>OY756238.1:3583002-13583002 GCA_963576875.1 Acrobasis repandana
AATTCAATCAATTGTACAGAACCCTCTCCAAGCGAGTTTAACTCTCAGTTGGCCGGTTTTATTTTTAGTCTCCACTACAGGAGCACGACCCTCTGTATTACCAGAGCCATACTTGGCCAGAGCAGCCAGGGGATTTGGCCTACACTCCCCACGCTGGCCAGACGGGTTGCAGAGGTCTCATTGATGTTTATAAGCTTTGTTTAGCTTGTGTTCCCTAAGTCGCATACGACATCCATGGGAAGACTTGGAGTGATTCTATTATACTCTGCGGGAACTACACGGCTGCTTGAGTGTGTTAATAGCCAGTTCTGGTGTCAGATTTGCCTAAATGCATCTGATGTTGTTCAATGACTGAGTCACTCCCTGTTTAGGTATCGAAAATGTACCTACATTATTACTATGCGCGCAGGCAGCTCCTCTGGGTGGTAAATTCAGTTATATGAATCGTTTGTCCAGAGTAATAAGACTGAAATTGGCTTGCAATGGATGTGTAGGTATCTATATGAAAAGGTGCTGAGTTCTGACGTGAGCTAAATTAAACCATATCGCTAGCCATATTGAGTAGATATTTCTTTGAATTTCTTTGCTGAGTGAGACTTCTGTACGTTAGTATTATTTATTCTGTGATTATACTACAACTGTTATCTAGTATTTAAATTAGTCGTGTTTTTATTGATTTTTAATTATTATGTACTTGTTTTGCGACTTCTTTCCTCAAACGATGTCCCACCTTTTGTCATGTCCGAGGTGTCCAAACACCTGCACCTTGTATGACCTATACACCGCTTCTGACAATGCAATAGAGATGGCTCGTTTCTGGTCCAATAAAATATAACCATTAAACCATCGACACAATAAGAAGAAGAATGAATAATTCATTTTTGCTAATTTCCAGCTAGCTGACATAGCAACGAACAGAGAGATGTTAGTGTCAATCACCAACTCCTTGATGGGTCTGCACAAAAGGGTACAGTCATTACAGGTAATTTTTTTTTTTGGGATATTATTAATTGCACATCAAATAAATAATTACCCATCAATTTAATCTCATCATTTATATACTTTTTTACACCAAATAAATCAACAATCTCATCATAAATACTGACTGCACAGCAAATAAATACTGACTGCACATCAAATTTACTAGGTTAGGGCAAACCTATTAGTTAGCTGATTATGTTAGAACTGCGACCAACACACGCACAAGCCGAGGGAACGAAGCTGCTAGGAAAGCTCTATCCATTTTACTACGCCACAAATATAAATTGCAGTTTGTTTAGTAATATTTTCAGTTGATTATTTTGCTGTGCAATCAGTAATTTTGATTTGCGTTTCAATACTACCCTTATTTGTTCAGTAAAACAGTTCTGCAATTACCATTA
Source organism: Acrobasis repandana (assembly GCA_963576875.1). NCBI lineage: Eukaryota > Metazoa > Arthropoda > Insecta > Lepidoptera > Pyralidae > Acrobasis > Acrobasis repandana. The sequence continues at coordinate 3,584,385 of OY756238.1, forward strand.
AACAGTATACTAAATTTGATTTATTTATTACCAAAAATAATGAATTGCACACTAATTATACACACTATAATTAGTGTGCAATTCAGTATTTTTGGTTAAAATTTTAAATATTTTGTTCGAAAAAAGGGAATATACCACAGACCTACCACTACTAGACTTGCAACGATATTGCTAGAAAGTTATTAATTAAAAATCGAAGAAAGTTATTAATTTTAGGGATTTTATCATTTAAAAGGTGATTTAGGGTTTTATATGAAGTTAGTAACCATAGTGTGTTCTGTGACGTGTGCAAAATGTGGGTGGAGGCAACAATCAAAGATAGAAAGAGATGCACTAAGGTGGCCACGCACTATGCAGGTCTAGTAGTGGTAGGTCTGTGGAATATACAGATATCGATTTAAATACATGCCATTTTTTTTACCTTCTATACCTTGTTTGCGATCGTGTGATATGATCAGTGATGTGCCGCTGGTGATGTTCCAAATTTACGGGAATAGTATTTTTTTCTTTTCTCTGATTAGCAAATAATTACAAAGATACAGCGCGTTTAAATTTTGTATCACGTCACCATGCCTATGAAACTTAGAACATTGCAGAATAAAAAAATTAAATAAAACGTCATCTAGCCAACGAGTTCTGACCTAATTCCTAATGCGTGTTATAGAATAGGAATATCAAATGGTAGAGAAATTTACCATACGATGTAGAACACGTGATAACTCAGTTGTTTAGAACATGTATGTATCGTATTTGAACCGAGATGACGAGTTCAAGTCCCTCTCACGGAGTAATTGTTTTACCATTTTATTCCTTTGGTGTTGCGAAACCTTGCTACCAGATGGCGCCACTGGTTTGATCTAATGTTAAAGCTTCAGTTCCTTATTTAGACGGTGACGTTAAGGCCGTACCTGAATTTTCCGGGGCCCAGTGCTGCCCCCATTTAAAATAAATCATTTCAAAGAAAACAGAGACAATTCAAAATTTTGCTACTACCAAGTCCTAGATAACCCTTCAAAGTATTTTATGAACTACTGTTTATAGTTTATAATGAGAACGTTAAGCTTTGCTACGCACATTAGCCAAAAGTGGCCGTTTTTCGCAAATGTGCGTAGTAAAGCTTAACGTTCTCACTTTAAACTGTAAACCGTAATTCATAAAATACTTTGAAGGGTTATCTAGGACTTGGTAGTAGCAAAATTTTGAATAATGTCTCCGTTTTCTTTAAAATTATTTATTTTAAATGGGGGCAGCACTGGACCCCGGAAAATTCGGTACGGCCTTAACCCTTTAACCGCGAGCGTCGGACTTATCCGACCAAAAACTATGGATATTTACAATTCCTCGCGCTGGGAGCACGATAACTGATATCCTCGCGGTGAAAGGGTCTCCCCGACTCCGTAACTTCGATGCGCCGTATCTTTGTGAATTTTTACTTCTTTGATGAACAGAACAATATGGGTCCATTATTTTTGAATAATCTAACTAACGGACTAAATAAAATAATGTTTTTCGGACCCAGTCCACATCTGACTGACTTTACTATACGCGCGGCCGTCGCCCTCCCCGTTCGCCGGCCGCCACCCGCCACGAGCGCGGTACCGCTACCGCGCGTGACATTCAAATGGTAGATTTTTTTTATTTATTTGTCAGCTAATATCTAGAGAGCGAGGTTTCAGTACAATTGATTAAATTCTTATAGACATCTACAAGCAATTAACTATATTTTGTATTTTTTTCAAAATTTTAGGCTCAGTAGTTTCGGAGATCAGGGGGGGGATTGGTCAATTTTTGCGAAACGAGCCCTTTCATTTGATATATGACACAGTAAGGTTTGCAATTTTTTATTTTTTATTTCCTAATTTGTCCCCTGAAAATGACCCTTATTTTAAAAAAATACATATTTAATTTGCACATATGTGTTTGGGTCATAGCATTACAACATTCTACCAAATTTCACCTGATTCGGTCCAGTAGATTCGGAGCAAATTGGCTGTGACAGACGGACGGACAGACAGACGCACGAGTGATCCTATAAGGGGGCCGCTTTTTAAATTTTTGTACGGAACCCTAAAAATCACCCTGTATTGTACTCGTATTCATAAGCTTTATTTTTTTTGTGTACTTAGCAATTTTTTTAGGTACCTAATGAATTTTCTTTCAGGCGCGGTCTTCAAATGTGGAGAAAGCAGCGAGAAGCAGAGCAAGCCAGAGTCGCAGCTCTAGTTAGTAATAGCAGGCCTTTGTCACTCCCCGTTTAGGTATCGAAAATATACCCACATTATTAATAAGAGCGCGGCGGCCCCTCCAAGTGTTAAATTCAGTTATACGAATCGTTTGTCCAGAGTAATAAGAATGAAATTGGCCTGCAATGGAAGTCTAGGTATCTAAACGAAAAGGTGCTAAGTTCTGACGTGAGCTAAATTAAACCATATCGCTTACCAAACTGAGTAGATATTTCTTTGAATTTCTTTGCTGAGTGAGACTTCCGTACGCATATGTCTTCTTCTTCGTCTAAGCGCATTTCCGATTGCATTCTCAGCTGTCTGGCAGGCCGCCTGCCTGATGTCAACCCTCTTTGGGAATTTATTTGTGCGAAAAGTTTTACAATCGGCCGCCGCCGCCCGACGTTAACCCTCCTTGGGAAGTCAATTGTAGCACGAGATGTTTGTGCTTAGTCCTTTAGTCGCCTCTTACGACATCTACAGGAAGAGATGAAGTGGTCCTATTCTGACCCGCAACCACACGGGTATGTAGCACAAATACATTTATGTCACCCATTAAATGTGTAAACTAATTAAAATTAAAAAGGACGAATATGTATGTCGTGCCGCTTTTGGAGTGAAGATCCGGGATTAAATATCACAAACATTCGTCCAGTTTCAAAAGCGTTACATCACAACCTAAGAGGCTAAAATAAAACAAAATATTTTCCAAAATTTATTAACACGGTTACAATAACTATTTTCACTTATAAATAAATGTTATTGATTTGTTAACGTGCTGAAATATTTTTTATAATAGTTATATATTAATTATATGAAAATATGTCTAATCGTACTTATTCTATTTAAGTTTTCCATTATGGTATGCACTGTTGACGTACAGGCTGGCTGATGACATAATTTAAGGGCTAGTTCAGTTTGCGAGAAAAAACTTTGATTATGAAATAACTCTGAACGTAAAGCGTGAAAAATAACTTCGTAAAATTAAGTTTTCTTTTTATGAAAAAGAATTTTTTAAGATTTCAGAATACATTCTATGAAAGTTCCTAATTTTCGTGGACTGAATTTGCTGTAACATATGTTTTCTGATGTTTTAGTCAACTTGAATATTTTATATGTATAAATGTAAGTCTGATTTTGTACTATATCTATGCATGTTATACATTCCATAATGTTATTTAAAACTAATGTGAGATAAAATTCATTGTAGTAATTAAAATACTGTGTTTCTCGCGTAGTGTAGTCAGGACGCCTACTTGTTTCCACCAATTCAAGCTGATATTTACTGAATAACGGAATGGAAGCAAATTTTTAAAACTCTACAAAGCATATTGAATCCTATTGTCAATGTGGTAATGTATAAAATTTTGTCAACAAAAAGAACTTTCGCGGAATACGCGGGAATTCTCGCGAAGTTTCCTTCTTTATGCTAATGTGTACTGTATTCTCTTAGATTATAGAACTCATTATCCTCTATGAATTTCAAATAATTCGCTTCTATTCCGAGACACTGTAAATTGAGCCTTACTTTACACGAGTATTGTTTTTTATACGCAATACCCGTATGGAGAAGCAAACTACTCCATTATCTCTGCCAAAAAGTCGCAAGACAAGAGCCTGGCTCTTGAATGTAAATACTAAGATACCTGTAAAATATATCCCGGGTTCTTTATAACAGATTGAAATATTTTTTGCATACTGGATGTTCAGACAAATATAATTTCTATATATGTAATTGTTGATGTCGTGAGTGGATTGTCAAAACTAGTCGGCATTTCCGACTACTACGTGAGTAACCGCGTTTTTGTTACCATAATAAACATTCCATATTTATAATTCTGAAAGAATTTATATTTAAAAAAAATACTTAACGATCCTATTTAAAGTTTAGTTTATCCTACTTAATTTACGCTATGTTATATTTTATATTGTTGGATTAAGACTAGTTGTTCTTATTTATAACAATTATAAATTATACTAAACTTTACTTATAAACATTGCTTAAGGTGTGTCAAGAGATAGAGTAGCTGGCTGTTTTTATTACATAACGTCTAACAAAATATATTGAAACCTATTTTAAGGGTAATTAGGTCTAACTTAAGTAAATTCATTATTGATGAATTAAGACGGTCGACAACATAGTGCAAATTGGGCAGCGACAACGTCGACATGTCCCAATGGCAAACTGGTAGATAACGCACTAGCGTAATCGATTAAATGTAAGATGGTGCGCAATAAACTTAAAAAAATAAATATAAAATAAACACTCGCCCTGATCAATCGAAACCTGGTCGGCCTTTCCGACTGTATTACGTGAGTCAACGGTCTTAATTAATTAATATCCAAGGTAATTAAATCCGTCGGAATAATGGCTTGAATCGACTTTTGACATTGTTAGACCTTATCTGTCTTATTATAATACACTAACTGACTTTATAACTAGGATTAAACCATTGTCTGTCCAAATCAACTTGACATCGAAAGATGATATAGTGTCATATCTCGTGTTTTATAATAAAACTGGGCGTATTTTACGCAGTTTTAAACGTTTCGCTTGCCGACTCATTCGGGTAGGGGTTCTCTTTCGCACGTAGGTTTTGTGAAAGAGACGGACTGAACCCGTCTGCTTGACGTATAGTTTCAAGCCTAAAAGATCTTACAGGCGAGCGTCATCTTGCCAGGGACAGTTCACGACAGCAGTGACAGTCGCAGACCCGTTTCGTCGCGAATGGTCAAATTTGCAATCGTGAAATCATGAAAATCGCAATCCGTCAAAATAGCAAACCGTCAAACGACCAGGGTTGCGAGCTGTCGCTGGCACGTTTTCGCTCGTCTGTCCGAGCCCTAACTGAATGAGTTATTCGGTAAATTGGCTTACAGTTCGCGATCGATTCTTCGCAGCGGACACTCAGCCGCTTACTTTTAGCGAATTTGGGACGCAACTTTAGAGCAGTCAATGCATCTATCATACACAAAATCAAAAGTGCCTTTTAGAGTAATACATATATCTGATAATATTAAAAAGAAAAACAAAATATAAGTTAGGAATTTTATTTTTAAAAAGTTTACGATTTGTTGACAAAGTTTATAAGTAAAGAAAATAAAACAACATCAAAATGGCAGTTAATAATACTAACATTCACAAAATAAATACTTGTGTAAAATATAATATGGAAACAAAAGCGCATTTTTACTTTACCTATAACTGGAATTAGTTCTTTTTACAAACTTTTATTTAGTTTCACCTGTCCCGATGTCTGTGTCCGTAATCAAATCTTGCAAGATAAACCACTTCCCATTATTCGATCGAGTTAACACTCCACATACTTATGTAAGTTGGGTGATAATGCAATAAAATGGTACCAATGACCTGAACTACTGATGAAGCCGGAAGGTGGCCACGGCATCTTTGTGATAAAACAACATAACCCTTCCAGATTGGGACTGAATTGATTCATCTTGACTTCACTTTAAACTTTTAAGTTTTAGATAAAAGCTTGTTTTTTAAAAATATTTTTAAATAATTACGTTTGTTCTTCATCTTAGCGCGTTTCCCGGTGGTATCCTTAGCTGTGTTGCTTCGGAACCCGGGCTGTGCATTCCGGCTTTTTCTTTTCCAACGATGATATGCTGTATGCATGTCAATGGTCACCCAAGGATGCCGAATTACGTGTGAAAAGAAAAAACCGAAACTAAAAATGGTTTGGCAGTGAATTTTAAAACTATGGAAGCACTTCAAACATTATCATTGTACTTGTTTATACGTCCATAGTTATCTGCGATTTGGCTTGTGTGCTGTCGTAATGAATAACATGTGGACTAATTCCAGTATATCCTTATAATATATCTTCCCGTACAACACTGAATACAAAAATATACGTCTTACATACCTAGTCGGTTGGAGATCGTATCTAAATAACAATAAAGATCAACTTTCAGTATGCGATTTGTCTAGCTTTCTTGCGATTAATATATCGTATAAGGTACATACTTACGCGCCATTTGGGTCTTACGGGGCATAAACGAAAGGATGGCTCTTTTTTGCACTCGACGCAAAAAGAGGGTAGTTTGAAAGGTTACTTGATCTAGCTAGAGTGTTCTTATTCTGCGATTCGAGACAATGTCGAGTCAAAATTATTATCTTTTAATATTTCGGCGCCAGTATGTACGTACCTACTGTTATTTTTGATAAAAAAAATCTCTGAAATTATATTAAAATGTGTACTTATGTTTCGGCGAAATGTGATTTAAGCGAATCATCTTATTGTTCAAATTTGAATTAACGTTTTCTCTTATCAATCTGATTTTGATTTTAGACAAATCGCAAGTACACAACAACTTTCACAACATACAGTTTTCTATACTTACGTAATAAGCATGCCTACATAGTGATCCCAAACGTTAGATCGATTTTCGTACTAATTTCGAAAAATGTTGGAGACGTTTGGTTTTGGTAAACTAATGTAGATTACCTTTTTTATGGATTTTTTTATTAGACAAACCTATGAATTAAATGTTTTTGATTTAAAAATTGTCATCACATAATAACAAAAAGTATCAAACATATAACAACTTACACCAACCAACCAAAACCAAACGGACTAGTGAAATGATTCTTCAATGTAAACTACATACAAATACTTAAATTCGAATTAACTTTATTCCGATTTGTGATGTAACATTAACATAATTTTTTGCTAGACAATATTTATGCATAACAACAGTTAACATTTTGCAACCTTAAACAATCATATTGTCTAGTAGATTATCTTTACAGGTGAAACATAATGTTCAAAGCTTTATACAAAAGCCATGCAACATTATGCTGCTTATTATTCATAGCTAAAATTACGCAACGGAATTTCCGCGGCGTAACGAGTTTTGGAAGATTCAATTCACTGGCCTACTAATAGTACTATTCAACAACACGATTCCCTTGCTCGTCCTTAAAGCCCTAGTCACCACGCAGAGCGGGGAGACCAAAACCGTGCGCCGATGTTATTTGTTAGCTTTAACGACGTTGCTAAGTACGGTGACGACGAAAGATTCGATGCCGGACTCCTTCTCGCCGCGGGCGATGCGGAAATAGCCGTTCTCGCCCCATTCAGGACCCCAGCTGTTGGCGACAATCTGACGTAGAAAAAAATACATTTAATTACTATCTTTAAACAAAATAGCAGCCTGAAAAGAAATAGCAGGCGTTGGCCTCTAAGTAAATATTGGACCTCAAGATCCCTTGATCGGGAAAAGTGGAAGGTAAGAAGGGAGTTTTTTGCCCTGCTGTGATACAGCATAGACTAATAAAAAGTCTGGCTATTGGCTGTATAAAATAATTAAACAAAAACCGGCCAAGTGAGAGTTAAACTCGCGTGGAGAGGGTTCCGTACAATTGATTGAATTCTTATAGGTTTTCCTGTAATCTACAAGCAATGAACTATATTTTGTATTTTTGTCAAAATTTTAGGCTCAGTAGTTTCGGAGATCAGGGGGGGATGGTCAATTTTCGTCTTCTTTCATGAATAAAATCAAAACTATTTGTTTTATAATTATAACAAAATATATTTGAGATCCTCATAACGAGCCCTTTCATTTGATATATGACACAGTAAGGTTTACAATTTTTTATTTTTATTTTCTAATTTATCCCCCGAAAATAACCCTTATTTAAAAAAAAACATTTATTTACTTTGCACATATGTGTTTGGGTCATAGGATTACACCATCCTACCAAATTTTACCTGATTCGGTCCAGAAGATTCAGAGCAAATTGACGCACGAGTGATCCTATAAGGGTTCCCTTTTTTCATTTTTTGTACGGAACCCTAAAAATCAGGCGAAGACGCATAGCGTGATCGTAAATAAGGAGTGTTCTATCTCTATAAGTCTAGTTGTTCAATTTCTTATTTATACCTATCGCAATTTAGATAGTATTACAATTGGGAACGCATAGTCATGCCGTTAGTTCGAATATTAACTAACGTAACTTCGCGCATATGTCTTTCGCTATAGCGTCTTCGCATATTCACTCTATGGATCATATGTAAGTAAGCTCAGTAAGAGAAAGAGATACAGGGATTGGGCTTATCAAAACCCCTCTACCAAGCTAGTTGAAATGCTGAAAAAGAAGTCTGTCCTGCAGTGGTACAATATAAGCTGAAAATAGTAACCAATATCTTACCCAATATTTTTCTCCTCTCTCTTCGCCCCAGCCCACAATTCTGACGCTGTGCAGTCCCTTGAACCTGTTGTTGCCGTAGCGAGTGTGGCGATAGACGCCGTCGCTGTAGTGGAAGAAGTCTTGATAGACCGTCATAACAGCTGGAAGTAAAAGAAAGTATTTGTTGAAGCACGCAACGAACTGACCGTGTAGGATCCTCCACGCCAGATCTCTTTATTTATTTATTTTATTCTTCATTTTTGTTATGACAACGTTCCGTTTTCGTTTGGCCTGCCCACTTTGCCATCTAATTCACGCGACTTAAAAAAATCACCACATGAAATTTATATTTTTAAATATTGTAAGAAGACTGAAATACCTACACGCAAGCCAACCGATTCAGCAAGCCTAAACATTGATTTAAAAGATTTCAGTGAGATAGAAAGCAGTTCAGATTCTGGTACAGACAGCGCCATCCTTAGCACTTGATAGGCTGCAAGGCCTGTGGCTAGAACGGCTCTGCGTACGGATAGACTATCACATCTTTATGCTTTAGCACCGCAGACAGACGAGCGACAGTGTGACAGCGACAGTTCGCGACCCTGGAGTGCTATTTTTCATTTAGGGACTCAGCGAAACACAAAACGTCTCGCGTTCCGACGCATTGCATCGTATTTTTTTGAAACACTCGTGTGAGCGATAAGTAATATTGTGTTACGCAGAAAATATCATAAATTTGTCAATGGTTTTCTAAACATTTCAACAAAAATAAAAAAAGCAACGTGAAGTGGAACTGATTCTGGATGGAACCATGGAACGTTGTATTGACATTTGTACGCTACAAATGTCAAAATTACGACTGGTCAAAACCACTCGTTGCAAATCCTTCGCATACGATCAATTAAAAAATGCGCCCGTTTGGAAACACTCGGGCAAATCATTCGTAATGTGACTCCCTGAATGAAAAATAGCGCTCCTGGTCGCCAACAGTTTCGACGGTCGCCGTCTATCGCTGAACTGTCGCAGACACACTTACGCTCGTCTGTAATGTAAGACCCCGAGGCCTTGTTTTGTAAGGTAGATTATTGTAAATCATAAGTATACGTATAGGTATGCATAAACCGCTTAAACTAAGTAGATAAACCGACACTCGTATCAAGATCCTACATCAGTCACCAATGTCAATAGACACTTATCTTCAAGCTTCCAAGAACACCTATTGTACCAACGAGTACTTGGATATGTTCTGTGAAATTTGATTTTGAGAATTTATTGTGGCCCCAAATGATTGAACAAGCGTGCGCGAAGCGCCGAGCAATGCGTCCCTTTCAGCTTAGGCAAAAATCCTTTCATATGTCCGTCTGTTCTCCGCAACGGTCATTTTTCTTAACCGATTAGGTATCCGGCTCAACGTGAAGAGATATTCAGTTTTGTAATTTTTTCAAAATTGCGGAGCCATGGGGATTTTAGTCAAGGGTTCTTACCTATGCGGTGAACATTTATTTAATTTTAAGCTATACAAAGAGGTCGCGAGGTCTACAGCCACAGACCAAGGATCCAGATATACAGATCTGTGTCTACAGCTCAGAGCCACTAGTTTCATTTTAGTTAAGGTTGACAACGAACGACGAAGTTAGAGAAGTTAAAAAGGTAGCAGACCTGAGATTTATTGTTGAAGCCTTAAGTCCAGCATCAGACTGATATAAGTAGTCTGATAAATTATTATAAAACTATGTTAAATAAGGATTATGTAGGATTTTTTAAAACAAGCTTAGTGCTGTAGGATCCAGGGGCCATGTTTAGCGTGATGGTAGGGAAAAGGGAATCAAAATAGATAGTGATGAGTTGTTAGCGACACCTATCATCATATTTCAGATTCTCGCCCATTCTCGTACATGCTACGTAAAGTGGAGGGTTGCTAGCCGCACATGATTCATATCTTGCTCTTTCCCACGATCTGCGTTCGAACAGAAGCAACTATTTTCCCTACGGTTTTTTTCGAGTCCAACAAAAAAAGATAACTTATGAGTATGAAACCTTATTAAATACGTCAACGTTTTTTTCTTTACCAGTGCAACATCGAAAGAAAACTTTTTAAACCTTGTTAAAAAGGTCAGAAAGGGTGTCTTACCATGAACAGGCCCCGACTCCTTGATATCGTACATGATGTCGTACTCGTGCTTCAGCCAGCCAGGGGGCCCCACCTTGTACAGGCCGGTCCTCTGGCCGGACGCGCGGCAACCATTCCCAGCCAGATCCTTCGCTCGGCTGATACGGCACGGGACTTGAGATGCGTTGTAGGGGAAGCAATCTTCTTCGACCAGCCTGAAAAGAGTGTTTTAAATTGTCTGTTTATTTAGGTAACTTTTTGTAAAAATTCGTACAACATAAGATTAAGTAAGTTATTTTCTATTGACTAAATTTCTAGCAATCGTGTTTTTGAAACATATAATGAATAGAGTTAGGCCTGAACTTTGCTGTGTTGTTATTTCAAAGTGAGTATTTCGTTAATATTGATAATAAAAATCGCTCTACTCGTAAGTACTATCAAGTTCATACGCGGTCCTTACCCATGAATTCTAGCGAAGGTCCAAGCCACATCGATATGTCCACCCTTGCAGCCTTGCTGGTAGCGCCAGTTGCAGGATAGCAGCGTTTGGGGACTGAGCACCACGTTCTCGGCACCATTTGACTGGATCGCAAATCTGGGGAAAGAGACAGAAATAGAGTAAGACAGAGGTACCAACAAATAACCAAAATAGCCAAATCGTTCGGCTATTTCTTCTCTGTGGTGTGAGGTGGTTGCTGTTGGCATCCTTGGGTGACCATTGGTATCCCACCAAGCGCTGAGTGTTTTTTTTTACTTTTCCATGATGGCCGCCAATAGTCGACTGCTTCCCGATTGAATATGCAAGGGGTTTTTGGATCGCGGAATCCAAATCTGACATTTGTTTTTGGAATCCAAGTTGGCGTCTGGATTTTAGAATTTTAAATTAAATCTTTTATAACATCCTACCAGAACATTGAAGGGGTCTGAAATTTTGTAGGGATAAAGTACCCCGCGGATCTCTAAAATATAATTATATTTTGAATGCAAAATGGCCGCATATACATTTCTTAAGGTTTCCTTTACTGACTGTACTTAGTTTTTACCCATTTTCTCAACTGGACATGGAATTTAGACAACTTTAAAAGCTGCACGCTTCGAACGAAAAACCACGACGCCCGAAAAGCTGGTTAACTCTTAATCCTACTATTTACGTTTTAATCAGAATTAACCTCAGTAATATAGGTAGGTACCTACCTAATTAGCACACGGTAATTAAAAACGTCTGGGAATCCGACACTACACTAAAACGTTGAATTAACGAATGGCTGACTGCCTTGGTTTGGTACAAGGTACAGCCAATGAAAACAGTAACACCTATTACATTGTTACATGTTTTTATAAAGTTAATATGTAATGTAAAACCTATATTATTTTTAAAACAAATTGTAATAAATTAATTAAGATTAAACTTGTATAGGTACCTAGTTCTTCGTTATATATTTGAATTACTTAAATAAACATTATTCATACCTACATACTTAGGTAGATATACTTATATAAATACTTATAAAGGTCAACGAAGACAGTAGAAAGTGCTTAAATTAATAAAAAATTTTGTTCCTCACGAATTCTCGGCAATTCTTATTGGGAAAACATTTCTTATATTTCATTCTAGTCTGTAAGAAAAGTAAAGCTGCTGGTGCAAAGACACCTACCTACTTCTCTCCCCGTACAAATTGTAAAAGCCGATAGAAGAAATTTGTGACAATCTGACCGTAATTGATTTTGATTCCCTTTTCCATTTATCTATTACCTACGCTGAAAGTGGCCTTTTGGTCATATCACATGGCCCTAAAAAACGACCAAATGACACCAAAATCCGAAACACATTCGCTTTTATAACCCGGATCGGATCAAAACCGGCTCTTCATTGATATACAGAGTGAATTTTTATCCATCTGCTAAATTTTTGGAGCAAGTTTAGTCCGTGATACTGGACTACTTTCTTTAAAAAAAGTTATTAAATATCGATAAAAATTTTTCGTCCTCCCATACAAATCAGCGCTCAGCCAAACGGATTTTGTATGGGAAGACGAAAAATTTTTATCGATTAGTAAGAAAATAGTTCACAATAATGGACTGAACTTGCTCCAAAAATTTAGCAGGTGGATAAAAAGTCGCCCTGTATCCGTACTACGAGTATGTATGTAGTTACTGCATGAATGCAAATAAGTAATTTAACTGACTCAGAAATTAACTGGTCGAGAAGAATCTTGACTCAGCTGATACTAAACACTAAGTTGCTAATTCATGCAGAAATGTGGTTGAAATCAATATTTACACGCCGGCATCCGCGTAATTGATACGGAATGCACATACCTATAGGCTTGGGAAAGATGCGGAACTAATTATCGATATTATTATCTACCTGGGTAGGTATTTACGTAATGGCGTATTTTAGAATTTTCTAAGCAACTTTACAAAAGATATCTTTAGAACATACATAACTTTAACTTCTTATGGTTTTTTTATTAACCCTTTAACCGCGAACGTCGGATTAATCCGACAAACATTTTCGTGCCCATTTCGCGAGCGTCGGACTTATCCGACCAAAAACTATGGATATTCACAATTCCTCGCGCTGGGAGTACGACAACTGATATAAAGTCCTGCGGTGAAAGGGTTAAAGATACGGAACTAACTATCGATATTATTATCTACCTGGGTATCTACCTACGTAATTTAGTTTTCTAAGCAACTTTACAAAATATATCTTTACAACATACTCTTAAATAAATCATCATCATCCGAGCGTATTCCCGGTTGCATCGTCAGCGGTTACGCATCAGAGCCCGGGGTCCGCTACCTTACTTAGGTGATTCGACGAGGTTACTGGTTGTACACAGAGCGACTGCCGTCTGACCTCCGCAACCCAAATGGTAGACTAGAACCAATCCTAGGATAGGTACAAACGCTAGATGGCGTTCGGGACCAAAAGCTTTACGTGCCTTCCGAAGCACGGAATCATCTTTCTTTTCGGATAATCAGGCGATTCAAGCCTGCAATATCCTAACCAGACTGGAAACAACTTTTCACAAAGTATGCTTCCCATTGGGATTTGAACCCACCACCTCCGGATCACGAGGTAGACGCCTTGACCACAAGACCACAGAGGCAGTCATATCAAATAAATATACAGAGACAAATCACACTTATTGAGCTAGTCCCAAAGTAAGTTTTAAACTTGTGTTATGGGATACTAACTCAAAGATGCTATATTTTATGATAAATACATATGTAAATACTTAAACACCCAAGACCCAGGACAATTTGAAAAAGGCCATTTTCCATCTACCCTGGCTAGGCATCGAACCCAGTCATTGATCGAACATACACAAATTTAAATAGTTATGGTTTTTTATTGAATAAATTACGTGCATTGCTGTGTAGCAAGGCACGTAATTTTAATTAAAAATATTCATTCAATAAAAGAAATCCTAAATAGAAATGAATTTCCTCACGATGACGTTTCCTTTAACCAAAAGCAAGTAGTGGTTTATGATGACGACGATAAGCTAAGGTTAAAAACTGTTTGTTTTATTCAGAAACAAAGAAACAAATTATTTATAAATAAATAAAAAATACTACTTTAATGTAATCAAAATCGACAATAATCTAGAAATTAAATTAAATAGGTACAACTACAAAAGCCCTATCATTACTTTTATATCGATGTCGATACTTCGACAGCTCCGCGTTATTACTTTATCGATAGATATTTTTAACTGCCGCTTCCCTAATTGCACACCATCACGCTCAGACTAAACAAAAATACGCATGGGCGTTGTTGGTGCAACAAAAAAAAAGTTGATTGCTTTACAGTTACAGATCAATGAAGACATTATAAACATAATATCTACTGAATGTAAAAAACCAGCGGCGCAATCGAAGTCATAGAAGTACTTACAGGAGGAACATTTCACACCATCGTTGAACCGAACGATGTCTTACATTTACTGCATGGTCTGCATGTAAGTAGGTATTCATAGATAAAAAAGAATTATAGACCAAAATAAATTCGTAAATTGAAAAAAATTGTACTTGAACGAAAATGTTGACTACTGATTTTTTGGGTACCGTACCCGAATGGTGCAAACGGGACCCTTTTACTGAGACTCCGCTGTCTGTCCGTCTGTCCGTCTGTCTGTCCGTCTGTCTGTCTGTCTGTCCGTCAGTCACAGGGCTCTATCTCTTGAACCGTAATAGCTAGACACTTGAAATTCTCACCGATTATGTATTATTGTGGCGGATATAACAACAAATACTAAAAATAAAAAATTGTTAAAAATTAAAGGGGGTCGCCATACAAAAAACGTGTTTTTTCAGCGTTTTTAACTAGATCTTTATAATGGCATTAACTAGATAATTGAAATTTTCACATATCAGATTATGTATTACTATGGCCGCTATAACAACAAATACTAAATATTAAAAAGTTAAAAATTAAAGGGACCCCCCTCGTCATACAAAAAACGTGTTTTTTTAGCGTTTTAAAACATTGTACCGGACGGAACCCTTCAAGTACGAGTCCGACTCGCACTTGCCCGTTTATTTTTGTTTCGGAAGTTTGTTACCTACGCGATATATTTTGATGATTCTTTTTTTTATTTGAAAGCCTTTACTACCAAGTTGGTCCCATATTGATTTGGTGATGATATGATGAAGAATGTTGGAGATATTTAAGAAACTACTAAATGAAAAAGAAATTGGTTGTTTTTATTGCAAAAAAAAAAAAATCGATCAGCTGCTTGCACAGTTTGTTTGGCAGATTAGATTGTTTTCATATTTCAAAATTAATTTCCTGTGTTCCATATAGCGGACTTTCAGCAAGCCCTTCAAATTAAGCTTTGCTTAAAAAGCGGCCAAGTGCGAGTCGGACTCGCCCATGAAGGGTTCCGTAGCAGCAAGTAACATAATATAAAAGTTCTAAACGTAAATTGCGGTTTACGATTTATGACGTTTAAAAAATAACTATCTATGATACAGAGACCGCTATAGTTTTAATTGAAAGTACATACTTTGAGGTATATACCACATTTTTTTCCAGAATTATTTTAGTAATATTTCAAAAGTTGCGGTGGGGGGACACCTCAAATTTTTATTTTGTATTAGATTATCTCAAGACTGGGGGGTTTGATCTACATATTATAGTTTCAAAGTAGTTTTTGTTGCATTTAAAAGACCTTTTTGACGACACCCTACACGTTGGGGTTAGTCCAATTTAATTTTTTAAATTCACTTTTCGTTGTATGGGAGGGGGGCTGAAAAAAAAACATTTTTTTAATAATTTTAAACACCAACTTTTGGAACTTTAATGTCTATCTCTCCACCAATTTTGGTGACAATCGGTGCAGTAGCGGCGGAGTACGAGCCCGGACGGACAGACAGACGGACAGACGTACATGACGAAACTATAAGGGTTCCTTGTGGACTACGGAACCCTAAAAACAGTACAGGCTGTTTTGTACAAGGTATGTAGGTATATTTTAAAGTCTACGCTAAACTTTTGTTCCCAAGAAACAAGCACGAAGGGCGCCTCAAAGGAAACAAAGAAAATGTACAAAGCAAAACAAAGAACCTAGCCCAACGAGTCTATTTTTAGTCCACTCAGCTTTAACAAGAAAGAAGCCCGGAATGTTGCTGTTATTTCACTTTTTGCTACAGCTTTTTTATCTTTTGATACTACGTTACTTTGCATATTAAAGCCATTTCTGGGACTAGGCGAGCAGGATTTGAACCTGTGGCCTTGGCCTAAATAGGAACATGCTCCTTCAACTGAGCTACCGCGTTCAAACACGTTGAATTTCTCCACCATATCACCTCAGTCAGATGCAATAAATCTGAGCCACCCTACTAGTTTACGTCTATGTTGCGTTGAGTAGTGTTTTTTCACCATTTTTTAGTTATTTCTTAATTTAATTTGAGTATTTAAAAGTACTGCATCTTGAATCAGAAATCTAAAAATGTATTAGTCAGATTTTTCAGATTGTAACAATTTGGTACCTTTTAAGGTAGATTACCTTAACTAGGCATACAAATGATATACCTACATTTATTTTACAAATAACAATTCCATATCTAAGCTAAGCACTGACTCTACTTAGGCACAGTAAGACATTAATGCTGTTTTCTGTCCATTTATTTAATTAATTGTTAAAATGTATAAAGCTATTTTTGTTTTAATTTATTTGTAGATTATTAGATTCAAGCCATTTTACTAAAGATTTAAGTGTATTATTTACGTCCAATTCATGATCATTAAGCGTCACCATAGCATTAGATTTTTAAATTACAGATAGGTCATCATCATCATCCGAGCGTATTCCCGGTTGCATCGTCAGCGGTTACGCTTCAGAGCCCGGGGTCCGCTACCTAACCTAGGCGATTTGACGAGGTTACTGGTTTTTACACAGAGCGACTGCCGTCTGACCTCCGCAACCCAAAGGGTAGACCAGAACCAATCCTAGGATAGGTACAAACGCTAGATGGCGTTCGGGACCAACGGCTTTACGTGCCTTCCGAAGCACGGAATCATCTTTCTTTTCGGATAATCAGGTTATTCAAGCCTGCATTATCATAAACAGACTGGAAACCACTTTTCACAAAGTATGCTTCCCAGTGGGATTTGAACCCATGACCTCCGGATCAAAAGGCAAACGCCTTGACCACTGGACCGTGGAGGCAGTCAATTACAGATAGGTCATCAGCAAATAAGATAGTTTTATGTTTTGTAATGTCAGGTAGATCGTATTGTATATTATAAAGAGCAGAGGACCAAAAATACTTCCTTGTGGTACTCCATATCGGTTGTTTTAAATTCCGACCAGATTGCTTGTCTCTTGTTTCGAATTTAGAAATTTGATCACACATTGAACGCTTTTTTTAACCGAATTCAAAAAAGGAGGAGGTTATCAATTCGAGTGTATGTTTTTTTTTTAAATTTTTTTTATGTATGTTTGTTACGCGATATCTTCGCCAATTGTGAACCGATTATAATGATTATTTTTTTATTTGAAAGCCTTTACTGCCAAGTTGGTCACATTTTTATTTGGTGAAGATATGATGAAGAACTTTGGAGATATGGAAGAAACTCCTCAAAAAAATTGAAGTCGGTTGTTTTTTTTTGTTAAAAATGTAATTATTCAAATATGTTTTTATCCAGTTTGTTTTATTTAGTTAGGGCCGGGCTAAATTTTCAATGGTTCTAGCCGTTCTAGCTTTCTTCACACTTTAGGTCTTCAGGCGTCATTGGGTGATAATACATATCATCTTTGTAAAAGGAAAAACTGGGAACGCGGTGAGATGTGGAGGGTTCTTACCTGTCCGAAGCGACTCCAGCAATGGAAACGGCCCAGTCAGAGCCGCACCAACCCTGGTCGATGACCGGCGAGATGTAGGACGGCCATTGTCTCCTAGCATCGAAGGTAATTGGGTAGGGCCCCTCCTTGTCGTATCTGATGACGTTCATCATCAGGGTTGCTGGGTCGAAGTCTAGGGTGCCTGGAAAGTATAAAAAGTTTAATATAACGGTCGTGAGCCGCTCTAGTACTTCGTTCAAGTGATATCGACTCTGGAATGCCTTTCCTGGTCACCTAGTCCATTTCGAACGGATCTTTGTTCGGTAAAAAAGTCTATTGCTGCTTCTCTCTCAATAACGTATTGTGTTCTGCAGCATTCATCTTTTTTAAACTCATTTGCTCCCCACGTTTGCAGAACTTAGTGCACACGCAATAGCGAATTCAGCGGGAGTATGGGGTAATGACTCCGAAACCTATTTGAAACCCTGCCATGGAATGGTCCCCGGTGGAATGAACCTTGAATTTGTGTATTTGAATATGACCCTACCCTGAACCTGGATCCGCCCAACCGCCACGAAGGAAGGTGCGAGAATAGATCCCTATAGTTCATTTAATAAAATCTTGCTGACTCAACTCAAAAATATCTACACTAAATACTTTCACTCGTTCTAGATACGATCCTTTCATTCTATTATTTAGTCTATTCGCGTCTTAGCTAGTTCGTGAGTTAGGTAATAGGCTAGTCAGTGGTTCTAAACCTGCGGGAAATGGCAAAAGGCGAGTTCAGTGACAGTATCCTTCATGTATAGAATGTGGAAGGGACATACCCGTAATAAATCGAACCACGCGGGCTATACTAGATTACTAAAGTATAATGAATTTAAAATAACAATAAAAAAACCAAAAAAATATTTCACGTTCCCATACAAATCGCCCGGGGGCGGCTGCACACTTTTGTATGGAAATGTAGATTTTTTTGTTTTAATTCTATTATACTATATTGATCTAGTATAGACCGTGGTGCGATTTATTTCTTTTTTCCTAAATTATTTACAACACTTGCCACAGTGGCAACATTATTATATAGTAATATTACCTACATAATGTTTGTTATATTCTATTTTCTGTTGTTTACGTATTGTACCCACTCTCTACCCTTTGTTGTAAATATTTCTTTCAATTCATGGTTGACTGGAAGGGAACAGTACTCGTGTACAAAAAAGTTTTAAAAACAAACATACCCATTTGTTTTCTGTGTATATCCAGTCACTAAGTTCGAGATCTTTCCTTATATTTTTACGGTTTGAGAGACTCTGTTCAATATTTTGCTTTTGGCCAGTGACTCCCTACAGTCAATTGTCTTTTAGTGTCTATTGTTCACTTTTTTCCCTGTAGAAAGCTGTTCTAAAGAGCTATTAGTATTCGTAACGCCTATTGCAATAAAATCATACTGGTTACTAGTTACATTTGGCAAGTGTAATGAAACCTCTTTCGATAAGCCTTCTGTTATAGCAAGTAAAAGTGTGAATGACTTCCATGCTGCAGCATGGAAAACAAACACTTTTACATCTATACTAATATTATAAAGCGAAAGAGTTTGTTTGTTTGTTTGTTTGTTTGTTTGTTTAAACGCGCTAATCTCAGGAACTAATGGTCCGATTTGAAAAATTCTTTTTTTGTTGGGTAGTCCATTTATAGAGGAAGGCTTTAGGCTATATAACATTACGCTCCGACAACCACGCGAACGAAGTCGCGGGCACAGCTAGTAGATAATAAAAGAGATTAGAAATATTTACTTTTGATCGTAAATGGTTTTAATGATCATCAGACAATCGATTCGAAAACAACCCTTTCTAGGATCTGAATCAGTAAACAACTTGGAAGGGACATACAAATCGAACCACGGTATTTACTAGATCACTATACAACGTGGAAGGAACATACCCGTAGTAAATCGAACCACGGTCTATACTAGATCATTATAGTATAATGAAATTAAAATAAAAGCCAATGAACAAAAAAAAAATTCGGAATTTCCATACAAAAGTGTGCGGCCGCCCGGGCGATTAGTATGGGAATCTCGAAATTTTGTTTGGTTTTTTGACTCTTATTTGAATTTCATTTTACTTTAGTGATCTAGTAATAGCTCTTAGTTCGATTTGTTACGGGTATGTCCCTTCCACTTTGTATAATCATGAAATTAAAATAACAACAAAAAAAAATAGTTTTGGCACTTCCATACAACAGTGTGCAGCCGCCCGGGCGATTTGTATGGGAATGCCGAATTTTTTTTTATTTTTCTATATTATTTTAATTTCATTGTCCTTATATATTATGTATATATTTTTTATTTTATTTTTTATGTTATAGGGCGGCAAACGAACAAGCGGGTCACCTGATGGT
The DNA here is from genome assembly GCA_963576875.1 of Acrobasis repandana. NCBI lineage: Eukaryota > Metazoa > Arthropoda > Insecta > Lepidoptera > Pyralidae > Acrobasis > Acrobasis repandana. The sequence continues at coordinate 3,604,575 of OY756238.1, forward strand.
AAGTGATCACCACTGTCCATGGACAACTGTATATGTATGTATGTATGCTATAATATTTAAATACTTTACTAAATAGTGGCTCTGGGAGTTATAAACCTAACATCCTGCATGTACGAGTATAGGTAGGTACTATTTACTCATGTCATGATTGTTTGGCATTATGGTGATCCATATCTCCAAATAGCACAAAAGCTAAGCCCTACTTACCTATACTATTGTAAACTTTTGCATGTAAAAGACCTCACGATTTCCAGCTTGAGTTTAGGAAATCAACTTTATTGTGTGAATCAACAACGTTCATTTTAGGTGGTACTTTTGAAAAGTCAATCTTATCAAAATATTTATTTTGTAGTCACGGTTGTCAAATAAATGCTTTCAAATGTTGAGATCAAGTAGTGTCACAACAACATACCCTAATCCTAACTAATATTATAAATGCGAAAGTGAGTTTGTATATTTGTTCGTTTGTTACCTCTTCTATCTACTGAAGCAATCTTCATGAAAATTCGCATACACATAGTTAGGAGTACTGAGAAGGATATAGGGTACCTTTCATCCCGGAAAAATGAAATGTTCCCGTGGGATACGCGAGCGAAGCCGCGGGCAAAAGCTAGTATTATTTTAAAAGTATGTTCTACTCGTATCTAGATATCTAACCAAATTTTCACTAATATGGCTTTAGTTTTATTTATCCATGACCAGGGGAAAGGGGAAAATTTCGCTTATTGCATGTTTATAAGTGCTCGCGAGGTCTACTCGTACTGTTCTCACGGAACTACTAGTTTTAGGTACTTACCAAGTTTATGAAATGAAATAAAATAAAATAAAATACTTTTTATTTTGGCAACAAAGGCCCTTTTGTTAGTAACAAAACAATATAGTATTATATTAGTTAGCATAGTGACGAGTAGAGATTTTAAATGTGTCCAGGGGATCGTCAGCTTAGAGACAGCGTCTCTCGAGCGTCGTCGTCGTGTCAGCGTTTGCGTAGCGTCGACGTAGCGCTGCGTAAGCCCGGCGTTCGGCAGTCGGCCAGCGCTGGCGTCGGGTCGCCGCAGCGTCGACGTCGCGTCCACGCTACGCAAACGCTGACACGACGACGACGCTCGAAAGACGCTAGTGTCGTCTCTTAATCTACCCCTGTCTAACATGCACACTAATAAAGTGAGCCAATAATGGTGAGTCTATTTTATTTATTAATGTTTTCAGAATGTTGTTAGAGCTGTCGAGTTCTATTTAATAAGGAGCTGGTCTTCTTCCTTATCATGGCGAAGAAGTCATCTGTCCGTGCAAGCGCAAACATGCCTGACGCACTGCAATGAGGCGGGTGCCCCATCAACATTCTGAAACCATTATTATACTGGATGCGAAGGCGGTTGAAGGCAGTCTGCGTATAGTTGGTCCACAGGGCGGCAGTATAGATGTTTGGCAGTAAGCTCTAAACAAAGAATTGAATTGAATTTTGAATTTTGCCGTCCTTCAGCTTCTTCTCCTCAAACTAGGGGGTAACGCCTCGCTCGCCAGTCCCTCTGTCTGTAGTTCATCTCGTTGACTACGGAACCACTAGTTTTAGGTACTTACCAAGTTTATAAACCATGCCGTCCTTCAGCTTCTTCTCCCCAAACTGGGGGTAACGCCTCGCTCGCCAGTCCCTCTGTCTGTAGTTCACCTCGTTGACCAGCTGGTCGTTCATGAGGCATTCGTCTTCTTCGCATCGCCATGTTGTGTTGGCAGGCAAGTAGGGGTCTGAGATGCATTCGCTGGAAAGAAATTTTGATGTTAATATTTTATTTATTGACCAAGCGAGCGAAGCGAGCGAGGGCTATAATTCAAGGGCGAAAACACATTGTTTGTATGTATGTATGTATGTTCCGAGATAACTGCCGAACCGATGATCCGATTTTGATGAAATTTAGTAAGCATGTAGGAAATATCAATAGAATTTTCAAGTTCGTTGGGCATCAAAATCGGTTCGGTATTTATTGAAATATTAATAAAAAATCGCGAGGTCTAAGTTCGCGGCGAACTACCTACTAGTTTAAACTAATTTATCACGTACCAAAGATACTTAGATTTCTGTTATACCAGTTTATCTTCAGGATAAACGGATTGATATCTTACTCGTAGACCAAAGAGCAACACGGACGGTTGCGCGAAATTCTCAAATCCCGGGAGGCCGTGTCTATTTTTTTTTCAAATTTCCCAGACTTGCTTCTCAAAGGAACTAAGTTCCAATGGAAAGCATACAAGTAACATAATACAGTATGCAACCTGATTTCTTAGCTTCTACTAGCAAGTCAATGAAATTTTAAAAAAATATAGCTATTAGTGCTCCAATTAAAGAAAAATTTAAAATTCACAATTTTTTTTATTTTTTTTCCACAATCTTTAGTGCTATGACTTTATTTTGTACAGCAAGCCTATTTAGTATACCTCTCTCATCTGAGAGAGGTATACTAAATAGGCTTGCTGTTTTTTTACACCCTGTTTAAATAGGTAAGGTTATAGTACAGATCTCTGTACTATAACCTTACCTATTTAAACAGGGTGTAAAAAAATATACTGAAACCATTTCAAGGTTGAGCAGTACTTGATACTGAACAACTTTCTCCAAGGAACATGAGGATTTTTGGCTTTACATACAACTTGACCGATCAGCTGATCAGCGTTTCTATAGGAAGCAAAAAAAATAATTAAATATTAGATATTATGTTGCATAAGGTAGTTGTTCAGTTATATCTTGTACTGAATCAACTCTTGAAATATTTTGTTAGTCGGTATGTCCTATCCGATGCGGGGCTCCTAGGCATTTATACCTACTTTCAGTGTTTTTAACCGACTTCAAAAAAGGATAAGGTATTTTTTTTTTGGTATGTTTGTTACGCGATATCTTCGCCAATTGTGAACCGATTTTGATGATTCTTTTTGTATTTGAAAGCCTTTACTACCAAGTTGGTCCCATTTTAATTTGGTGAAGATATGATAAAGAACTTTAGAGATATGGAAGAAATTCCTAAAAAAAATTTAAGTCGGTTGTTTTTCTTGTTAAAAATTTAATTATTGTTGTCCGATCCGATTCTAAACTTATACATATTAAATCACCTAGACTGTACTAGTGCATATTTAGTTGTTACTCTTTTCTATCTATCTGAGCGGAGAAAGCTTTGCGAGAGTAAGTAGGTACTTACTCATTAGTACAAGCAGTACAAGTCACGACATGGCATTTTGTTTCAAGTTCAAGTCGTTCCTAATAATAGTTATAGGTACCTATTAGTAGGAAGGTCTTATATGCAAATAGCATAGGTTAAATAAATGTATCATCATCATATCAGGTCTTTTTTAGGGTTCTGTACACGAAGGGTGCAAACGGGACCCTATTACTGAGACTCCGCTGTCTGTCCGTCTGTCACCGGGCTCTATCTCTTGAACTGTAATAGCTAGACACTTGAAATTTTCACCGATTATGTATTACTGTGGCCGCTATAACAACAAATACTAAAAATAAAAATAGTTAAAAATTAAAGGGGGTCGTCACACAAGAAACGTGTTTTTTTTAGCGTTTTTAACTTGATCTTTATAATGGCAATAACTGGATACTTGAAATTTTCACCAATTATGTATCACTATGACCACAATAACAACAAATACTAAAAATAAAATAAAGTTAAAAATTAAAGGGGTCGTCATACAAGAAACGTGTTTCTTCAGCGTTTTAAAACATTGTACGGTGGTACGGAACCCTTCATGTACGAGTCCTACTCGCACTTGCCCCTTTATTAGTCTCCACTGCAGGAGGACGACACGACCCTCTCTGTACTACCAGAGCCATGTATGTAAATTTTCAGCTCAATCGATAATGGGAAATGGGTCTAATTTAGCTTGCAAGATTTAGGTAATTACGGACACAGACAACGGGATAGGTGAAACTATAGAAGCTTGTAAAATTATAAAATGCAGCACGAGATCCAAATTTTTTCGACATACGAGTATAATATTAATGTTTTTTTGGAGATTGTTCTTTAAGTCATATTAATTCTCGTGCATGTCACTCGTATAAGTAGACGTTGTTACACCTTAGGAGCCTAAATAGCGAACCGTGCCCTGCTGACGTCATGGCATCTGTTAGAGCCTTTGTGATGTCAATCATTCCCTTCCTCACATTATAAAGGCATATCTTAGGTGCTACAACGACCAAGATGGGTCTAAACTATGCCAAGAACTTAAATAAAGAGAAATATCATAGACCAATATACCACAGTAATTCAAGTTGTTTCAAGAAATAAAAACCAGAAATACTTGATTACTAAAATTTTCAATCATCCAGAGTTCCTATTCCTACACACCACAATTTACATAGTCGAATTTGGTATATTCTATTTTCCTCACTGATTCAGCACTCCTTACAACTTCAGCGCCCACAGTATGGCACCGTTGATAAACCTGGATAATGTTTTTATCGCGCGACGGATCAGATCAGATCTTTGGAAGGCTTGCGCGGGGATACAGATCCAACACGTAGAGGCCCTTTACCAGTAGTACAATAGTAGAGGCCCAATACACATCACTTTGAAGGAAGTGATGTGTATTGTAATGTAGCGCTCCTGCCAAGACCCAGTCTTGGATATACCAATTAAAGGTGTACCCTTAAACAGGTTTCGGCAGGAGAAGGATCTATTGAAAGAAAAAGTAAAGGTTTATGGGTTATGGTGAGGGTGGATGGACTGATGCTGGGCAGTAATAGAAACAACGGCACCTGCCTTAAAAACAACGGCAAATTACTGAATATTGTAGGCAGGTGTTGGCTTGCCGCCCACTAGATGGGTCAAACGAGCCGAAAATATTGGTAGCAAAGGAGCAACACCGGTGCAGGCAACTCAGGGTGAGGAAGAGAGAGGTGTGCTGCGCTTTCTCCGAAGTAAGATATTGGTATATCCAAGTGCTGCGCTTTCTCCGAAGTTAGTCGCGGCGCAACATCTGTAGCAACAGCTCTAACGACTCCTCTCTGCACGTTATTATTACGTAGAGTGAGATAGTGATAGATGATAGCGGTAGATAAACTTGTCGCCGGTGCCATGCTACGCAGCCTGATTACATAAATACTTATTGTAAAGCTAATGTGCATTTCAACTCAATTTTAGGGATTTGAACAATTAAAGGTAGGACAATAGGAATACATTTTTGAGATTTTTTTTTTCGTACAAGCTTTTATTGTGTGGCCTAAGTACTTATCAAATCAAATATCATAAGCTCAAACGCGATGGGGTTGTGTCGTTTTATTACAGCCTTCACCTTCCAGCTTAATCATCAGATCAGCTACTTGTCAATAACATTGCATTGTCATCTTATTTACATTAGCATACCTACAAAATTTAATCTTAATCAGAAACCAGCAAGCTAAATAAAAGCTTGTAAAAACGAAACTTTTGTTAATCAAAACTATGTGACTCTACCTAAGCACTACGCAAATGGTCGAGTGGATGGACACGAGCCTTTACAAACCATTGTTGACTTACTTATTTTATATTAATCCATAAAAGGACAAATGCTTTATGGTTGCAGAGATAAATTGGTGTTTTGTCTTTATTTATTGATCACTTAATTCAGTTTATTGAATTACTTGACTGATTTACGGATCTGTTGAATACGTTGCACCAATCGAGTCATTGTGGACGTGTAAGTAGGTGGTAAAGAGAATCAAGTTAAGTGTCGATTTATTGACATTGACAAGAATGGGGGACAATTTACCCCCATTCTCAGGCTTATTTATTTTACACTTTATTGTACACACATACAAATGTAATAGTACAACAGGCGGACTTAATACTAAAAGCATTCTCTAACAGTCAAACCTCTGGGTTGATTGAGAGAGTTTATGTGGGTGTTACACATAATAAAAAATAACAATAAAAACTAAATAAAATTTTAAACTTAAAAATAAAATAAAAACATACTAAATATAAATATTATAATAATACATATACCTACATATTTAATACATTAATACATACAAACGAGCAATACATATATACATATCTATAAATACATGTTATACAATCAAGTCTGTCTCATATTTAATTGAAAATGGAGTTGTCTGAAAATTCTAATTTTAAAGGATGCGCATATGATAGGATATGATGCGCAGGAAGAAAGGCTTCTAAACGAAGGTATACTATTCTATGTTTTAACGTACATTTCTCCCAGTCTAGCACAGTCAGTGAAGCCTCAAACAATAGGTTAGTATGGTGGGAAAAAAATACCTCCCACACTATCTCATTTCCACCGATCTCCCCTGGACAGTCTGAATATTAGAGATTAAACGGATATACGGTAACTATCCGGTATCCGGCCTATCCGGCCGCCATAATCCTATTCGGCCGAATACCGGATAATTACTATTCGGCCGGAGCTCTATCCGGCCGAATAAAAAAAACTGGATAAAAGAAACATATTTTTGAGTACCTAATTATTTGCTTTATTTTAACTAAATAAAGTCTTAGTATCACTTAACTTAAATATAATTAGTTTTAGTTTTAAATTTTTAATCACACCATAGTAAATTAATGGAACTGGGCGGGACATCTGGCTAGAAGGAATGATGGAAGGTGGAGTGAAGCAGTCACCGAGTGGTACCCCAGGAATGGAAAACGGAGTGTTGTGCGTCCGGCGGCTAGGTGGGTCGATGATATCAAACGGATTGCTGGAAATAACTGGATTGCTAAGGCTGGGAATAGGATTCAGTGGCGCAGACAAAAGGAGGCTTATGCCCAAGCAGTGGCATAAGCCTCCTTTTAGCAGTGGGTCGTTGAGAGCTGACGATGATGATGATGAATAGTAAATTAATGTAATACAAAGAAAATGAATGAATTAGTACTCATACTGCACTAAGGGCAAATTCTGGTGAATAAATACTAATTTATCTGCATTAAGAGGTAGCAGGCGGTAGCGTTTCTCTTCATAAATAAGGCCAGCTTCAGAAAAAAGTCTTCCGCTATACACACTGCTGCAAGGTGCAGAAAGGTAGATTTTGGCAAACTTTGTTTCGACAAGATCCGAATCGAACCGAGTCCACCCGATCGTTCGCGCGCCGCCTACGCAAACGGCTAAGTATCGCCGGATATTCGGCGGCCGGATATCCGGCCATCCGGCCACATGGTCGGCCGAAAATCCGGTATCCGGTATCCGGCCAAACTGCTATCCGTTTCATCTCAAATATACAATAATAGCTGAAATAAACCAATCTCACACAATAAGTCATGATACGTTTTGTATGCACCTTTTAGAACCTATAAAAATTGAATATTGATGCTTTTAGCTCAAATTAAGATAATCATCAATAGCATCAATTGCTTAGCCGTGTGGTTCCCGGCGGATTAGAATAGGACCACTCCAAGTCTTCTCGTGGATGTAGTAGAAGGTGACTTAGGAAACACAAGCTAAACAAAGCTTATAAACATCAATGAGACCTCCCTAACCCGTCTGGCCAGCGTGGAGACTGTAGGCCAAATCATCTGACTGCTCTGGCTAATAAATGGCTCTGGTAGTATAGAAAGAGTCGTGCTCCTGCAGTGGAGACTGAAAAAGACCTAATGATGATGATGAAGAGCCCTTGAACCGGAACCCTAGAGTGCGGGCTCACTGCTAAACATACCACAAAACAGGACCTTGCGACGCGGACTTCAGACCCAATCCGACCCTGGATGAGGTAATGTTTCCTTCCAAAAAACGCTATCGCCTGTGCTTGCCGCCACATCCTCTATTGTCCATTTTAGTGCTTTGCTTATAACAGAGTAAGCAGCCTTTTGCACTAACAAAAACTAGGCGCCTTCAAAGTCAAAAATTATCATAGAGCTAATGTGTTAGCGTTTGCAAATTTGAAATGTTCTTGAGACTTTTAATTAGCATTTTTTTTGCCTGGCTGTTTCTTTTTTGGTGTGTGTAAGTGGCCAACACTAGTATCATTCTAATGCAGTCGTTAAGCTATGTCAGATGCTTTTAGGCAGCTTTATTATTAATTATTTATTTATTTATAAAACTTTATTGTTCCAAAGTAAAAATATACTTTTAACAAATGGCGGACTTAATGCTAAGACAATATTATTATTATGACATTTATTAACGGATGCTAAATTGGTTATGGTGGTATTTATTGATTTAACAGCATTACCATTACCAAAGATAATATAGTTACTAACGTAACCATTACCAGTGCTCGGAACAATATCTAAATTAAAAATATGTAATGAATTTCGCTACGAGTGAGATTCGAACCCACGCCCCTCACATCTGTACTGTAAGTGCACTTCCAATTGTGCTACCGTGACTTCGAATCACCATGTCGAGTTTTATCATCACATATTACTTACGCATTTAATTTTTAATTAACTAGCTTTTGCCCGCGGCTTCGCCCGCATAGACTACACAAATCAGATTTTTACTAACCACTAAATCAAAAATGTCATGTGTCTCGCTTCAAAAATGACGAAGATTCATACAAACTTGCAACCCCTATTTCACCCATATAGTGATGTATTTTTCAAAATCTAATAAATGCTTTATTATTTTCTCCTAACTACTAAAATACATGAAAAATTTCATGTGTCTCACTTTAAAAATTACGAAGTTTCATACAAACTGCCAACCCCTATTACACCCCCTTAGGGATGGAATTCACAATCTACCTTCCTGCCTTTCATCTTCATTGTCTAAGTAGATTTCGTGATGAGTGAGTGATTTTAGCTTTTATATATGTACCTATATAGATTTAGATATTGGTCATGGTCGGTGGTGGTAGGGTAAGGAGATTCTTAACTTGTAAAAGCGCTAGTAGCAATGTGTACTCCCGCCGGGCCACCGAGCTTATATTTTTTGTTAATTTAAATTTTAATCAACTATAAAAATTGTGTACAAAAACAGAAAATCATCACGAATTCAAAGGTTAATTAAAATCCAGACGAGACGCATTCAAATTGACGCTGTAAATGGCCAATTTACTTTGTCAATCGATAAAGACTACAATCGAATCCAGGCTCAATTGTCCGTTTAATCGATTAGCTGACAATAGAAATCCAATGTAGTGCAACTTTGCCGCTCACGCTCATCGGACTTTGTTAATCAACGTCAAATCAATTGGACAATAAACTTTTATTGTAAACTGTAACATTCAATGTCTTTTTTTAATCTACACTCAGTTGGGCAGAGCAGTTAGAGGATTTGGGCCTACTCTCCACGCTAGTCAGACGGGTTGAAGAGGTCACATTGATATAACTTAATAGGCTTTTATAGCTTGTATTTCCGCTTGTAAGTCGCCTTCTACGACATCCACGGGAAGACTTGTAGTGGTCATATTCTAATCTGCCGGAAACCACACGGCTTTTTTTTAATAGGAAAACTTAAATTAGTAGTAGCTGGAAAAAGAACAAATCTAGGAAATTCAGTGTTTTCTCAATTTTTTCTTTATGTACGCCTAATAATATAGGCATTGATGCCAAATATCACGTTTCTAAGTAATCTGGCTGGCAGTGGCTAAACATTTTGATCTATGGATAGATGAATCAATTGTAAAAATTCTGGTTTTTAAACTCTGAAATATCAATAACTGTTTGAGCTACATTTCAGATTCAAGACAAACTAAAGGACTTTAATTTTATGTATATGAATAATTGAAATAGGTTTCGAGTTGAAAAAGGGTGTCAAAAGTAGCTTAAAATAGTTTGTGTAAATACACACAGCTGCTGCATCACGGTTCCTTTCTTTGAACTTGGCTTTGAGACGCTACCGCGTGTCTAGACTAGATACCCTTACCAACATAGAGATCTTTTTTACTAGGAGTGTAATGTATAAACAAGAACGACAGTTCCTGCAGACCCTGAACATTCATCAAATCATTGCAATACCATTCAAGAGCCTACACCCACAATAGGTCGTAAATATATCGATATGTCATCATTCATTCGTTTAAGAGCACCAATGACAGGCCACATGTCAAGTGGTACTATAACCGCCGCCGCCAAGCACTACTTACTTAATACCAAATTTGTAAATGTTGGTACTTTTATAAATTACCTTCAATTTTTTTACGTTATATGAGAAACGAAATTAGATTAAATACCTAGTTAAAGCATAGAATACTCACATACAGAAGTCTCACTCAGCAAGAAATTCAAAGAAATATCTACTCAATGTGGCTAGCGATATGGTTTAATTTAGCTCACGTCAGAACTCAACACCTTTTCGTTTAGATACCTAGATACCAATGGCAGGCCAATTTCATTCTTATTACTCTGGACAAACGATTCGTATAACTGAATTTACCACTCCAAGGGGCCGCTGCGCGCTTATATTTTCGATGCCTAAACGGGGAGTGACACAGGCCTGGTTAAAGCAAAGAATTGAATTACTCTCTTCCATGCTGGTTTGGGAGAAAAGAAAAAACTTAAAAAGACCAGCTGCTTCTCTTCCCGCCCAGATCGTAGAAGCCAATCGAGGGAATGTGCGAAACTGCGAATCATATCAATTCATATAAATAAGGCGATGCGGCTAATAAATATTTTGATTTATGTTTCCAACTTCTAGTCCATTATCACGCTAAAAGTGGCGTTTGAGTCTTGAAGGGCTCTGTCTGTCTGCTCAGAGCCGCAAAATCGAAGACATAATATCTGTCTGCCCTATTAGGGTTGGATCTCTCCGGCCGGTGCTGAAGCGTCCCGTCGCTCTCTCTTGCCATAGCAAATGACGCTTCTGAGCGATAGAACAGGATAGCAGCTTAGGAAAGTGCTGTTCCGTGCTGATAGATGAGATCCAACCCTTAGGGATAAAGACGTGATAGTGTATATGTATCCGTAAGGAATTTACCATTTCTAAATAAGTAATAAACGGGCAAGTGCGAGTCGGACCCGTACATGAAGGGTTCCGTACCACCGTACAATGTTTTAAAACGCTGAAGAAACACGTTTCTTGTATGACGACCCCCTTTAATTTGTAACTTTATCTTATTAGTATTTGTTGTTATAGTGGCCACAGTAATTCATAATCTGTGAAAATTTCAAGTGTCTAGCTATTACAGGTCAAGAGATAGAGCTCTGTGACAGACGGACAGACAGCGGAGTTTCAGTAATAGGGTTCCGTTTGCACCCTTTGGGTACGTAACCCTAAAAAATTACTATCAATAAAACAATTACACAGTTGAATAAAAATTTACTGAGTAGAAAAAGTCTTAAGTTAGTATAAATTATACTACATTTATTGATATGTAAAGGAATATAGAGTATATTAGAAAACTTTTTGAAACCCTTCTTCTTCTTCTTCTTATCGAGTCGAAATGGTTACACAGCAGCTTCAATTTCAAATCACCTGTGACCAGTATGTGGCAACGGCGATCCCTCTGTCGTTGGCTTTATTAAGGTCCTCTATTGTACATGACGTAAGGCAGCTCGGACATGACAGAAGGTGGCCCATCGACTGAATGGCACCGCAGTAGCAAAGGTCGTTATCAGCGTGACGCCACCTAACTCGGTTTTCCCGACACCTCCCAACACCAGCCCGGAGTCTATTGAGAGACTTCCAGACTGACCAGGGGAGGTCTCTACCCGGTGGGAGATTTTCAGCAGGTGGGATATTTGACTCGTAAGGTGGGTACTTGTTTGAAACCCTTTAACAGAACGGACAGTTGTGTATTTCTTTAAAAATATTCACTTAATAAGAAACAAGTTCAACAGGGGTAGGGGTATTAAGACCTAGTACAAGATGGCGAGACAACCCCGACAAATGTTTATGCGAGTGGCAGGAATTCGCAGAAGACAGGGACGTGTAGAAAGATAAGAGGGAGGCCTTTGCCCAGCAGTGGGACACATAACTACAGGCTAGTAAAAAGAAACAAAAGAAACAAGTCCGTAAGATTTCATTTTTGATTCGCGTTTGACTGTACCAAAGAGTACAATACTCTTTGTAGTGGAAACTAATAAAAACATTTGTTGCGCTTGCGCTCAATCATTTTAATGGGAGTCAATAACGTCGATACCGGTGACATCATAGCAATTAGTGATTTTTCATGGATTGTTGCTATGATGTGTCAAATCGTCAGCATGGCAACTATTCGTGGCAAAATCAGTAAAAAATAAAATAAAAAAAGTGCCAGTTTATTCCAGTGACTACAACAAATATTTTTTCACATTACTTTTACCCTCTACTAGGCAAAATCAGTAGGGTTTCTTCACTTCATATTTTGACATGAAATAAAAACGTCTAATAGCGCCAAACTAGACACATCAACAGCAGTAAACGAATGACTCATGCCGAAACGAAATAAAAAAAAAATAACTGTATTTTTTTAACTTTTTGTTCACTTAATATCTTTAGAGCTACCGTTTGGTGATTACGTCAGTAGAACGCAAAAACTTGTCGTGGACGCCCAACGGAACATGACGTTTTTGTCACTTCTGTATTGTGATGATCTTATAATTTTTTTCTACCATTAGTCAGTCTCTCCTGAAATAGCTGCAAAAAGGTAGCAATTTCCTATGTTTTTATGAACATTCCAATTTCAATATCCAGACACTTCCCATTACAAGTATTTTATAACGAATAAAGGAACGAGGAGTTTTTGGCGGGAAGTCGAAGTGTTTGGTTGGGGTTTTCTTTAAATTATATTGCAAATTGATTTTAGTGGACCTTAAAATATGAAATTGGTGTTGTTTGGTGTTATAAATGCTCATGCTCATGAACAATAATGTGAAATAGTTAAAGTGGACAGTCATAGTACGGCTGTAGTGATATTTGTTTCGCGGACTGTGTGGGCGTCTTCGGGCGTCGTCCGCCACTCAATCGGCTATGAAAACCAGTGGACTCATATAGATTTGTCGCCAGAAGCTCCCTTAACCCAATCAAAGGCCTACACCAACCTTTGATTGTAACTTGTTAGGAAAAAAGAATTTCCCACGTTTTATTAACTTGTTCCTGGCTAAATACGCAGTAGCGTCAAGCCATAAACTAAAAAAAAAAGGAACGATAACTTAAAAATAAACAAAGGAAATATTGATGGTTAAATTATGAGGTGCTGGCACTTGTTGAAGAGAAACTTTATTTATTTTATTTTACTTACTACTTAAACGAAACGCAAACTACTTAGAAAAAATAGATAAGAAGGTAATATTGGAGGGAAAATAGAAGGAAGAGACGCAAAGGAAAACCTAGATTCAGTTTTATAAAACAACTGAAAAATCAAGTCCAAAAATGCTTTTGCCCGTCAGTTTTTCAGTTTGTCTGTCCGTTTGTTCTCGCCTACAGGTCGCATTGCATGAAATTTTAACAGCAGGTTCAATAATTACATAGAATTTTATTGTCGATTCAGTTTATGGAATTTTTTCTACATGGCGGACATATGAAGGTTTTAAACTTTAATAGAATCATATTTGAGCCATATCGAAAAATTTTCAAACACGTCATAAAACTTTTTTGTTACCCTTATTAAGACGCAACTTTTTTCAGAACAACTATTTTATCCGATTAACTTCAACGGGTTATGGGTTGAGTCGCGAGGTTTACAACTTACAAAACCACTAGTGTTTATACATGATGACATAATTAAAATTACATTACAAATAAATCAGGCAAAAATACCACCTCGAATTATACCCGGTTCAAAGGTACCCATTAATAGTTGTAAATAGTTACTAGTTGTATTAGTACCATTAGTAGTAGTAAATGACATTAAAAGTTGTTTTTTACTGTACAATTAGCAGCCCGTCCTGGCGTCGCATAGGTATGGTATGGGTTAAGTATCCACTATACATGTACGTCTCCCTGACAAAATGTTAAAACCATATTAATGGGCCGAATAATTTCAGAACTTATGGGGTACAGACAGACAAATATACGCACCAGGGGACTCCCATTTATAATAATTATGATTTTTTTGAACATAGTCGATGAGAGACAGCAACCACCTGCCGCTAAAGTAGTCTTTTTTACCCATTTATCACCCGTCCTTGATTAAAAACTTGATTATAAGGAAATAATGATGTCACTATCAAACAAGTTTCATTGACTTCTATTATGTCACTCGAACGAATTTTGTGAAGGTCAAAGTCGTTAATATGCAGTCGTGTTTTGTCATTATTTTTTATAGATAAGACTTTTAAAATGTCGATTTGAATAAATCATTATTGATAGAATTCCTGCAATATCTGTATAACGTTGAAAGGTACAAGCAGCTGATATATTCTAAGTTTATTCTTTTCTCCCAGAATGAAAGCACTTAAATAAAGTTTTTGCATCGGAAACTTAGATGCAGTGATTTTTACCGGTAGCCAGTTTTTGCAAACAATTAAATTTCGGCTTGCAACAAAATTCATGACGTTATTTCCAATTTTCCAAGTCCTTTTAGGATTTTTTATTCGTTAAGTTATGGGATGTCGTAGAAGGCGACTTAGGAAACGCAATCTAAGCAAAGGCCAGCGTGGAGAGTGTAGGCCAAATCCTCTGACTGCTCTGGCTAATACATACTCGTATGACTCTGTGTTGTGGTAAGTGAATGGTTAGGCCTTTTTTTTTCAGTTTATGGCTTGACGCTACTGCGTATTTAGCCAGGAACAAGTTAATAAAACGTGGGAAATTAATTTTTCCTAACAAGTTACAATCAAAGGTTGGTGTAGGCCTTTGATTGCTTTAAGGGAGCTTCTGGCGACAAATCTATACGAGTCCACTGGTTTTCATAGCCGATTGAGTGGCGGACGACGCCCGAAGATGCCCACACAGTCCGCGAAACAAATATCACTACAGCCGTACTATGACTGTCCACTTTAACTATTTCACATATTGTTCATGAGCATCAGCATTTATAACACCAAACAACACCAATTTCTTATTATAAGGTCCACTAAAATCAATTTGCAAAATAATTTAAAGAAAACCCCAACAAAACACCTTGACTTCCCGCCAAAAACTCCGGGTAGGCCTTTTGGTGCTGCTCTCAATAAAGATTGTCTATGGCCCGTTCCTTGTGGCGTCACTTGTTTATGGTCAGATACGTCAAGAAGGATTTATGTTCTCATTAAAAAGTTCTTGTGAAATTAAGATTTATTATTAAGGCCACCTGCACATGGTGACAGCTGTGGGATCCGATCACGCCCTTGAGGGTCGTGCTCTTGCAGTGGAGACTAAAAAAGACCTGATGATGATACTTGTACGTGTGTTCACACAAAAAGGTTTCAATTGTGAATTCGTGAGATCATTGACTTTTGCGCCCGTACTCGCCTACTATTTGCACTATCGTCTGTGCAAACAAAGTTGCGATAAAAGTACTACTTCACACTCCTCTTTACACGGGCATAAAACATGCGGCTTAGATGTCTGTGGCTATAATTACTCATTTATTTTCCATTTAATCATGTAAATCAGATTACTTATTCGATCACAATCGCCCCGTCCCGGCTTCGGATTATGTTAGATAAATGCAACAGAGGTACGCGTTGGGATAAATACATTTTACACAATGCATTTAGTGTAATTAAATTTGTGCCCAATTTAAAAATAATTTCCAAGGATCTTCTCATTTAAAATAGGTATGGTATCATTCATTAATGTATTTTTTCCGTGTCGCTTTTAAAACGTCGTTTCACTCTATTGAAAATAATGTCGTTATTCGTAAGCCGTTTAATTCCTTAAAAATAACATCTTGATTCTTAGTAAACAATACACACGTCAGCCATTATTAATAGATTCATTACTATTTACTACGTACGTAGTATTTGGCCTGATTCACTATGCCATGAGTAACTTTGGTCAATGAAGCACACATAATTATTGTTATTTTCTTTGAATACATATTCAGTGATTCATCTCCATGAGACTATTATGTCGTTATGTATTTAAATGCCATGGTTGATAAATTGTAGGTTTGATAATGCGTAGGCCGCTATGACAATATTTCTAAATAGAATTGTTTGTCACACATATGTGCAAACAATATTGTTTTGTAAGTATTGAATGAACCAGATGGGCCACAGTTCAAACACGTGAAACATACAAGCTTATTGTTTTTAATTAAGGTGACGTGGGTTCACAATTTGCAAAACTGTGCGTGTTTTTGAAAAATCACTGTTATTAAACTACTACAGTTTATTCCTCAAAAAATTTACATAAAAATCTAAAGGATTTTCTACAGACACTCACCCAAAAATATATACCAAAAAATGTATTATCTAAATATCTATCCGTTTTGGCTACAAAAAAAAATTATAAATATAATACAAAAATAATCATAAATAAAACACAATGAAATATTCGTCAAGAGCGAAGGAAGGGTCGGAGCCGTGCTCGACGATATTTCGCATTATTTGGTATAATTTTCATATAAAAAGGTGATTGTATAAAATAGTAATACGTATTATAAAGGCAAATTTGGGAAAATTTTAGAGGTATGTCTGTGATTTTTTCTATCGAGCCAAAAATGCTCAATCGAGTTTTGGCTATTGTGGATGTCTGTAAAAAATATTTTGAAGAATAAACTGCAGTAGTTTAATAACAGTGATTTTTCAAAAACATACACAGTATTGCAAATTGTGAACCCACGTCGCCTTAAGTAGAAACATTTTAAGGGGTGATTCACGCCATCATTTTGAATAATACCTAACTTAACTTTTCCCAATAAACGTGTATCGAAATACGAAAAATAAATTTAACTTCGCATACAAATCGAAGTTCTAGTTACTATGGGAAGTTGGGAGAGATATTTTTTTCAATAACCGACATTTTCCCCTTTGGGTTAGCAAAGTCATTTTTAGGGTTCCGTACCCAAAGGGTGCAAACGGGACCCCGTTACTGAGACTCCGCTGTCTGTCCGTCTGTCCGTCTGTCACAGGGCTCTATCTCTTGAACCGTAATAGCTAGACACTTGAAATTTTCACCGCTTATGTATTACTATGGCCGCTATAACAACAAATACTGAAAATAAAAAAAAGTTAAAAATTAAAGGAGGTCCTCATACAAGAAACGTGTTTTTTTAGCGTTTTAAAACATTGTACGGAGGTACGGAACCCTTCATGTACGAGTCTGACTCGGACTTGTCGGACCCGTTTATTGTCAAATTCGTATATATAACGCAACAGTAAACTTCCCCCTTTCACCCCCCTCTCCCCCACACTTCGCTCGCTTGGTCTATAACATAAATATTTCAATTTAATTTTGTAACATACAATATTTACTTATTATGACACCAATTGGGTATTATGGTGGGTCAAAAATAAATTATTTGGTACCTGTTAATAGAATAAAACGTCACAAAATAATGCCACTTGTCATTGATCACATCCACTTTGAACGTGATATTAGATGATTAATGCAGAAAAACGGATATTAAGAGCGCTATTTGACTCCAAGGAACTATGACGTCATAAATCGATATTTCATACAAATCCCATAGAAAATGTTTGTTTTTGACGTTAAGAAAAAAGTATCTGATTTGACTTGTTGCAAAATAAAGTATTGGCTAACCATTACCAAATGAGTTAAGTAGTCGTCACATACAATTAGTAAAATGACGCACGAACTTGGCCCCCGCACAACCGTGCACCCAAAACAAACAGATAAACACAGATATAAGATTAGCATTGTCTCTTTCTGAAAGTAAAAGGTGTGATCACATCGCCTAGCAATAGGTCAGTCATTGTATTGGAATGCGAAATAATTTACATAATATTTGCTATTGCTACTGATTAGGGCCGGTCCACATATCACTTTTATACTTAGGGAATTTTGACTTCTCGAACTGGTGTTCGATAAATCAAAATTCTGATCTGTTCTGGTGAAATACAGTAAATAAACGGGCAAGTGCGAGTCGGACTCGTACATGAAGGGTTCCGTACCACCGTACAATGTCTTAAAACGCTGAAGAAACACGTTTCTTGTATGACGACCCCCTTCAATTATTAACTTTATCTTATTTTTAGCATTTATTGTTATAGTGGTCATAGTAATACATAATCGGTGAAACTTTCAGGTGTCTAGCTATAACGGTTCTCTTGAACCCTGTGACATGATAGAGCCCTGTGTCAGATCGAGTTAAAAACGCTGAAAAAAACACGTTTTTTGTATGACCACCCCCTTTAATTTTCAACTTTTTTTTTTTTTAGTAACATAATCGGTAAAAATTTTAGGTGTCTAGCTATTACGGTTCAAGAGATAGAGCCCTGCGTCAGACGGACAGACGGACAGACGGACGGACAGACGGACAGAGAGCGGAGTCTCAGTAATAGGGTCCCGTTTGCACCCTTCGGGTACGGAACCCTAAAAAGCGCGACAAGAAACCAAAAAATCATTTTTTACAACCTTTTATGATGGGAGTATGAACTTATAAGATAAAATGTAATAAACCAAAACTCGATGGGTTGCTTCGTTTTATTACGAGGTTCCTATAGCCACCTTCTGGCTCCATCATCATATCAGCTTCTTGAGTCATATCATCATCATATCAGCTTCTTGAGTCATATCATCATCATATCAGCTTCTTGAGTCATATCATCATCATATCAGCTTCTTGAGTCATATCATCATCATATCAGCTTCTTGAGTCATATCATCATCATATCAGCTTCTTGAGTCATATCATCATCATATCAGCTTCTTGAGTCATATCATCATCATATCAGCTTCTTGAGTCATATCATCATCATATCAGCTTCTTGAGTCATATCATCATCATATCAGCTTCTTGAGTCATATCATCATCATATCAGCTTCTTGAGTCATATCATCATCATATCAGCTTCTTGAGTCATATCATCATCATATCAGCTTCTTGAGTCATATCATCATCATATCAGCTTCTTGAGTCATATCATCATCATATCAGCTTCTTGAGTCATATCATCATCATATCAGCTTCTTGAGTCATATCATCATCATATCAGCTTCTTGAGTCATATCATCATCATATCAGCTTCTTGAGTCATATCATCATCATATCAGCTTCTTGAGTCATATCATCATCATATCAGCTTCTTGAGTCATATCATCATCATATCAGCTTCTTGAGTCATATCATCATAATATCAGCTTCTTGAGTCATATCATCATCATATCAGCTTCTTGAGTCATATCATCATCATATCAGCTTCTTGAGTCATATCATCATCATATCAGCTTCTTGAGTCATATCATCATCATATCAGCTTCTTGAGTCATATCATCATCATATCAGCTTCTTGAGTCATATCATCATCATATCAGCTTCTTGAGTCATATCATCATCATATCAGCTTCTTGAGTCATATCATCATCATATCAGCTTCTTGAGTCATATCATCATCATATCAGCGGAAGCCGGAAAGTGGCTCTTTAACTAGTTAGATTTGACTCAATCAAATGAACAACAACAAACAGCAAGCTAATAAAAGCTTGTTAAAATGTTTTACGTAATATTTTTTGGAAATCCTTGTAAGAAATTTGAAGAATAGTTTTACAACCGGCAGCCATCTAACGTTGACCGTTTTTGGGAAAGCAGTTGTCGCGCGAATTGCTTGTGCTTAGTTCTTTAGTTATATCTACAGGTATAGGGAATGTGTTAATAAAAACTAAATCATGTCAATTCATGCAACTCGAATTTTGATTCGTAGTTCATCTATACCGCCCACCCAACATAATGTTGGATGTGGACTTCAGTCTTACGGCTTTAGGTTTTGTATACCGTAACACCCGAAAAAAAAAATTCTAAATATGTACGGAACCAAAACCCTGATAATAATTCTATAATACATTGCGTGACATTGTGTTACGCATATTATCACATAGATACAAACTCGATAATTGGATATAAACACATAAGTACCTACAGTCATGACGTCACCATCAGTGACGTCATTTTGACATGACAATGACTTGAGAATTTACATACTCGTATGTAAATAAGGTTACTTGGTGAATAGGGCATGTAAAATTTCTGTTATATATAAATACGAAATAATAATAAATATGAAATAAGTAAAAAAATGCTTTTTGGATAAATGAAGATTTTTTACTTTTAGAGAAAGGAAGGTTGGATACTTCAATTTTCCCTTTGAAAAATATAAAACAAAGAACATTTTTTAGTAGACCCGACTCCCAAACCGGGAAACTGTGAATCCATTTAAAAAACATTTTTCTTCTTATTTTTTTTCTCTTACAAAATTTTAAATAAAAATATAGAAGGAGGTCAAGTACCTTATCTATTCTAATATTATAAAGAGAAAAGATTTGATCGTGTGTGTGTTTGTTTGTAATGGATAAATCTACCCATAGAAAGCTACATTATTTATGTATGTTTCCCGATTACTCAATAAGACTCCTGGACCGATTTGGAAAATTCTTTTTTGTTTGAAAGGGTGTAGTTTCCAGGTGTTCCCAAAGAAATTTTATTAAAATTGGTTTGTAGTTTGTTTTTTAAACAAAAAAGAAATTGAGAAAAATACATCTTCTACCAAAGTATACAATTGTTTGAATATTTAGCTTTTCAGGGATTGAAGTCTTTTTTTGTTTTGAAAAAATATCAATAATTATACCTTTAAAACAGCTTAATATTTTATTTAGGCAATATACTCAACGCCCACCTCTGTGAATATTTGTTACTATGATACAAAACGGGTACAATTTACAAAACTGCTGCCGTTGAGAGAAGGCGTCAGTTTACACGTAGCGTAGGTAGGTAATGTTTGTTTTTCCGACCCTTTTGGCGAAGATGGACTAATCATCGGTCTTAGAATAGAGAAGTTTTGAGTAATCGTTATCCCTTTAACTGCACGGCAATAAACAACTTAACCGATTTCTCTAAAAGTAGAGGTAATTGTGCGTATGGTGATGATGATATTAATTATTGCTACTTTAAAGAAAAGCAAACGATACGAGGCGATTGAGAACCACTGTTTAGAAGAAGTGCCGAAATGGTGCTCCCACACGGCTGTTAAAAATGTTTACAAATATTAGCAAACATTTACATTTTTTCGTTGTGTTTTTATAAATTCCAGTTTATACACCTAATTTACGCCCTATAATAGTAACCTGCCGCGACAGGTTACTATTTTCCTTTATTGATAACAAAATATACTGACACTATTTTAAGGGTGAATTCAGTCCATGATACTGAACAACTTTCTCCAAGGAACATTTAACGAAATATAAAAAATAATTTTTGGTTTTCCATATAAGCTGACCGAACAGCTGAACAGATTTGTATGGAAAGCAAAAATATATTTTAATATATGTTCCTTGGGAAAAGTTGTTCAGTATTACGGACTGAAATCACTATTAAAATAGTTTCTGAATATTTTGTTTGACCTTATATATGTCTAAATTATTGGGGGTGGAGGGGGGGCTGCCCCACAGTTGGGGCGCCTTATCTGCTTTTCGTGAAAAAAATTTTTTTTTTTAGTGTTACCTAATTCTGTCGGTATGTAATAATACAATGGTGACAAAGTTTAAAATATCAACACACGGCACGTAGGGCCAAGTTAAATCCAAAAGGTGATGCAAAGGTATGTTTGTGCCAAGGATGACATCACAAGATGTGTGGATGGAGGATAAAGGTTTGACATGTTGTGTGATGTCATTGGTATTTGTATTTGGATTGGAACACGACACGATGGATAAGTATTTTTTTATTTTTCGAGTGTGCTGCAAAGACCCTGGAAAAAATTTAAATTTTAAAAGATGTCTCCGTTTCCTTTGAAATTATTTATTTTAAATGGGGGCAGCACTGGACCCCGGAAAACTCAGGTACGGCCTTCAGTATTATGGACTGAATCCACCCTTAAATAGTTTTAGTATATTTTGTTACACTTTATGTACCTATTTATTTTATATGGTATTTATTTATGATAATTTAAAAGTACCTATGAAAATCAGAACCGTGACGTCATAGTTTTGTGGAGTCAAATAGAGCTCTTAATATCAGTTTTTTTGCATTAATAAATCTAAAATCATGTTGAAAATGGATGTAATCACTGGCAAGTGACACTATTTTGTGACGTTTTATTCTCTTAAGAGGGCGCCTGATGTCAATAATCTAAATTTTGCTCCCGCTTTCACGCACACAAATTTACTTTAGCCGAAGCGAGACAGCGAGCCATGCGGGGCGTCGGGAATGGTATTGAGGTTTTTTTCGTTTTACAAAGAATATTTAAGAGTTATTAAAAAAGTAAGACATATGATGACTGCCTTATGTTTAATACAATTATAATCCAAAGTTACAAGTGCTAATTTATTGTATTTCTTAAATATTTTCTGTTTTAGTATAATTCTGAGGTGATTTGGAGGCAACTTCGCAATGGTTTTCTATCGGGAAAATTTTAACAATCGTGTTTTCGAAACTTATTATGTTTAGAGTTAGTCCTGAACTTTGCTGTGTTTTTATTTCAAAGTTAGTATTTCGTTAATATTGATAATATTTAAGATCGCTCCAAGAACTTTAGGGTAGTACGGGCTCTTAACAGTACCAAATAATTTATTTTTGACCCAGTCATCTACCCATTTGTAATAGTAATAACTATAAAGACGCGCCGAGTACATTTACATAACATAACCTCGACATTACGCTAAAAGCAATAAGATTTATGTCTCCATTAGATACCATAAACTTCATGTTGTATACTATTATTATATAGTAACAAAACAAACGGCACACAAACGAACATACATATTTCTACAAGTGGTATTTTCTTATCATGCTGTGACATCGGCTCCAGCACCCTTCCGCCCCTCTTAGGCGCAGCGGGGGGGCCCATGCCCATATATAAGGCGCGGCGGCCGGCGCTCGTCCTCTTCGTCTTCGGCAGCATCTGAAGCTAAGTAGTTCTTCTACCTAGAAGGGCTACTCAACTGATCTAGTGCCTATAACTCACGACCCTGACTACCTAATCTGTACCTAGTGTTCTTGTGAATCTTTGTAACTAATGTAATGTAATAGATGTTCATTATACCTATCTCATTTGCCGATATCCGGTCTTTCTTTTATCTCATCTATCTTCCTAGATCCTAAATCTAGGCTTTACTAACCGAAACGGTACAATGCATGACCTTAACCCCAAATCGACACGACATACGTACGTAGCTACGCAGTACGTAATTACAAAAACAGCAATATGTTACTTCCAGATGCTAAGATATCCCATCCCATGTACCTTTTTAACAAGTATTATAATTTTTGCAGCCTTTCATTACGCAACTAGGTGTTTTTATGGCAATTACAAGCAAACAATGAACGAACGAACTGTTCCGCAGACCGCAAACGACTGAGTCGCGTTGGCCCTAAACTGACTATTAGGACCAGGCCAGCGCGTTGGTGCCATTTCGTCGTGCGGTTGGCCCTGGTCCTTACACCAGTAATATCTATGTCAATGACTACAGATTATAACTTGACAGGGATGCGTGGAAAGGGAAAGGGAAGGCGTTATTGCCCTTGCAGTCAAACACCGTAATAGGCTTAAAAACCGGTCAAGTACGTTTCTTGTATGACGACGCCCTTGACGGACTGGCAGACTGACAGACAGCGGAGTCTCAGTAATAGAGCCCCGTTGGCACCTTTGGGTACGGAACCAAAAAAATGTATTTTCAGTACATGTCAAGGTCAACATAAAATAATGCAGGTACCTTGAGTAGAATGACTATGGTACTTACTTAAAATACAGTGAGCATTTGAAACAAGGCTTTTCTATTTCAACAAGGTCTTTTAAACCGAATATAATATAGCTAAATATGGCATTGACAAACTGTTGTTTGAAATAAATGCAGGAGGTTCAAATGTTATCTTTGTATTTTACAAGTTCTGGGGGTTCCACATCGTCAGGAACGAAATTTCTCACGGCATTTTTGTAAAAAATTGTTACTAGATATTCATTGCCATCATCATATCAGCCACAGGAAGTCCACTGCTGGACATAGGTCTCCTCCAAGGAATTCCAAAACGACCAATCGGAAGCGGCCTGCATCCAGCGTTTTCCATCAACCTTGCTCAGGTCGTCCTAGTAGATGGGTGTCCGACCCTGCTACGCTTGTCGATACGTGGCCGCCATTAAAGATCTCGAAGAAATAAGAAAATAAGAAATTAATCAAGGGATTGTCGAGAAATGGGACTGTTTAGGGGTCGTAAGCTTTCCGTGTGAAGCCTCGAGTTCATCCTACAATACTCGAGTGACCAATGACATGCATATTTATATTTGGAGAATAAAAAGCGGGAAAGCGCACCTCAGACTGAACGAGCAGGATGCAACCGTAATCATGGGTTTAACAAAATCTACTGAAGCTATTTCAAGGTTGAATTCAGTTCATGATACTGATCAACTTTCTCCAAGGAACATAATATCGAAATACTTATGAAAAATATCTTTTGGTTTCCACACAAATTGATCGATCTCTTAATACGAGTTTGTATGGAAAGCAAAAAAATATTTTGCAAGTTTTGATATAATTATGTATATGTTCTTTAGAGAAAGTTGATCACTATCATGAACTAAATCTACCCTTAAAATGGTTACAGTATATTTTGTTAGACAGAGACATGTAACAAGAGAAAATGTTCTAGTTTCCAAAGAATTTCTAGTGAGTACCTACGCTTTTATATTTATCTCAGGTATTTCATATGCCATTCATCCAAATGTTGGCGTGCACCGCGGTTGTGCAACGAACGCATCAACACGTTAACTGAGTAATTGTTTGGCAGTTAAAATTAACTGTAAGAATAACAGTGACGAGAATAAAAGTAATTTTATCTCGACCACACGCTAAGTATTGCCGTGTGGTTCCCGGCAGAGTAGAATAGGACCACTCCCAGTCTTCCCGTGGATGTCGTGGAAGGCGACTTAGGAAACACAGCCAAAACAAAGCTTATAAACATCAATGAGACCTCTCCAACCCATCTGGCCAGCGTGGAGAGTGTAGGCCAAATCCTCTGACTACTCTGGCTAATATATGGCTCTGGCAGTACAGAGGGTCGCTCCTGCAGTGGAGATTAAAAAAGACCTGATGATGATAACGCTAAGATAGAGGATACAATGCACTATCACGTCCTTATCCTTACGGGGCAGACAGAGCCTAGGGCAGTAAGGTATAAGTTACACGTGTTATTCAAATCTTTTGACTGTACGTCCTTTAGCAAATGCTAATTTAAAAGAAGCAATGAAATAAAAATACGCTTTGCTATTGTTGTTGTGGAAACATGGAAATTTTAGATTTAACATATTTCCGGTGAGCCAATAGAATAATCATTATGTTTTTTCTTGTATTTGAACAGATTTTGAAAATAATACGATTTCAATGCTACATGTAATACAGATATATTCCTCTTCTTCATTGAACGGGTTCCCGGTTGCATCCTCAGCTATGCTGCAGGCTGCTTTGGAGCCCGGGGTGCGCTTTCCTGCTTTTTCTTTTCCAAATATAATATGCATTTCAATGGTCAGTGGCCACCCAATGATGCCAAAAATCTAGCGAATTGAAGAAGAAATAGTCGGAACAAAACAAACAGAATGGAAGACATGAATATTTAAATAGTATGGGATTATTTCCAAGTTCTAGGTAGGTAGTACTATTAGCCCTTTAACCGCAAACGTCGGATTAATCCGACAAACATTTTCTTGCCCATTTCGCGAGCGTCGGATTTATCCGACCAAAATCTATGGATATTCATAATTCCTCGCGCTGGGGCTGGGAGCACGACAACTGATATAGTCTCGCGGTGAAAGGGTTAGTAGTAGTTTTAGTACTATCTACCTTAGGTAGGTAAGTACTAAAATTATTTTAAGATCTATTATTTTGTTAGCCCTCATTTAAAAAGACAATTTGACTTTAGAAATGATCGACTGCTTTTTATAAAGGTTAGGGTAGAAAAAAAACAAATTCTATGTAAAATTTTAGCGTTGTATGTATTCTGTGGCGTTGTCTAGAAACTAAGCTAATCTTTGTGTTGTAAAGATTTTTTTCCCCTAATGGCAGCAGTTTGTCGTTTCTTCCTTCAGACTGTACCTATCTACTAGGTACGCCATTATGAAAAGTAGAAGAGCTCTTTAGCGACATAATCCCGAAAATACTAGCTACAATAGGTATACACAGTAACGTGATCTCAATTGTTTGTTTTCATTACATACATATTCAAACACAAACTTGCTACTACTGACCTCTTTCTGTCAACGTCATGTCACGTCACAAATTCCCGCCAATTTATTCGACCGTGAACTCTTGTCTATGACGCTCTGTTTATTTTTATTTTTAAAACAATTGCTTTCAATTCCTAGAGTAGAGACACGCATGTGACGAACTTGTGACTGATCTTTGATTTATTGGTAGGCCTTGAGCCACAAAAAATTTATGATGCGACTTAAGTTTTTTGAGGTTAATAGGCAGCTCGTTAATACTTGGTTACTGTACAAAGTGGCTCAAAAGTTGTCACTCAAAGGGACACCTTTTTGAATTGATCGTATGCGAAGTATTTGCACGAGTGATCTGAACCACTCGTAATTTGGACATCGTAAAAATTTCTTTGAAATTTTTCATGTACGATCTGTTCCGTTTCACGCTGCTTATTATTTATGTTGGAATGTTAAGAAAACCATTGACAAATTGAGGATATATTCTGCGAAAAAAATATACTTATAGCTGACACGACGACGACGGTTTAAAAAATACGATGCAATGAGTGGTGAGTTGGAAAACTACACTGTTTGTGTTTCGCTGACTTCCTCGTTGAAAAATCGCACTCCAGATGGTTTGAGTGATGTTTTGTGGCTGTACCTTTACTTACAACGTAGGTACAGTAGGTACCTACTTTCCTTTTTAATTTAGATTTTATTGCATTTAACTAGGTAATAGGTAATGATGTATTTGTGCCACCTAAGTAGAAAGGTTTCTCAAAAGAGTTTAAGTCGAATACGAACATGTTATGATGTACCTACCTAAGAAAAATATAAAAAGTTACGAATACGAATGTTTTCTATTTTACTGCGCCATGTAAGAAAAAAGTAAAAAGTTGTTTGACTAGGCTTTGTTTTAGATATTTTATTATTTATAATAAAAAGAGAAAAAAAAAAACAAAATTTTTGTAGACTGTTGTGAAAAATAATATCTAGTAGATACAACTCAGAAATGTCTACAAGAAATTAAAATACGCAATTGTTATTATGTGCTAAGTATCTTTAGCGATACGTATTGATTTTGTAAATAAACATTACAATATTTACAATCTTATCGAACCTAAAGTGAAAATCAAATATTACTTCTGTTAGGTATACAAAAAAGATACCGAAATAAAAAATAAAACTTGAAAGAAAGACCCAGACAAGTCTATAAAATTTGCTTATTTGAAAACTTGTTTGAAAACGTCATAAACACTGAGTAATCTCCAAATCTATTGTAGTCGACCTGTTATGACTTATGAGGGAAGGTACTATTGCAATGTTATTTTGTGGTTTGGCGCAACAGTGACTTCAATCTATCAGGTTGTTGTACTTCAAGTAGAGTTTTGTTACCTCGAAGTAGGCAGTATAGACTACGAGTACAATAGGGATGATGACTGGGTCAGAAAAGTATTATTTTAATTAGTCCGTTAGTTAGATTATCCAAAAATAATGTACCCATATTTTTCAGTTTATCAAAAAACTAAAAATTCCCAAAGATATAGAGTATCTAAGTTCCAGAGTGAGGGCTTGTGACGTGACCGCTGTGTAAAAATCGTAAGAATCCGTGATGTCATGCGGATTTAAATGCGCTGTATCGTCGTCATTAATTGTTTCTCAGAGAAAAGAAAAAACATGTGTACAATATTTTTTAATAATATAACCGATGGGCCAATAACAAATTTTTGTCATCATGCCTATTACCAATAGAATTTTGACAAATGCATACTTACGAGCTTACGACAAAACAAAGACTATTACTATAAAATAGGTAATAATATAATACTGGAGTGCAATTTTTAAATCGGGAGTTACTTACATTACGAATGGTTTGCGCGAGCGTTTCTAAAAATGCGCATTTTGAATCGGTCGTACATGAAAGATTTGCACGATCCCTGAAGTGGTCTTGACCACTCGTAATTTTGACACTCTAGCGTACAAATGTCAAAGAAGCCTTGGTGTTGAATCTAATATAAAAACCGTTCCGTTTCACGCTGCTTTTTATGTTTATGTTAAAATATTTAGAAAACCATTGACAAATTTATGATATTTTCTACCTAAAACTATATTCCATATCGCTGACACGACAGTTTTAAAAATACGATACAATGCGTAACGCGAGCGGTGAATTGGGTTCATTTTGTGTTTTGCTGACCCTGGTTATAAAATATCACTCCAGGTTCTTTATAAATATGAGGGAAAGATGTGGTAGTATGTATTATGTTATGGAGGATAAAGGTACATTTAAGGAGAACTAGTATCTGGGGAAGCAGTTTTAAAAGTCTAGTTGAAAGCAGGTCTAAATCCCTCCAGAATGGCACTAGAGCGTGTGTTAATCTTTTATTTACATTTTTTGTGGATGTAGGTACAGTGTTTACTAATAAAATATTTTTTGTAAGCACACAACATACACACTTGTATTTATAATATATAATTAGTACCTATTTGTAGTCAAAATCTTGCAGTAATTACCCCCCCCAGTAGTGGCTACTTTAAAATTCAAACTGTGAATAACGTAGTGGGTTACTGAATTATTACCACTAGTATATACCTATAGTTAGATATGACTTTATTAATGTAACTGTTGGATAAACCTATTTAAAATTTGAGCTAAATATAAAAATATTTTTTAGGGTGTAAAGTGAAAATTAAAACTCATTTTTTTTGGCGCTCATTTTACATTTTACCCACCAGCTACTGTATAATGCTACCATAATTTAACGCCTTTTACCTGGTGGATAAAATTACCAAAATTCATGCATATTAAATAATTCAAATAAATACTCTAAAACAGTAATTTATAAGCTCTAAAAAGATAAATAACAGTTTTAATGCCGTCTGCTAAAAATCGATTTTATTATTATGTAAATCAAAATTTTATTTCGAAAAATGAGATCATTTTTATCCGTTTTTCGAACATAAATATGAGATGCGAACTCGTGACGTGATATTTATGTTATAATAAAACCAAAATAACAGCGATTAACCTGAAATCCTGATATAAAAATACATACAACCTTAATTTTTCATTTGAATGTGGCGTGTGACTTTTTCGAAGATTTATTACTTATACTTACGAATAACGACTGACGAAAAAACAACAAAACGTTTGGGACAAATTCCTTGGCATATGATACATCGTAAATATTATGATTTTTATTGCCTTCCTCTTGTTATATGCCCGAATCGCTCTAAAAAGGCAAAAGATTTATTATGTACATAAATGCAGTCAAAGAGTACAATCCTTTTTGTTTTTCTTCGATTCATCGATCAAATAAAAACTCTTGGGCCTAAAAGGTTTTTTAAAGATTAAAAAAAAAACTGTCATTAATCATAATAATTGATTGAGTATGGTTGACAAAGTTACAGGGATTTTTAAAGATACATGTTGCAGAAATGGAAGTGGGTAGGTAGATTGTTGTTATGACGAGTAAGAAAATATGTTTAATTTTTTTTTAATACTATTTACCCAAAAATGCCTATGTTTTATAATAAAACAAGCATTAATGTTAAAACTGATTGCTCTACATTCAAAATTGATTTTGCCAACTTGAAAAATGCGCAGTTTAGTTCTAACATTGTCCGCGTTTTAAATCTGTTCTCTGTCTTCAAAATTAAATATTTAATTTCCCTCATAAAACCTCGTCCTAAATTCTCTAACAATTTTCTCACCTGAGATGAGACCGCGGGACAGTCTCAAATGTCACACATTTAGGTCGCTTCGTTATTTATTGGAACGAATTCTTTGTGACGCAAGTAGATTTGTTTTGTACACAGTACAGTCGGTGATAAAATAGTAAATACAAAATGTTAAAAGTACAAATGAACGTTGAGGAGTTGCTGTCTGTAGATGCCGCGATTAGTTGCGCATTGCGCATGCGCATCGCTAGGTGTACGCTGAATCTAATGTTAGTAGGCATGAGCAATAAAAAGTACGTATTAAAAAAGTGGCATTTTACGCCCGCTACGTGTACCCGCTACCCTTTTTTGCTTGTTGACGTTAAGACCCCTGAATTGGGTAGATAACTGGGTCAACAATAAATTATTTGGTACTGAAACGACACAGAATTATTAATATTTATTATTAATGCTGAAAAACTGATACCTACTAAAAGAGCGCTAGTTCACTCCAAAAAACTATGACGTCATTGTTCTGATTTTCATACAAATCCCAAAGAACATGTTTATTTTGAAGTTTAGAAAAGTGTCTGATTTGATTGTGTCATCTAGCGGATTTTTAAAGTAGGACAGAGTTTGCAGATCTCTCTCTTTCTCTCTCATATAAGCGTGTTCGAGGCTGCAGCATTGGCTGGTTATAACTCCAAAACTTCCGCCAAATCAAGGACTGCAGGTTCGTCACTGAAAATTATTACTGATGTAATCATGTGACTGAGCCCGAAAATTGTATTTTATTTAGACCGTTAGTCTGTGCCGTTAGTTAGATTATCAAAAAAGTTTTTTAAACTTGTATTATGGGATACTAACTCAACGAAACTATGTTTTATGATAAATACATATCTACATGTATAGATAAACACCCAAGACCCAGGACAATTTGAAAAAGGCCATTTTCAAACTTGCCCTGGCTGGGAATCGAACCCAGAACCTCCGGATTAGCGATCTAGCGTGTTAACCATTACGCCACGGAGGTCGTCGAGGTTATTCGTATTGATTAATAATTAAAACTTACCACTGATTGCAGCCTCTCATTATCTTCTCTCCTGGGAAGTATTTCGCATTCCCTTCGTAACACGGACTGATCAGTGTCTCAGGGGGTTCGGGGGCCGGGGTGGGGATGATGCCCAGGCAGACCTCCTCGTAGTCGGGGCAGCAGTCGTCGTGGTTCCGGTTGCAAAACTCGTCGCAGTAACATCTGGTGCCTGTAATAAATATTTACTACAGTTAAGTGGGTCAAGCTCCTGCAGTGGAGACTAAAAAAGATCATGATGATGAAGTGGTTCCTGGCAGAGTAGAATAGGAACACTCCAAGTCTTATGTGGATGTCGTAGAAGGTGACTTAGGAAACACAAGCTTAACAAATCCGTCTAGCCAGCGTGGAGAGTGTAGGCCAAATCCTCTGACTGCTCTGGCTTATATATGGCTCTGGCAGTACAGAGAGGGTCGTGCTTCTGCAGTGGAGACTAAACAAGACCTGATCATGATGACAGTCAAGGGAGCCACTGCTGCACCATCACGTCTTTATCTATTCTTTAACATTACTAGTAGTTTGAGAGGTTGGTATAGCGTTTGTTTAAACCTATCCTTGATTCTGGTCTACCCTTTAAGTTGCGGAGGTTGGACGGCAGTCGCTCTGTGTAAAAACCTCGTCAAATTACCTGACCTAGCTACGAGTATACACTGTTAAAAATTATGTAATTTTACATAAAATGATGTAATTTTACATGCAAAAAATTACATAAACCTGTAAAATTCCCGAAAACTGGGAAATTTACGGAAAAATATGTAATAATAACAAAAATTATGTAAAATTTCATATTTTTCCGTAAAATTCCAAGATATTTCGGGAATTTTACAGGTTTATGTAAAATTACATATTTTTTTTGCATGTAAAATTACATCATTTTTAACAGTGTAGGTACTGCGCGGTAAGAAACGCAGCTGGTAAGTACATTCAAAGTTTTCTTTCCCTCCCAGAAGAAACAGCATGGAAGAATTTATCTACTGATTTGTATTCAGCAAACACCAGTGGGACCTTCCAGTCGCCAGTATCAATGGCTATAAATCATAAAAACCCAAGGTGAAGTGTGTTTGCTCACACTATCTTCGTCACACTTGAATTTGGCCCATAGGCTTCGTAATGCCTCGTGTAGCATCAAGGTTTACTTTTGTAGGGCAGAAACAGTGATAAGCTAAATAGGTGGGTCATCTACCTAATGAATATGATTGCCTTTTGTCTTTTTGATTTTTCAGTACGGATGTGGAATAAAAAAATATTTTTTATCTATCAGGTAGATTATTTAAAAAAAAATTACTTATGCGTATTTTTTCTATTCTCTGATTAGCAAATAATGACGAAGATACAACGCATTCAAATTCCGCATTACGTCGCGGTCTAGTACGATTTTCACTAGACGGTGACGATAATCGCCTCCACTCTGAAACTTTAATGCGCTTGTTGTAGCATTTTTACTCCTTTGTTAAACCGAAAAGTATGGGTTGAATATTTTTGCATAATATATATAACTGACGGACTAAATAAAATAACATTTTTTGATATTATATTTGTGTCATCTGTGCAACTTGTCTCGAACTACCAATGATAACTTGACATAAGTGTCAAGTTATCATTATTACTGAGGGGTTAACTTTGATACCAAACTCTTTAGACGTCATATGCAGAATCAATGGTGGCAACACACGTGTTAATATCCTCTACTGGCGGGTGGCTGAGCATAAATTTGGAGGTCGTCAGCGTAAAAATGGTCAGAGCAACCAATTGTAGAAGAAAGAAGATTTATAAAAAGAGAAAAAAAGCAAGGGCGACATAATACCGCCCTGTGGAACACCAAAACAGAGGGTTATCCAGTCCAACAGGTCATGGTCCATTCGAATTGATTGCTGTTGGTCGTCTAGATAAGCTGGAAACCAATCCACCACTGAGGACGAGAACTGCAGATACGAAGTATAGCGAAGGGAATATCGTGATCAATCATATTAAAAGCATTAGAGAAATCAATGAGGATAAGGATAGTGACCAACGTATTCTTCATGCCCAATTTTAAATCCTCGGTGAATTTGAGGAGTGAAGTTGCAGTATTGTGGCCGGGTCAAAAACTGGGCTATAGAGGAGTAAGGTAAGGAGCGATTAAAAAAAAAAGGAAGACACTTGAGCGTCTACTACAGCTTCAAAGATTAGAGGAAGGGTAGTATAGAAGTTGACCTGAAGAACGCGCTAGGAAGGGGAAACTTACCTAGTATTTCATGTGAGCAATCATCTTTCCTGTCCTGGCAACATTGGATAGGCCCCTTCCGACAGTACGGGCCTGGAGGTAGGTCGGCTCCATGGTAGGCTGACACTTCATACAGCGCTGGTATGGACCAGAGTGCTAGGAACAGCACGTTCAGTAGTCTGGAAAGAAAAAAATATGGTTAGTGAGAAGCAGTACGAGAATGTGTCGTGGTGCACCTGGTGGGAAAGAAACTCCTGCAAAACCGAAAGCTTTAATGTTTAAAAAAAAGAATTCCGAAATTAATTTCCAGGCGCCACCTTGGACTCTAAAAATAGTTTAATTTCGGTTTCCGCGACCCAAAAAAAAACCTGGATACCGGGTTTCATTCGAGCTACTCGAGCTAGGCAGTAGCTCAGCCTTCGGTCTTGGGCCTTCGGTTTCACTTAGTTACTTGGGGGAGGTCCTGCAGGAAGGGGGGAGTTGGGAGGAGACTCGGGTTTGCCCTCGCCACTTTAGCTCCTCCATCGGCCTGACTTTCCGCTCGACCTGGTCTCGCGGTACACACTTGCAAATTGTCCTTGTATGGCGGATTGGCGGCCATTATGAGTTGTGAAAAAAAGTTACGTAAAAATAGCAAAAAGAAAAAAAAAACGACCTACAGTGATTTCAACCCAATTATCATCAATAAGACGGTACCTAAACATAGGTATTTGATAAGCTCTGAAGCTATAAAAGAGGGTATAAATTAAAAGTTTTATTTGTTTGTCACGTCAATTAATACTAAACAACCTTTTCTATTTGGCAGTCATCTTTTGTCGAATATACGAGTATGTGACTCTGGAGAATGACAGGTTACATTTTATCCCAGAATCCTAGGGCGAAGTCGCGGGTAAATGTTACTTAAAAATAAACAACACATATCAAATCAACTAATAAACCTGCCAAGTGCAACGTCCTACTTCCAGTAGTTGATAACAAACAGTACAAGTGAGTGAATGTTGGAGATTTACGACTTTTCAGTATATAACACGATCCCGTTGACTTAGACTAGAAGTTGTGATAATTATATTGAGCTGGCACTTTGGTCTTTAATTTATTTTCGAAGTGACTTCATGAAAGGAGATATTATTTTATGAAAGATTTTTTTTTAATTTCATTCGTTATAATATTTAGTGAGATTTGTCTCTTTATATTTATTTATTTGATAAAAAATAAAAATGCTTTTTAAAAATATTAAGATTTCAGAATCTGAACAAAATCGATGATAAACACCTGAGGCGGAAACTAGTTGGCAGTATTTTGAGCAAGGCTGCCGGCGACAGTTTGGCAACACCGCTGATGTATTGATACTATCACGGTCATTGTCGATCTATTCATTAACACGTCAGTCTATCGTAATATCTCTTCTCTGTGCGATTTTCAACAGACGAACGTGTGATTTTCGTGGCGTTCTTTCGCACTAGCGTTCGTCGAAGAAGTATTCTGTCGCTGCACAGTTTAACGCCCTACCATTTCTTCGTACTATTATCAATCGCACAAGCAATCTGTCGATCAACAGTTTATCGTAACTACGATATTTCGAAACACAATATCGTTCGCACGTTTGTATTTTCAAACTTCAGTTACGCACTCTTCAACTGATCATTCAGTATTGGCTGTGGTTTCAAAATTTTGTTTTAAATAATTCTTTATTACATAATAAGCACATTTCGGGATATCTATTGTATTATCAATAACAATACATGTTGAAATTTTAATTTCCACAACTGTGCTAAAAACGCTAATTTCTATCGTTTCTATGCGGCCTACCAGTCACGGTTTCCGAGTTCTGTCACGCAAAACACACATACGTTACTAAATTTATTAGGACACATACAGATTTATAACTTCTTTCAATCTCCGGACCATTTAAACTCCATATATTAAAGGCACAAGGTTCAAAACCCGACGATTTTTATCACTAAAGATGCTGACATGAATTAACATACAATATTTACGATTGGAGACAACAAAGGGCTTGGTTTATAATTTTGGTAATAAAACGTGTTGGCTTCTTAGGAATCTTGTTGTTGTTTTGTAAGAATTTTAAGGGATTCCTGCCGACTGAGTTCATACCAGTCATCAAGAACACTTAATCATTTATATAATCTTTGACAGCTAAGATTTTGTATTTATGTTATTTATTTATTTAATATTAATTGCACAATAATCTAACGATTATAATACAAAAGGTAAAACTTAATGTATTATTGTCTACCAGTTCACCTTAGGGACGTAGCAGAAAAGGTAGTAAATGGGGTGCAAGATTAAAACTTAAAGTAATAAAAGATGAGTATTATATATACAAATAATAAAACAAACATACTTAATTCGTTTAATTACATAATGAATTGTAATCGGAAATCGAATATTAGTTCGACATTAAACGAGTAATTAGTACTTACGAGTACCTTCACCATAGAATTTTCCATGCAAACATATTTATCTAGCTGTTTGAAATGACATGTCAGTTTTCAAAGAAATTGCATAATCTATGCATAGCTAGTATACTAGTTTTCACGGTCAAAATATGAACTTGAAAGAAAATATACTCTGTATTCTCTTTCGTATTTCATATCCTTCATCATCATGATGCGCGTACAAAGAAACTCTTCATGGAGGATCAGTGCCGTTTCACGCTGCTTTTTAGGGTTTCGTACTCATAGGGTGCAAACGGGACCCTATTACTGAGACTCCGCTGTCTGTCCGTCTGTCCGTCTGTCACAAGGCTCACACTTGAAATTTTCACAGATTATGTATTACTATGGCAGCTATAACAACAAATACTAAAAATAAAAAAAAAGTTAAGAATTAAAGGGGGACGTCATACAAAAAACGTGTTTTTTCAGCGTTTTAAAACATTGTACGGTGGTACGGAACCCATCATGTAAGAGTCCGACTCGCACTTGCCCGTTAATTTTATTTGTTGAAATATCATGAAAACCATTGACAAATTTAAGATATTTTCTGCGCAAAACATTATTATTATTACTTATCGCTGACATGACGGTTTCAAAAATACGATGCAATACGTTGGAACGCGATCGGTGAGTTGGAAAACTACACGGTTTGTGTTTCGCTGACTTCCTCATTAAAAAATAGCACTCCATAATGCTTATCATTGCAGCATTGCACCGCTAATGAAAACCTAGCAAGGTTATAAAACTTCGTAATCAATCATCATCAACAAAGATGCTATCAAGTTCTGAGGAACAGTCTATGGCATTATTGGTATTACGCTGATCAAAGCCCTTGCTCTAATTACTAATTACTATCGTTGCATTGAACTGAATTTAGTCTCAAAATGAGTGACGGGTGGGCTTTATTTCGGTGGTGACCACATTTTTGCAAAATATTGGGTATACGTATGTGGACTGTAAAATATAGTCGGCTCATGAGGAAGTAATACTTTAAAAAAAATTAAATGTGAGTACTTATACTGAATTTAGTCTAAAAATGATTCACAGGTGCACTTGATTTTGATGGTGACCACATATCTGTAAAATATTGGGAATACGCTTGTGGACTAAACAAATAACTAATATAGAGCCCTATGTGAAAGACGGAAAACAGAGTCTCAGTAAAGGGTGCCACCCTTTGGGTATGGAACCCTAAAAATGTATTTGACTCTACATTGAATAGAAAAGACACCATCAACATAGAAAAACGGTAGGTTGCAGAACAGACCCGATGAACTGAAAGTCTAGACACAGTAGTATGGTAAGTAATGTTATTTGGCAGTGTCCATTTACTTCTCAGTACTCTCAGCCCATTAGTGAGAAACCTGAGCGAGAAACACTAATCTAAACAAATGTCACGCTAAAATAAACTTACGGGATGAACACATACTACTTAACGGGATGAAAGAAACAGGAGCCGAGGACAAGAGTGTTTACTTTGTGATATTGGGTAGATGACTGGGTCAAAAATAAATTATTTGGTACTGTCACAGAAAACAATGGGAGAATTATACTGTTATGTTATGTTTTTTTTTTTATGTTATAGTGCGGCAAACGAACAAGTGGGTCACCTGATAAACAACAAGAGTAACAAGAGCGTTACCGGCCTTTCAGAGCCCTCCCCAGAGGGGGGAGGGAAAGGGGCTCCGGCTCTCTCACTCACCAAACGAAGCTTAGAAGCGGTGAAGCTACTACCCAGACGTCGATTTTCTGTGAGAGTGTGGTACTTCCCCGGACGAGCCGGCCCATTCATGCTACTAGCAAAACAGTTTTGCCGGTAGCGCGGCTCTACCACAAGTCCACAACTAAACTTTAAAACTTAACTTTTAAACTTTACTTATTTTACTTTTTTTTATTATTTATATTGGTCACCGCGCAGATGTCGATTACTTTGTTTTCTTTTTTTCAGTGGCCAAGACTGGTCTAAGATTTTTTGAGCTATCCAGAAAAACGCCCATGTACACGCGAGTTGACGCGAGGCCCTGCTCATCCGCTTCATACGCATGGCCCTATGAATAAAAATGCTCATCCGCTTCATTTGCGAGGCCCTATGAAAAAAATGGCACTATGAAAAAGAAATGCATGGCGGCTTAATCGGTATTGCACGTTCAAATAGCTAGCGGTGGGCTGTTTATTATCAAGTCATTGAACATCAATCTCAGTAATCCAGACATAGAAAGTGATCGAAAGTGTACCGGTGGGGTTTTATCTATCAATATCCATCAACTGATAACAGATAAGAGTGATGATAACACTGACAGGGTAATAAGGAATCGAACTGTAGACCTCACTTGAAGCGCAAGGTGGCGCAAGGTCAATATCATTATCTACCTTATAGAGATACCAGTTAATTCAAAGAGTAGAGTGCCTACTCTACGATATACTTTGAAATAACTAGTTCGCCGCGAACTTAGACCTCGCGATTTTTTATTAATATTTCAAAAACTACTAAACCGATTTTGATGCCCAACAAACTTGAAAATTCTATTGATATTTCCTGCATGACTACCAAATTTCATCAAAATCGGACCATCGGTTCGGCAGTTATCGCGGAACAAACATACAAACAAACAATGTGTTTTCGCCCCAACTTGAATTATAGCCCTCGCTCGTTCAATAACTGTGTCACTCCCCGTTTAGGTATCGAATATGTACCTACCTATCTATCTAAAATGTAACTATCGGTTTTCTTTAATCTATTACTCTGTATCATTATGTTTTGGTGCAATAAAGATTTTAACTAACTACATTATTACTATGCGCGCAGGCGGCCCCTCCGGGTGGTAAGTTCAGTTATACGAATCGTATGTCCAGAGTTATAAGGATGAAATTGGCTTGCAATAGATGTCTAGGTATCTATACGAAAAGGTGCTGAGTTCTGACGTGCGCTAAATGAAACCATATCGCTAGCCACATTGAATAGATATTTCTTTGCTGAGTGAGACTTCTGTACGTTAGTATTAGTATTTATTCTGTGTCAATGGTACCTACAATATAAAAATAGGGTATTCTCTTTCCGCGATGGCCCAAGACTACGTCACGAATTCGTATATCGTGTGATTCATCTTTTAGATTTTTAATTTTATATACTTTTTGAATTATTAGTTCATATTTGATTTTTTAAGTTAAATAAATAAACGAGCAAGTGCGAGTCGGACTCGTACATGAAGGGTACCTCCGTACAATGTTTTCAAACGCTGAAAAAACACGTTTCTTGTATGACGACCCCCTTTAATTTTTAACTTTATCTTATTTTTAATATTTGTTATTATAGCGGCCATAGTAATACATAATCTGTGAAAATTTAATGTATCTAGTTAATGCCATTATAAAGATCTAGTAAAAAACGCTGAAAAATCAGGTTTTTTGTATGACGACCCCTTTAATTTTTAACTTTTTCTTATTTTTAGTATTTATTGTTATAGCGGCCATAATAAAACGTAATCTGTGAAAATTTCAAGTATCTAGCTATTACAGTTCAAGAGATAGAGCCTAGAGCCCTGTGACAGACGGACAGACAGACAGACATCAGCGGAGTCTCAGTAATAGGGTCCCGTTTGCACCCTTTGGGTACAGAACCCTAAAAAGCATTTGGCTTAAGTAATTCTAACACAGACACTCCCAACTGATGACGGAAATCTCAGAACGGTAATATTATAATTGGCGGTAGGGACAGCTGAATTTCATTTGCAAATATTAATTAGTCAGTTAAATATTATTAGGATCATGAAAATTAACATAAACTCTTGCGACTCTAGCGCCATTCTGGGTGGATTCGGAACTATTATTTACTACTCTAACTGGACACTTTTGCAACTCTTCCCCCATGTGAGATGGACCTCCTTTATATCTCTACCCTCCATTATACTGATAGATACTATTATTGTTTAAAATAGCGTAGTTCCCAGTTGAAATGGTAAGAGGTCGTAAATAAAGAGCTTTGTCTCAATCGTAAAGCTCGTAACAGTCGTACGTAAAGCTATTTTAGATGTTGCTAAAATTATTCCATTTCCCTGGGATCGTTGACCTCTGTACGATATTTATTTTAGAGTACGAGAAAATATTTGGGAAATTTATATTTAGGGTGATTATTTTGTTAAGGAATTTTCCGGGGTCCAGTGCTGCCCCCATTTGTAATGTAACCAATCATTTCAAAGGAAACGGAGATATCATTTAACCCTTCAAACTATTTTATGAACTAATGTCACCTAATGTTTACAGTTTCACATTTTTGCGGAAAACGACCAATGGCCTTATAACCAAGGATGCTGAAAAAGCTGGAAGCCAACCCCGGGCTTCGCGCAGCGTTAAATTACTGCTGAGGATGCAACTGGGAATACGCTGAGATGACAGACAGAGATCTCATCATCATCGTCCGAGCGTATTCCCGGTTGCATCGTCAGCAGTAACGCTTCAAAGCCCGGGTCCGCTACCTTACCTAGGCGATTTGACGAGGTTACTGGTTTTTACACAGAGCGACTGCCGTCTGACCTCCGCAACCCAAAGGGTAGACCAGAACCAATCCTAGGATAGGTACAAACGCTAGATGGCGTTCGGGACCAACGGCTTTACGTGCCTTCTGAACCATGGAATCTTCTTTCTTTTTCGGATAATCAGGTGATTCAGGCCTGTAATATCCTAAACAGACTGGAAACAACTTTTTACAAAGTATGCTTCCCAGTGAGATTTGAACCCATGACCTCCGGATCACAAGGCAAACGCCTTGACCACTGGACCGCAGAGGCAGTCGTGACAGACAGAGATATCTCTGTCTCTTATCCACGGTTTAAAAATATCAATGCTCATAACGGCTTTATCCATAAAAATATTGTGAAAAAGAATTGCTTCTTTTCATTATGATGATTCGCCTGGCGCCACTGTCTTATATTATAATGAAAGTAACCAGTCACCTCTCTGATCTCGTATTTATTTGGATTAAATACATTAGTAAGCTTCTTTATGTACATATTTTGTAATCGCACTTGTATCCAGTAGTGAGAGCCCTGGAGATCTGTATCACAGGCCCAGCCTCTTGCAGACTCCAGTCTCCACCAATAGGTGATAACACCATAGCCTGGATTGTAACCTACCTTGTAATTTAGATTTTTGGAGAAAAATAAATATATTTTTATCTTTTATCTTTTTATTAATCAATGACGTTATTATTTCTCAAGATGTACCATTATATATGTCACCTTGCATTTTTATTTGTGGTGAATCGAAGG
Source organism: Acrobasis repandana (assembly GCA_963576875.1). Lineage (NCBI taxonomy): Eukaryota > Metazoa > Arthropoda > Insecta > Lepidoptera > Pyralidae > Acrobasis > Acrobasis repandana. The sequence continues at coordinate 3,645,335 of OY756238.1, forward strand.
TCCAAGCTCTCTGGGTGAATCGCCCTTTTCGCAACAAAAAAACTTTCTTTAAAATTCATCGTTACAAATTTATGTACTTACGAAAATAAATTCGGTTTTAAAAGTCAAACGTATTTTGTGATAAAGTGTTGTGATTAGTTACTTAGTTAAGGCCGTAACTAAATTTTCCGGGGTCTAGTGCTGCCCCCATTTAAAATAAATCATTTCAAAGAAAACAGAGACATCATTTAAAATTTTGCTACTACCAAGCCCTAGATAACCTTTCAAAGTATTTTATGAACTACTGTTTACAGTTTAAAGTGAGAACGTTAAGCTTTTCTACGCACATTTGCGAAAATCGGCCATTTTTGGTAGTAAAGCTTAACGTTCTCATTATTAACTGTGAACAGTAGTTCACAAAATAGTTTGAAGGGATTAAATTAGGCAAGATTAGTAGTCCCCTTTTCTCCTCCAAAACTTAACTGATTCAATTTCTTATTTTTTTTTAAATTAAAGAAAAGCTATGGCTGTGTTCCTATATTTTCTTTTTATAAAATTATGAAAAAAATAGAACATAGGAACATGCCAATATATCCATAGATTTATTAAAAATCATTGCTTTTCCGGCATTATCCGGCGAGCAATCAGGGGACTACGTTTGTATGGAAACAAGGCCTAAACGATTTCCGATTAAAAGCGCTGGCGCTACATCTACTGATTACTTTATCGACTGAATTACCTTATCAGACTCAGCTCAATGAAGTAAAAATAAACATACTTTCTCGAGTGGCCTCGCGCCATTATTTTGGGAACATTTCTTTTATTTGCTTTGCGTATTTGCATGCATTGAAATAAAACCTTATATTTATTCTTAGAATTATGATCATGATACTTAAATACGAGTACTTTCCAAATCCTTGGCAAAATAAGTACTATATAAAGGTAAGAGAAAGGGGAGGCATTTGCCCAGCAGTGGGACACAAACGCAGGCTATTAAAAAAATAATATAAAGAAATATAAAACGAAATACGTATAAGAAACACAATTTCTTTTATATTTTTGGGGAATTTAATACAATAGGTATTATCCCATATAGTATATGGCTCTGGTAGTACAGAAGGATCGTGCCCCTGCAGTGGAGACTGAATAATTAAATTTTTAACAAAAAAAAACAACCGGCTTAAATTTTTTTTAGGGGTTTCTTCCATATCTCCAAAGTTCTTCATCATATCTTTACTAAATTAAAATGGGACCAACTTGGTAGTAAAGGCTTTCAAATCAACAAAGAATTATCAAAATAGGTTCACAATTGGCGAAGATATCGCGTAACAAACATACATTTAAAAAAAACATACAGTCGAATTGATAACAGACCGGTTAAAAGACCTGATGATGATGGTGATGATGGATCGCATGAAGATGAAGAACTTGTTATATTGAACCAACTGCAACTGCAACACAGTATCATTGAAAATTATTTTACGGTATTTTTTTTGTTGCTTTTTTATTCTTAACAAATTATTACAATCAAAGAGTGGTGTAGGCCTTTGTTTGCTTCAAGGGACCTTCTGGCGATGAATCTGCTCTCTTTATCATCAGATCAACTTATTTTTATAATAATACTAGCTTTTGCCCGCGGCTTCGCCCGCGTAGACAATAAAATGTGTCTCGCTTCAAAAATTACGAAGATTCATACAAACATGCAACCCCAATTTCACCCATGTAGGGATGTATTTTCAAAATCTAATAAATGCATTATTATTATTTTCTACTAACTACTAAAATACATTAAAAATTTCAAGTGTCTCACTTTAAAAAAGGGTAGTATTTAAACGCAAATCAAAATTACTGATTGCACAGCAAAATACTCAACTGAAAATATTACTAAACAAACTGCAATTTATATTTGTGGCGCAGTAAAATGGATAGAACTTTCCTAGCACTCTCCGGCCGCTGCCGCGGCACGCTCGCTTCGCTCGCTCGGCTCGTGCGTGTGTTGGTCGCAGTTCTAACATAACCTAACCTATAGGTTTGCCCTAACCTAATAAATTTGATGTGCAGTCAGTATTTATTTGCTGAGCAATCAGTACTTATGATAAGATTGTTGATTTATTTGATGTAAAAAAGTATATAAATGATGAGATTAAATTGATGGGTGATTATTTATTAGATGTGCAATTAATAATATCCCTTTAAAAAATTACGATGTTTCATACAAACTGCCAACCCCTATTTTGCCTCCTTAGAGATGGAATTTTCAAATATCCTTTCTTAGCGGATGTCTCCTAGTCACAATCTACCTTACTGCCAAATTTCATCTTCATTGGCTAAGTAGTTTTTGAGATTTCGTGATGAGTGAGTGATTTTCGCTTTTATATATAATATAATATTATACCTTCTTCTTCGTCTAAGCGCGTTCCCGGTTGCATCCTCAGCTGTGCTGCTTCGGAGCCCGGGGTGCGCTTTCCCGCTTTTTCTTATCCAAATATGACATGCATGTAAATGGTCAGCCAAGGATGCTAAAGACCTTGCAAAAAGGAGATGAAATAGCTGGAACAGTGTAAATGATATGGCTATAGTTTTACGACCGGGGCCGCCTGCCTGACGTCAACCCTCTTTGGAAATCTTTCGCTTTTATATATATACAGATATATAAATAAATAAAACCTACCGGTTTTTATACATACACATATGAATTAGAAATTTGTTAGCATTATACCCTTAAAATCTAATTCATATGCATTAATGCATCTTTCCCTGCAATAATTCCTAACCATCGCTATTAAAACTGTGGTCAAGATATCTGAATTCAATCTGAACTCTTTTTTGATGTAGTAAGATATAAAATAGCATTAGCATTTTCCTGATGCAGTTGTTAGACATAGATTTAAAAGGACTCTATCTATATACCACAAGGTTCAAATTACCATAGACCTTTTAGATGCAGTTTGCGATAAACGTAAGTTCAATTAATATGATAAATGACGTGTTTTGATAAGAATTAATGGCTCTATGATTGACTTTCATACAAGATAAAAGCTCTCTTTATATGTATTTATGGTTATTACCAGTCAATTCATTATCAGTAATGGGAAATCCCGAATTATGATTAAATACAATCAGTTATTCATATTCTTATCTCTAAGGCAAATATTATTATTCAGTTTTTTAGATCTCCATTAGATATTGCATGACATACGATATTTCCATCTACAGATACACTATCACGTCTTTCTCCCTCGGGGCAGACAGAGCCTATATAGGGCGGTAAGACCCAGGCCACATATAGCGTGATGTTTGGCATGAAAATGGAAAAGGTAATCATAACAGTGATGGGTTGCTATGCTAACCACATCGCCTGTTTATATGATTCAGATTCTCGCCCATTCCCTTGATCGGCTTTTACGATCTGCACAGGAAGAGAAGCAGCTGGCCTTCCAGACCAGCAAGGAAGACCATATTTTTTTTTATTTATTGTAATATTGTGTTTTAGTTGAATTGAATTTAAGTTTTGATATTTTTTTCTGGCGAACAAAAGACTTCAACTTACCTTAGGAGGTCTAATTCGGTAAAAATTCCATAGAACTTTTTTTTCTAGACTATACAACGTGTAAAAAAAGGGGGTATCAACCTGAAAGGGTGTTAACGTACTAACCAATGTGAACAACTTTTACTATGGGACCATCCCTGAAATCGCGAAAAACCAATCTGCAGCTCCATACAAAATTAAATACCTACCTACCGTGCCAAAATGTATTAAGCTGCTGATTTATTTTTTGCGATTTCAAGGATGGTCCCTTAGTAAAAGTTGTTCACATTGGTCAGTACGTTAAGTCCCTTTAGGGTTGATTTAATACCTCCTTTTAGTTACACGTTGTATATTGTATAGGTTGTGTTGTTCAGTATTGTGAAGTTCAACATTACCAGTAATAATAGTTGCAGTATAATATATTTTTTGAGAATTACATATGTAATATATAGGCTCTAACAAAATATACTGAAACTATTTTAAGGGTGAATTCAGTCCATCATAAGGAACAGATAAGGAACTTTTCCCAAGGAACAGATAGTTAGCGAAATATGAATAATATTTTTTGGCCTCTTATTGACCGATCAGCAGATCCGAGTTTAATGGAAAGTTTAAATATTTTTCATATTTAGATAGATATAAATAAACGAATAAACGAATATATAATGTTCCTTGGGAAAAGTTGTTTAGTATCATGGACTGAATTCACCCTTGAAACTAAATTCAGTTGATATTGTTAGACGTTACATAAAAATAAGTTGGTACTTAATCTCCTATTTACCCGACTGCAAAAGGGTAACCGTAAAAGGGAAATGACAAGTTCGAAAGCGTTCGGTAGGACTGTCCGTCCATGTAGTTTGACTATCGATGACATTCGAAATGTATGTACTTTTATATAGAGGTTTAACAAACATCACTGGCTGATAATATCGAAAGAACCCAAAAAAGAAAAGTTTCTTTCCTAACGAGTTGTCAGCGGATACAGAGCGGATATTGCAGACTTTGACGTCATATTTTAAAATGGCGTGTTTTAAAAAAAATGGCGGATTTTTGGCGCCTAATGTAATTCTTTAAATAAATTTTTTTCAAAGCATTTTCGAAGGTGGTATCAAAAGAAATAATTTTATATAAGGATTACAAATATATGTAAACATATTAAACTTATATGTTTTAATGTAATTTAGAATAAGAAATGCTAAAGGTATCGCTCATGTTGTATCAGGCAGTCGGGTTTTTTGTGTTTTAAACCATAACATGTCTGTATTCTACTATGTTTGGACAAGTGCCATTGAAACACGGCATAAAAATGTAATTTTTAAGCGTATTAACATATTATGTATGTGTGTATAGTAAAGGACTTTAAGGCCGTTCCTGAATTTTCTAGGGTCCAGTGCTGCCCCCATTTAAAATAAATCATTTAAAAAAAACTGAGACATCATTTAAAATTTTGCTACTACCAAGTCCTAGATAACCCTTCAAACTATTTTATGAACTATATTATTATAGTTTATAATGAGAACATGAAGCTTTACTGCGCACATTTACCAACAGTGACCGTTTTCGCAAATGTGCGTAGTTCATAAAATACTTTGAAGGATTATCAAGGACTTGGTAGTAGCAAAATTTTGATGTCTCCGTTTTCTTTGAAATGATTTATTTCAAATGGGGGGCAGCACTGGACACCGGAAAATTAAGGTACAGCCTTAACGCCTTAAAATTGTTACAAAGACGTTGTTTACATATGTCGGTCACGCGGACTTTCCGTTTACACAAATGTATTGCGTGGTTTGGGGAATTTGAAAGAGTGAGAGAAATACGAGTGTTCCGACTCTTCATTAACAATCCTGCGTTGCTTTTTAGGGTTCCGTACCAAAAGGGTGCCAACGGGTCCCTATTACATACTGAGACTCTGCTGTCTGTCTGTCCATCCGTCTGTCTCAGGGCTCTCGATATACACTTGAATTTTTCACCGATTATGGCGGCCACAGCGCCATAACAATACTAAAAACCGGCCAAGTGCGAGTTAAACTCGCGTGGAGAGGGTTCCGTACAATTGATTGAATTCTTATAGGTTTTCCTATAATCTACAAGCAATGAACTATATTTCGTATTTTTTTCAAAATTTTAGGCTCAGTATAGTTTCGGAGATCAGGGGGAGGGAATGGTCAATTTTCGTCTTCTTTCATAAATAAAATCAAAACTATTTATTTTATAATTATAACACAAATATATTTGAGATCTTTATTATTGACTTTCATTTGATATATGACACAGTAAGGTTTGCAGAACTTTATTTTTCAATTTCTTAATTTATCCCCCGAAAATGCGCTTATTTAAAAAAAAATATTTATTTACTTTGCACATATGTGTTTGGATCATAGGATTACATTATCCTACCAAATTTCACCTGATTCGGTCCAGTAGATTCGGAGTAAATTGGCTGTGACAGACGGACGGACAGACAGACGCACGAGTGATCCTATAAGGGTTCCGTTTTTTCATTTTTTGTACGGAATCCTAAAAATTAGATACAGATACACTATCCTAGAGCCTAGGGCGGTAAGGCCCAGGCCACTTTTAGCGTGATGGTGAGCATGAAGGTGGAAAATGGAAATCATAATAGTGATGGTTTGCTATACGCATCGCCTATTCATATATGATTCAGATTCTCACCCATTTCCTGGATCGGCTTTTACGATTTGCGCGGGAAGAGAAGCAGCTGGTACATTATATGTTTTTCTTTTCTCCCGGACTTGTATTAGCAACAATACAAAAAAAATGGGTTTTGCACAACAACAATTAAAAATTCAATAAGCGTAAACTTTCATAATTCTTTAGCCTAATCGTACGACCGGCATACAAAGTTTGACCAATATAACGGTTACATTTGCATAAACTGAACCAAGTAAAACGTTTTTTATGGCCCAACTGTGGCGCCAGGCTTGGCAGGTGAATGACATAAAGAATAAGGATTAATTTACATACAAAATGGTTGTACTTTTTATCTGAGCGGATTATCTTGTTTGTCACAGAGCTATTTTCGCTCTAGAATAGGACCACTCCATCTCTTTCTGCATATTATGTCGTAAAAAGTACTACAATTATAATAAACTAGCAGTCCACCCCGGCTTCGCCCGTGGTACACACATAGCCTATGTCACTCGGGAATAGTGTAGCTTTCCAACGGTGAAAGAATTTTTTAAATCGGCCCAGTACTTTTTGAGCCTATTCATTACAAACATACAAACATACAAAAATAGGTACAAATCTTTCCCCTTTATAATATTAGTATAGATAGTATAGATATAGATAAATAGTAGGAAATATAATTGACGGAGCGAGCCAAGCTCTTTCAATTATTTTTCGAGTTTGGCCAAAAATGCTCTTGTCAAAGTCAAAGTCAAAATTTTTTATTCAATGTAGGATAAATATATCACTTAATGAAGGTCATTATTTTTAATTATTTTTAGGGCAAAAGCTACCGATACGAGCGTTTCGCAACGACCACTGCTGAGAAGAAACGCCGAAAGGAACTCATTTACACAGTACTGGTCGCCTACGCGCCGGAAGGGCTTTGTCAGTTTACAAAGATATTATGCCTAATACAATGTTATCACAATATAACATGTAAAGCTTGCGAACGAGTGCTAAATCCAATTTACAGAAACAAGTACGCCAGGCCTGTGTCACTCCCCGTTTAGTTATCGAAAATGTACCTCCATTATTACTATGCGCGCAGGCGGCCCCTCCGGGTGGTAAATTCAGTTATACGAATCGTTTGTCCAGAGTAATAAGAATGAAATTGGCTTGCAATGGATGTCTAGAAATCTATACGAAAAGGTGCTGAGTTCGGACGTAAGCTAAATTAAACCATATCGCTAGCCACATTGAGTAGATATTTCTTTGAATTTATTTGCTGAGTGAGACTTCTGTACGTTAGTATTATTTATTCTGTGGTAACACTGAGTAGTCCGAGCTGACCAGTCCCTACTGGTCTACCTTCTGTCTATTCATACCTACTGGTCGCATTTTCCAACCGATTTTGATGAAAATTGGCACTCAAGCTTCCTTGATTCATATAAATCTTCAAGTCAATCGCAATTTTTTAATTAGGGGAGGAATAGGGGTAGCTAAAATACAGTCGGAAATAAATTTTTCTGATTTTTTTATCAAACTAACCATCATCACGCTGAAAGTGGCCTTTGTGACTTGCGGCCCTGGGCTTTATCTGCTTATAGCCGCAATACACAAAATGCTCTGTCTGCCCTGTTAGGGATTGAGACGTGATAGTGTATAGTATAGAGCGAAGGACCGATGGCCGATGGAGCAGAAAGGTTCTCAAATGGCGGCCACGTATCGGCAAGCGCAGTAGGACTACCTGCTAGGTGGTCGGACGACTATAGTAAGGTTGCAAGAAAACGCTGGATGCAGACCGCTTCCGATCGGTCGTCTTGGAAATCCTTGGGGCCTTTTTCCAGCAGTGGACTTTCTGTGGCTGATATGATGATGTAGTAGGGTATACAAAGTGGAAGGGACATACCCGTCATAAATCAAACCACGGGCTATACTAGATCATTATAGTATAATGAAATTAAAATAACAGTCGAAAAACAAAAAAAAATTGACATTCCCATACAAATTCCCCGAGCGGCTGCACACTTTTGTATGAAAATGCTGAATTTTTTTTGTTCTTTGGCTGTTATTTTAATTTCATTATACTATAATGGTCTAATATAGACCGTGGTTCGATTTATTACGGGTATGTCCCTTCCAGGTATATTTATCAAACTACTAAATGATCTTCAAATAAAAAGCTTCTCTTTTGTTTTAGGCAAGTCCAGTCCAGTTACGATTCGTAGATATGATATGATATCATAAAATCATAGATTAAATTGTATGTTTTTAAATTGTGGGTCAAGATTAAACAGCATTCCGCATCACACCGAATTAACTCATCACGATTGATAAGGATGATGTCATAATGTTGATCATCACTCACATTGATTTGATGAACACAAAGATTAATAACATGTTTTTCTCGGGTATTTTATTTGGGTTATTTTTGGGTATCATGTTTAAATAGGATTGTGAAACGACATCATTTTTTTTGGTTCCGTACCCAAAGGGTGCAAACGGGGATTACCTACTGAGACTCCGCTGTCTGTCCGTCTGTCCGTCTGTCACAGGGCTCTATCTCTTGAACCCGCTAGATACTTAAAATTTTCACAGATTATGGATTACTATGGCCGCTATAACAACAAATACTCAAAATAAAAAAAGTTAAAAATTAAAGGGGGTCGTCTAACAAAAAATCTGTTTTTTAGCGTTTTAAAACATTGTACGGAGGTACGAAACCCTTCACGTACGAGTCCTACTCGCACTTGCCCGTTTATTTCATACAAGCTTTTATTGTAAGGCCCTATCAAGACTAATGTAATAAGCCCAAACGCAATGGGGTTGCGTCGTTTTATTACAGAGTTCCTATAGCCACCTTCCTGTTCCATCATCAGATCAGCTTCCTGTTATAATAATATTGCATTGTCATCTGATTTACATTAGCATACCAAAATTTTACCTCAATCGAATACCGGCAAGTGGCTCAAATTTAACTTGCAAGATTTGAGCTAAACAAATAAACAACAACAAAAATGCAAAGTATACAGGGTTATTTTTAATTAACTTGCAGCCTTTTTGGAGCATGTTCAGTCCGTGATACTGAACCACTTTCCATAATAATAATGAATAAAAAACGAAAAACAATTTTCGACTTTCCACACAAATAGGCGCTCAACCAAATGGATTTTGTATGGAAGGACAAAATTTTGTTTTCGTTTTTCGATAATTGTTTTTATGGAAAGTGGTTCAGTATCACGGACTGAACTTGCTCCAAAAAGGTTGCAAGATAATTAAAAATAACCCTGTGTAAAAGCTTGTAAAAAAAACTTTTTCTTAGCCTTAATAGGAGAGCATGTTCTATTCACGCAGAATTGTTATGGTAACAGACGTAACAATGTGTTGTTCCATATATCAGTCAGCTAGGAATCTCAAGGCCGGGCGCCAATTAGCGGCGCCTGGATAGGATCACCGTTGTAGATGTTACATCTTTCTCTATGGAGGCGTTCTAACAACTCATTTGTTTGAGAAAAGTATGTTCGGAATCTCAATCAGCTCGGAATCTCAAGGTTGGGCATCATTTAGAGGATCGCTGGCATCTGGATCAGATCATAGTTGTGGACGTTACATCTTTCCCTATGGAGGCACTCTAACAACCCATTTGTTTGGGGACAGTAGGAGGTGTTGTATTCGTATAAGATTGCTATGGTTACAGATGAAACAATGTGTTGTTTCACATATCAATCAGCTCGGAATCTCAAGGTCAGGCCGGCTCCTGGATCGGATCACCGTTATGGACATTGTATGTTATATATAAAAAAAATCCTTAAGGGAGCTATGTAATAACCAATATTTTAGAAGGAAGGAGGATGTGGTTTGATACTCAACAAAACTAATCACATTTTTATTGTAAAGGGGTAAACAAATTACTGGGCCATGGTATGTAAGTGGAAAAGGGCCAAAAGGGAATCAAACTAGTAACAGATTGCTAGGCGCATCGCCTAATAAAATGATTCTTCGAGATCATAACCTTTCCCCTCGATCAGCCTTCTTTCTGTGCAGACGATCTGCGCATAAAGAAAAGCAGCACTACGTTTTAATAATTAAAAATAGAAAAAACGTTTCTGCGAAAATCGCGTGGGTTTATTTTTGTTTATAAAGAAAAGACGGAAAACCCCGCCGTCGTCTGGGTTTTCTATTTCGCTGACGTAAATAAAGAAAGCAACTAAGAAAGACTTACAAATAACAGCTATTGAGCAGTTTTTCTGAGAAAATATATTATCAGCGAGAATTAAAGTTTTCATTTACCATCCAAGTTCAAATATTCCGATAGTAAAAGAATGTGACATATTTCGGCAGTTATTCTAGTTTTATTTATTTAACAAACATTAAGTCCGCCATTTGTTAAAAGTATATTTTTACTTTGGAACAATATCCAATTTTAACAAATGGCGGACTTAATGCTAGGAGCATTTTCTCCCAGTCAACTTTTTTGTTGGTTTTGAGTTTTGAACGGATAATGTTTTTAATCAAGAACCAAAGTTCGTCCGTGTCGCGTATGACGTTTAAGTTTTTGTAACCAGCAATGAACAAACGCAAAAAAAAACTAGGCAACTAGACCACAGACAATAGGCAAGTATAGTGCGTAGGCAGTATGCGATATGTAAATATTGTCTACTCGTGTGCGTTATCTTGTCGTCAAAGGCACGTTTTGAAGGTGAAATTCCAGCTGCGTTACGTGTGAACACATTCCGCTGATTTTCATATACAAATGGAAAATATTAGGATTTTCCAAATTTAGGTAACAGTGGCCGTGTGGTTCCCGGCAGAGTAGAATAGGACCTCTCCAAGTCTTTCCGTGGATGTCGTAGAAGGTGACTTAGGAAACACAAGCTAAACGAACTCGCGACACTGTTACCGTAACCGACGCCTTACGTTATTGTTCAAGTTTCCACTGGTAAAAAAAAATTTGAATTTTCATACAAACTGATCAGCTGATCGAGTCATTAATTTGTATAAAAATGCGATTATTATTTTTTTGGATTTCGTGAAAGTTGTTGAACAAAAGTTGTTCAGTTACATGGGCTGAGGTACCATCTGAGAGGTTTTGCGTTCTTTCATTAACACGATGTATAACATAATGTATGTTTGAATGAAGACGATTCCAAGGTAAATAACACAATAAAATAATAAATTATCTATCCTTGGTTCACTTGCATTACAATGTAAATAAATGATGTAAATATTCGTTTTGAATGCATCTCAATGTACAAATTAACTATACTCGTAGATTATAAAACGATATGGATATAGAATTAGATATACAAGTAGATAATACAGGTAATATTAGCCAGAGAAATTAAAAAATCCCGAATTCAAGCGTTCACCCCCATAAAGTTTTGAACGGCTGAACTGATTATTATCAAACATCCACCAGAACCACCCTCTGTAGACAAGGCTCTCGGTTAAAAAAAACTTTAGGAGCTACGATGCCACAGACATTTACACAGACACGTCAAACTTATACTATCCCTATTAGTCGTAGGGGGTTGAAATAGACTAAGTTATGAGTGTAAACGCACAACTAACTTTAGGGGTAGTTCATTGCTTCATTACGATCATACGTTTTTTTGCTTCCTACGCAATGGGATCTGTATTGAATTTAATAAATACCTACTTAAGATTAGAAAATAATTTAAGATGATAAAATAGGTAAGTACATTAAAGCTAAAAACCTAAATATACCTAATTAAATAAAACTAAATATTTATATAAATATTTTGAAAAATTAGTCGGTATAATTGACTGTTTGCCTTAAAATATTTTTTCATATTCCAATATGTTTCCTGGGCGAAGTTGTTCAAAGTCATGGCACAGAATAAGTACTAGTAATCACGTACTGAATCTACTCTTAAAATAGTTTTAGTATATTTTGTTAGACTTAAATGTACTTTTTAGAGTTCCGTACCTAAAGGGTGCAAACGGGACCCTATTACTGAGACTCTGCTGTCTGTCCATCTGTTCGTCTGTCCGTCTGTCACAGGGCTCTATCTCTTGAATCGTAATAGGCACTTGAAATTTTCACCAATGATGTATTATACTGTGGCCGCTATAATAAAAAATACTAAAAAATATAAAAAAAAGTTAAAAAATAAAGGGGGTCGTCATACGAAAAACGTGTTATTTCAGCGTTTTTAACTAGATCTTTATAATGGCATTAACTAGATACTTAAAATTTTCACAGATTATGTATTAGGTACTATGGCCGCTATAACAACAAATACTTAAAATAAAAAAAGTTCAAAATTAAAGGGGGTCGTCATACAAAAACCTGGACCTGGACCCCGGAAAATTCAGGTACGGCCTTAAAAGAATTTTTGAATAAATATCTCTGCGAATTTTCTACTGATTTCTACGAATGTTGAGATTATTTCAATGAATGAGTCTAATCGTATATTTGTGTTATCGCATTTTATCATATCTTTCTTCCGGAGATTATTAGGCTATTACGCATTTTTTATTAGGTGCTATAATTAGCCTACTTTTCAATTGTTGTTAGAGCTATTCGGCTTGGCAGTAATCTACTATTATGCCCAAGAAAAAAAATAAAAAAATGGCCTTTGCTTACGTCCCGAGGCTCTGTCTCCCCCGTCAGGGATAAATTCGTTATAGTGTATAGGGATTTCTAACCCTTTAAATCATCATATCTTTTTAGAAGCTTCCGTTAGAAGCTAAGCGTTTGGTGTCCATGTTTCTCCGATTTGGAACTAGATGGCGTTGTCTGCTTTTGTGTTTTTTACATCGCGATATGGTTTGTTTTTCGATAATAAGTAAATAGTTATGCGAATAAAAATCTATTAACTGCACTGCAGTAGTATTTCAGAATTACAATTTTTGAAGCTCTGCATTTTAATTTACTTGCAGAGTAGTACATTCCGATCCGGTCAATTCCGGTCCCATCAAAAAATATAAATGTGCAAATGGGAGCCAGGCAAGTGAGGCTAGTTCAATAAATTTTGTTTGTCGGATCGGATCGGACAAAATAATTAATATCTAACTAAATGGCTGCCAAGTTCTGTAGCGAATATTTGACATTTATTTAAAGTAGAGTTGCACAACTATCGATAATTACGCTATCAATAGTTGACCTCGAAAACTAGTAAACATATCGATATCACAAATTAATTAATACTATAGATGATTTGGAATAGTATCGATACTATTGAATCACAATCCTACTATCGATAGTATAATTTTTTTGACGTGACAACGTCTAATAACTCAATACTACGGGCTGCATGCACGAAAAAGATGACGTCATTGTCCCGTTACGCTCATTGTCGCGTTCCGCAAGCGAGAGCGCGGCACGAACGAGAGAGAAAATGTTTGACGTTGTCACGTCAAACTATCGTCCGTAAACCGACTTTACAGACAACCAATTTTTTTAAAGCAATACTATCGATAGTATTGTAATTCAATTGTATCAATACTATCGATAGTTTAATAACAGCCGATAGTATCGTTTTCCAAATTTAGCTTATGTAGCAAGTAAATCGAACCACGGTCTATCCTAGATCATTATAGTGTTATGAAATTAAAATAACAGCCAAAGAACAAAAAAAATTTCAGCATTTCCATATAAAAGTATGCAGCTGCTCGGGCAATTTGTATGGGAATGTCAAAATTTTTTTTTGGTTTTTCGACTGTTATTTTAATTTTGTCATACCATACTAATCTAGTATATCCCGTGGTTCGATTTATTACGGGGATGTCCCTTCCACTTTGTATACCATTCTAACTAATTTCTCAGCCTTATTATTATTTTTTCTAGTACTACTCGTACTAGCAAAATGTTTACTAGCTATGTAGTAAATTATTAAAAAGCAATATTATTGCAGTTTATTAAACTATCGATAGTGTGAGCTATCGATACTATCGATAGTATATTATTCTTAAATCTTCAATAGTATCGATAGTATTGATACTATTGAAGCAAATACTATCGATACTATTGTTGTATATCAATACTATTGCCCTGTTACATACTTTCGGTAGTATTGATAGACTATCGATGGTTTAGCGATAGTCGACTATCGATGGGCACCTCTAATTTAAAGGTATATCAACATTTTATTTGACTAGGCTGTTGTATGTTTTTGATGGGATAAAGTTAAGACGAAATATAGGGGCCGTTTTTCCATACAAACGTAGTCCCTTGTTTCCTCCCTGGATAATGCCGGTAGAGTTATATTTTTCTCCTGAATATCTAAAGCCACTATTAGCATGTCCCTATGTTTTTTTTTTCATAAATTCTTTATTAAAAGAGATATGAACGTTCAAAAACCTAAAAAAATGGCCAAATTTTTCGCTGTGTTCAAACATCCAGAAAACCAATTTGAGTAGATTATATAAAAAAAATAAAACATAGGAACACCGATCAAGTCTTTGTTAATCCGTAATTAAAAATTACTTATATTGGTTAAGTTTTGGAGAAGAAATCAGAGGACTACGAATCGTTGATTTTCTGTTCTTTTAATAGGTATTTTCAGTCCAAGCTGCAGTATGTCTCTATCGCACTTGCTCGGTTGTAGTTCGAGCACAGCGCGACAGCAATCGATTTTAAAAATACTTATTTTTCATTTCTCTAGCCCTTGAGGTTTCCTCTTAATAGGAACCTACTCAGTTTTAGGGTTCCGTAACCGAAGGGTGCAAACGGGACCCTATTACTGAGACTCCGCTGTCTGTCCGTCTGTCCGTCTGTCCATCTGTCTATCCGTCTGTCTGTCTGTCCGTCAGTCACAGGACTCTATCTCTTTAACCCTAATAGCTAGACACTTGAAATTTTCACCGATTATGTATTACTGTGGCGGATATAACAACAAATACTAAAAATTAAAAATAATTAAAAATTAAAGGGGGTCGTCATACAAGAAACGTGTTTTTTTCAGCGTTGTTAACTTGATCTTCATAATGGCATTAACTAGATTCTTAAAATTTTCACCAATTATGTATTACTATGACCACAATAACAACAAATACTAAAAATAAAATAAAGTTAAAAATTAAAGGGGGTCGTCATACAAGGAACGTGTTTCTTCAGCGTTTTAAAACATTGTACGGTGGTACGGAACCCGTCATAGACGAGTCCGATTCGCACTTGCCCGTTTATTTATTCAATCCATTAGCATCAAAGAACGGCCACGCGATCTCCACTTCCAATCCAAAGCAGCATTCTTAACGACATCCCGGACTAAAGTCAGCAGCTGCTTGGTTTTCACCTCAATGGAGATCTCTTCTTCAGGCCAATCTTCCTTTTTGGGGAAGAACACGCTTAGCTTGTAACCTGTGCCGAGCGTGTGTTTAATCTTGATTGGAGATCCCGTGGTGTGGATTTGATCCTGGACGATAATAATTGATATTTTTTCAATTTTGCAAACCTTACTGTGTCATATATCAAATGAAAGGGCTCGTTATAATTATAAAATTGATACTTTTGATTTTATTCATGAATGAAGACGAAAATTGGCCATCCCCCCCCCCCCCCTTGATCTCCGAAACAACTGAGCCTAAAATTTTGAAAAAAATACGAAATATAGTTCATTGCTTGTAGATTACAGGATAACTTTAAGAATTTAATCAATTGTACGGAACCCTCTCCACGCGAGTTTAACTCACACTTGGCCGGTTTATTTTGTTATAGCGGCCATACATAATACATAATCGGGTTAGTAATGATGATGCAACGCGATATACACGTAGTACATATATAGTAGTTCCACACATTCGTCAATTTATAAAGATACTAGCTTTTGCCCGCGGCTTCGCCCGCGTAGACTACACAAATTAGATTGTTTTTTTTAACTGGTGTTGCATTTTATTAAATCCAATTTATGGATTGTTATTTTTTACTAACCACTAATTTAAAAAATGTCATATGTCTCGCTTTAAAAAATGACGTAGATTCATACAAACTTGCAACCTCTATTTCACCCCTATAGGGATGTAATTTTCAAAATCTAATAAATGCATTACTACCTACTACTATTTATACTAACTACTAAAATACATTATACATTTCACTTTAAAAATTACGAAGTTTCATACAAACTGCCCAACCCTATTTCTCCCCCTTATAAATAAAATTTCCAAAAATCCTTTCTTAGCGGACGTCTCCTGTCACAATCTACCTTCCTGCCAAATTTCATCTTTATTGGCTAAGTAGTTTCAAGATTTCGTGATGAGTGAGTGATTTCCGCTTTTATATATGTCGCAGTTGGATGGTATAGACCGCTAATTCACGAAACCTGTAGTTGTTTGGCATTACAGCTCGGTTTTGTTAAACAACCGAATATCGTTCAGCTGGATTGTCTAAGATTGCGCAACGTGTTACGTTCATTTAAACCGCTAACCACGTTTCTAAACGGCTAGCGGTTTTGTGAAACAGTAGCGGTAATCCGCTGTTTGACGAAACCGTTAAACAATCCAACTGCGACACATGCATGATAAGGATTTGGTGTAGGGTTACCATAATGAAATATAACTGGGTGTCTATTAGAATACAGTTTTTTTTCGACATCGAATTTGATTTACCAGACAACTGTTCCACGATTTTTAATGCTATTAGGTTTGCCCTAACCTAGTAAAATGGATAGAACTTTTCTAGTACTCGCCGGCCGCTCCCACGGCACGCCATTGCCACTCGTAGGCATTCTAAATTGTATATAATTTCTTTAGATAGAATGTTCAACAACTTCTCTAGCCGCATGGATGAATACAAGTCGTTAATTCCATTCCGCGTATTAGGGTTCGCTGTTTTATAAAACCGAGCTGTAATGCCAAACAGCTAGAGGTTTCGTGAATTAGCGGATTATACCATTCAATTGCGACATATATATAGATTTAGTAGCATCAAACCAGACATTCGCATTCCATCAGAACTGGAACAATCTCATTCCATATTTCACTCACATCACCTTGGCTCCATTTTTATTAATCGATTGTATTGAATCAATATACGAATCGATTGTTCATCTGACTGTTATTAGTGTCGAGAGTGGTGGTTTGGTCTAGTTTTGTCTGAATTACGAGTGCAAAACAGATTTATTTATCCGATCCGATTCAGGCGTATTCCCGGTTGCATCCTCAACGGTAACGCTTCATAGCCCCCGGGCTATGAAGCGGACCCCGGTCCGCTTCCTAACCTAGGTGACTTGACGAGGTTACTGAGCGACTGCCGTGGACAGGATTTTAAACAAACGCTAGATGGCGTTCGGGACCCACAGCTTCACGTGCCCTTTGAAGCTTGAATCACCTGATTATCTAAAAAGCTGATAATCAGCTGATTCAAGCCTGCAATATCCTAACCAGACTGGAAACTATTCACAAAGTAGGTACATACGCTTCCCAGTGGGATTTGAACCCACGACCTCCGGATCACAAGGCAGACATCACGAGATCTCCGCAACCCAGGACTGGGACTAGAACCAATCCTAGGATAGGTTTAAAGAAACGCTAGATGGGGAACACACGATAGTAGGTAGTAATCTAAAACAATTTTTTTTTTAAGAATGGGTTATAAAATACCGATTTGTTCGAAGATAAAGCAGATATAGGTCGCGTCATGTAAAAAGAACGCTGGAAGAAAGTAAAAGGGGTGTGTTTGCGCATGGATACACTCGCGCACGAAGGTACTAGGCCTATTGTATTATTTTCGCGGTTATTGGTAGGTACATTGAAAAATATATTAGTTATAATATTAATTAAATAGATCGATAAATCGCCTTGCGCAGCTTGACGCCAGCTTTCTTTTTTCATGACGCGACCTGGAGTGCTATTTTTCATTTAGGGACTCAGCGAAACACAAAACGTGTAGTTTTCCAACTCACCACTCGCGTTCCGACTGCATCGTATTTTTGAAACCGTCGTGTCAGGGATAAGTAATATTGTGTTACGCAGAAAATATCATAACTTTGTCAATGGTTTTCTAAACATTTCAACAAAAATAAAAAAGCAGCGTGAAACGGAACTGAAGCTCCATGGAACGTTTCTTTGACATTTGTAGCGTACTAATGTCAAAATTACGAGTGGTTCAGACCAGAGAGACCACTCGTTGCAAATCCTTCGCATACGATCAATTAAAAAATGCGCCCGTTTGGAAACACTCGCGCAAAGCATTCGTAATGTGAGTCCCTGAATGAAAAATAACACTCCTGTACTGTATTATGCGTTGCTGCCTTAGCTATAAATTAAGAAACATTATAAAGAATCAGTACATTATTTTCATTATGCGTAATTCAAATGCTGTCATCGAAATTTACATATTTAATTTTGTGACTTTTCGCTGTATTATTAGAGATCTCACTTGTCTATGAAAACAGTAAATGTATATCATTTAGCACTAAAGCAAAGCAGAATGTGTAAAATGTTATAATGTGACTTATATTAATTGGCACTAATAAAATGTGGTTTTTTTTTGTGTCGAACGACATAACTCAATGTCTTTCAATTTTTTATAATAAAAAAGAAGACATAACGTAATATTTGTTTCAGTAGTTTATTGTAATGGGTAATATCTATCAATAATAGAAACCAAAAATTATAAAACTTCCATAGAAAATGAGTGGGAATTTTTTGAAACTTTAAACTCGATTATCTCCAAACTATGATTTTTGACTTAACCCCGTTTTCACTGAACATACAGAAATATGAGCGTCAATGGAATTCAATTAAAACTATATCACACAGATATCGCGATGAATTTTAATTGACTCATTACGATCTTAATCGCGGTCAAATCGATTATCATTCAGGATAATCTGCATAAAGTCTAGCATTAACAAGATATTATGCTACTGGCTAGACCAAAGACTTAGTTCCCTTATCCTAGACAGAATAAGGTAGTTTCCTGGGTCAAAAATAAATTATTAGGTACTGTTAAGAGAATAAAACGTCACAAATAATGTCACTTGTCATTGATCACATCCACTTTGAACGTGATTTTAGATTTATTAATACAAAAAACTAATATTAAGAGCGCTATTTGACTCCAAGAAACTATGACGTCACAGTACGATATTTCATACAAATCTCATAGAAAATGTTTGCTTTGACGTTTAGAAATAAACGGGCAAGTGCGAGTCGGACACGTACATGAAGGGTTCCGTACCACCGTACAATGTTTTAAAACGCTGAAGAAACACGTTTCTTATATGACGACCCCCTTTAATTTTTAACTTTATTTTATTTTTAGTATTTTCTGTTATTGTGGTCATAGTAATACATAATTGGTGAAAATTTCAAGTATCTAGTTAAGGTGACGTGGATTCACAATTTGCAAAACTGTGCGTGTTTTTGAAAAATCACTGTTATTAAACTACTACAGTTTTTTCTTCAAAAAAATTACATAAAAATCTAAAGGATTTTCTACAGACACCCACAATAGCCAAAACACGGTTTAGCATTTTTGGCTCGATAGAAAAAAATCACAAACATACCTCTAAAAATAATCACAAACATACCGTACATACCTACTATTTTATACAATCACCTTTTTATATGAAAATTATACCGAAAAATGTATTATCTAAATATCTATCCGTTTTAGCTACAGAAAAAATTATAAATATAATACAAAAAAAAATATAAATAAAACACTGCGAAATATCTTCGAGCACAGCTTCGAAACTTCCTTCGCTCTCGACGAATATTTCACTGTGTTTTATTTATTAAGTTTTTCTGTAGCCAAAACGGATAGATATTTAGATATTACATTTTTTGATATAATTTCTATATAAAAAAGTGATTGTATAAAAATGTAATATTTATTATTAAGGCAAATTAGAGGTATGTTTGTGATTTTTTTCTATCGAGCCAAAAATGCTTAATCGTGTTTTGGATATTGTGGGTGTCTGTAGAAAATCCTTAAGATTTTTATGTAATTTTTTTGTGAAATAAACTGTAGTAGTTTAATTACAGTGATTTTTCAAAAACACGCACAGTATTGCAAATTGTGAACCCACGTCGCCTTAATGCCATTATAAAGATCAAGTTAAAAACGCTGAAAAAAAACACGTTTCTTGTATGACGAACCCCTTTAATTTTTAACAATTTTTTATTTTTAGTATTTGTTATTATAGCCGCCACAGTAATACATAATCGGTGAAAATTTCAAGTGTCTAGCTATTACGGTTCAAGAGATAGAGCTCTGTGACTGACGGACAGACAGACGGACAGACGTACACACAGCCGGGTCATAGTAATAGGGTCCCGTTTGCACCCTTTGGGTACGGAACCCTAAAAAGTATCTGATTTAACTTGTTGGAAACTAGCGTATTAGACTTTCCCATACAAACGCATTCTAGCTTTTATTTTGAAAACGAATATGTCCGATTTCAGCAAATATTTTGTAATTTCAAAACATATTGCAAATATTCTAGCTGACGATGTCAAAATATAAACTTCAAAGAGAATATAGTGTATCATATTCATATCACATTTGACCATCTGTATCGAAAACTAATTTTAAGAGTCCTTAAATGCAAAATAGCACTCCTTGTCTTGTTTTTATCGACGGAATGTTAGGTTAGGTTAGGTAGGTATGAAAAATAGGTTAGATTTAGAATTTAGATTAGATGCGAATGGCGTAACGTAAGTTAAGTATTGTGCGTGCGAAATAGTGCGAATGTCCGTGAAAGCACCATCATTATGACTCCAACGGAAGATCAGCGTTAAGTTTTGCTGATGCAAAACCCAGCACATGCTGAGTTGGAGTCAATTTTGGGGGACTAATCACATTTTTATTTTTATTTTAGTGTTATTCTGTAAATATTTTTTAATTTGTGAAAGGAGTTTTTCGCCTGAAAAAAAAAAAAAAAAAAACACCCTTATATTTTCTTTCAAGTCCATATTTAGACCGTCGGAAATTAGAACAGTTATATACCTAGATATAAGTATGCAATTAGGTACAACAAGGTACTGTGTCGACATCTGACATGTCATCTCAAAATAAAAGCTAGACCACGTTTAAATGTTTACAGTTTATAATGAGAACGTTTAGCTTTACTACGCACATTTGCCAAAAGTGGCCATTATTCGCAAATGTGCGTAGAAAAGCGTGGTAAAGCTTAAGGCCGTATCTAATTTTTCCGGGGTCCAGTGGTGCCCCCATTTAAAATAAATCATTTTAAAGAAAACGGAGACATTATTTAAAATTTTGCTACTAAGTACCAAGTCCTAGATAACCCTTTAAAGTATTTTATGAACTACTGTTTACAGTTTATAATGAGAACGTTTAGCTTTACTACGCACATTTGCTAAAAGTGGCCATTCTTCGCAAATGTGCGTAGTAAAGCTTAAGGCCGTACCTGAATTTTCCGGGGTCCAGTGCTGTCCCCATTTTAAATAAATCATTTCAAAGAAATCGGAGACATCTTTTAAAATTTTGCTACTCCAGTCTTAGAAAAATTCCTAGTGCGAAAAACGGCCATTTTTGGCAAATGTGCGTATTAAAGCTAAACGTTTTCACTTTAAACTGTAAACAGTAGTCCATAAAATACTATGAAGGGTTAGTAGGACTTGGTAGTAGCAAAATTTTAAATGACGTCTCCGTTTTCTTTGAAATGATTTATTTTAAATAGGGGCAGCACTGGACCCCGGAAAATTCAGGTACTACGGCCTTAAAATAAAATCGAAGTGAGAGTACTGAGAAAACTGCTCAGCATTCTTTCTTTCTTATCGACTCTGCTAATAGTTAACACTAGTGCTAGATTTTTCTAGCTGCCTTAAGGCATCTGACGGCATTAACTCAATAGGGTATATTCATGTTATTTTTTTATTTTTTTAAACGATTCTATAAGTTATTATATAACCGGAAAAAAATATAACACTTACAGAATATTATTAAATAAGCTTAAAAAAATAATTAAAATTACTATTATTTTTGGACGACTTTAAACGCTGCCATTTTGCGCTTTTTTCTGTGACGTCACCGTGCATTGTCAATGTCATAGAAACACTTATATGTCAGTGTCAGTCAAGTGCAAATTACAAATTCAAAATATTATCAACAAAACAACGAAGTTTTGGATTCACAGTTTTATTTTATAAGTAATACTATCTAATTTGTGATTATAAGTGAGTGATTAAAGCTTTTAATATCAATTCATTACAAATGGAAGGGCGCACAAAATCTTATTATAAATATTGTATGGTTCCTATGTGCAAAAATAACATCGTAACTGCACCTGACAAAATATATTTTCATATGCCCAAATATGCAAATGTAAGGAATCATTCCGCGTATTAGGGTTCGCTGTTTTACAAAACCGAGCTGTAATGCCAAATAGCTAGAGGTTTAGTAAATTAGCTGATTATACCATTCAACTGCAACTGTACATACCTAATGTGAACAAAAAATACATATTGTGAGCAAAATGAGTAGTGTCATCCTTTGCAAAACTACACAGTAGTATTGTAAGTACCTACTTCAATTATTTATAATTTAATAGGTAGTAGACTAGCTGCCTGCTACTATAAGCTATAAGATAATGTACTACCTACCGTAATTAATTAAACAAATTTATGTTATTTAAGAAAAAAAATACCCAAAATTCTCCAAAAGATTTATTTTTTTTCTCTAAAATTTCCCATTTTTCCCAGAATTGCGAAAAAAATACCCAATCTGGTAACACTGCAAATTACAAATGACTTATTGACAGTGACAGATAGTCTTCTTCTTTTTAATTTGTGATTGACAGCACAGACTATTTAGAAAATTAAGTTTGACAGTGTTTCGTGACGTCACGTGGCGTTTCGGAAATTTGCGAGGGAATTTTAAAAATACAGCTTTTAAATAATTAATTTCTCAATGGAAACACGTTAAATTGAAAAGATATATATATGGGTATTTTTCTTTAGCAATGAAGTATACACATCATTTTTTTTGTTCGTTTCTGAATCACATGCATATTGTCTATTACTATCATCTAGTGAAAACAGTAATTTGTACACACAAATTTAAATTTAATTTTATTAGTTGAAGTACTGTTGAAAATTTACAAACTATACATCGTGTTAATGAAAGAACGCAAAACCTCTCAGATGGCACCTCAGCCCATGTAACTGAACAACTTTTGTTCAACAACTTTTAGGAAACTAAAAAAAAAAATTGAATTTTCATACAAACTGATGAGCTGATCGAGTCAATTTGTATAAAAATCAGAATTTCTTTTTTGGATTTCGTGAAAGTTGTTGAACAAAAGTTGTTCAGTTACATGGGCTGAGGTACCATCTGAGAGGTTTTGCGTTCTTTCATTAACACGATGTATATGTAAAAAAATAAGGAAAACATAGTATTTAGGTGCTACTTATTTGTATTTCTAAAGAAATTTCTTCCAGTGGACCCAACCCGCGAGGGGAAATGGGAAGAAAGAAGTAAATTATATGATACTATCTAATCTACATCAAAATAAACATAAAATTTACATAAGACCCAACTCCCTTGCCCAAAGGAGTTACCACTACTGAAAAAAGAACATATTTCCAGTACCTCATTTGCACGCGACATATCTATTAGATGCTTTTAGACGTCTATGTAAAACCAGATATTTAAGATTTTAATATATTAATAACATATTAACGTCTTATCAATGTGTTAATGTACTTTGTATTTTGTCAAAATATTAAAAAATATTTAAGTAAAACACGTTTGTTCGATCTCTTTATTCTAAATCTATAGTCTATCGATCTCTATATTCTATACTTCAAAAAAAGAGGAGGTTATCAATTCGACTGTATGTTTCTTTTTTTATGTATGTTTGTTACGCGATATCTTCGCCAATTGTGAACCGATTTTGATGACTCTTTTTTATTTGAAAGCCTTTACTACCAAGTTGGTCCATTTTAATTTGGTGAAGATATGATGAAGAACTTTGGAGATATGGAAGAAACTCGTTAAAAAAAAATTGAAGTCGGTTGTTTTTTTTGTTAAAAATTTAATTATTACAAATCTATACCAAAGAATTATGTTGCAGTTAGATCAAACTGTGAAAAATATTCGTTCAGTAACTACTTTCAATAAGGAAATACGCACTACGCAAGACCACCAACAAAATACCTAATTCCTAGGAAACAGTACGATAACCTTAGATAGCGCTGTTGATTTTGAACAGATGTTCATATAAAACGATTTGTACGGTATCGACTATCGATTCAATTGATTCACGCTTGTAGCAATATGGCTGTTTGCGGAGCTGTCAGAATATTATCAGAAGTTTGTCATCGTCTTGTGTGAACTCATATAGGTATGTATAGGTAGGTACAATACCCGGCACATATAAGTTGAACCAAAATGGCGGTCACTGCGCACACTTTTTCCTCTAATTATACCTGCGCAGAGCCGCCATTTTGGGTCAACTTATGTGCCAGGTATTGTACAGGGTCTAACGAAATATACTAAAACTATTTTAAGGGTAGATTCAGCCTAGTCCAGGATACTGAACAACTTTCCCCAAGGAACTTATGTCGAAATATGAAAAATAATTTTTGGCTTCCCATACAAGCTGATCTGAGTTTCTATGGAAAGCAGAAAAATATTTTCCACATTTCGGTATAAATATATGTTCCTTAGAGAAAGTTGTTCAGTATCATGAACTCAATCGAGCTACCCTTAAAATAATTATGTAGTTTTTGTATATTTTGTAAGACGTTATATAGTGATCTGATTCTTTTATCGGTTTTTTTATACATATATAATCTACTATTTACAAGTGAGACTTGTTTTTTTCCTTATTATTAAATTCTTTGATAAAAATATTAATTATAAATACTTTTAAACTATCGCGTTGCATTATTATTAAATTAATGCATACGGGAATTAACGCGAAACGTACCTTTTTTATTTTATTTATTTTGCTGACGTTTCGTATATAGGGACAAATTACACTGATTAAGCTAGCCCCAAAGTAAGTTTTTTTAAACTTGTGTTATGGGATACTAACTCAACGATACTTTATTTTATGATAAATACATATATAGATAAACACCCAAGACCCAGGACAATTTGAAAAAGGCCATTTTCCAACTTGCCCTGGCTGGGGATCGAACCCAGAACCTCCGGATTAGCGGTCTAGTCTTGTCGATAATCAATAACGGATGCAGTATTACCTACTTCGGAGACGGTTTGTTGTTCTTCGTGTAAGTGGCCATCTGGTCACCCATCTAAGTAAGGACCACGCCCGGGGTTGCTTAACTTGCGAAAGCGAGCACGAGCTTCGGAAATGGTAAAATTATTATTTATCAAGGGTTTTTCTGACGACTACCTCTGTGGCCTAGTGATCATCATGCCAAGCTGTTACCGGAGGCCAGCTGTGCTGCTTCGGAGCCCGGGGTGCGCTTTTCCGCTTTTTCTTCTCCATTATAACATGCACGTCAATGGTCACCCAAGGATGCCAAAGACCTTGCGAAGTGGAGAAGAAATTGCCGGACCATTTAAAATGATTCTTCTGTAATTTTACGACCGGCCGACGTCAACCCTCTTTGGGAATGTATTTGTGCGAAAAATTTTACAATCGGCCGCCGCCCTACCTTAACCCTCCTTGGGAATGCAATTTTAGCACAAGATGTTTGTGCTTAAGTCCTTTAGTCGCCTCTTACGACATCCACAGGAATAGATGGAAAAATCCTATTCTAACTCGGAACCACACGGGGCGGGCCTGGGTCTTGGATGTTTATCTATAAATGTTTTTGTTATAAAATATAGTATCGTTGTGTTGGTATCCCATACCTAACACAAGTCTCGAACTTTGGGTACGGAGTATTAGTATATATTCTGTGCCTTGGGGCTATCAATCTGTATGATTTGTCCGTATATGTATAGGTATTTATTTATTTTCTACATGATCAAAGCTTCACGCTAATCACTATAACTTGGAATATGCCTAGCACAGAATATACGGACGTATGCATATATATATTCTTTAGTGCATCATACTTATACCTACCTATGTCATGCCGATAAGTGCTAATTTGATAAATAAACTATCGTCAAGGTTTGTAGTTGTACCATGTATTCGTTACTCTTATGGATTCTTCAACAGATTTTTTTGACTAAATCTCATAAATAAATAAATGTTTATTTCCTAAAACCCAAATGTGAGTAAGTTCAATCATAGTACTGATCACCATATTCCCCTCGAAAATGGTGAAGTAGAAATAAAATCATATCTACCATTTGCATATGCAAAAGAAAAATAAAAAAAGAACAGCCTTCATTTTCTTTGTGAAGTTTCTTCCATATCTACGAGTACAAAGATTATCATGTCTTCACCAAATTAATTTGAGACCAAATTGGTAATAAAGGCTTTTAAATAAAAAAAATCATTAAAATTGGTACACAATATGCAATTTTTTCTTATATTTAATACTTTTTTCTTAACGTCACAAACAAAATAAAATATCGATTTATGACGTCATAGTTCCTTGGAGTCAAATAGCGTTCCGTTAAATCTAAAATCACGTTTAAAGTGGATGTGATCAATGACAAATGGCATTATTTTGAGACGTTTTATTCTATTAACAGTACCAAATAATTTATTTTTGACCCACCAAAATACCCAATTGCTTAAATGACATTAAAAAAAACGACGGGTTGCACTCCGGGAGTGCCGGCAGAAGTTAAAACTTGAATATTAACGTTGTGCATTTTTGATATTTTGGAATGGTTAGGAAATAATTTTGCACGAATTGCTTTAATTTATCAGTATAAAAGTACTATCATTTATGTGGTAGAATACAATATTTATTTATTGCGCTATCGTACACAAACTTGAGAAAAAGTACACAACGACGCTAAAGAAGTTTACACTTCAAAAAGGTTTGGGCTCGCCCAGGATTTGAACCCGGGACCTCTCGCACCCTAAGCGAAAATCATACCCTTAGACAACGAGCCGGCTGACAACTTCGTCGAAATTATAGTATAAATACTTCCTCTCCTACGCCGCGCCGGCTGTCATTCCGTCTTACGAATTTTTGATCAGGACACGTGTCCTGACGCGAGTTTAACATTTTTTACCCATTACAAAAAAGTGCACAACGCCGCTAAAGAAGTTTTCACTTCAAAAACTACAGGTCGAATTAATCCTTCTCCTTTTTTAAAGTAGGTAGGTAACTAGGTTACTTTTTTAATCGCCTTTTATTGCGAAAAAAATATAGATCGGATAAAATTACACCATTTGACGCTAAATAAAACGCGATGACGCCATTATGACGATTTTCATACAAATCAAATAAAAAAGCAAAGGTATTTGCATAAATCATAGATTACATTGCGTCGGCTCTGACTTATCACGTTCAATCCTTATCAAATATTTACATTCACATTCCAAGCAAGCAATTTTTTCATTGATAAAGAATTTTTAATTTATTTTATGTTTATATTTAGACTTTACTTTTTTCTTTTTTTAATCTATTGACTTACTCATTTTTATCAAATTTTTCAAGTAGGTAGGTATATAATGTTATATACGATTAATACCTACTGGTAATGTCCGGCTTAAATTTAAAAAAAAATAAGTAACTTTAATTTTAATAATAAATGATTCAGAAAGATTTTGGCAATAACGTCCGAGACCAACAGCACAACGTCTCTTAAATTCCGACCGAAGCAGGAGCGCCTAAATAATCGTGCTACGTAATAAAACTAGACAGTCAATACAAACGCAATCTTCAACAATATGTTCGTAATTTTTTTGATTCTGATATCAATTTAAGGATTCTGAAGGGTTAAAAATATTTTTCTTCAAAGTACCTAATGAAAAAAAAACTTAAAGTTCTGTTCTTGTTTTAATATTTTTCTTTTCTTTTTTCCAAACGTTCTATAACGTTTTAAATGTTCTAAGTATAAAGTTTTTATTGTTATGTAAAGTTAACAAAACTTACTTCTTAACTTGCTCAACTTTCCAGGCACTGCAGAACAAGGATGCTTTAAAATTTTAATAACAATACAAAATAAGTTTATTGTAATGATAATGTTGTTGTACTTACGTATTCGCCATGCCAGCTTATTCACTTAAACAACTAAACACAGCCAAAGAGACCAAAATTTGCCTAAATGCTAATAAGAAGTCTTTTCAAACGTAAATCAGTTCATACAAATTAAAAAGTAAAAACAAAATTAACTCGTCATTGTTCACAATAAAACAGCACTGGCAAGAATTAAAAAAAAATCGAAAACTTTGAATTTCGAATTGGCGCGCAAATTTCGTAATCGCTGTGCGATGCAGTGTAGGTACGTTCGACACGGCAGGACGCGACGGACAAACTGAAATGTCGGCGTCGTACGTTTGCTTTTCAACTTCCGAACAGCTGATATATAAAAGCCTACATTATAAACATAACAGTGTATGAGAAATTCTTAAATTTAAATGTGATTCATTTATTATTGGGGCATTTTGAGTGCTGAAACTGGCTGAAGCTTGAAAACGCCTACGTCATAAAGTCACTGATTTTGTAGCGCAACGCACCGAGATTATTTTGGCGCATATTTTGCTGAAATGTCATGGTACCTACTCGAATGTACCTACCTACAATTTTTAATTAAACGCATAAACTTCCATATTTACTTTCATTATGTTTCTATCTTACTTGAATTTAAAACCTATGGTAAAATGGAATGGTAAGTAAGTAATAATTTCTTTAAAAATATTTTGGTTAAGTATGTTTGATCGACAATGTTTACAGTTTACATTTTTGCCAAAAGTGGCCGTTTTTCGCAAAAATGCAAACTAAAGCTTAACGTTCTCACTTTAAACTGTAAACAGTGGTTGGTTCATAAAATAGTTTGAAGGGTTATCTAGGTTTTACTAGCTCAAAATTTTAAATGATATCTCCGTTTTCCTTACAAATAATTTATTTGGGGGCAGCACTAGACACCGTGTATCGTCTTAAGGCGTAGACCATGAATCAAGATAGACACAGCTTCTGTATGAATTTGCGTGTCGATCTGACGTCAAATTGACTTCATTTAGGATCGTCACTTTTAGTGCGAACCGGACATTCAATTGAGGTCTCTACTGTAGAAACTCGTCGAAAAACGTTGGAGGAAGTATGAAAAGATTCCTTCCGTTTGTAAGTGAATTTCTTATTAAATATTGTATTGAAAATTGGCACGCCAGGTTTTCATACAAATTGAAGGACTTTATTTATCTAGTAAGTAGTATATACCACAGTCCATGCGTATATATGTCGCAGTTGGATAGTATAATCCGCTAATTGATAAAACCTCTAGCTGTTTGGCATTACAGCTCAGTATTGTTAAACAACTAAAAATCGTTCAGCTGGATTGCCTAAATTTGCGCAACGTGTTACGTTCATTTAAACCGCCGTCAATGTCAACTTGATTTGGGTGGATAATGGTTTAAACCTAGTAACAAATTAGTCCTGTTTTTAACCGACTTCAAAAAAGGAGGAGGTTATTAATTCGACTGTATGTTTTTTTTTATGTTATCTTCGCCAATTGTGAACCGATTTTGATAATTCTTTTTTATTTGAAAGCCTACTACCAAGTTGGTTCCATTTAAATTTGGTGAAGATATGATGAAGAACTTCTCTGATTTAATTGTATAATAAGACGATCAGAGATTATTGAGTGATATATATGTATATATATATATATACGTTGAGGGGTTTTCACATCTCTGTGTTTTTACGACTTTTTCAGTAAGTATAGTAGCACCACAACCCAAACTGGGTCACTATATCAATTTATTATCAAATAAACGGGCAATGGCGAGTCGGACTCGTACATGAAGGGTTCCGTACCACCGTACAATGTTTTAAAACGCTAAAGAAACACGTTTCTTGTATGAAGACCCCTCTAATTTTTAATGTTATCTTATTTTTAGTATTTGTTGTTATAGCGGCCGTAGTAATACATAATCTGTGGAAATTTCAAGTACTTATCTAGTTAATGCCATTATAAAGATCTAGTTAAAAACGCAGAAATAACACGTTTTTTGTATGACGACCCCCTTAAATTTTTAAATATTTTTTATTTGTTGTTATAGCGGCTACAGTACATAATCGGTGAAAATTTCAAGTGTCTAGCTATTACGGATTATCAAGAGATAGAGCCCTGTGACAGACGGACAGACAGCGGAGTCTCAGTAATAGGGTCCCGTTTGCAACCTTTGGGTACGGAACCCTAAAAAAGAAATGTACCTATGTAGGTAAGTACCTAAATTAAATAAAACGTTGAGAGGTTTTCATATTACTGGGTTTTTAAGACTTTTTCAGTAGTAATACACTAACATTGAGGGGTTTTAACATCGCTGGGTTTCTTACTTTTTCAGTAGTAGTAGCCAAGTTGGATCACTACCAATTTATTACTTGAAAAAAATGTCAAACTGCATCATTTTCAAAATTACCTTGTGACATAATGTCTATTTCCGATCCAATGATTGATTGCCAACACAAAAACAATATAAGTTTACCTGCCTTGAGTCTTCACAAACCTCTGCCAACTGTTATTTGCGGAAGATTGTAATGGAATGCACTTGGTTACTATATCCGATTAATATTCAGGTAGGAGAATCGTCCATTTTGAAATCCAAAATTTCAAAATTGTAATTTTTAAAAATATATGTTTTGCCTTTGTTATTATGTGTAAATATCGCTGATGTGTAACGAGATATATGTACTATATTCATGTCAATGCTGATGTACAATTTTTTTTTTAATAAATAAATAAAGGCTTTGTTATTTTATCATCATCATCATCAGGTCTTTCTAGTCTCCAGTGCAGGAGCAAACTTACCCAAAGCAGTCAGAGGATTTGGCCTACACTCTCCACACTGGCCAGACGGGTTGGAGAGGGCTCACTGATGTCCAAGCATTGTATAGTGTGTTTTCTAAGTCGCCTTCTACTTGTCTTACAACATCCACGAGATAAATAAGAGTGATTCTATTCTACTCGGCCCGGAACCACACGGCAATTATTTTTATTGTGTGTGTTAATAGCTAACACTGGTGTCAGAGTTTTCGAGCTGCCTGACGGAAGGAAAATAGGGTATTTGACTGTGTTTGTTTTTGGCCAATTAGTAGCGTGTGTTCACGACATAAAAACCCAATATACGGCGTTTGGTGATCAAAAGGTTTCCTTTGGCAGGGTGAACCTTCTGAACCCTAAGACCATTTTAAAAAGGGGAGACATCTTGAATTTTGTGCAGCGGGGGGTTATGTTATGACGTAGGTAATCAATTTTTTATCCTCTCCTGTCTGTCACGAGTGGAAGTGTCAAGAGTGGAGACGTCGCTGGAGGAGACCTGTGCCTATACCCAGAAAGGGGCCTTAACTTTTTGGAAATATTTTATAATCCTCTAATTAGGAAGGAACTTGCTCCTAACATACAGATTTTGCCTAGCTTAGGAGACAGGGCTGTATGTAATGAATATTATGTAAAAAACTGTTATTAAATGGCAAAAAAAAAGTAACAGTGTAAACACTTAAACACACATGCACTAATGCCTTTAGCGTAATGATGGGCGAGAAAAAGAAAATAACGTAATAAATAAATCACAATATTAATAAGCATTTAAAAGTAATTAAAATACGTAAAGAGATGTATGATTATCGTAATAAAATTGCATATGGCCTTTTAATTAGTTTAATTGCTCGAATGACTGACATAATAATCATAATATTAGTTTCGGCTATGACATATGTGAGATAACATCCCATGTGTTACGGGAGAATAGATCTCTGGGAACTTAGTACACTAGACTAATTGGATGACCTAATTTATTAAATATAGGAGACAAATTAGGGTACATATTGAATATTGTTTAAGGCTACTTGGGTTGAAATTTGGGGCCATAGGGACCATCACCACACATAAGATTTAACACTGTCGCCCAAAAATTGACTAAAATAGTTACTGAAGTTTATGAATTCTATTCAAAATTACTTGGATCCCGCTTTTTAAACCCTTGTCCCGGATTTAAAATTGGGTAGATGACTGAGTCGAAATTTCGTACTGCCAAGAGAATAAAACGTCACAAAATAGTATCAATTGTCATTGGTCACATACATTTTCAACATGATTTTAGATTTATTAATGCAGAAAAACTGATATTAAGAGCGCTATTTGTCTCGAAAAAATGATGACGTCACGGTATTGTTTTTCATACAGATCCCATAGAAAATGTTTGTTTTGACGTTTAGAAAAAAGTGTCAGATTTGACTTTTTGTCATCTAGCAGATTAATCTTTCCCGCAAATTCGTATTCTGAAGCTGTTGGCAAACCTAGATAGTTCCGCATCGTCTTCTTGAGATTTTGGAGGACACCTAGGTAACTATTTTTAGATTTTTTTAATCAAAGAAAATTCCAATTTCTTTTTCGACTAATGCATAATCTCACTCACACCACATATTTGCATATCATTTTGCACCTGTACCAATAAACGGAGTTTGCAACTGCTAAATCGCGACCCAATTCCGAAGAACACACGTGTTTATTTCCGTAAGGACGATTTTAAGTTCCATTGCGAAATTAGGTCAATGTTTAAAATCATGTGGTTTTAAACTTATAAACAACAGAACGAGGATAAAAGGTCCGAAGGCCACTTGGTGGACTATTATTAAGAAGTCCAATCTTACTTAGGTACTTACCAACTCGACCTATATTTAAATAAACAAGTTTATTTGAAGAAAATATTATATGGATGATATTCTAGCTGTCAAAGTCAATTTTTTTTATTCAATGTAGGATAAATATATCACTTATTGAAGGTCATTATTTTTAATTATTTTTAGTGCAAAATCTACCGATACTAGCGTTTGGCAACGACCACTGCTGAGAAGAAACGCCGAAAGATATTTTCTGAAATTAATTGTAATAGACTGACTTAGGCTATAGGCTATAGCTATAGGCTTTATCAATACTCAATACTCAAACATTTATTGCTTCCTTAATGTACATTACAATACAGGTGTTTTACAAAATTAGGATCAATTAAGGCGAAGATATAGGCAAATGGCCTTGAAGTGTGAAATAAATTGTTAACTCGTAAATATGGTTATAATTTCCATATTGCTCTTCGTCATACACTAGATAGCCCTTTAAATTATTTTATGAACTGCCGTTGAAACTATTATTGGTGATCCGTCTAGCTTTAAAACTTGCCGTGGCCACTTTTGGCGGAAGCAAGTTTTAAAGCTAGACGGACTAATGTAAATACTTTCAACGGTGGTTCATAAAATAATTTAAAGGGCTATCTAGTGCATGACGAAGAGAAATATGGAAATTATCTCCATATTTACGAGTTAATAATTTATTTCAAATGAGGGCGCCACTTCAAGGTCATTTGCCTATACCTCCACCTTAAGGGCCCTGATCTATCTACCTACCAATCAACCCACTGGTGATACCGAGAAAAGAACTTTACCCTAGACTTTTCCATATAAACGTAGTCTAGTTTTTATTTTGAAATGGCATGTCAGATTTCGGCAGATTTTTGTGATTTCAAAGAAATTGCATATATCTTAGCCGTGTGGTTCCTGGGTCCCGGCAGAGTAGAATAGGACCACTCCAAGTCTTCCCGTGGATGTCGTAGAAGGCGACAGAAGACTTCTTCAACCCGTCTGGCCAGCGTGGAGAGTGTAGGCAAAACCCTCTGACTGCTCTGGCTAATATATGGCTCTGGTCGTACAGAGAGGGTCGTGCTCTTGCAGTGAAGACTAAATAAACGGGGAACTGCGAGTCGGACTCGTACATGAAGGGTTCCGTGCCTCCGTGCGCTGAAGAAACACGTTTCTTGTATGACGACCCCCTTTAGTTTTTAACTTTATCTTATTTTTAATATTTGTTGTTATAGTGGTCATAGTAATACATAATCGGTGATAATTTCAAGTATCTAGTTAATGCCATTATAAAGATCGAGTTAAAAACGCAGAAAAAAACACGTTTCTTGTATGACGACCCCCTTTAATTTTTAACTTTATCTTATTTTTAGTACTTGTTGTTAAAGCGGCCATAGTAATACATAATCGGTGAAAATTTCAAGTATCTAGGTAATGCCATTATAAAGATCTAGTTAAATACGCTAAAAAAACACGTTTTTTGTAAGAAGACCCCCTTTAATTTTTAACTTTTTTTTATTTTTAGTATTTTTTGCTATAGCGGCCACAGTAATACATAATCGGTGAAAATTTCAAGTGTCTAGCTATTACGGTTCATGAGATAGAGCCCTGTGACAGACGGACAAACAGACGGACAGACGGACATACAGCGGAGTCTCAGTAATAGGGTCCCGTTTGCACCCTTTGGGTATGGAACCCTAAAGAGACCTGATGATGATGCATATATCTTAGCATACACAAGTAACTAATTTTCGACAAATTATGAACTTGAAAGAAAATAAGAGGGTGTAGAAGTTTTGTTCCAATATGATATGATGCAGTATGTTCTCTTTCAAGTCCATATTTTGACAATAAAAAACAGTTATATGCCTAGATATTTGCAATTTCTTTGAAATTACAAAATTTTGCTGACATCTTCTTCTTCTTCTTCGTCTAAGCGCATGCCCGGTTGCATCCTCAGCTGTGCTGCTTCGGAGCCCTTTCTTCTCCAAATATAATATGCATGTCAATGGTCACCCAAGGAAGCCAAAGACCTTGTAAAATGGGGAAGAAATAGCCGGAACACTTTAAATGATTTGGCTGTAGTTTTACGACCAGCCGCCTGCCTGACGTCAACCGTCTTTGGGAATGTATTTGTGCGAAAAGTTGTACAACCGGCCGCCGCCCGACGTTAACCCTCCTTGGGAATGCAATTGTAGCACGAGATGTTTGTGCTTAGTTCTTTAGTTGCCTCTTACGACATCCACAGGAAGAAATGGAGTGGTCCTATTCCAACCCGGAACCACACGGGTCAAAATTTTTCTGACATGTCGTTTCAAATAAAAGCAAGACTGCGTTAATTGTATGAGAAAGTCTGATTCTGTCTAGGGTAAGGGGCACTCCTAAAGACTTTTTATTAAATGTCGAAACTTCAAAAAAGACTCAATTTCGAAGAATGCAATTCAATTTATTTCAGTACCCGTCCTAATTGTGAAATTAGGACATCAGTGCATTGCCGTAATAAATTGTCTGATTCATAACTGAACAAAAATATTGCAACTGTGTGCTTTATTTCACAGGCTGAAAAACAATCCGCCAGATGACAAAAAGTCACATCAGACACTTATATCACAGAATACTGTAAGAGTAAACAGAACGGAATCTATAGGGTATTATTATAATCCTAAGGTACGCGCAATGTGCGTCCCCGTTCCCCGCACCCGCACCTCTCCCCCGGTTCTTGTGAGCCAACATGCGTCATCGAGGCGAAAACGGAGGAGAGGTGCGGGGACGGGGAACGGGGACGCATATTGCGCGTACCTTAGGAGATTCCGTTCTGTTTACTGTTACTGTATTCTGTGCTTTTATCTAAATGTTAGAACCACAGACCTACCACTACCAGGCATAGTGCGTGGCCACCTTAGTGCATCTCTTTCTATCTTTGATTGTTGCCTCCACCCATATTTTGCACACGTCACAGAACACACTATGGTTACTAACTTATAATAAGCTTTGAGCTACCTGATTTCTTTTTCATGTTTTTAGTTTATATTATATGTAGGTTTATGTATACTTATGTATATGTAAGTTTATTTTTACTTTTATACTCGTATGTGTAGGTTTATATTTATATATTGTTCTTCTTTTATACTCTATTATTGTACTAGCCACTTCTGCCCCAAACTCATATTAGTCAATTACTGGTCGGTTGACTGGAAGAGATCCCTATATAGGATAAGTCCGACGTTGTATGTTTACTTTTCTGTTTTATATCTGCTTCTGTTTTGTGTACAATAAAGCTTTATAAACAAACAAACAAACAAACATAAGCTCAAATAAAACCCTAAATCACCTTTTAAATGATAAAATCCCTAAAATTAATAACTTTCTTCGATCGTTTTGTAGTTTGTTTGGCCCAGATTTTGACAGTAGGTAGGCCAGCTTATAGCAGCCACACCGATAGTGACAAAAAAACATATCAGCGTTTCTTCCACACTCACGTTGTACTGTATTTGACAGTCTCTTTCTAGCAATATCATTGCAAGTCTAGTAGTGGTAGGTCTGTGGTTAGAACAAACATTTTCCATGAGATTTGTTTGAAATACAAAACCGTGACGTCATATTTTTTTGGAGTCAAATAACGCTCAGTTTTTCTGTATCTAAATCTAATATCATGTTGAAAATAGATATGATCAATGGCAAGTGGCACTATTTTGGGGCGTTCTATTCTTTTAAAATTACCAAATAATTTATTATTGACTCAGTCATCTACCCAATTTGGTTCTCTGCTATCCATCTTTTACAACAGTTGCAACCGGAAAGGTTGCAAGACTTGCAAGTGATGCTTTCGAGCCCAGAATAAGATTTCCGGCTTTTTCATCTTAAATTCAATTCAATTCAAAAATACAGATACAATTGGGTAGATGACTGGGTCAAAAATAAATTATTTGGTACTGTTAAGATAATAAAACATCACAAAATAATGTCACTTGTCATTGATCATATACATTTTCAACGTGATTTTAGATTTTTTAACGCAGAGAAATTGATATTAAGAGCGCTATTTGACTCCAAATATCTATGACGTCACGGTTTTGTATTTCATACAAATCCCATAGAAAATGATTGTTTTGACGTTTAGATAAAAGTGTCTAATTTGACTTATTGCCATCTAGCGGATTATCATGTCTTCATCCCTAACGGGGTAAAAAGAGCCCAGGGCCGTTAGACCCAAATAATAATAATAATTCTCTTTATTTCGGACAAACTTAATCCATATTGTGTTAGTAATTAACAAAGGAAACTTAATTTAGTGTTAGTAACATGAATACGAAAAAACAACATAACAAAACAATCATACTTACTAACAGCTAGGTTCCCACCTTCTGGTCACCGGTATCTTAACATCCACCTCAGTATGAAGGCGCATCCAGTGGCCCAGTAGTGGGGAGTCCCATCTGTCAGTTAGTACGCGCAGAATACTATTTGAGCTAGCACGCAAGGGACTTAATAGCGCCGCACACCTCTTTCTAATAATTGCATAAAAGCAGTCTGTATTGGCGTCGGCACACGTCGGCACAAAGGCCACTATTAAATAATTTTACGGCTCTGGATACAAGTCCTTTAGAGCCTATCTTTAATTTTGTTCTATATTCCTAATCCTAACCTAACCTAATCCTAACAAGTTACAATCAAAGGGTGGTGTAGGCCTTTGACTACTTCAAGGGAGCTTCTGGCGACAAATCTGTACGAGTCCACTGGTTTTCATAGACAACAGAGTGGCGGACGACGCCCGAAGACGTCCACACAGTCCGCAAAACAAATATCACTACAGTCGTACTATGACTGTCCACTTCAACTATTTTACACATTGTTCATGAGTATGAGCATTTATAACACCAAACAACACCAATTTCATATTATAAAGTCCACTAAAATCAATTTGCAAAATAATCTAAAGCAAACCTCAACCGAACCCCTTGACTTCCCGCCAAAAACTCACACAAAGGCCACTTGTAGAGTGATGGTGGGCGTAAAGCTGGAAAAAGGGTATCAAAATAGTGATGGGATGCTAGCCGCATCGCCTGTTAACATGATTCAGATTCTCACCCATTCCTTCGATCGGCTTTTACGATCTGCGCGGGAAGAGAAGCAGTAGGTACATTCTAAGTTTTTAGGGTTCCGTACCCAAAGGATGCCAACAGGAGCCTGTTACTGAGACACCGCTGTCTGTCTCTGTCTGTCCGTCTGTCACAGGGCTCTATCTCTTGAACCGTAATAGCTAGACAGTTATAAATGATCTAAGAATATAGACCGTGTTTCGATTTATTATGTGTATGTCCCTTCCACGTTGTATAACGGGTCTTAGCACGAACCTTTTTTTATTGTTTTGTCTAACGTTTCGAACAAAAGAACAGTTTTGTTCTGGATTTAACACAGTCCCCTGAACTATTCTGAAAAGTTGGGGAATCCCATTGCATTAAACATTTTATTGACATACGTCGGTAAATAATACGAGTAGATATTATCATAATCCTCCTTGAAGGTTATTTCGTCTTTAAATCTGTAGACGTAAATAAATTAATTAAGAGGCATTTTACACTTGGTTGGCTGTCTGTCTGTCAAACATTTTTAAAGATTATTTCATTTTTAGAAAAGTGTTTCATTATCATTCTAGATACTTATATCGTGGATATTCTAGACATGTTTTAAGTTGTGTAGACATTGACAATATCGTGTATTAGTTGATTATTTTTTTTAAATGTTTGTTAAACATTAGTCTGTTCACTACTAAAGTCGATATCCATACTACTCAACTCGTTTTCCCAGCGTGGCAATAATGAACAATTTCTCTCTATTAAGAGTCCCCTTACCCTAGACAGAATCAGAGCTTCCCATACAAACGTAGTCTACGTTTTATTTTGAAACGGCATGTTAGATTATGCTAAAAATTTGTAACTTTAAAGAAATTGCACATATCTAGGTTTATAATTGGTTTTCACAGTCAAAATATGATCTTGAAAGAGAATATAGTGCATTATATCATATTTGACCTTAGTACGAAAAACTTTTATACCCTTACCCAATTTCTTTCAAGTTCACATTTTGACTGTGAAAACTAATTATAACCCCAGATATATGCAATTTCTTTCAAGTTACAAATTTTTACCGAAATCTGACATGTCGTTTCGAAATTAAACGTAGACTACGTTTGTATGGGAAAGTCTAGGGTAAGGAGATTCTTAATGAGAGAAACTTTAAGTCCA
Source organism: Acrobasis repandana (assembly GCA_963576875.1). NCBI lineage: Eukaryota > Metazoa > Arthropoda > Insecta > Lepidoptera > Pyralidae > Acrobasis > Acrobasis repandana. The sequence continues at coordinate 3,684,332 of OY756238.1, forward strand.
GCAGTGGACTAATATAGAATTAAATCCATAATAGATACATCGTAGCAGATCAATTTTAAGTTTTACCGACGTAAACAATGAATCATTGAAGGTCGAAATAAAATGTTACCTTCGGCCAAGAATGGTTTATGGGCTGCCATCGTAAAATTAAGAAGTATACAGGTGTTTTGGCAAGGTTTGGGAGTAGTGTTTAACCAAACACGCCCTTTACGACAGAGTATGCAAAAAGACAGTATGGTAACAGATCAGCCTACCTATATAACTCAATAAATAAAATCTTAGATATCTATTCTACCACTAAAAGAGCAAGCAAAATTGCAGTAACCAATCTTCTTAAGACATGGGGATACATGGAGACTGAGGCCTTTCTCAAGTCTTAATTGCTAATTATTAGAAATATAATAATTTTCGAAAAAGCTTATATCATATATGTATATTATATCATACACACTTACACACACACACACACATTCAGCTTAGTATACTTGAACTTACTTGGGAGGTTTTTAAATTAGATATAGTAACTACTTAAAACTCTCTACATCTACACTAATATTATAAAGAGGAAAGATTTGTACCTATTTTTGTATGTTTGTATGTTTGTAATGAATAGGCTCAAAAAGTACTGGGCCGATTTAAAAAATTCTTTCACCGTTGGAAAGCTACACTATTCCCGAGTGACATAGGCTATGTGTGTACCACGGGCGAAGCCGGGGTGGACTGCTAGTACTATATAAAATACTTTCTCTTCCTAATTATTTATTTTCTTAACTTTAAATTTAAGTTTATAACAATACATTTGTAAGGAGAGCAGGGATTTCTAACACAGGCATATGTTTGCTTACAAGAAATTCCTGATCGCTAAATCAGTGCTGTAAAAACTATAGAAATGAATAAACTATTTTGTTTTTTTTTGAGAACCTACGCAAAACAGCTGTTAAATAAAGTGAAAGGTATCAGTAACTAAAGCACTCCAAACATTTGCGCACTGGCATCTCAACCATACATTCGGAGCAAAATTTTCATACAACGTAATTTAATATTCATTCTGTGACACTGGAACAGTAGCGGCGTAAGGGTAGGGCGCGGTTGGGCGACCGCCCAGGGTGCCAGATATAAAGGGGCGACATGGGGCGTTTTTGGCGAAGGGGGGGGTAACAGGGTAATAATAAATATATAAACAGCGGCTGGTTAATGATGGCAGCTCCTAGACTCTTATTTGTATGCACCCCCCCCCCCTTCTTTTACAATGGGGTGGCAAATTTTAAGAATCCTATATCGTAGATTGTAAGATTGAAGCCTAAGTTAATATACGCTGATAGAGCTAAAACCGGCTCTGGAATGAACTCTTCCTGTAAGTTAGGTACAAGTTCTAATAATCATCATCATCACCAGGTCTTTTTGAGTCTCCACTGTAGGAACGAGTCACTGTCGAACTACCAGAGCCATATATTATCCAGAGTAGTCAAAGGAATTTTTTATCTGGTTCTCAAATTTATATAGTTACTAGCTTTCGCCCGCGGCTTCGCTCGCGTATTCCACGGGAACATTACATTTTTCCGGGATGAAATGTACCCTATGTCCTTCTCTGTACTCCTATTGTATGCAAATCGTCTAATTATTTCGGAAACTTTTAATTGCAATATTTATATCCACATATTTATTTATATATTTACATATTTTGTAAACAACTATGATGCAAATATAGTCTCCGATCATGTTGGAGGGTAAAGATAATAAATTAAAAATAAAAAACAAAAAACTATGTGTATGCAGTCATTATGCAGTTGCGTACCGTCAGCCGAGCTGTGCACACGCGTTCCGCGCTCCGCTCCCGGAAAAATTGTAAAAAGTGGAATTTTCCAAGTGAATCCCGAAAATTCTTGTGCCAAAGTGACGATAAAGTGTTTGTGGAGCGTCGTAGCGTGGAAGTGTGTCTGAGGCTCGGCTGGATCTCCAGATAGCACGCTGACAAAGCTGTGCCGACACGTGGTAAGCGCTGTGTTTCTTTAAAGTCCCTTTTTAACAATTGTGACTTCATTTTATCATCTGACCCCAGCCCGTTTTACCGGGCGACACATGCGCAGTCCATAAATTACCACGTGTCACGGAACGCAACGCCCTGTAGGTTTTTAGGTTTTTAAGATTTTTAACGGCTGACTACTTATTAGCATAAGATTTTAAATTTCTCGACAAGTTTTAACCGTAGTACGACCTTGGCCCTCCTTTACAGTGCTAAGGGACCTTAGTCTTTAGCTTTAACATCTAAAAATGGTTGCCCGAGAAGAAGCAGACTCACCTAAAGCTGATTTTAAACATTCTAAGCTTAAAACTTGAGATAAACTACATTTAAAGTCATAATATATCATAGCACGCAAATTTTCACGTTTAAGCTCCATTGTAGCAGACGAAAAAGCGGGAAATGAAGACAGGATAAATGCTCCAATTTTTTTAAGTTGCTTTAAACGGCCTTTTGTGTTCGATTTGGAAATAAATTTGCCTTTTAAAAATATTCTCTGTGTCTAGACGCATCTGTGTCATAGTTTCTATGACACAGATGCGTCCTGTGTTCAAATTTCGAGCATCTCAAAACTTATATAGTGACCTACGTATACACCGAATGAAGGGGCATACCCGTAATAAATTAAACCACGGTCTATACTAGATCATGATAGTATAATGAAATTAAAATAACAGCAAAAGAACAAAAAAAATCGGCATTTCCATACTAAAGTGTGCAGCCAGCCAGGCGATTTATATGGGAATATCGATTTTTTTTTTGTTTTTTGACTGTTATTTTAGTTTCATTATACTTTAGTGATCCAGTATAGCCCGTGGTTAGATTTATTACGGGTATGTCCCTTCCACCTTGTATAATACAAGTTCTAATTAGTTGTTCGAAAAAAATATATGTTCGTAGGTACCTACAACCACAATTACCGTGCTAGAACCTTTATTGCTGTCACGGGCAGAGAATACCGTGTTATAACCATGATAATTACCAACATTCCCTAAGAAACTTTAAATCGTCATCATATACGAACCAGTTCAAATACAGTATTTTACGCGCTTTTCCACTTCCTGTTTGAAAGTACTTACTTTTGTATTTAATTCAAAACGAATATTTCTGGCACCTTCATATTGACGCATTGTAAAGTATTGAAAACAAACAACTCAATGGAGGAATCCCAAATGTTTCCACACATCGCGGTTTGCACAAAGAACGGGGGCAACCTTGCCAATTCCTTTGTTGTCCAAACGTAAACATATCCCAAAAGCTATAAAACTCTTTAATCGGATTCCTTCGGATCGTAAATGCCATTCGACACTGCGGATGTTATGGCGAAAATATAGACTGAGGCACGTTCGTTGGTACAAGAATGGGGCAAGCGAGGACCTATTGTTGTTGGCATGCACAAGGGATAGGTATCTATCATCATCATCCGAGCGTATTTCTGGTTGCATCTACAGCGGTTATGCTTCAGTGCCCGTAGTCCGCCACCCAACCTCGGTGATTTGAGGAGTTTACTGGTTTTTACACAGAGCGACTGCCGTCTGACCTCCGCAACCCAAAGGGTAGATAGAACCAATCGTAGGATAGGTTAAAACAAACGCTAGATGGCGTTCGGGACCCACAGCTTCCGACGCAAGGAATCATCTTTCTTTTCGGATAGGTAATCAGTTGATTCAAGCCTGCAATATCCTAACCAGACTGGAAACAACTTTTCACAAAATATGCTTTCCTGTGGGACTTGAACCCACGACCTTCGGATCAAACGCAAGCCCTTGACCACTGGACCTCGGAGGCAGTCTATCTATTTATCACTGTATCATAGACAAAAAGTTCGCTGTTGCTAACTTCTCTGGGTTTTACTAATATTCGAGAATCAAAGATATAATAGTACGCTGCCTTACGGGCTGGGAACATTCGAAGCAGCAAAGCTGAAATCCGCTAGTTGCCAACAAGTCAAAACAGATACTTTTTATGTAAACGTCTAAACAATTATTTTCTATGGGATTTCTATGAAAAACGCACGGCGTGACGTCATAGTTTCTTGGAGTCAAATAGCGCTCCTAATATCAGTTTTTCGGCATTAATAAATCTAAAATCAAGTTCAAAATGGATATGATGAATGACAAGTGACATTATTTTGTGGCGTTTTATTCTCTTATCATTACAAAATAATTTATTTTTGACCCTTGATACTACCCTATTGCTTCCAATCACTTACTAAAATAATAGGTAGAGTAAAGTATACCTATGTTACCCTGAATTAATCTGAAAACATTTATACCTACACTGCTTAGTGGCTTTCTGAGCTGTACACATCGCGAGTCTGTGTTTGCATAACTTAAAACTGAATAAATGTTCACTGTGCACCTTAAAACCCCATGCCTCAGCTATTTTGAAAAATATTAATAAAATTGAACTGATAAAAATAAACCATATGGCATGATGACTGAAAAATTATATCTGGCCCATCGGTTATATTATTAAAAAATATTGTACACATATTTTTTCTTTTCTCTGAGAAACAATAAATAACGAAGATACAGCGCATTTAAATTTCGCATGACGTCACGCTTTCGTACGATTTTTACACATCGGTGACGTCACAAGTCCCCACTCTGGAACTTAGTCTGTGATTGTCGATCTTTGTAATTTTTACTTTATTGCTAAACTGAAAAATAGCATACATTATTTTTGGAGAATCTAACTAACGGACTACCTAATTAGAATAATACTTTTCTGACCCAGTCATCATCCTTATTGAGACTCCGCTAGATGACAAGAAATTAAATCAGACATGTTTTACTAAAGTTAAAATTCATAAAGTAAATTGTATGGTCTACCTAAGCGTAAAATAAAATAGTTTGGAAAATCCAAAAGTGCACGCCTCATAATCTCATTTTTCACAATTAAATTGATTTTGATTGTTTTATTGCTAACTTAAAACGAAGAAAAGTATGTGTCGGCTTTAACGCACGACTGAAGATTATTTTTAACTTTTATTTTTAACTTCCCGCTGAGAAAGATATAGCGGGCACTGTGAAGGAGGACCCATTGCAAACCTCTTTGCCTACACCCCGACGATCTACGCGTGCGCGAAGAGCAGCTCAAGTTCTGTCACCCTGATTTGTTTTTGACAGTAAGGTTTTGGTTTGTAACAAAATGGCGAGCCCACGCGCGACAATTTGAATTTTTTTGCTGCTCCCTATAACTTAACTACATTGAATTAGACCGTGATCTTCGAAAGGACTTAGTTTTGGATAATAGTAAAGCGTATAAAAAAATGGACTTGATCAGATAAGTTTTTCGGGAGTTATCGTGACCACGCCAGTTTCCATACATACAGACACACGGACGTCCACAAAATGATTTTATTAAACATTGTTTTTATTTATTTAAAAGGCAAAATGAGTAGGTATTTTTTGGGCTTTTCAACACACGTATCCTTGACCTCATTGTCATTCGCTCAAGGATACGTGTTTTGAAAAGCCCAAAAAATACGTTGAAATTTAAATACTTAATTGGGCTTTCTAATTCACTTCATCAAAGGCCTCCGCCCCTCTTTTTCAAAAGTCTCAATAAAAGATATGATATCATGCTTAACTCACCTGTATTTTACTCGAATCAAGTTTCCACTTCCCTAGGTATATTCACTATCACCTTAAACTATTATTACACGATTAAACCGTAGTGAATGATGGGAAAGGAAAATCTCTCTGTTCTGATACGATGATTATATTAGTTTGCACCAAGAACGATATTTCTACGCATGCTTGACAGGACGCCTTGTCTCCGACAATCAGATATTGCATCACTGGATCAGATTGACTCGTACCTTTCATCCGTAGATTGTAGGCACCCAGTAAGTACAATTTCTTCATATCGAAGTCAGGACATTGGTATTTTGATACCCACTGTAAACTATGCGAAAGATCTATCGCTTTGACGATCATTCTACCTCATGACCCAAGACACGTCTTCGACAGTACTGAGGTATCGCAAACTGGTCCGGATTAGGCTCGTGCTGATGACCCGTAGGTTGTTAGCACCCATTAAATACGATTCCTCAACATTGAAAACTATCGTGAGCGATGAGAAAGAACTTTCGCTTGACGGATATTTAATAGCAAAGTCAACGGGACGTCTGTAGTTGCGAAAGAATTATCTCGTTGCTGGTCCAGATTAGGCTCGTCCCGATCACCCGTAGGTTTTTGTGGGTACCCAGTAAATGAGATCCTTCGCAGACAATGATATCCACCGTGACTAATACTACAGATCATCGCTTTATATCAAACCAATTTCATATTCCAAATCACACTCCAGTGTGAATATTATTTCCCCCCAAAACCACCACGAGTTTTCAGATCACTTCACATATAATACTAGACAAAATAACTTTTAAACTACATTTTTACACTTTACACAATCACGATCCTTGTACAAATGCGGTTTGCCAATAAATGAACCACGATGTATTAGTGATGTAACATTGCATGGTGTATGGTAGTGATAAACAATCGATTATTCGGTAATCGATTATATTATATCAAATCATATTAACGTTTAGAGAATTCTGTGTGATGAATTGGTAAACCGTTTAATAGTAGGTAGCATATCTAGTTTCAATTAACACCTTTCCGTTTTTCAAAGAAGTTTACTAGTAAATTGTTTTGCGAATATTTTCTATCGATTCTACCTATGAATATAAATCGAATAAAAGTAACACTATTCAAGCACTATGATAAATTTTGCTAAACCTGCAGTTATGCGCTCCCACGTGAATATTCCTGAGCGTAACATGATAATCAGTGGCGGATTAAGCAAGTGCGAAGTCCGTAGCCAATTATTTTAAGGGGCTCGAGTCACGAGTGTTACGAGGGGATGGTGGAGTATATGCAAATCGAAAATGTATGCCTACTAGATTGTACGGGTTATTTTAAGAATTCACAATGCTATACTATCTTAATCTTATTAAATAAATAAATAAGATTTATGATGAAAAAATTCTTGAAACAGCTCTGCTCGCATGGATTTTTTTACCATATCTTATTTCTTCATACACCCAATGCTTAATTCTCTAGGCAGCTCAATGCTAGGTCTAACGAGATGTAGCAATTTAGAATGTAACACCTTTAGCGCGGGGCCCCTTTTTGCGCGAGGCCCGCAGCATTACCTACTCTTGCTATGGTTACTGTTTTTCGTGTGTGTAAGTGGCCAACACCTCTTGCTGCGGTGTTAATCCAACACTGATGATAATCAATCGTGATAGCGCGTTATGCTAAAAGTAGCATAAGTACATCTACATTGTAAAGACAAAGAGAGGTTCTCAAACATATGCAGTTGTAAAGGATGGAAGTTACTAAGTGCAAATACCTACCTAAAGTAAAATACGAAATATTATTTTAAATTAGAACTACATAACCCTTTTTTGACAGTTGGGTAATAAATTGAAATAACATTTGCGGTGCGCTATTGATAAAGACGGTGTGTTTGATGATCGTGTTACAAAGGAAGTATGAAACATTAAACTTTTGTTTTCGACTTATTATTTCAAAGGAAATAAAATAAAGTGCTTATGTCTTCAATAAAGTGCCTATGTTTTCAAAAATACAGAGTTTGTAAACCATTTTGCATTGCACATTGCTAATTGTTGTACGTAAATCATGAGTTTCTTTGGCAAACCTAAAGGTTTACAATACCTGTAAAATAATTGATGATTTAGCTAAAACGCATTATTTAATTCGTTTATTGGTGTGATGCACTCCAAATTATCTTTGCGATTTGCATCTTGACCAAGCTCTGTCGAAGCTCTACATGTGTACAACTGATCTACGAGGTCTCTCTGCTCGTCGTCAACCAGCTGAAACTTTGTTATCACCACGAAGATCTTCACACGTGAAATCATGTTCGTAAGTTTGAATAATTTTTATGTTGAAACTGTGATAACAAACAGAAATATAAAATAAATCTTAATTTTATATTTTTGTCTGTTCATGTATATTTGTATATTTCTATCGAATTTTATATATCTTGTCTCTTCATCTCTTAATTTTATATTTCTGTCTGTTCATGTATATTTCTGTTGAATTTTATATAGGTACTCGTATCTTCTCTCTTCATCGTTATTAATTACTTATGTACAAATTACTTGCAGGTCGGATTCTGAATATTACTCCGCTAAGCGCAGCAGCAAGGGAGCAAAAAAACAATTTCTAGAAGAGTTTGTGGATTCAGAAGCAGAGGGGACTACTTCTTCCAGCGTAAAGTATGTGTTTATTTTTAATATTACTTAAATGTTTCAAAGTAGTACTTAATTAATTATTATGATTAGTTTACAGGAGTAGTAACAAAATTAACATCACAAATTATGTTTTGTTTACGAAGTTTTCTCAACTTTACTGTGGTTATAAATTATTTCGACTTACAATTATATTTTTTTCTTTTCAGAACCACCTCAACCGGTACCAAGAGAGCCAAGAAACATTATTCGGAAGATACTATTGGATCTGACGAGGAAGTTACCCCTAAAAAGTATGTACTATCCATTACTTTTCTCAAATTATTTATTAGGTACTAGCTTTTATTTTTACTATCACCTGTCCCGTTGTCAAAAATCTTGCTAGTTTAATTCATTTCATAACATCTTGTTATATTTTCTAAACTTAACAGGTTCTCTGTCCCATGAATTCATATTATATTATAAACAATTTAATTTGTTTTACTATTGTATCTCATTTGTGGACAGGGAATCGGTTAAATATGTTCAGTGATTATTTGTAAAAATATTTATGTACAATCTATGTTAGTTTTGGATAAGATTGTTTTCTAGTAGTAAAAGTTTTTTACTCGACCGTGTCCGAATGAGGGTAATGTTTTTTGGGTATAAGTATGTATGTATGTTCATTTAATTGGCGAGTTCTACCGCCCAAATGGTAGAACGGTTTTGATATGAATGAAGTGTTGTTAAATTCAAGAGAATTGTGGTAGTGACATTGGCTATAAAATTTTGAAAGCAGACGTCTTCTTTGTTTTTAAAATATACTTAATTCTTGTTTTCAAATCAGTTCAATAGTTTTTGAGTTTATTTGGACATTTTGTCAATTCAAACCACTCTTAATCTCTCTACTCTATTTTAAGTAGATTAGCAATAACTGCAATTATAACTATATATAACGTCTAACAAAATATACTGAAACTATTTTAAGAGTGGATTCAGTCCATGATACTGAACAACTTTCCCCAAACATATATCGAAATATGAAAAATATTTTTTCACTTTGCATACAAACTCGGATCAGCTGATCGGGCAACTTGTATGGAAGGTCAAAAATAATTTTTCATATTTCGATATATGTTCCTTGGGGAAAGTTGTTTAGTATCGTGGACTAAATCCACCCTTAAAATAGTTTCAGTATATTTTGTTAGACCCTGTATATATATATATAATTTTATTTAATGAATCATTATTATTTTTCAGATCCAAACCAGTCTCCAAGCCAGCCCCGAAGAGGAAGGCTCCCAATAGAAAACCAACGAAATCCATCGGGTGGTTTGAAAGTGAAGACGAAGACGAAGCGGTATTCCAGCAGAAGTCTATTAAGAAGCACGCGTTGCAGTCAGTGTTGACAAGAAGAGTTGCTGATGGTGCTTTGCGTCGCACCGCTACTCTACCTGGAGACGTATTTGTAGAACTTAAAATTTATAACACTGCAGATATTTTGACTGTGAACCCAAAAGATCGGTGGGAACATGCAGTTATATCTTTAAAGTATCAAGCCCATTCCGATGCCGATCAACTAGTGGTCTTGAAAGAATTTATAAAGCAAATCAAACCCTCATTCAAGGAAGAGGGTACTTTCTTTTCTAACAAGAAAAAATAAATTGGGTTTTAACTTAAAATTAAACTTAAAACTTAAAATTGTTAAAACTAAAATTAAGGACCCTAGTACTAATAATAAATAACTGATACCTATTATTGTTTTATCTCTTTTCTTTGTTTGCTTGTTTACATTATCTAGTTTTAATATTTTTAATGCTGACTTGACACGTCATCTCATTTAATTTTCTTAAAGTCAATACAATAAAAGAGTATGATTACTCTGTGATAAAAGTTATAAGTATTTAAAATAAGTACTTATTACGTCTAAAGAATTGGTAGTGCACTCACGGCGTCAACGTGAGGGTCGTGGGTTCGAATCCCACTCATGGCGGATTTTTTTATTACATATTTTCAATTTTAACTTATTACGTCTAGTTTAATTTTCAAACCAGCCTTTTCTAACCTTTGGAATTTTACATTTGGGTTGAAACCAAAGCATTATTCTAGCTATTTTTTATTTTACGCCTTCCTTGTCGCATTGTGTTTAAAGGTTTACACTAGTTAAAACTTAACTTTTAAAATCTCTCACAGTATTTTCATTATTTGTCTACTCGCAATAAAATTATTTTCCACATAGCTATTAAAAAAACATCAGGCGTTTTCGTTTATCATTTCAACTTTTTAGATTAATCTCGTTCATTTGTTACCTGCACTACAAACATGGTTAACAAAACAGTCTATTGCACGGTTTGTGACATATCTGTAAAAAGTAGCGCATTTTCTGCCCATCTTAGAAGTAATACACACAAAAATAATAATTCTGTCGAAGTTTGTGAAGGTATACAAAAGATATGTACAGCATTCAGAAATCGAATTGCTTCATATAGGGTGTGGCCGGAGGTTGCTCATACGGGAGATGACAGTAGTGAGAGCCTTGTCACACCGCCAGCTGAATTTTTACTAAGTTTAAAGTCGCGCTTGAAACAACTGATAGCGGCGAGGCAAGCCACTTATCAATCTATCAAAGTTAACTTCGAGTTGTTTTCCGAATTTAATTTAGCTTCGAACTTAACTAGCGAAATAAAGTCTTTCGCTACTGAAAACGTTGTATTACACAATAATTATGATTTTAAACAAATATTTTCTAAAGTAATTTACACTATTATTAAAAAAATTGACGAATTTCAAGAACGGGATAGTGGTTGGGCATTCTTGCGTAATTTGTACTTAGAAGTAAATATTAACAAATACAGTCCTTTAAGAGGGGACCGCTTTATTGAACTGCCGAGAAATATAAAATTGAAACGTGCGTGTATAAATATACAAAATAATGACTCCTTCTATTTTTTATGGAGTATAATGGCAGCTTTGTTTCCTGCTAAAAATAATCATCATCGAACATCTTCTTATCCCTCCTATGAAAATATTCTTAATACAAAGAATATGACCTTTCCCGTAGGAATCTCGGACATCAAAATTTTTGAAAAAAATAATCATCTTATTAGTATTAACGTATATAGCTTGAGAGACATGAACAATATTGTTGGTCCTGTTTATAAAACTAACCATAAAAGAAAACATCATATTAATCTATTACTGTTACAAAAGGGGCAATTTAAACATTATTGTTTAATAAAAAATTTAAGCAAATTACTTAGACCTCAACTAACAAAACATCATGGCAAAATATTTTTTTGTGATGAGTGTATGATTTTCTTTAATAACCAAGAAAAATTAAATGCTCATATCTGTAGTGGGGTTCGGACAGTATTACCGGAACAGGGAACTGTAATTCAGTTCAAACATTTCGAAAGAATGCAAGATATGCCATTTGTTATATATGCTGATTTTGAATCTTTATTAGAACCTGAATCAAAAAATAACCAGCATAATTCAAAATGTACAAATATTTTACAAAAACATGTACCAGCTGCATTTGCATACTATATCGTGTGTGCATTTGACAGCTCTCGCAATAAATATGTTTCCTATCGCGGACATGATTGTGTTGAAAAATTTCTAGATCTTCTTGGTAAAGACATAAAACAAATACATAAGATCTTAAAACACTCAATTCCTATGACATTATTGTCATGGGAGGAGCAGGAACATTTCGACAAGTCAACACACTGTTTCCTTTGTGAACAGTTGCTACTAGATGATAAAGTCAAAGATCACTGTCATATGACTGGGCGATATCGTGGCGCAGTTCATTCTTACTGTAACCTAAAATACCGTTTACCAAAATTTGTTCCAGTATTTTTCCATAATCTTTCTGGATATGACAGCCATTTGTTTATTCGACAGTTAGGAGATATGCCTGGTAAAATAAAAGTTATTGCAAAAAACAAAGAGAACTATATATCTTTTACAAAGTTTTTTAATACCGGTAATAAGGAATATTTACCAGTACGTTTTGTTGACTCGTTTAAGTTTTTAGGTGCTAGCTTGGAAAAACTTGCAGCAAATTTAAATGACAATGAGTTTATACACTTATCAAACTTTTTTCCTAGAAAAAAGCATTTTGATCTTCTGAGAAGAAAAGGTGTATATCCTTACGAATATATGACAAGTTGGAATTCATATAAAGAAAATAGTTTGCCACCGCGTCACTGTTTCTATAGCCATTTAACCGATGAAAATGTTTCAGAGTCCGATTACTGTCACGCACAAGTAGTATGGGAAACATTTTATTTAAAAGATCTGGGTGAATATACCGATTTGTATCTCAAAACAGATGTCATTTTACTAGCAGATATATTTGAAAACTTTCGTCGAACATGTAAAAAATTTTACAGGCTCGACCCTTGTTTTTACATGACTGCGCCGTCTCTTTCTTTCGACGCAATGTTACTCATAACAAAAGCAAAACTTCAACTTATTGATAACCTAGAAATTATACGTATAATCCAAAAAGGAATTCGAGGTGGAATCTGTTTATGTTCAAATAGATATGCTAAGGCCAACAACAAGTATTTACCTAATTATGATGCAACTGAACCCGATAAGTACTTACTATACATTGATTGCAATAATTTGTATGGTTATGCCATGTGCTCTTATATGCCTTATTCAAATTTTGAGTTATTAAACCAAACAGATGTAGCAAAACTTAATTTCCTCGATATACCCGATGATTCGGAATATGGTTACATTTTGGAAGTAGACTTAGAATACCCAGAGCGACTACACGACTTGCATAATGACCTACCATTTTGTGCTGAAAAATTTGCTCCACCTGGGTCCAAAATTCCAAAGCTTATTCCCAATTTGTATGACAAATTTAATTATGTTACTCACATCACTACGTACATTTAAAAACATGTGTAAAACATGGTTTGCTGCTAAAAAAAATTCACCGCGTTATAAAATTTAAACAAAGTCCATTCTTAAAACAGTATATTGATTTAAATACAAAATTACGTCAAAGAGCCAAGTCAGTATTCGAACAAGATTTTTTTAAATTATTAAATAACAGTGTCTTTGGAAAAACATTAGAAGATCCAGAAAAAAGGGTTAACGTTAATTTAGTTAATCAGTGGTCTGACACTAGAAATAAAACAAAAAAAACATACACAGCTGAACAACTAATATCAAGACCAAATTTTCATAGTTGCACTATTTTTGGGGAAAATTTGGTGGCTGTTCAAATGAAACCGGAGTCAGTTGTTTTAGATAAACCTATTTACATAGGATTTACTGTCTTGGAAATTTCTAAGCATCATATGTATGACTTTCACTATTCTATTGTTAAACCATACTACGGTAACAATTTGAGGCTTTGTTACACAGATACTGATAGTTTCTTATATTCAATTGAGACAAAAGATATATATAAAGATATAAAATTGTATTTTCATCCATACTTTGATACAAGTAATTTTATCGAAAATAATCAGTACAATATTGTACGTCAAAATAAAAAAGTACCGGGGATATTTAAAGATGAGTTTGGGGGGCAATTAATTTTAGAATTTGTGGGTTTGAGGTCGAAACTATATTGTGTTAAAACAGAAGACAAAGAAATAAAAAAAGCTAAGGGTGTAAAAAAATCTGAAATTAAAAACATTCATTTTAAAGATTATAATAAAGTGTTATTGTTTAACAAGTCCTTAAGAAAAAAAAATATAGTATTTAAATCTCTTAAACATGAACTTTTCACGCAAGCAATTGACAAAGTTGCATTATCTTCAAATGACGACAAACGTGTTATATTGCGAGATAGAACCAGTACTTTATCCTGGGGACATAAGTCAAGTTGGTTCTGAATTTCTGAATGCACTGATAATGGATCGTAATTAAATTACGAAGAAAAGGCTGGGTTGAAAATTGTAGATAAGAGTTTTGTTATGTATACATAGTTATAGTTTTTAAATAAAAATTTGTAAGCGGTTTAGAATATAATAGTGTAATATTAAGTAAAATGTAGCTCAATAAGATTTTTATTTTTAATAAATATTATATTTAATAAATCATTATCTTGTTTTATTTACTCGCAAATCCCAAAAAACATTCGATATCATAATATTTTCATTTATATGATAATTTATAAAAAAAATATTGAGTTCGTGACACCAAATATGATGATGAATCGAATGAACTTATATAACTATTTGTGATGAAAAATTTGTGATGTATTATGATACTTAAAACTAGATAACATCCAAGACCCAAGGAATTTTTAAAAATATCATTTTACACAATGCCTTGGCTGGGAATCGAACCCAGAACCTCGTGAGTGGCGGGCGAGCATGGTAACCGTAACGCCACAGAGGTTGTCAAATGAAAGACTTAAAATTAGAATATTATTGAGCCTCATATGAAATATGATAGCTACTGTATTGATATACCTGCTAGTTACAAGGTGAACATCATGTACAGACATGTCTATTCCTGTTTATTTAGTTTTGCGAGGAACACCGTGTTTTGCAATATAATCAAATTTTATTTATAAAAGACTTGTTCTGTTTGTAATGGTTTTTCAGTTGTATATTGAACAGCCAAACTGCGATACATCATCGCTCACTACATCGATTCACAGCTAGTGCCTTCAATTTTATAACTGAACGTAAGTAGACATATTTTTCATTAATAATGCCTAACCGATACAGTATTTTAAAATATTATTCTTGTTATTAGTCACTTAATTTATATTTTGTTCTTTACAGATCATGACGGACTCGCAAGAGACTTGCATATTGTGCTCCCAATACGCTCAAGATCCCATCGAAGACGCTGAAGAATGCTTCCAAGGATGGAGAAATCGGATTGCAGAGCTAAAGAAAATAGAAGAAAAGAAAGAAGCTGCAAAAAAGAAAAGTGGAATTTCATCCTCCTCTTTTGTTATCAGCAAAGCAAAGAAAGGCATAAGAATGATAAAAATTCAGGTGTTGGATTTGGAAAACGAAGCTAGTAGTTATTCTTCATCGCAGTGCAGTGATAGTACCGAAAACGTGATACTTAGTGCGCAATATGTGTTGAGTGATACTTTTGATGAAATTATGGACCTGACTGAAAATGTAATTAGTAAAATTAGTAAAAAGCTAACTAGTGATAACTTTTGATTGTAAAATATGTATATAATAGTTTAAGTAAATTTATGTACGTATATAAATTAATTATTATTTAGATTTTAATTTTTAATTTTTTTTTGTGTAATTCTAATTATGGTTATTTAAGGTTTTGTTAAAGAAATAAAATTATTGAATGGTAATGTAAATAATATAAATTATGGGTGTTAACTTAAATATAAATAGTGTATAGCTTAGTACCTATATCTTGGAATAAATACTTAAATATGTAAGTAGAGTTAATTTCTCCTTGTAACTTAATTTTATGTAGTTAATATGTGTGTATTCATGAAAATTATATTTTAAATTAAAATAAATATTTTGTATGTAATAAGTTTGTATATTACTCTAGAATTTATTAACTAATGAATAAAAAACGCTATAAATTTATCTTGCTTTATTATTATTCATAAACATGAAATATATTTACAAATAATTTATAAAAATACACTTTTTTCTATCATTAACTTCTTTATACATAAAACATTCAAAAAAAAAACTTGATTTTACCTTTTATCATGACAAAACTAAATATTTTCTAAGTACCATTTCTTTATACAAATAGCATTTTTTAGTGCACAAAAGTTCTTATGACTTAAACAATTGAAGTTACATTCATTTTTGCAATATGTTTGATATAACGTCAAAAAATTAGGACTACCTATTTTTTCGATATCTAATAACACACACTCTTCACACAGTTCCTTTATCCATTTCTGTTTCTCGAGACCTTTCATTACAATAGTTTTGTTTTGCATTATTGGTGTAATAATTCTTTTAAATTCTCTAGAATCAATATGACCCTCACTCCAAGTGATCCCTCTCTGTCTTTCAAGGTATCGAACGGTCTTCTTTTCTTTCGTAGATAATGAAGTATATGCATATGGAGGTTTAATTAAAAAAACTTGAGTGAACTCCTCAGTAGATAATGCAAACTCTTTGATAATAAATTTATTATAGCAATCCTTGAATCCTTGAACATCAACGAAAATAATCGAGTTCATGATATTTTACGAACAATGTTGCTCAGAGGTCTGTATTCGACTATACAGTCATTCAAAATTAGACAATATGCCGATGTCTGATCTGGTATCTCTTTATCACACTCTAGTTCGAGGCGAATGTTGATCACCGGTCCTGATTTAATATTATCGTTCTGTCTAGAACAGTCTATCACGAATAATGGTGCAAAATTTTTAAACTCTTGTGCAGTCAACAATGCGTTGCATGGGCGGTTGTAATAAGACTGCTGAAAATTTACATATTGCTCGTATATTAAAGCATAGTTATGATATGAAAAGTTGGTGTTGTAACTTTCGTACGGGTAATATGTAGAGTTTAAAAAAACTTTGACATCTCGAACATTGCAGTGATCGAACCGAGACATATCATTCATACCGTTGTTCTTTCTGTTTGTTTGTAATCCTAAAATGACATATCTTGGTTTTTCAATTTGTGACGAAGTTTTAATTGACCAAGTGTGTTTTGTAGTCTTTGGTAACAAAGGATACTCATAAAGGTCCCAGTTTCTATACACTAATTGAATGGGTCTATCTTTTTCAAGTATTTTAAGTAAATTAATTCTTTCTCTATCTGATACTTTAACGTGAGGAACTCGCCATACAATTTTTTTTATGTCAATACTTTCAACCTTTTCGCCAGTGTTTAGCTTTAAAGCATTAAGGTTAGTATTACTTCGTAACAACACAAGTTCGTGTTTGCAATTGAGAATTATTTTTTTATAATCTTCTGCAAAACCTAGTATATTGCTGAGAGGTATTGACGCAGCAAAATGACCTGCAATTTCATTTTTTGTACCGTGTATATCCCAACCCCACGCTCTGGATACCTTCGCCTCGTCTGCGTTCATAGACACCAGTGCTTTCATAGTAGTAGTTATACCAGCATTCTTCACTTTGTCTATTTCAATACCGTTCAATTCATATCTTATATCTTGAAAAAGGAATAAAAGGGGGTTGTTGGTAAAATGTACTGCTTGAGCTGCTTCTTTCTTCTCAACATTGATAACATTTACCACAGCTTCAACATACAAGGTACTTGCACATGGAAGCACATATAAATCTTGTTGGTTTATAGGTATCCGAATTTCATCATTTATATTGAAAGTAGTGGTATATGGCTTGTAAGAATGAATTTCTATGCCGTCTATAGAGTTATCATAAGCAGGTGGGTTAGTTATATTTAAAATACTCATTTTAGTAATCCAATCGATTTGAGAAAATGTATATTGGCAGCTGTCAATTTCTTTTTTTTATCACTAGTATGTGTAGTCTTCTTGATTGCCCGATGGGTACTAATCTTTTGAATACATGTAGTAGTGTATTTATTGTAGTCAATCATATTTTCTTTAAATGTAAGTACAGTTGAATTTGCTCACCGCAAAAATTGATTAAATCGTTATTTATATCCAATATTCTAATATTTGTACTATTCACTGTGCTTCTATTAACAGGAAAATAAATCGTATTTTTTGGAATTTCTATTAGTCGATAGCCTGGAGGAACATTCAAAGCAAATTCGTGAATTATATGACTTGATTTTCCATTAATGTAGGAACCTCCAGTAATGTCACATTCAACTCGGAGCACAGTTGTAGGTAGAATGTTCACTGGCAGTAAAGACTTGTGCCATATATCCTTCATCAGTAAAGTCTTACTGTAACCCAATAAAGGTCCAATAGAATTTTGTTTTTCAAAGTGAATATCCTTAGAGCAGAATATCGAGAGCTTCAATGTATTATTGTTGCACAATAACTTGAAAACACAATTTTTTACTTTTGATTGTATGAACTCGCTGATGTCTTGGAGTTCATACGCTCCTTCAGGAATTTCAACCACTTCGTTAATGCCGTAATAAAATTTATTATTTGTATTTGTTACATTTGGTATAGAATTAAAAGTAGAAAAATGTAAAAGAGAGCACTCGTATTGACCATCAAGTTCCAATGGAGGGGAATAGTTCGTTGTTAGTACTGAGCTGTTTCCAGTTATAGACAGAGTGAAAGACATTTTTGAAATGATGTTTTATTCAAACGTAATAACTAATATATACAATATTGACACCAAAAGTCTTGCAAAAATTTTAAACATAAATGACCACAGATCACTGTATCAAAGTTTTGAAACCTAGTATAATTATAATTTATATCACTAACATTCAAATATTTCACCAATTCATTGGGTGGTCTTAAATTTCCAAAACTATCGAAATATTCACAATAATTATTAATTTTTGCAAAAGCTACCCAGTGTGTTCCATTATTATTGTGACTGTCTAAGTTTAATATTCCACACTCTATCTGTTTTGGTTTACGTGGCAATCTATCTCTCATATACACACCACGAAAGTAGGGAATATTTTTAGCGTATTTAATAATATCGATATTCGTAAGAGCACGTTTGGGTAGCCTGCTTATTAGTTTTTTGTAGATTTCAAAAATAGCCCACTTCCTTTTTTATATGGCTTAAGATAAAATCCTTTTCCAAGCGCAATAGCCTCCATAGTTTTGTTATGACGTTCAGATTCTTTAAAATTTTGTTGAGCTATTTTACAATCATTTACAGTTTTAGCTATACCAGCCGCACCTCCTGCCAAAGCGCCTAGTGCTGATAAACCCGCAAAAATTGGTATCAAAGGTAAAATCCCGCCTGTTTTAGGGATTGGTATTATTCTTGGTAAACGAACGTGACATGTTTTAGGAAACATTTTTTTTGCCGCTTCATAAGCATACTTAATAACAGTTTTGTTATCCTTTGATTTCAGTTTCTTTATTTGTGAACGTATTTTTGACACAATGGTTTTAAATTTTTTTATTCCAGCACCTGTTTTTAATTTTGCTTTCATAACTTTGTTTACTACCCACGATGCTAACCTTTCTCCTTTGCCAGCGTCTTTAGAATGTAATCGCTTCTTAGCCATTTTCATAAGCTGTAAATCAGCTTTATGACGAACGGAGAGGTCCGGATTGTTATATGCAATATCGTGGTATTTACAAGCTTCGTCTAATTTGTTAACACCTTTATCACCTCTCAATAATCTTTCTTGTAGCCTAGTGCCTGGTCCACAATAGTTGTAACCTGGTAAGTGAAGCTCAAACGGGATATTGTTTATCAAGTTATTGATCAGTCCACCTCCTCTCATAATTTTTTACCTAATGAGCAAAATACTAGATGCTAACACTTATATGTATTATGATACAATTGAATTTCTATCCACCCAACTGTTTTCTGTGTCAGAGAGCCCTAACCATTTGACAAACAATTTATTGCCTTTTTTCCTAATAATTTTTTCGATTAAGTATATATTCGGGTATTTCGTTTTTTGTAACTCTTCTTGATAGAATGAACCCAATATATTTTGTTTGCGTTGATCTTGTATTAAATATGTAACTGGTTTAGTATTATTTACCGTTTTAATTATAAAAATTTCTGTAGACCAATTAGGCGTAAAACCTTTTGCAAAACTACTCTTGAACTTACTTATTCTAACGTGATCACCTATTTTAAATTTATTTTTGGTTAATTTACAACGTTTCTCTTGGAATTTTTTAATGTTATTTTTCACTAGGTTTTCATTTTTTGTATTTACATCTACTGGTTTAAACTTAGTAACGCTATGTGTTTCATTGTTATACGAAAACAAAACGCCGTTTTTAGTTTTTCCTATCCATTTATAGTTACCATTATAACTAAAACATTTATACAATTTAGTCTTCAATGTTCTGATTAGCCTTTCCACAATTGAAGCTTTTTTTGTTGAATACGATGAATAATGGTTAATTTTCATTAACTGCATTTGTCTTTGAAAAACATCGTTATAAAACTCTGTGCCTCTGTCAGTTTGTAGGTTTTTAGGGATACGACCACTTTCCCTTATAATTTGAGTAAATGCTAAAAGAACCTCTTTCTTTGATTTTGTTTTCAAAGGAATCATCCAAGCATATTTTGAGAAACCATCAATGACAGTTAAAATGTACGCGTATCCATTATTATACTTTTTAAATGATTGAAAGTCGGCAAGGTCCGCTTGCCATAAGTCGTCCATTCCTTTCAAGATCACATTACGACGATAAAAATTTTTGCGTGCTGATCTATGAATTTCATCTACCACTTGCAGTTTCGCCATTTTATAGTTTAATAATTTTATCGATGTAGTCTTTAGTATAAAACTTTTTTTCAAACTGATCGAGATTATTTATCACATCCTCTTTTATTGCCTTTATATGAGCGGTTATTTCATCAGCAATCTTTTTATCCACATATTTTTTATTCACCACATCATCATGTGCTACAGGTTCTGGAACTCCTCTCAATCGAAATGATTTTAAATCAAAATCTCCGTTTTCCGATCTAAGTAGGTGATTTGTCGAACAATCTAGTATTTCTGACAACCGCAGTCTTTTATGAACATGGTGACCAAATTTATCAACATTCATTTTGAACTGAATTCGGTCGCAGTGAAATAATAAATGATCTAAGTATGATATGCGGTTATGAATTTATACTACCATTTTCACGTAGTTCTTCTATGATTGAAATTATTTCGTTATCCAGACCAGTGTTTCCGGCATCTTTAGAAGCTATTAATAATTTTAGCCTTTCTTCTAATTCGTTAGGGTCATCCCAGTAAACGTAGTCAGTATTTTTTTTATATTTCTTTTTAAGTATTAAACCTTCTCCAGCGCTGATATCATCAACATTACTGGTAGAAGATGTCGAAGGCTTTCGGAGTCTAAAAAGCGGTTTAATGATATGCAAGTACTTCCGTCCTTTATTAGATTTAATTGGTTTACTGGGATCAAAGTCTCGTCGATGAGCATTTGTGTCTAATAACATGGTTTTATATTCTTGACAGTCATTATCAGTCACCACATCCAAATTAGGTATCTTTTTTAACAATAGCTCCTGCAACCCTGGTGTAATTTGATAATCACGTCCTGCTACAGATATAATATTTTGATCGTTTATATGCACACGTGCTGAACCCATCATTAATTTACCTCGTTCTCGTCTAACACCAAAAGGTACATCATTAAATATTTCGGAGGAAAGTGACCAGGACGAAGTATTTTGACTAGGACTAGGTATTGACTCAACGGTTCTAAACGATGTATTACTGGTATTGGTAGAGTCTCTAGATTTTTCTAAACTAATATCTTCATCAGAATCATCTTCACCACATTCATCTTCAGAATTTTGTTGAAAAATATTATTCTTAAGAGTTTTGTTAAAATGCGATTGAGGCGATTGAATATGATGATCCTTTGCTTCTTTTGATTTAATTTTATGGTCCCCATCCTTAATCAACTGATGCATTGGGTCAGTAACAGGTCTAAAAACTGTATTCAAAACATTTTCATTATAGGATTCCATACTTTTCATATCTTTGATTTTCTTTTTAACAGCTTCTGCTATTTTAACTATCTGAGTCTTCAACTCTTTTTCCATTTTGAACTTGATGAATATACGTTATTTTCTTAGTATGGTAATAGTTCAACTGAAGATGATTATCGAATAAATCTTCTTATATGCTCGTATTTTTATCCTCATCAAACAAGATAAAAGTATCAAAATTTTTCCTGTAACAGCCTTTATTCTTTATACAATCTTTATTGATTACCAAATAGGTATAGGGTTCGCTCCATACTTTTGAACACATTTCTCGAAATTTGGACCACGACATGTCAGAATTAACGTGTTCATCATATACATGATGGAGGTTCACATCATCCTGTTTGAATAGTATTAAAAGGTTTGCGTTGTCTCTTACTAGCTGTTTAGGTATCTTACTGTACGTTTGATTCAAGTAAAAACAGTCAATAAATTTATGTCTACCCATTGCGAAATAATCCCTCATATTGGACTGATTCTCACATGCGACATCATCAAATATTATTACTGAGTGTGATTTTGCATCGTGAGGACTTAAAACAAGTTCATTATCTTTATATTTTACAAATGATACATCTGGCACTAAATTAAGAACATTTTCTAAAAACACATATTTCGGTTGATACAATGTTTTTGCATAAAGATAAACATTTTTAAAACGTAAACCATTTTCATGTAATAGAAGACCTATGATTAAATTAGTTTTCCCACAATTCGAGGGACCGCAAATAATACATCGAATAGTATTAGGTAGAAGGTCACCATGTCGAGAAACATCTACTTTTTCCTCTGGACATATTCTACTCAATTGTAAAGTTTGAGATTGTTTAACGAATTTCATCCTTTTAACCACTAAGACAGTTTTTGATTGAATGTTTTTTTATTTTTTAAGCAACGATTTATATATATCGAAACAAACTGACTCTGTGATATGATATAAGTATGTGATTCAGTTATAATTTTGATCAGTTATTGTAAAGTAGTTTGGAAAACAGGGTATCAGCTATTTTAAAATATCTACCTGTTCATCGAATCAGTTGACATGTCATTGAATATTGGGGATCACGTGGATATTGTAATCATGTATAAGAGAAAAATATGTGGCATTCGCACAGTGAAAATGACTATCACCGGATCAGTTGACACATCTTTGAATATTGGAGATTACGTGGATATAATAATTACTTCTGAGTAAGTACTTGGTCTTCACATAGTTAAAATTATAAATTATGAGCAATATGATGCTATTCTAATACCTTCGCAAAAATACACTACATTATGGTCTAAAATTCGATTGGAAGTCACCAGAATAGATGGAAAAGAAGTAGACCTGACTGAAGTGGAAGATGCGTTTCCAAAAATGCTCATCGACATAAAATGCGACTGGAAGCCCAAATGGATATAAACATAGTAGTTCTGACTGAAAGTGTAACGAACTGACCCAAAAGGGGCGGAGGGCCTTTGTTGAAGTGGATTAGAAAGCCCAATTAAGTATTTAAATTTCAACGTATTTATTGGGCTTTTCAGAACACATCCTTGAGCGAATAAAAATGAGCGCTAAAGGATGTGTGTTCTGAAAAGCCCAATAAATACCTACTAAAATGTCTTTTAAAAATGTCATAAGTGTTGAAACTAGTGTTTTTCCTTGACATTTATGTGTAAATATTATTGTACAAGTGCGAAAGAAAATAAATAGAGACACATTTAGTTAAAAAAATCACTTGATTTTTGTAAGGCGAGAGTAGAGCACTACCTCATGCGCTTCGCTTATGAGGCGTGCAATAAGAATTAGATGCTGTGCAGTCTTTTCCAGGCAATATCAAATATAACAAGAGTTGCGTATTTAAAGTACGCAAGAGTCATTGTAATGGTTGTTAGCACAGTACAGCTGATTAAGTGTTAGATTGCTCACTTAATAATTTAATTACACATCTTTACACCAAAATAACAATGATGAAGGGTCGTTGCCCTAATTGAGACACATAAACGTATTAGCCCAATCAGCAAACCGAATTCAAAGACTGCAGTATTTAAATTCGGCTAATTGATTTATGTAATCCTTTGAATCTTGAGAACTTGATCAATAAAGAATCAGAATCATTTATTCGCATAAAATATGGTAAGTACATAAAGATGTTCTACATAATAAATATACTTAGACATATTTCACCAAATATGGCATGCAAATACAAAATTAGTAATGACTATACACACAAACAAATAATTACATATTGATTATTAATACCTAAGATTAATACGAGTACATACATTTTATTTAAATATTCATTTGTCAATATTATTTTTATTTTTGTTTAAAAAGTACTTTACAGAGTATTTTTTTTTCTTTTAGCCATTTTATGAGTCCACTTTTAAATAATTGGTTTAGCAAAGATTTAATGTCAATTGGTATGGCATTAAAGATTTTAACGCACATACTATTGCATTGTCTTAAATAAAAATCTAATCTAGGATTTGTGCTATATACAAGTCTGTATGGATATCTCTGGCTTTTGGAATTTCTGTCTATTGCCTTATTAAACAAATTTATGTTAAACTTTACAAAGCAGACAACTTCAAGTATGTACATACAAGGAAGAGGTAAGATCCCTAGACTTTTAAATAAAGTTGATACACTTCTACACTAGTCTACACTAAGTACACTAATATTATAAAGAGGAAAGATTTGTACCTATTTTTGTATGTTTGTATGTTTGTAATGAATAGGCTCAAAAAGTACTGGGCCGATTTAAAAAATTCTTTCACCGTTGGAAAGCTACACTATTCCCGAGTGACATAGGCTATGTGTGTACCACGGGCGAAGCCGGGGTGGACTGCTTGTTATATATATAATAGATTTATGATTGGACGGGGTCACCGGTAAACACAGGCGTTCAACGTGTTCAAAAAATTTGCAGAAATCAGCATCATTATCCTCACGTATTCCCGATTGCATCCTCCGCGGTAACGCTTCAGAGCCTGGGGTCCGCTACTTAACCTAGGTGATTTTCATATTCAGATTCAGATTTATTGCAAGTCACAAGTTGTTACATATTTATAGATAAATACAAGTGACGCCCTGCAAGGGCACAGCAAACATGAAGGCAGCTAGTTGCCACATTACTTATAAATAAAATTTTACAATTCACTCTTTTTCATCTTATTTTCATATAGTAGAGAAATCAAAGTGAATTAGAATTAAAGGTATCATCGAAAAATTCGGATATTTTGTAGTAAATTTTTTTTATGAGGAGTTTTTTTTAAATTTTTTGCGAACAGTGTAGTTTTTTTTCATATTTTTAAATAATTAGGAATATGGTTATATATTTTTATAGCCATATGATGGGGACTGGATGAGATTAGTTCCATTTTGGTGAATGGTCTTTCTAATATGTTTAAGTCTCTATTATTTCTCTTGTTTCTATTTTTCCTTTGTGTGTAAAGAGCTTTGTGTTTCCTAACAAATTTGCATGATTCTAGAATGTATATAGACGTTAAGGTCAGGATTTGATGACTCTACTACTACTACTATCTACAGGATTCCATTTGATCGTCGTAAGAGGCGACTAAAGGACTTAGCACAAACATCTCGTGCTACAATTGCATTCCCAATGAGGGTTAACGTCGAGCGGCGGCCGGTTGTAAAACTTTTCGCACAAAAACATTTCCAAAGTGGGTTGACGTCAGGCAGGCGGCCGGTCGTAAAACTATAGCCAAATCATTTAAACTGGAACAGTTTAAATATTTCTTCTCCATTTTGCAAGGCCTAAGGCATCCTTGGGTGACCATTGTCATGCATGTTATATTTGGAGAAGAAAAAGCATGAAAGCGCACCCCGGGCTCCTAAGCAGCACAGCTGAGGATGCAACCGGAAACGCATTTAAGCGAAGAAGAGAGAGAAGTAATAGTAATAGACTTCATACAACTGAAATTATGTCTAGGATACGAGCTGAAGTCAATAAAATTCAGGTTTATTTTTGTAACGGTGTTAGTACATAACGATCTCTTCGACCAAGTCTTTAAAACTACAATAAAATTGACCACAATGTTTGTAAAACTCAGGATTTCGTTATTTCCAAAGAAAATCATTGACGTTGATGTATTTGGATGTTTGCCAAATACCTGGTTTACGGTACGGTGAAATTTTAGGAAGTCTACACAATACACATACTTACCGTTATAATTATCACCTTTCCATAAAAATCTTGAGAAGAGATGGATATGTCGTGAGCGGCCTAAGAAATTATCTCATACATGTTTGCCAACTTTTACCAAATCGTTTCCCATTATTAGAAACAGTAGTAGTCCTAGTATGGATCCCTGACTAACCCCTGATCGCGTGTGATATGGTTCAGAGCTGTAGCAACCATATTTAACAAATTGCTGGCGATCCTGAAGATAGTCAGAAAATAATGTCACAAGTCTTGGTGTAAACCTATGGATTTTAAATTTGATAGTAAAAGATCGTTATCAACTCTATCGAAAGCTTTTTGAAAATTAATTACCAACTTACAAAACGTGTGCGAATGTGGAACCTTCCCAGCAACCCATAGTTTACCTCTAAGCTTTTCTGCTTTCTGTTTAAAAGTTGTACTCAATATGCAGCATAGTCCACCTGCTTTTTTGTTCCGAGTGCCTAACACCAGCACCCTTTATTTGCGGCTGACGATTTATTTGAGGACGCCGTCGAAGTTTAATATTAGGCTGACAGTCTGTGCGTTACAATAAGACAAACTGCAAGAGAGCCCCGTCCCATGCTCTGGTACAGTCATGTCTTGCAGAAACCGCGGCAAATTACGTGGGAAACAAATTTATAATAGCCTTGCCGCCTCAGGCGTGGTAGACCCAAGAAATGCTGGATTAACGTCGTCAGGGATAATATATGCATGCCAATGATCTTACAACCAACGATGCCCAAGACCGTGCGAAGTGGACAAAAAAAAAGCCTGAAAGTAGACCAGTTTCGGCTATTTCTTCTCCACTTCGCCAGGTCTTAGGTGAACATTGACAGACAATATTATATTTGAAGAAGAAAAAGCGAACTCCGTAGCAGCTGAGGATGCAACTGGGAACGCACTGAGATGAAAGAAGATACGAACTGAGAATACGGTAAAATGAGAGAGCGAGAGAGACTTGACTACCTCTGTGGTCCAGTGGTCAAAGCGTTTGCCTTGTGATCCGGAGGTCGTAGGTTCAAATCCCACTGGGAAGCAACTTTGTGTAAAGTTGTTTTCAGTCTGTTTAGAATATTGCAGGGTTGATGACACCTAATTATCCGAAAAAGAAAGATGATTCTACGCTTCGGAAAGCTCCTAAGACTGTGGCTCCTGAACGCCATCTAGCGTTTGTTTGAACTTATCCTAGGATTGGTTCTGATCACCCTTTGGGTTGCGGAGGTCAGACGGCATCACTCTGTGTAAAGACCAGTAATCTCATCAAATCAACTAGGGCTAGGTAAGGTAGCGGACCCCGCGCGGGCTCTGAAGCTGAGGATGCAACCGGGAATACACTCAGATGATGATGAGAGAGAGAGAGGGGGAGTAGATATATGATATATTATGCAATCGACACGCAAAGTAGCCAGCTACATTACGTATGTAAGATGAGGAAGAAAGATTTAGCCCAAGCCGCCTCGTGTCAGATATTTACTTACGTCATGGCGCCCTCAACGCAATCGAAGCCTAATTTTAGCTCCGAAAAACAATGAGTTCAGTGCATTTCCCAGCAATTAATCACCTCTATAAAGATCTGAAGTTATCGTTAGCGGTGAATTCTTGGGGATTGAATCATAGAATTAGCAGTTATCTTAATATCATTTACGTCATCTCCACTTAGGTAATGTCGTTAAAAAATATTACTTATTTCAGTAATTTCATGCAAAAGTATGTAACCCCCGGGCAATTTGTATGGGGATGTCGATATTTTTTGGTTTTTTGACTGTGTTATTTTAATGTCTACACTACAGTAATCTAATATAGCCTGTGGTTCCATTTATTAGACTTTTATTTGCACGAAAGGTAGTAGAATACAGTTGTCATCGCACAAATATCAATTAGGACTTTTCATTATAAATCAAAGGTTTTATTATAGATTCAAGTATTTTTGCAGGTGGTTTCCGCCCTAATATGGAACTCTATCTTTTCCAATAAAGGTGACTACTCAGATGTCAATTGAACACTTGAGAAAGTGGATGGCAGTAAATCTGTGTAACGATCTTCGAAATTATCAAAACCAATTTATGGTTAGCACATTTGATAATTACATTTTTATCAAATTTTTGTATGTGTGTACCTATTACGCGTACGCTAGTAATATATAAGTCAATGATTCTTATGCGATATCTTCGCCAATAAGGAATATGCATGTAATACCAATCCGGCTCATATTTTTATTTTACAATTTATATTAATACGTTACCACGCCTAGTTAATTATTTTTCTTACTGACTCTTATTTGGATTAGAAATAAATTATTGAAAATATGCAAATATTGTGCGGGAACTTTTGACAAACAAAAGGGAAATCACGACAAAGTTCACAAAAGGGAAATTAAAGTTCGGGTGCGTTCGGTAGGAATGTCCGTCCATGTAGTTTGACTATCGATGACATTCGAAATGTATGTACTTTTATATAGAGGTTTAACAAACATCACTGGCTGATAATATCGAAAGTACCCAAAAAAGAAAAACATGCGTTGACAGCTTCTGTCTCTAGCGGATATTGCAGCCTTTGACGTCATATTTTAAAATGGCGTGTTTTAGTTGTAATAATCTAACTACTTGCTATTTTCAATATTTATTTTCTACACCATATACATGTTTTTCGGCACTGATTTATTTTTTGCGGCTATTTTTCGACGAGGACTATCGATTAAAAATATAAAAAAAATGCATGCATACTCTCTATTGTGAACCGATTTCGATTATTCTTTTTTTTGTTTTACCAAGTTGGTACCATATTAATTTGATGAAGATATAATGAAGAACTTTAAAGATATAGAAGAAACTAGGTACTCAAAAAAAAGCACGTAAGTGACGGACTAAAATAATACTTTTCGGACCTGCAATCTCAGATACATATACAGTACATATACAGAAATGATGCATCATTATTAATGAGGCATCTTCTGATTTTTAGGAAAATAGTCATTAATTACTTCAGTATACTAGTTACATAGTGCATCAAGTTCAATTAATTAATTAAATATCATTTATTTGTTATGACTAAGACATTTTCCTTTTAAATGAGAATATTCTATAAATATATCAAGAAAATCTTTTTAAAATAACATTTAAGTATTACAACAAAACAATTATTGTTTAAAGGTTAATTATGCATCACTATATGATTCATTTTATATTAATTAGAATTCTAATAAGGTCATTTCTTAGTTGTTTTCCTTAACATAGTTATAAGACTTATAAGTAATGAGGTTACTATGAGTCCCGTACCTTTATAAGAATGAATAATATAAGAGCAATAACTTTTTAACGGACTTCAAAAAGGGAGAGGTTCTCTATTTTGAAAAATTATTTCATAAGCATATGTATTTATTAAAAAAAATTAAGTACTCCTCGGGTTGTCGACGCCGCTGGTGACAAGAGGGCTGGCTCATATCTCGCGCAGAGAATTGCAGTAGCCATGCAGCGTTCCCATTAATTCAGTTTAAAGTGCTCCCAATTCTCATTTGAGCCCAAACTCGGTGGGGTGGGGTTATGTTTTTTTTATCACAGAGATGCCGTGGCCACCTTCCGGCTCCATCATGAGATCAGGTCATTGGTACCATAACATTGCATTGTCACCCAACTTACATAAGTATGTGAAGTTTCAGCTCAATCACAGAATAAGTAATAGGCTCAATCCAGTGGCGGATTTGCCCTAAGGCTCAGTATGCTAGGGCCTAGCGACCAGATATGAAGGGCGGCAAATGGTACTAATAAAAACATTTTTTTTATGTTATAGGGCGGCAAACGAACAAGTGGTCCACTTTTGTGGCCACTTTAAACAGGCCATAAAGTAAATTCATTAATTATGTAGTCAGTCTATATTATGGGTGCTAAGAAAGGAGCGGCACATGGCCTGGGGGCCACTCTAGGCCCCAGGCCATGTGCCGCTACTACAAATCCGTCACTGGCTCAATCGAATAATGGGAAGTGGGTCTAATTAGGAAGATTTGATTACGGACACACAGACAACGGGCTTACGGGACAGGTGAAACTAAATAATTAAACATTGACAGTACGTAAGTACAGAGATCTCGTTGTAATTAAACTTGTATCCGTATTAATGCTATCATCCTCTTAAGGCGAAGATATAGGCAAATGGCCTTGAAGTGTGAAATAAATTGTTAACTCGTAAATATAATTTTTATAATAATTTCCATATTACTCTTCGTCATGCACTAGATAGCCCTTTAAATTATTTTATGAACCACCGTTGAAAGTATTTACATTAGTCCGTCTAGCTTTAAAACTTGCCTCCGCCAAAAGTGGCCACGGCAAGTTTTAAAGCTAGACGGATCACCAATAATAGTTTTAACCCTTTAGTTCGCAACAAAAATTGGGTTGTAAATTATGTTTTTATTTTACTTCATTGATTTTGTAATGTTCTAAACTATATATAAAAAATTTAAAAAAAAATTAAAAATAATAATTTTTATAAAAAATTGGATGTTATAAATACATAACATTGCGAAGTAGGTAGTATTTAAGGGTTCAAAATTAATGTTATGTATTCTTAACTTTGCGGAATGTATAGGAAATTGTAAATAAAACTTCAACTGTGTTTTATAAGAAAAATTATTATTAAGTAGCCTTACAACAGGTGAAAATGGTTTAACGAAACTGTTTTGAAAACTTTCATGATCATCCGAAGTTCAATGTTCATGAAATTTTTTATAACAGTTGCGTTTCTTTACGAAACATAATCTCAAATTACATTTGGTACATATGACGTTTGTCATGCCATTCTTACAAAATTTACATCTGCCTGGTGCTGTTGTAAAGTCAGGCATGTGACCTACGTTGTCACGGCGTACTGCATCAGTAGCTCTTGGTCCGGAAAGCTTTTGATTTTTTTTTACTTTCTCTTGTTGAAAAAATGAGCTCGTTGTAGCAGACGCACGGTTTTTGGAAAGAAGTTCATTGTAAATCATGATTCTAATTATTTTTAGAGGGTTTGGAGATTTTTTATAACGAGCGCAGTCTTTTCTATACATAATCCATGCATTGTTTACACAAATATCTTATAGTTGGGAGAACAACGCCATATACCATCTTGTAGCTTATGGATGCTAACGATGGTGTGTGTAGTAGGGTACGTGTACCTAGCTGGAGGTAAATAATAATGCGTGTTCTATGCTCCTGAGTCGATAGTCGAATGAATAATTTATTTACAAAATTCGGGTTTATATACAGTGGTTAGGGACAAACAGATAGCCAAATAAGGTAATGTTCTCGTTCCTGTGTTTTGATTGGCTGGCGCGGTGCGACACTGCTCCCGTGTCCCGATATGTTTCCTAATTTGGAGTTATCGACGAATAGCGCGTGCGATGCAAGTTGATGACCAAATATGGTGATGAATTTTCAGCGCAACGTATGCTGTAGTGGCTACAATCTCTTAGTTTTATAATTAGTGCGGTAAAGTGAGACTAACATGTTGCACAAGTCTACACCTCCCATATGAGAGTTATAATGTTTCACAATTTGGGGACATGGAATTTCAACCTTCGACTTGGCTTCTTTTGAAAAACGTTTTATTTTTTCCATTGGAAAAGAATCTACATAAGAGCTTACTAATATAACAGACTTATTATCGTGCCATTTTACAACACACAGTTTATTTTGATTGCACACAAGTTGCTTGCTAGAACCTCTGCCTTTTTTTAATAATTCCTTGTCACTAGGTAGTTTCTCTTGACATCCTCTTAAGCGATTCGCTCTTATTGTACCCAGGGAAAAAATACCATACTCCTGACGTAGCAGATGAATAAGCTCGAGTGATGAGAAGAAGTTGTCGAAGTATACAACTGCTGGCTTGTGTTGGATGCTTTTGCACAGGGCTATTACAACTTTAGCACCAACACCCAAGGACTCTTCATATTCTGTGAAAGAATGGTTTCTAAACGTGTCATCGCCAGCATAAGGAACAAAATCGTAGACGCAGCCAGATACCCCCGCCGTAACATACATTTTAAACCCCCACTTTTTCGCCATATATTGCCGCCTGTTACCTGTTACCGCTCTGGTACCCTTGTAAGGCACCATCATTTCATCAATACTGTAACGATGCTCCTCTTCTATTTTAAGACAGTTTTTACGTACTGCTTCCATTATCGACTGAACTTTGAAATAGCGATCTTCATTTTGTTGGGAATTGTCGACAAAATGTAAGAATTGACGGATCTGTTCGTAACGCTCTGTCTTCCAGTAGTCGCGATACGATGGCATCTTGACAATTCCCGTCAAAAGATTTATTGCAATAAAATCCAACAATTCCTCGCGAGATAAATTGATGCATTTCAGACATTTTTCTACGGCAAACAAATTTGTGTTTTCTATAATTATTTTAACAACATCTTCACTAAGAAAATCAAAAAAATATTCGAACGGCGACTTTGAATCAGAACCAAATTTAGTAAAAGTTATGTCTTCTAAAATGGCAGGATATTTAAATTTACTACCTTCCCATTTAAAATCCAAAGGTTTTCTAATGAACGCTTTCTTTTTTTTGTCAACAAGGTTGGCAAAGGATTGGGTTTCTTTTTTGAGCGAGTTTTCTTGGGTACACTTGAAGCTTCAGGAGTTTGTGGAACAGATAAAACAGATGATATTGATTGAATGGCAGGCAGATCTTGTGGTAAGTCATGTGTCGCGAGAACTTCACAAATAGATGGAGTGGGTGGTAGGTACCACATCTTCAGACAAAAGAGGCTCATATGAATCTTCTAAAATATTAAGGCGCTCCAATGACGAATCTAGTAAGGGAGGTTCAGAACTATACTCGGTATCGTCTTTTACTATCTCTTGGTCATCCTCTGATACACTACTTCTTCCTCACATGCTCTAGGCGCAGGTTACGCTAGAACAAAATAAAGCACAAACATTCATGCAAACACCCTCCAGCACCATATTTATTAAAATAAAAACCCAAAATAATATCGCTCATCATTTCGCAATGTTAGTTATTTTTTACATTAGTAACCTCGTATCAATCACCGTTATCTTCGCAATGTTAATTATAGCTAACATTCAATTTTAGCAGGTTATAGCAAACACAAACTTGCTTTATTAGTAAAAGTTTGTTCTTAAAATTATAGAATGGAAATATAAAAACATTTTAAACACACTAAACTATGGAAAATCAAGCATATTGGTTGAAAAAATCAATAATTCTTACCTTAAGCGCGGGAGCAATTCGTGGTTGGGACGCCATTTTGCTTCTAAATGTCAAAATTGACAACACTGTGACGTATTTTTATTTTAGACGGATGCATAGTGATGTCCATTACTTATTTATCGAATTAACCATAAAAGAATCGATTTTGTTTTGGACGTAGAATTTTCGTTACGTGTATGTTATACATACCTAACGTTGCGAAATAAAGGGTCGGCAATTCATAAAATAATTTAAAGGGCTATCTAGTGCATGGCGTAGAGCAATATGGAAATTATCTCCATATATTTACGAGTTAACAATTAATTTTAAACGAGGGCGCCACTTCAAGGTCATTTGCCTATATCTTCACCTTAAATCGTCTTACAATGATACGTAGCAAATATAACTTTAGGAGCGCAACTGTTTGATTTTCTTTCTAAATATAATTGTTACCTATCGGATTCCAATCCAAGGCACGGTTTAATTTAGGCCCGCGAACGGCTGACTGTGCAGACTTGCTATTTGCTACCATTGTTTATTTCTTTGAATAATAATATTAGTAGTGAAATAGTAATCGTTATGGAAGGTGCCGTTGTTTCTATTGCCCAGCATCAGTCTATACCAACTCTATTCCATAACCCATAAATCTTTCCTTTTTCTAGCAATAGATCCTTCTCCCGCTGAAACCTATTCAAGGGTACACCTTTCTTTGGTATATCCAAGAATGTACCTATTTCGGCGGGAGCGCCACATTACGAGTATATCAACTTTTACAAAGGGCCTCAACGTGTTGGATTTGTTAACACGCAAGCCTTCCAAAGGACCGGAGGTGATTCTAAAAGACCTGTGATTCCAAAAGTAGATACAAATACCTAGTGGTGAATTTTGTGAAGTTAAGTTTACAACAACGAGATCTATGTACTTACGTACTGTCAATGGTTTACAACATTTTTTTTTTCGTTTAAAAGTTCAGCGCATCCCTTTGTAAATAAGGTGCCTCACTCACATATGCCTAGATTGCCTGAGAATAGTATAGATTTCGATGGTATAGATATACATTATAAATATAAACTAACTAGTATCTGGCCGGGCTAGTACAGCTAATTTTATCTAATTTTTCCCTTGTAAATTACCTTACTAAACAAAGATAAAATTGAGCGACAAAATATCTTTCTTCCCCAGCCAGGGCAAGTTGGAAAATGGCCTTTTTCAAATTGTCCTGGGTCTTGGGTGTTTATCTATATGTATTTATTATAACATAATAGTATCGTTGAGTTAGTACTAATCTTATAATACTATTTTAAACATACTTTGGGGCTAGCTGTGATTTGTCCTTATTTACCTATTTATAAAAAAAGAAAAATTGGTATTTATAACAAATCCCATAAAAAATTGTTTTGATACTAAGAAATAAACGGGAGGGTGCGAGTTGGACTCGTACAGGGTTCCGTACCTCCGTTCAATGTTTTAAAACTCTGAAGAAACACGTTCCTTGTATGACGGCCCTCTTTAATTTTTAACTTTATCTTATTTTTAGGGTTCCGTACAAAAATGAAAAAACGGAACCCTTACAGGATCACTCGTGCGTCTGTCTGTCCGTCCGTCTGTCACAGCCAATTTGCTCCGAACCTACTGGACCGAATCAGGTGAAATTTGGTAGAATGTTGTAATCCTATGACCCAAACACATATGTGCAAAGTAAATAAATATTTTTTTTAGCAAATTAGGAAATACACAAAAAAGTTTTGCAAACCTTACTATGTCGTATATCAAATGAAAGTGCTCGTTATAAGGATCCTAAAATATATTTTTGTTATTATTGTAAAATGAATAGTTTTGATTTTATTCACGAAAGAAGACGAAAATTGACCATCCCCCCCCCCCCCCCTGATCTCCGTAACTACAGAGCACAAAATTTTGAAAAAAAATACAAAATATAGTTCATTGCTTGTAGATTACAGGAAAACCTATAAGAATTCAATCAATTGTACGGAACCCTCTCCACGCGATTTTAACTCGCACTTGGCCGGTTTATTCGTATTTGTTGTTATAGATGGCATAGTAATTCATAATCGGTGAAAATTTAAACTATCTCGTTAATGCCATTATAAAAATCTAGTTAAAAACACGTTTTTTGTATGACGACCCCCTTTTATTTTAAACTTTTTTTATTTTTAGTATTTGTTGCGATAGCCGCCACAGTAATACATAATCGGTCAAAATTTCAAGTTTCTAGCTATTACGGTTCAAGAGATAGAGCCCTGTGACAGACGGACAGACAGACGGGCAGACGGACAGACGAACAAACGGACAGACAGCGGAGTCTCAGTAATAGGGTCTCGTTTGCACCCTTTGGGTACGAAACCCTAAAAAGTATGATTGATGATGAATTATTTGAGTCGTAGGAAGGATCCCCTACTCACGTGATCACATCTTCAATATGTAATCGCTAGCGGTCGCTTGTCTGCTCAGGCCCAGTTATGCATGAATGAGGTATGGAATGGCCAATGAATGATTCGATTATTTCAGTCCGATTCGATAGTTGCAAAACCCCGACTATTTCTAGAGATCGAGTGAGTGAATCGATATTTGAACTATTCAGGCGACTTGTTTAATTTTCCGTAGACAGTCTTTGTGTGTATGTTGGAAATGTATGTTTGTTGCACCGTAGCATACAAACTAAGTACACTTATCCAATTTTCACAAATGAGATGTCAATCGATTCATTATTACCGCCCGGGTGACATAGGCTACATTTTTATGCATAAAATAAATACGATAAAATTAACATACAATAAAGTGTGGATTTAAATAGCTCAGCGTTTAAAAACATTTTTTGTTTCGTTATCGAGTTAAAGGTCTTTATAAGCATATTCCAAAAATAGTTTGGAAAATCCAAAAGTGCACGCCTCATAATCTCATTTTTCACAATTAAATTGATTTTGATTGTTTTATTGCTAACTTAAAACGAAGAAAAGTATGTGTCGGCTTTAACGCACGACTGGAGATTATTTTTAACTTCGCGCTAAGAAAATTGAAAATTTTCAAAATTCGGGACGTTATTAGTTTCACCCCGTTTTTGAAAAGTCGAGTTTTCATCAGATCTCGACGTTTAAAGGTCTCAGGAATCTTCCCTGACCACTCACGAGCAAGTGTCATGCACCCTATCCGTATGTGTGTGTGGGTGTGTATGTGACCCGCTTATAACTCTTGAACAACTAAATCGATCGGAACCAAACAAGTAGCTTTCCAAAGAGTTCTATACAAATCAGATTTCTGTGAATTTAAACCGATTCGGACCGGTAGATTTTGAGAAATCTCAAAAAAACTAAGCAAAAACAAGAAAAAAAAACAATACTACGTCACGAATGTCAAGAAAAGTGTTACCACTGATTGTTCTTTTCATTCTCAATTAGTTAATGCAAATTAAATTAAATATTAACGAACTTATCGCTTTTTTTACATTTATTCGTCTTTCATATTTAATAAAACAAACAAAATCACAACATTCTTTATTCAAATTTCTTTTTACTTCTTTTCTTACTTGCCAGTTACACATTCGTACTCATAATACATAGGTATTAACTCTTTCAACAAACCTCACATCCAAAATTATTTTTAATATGTCACCTGTATTTTTATATTAATAATTACGATTAAACTACATTGAATTAGACGGTGATCTTCGAAAGGACTTAGTTTTGGATAATACTGAAGCGTATAAAAAAAATGGACTTGATCAGATAAGTTTTTCGGGAGTTATCGTGACCACGCCAGTTTCCATAAATACCGACACACGGACGTCCACAAAATGATTTTATTAAACATTGTTTTTATTTATTTAAAAGGCAAAATGTCTTTTAAAAATGTCATAAGTGTTGAAACTTATGTTTTTCCTTGACATTTATGTGTAAATATTATTGTACAAGTGCGATAGAAAATAAATAGAGACATATTCAGTTAAAAAAATCACTTGATTTTTGTAAGGCGAGAGTAGAGCACTACCTCATGCGCTTCGCTTATGAGGCGTGCAATATAGTTTGGAAAATCCAAAAGTGCACGCCTCATAATCTCATTTTTCACAATTAAATTGATTTTGATTGTTTTATTGCTAACTTAAAACGAAGAAAAGTATGTGTCGGCTTTAACGCACGACTGGAGATTATTTTTAACTTTTATTTTTAACTTCCCGCTGAGAAAGATATAGCGGGCACTGTGAAGGAGGACCCATTGCAACCTCTTTGCCTACACCCCGACGATCTACGCGTGCGCGAAGAGCAGCTCAAGTTCTGTCACCCTGATTTGTTTTTGACAGTAAGATTTTGGTTTGTAACAAAATGGCGAGCTCACGCGCGACGATTTGAATTTTTTTGCTGCTCGCTATAACTAAACTACATTGAATTAGACCGTGATCTTCGAAAGGACTTAGTTTTGAATAATACTGAAGCGTATAAAAAAAATTGACTTGATCAGATAAGTTTTTCGGGAGTTATCGTGACCACGCCAGTTTCCATACATACAGACACACGGACGTCCACAAAATGATTTTATTAAACATTGTTTTTATTTATTTAAAAGGCAAAATGTCTTTTAAAAATATCATAAGTGTTAAAACTAGTGTTTTTCCTTGACATTTATGTGTAAATATTATTGTACAAGTACGAAAGAAAATAAATAGAGACACATTTAGTTAAAAAAATCACTTGATTTTTGTAAGGCGAGAGTAGAGCACTACCTCATGCGCTTCGCTTATGAGGCGTGCAATATACAGGGCCTAAAATAGTATACTGAAACTATTTTAAGGGTTATTTCTAAACTATGAAAAAGTTTGTATGCGTTTCGTACCTATATGGTATGAAAAAGTAAATATCCCGTACAGGATTCCCATACAAGTTTGATTCTATAATCCTATGATTTTACGGACAAACAAGCATGCAAACGACGCACATGCTGCATCAGTGACGAATTTACCAGCAGGCTTAGTAGGCTGGCACTTAGGGCAGCAGATTTTAGGGGGCAGCAAGTTTGAGGCCAATTTGTCATCGCCATCGTTCCCGTGCCTTGCCCGCAGTCAACTCGCATTTTTCGCAACCGCAAGGGGATACATGAATTTTTCGGGTTCCAGTGCTGCCCCCATTTGAAATAAATTATTTAAAAGGAAACGAAGATATCATTTAAAATTTGTCTTGAACAAGCCCTAGATAACCCTAAAGTGAGAACGTCAAGCTTTTCTTAGCATTTTTTCGGAAAACGGCCACTTTTGGCAAAAATGCTAAGATAAGCTTAAGGCCGTACCTGAATTTTCCGGGGTCCAGTGCTGCCACCATTTAAAATGAATCATTTTAAAGAAAACGGAGACATCATTTAAAATTTTGCTACTACCAAGTCCTAGACAACCCTTCAAAGTATTTTATGAACGACTGTTTACAGTTTAAAGTTAAGCTTTACTACGCACATTTGCGAAAGACGGCCACTTTTGGCGAATGTGTGTAGTAAAGCTTAACGTTCTTATTATAAACTGTAAACAGTAGTTCATAAAATACTTTGAATTGTTATCTAGCACTTGGTAGTAGCAAAATTTTAAATAATGTCTCTGTTTTCTTTGAAATGATTTATTTTAAATGGGGACAGCACTGGACCCTGGAAAATTTAGGTACGGCCTTAACGTTCTCACTTTAAACTGTAAACTAGTTCATAAAATAAAATAGTTTGAAGGATCATCTAGGACTTGATCAAGACAAAAATTTAAATGATATCTCCGTTTCCTTTCAAATAATTTATTTCAAATGGGGGCAGCACTGGACCCGGAAGTACAACACTACGCTACGTGAAGCGGGTGAGCTTCTTTTTTGCTCCACCGCTCTTTCACTCGCATGAAGCGGATGTGAATTTAAGGGCCTCGCACGTGAATCGGATGATCTTTTTTGCTCCAAATATGGATAGCCTACTGGCGGCAAATGTGTAAATCCGCCACTCTTTATCCGAGCGTGTTCCAGGTTGCATCCTCAGCGGTAACGCCTTAAAGCTCGGGGTCCGCGCTACCTAACCTGGGTGATTTTACGAAGCTACATACTGGTTTTTACACAGAGCGACTGCCGTCTGACCTCCGCAACCCAAAGGGCAGACCACAGATCTGTGGAGCAGACCAGAACCAATCGAATAGGATAGGTTTAAACAAACGCTAGATGGCGTTCGGGACCCACAGCTTTGCGTACCTTCCAAAGCCCGGAATCATCTTTCTTTTCGGATAATCAGGTGATTCAAGCCTTGCAATATCCTAACCAGACTGGAAACAACTTTTGACAAAGTATGTTTCCCAATGAAATGGTGAACCCACGACCTCTGGATCACAAGACAAACGCCTTGACGACTGGACCATGGAGGCAGTAAATAAATAAGTGTAAATCCGCCACTGGGGGCGGCAAAATATAAACAGTCTACTGGCGGCAAATGTGTACAACCGCCACCGATCTGCATCGTCGCGGCGGCTCTAACCTCATTTCAGCTCATTTGTTTTGCGATTGCAATCGACCTGGTATTCGAACGTGGTTTTTATCAAACTCATGTCTTGGTGTCAAACAAGGTCGTTGTGGATTTCAGATAGGTCTTGGACAGAGGTAAAAACTGTAGATAAAATTATGAAGCAATTTCGGTCCATAATACTGAAACCACTCTGAAACACTGCTCCACAAGAAGCCTTTAATAAAAATAAATACGAAAAAAATATTTTTCTCATACATAGTGACATTTATTTATTTTAATTCATCATCAGGTCTTTTTTAGTCTTCACTGCAGCAGAACAACACTCTGTATTACCACAGCCATAGCCAGAGTAGGTAGCCAGAGGATTTGGCCTACACTCTCCACGCTGGAGAGACGGGTTGGAGAGGTCTTATTGATGTTTATAGGCTTTGTTTAGCTTGTTCCGAAGTCACCTTCTACCACAGGCCGGAATCTCCT
This sequence comes from Acrobasis repandana, assembly GCA_963576875.1. Lineage (NCBI taxonomy): Eukaryota > Metazoa > Arthropoda > Insecta > Lepidoptera > Pyralidae > Acrobasis > Acrobasis repandana. The sequence goes on from OY756238.1 coordinate 3,724,474, forward strand.
AAGGTACGCGCAATATGCGTCCTCGTTCCCCGTCCCCGCACCTCTCCCCCGTTTGCGCCTCGATGATTCACGTTGGCCGTCAAGAACCGGGGGAGAGGTGCGGGTGCGGGGAACGGGGAACGTGGAGCATACCTTAGGAGATTCCGTTCTGTTTACTCTTACTGTATTCTGTGCTTCTACGACATTCATAGGAAGACTTGGAGTGGCCCTGTTCTACTTACCTTATTTTAATTGATTAAAACTCTTATAACCCTTTAATCACGAAGTCGGATTAATTCGACAAACATTTGATTTGTCGAATTAATAAAAGTGGTCATATATGTATATCCGACCAAAAACTATGCCTCGCGCTGGGAGCACGACAACTGATATAAAGTCTCGCGGTGAAAGTGTTAACACAATAAATCATTATAATGACTGCTCGTCGCGTCGCTGCCATTTCAGTAGCCAGGGAAATGCCTAACAAAGCCCTTTCCAATTACGTACCTAGGCTTCCGAGAAAAAAGACAATTTCTTGTAGGTATTTCCGTCCAGACAACCTCTTCAGCAACCGTGCCTAATCCAATATTAGCAGCCACTTGACAAATTTAAGTTGATTGAGTCATTATATTACGCCAATCGCCTTAATTGAAGACATAAACTCTTTCAATAGATTTGTCCTTACTAACCCTTTGCTAAAAATATATTTTATGGGCTTACACTTAGCACAGGCTCTTGTATATACCTACAAAAGAGACTAAAGCGACTAGCTGGAGGGCCTCTCTGGGCGACACCGGCTGGCAAGGGCTAGATGCGTCTATTTTTTTTATTATGCACCCCTTATAGGTGGGCTAAGCTTCAGAATGGGCCTTGAGGCTGGCGTCGCAAGAGAGGTCAAGGACAAAGTGGTTTGATGATCTATATAGCGTTTTTCGACAAGACCTGGATGTCCTTGGTAGTCCAAGGCACAGAAATTAATAAGAGTATTTTATACATAAGGAATCTCCAAGGTCCCCCGTCCCCGCACCTCTCCCCCGTTCTCGCCTTGTCGAAGGGCGAGAGCGGGCGAACACACACGCATTGACGTGTGCACGGATGTATAGTTTCATTTGTAGTAGTTCTTCTTGTCGAGTCGAAATGGTTTCACTGTAGCTTCAATTTCAAATCATCTTTGACCATTATGTGGCCACGGCAATCCCTCTGTCGTTAGCCTCATTAAGGTCCTCTATGGTACATGGCGTAGGGCAGCTCAGACATGACAGAAGGTAGTCCATCGACTGAATGGCACCGCAGTCGCAAAGATCGTTATCAGCGTGACGCCACCTAACTCGGTTTTCTCGACACCTCCCAACATCAGCCCGGAGTCTAATGAGAGACTTGTAGTAAGTAGTTAGGCATAAATGATACCCGCTTCTATTAAGTTTCATACTTGTGACCAACGTTTCGATGATTTGTTCATATAATTTATGGAAAACACAGCAGACGTGTGCTGTAGAGTAAATCACATGACCCGAGGTTAAACCGTGGTCGCCAGGTTCAATGCTTAACGGGCTCAGGCTCTTTGAAAGTTTCAGACAATGGAGCATACGGGAGAACATTGCAACGACAGACGCTGCTTTTTAAAAACAAGCTTCAAATTATAGGTTGTCAGTCCTCTGTAGTACCTATTTGTTCCATGTGATTGTGGGTCAGAACAGGACAACTCCATCTCTTCCTGTGGATGTCGTAAGAGGCGACCAAAGGACTTAAGCACAAACATCTTGTGCTACAATTGCATACATTCCCAAAGAGAGTTGACGTCAGGCAGGCGGCCAGTCGTAAACTTACAGCCGAATCATTTAAACTGTTCTGGCAATTTCTTCTCCACTTCGTAAGGTCTTTGGCATCCTTAGGTGACCATTGATAGTGCCATTGACGTGCATGTTATATTTTGAAGAGAAAAAAGCGGGAAAGCGCACATCAGGCTCCGAAGCAGCACAGTTTAGGATGCAACCGGGAACGCGCTAAGATGAAGAAGTCCTCTAGCATAATTGTTCGTCCATACCAATATCCTCTAACTAAGACAAAAAAAACGCGGCAGACACGAACACTTCAAAACCTGTATGTTTTTCCCGCCGTATGTTAACTGTTCTTCGCTTCGAAAGGCTTTGTCACTGTCACTTGATCCATGCCCTTTAGATTAACCCTCTTTGAAATATTGTGAGGGAACAAGAGACTGGATGTAATAAAATCAGATACTCAATACTTACTAATTTATTCATTATTATTATTACACGCCAAATATAAGAAATACACTATGTATACCTCCGGACCCCGGGCTTCGCAGCGTTGCAGCTGTGGATTCAACTGGGAAAACGCTGAGATGAGAGAGAGAGAGTATGAGAGAGTATGTATACCTCTGTATATGAAATACATAAGTTAGTTGTTACAGACATGTTACATAAGTTGACTGCCTCCATGGTCCAGTGGTCAAGGCGTTTGCCTTGTGATCCGGAGGTTGTGGGTTCAAATATTACTGGGAAGCAGACTTTGTGAAAAGTTGTTTCCAGTCTGGTTAGGAACTTGCAGGCTTGAATCACCTGATTATCCGAAAAGAAAGATGATTCCGTGCTTCGGAAGGCACGTAAAGCTATTGGTCCCGAACGCCATCTAGGGTTTTTACCTGTGCTAGGATTAGTTCTGGTCTACCCTTTGGGTTGCGGAGATCAGACGGGAGTCGCTCTGTGTCAAAACCAGTAACCTCGTCAAACAGTGGCGGATTTGCCCTAAGGCCCAGTAGGCCTAGGTCTAGGACGGCCAGATATGAAGGGCGGCAAATCGTGCCAAAAAAATCTTTCTATTTTTTGGCCGGCGAACGAACAAGTGGCCCACTTTTGTGGCCACTTTAAACGAGCCATAAAGTAAATTGATTATTTATGTATCTAGTCTATATGATGGGTGCTAAGAAAGGGGAGACACGTGTCCTGGTGCCTAGAGCGGCTAGGACTGCAAATCCGCCACTGTCGTCAAATCACCTAGGTAAGGGACCCCGGGCTCTAAAGCTTAACCGCTGACGATGCAACCGGGAATACATTCGGATGATGATGACGAAATATATAAGTAGATTGTTACCATAAGAGATACAAGTCGGACCGGGGATCGAACATCGGACCTTACAGTTATATGTAGATTGCATAAACTGCTAAGACCACTACAGTGGAGTCGAATTAAAAGCACATTAACCTTCAGAAACGTATAACTCAATGACCAATATATAATATTTAGTCCTTAGGATCACTTGTTCACCCACTCTTGTGATGTCATACGCGAAACCTCGGCGTCACATAGGGGTGTGTCCACTCGCATCGTGTGATCCAATAACAAAATTCAAAAACGGCTAACCGGATTATCCAATAGGCAACCTAGGAATCCACAACATTGTTTTCGAACTCCGATCCGAATTTTACCGGATTATCCAACAAGCAGCCTAGGAATCGGAAGAACGATGATAAATTTCCCAAGCGCCTCCTAAATGGTAAATGGTAGACCAAAACTCAAATGGCTGGATGGAGTACAACAAGACCTAAACGTGCTAGGAGTGATAAATTGCCGAGAAAAGGCCAAGGATAGAACTGGCTGGAGAGATTTGCTTCACCAGGCCAAGGTCTACCCGAGGCTGTAACTGTAGTGCCTAAGATGATGATGATGAGCCTAGGAATGCGCAACATTGGTTTTCGCACTCCGAACGTTACTGGATTATCCAATAGGCAGCCTAGGAATCCACAACATTGGTTTTCGCACTCCGAACATTACAGGATTATTCAATAGGCAGCCTAGGAATTCACACTTGCTAAGAACCTCGAGCAAGCGCCTCAGTTGTTTGGGTTTCGTACCAAAATGTTAAAACAGGAACCGGTGCCACTCAGTCCGTCAATCCGTTCATCACAGATTAATCTTAATCTCAGCAACTATAAATATGTAATATTTGGCATAAGTACGGTATAAATCATTTGACCCAATACCAGTGCAAACAAAAAACATCGGAAAATATTTTAATTTAGGTAGGTATTTTAGACAAGCACTCAGAACTTTGGAATTCATATTTCAAATTAAAGCTACTATTAAAAGTGATTAAGTAATATAATTATATAGTAATATAATTATATTACTTAATAGTAATAACTTTCATAATAAAAGGGTATTTATTTATATATTATAAAATTGATGTTATGCCGAGACTGCCGGGAGGGACGGCGTTTTTAGTGTCCTGCTTCAAAAATATTCAACATCCTGAGCTTGTTAAGAGAGGTCTTCGAGTTGTGCAGTCGTGTATTGCCTAGGGGCTAGGCCGTTATACATCCGGCCCTAGCTCGGATGTATAATGTATAACGGGATGTATAATTTGGCTTCCCAATGAATAAAAAAATAAACGGGCAAGTGCGAGTCGGACTCGTACATGAAGAGTTCCGTACCACCGTACAATGTTTTAAAACGCTAAAGAAACACGTTTCTTGTATGACGACCCCCTTTAATTTTTAACTTTATTTTATTTTTAGTATTTATTGTTATTGTGGTCATAGTAATACATAATTGGTGAAAATTTCAAGTATCTAGGTAATGCCATTATAAAGATCGAGTAAAAACGCTGAAAAAAAACACGTTTCTTGTATGACGACCCCCTTTAATTTTTAACCATTTTTTATTTTTAGTATTTGTTGTTATAGCGGCTACAGTAATACATAATCGGTGAAAATTTCAAGTGTCTAGCTATTACGGTTCAAGAGATAGAGCCCTGTGACAGACGGATAGACAGACGGACAGACAGACGGACAGACGGACAGACAGCGGAGTCACAGTAATAGGGTCCCGTTTGCACCCTTCGGATACGGAACCCTAAAAAAGAATGTCATTCTAAACTTTCGCCGTACTTAAAGTTTTTCAAGTTCTGCTGCGACCTTGATCCATCCGCCATGACAAAGATCTTGCTATTCGAGTGGAAACACTCTTCACCTTGACTGAGTTATGATCTAGAACTGTATTAAATTACATGATCTTCATGGGAATAAGGAAGGTCATGTTATAATATAATGATTAGTTAAATGTTACGTGAACTAGCGATATAAGTAACACTTGATAATTTGTCATTATCGACACCCCCGCAATCGGGTCTATTTTGGTTCTATTAAAATACAGTAATTTATTCATATTTGCTTATTTGAAGCTTGCCGGCGAATCAGATTATTATAGCTATAGTCGGACGGTTTACAAATTGGTGTGATTTCTGCTTCAAGTCAAAATATGATAGGTAGGATCTCAACATCTCAACGAAGGTGCCTTGATAAAGGGCGCCAAAATCAAGCATTCCGGTTAGCTCTTCAAGCGTCGGCCCTACTATATAGATCCTCTTCTTCTATAGTGCAAAAAGTGTATCTTCCTGAAAGGCCGGTAACGCTCTTGTTACACCCCTGGTGTTGCAGTTGTCCATGGACAGTGGCGATCACTTACCATTCGTTTGCCGCCCTATAACATAAAAAAAAAAGTGTAATCAGCGGCTAGAATTTACAGACTAAAGCTTGCGTCGATCATCGTTGTAAAAATATGGACCGACTATATAATAAGTACCAGTGTTGGACACATGGCCACTTACATACACTAAAAACAAACAACAAACAGGTACCATAGACCAACGGAAAATTTCTGATTCTGTTTCTGTCTGGCCAACACGAAGGTACATTTTTTCTCTTTGACTAACACACAGCACAGTCGCTTCTGGAAGACAACTTTGGAAAGAATGTCATATCATATGATATCATATGGCGTTAAATCGTAATGGGGCAAAAATGGACCAGGGCGCGGTGTTATAAAAACTGGTAAATTAATAAAAGCCATTACAATACAACATGTAGATTGGGGTAAATAAATACCCGGCATGCTAATTTGTAGGAAATGTTAACTTGGCTAACTGGCTGTATATAAATATATTCCGCAAGGTGAAGATTTATTTAAAAATAATAAACATAATGATGTAGATGTAACACAGAAATCCATTTAAATCATAATCGATTCAACAAAGTTAACTATTTTTTAATTTGAACATAAATCTTTCTTATTTTTTTAATAAATAATTCTATATTTAAGGTGAAATAGTAGCATAAGTGGCGCCCTCATTTGAAATAAATTGTTTAAAACTAAATATGGTGATATTTAAAAATTTGATTTGGATTAATGTCTAAAAAGACCTTCAAACTATTTTATGAATAACCGTTTTAAAACTAGACTTAGTCTTTCATTAGTCAGAGGTTAAATCAAAAATCAAATTTTTAAATATCACCATATTTAGTTTTAAACAATTTATTTCAAATGAGGGCGCCACTTATGCTACCACTTCACCTTAAACCGGTTTTAAACCTGTCATTCTAATAATAATCTTTAATTTAGCAATAAGCCTATTACCCCAGAAATAATTATTTCATATATGAAATCCACTACGTACGACAAAGCACCGTATAGTATTTTTTAGTACAAATAAACAATTTTTATTTTCAGTGTTAGATAAGATGACAGAGAAGAAGACAAAATATCTTCTTGTCTTGACACCGCTAAGTCCGCTAACTAAACTGAGAGCATGAAATATCGGTAGGTATTGTACAGGTAAGTGGGTTAAGTACTCTCTGGGTAATAAATCAGGGATCGGATACCTGCCTGGACCTTTTACTCTATTAAATACTACACTTTAAAATAATACTATGACAGTCAGTTGATGCTGCTGATAGTGACGTCCTATTTTAATGTCAAACCAAATTGGACTTTATCATCATTTCATAGCGCTTAATGTTTAGAACACGTAACTACGTACGTGACGTGCATCGTGGGTGCCGCGTGCCGCATTTGGAGTAAAGGTTCTGGTGAAAATAATCTACAGCCTATTTTCACAACGCTGAAAAAATACCACTTCTTTCTCGATACTGTTAATCTCTCGCATCGCCCACTAATCGCAATTCTGCATCCATCACATCACTCATTTTTTTCCATCCGGCTGCAAGTTTTAATAGATTCTAGATTCAAGTTTCACCATAGGCGCTGTACTTCAAATGTCAAACTTGACTTGACATTTACAACTGACAGTGACAGACCGCAATTGTGCGGCGTGTGTGATTCGCTTCAAAACTGCGATGAATTTATAGGTTTAATTTTGTAGCATGCATGATCGTACGATTGCGATAAAACTCTCCTGTGTTATTTATTACAGAAATTAAAATGAATCCTAATCCATAAAATATGTTCTAGTGACGGTTTAGAGGTTTATTAAAGTGAATCTGTTTAGTGGAATATTTCTACAATGTTTAACTACAAGTATTTAAGTCGAGAACACCTCGAAGGGTTCGATAATTATAAGGTAAAGTATTGATTCTGTGGTATTTAAGTACTTATTCCTCGTTTCTAGCTATAAAGCGTGTAATAACTTTGTATTATGTGTATTCGTTGGTGCGCATTTGAAATACCTAACCTAAAAATCAATATATAATGGCCTTCGGTTTGTAATCGGATATAGGCTTTCGTAAACACGTTACAATGGATTTTAATTATTCTTCAGAAACCTGTTTTATTGCCCATCTAGTTGAGTTAGATTGCTTTATCGAATTAAGCATATTTATTGTTATTTTAGATAATAATTATAAAATCTAACTATATCTATTGACATCAAAATCTGTAATTGAAGCTCATAATTTTCAGTTTTAAATTTTAATATTAATAAATAAATTGTTGGAAATCTGACAAACTAAATATTTTTTTTAAATCTTTTCTTTCACACTGTTTTGCGTTAAAAGAAAAAAGTTAGATGTTAACATTTTTTGTAATAATGTTGAATAAATAAATTTAATATATGTACCAGTTCTCTCTTCCCTTTTAGATCATAAAAACCTAATGAATGTGTGAGACTAAATTATGTCAATGGGACTAAATGTTTATTTTAGTTTATATTGTTTAGAATAAGTGAATATAGGCTAAGAAATAAAATGTATGTACTTTCAGTTTACGCATACTCGCTAGTTTGAAAACAGGGCTGATTTACTGGTACAAGGGTCTAAATACAGAGTCTTAGTCCTAAACCCTACACGTACTGTAAAAAAATTGTGTACATAATAATAACTTCCATTGCATATAGCTCTGGGTATGTTTTGCCCATTCTCCATTACTCAAAAGTCACTGGACTTTGAGACACAAACCATTCTGGGACCCAAACCTTACGCAAAGAGCCCTTCTCTTGTTAAGATGGTTTGATGTAGAGAGGATGAATGAAAGAAGACTAATTAAAAATATTTTTGTGCGGATGTGAATGAAAGAACAGGACGGTTCAACTTTATGGAACATTCTGTGACTAAATTGCAGATGTTCTTAAGAAAGGTGAAGTATGGAGTACCCAAACCCGGAGAGCATGCATGAAAGTCATAATATAATAAGTGTTGACGAAGCAAAATAGGTTTGCATGGATCGTAGCAATAGCAAGTGAATATCCATAGTCTCTCTGCCTACCCCCACGGGATACAGACGTAATCATATGTATGTAAAGTATGCTGGTAAAGGCTTGTAGCTCACAATCTGGATTGCTCTGCTACGTAGACAAGCTGAGCTAACAAAAAGGGAGACACAGAAAAAGGTTGACGTCTCCCTCACATGCAAGGGACTTAAAGAAAAGTCTAGGCATGGAAAAAGCCCCCAGAACCAGGGGAACCAGGTGATATGTAAGGGTTTACATACATATCACCTGGTTACTTAGTAATATAATCCAGTTATCTTAGTACCATTTGGGTACGAAACCCAATAATAATAGAAAGCCCTTTATTCAGATTTTTTTATGTTGTGCACTGTTGTACATAGTAAACTATTCTAGATTATGTCGCGTAATTCAGTGTGCCTCTTGGCATAAGCCTCCTATAGCATCTTCCATTGGCTTCTGTCACGTACCCTTCTCCAGTGATGTCCTGCTGGGAGTTTCAGGTCATCTGTCCACGTCGTTTGTTGACATCCTCTATTTTGTTTTCCATCTCTGGGGTACCAGTCTGAGATGATTGTACTCCATTTGTCTTGCTTGTCTCTTACTATGTGGCCGGACCACAATACCCAATAAAAGAACATAAAAATCTTGAAAATAACATCAGTTTCTTTCTTATTTTTTTCAGTACATGGCAATAGACACCAGCCCGCTAAGTGTGTATGTTATGCATCCGTTTTGGAACAAAGTTGTTGAGGTGAGTACCGACTTATAGGAACTATACAAAGCGTGAGTGACATGGGCCACTGCCCACGGATTTGCGGACAACATCGGGTCGCATGTGACATTTTCCTAAGGTTCTACCCTTTAAGGCTCAATTTACACTGTCGCGGAATCGAGGCGTATTTTAAGAAATTCACAAAGGATTATGACTTCTATAATCTAGAAGAACACAGAACAAATTAAAATCGAGGAAACTCCTCAAATATTCTATGCACCTATTTTTTTGTTTATCTATTTTTTTTTTTCCGAGGCTTCCGTTCACTTGGTGTGACTATGCCAGCCTCATGGGGAATTTCGATTAGATGCACATAATATATTTGTCAATAAATCAAGCATTTGCATTCAGAAAGTGTGTTTAGGTAAAGTAGAACTGATGAAGAACAAAAAATTAAGTCACTTTTTTTGTTTAAAACTATTAGGTATACATATTTTACGTACGTACGTACATACAGGCTGACTTTTTATCCACTGGAAAAATTTTTCGTCCTTCCGAACAAATCAGCGCACATCCAAACGGATTTTGTATGGGAGGACGAAATTTTTTAATCGATATTTAATAATATACAACGTGGAAGGGACATACCCGTAATAAATCAAACCACGGTCTATACTAGACCATTATAGTATAATGAAATTAAAATAACAGCCAAAAAACGAAAAATAATTTTCGGCTTTTCCACACAAAAGTGTGTGGCCGCCCGGGCGACTTGTATGGGAATGTCGAATTTTTCTTTTGGCTTGGCAGCCCGTGGTTTGATTTATTACGGGTATGTCACTTCCACTTTGTATAAAGTAGATCAGTATCATGGTCTGAACTTGCTCCAAAAATTTTGCCGGTGGATATAAAGTCATGCCGGTGGATGAAAAATTTTAAGGTGTAACAAAATACAGGTATTTTGTTACACCTTCAAATTTTCATGATCTGCAGCAAACAAACCTGTCAAGGAAGTTTTCTTATCTCCTGTCACAGAAACAGATTCAATTTACAATCTTATCAAATTGTAGACTCAACACATTGGACTATTTAAAGTACATATTTATTTAAATCACTTCATCTTATCTTTATTATACGGTTTAAATATTGTAGGCAGGTGTCCCAATTGCAAAGTTTAATTACTGTCATAGTTTAAACATATCTAAATGTAAGGATTGCAGGAGCACGACCCTCTCTGTACAACCAGAGCCATACTTAGCCGGAGCAGTCAGAGGATTTGGCCTACACTCTCCACGCTGGCCAGACGGGTTGGAGAGGCCTCATTGTTGTTTATAAGCTTTGTTTAGCTTGTGTTTCCTAAGTCGCCTTCTACAACATTTCCTAAGTCGCCTTCTACACATAACATAACAGGTCCTAATCTATTCTACCGGGAACCACACACTAATAAATTTGATTATACAATTAAGTGTAATTTTTAACCACATTACGAACGAATTGTAAACACACCATGCTACATTGAATTGGCAGCGACGCGACGAGCAGTTTAATAACAAGACATTATAAACTTTATGTACAATGTCATAAGATACATGGCTCGAAGGCGACTTAGGAAATACAAGCTACTAAACAAAGCAAACATCAGTGTGACCTCTTCAACCCGTCTGGCCAGCGTGACTGTTTTGGCTAGTATATGGCTCTAGTAGTACAGAGGGTCGTGCTCCTGCAGTGGAGACTAAAAAAGACCTGATGATGACGCGGCTGGAGCAGTCTGGCTCTGTCTGCCCCATTATGGATAAAGAAGTGATAATGTATCTGTATTATTAGCCGTGTGGTTCCCGGCAGAGTAGAATAGGACCACTCCATCTCTTCCTGTGGATGTCGTAAGAGGCGACTAAAGGATTTAGCACAAACATCCCGTGCTACAATTTCATTCCCAAGGAGGGTTAACGTCGGGCGGCGGCCGGTTGTAAAACTTTTCGCACAAATACATTCCCAAAGTGGGATGACGTCAGGCAGGCGGCTGGTCGTAAAACTATAGCCAAATCGTTTAAACTGTTCCGGCTATTTCTTCTCCATTTTGCAAGGTCTTTGGCATCCTTGGGGTGATCATTGATATGCATGTTATATTTGGAGAAGAAAAAGAAGGAAAGTGAAACCTCGGGCTCCGAAGCAGCACAGCAGACGATGCAACCGGGAACGCGCTTAGACAGAGAAGAAGAATGTAACTGTATTAAGAGCCCTGGCTGCCGGGCCCTAGAGTGTCTCCCTGCTTTACATACCACAAAACAGAAACCTGCCACTCGGGCCCTTCTAGACCAGTCCGATCCTAATTAGTGGTACCTATTCCAATATATATTACATTCATCCAACTCTTTATCTCATATTCATTCATGAGGATTTGTATAAGCCAATTCTTTAGATCTCGTTGTTTGTGGTCAAGAAAACAGTACGAGTACCTACATAACGTTAAACTGATAACCTCACAAACAATAGGTAATTGTAAACAACATATAGGTAATGAAATGACCGCAACGCATTCTTGAAACATATACATATATATTTGTACAACTGCTCAGGGTTATACAAAGTGGACCCGGGCCATTTGTATGGGAATGTCAAAATTTTTTTGTTTGAGTGTTATTTCAATTTCACTATACTTTAGTGATCTAATATAGCCCGTAGTTCGATTTATTACGGGTATGTCCCTACCACTTTGTATACATACATATAGTAAACTTAGGGTTGGAACACATCTGTCAGCACGGAACAGCATTTTCCTATACTGCTACCTCCTATTCTCCTAACTATCTACGAGAATTATTTATTCTATTTAGTGAGTCTCAAGGGCGTCCACTACGCAGCGCTGAAAACCTTCTTTTAAGAATTCCTGCTCACTCCACCGACTTTTACTCGCGGTCTTTGTCTGTTCGAGCCGTACGTCTATGGAACTCACTACCACTTACTATCCGACGCGCCCAAACGCTAGCCAGCTTTAAATCCCAAGTAAAATCGCATTTTCTATCCTTATGAAAGGTAATCTCCTTCCCTTGTTTCCACTTAGTTTCTTCATTTTGTCCTGTTATGTTTTCTTTGTGTAAGTTGTATGTATGTATTTAAGTATTAGGTGTATGTATGTTTATTATAATTATTGTATATAAGTATGTTTATTATATTGACCACCCCGCACTACCTAATTTCCCATCATTTTTTCTATATAAACGAGGTTGCCTGGAAGAAATTGCTTAGCGATAAGGCCGCCTTTTGCGCATTTTTTAATTTTTAAGATAATTATGTTCTGTTTTTTACTTTTGTGCAAGAAAGGGTTTTGTATCCTTTTATTGTTTGTCATCAATAATCACACTGGCACGCAAACTATTAAAATAGCTTATCGATAATGTAACTGTTTTTCAAGGTCAACTATCGATAGTCCTGCGACTATGCGTTTGACGGCTGATATATTTGGGTTTTTAGTATGAAACAAATAATATTACTTCTTAGCAAAGTCAAAAAGTCAAAATTTTTTTTTGTTCAATGTAGGATAAATATATCACTTATTAAGGGTCAAAAGGCTTGCAATTTTTAATTATTTTTAGTGCAAAAGCTACCGATACTAGCGTTTCGCAACGACCACTGCTAATAAGAATATATACAGTATTGGTCGCCTACGCGCCAGAAGGGCTTTGTCAGTTTACAAAGATATTATGCCTAATACAATGTTGTCACAATATAACATGTAAAGCTTGCGAACGAGTGCCAAATCCAATTTTCTGAAATAAGTAGCTTCTTACTTTCCTCAAGGAAATTTTTCCGCAATTTGGTCCATTGCTCTGAACCCGTTTTGCGTGGGGAGCTGGCGCCGGCCTCGGTTCTCAAACCACCCCAACTCGTGCAGGAAACCAAGAACGCTCGCAGGCGCTCTGGTTGCTTCCTCCATGGTTATAATAATAATATATTTATTTGCTGTAAAAGTGGTTACAATAGTTGTTAATTACAAATTTTAGATCACACTTCTAACCTGTCTAGGCATGCAAATGTCAATTATGTTATCAATAATTTAATTATTTATTGTATTCATATCTTTCTATTCTATAATTATATTAGTATTTGGTCTAATTTGTTATTACTAATGTTTAAAAAATTGAATTAGTAATAAGTATTTTATAAGTAACAATTCTATGACCAAAGATATTCCGGTTCCCTGATGTTCCAGGAACCTTCTTGTGTGTGCGACGCCACTGCACTCGATGATTAGATGGCTCGCAGTTTCATCAGCTTCCATGTACGCTCTGCATAGAGGGCTAAAGCAAATATAATAGAATTCTTTATTTTGCTTAAAGAATACTTTCCTTGTGTATAAGCACAGAATACAGTAAGAGTAAACAGAAGGGACTCTTCTAAGGTACGCGCAATATACGTCCCCGTTCCCCGCACCCGCACCTCTCCCCCGGTTCTTGACGGCCAACGTGAGAAATCGAGGCGAAAACGGGGGAGAGGTGCGGGGACGGGGAACGGGGACGCCTGGGTGACGCATATTGCGCGTACCTTAGGAGTTTCCGGCCTGTGGTATAAGGTTCCAAATTACCCTGTATAAGGTCTAACATTGCCGTGTGGTTCCCGGCAGAGTAGAATAGGACCACTCCAAGTCTTTCCGTGGATGTCGTAGAAGGCGACTTAGGAAACACAAGCTGAACAAAGCTTATAAACATCAATGAGACCTCTCCATCGCAACTGGCCAGCGTGGAGAGTGTAGGCCAAATCCTCTGACTGATCTGGCTAATATATGGCTCTGGCAGTACAGGGAGGGTCGTGCTCCTGCAGTGGAGACTAATAAGAGACCTGATGATGATGATGATGAATGTGTAACAAAATATACTGAAACTATTTTAATTGATACGAGTATACACACCGTGATACCAAACGGTTCCCAATGAAACGTATATTTTACATATTCCGATGTTATTATTCCTTGATTTTCCTCAGTCTGCCCTTGAAATCAGTTTCAGTTTCAGTGTAGATATTTTGTTAACTGTTATACAACGTGGAAGGGACATACCCGTAATAAATCAAACCACGGGCTATACTAGATCAATACAGTATAATGAAATTAAACTAACAGTCAAGAAACAAAAAAAAATTCGAGATTCCCATACAAATCGCCAGGGCGGCTGCTGCACACTTTTGTTTTGCACACAATTTTTTTTTTTGTTCTTTGGCTGTTATTTTAAATTCAATATACTAAATCACTTTAGTATAGTATAATGAAATTAACAGTCAAAAAACATTTTAAAAAATCGGCAATTTGTATGGGAATGTCGAATTTTTTGGTTTGACTGGTATTTTAATTTAATTATACTATAGTGATCTAGTATAGGCCGTGGTTCGATTTATTAGTACGCATATGCCAATTACACGTTTTATATTGTACTAGCTTTTGGCCGCGGTTTCGCTCGCGTATCCCAAATCCCACAGGAACATTACTTTTTCCGGGATGAAAGGTACCCTATGTCCTTCTCAATACTCCTAACTATGTGTATGCGAATTTTCAAAACTTGGTTTAGTAGATAACGCGTGAAGAGGTAACAAACGAACAAACAAACAAATATCTCACTTTCGCATTTATAATATTAGTTAGGAAGTTAGGATAGGATTGAAGTCGAAGAGTCTGTTAAAAGTGGTCATTAAAAAAAACAATTAGCCACTAATGCCAATACTAATTAGCCATAGCTATAGCCGTGACTTCTATATTCCATACGAGTTTTAAGTAAAGGGCCGTCCGCATATTACGTTACGCAGATTTTTTATTTTCATGCCCCTCCTCCCCCACATGTCACGCTTTTTTCCGATCCCTTTAACACGTACTGTCACATTTGGCAAGACCCCTCTCTCCCAACGCTGTAACGTTATATTTGGATGGCTCCTTACCCTAACCAAGTAGTTCTCACTTTGATTGGTGACAAAAATACATATCATGCTTTTGAAATATCATATGTCGGAAATAATCTAGAATTTCTCGTTCCAGCTGGTCCCTCGCTGGGTAGCCCCTAACGTCCTCACCTTCGCCGGCTTCCTGCTAACAGTACTGGACTTCCTGCTCCTTTCGTATTATGACTACAACTACACAGCGGCCAGCGCGCCTCTCCACAACGACACAATTTCCGAGGCACCCCTAAACGGCCACAGTGAGAGAATACCCCAATCACTGTGGTACACGCTCGCAGTGTTTTTGTTCCTCGCTTATACGCTTGGTGAGTATTTTTATGCGAAACATAGAGGTCCCAAGACAAAACCCTGTGGAACTCCCATTTCAAAAAATGATCTGAGAAATAGTGCCTAATAATTTTGTACATTCCAAATGCTTGTAGTAATAAAGTCTACCGCCGGATCGCCGCCAATGAAAATGCCATTGATTACATGATTCACTGTAATATTATAACAACATGTACACAGTCAAACGCTTTAGACATGTTGCAAGAATTTCCAATCGCTTTCTATAATTGTTTTTTCAAACTGTTTGTGTATTATAGAGGAATAAAAGACTTACTACGAAGGTAGTGGATATACGAGTTATACGAGTGGTATCTTGGATTGCAAAAGGAAGAAGTTTCATTCATATCGAGTGTGTCAATAATAACACTGATGTCAGATTCTTCGAGCTGCCTATTTAGCTCAATGACTGTCATCTAGTGACAACAGTCATTATAACACTCTAGTTCACTAGTGTGTTATAATGACTGTCATCTAGTAACAACAATGAGGTTTCCTCACGATACCGGAAGCAAGTGGTGGTAGTTGAAAATGACCGTACGGTATAAACTCAAGAGGTACACCAGTCGCGCTTAGTGAGGATCGAACTCGTGCCTCACAGACGTCATGTCTCATGTCTAAACTGCTTGGCCTCCACCGCTTGACAAAAAGAGGTAGTGTTATGATTTCACACAATATAAATTTAAATTATTAATAAATAAGTCTGATTCCCCCAATAGTAAAGTATTTGGGGTGGTAGAAGATGTTCAACATATAGTAATGGAGTGTACCAAATACAAATGTAAAAGGGATTTACTAATGAGAGAATTAAAGCTTAGTCATTAAGATATCGGTATCGCTCAATCCTTTTTTTTGAAACCAGGCTCGATAATTGCAAAAATAATTAAATTTTTAACAAAAAAAAACAACCGACTTCAATTTTTTTTAGGAGTTTCTTCCATATCTCCAAAGTTCTTCATCATATCTTCACCAAATTAAAATGGGACCAACTTGGTAGTAAAGGCTTTCAAATAAAAAAAGAATCATCAAAATCGGTTCACAATTGGCGAAGATATCGCGTAACAAACATACATAAAAAAAACATACAGTCGAATTGATAACCTCCTCCTTTTTTGAAGTCGGTTAAAAATGGTGACATTTTCATAGGTATCTCAGACGTAAATTCCTTGGTCAAGGGTACAATAGGGCTGACATGTCTGTTATGATAAAAGATCTTAAAAAATAGACAAAAAATATTCACACATTATTCACAGATGGTATCGACGGGAAGCAAGCTCGACGCACGCAGACATCAGGGCCGTTGGGGGAACTGTTTGATCATGGGCTGGACTCTTACTCAGTATTCTTTATACCAGCGTGTCTTTATTCCATATTTGGGAGTCTGGATTACTCAATATCGCCTATTAGGTATTTTTTTTATTTTTTATTTCTTAAATACACCTTTACATATTCTAGTAATGAATGTAATGGTACCGGCTTTTTCTTCTTCACTCCGCATGGATTTAACAAAGTTTGATGGGCATTGATATTTATACATCGTGTTAATGAATGAACTCAAAACCTCTCAGATGTTACCTCAGCCCATGTAACTGAACATCTTTTGTTCAAAAACTTTCACGAAATCTAAAAAAAAATAATTCGGAGTTTTATACAAATTGACTCGGTCAGCTGATCAGTTTGTATGAATTTTTTTTTTTAGTATCGTGAAAGTTGTTGAACAAAAGTTGTTCAGTTACATGGGCTGAGGTAACATCTGAGAGGTTTTGAGTTCATTCAGTAACACGATGTATATTAGCCGTGTGGTTCCCAGCAGAGTAGAATAGGACCACTCCAAGTCTTCCCGTGGATGTCGTAGAAGGCGACTTAGGAAACACAAGCTAAACAAAGCCTATAAACATCAATGAGACCTCTCCAACCCGTCTGATGGCCAGCATGGAGGGTGTAAGCCAAATCCTCTAACTTCTTTGGCTAATACATAGCTCTCGTAGTGGGTGCCCCTTGTTTCATAGACTGAAATTTCATATAATTTCGATTCACAGAAAAAATTTCATAGAATATTTAATTCTTATATTTTTATTTCAAATATTATTGTTTCAAAGACTATTTACTTGAATGAAACACAATTTATAGAAACACAGTTCAATGAATTTTAGAATCTCATATTTTTATTTAACAAACTAATCAAACAGTAGAATATTTCTTTAAAGAATATTGTTTGTTCGGTATAATCTTTCATGGAATTTTATTTTACTGAAAATTATTATTTAAGGAAGTATTAAGTGAAAACATTGTTTAATCAAATTAAATACCATATAATAAGTTAGAATACATTATAAACCGCTACCACAATATAGGTTAGGGCAAACTTATAGGTTAGGTTAGAACTTCGACCAAAACACGCACGAGCCGAGCGAGCGAAGCGAGCGTGCCGCGGCTGCTGCCGGCGAGTGCTGGGAAAGTTTTATCCATTTTACTAGAATAGGGCCAACTTATAGGTTATAAATATTATATTAACTAAACTTATTAAAAATAATAATATTTAATTTGATATTCTGTTATTAGAAACATCGCAAAAGTAAATGTTATTTGTAATAAAATTCTATGATTTCAAATTATTCGTAACAAACATTCTAATTATTGATTTTCTGTGCAACGAAAATCTATTATTAAAAATTCTTTATACTGAGTAACCTACATATTGATTATTCTATGACATGATAATCTGTTAAACTTTTGTCTGTATAAGAAAGTACACCCTCTCGTAGTACATAGAGGGTTGTGCTCCTGCAGTGGAGACAAGAAAACCTGATGATGTACGAGTCCGACTCACACTTGCCTGTTTATTTATTGTTTCTGAGAGAAAAAAAAAATACGTGTACAATATTATATACAAAAATATTTTTTCAGTCATCATGCGTCTCTTTCTGTGGCCTTGGCTTGTTTCAAGGCCTTGTTCAGTGTCAGTTTACTAAATGATTTCTAACCTTGAGACTTCATTTCTTGACCAGCTGCTTTATAGTATTTTTTTATTTTTCAGAATGTATTACGTGATGTGGAACCTCCTTCTCAACTTCTACATCAGCCACTGGGAGAAATATAACACTGGTGTGTTGTTTCTACCGTGGGGTTACGACTTTAGTATGTGGGTGAGTCATGTACAGATACGAACGAAAGTGTCAATAAGTACGAGTAGTTTTTAGGGTTCCGTAACCAAACGGTACAAACGGGACCCTATTACTGAGACTCCGCTATCTGTCACAGGGCTCTATCTCTTGAACCGTAATAGCTAGACACCTGAAATTTTCACCGATTATGTATTACTATGACCACTATAACAACAAATACTAAAAACAAGATAAAGTTTATAATTAACGGGGGTCGTCATACAAGAAACGTGTTTCTTCAGCGTTTTAAAACATTGTACGGTGGTACGGAACCCTTCATTTACGAGTCCGACTTGCACTTGCCCGTTTATTTATCTTCAGTAACTCAAGAACCGTTACTAATTTATTCACTAATTTCAGCTAAAACAATGTCAGAAATATCGCAATGCTCTCAGTTCTTGTGAACATTATTATTAAATACTATTAAATATTTTTTAATCTGTTTTTGTAAGTAGAGATAATAGTAAGTACCAATTTTTAAAAAAGCAAGTGGTGTTCACCTTAGAAGGTGTGCCCATTTAACTAAAATGTTTATGATCCGAGAGCTGGCACGAATTTTTGGGTAGGTATTTGAGGCAAGTTGAAAACTTGTCACATACCTCTCCTATTATACCCCAACACGGAACTGCAGACCTGGCTGGTGAGTAGCGGGGCTAAACCATTTTGATTTATTTAGATTGACCTGGCAGGTAGAAAGTCCCATCAAAATGACCTGTCTTTTTGAGAATCTTATTAGGGTTCCGTACCCAAAGGGTGCAAACGGGACCCTATTACTGTGACTCCGCTGTCTGTCCGTCTGTCACAGGGCTCTATCTCTTGAACCGTAATAGCTAGACACTTGAAATTTACACCGATTATGTATTACTGTGGCCGCTATATAAATATATGCATGTATTAATGTAGTACACAATGGTGAACCTGGATAAATAAAATAAAACATTAGGCAATGGGATACTGTAAATTCAAATTGAATTAAAAAAACCCCTGAAGCATGCATCTCAAAAATGCCATGACAGAGCTGATCGCAGGTGTGGTTTACCCTACAACAATCTCATAATTAAAAAGAACATATATTTTTATTTTTTATTTTATTTATTCAGGTTCACCATTGTGTACTACATTAATACATGCATATATATTTAAGGGTCGGCACCATGTAAAATGGGTTTGCGCGGGCAACAAATTTGTACAGAAAGCGTTTGATTTAAGTCAAATAATGTATACACATATATAGAGGAAGAGTTGGGACAGTAGACGAAAAAAAGGATTTTTTAAAATATTTTGTAATTTTCCTAAAAACAAGCATTGAATTTACCCAAAAACATGCAAAACGCACTTTGCGCGGGCAATAGTTATGGCTTAAGTAGAAAAGACCACTAAGAAAATTACATACCTAGTTATAGGTGAATAGACTAGCCAGTAGACGAAAACCGTATTTTTTTAATTTTCATTCAGAAAAAGTAAGATAATTGTAGAGAAACCTGAAAGAAATATTTTAGAAAATCTTGCTACAAACTGGTTTGTTTTTCAGCGTAAAGAAATATTCTAACAAGGGATTGCATATATTTTATAAAAATAAAGGCTATTTTGAAACATTATTCTTTATATTTGCTTACAATGCAATCACGCAATAATAAAAAAAACAATTTTAAAAATTGGATGTTTTGCAACGTTTTTGACAGAATTCTCTGAAATGGCGGCCATGTTACTTCCATACAAATTTAGTTGCCCGCCGGGCGTTCAGGAAGGATGCCGTGTCGAATTTTTCAAAAAAATCCATTTTCGAATTACGTAAAATTGCATTACAGTCTAAAATATTTCAATAAAAAACTATGTACAAACTGCCAAATTATGTCATACTTTTGCTACACTATGGTACAGTTTTGACATTTTGTTGACATTCAAGCAAAGATGTAATGCTATCCCAGATACGGCATGGCACATTTTTTTTTAATTTTATTGAAAATTAAGTCAATGAAAAAAATAATTTGATTTGATTTATTACCTATATTTGTTAATTGGCGATTGGGGTGAAAATCGGATTGGAACTTTCTCGGGTCGCGGGATCATATTAACTGTTTTTGTAATAAAAGCTGCTGTTTAATTAGGGTTTTACAATTATTTTGATGGGTGATTCAGTCTGAAATTTTGAACAACTTTTCCCCATGAATGTATATCAAAATACGAATTGACAATTGACATGCGTAATATATCGAACCACAGGCTATACTAGATCTATACTTGGCTAGGCAGACAGGCTATAGTAGGCTATTTATCTATACTAATATTATAAAGAGGAAAGATTTGGTTGTTTGTTTGTTTGCATTACATGGTTTCGAAACTACTGGACCGATTTAAAAAAAACTTTCGCCGTTGGAAAGGTACACTATCGCCGAGTGACATAGGCTTTGTGTGTACCAAGGGCGAAGCCGGGGTGGACTGCTAGTATAGTATAATGATATTAAAATAACAGTCAAAAAACAAAAAAAAATCTGCATTTTCATACAAAAGTGTGCAGCCGCCCGGGAAATTTGTATAGGAACCGATTTTTTTGGTGTTTTTACTGTTTTTAGGGATTCGCTTATCTGTCTGTCCGTAAGTCACAGCCAATTTGCTACAAAACTATTAGAATGATTTAGTTGAGATTTAGTACCTACACTTATGTAACTTAGTGACCCAAAGATAGACGTATAACGTAAATAAATGGAATTTAAAAAAGGGGGCCACTTATGGTGGGTAAATTAGACATTAAAAAAAAGTTTTGATAACAAAATCGTGTGAAAGAACTTTTTATGACAATTTTAAATATATATATTTTTTTTATATTATTTCTTAGATTGGTATTTTTAAGTTATTTAAGAAAATGGGCGAAAATTGACCCCCCCCCCCCCCCCCCCCCCCTAATAAACTACTGGACCGATTCAGTTGAAATGTTGTGCACATAATGTAAATTTGTGACCCAAAGACGGAAGTAAAATGTATGTAAATGAATAAATTTTAAAAAAATGGGGCCACTTATGGGAGGTAAATGAGACATTAAAAAAAGGGTTTTGTGAACTACATCGCGTAAAATATCAAATGAAAGAGCATTTTATGATAATATTAAATATATTTTTCTAAATTTTTTATGTTGGTGTTTTTGATGTTATTTTTGAAAATAAATAATAAAAATACCCTTATCTCCGAAACCACTGAACCCAATCTTTTGAAAAATATACTGTTAAAAGTTCTTTACCTATAGATTACAGGAAAACCTATTAGAAGATAAAAAATAAAAGGGTGTAGTAATGCTTATTACTGCTTCATTAATCAACCAATTTTTTTAGCTGTTTTCATGAAAAGATTTCTTTTTAGTGCTCTTTGTTGATTCGTTAAAAATATTGTACAAAATCAAACAGTCAAGTCATTGATTGAGCACATACAGCTGCTAAGCCAAGACTGTTGATCTGTTCAACGTGCAATCCTTTTTTACCCTCCGTACTTACATAATAAGGTGAATAGAAGTGAAAGGTGTTACGATTGCAGATGGTCGCTAAACGTATTGTTTCACAAAGAAAATTCAAATGTGTACATTTTCTGTTAGTGGAACACAAAACGTGTAGTTTTCCAAGTTACCGTCGCGTAAAATACTGTTTGATTGTATTTTTGAGAACGTCCTGTCAGCGATAAGTAATATTGATTTACGCAGAAATATCATAAATTTGTCTATAGTTCCCTAGAATTTCAACTTAACCAAAATAAACGAGCACGTGCCGTAACGGGCCACGTCCAGTGTAGAGTTCCGTAGTCAGTACCTACTTGTTTTATGTAACTAACAACTGCCTAACTTTAGGTCTGAATTCAGTCCATGATACTGAACAACTTTCACCAAGGAACAAACGAAATACATAAATTATTTTTGATCTCTTACACACAAGATTTGGCAAAATGTAATATTTATGGAATATGTAAGGACGAATCACACTAATTAAGCTAGCCCCTAAGTAGGTTTTAAACTTGTATTATGGAATACTAACTCAATGATACTATATTTTATGATAAAAACATACATAGATAAACACCCAAGACCCAGGGCAATTTGAAAAAGACCATGTTTTAACTTGCCCTGGCTGGGCCTCGAACCCAGAACCTCCGGATTAGCGATCTAGCGTGTTAACAATTACGCCACGGAGGTCGAATGGAAAGCAAACATTTTCTTTTATATTTAATTATGTGTTCCTTAGGAAAAGTTGTTCAGTATCATGAACTGAATCCACCTTAAATTAGTTTATGTACAGGCAGACGTTATATACCTACTACTGCCGTGAATTTTTTTAAGTGTCCATATACAACTGACAGAGAGGGGAGACACATGATTCTAACAAAAATTTGCAATCAAAAACCAAATATTTCACAAACGGATTGCTAAAACGAAAAAGGGTGTTCATAATCTTACAATATTTTTAAAAGACCTATTCAACGAAGACTCACAACACACATTTTTTTTTCAAGTTTTTATTACCACATATCCATGCCCATGCCTAATTACAGCTTTCTAGTACTAATAGTCTATGAGTAAAACTGGGGACAGACAGACAGACAGACATGATGGATCTATAAGGGTTTCTTGTTTACTACGGAACCCTAAAAAGCTGCGTGAAACAAAACAGATTCTCTATTCTAAGGGTTCTTTGTCATTTGCGCTTTAACAAATTTCAAAATACGAGTAATCAAAACCACTTGTGCATATATTTCGCTCCACTTCGCATACGATAAATTCAAAAATTGATGGATGAATGACCGTGCTTTTACAGGTTAAGCAACTTCTAGCTTGGTCACAGTTAGGATGGGTGACCGTGCTTTCAATCTTAATGTTGTCCAAGTCAAATGTTGAGATTCTAATGAATAAATTTCAGTTTTCTCTACCTACATAACTTGGCAGCTATTTAAATTTCAATTGTTTTGTCGGAATTTGAACTTGGCATTTTTACATTTATGTTTTTGATGGGGTTAAAATAAACACCCAAGAACCAGGACAAATTAAAAAAGGCCATTTACCAACTTGCCCTGGCTGGGAATCGAACCCAGAACCTCCGAGTGACGGACTAACGTGTTAAGGAATCGCCACGGAGGTTGACTAATAAATTGAAAAAGTAATAAATTTTACGCAAGATTCGAATACCTATAACTTGGATTTTTTAGAAAGTGCTATATGAATTTCACATATATTTAAACTCGCTTTTTAAATAAACGTCTTGCATTCACGCACACTCGCAAACTACTGTATTTTCGACTTTACTTTTTCTACTGAAAGCCTGTCTACTAAAGTGTTAAGTACATTATAATGACGTCTGCCAAGGCCTTAATTCAGAAATAATAATTCAAACAAAATAATTATTTGATTTGATTGATTTGAAAATTTTAATAAGTATCGCGGACTGGAAGTCTTGACGAAAAGAAAAAAGTAAGCTGTATACTAATTCTACGTTACAATTTATGATAACCTACATCTATTGTCCCGTTTACACATTATTAACTCTATGCATTTTCAGCTTGACATTTTTTTCCCCTAGCGGGAAAATTTTGCATATTTCAGAGCCAAATCCGACCACGTGGCTTTGTGCATACCGTCCTTAAAGGCTAAACATTTTTGTTAAATGTGTACACCTTCTAAGGTGAACACCACTTGCTTGTACAAAAATTGGTAAGTACTTATCTCTAATTACATAAACAGATTTAAAAATATTTAATAGTCAAACGAGGTCGTAATGACAACCCTGTCCGCCCACCCACAAGCGCCATCTACATTAAACATTACATTCAAATGGTGCTGTTTTACTAAAAGTTTAACTACCTAACTGGATTGTGTAAGACATCTAATAAATTATTATTTTAATTAAATCCAAACATAAAGCATATAAAGGCTCCTACACACAACGCCGGCAGCAGGGACCGCCGGCTCTCGCCGAGTGGCTCGTGCCGCTTGGCCGGCCGGGGCCCGGCGACGGCGCCAGTATGTAGAAACCATCAGTTTTAAGCCTCCAGCATTGAATCCGCTGTTTTTTTCAGGCGTCAACGTTCTTCTTCCTTTGGACGGGCGTGAAAGGCACAGTGTTCTACAAACGCTATGTGTTCGCCGGCTACACGCTCGCCAATGCGTTCGAAGTGCTCATTTACGCTACCGGAGTATTCACAAATCTCCCTGTTGCATTGTATAATATTTACAAGTAAGTATTGGGTCGTAGACTGGCGTCGCAATAGAGTTCGCCCAAGGACAGGTGGTGTGATGATTTGGCGTCTTTCGACAAGACCTAGAAGTCCATCAGGATCAGTGGTGTACAAGAGGGGAGGCCTTTGCCCAGCAGTGGGACAGTATAGGCAAAAAAATGTATTGGGTCGATATATATTTTTAAATAGTGGAAAAATACATTGTTAAAAATAATACGTCAGTTACTTACGTCATCTTGACGACTTCCGTGGCGTAATGGTTAACACGCTAGACCGCTAATCCGGAGGTTCTGGGTTCGATCCCCAGCCAGGGCAAGTTGGAAAATGGCCTTTTTCAAATTGTCCTGGGTCTTGGGTGTTTATCTATACAACGTGGAAGGGACATACCCGTAATAAATCGAACCACGGGATATACTAGATCACTTTATTATATTAAAATTAAAATAACAGCCAAAGAACAAAAAAAAATTGGCATTTCCATAGAAAAGTGTGCAGCCGGCCGGACGATTTGTATGGAAACGGCAATTTTTTTTTTTGTTTTGGCTGTTATTTCAATTTCATTATAATATAGTGATCTAGTACAGCCCTTGGTTTGATTTATTACGGGTATGTCCCTTCCACTTTGTATATATATTTATCATAAAATATAGTATCGTTAAGTTAGTATCCCATAAAACCTGTAAAACAAATTGCGATTTCACGATTGGAATTAAATGGAGCTTTTCTAGTAAGGGATGAAAATTTTGAAAACGCTTAAATAATTTTCTGTGGTTAGGAATAACATTCCTCGTCACCATAAAAAAATGTCAGATTTTTCTATCCAGTCAATTAATTATAAAAAATAAAAATATTTTAAAGCCCAAGTTTAAAACCAAAGTCATTCTAACGCCGCCATTTCTTTAGTCCGGACCAACTGACGTATTAAAAAAATAATGTCATATGACACTTGACACTATTTTGACAACTATGACAGTTAAATAACAGTTATATGTCATCTGTCATATGACAGTATCTCTATTTTCCCACGGTGGCAGTTAATTAGTCAAGTGTCAATAGACATAATTTTTTTTAATACGTCAGAGAGTCCGGGCAAAAGAAATGGCATCGTAAGTCTGACTATGTGTTTAAAATTGGGATTACAAATGTTTTTATTTTTTATAATTATAGATATTTTTTTATGGTAACGAGGAATGTTATTCCTAACCACAAAAAAATATTCAAGCGTTTTCAAAATTTTCATCTCTTCCCTATTGATCAACATATAATGCATTAGTAATTTCTTTTTTTATTTCTTAAGGTGAAGTGGTAGCATAAGTGGCGCCCTCATTTGAAATAAATTGTTTAAAACTAAATATGGTGATATTTAAAAATCACCTTTGAAAGTAATATTGGTAGTCCGTCTAGTTTAAAACGGGTTTCCGAAAACCCGTTTTAAAACTAGACGGACTATTAGTAATAATTGCAAATGTTATTCATAAAATAGTTTGAAGGTCTTTTTAGACATTGATACAAATCAAATTTTTAAATATCACCATATTTAGTTTTAAACAATTTATTTCAAATGAGGGCGCCACTTATGCCACCATTTCACCTTAAGGAATATAATCAGTATCATGCAGTCTTTTTGTATAGAAATGCTAAAATTTAACTGCGCATTCCGCCCGATATATCGTGGATCATACGCTTCTTCTGATCTTGGTTCATTGAAATTTTGAAATTATATTTTCCATTTTAAAAGTAACATTACTTTTTCAGGTCATACAAACTCCGAACTGGCAAGATGCGTCCATTCGGAGAAGCGTTGCGGCCTCTATGGTCGTTTATATCAGTATTCTTGGTGTGTTCGTTCTGGGTGCACAAATCAGCGGTACTACCGAATTACGACCTCCGTGCGCTGTTTTTGTTGATTGGCACAGTATTTAGTAATGTCGCGGTAAGTTTAATCTTTTTTTCTTTTTTGTTTAGCCCCGTAAGATCCAGATGACATTAGGACATCCGGGATTCGAAAGATACCAATTAAGACGATACACGGAGTCCAGTGCGGCCCCCATTTGAAATAAATTATTGTTTGTTTGTTTGT
Source organism: Acrobasis repandana (assembly GCA_963576875.1). NCBI lineage: Eukaryota > Metazoa > Arthropoda > Insecta > Lepidoptera > Pyralidae > Acrobasis > Acrobasis repandana. The sequence goes on from OY756238.1 coordinate 3,751,359, forward strand.
AATAACTTTATTGTACCAAAAATGTAAGTATAAAAGACAACATAATACGAAAGAGCAAATATACAAAGGCGCACTTATCCCATGTAGTGATCTCTTCCAGTCAACCTGCAATAGATATATTTTTGTGTAGGTTTATATATGTGATATATATATGTATGTCTATACTTACATTGTAAAACATAATTATATTATATATATTTGTTTTTGGTGTTTGTACTTACCTCAAAAGATTGCTTTCTCAGCATCATCTGTTGGTTGACTGGTAGAAAAGGCCCCTGGCCTTAAGACCGCCATTTACATGTATTGTAATAAAGTTAAATAAATTAATAAAATTTTAATGATATCTCCGTGTCCTTACAAATAATTTATTTCAAATGGGGGCAGCATTGGACTCCGTGTATCGTCTTAACCGACAACTTCGTGATTGCTTTCGTGTGTAAACGAGACTAAACGCACCGTAAACTACTCTTTGCTAAAATGAAAATCCCTTTATTATATCTACACTAATATTATAAAGAGGAAAGATTTGTACCTGTTTTTGTATGTTTGTAATGAATAGGCTCAAAAGTACTGGGCCGATTTAAAAAATTCTTTCACCGTTGGAAAGCTACACTATCCCCGAGTGACATAGGCTATGTGTGTACCACGGGCGAAGCCGGGGTGGACTGCTAGTCCTATATATATCTACCATACCTACAAATCGAAGTCACGTGATCTAGTTACTATGGGAATTGGGAAGTGAATTTTTATTTTATTTCGATTTACATAATTATATTGTTTTGGGAAAAGTTGTTGAAAATGATGAACTGAATCACCCCTTAAAATATTAGTCCTTATTTAAATTTATTTTTTCTTATATATATGGACAAATCACACTGATTAAGGTAGCGCCGACATATTTTTTTTTTACTTGTGTTATGGTATACTAACTTAACGACACTATATGTTATGATAAATACATATATCGATAAACACCCTAGCAAGACCCAGGAAAATTGACCATGTATATTTTTTTTTGCCCCTAGTGTCGACTAATCGTCAGTCAAATGAGCGGTCAGCGAAGTGAACTCTTCAACTGGCTGCTATGGCCGCTGTGCTTCGCGACCACAGTATCGCTGAGCTTCCCTCGTCTAGAGCCCGCATGTTACTACGCGATGACGTCACTCAGCGTCATGGCGCATGTACACTACGGCGCTTGTGTGGTAAGTATCATCGTCATACATTTTTTTTTAGTCTCCACTGCAGGAGCACGACCCTCTCTGTACTACCAGAGCCAGACTTGGCCAGAGCAGCCAGAGGATTTGGCCTACACCCTCCACGCTGGCCAGAAGGGTTGGAGAGGTCTAATGGTGTTTATAAGCTTTGTTTAGCTTTTGTTTCCTAAGTCGCCTTCTACGTCATCCACGGGAAGACTTGGAGTGGTCCTATTCTACTCTGCCAGGAACCACACGGCTTATTTCAAGGCTTTAAGTATAATTTCCAAAAAATCTGACAGTAAATCTTTTCTGTTCGTTCGTTTGGCGAGTAGGTGTGACTGTGTAAATGAGTTTCTCGCCTCGTTTCGGGGCTGGTTCTAACAGCCACTCTAACGTGTATGTCCAACCCATCTGAATTATAATATAACCACACCCATGTACAAAAAATACAAGAGTACTGACTGACCCCATACAAAAAAGCGTGCCGCTAGCCATACAAAGAATGCTCAGGACTTAAGACGATACATGGCGTCCAGTGCTGCCCCCATTTGAAATAAATTATTTGTAAGGAAACGGAGGTATCATTTAAAATTTTGAGCTAGCAAAACCTAGATAGCCCTTTAAACTATTTTATGAACCACTGTTTACAGTTTAAAGTGAGAACGTTAAGCTTTAGTTTGAATTTTTGCGAAAAACGGCCACTTTTGGCAAAAATGCAAACTGAAGCTTAACGTTATCATTTTAAACTGTAACACTGTATCTAACAGTATCTACGAAAAATCAGAGATGGCGCTTGTTTGTTCGTAGAAAATGAACGCTTACACCGCCATCTTCCGAAATTCAGCGGCACCACTACGAAACCACTTTCTTTCGAACTAGTAGCTCCATCTAGCTACAACATTGGAACTTAAAATCGAATTACGCTTCAAAGTATGAAGGTTGTGATTCCCCTTCTATTTTTCGTCTGTACCACACCCATCATTGCTTTGTTTGTTTTATCGTGTGTGTAAGTGGCCAATACTGGTGTCAGATTTTTCAAGCTGCCTAAAGGCATCTGACATAGCTTGACGACTGCCATACAATGACAGCCGGGACCAACGGCTTATATGTGCCTTCCGAAGCACGGAGGAGCTTAAGAAATTTTTATGCCATTTGTGGTCACCCATCCAAGTGCGGACCACGCCCGGTGCCGCTTTACTTGCGAAAGCGCTAGTAATGCGCACTCTCGCCGGGCCACTAAGCTCCTCTATTGCTTACCACGAGTGAGTAGTCAAAGTGCCATGGCCAATCTGGAAGTGTCTTAACAGGTTGAGAACCCAGGTTGGCCGATGTAAGGATAACCTGGTCAGGTGGAAATACATACACAGCCTAGACGATAACGTCTGTGGCGTTGTGCATCTCCACAGACTATGGCACACCTATGTGAACTGCCCAGTTTGCTCCGATACCTGCACGCTGGAGGACCTGTACAGTGCAAGCCCTAACGCAGTACAGGCACCTCAATATTGGGCACAGAGAAATTGACACGCTAAGAAGAAGTACTCAACTGCGTTTAAGTTCAAAAAGTTCTCAAAATGTCCAAGTCTCAAAATGTCCAGTCTTTAAAATTGGATAGTCAAATAAACTCACAATATTTAGTTTCATTATTTACTGTTTAAAAATACTCCGTGCACTTAGTTTCCCAAACACGTGCATTTGAGTCAGGTACAAGCTTAATATTAACAAAATAGACAAAATATAACAAATACGTATATCAATAAATTTCTTAAAATTATCGTAGATAATGTCTATTGGCATCTGAGCAATCAAGGCGTTCAGTAATTTTATAACTAAAAACCTAATTATTTTAAACACTAAAACCCAACTACGCGGTACTCTCCACATGGTATGATTCGATTTATTTTATTTTTAAAATTTTAAAGACGACATTTTGAGATTTGGACATTTTGACAATTGGATATTTTGATGATTGGACATTCTAAGAACTGGTCATTTTTAAAAACTGGACATTATGAACTTAAACGCTCAACTGCACCCTCTTTCTAGGTACGTCAGATGTGCGACCACTTCAGAATAAGCTGCTTCCACATTAAGCAGCGCTCAGATTGACTCTTAGACGACAATGCGTGCTAACTTAACATATATCGTAGCTAACATATGTACGCGACATGGCCATATCATGAAGTTATATAGGGTGGATAGGGGAATATGAAATTATTGTATACAGGGTCTAACAGAATATACTGGAACTATTTTAAGGGTGAATTCAGTCCATTGTACTGAATAACTTTCCCCATGTAACATGTAAAGAATAAATATTTACAGTAACGAGATCGAATTTAAAGAAGCAAAGAGGCTACTTATTTGTGATTATTCGGTTAGATTTAAATAAAGATATCCGCCTTTAGCATAGTAGCTTTAGTGAGTACTATTCGACCGGGAAACACGTCATTGCCAGTGTCATATCATACGGCCATTTTCTAACTGCCATCTTTGCAGTGGCGGATTTGCCAGCAGGCTGATAAGGCTGGAACTTAGAGCTACAGATTTTAGGGGGCGGCAAATTTGAGGCAAATAGGGCAGTATCCAGGGTCGAAAATAAATTATTTTGCAATGATATGAGAATACAACGTCACTAAATAATGTCACTTGTCATTCATCATAAACATATTGAACGTAATTTTAGATTTATTAATGCCGAAAAACTGATATTAAGAGCGCTATTTGACTCCAAGAAACTATGACGGCACGCCGTGCGTTTTTCATAGAAATCCCATAGAAAATATTTGTTTTGACGTTTAGAAAAAAGTATCTGTTTTGACTTGTTGGCAACTAGTCGATTTTTCGCCGCAGTGAACTCGCAGTTACTCGAATGAACGCAGGAGCAACAAAACAGGCCCGCCGCCGCGAGCTGTTTAAACGCCCGCGTGCAATACCGATTCAGCCGCCCCACTACAGATACAGATACACATGGATGACGTAAATCCAACTACTTCGCGTGTCCGAACCCCGACCTAGCGTCAAGGTTGGCTGGTAGCCGGACGGCTGCGAAAACTAAAATAAAACCGGCCAAGTGCGAGTTAAACTCGCGTAGAGAGGGTTCCGTACAATTTGATTGAATTCTTATATTCCTGTAATCTACAAGCAATTAACTATTTCCTATTTTTTTCAAAATTTTAGGCTCAATCGTTTCGGAGATCAGGGGGGATGGTCAATTTTTGTCTTCTTTCATGAATAAAATCAAAACTATTTATTTTATAATTATAACAAAAATATATTTGAAATCCTCATAACGAGCCCTTTCATTTGATATATGACACAGTAAGGTTTGCAAAACTTTTTTTTTTTTAATTTCCTAATTTATCCCCCTAAAATGATCCTTATTTTAAAAGAATGTTTATTTACTTTGCATATATGTGTTTGGGTCATAGGATTACACCATCCTACCAAATTTCACCTGATTCGGTCCAGTAGATTCGGAGCAAATTGGCTGTGTCAGACGGACGGACAGACAGACGCACGAGTGATCCTATAAGGGTTCCGTTTATTAATTTTTTGTACGGAACCCTAAAAATGCCTCGTTGCGTGATAATGACCTGCAATGCAAGCACCCAAAGGCAAGGACATATTCCTGTCACAGGTAAGTTATTTTAAAACTATATTATGCGTAAATTCATTATTAAAAAGACAAGAGTTTTCATACAAATCGTGATACTTGCGTCATCTATACATCTATATCTCTGCGCCCCACGTATGTACAACTATGTAAAGCGGATGAGCTTTGTTGGCATTGACAATGCGTGGAGTTTTAGCTATCGAATAGTACAATACTGTAATTTTAAATTATAGTTTTATCTATGGGTTTTGGTTTAGTTAAGACATACCTTTGTTTAAAAAAGGCCTAATTTCAAGTTCCTGTATCCACCCTGTATTTATCATAATGTACCTAAGTATTTACAATATTTTTATTGATAATGGGACTATAAAATATCATTTTATATTATTTATTCCAAATGATGTAATATGTCGAAGTACGTTATGTTAAGAGCTTCATATGTTATGTTTTAATATAGACAGCACACTACACAGGTACACTACTTTTAAAATATATAAAATAGTCACAAAATCAAAGATGGAGGCGTAGTAGAAAAAAATATGTAAGTACTTATTTGTACATTACCAAGTAAATATTATGTAAATTAAAAATCAACTCTGCCTAAAAGTTATTTACGTCCTCCCGGGGCGCAAGTCGCGTTTACACCCGATGCGGGCGCGAAAATGCTGCGTCATGGAAAGGGGAGGACCTAATATTGTTTTAAAACACCTTGAACGTTGATTAATATAGTAATAAAGGGCTCAGGTCTCTTCTTTCTCCCATCTTTTTTTACCGCCCTCTGAATAATCTATTATTTCATATTTATTGTACAATTTAAAAAAACTAATATGCAATGTAAACAGTATAACGCTGTAAACATACAGGTTGATTGTGCACCCCTAGCTATATTAAAATCTTGTAATAAGAATCATTAATAGAACACAAAACCGTAAGAAAAAAGACTTATTTTTTGTTTTCTTCCAATTTTCTAATAAATGGCTAACCTACTGACTGTACTATACGAGCGGCCGTTGACCTCCCCGCTCGCCGGCCGCCCGCCACGAGCCTGCTAGCGAGCGAGCGTCGACATATAATAGGAGATTTTTGGCATGTATTTGTCGGCTGATATCTTTGGATTTTATTATGAAACATATGACAGAATATGTATTGTTTATTTCGCTTTAAGAGTACTTTCCTTGAATATAGCTACGAGGTTCAAAATCACCCTAATTAAAGATTTTATTGGATTTTTTCTTTAATATGTCTAATGTCTCCTAATGTGACATGTCGAATTCCACAGATTATATTGTGTGCTTCTTTATTATTTAGAAATTTTAGTACGCATTGTCTTTGGTTTCATTTGTAACTGTCTCTCACTGTAAGTTTAATTATTTAGTTTATTTTAAGATTTTAAAATGTGATTGTCAAAACTAATGTCACAATAGGGAAGGGATGAACACTTTGAAAACGCTTGAATATTTATCTGCTGTTAGGAATAACATTCCTCTTTATCATAAAAATATCAGATTTTTCCGTTTAGTCAAATCAATGTAAAGAAATATTAATTTAAATCTGTAGGACATAATGTTTTGTTAGGCATATTATAACGTCTAACAAAATATACTGAAACTATTTTAAGGGTGTATTCAGTCCATGATACTGAACAACTCAACTAAACCCAACTGCCATATTTTGACAACTATGTTAATACATAGTTGTATATGACAATAAAGTTGTTAACTGTCAAACTTTACTGCCATATTTTGTCAACTATGACTGTCAAGTTGTCAATTGGCTTATGAAAAAAAAAAATACTTTAGACAATTTCTTAAACCAGTTTACATTATTGGGTCATGTGGCCCAAGGCTTTGTTAAGTCCGTAAACATACCTAACAAAACATTGTAGGTACATCTGGTCGACAGGAAGACATTTTTATTTTCCTTCCCTGTTTTACTTGTTGTCAGTATCTATGCTTTACAAGAACTTTATGTTTAAGCTGTCATTTCTAAGATATTTTATTTTAATTGTGTATTTAAAAAGTACAAAATACTATCCCCCGTATTCATAGAAATTAAACACTTGATAAAGCAATTTTAGTTAAAATATGTTTTGTCTCGTTCTTTCAATATCAAATATTAAAAAAGAGATAGGGACCAAGTAATTATTTTTAAAAAAAACCTGACTGCGTAATACAATAGCTATATATTTTGTGATATACCAAGTGTCACTGTCAAAATTAAGACGAATCTAAAGACACCTTTCAAGCTAGAACCCATCTAGCCCTTTACGCTGCAGAGCGTAGCAAAGAACCCTCCTTCTGACGCAGTTGGGTAAAAAGCATTTTAACTAAAATACACCTTAAACGCTTGTAATTTTTATGAAGGCGAGGGTTAGAGTTTGATTGAGTAATATGAATAATTGTTAACAAATAGTGAGATTTGTACTATACTATAGTCAGTGCTAGATGGTATGGCAATAACGGACCCCGTAGGCGTACCGAGGGGGGATCTGGGGGTACAACCCCTAATACTTTGCGGCCTTTTAAATTTTTTGCCAATTTAACCCCCCTGGGCCTGGGTACGATTACTAAGTATAATCCTAGGACCAACACTTCCCCCCCCCCCTGAAAATCCGGCTGGGGTACGCCTATGATTAAGCCATATCTTAATATGTCGACTGCAGAGATTGCTATTCCTTAGGCTTGCGCTACACTGAATTGGGAGCGACGCGACGAGCTGTTTATTAAAAAGACATTATACATTTTATGTACAATGTCTAAGATATATAAACGTTCGATAGAATGAACGGGGTGCGACTGCTCAACCCGGCGCGAACCGCAGCCGAGCCGCGTGTCTTGTGACATTGTACATAAAGTTTATAATGTCTTGTTTTTAAACTGCTCGTCGCATTGCTCATTGCCAATTCCGTGTAGAGCAAGCCTTATTACATCTCACATCATATGACAAAAACAGTATATTGTGTTCTTTTTAATCAGTGACTGGCGATTTTAACATTTAAAAAAAATATGCCTACGTATCTTTGTTTTTCGTAAAAGCTTTTAATAATTAAGTTACTTATTTAATATTTCTCTGGGTTATATTTTATTTATTTGGTGCAACATCGTTCCCGGCGAGATTAAAATGATAATTTTTAATTGGATTTTAAGTATTTTTTATGTAAGTAACTTAATTTTAAGTTAATTACTTTGTACATTATCATATCAGCCACAAGAAGTCCACTGCTGGACATAATATATACATGTACATAAGTACATCATATGAAATTTTTGTATAGCCCATACAAATATAATAAAAGATATTCGTATCGATAGGTATAAGTTTAATTGTGTTCTATTTCATACCATCTTAGAGCTCAGTTCAGCTTAACGCCTTGGATCATATATTTTGATCAGTGTATCTCCATCATAAATTCTACGTGCGAGAGAGACGGCATCACGCGACTGATTCTGCTATCTCTTTTGCACATAAAGTTTATGAGAGATGGACAGAACACGTCACAGATGGTCCTGTACCTTGTCGGGCATTATGTTTTATTTTAGTCGATTATGCAGACCTTACTGCAGTTATTCGTGGCTGTATAGTATAAGTGTTTTAAACGAAAGTTGAATTGCTGAAGTTATTATCACAATATTTATTTTACTGTATCTTTAAATCTTAAATCAACTAAGTTATCGTAAATCCTGTTTTTTATTTGAAGCAGTATTATTTTATTCGTTTTGTGATTGCATTACACATTGTCTAGACTAAAAACGGTCGCCCCTCCACCGTTCAATGTGTAGGAGTAAATATTTTTTAGGACATTTTAATTGAGTGTGTACGATAATTGCATTAATGTCCTTGTCTATTTGTTGTGTACGCGAACGGAGTTGGAAAACCACACGTTTTGTGTTTCGCTGACTCCGTGGTCAAAAAATTGCACTCCTCGTCAATTTGAGATTCTTACAAGCCGGCACTGAATGACCAATTACGAAACAAAAATCGTGCGTTTTATAATTGAGAATAAACACCTGTTTTGTTTTTTTGGGCGAGCAATTATGTATTAGATGATCTCTACATAGGTATTGTATAATCGTATAATTGTGACCGTTGGAAATGTAAACTTTAATTTTGGAGTTCAGTATTGTGTTTAAAAATCTCACTCCAAAACTATATTGTATGAAACATAGAGTTCGCTGATGAAATATAAATTTTAAAAGTTTTTTTTTTATTTGTTTAGAAATCTTGTTTATTTATTAAGTTCACAAAAATATGTATTTTTGATCCTAAGAATCATCTCCATACAAAATCAAATGCCTGTTAATATAGCAGTTGTTGTTGTAGTTGACGAAAAATTGCAGTTTTGACAGGAATAGAGTGAGATAGATCAAAAGCAGGGTTAACTGTCAAAGTTGGTGCTTTTCGTTGCCTTTAGGGATGATGCTACACCAAGCGGGTTAACATCGTATCATGGACTGAATCTACGCGTAAAAAGGTGGTTTAATAACGTAATAGTAAGTAGTTACGTTAAGGTCAACGCCCATTACATCAACTCAACGCCAGCACCAATTTTTTAGACGACAAAATATTGGCGCTGTGGAATCCATATCGTTCTGTGGTCATGACGTATGTTATGCATGTAAACAAATGCGCTGATGTACTTATGTATTTTGGCAGTTAACCCTTTTTAGTATTCTTTTATTTATTTAGCGATTCAGGTACCATTTGGGCAAAAGCCTCCCCTTTTTGTTTCCAATTACTTCTACCTTTGGTGCATCAGCTGTTTCCCTCCATTCCTTATCGAAAGCGGAACATGGGTTCCTACTCGGTCCCTACAGACGGAAACAGGTCGAGAGGAAGACCCAGGATGAGACGGAGAGACGAGGTTTCTTTTGAATTTTAAAATTTATTTTATTAGTTTATGAACTAAAACTAACATTTTCCGACTATATTTAGTCTTTGCTATCTCAAGAATATAGTTTTTAATTTTTTCTTATAAATAATACCGTGTTTCATTTAAAAAAATCGTACAATAAATTTTCTTTTCTGTGACTCGGAATGAAGTCGGCTTCGAGTAGGTATAATGGGCGATAGCCTTAACGCTTACGAACCGCCACAGTCCATCGCAGTCACACATCATGCGTGCGACAGAGACAGGTGATCCGCCTGACGCAGCACCAGCCCTTAACCTTTTAACCGCGAACGTCGGATTAATCCGACAAACATTTTCGTGCCCATTTCGCGAGCGTCGGATTTATCCGACCAAAAACTATGGTTATTCACAATCCCTCGCGCTGGGAGCACGACAACTGATATAAAGTCTCGCGGTGAAAGGGTTAATATATTTTTCCCATTAACATAGATATAGGTACATTCATAACGTGTAAAAGCGAAGATGTGTCTTTTTTCTGACACGACATTGTAAAAAACTACTCAACTCTTGTCTAAATATGCCTGTAATTATATATATATGCAGTTCTTTATTGTAACTTAAAAAAACCTTAAAGCTACTATCGAGATGTAAATTCTTGAAACAATTTCATTCGTACATACATAAGGCATGAACGTTGAAATGAAAATCTACTAATATACATTCCTTTAGTAGTTAGCCACTGACCGTCATGTTTCGACCTCATCCGGAGGCCTTCCTCAGGGCGAATGTGATTCGCGACGCCTACTTAAAGGCTGCCACTAAACGCCCGCTACGCTTCGCTAAAATCAGTCTTCGTGTAGGCGTCGCGAATCACATTAGCCCAGAGGAAGGCCTCCGGATGAGGTCGAAACATGTCGGCCAGTGGCTAACTTTTTACGTGATTTACCCTTTTATCGCATATTAGTAATGTATGTGTCTCGAGTCAGTTTTATTTTATTTACCATGGAGTAACCACTTTCACTGCTGAAAAATGCATCGTGTGTATTTTTTCAAAGAGGAAAACACACGGTGCGTTTTCAGCAGTGGAAGTCTTAAAACCAACTTTATTAAAGTGACAATACAGCTGATATTAACTATTCCTGTGTATATTGATGAATATTTAGTAGTCAGAGGACAAATAAAATAACTTTTTAAACACATGCCTGTTTGTACAAATGGAATACCTATAAGCCTAGTAACTTGTTCTTCCCGGAATTGGCCTTGATAGTCTAGACTTAGATTAGATACGTTCGCTTAGGCAGTGTGGCGCGCATCGGGCTCGCCTCCACCGGCACCCACAAGCGCGCCGCGCCCGCGCCGTTTCTGTCTGGCTTGTGCCTTAGGGCTCTAACAGACGAGCGATAGTGGCGACCGTCGACGAGCGCCGGATACAGTCAGCGACCGTCGCGCGACAGTTTACAACCGTTAGCAACTGTTGGAGATAGTCAGCGAACGTCATGCGACAGTTCTTGACCGTCGGAAGCAGTCGGTGACCGTCGTGCGACAGTTCGCGACCGTCGGAAGCAGTCGGTGACCGTCGCGCGACAGTTAACGACCGTTAGCGACTGTTGGATAACGTCGGCGAACGTCATGCGACAGTTTGCGACCGTCGAAAGCAGTCGGTGACCGTCGTGCGACAGTTCGCGACCGTCGGAAGCAGTTGATGACCGTCGTGCGACAGTTCGCGACCGTCGGAAGCAGTCTGTGACCGTCGCGCGACAGTTTACGATCGTTGGCGACTATCGGAGAAAGTCGGCTACCGCGTAGCGAGTCGCGAGCTGTCTGTTGCTCGTCTATCTGAGCCCTTACTGTTGTTCTTTGAGGCTATACGACAAAAGGATCCAACTCTAGACTTAGCATGCGCACGCACATACATAAGGAACATGCATGAATATGCTGATTTTATATACATTTCCTGTTTAAAGCGGAACAACACTATACTAACTTATTAATGCATAACTTTAACCAAGCTGTAAGTAAATGATCTGATGTCAACAACTAAGTATCATAAAATCGAAAGAAAAATTGACAATTACCAAGGGATAATAGCATCCAAAGATAAATAATTTTGACATTGACAAAACACGCATTGTATATGAAATCTAGGTCCATGTGAGGGCTATGATTGAAAATACACATGCTGAAATTCAGTTGCTTCGTAATGATAAAATTCTGCTTGACACAAAGCAGGCAATGTATATAGAATCAGCATCTGAAATTCAGGATAGAGGCCAACCTATGTCTGCCGAAAACAGATTATCGGTTAGCGTCAAAGAGTTACAGTAACTAAATAAAAAAATAGACTTAGTGACTGCTTTTACACAGTGACACCTCGGCATCGCTTCTCACTGTATTTATACTCGTATTTCACGAAATATATTCGATGATAAAAAGTTTCTTGTTTAATTTTTTACAACCACGGTTTTCCTTAGTGACTAGGTATAAGTAAGAGCATTAGGGTGTGGGAAGTCTCGACAGTTTTAAAGTCCCGGGACACGAGACAACCAACGATCAAAGTCCCGGGACTTCGAGACTTCTCAATAAAATTAGAATCGAGTTAATTTCTGGCGAAATGTATTAATGAAAAAAGCAAAATTTACTAAAAATCAACATTAATTAAACATACAATGAAATCCTAACAATTTGAAAGTTTATTTTAGTCGAAATAAGTGGTACCTATGTTTATATCCTGTAATCACAGATTAACAGCTCATTATTTTATTTTATTTAATTATGTTTTCATTACTTTATATATATATATTTAAGTATGTATATGTATTTTATTATATCTGTAGTATACTCGAATTTGTATTTAATGTATTTATATATTTTTTCAGTACCTAGGTTCTATTTTATGTCTACTATCAGTAAATCCGACATAGTGCGTGCATCGCCTCTCTCATAATTCATTTCTCTCTCTCTACCCAAAGGTTGACTGGAAGAGATTGCTACCTATGCGATAAGTCCGGCTTTGTATCATTTTTGTTTTTTTTTCACTGTAAGTATTGTAGTATTTCCTATCTTCATGGTGCAATAAAGAGTATTTGTATTGTATTGTATTGTAACTTTTTAGCAATTAAATCTTGTACTGTGCGGTAGATTTTAATTGATTTGTTATTTTTTCATAATGTTTTCCTACTTTTGTTGTACGCTTCATATAAAAGATCTATATATATATTTCATATGAAAATTCTAGTTCTATGCCTGACACACACAGTCAAAATCAAACGTCACAAAACAACCAATATACCCGGCGCGGCAAACGCATTTACTGCGCACTCAGTAGTTTAGTTACGTAGTGTAATTATCTAATACATGTCGCTAGGCTCTTACTAAGAATAAGAAAATAAAACTGATTACAATACAATTTCAACAACCGTGTCTCGTCTCGAGTCTCGACCTGAGTCTCTCGAGACCCGAGACAACTAAATTAACAAAAAGCCCCGGGACTTCCAAGACACGAGACGTCCCGGGACCCGAACCCTAAAGAGCATAGAGGTAGGATTGTGTACCTATAGGTACATAGAGGGGAAACTCTTATCAAAACAAGCAAAAAAAAACGGGCAAGTGCGAGTCGGACTCGTTCATGAAGGGTTCCGTACCTCCGTACAATGGTTTAAAACGATAAAAAAACAACACGTTTTTTGTATGACGATCCCATTTTATTTTTAGTATTTGTTGTTATAGCGGCCATAGTAAAACAATCTGTAAAAATTTCAAGTATCTAGTTAATGCCATTATAAAGATCTAGTTAAAAACGCTGAAAAAAACACGTTTTTTGTATGGCGACGCCCTTTAATTTTCAACTTTTTTTTATTTTCAGTGGGTATTTGTTGTTTATAGCGGCCACAGTAATACATAATCGGTGAAAATTTCAATTATCTAGCTATTACGGTTCAAGAGAGAGCCCTGTGACAGACAGCGGAGTCTCAGTAATAGGGACCCGTTTGCACCCTTTGGGTACGGAACCCTAATTAATCCAATGTTTTCCATAGACAAATTACTTTTAAGGCCGTACCTTAATTTTCCGGGGTCCAGTGCTGCCCCCATTTAAAATAAATAATTTCAAAGAAAACGGAGACATCATTTAAAATTTTGCTACTACCAAGTCCTAGATAAGTGTTTTATGAACTACTGTTTACAGTTTAAAGTGAGAACGTTAAGCTTTACTACGCACAATTGCGAAAAACGGCCACTTTTGGCAAATGTGCGTAGTAAAGCTTAGCGTTCTCATTATAAACTGTAAACAGTAGTTCATAAAATACTTTGAAGAATTATCTAGGACTTGATAGTTGCAAAATTTTAAATGATACCTCCGTTTTCTTTGAATGTTTATTTTAAATGGGGGCAGCACTGGACCTCGGAAAATTCAGGTACGGCCTTAATCCTTATAGGTACGGAATCCTACCTCTATGTTCAATCAGCAGATTTGTGGTCTCTCCTTTTCCGCTGATTTCCAGTCTTGTAGTTACAAGGTCTTTGCATAAGAGAAAAAAGATTTTTTTCAATAGATTTCGCAGGCGAAGAATCCATAGGATCAAATGGGTAAGCCTGTTTGCCTTTTGTTTAAAATTATAACAAGTTTTTTTATGGGGTTTTTTAAGCACTCAAGATGCAGTACTAAAGTACTTAAATTAAATAATGAAATAAGAAATGATGAAAAAATAATATAAAACGAAATTCTGCATGCGGAGTTGAACACGTGATGGCTCAGTTGGTAAGAGCATAGTCGTATTGAGACTAAGGTCGCGGGTTCAAGTCCTGCTCACGTGGTATTTAATCACCATTTTTTATTTCATTATTTAATTTGTATACCAAGTTTATCTTGCAAATACATGAAAAGAAGATAGAAAGGTATAAACATACATTATTGTATGTAAATAAGATGTTGGGTACTTGTTCATTTTAGCACGTTCCCGGTTGCATCCTCAGCTGTGCTGCTTCGGAGCCCGGGATGCGCTGTAGCTCTTCCTTCTCCAATAATAATATCTATGCATGTCAATGTTCACCCTAGGATGCGACCATGCGAAATCGCGAAGAAAAAGCCAAAACAGTTCAAACTATTTCACTGACGTCCTGACGTCAACCCTCTCTGAGAACGCATTTGTGCAAATAGTTTTACAGACGGCCGCCGTCCGATGTTAACCCTCCTTGGGAATGCAGTTATAACTTGCAGCACGAGATGTTTGTGCTTAGTCCTTTAGTCACCGCTTACGACATCTACAGAAATAAAGATGGGGTGGTACAGGTCGCGTCATGTAAAAAGAACGCTGGCGTCAAGCTGCGCATTAGGCGATTTATCGATCTATTTAATGAATATTATACCTAATATATTTTTCAATGTACCTACCAATAACCAATTATAACAAGCCGCGAGCGAAAATAATACAATAGACCTAGTACCTTCGTGCGCGAGTGTACCCATGCGCAAACACACCCCTTTACTTTCTTCCAGCGTTCTTTTTACATGACGCGACCTATACTATTCAAGCCACACAGCAAGTAAATAAGATATCCCAACAATATGATATTATTAAAATATTTGTATCCAGAAAAATAACAACCAATTTTTGCTTACTTCCTTTATGAAATGTCAGAATTGTAAAAATATTGACATACATGTTCTAAGAAGTATTGTTTTTTCTACTCCTGCTGCTTTAGAAAAAGATTTGGTAAACAAAATAAAATTTTACTTTCTTGCCTTTGAGAACTAATATTTTAAATACAATAAGTTCTTAACTAAATACATACTAATGGCCAAATATTCAAACCCATTTTAAGTAAGTTTATAATGAAGTCCTTAAATCTCATGTGGTCCATGTACGTAAAATGTTTAACAAAATATACTGCAGCATGGATGAACACAAAGAACAACAGTAAAAGAGGGAGAACTGTCAATCTTCATACTTTGAAGTGTAATTCGATTTTTAATTTAGATATTGTGGCTAGATGGAGCTACTAGTTCGAAAGAAGTTAGATACGTAGTGGTGCCGCTTAATTTCCGAAAGAGGGCGGTATAAGCGTTCATTTTCTACGAACAAACAAGCGCCATCTCTGATTTTTCGTGAATACCGTCAGCCTAAGTACCCAGCATCTTTTGTATAAGGGGTTGTCAGTCCTCTTGTATTTGCATTTTCATGATTGCAGTTATTTTGATTACACTTTTAGTCCACGATATTGATAAACCCCCAAAAAAAATATACCTACTGAAACAAAAAACAGTTTTTTTGCCTGCCATAGAAAGTGATCCAATTAGATATGGAAAAGCTATATTTTTCTTCATATTTTATTATAGGCACTTGGAATAAGTGGTTATTATGTAACATAGACTGAATGTTAAAAATAGTTTCAGTATAGATTGTTACATGCTATATCATATTTTAGTTTGACCACTGCAGTGAGACTTAGGCTAGCTTCACACTGAATTGGCAGCGACGCGACGAGAAGTTTAATAACAACACAATTATAAACTTTATGTACAATGTCATAAGATACACGGCGCGGCGGCGGCGGCTCATTCTATCAAGCGTTACTATATCTTATGTCATTGTACACAAAGTTTAAAATGTCTTGTTATTAAACTGCTCGTCGCATAGCTGCAAATTCAGTGTAGCACGAGCCTTAAGGATTTCAATTCTTTTGAAATGTGTCAATATTTGGCCCTCAGTAAGTTGAAATTATGTACACTTTCATTTATCTATAAATGCAACTATTGCTTAAAAGGCAATGGTTAATTGCCTTTGACTTTGTTGAAAAATTCAGCTTTGATCTTGTCCCGTTCCTCTACGTCTGGTAAGTATGGATATATGCCTTTTGCCTTTCTGTCCTTGTAAACACTGCCCTGCAAAAGAATAAATAAAATTCATGCATGTAAACAAACTATACATAAAAATGTGGTGCTCGAGACATCATCATCATCCAAGCGTATTCCCAGTTGCATCCTCAGCGGTAACGCTTCAAAGTCAGACAAAGTCGTGTCGGCCGGCTTAAAAAAAAACGGCCAAGCCTAATACGTATTATTATACGTAATAATTATTTGGTCTCTTATGGTTTATAAGTATGTTTGTAATTTTTTTTTTTTTTACAATTAAGATATCTACAACAACAACAACAACGTATTTAAAAAGAAAACACGCTAGTGTCATAAGTCTTTGTCAGTGTCCCTGTCATTCAGTTGCCCATGATTGGCGGAGTTATTTTCTTAATTATGATTGGCGGAAACGGTGACATTTGACGTTATTGTCAGTGGCGGATAAATACCATAAAGGCGACTCGTATTTTTTTTGTTAAAGGACTTTGAGCTTAAACCGATACAGCCGCGGAGTAAGGTCATATGTTAGTTTGTTTGTAGAAATATCCAAAACCATTAATTTATTTTGGCTACTGTTCATTAACTCTGTATCTCGAAACGGATTTCAAAATAACGCTTTCCAAAAAAAATTAACAATCCCCATTTAGTTAATGAGAAAAGGAACTTTTTAAAAACAATCAATATTAAAAGAAGAAAGATGTTTGGTCATTTTAAACATGATCAATTTATTAAAAACATAATAGAAGGAATAATAGAAGCAAGAAGAGGTTAAGGAAGACCAAGAAGAGCATTTATAGATCCGAGTAAAGCAGAAAGTTGACGCCGTGTCGTAGGGTCAAAAGGATGGCTCTGGAGAGAGAGATATGGAAATTACTCCACCGACAAGAACATAGTTCTTAAATTATAGATATCTCTAAACATAAATTAATTGAGCTTCTAAGCTTTCTTAGAAGAAGCTCGAAAGCTCAAGTAATTTCTGTTCGGACCATTCACATACTACTTCAAATGGCAATGGCAAACTGGCAAATGCATATATAGATAAATGTAAGTAATGAAAACTTTGTAGTTTTAGTTTTGTTTGGATTTAACTAAAATAATAATTTATTACATGTCTTACACAATCCAGTTAGGTAGTTAAACTTTTAGTAAAACAGCACCATTTGAATGTAATGTTTAATGTAGATGGCGCTTGTGGGTGAGCGAACAGGGTTGTCATTACGACCTTGTTTGACTATTAAATATTTTTAAATCTTATTTTGTAATTAGAGATAAGTAGATACTTACCAATTTTTGTGAAAGCAAGTGGTGTTCACCTTAGAAGGTGTACAAATTTAACAAAAATGTTTAGCTTTTAATAACATGTATTAATGTAGTACACAATGGTGAACCTGACTAAATAAAATAAAATAAAAAAAACTTCCATGCTGGTGATGTGGCTAGCAACCCATCACTATTTTGGTTCCTTTTTCCACCTAGCCCAACATCACGCTAAAAGTGGCCTTTGAGTTTTGCGGAGCTGGCCTATGTCTGCTAGGGCCGCAATACCTAAAATGCTCTGTCTGCCCCTTAACACTTTGCCTGCTGTAAACGCACCTTCAAACTGTTGATATAAACGGCGTAAAATCACACGGGTCTAATGTGAAAATGGGCGTACCCCAAGGTTCAATTCTAGGACCGTTCCTTTTCTTAGTTTATGTCAATGACTTGCCTTACATGGTTGAGAAAGAGGCTGACATGGTGCTATTTGCTGATGACACCTCGCTAATATAGATCGACATAACAGTGATGCTAGCGCGGTGAACAGCACCTTATCTTTAATTTCTGATTGGTTTTCGCCCAATAACCTCATGTTAAATGCGAACAAGACCCAATGCATTCGATTCTCTCTTCCTAATGTGAATCAAGCCTGCGTTGACATACTAATTAATGGTCAGAAACTCGATCTGGTTGAAAGTACTACCTTTTTAGGAATCACAATTGATTCGAAACTTCAATGGGGCGCTCATATAACTAAACTTTCTAATAGGCTTAGCTCTGCGGCTTACGCTGTTAGGAGAATAAGACAATTGACAGATGTAGCAACTGCTAGACAAGTGTACTTTAGTTATTTTCACAGTCTAATGTCTTACGGGATACTTCTATGGGGGAGTGCAGCCGACATTCAGACTATTTTTCTTTTACAAAAAAGAGCAATTCGTGCCATTTACGGTTTAGGATCGAGAGACTCACTGAGAGAATTATTCAAGGAAATAGGTATACTTACTTTTGCATCACAATTCATATTTGAAAATATAATGTATGTAAGGAAAAATATTTCCATGTTCAATAAAGTAAGTGATTTTACAGATAGAAATTTACGTAATAAGAATGACTTAGTTAGCCCGTATTACAGGCTGAATACAGTCAGTAAGTCTTTTATGGGGAAGTGTATACTTTTTATAATAAATTGCCAGAATCGGTCCTTGATATGCCAGACAGAAAATTCAAAGCTTATGTAAAGAAAGTACTTTGTGAGAAGGCTTATTATAGGACCGATGACTATCTTAAAGACAACAAGGTCTGGCTTGATTTTGGCGCGGGTCCCTCTTAAAGGTTTGTATACTTAGACATGTCATAATTTAGGTACATTTGTACATACTAAATTTACAAATTGACACTATTTTAAATTTCGTAATTCTTATAATTCAATTTAATTATGACATAATAAACAATGTAATCTCTGTCCATCTATATAACTAATTTTAAGATTTTAGTTTGTTAGTTGACGTCTTTGGATAAAACGTGCAGTGTAGTTTGTTGCCGCTTCTTCTGCACTTGCGCCTAGGAAGTGGCGTAAACTTAGCTTTAAGTAACGATTTGACGTCAACATTTGTGCAAAACAAAACAATGTGACTATTATTAAGAGATATTATAAATATCCTATGATAATAAAGATATTTTGAATTTTGAATTGAATTGACCGTATGTGTTTTATTTTTCGCAAAACACACACGGTGCATTTTTCAGCAGGCGAAGTGTTAAGGGTTAAAGATGTGATTGTGTATGTATGTATGTATGTAATATACACAATAAGAAATAGATTAATTGAGCGAGCGAAGTTCTGAGATTCCGTTTTTCCATCTTAACCCCCACCATCACACTAAAAGTGGCCTTTGGGTCTTACAGCCCTGGGCTCTGTCATTGGGCTACCCATTTAAGAATAAAGACATCATAGTAAATAAATAAATAAACCCCCCCATGTGGTTCCGGGTTACAATTGGACCACTCCATCTCTTCCTATGGAAGCCGTAAGAGGCGACTAAAGGATTAAACACAAACATCTTGTGCTACAATTGCATTCCCAAGGAGGGTTGACGCCCGGCGGCAGCCGGTTTGTAAAACTTTTCGCACAAATACATTCCCAAAGAGGGTTGATGTCAGGCAGGCGGCAGGTCGTAAAACTATAGCCAAACCGTTTTTAACCGTTCGGGCTATTTCTTCTCCACTTTGCAAGGTCTTTGGCATCCTTGGGTGACCATTGATAAGCTTGTTATATTTGGAGAAGAATCGGCCAAGTGCGAGTTAAACTCGCATGGAAAGGGTTCCGTACAATTTATTGAATTCTTATAGGTTTTCCTGTAATCTACAAGCAATGAACTATATATTGTATTTATTTCAAGATTTTAGGCTCAGTAGTTTTGGAGATCAGGAGGGGAATGGTCAATTTTCGTCTTCTTTCATGAATAAAATCAAAACTATTCATTTTACAATAATAATAAAATATATTTGAGATCCTCATAACGAGCCCTTTCATTTGATATATGACACAGTAAGGTTTGCAAAACATTTTCTTTTAATTTCCTAATTTATCCCCCGAAAATGACCCTTATTTTAAAAAAATATTTATTTACTTTGCACATACGTGTTTGGGTCATAGGATTACAACATTGTACCAAATTTTAACTGATTCGGTCTAGTAGATTCGGAGCAAATTGGCTGTGACAGACGGACGGACAGACAGACGCACGAGTGATCCTATAAGGGTTCCGTTTTTTCATTTTTTGTATGGAACCCTAAAAAGCGGGCAAGTGCACCCCGAGTTCCGAAGCAGCACAGTTAAGGATGCAACCAGGAACTCGCTTAGATGAAGATGATAAATAAATAAATTTTGGACAAAGTATCTGTATGTTGATGAGATTGGGGTTCGCAAGTTCACAGTTAGGGTCAAAATAGAAAAATCGTTATTAAATGTAAACCCAAGTAAGGTATATTTTAGGTAATAAGAACCGAACTAGGAAAGCAGGAAACAGAGAGACGTGGAAAGGATTGGAGGAGGCCTTTGTCAATGGACAAACGGACGAAAAAGAAAATAGTAAATTAAGTATTTTGTTAAGTGTAAAAAGTTCCGAATAAAGGCTATTATTATTATTTATTTTTTTGTTTCAATTTTTCTCCCGAATATGATTTTGGGGTTTTCCTGATTACGCGGGCTTGTGGCCAAACGCAAACAGTAAGAAGAGGAAAGATTTTCAAGAGTCAGTAGAATTAGAAGAGAGAAATTTACGGACAGTACAGCAAGTATTTAATATAACAGCTTTTATTATTATGTCGGTACGCTTTTCAGCCACGGGTCCATGGGGATCCGGTCCTTTGTGGCGTTCATGGGGCCAAAGTCAACATGAAGAGGCCTTTTTATCTAAAAAGTGCGATGGCTGCATTTATGGAGGTCTATCCCTTAATATACCATTGAGATGCACTAACGGACAGTCCACCATAGCTGCTGAACTATTGCCAGGGAGGGATTTACTTGGTTTGGTCTATGTGGATGGGATGTTAGTGGCCCGGATAACTGGGTTATGGAGTGAGGTACGGACATCTACCTAAAAATCTCTTACAACAATTTAGCCTGGTCGATGGTGACTTGCTGCTCATTGGCTACACTGCCTGTGGGTACCCTAACTAGCCACGAAGATGCGGCCAGGGCGCAACACAATGTGAGCAGCTGAGGGTGTCGAGAGGTGCGGCTCCGGTTTCACCATCACGGGGCTTACCCCCGAGACCGGGTTTCCCTATTATTACGCCATTACGTGCAATGCACTTCCACCCTGGAGCGTATGTTCTGCTCCTTCGACTCCACTCTAGCCGGCCGGTTAAGGCAAGACAGAGGCGGGGAGTGTGTAACTGTGTGTGTGTAAGCGCATGTGTGTATGGTCCCCCTGGAGGTAGGGTCCGTGGTGTTGCCACTCACCACCAGCTCGCCACAAGCTGCCCTGCGTTGACTGACTACACTGGAAATCCAGTGGGCGATGGGGTCGTCACGTCCCGACGCCGTTATTATATTATTATTAGGAACCGAATAGGGGAAGAAAGAATGGTAGATGTTTAACTTACCCAAAACTTTTTGCAGGTGTTATAGTTATCAAAATGACTTTGACACTTTTCGTGATCAAATCCGTTCTTATTTAAACACTCGTAGGATTGGTCTTGTTCCTAAAAACAAAGTTTTGTTATATAATAACATTCTTGATAACAAACGTTAAGTTTTTTTCAAATTCACCTTTAAACACGGGTTTAACCGCGCTGCATCTTTGTTGACTGGTTTCGTCATTTTGTTATTTACTGTTTTTTGATTTCGTAATACTAAAATGTATTTTTTGTGCTTTTCAAATTATTTTTTTGGTTAGAATAGAAACTGTTTTTATTTTTATTCGTATCTGTCTGCCGTCTGTCATTATTGTCAAAGTGACATTTATTATAAGTCCGGTACACTCCAGCGAAAAAATATAAGCTAAAAACGCGAAAGCGAAGAAAGTGAATAAAATTCGATCGCGAGTAATTTTTCAGCACAAAAAAAGTTCTCAAAAAACTTTTCGCCGAAAATTATGTCAGTTTCAGTCATTTAATAAATAATCATGCCTATGAAAGTTAGAACATTGCAGAATTTTGATAAAAAAATTCAATAAAACGCCATCTAGTCACGAATCAGCTGACCTAACTTCTAATGCGTGTTATAGAATAGGAATATCAAATGGTGGAGAAATTCGCCATATGAGGTAGAACACGTGATAGCTCAGTTGATTAGAGCATGGTTAAATAAGAGCAACGTTGCGAGCTCAAGTACCACTCGCGCAGTAAAATTTTTTACACCATTTTTTTATTTGATAGGAATATTAAATGATGGATAAATTCGACATGCTCCGTTAATCACATAATAGCTCAGTTGTTTAGGATTTAGAACGTTGTCGTATTTGAACCAAGATCGCGAGTTCAAGTTCCAGCTCACAGAGTAATTTTTTCACCGTTTTATTTCATCTTTTAGTCCTTTGGTGTTGCGAAAGCATGTTACCATGGTGGCGCCACTGGTTTGATCTAATGTTAAAGCTTTAGTTTCTTATCTATTTCAGTATATACAAAATATTAATCTATGTAAATAATAACTATACTAAAACTAAGTAACTAAAAAAAAAGAGTTTTTGGCGGGAAGTCAAGGGGTTCAGTTGGGGTTTTCTTTAAATTATGTTGTAAATTGATTTTAGTGGACCTTATAATATGAAATTGGTGTTGTTTGCTGTTATAAATGCTCATGCTTATGAACAATATGTGAAATAGTTTGAGTGGACAATCATAATACGGCTGTTTCTATTTGTTTCGCGGATTTTGTTTGATTTGTTTGTGTGGGCGTCTTCGCTTCGGGCGTCGTCCGCCACTCAATCGGCTATGAAAACCAGTGGACTCGTATAGATTTGTCGCCAGAAGCTCCCTTAAAGCAATCAAAGGCCTACACCAACCTTTGATTGTAACTTGTTAGGAAAAAAGAATTTCCCACGTTTTATTAACTTGTTCATGGCTAAATACGCAATACCGTCAAACCATTAATAAAAAAATAAATTAAAAAAACTTAATACAAATACTTAAAATAAATTACTTATAAATATAAACAATTATAAATAAAAAATATCCCGCAAATTCTGCCCGTGCGAAAGCGTGCCCAGAAGGCTGGCAGCATTGCCACGTTGGATGGCAATGCTTATTCTTTGTGGTAAGAAATTTCTAGCCCTCTGGTCACCTGATACCTCGACAAGCCTTTCAACTATAAAATTGAATATTCTTTGTGCGGAAAGCCCCCACGGTCTCAACGTTTCTACCCCAAACGGCTCAAATATGTATGTATCTCCTAGGCACGCATACTTGCGCCGTTTGAGGGATTCAGCGCTAGCTGCCGCCGTGCCAGCCTTCCCACTTGTGCCTTGAAGATGGGAAGACGCCAGAGTGCCGACACATGTGGCGTCCCACACTAGCAGTCTTCCCAACCTCCAGGGCACAAGGGTCATTCCGTCCGGCCTCTTGCCATCATCTCATGCCAGTTCGATTGGTTCTGATTTTTATTTGATAGGAATATTAAATGATGGATAAATTCGACATGCGCGGTTAATCACTTTATAGCTCAGTTGTTTAGGCTATAGAACATAGTAGTATTTGAACCGAGATCGCGAGTTCAAATCCCAGCTCGCGGAGTAATTTTTTCACCGTTTTATTTCATCTTTTAGTCCTTTGGTGTTGCGAAAGCATGTTACCAGATGGCGCCACTGGTTTGATGAATGTTAAAGCTACAGTTTCTTATCTATTTCAGTATATACAATATTAATCTATGGTCGACATTTTATTATTCTGAGGTCGACATGCCAAACCGAAACACAAGTTGTTCTCATTTTCAAGAATATATTTTATTGAATGCACCAATAAAAAGACTGCTTTTCAAAATTACTTTCACGTGATTGGCCCAATATTACTAATACTTCAAAAATGTCGTAATCGTGAATAAACCAATAAAAATTACGACGCGAGTTGAACGGCGATCACGTCGTTTTTAATTTAATAATATTTTTGATAATTTACAATGCTTTGTGAGAAGTGAAGTGCCTGTTATATAAGTGTTAGTTTGTATACATTTAGGTGATTTAAAATAAATGATATCGAGATGTCGAAGAACAAAATAGCAGCAAGAATCGACAGCCAAAGTGTTGAAGTCAAAACTAAAGTGAGTAACCAATTTCTAATTTGTTACTTTATTTGAGACACGCAAGCCTATTAGCCTAGTTATTAGTTTAAAGTTACTAGTAAGTATATTGTTACTCATCGTTATATTATTCTTACAATTTCCGTTGCCAGTTGTTGTTAGTAAATGTGAGCAACTGCTGATGTTAAATGTGTGGTTCTGAGCACCAGCCACTATATTTCTTCATTTTAATTTGATAAATAGCAATCATATTCATGCTTTGCCTACATACAAGTCCTCTTCTCTAATCTTACTTACAAGCATAACAGATAAGCCACGGATTATCAATGTTGGTAGTAAATATTTGCTCCATTAACTTACTATCAAAGAGAACAAGGTTTTATGTGTATTAGAGCAGGCTCTGAAAGAAAGTGCAAAGATTGAGGACCAGTTTGGATTGTTATGACCTTTTTTGTGTGCCCCAGTAACTAGCAGATTTTTCAAACAGCAAGGGCAACTGCCTTCTAAGTATGACAGCCTGGACCAACAGATTATAACTTGTTAAGAATAAAAAGGCAACAAAACTAAAGATAGCCTCTAAAGAATTTCTATACAGGGCCATATAAAATCTTTTTCAGAAAAAAAAGTCTGAATCATGAATGGAAGAAGTTTAGATATTTCATACCACCTGTTGCCACCTATCCAAGTGTAAACTTCACCTATGTTTGCTTCACATGTGTAAGCCCATACAATGCATACCCCCGCTGGGCCATCAAGCTCTTGTGTCAAATAAAGTGGTGAGATAGTGCTTCTTGGTTGGTTTTTCCAATACTTCAGCTATTCCTTTAATTCTAGTCAGGGAGAAAACAAAATAATGTAGACTGTACTTAATGCTTATCTTCCCTCGCAGAATGTTGAAGCCTATCAAGGGAATGGGCGTGAATATCAATCATGTCATTAGGCAATGTGGCTAGTACCTTGTCACAATTTTGATTTGCTGAGAGTGGCCTTTATCTTTGTCTAGATGTCATTATGTTCTACCATGCTGGTCTGGGAGAAAAGAAAAAACGTAGAAGGTATCTCCCTTCCCATGCAGATCGCAAAAGCTGATCAAAGAAATTGGCAAAAATTTCATCATCATATCAGCCACAGGAAGTCCACTGCTGGACATAGGCCTCCCACAAGGATTTCCAAAACGACCGATCGAAAGCAGCCTGCATTCAGCGTTTTCCTGCAACCTTGCTCAGGTCGTCTGACCACCTAGCAGGTGGGTGTCCTAAGCTGCGCCTGCCGGTTGACCGCCATCCGAGAACCTTTCTGCCCCATCGGCCATCGGTTCTTCACGCTATGTGTCCCGCCTACTGCCACTACAATGAGCTAATCCGCTGGGCAATGTCTGTGTCCTCAGTTCTTTAACGTATCTCCTCCGTATGTTACTCTCCTCTGTATGTTATCTGTTAGTGTTGGCAAAAATGTGAATCATGTTAACACTTTTACCGAACATCGGATTAAACCGTCAAAAATTTTTGTGCCCATTTCGCGAGCGTATATATCTGACTAAAAACTATGGATATACACAATTCCTCGCGCTGGGAGCATGAGAACTGATGTAAAGTCTCGAAGTCAAAGGGTTAAGGCCGTACCTGAATTTTCCGAGGTCCAGTGCTGCCCCCATTTAAAATAAATCAATTCAAAGAAAATGGAGACATCATTTAAAATTTTGCAACTATCAAGTCCTAGATAACCCTTCAAAGTATTTTATGAACTACTGTTTACAGTTTATAATGAGAAATTTAAGCTTTACTACGCACATTTGCCAAAAGTGGCCGTTTTTCGCAAATGTGCGTAGTAAAGCTTAACGTTTTCACTTTAAACTGTAAACAGTAGTTCATAAAATACTTTGAAGGGTTATCTAGGACTTGATGGTTGCAAAATTTTAAATGATGTCTCCGTTTTCTTTGAAATGATTTATTTTAAATGGGGGCAGCACTGGACCCCGGAAAATTTAAGTACGGCCTTAATAGGCAATGCGGCTATCACTATTTCGATTTCTTTTTTCACCTTGCCCACCATCACGCTAAAAGTGTCCTCTTGAGTCTTGCGGCCCTAGACTCTATCTACTCTGGTAGGGATAGAGATATGTTAGTGTTTCCTCTTGAGTCTAGCGGCTCTAGACTCTGTCTACCCTGTTAGGGATAGAGATATGTTAGTATACCTGTAATTATGTTCTGTTATTGCACGCCTCATAAGCGAAGCGCATGAGGTAGTGCTCTACTCTCGCCTTACAAAAATCAAGTGATTTTTTTAACTAAATGTGTCTCTATTTATTTTCTATCGCACTTGTACAATAATATTTACACATAAATGTCAAGGAAAAACACTAGTTTCAACACTTATGACATTTTTAAAAGACATTTTGCCTTTTAAATAAATAAAAACAATGTTTAATAAAATCATTTTGTGGACGTCCGTGTGTCTGTATGTATGGAAACTGGCGTGGTCACGATAACTCCCGAAAAACTTATCTGATCAAGTCCATTTTTTTTATACACTTCAGTATTATCCAAAACTAAGTCCTTTCGAAGATCACGGTCTAATTCAATGTAGTTTAATCGTAATTTCAATTAAATTGTAAAAAAAGAGATTATGAGGCGTGCACTTTTGGATTTTCCAAACTTATTTTCAAATTGTCCTGGGTCTTGGGTGTTTACCGATTATGTATTTATTATAAAATATAGTATTGTTGAGTTAGTATCCCATAACACAAGTTTAAACTTACTTTGGGGCTAGCTCAAACAGTTTAATTTGTCCGTATTATATTCTCTCTATGTGCTTTTTCAGTGTGGTCTGTCTGATGTCTTATTTTTTTTTTCCTTTCTTTTTTTTAAATTTATTTACAAAATTGATGTACACAAAATACAAACAAAGGAAGTTCTTTTCTGAGATTTGCGCTCATCTGCTTACTTAAGTAGTTCGGATTTGTTTTAAATTATTTTTTAATTATTATTTAATATCTTTCAGTTCGATGCAGAGTTCAGAAGGTTTTCCCTCAGTCGGACAGAGAAACTAAAGTATGAAGACTTCAAGGCATTAATAGAGAAACTCCACCGGTTACACGATGTAGCATTCCTGATATCATACACAGACCCTCGGGACGGGGACCTGCTACCCATCAATAACGATGACAACCTGGCTAGAGCACTCCTCACAGCACGGCCGCTTCTCAGGGTCATCATACAGCGGAAAGGTGAGTAATTTACATCTTTGTATCAATCAGCGATTTGCATTGTATGTGCTTCTGAAAATGAATGAGTGGTGGAGCAAAAAAGCCGGCCAAGTGCGAGTCGGACTTGCGCACTAAGGGTTCCGTACCATTATCTATACAACATTAGGCACTTTTGTTGTTATAGCTAATAGCGTCTACTTGTTGCCGTTAATATCGAGCAAAAAACGGCAAAAATATTACGTTCGTTTTAAAAATTTAGGTATTTTATTTAATTTAATTTTTTATTTTTAAAGTGAATATACAACTAAATATTCTGTTAATATTTCAAGCGTCTACCGGTTGCCGTTATTAATATCGAGCAAAAAACGCCAAAAATATCACGTTTGTTGTATGGGAGCCCCCCTTAAATATTTATTTTATTCTGTTTTTAGTATTTGTTGTTATAGCGGCAACAGAAATTCATTATTTGTAAAAATTTGAACTGTCTAGCTATCACGGTTCATGAGTACAGCCTGGTGTCAGACTGACGGACGCACGGACAGTGGAGTCTTAGTAATAGGATCCCGTTTTTACCCCATGGGTACGGAACCCTAAAAAGAGAGGACATCCGCTACACGCGCGAAGACCCCTCAAATGAATAAGTGATGGAGCAAAAAAAAACCATTTTGCGAGGCCCACAGGGCCGAGGCCATCGGCGGTTCTCAAAAAGAATCAAATATTTATTCAGTAATTAGGCCTTCGCACTTTACACTTTTAGGCACTTTTACACGTCAGTAATTTTAGTGTACATACATTACGAGTAATATTTATTTATAATATCAAATTATTTCCTTTTTTTTAATCTACCAATACTAGCGTTTAGCAACGACCACTGCTGAGAAGAAACGCTGAAAGAAACTCATTTGCACAGTATTGGTCGCCTACGCGCCAGAAGGGCTTTGTCAGTTTACAAAGATATTATGCCTAATACAATGTTATCACCAGTAGCGGCGTTAGGGTAGGGCGCGGTTGGGCGACCGCCCAGGGCGCCAGATACAAAGGGGCGACAGGGGGCGTTTTTGGGCAAGGGGGGTCATAGGTAATAATAATAAATATATAAATAGCGGCTGGTCATTGGCGGCAACTCCTAGACTCTTATTTGTATGCACCCCCCTCCCTTTTGAAGAATCCTATATCGTAATTTCACCCCCTCCCATCGGCAGAAATAAATCCTATAAGATTGAAGCCTAAGTCAGTCTAAATTGCAGTTTGTGGGGGAGGGGGGTCGGGGAGCGGGCAAATCTCGCCCGGGGCGCTGGTAGAGCTAAAACCGGCACTGGTTATCACAATACATATAGCATGTAAAGCTTGCGAACGAGTGCCAAATCCAATTTACAGAAATAAGTAACACTGAGTAGTCTTAAGAAAACGGAGCCGAGCTGACCAGTCCCTACTACTTTGTTCTTCCATCAGTAGGCCTATGGCGTCGTGTACCCCGTAAATTATAAAGACGTAAGTAATTCTATATCACACGAGTACGGACGGAGTAACCCATTAAGGTTGGGACACATCTGACAGCACGGAACAGCACTTTCCTTTGCTGCTATCCTTTTCTATCGCTCAGGACAGTCTTTTGCTAGAGCGAGAGAGGGAACGCTTCAGCATGGCCGGTTGAATTGAAACGTTCCGTCGCTCTCTCTCTCGCTCTAGCAAATGACGCTTCTGAGCGACAGCAATGGATAGCACCATAGGAAAGTGCTGTTCCGTTCTGACAGATGTGTCTTAACCCTTACATGATTTAGCACATCACCTATAATTGTCGACATAACAATGACAGACGGACAGACATAGTAGGACGTACTCACTGTACTTACCTATTGTCAAATGATTTGCATAGAATGCGCCACTCCCATACTAGTTTAAATACTAACTTCAACGTTTATATAATCCTTATTGCAGTGTAGTAAAGTCGAAACAGATTTTCGTATTTACCCAACTGTCGAAGGGGGTTATTTTATTTTGGCTTGACGTATTTTCACGTATTCTTATCAAGTGCTTTAATAGCTAAAACTTGTATCAGATTTTAACCGACTTCAAAAAAAGAAGGTTATCAATTCGTCGAAATCTTTTTTTTTTAATGTATGTTCCCCGATTACTCGAAGACGCCTGGACCGATTTGAAAAAATCTTTTTTGTTTGAAATAGTACACTTGTCAGGTGGTCTCATATACATTTTATCAAGATCGGTTGTGTACTTTGGTTTTTAAACCAAAATAACTGGAAAAAAGATGTCTTCGAAGTATACACTGGAGTTGAAGTCGGTTTTTAGTTTTGAAAAATTATTCGAGCTGCCTAAAGGCATCTGACGTAACTCTATTTGGGTTGCGGATGTTAGACAGCAGTCGTTCGCTCTGTGTAAAAACCAGTATATCACCAAGTAGCGGTCCCCGGGCTCTGAAACGATACCGCTGAGGATGCAACCGGGAATACGCTTGGATGATGATGAATATAGTAATCTCATACTATCTGATTCACGTTTCCTATAAGATACAGAGGCCCTTGGCTTTGTCTATCCCTTTAGAGTAGGTATACATATATTACTCCGAGCTCGTTCTAGCACAGAATAAATAATACTAACGTACAGAAGTCTCATTCAGCAAAGAAATTCACAGAAATATCTACTCAATGTTGCTAGCGATATGGTTTAATTTTGCCCACGTCAGAACTCAGCACCTTTTCGTATTGATACCTAGACATCCATTGCAAGCCAATTTCATTTTTATTACTCTGGACAAACGATTCGTATAACTGAATTTACCACCCGGAGGGGCCGCCTGCGCGCATAGTAATAGTGTAGGCACATTTTCGATACCTAAACGGGGAGTGACACAGGCCTGGTTCTAGCGCCTAGTAAGGTAATGAACAAATCCACTTATGCCATAGGAAGGAAGCCCTTTAATACTATGTTAACTTTGCATTATTTATATCTTTTACAATGTAAACAAATATTTTTTATCCATGCACTACACGCTTTCTTTTCAGGGTTACTATTTTTACACTTTATTACGCTATTTGACAAATTTTGCAAAATCGTTTTAAATAATCCTAACATTATAATATAACATACTTATGCAATCCCGCTCGTTATTATTACGTAGAGCCCGTGGTTCGATTTATTACGGGTATGTCCCTTCCACGTTGTATATAGTGATACTGATAGATGACGACCTCCGTGGCGTAATGGTTAACACGCTAGACCGCTAATCCGGGGGTTCTGGGTTCGATTCCCAGCCAGGGCAAGTTGGAAAATGGCCTTTTTCAATTTTACTGGGTCTTGGGTGTTTATCTATATATGTATTTATCATAAAATACAGTGTCGTTGAGTTAGTATCCCATAACACAAGTTTAAAACTTTTATTGGGGCTAGCTTAATCAGTGTGATTTGTCCTTATATATTTATATTTATGATAGCGCTCGATAAACGCTGTTGTCAGTGCCATTCTAAGGGGGCGGGAAAGACAAAATAATATTTTTGGATTTTATTATTTCTGGGGTGTATATTGCGATACCAGTACACTCACCGCTTATTCAGGTTCACAAGCCGTTCCCTTGAATGAAAAATTGTGCTGTGAAATTCGTAACTTCCGTTTTCTAAGTCGGTTAACTTAGTTCAATTGATGTGTATGACGCAACAACGACAAAACAATTGACAATAACCTCACCATCTCGAAAGAGATAATTGGGCCTTGGCCTGTCGTAGAAAACATCTTGATTAGTAGCTACCATTGTATCCATTTTACCCGACTGTGCCAGAGAGGATTTGGCCTACACTCTCCACGCTGGCCAGACGGGACTGGAGAGGTCTCGTTGAGGTTTATAAGCTTTGTTTGGCTTGTGTTTCCTCAGTCGCCTTCTACGACATCCTCGGTAAGACTTGGAGTGGTCCTATTCTACTCTGCCGGGAACCACACGGCTAAGTCTCTCTGCATATTTATTTCTAATAGAATCAAACCTATAACGTGTCCACCAAATGCGTCACGCTGACTGATCATCACGTTTACAGTGTCATGTTATTTTGAACCTTATTATGTGCACAATAAGAAGGGTTCACGCAGCATCAAGGATTTGTATGTACAATCATCGTAGTGTGAATTCTGCTGTGATAGGTTCCGCTCTGATGTTGTATGACTTTTTATGCTTAACTGTACACTGGACTGGGTAATTTTACATATCATTTTAGCTTCAGACCAAAGAACAATAACTTTAGAGGCATAAGGCTGGCTAAATTAGCATTGGCATATGTAATGCGTTAGAACGACATCTCAATAAATATTTTATTTCTCATTTCTGTAGGGTGTCACAAGCTATTTTGCTTGCTGGTGTTGTTCATTAATATTATTTGTAAATACTCTCAAAGTCATTTTAATCTAACCAAGTTATAATAAATTAAAATAATATATTAAGTATCGCTGACTTAGTATACATTAACAAAAGTATAAAATACTTTAAGTTCAGCAGCTCAATATGTATGATTTGTCCCTAGTTATATATTTATTATACCAGAAGATACTGAAACTAGATAAAAATTAAACTATTTAAAAAA
Source organism: Acrobasis repandana (assembly GCA_963576875.1). Taxonomy (NCBI): domain Eukaryota; kingdom Metazoa; phylum Arthropoda; class Insecta; order Lepidoptera; family Pyralidae; genus Acrobasis; species Acrobasis repandana. Next base: position 3,783,652 of record OY756238.1, read on the forward strand.
AAAAATTGTGACCTTTGACGGACGAAGCGTGTTGCGGATTTCATAAGTGGTAGTCAATTAAAAAAAACGAAAGAGTGCGAGTCGGACTTGCGCACTCGCGCACGAAGGGTTCCGTACCATTATCTAGACATTACTATTATCATTAGACACTTTTTTTAATATCGAGCGAGCAAAAAACGGCATAAAAATCACGTTTGTTGTATAGGAGCCCCCCTGAAATATTTATTTTATCTGTTTTTAGTATTTGCTGTGAAAACTTAAATTGTCTAGCTATCACGGTTCATGAGATACAGCCTGGTGACAGACAGATGGACAGTGAAGTCCTAGTAATAGGGTCCCGTTATTACCGTTTGGGTACGGAATCCTAAAAAGCAATATATGTATTTTAAAATGAGGTCCAGTCTGTGTACTTTCCATTGAAACTTGGATTAACTGTATCGGTTAACTTGTCTTAAAAACCAAATTAGAAATAAGGGTTGTTTGATGTTCCTAGGTAACCACGCTATCATAGCGTGCGCTAAGCAGTTTCCACTTGCCTACTTTTTAAGCCTTAACTACCATCACCTGATTTAGTTGTGCTGCATCACCGGTGGTCGGTGTAGCGTGACGTAAGGTTGAACACACGTGTTTGCTTAATTTATAAGCGGAGTGCGATTCAAATCAACGTAACTCATTCATTATAAATACGAGTATATGGGACATATCACACTGATTAAGCTAGCCCCAAAGTAAGTTTAAAACTTGTGTTATGGCATACTAACTCAACGATACTTTTTACCGAAATCTGACATGTCGTTTCAAAATAAAACGTAGACTACGTTTGTATGGTAAACTCGGATTTTGTCTAGGGTAAGGAGGCTCTTAAGGGTTAGGACACATCTATCAGCACGGAACAGCACTTTCCTATGCTGCTATCCTTTTCTGTCGCTCAAAACAGTCATTTGCTAGAGCGTGAGAGAGCGACGGAACGCTTCAGCATGGCCGGAGCTGAAGCGTTTCGTCGCTCTCTCTCGCTTTAGCAAATGACGCTTCTGAGCGACAGAAAAGGATAGCCGCATAGGAAAGTGCTGTTCCGTGCTGACAGATGTGTCCCAACCCTTAAGATCAACATAACTCATTCATTATACAACTATTAGAGATAGTAACATTCTACCATAAAGAAATAAATGTACTAACGATTTGGGGATATATCTTAGTTGAATATTCGTAGATGGTTGGACTGACAGAGAACGCTATAAGGCCACCATTTGTACACTTTTTATGTGCACAAAAGTTTTAATAAATACGTAGGGACAAATCACATAGATTGACCTAGCCCCAAAGTAAGTTTAAACTTGTGTTATGGGATACTTACTCAACCATACTGTATTTCGTAGGTCATTAGTGGACAGTCTGTGAGTCTCCCACTGGCAACGCGCCCCGCCGCGGTGCGCAGAATCTGCCGCGTTTTTACGAAAGCTGCTTTCGTTTTTAGTGGGTTGGACTAGGCGTGTTTTCTATACAAATTGAGATACTTGCATACAATGTTAAAACCCGCGCTCCGCGACGGAGCGTGGTGCAGTTGGTACATCGCCTAATAGTGGAATATGCGAAAAAAACCGGCCAAGTGCGAGTCGGACTCGCGCACCGAGGGTTCCGTACAAACCTGCAAGGTTTAGTATTTGGTATGAATTTCAATTTAATACCTCTACGCGTTTATGAGGAAATGGGTAGAAAGTTTAAAATTATTAAAAAAATATATATTATGTGATGTAACTAAAAATTTATGGTTTTCGTAATTTTTCCTTTATCTATGCTATAAGACGTTGCTTCGTACCAAATTTCAAGATTCTGAGTTCACGGGAAGCACCCTGTAGGTTTTGATTCCCTTGCAAGTGTCGAAAATTTGCGGCAAAAACGGCTGTATCTTTTGATTGCGTTGGCTTAGAAGTTTGATTTTTTCACAGCTTCAAGGGACAGTAGACCTGAGTAATTGATATAAATTTCAGCTTCATACCTCCACGCGTTCCTGAGAAAAAGGGTCTTGACAGACGGACGGACGGACGGACAGACGGACAACAAAGTGATCCTATAAGGGTTCCGTTTTTTCCTTTTGAGGTACGGAACCCTAAAAAGGGTGCCCGGATAGTGGAATATGCGAAAAAGCCTATGTGCGGGGTGGCAAGTGATTTACTTTTTACTTAAGTTCCTAAGGCCAGGTGGTGCAGTGGGTTTCAACAATCTTTCCCGATCATGATCGATCTTTGGCTACGCGCTTTACTTCGGGCCAGGTTAGCCTGATTGTCTTCATCTTCGCTGCCACAGTGCGCCGACAGGTCTGCTTGGGACGGCCTACTTTCCGCTTGCCCTGGCGAGTCCACTCCAGTGTTTGCCACGGTATGTGTGGGCTCTCTTCTGAGAGTAAAGCGGGGTAGCAAGTGGTACTGACTAAACGATTCCCATTTGCTTTATTTCCGCAGTAGAGGATGGGAGAATGCTTATTACCCCCAAGTCAATTAATTTATTTGCTCTTAAAATAGATTTGGTTATATTTATTTTGTTAACTTTAAATTTTGTACACAAGTTAGGGCAAAATAGTATCGGTAGCTTTTGCACTAAAAATAATGACCTTCAATAAGTGATATATTTATCCTTCAATGAATAAAAATCTTTGACTTTGAAAACCAGTCTTTGTTTGGTCCACCAAACGGCCAGGTCAAAGTGACCCACATTTATACCGCCATCAGCCTTTAACTTGCATTGTTTATAATGATAGGTTATCCCATTGGCCGTAATCTGGTGACTGGTGTCACGGTCACGGATTGTTAGTGATGGGCGAGCTACGAGTATGATTATGTGGAGATCTAGCGGCAGTACCACAGTCATCATCAGGTTTTTTTTAGTCTCCACTGCAGGATCACGACTCTCTCTGTAGTACTAGAGCTATATATAGGTATAGAGCCAGAGAAGTCAGAGGATTTAGCCTACACTCTCTGCACTGGCCAGACGGGTTGGAAAGGTCCGTTGATGGTTATAAGCTTTGTTTACTAAGTCGCCTTCTACGCCATCCACAGAAAGACTTGGAGTACCACTATACTATGGTCCAAGCTCCACTTAAGCTAAGCGTTTACCGAGTCCTGAATCCTTGATCCAAAAGCGGCAGCAATACGTAGCTACGTTGAGTTACAGTATCAAGCAATATTGAGCGCTAGGAGACGATGATAAAGTCTAATTTGATTTTACATAGTACGTAACTATCTACGACGACTGTCGTGTTATTATAGATCCTGACCCTGCCATAAAAACATCTACTGGATAAAATATCCAGTACAATAAAGAGGCAGGTTTTAACAGAAAATAAATTAATAATTTAAACCTTTTTACTACACAAACAATGAATTTTGATTAAATATTATTATGAATACTACAATCCCATTGTTCACAAATATGAGGAAATATGTTTGTATCGTAATTGGTTTAGTCGGTGAGTCAACAGGCCGTTTTATTAATAAGGTCGTACTACATTACTAATCGGGTACACTGCGCTAGTTGGTTGTGAATAGAATTCCTTAGCCGTGGGAATGCGTGTTTTTGCCGTTTTAGAACGATTCCTGACTTCCTATATCTTTGTATTCAACTGCTACAAACTTGCAACAACATGTACAAGCCAGCGATACAATATCACGTATTTATACCTAACGGGGCAGACAGAGCCTTGGTAAGGTAAGTCCCAGGCCACTCTTAGCGTAATGATGGGCATGAAGGTGGTAAAAGGAAATCATAATAGTGACCGCATCGCCTATTGATATGATTCAGATTCTCGCACATTCCCTCGATCGGCTTTTACGATCTGCGCGGGAAGAGAAGCAGCTGGTATATTCTTTGTTTTTAAGCCAGGGATACATTATTTTGTTGTATGTATCTGTAATGCATGAAAGGAATGTTGAAACGATTTGGACATGTAGGAAGGGTAGACAAAATGAGATTTTTACTGGAAGTTCGCCCCGAACTGTGAACTCGCGAACCCCATAACTCGGCAACCCCTTGACCGGTGTGGCTCTTGTTCGAACAAATTCTATTAGCTTCATCTACACGCCTACCAAATCTCATAAAGCTCTGAGATCAAACCTTCTCGAGTTATTGTCGAACAAACATACATACACACAAACGCCGGATTGTTCAAATAGACTCGGGAGAACTTTAAAAAAATGGCGTCAATTTTATCCGAACAGGGCGACCAGAGCGAGGTGCATATTTGACAACAAATAAACGGGCAAGTGCGAGTCGGACTCGTACATGAAGGGTGCCGTACCACCGTACAATGTTTTAAAACGCTGAAGAAACACGTTTCTGGTATGACGACCCCCTTTAATTATTATTAACTTTATCTTATTTTTAGTATTTGTTGTTATAGTGGTCATAGTGATACATAATCGGTGAAAATTTCAGGTGTCTAGCTATTACGGTTCAAGAGATAGAGCCCTGTGACAGATCGAGTTAAAAACGCTGAAAAAAACACGTTTTTTGCATCACGACCCCCTTTAATTTTCAACTTTTTTTTTTAGTATTTGTTGTTATAGCGGCCACAGTAATACATAATCGGTGAAAATTTCAGGTGTTACTATTACGGTTCAAGAGATAGAGCCCTGTGACAGACGGACAGACAGCGGAGTCTCAGTAATAGGGTCCCGTTTGCACCCTTCGGGTACGGAACCTTAAAAAGGGGTGACGACCGGGTCACAAAAGTATTATTCTAATTAGTCCGTCTTGTAGATTATCTAAAAATAATGGACCTATACTTTTCAGTTGTCAAAAAAGTATAAACTCACAAAGATACACAGCATCAAGTTCCAGAGGGCTGGTGACGTCACCGCTAGGTAAAAATCGTACCTAGCCGTGACGTCATGCGAAATTTAAATGCGCTGTATCTTTGTTTTTTTTTGTTTCTCAGAGAAAATAAAAAATACGTGTACAATATTTTTTAATAATTTAACAGATGGGCCAAAAATATTCTTCCAGTCGACTTGTCTTACTGACACTGTTAGGTAGGTCCATAAAAGTCACAATTTTTTTTTCTGCGGCTTGCGTTGTGTTTATTCGTTTTTAGGGTTCCGTACCCAAAGGGTGCAAACGGGACCTTATTACTGAGACTCCGCTGTCTGTCCGTCTGTCACATCTCTTGAACCGTAATAGCTAGACACTTGAAATTTTCACCGATTATGTTTTACTGTGGCCGCTATAACAACAAATACTAAAAATAGATAAAGTTAAAAATTAAAGGGGGTCGTCATACAATAAACGTGTTTCTTCAGCGTTTTGGACGGAGTATGGAACCCTTCATGTACGAGTCCGACTCGTACTTGCCCGTTTATTTTTTTGACGTGACAACGTCTTATAAATTGGTTAGCCGGGTGACACTTCAAGAAACTGCGTTACGCTCCGCTCACGTTATGCGCTCACAATGAGAGCGAGTGAGAGGCACTCGGGCATGGTTAGCCCGCCTAAGAGCGAGAGAGACAGACATAAAAAGACTTGTCACGTAAAACTTTCGCCCGTATACCGACTTTACAGGCAACCAATTTTTTGAAATAACATTTTGAAAATGTATCTAATTTCTTCATTATATTCATTCATTTTGACAGAAAGAAAAACATATTAAGTACCTAACTGGAAACAACATTTACTTTACAATTTTTTTTAAAATGTAACCTTTTTAATGTCATCAAAACCAACCAGATACAAATAGTACAGCCACAGAGAAATAAATAATATACAATGACATTTTATTAAGTTTATTATGCATACTAATTGGTCCGAGAGCTAGCACGAAATTTTGGGTAGATATTTAAGGCAAGTTGAAAACTTGTCACATACCTCTCCTATTATACCTCAACACGGAACTGCAGACCTGGCTGGTCAGTAGCGGGGCTAAAGCAATTTTTAAGTTTTTTTTTTTTTTCAAAAAATGTATTTGACGCAATATGCATTTTTTATATGTTGTAGTTTAATGTTTAAAGAATAAAAAAAACAATAAGCCAGACGATTTAGTCCGGGCTTTGATATTGCCAGGCGCGTGGAAAAGTATTTTTCAAAAAAATATAAAAAAGTTATTTGAGGCAACTTAAAATTTTAATAGGGTATTTATTACTTATAACTAAAAAATAAGATTCTCTAAAAGACAGGTCATTTTCATGGGACTTTCTACCTGCCAGGTCAATCTAAATAAATCAAAATGGTTTGGCCCCGCTACTCACCAGCCAGGTCTGCAGTTCCGTGTTGGGGTATAATAGGAGAGGTATGTGACAAGTTTTCAACTTGCCTCAAATATCTACCCAAAAATTCGTGCCAGCTCGCGATCTATATATGCGAAAAGACTTTCCTCGACCTAATATTTTTTTTTTATTAATTTCAGGCGACAGTCTTGAAGAGCTCAATGGCTACGGCACGATGCGTCCGCGAAACATAATATCTTCAATACTCAGCGGCACGCCGGCTAAGAACAAAGGATTAGCAATTTCAAACCCACACGATTTTAGGATGGTAAGTACTTAACAGAGTTGTGGCCCGTTAATGGTAAGCAGCGTAGATCGTCTGTTAGCAAGATGGGTCGAAGACGAGCGTCAACTCGTGAACATGAGTGCTGCCAGGAGGGACTGGTCAGCTCGGCTTCGCTTTTTGACTAATTAATGGCGCGTAGGCGACCAATTGGCAAATTTGCGGCCAATTTACCATATGGTGTTTACCACACAAGGTTTCAGAAAAAAAACCATACAGAATAAAGATGACGTCATAACTACTCTGCCTACTTTATTTTCTTGTGCTACGGGTGAAATTGATGCATAAAGATCAATCGTACCAATGTAAACTTGTTAATGTTAGTTAAAGCATATTTAATACCATTTAATGGTTTTTACTGAATTTCGAGGTGTATAGGTCGCATGTAAAAAGAACGCTGGAAGAAAGTAAAGCGTTGGAGTAAAATGTTAGTATATATGTATAGTTATTATATGTTTAAAAATATATTTGTGTATAAGTATATGTGTTTTTGATTATATATATTTTATTTATATTAAGTTTGCTTATTTTTGTGAATTTTATTACGCCAGCCACACATATTTTCTGCTTGGTCTAATGGTTGACCGGGAGAGAATGCCATATGGCATTAGGTCCGCCACTTGTACGTTTATTTTATTGTGCAATAAAGAATAAATAAATTAAATAAAAAAAAATATTCGCTCGCGGCTTAGTATAATTGTTTATTGGTAGGTACATTGAAAAGTATATTAGGTATAATATGCAATAAATATATCGATAAATCGCCTAATGCGCAGCTTGACGCGACCTGTACCGCTAGGACTTTTAAGGGTCAGCGCAGACCAAGAGGAGAGGATTTTTTATGGCACTCAAATATAAACTTTAAACTATTGGAATAAAGTGCATGCGGCTATGTTATGTTCAAACATTTATGCACTTTAATACCAATAGCTTAAAGTTTATTTTCGAGTGTCATTAATAAATCTTCTTAGCACCCAGTAGCTGACTTTCACGTTTATCGCATATAAACAATGTCTGTGTCTCACGTTAGTTATAACCTAAAGATACTATTACGATACGAGTAGGAACCAGTATCATAAGGTTATGTGTTCAGGTATTGCTGTGCTCCTCTTGGTTCGCGCTGACCCTAAGAGGCAGTGAGTCGAGCTGGTAAGAACCAGTGTTACTTTAAACACACACTGATCAAATGGTGGAAGTGGGACCTTAATTAACTTGGGAACTTGTTCTTTCCAGGTGTCGGCGATCATAGACGTGGATATAGTGCCGGAAACGTGCAGAAGAGTCAAGTTATTAAAACACGGCTCAGATCGACCGTTAGGATTTTTTATTAGGTAAGACAAAATTCTTTAATTTGGTTATTTTTATTTTTATTATTTTACGGCCCTGGATACGAGTCCTTTAGGGCTTTTTTTACTTCCTAACACCAAACTACACCAATTTCACATTATAAAGTCCACTAGAATCAATTTGCAAAATAAATTATAGCAAACCAATTGAAAACTTAAGGTTGGGACATATCTGTCAGTACGGAACAGCACTTTCCTGTGCTGCTATCTTTTTCTGTCGCTCAGAACAGTCATTTGCTAAAGCGAAAGAATGCTTCAGCATGGCCGGTGCTGAAGCGTTCCGTCGCTCTCTCTCGCTCTAGCAAATGACGCTTCTAAGCGACAGAAAGGGATAGCAGCATAGGAAAGTGCTGTACCGTGCTGCCAGATGTGTCTCAACCCTTAAGGTTACTAGTTAGGTGTTTTTTTTTAAATTCAATACGCGATTTGTCAATGTATTGGAAACGTAGATTCATTAAATTGACCTATCTGTTGTAATTTTTATGTCCCGCATTTAAAGTTATAATGTAAAAAAAATACAGGTTGATTTTACCCACTCTAGCTATATTGAGATCTTGGAATCCGCTAGATGACAATAAGTCAAATCAGATTTTTTTTATTAAATAATTTTACGGCTCTGGATACAAGTCCTTTAGAGCCTATCTTTAATTTTGTTCTTTATTCCTAATCCTAAACTAACGTAATCCTAACAAGTTACAATCAAAGGGTGGTGTGGTGTAGGCCTTTAACTGCTTCAAGGGAGCTTCTGGCGACAAATCTGTACGAGTCCATTGGTTTTCATAGACGACTGAGTGGCGGACGACGCTCGAAGACGCTCACACAGTCCGCAAAACAAATATCACTACAGCCGTACTATGACTATCCACTTCAACTATTTTACACGTTGTTCATGAGTATGAGCATTTATAACACCAAACAACACCAATTTCATATTATAAAGTCCACTAAAATCAATTTGCAAAATAATTTAATGCAAACCCATACCGAACCCCTTGACTTCCCGCCAAAAAAACTCAGTTAAGTCAGACACTTTTTCTAAATGTCAAAACAAACAATATCTATGTTAATTGTATGAAATACAAAACCGTGACGTCATAGATATTTGGAGTCAAATAGCGCTTTTAATAGCAACATTTTACCTGAAAATAAAATGTATATTAAACATACTTACCTTATTCGAAGCCTATATAATGAGAGAGCATCCATTTCCGGTTGGAGTACTAGTCATGACTTCCGGTTTAGGTCCACGCCCCTCCATTTCCGCTCCATTCATTGCGTTGTGTCCTTCTGCCACGCGACACTAGCGCCACCTAGGTAGTTGGGTTTTGTAACCCAGTTTGTTCGTCATTGGATCGTCTTTTGTGACACCAGGTAGAACTACAAACTATAGGCTTCGAATAAGGTAAGTATGTTTAATATACATTTTATTTTCAGGTAAAATGTTGCTATTAAACTCACTGTACCGTTATTCGAAGCCTATATAATGAGAGACGTGTTTATTATCTCCTGGTGGTGCTAGTTACGTCAATGTGATTTTACTTATTTAGTGAGCAGGTTAGCACCTGCGATAAAAAGTTTATCCCATAGGTAGCACATGTAGATCGATACATTTATGTGCCATACGTAGTGATTGTTTAACAAAATATACTGTTATATTGTGATAAGAAAACAGTAAAATGATGTCTTATCTGGTGAATAGACAAAGAGTCTTACAGATATTGATGATAAAAAAAACAAGTAGCTAGAGGTATCACACCTCTCATATGGTATGACATACCAAATGGTACTTTTCAGTATATTCGGGAATTTCAGTATTCCATTTAAATAAAGTCATCTACATGGATATTTTTCAGCAAGTACTTAGGTACTGCGATTAATCTAACTGGTAGCATTTACAACAGGTGCATGATAGTTAAACTATTGTGCGCGTAGCAGATGGTTCGTAAGAGCCCAATAAAAATCCGCTAAAGTTTTCTATGTTGCCCACTGTAGTGTATGTGAGTGAAAGAGAAGGAAGCATTATGTCATCTCTAGCGCACGTGCGGTCGTAAACAGCTCAGTAAGCTGTGAGCGGCGGAAGTGAGAGGGCGCGCGCGTCTAAGAGCCGACAATATAAAAGGATATACCACATTTTGGCGACGAGGATGAACTGCAAATAGTATTAATATATTATTGATAAAAAACAAAAAAAAGTGTGTGTAAATGGGTGCTTTGAAAAAATAATTAACTAATAAAATTTGTAGTACAAGTTTTAATAAATAATGTTATTCAGAAAGTTTTTACGAAACATGAACACAGTGTTAATGTTTTTAACAAAAATATACTGTTGATTTTTAAATTTAAAAAACAAAATCGTACGTTTATTATCTGTATGTCAAGTAAACAAAAACGTTGACTGCCATTTTATTTTTATAAGTGACGTTAAACTATCAGAATCGGACCTGATAGGTAAGCAGTGATTAAGTGATATTTCTTTATATTGTGACTTCAGATATATTTAATTATTTGGACTTTAGGATGGCATTGCACATGATTTATAACACTAGTCGTCCGTTTACTATAAGTGGAAAGAAAAAATCGGCACGGTGATGGTAGCAAAGTTCTATGCTTTTATTACTGACTTATTTTCTGCTGAATGCAGAAATATTTCACAAAAGTAACTACCTACATTTCATTATAAAGATATCTATTAAAACAATACAAATAATACTGACATTACTGATGAAAAGTTTACAATCTAGCATTTGTTACTACTGGTATGAAGTCACCATGATGGCTGTACCGTAAAGCCTAGATTTAGGATCTAGGAAGATAGATGAGATAAAAGAAAGACCAGATATCGGCAAATGAGATAAGTATAATAAACAACTATTACATTAGTTACAAGGATTCACAAGAACACTAGGTACAGACTAGGTAGTCAGGGTCGTGAGTTATAGGCACTAGATCAGTTGAGTAGCCCTTCTAGGTAGAAGAACTACTTAGCTTGAGATGCTGCCGAAGACGAAAGAGGACGAGCGCCGGCCGCCGCGCCTTATATATATGAATGGGCTCCCCCGCTGCGCCTGAGAGGGGCGGAGGGGTCCTGGAGCCGATGTCACATGGCTGCTGTTGTTTCTGTGCAAGTGTGTTTTGTGTAATTTTAAAATTAATTTTTAGCATTTAGCGGAATGACGCTAAAATAATGATTTTAAGGAAATTTAAATACCAGTTGACTTAAAGATTCATTAGGACCTCAATAAAATAGATTTTGAAAAATCATAAAATTGCCTATTGACCGCACCGTATCTGTTTGTTTATGCTGTAGGTTATTATTTACTGCCTAAGCGATTCAAGGTTAAGGCAGGCCTGTGTCACTTCCCGTTTGGGTTTCGAAAACGTACCTACATTATTACTGTGCGTGTGGCAACCACTCCAAGTGGTAAATTCGGTTATACGAATCGTTTGTCCAGAGTAATGGAAATGAGATTGGCCTGCAATGGATTTCTGGGTGTCTGAACGAGGGGGTGCTGGGTTCTGATGTGAGCTAAACCTCGTGAGCTTGAATCATATCGCTAGCAACATTGAGTGGATGATTCATTGAGACTTCTGTGCGTGAGTCAAATTCAAATTCAAAAATATCTTTATTATCATAGGATATTTATAATATCTCTTAATAATAGTCACTTTGTTTTGTTTTGCACAAATGTTGACGTCAAATCGTTACTTAAAGCTAAGTTTACGCCGCTTCCTAGGCGCAAGTGCAGAAGAAGCGGCAACAAAGTGCACTGCACGTTTTCTCCAAAGACGTCAACTAACAAACTAAAAACTTAAAATTAGTTATATAGATGGACAGAGAATACATTGTTTATTATGTCATAATTAAATTGAATTATAAGAATTACGAAATTTAAAATAATGTCAATTTGTAAATTTAGTATGTACCAATGTACCTAAATTATGACATGTCTAAGTATACAAACCTTTAAGAGGGACCCGCGCCAAGCTCAAGCCAGACCTTTTTAGAGTACTAGTACTTATTCTGTGGTTAAGGTTGGACATTGCAGAAACGGTCGGCGTTTGTTTTTGTTATTAGTACTTACTTATGAAGTCGTCTAAGCACTATTGAAAAATATGTCCAAGACTTAACTAATACATTTATATTTTAACGTATAATAAAAAAGAAATTGCATTAGATCTACGGGCCAGGTTCAATTCCGGGTCGGTTCATGATGAAGTATCTATCTCAGATTAATTAATTAAGATAAATAAAGAAAAAATCAAGTCCGCCACTTGTACGTTTGTTTCGTTATGCAATAGAGAATAATTAAATAAATAAAAAATGGGTTGGTACATTATGTGAGTTACATGATGGTTTAATACATTCTACTAGACCAATGTAGATTGTTTAATATTGTATCAAGAAATTACGCTCATGTAATGGAGAACATGGTCTGTTTAATAGACTAAATTACAGGTGATGAGACGAGTACATGTTGTGATGCAATGTAAATATGTCAGAGTGTGATATAATATGGAAGTCATACGGTGACGCCCGTAATCAGAAGTTGTATGGGTAACGCCCGTAATATGAAGTTTTATTCGGGTAGCGCCCGTTTACTAAAGTGTGTGATATATGTAAGTCATACGGGTGACGCCCGTAATTGGAAGTTTGTACGGGTAACGCCCGTAATAGGGTATTTGACTGTGTTTGTTTTTGGACAATATTTAATTCGAAACAAGAAATATCACTAAAAAGAAATCTTATCTCGAAAACAGCACGAAAATTGGTTGATAAATGAAGTAGTAGTTAGCATTTTAAATATTGGTTTGAAGAAAGGTGGGAGCGTGGTGAGGACATCTCGCTATCACTTTCGTACCCGCGAAACCTAATAGCAGTGACGTCACACAGCAGTACATGCATCCTTTTTCTGTTACTTGACAGTTTCCCTTTCCAAACTGAAACTTTCTTATTTTTGTGCAGAAAAAAAAAATTGTTTTCGGTTTCAGATTATGTAACTTTTAAAATGCAAAGAAATAAATAAATTGAGTCAAAGGCCGTATTGAAAGTTTGTACGGGTAACACCCGTAATCTGAAGTTTTATACGAGTGACTCCCGTAATTGGAAGTTTATACGGGTAACGTCCGTATTCTGAAGTTTTATACGGGTGACGCCCGCTTACTGAAGTTTTATACGGGTGACGCCCGTTTACTGAAGTTTTATACGGGTGACGCCCAATTACTGAAGTTTTATGCGGGTGACGCCCGTTTACTGAAGTTTTATGCGGGTGACGCCCGTGATTGGAGGTTTATGCGGGTGGCGCCCGCAGTCTGAAGTTTTATACGGGTGACGCCCGTGATTAGAGGTTTATACCGGTAGCGCCCGTAATCTGAAGTTTTGTATGTGTAGCGCCCGTTTGCTGAAGTTTGATAACAATTACTAGAAGTCTTGTAACGGCTGTCACTGGGGCGACATTGAGTTGGCATTCATTGAGTGTTTTGATGGGTTTTGTTGGCGCCTCGGGGTGTCCAGTGAGGTAGCTGCCGGTTCGCTTTTAAATGTTTGTGTTTAGTAATTGTACCATGTACCGTGCAGGGAAAAGTGAGGAAAATGTTCATTGTTATTATTAAGTTCATTTAGAAGTAATAAGATTTTAATTTCATTTAATATTACACATTGTTAATAATATTATAAAGATGGCAAAGAATGATTTTGATAAATAACATAAGCTATATGTTATAATCGTATTCTGCAGACTGTAAAATGCTCTAGAAGGCGTATCGAAACTGTATGGTTAATTACAGTGTTATTAATAACATTATAATAATTAATGATTAACTCTGAGATTATTAAACGCCTTAGTGTAGCTTCTAGGTCAGTCTTGCAATACAAACTTTCCGACATTAAGCTGACAGTTATAGTTATGTAGTTTATTCTTGCATTTCGTACAAGTGATTACGGTAATCAAGTTTATAAGCTTATTCCATGTTTAGTTTTGAGCATTTTGGTTAACAATTGAGACTTATAATAACGAAGTAGTTGCAAATTATTTTATATGGCTAGGGTTTGTCAATGGTCCAAGATATGTATCTTGGACGGACGTAAGTGAATTGACGGTCAAATCAATGGAAATATTTCCGTCTTTTATTTTAAAGTATAATTACATACATACATAGGTAGGTGTTTAATGCTAGTAATAATAATAATAGCTGTATTGCAAACACAAAAGATCCATAGATAAAATATAATGAAAGTGTTTACGATGAAAGTAATAAGGATAATATTGTTATAAAAACTTGGCGGCAATAGCCAACCATGTCGGTAGGTGTTGGTGGTTATAAGTCTCTCTGCCAGACATTGCACAATGCTGTTTTTACGCATGGTAACCCTGGGCATAAGGTTAGCTACACGATGACGGCGTATGGCATTTGAAGTGTTGACACTTCCCAGACACACTACACAGGGCCCCATAAGCCCCATAATTTGGCCCCATGGGGTGTCTAAAGATGTTGTTACATGCTACCCTTCAACCCTAATTTGACGTATTTAAGCGTAGCCTGACGCGGCTTGGACGTGTTCAGTTGGCGGTTGGCATCTCTTTGATGTTTACGTGCGAGCTATACTGCGGAGTTTGATGTTGTGTGGCTGACCACTGCCTGACTTCACTGCGCGTTCAGAGAATGGGCTGTTTTTGTCAAGAGATATCGGAGACATCGTTTGTTAATGTTGGATGCAAGTAGTCGAGAAGAGTGGGGCAGACCTTCGGCTGGGTTTCTAAGTTATTAGTTCGACGCCCACCTTTCTGCAAGTTGAGGAATGCGGGTAGAACAAGTGAAGTGAGAATCCGCTTTGCTATTGAGGTATTAATGCATCTACTACATATTGATATCTAACATGGAGTATGGGTCACTTCGTTCTAATCCAATTTAATCGAGCTGAGTATCATTCCTTGTTGGTTTCTGTGATTTCGGAGGCGGGATTACATGGTGACAAGTTGAATTGAGGTTTTATCTCCATGCCACGCGTGATAAAAGGAAAGAAATAGGGATTGCCGTCGTATGGTTCGTGACAAAACAATAGCCTCGCTCTATATCACTTACATATGATACATTTTTGATAAAATTTTATGCTTAACAGGATTAAATATATTATTTGATGGGTCTGGCTGGCTGGACGAACCAGGGGTTTAACATTTTGAACGTTCAATATTGTAACCACTCGATTATTTATCCGCGATCATTTGGGAATCAAAGTGCATCCGAGAATTGAGAGGTTTTCTAATAGGCATAGAGTCCCCTTAGGTACAATCTTATTAATAAGATTGTGTGATGTTTAATCTTGATTTCATTGGTAGGCTTGGGTAATTATTTCTTCCCTTATTTGTCAGCCTGTGTCGGCCCACTGCTGGACTGAAGGTCTCTCCTAGGGCTTTGTAATTATGTTTATTCACTAAAGTTTGCTGTTGATGCTTCAAAAAAAAAAAATATATATATATATATAAATAATGAAATCTGTCAGTCAATAAAAGAGGAAGCAATAAAGGTGAATGTCTTTTTAGTTTGAAAAGGCGATGTGTTATGAAATGGATTGGACTATATAAAAGGAAACGCACAATGGGTACGCAACACATAAAAAAAGTGGAGGGAGAATGTAAATCTGTGAGCAAAGGGATTGATAGACGGAATTTAGAAATTGCAGTAGAAGCGAGTTCAGAATAAGATATTTAAGAATATCACTCAGAAGACTAGAATAAAAATAAAATGAGAAAATTAAGTTGATTGTTAATTTTGTTATTAGAAGTCGTGGTAATAATAAATTCACGAAGTAAAAGAAAAAACTGAAAAAAAAAACTAATAAAATAAGGAAGGGATGTAGTGTATGTGAGTGAAAGAGAAGGAAGCATTATGTCATCTCTAGCGCACGTGCGGTCGTAAACAGCTCAGTAAGCTGTGAGCGGCGGAAGTGAGAGGGCGCGCGCGTCTAAGAGCCGACAATATAAAAGGATATACCACACCCACACTAAACATTTAGGTAGTACAATGCACATTAGGTGTAAGTATTTACTATGTTTTGTTAAACAAGAACAAAAACAGTTTTACAAGAACTACGAGGCGAAGAACACAGTTACATTACATGCATGTACGGTATTACGCATGTATATCACGTCTTACTCGCAAGACTTTTGCGCTTGCGTTCGATTCGACATGAAACGTTACATCCAATCAAAGACGTTTATGCTAAGTCACGCTAATTAAAGCTTTCTTTAATCAACTTTCACGAAGTGTGTATGCTTGAATGCGTGAACCCGTAAAGGGTTGATATATCATGAAAAAGTTGGCCAGGGTGATTCGAAATCACAAAGGCTCAGTTAGTTGAGCGCTCACAGTACGGAAGAGAGTTCGAATCCCACGCATTTATACTTATTATGCAATGCTTCATGGTGTACGTCTGATAGGAAGCGTAAATGCTTCTGCTAAGATACTGATATTCGTATTCTGACTATCATACTATTTGTATCCACATGTTGCACTGTAGGGATATTCATTTTAAATTATTCTGGTTGGAAATAAAACTATGCCAAAGCATACATTAAGTGAGCGAAATGTAGCTACAAGCGTTACCGGCTACTACTTTAAGCGTTACTGACTTCAGGTACCGAGTGAACCCAGGTGGGAGCTACGGGTACCATAATTGTCAATGTTTGCTTGACATATTTAGGTAGGCTGATGATAAATGTGACCAAGGCACGTGTATGCAAACATTTTAGGCACACAAACTCTTGAATAGCATTTGTATAATATGTCCTGCACTTGTCCGTTCGGTCGCCTAATTCCTTCTAACAGTTTAACAGACGATGATGATGGGCGTGGACCTACGTCAGCGTGAAGATTGAACTCCTCGGCTCCTCTGGGGTACTTGTGTGAATGTCAGAACAGCACTCAAATCGAATTCATATGTAACATGTTTAAAAAATATTGCAAGTGATCACATTTTCTTGCATCTTAACTACTGAAGTTTATTGTGTCACACAAATTTTTATGAGTAAAAATGCGGTTTTGGCATTTGACATTTAATTTTATGTCAATAAAAGACAGTTATAGTGACGATATTTACACCATTCGTGCATGAATTCGTTTCGATCGAGTTGGAAATTAAACTCCTGGTCGTTTATGGCAAAACTACATCGAATTACTAATGCACTGACATTAAATGTTCTAATAAGCGAGGGCAAGGTTCCCAGGTACACATAGCCCTTTAGCACGGTAATATCTGATAAAAGACACCGGTGTAGTATGTACGTGTTGTACAAGTGTATACATTTTGTCGTGTCTCAATATGTATGGCTTGAGATGCGTAGCATCTAAGTACCATGGTAAAAGCATTTTTATAAACAGTATTAAAATCAGAAATTGTGATTGTAAAATAAGGAACTATCGCTCAATTGATATTCAGGGATTTGTTAAAATCCACGTGAATTGATGATGTATCTGGGTGGGTAGGTATCACTAGTATGACCCCCCCCCCCGCTCCCCGAACTGTGGAGACAACTAAACTGCATACATCATTTCATTGAGTGATGCTAGACTCGAAATTATCAAGAGTAGATTCCGAGATGCATTAACACGTAAACATAAACTGCGCCTTTATCCATAAAATAACGCGAGATTCTTCCGATAGTTTCGTCGTCTTTCGGGCTGAGAAAACGACTGTCGTGACGTACCCGTCAACCTCGTTCCTAGGTTTTTGATGCTGGGTAACAGTGAAAAACGCCTAACCAGACATTGGTGTGCTTGGATCGATCTGCGAAGCAGAATCGAGATCTATGTACGTACATATTTTTAATAATATGTATAGGCTTTCATGAAAAGCAATAGTGTTACCCTTTTTACTTTGATCGTTGACCAAAGTAGAAGATTTTTATTTATTTTTGCCTACTAGCGGTACTAGGGCTTGCTATACATTAATGCACCGGGATCGTCCTGCGGAGCAGAGGTGCGATCCGTATTTTGTGATATCACATTCACATTATGCACGGTAGCAGTACGTTAGCTCGGCATACATTTAAACACCCAAATCGTCCTGCGGAGCAGAGGTACGATCTACTTTAAGTCGATATTTCCAGATCCGTTTGTAGAAAAGGCGACTTGCCCTTTTCACATGCGATTTCCTCGGAGAATTATGTGATGCAGTAGTTCACCTTAGTTAACCTTTTCGAAACTAAATGTACCTGGGTCCTTAAGCAGCAGGTTTTGCAAGCCGGCTCGTTCGGGACATAAGCGCGACCTACTATTTGTCGTTGGTCAACACGCCCGGAATTCTGCGGAGCAGAAGTTCCTCCATGGTTACTTTCCTTACAGTAAAATATTTCTGGATCGTGCTGCGTAACAGGTATGCGACCCATGCTTTTATTAAATGCTACATGTACATCATCATATTCAAGATGTTTACAAAACAATGTTGTACGCTCTGCGGAGCAGAAAAAAAAAAGATTCCAGTTTTTGTCGTAAATCAATACAAAAGGAACTCTTCGGAACAGGAGTTCCCATTTGTCACGTTGTCAAGCAGGGCAGGAGAGCCGTTCCAGGTTTTGTCGTAAATCAATGCTATAGGAACTCTGCGGAGCAGGGGTTCCAGTATGATTACATTTGTTACGTCGCTGTGCAGGGCAGAAGAGCGATTCCAGGTTTTGTCGTAAATAAATACGGTAGAAACTCTGCGGAACAGGAGTCTCAGTATGATTACGTTTATCACGTCCCTGTGCAGGGAAAAAAAGGCGATTCTAGGTTTTGTCGTAAAACAGTACGATAACTCTGCGGAGCAGGGGTCCAGTATGATTTTACGTTTGTCACGGCGCTATGCAGGGCAGAAGAGCGGTTCCAGGTTTTGTCGTAAATCACTACGATAGAAACTCTGCGGAGCAGGGGTTCCAGTATGATTTTACGTTTGTAATGTCGCTGTGCAAGGCAGAAGAGCGATTCCAGGTTTTGTCGTAAATCTATACGATAGGAACTCTGCGGAGCAGGGGTTCCAGTATGATTTTACGTTTGTCACGTCACTGTGCAGAGCAGAAGTGCGATTCCAGGTTTTGTCGTAAATCAACACGATAGGAACTCTGCGGAGCAGGGGTTCCAGTATGATTTTACATTTGTCATGTCGCTGTACAAGGCAGAAGTGCGATTCCAGGTTTTGTCGTAAATCTATACAATAGGAACTCTGCGGAGCAGAGGTTCCAGTATGATTTTACGTTTGTCACATCACTGTGCAGAGCAGAAGTGCGATTCCAGTTTTTGTCGTAAATCAACACGATAGGAACTCTGCGGAGCAGGGGTTCCAGTATGATTTTACGTTGTCACGTCGCTGTGCAGGGCAGAAGCGCGACTCCAGGTTTTGCCATAAATCAACATGATAGGAACTCTGCGGAGCAGGGGTTCCAGTATGATTTTACGTTTGTCACATCGAGATTGCTCCTTTTCACAATTCATCATTTTCCAAAAATCAGTAACACAGGAAAGCGGCTTTTCGCCAGCTAATGTTACACTTGCACACAATACTGTCATTATCCGCACACGCTTATTTTAATTTTTAGCAACTTTGGTACATCGATGGTTCCTTGCTGTAAGAGAGCGTTAGTAGTACCTGCAAATTCATGTTATCAACAAGAATTATCATGCTACAGACTGGTTAAACCTGAAGGCTTGTCTGTATTTTAGATAAACTGTTAAAAACTAACAGTACATTGAAAAGATTAGTCTGGGCTTATCAGGAGTGCTTGGCAGCATAGCTACCTAGCAAGTTAAAATTATTAAAAAAAAAAATTTAAGGTAGCTGAGAAACTTCATATTTATCAAGAATAAGATCGTTTTCTTATGGCCATATTGCAAGTGTATCGTTCTACACGTAGAGGCCACGCCGTAGTGGCGTTTACATCACTTGTGCATAAGTTTAAGCATATGGTTACTCACGTGATTTTCCTTTTCTGAGTCGATTTTCCTTTACCATAAAGCTATTTCCGAGCTTTTATCACTAGATTATGACACACTGAAAAGGTTTAAGCTTAGGAGATTTCCATCTCTATATCAATAACACTGAGCTGCGAAAACCGTTAAGAACAAAAATAAAATTTTAAAATTAGCAATAGACCTGATTGCCAAACAAAGTAAAACATACCTATGTATGTTTCCGACGTAATCAAATCTAAAAACAAATTTAGACTCTTAAGGTAGCAGTAATTATTTACTACCTATAAACTGTAACACAATTAAAATATAGAAAAAACAATAACCGGAATAAACTGGAGAAAAAGTAATGGTTCAAAGTACTTACGGTTTAAACACGTGTACATATTATAATTTGTTACCTCAAATAACCTTAAAATTTTATTCACAATTACAGCGGGTATTTTTCCGCCGATATTACCACTTTTCCTCCTGAAGTTTTTGGCTAGTACCGGCGAGGCGGTTTGAATTATGCGTTGCATATTAGATAACCGTCTCGAACCGAATCAAAAACGCCAATGACGAACAAACTGGGTTACAAAACCCAACTACCTAGGTGGCGCTAGTGTCGCGTGGCAGAAGGACACAACGCAACGAATGGAGCGGAAATGGAGGGGCGTGGACCTAAACCGGAAGTCATGACTAGTACTCCAACCGGAAATGGATGCTCTCTCATTATATAGGCTTCGAATAACGGTACAGTGAGTTTAATATCAGTTTTTCTGCATTGAACAATCTAAAATCATGTTGAAAATTTATATGATCAATGACAAGTGACACTATTTTGTGACGTTTTATTCAATTAACAGTACCATATAATTTATTTATGACCCAGTCATCTACCCAATTGGAATCACTAATAGAATAAAAGACTGTAAGAAAAGACTCGTATTTTTTGTCAATTTTTTTCTCTCAAATTTCTTATGAATAAATGGTTAACGTACTACTAATAAATAAGTTTTAGGATTCTCTACAGAACCTGGCAGCCATTTATATCTCAATTCTTTTGTCGGATATTGTACTTGGCTCCCATTTTCACATTTACCTTTTATTGGGATCGTTCTACGAACAATAATTCTCTAGAAATCTAACGCTCCTACATTCACCGCTTCGATTCTGATTCCATTTACTCAAACAAACTAACAGTAATTACAACGAAACACTCAAACACACACATAGACAAAGATGCATGCGATTGGTCGCGACAAGGTCACGCACGCGTCATCTTCGCGACGGTTGAGCAGCAAGCTGCCCGGAGCCGGCTACTCGACCGACGCAACCACAGAATAAATAATACTAACGCACAGAAGTCTCACTCAGCAAAGAAATTCAAAGAAATATCTACTCAATGTGGCTAGCGAAATGGTTTAATTTAGCTCACGTCAGAACTCAGTACCTTTTCGCATAGATACCTAAACATCCATTGCAAGCCAATTTCATTCTTATTACTCTGGACAAACGATTCGTATAACTGAATTTACCACCCGGAGGGGCCGCCTGCGCGCATAGTAATAATGTAGGTACATTTTAGATACCTAAACGGGGAGTGACATAGGCCTGACGCAAAGAGCGGTGAGGTGTCAACAGATGTCAAGTATGGATTATTACAATGTTTATTTACTTACATATGAAAGGCGAGTCCTGTGTTTTTCATGTCTGTATGACTTCTATACTACTTTACGGCACATGACAGCATTTTTAATGAATCGATTATCGCAAAAACACAGCAATATTCTCAAAGAAAACTTCTTGCGACGCAACCGCACGACTCGAGTGTCACGGCGAACTGTCGCGCCGCGTGGTTAATATTTTAAGCCCCGCCCGCCGCGGTACATATCGCGTGGAATGATTTTTCGGGACTAGTTAGGCTTCTAGAGAATTATATTTCGATGGGATCGTTAGATCCGTGTCTATTATTTTATTTTTATTTTACAAGTTTTCGGCTACTGTACTGTTAAGTTAACTTAAAAGTTAAAACCGTAAGAAAATGCAAATTTACAATAGTTGTGAGAAAAAAAATCGGCACAAACGGAAACTTTATGAAAACTGTTTTTTTTTCAGGGACGGTACCTCAGTTAGGGTAACACCAAACGGCGTAGAACGTTCCCCTGGCATCTTCATATCACGACTGGTGCCCGGGGGACTGGCGGAGTCCACGGGGTTACTTGGGGTCAACGATGAGGTGCTAGAGGTCAACGGCATCGATGTCTCAAATAAAACTCTAGACCAGGTTAGTCGTCTATATCTTTCTCTACCTTTTTGTATTAGGTCTTTAAGGAATTAAACCTTTGTGGTCAAAAATATTGCGGCCTCTTTCGTCAGATCCATGTATTTTTTTTGGAAAATAAAAGCCAACAAAATATTATCAGCTGTTTTATTCCCTCGCAGATCATAAAAGCCAATCGAATGAATGGGCAAAATCTCGAGTTATCATTTCAATAGGATATGCGGCTCTTGAAGGACAGAATAATTGCAATATCTAGAGGGGGGGGGGGGGGGGCAGTTTCAGGGGGCACTAAAATCATCGAATATTTGCACCTCCTTTCGCCCACCCCTTCGATCTACAAGGGTTTCGTATAGTTTCGTTTGTAGTAGTGTGGTAGTGTTTTGTCTAACTCTTTTATTCTTCAAGTTAAGCGACTCTGGAATACCTTACCTGAAGACATCAAAAGTATCTCAAACAGATACTTATTTTAGAAGAAAGTTCACACGCACCTTTCTTTAAAATTTTCGCAGCAAAATTAGTCATTGTCTCAAAACATTTTTAGTATATAGATATGTATGTATATTTATATAAGTATTTATATGTATTTTAGTGTATTATATAAATGTATTTAAGTATACTTTTAAATAGTGAATTATTAAGTACATCTTTAAAGCGCCTATCGCAATTAAATTAATTTCTGTTTTTCCTAAAGGTTGACCGGTAGAGAATGCATTAGCGTTAAGTTCACTTTTTGTAACATTGTGGTCAATAAAGATTTTAATAAATAAATAATAAATGATACTCCTCTCTATAAAGTTTCATACCTGTTTGTGCCCAGGTGACAGACATGATGGTAGCCAACTCGTCCAACCTGATCATCACGGTGCGGCCCGCCAACCAGCGCGCCGGCCCGCCGCCGCCCGACAGCGCGGCGCGCTCCTCGCAGCCCGGCAGCGAGCCCGACGAGGACAGGTACGGCCGGGAGCCAGCGAGTTCCTCATATGGTTTATTACGGTGTGCCTCAAGGAACTGTCTTCTTCTTTGTCTTAGCGTATTTCCGGTTGCATCGTCAGCTGTGCTGCTTCGGAGCGCGGGGTGCGCTTTCCCGCTTTTTCTTCTCCAAATATAATATGCATGTCAATGGTCACCCAAGGATGCCAAAGACCTTGTAAAATGGAGAAGAAATAGCCGGAACACTTTTAAATGAATTGTCTATAGTTTTACAACCGGCCGCCTGCCTGACGTCAACCCTCTTTGGGAATGTATTTGTGCGAAAAGTTTTACAACTGGCCGCCGCCCGACGTTAACCCTACTTGGAAATGTTTGTGCTTAGTCCTTTAGTCGCCTCTTACGACATCCACAGGAAGAGATGAAGTGGTCCTATTCTAACCCGGAACCACACGGGGTGCCTCAAGGAACTGTATTGGCCCCTTTATCATTTTTAATCTCGATAAAATAAGACTGCAAAGTCGATGTAAATTCCTTATTCCCATCACTCTCTCACGCCCCGGCGACCCATTCGTAAGTCAGCCGAAAGTTACCTTTGCATCCCGCCGACCCACTAGTAGGTCAGCATACTGTAT
This sequence comes from Acrobasis repandana, assembly GCA_963576875.1. Classification (NCBI taxonomy): domain Eukaryota; kingdom Metazoa; phylum Arthropoda; class Insecta; order Lepidoptera; family Pyralidae; genus Acrobasis; species Acrobasis repandana. The sequence goes on from OY756238.1 coordinate 3,807,297, forward strand.
ACCAAATTATGACTTATATCAATGGTTTAACGTCTAAAATGTAACAAGTTTTAATCTAAATTAATGAACAGTAAAACAGACTTGTGATTGGTGTATTACAATCATTCATTAATTTATTGGTAACTGGATTCAAATAAACACTTTACAATATCCGTTTGTTTGATGTTTTAACTCAAAATAACTGGATTTTACTGTTATGATTTCCTTCACCTTCATTTGAAATACGTTTTTAGGGTTCCGTAGTCCATAAGGAACCCTTATAGTTTCGTCATGTCCGTCCGTCCGTCCGTCTGTCTGTCCGTCCGTCCGGGCTCGTACTCCGCCGCTACTGCACCGATTGTCACGAAAATTGGTGGAGAGATAGATATTGAAGTTCCAAAAGTTGGTTTTTAAAATTGTGAAAAAATGATTTTTTTCAGCCGGCTCCCACACAACGAAAAGCGAATTTAAAAAATTAAATTTAACTAACGCCAAAGTGTGTGGTATTGTTGAAAAGGTCTTTTAAAATGCAACAAAAACTGCTTTGAAACTATGTAGATCAAACCCCCCAGTCTTGAGATAATCTAATACAAAGTTAAAATTAGAGGTGTCCCCCCACCGTAACTTTTGAAATATTACTAAAATAATTCTCAAAAAAAATGTGGTATATACGAGGGCCACACCGAAAAGATCGGGAATAGAAAAAAGTACAAAGATAATATAATAATGTTTACTTTTATTGTTTTTAGAAGTATTCTCCGTGACAGTTAATGCACTTTTGCATTCGATCAAACCAATTATTGAAACAGTAATTCCAGTCTGAAGTGGATACAGTCAAAACAGCTGATTTGTAAGCTTCGACCGCCTCTTCTGGGCCTTGAAACCTTTGACCACGTAGCATATCTTTAATTCTTAGGAATGTAAAATAATCATTGGGGCTCAGGTCAGGGCTATACGGAGGATGGTCCATCAACTCCACGTTTTCCAGATTTAAAAACGCGCTTTTTTTGCGTGCGGTATGTGAGCTCGCATTATGGTGGTGAAGGATTATACGACGATTCGGATTAATTTTACGAAGTTCTCTTATGACTTCCGGCAAACAAACTGTTGTGTACCAATCAGCAGTAACCGTCCTTCGTTCTTCTAAAGGAATCGTAGCCACATGTACAGTTTTCGGTACAAACGAAGCGACCATTTTTTTCGACACGCTGCGTGAGCGAATAACTTTTGTTGGCTTGACCTCACCCTCGAAGACCCAAACTGCCGATTGATGTTTTCTTTCGGGCTCATATGAATAAATCCACGATTCATCCCTAGAGACGATATTGTAAACTGCATTTGAGCTCCCTCTATTGAACCGTTGCAGAGCAGACCGACACCAATTAACACGAGCCGACTTTTGGTCCTCGGTCAAACGGTGGGGCACCCAGCGTGAAATTAACTTCTTGACACCCAGTTAATCATGTAAAATGGTCTGAATAGCTGTCATACCAATGCTGAGAGAAACCCGAATCTGCTCGTAAGTCACATGTCTATCTTCTTTTATTAATTGGCGTACAGCATCGATGTTATCTTGTGTTACCGCTGTTTTTGGCCGACCAGTAGAAGGGACTGTGGTAAGAGAGGAACGTCCACGACGAAACTCAGAATACTAACGATATATAGTGAAAGTCATTGAACAAAAGTTGTTCAGTTACATGGGCTGAGGTACCATCTGAGAGGTTTTGCGTTCTTTAATTAACATGATGTATTCTGGTACGAAAACACAACATTGCTAAATCAAGTAAACATTTGTCGTGACATTGTTCCCAGGTTCGACCAAGACGAGCAAGACGAGATCGTGGACCTGACGGCCGTCACGCTCGAGGAGCAGCCCCCCGCCTTCCAGAACATTCCCGCCAAAGACGACGGGCAGGTGCTGCACCTCTAGTACATACTGCGCAGGTACAGGCAAGGCTACGTGTAGGACACTCCCAGTTTTGTGCAGTCGATTAAGAAAGTAGAAGGATGAACAAAAATAATCAGGTTATGTGCCCAGGTTGCAAGAAGCGTAATGGGCCCATAACCTAATATATATCGTGTTCCTTATACTAGTTTATGAATTCCCCTTATTCATAAAAAATAAGAAACTTTTGTTAAACCTATTGCAGTTATTATATATATATATATATATTTTTATTATAGTAAAATACTGATCACGTCTTTATCCCTAATGGGGCAGACAGAGCATATTGGGTCTTGCGGGTCTAAGCCGACAGAGCCCAGGGTAAGCTCTAAGCGTCTGCTTAGAGCAGTAAGTAAGTCTTCGTAGTAAGAACGAAACAAAACACATTTTAACTAAAATAGATTTTGTATTTTTTATGAATAAGGAGGTAAATGTGATTTGTGGTACTCCTGTTGAAAACTTTGAAATTCTACTGTAAGTAACATGTCATAGAGTCCACATTTCAAAGTCCACAATGTCGTTGCTACCTACATTCAAAATTAAATTTCCCCTGAATCTAAAAACCGACCTTATGGCAATTGTAATACAGCTAATATTATATATCAATAAAGAGTTAGCTCAAAGGGAGTGTCCGTACTGTAGTATACTCGTATAACACTGTGACATGTGAGATTAGAACATTCCATTCGGTGCGAGACAATAAATAAGCAAGTGTTACATTCCACTATGCCTTAAAAATGGCGTCCGCTGCAGCACGAGTGTCTGTACTGACTATACTACTTGCCAGGTAGCCTGTCAATAACCGTCATGATATTTTTTCTCAAACTACCGTCACATACTACACTCGCAGTGTCCCCATTCTGTAGTTGGAGAAAAAATAACATGACGGTGGACGAAGACCACACCGGGCAGAAGGAGGCGTAACATCGCGGCTTCAGTCACGTTGAGACCACGTTCGGTGCAACCCGGACGAAACGTCAGCAAAAATTTAACATCTGCCAAGTAGTATACGGGTTAAGGTGAATATATAAGCAAATGGCCTTGAAGTGTGAAATAAATTTTTAACTCTTAAATATGGTGATAATTTCCATATTGCTCTTCGTCATGCACTAGATATCCTTTTAAATTATTTTATGAACTGCCGTTAAAAACTATTATTGGTGATCCGTCTAGCTTTAAAACTTGCCGTGGCCACTTTTGGCGGAGGCAAGTTTTAAAGCTAGACGGACTAATGTATATCACCATATTTACGAGTTAACAATTTATTTCACACTTCAAGGCAATTGGCTTATATATTCACCTTAAATATGTTTTAGTTGAGCGGACGCCCAAAGTATAGATGTAAAAAGATTAGTATAGATCACGATTGGACAATAATGTAGGCCGGATCTGACTTGTGTAAGGGGTGATACACAACACGTCGACACTATGCACGAACAAATTTTAAAGGACTAGGTTTTAGAAAATGAACGCTTATACCGCCATCTTTCTGAAATAAACGGGCAAGTGCGAGTCGGACTCGTACATGAAGGATTCCGTACCTCCGTAAAATGTTTTAAAACGCTGAAAAAAAACACGTTTCTTGTATGACGACCCCGTTTATTTAACTTTTTTATTTTTAGTATTCGTTGTTATAGCAATTATAGTTACACATAATCTGTGAAAATTTTAAGTATCTAGTTAATGCCATTATAAAGATCTAGTTAAAAACGCTGAAAAAACACTTTTTTGTATGACGACCCCCTTTAATTTTTAACTTTTTTTTATTTTTAGTATTTGTTATAGCGGCCACAGTAATACATAATCAGTGAAAATTTGTAGTGTCTAGCTATTACGGTTCAAGAGATAGAACCCTGTGACAGACGGACAGACAGCGGAGTCTCAGTAATAGGGTCCCGTTTGCACCCTTTGGGTACGGAACCCTAAAAAGCAGCACCACTACGAAAGTGCTTTTTTTTTTGGGTTTCATGAAAGTTGTAGAACAAAAGTTGTTCAGTTTCATGGGCTGAGGTACCATATTAGAGGTTTTGCGTTAGTTTATTAACACGTTGTATACACTATGACGTCTTTATCCATAATGGGGCAGATATAGCATATTTCGATATATGTTCTATGAGGAAAGTTGTTCAGTATCAGATTGAATTCTCCCTTTAAAATATTATAGTTTCAGTATATTTTGTTACACCCTGTATAAGTAGACTAAGGAAGCTCTCTTTGCTCGGTCGAGATAAAAAGAGATATTTTTGTATCACCCCTTACATAGCATCGCATATACAGCACATAGCGTTTATAACACGCTGTATATCACACGTCCACGCAACCTAGGACCTAGTCAATAAGATGAAGTGAAACATAAAATTTTCCACCTACATCTAAGCGTGAACTAACATATTATGCTAGAGAACTGACAACCCTATACAAAAAAACATACTAAACATTTCTAGATGTCGCTACTATCTCGCCCGCTAGTCATACAATGGATGCTGGGTACTTAGGCTGACGGTATCCACGAAAAATCAGAGATGGCGCTTGTTTGTTCGTAGAAATAGTTCTTTTCTTTTATGATGTAATTCCCAATTTAAAGTTTAATTATTTATGTAACTTTTTATTTAATATATTTTAAAACTATTTAATTTTGCAATGTAATTTAATTTATGACTTAAATAATTTTATAATTAACTGTAATGTAATGTAATTTTCAATTTAAAACGACTGAGAGCAGTTTGTCAAATGTGCATGTTGTGTTCGCTCCAAGTAGGTTGGCAACTTATATGCTCTAATTTGTATATGCTTAGATTCGTGTGTTGTTCAGCCAGTAAGCGAACCAAATAAAAAATAAAAAGAGAAGAAAATGAACGCTTATACCGCCATCTCTCCGAAGTTAAGCGGCACCACTACGAAACTACCTTCTTTCGAACTAGTAGCTCCATCTAGCTACAATATTTAAACTTAAAAATCGAAACAAAGGTCGTCAGTTCTCGAGGTTTCATTCGTTCATGATTTCAGGCAAATTTTCATCTTCAGTTTTGACATTTCGGTTTAGGGCCAAGGCAAATAAGTGTTGAATCTCATCTATCAGCGAACAGCACTTTTCTATGCTGCTATCCTTTTCTGTTGCTCAGTATCGTCATTTGCTAGAGCGAGAGAGAGCGACGGAACGCTTCAGCACCGGCCGTGCTGCAGCGTTCCGTCGCTCTCTCTCGCTCTAGCAAATTACTGTTCTGAGCGACAGAAAAGGATAGCAGGAAAAGTGCTATTCCGTGCTGATAGATGAGATCCAACCCTAAGTGTACATTTTTGAGTTGTGAGTACTGAGTCGCAGAAAATGAGTTGCGCAATTGGGTAGATGACTGGGTCCAAAATAAATTGTTTGACAAAGAGCATAAAACTTTAAAAAATAGTGTCACTTGTCATTTATCATATCCATTTTCAACGTGATTTTAGATTTATTAATGCAGATAAACTGATATTATAAAAGCACTGTTTCACTCGAAAAAATTATGACGTTACGGTTTCGTTTTTCATACGGATCCCATAGAAAATGTTTATTTTGACGTTTAGGAAAAAGTGTCTGATTTGACTGAGTTTTTGGCGGGAAGTCAAGGGGTTCGGTTGGGGTTTGCTTTAGATTATTTTGCAAATTGATTTTAGTGGACTTTATAATATGAAATTGGTGTTGTTTGGTGTTATAAATGCTCATGCTCATGAACAATGTGTAAAATAGTTGAAGTGGACAGTCATAGTACGGCTGTAGTGATATTTGTTTTGCGGACTGTGTGGACGTCTTCGGGCGTCGTCCGCCACTCTGTTGTCTATGAAAACCAGTGGACTCGTACAGATTTGTCGCCAGAAGCTCCCGTCAAAGGCCTACACCACCCTTTGATTGTAACTTGTTAGGATTAGGTTAGGTTAGGATTAGGAATAAAGAACAAAATTAAAGATAGGCTCTAAAGGACTTGTATCCAGAGCCGTAAAATTATTTAATAAAAAAAAATTTGATTTGACTTTTTGTCATGTAGCGGATTGACGTTCTAATAGAAAATCACTCATTTCCATTCGTTGTTTGGCACAAACGGGACTTTCGTATGAAACCGAACGCAGATGAAATTGAGATGTGGACAAGCTCAAAAAAGTATTATTCTATTGAGACCGTCAGTTAGATTACCCAAAAATAATGGACCCATATTTTTCAGTGTATCAAGTTACTAAATATTTTCAATTTTTAATTTGTTTATCTAAAGTTGTTGTATAACTGAATATTTATTTTGACGCATTCCACGAGGTTTATCCCGAAGGTTGATTAGTAGAGAATGCTACTAGAATTAAGTACGTTTTTTGTATCATTTGTTATTGGTAAATAAAGTTGGTAAGTAAAAAAAAAAATCACAAAGATCGAAAGCATTGAAAGAGTGGGGGCTTGTAACTTCACCGTCCTGTACAAATCGTACGAGACCATGGCGTCATGTGGAATTTAAATGCGCTGTATCTTCGTTAATATTTGTTAGTCCAGAAAAAAGAAAAAATACGTATTACAATATTTTTTGATAATTTTTATTTTTTTATTTTATTTTAATTTACCTGATGACCAAAAGTTTATTTCAGTCCACAAGCGTATTACGAAACTCATTTACGGCGACTCACTACTCAAACAATTACGCTGGTTTCGGTCCTTATATAAGTGGAAATAAGCGAACAGTGTCAAAATCACAAGCAATGGAAAGTATTTTCACGTCTCGTAGGTAACTCGAATTAGAGCTTAAAAAGTGAGAACATTACGTGCTTTATTATCATTAGACATAAGATTGATATTTGTTTACACACATGTAGTGTCAATTTTATCGGCCTCTATGCGATATAGTATTAATTAAGAATGTATAAAAAATAAGCGCAAATGTCTGAATTTGGTCATACGAAACCGAAAAACTCTTTGTTTATAGTTATATTAATAAATACAACGAACTATAAATACTATGGAAGCATAACCAAGCGCAAAAAATTACCCCAACGAAAGTACATTTAAGTACTTAAAAACTAATCTCGTTTCTAATACTGTTAGGCTCAGGGTCTGAAATACCGATATTTTGGTATATTACCACATTGACATAGGGGTCAATATGCTTTGCAGAGTTTTAAAAATTCGCTTCCTTTCGGCGGCAATGTAGATTGAGCCTTACTGCTGCTGTATGACGCTGCGTCATAAAGGTTGACGTCGCTTCATGCGACAGACATTTTATATAAATCTCTTGGGACCATTATGCGCGATGATGAATAATTGAAGTTACTTTTTTCATAGCATTATAGTTCGTTGAATAAATATTATTGAATTCAAAAGACAAATGAACATTCCAAAGTTTAAAACATTATCATAAACTATACTTCTTATATCATATTTGTAAATTATTTATCGAAAACATTTATGTTTGTATGAAAAAATAAAAATCATAGACTGGTATGGTGATCTGGAGGATATAAAACAATTTCTTTTTGATATAAAACAATTTCTTTTAACTAAAAGAAATTGTTTTATAATTTATACAATGTGGAAGGGACATACCCGTAATAAATCGAACCACGGTCCATACTAGATCATTATAGTATATGAAATAAGTATGAAATTAAAATAACAGTCAAAAAACAAAAGTAAATTTAGTAATTTCCATACAAAAGTGTGCGGCCGCCCGGTCTTTTTGTATCGGAATATCGTTTTTTTTTTGACTTATTTTAATTTCATTATATTATAATGATGTAGTATGGACCGTGGTTCGATTTATTACGGGTATTTCCCTCAGAAGTGGCATTTGCTAGAGCGAGAGAGAGCGACGGAACGCTTGGCTTCAGCACCGACCATGTTGAAGCGTTCCGTGTTTTGCGCGATAATCATAATGTTTGAAGTTACTCTTCCATAGTTATATATATTACATATTTCGCTGGTTTATAACGATTTATTATCGTCTTGTATCGTCCAGGCCACTCGTACAATGGACCTAAAAAATTGTTGAAAATGTGTCAAAAATTATTTCCTCATTTCCACTTCCTACAGAAGGTGCTAAAATTATTTAATGTTTCCTGTGAGTTTATGAGATGTTTGTTTGTATCTTGTTATATAGTTTCCCGTACATATCTGACCTATTATGCCTATAAGACCATTATAAAATATGTGAAAAAATCTGAATTTGTTCAGTTTGCTATTATAAACAAATTTACCTTTAAAATATATATTTTAAGCTATTATCATGGACGAGCAAATACTACAACGAAACTACAACTGACAACACCATACGAAAAAGCATACTTTGCTAAAACGCTAAAATCGCTAACCATACAAAAGAATGTGACGGTATCCACGAAAAATCAGAGATGGCGCTTTTACTATTTTAAGTTCAATGTCATTTACCGCCATCTTTCAGAAATTAAGAGATGGCCTGATTCAGTCGCTGATTACCTTTCTCTGTCACACGCACTCGACAGAAACGGGTTGAATCCGTCGCGGTAATCCAAGTGACGCAGAACAAACCCCTCAATTAAGTACCTATTGTATTATCTAAGAATTACATGAACCATGTGCCTACATTTATTTGGATTTATACAGAATCTTTTGACAGTCGATAATATAAGAGTCGTTTAAATATTTTATTTGTTTAGTTCAAGATTAGTTACGAATAAATTCGTCGCTTTTATTATCAATGTCATATATATATATATGTATTTTTTCATTTATATATGTTACGGCTAAATATGGGTGTGAACATGAACCTAGGATTAGTATTAGCTAAAGTGTGAACATAAACTTAAGATTAACCGGCTAAACCTAGGTTTAACCTAACCTTAGCCGGTTAATCCTAGGTTTATGTTCACATCCATCTTGAGCCGTAACATATACATACAACGTTCCTGTTCCATTATGTATTTTATACAAGCTTTTACATTCCATTTTTATGCTTATTGGCTAATTATTACACGACGTGAAGGGCTCGAAATTATTAAAAATGTTTTTAGAAGAAAAAAATCGCTGCTCTTACATACTTGTACTCGTGTGAAATAGACATTACATTTATACTCCATCCATTATATCGAAAATATTTCAATCGAATTTATGAATGTACTTAAGTGTGAAAGTATTTCGCAATCAACTTAGCAATATAATATTTGTGAAACATATCAATTTTATATATATGTCGGGTACAAATGCTCAATTCGATTCGTGTGAAAATTACATATACGTAGGTAAACTTATATCAATGCAAACTATTAACAACATTATACTAGAGCCAGCTAGCGAGTCATGGGTCATTGACCTGTATGTACTGTTTAAGGCTAGACTTACACTGACTTAAATTCAGTGTTTCATTTTATACACTTTGCCTTTTCTGTAATGATAATTTAGATTTTTATCATTACAAAAACCGGCAATGAATTATGAAATCAGACTGTACTTTAAGGGTTGCTATACAATAAGCGAGTCGGCATTAATCGGACAGCCGGTAATTGTTATTGAATGTTCGGGGAAAAAACCGATATAATTGCTTCGGGTCGGCTTTGTTGTTCGACAAATACTGCAGAACCCATGCCCGCTTATGTGTGTAGCAAACCTAAGATTCAGAGCTCTGCTCAGCTTTTGAGTTGCCAGTGCCCACGCTACGCATACACAATCACTTTGGGTGATGTTTTCGTGGCAATCTACTAGCCACTGTTACGCCTATATTAGCTTTGTGCCTTAAATTTTAGGATAAAATTGCGTATCGCAAACAAAACAGCCAATGTTATACATTTTGCTAAGCAAAAACGCGATGTTATGATAGTACGTTTTTTAATTACTACAGCTAGGTGTAGTCATTCTAATGTAGTCATATTGCTACGGCAGTATTTCTACTAGCCGTATAGAAATACTAGGGGAATCGAATGCCAGCAAAAAATATACAGCTCTTTAGGCTGGTCATGAACTATTTTTGTTAGGGAATAGTGAAAGATAATGTTGAAATCAATTAGGTACTCAAAAATAAGTCTCTTTAGTTTATTAATAAAACGGATAAGAATAATATAAAACTAATAGATGATTGACAGGCGGATTTTTATTAGAAAATATCTCCTATTAATTTAAACGAGCAATTCTTGTATATACATATATATACATATTATGTATATAGGGTCTAATAAAATATACTGAAACTATTTTACGGATAGATTTAGTCCATGGTACTATAACTTTCCTCATGGAACATATACCTATCGAAATAGGAGAACTTTTTTTTTGTCTTCCATACAAACTCGGTTAACTTGTACGGGAGGCCAAAAAATATTTTTCATATTTCGATATACGTTCCTTGGGGAAAGTTGTTCAGAATCATGGACTAAATTTACCCTTTAAATAGTTTCAAGTAAATATCATAAAATTTCATTTTGAAAAGGTCATTGTCCATTTTTCACTTGCCCTAGAAATGTAGTATATTTCCATTTTTTTCAAGTATTTAAAAAAACCCAAGAGACTTATTGTTAAATAAAGAATCATGGACTTATTATTGAAATTCTGATTAGTTCTTATTGTACTTGTAATTTTGTATTTTTAGATCAGTATTGGAATCACGCCTTCATGTATTTATGTTATCACATCATTTTTTACTTTATGGTTTATGTTTAATGTACTTAATTATTTTATATCACAGGTTGCCTTTAGTATTACGATGTTATATATAAATGTATGTACAGTTCGAGAGCATAAGTTTGTCATTTATGTTATAGCAAAGAAGTTTTGTAATAAAAAGCCCTCAAAGCGCGTTTAAGATGATACTTTGTGTTATGTCACTAGCATAAAGATTATATGAGCTTCTGTAACCTTTTTGTAAGAAAACAACCATAAGAAAATTTAATTGACAATTAAGGGGTGAGCTTCATCTGGTGGCACAAAACAGCACTTTCCTATGCTTCTATCCTTTTCTGTCGCTTAGAACCGTCATTTGCTAGAGCGGAAATGCGGCCGCATCGCCGATTCGGCGGCATGCCCGCTCTCTTTCTCGCTCTAGCAAATGAGGTGAGCGACAGGGAAGTTTTGATCAGCGTCACAATAATGAGTTTTCCTTTTAATCCGCAGTTGCTGCGGCGCGTGTGAAACCACTGTTAATGTATTTTAAATGCAATTTAAGGCTAGGAATACTTTATTTTTAGTTTTTACATACATTGCCCGTTTTGCAACGATCGGTCAAAATTGCATCATTACAAAACCAGCAATGTATATGAAATCAGTATCTGAATTTCAGCAAATGGATTCTCAGCCTAAGTAGACTTCATACTTATACTCTCGGCTTGTACTCGCCTTATTATAAGGGAACTATATGATTGGCTCAAAACAATGGTCCAAATATGATGTTCTGTGTAATGATTTTATAGTTTAGGAAATACGTTATTTACACTAGCACTTGTGTTGTAATAAAATATATTCTTATTTAAATTCGATACTTACTGTCTTTTTATTGTTACTCCCTGCGTTTTTGGTTTTTAGCGACTCGCACGTAACTGATTGAAAACGATGATGAAATTCCATCAAAAGTGAATGACTTGTTTATCAATTTTAGCATTGCATTGAAATTATATTTAATTTAATTATAATTTTATTTTTTACAGAACAGACGATTTGGCTATAGTGTTTACGAGCAGCCGTCTGTCTGACATCAACTAATATATAATACTGATTATGCTCCCCAAGAGCTGTTTTTTCAGGGCTTGTTAACAATACCAAATTTACACTAAAAGTAACGTTAAATAACGTTATTTTCGTGGTAACGTTATAAAGGGATAATACAGTTTATAACGTTATCAATTAACGATATAAGTAACGATACTTTTTTTCAATACTTATAAAATATTATATAAATAGCTCTAGTAGCCTACTAGACAAACTGTCATCAATTTATTCTGTCAAATATCGAAAATAAATACAGTGTTAACAATACCTTTTACCGTTAATATCATTGGTAACGTTATCCGATTAACGGTAAATAGTGGGAAAAATACCGTTACCCAGCATAACGTTAACGCCGTTTGACAGAATTAACGTTACCAGATTTTTAACGGTATTCCAAGCCCTGCTTTTTTTATTTACCGAACGAGCAAAGCGTCTCAATTTCGTTCGAGATTGGCCCAAAAATGCCTTTGTCCGTCTGTCTGCCTACAGGTCGCATTTTTCAACCGATTTTGACGGAAATTAGCACACAAGTTCCATGATTCATTTAATTTTTGATTGTGGGAGAAATAGAGAAACAGGGGGTACTTGCTGTAGTATTATTGAAGGTGAATATAGAAGCAAATGGCATGGGCGCCGGCAGAAATAATTTCCAGGTGGTGCAGATTTTAGTTTTCTTACAATCTTCGCTGATATGATTGTTAATAAAAAATTTAAATTTTATTTGGAAGCAAACATCTGTAGCACGGTTTATTTTATGTTCGAGACATTTACAAATTTCTGACTGTTCATTATGAATTTATTTTATATGTACCCAGTCGTCACGGCTCACACCTATTTGTTCGCGACGATCGAAATTAGTTTAAAAATTCTAAGTTGGTGGATATTAATCGATTTCCATTACTTCTCTGAACGCACCCTTTAAACCCTTAATAAAGCCTTAGTCTACCCGTCACAACGTACAGTAGAAAGATCTTTTAGCACACTGAGAAGAGTTAAAACTTGGAATAGGTCCACAACAGGTGACGAGCGACTGTCTGAATTATGCTTGTTAAGTGTCCACCGAGGCAATGGAGGGATCCACCAAGGACAATAAAGATAACTTTATAGAAAATCAAAAACCCCGCCGGCTGCAGCTGCTTTGCTGTACTTGAATTTTCCGGGGTCCAATGCTGCCCCCATTTAAAATAAATCATTTCAAAGAAAACGGAGACATTATTTAAAATTTTGCAACTACCAAGTCCTAGATAACCCTTTAAAGTATTTTATGAACTACTGTTTACAGTTTATAATGAGAACGTTAAGCTTTACTACGCACATTTGCTAAAAGTGGCCGTTTTTCGCAATTGTGCGTAGTAAAGCTTAACGTTCTCACTTTAAATTGTAAACAGTAGTTCATAGAATACTTTGAAGGGTTATCTAGGACTTGGTAGTTGCAAAATTTTAAATAATGTCTCCGTTTTCTTAGAAATGATTTATTTTAAATGGGGGCAGCACTGGACCCCGGAAAATTCAGGTACGGCCTTAAATGAGAATTGTGTAATTACTGCCTACTAATTATTGTGAATAAAAAAATGATTTCCAACAGACGGCTTTTTATTTCAATAATTCCTCGAGATTCCCAAGGGGGTGCAAGTGCACCCCCTGGCACCCCCCTGCCGGCGCCCATGCAAATGGCCTTGAAGTGTAAAATAAATTGTTAACTCGTAAACATGGTGATAATTTCCATATTGCTAATCGTCAGGCACTAGATGGCCCTTTAAATTATTTTATGAACTGCCGTTGAAACTATTATTGGTGATCCGTCTAGCTTTAAAACTTGCCGTGGCCACTTTTGGCGGAGGCAAGTTTTAAAGCTAGACGGACTAATGTAAATACTTTCAATGGTGGTTCATAAAATAATTTAAAGGGCTATCTAGTGCCTGACGATTAGCAGTATGGAAATTATCTCCATATTTACGAGTTAACAATTTATTTCAAATGAGGGCGCCACTTCAAGGCCATTTGCTTCTATATTCACCATTTCAATAAAATTGAGAGGCACAATAAGGCCTCCATTGTACACAAGATGTTGCAAATAAAAATCTAAAATGGGACGGATTTCACAGATTTTTGCTAAGCCAAGGGAAAGGGGTACGTCTCGGGTATTGCATGGTTCTACTATTTTCACAGAACCACTAGTCATATTTTGATCAACATTATTGCGTTTGTATAGCTATAGTGTAGTTTTCTTGTGGCACACGACTGAATGAACGAATCTCATTAGCCAATATCATGTCAATCTTTTGGACTAAGCCCTTAGCCCATTTCTGTAGCCAAATATAGCTACAAATAGGCCCAAATCATACACCTTATTGGCTAGGAGTTACAGTCTATTTTGGCATGATTTTGTTGAATTAATTGTAATATTAATAAATCTTGTCCATATCAAGCCGATGTTTAAATCAGTGTTACTTTTGAGAGCAGTTTAATAAGTGTCTTACAGAGTAACGGATCTCGTGTAAGTTTTATTTACGATTTTTTAAAAGTATATATTCAATAAGTACCTGACTCCTTACTACTTAATATAATCACATTATACAAGTTCTTACTTATACGGTTCTCGTATGATTAGTGTTTTTGTTTTTTTTCGAGGGTTTGCATCAAAAATAGTTTTTTTTTTAATTTGCCATATTTTTCTCGGCGAATGTGTCATGGACAGAAATTACCGTAACAATTATCACGCTGTAAGAAATTATTCTGTAAGTATAATTTGCCTCTATAATCATAACAAATCTGCCGTATTAAATCACACGTATTTCACAACGTGAAAGGGACTTACCCGTAATAAATCGAACCACGGTATATTATATACTAGATCAGTATAGTATAATGAAAGTAAAATAAAAGCCAAAGAACAAAAAAAAATCGGTATTTCCATACAAAAGTGTGCGGCCGCCCGGGCGATTTGTATGGGAATGTCGTAATTTTTATTGGTTTTTTTACTCTTATTTTAATTTCATAATATTTAGCGATCTAGTATAGAACGTGGTTCAATTTATTACGGTTATGTCCCTTCCACTTTGTATACAGGGTCTAACCAAATATAGGTAGGTACTTAATTATTTTAATGCTGAATTCAGTCCATGATACTGAACAACTTTTCCCAAGAAACATATATCGAAATATGAAAAATATTTTTATCCTCCCATATAAGTAGACTGATCAAATGAACCGAGTTTCTTTGGAAAGCAAAGAATTTTTTTATTTTTAGGGTCCGTACCCAAAGGGTGCAAACGGGACCCTATTACTGAGACTCCGCTGTCTGTCCGTCTGTCACAGGGCTCTATCTCTTAAACCGTAATAGCTACACTTGAAATTTTCACCGATTATGTATTACTGTGGCCCCTATACCAAAAAAAACTAAAAATAAAAAAAAAGTTGAAAATTAAAGGGGGTCGTCATACAAAAAGGTGATTTTTTCAGCGTTTTTAACTTGATCTTTATAATGGCATTCTAAATACTTGAAATTTTCACAGATTATGTATTACGTATTACTATGGCCACTATAACAACAAATACTAAAAATAAAAAAAAGTTAAAAATTAAAGGGGGTCATCATACAAGAAACGTGTTTCTTCAGCGTTTTTAACTAGATCTTTATAATGGCATTAACTAGATACTTGAAATTTTCACAGATTATGTATTACTATGGCTGCTGTAACAACAAATACTAAAAATAAAAAAGGTAAAAATTAAAGGGGGTCGTCATACAAAAAACGTGTTTTATGGCGTTTTAAAACATTGTACGGAGGTACCGAACCCTTCATGTACGAGTCTGACTCGCACTTGCCCTTTTATTTGATATAGATATTGTTCCTTATGGAAAGTTGTTTAGTATCATGGACTGAATCTAGCCTAGTTTCAGTTATTTTGTTAGACGTTATAACTCTACATATAGTTAGTATGCCTAACTTGTGCTAAAAACGCACGAAACTTGTGAAAAATTCGGAAGTTCTCGTTGAAAATTCAAAATTACTTCGAAATGCACAAGACTTTTTTATTGTAGCTTGAAATAAATGTTTTGATAGGCAATGGAAGTGCTATACGCACAGCGAGATTGTTTCCTGCTACGTGTTTACATATAAACTTTTTACACCGACGTCATCGCCCATTGAAAAATCGAATTTTGCACAAAAACACGTGCTTTGGGCTCGGTCATTTATCTTTACGGCACATTATTATTTTATATAACGATCCGCCAACAGACGTTTCGGCGTAAATGCTTTATGATCAGCCAACATAAAGTGTAGACGAAAAACAAAAATATTACATCCCAAAATCCCTTACTACCAGATGTTAAGACTCAAAATTAAACGAAAGTTTACCTTGGCATTGACACGCTTATCGTTGTCAAGGCCTCCAGAAATAAATGTTACATCCTCTCCAGAAAGTAGGATACTGTGCCAAGTTTTGTCGCCCTTTCGTCAGTCAACAAAAGCCGTCCTAGACCGATGGTCCGAAGAAACTGCTCTTGTGAAAAGTGCCAGTGTTCGTATTACAAATTAAAAAAAAAAAATTTTGACGTTTGTTATTCGCGCCAATTCCTAACTTTTTAATTTCTCGTGGCAGTGAAAGCACAGTGCGACATGGCGGATGAAGAATATCACGTGATCACAAGGATGGAGGACATCACAGAGCAAGACGACAAAAATCTTGCTGGCGCGAAAAAAGAAATCAGAAATGAATTAACAGTTATAATACCAGAAAATCCCTTCCCAGAGATAGAGGTAGATGCGTATCCTCCTTTAAAGTTTTCTTGGGTAATTCCTAAAAAATTGGCGGCAATGGCTTTCCCAAGGAATAAGGAGAACTTAAAATTTTTAACGAATCAAGGTATAACGCATCTGGTGACATTAACAGCTGGTAAAAAGCCGCCAGTGGATGATATTCCCAGGTTACGGTGGACAGAGATCCCTATTGAGGAGTTCGAGGTTCCCAGTACAGAGGAAATTAAGAAGTTCATTGACGTGTGTAAAAGGGCAGATAAAAATGAC
Source organism: Acrobasis repandana (assembly GCA_963576875.1). NCBI lineage: Eukaryota > Metazoa > Arthropoda > Insecta > Lepidoptera > Pyralidae > Acrobasis > Acrobasis repandana. The sequence continues at coordinate 3,823,930 of OY756238.1, forward strand.
GAGGTGAGTGTGTGACCCGATTTTAAAATACTTTGTGGAGACCTGGTACCTAATTGGTTATTAGTAGACGTGTCCTGTTTTTAAATAATATCCTACCATGTTTAATAAGTAGAAAAGAACTTGGAAGAATCCAGAACTTGGAAATATATTCTCTTTTAAGGCCGTACTTGAATTTTCCGGGGTCCAGTGCTACCCCCATTTAAAATAAATCATTTCAAAGAAAACGGAGACATTATTTAAAATTTTGCTACTACCAAATCCTAGATAACCCTTCAAAGTACTTTATAAACTACTGTTTACAATTTAAAGTGAGAACGTTAAGCTTTACTACGCAAATTTGCGAAAAACGGCCACTTTTGGCAAATGTGCGTAGTAAAGCTTAACGTTCTCATTATAAACTGTAAACAGTAGTTCATAAAATACTTTGAAGGGTTATCTAGGAATTGGTGGTAGCAAAATTTTTAATGGTGTCCGTTTTCTTTGAAATGATTTATTTTAAATGGGGGCAGCACTGGACCCCAGAAAATTCAGGTACGGCCTTAAGTACATATTTTGACTGTGAAAACTAGCCTGAATTTTCCAGGGTCCAGAATCAGTCTTTCCCATTCAAACGTAGTCCAGCTTTTATTTTAAAACGAGGTTAGGTTTTAGAAAAAAATGATTTTTTTAAAAATGAATACTTGAATTTTCCGGGGTCCAGTGCTGCCCCCATTTAAAATAAATCATTTCAAAGAAAACGGAGACATAATTTAAAATTTTGCTACTACCAACCAACCTAGAATAACCCTTCAAAGTATTTTATGAACTACTGTTTACAGTTTAAAGTACGCACATTTGCGAAAAACGGCCACTTTCGGCAAATGTGCGTAGTAAAGCTAAACGTTCTCATTATAAACTGCTAACAGTAGTTCATAAAATACTTTGAAGGGTTATAGCAAAATTTTAAATGATGTCTCCGTTTTCTTTGAATATTTATTTAAAATGGGGGCAGCACTGGACCCCGGAAAATTCAAGTATTAATATTTAAAAAATCATTATTTTTCTAAAATCTAACGTCGTCTCAATATAAAAGCTGGACTACGTTTGTATGGGAAAGACTGATTCTGTTTAGTGTATGGGACTCTTATGTAGTCATTAGGGCTGAGTCTATACAAAGAACGCAAAACCTCTCAGATGGTACCTCAGCCCATGTAGGTAACTAAATAACTTATGTTCAACAACCTTCACGAAGTCCAAAAAAAATCGGGTTTTTTTACATACATACCTACATTAATGTCATTTTCCTATCGATCTAGTTCCTCTGAGTATCTATCATTGTCAACTTAATTTAGGTGGGTAATGATAATGTGGTGACGGACGGTTAGTAAATACTTAATTGATTAAAAAAATCTTCTACTGGGTTTTCCTACTCCTCGATTTCCTTCCATCTTTCCTACGCATCGCGTCGTAGAAGCTAGATGACGGAACATTTTCCCTCTTCTATTTGCTATGATTTGTAATATTTGCCTTTTCTTTTTTTTATTCTCTTCAACTTCAAGGTCATTTGCTTTTAACTTCACCTTAACGGAGGAAAAAGAGGCATGGAACGCACTCTACAACTATAACAAGAGCGCAGCTCTTAAATATACTAAGAAGAAGTAAATTATTGATGTGCTTTAGGTGATGGGTCTCCACTGTCGGCAAGGGCGCAGCCGCAGCGGCGTCATGCTCGCCTGCTACCTCATACACTTCCACAGGTTCCTGCCCGACCAAGCCATGAACACCATCCGAATGATCAGGACTGGTAAGTTTACATTATCTTATATCAGGTTATGGGCCCTACAATAAGTTATGGGTCCTTCCTATCAGGTTACAGACCCTATGTTATGGACCTCTACTGCCAGCAAGGGCGAAGCCGCAGCGGCGAAATGCTTGCCTAATATCTCGCCTGCCCAACCAAGCCGTGACCGTGATTCGGATAATCAGGCCTGTTAAGTTACCATTTTTCTTAGGCTATGGGCCTCATCAGACTCCTTATGGCCGGTTAGATCCAATTAAATGCTAATCAGGCCAGGGTCTTCAAATAGGTCAGGGGTCCTAAAAAGGTCATACATTAGGTCATAGATTATACAGCGCTGTTATGAATTCATGATTCATGGTTATATCAGACTATTGGTTCAGCCGTTAGCAAGGTCACTACTCGCATAGGTGTTTGCCTGGCGATTTACATTAAATACCTTGTGAAATATTTTTGCTTGTAATATACAAATAAAACCTCGGTGAGGTAGGTAAATAAATCTTGCTTTATTTGTGTATGTATTAGGTCCTTACATATGAAATTGCCGATTGTCAATACTGGCAACTTTAAAATCAAATATCTTGCGTTTCATTAGGATTTCCAAATTCAAATTTATTTCGAAATAAAGCCAGAAAAATATTGTTTTAAAATTCGTATTCCATTTGTTTTAACATCATTTGTTTGAGTTTCAACATTGCTATAACAACAACTATGGACAAATTGAAAATTCGCGGTATTTACGAATACGAGTTCCACCGTGGCACCAGTGCTGCAGAAACGACTCGAAGAATTAACGACGTGTATGGACCAGGCACCGCTAACGAACGAACGGTGCGTTTTTGGTTTCAACGTTTCCGTTCTGGAAATTTCGATTTACACAATGAGCCTCGTGGACGACCTGATACTCAAGTGAATAACGAAGAATTGAAGGCGATAGTGGAAGCGGATCCATCTCAAACCACTTCTGAATTAGCAGCAGCCTTCGGCGTAAGTGACAAAACGATACTTATCCACTTGCGCCAAATCGGAAAAATTAAAAAACTCGAAAAGTGGGTGCCGCACGAATTGACTGAAGCAAACCAATAAACACGCGTTGCTTGCTGCGTTTCTTTGCTTAATCGCCACAATAAGGAGGGGATTTTGAACCGTATCGTGACTTGTGATGAGAAATGGATCCTGTACGACAATCGGAAGCGATCATCACAATGGCTTGACCCTGGAGAACCGGCAAAACCTTGCCCTAAGCGAAAACTGACCAAAAAGAAGATTCTGGTTAGTGTTTGGTGGACCAGTGCTGGTGTTATCCACTACAGCTTCTTGAGATTAGGCCAGACGATTACTGCAGACTTGTATTGCCAACAATTGCAAACAATGATGGAAAAGCTCGCCATTAAACAACCGAGACTGATGAATTGCTCTAGCCCACTGCTCCTTCAGGATAACGCTAGACCACACACTGCACATCAAACGATCGCCAAGTTAGAGGAGCTGCGACTGGAACCTCTGCTTCACCCACCATACTCTCCAGATCTTGCCCCAACCGATTACCACTTTTTTCAAAATTTGGATAACTTTTTACAAGGAAAAAATTTCAAATCTGATGAGGCAGTCAAAACCGCCTTCAAACAGTTCATAGACTCTCGCCCCCAGGATTTTTTTTCCAAAGGTATCAATGATCTGCCTATAAAATAGCGGAAGTGTGTCGATAACAACGGCGCATACTTCGATTGATTAAATAATAATTTCATTAAAAAAAACTTGTTTCACTTTTTTGATACTGAACGGCAATTTCATATGTAAGGACCTAATACTTAGTTTGATTAAATTAAAAATGACGTTATGGTATAAATTATTTATTTAGTACACTTACCTATATTATTAATGTAGATAAAATGATGTATGTTAATAAAAAAATGTATATAAATTAGGTACACAAATGAAAGAACGCAAAACCTCTCAGATGGTACCTCAGCCCATGTAACTGAACAACTTTTGATCAATAACTTTTACGAAACTAAAAAAAATAGAATTTTCATACAAACTGATCGGCTGATCGAGTCAATTTGTATGAAAATCCGTTTTTTTTTTTGATTTCGTAAAAGTTGTTGAACAAAAGTTGTTCAGTTACATGGGCTGAGATACCATCTGAGAGGTTTTGCGTTTCATTAACACGATGTATAGGTAAAAATCAAATAATTTATTAATACTAAAAAAAAAATGTAAATCAAAAGTGGATAATCTAGTAGATAATGAGAGCAGCACAGGACCGAGGTGGGTGGCGTCAACGAAGAAAGAGACTGCTGCAGCAGCAGGCGAGAGAAGGGCTGAAACAAATAAATAAATAAAAAAATATTCTGCTATAGAGGCCAATCTAACGACAGAACATATTCCTTCATCAAAAAGTACTACATAGTTGTAACAATTCAAAATCCATCCAACCAATAAAGAAAACCACATTGTAGGTATATACATATGAGATAGCTATCTGAATAGGCAATAGACACACCGCAGATTCATGATCATAAATAAAATAAAAACTGCTCTGAAATCAAGTTTAAAAGAAAGAAAGAAAGGCAAATTAACGTTGTTGCCTTTTTATCATTATAAATAATATCAATAATTTCGAACATATTCTCATATCCCGTATGGTCTAGTGGCTAGGATACCTGGCTTTCACCCAGGAGGCTCGGGTTCGATTCCCGGTACGGGAAATATATTTTATACTTTTTTTACATTACAGAATCTACCTACTTAAAATTATTTCTGCTTAAAATCTCCTATTAAGGCCGTACCTGAATTTTCCTAGGTCCAGTGCTGCCCCCAATTAATATAAATCATTTCAAAGAAAACGGAGACATCATTTAAAATTTTGCAACTATCAAGTCCTAGATAACCCTTCAAAGTATTTTATGAACTACTGTTTACAGTTTATAACGAGAACGTTAACCTTTACTACGCACATTTGCCAAAAGTGGCCGTTTTTCGCAAATGTGCGTAGTATAGGTTAACGGTCTCACTATTTTCTTCACTATTTTGCGACGACATATTGCAAGCAAAATTATTCCACAAGAAATTAATTTAGATGAAATGAAAGTCGATGTTGGCAGCAATCCAAATTAAACTGATTTACGCGCGCTGGTATTTTTTTAATGCATTAGGATGATGAAAACGCTTTATTTTTGTACTGTACAAAGTAAAAAACCCAAATACATACTTACTTAAATCAAAGAAAAAAACATCCAACTATGTAGCTATGTACCTAACTAACCTAGCACACTGAAAACACAGTATACATATAATAATAATAATATTATAAATAATATAATAAAAAAAATATAAACTGAAGATGAGCTAATCGCGTGCGTGTGTACAATAATACAGATCGGATTTTTCTCCCCCAACGCTAAGTACCTACTTAATATGCACGTTATGCAAAATGCAGGAGTAAAAGTCGGCCGGCCATTTTGGTACAGCAGTTGTTTTGTTTTTCGTTTGTGTAAGTGGCAAACACTAGTGTCAGACTTTTCAAGCTGCCTGCATCTGACATAGCTTACGACTGCCATGAAATGACAGCCGGGACCATCGGCTTAACGTGCCTTCCGAAGCACGGAGGAGCTCGAAATATTTGATGCCACTTGTCCCATCCAAGTGCGGACCACATCAGTTGTCGCTTAAGGCTAGTGGGCCTAGTTTTTGAGTTTTTAAAACCATCTGAGAAATAAAAAATAGTGTTTTAAAATCTGAAAAAAAAGATATGTCACAAGGATCTAATCTAGTCAAAATCGCATTCATTAATTAAACAAGATTTAATAAACTTTATTCGATAAAAAAAAACCAAATCTCTTTTTAGTTTTTGTAATATTTTTTAAGACTATGACTACACTACTGATATTTTACATTTAATTCTTCACTAAATATTTATAGACAAATTCAGAGTTCCCTTTTTTTAAACAATAAAAAACCGATAATATCTACATTCCGCGTCATTCAGCGTTCATTACCCGCCCCGCTTCACAGTCATATGAAATATGTAAAAGCATGCGGGCGGGGGGGGGGGGGGGGGGATATTTTTTTTTGCGGATCGCGCACCTTATCCCCCCCAAGTGTGGGACGACAGGGCCTTACCTAACGAAAGCGCTAACAATGCGTACTTCCACCGAGCTACCAAAAAATCCCTTAAAAAAGCATTATTTTTTCCAGGATCCCTTGACTCCCCTGAGCACGAAGAAGCAGTGGGGCGGTACTTCGAGTACCTTACTGAGGACAACCCCCTTAAATTCGGGGTAAGCGGTGACGTCATGGACGAGTTTATTGAGAACGCGAAAGAAAGCACCAAGAAAGTCATGTGATATAATAAACCTTTTTTAAGATTGTTCTTTTTTATTTACCACCCGATAAAATGAGGACACGGCAGTGCAACAGCCAAGTCGAGCAAAAAAGGCAGATGGGACCCTTTAAATTACTTTTCAAAAGCTAGAAGCATACATTTTCAGTGGCCTTACTAGCAGAGACCGTATCTACTTAGTATAGTCTCCATACGTATCCATTAATCCACTAAAATCAATTCATCATCATCGCAGAAAATAATCTACAACTTGGTTCGTCAAAAGGTCACAAAAAAAAAATCTGCAACATAGTATGCTTCGTCATAAAAGTAAACAGAAAAACATCTGCACACCATGCTTCGTCAAAAGATCAGAAAATAAACTGGCAAGTGCAAGTCGGACTCGTACAAGAAGGGTTCCGTACCTCCGTACAATGTTTTAAAACGCTAAAAAATCACGTTTTTTGTGTGACGACCCCCTTTAATTTTTAACTTTTTTTTTTATTTTTAGTATTTGTTGTTATAGCGGCCATAGTAATACATAATCTGTGAAAATTTCAAGTATCTAGTTAATGCCATTATAAATGTGGTACTTTCTAATTTATATTATTTTATTTTTACTTATACTGTACTTTGTATTGTGTATGAGTATTGGGTATTCACCTTTTTATTATTATTATTATTATGTCGGTACGCTTTTCAGCCACGGGTCCATGGGGATCCGGTCCTTTGAGGCGTTCATGGGGCCAAAGCCAACATGAAGAGGCCTTTTAGTACCTTTTTATCTAAAAAGTGAGATGGCTGCATCTATGGAGGTCTATCCCTTAATATTCCATTGAGATGCACTAACGGACAGTCCACCATAGCTGCTAAACTATTGCCAGGGAGGGATTTACTTGGTTTGGGTTATGTGGATGGGATGTTAGTGGATCGGATAACTGGGTTATGGAGTGAGATACGGACATCTACCTAAAAATCTCTCAATTATTATTATTATTAATATAAAGATCTAGTTAAAAACGCTGAAAAAACACGTCTTTTGTATGGCGACCCCCTTTAATTTTTAACTTTTTTTTATTTTCAGTATTTTTTGTTATAGCGGCCACAGTAATACATAATCGGTGAAAATTTCAAGTGTCTATTACGGTTCAAGAGATAGAGCCCTGTGACAGACGGACAGACAGCGGAGTCTCGTTTACACCCTTGGGTACGGAACCCTAAAAAGGAATCTGCCAATGGTTCGTCATAAAAGTAAACAGAAAAATCAACATTCTTCGTCAAATTTCAGTCTCAGTAATTGTATTCTCACATCAGCAATAAATACACAGGGTATAATCATTACCTACCTATCTTATTTTTACTGTAATTAATTTGTCCAAAAATAGAATAGAACGGCGGAGAATTTACCTAAAACTGTCGCAATTTTATTTCAATAAGTGTACGTACTTACAATGATACAATGTCCAAAATTGAATTCTCACAGTAATAATACACTGGGTGCGAATATAGTTATTATCTCATTTTCACTGCAATTAACTTGTCTAAAGATAGAACGGCGTAGAATCTTGAAAATAATAATGATTGCGGCTCCAGCGGCCATCAATTTCGGAACTTGGCACGCCGGTAGGTGACGTCAAGGCGGTCCTTCGATCCGAACATTGTTTCAGCATCTGTTTTAAATTAAATGTTTGTTTGTAAACGCATTAATGAGCAAGTTTGGCATACAAGATTTATATGTATGTAGGTAAAAGGCCCTCTCTGCGTTATCTCACTTTCAGATGTGTCAAACCACACACAGCTTTGGCAGATTTATAAATTTGCCAGCAGTAGACCTATTTCCAACAAATTAAAGAAAAATTTGGAGTAGTCCTCTATTATAGGTCCAGGGCATTAAAAAGATGGCAAAGAGAAAAGAGGAACACAGGATAATTAAATTATTAACAAAAAAAACTTAAACTTAATTTGTTTAGGTGTTTCTTCCATATCTCCAAAGTTCTTTATCATATCTTCACCAAATTAATAGTTGACCAACTTGGTAGTAAAGGCTTTCAAATAAAAAAGAATCATCAAAATCTGTCTACAAATGGCGAAGATATCGCGTAACAAACATACCTACATAAAAAACATACAATCAAATCGATCCTCCTTTTTTGAAGTCGGTTAAAATATGACTTAAATTCCTATTTATCCTACTGGTAGGACAAACTGGGTACTGGGACTAGCTCGAAATTAAAAATACGTATTCAGTACTTAAACTTTCGAATCACAAAAAAAAATATTTTGCCCTTTCATCTCGCGTTTGTAAACAAATAACAGGAAATGGAAAACGAAAAAATATTTTTTTATTTTATTTATTCGCACTACAATATTATTATTTTATCTTATGAACTATAATGTATCAGCTGCTTCGCTTCCCGCACAGATCGTAGAAGCCGAGAAAATGCGAATCATGGGCGATACGGCTAGCAACCAATCACTTGCCTTTTTCAATCTCGCCTGCCATCACGCTAAAAATGGCCTTTGGTTCAGTTTGCTTGCGGCCTTGGGCTCTGTCTGCTTGGAGCCGCAAGACCCAAAATGCTCTGCCCCATTAGGGATAAAGACAAGCATAGTATAAAATGGAAAAACACTGAAGCAAAGGTTCAAAGTTCTGAAAGCTTTAACTCGTATATTTAGTACCACCAAGCCCTCATTTACAATTGGCAGACCATACAAATGTCAATACTCGAACGGTGGCCAGCTGGCAGCTGCCCAGTTCTGAAGACCGAGCGTCTGGTGGAGCAATACTGAAATAACAGGGCAGTGGTTCTCAACTTTGGCAGAGGGATTGAGTAGTCCGTACGATGATAGAAGATAAGTACATATTTGCAAATATTATTACAATTTACAAAACATACTTATAGGTAAGTCTGACAAAATATACTGATAATATATTTAGGGTACATTTAGTCATACTGAACAACTTTTCCCAAGAAACATAAAATTGCTTTCCACTTAAAACTGATTAGCTGATCGGACAACTTTTATGGAAACCATTTTTTATTTTATTTTACAGTAGGTATGTTCCTATGGGGATGTAGATATGTTTAATATCAATTTAAAAACATCTAATCTTCAGTTCAGTATATTTTGCGTTGAACTGTTGGTCCTGTCCATTGTAGGAGTCATTAGATTTGTATGCGCGTCTATAAGTACGTCTAATGTATACGCAGGCGAATATAATGACTTTATATTTCTTGGCAAATCTTTTTAATATTGAATTGAAATTAAACTTTCAGTGAAATAGTAGTTCCTTGCTCTTGAATATGAAAACAATAAAAAAGTTAAGTAGATTTTTGTTAAGTATAGGACAACAAATTTGCTTACTTTTGCTCACAAGGGGAGGGTTAAAATGTCTCAAATCCTGCTTATTTATTTATTTAACTTTATTACAAAACATGTAATAGGCGGACTTAAAGCCCAGGGCCTTTTCTACCAGTTAACCTACAGGTGGTGCTGATAAAAGCAAACTTTGGACGCTATGGCATATACCTATATGCTTACGTTATACTTTAACGATCCTAAAACTACACTAAAAACACTATCCTCCTTCGGCAGTCGGATAAAAATAAATAGGATGCACTTAGTTTTAAGCGACATTGTCTGCTAAAAACTTCTTGATTTATTTCTAGTTCTAGGTTAATAAATTGTGGATCTGTATTGCCACTTTGGGAAGCTCTGTGCTTACAAAAGTAATATATTCTATTCTGTATGTTTCGGAAGTGACGATGGTTTTGTAGGTGAATGTATACTTAATAAAGTAACGAGTGATGTGAAGTGTGTTTAAAGTAAGTAAATATTCCATATTTACGATTGCGAGTGAGAAAGTAATTTTGTGAGCAGTCCCCTTGAAAAGATAATAAAAGTGCACTGACGTTGAATTGAAATTGAAACTTTTGCGTGTGATGATGAATTTTATAATAAACTTCAATTGAGTAACGTACATGGTAAGCAATTTTTAAGATTTTTGATAATACAGTTAGAAGTACAGAGATATAGATTATGCTTTTGTATTTTTAAAATAATATTAGGTAGCTACATGATACGGCGGATATATTTTTGATTCGGGTCGAGCTCCGGCAGTGGAGACAAAAAGGCCTGTTGATGATGATATTGGATTTGTAATGTAGGTAGTATAAAGAAATAAATTAATACCTATCATGTTTTCCCTCTCATTTGTTTACAGAATTAAGTGGGTGAGATCGTGTTTACTTTTTACCTAATTAAAAAAAATTGAGACTGAAATAGAACTTAAGAACCAACAATGAGTTACGTCCAAATAAGGCCAAACGTGAAACTAGCTAAGCTGCTTTACAAATACGCGGACGAACAGAAAGAGAAAGAAGAGAAGAAAGAGACGCCGATACCCGAAAAGAAAGAGTATGAATCCTACCCTCCGTACAATTTTTCGTGGTTCATAGAAAATAAAATTTCTGCTATGGGCTGGCCGCAGACAGTGGAGAATTTGAATTATATAGCGGACGTTGGTGAGTTTTTATTACCTACCTACATACTACATATCTATACTTTCTTTCTGAGTTTTAGGGTTAGGACACACATCTGTCAGCACGGAACAGCATTATCCTTTTCTGTCGCTCAGAACCGTCATTTGCTAGAGCGAGAGAGAAGCGACGTAATGCGGCAACATCGCTGATTCAGCATAGGAAGCTGAATCGGCGATGTTGCCGCATGATGTTGTTGATCAGAGGTGTCCCAATCCCAATCCTTATTGGTTACTTTTGCGCTCTGAGTCTTCTCCAAAAGCTCCACAACATCCAAACGTAGCTACGTCTTTTAGTGTCAAACAATATTGAGCGCTAATTGATTAAAATAAAGTCTAATTTGGTTTGGCATTGTAATCCGACGATACTATCGGACGACATTCATGCTATTTTAAGGAGTAAAGTTCATTTCGAGGGTAGACGGAATGTGTCAATATTTTTTTTTTATTGTGCAGAGTAAGCAATTGAGCAATAGCACAGAATACATAAGAGTCAAACAGAATGGTACCTCACAGCGTCTCCCGCAAATTGGCGTCCCCGCACCTCTCCCCCGCACTTTGTGAGCTTTGACGGCTCCAAACCAGGGTTTAATTACTAGCCGCACGCAATACGCGACGTGTGTTGTCTTGAGAACTGTCAACCAATAGTAACCATTATGGTGAGAAGGTGCGCGTATAATAATTGTTTATCCACCCAATACTCTGAAGAACGTATATTTCATACATTTCCAAATGATGAAAACAGGTAAGCAAAGCAACTATATAATTTAAATTAAACGTTATTACCCAGCAACCATCTTGATATATATACCCTTCTCGCTCTCTCGCATTGGCGGGAGATATACAAGAGCGAGATTGTATATCTCCCGCCAATGCGAGCAATGCAATTGCTTATTAGCAATCCGGTAATGTTATACTGTTCTTTCTCCATTTTAACAATTTTAAGTTCACGCCTTCACTGAATCGTTGTCAAATGAGAAAAAAAAACAAAAGAATGCCATGTTTTTTTAATTTTCCCGCCTCTGAAAAATGGCTTAAAAAGGTGGTATACTTATTTGCGGCCAGTGATATTAATATATTTAGAAAACGGGTACTTATCAAACAGCCCTCGTATGTCGAACTCGTTAGTAGGTAAGTATTAAAATAATTCTGCGGTGCGACCCTAAGTAAAAAACTCACACATCGACGTGTGTACAGATAAATTGTTTCGTTTGTAGTAGTAGTAGGTATATATGTTACTCTGAATCAATGGAGAGTCATACCAGTGGCAATAGTGTTCAAAGGCACTGTACAAGAATGCAATTGCATAGTGAACAACTTTTTCCATGCGCGTAAATAAGTACCTATCAAAGTACGAAAAAAATCTTCATATTTACCCAAGTTATTATTTAACTTTTTAGAGTATAAAAAAATACAATATATATTTCCTTTTGGTATTTTGGTATAAAGTACGACCGCGTCCTCGTCTAATTCGGTGATAGAATAGATATTTATAAAAGTCACCGTTTTTATGAATAAATGTCTTTATTATCAATAGGAACTACAGCCAGTCTTAATGTTGACCTAATAAGTAGAAAAAAATATTTCGCGAACGCTGCAGCACGGCCGGTGCTGAAGCGTTCCGTCGCTCTCTCTCGCTCTAGCAAATGACGCTTCTGAGCGACAGAAAAGGATAGCAGCATAGAAAAGTGCTGTTCCGTGCTGATAGCTGAGATCCAACCCTTATATAATTTCTGTAATGATAGAATGGACTGAACTGACCCTTAAAATAACTGTTTTAAAGGGGTAAACCACTTGATAACGCTGTCTCCGGAACGGAGGCCGCCCATCTTGCAGTGCGAAAAGAAACTGGGCTGGTCCGAAATCAGGGTAAAGGAGTTCGGGACGCCCACACTGAAACAGATCCTCAAGTTCATCGAGATCTGTGAGAGAGCAGAGATTCGAGGAGAGGTATTTACCCTATTCTTCTTCTTTGCGTACTGATGGTCACTTAAAGCCCCGTCAGTTCAGAGCCAAGAAAACTGTGAGTGTTTTTGAAAAATCACTGTAATTGAACTACTTTCTTTCGATTTCGCTACAAAAAAAAATATAAATATAATAAATAAAACACAGTGAAATACGCGTCCGGACGTGCTCGACGATATTTCGCTGTTTTTTTTTGTTTTACCTATATTTATAATTTTTTTTATAGCAAAATCGACTAGATATTTAGGTAATACATTTTTTGGTATAATTTTTATATAGGTAAAAAGGTGATTGTATAAAATAGTAATATGTCTTTATAAAGGCAAATTTAGCAAAAAAGCTCAATCGTGTTTTGGATATTGTGGGTGTCTGTAGAAAAGCCTTAAGATTTCTACGAGTAGGCATGTAAAATTTTTGAGTAATAAACTGTAGTAGTTTATTTAAAGTGATTTTTAAAAAACTTTCAAAGTATTCTTGGCTCTGAACTGACGGGGCCTTAAATTTTAACCTTATAAATTTATAGTCTTCATAAGAAGACTTGTTCAAAAAGTCACTTAACCCGGCAGAGTAGAATAGGACCACTCCAAGTCTTCCCGTGGATGTTGTAGAAGGCGACTTAGGAAACACAAGCTAAACTCAACCCGTCTGGCCAGCGTGGATAGTGTAGGACAAATCCTCTAACTGCTGTGGCCAAGTGTGGCTCTGGTGGGTAGTATAGAGGGTCGTGCTCCTGCAGTGGAGACTAAAAAAGACCTGATGATGATGAAATAATTTTGCAGGTGGTGGGCATTCATTGCCGACATGGGCGAGGTCGGACGGGCACCATGCTGGCCTGCTACCTCGTGTACTTCAAGAACATGGCGCCAGAGAGAGCCGTGATGACTGTCAGGGTGCAGAGACCAGGTGTGTACTGTTTCTCAGTGCAAACAAACAGCATAGATATGATTTTATAAATTTCTTACCATTATTGACCGCGCTTATATTGGCGACTCTGGTTTTTTTTTTTAATGTCATAATATGGCCCCTGGCGTAACTATTTATTAATCTACGCCCTGGCCCCGGGCCTACACGATAATTGAACTCAAAAGAAAGTAGATACTACCTATTGAGCAGAAATTGGGAATCCATTAGTACTTGATCAAATGTTCATAAAAATTTTATCCTACAGAGAAAAATTTCAAATGTGGGATTAAAAATGTGACGTTCCACGGGAAAAGGTACCATAAGGAGGCTGACATTGTGTTTTTTAAGCTAAGTTAATGAGGCGTTTTTCAGTGGAAAAAAAAAATAGAGATTAAAAACATTCTTAAGGCCGTACCTGAATTTTCCAGGGTCCAGTGCTGCCCCATTTTAAAATTAATCATTTTAAAGAAAACGGAGACATTATTTAAAATTTTGCTACAACCAAGTCCTAGATAACCCTTCAAAGTATTTTATGAACTACTGTTTACAGTTAATAATGAGAACGTTAAGCTTTACTACGCACATTTGCCAAAAGTGGCCGTTTTTCGCAAATGTGCGTAGTAAAGCTTAACGTTCTCACTTTAAACTGTAAGCAGTAGTTCATAAAATACTTTGAAGGGTTATCTAGGACTTGGTAGTTGCAAAATTTTAAATAATGTCTCCGTTTTCTTTGAAATTATTTATTTTAAATGGGGGGAGCACTGGACCCCGGACCCCGGAAAATTCAGGTATGGCCTTAAGGGCTTAATCCCAAGTTCTTTTTTTAGACTTTGGATCTCTTACGGAATTTAATAAATATTTACTTTGCTTATTTCCAGGTTCATGCGAAACCTTCGAGCAAGAGAAGATAGTCTGTCACTACCACGACTGCGTCCGCGGCACGATCACCAAACCCGACTACCGTCTGGTAGAAGACAAGCTTTACTTCGACTGCACCATGAGGCACATGGACGACTCGGACACAAGCTCATCAGTGGATGATAATGATAGTGATGAAAAGATCATCACTGATAAGAAAGTTGAGAAGCTTCAGTTAACGAAGAAAAAGACTAAAGCTATGATCATAAATCACCATATTTATTTCTAAATTTCCCCCACTTTACTCTCCCACAGATGTCGTAAGAGGCGACTAAGGGACGTCTAGGTAACAAATAAAAATACCAAGCTTCGGTTTTTAATCACCATGTTTATTTTTAAGTTGGTTTTGGAAAGATAAGACATTTGATGTTCGTTTTACATCTTCTTTACCCGACTGCGCCAGAAGGAGGGTTATGTTTTTAGAGTGTATGTATATTTGTGAGGCACACTGCAGCCTAAACATTTGAACTTGAGAGGTGTCGTTAGATTTGTCTTCAAAAGTATTTAAAAAAAACAAAAAGGCGGTTTTTTTAAAAAATTTACGCAGTCGGGTTTTTTTAATAATTATTGATCATAGAGTAGTCTAGATACTAAGGATTGGTCCACGCTAAGCCCTGTCGCGTTGAGACTTGCGACATAACTTAATGGGAGGCGGCCCTAGAAATAACTTTAGTACCTACATAATTTTATTATGTATTTTACAATTTCTTATTTTTCAGTTTTTGTATTTGTACAATATTCAGTTTTCATGTTTTTACTTTTGTAAGTATACAAGTTATTTACAGTTTTGCTTCTTTCGTTCATTCTCACAATTTTTTTCTCCTTTTAATTAAATTATTTTATTATTCTGATATTTACAATAACGCAAGTATTTATGTGTACAAGCGTACAAGGGCAAGGATGAACTGAACTTAGAATCTATCAAAAAATACAAAACATTTGCAACACAACAATTTTAACTTCTTATGACAGACCTTTAACTTGTAAGAGAGTTTACACATTTTATCGCAGCGGCACCACTAGCGCTGCGACGCCGCATGTATGTGTTTTTGTGTGTGTGTAAAGTAGACATGGGTAACTCCGGATTCGAATATATAAATGAGCCGATTCATCAACAGGAGCCGATACCCGTACTGATTCCCGGTAATCGTTATCGGCTCCCGCGAGTTATTGAGTCCGCACCGCTCTTGGTCCCGCCGGGAACCGGCGGCGCCTGTCGGGTCGCGAGCCGCGTTTCGGCTTCACGGCGTCTCGGGAGGAATTGGGAGTCGGGAGTCAATATTATTCTGTATTGAAACCGGCACCAGAAAGGACATCTGTATTCTATAGATTCAATAGCGAAACTTAGCGGACCTCGGAGTTGGAGCCGATAACGGAGTAGGAATCATTAAGATGAGTCGGTACCGGATGCGGAGTAAGATTCAGTGAGCCGAACACTCCTCGGAGGCGAGATTACCCATGACTAGTGTAAAGGTCCATATAAATGGATACAAAATTACAAGTTCGCGGCCGCTGCGGCGAGTGTGAATATATACGAACCGTTTGTCCAGAGTAATAAAAATGAAATTGGCTTGCAATGGATTTCTAGGTATCTAAACGAAAAGGTGCAGAGTTCTGACGTGATCCAAATTAAACCATATCGCTAACCACATTGAGTAGATATTTCTTTGAATTTCTTTTCTGAGTGAGACTTCTGTACGTGAGTACTTGTACTTATTCTGTGGTATTAGACCGTTTACATTGCGCCGCTGCGGCGCCGCGCGCTTGTATTTTGTAAGTATTTGTACTGATCCTTACCAAGGCTTGGAACCGCTACCAAAAGTACAGGTTTGGTACCGGTATTTAGAGGTTATTTTCATTTCGGTACTTGTGTACCTGTTCCAGTTGAGTACCGGTACTCCGCCTTTACCAGTAAAGTACCGGTACTTTTTACACGTAGCGCTCGATACGACACGAGTCGACGTCGTCCGAGTTTGGTTTATGTTATGACTAATGAAGTTATTTTCCTTATTCTTTTCACTAAATCTGCTTTCTCACTCTGACGCAAATATTTGACCGATACTGGTACCGGTATAGTACCGGTACTGTAGGGTAGTACAGGTACTGTGTCTGGTACCGGTATCTCACCGAGGTCAATGATACTTTTTTTTTTATTTATTAAATTGGACCACAAACAAGTTCACAGTAAAATATGTATTTAAAAGTACTAAAACTAAATAACTATAACATGGAACTCAGCGATGCTGGCCACGATTAAATCAAAAGTTATTACAAATTGTGGACCAATAAAAAGGTTCCCATAAATACCGGTATTTCAAGCCTTGATCCTTACACACGGTGCTGCTCAGGCGAAATGTGTAAAAGCTCTTCAATTTACAAGTAAAAAAAAACTTTAAATATATCTAATACAGTCAACTCCTTTGTCGTAACAATGCATCGATGCACGATGATTGTGCAAAATATACGTAAGTAATTAAAAAGTATCCATAAAGATTTAAACCTTACAAATTGCAGCTAGCTGCATGATATGGGTTTGGACACATCTGTAAGCACAGAACAGCACTTTCCTATGCTCCTATCCTATTCTGTCGCACAGAAGCGTCATTCGCTAAAGCGAGAGAGAGATGGATCAGATTGCAGACGTACAAAAAAAAGGAGAGGTAAGAAGTACCCATAAAGAGTATGTATGAAGAGGTTGATAAGTGTAGATGAAGCGAAAGAGGTCTGTCAGGATCGTAGCAAGTGAAGGTCCATAGTCTCTGCCTACCCCTGTAGGACACAGACTACAGTATGTATGTATATGTATGAGAGAGAGCGATGGAACGCTTTAGCATGGCCGGTGCTGAAGCGTTCCGTTGCTCTCTCTGAAAGTGCTGTTCCATGCTGACAGATGTGTCCCAACCCTATAACTGATGCAGCCGCAGTACCGCACAGGCCTATTCGCTGGCGTTAAGTTGTCACTATTAGAAACATTAAACATAGATTTAAAACAAAACACTAATGATATTTCAACCAATGCAGGGTGTAACAAAATATACTTAAACTATTTTAGGGGTAGATTCAGTCTATGATACTGAATAACTTTCCCCAAGGAACATATACCTTTAGCGAAATATAAAAAATAATAATTGGCCTCCCATAAAAGTTCACCGATCATCACAGTTTGTATGGAAACTATGGAAAGTCAAAAAAATATTTTTCATATTTCGATATATGTTCCTTGGGGAAAGTTGTTCAGTATCATGGTCTGAATGCACCCTTAAAATAGTTTTAGTATATTTCATTAGAAGTTATATAAAACAAACAATACGTCTTTCATTAGTTGGCCAGCCGCCTAATCTGACAGCCAAGCAGCCCCGGCTGCTGCCACGGCCTGGGCACCACCGTTAAGGTCAGCACATGCTGCTGTCTCCGGACCTTCACATGAATCCTTTGCCCGACCGAGTGAGACACTATGTCATTCACTTGGGCCATGTCCGAGAAGTTTGAATGGTTGATGGAGCCGAATTGGAGGACCTCGTCATTGGTTGTGAGCCCCTGGAAGTAGAAACATTTAGATCCATTAAGGTGAAGTGGTAGCATAAGTGGCGCCCAATTTGAAATAATTTGTTTAAAACTAAATATGGTGATATTTAAAAATTTGATTTGTATCAATGTCTAAAAAGATCTTTAAACTATTTTATGAATAATCTTTGAAAGTAATATTGGTAGTCCGTCTAGTTTTAAAACGGTTTTTCGCCAAAAAGGGCCTCTTTTGGCGAAAAACTATTTTAAAACTAGACGGACTATTAGTAATAATTGCAAAGGCTATTCATAAAATAGTTTGAAGGTCTTTTTAGACATTGATACAAATCAAATTTATAAATATCACCATATTTAGTTTTAAACAATTTATTTCAAATGAGGGCGCCACTTTTGCTACCACTTCACCTTAATAGGACATGTTAGGCAAAATTCTGCGAAGATGGCGGCACTAGCACTTACAATAAACACGCTGCTGTCATTCTACATGACATAAAAATAAATATATAGGGACAAATCACACTGATTGAGCTAGCCCCAAAGTAAGTTTTAAACTTGTGTTATGGGATACTAACTCAACGATACTATATTTTATAATAAATACATACCTATACAGGGAGCATTTGAAATCATTGGCGTTAATTTAACTTGTTAACATACTCACCTAAAGGATATTTTTTACGGTAACAATACTGCAATTAGTGCAGTAATTAAAAGGTATCGAAAAGTAAGAAAAATAAACAAAGTATCAAAATATCGCGCGTCGCGCTTGCGAGAGGGCTATGACACCGGCGCTGGTAAGTACACTCACCAGCTGTGGAGCGGGCGGCCGGCATACAAAAACAGACTTTAAGTTGCATGGATAAGGTTTAAAGTCGAGTGGGGAAAGGCGATGTCACGCGACCGATTGAGGGAACGAATGTTAGGTACCACGGAATCTACGACGACGCAATGAAATTAATACTATTATAATTAATTTACTTTTCATGAGTTTTATGACGATACGTTTTTTTATTTATAAGTGCAGTAATGGTGTCTATCAAGGAACCTAACGCATGTTTAGAGGTTATCTTTAATATGAAAATGACGATTTCTGATTGACGTTTTAATAGGTTCATATTCCTTTGTATCATGGGTATAGTGGATATTTAAAAGGATGCCAACGATTTAAATTCCACCCTGTATAGATAAACACCCAAGACCCAGGACAATTTGAAAAAGGCCATTTTCCAACTCGCCCTGGCTGGGGCAGCCAGACATACTTTTTCACAGCAAATATTATTTAATTTTATTAGTTTTATTATTATTTACTCATTCAAAACCTGTACTATGGTGTTATGGCTTGGGAATAAGGAATTCAAAATTTCAATCTATTGAATAAAAATTATGAAAACATACTGCAATATCAGCCGGTGATCCCTCATGCACCATGCCAACGGTCGCAAACGGTCTGTCAAACTCGTTACTATCACCGTTGCTGGTTGCACCAATGTGGCCGTTTCCGTTGACCACTGGCGGAGGCGCCGAGGGCCCCTCTCCATTAGCACCAATGAGGTGAGAGTGTACCTCAGCCAGACCTCTCTCGATCCTCTTCATGATATCCTTGTGGTCATTTTGTAAGCCTAAAAGTTCATTATACTATTACTACTACATATAATCTATTCGTTCAATTGGCATGCTGTCGGCGCGCTTCAAAGGCGGCATCGACTTTTACAAAGACGCGGCCTTATTGGCGCGCCGACGAGGTATTCCACTTAGGGCACCAGTCTGAATAGCACCTGGCCTATTCCACGAAGAGCACCTATGATTTAGCAGCTAGTGCTAGGATTTATATTTTTTACTTTTTATTACGAATAAAAGATATCAATACAAAATCACCTAGAACGTTTATTAATTACGCCATATGAAATACTTAATATATAATACATACGAAATCTGTCTAGCTAGACGATGCAACAGTAGAAAATAAAATAATAAATCATTAGTACAATTATATTAATCTTACCCAATAAAAGATTCCATCCAATCCCAGCACTAGCTGCTATATAAATCATATTAAGTCGACGAAGAGCACCTGCTACTATTAGGTGCTCTTTGTAGAATAGGCCAGGTGCTATTCAGACGGCTGCCCTAAGTGGAATACCTCGCGCCGACGGCTTGCAAAACAATTTAGCAAATGAACAATACTACTACCACCTGCTACCACGCTAGTCTGGGACAAAAGAAAACATAGATGTACCAACTGCTTCTCTACCCATGCAGACTGTGAAAACCAATCAAGCAACACTATCACGTTTTTGTCCATAATGGAGCAGACAGAGCATTTTGTGCCTTGCGGCTCTAAGCAAACAGAGCCCAGGGCCGCAAGACTCATAGGCCACTTTTAGCGTGATGGTGGGCGAGAAGATGGAAAAAGGAACCAAAATAGTAATGGGTAGTAGCCACATCGTTTATTAACACGATTTACATTTTCGCTCGATTTCTTTCTTTCGATTTGCAATCTACGCAGGAAGAGAAGCTGCTGGTGAATTCTTAAATTTTTTTTCATCAAGGCAATATGTGAAATTCTAGAAGAATGGGCATTGCGGCTAGTAACTTATTACTATTTAGATTCGCTTCTCCACCTAATATCTGGGATCTATTCGCAGAGCAGCAAGATCTTCGTTTTTAGTCTGCAACAGAGTACTACTGGACTAAAAGCCTGTCCCAATAAAGGGAGATTCGCCCATAATCACCACCAACTTTGCCGTGTGGTTTCCGGTAGAGTAGAATAAATAAATATTAATAAATATATATGTTGTACCGTTTCGGTTAGTAAAGCCTACATTTAGGATCTAGGAAGATAGATGAGATAAAAGAAAGACCAGATATCGGCAAATGAGATAGGTATAATGAACAACTATTACATTACATTACTTACAAAGATTCACAAGAACACTAGGTACAGATTAGGTAGTCAGGGTCGTGAGTTATAGGCACTAGATCAGTTGAGTAGCCCTTCTAGGTAGAAGAACTACTTAGCTTCAGATGCTGCCGAAGACGAAGAGGACGAGCGCCGGCCGCCGCGCCTTATATATGGGCATGGGCCCCCCCGCTGCGCCTAAGAGGGGCGGAGGAGTGCTGGAGCCCGCGCGATGTCACAATGTATAAGGACAAATCACACTGATTGAGCTAGCCCCGAAGTAAGTTTTTAACTTGTGTTATGGGATACTAACTCAACAATACTTACAGAAACGCTCACGCTGCACACTATGGTACAGGCTTAATAATTACACTGAGCAGCCTGCGGCCACGCAGTAGGTTTTGTTAACTACCTTACTGTATTTGCTTTTTTTTTCCTCGCAAACTGTGTCACTTGTTGGATTGTATTGTCTGTATTAGAGTAAGTACTATTGGGCAATTCTTATTATTGTATACGCGTTCAGTTAGGCTCGTTGCATAGTCTTTTACTTTTGTAAATAATAGTACAGACACCCTTATCTTGTATATTTGTTTCCATTCACTGGGGTGGAGGGTTGATAACCTAAGATGCAGGATATTTCCTAGTTTAGTTATCAGCCCACCATAATCCGCTGAATTAAAATTAAATAGTTCTACGAGTATAGTGTAATAACACTGGAAAATTTTGTACCTATAGTGTAAATTAGTTTTAAGTTGTACTGGAATGTTTAGTGGTTATGGTGAGAAATAAACATTTATTATTATTATTTGTTGGTACGCTTTTCAGCCACGGGTCCATGGAGACCCGGTCCTTTGAGACGTTCATGGGGCCAATGCCAACAAGAGGCCTTTTAGTACCTTTTTATCTAAAGTGGGATGGCTGCATCTAGATGGAGGTCTATCCCTTAATATACCATTGAGATGCACTAACGGACAGTCCACCATAGCTGCTGAACTATTACCAGGGAGGGAATAACTTGGTTTGGGCTATGTGGATGGGATGTTAGTGGACCGGATAACTGGGTTATGGAGTGAGATACGGACATCTACCTAAAAATCTCTCACAACAATTTAAGCCTGGTAGATGGTGACTTGCTGCTCGTTGGCTACACTGCCTGTGGTGGGCACCCTAACTAGCCACGAAGTTGCGGCCAGGGCGCAACACAATGTGAGCAGCTGAGGGTGTCGAGAGGTGCTGCTCCGGTTTCACCATCACGGGGCTTACCCCCGAGAGCGGGTTTCCCCGTTATTACGCCATTACGTGCAATAAACTTCCACCCTGGAGCGTATGTTCTGCTCTTGCGACTCCACTCTGGCCGGCCGGTTAAGGCAAGGCAGAGGCGGGGGAGTGTGTAACTGTGTGTATGTGTGTGTGTAAGCGCATGTGTGTATGGTCCCCTGGAGGTAGGATCCGTGGTGTCGCCACTCACCATCAGCTCGCTACAAGCTGCCCTGCGTTGACTGACTGGCTGGAACTGGCTGACTACACTGGAAATCCAGTGGGCGATGGGGTCGTCACGTCCCGACGTATTATTATTATTATAATAATAACAGATAAGACCATCCACCACAATAGACCCGATATAACACTACATGACAAACCTAATAAAACTGTATACCTCATTGACGTAGCTATACTCAACACACATAATCTTAGCTCCACTTGCACCAATAAAATAACTAAATACACTGATCTTGCAATAGAACTAAAAACACAGTGGCGTGTAGAAACAGTCAAAACAGTCCCTATTATAATCTCTTCCAGAGGCGTAATACCAAAATCTTTACATAATAGTCTTAACTTATTACAGATACATCCACTCACCTTTATATTAATGCAGAAAGCAGTGATATTAAATACTTGTCGTATAGTACGCAAGTTCCTCTCTACTGAATCATAAGCTCTATCCTAAGTCTTTAGACTACTTTTCTAAATTGCTTATGTTTGGCCTCAAGCCCGCATATGCAAAAATCTACCTCAAAATACCCATTTTGAGAGACAAAAAATACATAGAAATATAAATAATAATAGCCTTTATTCAGAAGAGATACATAATGTTGCATTTTCACTTAGTGCACTTTGTTATGTTTCCTCATGTCCCGTCTGTGTGCTCTTATTGGCAAAGGCCTCCTCCAAGTGTTTCCACTCCTCCCTATTCATTGCCGTTCTGGTCCAAATGCCACCTGCCACCTCCCTGATGTCATCTGACCATCTCTTAAACAATCTTCCTCTTTTCCGTTTTTTATCCCTTAGATACCAATACATCATATGTTGACTCCACTTGTCTCTGCCTCTCACCATATGTCCTATCCATCGCCATTTGAGTTTGCTTACTATTTTTGACTTTTTTACTTTTTGTTAGTTTTTAAAAATTTGTCATTTTGACTTTATCTCTCAGTCTCACCCCTAGCATACTTTGTTCTATAGAATTTTGGCATACTTCCAGTTTTCTTACATGTGTTTTGGTGAGGCCCGATGTTTGACATCCGTTGGTTAGAATGGGTAGAATACTGGTATTGTACAGTTATACAGTACATATTGTACAGTAACGATACTATATTTTATAATAAATACATATATAGAAAAGTAGAATCAAATCACTGCAAGTAATCCCGTGGAAGTTGTAGAAGGAGACTTAGGAAATAAAAGCTAAACAAAGCTTATAAATAAACATCAATAAGACCTCTCCAACCTGTCTGGCCAGCATGGAGAGTGTAGGCCAAATCCTCTGACTATTTTGGCCAAGTGCGAGTCGGACTTGCCCATGAAGGGTTCCGTAGCAGCAAGTAACATAATATAAAAGTTCTAAAGGTAAATTGCGGTTTACGATTTATGATGTATTAAACAATAACTATCTATGATACCGAGACTGCTATAGTTTTAATTGAAAGTGCATACTTTGAGGTATATACCACATTTTTTTCAGAATTATTTTAGTAATATTTCAAAAGTTACGGTGGGGGGACACCTCAAATTTTAAATTTGTATTAGATTATCTCAAGACTGGGGGGTTTGATCTACATAGTTTTAAAGCAGTTTTTGTTGCATTTTGAAAGACCTTTTCAACGATACCCTACACGTTGGGGTTAGTCCAATTTAATTTTTAAATTCACTTTTTGTTGTATGGGCTGAAAAAAATCATTTTTTCATAATATTAAAGACCAACTTTTGGAACTTCAATATCTATCTCCACCAATTTTCGTGACAATCGGTGCAGTAGCGGCGGAGTACGAGCCCGGACGGACAGACAGACGAACAGACGGACGGACGGACGACATGACGAAACTATAAGGGTTCCTTGTGGACTACGGAACCCTAAAAAAAGACCTGATGATGATTATACAAATACTTACAGATTATACGATGCCTAGCATGCCGCACCCGGTAGACATCAATATCGCCTCGAGGAAACCCTTCCCCGTCCACCAGAGGATCAGACATCCCCACATTATTGGTTTCAAGCACTGCATTGCATTCGGCAATTTCCCGCTCAATTCGATCTTTATCCTCCATAAGTTTCATGACACGGTCCCTAGCCGGCCCTTCCATGTTGTAACCAACCATTTTAACACAATCCGTATATTAATTTTAATCAAAATTGTTTGTTTTTATTTCATAAATTTTACGATTCATTCAATCATGATGTCATGTCATGTCTCTCAGTCTCTCATGTTTTGACATTTTGGTTTTTTTTAAGTATTTCGGTATTGCTAGCTATCAGAAAACAATTATAACGCTTACTACTATGGTTTATAATAACGTTGACGAAATAACTGTTATTACTTAGCTAATAATAATCGCAGTTGAATAGTATAATCCGCTAATGCACTAAACCTCTAGCTGTTTAGCATTACAGCACGGTTTTATAAAATAGCGAACCCTAATACGCGGAATGGAATGAACGACTTGTATTCATCCATGCGGCTAGAGAAGTTGTTGAACAATTCTATCTAAAGAAAATAGGCATTCTAAATTATATATACAATTTAGAATGCCTACGAAATGGCAATGTGGCGAGCGAGCGAAGCGAGCGTGCCGCGGCAGCGGCCGGCGAGTGCTATAAAAGTTCTATCCATTTTACTAGGTTGGGGCAAACCTATAGGTTACGTTAGGTTAGAACTGCGACCAACACACGCACGAGCCGAGCGAGCGTAGCGAGCGTGCCACGGCAGCGGCCGGCGAGTGCTGGAAAAGTTCTATCCATTTTACTAGGTAAAGGCAAACCTATAGCAATAAAAATCGTGGAATAATTTTCTGGGAAATTAAATTCGATGTCGAAAAATCTGCATTCTAATAAACACCCAGTTATATTTCATTAGGGTAACCCTACACCAAATCCTTATCATGCATGTGTCGCAGTTGGATTGTTTAACGGTTTCGTCAAACAGCGGATTACCGCTACTGTTTCACAAAACCGCTAGCCGTTTGGAAACATGGTTAGCGGTTTAAATGAACGTAATACGTTGCGCAATCTTAGACAATCCAGCTGAACGATATTCGGCTGTTTAACAAAACCGAGCTGTAATGCCAAACAACTAGAGGTTTCGTGTATTAGCGGTTTATACCATCCAACTGCGACATATGTATTACCTATATACATATAAATTGGTCATTGAATTCGACCGTTTAAAAATTGTGATTCTCCAGTTTAAGAAAAATAGTATTAATTGTCTTGTTGTCGCCGACGACGGTCGTGGCGAGTCTAGTAAGTCGTCTTTTGTTATGATGTAATTTTTCCGAGAACGGCACATCATTCTAGTATTTCTAGAGAATGATACGGAATATTGGATATATGTATTTTATATTATAACCACATAAAGTGATGCATTTACGTTCGTAAAATATATTTACAGTGATAAAAAATATGTCTGATAAATACAATTACAACTTGCCCTGACATTTCCATTTATTGAGAATGTTCTCGGCAATCTGGGGAGCGGGAACGGCACATCACTAGTTATGTCAGTTTGTGCCTTAAATATTTATTTACAGATATTATATTACCTCGTAGACGTTTTATGCATTCGACAATAGAAATCAAGGTATTACATGACCTCGTAGACGTTTTATGCATTTGATAGTAGAAATCAGCACATCTTAAACGGTAGAATTGTATATTAATTGGCTTACCAGAACAGGCAAAATCACGTTTGTAACCCCTATCTCTAACCATGCTTCCCCCTTATAGGTGGCGGTATATTCTGATTCTAAGGGGCGAAGTAATTCTTTACCCAATACTAGTAGTTAGCCTCAAATTATGTAGTTACTCGTACTCAACCCTCTATCTATGTAAGCTTTGGGAACTAATTTTTTGAGCTGTTATTTAAATATTCGAGATGTTATTATGATCAGTTGGAAAACATATTCAGCAGTTATTTAATTTAATGGCGGTTGATTAATTATTGCGACAGTAAAACATGAACAGTAATAAAAAAATCAAATAGTCGGTTATTTTATCATATTACTAGTTCTATTCATTTTACTAGGTTAGGGAAAACCTATAGGTTAGGTAAGAACTGCGACCAACACACGCTAGGTCGGTTTTATCCATTTTACAAGGTTAGGGAAAACCTATAGAACCGCTCGTTCAATTTTTTTTACCGCCCATTTAATTATTTTCCTGCTCAATTATATATTCACTGATCCAGTTCATTATTTTTTATTACTCATTTTTGTTTACTTTACTGCTTAGTTTTAACTGCTGAACTAGTTATTGAACATGCCATTTATAATTTTTAACTTACCAAAACTGCTATTTACAACTGCCTCTTTAAATCAGTGCCGTAAGCTTTTCACAAAGTTTGCTCATTTTCAAACGTATAAGTTCATTTTATCTACTAGCTTGATCAACATGAAGTTCCAATCAAAGACACCTACTTGTGTATCGTCAAACAAACACACAGTACAAACGAACGCCAATTGTGTTGTATTAAAATTGTAGTTGAGATGAAAGTAAATTACAAAATACTGGAAATAAAACAAACGCATAATATTTGTTATTCTTTATTTTATATTTTGAAATCAATATGAGATTTTAAGACTGCGGCTGTTCATCATTATTTTATACAAAAATTGCAAGCTCTTTAGTAAATTTGCTTTGATTTTATATTTAACAAATACAACAATGATTTAAATAAAAATGACCAGATTAATAGTTTAATAACTCTAATAATAATAAATGAATGGCTTAAGTATAGAGTCAGATTTATAGTAAAAATTAACGTGAGAAAATTGGTTAACATTTTAAATCAAGGAAGGTTACATTTAAAAGAGTTTACTTCCTATATAAAAGTAGATCTAAGCTTTTATAAAGTAAATGTCTTTTGCGACAACATGTACTTTAGTTAAATCACTTAAAAATAAAAGTCCACTGTGAAATTTTATGTGAGCATATTTTCGATAAACACAAGATAGGTACCAACAACTCTGGCGACAGTCAATGGCACGTGTTATTTACCAGCCAAAAGATCTCATCATAACAAAAATTGTGCAAATATCAACATATGAATAAATCACATACATCACATCATTAATGTACAATTATGATTGACAGTATTGAAATACATCACAACAGAAAAATTAACACAAAAAGGATCTAAAATGAAATCATGATTGTGCATTATAAAAGAAAAATATTTATAAATAATGCTATTATCACCTTAACAAATTGTGAGCGACGTCTTTCAATAATTCTATCAGAAAACATAGTCTGGCGATACTATGAATTAGATTGTAAATTATAAAAGCAGTCGTTGACAATCACCTATCCTCTTAGTTCGTTAACAAAATGGTCCCTAAAGGAAAATATTACAAGAAAAAGGTTATAAATCACACTTTTCCAAGTCTCGGTAGAGACACTAATACGTATAACATACAAAACATACACTAACAATTATGGCAACGTTGACAATAAATAAGAGAAACAGGGGGAATATTCACAAAGTTTTGACAAATCGCTCAAAATTGAACGTAACGGGGAATACTGACAGCACAAAATAAATAAAATAGTCAAACGTGCACAATAACGCACGAATCGTAGAAAAAATAAGTATACAAGGCAACAAGTGCAGACTTTAAGTTTTACTACTACCATCTATTGTTTTCACTTAAATAAAAAGTCATATTCGCAAATTCGTTTTTAAGCTTGGCTTAATTCGCGAATTGGTTAATTCATTGTTAGTAATATTATTATTTATATAATATATGGGCACTTGCCTCTATGTTTATGCTAGCAGCTTCGACTTAATTAATTTCCAAAGGTGGGTAATATTTATATATTTATAATTATTTTGGCGTATAATACGATTATAAATTTGCAAAATGTAGTGTCCAATAGAATAAACATCAAAGCGGCTAGCATTACATAGATTCTTAATCTCGTGACCACATCAATATTTTCAAACAAAAATAGAATCTATTTAAAAATAGCGATGGGACCAGCGTTTAAAAATTGGCATTTTGTTCATTGTATCGTCTACAATCGGAATGGTTCACGTTTCTCCATAGTTCGAGAAGATGCTGGAGTTCCGCGTCGGGACCCGGGCGTGGCGGGCGCTGCGCTGTCGGACGCATCCGAAGGTTTGCGCAATAACCGCGTCACGGCGGTCTGTTGCCCTGAACGGACGGGTGTCGTGCTTCCCGACGGCGTTCTTTGCCTAGATAAAACAATATAAATTACACTCTATTCAGTTCTTGGTGCTGAACATGCAAGCAGTAAATTATGAACCAAATTAACCCAAACAAAAAACTACTACTGGAATCTAAATCATACAGAGCGAAGTGAGATAATCTATTGGTAATAAAACAAATCCTAGTAAGTATTATTTCTTATAAGCTTAACAAACACAAAGCAAACAAACAATCTATTTCTCTAACAACAACAAAACAAACCAAAGAGAAAACTAAAAAAGCATAGAAAAATGTAGGTAGTTTAGCATGATTACCTATTGAGATTACAGTTAGTATGGTGATCCTTAAAGACTGGGATGCGACTCCGGCCGGGCGTTTGTCCTTCCGTGGAGACAAACGACCCGCTTCTAATGGTGTTAGCGAGCACAAGATAATAAAGACATATTAGTCACAGGACAGTAGAAGTAGACAAGGTTAGGCAAGACTATTGAGTCACAAGTGTAGACAAGGCATTGGTAAAAATTATTTAAATTATAATAGGAACATAATCACACTTGTGCCTCAACAAACAGAAATGGAAGGAAAATATAGAAGTAATAATTATCATATATAAAGGGGATGTTGCACAACATGCTAGGTCATAAACACTTCCCCAAAACCGATTAAGACCATCATATATTTGTTT
Organism: Acrobasis repandana; assembly: GCA_963576875.1. Taxonomy (NCBI): domain Eukaryota; kingdom Metazoa; phylum Arthropoda; class Insecta; order Lepidoptera; family Pyralidae; genus Acrobasis; species Acrobasis repandana. The sequence continues at coordinate 3,853,134 of OY756238.1, forward strand.
TTTCGTAATCTTGATAGTGTACAAAAATACATTTTCGCTTATTATCGTATAATGGCGATACTGACATGTCGCCTATACGTACTTAAACTGATTTAAACGTCACTCGCAGTTACTGTCAATGTAAGGTCAGTTGACATAATGGGTGTCAGCCATTTTGGCGGAACTTGCCCTTACCTTAATCACGATATTTTGATCCAAATGTACTATAGAAAGGCTACGAATTTATCGGATTTACTTATTAGGCATTAATCCCGACCCAAAAATGCCAATTTCAGGTAGGTGTTCAGTGACCTAGCCGGCTCCCCATACATTTGTGCAACGACCACTTTAAGGAATATTTTGTGCATATAAGAGTACAGCTGCAATGTAGGCAATGACTTTACATACAAAATAAAACTAAAAGCGAAGCGTAATAAAATGTGCTATTTTTACATTGCAACTTTACCCTGTATTTATCCTATCAATGCATAGGTAGAACACTTAAAGCTATACCTGTAAGTGTAGCCTGTAGTGTGTTCGATGATATAAATATAAATTTTGAAAGCATAATTACATGAGAATACAATATACGTGATAAATATAAAGGAGAGCAAACCAAAGACTTTCCTATTTGATGTGCACTTTTCACAAGCATGGAGCTTCTTATTTTGAATTAAAAAACATTTGAAAGCAAAAAATGTTAGTCATACACGGTTGCATTACATGGTAGCATACAGGATTATGAGAAATGAATGATGGAATGAGCCAGTAGGATGAATGAGACATTTATGACATCGGGTGACCAATCTAAATGTAAATGACGACGAAAACAAATTCCAAAATTCCAAAATTCAAAGAGAATCAATCAAAATAATCGAGCATAAATCGAAGCTAGCATTCTACAAGCTTGTACCCTTTGGCATCTCGCTGGGTTGGCTTTGACGCTTCGCCACTTGACTCGCTTATATTGCTTTCATATTCATTGTCGCTTGTCATTCCCGATATGCTGAATAGTGAAGAGTCGTCTTCGGGACTTCTCTGCTCGGATTTTCTTGAGGGATCTTGGGAAGTAGGACTGGGTTCTAAAGATACCTCTCTAGATTGAGATTTTCCGGACTTTTTAATTGGTCTTTCGACTGACGGCGTTCTTTGCGAACGTGATCCGACATAAATAGGAATTTTAGTAGAACCTGGAGTTTGGAATGCTGGGTGATTGTGTGAGTGGGATTTTGGATGTTCAGAAGCCATGGAAGATGGCTGGGAATGTGTTGAGCTGGTATTTATCCATTTTCGTAATCGTTGCATGCGGAAAGAAAAAATAAATATACTTTAGTAAAAATATCCCATAACACTTTGTTTGCATTATTATTAGCTCACTGCCATAAAATAAAATGTTAGTTTTAACTACCGTTTCATGCTAGTTTTGTTTTGCAAAACTTCTTGCAGTCGACCTCCGATGCTATAAATAACTAATAGTAATATTTTTTCCACCACCATTATGATAAATGCTGTAGAGTAGAGTACAGTAATCTTTCTGAAACCAATCTGACAAAAATGCTTTCGCATGGTGTATCCCTTGAGAAATGTGCTCCCAAATATTTCAAGATGCTCTTCACCGCTGCTACTTCACCAATAAACCCTAGACAAGCTACGTGCTCTTTCAACGCTGTGTATTTCCAAAAAATTGCGACAAATTTATGTTAAAAAAAATTAAGTTAACACAACTTTTCATACTTCGTCTAGAAAGACGGAACTATGAAATTAAGTATTGTAAACAAGCACAGAAATTAAAACAAAGGACACCACAAATTTGAATCGCAACAGTATGGCGTAACAAACAACTCATGAAACTCTCAATGTGTACCTCAGTAGCGCCGGCACTGGTGCCAGTGTTGGTATACTGGAAGTGCGGTACATCGCTCCGCTACCGTACCTGTCCGTGCGTTATCAGTTCACCAGTTTTAATTGCAGTAAAATAAAATAAAATATTATTATGACGCGAGCGAGATATGAAGAACATCAAATACAGGCAATTTTTTGCTCTATTTCGTGTACTTCCGTGTTTTTACACATATACGTTCTTCACATCTCTAGTGGCTAAAGACAGATTTGACATTATTGTACTTTTTATTGCCCGATATAAAATCAATCGATCTTTAACCACAAAAAAATGTAAACTATGAAATATATGACTTTAATTACCTTCCACTGGCTGGCGTTAAGAAGCCAGTAGGTGTACGTGGCCGCGAGCTACCGTTCGGCGTGGACACCCCAAATTTGCTGGCATTGGCAGCCGCGCGAGCCGTTGATGTCCGCGTGTTCGTCACTTTGCGCATTGGAATGCGTGATGGCGTTGTGACGTCATCTGTAAAATAGTGGTGCAATTTAACATTTTACACATTGCATGATCGTAGTAGACATGATGAATGTTGAAAAACTATATAATCTTAAAATTAGTACGTTACCTGTACTATCTAATGAGAGATTTGATCCATGTCTCGAAGGTGGTTTTGACCCTGTCCTTGATCCTGGTCTTGATCCTCCTGGTGTGAGTGTTGATCTGTAAATAATAACAAAAATAGTTATAAAATGTCCCATAGTAATACTATTTACTCATTTGAGTCTTTTTGACCCACTTTTGTCCAATAAGTAGTAAGAGTATTTCTTGTATCATACCTTGGCACGCTAGGCTTTCTATATCTTGATCCAAGTCCACTTGCTGCTTCGTTGTCACTAAGAGAGTCCGGCGTGCCTGCGCTTAGGGAAGATCTTGACGCCCGTCCTGCCACTCCACCTCCAGACATTGGCACAGACCGGGCAGTGCGCTCTCTCACCTATTTATACAAAGAATCATTTAATATCAAGAGCATTCAAAAAGTATTATGATGGCAAACCACTCAAAAAATCATTTAAATATCAACTGATAGATATTGCAATAAATAAACATGCTATGGGACTTGACAGTTAAGTTCTATGATTAACTAATACAAAGGCAATGGACACATTAAACCAACAAAATAATGAGCTGCTGAACTCTCGAAATCAGTGCAATCAACCACGAACACTATGACATAGCCTAATTAGCATTACCCAGTGGTATCCTGGAGATGGCTGGTATCCATGGTGGTGGGTATAGTGGTGCGCTCCGGGTGTCGTTGAACCTTGAGATCTTGAATGCCCATATATGAACGCTTGTTTTGTGCCGTGTGTTGAGCCGACGTGCAGCGGGTACGAACACGGAAGCTCTTCCCGTTGCCTTAGAGCCTCAAATATTGGCCTCAGCTGCTCCATAAACTCCTCAGCTAAACGCACCAACGCAAAACCGGGATACTTATTAAGGAGGGAAGGGAACACATCCTTTACAAAACAAAGTGTTGCCTTCCTAGTGCCAATCTTTTAGTTCAAACGCGTTTATTAGCGACGTTTTTACGAAGTTACGATTAGTCCACATATTTAGTCGACGAACGCGCGAAATTTTGCGGTATGCGGGTATGATGGGACTAGCGGGAAGGGATGAACGAAATACGTTACCATAACATCCATATGCGCTGACGTGCCACCTCTCCAATGCAGTGGATCCAATGAGTAGGTACACTAAACAACACCAAACACTACACGAGCCTGTGCATCAACGCATAGCCTGAACACACTAATGCAATACGACCAAACGCTACGAGCTCAACACATGCTGTATCCACGAAGGCGCAACTTGCATATGGATGCAAGGATCCATGTGCAAATTGCAACAGAAAAAGCGAAAAATGAAGTCCCAAACCGATTGCTCCCTCCAATAATAACTACTGTGCGATTTATGTAGTATTTGTGCGAAATTATAACTAAGTTCTAACCTGTAGGAGAAGATTTAAATTAAGAAATTAAAAAAATTCTAGCTCTTAGCTATTTACCTTGGTGATCGGTCCGGTGGAAGGAGGAGTGTTTGTATTAGAGCGGGGCGTACGCGGTCGGAACGCTGCCATGCTCTGTGACACCCCATCAGCCAGAATGAACTGTTCCCTCAGTTCGATGTTGGTGCGTCCCTTGGCTGCATGCGGGCGGCGTCCAGTGTGCGGGATCACAAACGGGTAAGGAGAAGGGAGGGCGAAAGAAAACCGTTCGGTAAAAGGATAGGAGGAAAATAACACCATAAAGTGTTAATCAAAACGGGACAGCGTGCAGTGGTTGTAAGGAAAAGAAAAAAAACAACAAACAAAATCAGAACATGTCAAACATAAACAAACAACGCAATAATAAAACAAAACAAAATTGGGTATGTTTGTATTTGTGTGCGGTTAGGAAGAGGAATTTTAAAATACAATTAGATATTATCTTTCACCAATAAATGCATTCAGTATAAACTAAGGGCAAGACGTTTAATCTGTTGGTGTTTTTTACTCTGAATTGTGTATTGTGATATGAATTAAATTATGATATTATTCTATATAATATTGCTCTTGCTCTTGTTTTATATGTACATTAGTAACTACAAAATAAAATAAAATATTGCATGTATGCAAAAAAAAACCAATTCATTCATGCATTTATTATTTATTAAGCAAATAATTATTATAGGATATCACCACTACGCCATTGAAACTATTAATTCCCACGTACTACATTGGCATTCTACTACACTTAATAAAATTATATGAATATCAAGCTAGACTACAATTAAAGCACCAAACGCTTATATCGGCTACGTTAAATAACGGAGCAAATAAGGTGAGACATGGCAAAATCAAAGTTTTAGCCACACCAATGGATAACGACCTGCTTTGGAACCAATAACATTTTAAATTATTTTATAAGTGAAAATAATAATGAAAATATTAATAAGTGTAGCGCTTTTACATAGGTTTAAATAAATTGGTTCCAAAGGCAGTTCATATAATCTTACCGAGCGGGCAACAAGCTTCATGCTGCTCCGGCTTGCTCGGATCAGGCAGTGGTAGCACTAATGACACTACTTATGTAAAAGGGATCTCATGGGGGAAATAACGCAATATAAAATAAAAATAACGTAAAATTAATGAATTTTCATAGGGAGACGGGATTTGGAGTGGGTAAAGCGAGTACGAATTAGTAAATTAGTAGCAACACCAACATATTTATTGTGGACATAATTATGTTTACATTTAGCAGTACGATACGAGTTGTTGGATCTAGCATATGTTGATAATTACTTTGCGCGAAAGAAAAAAATGAGAATTTAATTAAAAATAAATAAGAATTTGATAAAAAGATATTTATACAACTGAAACTAATGACTAAATAGTTTTGATTATGCATGTTTTTTTCTCTAACTTTCTATACCACGAATTATTTTTATTTATTTTATTTCTTTTATTTTAAAATAAAAACAATAAAAGTTATTTTATAATTATATAATTTCGTTATTATAACTTTAAATTATAATAACGAGTTTATATCCGGAATAACGGTTAATAACGCGTTAGTTTTTTAGCTGGCAACACAGTTACTGCGCATGTCATTCATTCATTTGATTGATTCATCATCTCACTCACTTGTCAGACGAACGCTACGGACGCGTCGGAAAACAAGGACAATGGATTTTGATTCATGTTGATTTTAATTTGTGTAAATTCTTGGTTTATCGTGCAAAATGAGTGGCACGATCATTGAGAATCTAAGCGGGCGTAAATTAGCCGTGCTAGTCACGTTTTTGCTGCTGTGTCAACTAACATGTTTCCTCATCGGAGGATTAGTCGCGCCCATGCCAGCGAACGCACAAAATATCCTTGCAACAGTGTGTAAAGATACTTCTACAGTGAAAAATGACACGACCAAGTGGTTCTACAACCGCGGCAAGGGAGCCTGCAAGAGCATCGACCTCGCGAACTTGCACCCAGACATTTCTGAAACCGACATCGTCTTCGCGTTTCAAATGCCGGCTCCCCGTGAAAGCAAGACTTTGGATTACTCTCGATGGCAGCAGAACCTAATCGGCGTGCTGCAAATGGATATCGCGTTTCATTCTCAAATGGAGATGAAGCCGCGCAGTATTGTGACCATAGACGCGCGTCTCGCTTATCGAAACAAAGGAGATCCTGAAGACGAGTGGAAACTGTACACGCAATCCACCGAGAAGCGTCACCTCGACTGCGATATTGATCTCAAAACTGAGGCTTATCTTTATAACTGCTCTGCTATACCGCTTTTTGAACTTGGTTCTTTGTTCCATGACTTCTATTTACTGAATGTAAGGCTGCCAGTAGACTTACCTGACATGAACAACAATTTAGGTCATATTCAGGACATGTGGCTTACTGTCATAAACCAAAATGGAGGATTCACTAAAGTCTGGGTGTCACTGAAGACAGCTTTCTTCCCTTGTATCATCGGAATACTTATCTGGTTTTGGAGGCGCATTCATATGTTGGAACGCAAGCCTGTTTTGCTCGAAAAGATGTTGTTAAGCTTAGGAATAGCCGTTTGTGTACTTAACATGCCCTTGGAATACTTGACACTGCATTACGATCTACCATTTATGCTTTTACTGGGAGATATCCGGCAGGGAGTGTTTTATGCGATGTTGTTTTCTTTCTGGCTAGTTTTTGCTGGCGAGCACATGTTAATTCAAGACACATCAGCCCAGAGTTCTCTGAAGCAGTACTGGCGTCATCTGAGTGCTGTTGCTATCGGCTGCACTTCTCTGTTTATCTTTGACATGTGCGAGAGAGGAGTACAACTTCGTAACCCATTCTACTCCATATGGGTCACTGATATTGGAACAAATCTGGCTTTAACATTCATAATTTTGGCTGGGATATCTACTGGAGTCTATTTCCTGTTCTTATGTTATCTGGTGTGGCAAGTTTTCAGGAATATCTCTCATAAACGCCAGGCTTTGCCAACCATGTGCTCTGTGAGGCGTCTGCATTATGAAGGAATCATTTATCGCTTCAAATTCTTGATGTTGGCTACCCTGCTATGTGCTGCGTTAACTGTCATTGGATTTATACTGGGTCAGGTGGCTGAAGGCCAGTGGAAATGGGATGATCATATTGAATTAGAGTATACATCAGCATTCTTCACAGGCGTGTATGGAATGTGGAATATTTACATATTCGCCCTACTGGTTTTGTACGCACCAAGTCATAAGCGCTGGCCAGTGAATGACAATACATCAGATACCCAGAACTTGAGCGAAGAGATTGAATTCAACCGTATACCAAGTGAAAGGAGTGAGATATCCTCCTTGATGTCTTTCATAAGGAAGACAACTACCGATTAGATTTAAGTTTGAACTAGTATTTTACCAAGCATGTACTACCTATCTAATCTTCAGTAAACAGTCATGAACAAATTTTGTACTCAAATATTTAAAGGGAAGTCTCCATATTGGGATTTAGCCATGTAGCCTTGAGCAATAACCTTTTAGTGTTAAGTAAAACCTCTCTTTACTTTATATTTATAAATCTAAGTTTATTTGATGAAATAATCTCGAATATTTTGTGATGTTACTTTTCGATAAATCTAAGTTTATTTGATGAAATAATCTTGAATATTTTGGTATGTTACTTTTCGATCTATGTTTAATGTATTAGCCGTCTATTTTTGTATCTCGAAATGTAGCTGTATGACTAAGCGTCTAGTTCTTAAGTTCTGACTCATCTAGAACGGGTTTTTTGACCTTGCAGCTGTTTTATTGTGCTTCCGAAGTATTTTAGGGTATAAAATTGCCGATTTGTTACTTATAATTTCTGTGATAGCTTTATAACATTGCATTTATCTCAGTATTGCTATTTTAATAATAATTGTGTTGCCAGTATTTGCATGTTATTTGTAAGTTTTTAATTGTAGTTCTAAAATGTAGCCCAACGGGATTTGTACGCGATTAGATGCATAAAAATAAAGTTATCTAATTCGAATTGTTATTTGTTATTATTGCGAAAAAATACTTTTTGTTAAAATTGAAAATATTCCCCGCCATTTTAGTTGTTAAGGACGTCACAATTAATAATTATTATACTGCCCTTTACTATAGTTACTGTGTTATTGGTTAACACACATCAGTACGTTTCCCGAGTAAGTATTTGATTGACACTTTGAATATCACCATAAAACACATTTGAAATACAATTTTAAGACTAAAATAACTAACACAGAACTTTCGTAAATGAAAGTAATGTGTCAAAGTGCAATGGCCAGGAAGAGATAGTAAATTATTTATATAGTTTATTGAAATAGTTTTATATTAAAATCAGGGGACCTATTTTTAAAACGACGAGTAAACTAGAATGGTCAGACCCTGGTTCTTAATAAGAAAAATAGTTTCACTTACTTCCTGGCCTATCTATTGAAAACATCATTTATGAAATTAAGAAAAAAAACTAGATTAGCATTTTTAGAGAGGTTAGTATTTAGATTTAGAATATTAGATTATTTTTCATGTTGGTACACAAATGATATTTCCAACGTACCAATCTTGATATTATAAGGTGTACTTTGAAAATTTTATGCATGGTAATTTGATCTAAGTACGAAGTCTCTCTCTCTGTATATTTATACCTACAGTTTTGTTATTATCAGTAAAAAAGGATTGCGATAAAAAATTATGAGTCGAATTCTAAATATTTACCTAATTGAAGCATTGTAAAAGGTATACATGAGAGCGAGACATGGAAACTACTCCACCGACTAGAATGTAGTTCTTTAATTATGGATAGATAGAAAAGGTATAAATTTATTGAATAAATAAATATTCATAATTAATATATTTGTAACTTAGATCAAATGAACATGCAAGCAAGTAAATACTTAATTCATTCATAGTGGACCTGAGGACATATAGAGAATAAATAAATATAATGTTTTCTCAACTTTAGTTTTGAAAGCTCTTTATATGAATGCCTCAGCTTTCAGAGATATAAAAGTTGTGTTAATTAAATAGGTAGGTATTTTTTATTAATTCGTGGCGAGTATGGATGATATGATAATTACTTGGAAGCTGTTGGTCCGGGTTATCGTACTTTTTTGTACGGTATGTACCATTAGGCAGCTTGAAAAATGCTGATACCAAGGTTGGCAATACAAAAAAATATCTTTCAACTATAAAATACTCCTATCTCCATTTTTTGCCACTAAGTACCATTGTAACGTAACCCCGTCACCGCTGGTCTGAAAACTTTTTTTTTTACTAGCCTGAGGCTGTTACTTCTGAGACCTTACTCCAAAAAAAAAAATGTGTATTATTGCACTGAATCAAATAAGGCTTTAATATTCATTTCATAACGCTCAATGACACTTGACGCTGCATCGCGTATAGCTAGCTGTAACGTTTAGCAGTAAAATATAATGTGCAGTTTTTGGAGTAAAGTCTAGCCAAATCGTTTACATACATAACTCCAGCTTTTTCCTCTCCACTTCCGGGCATTCCTGGGTGACCATTGACATACATACTTTAGGAGAGGAAAAAGACGTTGCGCGCATCCCGGGCTCCGAAGCGGCACAGTTACGGTTGAAACCGGGAACACGCTAATATGAGAATATCGTTTGTTCCCGATGAGTAACACTGTTACCAAAGGGGAAAGAACTTTCCGATGAGTTCCAGTGTTACTCATGCAACTAACATTTTTCCTGATTAGTACCAATGTGTCTAAACGGCATTTTTGGAACGCGCCGTATTCCCGTCAAGTAACACTTAAGGTGAATACCAAGCAGAAGTGGCACCCTCATTTGAAATAAATTGTTAACTCGTAAAAGTGGTGAAAATTTCCATATTTCTCAATGTTAGGCACCACTTCAAGGTCACTTCATCTTAAACACAGTGTTACTTGACGGAAACACAGTGTTACTTGACGGAAACACAGTGTTACTTGACGGAAACACAGTGTTACTTGACGGAAACACAGTGTTATTTGACGGGAACACAGCATTTCGTATTCCCGTTGAGTAATAGTAGCTGTTGACTGGAACTCATCGGGAAGTTTTCCCCCCTTGAGTATTACTCATCGGGAACAAACGGAGAATATTTTGGAGAACGCTGTTGTGGTCACTGGTACGTACCTCTGCAAGGATCGTTCTTGACCAGGAACTCGTCCAGCGCCACCCAGCCGCCGCCCACGCGCACCATCACGGTGGAGCGCAGGATGCGGACCAGGCGGAGCTTTTGGGAGTCTCCGAACTGGGGGAAGAGAAATAGGTTAATTTCCATGGTCCCAAATGCAAGATAAGATCTCTCAATTTACGGTCTCCGTATACAGGCTGACTTTTTAACCAAAAACAAAAAAAAAATCCCCTCCCTATACAAATCAGCGCTCAGCCAACGGATTGGAACAACTTGCCCCCGCCCTTGCGTAGTCTGAATACTGTTCATGTTATGTGTCTGAATACTGTTAAAAATAAATACAAAGGCATACTACTTGACACTCAATTATCGCAAAAATAGTCGCTGCATCTAGAACTCTAAAATATCGACTTCATATTATCAACCGTTAATTTATAGGAAGAATAATTGTGATATAATTTGTAGGCAAAGCACAATTAAGCAAAAGGTCTTTCCTAAATTTATCTTATTACTTTATTTATCTTTTTCTTGTTGTATTTTAAACCAACAGCCAAATTTTTGGAGCAGGTTCAGTCCATGATACTGAACTACTTTCCATAAAAACAATTAACGAAAAACTAAAATAAAAATTCGCCTTTTCATACAAATCAGCGCTCAATCAAACGGATTTTCTATGGGAGGACGAAAAATTTTCATGGATTTTTAATAACTTTTTTAATAGAAAGTAGTTTAGTATCATGGACTGAACTTGCTCCAAAAATTTGGCTGGTGGTTTAAAAGTCAGCCTGTATATAGGTATATTATATGTATATATTATATTGTTTTTTATTCACACAATAAAATTCTGCACACATCCGTGGCGTGACACACATACACACACACAAGGCTCCACTGAAAACCAGCGTCGTCTTCTCGGAAACGAGTTTGATGACATATGCTGAGTGGAACCTTTTTTCCTAGGATCTGACAACACTTACCACCGTGGACACACTGAGATGGGTACCAGCTCTATGCCATAGTAAATGTACCTAGTCATTTTAAATTTATTTTATATCTACTTTCTCAAATAAAATTGGCTAGGTTTTATTCTTGTTTTAATTTAAATAATTCTATTCAAAATCCTATGTTGTCTTCTTCTATGTGTTACCTTTAGTGTATTGTATGTGTTGTGTTTTTCTGGAAATAAAAATCTGTCTATGTCTATTTTGTATGGAAAGTAAATTTTTTTTTATCTATTTTTAATAATTTTTTTTATAGAAAGTAGTTCAGTATCATGGACTGAACTTGCTCCAAAAATTTGGCTGGTGTTTAAAAGTCACCCTGTATAGTTTACACTTTGAGTAGTAGAGGTGAGAGGACTACTCGATACTCACTACATACATACTGCGAATTTGTCACGCTTACAGATCTTTACCTGTTGTAGGGCGCGGTTGGGCGACCGCCCGGCGCACTGTGGAATATTTGGGTATGTTTCGGATCAAAAATCTGTAACTCCGTCAATTTTAAAGATAGAGTTTTCAAATTTTGCAGTAATACTTATAAAGTGATATATAAGGATTAAAATTATATTACTGTTGCAGAAATATAAAACCCTACAATATTTTTTTTTTAATAAAGAAAAGTCACAATATTTTAAAATGGTATATATTGGCCGATATGCATACTTTTTAATTTTTTTTTTGTATATATGATTCTTAAAACTAGTTAAATTTAATTATGATTACTCTAATATAATGTTAAAAAATATAAAAAAAATGTTAAATTACCATTACACTAAATATAAAAACTTTATCAAAATTACAACAAAATATTAGATTAATTTGTTAAGTATTAAGTAAGTTTACATTATAGTAAATGTGATTACTGGTTTACTTCTAATTATTTATATATACTCATCGATTATATCAGTTTAATATTTTTGATGAGCAGGATTTACTGCTGGCTGGTGTGCCTCACACAGTTCGTTGACTTTGAGAAGATGTAGAGCATCTTCATCTAGCTCTTTAACGTTTTTAGTATATTGTTTTCTTATGCTCGTTATATAAGGATCAGATGCATGAAGTAGTGTATGAAACACATCTTCGTTAGTAGCTATTCGAGTGCATTTCCGGGCATGATGCAAGCGAAATTTTTTGTAGTCCTTATTTCAAGACTCTTGGGCATCTTCCGATAGTTGTCCAATTGGTAGGACTGCAAAATGATTTATTATACTCTCTCCATGTATTAAAATTTTATGGACTGAAGATGGCATGTAGTACCAACTATATTTACTAACGTATATTCTCGCAGTTTCTAATACATAATCACCAAATTTCTTAGCATCTATCATTACACCAGATGACAAAGCTTGCAGAATTATATTTAACCGTTTAATCAAATCAATGTCAAGTAGCCATTTTAAATAATGAAATAATCGTACTTTACGAAGCGCTCACTGATTTAATACTGAAGAAATATTCTTTTGGCCCTATTTATATTGTTTCAGAGCATGTGAATAATTTCAAATATCTATTTCCTCACAGAAAATCACCGCAAAATTGATAAAACAATAGAATATAATTAATTGATAAGATTAAGCATTGCCATCCAACGTGGCAATGCTGCCAGCCTTCTGGGCACTCTCCCGCAAGGGCAGAATTTTCGGGATATTTTTTATTTATAATAGTTTATACTTATAAGTAATTTATTTTTAGTATTTCAGTTGTATTAAGTTTTTTTTTAGTTACTTAGTTTTAGTTTAGTTATTATTTATTGTACATGTAATTATGAAGTTCTGAAAAAAATTTAATAAAGAATTCACCATAATTAACATAAAAAAAATTGATAAACAACCAAAGTATTGATAAGAATAATCTATGAAACCGCAATCAGTAGTGAATTCCGTTCCCAGACTCGTATTAGATTTTTCTATATATCTTTGTCATTAGCAAGAACTAGCAGCTAATTTTTTTATATGCTTTTTATGAATACCTAAACTTTAAATTAATGTTAAATTCAAATCATCGGCAAACGTCGGTAAGTGTTAAAAGCTTCGACGAAGTTCGGAAATACCTTATTTTTCCCTTTATATGTTGTTTACCATTTTATATATATGTATATATGAAAAAAAATATTATTATATATTTTATTTACATCTCAAGTAGATAAGCCTTACAGAAATATATAATAACCTATACTTTTTACTTCAAGTTTTTGAATTATTTCACTTTGAAAGTTGCTAAAAAAGAACTTTAAATTTGCTTATTACAGAAACGTCTAACTTTCGTACGTAAAAAAATACTATCGCCGTATAAAATATGAATTACTTTACAGATAATATAAGTTTGACTTTCGAACTATTGAATAAAAATCATAGAATATCCTATTTCAGTAATTGGTAAAAAGCATTTATGATATGCGTTTGTTCTACCATATTCCACAGTGCGGCGCCAGGAGGGCGCCAGGGGCGCCTTTTTTACTGCCTCTCATTAATGGAGTGGAGACTTAAGTCTTACTTAAGGAGGTAATTTTGGTCGTCCGTCCCCCGTACTTCTTAGAAAACTGGTATTTAAAATAACAGGACAGAGTTGGGGGCGCCATAACAATCTTGCCCGGGGCGCTGGTAGGGCTAAAACCGGCACTGGTAATATATTAACCCCCTTTTCTCCCTGATTTGGAGCATTCTGAACTTCACTTTACAGTGACCTTTTCTGATTATTTTGCCTCATCATGGATCATGTGTGCGTGCATCCTATGCAAACCGCCGTAGACGATTTCTTTAAAATTTTACTCAAGTTCTCGCAATATGCTGCCATGTTCTCTCTCTGTACTATAAGTTCCTGCTGTGTACTCACCCTGTATTTGCCCTCGCCGACCTGGAACACCCTGAACTTCTGCCTGCACGTGCACAGCATCACCAGCCGCTTCACCTCATCGTGGATCTTGTCTGCGTCCGTTGGGGGACCACGTCTTTCCACCTGCGTGACAAATATCAAGTTTTTACTTTAGGAAACAAGATCGTACACTTCTATAGAGTTGTCACAAAAACAAACGAATCACTTTTAATGCACAAATACACAACACAAACCAGATCATGCAGGTGTTTTAAGTTTAGTTTTTGTTTTAAGTGTCCATTAATTCATGCTGAACATTAGAAGTGGTTTTAATATTTTATATGGGAGTTCATTTTGTTGAACACGACCGGCCCTCGAGAAAAGCGCGTTCGCGCGTGTGTTGCTCTTCAGACGTTAAAAAGGCAAATATATTGTTTGTTTGTTTGTTTTTTTTTTTTTTTATAATGTGTCTAAAAACACTTACAGGTTAGCCCTTGTTGACACGTCTGTTTTCTAAAAGCGGCCTAATATAACTTGAATAAACTATAGAGTGCTCCATCGATTGAATGCAAATTTTTTGTTTGTTCAACTCATGCGAAAGCCCAACAAGGATTGTACTTATAAAGGACTAATAAATCACTTACGCGTATAAGTGGCGCCTGTTAAGTTATGCATATCAAAACAGAAATAGAAACACAATTACACCTGGTGTGAATGTACCGTCGACATATTGAGGAGGTGACTCAACCCGTCTATATGAACAACTTATCAGGAGCAATCATCATATCACTCACAGGAAGTGCACAGCCGGACATAGCCAGAAAATTCCAAAACGACCTATTGGAAGCGGCCTGGGATCTTTAAAAAAACGACTTTCCCATACAAATTGTGTGATGGGCTGAAAAGTTTGAATGAAAAAGGCATTTTTTTAGAGATTCTAGGAATTGGTCCGATAGGAAAAGTTTTCATATTGACGGACTGAGTACCTTTTAAGTATGTGTTGACGTAAATTCACACGCGGTACACTTTACAGAGTAGACACAGCCGCGGCCTGTAGAACTCACAGTACTCTTAACAATTAAAATCACAAAAAAGACCAGAAATTACTTTTCCAATAAATGGAAGTCCATGCCCTATTTTCAATTAATTTAAACCAAATTGTGTTAAAACAAATAGGTACAGTTTTAACTTTTGAATATTTTCTTATTCTTTATTAGCCTATTATTTTAACACTATATTATACCAGTAAGTTTAAGATTAAAAACAAAATGTGGTATAAATAAGGAATGCCTTTTTGCAAACGGCCTTACCGTATCGATATAGGAATAACAAAAGATTGGCTCGTAAGGCCACCTGACAATGTTTGATAAGATAGTTTCGCTACACTGCAGTATTATATGATAATATCTTGCAATTGATAACTGTGATGTAATGTGTCATGTCATGTCATTCAAAAAGAGAGGCATTTTGGCTTTTATAGATTATAAAAAAATAAATGGATTTGGCTCGGGTTTAACTTGAATTATAAAGGGTTACACACTTGTCAAAGATTAAAGATGCAGAACCACATTACTAAGTAAGTATACTTATTATTTAACTTGTGGTAAGTAGGTACCTAATATTGGCTACCCGTGTGGTTCCGGGTCAGAATAGGACTACTCCATCTCTTCCTGTGGATGTCGTAAGAGGCGACTAAAGGACTAAGCACAAACATCTCGTGCTACATTTGCATTCCCAAGGAGGGTTAACGTCCAGCGGCGGCCGGTTGCAAAACTTTTCGCACAAATACATTCCCAAAGAGGGTTGACGTCAGGCAGGCGGCCGGTCGTAAAACTATAGCCAAATCATTTAAGCTGTTTCAGCTATTTTTTTCTCCATTTCGCAAGGTCTTTAGCATACTTAAGCGACCATTGACATGCATGTTATATTTGGAGACGAAAAAGCGGAAAAGCGCACCCCGGGCTCCAAAGCAGCACAGCTGAGGATGCAACCGGGAACGCGCTTAGACGAAGAAGAAGAATAATAAATATTGGTATGTAAAGATAAGTACTTTTGGAAATTTCAAGATTTTGTTGCCATGTCTATTATTCTTTTCTCTGTATTTTGTTGTACTCGTAACGCAAGCGCACCAGTGCAATATTAACCCTTATTTAGTTGCATTTAAAGCATCATTTTGAATATTATTTTTTAAATGAAAGTTAAGTCATACAACGTAAGCTTCCTATTGATTATTACGTCAATAATATAGTTCTGAGAGGTTATGTATGTAGTAACTTTTAAACCCAAACGTACCCAGTCAGGCCTGAGAGCGGCAATGAACTCCTCCCAGTCGATGAGCCCGCCGCCGTTCCTGTCGAACAGGTCCGCCACCGCGCCCATCTCCAGCCGGGACGTGTCGAACTCTGGAACAAAATGTATGTTTAGTACTCGTGTACCGAATATTATCATCATCATCATCAAAATTTAAGGCCGTACCTGAATGTTCCGGGGTCCAGTGCAGTGATTATTTTAAATGGGGGCAATATAAAATAATCATTTCGCAGAAAACGGAGGCATCATTTAAAATTTTGCTACTACCAAGTCCTAGATAATCCTTCAAAGTATTTAATGAACTATTGTTTACAGTTTAAAGTGAGAACGTTAAGCTTTACTACGCACATTTGCGAAAAACGGCCACTTTTGACAAATGTGCGTAGTAAAGCTTAACGTTCTCATTATAAACTGTAAACAGAAGTTATAAAATACTCTGAAGGGTTATCTAGGACTTGGTAGTAGCAAAATTTTAAATAATGTCTCCGTTTTCTTTGAAATGATTTATTTTAAATGGGGGCAGCACTGGACCCCAGTAAATTCAGGTACGGCCTTAAGAACGGCGCTCTTGTTGCTAGTTTTTTTCCATTCTTTTCTATTTTCCGCCAACCTCTTGACATCTTGATACGATACTGCTATCAACTTTCCTTGACTTGCTTCATATAACTGTGTCTGCTTTCCTCTTCCACTCCTTCCTTCTATTTTGCCTTCTATTATTATTCGCATAAAATTGACATGCCGTATCAAGTGTCCCAACATATTGCCTCGCCTATACCGAATGTTTTATTTTATCGATATTGTTCAGTGCACGGCGCGACGAACTGATGGCCGCAGCTGGAGCCAATGTGCGTAAAATGCCACTTAAAGTCTGGCCAATACAATTTAGGGTTTTTAAAAATGTTGGTGACTCACTGGTGTTGATGATGCCGTCGATGAACTCGTTCCTGGGAATGAGGCCGTTGTTGTCCTTGTCCATCTTGCGGAACAGGTCCGTCAGACGGGACTTTTTGTGGTTCATGAACTTCAGGAACTGCAAAGAGAAAATTATTAATAACAAGGCAAAACAAAGTGCGAGTTATTTCATTGAAAGGTCGGATCATCATCACCAGGTCTTTCTATTCTACACTGCAGGAGCACGACCCTTCCTGTACTGCCAGAGCCATACTTGGCCGGAGCAGCCAGAGGATTTGGTCTACATTCTCCACGCTGGCCAGACGGGTTAGAAGAGGTCTCACTGATGTTGATAACCTTTGTTTAGCTTGTATTTCCTGAGTCGCCTTCCACGATATCCACGGGATGACTTGGAATGATTCTATTCTACTCTGCCGGAAACCAAACGGCAAATCCTTTTCCCTCAAGAATCTCAAATCTTTGAATTTATACTGAGTTGGCGGCCGCTGACAACTCAGTATGAAGCTCACTTTTACTGTCAAATCATATTTACTTTTATTTTTATCTACGGCACAGTATTACTTGAGATAAACAAAAGTTGTAGTCTTATTATAAACAAGGTCTAAAGATAAATCGAGTTTTAAACTCGATCTAAACTAAGTAACAAGGAAAATCTTATTACAAAACGAGGTTTAAGACATAAACCATGGATTAAATTTAGACCATAGCTAAACCACCAACAGGGGTAGTTTAAGCTATTCTAGAACTAACTTATTTATAACCTACAAATTGTACAAACAAACGTCATTCATATAGTCTTTCTCTATATTTACTCGTATATATATATATATATATATATATATATATATATATATATATATATGTATATATAGCTATATTATGCTTTAACTTTGTACAATTCATTTCTACGAAATGTACAGTATAGTCTGAGAAAAACAAAAGCAGTCTTTCTCAACCTATACTATGTTTTAATTTTGTAAAATTCAGTCCTGTAAATCGCCAATAAATACTTACCCTCTTTCTCCAGTCGTCCCAGCTGAAGTTGGACACCCTCTGCAGCTCCTTCAAGTGAGCCATACGTTCGTGTAGCCTTCGCTGTCTCTCCCAGGCCAGTAACCAAACTGTCCTCCATTTGTCCCATAGTTGCTTGACGCGTGGTGACCGGAACTCGGGTTCTGAGCCTTTGCTGCTGGAATAAGGCTCATTTTAGTTTAACAATTTAGAGTGCAATATTTTTTTGCCCCATAGGTTTGATTGCGGCGACACAATTGGGTAGTTTCCTGGGTCAAAAATAAATTATTTGGTACTGTTTAGAGAATCAAACGTCACAAAATAATGTCACTTGTCATTTCGATTACATTCATTTTGAACGTGATTTTAGATTTATCATTGCAATAAAACGGATAGTAAGAGCGCTATTTGACTCAAAAAAACTATGACGTCACAGTCCGATATTTCATACAAATCTCATAGAAAATGTTTGTTTTGACGTTCAGATTCTGATTGCAGTGTCTGATTTGACTTGTTGGAAACTAGCGGATTAAGTTCAAGTAATTTGTGTTGATCGTGTTTACGTAAAAAAATCTACAAGTAAGCACTTACCTGAGCTTACCCTAATCTTTTAAAAGAAAGCAATCAATGTTTTCAAATCTAAATAATACACTAACAACAAAAGATAATTCTAAGACATATTATGTCGCGGTTTTTAAATTTAAACATGCACCAAAGTAACTTTTCAACTTGCACAAAATAATCACATTCCGAAAAATAAAAATAGGGTTGTCACAAAAACAGCACAACATTGGGATTTCACTTTAGTCCTGCAGATTTGTATATAGCTTAAAAAATGTAGCCTAGCTTATTGTTACAGTTATATGACACAAATAGTGCAAAATCTGAACATCTTCTGTCACAAGCACTATTAAAATTATTTAATAATTTGTAATTTTCAGTTCAGAGCGTTTCCACTTTGTTTTTTTTTGTTTAAAACTAAAAAATAGCTAAGCAATGAAATAAAATGCTCATTACATGTGAAAATAACCCATTAAAATACACATAAGCCACAGTTTTAAAAAAAATGTAGCTAGTGATGGGCCAAGCAAACCCAGCGACAGAACAAATGTGTACAAATGGCATACTTAATTTTTAACGGCAATTACTCCAAAAAAAATGTTTGTCTATACCAGTTAACACCTTGCGGGACACTCATCCAGACACAAAAAAAAATAACAACAGATGTTTGCCTAGTAAGTATCCCGTAAAATGTTAAATTCCCAATATTGCAGACTGTTCCATCTCGAAGCCTTACCTTCCCTTCGGCGGGAATCTCGGGCCGTAGTGCGGCAGGTTGCGATCGGGGCTGTCTCGACCGGGGCTCACGCGACTAAAGGCACACGCAACAATGTAATCACAAACTTACAGACATGGCACCACACCCAGCGTTAGTTTACCTGATTAGTTTCGACGTGAAAGTTATGGTGGCTGTTATGCTGTTATGTTAATATCGTGTTCTAAATTTGATTTTTAAGTTATGTGTTATTCGTGGTTGACAACCCTAGGTACAATACGTGCTTGTTATGCGTTGTTAAATGCATTGAAATTATATCTGACCAATTTAAAACAGAATTAAAATTATGATAAGCAAAAAAAAAATTGAAAAAAAGTTGTTCATGAACTTTCTTTTATATAAAACTTAGCTGCCCGCGGGCTTCGGGTATGTATTCCTCTTGAAACCTTCCCCTTGAATTACTTTATCTATTGATGCAAACCGCATCACAATCCGTTGCGTAGTTTAAAGGATCTAAGCGTACATACAGACGGCGGGAAACGACTTAGTTTTAAATTACACTTGTTCTAAAAAAGTGACTGAGGGTGCAATTTTCTAATACGTTTCTAAGTGAGATACTTTTACATATACCACAATTTTTGAGGCTTAGCCCAAAATAAAGTTTAGTTAAACCATAGATCTGTACTTTGATCTGAGAGCTAAACAAAAAATATGCTTTATTATTTATTGTACAAATATCTAGTGAAAATATTTTGTTCATTATTAAATTGGTCAGAATTCATGCATCATCATAATTTTCATGCAACTCACACGATGCTTATTTGTTAGTTAGTACAATGTGATATTCTAACTAAAAATAATAGTAGATACCTAAATATTTGTTAGTATTAAAACTATTTTGATTGATGGCAACATTAATATAGGGTCTAACAAAATATTACTGAAACTATTTCAAGAGTGACATCCGTATTTAATACTGAACAACTTTCCCCTAAGAACATAATCATTATATCGAAATATGGAAAATAATATTTGGCCTTCCATACATGTTGACCGATCAACTAAACCGAGTTTTGTATGGAAAGCAAACAAATATTTAAATATGTAAATTATTTTATCTTCCTCTTTTAAATAAACTTATTGTACTACTTGTATACCACACATACAAAAAAATAAATATGAAGTTTGAAAAAAAAAATTATATGTTGTTAGACGTTATATAATTAAGTAGGTACCTACAGAATTACTACAATAAAGTGTACCTATGGGCATTTTTAAAAATATCTAATCTATAAATTAATAATTAACAAAATAATGTACTTAATAAACAACTATTTACCTAAAATATCCAAATCGACTGAAGCAAGAAAGATCAAAAATTATGATTACTAACTACAAAATAAATAATTTATTTTATTTTATTTCTATCAACAGAATGCCAGTTAAATCAATCAAATAAACTAATCTACACACACTCTATTTCTATTGAATCTGATCCGCTTACACCAACAGTCAATAAACTATTGGTTTAACTATGTAAATATCCTATTTAGAAGTTGAAATTGCCAAAAGTAAACCCAAAATGGTGATGATAAGGTTGAAGATCTCTTCCATTATTTTTACGTGTATCGGCACAGAAGACAGTAAGCGTATTACATACAGAATGTAATCTCCTAAGGTCCCTTGCAATATGCGCCCCTGCACTTGTCCCCCGTTCTCGCCTTGTCGAGGGGCAACAGCGGGCAAGACACACGCATTGACGTGTGCACGGCGGCGCAAGAACGGGGGAGGGGTGCGCGGACGGGGAACGGGGACGCTTATTGCGCGTAGCTTAGAAGATACCGTTCTGGAATGCTATTTTTCATTCCGGGACTCACATTACGAATGATTTGCGCGAGTGTTTCCAAAAGGGCGCATTTTTCAATTGATCGTATGCGAAGGATTTGCAACGAGTGGTCTGAACCACTCGTAATTTTGACATTTGTAGCGTATAAATGTCAAAGAAACGTTCCATGGAGTTTCAGTTCCGTTTCACGCTGCTTTTTTATTTTTGTTGAAATGTTTAGAAAACCATTGACAAATTTATGATATTTTCTGCGTAACACAATATTACTTATCGCTGACACGACGGTTTCAAAAATACGATGCAATGCGTCGGAACGCGAGTGGTGAGTTGGAAAACTACACGTTTTGTGTTTCGCTGAGTCCCTAAATGAAAAATAGCACTCCTGTATGTAATAATTTGTAAGCTTCAGAGATATTGGAGGTAAATAGATTCCTCGATGACGTCTCAAAAGCATAGCCTGTTTTGAACGTAGTAGTCACATTTTTGTACGCGTATGACGCCAGGACTTTTCTATTTAGTAGCGTCATACACGTCGCTATTCTACTAACTAGAAAAGTCACCTAAACAGAATTTTATGTCATTTAAATTTTGTCGTAAGTAAGCAGCGAAATTATTATTATTTTTTACCAGGTAATATTTTTACTTTTGATGGTTGGCGAAGTCTCATTCTTGCAACAGTAAATGTCGATAAGAGGGAAAGAGACACAATATGGGTTTTAAGTCAGATTCTCTCTATAAGAAGGTACATTCCAAGCTATTTGGTACGCTCTGATTTATCTGTATTTTTTTAATAATTTCGTCAGATTCAATAGAAACAAGTCAAACTGCAAAGCTCACAACAACTACGAACAAACAGACAATCCTAGAAAGGGTATGGCAAACCTTCCTCGCCTACTGCCACTGTGTATCCGGGACCTGCATGTGCGAACGAGACAGAAAGCAACATTTACACGGGTTAAGGCGGGATGGGGCGACGTCACGATGGTTTTGTTTTCAAATGATGTACGAAAAATTTTTATATTAGACTCACTACGAGTATATAATATTTATAGAAAAAAAAGCTGACTTTAAATCTGTTGACATAATTTAAGGGCAAGTTCAGTGTAACTAAAGCGGTGATCCCACTGCACCGCGCACCGTCGCGGAGCGCGGGACGGCAGATTTTAACATTGTATGCAAGTATCTCAGACTAAATGTCTTTGACCAGAAACTTTCTCATAAAAGAATCTACAAAATTCACTTATAATGAGAACTTACAAATTTACATTTAGTGGACGGGTACAAAACAAAAAGTTTAACTAAATATATGTATTGAACCTGCTCTTAAAGTATGATCACTCAGCCAGTATTGTAATTAATACATCTTTTGACCCCAAAATATGACAGTTAAACAGTTTATACAAGCACAATGTAATGGATGTCATCATCACATGAAATATAAAACATCACGAACTTTTAGATTTTTTTCTACCATTTTCATTGTCACTTTTGGTCAAGAAGCTTATTAATTATTAAAATTTCGCACATACGAGTAGAACACATTTTATAAATAACTCATGTGTTAAAAGCATTTGTTTCTATTAACAAACTTAGCTTTCTTGATATAAATGTTTGTAAAGCAACAGGACTTTTAGGATAAAAAAAAACCGATTGTCCCATTACGTATACGAGTAGTATTATAAAGATGGCATCTGTATCGATTTATAAAAAAAGATAAAAATAAAAAACGACCAGAAAAAATGAAGATGGTAAAAAATTAAAAAGAAAAAAGTTTAAAAATAAAAATGGCGGAAGAAATAAAAAACACACCTGTAACGCCTAGTTCCGTAATAGTCGGGTGAGGCGGACCTGTCCCTATTGAGGTCGTGTTGTGAGCCGCGCCTGATAAGCACACCATGCCATGACGTCACAACACAAAGTAAGGGGGGAGTCAAAGAAAATGAAGGAAACACAAAGACAAAGAAGCTGTTGACAGGCTTAGAGGGAACTTTACTTTTTTCAGTGATATATATTATACAGGGAATAGGCTCATCCCCTTAAGGGTTGGATCTCATCTATCAGCACGGAACAGCACTTTCCTATGCTGCTATTCTTTTCTGTCGCTCAGAGCAGTAATTTGCTAGAGCGAGAGAGAGAGCGACGGAACGCTGCAGCACGACCTGTGCTGAAGCGTTCCGTCGCTCTTTCCCGTTCTAGTAAATGACGCTTCTGAGCGACAGAAAAGGATAGCAGCATAGGAAAGTGCTGTTCCGTGCTGATAGATGAGATCCAACCCAAATATGACCAACTTTTCCGTCGATAACAAGACCCCGATAAGATGGCGATGCGGCTAGCAATCCATCACTATTTTAATACCTTTTCCACCTTCCCTCCCACCATCGCGCTAAAAATGACCTTAGAACTTGCGGCCCTGGGCTCTGTCTGCTTAGAGCAGCATGACCCAAATACTCTGCTTGCCCCATTAGGAGACGTAATAGCGGAATGTACAAAACCTTGATTTTATAATTTCTCACTAGTGTTCTTCTTAGCGGATAAATTGTACGAGAAAGTGGAGCCCCGTAGGAAAAGTACTCGTAATATATATCGACTACCTTATTTGCTCCGCAAAAAAAAACAACAATTTCCCTCTAACTCTGTTAAAAAATCAACAAAATGTAATATGTGAATGTGACAAAAACAATTAAAGCCGTGGACTTAACTGCGTACGAAATAAGGTCCAGTTTATCACTGACATCGGTAAAAGACAAAACGAATAATGCAATGGACTTTATCGTGTTTAGAATAAGGTCGTATATCGCTTACCCAGGTGCGCCTTTGGTGGCAGTCTTCACGGAAACCTTCCTTGGCGTGGAATCGCGGCCTTGGCTCTGGCTCTTAACCTGTTTAAAAAAGAGAGAAGTAAGTTTTTTTCTTAAAAAGTAATTTAGTTCGTTATTTTAGTAGTTTTCGGTTAGATTTTAATTAGGTCGAAAAAAGAAAAGTTTTATAGCATGACGCGATAGCGACATTTTACGCATGTAAAGCAACCTTGAGCGTGACTCAAGTGGATTGGTGACCACTAATGGCATAAAATATAGCTTCTCCATGTACACCAAGGACAGGCATTGTTTAGTCGTAAGAGCGTTTACACACATGACGCATGTGTAACACATCCAGGGGTCGTGCATGAGTCACCCCCCCCCCCCCCCCGAGCTGGATCCGCCCTTGGCTGAGGACATAACCAGCTAAGATAACAGAAAAGAGATAAATGGTAAGTGGTCAGTACCTGGTACGCTTTGCAGACTCTGTCGACCTCGTTCTGCCTCTTCTGCGTGTGTTCCATGAGCTCTTTGTGGTCTTCAATGAGACCCTCCAGTAGCTCGATGGATTCCGGCAGAGGTTCTGATTCGAGCGCTGCAACAAACAAGTAATTATTAAAAGAACAAAAAACCCGACTGCCTGATACAATATGGGCGAGATTATATGTTGTTTATTTTGCATTTCTCATTCCATATCGCATTTAAACATTATATATATATATTTGTAATCCTTATAAAAAATCCTTTCTTTTCATACCCCACTCGATAGGTTTTTAACGATTTAAATAAAATACAAAATTGAAGATAATTGGCGCCAAAAATCCGCATTTTTGTTTTTTTTTTAAATTTTCATTCGCACAGTTAAGACAAATCTAATGAGACCTCTCAAGCTAAAATATATCAAGCCTTTTAGGCTGCAGAGCATGCCAAAGAAATTTACATACATACATATTTTATGTGTTACATGTATTTCGTAGAACGCGACCTAGGAAACACAAGCTAAACAAAGCTCATAAACATCAATGAGATCTCTTCAACCCGTCTGGCCAGCGTGAAGAGTGTAGGCCAAATCCTCTGGCTGCTCTGGCTAATACAGGGTGACTTTTTAAACACCAGCCAAATTTTTGGAGCAAGTTCAGTCCTGAACTTCATACTGAACTACGTTCTATAAAAAAAGTTACTAAAAATCGATAAAAATTTTTCGTCCTACTATACAAAATCCGTTTGGCTGAGCGCTGTTTTGTATGGGTAGTTGAATTTTAAAATCAAATCAAATATCTTTATTGTGGAGCACAGGATACAAAATATCTTAAAATATATAAGAGTTACCACTGTGACCTGCCCTTAACGGACGTACAATAATAAAATGAAATAAGGTCCAAATTGATGGCAACTCAACTTAACTTATTTTAGTTTTTCTTTGTTTTTATGGAAAGTAGTTCAGAATCATAGGCTGAACTTGCTTAATAAATTTGGCTGGTGGATAAAAAGTCAGCCTGTATATGGCTCTGGCAGTACAGAGAGGGTCGTGCTCCTGCAGTGGAAAAAGACCTGATGATGATGATAATAATGAAAGAGTGAGATATATAAATATCGCTTTGCGGCGAGACACCCATCGACCACCAGATAGCGCGTCGTAAATGGACATGGATCGGCCACACGCTCAGAAGGGAGCCTACTCACATTCCGAGACAAGCATTAGAATGGACTCCTCAAGGAAAGAGGAAGCGTGGTCGACCAAAGCAGACCTGGCGGCCATCAGAAGATCAGTAGCGGCGGAGATGAAGACAATCGGGCTGTCTTGGCCCGCAGTGAAGCGCGTTGCTCAAGACAGAATGAGATGGAAAAGAACTGTAGCGACTCTCTGCCCCACCCAGGGGACATAAGAAAATACGTCAAGTAAGTCAAAATAAATAATTTCCATCTACTCACACAGCAGTGTGTTCTCCAATCCGATGAGCCATTTCAGCAGTTCTTCCAGCACCAGATCCAGGTCTTTGAGGCTCTGCATGTGAGCCTCCAGCTTGCCTCCACGCTGCATTGCCCATTGCCATACCTAGGTGGAAATATGAATTGAATACACAATTAAATAATACAATTAAAAAAACGACTTAGAAATAAAACACGACTTTGCTCAAATCACAGGAAAGCGAAATATTCAATAGGGTATTTCACTGTGATTGTTTTTGGACAATATTTTAGAAAAATCAAGAAATTACACAAAAAATAAATCTTTTTCAGAAAACAGCAAGAAAATTGGTTATTAAAAGCAGCTATTAGCATTTCAAATATTGGTATGAAGAAAAGTGAGAGCGTGGTGAGGACTTCTTGCTACAAACGTTGCAGTTACGTCACATTGCTATGTGTACTTGCATCTTTTATCTGTCAGTTAATAGTTTCACTTTCCATCCGACTTTAAAGGCTTAAAACTTACTTATTTTTGAGCGTATTCAAAAAAATTGAGATCGGTTTCAGATTAGTTACTTTTCGGTACAGTTACTTTTTGACATGAATAATTTAAAAAAAAATAAGTCAAATACCATATTTCGTTTACTTAGATGATATATTTGCCTAAAGAAACGTTTTAATTTAAAAACCAGTTGCGATAAATTCGATTTGGATCCGTAAAATGAATCTGGCTGGTCAGAAACAATATGTCATGAACCTGTAAGGGTGTGACTTTCGAGAATATTCTTATCACTGGCAGTACTTGAGCCACAAGTCTACGTGGTTTTTGTGTGCCGTTCATTATAGTTTTTTTTTTCACTTTTTAAACTTAAACATTATGCAATACATAACAAAGTCAATAAATAAAGCGCAGTTTCCGATACTTATTTAGCGAATGAAATAATGCATAAATAGTACATAAAATGAATATCTTTTGGCAAATGATAAGATAGACTTTGATTAATTAGTTAGATACGTGAGATTATATTTTTTTACTAATATAATCGTAATTTATTTATTGTTTTGTATAAGTCCTTCCAAATACTGATATCAAAATATATTTTTGTATCTTTGATTATGATGGCGGTGTATAAGCGTTCATTTTCTACAAACAAACAAGCGCCATCTTTGATTTATCGTGGATATCGTCAAGAGCATTCATTGTATGACTAGCGGGCGAGATAGTGGTGATATCTAGTAATAATACAGGATTTTGGCTTTCTAGCAGAGTACGTTTGTTTGTTTGTTTGTTTATAAAGCTTTATTGTACGTTTTTTGCATGGGGTTGTCAGTCCTTTAGTATTTGTTCTTTCATGCTTCAATGTATAAATTATTGTACAGCATCATAATTGTACATCAGGTTTTCCCAAGAACAGGAGGAAAAACTATAATGGTTTACCATTATGGTTTTTCTCCTGTGTGTATATGTTCTATCATCTCTACCCATAGACACAGCCTCTGTATGAATTTGCGTGTCGATCGGACGTCAAATTGACTTCATTTAGGATCGTCACTTTTAGTCCGTGTATGTCAATTCATTAGATCTGACATTGAGCTCTCTACTGTAAAATACCTTTAAGCAGTAGAAACTCGTCGAAAAACGTTAGAAGTAATAAAAAAAAGATTCCCTCCGTTTGTAAGTGAATTTCTTATTAAATATTGTATTGAAACTTGGCCCGCCAGGTATTCATACTAATTGAAGGACTTTCTTTATCTAGTAGTATATACAGATCTGTGTCTCTGCCATAGTCTATCATCCTTTACCTGACTAAATTATGAAGCGGCCCTCTGTGTCTATTCAAGATAATTTAAAAATTCATTCGTAATTTAAAACCCGCACCGCCCGCACTGCGCTTCGCTAACTTCAGTGCGGCTCGAGACGTCTTCGTGTATGAGTTGCGAGTCACATTCGCCCTGAGGAAGGCCTCCGGATGAGGTCGAAACATGTCGGCCAGTACCTGACTTTTGACACATATTAATAATATAAAACACGGGTATTACTAACCTCATCCCATCTGCTTTGTATGATGGTAATCCAGTGTTTGATGACAGTGACCGCATCGGGATAGGCCTTGCCGAGGATCGATTGGGCGAGCGCTATGGTCTCTTCCTTATCGCGTTTCTTCTCCTTAAGTTCGAAGATAAACCTGGAACAAATATTCTTGTAAAAAATAGATACTTCAAAAAAGTTGTTAGTCGATTCATTAAAAAAAATATTTTAAATAAATTTTGTCTCGTTCTTACTAAGTCAAATATTGAAAAGAAAAGATAAGGACAAAACTAGTTCAATAAAAATAGGTTTACCACACGTCTGATATTTTTATTAAAAATATTTTGCTTTCCATAGAAACTCGGTTAGCTGATTGGTTAAAGAGTTATAAGGGAGATTAAAAATATTTTTTCATATTTCGATATAGTTATGTTACTTGGGGAAAGTTGTTCAGTATCATGGGCTGAATTCAGCCTTAAAATAGTTTCACTATATTTTGTTAGAACTCATATATTCGTTCCGGATCTTATTTTATTTTTTACGGTTACGTTACATTACTTTTCTAGCCTGATGCACAAAATAGGTATTAGTACCAAGGTACAGAAGCATCACTCAGGGATAGCAAACTTGCTAAATTAAACCCAGTCACACAGTACTAAAGTCCCATTTAGTTTGTACGCCGCGCGAATGATTTTTGACTTATTAGCCTAGCGTGTGCCGAACAAGCCAAAATGTACCTAACGTCTGCGAAGCAACGGTCTGTATCCCTTTACATTAAAAATTAAAATTGAAAAATTTCAACCTTCTGTTTGTAAATAAGCCGCGTTTGTGCGGCGGCCTAGCTTCATACCCAAACAGCGGAGTGCGCCAGGCCTGCCTGAGGATTATTAAGTCACAAAAAACAAAGTCACAAAATATAAAAATGTACCTCTCGTGGTCCCTGAGCTGCTGCTGCGTCTCCTGGTCGCCTTCGGGCAGCTGCCCCGAGAACCGAAGCTTGGTCTCCGCGTCCGACAGCCACTCGAGCAGCATGTTCACTGAACGGTGGAGTTTCTCCGCCTGCAAAAATAAGGTATAAATTTAAGATTTTTTTTTTCAAAGAATTTGGTGTCAATTCTTTTTAACTGACTGTCGAATGCGGGTTGATATGGTGTTTGAGCGTTGTGTTTCCGCGGTCGGTGTGTGACTAAAGGTCTAAATTCTTAAAAATTCTAAAATCTTATTCATAAAAATTGTTCCTATTTTAACAAAAATAGGTTTAGCAAACGTTTGACATTTATGAAAAAGAGGGTAAGTGTAGACGCGTACCTCCTTGAGCGCGCCCTCCAGCCGGTGCGCCTTCTTCTCGCTGAGCGCCAGCACGTCGTCCCAGGCGCGCTTCAGCTCGCCGCATTGCTGGCGGATGCTGGCGGCGTCTTCCACCGGGACCTGTTTCGAAACAATTTAACAATATGTGATTTTTTTTTAAATTATTAAATAAATACATATTACGTGGGAAGCAAAAAGAGTCCAGTTGTGGGTGTGGAATGATTGAGGATGCTTCTTATACTCGTAATACAGAAGAATCTTCATCTAGTTCGAATTCGTCGAGATTCTAGTGACGAGGTGTCTGATGAGCAAAAAGCGAGTAATACTCCAGAGCGCCAGTTGCACAGAGTCTGTGCTTTCTCGTCGTTCGACATGTTCTTTCCTAACCACGGGGAATGTGACCAGGGCCACCAAAGGCCACTAACCAAATAAGGCCGTGGAATGAACTTGACATTAAGTGCCTATCTTAATATTAATAAAAACATACCGTAGCTTCCAAGTCCTTTCCGGTCTTGAGAACCGACTGCATTTGCTGTTCCCGTGAGTGAAGATCTTCCTCGAATTGCTGTAAAAAAAATAATAAGAATTTTAAGAATCATTTTGCCTCAAAATCTTTTTCATATAAAAATGTGTTCTTGCAAAGGCATTGGACTACATGTGACTCATCAGATATTTTTGTTTTTCTGTGACTGGAATTGTAAAATTAAACTCAAAAATGAGGAATCATACATTAATAGGTATCAAATTATTTGAAGATGAAATATTACCAGTCTTACCACAAAAAAGTTAAACACCCGTTGAACACGTGTTTTTAAAAAGTGTTACTACAAAACAGTGTTTTACGCTTGTCCACAGATAGACAAGGTATAAACATAGTTTAAAGTTAAACACCCGAAACACGTTGTTTAGCAAGCGTTTAACCTATCAATCAGTAATAAAGTTTGACAGAAACTAGGTTTTGTTTGTTGATGCAATAATGGATATAATAGATTTTCTGGATTTTATTGATGAAGAAGACCAAGAGGTCATTGAATACATAGAAAACTTTCGAATTCGAGACAACACCACCACCCGAAAGTTTCTCTGTAAAACACTGGTCACGAAGTACCGGGAAAAAGAGAATGACAATTCACAACTATTTGACACATCAAGTTACGTTCCGTTCCGTATGTCCTTTACTGGTGTTGTTTTGTATTAGTTTTTACTCTGTAAAGTTAACAAAGTCTTACTATTTTGTGTTTTTCACTGGTTTTTCATAAATCTTAAATAATATGTACTACTAATCACAAGTTTTAATATATTTTTTAATAAAAAAATAATGCTTATAATCATAGGTTGTCCATAAAACGGAACGGAAAAGAACGAATTGAATGAATATTTGACAGTGTTGCCAAAAGTGAAAAGGACTGTTTGAGTAAAACAGTGTTTAATTAGTCACGCACTAAACACGGTTTTGTGGTAGCAAAAATTAAACAGGTGTCCAACAACTGTTTAAATATTAAACAATGTTTAGCTAAACAGGGGTTGGACTAGGGTTTAAATAATGTTTTATGGTAAGACTGTACATTTCTAAAAATGTTAATAGATATAATTATGTACGGGTGTGCCCCAAGGACCAATTCTTGGTTCCCTTTTTAATTATCCTCCATAAATTTTACTCTTCCACTAATGTGTCTAAAAATTGCACTATTTCGCGGAAGATATCTTGAACCGGACTATAATAATATATAAGATTAAAAATCTTCAGGTTTTAAAATATTATTATATAAGTGTAAGCGTAAAGAACTTTTTAAAGCCTACCTTATGTTGTTCAATAAGCGCCATGACAGTGTCCAGATCTCCGTGGACGGGCGAGTCTCCGCCGAGTAGTTTCTGTTGCTTCTTCAGCCAGTCGAGCAGAGCCGACATGGCATCCTTGAACTGGCCGGAGTAGAGGAGTGCCTCTTCTAGTTTCCGTTGCCTGAGAGGGAAGAACGAAAAAAAAAACTTACTAATTTGAATGTATGTATGTTCCGGCCTAGAATAGGATCACTCTATCTCTTCCTGTGGATGTCGTAAGAGACGAACGCACCGAAGGACTTCAGTTAAGGAAGGGTTGACGTCGGCCGGCGGCCGGTTGTATAACTTTTCGCACAAATGCATTCCTAAAGAGGGTTGACATCAGGCCGGCGGTCATAAAACTATAGCCAAATCGTTATTAAACTGTTCGGGCTAATTCTTTTCCGTTTTGCATGATCATCGGCATCCTTCGGTTTTCATTGCCATGCATATTATATTTGGAGAAGAAAAAGCGGGAAAGCGCACCGCGGGATTCGCAGCAGCATAGTTGAGGCTTTTAATGCAACTGGGAACGAGCTAAGATGAAGCAGAATCGGAATAATATGACCACTTTTTAAAAATCATTACATCCTATAGAAATTGCATCCTTACCTGTCAACAGCCTTGGAACAGACCGTCGTCCACTTGGTCTTGAGGTCTGCCAACATGGTCCTGAGCGTTGATTCGTCGGTCTTGGGCGCTTTGTCCTTGAGTTGCTTGCCGGTCTTCATGGTCTGGTCGTAGGACGGCTGTTTAGCAGCCAGTGCCTTTTGGAAGTCGCGGTGTTTGTGTAACCTGTGAAAATAGTAATGTATTAGCCAAATATTTTTACTTTTGGTCAGTTTGCTTCTTCTTCTTCTGTCTCTTCTTTAGTTTAGTGGCTCTTGTCGGTGGAGTATGCGCCAAACTTCTCGGTTCTCTGCCTTACTCTTAAGGGTTAACTGGAGGGACGAAATCCCATACAAACGTACTTTCGTTTTAATTTCGAAACCATAAAACTCATCGTATTCAAATTTTTTACAAGCATTAAGATGATAAATATCTAGATCTGTAATTAGTTTTGGTTCGAAAATAATAAACAAAAAAAAAGTTATAACAACTTAAAATTTGCCTTTTTTATCGACGAAATCGAGTAATATTTAGACGCCTATTACACTTATAATTATATTTTCGATCCTTATGGAAACTAATTATACGACTAGAGTGAAGACTCTAAATTCCAAATAATTTAGTTTTATTTGGGTATGTATCGTATTTATCGAAATAAACGAAAACTACGAAAACCTTTCGATTCATGGCCTATAACGGCCCGTTTCGCTGGCGTTCAGTGCACTCTCTTTGTCGTACGCGGGGGTGTAGCTCTCACATGCGGGGGTCGGGACGGAGCTACTTGCCCCGCCTGCGCCTCAGTTTTCTTATCAGTAGTCAGTACAGAGATCTCCCGGTGCTGTTCGTAGACGTGTTTTGTTTTTGTGCTTTTTACCGACCAGATAATGTGACAACTTGGATTTTGATAACGGATATTCTGATTTTTGCTTTGTGATTTGGATTGTTGTTTTGTGATTTTTCTCGACGACTTGAATTGATAACGGAACTGATTTTCATTGCGATTTGGAGTGTTATTTTGTGTATTCTCGACGATTGCTGCTTTCTACACGGACTTCTGATTTTGTTTATCCTCTATTATGGATGGATTAGGTAAGTAAATCGCTAGTATAATATTATAATAAACCTACATAGATACCATAAACCATATATTGGTATGTGTTAGATACCTAATTGCAAAAGTCCTGTTCTCGTGTTTATTTTACATACATTTAACATTATAAAATCCATTGTCGACATAATTTTGATGTGTACTTATACAAGGTGTTCATGAATAAGCGCAAAATGGGAGAACCGTTTCTTGGATAATCTAGCATAGTACAAAAAACCTATTAAAAAATTCTAGCACAATTTTAGGAATGGAATAACCCACTTGAATCTGTAGATTGTGCTGTAGTCTTCATAAGTAGCTTTATGTTTAATTCATCTGTATTTTACTAGCAATATAAAATTTATATCGTAGGTACATCTCATGAACACACCTAATTATTGGATACAAGTAGGTACATTACCTATAGTACCTATTGTAAATCCCGTCTAGCGTCAATAATTCTATAATTAGATAAACATACCTATGATGTCGGCCTGCATAATTCATCTCTATGTAATTTATTGGTTTTTAGGTGTACCAAGATCTTCATTCAAGAGTAAATTATGGTTATTAGCCCGTAGGAAAAAACCAGGAAGGAAAGCATGGCGTACTCGAGATCGCATTGGAAAAGAAAATATATGCCCCGTGCCTGGTAGTAGGTACGTGACCA
This sequence comes from Acrobasis repandana, assembly GCA_963576875.1. NCBI lineage: Eukaryota > Metazoa > Arthropoda > Insecta > Lepidoptera > Pyralidae > Acrobasis > Acrobasis repandana. The sequence goes on from OY756238.1 coordinate 3,886,534, forward strand.
GACCACTCATGTGTAACTTTTCATTATTATTATTATAACGCCATTTCTATCTACAAAGTCGCGAAGTCACATTCACATTCATTCTGTCTTACTATAAGAGATCTACCTAACAAAAAAAAAACACATTATGTAAATTCTTAGCTTTACCTTGATAAACTATAATATATTAATTTTTTCATGTATTTGCTTCAAGGTGCCACGTATCTGGAATCGCTCCATGTACAATAAATGGGGCAATCATATCCGATCCGGACATATTGGATTACATTGGGTATGTATACATAGGTACATACAATAAGTTATTTACTAAAAGGTGCCTGTATGGTAAATCATCGGGTATAATACAAACAATGTTTGCAGCCCTGCCACATCTGATGCTCAACCTAAAGGAGTAAGAGAGCCTTTCACTGCTGTGGCCACCAATGATTGGATAGGACCAGGAGGATCGGTCCTTACCATGGCTCTAATTCATCAGGTGCCACCATCTAATGCTGAAAAGAACAATGATGTCACCATGAATGCTACAGAATTGGAACATCGTTCAGATACGAACGTACCTGAGGGGATTTTTGAGAACGTCGCTTCGGATAATGCTACAGAATTGGAACATCGTTCAGATACAAACGTACCTGAGAAGAATAATACGTTTATTTATTTTATATTTTAAAACCCGAAAAGCATCACCAAGCATCAACCAGCTTACGTAGGTACGTACGTCAGTACCGATACCTATTTGATGTTGACCATTATTTACAGGTATATTGTAAAGTAGTGGCTAGTAATAATTACTAGTAGAGCTGTTCATAATAATAAGGTTTATTATTAAATAAATCCGAAGTACATGTAGCAGAACCTGATTATTTTACATTTTTATATAACGTGTTACGAATATATTTTATTCTTACACTATTTTCTAAAACATATTCCTGTTGGTGTTCATATACTTCTATTATGACTGTAACACGGTCATGTTATTCTGTGTTGTTGATAGTTAGATACCTATTTTTTTATTAATTTATTTTTATAGTATTATCTTTACAATAATGTGCACTTTCTAAAACTTGAAACTTTTATGACTATTATGACTGCAAATTACTGTGATATAAAGACAATTTTTATTGTTCTAAGTATAATAATATATTTTTTTTAATAATAAATATATACACTCGACAATTTAAATACTTTTATTATTTGATCTTGCGTTGAACTAGTTCATTTATTTTTTCTGGTAAAAATAGTCCATTTTATCTGGATTATAATTGAAGTAGGTAGGTATGTCATTAATATGCTAGATTTCATTCCAACCTATTCAACCGATTTTATAAAGTTATTGTAATTATCTTCACCGTTATGGTCCTTTTCTGTTGTATGATAAGTATCAGCGAATAACTAAATGATGAAGCGCGCCGCCGCCGCCTGCATTGCAAGTAAACAAAGTAAGTACCTAGGTTACATATTTTTTACAACTGTTCTTATCAGTGCAACGAGCCGTCGCGTCGTCGTCGCCACGCGAGAGGGGCTCGCGCGGGTGCCGGCGCGGCGGTGTGACGGATTCTCTGTCTCGTTTTTTTAGCGCCCTTTCTCTTTCTCGACGAAATAGCAACACGACGAAGCGCGTCGGTAGGCAACTCGCTGTGGAGTTCGCCCGCGCCTCCAGTACCACCTTAAGTGCTTGATACGACATGACCCCTGGTTTTTCTTTCAGTTGGTCTACATAGCTCCTTCTTGGTCGTCCTGGACCTCTGCTATCTTTTATCTTTCCTTCTAGTATGTTTTTAAATAAGAAATCATGTCGTATTAAGTGACCAATTATTTTCCCTCTCCTATTTTCTATTTCGCCCAGCAGACTTCTTTTCTCTCCTACTATTTCTAATACTTCCTCATTGGTTTTCCTTTCCGTCCAACTGATCTTTTCCATTCTCCTCCAGCACCACATCTCGAAGGCTGCCAGCCTGTCACTATCTTTTTTATTCAATTTGCTTGATATTCCAAAATTTTCGATCTTATCCAAAACGTTGGGATATCAAATTAATGTAGAGAAGATAAATCAATGTTACAAAAAAATATTCACCTCCTTTTCTTTGTGGGATGGGGATTGTGGACGACGCGATAAATAATTGGGGCGCCATATTAAAATTTTGCCTTTCCTAAAAACGTCTAGATTCGACACTGGCCAAACTTCTCGGTCTTTAGCCTTACTCTTTAGCGTTTGATAAAACATGACCCCTGCTTTGTCGTTAAATAGTCATGTCTGATTATCTGATACATGACGATTTTTATAAAGAATATTATTGAAGGAGAGATGGAAGGTAAAAGAGAACTAGGAAGACCGAAGCATAGCTACATGAAACAGATAAAGTTTCTCCTTTATCTGTTACATTTTACTTCGAAGAGAATTCATACTCCATACAGCATAGCTCTTAAATAGTTGATGATGATTGATAGATTGATGGAGGTGGTGATGATGATGGTGGTGGTGAAGATGATGATGATGTATCTTTTTGTAACCTGTAGAACAAAGTTATGTAACTATATTAAACTGACCTATGCTTGATTTTGTCCGGGTCGTTGATAGTGGTCTCGGAGTTCAGGTCGTCCAGCTGGCGTTCCGTGTCGGACAGCCAGTTCATGATGTTGTTCCTGTGGAAATCATATTATAATATTAGTTCTATATTCGGTTATGATCTTAGCTGTACCGGCCTGGACTAGGACCACTCCATCTCTATCTGTGGATGTCGTAAGAGGCAACTTAAGGATTAAGCACGAACATCTCGTGCTAAAACTGCATCTCCAAGGAATCATGGAAGGTTAACCTTGGGCGTTCGGTAAAACTCAACATTCCCACAGAGGGTTGACGTTTGGCAGGCGGCCGGTCGTAATAGTATATTTCATTACAAGTGCGGAAAGGCTGTCATTGCAAAGAGTTTCGACAAATGTCTACCCGAGCCGAGGCGCAGCCGAAGGCGAGGGTTGACAGTCGGAACAAGTTGCAATGACGGTTCCGCACGTGTACTGAACGACTATTTTTAATACAGTTGCGAAAAAATGAAGCAATTTAATAAAATAATAAAAACACAAAAAACTCAACTAACTAACCATTCATTCTTATAAAAGTTATAATTCACATATACATTGAAATTGGTACAGTTTTCTATACTAACTGGGGAAGTTTTAGGTTGCATATTTACTGTTTGAGACAAACTATTATTAATTTCGTATGATTGTTCATGTATATTTGTCATACAATGGCGTTTGCTAGTTGATGGAGTTGGATCTGATGAATTATCATTATCAACGAAGGTAGATGGACGAACGTTCTCTTTAACATGTGAAGGAGACGGACTGGAGCTTAAATTAATAGATTGTGTGATTTTTTTCCCAGTTTCTAGTTTGTTGTTTAATGAATCACCAATATAGCTTTCTGCAACTTTGTCTGATTTCCAACCTCCTAGTCGCTTTAAGGACGTCAAATTGGCTCCTGAATCTGCCAATAATGTAGCAGAGGTCCTCCTGAAGCTGTGCCCAGTATAATACTCAGCATCCGGCAGACCAAGAAACGTAGCTATTTCTTTTGGCATATTACCAAATTTATTTATCCCGATCGCTTGATCTGTACACTTCCCTTTTTGGTAATTTTGAAAAAAAAACGGTCGGTTTTTCCTTTTTGGGACCGCAGATTCATATATTTTTGCACTATTCTAAGGAAATCTCCTTCAACAACAAAGTTTCTCGGTATCTTATTTTTTGTGTTCGGAATCTTGATTAGTAGCATTTCTGCATGGGCTTCAATATCTTTTAAAGTAATATTGGCTAACTCCTCTCTGCGGCAAGCTCCAACAACGCCAAAAATCAGAGCAACCTACAAAAAAAGGGATTTGATTAATATTTTTTTAAATAATGTATTGACTGTATTTTGCGATTTCGTAAACTGAATACTAAAGAAAAATATGATTACTTATTAATAAATTACCTTTGTGGCTAAATAACGATCATCGGGAGCTTCGTTCAAAAACCTTTCCACTTCATTCGATGTTAATATTTTTGACTTTTCACTTTTAAAACCGTCTGATTGTCGTTTTAAGAAAGCATTTAATTTTGGGTATTCACTTATATCCACGTTGTTCCTTATTTTCAGCATACTTTTTATCATCGAAAACCTCGACCATAACGTAGAAGGTTTTAATTTTGCTTAGAGTTCAGAGAAGTATGCCAACATAACATTTTCTGAAAAACTATTTGCTTTTTTCTCTTTTCTCCACGCAATAAATTCGTCGTATGTAGATATGTAGCGACTTTTTGAAATTTCCGGTAAAATGTTCTCCGAAGCATTTTGTGCAATTATACTGAGCTCCGATGGTGTTAATTCAAAAAAACTAGGGTCGAAATTACTCATTTTGTGCAACAAACAACTAAAGTCGCAAAGAAAATTTCTGAAAAATGGCGCCAACCGTAGAATATAAGCAGAGATTTTTTTTTCTTCACCCATTCTGGTAGGCAAAGGGAACTATGCCCATACAGCCAAGTCTTCAGTAGAATTTTTTTATTGATATGAAATGAAAATGAAATTTAATGAGATGAAATGAAATGAAACCTAACCTAACTCATTCAATCAAATCATTAAATCTGATATTGGAACAAATTATTAGCTTCTTTTTAGAAATATACGTATTTGCATGAATCATAAAAACTCTATGAATTTTTTTAGTAAAAACTTCATGGTTGGTTTTTCTTTTTAATAGACATTATTTTGACAGTAGGGAAAGAGAACGCACGAGTTCGGGAAAGGTAAAAAAAAAGCACGAGTATGTAATAGCCCACATCTCGAACGCTATACGTCCCTGCAATACGCCACTTTTTGAGCAACTGTATTAAAAAACTATTTAAAATGTTTTGGCTATTTCTTTTGAGCTTGGGTGACCATTAACATGCATATTAAAGCGGGAAAGCGAACCCTAGGCTTTACAGTATTATAGCTGAGAATGCAACTGGGAACTGGGAAGTCTGGGAAGTACAGAGAGGGTCGAGTTCCTGCAGTGACGTCTAAAAATAAACGGGCAAGTGCGAGTCGGACTCGTACATTAAGGGTTCCGTACCTCCGTACAATGTTTTGAAACGCTAAAGAAATACGTTTCTTGTATGATGACCCCCTTTAATTTTTAACTTTATTTTATTTTTAGTATTTGTTGTTATAGCGGCCATAGTAATACATAATCGGTGAAAATTTCAAGTATATAGTTAATGCCATTATAAAGATCTAGTTAAAAACGCTGAAAAAACACGTTTTTTGTATGGCGACCCCCGTTTAATTTTTAACTTTTTTTAATTTCAGTATTTGTTGTTATAGCGGCCACAGTCAAACACAATCGGTGAAAATTTCAAGTGTCTAGCTATTACGGTTCAAGAAATAGAGCCCTGTGACAGACGGACAGACAGCGGAGTCTCAGTAATAGGGTCCCGTTTTCACCCTTTGGGTACGGAACCCTAAAAAGTCCTGATGACATACCACATGTCAGCGAACTCCTTAGCTTCCTTGGCGCCGTGGTCCAGGGCTCGGGTCCTCTCAGCCGCCTTGGACACGACGCGCTCCCAGCGATGCTGCACCGAGACCAGCAGGTTCTTGATGAGGATCACGTCCTGCTTCTGGCTGAAGTACTTGAGGTGCGTGCCCTTCTTGTCCAGATGCAGCATGGTCTCGCGGTGTGTAGCGATCTCCTTCTGGAATGCTTTGTGCTCTTCGATTTGGGCTGGAAAGAAATGTTTATTTATACTTACTGTCTCAAATTGCGTTTTAATAAAACTTCCCGTGCTTCGCATGATGACGTGATATAATGTTCTACGTGGGGAAGCAGGATTTCATGTTCTACGAGTGTGGGGAAGTAGAATTTTACGTTCTACGAGTGTGGAGAAGTAGGATTTCATGATTTACGAGTGTGGGAAGTAGGATTTCACGTTCTACGAGTGTGGGGAATTAGCATTTTACGTTCTACGAGTGTGGTGAAGCAGGATTTCACGTTCTACGAGTGTGGGGAAGTAGCATTTCACGTTCTACGAGTGTGGGGAAGCAGGATTTCATGTTCTAAGAGTGTGGGGAAGTAGAATTTTACGTTCTACGAGTATGGGGAAGAAGGATTTCATGTTCTACGAGTGTGTGGAAGTAGAATTTCACGTTCTACGAGTGTGGGGAAGCAGGATTTCATGTTCTACGAGTGTGGGGAAGTAGAATTTTACGTTCTACGAGTGTGAGGAAGTAGGATTTCATGTTCTACGAGTGTGGGGAAGTAGGATTTCATGTTCTACGAGTGTGGGAAAGTAGGATTGCACGTTCTACGGGTGTGGGGAAGTAGCACTTCACGAAACGAATATCACGCTTCACGCGGTAATGCGTGTACAAGTTACGTTTTATGAAAGGTATACAGCGCTTCTTCAAATTGTATGTAAAAATAGAGTTCCATAAAACGGACACTGCGCTTCGCCCGATTATATGTATCAAAGTTACGTTTTACGAAATATGTACCACGCTTCGCGCGGAGTTGTGTATGGATGTTGTGTCCCGCAAAATGTGTTACATGCTTCCACTGAGTTCTGTATGGGTATTGTGTTTCATAAAACATGTACCACGCTTCGCGCGAAGTTGTGTATGGACATTGTGTTCCACGAAATGTGTACCGCGCTTCACGCGAAGTTCTGTATGGATTTTGTGTTCCATATAACATGTACCACGCTTCGCGCCGGGATGTGTATGCATATTGTGTTTCACGAAATGTGTGCTACGCTTCGCGCGAAGCGAATGTGTACCTATACTGTTTACCACGTTTCGCGCGGTGTTTTGTATGGATATTGTGTTCCATGAAATGTGTAATACGCTTCGCGCAATTATGTGTATACCAGTTGTCTTACACGAAACGTATATCGTGCTTCGCGCGTTATATGAGTCACGAAGTCTCGTCATTCGTAACATAACAAATCTTAGAACTTACTAAGCAGAGTCTCCATGACCCTGGAGACGGGTTTGGCGTTCGTCAGCGTCTTCTCAGCGGAGGTCAGCCAGTCCACGAAGGCTTGCAGAGCGTCGTGGAACTCCGTCGCTTCCTTCAAAGCGATCTCTAGCTTGATCTTCTTGTCTGACGCTCTGTGGAGTAATCATTTGTGATATTTCATTCAAATCTATACACCTAATGTCACAGTAATATTACAAATATTTATGTTTCCAATAGATTGATTTTTGGATGCGCACTCGCACCTGACAGGCCGTAGCTGAAAATCAGTAAGCTGCTCTCTGAGCAGCACTTAGCACTGAGCTATGACCTTTTTGGATTGCTGTAGCACACAGATACAAACGATATATGTTTCCGTGTTTTCTTATGTTCCTTTATTATGTTCTTATGTTTATCTATGTATGTATTTATCATAAAATATAGCATCGTTGAGTTAGTATCCCATAACACAAGTTTACAACTTACTTTGGGGCTAGCTTAATCAGTGTGATTTGTCCCTATATATTTATTATTTATTTATTTATGTTTGTATTTTCTGTATGTGTGTGACTATAGCTACAAATAAACATCTTATCTATCTATGTAACACTTTCGATGAATTTATGATAAGTATAAAAACGTACATTCATACTATCACATTCTTATCCCTAACATGGGCAGTAAGAGCATGTTGGGTCTTGCGGCTTTAAGCAGACAGAGCCCAGGGCCGCAAGACACAAAGGCCACTTTTAGAGTGATGGTGGGCAAGAAGGTGGGAAATGGAATCAAAATAGTAATGGGTTGCTTGCCGCAACGCCTATTAACATGATTTGAATTTTCACCCATTCCCTCGATTGGCTAAGAGATCTACGATCTGCGCGGGAAGAGAAGCAGCAAGTAAATACTGTTTTTTCTTTTCTCCCAGACCAGCATGGAAGGAAGAATAGAAAAATAATGAAACCAATTAAAGAAGGGATTCAGTTTATGATACATCTTTAAAAAGAAAAAACCGGTGCACATGCCCCGGGCTCCGAAACAACTCAGCTAAAGATGCAACCGGACACGCGCTTGGATGAAACGAAGTATTTTCATACCTAGCGGTGACGCTGTCCCATCTGCTCTTCAAGTTCTTGAGGTTGTGGTGGAGCAGGGACGTGGGGTTCGGCTTGTCCTGCCTTCGCAGGTACTCCTGGCCTTGCTGGAGGACAGCCTCCACCTTGGGACGGTTGGCTTCGATCTCGTTGTACACTTCCTGTAAAGTGAATTAGTATAAAATATATTTATAGGGTTTTTAGGCATTCAAGATGCAGTACTAAAATACTCAAACGAAATATTGAAAAATATGAGAAAACGTAATAGCTCAGTTGGTAAGAGCATGGTCGTATTTAGACCAAGGAAGCTTTTTTATTCCGAGTTGAGTTGCGTTATAAAAATATCTCTTCACGATTTCAGAAAAACAAAGGACTTACCATAAACCTCTCGAGTTGTTCAGAGGCGGTCTCTGGAAGACCACCGACTGGCTTGGAGGCAGCGATGACGCTGTCCACCTCAGACAACCAGGATAGCAGGTCGCCGATTTCAGCGTTGAAGCTGCATAAAAAAAGAATTATCTAAACAAAAAGCAGGAGAGGGGAGGGTCGTAACCGAATAATACAAGATAAATAAGTAACACACGTCCATGCGTACCTTTGTTAATAAATAAATCAAATAGAGCAATGTGTGATATTCAATCATAGATGTCATTTAAAGTTAAAATTAACCGGCCAAGTGCAAGTTAAACTCGCGTGGAGAGGGTTCCGTGCAATTGATTGAATTCTTATAGGTTTATCTGTGATCTACAAGCAATGAACTATATTTTGTATTTTTTTCAAAATTTTAGGCTCAGTAGTTTCGGATATTAGGGCCGAATGGTCAATTTTTGTCTTCTTTCATGAATAAAATCAAAAATATTCATTTTACAGTAATAACAAAAGTATATTTAAGATCCTTACAACGAGCCCTTTCATTTGATATTTGACACAGAAAGGTTTGCAAAACTTTTTTTTTTATTTCCTAATTTTACGCCCGAAAATACCCTTATTTTAAAAAAATATTTATTTACTTAGCACATATGTGTTTGGGTCATAGGATTACAACATTCTACCAAATTTCACCTGATTAGGTATAGTAGATTCGGAGCAAATTGGCTGTGACAGACGGACGGACAGACAGACGCACGACTAATCCTATAAGGGTTCGATTTTTTAATTTTTTGTACGGTACCCTAATAAACGACAAAATTTTCTTACCTCTGCGCCTCTCTTAGCGCATCTTCCAACTCGGTCTGGCGGTCTCTTGCCTTCTGTTGTAACTCGCGCCACTTCCTGTTCAGTGTTGCCAGTTTTTCGGCAGTTTCTCCTGCTTCGTCGGTACCTGATTAATTGTTTAAATTTAAATTGTTATTTGAAGAATTATATTTTTCGAGTCTGTACGTAGTCATGTCAATAAGGCACAATTTCTGTTGGAGGATTTTGATGTGAAACCCTCATGTAGAATAACGATGTGCTATATTCATAAAAGATTTTTTTATTTTAAATGAGTATTATGGAGACGTTTGACTGCGTCCGTAGTCCACTTGTCAAGGCGTTTGCCTTGTGATCTGGAGGTCGTGGGTTCAAATCCCACTGGGAAGCATACTTTGCGAAAAGTTGTTTCAAGTCTGGTTAGGATATTGCAGGCTTGAGTCACCTGATTATCCGAAAAGGGATATGATTCCGTGCTTCGGACACGCAAAGCTGTGGGTCCCGAACGCCATCTAGCGTTAATTAAAACCTATCCTAGGAGTGGTTCTGGTCTAGTCTTTGGGTTGCGGAGGTCAGACGGCCGTCGCTCTGTGTAAAACCAGTAACCTCGTCAAATCACCTAGGGTAGGTAGCTGACCCCGGGCTCTGAAGCGTTACCGCTGAGGATGCAACCGGGTATACGCTCGGATGATAATGAGACAAGAATATTGTGTGGAATCAGCCTAGTGATTAATAAAGAAGTATTTTAATAACGATAAGCATGAGAAGATGAAAACACGAACACAAACATCTAAAGCTCAAAGCATTAGTGCGTTTCGCACGATTTCGTACACGTGGACGATGTACGAGTATGAATCGGAAATTATAGGAAAATTATAGGTTGTGAACAAAAGTATGGTTAGATTAGTTCCTAGTAAAAAAAATGGCGGAACAATAATGTGTGATAAATAAATAAAAATAAATATGTTAAAACGTTAAAAGACTTATTACAAAAATATAAAATAATTACTACTACGTTTTTTAAACCATTATATTTTTTACAAAATTTTACATCACATAACTTTGTTTAACATAATTTTGATTTACACACCTAAATAATTTTATTCAGATATGAACGAAACTTCAGATTAATAAAAAAGTAAACATGTACCTTGACCTATATATACATAGTTTCTGTCATATCATATTAGGTGTTCTAACAATAAGAGACTCAACATATTGTCAAAAAACTTTAGGTTAAAAAAGATTATGACTACAGAAACATTATGAGAAAGAATATTATGTCAAACTATCGTTATGAAAACAAATTATGAATAAGTCATGACAAATAATATTAGGCTTTAAACCACATCAAGCGGACACCTGCGACGGGTTCAGGCTGAACTTCAGACCATCTCTGTTACAAACCCTACGTGCGATAGAGATAGCTGAAACCGTCGCGGGTCACGTGTTTCTGTCGCAGTTAGACTTTTTGACAGAGACGGACTGAAACCGCCGCGGGTCTCCGCTTAAGGTGAAGATATAGGCAAATGGCCTTGAAGTGTGAAATTGTTAACTCGTAAATATGGTGATAATTTCCATATTGCTCTTCGTCATGCACTAGATAGCCCTTTAAATTATTTTATGAACTGCCGTTGAAACTATTATTGGTGATCCGTCTAGCTTTAAAACTTGCCGTGGCCACTTTTGGCAGAGGCAAGTTTTAAAGCTAGACGGACTTATGTAAATACTTTCAACGGTGGTTCATAAAATAATTTAAAGGGCTATCTAGTGCATGACGAAGAGCAATATGAAAATTATCTCCATACTTACGAGTTAACAATTTATTTCAAATAAGGGCGCCACTTCAAGGCCATTTGCCTATACCTTCACCTTAACGCAGTTTTAAGCTTTACAAAGTAAATTTAGGAGAATGAAGAGGATCCGAAAATGTAGATGGTAAGGGTTGGTACACATCTGTCAACAAGGAACAGCACTTTCCTATGCTGCTATCCTTTTCTGTCGCTCAGAACAGTCATTTGCTAGAGCGAGAGGGAGCGAACCCTAACTCACTTAGGGCTGACATACACGGACTGCTCAAAGTTAGCCATTGATCAACATACACGGACCGCTCTTGCAGTCATAGTCAACAGCTTGAAGCATGCCATGGCAACTGATAACGACCGCCCGAAGCAGTTGCAACTGCTCGAGCGGTTTCGTATAAGTGTGTATGTAGAAGACTGCTGACTGCTTCAAGCAGTCCGTGTATGTCGGCCCTTAGTCATAAATGTAATGTATGAAAACGTAAAGGGATGTATGTAAGAATGTAGTAAAGCTAAGCGCGTGCACATACCCGTACCCTGCTGCACGATCTGCGCGCCGGCGTCGTTGAGCGTGTCCACGCTGGCCTGGTGCGCCGCGATGTCGTTCACCAGCACTTTCAGCTTGGCCAGCTCCACCTCCAGGATCTGCGGGTCGCCTGCCACCTAAGAGGGGGGGAGGGCGGATTTAGTCATGCCACTTCTTCAGGTATATATTTATTGTCGACCTCCGTGGTGTATTAGTACCTTGGTAGTATCGCTAGTCCGCCACTCGGGAGGTTCTGGGTTCGATTTCCAGTTGCAAGTTGAAACATGGCCTTTTTAAATTGTCCTGGGTCTTGGTATTTATCATAAAATATAGTATCGTTGCGTTGGTATATTACATATTTTGGACCGGAGTTGGACTTTGAAACTTGCATACATAAATAAAACACAAATTTTTAATTATTTCAGGTAATGGGCCTAGTCTTTGGAAAAAATAAAGCTTGCACCACATAGATAAATAAACTGGGTATACAGCGAATAACCATGATGAAATTTTTTATATAAATAAACATTACACGTAATGTACACTAAAATTATTGACGTGTAAAAGTGCCTGCAAAAGCTTAACTACCGGATAAATTTTTTGATTCATGGACTACTACTTACCGGTTTGAGAGTGTCCAAAGTGTCGGTGGTGTTCTGAATCCAGGTCAATAGTTCCTTAAGCGCATGCTGAAGCTGTCCTAATCGTAACAGAGCGCGTTCTAGCTGCTGTTGTCTTTCCACCATGCCTCGGAGTAAGGTGGACCAGCGGTTGTTGACCTCTGTCAGAGGTTGCTTGATGGCGGCCGCTTGCTCGGAAGACGTGCGTTCGGTAAGCTCTTGTGCTTGTCTGTAAGGAGAAGGGTGAGTTAGGGGGGTTGGTATAAAGCTGGTGTCGTGTTATCAAAGATTTAAGAAAAGTATTTTTGTAACTTGTGTTTTAACAAATAACTATCTTGATTCTTTTTTGAATATTTGTTTTATTTGTTCTGACATTACACATCAGACTTATTAACCTGTCCTCTCCGAAGCGGCCCGATTTGGCCGCTCGAACACAAACGAGTGTCAACCTTATTACATTGACATAAAAATATTTGTTCCTTGACAAAAAATATGGCCTCGGAAGGAGTTAAAACAGACCTTTACAGACCTATACAAAAATGTTTATTCGTTTTAAAACAAAACATATTAAAGGTTGACAACCTGATTAATTTAGTTACTTTTTTATTAATTCCAAATTTATATAATATTTTTTATATTTCCAATTCCAATTTATTTTGCAATATGGCGAGGGTTAACTAACATACTTGTCGACATTGACGTACTCGTATATATAACTCGTTCGCGCTAAATTTTAAAGCGCGTCCCCTACCGTCAGCGGAAAACTTAGCGCGAACGGGTAGTATAGTATGTTTATCTTTTTCTATTAATCTTTGATAACGCATAATAAATAAGCTAAAGTCATATGAAGCTTATTTAAGGAACAATAAAATACAGGGAAGGAAGAGTAAAACACACGCATTCTTTTAGTAGAACTCAACACTATTTTGTTAGGGAATACTGGGCATAGCCTAAATGTCCAACAATTTTAACTGAAACTTTTTTGTTAGCCAAGTAGAAAAAAAAATTCATGCAAATCAGCCAAACAAATTTTGTATGGGAAGACGAAATTTTTTTATCAATTCTCAATATTTTTTTTAGTAGTTTTATGCCACGGACTGAACATGCTGCAAAATTTGACTGGCGGTTTAAAAGCCACTGTATAGCCACGTTACTGTATATGTTACCAGCAAAACTCGATTTCAGGCCAAAATTGTTTTTTCTAGGCCAAACAGTTCGGCTTAGACCAAACTAGTTAAGCCCAAAGTATTTAGGCCAAACTAGATTGTCCTGGACTAAGGTTTGACCGGTAACATATATAACCAATTTGAAATTCAATATGCAAATTAATAAAAGTATCCACCAAGTTTCAATTAATTTTGCCAGACGAATCTACGTTCTATTCACTACACAATACAGAGCATTCTACGATACAAGCGGCACACAAGTAATGATTTCCTTGCCTCATCAGACTCCTGCCGACGCGGGGTTCGTGAAAAAACACAACATTAGTATATCGTCAATTGGGTGCACACTGTCTATTGCTTATAATATAACTAACACTTCACGTTTTCAACTTCAAAGTAGAAAATATTTTAAAGACCTCTGTGGCGTAAGACGGTGATCCCACTGCACCGCGCACCGTCGCGGAGCGCGGGGCGGCAGATTTTAACATTGTATGCAAGTATCTTAGTTTGTATAGAAAACACGCCTAGTCCAACACACTGAAAACGCGTCAACACGCGGGAGCGTCAGTGTTGAACCGCGCTCCGCGACGGTGCTCGATGTATCATTATACAAAGTGGAAGGGACATACCCGTAATAAATCGAACCAAGGGCTATATATGTATACTAGATCACTAAAGTACAATGAAATTAAAAAAACAGTCAAAAAACAAAAAAAAATTCGACATTCCCATACAAATGGGAATTTGCGGGCGGCCGCACACTTTTGTATGGAAATGCCGAAATTTATTTTTGTTTTTTGGCTGTTATTTTGATTTCATTATACTATAATGATCTTGTATAGACCGTGGTTCGATTTATTACGGGTATAAAAATTTGGTACTTCTTATCTATTTTCGGCTAGATTTTTGTAAACGTGAAGTGTAGGATATATGCTTTTATTTTATTACAAAAGGGGGATGACACTTACACAAAAAATTAATGAGTATGTAGGTATTACAATATTATGGATAGGACACCATCACCTTAGGGACAAATAAGGGACTCAAAATTAAAACAAGGTGCAATATAACATAAGAAATAATTAACACTACAGATAACATAAGAAATAATTAACAAATTTTTTTTTGGTTCAAGGTTGCCACACTATTACTCGGGCCGGCATAAATCGGCACAGCCGGGCGGTAAAATCCTAATCCTATTCTAACTTCCTAACTAATAGTATAAATGCGAAAGTGAGTTTGTATATTGTGTTTGTTTGTTTGTTACCTCTTCACGCTTTATCTACTAAACCAATCTTCTTGAAAATTCGCATATACATAGTTAGGAGTACTGAGAAGCACATAGGGTACCTTTCATCCCGGAAAAAAGTAATGTTCCCGTAGGAATTGGGATACGCGAGCGAAGCCGCGGGCAAAAACTAGTCGAATATATGTAGATGAATTTTCGGGGAAAAAGGCATTATAATTGATTCGGGTCGGCTTTGTTGTTGGACAAATACTGCCGAACCGTCAATGCCGGTCAGAATAAGTGTGTACCCTGTAGAACCAACGTGAATCAACCACTCTGGCTTTCTTAGCCTTATCTTCTACTCCCAAGCTTTTCTCTTTTCTTCCTCTTCCTTTCAAGTTAAACCTGCGCCCTCTTTCTTCTACCACGGGTGTCGTAAGAGGCGACTAAGGGAGTAGACTTAGAATGTACTAGCTGCTTCTCTTCCCGTGCAGATCATCAAAACCCATCGATGGAATGGGCGAAAATGCGGCTAATGTTTGTTTGTTTATATCTTTATTGCAGAAAAATTACATTTATGTACATTATTTAATACAAATGTATGAGTCATCATACCTTTATCTACTTCCAGGACTTTCGTATAATTTCTTATGCATTATCCATCTTTTATTTCCGGTCTTCCTCTCTGTATATATCTATATCCACTCACAGTATTTGTATACTGGGTCTAACAAAATATACTAAAACTATTTTAAGGGTGGATTCAGTCCGTGATACTGAACAATTTTTCCCAAGGAACATATATCGAAATATGAAAAATAATTTTTGATCTTCCATACAAGTTGAGCGATCAGCTGATCCGAGTTTGCATAGAAAGCCAAAATATATTTTTAATTTTTCGATATATGTTTCTTGGGGAAAGTTGTTCAGTATCATGGACTGAATTCACCCTTAAAATAGTTTCAGTATATTTTGTTAGACGTTATATATATTTTTTAATGATGCATAATATTTGTAACTTGTTTTTGTTCAAATGTGCAATAAAGTGTTTAAACAAACAAACACAGTCATGTTCACCATTATTTTTCGTTACACAAGCCTCATCACTTCTCATCACGTGAGTCTATGACCTGTGTGTGGTACCAGTACCAGTGGCTGGATTGATATAGATTAGATCAGGGCTTGGAATACCGTTAAAAATATGATAACGTTAATTCTGTTAAACGGCGTTAACTTATCAGCAAAGATAACGTTATGTTGGGTAACGTTTTTTTCCAACCATTTACCGATAAACTCAGTTAACGTTACCAATGATATTAACGGTAAAAGGTTACGACTGTATTTCTTTTTGATATTTGACAGAATAAATTGATGAGAGTTTTTCTAATAGGCTACTAGAGCTACACTGATGTCGTGATAGTCTGTGCTACCTCGGGTTCGATTCCCAGCGCGATGTAATACACTTGTATAATGTTTATATAATATTTTACAAGTATTGAAAAAAGTATCGTTAATTGTTACCGTTATTATAACGTTTTATAACTGTATTATCGATACCCCTTATAACGTTATTAGTAATACCTGTATGAAAATAACGTTATTTAACGTTACTTTTAGTGTGAATTTGGTATCGTTAACAAGCCCTGGATTAGATATAGATTGGTAAAGAAAAAAAAATCGTACATACCTGTTAAGTGCCTCCACTTTGACCATGTGCGGGTCGACCTCCTGCTTGAAGGCGGCGAGCTGCGAGATCTGTCTCTTCACGGCGTCGATGTCGGAGCCCAGCGCGCCCAGGTGGGAGAACTTGTCCTCGGCGCGGTCTAGGAACTCTTGCAGATTCTGTCAGATTTTTTTTTTTATTTAAAAAAAAAATTTAGCTTAATTTTAAACGCTGGTGTTCTAGATCGCTACTAGAGATACAAGAGAGAATGTGCTAAGAGAACGAGAAAGAGTGGATGGGTTAGAGTTACCTGCATTCCAGCTAGTATGTGGTTTATATCTACTGCACATTTTGTAAAATTTGTTTAAAATATTTATTTTTAATAACAGGTTATGTGCCCAGTCTAAGTAGGGGACATTCGAAAGTAGTTTGAAAGTGAAATAGTCGGAGCCAACTATACTATTCTCGGTTCCTAACACCTAAAGAAACAATGTGCATTTTTGGGTCTACCGGTGGAAATGGATTCAAAAATTACCATTAAGGTATTATTAACAAGACACCTTTTTGGTCTGTCAACGTAAAAAAGAGAGAAAAAAGCTTACGTGTAGTGTGTCATGGAACTCCATAGCCTTCTCCATGGCATCTATCAGATTCTCCTCTCTCCTGGCGTACAGGGCAGTGATGTTATCCCAAGCGCTGTCAAGGTCTTCCATGTGTTTCTTGACTTCCGGTTTGTCTGGTTCACCGCAGAGAGACATGAGGGTAGATCCGGTCTTACGGACTTTCTCCACCTGGTATGAAAATATCAATTAGAAATGTTAAAAAGGTGAGAAACAAAGCAGTCAGTGCGACTGGTGGCTTAAGACCTCAAGCCACTAGTTGCACAAACCTGCCACTATTGTTTAGTTTAGTGACCTATGTGCAAAAGCCCAAGATCAGGTGGCAGCAGATGCCATTCAATTCAATGACAAAAAAAACTAAATTAACGGAAACTAATTCTTTGTGCGACTAGTTAGTTCCGGGTATAATATATCTCTAAAGTTTATCTTGGTTAAAAGTTTAAATTATACAAACCTCAGGCTTAGTATGATCGATCAAGCCAACCTCTTGCAATGCGACTTGCTGAGCCTGGATTGCTCTGGGCTGGGCAGCCGGTGGAGGCTGGGCAGGCAACGCGTTATAAAGTTCTGACAACGTCGACATAACTAAGAGAAAAGAGTTTTATACGCACCCTAGGCTTAGTATGGTCGATCTTTTGCCTAATTTCTTGCAATGCGACTTGTTGTGCCTGGATTGCCCTGGGCTGGACAGTCGGTGGGGGCTGGGCAATCAACTTGTCCTGAAGTTTTGAAAACGTCGATATAACTTACAGGAGTGTTTTATACGCACCTCAGGCTTAGTATGGTCGATCTCATGTCTAATCTCTTGCAACGCGACTTGTTGGGCCTGGATTGCCCTGGGCTGGGCAGCCGGCGGGGGCTGGGCAGACAGCGTGTCCTGTAGTTCGGACAGCGTCGCCATGACGGCGTTGAGTTGCGCCCAGAACTTGCGGGCGATCTCCAGAGTGGTGTCGAGGGACTTGCCACGGTCGTTCGTTGCTTTTTGTACATCGTCCCATAGTCTGAAAATAATCAATCGATAAACAGAGTGTTTGGCACAATTTTTGCCCTGTCTCAAATGTGATAAATATGCGGACTGCATTGTGGCAAAAGACGGCATGTGAAATTCTTCAAAATGTATTTCTATAAGAATAATATCCGTGCATAGATTGCATTCTGATGGTCCTACGAGTATTTTAAATTATAAACGTGATAGAATAACGACCAAAAGAAATGAAAAAGACCATCAAAACTAAAGAAAAGCACATCTAATATAATAAAGGAGAATTAAAGGAAAGGCAAAGTATTTTAGTTTGGTAGCTTTTAGATCACATAAACAAAACTTACTTGTGTAGTTTCTCAAGCTTGTTCCTAATGTCACGAACGGCAGGGTCGCTCTTGTTCGCCTTGCTGATGACGTCAGAGGCCGCCCTTTGAACGGCGTTGTATGCTTCAGTACGTTTATCAAGATCCTCCACAAGAGCGTTGTTCTCTTCGATTTGATCTCTGTAATAGAAATAAGGATGTTAGGAATTGGGTAGATGGCTGGGTCAAAAATAAATTATTTCATACTGCTAGGAGAATAAAACGTCACAAGATAGTGTCACTTGTCATTGATCATATCCATTTTTAACATGATTTTAGAATTAATAATGTAGAAAAACTGATATTAAGAGCGCTATTTTACTCACAAAAACTATGACGTCACGGTTTTGTATTTCATACAAATACCATAGAAAATGTTCGTTTTGACGTTTAGAAAAAAGTGTCTGATTTGACTTGTTGTCAGCTAGCGGATTTCCAAAGGCGTGTACAAGTGTGACAAGGTAGAAGAAAAAACAAACGAGCCTTACACTGATAGATGTTAGAATGCCAGATGTTACACGTTACATCTGACATTATCTTAGCTTCCCATCAGGCTAGATAAAGGTCAAACGCACTCAAATCTCTAATAAAATAAAAAATCATATCATATGCGACTACGTATATGATGAGAAACATCTACCATCTCACTTTGGTAATGGCCAACTCTACCACCGCGCGCTCTCATTGGTCAAATCAAATAGCGCTCGCTTCCCCGGATACCTGTCACACACTTCCGTCGCATTTCACAAAATCAATCCTACAGATTGCAGGAAAGTGAGAGCAAAGATGTTACACATCAAAAATCAAGGATTAGAGCTTGAAGTGATGTTATTGGTAAAAGGATTTATTTGTTTTCTTAAAATTTAACAGTACGATTCCTGTATTATTTGTTTGGAAAAATTGTATTTTTGGACTTTAAAGACGCTTTTACGATCCATAGACAATATTTAGAGACATAAACACGGGAAACTTACTCAATCTTAGGAGGATGCGCAGATACAGGCTCGGCGCGGGCCAGCTGTTCAGCCGTGCCGGACAAGGCACGTAGCATGCCCTCCAGCTTGTCGGAGAACTGCGACGACTCTTGTAGCGCCTGTAGGAAATACATCAAATCAGTTTGCATTGAGAAACAACGAGAAACATAAGGAAATATTTTCACCTGCTTCCAATTGAGTAGACATACTATGGACGATGCTTAATAAAACTCTTTCCTTTGCATTCATAAAAAATATCAAACTTTTTCTAAACCTATTATAGTTCAAATATGTTTGTTTGTTATAACTTTTTGTACCAAAACCCAAAAATAAAATTCAAAATTCGTTAGAGCAAATAATGGTGGACCTATTCTATATCGGAATCTCTTCCAGTCATCCTGCAATATACTGAAATTTATGATACATATACAGGGTGACTTTTTATCCACCAGTCAAATTTTTGGAGCAAGTTCAGTCCATGATACTTAACTACTTTCTATCAAAAATTTATTGAAAATCGATAAAAAATTTTCGTCATCCCATACAAAATCAGTTAGGCTGAGCGCTGATTTGTATGGAAAGGCGAATTTTTTTATCGTTTTTCGTTAATTGTTTTTATGGAAAGTAGTTCAGTATCATGGACTGAACTTGCTCCAAAAATTTGGCTGGTGGTTAAAAAGTCAGCCTGTATGCTTTGTCTTTATACATTTGACATAGTAAGAACGAGACAAAACATATTTGAACTTAAATAGATTAAGGAAACGTTTGATATTTGTTATGAAAAAGAAGGGTTGGCTTCATTAAAACTTATTTTTTTCCACGTAAGCTCTCCATATTTGGATACTCGCTACGTAGCTTTATACATTTCAGTGACAACTGTCACTAGGTTATACAATATAGAGATGTTTCTCTCATCCGTATGCTTTTTTCTCCATTCCATACAAAACGATTCCTTGAAAACTTTTCTATCACCTGAGCAAAACTTGAGTTTATATGTACAAGAGTTCAATTCAATTCAATTCAAAATATCTTTATTATCATAGGATATTTATAATATCTCTTAATAATAGTCACTTTGTTTTGTTTTGCACAAATGTTGACGTCAAATCGTTACTTAAAGCTAAGTTTACGCCGCTTCCTAGGCGCAAGTGCAGAAGAAGCGGCAACAAACTGCACTGCACGTTTTCTCCAAAGACGTCAACTAACAAACTAAAAACTTAAAATTAGTTATATAGATGGACAGAGATTACATTGTTTATTATGTCATAATTAAATTGAATTATAAGAATTACGAAATTTAAAATAATGTCAATTTGTAAATTTAGTATGTACCAATGTACCTAAATTATGACATGTCTAAGTGTACAAACCTTTAAGAGGGACCCGCGCCAAGCTCAAGCCAGACCTTTTTGTCTTTAAGATAGTCATCGGTCCTATAATAAGCCTTCTCACAAAGTACTTTCTTTACATAAGCTTTGAATTTTCTGTCTGGCATTCATAATCGCGCTTGAAGTTACTTAAGGAAAACAAGAGTTTAATTGAAGTAACTCTTGTAGTTGTCTCTTACCTGTTCTAACTCTTGTTGTCTCTGTCTCAGCTCTGCTCTCAGCGCGTTGTATCTCTCGCAGTCAGTCTCCACGATGTCTTGCACCCTGGCTGCGTCTTCTTCCCCACAGAGGCGCGCTAACGCTTCTCCGGTCTTCACCAACTTGTCGACTAGTGGCTTGTGCCCGGCGATCGATGATTGCAGCATCTGGACCGGAAGTAAACACTATTTAATATCAAATCAAATAATTTAAGCTAGCCATAAAGTATATAACATATAACAAAATATACTGAAATAATTTTAAGGGTGAATTTAGTCTATGATACTAAACAACTTTCTCCAATTTGGATCATGTTGATCGGTAAACTTGTATGGAGGTCAATTTTTTTTTCATATTTTACTGTATGTGCCTTGGGGAAAGTTGTTCAGTATCATGGACTGATGAAATACTTTCAGTATATTTTGTTGGACCCTGTAAAGGTATGGTAAACACCCAAAACCCGAGATTTTTTTTTGTATCAAGGTAACATTTGCTCAGTAAAAAGCAGAAGATTTCTCAATGTTTCTCACCTCATTTTTGTCTTGCTGCTGGGCGATTTGCTCGGGTCTGAGCGCGGGCATGGCGAGCATCTGGATCTGCTTCTCCATGTCGTCCAGCCACGACGACAAGCTGCAACAAAAATCATTGTAAATATCACTAAAAAAAAATAATGCATTAAAACTGACCCATGGTTCGAAAGCACTTATAAAAATTTACATCTTATGCTTAAGCGAATTTTTAAAACTACAAAGCATATTGAACCTAATGTCAATGTGGTAATGCATAAAATCTGTCACCAAAAAGAATTTCTGCGGAAAACGCGGGAATTCCCGCTAAGTTTCTATCTTCATGCTAATTTTTACTATATTCTCTTAGATTATAGAAGTCATTATCCTCTGTGATTTTTAAAAAAAATGCCTCGATTCCGCGGTAATGTAAATTAAGCCATATTGTCACTTCTCAAAGTTCACTAAAATCAGAAATGGAATCAACCTGATAAAGTGACAGGAAGTTTATCAGAGCAATACGTACCCATGGTGAGTATCGGCGAAGTGTTCAGCGAGAGGCAGTGCCTGCTCTAAGGCCGCTAGACGGTCAGCGCTGAGTTGACCGACTTCCTCCATCATTTCCTTGAGTTCGTCACTTCGTTCGCGAATGACTGCGGTTTCTTCAGATGAGTGGCATTCGCGAAGGACCTGCGGGTTGAATAATAGTTTGTGAGAAACGCTTTCACAAAGAAAAAATTGCTTTTACGAATATAGTACCTAATTACTCGTAATACAAGTAAACGAGTAAAGTTCGTTGTGATATTGTCTCACAGACTTCTCTTCTTTTCTTTTAACAGATATAAAGGCAAGTAACTTACCCGAGATTTAAAGTAAACAATTGACTTTTTTAGACCGAGAAACTCTGAGAAATCGGTTATTATGGAACGTAAAAATAATAATCGAGACGGAATACTGCGTGACTAATTCACAGGATAGAAGAAAATGGCAAACAGTGTGAGAAACTGTAACAGAAATAACAATCACCTTCTTAGCTTGACTGAGTAGATCTCGAACCCTGACTCTCTGGGCAGCTACGTCATCATTTAACGGTCTCTGTTGTTTCAACTGAGCCCTGACTCTTGAAGGCACACTGCTCGGTGGTTCAGCGTCACGAAGCTGAGCGTCAGCCGCTCGCAGCCATTCTAGGACTTCTTCCATATCTCCCACTACTTCCAGAGAACGCTATAATAAAAGGATACATGTTAATACAAATTATAAATAAAACCTTTTACGAATTTGAGACCTCATTTTTTGTTAGCCATGCTTGTCACACTGTTGGCAGGCCTGGCGCATTCCGCAGTTTAGGTATGAAGTTGTCGCACAAACGTAGCTTATTCACAAACATAAGGATTAGATTTTGAGTAACGATTACACTTTTTCCAATGATCAAAACATTACTATAAATATATATTTTTTTTATTTCAAAATTTTAATGATTAATTGGTAAAATAAAAAATCTAAGACTTCGCAACTCAGGGTTTCACCAAGATGGAGTAGCTAATAAAATCTTGAAAAGAAGAGATAATAAAGAGATAAATAAATAAAATTAGTTTACCTTCTTGCTGAGGAGCAGCCTTTCAGCCTTCCTCTGTACTTGCTCGGCGATGGTGTCAAATCGCCTGTTATCGCGGGTCACGATGCCCTCGATGTGGGTGGCGCCCTCTCCAGGCGAAATCTGTACACAAAAATCACGCATATATATTATGGATTTTGTCAAATCGAGTTATTAGTTAACCGAGTAAGTTGTAGGATATAAGAAATAGAAAATTCTACATTCGCGTCTATATTTTATATTTATATATTTGCGTCTTCAGACTTCTTTTTGAAATTGCAAGTAATGTCCCCAGGAATACAGTAGTTTTTACAACTTTTTTTTTTTCTAATATATTGGGTATTGAGTCACCCTAGGACGACATCCTATGTGAAAGGAGATGTAGATTGTAGGACTACGTCGAAAATAAAAAAACCGGCCAAGTGCGAGTCGGACTCGCGCAAAAAGCATACGTAATATACAACTAAATATTCTGTGAATATTTGAAGCGTCTACCTTTTGCCGTTGTTAATAACGAGCAAAAAGCGGCAAAAACATCACGTTTGTTGTATGGGAGCCCCACTTAAATATTTATTTTATTCTGTTATTAGTATTTGTTATAGCGGCAACAGAAATACATCATCTGAGAAAATTTCAACTTTCTAGCTATCACGGTTCATGAGATACAGCCTGGTGACAGACAGGCAAACGGACGGACGGACAGTCTTAGTAATAGGGTCCCGTTTTTACTCTTTGGGTATAAAACCCTAAAAAGGTATGTTTCACGATAATCCCCATGTACAAAAAACTAGATTCAATTCAATGAAAGTAGTTGAACGCGTTTTACCTGGCACAGCTGAGGTCCAATCAGGTTGATGTTATCCAGAACGGGTCTGAACTCTTGGATCTCGGCTTCCAACCTCAGGATGTCTTCCTCGCGCGGCTCCACGGATTGCAGGACCGACTCCGCGCCTGACATCCAATCGGTGAGCCTGGGGGAAAAGGAAAAGGTATCAGCGGCATCGTAGTGTACACGGATATCTTTGAACACTGAAACTCACACATTGACGTGTGTACGGATGTATAGTTTCATTTGCAGTAGTAGTAGGCATAAATGTTACTCCGCTTGTATGAAGTGCCATACCTGTGACCTAAGTCTTACCTGCTATGGCTGTTATACAGCTGTTGCACCAACGGCAAGGTCTCAGTCGCCACCCTCAGCAGCTCAGCTCCGCGGCTCGTCAGGTCGTTGTATCTCCTCTGCAGTGCGTCCAGTTTGTCCTTCAGTTGCAGGGCTTCGTCTCCAGAGATGTGCTTCATCAGTTCCAAGCCGGATTCTACGGTGCTGTCCACTTCCTCTTGCTTGGAGGCGATCTCTTCGGTCTTTTCCTGTGGAGAAAGAAGAAGAAATTATAATCTGATACTCTTGATCGTGCCTTGATGTCGTGGGTTCTGGCTTAGAATAAGACTTCTGCATCTCTTCTTTTGGATGTCGTAAAAGGCAACTGACCTGGCAATGACACTAAGCACAGACAATTGCATTCCAAAGGGGTTGATATCAGGAGACCGTTGACATGCAAATTATATTAGGAAAAAAAAGCGGGAAAGCGCACCCCGGGCTCCGAAGCAGCTAAGCTGAGAATGCAACCGGGGACGCTCTAAGATAAAGAAGACTTCTGATCGAATGCCGTGTGATTTCCGAACTAGAATAAGACTTCTCCATCTCTTCCTGTGACGTGGCGTAATAGAAGACCAACCACAAATATCTCGTTTATAAACTGTATAACGTAAAGGAAAAAGTAGTCTACAACCGTAATATACTCGTAAAACCTATAACTTACAGCGAGTTCATCCATCTGTCTCAACAGCTTCTCCATATGCACTGGCAGGACCTTCCTCTTGGCGAGGTACTGCTCCATGCCGTCCATCCAGGCCGACAGGTCCTGGTAGGTCAGCACCAGGTGACGCAGGCCCTTGCGGGAGCTGTCCAGCAGTTCGCCGATGTTGAGACTGTGGTCGACTAGGGCCTGGTATCTGAAAACAAAAATAAACTTTAGCAGTTGATTGAAGAAAGAAAACCTTCTCTACCAAAAGTACAGTCTGTTAATCAGATACCTGCCACCGCGCACTTCGTGAGGTGGCACAGGTATCTTACCTTTCGTCTGTACAATCGATAGCATATGCTATTTTTCTACGAACAAGGCAAAACTACGCTACTCTTAACCATGACATAGCTACGAGGCGAAGGCGAAGCCGCCTCTCATTACTCCCCCCTTCCCCGCAGGACCCTCCCCCCAAGTAACTAATCGAATGTTCTCTTTGTCGAGTAGGTACACCTTGTACATTTTTACTATTAAAAGCCAGAGAAATAGTAGATTGTTGCAGTTTTATGACATGTGACGCTGTGGTCGCGCAATTAAATAAAAAGCTTAGCAGTTGTTAAGTAACAGTAACCGTAGTAAAAGATTTCCATACATTTTTTCTGCTCTAGAGCAACAAAGTTCCGCTTTGTGCTCTAGAGACATTTCTTACCTGTCAGTGGCGGCTTGTAGTCTGTCAGCCAACACCGTGGCTTCATCATCGCCGACCAGACCCATCAGAGTGGACGCCGTTTCTGTCAGTTGCTTGAAAGCAGGTTGCTTTGATAAGATGTCTTCGTGTAGGGCCTAGGGGAAAACATAGGAAATTTAAACATTACAAGTCACTTGTTGTGTTAACATTGGGACTTTAACAAAGCCATCTTGAGAATGTGAATACAAATTTTTCAATTATTTAAAACACAACAACGGTAAACAACAAGTCAAATCATTAAATAGCATTTTTAATAACAATTTTTTAATCATTAATAAATAAATCTTAAATCACGTTAAAAATTTATTTGATCAATGAAAACTGTAATTTGGTACTTTTAATTTTTTTATTTAAATCGAAAAGTAACATAAGTAATCTGAAACCCAAACAAAAAGATTTTTTTTACCGCTCAAAACTAAGTAAGTTGCCTTTAAAGCCAACGTCACTGCTATAAGGTTTCACGTGTACGAAAGAGATAGCGAGATATCCCCACCACGCTCCCACTTTTCTTCATACGAATATTTGAAATGCTGATTACTGCTTCATTTAATAACCAATGTTCTTGCTGTTTTTAGAAAAATATTTATTTATAGTGTTATTTGTTGTTTCGTAAAAAATAGTGAGTTTAATTTAACTGATGAGTGAATAATAACTGTAAACACCATACCTTGTGTTCCCTGATCTTCTGCTGAATCTTCTCCTCATCAGTAGGCACCAGCTCGAGCGATTTCACCTTGCGTTCTGATGCGCTCAGCCATTCCACAAGCGGCTGCAACTGTTCTTCGAATTGCTTGGCAACCTGAGAAACAGTACAGTTTTATGAGAAACATTTACTATTTTTACCGGAAAGACGATTGAAGTAAGTCATACGGAATTTCTTGCATATGTTATCACTTGTCTTTCATGTGAAAATATGAGAAACACGAGAATGTACGAGAAACACGAGAATGTATGAGAAACACGAGAAAGTGAAGTTGTGTGTAGATAAGTTAGCAACAGGAGAAAGTAAACTAGTTAGTCTTGTTTACTGTTTTTCACGTGTTTAATGTCAAAAAATACAAGAAACGGGAATAAATAAATAAATAAATAAATATATAGGGACAAATCACACTGATTAAGCTAGCCCCAAAGTAAGTTTTTAAACTTGTGTTATGGGATACTAACTTAACGATACTATATTTAATTTACTTTATTTATTGGAATAGCGGGAATCATCATATGTCGTCGAAGTTTCGGAGTGGGGGTAATTGATTGACGTCATCGTCAAGTAAAAATTGTACTTTATCGTAACGTCATGCGGAATTTGAATACACTGTATCTTTGTAACTATTTGCTAACCAGAAAAAAGAAAAAATATGTATACAATATTTTTTAATAATCTACCTGAGCTAAAAATATTTTTCAACATCCGTATTAGGAAAGTAGACTATGATAATTAGAAAAGTAGACCAGATATCTTCAGTAACTTACCCTCATAGCCTGTTCTAAAGCCAGCATCCTCTGCTGCGCTCCATCGGTCAGCGCGTCGAACCTCTGCATGAGTCCCTTCAGCTGTTTCTCTATGGCCTTGCGCTCGGCCGGCTCGCAGCCCGCGGCCACCTCGTTGCCCATCGCGAACAGAGAGGACATGGAGTTCTGGCGGTCCATCAGCATCTTGTTGAGGAACTGTTGGAGAACAAATATATAAAGTTAATATATATCTGAATACAGATACATTAGTAGGTCTATCAGGATAAAGAGCGAAGGCCACTTTTGCCGTGATGGTGGGCGTTAAGAATCCCCTTACCCTAGACTTTCTCATACAAACGTAGCCTACGTTTTATTTCGAAACGACATGTCAGATTTCGGTAAAAAATTGTAACTTTAAAGAAATTTCATATATCTAGGGTAATAATTGGTTTTTACAATCAAAATATGAACTTGAAAGAAAATATGAGGGTGTAAAAGTTTTCGATACTGATGGTCAAAAAATAATATAAAAAATAAAAATATATTTAGGTAAATTGTATTACAATTTTAATAATCACCTGATTATTACTCCAACACCTGTTGGAGCCTACTTTAAAGTAATAAGATTTACCAGTAGGCCCCGTTCTTCCGTATCTATTCATGAAACTGTAACCGTAGTAATATATACGTGATATTCATTCAAATGATATAATACACTATATTCTCCTTTATTCGTGGATGAGAGTAGCTCAGGACCATGGTAAATGGCATTCATTGAGAGGCCTATTCCCAGCAGTGGGAGGATTAAGGCTGCGAATGACGATGACGAAAAAGAATTTGAATGATGCTTACCTTCTGCTCCTGCAGTTGCGCCTTCACCACCTTGTAGTCAGCTGACGGCGGCTTCTGGTTGTTGACCATGTCCTCGGTGTCCGCGAGCCACTTCTCCAGCCCGGCGAGCGCTTCCGCGAACTTGCCGGACTGCAGCAGACCCACGTCCAGGCGACGCTCGCGCTCGTTCATCTGTCAAATAGACGATTTATTAAGGGCCGTACACATATAACGTCAATTTGGACTTTTCGAACCCCTTCCCCCCTCTTTAACACGTACTGTCACATTTGGAAGCCCCTCCGTCCCCCATCGCTGTGACAAAATATATGGCCCCTTACCGCGAGAAACTCCGAGAAATATAGCCCATATTTCTCGGAGTTTCTCGTAATTTAACTCAAATTATAAACACCATTCAAAGTGTGTAAAAAGCCACAGCTAGACTATTTTCAAATAATAAATAAATAAGGACAATTTACACTAATTGAACTAGCTCCAAAGTAAGTTTAAATTTGTGTTATGGGATAAGAAACTAGAATTTATAAAACGAAGTTTCTTATCCCAGTCCACAACTGTAGCCGACTGATAAAAATTACAAATTAAGCTAATACTAAACACAATAAAGTAAACCTAAAAATAAACCTTATTCTTATTCTATATCATTATTTTCCCAGCAGTGGGACGTGAACAACTATATAAAAATAATGAATTGAAATATTGGGGTTTTTCTCATATTAATAGGCTTTTGAATGCCTTACCTTCTCTTTGAGTGCGTTCCACTTGTCATTCATCTTTTCCAGATCTTTTTCTAGCACTTGAGTATTAACTCCTTGCAGTGCCGACCTCACCAGCCCCTGTCCGATCTTGTTACAATGGGCCACGTTCTGTCCGAGAGGCTCGAGGGTGCGTCGCTTGAGTTCCGCGAAGTCTTTCTGTTGGGCGCGGATCTGTTCCACCTCGGAGGAGACGGGCTTCAGGCTGCGCACTTGTTCTGACGCCTGGAAAAGATGGGACATATTAGTATTTCAGAGCAGTCAGAGGATTTAGCCTACACTCTCTACGCTGGCCAGACGGGTTGGAGAGGTGTCATTGATGTTTATAAGCTTTGTTTAGCTTGTGTTTCCTAAGTCACCTTCTACGACATCCACGGGAAGACTTAAAGTGGTCCTATTCTACTCTGCCAGGAACCACACGGCAATATGTACAGTATGTAATCTTTTAATAACATATTTTTATACGTAGGTATAACTGACTTGAGGGACTGCCTCGGTGGTCCAGTACTCAAGGCGTTTGCCTTGTGATCCAGAGGTCATGGGTTCAAATCCACTGGGAAGCATAATTTGTGAAAAGTTGTTTCCAGTCAGGTTAGGATATTGCAGGCTTGAATCACCTGATTATTCGAAAAGAAAGATGATTCCGTGCTTCGGAAGGCACGTAAAGCTGTAGGTCCCGAAAGCCATCTAGCGGTTGTTTAAACCTATCCTAGGATTGGTTCTGGTCTACCCTTTTGGTTGCGGAGGTCAGACGGCAGTCGCTATGTGTAAAAACCAGTAACCTAGTCAAATCACCTAGGTTAAGATGCAACCAGAAATATGCTCGGATGATGATGAGCTCCAAGGAGACCGGCTATTTCGCAAGGTCTTTGGCATTCTTGGGTGACCATTGACATACATATTATATTTGGAGGAGAAAAAGCGGAAAAGCGCACCCCGGGCTCCGAAGCAGCGTAGCTGAAGATGCAATTGGGAACGCGTTGAGATGAAGAAAAGAGAAGATGATGAACTTGAGGGACATTAGTGTTTTTTTTTAATGACTGAATTTAATTGTGGAAGGAAAGAGGGGAGGCCTTTGCACAGCAGTAAGACATAAATGGCTAAAAAAAAGAATTTATGTGTTATCCTCACCTCTTGAACATCCTCCATGACGGAGTCGTAGGCCTTGTAGAAGGCCTCCAGCTTGCTGAGGGTGTCCTCCAAGTCTTGCTCCTTGGCGCGCGCTCGCTCATCCAGCTTAGCGAGCTGTTTGCGGAGACCTTCCACCTGTATGAAAAAATCCGTTTCAATATATATATTTTTTTAAATAATCTCTTCACCTAATAGGGATAATGACTGGGCCCGAACAATATTATTTTATTTAGTAAGATTATCTGAAAATAATTGAACCATATTTTTCGGTTTAACAAAGTCGTGTAAAATCACAAAGATACAACGCATCGAAGTCTTCTTGTAGAAATCTCTTATCAATAGACTAAGGAAATCTTTGAAACGGGTTATGGCTAGAAAAAGTAAATGAATAAAAGTTGAAAAATATGCTATAAACTCGTATTTTACCTGGTCCCTGGTCTTAGCCGTGTCCAAAGCATATCCGCTATCAACCAAGGTTTCAGCAGCCCTTTCAGTATCTCCAACCAGATCATCAGCGTTCTCCAACCGCTTGTAGAAGCGGCCGATGTCATCAATCTGTTGCTTGACGGTCTTGATGTCTCGGCCGGGGGGCTTCATGGTATCTAGTTCCTTTTCTAGGTCGGACAGGTCGTGCGAGAGACTCTTGACTTTGTCCTGTAATGGAAAATAAGGTTATAAATAATGTCAACACCACACTATTTAGAAAGTTGTAGAAAAGATACGAGATAAGGATGAACTCAAATTGACAGTGGGTTCAAATTGAAAAAGAGTTGCAAGAGATAGAGAACAGTGGAAGCGGTTAGGCTAGGCAAACCGAGCTCAGAGACAGAGAGAATGAGAAAGAAAGGATAACTATCCGAGTTCAGGATAAACGGGTAATGAATAGATAGAAAAGATAAGTCCAAGAACTTCTATTTATATCTGAGTTTGTGTTCATTTATGAATCGTGATAAGGGCACTCCAAGATCTATTTATTAGGATTTGAGACTATTGTTTTATTACAATCACACGTCCACATATAATATCAGGCAAAATTTTGACGTTTCGAACCCCCCTCCCCCTAGTCACGCTTTTTTCCTAACCCTTTCTCACGTACTGTCACATTTAGCATGACCAAATCATCCCCCATCGCTTGGAGTAGCAAGTACCATATCATCCGCGTAGCTGCATTCAAATATTTTAAAGACATTTACCTGGAAATGTTGCATGGCTTCTGCAGCGCCGGCCAGTCTGCCCTTAGCGTCTCCAGCTCGGGCCTCCAAGTCATCCAATCTGTCTCCCAGAGCCTGTGCCTGTTCTTCCAGCACTTGTCTGGCCCGAGATGCAGCATCTGGACCAACGCATTCTAGTGCAAGTGTCACGATGTCGTCTGCAGCTGCGTTGATGCTCTGTGAACGATTGGAACTTATTAACATTTCTGAACGAAAGAGGCTTTTACCGTTAGGGTTAGTTTATGGTTGCCAGTGGACCTAATCGAAAGCGGTGATAGCCTAGCGATTGAGGCACTGACTGTGCTTCTGCGATGCACGAGTTCGATTCTCAATAGGCGCGATTTGTACCTCTGAGTTTGTACTCCTGTACAGTCATTATCAACTATCACAACTTTATTACGGTAAAGGAAAACGTGAGAAAACCTGCACACTAGCGACTATAAAATAACTAGGGAGTGAAACGGAGAAGGCGAAAAAATCGTCATTATGTGTATTGCTTTCTATATACTGACAAGAGCTGAGTCCTTAAATGTGTGAAGAAGTGTCCTATTTATACCTGTAATGGAGCTCTGAGAGCGTGGATCTGATCAGCGATCCTGGCCACAGCTTCCGCGGCCTGAGCCGGCGGGGCGTGTAGAGCATCATGCAGTCTCTCCTCGCAGCGTTGTAAGGGAGTCTCTACGCCGCGCACGCGTTCAGCGAAATCGCCGAGTTTGCGTGCGGTCGTCTCCAGGAATTCCACTTGTTGGAGCACCTCTGTTGAACAAAAGTGTAATTAGTAAACACTACCTTTAATTCATTCTATCAATAACACTAATTTCTCATTAGTCAATGTTTCTAGCGACATTTAGATATTTCATAAAAAATACTACGAACCGTTGTTGAGTCTGTCCCATCTCTCTTTCAAAGAGTCGAGCTGCTTGCGCACGATCTCTTGATCGATGTCACATGACGAGATGAACGTCTCGCCTAGAGTCTTATTGTTTTCGTATTCTCCGGACCTGTGAACAAATTAAAATGATGCATTGCTTTTTTCTTGCTTATTGCTTGGCCACTAGAATATTACTCGTTGATCTTTGGAGCACTTAAAAAAAAAACTTTGTGAGCGCGTTTTAGAATCCAGATTATGCCAAAGGATTCTAATTTAGAATCCTTGTAGCTGAGAATATTACACGGCGGTTCGAGAATAAAGTTAATAAACCATTGTTACTCGACTATATTTGAATGAAGAATTGTAGCCAGTCTGGCATTCTGTCTTGCCGACAAAGCTGTTAGAAAATTGAAATTAAACCATATTCACAAATGATAAACTTCAAATTTGAATAAACCAGTAATTGCACTAACGTCGAAGCCTGCATTCAATTTTGAATTTTATGTGTACTTACTACCACTTACAGTTTCTTTGTTGACTGCAGCTCTCTGTCGTTTCTCAACGTCCTTCTTGTAGTAGGCGGTTGGGGGGTAACTTGGCAAGCCAATTCTTAGCCTAGTTCAGCAACGGCACGAAAGACTTGCTGTACTCTATTTTGAACCTTACGTGTACTGTAACAAAAACTATCTTACCTCTTCCAGATGTCGTTGCGGATGTGCTGCAACTCTCTCAGGCGTTTCTCGACGTCCTTCTTGTTAAAGGCGGTTGGTGGTAGCTTGGCAAGCCGCTCTTCAGCCTCGCTGAGCCACGGCACGAACGATTCCTGCGCTTTGCTATATTTGCGACAGTGTTCCTGTTTAAAAAGAATATTTTTTTCATCAGACATCATCATCATCAGGTGCTCGGTGGCCCGGTGGGAGTACGCATTGCTAGCGTTTTCACAAGTTAAGCAACCCCGGGCGTGGTCCGTACTTGGATGGGTGACTACAAGTGGTACAAAAATTTCTGAAGCTCCTCCGTGCTTCGGAAGGCACGTAAAAGCCGTTGGTCCCGGCTGTCATTGTATGGCAATCGTCAAGCTATGTCAGATGCCTTTAGGCAGCTTGAAAAATCTGACATCAGTGTTGGCCACTTACACACACGAAAAAAAAAAACAAACAAACATCATCAGGTCTTTTTTTTTAGTCACCACTGCAAGAACTCCCTCTCTGTACTACCAGAGCTATACTTGGCCAGAGTAGCCAGAGGATTTGGCCTACACCCTCCACGCTGGCCAGACGGGTTGGAGAGGTCTCATTGATGTTTACAAGCTTTGTTTAGCTTGTGTTGATCAGACAAATACATAGAATAACAGTACCCTTAGCACGAATATTTGCGTCAAAGTATTCGTATTGCCTTCGTCTACGTTTTATATGCAAAAATGAAGTAAAATTGAGTCATAAAACTTGAAATAAAGATTTTCTATTTTTTATATTAGTATGTTTCTCACCATAGCCGTTTGTAGTCTGGTGTGTCTGTCGACGATTTCCCGCTTGAGTTTGTCCCACTGAGCCTGGATACGGTCCAGGTCCTTGCGCAGGCCTTGGTGCGCTGGCTTCTTCTCCATTTCACGACCTGATGAAATGACAAACAAATGTGTGAAATATCCATACTATTCATACTGTAAAAATGGGAAGTAACTCGGTCAGCTTGTTACCTTTTCGCTTTAATAACTGGACCGATTTAGATGAAATTAGGTATAGATAAGGGGGTGTAAGTTAATATGAAATGTAGGAAATACTCCGAAAGATTGGGTACGTGTCTCACTAACCTGCAACTAAATAGTGATAACCAAAAAGGTTGTATGCTAACATTTTGGCATAGGATTATAAACTAGCAACCATAAATAAACGGGCAAGTGCGAGTCGAACTCGTACATGAAGGGTTCCGTGCCTCCGTACAATGTTTTAAAACGTTAAAAAGCACGTTTTTTGTATGACGACCCCTTTAATTTTTAACCTTTTTTATTTTTAGTATTTGTTGTTATAGCGGCCACAGTAATACATAATCGGTGAAAATTTCAAGTGTCTAGCTATTACGGTTCAAGAGATAGAGCCCTGTGACAGACGGACAGACAGCGGAGTCTCAGTAATAGGGTCCCGTTTGCACCCTTCGGGTACGGAACCCCAAAAAATAATTTTTTTTTTCGAGATTCTATCTCGCTCTAGCTATAAGGGTTGTGACATCTGTGTAAACGAGGTACCGTCCGACGAGGTACGGAAAAAAAGACTTACCTTTGTCAAGCAACATGATGAGCTCGTGTTCACGTTGTGTGAGGTCTCTGTACAAAGGCTCGTGGCGCTCCAGCTGTTGTTTTAACTTGTCGGAATCAGCTGACACTTGTAGTCTCGCTGGCAATGCTCCAAGTTCGGATTGGAGCCAGCCGAGCGTGCGGGACACGTTCTCTTCGAGGTTGCGGCCGTCCCTGGTGGTAGAAAATGTTGTTAGTAAGATTGCAAAACTTAAAATATAGGTAAAAATCTCTCAGATAAGTGACTCATTTTTCAAGCGCGAAACAAGTAAAATTTAACATGTTAACATAGATAAATAACAAGAATAAGGCTTAATACTTGGCCAAGCGGGGGTGCAATAGAGGAGACATTAAATTGGACGTTATAACTTCGGTATAAAGTTCAAAACACAATAATATACCTACAATGTAGCTATTAACTAAACACCTCAGATCATGTTTTGCGCTTTATGTCACAAATGACTCGACTTTGACTCGTTGCGAGCGCACCGGCGCTCTAGGCTAAAGTCTAAGAGCGTTTGCGCGACGTGCCAACTAAATTGGACTTTAGTACGCTGTAACTGTGTTTAATTTAGCAAGCTGCTTATCCACGAGTTATACTTCTGTACCTTGGTACTATTAAGTATTCCACGAAGTTACACCGTGGTGTAAGTACGAGTATACTCACTTGAGCGCAGCTTCAATTTCAGCCTTGCGATGGTCCAACTTCCTCTGCAAAGCATCGTACTGCCTGGCAACGGCGGCCAGCTTGCTGGCGATGTCCTGTCTGGCGGACGGCTCAGCCAACACGTTGGCCAGGGCTGCCCCGGCGGCTTCCAGATCGGCCAGCAGTGGGCGTTGGCCTTCTAGTTGGCGTTCTAGGTTCTGTGAATCAAGAATGTCATTTGGAAAACAATGATTGGTAAAGTTTACACCCGTGTGGTTCCGGGTTAGAATAGGACCACTCCATCTCTTCCTGTGGATGTCGTAAGAGGCGACTAAAGGACTAAGCACAAACATCTCGTGCTACAATTGCATTCCCAAGGAGGGTTGACGTCAGGCAGGCGGCCGGTTGTAAAACTATAGCCAAATCATTGGAAGTGTTCCAGCTATTTCTTCTCCATTTTACAAGGTCTTTGGCATCCTTGGGTGACCATAGACATGTATATTATATTTGGAGAAGATAAAGTGGGAAAGCGCACCCCAGGCTCCTAAGCAGCACAGCTGAGGATGCAACCGGGAATGCGCTTAGACGAAGAAGAAGAGATTGGTAAAGTTTATCTTGATTTTGTTCTGCAAACAATATTCACTAATTACACTCTACATTGTTCTTCTCTCTATTTTTACCTCCAACGCAAAAGAGAAATAAATTATTAATGCAGAAAAACTGATATAGATGCAGAAAGACTGAGAATTTAAGAGCGCTATTTGACTTGAAAAACTTATAACTTTACGGTTTTGATTTTCATACCAATCCCATGGAATATGTTTGTTATAACGTTTAGGTAAAAGTTTTTAATTTGACTTTTAGTCATCTAGCGGATTGACTGCTAGTGTCATACATACATACTATCACGCCTGTTTCCCACAGCGGTAGGCAGAGACTATGGACTACCACTTGCCACGATCTTGACAGACCTCTTTCGCTTCATCTACACTCATCAACCTCTTCATACATGCCCTTCGGCTACGGATACTTTTACAGGTACTAGCATCAGATATGTTAGCTGTGAACAAACCTCGATCTTCCTGAGTTGTTCAGTGGGCTCCTTCTCCAGCCCCACATCGTCCAGCTTGTCCGCGATGGCGTGCAGCGCGTCCCGCAGGCGCGCCAGGCCGGCGTCGAACTCGCGGGAGGTGTCCGCTGCGGCGCCTAGGCTTTCGGCGCGCTTCTCTAGTCTGTAGATTTAAGAAAAATGTTAAATATTGTTTTTTTCAACACACTTGCTCGAAAAGTGGATCTAATTTCACCGGTTTGAGATATATAAAGCAGCTCATAAAAACGCGTGTGTTTTAAACGCAAATAGTGAAGTTATATTCTATAACTGCACTATTTACTGTTTATATGCGTCAAATAGTTTTTTTTTTTTTTTCAAATTTGGAAGAATAATTTACCACCCCACTTTACATCACTTTTTCTATTTAAGCGAGGTTGCCTGGAAGAAATTGCTTAATGATAAGGCCGCCTTTTGCGCATTTCCTAGTTTATACCTGACTGCGCCAGAAGGAGGGTTATTTTTTTTTTTACAAATATATGTATGTACGTAAATATATTTGGCACGCTCTACAGCCTAAACGGCTTGGCGGATTTTAGGTTAAGAGGTGCGGTTAGATTTGTCCTCACTCTGAGAGTGACACTGGGTATATCGAAATTGAAATAATCCAAAATGGCGAATTCTCGCACTAAATTATGTCTTAAAAACTTTTTTGTTCAAAACCTATCGAGTGGAGTATAAAATTAAAGGATTACAGAATATATACAACTTATATGTTGGCAGTCTGTTGTTACTTGTTAAGATTATGTCCTGTATTTTTTTTTGTGCAATAAAGGGTATTGTACTTACTTGTTGAGTAGGTCGTTCCACCTGTCCTGTAACTCCTTGACCTTTTGCCTCAGTTTGTTCGCGTCTTGCGACCTCGGCTCCAACCGCTCCAGCACAGCTGCTGCCACCTCCTCCAAGTGAGTCAGCTGGGGCTGCTGGCTGCGGAACTCTTCGCGGAGGACTTGCACCTAGGAGAGAAAAGAGAGAAATAAGAATACTACTTAGTACTTTCGTAAAGAAAGTTAATGGTTGGATGTACATACAATTATTAACCTTTTATTTTTCAAAATTCTTATAATTCAAAATTCTTGATTCTTTATCGTTCAAAATTCTTCAGGAATACAATTGGGTAGATGACTGGGTAAAAATAATTATTTGGTACTACCAAGAGAATAAAACGTCACAAAATAGTGTCACTTGTCATTGATCATATCCATTTCCAACATGATTTTAGATTTAGTAATGCAGAAAAACTGATATTAAAACCGCTATTTGACTCCAAAGACCTATGACGTCACGGTTGTGATTTTCATACAAATCCAATAGAATATGTTTGTTTTGACGTTTAGAAAAAAGTGTCGGATTTGACTTGTTGTCATCTAGCGGATTCGAGCGTGTAAAAAAAAACTGATGTTAGTTTTAATAAAATGTAACCATACCTGTTGTACTTGGGTCTGCACCATTCTGGAGTCAGACGAGATGGGTCCAAGCGCGGTCATCATGCGGTCCTTGGATCCCAGCCACTGGGACAGGTTGCTGTGGGTGTCGTGGAAGTCCTTCATCTCTTCCATTAGGCGGATCCTAGGAAAATATGTTCGGTTAGAATATGAAGCGAGAAATTATGAGAAACACGTTGACAACACTAATAAATAATGGATTTCTTCTAACTTGAAGCAATATCATAGGTTAAGTAAACATTTTTTCAGTGAAAAATTTCGAGAAACACATTAAAAGGAAAAGTAAAAGACACTCGTGGCGATAAGCGTACGTCTTTCTTTTATTGAAAAAAAAAAATATTTGAAACATTTACGGATACAATATGAGAAATATTTGTGGCACTGAGAAAACACAAGTTTCTCGCGATTTTATCCTATTCTTATAAATCATACATAAGTTATCTTTTTTCGGTTATGATGATACGATGGCTGTTAAAAACATACGTTTCCCAGAAACGAATGTTTTTTAGTACATTACCCGGTTTTGTGCAAAGAATATATTTTAAATATTTTTTTCTTGTACATTGCTGGTAATGTAACTAGGTAATGCACGAATAACAAGAGAACCAATCGTGCTTCTAAATTAAATAAAGTTCTTTTTATTCACTTGTCCTAAAAAGAAAAATTAATTAAGAATGGCTAAATGGCCAAACGCCGTAAAAAATATTTATAAAAAAAAACTCACTTGTCCTTGAACGCATCGTGCAGGGCCTTCCACCGGGAAGCCACGTCTTCGCAGCCGTGGTGCAGCTGCTCGGCGCCCGCCACGCTCTGCTTGCGACGGAGAAGCTCACGGACCTGATAGACAAAAGATGTTCAAATATTACCAATTTTAGTTTTGCTGATGTGGATGGAAGAGCCGGACCGGGTCGACTTCGTCAAACTTTCTGCTACCAAATTGTGTTGTAGATGTTCTTAAGAAAGGTAACGTAAGGAGTACCCAAAAGCGAAGAGCACGCATAAAAAGAATAATGAGTGTTGAGGAGGTGAAAGAGGTTTGCTAGGAGTAGCAAGTGGAGATCCGTGGTCTCTTCCTACCCCTACGGGAAACAGACGTGATAATATGTATGTATGTTAGTTTTAAAATTTTTGAAGTGAAAACTTCTAAAGGCGCGCATTTTTGAGATGAAACCATTGAACTTGAGACATTGTTACCGACACCACCTTGTTCAAGTTTTCTTTCATTTCTGTCAGAACTCCTGGAGTGCCACTGTTTTTTTAAATTTTAGGCCCAGTTGTTTTGTAGAAGGAGTGGTGACCAAATTTTGCATATTAGTTCGTTATTTTGGATACAAACTTGTCTTAAAAATATTTTTTAAATTAATACTTGTTTGTAAAATTGGTTAACGTTTGCCAGGGAAAACATATCAAAGATAGATATGGGTTTGGAGGAGAATAAAATGTGTACTCACTTGAGTCTTAGTAGAGTCCAAGATGCTCTGTTTCTCATACATCTCCTCAAGAACTGCTCTGGCTTGTTTGATAGTTTTGTCGGCTTCTTCCTTGGTGCTCGGTACAGACTCCTTAGGTAGTTGTCTTTGGACCTGAAAGATACATTATATTCATTATTTCTTTCTTTTTGTCACGAAGATTATTATTAACTTTAAAACAACAAATAAACTGGCCAAGTACGAGTTAAACTCGCGTGGAGAGGGTTCCGTACAATTGATTGAATTCTTATAGGTTTTCCTGTAATCTCAAAGCAATGAACTATATTTTGTATTTTTTTCAAAATTTTAGGCTCAGTGGTTTCGGAGATCAGGGGGGGGGGGGGGAATGGTCAATTTTCGTCTTCTTTCATGAATAAAATAAAATCTATTCATTTTACAATAATAACAAAATATATTTGAGATCCTCATAACTAGCCCTTTCATTTGATATATGACATAGTAAGGTTCGCAAAACTTATTTTTTAAATTTCCTAATTTGTCCCCCGAAAATTACCCTTATTTTAAAAAAAATATTTATTTACTTTGCACATATGTGTTTGGGTCATAGGATTACAAAATTCTACCAAATTTCGCCTGATTCAGTCCAGTAGATTCGGAGCAAATTGGCTGTGAGAGACGGACGGACAGACAGACGCACGAGTGATAATATAAGGGTTCCGTTTTTTTATTTTTTGTACGGAACCCTAACAAGCACAAGCCGCGAAAATCAACTAGTAACTTCTGATATAAATAATGTTTTTATTAACGAAATCAGATCAGTGTTTTTCAGTGCTAATTTATTACGATCGTCATAGTTTTTTACTGTACCAAAGAGTTTGTATACCTAAACGTTTCTACAGTAGAGGTTATATGAGTGAACTTGCTTATACATATTACCTTTATATAACCCCACTCGGCAACCCTTTGACCGATTTAGCTCAAGTTGTTTGTATTATCTTTTTTTATTATTCTTTTTCTATAGAGGAAACCATGATTAATGAATTTCTCATCCGTCATAGTTTCTAACATTGAGAAACATTTCACACAACGTTAACCTATCACAGCGCAGAGAAATATATTAAGGCTTCGTCTCTACGGGTGAGAATATCAACGAATATCTATTGTTTTATCATACCGATGATATACCGTCATGGAGATACGTTTATACTCGTAGAGTCAGTAAAAAATTAAGTGGCACGATAGTGACGCCCATGGAAACGACGCTTAAGAGGCATATTGCAGCTTACCTTGTCCAAGAAAGTGTTAAGGGCACGTAGTGAGTCAATGTGCTTCCTGAGCTCTTCTTTAAGCGCGTCGATCTCAGCTTGCCTGTCAGACAGCTTCGTTCCTAACAGGCTGTAGCGGTTGTTGATTTCTGATAGCTGCTGTTGTACTGGCGACAGTTCTGAAAGGAACACAAGATTTAGTACACTCCATAATGTAGTAAATGAGGTCAAAACAAGTCAGCTGTGTTGTTTCACTCCGCATCTTTACCACAGCTGTCGTAAGGGATAACTATGAAACTGTGGAACGATGTTAACGTCTCTCTTTGACAGAGAGAGAGAGAGAGAGAGACAGAACCGACGGAACATTGAAATCACAGAATATTCTTATGATATCAAAATCATAATGGTATCATACGAATCTAATAAGACACAATTTCATCATCTGTATATATATACATATTTTTTAAATTTAGCCGTGCATGACCCACTGCTAGGCCTCCCTTCTTTTCTTCCAGAAAAATGGAAAAATTATAATAAGTTTATATACTATGAAAAGCGAATATGGTTTACCTTCCAGATGGAATCCTTCTTGGCTGGATCGACGAGACGAGAATCCACTGGAGGTGGAATGTGTGGATCCGGGGCTGACTAGACCGTGACCTTTGGTAGGAGATGGAGAGCGACCATCGAGGGTGCGACCTGATACAATAAGAAATTTTCATAAAGTTTCATAATTTGGGATATTTCTCACGTATTACTTGACAACTAACCTCTCAGTAACAAATCCCCCAAGGGGCCGGTAAAACACAGCGGAATCTCAACCTTATTACATTGACAATAATATTGGTTCCTTGATTAAAAAAAGCCATGAAAGGACATAAATCGATTAAATTGCGACATACGAAAATAAAACCGGCCAAGTGCGTGTCGGACCACGCATGAAGTAGGGTTCCGTAGTCTTTTTTGGCACCGCGCTGTTTTGCATTCTTGCATCATCATCATCTCCCTAGCCTTTTCCCTGTTGGATATTTTTTGGCCGCTTTTTGCGTTTCTGCGCTCTATCTAGGGAGTATATCAAAGCTGCCCGCTTTCGGGTTCTACACTCGAGCACCTCCCCCTCCACACCGCACCGCGCACCGAGACCGCGCCGCGGCTCATTTTGTCTGTCGCCGCGTGTGTTTTTTTCTAGTTCTAAGTAATATTTAAATGATTTACCTATTTATTCTTCTCTGGATGTTATTTAAAGTTATTAAGCTTCACTCAGTCCTTACAGTAAAATATGTAAAATTACTTTTTAAATTTATACTGTTCTTTTGGAAAACGTATATATTTTTATTTTATTAATAATTTCAAAAGTATTCATCACAGGATACCCGAAACAATTTTAAATAAGAGTTTCCGCGCCTCTTTCTTTACGTGAGTGATTTGAAGTTTATAGGTTCAACGATACCCCACACAAGTGGGTGCACTCAAAAAAATTATTCACCCCCCCCCCCCCTTTACATGTATGGGGAGGCACCTTTAAAAAGGGGTAATTTTAATTTTTTGTATTTTTAAAATGAGATCTATATGTGAAGTATCCTCGAACCAAATTACATGCAAATCAGTCCATAAACGTAGAAGATATTCTGCTGTGACAGACTAGGACGGACGGACGGACGGACGGACTGAACGATCTTATAAGGGTTCCTTGTCGGACTACGGAACCCTAAAAACTAGAAAAAGTTAAAAGTACAAAATAGGCCTTAGCTGAATGTGCGTACAGGTTCACATATTTTACCTTATACCTATGCTAAGATATTCGATACTGTGACTTGTCATCATATTTTGATAAAAAAAACCGAATATACATGAGAAACGTCCGAGAAACATCTGAGAAACGCCCGAGAAACATCTGAGAAACGTCACTCAAAACAAGGAACTATAACGCAAAACATATTCAAATATTTGCTATGTGTACTTACTAGGTGTTTGCCTCTTGGTCGGGCTGTAGAGCTGCCGCTTGCGGTGCGGGCTGTCGGCGCGCTCGCCGCGGGACAGCGCGTCGTACACTGCGCCTGCCTCGTTCACCTGACAACACGGAATAAGTTAGTTAAAATCTTTATTGCTCCAAAACATAGTAATACAGATTATTAGATTATAGAATCTGTATTACTATGTTCATTATGTGGAGTGTGTAGGAATTTTTATAAGTAGATTTTCAGCACTACGTAAGTTATGACCTTGTGACGCAACATCACGGAATAACTTAATTTTTTCGTAAATAGTAATTGAACCTTCACTATGATCTAACTTTGAATCAAGGAAGTGTGTGGAATAACTAAAAATGAATGGAAGACCAATTGTGTAGATTATCTTTGAGTAGACCATATTTGAGTAGTCCATCTAGGGTTGGGTACATCTGGCCGCACGGAACAGCACTTTCCTATACAGCTATCCTTTTGTGTCACTCAGAATCGTCATTTGCAAGAGCGAGAAACAAAGCGGGAATGCAGTCGCATCGCCGATTCCGCGGGATTGCTCTCTTTCTCGCTCTAAGCTACAGAAAAAGATAGCAGCATAGAAAAATGCTGTTCCGTGCGGCCAGATGTAGCCCAACTCCCAACCCCTATAGTCCATCGTGTAGTCAAGCAATATTCCCCTCTTATTAAGTTCATTTGTATTGTAACAAATGTTTTACCAGATTATAATTATTTACCTTATCGATGGTGACAGAGAAGTCTCTGTATTCTTTAGCGAGCGGGCGCAGTTCGTCCTGCTGCTGCTTGAGCACGTCCAGGTCGAGCGCCGCGGGCTGCAGGCGGCCCACGCGCGCCTCCGTCGACTGCAGCCACTCCAGCACCTGGGGGACAGATATCAATCCATTCAAATAAATAGTTATACACATACACAGTAGTCACATCAGTGTAAACTATTAACATATTCGAAAAAAGAGAGAAAGAGATGGAGATAATAAGAGATAGAAAAAGATAGAGAGGGGAAAAGAGCTAGAGAGAGTAGTCATATAGATCCGATGCTTCAACGCTAATACGAATAAGTGATTACCAGAACAATATTTTGGAATAACAGACATGAAGTACGAGTAAGTTGCATCAGTTAATGTAAGGGATGTTTAGTAGGCATGGTGGGGAGTAAGTTGCATCAGTTAATATAAGGGATGTTTAGTAGTCGGTCCACTTGGGTCTCTCGTACTTACGAGAGACCACATCCGATACCGTAAAAGAGACGTTATCTAAACGCAGAGTCGACCTTCAGTGATGAGGGAACGACGAAGGTCGATTTTTTTATTTGTCTCACAACTCATGTCTAAACATTTCTAATCGTCAACACGACACAACTGGTGGAAACTACTCAACTACTAATTGTTTGTCACTACCACGAGTTCATTGTCTGGGTTTTACGGCTCTAAGCAGACATAGCCCAGGGTCGCAAGACCCAAAAGTCACTTTTGGCGTGATGTGGGCGAGAAGATGTTTTTTTAAACAGATAAAAAATTCTTACCTGTACTTTGAGAGTCTCGTATTGGTTGAGTTGGTCTGCTCTCTGTCTGGACAGCTTCTCTTTCTCTTCCAATGTGGCGTTGAAGTCACGCCATTGGTTCTCAAGAGCCTGTGAAAAAAAAAAAATAAAGATAAATTAAAAGTAATTTTCAAAGATTTTTGCAAATTCTGAACAAAATAAAGAAAAGGCACACTTTAAAAATAAAAACAAAAGCTTATATTACTGTGTATTTTACGATTTAATAAACAGTCTACTTCTAAAAAGAAACAAGTTTTTTTTAAAATACAGATACAGATACACTATCACGTCTTTATCCCTAACGGGGTAGACAGAGCCAAGGGCGGTAAAGCCCAGGCCACTTTTAGCGTAATGGTGGGCATGAAGGTGGAAAAGGGAAATCATAATAGTGATGGGTTGCTAACCGCATCGCCTATTCATATGATTCAGATTTTCGCCCATTCCCTCAATCGGCTTTTA
The DNA here is from genome assembly GCA_963576875.1 of Acrobasis repandana. Lineage (NCBI taxonomy): Eukaryota > Metazoa > Arthropoda > Insecta > Lepidoptera > Pyralidae > Acrobasis > Acrobasis repandana. Next base: position 3,930,394 of record OY756238.1, read on the forward strand.
CGATCTGCACGGCAAGAGAAGCAGCTGGTACATTCTATGTTTTTTCTTTTCTCCCAAACCAGCAAAGAAGAAATTTTTTAAATAATACAGTTAAATCAAACTAACACTAAAAGCCTAAATATAAATAAATCAAAACGAATAAATAGACTTTAAAAAGTAAAAAGAAGGATTAGAAAAGAGTAAGAAGTTGCCGTGTGGTTTCCGGCAGAATAGGACCACTCCAAGTCTTCCCGTGGATGTCGTAGAAGGAGACTTAGGAAACACAAGCTGAACAAAGCTTATAAACATCAAGAAGACCTCTCCAACCCGTCTGGCCAGCGTGGAGAGTGTAGGCCAAATCCTCTAGTTGCTCTGTCTAACTATGGCGCTCGTATTTCAGAGAGGGTCATGCTCCTTTAGTGGAGACTGAAGACTAAACCTGTGATGAAGATGATGTTGAAGAAGTAGTAGTAAAATGCCCTAATGTTACCTTCATCCTATCACGCACGACGTGGGTGTCGGTGACATCCTTCTTAGCGATCAGCTGCTTGCCGTTGCGGAGGCATTCTTCTAGAAGCGGCATTTGCTTGTCCCTGAAAGAAAAGCCACAGATTAGTAATCATAATACATGTTATACGAGTATTTCAAACTAGCTGACCCGGATAGTTTAGTTTCGCCCGTTCCTATTCCTGTTTCATTTCTTGTTCCCTTCCCGTTCTTGGTCCTGTTATTACGCTATTCGTTTTACCATATTTTCTCACCATATAAACCTTCCCTGGACTTCCACAAATATTTCAAAACCAAATCGGTCCAGCTGTTTTTGAGTTTTAGCGAGAAATGAACAGCAATTCAATGTTATTATTCGCTTGTAATAAAATAGAGCGAGATAGCAGTAGACGATAGCGCTCGATACATATGTCGCTGGTGGCACGTTACGGAGGTGTCACACGAAATCTTTTGATCCCCTACAGAACCTATTCCGTTTCTCGGCTATCATGTTGGCCTGAAACGTGGTCCCTTACTATGGATCTCATAAGAAGGCTCAAGGTCGCTCAACGTGCTATGGAGAGCTATGCTCAGTGTTTCTCTACGTGAAGGAATCAGAAATGAGGAAATTCGTAGGAGAACTAAAGTCACTGAAATAGCCCAGCGGATTAGCTCGTTGAAGTGGCAGTGGGCGGGACACATAGCGTGATGAACCGATGGCCGATGGAGCAGAGAGCGTTGGACACCCACCCACAAGCTGGTCAGACGATCTGACCAAGGTCGCTGGAAAACGCTAGACGCAGGCCGCTCTAGATCGGTCATTTTGGAAATCCTTAGGAGAGGCCTATGTCCAGCTGTGGACGTTATGCGGCTGAAATGATGATTTTGTTTAATTTTTGTTTTGTTTAATTGTTTATTGTGATAAAAACGACTTACATCTATTACATTTATCATGATGATGTCGGCTACAAAAGAACATGAATTACCTGGCATGAGCAAGGTCTTGCAACCTGGCCCTCAGCTCGTTGGCTGGCAGTCGCGCCAGTTCCCTCGCATCCGCGAGCTCACCCAGCTGCGCCTGGCTAGCTTCCAGCTGGGACGCTTGCTGGCTGAAGATCATGAGCTCAGCGGACACTTCGTCCAGGAATTGGGCTCGCTTGATGGATTTCTCGAGCAGTTTCTCGTATCTATAAATTGAATACACGGTGAAAAATACTGTGACATTATTACTGTTGCATTGTTTTCTAGTAATTTTAAGTTTAACAGGTTCACTGTCCCATGAATCATATGTGATTCATGACCATTATTTAACTATTGTCTTTTATTCATGAACAGCTAATGGGTTAGTGTGATTCTTATTCTGTTTTCTTGAATTAGAAAGTAACAAACTGACTATGACTAAAATACGAAAATATTGGTAAAATGAAATTAACTTGTATTTTGTATAAAACAAACATAAACAATACCAGCACGGAATGGCGGGAATTTTTCACAATGTTCCAAAAATAAACTTTTTCTTAATAATATTTCCTTAGTGGCCAGCATTTTGTAAAAAAAGAGGTGCAATTCAACAGAAACGGATTTACTCTCGTATTTTTTGCTAACCTCGCATAGATGTCTTCAGCACGTTGCTCCAGTTTTTTCGCAATCCTAGCGTTGGAAGGCGTCAGCGCAGCGTCTCTGGCCGCGTTGACGAGCTTAGCGAGCGTGGGTCTCCTAGCTTCGATCTCGTTGTGCGCAATGCGGTGCGAGCGAACTTGCTCTTCGAGCCGCTCGCGGATCAGGGACGCGGGCTTTAGTTGGTTCCTGAAACAATAGAGTTTTTATTTAGTTAGATAAACGAAAGAATATTGAGCATATTAAGTATATGGAGAAGACAATGGCAAAGCACTAAAAAAAAGTAATTGTGAGCGTCTCATTTCACACAATGACATTGACAAACTGAGAAATGTAACTTAATCAATGAGAAACCCCACTAAAGACCCCTTAAAACCTAATTTGAATCCTGAAAAACTAAATTAAACTTGAGAAACATGATACACGAACTGAGAAACTTACTTAAACACATCTTCCACTTGTCCCAACCAGTGAGCTTGCGTCTCCGCCGCGTCCTGCAGCCCCTGGCACTGCAGCAGAGCCGCTTCCAGCTCACTGCACTTGGAGCCGACGGCGCCGCTCAGGTCTGTGTAGCGCGCTGTCAGCTCCAGCACGGGCACCTCCAGTTGGCGGATCTCTGAAGGTGTGAGGTTGCCTTCCAGAGATTTGACTAGTTGATCACACGCCTGTAGGAAAAAGACACATTTCGTTAATAAAGCTTAGCTCTATTTTTAAAAAGAAAATAAGAAACATTATGCTTAATAAAAAGTCCACTTTTTATTATTTTTTAATTTGGCTAATTATGTCCTATGGTTGGACAAAAGCTTCGGAAATTTTTGTCTTCGAAAGAAGACAACTCGTCTGTCCATCTCATTCTAGATTTTCCTCTGGACCATTTTCGTCTGTATTAATTCATGTTGTTATTGTATGAGCCCATCTTTCGTACATCAAGCGGCAATATCCAGTATTAAATAAATAAATAAAAAGTAAACAAGCAACTCGTAACTCTAACTTTAAATGTTAGTAACTAACTAACTTTAAAGATAATAGAAAAAGAAGAGAAAAATAATAACTTACATCCTTAGCATTGTCGATAAGCCGTCCCTGAGATACAATTTCGTTGTGCAGGGTCTTGGCCTTAGACAGCTGGGACTCCACCGCGCGGGGCTCGCCACCCACTGGCTCGGACAGGACCGCACGGGCTTGGGGTTCGATCTGTAGGGAGTAAAACACATAATAAATACTGTATTCAACAAATGTACTTTTTCTTATTTGCTGTCCCTTCTTTCACATATAGATCATTAAAGATGATTTATGATGAAAGGGTGATAGAAGGGTCGTAAAGACGTAAGTATACTATATACTCTCACGTCTTAATCCCTAAAGGGGCAGACAGTGCATTTTTATTCTTGCGGCTCTAAACAGACAGAGGCCAGTGCCGTAACCTTATCAGGTTACGGCACTGGCCTCAATATTAACAACCTATCGGTTGTCAATATTTCTGTCAATAAAACACAATATTGATTAGCGGACCCCGGGGCTTCACAGCATTACAGCTGTGGATGCAACTGGGAATACGCTGAGATGAGAGAGAGGGAGAGAGAGAGAGAGAGAGAAAACACAATATTGTTTCTCACTATACAGATAAGGGAGAAGAAGAATAATACAATGTACTCATAACGATAAGACAATTTAGTTTGATTTATTGTCACGAGGAAGTTTTAAATCGTAACAAAAAGAGAAAAGAGAAGAGACTTCAAAAAAGTAGAGTTCTTAAAACGCATGGTAACTATAGTTAAGATGTTTATTTTCGAAAGTATAATTTGTAACGGAAAGAAAGGGGAAAGAGAGAATAAGAGAGTTCAAAAAAGAAAAGTTATTAAAATGACTATTTTCGGAAGTTATAATTCGTAACAGAAACAGAAAAGAAATAAGACAAAAGAAGTGAGTTCAAATAAACAGAGTTCTTTAAAAACTTTTTAAACAAAATAATAACCGACTTCAAATATGGGACCAACCTTGCAATGCATTCTTTAAAACGAAACATATATTTTTTAAATCGGTTCATATTTGACGGTAACATACACAAAAAAAAAAGTACATACACGTCGAATTGATAACCTCCTCCTTTTTTTTAAAGTCGGTTGAAAACGCATGGTAACTTACGTCAGAAAGCCACCTCGACGCACGATCGAGGGCGTCGTTGTAATGTCTGGTGAGTAGGGCCGCGCCCCGCAACCTCTCCTGCAGCCTCTGCGCGCGCGCGGCCAGCTCCCCGTGCCGCCGGCGGGCCAGCGCCGCGCCCTCCCGCACGGCGCTGTCGGACGTCGGCGCCACGTGCGACAGGCGCGACGGCAGCGATGTGCGGTACTCGTTCAGGATGGTTAGGAATTCCTGGGTAACGGAGACCAATCATTTATTCCGAGATTTTTGCAGTGTAATGAAAGTGGTTTGTGTGGTTTCGGTTTAGAATAGGACCACTCCATCTCTTCCTGTGGATGCCGTAAGAGGTGACTAAAGGATTAAGCACAAACATCTCCAGCTACAATTGTAATCCCAAGGAGAGTTAACGTTGAGCGGCGGCCGGTTGTGAAATTTTTCGCCCAAATACATTCCCAAAGAGGGTTAATTGACGTCAGGAAGGCGGCCGGGCGTAAAACAATAGCCAAATCTTTAAACTCTTTCAGCTATTTCTTTTCCAACGAAAGGTCTTTGGCATCCTTGGGTGACCATTGACATGCATGTAATATTTGGAAAAGAAAAAGCGGGAAAGCGCACCCCGGGGTCCGAAGCAGCACAGCTGAGGATGCAACCGGGACCGCGCTTGGACGAAGAAGAAGAATGAAAATGGTTTGTTAAAACTGGGCGGGAAAAAAAGACAAACTATGACCTAGTTAAAATAACGTACTACTAAGACTAAACAAGTGTATTTGCTAGACAAGAACGCCATACTGATACAAAGAGCAAGAAAGAATGTAACTTCCTCCTATATCTTTGTACTGATACGACTTGATATCCGTAGCGCCATCTATTATTTGCTACAGAAAGCTTTGAAAGAGAAAACGTATGAATGAGGTCCACCTTGGAAAGTGCATCATCATGCTGACAGACCAAAACCGATACGTGTACCGACCTCAGCTCTTTGAGTGTGGCGATGCCAAACCTCGTTATACCACTCTCATAGCTCGAGAAACCAATTGGACTCGTAAATAGGGATAGAGGAGCGTCTTTGGTTTTAAAATAATGAGAAAAAAATCAAGCTAAGTTACGTACCTTGCTTTCGTCAACGAACTTTTGTGCAGACATGGTGATGAACCTCAAGTCTGCCTGATGGGCGATGACGTCAGACACAAACTCCCTGATGTCTTCTCCCTGGCCGGGCAGCTTGTCCAGCCGGGACAGTGCGGCCTCCTTGTCTTCTAGTGTACGGTAGGCGCCTTCCATCCAGGTGTTGAAGGTACTTAACTCGTTACTAGAAAGAAGATTAATAAAAGAATGGTTCCAAAGCCTTGGCCATGTGGTTATATGTTTATGTCATTGTTATTTTTTTATTAGCCGAAAATCAAACAAAAATTTGCCATTTATGTCCCACTGCTGGGCCTACCCTCTTTCATCTGTCATTGTTTAATGTCGACATTTTTATAAATCGACAAAAATCATTCTAGTCTTTGCTATTATTCGACATTCTATACCTCGACATTTTTCAATAATTATCTTATCCCAGAACGTATCTATTCCAGTTGACCAGTAGGGCAGCGCAGATGTCTTTATTGAAAAATAAATAAATAAATTTATTTATTTATTATAAAAAATAAATAAATACATATATTTATTTATTCCACCATTTAGTCCACCATTTGTACAATTACCTTTGTTATTTTATTATGTGTAATTATCACTGATTTACAATTAAGTTTTTTAAATAAATAAATAAAAAATTAAGACATTAGTCACCTAACTCGTGCTAATCCGCTATACCATGTCACTGATCTTCAGTGGTTGAAGTATAAAGAATGAAATACTCACGTGAATTTCCCAAGCTCGTCCCTTGCGGCGGCTAACCGCCTGAGCATCTTGTCGCACTTCTCCGTGCACTTGTCACAGCGTTGCTTCAGTTGGCGTACTCCACGCTCCAGTGCTGCCACCTGCATAACATATAACCAATGTTAAGTCGGTTATATCATAAGGTCACTTATCTACTTCTTCTTCCATCGCCATCTTCAACGAAGTTCGGCAATCATCATTGCGATCTGCACTTTTGAGACGGTTGCTCGGAATAGGGATCGCGTATTCTTGTTGTACCATTGGCGTAGATTTTTCAGCGACGATGTTCTTTTTCACTCATTGACAAGTGATCCATGTTAAGAAATTAACTAATATAATGTGGACACTAATTGTACGAATGGATAACGTAATACAAACGTGAAAAACGCAACTGATAAATACCACTGGTACTGATAAAATATCCAACGTATATCCATAAAATATTCCTTAGAAATAAATAAAAAACAATTCCTTATAAAATTACCTCATGAGGGGCTAGCACATCTCCTCCAGAAACGAGGAGCTGCTTCGCCTGGTCTGCGCATGCTGATACTTGGCGCTGATGACTCTCCAGATCGTCTTTGATCAGCTGAAAACAAATTACTGGATTATCAAATTGCGTTCAATAAGGTGACACTTGACATTGCGTGCAGATTTCTTGCCTAAATTGAATGTTTAGATTTTAGAGTAAATTATTTGGCTGGTTATAAGAGATTTATTCATGAAGTATGTATCATATAGTAGATATAAACAGCGTCGTACAAAAGATCAAATATTGAAAATGGTGTTCCCCAAGGATCAATCTTAGGCCTTTTCATATTATGTGTAATCTCGACTACTATTTTCCAAAATTAGTTTTGCAATGGAATCATAAGTAAAATGATGAAAAAGTAGTTACCTTAAGGATGTTAATCTGGTTGCGCAATTCATCCATATCTTCCTTGACTGCCTCTTGGTTGGCGAGTCTCTCTTCCACCACGGCAATCCATTCCAGCAACTTCGAAAGCGTCTCATCACAAAGCCTGTACTTCTCTTCTACTGCTTGCTACACATGTAAAAACAACAAATTAGTACATGCCTTTAACATTCAAAAATAATTTACAACGCTCTCTAGAGCATGTGCTTGTCTATTGCTACCGAGCATTTACAATGCATCTATCTACACTTATTTATCTGTGCAAGACCGCTTCAAAGGACGATTACAATCTACAGACATTTGTGCATTTAAACAGTGTTTGAAAGATGCAATTTATTTACAATTAAAATTTGAACATTCACATAATATGTACACAATAAAATGTGAATAACTTAGCCACATGCAGGCGACTAAATTGTTCACGATGAACCTGAAAAAGAAGTTACAGACAACAGACTACGCAGAGAGAAAGCAAAGACAATCCGAGAACACAAAGACACAGGCAACAACGACAGAGAGCCAATATACAACCAGCATGAAAGTGACAACAACAAGTCCACATGTTGCGTAGAAAACATAGACAACTAAAAGACATGCAAAAAGCGTGGCATGCAAGCAGTGAACAGAAATGCCATAAACAAATTTAAAATTACATTTTGAAATTAGAATGATTTTTGAAATTTGTTTCTGACATCTGACAGTCGAATAACGCTAAATAATGGTACCAACATCTTCAATTTGTATTAATAAACGTTTGATTAGAGTTATTTGTTAAAAAGTAAATAAAGGTTAAGAATACCTCCTCGGAAATCTGAAACTTTGAAAGAATATTTTTCTTTTGTACAGTAAATGAGGTAAAGTAAGACAGTAAAGTATATCTAATAAAATATACACGTAAATAATAAAAAGACGGACGAATTTACATTTAATAAAATAATAATGTTGAGACTTTATTTCAAAGTTATAAAACTTAAATAAAAAGATATAGTTTTTTGGAATGCGTGTCTTTACGCGGCTTCCAGTTGATAGGTAGAAATTGTAACATAACGAAATTACATTACGTTCAGTTCCGTCTGGCGTAGATCGAATATTGCGCTGATCGCGCTGCAAATAATAATATTCGAACTATGCCGGAAAGAACCAAAAGTTTCGTAACGTTTTTTGAAGAAAAGGCGCGACGAACTGTTTTTGCTTTTAAATGGATTGATGAAATAAAGCCCCACATAGACGAGCATTTAAAATAAGACGAAAATGAATCATAAATACTACCTTCCGTGTTTGTGTTTGAAGAAAATGTTTTACCATTTCATGATATTGTGAATGTTTGCGTCGCGAGTGTCCGGCATATTAACCAACATCACAATAGCATAGCGCAGTCATGCATTCATGTGAGCACGGCTCCAAGGAATGAGTAAATCGTAAAATCGAAGAGGGAAACTCAAGAAATCCAGAGGACTTCATATCTGGGGATCAGCTGTCATATATCGCTGATCTTTGGAATGAGGAAGCAAACAAAAAAGCTGAAAACGAAACCGACGACGATCGGGCGATCGTATCGGCTTCTATCTTAGCACAAGTGATTATGGGAGGTTAGGATTTTTTTGACGAAACGGTGATGGTTCTTTTTTATCGTCGTTAATATGATCCCTCACAGGCAAGCATTCACGATTTAGCTCAAAAGGGATTCATAGCATCGCAGGCACTGGAAATAAAAAACAACATACATCGAGCCTTAGTACATTGTGGGTGTAAGCACACTTCCAATTGATAGTTTTCCCAAAATAAGTGTATTGACAGGAAAAACTGACAATTGAACTTGAGCGCTATAACCTAAACTTAAGCATCTAGACACAAGACAAGAGGCTGAAGTTGACTCAAAGTAGTCTACATCAATACAATAACAAAAGCACAATGCTTTTTGTCTAAATCAAGTGAAAAACTAATATTACGGCTGTTTAAAGTTTAAATACTGTACGTGATTGAATAATGTGCTTTTATATAACTACCATTACAGAGATAAAAATCTATCTAATTTCAAGGATGTCTTAAGTTCTAGTTTATAATCTGAATGTTATGATGAGTTTAGTGTACGCCACGATAACTAACTGTGACTTCACCACAAAATTGCAAATAACCCAGTATTCGACACGTTAAGTCTTGTGGGTGTCGTGCCATGCCAATGTTTAAAGCCAAACGCTTTAGATAAGAGAGATCACCGTCTAAGAATGAAAATAGGAAGATGAACAAAGCAACACCTTTGCTTGATAGAAGCACAAAATATAAAAGTGAAAACAAAGCAACTTACCCTAGTTTCTGCTGGCAGTAAGTATCCCTTTTTGAGAGCTTTGACCAAATCTAGACTGATCTTTTTGTTTGCATCGATGATCAGCCTGCCTTCGACGGGATCAACTAACTTCTGTTCGATAGCTTGAACCAATGGCCATATTTTTCCCGTCTCGGGTTCCTTTACAACAGTGCTGGAAGGATCTACTATGCCTTGTTGGATAGCTTCGCCTAAATTCAGTCTTTTTCTATCAATCACACTCGTTGTAATAAACGGATCGTTAAGTGCTCCAGTTGTTGGGTTGTAAATACCGAAGTTTAATGTCTCAATCAAAGAGAAACTTTTCTTTGGAGTCATCAGCAATCCGCTTTCTATTGCGGCGGGCAACGAGTTCAGTTTAGAAGTTTCGGTGTCTAAGATGTTGCCCTTTTCTGCGTCCATTAGACCTTTGCGGAAAGCATCGGGGAGCTTGACTAACCTCTTTTTGAGATTATCTTTGATGAGCGCAGTGTCTGAATCAATGTAGCCCAATGTGGCTGCGTCTTTAATGGTTAATATTTCTCTGGAATGTGGATCAGTGAACCGAGCGATATTCACATTTAGTTGACCACTTTCTATCGCTTGCTCAAACGTGAGTGGTTCCCGGACGTACACAATTAAACCGTTCTCGAAAATGAAGCAAAGCGTACGCGATCTATTTTGGGTGTCAAACGAACCTTTCGCGTTTTTATCGATAATCCCTTCACTTATACCTAATCTTAATGGAATGTACTTATTCTTATGAGGATCTTTAATAACAGCTGTGTCGGGATCGATAAATTCGTATTTAATGGCTTCGTCTAAAGTGAATTCTCTAAAAGCCGGTTCTCTGGACGCTGAGTAGTCTGGTACATATCGTTTGCTCACTACTTGAGACGTAAGGGGCTGGATGACGGTTACTAATAGTCCCTTATCGAAAGCAATGTCTAGACTGTAAGTTTTCTTTGCCTTTGTATCTAGCACTCTACCCTTTGTAACGTCAACGTCACCTTGTTGTATAGCAAGGGGCAATGGTTTGAACTTGTTGCTGAAGTTATCTTTGACAACTGTAAGGTTAGGGTTCAGCAGATTATTTTCAATAGCTTTATTAATATCAATAAATTCATTTGTACTTGGATCTACAATTTTACCGTTGTCAGCCCTAAATAGACCATTCCTGATAATTTCTTCAAGACTTAAATTTTTCTTTGTCGTAACTACAAGACCACGATGTTTGGCGTCTAACAAATTAATTTGGTTTCCATTTGGCAGTATATAAACACTATTATGGTCATCGATAGTCCCATTTTGAATAGCTTCATCTAATTTGATATATTTGCTTGTTGGGATATGCTTTACTAAAGATGTTTCGGGGTTGATAAGTTCTTGGGCAATTGCAGTATTAAGAGATATTTTTCTTTCGCTTACTGGATGGATAAAGACATGTTCGGTAATGTCATACATGTTCATGGCTAAAGCTTCGTAGAGAGTAAATCCTGCACTTTCGATATCGACTATCAAGCCTAGGCTCATAGCTTCTGATAGAGGTACTTGAACTTCCGAACCGGGCTCATGGAATTTGCCACTTCGCCTATCGACAATTTCGCTACGACAGCATTCGGCTAGCGTCAAAGGTTTCTCGGATTTTTTATCAAAGTAGCAGAGATATTTAGGACTAATGATGGAACGCCTAATAGCTTCGTGTAAAGTAATTTTTCGGTTTGTAATTGGATCGACAATTTTGCCAGTGGCATCATCATACAAGCCTTGATGCAATGCTCTCTGCATAGTTATTGGTGCTTTGCTGTCGACCAACAGACCAATTTCAAAAGCTTTGCGGAGAGTGATTTCTTCATTTTCATTATTGATGTTCTTAACTTTGCCTGTTTTATCGTCAACAACACCAGTTTCGATTGATTCAGGAAGTGTTATCTTATCCCATTTACCTAACCTATTGTCTTGAATGTGAACTGAATGAGGATCTATTAAACTCAATTTGATAGCCTCAGTTAGAGTGTACTTTTTGCCACTCTGAGGATCCATGAATAGGCCAGTAATTTCATTATACACTCCTTTTTCTAAAGCTTCAATCAGAGATAGAGGTTTTCTTACTTCTACTAGAATTCCCCTTTCAAAGGCTTCACGAAAATCAACTCTTTCGTCTCCCAATATTACGGTTCCTGTTCTACCATCAACTACACCTTTATCTACAGCAAATTCAAATGGAATCACTTTACCCGACACGTGGACTAGCGTAGACTGTGGATCTAACATACGCTTCTTGATAGCCCTATCCGTCGGAATCTTTTCTTTACTTTGGGGATGTGAGAATTTGCCGGTCTTTGGATCATAAAATCCTTTGAAAACAGCTTCCGGCAAGCTAAGCTTGCGTTTAGCTGGGACAATGAGACCACGTTCGGAAGCATCAGTAAGAGAAATTCTATCACCATGAGCCGGATCGCAAACTTTACCTTCCTTTGAATCAATAATACCTACACGTATAGCATCTGCTAAAGAGATGATTTCTCCGGTAACAGAGTTCTTGACAGTCAAAGCTTCAGGATTGATATTGCCTATTTTGATAGCATCCTCTAGAGTCATTGTTTTGTCATTAATGGTAAGAAGCCCAGTCTCTGGGTCATAAAATCCTTGCACTAAACCTTCTTGGAGTGTCCATGGTTTCTTATCGCTTAATAAATAACCCTTTTCACTAGCATCTTTAAGATTAAAGACCGGGGACGTAATAATACCCTGTTCCAAATCAACTAATCCTGTCTTGACTGCGTGTTGGAAGGGCACAACTGCTTCCGATGTGTCATCTTTAACTTTAACAGATGATGGATCAACCAGTTTATGTTTAATTGCGTCGCTAAGAGACACAGTTTTACCTGTTTTTGGATCTAAAATCTTGCCCGTATCTGGTGAATAATATCCTTCCTCTATAATATCGAAGAGAGAATAAGTAATATCTTTTGTAGCAACTAAACCTTTTTTTAATGCATCATCTAATGGAATGTCTTTACCAGTCTTTTTGTCTTTGATTTTGCCCGTTTCGGGATTAATAAGTTTAGTGTCAAGGGCTTCTGAAAGTGTCACAAACTTTTCTAATGCCGTGTCTTTAATTTCCGAAATAGTAGGATGAACTATCTTTCTATCAACAGCATCCCCTACGCTAACGAGTTGTTGAGTTAATTTATCTTTAATCTTTCCTGATTTAGGTTCATACATGTCATTTTCAATAACAGCTTGAATTGAAATTGGTCTTTGAATAATAGTTATAACACCTCTTTGAATTGCCACAGATATTTCAATTATTTCTCTAGTTTCGACAATCGTTATTACACCTTCACGGATTATAACAATACCATGCTCGATGGCGTCAGATAACGTTATGCTTTCCTCAGTATGTGGTATCCTTATTAACAGAGACTCATTATCTACAATGCCTTTTTCTATTGCTTGGCCAATAGGGACTAGCTCACCAGTATTAATATCTTTTATTTCCCCTGTATTAGGATTGTAAAGACCTTGATCTACAACCTGTTCAATAGATACTTGTTCAGTCACTAATACGTCTTCTGGACGTTCAACTATCCAGCCTATTTGTACACACTTCAGGAATGGAATACGTTGACCGGTTTTAGGGTTCACCATGTGACCTGTCGTTTTATCAATTATAGGTCTTGCGATCGCTTCATCGAAAGATATGTAATTATCGGATTTGGAACCAAGATCTTTAACAAGAATGGTCTCTGGATCAAAAACGTGGAGGCCATAAACAAGTTCTTCGAAGGATATTTTGACACCAGTTTCGGGATTTAAGAAAACCTGTCGCTCGATATCATACACGCCCATTTCGGAAAGTTCTTCTGGAGTTAGCTTTTGTGTAATAGCTACGCTATACCTTGGTCTTGATTCCCTAACAACAACACAGTTTTTAGAAATTACATCTATAGGTGTAAACCTACTGATCTGTTCTTGTTCTAAGGAATCTTGTACAGTGAGTGGCGATTCAACCCCTTGTATTACAATTCTACATACTTTAGGCTCTATTTTACCTTGCGTTATGGCGTCAATAACTGCAATATTTTCGTACAATGGTTTTATAGGTTCAGATTTAACTTTGGTCACGTTCTGTTCCGTGATTTCGTCAATAACTCTCAAAGGTTGCCTTTCTGCATCAATTAGCATGGCAGATACACTCTTGGCATCTGGTAATGATTTTAAATCTGGTTTTTCAAATCCTACCAATGTTTGCTCAGTAGTAATGGTTTCCGTAACGACTGGTTTGTGTTGTGTAATTTCAGTAATTACTACACTGCCTGGAAGTGTTTTAGTTTTAGTTACATACTCTAATACCTCATGCAAAGGTCGAGACTGATCTACACCAACAGTTGCAGCAGGTAAGTCTTCTTTCGCGTGTTTGAGACTTTTTTCGTATTTCTTAAAAGTGTCTACATCAATGATTCCGCGATCGCGTGCTTTATCAAGTGGCACTTTTTCTCCAGTCTTAGGGTCCACTACTACTGCACTTTTAACGACTTCAATAACTTTGGCGGCGGCAAAAATAGGAGCACCTACTACAGCGATCAGTCCTATTTTAGCTGCGTCTGCAAAGCTAATCTTCTTACCAGATTTATCTTTGATTTCACCAGTTGTCTTGTCAACGATACCTTTACTTACAGCTTCCTTCAAAGTGATTTCTTTACCAGTTTTTGGTTCTTTTATCTTAATGTTTTCTGACGGAACAATACCTTTATCCACTGCTTCTAAAATGTTGTCAGTTACTCCAGAAGATGCAGAAATGACTACTGAAGTGTTTGGGTCATAAATAACACCAGGCGCCACTTCTATTGGTTTCGACGCATCTTTTAGATCAACGGATAGATCAGGTTGCATTTTATCAGTCTCATCTTTGCTTTGATGTGAATCTGGAATTATTTGTTTAAATGGTTTTTTGTCAACATTGTCATCCATTTGAGGTAAAGTTTTGTCTTTGGTTTTGGGTAATGCTTCATCTACTTTGTTAGGGAATTCCTCCATATCAACTGCATAACTGTCAATGCTAGTTTCTGATATTTCTTGAGGTCTACTTATCTCTTCAGTTACTAGGTGATAGGAAGTTGACTCGTTTTGCGTTATTTCTACAGTAGTTATCTTTGAAGCTTTTGTTGTAATAACAGTACTACTATGCTCAGTAATATATTCTGAAGGCTCCGATTCCGAGACAGTTGTAATTATAGTAGTAATTTCTTCACCTTCTGGAGTGGTCCTCCTGATTTCTTGTACAGTTGGTTTTTCTTCAATAACTGAAGAACTCCTGGTATTTTCCTCTTTTAGTAATGTGGGCGTCTGTTCTTTAGGTTTCTGTAACTTTTCTACGTCACTAATTGCTTTCTTTTCAGGTAATAATTTTGAAAGGGCACTTTCTTTCAAATTGGCACTAACGTCTTGAAGAGGACTTGGATCTTTTGTTTTAGGTTGCTGTGACGTAACTGTTTTTTCCTCCTTTCGTAGTAAATCTTTTGGCTTTTCAGGTGATACTTCTTTCACAGTTTGTTGATAGTCTGTTGGTAAATAATCATCTTCGATCTTTGTTGCTTCAGTTATCTCAGTAATCACACGATCAGATTGTTCCACTCTGGACACTACTGTTTTGACAATTGTCATAACTTCGTCACCTTCTGATGTTGTTTGTCTGAATTCATGAACAACAGGGCTGCCGTCAATTATTTCTTCCTTTACGCTATAAATTGGACTTGTATCTTGCTCAACAAGTTGCTTATATCTTGCATCATCTTCAAGTTCGCTAGTTATCACTTTTTTAGTAACAGTTATTAATTTTTCACCATCGGGCGTTGTTTCTTGATATTGTTCAATAATTGGTTTGGTTTCAGATACTTCCTTTATGAGTGATTGTTCCGGACTACCTTTAATTTCTGTAACTTCTTTAGATATTACAGTTTTAACAACCTTTATTATTTCTTCACCTGTGGGTGTTATTTCCTTATATTTTTCTATAATCACATTGTTTTCGGGAAATTTTTCTTCTTCTTTACTAAAGGTTGCAACTTCTTTAATATCTGAAGGAGTTACCTTGCGCATATCTTGTAACAGAGCATCAGAAATACTAATATTTTCTTTGGTATCATTTAATTTACGAGGTTGTTTTTTAACTAAGAAATCCTCGCTTGCAATTGGTTCCTTCTTTGATGGTGGTACATCTTTTGATTTTTGACGGACAGGTTTTTCAGGAGATGTCTCTTTTAGCTTTTCATTTTTAGGTTCACTTGCAGAAACAATTTTATCCTTTGGAATTTGCTCTAAAGAAGTTTTGGTCGGATGGACATCGTTTCTATTCAAAATTTCCGAATTCTTTTCGATCGTTACTTTTGTACTGTCCAACTGTTCTTTTGACGATAATCCCAATGTTTTAGGAATACTCTTGTCTCGTTTAGGTGGCTTGGGCGCCACTTCTGGTGCTTTAGAAACTTTATTTTCCTCAATTTTCTGTGGTTGAACTGTTTCAAATTTGACAGCAGTATCTGCTGGTATAATTCGGCTAGGTGTTTCAGACGCCACGGTTACATCTTGTTTAGGTTTCATAATTTTACTTGTTACAGTTTTTGCACCTTGAACTACTGCCATGCCAGCAAGAACTGGTGCTGCTACTACAGCTATCAAGCCCATCTTTGCAGCATTTTTAATATCAAGTGATTTGCCAGTTTTAGGTTCTTTTACTTTACCTGTCTTTTTGTCAATAAGCCCAGATCTCAAGCCTTCGCGTAACGTAACGGGTTTGCCTGCTTCTATATCATAAATCACGGCATCTGGATTTATTACATTTTTGTCTAATGCTTCCTTGAATGTAAGGACTTTATTAGGTGATTTTGGATCTCTGAATTTTTGTGTTTTATTATCAAATAATAATTCAAAAGCTTCGTTAAGGTCAAGCATATCTATATCTTTCTTAGTAGAGATTACTTTAGCAGGTTCTGCTGGTGCAACTTCAGTGTTTAATACACCCGTTGTAACTGCTTCAGAAATAGTAAGTGTTTCACCAGTATTTGGATGAGTAAATGTACCTTGTTCAATATTAATATATCCAAGATTGAGTGCTTCTTCAAAGTTAATGTTCGTATCGCTAGTGATGAACTGTTCTTTACTAGTCTGTTCATCTCTCACTATTCCTTTCTGTCGAGCTTCATCCATAGATATAACTTCTCCTGTTTTTGAATTTTTGACTTCATTAGCGCTAACTAGTATGTAATCAGCCAATAACTCAATCATTTTTGTTGTTATGGTATGCTGAGAAGTAAATGTTTCAGTTATAGTAGTCACTACACCAGTCGTCTGCATAGCGTCTGTGTTTGGTTTCACTGCCAAAAGACCTTGCTCCATAGCTTTGTCTATAGGCAGCAAGTCTTTTGTATGAGGATCAGTGAAAGTACCTTCTCTTAGATTGATTGCACCTTTATCCAGTGCATCTTCTAAAGTCAATGTTTCGGGAGTTTGAGGGTACGGAATAGCCATCAATAAATCTTTTTGGACAGCTTCCCCTACAGGTATAACTTTGTCAGTTAAAGGATGTTTTATCTCTCCCGTAACAGGATTTATGATATTCTTTTGAATAGCAACAGACAGTGTCATAGCTGCAGGTGGGATATTTTCTACCACTGTGGCCTTCTCAGCCTCTGGGAATAACTGCATATTTACCGCAGATATAATATCTAAGAGACCATCACTAGTCTTCACAACATTCTTATCGTTGTCAATAATATTTCTTTCTATTGCTTCGGCAACAGTTATATTCCTATCAGGTGATATAGTTATCTCAGATAGTGGATCGACAATGTCACAAATAATTGCTTCACGTAATGTTAAATGACTGCCAGTTTCAGGATGTATAATTTTTCCAGTAGCCGGATCCAACAAACCTTGCTCCAGTACTTCTGGGATGGAAAGACTTTTGGCTAGCGGAATCAATACTTCATCCTGACCTTCTCCATCTAAGATTCCTCTTTCTAACGCTTCCTTAATATTGAGGACATGACCGTGAATAGGGTCTACAATTTTACCTTTACTGGGATCCACCAACCCCTTTTCAATCGCTTTATCTAACGTGATTGGCAAACTTTTTTCATCTTTATAAACTTTTACAGTCTCCAAGATTTTCGCAGTATCTTTATCTAACAATCCTTTTTCGACTGCTTCCAAAGGCGTCACAACGCGTTTTCTTAACTTTTGTAAAACAACCGGTTTTATATCTAAAACTTGAGTATCCAAAGTACGTTCTTTGGCAGTATAAACCTTATATTTTGGTTTTTGAGTTGCTCGGTGTTTACTGATTGTAATAATTTCAGATGGACGACCTAATTTTAATTTATCTGAAGGTGTACTCTCTTTGACTTTTCTATTATCTGCCGCAAGACTATTTTGAATACTTTCTACAGTAATGAATCCCTCAGACACTGCAGCTCCTACAGAAATAGGTTTCGTACTAATTTGACTGTACGTTACTGAACTGGTTGTAGGTACGTTAGGAGCCATATCTCTGGCGGATTCTTTAAAGGTTTTATAAGTGTCATGATCAATAATACCTTTTTTATAAGCTTCCTCAATTGGCACTTCTTTCTTGGTTACAGGATCAACTACTACGATTTCAGATGCCTTAGAAGGCAAAGATACATTTTCAGTTACCGGAGATTGGTTTCGTACAGATACAGTGTATTTTTTGTATGTAGCTGTATCAATAAGACCGCGTTCATAAGCGACTTGCAAAGGTAATTTTTCACCCGTTTTTGGATCCTCGATTACAACAGTTTCAACAGAAGAGGTAGGAGACGTTACTGTTGATATTGTAACTGTACTCGATGTTCGTCTATCATGTAAAATAGAGTCGCTTTCCGGGGTTTTGTCTCTAATAGATTCTTCGTACTTTTGGTAAGTAACCGGGTCAACTAAACCACGCTCGTAAGCCACTTCCATTGGTAGTTTTTCCCCAGTCTTAGGGTCAACAACCATTGTGCTCTTTACCAATTGGATAACCCTTGACGCGCCTACCAAAGGTGCTCCTACAACTGCTACTAGACCAATTTTTGCTGCATCTACTAAAGATATTGATTTCCCTGACTTGTCTTTATATTCACCCGATTTTTTATCAACGATACCTTTTTTGATGGCTTCCTTTAATAGAATTTGTTTCCCTGTTTTTGGTTCAATAACTTTTACAGTATCAGCTGGTACCGCACCGCGATCAACCGCTTCTATTACATTTTCAGATACCCCTGAAGGAGTCGATATAACTAATGCCGTGGCAGGGTCGAAAATTACTCCTGGACTAACCTGTATGGGTTCTAAAGCAGACTGTTCGTCTGTTGTTCCGTAAGATGGTAAGTCGGAAACTTCTGATATTTCCATTTTGTCAGGCATGCCGGCTACTGACGTTATTGTTATAACCTTTTGTGAAGATGTCGTCGTCGTGAATTGTACAAAAATAATTAATTGTCGCTCAATTGCAACCTTCATTGTAAGTTTTTCTGACTGAAGAATGTAATATCCTGAGTTATCAATGATACGAGAGTCTAGTGCTTTATTTAAGGGTATTTCTTTCTTAGTCCTGGGATCGATTACTTTAGCTGAATCAGGATTAATAATATTTAATTTAACTGCTTCTCCGAGATCTAAAACTCTATCAGTGCCAGGAATAGTAAACACGCCAGTTTCAGGGTCAAACAGGTTTTGTTGGATGGCCTCTTTAAGAGTCCAACCACCACGCGGGATTTCAATCGTATTTTTCTTAATAGTAAGAGAGGTAACCGACGGTTCTGTAGTTATGGACTTTGAAGTCACTGTTCTTATTTCTTTTAATAAACCTTCACGTGGATGTACCATTTCGCGAGTCGTAAAGTCCGGGCTCTTAATTGTTTCTGGCCGGCTATCCCGCTGGACTTTGCCTTCAGGACTTGGCGGCAAGTCTTTGATGAAAGATTTCTTTGTAATTTTTAGTTCTACCACCTGTCCAGGGACTAAGTCTTTCCTAGTGACTTGATCGGATATACGAACAACCCTTGGTTCGTTTTGTTCAACACCTAACAGACCTTCGTCTAAAGCTTGTTGTATTGGGAAAATAGTTCCTGTAGTCGGGTCTGTGAATGTCTGAGTCGTTTCATCAATGAGGCCACGCCTAACAGCCTCAGTAAAAGTAATGATTGTTTCAGATCTTTGAGAAGCATCCGTATTTGTAACAGTTACGTACCGTTTGACTGTTTTTGTTACTGTTTGTAGAGTAAGAGTAATATTTAAAAGTGAATTTAGTAAGGCAGCACCTTCGGGTGTGATCATATTAATCTCTACAGCTTTATTAAATGGAATAGGTTTCTTAGTTTTTGCGTCTAATAAATTACCAGACTTTGGATCAAGAATGTTTTTGAATACCGCATCTAAAACACTAAGTTCCTTACCATTTTCATAAATGCCTATTTTTCTGTTAAACATTTCTAATACCTCTGGTCTAACAGTTGCTACTTTGATACAATCTTCTAAGTAAACAAAGTCTCCGCTTTCTGATTTGAGGAAGGTCTCCCCATTTGCGTACTTTAGATTACCTTTACTTAATGCAGCATTAAATGAAATAAACTCGCCTGTCTTTGGGTCTCTGAAACCGTCAATATCAAATATTGATCTCTGAGAAACTGATGTTATCAAACCACGATCTACCGCTTCAGGAATGGTACAAAATTCACCTGTCAAATTATCACGGAATTTATTATCATACATTATAATTTTAGCACCCAAAGCTTCAGACAAAGTCAGAAGTTGACCTGTCGTTGTGTCGGTGATACATTTAACATTGTCACTGTCAAGAACGCCTACCGAGATTGCTTCAAGAATGTTCAGAGGGGTCCTCTTTGCTGGTGAAAGTATTTTACCATCATTTGTCATTAAATTATTATCGCATACATCTTTCAATGTCATTGGTTTACAAATTAACCGTTTTTTAGAGGCATCTTCAAATGATAGTTTTTCTTTTGTTACATTGTGTACGTATTTAGAATGTTTAGGGTTAATAATATTTTTTTGGATCGCTTCAGCAAGCGTTATTTTAGTGTCGTTTTTAGGGTCAACTACTTCTCTAAGATTAGGGTTTATTAGGTCGTTTTGGATAGCAACGTCTAACTGGAATCTATCGCCTGAGTTCCTGTCCAATATCCAGCCGCTGTTATCTACTAAGTCTTGACTAATCGCGTCGGATAGAGACAGAGCACTCGATTTGATTTTTATAATCTCGTTATAAATGAGGTAGCCTCGTTCGTAGGCTTCTGATATCGTAATGTAACTCCCATTAGGTAGTCTGTACAGACCTCTTTGGAGGTCGACTTGTCCACGGTTAAGGGCATCCGAGATACTCATTCCTTGGGTGCTGGGTGCGTCGCCTTCGACCGTTACCTTGATTCTCTTCTCCGCTGGATCTGCCAACCCTTGCTCTGCATCGTACAGCTCACGCTGAATCGCTTCCAGTAATGTTACTTCGTTGCCATCTTCTGTCATGCCGCATGGTCCTGTTAATCTAGAAGCTAATTTGGGGTCAATAAGACCTTCTTTTGCTGCTTGTTCTATTGTCATGGTCTGTCTTGTTTCGGGCGACGATAGCAGTCTTCCCGTTCTTACATCGAGTATTCTCATACTGATTGCTTGTCCTACTGTAAGTATTTCTCTGGTTTCAGGGTGTATTATACCTCTTGATTCGATAATGTTGGGTCCTTCGTACATTTTATGGACCCGTTTGAGATTCCTTAGGTCAGGTCTGTCGTCATCTGTGATGATGGTTTTTGTAGTGTATTTAGGCGAGTTTAGTTTGCCATTGGCAATTGATTTGGGCGCGTCAAGCTCTGAATGTGACGTCCTGACATATCTGT
Organism: Acrobasis repandana; assembly: GCA_963576875.1. Classification (NCBI taxonomy): domain Eukaryota; kingdom Metazoa; phylum Arthropoda; class Insecta; order Lepidoptera; family Pyralidae; genus Acrobasis; species Acrobasis repandana. The sequence goes on from OY756238.1 coordinate 3,951,635, forward strand.
TGCGATCGGGAAAAAACATATTAATAAAGGATTGACAACAGGCGTGCAAATAAGAAAAAACATGTTTTAAGGCTAGCTTGATTATACCCTTAAGTATTACGAAATCATACTTTAATGTATTTATTAGGCTAGATTTTAGTGTGTGACATACATTCTTGTCATCTCATACCCTTACGGGATGGACATAATCTGGAGCCGTTGTTGTATACATACTGACGCTGACAGACGAACCGTGCAAAATTATAAACGCTTAATCTAGCCTTAAATACATGTTTATCCAGAAAAATCAGAGTTAAGGCATGCAGCTCAAGCACTTACTTCTCAGAGGTATACTGGGTGGTGTAGGTGTGTTCTGTGGTGGTGGCCAGGTCTTGCATGTTGAACTCCTGGCGGAAGGAGCGCGCGGACCGCGGAGCCATCGCCTCCACGAGACGCTGAAGAAAAAAGAGGGGTTCTGTTAAAATACTGCTGCTGCTACTTCTGCACTTGCGTCTCACTTAACTCTAAGTGAATGATTTGACGTTAGAGTATAGTAACATGGATTTTAATGAAATTAAATTAAATCTTTCACGGGTCATACAATAATTACTCACCTCTATAATATAGACATGTAAAAATTTACGTCTTAATCTATAAAGTAAATTTACATGTTTTAGTTTTACAATATTTAATGAGTCTTTTGAAAGATGTATTCTGGAATATGCTATATTGATTTTTTCATATCAGAGTAATTTGTATACAAAGTGGAAGGGACATACCCGTGATAAATCGCACCACGAGCTATACTAGATCACTAAAGTATAATGAAATTAAGACAGGCGGCTGCTCACTTTTGTGTGGAAATGCCGACTTTGGCATCCTTGGGTGACCATTGACATGCATATTATATTTGGAAAAGAAAAAGCGGGAAAGCGCACCCCGCTCCGAAGCAGCATAGCTGAGGATGCAACCGGGAACGCGCTAAGATAAAGAAGTGAGGTCCGTGCAAGAATATCAATGCCCTAAAAATCTAAAAACGTTAAAAAAACCAAAAGTAATTGTGCATAAGCTAAGCACACTAAGATTATGCAAATATTCCTTTGCCAGCGTGCGTGCACGTTTTTTGTATTGTAACATAATGGCATTTTCATGCTGAATACTTCCGATTATAATTAAGTGATGCGTTGAATGTAGGACGGGAAACTGCGGCACTGTACCGCGTTAAGAGGATACATTAAGGCCGTACCTAAATTTTCCGGGGTCCAGTGCTGCCCCCATTTAAAATAAATCATTTCAAAGAAAACGGAGACATTATTTAAAATTTTGCTACTACCAAGTCCTAGATAACCCTTCAAAGTATTTTGTGAACTACTGTTTACAGTTTATAATGAGAACGTTAAGCTTTACTACGCACATTTGCCAAAAGTGGCCGTTTTTCGCAACGTTTTCTTTGAAATGATTTATTTTAAATGGGGGCAGCACTGGACCCCGGAAAATTTAGGTACAGCCTTAAGGTCGAGAGAATTGAAAAATTGGTATTTGAAAATTAATAACTGTCGCGCTGTGCCCGAACAACAACCGAGTGAGTGCAACAGAGACCGAAAATACCTATGAAAAGTACCTACACATAATCCACGTTTCGTAGTGCCCTGATTTCTCCTCCAAAACTTAACCGATTTAATTTATTATTCATTAAAAATTTAAAAAAAGAAGCTTTGGCTATGTTCCTGTTTTCGTTTATAATACCTGTAATCTTTTAAAAATTGTTTGATAGATGTTCAAACAGAGTGGAAAAAATACCAATTTTTCAGGCTTTTAAAGTTTGTATCTCTTTTAATAATTTAATTATGTAAAAAAAGAAAACATAGGGACATGCCAATATTATCCATAGGTTTTGTTTGGGAAAAATCATTGCTCTACTGGCGCTATCAGGCGAGGAATCAGAGGACCACGCTTGTTTGGAAATACGGCCCATCGATTTCCACTTAAATGGCTGTTTGCTTTGTTTTTCTAGTCTGTAAGTGGCCTACACTGGTGTAAAATTTTTCGGACGCCATTTTACAAACAGGTAATAATTTTTTAAAGTTGGTAACCTGTATATTCCCTTTTTAAATCATCGGATGATTTTGTTCACTTCTAGATACAATACAATACATACAATAACCCTTTATTGCAGAAAAGAAATATACAGGACATAATTATCTTAAAGAAAATCTGGAAGAAACTTAGGTAAGTATTTCCTACATCGATCGAAGTTAAAAAGGTTAATAAATCTATTGTTATTTACTATGATTACTCGTACAAAAAAAAATTTAAGAAGATACAAAAAAAATTTGATGCACGAATCGGATAAGTGTGGATTGCGCCTTATTGATTTTCTACTTACAAATCTGTATGCGCTTTCTCTCTTATAATACGTTGGCTACGTTGATTTATGTTACTTAAGCGGACAGATAACTTACAATAAAATAATTTTTAAGTTTCAACATGAACCAATACACCTTAACCGATTTGGTATACATCTGTCGGTTGACTGCACTTCTGTGGTTGACTGGTAGAAAAAGCCTAAGGCTTTAAGTCCGCCGTTTACAATTTTTGTAATAAAGTTGAATAAATAAATAAATATAGATCTAATTTTAGAAAAGGTTTTCTTTTAATTGTACTTCGCTACTAAACAGTTGCCGACCGAACTAAACATTTTACAATTTTTACAGCACCGGTAGAACTACTTGATAAGCAACCACAACGTAAGTGATACTCGTAGCTGACTGTGTCCATTTTATTCCTATTTTATTTAGTGGAAATAAGAGCTGCGTGCTTATAAATTTTTGTTTCTAAACCAGCATTTAATCCTAAACACCCTACAATATTATAAAGTAGATGAAAGCAGTCCCGAACGAGTTATAAAACATCGATTAATACTTAAAAATTTAAACCCTCGACGTAACAGTCGTAACGTAACTAATGAGTCTATGACTGCGGACTGCAAAGGGTACCTACTAGAGCAATATTATTTGTGCTACTATGTTTTCTGTTTTAACAGGGATTTTTAAGCATAACGGGTATTAGCACGAACTTTTGTTTGCAGAATATAATGGTCCGTGCTAAGACGAATTATTACAATTTTTTTTTATAATACTGCGTACTTAACTAAAATATATTCCATAAATAAAAGAAGACAGTGGCAACACACACATGCTGGACCAAAAAAAGTTTTACCGAAGAGAAAAAAAATCTACATTAAATAACAAAATACCAACCCGGCACTCGTACGCGAAGTCATACTCGTACTCCTCCATGATTGCACTAATGTTTATAACACAACACTATGTTCATTTCACAGTCATGTTTTACACAGTCACTTCACAAATTATCATTTTAAAATACTACTTTAAAAAAGAACCTACAACACACAATAAATAACCTTAATTATAAAATAAAAATGCAAAGGAAATGAAAACAATAAATAACAGAATTACATCCAATTTCAATTTTATAAGAAGAATACAGCTGACTGCGGACAGTACTGGCTGAAAACTGAATGAAAGCCAAGAAAACCGTAAATCGGAAAAAGTGTTCTAATTTTAACTAATATCGTAATGGCTTCAGTCGCGTCCACGAGTCGTGATAGTTCGCGAAATAGTTTTAATTACTCGCGTTAGTTAACGTGGTGGTTAAGAACAGCTGTTTAGAGGTAGTGTTTTGAGGTTATGAAAAGTGACTCGCCGATTCGATACCAGCGCGGAAATTTTGAGGAAGGTGCGCGCGCAACCCGCCCCAGTGCGGTACCGGTGTACGCTTGACACTTTGTCATGCTTTCCGAAATGAACCTTTATGACAATGACCTTAAAGATTCGTTAAAATGTTACATCATTTTCGGTCGTCGGGATAAATAAAATTATTTGTGCTGAAGAAGTACCTAACGTAACTACGTATCACATATAATTTGGCTGTACTTGCTTTACAAGTAGGTATACGATCTTCTTGTTGTCTAACCATGCTACTGAAACGCTTACAGAATAATTTGACGAAATGTGAAAAGTAACAATCCAATAATGATTTGTATGCAAGGTCGTTTTTTTTGTTATTCTCCAAGATTCTTTTTACGAAAAATTATTTGATATCACGGGGACGGATATATTAAAAAAATATATTTACGAGTAGACTGATGATAAAGTTGGTTTGCCCTTTTTGCTGTTTATTCGTTTGTGTCAAATCTTGCAAGTTAAAGGGCCACTAGTGATTGGGATGAAATTTTATATGCTAATGGAAATCAAATGACAATGCAATATTAAGAAGAAGAAAACAAAAAGCTGATCTAATGATGGAGCCGGAAGGTGGCTATCGAAATCCTAAAACGACGCAACGCCCTCGAGTTTAAGCTTTTTAAATTTGCCTTGATAAGTCCTTAGGCCTCATAAAAAGCTTGTGCCTATTTAAAAGCAAAAAGTAAAGGAAACATCACAAATCACAAACCACAAATGACCTAACACTAACAATGTAACCCACTTGATCACGAAGGTTATTCCGACACCCGGGTTTCCTCAATTAGACTCAATGATGCCATATTTCTTTGTCCTTTTATCAATTTTACAAATCAAGGCAATTTAGAAGGTGACTGCCGGTTAAATCAGTGAAATTTCATTACCGAATAACTATTGTTTATACGCCCAATCACTTAGTTAAGACGATACATGGAGTCCAGTGCTGCCCCATTTGAAACGTTAAGCTTTAGTTTGCATTTTTGCGAAAAACGGCCATTTTTGACAAAAACGCAAACTAAAGCTTAACGTTCTTACTTTAAACTGTAAACAGTGGTTCATAAAATAGTTTTAAAGGTTATCTAGGTTTCAGTAGCTTCAAATTTTAAATGATATCTCCGTTTCCTTACAAATAATTTATATATATTAAATCAAATGGGGGCAGCACTGGACTCCGTGGATCGTCTTAACAGACGTCACAGTATTTAATAAAGTAAATCATTATTCTTCTTGTTTTCATACGTGTTAGTGGCCATAACTTGTACACACACCCGTGTGGTGCCGGGTTAGAATAGTACCACTCCATCTCTTCCTGTGGATGTCGTAAGAGGCGACTAAACGACTAAGCACAAACATCTCGTGCTACAATTGCATTCCCAAGAGGGTTAACGTCGGGCGGCGGCCGGTTGTAAAACTTTTTGCACAAATACATTCCCAAAGAGGGTTGACGTCAGGCAGGTTCCGGCTATTTCTTCTCCATTTTGCAGGGTCTTTGGCATCCTTGACACAGAAGCTGAAGTGTTTAAGTGTTTATGATATAAACATACAAATATTTACTTAATAACAGACCAATAAAAATCAAGAAGTGCATAAACTGTTGACAACGTTGCGTCAAACTAATTAAATAATTACGGCCGACTTGTTTATATCGTTTTATATCCTTGTATTACGAGCAACATTAGTATGTTTAAAGGGATCATAAATATTTAATGCGACCACATCACACGAATCGATACTAAACTTTTCTATAGCCGAGATTTTAAGATATACATTTATAAGGTTATTTAAAACATCAAAACTCCGAAATGTACAAAAAAAATGGGTCTGTTGCGGAAATGGCTTAAGAAAAATAAGGAACTTATGCAAAAAGTATAAGACATTTAAATCATTAACAAAATGTTTTTAATCGCTTAAAAACCATTGGCTAAACAGGCCGATAAAAACAAACAGTAAAAAAAACAAATGCAAAAAGTCTATCAGCTATTTGGAGCACTAAAGAAGTCCGGAACATTTCGTAATAGTATTGGCCATCCATCTTCCTAACGCTTCTATCTATTTTTGGCTTGAATAGGAAGACATGACAAAGCCCAACTAATGCGTATGCTTTCGAGCCCTGACTCTCGATAGAGATTAATACAATACCATAGTATACTATGTGTATCAATTTAACACAATAAAATCATCTTTAATTTCTTTAAAGTAAATAATTTATTAAGAAGTACAAGTATAAACTTTTTATATCACCCCTGACAATGACGAATTTTTCGATACAATCCAATGTATATGGAATCTCCTAGTTTATTAAAGTCGTTTGAGTAAAAATTCGATGTTCTAGCAGTTACGAATATATACAGATTGGTCACTCGCACAACTAAGGGCGCCGCGCGCTCGTAGATTGCAAGATCTGTACCTATTTATGAAATTCTTTTGATCGACGTCACTTAGCATTTTCCGATTTCTAAATAACAGGATAATCGTTTAATACAAAATAATAAAAATATATTAGTAATTTTTTTTTCTTTTTCTTTCTCACACAATTCTCTACACAATTTTAAGTTAGGGTCATAAGTTAGTTAAATTAAACAACATGTCTGATACTGTACGCTAGTGTATTGTCTATAAAGTTTATAGCCTAGTATAAAACTTTATAGTTTTCAAGACTGATGTTTATACTAACTCGGTGACTAAGTAAAGCTATAGACACCTATACATCAAATAGGTCTTAAATTAACTCCTTGCGTAACACCTTTATTTACCCATACGTATAACTTACAATTTACACATACATATGTAATGGTAGAAATATTTGTAGTAAACAAGCAACGACATCGTAAATATGTAAGTCATTTGACTTTATTTACCTTAAAATATGTAAATTTGGTCAGCTAGAAGCAGTTGAAGTTTATCAAACGCTTTGGAAAGAAAATCGACTTATTTCCTTGGACTTAAGATTGCTTTTTGTATTTTTTATCTTTGATCCGAAATGGACAAACATTACGTCAGATGCATTTTTAGTCCATTCATCACGTTGTCTATTTTTTTGTATAGAAACCTTGTTGAAGGAAGGTAAGTGTTGTTTAATAAGTATTATATATATATTAAAGGTTAATTAGCACGTAATAAATAATTTTGCTTCTGTTGAGATCGAAAGATAAAACTCGAATTTAAATCAAACAAATTTATTTTTCAACACTTAACTTTTTACCCGTTATTTAAAATTATAGTTAAGTTTCCTGAAAGTTAGGCAACGTCAAACAACTGCCGACTAATTTATTTTTGTTTCGCGACGTAATAAGCTCGTCGATAGCCCTTCAGTAGGTCGTTGACCTGATTCCAATACATTTTTATTGGCGTCACAAATATTCCGCATAACACAGTACACACACACCTCCATCAGTTTTTTCAATAAACTAGCGAACTGGTTCTTCAATAAATTAAGAAAAGATTTTACAATAAAGTGAAATGTATTATCGTAAAATTAATTAAGTTTGAAACACTAAAGGTCACTAACATTTTAATTTAAGTACCTAGTATATAGACGACAATAAAATCTAAAAATAATAGGAGAATTTGTAGTAGGTCCCTAATAAACCAAGCTTGTTTCTTTAAAACTAGTTTTGCTATTTACGGAATAGAAACAGAATTTTGGATGATTTGCATGTTTTTTTATCTTATTTGCATGCAAATAAGATCGTAAATTGGTTTCGTTCCATATAGAGAACTAAATAATATTTAGGCAACGGCATGAAATTTGCAGTGTTTTGTTGGCAATAAAAAATAGGTGCAATTATGTTCAACTGAGATTTATTAGGCGTATAATTACTAGTATTTGACCCTGTGAATAAAATACGTAGGTTTCGTAACAATGAGTAGGTAATTCCGATTTGTTATTCATATTACCAAAACCATAGAGGGTTCCTTTCCTACAAGTAACCATCCAGGCATTCTGCATTGCGGAAGTACATACTCGTAATTGCGAGTAAAAATCTTCATTCCTCATGTTTATATCTCGCTCTGATAAATGGGATTTTGATATAAGAGTACGTACGAGAAAATTACCATCCTGAACAATGTAAAAAAATGGATACTTAATAAATAGGATGTATTGTATGTTTTACGACTATAGAGGAACATAATATAAAGAAAATAATAAAGCAATAGACAAAAATGAAAAATTTCTAGCAATGGGCACCGGCCGATAATAATTTGTATGAACTAATTGGTAGCGGAAGTAAAAAACACAAAGTAATTCAAATCAGAGAGAATGTTATTTTAAAGCATTAAAATTAAAGAATTATTACCACTGATTGCGGTATTTGTACAAATATAACTCCGCAATAAACTTCATCAACTTACAATGGTAACGGTGAGGCTTATTGTTCTATTGTTAATCTGCTGAATAATAATATTACACTAAGCAAGCTCTAACAAACAAATCAAATATTATACAACTTTTATAGATCATTGAGATAAATAACCAAGATATCGACGTAGCCAAAATTTTAAAACTTACGGAATTATATAGGCTATTCGAGTCAACATAGAGCAGAATATTTTATTTCCCTCCATACGGTGAACGAATTTGTGGTAAATTTTCATGCAAAAAAATAACAGTAACTCAGAAAACCGAGTTCTCACAGACTGACAAAAACCATCGTAATAACACATTCAAATGTTATTATTAATCGTAGTTATTAATAACAAAAATACAATCGTAGTTATTAATAAGAAGTTAAAACTTACGAAAGGCAAAAGAAAGCAGAAGTAATCCATTCAGACACTGAACTTGACGCACATCAAGAAGATGTTAACAGTTACATTTTAGGCAAAACAATAAGTCTAAACAAAGCCATATAACTTTCCTATAACTATTTTAAACATTTCTCTAAATGCTATGATAAAATTAAATACGCGTTGCATTGTTACGCGTGTTATTCCAACACTGTTGATAAGAATAACTGAATAGGAAATTTTATCGCAGAAAATCACAGTTTCATTGCGCGAGAGTGAAAGAATACTAACGATAGAGCTGAAGAACAATACTTTAATGGGTTGATAATTATTGAAGATGTCATATTGTATGCAAACATTGACTTATCTGATGAACTTGAAGTTCGAATAGAATCGTGAATATATTACTGTTGAAAACCATTGCTGATATCACAAAAGTATAATAATACTAAATCGAGCTGAATTGTTCACATTTGATTAATCGATTCAGCAACAAAAATCGACTTAATTGACTTACTATCAGATGGGTTTGAGCTTAGCATCACTAACATGTAGAACAGAATCGCAGATATCAAACTTAATATTATTTCTACGTTGCACGCAAGCGTATTTTGTTAACAACCGATCATAAATTTGAACAATCGTGATAAACGCCACTAAGTTAGTTAAGCGAACGATTTGACGTTAACAATTGTTGTGAGATCTATAACAAAACTGACAATTACTTTTAAATGATTCTAAGAATATTACGATGAATAAAGAATAACAGCCGTATATAAAAATCTGCTATTTAAATGAGTCAAATAGTGAGTAATCTACCAATTTCAGGAGTGCAGACTTTTAATGAAATTGCCGGAAAAATTTGCGAAATTAAAATCGGTAGCACTACTATATATATATATATATATATATATATATATATATATATATATATATATATATATATATAGTAGTGCTACCGATTTTAATTTCGCAAATTTTTCCGGCAATTTCATTAAAAGTCTGCACTCCTGAAATATATATATATATATATATATATATATATATATATATATATATATATATATATATATATATGTCGCAGTTAAATGGTATAATCCGCTAATTCACTAAACCTCTAGCTGTTTGGCATTACAGCTCGGTTTTGTAAAACAGCAAATCCTAATACGCTGGATGGAATGAACGTCTTGTATTCATCCATGCGGCTAGAGAAGTTGTTGAACAATGATATCTAAAGAAATTATATACAATGTAGAATGCCTACGAAGTGGCAATGGCGAGCGAGCGAAGCGATTATGCCGCGGCAACGGCCGGCTAGTGCTAGGAATGCTCTATTTATTTTACTAGGTTAGGGCAAACCTATAGGTTAGGTTAGAACTGCGACCAACACACGCACGAGCCGAGCGAGCATAGCGAGCGTGCCGCAGTAGCGGCCAGCGAGTGCTAGAAAAGTTCTATCCATTTTACTAGGTTAGGGCAAACCTATAGCAATAAAAATCGTGGAACAGTTGTCTGGGAAATGAAATTCGATGTCGAAAAAAATCTGTATTCTAATAGACACCCAGTTATATTTCATTATGGTAACCCTACACCAAATCCTTATCATGCATGTGTCGCAGTTGGTTGGTTTAACGGTTTCGTCAAACAGCGGATTACCGCTACTGTTTCACAAAAGCGCTAGCCGTTTGGAAACGTGGTTAGCGGTTTAAATGAACGTAACACGTTGCGCAATCTTAGACAATCCAGCTGAACGATATTCGGCTGTTTAACAAAACCGAGCTGTAATGCCAAACAACTAGAGGTTTCGTGAATTAGCGGTTTATACCTTCCAACTACGACATATATATATAACGTCTTAACAAAATATACTGAAACTATTCTAAGGGTAGATTCTGTCCACGATACTAAACAGCTTTCCCCATGGGAATCCGAGATTGTATGGAAACAAATTTTTGCTCTCTCTCTCTGATTAGCTGATCGGATTTGTATAGGAGGTCAAAAATAATTTTTCATATTTCGATATAGGTTCTTTGGGGAAAGTTGTTCAGTATCATAGACTGAATTCAGGCTTGAAATATTTTTAGTATATTTTGTTAGACCACGTACTTGTTGTAACTTGTTCAATACGGCCGGCGTTTAGAGTTTTCATACTTCCCAGACAGAGCATGAAGACCTTTCTAAGAACTTTAGGACCAACTTAGATTTTTATCGAGTATTAAAAATTATCGACACGGATAATGTCATATTGTATATAAAAATAGTTGTATCGAGCGAGCCGTGAACTCATTCTTCAGTAAGCGTTGCCAAATGCCATTACATATTATGATGGCGCAAGCGTTTGTTTAAAGAGATAGTTTTGTTTATTTTGAAGGTTTGATTAGAGGAACAACAGATGTAAAACTATTCAACATAAATAAACTTTTTTTAGAAATTTACTATTCAAAAAGGGGGACAATTCTTCCATGCCATGGAGTGGGAGTAAAAAAAAACGTACAATGTACTAACTGCTTCTCTTTACGCGCAGATCACAGTAAAAGTCGATCGAAGGAATCGACGAAAACATAAACCAAGTTAATAGGCGATGGTTCACCCATCACTATTTTGGTACCCTTTCTCCGCGCGGTAACGTGGGCTTACAGTTCTGGGCTCTGTCCTACTAGGGGTGAAGACGTGATAATGTATATGTATATAAAAAGAACAACAAGGCTACCTTAGTAAACGAGTTACTAGAAGAAGAAAAATGCTTCTCTCTAAAATTTCATAAATCATAGCTAAGAACATTCTTAACAATAACTTGTTGAAACCCTTTCGAACAAAAAAACCTTCATGAAAAATGGTATATGTATATTTAGGAATTACGATATCACAGACCGACACACATAATACAATATTATACATGCATCAAACATAAAAACACCAATCCTTTTGAGTCGAGGATTTAATAAGGAATAAACCGGCCAAGTGTGAGTTAAACTCGCGTGGAGAGGGTTCCGTACAATTGATTGAATTCTTATAGGTTTTCCTGTAATCTACAAGCAATGAACTACATTTTGTATTTTTTTCAAAATTTTAGGCTCGGTAGTTTCCGAGATCGGGGGCGGGGGGGGGATTGGTCAATATTCGTCTTCATTCATGAATATAATCAAAACTATTAATTTTACCATAATAACAAAAATATATTTGAGATCCTTATAATGAGCCCTGTCAGTAAGGTTTGCAAAACTTTTTTTTAAATTTCCTAATTTGTCCCCCGAAAATGACCCTATGTGTGTTTAGGTCATAGGATTACAACATTCTACCAAATTTCACCTGATTCGGTCCAGTAGATTCGGAGCAAATTGGCTGTGACAGACGGACGGAAAGACCGACGCACGAGTGATCCTTTAAGGTATCCGTTTTTTAATTTTTTGTACGGAACCCTAAAAATGTGTTAAAAATCAGTAAATAAAAATACCACAGACAATTTCTCTTAAACCTCGCACGTGCGTAGTATACAAGTGGCAGACAGATCAGCGGTTGTTGAATTAATCAAGGTGACTTGGCTAGCGTCCTAATAATGGATAAGTATAGGAACCGTCTACCAGTATTCTACAATACGAGTATGTTAAATCAAGTAAGAAGGTTGTCATCATCATCATCATCATATCAGCCACAGAAAGATAGAGGCCTCTGCCAAGGATGATTTATATATATATATATATATAACGGGACTTAGCACGAACCTTTTTTATTGTTTTGTCTAACGTTTCGAAAAAGAGTTACATCTTTTTTTCAATAAAAAAGGTTGTGTTGTTGTTAGGTGCTAAGTCCCGTTATATGTATATATAAATCATGTGTTCAAAGCGCGATAATTTAAAAACTCTCTCAAGGATTTCCAAAAACTATGGGAAGGACCAACTATATGAACAACTAAGTTTTTCGACAGTTTTTAAAGTGAAAACTTCTTTAGCGGCGTTGTGCACTTTTTTTGTAATGGGTAAAAAATGTTAAACTCTGTGTTCTGATCGAAAATTCGTAAGACGGATGGAGAGTAGACAGCCGGCGCGGCGTAGGAGAGGAAGTATCCTCCTCTCTTTCTACCGCGCGGCGAAAATTTATGCGTGCGCCTGCTGTTTCTTTTAGCTTAGAGATAAACTTTTTAATGTAATATAAATTGTCATGTTTGTGTACGATAGCGCAATAAATAAATATTGTATTCTACCACATAAATGATAGTACTTTTATACTGATAATTAAAGCAATTCGTGCAAAATGATTCCCTAACCATTCCAAAATATCAAAAATGCACAACGTTAATATCCAAGTTTTCACTGCTGCCGGCACTCCCGGAGTGCAACCCGTCGTTTTTTTTTCTTGTAAGCTTTTATTGTAATGTATAAGTACTTATCAAGGCAAATGTAATAAGCCCAAACTCGATGGGGTTGCGTCATTTTATTATAGAGTTTCTATAGCTACCTTCTGGCCCATCATCAGATCAGCTTCTTGTTATAATAATATAGCATTGTCACCTGATTTACATTAGCATGCAAAATGTCATCTCAATCGGAAACCGGAGTGTCTCAAATTTAACTTGCAAGATTTGATCCAAACAAATAAACATCAACAAACAGGGCAAGCTAAAAATGTAAAAGGTTGTAAAAAATAATAGCCATTCGAATCGTAGAGTCTAGTGCACGTCAGAGGTACCCAAACTTATATTTAAAAAATTGTTGAAGATACACTGAAAATGTCAAATATTCTTCGTAATATTTTATTTTTAACTAAAAAATATTTTGCATAGAGTTCATTAATATATTAATAGACCGGTTTCCAATCAAAATTTACATATTTGTAATCAATTTACATATTTAGTCGTAGTCATTGTTATTTATCAAAATACATAGCTTTTTAACCGACTTTAAAAAAGGAGGTTATCAATTCGATTTTTTTTTTTATTTTTTTTTTTTTATTTATGTTTGTTACGCGATATCTTCGGCAATTGTGAACCGATTTTGATAATTCTTTTTTTATTTGAAAGCCTTTACTACCAAGTTGGTCCCATTTATATTATTTTATTATATTATTATTCATAATTTGGTGAAGATATGATGAAGAACATTGGAGATATGGAAGAAACTCCTTAAATAAATTGAAGTCGGTTGTTTTTTTTTTGTTAAAAATTGAATTATTGTATAGTTTACTTTATCATCTTCATAATAAAAACTACCTCCTACTGCGGTGTCAGGTCAATTTAAAGTAAAAAATATGACATATAGAATGACAGCAGATTGTATACTGTATGTGCTAGCAGGCCTGTGTCATTCCCCGTTAAGGTATCGAAAATGTACCTACATTATTACTATGCGCGCAGACGGCCCCTCGGGGTGGTAAATTCGGTTATACGAATCGTATGTCCAGAGTTATAAGAATGAAATTGGCCTGCAATGGATGTCTAGGTATCTTTACGAACAGGTGCTGAGTTCTGTCGTGATTTAAATTAAACCATATCGCAATCCCGTTGAGTAGATATTTCTTTGAATTTCTTTGTTGAGTGAGACTTCTGTACGTGAGTATTAGTCTCTATTCTGTGGTGCTAGTGCCGCCAACTGCGCCAAGTTTTGCGTAATATGTATTAATTTATTATTAATTAATGAACTAGGATATGAATGGTCGACCCAGACAGTAGGTAACATTGAACCGACTTCCCTAATATATCGAATTTCGAGACACCCGGAAAATCAAGTATTGTTATTCTCATGTACACTAAAAACGTGACCACAAATTTTGCATGAAATTATTAATATAGGTAAATAAACTTTAAAACGCTTTAAATTGTCGAAAAAAAATTACATTATTGAATTTCACATAGAAATTATATTTCGAACTTGACAGATGGTAACAGGGAAAATCACCTACTAATAAGACTAGTATAAGTCTAGTTTTACCAGTTCACGTATAATTAAAACACTAGTATTTTTCTACGATGTTTTTGATTTAGTTACTTAATTGACCGACTGTTTCAGCTTCGGCAAAAATTCTTTCGTGTGTCCGAATTCCAGTTTTTTTTTTTTTATTAGAGATTTGAGTGCGTTTAACCACAATATTATTTACCGCCTGTTTTCGCCTACAGATCGCATTTCATAACCGATGCTCGTGAAATTTTGTGAGCAGGTTCTGTAATAATGTAGGTTAGTTAGTTAGTTAGTTAATATATTTATTGCACCAAAACATAATGATACAGAATAATAGATTAGAGAAAACAGATGTCAAAAGGCGGCCTTATCGCAGCTGCAATCTCTTCCAGGCTTTATTTGTCGAGCCAGTTTTACGAAATTTTTCAAAAATATGTGGGTTGAAAACGCAAAAAATATCATATTTTAGCAATTTCGAAATTTATTTATTATTAAGATGCTACAGTTTTGTTTAAATAAATTTTTCATCCGATAACTTCAAGTATGTGAGGGGCTATGCAAAGACATACGGACAGATCTACAGCTCACAGAGCCACTAGTTTTATCATTATCTATTATACTAATAATATATGGCAAAAACTTTGTATAAGATGGCGTCAAAGATGACCACAAACAAAAGTAGAATAATGTTGCCAGCAGTAAAGTTAATAACAATTGATTGTCACTTGTTTAATAAATTATTAAAACAGATGTTTATTTTTATTAATTGCTTATGTTAATATGATGTAATGTTTATCGCATCATTGACAAACTAACTGCATTATCGATATGTCGGTAACATAATGTCACCTGGTTGTTGTGTAGAACATAATAAATATCTTTTCCAATCTTATTAAGTCATCAACTTATAAATTAATAGATTCAAAAATAAAGGGCGAGTTATTAAAAAGTTATATGCAGTTTCAAAAATACGTTCTATAGATGCGTTTTAATGATGTAAGAACCTTATGTCGGCAAAAACTAGTGTGTAAAGCCGGTTCATTACCAAAAACCGTAACACACGTTACAGTTACTTCCAAAACAACCGGTCCTAATTATAATCCTTATTATTTTTTGCAATAACTCATGACAGAATCTCGGTTAAGGTCGCCAACTTCAAAATCGCTAAGATAAGTGTCAAGCAAAAGTTTAACATAAGATAATTCATATTGTTTATCTGTCAATTGATAAACCGGTGCAATAAAGATAACTAAAAAGTTATTTCGCTATGTTTCTTAACCACCGAACATATGTAAAAAAAAAACTTCATCCATAAACGACCTTCACACATCACAAAATAACACTGGCAGTGAACACTACAAACACAAAAAAAAGAAAACACTTCGTAATCCAAATTCGAATTCGCTCGTGAATTTCGCTCAGTTGGACGCAAGCGTCGGTCGCCAGCCGTCGTTCGCGCGTTACTGAAAAGCGGACGCTCGTCATCGTATCAAATTGTTAGGGCTATTGCTATCAGCCACGATATACGACTCACTGCAATGCTGACGTAACGCGTCCACTTAAATCTAGCATTTGCAGTCCATTTTTTATAGTTTTACCTTAATAGCGCCTTTATTCAGATCGCGCTGTTTTTCCACAGTGGTATAAACGTTAAAAAAATGTAAAACGTGATAAATATGACTAGTAAAATGCGCAAAATTTATTTAATTCAACATAATTTAAATCTATCGTTACAGTGTGAACCAATACGATAGACAAAATTGTACAGGCTCGTCAGTCTATAATACTGATTGATATCCAGTAAATGCGCGCTAAGCCCATTACCTGATAGATTTGAAGTTGGAAGCCGAGCTGTAGAATAAGAGATATCTGTTTTATGAGTTTTTTAGCGACGTAACGTAAAGAGTAAACTACATTACACAAATTAAAAAAAACTTCTAGGTATACTCGTGTAAACTAAACCAAATTTTAGTGAGGTTCGATATATTCTTCTTTTTAAATTGAAATAGAAGATGATAAATATATAAAAATGTAAAGTCATAAATATTCAAATCAGAAAGAGGCATTTCAGGGTTATTAAGTTTTAGTATAGTTTCCTTATAAGATCTATTACCAATGCTCATCACATTCAAGAATAATAGAAAAAACTTTTTTGCATTTTACCTTTCAAAATAAGGCCAAGGGAGGAACCTTGTACTACATGTCTAGACTATGTACGTACAAGTCCCTCGTCTAAGTCTAGGAACAGATTTTTTTTTCATTGGTACTTACATGTTTTTCCATAGAAAACGTCAAAATAGGTTTTCAATCACAAGTTTCACAGACTTATTTACTAGAATACATTTTGACACAAATGCAATCCGCTCGTATCCAACATATCGAATCAGATATATTTTTGGTGAAAGTCAAAACAAATATCTTCTATAGGATTTGTATGAAATACTAAACCGTGACGTCAGTTTCTTGGAGGTTTTTCTGCAAGTTGAAAATGTATATGATCAATGACAAGTGACATTATTTTGTGACTCTAAATAGTACCAAATAATTATATTTAGATCCTTTTGAATTTGAAATGAAAAGGAAATAAGGTTGTCCAAAAAAAATTTTTTTTTTCGAATATGCTTTTGTTGTAAGACTTAAGAACTTATCAAAACAAATGTAATAAGCTCAAACTGTATCCAATGGTCGTTTTATTACAGGGTTCCTGTAGCCACCTTCCGGCTCCATCATCAGATCAGCTTCTTGTCGTAATAATATTGCATTGTCATCTGATTTACATTTACAATGCGAAATGTAATCTCAATCAGAATCCATAAAAGCTTGTAAAAATAGTTCAATAAAGTTAGATATTATCACTTTTCAGATTTCCACATGATAATCTAAAGATAAACCAATCAATCAATCAATCAATCAATTCTTTATTTGCATAGTAAGAGTTCACAAGGTTTGATTTTAACAATGCCCAATTGAACAATGCCCGATATACTGCGATTAAATATAGACTTGTCATATATTAGCAAGTTGAGAATAAGCAAAGTTATTCTTGACTTGATGCATAAAATGTTGCCAAGCTTACGTAATCTACCGATAAGTGTATCAATGCCCTTGCTTTTCTAGGTCACCCAGGCGCCCTCTAACCGGCCTACCCTAATATAATCCATTTATAATGTAAATAAAACAGGTTGAGATGCTGACACGGGGGGTTCGTATGAAAGCGCACCTACTTATTTCGTTTCATTGGCAGTTTCGTAACAAATAATTATAAAGAAAACCTTTTAACCTAAATTGACTTTTTACGTTGGACCGACACTAATACTAGTAGCTCTGTGAGCTATAAACCTCGCGACTCCCCCCCCCCCCCCCCCCCCGTTGAAGTTTATCGGATAAACAAGTTGTTCAGACAAAAAAAGTTGCGTCTTAATAAGCGTAACAAAAAAGTTTCATGACATATTTGAAAATTTTTCGTAATGGCTGAAATATGATTAAGAATTATGATTAAGAATTTTAAAGTTTTAAACCCCCATATCTCTGCTATCTTGAAAAATTTCGCTAAACTGAATGGACAAAAAAATTCTATATAATTATCAAACCTGCTCACACAGTTTCACGAGAATCGGTTGAAAAATGCGACCTGTAGGCGAGAACAAACAGACAAACTGACGGACAAAAGCATTTTTGGCTAATATCGAAACTTAGAGCAAGAATCTTCCCGTAGTCGGGTTTTTGTTTTTAAAACTATATCTTGTTTATTTAAATACGGTTAACATAAATAATAAGTGCTTTATATTTATAAGACAATTTTTTGTTTAGAAAAATCAAAACTTTTAGTATAAGCAAAACTTATAACAATAGAATTAAAGCTAAAAATTAAGTCACTCCAATAAAACCTAACGTCTCAGAATTGGTTATCGTTCTGCTAACCTTGACACCATGACCGTGTGAGTAATGTCACATCATTACATCACTAGTATTTATATACCAACGCGCATTTCCTCTAGCAAGTGGCTTTAAGGACATTTCTGAATGCTAACTTGATTGGTTTATGGTGTGGTATTGGCTCGCTTAAGTATTGGCATGAGATAAGCGAATTGTAATACAGTACACTTAGAAATATGTTAAGTTTATTTTAGTATGGAGTACGGTAGAGGCCTGTTATCAAAAAATTTTATTGAAATAGTATGATTATGATCACATTCCCTGCGTTGACGGATGGTTGACTAAGTGTTCACTTCGTAACATAAGTACATTCGTACAGGAGGGTCGGAAAAGCGCATCTAGAAAAAGAAATGATGATTTGACTGATTATGCCTGTATTAAAGTTGCCTATAAAAGAAGTTGCCGTTTAGCGAAGGTGCCTTTTAGCGAAGTTGCCCATCAGCAAACGAAGGGTAATAAACTAATTTTTTACATTAACCGACATATCTAACCCTTTAAATCAGTCATAAAACGAAAAATCTACCAATTTGAGGGGGGCAGTTGTTATTAAATTTGACAGAAAAAGCTGCTAAAATTGGTACCATTGTAATTTATAGCTGATTCAAGGCGTGGCAGATATTTTGTGATTATAGCGGTTAATCTAAAACTAAAAAGAAAATCTACAGCTCAAATTAAGGCGTAGAAATATGGAGCACCCTAGTTGAATAACAGTGTTTGTAAAAGAAAGCGGGAGTTTAGGTTAGAAGTTTGATCTATTAAACACAAAATAAAAACGTGAATTTTCAAAAAGAGGTTTCATTCACGAGCAAAACTTAATTATAAATAATCTACAGGTTAATAGATAATTTTCGGGTTATGTTATTTAAATGTAACGAAATGTAAATTATCCACTTCAAAAATGACTCACGCCGATCTTATGAGCGAGCGCACAATCTAGCCCTCAGAATTAAGATCTAGACGAGATAAAACAACAACAGTAGCTATGTGACAGACCTTGAAAAACATCCTTGAACTATCACAGTCAGACACTTGTATTTTGATGATAATGTTGTTGATAATCCTTTTAAAGTTCGGGTGACGCCATCCAAGTTACGTCAATCGTAACAAAATAATTTAAAGTTAAAACGTGCCGACCTACCTACCTACACAACAATAAATTGCATTGCGAGTTGAAATTATAAACAATGAATTAAAAGTCAAGTCAATTTATTTACCACTCAAATCCTTCACCATTCCACTGTTGGACATAGACCTAGACTTCTCTTAGTTTTTACAAGCTTTTATTTAACTTGCAATGTATGTATGTAATATATGTTTTCCTTATTTTTTACATATAAAAGTTTGTAAATTTTCAAGTGTACTTGAAATAATAAAATAAAGTTAAATTAAATGTATGGTGGAATCATGCAACTCAATTTTGAAGCAGATATCTTCAACCGGTTGAGCTGAAATTTTGCGCGCATATGTATATCGCGTAACAATGCAATATTATGATGACTTGAAGCTGTTCTGATGATGAAGCTGGAAGGTAGCCATAGGAACTTTGTAATGAAACGACGGAACCTTTTAGGCACGTTGGATTCGTCTTGAAGAGTACTTTGCCCTTAGATGGTATCGTTGAGTTTGGGCTTATTTGTTTTGTGTTGACAACACCTCTGGTCTCACAATAAATGCTTGTACAAAAAATGAAATTTTACACAAAAGCTTATTGCTATTATCTAACGCTATCATAAATCTTAAATTTTATTTATGATCAAAACAAATATAAAGATTTAAGGTAGTACGGGCAATATGCGTCCCCGTTCCCCGCACCCTCACCTCTCCCCCGGTTCTTGTGGGCCAACTTGTGTCATCAAGGCGAAAACGGAGGAGAGGTGCGGGGACGGTGAACGGGGACGCATATTGCGCGTACCTTAGGAGATTCCGTTCTGTTTACTTTTACTGTATTCTGTGGTTATGTCAAAAGGCGATGCGGCTAGCAAACCCATCACTGTTTCCTTTCCCACCGTCATGCCCACCATCACGCTAAAAGTGGCCTTAGGATCTTATAGCTTTGGGCTCTGCCTACCCCGTTAGGGATAAAGACATAATAGTGTATCTATAAATTCATGTAACGCAATTCGTAGTTCAAATTTCTACTGGATCCATGAGCCACGATCCGCACGAGGAAGCACAGACTAAAATATTCTTGTGCACAAACTTTTTGTCGCGGTGTCATTGACTGTACTTTGACTTCTAGTTGGGTGTTGAATGGTCGTCGTTTTATTATGAATAAGAAAAAAAAACTAATTTTATTAATATGTACTTTTAATTCTGAATGAAGGTGAAGTAGTTGTTTGTTTATGTTAAAGTTCCTTATTAAATATATTGAAATTATTTGTTGTTATATTTTTTTTTTAATTAATATGTTGATATTTTTATATTTTGTATTTTATTATCGTTTTTCATAATGTGTAGAAGGGCATTAATTGAAAAATGATGATAAATCATAAGTAGATACTAATTTATCTTCAAACCTTTTAATAATAATATAATTTATGATCATAACAAGCCAGTATTTTTAGTGAATTATGATACGAGCCATTTCAGTCAAATAAAAAAAATGTTTGTGTTTACAAAACATTTTATTTTATGTAAAACCTGCTTTGTATCAATCTAAAGTACTCGATTACTTTACCGTGCTCAATCGATATAATCGATCGATTCGAGCACTCTGCAGTAAGTATTGATTAATCGATTCCATTATATGTCATCCACTTATCTCAAGCGGTAAGCGAATTAATGTTTGGATCATAAGCTAAATATACCATTGCGATGTTCTATTTTTATGGATATGTATACTTTTAAAATAATGACACAGAATACAGTTAGATTAATCAGAAGGGACTCTTCTAAGGTACGCGCAATATACGTCCCCGTTCCCCGCACCCGCACCTCTCCCCCGGTTCTTGACGGCCAACGTGAGAAATCGAGGCGAAAACGGGGGAGAGGTGCGGGGACGGGGAACGGGGACGCCTGGGTGACGCATATTGCGCGTACCTTAGGAGTGTCCGGCCTGTGCTAATGAGTATAATTTGC
Source organism: Acrobasis repandana (assembly GCA_963576875.1). Taxonomy (NCBI): domain Eukaryota; kingdom Metazoa; phylum Arthropoda; class Insecta; order Lepidoptera; family Pyralidae; genus Acrobasis; species Acrobasis repandana. The sequence continues at coordinate 3,973,011 of OY756238.1, forward strand.
AATAAAACTTCTCTGTGCCATCTTTTTAATTTCCTGGTACCTTGGTCCTTATTTTTTTTTAAATCTTCATCATCGGTCTTTCTTTACCTCATTTTATTTTTCCTTCTATTAATTTTCTGATGAGATTGTCATGTCTTATGAGATGTCCAATCATCTTCCCTCTTCTATTTTCAATAGTTTTTAATTCTATTGCAATATTTCTTTTTTTCCTACCCTATTTATTTACCTACCTTGTACCTTATTTATTTATAAGTTCCGTAAACTTTGTAATTTTTTATTGTTTTTTATTTGGTGCAATAAAGATTTTTGTATTGTATTGTATTGTTATTGTGTCCCATTCTCACATATTAAGAAGTAATTTTATGATCAAAACAAATATAAATATGTAAGATGAAAAGAAGTTTTTTCAAGAGTGACATCTCCACTATATGTTTTCAAGAGTGACATCTCCACTATATGTTTTCAAGAGTGACATCTCCACTATATGTTTTCAAGAGTGACATCTCCACTATATGTTTTCAAGAGTGACATCTCCACTATATGTTTTCAAGAGTGACATCTCCACTATATGTTTTCAAGAGTGACATCTCCACTATATGTTTTCAAGAGTGACATCTCCACTATATGTTTTCAAGAGTGACATCTCCACTATATGTTTTCAAGAGTGACATCTCCACTATATGTTTTCAAGAGTGACATCTCCACTATATGTTTTCAAGAGTGACATCTCCACTATATGTTTTCAAGAGTGACATCTCCACTATATGTTTTCTTAACTAAATACACACATACAGTGAAGAATAGTTTACTTCTAAAACAAATTAAACACATGATAATAGTAACTAACCATTTCATAAACCTAAAACCTAACCCGTGCACCTAACCTGATCTTATTTATTTTCAAGTACTTGAGCAAACTATTTTTTACTAAGAAAAGTTCACATCACGTATTATATACAAAAACATGTAATATCACAAAAATAATAGTTATAAATGAATACACACACTGATTGCAGGTAAACACGACGATTTCGCGACAAAAAAATGTAATCGTGAAATCACGACTGGTCTATGACTTCACTAGATCTATTCCGTCATTTGGCCGTATGATTTGAATATAATAGGATTCATAAATAAACTAGTCGTGTCCGTAATGGGACTTGATGAAATTTTCAAATATTCTTTTAGATTCATACTCTTATGAGGATTTTTTTAAAAACGGTGTCACCACAGCGCCGTCGTCTAAAAACCATATAGTTTTTTTCGAACCTGGCTAACAAATTGTACATAAATTTGATAAAAGTGAGTGCTACAGCAGAGTCAAGACTTTTGAGTCTGAATAACTGAATGACCTGTTATCTTACTCATATACTTCGCACTCCTTCTCTTTATGGTTGCCTGTAAGAGATTACTTCGGCGATAAGGCCGCCTCTTGTACCTTATATTATTTGTTGTCCTTTAAATTTTTGTAATTGTAAATGTTATTTGATGCAATGAAGTTTTTTTGTATTGTAATAAAACCTTTTTCTTTTAGTTTTATTAATAGGAAATTTAGTTCCTTTGCAAAACCTTAAAAATTCTCAAAATATTACCGCTATTCTGCTGATGTAGAAAAATCATGTAACGCAAATAAATTCATAGAAGACATAATAAATTCATCGAAGAGAAGACTGATTAATTTTACTGGAAATCATTATGAGTACGACCTTTAAGTTTCATATTAAGACTATGACTCTTAGATTCCAATGACTTTGAATTCTTAAGAGGCGTTATACCTACAAAATACTGCAATGAAACCTAAACATAACATTTTAGTGATGTAATCAAGTAGATTCTCCATATACAGAAGGTCTTGCCCACGCGTGCGTGCGTGGGCACACGATATATGATGCTATATAACTCGTTTAATTAGAGTTTGCGTGCGATTTGACAATAAATGTGGGCAATATAAGCCTTTATTTGTAATAATACCCATTTTTTTAGCTCTTCCAAATAATGCAAAAAAGGACCAAGAAGAATTAATATCTACCCACTCTCTGAAAGTAAATCCAAACATCATCATCCGAGGGTATTCCCGGTTGCATCTTTAGCGGTAATGCTTCAGAGACGATCATTGGCGCTAAGATTGTTGTAGGATTCGTAATGGAAATAATTTGGAATTTAAAACAGCTTGACGAATAAGGGAAACATAAATATAGATCACCATCATTATACGAGCGTTTTCCCGGTTGAATCCTCAGCGGTAACGCTTCAGAGCCCGGTGTCCGCTACCTAACCTAGGTGATTTGACGAGGCTCCTGGTTTATACACAGAGCGACTTGCCATCTGACCTCCGCAACCTAAAGGGTAGAACAAACGCTAGATGGCGTTCGGGATCCACAGCTTCACCTGCCTTCCGAAGCACGCAATCATCTTTCGTTTCGGATAATCAGGTGATTTAAGCCTATATATCCTAACCAGACTGGAAACAACTTTCAGTAGGATTTGAACCCACGACCTGATCCGATCATAATGCGTAAAAAAATTGTGTTTGTGTTTTTCCACGAACATCGCAAATAGCGTTAATGACGTGGTGTTAACGGAATTTAATATTTAGAGGGATAAGGAAGTGACCTAATTTAAACCCCCTTTTTGGTTTGCACCTGTCATTTTTACCGCAGTATGGCTATTTGAGTGCGTGCCACCAAGCGATATCAAAAGAGTAAAAGCGCACGTGTTCAATTCATTCCGTGTACATATTTTAATACGCCACAGCTTCATATTTTTTTATTAGAAGTAAACATCTATTCAGCCAAAATGTAACGTAAATGGAGAGACCACAAATGTATGTTGACGAACTCTTTGGCGTAATGAATAACTCGCTAGTCCTCGGAGGTTCTGGGTTCGATCCCCAGCCAGGGCAAGTTGGGAAATGGCCTTTTCAAATTGTCCTGGCTCTTGGGTATTTGCTGTATTCATCATAAAAATTGTCCCGATGTTAGAGTTACAAAAAAGTTTAAAAAACTTACTTCGGGGCTAGCTCAATCGTTGTGATTTGTCCATACATACTTATTACGTACTAAAAATGCGTTTGAGCCTTAAGTATAAAAAAACTCTATACTACTGCTAATTCAATAAGTAATAATAAATTACTGATTTTTTTAGAACAAAAAACCAACTTCAATACTAGAATATTTTTTTTGTTATTTTCGTGAGTCGCTTAAAAATATCGTAATTCGAAAATGACAAAAATAAAACATTTTTAGTAGCGAAAACTTTCTTCCAATTTTTCCCACCGTCATCTAAACAAATCCGTAACGGGCCATGACCTCTAAAAAGTTATCTGTCCTCACACCAACAAAGAGTTTTGAACTTTTTGAGTAGTTTTCTTCGAAATAGCGAACGATTCGCGCAAACCTTGATTGACCTTCAACAAGGTCCGGCCGTTACAGTGACGCCATGACATCAGTGTGAGAATAAGTTAAAATAACGCGACGATCATTGGCGCTAAGATTGTTGTAGGATTCGAAACGGAAATAATTTAAAATTTAAAACAGCTGGACAACTAATGAAAAATGTAGTTAGTCAAAATCTTCTCAACACCCTTGCTCGTAAAATAGATCTAATTTCACCGGTTTTAGATATATAAAGCAGCCCATAAAACACGCGTGTCTAAGAAACGCAAATAGTAAAAAAGTCAAAAGTCAAAAGTTTTTATTCAATGTACGATAAATATATCTCTTATTGAAGGTCATTATTTTTAAATATTTTTAGTGCAAAAGCTACCGATACTAGTGAAGTTATATTTCTATAACTCACGAGTTGCTATTGCGAAAGAAAGGGACAGAATTAATGGTAAATTCAGTATGCATGAGAGAGTAAGAAAGTTTGACAGTTATGTGTGAGCGAGATAGTTAGATAACATGCTTCAAATTGTTTTTATTTTTTCAAATTTCGAATTCGCATGCTGCATGGCGCCGCCCCGTCCAGGAGGCCGCGCGCCGCCGTGCTGATTTTAAAAAGTAAAACGGCGGGAAACAACAGTGTGCATCACTATGGTAGAGTTTATTAAAAATCAAAAATATCAGTTTATTAGGTATTTTTCCTCGCAAGTATGTTGAAAAACGTCGTACGATATACGTGCGTATATTGGTTTAACACACTCAGCTCCTCACGCCCTCGCCTTCGTCTCGGGCTGAAATTCCGCTTCGTGTGTTATAACCACCATAACGCACTTATATCGTAATGTACTATTATTGCACTAAAACATTATGATACGATGAGATGTCAAAAGGCGGCCTTATCGCACCTGCAATCCCTTCCAGGCAACCGAGGTACTTAATCAATACAATACGGCGTGCAGAGTCTTTCTATCTTTAAGAAAATGGTAGAAGACTACTTCCTAACCAGTCACTTAAATTGTTCATAGAAATTGAGATTTTTATAGTTATCAGTAAGTTTATTATTATTATGTATTTAAGTATATGTGTAATTATATAAGTAAGTTAACATATTTGTATGTAAGTATAGTTTATATTTTATGTATTTTATAAAGGTTTGTAAAATGTGTATAATTAATGTGTAAGTTTATGCTAAATTTTATGCAAATTTTAAAAAAAAGTTTTTATTTACTTAGCTGTACTGTAGTAAATAAAAACTTTTCTTTTCCCTTCTTGGTTAGTTACACCACCGTCATTGTCTTTCTCACAGTCCTCTCCATCCACTGGTTGTCTGGAAAAGATCGCTTTAAGCGATAAGACCGCCCATTGTACTTACCTAATATAAGTTATTTTAAGGTATACGAGTATGTATAGGTACAATTATTCTATTCTATTTTACTTGGAGATGTTTGACGAAAACAGGTGAGGCGTACAGTTAAATACAATTGAAAAATACTAGCTAGCTACTCAAAAGATTTTAACGAAAATTTCAAATGGTTAGAACCTACTTTGTCGAAATAATAAAATATATTTTGTCGAAAAAACTTTTTAAATGTAAGTAACTAATAATAAATAAACAATACAATTAAAAACGTAACTTTTTAAAACTCTGCAGATTTAAAATAGATACCGGGCAGATGAAGTGACATGTCTCTATTTCTGTTCTTTTAAAATCACACGTAATAAAAATGCGCAAATTCTAGGCCCTCCGACTAATGGCCGTTAGGAGACGTGATGTCATCACTATAAGAATCTGGTAAAATGACGTATTAGACAAACAATGAGCACGTGTTCTCAACATTGTCATTCATCTTTAACACTCGTACTATTGCCGAGGAATTCACAACGGAAAAATGTGATCGTTATTATAAAAAGTTTAAAATTACAAATGAAAAAAATATTTTTTGCAATAATATGAGAAAAACAACTCTCAAAAGAGTCTATTCATTCAAATCCGGTTTATTTATATGACACAATAGTGTAAAAAGAACTATGACGTAATTATGAATATAATTATTATTTGAACATGTAAAGATGAGTTACGGGTTATTGTGTTTTGCTTTTTTACGCATTATTTTTTATTTGAGCTCGGGTGGCCCCTTGGGAGTACGCATTGCTAGCGTTTTTGCAAGTTAAGCAACCCCGGTCCGCACTGGGATGGGTGGCCAAAAGTGACAAAGAATTTTCTCAAGATCCTCCGTGCATCGGATGGCACGTTAAGGCCGTACCTAAATTTTCCGGGGTCCAGTGCTGCCCCCATTTAAAATAAATCCTTTCAAAGAAAACGGAGACATCATTTAAAATTTAAAATTTTGCTACTACCAAGCCTTAAATAACCCTTCAAAGTATTTTATGAACTACTGTTTAAAGTGAGAACGTTAAGCTTACGGCCTTAAGCCGTTGGTCCCGTCTGTTATCTTGGTATAGCAGTCGTCAAGCTGTCAGATGCCTTTAGGCAGCTTGAAGATCGGACACAAGTGTTGGCCACTTACTCACACGAAAAACAAATAAACAAACGAATTATTTTAAAATCGGTCCATGTTTACGTTAATATCGTCATTTTACATAACGTAAATTAACGTAATTTAACATTACCGAGAAATACCTTCATATTCCAGAATACACAAATTTATTCAGTCACAATAGAGAAAGAAAGGCATTGGCAAATTCAAATCAACAAAAAGTCTTGACTAAAACATGAGAATCCTTTTATTTTACGTAATTTTATCGACGTCCCCGAGCTTCATAATCAACTTTGTCGCCTAAATGTACCAAATAGACGTTTGGTGCAACGCTCATGTCAGCCGCGAAAACTGTTTGCCCCACCGGTCACACGCACGGTATCACATGAGCAATCTCCTCTATGTCGCATGCTTACGGACCTTAACACATTCCTGAATCAGCAACCTGAGTGTGATGTGTTTGTTGATGGAACGAATATGGTTGTAAGGAACCTATTGGTATATTGCGAGAATGACAAAAATGTTTTTAAAATGAAATGACTAGAATGAAAAAAAAAGTTTTTACTGTACATTATTAGTGGTGGCGCCCGTCGTACCAGCTGTGTAAATTTTTTAATTACATTTAGCTATAAGTTCTTTCTATATGCTGTAATTGGTGAAAGCCGTTGTATTTAGTTTTTACAATAAATAAATAAATAAAATAAATTTGAACAGTGTTTACTAAAACAGACACATTCCGAATAAAACATTGTACAAGTTCTTTTAGATAGATAGTATCTTTTAGACACTATCTAAATCGCCTTTTTCATTAACATAAATTTGCCAATGCCTTAAAAAGAAGAAAAAAACACTTACCAAAGTGACAATATCTCCGGGGTTGGCCGCGGCTATCCTCCTCAGTCTCTCATACAACATGTCCAACAGCCTTTGATGGTTCGCGTTCAACTCATCCAGCTCCCTGGCCACCGCTTCAGATCCAGTCGGAAGTTTCTCAGGGTCGATGTTTCTCCCCCTGTTTCTCAGTTTCTCGGCCATGTCAACTTCGGCCTGCCGCCTTATATGCTTCATGTCCAGTGACGGGTGAACCTCGTCGCATAGCCATTCGGCGTAGCGTTGGCATCTCGACGAGTGAATCTATTTTGGTTAGGATTCAAGCGGGTTAGGTTATTACTGGTTAGTTACGCAAACTGTATTTTTTTTATAAAAATTTTTATTCCAAAAATTGTTTAAAACAGTTTGCGTTCTAGGCATTCGCATTAATTTCTTGTTAACCTTTCATACAAATCCTTGCGTTAACAAACTTAAAATCTATTTATTTCTCATCAATCATTCAAAAATTACCAAGCGTTCAGATTGAAATTTAATTAGGAATCCGCCATATTGAATTGCCATCTTTGTCATCTGCAATGTCGATGATAAAGATGGCGGATTCGTAAATCAATTCTTAGTTAAAACGCGTAGTATCTATCAAACTTCGTCTTCCACATTTTCTATCACAATCGTATATGTTTTTTACTGACAACACTAAGTCCAGCTAAAATATAGGGAAGAACTCATGCTGGAAGAAATAAAACCTGTGAAAGTACAGGTTTTAAGCGTGCAAAACCGCTATGCTTGTGCGGACAGTAGGAAACACCTTTTTCGTGCATTTCGCTCCCAAAGCAACGAATACAATTGATGAGCAAAGTTTCTTTGATTGGCAAAAATATGGTAGATAGGTACTTTTTCTTTTCATAAATGTATGCATCCGACCCCCGGTCAAATTTCGAAAAGCTCGTGGTGCTCATAGTTTTTTTCTGACCAATGTAAAAATAATGGCGTCGAATTTTTTTTCAATGGATATGATATGCGCCCACATGGAAAAACTATTTAACATTCTTTCTCTAAAACACATCACACACATTGAACACTTTTTGAATAATAATGGTGTTTAGGCAAACGATACCACACAATGCATGCAAAGCATCAATACAATGAACTCTCATTACTTTATAAGGACGTCCATAAAAAAATCTATTTGCATTTCAAATTGATCACGAAATTGTTCGCAAATTTTAAAATGCTCACGATTTAATCAAAGAAGCTGAGAGCGGTTATAAATTGCCGTTCTAAAAAGTATTCAAAATCACTCAAACATCCCACATTCATAGACAAGTTAGTGGTTATAACTTTTTTAATTTTTGATCGATGGAGGCAAATATTAAGTTTGAAAGCGGTTTGCAGAAGCGTTATTGTTTTGATGCGCGAAGCGTCATGCAACTACGGAAGGTGATAGAAACCTCTGCAAAACAAGACCTCAAAGACTCGAAGAGACAAAACGACCAAGCAAGTCGAAGTGATAGGAAACGCAACATCGCTGGACTGACGAAATCTTTCAAAAACTTTCAACCTTCACAACTAACAACCTTCCTAGGCATTTTGTGAAATCTTTAAATCATTATAGAATTTGACAACTAAATACACAAATATATGATGAAAAAAGCCAAAAAAGAGATTCTTCTATTAATCTTTTTTTCTCCTTTATTCGTATAAAGAGAGAAAAAGAGAAGAAGACACGTTTTAAGACAGTTTCTAGTAGCCACTTAACGAGTCATAAGCAAATATTAACCCATATCTGTGACTCTGCGCACATATTTCAAAATCGCTTTGTAGTGCCGTCCCACTCGTATAATACAAAAATATGGCTAAGACGGTTCTTCAAAGATAAGTGTGCGAAAGAGACATATATTTATTCGACCAACAAAGCTAAATGCCTTGCAAGCTTAGCTCTTACTTTAAATCAAGAGTTTACCGACTCAGCCAAATAAAAAGGAGACAAAGTGATGTCTTGCTGGGTTTCGACAAAACATTTATTAGGTTAGTAAGCCAACAGTGTGTAGCCTTCTTAGCCAAACGTGTCATATGACTCGCTAAATGGCACACGATTTTAGCAATATTCCTCAAAATGCCCCTGTCTAACAAACTGCCTAACAACTCCATTAGTGTACTGATATTTACCTTCGCCTCTCGTATGAACCGCCCCCCGTCCACGTTAACCTTCTCAATCTTTGGCGTCCTCTCCACCACGCTTGTGAGTAGATTCTGTAAATTGACCACAAGACACCCAATGTATTAGAATTAGTCCGTGCAATATACATTTTGTGATGGTTAAATTAACCCACAAAAGTCCCGCTGTATACCAGGTGTAAACGTGTGGATGAAATAAATTTGCTGCAGTGTGAGTCAGTTCGTTAATTTGTACATTTTCTTTTCCTATGAGACCAATGTTGGTATTTCAAAAAATAAATCGTTTCTCATATAAAAATGTTCAGTTGACCGGACAATTAGTATGGGAATGTCGAATTTTTTAATTTTTTTTCAAGATCTCCCTTCTTGTTTCGGCCGTACGTTATACCCGGTATTTATTTCGAATTGGGTTTATTTTCCGTTATATTTTCCCGCTGGGGGGAGTCTGTGTTATAATTATAAATCAACACATTTAATTGTGAGATATTTTTTTATGCGAAATCCCTGCCCCCTGTTGTATGGTATCTCAGATAACCGACAGTATTTATATGTACCGCGATGGCGATAAACCATGTTACAGAGGCTGGCATGCAAAAATACCCATATTTCAATTAGGTTATACCTTTTATTTCTGGTATTTTTTTGTTAAGTATTGATTTATACAGCATTACAATGCTTAATTTAGATTTTTTTTTGGTGTTGTAAGTTGTACTTACTTCTTTAAATATTCATGCAATTATTGTCAATATATGTTCGTATACATTACACAAATTATTAGAGTATTTTCCAAAATGTCCAAGCATGCAAACAATGTTTAATTTTTTCACTTCTATTTTAATTTACCAGGTTATTAAGGGATTTTCTTTAAGTATATTTAATTTTATCATGCAAATTGTGTAACTTTAATACCATTTTATATGTTCGGAGTATTATTAGTTATTCATAAAAAAAAATACATGCAGTGTTTACCGACTCGAACAAAAAATCGAATTCGGTCTATTCAACCAAAAATTCGAAAGACCTCAAAATCCTAGAATATTTAACACACAAACGAAGTGATAAATATACAAAACACAAATATTGGTAGCCATTAAAAATACAATTATGAAATTCCAATAAGTAGAGTTAAAATTCGACAAAAGGAAACACTGTTGTCGAAGGTATTGCCATCAAGTTAAAAATCTACCATTAATGGCAGATTTACCACAACTGTCAACCCAATATAGTAGGTTTCACGTTAAAAATCTACCATCAATGGTAGTTTTTCAACCAATGCCAAACCAGTAAAGTTTTCTCACCCGGGTCGGCTCGAATTGCTCCTTCGGCCGGATCTCGATCGGCGGCTGGCTCTGCAGCTTGCCGAACGAGTCGTCGATCCATTCGGCTTCCTTTTCGAGGCCTGCGTTGTAGTTGCGCAGGAGTTGGTAGGCGGCTTCGCAGCTTCGGAGTCTACACAGATAAATAATTGAATAGCACATTTAATTAACTAACTTCACTGATTACCTTAAATTGCTGGGTAAGTAATAAATTAATTAAATTTCGATGTGTGATGTGTATCACTGTTGGGAAAAGGCCTTGCATTTTAGCTACTCGGTTTTATAGATAATACTCGGAAGATAGATTCTCCTATTACTTTATGCGAGTGTATAACAAATCATTCATGACATTCCGGGTATCATGAGGGTTCAGTTATTTCACTAAAACGTGAAAAGACATTCGTTGTTTTACGAAACTGAAAATTTACAAACAGCTAGAGGTTTTGTCAATTAGCGGATTATACAATCTAACTGCGAGATATATATAATTAGGATCTCGGAAACGACTCCAACGATTTCGATGAAATTGAGTATGTCCCCCACATACCAAATTTCATAGAAATCGTTGGAGTGAAATTTGGTATGTAGGAGGTTCCGGGGGTGAAAATAGATCTAGCTAGGTTTAATTTTTATAGAACCTCTTTTTCTCCGTGTTTTTCATCGAGCGAAGCTTGGTACTATTATATTATATACATAGATATTTAGTACTGCTTTTATTTATATATCTCATGAACACCGTGGAAAGTGTTGGACTTTATAGTTAAGTAACGTCTTTTACATGACAGTGTGGAATGAGCAGTAAAAGATTATGCACGCACAGTATATTATAATGTCGCTTTCATGTCCTGAAGCACAAGTTCAATAAAAACAGTGGCACTTCATGAACTGGCAAAACTGAACAATACGTAGGGTGTCGGTTACGGTAACAGTGTCGCGTGTTAAATAGTTTTTTCCCATCTCAAAAAATGCCCAACGCGCTAAAGAAGTTTTAACTTCAAAACCTTACCGTTCAGCCAGTTGGCTGCAGACGCTGTTCCACCTGTTGTTCAACTGCGTCACCTCCTTATCCAATCTCTCCAAATCAATGTGTTTGCCAGCTCTCGGCAGCGAGGAGTGAGGTAGCGCCGCTCTGGAAGTCTCTACCAGCCGACGGCAGTTCTCAGCGTCGTCGTTCATCTGGTCGACCTGGATTTGTTGCTTGCTGACCGCCACTTGCATGCGGAGGAGGTCTTCGTGGATCTGTTAACGATTTTAAATGTTAAAATCATTTTATTTGTAGAAAAGCTCACTAAATAAGTAGAAAGAAATTAGGGTAGTTCACGAAAAGAGGAAAAAACTTGAGTTTTAATTTTGTTTTAAAGATTCTTTCTTGTTTTGTTATGTCACCGCAGAATTCTAACGTAATTTTTTTTGTTTTTTTGAGTCATCATTAATAAATGCTACAGTCGCGGGCGAGCCTGGGCCTGTACTGGTTTAGAATTTTTTTCCAAAAAGTTATTTTTTGGTCTTTTTGTTTCCAGTCACTGATGTAGATATTCTTCAAGTCTTTCTGAACATCATCTAACTATCTGAGCTTGAGTCTGCCCTGATTACTGCAACCCTGACTCTCCAGTAGTCGTCTATCTTAATCGGAGAACGGAATAACTTCTAAATTTTTAAATTTATCCGCTATCTTTACACACAACAGTGGACTTTCTATGGCTGAAATGATGAATGATGAGGAAAAAAATTGACGAATCTTTTGATTGGTCTAAGAACTCACGTCTTTAAGCAGCTCCACGTCGTTTGGCAGGTCATTGAACTGCGCTAGTTTGATCTCGAACTCGGAGATGGTCTGATGGTTCTCCTCCATACTGTTCACCACGATCTCTACGAACTTCAACCTGGAAGAACATTTTCAAATGTTACTTGATTTTACAAAGATGTTTTTACCAATGCAAGTTGAGTGGCCGTGTCGTTCCCGGCAGAGTAAAATAGGACTATTCCAAGTCTTCCCGTGGATGTCGTAGAAGGCGATTTAGGAAACACAAGCTAAACAAAGCTTATCCGCCAGCGTGGAGAGAGTAGGTCAAATCCTCTGACTGCTCTGGCTAATATATGGCTCTGGTAGTACAGAGAGGGTCGTGCAGTGGAGACACTAAAAAAACCTGATTATGATGGGCAAGTTAAGTAATATATTGAGAGAGACATGAGGAAATAGGTGGAAACAAAAAAAAAGGTAGCTGGGGTGTGTAAAGAAAGAGATGTGTGACGGTGTCACAGGAGTCGCGAGAAGATAAATGGAGGTAAATATAATAGATTCCGCAATGACTTAAAATCATTACCTGTTTTGAAACTTAGTGGTCACATTTATTGTATGCGATACACTGTGGCGTATCGGACCTGCCGTACGCCAACCTTCTTTGTAAATAATCTCATAGAGATGACGACATCGTCGAGCGCACGTCTAACAGTGCGCGCGCATGGATGGCCCCTTCATATCGAACCTGTCAAATCGGCCGTCACGGAAAATTCCCTTGCATATATTTTATTAATTATTTTATATCAAAACAGTGCAATAACTCATTGTTAATATATAAATAAATACATAGCAGCATACCAAATACTTTCACTGCTACGAGTATATTGGTGACCCCGACGTGATACCGCAACCGTAATTCGCGAAAATGGAAAAGGATGAAAATTTTGGAATCCCTACGGCCGAACCAACTCAAGGTACATTTCAACAAACATTTAAAGTCGGCGTCAAAATTCCGCCATTCTGGCCTGACCGCCCAAACCTATGGTTCGCACAATTAGAAGGTCAATTCATATTAGCCGGTATAACAGCCGATACTACCAAATTTTATACTGCGTGTAGTTACTTAGAACATCAGTATGCCATTGAAGTCGCAGATGTCATTGAGAACCCGCCCAAAGAGAATAAATACGAAACGCTCAAGAGAGAGTTGGTGAAGCGTATGTCAGCCCCAAGAGAGGAAAAAATCTTACAGTTCCTGAATAAAGAAGAAATGGGCAATCGTAAACCTTCGCAGTTCTTAAGGCACTTAAGACATCTGGCGGGCCCTCAAATCTCAGACGAATTTATACGCACGGTATGGTGTAATGGCTTACCTTCGCAAATACAGCCAATTATTGCGTCGCAGACCGACTCACCACTAGAGAAATTAGCTGATTTGGCTGATAAAGTAATCGCTATCGCCTCGCCCGCTTCCCAGGTATGTGACGTCAGACCAACAACTTCTTCAGCTGACCCGTATTTAGGTATAATGGAGAGTATGGCCAAGCAAATAGAGGAGCTGCGCAGTCAAGTACAGCAGCTAGCCACGCGAGAGAGTCGGCCCAACTTCAGACGATATCGGTCTAGTTCGCGATCCCGGCCACGTGGTAATGGCCTATGTTTTTACCACCGCAAGTTTGGTGCTGCGGCCTTCAAATGCACAACGCCCTGCGCATATAAAAAGCCGGAAAACTCCAGCGGCAGCCACTAGTGGCGGCAAATGACTGCCCGCAAGGAAACGGCCGCCTCTTCGTCGTCGACAGGAAGACCCGGGTAGAGTACCTCATTGATACAGGATCTGACCTCTGCGTATTCCCCAAATCGATGGCCAAAGGGTTCCGTCCTCGTACTACGTATGAGCTGTATGCAGCGAACAACACCCGTATTAATACGTACGGATTTCTGGATTTGTGCCTTGATCTTGGCCTGCGTAGAGACTTCCGCTGGCGCTTCATCGTGGCTGAGGTATCCAGGCCCATCATAGGAGTTGACTTCTTACAGCACTACAATCTTCTGGTAGACTGCCGACAACATCGACTGGTTGACGGACTCACAACGCTTTGGATCACAGTCCCATGTCGTCACAGCACTTCGCCAGAGACCGAAGCAGTCAAGACCATCAGCGGTGACTCCAAATACCTGGACTTGCTGAAGCAGTACCCAACCCTCACCACGCCAGCAGGTAGGCCCACAGAACCCAAGCACAATACTAAACATTACATCCGCACGACTCCAGGACCTCCAGTGGCAGCTCGTCCTCGCAGATTGGCCCCTGATCGCCTAAAAATCGCAAAGCAGGAGTTTGATGCTATGTTGCAGAATGGAACAGCACGACGTTCGGAAAGCTCATGGTCGTCCCCACTCCATCTCGCTCGTAAGAAAGACGATGGCTGGCGCCCATGCGGTGATTACCGTGCCCTCAATGCGAGAACAATTGCAGACCGCTACCCAATTAGGCACATTAACGACTTCACTTACCAGCTGTCAGGTGCCAAGATCTTCTCGAAAATTGACATGATCAAGGCGTATAATCAGATCCCAGTCGAAGAAGCTGATATTTCGAAAAATGCCATCACAACACCGTTCGGGCTCTTCGAATTTCCGTACATGACATTTGGTCTACGAAACGCAGCTCAAACCTTTCAAAGGTTCATCGATGGAGTACTGCAAGGCTTGGATTTCGCGTACGGATATTTGGACGACACCTTGATCTTTAGCAGGTCTGAAGAGGAACACCTCCAACACCTGGAAATCTTGTTCGAGCGTTTCAAGGACTACGGCTTACTGATTAACGTGTCCAAGTGCGTTTTTGGCGTTGAGGAAATACAGTTCCTAGGATATTCTGTTTCCACAGATGGTATCAAGCCCTTAACAGAAAAGGTAGAAAGTATACAAGCCTATCCTCCTCCGTCAACAGCTAAACAACTTCGACGTTTCTTGGGCATGTTCAATTACTATCGCAGATTCGTACCAAAAGCTGCTGAACTTCAAGCACCGCTCGACAAAGCCCTTACTGGCAATATCAAAGGAGCTACTCCCATTAGCATGACGGAAGAAATGTTATCAGCTTTCAACGCTTGCAAAAACTGCCTATCTCAAGCTGCACTTCTTGCACATCCAGATGTCAACAAAGAACTGGCATTGTTCACTGATGCATCCGACGGAGCCATTGGTGCAGTTTTGCAGCAGAACAACAACGGCAGCTGGGAGCCTCTCGGTTTCTTTTCCCGCAAACTTTCGTCATCACAAAAGAAGTATAGCCCATATGATCGAGAGTTGTTGGCTATTTACGAAGGCATCCGATACTTCAAGTACATGCTGGAAGCTAGAGTGTTCACGGTTTACACAGATCATAAACCCATCACATTCGCTTTCACCACCAAAAGAGACGGATGCTCACCCAGACAGTTCAGATACCTCGATTACATTTCACAATTCACCACTGACATCAAATTCATATCCGGTTCTGACAATGTCGTCGCTGACGCTATGTCCCGCATTGAACAAATTTCATCTTTCATCAACTTCGCAGATCTTGCAAGAGATCAGGAGCAAGACCCTGAACTGCAAGACCTGTTAAGGCAGAAATCATCCCTCATCCTCAAGAAACTGCCTGAGAACAATTTATACTGCGACATCTCATTAAATCACCCACGTCCATACCTAACCCCTTCCTACCGCAGGAAAGTCTTCGAGAAGATGCACGGTTTGAGCCACCCCGGAACCAAGGCAACCGCTCAACTCATCGCCGAACGCTTCATTTGGCCTGGGTTGCGCAAGGACTGCACCCGCTGGACTCAGCAATGCACAGATTGCCAACGAAGCAAGATCTCCCGTCATCTCTCTTCCCCTTTTCAAACTTTTCCTGTACCTTCAGAACGTTTTTCCCACGTTCATCTTGATCTCATTGGTCCTTTATCCTTTTCCAAAGGGTATAAATATTGCCTCACCGTCGTCGACCGTTTTTCCCGCTGGCCTGACGCCTATCCCCTGGCGGACATCACTGCAGAAACTTGTGCCAGTGCCTTTTTATCCAACTGGATATCGCGCTATGGTTGTCCTTCCACCATCACTACCGACAGAGGACAGCAGTTCCAGTCACACCTATTTCAAGCCATTTCGCGACTGATTGGTGCAGAACATCGCCCCACCACTGCCTACCATGCGCAGTGCAATGGACTGGTGGAGCGTCTCCATCGCCAGCTGAAGGCAGCCATCATGTGCCACAACAACCCGCAGTGGACAGAAACCCTCCCTCTTGTGCTGTTGGGCATACGAGCAGCTTGGAAGGAGGACCTCGGCGCGTCGGCTGCTGAGATGGTCTACGGCGAGCCTCTGAGACTACCTGGACAATTCTTTACTCCATCTTCAGCCAGTCATCTGGATCCTGTGGACTACGTGTCACGCCTAAGGAAACACATGGCTGGATTGTCTCCTGTGCCTACATCAAATCACGGCAACAAAACTTTCTACGTGCCAAAGGACATACATACGTGGGATTACGTATTTCTACGCCGGGGCCCTGAAAGACGAGCCCTTGAATCGCCATACGTCGGCCCATATAAGGTACTGCACAGAGGAGCCAAAGCCTACAAAATTGAAGTCCAGGGCAAAGAAATTACTGTCACTGTAGACAGACTGAAGCCAGCGTATCTTACTTTAGATGATAATAAAACTTCAAACAAGACAACCGTCCATCCTTCTTCAGCACCTGAAGAAAAGGATCCTCCACGGACAAGGAGCGGACGTGTAGTCAGATTCCCCGCTCATCTTCAGCACTATCGACCGTGAACCGGTCTCAGCGGGGGAGTAATGTGGCGTATCGGACCTGCCGTACGCCAACCTTCTTTGTAAATAATCTCATAGAGATGACGACATCGTCGAGCGCACGTCTAACAGTGCGCGCGCATGGATGGCCCCTTCATATCGAACCTGTCAAATCGGCCGTCACGGAAAATTCCCTTGCATATATTTTATTAATTATTTTATATCAAAACAGTGCAATAACTCATTGTTAATATATAAATAAATACATAGCAGCATACCAAATACTTTCACTGCTATAACACCAAGACGTGTATGACGCTACTAAATACAAAACTCACAAAAACAGTCAGTCACATTAGACAATGTCATTAAAATTTTGTCGTATTATGCAGCAAACAGTTTACATTTTTACCGTTGACGTTTGGCGAAGTCTCATTCTTGCAATGGTAAATGCCGAAAAGAGAGACAAGATGGGTTTTAAGTCAAATTCTCTATAGAAGAAGGTAAAGCTCTTTGAGTTTGATAAAAGAGATAACAAAGTGGGAGTAAGTGGCGTGAGGTGTCCTGCCTAAAAGACTTAAAACCAATATATATATACCTACTTTTAGCATGTGTCTAGGCCAGCAACTGTATCCTAAGGATGGTTGACATTAATCAGACAGGCAGCCCAATCTCAAAACTACAGCACATAAATTAATAAGAGTATTCCATACAGAAAGGAATCCGTCCCTTGCAATATGCGTCCCCGTTCCCCGTCACCGCACCTCTCCCCCGTCCTCGCCTTGTCGCGGGGCGAGAGCGGGCGGCAGTAGTAGTGTAGTAATAAATGATACTCCGCTTCTATGAAGTTTCATACCTGTGACTACAGTTAAATCGATTTGATTGTTTCAATTTTGTCACAATAGAGAATCGTACTGGTGTTAGAAGTAGTAAAATTAGTAGAAACTGACCTTTCAACAAACAGCTGACTCTTGGACTGCATTTCGTTCCACTTGCCCATGACTTTATCGAGATTTTTCTTCATGGCCGGGGTCTTCAGGGCGATGCCTGCAAAAGTAATATCACACTTCAAAAAAGGTTCAAGGCAGTAGCGTAGCAAGGGAGGGGGCCATGGCCCCGCGCGGCATAGATAAGGGGGGGGGGGGGAGATTTAGAGATACTGGGCGCCAAATGAGTCCAATTTATGATATTTTTTAAAAACTAAAAACGCTTTCAATACCAGTGAAGTGACAGTCACAAAATAGCTAAATACGCAACAATTGTATACTTAGGCAATATATTTTTCAGTTATTTTCGTTTATAAACCAAACTACTTAATCAATTTTGATAAAATTTCTATGGGACCACCTTAAAAGTATACCCTTTTTGACAATTTTTTTTTTCAAATCGGTCCAGGCGTCTAAGAAATCGGGGAACATACATAAAAAAAACATAAAGGATTCCGACGAATTGATAACCTCCTCCTTTTTTTTGAAGTCGGGTAAAAAGAACATAACATACTATCACGTCTTTAACCCTAATGGGGCAGACAGAGCCCAAGACTGCAAGACACAAAGGCCACTTTTAGCGTGATGGTAGGCAAAATAAACTGAGAAGAATTTTTGATTTCATAGTCTTTCCTAGAAGCTTTAAGGCTTACTTACCTCTGAAAGTGACCTGTACTTCTTCTACATCCCCTGACAGCGCTAAAAAGCTGCCTTCCCAGTCCTTATGCTGCAGTACCAGGTGTTCCAGTGAATCTAGGTCCCTCGGGATGTGGCTGGCGATCCTCTCATGCAGCTGTCGTTCCAGGATTTCCAGTCTTTCGAGAAGGTTCGATGACTGCTCGGTAAAGATGCGCGCGGCATTCTTTGATTCCTCTGTGAAGACATTGGGCTTTTTAATATGTATTGATCACAAGCATTCTTTGTACAAGCAGTAGTTTGAAAACAGTAAGCGACAAAGAACTGGTACTTAATAATCCCCTTACCCTAGACTTTCCCATACAAACGTAGTCTAAGTTTTATTTTGACACGACATGTCAGACAGTGAAAACAGTAAGCGACAAAGAACTGGTACTTAATAATCCCCTTACCCTAGACTTTCCCATACAAACGTAGTCTACGTTTTATTTTGACACGACATGTCAGACAGCGAAGTCTCAGTAATAGGGTCCCGTTTGCACCCTTCGGGTACGGAACCCTAAAAATTATATAATACACTATATTTTCTTTCATGTTCATATTTTGACTGTGAAAACAATTATAACCATAGATTTATGCAATTTCTTTAAATGTCGTTTCAAAATAAAACGTAGACTACGTTTGTATGAAAAACTCTGATTCTGTCTAGGGTAAGAGGACTGTTAAGAGGGGGACACTTACCCTAGACTTTTCAATACAAACATAGTCTAGTTTTTATTTTGAAATGACATGTCAGATTTGGCAGCAAGGCGGCAAGTCGTACCAAAGGTTTAAAAAGCTATGAGTCGGCTCTTGAAAAACACTCATCACCTGACGGGTCCCAGCTAATGTAAGTCCTTTCAACGGTCCTCTCCTTGTAAACTAGAATAATCTTTAGTGACATTTAATTTACTTTAACAAACTAAAACACGAAAACTTTTCTAAAACTAAGTGTACAAATGATGCAACTGTAAAATAGAGATTTCGTGCCACAGAGTAAAGAATATCAGTTAACAGTTGCATCGCTCAAGCGTAGCGAATGTTTGGTATAATTCGGCTTCAGTAGTTTCATTCAGATGTGTCATTCAAATGGCTAAAGTTACTCCGGCTGAATCATTGACGCAGTCTGAGCAAATCTATTCTAGGTAGGTACATTTTTTGATACGTGTTTTTACGACTCATTTTCGTTTGTACTTAAAAGGTAATGTTGTACTTTTTTATTTTGTTGTTGTACGGTTTTCGAAGTTTTTTGTTCCATGAAATTTCCAGTAAGATTACTTCAGATCAGAGAGTCAAAGACCATAATGTTGAGAATATTTACATAAAAATACGCACTAATCACGTCATGTTATAACGTTACCATAGGCGACAGACAGAGACCTACTTTCAGCGTGATTTGGGGTGTGTAGATACAGGAGGAAATCAAAATGTCACGATTGCCTATAGAAATAATGCCTTGAGATTTTTGCCCATTTCCTCAATTGGCTTTTACAGTTGGTACATTTCATATCTCTTCTTTTCTCGCATGAAAAAATAATAATAATAACCCTTTTTATTATGTCCTTACTAGACTGACCTACTGATATCACTCCTCTGTGACACAACCCACAACATTGTAACAAGAAATTGCAGTGTCAATCTGTCCCACAAGGTCAATCGAATGAAGTGTCGTTACTAGCATGACATCACGGAATCGGCCCTAAATTTAATTGTGTGAATTACTGTAATTGCAGAGATATTTGTTGCACTGTTTGCCGTTTGGCTTTTTTATGCTACGGAAAGCCGCTGGTGTAATTTTTCGTCATAAGACGACGCCTGATGTGGATAATCTAAATTTTGCTCCCGCTTCCACGCACACAAATTTAGTCTAGCCGAAGCGAGACAGCAAGCCATGCGGGGTGAAAAGATCACAGGAGGTCAATAAGGCTGGTTTACGCGTTTCTGGTTATTGAGGTTTTTTCGTTTTACAAAGAATATTTAAGAGTTATTTAAAAAATAAGACATGATCCCTGTTTTATGTTTAATACAATTATAATCCAAAGTAACAAGGGCTAATTTATTGTTTTTCTTGAATACTTTCCGTTTTAGTATAATTCTGAGGTGATTTGGAGGCAACTTCGCAATTAATTTGTATCGAAAAAATTTCAAGCAATCGTGTTTTCTAAACATATGTATAGAGTTAGTCCTATACTTTGCTGTATTTTTATTTCAAAGTGAGTATTACTCTGTCGGGAACCACACGGCCTACAGACGCAGTTTTAGTTTAAATGTTGTTGCTACATGGAGCTACTAGTTCGAAAGAACGTAGTTTCGTAGTGGTGCCGCTTAATTTCGGAAAGATGGCGGTATAAGCGTTCGTATTCTACGAACAAACAAGCGCCATCTTTAAATTCCCTGGATCCATTGTATGACTAGCGGGCTAGATACTAGTGACATCTACGAGTAGATATAATACAGAGTTTTGACTTTCTAGCAGAGTACGTTTTTTGTATGCGGTTGTCAGTTCTCTAGCATCTATACTTCCATAATGTATAGATAATAGCATTTATACATTTCTAAAACAATCATTCAGAAGCTAGAGTCGTAATAAACAAATCAAAACTATTTTAATGACTTTGACAATCAAACACCATCATGTGACCTCTAATCTTCGAGAAATGCTAAAGGCGTCCACCCAACATTGCCTTTGTAAACAAGAGGTGACATCACCCAAAACAGGGTTACCAATTGGCCAAGTGGTCCAAATAGCCCAATCACTGGAGGTGACATTAGAATATTTTTCTGTCACTGCGTGAATGTACTATTGGTTTGTTTGTTACTTAACCCACACATTTTTCTTACGACGGCGTAAATAGATCGTGAACTTTTCTACAGATGCGACAAAAAATAAGTAAATAAAATTAAAAAAATATGTACAATGTGGAAGGTACTTACCCTTAATAATCGAACCACGGTCTATACTAGATCATTACAGTAAAATTAAATTAAAATAACAGTCAAAAACAAAAAAAAATCATTTCAAAAGACATTTCCATAAAAAAAGTGTGCAGCCGCCCGGGCGATTTGTATGGGAATGTCGATTTTTTTTTGGTTTTTTAGACTGTTAATTTAATTATACTTTAGTGATCTAGTATAGCCCGTGGTACAATTTAATTCGGGTATGTCCCTTCCACGTTGTATTTAAACCCTGCCCGCGAAATTCGTTTTTTTTCTTTGTTTAAATGCGCAAAGAATAAAATAAAATCATAAAGACTGGAGCTATTGCAGTTGTTTACACAAAACTTGGCGTTTGAGTCTACCCCGTCCGGGAATAAAGACGTGATACTGTATGAATACTGCGGTCAATAAACATTTTAATAAATAAACAAAACAGAATGCCATTTAAATAATAAACTCGCAAATAAAGTTCAGTACAATCTAGTACTCAAGGAGTGCGTAGGCGCATCACGAAGTACTTGTTATTATGCGATAGTTATCTTATGTCAATGTAATGACATTTTAATCTGGTGATTTAATAGACAATGTTGACCATGAACACAACATATGGTAGTCAGGACAAATGTGTAACTTTTGCAATGCAGGTTATGACATTTTGATCGGGTGGTTTATAGACAAATATAGTCAGGACAAATGTATAACTTTGGATAAAGTCTTTTGCAATGCAATGCAGGATATGACATTTTGATTGGGTGATTTATAGACAATGTTGACCATTAGCACAAAATAAAGTCAGGCCAGATGTATGACTTTAGATGGGGTCTTTTGCAATGCCATGCAGGAATATTTTTTACCTGTGCAAATCAGGAAGTTCATGATACTTTGTATCCTAAGAAACAAACTGCAAAATACAAATAAACGGGCAAGTGCGAGTCGGACTCGTACATGAAGGGTGCCGTACCTCCATGCAATGTTTTAAAGCGCTGAAGCGTTTCTTGAATGACGACCCCTTTAATTTTTAACTTTTTCTTATTTTTAGTATTTTTTGTTGTTATAGCGGCCACAGTAATACATAATCGGTGAAAATTTCAAGTGTCTAGATTATTACAGTTCAAGAGTTAGAGCCCTGTGACAGACGGACAGACAGCGGAGTCTCAGTAATAGGGTCCCGTTTGCACCCTTTGGGTACGGAACCCTAAAAAACTTAATGGTAGGTATATTTTACAAAAAAAAAGTAGTTACTACCTCGAGTTACACATCTGTTACCCGAATGTTTTGTTTCTCTAACTAAAACAAGGCCTCAGTTTCAGATATATAAGCTTTATAAATGTCACGTTTATACAAATCCTGTTATAATTGTATGCAAATGCTGATAAATGAATTTTTTTACTGGCGCTATAAATAAGGATTTGTTGTTTAATGCCAAAACACTTACTGTGTTATTTGTTATTAGAGATTAAATATATAAAAAAAAAACAAAATAGTTTATTCATTTCTGTAGTTTTGTGATGTTAATATTGTTATTTCGGATTAGCGATCAGGGATTTCTTGTAAGCAAACATATGCCTGTGTTTTCGAATGCATATTTACCTTAAGTTGACATGTTGGTATTATGGTAAGCACTCTTTTATCGGAAAAACCCGTAATCCCGTTAAATTCAAATTTAAGTGTATACTCCGTGAGATGTAATACCTCGATTTGACACAAATGACAGTTGCCCAATCCCGGGACTTTATTTTAAAAAAAAAATTCTAAGAATCCGTTTCCATAATTTGTTAGGCCAAAATTTACTTGAGGTGCATCGAATATCCGATTTCTAGTGATTATAAGCCTTAGTTTAAACCTATAAATCACCCAAATAAAGTTGACAGTGACGAAAGTCTCCTTGCCTCCGTGGTCTAGTGGACAAGGCATTTGCCTTGTGATCCGGAGGTCGAGGATTCAAATCCCATTGGAAAGCATACTTTGTCCTAGTTGTCGTTGTTGTTGTTTGTTTAAGTCTGGTTGGGATATTGCTTGAATCACCTAATTATCCAAAAAAAAAGATGATTTAGTGCTTCAGAAGGCACGTAAAGCTGTGGGTCCCAAACGCCATCTAGCGTTTTAACCTATCCTAGGATTGGTTCTGGAATACCCTTTGGGTTCAGGTCAGAGGGCAGTCGCTCTGTGTAAAACCAGTAACCTCGTCAAATTACCTAGGTTTGGTAGCGGACCCCGGGCTATGAAGCGTTACCGCTGAGGATGCAATCGGGAATACGTGAGGATGATGAATGGTTTAAACCAAGTACAAAAACTAGTTCCCGTTTATACCAAGACGATATATTTATTTATTTATTTATTTACACTTTATTGTACACACATACAAATGTAATAGTACAACAGGCGGACTTAATGCTAAAAGCATTCTCTAACAGTCAAACCTTTGGGTTGATATATCTACTTCCTTATATGTACGTATCGTACGTTACATGCAAAAAAAAGACTACACAAAAATATATAACTGTTCTGATCAAAAATTTATTACCTCCTTCGCTTTTCCCTCTCGAGAAAATCCTTTTAATTTTCTTCATTGTCACACTTATCTATCACTTCGAAAAAAGTACGATTTCGATTCGAAGGTCGAAACTTCACAAAACTTTCAAACTATCACTTACATAGTTGTTTCGTTTTACATTTATTTTTTTATGCACATTTCACACATTTACTCGAATGTAAACATAAAAATGTCCAGTTACTTTAGAAGAAAAAAATTGCATCTCAATTTTCGGCCCATTTTAAAAACTACGCTTTCTATATGAGTCCTAACGACTTATATCAAACATTGCTTGTATCAGAGTTGTACCGTCTTTGGACTTACTATAATAGGATATTGCTCCCCTCCCTTACCCAGAAAGCAAAGACAAATCTATAGTATCACGGGGCCGAAAGAGGATTAAATGAAAAAGGTTATAATGGTTGATTTGAAAAGACAAACTAAATGGCAGGCAAGCCTCATTATTGTTCTGAGAGGCAAGCGATCAACTATGTCATATAGACTGACGGTGATCGCAATAAACTATGAACATTATATTGATTAACCGTAGGACTGGCGCCTGTTATAAACGCATATTTATCAATAAATTCTGCGTTAGTAGTTACTTATGAATAATAATTTCTGCATTTTTTCTTTTCAACTCTGTAGTGTGGATAAAATTTGATCTTATTTTTTACTGATTGCTTTTTGAGATTTTTTGTAAAAATATAATTATGCACACTATCTTATCTATAATATCTACTATCTACTAAATATCTAAATTATAAACATCAATATATTTAGATCTTCAAACATAAGGTAGTAAATTAGGGATGAATAATTTTCAGTAAAAATAACACTATCACTACTAATAAGTATCTCTTAGATTTAAAATTATATTTTCATATTTTTTTTTTAGTTTTTTTTTTACTCGTACTAAAACGCTCCGCTGTACTAAAACACGACGGCGGTCAATCAGCGTAGCGTAGTACACGATAATTGCGACTGACAATGATCCCGTAGGACGCTGCGACGATGACAAACGAACGCCGACAAAAAGATGTTGATACTTTATCATACTTTTATGAAAAGAAAGACAAAAATAACTCTTCTACTTAGTTACGTCCAACAAAATATACGGCACTGAGACTCACGCACTCTAATCCAGAATATTATAGACTCACTTTTTTGTTTTTTCTTTAACAGCATATCCACTGTGGTCCACTGCTGGACTACAGCCCTCTCCCAATAAATGATTGCCCATTTTCACCACGCTGGGAAAATGTTAAGTAGTTTTTGAAAAGTTAATCAATATATTTAAAGGATGTTTAAAGGGTTTTTAGGCAATCAAGATTTTTCAAGATTTCTTTCTTGCTTTGGATCTACCAATAAAGATTATTCTACCCTGTGTGTTCTGAGCAAATAGTATCAAGACTATTCGGTCTCTCTACCCATCTCCGAAGGTGCAACGTACACCCACGTGATAAATTACGCTATCAGACCGTCAAGTCGTCTATCGGACACTAACGACACTATAACGACTGGAGACTCAGGCAAAATAATTGTTGAATGTACTTAGTGGAATAGTGGGTGGTTACCACTATTGTGTATAGATTAGCCGTGTGGTTCCCAGCAGGGTAGAATAGGACCACTTCAAGTCTTCCCGTGGATGTCGTAGAAGGCGACTTAGGAAACACAAGCTAAACAAAGCTTATAAACATCAATGAGACCTCGCCAACCCGTCTGGCCAGCGTGGAGAGTGTACGCCAAATGCTCTGACTGCTCTGGCTCTGGTACTGTAGTACCGTACCAGAGCTCGTACGAGGGTCGTGCTCCTGCAGTGAAGACTAAAAAGACCTGATGTTAACCACTATTTGTAATACGTACAATAAATTGTAAAATTTTAGTTTTTGTTGTGGTAGAGCCACGCTACCGGCAAAACTCAGTTTTGCTAGTAGCATGAATAGGCCGGCTCGTCCGGGGAAGTAGCACACTCTCATAGAAAATCGACGTCTGAGTAGTAGCTTCACCGCTTCTATGCTTCGTTTGGTGAGTGAAAGAGCCGGAGCCTGTTATCACAATATAACATGTAAAGCTTGCGTAGGCGCCATTCTAGGCCGATTTTTATCAAGTAATGGACCACAAATTGTTCGGTAAACAAGTCAATGATATATTCCAGCTGCTTATGTCATGCGTTTAACCGTTGGTGACTAACCTGGCCAGTCATTAAGAAGATTACATGTGTTAGATAATAAAATGAACAGTCAAATTAGAGTACGCTATTATTAGGCGCTTAGGACATATGTTGTGAAATAGGCATGTTACTACGTGGGATTAAAATAATTGGGTAGATGACTGGGTCCAAAATTAATTATTCATTTTATTATTAATTATTTACAAATTAATAGAATAAAACGTCACAAAATAATGCCACTTCTCATTGATCACATCCACTTTAAACGTGATTTTAGATTTATTAATGCAGAAAAACGGATATTAAGAGCGCTATTTGACTCCAAGGAACTATGACGTCATAAATCGATATTTCATACAAATCCCATAGAAAATGTTTGTTTTTGATGTTATGAAAAAAGTATCTGATTTGACTTGTTGCAAAATAGCGTATTGCATAGCGTGTTTTCGTCAGTCATAAAATATATGGGTGTAGAAGTTTTCCATACTGATGGTCAAATATGATATGATATTGCATTCTCTTTCAAGTTCACATTTTGACTGTGAAAACCAGTTATTTAATTCAAATTCAATTCAAAATATCTTTATTATCATAGGATATTTATAATATCTCTTAATAATAGTCACTTTGTTTTGTTTTGCACAAATGTTGACGTCAAATCGTTACTTACAGCTAAGTTTACGCCGCTTCCTAGGCGCAAGTGCAGAAGAAGCGGCAACAAACTGCACTGCACGTTTTCTCCAAAGACGTCAACTAACAAACTAAAAACTTAAAATTAGTTATATAGATGGACAGAGATTACATTGTTTATTATGTCATAATTAAATTGAATTATAAGAATTACGAAATTTAAAATAATGTCAATTTGTAAATTTAGTATGTACCAATGTACCTAAATTATGACATGTCTAAGTATACAAACCTTTAAGAGGGACCCGCGCCAAGCTCAAGCCAGACCTTTTTGTCTTTAAGATAGTCATCGGTCCTATAATAAGCCTTCTCACAAAGTACTTTCTTTACATAAGCTTTGAATTTTCTGTCTGGCATATCAAGGACCGATTCTGACAATTTATTATAAAAAAGTATACACTTCCCCATAAAAGACTTACTGACTGTATTCAGCCTGTAATACGGGCTAACTAAGTCATTCTTATTACGTAAATTTCTATCTGTAAAATCACTTACTTTATTGAACAAGGAAATATTTTTCCTTACATACATTATATTTTCAAATATGAATTGTGATGCAAAAGTAAGTATACCTATTTCCTTGAATAATTCCCTCATATATGCCTAGATATTATGCAATTTCCTTGAAATCACAAAATTTTCCCGATATCTGACATGTCGTTTTAAAATAAAAGCTGGACTACGTTTGTGTGGGGAAGGACTCTTAAGGCCCCGTCAGTTCAGAACCAAGAAAACTGTGAGAGTTTTTAAAAAATCACTGTAATTAAACTACTACAGTCTATTCTTTAAAAATTTTACGTAAAAATTTTAGGGATTTTCTACAGGTAGGTACTAGATAGAAAAAAATCACAAACATACCTCTAAATTTGCCTTTATACACTATATAAAACACAGTGAAATATTCGTCGAGAGCGAAGCAAGGGCCGGAGCCGTGCACGACGATATTTCATTGTGTTTTATTTATTGAGGAATAAACTGTAGTAGTTTAATAACAGTGATTTTTAAAAAAACACGCACAGTATTGCAAGATGTGAACCCACGTCGCCTTAAAGGTGCGAAATTTCGAAGTAAGTAGCTTTAAACTTTTTTAGTTTAATCTGATGGCGCCACCGGACATTTCATTTAGTTTCATAGAGCGCCATCTTTAAATTCCCTGGATCCATTGTATGACTAGCGGGCTAGATACTAGTGACATCTACGAGTAGATATAATACAGAGTTTTGACTTTCTAGCAGAGTACGTTTTTTGTATGCGGTTGTCAGTTCTCTAGCATCTATACTTCCATAATGTATAGATAATAGCATTTATACATTTCTAAAACAATCATTCAGAAGCTAGAGTCGTAATAAACAAATCAAAACTATTTTAATGACTTTGACAATCAAACACCATCATGTGACCTCTAATCTTCGAGAAATGCTAAAGGCGTCCACCCAACATTGCCTTTGTAAACAAGAGGTGACATCACCCAAAACAGGGTTACCAATTGGCCAAGTGGTCCAAATAGCCCAATCACTGGAGGTGACATTAGAATATTTTTCTGTCACTGCGTGAATGTACTATTGGTTTGTTTGTTACTTAACCCACACATTTTTCTTACGACGGCGTAAATAGATCGTGAACTTTTCTACAGATGCGACAAAAAATAAGTAAATAAAATTAAAAAAATATGTACAATGTGGAAGGTACTTACCCTTAATAATCGAACCACGGTCTATACTAGATCATTACAGTAAAATTAAATTAAAATAACAGTCAAAAACAAAAAAAAATCATTTCAAAAGACATTTCCATAAAAAAAGTGTGCAGCCGCCCGGGCGATTTGTATGGGAATGTCGATTTTTTTTTGGTTTTTTAGACTGTTAATTTAATTATACTTTAGTGATCTAGTATAGCCCGTGGTACAATTTAATTCGGGTATGTCCCTTCCACGTTGTATTTAAACCCTGCCCGCGAAATTCGTTTTTTTTCTTTGTTTAAATGCGCAAAGAATAAAATAAAATCATAAAGACTGGAGCTATTGCAGTTGTTTACACAAAACTTGGCGTTTGAGTCTACCCCGTCCGGGAATAAAGACGTGATACTGTATGAATACTGCGGTCAATAAACATTTTAATAAATAAACAAAACAGAATGCCATTTAAATAATAAACTCGCAAATAAAGTTCAGTACAATCTAGTACTCAAGGAGTGCGTAGGCGCATCACGAAGTACTTGTTATTATGCGATAGTTATCTTATGTCAATGTAATGACATTTTAATCTGGTGATTTAATAGACAATGTTGACCATGAACACAACATATGGTAGTCAGGACAAATGTGTAACTTTTGCAATGCAGGTTATGACATTTTGATCGGGTGGTTTATAGACAAATATAGTCAGGACAAATGTATAACTTTGGATAAAGTCTTTTGCAATGCAATGCAGGATATGACATTTTGATTGGGTGATTTATAGACAATGTTGACCATTAGCACAAAATAAAGTCAGGCCAGATGTATGACTTTAGATGGGGTCTTTTGCAATGCCATGCAGGAATATTTTTTACCTGTGCAAATCAGGAAGTTCATGATACTTTGTATCCTAAGAAACAAACTGCAAAATACAAATAAACGGGCAAGTGCGAGTCGGACTCGTACATGAAGGGTGCCGTACCTCCATGCAATGTTTTAAAGCGCTGAAGCGTTTCTTGAATGACGACCCCTTTAATTTTTAACTTTTTCTTATTTTTAGTATTTTTTGTTGTTATAGCGGCCACAGTAATACATAATCGGTGAAAATTTCAAGTGTCTAGATTATTACAGTTCAAGAGTTAGAGCCCTGTGACAGACGGACAGACAGCGGAGTCTCAGTAATAGGGTCCCGTTTGCACCCTTTGGGTACGGAACCCTAAAAAACTTAATGGTAGGTATATTTTACAAAAAAAAAGTAGTTACTACCTCGAGTTACACATCTGTTACCCGAATGTTTTGTTTCTCTAACTAAAACAAGGCCTCAGTTTCAGATATATAAGCTTTATAAATGTCACGTTTATACAAATCCTGTTATAATTGTATGCAAATGCTGATAAATGAATTTTTTTACTGGCGCTATAAATAAGGATTTGTTGTTTAATGCCAAAACACTTACTGTGTTATTTGTTATTAGAGATTAAATATATAAAAAAAAAACAAAATAGTTTATTCATTTCTGTAGTTTTGTGATGTTAATATTGTTATTTCGGATTAGCGATCAGGGATTTCTTGTAAGCAAACATATGCCTGTGTTTTCGAATGCATATTTACCTTAAGTTGACATGTTGGTATTATGGTAAGCACTCTTTTATCGGAAAAACCCGTAATCCCGTTAAATTCAAATTTAAGTGTATACTCCGTGAGATGTAATACCTCGATTTGACACAAATGACAGTTGCCCAATCCCGGGACTTTATTTTAAAAAAAAAATTCTAAGAATCCGTTTCCATAATTTGTTAGGCCAAAATTTACTTGAGGTGCATCGAATATCCGATTTCTAGTGATTATAAGCCTTAGTTTAAACCTATAAATCACCCAAATAAAGTTGACAGTGACGAAAGTCTCCTTGCCTCCGTGGTCTAGTGGACAAGGCATTTGCCTTGTGATCCGGAGGTCGAGGATTCAAATCCCATTGGAAAGCATACTTTGTCCTAGTTGTCGTTGTTGTTGTTTGTTTAAGTCTGGTTGGGATATTGCTTGAATCACCTAATTATCCAAAAAAAAAGATGATTTAGTGCTTCAGAAGGCACGTAAAGCTGTGGGTCCCAAACGCCATCTAGCGTTTTAACCTATCCTAGGATTGGTTCTGGAATACCCTTTGGGTTCAGGTCAGAGGGCAGTCGCTCTGTGTAAAACCAGTAACCTCGTCAAATTACCTAGGTTTGGTAGCGGACCCCGGGCTATGAAGCGTTACCGCTGAGGATGCAATCGGGAATACGTGAGGATGATGAATGGTTTAAACCAAGTACAAAAACTAGTTCCCGTTTATACCAAGACGATATATTTATTTATTTATTTATTTACACTTTATTGTACACACATACAAATGTAATAGTACAACAGGCGGACTTAATGCTAAAAGCATTCTCTAACAGTCAAACCTTTGGGTTGATATATCTACTTCCTTATATGTACGTATCGTACGTTACATGCAAAAAAAAGACTACACAAAAATATATAACTGTTCTGATCAAAAATTTATTACCTCCTTCGCTTTTCCCTCTCGAGAAAATCCTTTTAATTTTCTTCATTGTCACACTTATCTATCACTTCGAAAAAAGTACGATTTCGATTCGAAGGTCGAAACTTCACAAAACTTTCAAACTATCACTTACATAGTTGTTTCGTTTTACATTTATTTTTTTATGCACATTTCACACATTTACTCGAATGTAAACATAAAAATGTCCAGTTACTTTAGAAGAAAAAAATTGCATCTCAATTTTCGGCCCATTTTAAAAACTACGCTTTCTATATGAGTCCTAACGACTTATATCAAACATTGCTTGTATCAGAGTTGTACCGTCTTTGGACTTACTATAATAGGATATTGCTCCCCTCCCTTACCCAGAAAGCAAAGACAAATCTATAGTATCACGGGGCCGAAAGAGGATTAAATGAAAAAGGTTATAATGGTTGATTTGAAAAGACAAACTAAATGGCAGGCAAGCCTCATTATTGTTCTGAGAGGCAAGCGATCAACTATGTCATATAGACTGACGGTGATCGCAATAAACTATGAACATTATATTGATTAACCGTAGGACTGGCGCCTGTTATAAACGCATATTTATCAATAAATTCTGCGTTAGTAGTTACTTATGAATAATAATTTCTGCATTTTTTCTTTTCAACTCTGTAGTGTGGATAAAATTTGATCTTATTTTTTACTGATTGCTTTTTGAGATTTTTTGTAAAAATATAATTATGCACACTATCTTATCTATAATATCTACTATCTACTAAATATCTAAATTATAAACATCAATATATTTAGATCTTCAAACATAAGGTAGTAAATTAGGGATGAATAATTTTCAGTAAAAATAACACTATCACTACTAATAAGTATCTCTTAGATTTAAAATTATATTTTCATATTTTTTTTTTAGTTTTTTTTTTACTCGTACTAAAACGCTCCGCTGTACTAAAACACGACGGCGGTCAATCAGCGTAGCGTAGTACACGATAATTGCGACTGACAATGATCCCGTAGGACGCTGCGACGATGACAAACGAACGCCGACAAAAAGATGTTGATACTTTATCATACTTTTATGAAAAGAAAGACAAAAATAACTCTTCTACTTAGTTACGTCCAACAAAATATACGGCACTGAGACTCACGCACTCTAATCCAGAATATTATAGACTCACTTTTTTGTTTTTTCTTTAACAGCATATCCACTGTGGTCCACTGCTGGACTACAGCCCTCTCCCAATAAATGATTGCCCATTTTCACCACGCTGGGAAAATGTTAAGTAGTTTTTGAAAAGTTAATCAATATATTTAAAGGATGTTTAAAGGGTTTTTAGGCAATCAAGATTTTTCAAGATTTCTTTCTTGCTTTGGATCTACCAATAAAGATTATTCTACCCTGTGTGTTCTGAGCAAATAGTATCAAGACTATTCGGTCTCTCTACCCATCTCCGAAGGTGCAACGTACACCCACGTGATAAATTACGCTATCAGACCGTCAAGTCGTCTATCGGACACTAACGACACTATAACGACTGGAGACTCAGGCAAAATAATTGTTGAATGTACTTAGTGGAATAGTGGGTGGTTACCACTATTGTGTATAGATTAGCCGTGTGGTTCCCAGCAGGGTAGAATAGGACCACTTCAAGTCTTCCCGTGGATGTCGTAGAAGGCGACTTAGGAAACACAAGCTAAACAAAGCTTATAAACATCAATGAGACCTCGCCAACCCGTCTGGCCAGCGTGGAGAGTGTACGCCAAATGCTCTGACTGCTCTGGCTCTGGTACTGTAGTACCGTACCAGAGCTCGTACGAGGGTCGTGCTCCTGCAGTGAAGACTAAAAAGACCTGATGTTAACCACTATTTGTAATACGTACAATAAATTGTAAAATTTTAGTTTTTGTTGTGGTAGAGCCACGCTACCGGCAAAACTCAGTTTTGCTAGTAGCATGAATAGGCCGGCTCGTCCGGGGAAGTAGCACACTCTCATAGAAAATCGACGTCTGAGTAGTAGCTTCACCGCTTCTATGCTTCGTTTGGTGAGTGAAAGAGCCGGAGCCTGTTATCACAATATAACATGTAAAGCTTGCGTAGGCGCCATTCTAGGCCGATTTTTATCAAGTAATGGACCACAAATTGTTCGGTAAACAAGTCAATGATATATTCCAGCTGCTTATGTCATGCGTTTAACCGTTGGTGACTAACCTGGCCAGTCATTAAGAAGATTACATGTGTTAGATAATAAAATGAACAGTCAAATTAGAGTACGCTATTATTAGGCGCTTAGGACATATGTTGTGAAATAGGCATGTTACTACGTGGGATTAAAATAATTGGGTAGATGACTGGGTCCAAAATTAATTATTCATTTTATTATTAATTATTTACAAATTAATAGAATAAAACGTCACAAAATAATGCCACTTCTCATTGATCACATCCACTTTAAACGTGATTTTAGATTTATTAATGCAGAAAAACGGATATTAAGAGCGCTATTTGACTCCAAGGAACTATGACGTCATAAATCGATATTTCATACAAATCCCATAGAAAATGTTTGTTTTTGATGTTATGAAAAAAGTATCTGATTTGACTTGTTGCAAAATAGCGTATTGCATAGCGTGTTTTCGTCAGTCATAAAATATATGGGTGTAGAAGTTTTCCATACTGATGGTCAAATATGATATGATATTGCATTCTCTTTCAAGTTCACATTTTGACTGTGAAAACCAGTTATTTAATTCAAATTCAATTCAAAATATCTTTATTATCATAGGATATTTATAATATCTCTTAATAATAGTCACTTTGTTTTGTTTTGCACAAATGTTGACGTCAAATCGTTACTTACAGCTAAGTTTACGCCGCTTCCTAGGCGCAAGTGCAGAAGAAGCGGCAACAAACTGCACTGCACGTTTTCTCCAAAGACGTCAACTAACAAACTAAAAACTTAAAATTAGTTATATAGATGGACAGAGATTACATTGTTTATTATGTCATAATTAAATTGAATTATAAGAATTACGAAATTTAAAATAATGTCAATTTGTAAATTTAGTATGTACCAATGTACCTAAATTATGACATGTCTAAGTATACAAACCTTTAAGAGGGACCCGCGCCAAGCTCAAGCCAGACCTTTTTGTCTTTAAGATAGTCATCGGTCCTATAATAAGCCTTCTCACAAAGTACTTTCTTTACATAAGCTTTGAATTTTCTGTCTGGCATATCAAGGACCGATTCTGACAATTTATTATAAAAAAGTATACACTTCCCCATAAAAGACTTACTGACTGTATTCAGCCTGTAATACGGGCTAACTAAGTCATTCTTATTACGTAAATTTCTATCTGTAAAATCACTTACTTTATTGAACAAGGAAATATTTTTCCTTACATACATTATATTTTCAAATATGAATTGTGATGCAAAAGTAAGTATACCTATTTCCTTGAATAATTCCCTCATATATGCCTAGATATTATGCAATTTCCTTGAAATCACAAAATTTTCCCGATATCTGACATGTCGTTTTAAAATAAAAGCTGGACTACGTTTGTGTGGGGAAGGACTCTTAAGGCCCCGTCAGTTCAGAACCAAGAAAACTGTGAGAGTTTTTAAAAAATCACTGTAATTAAACTACTACAGTCTATTCTTTAAAAATTTTACGTAAAAATTTTAGGGATTTTCTACAGGTAGGTACTAGATAGAAAAAAATCACAAACATACCTCTAAATTTGCCTTTATACACTATATAAAACACAGTGAAATATTCGTCGAGAGCGAAGCAAGGGCCGGAGCCGTGCACGACGATATTTCATTGTGTTTTATTTATTGAGGAATAAACTGTAGTAGTTTAATAACAGTGATTTTTAAAAAAACACGCACAGTATTGCAAGATGTGAACCCACGTCGCCTTAAAGGTGCGAAATTTCGAAGTAAGTAGCTTTAAACTTTTTTAGTTTAATCTGATGGCGCCACCGGACATTTCATTTAGTTTCATGGGCTATACTATTCCGTAATAAGGTGTATTTTATAAATTAAGACCTATAATACATTCTCAATCCAGTCTTTTCCACTGAAACCCAACTCTAAAAGTAGTCAAGAGCAATCAATCCAGCACGCTTGCACAATACACATTTCTATTGGTCTAATTGGAAGATTGCACTCCACAACACTATGTAGGTCGGCAGATGTTGACATGAGACGGACATTTTTAAGATCGAGTAAATAATCGTCGAAAAAACTAAATTGATTAATTCTATACTTGTTTAATCGTGGAATTTATTTAGCCTTCAATCATTGATGTGGGGTTTCTGTGCGCTTGGGATCATTCTTTTGTGTGTGTGTAAATAGTTAACAGTAGTGTTAGGTTTTTTAAGCTGGTTTTTCTTTGTATGTAAATAGAATTGGATTCTGGAATCATTATGCTTAGTGTGTAAAATTTCTTTTTTGTCTAAGCGCGTTCCCGGTTGCATCCTCAGCTGTGCTGCTTCGAAGTCCGGGGCGCTCTTTCCCGCTTTTTTTTCTCCAAGTATAACACGCATGTCGATGATCTCAAGACCATGCGAAGTGGGAAATAATTAGCCAAAACAGTCAAAACAATTTTGCCTGCCTGACTTAAAACCTTTTTGGGCATTCGCAATAGTACGAAAAGTTTTAGAACTGGCAGCCGCCCGACGTTAACCCTTCTTGGATGTAGCACGTAGCACGATAAGTTTGTATTTATACTCCTTCAATTATACCTTACGACATCCACAGGAAGAGATGGAGTGGTCCTATTATAGGCAGGACGCCACACGGCCAATATCTGCAACTGCTATCATCTAATTATGATAGCTGGGGCAATAGCTTAAATCGTCTAATAAGCCTACCCGTCAATGATTAATTTGATGCTATTCTTAAAAAAAAATACCATTTATCTCCTAACTAATTTATACTCTCACGGTGCGATAACATGAGATGTTATTTCCTTCAGGGACTTTGACATCAGCTGGATTGGATTTCACATAGGTATAAGTTATCTTTTTCCTTTCTTATGTATTAAGGTGAATATAGAAGCAAATGGCCTTGAAGTGGCGCCCTCATTTGAATTAAATTGTTATCTCGTAAATATGGAGATCATTTCCATATTGCTCTTCGTCATGCACGAGATAGCTCTTTAAATTATTTTATGAACCACCATTGAAAGTACATTAGTCCGTCTAGCTTTAAAACTTGCCTCCGCCAAAAGTGGCCACGGCAAGTTTTAAAGCTAGACGGATCACCAATAATAGTTTCAACGGCAGTTCATAAAATAATTTAAAGGGCTATCTAGTGCATGACGAAGAGCAATATGGAAATTTTCACCATATTTACGAGTTAACAATTTATTTCACACTTCAAGGCCATTTGCTTCTATATTCACCTTAAAGGTAACCATAGAGTTACGTACGTCCAGAGCGGTTATAAAGGTAAAATGATAACAGACACTAAGGTTAGAGTGAGATAACTTACCTTCAGCTCTCGCTCTTCGCTCGAACTCGTCGAACAGCCTGTTGACGTCATCGATCTCCCTCCTCAGCCTCCTCAGCTGAGGATCAGCTGGGTCTCCCTCGGCTAGGAGTTTTTCTGCGTCTTCATTTAAAGCACGGCGGATAGCTTGGCGCTGTTCTGCACCCATGGCAACGAACTGTGAACAAAAGTAAGGATTACAATAGTAAAATAGACTCCGAACCGGCGTTGGGAGATGTCAAGAAAATAGTGTTAGGTGGTGTTACTCCAAAATCGACAAATGCGAGTGCGATGCTGTCCAATCAATGAACCACTTATTGTCATGCCCGAAATGCCCTACATCAGGTTCCATCTATCTGGCAGAATCTCGATGCTCCGAATTTCATTTGGCATAAAATTTCAAGTATGTAAGAATCTTATTTGAAATAGTGCAGGTAGATGTTATGATGTAGGCATCCGCTAAGAAAGGATTTTGATCAATTCTACCCCCAAGGGTATAAAATAGGGGATGAAAGTTTGTATGAAACTTTGTTAATTTTAAACCGATCGGGCTGAGACTTTGCATGCGTCAAGCTACTATGATGTAGGCATCCCCTAAGAAAGGATTTTGATAAATTCCACATCTAAGGGGATAAAATAGGTGATGAAAGTTTGTATAAATCTACGCGAGCGAAGCCTCGGGCAAAAGCTACTATTTAATATAATTTTTGTTTGGCCGAATATTTATATGTCCGAATGTTCAATAGCATAGTTTTAAGATGTCAGAATTTAGTACAATTACCTTTTACATACTTACATTAAGTTTCGCATAATTTATTTTAGAATAATGTTTAAAGAAAGAAATAAAGAAAAATTGTTTATTTGGTTACATACGTTTTAATTAGTGTTACTTTTATTTGGTATAATTTCTTTCGAGCTTCTAAGAAAACCGTAATCGTTAAAATCTATACTATTGTTGGTCAACATAAAAAATAGCATTCCAAGTTTACTCGGGTCGGGCAAAAATATAGGTTAGGTTATGTTAGAACTGCGACCACCCCAAGGTAGACAGCCTTTTCATACTATGATATTTTTTTATTATCATCATAGCATTATCGTCGTTATGTCCGCTACGAAACAATTGTATTCCACCAATTATCTGTGCCAGAAGAAAATTAGAAAAGATTCAGCATTGAAATAACTATACGTATGAATTAAATACCAAAAGGCGATTCTGACTGCGAACTTTCTGCGATATAATGATTCTACTTTTAGATTATTATGGAAAAAAAAAATGCTCTAACATTCATTATTCTGATTTTTAGCATTATTGGTTTTGAATCTATGATAAATGAGTAGATGCCAATCTATTATCTTCGAAATGACGTTTCCGTAAACCGCTGTTATGCATAATAATATTATAACATAAAAAGTTCTACTATAAAGGGGGCACCTGCCCCACATCATGCACAATACAAGATCTAAATGAGGCAAATGACCGGGGAATCGCTGTGGCCAAATAGTTAAATTAATAAATAGCCTTTCGACTCGAGAAGAAGAAGAAGGATTTACAATAGGGGATCGGACAGGTCCCACCAAAAAATCTTTATTGTAATTAGAAATAATGTTAATTAAATAAACTGAACATTCAATGTGTATTTTTGTGAAATAATAATGAATTATATTTTTAATTCAAGAAATAAAATGCGTTAATTGCAATATTTTTAATCTGTTCGCCACCTTGAACGAAACACCCAACACAGCGCGTTACGTCATTCGTTTGGAATTGTCATTTTTGACGGCTGGGATAACCTCAAAATGTCAACCATAGATGTCAACATTACTACAACAATTTTAGCCTGGTAGATGGTGACTCATTATGTGGCACACACAGATGACGTCACTCGGCCAATGTGACAAATGGGAGCGTTTACGCGGCATTTTTATGCATTCAAATTTTAAATGTAACTTATGCTTATTTACAGCCTTATTTAAATGAAAATATAATTGTTTATGGTAATAAATAAACATTCTGATTACTTTCAAACACTTTGTGAAAAGTTGTCCGATCGCCTATTGTGCTAACTTGGTGCTAACATTACCACCCATAGACATAAAGGTAGACAAGATACACATCATCATCAGGTCGTTTTTAGTCTCAACTGCATGACCCTCTCTGTAGTACCAGAGCCATACTTGGCCAGAGCAGTCAGAGGATTTGGCCTACACTCTCCACGCTGGCCAGACGGGTTGGAGAGGTCTCACTCATGTTTATAAGCGTTTCTCGGGTTTCTACCGTGCTTCGGAAGGCCCGTAAGCCATTGGTCGCAGCTGTCATCGTTTCAAGGCAGTTGATTAGCTATGTCAGATGCCTATAGGCAGCTTGGAAAATCTGACACCAGAGCTGGCCACTTACATACACGAAAAACAAAACAAACAAAACTTTTACTATTACCCGATTTCCTCTAATGGTTCCAAAAAATTCCACCAGATGCTCCACTAGTGAGGGGTACAAATGTTTTAGTTTCCCTATTGATAATAACGTGAAATGTATGTTTTATCACTGAAATGAGTTACAAAAACAAACTTGCCGTTTTTACCAGAAAAGTACCTATTAGGGAAATCAAAAAAAAATTGTACCCCCTACTAGTGGAGCATGTGGCGGATTTTTCTGGAACCTTAAGAAGAAAAAGGCTAATATAAGACTTTTTTTTTTTTTAGTCTAGTCACATTACAATATAATACCCTTTATTTCACGTTATTATTAGACCAAAGGACAACACACAAAAATGTCGTTTGACCTACCTGTGGGAAGTCCCATCCCTTGACCACCTTGATGGTAGCGAAGATCATGTTCTGCCTCATCCTGAGCTGCTTCCTCTGCCATAGTTGTATCACCTGCAACAGCCAAAACATTTAATAAACTAGGCAGCATCTTCAGAATTTGTTATGTGTGTAGACGTGGTGTGGGCCACAAACACGTCTACATAAATAACAATCTTCAGTACAGCACCAGACTGTACTGCAGGTTGTATGCCAAATAAGCTTTAGTCTGAACCTTACATAACAAGCACGAAAGTTTCTTAAAAATTCCACAAAATACACCTTTTTTAAAAAAATATTAAACCGTTGCCAAAACCGGATTCCACTTTTTACGGAATCTTTTCACTTCATTATTTAAATTTTCTTTTTTTTTATATTAAATGAGAATACATGTAATATTTGATGAACTAAAACATAAATATATACACTTTAATTTTTTTTAATAGAAATTTATCAAAAAAAAAAACCTTCCAAACCCAAAAGAAGGGTATGAGGAACAACAAGTAAAACAGATTGTGCGCGACGAATGTAAGCATCGTTACTGATACCTACTGACTTGTTGAGTAAATATGATCAATATAAACAACTTAATGCGATGTTGGTAGTATTATGATGTTTACTTTGACTTTGATCTATATTTACACTAAATATTTCTAACATAATTTTGCTTAATATTAATTCTTCTTTATTATCAAACTAGCTGTCAACCCGCGGCTTCGCTCGCGTAAATTTCGGTTTTACTGAATTCTATTATCAATAACTGAGTAAAATAAAACCAATCACCTTTCTATATTTATAGTTTTTCAATTCTCTCAATCCAGCTGGTATCTTTAATGTAAAGGTTATAGTGGAAAAAAAGGATACCTATGTACATTTTTATATTAATTTTCTACTACCGAAGAATCTCTTTATAAACCACACTCACGGTAGTATATTAGGTCCTTACATATGAAATTGCCGTTCAGTATCAAAAAAGTGAAACAAGTTTTTTTTAATGAAATTATTATTTAATCAATCGAAGTATGCGCCGTTGTTATCGATACACTTCCGCCATTTTATAGGCAGATCATTGATACCTTTGGAAAAAAAATCCTGGGAGCGAGAGTCTATGAACTGTTTGAAGGCGGTTTTGACTGCCTCATCAGATTTGAAATTTTTTCCTTGTAAAAAGTTATCCAAATTTTGAAAAAAGTGGTAATCGGTTGGGGCAAGATCTGGAGAGTATGGTGGGTGACGCAGAGGTTCCAGTCGCAGCTCCTCTAACTTGGCGATCGTTTGATGTGCAGTGTGTGGTCTAGCGTTATCCTGAAGGAGCAGTGGGCTAGAGCAATTCATCAGTCTCGGTTGTTTAATGGCGAGCTTTTCCATCATTGTTTGCAATTGTTGGCAATACAAGTCTGCAGTAATCGTCTGGCCTGATCTCAAGAAGCTGTAGTGGATAACACCAGCACTGGTCCACCAAACACTAACCAGAATCTTCTTTTTGGTCAGTTTTCGCTTAGGGCAAGGTTTTGCCGGTTCTCCAGGGTCAAGCCATTGTGATGATCGCTTCCGATTGTCGTACAGGATCCATTTCTCATCACAAGTCACGATACGGTTCAAAATCCCCTCATTATTGTGGCGATTAAGCAAAGAAACGCAGCAAGCAACGCGTTTTTGTTGGTTTGCTTCAGTCAATTCGTGCGGTACCCACTTTTCGAGTTTTTTAATTTTTCCGATTTGGCGCAAGTGGATAAGTATCGTTTTGTCACTTACGCCGAAGGCTGCTGCTAATTCAGAAGTGGTTTGAGATGGATCCGCTTCCACTATCGCCTTCAATTCTTCGTTATTCACTTGAGTATCAGGTCGTCCACGAGGCTCATTGTGTAAATCGAAATTTCCAGAACGGAAACGTTGAAACCAAAAACGCACCGTTCGTTCGTTAGCGGTGCCTGGTCCATACACGTCGTTAATTCTTCGAGTCGTTTCTGCAGCACTGGTGCCACGGTGGAACTCGTATTCGTAAATACCGCGAATTTTCAATTTGTCCATAGTTGTTGTTATAGCAATGTTGAAACTCAAACAAATGATGTTAAAACAAATGAAATACGAATTTTAAAACAATATTTTTCTGGCTTTATTTCGAAATAAATTTGAATTTGGAATTCCTAATGAAACGCAAGATATTTGATTTTAAAGTTGCCAGTATTGAAAATCGGCAATTTCATATGTAAGGACCTAATAAATACACTTATAATCTTCTGCAGGTTGACTAAAATCGCCACATTATAGTTTAACTTTGTAATTTTTATATATGCCACTGTACAAGAACTAACGAGACATTATATATAACAATAGTTCACAAGAAGCATACGAGATGGTGCTGGCGGTATCCTACATCTCGATATCAGAGTTCGTGCAATTTTTTTTTATTTTTTTTTTATTTAGGAACAAATCACACTGATTAAGCTAGCCCCAAAGTAAGATTGGTTGGCATATATACGACCTCCGATGATACACCTGTTGAGCCGCGTTGTTCTGGGCAACACTATGGCTGGCCTTGGTTCTGTTGTTCGGTTGCGGAGGTCAGACGGCAGTCGCTCTGTGTAAAAATCAGTAACCTCGTCAAATAACCTAGGGTAGGTAGCGGACCCCGGGCTTTGAAGCGTTACCGCTGAGGATGCAACCGGGAATACGCTCGGATGATGTTGATGATGATGACAATGCCTGGCGGGAAGATCTTCCCAACGTGGTGGTCGAGCGTACGACATTGCACCCCCTACATTCTTAAGTTTATAAACCATAAGGTTTAGTTTACAATACTCACTCTGTCATAAGCATTTCTCAATCTAGACGCGGTATCCAGCGCCTCCTGGCAGGGCGGCGGCAGCGCCAGCACGGCCCCGGGCAGCTGCAGCTCGGTGCCCGCGCCGCCGAGCCGCACTCGCCAGCGACTGCGGCCGGAGTTGTCCACTACGGTCACGGCTGAGCCCTTCTCTATGGCAACCTGTACAAAAATATAGTTAATAATAGGCATGATGGTTGAAAATTTCTAATTGGCTCATCAAATTGAATATTAAAAAATAATGTACACGAATATATTTTTTTCTAACAAAAAATGACTAAGATACAGCGCATTTAAAGTTCGCGCTACAATACACCTTGATTATAATTTTTACTGAAAGGTGACGTCACAACCCTGACAGACGTCACTGTGTTTGTGACGTCTGTCATCTCAGTACATTCTGTTAAGGTACGGTACATTATAACTCTTTGTTCTGTAACCTAATATCGACTAGAATTACAGGCACCAAGCTATATGAAATAGACTATAGACACTCTGTATCTTTGTGATTTTTTAATAATTAGATGAATTGACAATTAAGTGGCCATCTTTTTGGATAATTAATCTAACTAACGAACTAATATTGTTCTGACCTAGCCATCTAAGGAACCAACAATCATCAGGAATAACTTGATAAGGGCAACCATTTATAAATTCAGAAAGTATCGTTTAAAATTGAGACAGATTAGGAAGCATGTTAGTTATGATATGACAGCCATTAATCCCGGCTGTCATCGTTGTAAGGCAGTCGTCAAACTGCATCAGATACCTTTAGACAGCTTGAATATCTCACACCAGTGTTGTTACTTCAATATTCAATCCAATACTTACGTTAGCATGTTTGTAGGCACACACAGTTTCAGCCCTTAGAGGCCTGGTGACTGGGGCCTTCCTTTGCTTCACAGGCCTGATCTCCTGGGCTCCTTCCACCAGCCTGGACACCGCTGAGCCGTGGGCGTTGAGTTCTTCACGGAGGTCTTGCATGCCTTTGAGCAGGCGCTCGCCTTGGTCGAGTGTGAACTCTGACTGGGAGAATGTTGTGTTGAGGGCTTCTTCGCGTCTGTAAGGGGTAGTAGTAGTAAAGTACAAGTCATTAAAACTTTTTAATTTCGCTTTAGCAAACCTATCATGGGCGCCGGCAGTAGAAATGCAGCCCTGGGAAGAAAATACATGTTTTTTTTGCTACTTCCGCGTCCACTCCTGCGGTCCACAAGGGCGTAAGGATAGAAGAGGTCAAAGAAATAGCTGGACATAGAGCAGCATATTTAGATTTTTTTCTTCTAAAAATCGTCCTATTTGCCCACTTTCCCCCCTCCTCCCTCATATAAATAACTGGGACGCCAGTTTTAGAGATAAAGAGATAAAGGTACTTAGATGCACCTCCCAGCAAGTAATCCTGGCGGCGCGGCGGGGCGCCCGTTTTAGTTCAAGAAAGCGGTGCGATGTGATAACAATTATTGTATTTGTTTGTTGTGAATAGTAAGCGTACTTTTCTTTTTTAGCTATTTTATTTCTATACATTCGGGTCCCTTGATTGATACCATCCTCCACTTCTTCTCAAAATGAGATAAGTCATCCGCCTAACTTTTTCAGTGACCAGTGACTTTTTCAGTGAATTGTGTTCTTCGGTCATCTTGAATCTACCTTTTGACGTTCGTAGCTAGACAGAAAATACAAAAATCTTACTTTTGTATCCATTTCTCCGACTCTTTCACCTCCTCGAAGAAGTTGTGGTATTGCGTCGTGTGTTTGAGATGGGTCTCCAAGCACAGCGTCAGTTGCAGTACCCACGCCCATTGCGACTGCATCACCTGGTAACATAAGATACATTATTGACGACCTCCGTGGTGTAATGGTCAACACGCTAGACCGCTAATCCGGAGGTTCTGAGTTCGATTCCCAGCCAGGGCAAGTTGGAAAATGGCCTTTTTCAAATTGTCCTGGGTCTTGGGTGTTTATCTATATATGTATTTATCATATAATATAGAATCTTTGAGTTAGTATTCCACAACACAAGTTTAAAAAACTTACTTTGGGGCTAGCTTAATCAGTGTGATTTGTCCTTATATAAAAAAAACCCACTAGGAAGCATACTTTGTAAAAAGTCGTTTCCAGTCTGGTTATGATATTGCAGGCTTGAATCACACGATTACCCGAAAAAAAAGATGAATCCTTGATATAAGGCACGTAAAGC
This sequence comes from Acrobasis repandana, assembly GCA_963576875.1. Taxonomy (NCBI): domain Eukaryota; kingdom Metazoa; phylum Arthropoda; class Insecta; order Lepidoptera; family Pyralidae; genus Acrobasis; species Acrobasis repandana. The sequence continues at coordinate 4,017,289 of OY756238.1, forward strand.
TGCGGGTCCTGTACGCCATCTCGCGTTTATTTAAACCCATTCTAGGATTGGTTCTGGTTGGGTCCAGGTCAGACGGCAGTCGCTCTGTGTAAAACCAGTAATAACCTCCTTTTTAAAAGTCGGTTAAAAATAACGTTTTGGTTGAAGACTTAAAATATTGTTTCTGAGCGTTTTAAAAAGTATATATTATACTACGAATAATAATCCCTAGAAGCGTAACTAATCCCGAAAAATCATTCCACGCGATATATAGTTACCGCGGCGGGCGAGGCTTAAAATATGAACCGCGCGGCGCGACAGTTCGCCATGACACTCGATTCGTGCGGTTGCAAAAAGTTTCCTTTAAGAATATTGCTGTGTTTTTGCGATAATTGATTCATTAAAAATGCCCTTATGTTCCGTGAAGTGGTGTAGAAGCCATACAGACATGAAAAACACAGGACTCGCCTTTCATATGTAAGTAAATAAACAGTTTAATAATCGGCCCCTAAACCGGCTACCCGACCGCGTCAGTCGGGTAGCCGGCTCAGGTGAGCTGGCTGCTCGACCGACGCGGCGTTGACGCGGGCGTGACCTTGTCTCGGGTGTGACCTTGTCGCGACCAATCGCATGCATCTTTGTCTATGTGTGTGTTTCGTTTAATTACTGTTAGTTTGTTTGCGTAAATGGAATCAGAATCGAAGCGGTGAATGTTGGAGCGTTAGATTTCTAGAGATTATATTTCGATGATATTATACAAACCTGCAGATGTGATTCGATGGTCTTGCTCGCGGGGTGGTGTTGGGCGATGAGGGCTTCTCCGCGGTCGATGACGTTGCTGAACTGCAGCTCCCTCTTCTCCAATGATGACATCAGTTGCTGGAAAATGTGACTTATTAGTGAGGAATTAGGTGGAATTTACAGTGATGAATTTAGTAATTTTTATTTTTTGCAATTTTTTTTTGCCATTTTTTGTTTTTGTGTCAGGAAATTCATGTACAAAGTACCAGAAACCCCAATTTACTTTAAATGTTGGTCACTGGCACAGAAAACTTGGAATCTCCTGAAATCTAAACCTGAGCGGTATACCTCGACAATATATATTTTTTACTACTTCATGTTTTTTTTTTGTTTTATACTGCGATAAAATCAGTATTTTTTTCTATTTTTATAAGGTGCCAGAATTATCTAAAAACCCTAAACTTAACACTAAAACTTCAAACAGACGTACAAAGCACACCAAAAACAAAACGCAACAAAAATCACGTGAATAAAATAAAAACCAAGTGTCAAAATAACAAACCTCTTGGTCGTCTCCAAATGAATGCTTGCACAGAAACGTAATATAAAATATTGTAATACAACATCTGTATGGATGACAAGCGTGACGGATGAGTTGCGTGATTTCATAAAGCTATGTTCACATTGTACTATTTTTACCAGCCTCTTCCCAATAAAGGGTACATGAATTTTATTTTTTTTACCAGCCATCTATATCCCACTGCTGAAATAGTAAATTTTTATTTATTTATAGATATGGCAACAGAAATAAATATCCTCCCCCCTCCTCCCCGTGTGGTTTCGGGTCAGAATAGGACCACTCCATCTCTTCCTGTGGATGTCATAAGAGGCGGCTAAAGGACTTAAGCACAAAAATCTTGTGCTACAATTTAATTCCCAAGGAAGGTTAACGTCGGGCGGCGGCCAGTTGTAAAACTTTTCCCACAAATTCCCAAAGAGGGTTGACGTCGCCGTAAAATTACTGCCGAATCATTTTAACTAAATAATAAATAAATAAAAAAATAAAAAAATAAAATAAAAAACTGTTCCGGCAATTTCTTTTCCACTTTGCAAGGTCTTTGGCATCCTTGGGTGACCACTGACGTGCATATTATATTTGTAGAAGAAAAAGCGGGAAAGCGCACCCCGGGCTCCGAAGCAGCACAGCTGAGGATGCAACCGGGAACGCGCCTAAGCGCATCTAAATGAATCATTCATCTAAATGAAGAAGATGGCAACAGAAATAAATATTGTGCATAGAAGTCATTAGGAGTACCTAATAAATATTCAACTTTTTTTTTTTAATATGTACAATGACATCATTTATTCAATAGTAAATTGTCCTATTTCAAACGAATGTAAAAAAGGAGTAGGAGAGAGAAGAAATATTTTAAAAACTATTGAAAATAGAAAAGGGAAGATAATTGGACGTCTAATAGGACATGACAATCTGTTCAGTTCAGAATAATAGTAGAAGGAAAAATAATAATATTATGATAATACATTTTTTTAACAAAAAAAAGCACTTTATTTTTTCGAGGAGTTTTTTCCATTTCTTTTAAGTTCTTTATCATGTCTTCACCAAATTAATGTGGGACCAACTTGGTAGTAAAGGCTTTCAAATAACAAAAAGAATCATCACTATCGGGCCACAATTGACGAGGATATCGCGTTACATACATTAAAAAAAATACATACGTGTCGAATTAATAACCTCCTCCTTTTTCGAAGTAGGTTAAATAGGAGACCGAGGACATAAAAGAAAGTTAGAGTAAGGTCCTACCAGGACAATAAAAAGATGGCAGAGAGCAATGGAGACATCTCCACTTCGCCCTTTACATCAAATGGACACCACTCGACTTACAATAATTGAAATGTGAGCTATATTTCGTGTTCAACATAGTCGAAGATCCAAAATTGAATTGAATATATTTAGTATCGAATTAATGTGAACATAACTTTACGATGATGAAGTAAGATTTAAGTTAGGCTGTATAGTGCTTTCATATGCAAGTCTTGTATAAACAGTTTTATAACTGATTCGCTAGTAACTTGTGTTTTTACAATATTTTCTGTTCGCCACAAGATACGGAATATAAATTTACAGAATCTGTCGTAAGTCTTTGGTCTCAATCGCAGGCATATTGTGTGACTGAGATGGCATCACCACACGGCGCGTTGCGTTGTTTTACATGCAAATAAAGTGTACACACGATGGGCAGTCGACTCAACGCACGCACGACTTATTTAGCCCCCGAGACGAAGCGGGGGGGAGGGGAACTCATTGCTACTACGTTGTAGTAACGCTGCGATGACGCAGCGCCGCAGTGCGACAACAGTTTTTGATCCAAAATACAAAATCCGTCCGTCAAAGTCCTTACTTTGTACACATAAAAAATGCATTTCTGTATTCAAGTGAGGTCATTTTGCATTTTTTCCTTTTTTTTCTTTCTTTTTTTTCTCTTTTTTTTTCTTTTTTTTAATGTAGATTGCAGTTTGCAAATTGAATTTCATAGCAGTAGAAGGACCGTGCTAGGCAATTTTTTTAAATACTATGGAGTTGGTATTAATAAAATTGGTAAGTAGAGAAGTAAAAGTAAAGATATGTACGCTTATATACATGTTCTTATTTGATAAAACCTTACACCTACCTCATAATAGTGCTGTACAGCTGGCAGGTTGATGTGAGGGTCTGCCCAGTCCCTGGACAACTCAACTTGTTCCTTCTCGTTGAGCCAGTTAAGTTCGGCCGTCGCCGATTGAAGGAAGTCTTGTAAGGCGTCAAGGTCTGAAATTCTGGAAATTAAAAAACAAATATTTAGAATTTTTTCTACTTGTTATATTTAGTTTAGTGATTTTAGCTTTAAAAACATGATTTATTGTATAGTAACTATTTGTAATCTTTGTTCTTTAAAAATAAAACTGACGAAAAATAAAATAATAAAAAATTTTATGATTTTTTTTCCTTTCCACAATTCTCTATCCTTGGTATTTTCACTTGGTCGTATGCATTCGGAAAGATGATCCCATATTGCCACAAACTGGGTTCTAACACTTCCAACAGATGGATACAGAACGAGAGGAAGACCGAGGACGAGACGGGCAGACGATTTGCAGGCATTTGTTAGTACTAGGAAAGATTGTTCTTGGCGAAAAAAATTTATTGAATTGACATGAATTTTAAAATTTATTTTGTTATTTTATGAACTAAAACTAACATTTTCCGACTGTTTTTAGCTTACGCTACTTAAGGCCGTACCTGAATTTTCCGGGGTGCTGCCCCCATTTAAAATAAATCATTTTGAAAAAAACGGAGACATCATTTAAAATTTTGCTACTACCAAGTCCTAGATAACCCTTCAAAGTATTTTATGAACTGCTGTTTACAGTTTTTAATGAAAACGTTAAGCTTTACTACGCACATTAGCCAAAAGTGGCCGTTTTTCGCAAATGTGCGTAGTAAAGCTTATCGTTCGCACTTTAAACTGTAAACAGTAGATCATAAAATACTTTGAAGGGTTATCTAGGACTTGGTAGTAGCAAAAGTTGAAATAATGTCTCCGTTTTCTTTAAAATGATTTATTTTAAATGGGGGCAGCACTGGACCCCGGAAAATTTAGGTACGGCCTTAAGAATACATTTTTATATTTTTTCTCACATACACTAAAATACCATATTATTTCATCAATAAACATCGACACGCTAAGAGAAGGTTTTTGATGCGCTTACTTAACTCCAATTAACAACAAAATGTGGCGTATGTGTTGGTATAAACTGGTTTTACATTCACTTACCGTTTAGTGCTAGTAGATAGCAGTTCAGCATACAACTTCTGCAGCTGACTCAAGTGCTGGTTGTAGAGGTTAAGTTCTTCTCCGCTGAAGCTTGCTCGGTTGTGTACGCATTGTTCCACCTGGAACAGTTACAAGGTAAATTGAGTGTCATACATGACTATGAAATACACAACTGCTCCGAAGGCAAGAATATACATACACTATCACGTCTTTATCCCCAATGGGGCAGACAGAGCATTGGTTATTTCGGCTCTAAGCAAGCAGAGCCTAGGGCCGCAAGAGCCAAAGGTCACTTTTAGCGTGATGGTAAACGAGATGGTATAAAAAGTAATCAAAATAGTGATGAGTCACCTATTAACATGATTCGCATTTTCGCTCGTCCTTCGATCGGCTTTTACGATCAGCGCGGTAACAAAAGCAGCTGGTACATTCTAAGTTTTTTCTTTTTTCGCAGACCAGCACGAAATATTATGGATTATTATTTAAACAAAAATAGATATGTGTTACTATGCATTTTTTTTAAATACATTTTGAGGATGCGACTATGCAAACGATGTATTCCGGTCAAATATTCGCATTCAAAGATTTAAGTTTCCTTTTGTTTAAATATTTTATTACAATCGTCCGTTTCCAATATGTGCATTGAGATAAAACAAAATAGATAACTAAGAATAGAGTTTTTAAGTTCAAATGTGACGTTCCACGGGTAAAGGTACCTTATGTACCACGACATTGTGTTTATTCAAGCTAAGTTAATTGTACGAATTGTTTTTTTTGAACGTCCTGTAGAACGTCACAAATATGCCAAGATATGGATTTCGCAAGTTCACAGTTCGGGCAAATAACTAGTTACAGTCGTGCAGATTCTTTATGTACCTATATGACAGTTGAACTTATCCATTTTATAACGAAAGTTACCTTAGAGTGGAATTGGTCGATCGTTTTGTGCTCTCGTTGGTGTTTGTCCAGTTCGTGTAGTACCGAAGGCAGGTCGGACCCGTATTCTGATTCGTGAAGCTTTTTCTGAAAAAGACAAAAGTTTTATAATTCTAATCAAAAACCAATATAAAAAGCAACGCGGGTAGTCTGTATTGAGTGACGCGCACAGACTATGATGACGCTATCGTGCGCGCATCGGGCGTGCCAACGGTCGCGCATCGGGCTTGCTACCGCACGCGCATTGGGCGTCCCATCAGGCACGCATCGGGCGTACTACCGGGTATGCCCGAGGGCGCTAAGCCTCTTCTGTCTGGCTTGCGACTTATTTGTTTCATATAAAGTATTATCCAAAAATAAACACAGTTAAATATTATTTAAAAAATAACGTACCAGTTTCTCCTTGCACCATCTGGTGGCTTCATGCAGCTGCTGGAACTTGGGGTCAGCGTCGAGTACTCTCATCTCGGTGACGGTGCGCGTCTCGCGGCGGACAGTGGTCTGCTGCACGGGCAGCCGCACCGACGACAGCCGCGGCAGCAGCCGGCCCGTGAACGACTGCCGCGCGTTCAGCCAGCGGTCGTGTACTTGCTGTACTCTGCATATATCGAACATATTATACATGGTTACTTTTTGAACAAGGGCAAAGGTATGGCACTTCATAGAAGTGGAGTATCATTTATGCCTACACTAATACAAACGAAACCATACATCCGTGCACTTGTCAATGCGTTCTGTATTAAATACTCTTATTAACTCTGTGACACCGGCAACGTTTTTGGAACAAGTTCAGTCCGTGATACTGAACTAATTTCCATAAAAACAATTAAATCGATAATAATAGAATCGATGACGATTTTTTTTCGTTTTCCGATAAAGTGGTTCAGTATCACGAACTGACCTTGCTCCAAAAATATTGCCGGTGTTTTAAAAGTAACCCTGTATTTGGGTATTTTAAGCCTTCAGAACGTCGGCGCCATATAGTGGAATTTTGTCATTCGCTCACTGTCATTTTGTCATTCGCTCACTGTCATTGGGAGGTGTCAGCGTCGGTAGGGCAGCGGCTATATTAAATCAGTACGCTTTTGAATCTCGGTGTCGGTGGTCGTCTCCACAGGAGACATCAAGCTCAAGGTTTTTTAGGCATTCAAGATGCAGTACTAAAGTACTCAATTCTTATTTCATTATTTAATATGGAAGATATTACTTGAGTATTAAATTACAATACGATTTTTGACATCTGAAACTACAATCGAAACATTTTTTGGTTTTATCTTATTGAAGATATTTTTTCTACCTTTTTAAAGTCCCTTTTTATTTAATCTATCACAGGTAAATAGTAAACAGTGCGTAAATATTACGGATACTAGATTGATAAAATAAGTCTAATAAATGTTTAATAATCACATTGAAAAAATAATAAGAATTTTAAAAATATCAAGTAAAGTTTCTATACTATCCGTCCATCATATAAGACCATCTTGGATAACAAAATAAGTGAAATCATTTAAAAAATTACCTTCTATGAAGGTCGTTAGCCTGAGGATATCTTCCTTCCCTCAAAGCGTGTGAATCTTGGAACATTTCTTGTATCGTGTGTTCCATCGCTCGAAGGTCCTGTTCGATCTGTTCGGCGGCCATCTTGGCTTCGGCCGGGTGGACGCCGCGCTCAACGCGACGGATCTCACTTTCAATGTGTCGTTCTACGTTGTCTAAGCCACCTTCTGTCTGTTTTATGTCTCTGTAAAATAAAAATGACCATTTTTAATTCAAATATAAACAGTATTTTTAAGTCGCAGATTTACTTTTGAGTTTATCGAATACTTTGTTAAACAATCAATTAAGTATTTTAAATAGTAATTTAAATGAAACGGTTGACTTCTTTTTATACAAGTCGATCCTAAAACGACAGCCAAATCGTTTCTTATCCAATTCGCGTGTTGCAAACCTCTTTAGAGAAGAAAATAGTTCCCTTAAAAGGCTTCCCATAATCCGCCAAAATGTGGTGCCTTCGGCGGAGTAAATTAAAGTTAAATTTATGGCTCCTCCTAAACTTTGGTTCTGCCCCCATCCAGAATGGAAGGAATACCAACCTGTGCAATTTTTCAGCAAGTCGCTGCAGCCGCTCCAGCCTCCTGATCTCGTCGGCCAGGTCTCTCTCCCTCTCAGTGTGCGCTATCATCAGTCTGGACCACGCCTGCTCCAGCGCTTCCGGTCGTAACGTCGGCTCGATGTCGCATTCGCCCACCGATTCGAAATATTTCTGTAGAAATTATAAAAAATAGGTTAGTAAGAATTTATACATATACATTCCTTGCGGTAATATGAAAAGAATTGTGCTTGAATATAATTATGTATTGTCGTGTGGTTCCCGGCAAAGTAAAATTGGGTCGGTCTATGTGAAGACAAATACTAGGATTAAACTTAGTCAAAAGTTATTTTAGGACATTAACGGTCTCAAACTAGATAATGTCCTCTTTACCACCATAACCAGTTGGTAGCAGAGAGGGGGTGGAAGCAATAAAATTTGGCGACCTTGAATATTGCGTCCCAAACACACCAAAATAGTGGGGAGTTCCATCTGTGTGGTGGAAGTTCCAGAAATGTGAGATTGTCAACAATTACCTCCAGCTCCCTGTAGTGGTGGAACAGCTTCTGCTTCTCCCTCTGTCGCAGCGGCACCTCCTCGGCGCGGAACCGCGTGCTCTCGCTGAGCAGCTTCTTCATCTCGATCAAAGTTGACGGGAAAGCACGGTCCTGGAACATAACAAAACTTGTCAGTTCAAATAAATTTCTTTCTTGATTGCCTAGGAGGAATACAACGTAGATTATACCAGCTGCTTCTCGCGCAGGTCCAAAGATGGGCGACACACACTAAAATTCAGAGTGAAGACAAGTCGCACCATTTAAAGCACACTAAACTCTTCGGTATAAAACCCATTTCTCATGCAACTAGATGAGAAACATTTATGGAGAACAGTGTTATAGCGAACTAGATCGTATTACACCTGCATAAGGTCACATTTCTCGTGCAACCAGACGAGACCCAGCAGTGAAGATAGTACAGCAAGCATTGTTTTAGACGTATGTCATAGTTATAGCAAACTATTATGTATCTCACCTGCATAAGGGCGCATTTTTCGTACAACCAGACGACATCCATGAATGAAAATAGTACAGCAAGCAATGTTTTAGACGTTTATCGTAGTTGCAGCAAACTATTCTGTATCTCACCTGCATAAGGGCGCATTTCTCATGCAACCAGACGAGAGTCATCAGTGAAGATACTACAGCAAGCATTGTTTTAGACGTGTGTCATTGTTATAGCAAACTATTCTGTATCTCACCTGCATAAGGGCGCATTTCTCGTGCAACCAGGCGCGGTGCTGCGCCGCTAGCTCAGTGTACGCCGCGGCGCGCCTCTGGGACTCCGCATCGAATAGTGGGTGCACCGCCGGCGGCTCCGGGAACGTCTCGTAGAGAGACGAGATGTACGTGATAAGGGACTTCTCGTCGGGTTCGTGGGTGTCCACATCTGGAGAAGAAGATACAGTTTTATTATACGAGAACAAAAGTATTAGAAGGAGGTTGGGCCTGGCTCGTAGGAAGCGAAGGGGTGTTGTTTTTATTTTTATTTCTTTATTTTCAAGGGGAGCCAACAGCTATTATATTACAAAAAAAATTTGATATCGGAGAGCCAATAAAAGGTTTCAAAGGTTGTTCTGTTCTTTTCGCCGGCTTCGGGTCGGCTTTGTTGTTTGACAAATACTGCCGAACCGACAATGCCGTATGTGTGTAGCAACCCTAATGGTTTAAACAAAGTACTAAAATTTTAAAATAAAACGGTTGGTAAAGCGTTCATGTATGCTTTAATTGTCAACCATAAACTCAGCAAAAGAGACCATTGCAATTAACACCGTTACAAGTACAGTGTTCCCATAAACACTGCATGCAGAGGTCAAACGCACGTCACTTGAAATGGTCGCGTAATTTGAACATGCACCCATTATCTGTGATCTCAGGTACGGGCTATTATTCACGAAGGTTTTCATGTTCTACATTTATGGATGGTTACCATCATACATAATCAGTAAAAAAACCATCCACCGCCATCACGCTAATAGTGGCCTTTAAGTCTTGCGGCCGAGAGACCCAAAATGCTCTGTTTGCCCCACTAGGGATAAAGACGTGATATTGTATTTTCTGAGAGCGCCCGCGAGGGTTTAGCGGTTATTACACTTTCCAATTTGACGGACTGATTGGACCCGTTTAGAGTAAAAAGGACGTTCCGACCACAGACCATGGATCAAGAGAGACACAGCCTCAGCATGAATTGGCGAGTCGATCTGAAGTCAAATTGACTTCATTTAAGATCGTCACTTTTAGTCCGTGTATGTCAATTCATTAGATCGGACATTCATTCTCTACTGTAAAATACCTAAATTTGCCGTTTTGAGATATAGAAACTCGTCGAAAAACGTTGGAGGAAGTAATAAAAAAAGTTTTCTTCCGTTTGTAAGTGAATTTCTTATTAATATTTGTATGAAAATCTGGCGTGCCAATTTTCATACGAATATTAATAAGGATAACAAATTGAAGGACTTTCTTTATCTAGTAGTATATACAGATCTGTGGTTCCGACCGTTCTACTTCTTTGTAAACTGTGAATACATTCCAAAATGCAATAGGTCACAAGCAACGTGTTAGACAGGAATAACCTTATAATAAAAGCAATAAAGTTGTTGTATGCGTGGCCGCATGTCACGCGCCACGATTTAGGATGCAATTTAGTATAGTGCGATCACTAGCAAACAATTTAAGAACCTAACTTTTACAAGTTAGAGTTCCTACAAATTGGATGGTGTAATAACCGCGCAATGCACGTATTGGCAACGCATGCCGAGTGCAGCTAGTAAATGAATAAAATTTGTTATATTCAAATTGTTTTCTAAATACGTAAAGTCTGTTTTTTATCTGTATAAAACTTTAAACTGCGGCAGCTGCCATTTATAGCTGTCTATTGCCAATAATGTGCCTGTGTTAAATATAAAATTTATTGTTAATCTGTCCTAGTTGGAGTACAGCCAAGGAGGCTCGACAATGTTAAAGGCAAATATTTTAAAGTTAAAAATGCAGTGTCTATGCGGATGCAATGAAATTACTTTAGAATGAACAAAACTTATTTTTTACATACATTGATCATTGCGGCGGATTGTGGCTCTAAGTAGGGGCGAGTGGAAGGAGAAAGGGGAGGCCTTGGCCCAGCAGTGCGACACCAATATAGGCTAGTAAAAAAATGGAAATCTCCGATGAAAAAGGGGAGTGTGTCAAATTGACTTGTGTCGGATTTTGATGATTTTTTTTTGTTTGGAAGATGCCTTGATCGACTGTGTTCTTATTTATGATTTAATAAACGCAGGGTAAGCACCGCATGCGTTTTCGAATTTGAGTTATTCGCATTTTTGTATGGGCCAGTATACCAATTAAACCTTTTAACGCCTCCTTTAACACCTCGAGGTTCATGACTTGATGCTATTTACATATCCCGACCATGTTCAAATGCTTCGCCTATATTATATATACACGGATGACGTCACCTCGCCAATCCAACCGAAAACAATGGATCGTAAAACCCGGGAGCTGTCATAGCAACCTGCCGTACTGCAAGTGTTTTGTTATTGTCTTATATTGATTCTTAAGACGTTTTTAGATAAACAAAAAAGATTTACTAGCGACTTGCCCTTGTTTTTCTAGGTATATACATATATACATACTATCACGCCTGTTTCCCACAGTGGTAGGCAGAGATTATGGAACTCCACTTGCTACGATCCTGTCAGACCTCTTTCGCTTCATCTACACTCATCAACCATGTTACGGGTACTTCTTACCTCTCCTTTTATACAACGTCTGCAATCTGATCGCAGAAAGTTCGCCGAAGTCGACCCTGTCCCGCTATTCCTTTCACACTTGCCTTTTTGTTAATCTCTTTTCATCCATCCTTTCTACATGCCCAAACCATCTTAACATCCCTTTCTTTATTTTTGTCACTACGTCCTCTAGGTACAGTCAGCAGCAAACACAAATCGTCTAATAAAAAAAACCGTGCCCTGCTAAGCACGGTAGATACCACGATAATAGACGCTTTAACGTGCGTCAAACTACTTAAATTTTAGAAGCTCGAGAAAAAGATATTGTAGTCTTACTTTTCTATCTCGCTATTTTGTTCGCAGGCCTTTGACATCTGATTGCGATCAAAGGCGATTACCGTGCCCTGCGAAGCACGGCAGATACCGCGATATGAGACTTAACGTGCGTTACACTACGTAAATTGTTGGAAGTCTACACGCACGACCTTAGATAGGAGTTTACAGTTTTAATTTACATTACGGGATAGGAATGAAATCTGGAGACTGAGTTCGAAGGCTCTTGTTGCTAAGTCATCATCAAGTATTTTTTAGTCTCCACTGCAGGAGCACGACCCTCTCTGTACTACCAGAGCCATATATTAGCCAGAGCAGTCAGAGGATTTGGCCAACACTCTCCACGCTGGCCAGACGGGTTGGAGAGGTCTCATTGATGTTTATAAGCTTTGTTAAGCTTGTGTTTTTAAAGTCGCCTTCTACGACATCCACGGAAAGACTTGGAGTGGTCATATTCTCTTATGCTGGAAACCATGCCTTCCAGGACAGGCAGAACCCATGGGTATTAAAATAGTGACGAGTTGCTAGCCGCATCGCCTAATGACATGATTCAGATTCCGTTTACGATTCACGCCCATTTTCTCGATCTGCTTTTACGATCTGCGCGGGAAGAAAAGTAGTTGGTATATTCTACTTTTTTTTCTCAGACCAGCGCCCGTAGCATGGCACCGTTGATATACTTAGATAAAGTTTATATCACGCGACAGATTAGTGCTATCCCACTCGTTAATTATTACGTAGAGCGGGACAGTGATAGAGGATAGCGCTCAATAAATGCTGTCACCAGTGTCATGCTACGGCGGCAGCACCAGATTCTTATCGAGAGGAGCTCAGTGTCCTTACATCCAAGCGTATTCACGGTTGCATCCTCAGCGGTAATGCTTAAGAGCCCGGGGTCCGCTAACTAACCAAGGTGATTTGACGAGGTTACTGGTTTTTACACAGAGCTACTGCCGTCTGACCTCCGCAACCCAAAGGGTAGACCAGAACTAATCCTAGGGATAGGTACAAACGCTAGATGGCGTTGGGACTGGGCTTTACGTGCCTTCTGAAGCACGGAATCATCTTTCTTTTTGGATAATCAGGTGATTCAAGCCTGCAATATCCTAACCAGACTGGAAACAACTTTTCACAAATTATGCTTCCCAGTAGGCACAACCCACAACCTCCGGATCACAAGGCAAACGCCTTGACCACTGGACCACGGAGGCAGTCAGGAGCTCAGTATCCTATAAGCAGATATTACTAGCGTTTTAACATATTAAGAAACTCTGGGCGTGGTCTGATGCTGTCAATACGACGGACAAGTGGTATAAAAATATATCAAGCTCCTACGTGCTTGTGTTCTACGCTTCGCTTGCCAGTACGTGGTCGCTATTCGGAAACCTTTTTTTTGTTCCATCGGCTATCGGTTCATCGCGCTATGTGTCCCGCCCACTGCCACTTCAACAAGCTAATCCACTGGGCTTTATCAGTGACTTTTGTTTTCCTACGAATTTTCTAATTTCTGATTCTTCTTCTTATTATGAGACCCATAGTAAGGGACCACGTTTCAGAGCCAAAAGTCATCACTGGCCTATTCCGAATCTTGTAAAATCAGACAGTGTTGGCCACTTATTAGAAAAACCAGCAAGCAACTCATCTCTTTTCTAAACATACTCGCAATTATGCATACAAAGAATCCCTAATTTCTCTACCTCTATAGCTTCCCACGCTAGATGTCGAAGGTCACGTATTGACAGGTTCAACGAACGGCCTGACGCTAAATGTACTGTTAGCTCCAAAATAATTAGACAGGGAAATTAAAACATTGTTAATGTAAACTTAGTGATGTGGTAGACATGTTGCCATCGCATATATTACTGAGCAGAAAAAACTTGAAAGCGTTCTTAAATTCTGGATACAATTGAGTTTTTTTAGGCTTCCGTACCTATAGGGTGCCAACGGCACCATATTACTACGCTGTCTGTCCGTCCATCTGTCACAGGGGCTCCAATATTAGCCAGAGCAGTCAGAGGATTTGGCCTACACTCCACGCTGGCCAGACGGCTTGGAGAGGTCTCATAATCTTATTGACGTTTATAAGCTTTGTTCAGCTTGTGTTTTCCACCGGAAGACTGGGAGTGGTCCTATTCTACTCTGCCGGGAACCACTCGGCTGGTGTAAATAAAGAGTTTAATATTACCTTCGGGGTCCAACAGTCTGGTAACGCCATACTCCTTCTCCACTACGTGGAAAGCGGTCTCCAAGCGCTCGCGGACCTGCCTTGATCTGCAAAGAAAATAATGTTCGTTAATTGTTTCCTCCAGAAACATGAATTTAAAAAGAAACCAAGATCGAGTGGGACAGCTTTATATGATACCAGGCCTGTGTCACTCCTCGTTTAGGTATCGAAAATGTACCTATATTATTACTATGCGCGCAGGCGGCCCCTCCGGATGGTAAATTCAGTTATACGAATCGTTTGTCCAGAGTAATAAGAATGAAATTGGCTTGCAATGGATGTCTAGGTATCTATACGAAAAGGTGCTGAGTTCTGATGTGAGCTAAATTAAACCATATCGCTAGCCACATTGAGTTTGTAATTCTTTGAATTTCTTTGCTAAGTGAGACTTCTGTACGTTAGTATTATTTATTCTGTGATGATACCAAGAAGACTGTCACTAACTCGGTAGACAGAGCCTAGGTTTGCAAGACTCAAAGGGCACTCTTGACGTGATGGTAGGTGTGAAAGTAAAAAACAAGCAGCTGATACATTTTACTTTTTTATTGGCTTCCGGATGAAATGGCCCGCCACCGCCTCGCAGATCGGAATTGCTGGATTTAGGGATTTATTTTATTTTATATTTTTAACGATAGTGGATAGAAGAGCTACTAAAAGGAAACCTCCCAACATGCCTTAAAAAAGAAACTCGTCAACATGAGTATCATGGCCACCCTACCTACCTACGGTGCCCAGACTTGGTCACTTACAAAATAGAAAAAGTCCAAACTAAAGATTTGCCAGTATGCCCTGGTCTGGCTACGTCCTTGCGTAGAAGCCAGTAGTTGATGCTCCTGTTTGTTTATTCGTGTGGGTAAGCATTTTTTTATGTTATAGAACGACAATCAAACAAGCGGGTCACCTGATGATAAGTGATCACCGCTGCCCATGGACCACTGCAACACCAAAGGTGTAACAAAAGCGTTACCGGACTCTCAGGTAGATATAGTCTCGTTTTTTTAAGGTTTCAATGTCGTAATACTGATATTAATTAATTAATTACCTGATATTACGCCAGTCTATCAGATCCGGCCGGTTCCTGTGTATGAGCGCGTTGAAAGCCAGTCCATCTCTCCAGGAAGACGTGAAGTCTGACACGCGGACGCCCGGGTACTTAGCTGTAGAGCGCCGGGCCCAGCTCAGCAGGGCCTCGCGCGCAGTCACGTTCGGTTCTTGTCCCACCACTATGTCGGATATCTAAAAAGAAAAAAAACCTCATTAGATATAAAAAAATACTGGCTGGCAACAAAAGCGCATTGGGTTTCATTTATTTAATAATAATCTTTAGTTCGTTGATCGATTTTTTAATGGAAAGGAAATTACTCGTATTATTAGAAACTTATTTTTGAATAAAAGTAAGTATAGAATTAAAATAATGGCTTGCAACAAAAACGCGTTGTGTGATTTATAAGAAAATATTGTGTCAAAAAGAAAATATTCTATGGTTAGGAGTAAAGACTTTAAAAAAAGACATGTCATTAAAAATTTGCAGAATACTTGAACTTAGCGTAACTCAATTTAAAATTTTTGAATAGTCTAAAATTATCGTTGTTAATAGAAATGTAGAGTTATCAGAAAACAAAATGGCGTCCATTCACCAACATAATACATTATTATCATAATGAACAACCATCACTATGACTATAAATCTCAATTGCCGATGCTATCGGTTTCATGAGAAAAAACCCAATTAAGTTATTACCAACAATAGGTAATAACGATGTGTGGTGGCCAAAATACACGGAATCCAACGCCGAAATAGCGAACGTAAATAAAAAGTTATTTATGTCTATGGTTTTAAAGGCGCCAAGTGGAACGGAAAATAGTTGTAACAATTTGTCTTCAAACCACGTAATAATTACTGCGGTAGTTAGATATACAGTTCAATAAATCTTTTTGAGTTTTTAAACCACCAGTTACGCGCTATAAAACGAAATAATACGTTTATAATCAATGTTTTGATATGACAAGATATCTGTATAATCATTTTCTTGGTTTATAAATACAATTAAGCGTAAGCGATTTGGATTTAATTTTTTATATAAATCAATGTTTTTAGTATGTATTAGTTTTAGATTTAATTGATTGCTGTATAATTTAGTTTTATTTTTCTTCTAATTTAGTTTTAATTATATTATTACGAAAAAAAAAATAATTATTTAGCGTAAGTAATTTTACTTGCTATGGTTTTGAAAATTTAAAAGTGGAATTAGATTACCCATTCGATCAAGCTACTTTCATTTGTGATAAATAACAATAAAACTATGAGTAATTATAGAATATTGTAATTGACGAGCTAAGAAATGATACCGATTATATTGTAATAAATCATAATTACAACAGAAGAGCTGTGACCACGGTGGCATCAATCAGTGTTGATTCGAATTTTATATAAGTAATTTTAGCGTGACGAAATAGAGAAAGCAATTTTATTCGTAATTATACTGAAAGCAATGTAGGAAGCTGCAGTTTTTAAACAAGAATTACTTTGGTAGTTGAACCGTGTGATTTCCCGCCTAGATTAGGACCGCTCCGTCTTTTTATGTGAATGTCGTAAGAGGCGGCTGAAATAAGCATCAATATCTCGTAGTTGCACGAGAACTGCATTCCCAAGGAGGGTTGACGTCCTTGAGTGGTAGATTATTTTTGAAAAAGAAAAAGCCGGAGGGCGGAAACAGGACGCAGAAGCAGCACAGATAAGGAGGCAACCGCAATAGCGCAAATCCCGTAGTCATTCATTCTTTTTAATTTAAGGTGAAGATATAGGCAAATGGCCTTGAAGTGTGAAATAAATTGATAACTCGTAAATATGGTGATGACTTCCATATTGCTCTTCGTCATGTACTAGATAGCCCTTTAAATTATTTTATGAACTGCCGTTGAAACTATTATTGGTGATCCGTCTAGCTTTAAAACTTGCCGTGGCCACTTTTGGTGGAGGCAAGTTTTAAAGCTAGACGGACTAATGTAAATACTTTCAACGGTGGTTTATAAAATAATTTCAAGGGCTACCTAGTGCATGACGAAGAGCAATATGGAAATTATCTCCATATTTACGAGTTAACAATTTATTTCAAATGAGGGCGCCACTTCATAGCCTTTTGCCTATACCTTCACCTTAAGAGCTTGCTCTTGTCGTTGGAGTTAAGTGGAGATGCCTTCTCCAATTTTAACTTGTAGTAATATGGAACAAAAATATTTTTGACCAAATAAATTGTCAGATTCAAAAGTGATAGTGAGAGAAAAAAAACCCAGTATGAGTAGAGCTGCATCTCTTCCCGCGCAGATTGTAAAAGCAGACCGTGGGAATTGGCGAAAATCCGAAACATGTTATAATAAGCGATGCGGCTAGCAACCATCACTATTTCGATTCCCTTTTTAAACATTCACCATCACGCTATGTCTTTTGAGTCTAACGACCCTAGGCTCTATCTACCCCATTCGTGACAAAAACGTGATTGCGTATAGAGCCTGAATACATAAATCTCGGCTCTTTTCACGACGTATGTTTGACTGTACACTTTAAGTGAGAGTAATTGATGAACCCGCATCCTAGCCAGACGCATTTCCTCATAGTTCGTCTAAATCTAGACCTGGAGGCCGGCCAGCCGATGCAATGACCTGCACCGTTATTTTTAACTGTACCAATAATACTGAAAAATCTGTAGTTTTTACTGTTGAAGCTATGGGGTCAGGAAAAACGTCGGCATTTCTATTAACACAGTTGCAGCAATATCAGAACTAAGTGAGTCCTCTTCTTATGTCTTTAGTATGTTGTTATTGTTCTAAAGCGTCATACAGTTTTCATTATCAGAATCAGCGAGCATCAGCTTTCTTTGGGAAAGAGACCACACTAGACCCAACTTTATTTACCCCGCAGGAGAAAATTCCCCCTAGCTAAAATCTACCCTGGCTATGGCCAATTTGGAAGTCGGTGAAAAGATTGAGAACGCTATTTAGATAATTTCGTCAGGAAGATAAAAGACAGTTCGTACTTAAAATGTTTCTCAATGTTGCTTCTGTATAAAAAACTATTTGCCGACGTATGTGCGAGTGCCTAAACATCTATACTTGGGAAGACCTGACAGCAGTCAATAAGAAACCATTAAAGTCGCTTAACATTGCACATTAATCTCCACAAATCGCAAATTTTAAATAAATCCCCGCCATCATTCAACAATAAAACGGACTAAAACTCGAGCACAATACAGTTACGTTCGATGTCGCACAATATGACCAAAATCCGGTTAACGACCGCCAAACGAATCAATTCGGGTTGACCGAGTATCGATTGAAAAAAGATCAACAGAGTAATATTTCGAGCGATAAATGAACATTGAACCTATGATCTCAGTAAAATAGGGTAGAAATTGTAATTTATGTGATAAGATTACCCATGTTCAACACTGAGAAGGGTTGCGATGACTATGATTATGGTAGTAAAGTAAATATAAAAAAAATAAACATTTGAAATAGCGTTTAGTTTCCAGTTCCATTAATTCAGGACCATTCCAACTTTTTCTGATAAGACTAAAAAACCAAGCATAAACATCTTGTGCGACAATAAAAAGGAGGACATGCGTATTATTTTCGGAGAAGAAATAACCAAGAAGCGGACCTCGGGCTCCGAAGCAGTAGAGCTAAAAGAAGACACCGTAAACGGGCTCAAAAGAGGAGGACTTCAGCATGAAAATAGCACAAAGTTCCAGGCATAGAATAGCCAGAGTTTTTGTCACTCTGTAAATGAGAGGGAAATTCACAACATTAAGGCTTTTACAATTTGTGAATGTAAGCTTTTGTATTTAGTAGTAATAATGGTTTAAAATCTTTAAAAAAGATCGTTTGATATATCGTCGATGTATAAATATAACAGGAGTTGTATAGTATTTTTGTATATCGACGTCGTCCTCTTATGAGTTAAATAGTATTTGTATATCAACGATACAAATAAAAAGACACTAAACACTTTCAAGATCAAGGGTCTACCATTCACAAACTGACACGAATACCATCCATTGATCGACCATTGCTAAGATAAATACGCTTTTTGTTAGAGACAGCCACAAAAGCATTCTAGTACGTGACAATATTTGTACCGTTAATACTATTTGTTGTCTGTAGTATGATGAAGAGGTGTTTGATGGACTGTGTGGAAGAATTTGTATACAAGTTACCTACGCAAACATGACTATTGGTGGAGTTACACAAAACGAGCACATGAGAATTGCTGCCATACTTCCAACAGTTGCTGTAAAAGTGACAACATATTGGAGAAAAAAACATGAATATCAAGGCGATGACACGATAAGGAAGAACTTAACTGATTAGGTATTAACTAGTTCACATTATACAGAGTGAGTTTTTACCACGAGCCAAATTTTTGGGGCAAGTTCAGTCCATGATACCGAACTACTTTCTATAAACACTATTCATCATCATCAAAATTAAAGGACGACGATCTTGTCCGTGGGGTTTCTTTAATTTTTTTCTATTTTCCGCCAACCTCTTGACATCTTGATACGACACTGCTATCACCTTTCCTTGACTTGCTTCATATAGCTGTGCGTTGGCTTTCCTCTTCCTTTCTTGCCTTCTATTATAATTCGCATAAAACGTTTATTTTCGTTCTCCTAATTGCATGACTGCTAGTGACAATAGTCATTATTACACACTAGTGAATTAGTGTGCAAGTTTTCTCACGATGTTTTTTTAATAGTAGTTGAAAATGACCGTACATGAGTACAAACTCAGAGGTAAGGGTTGGATCTCATCTATCAGCACATGCTGAAGCGTTCCGTCGATCTCTCTCGGTCTAGTAAATGACGCTTCTGAGCGACAGAAAAGGATAGCAGCATAGGAAAATGCTGTTCCGTGCTGAAAGATGAGTTCCAACCCTTAGTCGAGCGTGTTGAGGATCGAACACGTGCTTTACGTGTCTAAACCACCTGGCCACCACAGCCACCATTAGATGACTGACTGAACTTTTCAATATAAATCGAAACAGTATTGGATTATAAACAGCATTTATAAAAAAAAAGAAAAAGTTTTCTAGAGGTTTGGCTGGAAATATTTTTGACATCAAGGTTTTCGCCAATAAAACTACATACCCTTGTGAAGTCAAGATACAAGTAAAGATACAAGATAAATGGATCAAGAAAAGCGCTTGTCTGGCTAAGCATCAATAGGAATCTCCCCTGCTATCGCATTTTTCCAACAATGAAAGTCAGCAGTGTCACGGTGAGCCTGGTTATCAGCTCGTGACGGCATGCATAATCATAGTTTGTTCAGCCACTTTCGCTGATTCGTGGTTTACCATTGGGGCAATGTAAACTTTGTTTAGTATCGCGATGAGTGAGCACGGAGTACCTACGCAAGCGACCAACGTATTTTATTTAACCTTTATTGTCCCACTTAGTTTGTAGTGGGACCGAGGAAGGTTGAATAAGAATTGTTGCACAGGCATCAGGCAGGACCCTCCACATATTAGTACTTTCTTTCTTGTTTTCTTTTTTTTTATCAGCCTATTACAGTCCACTGGTGAACTAAAGGCCTCTCCCAATAAGGGAGGTTTTGCCTCTAATCACCACGCTGGGCAGACGGGTTGGTGATCGCAGTAAATGGTATAAAGTCGTTCCGCAGCATTGACATAGAATATACAACGTGGAAGGGACATACCCGTAATAAATCGAACTACGGTCTATACTAGATTATTATAGTATAATAAAATTAAAATAACAGCTAAAGAAAAAAATTTAAGCATTTCCATACAAAAGTGTGCAGCCGCTCGGGAAATTTTTATGGGAATGTCAAATTTTTTTTTGGTTTTTCGACTGTTATTTTAATTTTATTATACTATAGTGATCTAGTTTAGCTCGTGGTTCGATTTATTACGGGTATGTTCCTTCTACTTTGTATATATCAGTTGAATGGTATAATCCGCTAATTCACTAAACCTAGCTGTTTCGCATTACAGCGTTAAATAACTGACACCTCACACGCAGAATGGCATTAACTATTTGTATTCATCAATGCCGCGGCGCAAGACTGTATATTTTGTAATAGACTGTGTATTTTTTGTGCAGCTTTAAAGCGTCTGCCAAAAGTTCTAGCCCATGAAAAGTGTCTGCCACTTACACATACTACTTCAGAATAATATTTTACAATATATATATATAAAAATCAGCCATACAAATGTAAGTTAAGTTACTCTTATTTTTAGTTACCTTTTTCACCTGGTGTCACGGCCCAGGTGTCACAAGGCGAGCTTCACAACCACGCAGGTATTACAAAGCACGCAAGACGCTACTGAGAACCTGAGGTTTCGTCCGTGTGAAAATAAGTTATATCTGCTCGCTCTGGGATCTTGGACTATTAGTGACAATTATCCCTCTACTTCATTTTTTGTGTGTATGAGTAAAGAAAGAAGCACAAAACTTAAATTATCCCTCAAAATAAGGTTCACCCAAACAAATGCATACATCAAAAGTAGAGTAAAGGCGGTCGGTCATGGCGCGTGGGCGCCGAGGTGATACAGCATGATGTCATGGTGTCAGGGCCTTCGGTTCAGGCTTGATGTGTTTATGGCTCACTTTGTACTTAAGTACTTGTGGAATGCGAGTTATTGAAGACAGCTATGATATAAGTACCTAGTAGTATTTTTTCCTTGTCTATAGTTTTTTTTTTAAATAAAGAAACATTATATTTCTTAGCGAGTCGGAAAGGCGTTCTTATACGATCGTAAACCCAGTGTGTGGACACCTAACCT
The DNA here is from genome assembly GCA_963576875.1 of Acrobasis repandana. Classification (NCBI taxonomy): domain Eukaryota; kingdom Metazoa; phylum Arthropoda; class Insecta; order Lepidoptera; family Pyralidae; genus Acrobasis; species Acrobasis repandana. The sequence goes on from OY756238.1 coordinate 4,039,009, forward strand.
CTACTTCTTTCTTCCCGCCTGTCATTAAGTCATCCATTGTTCATCTATTGTGTTCTTTTGTCTTGTGGCTAAAATAAACATTATATAAGCCACAAAACAAACACTGAAGTTGACACGGAATATTTTTTTACGTTTGGGTGAGACCTTTGCCCAGCAGTGGAACGAAATAGGTTAATAAAAAAAAACTAGCATCTTTTATCAATTTAAGAAATAAATAGAAATAGGGTCAGTTCACACCGAGACGCGACGCGAAACAAGTTCTATATTTCTTCCAAAGTGCGCGCTACGTCGCGTCGCGTCGCGTCTCTTTGTGAACTGACCCATAGGCGACGCGACGACATTGCAAGAAAGCTGCGTGTGTTAATAAATTATGAGAATATTCAGTTTTATTCTAATGTTACTAGGTATATTCAGAAATTTTAGTTGGCTATAACTATCTCATTGGCCATAACTCGTAAGCACTCATAAAAAATCTGTTTAAATAATTGCAAAAGCTTAAAATAATCCTTTACAATGTTTGAGACATTTAACGGACAAACAAGTTTTGAAATTCTTATAAAAATACTTTTAAAAAGCTTATAAATTGTGCATTCAACAGAATTAGCACAAGTGGTCTCAATATCTGAATATCAATCGGACCTTACTGTAAACGTATCGAATCACACGATAAATCCTGACTTTATCGTACCAGCTTTTTTGGGATGACGTAAGCCGATGAGTCGGTTGAGATTTTTGGATTTTGTGAGTCAGTAAGCCTAACGTTTTGTTTCTTGTTTTAAGAAAACAAAACACGCGAGATGTGGATAAAGTTAAAGTTAAAATAACAGATGAAATCCGATTATATAAGGGTATTTAAGAGAAACGAATGTTTATAGTTCTGTTCTGTTATGTCGATGTCTTGTATACTTTCAGTTTAAAAAAAAAATGTGAATGATTGCAATACTCTGATATGCCGATTGGACACAAAGAAAGTACCTATTTCTTATTACACGTGTGTAAATTAGACAGTTGTAAAGAAGATAATGCTAATCTGAAACTAATTGAATAAATAAACCGCAGAATTAGATAAACAACCCACGGCCAATTTAAACGAAAGCAATGCAAATATAACCCAGAAAAAATAGTCAAATTAAGACCCAGTGTCACAATTAATAAGAGAAATCATAAACGTGAAATAATCAGTATGTCCTGTGCTAAATTCGAATCAAGGAAAGCACACAAATAAGATATTGCAGTATCTTGTGTGCCAGTAAAGATGAAGTTCAAAGAAGGTGGGACGGAAGGTGACAAATCTCAATTGAATCATGCTTTCGAAATCATCCTTGGACATCTGGGATTCTGGGACAAACTAAACGACAATATTTTACATGAGTTAGTAAAGATTGCAGCGACTGATGAGTTATAAGCCTGAAGAATGTGAATTGCTTTGTGACAAATTTTACAAATTGTGCAAGCACAAAAGTAAGTTATATACAGTTACATAAATCATTAGATCAAAAATTCTTAAAGGTTTAGATACTACTAGTCTTTTTGTAAATAGGTTTAATAGATAGAAATGCTCGTATTTTAATTAGAAATCTTAAATAGATATAGTTAAAGTTTAGCTATGGATAGCTAAAAGTTTTTGTCAGTAGTTAGTACATTTTTTTTCTAAGTATTAATTAAACTTTTTGCTATACGATGCTCTCATTGGTGCCATAGATAGCAGTAAATATTACAGGCCCTATCATGTAGAGAACAAAACCTGCGAATCAAAGATATAGGAGGTTAAAAAAATTGACGATCACTATAGGCTGATCGCAAGTACCACCCACAAGCTGAATCACGTAGATTTCATTACAGTAACAAAACATTTAGCAGATCATCTCTTATGAATATGAATGGACATCTAGACATCAAAAGATGTCCGCAGTTCATCAAAAAGAATGAAACAATCCGGTCATGCTTCGAGAACCACTTAAATTGTAGCACAAATCAAATAAGACCATTTCATAGAAGACAAAAGATTCAAAATCTTTAAATTTCTAAATTGTGGTCTTGCGGTGGATGCAGAAAAAATGCTTTGAGAAATATGGATTGAGTTCGCTTTAAAATTCGTTTATATCATTTTAATTCTGAATTGTGGTTTTGTTTTCAAGCCACTGGTTTAAGTCGACGTTTTATATGCAGTTTTTTTACCGTTAATGTTTCCAAGCAGCAAATAACTTAAATTCTGACGATATGAAGTCATTTTGTAAAAGCGTAACTCGCATACAAAGATGTTTTATAAGATTTATTGTATAATGATGAAGAGATAAAAATTTAGCCAGATGCATTTCATGTAGACAGATTTATTTACTTCAAGATTTTATAAAAATATTTAAATTATTCTGTATGGTAGACAAGCCAAGAATTTTTATGATTTTATTGTTAATTTAGATCCTGTGTATTTTGTTAGTATAAAAATGACGTGTGTTAAATAATATAACAACCAATGATATCGAAGACCGCACGTAGTAAGAAGAAAAAGCCTGCAAGCTGACAACTTCGTACTCCAAAGCATCACATCTGACCAAGGATTCAGAACTAGGAGTGCAATGTACCTAATAACTAAGAAATAACTCAATATAATAAATAATAAATAAATATATAGGGACAAATCACACTGATTAAGCTAGCCCCTAAGTAAGTTTTAAACTTGTGTTATGGGATACTAATTCAACGATACTATATTTTATGTTAATACATATATAGATAAACACCCATATAATAAATCTAAATACAAAAACGGTGAAAATAACTATGACAACAACAGAGCGAACAAAAAGTTATAACGCACCGACAGAAACCCAATTTCCTACGAGCAGATCTACTAAACGATAACACCACAAATAAGATTAAACCATTGATAAAGACTTTAACATTCGTCAATCAAATGGAGCCTCACATTTATTTATATCTATTGAATGTTATGAACTAAATGATTTGAGCAATTGTATAAACAACTGTAGCTTGAACTTATAAATCTAGTATTAGATATCCAAGTATCTACAAAAGATAGAAGACTTGTCTATGGGTCAAACTTATTTGCTTTATACCAGAAAAGTAGTAGGTAATGTAATTAAACGTTTACAAGTAGATATCGATCGTAAAATAGCCCTAAAAAATCAGTAACAATAGAAAAATAGCCAAAAATTAAATAACTCTATTGAAAAAGAAATGAATTTGTTACCAAAACGGCTAAAATTACTACGCACTAGATTTACAAGTTGATTATCGCAAATAAAAATTAGTGAACAACAAGAAAATAGATTCAGAGATTCCAAAATCGTGACTGATTCTCTATTTATCGATGGTGAGTTTCGATTTATTTATATTCGGAGGCTCGAGACAAAATCTGCTCTATATTTAAGGCCATACTTAGCCAGTGGTGCCCTTGGTTGAAATAAATTATATTTAAGCATTAAATAATTAGGTGATCAAAACCAAGTTATTTTTAATTTTAAGATCTGCGTTCAAAACGAACGTATATTTTCCAAAAATACCACTTTTGGTGTTAAGGCATTTTAATGTTACGCGACATCGTGGTCCCTGTAGACCATTCCAACATAAATTTATTAAATAATTTAAACTGAAGGGCTTTTTAAAAAATCTCAAAGCAAATCATCTCTGTTTTTGCAATTAATAATTTCAAATAGGCGCCACTGGAACTGAGATGAGGCGTTAAAGCGTCTTTTTGTAAGTATTGTGTCATTTTGCGTAAATTGATCACGTTTCGAATCAGAGGCAACAATTCTCAAAAATTGAATTGTTGGTTTTCGATTGTGCCAGACTTAACTAAAAAATTGGTCTGGTTGGTATTTAAAATCACTTTGGAGTAAATGAAGAAAAGTAGAATGGCAGTTTTTCATGCAACTAATAATTGTTCTTAAATTAAAAAAAAAAAATATGGGCGCTGTTGGTCTCACCAAGTCAACGCATTTACGAGTACAATGTTATAGGAGAAAAGCTTTACACGATAGTGAAAACAACACCAAACTCTGTGAACACAGATAGACAAGCGTAAAAAGCAATTTTACTAGATAAAGGTAAAGAGATAACTCCTTAAAGGTTCTGAAAATTCGGAAATATATAGTCAGAAATCACCGAAATACTTGACGTGAGATTAGCGTACACTTGTATGTAGGTATCTCCGAACTCGTCAGGAGTCCTATTTACGAGTACAAGATCATCTTTCTCAGAACACAATACAGTATTAAACACGATTATTTATATAAAAAAGTAACATAAACCGCGATTTTTTTAAAATCCACTTGCATAAGTAAGTTATAATAAGCCTTTCAAATCTGGTGGATAGAGAAACTGTCAAGTAACAGAAAAGGATGCACATACTGCGCTTGTGTGTGACGTCACTGCCATTAGGTTTTGCGCGTACGAAAAAGATAGCGAGATGTCCTCACCTCGCTCGCACTTTTCTTCGTTCCAAAATTTGAAATGCTTATTGCTGCTTATTAAATAACCAATTTTCATGCTGTTTCGTATATAATGTTCATCTAAGCGCGTTCCCGGTTGCATCCTCAGATGTGCTGTTTCGGAGCCCGGAGTGCGCTTTCCCGCTTTTTCTTCTCCATTATAACATGCACGTTAATGCTCACCCAAGGATGCCAAAGACCTTGCGAAGTAGAGAAGAAATTGCCGGAACACTTAAAATGATTCGGCTGTAATTTTACGACCGGCCGCCTGCCTGCCGTCAACCCTCTTAGGGAATGTATTTGTGCGAAAATTTTAACAACCGGCCGCCGCCCGATGTTAGCCCTCTTAGGAAATATTGTTTCGTACATAATATTGTCCAAAAACAAACACAGTGAAAGACCCAATTGGATTCTAATAACCCTATGTCCATGGTACTTTTAAAATTAGGTTGTTCAATAAAAAGCCTGTCTGAATCGATCCACTAGTACTGAAAATAAGTAAAGAAATATCATTTGTTGTTTTAGTTTTTATCATTGCAGTTATTAAATCTTTCATTTCAAGCAACAATAAAAAGATACAGCAGTCACGCCTCAAAAACATTAATCGAATTAAATCTATACATAGGAAACTGTAGATCAGTGACCTCAAATGAAGTTCAATGGTGAACTAAATACATCTACATCAATCATCTTGAAGGATTGAGAGCATCTGTATGGATTCGGATGTAAGGTAAGTGAAAGAAAGTATTCATGAACGTCAAGTGTTTGAGCTTGGTGTGCTTCAAATTTTAATGTTTGGAAAATTGAGATGTGAAAAGGATGATGTTTCTGACAATGTTCTAATAGCACCGGCATGTGAATTCTAATGTAAGTAGGTACTAGGTTTTAAATGGGACACTGTATAAACGTCACGTGTTTAGGTTTCGCCATTATCCCCCCTCCCCCCTGAAAGGCCGGTAACGCTTTTGTTACACCCCTGGTGTTGCAGTTGTCTATGGGCAGCGGTGATCACTTACCATCAGGTGACCCGCTCATTCGTTTGCCGTCTTAGGACATTGAAAAAGAATCAAAAAACTTGTTCGGCAAGTAAAATCTATTTAATTACCGAATCTGCTTACCTACAAACTTTCACGAGAATAGATTGAGAAATGCGACTTGTAGGCGAGACCAACCAAAAAACTGGAATTCGGAAACACGAAAGAATTTTTGCCAAAGGAGACCTTCTTTCGTTTCGCTCACTGGGTAAATAAATACTACGATGTTTAAGTAGATGTCAATATTAGCATCTTATTTGGGTGTACAGGTAAAACTACCAACAGAAAAAAAGCTTTACGAAATGATGTAATTTTTTTCCCGATAGACACGTGTTAATCTTCAAAATTTCGAAACCATACAAAAAAGTACATATGTCTAATACTTTCTCTTAATTTCCTCATCTGCGATGTTTACAAAGGGTGATAAGTGACGTCACGATCGCCAGTCACGACCGCCACGATCCGATCTACGCAATGAGGTTTGCTTCGTTCCAATGAGGTTTATTTACCAGTTTTTTTACTAAATTATATCTATGGTTTTCATCATCTATAGTCTTTATCGACGTATAAAATATTTATTAAGAAGTTAGACCTTGACAGGCACCTTTTAGGTTTTAATTTACATTGTGTTTTAATTAAATATATTTAGATGATAGCCGTGTGGTTCCCGGCAGAGTAGTATAGGACCACTCCAAGTCTTCCCGTGGATGTTGTAAAAGACGACTTAGGATACACAAGCTGAACAAAGCTTATAAACATCAATGAGACCTCTCCAACCCCCTCCTTATAAGATTTATAAATTAAACAAGTGCGCTAATTAAATTTGACCAAATCTTCATGAAATTAGTAAAACTAACTAATCCAGATCAATAGCATGTAACTTTGACTTCCACAAAGTAACACCTGAATCTATAATATTAATTTTCTTTAAAAGTTAAAAGTATGAAAGTCCAGATTGTAATGAGATTAATCGTGAGTTCACAGTTTGGCGAAAACTACTTCACATAACAGGATGTAATGAATTATAGAATTCAATCTAAGATACTGAACAACGTTCCCACAAGGAAGATATATCGAAATATAAAAAATAATGTTTGGCCTCCCATATAAGTTGACCGAACCGATATATTTCATATTTCGACATACCGGACTGATTTAATCTACCTTTAAAATAGTTTCAGTATATTTTGTTAAACGTTATATAATACAAAATAGCTCATAGTCATTATATATACGAGTAAGTATATAAGTAGTAGTTATGTATAAGTAGTTTTTTTTTGTAACTTCACTTTGTATTTGCCAATAAACTGCGTGGCAGTTTGGCAAAATAAACTAGACTGTAAAATAGATTCGCAGTTTTTGGGAATAAATAAAAAAAAACAAACACTTGTATCTCGTGTTTAAGACAATGTTGCTTTCCGTTTCGTATTCCATCTGATTGTTGAAGCGTACTCGCAATGCTCTGATTGGTCAGCGAAACCAAATCTCGTGTAGTAAACGTTTGGCTACTGTTTTACGACAGAAATAATTAATGTTTTTTTTCTAATTTAATATGATAAAAGTGTCCAAATCCTATGTAGTGAATATAATTTGTCTATTTTTTTTTTAATTTTTGTTAAAAAAAAGTTTATTTTACAGTATAGCAGCTTTTTTTAACGAATAAAAATACCACCAGTGGGAAACTTTTGTAGCTCCTATTTACATATTATAATTTGCTTTCCACTTACAGACTCACCATTATGCTCAAATTGGCCTTTGGATCTTGTGGCCCTATATAACTATATTATATATATATATATATATATATATATATATATATTGTAACATAATCGTTAGATTATTGTGCACATAAATATTAAATAAAATAAATATATCCGTAACAAACATAACTTATACATACTAACCACATCTCCCGTACCCTGTAAGGGATAAAAATGTGATTAGTGTGTATAAATATGCATTTCGCGATACATTTTAATGAATGTTTAAAGAAATGCAGTAAAATCTAAATCAGGTTACCAGTCCAACATTACCAGGGTGACATGACTTGGAAGCGGTTATAAATTCACTTCCCACTCTCGCAAACAGTTACCTTAACGAGGCTTAACTGTGCCAGAGTACAATTTATCCTTTTTGCATTTTTATATTTGAATATCTTTTATGGAGTTGGTGAACTGTAGATTCTACCCACTACTTAATTTATAGATATTTAGCCCTGACTGCCGAATACATCGGACCACAGAAGTCCAATGAATTTTCTATTTCGCTTATAGAGTACGTTTCTTGAATATAGCTTCTTGCTCTTGTCGGTGGAGTACTTTCCATGTCTCTCTTGTTCCGCCAAGTTCTTAACTTCCTTATACAGGCTGACTTTTTAAACACTGTCCAAATTTTTGGAGCAAGTTCAGTCCATGATACTGAACTACTTTCTACAAAAAAAGTTATTAAAAATCGATAAAAAATTTTCGTCCTCGCATACAGAGCGCTCAGGCAGACGGACTTTGTATGGGAGGACGACAAATTTTGACAGTGTTTAAAAAGTCAGCCTGTATGTTTTCACGTTAAATTTTTCCATTATTTGATTGAAAAATTTGCTGCGAGGATTGAAATCACCCTGTAACAAAAGGCGACCTTATCCCATAGCGATCACTTCAAAGAACAGCAGTCAAGAAAAATATATGTAAGTAAGTTCCATTTACTTATTATCAAAATCAAGTTTCTTTTACAGTTAAAGTTCATTCACACTGGCTTTAAAAATCCTGTATTGGTTATTAGCATTGCTAGTAAAATTTCATCACAAGTTCAATCATTACAAGTTATTGAGGCCGTAACTGAATTTTCCGGGGTCCAGTGCTGCCCCCACTTAAAATAAATCATTTCAAAAAAAACGAAAAATTAAAATTAAAATTTTGCTACTACCAAGTCCTAGATAACCCTTTGAAGTATTTTATGAACTACTGTGTATAATGAGAACGTTAAGCTTTACTACGCACATTTGCGAAAAGTGGCCGTTTTTCGCAAATGTGCGTAGTAAAGCTTAACGTTCTCACTTTTAACTGTAAAAAGTAGTTCATAAAATACTTTGAAGGGTTATTTACGAGTACGAGTAGATCTTGGTACTAGCAATATTTTAAATTATGTCTCCGTTTTCTTTGTAATGATTTATTTTAAATGGGGGCAGCACTGGACACCGGAAAATTCAGGTACGGCCTTAAGTTGTAATCCAACTGTTTTTAACCGATTTAAAAAGGAGGAGGTTATCAATTTGACTGTATGTTTTTTTTTTGTACAAGTATCTTCTTACGCGATATTCGCCAATCCGCTAGATGACAAGAAGTCAAATCAAATACTTTTTCTAAACGTCAAAACAAACATTTTCTATATGATTTGTATGAAATACAAAGCCGTGACGTCATAGATATTTTCGAGTCAAATAGCGCTCTTAATACCTCAAAGTATGTACTTTCAAATAAAACTATAGCGGTCTCGGTATCATAGATAGTTATTTTTTAATACGTCATGAATCGTAAACCGCAATTTACCTTTAGAACTTTTGTATTATGTTACTTGCTGCTACGGAACCCTTAATGGGCGAGTCCGACTCGCACTTTTATTCTTTTAACAGTACCAAATAATTTATTTTTGACCCAGTCTATTTTGATAATTATTTTTTATTTGAAAGCCTCTTACTATCTACAAAGATATGATGAAGAACTTTAGAGATATGGAAGAAACTCCTTAACGTCCTACAGCACGTTGACAGTGAAGTCGGTAGTTTAGAAAAAAAACCTTTATTGTAATGAAATACCAGATATCATAAATACGCCAGTTTAATCACAAACAATTTGACGTCGCGGTCACGCATCGAATAATGTGTGATGTGATGTAATAGGACAGCGTAATAAAACGACTACCTACTGTAATAAACGGGCAAGTGCGAGTCGGACTCGTACATGAAGGGTTCCGTACCACCGTACAATGTTTTGAAATGCTAAAAAAACACGTTTTTTGTATGACGACCCCCTTTAATTTTTAACTTTTTTTTTATTTTTAGTATTTGTTGTTATAACGGCCATAGTAATACATAATCTGTGAAAATTTCAAGTATCTAGTTAATGTCATTATAAAGATCTAGTTAAAAACGCTGAAAAAAACACGTTTCTTGTATGACGACCCCCTTTAATTTTTAACTTTTTTTATTTTCAGTATTTGTTGTTATAGCGGCCACAGTAATACTTAATCGGTGAAAATTTCAAGTGTCTAGCTATTACGGTTCAAGAGATAGAGCCCTGTGACAGACGGACAGACAGACAGACAACGGAGTCTCAGTAATAGGGTCCCGTTTGCACCCTTTAGGTACGGAACCCTAAAAAAGTAGTTCCTTCTGTTGACAGGTATTGTTTTATGGACGGAAGTCCATTTAGAAAAAAAATGTTTTTATTGTTAACTTGATGTTTACAGAGGTGATCTTACGTCTATAGGTGTTGAAGTCTCCTTTTAGGCAGTCAAAGATGCCTGAGATTAAGGAACGTACGTACTTGTATTTTTTATTCAATACTAATGTTTTTATTTTTTATTTAATCTACATAAAATTTCACCAAATACAGTCTAAAAAATATACTGAAACTATTTTAAGAGTGAATTTAGTCCATAAATATACTGAAACTATTTTAAGGGTGAATTTAGTCAATGACACTGAAAAACTTTCCCCAAGAAACATAAAACGAAAAATGAAACATTTTTTTTTACCTATACTCGTGTTTTCCGAACGATATCCTTTCTTTTAATACGGGTATGTTTGCTATTAAAATCTATTTCATTCATAATTTTGCCTCATTATTTTTTGCTTTGATTCATGATCTACGATCAGCCTTGATCACGCTGACCATTTACGGTAGTGATGTCAAACATACCAGTTTCTGACCTCATCTGTTTATCATTGGTATGGAACCTTATTTTTATTGGACAAATATTATTTAAATATATTTATTATTTAAATCCCTGCTCTGCTAGTATTCTGAGTCGAAAATCGATGCATCATTATTTTGTTTTAGATTGCCAGTTTAAGATGACCAAATAAAATAAGACTTTAAAGCCAAATGATATAGACAGCATAATAGTAAGGATTTCAATATAACCCTTGAGTTTAAAATAGTTTGAATGTAAAGATTTTAAGGCCGGTCGCATTGTATAAGATATTTTCTGACAGAATATATTTCTGACGGCCTCCGGAAGGCACTCCCCCACATACTATCAGACACGTCAAAATCAGGATGTGAAATGGGTCCGAAAAATATTATTTTATTTAGTCCGTTAGATTATCTAAAAATAAAGGAACATATATTTTTCGGTTTATCAAAGTAATAAAAAATCACAAAGATACAGCGCATCGAAGTTTTAGAATGAGGGCGATTAAAACGGCCCATTTGAATTTAATACTAGATGGTGACAATCATGTAGTGATAAATTTAAATGCGCCGTATCTCCTTCATTATTTGCTAATCAGAGAAAATACTAAATACGTATACAATATTTTTAAATAATCTACAACTGTTAATTATGTAAGCTTGCGCTGCATTTGTAAAAGTGAGATTTCAATAAAATATCGGCTATTGGCTAGACTTTTTGTAAATTTCCATACCTAGTAGTTGTCTTTTTGTTTGATGATCTATTTAATTTGCCTTCTAAAGATTTAAATTAATATGTCAAAGTATAAATAAAAAAGCGGCCAAGTGCGAATCGGACTCGCCCATGAAGGGTTCTGTAGCAGCAAGTAACATAATATAAAAGTTCTAAAGGTAAATTGCGGTTTACGATTTATGACGTATTAAAAAATAACTATCTATGATACCGAGACCGCTATAGTTTTAATTGAAAGTACATACTTTGAGGTATATACCACATTTTTTTCAGTTTTATTTTAGTAATATTTCAAAAGTTACGGTGGGGGGACTCCTCAAATTTTAACTTTGTATTAGATTATCTCAAGACTAGGGGGTTTGATCTACATAGTTTCAAAGCAGTTTTTGTTGCATTTTAAAAGACCTTTTCGACGATACCCCACACGTTGGGGTTAGTCCAATTTATTTTTTAAATTGTGACAATCGGTGCAGTAGCGGCGGAGTACGAGCCCGGACGGACAGACAAACCGACGAACGGACGGACGGACATGACGAAACTAAAAGGGTTCCTTGTGGACTACGAAACCCTAAAAAGTGTGGTACTAACTACTGTTCAAGACATAGATGTATGATAAGGCAACAATCAAGCAATTTTTCCCAACAATGCAGCTCTCGGTATATCGGCCGACAATCTGTAGACATGTGTTATAAAACGTATTGTTATCAAATTATTGCTGTAGAAACTGTCTGAGAATCGACCTGAAGAAAATCAGACTTGTTATGTGACCTTTAAAGTATGGTTAATATCAAATAAATGCTGTTTAGAAAAGCAGTGGGAATGAATCTCAGCAGTGGACAGAGATTTAAAAAAAGCAGTGCCGACAGAAGTGTAAACTTGAACAATTACGTGAGGTGTCGGTTACGGTAACAGTGACGCGAGTTCAATGGTTTAATTCCATCTCAAAAAATTCCCAACACGCCTAAGAAAGTTTTCACTTCAAAATAGTTTTATATCCAATTCGTGACACTAAAAATGGCCTTTGGGTCTTACAGCCCTGGGCTCTGTCTCCCCCGTTTGGGATAAAAACGTGATAATGTATCTGTAATATATTCCGTTTTCCAGCCGTGTGGAAACCAAAGGTCATCGTCGGATCCGATCGAAAGTGCCAGTTCCGCGCTGATAACCGGGAGAAAGCAAAAGGGATGGAAAGTGAGACATGCGATACCGTAGGTGGGATCAAACGTGTTATATATAGACGACATCATAAAAACTTACAAGTACCATAACCATGCCACTTTCCACGTGGTGGACAACCGTCAATAGAGATATTAAGCGGGCACAGCTAGAAATCCAGACAACCCGGGACCGAGCGTCCTGGCGCCGTGGTACGAGGAGGGCCGACCCCAAATAACTTGACAAGGCACGGCAAAAGAAGAAGAATACCTATAGTATTATAGTAAATATAGGAGTAAACTAACGATATAACTAAACTGCAGGCCGCTCTAGATCGGTTGTATTGGAAATCCTTCGGAGAGATGTCCAGCAGTGGACGTTATGCGGCTGAAATGATATTGATGATAACTAAACTGACAAATTAAAAAATGCCCGACTTTCAACCGTTTACCTCCAATAATTTTGGAATGGCTGATCCTATTTTTATCATACATAGCTAAAACCATCTCATTATAGACATATAATTGAAAAATGCCAGTTGTCCGTTTCAATACTTGCAAACCATTCACTCAATTGATGGATCTAAGCGAGCGTCCAGAAACAAAATGTTCAAAATAAATAAAATAAGTTATGAACTACACTCAAGGTAAATCGGAATTGAGATGTTGAAATATATTGATATATACATACATACATACTATCACGCCTGTTTCCCACAGGGGTAGGCAGAGACTATGGACGTCCACTTGCTACGATCTTGACAGACCTCTTTCGCTTCATTTACACTCATCAACCTCTTCATACATGCCCTTCGGTTACGTGTACTTAAATACTGGGTGGCGCAAAAGTAAAGACCCTATTTGGTTCAGCTATAACATTTTTTCTAAATTAGAAAACTAGATTTAGGTTTTTTTAAATGTATATTTGTGCCATTAAATTTCGTACCATTAGGATTTAAAGATGATGTCTTTTAAATGGTGACCTCCAGAGTTGATACACATTTGAGCCCTATTTATGACATTTTGCATAACTTGCCGTAACACTTCCTGCGATATGTTCGTTATTTCTTGACGAATGTTTTCTTTTAGAACTGCGAGAGTCTGTGGCTTGTTCACATACACCCGAGATTTCAAAAAACCCCAAAGAAAGAAGTCTGGACTGGTCAGATCGGGTGATCTTGCAGGCCAAGGCAAATCGCCAAAACGAGAGATAACTCGGCCTGGAAAAGCGTCCCTCACTAAGTCCATAGTGTCGCGCGCTGTGTGTGCCGTAGCGCCGTCTTGTTGAAACCAGATGTGCTCCAGCCCCAATTCGTCCAAACTGGGTATCAAAAACTCTCGTAACATGGTTCTGTAGCGTTCTCCAGTGACAGTTATCGCATTGCCTCCAGCGTCTTCGAAAAAATAGGGTCCGATCACTCTGTCAACACAGATGCCACACCATACAGTAACTTTTAGTGGGTGTAGAGGTGTTTCTTGAATAATGCGCGGATTATCAGTGCCCCAGAACCGAGTATTCTGCTTATTGACATGCCCTGAGAGATGGAAATGCGCTTCGTCACTCATAACCAATTTTGAAGGAAAATCATCCTCTTCAAGGTTGAGGTTTATGACGCGCTGGCAGTAATCTAGACGAGCTCGGTGGTCAGCAGGCAGCAGCTGATGAGTCATTTGAGTTTTATACGGGAACATCTTTAAGTCTTTCACCAAAATACGCTGCAGGGTCCGTCTGGAAATGCCCAATTGCGTGGCACGTCGCCTCGTTGATGTTTCTGGACACTCTTCCACATCTTCGCGCACAGCATCGATATTTTCAGCTGAACGGCCTGTTCTTGGTCTCCCAGACTTAGGTCTATCCAATGTTGAGCCAGTTGCTTCAAGGCGTGTGGCAAAGCGTCGAATTGTGCGACCAATCGGTGCCGGACGGTGGTGAAATCGTCGACGAAATTCACGTTGTGTTCTTATCACTGATGAATTATTCCGTAAGAACATTGACACAATTATTCCACGTTCTTGGGGAGTAAAACGATCCATGTTTATTTTCAGTGTATTTTACATTTGTTCACTACACAATTTTCAACAACAGAATGACAGAAAATGTCATATAAAAAAAATAAAAGTATTTTCTTTAGTGCCAGTACTTTTGCGCCACCCAGTATATTGATCCTTATACCTAAACATCTAATCTTGGATATAGTTTGTAGATCATTGACCAAACTGCCAGACTTCTTTACAAAAAGCACAATAAAATAGTTTTAAAAAAAACAGTGGACGCAACAAAATCGCCAACTTCTACAGTTCGAAATGACTCTACATTAAAGCCTGAGTCAAAGGTTATTGAAAGTGGTGAACACTATATCTGTGGGTGAACACGATGTTCTCGCGACGAGGGACATGTTGAAAGGCGAGCTGATAGATAATATAAACTTAACAACCAGGTTAAGTACAGGTAATGTAATAAACAATAATGCTCTAGCATCTAAAACCTGCAAATTACAATGTAGGGTTATAATAATTTATTTATCGTTTGAGATATTGAAGTCCAAGAAAATGATTCGATTACACCATATAATACACTAAATAGACTCCTATTATTTAGGTTATAGACATATTGTCTGAGTGTCACAAGTTAATTTATTTGGGTCTTTTAGACTTAAAAATATAAATAAATTTCCATTTACAAATTTGTCAACTAAAAATATAAATAAATCATATGCATTAGTTATAATTAGTTTACTTTTAGTTATTTTAACATAGGTATATTTTGTAAACTTAGTTAAATATTAGTGTCACTGCCGTGCCAATTTTTTAAGCATATGCAAATATCTAGAAGATTCCAAAAATATTATACAAGAAAGATAAATATAATATCGACGCGCAAGAGCAAGCAAGTAATAAAGAATCAATTTATTCTAATAAATCTAATGGCCGTAATAAAATGCAATCATCTCTTTGAAACAATGTAGACAGTGGCAGACTGGATGCTGTAGAATGAAGCGAGGCTAATCGTACATGATAGCCATAGCAGATACAAAGTGTGAAATTATAATTTCAAAGTGAATTGGTTAAAAGCGGCCATCTTTATTATTTTTTTGGTCAGTTTTGATAGACCTGTATCGGGTGGTTTTTATGATGCCTTTTAATTTGTTTGCCCAGTACGTAATTAGGGTACTTTGTTAACAAGTGTTATGCTTGTAAACCCACCAGTTAAGGCTGTGTATTATGTATATGTCAGACATTACATAATATTATCGTACAATTTTATATTTTATATCATATACAATTTTACGATAATATATAAAATATAAAAAATTTGTTCTTCCATGCTGGTCTGGGAGAAAATAAAAACATTGAATGTATTAGCACGCAGATCGTAAAAATACGGTCTAGGGGATGGCGAGAAAATGAATCATGTTAATAGGCGATGCGGCTAGCAAAGTAACCCAAAAAGTATTTTGATTCCCTTTTTTAGGGTTCCGTACCCAAAGGGTGCAAACGGGACCCTATTACTGAGACTCCGCTGTCTGTCCGTCTGTCCGTCTGTCACAGGGCTCTATCTCTTGAACCGTAATACCTAGACACTTGAAATTTTCACCAATTATGTATTACTGTGGCCACTACAACAACAAACACTAAAAATAAAAAAATGATAAAAATTAAAGGGGGTCGTCATACAAGAAACGTGTTTTTTCCAGTGTTTTTAACTTGATCTTTATAATGGCAATAACTAGATACTTGAAATGTTCACCAATTATGTATTACTATGACCACAATAACAAGAAATTTAGGTCCTTACATATGAAATTGCCGATTTTCAATACTGGCAACTTTAAAATCAAATATCTTGCGTTTCATTAGGAATTCCAAATTCTAATTTATTTCAAAATAAAGCCAGAAAAATATTGTTTTTAAATTCGTATTTCATTTGTTTTAACATCATTTGTTTGAGTTTCAACATTGCTATAACAACAACTATTGACAAATTTAAAAATTCGCGGTATATACGAATACGAGTTCCACCGTGGCACCAGTGCTGCAGAAACGACTCGAAGAATTAACGACGTGTATGGACCAGGCACCGCTAACGAACGAACGGTACGTTTTTGGTTTCAACGTTTCCGTTCTGGAAATTTCGATTTACACAATGAGCCTCGTGGACGACCTGATACTCAAGTGAATAACGAAGAATTGAAGGCGATAGTGGAAGCGGATCCATCTCAAACCACTTCTGAATTAGCAGCAGCCTTCGGCGTAAGTGACAAAACGATACTTATCCACTTGCGCCAAATCGGAAAAATTAAAAAACTTGAAAAGTGGGATTGACTGAAGCAAACCAACAAACACGCGTTGCTTGCTGCGTTTCTTTGCTTAATCGCCACAATAATGAGGGGATTATGAACCGTATCGTGACTTGTGATGAGAAATGGATCCTGTACGACAATCGGAAGCGATCATCACAATGGCTTGACCCTGGAGAACCGGCAAAACCTTGCCCTAAGCGAAAACTGACCAAAAAGAAGATTCTGGTTAGTGTTTGGTGGACCAGTGCTGGTGTTATCCACTACAGCTTCTTGAGATCAGGCCAGACGATTACTGCAGACTTGTATTGCCAACAATTGCAAACAATGATGGAAAAGCTCGCCATTAAACAACCGAGACTGATGAATTGCTCTAGCCCACTGCTCCTTCAGGATAACGCTAGACCACACACTGCACATCAAACGATCGCCAAGTTAGAGGAGCTGCGACTGGAACCTCTGCGTCACCCACCATACTCTCCAGATCTTGCCCCAACCGATTACCACTTTTTTCAAAATTTGGATAACTTTTTACAAGGAAAAAATTTCAAATCTGATGAGGCAGTCAAAACCGCCTTCAAACAGTTCATAGACTCTCGCTCCCAGGATTTTTTTTCCAAAGGTATCAATGATCTGCCTATAAAATGGCGGAAGTGTATCGATAACAACGGCACATACTTCGATTGATTAAATAATAATTTCATTAAAAAAAACTTGTTTCACTTTTTTGATACTGAACGGCAATTTCATATGTAAGGACCTAATACTAAAAATAAAGTTAAAAATTAAAGGGGGTCGTCATACAAGAAACGTGGATCTTCAGCGTTATAAAACATTGGACGGTGGTACGGAACCCTTCATGTACGAGTCCGACTCGCACTTGCCCGTTTATTCATCTGTACACCCGCCATCACGCTAAGCGTGGCCTTTGGGTCTGATGGTCCTTGGGTCTGCCTATCCCGTTAGGGATAAAGAAGTGATCATGTATCTGTACCTATGATGTAGATGTGTCGTGCTGTAGATCTACTAGTTTTTCTCCATTTAATTTATTTTTCCTATTGAATATGGCGCTCATATGTTAAATACTCGTAAATAGTTTTTCTAACTTTACCTGTTTTCGTAATTTGTAATTTAACTGGCACAAAACATATAACATTTGAATTAAAAATAAAAACCATACAGCGTCAGGCAAGTGCACAGTGTTAACGCATCGGTGCGCGCGCCACTGTCATGTGCCGGCGCACCTGTGTGCTTCCTGTCCGCCATCTTGCCTATTTCAAGTTTAAAATTTTCTTCTGATTAAAATTTAGATTAGCGTTTGCAAAAATGACGATTTTATTAAAAGAATTTGTACATGGATTTCAAGAACACGTGATAATATCGAATTTCAGTAATTTATATTCACGATTATGCAACATTAGGTACCTACATAAAAAATACATTAAATGTCATAATGATATTTAAAACACAAACTTTCAAGAAATAAAAAGATTTTAATTCAGAATTATGATATAAAATGATCTTAGTAAATTCAATATGACAAAACAATAGCCCAATATTCATTAATGAACACACCACATTTTTCAATGCTCATTAAGAAATGTGAACACATAAAAATAGATGTGGCAGCGTGTGAAAAACAACAACTTTCTGATCATTCTGCCATAGATTTATAAGTTCCTTACCACATTCACAATTCACCGTCAGATTTCTGTTGTTTTAAATAGGATTAAATTTAAATTCAATGAGCATTGTGAACAAAGAGGCAGATAAGGTGTGGGAGGCTGGTCTAGCGTTTTTAAGATCAGTCACGGCTCCGTTCACAGGTTCATAAATCACTGGAGGAGATGCGCGTCGCTGCGTTTGTCGAAATCCATTGTTGGGTTTGAGTAATATCTGAGAATTTGCTTGTCTTGTCTCCAGGTTTGCAAGTTCATTGTTCGGCTTTAGGGTATGTTCCATTCGAACATAAAACATTTCATGTTGTACTTTTTTCGCCCCAGTGACTACACCTTGATTTTCTTCGTAATTGTATTTTTTCTTGTTCCAATATGTAACAACAACAATAACCCCGACAAGGTCTTTTTGTGTGCGTATGTAGAGCATGGAAAAGACAGCTCTACTCATAATTGTACAAATCTAAGAAAGCCTGTCTATTCTTGTATGATCTTGCTAAAATCGAATATTTATGCAATTATTTTCATTATGCTGCTTCAAATTTTCTTTTTCTAACTATGCTTACCTACTTAGAATTCGCTTATTAATAACTCTGTTTATATAGTTCCTGCTTTTAAGACGGCAAGAGTACTGTATAAAGCCTATCAGTATCTTAATTTAATAAATTTAGAAAAGTTCCTCAAGGAACAATACTGGGACCATAACAACTACCAGTCTAAATTTCCTACTCACATTAATAGCCACAATGTGTTATGCTAACCAATTTTTTGTTCTACCCCTACACTGTGTACTGAAGCAAAGGCCTTTTTGCATCATAACAAAAAAAAAATTATATGCACTTCCCCACCGATTGAGAAATTACTTCCTTTATGGACTTGCTCGATGAGCTACATTTTATTGAATTAATTTCTTAGTGAGAGCGCTTATAGCGAACGAAGCGGAAAATATACAATTTTCAGTATATACGAGTACGTACAATCATAGTCACATTATAAATATAAGATTTTTAGTTGATTTTGTACCTTACACTAAAAAACGAAGCTTCTTTACAAAGACTATTTTTTCCATCAATAAAACCCATTACATTGATTTGTACTTATGTAGATGATTGTATTGATGCACAAAATTGCTAAGAGAGTATACAAAACACTGATTAATGTTAAAGACACGATGATTTCGAAGCTCGTGAGATGGAGAAGAGGAGAAGATACATTATACGTTTTTCTTTCTCCAAGAGCGAGAGAGATCAAACTCATATTGAACAGTCGAACCAACTCAATATGATCAGCAAAAAACTTGCAAAATCGATTTGCATGGCAGGCTGTTCTAAGTCGTTCAAATTAGCGTTGCACGACTTCGGAAAGCAATATTTGCTGTCTAGCTAGATCATCGTTAAATCGTGATGTGAATGTAGCCATTAACAGATCAACAATTCATTAGATATTTCTTGTACGTAGCATCATTTGATTAGACATGTAGAACATTTGCTTCGTTCGTGTACAAAATGCTGCGAGATATTTTAAAGCTATCTAAACCTGGCAAAAGAAGTCTGATTTTGTTTACGTTTTTCTTATCGGGTTAACTCAAATTGAGTTACTCAAACATCCGGTTTCAGGTGGTCGTCGTAACAATTTTAAAATCAGAAAGGCCGTGACTCTGTTTCCGGTTCGGAAGGCCAATCAGGTTATCGGAACGGACATGATATGGAAGTCTATATGAATATATGGTGTAAGTGCCTCTTCCTATAGTCTGATTAGCCTGATAAAACTATCGGGTGGTAAGACCGGATCCGACTACCGACGAGAAGAACCGGACGTCTATTCCTAGCCTAAACAGCCTAAAAAAATCTATCAATCTGTCAGTGTTGTAAGAGGTATTTGAAGAAGCTTGACGTATGCCTTCGAATGATGACAGTCTGGACCAACGGCATAACGTGCCTTCCGAATCAATTTGTTGCTTGTGCGTTGTTTTTTTTTTGCGATTTCCGAGTTGCACCCATAGTGAAAGTTGTTCGTACGTAAGTAGAAAACGTAAAAGTACTTTAACTCGTAACATCTGACTTACCAGTCAACTATTATAAAACGAAGACAACTTACAATATAAGAAGCTATTAAATAACAAGTTTTCAATTGACATTACTTAAACACAAAATTTATTTTAAATTAAATAACAACTAAAATATCATCATCATCAGGTCTTTTTTAGTCTCCACTGCAACAGCACGATCCTCTCTGTACTACCAGAGACATATATCAGCCAGAGCAGTCAGAGGATTTGGCCTACACTCTCCACGCCGGTCAGAAAAATATAGTACAGTAAATATTATTGAGGAAGTGATCTAAATGATTATGTAAAACAAATAGACGATCTTATTCAAACTAATTCATGTTAACGTTTTGCTTTTGAGTACATTAACATGTGATTCCAATATGTTTAGCATATCAATCCATCTATTCTGTAGAATGACCATAAGCGGCATACCACGCATTTTAATAACCAAAGACATTATATTAGAGTTGATATTAGAGTAGGTATTTACAAATGTGTGAAGTTCAATTTGTGATCAAAAGAATTTTAGAATTTATAGAATACTGATAGTTTTAATAAGATAAAATTCAGTTTAAAAATTACACACAGAAAAGACAAAACCCTTTAATATAAATGAAAAATTAAGTCTTGTTGCATAGAACTCGAACAAAGAGATTCATAGTAATTAGTACATATTAAAATTAATTAAAACGTATAACTATTAAACGTAATATTCAAAATTTACAATCAATAAAAATGTTGAAATAGCCCCGAACTAATAAAAGCGGGAAAGTAAAAAAGAATAGTTAAAAAAGGCAATGCTAAACCTAAATCAACAGTAATCCAATATTTGCATAGCATGTAAGCATCACACGCTCAATTTAACAATGCATACCGCTACAATGTCGACTCAGATCCAGTAGTCCAGTGCTCTAATTAAGTGAAAACTCATGCAACTGTTTATTATATAGATAGAGCCACCATCGGCGGTAATTTGTAGAAATTGTTTAATTGATTGGATAGCGCGGTTTTTCTTCATGCTATCTAATTAGATCATCGAGATTTTAGATATGGAGAAATGTAATGGCTTTTTTTCATACTCTGTTCCTATTAATCATTTTTTTAAGATTTTTAAATAACTTAGAGATTCGACAACGTTGTGGGATAGATTTTTTTTATGTGCGTGTAGTAACTAGAATGTAACAAGTGCCTTGACAATGGATAGAGGAAAATGGAAAAAACCCACATGCTGTCCCGACCACACGGTGGGATAAGATGAAGAAGAAGATATGCTAGAAAGTAATATATACTCGTATGTGAGTGAGTCTTAACAAACATATTTCTTTTTAGTAGCAGGTATGATGCTTAACCATTGAGAAAAATAAAGTTTCGTATAGTATCTGAAACGCAAATTATCGGGAACAAATTCTACAACTATCTAACAAAAACTTACAACTTTTTAATTATCATAAAAAATCTCGTAATGCCATAATTTTTAATTATCATATAAAATCTTATAGTGCCATATTCAGTAGATCTGGTCATTAGATATTATGATTTCCTTTTCGTAAACTACAAATAAAGGCAAGATAAATACTCTATCAAGACTTTTTCAGAAGTGAAAAAGTCATTAGAGATAACTCTTAGTATCGTGTGCAGACTTATCTTTCAATTACAAAAACATTTCACTACAAAGCACGATGTGCCCAATGATTAATTCGTTCACAACAATGTTCGTCTAAGTTAGACATTTGTTAGACTTGAAACAATTAGTCAGAAACTTGAAGGCTGCCTGTGAAACATCTAATTTCTAAAACTTAATGATGATTTAGATCTAGATAGTAATTTTAAAAAATGAGGGCAGTAGACGATAACTTTGTAGACAAATTTTACTGAATGACTGAAAAGCCTGCAGTCTTTTTAAATGAATTTGTCCCAATACATTAAAGAAACGACTTTATTATAGCAATGCGCAAAAACATAAACACGATCGAAGAAAATATTGAAAACATTTCACTTAATTTTGTTATTCCCAAGGTCTTGAACTTTTGAACGCCAAAAGATCAAGATCAACAACCTCATTAGCAAAACCAAAATGTCAACACAAAAGATAAGGTAAGATAAAGATAAAACTTCTTTATTGCACCAACTATAAGAACAACTTAAAAGTAAACTCAAAATACAAGTAGGTACAAAGGTTATCACTAACGAAGCGATTTCTTCCAGCCAACCTTTGGGTAAATATTGAGTAAATGTTAGGGGATTGAGTAAAGAGTAATGAACAATGAAAATGGGAGTAAACCCAAATGAAATTGCTCGTCCGGAGGTGTTATACCGTGAATTGGCCAAGATAGAAAGTGGCCGATAGTGGAACAATAATAGATCATAGACAGACTTAAAGTTCAGCAATATAAATAACGTAACTGACCGCGCCTGGTAATATTTCACTATAAATGTTAGAAAGAGGTTACTTTTATTTGTGAATTTTCTACAAATACTCTACTATTGATGATACACTATTACGTCTTTATCCCTAAGGGCGTAGACAGAACCTACGGATGCAAGACCCAAAGATCACTCTTAGCGTGATGGTGTATAAAGGGAATCAAAATAGAAATGGATTCATAGGCGCATCGCATATTGGCATATTTGAGATTGTCACCCATTTCCACGATCTGCGGGGGAAAAGAAGCAGCTGGTACATTCTACGTTTTTTCTTTTCTTCCAGACCAGCATGGAAGGTACTTAATAGACTTTTTAAAATTAGAATAAGTTGAAAGGCTATATACACAAAATATCCCTTAAGCTGGAATACAGAATAAAAATAAGTATCTTTTTCTTTATTGCTCAAAAATCTACACAGTTAATACTCTGTGGTCGGATGTTTCAAACTTTCCAAAGAGTCCCTTTGATATTTAAGGGCGTGACTGCCACAGATAACCTGCCAACAATGTAGGACGTGGCTCAAGCGTGAGTGCCATCACGACTCGAAAAGATATAGACAAATATACTATAACCTAGTTACAGAAACACGACTGGTTACCCGATAGGCGTCGAAGGAAGCGCCATTCTCATAGCTTTGGTACAAAGTTGCGTCAAAGATATAATATCTCGGAATTTCAGACCAATAAATTTACTATTTTGCTGTGGTATATATAACAAATTTACATAGCCATGATGGTTACCGATCAAAGAAATTATAAACAATCTAGAATGCCTACGAAGTGACAAAGCCGTTCCCAAAAAGATACCTAAAGTTATAAGTGTCCCTTTCTATTTTATTGCACTGGCAGTTTGCGGGACGCCTAAAATTTTGGGAACGTTAGGTATTTAAACGTAAGCATTATGGAAATTGTGATTAGCATTAGGGCAAGTAACTAACACTAGTGTCAGATATTTAAGCCTCCTAAAGAGCCGACATTGACATCTACTTATCATTAAACATGTCATCATGGTATGCCCCTAGTAGAATAGGTATAGGACACCTATCCAAGATCAGATGATCTTATGACATAAATTAAAAAGAAAGGACAACAATTCAATAAAGAACGCAATATCTATGATATTCAATCATCAAACAACTCATTTGTTAATTTCATGACATAACTAACAGCCTTGATAAATGACTTAAGGTTGTATGACCTAATGCTCAAATCAAAATTGCGCAGATCGGAATTGGACGAAATATTTTTCTAACGATAATCGAGATCTGGCCTCGCGTGAGCACACATCCAAAAGCAATAACGTATGCAAATTCTTTAATAGTCGTTAATTGACGGAAAACATAAGCACAGTTATTTTCAAGGGTCATGTTGTAATTATATTTAATTATTAATTATATTTGTTTAATAGTTTTGTGCTTTGGAAATGAGAACAAACTATGATATAAGAGTAGAGGGACTATGCCGCGTACTAATAAAAATGTTTTATTAATATTTATGTAGCAGGAGCGAGGTGATATGCTCAAACGCCACAAAGGGAAGATCTTCCCGCCAGGCATAGTGTTGCGCCTGGGAACCGCGGCTCCGACGATGTATTGTTGAAGGATGGATATATGTGAAGTTGCAACCAAAACCCTGATATCGAGATGTAGGATACTGTTAGCGCCATCTTGTATGCTTCTTGTGAATTATGTTGTAGCTTCGCTGTTTTGTTTGTAGTTCCCTGAAGTGGCGTAGAATTTGCCACATTTATGTAGGTTTATTCTAAAGATAGCAAACATTTTTTGGTAGTCAGATGACAGAAGTTCTAGGTTTTAATAGTAAATGCGATAAAGAACAAAACAAAAAAGCACAGAAGTTTACTAGAAAATTCATGGCATGTACATATGATGACTCACTTAGTAGACATGACAATCAAGTGAACAGTGATGTGAAAACACATTAATATTTGTGAAGCATGCTCGCCGTTCTGTTTAAAATGTTATGTAAAGTTATCAATAAAATCTGCGGTGACGTCATCAAGGCTAGGTCATACTCGTGTTTCAATTTGCATACTGCAGTCACGATAGAGTATGTATTATTTTGGAATATATTTTTTAATTTTTTCTGGACGCAAAGTTCAACTAGTTTGCTTCACCACTCATTCAGGTATCGGCTATTTTTAATCTTTTCACATAATTTTGTATCAAATTCCAAAGACCTTTTTTCATCCATTTCAAACTTTCATGTTCACAAGAACAACAACCTCATCCACATTGTGAATGGCAATCTAAGGCTAATCATGTGTGACCATTTGTGGCAGGATCCTGCCTTTTGGGCAGTTTTAGCCCTTTAGACTGGCAGTTTCGATTGACGTTTGTCAAGTGTGGCAGTATTTCAATGCCGGCAGATCTGGTATGATAGCCATATTTAGAATATAAGCCGGTAGATCTGGCTGTTTAGCCTATTTACGAAGAGTGCCGTTACTAGCCTTATGGGGTGGCAAATTTATTTACATTTTGTCCCTCGCAAAAATAGTCTTAACTCCTATTTGCTATTAAATCTTTCGTTAATTCCATTTTAGCATTTAATCTTCATACTCAAATTAACCAAATACAATCTACTCTTGTGTAACTGCCATTTCTACGTGTTTGTATCTAAAATATTTTCTTATATATCTACAACTTCATTGCGACCGATTATACCTAAAATTGAATCGCAGGAAAACAATTACCCCTGACGAAAAGTGTACATACAAGGGAATCTCTAATTGTGTACCGGATTGTCGAGAAAATTCTTAAGTACCGTGAATTGCCCCTCGCAAAAAAAGTCTTAACTCCTATTCGCTATTAAATCTTTCCTTAATCCCATTTTAGTATTTAATCTTCATCCTTAAATTAACCAAATACTCTTGTGTAACTGCCATTACTATGTGTTTCTTTATCAAATATTGTCTTATATCTACAACTTCATTGCGACCGATTATACCTAAAATAGAATCGCAGGAAAACAATTACCCCTGACGATAACTGTACATAAAAGGGAATCTCTAATTGTGTACCGGATTGTCGAGAAAATTCTTAAGTACCGTTAAGAGACAACTCTTTTCTGCTATAGAAGCCTTTTTCCTTGAAGAGTTTTGCAATAGTTGTAGGACTTAGTATTCTAAGATCGGTTTGAGGACATTTAAAAAGGTATTTTGCGATGTGCTAATGGCACACTTGGGGAATGATGATGACATCATGGTCATAGAATTTGTGATAAGTACCAAACTGACTGACATTCATGGTTGTGCGAGAGGATATATGTAAAATATACCCTACAAAAATTAAATTTTTAACAAAAAAACGACCGACTTCTTTTTTTTTTTAGATGTTTCTTCCATATCTCCAAAGTTCTTCATCATATCTACATCAAATTAAAATGGGACTTGGTAGTAAAGGCTTTCAAATAAAAAAAGAATTATCAAAATCTGTTGACAATTGGCGAAGAAATCGCGTAACAAACATACATCAAAATAAACCGGCCAAGTGCGAGTTGAACTCACGTGGAGAGGGTTCCGTACAATGTTGGCATTGTACGGAACCCTTTCTACGCGAGTCAAATATTATGTTTTACAATAGGTACTCTTTCTAAATGTAAATTTTGAATCTACTATTTCTTTGTGAAGAACTAAGTACCGTCGAATTGATAACCTCCTCCTTTTTAGGGTTCCGTACCTCAAAAGGAAAAAACGGAACCCTTATAGGATCACTTTGTTGTCCGTCTGTCCGTCCGTCCGTCCGTCTGTCAAGACCCTTTTTCTCAGGAACGCGTGGAGGTATGAAGCTGAAATTTATATCAATTACTCAGGTCTACTGTCCCTTGAAGCTGTGAAAAAATCAAACTTCTAAGCCAACGCAATCAAAAGATACAGCCGTTTATGCCGCAAATTTTCGACACTTGCAAGGGAATCAAAACCTACAGGGTGCTTCCCGTGAACTCAGAATCTTGAAATTTGGTACGAAGCAACGTCTTATAGCATAGATAAAGGAAAAATTACGAAAACCATAAATTTTTAGTTACATCACATAATATATTTTTTTTTAATAATTTTAAACTTACTACCCATTTCCTCATAAACGCGTAGAGGTATTAAATTGAAATTCATACCAAATACTAAACCTTGCAGGTTTGTACGGAACCCTCGGTGCGCGAGTCCGACTCGCACTTGGCCGGTTTTTTTATTTGAAGTCGGTTGAAAATAACCCACATGGTCACATGGTAATGAATTGTGTAACTGTTTTGACAACATTATATTTAAAAAAGAAGTCAATGTAAAAGATACAAAATAAGAAGAAAATTCGGACGTTGCAACTGATGAGGATCTTAAAATAGGTATCTACACTAAATCATAATTATTCATAACTAATATTTGATCAAATCAAAACACACCCCCACTTAACCCATATAGATGGAACGAGAACATACAAGGCGAAAAGTAACAGTAACCATACACACCAGATGTCAAAAAGAAACACTAAACTTCAGATTGTATAGCTCTCAGACATAAATCCAGAACCATATTAGGTGTCCTTTCTCTCAATCCATATCCATCAGAGTAATTGATATCATTTGGCGAACAAGACTTCAATCGGCTTGACAGGAGATAAATCGTTAACTGTATTGGGCAAGGTTCAGTGGCGAATGGTTTAAGACTGTTCTTTATACAGCAGTATGAATATGTAGGGTAGGTAATCCCTTTTAAATTCCTAACTCAAAAAGAAGATATGATTTAATCAGCATAATAATAATAATAATATAATAAAATGTTTATTTCGGACATAATCCATATTATGTTAGTAATGGACAAAATTAACTTAACCTAGTGTTAGTAACAGTAAACAAGAAACACAACAATAATTAATTATTGACGATTGGGTTCCCACCCCCTGGTTACCGGTATCTGCGTATCCACTTCAGTATGAAGGTGCATCCAGTGACACAGCAGTGGAGAGTCCCATCTGTCCGTTAACACGCGCAGAATACCGTTTGTGCTACTACGTAAGCGTCTTAATAGCGCCGCACACCTTTTTCTAATAATTGCATAAAAGCAGTCTGTATTAGCGTCGGCAAACATTTTCGACGCGCTACAATAACGCGGTAGTCCAAACAACACTCTGAACGCATCATTGTACTGAACGCGCAAATCGCTGTATGTGCGCCGCGAATAGTCAACCCACAGACTGCACGTGTAGAAGGTCTGACAGTAAGCTTTAAAAAGGGTTACTTTTACTTCCTTGCTACAACGTGAAAATCTGCGGGCCAACATATTGCACCGCACAGCCATCGCTCTGCGCTCCCGTTCAATATCACAATTGTCACTCAGCGTATCGGTCACCCAGTGGCCCAGATACCTAAACTTATCCACTTTCTTTAGTTCCGTACCACAAAGACTAACAGGTGGTGTTGAATAAGTTTTAGACCCAGATTTGAATGTTAGGTACTCACTTTTACTGGCGTTATATCTGAGCCCATGAGATTCCGCATACTTCTCACAAATGCGTATCAACCTGTGCAATGCACCGATCGAGGGGCTCAGCAGCACCATATCATCAGCGTAACAAATATTGTTAATACAAATCCCATCTATATGACAACCTATACTGGTGCTGTTGCATAGCTTGCATGCTAGCATTGCTGAGCATAGCTCCCAAAACATATTTTTTGCCTTAGTTTTCTTTTTTGTTTGAGAGGTGGTGTTTTGATCGGAAAACACAAAACATCTAGGTTTATGATCGGTAGTGTTCTTATCTATTCAACAGCATTTTTGAGATGAGTTTCAAATTTTTTTAAATATTGTTTTGTATCTTACTTCTTCGACTACCATAATAATTATATTGATAATAATACTTAGAATCACTTTGATAGTTTTTATCGATATCATGAAAATGAACAAGAAAGAAGTAAACATCAAAATGATAATTGAAAATAAAAAGACGCCACAGGCAAAAAACCATCCAAAAAATATATTTACACCCAAAAAATACATCACGATTGCAAAAATTAAATCAGTACTGTAGAACAAAATAATAACAGTGGACAAGATAGACAAATCGACTGAGATTATACTTAACATCACTCAAGACAATGCTATTATACAAATGTCTGGAGCAATTACTGTAGACGTGATACCCGGTGATTTAATCGTTAGTTCAAGTCATTAGTAAGCCGACAAGGTGGCATTAACTTGCAGATTAGAGGTAGAGAGGTTTGTCGTAAAAAATGTTATGGTAAATATGCCTTGCACGTTATTGATGTCTCTGATGATAAGTCAGATCAGTGGCGTTTTAATTACCTTAAGACTCGAACTAACGTCTGCACTTAAGGTTAAACCATTTATCCAGCCAAATTAAGGTGACATGGACAAATGAGAATATTTCGTAAACTTGTTTTGGGTGTATACTAGTTTTAAATCAAGTAACAAACATTTAGTTTTGAAATAAGACGTTTAGAACTATAAAGTTTCGTATTACATGAGCATGATCGAATTTAGATATAAGATTTTTAAATAAAAAAGCACACAAATAGGTTAGTGCGCAGACAAAAATACCTTTACTTTTCTAGGACCAGGGTGCGTCGCCTCCATCTCCACATGTCTGTAATGCTCAGCAGACCTGTGCACCTCGCGACCGCCTCTCGCCAGGTCTTCAGCGGACGCCTTCTCTTCCCCACGACTCAGAGTCGTCACTTTCCTAACGATCCTCGTGGTGATGCGTCTCTGCCCACTGTCGTCTTTCTTCGAGATCTTCGTCGACTCTAAAGAAGAGCCGAGCACCTCGGTCGACAATCTTTTGTTCGTATGAATCGCCTGCAGCTCGGATATGCCTCTTCCTCCAGCTGAAGCGGGCACAGCTAGAGCGCTCTCGCCGCCGTCGTACTCGAAGTGTGTCTGGTTCCCATCGTGAACGACTCTGCCATTGTAACTCTCCTCCCTGTACGACCCAGATCGGTAACTCGATGTCCTCTCCATGCCTGGGTAATTACCATCGTATACTGTCTCGTGTTTCGTCAAACCTTCTCGCAAGCTTCTCGGAACAGAAGCCAGGTTCAGACTAGTCGTTATCGGTGACCCGACAGGGGATTGCGAGGGTTTCTTCAAACTCGACTTCAATGGCTTAGAGTCATCACTCTCAAGCGTGCCCTGAACGAAGAGCCGCTTGCTGTTCCCTTCCTTTACGAATCTATACATCGACATCGCAGATTCGTTAGGCCGTCAGGCCTTCGTGGAGCATAATAATGTTCTTGCTGTTCAAATGCGCACTGGAATCACATTAGCGTGATGTATTACCGATTCGAGACGCGTTCCGTCGTATACCGTTACTGACACCGGCGACAAGTCCAAAATATGAAAGTTTTTGAATAATAGACAATGTGTGGGAAATTATCACAGAGTTTCGAAAGTGAATAGTTTCATCGACGCTGAAATTAAAAGTTGCTATGCTAAGTATGCAAAGAATTAGGTGCGTTCTTGAAGCCGTACATGGCGCGCGCGGGTGACGAGTATGGTCAGACCCTTCCGGCCGTCGACACAATATGCTCGAATCCTTTTAAAGAACTTCGATAATCAGTTATAAAACCTAAAGAAATTGTACACGCACGTACTGCTAATGAGAAAGACCACGCGTACGAAGATAAAACAGAAACGGATGAATGGAATAGCACAAAAGAAATGTAATATTGATGCAAACAAAATGTGGTAGGCCTTGACCGAAATGCTTGAGTAAACAATATGTACCGACTAAATGACGCTATATCCAAGATCAAGTTTATAACGTAGGCGACGTCGATAATAATGAATGCATTATGTGCCTTTATTATGTAAAGAACTTAAGAGTGGTTATGTAAACGTGTAACTAAGTAAAACACGCGCAGAATGGCGGAGTAAATCAAAAACTTATAATTTAAGTCGGGAGTTATTTGTCTTTTAATAAAATAATTACAAGTTAAATACATTTTTTATTAAGTGCATTTTTATCATCATATTCAAACTTAAAGAAAAATTAATTTCAAAAATACTGCTGCTTATTCTGCTAATTGTTTGAGTTCCACCTTTTACCTCTGTTGGTTGAAAATTGTTACGAAAATACCGGTCCTAATGAAGAGAATTAAAAAACTATATTACAATCTCATCCCAAAACACTAAGCCTGATTTAGTCACAACCTATTTGATCGGGAGTAATTTTGAATTTTATTCCCTCACCCATACGAAGAAGACATCAATAATTCAAGCCAATCAAAAGGCGTCGGAATCAATGTTGAAATGCAAAAGGGACTCGTCGTGAATCATGTCTGTGCTAAGACTGGATGTGTTAATTATCTCTGTTTGTGCGTTTGTGCCTAAGAAGGCCTCGACTCATTGCGTAACTTGTGGTTTACTTGTTGAGGTACTGTACCTACATACTTGGTGCTTACTAGCTAGTAAGTAAATGTGAATGGAGTTTCTGCAGACGATGAAAACGTATGGTTGCCACCGTTTTGTACTGTAATGGGTTTTTGCGAAATCATTGTCTTAGTGGGAAATAAGTATCATTTTAATCTTTTGTGACTAAATAAAAACGTAAACTTGGCTTACAATAGTTGCAGAAAAATAGCTTATTTAATTTTACACCTTCTTCTGCCCTATCCTTATCCCACTCTTTATGTATGGCCGGCACAGCATGTCTGTCAGTTTCTTTCATCTTGCCAAATTTTACACCATTAATATATTATTTAAGTTTTAAAAGTCGGGGGATTTTTAATTTGTCTGGCAAATAAACTTGTTCTTATTTTTTTTTAATAATAATATTTATTTATCTTCATAACTTGTTCTTAACGTGAATTTCTCACTATTCATCAATAAGTTCTAATTTTCTTTTATAGTTGTATATTGTGTTTCGTCGTCGATTTCCTGCCTTTCATTTAAGCGTACGTCAATATCTACATATGAAAGTTGGACATTTCTCTCATCACCTCTCGACGTTTCTGGAGCGGTCTATGAATAATCTAGCTTTCTGCGAGACATCGTGAAAATTATTGTACCCAGTGCAGGCCTGTGTCACTCCCCGTTTAGGTATCGAAAATGTACCTACATTATAACTATGCGCGCAGCGGCCCCTCTGGGTGGTAAATTCAGTTATACGAATCGTTTGTCCAGAGTGATAAGAATGAAATTGGCTTGCAATGGATCAATCAATCATCCAATCGAATGTGAGTGACATTTTTGGTGTGTTATTTGTAAAATCGGGAGACACTCGACGAATGATTTGCGCGAGTGTTTCCTAACGGGCGCATTTTTGAATTGATTGCATGCGAAGGATTTGCACGAGTTGTCTTGAAAATTCCTTCTGTACTTAAATTAAATGGGGGTAACACTCCAGAAATGTGATCCAATTTGATCCGGTAACGATTTGCCCACCGGTGATAGAAAATGATGGAGGGAGTTGACATACAGAGCCGACCCCAAATAAAAAAACAAAAAGGCGTGGAAGATGATGATGGTAAACATGATAGGACGAATCGGAATGTGAATATCTTGTATCACATGATTGGCAAATAAAATCTTTATATTTAAAATATCGCCTGAAGGGATTGTATATTTAACCATGAGCTTAGAAACAGCTGATAGTAGTTTTCCTGCCCGCCCCCGTACAGTGGGCCGACGAAAGGCCATGGCTTTGGTAATCACGCCCACTGTACCAGTCGAGAATAAATCAACATGGCATAATTATCAAGAGTATGATTTAGAGGATAATAAAATATTTGCATAAATATTGTATCATGTTAAGTCTGATGATTGGTTATTTATTTTTTATTTGTTTTTTTGAAAATAAAGAATGATTATTGTTATTATATTTGAACCGGATTTAGACCAGAACCAATCCTAAGAAACGCTAAAAGTGGTCTTTGGGCACAGAATACAGTAAGAGTAAACAGAACAGAATCTCCTAAGGTACGCGCAATATGCGTCCCCGTTCCCCGCACCCGCACCTCTCCCCCAGTTCTTGTACATCTTCAACACAAGTTGTTCATCCAACTTGTGTCATCAAGGCGAAAACGGAGGAGAGGTGCCCCGCACCTCTCTTGGGAACACGGGGAACGGGGACGCATATTGCGCGTACCTTAGGAGATTCCGTTCTGTTTACTCTTACTGTATTCTGTGCTTTGGGTCTAACGGCTCCTGACTCTGTCTAACCACATACGAATGAAGACTTCTAAATGTATCTATAATGTATATGTATTCTTCTATGCTACTCTGGGAAAAGAGAAAAAACGTTGAATGTACCAGCTGCGCTTTCCACGCAGATTGTAAAAGCCGATCTAAGGAATGGGCGAAAAGCGAATAACGTTAATAAACGAGGCGGCTAGCAACCAATCATTGACTTGGAACTATTTATATTTATATTTAAGTGGCCTTTGAGTCTTGCGGCCCTGGGCTCTGTCTGCTTAGAGCCGCAAGACCCAAAATGCTCTGTCTATCCCATTTGGGATAAAGACATGATAGTATAATATATGTATGTATGCACGTAAAGTTGAACACATGAGAAAATATGGAAATAAGAAGGTGAGGCAGCTGGCTTCTGGAGATTCAACGGCAATCGCTCTGTGTAAAAACCAGTAACCTCGTCAAATTACCTAGGTAAGGTAGCTTATACATCGGGGTCTGAAGCGTTACCGCTGAGGATGCAACCGGGAATACGTGAGAATGATGATAAAGGTGAAGCAGCTCGCTCCTAGAGATTCGGGCGCAGCCAACTTATTTATGAACCATGCCTCTTTCTAACGCGTCGACCGTCTGTCTCTATCTATGCCATTGCACAACATAAGCCCTGCATTTTTTCGTCACATTCCCCAGTATGTGGGTGACGTTTCTTGCGTGGTCGCCTTTAGACGCCTACGGGTAACCTTGCGACTTATAAGGTGGCAATAATTGTTAGATCACTTTAAATAACTTTGATTTGTATGTTGCTAGTGGATTAACTTCTTATCCGACTGGGCTCAAAGGAGGGTTCTGTTTTCAAGTGTACAGTAACTAACCTTAGCTGATAAGGGGTCGATCATCTAAGTAGTCATTTGTTAGTAACAATCTTTTACTTATGTTGGATAAAGTAGAAATATTGTTAAAAAAAAGTTTGAGACTAAGAAAAAAACATACAGATGTACACGTCATCATCCCTAAAAAATAATATATCTACCCCCCCTTTCGACGAACCGTTGTGAGCTCTTTGATAAGCGTTAGCAAATACATCACAAAAATTAAGTTCCCGGCATATTATTTACAAGATTAATTCATGCTATTTAAGTCACACGACTTCTTTGCTCGTTGATGTCTTTTCTATGCCAAACTTTTATTCGAATTTTTTATATAAAGAATATATAAGCAATAAAAATCAAATTCAACCTTATTATTGGAAATAAACCCTTTTTACCCGACTCTACCAGAAGGGGGGTTATGTTTTTCGAGTGTACGTATGTATGTATGTTTGTATGTAAATTTATTTGGCACGCTCTACAGCCTAAATAGCTTGATGGATTTTAGCTTGAGAGGTGTCGTTAGATTTGCCCTAACTCTGAGTGACACTGGCTATAACAAAAATTTTAAGAATCCAAAATGGCGGATTTACCCGCCAAATTATGTCTTCAAAAAATTTTTTTATTTAAAACCTATCTAGTGGGGTATCAAATTAAAGGATTTTATACAAGGATTACAAAAATATATACAACTTATATGTTGGCAGTAGGGTTTTCTGGTAAAGCAAGAACCGGCACTGACTATTACCGACACCACCTTGTTCAAGTTTTCACGTCTATCAGCACTCCCTGAGTGCCACTGGTTTTATTTTTTATTTTTTTACTACACCTGTCGAAGATTTAGTAAAAAAATACTTATTATATATATGACCCTAAATCGGATATCCCGATGCCCATGAAGGCTTATTCATGCGCGAAGTGCACCGGAATAGGGTCAGGTGGTATACCGAGAATAACAGATGGTGTGTGCTCGAGTCAGCTGGCATCAAAATAAAAACATAACTTTTTAACGCGAGAGAAGGCAATTTTGGACTGTAGGTAGTGTAGATCAGTGTTTTCGATTTACTTTCTGACATATTTTCGTAGACACTGGCAATTTTTTCGAAAATACATAGACAAGTTAAAAGGTCTATGTATAATGATTCAACCTACAAAAGAGGAGTTCTCAAATATTCTCAATTCGTCGGAATCTTTAATTTTTATTAGTTATATTGTAATCATTAAATGGGTAATAATAGTTATTTATTTGTTTTTATTCAATAATGTATTTTTACGCTATTCTGTTACTAACCCAATTCCTAAAACACATTTATGCTAAACTAGACTAAACTGAATTTAAAATATTTTGAGAAACTCTACATAGGTTCTTAAAAATTTATTAAAACTATAATATATTTATTAAACACGTAACAAACCTACGTAACTTTAACATTATTTCGATTCGAGGTTACAAAAATATAACACAATGAAAAATTCAGTTTGTAAAACCTTTTTAAAACTAATCGCGTTTAAACAAAAACAATGAACCGGCGTTTAAGGATATCCTGCGACGTGAAATAACTCTTAACCGTTCCGTTACCTTTTTTAGCGTTTACTGTTTAACCTCAAACATAACAACAAAGCCTATCTGTTACACTTGGCCAATAAAAATTAGCTTCAATTATCGATTCTCGCAATCCTAACTCATTCCCGCTAAACAATGTTAAAAGGACCGTTACTGTCGCCGGTGATAATCGGAAAATCGAAAAAAAACTGTGTCGAATCGGTAAAATCACAACACTGGCACAAAACACTACACACCACTCAAATGAAGAAAAAATCACGTTAGTTTATTAGTCGGATTATTTACGTAGTTCGTTGTTCGATTTTTGAAATTGGACGAGCGGCGCGTGCAGTTTCTACGAGCGCGTACAGGTGACTGGATGCGCGCGCGCAACTGTCAAACTGTCCATGACGGAGCAATGAAAAGTGCGATGTTTTGGACGTGGGATAATAATTATTCACAATTAATTATGTTTGTTGCTCTCAATGTTGAGTTTAAGTTAGCACTTTCACGACAAGAATGTATATTGTATGGATTGTTTGTTCGGCGTTGAATATTCTTGGGATGATATGTACCTATTTCAATATTTTCAAAACAAAGAAAACATAAAATACTGTTTTATTATTAGGCTTCTTCTTCTTAGCGAGTCGGAACAGCCAGTCGTTAACGCTGATTGGCTGATCCTTTCGCTATGGAATTATTAGACTACGATCAAATACATAAATCAGTCTACAATTTTAGGTTTTAGTGTATTTATGTAACATTATTGTAATATTTGTTATAATAAAGTCTACAATAAGGACAAATTCATTCAAGTCTAAGTCAAAAAATGGTAAGATATTTTTTAGGTTTTCATTAATTTTAAATTATTTACAAAAATATAACATAACACAAAGTTTTGATCAAGGCAATACGCCACATGCGTAATGGAACATACATACAATACATGAAAGTATAACATCTAACTTCATTGCAGTTCTTAACTTCGTTGAAGACTTTAAAAGTTTACAGAATCCACATTCTGAAAACGATATAACGAAAGGGGATGTTGCACAACGGGCAAGGTCATGAACACTTCCCCAAAAATCTGAAAGAATATTAAACATCGATTAAGACCATCATATATTTGTGTTTTCGTGATCTTATTAGTGTACAAAATACATTTAAAATCGCTTATTATCACTATCGCTCGCAATTATAATGGCGATACTGACATGGCGCCTATACGTACGCAACCTGATTTAAACGTCACTCGCAGTTACTGTCAATGTCAGGTGAGTTAACATAATGGGTGCCGGTCATTTTGGCGGAACGCACCTAACCTTAAATTACGATATTTTGATCCAAATGTACCATAGAAAGGCTACGAATTTATCGGATTTACTTATTAGGCATTGATACCGACCCAAAAATGCAAATTTCAAGTAGGTGTTCAGTGACGTAGCCGGCTCCCCATACATTTGTGCAACAAATCCTTTCCATGACACTAAAATTACATTCGTGGAAATAAGATTACGATAACTTGATTCTTTATCTTAAATCTATACTAATATTATAAAGCTGAAGAGTTTGTTTGTTTGTTTGTTTGTTTGTTTGTTTGTTTGTTTGTTTGTTTGTTTGTTTGTTTGAACGCGCTAATCTCCGAAACTACTGGTTCGAATTGAATAATTCTTTTTGTGTTGGATAGTCCAGTTATCGAGGAAGGCTATAGGCTATATAACATCACGCTACGACCAATAGGAGCAAAGATATAGTGGTAAATGTGTAAAAAACGGGAGAAATTATTTCATCTTTGAAGCCTTCCGTTGCGTGCGCCGTGAAAACGGTTCAAGATACACAAAAAATATGTATTAAAGAATAATAGCTCTTTTAATGATCTAAAAAACAGTCCGCGATAGTATATGTCTATCTTTTAAGATTAACTCACAAAAACCGTTTTTATGGTACCTAATTTGGTCGAAATAATGTGTTTAAGTTGTATCAACATAATAATATTAATCTTTATTCAAATAAATATGTTGTTGGTTAAGAGTACTTCATCTATACTAATATTATAAAGCGGAAGAGTTTGTTTGTTTGTTTAAACGCGCTAATCTCAGGAACTAATGGTCCGATTTGAAAAATTCTTTTTTTGTTGGGTAGTCCATTTATAGAAGAAGGCTTTAGGCTATATAACATTACGTTCCGACAACCACGCGAACGAAGTCGCGGGCACAGCTAGTGTATAATATAAAAGATAATTTGCAACACCGGCCAAGCTGTCAACTGTCAATTTTGACATTGTGAGGAATGCCGCGTTTTTGGAGAAAAACTAAAGATCTTTTTGTAAAGTGTTTTACCCAGTGAAATGAGAAATATACAAGATTTAAAGCATCCCCATTTTTATTTAAAAGTACCGTAATGAAAAGTTAAGTAATACATGGCGATGCTAACAATAAAATGTTTTCTAATTAAGTCAGGAAGAAAATAAATTTAAGTCAAACTAAATTAATCAACATTGGAATGGCATTCGGAACTTGTTGTAATCGAAAGCCACCGTAACCCACTCGGTAATAAAATAAAGCAAGATTTTATTGAACGCATACCTCCGCGGGGGCGATTGTCACACACCTGTCTGTCAGTTACATGTTTTTTTTACTGAATGCAAATTAATTAACTAGATAATATTAATAAGATAATAATATTAAATAATTATATCAGATTACATCTCTACAAAAACTTTACATACATCAATTTCAATTCATATATTAATGAGATCGTATCTAAACAATGTCACATAGCATTATTGATTGAAATCTTACGAGTAAGTGGCGCCATCTATCCGTTACCGCCAAGCGTAGCGAAGCTGCTGTTTCTATACGAACCCCACGGTGTCTACAAGAACCTCACGTACAGCGCCATCTATTTTTTATTTCAAGTGCAAAGCAAGCAAGCTTTTTGGCGCTTAAAATCTCTGACCACTTACCATAATGGTCTGCCAGAGGTTTGCATGTGCATACAAACAAATTATATGAGATCGAGATATAAGGACTATTCTTTAAGGTATACTTAAACTAAGAATGGACAATCAGTAAATATAGGTTTACTCTACAGCAATCAGCAACTTTTACTATCTCAAATAGGTTACTCGTGGAGTACGGTACAGTTATATTTTTTTCTTGCATTTTACTGTAATCAATCATACAGTCTACATTGATTTAACTCGAACTTTTTTTATGTTAATTATTATCATTAAAATTTCAATTATTAATTATTACAATTATTATAATTTCAAACAACAATTTTTTCGAGTTAATTGTTTTTGTGCTAATGAACGCAAAGCATAGAGACGTTACTGTATTAGTTAATATTGTTGTTGTAGTAACAATCCTACAATTTAATCCTTTATCTAAAACACAAGGTATACTAAATATAGATTGTAAGGAATGCACAATACAGCATTTTATACAACGTGGAAGGGACATACCCGTAATAAATCAAACCACGGGCTATACTAGATCATTATAGTGTAATGAAATTAAAATAACAGCCAAAGAACAAAAAAAAAATGCATTTCCATAGAAAAGTGTGCAGCCGCTCGGGCAATTTGTATAGGAATGGCAAAATTTTTTTTGGTTTTTCGACTGTTATTTTAATTTCAATAAACTATAATGATCTAGTATAGCTCGTGGTTCGATTTATTACGGGTATGTCCCTTCCACTTTGTATAACGTCTAAAAAAATGTACTGAAAATATTTTAAAGGTGAATTAAGTCAATTTTCCCCAACATACTCGTATATCAAAATATGAAAATAATTTTTGGTTTTCCATATATACTCGGATCCGCTCAGTCTACTTGTATGGAAAGCCAAAAAATTTTTTTTATATTTCGATATATGTTCCTTGGGAAAAGTTGTTCAGTATCATGGACTGACTCTATCCTTGAGATACTTTCAGTATATCTTGTTAGACCCCGTATACTAGTATTTAACGAAATATTCATATATATGTATATATATATTATTTTATCCTTAGCATATTTGTCATCATAACTCACATATGACACAATGACTAAGATCGAGTCGTGAGATGGACTTCAAATTAACATCCTCTCAACACAGACTCAAAGCATGTTTATGGTAATAATTTCAGTTTATTGCTTAGGTCATCGATGCTTCATTGAAGCTATTGATGTTTATAGCAATCACTTTATGAGTATGATGTAGACATGGGTAATCTCGACTCCGAGGAGTGTTTCCGCTCACTGAATCTTACTCCGCATCTGGTACCGACTCATCTTAATGATTCCTACTCCCTTATCGGCTCCGGCTCAGAGGTCCACTAAGTTTCGCTATTGAATCTAGAATACAGACGTACTTTCTGGTACTGGTTTCAATATAGAATAATATTGACTCCCGACTCCCGATTCCTCCCGAGACGCGGTGGAGCCGAAACGCGGCTCGCGGCTCGCGACCCGACAGGCGCTGACGATACCAAGGGACCAAGATCGGTGCGGACTCAATAACTCGCGGGAGCCGATAATGATTGCCGGGATTCAGTACTGGTATCGGCTCCTGTTGATCAATCGGCTCATTTAAATATTCGAATCCGGAGTTACCCATGTCTAGTACGATGTAACATTAGTACGCTTTTATGTTGCTTAATCGGGATTAAGGCTAAAACTGCACTCATTTTAAGAGGATTATGTAGCTGGAAATTTTCATACAAAAAGAGATAACGTTTCTCCCCCCTTAAACATAGTTCAATTTTGATAATTTTTTTACATGTTGTTGATATATTGGATAAGTACGTTTTAATTTAAAAGAAATATTGCTTATAACAAAAGTTAATAGCATCTCAATATCCATATTTTTACTAAAAAATTACCTCAAACGTTTAAATTTATTTAAGTTAAAATTTTCCGAATTGCTAAAATAGGAAACCGTACAGCCCTAGATTAAGGTGTACTGAATTAAATGACACCAAAAATGCCCCATTTTGTAAAGGTTTAGGGAGGTGGAAACGTTCCGAAACAATATTTCAGAAGGAAAAAGTAGGCAATCGCCTCTAAGAATTGCAACTCTATCGCACGACACGGGTCGGAAGCAGAGCGGATAGAACTTTTGCTTATACCTACTCGCGATGCGTATCGGCACTACACAATCCTCTTAAGGTCTTTGAAAGGCTTATAAGGTTTTGGGTATATTAATCTTAATATTCTTTCTCTATTTAGGAATTATCTTGGCTTGAGTGTGATATAGACATTGCATTTTTTTATTAAAAAAATCATCCTGGGCTCTCAAGCTATTAAGGCTTAAACCAATTACGAACCTTCTAGTATCCCTTATTTCAGTGTTTTTAGGTCATCTTACTATTAAATAGAATCGGGAATCGATAAGAATTTAGTGCTGGTCATATCCAGTTTCAGATTAAGTTTTAGTCTAAAATAATAAGCGAACAATCAAAGCCATTATCTTATGATTATATGATAATTATTCTAGAAATAAATACTGATATTATAACAATAAAAATGCTAAAGATGCACTGACTCGTAGCTACCTTAAAATAGAAATTCCAATACACATCACAAAATAATCCAAAAATCTTACTAAAACTGCATAACGCTACTATGCAGCAAATACCGTACATGTCAGTACCTGTCATAAAGACATTACCTCGACGTGAGATAATCTGTGGTCACATTATCCACCATATTGTATGCTAATTGCTTCACCACAGTCATTGACGTAATGCTACTTGAAATGAAGTGGAATAGTATGCAAGTTAGCGCAATGCGCGATTGAGATATTTAAGGCATATGCCTTGAACTCACACTGTCATAAATACAGATGCGGATTTTATATAACTTACACTGCCTGCTTTGTGATGATCAATCAGAATTTATTGATTAAGAAACAGGCAGTCAACACTTCGGGATTCGGTTATGGATTGATTATATTCTATGAAATCTTTGACGTTTCCAAATCCGTCGCTTAGAGGTGGCTAAATACGGACTAATAGTCTAAGGATTTAGTTTATATTTATGTGACGGTTAATTAAATAAAATTATAATAATCAGGATATTTTCATAAGAACCAAAAGTAATCAGTACATATCTGTGATGTGATGAAAAATAAAGATCATACATAATGTTTTCACGCTGAATGAGGCTTTTATTTAAGGTGAATTTACAAGCAAAAGACCTTGAAGTGGCGCCCTCGTTCGAAATAAATTGTTAACTCGTAAATATAGAGATAATTTCCATATTGCTAA
This sequence comes from Acrobasis repandana, assembly GCA_963576875.1. Classification (NCBI taxonomy): domain Eukaryota; kingdom Metazoa; phylum Arthropoda; class Insecta; order Lepidoptera; family Pyralidae; genus Acrobasis; species Acrobasis repandana. Next base: position 4,080,556 of record OY756238.1, read on the forward strand.
TCGTCAGGCACTAGATAGTCCTTTAAATTATTTTATGAACCACCGTTGAAAGTATTTACATTAGTCCGTCTAGCTTTAAAACTTGCCTCCGCCAAAAGTGGCCAGTTTTGGCGGAGGCAAGTTTTAAAGCTAGACTGATCACCAATAATAGTTTCAACGGCAGTTCATAAAATAATTTAAAGGGATATCTAGTGCCTGACGATTAGCAATATGGAAATTATCTCCATATTTACGAGTTAACAATTTATTTCGAAAGAGGGCGCCACTTCAAGGCCATTTACTTCTATATTCACCTTAAGTCTTATGATTATGACCCTAGACTCTGTCTAAGGGATAAAAATGGAACTGAATTTGATATCAATTTAAACTAGAACAGATAATCCGTGCCACTGTACCAGGATAACATAAAAAAGTAAAAGTATTTCGCAACAGGGTGCGAGGGCGGCGCGTGGGCGCCACCATCTGGTCTGCGACCTTCGCGACGACCTACATCAGACCCTACGATGTGAAACATTTTAATATTAATCACTGACGTCACTATGCAGCCCTGGTACCATATTAATACAGCGGGGGCGCAGTTATGCAACGACAAAATAACATACATTATTTATTTTATTTAAATTTATATTAACCTTAAATAAATCAATAAAGATTATTTAATTTTAATATTCAAATAAATAAATATAAAATTTATTAAAAACAACAATAAATAATTACGCCTTGAACTTGAACGCTAACGAAGAATTAAAAATAGCAGAAAAATATAGGTACTATATTTTATTAAATTAAATGGGTAGATAGATTACGTTTGACTTTTAAATATAATATTGATTTATAAAGGTAATCGATTAGACAGACAAGCACATATGCGGGAAATAATCATAATAACTCTGTGCTTAGTTCCGAACACAAAATACAGATGGCGTTAGCGGTAGTCTATCATGAAATAAAAAAAATATATGAAGTACTTAGTTATTTTTTCTCCAAATTATTTACTGCCTAAATTAAGTAGGTATGTATTTTTTCTATCTATATACCTATTTGTTGCGAACAGCGAAGCAATTGTTATTCAGTGGTATGGTATCCCAGAGACGGCAAACAAAAGTGCATACTTACTCTTTTACGTGAGTGTACTACATCTGTTTATACTAAATCATTCCGTACTGACTCAAGAAAATGCCGGTCAAAACCAATTTAGATGCACTATTTGCCGGTCGAATGTTCGGCGGCCGGATATTCGGTTATCCGGCCGATGGCCAGGCCGAACATTTGGTACCTAACCGGTATCCGGCCAAACCTCTATCCGTTGCTTATAAACCTAATAACGTTTTAAAAAAAACACGTTTTACCTCAACGCAGTCGGATAACCACAATTCACGGTCGAGGTGAAGGTCATTGCCGTAATCAACTCAAGCACGGAACACCAAAACGCGTTATTTTAAAGACGCGTCATCGAAGGATGCTAATTTAGTTAGGTATAGTCAGAATGCATTTTACATTTGAACTATAAATATCAGATACACTATCACGTCTTTATCTCTAATGGGGCAGACAGAGTATGTTGGGTCTTGCGGCTCTAAGGAGACAGAGCCCAGGGCCGCAAGAGCCAAAGGCCACTTTTAGCGTGATGATGGGCGGGTAGATTGAATTTACTCGTGTGGTTCCGGGTTAGAATAGGACCACTCCACTCTTCCTGTGGATGTCGTAAGAGGCCACTAAAGGACTAAGCACAAACATCTCGTGCTACAATTGCATTCCCAAAGAGGGTTAACGGCTGGCAGCAGCCGGTTGTAAAACTTTTCGCACAAATACATTCCCAAAGAGGGTTGACGTCAGGCAGGCGGCTGGTCGTAAAACTATAGTCAAATTTAAACTGTTCCGGCTAATTCTTCTCCATTTTGCAAGGTCTTTGGCATCCTTGGGTGACCATTGACATGCATGTTATATTTGAAGAAGAAAAAGCGGGAAAGCGCACTCCGGGCTCCGAAGCAGCACAGCTGAGGATGCAACCAGGAATGTGCTTAGATGAAGAAGAAGATGGGCGGGAAGATTAAAAATTGAATCAAAATAGTGATGGGTTGCTAGCCACATCGCCTATTCATATGATTCGCATTTTCGCCCATCTCCTCGATCGGCTTTTACAATCTGCGTGGGAAGAGAAGCATTTGGTGCATTCTAAGTTTTTCCTTTTCTCCCAGACCACGGAAAAGTAACAATATCACTTCATAGTTCAACGCTGGTCTGATAAATAAATGAACAAGACTTAGGGCCTATCTAATGACGTTTGCATACTTCAATTAAATTCCTAGAAAGCCTAGATCTACCGATTTACCGGTATTTTCCGGTTTTCGTCACCTTTCCCCATCACTGATAGATTTATAGACGTTAATTGGATCCCGTGTTGCATTTCAAATGCTTGTACATTTTTTTTAAGTAATAGCCATTGAGATATAATAGTAATAGCACAGTTTTTTTCAACAAATTAAAGGAAAGTTAGGAGTAAGGTCCTACAAAGACATTAAAAAGATGGCAGAGAGAAGAGGAGGCATCTCAACTTAACTCCACCGACAAGAGTAAGCAAATTACAACAAAAATAGCACAGTTTACATATGTCTATATCTATCTATCTATGGCCGCCTCTTGTACCTTATTTATTTATCAGTTCCGTAAACTCTGTAATTTTTAATTTTTTTTATTTCGTGCAATAAAGATTTTTGTATTGTATTGTATATAGGAGAAGTAACTTTGTAAGTAATAGTTTCTGTCTACAATTCTACATTTAAGAGCCAAGCTCTTGCCCACAGATCTGTATATACTAGATAAAGAAAGTCCTTCAATGTGTATGAAAACCTAGCGTGCCAATTTTCGATACAATATTTAATAAAAAATTCACTTACAAACGAAAGGAATCTTTTTTACTACTTCCTTATTCGACGAGTTTCTACGGCTTGAAATGGCAGATTTAGGTATTTTACAGTAGACAGCTCAATGTCCGATCTCATGAATTGACATACACGGACTAAATCCTAAATGAAGTCAATTTGACGTCAGATCGCCACGCAAATTCATACAGAGGCTGTGTCTATCTTGATCCATGGTCTGTGCTCTTGTCCTTGTCTTTGTATGGAAGGTGACGCATAATGTAATTGCCATTGCCTTCTCCTTTTTTAGGGTTCCGTACCCGAAGGGTGCAAACGGGACCCTATTACTGAGACTTCGCTGTCTGTCCGTCTGTCACAGGGCTTGAACCGTAATAGCTAGACACCTGAAATTTACACCGATTCTGTATTACTATGACCACTATAACAAAAAATACTAAAAATTAAATAAAGTTAATAATTAAAGGGGGTCATCATACAAGAAACGTGTTTGTTTCTTCTGCGTTTTAAAACATTGTACGGTGGTACGGAACCCTTAATGTACGTGTCCGACTCGCACTTGACCTTTTATTCACACTAGGTAATTATATTATCTTTGACACTAGTAAACTTAATAGTCACTAGTGTGCAGGTTACTGGACGATGTTATCCTTCATTGAAGGCAAGTGGTGGCAGTTAAAGATGACCGCACAGGAGTAGAAACTTCAGAGGTACAAGAGGGCCTAGTGAGGATCGCACCCGTATCGTATCTCTCAGATGCACGTCATGGTATTCATTTAGTTTAGAGAAACCTATTCCTCCCACTGGAGGTTCGAGGCTGCAACTGATGATGATATTCCGGAGAATAACAAGGAATTAAGACATTGCAGAATATAATTGTAAAATTAATGACATTTTATCATCATATCAGCCACAGGAAGTCCACTCTTTGTCTATTAAAGACATTATCAAGTATACTTTCCAGCCGAAGAAACTTTCAAGCGTTCACCCCCAATAACTTTTAAACAGCTAAAGCGATTTCCATCGAACAGCTTAAGGACGTACCTAAATTTTCCGGGGTCCAGTGCTGCCCCCATTTAAAATAAATCATTTCAAAGAAAACGGAGACATCATTTAAAATTTTGCAACTACCAAGTCCTAGATAACCCTTCAAAGTATTCTATGAACTACTGTTTACAGTTTAAAGTGAGAACGTTAAGCTTTACTACGCACATTTGCGAAAAACGGCCACTTTTGGCAAACAAAAGCTTAACGTTCTCATTATAAACTTTAAACAATAGTTCATAAAATACTTTGAAGGATTATCTAGGACTTGATAGTTGCAAAATTTTAAATGATGTCTCCGTTTTCTTTGAAATGATTTATTTAAAATGGGGGCAGCACTGGACCCCGGAAAATTTAGGTACGGCCTTAAGAACCATACGTTCGATAAAAAAAACGCATCAAATCTGTCTATTAGTTTAGAAGCTACGATGCCGCAAACGGACGTAGACGACATAGACACATATCGGGACTTTTTCTTAGGGGGTTTAAAGATTATTATCGATGTTGATAAAAACCGTTTTTCTAAATGTCTGAAAAGAACTGGCTAGATAGAATTTAAGAAATAATTGCATTTTGAAATTGTTAATTTAAAAACAAACACGCGTGCAGCCGACCACAATGGCGGGCGGTCGTCGACCCCCGACCCGCGTAACTGTTCGCCGCACGCGCAGCCTCCGAGGAGGTTACGCTGTTCCGGGTTCTCGGGAATTCGCTTGTCTATGGAATACCAGAGATAGGTTGGCCGTGTGGTGAGGTCAGGGCCCTCCCCAGAGGGGGGTAGACGGGGCTCCGGCTCTCTCACTCACTGCACGAAGCATAGTAGCGGTGAAGCTACTACTCAGACGTCGATTTTCTGTGAGAGTGTGGTACTTCCCCGGACAAGCCGGCCTATTCATGCTACTAGCAATATAGAGATTTGCCGGTAGCGTGGCTCTACCACAACTACTGAATCGCCTTCTACGATATCCACGGAAGACTTGGAGTGGTCTTATTCTACTCTGCTGGGAACCACACGGCCTGTCCAGGTGATTATGGCAAATCCTCCCCTTCTTCGGATCTTAGTCCAGCAGTGGACAGCTATAGGATGTCAACTTAAAGATACGTACCCGTAATAGCCAAGGTAAAACGACATTTTGGTTGGACGAAAGAAGTGGTAAAATGAGTATTTTAAAAGATTCTTGTTTTCTTAAAAGACTCTTCAATGCTGGACTGGGAGAAAAGAAAAAAAACTTAGAATGTACCAGCTGCTGGTCTTCCCGCGACGATCGAGGCCGATCGAGGGAATGGACGAAAATGCGAATGATATCAATAAGCGATGTGGCTATTTTTCAAAGTTTACGCCCACCATCGCGCTAAAAGTGACCTTTGGTTCTTGCGACCCTATATATTTATTTACGAAGAAACAAATCCGAAAATTAGGACTTTTTTTACTTGCATCTGTTTCCCTCCATTTTTTATCAAAAGCGGAAAACTCGTCTCTCCGTCTTATCTTAGGTTTTCCTCTGGGAAAACAATAAACGGGCAAGTGCGAGTCGGACTCGTACATGAAGGGTTCCGTACCACCGTACAATGTTTTAAAACGCTGAAAAAAACAGGTTTCTTGTATGACGACCCCCTTTAATTTTTAACTATTTTTAGTATTTGTTGTTATATCCGCCACAGTAATACATAATCGGTGAAAATTTCAAGTGTCTAGCTATTACGGTTCAAGAGATAGAGCCCTGTGACTGACGGACAGACAGACAGACGGACAGACAGATAGACAGACAGACGGACAGATAGCGAAGTCTCAGTAATAGGGTCCTGTTTGCACCCTTCGGGTACGGAACCCTAAAAAGGGAAGGCTTTTACCCAATTATGGGACATAAATAGCTAAAAACAAAAGTATCAATAATAGTTTCTTTTTTTTCAAATTAAAAGTACCTACCTATCAATAGACAGCTCTGTTTGTGAGCTGATAAAATGAAAGTCTGCCACACCCTCGCCGGTCATTGAGAAACGGTGGTCAATATTCGAGCCGTTCACTAGACACTTTTAGAACATACGTCACCCACCGTCTAGTGGTTTTACATAGAGCGACTGTCGTATGACCTCCGCAACTAAGGGTAGAAAAGAACCAATCCTAGGATAGGTTTAAACAAACGCTAGATGCTTTTCGGGACCCACAGCTATACGTGCCTTAAGAGTCAACTTACCCTAGACAGAATCAGAGTTTCCCATACAAACGTAGTCTACGTTTTATTTTGAAACGACATGTCAGATTTCGGTAAAAAAAATTAACTTTAAAGAAATTGCATATATCTAGGGTTATAATTGGTTTTCAGTCAAAATATGAACTTGAAAGAAAATATAGTGTATTAAATCATTTTTATATTTTCTTATATTTTCTTTTTAGTTCATATTCCGACTATGAAAACCAATTATAACCCTTGATACATGCAAAATTTTTACCGAAATCTGACATGTCGTTTCAAAATAAAACGTAGACTACGTTTGTATGGGAAAGTCTAAGGTAAGGGGATTCTTAAGCACGGAATAATCTTTATTTTCAGATAATCAGGTGATTCAAGCTTGCAATAACCTAACCATATTCTGGATTAATACAAACTATTACGCAATCATAAACGGTGTCTACAAAAACCTCATGATCAGATCGCGTGGGCGGAACAAGCCTCACTGGCACACAAACTATGTTTAGTCGGACGGTATACTAATACTGGATTGTAATGGTATTATGGTACATAGCTTCTCCTTTTACGGCCCTGTAACTTACTGACAATCAAGATGAAAAAATTGCGGATAAGTGGACTGTCGATTTAATAGGACGATTACACACTAAATAATGAAGGCGAGCGAAGTTCTCACAGACTACCTAGACATTCCGGTGTTTGTATGTGTATGTATGTACGTATATTTGACGATAACTCATTCGAACCTGAGTCAATTCGGATATGAAACCGATGGATTATTCCATGGTACAATAATATGCTTGACCTGATATTCTCTTCCCGTTAACAGTAACTTATACAAAATCAGGGGTTAACCGCTTACCCCAAAGCCGGGGCTAGCCGCTTACCCCAAAGTCGGGGTTAGCCGCTTACCCCAAAGTCGGTGTTAGCCGCTAATATACTGTATGGGAGTTTTTGACGGGAAGTCAAGGGGTTCGGTTGGGGTTTTCTTTAAATTATTTAGCAAATTGATTTTAGTGGACTTTATAATATGAAATTTATGTTGTTTGGTGTTATAAATGCTCATGCTCATGAACAATATGTGAAATAGTTAAAGTGGACAGTCATAGTACGGCTGTAGTGATATTTGTTTCGCGGACTGTGTGTCTTCGGGCGTCGTCCGCCACTCAATCGGCTATGAAAACCAGTGGACTCGTATAGATTTGTCGCCAAAAGCCCCCTTAAAGCAATCAAAGGCCTACACCAACTAGACATGGGTAACTCCGGATTCGAATATTTAACTGAGCCGATTCATCAACAGGAGCCGATACCATCCCGCGAGTTATTGAGTCCGCACCGATCTTGGTCCCGCCGGGAACCGGCGGCGCCTGTTAGGTCGCGAGCGGCGAGCCACGTTTCGGCGCCACCGCGTCTCGGGAGGAATCGGGAGTCGGGAATCAATATTATTCTGTATTGAAACCGGTACCAGAAAGGACGTCTGTATTCTGTAGATTCAATAGCGAAACTTAGCGGACCTCGGAGCTGGAGCCGATAAGAGAGTAGGAATTATTAAGATGAGTCGGTACCGGATGCGGAGTAAGATTCAGTGAGCCAAAACAGTCCTCGGAGTCGAGATTACCCATGTCTAACCAACCTTTGATTGTAACTTTTTAGAAAAAAATAGTTTTTCGTCGGTTGAATAAATTGTTGTGCCAAGGATGTCCTTGGCACAACAATTTATTCATACAGCGAAAGTGTGATTGATTATATTCAGGCGACGAACAATGTCTGACGTCACCGTGACACATCTCGTGAATCATGGAAGGAATTCGCTGACGACACCTTTTGAGTTCTCAGGGTGTGAGGTTTCAGAGAGGTACGATCCGATCTTATACACCGAGTAAATGTATAGTCAGGCCTGTGTCAGTCCCCGTTTAGGTATCGGAAATGTACCTACATTATTACTATGCGCGCAGGCGGCCCCTCCGGGTGGTAAATTCAGTTATACGAATCGCTTGCAATGGATGTCTAGGTATTTATATATAAATATAATTTTTTGATTATTTACATTAATATATAAAAGGTGCCGAGTTCTGACGTGAGCTAAATTAAACCATATCGCTAGCCACATTGAGTAGATATTTCTTTGAATTTCTTTGCTGAGTAAGACTTCTGTACGTTAGTATTATAGTATTATGTATTCTGTGGTATAGTCAACACCACAGATACGTCAACACATTGAAAGGCCCACTCAGCTCATTGATATGAAAAATCTTTGCTACGGGATGAAATCTGGGATTATTAAATTAATTGCATACGGGAATGAATATTTGCTGAGGTCTTCTAGGGCTCTAGTTAACCTCCGAACAGAGGAAGGCCGGTGCAGGCATAATTTGGCCCGATGGCGTTATATTGACCAACTGCAACACAGTGTGGTCATAGCGACCAGACTATGTCACACCTCTCCTGCCCATCGTGCCCCACCAGCTGCACTAAGCGCGAACTATGTGAGGCTACAGACAACGCTGTGAAAGTGGCAACCTTCTGGAGGGAAAATATTTAATTACTTTTTGAGCTTTCGACACGAGAAAAAGACGGGAATTAATTAATTAATTTCGCGTTAATTCCCGTATGCATTAATTTAATAATGATGCAACGCGATCGTTTAAAAGTAGTGAAATCTGAGATCTCTATAAATCGATGTTCTCAAATAAAGTGTCTAACTGATTGAATAATTTGTATAGGAATAACTTTTTTTTTACTTTTGGTAATCTAAAGTAGGTTTGATTGAATTCTCCCTTTGTCCATGGAGAAAATGAGTTATGCAATTAAGAGCAAGTGATTTTCTCAAAATTAAATTGAAATTATTTATGTTATTTTGATATTGTATGTAAAACGAAGTATCTACAATTATTTCTGTGATTTACAACCAAAATATTTAAAAACTACGATTGGGTGTCCTAAATCTGAGAAAAGCTAGAAAATACTTAAAAGAACAAGGATTATATAACTATTCCAGTTTTAATTAGCAATTATTTTTAACAAATCATTGAAAGTTACCGCATATTAAAAACCAATCAATCAACTTTTACAGTACCGCCAAAAGTGCACTGAAAAATTCACTGTCCCTTTCTTTTTTAGTCGAATCCTTCAAACCAGAAAGAGACAGACGTATCAGGATCAGGATGACGTAATGTGAAAGCGAAAGCTTTTGATGGCAAGCGACATTTTGGGGTTACGTCATTTGACTCATGTCAAAGCGTGACTTGATTGTAATCGAGTGTACTCGATTTGACATCGAATGACTTTAAATTATTTTTTGTTGTTACGAGTCCAAGAGCAATAATGTAACTTGTTAGGATTAGGAATAAAGAACAAAATTAAAGATAGGCTATAAAGGACTTGTATCCAGAGCCGTAAAATTATTTAATAAAAAAAAAATTACCTTAAAGGCCCATTTACACAGTGCAAGTTTCTTGCCTGTTGCATACAATTTTATTGAAGCAATAAATGATTTGTATGGCTGACGTTCTGTTTAGACCAAGCAAGTTTTCTATTGCTTCAATTTAATTGTATGCAACTGGCAAGAAACTTGCACTGTGTAAATGGGCCTTTATGTATATCTTTGGTACGACTAAAGCTAAAGCTATGGCTGTGCCTGAAGAATTTTGAACGATAAAGAATCGACTATAATTGGAGCAATTTTTTTTTAATAAATATGTATTTTTAAAGTTTTAAGGATTGACCTAATATTCAGTACTTATTTACAGTTACACCAAACAGCTGATTTTACGCCAAATAGATTAATTTGGCATACAAAGAATATATAAAAATTGCAATTTTTTTTAAAGAAATGATAAATTAAGTAATTTTTTTAGAAATTAACGCGGATAATAATTTATTGAATTGAAATAATTTTTTGTAATTTTCAACATAAAACCTCATAAAGATTACATTGAAGATTGTTATTTTTATGAGCTAATAAATAAACTGCAGACCTTTAGGTCAATAGGATTTAATTCGACATTAAAAAGACTATTCAATGTATCCCGTGACCAAAGGGCTGGAAATTATCTGGATTATGTATTACTGTAGCCGCTATAACAACAAATACTAAAAATAAAAAATAGTTAATATTTTAAAGGGTTCGTCATACAAAAAACGTGTTTTTTCTGCGTTTTTAACTAGATCTTTATAGTGGCATTAACTAGAAACTTGAAATTTTCACAGATTATGTATTACTATGGCCGCTATAACAACATAATATACAAAAAATAAGATAAAGTTAAAAATTAAAGGGAGTCGTCATACAAGAAACGTGTTTCTTTAGCGTTTTAAAACATTGTACGGTGGTACGGAACCCTTCACGTACGAGTCCGACTCGCACTTGCCCGTTTATTATTTTATTTTAAGTTCTTACATAATTTTAATTTATCTAATTTTTATTATCTAGTTTTAATTTAAATTGAACGAATAAATAAAATAAGACATTTACGAAATAAAGTGTTGAAATTGCAAATAGAACATTATTACTAAAAGATTCACGCGTAAAGATAATATTCAAATAAAATTGTATAAATTTCACAATAAAACCCCATAAAGATGACAATCTTCAAATGGGCTTATAAGGAAACTGCAATATTACCCGCAACACCGCCATATACGGTGTTTCTTCAGATGATATCAACTATCGTAACGTGTGCTGATCTAAATACTTGATATGTGTGTCACGGCTATTAGACCTTAGGTATTGCTAATTTGTTTATGGTGACAGAATCACGTTTTTACCCTATTCAAAGATGTAGCGTCTGTAGCAGCTCTGGAGTGCTATTTTTCATTTAGGGACTCAGCGAAACACAAAACGTGTAGTTTTCCAACTCACCACTCGCGTTCCGACGGATTGCATCGTATTCTTGAAACCGTCGTGTGAGCCAGAGATATGGGATGAGCGATAAGTAATATTGTGTTAGGCAGAAAATATCATAAATTTGTCAATGGTTTTTAAACATTTCAACAAAAATAAAAAAGCAGCGTGAAACGGAACTGATTCTCCATGGAACGTTTCTTTGACATTTGTACGCTACAAATGTCAAAATTACCTCATTTCTCCATCTCGTCCTGTCCACTTTACTTTTTAGACTACTTTTCAAATTTAATTTCATTCCATTTTCGAATGAATAAATCATTCACACATCCTATTTCACTTGACTCATTCCGCTTCAATTCTTCCTCCTGGACATACTATCAGGAGAATTGGGTACATGATTGGGTCAAAAATAAAGTATTTGGTACTGTTAAGAGAATAAAACGTCACCAGTCTAGTCGATCATCCATTTTCAACATGATTTTAGACTTATCAATGCTGGAAAACTGCTATTAAGAGCGCTATTTGACTCGAAAAATCTATGACGTCAAGATTTTGTATTTCATACAAATCCCATAGAGAATGTTTGTTTTGACGGTGCGTTTCTTTGAAGAAGATTATTTTTCGAATGTCACATGTCAAATTTCTTTCCTGGAAACTTCAAGGATTATTTCGCCTTTCTGCAACACCCTGTATATCGTTGATTATTTTATTTGTAACTTTATTTTTATTCTTATTTAAGAGCTTAGTGACTCTTGCGCCTTTCTCGGTCTTCAGCCGAATCATTATATGTATAAATATATTATATTACCAGTCCCTAATTCAAATTCGTGACTATTCAATCTCTCGATTTAGATCCTAGATAGTCAATCATTTTTAGTGAGACTATTGTGCAACCATAATCTGCGGTTGACCTTAAATTGTTATGCAAACATGCAATTCTGTGGCTGATTTGATATTAAATAGGATTAGCTTAAAATAATTTATTATGGTGACGGCTGGTCTTATAGAGAAACGAAAGCGAGCATTACGTCTTTTAGTAAAAAAGAAACGAAGAGAGCTTCGGAGAGGCAACAGAGTTGGGCATAAAACAGAACCTTGCGGAACACCAGTGAATATCCAGCTATCAGAACAGCTGCCATCCACCATAGCCCTGATGCTCCTTTAGGGCATTAGATGGCAATCCACTTGCAGATTCCCTCAGACATGATGATGAATGATGGTAACTTTGATTGAAGACTCTGGTATTAGACTCTATCGAAAGCCTACGTCATGTCTAAGTTGACATAAATTAACATAAATTGTAGAAAAAGAAAGGGATTTATGTATTTCCAAGCCATAATTCGATATATTTTCGTCTTGGCGAAGCATTGTTTGTACTTTAAAAATAGTTTAACTACAGATAGATAATTTTATAAAAAGCAACGTATAACCGCAAATTTTTTTGAAAGATCTTTGTTAATATGAATAAAGGAAGCCTGACATAGGCATTACGATGAAGAATAGATATAAATAAACACAGTATTCTGTCCGTCAATAAAATAGATAAAAGCCTACTGATGGGCAAGGCCTTGACGGCTTAACTTCTTTTTAAGTCAATCCAATTATATCGTATTGTATACGGTGTGGTATTTGGAATGTTTGTAGCGTTAGTTTTAAGAAGAAATAACTAGATCGTGGTAGCGCCACTGTCAATGTCTATTTATAGCATGATTTCCTTCTTAATTTTTTAATTACCTTGTGATTAAATCATCATAAAATGCAGGTAAGTATTAGCCAGTACTAAAAATCGAGCCTAGGAACATCGTTGTGCAAAAGTCAAAGAAAAACAAATATTTTAAATGTAGGTGTCGGATGTAACTTCCGGACCCAAAAGTATACATCTTTCTTCATAATTTTACATTTCATCGAATTTTGACGAAATTACGCCTGCCATGCTATTTGAATTACTAGTACACACTATGCCGAAAATAAAAACGTGGCGTTTTTCACGAAGAAATAAATTAGCCGCGGAACTTACCCCTGCAACTTTGGCACAATGAGATTTGTCACTAATAGCTAATTCATTTGACATACTAATATTTATGTAGTCACTTTCTAGAAACCAATACAGCAATGCTAAGTTTTGATATCGCAATGAATTCCAAAATAAAGGATAATTACCTCTTCCTTTATAAATGGCAGCATTTATAATGCAGTTGCATCTAAATATAGTCTACATGTTTCATCAAAACATATTACAACGATTATCTAAATGGTGTTGGTACGAAAATACTTAATGGCAGTGACTATGTAATGCATTTAACTTTGTTATTTTATTGTACCTACACTTAATGAGTTTATTGTTCCCAGCTTTATGATATTAATAATATTTACTGAAGACAAACATATCTAACAAGCTAAAACCCAACTGCATAAAAGAATAAAAAATTGATACTATTAACAATTAAGAATCTATTATCGCTATTACGGTATTATGTACATGCAGTAGAAAAACTGAAATACATGTGAAGGAATTTGTAGTATAATTACTCAGTATAGTCATAGTCACGTATAAATTAATATTTATTATTTCCTTGTTTTTTATAAGAAACAATTTGTTTAATCAAACTGTTTTTTTACGCCTCGTTTATTTCAAAATTCTAGATCTACCAATATTCAATTGTTATTTTTCGTATCAGTAAAATGCTATTTGGTAATTTGTATAACTTTCAAGAATCCCTATATTAATAATAATAAAGACAAATATAATGCAATTTACTTTTATCAATTAAGAAATCAAGGGTTTGCCACAGATCTCGGTACGAAAGACCGAAGATCCTCAGATCGAAAAATTACTTGTAAGAATTATTTTTTCATACATAGATTTTTTGTTGTGAACGCGCTTTTGTTGATTGATTCACCTCATTGTCTATCTGATAAATAGGTACTATCAAAGCTCACATTGAATCGATCAAACGAAGAGAAAGAAGCGTTTCGCTGTCGCATTTAGACAAAACATGCCACTTACTTGGAAGTGCAGGATGATGGTCCAAATGAGGCCAAGGGTCAGCTTGGGATTTCCGTCGACGATATCTTCAGCCCGGATGTTGACCAGCTTAATCTTCTTGTAGCGGAGGAAGTCGAGAGCCATTTGAACGTTCTGCAGCATGTGGAACCGCATGCGGCCTCGCTCGCGCGGCTGTGGATAGACAGGGATGGAGGATTAGTATTTAAATTCTATGAAGTAAAAAAAAAGTTCATCATCAGCATCAGGTCTTTGTTAGTCTCCACTGCAGGAGCACGACCCTACTCATACTATACTACCAGAGCCCTATATTAGCTAGAGCAGTCAGAGGATTTGGCTTACACTCTCAACGCTGGCCACACGGGTTGGAGAGGTCTTATTGATGTTAATAGGCTTTGTTTAGCTTGTGTTTTCTAAGTCGCCTTCTACGACATCCACGAGAAGACTTGGAGTGGAGCGGACCTCTGCCCCTGCCGGGAACCACTAGTTGAAAAAAAAATTAATAAGCCCAGAAAGAATCCTTTAATCATAGGGCCAGCGCCCAGCCCCGCCTATAACGTGCAGAATATGACACATCCGAACACTTTGATAAAAATACTCTGTAAATGTTAATTTTGAGGGTTTCAAAACCTTTAGCACTTTTGTAACATTCTGACTTACGGGCTGGTATTGATGGAGGGTTAAAACTGGTTGAAACAAATGCCAGTAAACTCCAGAAGGGTTTAAATGGATAATAAATTACCCAACCCTGACACTGCAAAATGTAGGTAAAGAGCCTCTTATCACGATAGTGTGATGAAATTCATGGTAAATAATAGACGAGCGTGAAATAAATTAGGGAGGCCCAGTCGTTAAAATTACTGTTTAATTACTGTTACAAACAAGAAGTGGAAGAGGTGTGTATAATATTAAATTTGTTTAAATCTAAATAGTCTTTTAATTTAATTTTAATGTATTCATGTACACTTGAAATCTTACAAAAATACTTTTGTATGAGTAAACATAGTAGTACAAAGTAATTTCTTAAGAAATTTCTTCCAGCAGACCTGTGAGGAAATGGGAAGAGAAATGGGAAGGTATTTGGTATGTACAAAATAAAAATAAATAAGCAAGATAAAGCTCCCTCCATCGTTTTCTATTATTGACTATATCTGTACTAACCCCCCTCTCCATCATGTCCCGCTCCACATATTCCCCCCACGTCTTTCTAGGCCCCCCTCAATCTCTGTGGCCATCCACCTTCAAGTTAACAATTTTATTAGTCAGATGTTCAGCATCCCGCGTCTTGACTTGACGTAACCGTACCATGTTAAACGGTAGCTTTTTAACTTATTTCAATCGGTGCTATCATTAAACTCCCTGTTATATATTCATCTGCATGTAGATATACCCATACACTCATATTAATTCTGTGTCAGTGTTCAAGGATTACTAACGATGTTTTACATTTTTCATGCAAAGATGCTATCATTTCGCTGTAGTTTGCGAATCTTGAAGACCTAACCCCACTGACCTAAATGTTAACGGTCAGGGCGGGCCGACACACCTGCCGATCCGCAGATAGCGGTAATGGGGTTTTAACATGTTTTGGTTGATGGATTTTATTTTGAGGTAATTTTTTCTTTTTTTTTACTAGCCTATTTCAGTGTCCCACTGCTGGGCAAAGGCCTCCCCTTTGAGGTAATGGTAAATAAATATGCTTAAAATATCCAGCGCGAATAATAAGTATCTCAAAGACTGAGAAGGCTTATTATAGGACCGATGACTATCTTAAAGACAAAAAGGTCTGGCTTGAGCTTGGCGCGGGTCTCTCTTAAAGGTTTGTATACTTAGACATGTCATAATTTAGGTACATTGGTACATACTAAATTTACAAATTGACATTATTTTAAATTTCGTAATTCTTATAATTCAATTTAATTATGACATAATAAACAATGTAATCTCTGTCCATCTATATAACTAATTTTAAGTTTTTAGTTTGTTAGTTGACGTCTTTGGAGAAAACGTGCAGTGCAGTTTGTTGCCGCTTCTTCTGCACTTGCGCCTAGGAAGCGGCGTAAACTTAGCTTTAAGTAACGATTTGACGTCAACATTTGTGCAAAACAAAACAAAGTGACTATTATTAAGAGATATTATAAATATCCTATGATAATAAAGATATTTTGAATTGAATTGAATTGACTGCATTTTTGGTATTGAGATGTTAAATGTCTGAGAATAAGTTGCATTAGGTTTGCTACACACATAAGCGGGCAAACATAAATCGGCACAGCCGGGAGGTAAAACATATAAAGGGTGACTTTTTAACCACCAGCCAAATTGTTGGAGCAAGTTCAGTCCATGATACTGAACCACTTTCCACAAAAACAATTAACGAAAAACTAAAATTAAAATTCGCCTTCCCATACAAATCAACGCTCAGCCAAACGGATTTTGTATGGAAGGACGAAAAATTTTTATCGATTTTTAATAACTTTTTTATAGAAAGTAGTTTAGTATCATGGACTGAACTTTCTCCAAAAATTAGGCTGGTGGGTGGATAAAAAGTCACCCTGTATATGCTTATGAATGCAAGTACATATTGCCGAATCAAATGATGTGTCGACTGGAATTAGCTACCCGATCGACGGATTTGTAACATGATCCTAGTCCTGTTTTGGTTACTAACTTCTCAACATTGTTTTAAATTAAATATGTGCATCAGGTATTTTTAAATTGATATTTTCCCTTATGAAGGTCACCTTTCCAGTTTAAAACGAGTTTTCACTTCCAGTTTTCCAACTTTGTATAAATAAGTTTATCACGCCATATCATCGTTAAAGCCTTCCCGATTGACATTAACGTATCCTTCACTATAATTAATTTTAAATTAGCTTTTTAATGGCTTTATTCTGCTTACAACTTTCAAATTTTCTTTATCTACCCATTCATTTAAGTGAAGCTAGTCCTGCATTTGTTTTACTTTATACAAAGTCCAATCTTTTACAGAATAAAGATAGAAAAAAAATACCAATAATGCATCAGAGAAGATCTTTTAGTTTTTAAATTAATGTGAGTTAATATTATCAGATACACTATCAATTCCAAGTCTCACTCTCTTGAGCCATCCTTTTTAGAGTTCCGTATCCGAAGGGTGCAAACGGGACCCTTTTACTGAGAATCCGCTGTCTGTCCGTCTGTCTGTCCGTCTGTCTGTCCATCTGTCTGTCCGTCTGTCTGTCCGTCTGTCACAAGGCTCTATCTCTTGAACCGTAATAGAACTTGAACTAGACACTTGAAATTTTCACCGATGATATATTACTGTGGCCGCTATAACAACAAAGACTAAAAATAAATAAAAGTTAAAAATTAAAGGTGGTCGTCATACAATAAACGTGTTTTTTCAGCGTTTTTGACTCTATAATGGCATTAACTAGATACTTGAAATTTTCATCGATTATGTATTACTATGACCACTATAACAACTAATACTAAAAATGAAATAAAAGTTAAAAATTAAAGAAGGTCGTCATACAAGAAACGTGTTTCTTCTGCGTTTTAAAACATTGTACGGTGGTACGGAACCCTTCATGTACGAGTCCGACTCGCACTTGCCCGTTTATTTCGAATAAATTTGTAAATAATATTACTTTTAATTTATTTCAACAATAATAAAAAGGTCAAATAAAATACCTCAAAACTAGTATCGCTTAGCAGTAATCATCAATTTAATTGATTAATCGAATAATAATTTGTTTTCGATGATTAAAAGTATGAATGGCCGTGAACTGACGGAATGCTGCGAAGTAACTATGAATTCCATTAAGAATTAAAAGAGTATATTTATTTCAGTACTTATGTAAACACACTAAGGAAACTGTCGCCATATGTGATTCGATACGTTCTTTTTGTCTCTCTAGACCTCATCTCATCTGCGTACGCTTTGCCTTATTTGTTTTTTTGGCTTGGCACACACACAAATGAGATTCGGAGAAATGTAGTTTCGGGAAAACAATGTAGTGCTATCAAGAGAAATGTATATTTACCTAGCAACTAACTTTGGAAATCGTTGGGGGAGGCCTAAGTCCAGCAGTGAACTTTCTGAGCTGATTTAATGATGATTTAACAACTAGTCTAAAAGTTATGCAAAAAGATCTCATGTTGTTGTCAGTACCGGATGTAGACTTTTTTTTAGGAGGGACAAAATTTAAATATGCCGCTCCATGTCCAGTTATTTCTAGCGGAGGAGGGGGGTGCAAATAGAAGTCTTTAAATTTGCCGCCTTTAACTAACCAGCCGCCGTCCCATTGTAAACCATTATAAAAATATCTTGATAGCGGGGGTGGAAAGGAGGGGTG
The DNA here is from genome assembly GCA_963576875.1 of Acrobasis repandana. Classification (NCBI taxonomy): domain Eukaryota; kingdom Metazoa; phylum Arthropoda; class Insecta; order Lepidoptera; family Pyralidae; genus Acrobasis; species Acrobasis repandana. The sequence continues at coordinate 4,098,858 of OY756238.1, forward strand.
GGAGGGGTGCAAATATCGATTTTGCTGTCCCTTTGACCTTGCCGCCCAGGGCGTGGGCCCCACCTTGCCCGCCCTAGATCCGGGGCTGGTTGTTGTCAGGTACTTATGTAAATAACTATAAAAGGTTTACTTACAAGGTGTTCGCCAGAAAGCACCTCCAGCAGCGAGATGAGATTGAGGCCATCACGCAGATCTTCGAACAGGTCATTCACGAGGCGGTTCACCTAAACAAAAAACATTATATTAGCACGAGAAAGAAAATAGGTAAACCAATCCCATATGAGTTCATTAAGGGCCATTATAATCTAAACAAAAAAATTGTTTTGTTTTTTATATTGCCATTAAATATGAAAATTTCGGATTGTTTTCGAAATATCATTTTCAGTATTGACATACATCTGGAAGTGTACTCACGACACGAACGGCACAAAGACGTATTTCAGAAACAGTTAACTTTGTGGAATTCAAAATTTACAGGATTACAAATAGTGGCGGATTTACCAGTAGGCTTACTAGGAGTCCAGAGGCGGCAATTGAGGCCAGTCAAGAAGACCGCTGTAACATATTATGATACTCCAGTGAACGCAAGTCTGGGGCGGTAAAAAATGAATAGCGTACTGGTGGCACATGTGTAAATCCGCTTATAATATACTAGTTGTGCCCGCGACTTCGTTCGCGTGGTTGTCGGAACGTAATGTTATAGCCTAAAGCCTTCCTCTATAAATGGACTACCCAACAAAAAAAGAATTTTTCAAATCGGACCATTAGTTCCTGAGATTAGCGCGTTTAAACAACGCGTACGCGCAATATGCGTCCCCGTTCCCCGCACCCGCACCTCTCCCCCGGTTCTTGACGGCCAACGTGAGTCATCGAGGCGAAAACGGGGGAGAGATTCGGGGACGGGGAATGGAGACGCATATTGCGCGTACCTTAGGAGATTCCAGCCTGTGACATAACTGCAATTACAGCTAATAACTACGGCATAAGTTGTATAGAAAGTTCTACTTCTTTAAAATTATTATTACAGTCTTAATTAAATATTCAATAAAGATTTAATTACTGATAGGATAACCTGAGCTTCATAAAAAGGCAGGTTTATTCTTATTACATCCCATTTAATGTCTATTTTCTTATAGTTCACTATGTTGTATTAACACTAATGTTTTATTAATATTTTATGGCTTTTTCTTCAGTACCTAGCAGTAGTTCAGTAACAATTATGGAAAAATAAAATTTAAGTACGAGAAAGTTACTAACTTCAACGGGCAGCAGAGTTCTTAAACCAGACCTCAATTTTATTATTTATAATATATTTATAATTTATTTATTTAAATTTTGTTGCACATTTGAAAAATGTACAATACGTGGATAACATCATTTAAACTACATTATGTATATTTTTTTTTAATACTTGCTTTTATTAGAAAGGCCAAACATTGTTTAAATGTGCTAAATATAAACTGATTAAAAAAAATCAGCTACTGGACGACAGGATTTAAAAGTTCTAAAAAGTAAATACGATCAAAAAAAAAGATGAAAATCACAACATAAAACAACATATATTAGATTAAAAAAAACAATGGCCATCCTTTCACAATCAATGAGGTAAGACGAAGCCATACGTTAAAGCGAATCGAATCGAAATAATCGAATAAGGAAAACAAAAGAATCGACCAGACACGAACAAAATCCTTTCGAAATTGTTTCCGCAAGTAATTAATTGCAAAAAAAGTTAATAAGCCACAACTGACATTTAAATTAAAATTACGAAATAGAAGCGAAAGGTTTACAACCAAAAACTAGTAATCATTATCATAATCTATGTAGGGTTCAATCCCCAGCCAGGGCAAAATGGCCTTTTGAAAATTGTTTTGGGGTCTTGTTATCTACTCGTATATACATAACATATGTATTTATTATAAAATATAATATCGTTGAGTTCGCATCCCATAATACAAGTTTAAACTGACTTTGGGGCTAGCTCAATCAGTATGATTTGTCCCAATCTATTTATTATTTAATTACACTGACAAATATTTCTGAAAAACTAATTCAATGCTCTAAATTAAAATTGCAACTTTTCAAGCAAACGCAGTGTGAGAATATGTATTTTAGGATCAAATTACATTTCTTTCCAAGCTTCTTAATATTAACCCACTTTTAATAATTTAGCAAGAAAAATATCTGAAAAATGTGAAGGAAAGCCAATCTTTTCCATCCTAAAACTTGAAGACGTGCATTCTAACAACAGCATCTAATTGTATACAATGTTAAGATTTGAAGAAGGCATGACATTGTATTTTGTGAAATTTACTAAAACTGTCCATGTCCTTTACAATAATGTCTGTTAATTTAGAACAACTCATATCAACATGGCCAACAATGTCTTTTTTCTGAAGCATTAACACCTATTGCAAAAAAATCAAAAGCGAAACCAAACAACGTCGAACAACAAACAACTACTACAACTTACTTGTTGCGGCGGACAACACGGTTGGTTGTTCACGATTTCACACACATGTAGCCGTGTGTATGTCTGTCCGGGCAGCGTTGGGAGAAAATACGTTAACACCTGGTGAGATTCGAGTAGTTCAGCATACGAATGACTAGATAGCAGGTTTTGAGGAGAACTCTGTTTACGTCGATGATTTGTTATTCGCAAGAGCCGATGTTGAGTCGGGTCCAGACTCAACATCGGGCGTTGAATCATTGAAAAAGAACTAAAGTTTTATTATAATTATATAATTCCTAAAATACGGAAACAAATATCTCCAAAATGTCTCACAACTAACGTGGATATTTATGAAGGTATTAGAGAATTATAGATGATAAAAATATTCATTAAAACACTTAATTAAAAACTTGGTAATCACAATTTAAATATATGTAGTATTTAATGAATTACTAAATACGTAAATAATTATTAACGGTGAATTAGAATAGAATTGATAGAAAATCTTGGACAATAACTAGCCAATTTCTCTTTACAGTAATCATAGTACCTAGGTAATGAAGATGTTATTTCTTGGGTAATTTTGCATGCTTGATGCTTGACCGATTTAACATGTGGGTTTATAGGTAACGGATGAAACCTAATGACTATCTATCGTGCATATATATGACATATACTTATTTACTAGCTTAGCTTACATAGATTTTCGGATTAAGGTTCTACAATTGTTTTGGGCTCAAACATTTTCGGAATAGTGAAATATACAGTGACTGGCAAATTTTTAAGGGCACCTTCAGAATATTTATTTTTATTTGTTCTACACATGTAAAAGAACAATGTCTACAATTGGCTTAAACTCTATTGAGTTTAAGCCAATTGTAGACATTGACTCGTAATTAAGATGATGTTGATTCGTTACTTTGGGATATTTCCCAAGTAATCACTTTTTATATTTTTTGATGAGACTACAATAAGAGACAAAAATAGATTTATAACATAAGATGTATTGCAAATAATTAAGGACAATCTTAAACAAAACGTAAAAAGTTCATGTGTATGATACAAACCTTCAGATATTTCCAATGCTGCGTTCCCAATGAAAAGCGATGGAAAACAGACAGTCGATTACAGGAATAAATAAGTGAAATTTCGCATTTACATTACATTGTAGTGATTGAGCTGTCACAATTTAATTTCTAGGCTAAATCAATTAAGCGGTTATTACAATATCCAATTTGTAGGAACTCTAACTTGTAAAAGTTAGGTACCTAAATAGTTAACTAGTGATCACACTATACTAAATTGCATCCTAAATCGAGGCGCGTGACCGGCGGCCACGCATACAACAACTTTATTGCTTTTGTCATTAGGTTATTCCTGGTAAAAATGTTGCTTGAGACCTATTGCGTTTTGGAATTAATTCACAGATTATAAGGAAGTAGAGCGGTCGGAACGTCCTTTTTACTCTTAATCGGATCCAAGCAATCCTAACTGCGATTACATCTTCAGATTTCCTAGTAAGGATTTCTTCAAATTGAAGTGTAATAACCGTTTTAGGGAAACCGTTGCATCATACAACTAGATGCTTACATATTTGTGGTCGTCACACAAGTATACTCGTGTCAACACGCCGAGTAAAAGTTTACAAAACATCGAACTATCGACCTAAGGTATTTTCGATGAGTCAATGTTCACTCACGTATGACGTCATATTTGACCAACCGTTCCGTCATTGTGTCGGTAAAAAGAATAATATTTCATGACGACGAAAACCGGATCTTACGTGGGTAAAATTTGTGAAACATTGTGACTGAACATTTTTGGAAATGACCTAGCTTGGTCCGGACATACGACCTCATATGATGTCATAGACTAAGGTCATAGATGACTAATCGTTCCATCATTCTCTACCATTCTAAGTTAGTAGTAAGTATAAGAACTTATACCATTTATTAGCTAATCGAATATAAACCTTTTTACAGCTACAACTGTAACTTTGTCCACACGGCTACAAAAGCTTTTTAAAGCTGACTTGATTATGTCTCATTTATTTGTTTTAATTATAGACGAGCAGTTTATAGCTAATGTATATATTTCAAGCACTATTGGAATCTATTTAATAGTCACTTCACATATACTTACAAAAAATTGAGTTATATACAATATATTCTTTAGGTATGTATGTAGTGTATTCGTAGTGTTTAAGCTTTAATATTATACTTGCTTTTTTCATTGCTCTGTACGTACTTCTGCCTTCTTACTAAATTTGTAACTGTCCCCTGCCCTACTGGTCGACTGGAAGAGATCCCTTCTGGGATAAGTCCACCATTTGTAAAATTACCTTTGTTATTTTATTATGTGTAATTATTAATAAAAAATGTTTATAATGTTATACAAAGAATATTTTGTAAAGGGATTTTGACATTATTTATTTATAATTAAAAAAATATGGTTTTAGTAGTTCTATTCTTAAACAGCTTTTAACCTCATGCACTAACAAAGAGGTTGAACTGAAACAAAGGCTCTCAGTAATTAAACAAGCCTGACTCACACATACCACAGACAAATATTTGCCTTGCAAATGTTGAGCCGAAGGGTTTTGATTGAGGGCAAATGGTGGATGAAAGGATTTACAATCTGTGAGTCAGGCAACTTGTATTTGTATACGATCCTTGGTCAGCTGCAGATATGGGAAAGAACAACAAAACTTTATTACTGTATGACTGATGCACTTTAACATTTAATAGGGATGAGAACACCACTTATTTTCTTCTTGGAACTAATTCTAACTTCCTGACTTATCCTAACTACTCGTAATATTATAAATGCGAAAGTGAGTTTGTATATTTGTTTGTTTGTTACCTCTTTACGCTTTATCTACTGAACCAATCTTCTTGAAAATTCGCATACACATAGTTAGGAGTACTGAGAAGGACATAGGGTACCTTTCATCCCGAAAAAATGTAATGTTCCCGTGGAATACGCGAGCAAAGCCGCGGGCAAAAGCTAGTGATAAAATAATTAAAAACGTGAGGAGTGAGGAACTTCGCTCCTGAAAGAGGTAGAGATAAAATTAAGTTTTCCGAATGCAAAGATCTGGCAAGGCCTAAAAAAAGCTAATCTGCTTTGCCAAAAAGCCTAACAAAAACCGGACAAGCAGGTAGTTCTGGCGATGCCTAAAAAAAAAGATCTGAAAAAGGATGGCAACCCTACACAGATGTTTTTGTTTTCTTTCGATCAAACAATTAGGTACAAAATATATACTCGTAGATAGGCGATAAGGCCGTTGGTAGGCCAGGCCTACCGCCCTGGTGAGGGTAGCGAGTTCACGCGAGCGAATATATCGTGGAAGTAAAAAATGGGACTGTAGGATGATTTGGAAAATACAAACAGCTGCAATTTTACAAGCATTTATTTAGCTTGCCCAGTTTGTTGTTATTTTGGGTCAAATCTTGGAAGTTAAATTTGAGCCACTTCCGGTTTCTGATTGAAATGAAATTGTATGCTAATATAAATCAGATGACATGGCCATATTATTATGACAAGAATCTGATGGCTAAAGGAACTTGATAAGTTCTAAAACCTCACAATAAAAGCTTCTAACCAAAAAAAAACGTGCTTCGAAAGGCACGTAAAAGCCGTTGGTCCCGGCTGTCATTGTATGGCAGTCGTCAAGCTATGTCAGATGCCTTTAGGCAGCTTGGAAAATCTGACACCAGTGTTGGCCACTCAAATACACGAAAAATAAACGCGCAAGTGCGAGTCGGACTCGTACATGAAGGGTTCCGTACCACCGTAAAATGTTTAAAAACGTTAAAAAAACACGTTTTTTGTATGACGACCCCTTGTAATTTTTAACTTTATTTTATTTTTAGTATTTGTTGTTATAGTGCTCATAGTAATACATAATTGGTGAAAATTTCAAGTATCTAGTTAATGCCATTATAAAAATCTAGTTAAAAACGCTGAAAAACACGTTTGTTGTATGAAGACCCCCTTAAATTTTTAACTTTTTTTTTATTTACAGTATTTGCTGTTATAGCGGCCACAGTAATACATAATCGGTGAAAATTTCAAGTGTCTAGCTATTACGGTTCAAGAGATAGAATCCTGTGACAGACGGACAGACAGCGGAGTCTCAGTAATAGGGCGGGACCCTATTACTGAGACTTTGCACCCTTTTGGTACGGAACCCTAACAAACAAACAAACCAAAAAAATATTGAAAGTGCAGTAGCTGGCGCCCTGTTTAAAGTAATATAAAAAATAAACCTTTACGCCCGTCCATATTTGCTTACCGAACTTAATTGAAGACAAATGTTCGCCAATCCAAAGATGCTTGACTCATGTGATTGATGGACAAATGAATGTCGCAATCTGGCTGAGATATGATTCTGGGAACGTAAGTTAGTGGGAGTTTGCTTTATGTAATGACAAATACCTAAACATTCAGGTCTGTGTTGTTTTTAAGCTTTGAAATAATATAGAGATAGGTTAGGTATGCATGTCATGTATATGTCGTGCCCAGATCGTAGAATTGTATTGATATATTATACAGATAATTGTATTTTATGATACGGAAAAAACTCGTTGCCTACATCATCATCTGGTCTACCCAGATCAATGGATAATCAGCGTTTGACGATATGAAAAGCTATATGCATGGATACTTCATGATATGGTCAAACATTAGTAATCATATCGTAAAAATTCACATACCTACATTTAGAGGCGCTGGTATTGTTTTATTTTTGTAATGCGTCACGGTAGCTGACAATTATTCTGTTATACTTATAAAGCAAAATAATAATGAGCCAATTGAAGATAAAAATGAAGTTTTGTTAAGTACAATTCGTGAACTACTTAAATTTTACTTGCATTCTACTAAAGTGATTCAGAAACCTTCCTTAGAGCTTGAAACGTATTTCACTGGTTAGTAGATTTCAATCTAAAATATTGTTATCCCAGGTAAAAACTTCTACTTACAAGAAAAATATAGTACCTAAGTTCCTTCTTTATTTGTAATTTTTATTAAACCTTTGATGCCATGGAAACCCTACATTAATAATAAGGCCAAACATTGATTGACATACGAGTACCATCACCCTGACCGAAACTTAAAAAATTGACATAACTTAAGCCATTTTGTTATGAGACTACCGTAAACGAATATTTATTCTTAAAAACCTGTTAATTTTAACGAAAATGACATCTTTACTATCTTTAAACACCCCAAAAGTGGGCATCCATCTACAGTGGGCGAAGATGATGGTTCTATGGCAACCGCATATGGTTTAAGACCGTAAATACATCTTTACGCCCCCGTGGACTCACGTCATGGCGATTGGAATGTTCTTGTTACTTGATATGGGTTGTGATGATCGAATGACATGTTTATGATAGAAGTAGGGCGCCCCCACATGTATAAGAAGTACGTTTGTATCTTTCTTCTTTCATACGACGACCTCCGTGGTGTAATGGTCAACACGTCCGCCAATCTGGAGGTTCTGGGTTCGATCCCCAGCCAGGGCAAGTTGGAAAATGGCCTTTTTCAAATTGTCCTGGGTCTTGGGTGTTTATCTATATATGTATTTATTATAAAATATAGTATCGTTGAGTTAGTATCCCATAACACAAGGGCTAGCTCAATTAGTGTGATTCGTCCCTATATATTTATATTAATTTATTTATATGTATACGTATGTATCTTCTTATTGACCGAGAAAAGCGTCTCAGTTTCAAGATGGGCCAAAATACTTTTGTCCGTCTGTCAGTTCTCGTCTACAGTTTGCATTATTCAACTGATTTTGACGAAAACTGGCACACAAGTTCCTTGATTTATTTAATTTTTTTAGTCGATCGCTATTTTTTTTTGGGGGTAAAAGGGGGAACTTTTCTGTAGCGTTATCTAATGACGGATTACAATCAAATTGAGAGGCACACTATTCGGTGATCCTACTGGTGCATCACCAGCTTTTAAGCTTATACAAATTCCTAAGCTTATCAGCGATGACTAATCCGTCATGAACCCTGACTCATTATTGGATAACGTTTGCTCTAGCTATTGTTACGAATATTATAAACATTACATTCCACAGGAATGTTTAGAAAATAATCAGTTTTTGTATTCCATATCCTGTTACTAATGATACTGATAACATTAAAACAATGAATAGGTATCTCAGCAGTTTCTAAACGGGTTTCATTAAAAAAAAAAAACCTTTTCATAAATTTACACACAAACTATCACTTCTTTATCCCTAATACCACAGAATAAATAATACTAACGTACAGAAGTCTCACTTAGCAAAGAAGTTCAAAGAAATATCTACTCAATGTGGTTAACGATATGGTTCAATTTAGCTCACGTCAGAGCTCAGCACCTTTTAGCATAAGTACCTAGATATCCATTGCAAGCCAATTTCATTCTTATTACTCTGGACAAACGATTCGTATAACTGAATTTACCACCCGGAGGGGCCGCCTGCGCGCGTCGTAATAATGTAGGTACATTTTCGATACCTAAACGGGGAGTGACACAGGCCTGCTAATACGACAGACAGAGCATTTTGGTCTTCCGGCTCTAAGCCGACAGAGCCCATGGCTGCAAGACCCAAAGGCCAATTTTAGAACGATGGTAGAAATAGATAAATAGATGATGGAGGCATCTCCACTTAACCCCACAAGAGGTGGAATTAGGTATCAAAATAAATAATTTAAACATTAATTAATTTAAAGATAAGGCAGTTTCTTGTACCTTATATTATATATAATATAAGGTATATATTATATATATATATATATAGTCCTTTAAACCCTAGTAATATATGTATAAGTCAATGATTATACCTATTTTGTATAATTATAAATGCTATTTGGTGCAATAAAGATTTTTGTATTGTATTGTAAAAGGTCCAGATCTATCCATAGTCTCTGCCAACCTCATGGGAAACAGGCGTGATAAATGTATCTAGAAGAATCAAGAATCAAATATTTATAACGTCAATAATTTTAGTGTACATTACGTGTAATGTAATATCTATTCATATTTATACTTATGTAAATTAAATTTTGAAATAATGTTTAAACATTAAGTAGAAATTAGTTTTAACAGTAAAAACAGCATTAAATAAATCAAGTTTTATTAACAAATCTTTGGCCTCTTTTTAGTTAAACGACGCCAATATACTTGCAAAAAACCGAATAATTTATTATTATGATCATTAAAACCAATTGATAGTCCAAAGAATTATGGCGGCGCCACAAGACAAAAGTCGTTAATTTGCACACAAAGTATAACGCTACTTTCATTATATATGTGTCAGCAAGATAATATGTGACGTTCCACGGGTAAAGGTACCTTATGGACGCTGGCACTTACGACATTGTGTTTATTTAAGCTAAGTTAACAGTACGAATTGTTTTTCTAAACGTCTTAAGCGCCAGCGTCCACAAGGTACCTTTACCCGTGGAACGTCACATATATCCTGCAGATGTTACTTTCTCAAAGGAGTGTCTGTCTGTTTGTGAGTCATCATTGTTCCTTGTTCGGCGGATTATTGCTGATTATTGATCTGCAAATTTAATTGAAATATCTTATATACAACGTGGAAGGGACATACCCGTAATAAATCGAACCACGGTCACAGGCCGGAAACTCCTAAGGTACGCGCAATATGCGTCACCCAGGCGTCCCCGTTCCCCGTCCCCGCACCTCTCCCCCGTTTTCGCCTCGATTTCTCACGTTGGCCGTCAAGAACCGGGGGAGAGGTGCGGGTGCGAGGAACGGGGACGCATATTGCGCGTACCTTAGAAGAGTCCCTTCTGTTTACTCTTACTGTATTCTGTGCCACGTTATATACTAGATCATTACAGTATAATGAAATAAAAATAACAGCGAAAGAACAAACAAAAAATTTCTGCATTTCCATACAAAAGTGTGCAGCCGCCCGGGCGATTTGTATGGCAACGTCGATGTTTTTTTTTGTTTTTTGACTGTTACTTTAATTTCATTATACCTACTATAATGAATGACCTAGTATAGCCAGTAGTTCGATTTATTACGCTTATTATTATTATTATTTATTACTTCCATGTTGTATATGAACTATAACTAGGAACAGTTATTGTTAGCTAGTGATCACACTTTACTAAATTGCATCCTAATCGAGGCGCGTGACCAACAGCGACGCATACAAAAACTATATTTATTGCTTATCACTACATAGTATAAAACAAAGTCGCTTCCCACTGTCTGTCCCTATGCTTAGATCTTTAAAACTACGCAACGGATTTTGATGCGGTTTTTTTAATAGATAAAGTGATTCATGAGAAAGGTTTATATGTGTAATACATACCCGGGCGAAGCCGGGGCGGGCCGCTAGTATATTATAAGGTTTTTCTATTCCTGTATAACATGTTGCTTGTGACCTGTTGCGTTTTGGAATGAATTTACAGATTACAAGGAAGTAGAGCGGTCGAAATGTCCTTTTTACTCTGAATCGGATCTGCGATTACATTTTCCGATTACTAGTTAGGATTCCTTCAAATTGGATAGTGTAATAACCGCTATAGATTTGAAAAACAATTATTTTATTATATGAATTTAATTTCGACCTCACCGTGTGATTCCCGGCAGGGTAGAATAGTAGGACCACTCCATCTCTTCCTGGGGATGTCGTAAGAGGCGACTAAAGGACTTAGCACAAACATCTCGTGCTACAATTGCATTCCCAAGGAGGGTTACCGTTGGGCGGCGGCCGGTTGTAAAATTTTTCGCACAATTACATTCCCAAAGTGGGTTGACGTAGGCAGGCGGCCGGTCCTAAAACTATAGCCAAATCATTTAAACTGTTCCGGCTATTTCTTCTCCATTTTGCAAGGCCTTTGGCATCCTTGGGTGACCATTGACATGCATGTTATATTTGGAGAAGGAAAGCGGGAAAGCGCATCCCGGGCTCCGAAGCAGCACAGCTGAGGATGCAACCGGGAACGCGCTTAGAGGAAGAAGATGAATCTTCGACCAACGAATACCCCCACGCTTTCCTCCACGAGATTTCCCCTACGCTCCATTTCATTCTTCAATTGGATGCATAGAAAAAATTGGCAACGCCACACGGAATGCAACCAATATACTTTTCACCGAGGGAATTACCCAGTCTTTTAACAAGCAAGTCCAACCTACTTTTTCTTATCATTGCAAGTTAATTAAAAAAAGATAAGTAGTTAACAACCTTTAACAACATATAATAACGTATTTATTTCGAAGAAATATAATATTACGTGTTATTTGATGTTTTAAGTTAGATCATTCACATATCCGTCGTAGCGTAGTATTTGATAACAATCATGGCTGCTTTTGGAATGCAAACAGAGGACGGACAAGCGTATATGTGTATCCTGCAGTTGTTAGTACAGGGTGCAAGCAAGTGTTGATATAAACTCGCGGAGAATACATTCATCTTAACACAAGTTTAAAAAACTTACTTTGGGGCTAGCTTAATCAGTGTGATTTGTCCCTATATATTTATTATTATTATCTATTTATATGACGTCTAACAAAATATACTGAAACTATTTTAAGGGTGAATTCAGTCTATGATACTGAATCTGATCTTAATAATGGCATTAACTAGATACTCAGAATTTTCACCGATATATGTATTACTATGACCACTATAACAACAAATACTTAAAATAAGATAAAGTTAAAAATTAAAGGGGGTCGTCAAGAAACGTGTTTCTTCAGCGTTTTAAAACATTGTACAGAGGTACGGAACCCTTCATGTACGAGTCCGATTCGCACTTGCCCGTTTATTACTGGGTAAGTCGCAAAACCCGGTATCATTAAAATAAGGAGAGGATGGAGTGGTCCTTTGAATCCTGTGAATACCATTATCCTACGCCGGATACCACAAGGCAAAAACGATATGTACTATTTATATGTATATGTTTATCCAATCAGTATGCAATGCACAAGTGCAGTGTCACGACCGTATTTTATTTGACGTGTAATGTCATAACGTGACGATTTACTGACACGAGCGCGAACAAGGCTGTGTGGACTCAGATTCCTTGAGTAGCGGATTCAATTTTTAAAACACAGTATTTCAATTTAAATGAGTTTGAGGGGTACATTGGCATGGTGAAGGCACGTGATGAGAAAAGTTTTTGGAAAAATTTCATTTTTAGGGTTCTATTACTAAAATAATTCTGTAAAAAAAATTATATATACCTCAAAGTATGTACTTTCAATTAAAACTAAAGCGGTCTCGGTATCATAGATAGTTATTTTTTAATACGTCATAAATTGTAAACCGCAATTTACCTTTACAACTTTTAATTATGTTACTTGCTGCTACGAAACCCTTCATGGGCGAGTCCGACTCGCACTTGGCCGATTTTTTTTAGTACAAGCTTTACAGCAATGCTTACGTAGGCATAAAAGGAGGGTACATGTGTTTGTCCTGTATGTTTGTTCCACAGAAGTTGTTCCTATAATTTTATGTTCCCTAGTAACTACTCGTACTAAACGGCTAAACCGATTTTATTAATTATACATGGTTGTTAGATTCGTCTTAACCACTAGAGCACGGTAACTAGAGTAACATAGAAAATATTAAAATTATTGGTAATCAAAATGGCGGACTTTAGGCGCCAAATAGCGCGACATATATTTTTTTTCTTTTCAAAACCTGTCGGTTGGGGTTTCAAATTAAAGGATTTTATTCAAGGATTACAGAAATATATGCAACTTATATAATATTTGAATAAAATTTGGAATGAGAAATGCTAAAAAACAATGATTTTTATGTCCGGTATGGCTAAACCGATTTTAATGAATTATACATGGTTAGATCTGTCTTAACCACTAGAGTAACATAGGATATATTAAAATTATTGGAAATCAAAATGGCGGCAGAATTTTAGTTTCGTGAAAGTTCAACAACTTTCACGAAACTAAAAAAAAATTGAATTTTCATACAAACTGATCAGCTGATCGAGTCAATTTGTATGAAAATCCGATTATTTTTTTTTTGATTTCGTGAAAGTTGTTGAACAAAAGTTGTTCAGTTACATGGGCTGAGGTACCATCTGAGAGGTTTTGCTTTCTTTCATTAACACGATGTATACATGAAATATGCTAAAAAACAACAGACATCGCTCCGCCAAGCGCATTCCCGGTGACGTCTTACCTTACCACAGACAGAAGACAGCAAGTGCTTAGGCGTAGGCACTCGTTTGACTCTTATGTATTCTGTGGCGTAGGTAAGTAGTGCTGTTGTATCAACCAGTCGGGTTTTTTTTTTTTTTAATAATTACCTACTTGTTATATGTTTGTTTTCGGCTGAGATAAAGTTAAACGATTTCTAAGATTTAAAAAAATATGTATTGTTTCACGGAAAAAAACATGTATTTCCTAATATTGAAAAGACAAATTGTGACAGCTCATAAACAATTAAAATGTATGTAAATATTTTTTTTAAATATTACCTTAACAAGGTGTTTGTTGACCCACTTCGTGAACGTTTTCTTTTGTATGGCATCTCGTTCATCTGAAAGAGAAAAGAGTGAATGAATGAAAAGAATATCTATGACGTAGGTATAAAACTCTATTACAGTTTCTATTTTTCTTAGATAAAATAAACACTAAAATGTGCTATTTTAGGATACTTAAATAGGAAACAGGTTGGTTTAGTTATGGCTAGAAAACAGACGATTATACGCTTTGCCTAGGCATTGTACATAATGCCTCGGTATTGTATAGAATGTCTGCTGTTCCACCGGCAATGTGTGTAATCTATTAATTATCTACCCCCAATTAGTCACGGAAGGTAGGTTAGGTTATGATTGTGCAGTGACCATCACAAGAGCGAGCGAGCGAAGTGAGCGAGCGTCGACTGAGTGACGAAAGCTGGGCGAGTTTAATACATTTCCGATCGCTATTACATAAATTGCCGGCTGCGCATTCGGTATTGTATAGAATACCGAAGTATAAAATAAATAATATACACGTTTTAGGCATTCTATACATTGCCTAGGTGTTTCATAGAATGCCGGATTATACAGATTGCCGGTAACATATGCACGCAATCTAAAAGTAATTACAAACAAATAGCGTACAAAGTGTTTTAAGGTACTGTATACTTTTTACTTTTCCTTATATAATATAAAACATTATAATATGTCACTTGTATATTTTTATGCCTTTTAGAAATAATTAAATAGTATTTAAGCGAAACAAATCACACGAACTAACACACTAACTAGTGAACATTGTTATGAGAACACGAAACATTAAATATTAAAAACGTTATATGAAAAAAAAAACATTATAAAAAAGATTAAGTTGGAATTAAATTAAGATGGAATAAAAAGATAACTAGCATTAATAAATAAAATTGTAGGTGAATAATGAGTTGATGTTGAATGAAAGTTAAATCAAGTGAATGTAGAAGCAGACAATAACGTCACTTGGCACCGGTCTAGAATTTAGCGGAACCTAGATACATTCGATTCCCAGACCCACTTGGCGTGGGCTACTGCCTACATTTCAACCACCGATTTAAATACGAGTACCAATGACTAATTGCAATCGAATGACATAATCCGCTAGATGACAAAAAGTCAAATCCGACACTTTCATCTAAACGTCAAAATAAACCAATTCTATGGGAAGTGTATGAAAATCAGAACCGTGACGTCATAGTTTTTTCGAGTCAAATTGCGCCCTTTATTTCAGTAATTCTGCATTAATAAATCTAAAATCATTTTGAAAGTGGATATGATCAATGACAAGTGACATTATTTTGAGACGTTTTATTCTCCTAACAGTGTACCAAATAATTTCTTTTTGACCTAGTCATCTACCCAAGTGAATGAACGATTTGAAGCAATGATAGTTTTCTAAAAAAATGGCACTAATGTTACTCTTGCCTGTAAATTATTAAATTTTAGATCTTTTTGTTTTACTTGACAATAACTTTAGTTGTTTCTGCTGCAGGCAAATATTTTTCAACAAGGGCAACATAGGGTTCTACTACATAAGGCCAGTGGCAGATATATAAGGTGCTTTTTAATTACATGATCAGGTCTACTTTTTTAGTCATTACTGCAAGAGAACGACCCTCTGCCATAGCCATATATTAGCCAGAGCAGTCAGAGGATTTGGCCTACATTCTCCACGCTGGCCAGATGGCTTGGAGAGGTCTCACTGATATTTATAAGCTTTGTTTAGCTCGTATGTAAATATTTTAATTTTTAAAGGCAATTCTGTCTATCATTTTGAACAACTTCATCTCATGACTGAACACCAAAATACGGACAAAATCTATGTCACATGCCATACAAATTTGCAGTGACATGATCGAAAAGTTAGTAGGAAAAGTTGTTCAGTATCATTGGTACCATAAAATCAAAACATAGGAAAATATGACAGACATCAATAGAAAATCGTATAAAATAGATATGCGTTGATGTGTCTAATATCCTATCTCTGAAAGATTTAATTTTTTTAAGGATTGTCAGACATACGTTGCACAGTAAATTCAAATGATAAACTATCTCCTTTTGTCAGAGCTGTTAAATGCTAACGTGCAATTAAAACTGCATTTCTACATTTTACCGTCGGTTATATCACTGTATTTCTGTTTGTGTCAGACTTTAATGACTTAGGGAGCGGTTTTCGCCATTAATTTGCAATTTAATACATTTCCGTAAATTAATCAAATAGGCGGCAGGTTTCTCCGGAAATATAATGGTTCTCTGTAGGTAATTAAGTAATAAAAAAAACAATGGCTCTCCGGGAGTGCCGACAGAAGTGGAAACTTGAACGATTATGTGAGGTGTCAGTTACAGTAACAGTGTCGCAAGTTATTTCCCGTCCCAAAAACTGCCGAACGAGCTTAAAGAAGTTTTTACTTCAAAAACTGCGCACAATTTTCTTATTGTCACCGGTAGCATCTAACTGCCTTCTGTGCTGATACTGATATTTTATCTTTGACCTCCGTGGCGTAATGATTCCACGCGAGCCAGTGGAAAATGGCCTATTTCAAATTGACCTGGGTCTAATAAATAAACATCCAATATTTATTTATCATCAAAACCTGGTCGCCCACATTCGCTCTGAGGAAGGCCTCCGGATGAGGTTGAAACACTGACTTTTTATTTTACGTGCGTTACTTTTAACCAAAAAATCTACTTTTTGTAGTCGGTTAAATAAAGTCACGTACACACAAGACGTATAAGCGCTCTATGTCACTGGGTCTAGTCTCGGCTTCAATCATTCGTCTTATCACCGATAGTTACAATATATCCTTTATATTACAATATATCCTTTATATTACAATAAATTCTCTATACCAAACTTATTATCGGATGACGAATACCTATTTGAGGAAATAAAGGTAGTATTGTACACTTAATTCAAAGATGACATTGTTACAAGACCACATACGTTGACGATAATCCTTTATGCAACGTTTTGTTACAGCTAAATATACAGGCTGACTTTTTATCCACCTCCAAAATTTTTGGAGAAAGTTCAGTCCATGATACTGAACTACTTTCTATAAAAAAAGTTATTAAAAATCGATAAAAATTTTTCGTTCTTCCGTACAAAATCCGTTTGGCTGAGCGTTGATTCGTATGGGAGGTCGAAATTTTTTTATCGATTTTTGATAACTTTTTTTATAGAACGTTGTTCAGTATCATGGACTGAACTTGCTCCAAAAATTTAGCAGGCGGATAAAAAGCCAGCCTGTATTATTATAACAAATTGCAGTAAAAGGCTTGTAAAATGTTTTTTTACAACTTAATATAACGGTTCACCTTTAACTAAGCCCACGTGAAATTCAATAGCGCAGTCAATCTTCAAAAAATATTGGAAAAAAATATTCTTTTTATATTATATTAAAGCCGGGTATCAAATGTGACGATAAAAATTTTAAAATGTTTTTATGAACCTTGACTAAAGTAAACGTCAAATTAGCAGTATTATTGTTTCACCTGTCCTGTCCCGTTGTGTCCGTAAAATAAAAATAATGTCAAATTAGCAGTATTATATTTTGTTAAGCTTTTATTCTATTCCACCTGTCCTGTCCCGTTGTGTGTCCATAATCAAATCTTGCAAGCTAAATTAGACCCCCTTCCTTCCCTTTATTCGATAGAGCTGATACTTCACATACTTACTTATGTAAGTTGGGTGACAATGCAATATTATGGTATCAATGGCACAGAATACAGTAAGAGTAAACAGAACGGAATCTCCTAAGGTACGCGCAATATACGTCCACGTTCCCCGCACCCGCACCTCTCCCCCGGTTCTTGACGACCAACGTAAGTCATCGAGGCGAAAACGGGGGAGAGGGCGGGGACGGGGAACGGGTCTGCATATTGCGCGTACCTTAGGAGATTCCGGCCTGTGTCAATGGCCTGATATCAAGATGAAGCCGGAAGGTGGCCACGGCATCTCTGTGATAAAGACAAAAGAATAGCTTAGAATGTACCTCTCTTTTCGCGCCAATCGTAAAAGCCAATCGAGGAAATGGGTATATAAAAATATATAAATAAATATATAGGGACAAATCACACTGACTGAGCTAGCCCCAAAGTAAGTTACTTATATATAAGTAACTCAACGATACTTATTATATAATAAATACATACATAGATTGTCTACTATCTATACTGTCTACTCTACTGTCTATAGTGTCTGTCTGCGGGTCTACTGGAAGAAATTTCTTTAGAAATAAGTAGCACCTAAGTACTATGTTTTTCTGATTTTTTATGTGTATGTTTGTAAATTTCCAAGTGTACTTGAATAAATAAATAAATAAATAGATATACACCCAATTAATTTTAAATTTTGAATCATATGCTGCTAGCAACCCATCACTATTTAGATTATCTTTTTCCATCTTTTTATGCCTGCGATTACGCTAAACGTCATTGAGTCTTACGGCCCTCTACCACCTCTACCTACCCCGTTAGGGATAAAGACGTGATAATATGGGTAGTTTCCTGGGTCAAAAATAAATTATTTGGTACTGTAAAGAGAATAAAACGTCACAAAGTAGTGTCAATTGTCATTGATCATATCCATTTTCAACATGATTTTAGACTTATTAATGTAGAAAAACTGATATTAAGAGCGCTATTTGACTCAAAAAATCTATGACGTCACCGTTTTGTATTTCATACAAATCCCATAGAAAATGTTTGTTTGTTGACTTGTTTTCATCTAGCGGATTACGAACCGATTTTTTACGATTTCGCTTCTTTGTTGATAACAGCGCCCCCATTTTAAACCGCCCCGGTCAAGTTCGATTGTCTGAATGAATGAAACAATTTACACGTGAATGAACACATTTCAAAACAATGGCTCACAACACGCGTTTTCAATATCAACATTGCAACCCGACCGAATGGAATAGCCGTCGGGTGAACGAACTTCGCTCTTGATTGATGACATTCTAATCTAGTTTATTAATACTGGGCTATTTTCGCTACAAACATTAGACCGGTGCCAAATATTCGCTATCGGAAGTATGGACGACGCAATGAAAGTGCGTATCGTTTTCAAGAGTGTAATCATTCGTTTGAGAGTCGGGAAGAGATTGCTCTAAGCTAAGCCCTAAGCGATACGGCACATAAAGTTTACTCGTAACAAAATATACCTACTAAAACAATTTTAAGGGTGAATTCATTCCATGATAATGACCAACTTTCTCCAAGGAAAATATATCGAAATATGAAAAATACTTTTTTGCTTTCCACACAACTCGGTCAAGTTGTACGGGAGGTCAAAAGTTATCTTTCATATTTCGATATATGTTCCTCGGGAAAAGTTGTTCAGTATCATAGAATGAATTCAGCTTTAAAATAGTTACAGCACATTTTGTTAAACCCTGGATACACGGTAACTTTTTGTTTTTAACCAAAAGCCAAATATTTTAAGCAAAGTCCATGTTACGGAGCTACATTCCATAAAATTAAACCGGCCAAGTGCGAGTTAAATTCGAGTGGAGAGGGTTCCGTACAATTGATTGAATTCTTATAGGTTTTCCTGTAATCTACAAGCAATGAACTATATTTCGTATTTTTTCAAAATTTTAGGCTCAGTAGTTTCGGAGATCAGGGGAGGGGGAATGGTCAATTTTCGTCTTCTTTCATGAATAAAATCAAAATTTTGTATGCTAATGTAAATCAGATGATATGGCCATTTTATTATGACCAGAAGCTGATCTGATGATGAAGGTGGAAGTTGGCTATAGAAGACCTGTAATAAAAAGACGCAATCCCACCAAGTTTGGGCTTATTAACTTTATCTTGACGCTCATAAAAAAACTCACAACAAAATTTACAAAAAATTTTTTTTTTTTTCAAAAAACTTATTCAATTAAGAGGTATTTAAATCAATACTAAAATCTAGATAGACTATTATCATCTAACTAACCTAAATATGCACACTGTTTAGTTACTATTTATCTACATTCCCGATAGAAAGAAACACCGTTTGAGTCTTAATTAGCAGCTGAGATGGCTCATTAGGAAGTCCTGAGTGCGGGCTGTCTTGAGCACCAATCATTAGATCAAGGCGCCAAAGCTAGGCGCATACCAGTTCGCAGTATACATAACCATATTTATTGGAACAAGTTTATTTGCTAGGCAAATTAAAAAAAAACCCCGACTGTCAAGGAACTATTGATACGGACATCAAGTTGCGCTACATGCGCGCTACGGATAGCGCCATCTATATATTTGCTAGAGAAAGCCCTGATTTTCAAGCGTTTATGCTCAATAACTTTTAAACGACTGGACCGATTTTCATCAAACATAGCTAAAAATCACCGCAAAGGAATTTGCTATCACTTAAAAAAACGCATCGAAATCAGTCCATCCGTTCGAGTGTTACACGCCACAGACAGACCGACATTAGCGTCAAACTTATAACACCCTCTTTTTTGTCGGGGGTTAAAAAGACTCCCCATTTCTGTCTGTCTGTACTTGATAAACTATGAAGCTTCTAGACCGATTTTGATGCAGTTTTTATTGACATGTAGAGAATTTCTCAGGGAAGATTGACATGTACGAGTATAATGCATATGTCGGACTTGAATGGTATAATCCGCTAATTTACTTAACCTCTAGCTGTTTGGCATTACAGCTCGGTTTCGTAAAACAGCGTTAAAAAACGACACCTCATACGCAGAAAGGCATAAACGATCTGTATTCATCAATGCCGCGGCGCAAGACGTAAGATTGTAGATTTAGTTCGGAATTCTTCACAGCGTTCCGAGAGTAAGCTGTTTTCATCGAGAGATTCGGAGACATCGTTTATGATTTGGAGAGCAAATGGTTAGGAAAAATAAAGCAGATCTTCAGCTTGGTTCCCATATATTTATTTAGACGCCCGCCTTCCGGCAAGATGGAGAATTTACGTGAATCAAATGAAGACCGAGAGAAACCATTGAGATTATGTCGCGTTAACAAACTTCTGTATCCACTTGCATCAAGCTTTGTATAGTTCTTTATTGGTAATATATGATGTTGGAGACTAGATTACATAGTAAGAAGTTGAATTGAGGTTTTATTTTAATGCCCCGTCAATAAATTTGTTTGTTTATAACATGCCTGCAAATAACCTATTCTGCGGTCTAAACGTGGTTAGCTTGTTTGTTAAACGTGACACATTGACAATCCAGCTGAATGATATTCAGCTGTTTAACAAAACCGAGTTGTAATGCCAAACAGCTAGAGGTTTAGTGAATTAGCGGTTTACACCATCCAACTGCGACACATATATGCGAAACCGGGGCGGGCAGCTAATCTATAAAATTAATCATTGTCATTTCAGGGAAATTCGTCCATATAGGTACAACTGAAATAACGCAAAACCTCTCAGATGGTACCTCAGCCCATGAAACTGTACAACTTTTGTTCTACAACTTTTACGAAACCCAAAAAAATTTGAAATTTTATACAAACTGATCAAATAATCGAGTCAATTTGTATGAAAATCCGAATTTTATTTTTGGCATTTTGGGAATGTTGTAGAACAAAAGTTGTTCAGGTTAATTGACTGAGTTACAACTAGAGAGGTTTTCGTTATTTTACTAACTCATTGTATAACAATAAGTACAGCAAACTTCCGCCCTCTTCCCCCTCCACTCCCCTCTTTTGGACCTTTTTTGCAACATCTTGTGTAGAATAAAGTCATTAGTGCGCCCCTCAAATTTGATGGTCACTAAATAACGCTACAGCAAATGTCCCCTATTTGGCCCCAATCAAAAACCGTGATCTACTAAAAACTTTAAATAAATCAAGGAACTTATTTATTTATTTAATTTTATTGAGCCAAAAGCTACAATGGGTAGACTTAATGCTAAAGCATTCTCTCCCTGTCAACCTTTAGGAGAAGAGAAACAGATAGAATAGTTGGCGTCTAAAATAGATAGAAAAAATCCAGAAATAATAAGTACTTTTAAATGATCATACATAAATATCGTATAAAATAAATACTATATTTATACATACAACATATTATATATACATATATATATTTGAAGATCAGAAAGAAACGATGAATTCTCCTAATTGTTGAAAGATTCAAAAAGTAAGTCATGCACTTTTTTCTTGTATAAATGTCTACTAGATATTTGTCTGATGTCCTCGGGCAATGCATTCCAAAGCCGTATGGCTTGAGAAGTAAAGGAATTGGACATGAAGCTAGATCGATAAAAGGGAATTTGAAGCTTGAGCGTGTTACTGGGGCGAAGTTGCCGATCATGCATGTCCGCAAGATATTGAAACTTACATTTCAAGTATTGCGGAGAAAAGGGATTTTTAAGAATAGAGAAAAGAGAACATAGAAGTCTCTGTTGCCTGCGCAGTCGGATGGGAAGCCAATGGAGTTTGGAACGGAAAGCAGAAATGTGATCATACTTACGCAAGCAGAAAATAAAACGGACTTGAGTAGGAAACACAAACTAAACAAAACTTATATCAATGAGACCTCTCCAACCAGTCTGGCCGGCGTGGAGAGTGTAGGCCAAATCTTCTGACTGCTCTGGCTAATATATGGCTCTGGTAGTACAGAGAGGGTCGTGCTCCTGCAGTGGAGACTAAAAATACCTGATGATGATAATGAAGGAACTTGTGTGCTAATTTTTGACAAATTCGATTGAAAAATGCTTGTAGTCGAGAAAAGATGATGATCATTTTTGATGAATCGCTCGCTCAGTCCAAAGATTGTTCGTCACTGGCTAAGAGTGTTAACTTATTAAATGAGTCTGAGTACGCACAAGTGGTTGCACATTGCACTGAGAACAAATGCATCATACCAAGCCAACTATAAACACGCTCATGTAAATCAATTCTCAGCAAACGAGTACGACATTTATGCATTTTAAACAGTTCCTTTCAAATTAACCATATGCGCCATCAAAATTTAAAATGATTAAGTGCGGTTTCTCTTGCTGTAAAAATATTGCATTCAATTAAGTTTATTACCCAAGAAATCTTTGGGTATTCGAGCATAACAAAGAAACATTAAATACTAACAATTTTTATGGAATTATTGTATCAAATACCGATGTACCTATTTTTTTAATTTCCATACAAATCGTTTAGCTGTTTTCTACGATTTTTAACTGACTGATCAAAGTCAAAAGAAACTCCTCAAAGAGAATAAAGTTCTTGAGTTATCGTCAAACAAACATACATACAAACGCCGGATGTCTAAGTATATAGTATTTGCAGTAAATGTAATGCAGAGGAGAGTATCCCATTTATCTTAATCTGTTAAACGACGTGTCGTAATTAATGTAATCAACACATCGCACTGGCATCTTTATTGAGATGCACTCTGCAATGTATGCTTCTTATGCACATGTGGCCAGTTGGCATGGGCCAGGCCAGACATATATCCATCTATATCTTCTAAAAACGAGCAGTCAGTGTATTGTGAGTAAGTATGGAAATGCCAGACAGAAAATTCTTATGAAAGAAGCTTATGTAAAGAAAGTACTTTGTGAGAAGGCTTCTTATGGGACCGATGACTATCTTAAAGACAAAAAGGTCTGGCTTGAGCTTGGCGCGGGTCCGTCTTAAAGGTTTGTATACTTAGACATGTCATAATTTAGGTACATTGGTACATACTAAATTTACAAATTGACATTATTTTAAATTTCGTAATTCTTATAATTCAATTTAATTATGACATAACAAACAATGTAATCTCAGTCCATCCATATAACTAATTTTAAGATTTTAGTTTGTTAGTTGACGTCTTTGGAGAAAACGTGCAGTGCAGTTTGTTGCCGCTTCTTCTGCACTTGCGCCTAGGAAGCGGCGTAAACTTAGCTGTAAGTAACGATTTGACGTCAACATTTGTGCAAAACAAAACAAAGTGACTATTATTAAGAGATATTATAAATATCCTATGATAATAAAGATATTTTGAATTGAATTGAATTGAATGACCTTTTTGAAATATATGTAATGCAAAATGTATTATTATAAAAAACAGTATCGTTGAGATTACACCCCACCTGCTAGGTGGTCAGACGAAGCAAGTAACGCAGCAGCCGCGTCTCATTTGGAAATCTTTGGTGAAGGCCCATGTCCAGTAGTAGACTTCTGTGGCTGATATAACGATGCTGATGATGATTGTCTTATTATAAAACGCAGACTAATTGCAGTTCGGTGGTCCGGTGGGAGTACGCATTACTAGCTTTCGTGGTCCGCACTTGGATGAGTGACCATGACCACAGTGCTATAGGTTAACTCTTTAAACTATTATTCGCCGAAATCAAGTTGGCATCTAGAAAAATGACACACATCTGTCAATGTCAACTTGATTTGGGCGGATAAAGGTTTAATGATAAATCGTCCAGAGTCCTGCTGACAGGACTTTCTGTCTTGCCGGAAGGCCGCACCATAAATTGATTATTGTGATTTAATAGCACTGCCAGCAGGATTGATTTTTATGAGTAGATAGTCTGTCTCTTTCTCGTCCTGGGTGTATTTGTTTAATCGCTGTACGTTCAATCTGAGCAGAATACATCGTACTTCTAGAAGGTAGTACGTATAACTTCACACGAAACGTCGTCCTACTCGCAGGCCATTGAAATGCTTCCAGCAGACGCTTCTAAAAGGTCAAAAGCTTGGAAGATCTATCATTAAACCTGGTAACTAGTAGTTCTGTGCGAACAGTAGACCTCAAGAGCCCTTGTAACCTTGCTATATCAAGGCATAGCCAAGGCATTTATGCTTTATTATAACGTAAAAATGACAAATCCATATAATATGCGCAACAAAATCACCGAAGTCCAATTTAATATCGAATTTCAGGTGCTTGAATTTAGACTCTTGAGCAATTACTTGCGTTCCCTCGGTCCTAGGCGGTCGATAGAATCCAGCAGGAACTTGGGAACCACTTTTTGTCAAAACGGTTGTTAAAAGCAATTTTGGCCAATCTCAAAACCCGAGGCGATTCGCTCGTTCGGACAATAAAGTTAGTTGGTGTTTTAAGGCAGGTCTAAATGTCAGTTTCAAACAAAACCAGGAATATAACCACCGCCCACTTCGACCCAATTAGGCAACGTAAGTCTGGTGCAAGTTTCATTGAAATTCTAAGACTTGCCCGCGTGGGTCTTTTGCCTACGCTAGATTGGATAGCGCTGTCAGTGATCAATATTCTGATTTGTGTGATAAAATTTATATACAATTTATGATTATTATGGATATTTACGTCTAGTCACAGAAGGTCCCGCGCAATATGCGTGCCCGTTCCCCGTCCCCACACCTCTCCCCCGTTTTCGCCATGTCGAGGGGCGAGAGCGGGCGAACACACACTGCATGATGCACGCGGGTGACGCGGGCACACAAGAACGAGGGAGAGGTGCGGGGGCCGGGAACGGGGACGCATATTGCGCGTACCTTAGGAGATTCCGTTCTGTATACTCTTACTGTATTCTGTGGTCTAGTGACTATTTGTCTAATTTGCATGAAAAAATATTTATACAAATTCTAAATCAGTATACTGAACAATTTTCACTAAACACTATAATTCATCTTAGCGCGTTCCCGGTTGCATCCTTAGCAGTGCTTCTTCGGAGCCCGGGGTGCGCATTCCCGCTTTTTCTTCTTCAAATTTAATATGCATGTTAATAGTCACCCAAGGATACCGATGCATGGCCATACGAAATGAAGAAAAAATACCCGGAACAGTTTAAAGCGATTTAAGAGGGCGCCTGATGTCAATAATCTAAATTTTGCTCCTGCTTTTCCACTCACACAAATTTACTCTAAACGAAGCGAGACAGCGAGCCATCTGGGGGCGTCGGAAATCGTGGTGGGTCAATGAGGCTGGTTCTGGTTTTGAGGTTTCTTTCGTTTTATAAAGAATAGGTATTTAGGAGTTATTCAAAAAGTACTGTCTTATGTTTAATACAATTATAATCCAAAGTTACAAGTGTCAGATTTATCCTTGGTGTGCCTCAAATAAAAGATGGTATTACTTAAAATCACTTTACTACTGAACTTTTTAAAAGAATAACACTAATTAAGTTAGCTTTTCAATCAAATAAAAACAATAGAATACAATTTAGACTTAATTATAACCAATCTAACACAAGTGCTAATTTATTGTATTTCTTAAATACTTTCTGTTTTAGTATAATTCTGAGGTGATTTGGAGGCAACTTCGCAATGTTTTTCTATCGAGAACAATTTAAGCAATCGTGTTTTCGAAACTATTATGTTTAGAGTTAGTCCTGAACTTTGCTGTGTTTTTATTTCAAAGTGAGTATTTCGTTAATATTGATAATATTTAAGATCGCTCTAAGAACTTTAGGGTAGTACGGGCTCTTAAACAGTTTTACGACCGGCGCCAAACCTCAAATCTCCTTGGGAATGCTGGTGGGATCATATGCAGAAATGCCAAGATGGCCAAGTTACAAGACCGAGAATGCAATGGAATGCACCGGCTTCGCATTCCTCGTGAACTGGGCCACTCCGATCAAGGTCCAATTTATGGCTGCCCACATGTGAATAGAAGACTGTGCAGAATTAATAGTTGTTTTGAGGGTATCTATTGTTATTGAGATTTTTATTTCTAGTATGAATATCGTCTCTGAATATTTCGTCATATATATTGTAATTGACATATATGCGTGATACATGGAACCACGGGCTATACTAGATCACTATAATGTCAGGTCTCAGGTCAAAATGGGAAATGATCTTTTTCAGATTGACCTGGGTCTTGGATGTTTGATATGTATTTGTTATAAAATATAGTAGAGTTAAGTAGTTTAGTGAGTATCCCGTAACACAAGTCTCGAACTTACTTTGGGGCTATATAGCTCTATCAGTGACATTTGTCTATATATGATATATATTTATTTATAGAAGTGAAAACTTCCTTAGGCGCGTTGGGAATTTTTTGAGATGGGAAAAACCATTGAACTCGCGACACTTTTACCGTAACCGACACCTCCCAAGTTTTCACTTCTGTCGGCACTCCCGGAGTGCCCGTGTTTTTTTTTAATGTATGTTTGTAACGCGATATCTTCGCCAATTGTGAACCGATTTTGATGATTCTTTTTTTATTTGAAAGCCTTTACTACCAAGTTGGTCCCATGAAGAACTTTGTAAGATATGGGAGAAACTCCTAAAAAAAATGAAATCGGTTGTTTTTTTGTTAAAAATTTAATTATTTATATATTTATTTCTTCCTGCCCAGCATATAAAAGAATGATTATTCATTCGTTAATTACTCTAACCAAGTTACAGACAGACAGAGCCCGTGGTCGATCAGTTTGACCTTTCTGCAGAACGAATCGGCTGATTCTTTGATTAGTCAATCAAGAGTTATCGTTATGGTCATTTTGGATCATATTTCTTCTGGCGCTGGTTACTGGGTTATATTTTTAACAGTTAAACATTCCTAAAGAAATTTTTTAAAGGGTTTTACAGGAATTCAAGATGGAGTACTAAAGTACTCAAATTAAGTAATTTTAGTTGTGGTAGAGCCACGCTACCGGCAAAACTTAGTTTTGCCAGTAGCATGAATGGACCGGCTCGTCTGGGGAAGTACCACACTCTCACAGAAAATCGACGTCTACGACATAAAAAAAAAAGTAATATAAAAAAAAATTACTGTTTTTTTTTTAACAAAACACATTATAGCTGTGGTTAGAGCATGGTCGTATTTAGACCAGTTCAAGTCCTGCTCACATGGTATTTTTTCACCATTTCTTATTTCAATATTTAAATCAATTGAATTGAATTAATAAAAGGCAATGTATAAGGTCTAACAAAATATAATATTGTAACTATTTTAAAGGCAAATTAAGTCTTATACTTCGTCTTATTATTGAGAAACAAGTGACTAAAGATTTTTTTTACAAGATTTTATTTCGTTACACCTGTCCCGTCTGTGTGTCCGTAATCAAATCTTGCAAGCTAAATTAGACCCACTTCCCATTATTCGATTGAGCTGAAACTTTACATATTATGTAAATTGGGTGACAAATGTGACAATGCAATATTATGGTATCAATGACCTGATCTCATGATGAAGCCGCATATTGCGTTGTCATCTGATTTACATTAGCATACAAAATTTCATCTCAATCAGAAACCGGGAAATGGCTCAAATTAACTTGCAAGATTTTACCCAAAAAAACAACAAACATATAAAGGGCAAGGGCAATAAAAGCTAACAAGTTTAAAATCTAACGTCTGGAAGTTTGCTAGGACAACTAGTCTAGTTTTTAGTCTATTTTTGCACTCCCTGGTTTTTCAACCTATATCATTTATTGGCATGTGTGTTGACTTGAGTTGTTCACGCCAGCTTTCTGCAAAAAAGGTCGATAAAAAGTGGGATAGGATAAAAAAAGAGGTCGATGCAATGGTGAATCATGTTGAAAATCAGATCACATCGTATATACGAGTAATAATAAATTTATTCTACCGCTCTAAAAAGAAGCATCCAGCCCTCGTGTCATCAGCGGCGGTGATCAGGCGGGGAGTTATTTGTGTCAGGAAAGAATAAAGATCTTGCCTGACACATAACTCCGCGTATGATCTGCTGCTTATTTCCTCAACGAATTAGATATTCAGAGAGGAAACCCAGCCAGCTTGGCACCATGCCGCACGGTCATAATCTTTTCTATTTCAACTTTTATTTTTAGGTTTAGTTTGTTTAATTTAAATTGTAAAACACAACTTTGTACCAACATTCAAAGTTTTTTCAACAACGAAGACCCCCCTGGCGTATTGGTAATCACGCTAGTCTGCCACTCGTAAGTTCTGGGTTCAATCCCCAGCCAGGCCAAATGGAAAACTACCTTTTTCAAATTGCCATAGGTTTCGGGCAAAGAGCTATATGTAAAACTAGATGAGATTTCCCATATCACTGTCTTGTCCCGTTCAATTGTAGCTGTCTCCATAAACTTCACTTAGTCGCTTGCTTAGCTCTTATACGCCTTAGTACTTTCGCCAGTTTATAAGCAAAAATCATACGAAATCATGTAAATACAGTAAGAATAATGTAAGGAACACGAGTACACGACAAAGTGTAAAGAATAACTTTCCAACGGTAAGTAACCAGATTTTATAGTTTGAAAATTAAATACGTTTCAAACTTTATTTGGGGCTAGCACAATAAGTGTAATTTGTACTTATCTATTTACAGGCAATTTATATGCTTAAAAAGATTCTCCGACACTATTATAACACAACTTTAAATAGTAGATCTTCTTTGCTGGTCTGGGAGAAAAGAAAAAACATAGAATGTACCAGCTGCTTCTCTTCCCGTGCAGATCGTAAAAGCTGATCGAGGGAATGGGCGAGAATCTGAATCATATGAATAGGCGATGCGGTTAGCAACTCATCACTATTATGATTTCCCTTTTCCACCTTCATGCCCACCATTACGCTAAAAGTGGCCTGGGCTTTACCGCCCTTGGCTCTGTCTACCCCGTTAGGGATAAAGACGTGATAGTGTATCTGTATCTGTTTAAATAGTAAAAATAAAACATTTTCATTTACTATTCATTATCCGAGAAACTTCAACGGGTTGGGGGTAAGTCGCGAGGTTTACAGCTCACAGACCCACTAGTTTACACCCGGTGGAACTGTAAGCATATCTCCAAATAGTTTCCTCCAACTCCGCACATCAGGAATTCCTCAATGTCAGACGGAAACGGATACCATCAGACTGCATTAGACTGCGTCTAGAATGCAGGACGTGCCGATAAGGAACTGGGTCGTTGCAGCTATGCAACTGCCAATTTTCAAGGTTAGTAGCAGAACAAAGAGGTTAATCTTTGAGTATCACTGGCATAATTTGAAGCAAAGTTCTAATTTTTTGGTTTTAAAAAAAATTGTAACACAATCGCGTTTTTTTACTGGGGGAGCAATAAGGGGAAAAAGGGGGGTACGTTGCTGTAGCGTTATTTATTGATGGATTTCAATCAAATTTGAGAGGCACTCTAAGGACTTCATTCTACACAAGTAGTTGCAAAAAAAAGGGGAAAGTTTTCTGTAGCGTTATATATAGACGGATTTCACTGAAATGGCTTTACTAAGCCAGGGGAAAGGTACAAGTGTCAAGAGTCAATTTATTGCATGGTTATAAGAGCTCGAATGGTCTACAGTTCTCACAAACCACTAGTATAAGTATTCATTCCGAAATTACTAATCGAAAAATGTATATAAATAAGTATTATATTAAACTCATTATATATGAAAAGCTAAAGCGTATTTTATAACCTTAAAAGATTAAAAACATAAGGGCCCCTTATTTTAACCAAGTCAATAAAAAATACACACACTATAATAGGCTAAGTATTTAATGTTTACTAACAGATTTAAATCTCCATTACACGGCTCATAGCGTTACCACTCACCTAGTTCACGTGTTACGCTATCAATGTTTATAACTGATAACGCTGATAAGTGATAAGATATATCTACCTGCGAGTCTATTTTCAGTCTATCCCTATCGAGCATTGTAAGTTATTTTTTTTAAATTAAACTCACTAAATAACTTCAGGGAACGAGTTTGTTCTTACTTTTTATACCAGACTGTGCCAGAAGGAGGGTTATGTTTTTGGCACGCTCTGCCACCTGAACAAAATAACGGATTTTCGGCGCAAATTATGTCTTCAAATAGAGGCGAGGACATAACCTGTAAATCAAAAACAAAAATTTACCAATTATAGAGCCCTGTGGCACGCCCATGCGCACAGAAGTGCTATTTGAAGCTATCCTATTGATTTCCACTCTTTGAGTTCTATCATCAAGGTATATGATATCACAGAGAGGGCAGTGTCGGTAACACAAAAAAAAATAAGTTTATTTTTTAATATTATGTGATCGACACAGTCGAATGCTTTTGATAAATCGCAAAAAATGCCTAAATATCTTCTTTATTTTCCCCCGAATGAAATGGGATCAAGGCTGATGATGAAGGATGTCCATTAACATTATGACCTTAATCACTTATACCTAGAAGACACCCACACAAGGAATCGAAAACGAAAGTTCTGCTTTTAATGAGACAAGTACACTCGCAAAAATGTAGTGGGCGACAGTTTCGCAATAAAATCATGAGTTATTATGTCATGGAGGTCAACTTGAATAATAAGCGGGCGTAAAATGCAGTGTTTTTTGTTTGTCTCAAAAGGAGGTTGTTATTTTCGGATATGTGTAACAATAACAATGCATGTGGTTTTTTTGTCTACTATAAGCGGTCCTTACTCGATTTTAATTTTTATACGACAATAGTAACAAGAGATAAAGTTAAAAATATAACCACATACATATTAAGTAATGCTTCAACTTTTCACTTCAAATTGTATAAAAAACTAGTTTTGTATTATATAGAGTACACAAACAGAATCGCCATGGAAGAGTGAAATCTTCTAACACAAGCATTTTTTGCTTAAAATGTCGTTTCAAAATCTAGCAATAGTAAACCAAAATTCTAATAATTGAAATAATCTATTTATTATTAACTATTTATCATAATTACTATTATTACAAAAAAAAAGATCATTAATACACATTCCCAATTCGATACGGACCCAACTCGCCACACTAAAATAAATGAAAAAAGAATGCAATGATTTCGGAAAAAGATATGAAATGGAACAAGATATTAGAAAAATAGTTGGATTAAACAAAAAGGATTTTTAATATACCAGGATAGAAATCCTGAAATATCGACTCCTATTGGAGTATTGGACATTTTTTTATTATATTATCTAAAATACTATAAAATCAATCATTCGTTTCATTAACTTCGACGTTATCTGTTTACTATTTCCTATATTATATCACATATCACATTAGCGAGTCGTAATTTATAAATTAATGAATATGCAACAACATAAAATTTTAATTTTGTGGTTCACATTGAAAACCTGACACTGGCTCTTGACCTTAGCGAGAAACTTATTCAGAAATGTTTTAAAAATAGTCTCATTGATCAATTTCGTGACGCTATTGCGCACTTGGTAAATAAGGTTGTTTAACAGCATCAATCTTGAGACCAACCAAACGGGAAGACGGACTGTTGGAGAATTAGAACAAATCAGGAAATAGAAGATCTAGTAGCTATACACAATATAATAGGACAGACCAAATCGACTAGACATCGACGGCTGGGCTACGTGGAGAGAATGGAAGATCGTGCCGTCAAAACAGCGTACACAGGGGGGCGACCAACCGGGAAAAAAGCTGGTGGATCGTCCTAGATACCGCTGGAAAGACGAAGACTGCACAGACTTCAAAGCCCTCTAAAAAGATCTGCAGATTACGGAGGCGAAGATCCACTTTGGGTCACTGAGTCAGCAGTAGTAGTAACAGATTTAATAGACTACGACACTTGAAGTAGGTTAATGTTTACCAAAAGCGTGTACTGAGTATTTAGGTTATATCTTTTTGAAAATGGATGGTTTTAAATCATACAGATATAAATATTTCTAAAATAATGTCAATTCCGGGGCCGGACGAGCAAGTCGAGAGTCTAGCCAAGCCGCATTTCCTTGTCCTTTATAGCTAAAAGACCTACGCGGTACAAGGGGCTTGAGTTGACATATTATTAAAAATATTTATACATAGTTGTCATACTCTGTAAAAACAAGATGGGTCCTGAAGAGCGAATGATAAAGAAGATACAGAGATACAAAACATAACGTAATTACACATATAGTAGATATTTAAATGTCTGTATAACCCATTTTATAGTTACATTACTAACTGCTTACGAACGACATGTAACACTCTTAGTTAATGTTATAGGTACTTACTCTAACCAAAACTCAATTGGCATACAAACAGTTAAAGAGTTAGGGTTGCCACTACATCGACAAACCACGCGCATTCTCTATAACCCATCACCACGAACCTGATTGTTGAATAAAGAACTCCCAACAAGTTGTACCTTTGAATTTTGTTAGGTTCTCCTCATATACATGGTCATGGCTTTCTGCTCCATGTCGGTCGCCGCGATGCCTCTTCGGTTGAGTAGGAGGCGCGTCATAATACGCGTTCCCGTTGGATTGCACTCCTTCCTCCTGAGGGTCAAACCCCAGGCGCTCCTTGTAGTACGCTTGCGTCGACATGATCACGCACACACACTTTTCATAATTCGAATTTTAAAAACACGTTCCGTTTCACCAAGCTCGCGAAACTGCGAAGGGACCGCCAAATCCTTCCACAATTTACCCCAGAAGGTCACTTTTAAACGATTCACCACTATTTTATTACGATCGATGTCATCGAGACACAGTTCTACAAAAGGAAAGTTGCTGAACCCCTTGACACACACTTACTGCTCTTGACACTATTTTTTATTCACTTAATCATCGATTACTCACTTGAATGTCTGTTTTTATCGAGTACTTATTTACGATTGTTTATGTTAATATGGCAACATTTAATGTTAAGCGTTAGTTTGAATTTGGAATGCTTGGGTTACTCTTAATTTTTTAAATTCGTTTCGGTTTCGCTCTCGTCTACAAACTCGGTTGTCTCTGGGTTTTCACATGTAGTTTCGTTGGCATTTGTGTAAATACGAAACGATGGAAACACGACCTGCGGGAACAAAAGAATTCAAGATAATTTAAATATTATTTCTCGAGTCTAAATAGCCTCATTAAATAATGAGTCATGTGTAAGTTCTTGAGGAGTAGATGTAATGACTGCTACGTTAGCAATGGTCACGAGAGCGAGGATTTCGGTAATTTGTTTGCGGCCTTGTTTGAAACAGATAATTTTGTCTATGCTTAGTTTTTGAATAGCCTTCGATGTTGGATAGAGATAAATAAGAAATATTTTAAGCCATTTGAGACGTAATAAAATGTTAAAAGATAAAACTGGTTTAGAATACCAGTCCTGCCCGACAGGACCAATAATTCTGCGAAGGACTTCAATTAAGTTCAGTCGATTTAAAATAACGTCCGGATAATCGTGATAACATAAAATGTCAACTTTTTGTAGTGACAGAAACTGTTACTGCTTCGAGGAATTAGAAAATGTTTTGACACTTTATGCAAAAAAAAACTAAATGTCAGTTTTTGCCCTGCAAAAAAGATAATATTGATATGCAATAATAAATAAACCTAAAAAAGAAACTAAAATAATTACAAAAAAGTTTAAGACCACCTGTAGGTACTGTAATAAGCCGACATTGAAACGAAAATTAAATAACATACTTTGCACTGGCAATAAATAGTGTGCAATATGAATTATTTCCAGATGCAAAAATGAATTTATTCAAATGTTAATCATAGAATTTAAATATTTTTCTATTTAAGAAGTGTACTTTAGTTTTTTGAAGTGAAAACTTCTTTAGCGGCGTTGTGCACTTTTTTTGTAATGGGTAAAAAATGTTAAACTCGCGTCAGGACACGTGATCTGATCGAAAATTCGTAAGACGGATGGAGAGTAGACAGCCGGCGCGGCGTAGGAGAGGAAGTATCCCCCTCTCTTTTTGTTAACTTCACTGTTGTTTTTCGTTAAATTTACTTTTAAATAAGGCAATTTGAACATATAAAGTCTATTAAGTTTTTTTTTTACTTGGTTGGCACTTACAACTTTCGGGCCTAATTTAATACGGAGCAAAAGTTATCTCCTTTATAGTATTTTTTTCAGTCCACAGCTGCTTTATTATAGCGTATATTTCAAAGAACGAGTCAGACATTGAAACGAAAATTAAATAACATACTTTGCACTGGCAATAAATAGTGTGCAATATGAATTATTTCCAGATGCAAAAATGAATTTATTCAAATGTTAATCATAGAATTTAAATATTTTTCTATTTAAGAAGTGTACTTTAGTTTTTTGAAGTGAAAACTTCTTTAGCGGCGTTGTGCACTTTTTTTGTAATGGGTAAAAAATGTTAAACTCGCGTCAGGACACGTGATCTGATCGAAAATTCGTAAGACGGATGGAGAGTAGACAGCCGGCGCGGCGTAGGAGAGGAAGTATCCCCCTCTCTTTTTGTTAACTTCACTGTTGTTTTTCGTTAAATTTACTTTTAAATAAGGCAATTTGAACATATAAAGTCTATTAAGTTTTTTTTTTACTTGGTTGGCACTTAAAACTTTCGGGCCTAATTTAATACGGAGCAAAAGTTATCTCCTTTATAGTATTTTTTTCAGTCCACAGCTGCTTTATTATAGCGTATATTTCAAAGAACGAGTCATCAAACAGTATACAATATGTTGAAGATGAATGTACAATAATTTTAATAACAATAACGCCACAAGGTCTCATAATTTCACGGGCATTTCCATATCAATAGGGCTGATAATAAGATATTTATTAATTCTATGTGTACTGAGAAATATTGACGTTATTGCGAACTCTTTAGTGCATGCAGTTATTTTTTCACCTAATTATCTATACTACTATTGTAGTGGCGAGTAACTAATAATAACACCTGGTCTTACTCTAAATTCGAATATATTTACATCAAAATTTCAAATATCATTGCCGCTTCTTATCATGTCAAGACAAATTACTTTTCTCGCATTTTAAGTGCTTACATTGGTTGAAATCTTAGCTGGCACGTTTGCTGC
Source organism: Acrobasis repandana (assembly GCA_963576875.1). Lineage (NCBI taxonomy): Eukaryota > Metazoa > Arthropoda > Insecta > Lepidoptera > Pyralidae > Acrobasis > Acrobasis repandana. Next base: position 4,134,413 of record OY756238.1, read on the forward strand.
AACCTTTTGTCACTTCAAGCAATCTTTTGATTACTTAGAATTAGTATATGTGTGTAACTGGCAATATACTGAAGAAGATAAGAAAAAGCAAGTCCAAAACAATATTAACCTATTGTTACCTACCTAACAACCTAACTATATACCAGGTATACACGTTTCTGGGTGACCGCTATTCTGCCAGCAATAAAAAAAAGATCTAACGTCATTAATCTTTTGCTTTTTGGCAGTCGGTTTTTAATGTTTTTTGGTTGATAAAAAAGATGGTGTTATTATGATGGTGTATTTCACTATGTCGCAATTTTGAAAATAAGGAACGGAAGCTATTTGTATTGTTCTATTTTTGCTGTATTAGACAACAAAAACGCATACATTTTTTGTGTTATGTCTACATATTTGAAGTCATTAGAAAGCTAATAGAATATTTTTTAAGTTTTTTTGATCGTTCATTTGGATTTGATAAAAATTTGCAACTCACAATTTCAAAAAGTGACAAGTATATAAAGTATTCACATTCTTATCAATTTACTTAATGTGTTCACCTGTCCATACAAATTTATATCACAAATAAAAAAAATATCTCTATTATTTGTACATAAGTCCGTCTTCTAGATTATCAAAAAATAATGTTTTTCAGTTTATCAAAAAAGTAAAAATTCATAAAGACACGAAGCAGTGACGTCATGCGAAATTTAAGTTGGCTATATCGTATTTTTTTGTCTCTCAGAAATAGGAAAAATGCCTACAATCTTTTTAAAAATTTAATAGGCCAAAAATATTGAAATTTTAATAATATATTTTTAAAATCTTTTTCTAAACAAATTCTTTGGCTATTAAATAACAATATTTATTGACAACAGATCCCTTCTCACAACCGGAAGAGCGAACAAACCTCAAGACCATAATCTCACTAACCTATATCCCCTATATCTTAAAAAGCAAAAAAAAGCATTGTCACATGTCAAACCAGTTTGAACATAATACTGGCACCCTAGAATCGCGGACTGGAACGTCAGAGGACAAAAATACAAGGTTACGTGACCTTGGAAACTGCCCAATGCGGCCGTGGGAATGGGCAGACAATGATACAGTTGGGGTTCGAATCCAAGCGATTTCTTTATTTACACTATCGTTCAGGGAGGAGATCGAATTGGTGATGTCTAAAAACGTTTGTATCTGAATCAGTTCGATATTAATCATACGGTTTGCAATTATGATGGTGGATTTAAAGTCAAGATTAGACGGAAAAAGAAGCAATATACACGTAAAGTTGTAATAAAAATTAGGCGTTTTAAAATGTAACTTAACATTTCTACCTAAGATACATTTTAAGGAATTCTACAAGGTGTAACTTTGCCATTCTTGTTATTCTGTATATTTAGCATACGAATAGATAAAGCAGAGAAATTAAGTAAAAAGAAAATGTCAAGTTTTTAGTTTTCTATATAATCTATCACTGCGTATCCTTGAGATATAAAAAATATAAGTATTTCTTACATAATATTATATCGTAATTTTAACGTAAAATCAATTATATTGATTCATAATCACATGTATGCGGTTGCGGCTACATAATTTGAACCGCTACGCTTATAAAATCGCTCACACTCGTCCCCGCCTCATATAAGGTCGCACAATGACACGGTAGGGTCCCAATTGCATTGTGTTTTGAAAAGAGTCTGAATCCGAGACAATTTCGCTTCGTAACCGATTACGAAAGCTAAATTCGAGTGTGTTTGTGGAATCTCGTGGGACTTTATAATACACTAGATATTTTAAAAACCGTGTGACGATTACTACCACACAGTACTAACGGGTTAAGAAATTTAAATGATGTTAAATTCCCATTTCGACTTGTTCCTATTTAGAAACACAAATTTTAGAATTTCTGACCCGAATTTAAAGTTTTGGTAATTATTTAATGGCCAATAAAAAACTATCCATTCAGATACATTATAGTACAAAAATACTACTTTCTTCGTGTTTTATTTAATATTTCAATATCTTCATTCAAATTTCATAGCAAACCCGTTGCATCGTATAACATAAATTAATAGTAATAAATGAACCTAAATATTTACTTGTTTCATATTTTTTTCTTTTAGTAAATTTTAATGGCCAGTATTTTAATATATGGGACAATTTTTTTTTTATGTAACGATACATTCATTAAATTCATAATTAAACACATCCATAATGATATTCAATAAATTAATATCTGCAGTTGTTGTAATGCCAGTAGTCGAAGTGTTTCTCAGGCTTGTGAAATTTATTATTTACTTAGTTAAGTTAGTGTTTGCTAAGACCGACATGTTTTCCGTTTACGATGTTTTATATTAACAAACACGCTCGTAAAATAATAAGAAGTCGTATTCTTAACTACTTAAAAACGACAAAACTTTCAATCCAGTACTTTTTGGTATGTTGTTTGTATGATGAATTAAATAGCTTGATATTCCGCTTGGCAACTCAATGGATTGGGGAAAACCATTAGCAAATTCCCAGAGTTCCATGATTTTGGAACCCATTGAATAAATTTTTAGTCCATTTTAAAAATTTAATCAATAACCATATTGGGAAATATGAAAACCGGCTTCCCGTAGATTGGTCACTACCTTAAAATTTTGTATATGATGTTGAATTGCTTTTAAAATGGATAAAAATATTTTGTATAATAGGGTACAAATACAAACAATATACCCGGCAAATTTAGACAGATTTTCAATGAATGGAAGTGCCTTGGGATTCCTCAATCGTATAGGATTTCACAGTTAACCACTAATTACTCGGCGACACTGCGAACAATGGTCTAAATTGGAAAATTGTGTTCAACCGAAAGAGCTGAATTGGCGGCTAAATTCATAGACTAGGCACCCACGCAAATCGTCGCGTACACATGTGAAGTAAAGTATATTAAATATTCGATTAATAATAAACATTTTAAGGAAAGTAAAGTGGCTCGGGAAAATACGTAACAAAGGCAAAGGGAAAAAGAACAGAAACGATGTTCAATAAAGAATTGAACTGCGAAATATTACAGCAGTGATGTTAGAAAGATGGCATGGAATAAGACAGAAGTAGAACGAAATAAAGCTTTAGATATAATTATGAAAAGAGTGGGAAGTAATGATGGGAGAAATAGGAACAACGAAGAACTCGATTGGAAAGTAGAAAAAGCAGTAAAAGTCAAAATAATTAAAGAGAAAAATTTTCAAAAATTCAATGCATACAACAAACACAAAATGCTGTACTTTGTCAGAGCATAACATTTGCATATGTATAAAAAGAGGCATTGAACAGAAACATATACATTTTACATCGTTACATAACCGCTGATAAGAAAACACAACCGAACACAATTTTCTACGCAATTGTACGTAAACCTGAGTTCGGTTCCCAAACGTTTGCTCATATCGAATCTAGGCCGAACTAATAGAAAAAGCGTATTTTCTGAGCATACAAATACTAGGTTGAAGTAGTTTTAGTGGTGTGATCTGTGTGACATAAGACTTTTTGTCAACTACTGTTACGCGGACGTGTTGCTGTGAACGCAGCCGAAATAAAGTCATTGATAATTAAAATTACGAAGGCCTTACATTCAAGTCTTTGATTAAAACAAAATTGGACGAACATTAGAAAGAATCTTGTTTTGTTAAGAAATAAGACAAACATGAAAAAGAAAACCCTTTCTTTAAATCGAATGCTAGAATTTGATAAGCAATACCACTGTGTATAGATTTCATCTTAACCGTCACCCTGAAGAAATATTATCAAACAATTCAAACATGACTCATTTACGCTAAAGACCGAGGTTCTATGCTTAACAGTGGGCGAAAGAAGCGCTATGATGTTGAAGATGATGATTACACATCATCAATGATGTTATAAACAAATGACAAATGATAATGACATCATCCTCACCCCACATCAACCCACTGTTGGGCATAGGCTTCCGTTTTTACGCGCCAATTTCTACGGTTCCAGTTTCATCCAATGCTTTTCCGTCAACCTCACAATGTCACCTGACCAACGGGCCTCCCTACTGGTCTGTTCCCTTGTATCGGCCACCACTGTTACTACTCTGGTCCATCGACCATCTTCTCTTTTAGCCAAGAGTCCTGCCTAATCCCACTTTAGCTGCGTGATTTGTTTACTATAAATATTTATTATCGACTCGAAAACAAGAATATCCTGCCGTTACATCCGTTACATACTCGGGAAACTAGTCTAATAGAAATTAGTGGATTTAATGCTCAACTAATAATGCTTATTCACATTTATTATTTAATACATCATCATCTTCAATTTAAGTGATTTTACGAGTGAATGTGACAAGCGAGCAATTTTTTAAACAATCAAATAATAGCACTGAACATTTTTTATTCTTTTTCGTTTCTTAAATTAGTCATCATTACGTTAAATTAAATCATTAACTGATTGGATAGATTAAAGGTAGTTACATTTATACAAGAGTTTATTAAGATGATAAGTAGTTACATGCTATTATGTTATACGCAATTTTATTCCCCTTATAATGGCAAATATAAATAGGTCAGAAGTCGATAACTACTAGCGTGGTTTAGGTTTCCTCATGATGTACTTACAGGAAATATGGCTTGTCAGACTTGATAAATCTTAAAATATGAGTAGGACTCTCTGCCAGACATATTTTTAACATGACTAATCCACTGACAGCATGGTGGCTCATATCAATGGATGTATGCAGCCGGCCCGAATTTGAGACATGCAACTAAGAATTCAAGCGACTTTAGAGCCGCATGAAAAAAAATAGTTCGCGTATAAAAGACACCACTTAAAAATAACAGCACCGCAGCAATATGCACAGGCATATGCATATTAGAGATTTCACGGCTGGTATAGGGCTGGCAGTTCATTATAAGTGAACAAATTGTAAATGGAATGCTTAACGATTTACTATTAGGCTCAATTTACATTGTCGCGGAATCGAGGCGAATTTTAAGAAATTCACATAGGATAATAACTTCTATAATCTTAAAGAAAGAAACTTTGCGGTAAGTCTCGTGTATTTTTCTTGTTGACACTTAAAACAATTTTATTTACACTTGAATTAATCAGAAACCAATTTCGTCTAAGTTTTAAGGAGTAAGACAAATTATTCCTAAATACTAAATTAGAGCGATTCGGATGCGATTCTTTAATTTTGTAAAGTAACTGAAATTTACACAATCGAACCATTTCAGTCATGTGAACAGCCATGTCCCGGAAGGCTAGTTATAAAGTAAATTGTGCACCCCTGCAATATGACCTAACGGTCGGGAGGTCAACGTTCACAAATTGGATCGTACAGCTCGGCTGTACCTTCATCACGCACAATGCTGTGAAATTAATTGTTCGCACGCGATTTTGGGTGAAGACGGACTCAGATCGTCTACAGTATAGTAGTTTCTTCAATATATTAGTTTCTTTTTATTTTTTTATATCCTGTATTTGCCTGTAAAACATATGTGTCTTCAGTGTCACAGAAAAACAATTTTAATAGATCTACATGTTTATTTATTTAATTAGTAAGCTTGTATGTATTTAGCAGCCCATAATTTTATTTGTTATTTTGTGAACAATGCTGTGGGCTACGTTATTGATAACTCTTTTTATGTATAAAATGTATATTGTATTGGTATTTATAATGTAGCTGTTTGTTGTCCCCATTAAATAAATAAATTAATAAATTTTAACTTGTACAGATAATGTTTCCTTTCCAACCTATACGCCTACTTTGAGATTTAAACTGGCGTTTGGGTCATATGATTATATCACCTGCGCTCTATTTGCAAAGATGTGGTTAATACGATTATGTATATAATAAAATTACGAATGTTTACGTAACAGTTCTGGAAAGAATTCTGTGAAGGCCTGCTTAATTCTTTCTTAACTCATTTGCGAGTCCAGCTTTGCAAGATTTCTAAGGATTCCCAAAGTGATTTGAACTGGTCTAAAGCGCCTGTTTTCGACCTTGGTCAGATTATTCAACCAGCTGGTTGGTAGACGCTACTAAGTAACCCCAAAACTAGATGAGAAACCTGATATGATTGTTATAACCGAATATAATTGTCCGTTCCACACGGACAGCCGTGTGAAAGACACCAGACACTAAATACGCGGTTTTTGATCCTGCCCGCTGCTAGATTTTAATAATAATAAAACCGGCCAAGTGCGAGTTAAACTCGCGTGGAGAGGGTTCCGTACAATTGATTGAATTCTTATAGGTTTTTCTGTTATCTGCAAGCAATGAACTATATTTCGTATATTTTTCAAAATTTTAGGCTCAGTAGTTTCGGAGATCAGGGGGGGGGGGAATGGTCAGTTTTCGTGTTCTTTCATGAATAAAATCAAAATTATTTATTTTACAATTATTACAAAAATATAATTGAAATCCTCATAATGAGTCCTTTAATTTGATATATGACACAGTAAGGTTCGCAAAACGTTTTTTATTCAATTTCCTAATTTATCGCCCGAAAATGACCCTTATTTTAAAAAAATATTTATTTACTTTGCACATGTGTGTTTGGGTCATAGGATTACACCATCCAAATTTCACCGGATTCGGTCCAGTAGATTCGGAGCAAATGGGCTGTGTCAGACGGACGGACAGACAGACGCACGAGTGATCCTATAAGGGTTCCGTTTTTTCATGTTTTGTACGGAACCCTAAAAAAACACTATTGTGCCAAAAGATACTTAAAGTAACATTTAAAATATGTAGACTAGATGTCTATAAGGCAGCCTTATCGCCAAGGCAATTTCTTACAAGCTGCCTTTGGGTGACAGGATTGGCTGCAAAATCTATATCTATACTAATATTATAAAGAGGAAAGATTTGTACCTATTTTTGTATGTTTGTAATGAATAGGCTCAAAAAGTACTGGGCCGATTTAAAAAATTCTTTCACCGTTGGAAAGCTACACTATCCCCGAGTGACATAGGCTATGTGTGTACCACGGGCGAAGCCGGGGTGGACTGCTAGTAATAAATAAATAGGTGGTGAAATGTGAGACTAGTACTAACTTAAATTATATCGTAAAAAATCAAACAATGAAAAATATAGAGGATACGTAGAAATAAACCGGTCAAGTGCGAGTCGGAATCGTACTTACTCGTTATGTTTTAAAACGCTGAAAAAAATAAGTTTCTTGCATGACGACCCCTTAAATTTTAAACTTTATCTTATACATAATCGATGAAAATTTCAAGTGTTTATCTATTACGGGCCAAGAGATAGAGCATTTTGACAGACTGACGGACACACAGCGGAGTCTCGGTAATACGGTCACGTTGGCATACTTTGGGCACGGAACCCTAAACATGTCATAAATTCATGCCCACCAAATCAAACTACACAGCTCAATTATGTTAAGCATTTCGTTAGCCATCGATAGTATTCAAAGGCGGCCATCTTTGAAATGATAATAATCACACAATGCACTTGTCTTAACGATTATGATAATGATTTGGTCATGTAGTTAAATGATAAGTAAAGTCACTGCGTAACGATAATCTCTAAATGTAATTTCACAAGTCGATAGCATTAATAACCTTTTTAAAAGATTTTGACTAGTTTCACCTGTCCCGTTGTCTGTGTCCGTAATCAAATCTTGCAAGCTAAATTAGACCTACTTCCCATTATTCAATTGAGCTAAAACTTCATATACTTATGTAAGGTAGGTGACAATGCAATCTTATGGTACCAATGACCTGCTCTCATGATGAAGCCGGAAGGTGGTTACGGCATTTGTGTGATAATTGATAAAACAACATAGCCCCACCGAGTTTGGGCTCAATTGATTTCTTGAGGAGCAGTTTAAACTTTTCAGTTCATTGTTTTAGTTAAAAGCTTATTTTTTAAAATAATTACTTGTTATCGATAATTGCCGCAAGTTTCATTTAAAGTTTTTAAATAAATCTCATCTTTACCCTCAAAAAGCAGCGAGTAATTTCAATGAGCTAATTTGCTTAAAGTTTAAACTTACTTTGAGGCTAGGCTAGGCTTTTTCCCTATCTATTAATTTATTTATTTATTCTAATATCTGCGCAGGAAGAGTCACCGATAGTACATTCTACGTTTTTGTTTCTTCCAAAACCAGCACCGAAGAGTATCTACTTGTATTCGTTCTGTGGCCCTTTATAAGTGTTTTTTTATCTCTTTTTGTTTGTTCCCACAAAAAATACTTCGGACCTCCTACACAAATAGTCTTCTATTCTTCTTGAGATTGTGGGCTTTACATGTTTCGCTAGATGTGTGGCCGCCGAATAAAATTAATGGCTTCCATTCAAATTTACGATTATTTCTAAGACGAATCGGGAATGTGGCGATTTACGAACACCCCGTTATAATTGATTGTTGAATTGCACAATTTTATTTAAATAAAGACATCTTGCAATTAAATATTTTGACAGTTACTCTAATCGGTTTCTGAACATCTGGCTGAACAATTACCTACAAGGGTTAAAAAAATAGTGAGAATGAAACAGAAAAAAACATAATATCTAAATAACAAAAAAATATTTTTCAACAGTCTCCTTTTCTATCTACACACCGAGTCAAGCGTTTCTCCAGCATTTCTAAACCTTTTAAAAAAAATTATTCTTCTTGGCCTTCCAAAAACCCTTCCACGGCCTCAATCACTTCATTGTCATCGGTATATCGTATTATACTTTGGAAACAGGTAAAAGTCAATAGGGGCCGGGTCTGGCGAAAAAGGTGGATGATCAACTAATTCGAATCCAGCTGGTCGAATAGCATCCAGTGAAACAACAGCAATGTGAGTCGCGTTGTCCTGGTTAAACCAAATGCCTTTTCTGAGTTTACTCAACTCGTTTTGTCTCTGGATAAAAATGATGAACCCATGTTTTATCCATGGTGACAAATCTTCCAAAAAAATGTTAACGCTTAATATATATATTTATTATTAATTTTGTGAAAGTAGACCTAACCCTCAGCTGATTAATTACTTATTGTGCTCATATGATCGAACAATCCAGTACATCGAAAGTAAACATGGTAGATAAGAGCAGCAAAAATAAACAAGTTAACAATGCTCGGATTGTAGTCCGACCGGTTCCTAACGGGACTGGAATGGTATGGAACAAATGAGATAAAGTACAGAAGGTTTTCTAGTAGGTACTTCAGTGAGACTACCTCCGTGGTCCAGTGGTCAAGGCGTTTGCCTTGTCATCCGGAGGTCCCGGGTTCAAATCCCACTAGGAATCATACTTTGTGAAAAGTTGTTTCCGGTCTGGGTAGGATATTGAATCACCTGATTATCGGAAAAAAAAGATAATTCTGTGCTTCGGAAGGCACGCATAGTTGTGGGTCCCAAACGCCATCTAGCGTTTAAACCTATCCTAGGATTGTAATGATGTGTTCATCATCAGGTCTTTTTAGTCTCCACTGCAGGAGCACGACCCTCTCCGTACTACCAGAGCCATATATTAGCCAGAGCAGTCAGAGGATTCGGCCTACACTCTCCACGCTGGCCAAACGGGTTGGAGAGGTCTCACTGATGTTGCTTTGTTTAGCTTGTGTTTCCTAAGTCGCCTTCTACGACATCCACGGTAAGACTTGGAGTGGTCCTATTCTACTCTGCCGGGAACCACACGACTATCACGTCACTATCACGTATTTATCCCTAATGGGGCAGACTCAAAGGCCACTTTTAGCGTGATAGTGGCCGAAAAGGTGGAAAAACGTTTGCATTCTCGTTATTTTATAATATAGGCCAGTAAACTATTGCAATCTACCATGGAAATACCATAGTGAAATGTCTGTGCTTTTGCTTGTTTTTTTACGCCGTCTGATAGTCTAATAGAAAAGTATATCTATGGTACATGATGTATGTTTGTAAAAAAAACTATATGTCTGGCGGAGTATCATCATCAGGTATTTTTTAGTTTCTACTGCAGGGGCTCGACCCTCTCTGTAATACCAGAGCCATATAGTAGCCAGGGTAGTCAGAGGATTTGGCCTACACTCTCCACGATAGCCGGACGGGTTGGAGAGGTCTCGTTGATGTTTACAAGCTTTGTTTAGGTTGTGTTTCCGTTGCCTTCTAAAAAGACATCCACGGGAAGCCTTAGAGTGGTCCTATTTTGCCAGGAAACCACACGGCATATAGTTTTTGCAAATACATAATATCATACTTGTATGTTAGGGTACCACAGGCTATAATGCTCATTTTTTTAGATTATATAGAGAGAGATACGCATACTGTAAATCTAGGTTCTGTCTAGCCCGCATGCAATGCATATAAATATAATTCAATACAAATCTGAAGAGAAGCTGTGCGGGGCCTATATGCCGAATGCGTTCCGTCCAAAAGATTGTGGAGGAAAATTGTCCACATTTTGGATTCTGGACGAGCGCAGGGGTAGGGGTTGGGGTATACCTAGGACAAGATGGCGAGAAAACCTCGACAATTTTTTATTCGAGTGGGAGGAAATCGCAGAAGGCTGGGAAGTAGAAAGATAAGGGAGAGGCCTTTACCCAGCAGTGGTACACAAGACCTACAGGCTAGATAGTATGATATAAACATAAGATTTAAAGTCTATTTCCTATAAAACTACGTTTATAAATTTATTTTTAAGTTTTATCTTATCTTATTTATTTCCTTATTAATAGTTTGGGTACTTTATATTTCATCTGGAAAGCTTAAAAGCATAGATAAGACTATATTTCTATTAGATCTCTTTCATTTATATTATAATTCAACCTCCTTTTTTGTCAGTCTATGCTACACTTTACTGCTTCAGGCTAAGAAAGTGTTTATGAGTATCAGTACGGAGTGATTACCGGCAACTCATACCATTTTAGGGGGGGTCTATATCTCTCACTTAGATATCTGCTGAGAAAATTTTGATTTCGTTTCGTTTTATCATGTTTTCTTTGCTAGTACACAAGTCTTGCGTTTAAGAGTGCGTACTACCCAAAAGTTCTTAGAGCGATCTTTAGTATTATCAATAATAACGAAATACTCACTTTGAAATAAAAACACAGCAGATCATTACTAACCCTAGTCATTATGTGTTTTAAAAACACGATTGTTTTTCTCTATAGAAAAAAATTGCGAAGTTGCCTCCAAATCACCTCCGAATTATACTAAAACGGCTAGTATTCAATAAATACAATAAATTAGCCCTTGTAACTTTGGATTATAATTATATTAAACATAAGGCAGTCATCATTTATGTCTTATTTTTTAAATAAATTATTTTGTAAAACGAAAAAAAAAAACTAAAAAACCAGAACGCGTAAACCAGCCGCATTGACCCGGAGCGGGAGCAAAATTTAGATTATCGGCATCAGGTGCCCTCTTAATAGGTCCTCCGCCAAGTTCATAACCTCCTTACATGTTTTCACATTTAATTATTTGATAAAAAAAATTAATAAACTACTTTATACTTACTAACTTAATACTCCTCTTTTCCCTTGTATCTTTCCTTCAATTATTGTTTCAAAGATCGCATCGTATCGTCGTAGATGACCGAACATTTTCCCTATTATTTTCTATGATTTGTAATAATCACTAGTTTACAAAGTTTTTCCTGTTCGCATACTTGCAGCGGTTTCATAAAGAATTCAGTACAAAAAACACATATCTGGTTATAAAAAAAATTAAGATGTCAAGTTTTAAAATATCTCATCAATATTAAATTTTCGTAAATTCTGCCAATTTAAAAATTTTACTATAAATTCAATTACTTTTTTTCCTTACTAGCCTTCCATTGTACAATTCATTTAGATCACAGCTCAATTCTTTGACGAATTTGAGTTATTCGCGTTTTTGTATAGGCCGGTATATTGCCATACAATGCGCACGGTGCTCAAAGTATGAGGAATGTTATGGCAACTTCAATTTCATATATCTGTGTACAAAAGAATGATAGAAGAATAAATCAAATTTTATTTTGATTAAGAAGAGTAATCTTTTATTCTACAATATAAAAGTAAATTATATGCATAGTAGTTTATTTTCTAAAAAAAACTAAAAAAAGGTGAAATTGGTAAAATTTGGAAAGTTATAACAATACTTCCAATTCTGACGTCCTAAAAAAAAATCATAATCAGATCTGTATTTAGCATACAAAATTCTAAAAGAAACATCAAGTTTCATACGCTGAGCACAAAAAATTAAAAATTTTGTAAACTAGTGTAATTGGTACAAATCAAATATGATTATGCGTGACGGCGAACGTCACACAAACAAACATCAACAACAGACAGGTTAAATGAATAGACTTGAAATTTACCTCATTCTGCTGACGAATCCTTGTTAATTGTTTTAATAATTTGCAATTTTATTAACAAGTATAACGTATTTGTGTCACGGTTATACCAGGAAAATGCTGGATGCAGGCCGCTTCCGATCGGTCGTTTTGGAAATCCTTGGGGAGGCCTATGTCCAGCAGTGGACTTTCTTCTTCATCTAAGCGCGTTCCCGGTTGCATCCTCAACTGTGCTGCTTAGGAGCCCGGGGTGCGTTTTCCCACTTTTTCTTCTCTAAATATAATAGTCACCCAAGGATGCTAAAGACCTTGTAAAATGGAAAAGAAATAGCCGGAACAGTTTAAATGATTTTGCTATAGTTTTACGATCGGCCGCCTACCTAACGTCAACCCCCTTTGGGAATGTATTTGCACGTAAAGTTTTACAACCGGCTGCCGCCCGACGTTAACCCTCCTTAGGAATGCAATTGTAGCACGAGATGTTTGTGCTTAGTCCTTTAGTCGCCTCTTACGACATCCACAGGAAGAGATGGAGTGGTCCTATTCTCATTTCTGACTGAGACTTTCTGTGGCTCATATGACGATGATGATATACCTATGCGTAAGGCCAACGCAAACAGGGAAGGAGGTTCTCGACTACGGCTGAAAATTGACGATATTATTCACTGATAAATGCATATTTGTGAAAAACGAAGTCTTTATAAGAATATTTCCATAGTATACATAATTCACACTTGATCATTATACTACCCGGTTTATGGCAAAATGATAATAGCGTGAGAAACTTTCCTCTTGTCATGAACTTTCCTGAGTCATAATAAAGAGTAAGAAACATAACTTTATTCCTATAACAATAAAGTCTAGGTTCGGAAATGGGAGCGAATAATGTAAGAGACAGTTTACAAAATAGGGTAAATGCTTCTAACAGGTGACCATAAAGCAAACTTGCGTAAAATAAATTGTATTCGTCGGGATAACATATTCCTACATGAAATTAATTTAATCAGAGTTCTGTCAATTTGATTTAATTTTTGTCACTTAGAAAATTATCATCATCAATATATTTAAGTTCACTTATCGGTGGAGTATTTTGTCGTGTCGTATATGAAAGCCAATAGCTTGACTTTGATATACGACACGACTTCGGCCTTTTTCTTTACTACAACAGTAAAATAAAATAAAATATATTATGACATTGAGTTTCCCTGGTTTATATTTTCAGCCAGTGTCTTTATTTATGACTAGCAGTCCACCCCGGCTTCGCCCGTGGTACACACATAGCCTATGTCACTCGGGAATAGTGTAGCTTTCCAACGGTGAAAGAATTTTTTAAATCGGCCCAGTACTTTTTGAGCCTATTCATTACAAACATATGAAAACATACAAAAATAGGTACAAATCTTTCCTCTTTATAATATTAATGTAGACAACAAGTTCTTAGTTTTCCACAATTTTACCGTTCATCTAGTGTTATCTTACCGCAAAATTTACAGTATCATAGCAAAAACACACGTCCGTTGCATGCGAAATGAGTAACGTAGTAAAATAAGTATTTAAAACTCGATTTAGCATGGCTAAAACAAATTTCACGCCTGTCCACTGAATACCGCTCCGAAAAATTAGGCCTAAAATCGACAAAAATGACATAGAATACCGTTAAAAGACGTAGAATTCAAAGAAACCTTGACAATAAAATATGAGTTGTACGAGTAGTATTCAGTACAGTTGACAACCGTAATAATAGAATAAATTATAAAAACTGAGCACTTCCTCTTATTGTGACTGAGGGCTTTGACCAGTAAAGTGCAATATGCAGCTTGACTGGGAAGCCTTTCAACTTGGAGGATAGTTTACGTAGACAGAAATATTAATACTGTTACGTAGATATATTATTTCTTACATCAAACTACGATCGACGTTATTTTAATTGAACTTAAGCAACGACTATCCACAATTTGAAATATTTTCAGATTACTTTTTTTAAATGATATAAATTAAAAAATAAATAATAATACAGTTGCAACTATTATGACCCTTAGTACCGTTTACGAACTTAATAATGGTACAAATAGTTTATAGGATTCAGATTTTGATTTTATATTGTGGAACATGGGTTATATATCATACATATACATTGTGTTACATTCAAAGTTCTTGTTGCACTATGTCCTACCACCAGGGTAGGGTACCAGAAACAATATTCTAGTTACATACTCAAACAAACAAGGTTAGGTAATAATTATTTATAAATTCATGCAACGATCAAAATTGATAAATATAGTTCAAATCACACGGTGGTGCAGTACTAATATAAAATATATTTAGTCAATATAATAAATAATAATACCTATAACATTTATTTCAGTGTTTTAGGTCACTATTTATTCAATTTTACATGGTTGTCTAAAATATTGAGTTTCAGTTCATCTTGAATTTGGCTATGAAGGGGATCATGTCAAAAAGCAAGGTCTATACATCAAATATCGCCTGTCATTACAGCATGCAAGGCTTGTTTCTTTCTTTGATTAACACTATCAGTTTTCATTCACACATTTGATATTTTATTTAGATTTGTGATTTGCTCAACCTTGTGTGGAAGATGGAATTCGTCATTGATATTGAAGTCTTCCTTATAATTTAAATTATCATTTAGTTTTAAAACATGATTATATTTATTATTAGCATCAAAAAGTTAGCTCGTAATTTCAATATTATGCAACTTATACTTGCTTGTATTCAATTGAAAAACAACAATACATACTTTAATTCTTATATGTATTCAGAAATATTTATGACTGATATTCTAATATCATATGGTCGGATGTATGTTGTATCAGAATTATATCTTTTGATATGACGTCAAATCGAGTCCGTTTCGAAGCGTTATCGATTAAGATTAGTATAGATTATTGCATTTAAGGGCTAAAAAAATACCAGAATATTTTTTAGATTCGTATTTCTGATGATATTTCAGAAAAAAAAGCGATAATTGACCATTGGGGAATGGTCTCTTACCTCTCTCTCAAAACTAAGGTGCCTAAAATTAAAAAAAAATACAGAAAATTGTACGTTACATGTAGATTTTAGGAAACCCTATGAGAAGTACCTACCTGAATAGGAACCCTATTCACGCGAGTTTAACTCGCATTTGACCGGTTTATTTTTTTCAAGGTGGTTTATATTTTGCAGCATCTTTCTCTTGCGTACTTATATTGTAACTTATTACTGAAAACTATATCATTTAGAGGTGTAATGACAGCCTATCAAGTAACCTCGCTCACAGCAAGATTTAGCATGAGAATGTCGTTTCTAGTTTTTTGTGTCTATAACCGTTTCCAAGAAAATGAGCCCTTCAGCCAGCCTTGTTTATCGTTTTAAAATAAGGACAGAAATCTTAACAGCCTTAGCTGATTATGATCAACCTGTTTACCCACAGACTTAGCGTCCTACATCACAACAAACTTTGCAGACATATAACGAATTCCATAACACTATCATCAAAGAAATAAGGTTTAGAATCCTTTGAAATGCCCGTAACAAGCACCTAAATAAAGTATGACGTTATCACGATGAGATAAGTTAAAAACGAGATATTTTTTTTGTGTCCTTACACAATATAACAATTATAATGAATACAGGTTTAGCACAAAATGTAGTGAAAGATCGAGAATTGTCTTACATAAACTTAACTAATTCTTTAGTTCTACCCGACTTGATTGCACAGGCTTCAATAAATTTTATTATGATTTGATTCCTTTGATGTTATTACGTAGTACTTCAATGCTTAAGATAATTATATTTTCGTATCTTTCCCAGTTTACAACAGAAGTAAATTCACGTTTTGCTTCTCGTTATAGCTTAGATGTCATTTCGAGAAATTAATTTGTTATAAAATATAAAACATTGTTCAAACGAGCAGTTCAACGAAAATATCTAGACCATTTAATGTTTAAATTGATGGCAATCTCGTTAGAATCGTTAAGGCAAAATTTATTATTATGGATCGGAATTTTAAATTGTACAAGTATTTCTATCGTCCGATATCGTTGTTATTTATTTTAATATTGAAATGAACACCAGAAACATTTTTCCTCCAATTTACATTTTAGGTAACTAAATGGTATCGCTTTACCATGTTTATATCTCATTATTATTCCAATATTATATATAAAACATATAACTAATTATATAATTAAACATATAACTAATTTAATAAAACATATAAATTACTGTAAAATGAATCTTTTTCAATTAACTCAGATGTGGCATTCAAAATAAATGACATCATTAACTTGTGTAGTCATTTATTCTGACTAATATTACTCATTTTTGAATCTTACTGTCAATAATACAGGTTCCAAGCTGTTTAAACGATGATCTAATGAACGGTAATTAAAATTTTACCGTTAAATAATAAATTCATGCAGCCGCGTCGAAATCTTGACTTAACCCATTTTTTGGACGAACGTAATTCGTAACCTATTTGACGAACTTTAAGAATAAAAATAGCGTAGACAACAATACTACAACATAATATAAGTCATAACATCGCCTTGAAGACGCATTAGCAAGTCCGATGCAAATAGCTGATAATTATTTTGCAATTTACATCATAGGCGACATTATGTCGGCTTCGACATAAATAAAAAACTTCAATAAATAACCGCGAATAGGTTTATAACCTCAAAAAACAGTAACCGCTTTCAAACTACCGAAATCCTCGTTGCGTGACACAAAACGAAGTTCCCAAATTCAAATTTTCAAACCTCCGAAAGAACTTTACACACACAATACACTAAACACTTATTTTTAATAAACTGACCGAGAATTTCGAAAATTCAAAATGGCGGCGGTGAGAGATCGTGCCGCGTCGCCGTGCTTCGGCTAACTGATTGTGTGCCGCGAACTGTCAAACTGGCTTGCGGTGCGGTGGTGTGGGTACAGTTGCACGTGTGTGATATCTATGAACTGAGCCCGTTTTCCACTACGAGCGGAAACTATACGAATTCGCCAACATAGAACCTTAAAACAATACAAATGAGCCCAAGAATACACTATATAAAAATTTAATATTCACAACATCACCGAATATATCGAAATGCCTGTGCATTTATCGGGGCTGTTACCCTAAAATTGTTAGTTTTTTTTTTTAATTTTTATACCTGCTTTGATTTTGCTGTATTTTTTTTAAATAGTTAAACATACTACGAAGTAGTAGTACGTGTGTGGTAAGTGCCAGCATCGGCTAATAACAATAATATGCTAATAATATTACTAGCAGTACAAACATTTTGCTATATCCTGCTGTCGTTGATTTGATTTAAGGACGGTCACAACACAAATCCGGTTTCTTTTCCCTTTTTTTGGTCAAATCTTGTAAGTTAAATATGCCACTTCCAGGTTTCTGATCGAGTTGAAATTTTGTATGCTAATGTAAATCAGATACATCATACGTGGGTCATGTTCTTCGACATAGGCGATACGATCTCCTTCAGCTTATAATGATAGGCAAAGTTGCAGGGAAGACAAAGGTTGAAAGAACAAAGCAATCATGGCTAAGAAACATTCGGGAGTGGATCGGGATAGGAAGCGCTACTGAGCTATTCCGCCGAGCTAAAAACAAGAAGGACTATGCCAAGCTGATTCCTGACCCTAATTAGTTGGAGAGGCACTTTAAAAAGAAGAAGAAGAAGTAAATCAGATGAGTATGCAATATTATTAAGACAAGAAGCTGATCTTATATGATGGAGCCGGAAGGTGGCCCATCGAGTTTAGGATTACATTTGTTTTGATAAGTTCTTAGGCCTCACAATAAAAACATGTACGAAAAAATTACTTAAAAAATATATTTATCAGTCCAGCATAGTCCAAAACATAGTATATCTTCGATAGCATATTATACGATGTAAGATGGGCTCAAACGATCGGAGGCTTGAATGGATAAAGGTAAAGCGGTGCCTCGGCCCACAGCCCAGTAGTGGTGTTGTGACTCAGTACTGAGTAGGTAGATATGTAATTATTATTCTAAGACTGTCGACTACAGGTACAGCGGTTTCAGATCATTTCTAATCTCCAGGCTAGGTTTGAAACGACAATTTTATTTTTCAATTTGTGTTGTTTTAATACTTACCAACTTATGTCAAAATTAAAGAAGATTGGCAGGCGTGGTACCCATTTAAATATAAGATATAGGGTGTTGATTTTTTGGTATTTTATACTCGATACTTAATCATTTATTTTCCATATTTTCCATACATAATTCAAGAAAAATAAATTAGTAATATTTTCATTGTCCTACACTTCGTCATAAGACGGTAACACCAGTCTATAGGTCTCTGCCAATCTCTTTACCAAAGGACCCATAAATTGTATTTTTTAACAGTGGCCCAACATCAGGGTCGTTTACCCTACACTACAACGATTTTGATTAAGAATATTTTTAATACATAAAACACTGGTGATTTAAACTATGTTAGTAGAAGGCCTAATATAATATGTCCATGATATTGAACGACTTTCCTCAAGGAACAAGGAACAGTACCTAAGTATCAAAAATGAAAAAATATGCTGCTCATAAAAACTCGGATCAGCTGATCGATCAAAACAAACTGCATATGGCATAATACCCTATTTATTTCCTTATTTTGCTATATTTTCATCGGAAAATTTGTTATTTTTTTTTACTTATTACATAAAGCGACTATCGCAATTTTTTTTCTGTTTTTTCTAAAGGCTGACTGGTAGAGAATGCATTAGCATTAAGTCCACCTTTTGTACCATTGTGATAAATAAATACATAATTAAAACGGTCAAAGCAAGGAATTAAGTTTTTTCCATTTTCATCAAACAGCTAAGAACCATCTCGACAGACAATACTTTCGATTAAAAAAACACGCATCGAAATCGGTCTATTCGTTTAGGATATTTATAACACCCCTCTTCCTCGCCGTGAGTTAAGAAGAAGGGAATGCAAAATTACAATGGATTTAGATAGCTTAATATTCTGTCAGACATTCTCACACAGTATACAAAAAAGTATGAAATAGAAGTACAAAAAATAAATACAACAAATAGCCTAGGTTTTTTATAGTTTAGTCAATTTAAGTCTGATATCCGTGAGACAATGAAATGACGTAGATATTTTAATTTCCGTAAGATAATTAAGTAGCTTAGCTTGTGTTTCCTAAGTCGCCTTTTACGACATCCACGGAAAGACTTGGAGTGGTCCTATTCTACTCTGCCGGGAACCACACGCTTATAAACATCAGTGAGACCTCTCCAAACCGTCTGGCCAGCGTGGAGTGTAGGCCAAATTCTCTGACTGCTTTGGCTAATGGTTCTGGTAGTTCAGAGAGGGTCGTGCTCCTGCAGTGGAGACATAAATAGACCTGGATGATGATGATGAATTAAGTAGCTAAATTAAAAACGTGATGAAATATTTTGCCACAAGTTAGTTAGAATCTCACTCGTGGGCACCATCTAGACTCCGGACGGTCGAAGAAAGAGAGGAAGACCAAGAAAGAGATGGGCGGACGACCTTACACGCTTTGAAAAGGAATGGCAGATCACGTCTACGGACCGCGAAAGATGGAAACAAAGAGGGGAGGCTTTTGCCCAACAATGGGACCTAAACAGCTGATTAAAAAAAATACTGTGGCACTCCGGGATTGCCGACAGAAATGAAAACAGTTGAAGTTGTCTGAAAATGTTGAGCACCACTGGTGGCGTCGGTAACGAGTTGAATGGTTTTTCTCATCTCAAAAAGTGCCCAACGCGCCTAAACAAGTATTCACGAAATACGAAAATTTTTTATCGATTTTTAATAACTTTTTTTATAGAAAGTAGTTCAGTATCATGGACTGAACTTGCTCCAAAAATTTGGCTGGTGGTTTAAAAGTCAGCCTGTATAATGAAATTAAAATAACAGTCAAAAAACAAAAAGAATTTTAAAAATTCCTATACAATTAGATATGGAAATGCCTTTTTTTGTATATACTATATAATATATATACTTTATTGATCTAGTGTAGCCCGTGGTTCAATTTATTACGCACATGTCTCTTACACTTTGTATAAATGCGTCTCAATATAAACATTCCCAATTTATTTTTTATTACCTACCAATTTAGCAAAGGATATAACAAGAAGGTGTCGTCTATGTCACACATTTGATTCATAGAATCATTAATCATGTCAGACGAGAAACGAGATACTATATCATTTTATTGCCAAATTTTGTAAGGAGTTTGCGCTACGAGTACACGAGTATTTAAATAAAATTAAATTGTTTATTTCTTTATTTATTTTACTCTTTAATTAGATTTAGATTAGATAGTTGAATTGTGTGCAATAGCACACAATTTAACAAATTAGACACAAATAATAGAGATAAATTATAGCATACAAAAGGCGGCCTTATCGCACAGCAATCTCTTCCAGGCAACCTTGTTTAATATGTAGCGGAACTACATATCAAACATGGCGCGTATTAGCGCCATCTATTATTAGCTAGAGAAAGCCCTTACTTTCAAGCGTTATCCCCCAATAACTTTTAAACGGCTAAACCGATTTTCATCAAACATATCTAAGAACCACGGCAAGAGAACTTGCTTTCACATAAAAAAACCGCATTGAAATCGGTTAATCCGTTCGAGCGCTACGATGCCACAGACAGACGGACAGACATTAGCGTCAAACTTATAACACCCCTCTTTCTTGTCGGGGGTTAAAAATACAAATAAACAACGATGTATGCGTGTTTATCGTGTGTGATCAATTTACTTCTTATCCATTTCCATTGCAGCATCGCCATAGATCAGTCATTGGGCATCAGAGCATGAATGAAGTGTAGTGCAGTTTACCGCTAGGCTGACACCTTTATCCGTGCCTTCATCGTCAGTTTGAATCTTACATGGGGGCCATTCAAGTCTTACGTAAGCATCAAAGGCGGAGGTGTTTCATTTGCTTATTTTTGGTGACATAGGGAGGTCTGGACATCCTTTACGCAAGCAATCTTTTTTAGTTGCTTTTTATATTTCTTGGATTTTTTTGTAATTCTTGGCAAAAATTAAACAAATGTTGGCGCCTTATGCGCCATCATTTGTGTAATTTTTGCCAAGAGTCGTTTGAAGCTTGGTAATTATTGAACTTCAACGTTTCCACTTACCTCATTGGCGAAAAACTTGCGAATATGGATTCAAATTATTACCTGTAACAAACATTTAATTGAGCAATTAATAATAATGAATTGTTTGGTAAGTAAATGCATGAAAATAAAAATAAAAAAATTACTTCGAGATAATCAATCAGCACAAATAAATTACAATGTATCAAACAAGTAAGTTGTTGCGGCCACTGGCAACACCGGACGATGCGACTCATGCGACGCATGCGGAGCGGACCGGAAAAACCAACTACTAACTAGCCATCGACACCATCGACGACCATCTTTGTGTCGACATTGTTACTTGTAAATTTCTGTAATAAATAATTATTACTAATCAAAGAGCTTATATACCTATAATAATACAGTCTACACACAACCCAAGAGCATCAGCTCAAACATAAGTAATATATCAATACAGTCATGGATGTTCTGAACGTTTAAACCTTAAGCACAGAAATACATATTAGTACAGGTACCTTAAGACACAACATACAGGACCAAAGATAGCTTTACGTGCCTTCCGAGGCACAGAGAAAGTGACACCAGCAATTATTAACACGCATAATATCTCACTGCAGGGCGCCAGTGTCATTCATATTTTTAAAACAATCTACTTTATTACTTTGATTCTAGTACGAAAGAAAAGAAAAAACTTAGAATGCAACAGATGCTTCTCTTCCAGAGCAGATCGTAAAAGCCGGTTGAGGGAATGGGCGAGAATCGATGCGGCTAGCAACCCATCGGCTGGTTTTTACAATGACGCTTACCGCCCGCGCTGCTGGTAAGCGCGGCCCGAAAGCCATACAAAAAAATATTAAAATTCTGCGGTTCACTATGTAACGATCCAAAACGCTCAAAGCCCGTGGCCCGCGACGACGCGTTCACCAGCGCGTACCAACCGCGCTGGCGAACGCGTCGCTTTATAAATTTTTAACAAAAAAAAACAATCGACTTCAATTTTTTTAGGAGTGTTCCATATCTTCAAAGCTCTTCATCATATCTTCACTAAATTAATGGGACCAGCTTGGTAGTAAAGGCTTTTAAATAAAAAAGAATCATCAAAATCGGTTCACAATTGGCGAAGATATCGCGTAACAAACATACATAAATAAATTTTAAAAAATAATAAAAATAAACATACAGTCGAATTGATATAACCTCCTCCTTTTTTGAAGTCGGTTAAAAACCAGTCATCACTATTTTGATTCCGTTTTTCCATCATCACGCAAAAAGTGGCCTATGGGTCTTACAGCCCTGCGTTCTGTCTACCTCGTTAGGGATAATGACGTGAAAATGTATCTGTAATGTTGTTTACTAAAAATTAATACCAACATGCAACTGGGTCATTCAGTACCTATAACTCTTCCTGCAATATTATTAATAACTGTATAAGGTAATCTCAAATTATGACGTCACCATTGATCATTTCTCAAGAACAACAGATGCTGTGAGTCAGGATTGACACAAATACAAATTGCGTTTTTGTCCTTTCTCAGAAACTATAAGGAATAAATAAATCGTCCTTTATGTTTTAATAGAAGTGTGATAGAAGACTGTAAATGACTTAATGAGGCCACGACGACGACTCATCGAGACATGAATGAAAAACAAAAAGGTACGTACTGTTCTCGTATGTTTGTTTACCCGACTACGCCAGAAGGAGGGTTTTGTTTTTTGAGTGCATGTATGTATATTTATTTGGCAAGCTCTACAAACTAAACGGCTTGATAAATTTAAGCTTGAGAGGTGTCCTTAGATTCGACTTATTCAAAACTGATAAACCTATCGAATGGAGTAGGTATTAAAAGAAAGGATTGTAATAAATATATAACTTATATGTTGAAATGCAATTTAGAATGAGAAATGCTGAAAAAACAACATATAAACGCTCGCAACGCTTATGTTACACACATTACGTCGTTCATATTGCAATTTGTTCTATGTCAAAAATTACGAGTTTACAGGAGAGTTAAACAGCATACTGGAAAAAAAATCATTTAAGTCACTAAAATGTTTTAACTAATGTTTCCATAACAGTTTGTTCTATTCGATGTGAATATTAAAATCTCAACAAATAATTTATATTTTGTAATAAAAAAAAATTGAATTTTTTGACATTGAACAAATTGCAATATGAACGACGATTAGGCAGTTGGGTTTTATGTTTTTTTATAATAATTAATTGTTAATTTAAAATACTTTTCAGTACTGACTGATCCTCTGACCCTCTGATATCTCTTCCCTTATGTTTTTTCTCATTTCTTCATATCAGCCATATGAAGTCCACTGCTAGACATAGTTCAATCCCAAGGATTTCCAAAATGACTACTTTCTTAAGTGTCTTTTTAGAGATTTTTAGTGTTTCGATAGTTCTAATAGGGTTGTGGACTGGGTTAAAATTGTATAGATAAGAAAATAAAACGTTACAAAATAATGTCGTATGTCATTGATCATGATTTATTAATGCAAAAAACTGATATTAAGACCACTATTAATATAACTTCAAGAAACTATGACGTCACAGTGCGGTATTACATACAAATCCCATAGAAAATGTTTAAAAGTATCTTATTTGACTTGTTGGAAACTAACGGTACGTGGTCACCATTCAAAAACCTTTTTGCCCTCGGTTCGTCGCGCTATGTGCCCCGCTGCCACTTCAATGAGCCTATCAGTGTCTGTCTGTGTGACTTCTTATTTATAACAAAAAAATATTTTACAAATAACAAACAATCGTAGGCCACTGCGGTTCGCGCAAATGAATTCGGTCAAACAAATCGATTACTGTACGATTGTTTTCATTGTGGCAATTGTTTGTATTGTGGCTGGTGATGTCACAGCGCATATCTTCGGGGGACTTTCATTTAATTGGCCATAAATCATGTTGAGAGGATTCCGAGGGCTAATTTCAACAATCGTATCATCATCATCAACATGTCTTTTGAGTGAAACCTTCTTTAGGCGCGTTGGGCATTTTTTGAGATGGGAGAAAAACCATTGAACTCGCGACACTGTCACCGTTAACGTAACCGACACCACCTTGTTCAAGGTTTTTCTTTTCAGCACTCCCGGAGTGCCACTGTTTTTTTTGTAGTCTCCACTGCAGGAGCACGACCCTCTCTGTACTACCAGAGTCATATATAAACCAAAGCAGTCAGAGAATCTTTCATTTCACTTTCAACAATTAGCGTACTTAAAAAATGTTTGAGTTAGGAATACGGTTTTCCAGCTATGTAGGATGACCCACCTGCCGTTTCCCGGTTGGTCTTCCGTGTCTAAAAATCTAATCTGATGTGAAAAGATCTGCAGATTGCACAGAATAGGGAACTGTGACGCCTTCTGGTGTCGGGGGCCAAGATCTATAGATCGCCGAGTCAGCGAATAATACGATGATAAATATTTGAGGTGGTGATCGCTGAATAGAATATGCTTTGTGACCTTCCTCTTCATCAGGTGTCGTAAACGCGAAAGGCGACTAAGGGAGTAATAGATATACAGGGTTACTTTTAAATAACTGGCAACATTTTTGGAACAAGTTCAGTCCACGATACTGAACAACTTTCTATAAAAAAAGTTATTAAACATCGATAAAAATTTTTCGTCCTCCCATACAAATCAGCGCTCAGCCAAACGGATTTTGTAAGGGAGGACGAAAATTTTTATCGATTTTAATAACGTTTTTTATAGAAAGTTGTTCAGTATCATGGACCGAACTTGCTCCAGAAATTTAGCAGGTGGATAAAAAGTCAGCCTGTATAGATAGAGGGAGACAAAATTCACACTAATTGAGCTAGCCCTAAAGTAGTAGTTTTAACTTGTGGTTATACATATATTAACTCAACGATATTATAATACAAGCTTGGTTTAGCTTAGGTACTTTAGGTACATAAACTTCCACATAAATAAAACCAAAAAGAAACTTCCTAGAAGCGCTACCTTGCAATATGTAACTAAGTACATAATAAAGCTAGATTTCCATGCTTAGCATTGTAGGTCAGAGACGATCGCCATAAGCGGAGTGCTGATTGATATGTCAATAATCGCTTCATTACTGCATGGCGACCGAGTTTCCTGTCGTATTTAATTAGACGAATAACTAGAGATGTTTTTCCTTCCATACTGGTGTGGGGGGAAAGAAAAAATATAGTATACTAACTGCTTGCGACTCTAAAGTGGAACTGGGCGGGACACAGGTGTTCCGTCCAGGTACTCCACCTACCATCGTTCCTTCGAGCCAGGGTTCGAAGGAACCATGGTAGGTGGAGTAAGGCTGTCATGAGTGGTATCCCAGAAATGGAAAACGTAATGTAGGACGTCCGGACGTCCGGCGGCTAGATGGGTTGACGATATCACACAAGTTTCTGGCAGGAATTGGATTGCGATGGCCAGGGACAGATCAAGATGGCGTAGGCAGAAAGAAGCTTATGCCGTGGGTCCCTGAAAGCTAACGATGATGACTAACTGCTTCTCCCGTAGTAAGAAATCTATTCAATATAGAAGATGAAATAGCAATCTGTTCATTATTCTGATTCATCTTCATCGTAGCGCATTCTCGGTTGAATCCTCAGCTGTACTGCTTTGAAGCCCTGGGTGCGTTTTCCCGCCTTTTCTACTAAAAATATAATAAGCATGTCAATGGTCACCCAAGGATGCGAAAGACCTTGCGAAGCGGAGAAGCAATAGCCGGAACAATTTAAACGATTTGGCTATATTTTTACGACCGGCCGCCTGTCGATCAATTCTGCTACTTCTACAGTCAAATAAGGCGTGAACTATGAGTAACCCGTATTAGGCGATCCTACTCGACAACTGTATGTTAATTTAGTCCTACTCACCTCATAAATCTGGACTTGCGCCATGTTGATTACGAGGCAATGAGCGGGCGTAGGTGGCTTTAGAATATGCCTTTTGATGTAACTAAGCGATGGTGGCCAAGTGGTTAGGCTCTGGCTGTGTGTCTGTGAGGGACGAGGTCGATCCTCGCTAGGCGCGATTTCTACATTGACATCTACGAATAATAATTCCTAGAAGCATAACTAATCCCGTAAAATCATTCGACGCGATATGTACCGCGGCGGGCGGGGCTTAAAATATGAACCGCGCGGCGCGACAGTTCGCTGTGACACTCGAGTCGTGCGGTATCGTCGCAAAAAGTTCCCTTTGAGAATATTGCTGTGTGTTTGCGATAATTGATTCATTAAAAATGCGGTCATGTGCCGTGAAGTAGTGTAGAAGCCATTCAGACATGAAAAACACAGGACTCACCTTCCATAAACATTTTAATAATCTATACTTGACATCTGTGGAAAGTGTTATGCAAAATGTACCTAAGCCACGCCTTGTACCTCACCGCTCGTTGCAGTGACCGCCCCCGCCCGACGACGAAGCGTGACCTTGTCGCGACCAATCGCATGCATATTTGTCTATGTGTGCGTTCGAGTGTTTCGTTGTTATTACTGTTAGTTTGTTTGCGTAAATGGAATCAGAATCGAAGCGGTGAAGGTAGGAGCGTTACATTTCTAGAGAATTTATTATTCGTAGATTGACATAGAATATGTATAAACTTAATTTGTGTTGTAAAGGTAAATACCAAGCAGAAGTGGCGAAAAATTCCATATTTCCTAATTAGGCACTAGATAGCCCTTTAAATTATTTATGAACCATGGGTGAAAATATTATTGGTGATCCGTCTAGCTTTAAAACTTGCCTCCGCCATATGCGGCCAGTTCTGGCGGAGGCAAGTTTTTAAGCTAGACGGACTAATGTCAACGGTGGTTCATAAAATAATTTAAAGGGCTATCTAGAGGTAACTAAATTTTTCCATGCTATCCTGGAAAAGAAAAATCTTAGAATGTACCAGCTGCTTCTCTTCCCGCGCATAACAAAAAATTCGATCGAATCATGTTAATAGGCGAAGCGGCTAGCAATCACTATTTCTACCTTCTCGCCCACGTCACGCTAAAAGTAACTTTTGAGTCTTGCGGCCCTGGGCTCTGTCTGCTTAGAGCCGTAAGACCGAAAATGCTCTGTCTACCCCATTAGAGATAAAGACGTGATAGTGTTTATAAGTACTTGCTTCTGGTAAAGTAATTATGTTTATTTATTATTTCAACACACTTTACAAATTCAAATAAAATAAAAAATTACAAATTGACTCCAAAGCCTCGCCTCGCGGCGACCACCCTACCCAGAAGGCTGGCAGCATTACCCCTCTGCACCGCGATAGAAATTATTGTGCAAAGTAGCTGCCCGCCCTTGGATCGCCCGTAACATCACGGAGACGCGTTGAAATCTGTCACAAAGGATTTTGCTTCTGGGCCCCATGGACCCATCGTCTCTACGGGGAAGGGCACAAAAATATAATTACCAATAAGATCTTCATATTCACTGCGTTTTAGGGCTTCCGCCGAAACAGCGTGAGAAAACCTGCCCAATAATTCAAGGTGGTCTCAATATAAAACTTAATTTATGCTTTATGTTTTAATTCAGAAATGTAAGTAAATTTTATTGTATTTTCAATGGTATCCCTTATTTGGCGCGTTACGTAACAACAGTATTGAGGTTAAGGCACTTTTACTCGGTGCGTCACCGGTGGGTGGCCCCGAATTTTGAATACATTGATCATTGTTTTTACTTTTCTTCAGCGCAAAACATCTCGTCAACTGTATGATTGTGTGGGTACTGGGCTGTCAAGGTCTTTTAGGGTTGGATCTCATCTTAAGTACGGAACAGCACTTTCCAATGCTGCTATCCATTTCTGTCACTCAGAACAGTAATTTGCTAGAGCGAGAGAGAGCGACGGAAAGCTTCAACACCGGCCATGCTGAAGCAACCCTAAACTGTGACAGCCTGCATGTTTCTTTCACACAAATCTGCACCCACCCACAGTTTCAAAACCCCAGTGATTCAGTGGCGAAAGCTGGTAACAGGTTCGAACCAGGTATGTTAATCCTACTGATTGGTGCCGGTAGCGGGTGACGAGGTGACAACTGGTAGTTGTCTGTCTGGTAGTTGAATTTGATCCAGTTTGCTATTTAATTACAAGGATTTACTTTGAAAATTGTTTAGGAAAGTATTGCGTTCAACGGATATTTATTTTTTATGTTGAAAAAGTTTGATAGGATGGAATAGTCGCAAACGTAAGCAGTCTCAACTAGCAATTCGTTTAAAACGCTCATGGTCTAGATCAGGGGTTCCCAACGTGGGCGATAACGCCCCCTTGTGGGCGCTGCAGGCCTAAATGGGGGCGGTAAGAGACCCAGAAAAAAAAGGGGGCGTTGTGTAGGGCTTTGGGGTCGATTTATAATTTCATCTACCTAGCTAGGAAGACTCTTAGACACCGACTGAGCTCTCGACTACATCTTGTGAATATCAACTAATATTAATTAAGATATAGTTCAAACTCGGTTCGATATAATAGACCGCGGGAAATCATGTTTTAACAAGTTTTTGTTAAATAATCCGATTTGTACATTCCTGTATCAATCGGCTGGTTCTATAATACTTGTTCTTGCTTGTCGAGTACGATTGGGCGTCGAATGAGATAAACGAGTTTATGCACGTTTGTCTTATTCCTGTTGGTGCGTGCTGCTTATGCAATCCTATATAAACGACGTAAATTTATTTTATTTTCATTTGCGGTTTCGCGCATAATAGATAAGCAGTACTTGATTTCAACACTTACGTATTTCTCAAAACAAAACAATGTCGGAAGTAAAAAAGAAGAGACGGCAATACTCTGCGGAATATATTAAATCCGGATTTATTGAAAATCCCACAAACTGTCCGAATACTATAAAGTTGCGTTTCAATAATGAGTTATAAGTACTTAGCGGTTTTTAAGTATGTTTAAAAAGGGGGGCGTTAAAAAATAATTAATTCTTAAAGTGGGCAATAGACAAAAAAAGGTTGGGAACCCCTGGTCTAGATCGTATCAAAATTTAGCCGTTATTGAGTCGAATGGACGTACATGGATATTGCAATGAAATGGTCTTCCTTGGGGCAGCGTTTGGCCTAAATATGGCTGTTATGGGCAATAGGAACTCTCCTATCCTGAATATTCAGAGTGCGTACATGATTTCGGATATGGAATGCAAATGATTCCATTTTGGATGGATTTGGCTTTAAACCATTTTCTTTGTAATATTGGTCCAAATCATTCAAGGCTTGTCTCAGACTTAGGTAAGGTCGGCTCAGACTATTCAAGAGACTTCGTTTGTGCAGCCAGTACTAGATCATCTGCATAAATAAAGTTGCGAGTGTTTTGGGAACTCGATTGAGTTGGTCAAGTGGAAAATACCGGACAGCTCGCATGACAAACAGTGCGAGTGCGGCTTCTCTCCACAAACGAGATGTCCGAGTTGACCAAACAGGCAAACACCTGCACCTTGGATGATCTTTATTGAGTGTGGTAACTCCCCGGACGAGCCAGCCCATTCATGCTACTAGCATAAGTGAGTTTTGCCCGTAGCGTGGCTCTACCACAACTCTGCCTTTGTGCAGATAGTGGGGCAGTTAGGACATGAAATAAGGTGGTCCAGAGCCGCAAGATACTGTCTGCTTCATTAAGAGCCACAAGATACAAAATGCTCTGTCTGATTTATCATCATCATTATCATTAGGTCTTTTTTAGTCTCCACTACGGGAGCACGACCCTCTCTGTACTACCAGAGCTATATATTAGTCAAAACAGCCCTTCCCGTGGATGATGTAAAAGGCGACTTACAAAACACAAGCTAAACATCAATGAGACACCTATGTCTGCTTCATTAGGGATAAAGACGTGATAATCTATAATGTATTTGGTCAGAAATGCAATTCGATAATGCCATTTTGATAAACACAAAAGATGTCAAGTTTCCTCGTATTTAATCATTACCTAGAATATGTACATTATGCGATTAGTAGAAAATCCTATGACCTTAGAAGCATTGGTAACCCAATTATTTACGGCCTTTGACCGGACTAGGTATTTGAATGAGGAAAATGTATCAGATTAGGTATTTGGTCATTGGTAAATACTAAGCTCAAACACGCTCAGAATGTCAGAACAAAAAATTCTGTGACATAATTTTAAGTATTTTTTTTTAAATTAAAACTATATTGTTTTACAATTAACAATTGTACACAATACGGTATTAAACTTATTTTTTATTGTTTATACCAAAAAGGAACATAATCCGAAACAAAAAGAATTTTTTAAATTCGCTTATAAATAAGTAAGCCTTTTAAATCTAGTAGAAAGGGAAACTGTCAAGGAACAGAAAAAGAATGCACATACTGCGCTTGTGACGTCACTACCATGTTTCGCGCGTACGAAATAGATTTTTAATTTTATGTTTACCATGGTTTCGTATCAATTTATTAAAAATATAATAGAAGGAAAAAT
Source organism: Acrobasis repandana (assembly GCA_963576875.1). Taxonomy (NCBI): domain Eukaryota; kingdom Metazoa; phylum Arthropoda; class Insecta; order Lepidoptera; family Pyralidae; genus Acrobasis; species Acrobasis repandana. Next base: position 4,165,225 of record OY756238.1, read on the forward strand.
AGAAGCAAGAAGAGGAAAGGGCAGACCAAGAAGAGCATTTATAGATCAAGTAAAGGAGAAAGTTGACGCCGTGTCGTATAGGGAGGTCAAAAGGATGGCTCAAGAGAGGGAGACATGGAAACTACTCCACCGACAAGAACGTAGTTCTTTAATTATAGATAGAAAAAGATGTTTTCGTATGGTTTTCGCTTGTGAAGTACTAGGCGTATAAGAGAAAGCAAGCGATTAAATGAAGTTTATCGAGATAGCTACAACAGAACGGGACAAAACAGTGATAATGTGGCATCTTACATAGACATAACTCTTTGAGTTTTCGTTTCGAGACGTTTGATTGTGTCCAGCGCAGTTCAATAAGTATTTAAATTTTTATATTTTACAGAAAATAGACTCTACAAGATGGCCTCTCTTAGTTTTGTCTCTGTAATGTAAACTGCAATTAGCATTTTATTACCAAGTTATGCGGCACGATACACTGTTTGCAATGCATATTCAATTCATATTGCAGAGGCAAGTATCGTAGGTGACTAAAATGTTGTTGTTTTGACCGATTTCAGATGTAATTTGAATGCATTTGCTGGAATGCTTTTATTTATTTAATCTATTGCACTTACTATCTGTTAGATCTATGTGCAATATATGCTTAGTAGGTACCACCACAGAATAAATAATACTAAAGTACAGAAGTCTCACTCAGCAAAGAAATTCAAAGAAATATCTACTCAATGTGGCTAGCGATATCGTTTAATTTAGCTCACGTCAGAACTCAGCACCTTTTCGTATAGATACCTAGACATCCATTACAAGCCAATTTCATTCTTATTACTCTAGACATATGATTCGTATAATATAACTGAATTTACCACCCGGAGGGGCCGCCTGCGCGCATGCTAATAATATAGGTACATTTTCGATACCTAAACGGGGAGTGACACAGGCCTGGTACCACAGATCTGTATATTATATACTACTAGATAAAGAAAGTCCTTCAATTTGTATGAAAACCTGGCGTGCCGATTTTCAATACAATATTTTTTAGATTAAATTTGTAGTAAGTAGGTATTTGACTTTTGTATATCTGTAAATATGTAAATTATTTTATCTTTCTTTTTTAAATAAACTATTTCTACCGCCATCTCTAAACAAATGACGAAATTATGAAATTAGGTATAAATAATTTCATAATTACATACCTAAATAAATAAAAATATTTAATATGAAATTCACTTGCAAACTGAAGGAAGGAATCTTTTTTATTACTTCCTCCAACGTTTTTTGACGAGTATCTACGGCTTAAAACGGCAGATTTATTTTAGGTATTTTACAGTAGAGAGCTCAATGTCCGGTCTACTAATGAATTGACATACACGTTCTACAAGTGACGATCCTAAATGAGATCGACACGCAAATTCATACAGAGGCTGTGTCTATCTTGATCCATGGTCTGTGCTTAGTGCTGACTAGGGCCGGTCCTAGGGCTGTGCAAGCAGTGCCACCGCTCCGGACGCCATCAAGGGGGGGGCGCCAAATTGGCCGAATGGACTCACCAAAATCTATACAGATACACTATCACGTCTTTATCCCTAACGGGGTAGACAGAGCCAAGGGCGGTAAAGCCGAGGTCACTTTTAGCGTAATGGTGGGCATGAAGGTAGAAAAGGGAAATCATAATAGTGATGGGTTGCTAACCGCATCGCCTATTCATATGATTCAGATTCTCACCCATTCCCTCGATCGGCTTTTACGATCTGCACGGGAAGAGAAGCAGCTGGTACATTCTATGTTTTTTCTTTTCTCCCAGACCAGCAAAGAAGAAAATCTAGTACTGGATTAATAAAAATAATGTATAATAATTGTTTATTTCAGATAACGAGATCCATACATTAAATTAAGAAAACTCAAAATAAAATTTGTTTACCATATCCAAATTGCCCCACCCTGATCTCTCCATCGCGTCCCTTGCCCAGTTTTGCGTTAAAGTCCCCCATAATAACCGTGAAATGGGTTATGGAGGCGTGTATGGCTCTACTAATGTCCTCATACACTACCTCAACCTCCGCATCTGAGTGTGTTCCGGTCGGCATGTATACCTGTATGACCTTCAACGAGTATCTTTTGGATACTCTGAGTATTAGGTATATGACCCTGCTGGAAACACTGTCGATGGTCACTACGTTATTTATGAGGGACCTGTGAACGAGAAACCCGACACCATGCTGGGACTTCTTTTCTTCTCCCTCCCGGTGATAGAGTATGTTACCGGACTCTAAGGTTGTCGTGCCCTCACCCTCTCTTCGGACTTCAGACAACCCCACTATGTCCCACCGTAACCTACTCATCTCCTCTTCCACCTCAGCCAGTTTCTCGTCTGTCCTCAAAGTGCAGACGTTGTGTGTTACCAGGGCCAGTTTTCGCCGGTGGTGGTAGCCGGATCCCATCCGGGGATTCTTAGCACCCCCTGCCCTGCCGTTACCATGACCGCTACCGTCAGGAATAGTAGGGCTGCCGGGTACTGGGGGCCTGGTCGTATTTTGTAACTTCGTTGAGGGGTTTTGCCATACTCGCCACGCCTGGCAGGCGGGTTGGCGAGCGCAGTGGGGGGGTCACAATCGCACTTCCGACGCTGCTGCCCATCGGAAGTCTGTTTATGTGCAGTGACGGAACTGTCCTTTAGTCGCCTTTTACGACATCCACAGGCAGACTTGGAGTGGTCCTATTCTGCTCTGCCGGGAACCAAACGGCAATAGGGTCCCGTTTGCACCCTTTGGGTACGGAACCCTAAAAAGGGATTAAGACGTGTATACATGCCGTTTTTCTCTCTACTGTATCTACTCGTATCGTAAGTACGTAATTATCATCGGGCAATAAGGCAACATGTTAATGCCTTTCGTTCAAGTTATCGCAATAAAGCCGAGTGGGTAGTCCATTACTGAAATGGTCGATTGAATAGAAGCTTGATGACCTACTTCTGCTAACCGACTTCGGATAAATAGGTAGTGAAGTCAATTGCTGTTGATCCGAAAAAAATCTAAAGGGACTTTGGACGATAAGTCCATATTTATTTCATAGATGTTTTATGGTTACTGATTACACAAGGTACTTTTGCACCCCCTACATGCCTCCGAGCTATATTCAAGGAAAGTACTCTTTAAGCGAAATAACTCAACGAAGGTCGCTCAACGGGCTATGGAGAGGGCTATGCTAGGTGTTTCTTTACGTGATCGAATCAAAAATGAGGAGATTCGTAGAAGAACTAAGGTCACAGACACCGCCCAGCGGATTAGCTCAATGAGGTGGCAGTGGGCGGGGCACATAGCGCGAAGAACCGATGGCCGATGGGGCAGAAAGGTTCACGAATGGCGGCCACGTACCGGCAAGCACAGCGTAGGACACCCACCTGCTAGGTGGTCAGACGACCTGACGTTGTAAAACTTTTCCCACCAATACATTCCCAAAGAGGGTTGACGTCAGGCAGGCGGCCGGTTGTAAAACTATAGCCAAATCATTGAAAGCGTTCCGGTTATTTCTTCTCCATTTTACAAGGTCTTTGGCATCCTTGGGTGACCATTGACATGCATACCTATTATATTTGGAGAAGAAAAAGCGGAAAAGCGCACCCCGGACTCCGAAGCAGCACATCTGAGCAACCGGGAATGCGCTTAGACGAAGAAGATATTTATCATAAAATATAGTATCGTTGCGTTAGTTAATAACACAATTTAAATGAACTTAGGGGCTAGCCCAATCAGTGTGATTTGTGCCTATCTAATGTATTTATTTATACATATATTTGACGATCTCTGTGGCGTAATGGTTAACACGCTAGACCGCTTATCCGGAGGTTCTGGGTTCGATCCCCAGCCAGGGCAAGTTGGAAAATGGCCTTTTTCAAATTGTCCTGGGTCTTGGGTGTTTATCTATATATGTATTTATCATAAAATATAGTATCGTTGAGTTAGTATCCCATAACACAAGTTTAAAAAAACTTACTTTGGGGCTAGCTTAATCAGTGTAATTTGTCCCTATATATTTATATATTTATTTATACATATAATGCCCAATAGAGGAATGGAGGCATCTCCACTTAACTCTACGGACAATTGTATACTGAGAAAATAGTCCCTGATAATTTTAGAGGTTTAAGAAAAAAAAAAAAACCTTTACCGACAAGAGCAAGCCCTTAAATTAAAGAAGAAGAATGCCCAATAATGCCCATACCCGTGATACTACCTTTCGCCACTGGGTGGTGTCAAAATTATTTTTTGTGACGTGTGACGATATAAGTGTATCACGGGAGCTAATTTATGATATCATAGCCATAGGACTAATTGCACACTCCCGTTAACCCTTTAACCGCGAATGTCGGATTAATCCGACAAACATTTTCGTGCCCATTTCGCGAGCGTCAGATTTATCCGACCAAAAACTATGGATATTCACAATTCCTCGCGCTGGGAGCACGACAACTGATATAAAGTCTCGCGGTGAAAGGGTTAATGAGTGCCGCTGCCGTATACACACACACATACATTTAATCACGTATTTTTCCCTAACGGCATACCATACAGAGCATTTTGGGTTTTGAGACTAAGCAGAGAGAGCCCAGAGTCGCAAGACCCAAACGCCACTTTTAGCGTGATGGTGGGCGAGAAGGTGGTAAAAGGAATCAAATAGTAGCCGTATCCAAACCTGTGTCACTTCCCGTGTAGGTAGGTATCGAAAATGTACCTACATTATTACTTTGCGCGCAGTGGCACCTCGAAGTGGTAAATTCAGTTATACGACTCGTTTGTCCAGAGTAATAAGAATGAAATTGGCCTACAATGGATGTCTAGGTATCTAAACGAAAAGGTGCTCAGATCTGACGTGAGCTAAATTAAACCATATCGCTAACCACATTGAGTAGATATTTCTTTAAATTTCTTTGCTGAGTGAGACTTCTGTACGTGAGCACACACACACACACACACACAGTCTTATTCTGTGCCGTATCGTCTATTAACATGATACGCATTTTAACCAACTTTAAAAAGGAGAAGGTTTATCAATTCGACTGTATGTTTTTTTTTATTTTTTTTTATGTATGTGTGTTACGCGATATATTCGCCAATTGTGAACCGATTTTGATAATTCTTTTTTTATTTGAAAGCCTTTACTACCTACCAAGTTGATCCCATTTTAATTTGGTAAAGATATGATGAAGAACTTTGGAGATATGGAAGAAACTCCTAAAAAAAATTTAAGTCTGTTGTTTTTTTGTTAAAAATTTAAATTCGATCGGGTTCTGCCGTATACCCAGTGGTTATATAGATTTAGACCTATACCTAAAGTAAATGTCACAAATTTATTCATCAACTGCTCCGATTGAACCATGTAGGATTTTATGACAAAATATAAATCACTATTCGGTGTCGTTGTCGCCTTAAAAGCACATTGTTTTTGATAACAGTGACAAACTGATGTCGTAATGCCGCCTACGTGCGTAGAAACCCACATGCTTTTAATGAGAAGGGTGTTTTGTGATATGTGACATTGTTTCTTTGGTCACAGAATAAGTATGAACTGACTTTATCAATCGATATTAGAAGAGGAAAGATGTTTGGTCATCTTAGACGCCACGATCAATTTATTAAAAACATAATAGAAGGAAAAATAGAAGCAAGAAGAGGAAAGGGAAGACCAAGAAGAGCATTTATAGATCAAGTGAAGGAGAAAGTTGACGCCACGAAACTACTCCACCGACAAGAACGTAGTTCTTAAATTATAGATAGAATAGACTTTATCAAGGTTGGATGAAGTTTATTTGGCGAAAGAAATGTGAATTATATTTATAGGCAATGCAGCTAGCAACTTCTAATTTTAAAAAATCTTTTTCATCACATATTTTTACTTGGCATGTATTTAAATCGATATCTACGAGGGGGGGTCAAAAAGTTCGCGGAATGGAGGGGATAGCGGGGGGTGGGGGACCTGCCGCAGGTAGTAACTAATGAGCAACTCTTTGTGAGTATATATGCCAAGTTTGAACCTGATTGTGTCAATAACCTTTGACCTGTCGTCGATCAAACAAGTGAATCCGGAAGAAAAACTTGAACATGGAAAAAATCGAGTTTCGTGCCGTCATAAAGTTCCTCACTAAGCAAGGAAAACCACCTCAGAAAATTTTGGAAGAAATGTTATCAGTATACGGGGACTCTTGCCCTGGGAAAACCATGGTGTACAAGTGGAATAGCCTTTTCAAGCAAGGCAGAGAGTCTCTTGAAGACGACCCTCGCTCAGGACGGCCGATTGAGGCCACCACCTCAAACATCGTTGAAAAAGTGGAGAATCTTATACTGGAGGATACTCGTTTGAAGAAGAAACAACTTGCAGAAATGGTTGGAGTATCACCTACAACCATTTTAAATATTCTACACGACAATCTTGGGATGTCAAAAGTCAGCGCAAGATGGGTGCCAAGAATGCTCACACCACCACAGAAACAGCTGCGCGTCGAGTATTCAAAGGAGTTTTTAGACCTCTGTAGCGCCGACAAGGAAGGAATTTTTGCAAGACTTGTTACTGCAGATGAAACTTGGGTTCATCATTATGAGCCTGAGTCGAAGCAAGAGTCTATGCAGTGGCATAAAAAGGGTCAGCCCCCCCCTAAGAAATACAGGGTGTCACAATCGGCTGGAAAAATCATGGCAACTGTTTTTTGGGATACAGAGGGTATTTTATTAATAGATTATAAAGATAAGGGTGTTTCTATAACGGGAGAATACTACGCTAATCTACTAAGACAATTAAAAGAAGCAATCAAGGAGAAAAGGCGGGGAAAGTTGACAAAGGGTGTGCTGCTTTTGCATGACAACGCACCGGTACACAAGAGCCGCGTTGCGATGGCTGCCCTTCATCACTGTGGCTTCGAAATGTTAAACCATCCTCCCTATAGTCCAGACTTAGCCCCCTGTGATTATTTTTTATTTCCCAAATTAAAAAAAGAGCTTCGGGGGAAGAAATTTTCCGATGATGAAGAAGTCAAGTCGGCGATTTCGGCCTATTTTGAGGACAAAGACAAATCATTTTTTTTCGACGGTATTAATAAGTTAATAGAGAGATCTGAAAAATGTATTCGACTTAAGGGGGAATATATTGAAAAAGAAAAATAGTACAGTATTTTATTTCACCCCCCTTCCCCTCCGTTCCGCGAACTTTTTGACCCCCCCTCGTATATATTCCCTTTTTTCGAACAAAATATTTTGAAGTTTCACCAAAAGTACCGAATTGCTCACTAATTATGCACACTAAATAAATCAAATTTAGTATACTGTTTAATGGTATTTGCAGAACTGTTTTACTGAACGTTTTTATTTTAGACAAGCTGTGCCCGCAACTTCGTTCGCGTGGTTGTCGGAACGTAATGTTATATAGCCTAAAGCCTTCCTCTATAAATGGACTACCCAACAAAAAAAGAATTTTTCAAATCGGACCTTAGTTCCTGAGATTAGCGCGTTTAAACAAACAAACAAACAAACAAACAAACAAACTCTTCCGCTTTATAATATTAGTATAGATATTGTTCCGAGAATTGTAATGCTGTAAATTAATAATCAGCTAGCAACTCATCACTATTTTGATTTGATTTTTAGGATTCCGTACCCAAAGGGTAGTAGGGTATTACTGAGAATCCGCTGTCTGTCCGTATTTTTGCCACAGGGCTCTATCTCTTGAACCATAATAGCTAAACACTTGAAATTTTCACCGATTAATGTGGCCGCTATAACAACAAATACTAAAAATAAGATAAAGTTAAAAATTAAATATAGTCGTCACACAAAAACGTGTTTTTTTTTCAGCGATTTAAAACATTGTATTGATGTACAGAACCCGAGTTCGAATCTCATTCTCCGACGCCCACCATCACGATAAAAATGGCCTTTGAGTCTTGCGGCTTTTGGCTCTGTGTCGTAGCCTTCTTCTTTAATTTAAAAGCTTGCTCTTGTCGGTGGAGTGGAGATGCCTCCATTCCTCTCTTCTCTCTGCCATCTTTTTAATGTCTTGGTAGGACCTTATTCCTAACCCTTCCTTAATTTGTTGGAAAAACTTCATGTTAGTCTTCCCCTTCCTCGTCTCTCTTTTATTTTTCCTTCTACTATTATTCTAAATAGATTGTCATGTCTTATTAGATGTTTTTAAAATATTTCTTCTCTCTCCCACTCTTTCTAGCACCTTCTCATCTCATTGTTAGAACCGCAAGACCCCAAATGCTCTGTCTACCCCATTAGGGTTAAAGACGTATCACTGTATGTAAACCCTTCCTGGTAATATATATGCAGCCAATGACCGTAAAAGCAATTGTTTTGAACAGGAAACAATGTTTTCGCCCGCAGACTATTTCAGAAAACAAAACTTCCTAGTTCATAAAATCCTTACGTGGAACTTCTGACCACATAAATCTATAAATCGCCCTTATTTTCTACACCATAAAGTTCAAATAAGCAAGTTAAAATTGAAATGTTTAGTCCAAAGGTTAGCATTGTGGTTCTTACTGCAATGTGGTAAGGTTTATATTGGAATATTTAGGATTTGAAGTGCATTGAAACCGTAGAAAGCAAGTGATGTGCAAATAGTTCGACGAGAATGAACCCTTTCTAATGTTGTTTTTCGTGTGTATGTGACCAACACTGTTGTCAGTATTTCAAGCCTAAATGTCATGTTGGCAGCCGGGATAATTTTTAAAGAACGTGTCTTCTTCCTCGACGTAAAAACAAATCTTTTCCGGATCATCATCAGGTCTTTTTCAGTCTCCACTGCAAGAGCACGACTCTCTCTGTACTACCAGAGCCATACATATAGCCAGAGCAGTCAGAGGATTTGGCCTACACTCTCCACGCTGGCCAGACGGGTTGGAGAGGTCTCATTGACATTTATAACCTTTTTTTAGATTGTATCTCCTAATTCGCCTTCTACGACATCCACGGGAAGACTTGGAGTGGTCCTATTCTCCTCTGCCGGGAACCACACGGCTAATTCTTTTTTCCGCTTTTCTGTATATACTTATTTTATATACTAAACTAACGTGTGATAAATTCCCACACTACCCTAAAGTTCTTAGAGCGATCTTCAGTATTATCAATATTAACGAAATACTCACTTTGCTAAAGCCTAAAAAAGAAAATATTCAAAAATACAATAAATTTGCCCTTGTAACTTTGTATTATAATTGTATATAACTCTTAAATATCTTTTGTAAAACGAAAAAAACCTCAAAAACCAGAAAAGCCTCAATCAGCCTCATTAGCCACCGTGACCGTTTCACCCCGCATGGCTCGCTGTCTCGCTTCGGCTATAGTAAATTTGTGAGCGTGGAAGCGGGAGCAAAATTTAGATTATCCACATCAGGCGCCGTCTTAAGTGACCGTCTAGTGAAAATCGTACTAGATCGTGACGTCAGGCGAAATTTCAATGCGCTGTACCTTCGCCATTATTTGCTAATCAGAGAAAAAAAAACACGTACACAATATTTTTCAATAATCTACCTGTTGACCCAAAAACATTTTTATAGTCTACAACCGTATTATGTTATAAATCTGTCTGATTAAATCCGCTGCGTGGTCTTCAACGTAAAAAAAAAGAAAAAAAAAAAAACGGTACATTCGTTAATTACAAACGAAATAAATCGAGCCGACAGCGCTCTTTGATAAGCAGATCGTATCTATGTGTGCCGCTTTGGTTCCTCGTTTATGAAAGAATGACCCCTTTTTATCCGACTTCATTGATTGAATGGTTTGGTTTCATGTTGCTGAAATTTCTTTTTTTTACCAGCTTACATCAGTCCACTGTCTGCGGCAAATACTTGGCATTTTCTGGCCCGAGAAGTTCTCCGATGAACGCCTGTGGGAGGCGTGCCGGGAAATGCCAATAGACAAGCAGATCATCATCATCTAAACCTAATATCGGTTGCATCACAGAATAAATAATACTAACGTACAGAAGTCTCACTCAGCAAAGAAATTCAAAGAAATATCTACTCAATGTGGCTAGCGATATGGTTTAATTTAGCTCACGTCAGAACTCAGCACCTTTTCGTATACCTAGACATCCATTGCAAGCCAATTTCATTCTTATTACTCTGGATAAACGATTCGTATAACTGAATTTACCACCCGGAGGGGCCGCCTGCGCGCATAGTAATAATGTAGGTACATTTTCGATATCTAAATGGGGAGTGACACAGGCCTGATTGCATCCTCAGCGGTAACGCTTCAGAGTCCTAACGCTACCTTATCCAGATGATTTGACGAGGTTACTGGTTTTTACACAGAGCGACTGCCGTCTGAACTCCGCCGCAAATGGATATGGATAGGCCATACTCTCAAGAGAGGCAAGCACATCCCGAGGCAAGTCCTAGAATGAATCCCCCAGAGCAAGCGAAACGTTGGCCGTCCTAAGCAGACCTGGCGGAATTCAAGTTCAACACTTATTTTTATTTTACTTTGGACTCCTATGATACATATATGGGTTCTTGACCACTATAACATAAAATTGACACGATGTCACGATTCTATTAATACAAATTCTATCATTACTTTACAAACACTCCCACTTATATTTACATACTTATTTTTTCCATGACAGAACCTAATACGGAGCGGCGGATTTGTACAGCAAAAAATGTATGAATGGATCTAACGGTGTATGTACGGTGGGTCACGTTGAAAAAAATCGAGGACTAGTTTTTTTTTTATTAAACTGTATATTGGAATCACTTCCGCATTTGACGGATCTTCGGTGGGAACACATTCACTTTATCATAAGCAACTTATCATGATCAGGTCTTTTTTTTGTCTCCACTGCAGGAGCACGACCCTATATGTACTGCGAGAGCCAAATATTAGCCAGAGCAGTCAGAGGATTTGGCCTACACTCTCCACGCTAGCCAGACGGCTTGGAGAGGTCTCATGTTTATAAGCTTTGTTTAGCTTGTGTTTCCTAAGTCGCCTTCTACGACATCCACGGGAAAACTTGGAGAGTCTCCTGCCGGGAACCACACGGCTTAAGCAGCGACTTAGCAACTTATACTCATATGTTATCTGTGATACTATTTACTGTATGGATGTACATAATACATACGCGAACATACATAATAATACATATGTACTATCATCATCATCGCATAACGTCCACAGCTGGACACAAGCCTCTCCCAAGGATTTCCAAAATAAACGATCTAGAGCGGCCTGCATCCAGCGCTTTCCAGCGACCTTGGTCAAGTGGTCTGGACCTTGTAGGTGGGTGTCGTACGTACGCTTTCCAGTACGTGGTCGCCATTCGAGAACCTTTTTGCCCTATCGGCCATCGTTCGTCGCGCTGTGTCCAGCCCACTGCCACTTCCACGAGCTAATCCGCTAGGCGAATCATGTTGCTTTACCGTGTGGTTCCCGGCAGAGTAGAATAGGACCACTCCAAGTCTTCCAATGGATGTCGTAGAAGGCGACTAAGAAAACACAAGCTAAACAAAGCTTATAAACATCAATGAGACCTCTCCAACCCGTCTGGCCAGCGTGCAGAGTGTAGGCCAAATCCTTTGGCTGCTCTGGCTAATATATGGCTCTGGCAGTACAGAGGTCGTGCTCCTGCAGTGGAGAATAAAAAAAGACCTGATCATCATGATGTTAATAGGCGATGCGGCTAACAACCCGTCACTATTTTGATTTCTTTCTCCACCTTCTCACCCACCATCACGCAAAAAGTGGCCTTTGAGTCTTACGGCCCTGGGCTCTGTCTGCTTGGAGCCGCAAGACCCAAAATGCTCTGTCTACCCCTTAGGAATGAAAACGTGATAGTGTATATTTTCTAAAGTACGAGCAGAAATTTTAGGTCGAAGTTTTATTCACATCCCAAAACTTTGGCTTAGAAGCGAAGAAATATTTAGACTACAGCGGAAGGCTCTTTTTGGAATTGACCATTGGCTATGACATCATATCGGAGCTATATTTGGCCATATGCCCGCCTCCGCCCGCCCACCGCGTGATGTAAGGGCGCTTGGGTTGAAAGTGATGTCCTTGATAACTCTTTCGAGAGTATGATTTTACGATTTTACCAATCGAAATATAATCTCTAGAAGCCTAACTAATCTCGAGAAATCATTCCACGCGATATGTACCGCGGCGGGCGGGAGTTAAAATATAAACCGCGCGGCGCGACAGTTCGCCGTGACACGCGAGTCGTGCGGTTGCGTCGCAAGAAGTTTCCTTTGATAATATTGCTCTTTTTTGCGATAATCGATTTATTAAAAATTCCGTCATGTGCCGTGACGCGGCGATGACGCGTGCGTGACCTTGTCGCGACCAATCGCGTGCATCTTTGCCTATGTGTGTGTTTGAGTGTTTCGTTGTAATTACTGTTAGTTTGTTTGCGTAAATGGAATCAGAATCGAAGCGGTGAATGTAGGAGCGGTAGATTTCTAGAGATTATACTTCGATGGTTTTACCATATGATTATTTTTCCATGTAAAAGTTCATCCTACAGACTCCTTCCACTTATTTGCTACATTTCTTAGTTGTTAAAACACGGCACAAATCAATTGTTTTACGAGTACTATTGGTTTTTTTTTTTCGGAATGGACCCTCGTAGAGCTGTGGGCCCCGAACGCCATCTAGCGTTTGTTGAAGCCTATCTTAGGATTGGTTCTGGTCTACCCTTTGGGTTTATGGGGTCAGACGGCAATCGCTCTGTGTAAAAACCAGTAATCTCGTCATATCACCTAGGTTAGGTAGCTCGACCCGGATCCCGGGCTCTGAAGCATTACCGCTGAGGATGCAACCGGTAATACGCTCGGATGATGATGACCGGAATGAAACCGGATGAAACCGGAATGGGTTAACATTAGGTTTCCAATCCAAAAATGTATGATTTACTTCAATAAATCATTACCCTTCCTTTTAGCTTCGCCGTTGTCGGGTAAAAATACGGATGTTTTTAGGGTTCCGTAGTCCACAAGGAACCCTTATAGTTTCGTCATGTCCGTCCGTCCGTCCGTCCGGGCTCGTACTCCGCCGCTACTGCACCGATTGTCACGAAAATTGGTGGAGAGATAGATATTGAAGTTCCAAAAGTTGGTTTTTAAAATTATGAATGTTTTTTATTCCTGCAATACAACGAAAAGTGAATTTAAAAATTTAAATTGGACTAACCCCAACGTGTGGGGTATCGTTCAAGGGGTCTTTTAAAATGCAACAAAAACTATGAAACTATGTAGATCAAACCCCCAGTCTTGAGATAATCTAATACAAAGTTAAAATTTGAGGTGTCCCCCCACCGTAACTTTTGAAATATTACTAAAATAATTCTGAAACAAATGTGGTATATACCTCAAACTATGTACTTTCAATTAAAACTATAGCGGTCTCGGTATCACATAGTTATGTTCCCGTCGACCACCTATCGGTCGAATCCGACCGGGCGTCTATTGTGTCTGTTTTTTTCCGGAGTTGACGGATTACGTCATAAATCGTAAACCGCAATTTACCTTTAGAACTTTTATATTATGTTACTTGCTGCTACGGAACCCTTCATGGGCGAGTCCGACTCGCACTTGGCCGCTTTTTTTTTCAATTTAATTCCTCCTTTTAGAAGTTGGATTCAGACGCAAAAGAAGGTTAACGACCTTAATCTACCTAGAGGACGAACATCTCTATTAGAATAACATTCATTTGCATGTTATTAAGGATCTGGGTATTTTAGTTTTAATACATTAATTTCCAAGCTCCAATTCAAAGTTAATAAGAACATTGACCCATAAATTCAATGGCAAGATATTTGTCAAACACGTTAATTAATACAAGTTTATTTGTTAGGAAAATTAAAAAAACCCCGACTGTTAAGAAAGCCATCTAGTGACGAGTAGCGGAACTACCGATACGTCTTGGTATCCGTAGCGCCATCTGTTATCTGCTAGAGAAAGCCCTGACTTTCAAGCGTTTAACCCCCAATAACTGTTAAACGGCTGAACTGACTTTCATCAATAGCTAAGAACCACTGCAAGAAAATTTGCTTTCACGAAAAAGAACCGCATTGAAATTCGGTCCATCCGTTCGAGCGCTACGATGCCTCAGACAGACAGACAGACTTTAGAGTGAAACTTATAACACCCCTATTTTTTCTCAGGGGTTAAAAGGAAAGAAAAATCTGATCGGTTTGCTAGGAAAGTAGGTAGCGTTCCTCCTCCTTGGCTGTAGTCGTGTAAAATGAGGTTGATCCTTATGACAAAATAGAGGGGCCGTTTTTCCATACAAACGTAGTCCCCTGTTTCCTCCCTGGATAATGCCGGTAGAGTTATATTTTTTTTCCTGAATATCTATAGCCACTATTAGCATGTCCCTATGTTGTCTTTCTTTTTCATAAATTATTTATTAAACGAGATATGAACGTTCAAAAACCTAAAAAAAAGGCCAGATTTTCCGCTGAGTTCACACATCCAGCAAACAAATTTGACTATATTATATAAAAAAAAAAATAGGAACACCGATCAAGTCTTTGTTAATTCGTAATGAAAAAAGTACTTTATTGGTTAAGTTTTGGAGAAGAAATCAGGGGACTACGAATCGTTGATTTTCTGTTCTTTTAATAGGTATTTTCAGTCCAAGCTGCAGTATGTCTCTATCGCACTTGCTCGGTTGTAGTTCGGGCACAGCGCGACAGCAAGAGATTTTAAAAATACCTATTTTTCATTTCTCTAGCCCTTGTGGTTTCCTCTTAAACCCTAGTGTGGTTCCGAGTTAGAATAGGACCACTCCATCCATCTCTTCCTGTGGATGTCGTAAGAGGCGACTAAAGAACTAAGCACAAACATCTCGTGTTACAATTGCATTCCCCAGAGATTAACGTCGGGCGGCGGCCGGTTGTAAAATTCTTCGAAATACATTCCCAAAGAGGGTTGACGTCAGGCAGGCGGCCGGTCGTAAAACTATAGCCAAATCAACTGTTCCGGCTATTTCTTCTCCATTTCGCAAGGTCTTTGGCATCCTTGGGTGACTATCCAAGTTATATTTAGAGAAGAAAAAGCGGAAAAGGGCACCCCGGGCTCCGAAGCAGCACAGTTGAGGGTGCAACCGGAAACGCGCTTAGGCGAAGAAGGGTAAAATGAGGTTGATCATTCATGATCGTGAACTCTAGCTACAAAATAGATAAATGTGGCCAAAGCTTACGGGAATCAGTAACACTCGCATGCATAGAAGCCATAAAGTAATTTATTACTAAAACTAATTCCAGGCCGAGCGTGCTTTTCCGCCATTTTGAAAGGTCGTTGACTCAGGTCACCCATTTTGGAAATTAAATGGTACAATCCTTTATAGAGGCCATTAACGTCATACCAAAAACATATTTTAAATTATGCTATATCCAAAATAAAATACATTTTGGGTTACCTCATATCCTCTTTTTAAATTTTAAACGAATGCCTAGGGTAATTTCAATGGGACTAAATTTCCTATACGAATACATAAAACTATGGGACCACCTGACAAGTATTACCCGTTTAAACAAAATCAAAACAAATCGGTCTCAGCGTCTTTGAGTAATCGGGGAACACACATAAAAAGAAAAACAAAAAATATTTTGACGAATTGAGAACCTTCTCCTTTCGTGAAGGCGGTTAAGAGCCCGTGTGACCCTAACATATGTAGTACTTAGAACGATCTTAATAATTAATATTATCAATAGTAACGAAATACTTACTTTGAAATAAAAAAAAAAACAGCAAAGTTCAGGACTAAATACGAGTATACATAAACATTATGTTTCGAAAACACGATTGCTTAAAATTTTCTCGATAGAAAAGTTGCGAAGTTGCCTCCAAGTCACCTTAGAATTATACTAAAACTGAAAGTATTCAAGAAATAAGTTACAAGTGCTATTATTATTAAGGCCGTATCTAAATTTTCCGGGGTCCAGTGCTGCCCCCATTTTAAATAAATCATTTCAAAGAAAACGGAGACATCATTTAAAATTTTGTTACTATAAAGTTCTAGATAACCCTTCAAAGTATTCTATGAACGACTGTTTACAATTTAGTTTTTTTTATCTCAAAACCAAAACCAGCCTCATTGACCTACCGCGATCTTTTCCCCGCGCAAGGCTCGCTGTCTCGTTTCGGCTAGAGTAAATTTGTGTGCGTGAAAGCGGGAGCAAAACTTAGATTATCCACATTACCCTTAAGAGGGCGCCTGATGTCAATAATCTAAATTTGCTTCCGCTTCCACGCATACAAATTTACTCTAGCCGAAGCGAGACAGCGAGCCATGCGGGGCGTCGTTGGGAGTCGTGGTGGGTCAATGAGGCTGGTTCTGGTTTTGAGGTTTTTTTCGTTTTAAAATAAATATTTAAGATTTATTTAAAAAGTAAGACATATGATAACTGCCGTATGTTAAATACAATTATAATCCAAAGTTACAAGTGTTAATTCATTGTATTTCTTATATACTTTCTGTTTTAATATAATTATGAGGTGATTTGGAGGCACCTTCGCAATGTTTTTCTATCGAGAAAATTTTAAGCAATCGTGGTTTCGAAACTTATTATGTTTAGAGTTAGTCCTGAACTTTCCCGTGTTTTTATTTCAAAGTGTTTTATTTCGTTAATATTGATAATATTTAAGACCGCTCTAAGAACTTTAGGGTAGTACGGGCTCTTAATAATAAATGGTTTTTGCGAAACAACTCCAAACGCCACAGTTCGCACGATAACTACTCTACCATCAGAATCCATGTAAATAATTATGCAATATTTGTACAATGACACCATGCCTTACGCATAGTAGTAAATTGGTCAAACAAATATATGGGCACAGTTCCTGATTGACGATTACGGAATCGGATAATTTATAGATGTGTATCATCGGAACGACTTTTAAGATCTGCGCGGGGAGAGCAGATAGATTTTAAGTTTTTTCTTTACTATACTCCCAGTCCCAGACCAGTATGGAAGGAATGGCCGAAAGTGCTAGAAGCCCATCACTATTTTGATTCTTTTTTCCACCTTCTTGCCCACCATCACGCTAAAGTGGCCTTTGGTTCTTGCGGCCCTGCGCTCTGTTTGCTTAGAGCCGCCAGAGCCCAGACCCAAAACGCTGTGTCTGCCACATTAGAGATATATACGTAAACGTGTATGTATAACAGACACTATCCATAAATAGATTTTCATTTTCTTCAGAATTAGTCCTACCAACCACCGCACTGTTATTGCGAGCGCAGCGGGAAAACGCCCGCGCCGCCCGCGCGACCCGCCGCAAACATCAGTGTAGTTTGGGACGTCTTCGAGTGGCGGCGCGCATCACATTCGCCCTGATGACGACCCTTGGATGAGGTCGAAACATGACGGCCACTAGCTGATTTTTCACGTAAGTTACCCGTGTATAACATAGGTCTTGGTATTTTCCATAGATAGTTATCTACCTCTATGCTCTTTCTATATCTATGGATTCTCTAGTTTCTCAATGCCTTTCTATATCTATGGATTCTCTAGTTCTCAAAGTCTGTCACTCAAAAACAATGTCCAGCTACGACCGAGCTATCACAGTATTTTCTCCAGATGGCCAGCTCCTCCAAGTTCAGTACGCCCAGGAAGCAGCCAGACGAGGCTCCGCAGCCGTGGGGATTAGAGGGGCGAATGTCATAGTTATAGCTGTGGAGAAGAAGTCGGTAGCGAAGTTACAGGAAGGCAGGACGGAGAAGAAAATTGTTGCTTTGGATGACCATGTTATTATGGCTTTTGCTGGGTTGAGGGCTGATGCAAGAGTCCTGATTTCAAGGTAAGATCTGTACATGAAGCCGGCGCCAAATGTACCTACATTATTACTATGCGCGCAGGCGGCCCCTCCGGGTGGTAAATTCAGTTATAAGAATCGTTTGTCCAAAGTAATAAGAATGAAATTGGCTTGCAATGGATGTCTAGGTATATATACGAAAAGGTGCTGAGTTCTGACGTGAGCTAAATTAAACCATATCGCTAGCCACATTGAGTAGATATTTCTTTGAATTTCTTTGCTGAGTGAGACTTCTGTACGTTAGTATTATTTATTCTGTGGTTTAGTTTGTGTTTCCTAAGGGTCAGTTCACACCGAGACGCGACGCGACGCGACGTACCGCGCACGTGAAAGAAATATAGAACTTGTTTACTAGACAAAAAGTGTGAGAGCCCGCTGCGCCTCGCTATGCATCGCTACGCAGCGCGGCAAAGCGGGCTTTCGTTGAAATCAGTATATTTTTGCCTAGTAAACAAGTTCTATATTTCTTCCAAAGTGCGCGCTACGTCGCGTCGCGTCGCGTCTCGGTGGGAACTGACCCTTAGGGTCAGTAAGTCGCCTTCTACGAAATCCACGGAAAGACTTGGAGTCCTATTCTACTCTGCCAGGAACCACACGGCTCATTCCCCGATGCGATCTACCACTAAACTATTACCACCAGGTCCCAAATAGAATGCCAGTCCCACCGCCTGACAGTAGAAGACCCGGTGACCATAGAGTACATCACCAAGTATATAGCTGAGATGAAGCAGAACTACACTCAGAGCAATGGACGAAGGCCGTTTGGCATCTCCTGTCTGATCGGAGGATTTGACTTCGATGGGCAGCCGCATCTCTTTCAGACTGAACCTTCGGGAGTATATTTTGAGTGGAAGGTACATTTGGAATATTGTTTTGCTGAAACCAGATCAGTTCGTTGTGTGCTTACGTGTGTTTGTGTTAGTCCTAATTCTAACTATTCTAATCCTAACTAGTATTATAAATGCAAAAGTGATTTGTATATTTGTTTGTTTATTGGTTTGTTTGTTACCTCTTCACGCTTTATCTACTGAACCAATCTTTCTGAAATTTCGCATACACATAGTTAGGAGTCCTGAGAAAGACATAGGGTACCTTTCATCCCGGAAAAATGTACTGTTCCCCTAGGATTTGGGATACGCGAGCGAAGCCGCGGCTAAAAGCTAGTAGTTTACTAAAATAACAAAGAAACCTACCGTTCTGCGGTATGGCAGTATTTTGACGTCATATTTTTTTATAATACTCGTAAATAGCATGAAAATTTACTATCCGGTATCCAGCCGGATATTATATACGCACATGTATCCGGCATCCGGCCGGATAGCACAAAGAGGATAGGGTCAATACCGTATAGTAACCGGATATCTGTTGCAGCTTGCAACTCTACATATAACGAACGTCACAAAATATACTGAAACTATTTTAAGGGTAAATCAGTCCATGATACTGAACAATTTTTAACATAGAAACACATCGAAATATGATAATTTTTGACTTTCCATACAAACTCGGATCAGCTGATCGGTCAACTTGTATGACTTCGCTCATCGTCGTCAGGTCTTTTTTAGTCTCCAATACAGGAGCACGACCCTCTCTGTACTACCAGAGCCATATATTAGCCAGAGCAGCTAGAGGATTTGGCCTCCACTCTCCACGTTGGCCAGACGGGATGGAGAGGTCTTATTAATGTTTAAAAGCTTTGTTTAGCTTGTGTTTCCTAAGTCGTCTTCTACGACATCCACGGGAAGACTTGGAGTGGTCCTATTCTACTCTGCCGGGAACCACACGGCGGTTTATTGACTTCGCTTGGGTCAATAAGACCCAGTTTGGTTTCATTTTTTAGGCGAGTTCAATTGGAAGATGCGACAAGACAGTGCGGGAATTCTTGGAACAGAATTACGCTCCCGAACTGGTCGCCACGGAGAATGGAACTGTAAAGCTAGCTGTCAGAGCCCTGCTGGAGGTCATACAGTCGGGCCAGAAGAATTTGGATGTAAGTGAACAAATAACTGCCGGTAACTATAGAAGCAGAAAGGGGAGGCCTTTGCCCAGCAGTGGGACACTAAAATAGGCTAATAAAAAAGAAATAAGGAACCCTAAAAAAGAAAGTTTATAACGTCTAACAACACATAATGTACTGAAACTATTTAAAGGGTAAATTCAGTCCATGATACTGAACAACTTTCCCCAAATAACATGTAAGTATCGAAATATGAAAAATATTTTTTTGCTTTACACACAAATGTTAACTTGTATATAGGAGGCCAAAAAATATTTTTCATAATTATTTTGATATATGTTACTGAGTCGTGCTCCTGCAGTGGAGACTTGAAATACCTGATGGTTCCTTGGGGAAAGTTGTTCAGTATCATGGACCAAATTCAGTCTTAACTTAAAATAGTTTATTGGGGAAAGTTCTTCAGGATTATTTACTAATCTTGCCCTTAGTCCGCATTTGTGATCAGCAATCCAAATGCGGACTACACTGTGGTTGCTTGACTGGCGAAAATGCATACTCTCGCTTGGCCATCGTGCTCCTCTAGCTGTGCAATGTAGTTAATTTGACAACAATAAAATTACTATTTGATCTGAGTCAGGGCGGCGCGGTGACGCCATTATCAAAATGTGGGAGTGAATGTCAAATGTTTGCCCTGACAACGGTGAAAAGGTCATCGGCCGACTGTCACTAACACTAAGTACATTACATACAGCTATGTCTATAATGGTATCAAATAATCGTAAAAGCCTAAAACATTACTATAAGCACGTTTTTTTATGACTAAGGAGCCGACCACATGTTACGTCAACATCACGCAAAAGGGGATGTTGCACCGTTGTGCAGTGTTCATGACTTGGCTCGTTGGCCAAGTCACGAACACTTCCCCAAAAATTGGAAAAAATATTAAAAACCGATGACGTGGCGCCTATACGTACGCAACCTGATTGAAACGTCACTCGCAGTTACTGTCAATGTCAGGTCAGTTGACATAATGGGTGTCGGCCATTTTGGCGGAACTCACCTAACCTTAAATTACGATATTTTGATCCAAATGTACCAAAGAAAGGCTACGAATTTATCGGATTTACTTATAAGGCATTGACCAAAAAAAAGCAAATTTCAGGTAGGTGTTCAGTGACCTACCCGGCTCCCCATACATCTGCCTCTATTGCGACGTCCTACTGATACCCAGAAGGTCGCCATTTTCGCCCATATGCCAGCACTCAATCGACAAACATGTCCCGCCCAGCCCCACTTCAGGGGCAGGCCTTGGCCCCGTTATGGGACATAACAGCCATAGGCTAGGATTCAATAGATATAAAAAAATTGGTTGCCTGTAAAGTCGGTATACGGGCGAAAGTTTTACGTGACAACGACTTCACTCCACTTCACTCCAAACTTGACTTCCACTCGGGCATGGTTAGCCCGCCTAAGAGCGAGAGAGACAGACATAAAAAGTGAAAGGCACGCGTGCCTCTCACTCGCTCTCATTGTGAGCGCATAACGTGAGCGGAGCGTAACGCAGTTTCTTGAAGTGTCACCCGGCTAACCAATTTATAAGACGTTGTCACGTCAAAATGTGTATTTTTATTTCTAATAGCGGTTTTTCAGGGACTTCGTTGGCCTGACTAACATTTCTAACCCTGTTTTCAGGTAGCCGTCATAAAGAATGGCAAACCCATGATGTTACTTGACGAACAAGTTATAGCTTCCGTATCAACTGAGATTGCACAGGACAAGGAGAAGGCTGAAGCTGAAAAGAAGAAATAGTGCTAATATTGTATAAAAATGCTCAGAATATCCAACTCGAAGATAAGTACTAAAATAAGACCTTCCATGGGAGAAAAGAGAAAACGCATAATTTATCAGCTCTTTTCTCTTCCCGTGCAGCCAATCGAAGGAATAATCGTATATCTCGAATTCTCGATGAATTGTACGAAAGGCGGCGAGGCGAGGCGTTGCGGCTCGCAAATCCATCACTATTTTGACTCCATTTTCCTTCACACCCTCTTAAAAATGGAGTAGACTAGACAGAGCATTTTTGGTCTTGCGGCTCTAAGCAGACAGAGCCCAGGGCCACAGGATACAGTAAGAGTATACAGAACGGAATCTCCTAAGGTACGCGCAATATGCGTCCCCGTTCCCCGTCGACGCACCTCTCCCCCTTTTTCGCCTTGACGACGAGCGAGAGCGGGCGAACACACACTGCATGGCACAAGTTGGCCCACAAGAACCGGGGGAGAGATGCGGGTGCGGGGAACAGGGACGCATATTGCGCGTACCTTAGGACATTTTGTTCTGTTTACTCTTACTGTATTCTGTGCCTAAGGTACGCGCAATATGCGTCCCCGTTCCCCGTCCACGCACCTCTCCCCCGTTTTCTTGTCCACGGGCGAGAGCAGGAGATTCCGTTCTGTATACTCTTACTGTCTTCTGTGTCAGGGCCGTAAGACTCAAATGCCACTTTTAGCGTGATGGTGGGCGGGAAAGTCGAAAAACGAATCAAAATAGTAATAGGTGAATGGGTTGCTAATCAATTTTGTGATTCGCATTTTCGCCTCGATCAGTTTCTTGAATTTGTTTCGTTTTTTAAACGACTTAAAAAAAAAAGCTTCTGAATTCGAATGTACCTATCTATATATGCTTTCTTTGTGAGACTGAATCTGGATATACTCTATATTTATAATAGTTTTGAATTGATAGTTTGTTTATTGCAGTTGAGTAGAATTATACTAATCTGATTACATCAAGTTTTTTAGTTACGCACGTTAGTAATAAAACTAGAACAGGCAAGAGTGAGTCAATGTAATTTATTAATCACCTAATTAGGCCTGACTCAAGCCAGATGAGTTTCTGAGAAATGTAACAAGTTTGTTTGCCAGATTAATTTAAAAAAAACGGCCAAGTGCGAGTCGGACTCGCCCATGAAGGGTTCCGTAGCAGCAAGTAAATTGCGTATTGTATTGACAAAAAACTACTTACTAGATCTCGTTCAAACCAATTTTCAGGTGCAATGATGGTCAAATACCTACAATGTGTATTTAAACCTATTTAGCTAATAGTATAGCATGCAGATATTTTTCGGTAAGTATAAAAAGGTTTTTTATCCTAAATCAAAATTACATAAAAAAGTATATGTACTTAATTGAATTCTTTTTTATGCAGGGTTTTTTGCATACGCTGGTTTATTTTGACATGCTAATCATCGTTTAGAAGCAGGAAAATGTTTTAAGCATGAGTTAACATACTTACGTCATAAGAATTGCTTTTGGTTGTAATCAGTAAATAAAAATACTATGTGGCAAAATTACCTGAACGATGAGCAAATCCAAGTTTAATTCGTGTGCCAATTTACCTGTAAACAAAAATAAACAATTTTAATTTCAGCTTCTAGTAGCGCCATCTTCATTTATCGATAGGAACTTCCAACATGATGCGTCTTTTCTGCTCAAGCGCATGGTTCTCACCGTTGATGTTTTAACAATTCACCGCCAGAGCGCAGCAGCAATTTAAAAATGGACTTTAGATAAACCTAAGGTGCCAATTACATAAATACTTTTTTTTTTTAATTAAGAACAACAAAAAGGATAACTGATTGCACAATAGTGATAAAAATTATAATAAATGATTACGTTATTTACGTTTTATCGTATGCGATATATTACATTTTACTGGTAATAAAATAGCAACATTTTTAGGGTCCCGCACTCAAAGGGTAAAAACGGGACCCTTTTAACTACTTAGACTCCACTGTCCGTCCGTCTGCCTGTATGTCACCAGACTGTATCTCGTGAGATACAGCCTGGTGACAGACAGACAGACAGTGAAAATTTCAACTATCATATATCATAACTATGATAGCTAGACAGTTGAAATTTTCTCAGATGATGTAGGTATTTCTGTTGCCGCTATAACAACAAATACTAAAAACAGAATAAATAAATATTTAAGCGGGGCTCCCATACAACAATCGTGATTTTTTTGCTGTTTTTTTGCTTGATATTAATAACGGTAACAGGTAGACACTTGAAATATTCACAAAATATTTTGTTGTGGTTTCACTTTAAAAATAAATAATTAAATTTAAATAAAATAAATATTTAAGGCTCCCCACCCCCCATCTGGGGGGGCTCCCATTCAAAAAAAATTGGTGTCGAATGGTGTACAGATAATGTTGCCTTCGTGCACGAGTCCGACTCGCACTTGGCCGGTTTTCATTACATAACCAAGCGACATCTTATTTATTGCACCATTATTCGATTCAAGGAAATAATTTAGAACTCGATTCAATAACGATCAATATGTGTATTCCAGAGATACAAAATGTGATATTAAATGCCTAATTTATCATTTCCTAAATGTCAGTATTAATTTACATATAATAGATTGTTTCGCCACACCTTTAAATAACACAAAATTCAAAAGCAATCTAAATTTTTATTAAACAGGTTTATACCTAAACGAGATCCAACTCTAAGATTATATCTATACTAATATACTAATACTAATATACTAATTACTAATATTACTAATATTACTAATTACTAATCATTACTACTAATTACACTATCTACACTAATATTATAAAGAGGAAAGATTTGTACCTATTTTTGTATGTTTGTAATGAATAGGCTCAAAAAGTACTGGGCCGATTTAAAAAATTCTTTCACCGTTGGAAAGCTACACTATTCCCGAGTGACATAGGCTATGTGTGTACCACGGGCGAAGCCGGGGTGGACTGCTAGTAATACATAAAATAATGATCAAACAAATTTTTCAAGTGAAGTTCGATTGATATAATGAGTGGCTATTTAAAAAAAAATCCTTTATTCATAATTAAAATAAAACCGAC
Source organism: Acrobasis repandana (assembly GCA_963576875.1). NCBI lineage: Eukaryota > Metazoa > Arthropoda > Insecta > Lepidoptera > Pyralidae > Acrobasis > Acrobasis repandana. The sequence goes on from OY756238.1 coordinate 4,189,876, forward strand.
TACATCGTGTTAACGAAAGAACGCGAAACCTCTCAGATGGTACCTCAGCCCATGTAACTGAACAACTTTTGTTCAATAACTTTCACGAAACCAAAAAAAAAAAAAAATTTTTATACAAACTGATCAGCTGATCGAGTCAATTTGTATGTAAATCTGATTTTTTTTTGGATTTCGTTAAAGTTGTTGAACAAAAGTTGTTCAGTTTCATGGGCTGAGGTAGGCAACTAGTTTTTATGAACGTATTAGAGCATGCGATCTTATACTTCGGCAGAGGGGAACGCGCAGGTAAGGCTTATTCTGTATTAAATGATCTAAGTTCAGTTTAGATTACGGCAAAAATAATCGAGTCAAGTTTGCAACTGCTCAGCTTTCCTGCCATCCTGCCATGAGTGACGAGACATCGCATTATTATCGATGTCGATAAAAATTACATTTCCTTGATATAGTTTTATTTGTGATATAATTTTAATATCGAAATACTTTAATTATTAAATTAATGCATACGGGAATTAACGCGAAACGTACGTACGTAAAAGGTACGTTTCGCGTTAATTCCCGTATGCATTAATTTAATAATAATGCAACGCGATAGTTTAAAAGTATTTATACTTTAATTATTTTACAAGCTTTTATTTAGTTTTACGTGTCCCGTTGTCTGTCTGTCTGTAATCAAATCTTGCAAGTTAAATTTGACCCACTTCCTGGTTTCCGATTGAGCTGAAAATTTTGCACGCATACGTATGTCGCGTGACAATGCAATATTATGACAACATGGATCTGATCTGATGATGGAGCTGGAAGGTGGCCATAAGAACTCCATGATTAAACGACATAACCCCATCAAGTTTGGGCTCGTAATATTCATCTTGACGAGTATTTTGTCTTTAGATGGTATCCAGGGTCTGATGATAGGGCTGCAAGGTGGCCATAGGAACTCCGTGATTAAGGACATAACCCCATCCAGTTTGGGCTCGTATGATTTGTCTTGACGAGTATTTTGTCTTTAGATGGTATCCAGGGTCTGATGATAGAGCTGAAAGGTGGCCATTGGAACTCCGTGATTAAACGACATAAGCCCATCGAGTTTGGGCTCGTATGATTCATCTTGACGGGTTTTTTGTCTTTAGATGGTATCCAGGGTCTGATGATGGAGCTGGAAGGTGGCCATAGGAACTCCGTGATTAAACGACATAACCCCATAACCCCATCTATATATGTATTTATTATAAAATATACAATCGTTGAGTTAGTATCCCATAATACAAGTTTTTTAGTTTTCTGTTTCGGCTATTTCTTCTTCACTTCGCAAGTTCTTTGGCATCCTTGGGTATATAACTTTATTATATTTGGAGAAGAAACAGAGGAGAAGCAGCACAGCTACGAATTCAACCGGGAACGCGCTTAGATGATAAAATATATATTGTCGAGTTAGTATCCCATAATACAAGTTTTCTGTTTCGGCTATTTCTTCTCCACTTCGCAAGGTCTTTGGCCTACTTGGATGACCATATTATATTTGAAGAATAAAAAGCGGGGAAGCGTCACAGCTAAGGATGCAACCGAAAACGCGCTTAGATGAAGAAGATGATAAAATATATATTGTTGAGTTAGTGTCCCATAATACAAGTTTAAATACTCAAAAACTTGTATTATATTGTAGTATGCTTGAAGCGCCACGTAGGCAGTTTAAATAATAAAACTTGTTAAACTAATTAACAAGTTTTATAGTATTCGTAAAGCGCCACGTGGGCAGTATAAATAATAAAACTAAATAGATACTAAACAAGTTCTATTATTTTAACTGCTCACGTGGTGCCTCACGTGACGTATTAACTTCTATCCCGAATTTCCGACATAATTATATGAAAACATTCCAGAGTTAAAACGAACGTAATTTTTTTTTCCGAAATATCGATGTCGATATTTTTTTTTGTTGTTCAATCCTTTTGCACTAGGGTGTATTATTACGTGTACATACACATTTGTTTTAGTGTGAGTCTTGCTAGTGTGCAGAAAATAAACTAGTGTGTCAATTTCACGTAAGTGTGCGTTTATAACGACACAAATTATTTTTGTGACTGTGTGTGTTTTTCAGATATAGTAGTACTCTCCCCCCGCACCAAAAACGGCAGAAAGTTTTGTAAGAAGATTTGTCTGCGTAACTTATCCTGTATTAAATGATCTAAGAAACTGAAAGATATTATATCGATTCGATTATTTTTGCCGTAATCTAAACTGAAAGATATTATATAGATTTTTAAGTAATTACATTTAAATAGAAATCAATGTTAATAAAATAAAAAAATACTTACTAATGAAAGGTTATTCCATCTTTACTAAGATTAGAAGTATTTGACCTCTTTTTACATGCGTTAACTGCACAATTTGGCATTTTTAATCGAGCACTTGTAGACGTCCTTTCGATATTTTACCGATGCACATAATGATCATAACATAATCGATTACGCAACTAGTTTTTATGAACGTATTAGAGCATGCGATCTTATACTTCGGCAGAGGGAAACGCGCAGGTCAGGCTTATCCTGTGTTAAATGATCTAAGGAAATATCGGACTGTGACGTCATAGTTTCTTGGAGTCAAATAGCGCTCTTATTATCCGTTTTTCTGCATTAATAAACCTAAAATCATGTTCAAAATGGATGTGATCAAAGACGAGTGACATTATTTTGTTACGTTTTATTCTCAATATTGAATAATTTATTTTTGACCCAGGAAACTACCCAATTGGCGACGATATCGCGTAACATACATACTAAATTGAAAACCTCCTCATTTTTTGAAGTCGGTTAACATTAACAATAAACTTGAGAACAAAAAGTTATAAATTATTTTTAGATCACACTAATTCAATCTTATCTCAAGAATTCTTATAAATGTTTACAAACTAATACGGTTCGTATGATAATTTTTAACCGATAATTGAATTGTATTCGCCAATATAGCGTAATTATTATCGTTATATCAATATAAATAATTGTGTAGTTTCGTGGGTCAAAAATAAATTATTTGGTATTATATAAGAGAATAAAACGTCACAAAATAATGTCACTTGACATTGACAACATCCATTTTGAACGTGAGTTTAGATTTATTTATGCAGTAAAACGGATTTTAAGAGCGCTATTTGACTCCAAAAAACTATGACGTCACAGTCCGATAATAGGGTAGTATGCAGGGTCAAAAATAAATTATTTTGTAATGTTAAGAGAATAAAACGTCACAAAATAATGTCACTTGTCATTCATCATATCCATTATGAACGTGATTTTAGATTTAATAATGCCGAAAAACTGTTAAGAGCGCTATTTGACTCCAAGAAACTATGACGTCACCCCGAGCGTTTTTCATAGAAACCCCAAAAAATATTTGTTTTGACGTTTAGAAAAAAAGTATCTGTTTTGACTTGTTGGAAACTAGCATAAGACAAAACAGACGGGCCGTTTTTCTATACAAACGTAGTCCCAAGTTTTCTCCCTGGATAATGCCGGTAGTTATATTTTTTTTCCTGAATATCTATATTATAGATATTCAGGTCCACTATTAGCTGTCCATATGTTTTCTTTTTTTTCATAAATTATTTATTAAAGGAGATATGAACGTTCGAAAACCTAAAAAAATGGCCAGATTTTCCGCTGTGTTCAAACATCCAGTAAACAAATTTGACTAGATTATATGTATAAAAAAATTAAAACATAGGAACACCGCTGTCTTTGTTAATTCGTAATGAAAAAATACTTATATTGGTTAAGTTTTGAAGAAGAAATCAGGGGCTACGAAGCGTTGATTTTATGTTCTTTTAACAGGTATTTATTTTCAGTCCAAGCTGCAGTATGTCTCTATCGCACTTGCTCGGTTGTAGTTCGGGCACAGCGCGACAGCAATAGATTTTACAAATACCTATTTTTCGTTTCTCTAGCCCTTGAGGTTTCCTCTTAAATAACAACGTCGAACGGACTCACATACATACACACACACACACACGCCATCACGTTTTTATCCCTAATGGGGCAGACAGAGCAATTTGGGTTTTGCGGCTCTAAGCAGATCGAACCCAGGACCGTAACGCCCAAAGGCCACTCTTAACGTCATGGTGGATGAGAAGATGGCAAAAAGAATCAAAATGGTGATGGGTTGCTAGCCGCATCGCCTATTAACATGATTGGCATTTTCGCCCATTTCCTCGATCGGCTTTCAATATCTGCAGCTGGTACATTCTAAGCTTTTTTTCTTTTCTACCAGACCAGCATGAACCACAGACTAAAGTATTAGATTAAAAGATAATATTAAAACCCCACATAGGTACTTACCTAAAAGTAAAGAAGTCATTTTTATGGGGCAGCTTAGAATTGAACCTTAGTTCTATCTAGTTTCTTTACCTTTCCGTTGATCGACTTGTACGATCTGCGCGGGGGAAAAACATGACATAATGATATTTAGGATAAGAAATCGAGAGTGTAGGAATTTGTCAATATACTGACACCACTTTTTTTTTTTTTTTTTTGTAGTGAAAGCTTCTTTAGCGGCGTTGTGCACTTTTTTTGTAATGGGTAAAAAATTTTAAACTCGCGTCAGGACACGTGTCCTGGAGTGCTATTTTTCATTCAGGGACTCACATTACGAATGATTTGCGCGAGTGTTTCCAAACGGGCGTATTTTTGAATTGATCGTATGCGAAGGATTTGCAACGAGTGGTCTGAACCACTCGTAATTTTGACATTTGTAGCGTACAAATGTCAAAGAAACGTTCCATGGAGTATCAGTTCCGTTTCACACTGCTTTTTTTATTTTTGTTAAAATGTTTAGAAAACCATTGACAAATTTATGATAGTTTCTGCGTAACACAATATTACTTATCGCTCACACGACGGTTTCAAAAATACGATGTAATGCGTCGGAACGCGAGTGGTGAGTTGGAAAACTACACGTTTTGTGTTTCGCTGAGTCCCTAAATGAAAAATAGCACTCCAGATCGAAAATTCGTAAGACGGATGGCGAGTAGATAGCCGGCGCGGCGTAGGAGAGAGAAAGTATCCCCCTCTCTTTCTACGCGGCGAAAATGTCGCAGGCATACATTTTCGCCGCGCCGTAACGCGCCGCCTACTGTTTCGTTTAGCTGAGAGATAAACTTTTCAATGTAATATAAATTGTCATGTTTGTGTACGATAGCGCAATAAATAAATATTGTATTCTACCACATAAATTATAGTACTTTTATACTGATAATTAAAGCAATTCGTGCAAAATTATTCCCTAACCATTCCAAAATATCAAAAATGCACAACGTTAATATTCAAGTTTTCACTTCTGCCGGCACTCCCGGAGTGCAACCCGTCGTTTTTTTTTTAAACTTGTGTTATGTGATACTAACTCAACGATACTATATTTTATGATAAATACATATATAGATAAATACCCAAGACCCAGGACAATTTAAAAAAGGCCATTTTCCAACTTGACCTGGCTGGGGATCGAACCCAGAACCTCAGGATTAGCGGTCTAGCGTGTTAACCATTACGCCACGGAGGTCTTTAATATACTTGACTATTCTACCTCACGCTCTCGCAAAAATTTTGAAATACCAAAACATATGACCTAATAAACCAGAGGAATCATTTGTATTCCGTCGCGAGGCTCCGTGTGAAAAGCCGTCAAAACATTTGAGTTTCGTAGTCGAGTCACGAATGTATCGGGCCAGGAAACACGCGTGTATCTTCTTCTTCGTCTAAGCGCGTTCCCGGTTGCATCCTCAGCTGTGCTGCTTTGGAGCCCGGGGTGCGCTTTCCTGCTTTTTCTTCTCCAAATTAACATGCATGTCAATGGTCACCCAAAGATGCCAAAGACCTTGCAAAATGGAGAAGAAATAGCCGGAACAGTTTAAATGATTTGGCTACAGTTTTTCGTCCGACCGCCTGCCTGACGTCAACCCACTTTGGGAATGTATTTGTGCGAAAAATTTTACAACCGGCCGACACCCGACGTTAACCCTCCCAGGGAATGCAATTGTAGCACGAGATGTTTGTGCTAAGTCCTTTAGTCGCCTCTTACGACATCCACAGAAAGAGATGGAGTGGTCCTATTCTAACCCGGAACCACACGGGTGTATGTATGCAGAAAATTAATAAGGGTTGGGGCACATTTGTCAGCACGGAACAGCACTTTCCTGTGCTATTATCCTTTTCTGTCGTTTCGAAGCGTCATTTGCTAAAGCGAGAGAGAGTGACGGAATTCCGTCGCTCTCTCTCGCTCTAGCAAATGACAGTTCTGAGCGACAGAAAAGGATAGCAGCATATTAAAGTGCTGTTCTGTGCTGACAGATGTGTCCCAACCCTTATTAATTTTCTGCATACATACACCCGTGTGGTTCCGGGTTAAAATAAAGCGGTGGCCTTCTATAGAAGCCGCGGGTGAACTAACGCGTGGTTAGACGGACAACGACACATGACCGACCCGAAACGCTGTCATCGCCGAAGTAAGTGTGGCCGCCGAGGCGCGCAGACGCTCCGACGATCAACGTGAGTGCTGACCTCTACCGTCGACAAGCCAGCAAATGAATTCCATCATAAACCATTCCGTTCAGACATGCACCAAAAGATGCTCACAAACGCGCGTAACCACTACTTCTTACTATATGGACTGTTGTAGCCTACAACGTTTGCCGTGGGGTTTCAAGTCTCGAATAATAGACGCTCCGGAATAGACGTCACGCGCCTTCTTAGCGTTTCAAAGAATTTCTACCACCATTCACATCACACCACAGTGTGGTAAACGCAGGCGCAGGCGCGTAAGAATTTCTACCCGCGCAACTTGCGTGTGGTGACAAGTTGATTCACATTCATTAGAAATTCTATAGACGAGGCAATCTGCGTCACGCATCTTGCGCTGCGTGTGTACGACCCCAAAGATGCAAATGGGAAATATTTCAATGATGAAAAATAGACTGTACCTAAGTTAAGCCCGCAGTTTATTTTAAACGCAGTTATTTTGAGAATTAGAAAAGTATAGCTCACTGAGTCACTGCACGATTTGAGAAGCCAACTTTTCTTTCAATCATATAACATGAAAAGTCAAGGTTACGTTACTGCATGCCAAGAAAGTTTAAAATTTTAATACACTGGATACAGTACTACAACTTAGGTTTCGTTATCTGTGCCAAGTTAAAGTAGATCAATTTTTATGTTGAATGCCAACTGCATCTATAAATCATGCAATAATTGAGCGTGCGTGTTCCACAAGAACTTAAGATTTTATTTTTCTTAAGATAACATTTTGAAGTAAGATAGTTAACAGATGCAGTATTACATTTAATTCATTTAGAATTTGTTTAGTGACCATTATTGAGTCAGATCTATAGCATCTAAAATGACTACCTACTCGTATTTATTTGATTCATTGCACTTATAATTTTATTTAAAGATAGAACGTAAAGAAGTTTATAACTTTGGGACGTCCACTTGAACTCCCATGACCGTATTGTAATCATCATCATCCGAACGTATTCCCGGTTGCAACCTCAGTGGTAACGCTTCAGAGTCCGGGTTCCGCTACCTAACCTAGGTGATTAGACGAGGTTACTGGTTTTTACACAGAACGACTGCCGTCTAACCTCCGCAACCCAAAGGGTAGACCAGAGCCAATCCTAGGATTGGCTCTGGCTACAAACAAACAAACAAACGCTAGATGGCGTTCGGGAGTCAGAGCTTTACGTGCCTCCCGAAGCACGGAATCATCGACTGGAAACACAACTTTTCACAAAGTATGCTTTACAGTGGGATTTGAATCCACGAACCACGGATCAAAAGGCAAACGCCTTGACCAGTGGAACATGGAGGCAGTCCATGACCGTATTGTAAGTTTAGTCTTATTTCAAATCCAGGCCTTTTATGATTGTAAAACCTCTGTTTTAATGGCCCCACACCTGTTAATGAATTTCTTATTGTCCACTTCTGAAACGGTTTACAGGTGGACTGTGGAATTTGTGCACAACACAGCACTCAGCGGGAGAACTTGTGTGTTTAATGGTGGGTTAATGATCTTACGATACAGTTTTTGAAGCGACGTCCAAAATAGAGGCGCGTAACTTTAAGTGTTTAAATTTTAGTAAAGATGGCGGTCTTGTCTTATTTAAATTTACCGTTGCCTTGTTCTATCTTGTAATATCCTTGAGGACTAATCCAGCAGGGGGCTACCTGCAGTCAATCGAAGTAAAAAGCACCGAAGAAAGAAGTGGTAGCAAAACAAGGCATCGATAAAACATCAGCAGAGTAGAATAGGACCACACCAAGTCTTCCCGTGGATGTCGTAAAAGGCGACTTAGGAAACACAAGCTAAACAAAGCTTATAAACATCAACGATACCTCTCCAACCTGTCTGGCCAGCGTGGAGACTGTAGGCCAATTCCTCTGATTGCTCTCGCTAATATATGACTCTGGTAGTACAGAGAGGGTCGTGCTCCTGCAGTGGAGACTAAAAAAGACCTGATGATGATGATAGGTACAACGTTTTCGAAGTAACAATGCACAGACCAAACAAGGTATCGAATAATTGAGGCAGATTGAGGTATTTCACTATCAATCATTTGAAGCATCATCTACCCATGAATAATAAATATATATGTGAAAGATTTTTCGAATTCAAATACCCGTAAAAAAAATATCATGATAGTGGCCGTAGGTAAAACACAAAGCCGATAATCATACAAACCAATCTTATAAAGAAAATAAACTTAATTAGAAAGCATTTTGATTTCTTAAGTATATTATTACTCTTATAGGTAAATAAATTACTTTTTATTAACCTATTTAGAAATAAAGGAAAATCTCTGCAAATAGAAATGACCTAAAACTAAGACCACCAAAACATACACGTGAAAATGGGCGCCAAGTTCATGAGGTGATTGTGGTGCCAGTATGATATGGTATGGTTGTTGACTTTACCGACAAAGGAATTGAGATCTGAATGGGTGCTTAGTTCTGTAGTCTTTCCTGGAATTTATTTATAAGAACATGGCTAGGTATTTTTACCAGTAAATCAAATATTTAGCAGAATACAAACTTACCGTAAGTATAAAAACAATAACTTTACGTATAGGTAACATAAAGATGATAAGTTGATTAGTCAAATACAAGCGCTGCGATTGGGGTCCATTTTTTATATTTATTTATTTAAACACTTTGCACATTTGAACAAAAACAAGTTACATATGTATATTTAATGTTATTTAAGTATTTATATCTACTTTAGTTTTTTATAAGTGAGTAGTTAGTTTAATAATGTTATTTTTACTTATGTTATGAATAAAGTATTAATAAGTTGACCAAAAAACGAAATCTAGCCAAGTCAAATGTTAGGGTCAAAAGTTGTTCCAAAATATCCAAATTGAAAATACATATGTGATGAAAATATCCGCCACGAGTGGGATTTGAACCCACGACCCTCACGTTAACGCCGTGACTGCACTACCAATTGTGCTATCGTCTTCGTGACTTCGAATCACCCCGACGAATTTTCTCATCACATAGTACACGCATTTGAAGCATGCGTAAATCTTCATTACTACCCACTATTCAGAAGTGTGGTATTCATTCGAGTCCCACTCGTGGCGGATTTTTTCATCACAAATTTTCAATTTGGATATATTTCCGAGCATTGTAATGCTCCGAGCATTAAAAATAATAATTGTTCCAAAATAGTTCGTGTAATTTTTTTTTTAAATTTATTTGGTTCGCTAACTGGCTGAACATCATACAAATCTAAGCATATACAAATTAGAGCATATAAGTTGCCAACCTACTTGGAGCGAACACAGCATGCACATTTGATAAACAGCTCTCAGTTGTTTTAAATTGAAAATTACATTACATTACAGTTAATTATAAAATTATTCAAGTCATAAATTAAATTACATTGCAAAATTAAATAAGGTTTTAAATTATATAAAATAAAAAGTTACATAAATAATTAAACATGGCTGATGTCCGCCTTTTCTTGAACTAAACTTGGCTTACCGCGCTCCCCCGTGCCTAGATTGAATGAAAACAAGCATCACAATCAAATTACATAACCAATTTCACGGACATATGTGTATGAAAAACTCTCACGCGATTCACTGTGGTGTGTGTATCAAATAGGAAGGAAAAAATGCAATTACCGCGTTTTCAATTAGCTGCGATGATTTATTTTTCAATAATTGTTTGTGGGGGAGATTTTTTTCGTTCTGTTCTTTAATTTTCTGCGAGAGAAAATAAAATGAAAAAGTATTTATTCGTAAACTAGAATTTTGCAGGCGCTTTTTTACGCCAAATAGAAGTACTCGTAAGTATTACAGTATTTGGATTTATCATTTATATATGCACTCAAGCTCCTCTGTGCTTTGGAAGGCACGTAAAGTCGTTGCGTTGGTCCCGGCTGTGGTCATTGAATGACAGTCGTTAAACTACGTCAGGTGCCTAGGCAGCTTGAAGAATCTGACAGCAGTGGTAGCTACATACACGCTTTTTAGGGTTCCGTACCCAAACGGTGCAAACGGGACCCTATTACTGAGACTCCGTTGTCTGTCCGTCTTTCCTTCTGTCTGTCCGTCTGTCACAGGGCTCTATCTCTTGAACCGTAATAGCTAGACACTTGAAATTTTTACCGATTATGTATTACTGTGGCCGCTATAAGAATTATATTTTTTTTACTAAAAATAAAAAATAGCTAAAAATTAAAGTAGGTCGTCATACAAGAAACGTGTTTGTTTTCAGCATTTTAAAACATTGTACGGTGGTACGGAACCCTTCATGTACGAGTCCGACTCGCACTTTCCCGTTTATTTCTAGCCTGTTGGTGTTATGTCCCACTGCTGGATAAGAACTCCCCCTTGTTTCTCCACTCCGCTGCAAGCTTTTCCTATCCAGATAAAAAGTTATCCAGATCATTTCCCCACTTACACACCCGAAAAAAAAAACTGCCTCTGTGGTCCAGCGGTCAATCAAGGCGTTTATCTTGTGATCCGGGGGTCATGGGTTCAAATCCCACTGGGAAGCATACTTTGTGAAAAGTTGTTTCCAGAGTCTGGTTAGGATATTGCAGGCTTCTCCTAATTATCCGAAAAGATAGATGATTCCTTTTTTCGGAAGACACGTAAAGCTGTGAGTCCCGAACGCCATCTAGCGTTTGTTTGTAAACTAAACCTATCCTAAGACTGGTTCTGGTCTACCCTTTGGGTTGCGGAGGTCAGACGGCAGTCGCTCTGTGTAAAAACCAGTAACCTCGTCAAATTACCTAGGGTAGGTAGCGGACCCCGGGCTCTGAAGCGTTACCGCTGAGGATGCAACTGGGAATCGTGAGGATGATGATGATGATGACACCGGAAAACAAAACAAAACAAGTCAAGTTGTCGTCGAAGTAACATTGTCCAATGGTCGCTCGCTCCATTGAGCGATTATCATCTTATTCATTAATAAGAAATAAACGGGCAAGTTCGAGTCGGACTCGTAGATGAAGGGTTCTGTACCACCGTGTCCACCGTACAATGTTTTAAAACGCTGAAGTAACACGTTTCTTGTATGACGACCTCCGTTAAATTTTAACTTTATCTTATTTTTAGTATTTGTTGTTATAGCGGCCATAGTAATACATAATCTGTGAAAATTTCAAGTATCTAGTTAATGCCATTATGAAGATCTAGTTAAAAACGCTGGAAAACACGTTTTTTGTATGGCGACCCCCTTTAATTTTTTTTTATTTTCAGTATTTGTTGTTATAGCGGCCATAGTATACATAATCGGTAAAAATTTCAAGTGTCTAGCTAGTACGGTTCAAGAGATAGAGCCCTGTGACAGACGGACAGACAGCGGAGTCTTAGTAATAGGGTCCCGTTTGCACCCTTTGGGTGCGGGACCCTAAAAACATGTTATCGTATCAAAAGATGAAAACAAAACAATGGTTAGTTATTGAGTAACGTGTCCGCGTGTGTATGAGTATGGATGGATGACTCATCCATTCATAATTGTGTTGTAATCGCATGATCTGTAATTGGAGTATGGATTAGTGCCAACTTTATGATTTACGAACCGTTCATTTTCTTTTTAAAATTCGGCAGAGAACGTGATGATTTTATAGTTTTTTTTAATGTTCCACTGTTGGGCAAAGATCTCCCTTATTTCTTTCTTTCTATCTTCAACTAATCTCGCTAGAAAGGGACTTAACGACTAAGCGACGGAACGCTTCAGCACCGGTCGTGCTGCAGCGTTCCGTCGCTCTCTCTCGCTCTAGCAAATTACTCTATTTAGCGACAGAAAAAGATAGCAGCATAGTAAAGTGCTGTTCCGTGCTGATAGATGAGGTCCAACCCCTAATGTGCCACTCTGGATTAGAGTGTAATCAAAAGCTGAACCTAATCCGTTGATGGATTTGAACATCAAAGGATCAGAGTGAGAAATCCGTCAATAAATAGCGCTACAAAGTTCCCCCCCTTTTCCTCCCTATTACGTGATCGACTAAAAAGTTTTTAATAAATCAATATGTGCAAATTTTCGTCAAAATCGGTTGTAAAACGCGACCTGTAGGCGAGAACAGATAGGCGGACCAAAGCATTTTTGGCTTGGCCAATTTCGAAACCGAGCCGCATCCAAAGAATTTATAATACTGTCTAGAACATTGACATGAATATATAGACTCGGCGTCTTAAACACGGCCATGTCCTTTTTGGTAATATAGACTAAACAGAGAGTAGTACAGAAAGGTCAATATATTTTTACATACCTTCGAGTACGTGGTTCAAATTAAATCCTACATATATTTTAATAAATGCGAATGTTAAGATTATACCTATTGTACATTAATTGATACTGGATTCACTCAGAGTAACGAGATAAGTAATTGTAACGATCGTTTGTTGGATTTAGTGCTAACAACGTTTGCGGAAAGTGAAAGTGTGATTGTGCGTGAAGGAAATTCACCGCTGGTGTCAGTGGATGTGCAACATCCTCCGCTGGAGATCACAGTAAGTGTTTGTCACGCCTCTCACCCACCCCGGGAGACACCTGCAATTATTGACAATGCTCAAAGCAGTTTAGCCTGGAATTTCAGAAAAGCAGATTTTTCATCACTGTATACTTTGATTTCAGGCGTGGACTGGGCTCCTTTGTACGACTTAGATTTAGAGAAGGGGTTAATTTATTTTTATGATACATTAAATTCTATTTTTGATAAATGTGTTCCGAAAAAGAAAAGTAAAAGGCTTCGTTCTAGTCGGTATATCTATCCGGAATGGTATACGTCCGAAATTATTACTAGCTTAAAACAAAAAGCCCACCTTCATAAGTGTTACAAAAAAAGTAAGTCACGTACGGATTATTTAAGGTTTTCAGAGTGTAGGGCAAAAGTGAAACAATTGATTATAATTGCAAACAAACAAAATCAACATCGCGTGCAAAGTCAACTTAAGGAGGATCCTAAGTCATTTTGGAATTACGTGAACTCCAAGAAAGGGAGTAGAAGTACACCAAAAATAGCTAAAAACGGCGTATTATTGACGAATGAGGAATGCGTCAATGAATTTGCAGATTATTTCGAATCGGTGTATAGTTTACAGAAAGCCACGCTAGATGTAAACACGGCAATGTTTGAGGCAGGAGGGGAAAATGGAGCTGGTCGAGTTCAGGTCGATAGGCTACAATTATGTGACGTTGAGCGAGCTCTTCAGCAGATCAAACCCAAAAAATCCGCGGGACCAGACGGCATTCCACCTTACATCTTTCGGGATTGCCGATTAGTTTTGGCGAAACCACTGCAACATATTTTCAATTCGTGCTTGAAGTCAGCAGTGTTCCCGGACGTATGGAAAATAACTCGGGTTGTTCCCGTACCGAAGGGATCAAATAGTGGTCAGGTAGAAGGGTTCAGACCCGTGGCAGTACCTTCGATTCCGGTCAAAGTATTTGAAACGGCTCTTAATAATAGTATATACCCGCAAGTGAGCGCCCAGCTATCTGACGCTCAACACTTCGGCTTCCGACCATCTCGAAGTACTGCTACTAATCTCACCAGCCACATGACTTTCATAGCACCGATAATAGACGAGGGGGGACAGGCAGACACGGCTTACTTCGATTACAAAAAAGCGTTCGACTTAGTCGATAATGATAGGCTGCTTACGACGTTTGCACGGTTTGGCTTCACCCCACAGTTGCTGAATTTTTTCACTAGCTACTTGAGTGATAGGCGACAGTACGTAGAATATGCAGGGCACTCGTCAAGGTCATATCACACGAGGTCTGGAGTAAGTCAGGGCAGTAATTTAGGTCCCCTACAGTTCATCCTGATGATAAATGAATTGCCGCAAGTAGTACAGGAAGCAAAATGCTTGTTGTTTGCCGACGACCTCAAGCTAACTATGGCAATTACAAGCCGTGAGGACTGCGAAAGGCTTCAGAGGGATATTGACAGGGTGGTCAATTAAGACAAAGAAAACTTTCTAGAATTTAATACCTCCAAATGCGAGACAATTACATTTTCACGAGCACACAACCCCGTTCAATATGATTATAATATTGGAGGGGTAGTTCTAAAGCAGGTTTCTGAAGTTGGGGACCTGGGTATCACCTTCACCAAAGACCTAGGTTTTGCTGGACACATCACAAAAATATGTAAGAGTGCCTTTAAAAATCTAGGATTTGTGTTGCGTACAGTAAAACCTTTTACTAACATCCACGCGATAATATCTCTGTACAATGCACTGGTTCGGAGCCAACTAGAAACAGGGTCTATGATCTGGGATCCAAGCGAGGCTAAGTATAGTCTCATGTTGGAAAAAGTTCAAAATAAATTTGTTAGGTATCTATACATGAGGCTATACGGAGTCTATCCTTTCTACCCTTTAATGTATCCAACCCTATTTATTTTAGGTATGGTTGGATACAACGAACTAAGGGTTAGAAGGCACCTGGCTATAATAACATATGTTTTTAAGGTGATAAGGGGCAAGCAAAACCATCCAGATGTATTGTCACTGATTGGGCTATGTGTGCCAAACAAATACGTGTGGCGCCGCCGTCGGCCGCCGCTGCTGGCCGTGCCCAGAGCGCGCACCAACCTGCTGCGGGACGCACCACTCACACAAGCACTGCGCACGCTTAACGTTGTAGCCAATAGGATCGACTTATTTACTACTACTCTGAGTGAATTCACACGGGTATCATTAATGATTATTTGCAATAAAATGTAATAGGCTGCACTGTCGCATTAGGTTAATAACCTGTAATGATAGAATGTAAGATGAAATAAAAAAAAAAAATAAAAAAAAAAATTTATAGTGCAATAAATTAAATAAATAAATAAAATGTTGGTAAGTATGGCTGGATGTACGGATGGGTGTATGGATGGTTGTATGGTTGTATAGATTTTTTGATTGTAGACTGACGACTATCATAATTATAAAGGTAAAAGTTAAACTGCACATATCTGTTTCTTTGGTAACCTTTTATTATTCTTACTTAATTTCTTTACATAATGTTTTGCACTAGAAGAAAGTGATTTCTTGTACTTGTATACCTTTTTGTTTTTTTTTCTTTGTTAGCTATCTCTGTATTTAATGTATTATATAATCATATACGTAGGTATTGGGTCTAAATTACATATGTTTATTTAGATTACATATATGAAGATTTGTAATTGGCTTATAGCTATATTATAGTTTATCAAAATCGATTTAGCCGCGTAGTAGTTACGAGGAAACAGAATTATAGGGACAAACATAATAAAACATCAAAAATGTGTAAGCGGCCATCTTGGATCCAAAATCTGATAGCAGTTTCAAGTTGCGCGGGGCACTTGTAGGGGTACAGCCCCCACATACAAAATTTTTGAGCTCCTAGTGAGACGTTACGAGATATGACTTAATTTTATAAAGGATTTATAAGGTTTTAGGAAACATATGTAGATAAAAATTATAAAACAAACGAAAAGTTTGTTTATGAGTAATGAGTTAAATGAGTAGCAAACAAATAGTTTTTCGATGCTGCCATGAAAAAAGTGAGATGTAGGCATATTTATGATGTCTACATTTCACTTCTGTTTTGTTAGTCTATGACGAATCATTCCATCAGTTGACAGATCATTCACTCATTTCATCATTATGGCAGCCGAAATTTTGCAATCCGTATTTAATTTTTAATCAATGAAATCTAGTTACTTACCGATGGAAAGTTATTCCTTCATATTTTGCTTTGTTCTTTGAATTACTAGTGCAGTATCTCAACACACACCAAGGCATTTTTGACTAAGTTGACAGTGTTTTCTTTGATGAATTGTGGAGTGTTTTATGCGCGTATTGCTAGCGAGTGACTAATGTAAGGTTAACAGTGATAGCATATGATGAACAGAACACAACTGAGGTATGTGGCGTCATCTCTAGTACGTAAGTACCTACATAGATCTCATTGGTCTAGAATAACTAAGAATAATAATCTCACAAAAACGACATTGAAAATTAAACTTAATGCCACGCACATAAAGCTCATATTTTCATAAAGCTTATATTTAAATACCTAACGTTCCCAAAAAATGTACCTAAAGTTATAGGCGTCCCTTTCCTGCAAACTGTCAGTGCAATAAATTAGAAGGGGGACCTATAACTTTAGGTATAATTTTTGGGAACGGGGCTTTGCCATTTCGTTAGCATTCTAGATTTGTATACAATTTCTTTGGCCGCATCGCTCGCTTTGTCAACTAGGTAGTTTTTCAAGTAATTTTAGTGCGTCCCAAATCAGTTAATTGAGGTTTCGTCAAAGGATGTGGCGACACGACGGTCGAGTGACGGCGTCCATAGGAAGCCGTTAGTTGTCTTGACAGCCGCTTCCTCCATCGCCAAATTGATACCATCCGCGGTAAAACGTTTATTAATTTAACTTTTTAACTTTGTCTTCATATTTGTTTACAATCCATCGGACAGATGAAGATAAGGTCGAAAAACTGGTCAAGTGCGAGTTAAACTCGCGTAAAGAGAGTTCCGTACTTCTTTTTTTTTCCTGTAATCTACAAGCAATGAAATATATTTAGTATTTTTTTCAAAATTTTTAAGCTTAGTAGTTTCGGAGATCAGCGGGGAATGGTCAATTTTCGTCTTCTTTCATGAACAAAATCAAAACTCTCTCTCTCTCATTCCAGCGTATTCCCAGTTGCATCCACAGCTGCAACGTTGCGAAGTCCAGGATCCGCTTTCCGGCTTTTCCTTCTCCACTTCGCACGATATTGAGCATCCTTGGTTGTAAGACGATTGGCACGCATATCATCCTTGACGACGTCAAGCCAGCATTTCTTGGGTCTACCTACCACGTCTGCCGGGCCCCGGCGGAGGCGGCATGGCTATACATTTGTTTCCCACGTATCTTGCCGGTTTCCGCAAGACATGACCGTACCAGCGTAGGCGACTTTCCTGCAGTTTGTCTGCTATGTCACTGACATGAAGGCTGCCGCGGATGCTGGTGTTTCTCACGCGGTCTCTCCGTGATCCAGCGCAACATTTGCATCTCCGTGACACGCAGTTCCTGCTTGTGTCGCTCAAGCAATGGCCACGCTTCACTACCATATAAAAGGACAGGTCTAATGATGGATTTGTAGACCTGTCCCTTTAACCTAACCGGCATTTTGGGGTCACAAATGACACCCGTCATCTCACGCCACTTTGCCCATGCGGCAGATATACGGGCCTTGACGTCGGCATCGATGTCTCCGGACGCGTGAAGTACAGATCCAAAGTATTTAAACTGGTCCGTACGCATGACCAAGTCTTCGCCTATGCGTACGGGCGAAGGATCTGTAGAGTTGCAGGCCATGTATTCAGTCTTCGCCACATTTAGCTTCAGACCACCGTTCTCAAGCGACTCCCTCCACGCATTTGCGCGTCGCGCCAGTCTCCCTCTGTCCGCGTCCGCCAGTGCGATATCGTCGGCATACATGAGCAGCCACGGGGGTTGCTCGTGTGTGTCTCTGATGCTGTTCGACACTTCGTCTAATATCACACTGAACAGGAAGGGACTCAGGACTGAGCCTTGGTGGACCCCGACTGTAACGGGGAAGGGTTTGGTGTCACCAACAGCAGTCCTAACTATAGACTCTGAATCGCGGTACATGTCGCGGATTATGTCAATATAGATCTCTGGCACCCCTTTGGACCTCAGTGCCCACCAGATCATCTCTCGGAGAATACAGTCAAAGGCCTTCTCCATATCCAGAAACAGGAAATGGAGAGGCGTATTCTTTGCCCTGTATTTATCCATGATGACCCTTAGGGCAAAAATAGGGTCCGTAGTGCCTAGGCCGGGGCGAAATCCATACTGACACTCCGAGACTGCATTCTCCTGCCGGAGCCGAGAGTCTATTATCCTCTCGAAGAGCTTCATGGTGTGTGACATGACCTTAATACCGCGATAGTTGCTACACTCTTGCACCGATCCCTTTCCTTTGAAGACTGGAGTAATAATACTCAGCCTCCATTGGTCAGGGATTATGCCAGTGAAGAGTGTGCGGTTAAAAAGGTTTGTTAAGATGCCCACACCATGGGGTCCCATAATCTTCCAGGCTTCGATGGGGACTCCATCGGCTCCAACAGCTTTCCGGTCCTTCATGCAGCGAAGAGCTGAGTGGACTTCCTCAGGCGTGATTGGTGGTACTAGTCCTTGATTTGATGGGAGGGCCGGTGGCTGCACCTCTTTATGCTGCTGGTTGAGCAGCTTGTGGAAATACGAGCGCCATCTCTCCTTCACCGCGAGGTCTTCGCACAAAAGGTTGTCTTTAACACAGCGGCACTTGGAGATGTCCTGTGCCGCTTTGACCCTGGAACGTGCCAACTTATAGATAAGCTTCTGCCCCTCAGGCGACTCCAACTTATCGTACAATGGCTGTACGTGGTTACGCCTGGCCAGGGCAACGGCTTTCTTAGTAGCCTCTTTTGCAACCCTATATGCGTCGCGGTCTTCAGGAGATCCGGACGCTTGCCACGTTTTAAAGAGTGCTTTCTTCACCCTTATCTCCCTCTGGACTGTATCGTTCCACCACCAGGTTTCCTTGTCACACTTGCGTCCGCCTTTTGACATCCCAAATACTGCCTTCGCCGTACCAGTGATAGCTCCCTGAATCCTGTCCCAGTGAAGTTGGACTGGTTCGCCATCGGTTACAGCACATTTGGTACCGATCGTAGAACAAAATCAAAACTATTTTACAATAATAACAAAAATATATTTGAGATCCTCATAACGAGCCCTTTTATTTGATATTATATGACACAGTAAGGTAAGCGATTTTTTTTTAAATTTCCTAATTTGTCCCTCGAAAATAACCCTAAATAACAAAAATATTTATTTACTTTGCACATCTGTGATTGGGTCATAGGATTACACCATCCTTCCAAATTTCACCTGATTTTGTCCAGTAGATTCTGAGAAAATTGGCTGTGACAGACGGACGGACAGACAGACAGACAGACGCACGAGTGATCCTATAAGGGTTCCGTTTTTTCATTGTTTGTACGGAACCCCACAAACTACCACTTTAGGCAAATGTGCGAAGAAAAACTTCACGTTCTCACTTGAAACTGTAAACAGTAGTTCATAAAATAGTTTGAAGGGTTATCTAGGGCATACTAGAGACAACTTTTTACTAGAGATTACTAGAGATATCTCTGTTTCCATTCCATTTAATTTAATTATAATTTTCAAATAATTTATATCAAATGGGGGCAGCACTGGACCCCGGAAAATTCATGTAGCTAAGTACTTCCGAACTTTAAACAAATAAAAAGCTCTTCCTTTTATCCAAAAAGATGCGTTAGTCAAGCTTTCATGGTCAAAACCTTTTAATTTTATTAAACACCCCGTAAACACGTATGATGGATTGATGGCCGGCGAACCACAGACAATAAATCAAACTTTTTCAATACCAGCACTCAGCTGGGCTACCGTGCGCCATAAACAAAACCATTTAACCAGCTAACATCGAATTATCACAGCTTTTTTAGACGATAAAATTTTATATCCAACGGTAGTCGTAAAATTGAAATGTACTAGTAGTCGAATGTAAGAGAGAGCATGTATGAAGTAACTGACCGGTTGACTGGAAGAGATCCCTATACGGGATAAGTCCGCCGTTGTATGTTTACTTTTCTGTTTTTGTATCTGCTGCTCCTTTGTGTACAATAAAGCTTTATAAATAAACAATTTGAATTGAATTGAAAGACATTTATTTGTTGCTATAACACACATACTTACAAAAAACCGGCCAAGTGCGAGTCGGACTCGCGCACCGAGGGTTCCGTACAAACCTGCAAGGTTTAGTATTTGGTATGAATTTCAATTTAATACCTCTACGCGTTTATGAGGAAATGGGTAGTAAGTTTAAAATTATTAAAAAAAAAAATATTATGTGATGTAACTAAAAATTTATGGTTTTCGTAATTTTTCCTTTATCTATGCTATAAGACGTTGCTTCGTACCAAATTTCAAGATTCTGAGTTCACGGGAAGCACCCTGTAGGTTTTGATTCCCTTGCAAGTGTCGAAAATTTGCGGCATAAACGGCTGTATCTTTTGATGGCGTTGGCTTAGAAGTTTGATTTTTTCACAGCTTCAAGGGACAGTAGACCTGAGTAATTGATATAAATTTCAGCTTCATACCTCCACGCGTTCCTGAGAAAAAGGGTCTTGACAGACGGATGGACGGACGGACAGACGGACAACAAAGTGATCCTATAAGGGTTCCGTTTTTTCCTTTTGAGGTACGGAACCCTAAAAACAAACATAGTAAAACAATTACACAAAAACATAATAATTTAAATGTGTGTGCTACAGCAATACAAAAAGGACACAGCTCAGTGGTAATATTGCCCGGGAGCAATACACTGATTTTCAGCTGTGTCCTGAAGATGCGTGGTGCGGATTTAATAGTACCAATGTGAAAATAAATAACAAACTTACATATAATTTTATATAAACAAACTAACATATAATTTGATTTTCTTCTTTTGATGAAAGAAAAATCATTAAAATTGATTTTTCTTTCTTTCTAGATGAAGAGTTCCTTTTTAGGGTTCCGTACCTCAAAAGGAAAAAACGGAACCCTTATAGGATCACTTTGTTGTCCGTCTGTCCGTCCGTCCGTCCGTCTGTCAAGACCCTTTTTCTCAGGAACGCGTGGAGGTATGAAGCTGAAATTTATATCAATTACTCAGGTCTACTGTCCCTTGAAGCTGTGAAAAAATCAAACTTCTAAGCCAACGCAATCAAAAGATACAGCCGTTTATGCCGCAAATTTTCGACACTTGCAAGGGAATCAAAACCTACAGGGTGCTTCCCGTGAACTCAGAATCTTGAAATTTGGTACGAAGCAACGTCTTATAGCATAGATAAAGGAAAAATTACGAAAACCATAAATTTTTAGTTACATCACATAATATATTTTTTTTTAATAATTTTAAAGTTACTACCCATTTCCTCATAAACGCGTAGAGGTATTAAATTGAAATTCATACCAAATACTAAACCTTGCAGGTTTGTACGGAACCCTCGGTGCGCGAGTCCGACTCGCACTTGGCCGGTTTTTTTTTTTTTTTATAGAGAGAAGCCTGTTGTCCAGCAGTGAACTTTAAAGGCTGGTAACAGAACAGTTAAGTTCTATAGTTTGAAGAGTTTTTTTATTTCAATAGCTGTGTCAATAGTGAGAATGAACCACAACACAGAATTTTATATATAACATACGAGCAATGCCGTGTGGTTCCTGGCAGAGCAGAATAGGACCACTCGAATGGACTTAGGAAACACAAGCTAAATAAAGCATATATAGAAACATCAATGAGACCTCTACAACCCGTCTGGTCAGGGTGGAGATGTAGGCCAAATCCTCTGACTGCTCTAGCTCCTGCAGTGGAGACTAAAAAAGACCTGATGATAATGATACAAGCAATTAGGAACTTAGACCTTAAAAGACGTCATTCAATAAATATGACCTAATAAAGCATCGTAAAAATAAAAATGAATGCTACAACTTTAGATAAACTTTGGCCCCTATAAACAATATTATTATAGCTTCGTTCAATGAGATAATAAATATTCATGACTAACTCGCGGCAGAATGCTGTTTTTCAAAGCATGTATGTTGTTATTATTTATTAAACTCGGGCAGCTGAGGCCGACTTCAAAAAAGGAGAATTTTATTTCTATTTTTTATACTCGTATGTATTTTCCCCGATTAGTCGAAGACGTCTAGACGGATTTGGAAAACTTAAAACACACCTGACGCCTGCAACACCAAGAGGCGCGTTGCTGATCCTGAAGCCATATTTTACGCCCATGGAAAACCACAAAGATTTCTTATCTTTCGCGGGAAGATTTGACTTAATTTCCTATGTCCCCTGGGTGGGGCAGAGGGCCCCTCTATCT
Organism: Acrobasis repandana; assembly: GCA_963576875.1. Classification (NCBI taxonomy): domain Eukaryota; kingdom Metazoa; phylum Arthropoda; class Insecta; order Lepidoptera; family Pyralidae; genus Acrobasis; species Acrobasis repandana. The sequence continues at coordinate 4,212,308 of OY756238.1, forward strand.
ACCTCGAGTACCTATTCCGTGCTGCTATATAAAAAAAAACTTTTTTGGTTCCAAGGAAGTCGAAGTTATTTGGATGGCATGTGCGAAGGTGCGACGATATATAATGGGGGGTTTATATTTTTATTTCACTTATCGGCAGTTGTATTATACTGCAGAAAGGAAACACAAGGATGAAAGAGGACGTTATATTTATCATCAGTTTAGAGTTAATTGAACATCAAATAAATAATCATACCATCAATTTAATCTCATCATTTATATACTTTTTTACATAAAATAAATTGACAAAGTTATCTTAAATACTGAATGCACATCAAATTTACTAGGTTGTAAACCCATCCTATAGGTTTAGGAGGTTAGAAATGCGACCAACACTAGGAAAGTTCTATTAATTTTACTACGCCACAAATATAAATTGCAGTTTGTTTAGTAATATTTTCAGTTGGGTATTTTGCTGTGCAATCAGTAATTTTGATTTGCGTTGAAATACTACCCTTATTCGTGTAGTAAAACAGTTCTGCAAGTACCATCAAACAGTATACTAAATTTGATTTATTTAGTGTGCATAACTAGTGTGCAATTCAGTATTTTTGGTGAAACTTAAGAATATTTTGTTCGAAGCAAGTAATTATTAAAAAAAACAAAAAACCCGACTGCCAACATACAAGTTGTATATCTTTTTGTAATCCTTGTTTAAAATCCTTTAATTTGATAACCCACTCGCTAGGTTTCACGTCACCTTCGCCTTGATGACGGACGACCTCCGGATAAGGTCGAAACATGTCGCCCAGTAGCTCATTTTTCACGTGAGTGAGTATGGAGAAGCTTAGTGTATTTTACCTAACAACTAACATAAGTAGGTTCTAGTATGCTCTATCTATTGAAAAAGGTTTTGAAAAAATTTCCTACTTTTATTGTGAGGGCTAATACATTATCAAGACAAATGTAATAAGCCCAAACTCGATGGGGTTGCGTAGTTTTATTACAGGGTTCCTATAGCCACCTTCCGGCTCCGCCATCAGATCAGCTTCTTGCTTTATTAATATTGCATTGTCATCTGATTTTCATTAGCATACAAAATTTCATCTCAATCAGAAACTATGGTTCAAATTAGGTGGCTCAAATTTAACTTGCAAGATTTGACCCAAAAAGCAACACCAAACAGAGCAAGCTAAATAAAAGCTTGTTATAAAAAGATGGCAGCCGTGTGGATCCCGGCAGAGTAGAATAGGATCACTCCAAGTCTTCCCGTGGATGTCGTAGAAGGCGACTTAGGAAACACAAGCTAAACAAACATCAATGAGACCTCTCCATCCCGTCTGGCCAGCGTGGAGAGTGTAGGCCAAATCCTCTGACTGCTATGGCTAATACATGGCTCTGGTAGTACCAGAGCTTGGAATACCGTTAAAAATCTGGTAACGTTAATTCTGTAAAACGGCGATAACGTTATCAGCAAAGGTAACGTTATGCTGGCTAACGGTATTTTTCCCACTATTTACCGATAATCAGATAACGTTACCAATGATATTAACGGTAAAAGGTATTGTTAACACTGTATTTCTTTTCGATATTTGACAGAATAACTTGATGAGTTTGTCTAGTAGGCTACTAGAGCTAATTATATAATATTTTACAAGTATTGAAAAAAAGTATCGTTACTTATATCGTTAATTGATAACGTTATAAACTGTATTATCGCTACCCCTTATAACGTTACCATTGAAATAACGTTATTTGACGTTACTTTTAGTGTGAATTTGGTATCGTTAACAAGGGATAGTACAGAGGGTCGTGCTCCTGCAGTGGAGACTAAAAAAGACCTGATGATAATGAAAAAGATGACAGACAGACGGCATTTGTATTTGATTGATTTATCGATCATTCTAATAAATAAGGACCCATCGGTAACTTAAATGTCAACAATTTATTAATAATAGATTAACGTATAAATAGGACTAAGCTAGTAAACAACAAGGCCATTCTGACAATCTTGACCTTTACAATCCATTAAACGATGAATGATGTCATCTGTCAAACCGAGATTGAATGATTGTCAACATCTACGTCACAACTACACTTAATTGAGCAATCATTGCGGCAGATTTTTTTATGTAGTGCATCATCGTTAGTCATGTTTGATCATAGAATAGGTATTGCAGATGCATTGATAAACATACATTTATTATTACATTTTTAGGGTTCCGTACCCAAAGTGTGCCAACGGGTATAAATTAAGTAAAAAATTAAAGGGGGTCGCCATACAAAAAACTTGTATTTTTAGCGTTTAAAAACATTGTAAGAGGTACGGAACCCTTTCTGTACGAGTCTGACTAGCACTTGACCGTATACCAGCGTAGGAGACTTATTTTTTGTTGACTATGTCACGGACATAAAGGCTACCGCAAATGCGGGAAATCCGAAATACTAACATGTTAAAATATTGAATAAATAAAGTGTACTTATTGACTTATGGTCTTGTACGTCCACGTACGGTCCTCTGCACAGATACGGAAGTATATGGTCAGAGGGCGTCTACGCGCGCGTTTATATATAGCGCTACAAACGCGCGCTTACAGTGCGTTTATTTGCGAAAAAACGTGTAACGTCTGCCAAAACGAGAAGAAAACGCGCGTCGTACGAGCGTAGCGTAAAAATACGTCGTGTGGAAGGGCCCTAACTTCACTCCAGGTCTTGCCGATTTTCTTCATTTCATTGAGCACGGTACGTCGACGTCGCCAGGTAATAAAATATGTCATCATATCATCATCATTTCAGCCGTATCAGCCACAGGAAGTCCACTGCTGGACAAAGGCCTCCCCCAAGGATTTCCAAAACGACCGATCTGAAACGGCCTAAGTACCTATATAAAATAAAATGTATTATAAATAAAAAAATTAATAAAGTTTTATCTTGATCTTAGATAGAATATCGCATTTGATATTATCTTAATTATCTTTGTGACAAAAAACATAAAATACATCAATAGAAAACTAGGTATTAAAGTTATTCAGCGGCAAACATGAAAAGATTTTTTTTTATATTTTCTAATAACTGAATAGTGTAACGATAAGTTTTATCTAATCTATCGTATATATAATAAATTCCACATGTGAACAGACTTGAAGTCACGTACCTAAAGCAACAGCAAATAAATTTAAGTAGGTAAGTTTGAACACTCTTTTTGTATGATAGTAATAGTCTTTCCACAGCAAAACACCCGACTTCATTTTCTTTGATTATTTTGTCCAACCAACCAACTCAATATGGGGTAATGGGACCAACTTTGTAAAGACTTTCAAATAGAAAAAAAATAACAACAAAATCGGTTCACAATTAGCGAAGATATTTAAAGACAAACATGGAAAAAAAACATCGGGTCGAATTTATAACCTCCTTTTATAAAATCGGTTAAGATTTGATTTGATGCGTTTTAACAAAAAAAAAAAAAGATATCGTATGCTGACTCAGAAATGCAACAACATCAATCGAAGATTTAAAAAGAAGCAAACTGTATTTTAGCGACATCTTTCTCCATCTTTCCTCCAATACAGGTCAATGTCCTTTAATACATAATGCAAATGTTAAGGTGAAGATATAGGCAAATGGCCTTGAAGTGTGAAATAAATTGTTAACTCGTATATATGGTGATAATTTCCATATTTATCTTCGTCATGCACTAGATAGCCCTTTAAATTATTTTATGAACTGCCGTTGAAACTATTATTAGTGATCCGTCTAGCTTTAAAACTTGCCGTGGCCAATTTTGGCAGAGGCAAGATTTAAAGCTAGACGGACTAATGTTAATACTTTCCACGGTGGTTCATAAAATAATTTAAAGGGCTATCTAGTGCATGACGTAGAGCAATATGGAAATTATCTCCATATTTACGAGTTAACAATTTATTTCAAATGAGGGCGCCACTTCAAGGCCATTTGCCTATATCTTCACCTTAACTCGCAAGAGCCCAATTGTCTCAGTTGCTACGATTAAGCCGTTTGTGGAGCTGCAAGTCACAAGCAGAAAGCGGAATCTCAACTTCACAATAAGACAACTGTTGAACACTGGCTCTCTCCCAAAGATAGAACTAATGCGGGGTTATCCCATTTATTTATTTATTTATTTTTCAAACTTTATTGTTCCAAAGTAAAAATATACTATTAACATTTACCCAAAGCTTGGCTGGAAGAAATCGATTTAGTGATAAGTCCGCCTTTTTATTAGTCGTCTTGAAATCTCGAATAAAACAAGTAATAAGCAAGTAGCTTTTATCTAAACATGGAGTATCTAAAACAATTAACCAAAAAGTTTAAAGTGGTCTTCAAGACGAATTCGTCTTGAAGAGCTTTAAACTTTTTGGTGTTTGGGCCCGATTAATTAATCGAGCCCAAACTCGGTGGGTTATGTTGTTTTACCACAAAGATGCCATGGCCGACTTCCGGCTTCATCATGAGAACAGGTTATAGGTACCATAATATTCCATTGTCGCCCAACTTACTTAATTTTGTGGAATTTCAGCTCAATCGAATAATGGGAAGTTGGTCTAATTTAGCTTGCAAGACTTTTACGGACACACAGACAACGGGACAGGTAAAACTAAATGAAAGCTTGTCAAATCAAATATCAAATAAATATTATAAAGAGGAAAGATTTGTACCTATTTTTGTATGTTTGTAATGAATAGGCTCAAAAAGAACTGGGCCGATTTAAAAAATTATTTCACCGTTGGAAAGCTACACTAACCCCGAGTGACATAGGCTATGTGTGTACGACGGGCGAAGCCGGGGTGGACTGCTAGTAATATAATATAATATAACATTTACACGAAAACGAGATACTTAATTTTAGACATCAGACTAACCTACGCGTCTGCATCACTGCTCCGACTACAAATCAGTGTAAAGCTAAGGTCAGGGAACTTCAAATACACAATGCAAATTATCTGTAGAAGACCTCAATCATTGAGTAACGATAAAGAAGTCTGTTGGTCCAAGTTGTGAACGGAAAGCGTGTTTTATTTTTGTATTATTGTAAAATGCAGTTTATAATGTCTATATTTGTTATATTTACTTATAATTTCTTATGAAATAAAGAGTACCTGTGTACTCAATTTTCTTACTTTGTATTTATCTGTGTTTGTCTCCTTTATACATAATTATTGTAAATAAAATATTCATCACGCTAAAAGTGACCTAAGGCCTTGCCGCCCTAGGTTCTGTCTGCCCCTTTAGGGATAAAGACGTGACAGTGTAATGTAACTGTATCAAAACTTCCGAAAGTTATTAATTAGGTAAAATACCATTCCAAACTAAAACAAGGCTAAAAAGGAGATGGCGAGATAATATCAAACGCTAGGGTGGCAAGGTGCCCAGGATCGAGCTCTGTGGAAGTAGAAAAGGAAGGCCTTAGCCTAACAATGGGACACTTAATAAGCTAAAAAAAATATTTCGTCCTAGTATAGTACGATCCTTCCGCGTATGTCCTATGATTTGGACCATAAAAGATTGTTATGATAACGCAAGTGGGCGTCCGCGTCGGTTATTGACTATCTGAACTTATTGATATCACAATGTGTACATTATGCTATATTTTAGTATAATGTACACTTATGGCTTTATATTTTTAAGAGTCTTTTAACACATCTGATCGTCTGGCTTTGATAAAGACCTTCTTTAAATGTTTATTTTAGTATCTACTTACTTTTTGTACAAGTTTAAGTGTTATTTTTATTGTATGTATTCAAGAAATGATGTCACCAATGTTCTTCGCATCATTTTATAACTTTATTAAGGCATGTATGAATGCTCTGTCGGTTGACATATATTGTGATTAAATAATCTTTATTACATACGTACATATAAGGGTCACGGGGTGTTCATCCTATACGTCCTGCTCGGCGATATAGGCATGGCATACGGGTACGCGACCCCGGCTTCCCGAGCTGCTACGAAGTCAGTCCTTATGTCTTCCGAGTTTGTAGTATCCTCTCTCACCCTTATCCTTCCCCAAACTCAACCAATCTCGCCTTATAATTATATATATAAATTATAATATGATTACTTATTCCGTGCCTTCCATTTATTAGCACAGTTGAGTCCCGAGGAGGGTTGACGTCTGGTTGGCAGCCGGTCATAAAATAAACGGGCAAGTGCGAGTCGGACTCGTACATGGAAGGATCCGTACCTCCGAAAACACGTTCCTTGTATGACGAACCCCTTTACTTTTAAACTTCATCTTATTTTCAGTATTTGTTGTTATAGCGGCCACAGTAATACATAATCGGTAATTTCAAGTGTCTAGCTATTACGGTTCAAGAGATAAAGCCCTGTGACAGACGGACAGACAGACAGACAGAAGGACAGACGGACAGACAGCGGAGTCTCAGTAATAGGGTCCCGTTTGCACCCTTTGGGTACGGTAACCTAAAAAACATGCTAAATCATTAAAAGTATGTCTTAAAGTATGAATAATTTTCGAGGTGATAGGACTAGGACGTTCCCCCAAGGCGACGCGCAGTTACAACACCCGGTGACTGTGGGAAATGGATGGGCGCGACGTAAGAAGCAAGTCCAGGAGAAGAAAATGAGATAAGGAACGTTAAATGTCGAGAGCATGACTGGAAAGTCAGCAGAAATTGCAGACTTATTGAGTAGGAGAAGAATAAATATAGCTTGTTTACAAGAAAAAAAATGGAAAGGTTCAAAAGCAAGAGAAATCGGTGGAGGGTATACATTTTATTATTGTGGTAAAGATGGAAAACATAATGGTGTAGGTGTTGTAGTAGATAATGATTCAAAAGATAGTGTTACAGAAGTAAAAAGAGTCAACGACAGAATTATTGCAATAAAGATCGTGTTAGATAAAGCAATTTTGAATATAGTGAATGCGTATGCCCCACAACAGAGATGCGATGATACAGCTAAAGAAAATTTTTAGATATACGAGTACAGTTAGATAAAGTTATAATGGCTGTACCTGGGGATGAATATTTATATATTGGAGGGGATTTCAACGCTCATGCAGGGAAAAACAATGAAGATTATGAAAGAATTCATGGAAACAATGGTTTTGGAACAAGAAATGAGGAGGGAGAAAGCCTTTTAGAAGCTGCTAGTGCATTTGACCTAGCACTTGTAGACACCTTTTATAAAATAAAACTGGCCAAGTGCGAGTTAAACTCGCGTGGAGAGGGTTCCGTACAATTGATTGAATTCTTATAGGTTTTCCTGTAATCTACAAGCAATGAACAATATTTCGTAATTTTTTCAAAATTTTAGGCTTTGTAGTTTCGGAGATCAGGGGGGCGGTCAATTTTCGTCTTCTTTCATGAATAAAATCAAAACTATTTAATTTATAATTATAGCAAAAATATAAGTATTTGAGATCCTCATTTATCCCCTAATTTATCCCCCGAAAATGACCCTTATTTTAAAAAAAAATTTATTTACATCATAGGTATTAAGTCATAGGATTACACCCTCCTACCAAATTTCACCTGATTCGGTCCAGTAGATTCGGAGCAAATTGGCTGTGACAGACGGACGGACAGACAGACGCACGAGTGATCCTATAAGGGTTCCGTTTTTTATTTTTTTGTACGGAACCCTAAAAAGCAGATGAACATCTGATAACTTACAAAAGTGGATCACATACAACACAAATAGATTATTTTTAACTACTAGAAGCCGGCTTAATTTGATAAAAGACTGTAAAGTAATACCAGGTGAAGCAGTAGTGAACAGCATAGGATTCTAGTAATAGAATTAAAATTAAATTAAAAGAAGTAAAAAACAAAAGAACACCTACCCCGAAACTAAAATGGTGGATGCTAGACAATAAAGAACGTGCAAAACAGTTTAGAGAAAACATTGTGAACGAAATGTTACAAATGGATAACAGTATTCCGGAAATGTCAGCCAATGAGTGCTGGGAAGAGATGGCTAAATGTATTCGTGATAATGCGGTAAATATTCTTGGAGAAACCAAAGGAAAAAAGGGCAAGCTAGGTAAGGAAACATGGTGGTGGAATTATGAAGTAAAGCAGGCTTTACAAAAGAAGAAGGATGCTTTTAGAGAATGCAAAGGAAGCCAATATGAACCAGAGAAGAGGGAACTCTATAATTAAGAAAAAAGAAGGGCGAAGAAATCTGTGGCAATGGCAAAAGCGGAATAACAAGATAAGCTTAATCGGTAATTAGAAAATCCAAAGGATCAGAAACTTTTGTATTTAATTGCTAAAACCAGAGAAAGAAAAAGTAAAGATTTAGCATACGTCATATGCGTTTAATATGAAGCAGGAAAAAGTCTGACAAAAGATGACAAAATCAAACAAAGATGGAAGAAGTATTTTGAAAAGTTATTAAACGTAGAAAACGAGTGGGATGGAGTTCTGGTTGAAATAGAGGAAAATCTGTGGAATGGTAGATCAAATAAGCACAGATGAAATTAGAAACGCAGTAAAACATATGAAAAATGGAAAAGCGGTAGGCCCAGACAACATACCGGTAGAAGTGAGGATCTTAAGTGAGGACGGGTTCAAGTGGTTAGCTTTATTCTTCAAAAACTGATGGATGAATGTGTAGTACCCAGTATTCACTGGGCAGCAGTTACCTGGTGCTCGTATTTAAGAGGATTGTTTAGGATTGCAACGGGTATAGAAGGAAAAAGCTTATTACAATGAAAGTTTGGGAAAAGGTATTGGAGAAAAGATTGAGGACTGAGACTGACTTACTTAATCAATTAGCCATCTTCGCAATCCGACAGTTAATAGAAAAATACAGGGGTGCCCACAAAAACCTGCACATGGTGTTCGTTGACCTGGAAAAGGTTTACGATAGAATTCCATAAAAAGTTGTCAGGTGGGCTTTGAGAAAAAAGGGAGTGCCCAATAAATATATACATTTAATTCATGCCATGTACAGAAAACCTGTCACGAAAGTGAAATCCGCCGCTGGAGTAACAGAAGGGTTTGGTATAACAGTTGTCTTGCACCAGGGATCGGCTTTAAGCCCATTAATAGATGCTTTGACATCGACACTGCGGGGAGAAGCCCCCTAGTGTATGCTATTTGCCGACAACATCGTACTGGTAGAAGAGGAGGGTACGATGTTGCAAAACAAACTTAACATGTGGAGGCACTTCCAAGAAACTGTAGGCTTGAAAATCAGCAGAACCAAAACTGAATATCTGTTCTGTGATTTCGGCGGAATGCGTAAGGCAGGATATGGGGATAATTGGAATAGATAGTATAACGGGAAATAGAGGAATGTGTAAGGCGAAGACATGCTGCGCCGACCCCAGATGATGGGATAAGGTAAGGCAGATGATGACATACGTACATACAATATTATATTGCATCAGGGCCCCAATTCTCCCAGTATGTTCGCTGCTTAAATTACGTCTTAGACACTAAAGATGATGGGATAAGGTAAGGCAGATGATGACATACGTACATACAATATTATATTGCATCAGGGCCCCAATTCTCCCAGTATGTTCGCTGCTTAAATTACGTCTTAGACACTAAAGACCATGTAATCCACTCAGCTCTAAATATAACCACTATTCACCTGATGACATCACTGTTGACTCAGGGCCCTTTGATAGCGTTATCAGCTCTAATCCAAGGTCTATCTATGAGGAAATAGTTTGATGTCACTAAATTCTAACAAAATATACTGAAACTATTTTAATGGCAAATTCAGTCCATGATACTAACCAACTTTCCCCAAGAAACATATATCGAAATATGAAAAATATTTATTTGCTTTTTATACAAACTGGGATCAGCTGATCGGTCAACTTGTATGGTTACCTACGCGTCAGAAAGGCTGTCATGCCATGCATGTCTGTCAATTTACAAATACCTCTATAGGTACAATGTTAACACATTATAACATAAGAGACGCAAGCAAGCCTAATGCGAGACTAGGAATATTAAATGGTGAAGAAATTCGGCGGGGTTGAACACGTGATAGCTCAGTGGTTAGAGCATGGTCGTATTTAGACCAAGGTCGCGAGTTCAAGTCCTGCTCCCGTGGTACTTTTTCACCATTTCTTATTTCATTATTTAATTTGAGTACCTTTAGTACTGCATCTTGAATGCTTACAAACCTTATTTATAAAATGTAATGATCCACACAAAACGACAGGAATAGACAGAGTTACGCTATTCCAGGCTGGAAACCGCCTCAATTCTCATGTAACGACTTTCTATAAGGAAATAGCTTAACTCTAAATCCAAAAGACCATGTCGTAAAAGCTGAGAAGTCCCAGTATAAATGTCAAAGGGGTTTTACAAAATTACGACTACCCATAAATTCGGATTGCGGATATTGTGACAAATAGCAAATACTAATATTGAGTGCCATGAGCTGGCTTAGACACAACCTCAGTCCTTATACACTTAAATGTATGTATATGTAATCTGTGCCTAATAGAAAACCTTTAATGAAAAGCCTTCATATATTAAAGGTGACGTAAGGACTACCCAAAACCGGAGAGCATGCATGGAAATAATAATGAGTGTTGATGAAGCGAAAGAGAGAGAGAGAGATTATTAATTTTTACTATTAAGTATCCTATTAATGTTACCGGGGACATTAACGAATAAAAACCGGCCAAGTGCTAGTTAAACTCGCGTTGAGAGGGTTCCGTACAATTGAATGAATTCTTATAGGTTTTCCTGTAATCTACAATACAAGCAATGAACTATATTTTGTATTTTTTTTTTATTTTAGGCTCAGTAGTTTCGGAGATCAGGCGAGAGGAATGGTCAATTTTCGTCTTCTTTCATAAATAAAATCAGAACTATTCATTTTATAATAATAACAAAAATATATTTGAGATCCTTATAACAAGCCCTTTAATTTGATATATGACACAGTAAGGTTTGCAAAACATTTTTTTTTTAATTCCTAATTTGTCCCCCAAAAATTACCCTTATTTTAAAAAAAATATTTATTTACTTTGCACATATGTGTTTGGGTCATAGGATTACAATATTCTACCAAATTTCACCTGATTCGGTCCAGTAGATTCTGAGCAAATTGGCTGTGACAGACGGACGGACAGACAGACGCACGAGTGATCCTATAAGGGTTCCGTTTTTAATTTTTTGTACGGAACCCTAAAAAATACGAAAGGGACGTGACATTTTAAGAAAGGGGTGTTTAAAACCCGCCAGGGGATGAAAGCATACTCTTACTGTCTTCTGTGAGGAAAGGAAACTTTTCCACATGATAATATTGCAATCTTGACAGAATCTATTAAGGTGAAGGTATAGGCAAATGACCTTGAAGTGACCCTCATTTGAAATAAATTGTGAACTCGTAAATATAGAGATAATTTCCATATTGCTCTTCGTCATGCACTAGATAGCCCTTTAAATTATTTTATGAACCACAATTGAAAGTATTTACATTAGTCCGTCTAGCTTTAAACTTGCCTCCGCCAAAAGTGGCCACGGCAATAATAGTTTCAACGGCAGTTCATAAAATAATTTAAAGGGCTATCTAGTGCATGACGAAGAGCAATATGGAAATTATCACCATATTTACTAGTTAACAATTTATTTCACACTTCAAGGCCTATATCTTCACCTTAAAATTTGCATTTGTATCTAAACTATTCCTACCATAACAATAATTCTAGAACCACATGTCACAGGCCGGAATCTCCTAAGGTACGCGCAATATGCGTCCCCGTTCCCCGTCCCCGCACCTCTCCCCCGTTTTCGCCTCGATGACTCACGTTGGCCGTCAAGAACCGGGGGAGAGGTGCGGGTGCGGGGAACGGGGACGCATATTGCGCGTACCTTAGGAGATTCCGTTCTGTTTACTCTTACTGTATTCTGTGCACATGTGAAGAAAAATTCCTAACTAAGTACAATACAATACATTTACGATATGACGTAAATACATAATAGTACATAATTTTGTATTCTAAAAGTGGCATAACAGTTAAGTAAACACAAGACATAAAGACACAAACAGAATACTAATACCTTATTATGTAAATAAAAAATGCGAGTTATTCAGCAAAACGGCGCAAACACTTTGAATAAATACCACATTTCACCGATTGTAAAAAAAAACACAACAATTAGTATTCGTACGAGTAACATCGATACTAATAAAATTTCAAAGTAAAATTTATAGATTGTTTCGTGTCATGCTTGGCGATGGCGATTAAGTCATAAGAGGTGAGCGACTATAAACATTTTGTACGGCCTATTTTTTACAAGGTTGCCTTGGTTGTTGTTTATTTGTTTGGGTCAAATATTGCAAATTAAATTTGAGACACTTCCTCGTTTCCGATTGAGAGGTGCGGGGACGGGGAACGGTGACGTCTGGGTGACGCATATTGCGCGTACCTTAGGGGTGTCCGGCCTGTGGCATTAGGTCCACCACTTGTACAATAGTTTTGTGCAATAAAGTTTTTAAATTAAAATAAATGAAACATTGTAAGCAGGCCTGATCTAACATCTAAGACTTGAAAATGTATCTGTTCTGTATCTGAGTAAAAAATGAGTAAATCGTCGCAGCGGTAGTTCTTCAATTTACTTGATTCTATTTCTGAGTCACCGATTGATTCTTTAAGGCCGCGTCCACAGACACGCGTCGCACGCCGCGTGTCCGTGGTCGCGGTCTTACGGTTCCGCTTGTCGCCTATAACTTATGCCTGTTTATAAAGACGTTGCGTAAAAACGCTAAGCCTGTGCACCGTGACGGCCACTTTCTCAGCGAGACGCGGGCGCCACTCGCCTGTGACCAGGGCTGGGAGATCTTCCTTTCATGTATGTCAACACTAATTATACTTTCACGTTTTTACCCGACTACGGCGGAGCCAAAAGGAGTATTGTTTTTCGCCACTATACAATGTTCATCTATTCCCTCGTATCTTTAATAATATTTATGATACCTTGACAAATGAGGTATCGTTGGAAACGTCTTGGCAGTCCGATGGTTATAGTTATAAACGAATGTAATAAATAGTAAAAAAAAATAGTGTTGGGTATCAAATAAAAGGTCCTTTTTAGGGTTCCGTAGTCCACAAGGAACCCTTATAGTTTCGTCATGTCCGTCCGTCCGTCTGTCCGTCCGGCTCGTACTCCGCCGCTACTGCACCGATTGTCACGAAAATTGGTGGAGAGATAGATATTGAAGTTCCAAAAGTTGGTTTTTAAAATTATGAAAAAATGTTTTTTTTTTCAGCCCATTCCCATACAACGAAAAGTGAATTTAAAAAATTAAATTGGACTAACCCCAACGTGTTGGGTATCGTTGAAAAGGTATTTTAAAATGCAACAAAAACTGCTTTGAAACTATGTAGATCAAACTCCCAGTCTTGAGACAATCTAATACAAAGTTAAAATTTGAGGTGTGCCACCGTAACTTTTGAAATATTACCAAAATAATTCTGAAAAAAATGTGGTATATACCTCAATGTATGTACTTTCAATTAAAACTATAGCGGTCTCGGTATCATAGATAGTTATTTTTTAATACGTCATAAATCGTAAACCGCAATTTACCTTTAGAACTTTTATATTATGTTATTTGCTGCTACGGAACCCTTCATGGGCGAGTCCGACTTGCACTTAGCCGCTTTTATATAGAAATAAGCACACTTCAAAAATTCATACGTTTGCTGTTACTCCTGGCTTGCATTAACTGGATAAACGTACTTATCTATAAATAATTATTTTTATGTCACATTGTACCAGTTTGAAATTGAATCTAATTCTGATTCAGGACATCCCTAATGTGACTTGATGCAACTGTGCGCCACTTAATTAGCGTGGTACACAAAATAATTATAAATATGGCCGCCGATTATGTAGACTCGGCTAGAGAATGCACTTTAATAGCTTAACTACCTACATAATTAACAATATCATTAAATAGTCTAGCCCAAAAATTTACTCCCCCCAATGCTTTAACTCCCCTCCAATGCTTTAACTCCCCTCCAATGCTTTAACTCCCCTCCAATGCTTTAACTCCCCTCCAATGCTTATGATTATTTCAATGTGTTGGAGTAAATATCTAAAAGGTACATTGTGACATTTATGTACGTGTGGTAATTTGACTGTGGAATGGCTACTTGCATACTTTTAATATGTTAACTTGCAGACTCAGAACTCTCGTCAGATTACCTGATTAATATTATTCCATCAATTGTGTGTTTTTGATTTTAAAGGAAAGAGCATTTCGCTAAAAAAGCACAGAAAAGCAAGACGCGATACGTAGAAAGACGTCACCTGACAATGTCTACCTCCGTCACGACAACGAACACGTGGCATCTGTTTTACGGTCATCATATCAATCAAAGCGATTATTTTTAGAATCGACCTACGACAAACGAACTTGTGGGCGCAAAGATTAGCTAAAACAATAGAGGCGACACAAACAACTGTGCTAATGTTAGGAATTGTTCTTATACCAATAAACATATCACTAAAGAAGATACTGTCATGCCATGATTCCAAGATTTCAATAAAGCTAGGATTTTCAAAATCAACCTGTATAAAAAAAACCGGCCAAGTGCGAGTTTAACTCGCGTGGAGAGGGTTCCGTACAATTAATTGAATTCTTATAGGTTTTCCTGTAATCTACAAGCAATTAACTATAATTTGTATTTTTTTCAAAATTTTAGGCTCACTACTTCGGAGATCAGGGGGCAATGGTAATTTTATATTTGAGATTCTTATAACAAGCCCTTTCATTTGATATATAACATAGTAAGTTTTGCTAAACTTTTTTTTTAATTTCCTGATTTTCCCCCCGAAAATTACCCTTATTTTAAAATAATATTTTTTACTTTGCACATATGTATTTGGGTCATAGGATTACAACATTCTATCAAATTTCACCTGATTCGGTCCAGTAGATTCGGAGCAAATTGGCTGTGACAGACGGACGGACAGACAGACGCACGAGTGATCCTATAAGGGTTCTGTTTTTTTTATTTTTTGTACGGAACCCTAAAAAAAATAAAAAAAAACGTATCTTATTTTTCGAAGTCGATTAACTACTTGATCATCCGTTAGCAAAGATTTTGTTGACTCTTTTGTCAAATCAAAGGTCAAATCGTTTATCAAGTTCGACAGCATTAGGTACAAACTATAATGAAAGTGACCGTTCTATACCATTAATCTCGTTGGGATAGGTCAGTGACTCTGCGAGCATGTAGGCGAGGTTTTGCTGCGTTATTTAAATGTATGTATGAACAGATAAATGTACGAAATGGTTAATGAAGACACAGTTATATGATCATTTATCAAGTGTCCACTTGGGAGTAAGTAATGGGTGTTGTTTGCAGCGCGAACATTCCTACTTGGCATCTTAAATGCTTGCATTCGCTTTTAAAGAACTTAACGTCTCCTCCAAGGCTCGGATACCAGGTTAAAATATTAACCAGCTCATTAGAAACGCCATACATTTTAAAGCAGAATCGATATTATTTGGGTTCTGATCAAAAAACCAATAATAAGTGTTTTAGTTTGCGAACCAGGTTAATTTCGTTCGGATCATTTTGACCCTTTACCCGCGCGCCCGCCTGTATCTTTCTTGCTTTATAAAATTAGTTCAGTTCAACTTGTCTTGAAAGATGAAGGGAAGCCCCGCCCCCAAATCCTTTGAAATTAACCTGGTTAATCCCGGCGAATATAACGCTCGCGTATCGATTCCGCTCCTAGCGAGTGTTCGCGAAAAACCTGGTTGGGGATGTTAATGAGCTGATATTTTTCGAACCGTTCGCAAGCCCTGTCTCCGCCATATAAAGGCCACAGGGTCAACAAAATATACTGAAACTCCCCAAGGAACACCGTATATCGAAATATGAAAAATTTTTTTTGACCTCCCATATAAGTTGACCGATTAACTGATCTGAGTTTGTGTGGAGAGCCAAAAATTATTTTTCAACTTTCGATATTCCTTGGGAAAAGTTGTTTAGAATCGTAGACTGACGTCTCCCTTAAAATAGTTTCAGTATATTTATTCTTCTTCTTCTTCAGCCCATTGTCACTCAATGCTGAGTGTAGGCCTCTAACAATGCACGCCACTTCGTACGATCTTTAGCTTCCCTCATCCAAGTCTTTCCGGCAACTTTGACCAGATCATCGGTCCACTTTGTAATTGGTCTACCAACGCTTCTACGGCCAGTTCTAGGTCTCCACTCAAGCACTTATTTTCCCCAACGTTGGTCTGTATTCTATATTTTGTTATACGTTATATATTCTTCCATGCTGGTTTGGGAGAAAAGAAACTTAAAATGTACCAGCTGCTTCTCTTCCCGCGCAGATTGTAAAAGCCGATTGAGCGGCAAAAATGCATATTATGTAAATAGGCGATGCGGTTAGCAACCCATTACTATTTTGATTCCGTTTGCCATCTTCTCGCCCACCATCACGCAAAGAGTGGCCTTTGGGTCCTGCGGCCTTGGGCTCTGTCTGCCTAGATGACAAGACCCAAAATGCTATCACTGGTATAATATTTGTTTAATTTCTTTATTGCACAAAAATTACATTTAAATGTACATTATTTAATACAAAAAGAAGAAATGAGCAGAAATGACAAGGGGCGGGTTAGAAATATAGTGCAGATTGTATTTTAGTTGTATTTTTTTTTAATATTATTATATGAGTTAAAATGTAATTTAGATATATTTCCGAGAATTGTAATCTTAAAAATTTAAGCGATTTAAAATACTTATGACCCTAACTTAAAATTGTGTAGAGAATAAATAAGATTTATATATAATACAAAGAGAAAAAGAAATAACTTGTACAAAGGCGGACTTATCCCAAGAAGGGATCTCTTCCAGTCAACCCAGTCTTCAAAAGGTTACATATTGTTGGAATGGGTGGAGTGTCAATATAATACAAAGAAATTTTGAAAATCCTAAGACTAACTTAAAATCTCAAATACTAAAAAAAACACAAAAACAAATAAAAAGGTATGACATATTTATAAATAAATAAATATTTAATATAAATACAAAATCGGTGAAAATTAAAAGTTTCTCGCTATGGGTCAAGAGGTACGGACAGACAGCGGAGTCTCAGTAATAGGATCCCGTTGGCACCCTTTGGGTACGGAACCCTAAAAATGCCTATCTTATCTTCCGTTTGGCGCCACCAACTTCGATCATGTATTCAGTTATTTCTACTTAGATTCACTAGTTGTCTCCAATAAAAACTAGATTAAATTATCCCATCACAACTCCTAACACCAGTCTGGACTGGTCCTGAACTTCACTTCCACGTAGCATAAAAAGTGGTGCTTTTAACCGTTCTTCGGTTAGGAGATGTTGTACAATGAGCTACAGATCAAACGCTACGTATTAATAAACCGGCCAAGTGCGAGTTAAACTCGCATGGAGAGGGTTCCGTACAATTAAGGCCATACCAGAATTTTCCGGGATCCAGTGCTGCCCCCATTTAAAATAAATTATTTCAAAGAAAACGGAGACATTATTTAATATTTTGCTACTACCATGACCTAGATAACCGTTTACCGTTTAAAGTGATAACGTTAAGCTTTACTACGCACATTTGCGAAAAACGGCCACTTTTGGCAAATGTGCGTAGTAAAGCTTAACGTTATCATTATATACTGTAAACAGTAGTTTAAAAAAAAATATTTTAAAAAAATATTTATTTACTTTGCACATGTGTTTGGGTCATAGGATTACAACATTCTACCAAACTTCACCTGATTCGGTCCAGTAGATTCGGAGCAAATTTGCTGTGACAGACGGACGGACAGACAGACGCACGAGTGATCCTATAAGGGTTCCGTTTTTTCATTTTTTGTACGAAACCCTAAAACAATAAAAAATAAAGATGTCGCAAAAAAATTTCAAAAGGGGGGAGTAGAGGGGGGAAAGGGGAGAAGCACTAGTTATTTATTGGAAACATTTACATCTCGCTGCCAGTTTAGTAAGCGTGTTCCTCCTACAGAAATTTACGAGCAATAGACTCAACAAAAAAAATCACTTCTACATACAGGGTGACTTATTAAACAGTGTCCAAATTTTTGAAGCAAGTTTAGTTCATGATATTGTCGTATATTTTCGTCCTCCCATACAAAATCCGTCTGTCTGAGCGCTGATTTGTATGGGAGGACTAAAATTTTTTATCGATTTTTGAGAACTTTTTTATAGAAAGTAGTTTAGTATCATGTTCTGAACTTACTCCAAAAATTTGGACAGTGTTTAAAAAGTCAGCCTGTATAACCGAAAGTGTCTCGCTTAGGCGTTGTTGCCCCTACGGGCGAGAGAATGAGTCGGAATATTATTGTAAGTTATAACATAATTTGTACACAAAATTCGGAATCACCTAAGAGCTCAAGCTAATTTGATTTTTTTAAGCTTTGGCTGCTTATTTATATTATTTTATAGACCTTGTAACCAGACTGCTACAGTTACTTCTTCGAATTGTTACGTGAAACTTAACGTTCAGCCGACTGTACCACAAAAACTTGCAATGTTAATCGTTCAGCCCGCTCACTGAATATGTCATGTAGCAGGTACCTGGAACAAAAAAAATGAATTAAACAGTAGATCAGTATGCTTCGCACGTGGCGTTTTGTTATACACCGTTTGCGAATACTAATGTGGAGATTTTACAAGCTTTTATTTAGTGTTATCTGTCCCGTTGTCTGTGTGTCCGTAATCAAATCTTGCAAGCTAAATTAGACCCACTCCCTATTATTTGAGCTGAAACTTCACATACATATGTAAGTTGGGTTACAATGCAATATTATGGTACCAATGACCTGATCTCATGATGAGGCCGGAAGGTGGCCACGGCATCTCTGTCATAAAACAACATAACCCCACCGAGTTTGGGCTCAATTGATTCGACTTGAGTAGCACGTGTTCTAAATATTCTAGTTCGTTGTTTTAGATAAAAGGTAGTTTTAAAAAAAAAAAATTAAATAATTACCTACTTGTTTTTTTTTTTATCAGAACTTAGTCTTAGCCGAAACTACAACTGGGTAGTGGTATCTTGGATTAAAAATAAATTATTTGGTACTGTTAAGAGAATAAAACGTCAATTAATGCAGAAAATGTGTGAAACCCGGCAGAGTAGAATAGGACCACTCCATGTCTTCCCGTGGATGTCGTAGGAGGCGACTTAGGAAACACAAGCTAGACAAAACTTCTAGACAAATCTCTAACCCGTCTGGCCAGCGTGTAGAGTTTAGGCCAAATCCTCTGACTGCTCTGGCTAATATATGGTTTTGGTAGTACAGAGAGGGTCGTGCGAGTGGAGTGTGGAGACTACAAAAGACTGCCACTGTTTTTCGTGCCTTGTGTGTCACGCTTTTACCACAGAAAGCTACGTTACGGTACCTACTTACCATCAGGTGGGCAGTAACCCTTTGCCTAGTAAGGTATTTCTGTTTTTTCTAAATCCATACAAACACTCGAAAAACATAACCCTCCTTCTAGCGTAGCCGGTAAAAAAATAAAGTAAATTAAAAATAACACGTTTCTTGCCATCCATCAAACCGTTTCTGTGAGATGAAATGCAAAATGCATCTAACTTTCATCAGATTACTACTCGTAAGATAGACTTGACGAGTATTTTTTGTAAATTATTACGATGATATGCACTCATGCATTTCTTACAATTTGCATGCATTACTGCATAGAGACAATATCTACAAAACACATCGGCCCAGTGCGAATCGGACTCGAAAAATAAGCTTTTGGGCAGTTTTACAGTATAAAACAAAGTCGCTTCCCTCTGTCTGTCCCTATGTATGCTTAGATCTTTAAAACTACGCAACAATTTTGATGCGGTTTTTTTAATAGATAGAGTGATTCATGAGAAAGGTTTATATGTATAATACATACTCGTGCGAAGCCGGGGCGGGCCGCTAGTTTATGATGAACCATAAATTATTTGTCATCCTATCAGATAAGGGCGTCTGTGACAGGGACACGCATATTATACAGAAAATCTGTCAAAACACCAAGTTTACTTTTGTATGACGTCATTGAAGATAAAGCCACTCACAGGTGTTTTCGTCAAAGAGAAAAAAAAAATATTCGTATATTTTTTGGTTATAACTAACGTGAGACACAGACATTACTAATTAAGATAAGTACTTACACACTCACGTACGACGTTTATTCGCATATTTAGCAAAAACCATGTATTATTAATATAATAATTCAGTGAAATATGTTTTTTTTTTATACGCCGTTATCTGACAGGATGACAACAAATTATGGTTTATTTTAAATGTTGTCCAACAGCCTATTGACTTCTTGAGGCTGAATTGATGAAATACCACGCATTGTAAAACTAGAGGATGCACCTAGGGATGGGGAAGCACTGCAGTATTTACTCTAAAAAAAATTGTCCTTCCATACAAAATCCGTTTGGCTGAGCGCTGATTTGTATAGCAAAGCGAATTTTTATTTCAGTTTTTCGTTAATTGTTTTTATGGAAAGTAGTCCAGTATCATGGACTGGACTTGCTTCAAAAATTTGCCTGGGGGTAAAAAGTCACCCTGTATATATTCCACCCTGTATATATTCTATGTCAGTATATAGAATAAGCAGTCATCAAATAAAAACTAGTCAATAGCAATGAACTGCGACACAGCATACTTTGGCATGCATGAGCGCATAGAAACAATACTTGTCGGCAGGTGGTAAAACCACCTGTTATACTAGTACGTTACGAGTGGTTACGGTCATTGGCTGTAATATCAGGCCTGTGTCACTCCCCGTTTAGGTATCGAAAATGTACCTACATTATTACTATGCGCGCAGGCGGCCCTTCCGGATGGTAAATTCAGTTATACGAATCGTTTGTCCATGTCTAGGTATCTATACGAAAAGGTGCTGATTTCTGACGTGAGCTAAATTAAATCATATCGCTAGCCACATTGAGTAGATACTTCTTTGAATTTCTTTGCTGAGTGAAACTTCCGTACCTTAGTATTATATATTCTGTGGTAATATACCTATATAAAAGGCAAAAACAATACTTCTTGTTCTATGGTGCTTGTTACATATACCTACAGGGTCTAACAAAATTTAAATTGAAAATTGACTGAAATTGACTGAAATATACTGAAATTTTAAGGTTGATGTTAGACCATGATTCTAAACAACTTTCCGCAAGGAACATAATATATTCAGTATGAACAACCAGTTCAAATCTTAGATATATGCAATTTCTTTGAAATCATAGTAGTGATGGGTTGTTAACCGCATCGCCTATTGATATAATTCAGATTCTTGCCAATTCCCTCGATCGGCTTTTACGATCTGCGCGGGAAGAGAAGCAGCTGGTAAATTCTATGTTTTTTTTTCTTCCAGATCAGCATGCAAGATTTTGACATGTCACTTTTAAATAAAAGCTAGATTAAACTATACTAGAAAAGCCTAAGGTACGGTCTTTAGGCCTTCTTCGTCGTGTCGATGCCTGAAACTTGTACGTGTTAAATTAAATTGTTCCCGACCAGAAGGAGGCCACAGGAACAGCACTTTCCGTGCACTGCATCAAGTCGGTCATCGAACATCAGGACATGAGGGACAGCGGAGAAGGTGTGGCATCGTCTACCTGGGTTGGCCGCAAAACATTGAGGGTTATAATTTGCCCTGTTGGTACTCGTAAAGCCCCATCTATGTATATTGCTCCTGCAACGTCCCACTTGAGTTCTCAGTCTATTAGGTCTTTCAAACTGAACATGGCTGATAGCGGCCAGGGGACAGTGACTCTGCGGGAGCAATAAATCCTGGGGGTGGAGAAAAACTACTTTCCCACAGTTTTAACTTAATTGCGTCAGAAATTGAAGGGCTGATTGCTTTAGTAACATTGACTTATATATTACTAGCGTAAGGAGTTTTTTTTTTAATTTATGGCTTGACGCTACTGCCTATTTAGCCAGGAACAAGTTAATAAAACGTGGGAAATTCTTTTTTCTAGCAAGTTTCAATCAAAGATTGGTGTAGGCCTTTGATTGCTTTAAGGGAGCTTCTGGCGACAAATCTATACGAGTCCACTGGTTTTCATAGCCGATTGAGTGGCGGACGACGCCCGAAGACGCCCACACAGTCCGCGAAACAAATATTACTACAGCCGTACTATGACTGTCCACTTTAACTATTTCACGTATTGTTCATGAGCATGAGCATTTATAACACCAAACAACACCAATTTCATATTATAAGGTCCACTAAAATCAATTTGCAAAATAATTTAAAGAAAACCCCAACCAAACACCTTGACTTCCCGCCAAAAACTCCAGCGTAAGGAGTTAAGGACTAGGCCGACCGCGCGAAGAAATGGCACCAACTCGTTGACCCGATAAAGTCGGTTTGCGGGCCAACGCGACTTAGTCGTCCTCGGTCCGCGGAAGAGTTCATTCGTTTTTGTTTCATACTTGTAAATGCCATAAAAATGCCTGGTTGTGCATTTAAAGGCTGCAAAAGCTATGATATAGGTTAAAAAAGTACATGGAATATCGTATCACCGGTAAGTTACCTATATAATAGGCAATAGCGCATGCGTTGTGGTCGCTCCGGCCGCGACGTTGTATTGTATGAAGGAATTTTATGCAAAATGTTCCCATGAGCCTATCCTGAGTTGAAATCGTTGTTTGATAAATATTGTATGACATATCAAATGATTACAAGACCATACACTTATCCAGTTCAATGACTCAGTAGCGCGATATGAAAAGTCTACCTTATCAATATGCTAGTTTCTTACTTTCGCTTTCTAAGATATGATCCGCTTAGCTGCTGTTTTTGCTGCACTAATGACTGTTTAGCAAGAAATTATCTCGCAAGATCGTTTTTACTCAATCGTCCGTGAAGAGAACTAACGCAATTGGAAGTAGTATACGAGATGTACACAAGACATAATAACGAGAATTACAATGGCTAAAACAGCATTTAGTAAAAAGAAAAGTTTACTTCCATCACATATTACAAAATCAATCCGAAAAAGAATAATTAAAGTGTTCATCTGGAGCATTGTTCTATACGGCTGTGAGACGTGGACACTAACACGTGGTAGAAGGAAACGAAAAGGTTGGAAGCATTTGAGATGTGGTGCTGGAGAAGGTTAGAAAGGGTTAATTGGAAGGATAAAGTAACAAATGTAGAGGTCTTAAATAGAGTAGGTGAAAAGAGACACATACTTGAGGTAATCGGAAATAGGCGAGGCAATATGTTAGGACAATTGATACGGCATGACAATTTTATGCGAATTATAATAGAAGCAAAATAGAAGTAGACTTCGATGTCGCAAAAGAGCACGAGCCAGAGCACGAACTCCAACATCACCATGATAGTTACAAAGAAGACTTAAGCAGCAACGCGACGGTCGCTCAAACAACAAAGCAGTCTAACATCCTTCCAAGTATTTATTACACACCAAGTATATATCTATCCTCCCCATACTGATTTGATGTCTGGATTCGGTCGGTTCTTACAACTCCTTTTTTCTCCCACTTCCTGCCTGCGAATATCTCTTACACTCCTCTATCCCTATCTACGAGTCCAACTGGTTTCTCGAGCTATGTGAGTGGTATAACGAGGTTTGGCATCGCCACACTCAATGAACTGAGGTCAGTACACGTATCGGCTTTGGTTTGTAAGCGTGATGATGCACTTTCCAAGGTAGACCTCATTCATACGCTCTTGCAGCGTAACTGCTGGCTGGGCGGACTGAGAACAGAACAGAACAGAATTATAATATAAGGCAAAATAGAAGGAAGGAGGGGAAGAGGAAAGCCAAGGCACAGCTATATGAAGCAAGTCAAGGAAAAGGTGATAGCAGTGACGTACCAAGATGTCAAGAGGTTGGCGGAAGATAGAACAGAATGGAAGAAACTCCACCGACAAGAGCGTCGCTCTTAAATTTTGATGATGAAACGAGTAGAATATTTGGGATTCAAAAAGAATCAAAATAGTGATGGTAATATAACACTAATTATGAGAATAAGAATTTTGAACAAACTTTCATTGTGAGGCCTAAGAACTTATCAAGTGAATTGTAATAAGGCTAAACTCGATGGGGTTGCGTCGTTTTATAACAGGGTTCCTATAGCCACCTTATGGCTTCATTATCGGATCAGATTCTTGTCATAATATTACATTGTCATCTGATTTACATTAGCATACAAATTTTCATCTTAATCAGAAACCCGGCTCAAATGTAACTTGCAAGATTTGACCCAAAAACAAGACAAACAGACAACAAAGTGATCCTATAAGGGTTCCGTTTTTTCCTTTTGAGGTACGAAACCCTAAAAACAGCAACAAACGGGGCAAGCTACACAGGTACAACACTACACACAACAGTTAATCGTTTTGTTATCAATAGTAATTACTATATCCATAAATTCAATCGCAATACCAATTACCATTAGTGTCCACTTACAACTGGATTGCCACCAGCAGATGTTATCTTAATTGTCCAATAAATTGTTTAATACACCTGTTTCAGGCTCGTTAGAACCTGGTACCCGATAGACGAAGAATCCTGTCTCGTATATTGAATATTAAATGCCTGAAGAAATAATTGGGATTCCCGAAGACCACCTTGGAATTAGCGAAGTTTTATCTATTTATTATACTTGATTGCTACTTGATACTGTAACACAGTTAAGTTTTTTTACGGACAAATCATACAGATTGAGCTAGTCCCAAAGTAAGTTCGAGACTTGTGTTATGGGATACTAACTCAACGATACTATATTTAGTAAAAAATACATATATAAATATAAACATCCAAGATCCAGGTCAATCTGAAAAAGATCATTTTCCACCTTGACCTGACCGGAAATCGCACCCGGGACCTCCGGTGTGACAGCTTGGCATGATAACCACTAGGCCACAGAGGTCGTCGTACTTTGAGTACTTAAGTAATAATTAGAAATGTAAAAGTTCCCGAAAAAAATGCTAGAATAGGTACTTAAAAAAAACAAGAATATACAAAAGATAAACTATTAAAATAAAGATGTTTTTAAAGGCAATTTAAGTTGCCATATTAATAAATGGTCCCCGACCAATTAATAGAATATGAAAATCAAAAATTAGTAATAATACACGGGTATATGTCTCGACCTCATCCGGAGGCCTTCCTCAGGGCGAATGTGACTCGCAATGTCACAAGTAGTCACAACACAAAACACATCGGCCAACAACAACAACATGTCGTCATAAAAACAATATCCTATTTGCAGTTTATCCATGTCAATTAATCCAAAACCAAACATGCGCCATCGCACCCGGATTTCACCGGATTTGTCCCCGATACGTGCACCGCTGCAACTGCAATGATATGGATTGCGATTTAAATGCACTACGCTTGCCAACCTATGTAATGGTTGATGGATTCCATAAATAAAAGAAATATATGACGGCAGGTACAAAGATGAGCGAGCGAAGTAAGCTGGGGCTTCTCTAGGGCTACGCCGTCAATGATGATATGCGTGCCAATACAATAGTCTTACTACTAAGGATGCTCAAGAGCGTGCAAAGTGGAGAAGTAAAAGCAGACCCCAGGATTCACAGCAATACAGCTGTTGAGAACTGGGAAGACGCTGAGATGTGAAAAAGGAACTTCATGCCTTTTGGATGAAGGAAAATAGATGTATAATTTGTAAGTGGCTTACACCGAAATATTGTTATTCTCCAAAAATCTGCCAAGTCGGTCAAAGGGTTGCTAAGACATGGAGTCGCGCCTTTAAAATTTGACATGAACTACTTACGTAGTTTTTAGGGTTCCGTACAAATAATGAAAAAACGGAACCCTTATAGGATCACTCGTGCGTTTGTCTGTCCGTCCGTCTGTTACAGCCAATTTGCTCCGAATATACTGGACCGAATCCGGTGAAATTTGGTGGAATGTTGTAATCCTATGACCCAAACACATATGTGCAAAGTAAATAAATATTTTTTTAAAATAAGGTTCGTTTTCGGGGGACTAATTAGGAAATTAAAAAAAAAAGTTTTGCATACCTTACTGTGTCATATATATCAAATGAAAGGGCTAGTTATGAGGATCTCAAATATATTTTTGTTATTATTGTAAAATGAATAGTTTTGATTTTATTCATGAAAGAAGACGAAATTTTGACCATTCCCCCCCCCCCCCACCCCTGATCTCCGAAATTACTGAGACTAAAATTTTGAAAAAAAAATGGTTGCCTGTAAAGTCGGTTTTACGGGCGAAGATTTTACGTGACAACGCGCGCGGCAGACCGATCATAGTTGAGTGGGAGAGAGACGCAAGGCATTCGGCGGGCCTCTCTCTCGTTCGGTGACTCATCGTAACGTTACCGAGCGTTACACTTTTTCATAAGTGACTCCCAGCCGCAACCTAATTTAAGACGTTGTCACGTCAAAAAAATACAAAATATAGTTCATTGCTTGTAGATTACAGGAAAACCTATAAGAATTCAATCAATTGTACGGAACCCTGTCCACGCGAGTTTAACTCGCACTTGGCCGGTTTATTTTAATTAGCTGCTAGGACATATGATACCCTCCTTTGTAGATAAGCATTAAACTATTCTGTGACTGTGTATGTAATATGATGTATCACTTCATAACATAAAGCAAGCAAAACTAACAATGTTGACTCGAAGAGCACGTCCGAGAGACCAACACCGTGCCCAGCTGTGACCGGGAACCGAACCCGCTGTCGAGTGTCACAATATATGGAAGTTGCCTATTTTGGGACTGATGAGTGAGTGACGGGTTCATAGAGTAGGTGACAAAGGGCAAATGAGTAATTATAGCAGTCATGCCCTTTCTGGATTTTTGACGTGACAACGTCTTAAATTAGGTTGCGGCTGGGAGTCACTTATGAAAAAGTGTAACGCTCGGTAACGTTACGATGAGTCACCGAACGAGAGAGAGGCCCGCCGAATGCCTTGCGTCTCTCTCCCACTCAACTATGATCGGTCTGCCGCGCGCGTTGTCACGTAAAATCTTCGCCCGTAAAACCGACTTTACAGGCAACCATTTTGACGTGACAACGTCTTAAATTAGGTTGCGGCTGGGAGTCACTTATGAAAAAGTGTAACGCTCGGTAACGTTACGATGAGTCACCGAACGAGAGAGAGGCCCGCCGAATGCCTTGCGTCTCTCTCCCACTCAACTATGATCGGTCTGCCGCGCGCGT
Organism: Acrobasis repandana; assembly: GCA_963576875.1. Lineage (NCBI taxonomy): Eukaryota > Metazoa > Arthropoda > Insecta > Lepidoptera > Pyralidae > Acrobasis > Acrobasis repandana. Next base: position 4,239,475 of record OY756238.1, read on the forward strand.
TGTCACGTAAAATCTTCGCCCGTAAAACCGACTTTACAGGCAACCATTTTGACGTGACAACGTCTTAAATTAGGTTGCGGCTGGGAGTCACTTATGAAAAAGTGTAACGCTCGGTAACGTTACGATGAGTCACCGAACGAGAGAGAGGCCCGCCGAATGCCTTGCGTCTCTCTCCCACTCAACTATGATCGGTCTGCCGCGCGCGTTGTCACGTAAAATCTTCGCCCGTAAAACCGACTTTACAGGCAACCATTTTGACGTGACAACGTCTTAAATTAGGTTGCGGCTGGGAGTCACTTATGAAAAAGTGTAACGCTCGGTAACGTTACGATGAGTCACCGAACGAGAGAGAGGCCCGCCGAATGCCTTGCGTCTCTCTCCCACTCAACTATGATCGGTCTGCCGCGCGCGTTGTCACGTAAAATCTTCGCCCGTAAAACCGACTTTACAGGCAACCATTTTGACGTGACAACGTCTTAAATTAGGTTGCGGCTGGGAGTCACTTATGAAAAAGTGTAACGCTCGGTAACGTTACGATGAGTCACCGAACGAGAGAGAGGCCCGCCGAATGCCTTGCGTCTCTCTCCCACTCAACTATGATCGGTCTGCCGCGCGCGTTGTCACGTAAAATCTTCGCCCGTAAAACCGACTTTACAGGCAACCATTTTGACGTGACAACGTCTTAAATTAGGTTGCGGCTGGGAGTCACTTATGAAAAAGTGTAACGCTCGGTAACGTTACGATGAGTCACCGAACGAGAGAGAGGCCCGCCGAATGCCTTGCGTCTCTCTCCCACTCAACTATGATCGGTCTGCCGCCGTTGTCACGTAAAATCTTCGCACGTAAAACCGACTTTACAGGCAACCATATTTTTTTTACCAAACGACAGTCAGAATACAACTAGTAAAACTATATTAATGAAATAAATTATTTGAAAGGAAACGGAGATATCATTTAAAATTTTGTCTCCAGTATCCCCTAAATAACCCTTCAAACTATTTTAGCTTAGCTTTTCTTCGCACATTTGCGAAAAACGGCCACTTTTGGCAAAAGTGCGAAGAAAAGCTTCACGTTCTCACCTTAAACTGTAAACAGTAGTTCATAAAATAGTTTGAAGGGTTATCTGGTGCTTGGTAGAAACAAAATTTTAAATGATGTCTCCGTTTTCTTTGAAATGATTTATTTTAAATGGGGGCAGCACTGGAACCCGGAAAACACAATTTCCATGTAAGTTTACTTTACCGACAATAAATTCTAAATTATGCGCGTATTTACCGGAGTAATTTTATGCAGCATTTGTTACTTATGAATCATTAAAGATAATTTACCACAAATTGAATTAATCGCATTTTCCCGTGTATAGCGAGATAATTGACAAGAAAGTAGTTATGTCCGTGTAATGGTGATTTAGTGGCTGACGAGAGAGTAAGGGGTTCCAATGGATTTATTGTGACTAAATGTAAGGAAACAGCCGTTAAAAGTAAGCCTGGCAACACCAAACTATGTTTTTCAAGTGTGTGTTCTTTAGGCGCGCTCTGCAGCCAAAACGCTTGATGGTTTTAGCTTGAGAGGTGTCCTTAGACTATTCTTAATTGTGAGTGACACTGTAATGCAAGAAGTCTCTTCTTCTCGTCGTGTCCCTGCCCGGTAATTAGTAGTCATCCATATATGTATTTATCTATCCGCATACATATATAATTAGTATTTTTTTTTTTTTTTTTTATTAGAAATTTGAGTGCGTTTGATCTCTATCTAGCCTGATGGGAAGCTAAGATGAGGTCTAAGGTGTATCACGCAGACTCAAAAAATGCCTGTTCACTCTTGCCTTGAAAATCCCTTAATTATATGTATGGGGAAACATCGACGCAGGGAGGGAATTCCACACCTTAGCGGTTCGCACAATGAAGGAGGAGGCGAATCGAGAGGTACGATGAGGAGGAATATCGACCACAAATGGGTGGAATCCCTGTCCACGTCGTGTTGTCCGATGGTGGAATGGTGCAGGGGTAATTAAATTATGTAATTCCTGCGCACACTCCCCGAAGTGCAACCTGTAGAAGACACACAGACTTGCTACCAGTCGGCGATGTTCGAGGCTGTGGAGCCGTCCTGCCGTAAGCAACTCATCACCAACGAGTCTTCTGGCACGTCTGTCGATAGCTTCCAGGGCTTCGAGCTGATAGCGGGCAGATCCATCCCATAGGTGGGAGCAATACTCCATACATGAGCGGACTTGAGCTGTGTAAAGGCTCAACAGTTGGTCAGGGGTAAAATATCGTTGGACCTTGGAGAGGATGCCCAGTTTTTTAGAAGCCGTCTTAGCCCTGGACTCAATATAGCTACCGAAGTTAAGATTTGATGAGAGATCGATACCGAGAAGTTCGAGATGACGGGTGATAGGAACAGGCACACCCCGGAAAGTGGGAGCCAAGTTGAGAGGGCTCTTTTTAGCAGAGAAGAGACACGCCTGTGTCTTAGAGGCATTGAATCTCACAAGGTTGGCATCACCCCAATCGGAGACAGCTTGCAGAGTAAGATTGGTATGGAGCACCATTGCCTCTCTTAGTTCGTCTATTTCCGGTTTTTTTGCCCTTGCACTAGAAAAATATCTTTCCGTAACGGTGCTATCGTCTGCATACCCAAAAATACCGGGCTTTAGCAGATCGTTAATGTGAAGCAGAAATAGCGTTGCGGAAAGAACAGATCCCTGAGGTACTCCAGCATTAATTGCCAATAGGTCAGACGAGCAGCCGTCAAGAGTTACTCGAATAAACCGTTCCCTCAGGAAATCGGAAATCCAAGCACAAAGGGTGGGAGGGATACCGTAAGCGGAAAGCTTCGCTATAAGAGCGTCATGCCATACCCTGTCAAATGCCTTTGAAATGTCAAGTGAGACAGCAAGTGCCTCACCGTATTTTTCAAGGGCTTCACCCCAAAGATGTGTAGCGTACACAAGAAGATCCCCAGTAGATCGGTTCTGGCGAAATCCGTATTGCCGGTCACTGAGGAGATCATTGTCCTCAAGGTACGCAAGTAAGCGCTTGTTAATAACACGCTCCATTACCTTACACAGAATGGAGGTGATTGCAATTGGGCGATAGTTTGAAGGGTCGGCACGTCTACCCTTCTTAGGTACGGGTTGAACATTGGCGAGCTTCCACATTTTTGGGACGATTCCGGACCGAAGAGATAGACGAAACAGGCGCGTCAGAACAGGAGACAACTCGGGTGCGCAATTCCTTAAGACAATAGCAGGAATACCGTCGGGACCACTGGCCTTATTCACATCTAAGTTGCGTAGAGTCTTGAGAACCTCCTTTTGATGAATGCGGACTTCAGGCATTTTACATCCACAAGGAGGTAACTGGGGCGGTGTTTGATTGCTAGCATCTAGACGTGAGTTTTCGGCAAACAGTGAAGCTAGTAAATTAGCTTTTTCTAAAGCCGTGTGTGCCAGTGTACCGTCAGGATTCTGCAAAGGAGGAAGTGAGGAGCGGCAAAAGTTAGCTTCAACGCACTTAGCCAGAGACCAAAATGCTTTACTACCGGATGGGTACGAAGCAAGTTTGGCACCAACTCTGCCTATGTGGTCGAAGCGAGCCTTTTTAAGCGTTTTTTTTGCAGGACTTGGCCGCAAAGTTAAAGGCTTTCTTCTTTTTACGCGTATCCGGAGCTCTGCGCTTACGAGCGTCAGCCCAAGCCTGGTATGCTGACTGTTTAATAGCCTCAGCTTTTAAACAGTCAGCATTGAACCAGGGTTCAGCTTTGATGCCAGAGGGTCGATCAGAAAATGGAATATAATACTCCATCGCCTGACCGAGAACCTCAGCAACGGCACTTGCACAGCTCGACGGATCGCCAGAAGAAAAGCAGGCTTGCAGCCAAGGGTAAGAAGCAAGGAAATGTCGCATCTCTTCCCAATCTGCTGACTTGTACCGCCAAACCCGTCTATTGCCTCTAGGGCTAGTTCTTTATGTATTATATTTACATAATTATATATTATGTATATTTATTTAAAATTAATACTTATGTATATTCTTGATTTATTCTTGTAGGTATTTATAGATACTTTTTAATTTTGTTTACACACTGTCGCACCACCCAAATTATTTCTCTACTTGGTCCAATGGTTGACTGGCAAAGAACGCCACAAGGCGTTAAGGTGGTACTGGAGGCGCGGGCGAACTCCACAGCGAGTTGCCTACCGACGCGCTTCGTCGTGTTGCTATTTCGTCGAGAAAGAGAAAGGGCGCTAAAAAATGTAGCTCCGTCCCGACCCCCGCATACACCCCCGCGTACGACAAAGAGAGTGCACTGAACGCCAGCGAAACGGGCCGTTATAGGCCATGAATCGTAGTTTTCGTATATTTCGATAAATACGATACATACCCAAATAAAAGTAAATTATTTGGAATTTAGAGTCTTCACTCTAGTCGTATAATTAGTTTCCATAAGGATCGAAAATATAATTATAAGTGTAATAGGCGTCTAAATATTACTCGATTTCGTCGATAAAAAAGGCAAATTTTAAGTTGCTATAACTTTTTTTTTGTTTATTATTTTCGAACCAAAACTAATTACAGATCTAGATATTTATCATCTTAATGCTTGTAAAAAATTTGAATACGATGAGTTTTATGGTTTCGAAATTAAAACGAAAGTACGTTTGTATGGGATTTCGTCCCTCCAGTTAACCCTTAAGTCCGCCATTTGTACACTTATTTATGTGCAATAAAGTTTAAATAAATAATATAAAAATTACTTGTAATTTATATAGATGTCGTTTTGTTTCGAATGTATAGTTGTTTATATTACATACTGACGACGTAAGTTTGATGGTACGATACGACGGATAAAGTGTCAAAGTCGCAAGTGTATGCGACCGTCACATCATGTTAATGTAATGAAATGACATTTCGCCGTGAAGTGAGCCGATGACATCATGTACTTCTGCTGTACTGGTTCTGTCAATCTTGGACTAGAGGTTATAATTGTCATGTATCAGACAGATAGAAGTGAGCGCCTGAGCGCGAATTCTTTCGATGGACTTTTGCTCTGCGCGGGTGACGAAGATTGTAACTTTTGTAAGTTACAGTAAAGGGTCAGTTCACACCGAGACGCGACGCGACGCGACGCGACGTAGCGCGCACGTGAAAGAAATACAGAACTTGTTTACTAGACAAAAAGAGTGAGAGTCCGCTGCGCCTCGCTATGCAGCGCTACGCAGCGCGGCAAAGCGGGCTGTCGCTGAAATCAGTATCTTTTTGCCTAGTAAACAAGCGCTTTTTTGAAGAAATATAGAACTTATTAAATTCACAAAACGAGCGAGATTTCACTGAGCCCGCAGCGCTGCTTTTTGTAGTAAACAAGTTCTATATTTCTTCAAAAGTCGCGTCGCTTCGTGTCCCGGTGTGAATTGACCCTAATAAGACGGAAAGTAATGCCAGTGTCGAAGTTGCAAGTGTGTGCGACCGCCTCACCTCTTTGTTGATGAAATGACAGGTCGCCGACAAGTGGACCGCGCCCAGTGAGTGACATCATGTATGTGTGGAACTTGTTCAGTCAAACGTGGACCAAAAGTGGTAACAATTGATATGTATCAGAGAGATAGATGTCAGCGCGAACTTATGTTAGTTCGCGTTTAAAGTCTGGCCAAAGAAAGCTGTCCAAGAAAAACCGCGACAATTTTAAAAATCCATTTAATTTTTGAAGTAAATGAATACTTCGTTAGGCGCGTTGGGCATTTTTGAGATGGAAAAAAAATAAAATTGAAGTCGTGACACTGTCACGTAACCGACACCACCTTATTCAAGTTTTCACTTCTGTCGACACTCCCGGAGTGCCTCTTTATTAATGTTATTTAAATTTTTATTGTTCCACTTGTAATTTTCGATATATTTTGAAATAAGTACTTGTCTTAAATGTTATGTTTTTAAGGTGATAAGGGGCAAGCAAAACCATCCAGATGTATTGTCACAGATTGGGCTATGTGTGCCAAACAAATACGTGTGGCGCCGCCGTCGGCCGCCGCTGCTGGCCGTGCCCAGAGCGCGCACCAACCTGCTGCGGGACGCACCACTCACACAAGCACTGCGCACGCTTAACGTTGTAGCCAATAGGATCGACTTATTTACTACTACTCTGAGTGAATTCACACGGGTATCATTAATGATTATTTGCAATAAAATGTAATAGGCTGCACTGTCGCATTAGGTTAATAACCTGTAATGATAGAATGTAAGATGAAATAAAATAAAATAAAAAAAATAAAAAATAAAAATAAAAATTGCCGCGGTTTTTCACAGGTTTCGTTGGCCAGACAAAGTAAAGACGGAGAGTGATGGCGGTGTTTCTATCATGTATACGAATAAGCAACGCACGCGCAAAACATCATAAACTTAAACAAGATCTTCAAGATATCTCTGGTAGTTTAAAGTTGAAAAATATCATAAAACCGGATTATGTTGCCAAATTCCGGTAGCGTAATAAACAAACAAGTTGGTCTACTTATTGTTAACCCAGTCGTGCGGAGTTATGAATAGTTTATGATAATTCTGTGTACTTAACTACAAGGCTGATCGTGATGTAAGTTGGTGAGAATGTAGGAAACTGTGTTACTTTTGGTAACGCTCAAGTTTTTTAGATAATCTAATGTCAAATCAAAGACACTTGCTAGAGCCATTAATATTTTTTTGAGAATTATTTTACTGGATACCCTGGATGCAAGTCCTTTAGAGCCTATCTTCAGTTTGATTGCTTCTTTATATAACTTGTTACTGTTAGGAATCCTAACAGGTACAAGTTATTACAAACAAAGGGTGGTACGCCTTTGATTGCTTCAAGGGGCCTTCTGGCGAAAAATCTATACGAGTCCACTAGTTTTCGTGGCCCAGTCCACTATAATTATTTCACATGTTGTTCATGAGCATTTATAACACCAAACTACACCAATTTCACATTATAAAGTCCACTAAAATCAATTTGCAAAATAATTTAAAGCAAACCCCAACTTCCCGCCAAAAACTCACAGAACCATTTATTTTAATATGAGGTGACGAGACGAAATCGATAACTTTAATGAACGGGCAAGTGCGAGTCGGACTCGTACATGAAGGGATCCGTACCACCGTACAATGTTTTAAAATGCTGAAGAAACACGTTTCTTGTATGACGACCCCCTTTAATTTTTAACTTTATCTAATTTTTAGTATTTGTTGTTATAGTGGTCATAGTAATACATAATCGGTAAAAATTTCAAGTATCAAGTTAATGTCATTATAAAGATCGAGTTAAAAACGTTAAATAAACACGTTTCTTGTATGACGACCCCCTTTAATTTTTAACGTTTTTAAATTTTAGTATTTGTTGTTATAGCGGCCACAGTAATACATAATCGGTGAAATTTTCAAGTGTCTAGGTATTACGGTTCAAGAGATAGAGCTCTGTGACAGACAGCGGAGTCTCAGTAATAGGGTCCCCCCTGCACCCTTTGGGTACGGAACCCTAAAAAGGAATGGCAACAAGCTGCTTTAGGCGGTGATCCCACTGCACCGCGCACCGTCGCGGCAGATTTTTTTACATTGTATGCAAGTAGCTCAGTTTGTATAGAAAACACGCCTACTACCACCCACTGAAAACGCGTCACCGCGCGGCACGGGAGCGTCAGTATGTAGAAACCGCGCTCCGCGACGGTGCGCGATGCAGTGGGATAACCACCTTAGATGGAGATCAGTGTAAGAAGGAATAAGGCCTTTGCCTAGCAATGGGGCCCATTATTAGGCTAGAAAAAATATAAGGTGTCAAACGGATTGATAAAATTAGATACACAATACTGCGCTTCATCCAGGGCCGTAAAATAATTCTCAAATAAAAAATTACAAAAGTTACGGATGTAGGCAAGAAAGCGCTAGGTTGAAGTCACGTTGGCCGTATGCATCCGGAAAGTTGCAATATGGGCTATTGCTACAAACTGGGTTCCAGCAGATGGATTCAGATTGGGAAGTAGACGATTTGCGTGCGTTAGATAAACATTAAAAAGCAAAGGCCAAGAATAGAAAATCGTGAAAGGAAAGAGGCCTTGGTCCAGCAATGGGACAAAAATGGCTTTTGAAAAAAAAATGCAGAATATGGGTGTGCTTCTTTTTTATTTATTTAATATTGCACAATAATGTAACGGAGTTTTTGGCGGGAAGTCAAGGTGTTTGGTTGGGGTTTTCTTTAAATTATTTTGCAAATTGATTTTAGTGGACCTTATAATATAAAATTGGTGTTGTTTGGTGTTATAAATGCTCATGCTCATGAACTATATGTAAAATAGTTAAAGTGGACAGTCATAGTACGGCTGTAGTGATATTTGTTTCGCGGACTGTGTGGGCGTCTTCGGGCGTCGTCCGCCACTCAATCGGCTATGAAAACCAGTGGACTCGTATAGATTTGTCGCCAGAAGCTGCCTTAAAGCAATCAAAGGCCTACACCAACCTTTGATTGTAACTTGTTAGGAAAAAAAAATTCCCATGTTTTATTAACTTGTTCCTGGCTAAATACGCAGTAGCGTCAAGCCATAAATTAAAAAAAAAAAAGTAACGATTATGATACAAAAGGTAAAACTTAATGCTAAGCATTGTCTACCAGTTCGCCTTAGGGGCGTAGCAGAAAAGGTAATAATACTTATTATCGCTTTTTGTCTTTTTAACTAAACTTTTAACTACGAGTAAATCCCCAAACTATGAACTAACGAGCCCCATAGGTCTTTTTTGGTCTCCACTGCAAGAGCACGATCCTCTCTGTACTACCAGAGTCATATATTAGCTAGAGCAGTCAGAGGATTTGGCCTACATTCCCCATGCTCGCTGGCCAGACGGGTTGGAGAGGTCTTACTGATTTGTATAAGCATCGTTTAGCTGGTATTTCCTAAGTCGCCTGTCGCCTTCTACGACATCCACGGGAAGACTTGGAATGGTCCTATTCTACTCTGCCTGGAACCAAACTACTAATTTATTTTTTTTACTTTTGTGTCAATAAGAAAATTAATAATTATTATTTAACAATACATAAATAAATTAAAATAAAAGTAAAATATATCAACTTATCTTCAATGATTTATTTACAGTCATAGTCGTAAAAATCTGTTCTAAGATTAATTTACTTACCTATTGACCTTAGAATATATAATACTCTTCTGTGCTATTGACATACATTTACATATTAAAAAAAACTGCTCAAATAGAAAAAGTCTGTATGCTACAAATTCAAAGAATGCAGACGTTCTATGAATTTGGCAAAAAAAGTTTGCGTCGATGGAGCGCTTCGTAGATCAATATCAGCAGTACCTATCATCACTTTTTTTTTCTATTTAGGCGAGGTTGCCGGGAAAAAAATGCTTAGCGATAAGGCCGCCTTTTGCGCATTACCTAGTTTTCAAGATAATTATGTTCTGTACCTATTTTTCTGTGGAATAAAGGTTGAACCACAAAACGCGTTCTCGTGCTAATATCAGCTCGTGTGTTTCCACGCTTTTGATATACTGACAAATATAGGTATGTAGATTCTTTGGAACTGATTGCGATGCTGGCCTCGGAAAAGGTTGAAGATTATTATATTAACACTAGACTTATATGTGGGCACGGCAAAAAATTATTATTGCAAAATAGGTTTATTTACACGACTACCCCAAAAAAAGGTGTGTAATGTTTTCAGGAATGATGATGCTGTATGTATGTGTTTCTTTATTTAACCATAACATCGAAATACCTGAACCGATTTGGATGTATGAAACATCCTTAGAATCCTTGCATCCTTAGGTAATTTCTTCTACTTATTTTTGTATTTAAAGGCCGTGCTCTTGTTGGCAGAGTGCTTTCCATGTGTCTCTTTTCTGCGCTAAGTTCTTAACCTCAATTTCACATTAAATTTTTGTTTTATTTGATCAAAAAATTCTTAATCGTCTTTTTCCTTCTACGGCTATAATTTTTTTTCTGAAAATTTCGGCCCTCCATTTGTTTTTAAATCAAAACCCTTGTTATTCATATTTTGACTTCCGAATCGTCCGATCAACGTCATTCTTCCGGGTTTTCTAACACTTTAGTACTACCAAATCATTTTTGGTACAACTTGATTGTTTCGCTATTGTATTGAAAATATAAAATACTAGCTTTCGCCCGCGGCTTCGCTCGCGTATCCCACGGGAACATTACATTTTTCCGGGATGAAAGGTACACTATGTCCTTCTCTGTACTCCTAACTATCTGTATGCGAATTTTCAAGAAGATTGGTTCAGTAGATAAAGCGTGAAGAGGTAACAAACAAACAAATATACAAACTCACTTTTGCATTTATAATATTAGTTAGGATCAGCAACACATCGTAGATTACGACTTCCTCCATTTCATTATCAGATTTTATTGACCATTTATTTATAAATAACAATAAAGCCCTTGCCATACGTAAGTCATTTTTGGCGCGAAGTGCGAACCCTTCAGCCTAAAGCCCTAAAGGGACAATGCTCTATAACTATGGTTTCTTCCGTCCGTCACGTTCGATTTGAAATTTCAAATTCGAACCATGATTTCCCGCGTGACTCAGCGCATGCGCGTAATCCACCAATCTAGTTGTTGTAATCGCGGGTCATTGGCCGGGGATGGACCGAGCGGCCTAGCTGGCCAATGTGCGGTCAGGGTCCCGGCCTGACATTGTGCATTCCTTTTATGAAACGTCGAACACTTAAATGTCTTTTTAATCGATAAAATTGCAATTTGCAATGCTTTCACTCAAGGCCAGCTAGGTACATTTTACCTTTTTGCCTGGAAATTTATTTTAGCAATCGATCATTTTACTCTAAGACGTATAGTTATACTTAAAATACTCTTACTGTCTTCTGTGCTCTAGTAGATCGAGAGCTGGCACGAATTTTTGGGTAGGTATTTGAGGCAAGTTGAAAACTTGTCACATACCTCTCCTATTATACCCCAACACGGAACTGCAGACCTGGCTGGTGAGTAGCGGGGCTAAACCATTTTGATTTATTTAGATTGACCTGGCAGGTAGAAAGTCCCATCACAATGACCTGTCTTTTTGAGAATCTTATTTTTTTGTTATAAGTAATACCCTATTAAAATTTCAAGTTGCCTCAAATACCTTTTTTATATTTTTTTGAAAAATACTTTTGTACGCGCCTGGCAATATCAAAGCCCCGACTAAATCGTCTGGCTTATTGATTTTTTTATTCTTTAAACATTAAACTACAGCTTGCTTTAGCCCCGTTACTCACCAGCCAGGTCTGCAGTTCCATGTTGGGGTATAATAGGAGAGTTATGTCAGTTATGTGACAAGTTTTCAACTTGCCTCAAATACCTACCCAAAAATTCGTGCCAGCTCTCGGACCATAGTGGTAACATTATACGTTCCAAAGAGGACGATAACTTACTGCACGATAATTTGTGCGTAACAGGGGACTAATTAAGGTACTTTATGTAACAGAGACGGGGGAGCAGCGTCATCTGTACAAAGACTTCTTACCATCTACTGCGATCACCAACCCGTCTACTCAGCGTGGTGATTATAGGCTAAATCCTCTCAGGAGCGGGCTTCAGTACAGCAATGGACTGATATAGCGTGTACGGATTAATTAATTCTATAATCGACATTGCCCAAGTCTCTGGAACGAAAGGTTATCGCAGACTATCATAACAACTGAGTTTGTATTCATCTGTGAAATCAATTACGTGTGTACCGTTTATTTATAGAAATAACATAATCGAAATTATGTAAGGAAATTATATTATGTTGTCATCAGAGAGATTTAGAGATATTACGTGGTCGTCTTTAGAAGCCTCCTAGTCCAGTCTCTCAATCTCAATTGGCTATGAAACTAATGGATTCGTTTAGTAAATAAAAATAATATATAGAGGATCATTAACATAGATTATTAGACCAGTTATCTCAAACATAGGCCCATGGCGGCGTGAATATTATCATACTTATTTAATTTTCAAACAATGAAATCTGGTTCTTTACCAATGGAAAGTTATTTCCGTGTTACTTGAATTATTCTTACTATATTGCAATAAACACCAAGACATATTTTTTTAAAATTATATTTACCATGTTTTTGTATGGTTTTCGCTTATATACTGTCGCAAGTATAAGTACCAGCAAGCGACTAAGTGAAGTTTATGGAGACGAGAGATGAACAAGACGAAACAGTCATACGTGGTGCCTCCTCTAGTTTTACTTATTAGCTCTTTGGCCCTATTCAATAAAATACTTGTATCCAGGCACAGCGGCGGCACTCCCTGTACGTGAGAGTTCGAACGCCGGTGACCTTGAGCTCGGAGCTCGTAACGCTAGGGTTGATACCGAACTGAAATGGACTATCGTGCGGTGCGTGAGAGAGACGCGAACTAGGTACCAGCCCTCGGCCAAAGCAGTCAGCGATAACTTGTTCCACGCCCCGCGCGCCTCTCAAGGCCCCCGCGCACATCTAGACACCCACACATAGCCGCAAGCGATTATACGTGCACACATGCTTAAGTGTCGTTTCTTTTCGCGTAGTGTATATATTCTTTGATTCAGGGCCGTAACTTTTTTCATTTCCCCGTAGAATAGAAATAAACCCAAGCAGAACCACGCACTCATTATTCCATTATAACTCATAAACAGCGTACGGGCATGTAATTTACTAGTTTACATTTTTTTCTTTACACAAAAAGAAAGTGTTCCAGTTTTCGTTCACGGCTGAGTCGTTGGACGTAATACGTTTTCTATGTCAGCTGTAATTATGTGAAATAACGAAGTATAGGAGGCAAAGGCGTAGTGTTCTATACAACAATGTCGGCACGGCAATAAGTAAAACTCTTTACTGTTAGTACATTTGTTCCCGTTATGTGTGTTGTATTTATGACACACGTTTGAGAGTTGATTGGGATAGCAGGACTCAAACACATGTCGATCCTTCAACACTTATGTATGTATTTTATTTAAGCGGCAAGTTCTCGGCGGACACTTTATTCACGATTTAGGGATTTTGGTCTTCTGCGGACAAACTACTGCAAAAACACAACATATAATCCCGCATGTTGTATCAGGCAGTCGGTCTTTTTAGGGTTCCGTACCCAAAGGGTGCAAACGGGACCCTATTACTGAGACTCCGCTGTCTGTCCGTCTTTCACAGGGCTCTATCTCTTGAACCCTAATAGCTAGACACCTGAAATCACCGATTATGTTTTACTGTGGCCGCTATACCAAAAAATACTAAAAATAAAAAAAAGTTGAAAATTAAAGGGGGTCATCATACAAAAAAGGTGTTTTTTTCAGCGTTTTTAACTTGATCTTTATAATGGCATTCTAAATAATTGAAATTTTCACAGATTATGTATTACTATGGCCACTATAACAACAAATACTAAAAATAAAAAAAAGTTAAAAATTTAAGGGGGTCGTCATACAAGAAACGTGTTTCTTCAGCGTTTTAAAACATTGTACGGTGTTACGGAACCCTTCATGTACGAGTCCGACTCGCACTTGCCCGTTTATTTTAAATAATTACTTGTTCACATATTCATTCTCTTTTATGAACATCTCCATCTTTACTATCTTTGCTGTCAACATTAAAATAATTTAAGACCGTTTCTAAAACTTTTCTCACGTTATAATCTGGATTCAATTCAATAGATTTTATGTGTTTGCAGTAATTAAACAGAATTCAATACGTGGGAGTGTTGAGTTCAGCGTAGCGAAGTTATTGCTATGGAAACAGGTGCGAGAGTAAATAAATTCTAAACAGGGATAGGCGCTCGGCCTCAGGGATTGTTAACGATACCAAATTCACACTAAAAGTAACGTTAAATAACGTTATTTTCATACGGGTAGTTGTGGTAACGTTATAAGGGGTATCGATAATACAGTTTAGAACGTTATCAATTAACGATTTATGTAACGATACTTTTTTCAATACTTGTTAAATATTATATAAATAGCTCTAGTAGCCTACTAGACAAACTCTCATCAATTTATTCTGTCAAATATCGATAAGAAATACAGTGTTAACAATACCTTTTACCGTTAATATCATTGGTAACGTTATCTGATATAACGGTAAATATTGGGAAAAATACCGTTACTCAGCATAACGTTATCTTTGCTGATAACGTTAACGCCGTTTGACAGAATTAACGTTACCAGATTTTTAACGGTATTCCAAGCCCTGCTCTGTCTTACGGACAAATGTTTGATTTGCGGAATTGCTTACTTTGTAGTACCTAAGTAATTGTGTTGTTTTTAATTTGGAAAATTAGATACCCAATAAATAAAAAAAGATCGCAATAATGAAGATACTGGCACACATAACTTTGACATTGAGCTGAGATATAAAACTTTGTATTAAAGTACTAGAGAAGACGCCGTGTATTGACGACGTCCGTGGCGTGGCGACAAAATTAAAATTTTCATCAATCCGAACCATCAGTCTGTCATTCCGTGGGTTAAACGATCATTCTGACCAGACTGATGGACTGAACTGATGCCAAACTGAGCGTGTAACCTACATCAAAGCGTAAACCATAAGAAAACATGATAAACATAACTGAAGAACGGAAATAAGGTAGAACCGAGACACATTCAAACCTTGCGATGGAAGTTTCGCGATTAATCCTGTTACCAAATGATTTAAACATATTTCTAGTATTTGTTATCAATTTATTATTAATAGTGTAGGTATGACGTTCCCGGATACGATAAAAATTGTTACTCATATAGATATACCTAACCTTTCAAAGAGACTCATACATTATAGCATGGTAATATTATCTAATTAGATAATTATACTGTGCTTATAGTCGATAGGCAAGTAGTTACAATGCACATGAAGTCTTAAAAAATTCAAATCCACTTCAAATTGGGTAGAAGGAAATGGTCTAAAATCTTGTCCAAAATGAACTACCTACTTACTTATCAAGTAGAAAAACGGTGAAGTTGAATAAATTTGGGTTTGTAGGTAACAAAAATATCGATGAATTTTTTTTATGACCACGCAATGCAGTCTCGTCATGTTGCATCCTGAATTCAGACAGCTGCTTGAAAATATGAATTTAACATTTCAAATTATATTTTCAAGCATTGTAGTTCAACAGACGCCTCCTGGAGTAAAACAGACAAAATAAAGTTTAGAGTTCTTTAGTTAACTCTATTTCCAGGGCATTTACCTAGGTAAAACTTCTTTTTTCAAAAGTATCTATTGTGATAAAAAAAAAACACTTCATTTATCCCGCATGTTATACACCTCATTTCTCCATCTCATCCTGTCTGCTTTTTGAAACTTCATTTCATTCCAAATTCCATTTTCAAATTATGACATTATTCCTTTTTCATCATCCGATTCATTCCAATTCCATCTTTCCTCCTGATTTCACAAACAGGAGAGCTATTATCTACTTATGTATAATAAAATTTAGTCTGTATTTTTCATTTTTTTTTGTAACAGTCAAGTGAATTAAAGTATTAAAATCACTGTTGTATCAAGTCTGCTCTCTGAGGGTTACATCTGCCTACTCAACAAACACTTATACGTAGGGCCCATTTTACAAGCTGGGATAGATAAGACCTTTCTTACATTGTCTTAATGCCCAACGTGGGGTTTACACGTTTTCCTTTGGTTCAACCAGACCTAGAATTTTTTTAGGGTTACATCATTTTCCTACTTTTTTCTCTGCTCCCTGTGGTTCAGATATACGTTTTATGTGTTCTGTTCTTTTCACTTAAGGCCTATTTACACAGTGCAAGTTTCTTGCTTGTTGCATACAATTTTATTGAAGCAATAAATGATTTGTATGGCTGACGTTCTGTTTAGACCATGCAAGTTTTCTATTGCTTCAATTTAATTGTATGCTACAGGCAAGAAACTTGCACCGTGTAAATGGGCCTTTAATATTTTATTCAAGTGGCTATACATATAGTACTTTTTAGTTATTGAGTGAAGTTTTTCAACATTTATCGTAATCAATACCTATAACTGTAAGTTATCGGTTAATAATTAGAACCAACATCATGTGTCTCGTTAAAATAATCATAAAATTCAAGTTCAGTGCAAAAGAATTAAATCATCGTGCGCCTGCGCGTCATTGGCAGTTTGTAGGTTTTTCTGTTGCCTAACAAGCTAGCCAGCCAATTAGGGTAAGCCATTACTTGCAATATATGCGGTTCCACTTGATTTCACAGACGTGAATGAAAATGTACATTATTAAATGTTTATTGCATTGTGTTTCAATTCCGAATATTATTTATTAGTAAATAAGAACCTACCAAACATAAAAGTTAAGTTTTGAAAAGAAAGTTTTGAGTGTGTTAAAACTTACTTTTTAATTTTTTATATAGAGATTCTTTTTATTTAGATACAATTTAGGTACCCATCGTGTACAATCTAAATAAAAATGCATATAAAGTATGAAATAAATAAATAAAAAACATATTGTAAAAATTTGCCTGGTGGATTAAAATTTGGCCGGGCCTTAATTCCACTGACAACAGAAAAGTAGGTAGTAGGTATATGTAAGATATGTCTTACATAATCTAGGTTTACCTTTTTTTGTTTTGAAATCTAAATAGACTAATTTTGAGTCGCTAAACTATAGAATAAATAATACTATGCCAAACAATGCTTCTAAATGTACCTACTTGCCTTCACAAAGCACGAAACAGGAGTCCTTTGTACTTCCCTATTGCGATTTAAATGGACTTCAGCAAAGCTGAAACTTGGCATGGTTTCAGAGGTTTGTCAACATTTGGACACATTCGCAAAATGACCACTTCCACGCTGGTCTTATAACAAAAAACGTTCGTACTTCTTGTCCGTACAAGTCAGCCTAGGCAATTAGACGTTTTCCTGTAGATATTAGACGTTGGGATTGAAACCTGTCACATTCAGATTCACATTTTCAATTTCCCATTGTGACCCTCAACTCTATGTACTCCGTAACCAAGGAAAATATGAGAGTAATAAAAAAAATCTAAGCTATATGTAAGTCAAATACGGTAAAGAATTTTAAAAAGAGGTTTTTCTAAGTGTAAGAAAATAATTATGTTTAGTGCAAGTAGCATTAACATAACATTAACAATAAGTAATTCTAAGAGTAGGACATTTTGCGATTAGGGCCAATGGCAGCTAAACAGATTTAAATGATCCTTTGACAAGCGCTGAAAGTTGGCGTGGCTTCAGAGGTATTTGTATAACAATAGGGTCGTGCTGCGGCAAAGGCAAGGTCGCGGGATAATAGTTAGCTAGTTATAATGAGATCTTGGCTGTATGGCTTTGACGCTTTGCCTCCATTGGCTCCATTTATGATGTTCGATTTTCAAACCGAGATTTTTTTTTGTGTTTTGGAGAAAGAACCCGTTACTGTTACTTACCTACTTCTTACAGGCTGCCTCAATTACCCGGATTGTCCCATCTTTATAAGAAGGCTCAACGCGCTAGGGTGGATTCTTATACACTGTCCTAAAAAGTCTACCAGCGACGGCAGTCTTGAAGTTGACAGGTACTTTTGTCTCGCAATCAAATTGTAAAAAATTTGATGATAAAAATTATTACAAAGGTTTTTAAGGGAAAATTCATATTTTCTATATAAAACGGATAAGATTCGCTTGTGCCGCCGGCTGACCTTAACCCCGCGACCTCACTGTTTACGCTGGCGCTGAGTCAGTCTTCAGACAAGATACCTGTACCACGGCTGTACCTACCTAAGAAATTGGAAATACCTGTTTTAATGTTTCAGTCATGAGATTTTCATATATCAGGAACTTATTTGTTTACACTTACACCAATTCTTATTTTAAAAGCGTTATTTATCCAGCCTGCAATATAGGAATATCATATATATCATCATCCTATGATTGACTTCAGTTTCAAACTACAGTGAATCGTCAATAGATTCTTCATATCTTGTAGACAAACTGATCTAGGCTAGGCTAGCCTTTTTACTGCAATTTTTAGACAATTTATTCATAAAAAAATTAGTGTAACTTAATAAAAAAATATTAACAGTTGGCGAGCTAACGCTAAAAAGAAACAATAAAAGGCCTACTATGCTTTTGATTGTAACTTGTTAGTAATAAAGAAGCAACAAAACTGAAGATAGGCTCTAAAGGACTTGTATCCAGGGCCGTAGAATAAAAATTACTAGATTATACAATACATACTTATTACTAGTAAAATAACATAAATAATTTGTCAACCTTTACTTGCATCTTAGACGAGTTGCTATTGCGATAGCGAGCATTCAATTCTATTTTCTCGCACGCACCTGAAATAACAAATGAATTACTGCAATATGAGCATATGATATGAAATAACAAGGATTACTAGTGCCCTTAGCATGGCACCGTTGATAAATCAAGTGGCAAAGATTTTATCGCGCGACGTACTAGTGCTATCCCCCTCGATAGCTTTAAGTTTACAACGGTCCCGCCCTTGCTACGGGAGCAGGGGTTAAAAGTCTTCTTGTGGACAAGTGCAGTTTATCCCCTAGGGAGGAAGTGTAAGTGTTGTACTTACCCCAAACTTACCCTAATACGCGTGAAGAGGGTAGTGAAGTGACGATAAGGGTGTGATTTGTTGTTAGAGAGGACGAACTTATAGACTCAATATTGATTCTGCTTTATAAATACTACTTATGTCTTTATTTATCCCCTGTGCTGTGGTAGAGACAGCCTAGGGTCATAAGACCCAAAGGCCAGTTTCAATGTTATGTGTAGATGGAAAAGGAATTCAAATCAGTGACGGGTTGCTAGCCACGTCGTAGGTTTTTTAGAAGAGTGGCTATACAAAACCAGCGCCTGCCAGGGGGTTGAAAGAATTTTGTGTTTACCTAGCGACCGCGTGAATCGGGTAAAGACGATTAGATGCACCATGAATTTTTTGTGGATTCGAGCCCCACACTACCGCTCCCCATCCCCGTGGGTGAGTGGTGTGGGTTGGCCATTCTCCATGTAAAAAGAAAGGTTTCACCTATTCTTAAAATTGCCTTTTCCATATTTCGCGGAAAGAGATGTTGGTTAGTAATAAAAAATAATGCTGTGTAGAAAGTGTTTCCCTGCCAAATAATAAGCCTAAAAAATTAAGCTTAATGTATAAGTTAAAAAAATTTGACCTGCATGGTCAAATTTTTTTAACTTATACATTTTCTTTATTATCAGTTGAAGGAGAGTTTATTGCACTGCACCCACTACTTTCTACTCGTGGGTGATCTGGCCCCCTGGCACCCACGTAGTCGGCGCCCCTGGCCACGAGTGAGGATATTGATTTTGTCTGACACAGTAATATTTATAGATTAGCCAGCCCCGTTGGTCTGGATCCGTCGTATAAAGCCTTGAGATTTGACCTTGGTATCAGAACCTCAGACTTGGTCATAAATATTGGATTTAATACGAATATTAAAGCTTAAATATTTAAGCAAACTGCTAGATAATTTTCCAAGCTAGTATTTTATTCGATCTAGATTCTATAAAAAAGGTGTTGTCAAAGAATCGAATATATATTTATTCACAAACTAAGACTGCAGGCAATTTTTCACGTCATGCGTCAGTTTACAATGTACCTCTATTATTTATTCCAACTTTATTGCAATAAAGGATATAAATGGCGGATTTACCTTAAAGATAAGGATAAGTTCGTAACATTACGTCTGTAGACGTAAATCAATTGTTATTTCTATTGTGTCTGGCTTAGTGTCCACCAGCAATGTGTTAAGGAAATTTGATATTGATCTTTTTCGAGAAAAAAAAATCAAATTAAACACACACAATTCAATAAACCACAGCAAACAAAAACTTCCGTATTTTATAATTAATAGGATTTTTTAATTAGGTACTAGACTAGACAAACTATCTCTAGGTATAACTTTCGATATCACGCTCTCGCTTTTTCGATCCCCTCCCTTGGCATATTAAGAAATATTAGTTGTTAAAAGTAGTTTAGGATTTTAGTCTAGAGGATGGATGAAAGGACATTATTCTTCTTTAACTTAAGACAATACATGGAAAACGGCCACTTTTGGCAAAAATGCAAACTAAAGCTTGACGTTCCAGTGGTTCATAAAATACTTTGAAGGGTTATGTAGGTTTTACTAGCTCAATATTTTAAATGATATCTCCGTTTCCTTACAAATAATTTATTTCAAATGGGGGCAGCTGGACTCCGTGTATCGTCTTAAGAGCTTGCTCTTGTCGGTGGAGTTAAGTAGAGATGCCTCCATTCCTCTCTTCTCTCTGCCATCTTTTTAATGTCTTGGTAGGACCTTACTCCTAACCCTTCCTTAATTTGTTGGAAAAACTTCATCCTTGGTCTTCCCCTTCCTCATCTCCCTTTTATTTTTCCTTCTACTATTATTCTGAATATATTGTCATGTCTTATTGGATGTCCAATCATCTTCTCTATTTTCAATAGTTTTTAAAATACTTCTTCTATCTCCCACTCTTTCTAGCACCTTCTCATTGCTTATGATTAACAAAAGAGATTAACAAAAAATATTTAGAAGGCGAGTGTAAAAGGAAGAGCGGGACAGGGTCGACCTTGGCGAATATTCTGAGATCAGATTGCAGACGTTCTAAAAAAAGGAGAGGTAAGAAGTACCCGTAACCGAAGGGCATGTATGAAAAGGTTGATGAGTATAGATGAAGCGAAAGGGGTCTGTCAGGATCGTAGCAGGTGGAGGTCCATATGATAGTCTCTGCCTACCCGTGGGAAACAGGCGTGATAGTATGTATGTATGTAAAAGTAGTTAATAATTAATTTTTAACAAAAAAAACCACCGCCTTAATTTTTTTTAAGGAGTTTCTTCCATATCTCCAAAGTTCTTCATCATATCTTCACCAAATTAAAATGGGACCAACTTGGTAGTAAAGGCTTTAAATAAAAAAAGAATCATCAAAATCGGTTCACAATTGGCGAAGATATCGCGTAACAAACATACATAAAAAAAAATATATACTGGGTGGCGCAAAAGTAAAGACCCTATTTGGTTCAGCTATAACATTTTTTCTAAATTAGAAAACTAGATTTAGGTTTTTTTAAATGTATATTTGTGCCATTAAATTTCGTACCATTAGGATTTAAAGATGATGTCTTTTAAATGGTGACCTCCAGAGTTGATACACATTTGAGCCCTATTTATGACATTTTGCATAACTTGCCGTAACACTTCCTGCGATATGTTCGTTATTTCTTGACGAATGTTTTCTTTTAGAGCTGCGAGAGTCTGTGGCTTGTTCACATACACCCGAGATTTCAAAAAACCCCAAAGAAAGAAGTCTGGACTGGTCAGATCGGGTGATCTTGCAGGCCAAGGCAAATCGCCAAAACGAGAGATAACTCGGCCTGGAAAAGCGTCCCTCACTAAGACACACAATTATTCCACGTTCTTGGGGAGTAAAACGGTCCATGTTTATTTTCAGTGTATTTTACATTTGTTCACTACACAATTTTCAACAACAGAATGACAGAAAATGTCATATAAAAAAAAAAAAAGTATTTTCTTTAGTGCCAGTACTTTTGCGCCACCCAGTACATACAGTCGAATTGATAACCTCCTCCTTTTTGTAGTCGGTTAAAAACAGCACAGTTTTGCTCAGTTTCTTTGGAGCCGCGCCCTATGACTAGTGTCTAGTTTAATACATGTTAGTAAAGTAAGCAATTTGATGTTACTTTATATTTCCTTTTACATCGACTTCCACCTACTGGTTGAAGCACAATAAAGTCTTCTTAGAATCCATAAACAAGACGCCATCTTTGTCCTGTCAAATATAGGAGGCAAAAAAACTGAAGTCAAGAAACTCCCTTACATTATATTTCATCGCCTATTCATTATTAATTTTCCCTAGCTAGGTGATTTACACTGAATGTCATTGACTGGGAGTTTATCGGCAATACAGTAATGAATGACGTAAAACCATTGTTTTTACACCGACTGCTCAAATAAAAGAGCGTAATGTTTTTATATTTCTAGTGAATGGTGCTCCCAAGATAGTAAACTAGTTCTTGCACACTTCAGATTGGCATTTGCAAAGAACCAATGACATTATTAAACTTACCTACTTCTAATTATCGCAGATTATACAGTAAATAAAAAGCACAAGGGAAATTAACATTTTTTTCGTATTTCTATACATATACATTGGGAAAAGTTGTTCAAAATGATGCAGTGAATCACCCTTTAATATATTTGTACTTCACACCTTCATTTTTCTTTGTCTAGTTGAGCGAGATAGAGCATAAGCTACTAAATCTGGTAATCTACTATTTTAGCATATTATATTAATTCTGTGGTTTTATTTACTCTACTTTTAAATATACAATTTTCATAGCAAAGTGTTCTGTACATACCTTCTATAACAAGCCGCTAATTAAGAACTTAGTGATTAAAGTATGACTCATATGTTTCCCGCTTTATATTTATCAACAAATGAATTAATTGTAGATAATTAAATTACCAAGTGATTCATATTTCCATTTATCCTTATTCAAATACCATTCGCGTAAAAATAAGCCTAAATAAACAAAATCTCATTGGCTGTGCGTCTGCGCGGGCGCATATTATCTTTGTTAACAAGATGTAAAATCTTGAACAATGGAGTTAGCCTGTTTGCCTACAGGCCGTTGACTTAAGACCGTCGAGGTTACACTTGTAAGATGATTAATATGAAGTAGGTACTTAAGTAGTTACATGATCAAAAGATTATCCAATTTTCCAAGACAACTAATTCAATATTCATCATCATGTACAACTGGCAGAAGTTAACTAGGCACCTCGCTCTGATGGAAAAACATTCCTTGCAGGTGTCAAGTTGATTTCTGCGGGTTATAATTTAGTTAACTAAAAATAATATTCAATGTACATTTTAGTACAAATTACAACCCGCAGAAATCTACTTGACACCTGCGAGGAATGTTTTTATGTCAATGGTCACCCAAGGATGCTAAAGACATTGCGAACTGACTAGCGGGATCAGTTTAAACAATTTGGCTATAGTTTTACGACCGGCAGCCTGCCTGACGTCAACCTTCCTTGGGAATGCAGATGTAGCACGATATGTTTGTGCTTAGTCCTTTAGTCTAGCAGTAGCTATAAGGAAACTAAAATGGAAATGGGCAGGACACACAATGAGAGACAAGGAAAAGTGGTTAAAAACAATAAATAACTGGTTTATGGGGCATATCTTCACCAAATTAAAATGGGACCAACTTGTAGTAAAGGCTTTCAAATAAAAAAAGAATTATCAGGCCTTTAGTTGCCTCTTCTTAGACGATATCCTATTTTTTTCTCGGTTCTATTTGAGGCCGGAAGACGGAAAAGCTTGGACTTCCATCATCATCCAGGTCTTTTTTAGTCTCCACTGCAGGAGCACAACCCTCTCTCTATACTACAGAACCATACTTAATTAGAGGATTTGGCCTACACTCTGCACGCTGGCCAGACGGGTTGGAGAGGTCTCATTGATGTTTATAAGCTTTGTTTACCTTGTGTTTCCTAAGTTGCCTTCTACGACATCCACGAGAAGACTTGGAGAGGTCCTATTCTACCCTGCCGGGAACCACACGGCTTGGACTTCTATATTGTTAGTATTAAATTACAAGACTTGGAAGAAGAATGCCGAAGATATTAAGGTGCTCCCTCACCGGGAGCATTCACGTGTAATGTAACATTATAGATTCGACTTTGAGCATTACATTACAATACTACCTGTGAGGGGTGAGGTGAGGGAGCACCTTTAGCTTTAAGGTGAAGTTAGAAGCAAATGACCTTGAAGTGAGGCAATTTTGAAAGCTAGACGGATCACCAATAATAGTTTCAACGGCAGTTCATAAAATAATTTAAATGGCTATCTAGTGCCTAACATTGAGAAATATGGAAATTTCCACCATATTTACGAGTTAACAATTTATTTCAAATTAGGGCGCCACTTCTGCTTGGTATTCACCTTAACTAGTTGTAGTGTAGACGCAGTGCGGTGTATTTTATTTACGTAGCTGCAAAATGACGCGGCCGTTGCAAGCCGCTGATTTAGTTCACTTTTACTTGTCGTGACGTAATTTATTGTTGCAGCCAGTTAGTTACGAGTTTAGGTTATATAGACAGCAGTTGAATAATTCTTGTTTATTTACTGTACAATTTAAAGCAATGAATTTTAAAAATTGCAAGAAACGGCAACAAGGTCTAAAAACGAACACATGAATAAGACTCAAATTACATTGCTGCGGAATGGAATACATAGCATAATTAACTTTATGAACAAAGTAAATACGATCCAAACAAGTGATCGCGCGTCTTCGAGGAAATCCTCGCGCATTCTCAAGAATTCCTCTAGCTACTGTCTGTGCCGCCTGTAGAATCCCTGAAAAGTAGCGCGAAGTGGGAGATTTGTTGGTGTCAAGCGTCTTTGAAATTGAGCCTTGAGACTAACAACTGAACGTCCCACAAGGCGAAGGCGCGAGAATTTCTGAGCATTTTAGCGAATTCACGCGCCTTATCGCACAATGAGGGGAAATTGACGCTTCCGTCTTTTTCAGCTCTGTTCCATTCCACGGCAATGTAAGGAGCAGTGGCGAAACTAAATAAACACTACAATCACCAATTTTTATTTTTCTTGAATAGGAAGGGTTCTGTTGAGTTTCTAATCTTCAGGAATTAGTCAGGATACAGGATAGGACCACATTGGAAGAGGAAAGGCAGAACAGGGCGATCAACCTGAAAAATAACGTGTGGTATTTTAGAGCGTGCAGTTACAGTGTTATCAGGAATGACAGAGGGCGGATCGAGTCTTCTGTTCAGGGTGGTCAGTGCGGTCACATTTTGTATTAGTGGAGATTGTATATTTGTGCCTTTTGGTGTTGTAATATTGTACAATGCAATGGGACACGAGCGCTAAGACTTCGCGACTGCCGCGACTGCGTTTAACAGACATTATTATCCATCTAAGGTCTAAGTAACGCAGCCAGAGTAGGGTCATCAAGTTCAAGCAATCATTCTCCCCCACCTTGGCACTATTGGGACAGGGGGCTGGAGCTCAGGGGGGGTCAAGACTCCAAAGACCCCTTGTGGATCCGCGCTTGGGAATGACCAAGGTAATGCACAATGTACATTCCATCAATTGGTTTGCAGACTGCGGGCACGTTGACAAACTATCAAAGACGCGTCTTATATAGCCCGCCGACAGCAAACCATTACAAAGAAACTATCATTTACTATCATCATCAAGTCTTTTTAGTCTCCACTGCAGGAGCACGACCCTCTCTGTACTACTAGAGCCATACTTAGCCAGAGTAGCCAGAGGATTTAGCCTACACTCTCCACGCTGGCCAGACGGGTTGGAGAGGTCTCATGATGTTTATACATCTATAAGCTTTGTTTAGTTTGTGTTTCCTAAGTCGCCTTCTACGATATCTACGGAAAGACGTGGAGTGGTCCTATTCTACTCTGCCGGGAACCACACGACATTTACTACCGACGTCTCTATTGCCCATAATAGTCAGAATAATAATTCAGTCGGTGACAAGTCTGCTCTACAATCTACATAGTTTTACGACCGGAGGATGCTCGTAATTCCGTAGTTCAATGCCCTGCGTGTCACCGAAAGTAGACCCAACCTACGCAAATTAAGAAGTCTATGTTTAAACTGTAGTTAAATTGATAGTCGTTTAACCACATTATCATTTGGATTGCAAGATAGCTCCTTGTATTTTTATTTTGCTATATTATCTAAATAAAAGATACCAATAGGGATGTGGACTGGGTCCGAAAAATAATAAAATTTTTAACAAAAAAAGAATCGACTTCAATTTTTTTTTAGGAGTTTCTTCCATATCTCCAAAGTTCTTCATCATATCTTCACCAAATTAAAATGGGACCAACTTGGTAGGAAAGGTTTTTAATTAAAAAAGGATTATCAAAATCGGTTCACAATTGGCGAAGATATCGCGTATCAAACATACATTAAAAAAAAATACAGTCGAATTGATAACCTCCTCCTTTTTTTAAAGTCGGTTCATAATATTTTATTTAGTCCGTCAGTTAGTAAAGATTACCCAAAAATAAGGACCCACATTTTTCGGTTTATCAAAGTAGTAAACATTTACAAGGATACAGCGCATCGAAGTGTCAGAGTCGGGGCGATTAACGTCACCGTGTAGTGAAAATCGTACTACATCTTGACGTCATGCGAAATTTAAATGCGCTGTATCTCCGTCATTATTTTCTTAAGAGAGAAAAGAATAAATACGTTTACAATATTTTTTGATAATCTACCTGACAAGTAAAAAATATTTTTTAGTCCACATCCGAATTGCAGCCAGTTTACTTTACGTGAATAGTGAAGTACTTTGCATTAAAATATGTATTTACATGTTTTGTTATAAATAAGTAGGTTCTAATTAGTTTAATTAAGATTCCATATTTTATGGTATTGGTAAGGAAAACCTGAAGAATAACACACTAAAGAAAACCTTGTACGTTTCATTAAGCCAGAATAGGCATGATGACTGAAAACTTATTTTTGGCCCATCGGTCAGATTATTAAAAAATATTTTATACATATTTTGTCTTTTCTCTGAGAAACAATAAATGACGGAGATACCAGCGCATTTAATTCGCATGTCGTCACGGATTCGTACGATTTTTACACAGCGCCGAAGTCACAAGCCCCCATTTTGGAACTTAGATACTCTATAACTTTGTATTTTTTTTTAAATAATGGGTACATTATTTTAACGGACTAATTAGAATAATACTTCTCTGACCCAGTCATCATCCCTATTTTATCTAACCGAAGGAGAGATAGAATGTTGCATTATCTTGAAAGAAGTTTTTGCGTTGAATTCAACCTGCACTAGGGGGGTTTAACTACAAGACATGTACAAAACCTGCATAAAACAATAAGTTTTAATCTTATAATGGACTTTCCTTGTCGCACCTTATACGGCGCCACCTGTACAAGAATAGATAATACTAATGGGAACTGAACGAACCAGCCGACCGTGTCGGAGAAAACAATACCTACATACAGTACACCTCTTATGAGTATTTAAGATGGTACATGAGGTCCAGTGCTGCCTCCACTTGAATAAATTTCCGAGCATTGTAATGCTATTAAGTAGAAATAATAATTGAAAAAAAAATATTTGAAAGGAAACGGAGATATCAATTAAAATTTTGTTCTAGTAAGCCGTAGATAACCTTTCTAACTATTTTATGAACTACTGGTTACAGTTTAAAGTTAGAACGTGAAGCTTTCCTTCGCACATTTGCCAAAAGTGGCAGTTTTTCGCAAATGTGCGAAGAAAGGCTTACTATAACAAAATATATATTTATTGCAAATAAAAAACTTATCTTATCTAAATGATATCTCAATTTTCTTACAAATATTTTTTTTCAAATGGGGGCAGCACTGGTACTTTTTTAAGTAAAAACATTATTTTTAATTAAAAAAATCTACTGGTGACAACTACATTTCACTTTTTTTTTCTGCCAGAATAATATGGAAGGTTTCTAACAAAGAGCAAGCATCCTTTGTATACCTCCTATATATTTGGTTTCTAAAGAAAGATACTGGCCTAAATAAAGGAAAAAACAAACAATTGCCCCGATGGCCAAGCAATCAACCTATTTGCATTTCACGTCGCCTGTTGTTCTAAAAGATTTCTAAATATACTGGCCCAAAATAAAAAAAATGCCGCGATGGCCAAGCAAAGCAAAAAAGTCAAGCTACTTGCATTTCGCGTCGCCCGTCGTACTCCACTAACCATTGCCTCATTCATTGGACCTGCTCGAATTGATTGTCTACTATGCATAACGAAAGGTGAAAGCGACCAGTTAATAAACAAATGAAGTAATGAACCTTTTTGAGGCGGATGGCGCTAAATTGAAGCGTCAGTCAGTTTTAAACCAGAGGTGTAATGTTAATACCCTTCTTCTTTATAGTCGGGACATCTTCGGTCATCTTGGATAAAGTCTTAGTCTAAAAGTTTGTAATGGTTACGGTCATAGATATAAACTAAGTAAAAAGAGTAAAAAAATCTAGGTTACGGTCGTCAACAAAGAGCAAAAAAGGTAGCTTATAGAGATAATCTGGTTAAAACCCATCTTTTGTCTCTTTTCCTCTTATCGGCATTTACTGTTGCTAGAATGACACTTACGGGGATCATGAATTTTTCGGGGTCCAGTGGGCAGCACTGGACCCCGAAAAATCAATAAATTATTTTAAAGGAACGGAGAGATCATTTAAAATTTTGTCTTTGTGAAGCCCTAGCCCCATTTTTGCCTTCTCACTTTAATCTAAACAGTAGTTCATAAAATAGTTTAAAGGGTTATCTAGGGTTTCACAAAGACAACATTTTAAATGATATTTTCCGTTTCCTTTCAAATAAATTATTTCAAATGGGGGCAGCACTGGACCTCGAGAAATTCATGATCCCCTTAAAACGTCAAAAACCGCTAAGGTGTGGAATTCCCTCCCTGCGTCGATGTTTCCCCATACATATATGATTTAGGGGTTTTCGAGGCAAGAGTGAATAGGCATTTTTGTGTCTGCGTGTTACACCTTCGACCTCATCTTAGCTTCCCATCAGGCTAGATAGAGGTCAAACGCACTCAAATCTCTAATAATAATAAAAAAAGTAAAATTGTAGTCTGTTTTCTATTTAATACGACAAAATTTAAATGACATTGACTTCTGTTTATGTGACATTTCTATTTAGTAGCGTCATACGTCCTGGCGTATCGCTGGTATTGCGTTAAAAAAAAACGCCACTACGTTTCAAAACAGGTTACACTTTTGACACTTCATCACGGATTCAATAAATATCTCCAATATCTCTGGGTGATCAAGTCGTCACGTGATTATGCTTACGATCGTCACGCAAGGAAGACGAAGCAAGTAGACTTATAGTAGGTAGAGTATGCAAATATGAAAGAGCAATTAAACATAAACGTATCGCTTCCGACAAACTAGTTCCATAAATTGTTGGAAAGCCGGTACGCAATTAATTTTGCAAAAAATGGCAACCGGTACTAGCACTTGGGTTTTTATAGAAACAAAATTAATTAAAGACAATCTTCGTGTTGTGACACGGAAAATATTTTTTTTTTAGGTTGGTAACACAACTGGAAGAGATCCCTACATGGGATAAGTCCGCCTTTGTATATTTGCTCTTTTGTATTATGTTGTCTTTTATCTTAAATTTTTGGTACAATAAAGTTATTATTACAAACAAACTTTTGACAGAACTAGCACAATACCATTATCACATATATCAGAGTTTTTGGCGGGAAGTCAAGGGGTTCGGATGGGATTATAAAAAGCTTGGCACCCCGGGCTCCGAGGCAGCACAGCTGAGGATGCAACCGGGAACGCCCTTAGATGAAAAGTCTTTCATTAATTCTTCAGGATAAATGTAGGTTTTATTTAGTAAATGGTTTTGAATGTGAGGTTTTATTCAAAAAAAATATTCACAACAATATTACGCAACATGCAATCAAATGGCTACCAAATTAGTTTTTATTTACCTTGCTAACCTGATCCGTATGTAAAATTATACAAAAAGCTAATTAAATTACTGACCTTCGCCACTGAACTCGAATCGTGAGAACTGTAAGAACTTAGATTAACGTGTTTGTTTACACTGTTTTTCTGATGAACTACTAATTAGGGGCAAGATTATAGTAGTTACAATATCTAAAAGATATTCGCCGTGCTATGACAGATCTTTTTTAAAGAATTTCGAGTATTTTACGGCCCTGCATGCGAGTCCTTTAGAGCCAATCTTTAGTTTTTGACCGACTTCAAAAATGGAGGAGGTTATCAATTCGACTGTATGTTTGTTACGCGATATCTTCGTCGATTGTGAACCGATTTTGATGATTCTTTTTTTATTTGAAAGCCTTTGGTCCCATTGAAGATATGATGAAGAACTTTGGAGATATGGAAGAAATTCTATGGAAGAAACTGGCTAGGTACCTACTAATTAGAGGTAAGATAATTGATACCGATATCGAGTAAGACTAATACAGGAATTTAGGAGGCATACCGATAAAATAGATATTTCGCCGTAGCATAGCTCGATTGGATTTGGTATTCGGTATTCAATCGGAATTTGTATCCCGAGCGGCTTGGATCAGAGGCAGTATGGATGGATATACCTATACATCGTGTTAATGAAAGAACGCAAAACCTCTCAGATGGTACCTCAGCCCATGAAACTGAACAACTTTTGTTCAACAACTTTCAAGAAATCCAAAAAAAAATTTCGGATTTTCATACAAATTGACTCGATCAGATGATCAGTTTGTATGAAAATACCACCTACTACCACCTACCACGATAGACAGGAACTCCTACAAAGTTCAATTTTAGGTTTTAAAGCTATCGTTTTACACGTTTTGTTTTAGAACAATGTCTTTTGTATGGGTGCCGACGAGACCTTATTACTGAGACTCTGCTGTCTGTCCGTCCGTCTGTCATAGGGGATCTCTTAAACCGTAATAGACACTAAAATTTTTCATCGATTATGTATTATTGTGGCCGCTTCGCCGCTATAACAACAAATAGGTACTAAAAATAAGATAAACTTAAAAATTAAAGGGAGTCGTCATACGTAAACGTGTTTTTTTCAGCGTTTAAAACATTGCACGGCGGTACGCAACCCTTCATGTACGAGTCCTACTCGCACTTGACCGGTTTTTTTCAAATGGTTGGTGCGCCGACAGTCTGGCTTTCCGGCTTTTCCTTCTCCACTTCACACGGTCTTATGCATCCTTAGTTGTAAGACCATTGGCACGCATATCAACCTTGACGACGTCAAGCCAGCTTTCTAGCTATTTCTTGGGTTCTGTAGACCAATACTTGATATTTTTTTATTTCATAGGACGGGAAACGAGCAAGCGGGTCACCTGATGGTAAGTGATCACCGCTCCCCATGGACAACTGCAACACCAGGGGTTTAACAAAAGCGTTACCGGCCTTACCGGGCGGAGGGGGAGGGAGGGAGAGCTCTGGCTCTCTCACTCACCGAACGAAGCATAGAAGCGGAGAAGCTACTACTCAGACGTCGATTTTCTGTGAGTTTCTGTGTACTTCCCCAGACGAGCCGGCCCATTCATGCTACTAGCAAAACTGAATTTTGCCGGTAGCGTGGCTCTACCACAACAATTTCCTCATATTTCCTAATAATTGTGAAATAATTGCGACTAGCTGCCCGTGGTCTCTTGTCCGAATGAAACTAAATATCGCCCAACCTTGTGCTTTAGATTGGTACTTTATAGGCTGGATCTGTCGGGAATCAGTTCTTGTAATGAAAGTTTATGAGATTGCAAATTCTAATAAATAGACATCGATTCCCGGCAATTGTAAATTAGACCAGTATTTAAATTGGAAATAAAACAGACTACCTAGTCAAGTTGTTGAGTCTAACTTTAAACTTTAAAAAGGCAAAGTTAATGTAGTCAATGTAGGATAAATAGTCATCCTTCTTCTTCGTCTAAGCGCGTTCCCGGTTGCATCCTCAGCTGTGCTGCTTCGGAGCCCGGGGTGCGCTTTCCTGCTTTTTAGGGTTCCGTACAAAAAAAAATGAAAAAACGGAACCCTTATAGGATCACTCGTGCGTCTGTCTGTCCGTCCGTCTGTCACAGCCAATTTGCCCCGAATGTACTGGACCGAATCTGGTGAAATTTGGTAGAATATTGTGATCCTATGACCCAAACACATATGTGCATAGTAAATAAAAATTTTTTTAAAATTAGGGTCATTTTCGGGGGACAAATTAGGAAATTTAAAAAAAAGTTTTGCAAACCTTACTTACCTTCATGTATCAAATGAAAGGGCTCGTTATGAGGATCTCAAATATATTTTTGTTATTACTTTGCTTGTAGATTACAGGAAAACCTATAAGAATTCAATCAATTGTACGGAACCCTCTCCACGCGAGTTTAACTCGCACTTGGCCGGTTTTATTCTTCTCCAAATATAACATGCATGTCAATGGTCACCCAAGGATGCCAAAGACCTTGCAAAATGGAGAAGAAATAGCCGGAACAGTTTAGTTGATTTGGCTATAGTTTTACGACCGGCCGCCTGCCTGACGTCAACCCACTTTGGGAATGTATTTGTGCGAAAAGTTTTACAACCGGCCGCCGCCCTACGTTAACCCTTTTTGGGAATGCAAATGTAGCACGAGATGTTTGTGCTAAGTCCTTTAGTCGCCTCTTATGACATCCACAGGAAGAGATGGAGTGGTCTTATTCTTCTCTGCCGGTAACCACACGGCCAACTTATTGAAGGTCATTATTTTTTAATTATTTTTAGTGCAAAAGCTACCGATACTAGCGTTTCGCAACGACCACTGCTGAGAAGAAACGTCGGAAAGCATACTTCGAAACTACACAGCTAAGAGCGTACACATTACGCCGCCGCGCCGTCGCCGCAGCACTCGGTTTCCACAGCGCGCGATTTTTTTAATATTTATACTAACCCTTAGGGCGTTTACACATTTTACTGCGGCGCTGCGCGCATGTATTTTGTATGCATTTGTACTGAGTACGGACCCTTCCAACGGCAGCACGGTAATGATTATAATTAGGTATATAATTAGGTAGGTAACACCTACCACAGCAACTAAGAGCCCTTCCACACGACGTATTTTTTACGCTCGTACGACGCGCGTTTTTGATACGCGCGTCCTCTGCGCGTATTCATCGCGTTTTGGCAGATTGAACACGTTTTTCGTCGCAAATGAAATGCGCTGTAAGCGCGCGTTTGTATCGATAATAACGCGCTTACAGCGCGTTTCATTTGCGATTATTGAAAATAACGCGACACAAACGCGCGCTTACAGCACGTCCTAGTCGCGTTCGAAAAACGTGGCGTTTGTATCGATACAAACGCAAGGATCGTGTGTAAAGGTTAAAACGTGCCGGCTTCCTTGCGTTTGCTGAGCGTTCAACTTGTGTTTGCATCGATACAAACGCGCGTAAAAAATACGTCGTGTGGTAGAGCCCTAAACAAAATCATGGCGAGCAGCGCGGTGCAGCGGTGATAGACGCTGCCGTGGCGGCAGAGCGTAATGTGTAAATGCTCAAAAACACTGCACACACCGGCATGCCGGTACACACCCGCCGAGTCTCGGCCGAGAAGGTTTTCGATGAGACCATACCGTACACACTCGCGAGAGCCAACGAGACCCATTGACTCGGGCGCATTTATAAACCGACCGAGAAGAGGCGAGAGCATAAAGTACAGGTACACGCTTGCTCTCGCTCTGTCTCGAGGTGTCTCGGCGACTGTACAGCCGGCATAAGAATGCAATCGGGAAGTGTAAAAATGAGAGGGATGGTTGTGCACCGAATAGTGACGTCGCCTGTAACTGCTCGGTCCTACACGTCCATAAGGACGTCGGTTGTTTGACTTAGGATCTCGGTAGCATTACACTTGGTGTTATGACCACCAAACCAAGCATTACTAGAACTCCTTCATGATTAGGAAGGCCGTTGGTCCCGACTGTCATCAATTGATGGCATATCATCATATCTTCTTGTTTTTTTCGTGTTGATAGGTAGGTACCTAGTCTTTTTGTTTTGAAGTGAAAACTTCTTTTTTTGTCCCTACATTTAGTTAGCCCAGGAGAGAGCCACTTCGACGGCGTTAACATTAGCCGCAAGTAAATCTTCCAGGGTGCAGGTAGTACCAGCTGGGACAGGAAAGCAGGTGCGCCATAGCCTATTCTTGTTTTTTTTTCAAAATAACCTACCTACCTACTTTCTTTGCTTTATAAAAATTTTGGAAACATAGGTACCTAGGTACTATCTTTATTTTGTATCTTTTATGTGCCTAATTTAATTTGGAGTTAACGACCTGTGTATAACCTGCGTAGGTATCTATTATCTAATCTACAAAACACACACCTGTACCTCAAGATGTGTGAACCATTGTGTTGTGAGTGAACATTACATATGTACACGACGAAAAGCGATATAAGTATAGGTAGGTACCTATGTCTTTTACTTCTTACCTTTACACATCGTGTTAAAGAACGCAAAACCTTTCAGGTACCTCAGCCCATGAAACTGAACAACTTGTGTTCAACAACTTTCAAATAAAAAATAAATAAATCGATTTTTCATACAAATTGTCTCGATCAGCTGATCAGTTTGTATGAAAATTGTTTTTTTTTTGTTAGTTTCGTGAGTTGTTGAACAAAAGTTGTTCAGTTACATGGGCTGAGGGGTACCTCAGCCCATGTAACTGAACAACTTTTGTTGGATGGTAATCTGAGAGGTTTTGCGTTCTTTCATTAACACGATGTAGAGACTGGCGTGGTACCTAGTACCAAGAGAATAGAGGTATAGAATTATAAATGATGGTCTGTTTTGATTGAATCAAAGTGTAGTGTATAGGTAGGTACGTAACGTAACGTACCTTAGTAGGTTAGGTACCAATTGTACAAGCTAACGTATAGTAGACACCTAGGCACAGAAGACAGTAAGAGTATTGACCTAGGCCTAGGTACCAACCTTGCTTCTTAATTTCAGTCTTTTGCAAACTAGGCAAGTAGGTACCTATTTACGCGACCAGCCTAATGTTTCTTTTTTTTACGTCTATATTTCAGTTGTGTCTGTTTTGCAAACTATTTACGTGGTAAAGTATGTATCTAGTTACGGTCCTAATAATAATAATAACGAAGGGGCAAAGTACTAGGCGGGCACTGCGGGCGGCGGCATGGGAAAGTTCCGTGAATACGAGGGGAATACACGGTACCGGTGGCAATTATCACAGCGCTAACCTTGCGTACCTTGATGTGTCAAAAAAAAACAAAAGCGAAGAGTTTCATTATCCACACACGGCAAACGCCTTTTTCATATTTCGAACACTGTGATGAACAACGAGAGTGAAAATCGCAAGGCCGTCACGCGAAAACAGAATATAATGCTGAAATCTAGTCATGTAAACGCGCATAATGCCTAACAATTCATCATTTTTATCTTTACAGGGCAAATATTATAGTTTAAATGTTGTTGCTATCGTAATAAGCGATAAGAACATGATTAAAAAGTAGGTAGTTAATTCTGAAAATGCCTGCACTGTCTGCCATATGCGAGATGTAATTTGTAGATTCTTATGTCGAAAACTAACCTGCTATTCTCAAGACCGCTCGATCCGCCGGATCCAGTTGCAGAATGGACAAAGGTTTGTGCTTTGCCCATTCTTTCAAGCTGAAATCGTTCTCGAATTCCATTTTTGTGTCATCCAAAACGCGAAGTCTCGCGCGTACCTTCGCACATACTTGAATGAATCTCACAACACAACACTAACGAATATTGCACATCATAAACATAATCTTAGATAACGTTACACATAGAAAAGTAAACAAAACGTATCGTTCATTGTAAAATGAAAATCGATAAACTAGGCACGGAGAATACGGCAAATGCGTATCCAGCGAGACAGTAGAGTTGTTATTCACTGTTATAACACTCTTACAACAATAATAACTAAGCAATAGCTTCACCGAAAGTTGAATTGATTGTAAAGGAACCTCAATTTAGGAGGACGGACCGACAACAAAGTGTTATAGGTTATTTTTATATGCCGAGCGTCATACACCGAACCGGCGGGCAGACATGATGCGACTGTGTAGTTCTCGATTGAACCGCAACACGCCGCCATTATCGCTCAGCTGTTCCGGCGCATGCCCGCATAGTGACAACCCGACCAAATTACATTGCTTTGAAATGTATTACAAGCACCGGTCAAGTTATGGCAATTTAATTTAGTCGCGCTAACGGCATTTGCGCTGTTTTCGGCCTGCTAACGCCATCTAGCTGTAAACAAATATATCAATTCATTTTGTAGATTTGACGACAGGTGGCTTTTGTTTTGTTCTCTGATAACAAGATGATTGATAAAGGGTCAAATTAAAAATAAAAAACTTTTTATTTATTTATAATACAATTAATATAATTAAACTATAGTACACATATCATACGAAAGCAATACAATTCTAAATCTCATTTTTCCGTCAAGAATAAAATATATGTTTCCGCAATCCTTGCCAAAGATCTTTTTTTATTTTAACCTCTGATACAAAAAGGGGTGTTATAAAATTATTTTGACCTGTATGTATTAATTGTGTATGTGTCGTGCGTGGCCAGATCGTAGAATTGATCTTTTTTTTTCCGCAGTTACCAATTTATGATGCTACGAACGTTTGGTCATAACAAGTATCACTAATAAGGGGGCGTCCATAAATTACGTGAGATGTTTAAGGGGGGCGGGGGTCGAGTCAAATCTCATCTAATCTTACGTTGTAGAGAGGGGGGGGGGGGGGTCTCGGCAAATATCACGCATTTTTTTTTCTGATTGAACCAAAAAAAATTTATCAATTAACAAATAAAAAAAGTAACAAGAGCTACAGAGCACAGGCAAGCAGCCCACATTGCACCAGCTAAGCAAGCGCAAATGTTCCGCAAAGTGCGACCCTCACGGATTGTCACAAGACGAGCTAATGAGTTACTGTGCGCAAGCGCCAACGGCTTAGAGTGGCTAGATCAGAACGAAGTTGAAGGAGCAGATGATTTTACTGAAAATCATATGGACATGTTGGTTCCAATAGTCTCTCTTGTGACCGCGCATGATTCTCCATGGACTGAATTAGAGTAGATATTCTTTTTTTAATCACAGTAGTTACGATTTAAGTATTCTATTGTAAAATTTTTATTACTTATACTACTCATAATTAAACTCTCAGCAATATTGATTACTAGTCTTAACTAGTCGTAAATAAAAGCACGAAGCAATTTTTTTTTTCTTTTTACAATAACAATCTAAAGCGTTTACATAAGAAACCTACATTTTGAAAAATCTTACGTGAGATTGGGGGATGGGGGAGGGGGTTGAATAAAATCTCACGACATCTCACCAGGAGGGAAGGGAGGGACAGAAAATTTAAAAAAACACCTCACGTAATTTATGGACACCCCCTAACCTGTGAAATACGTTTTGAACTCGATATTTGTGTGACTGAAGTTTTGTGTCGAACGACATTTCATTTTTTATCCTCAACGGTGCCGGTGCCAGTTCAAATCACGTGAACAAAAATAGCGCGCCCAGTTATAGAAGATGCATACGGAGCCTAAACTCAAAGAAAGAAAGAACTTTTTGTGCTATCTATCTAATTTGTACTTTTGTGTTTGTGTGTGTGCCTACGGCCACCTACGGCCTACCTAAAACCGTAGCGTTCGAGGGGAGCTATCGTTACCAGGCGACAAAATGCTGGAATAATTTACCGCCACCTTTATGACAGTTGAGTTCGCTTTTCTTGTCCAAACGAAATTATAAATCTTATTTACTAAATTGTCAAAAAAATCCTATAGGTACAACTCCAGTTTTTGTCGCTTAGGTAGCGTGCTCAGTAAGCGCACTTACATTTATTCTTAAAGTCTTTGCACGACTTTGTAATCCTTGTAACTCCTTATTGCTTTTTTTCCCCCCACTGTCTTTTCTCTTTTCTCTTTGGTAATACATTTACGTTGTATAAATATTTATAATTTTTTTTTATTATTTTAATATTAGGAAATTTATTTCACTATTTTTGATCTAATACAAAATAGGTATTGATCCGCAACATGCTTCGTCAAAAAAGTAAACAAAAGAATATTCGCAACATGCTTCGTCAAAAGGTAAACAGAAAAATATCCAGAACAAGCTTCGTCAAAAGGTAAACGGAAAAATATCCGCAACATGCTTCGTCAAAATTCTTAATCTAAGAGACCGCTCCGCATCGTTCCCGGCCCAAAGGTTCCCATAACACTTGCTGCATTTCCACGCTGAATAGCTATGGAAAGTCTTTGAGCCAGATAACGATAAAAGATACAGAACGGTAGTCGTTAGTGCTACAGAACGGTAGTCGTTAGTGCTACAGAACGGTAGTCGTTAGTGCTATTTATAATATATCTTCTTTTTATTTGTAATAAGTTCGTAACTTCGGCTGCGCAAGCACATCCGTTCTGGCGGTAGCTGAAAATCAGTGTTTTGCTCACTGTAGGCACTGTAGCACACACATTGCCTTTGTAAAGAAAAAAATAACCTAACTAAGTATAGGTAATATAAATATATTACCTCTAAATAATAAATATATCTAATAAATATATTATATGTAATGTGTGTTACAGATGCAATAAATGATTTATCTATCTATATCTACCTACATATATGCAGGCCTCTTATAATTTAATTTTAACCAAAATTGTTCGCTCGCTGACTATATTTTAATATGCAGATCTTTAGATATAATAACTATTACTATTATTTTTATGCTGACCATTTGTATGATCCTGCTGGCTGACCAAATTATAATTATGCATTCCACTGACTATTTATTTTGCAAACCGTTTGCCGTAATTTAGTTGCTGACTAGGTGTTGGTGCTGGTTATTTTTAACGGTCGACAAAAATATAAAATGCTGTCAACAAAACATTTCGATAACTTGATTTTTCCTTGCTGGTGTAATATTTAAAATAAATACCATTTAATAACTTGCCTTTAGAAAAATTATTTTGGGGCTATCTAGCTTAATTAGTGTGATTTTGTCCCTATTATTGATATTTAATTTATGGGCTCAAGCTTCGACTTGAGTCTTCAAGTCTCAAGTTTTTTAAGGCTCGCGAAGGCTTGAAGTTCAAGCCTTGCACCCTAAGGGCTTGCTTGAGTTTTCAGAGCTCGAGCCTTTAAAGCTCGCGAGACTTTAGAGCTCGAGCTTTAAGGGCTCATTATCTTCGGAGTTAGGTTGGAGACGGACCCATTCTGTGGAGCAAAAAAAAAGAATAGTTATGAAAGTTGCCGGCAGGTAAAAATAAAATAATTTTGTATTCTGGTATCCCCGTTTCTATAGCAACGAATCTGTCAACTCAACTGTCAAACAATGTTTACAGGTTTGCGAGTCGTGGGTGGAACAATACTGGAAAAAATTACAAAATACAGTTGTTAAAAAGTTTTCAGTTCACTTCAAGTTCATTACAATTACACAATTAATATATATTTTGTGAATAATATACCCAAATAGTAGTATTTCACTCTGAGATTCAAATTGAGTGTAGTCCATATAGTGAAAATTCTTAGCTTTGTTTTGTCAATAAATGTATCGTTAAAATCGTAAATATCTTGCGAATATGTATACTGTGCTATATAAATGACCTACTTAAGTCTTCCCTTTGTTGTTTGACCCAGTATACAGTCACGGAAGCTCTATTTAAATCCCAGGACAAAGGACATTGTCTCAAGTGAATTTCTGAAGAAAACGTCCATTGTATATGCTTGGTTTTATTGTTCTGAGGTATATGCTAAGATGTGTTCGAAAGAATTCCTGTGTTATTCTGACAGTTGATAATGGATGAAGAATATCATGCCTACATATTAAAGGTAAATACTTGGTTTATTTTATTGGAATACAGATATAATTTCTTTCTTTGGCAATTGATTGATGTTTAATTTGTTTATTTAAAACCTTTATTGTACATGTCACACACAGTAGTTACAAATAGTTTTAAACACAATGGTACAAAAGGAGGTCTTATCCCAGATAAATACGGGATCTCTTCCAGTCGACAGAGACAGTTGGACAGAGGACAGTTATAATAATAATAAGCGCTTTATTCCGATTTTTTTCCTTTACGTTGTTGTACATAGTTATCTATTCTAAATTATGTCACATAATTTTTATTTTATTTTACTTATTATAGACGAGTCTATTTCACACAGTGCTGAGAGAGAGAGAGAAGAATTTAGAGTGCCTCTTGGCATAGGCCTCCTCTAGCATCTTCCAATGGTTTCTGTCTCGTGCTACCCTTCTCCAGTGAAGTCCCGCTGTGAGTTTCAGGTAGTCTACCTCGTTTGTTGGCGTCCTCTGTTTCGTTTTCCATCTCTGTACTCTAGAGTACAGAGAACAGTAATAAATTAATAGGAAGGCAAAAGTAAATAGGTACTTAAGAACAGAATATAATAAGTTATTATATCTAAATATGGAAAATGTGACAAGTGACGTGAATACTAAATAGCTTTATAAAACTTTCGTTCTAGTACCCAGACTACGGCAAAGTGGCAAAAAGCTCTAGACTAAGCCCAGCCAAGCTTACTTTTTCCGGCAATTTCACACCAAGCAGTAAGCAGTTTGACGTCAACTCCCCGGAGCACAGAGCGAGCATGAAGAGGGACATACTGAGTGCGGTGATGAAGAAGACCGAGACCCGGATGTTGGCGCAGGATGAAAAGGTGTTCCTTAGTGAGAACCCTATGTATGAGGATCCGAGGGATATAATTGGTAATCATTGACAGAATACAGTATTGCACTCAATTTTTTTAAATTAATTATATCAAACATCTCTATAACCGAAAACAGAAATAATTATTTTAATCCGCTTATGATTAATTAAGTTATAAGCTTTGCAAATCAGGCTTGTTAACAATACCAAATTCACACTAAAAGTAACGTTAAATAACGTTATTTTAGTGGTAACGTTATAAGGGGTATCGATAATACAGTTTATAACATTATCAATTAACAATATAAGTAACGATACTTTTTTCAATACTTGTAAAATATTATATAAATAGCTTTAGTAGCCTACTAGACAAACTCTCATCAATTTATTCTGTCAAATATTGAAAAGAAATTCAATTCAATTCAATTCAAAATATCTTTATTATCATAGGATATTTATAATATCTCTTAATAATAGTCACTTTGTTTTGTTTTGCACAAATGTTGACATCAAATCGTTACTTACAGCTAAGTTTACGCCGCTTCCTAGGCGCAAGTGCAGAAGAAGCGGCAACAAACTGCACTGCACGTTTTCTCCAAAAACGTCAACTAACAAACTAAAAACTTAAAATTAGTTATATGGATGGACTGAGATACATTGTTTGTTATGTCATAATTAAATTGAATTATAAAAATTACGAAATTTTAAATAATGTCAATTTGTAAATTTAGTATGTACCAATGTACCTAAATTATGACATGTCTAAACCTTTAAGAGGGACCCGCGCCAAGCTCAAGCCAGACCTTTTTGTCTTAAAGATAGTCATCGGTCCTATAATAAGCCTTCTCACAAAGTACTTTCTTTACATAAGCTTTGAATTTTCTGTCTGGCATATCAAGGACCGATTCTGGCAATTTATTATAAAAAAGTATACACTTCCCCATAAAAGACTTACTGACTGTATTCAGCCTGTAATACGGGCTAACTAAGTCATTCGTATTACGTAAATTTCAATCTGTAAAATCACTTACTTTATTGAACATGGAAATATTTTTCCTTACATACATTATATTTTCAAATATGAATTGTGATGCAAAAGTAAGTATACCTATTTCCTTGACTAATTCTCTCAGTGAGTCTCTCGATCCTAAACCGTAAATGGCACGAATTGCTCTTTTTTGTACAAGAAAAATAGTCTGAATGTCGGCTGCACTCCCCCATAGAAGTATCCCGTAAGACATTAGACTGTGAAAGTAACTAAAGTACACTTGTCTAGCAGTTGCTACATCTATCAATTGTCTTATTCTCCTAACAGCGTAAGCCGCAGAGCTAAGCCTATTAGAAAGTTTAGTTATATGAATTGCCCCATTGAAGTTTCGAATCAATTGTGATTCCTAAAAAGTACAACACATACACCTAAAAAATACAGTGTTAACAATACTTTTTACAGTTATTATCATTGGTAACGTTATCTGATTTTCGGTAAATAGTGGGAAAAATACCGTTACCCAGCATATCTTTGCTGATAACGTTAAAGCCGTTTGACAGAATTAACGTTACCAGATTTTTAACGGTATTCCAAGCCCTGTTGCAAATGGTTTCGTTGAAAATATTTTCTAAAAATAAACAGTGAAAAACCCTATAATGTTATATAAGGGTTTCTTCCATGCTCGCCTGGCAGAAAAAAAAAAACAGAATGTACCAACTGCTTCTTTTCCCACGCATATCGTAAAAGCCGATTGAGGGAATGGGCGAAAATACGAATCATGTTAATAGGCGATGCGGCTAGCAACTCATCACTATTGACCCGACTGCGCAACACAAAAAGTAGTGTAGTATTATTTATTTGCAGGTGAAAAACCAGAGAAACCACCTCGGAAACGTAACTTGCAAGGTATAGCGGTGACGTCATCACCACGGCCCAAAGACAGCAGATCATTGCTCAGGGAACAGAAGAGGAAGCTCACCAAAAAGTATGAGAGTCTGATCACCACTCTAATGGACCGCTGCGAGGACAATGTCGTTCAAGTAAGTTTACTGCATTGGAATTAGGTTGTTTCCTGAGTCAAAAATAAATTATTTGGTACTATTATGAGAATAAAACGTGACGAAATAATGTCACTTGTCATTGATCACATCCATTTTTAACGTGATTTAGATTGATTACTGCAGAAAAACGGATATTAAGAGCGCTATTTGACTCCAAAAACCTATGACGTCACAGTCCGATATTTCATACAAATCTCATAGAAAATGTTTATTTTGACGTTTAGAAAAAAGTGTCTGATTTGACTTGTTGGAAACTAGCGGATTTAGTAGCTAGAATATTCAAGGTCAAATATAACGTCTAACAAAATATATTTAAACTATTTTAAGGGTGAATTCAATCCATCATACTGAACAACTTTCCCAAAGGAACTTTTATCGAAACATGAAAAATATTTTTTGCTTTCCATGCAATCTTGGATCAGCTGATCGGTCAATTTGTATGGGAAGCTAAAAATTATTTTTTATATTTCGATACACGTTCCTTGGGGTAGTTGTTCAGTATCATGGACTGAATTTACCCTTAAAATAGTTTCAGTATATTTTGTTACTTAGACGTTGTATAATTTACAACCCATTAACGTGCAACAGTGACATGATCTGATTTATATACATATAATTTTAAACAAGAAAAAACCGGCCAAGAGCTTGTCGGGCACGCACATGAAAGGGTTCCGTAGCTAAGTCCATACATTTTGTTCGGCCGACTGTAACTACATAAGTTGGTCGAGTTGTATAAAAATATTAATCTATGATACCGAGACCGCTATAGTTTTAATTGAAAGTACATACTTTAAGGTATATACCAATTTTTTTTCAGAATTATTTTAGTACGAGTAATATTTCAAAGTTACGGTGGGGGACACCTCAAATTATAACTTTGTATTAGATTATCTCAAGACTAGGGGGGTTTGATCTACATAGTTTAAAAGCAGTTTTTGTTGCATTTTAAAAGACCTTTTCAACGATACCCCACACGTTGGGGTTAGTCCAATTTAATTTTTTTAATTCACTTTTCGTTGTATGGGACGGGGCTGAAAAAAAAACAATTTTTCATAATTTTTAATAACCAACTTTTGGAACTTCAATATCTATCTCTCCACCAATTTTCGTGACAATCGGTGCAGTAGCGGCGGAGTACGAGCCCGGACGGACAGACAGACGGACGGACATGACGAAACTATAAGGGTTCCTTGTGGACTACGGAACCCTAAAAAGGCTTTTTTTTTGGTCTTCTCCATCTGTTCCACTTCAGCAAAACACACTTTATACTCTTTCTTCTTCTCTTTTGTGTAATAAAGAGTATTGAATTGCATTGTTTAATAATAACTTGTATCTTAAGGTGAAGATATAGGCAAATGGCCTTGAAGTGTGAAATTTTTTATTTTTATTTTTTATTAGAAATTTGAGTGCGTTTGATCTCTATCTAGCCTGATGGGAAGTTAAGATGAGGTCTAAGGTGTATCACGCAGACTCAAAAAATGCCTGTTCACTCTTGCCTTGAAAATCCCTA
Source organism: Acrobasis repandana (assembly GCA_963576875.1). Lineage (NCBI taxonomy): Eukaryota > Metazoa > Arthropoda > Insecta > Lepidoptera > Pyralidae > Acrobasis > Acrobasis repandana. The sequence continues at coordinate 4,283,314 of OY756238.1, forward strand.
AATTATATGTATGGGGAAACATCGACGCAGGGAGGGAATTCCACACCTTAGCGGTTCGCACAATGAAGGAGGAGGCGAATCGAGAGGTACGATGAGGAGGAATATCGACCACAAATGGGTGGAATCCCTGTCCACGTCGTGTTGTCCGATGGTGGAATGGTGCAGGGGGAATTAAATTATGTAATTCCTGCGCACACTCCCCGAAGTGCAACCTGTAGAAGACACACAGACTTGCTACCAGTCGGCGATGTTCGAGGCTGTGGAGCCGTCCTGCCGTAAGCAACTCATCACCAACGAGTCTTCTGGCACGTCTGTCGATAGCTTCCAGGGCTTCGAGCTGATAGCGGGCAGATCCATCCCATAGGTGGGAGCAATACTCCATACATGAGCGGACTTGAGCTGTGTAAAGGCTCAACAGTTGGTCAGGGGTAAAATATCGTTGGACCTTGGAGAGGATGCCCAGTTTTTTAGAAGCCGTCTTAGCCCTGGACTCAATATAGCTACCGAAGTTAAGATTTGATGAGAGATCGATACCGAGAAGTTCGAGATGACGGGTGATAGGAACAGGCACACCCCGGAAAGTGGGAGCCAAGTTGAAAGGGCTCTTTTTAGCAGAGAAGAGACACGCCTGTGTCTTAGAGGCATTGAATCTCACAAGGTTGGCATCACCCCAATCGGAGACAGCTTGCAGAGTAAGATTGGTATGGAGCACCATTGCCTCTCTTAGTTCGTCTATTTCCGTTTTTTTTGCCCTTGCACTAGAAAAATATCTTTCCGTAACGGTGCTATCGTCTGCATACCCAAAAATACCGGGCTTTAGCAGATCGTTAATGTAAAGCAGAAATAGCGTTGCGGAAAGAACAGATCCCTGAGGTACTCCAGCATTAATTGCCAATAGGTCAGACGAGCAGCCGTCAAGAGTTACTCGAATAAACCGTTCCCTCAGGAAATCGGAAATCCAAGCACAAAGGGTGGGAGGGATACCGTAAGCGGAAAGCTTCGCTATAAGAGCGTCATGCCATACCCTGTCAAATGCCTTTGAAATGTCAAGTGAGACAGCAAGTGCCTCACCGTATTTTTCAAGGGCTTCACCCCAAAGATGTGTAGCGTACACAAGAAGATCCCCAGTAGATCGGTTCTGGCGAAATCCGTATTGCCGGTCACTGAGGAGATCATTGTCCTCAAGGTACGCAAGTAAGCGCTTGTTAATAACACGCTCCATTACCTTACACAGAATGGAGGTGATTGCAATTGGGCGATAGTTTGAAGGGTCGGCACGTCTACCCTTCTTAGGTACGGGTTGAACATTGGCGAGCTTCCACATTTTTGGGACGATTCCGGACCGAAGAGATAGACGAAACAGGCGCGTCAGAACAGGAGTCAACTCGGGTGCGCAATTCCTTAAGACAATAGCAGGAATACCGTCGGGACCACTGGCCTTATTCACATCTAAGTTGCGTAGAGTCTTGAGAACCTCCTTTTGATGAATGCGGACTTCAGGCATTTTACATCCACAAGGAGGTAACTGGGGCGGTGTTTGATTGCTAGCATCTTAGACGTGAGTTTTCGGCAAACAGTGAAGCTAGTAAATTAGCTTTTTCTAAAGCCGTGTGTGCCAGTGTACCGTCAGGTTTCTGCAAAGGAGGAAGTGAGGAGCGGCAAAAGTTGGCTTCAACGCACTTAGCCAGAGACCAAAATGCTTTACTACCGGATGGGTACGAAGCAAGTTTGGCACCAACTCTGCCTATGTGGTCGAAGCGAGCCTTTTTAAGCGTTTTTTTGCAGGACTTGGCCGCAAAGTTAAAGGCTTTCTTCTTTTTACGCGTATCCGGAGCTCTGCGCTTACGAGCGTCAGCCCAAGCCTGGTATGCTGACTGTTTAATAGCCTCAGCTTTTAAACAGTCAGCATTGAACCAGGGTTCAGCTTTGATGCCAGAGGGTCGATCAGAAAATGGAATATAATACTCCATAGCCTGACCGAGAACCTCAGCAACGGCACTTGCACAGCTCGACGGATCGCCAGAAGAAAAGCAGGCTTGCAGCCAAGGGTAAGAAGCAAGGAAATGTCGCATCTCATCCCAATCTGCTGACTTATACCGCCAAACCCGTCTATTGCCTCTAGGGCTGAAGTCAGGTGGAGGACATATGAGGACGGACTTTACCAGACAGTGGTCAGAACTCCCAAGAGGGGCTGGAACAGACACGTGATATCGGTCTGGTTCAGTCGTCAGCAGAAGGTCCAAGCAATTAGCTATGTGATTCTCAACGTCGGGTATCCTAGTCGCCTGGTCAACCAGCTGGGAAAGGTTCAAAGACAAGGCAAACTTGTACGCCTCTCTACCAGCATGGTCAGTTTTCTGGTATGGGAACAACCATTGTTCGTGGTGAGCATTAAAGTCCCCCAGAAAAACGATTTGCGCGGTAGGATACCTTTGCTGAGTCACATCAACAGCCTCACTTAGGTGACGAAAAAGCCTCGTTGTCTCCTGGTCACCGCTATGCGATCGGTAGACACCGACATAGACAATTTGTTCTGTGCCGGTGTCCACAAGCAGCCAGATTGAAGAAGAAGAGGGATCTTCCATGTTACGGAGACGCTTACAGCAGATATCATCACGCACATAGAAACAAAGCCCTGCCTTAAAGCGGAAATTGTGCTCCAGGACATATCCTGGGTAATTCAAGTAGGATGTATCAGCAGGGGTAGTAATTTGCGTCTCCGTAAGCAAGAGCAGATGCGGCCTTACAGTCTCAAGATGGTGGTGGACTGGGACGAGATTAGAGTGCAGACCTCGAATGTTAGTGAGGTGCACTTTTAGCGAGAGGCCGTGTATCCGCTGTTGATTCCTCAACTTTTTGTTTCTTTTATTCATTATTGTTTTTATTTTTGGGGCAAGAGGGAAAAAAGGCGAAGAGTGGCAGTTACGCGAGGCATCAGCCAGCCCCCCCCAGAAGTCACAGTACTGTTGCGCGGTAGGATAAGACTAGTGCGGAGACCGCGGGGACGCCCGGACCCCCCCAAGGCCGCCTGTCGAGGCCTCTCGCCCGGTTGCCAACCGGCCCGACAGGGGCAACCTTAGGATTATGCGCGCGATGGCGGAGCAGCCTTTCACAGAAGGCTAGTCTGCAATTGGGCTCCCAACTATCGGCGGGCGGCCAGCGAAAAAACCGTTGCTCCGGATCCCGCTGCCCTCCGAAACTAGGCACCCCGCGCAACAACACTGTGAGTCTGAATTCGGTACATTGGCAGATGCAAAACTGCGTAGACCCACTCCTCGAACGGCTACTCAGGGAATGCAGGATGGAACGCGCGAACGCTTGGCACCCTGATTTTTCCACTGAGGGTGGTGACCAGCCGCGGCCTAAGCCTACCACCGGAGAGGGTGTCACTCTTTAGCACCACCCGGGGGTCACGTGTAGGGTCTCGAGGGTAAAGCCTACGGACGCGAGTGACAATCGACCCCCAAAAATCACCATATTTACGAGTTAAGAAATAAATTGTTAACTCGTAAATATGGTGATAATTTCCATATTGCTCTTCGTCATGCACTTGATAGCCCTTTAAATTATTTTATGAACTGCCGTTGAAACTAATATTGGTGATCCGTCTAGCTTTAAAACTTGCCGTGGCCACTTTTGGCGGAGGCAAGTTTTAAAGCTAGACGGACTAATGTAAATACTTTCAACGGTGGTTCATGAAATAATTTAAAGGGCTATATTATTATAGTGCATGACGAAGAGCAATATGGCAATTATCTCCATATTTACGAGTTAACAATTTATTTCAAATGAGGGCGCCACTTCAAGACCATTTGCCTATACTTTCACCTTAACAGCTCTCTGAAAAAGACTCCCACATTGCCAAACTGAAGGACAAGCTGAAAACCGTATTGGAATACAACCGACTCTTTGCCGAAGAGAATGACCAACTTAAAGCACAGTATTCGACACTGGTAAAATACGTAGAAGAGTGTAAGGGCGCTTTGAAGGAGGAAAGAGACAGCAATAGAGTGTTAGAAGAGAGATGTAAAGTGTTGGAGGAGAGAGTGAAGCAATATGAAGTACCCGATAGAGGTAAGTAAATTATTATGATTTCAGCCTATACCAGTGGCGGATTTACAAATTTGCCGCCTGTCGGCTACTTATATTTTGCCGCCCCCCAGCGGCAGATTTACACATTTGCCGCCAGTAGGCTACTCATTTTTTGCCGCCCACAGTGGCAAATTTACACATTTGCCGCCAGTAGGCTACTCATATTTTGCCGTCCATAGTGGCTTTACACATTTGCCGCCAGTCGGCTATTCATATTTTGCCGCCCAGAGTGGGAAATTCACAAATTTGCCGCTAGTAGGCTACTTATATTTTGCTGCCTCCAGAGGCAGATTTACACATTTTCCGCCAGTAGGCTACTCATATTTTGCCGCCCACAGCGGCAAATTTACACATTTGCCGCCAGTAGGCTACTCATATTTTGCCGCCCACAGTGGGAAATTCACAAATTTTCCGCTAGTAGGCTACTTATATTGTGCAACCTCCAGTAGCAGATTTACACATTTGCCGCCAGTAAGCTACTCATATTTTTCCGCCCACAATGGCAAATTTACATATTTACCGCCAGTAGGCAACTCATATTTTGCCGCCCACAGTGGCAAATTTACACATTTGCCGCCTGTAGGCTACTCATATTTTGCCGCCCGCAGTGGCAAATTTACACATTTGCCGCCTGTAGGCTACTGATATTTTGCCGCCCACAGTGCCAAATTTACACATTTGCCGCCAGTAGGCTACTCATATTTTTCCGCCCCCAGTGCCAGATTTGCACATTTGTCGCCAGTAGGCTATTCATATTTGGAGCAAAAAAAAGGCTCATCTGCTTCATGCGCGTGAATGAGTGGTGGAACAAAAAAAAAACAAAGCTCAAAGAGGAATGGAAAAATATCTACGTCTACAAAATTATTTATTAATCTATCTGTTAGACCAATTAGAAATGTAATTTAACATCATGCCTATAATAAAGAACTTTAATATTTATTAAAAGATCGACCGGAACCGACAGCCATCCCGCTGGTAGAAGTGTGCATGAGCTGCAGCAGCCGGCAAATCATACTGAACAAGGCGCGCGAACAGAACTCCAGATTGCAGAAGGATATGCAGGCGTTGAAAGATGTTTTATACAGGTATCTAAACATACAAACAACACACATATAAATACACATATATAAGCCTATCAGGCTGGGTAGGGAGCTATACCAGGCCTGTGTCACTCCCCGTTTAGGTATCGAAAATGTACCTACATTACGAGGGCCACACCGAAAAGATCGGGAATAGAAAAAAGAACAAAGATAATATAAATAATGTTTACTTTTATTGTTTTTGCGAAGTATTCTCCGTGACAGTCAATGCACTTTTGCATTCGATCAAACCAATTTGAAACAGTAATTCCAGTCTGAATTGGATACAGTCAAAACAGCTGATTTGTAAGCTTCGACCGCCTCTTCTGGGCCGTGAAACCGTTGACCACGTAGCATATCTTTAATTCTTAGGAATGTAAAATAATCATTGGGGCTCAGGTCAGGGCTATACGGAGGATGGTCCATCAACTCCACGTTTTCCAGATTTAAAAACGCGCTTGATTTGCGTGCGGTATTATGCTATAGGTGTGCGTGGTGAAGGATTATACGACGATTCGGATTAATTTTACGAAGTTCTCTTATGACTTCCGGCAAACAAACTGTTGTGTACCAATCAGCAGTAACCGTCCTTCGTTCTTGTAAAGGAATCGTAGCCACATGACCAGTTTTCGATACAAACGAAGCGATAATTTTTTTCGACACGCTGCGTGAGCGAATAACTTTTGTTGGCTTGACCTCACCCTCGAAGACCCAAACTGCCGATTGATGTTTTCTTTCGGGCTCATATGAATAAATCCACGATTCATCCCCAGAGACGATATTGTAAACTGCATTTGAGCTCCCTCTATTGAACCGTTGCAGAGCAGACCGACACCAATTAACACGGGCCGACTTTTGTTCCTCGGTCAAACGGTGGGGCACCCAGTGTGAAATTAACTTCTTGACACCCAGTTCATCATGTAAAATGGTCTGAATGGCTGCCATACCAATCCAAAAAGGTTTTACTCTAATTTATTCCTAAGTATTCTATTCCCGATCTTTTCGGTGTGGCCCTCGTATTACTGGCGCGCAGGCGGCCCCTTCGGGTGGTAAATTCAATTATACGAATCGTTTGTCCATAGTAATAATAATGAAAATGGCCTGCTATGGTTGTCTAGGTATCTAAACGAAAAGGTGCTGAGTTCTGACATGAGCTAAATTAAACCATATCGCTAACCACATTGATTGAAAGAAATATCTTCTTTGAAATTCTTTGCTGAGAGACTTCTGTACGTTAGTATTATTTATTCTGTGGCTATACTGAACTGGGTTTCTTTCGGCGTAATCTTCCCAGCGGTGGTTGTTCCGAAACGCTAGTAGTTTGTAGCTTATGCATTAAAAATAATAAAAAAATTGAAGGTTTACCTTCAATAAGTGATATGTTTATCATACATTATTTTTTTTTTTAACTTTGACTTTTATAAAACAACCTGAACCGAGTTTATTTCGTCGTATCTTCATTTATTTATTTATAAATGATAAATATAAATACAAATATAGAGACAAATCATACTAATTGAGCTAGCCCTAAAGCGCAGAATACAGTAAGAGTAAACAGAAAGGAATCTCCTAAGGTACGCGCAATATGCGTCCCCGTTCCCCGCACCCGCACCTCTCCCCCGGTTCTTGACGGCCAACGTGAGTCATCGAGGCGAAAACGGGGGAGAGGTGCGGGAACGGGGACGCATATTGCGCGTACCTTAGGAGATTCCGGCCTGTGCCTAAAGTGAGTTTAAAACTTGTGTTAAAGGATACTAACTCAATATCTATAATAGATAAAATCCCAAGACCCAGAAAGATTTGAAAAAGGCCATTTTCCTTGCCTTGCCCTGTCTGGGGATCGAGTCCAGAACCTCCGACTAGCGGACTAGCGTAGTTTCAAATACGCCACGGAGGTCATATAAAAATGAATTAATAATATAAATATATAGGGACAAATCACACAGATTGAGCTAGCCCCAAAGTAAGTTCGAGACTTGTGTTATGGGATACTCAACGATTCTATATTTTATAACAAATATATATATAGATAAACATCCAAGACCCAGGTCATTCTGAAACAGATCATTTTCCATCTTGACCTGACCGGGGATCGAACCCGGGACCTCCGATGTAGCTGACTGGCGTGTTAACCACTAGGCCACAATAAAGTATATTTTCAGATTGAACGTCCAACTGTCTCGCTACCAGGAAAGACTCCGCAGCATCACACAAACCAAAGACAAAGAGAATATTTACAAACCGGCGGACAGAAACGACGTGTTGGATTCGCTCATCACGGCAAGCTTGGGATATCGGACACAAGGTAACATCGAAAAATTTCTTTAAGAGGGCGCCTGATGCTGATAATCTAAATTTTGCCCCCGCTTCCACGCGTACAAATTTACTCTTGCTGAAGCGAGACAGCGAGCCATGCGGGGAGGGAAGAATCGCGGCGGGTCAATGAGGCTGGATTACGCGTTTCTGGTTTTTGAGGTTTTTTTCGTTTCACAAAGAATATTTAAGAGTTATTTCAAATGTAAGACATACGATGACTGCCTTATGTTTAATATAATTATAATCCAAAGTTACACGGCCTAATTTATTGTATTGCTTGAATACTAGCCGTTTTAGTATAACTTGGAGGTGATTTGGAGGCACCTTCGCAATATTTTTCTATCGAGAAAATTTCAAGCAATCGTGTTTTTGAAAATATAATGACTAGAGTTAGTACTGAACTTTGCTGTGTTTTTATTTCAAAGTGAGTAGGTATTTCGTCAATATTGATAATATTTGAGATCGCTCTAAGTACTATCAGGGTCATACGCGGTCTTAAGGTGAAGATATAGGCAAATGACCTTGAAGTGGCGCCCTCATTTGAAATAAATTGTTAACTCGTAAATATGGAGATAATTTCCATATTGCTCTTCGTCATGCACTAGATAGCCCTTTAAATTATTTTATAAACCACCGTTGAAAGTATTTACATTAGTCCGTCTAGCTTTAAAACTTGCCTCCGCCAAAAGTGGCCACGGCCAGTTTTAAAGCTAGACGGATCACCAATAATAGTTTTAACGGCAGTTCATAAAATAATTTAAAGGGCTATCTAGTGCATGACGTAGAGCAATATGGAAATTATCACCATATTTACGAGTTAACAATTTATTTCACACTTCAAGGCCATTTGCCTATATCTTCGCCTTAAGCAACGCTCCAGTCGGAGAGTACAAGAAATTCATTAAAACAAAACATAACATGAAAACAATCTGTGTCCCATTCCCATACAACTTCTTTTAGTCAAGATTTCTGGATTTGTTATATTAGATTTGCCGTCTTTTGTAATTGCATCCTCCCCCCGTTAAAAATAGCTTACATACATACACACTATCACGTCTTTATCCCTAGTGGGACAGACAGAGCTTTTTTGGTCTTGCGTCTCCAAGCAGACAGAGCCCAGGGCCGCAAGACTCAAAGGCCACTTTTAGCCTGATGATGGGCTGGAAGGCGGAAAAAGGAATTAAAATAGTGATGGGTTGCTAGCCGCATCGTCTATTAACATGCTTTTCATTTTTGCCCATTCCCTTAATCGGCTTATACGATCTGCGCGGGAAGAGAAGCAGCTGATACATTCTAAGATTTTTCTTTTCTCTCAGAACAGCATTGAACAATGTAATAGCTTACAATAACAATATATCGTGGTAATTAAATAACGTAAAACCTCTCAGATGGCACCTCGGCCCATGAAACTGAACAACGTTCAGGAAACCCAAAAAAAAATCGGATTTTCATACAAATTGACTCGATCAGCTGATAAGTTTGTATGAAATTTTTTTTTTTTTTTAGTTTCGTGAATGTTGGTGAACAAAAGTTGTTTAGTTTCATGGGCTGAGGTACCATCTGAGAGGTTTTGCGTTATTTAATGACAACGATGTATATGTTTCTTTGTTTTTACAGAATCTGGAACACCCGATGATGGGACTGGCAAAGCCTGTGAGGATCATACGCATGCCCGTTTAGTAGATCTTTCGGGGTTGCTGAGCGCTCAAGCATTAGGTGAGTATATTTAATGAGCAAGTAGTTAATTATACGAAAAAAAAACAATTAAAATATTTTTTTAAATATGTATTGGGCTTGGCCGTTTGTTTTGTGTTTAAGACGCGACTTTGTTTTAGAGATTATTTTTATAATAATTTATGAAAAAATAACTAAGCCGTAATATGACAAAATTTTATATATGTTACCGGAAATGTATGTAATCCGTCATTGTATACAACTTCTAGCAAATGTATGTAATTCCTAAAATCGCACGGAAATGTGTGAAATAAATTATCTACATTCTTGCAATCATTCTGAAAAAAATATTATTGGGGTAAAATAAAATTCTGTCCCTGTTTGTAACCTGAGTGAGGCAACTTCAGAGCGATCTAGAAGTTTGGCGCGACCTGTAAGTGTGTATGTTTAAGGTTACGGTTGTATTATATTGTTTCTTAAGTATATATTAGATATGTAGTGATTGTAGGTATATTATTTTTGTTATATTGTATAAGTATATTCATAAATTAATTGTAATCTTATATATAGAATTCTCGTGTCACAATGTTCGTGCCCGTACTCCTCCGAAACGGCTTGACCGATTCTCATGAAATTTTGTGAGCATATTAAGTAGGTCTGAGAATCGGCCAACATCTATTTTTCATACCCCGAATATACGCGGGCGAAGCCGCGGGCAAAAGCTAGTATTCTAATAAGTTTCTTGAAATAAGCTATATTTTGATATAAAAAAATAAAAATTAGAGGTTTAAAAAAATAAACAATCCCAATTGTGATACCGTGACGTATGTGTGTATTTTTAATTTAAATATTTGTTTATATATTCACTCCAAGTGGATGTCGTAGAACTTAGAAGGCGACTTCGGAAACACAAGCTAAACAAAGCTTATAAACATCAAGGGGACCTTTATATTTAATGAACATGTAGTTAATTATACAAAAAAAAAACTCAATTGTGTTAAACATTTCCAAAAATCCGCCATTAAAAATAGTTTGGTAGGTGGCAGATTCGTCTAAAATGTCATTGACAGTTAAGACAAATCTGCCGTTTCGCTGCAGAGTGTGCCAAAAAATATATATATAATATATACACTCGAAAAACATACCTCCTTCTGGCGTAGTCTAAGCACAGAAGACAGTAAGAGTATACAGAACGGAATCTCCTGCGGTCCCTTGCAATATGCGTCCCCGTTAGGCCATGATAGGCCATAAAGTAATGAACTAAAAAATAAAATAAATCGAATCATACCGTGTGGGTTATCAAATGAAAGGACTTAAAAAGCACATTTCGAAAATATATACATTATTAGCTGTTGCTTCATGCTGTGTTGCATTAACTGGATAAATGCACTTTTCATTATCGGATTTTAGTTTTTAAAACTATATCTTGTGTACAGTGTGCAGAAATTACGACTTGATGAAAATCTTAACACTTTAACAGCGCCCCTATTCGACGCATACCAAGAGAACTTGCAAGAAAAGGACAGCCTCATACTGGACTACGAGAAACAATTCGAGAACATCAACAAGAAGTCCAAGCAGATCGTAGCAGAAAATAAGAGTTTAAGTGAACGAGTCGCCGGTTTGGAAGACGAGCTGGCGCAAACGAGACAGGGCTATAAGAAGGTAGGATTAACTTCTCCTTCTTCCCCGTGTGACTCTGGCTCAGAATAGGACTACTCCATCTCTTCCTGTGAATGTCGTAAGAGGCGACTAAAGCACAAACATCTTGTACCACAATTGATATAAATTGCTTAGCGATAAGGCCGCCTTCCTAGTTTTTAAGATAATTGTCCTGTTTTTTACTTTTGTGCAATAAAGGGTATTGTATTGTACAATTGCATTCTCAAGGAGGGTTAACGTCGGGCGGCGGCCGTATGTAAAACTTTTCGCACAAATACATTCCTAAATAGGGTTGACGTCAGGCAGGCGGGCAGTCGTAAAATAACAGCCGAATCATTTTAACTGTTCCGGCAATTTCTTCTCCACTTCGCAAGGTCTTTGGCATCCTTGGGTGACCATTGACATGCATATTATATTTTGAGAAGAAAAAGCGGGAAAGCGCACCCCGGGCTAAGAAGAAGAAGGTCTTCTTCTTCATCTAAGCGCGTTCCCAGTTGCTTCCTCAGCTGTGTTTTTTCTTCGCATATAAAAAGCGAACCGAGTCAGTGCCATGCCAGTTCTAAGTGAGATAACTTTGTATTAACAAGTGATTACGGCGACTAACTTATACGACTTCAGCGACTAATTTTGGACTACGAAAGCTTGAGGACTTGACAACGAAAAGAAAATGTGATGTATTTTCTACCTATTTATGCGGGTAGGACATGCTCAATTATTATTGTTAATGTGAGTTACTTTTGTCTATAAATAGTATAATGTTACGAAACTGGGGTTCGAATTTTGAGAAAAACGCCAAACTTCGAATGAGGGTTTTTATTCACTACGGAACCCTAGGTTGACACGTGAAGATGGTCTTCCAAACGTCCAAAGTTCAAGTCGCGTAGGAGCTGAGATCCAGGCATCTCGCCAAGGTAGTCGCAGGTACTTCCACTTGTCGCACTAAGGTAGGTTTCCTTCGCTTCGAAGTGATCGCTTTGATAACTCGTATCGAACTGACTGGCGCACCCACGGTTCGCTATTTATATGCGCACATTAATCTCGAATATTCTACACTAGCTGTGCCCGCGACTTCGTTCGCGTGGTTGTCGGAACGTAATGTTATATAGCCTAAAGCCTTCCTCTATAAATGGACTACCCAACAAAAAAAGAATTTTTCAAATCGGACTATTAGTTCCTGAGATTAGCGCGTTTAAACAAACAAACAAACTCTTCCGCTTTATAATATTAGTATAGATAGTCGACGAATATGTTTCGAAGCATCCAGGCGCCGGGTATGTGTGTAAGTGTAACATGGTCAAGCAACTCTAGACTTTATGACACAAGACATATGGGCCAATTTGGCTTGCACCATTCTATCATAGTAGTCTCTTATGTATTCTGTGGTAGTAGTTCGCGAATATTATTTGGGAAGATTTTATCTCGTTCGCTACAATAACTAACGAACGGACGTGTTTTTGCTGTGCTCCCGTAGTATCCTGATTCCCGGTGTAATCCTGGCTACATATTTGTCAGAAAGAAATAATTTATTAGTCAAACATAGGTACAAGTTGTTAAGATATACTCTGAAGTTTGGAAGACCATTTTGTGTGTTAATCTTGGGTTCTGTAGTAAATAAATTCCCTTTGGCGATTTACTCGAAATCTGGAAAGCCCAGTTTCGTAACAATGTTTATTTCAATTATTGATTTATGTTCGGAACAATATCTAAATTAAAAATATATGATGAAAAATTTCACCATGAGTGGGATTCAAACTTATGCCCCTCTCATCTTTACTGTGAGTGTACTTCCATTGGGCATTGTTATTTTTTTTAGGGTTCCGTACCCAAAGGGTGCAAAAGGGACTCTATTACTGAGACTCCGCTGTCTGTCCGTCTGTCCGTCTGTCCGTCTGTCTGTCTGTCCGTTTGTCACAGGGCTCTATCTCTTGAACCCTAATAGCTAGACACTTGAAATTCTCGATTATGTATTACTGTGGCCGCTATAATAACAAATACTGAAAATAAAAAAAGTTAAAAATTAAAGGGGGTCGCCATACAAAAAACGTGTTTTTTCAGCGTTTATAATTAGATCTTTATAATGGCATTAACTAGATACTTTAAATTTTCACAGATTATGTATTACTATGGCCGCTATAACAACAAATACTAAAAATAAAAAAAGTTAAAAATTAAAAGGGGTCGTCATACAAAAAACGTGTTTTTTTAGAGTTTTAAAACATTGTACGGAGGTACGGAACGCTTAATGTACGAGTCCGACTCGCACTTGCTCGTTTATTTTGAAAAGCGTTATTTTGATATCCGTTTCGAGATAAAGAGTTATTGAACAGTTGTGGGTCATTTTTTTGCCAAAGTAATCAATGGTTTTGGATATTTCTACAAACAAACGAATGACCTTTGTTTGACCTTACTCCGCGGCTGTATCGGTTTAAGCTCTGAGTCCTTTCATTAAAAAATACAAGTCGCCTTTATGGTATTTATCCGTCATTGACAATAACGTCAAATGTCACCGTTTCAGCCAATCATAACTAAGAAAAGAACTTTCCGCCAATCATGGGCAACTGAATTCACTGAATGACACTGACAAAGACTATTATGACACTAGCGTGATTTTATTTTTTTATATATATATTGGGCCTGGCCGATTGTTTTGTTAAGACGCGACTTTGTCTTTGACATTATTTTTATAATAATTCATAAAAAAATAACTAAGCCGTAATATGACAAAATATTCAAATAAATTTCTTGAAATACGCTATATTTTGATATAAAAAAATATAAATAAGGGGATTGGCTAGATCTAAAAAAAAATAAACATTCCAAATTTCTGCTTTTTCGATGGAATAGACCATTTCAAAGAAGTAATTTGAACAAAAAAATTTTAAGTGCTTTTATTACGTTTTTATCTAAGTTTTAAAGTTTTGGAAGTTCTTACCGGAAGTGCGTCAGCGTCTACCAAATAAATCCTTGCATGTGGCTTCTTAAAAAAAAACTGTCAGTCACTTTTCAGTATTCTGTGCTGTGCTGTCAACTGTCAATTTCATTCCATCTTTCGCCATCAAGACCAGGGTTGCCAAATAAGATTTCTCAAATTTCCCCAGATTCCCAACTATTTTCCACAAAATGTAAAAAAAAAGTATTTTCTGTTTTTACATGCAATTTTTTGTCAGCATTGCGACAAGATACTTAGATCAATGCCTTTGCCCGCATTTAAATATAATTCATATTTCAGGAATTTTCTCTAAAGTTGGTAACACTATGATATTTCTCCGGCAAAAAGGAACTACGTCACGAGCGTCCAGCAGAGACAATATGATGAAGGTTTTACATGCAATTTTTTGTCAGCATTGCGACAAGATACTTAGATCAATGCCTTTGCCCGCATTTAAATATAATTCATATTTCAGGAATTTTCTCTAAAGTTGGTAACACTATGATATTTCTCCGGCAAAAAGGAACTACGGATGTGTGTATTTTTAATTTTAATATTTGTATACTAATATATTCACTCCAAGTGGATGTCGTAGAACTTAGAAGGCGACTTAGGAAACACAAACTAAACAAAGCTTATAAACATCAAGGAGACCTCTCCAACCCGTCTGGCCAGCGTAGAGAGTATCTTAAAAAGACCTGATGATGATAATTTCTTTATATGTTTTATGAATTTATTGTTTGTTTAAGGTCGTGGTGGAGAAAGAGACGACAGATATCGAGAAAGCTACTCTGGTGGAGAGAGCGGAGCGTGCGGAGGGAAAGTTGAAGGAAGTTTATGAGCTGTATGAAGACAAAAGTACGTACAATATCCGGCACATAAGTTGACCCAAAATGGCGGTCACTGCGGACACTTTTTCATCTAAAGCTAAATTTACATTACGAAATAAGTGGTGTAAAACTAGTTTCACGACACTAGTTTCATCAACAATTTCACGTGTAAACGTCAAGTTTTACAATGCATGCATCGATTTCACGACACTGACAAAGTTTCGTGAAGCGCGCGATTTTTGGATAGAGCAAGTGTCATGCAACTAATGTCGTAGTGTAAACGCGGCGTGAAACTAGTGTCGCGAAGGCAATACAATAAAGCCGAATTTACATTACGCAACAAGTTTCATGCATGATGAAGTTAGTGTAATGACACTACTTTCAGTACGTGTGTAACTAGTTTCATTAAAAATAATAGTGTCGTGAAATCCACAGTATGTCTGTGGTCATTGCTGCGACAACATCGAAGCTTTATTATGCATTGCAAAAGGTCTAAAAACCCTATTAAAAATAAAAATAATTAAATCACAAGTGGCAAACTATTTTCAGTGGCGGCCATGATGCGAGACTACGAGACGGTGCATCGCGAGTATTTCACAGTACGAAGCGCCTTGGAAGCCACGGAAGGCAAGATGGCGGCTTTAGACGCTTTCCGATCGAGAACCGTGCCGGCTGACTTGCACGAAAGGAGATTAGATCATTGTAAAAGGTAAGAGAGTGTTTAGTGATTTGTACCATTTTAAAGAATGTGTATTTTTTTGCTTTAATCATTAAGTAGTTGTTCTTTTTCTCTAATAGGTTCTTTCTCCATCATCATCTTTGTATATAAGTGTATGTATGTATGTGTATTATAGGTATATTATGTATGTACGAGGGGGGGTCAAAAAGTTCGCGGAATGGAGGGGATAGCGGGGGGTGGGGGACCTGCCGCAGGTAGTAACTAATGAGCAACTCTTTGTGAGTATATATGCCAAGTTTGAACCTGATTGTGTCAATAACCTTTGACCTGTCGTCGATCAAACAAGTGAATCCGGAAGAAAAACTTGAACATGGAAAAAATCGAGTTTCGTGCCGTCATAAAGTTCCTCACTAAGCAAGGAAAACCACCTTAGAAAATTTTGGAAGAAATGTTATCAGTATACGGGGACTCTTGCCCTGGGAAAACCATGGTGTACAAGTGGAATAGCCTTTTCAAGCAAGGCAGAGAGTCTCTTGAAGACGACCCTCGCTCAGGACGGCCGATTGAGGCCACCACCTCAAACATCGTTGAAAAAGTGGAGAATCTTATACTGGAGGATACTCGTTTGAAGAAGAAACAACTTGCAGAAATGGTTGGAGTATCACCTACAACCATTTTAAATATTCTACACGACAATCTTGGGATGTCAAAAGTCAGCGCAAGATGGGTGCCAAGAATGCTCACACCACCACAGAAACAGCTGCGCGTCGAGTATTCAAAGGAGTTTTTAGACCTCTGTAGCGCCGACAAGGAAGGAATTTTTGCAAGACTTGTTACTGCAGATGAAACTTGGGTTCATCATTATGAGCCTGAGTCGAAGCAAGAGTCTATGCAGTGGCATAAAAAGGGTCACCTAAGAAATACAGGGTGTCACAATCGGCTGGAAAAATCATGGCAACTGTTTTTTGGGATACAGAGGGTATTTTATTAATAGATTATAAAGATAAGGGTGTTTCTATAACGGGAGAATACTACGCTAATCTACTAAGACAATTAAAAGAAGCAATCAAGGAGAAAAGGCGGGGAAAGTTGACAAAGGGTGTGCTGCTTTTGCATGACAACGCACCGGTACACAAGAGCCGCGTTGCGATGGCTGCCCTTCATCACTGTGGCTTCGAAATGTTAAACCATCCTCCCTATAGTCCAGACTTAGCCCCCTGTGATTATTTTTTATTTCCCAAATTAAAAAAAGAGCTTCGGGGGAAGAAATTTTCCGATGATGAAGAAGTCAAGTCGGCGATTTCGGCCTATTTTGAGGACAAAGACAAATCATTTTTTTTCGACGGTATTAATAAGTTAATAGAGAGATCTGAAAAATGTATTCGACTTAAGGGGGAATATATTGAAAAAGAAAAATAGTACAGTATTTTATTTCACCCCCCTTCCCCTCCGTTCCGCGAACTTTTTGACCCCCCCTCGTATATGTACAGGTGGCGCCAAACTTCTAGATCGCTCTGAAGTTGAGGCGATTCGCGTCGCAGTAGTAAAATACAGATACCCATAGCAGATAGAATTTGCTTTATTTTTGTTTATCTTTTATCTAAATCTAAATATATATAACTCAAAGGTGACTGACTGACTAACAGCCCAAACCACTGGACGGATCGGGCTGAAATTTGGCATGCAGGTAGATGTTATGACGTAGGCATCCGCTAAGAAAAGACGCGAGCGAAGCCGCGGGCAAAAGCTAGTTGTGTATCATATCATATCTACATTCTTGCAATCATTCTGAAAAAAATATTATTGGGGTAAATATTCTGTCCCTGTTTGTAACCTGAGTGAGGCAACTTCAGAGCGATCTAGAAGTTTGGCGGGACCTGTAAGTGTGTATGTTTAAAGGTCACGGTTGTATTATATTGTTTCTTAAGTATATATTAGATATGTAGTGATTGTAGGTATATTATTTTTGTTATATTGTATAAGTATATTCATAAATTAATTGTAATCTTATATATAAAATTCTCGTGTCACAATGTTCGTTCCCGTACTCCTCCGAAACGGCTTGACCGATTCTCATGAAATTTTGTGAGCATATTGAGTAGGTCTGAGAATCGGCCAACATCTATTTTTCATACCCCGAATCTACGCGGGCGAAGCCGCGGGCAAAAGCTAGTACTTTATAATATTTATTTTTGCGCCGCAACTGATTTTATCTGTTTGTCCCTATGGTTGTCTGGGAGAGAACGCTATTAGCGTTAAGTCCGCCAATTGTAAACAATTATTATTGTGGATCAATAAAGTTTTAATAAATAAATAAATTATTGTAACTTGAATACTTAAAATGTTTTTCTCTTGTTGTTTCAATTAATAATTTATATTTAAGCGATCGATACGATATGATGTTTGGAAAAATCACTATTTTGATTTCAGTAACAGCTACTTGTAAATATAGTCAATCGTTTAAATGTACAGGTTATTAGAAGAACTGAAACACCAATACGGCATGGAGACTGAAAGGAAGGCCGAGCAATTGACGAAAACTCAAGAACAATTGAAAGTTTTAGAAGAGAAATATAATAAATTGTGCCAAGAACATGAGAATGCCAAGCAGGAGTTGAAGGCAGCCTTGAAAAATGTCAAGTAAGTTAACACTTTACTGGACAGAGTTTCAATAGGGACAACTATAAAATGGACCTTATGTCTTCAAAATAATGTCGAAACTAATGCATTCAATATACCTGGGAAAGGCTTGAAACTGCGTTAAGGGTAATCCGTTTTTCAATTAAAAAACTGGTGAAAGCAAATTTTCTTAAACAACTGTTAGATAGTTATTAGTGTATGAAGTATATGTGAGTAGTATGTCGTGTATAATAATAGTGTGTATTATTTGTATGTAGTTTATTGTTTAATAAAACATATTTAAGTATATTTAGTTCATTTTCCACCACATTTCTATTAGAGTTTTTGCACTTCTTCTTCGTCTAAGCTCATTCCCGGTCGCATCCTCAGCTGTGCTGCTTCGGAGCCCGGGGTGCGCTTTAGATTAGAGTTTTTGCACTACCCTTGTCTTTCTCGACATCACCCGGTTGGTTAACTGGTAGATATGTGGCGTGCCTCTGCTTTAGATAAAGCTCTAGGCTTTAAGTCCGCCATTACACTTGTATTTGTGTATGAAGTTAAATAAATAAATAAAACTCCCGCGACAGGTTCAGTCTCTCTCTTTCTCCCTCTCATTTCGGCGTTTTCCTCGTTGCATCCTCAGCTGTCATGCTGCGAAGCCTGGGGTCCACTTTCTGGCTTTCTCTTCTCCATTTCACACGGTTGTAAGACCATTGGCAGGCATACCATCGTTGACGACGTCAAGCCAGCATTTCTTGGGTCTACCACGTACGGAGGCTATACATTTGTTTCCCACGTAACTTACCGGTTTCCTTGCCGGACCCTTTGTCTGGTAGTCATGGACATGAAGACCTGTGATACTCCGCACCCGACTGCGCCAGAAGGAGGGTTATTTTTAAGGTTCCGTACCCAAAGGGTGCCAAAAGGGTGCGACCCTATTACTGAGACTCCGCTGTCTGTCCATCTGTCACAGGGCTCTATCTCTTGAACCGTTATAGCTAGATATTTGAAATTTTCACGGATTATGTATTACTGTGGCCGCTATAACAACAAATACTAAAAAATAAGGTAAAGCTAAAAATTAAAGGGGGTCGTCATACAAGAAACGTGTTTTTTCATAGTTTTTAACTCGATACGTATAATGGCATTAACTATATGTGTACATGAAATTTTTACAGAATATTATAATCATTGTACGAAGTTACGAAACCCTTCATGTATGAGTCCTACTCACTTGACCGGTTTTTTTGTGTATTTGTATGTATGTATATTTATTTCTATGGCACGCTTTGTAGCCTAAATTGCTGGATTGATTTTAGCTTAAGAGCTTAGGTGTCGTTACATTTTTCTTAATTGTCAGAGTAATACTGGGTACCTAGGTACCTCTGTATTAAAAATAATAAAAAAAATACAAAATGGCGGATGGAAATTTGTCACGCATTGAAATAAAATTTTTGCGGGTGATTTTTTAAATAAAAACTTGTTTGCAGGTTATACCGCAAGGCTGCAGTGATATTCCGTCAACGTGTCAAGGCGGCTACGGCGCGGGCCACCCGAGCTCGACGTGGTGCCAAAAAAGCGAGGAATTCTGCAGAACCTCTCAAGCACGCTCTGGATGCACTGGAGAATATAAAAAGAGAAATTAAGGTATTCTTAGATCACGCCATATGCTTCTTCTATCTTTTGGCATAGACGGCAGTCTTCTATCTTTTGATATAGACGGCAGTCTACTATCTTTTCGCATAGATGGCAGTCTTCTATCTTTTGGCATAGACGGCAGTCTTCTATCTTTTGGCATAGACGGTAGTCTTCTATCTTTTGGCATAGACGGCAGTCTTCTATCTTTCGGCATAGACGGCAGTCTTCTATCTTTTGGCATAGACGGCAGTCTTCTATCTTTTTGCATAGACTGCAGTTTTATATCTTTTGGCATAGACGGCAGTCTTCTATATTTTGGCATAGATGGCAGTCTTCTATCTTTTGGCATAGACGGCTGTCTTCTATCTTTTAGCATAGACGGTAATTTTCTATCTTTTGGCATAGACGGCAGTCTTCTATCTTTTTGCATAGACGGCAGTTGTATATCTTTTGGCATAGACGGCAGACTTCTATATTTTGGCATAGATGGCAGTCGTCTATCTTTTGGCATAGACGGCTGTCTTCTATCTTTTGGCATAGATGGCAGTTTTCTATCTTTTGGCATAGACGCCAGCGCTACTATCTTACTTTAAAGAACTTTGTGTAAAGTGTAGGAGGGCAATTCCTGAAGTCCATTTGAAGACTACAAAAGCATTTTTAAGTAATTCTCACTCGCGGCGGATTTCTTCATCACATATTTTCAATTTGGATTATAAAATGCATTCAAAATTAGACAATTCTGTACACGTTGTAGTATAAATGAATTTAAAAACATCTATTTTATATATCTGGTAGTACAGCGAGAGTTGTGCTCCTGTAGTGGAGACTAAGGAAGACCTGATGATGATGATATCTACTCATAAAATCATTGGAGCTCACAGTTGGGTCGGGGTAAAAGCTTCTAAAATTGGTGGCTTCAATTCCTGGGTTCGATCCCCAGCCAGGGAAAGTTCTAAAATGGCCTTTTTCAAATTGTCCTGGGTCTTGGGTGTTATCCTATATACAATATTTATCTTAAAATGTAGTATCCTTGAGTTAGTATCCCGTAACACAAGTTTAAAAACTCACTTTGGGGCTAGCTCAATCTGTGTGATTTGGCCCTATACATCGTGTTAATGAAAGAACGCAAAACCTCTCAGATCAGAAAACTAAAAAGAAATATTTGAATTTTCATACAAACTGATCAGCTGATCGAGTCAATTTGTATGAAAATTCGAATTTTTTTTTTGGATTTTGTGAAAGTTGTTGAACAAAAGTTGTTCAGTTTCATGGGCAAAGGTACCATCTGAGAGGTTTTGCGTTCTTTCATTAACACGATGTATACAACGTGGAAGGGACATACCCGTAATAAATCGAGCCACAGTCTATACTAGATCATTTTAGTGTAATGAAATTACAATAAAAGCTAAAGAACAAAAAAAAATTTTGGCATTTCCATACAAAAGTGTGCAGCCGCCCGGACGATTTGTATAGAAATGCCAAATTTTTTTTTTGTTTTTAGGGTTCCGTACCTCAAAAGGAAAAAACGGAACCCTTATAGGATCACTTTGTTGTCCGTCTGTCCGTCCGTCCGTCCGTCTGTCAAGACCCTTTTTCTCAGGAACGCGTGGAGGTATGAAGCTGAAATTTATATCAATTACTCAGGTCTACTGTCCCTTGAAGCTGTGAAAAAATCAAACTTCTAAGCCAACGCAATCAAAAGATACAGCCGTTTATGCCGCAAATTTTCGACACTTGCAAGGGAATCAAAACCTACAGGGTGCTTCCCGTGAACTCAGAATCTTGAAATTTGGTACGAAGCAACGTCTTATAGCATAGATAAAGGAAAAATTACGAAAACCATAAATTTTTAGTTACATCACATAATATATATTTTTTTTAATAATTTTAAACTTACTACCCATTTCCTCATAAACGCGTAGAGGTATTAAATTGAAATTCATACCAAATACTAAACCTTGCAGGTTTGTACGGAACCCTCGGTGCGCGAGTCCGACTCGCACTTGGCCGGTTTTTATTTGGCTGTTACTTTAATTTCATTACACTATAGTGAATAGTATAGACCGTGGTTCGATTCATTACGGGTACGACCCTTCCACGTTGTATAAAAAAACACTTGAACTCGTCTCGAACTGCGTACTTGCGCACAACAATAGACTCGGTAGAACTTATTAACGCTCATTGAATTATTTAATTTATTTCTTAGGTGGTGAAGTCCCGCGCATACACTTCCCTTGAAGAACTCGAAAGACGCATCGTGGAGCAGGAGCGGCGCGCTGCGCTCGCGCAGGCCGAGTACCGCCGGGAGCTGGAGCGGGCTGCGCTGGCGCTGCAGCACAAGGAGGGCATCATACGGAGTCTGATTGACAAGGTGGCAGACGTCGAGGAAGTCCGGTGAGAGCATAGACTTAAAGGTACAAGATAGGGTCGCTACACACTTATTCTCATAATATACAACGTGTTAATGAAATAACGCAAAACCTGTACACATGTATACTTTCACGAAACCCAAAAAAAAGATTAAATTTTCATACAAACTAAACAGCTGATTTTATTTTTGGAATTTTGGGAATTCGGCATTTTCGATTTAAAGAAAATCTTTCTGTGTAATGAGAACGTTAAGCTTTACTACGCACATTAGCCAGAATTGGCCGTTTTTCGCAAATGTGCGTAGTAAAGCTTAACGTTCTCACTTTAAACTGTAAACAGTAGTTCATAAAATACTTTAAAGGGTTATCTAGGACTTGGTAGTTGCAAAATTTTAAATAATGTCTCCATTTTCTTTGAAATGATTTATTTTAAATGGGGGCAGCACTGGACCCCGGAAAATTCAAGTACGGCCTTAATTTTTTTATATGATTAATAAAAAAAATAAGTCAAATACCGTATTGTCCACAGACTAAGCCAGACGAACACTAGTCGTCTGCAAGGCATAGTCTCTGACTCGGACTCACCGTCACCTCCTGACAAGGGGACAGTCAAACTGGTGCCAGGGCCTGGGGGGTACTTCCAGGAAAAAGAGGGGAGGAAGAAGAGTCGTCAAAAAGAGTCGTGAAAAACAAACGAGGAAGATTAGTTATATTTTCATTGATTTAAGTCAAATGCATCGAACAGAACATCAAAATTTACTATGAAATAGTCAAGGGCAATAAAAAAATACCTACATATACAGGCTGACTTTTCATCCACCAGCCAAATTTATGAAGTAAGTTCAGTCCATGATACTGAACTACTTTCCATAAAAACAATTAAAGAAAGACTAAAATAAAAATTCACCTTCCCATACAAATTAGCGCACAGCCAAACGGAATATGTATGGGAGGACGAAAAATTTTTATCGATTTTTAATAACTTTTTTTATAGAAAGTAGTTCAGTATCATGGACTGAACTTGCTCAAAAAATTTGGCTGGTGTTTAAAAAGTCACCCTGTATTATCACGTTGGTAGACAAAGCCTAGGGCCATTAGACCCAAAGGCCACTTTTAGCGTGAATGGTAAATAAATAAATATATACGGACAAATTAACTGATTGACCTAGCCCCGAAATAAGTATAAACTTGTGTTAGAGGATGCTTACTCAACGATACTATATTTTATGATATATATACGATATATATGATACTCGTAGATAAACACCCAAGACCCGGGACAATTTGAAAAAGGTGTTGGCGTGAAGATAGGATAATGGAGTCAAAATAGTAAATAGACAGTAATAAATAAATAGAAAATATTAGTCATATCAAAATCCCGTTTTTAGGGTTCCGTACAAAAAATGAAAAAACTGAACCCTTATAGGATCACTCGTGCGTCTGTCTTTCTGTCCGTCTGTCACAGCCAATTTGCTCCGAATCTACTGGACCGAATCAGGTGTTATTTGGTAGAATGGTGCAATCCTATGACCCAAACACATATGTGCAAAGTCACCATCATCATCACCAGGGTCATTTTCGGGGGACAAATTAGGAAATGAAAAAAAAAAGTTTTGCAAACCTTACTGTGTCATATATCAAATGAAAGGGCTTGTTATGAGAATCTCAAATATATATTAGTGATTATTTTAAAATAAATAGTTTTGATTTTATTCATGAAAGAAGACGAAAATTGACCATTCCCCACCTGATCTCCGAAACTACTAAGCCTAAAATTTTGAAAAAGAATACAAAATATAGTACATTGCTTGTAGATTACAGGAAAACTTTTAAGAATTCAATCAATTATACGGAACCCTCTCCACGCGAGTTTAACTCGCACTTGACCGGTTTATTTCTGCTCCAAATATGCCTGTGAATGGTCGATCACCCAAGGATGCCTTGCGATGGAGACCTTGTGAAATGGAGAAGAAATGGCCTGAACAGTTTCCATAATTTTACGACCGGCCGCCGTCAACCCTCCTTGGAAATACCGTTGAAGCACGAGATGTTTGTGCTCAGTACTTTAGTCGCCTCTTACGACATCCGCAGGAAGAGATGGAGTGGTCCTATTCTAGGCCGGAAACCACATGACAACACATCAGTTAGTAAGACTTAATAGCAGTAGAGAGGATATTTACTATTAATCACTATGCAGAATATTTGTCTTCACTGCCATAGAGATGTGAAATGCATAGAAGTGACATTAGTAATTTATTTGTAAGAAACTTTCCAACTAGTCAGTATTTTAGTCAATGTTAATGATTTCTTGTTGTTTGTATCTCTGTAGATTTATGTAATTACCAAATGTAAATAAATATTATTCACAGTTACTTAGTTTATATTATTAACCCATTATCGAAATATATATAACTCAAAGGTGACTGACTGACTGACTGACATAGTGATCTATCAACGCACAGCCCAAACCACTGGACGGATCGGGCTGAAATTTGGCATGCAGGTAGATGTAATGACGTAGGCATCCGCTAAGAAAGGACGCGAGCGAAGCCGCGGGCAAAAGCTAGTAATATATAAAATACCACTCACTGATTGACAGGATTGTTTGCTCTGTTCCCGGGTGCGGGGGTAATGATTGATGTACTGTCGTATCCTATATACGACAGTACAGTGCTCCAGTGAGTACCAGAAATGAGCAATTTGACGATTGTTTTTGTTTATTAAATAATTTTACGGCTCTGGATACAAGTCCTTTAGAGCCTATCTTTATTTTTTTTTCTTTATTCCTAATCCTAACCTAACCTAATCCTACAAGTTACAATCAAAGGGTGGGGTAGGCCTTTAACTGCTTCAAGGGAGCTTCTGGCAACAAATCTGTACGAGTCCACTGGTTTTCATAGACGACTGAGTGGCGGACGGACGACGCCCGAAGACCCACACAGTCCGCAAAATAAATATCACTACAGCCGTACTATGACTGTCCACTTGAACTATTTCACACATTGTTCATGAGCATGAGCATTTATAACACCAAACAACACCAATTTCATATTATAATTGTTTTTTTTATCTGTATTCATACTTCTTTATTGAAAGCGATGGTCTTTGCCAGTCGACCACGGACTTTGCGTTAGACCTGTGTCGATCGCGATTGATCGTACGGTAACTAATTGCTTGCTTACAACATGATCGAGTCTTCTTCGTCGATTGAATGACGTAACAAACAAACGTGTCTATCTATCTCTGTCGTTTACTTACAAACAGCGTTCGTTCGCTTTCACTCTTTCTCGTGAGTGAAATAAACCGGTTTGTTTGGGTCGTGCGTGACTGGAACCCGCCATCTGCCGATTTTGATATATTCAGAATAGTTGCATCGGTGACCTATGACCCGTGACACCGTGACTTGTTTTATTCCTGTAGATTGAGTTGTGTAATTTACCACTATGATACCAGTCCCAGTCCACTAATTAGAATATTTTTTTCTTTCTTTCTATCAAAACAATAGCGTGAACATAGTTGTTGTACAGCAATAACCTGCTCACATAGCAGATCATTTGGGTCACAGTACTCGCAGTTCATTTTCACGACCGAGATCGACAGAATGACGTGTCGATCGTACCGTATAAATGAACTGTCTGTGAGTAGTGTGAGTACTGTGACCCAAATGATCGATAAGATCGAGTCATTTTAACCCGATCACTATATGAGTGGGTCATGATCGACCCGGGTCACGATAAATGATCGATTGGCACAGGTCTACTTTGCGTTGCGCGCGCACGTTGCCTTGCGGCGTCATGTTGCACGCGCATCCTTTTATTACTGAGTTTTGGTCGACTGTCAATGACCATCCTTCATAGCTCTCTTTTCATTGGTAGTTACAGCATTTATTACTGTTAAAAAACTAAATTTATTTAATATTTACTTTGTGTTAGTTCTTTTGTCTTGACTATTTTACTTCTACATTTTTCTACCTTATTTTCCACTGATTTTATCGCTCGTGCACCTTCTGTTTTGCTTATTTCTTTTTACTCTTGTGTGTACAAAAAAAACTTACATCTTCCATTTGTTTGTTTCCCCTACTTTCCAATACACACACTTCCTATCTGGGACGCTCTGCCCAGGAGCTCCCATACTTCGGGGCTACCCTTGCCCCCCATATTCTGGTGACCCCTTTATTTCAATTGCACAATGAGCGATAGCAGTGACGATATTTCTGCAAGGACTGCCATGTCGGGAGATGATGGGCCGTCGAAAGCTTCAACGCGACGACTACAACCGCGTGCATGCAAGAAGCCAGTTTGTGTGGATGGCGCGTCACGCACCCGGAAGTACAACTTAAGAGTACCTGCTTTTTCACCCGAGGATCCCGAAATTTGGTTTTGTTTACTGGAAGGTCAGTTCAATACTTTTAATATAACTGAAGACAACGTTAAGTTCAACAACGTTATTTTGAATTTGGAAATAGTTCACGTCAAGGCTGTGAAGGATGTTATTGTCAGCCCGCCGGCTGAAAATCGTTATGAGAAAATCAAAAGTGAGTTGATTAGACGCTTTCAGCTTCCCACGAGAAGAAGGTGAAGCAATTGTTTGCTCATGAGCAGCTCGGAAATAGGAAGCCTTCGGCATTTTTGAGACATCTCCAAGATTTAGCCGGGCCGGCCGTTCCAGTAGACTTCATCCGGACAATTTGGAGCAATCGTCTACCCAGTAGTATCCAGACAGTGTTAGCGTCACAGCCTACACACACTCTTGACTAGTTGGCGGACTTGACAGATAGAATACAGGAAATAACATCACCTTGTCACGTAGCTGCTACTTTCGCAAGCACGAGTGAGAGTGACGATTGCAGTTCTTCGAAGGAAATTGCCGAATTAAATAAAATGGTCGAACGCCTCTCGATGAAAATTGACGATCAAGCTCGGGCGGCCAACGAATCAAACCGTTGTTCCAGATCTCTGCGACGCCGTTCGTACTCTCGCAACCGCAATAGAACTAGATCGGCTTCCAGCTACCGCAAGTTCCCTGTTTGTTGGTACCACAACAAGTATGGACCGAAAGCTGCAACCTGCGTCAAGCCATGCGACTATGACAAGGTGTAAAACCTCATGGGCAGTCGCTAATGGCGACTGACGATTGCCCAGCTGCACCTAGTCGCCTTTTCGTCACTGACTGCGGTTCGAACGTGAAGTTCCTAATAGACACTGGAAGTGATTTGTGCGTTTACCCTCGGTCATTGCTTCATGAAAGTCGAGCTAAGACAGATTATCAGTTATGTGCAGCCAATGGAACGTGTATAGATACGTTTGGTTTTATTGATTTAAATTTAAATCTAGGACTTAGGCGTAATTTTCCTTGGCGTTTTGTTGTAGCCAATGTTACTAAACCTATCCTATTTTACACACAACACCTATGTGTAGATTTTCTTTGTTTTTATAATTTAATTGTGGATGTAAATAGTAAGCGTCTCATTGATAACACTACTACTTTAACTTCTAATGCTTGCACTGCTAATGTAAATATTTATTCTGTAAAAATTGTAACAGGCGACACTCGGTTTCATAAAATTTTAGACAAATTTCCCGAGATTACATGCCCTTCTGGCAAGCCCTCTATTCTAAAACACGAGACAGTACACCACATCAGAACTCCACCTGGTCCTCCCGTATCTTGCACTTCTCGAAGACTCGCTCCTGACAACCTCAAAATAGCTAGGGCAGAATTTGAACTCATGCTCAGTAATGGAACAGCTCGTCCATCCCAGAGCCCTTGGGCTTCGCCATTACACCTAGTTCCTAAGAAGGATAACGGCTGGCGGCCCTGTGGCGATTATAGGATGCTTAATGCACGGACTATCCAGGCCGTTCTCCTATTAGGCATATCAATGACTTCGCCCATTCCATTGCTGGTTGCAAAGTCTTTTCAACCATAGAGTTAGTTAAGGTCTACAATCAAATCCCTGTTTTTGCCGACGACATTCCTAAAACGGCGATCACCACGCCATTTGGATTGTTCGAATTTCCGGTGATGACATTTGGGTTAAGAAATGCTGGCCAAACCTTCCAACGGTTTGTCGATGAGCTTGTCAGGGGCCTTGATTTCGTCTATGCTTATTTAGATGACTTTTTGGTCTTCTCACGCAACGAGGAGGAGCATGAGAACCACCTGCAGCAACTCTTCTCTAGGATGAAGGATTATGGCGTCATTGTCAATGTTTCCAAGTGCGTTTTTGGAGTGAGCGAAGTAGCGTTCTTAGGCTATCGCATCTCAGAGACTGGCACTAGGCCGTTAGAGACCAAGGTACAAGGCATAAGTGGTTTCCCTCCACCTAAGACGATCAGACAGCTCAGACGTTTCTTGGGCATGGTAAATTTCTACCGGCGAATTTTACCCAGCGCCGCTGTCGTCCAAGCCCCATTAAACGCTCTTCTATCTGGTTCGGTTAAGGCATCCCATCCCGTCAACTTGACAGGTAACACTCTTGCTGCCTTTGAAAAGTGCAAAGAAATACTTGCAAATGCTGCATTACTCGCACACCCAGACTGTGATGCCAAACTTGCTCTGGTAACAGATGCATCAGATCTGGCTTTGGGTGCAGTTCTGCAACAATTTCATGACGGTGCCTGGCAAACTCTCGCATTCTTCTCGCGCAAACTGAGCCCGTCACAACAAAAATACTCTCCTTATGATCGTGAGTTATTGGCGATATACGAAAGCATAAAATACTTTCGTCATATGTTGGAAGCGAGACACTTCGTGGTTTACACAGATCACAAACCTCTCATTTTTGCTTTCCGTGAACGAAAAGCTAACTGTAGTCCTCGTCAATTTCGTCATCTTGACTTCATCTCACAGTTCACGACCGATATCAGACACATTTCGGGTAAAGACAATGTTGTTGCCGATACGTTGTCTCGTGTCGATGAACTGCAGATGGCGATTGACTTGGACATACTCGCTCAACATCAAGCCTCCGATCAAGAGTTACTTGAGTACCTTGACGGTGAATTTTCACTTTCACGGGAGATGAAGATAGCACGTAGAACTATGTCGTGTATTTTATAAGATGACTTAGGACTTGCAGCCTATAAGAGACGTACTGGTCATTTCTTAACTGATAATTTAAAAAAGAATAGGGTGGTAAAATCGAATCAACTACTGAAGCGGTACGCAAAGGGAGGTCACAGAAAAATTTTGTTTACGGATGAGAAATTTTTTACAATTTTTTTACATATTAACAAACAAAATTACTGTATTTATTTATGCTCAAAGCTCTAAGAAAGCTTCCCAATTAGTCGACAGAGTGATGACTTCGAATTCAGTGATGGTTTGGTGGGGTATTAGCTATGAAGGAGTGACTGAGCCATACTTTTGTGAAAAAGGTAACAAAACCTCGGCACAAGTGTATCAAGATACCATTTTTGAAAAGGTAGTTAAGCGCCTTAAGAACACCATGTTCAATAACCAAGAATGGTCCTTCCAGCAAGCCTCGGGTCACAAAGCTCGGTCCACGCAGTCTTGGTTGGAATCGAACGTTTCCGACTTCATCAGAGCTGAAGACTGGCCGTCGTCTAGTCCCGATCTTAATCCGCTGGATTATGATTTAGAGAGTACGGCTTGCTCTAAACGTCATGATAATTTGGAGTCCCTAAAACAATCCATACGATTGGCAGTGAAGAATTTTCCCATGGAAAGAGTGCGTGCTTCTATTGATAACTGGCCTCAACGTTTAAAGGACTGTATTGCAGCCAATGGAGACCACTTCGAATAAGCTTTTTATATTGCACGCCTCATAAGCGAAGCGCATGAGGTAGTGCTCTACTCTCGCCTTACAAGAATCAAGTGATTTTTTTTAACTAAATGTGTCTCTATTTATTTTCTATCGCACTTGTACAATAATATTTACACATAAATGTCAAGGAAAAACACTAGTTTCAACACTTATGACATTTTTAAAAGACATTTTGCCTTTTAAATAAATAAAAACAATGTTTAATAAAATCATTTTGTGGACGTCCGTGTGTCGGTATGTATGGAAACTGGCGTGGTCACGATAACTCCCGAAAAAATTATCGATTAAAAACGGTCGATTTTCTAAAATATGTTTTTAACTTCACGTTTTTTGTCATATACTTTTTTGTCATCTATACTAATATTATAAAGCGGAAGAGTTTGTTTGTTTGTTTGTTTGTTTGTTTGTTTGTTTGTTTGTTTGTTTAAACGCGCTAATCTCAGGAACTAATGGTCCGATTTGAAAAATTCTTTTTTTGTTGGGTAGTCTATTTATAGAGGAAGGCTTTAGGCTATATAAAATTCCGACAACCACGCGAACGAAGTCGCGGGCACAGCTAGTTATCTATAACTTGCAAACGGTTTATCTGAGAAGAAAAAGACAACCAAAAACTTGTGCAAAATTACATTCACTAAGAATATGTTGTTGTATGTCAAAAAGTTATAACAATTTTAAATATTTCGGTAAAATTAAAACATTTCAATAGTTGTCGTCGTTATTGTTTTCCAATATTGGGGTGCTATTTATACAGCTTCTGTGGCAATTATGGCAAACGTAGCAGAGGCAAAGTCCCTACCACCTATTATTATTCAAAATAAAAGTTGCAGCAGCAAGGTCAACGAAATATTAATGGTTCTGCTGCAGTTCAGAGTAGTTAACTGTAAATGACAAATTAGCATATGTAAACATATTCTTAAAGAAAATTTAATTTCATACAATACAATACAAATACTCTTTATTGCACCATAAAAAACAACAAATACAAAGAAAAAAACAAAAAGCGGCCAAGTGCGAGTCGGACTCGCCTATGAAGGGTTCCATGTAACATAATATAAAAGTTCTATTGCGGTTTACGATTTATGACGTATAAAAAAAAAACTACTTATTAGATCTCGTTCAAACCAATTTTCGGTGGAAGTTTGCATGGTAATGTACATCATATAATATTTTTAGTTTTATAATGCTTATTTAAGATGAAAAAAAAAATTTGAGTTTCAGTTCTAAGTATGGGGAACCCCCAATGATGTATGAAAATCTTAATGCGGTTCACAGAATACATGTACTTACCAAGTTTCAACAGAAGGAGTAGTTCTTATAGTTTCGAAAAAAATATATAAATAAACGGGCAAGTGCGAGTCGGACTCGTACATGAAGGGTTCCGTACCACCGTACAATGTTTTAAAACGTTTCTTGTATGACGACCCCCTTTAATTTTTAACTTTATCTTATTTTTAGTATTTGTTGTTATATTGGTCATAGTAATACATAATTAGTAAAAATTTTAAGTATCTAGTTAATGCCATTATAAAGATCGAGTTAAAAACGGTGAAAAAACACGTTTCTTGTATGGCGACCCCTTTAATTTTTAACTTTTTTTTTTTAGTATTTTTTGTTATAGCGGCCATAGTAATACATAATCGGTGAAAATTTCAAGTGTCTAGCTATTACGGTTCAAGAGATAGAGCCCTGTGACAGACGGACAGACAGGCAGACAGACGGACAGACAGACGGACAGACCGCGGAGTCTCAGTAATAGGGTCCCGTTTGCACCCTTTGGGTACGGAACCCTAAAAAGTGGCTGTGACATACGGACGGACAGACAGACAGACAAACAGACTCCATAGGGGTTCCGTTTTTTGCCATTTAGCTACGGTACCCTAAAAATGATACAAAGGCGGACTTATCGCATAGGTTTATATATGTTTTTGGTGGGATTTTTTATCTCAGATAAACTGTTTGCAAGTTATACTCGTAGATTAATGTATGACAAAAAACGTAAAGTAAAAAACACATTTTCGAAAATCGACCGTTTTGCGGACTTCATAGCTAAATAACTATTGGGAATAGGTAAAAAGTGTACAGACCCAATGTTGTAGAGGATTTAATCAGCTTTAATTATGTAGTAAGATGTAAGGATAAAAACAAAAAATGGGACCTTCTTTGTGCCTCCCCCCCCCCCCCCCTCGGGCTCACCTCAGAGGGGTGGGGACTTTTAGTATGTTTGTTTGTTTATTGCACGCCTCATAAGCGGAGCGTTGAGGTAGTGCTCTACTCTCGACATGTCAAAACACCCAGTCTTTCGAAACTTAAATGACGTTTTTTTTTTTAATATAACACTTACAGGATAATATGAGTGCACTAATATGAAGTTAAATAATCTGTCTAGCACATATGGTACATTTTATAAACAATTAATTTGTTTAATATAATAAATAATAACATTAAAACTAATCATTCTTGGACGTCCGTGAGTCTGTGTTTATGTGACCATGTATGTGGCAGAGAAATTGGTCGAAAAATTCATCTTACCGGAATACTTTTGTTTTTAATATATAAAGTATTACACTGTGCTGATTCCTAGTTAATATTAGCGTTCTAAGTACTGTCGTTTAATTATAATTTATAAAAAACTATGTAGATTATGAGGCGTGCACTTTTGGATTTTCCAAACTATTTATAAAGCTTTATTGTACACAAAAAAGAATCAGATACAAAAATAGAAAAGTAAACATAAAACGGCGGACTTATCCCGTATAGGGACCTCTTCCAGTCAACCGGCCAGTAATTGAAAGGAATGTTTACTTAATATGCGTTTGGGGTAGAAGTGGCTGGTACCAAAATAGAGTATAAAAAAAAGGTAAACAATATACAATTACAGTATAAAAATATAAACTTACACATATACAAGCAAAAATAAACTAACATATAAGTATACATAATCCTACATATAATATAAACTAAGAACAGTAGCTCAGAGAAACTCCATGTGTGATATGTTTGTCTCTTACTAGTCCAAACAAAGTTCTAAAGTCAAACTTTCTGCTTTCGACTTTTCCATCTAGGATCACTTATTGACTGGGCTATTTGCCATTGCATACTTAGTATATTCGTAATTTTAAAATAACGTAGGCAAATACGTAATTTAATCACTTGTGACATCTATTAAAAAAAATATTTAGTTTTCACCCAGTGAATGGGTTGTTTGGGTGGATTGAAATGGGTGATAATCGGGTTTTAACCCGGCTGGTTACCCATCTCTATAGAATATTCGAGATTAATGTGGACCTTTTCGATGGCGCATATAAATATCGAACCGTGGGTGCGCCAGGCAGTTCGATACGAGCTATCAAAGCGATCACTTCGAAGCGAAGGAAACCTACCTTAATGTGACAAGTGGAAGTACCTGCCACAACTTTGGCGAGATACCTGGACCTCAGCTGCTACGCGACTTGGACCTTGGACATTTGGAAGACCATCTTCACGTGTCATCTTTGGGTTCCGTAGTGAATAATCCCTCATACGAAGTTTGGCGTTTTTCTCCAAATAGCGAACCCCAGTTTCGTAACATTTGGTGTCGGAAGTGGATTTTGAGATGCCAGTTTTCCCAAGAAAAGAAGAGGATACCAGGGAAGGTGTCAGGACCAGGGCCCAGCGTGCCATGGAGGCTCAAGGGGGCGTGATTTAGGCCACGCCTACTGAACCTCAAGTCACGCCCACTGACCCTGAGGCCACGCCCACCGGGCCACAATCTACGCCCACCGGACCTCAAGCCACGCCCATTGGACCTCAAGCCACGCCCACTGGGCATCAAGCGACGCCCACCGGACGTCAAGCTCCGCCCACTGGCCCGGCCCACCTTGGCCAGACCACGCCTACTGGCCACGCCCACCAAACAGTACCACGTGCAATAGAGGCATCAGTGGATTTAAACACCTTAAGGTGGAACTAGTCGACAATTTCTCCATACAAATTTCGGGGGGGTTTTACTGCACTGTTTGACATTGTACATCCAAAGTTTAACATGGTATCGTTTTGTCTCATTATTAATTTTGTGTGTATGGAAACAGAATAGTAAAATAAAAAGCCATTAAAAAGTTATGAGCCAACAAAGATTAGTTTTTCTTGCAAATTTTAACGCAACTATGAGCGTAAATAAGTAATAAAAGAAGTGTAAAATTTCGTAAATTAAATCGGTACCGACATAGTTCAATCATCGAAGATTTCAGTTGTATAGAACTCTTTGGAAAGCTACTTGTTTGGTTCCGATCGGTTTAGTTGTTCAAGAGTTATAAGCGGGTCACATACACACCCACACACACATACGGATAGGGTGCATGACACTTGCTCGTGAGTGGTCTGGGAAGATTCCTGAGACCTTTAAACGTCGAGATCTGATAAAACTCGACTTTTCAAAAACAGGGTGAAACTAATAACGTCCCGAATTTTGAAACTTTTCAATTTTCTCAGCGGGAAGTTAAAAATAAAAGTTAAAAATAATCTCCAGCATACTTTTCTTCGTTTTAAGTTAGCAATAAAACAATCAAAATCAATTTAATTGTGAAAAATGAGATTATGAGGCGTGCACTTTTGGATTTTCCAAACTATTTTCGTTTGAAATTGGAATTGTTGGTTTGAGTGGACGCTGTGCCAGTGAAGTTGTGTTGGTTGATCGAAGAACAGGTGAACAACTACAAATAAATAAGGGTACCTAAGTCGGGTTGAAAAAATGTTTTACGTGGCGGCGGCTTAGGTAGGGGCCTACAAATGTCGTTCTTATCAGGTATCGATCTAATCTAATTAACTTAGATAGGTACTTCCTCGAGCCCGTGTTGTTCCGGGTTAGAATAGGACCACTCCATCTCTTTCTGTGGATGTCGTAAAAGGCGACTAAAGGAAGAATAGCACTAAAAGTTCGTGCTACAATAGCATTCCCAAGGAGGGTTGGCGTCAGGCAGGCGGCCGGTCGTAAAATTCTTCCGGCTATTTCTTCTCCGATGCAAGCTTTTTGGCATCCTTGGGTGACCATTGACATACATGTAAGTAGCTAATATTTGGAGAGCAAAAAGTGGGAAAGCGCACCCTGGGCAGCACAGCTGAGGATGCAACTGGGAACGCGCGTGGATGAAGAGAGAACCGCGGCGCGGGCGCGGCCGGCGTTATGTAGGTAGGTAGGCAAAGCCAAGACGCTCGCTCTGAGACGCGCTCGTGACTTTTATTTTGTGCTCGTGGAAATGGGGGAGAGAGCTCGAGTGGTAGCATAGGTAGGTATTTAGTAAGTATCCTATACATATAGTTCGAAAGCTCTACATGTTATATTGTGATCAATGATTTCAACTATAATATATAAGTCAATGATTGTGATAATGATAACATTTGTATTATTATCTAATAGACATAACATCCTAGTAATCTGACAAAGCCCATCTGGTGTGTAGGCTACCAATACTTTGTAAATTTGTTTCTTCCGGTGTTTCTTCTCAGCAGTGTTCGTTGCGAGAGCTAGGTAGGTACCGGTAGCTTTTTTAAAGTAATACTAATAATTTGAATATAAATAATCATTACACGTCATCATCATCCGTGCGTCTTCCCGGTTGCATCCTCAGCGGTTACGCTTCAGAGCCCGGGGTCCGCTACCTTACCTAGGTCTGTGCCTAGGTGACTTGACGAGGTTACTAGTTGGTTTTACACAGAGCGACTGTCGTCTGACCTCCGCAACCAAAAGGGTAGACCAGAACCAATTATAGGGTTAAACAAACGCTAGATAATAACATTAACACAGAATGACTACACACACAGACACAACCAATTAGTTAATATCATCCACCAAAAACTTGCGTTAAAGCACAACCTCTTAAACGACACAACTACCCCGTATTACAAATATAATCCTCATTCTGTTTTAGAAAATGATACTCATAAACTTTACTACGATCGAACTATACTTACAGATCATACTATTTATAACAATAGGCCGGACATCACTCTTGTAGATAAACAAAACCAACATGCATTCATCATAGACATCTCAATCCCTAACACACACAACATACAAACAACTATAACCGAAAAAGTAAGAAAATACACTGAGCTGCAAGAAGAAATTAAGAGAATGTGGAAATTAAATGTAGTGACAATAGTACCAATCATTATCTCTACTACTGGCGTTGTTCCTTCAGATCTTTTTCGTAGATTAGAACAAATAAGTTTACCTAAGTTAACTTACTAAGTTAACCTTCCTACTCTATAAGTCTGGTAGTACCACGGATCCGAAGAACTATAGACCCATCACGTGCTTGCCTACATTATACAAGCTCCTTACATCCATTTTGGGAACAAAAATTAATACGCACATTGTTGCGAACAAAATTTTGGTTCCATCTCAAAATGGATGTAGGGCTGGGTCCCGTGGTACAAAAGAGCTTATTCTCATTGACATGACCATTAACCAACAAGTCCGACGGAACAAAGTGGCTCTCTCTACTGCTTGGATTGATTATAAGAAGGCCTATGATTCAGTGCCTCATTCATGGCTGGAGAGGATATTAGAGTTGTACAAAGTTGACACAACTTTAAGATCCCTTCTGAGCACTTGTATGAGACAGTGGATCACAGTCCTTTGTCAACCAGGCAGTGGAGATAGTACCTCAGATCCGTCAGACTATATAAGGATTGAGCGAGGCATTTTCCAGGGTGACAGTTTGAGTCCATTATGGTTTTGCCTAGCCCTGAATCCTCTTAGCACTTTGCTGAAGGAGTCAGGATTGGGCTACCGACTCCGAAGAGATGGTGAAGTTATTTCTCACCTACTGTACATGGATGATCTCAAACTATTTACACAAAACGCACTGACTTGTTGAAACTACTAAAAATTACAGAAGTTTTTAGTAGTGGCATAAAGATGGAGTTTGGTGTAGATAAGTGTGCGGTTATGCATGTACAGCGGGGAAAGGTAGTAAATTCAACAAATTTACAACTTTCTGAGACAATGACTATCAAGTCTCTTTAGGAGTCTGAAACCTACAAATACCTTGGTATGTCACAGTCATTGGGTATTATGGATGGGGACATAAAACAGGCAGTGAAGGAACGCTTCTTTGGCAGACTGACAAAAGTACTTAAAAGTCTTTTGTCAGGTGGCAATAAAACCCGTGCCTTCAGCGCTTGGGTGATGCCCCTACTCATTTACTCCTTTGGCATACTAAGGTGGACTCAGACGGAGCTAGATGCCCTAGATAGGAAGGTCCGCCTACTGCTCACAACACATCGTATGCTACACCCACGCTCATCTGTTATGAGA
Source organism: Acrobasis repandana (assembly GCA_963576875.1). Lineage (NCBI taxonomy): Eukaryota > Metazoa > Arthropoda > Insecta > Lepidoptera > Pyralidae > Acrobasis > Acrobasis repandana. The sequence continues at coordinate 4,320,287 of OY756238.1, forward strand.
CTGTACATCCCACGGAAATGTGGAGGTCGTGGCTTTTTAAACGCCAAGAATCTTCACAACCGTGAGGTGTGCAGCCTTAGGGAATATTTCCTTAACAATGAGTGTGGGTTGCATCGTAATGTCGTAGCAGTAGACAAAGGCCTCACGCCGCTATCCTTGGCAAAAGAGAACTGGCGCAAACCAACGGTGCTAAGTACCGAGGATCGCAAGAACGTATGGAAGAGCAAAGAGCTCCACGGGCGGTTCTATCGGGCCTTAACAGGGCCTGATGTGGATCAGCTCGCATCGGTGAACTGGTTACGTTTCGGCGACCTCTTTTGGGAAACCGAAGGTTTTGCCTGTGCAATTGCAGACGAAGTCATGATGATAAACAACTATCGGAGATATATCCTGAAAGACGGTACGGTTGATGTCTGTCAAGCATGTCGACGTCCCGGAGAGTCGATCAGGCATATAATCTGGTTCTTATCTGGCTAACGGCGAGTACTTGCACAGACATAACCTAGTAGCCAGAATTATTCACCAGCAGCTTGCTCTTCGATACGGGCTTGTAGAATTGGAGGTACCGTACTATAAGTACTCACCGGCGTCAGTTCTCGAAAATGGTCGTGCCACGCTCTATTGGGATCGATCTGTCATCACGGACAGGACTATTGTCGCCAATAAGCCTGATATCGTGCTGACAGATCGATTGATGCGCCAGGCAGTGCTCGTCGACATCACCGTCCCGCATGACGAGAACCTCGTGAAGGCCGAGAAGGACAAACTTAGCAAGTACCTTGACTTGTCCCACGAGGTGACTGCTATGTGGGATGTGGATTCGACGATCATTGTCCCGATAGTCGTATCGGCGAACGGTCTTATAGCGTAGAGTCTCGACCAACATCTTAGGACTCTCTCGCTAGATGGCTGGATCAAGGGTCAGATTCAGAAGGCAGTACTCCTGGACACGGCACGTATTGTCAGGAGGTTTCTCTCTCTGCGGCCCTAACCGCCGGTAGCTTGTGCCTTGCCCCGCTGCCAGTAGGCAGCTAGGTTAGGTTTTTGTAAATGTTTATATTTTGTAGTATGTTTTATATTTTACTTTTTATAAATGTTTACCGAAACCTAGCCTAAGTTTCAAATTAAATAAAGAGAATAATAATAATAAAACGGCGTCGGGATGTAACGACCCCATCGCCCACTGGATTTCCAGTGCAGTCAGTCAACGCAGGGCAGCTTGTGGCGAGCTGATGGTGAGTGGCGACACCACGGACCCTACCTCCAGGGGACCATACACACACACATACACACAGTTACACACCCCCCGCCTTTGTCTTGCCTTGACCGGCCGGCCAGAGCGGAGTCGCAAGAGCAGAACATAAGCTCCAGGGTGGAAGTGTATTGCACGTAATGGCGTAATAACGGGGAAACCCGCTCTCGGGGGTAAGCCCCGTGATGGTGAAACCGGAGCCGTACCTCTCGACACCCTCAGCTGCTCACATTGTGTTGCGCCCTGGCCGCATCTTCGTGGCTAGTTAGGGTGCCCACAGGCAGTGTAGCCAACGAGCAGCAAGTCACCATCTACTAGGCTAAAATTGTTGTGAGAGATTTTTAGGTAGATGTCCGTATCTCACTCTATAACTCAGTTATCCGGTCCACTATCATCCCATCCACATAGCCCAAACCAAGTTATTCCCTCGCTGGCAATAGTTCGGCAGCTATGGAGGACTGTCCGTTAGTGCATCTCAATGGTACATTAAGGGATAGACCTCCATAGATGCAGCCATCTCACTTTTTAGATAAAAAGGTACTAAAAGGCCTCTTCATGTTGGCTTTGGCCCCATGAACGCCTCAAAGGACCGGGTCCCCATGGACCCGTGGCTGAAAAGCGTACCGACATAATAATAATAAAAATCGTTTATTTGACTCTCATTGTTTACATTACGCTACAACAAATACTAGATTTACTCATATATACAGGTTGAGCTTAATATAGAGGCACAGCTATTCTAGTTATTATTACAACTATTTTGCAATTGTTTGAGAGCCCGGTGCCCGTTGATGGCTTCGGAGAGGTCTGGATAAACGGGTCACCATTGCCCAGTCTCTGTCTAGAATGCATATTTATTCATTCTGGCTACTGTTACATTGCTAGCTAGGCTTGAATACAACTAAATACAATATAAAAAGCAACTAAAAGGTAGTCTTATATGTATATCTAAGATATGGTTAGTATATGGTGTATTGTTCTTATTGTTTAAAGTGATAGATGGCGTTCGGGACCCACAGCTTTACGTGCCTTCCGAAGCACGGAATCATCTTTGTTTTCGAATAATCAGATGATTCAAGCCTGCAATATCCTAACCAGACTGGAAACAACTAGGAAGTAGGTAGGTAAATATAATGTAGGATTATCATACGAGTACAATATAGGTACCTAGTTTACCTAAGTAATAGAATATAATTTTTTTGATTTTGCCTAATAGATAGGTACCTACTGTTATTATAGTTCAAACTTCAAACTTCAAACTTCTTTATTTGTGGAAACAAGTTACAAAAGATGACAATTTAATATGGAGATACAGCACTCTGTTTCCTGCCCATAGGCATACAAAATTACATAACTTACAAACTACATTATCATAAAATAAAAACATTATTTTAATTGCTTGTCATTCAAAAAGTCATTCAATTTATAGTAACATTTCTGAGCTAGTAGATCATGGAGGGTCTTTTTAAAGTGTCTTGTACTTTGAGTCAATTGTAGTTGTTTAGGTAATTTGTTGTAGGTATATGACAGAAGCTCGACCAAAAACACTCTTACGCAACAATTCTGTTTTGCTAGATTGTAGCATTAATTTTGTACAGTCATTGGTATGACTCTCCATTGATTCAGAGTAACATATATACCTACTACTACTACAAACGAAACAATTTATCTGTACACACGTCGATGTGTGAGTTTTATACTTAGGGTCGCACCGCAGAATTATTTTAATACTTACCTACTAACGAGTTCGACATATTACGATTATATTTTTCCATACCGGAAGATTTGCGAACACTATGACGTAAAAAATATTCTGTTTTATATGTATTAAATGTTACAGAAAAGTCGGAAACAGCTACATAATATCACTTCACAAATATTTTTCATTATGTCCATTGTCCATTTCACCTATAGTTCACTTTACTGATTATTATTGAGTCATTTATAATGTAACGCACTAATTTCACTAATTCACTATTGTAATATAGTAATTTGCATATTCGGCGCAAAACTTTACGGTAATTATGTGAATAAATTCAATAAAAATAAACAAATGTTTATCACGCTTACACACAGCATGTCAAGTTGTCATTGTCAACAATGGCATTTAGCACTATAACCCGCGGAAATCTAGTTGGCATTTGCGTGTATGTGATTACCTGTGAGCGAGGAGCCTATGTAACATTACCGGATTGCTTATTAGCAATCCGGTAATGTTACAATCTCGCTCTTGTGTATCTCCCGCCAATGCGAGAGAGCGAGAAGGGTATATATATCAAGATGGTTGCTGGGTAATAAGGTGAAATTATATTGTTGCTTTGCTTACCTGTTTTCATCGGTTGGAAATGTATGAAATATTCGTTCTTTAGAGTATTGGGTGTATAAACAATTATTATACGGGCACCTTCTCACCATGATGGTTACTATTGGTTGACAGTTCTCAAGACAACACACGTCGCGTATTGCGTGCGGCTAGTAATTAAACCCTGGTTTGGAGCCGTCAAAGCTCACAAAGTGCGGGGACGCCAATTTGCGGGAGACGCTGTGAGATACCATTCTGTTTGACTCTTATGTATTCTGTGGTACAGTCACGAGCTCGTGTTCGATGTGTGAACATATGTTTATTCAAATATACAAAAACAGCACACTCGTATATATAAATACAGGGTAAAGTAAGTAAACTTAGCTTTTTAAAATATGGCTCACATGAATCATTATGTTGCAGTTGAAAAATTGACCTGATACATCTTTTCTGCGCTTTGAATATTAACTCTTTATCAGTTCCATTACCCCAAAATATAACTTCATATTTTAGGGTAGAGCTAACATACGCATGATATGCCGTAAGTACTGCGTCTTGATTTACAATTTTTTGTAATCTGCGGAGTGCATGTGAAAATTGATTTAAGCGCTTGCATAAATAATCTGTATGTGTTTTCCAATTAAGTCTATTGTCATTGGTTATTGTACCTACTTGTGGACAGTCTTTATTCTTCTGTGCTAAATGTAGGTATGTACCTACCTACCCTAAGTCCGTAACTACCTATGCAGGTAGGTAGTACCACAGAATAGAAACTATATAATACTCACGTACAGAACTCTCAATCAACAAAGAAATTCAAAGAAATATGTACTCAATGTGGTTGGCGATATGGTTTAATTTAGATCACGTCAGAACTCAGCACCTTTTCGTTTAGATACCTAGACAACCATTGCAGGCCAATTTCATTCTTATTATTACTCTGGACATACCTACGATTCGTATAACTGAATTTACCACTCCGAGGGGCCGCTGCACGCTTAGTAATAACACAGAATAGAAACTAATACTCACGTACGGAAGTGTCACTCAACAAAGAAATTCATAGAAATATCTACTCAATGTGGTTAGCGATATGGTTTAAATTAGCTCACGTCAGAACTCAGCACCTTTTCGTTTAGATACCTAGACAACCATTGCAGGCCATTTTCATTCTTATTACTCTGGACATAAGTACCTACGATTCGTATACCTGAATTTACCACTCCGAGGGGCCGTTGCGCGCTTAGTAATAATGTAGGTAGGTATATTTTCGACACCTATACGGGGAGTGACACAGGCCTGGTAATATAATGTTGGTATATTTTCAATACCTAAACGGGGAGTGGTGACAAAGGCCTGGTAGGTAGTAAGTAGGTACTTCGTCCGCTGCAAAAATAACTTTAGATACCTACCTACTTAGGCATTATAGGCACGGTTATAGGTATTTAGTAGGTAGGTACCTATTATATGAAAACAATCTTGATGGGCCACTTGTCTTGAATCTCTTGATCTCAGACTCTTGATATTTATAAAACATTAGAACTGAAATTAAACTGTATGTAAGTAGGTACCTACTTAGTACCTACCTATAAGCATTTAGGCAATAAGATGTGTTGAGATTGTTTACTTACATTTAGCACCTAAAGAAATTGGCTAGGTACCTATAAGTACGAGTATACATATAATACTAAATAATAAAAAGGGAATTAATTGTGAAAACAGTTATAGGTAGCCATCGAAACATTCGTAGTAGGTAGCCGACTATAATAATAATAAATACAATTATTATTTAAATCCATGCTAATACGGAATAAACCATTGCGCTTGAACGCATGAACTCTTCATGGCCACCGGGTAATGTTACAATCTCGCTCTTGTGTATCTCCCGCCAATGCGAGAGAGCGAGAAGGGTATATATCAAGATGGTTGCTGGGTAATAATGTGAAATTATATTGTTGCTTTGCTTACCTGTTTTCATCGTTTGGAAATGTATGAAATATTCGTTCTTTAGAGTATTGGGTGGATAAACAATTATTATACGCGCACCTTCTCACCATGATGGTTACTATTGGTTGACAGTTCTCAAGACAACACACGTCGCGTATTGCGTGCGGCTAGTAATTAAACCCTGGTTTGGAGCCGTCAAAGCTCACAAAGTGCGGGGGAGAGGTGCGGGGACGCCAATTTGCGGGAGACGCTGTGAGATACCATTCTGTTTGACTCTTATGTATTCTGTGCCACAGGTACGAGTGTAGATACTTGCTGACTTCTCGACGAGCTGCACAGCGGCGGTGCATTTGTTTGTGCATCGTCGTTTCAGTTCGGAATACTTCGGAACGGTGTTAGTGTGCGTGCGACTCGGTGCGACTAGACGTATGCGTGTAAACTAGCGTCTTACTGCTCATCACTGATACTATCTCTGTCGGACACGATGCTAGGTGAGACAGCGTGCTTTTTGGCCGCGCCCACCAGTGAGTTCGAGCTCGCGACTAGTTCAACCTTAATTGTGTATTTTCTAAATTTACATTGTCTACTTCTATGTTGGCCGAGGCTAGTTTTTTTTGTAGGTCCTGTATAATGCATTCCATTTCTTGTATTTTTTGTGTGTCATAAGCTCTTAGATCCGGTATACTCCTTGTTTTAGTCATCAGGTTTGGTCCCTCTGGTGAAGAAAGTGTCATATCCTGTTTATCATCGTCCTCAATCGATAATGATTCAAATGAATTTTCAGTTGATACATTTACAGTGTACTTGTTGCGAGTCGTAATATTTCTTGACTCAGATTTATTCAGTATCTCCGAGACTAATGTTGATTGGTCAGTAATTTTCTCTTGATTTTCTTTTCTCCGCCGTCTTCGTGAGTAATTGATGTCGCTAAATTTGATTTAGGTCTCTCTGAAGTCGCCGGCGGAGTCTGAATACTCTCTGTTAGTGCAGATCTTACTGTAGAGTTTTCATTTATATTAGCCTCTGAAGTCGCCGGCGGAGTCTGACTACTCTCTGTTAGTGCAGGTCTTACTGGAGAGTTTTCATTTATATTAGCCTCAAAGTGCTTTTCTTTCTTAACGTAAGTTGATTTATTTTATTGTGGCAGTCGCTACATTTCCAGTTCCCTTTCTGCGCTGGTGTCATAATTAAGTATCTTTTCTCAGTGTTAGAACAACCTAGGTCATAAATTTTTTTGCAGTGAATACATGCAAGGAACTGCTTGCTTTTAATTTTTTGTTTGCATTTATTGCAGAACTTATCCATTTTTGTGTACAGTGCCCTCTAGCGTTAAGTTCACAAACTATTGTTGATTATTAGTAAGCACGTAAATGATGTGGTGTAATCACTGCTAATGAGAGCAAGCTATTTACTAAATAGTTATGCTATTCCCCGCCAGATGGCAGCATATACCTCATTTTTCTTAGAATGCAATATGTAATTACGTGTTCAAACATGAGTTCAAAGTCCAACTTGTATTTAAAAGAAGTGACCGTTTGTGTCAGTCTAATATTTTGCTTTCCAGCTATATTTCACTATTGCACTATTTATTTACCAGATATTGTTTATTATATATATATATATATATATATATATATATATTATATATTATATATATATATATATATATATATATATATATATATATACATAAATATCTGAATTACAAATTAATAATCAATTATATATATATATATATATATATAATTGATTATTAATTTGTAATTCAGATATTTTTTAGTATTTGCACTATTATCACTGTCAGTTAGGTTTGCAATTTTCTTAGCATTTATTTTTTTATTTACAGCACTGTCATTGAAGATAACACTTACTCATAAAGTTTACATCTTATACTGTATAGAAAGAAAGTTAGTTCATTTATTTACACTCGAAAAATATTTAATTTTATTTTGTAACACGGAGCTCAATGTTAGTTAGCACAGGACCGAGAGCTGGCGTGCTCTTCCTAATAAAAGTGAAAGTGCCATCTTATAACGGTACAACATCCTGGGCCGCATACAAACAGCAATTCCAGACCGTCGCTAGTGCAAGCGGTTGGACGATGACCAGAGCCATACAGCCCTTACAATTGCTTTGAAAGGCTCAGCCCTATCGGTCCTGGAGGCACTGCTTAGCTCTGGCAGCACCTTTAAAGAATTGATGGAGACACTGGAAGCCAGGTATGGAAAACGTCATCTCGAACACGCCTTTCGAGCCCAGCTACAAGACAGAGTGCAGCGCCCAGGAGAAGGACTTCAACAGTGGGCACTGGAAATAGAAAAACTAGTGCGCAAAGCCTTCTCTTCTGCTGACTCCAAAATGGTAGACACCAATATTCTTCAAGCTTTTATTGCTGGAATAAGAGATGCGGAGGTAAGGGCTGCAGTGGGAATCCATCATCATGCCTCACTTAAAGATGCCTTGGCACACGCTCTAGAGTACGAAGCTTTAAGACGAGAAGTCACAGAAGAGGTAAAGGCAATCAAGAACCTGCCAAAGAAGACCAGTAGCTCAGCACCTATTTGCTACAGATGTGGTGAAAAAGGACATTTGAAACTCTCCTGTCCAGAAAAGCATGAATTACCCAAGCTACGAGAAGAGCTTAATAAAATAATACAAAGACAGGAAAAAATCCTTTCCTGCGAAAAATTAGGGCAACGAGTAACAGCCAGGACTAAGGGGCGGGTACTGGCTGGCGAAGAGGAAGCCCCAGCAATTGTCATCTCGCAAGTGAGCAATAGGAGCAGTTTGGCGATTTGTGGCAAAGTGAATAGGACAGACTGCAAATTGACCATAGACACAGGAGCCTCCAGAACAATAATCAGCCCGCACCTGGTAAAGCCTGCGATGAAACGAAAAAACCTCAACTGTCGGCTTCTCTCTGCCTCTCGCCAGCTAATACCTGTCCTAGGAGAAATGACGGTGACGATATATGCGGGAGAGTCACCATACACCCATGATGTCATTGTGGCTGAGATTATGGATGAATGCATATTGATGCATTAGATTTCATGAAGAAATATAATTGTAAAATCGATGGCACCAATGGAGTTTTTAAGTGTGGTAACAAAGAAATGTTCATCCTTGGAGCCACTACCGGAAAAGTAACTTATCTAAATAAAATCGTCATACCTGGTCGAACACAAGCGCAAATAATGGTAAAACTGCCATCAACTAAAACACGCAAGCCAACTAGATGCGTTCTTATCAAAGATACAACAAACAAGACAAAGTATCGCATATTCCTGACAGCAAGGACTTAAGTCAGTGGAAAGGATACTGCAGTCGTGAGGATAGTTAATATAGAGGACCACGAAATCATTCTAAATGAAGGAGATGTGTTGGAAAATGTAAAGAAGTTGTCTGGATGAAAAAGTGTCAATCAACACCAAGCTCAGACGCATCTAAAAACACAAGTTGTTCTATTGTTGCCAAACTTCTAAAAGATTGTAAAAGCAACCTTACTCGCAGAGCTTGAAAGCAAAGAAGTAGCTGCTGAATTTTGCTGATATTTTCTCTTCTAAAGAAGGTGGTCTAGGAAGAACTTCGCTAGTTCAGCACAGAATCGATACTGGAAGCGAAAGACTTACGAGTATACGTCAGCGAGCAAGAAGAATTCAATATGCTAAGGAAAATGAAGTGCAAGTTCTGCTGGAGAACATGAAAAGAAATAAGATCGTTGAACCTACTGCAAGCCCATGGTGCTCCCCGGTTGTTTTAGTTAAGAAGAAAGATGGCAGCACTTGGTTTTGTGTCAACTATAGACGACTGAACGACGTCACAAAGAAGGATAGCTACCCATTACCAAGAATTGATGACACCTTGGATACCCTCAGTGGAATGCAATGGTTTTCAACCCTAGACTTGAAATCTGGTTACTGGCAGGTAGAAATACATTCGAAAGACAAAGAAAAGACAGCGTTTTCAACAGGAAAAGGGTTATGGCAGTTCAATGTTATGCCTTTTGGATTATGCAACGCACCCGCTACTTTTGAACGACTTATGGAGTGTATTCTAGCAGGATTAGTAGGACACGCCCGTCTTGTTTATCTGGACGACGTTATCATCATGGGTCGAGATTTTGAAGATCATCTGCGAAATCTAGTGCAAGTCTTAATGAAAATACGGGGTGCCATCTTAAAACTGAATCCAAGAGTCCACAGAATTGGACAGAGCGTTTATGGCCCAGAAAAACTGTGTAAGGTCTTTATGTAAGTTGCCTCAGAGAACTAGCTGTAGACCGCATTTCATAAAACTTAAATTGTTGACACTACCATCCATCTACATTTATGAAATGTGTCACTTTGTAAAGGTACACTTATATTTATTTCAAAGAAATTGTGAGGTAATTTCTAATAATCGTGGCAGATACCCCAACAGGCTTGTGTTATCTAATGTATCCACAGCTTTATGTGACCAAAATAGCTGTCGGATGGCTGTTCGTATCTACAACAGGCTGCCGGAGGATATCAAATTATTGCCGTTGCCAGTCTTTAAGAACAGGCTGCGTAGTTTCCTGCTGGAGAAGGGTTTCTACTCGATACGGGAATATCTTTGGTCATAGAATTTTTACTTATAAAATACTTATTACTAATTAATTTTTTTAAACATTAGTAATAACAAATCAGACCAAATACTAATATAATTATAGAATAGAAAGATATGAATACAATAAATAATTAAATTAATGATAACTTAATTGACATTTGCATGCCTAGACAGGTTAGAAGTGTGATCAAAAAATTGTAATTAACAACTATTGTAACCACTTTTACAGCAAATAAATATATTATTATTTTATTAAAAAAGGAAATGCAATCTATTTAGAAACAAAGTAAATTACCTCGGGCATGTTATCACCAGTGAGGACATCCAAACTGATCCTGATAAAGTTGAAGCAGTGAAAAACTAGCCTACCCCCAAAGACAAGACAGAGGTGCAAGCATTGATGAGACTATGCTCATATTACAGACGATTTGTAAAGGGATTTTCCGAAATCGCTAAACCATTGCATCGTCTTACAGAAGACAAAACCTGGGATGACCTGATGGCCGCAAATGATACAGCTATCGAAGTGGCCCGATACTGGAGTGACAAAATATAGTAATTAAAGTACCATTGACACGAAAAGAAGAAGACAGAAGACAAACAGCCTTTCAAATGGGACGTTACCTGTAAGAATGCATTTCTTAAACTCAAAGAATACCTTTGCATGACTCCAGTCTTGGGATATCCGCAGACTAGTGGCCAGTTCATCGTTGACACAGATGCTAGCAACACAGCGATTGGAGGGGTAATATCTCAAAACCAAAGTGACAACGAAATAGTAATTGCATACTTTAGTAATTCTTTGTCAAGGCCTGAAAGAAATTATTGTGTAACAAAAAGAAAACTCTTGGCTGTTGTAAAGACACTGCAACATTTCAACAAATATGTCATTGGTAGACAGTTTACACTCCGCACAGACCATGCTGTGCTATGCTACAATTTAAAAATCCGGAAGGCCAAGTTGCAAGTTGCACAAGAATTTGACTTTGTTTCTGAACACCATAGTGGAAAGGCCCATGGAAATGCTGATGCACTCTCAAGAAGACCGTGCCCGAAAGATTATAAGCATTGTGCTAAACAAGAGACAAAGGAGCTTACGGTTAAAATCACAAGGACGATCCCTACAGGACAATGGGACGATGAGAACTTCAGAGAAGCTCAAGAGGATGATGAAGATATAAGGGTCATTATTGCATGGAAAGAACGTGGTACAGATAAGCCTAGATGGGCAGAGGTTGCGCTTACGAGTCCCATCACTAAAACTTATCGAGCTCAATGGGATAGTTTCATCCTACAGAATAGAATACTTTACCGTAAATGGGAAAAACCGAACGGCAAAGAGTTTTATCTACAGGTTGTGGTTCCAAGGGATAAGGTGAAAGACGTTCTCCGTGAAGTACAATGATGTTGTAACAGGAGTATTAGTGTAATCTTTGCGTCAAGAGAACATTAACAAAAATTCGAGAACGGTTTTACTGGTTGAATTGTCGGGAAGATGTGCTGGATTGGTGCCGCAAATGTACTTCTTGCGCAGCCGTGAAAGGCCTATCAACAAGAACTCGCGGTGGCTTACAACTTTATAATGTTGGTGCGCCCTGGGAACGAATTGCAGTTGACGTTCCGGACCGTTCCCTGTGACTGAATCAGAAAATAAGTACTTCATGGTTGTCATGAACTATTTTAGGAAATGGCAAGAAGTATTTACTATGCCTAACCAAGAAGCCACAACAGTAGCCTTCAAGTTGGTTGAAGAAGTAATCTGCCGGTTCGGTTTACCACTAGAAATACACTCAGATTAAGGAAGGAACTTCGAATCGCAACTTTTCCAGGAAGTTTGCAAACTCTTAGGGATGCATAAAACAAGGACCACACCATATCACCCTCAGTCTGATGGCATGGTGGAAAGATTTAACCAGATGCTGGAGAGACATTTAGCGAAACTGTTGGACAAACATCAGAAAGTCTAGGACAAGTACATTCCCTTTTCCTCCTGGCTTATAGAACGTCGGAACACGAAAGTACGAAGCTGACCCCAGCTCAGGTGAATTTCGGCAGAGAACTTAGATCACCTGTAGATCTACTGACAGAAAGGCCACCAGAAGATCCACATACTGTGCCAGACTATGTCTCTAAGCTTCGAGAGCGAATGAGTGACGTGTACGATTTGGTTCGCGAAAATGGGTTGCAGGCAAGTGAAAACATGAAAACTAGATATGACCGAAGAGCGAACACGACAGCTTTGAAGAAGGAGTTAGTTTGGCTTCATAACCCGATTCGCCGGAAAGGAAAGTCACCGAAGAGCGAACACAAGTAGCTTTGAAGAAGGAGTATTAGTTTGGCTTCATAACCCGATTCGCGGGAAAGGAAAGTCATCGAAATTACAAACGAGATAGGAAGGTCCATATAAGATCATCACGCGAATGAACGACGTAACCTATCGGATCCAACGTCAACCAAGAGGAGCAACTTAAAGTGGTGCACATAGACCGTCTGGCACATTATCATGGCAGCAATAGTGACGCTCGGGACGAGGGCCTCTAAGAAGGGGGCAGTATCGTGAACGAGATAGAATCTTCCCGATCAATATTCGTGAACTACGAACTATTACGATGGAATGGTGCAAGCTAAATGTCTTGTATCATTAAGTCTAGAGTTGCTTGACCATGTTACACTCACACACATACCCGGCGCCTGAGTGCTTTGAAACACGTTCGTCGACTATGTAGAATATTCGAGATTAATGTGGACCTTTTCGATGGCGCATATAAATAGCGAACCGTGGGTGCGCCAGGCAGTTCGATACGAGCTATCAAAGCGATCACTTCGAAGCGAAGGAAACCTACCTTAATGTGACAAGTGGAAGTACCTGCGACAACTTTGGCGAGATACCTGGACCTCAGCTGCTACGCGACTTGGACCTTGGCCATCTTTACGTGTCATCTTTGGGTTTCGTAGTGAATAAATCCCTCATACGAAGTTTGGCGTCTTTCTCCAAATACCGAACCCCAGTTTCGTAACAATATGTTACAAATTCCATTTACTCAGCTGCTACTGCTAATTAAAATATATTAAATTAATAGGTAAAGCCATTCAGTTTCTGGTGTCAGTAAGTATAAGACTATTTTACTACGTAATTGATTTATTTATTCATAATAAAAACATATAAGTAATACAGTAGATGCTAGGAAAAAAATATAATGACAAAACTAAACTAAACAAAAATTTAACTACATAATTTATACTAAAAGGAATCAAAAATTCCGCCTCGGATAGTACCTGGTTCAAAGGTGCCCATCACGCTTGCTGCATTTCCTCTTTGTACTTCTTCTTCGACTAAGCGCGTTCCCGGTTGCATCCTCAACTGTGCTGCTTCGGAGCCCGGGATGCGCTTTCCCGCTTTTTCTTCTCCAAACATAATATGCATATCAATCGTCACCCAAGGATGCCAAAGACCTTGCAAAATGGAGACGAAATAGTCGAAACAGTTTAAATGATTTGGCTATAGTTTTACGCCGGCCGCCTGCCTGACGTCAACCCTTTTTGGGAATGTATTTGTGCAAAAAGTTTTACAACCGGCCGCCACTCGACGTTATCCCACTTTGGGAATGCAACTGTAGCACGAGATGTTTGTGCTAAGTCTTTTAGTCGCCTCTTACGACATCCACAGGAGGAGATGGAGTGGTCCTATTCTAACCCGGAACCACACGGGTGGGATTTCCTCTCTGTACAGCGATGGCAATTCTTTGAACCCGTCATCATCCGGAGCCCCCGGGTCAAAACCGTTGTCCGTCAAGCGGCGCCCTATCTCAATAATAAAGCTTTTTGCTTCTGGACACCACGGACCAGCAGTTTCAATAGCCACAGGTGAAAATTCGTAATTAGATGACAAAACCGAATAAGTACTTCTGTTTTTTTCGGGTGGCTGCCTGCCTGGCTGCTGCCCCGGGTGACCTTAGTGTCCTGGTGGGATAAGACGCCGCGTAGGTGTTAACACACGTGGCGTCCCATATGAGACAACGTCAATTTTCAATTTCAATTTATTTATTGCTTTTCATATTCTTCCGTCCGTATTAAAGAAAGGCCATCTGGCCTTTTCCCATCATTTCGGGAGAGCCCCGGAGGTTTGTTCTGTATGGAGTCCAGTTAGCATCTGCGTATCAGATCATTTAAGGGGCCGGTCCTTTTTTTTTTAGTGATTTTGACTTCTTTATCGGAGCTGATTGGAGCCAAACTAACGTAGTAACAATATGTTAAGATATGTTAAATTGAAGTTTATTTAAGTATTAAAAAAGTGAATGAGACAATTTATTGAATTTCATTGTAATAGTTTGTTTAATTCCAAATAACCTGAGACGTGTTTAATTTTTTTGCGGTGCGCGATATTCATGTCTTTGTTGTTTACACATAATTTAAAACATGAAGTTGTGTATAAATTACAGAGAAATAAAGACTGGAAAATACGAAACGAAACGCTGATAAGGCAGACCGCTCGCTGCGCTTTTGAATTTGTCTAAATTCGGCTCCAGGGTGCATGTACAATACAGCGCAAAGCGTATGTGTAGATAGAAAATACAGATTCGGGTGTTCAATCAAAAATTCCCACGGTAGAAGACCGCAGTCTTAAGGAATGATGGCGTGATAAACGGCCGGCACAACGAGTACAGTTAAGAGGAAACCACAAAGGCTAAGGAAATTAAAAATAGGTATTTGTAAAATCTATTGTTGTGGCGCTGTGCCCGTTCCTACGAGTATGTTTTAATTTTTGAATATAATCTAGTCAAATTTGTTTTCTGGATGTTTGAACACAGCGGAAAATCTGGCCATTTTTTAGGTTTTTTAACGTTCATATCTCTTTTAATAAATAATTTATGAAAAAAAGAAAACAGAGGGACATGCTCATAGTGGCTATAAATATTCAGGAAAAAAAATATAACTCTACCGGCATTATCCAGGGAGGAAACAGGGGACTACGTTTGTATGGAAAAACGGCCCTTCTGTTTCGTCTTAGAGTGCTCCTAACCCTAGACAGAATCAGAGTTTCCCATACAAACGTAGTCTACATTTTATTTTGTAACGACATGTCAGATTTTGGTAAAAATTTGTAACTTTAAAGGAATTGCATATATCTAGGTTGTATCAATTGGTTTTCACAGTCAAAATATGAAATATGAAAGAGAATATAGTGTATAATATAATTTTTGACCATCAGTATGGAAAACATTTACACCCTTATATTTACTTTCAAGCATATTATTATATTACTGTTATAGGTATTACTGCATGTAACTGGTTTTTATTAATATATCTCTAACTTTAAAATAAATTAAATCAAAATTAAAGTTTTCCTACCACAGTAATTGAGTACACGTACCACGACCATAGATGTCGGCCTATGGCCTTGCCATGGACATAGATATATTTTTATATTTATCCGTTGGTTTATTTTTAATTTGATTTCAGGAAATAAAATGAATCTTCCACAAATCCTACTTCTGCTTTTGGCGTTCCTTCCATTTTACCTGGCAACGGAAAACTATGGACCTTTTACAGACGTGCCAGCTGAGCGTGTTGGGCTTTCACCACGAAACAATCTTCCCTTCCCTGAACTAGTCAAGTATGATGGGTATGAGAGCGAAACCCATTACGTTACTACCAGTGATGGATACATACTCGGTCTTTATAGAATACCACTGAAGAAGTCGTGTCCAGATAATGCAGAAAAAGTGCCGATAATATTCAACCATGGACTCTACTTGACTGGTGACGATTGCATCATCCCCGGACCAGGAAAGGCACATTGCTACATCTACGCTGACAACTGCTACGATGTCTGGGTTCCAAATAACAGAGGAAACCGTTACAGCAGGAACCATACCACTCTAAATCCAGACAAAGACCCTGAATTTTGGAACTTTGCTATGGACGAAATGGCCAGCAAAGATCTACCAGCTGTTATAGACTACATTTTGGAAGCTACAGGCAATGAACAAGTTATTTATGTAGCTCACAGTCAAGGAGTTGCAATATTAATAGTGCTTTGTGCTAAACAACCAGAATACAACGATAAAATCAAAGTAGGATTCGGACTATCAGCTGCTTGCTGGTTAGATCACTCCCGATTTTTATTAATTTCTGTACAAGGAGTACTAGCAGCCGCTTTAGATGGAGTTAATAATTTGACTAATGCAGAATTTGTTCCAAATGGTGGATTGATCCAAAAGATTGGAAACCTCTTATGCGGCGTTAGTAAAGTCCAATACCCATTTTGTTCTTCCATCCTCTTCGCAGCTTTGGGCTTCGACGGATTCCAAATTAAACCAGATGTTTTGAACGTTTTGCCTGGACACTTACCAGGAGGTACATCGTTTAAAGATTTTATCCGTTGGGGACAGATCAAGAATAATGGTTTCACAGAATATGACTACGGACCACAGGGTAACTTAGTTAAATATCAGAAAATAAAGCCACCAGAATACGATTTGAGTCAAGTGTCAATGAAGTGGGTATTTCTCGCTAGTTTGAACGATTTTGTTGGTGATCCAAAGGACATTCAAAGGCTGACTAACGTCTTGTCAAATGCTGAGATGTGCATTTTAAAAGATAAGTTGTTCGGACATCTGGACTTTTTGTACGCGGACAACTTAGCTAAGTACATCACTCCCAAAGTGCTGTCGTATTTAGAGAGGGGTCAATACGAATGCGATTCTGATGTTGCTACTATTTTGTAAATATTGGGCATAAGCCTAAATAAATAAAATTACAAAAATTAAAAATAATGACAGATATAGCACGGAGCCCACTGGCATAAGTATTTTCATACTTAAGATCCCGTATGACCCTGATAGTACTTAGAGCGATATTAACGAAATACTCACTTTGAAATAAAAACACAGCAAAGTTCAGGACTATATCTATACATAATATGTTTCGAAAACACGATTGCTTAAAATTTTGATTATCCACATCAGGTGCAGCCTTAAAAGTAGGCTCCAACTAGGTACTATCTATTGTAACTGTGCTACTTACCGAAATAAATATTTTTAAATTTTTTTGATAGTTTTTTTTACTTTCCTACCTTTATTGCCAACTTCCTCTCATTCCTACTGTGCTTAGTTAGGTATTTGTTGGCCGTCAGTTTGCCCTTCACGCCTTCACAAAGACGGAGACCTTCGGGAGCCCACGGGTCACGGTTTCTTGTTTTTTTTAGGGTTCAGTACCTACCTCGAAAGGAAAAAACGGAACCCTTATAGGATCAATCGCTTGCCTGTCTATCCGTCTGTCACTTTGCTCCAATTTGCTCCGAAACTTCTAGACCGATGAAGTTGAAATTTGGTACAAAATATAAAATGGTGACCCGAAGGAAGACAGACAGATTTATCTAAATAAATAAATTTAAAACATATGGGAGTAAAATAATAAGAAAAGCAAACTACATTTACTTCTATATTATATATATACGGTTATTTCTATTGTAAGATTTTTGGAGAAATAAAAGATTTTTTACGTTTTACTTTTTTTATATGTCGTGTGACATATCAAATAAAAGGGCTTTTTGTAAGATTTTTTTTTTATTATATGCAACATTTACTATCCCGTCCCCACCATCCCTTATCCCAGTACGGGGGAAATACTTTTTTCTCTCTACCATTTGGGATTGTGTGGTCAGTAGTTACAATGATTTATTTTATGAATTGTTATTATGTATATGATTGATAAAATAAAGCAGTTTTCGATGATTCATAATAAACACTTTTAAACTATCGCGTTGCATTATTATTAAATTAATGCATACGGGAATTAACGCGAAACGTACCTTTTATTTATTTATTTTGCTGACGTTTCATTCGGGTTTCACCGAACGTGGTCCCAGCTTGACGAAACGTCAGCAAAATAAATAAATAAAAGGTACGTTTCGCGTTAATTCCCGTATGCATTAATTTAATCATAATAAACAGTTCTTAATAAGTTGGCAAAAGAAAGGCAGCAAATCTAAATGTAATGACATCTCCTTACCATTTATTTAATTACCATTTTTTACCGTTCACATCATACGAAATGGTAATTAGATTAGGTATCTGAATGGCAATTACAATAAGTAGCTATTGTCTATTTGTTTTCACTGCTTAAAGCACATATTTTTACACAACTTCGCTGTAAGGAGGCGTATGTTTTTCGTGTGATACCTTAAATTATACATCGTGTTAATGAAAGAACGCAAAACCTCTCAGATGGTACCTCAGCCCATGTAACTGAACAACTTTTGTTCAAGAACTTTCACGAAACTAAAAAATAAATTTTAAAGTTTTAATACAAACTGATCGAATTTTTTTTTTGGACTTCGTGAAAGTTGTTGAACAAAAGATGTTCAGTTTCATGGGCTGAGGTACCATCTGAGAGGTTTTGCGTTCATTCATTAACACGATGTATACTGTCCTCTAAATTTTGTAATTGATGCTATTAATTGGTGTTTACATATAAAACTTTAATGTATATGTTCATGTTATTTGGTGCAATAAAATTTTTTGTATGGCATTGCATTTTTAGATTTTTTGAATTTTACTGAGTTTTTCTTTTGCTCGTAGGTAGGTACGAGTAGGTGTAATTGTTTGATTTTTGGTCTATTGTCGCACTGTTCTCTTTGTTTGTACAGGTATCTCCCACATCAGTTTCGCCTTGTCGTTTTCTATAACTTTTGGTTGTTCTAGTACCTCTTTCCACCAGAATGTTGACAAGTGTCCGAAAAAATGAAAATTGTTGTGCCTTTTCGCGTAGTAGCCAGCTTCTCGCAACCTGATATTAGATGTTTAGCGGAATCTTTAACCTTACCAGGCCTGTGTCACTCCCCGTTTAGGTATCGAAAATGTACACGTACATTATTACTATGCGCACAGGCGGCCCCTCCGGGTAGTAAATTCATTTATACGAATCGCTTGTCCAGAGCTTAGAGCAACACGCAAAGTACAGATCCCAAGTATTTCTTCAGACTGGTCCGTACGTTTGATCAAGTCTTCGCTTATTCGTACGGGTGGGGATCTGTAGAGTTGTGTTGCAGGCCATGTATGCGTCTTCTGTCATTCGCCATATTGTCATTCGTCCTTAAACATTCTCTCCACGTCTATCTCGGTCTTCCTATTCCTCTGCAGCATTTGGAGGTATCCAAATGGACCATTCTCGTAGCCAGGGTTCGGCCCTCCTCATGATGTACTTAGCCATACTAATTTTCAGATTCTGCTATCTCTTTCGCCTCTAGAGTTTGTTACAGAGATACACTGAACACGTCGCGTGCGCCCGCTTAACTAGAGTCGACTGATGGTTGTTTAACTTGTCCATTATTGGAGTAACCTTTAGATTTTCTCGTGTATATATGTATTTTCATATATTTATTAAGTATATATATATTACATTTCCGTTACACCGCACACCCACCTTAGCATCTTAATCTCAGGCACATCTTGTCTTAGATCTTACAGACTTACAATACAATACAATACAACAATCTTAATTGCACCAAATAAGATTTACAAATACAGACTTAATAACATTTTAGACGTTTGTTAGGCACAAATAAACGTTTATTGTAAAATAAAGTATTGTTGAGTTAATACTTACCACACACATAACACGAGTTTGTATCTTACTCTAGGGTCAAATATGTAATTCGTCCTTATCTACATTTAAGATACCTATTTACTAATAGACTAACCTTGTATGTTCAAATAAATAAAATTGTTTTAATTAAACATTACTATCTATTAAAATTTACGTTTATTAGACTATATGTATGTCAATAGACTGAAATTATGTTATCTATTACACAAGCAACCGATTAACGCTGGCTTCAGTGTTGTTCGGTAACATCTTAAATTACGGAAATTAAAAATAATGAAAGATATAGAACGGAGCCTACTGGCACAAGTATTTTCTTACTTAAGATCCCGTATGACCCTGATATTACTTAGAGCGATATTATCGATATTAACGAAATACTCACTTTGAAATAAAAACACAGTAAAGTTCAAGACTATCTCTAAACATAATATGTTTCGAAAACACGATTGCTTAAAATTTTCTCGATAGAAATAAATTGCGAAGTTGCCTCTAAATCACCTCAGAATTATACTAAAACGGAAAGTATTCAAGAAATACAATAAATTAGCACTTTGGGTTATAATTGTATTAAATTTAAACATAGCAGGAATAATATGTCTTATAATTAATATTAGGTCCTTACATATGAAATTGCCGTTCAGTATCAAAAAAGTGAAACAAGTTTTTTTTAATGAAATTATTATTTAATCAATCGAAGTATGCGCCGTTGTTATCGATACACTTCCGCCATTTTATAGGCAGATCATTGATACCTTTGGAAAAAAAATCCTGGGAGCGAGAGTCTATGAACTGTTTGAAGGCGGTTTTGACTGCCTCATCAGATTTGAAATTTTTTCCTTGTAAAAAGTTATCCAAATTTTGAAAAAAGTGGTAATCGGTTGGGGCAAGATTTGGAGAGTATGGTGGGTGACGCAGAGGTTCCAGTCGCAGCTCCTCTAACTTGGCGATCGTTTGATGTGCAGTGTGTGGTCTAGTGTTATCCTGAAGGAGCAGTGGGCTAGAGCAATTCATCAGTCTCGGTTGTTTAATGGCGAGCTTTTCCATCATTGTTTGCAATTGTTGGCAATACAAGTCTGCAGTAATCGTCTGGCCTGATCTCAAGAAGCTGTAGTGGATAACACCAGCACTGGTCCACCAAACACTAACCAGAATCTTCTTTTTGGTCAGTTTTCGCTTAGGGCAAGGTTTTGCCGGTTCTCCAGGGTCAAGCCATTGTGATGATCGCTTCCGATTGTCGTACAGGATCCATTTCTCATCACAAGTCACGATACGGTTCAAAATCCCCTCATTATTGTGGCGATTAAGCAAAGAAACGCAGCAAGCAACGCGTGTTTGTTGGTTTGCTTCAGTCAATTCGTGCGGTACCCACTTTTCGAGTTTTTTAATTTTTCCAATTTGGCGCAAGTGGATAAGTATCGTTTTGTCACTTACGCCGAAGGCTGCTGCTAATTCAGAAGTGGTTTGAGATGGATCCGCTTCCACTATCGCCTTCAATTCTTCGTTATTCACTTGAGTATCAGGTCGTCCACGAGGCTCATTGTGTAAATCGAAATTTCCAGAACGGAAACGTTGAAACCAAAAACGCACCGTTCGTTCGTTAGCGGTGCCTGGTCCATACACGTCGTTAATTCTTCGAGTCGTTTCTGCAGCACTGGTGCCACGGTGGAACTCGTATTCGTAAATACCGCGAATTTTCAATTTGTCCATAGTTGTTGTTATAGCAATGTTGAAACTCAAACAAATGATGTTAAAACAAATGGAATACGAATTTTAAAACAATATTTTTCTAGCTTTATTTCGAAATAAATTTCAATTTGGAATTCCTAATGAAACGCAAGATATTTGATTTTAACACTTCCACTGCTGAAAAATGCAACGTGTGTGTTTTTCCAAAGAGGAAAACACATACGGTGCGTTTTCAGCAGTGGAAGTGTAGTTGCCAGTATTGAAAATCGGCAATTTCATATGTAAGGACCTAATATTTTTTTAATAACTCTCAAATATTCTTTGTAAAACGAAAACAACCTCAAAAACCAGAAACGCGTAAACCTCATTAAACTCCCGTGATCTTTTCACCCCGCATGGCTCGCTGTCTCGCTTCGGCTTGAGTAAATTTGTGTGAGTCGAAGCGGGAGAAAAATTTTTATTATCCACATCAGGCGCAGCCCTAAAAGTAGGCTCCAACCAAGGGCGTCGCCAAGGGGGGGCAGGGAGGGGCAGCTGCCCTCCCCCTAGAGATTCTAAAAAAGTTGCCAAATATAATGCAACCAAAGTCCTAAGTCTTTGAGTTAACCTTTCCGGAACCGACGCGCCCCGCGCGCCCCGCTCTCGGCGGGCCGACACTTGACACCTTTTTTGCGCGCTTGCGACTTACCGCTTTGTTAATTAACCTAATATAAACAAACAACGACCACTATAATATTAAAATCTGGTAATTTAAAAAAAAATACGCTGTACACTTATTCAAATTCAAACTCCTTTTTATTCTATTTTTCTAATAAATGTTATTATAACTTATTTACAGCTGACAGATTTATTTTATGAATTGTTGTTATGATATGATTGATAAAAGAAAGCAGTTTTAGATGATTCATAATAAACACAGTCCGTGTGATCCGTGTGACAGACGGACAGACAGACGGGCAGACAGCGGAGTCACAGTAATAGGGTCTCGTTTGCACCCTTCGGGTGCCTAACCCTAAAAAAGAGCATTTCCATACAAAAAACGTGAAATTTATTTAAAAATAAAAAAACGAAGTTCTAAATTTTTTTTTGTTAATGACCACTAATTTTAAACTTGTACCATTATCTATTGCAAAAGCAGCATTTATACAGATTCCAAACATATAAACTTTGTTAAAAAATAAAAAATAAATAGTTTAAAAAATATTTAACAACGCGGCAGTGACGAAAATTCCTAGAAAAATACAGGACAAAAAAAAACGTCTTTTATATTGCTAAGGACCTGTATTATTATAGTAAGAATAGAATATTGTTTCTATAGAATTATTATTTTAATGTATTTTTATAAAAATATATTGTACTAGCAGTCCACCCCGGCTTCGCCCGTGGTACACACATAGCCTATGTCACTCGGGAATAGTGTAGCTTTTCAACGGTGAAAGAATTTTTTAAATCGGCCCAGTACTTTTTGAGCCTATTCATTACAAACATACAAAAATAGGTACAAATCTTTCCTCTTTATAATATTAGTATAGAAGTATAGATATAGATAGACCCTTTGTATAGGTATACCGTCATATTTAAAAACGTAAAGCTAAACTAGACTTAGTGACATTTTCGAGTGACTTAAGGTGAATATAGAAGCAAATTCCCTTGAAGTGGCGCCCTCATTTTTTTTAGAATTTATTTATAAAAACTTTAATGTTACTTAATAAAAAAATATTAACAGTTGGCGAACTAACGCTAAAAAGAAACAATAAAAGGCCTACTATGCTTTTGATTGTAACTTGTTAGTAATAAAGAAGCAACAAAACTGAAGATAGGCTTTAAGGTGAAGGTATAGGCAAATGGCCTTGAAGTGGCGCCCTCATTTGAAATAAATTGTTAACTCGTAAATATGGAGATAATTTCCATATTGCTCTTCGTCATGCACTAGATAGCCCTTTAAATTATTTTATGAACCACCGTTTAAAGTATTTACATAAGTCCGTCTAGATTTAAAACTTGCCTCCGCCAAAAATGGCCACGGCAAGTTTTAAAGCTAGACGGATCACCAATAATAGTTTCAACGGCAGTTCATAAAATAATTTAAAGGGCTATCTAGTGCCTGATGATTAGGAATATGGAAATTATCACCATATTTACGAGTTAAAATTTATTTCACACTTCAAGGCCATTTGCTTCTATATTCACCTAATTAATCGATTAACATAGATATGTGCTTAAAATAGCTACATGTAATTATACTTTGTCTCTTATGTCCATTTGCCTTCGCAATCACACAACTCAGTGCACTAAAGTTGCCGCCGCCGCTGATCATTTAAATAGATACGTGCTTTGGCAGCCACTGGTAAGTCTATCCATGTGTGTCGCCGACTTTGGTCCATCCCCAGTCAGATGGATCAGGAAGATTTTGAGTCAGTGACATCTGACCCCATACAAAGACAGCTCGACGCGTCGCGTCGGAGGTATATTTTCTAATTGGCGGTCTTTTTTTTTTGTAAATAAATGTTTCGGACTTCGTTCACCGTAGAAAATGAACTGAGAAAACAGTATTTTCGATATAAAGTAGTTGTTTAATTTCCTTGTTTCACAACTTTTATAATACCAACTTGTCATATAAAATGACCACGAAATTTTCAATTATATTATGGATGCATCGTTGTTCCTGCCCTCATATGCTGCTAAAAACCGTTTGTGGCATTGGGGAAAGCGTTCCATGTTTCCATCGCACCTCACGTACATGCTTCGTCAGCCACTGGCAAGTCTATCCATATAGGTATCCATCCAGCTGTCGCCGACTTTGGTCTATAGTGGATCAGGAAGATTTTGAGTCAGCGACATCTGACCCCATACTTAGACATCTCGTCGCGTCGCATCGGAGGTATATTTTCTAATTGGCGGCGTTTTTTTTTTTTGTAAATAAATGTTTTGGACTTCGTTCACCGTAGAAAATGAACTGTATCTAAAAGAAAAAGTATTTACGATTACAATATTAAGTAGTTGTTTAATTACCTACCTTGGTTCACAACGTTTATATAATACTTGCTTGCCATATAGAATGACCACGAACTTTTTAATTATTGAAAATACATCGCTGTTCCTGCTCCCATAGGCTGCAAAAAAACCTTCTGTGGCGTTGGGAAAAGCGTTCCATGTTTCCATTGCAGTTTTTTTTATCTTACGTGAAGTAAAAAAACAGGGACCCCGTGAAGGCATGGAACAGCGGAAGGGTACAGACAATTAAGTCGTATCTCGCTATGTCTTTAGTACGCGAAAAACTCTATAATGTGCTTAACAGTTTCCCTTTCCATCGATTTGAAAGCCTTGTAACTTATTTTGAGCGGACTAAAAAAATTATTTTTGTGATTAATAAAAAATATATAATACTGTATTGTCCACAGACTAAGCCAGACGAACACGAGTCGTCTGCAAGGCATAGTCTCTGACTCGGACTCACCGTCACCTCCTGACAAGGGGACAGTCAAACTGGCGCCAGGGCCTGGGGGGTACTTCCAGGAAAAAGAGGGGAGGAAGAAGAGTCGTCAAAAAGAGCCGTAAAAATCTAAAGAGGAAGATAAGATATATTTTCAATTAATTAAGTCAAATATACATCAACAGTGACTATTCAAAAGTCAAGGGCGTCGCCAAGGCGGGCAAAGGGCTGCCCCTAGAAATAAAAAAAAAACCTACATACATTATCACGTGGTTAGACAGAGTCTAGGGCCATAAGGCTCAAAGGCCACTTTTAGCGTGAATGGTGGGTGTAAAGATGGAAAAATTAGATCAAAATAGTGATAAGTACAAAGAAACAGTAACTACTGTTCTTGACTTTATCGACTCAATTTTTAGGGTTCTGTACCCAAAGGGTGCAAACTGAACCCTTTTACTGAGACTCTACTGTCTGTCTATCTGTCCGTCTGTCACAGGGCTCTATCTCTTAAACCGCAACAGCTAGACACTTGAAATTTTCACCGATTATGTTTTACTGTGGCCGCTATAATAACAAATACTAAAAATAAGATAAAGTTTAAAATTAAAGGGGGTCCTCATACAATAAACTTGTTTTTTCTCAGCGTTTTAAAACCTTGTACGGAACGCTTCATGTACGAGTGCGACTCTTACTTGACCGGCTTTTTTATTATACTTATTAAAATCTTGCTTTTTATCCACCAAATATTATATGCATGTCAATGGTCACCCAAGAATGTCGAAGACCTTGCGAAATGGAGAAGAAATGGCCTGAACAGTTTCTATAGTTTTACGATCGGCCTCCGTCAACCCTGCTTGGGAATACCGTTGTAGCACGAGATGTTTGTGCTTAGTACTTTAGTCGCCTCTTACGACATCCGCAGGAAGAGATGGATGGTCCTATTCTAGGCCGGAAACCACATGACAATATATCAGTTAGTTGGACTTAATAATAGCAGTAGAGGGGATATTTACTATTAATCACTATGCAGAATATTTGTCTTCACTGCCATAGAGATGTGAAATGCATAGAAGTGACATAAGTAATTTATTTGTAAGAAACTTTCAAACTAGTCAGTATTTTAATATTATTCACAGTTACTTAGTTTATATTATTAACCCATTTTAATATATAAAAAATACCACTCACTGACTGACTCATTGATTGCCAGGATTGTTTGCCCTGTTCCAGGGTGACATGGGTAATCCAGGGGTGCTCCAGTGAGTACCAGAAACATATGACATCTCGAAGATCACCAGATCCTGATGTGGAAGGGGTACGGTCTGCGAAAACGGTTAGGGGCGTGATTTTTTTTCCAAAATAAAGGAAGCAATTTGACGATTGTCATTTTTTTTTTTTCATAATTCAAGATGGCCGCCATATAAGGACAATATCCGTGAGTGGGAAAGTGAGGCCGCAGGCAGAGCTGCGTGCCTCCTGACCTTCCCCCCCAAGTGTGCGAAGCCTGAGGCCGAAGGCTGAAGGCTTAGCATGTCCGCGAGGTCGTAGGCCGAGCCACTCCCACCAAGTGCTGAGCGCTTTTAATTATTGGGCCTTATGAGTAATTTGGAAAGAACATATACGGTGATAAAATTTTAGGGAAATCAAAAATAGGCCGTACTAAATTACGATTAAGAAAAATGTACGAAAAAGTGTTGTGCTACAAGTTTATGCACCAACCTAAATTAGGAATAAAAATAATTACGGGGGGCAATAGAGATCCAACGGGGGCTGGTATCTGTATTAGTAGTTATTATCATTTCTCGTGAAGACAAGCCAAGGTACATAATATATACAACGTAGATGGGACATACCCGTAATAAATCAAACAACGGGTTATACTAGATCACTAAAGTATAATGAAATTAAAATAACAGTCAAAAGAACAAAAAAAATTTCAACATTCCCATACAAATCGGGCGATTTGTATGGGAAGGCCAAAATTTTTTTTTGTGTTATGGCTGTTATTTTAATTTCATTATACTATAATGATCTAGTAAAGACCGTGGTTCGATTTATTACGGGTATGTCCCTTCCACGTTGTATAACCCCATGACCACATGATGTAATATGTCACAAATTCCATTTACTCAACTGCTACAATTAATTTGTTATGTTAATTATTATTTGACTTAGGGTTAGTAATTATATTATCTTTGACTTAGGTATTAGGTAGTGTCATTCAGTTTCCGGTGCCAGTAAGTATAAGACCATTTTACTACTTAATTAATTATTATTTAAAACAAAAAAATATATCAAATTAAAGGATTTTATTCAAGGATTACAAAAATATATACAATGTTTAAATTAAATTTGAAATGAGAAATGCTAAAAAACAACATATGACATCGCTTCGCCAAGCGTATTCCCGGTTGTGTCCTAGGCATAGTTACTGCTGTTGTATCACGCAGTCGGGTTTTTTTTATTTTTTTTTCTTAAATAATTACTTGTATAATATTGCAATTCTCTGTGACAATCACCTCTTCAATATCAAACGTACATATATACAGTTATTTATAAAGTTTTACCGTTTGTTAATTTTTAATTTGATTTCAGGAAACAAAATGAATCTTCCACAAATCTTACTTCCGCTCTTGGCGTTCCTTCCAATTTACCTGGCAACGGAAAACTATGGACCTTTTACAGACGTGCAAGCTGAGCGTGTTGGGCTTTCACCACGAAACTATCTTCCCTTCCCTGAACTAGTCGAGTATGATGGGTATAAGAGCGAAACCCATTACGTTACTACCAGTGATGGATACATACTCGGTCTTTTTAGAATCCCACTGAAGAAGTCGTGTCCAGATAATGCAGAAAAAGTGCCGATAATATTCAACCATGGACTCTACTTGACTGGTGACGATTGTATTATCCCCGGACCAGGAAAGGCACATTGCTACATCTACGCTGACAACTGCTACGATGTCTGGGTTCCAAATAACAGAGGAAACCGTTACAGCAGGAACCATACCACTCTAAATCCAGACAAAGACCCTGAATTTTGGAACTTTGCTATGGATGAAATGGCCAGCAAAGATCTACCAGCTGTTATAGACTACATTTTGGAAGCTACAGGCAAAAAACAAGTTACTTATGTAGCTCACAGTCAGGGAGTTGCAATATTAATAGTGCTTTGTGCTAAACAACCAGAATACAACGATAAAATCAAAGTAGGATTCGGACTATCAGCCACCGGCTGGTTAGATCACTCCCGATTTTTATTAATTTCTGTACAAGGAGTACTAGCAGCCGCTTTAGATGGAGTTAATAATTTGACTAATGCAGAATTTGGTCCAAATGGTGGATTGATCCAAAAGACTGGAAACCTCTTATGCGGCGTTAGTAAAGTCCAATACCCATTTTGTTCTTCCATCCTCTTCGCAGCTTTGGGCTTTGATGGATTCCAAATTAAACCAGATGTTTTTAACGTTTTGCCTGGACACTTACCAGGAGGTACATCGTTTAAAGATTTTATCCGTTGGGGACAGATCAGGAAAAATGGTTTCACAGAATATGACTACGGACCACAGGGTAACTTAGTTAAATATCAGAAAATAAAGCCACCAGAATACGATTTGAGTCAAGTATCAATGAAGTGGGTATTTCTCGCTAGTTTGAACGATTTTGTTGGTGATCCAAAGGACATTCAAAGGCTGACTAACGTCTTGTCAAATGCTGAGATGTGCATTTTAAAAGATAAGTTGTTCGGACATCTGGACTTTTTGTACGCGGACAACTTAGCTAAGTATATCACTCCCAAAGTGCTGTCGTATTTAGAGAGGGGTCAATACGAATGCGATTCTGATGTTGCTACTATTTTATAAATATTGGGCATATACCTAAATAAATAAAATTACAAAAATTAAAAATAATGACAGATATAGAACGGAGCCCACTGGCACAAGTATTTTCATACTTAAGATCCCGTATGACCCTGATAGTACTTAGAGCGATATTAACGAAATACTCACTTTGAAATAAAAACACAGCAAAGTTCAGGACTATATCTATACATAATATGTTTCGAAAACACGATTGCTTAAAATTTTGATTATCCACATCAGGTGCAGCCTTAAAAGTAGGCTCCAACTAGGTACTATCTATTGTAACTGTGCTACTTACCGAAATAAATATTTTTAAATTTTTTTGATAGTTTTTTTTACTTTCCTACCTTTATTGCCAACTTCCTCTCATTCCTACTGTGCTTAGTTAGGTATTTGTTGGCCGTCAGTTTGCCCTTCACGCCTTCACAAAGACGGAGACCTTCGGGAGCCCACGGGTCACGGTTTCTTGTTTTTTTTAGGGTTCAGTACCTACCTCGAAAGGAAAAAACGGAACCCTTATAGGATCAATCGCTTGCCTGTCTATCCGTCTGTCACTTTGCTCCAATTTGCTCCGAAACTTCTAGACCGATGAAGTTGAAATTTGGTACAAAATATAAAATGGTGACCCGAAGGAAGACAGACAGATTTATCTAAATAAATAAATTTAAAACATATGGGAGTAAAATAATAAGAAAAGCAAACTACATTTACTTCTATATTATATATATACGGTTATTTCTATTGTAAGATTTTTGGAGAAATAAAAGATTTTTTACGTTTTACTTTTTTTTATATATCGTGTGACATATCAAATAAAAGGGCTTTTTGTAAGATTTTTTTTTATTATATGCAAAAATTTACCATCGCGTCCCCACCATCCCTTATCCCAGTACGGGGAAAATACTTTTTTCTCTCTACCATTTGGGATTGTCTGGTCAGTAGTTACAATGATTTATTTTATGAATTGTTATTATATGATTGATAAAAGAAAGCAGTTTTCGATGATTCATAATAAACAATTCCTAATAAGTTGGCAAAAGAAAGGCAGCAAATCTAAATGTAATGACATCTCCTTACCATTTATCTAATTACCATTTTTTACCGTTCACATCATACGAAATGGTAATTAGATTAGGTATCTGAATGGCAATTACAATAAGTAGCTATTGTCTAATTGTTTTCACTGCTTAAAGCACATATTTTTACACAACTTCGCTGTAAGGAGGCGTTTTTAGGGAGGGAGGTTTTTCGAGTAATACCTTAAATTATACATCAATTCAATTCAAAATTCAATTCAAATTCAAAATATCTTTATTATCATAGGATATTTATAATATCTCTTAATAATAGTCACTTTGTTTTGTTTTGCACAAATGTTGACGTCAAATCGTTACTTACAGCTAAGTTTACGCCGCTTCCTAGGCGCAAGTGCAGAAGAAGCGGCAACAAACTGCACTGCACGTTTTCTCCAAAGACGTCAACTAACAAACTAAAAACTTAAAATTAGTTATATAGATGGACAGAGATTACATTGTTTATTATGTCATAATTAAATTGAATTATAAGAATTACGATATTTAAAATAATGTCAATTTGTAAATTTAGTATGTACCAATGTACCTAAATTATGACATGTCTAAGTATACAAACCTTTAAGAGGGACCCGCGCCAAGCTCAAGCCAGACCTTTTTGTCTTTAAGATAGTCATCGGTCCTATAATAAGCCTTCTCACAAAGTACTTTCTTTACATAAGCTTTGAATTTTCTGTCTGGCATCGTGTTAATGAAAGAACGCAAAACCTCTCAGATGGTACCTCAGCCCATGTAACTGAACAACTTTTGTTCAAGAACTTTCACGGAACTAAAAATAAATTTGAATTTTCATACAAACTGATCGAATTTTGTTTTTGGACTTCGTGAAAGTTGTTGAACAAAAGATGTTCAGTTTCATGGGCTGAGGTACCATCTGAGAGGTTTTGCGTTCTTTCATTACCACGATGTATACTGTCCTCTAAATTTTGTAATTGATGCTATTAATTGGTGTTTACATATAAAACTTTAATGTATCTGTTCATGTTTTTTGGTGCAATAAATTTTTTTGTATGGCATTGCATTTTTTGATTTTTTGATTTTTACTGAGTTTTTCTTTTGCTCGTAGGTAGGTACGAGTAGGTGTTATTGTTTGATTTCTGGTCTATTGTCTCACTGTTCTCTCTGTTTGTACAGGTATCTCCCACATCAGTTTCGCCTCGTCGTTTTCTATAACTTTTGGTTGTTCTAGCACCTCTTTCCACTAGAATGTTGACAAGTGTCCGAAAAAATGAAAATTGTTGTGTCTTTTCGCGTAGTAGCTACCAGCCAGCTTCTCGCAACCTGATATTAGATGTTTGGCGGAATCTTTAACCGTACCAGGCCTGTGTTACTCCCCGTTTAGGTATCGAAAATGTACACGTACATTATTACTATACGCACAGGCGGCCCCTCCGGGTAGTAAATTCATTTATACGAATCGCTTGTCCAGAGCTTAGAGCAACACGCAAAGTACAGATCCCAAGTATTTCTTCAGACTGGTCCGTACGTTTGCTCAAGTCTTTGCCTATTCGTACGGGTGGGGATCTGTAGAGTTGCGTTGCAGGCCATGTATGCGTCTTCTGTCATTCGCCATATTGTCATTCGTCCTTAAACATTCTCTCCACGTCTATCTCGGTCTTCCTATTCCTCTGCAGCATTTGGAGGTATCCAAATGGACCATTCTCGTAGCCAGGGTTCGGCCCTCCTCATGATGTACTTAGCCATACTAATTTTCAGATTCTGCTATCTCTTTCGCCTCTAGAGTTTGTGACAGAGATACACTGAACACGTCGCGTGCGCCCGCTTAACTAGAGTCGACTGATGGTTGTTTAACTTGTCCATTATTGGAGTAACCTTTAGATTTTCTCGTGTATATATGTATTTTCATATATTTATTAAGTATATATATATTACATTTCCGTTACACCGCACACCCTTAGCATCTTAATTTTAGGCACATCTTGTCTTAGATCTTACAGACTTACAATACAATACAATACAACAATCTTAATTGCACCAAATAAGATTTACAAATACAGACTTAATAACATTTTAGACGTTTGTTAGGCACAAATAAACGTTTATTGTAAAATAAAGTATTGTTGAGTTAATACTTACCACACACATAACACAAGTTTGTATCTTACTCTAGGGCTAAATGTGGAATTCGTCCTTATCTACATTTAAGATACCTATTTACTAATAGACTAACCTTGTATGTTCAAATAAATAAAATTGTTTTAATTAAACATTACTATCTATTAAAATTTACGTTTATTAGACTATATGTATGTCAATAGACTGAAATTATGTTATCTATTACACAAGCAACCGATTAACGCTGGCTTCAGTGTTGTTCGATAACATCTTAAAAATAAGGTTTCTCATCTATTGCTGTGTTCGTATTTTTTGATATTTTTTGATACAGCTGTAAAGACACGCGATGTATACTAAAGTGGAAATTATATCGTTGTAGATTTATATGTGAAAAGTTAGCAAATAGCCCACCTTATCTCTAATGAGGCTTTATAACGTTTTTATGGATCGTATTTCGGTTCATATTCCCACGTAAGACGCAAGTGAAGCAATTAATTTGGCGGTAATTTGAAAGGTTGTATTTTCTACTTTTCGAATATCATTTCTATGGGGGTAAGTATAACAATAATAATAATACGAGCCATCACGTGTCCCACTGCTGGGCAAAGGCCTCCCTCCACTTCTTCCATTCAGTCCGGTCCTGCGCTATCTCCTTCCATTTGCCATCAAATTTATCCAGTTCATCGCGCCATCGCGTTCTTGGTCTTCCAGGTCTTCTGGTATTAGTAGGGTGAGTATATTTTTTCTTATTAACATAACGAAAATAATTGAAGGAAAAAGATGCGGATGAGGACCTACGAGTAAAGACATTTTCATAAATCATCATCATCAGGTCTTTTTTAGTCTGTACTGCAGGAGCACGACCCCCTCTGTACTATAAGAGACATAATTAGCCAGAGCAGTCAGAGGATGCCTACGCTCTCCACGCTGGTTGTCTGGCCAAGGGTTGGGGAGGTCTCATTGACGTTTATAAGCTTCGTTTAGCTTGTGTTACCTAAGTCGCCTTCTACGACATCCACGCCTCTATGGGAAGACTTGGAGTGGTCCAATTCTACTCTGCCGGGAACCACACGGCTCTACGGTTGTTTTTATAAATAAAGCGAGCGAAATACCACGTTGATGTTTATAAATACAGGGATGTAAAGGATTGGCTTGGATAAAGGGAAATGAAGGGGGTTGATTGCTCTACAAACCAGAGCCTAGTTAGAGGATATTCGTCAGGGTGGTTTGGAGTCACGGTAGAACAATTGGAAGTGCACTCATGGTATATGGTACAAATGGCGGACTTAACGCCTTATGGCGTTCTCTGCCAGTCAACAACTGGACTTGTATTTAGATGAATGTTCCAGAAAGGAGATTAAATTGATTCGGGTCGGCTTTGTTGTTTGACAAATACCCTACCTAGTGTGTAGACACCCCCTCATATAGGCAGAAATACATACAGGAAAATAAAATACAAGTATAATATTTCTGAGGTTGAAGCATATAGGTACCTACACTACGAGTATAATACATACATACAATTACAAAAACATATACAACTTATATGTTTAAATAAAATTTTTAATGAGAAATGCTGAAAAACAAAATATGGACGTGTTTGCAGTCGGGTTTTTTGTTTTTTGATAATTACTTACTTATATATTATGTATACTTATATGTAAGTTTATTTTTACTAATATATGTGTAGGTTCATATTTATATATATTTATATATTGTTCATCTTTAATACTCTATTATTGTACTAGCCACGTCTGCCCCAAACTCATATTAGTTAAACATTCCTCTCAATAACTGGCCGGTTGACTGGAAGAGATCCCTATATGGGATAAGTCCGCCGTTGTAAGTTTACCTGTTTTATATACAATAAAGCTTTATAAATAAACAAACAAAACAAACTTACTTGTAAAATATTGCAATTCCCTGTGTGGCAATCACCCCCTCAATCTCAAACTTATTTACAGTTATTTCTAGGGTTTTTCTGGTTGTTAATTTTCAATTTGATTTCAGGAAATAAAATGAATCTTCCACAAATCCTACTTCCGCTTTTGGCGTTCCTTCCAATTTACCTGGCAACGGAAAACTATGGACCTTTTACAGACGTGCCAGCTGAGCGTGTTGGGCTTTCACCACGAAACTATCTTCCCTTCCCTGAACTAGTCAAGTATGATGGGTATGAGAGCGAAACCCATTACGTTACTACCAGTGATGGATACATACTCGGTCTTTTTAGAATACCACTAAAGAAGTCGTGTCCAGATAATGCAGAAAAAGTGCCGATAATATTCAACCATGGACTCTACTTGACTGGTGACGATTGCATCATCCCCGGACCAGGAAAGGCACATTGCTACATCTACGCTGACAACTGCTACGATGTCTGGGTTCCAAATAACAGAGGAAACCGTTACAGCAGGAACCATACCACTCTAAATCCAGACAAAGACCCTGAATTTTGGAACTTTGCTATGGACGAAATGGCCAGCAAAGATCTACCAGCTGTTATAGACTACATTTTGGAAGCTACAGGTAAAAAACAAGTTACTTATGTAGCTCACAGTCAAGGAGTTGCAATATTAATAGTGCTTTGTGCTAAACAACCAGAATACAACGATAAAATCAAAGTAGGATTCGGACTATCAGCAACCGGCTGGTTAGATCACTCCCGATTTTTATTAATATCTGTACAAGGAGTACTAGCAGCCGCTTTAGATGGAGTTAATAATTTGACTAATGCAGAATTTGTTCCAAATGGTGGATTGATCCAAAAGACTGGAAACCTCTTATGCGGCGTTAGTAAAGTCCAATACCCATTTTGTTCTTCCATCCTCTTCGCAGCTTTGGGCTTTGATGGATTCCAAATTAAACCAGATGTTTTTAACGTTTTGCCTGGACACTTACCAGGAGGTACATCGTTTAAAGATTTTATCCGTTGGGGACAGATCAGGAAAAATGGTTTCACAGAATATGACTACGGACCACAGGGTAACTTAGTTAAATATCAGAAAATAAAGCCACCAGAATACGATTTGAGTCAAGTATCAATGAAGTGGGTATTTCTCGCTAGTTTGAACGATTTTGTTGGTGATCCAAAGGACATTCAAAGGCTGACTAACGTCTTGCCAAATGCTGAGATGTGCATTTTAAAAGATAAGTTGTTCGGACATCTGGACTTTTTGTACGCGGACAACTTAGCTAAGTACATCACTCCCAAAGTGCTGTCGTATTTAGAGAGGGGTCAATACGAATGCGATTCTGATGTTGCTACTACTTTGTAAATATGGGCAAATGCCCATAAATTAACATAAATATGTTAATAAAATTACAAAATAATGAAAGATATAGAACGGAGCCTACTGGCACATGTATTTTCATACTTAAAAGTAGGCTCCAACTACTATTGTAACTGTGCTACATACCGAAATAAACTTTTTTTTTTGATAGATTTTTTTACTTTCCTACCTTTATTGCCAACTTCCTCTACATTCCTATGTGCTTCTATTGTTGGCTGTCAGTTTGCCCTTTGACAAAGGCGGAGACCGTCGGGAGCCCACGGGCCACGGATTCTTGTTTTTTTTTCAGGGTTCAATACCTCAAAAGGAAATAACAGAACCCTTATAGGATCAATCGCTTGTCTGTCTGTCCGTCTGTCTCAGCTGCTCTGAAACTACTAGACTAATAGAATTGGGTGACCCGAAGACAGACGTAAGTCTAACGTATCTAAATAAATAAATTTAAAACATATGGAAGTAAAATAAAAAGAAAAGTTCCCAAAACGCCAAAAATTAAATTCGGAGTTTCATACAAATTGACTCGATCAACTGATCAGTTTGTATGAAAATTCAATTTTTTTTTGGGTTTCGTGAAAGTTGTAGAACAAAAGTTGTTCAGTTTCATGGGCTGAGGTACCATCTGAGAGGTTTTGAGTTATTTATATCGTGTGACATACAAATGAAAGGGCTTTTTGTAAGAATACAAAAATATTTTAATTATATGCGAGAATTTACCATCCCGTCCCCACCATCCCTTATCCCAGAACGAAGGATTTTTTTTTTCTCTTTACCATTTAGGGTTGTGTGGTCAGTAAGTACATTGATTTATTTCATATGAATTGTTTTAATAATATGATTGATAAAATAAACCGGTTTTAGATGATTCATAATATGAACTGTACCAACTTTGTACTGTTTATTAGATATTATCATCGAAATATAATATATTTCGATGGATATTATCTAATAAACGGTTCGAAGTTGGCAAATAAATGGTAGCAACAACTCCTTACGTGTAAGTATATAATGTAATTTTATAGTTTGATTTTTAGTATCCTATGAGGTATATTTTATTTTTTTGTGTTTTATACATATTGTATTATATTATATAGTGTTAAGTAGGCATATATTATATTATGCACATATTTTAATACTTTATTTTGTATTTAGTTGTTTGCGCTGCAACATGATTCGTATCTGTTTATCCCTATGGTAAACTGGGAGAGAACGCTTTTAGCGTTAAGTCCGCCAATTGTACCATTTTTTTATTGTGGAACAATAAAGTTTTTTAAATAAATAAAATAAATCTCTTTCCACACATGATACCAACACGAGCTTGGCACTTAAATGATTAGTTTAGTTTAATATCCAGTTTTATGGTAATTATTACATTAAAATAAAACTAAAATCAAATCTAAAACTAATCAGAAATGAAAATTACCATTCAACGTAACGAATCACTATAACTATTTGCTAATTACCAATTACCGTTTTTATAAAAAAATATATTAGGTACTTACTCGTACCTAGTTTTTTTCTCGAAAAGTATCTTGCGTGTGTATTTTTTATAGGTATTTTAGACCATCCCAAAGATTTAAAAAAGTTATAGTTATAGAACGGTTATTGAGAGATGTTTTTTCGTTCTTCATTGACAGTCCGATACGATATGCACGAAATCATAGAATGAGTGCCTACTAAATTTATCGGGATACACAGCTTCACGTGCCTTGCGAAGCACGGATTCATCTTTTCGGATAATCAGGTGATTCAATCCTGCAATACCTATTTTAACCAGACTGGAAACAAGTTTTCACAAAGTATGCTTCCCAGTGGGATTTGAACCCACGGCCTCCGGATCATAAGGCCTTGACCACTGGACCACGGAGGCAGTTAGTGCTAGTTTCTTGCAACACGCAAGAAACTTACATACCTACATAGAATTTAATTGAAGCAATAAATGATTTGTATGGTTGAAGTTTCGTTTAGACCATACAATGCAAGTCATCATCATCATCACGTTTTTTTTAGTCTCCGCTGCAGGAGCACGACCCTCTCTGTACTACCAGAGTCATACTTGGCCAGAGCAGCCAGAGGATTTGGCCTACACTCCCCACGCTGGCCAGACGGGTTGGAGAGGTCTCATTGATGTTTGTAAGCTTTGTTTAGCTTGTGTTTCCTATTACTTCAATTTAATTGTATGTAAAATTTAAAAAAACTTGGACTGTGTAAATAGGCCTTTATACGACTCTTTAGAAAAAACAAACCCATCTAAAAACAAAACAGTCGATATTTTTCACGCATATTAATATTTCAGACAGTAATAATAGTTAACACTATCAATATTTGATTACTAAGTATGTTTTTTTCCACTCAAACACATCATATAAACATCATAATGAAAGCATCAAAACAGGTAGGTATGTTTAAAAAAAATAATGTTTCGAATATGTACAAACTTCTTTCCTTTTGGAGCGATTAAAAGTTCAAGGTATGCGGGTAGCTGGGAAGGTAGCAGTAAGCCCTTGATAGATAAGACCTAAAGCGTAAAACACACAGGAACACGGAAGCAGCGTTGTGCGGCGCGGTCCGAAGGCCGGCGACTTGAAGCGATGCGGCGCGACGCGACACGGTGCGAAAGCTGGGAAGCAGAGGCGTAACTAGAGAATAAAATAATATGCTATTTTGCAAGTTTTGCAACAAGTCAGATCAGATACTTTTTTCTTAACGTCAAAAACAATCATTTTCTATGGGATTTGTATGAAATATCGATTTATTATGACGTCAGAGTTCCTTGGAGTCAAATAGCGCTCTTAATATCCGTTTTTCTGCATTAAGGCCGTACTTGAATTTTCCGCACATACTGCTCTTCGTCATGCACTAGATAGCCCTTTAAAATATATTATGAACCACCGTTGAAAGTATTTACATTAGTCCGTCTAGCTTTAAAACTTGCCTCCGCTGTGCCTCCGCGAAAAGTGGCCACGGCAAGTGTTAAAGCTAGACGGATCACCAACAATAGTTTCAACGGCAGTTCATAAAATAATTTAAAATTTTAGTGCATGACGAAGAGCAATATGGAAATTATCACCATATTTACGGGTTAAAAATTTATTTCACACTTTAAGGTCATTTGCTTATATATTCACCTTAAAATCTTTATTGACCACAAAGGTACAAAATCAGCGCTCAGTCAAACGGATTTTGTATGGCAGGACGATTTTTAATTACTTTTTTTATAGAAAGTAGTTCAGTATTATGTACTGAACTTGCCCCAAAAATTTGGCAGGTGGTTTGTTTGCACTCTTAATGTATTTTGTGCAGGTGGTTCAAAACTCAGCCTGTATGTTATATTTATTTTTATACAATTATTATTACATTTCCGTTATACCGCACGGATGTGCGATGATGTAGCGGTGGATAGCATCTTAATCTCAGGCACATCTATTGTCTTAGATCTTAAAGACTTAATTAAATTTTAGACGATCTGCTTCTTCGTCTAAGCGCGTTCCGGTTGCATACTCTGCTGTGCTGCTTCGGAGCCCGGGGTGAGCTTTCCTGCTTTTTCTCCTCCAAATATAACATGCATGTCAATGGTCACCCAAGGATGCCAAAGACCTTGCAAAATGGAGAAGAAATAGCTGGAACAGTTTAAATGATTTGGCTACAGTTTTACGACTGGCTGCCAGCCTGACGTCAACCCACTTTGGGAATGTATTTCTGCGAAAAGTTTTACAACCGGCCGCCGACCGACGTTAACCCTCCTTGGGAATGCAATTGTAGCACGAGATGTTGGTGCTAAGTCCTTTAGTCGCCTCTTACGACATCCACAGGAAGAGATGGAGTGGTCCTATTTTAACCCGGAACCACACGGGTTAATTAAAACTTAGACGTTCATGAGTACCTATTTATTGAAAAATAAAGTATAGGTTAATACTTTCCTCATACATCAATGTGCAATTCGTCCTTATCTACATAATTAGATATTTATTAATTTGAGATAATTATAGATTAACCTTGTATGTTCAAATAAATAAAATTGTTTTATTCAAACATTAACTACTATCTTTTCATATTTACGTCTACTAGACTATCTGTATTATACGAGTATGTCAATAGACTGAAATTATGTTATCTATCGCACAAGCCACCGATTAACGCTGGCTTCAGTGCATTGATTTAATATCCATTGCCGTGTTCGTATTTCTTTATCTTTTGATACAGCTGACAAAACATGCAATGTATAATAAAGTGGAAATCATATCGTTGTAGATTTATGTGTAAAACGTTAGCGGATAGTCTACCTTATCTCTAATGAGGCTTTAAAACGATTTATGGATCGTTTTTCGGTTCATATTCCCGCGTAAGTTCGCGAGTGAAGCAGTTAATTTGGATTGTTTGCGGAAAATGTGTGTGGCGGTAATTTGAAAGGTTGTATTTTCTACTTTTCGGATTTCATTTCTATGGGTAAGTATTTTTATTTATTTATTATTATTTGTATCTCCTTTGGTAATCACGGGATTTACGGGTCTTGTCCTTTGAGAGGGTTGCGCGGGGATACAGATCCAACACGTAGACGCCCTTTGGGGAAGTTGATGTTATGTAGCACTCTCGCCGAAACCCATTCTTGGATATACCAATGAAAGGTTTATCCTTGAATAGGTGTCGGCTGACGAAGGATTTATTGCAAGAAAAGGAAGGTTTATGGGTTATGGTATGAGGTTGGGATGGACTGATGCTGGGCTATTGCTATATAAAACAACGGCAGCTGCCTGGTGGCTTGCCACCCACTAGATGGACCCCTGAAACGAGCTGACAAGTTGCCGGCAACATTATTATTAAATTCTTTATTGAATACAATGGTATAAAAGGTGAACTTAACGCTATTGCATTCTCTACCAGTCAACCTTCAGGAAAAACAGAAATTAATTTAATTGCGATAGGCGCTTCTATCTTTAAACTTATATCTTTATACTTAAACATTGTTTTTCTTAGTTGTTACTTGATATGAATGTAATGAAGAAGAAAATATATTAAAATTAAGGCCTAGGGACATTTTCATAAACAAAGCAAGTGAAAGACCAAATTAATGTTCATAAATACAGAGATGTAAAGGATTGGCTTGGATAAAGGGAAATGAAGGGGGTTGATTGCTCCAAAAACAAGAGCCTAGTAAAGGAAATTCGTCAGGTAATTCGAAGTCACAGTAGAACAATCTGCTAGATGACAATACGTCAAATTAGACACTTTTTTCTAAATGTCAAAACAAACATTTTCTATGGGATTTGTATGAAATACAAAACCGTGACGTCATAGATATTTGGAGTCAAATAGCGCTCTTAATATCAGTTTCTCTGCATTAAAAAATCTAAAATCATGTTGAAAATGTATATGATTGACAAGTGGTCTGTATTAGTAGCTATTGGTCCGAGAGCTGGCACGAATTTTTGGGTAGGTATTTCAGGCAAGTTGAAAACTTGTCACATACCTCTTCTATTATACCCCAACATGGAACTGCAGACCTCGCTGGTGAGCAGCGGGGCTAAAGCAACCTATAAATTTTTAAAAGTTCTTTTTTTTTTTCAAAAATGGTATTTGAGGCAATATGCATTTTTTATGTTGTGGTTTAATGTTTAAAGAATAAAAATTATAATAAGCCAGACGATTTAGGGGCTTTGATATTGCCAGGCGCGTGCAAAAGTATTTTTTTTTTTAAATATAAAAAAGGTATTTGAGGCAACTTTATGAATCGATTATCGCAAAAACACAGCAATATTCTCAAAGGAAACTTCTTGCGACGCAGCCGCACGACTCGAGTGTCACGGCGAAGCGAATTGTCGCGCCGCGCTGTTCATATTTTAAGCCCCGCCCGCCGCGGTTCATATCGCGTGGAATGATTTTTCGGGATTACTTACGATTCCAGAGAATTATTGTTCGTAGGGTATTACTTATAACTAAAAAATAAGATTCTCAAAAAGACAGGTCATTTTGATGGGACTTTCTGCCTGCCAGGTCTATCTAAATAAATCAAAATGGTTTAGCCCCGCTACTCACCAGCCAGGTCTGCAGTTCCGTGTTGGGGTATAATAGGAGAGGTATGTAACAAGTTTTCAGCTTGCCTCAAATACCTACCCAAAAATTGGTGCCAGCTCTCAATCTATATTATCATTTGTCGTGAAGACAAGCCAAGGTACATAATACAACCCCATGGCTA
This sequence comes from Acrobasis repandana, assembly GCA_963576875.1. Taxonomy (NCBI): domain Eukaryota; kingdom Metazoa; phylum Arthropoda; class Insecta; order Lepidoptera; family Pyralidae; genus Acrobasis; species Acrobasis repandana. The sequence continues at coordinate 4,361,613 of OY756238.1, forward strand.
CAGGATGTATTATGTTGAAAATACTATTTACTCAGCTGCTACAATTAAATTGTTATGTTAATTATTAGTTGACGTATGTGTAGTAGGTAGTGTCACTCAGTTTCAGGTGTCAGTGAGTATAAGACAATTTTACTACATAGTTAATTTTATTATTGAGAACAAAAATATGTTTCGTAAAAGAAAAATATAATTCATTTAAGAAGTCATGTCTTTTAGCCAGAACAAAAAAGCTCATCCAAAGGGTCCAACATGCATGTGCTCGTTTTTGTTTTAATATAATATTCCATATAGAAATCATATAACGCCTTATTTAAACGAGCACAATATACTAAAAATGGAGAGCAGGAGACAATTACACCTAGCAACCTTACTTTTCGGTGTAATAGCAAACAAATCACCTGATTACTTATATAATAAGCTAACCTGGAGATCGGATCGATACAGATACGCTCTTAGAAGATGCGTGAACGTATTGTGACAGCGGCGTTCAAAGGATCTTTTAAATATGCTGCCACTCGCTGCTGGAACAACATTCCTCCGCCGATCAGAGACCGAAATACTATTATTTGTTTTAAACTAAACTATAAAAGATATTTGTTAAATCTACAGATAGATCAATAAATAATTCCATTATATGCTTTATTCATTGATTTATATTAATTAAGTATATCATATATGTAGTTTTATATTAATTAATTAATCTAATTTTATACTATCTATATTCTATATATATATAAATATATAATTAATAATAACTTCACTGGATATATTTACAAAAGTATTATAAATAACGCTCTGATTTATTGGCCTAGGATAGGCAGTAATCTAAAACAATGTAGGTACGCAGGTTGAAACTGAACGTGTAGGGGTGGCGAACCTTCTGTACCTTATTACGCTTCTTTTGCTTTTTCTTACACTGATCAGTAACGTTTTGTATGCATGCTTATATATATTTTGTTTCTTCTATTTTAATATGGAATGATATTGCAACAATTACTCTGCAGTATATTATTTCTTATATGATTGTGTAACTGATGTCCACACGTCACACAAAAAAAAGAAAAAGGGACTGCAGAATATCAGCGCTGCAGGGCTATGCGCTGCAGCAACACGCTCAGCAGGCTCCTTTTAGCAGCCATTGCGACACGCAACGCACAATTAAGTAGGTACTTTGTAAATACTATTGTAGTCTTTTTTTATTTTTATTTATATTTAAATGTTTAGACTTAAGTATTTAAATTAAGATTATTGTGTCGCATATTGTGTAATGCCAATAAAACTTTTTATTATTATTATTATTATATTATAAGAAGACCGTGCGTGGAGGTGGATGTACCTAAGTAAGTACCTAACTAACATTTTAGCAACACTAGCCGTGTGGTTCCCAGCAGAGTTGAATGGGATCACTCCAAGTCTTCCCGTGGATGTCGTAGAAGGCGTCTTACAAAACACAAGCTGAACAAAGCTTATACACATCAGAAAGACCTCACCAACCCGTCTGGCGTGGAGAGTGTAGACCAAATACTCTGGCTAAGTATGGCTCTGGTCAGTAGCGGCGTTAGGGTAGGGCGCGGTTGGGCGACCGCCCAGGGCGTCAGATATAAGGGGCGCCAAGAGGGCTAAAAAGAGGTAATTTTTTGTAGCGGCTGATTAATGGCGGCAACTCCTAGACTCCTAGGACATTTAATTTTACATGAAATTGAAATAAACATATCAAATCATTATATATATTAATGGTATTGAAGCCTAGGTGAGAGTCTGAATTGTAGTTAGGGGGGGGGGGGGGATCTCGCCCGGGGGCGCTGGTAGGGCTAAAACCGGCACTGGCTCTGGTAGTAGTGGCCCTGCAGGAGCAAGAGAGGGTCTTGCTTTTATTGCATCAAAAACACATAATTTACTAGGAAGTACTTAAATAAGTAATATTTCAATATTGGGTATAATTTTATTGGTTGTAAGTTCACAATATAAATAATTTTCAATAATTGGATGATACTCGTTTATTTTTTTATTATTTTTGCATCATTGGCGTTAATTCTTAACCGACTGCTGAACAATCCTTATCTTAGCTGTGCTACTTTGGTCCCGTTCCCCAGGTTTCCAAGAACATTCTCGAAATTGCACTGTCATTATTATATTGCTACTTGACAATTGGGCAATTTGATAATAAAGCTAAATTTGACGCGGTGCGGGGAGGGAAGCACGCGTGACACGCTTTGACCAAACAGAGACCGCCATTCAGCTTGCGGTTAGAGATGTGCATCTACCCGGTAAAAACCCCAGACTTGGGTAAATATCTATTTATACCTATTTTTACCAACCCGTTTTGATTTGGCCACTTACACACATGAATTTGCACCCCATTTACCTCTTTTTCTGCTACGTCCCAGTGTCAAAAGGTCGTGAAAAAATTATGTTCTTTTTTAGCTGCTAAGGGTTAGGACACATCTGTTAGAAGGAAATTGCATTTTCCTATGCTGCCATCGACGAGCGACGGAACGCGGCAGCACCGATTCTGAGCGACGGAAAAGGTTAGCATAGGAAAATGCTGTTCCGAGCTGACAGAATGATGTGTCTGCTATCTATCCTAACCCTATTCTTAACCTGTTTTAGCTATGTGCTACCTACACCTGCCTTTGAAGGTGCTTGTTCTCATGCTTGGCTATGCTTCGACACAGGATTCCAACTGTGACTACAGTCAAAAGGTAAGAATTAAATGAAATAGGTACTTATTTACTTGTTTATTACCTAAACTAAAACTAATCATCATCAAAATCTAAAAGCGGCGCTCTTGTCGGTGGAGTTTCTTCCGTTGTATTCTATTTTCCGCCAACCTCTTGACATCTTGATATGACACTGCTACCACCTTTTCCTTGACTTGCTTCATATAGCTGTAGCAGCGAAACCGTCGGGTCGCCGCTCCTAATACTCACCTTGTACATGATCGTCTAAATCGATTGAAACCTGGTCGGCCTTTCCGACTATATTACGTGAGTAATGAAAAATTAATTGGCTAGTTTTACAATCGGCCCTCGGTTTTACATAACCCTCCTTGGGAATGCAATTAAAGCACGAGATGTTTGTGCTTATTCCTTTAGGGTTGGGACACATCTGTCAGCACGGAACAGCACTTTCCTATGCTGCTATCCTTTTCTGTCGCTCAGAACAGTCTCTCTCTCTCGCTCTTGCAAATGACGCTTTTGAGCGACAGAAAAGGATAGCAGCATAGGAAAGTTCTGTTCCTTGTTGACAGATGTTTCCCAACCCTTAGTCACCTCTTACGACATCCACAGTAAGAGATGGAGTCGTCATATTCTAGGCCTGAAGCCACAGGCACCCAAAAGAGGGGGTATTTTTCAGGGTGATAGCTTTAATGGCGACCAATTTCTGATTATCATCCAGGTCCAGCCAGGCGTCACGTACTACGTGATGAACAGGAACTACCCTGACAGCTACTCGCCTGGAGTGCAATGTCGCTGGATTGCAGAATGTCCGACTGGCTATAATTGTCAATTGGACTGTACGGACATTAACCTGCCTTACGTAAGTCATCATCATCATCATCCGGTCTCCATTGCAGGAGCATGACCCTCTTTGCACTACCATAGCCATTAGCCAGAGCAGTCAGAGGATTTGGCCTACACTCTCCTCGCTGGCTAGAAGGGTTGGAGAAGTCGCACTGATGTTTATAATCTTTGTTCACCTTGTATTTCCTAAGTCACCTTCTACGACATCCACGGGGAGACTTGGAGTGGTCGTATTCTACTCAGCCGGGAACCACACGGCTAACGTAAGTCTTTGAACTATTTACTTGTTTGAAATGATCGAAGCGGTAGTGGCTTGGTTTAGGACTTTAGGCACTGGCATCAATTGCTTCCGGTAAAGGAAAACATCGTGATTAAACCTACTCACCAGATTGTGTGAAATAGAGAAAGTAATGGCATACCACTCCATTTATATAAGTAAGTAAACATTGTCGTCTTTCCATACAATAATAAATAAATATAACATTTCTATAAGCTCGCAAGAAGACGTTATGGACCCTGTAATTATGACAAAATCTAATAAAACTAAGACCTTAGTGTTTTTAACATGGACCGATACCCCCCCACAACAAAACAGGCCTGGGTACGAATATTAAGTAAAATCCTAGTAACAACCCCCCTTAAAATCAGGCCTGTTTACGTCTATGGCTCAGATTAAAGATAGGTCCAGATACCATATACGCCACCCAGTTCAAAGACACCAAAATCCCCCCCCTATCACTGTAACGTAATATGTGAATGGCCCTTACGAGGTTTAATTTTTTACACTTATTTATAACTAGCTTTTGCCCGCGGCTTCGCTCGCGTATCCCAAATCCCACGGGAACAGTACCTTATGTCCTTCTCAGTACTCCTAACTATATGAATGAACGTTGCGTTTTGTATGAAACGCTCAATCTAGATTAATCTAAGGTCTATGGTATAAAATCAGCAAGAGAACGTGGCTGCCCTTTCTATGTTACCAATACATCGCTTGGTCGTCTAACGACATCTATAGGGGAGGGAAGTAGAGTTGACAGATTGTATTCTACTCTGCTGTCACCGCCCGGCCTCATCGGGAATATACTTACTCGTAATATCAAGTCATAATGTACAGTGTGTCCTGTCAAAGGTGTCGGAACCTTGTGGTATAATATACTCGTTTCTTGTAGACTACATCGTGTACAATGGACCGTCTCCTGATCTCCAAAAGTGGGGACCATCAACTGTCAGGCGCTGACTACTACTGCGGCAAGGGGACGTTGAAAACCTCATCTACGGGACAAACACTTACTATCGGTAAGTTATCACCACATCAAAACACAACACAGAGGCTTTACACCGCAATTTTCCTGTTATTGGGTTAATCCGGGAATTTCGTCGTGAATGGTAATGACGATGTAAAAATGGTAATGATTGCACGTCCTATGGTAATGATAACAGGTAATGGTGATGATATTAATATGAATAATCCTATATTACATCATTACCATTTGACTGTTATCATTACCATATGATGTGCAATCATTACCACCTTCTATACGCGAATCTAAATCGATCTCTGTGTTTAAAAGACGAGTAAAAGATTATTATTTATCGGAATCATCATAGTTGTAGTTTATATATTATATATTAAGTATATTCATTTCTACATAGACATATGTATTTATTTAAGTATGTATGTAACATATGTATATGTATGTTTATCTGTAGTTTCATAGTATGTTAATTTCTTCTTCCTTTATTTAACGAACACGCCTGTATGCCTTTCATATATGAACATCTCCCCTCACGGGCCTACTCTTTTGAGATAAGTAGTGCCTTTGTACAACTTTTTGTTTATGTATTCTCTGTATATATTGTCCGTGTACATAAATTGGTAAATAAATAAATTACCATTTTTACATCGTCATTACCATTCACTCGGATCCACCCTATTCTTTTGCGCTTTTGTACCTGACCAGAGAGGAGAATATGAAGAAGACCAATCATTTTGGTACGCTCATTCCTCCACTGGCTCCTGTTCGTCCACCTAATGGCCACAGGCTAAAAAATAAATGTAAACCTCCCCTTTAATTTTTTTTAAAAATTTATTTATATCCAAAAATAACAGCAGCCCTGGATCTAGACTTTTTTAGGAGGGACAAAATGTAAATATGCAACTAGGACTCATTTTTGCCGCATTTATTCAGCCGCCACAATTTAATTTGATTTTTTACCGCCCCACCATTATAAACAATATCGGAGAATAGCGAGGTTGGGAAAGAGGAAGGGAGCAAATATTCGATTTTGCTGCCCCTGTGACCTTGCCGCCCGGGGCATGGGCCTTGGCTTGCCCCCCCTAGATCTAGGGCTGCATAAGAGTGGAAAAATGGTCTGTGGAACGGTCAACTGACTAATCCAACCCCCTTTTGTATACGATTTCGTGAGATACATTTATAGCCTTTGCCCTGTGGGATGTGGGAAACAGGCGTGATACTTTGTTTGTAATCTCTTTATTGTACACAAAAAAAACATAGGTACAGACAGACTTTATTAGAATCTTCGTGTGCGCGTTGCGAGTCACATTCGCCCAGAGGAAGACTTACGAAGTAGCTGACTTTTTACGTGAGTTACGGCACTGGTATGACTCTCCATTGATTCAGCGTAACATATATACCTACTACTACTACAAACGAAACAATTTATCTGTACACACGTCGATGTGTGAGTTTTATACTTAGGGTCGCACCGCAGAATTATTTTAATACCTACCTACTAACGAGTTCGACATATTTACGATTATATTTTTCCATACCGGAAGATTTGCGAACACTATGACGTAAAAAATATTCTGTTTTATATGCATTAAATGTTACAGAAAAGTCGGAAACAGCTACGTAATATCACTTCACAAATATTTTTCATTATGTCCATTGTCCATTTCACCTATAGTTCACTTTACTGATTATTATTGAGTCATTTATAATGTAATGCACTAATTTCACTAATTCACTATTGTAATATAGTAATTTGCATATTCGGCGCAAAACTATACGGTAATTATATGAATAAATTCAATAAAAATAAACAAATGTTTATCACGCTTACAAACAGCATGTCAAGTTGTCATTGTCATATGTAACATTACCGGATTGCTTATTAGCAATCCGGTAATGTTACAATCTCGCTCTTGTGTATCTCCCGCCAATGCGAGAGAGCGAGAAGGGTATATATATCAAGATGGTTGCTGGGTAATAACGTGAAATTATATTGTTGCTTTGCTTACCTGTTTTCATCATTTGGAAATGTATAAAATATACGTTCTTTAGAGTATTGGGTGGATAAACAATTATTATACACGCACCTTCTCACCATGATGGTTACTATTGGTTGACAGTTCTCAAGACAACACACGTCGCGTATTGCGTGCGGCTAGTAATTAAACCCTGGTTTGGAGCCGTCAAAGCTCACAAAGTGCGGGGGAGAGGTGCGGGGACGCCAATTTGCGGGAGACGCTGTGAGATACCATTCTGTTTGACTCTTATGTATTCTGTGGTTACGGTGTCTTCTTCATTCAAGCGCGTTCCCGGTTGAATCCTCAGCTGTGCTGCTTCGGAGCTCGGGGTGCGCTTACCCGCTTTTTCTTCCCCAAATATTACATACATGTCAATGGTCACCCAAGGATGCCAAAGAAAGATGCATTCGAGAAGAAATAGCCGGAAGAGTTTAAAGATTTGGCTATAGTTTTACGACCGGCCGCCTACCTGACGTCAATTCTTTGGGAATGTATTTGGGCGAAAAGTTTTACAACCGGCCGCCGCCCGACGTTAACCCTCCTTGGGAATGCAATTGCAGCACGAGATGTTTGTGCTTAATCCTTTAGTCGCCTCTTACGACGACGCCTTTCCTAACCCGGAATCACACCTGAGTTACCCGTGTATCACATATTAATAAAAGCAGGCTTATGTATGTTTAGCTAAGCTCGATATGTATCCTCTACTCAGTGATGGTTTTAGCTTTACCAGCGCCCTATGCGAGATTTTCCCGCCCCCCTCCCCGCTCCCAAACTGAAATTCAGACTCTGACTTAGGCTTCAATGTTATACGATTTATTTCTGCCGACGGGGAAGGATGCAAGTACGATATAGGATTCTTTAAATTTGCCGCCCCATTGTAAACGAAAGGAGGGAGGGGGGGGGGGGGGGGTGCATACAAAAAAGAGTCTAGGAGTTGCCGCCATTAACCAGCCGCTATTTATATATTTATTATTACCTGTATACCCCCTGTCGCTCCTTAGTATCTGGCGCCCTGAGCGGTCGCCCAACCGCACCCTACCCTAACGCCGCTACTGCCTCTACTGCTTATCATATGTTATAGGATTAGTAACATCAAACAACAGTCCCGGAGGCACCTTCTACTGCAAGCTCACGGCGCAGCCTGCCTCCACGCCCGACTCTTGTAGTTGCGGGTACTCTAAAAAGGTATACCAAGATTTTCCTTCATCATCGTCAGCATTGGTCTAGGTAATCATGACAACCGGGACTAATAGCTTAACGTGCCTTCCGAAGCACGGAGGAGTTTGAGATAATTTGTATGCCACTATGGTCAACCAAGTGCGGAACACGCCCGATGTTGAGTTCACAGCTCGCAATACTGGGCGTGTTTTTGAAAAATTACTGTTATTAAACTAGTTACTACAGTTTATTTCTCAAAAATTTTACATAGGAAATGTTAAGGCTTTTCTACATACGCCCACAATATCTAAAACGATTAAGCATTTTTGGCTCAATAGAAAAAAATCACAAACATACCTCTAAATTTGCCTAATTTTACCTTAAAAATTTTAAACAATCACCTTTTTATATGAAAATTACTATATTTACTTAATGAGCAATGTAACACATAAGCTGTACTACGCTAACAACCACAACAACCATGTGTATTTATTTACCTAATACCTACGCAACTCTTGCTATAATTGATATTGCTTGAAAAGACTGGTCAACATAGCTATTTATATTTTTTATTATTACAGTGTGTTATTATTTACAGTGCATTGTAAGTTACTTATAAGTACTTCAAGTTGTTAATGTAAGGCCGAGCCATTCCTACTCAACTGGTTCCTCTGAAAATCAGCGTCTTGGCCGCATAAAGCCTCGACATAATGCTGAGAGTAACCATTTTGGTAGCATTATTTGTTTTTCTTTCATGTTCAATGTCATTTGTTATTTTTATGCTCTAAATAAAGATTGTCTATTTCTATTTCTAAATTATACCAAAAAATGTATAATCTAAAATACTGGTAAAATTCGCTACAGTAAAAATTATAAATATAAATAACAAAAAATTAATAAAAAAAAAACAGCGCAATATCGTCGCGAGCGAACAAAGGCCGGGACCCGTACTCGACGATATTTCGCTGTTTTATATATTATTTTTTTGTATTTAAAAAAAAATTTATTTAAAAAAAATGGTTGCCTGTAAAGTCGGTTTTACGGGCGAAGATTTTACGTGACAACGCGCGCGGCAGACCGATCATAGTTGAGTGGGAGAGAGACGCAAGGCATTCGGCGGGCCTCTCTCTCGTTCGGTGACTCATCGTAACGTTACCGAGCGTTACACTTTTTCATAAGTGACTCCCAGCCGCAACCTAATTTAAGACGTTGTCACGTCAAAAGCCACCAATCTTCATAAGTGGTGGGAAACAAAAAGGGGAAGCTCTAGGCTATTTTTCAACTAGGTATGGGGCCTAAATAGCTAACCTACTAAATAAAAATAGGTACTTACTAATTAAAACCGGTACTCACGTATATAGTCGAAAATGCCGATCACGTTTCGATCTATTTGGACGATCATCTTCTTCTTCGTCTAAGCGCATTCCCGGTTGCATCCTCAGCTGTGCTGCTTCGGAACCCGGGGTGCGCTTTCCCACTTTTTCTTCTCTAAATATAATATGCATGTCAATGGTCACCCAAGTATGCCAAATACCTTGCAATATGGAGAAGAAATAGCCGGAACACTTTAAATGATTTGGCTTTAGTTTTACGACCGGCCGCCCGCCTGACGTCAACCCTCTTTGGGAATGTATTTGAGCGAAAAGTTTTACACCGGCCGCCGCCCGACGTTAACCCTCCTTGGGAATGCAATTATAGCACGAGATGTTTGTGCTTAATCCTTTAGTCGCCTCTTACGACATCCACACGAAGAGACGGAGTGGTCCTATTCTAACCCGGAACCACACGGGTCGATTTAGACGTATCATCTTCGGGGCGAAACGCGTATCAGAAACGGCGACCCGACGACGATGAGTGCTGTGCTGAGCGGACAGCGACATCATCTTGCCGACGTCTGGTCGGCCTATTCCGACTACATTACGTGAGTCGACCAGTTTAAATTAATTAGTTATGGAGTAATCGCACGTTCGTTGATAAAATAAATAATAGGTACCTACTAAGTAAAGAAAATCTTTCAATCTTTAGCCGTGTGGTTCCCGGAAGAGTATAATTGCTTAGCGATAAGGCCGCCTTTTGCGCATTTCCTAATTTTTAAGATAATTATGTTCTGTTTTTTACTTTTGTGCAATAAAGGGTATTGTATTGTATTGTAAGAGTAGAACAGGACCACTCCAAGTCTTCCCGTGGATGTCGTAGAAGGCGACTAAGGAAACACAAACTAAACAAAACTCTCCAACCCGTCTGGCCAGCGTGGAGTGTATCGTCTGACTGCTCTGGCTAATATATGGCTCTGGCAGTACAGAGAGGGTCGTGCTCCTGCAGTGGAGACTAAAAAAGACCTGGTAATGATTTATTTTATTTATTTATTTAAACTTTTACTTGAGCCAAAAGCTACAATAGGTAGACTTAATGCTAAAGCATTCTCTCCCTGTCAACCTTTAGGAGAAGAGAAACAGATAGAATAGTTGGCGTCTAAAATAGATAGAAACAATCCTGATATAATAAGTACTTTTAAATGATCATACATAAATACCGTATAAAATAAATAATTTGTACATACAAAATATTATATATTATATAATGTATATATTTGAAAATCAGAAAGAAATGATGAATTCTCCTAATTTTAGAAAGATTCAAAAAGTATATTTTTTTTATATAACGTCTAACAAATTATAGTGAAACTATTTTAAGGGTGAATTCAGTCCATGATACTGAACAACTTTCCCCAAGTAACATATATCGAAATATGAAAAATATTCATAATATTATACAAACTCGGATCAGCTGATCGCTCAAATTGAATGGGAGGTCAATAATTATTTTTCATATTTCGACATATGTTCCTTGGGGAAAGTTGTTCAGTATCATGGACTGAATTCACCCTTACAATAGTTTCAGTATATTTTGTTAGACACTGTATATATATGTCGTCGGGCAATGCATTCCAAAGCCGTATTTATTTGATTTATTTATTGCCTCCAGACTCGAATAGTCGGCGGCAATGAAACAGGTGTCAACGAATACCCATCAATGGCGGGCATTGTGCTCGACGCGGCTTCCGCCCAGATCCAGTGCGGAGGGATTATCATCAACAAGAGATACGTGCTGACTGCCGCTCACTGCATCAGAAATAGGAAGGTCGGGGACATGGCGGTTGTAGTGGGAGAGCATGATGTCAACACCGGTAACAATATGCTTTTTTCATACAGGCACAGAATACAGTAAGAGTAAACAGAACGGAATCTCCTAAGGTACCCCGCACCTCTCCTTCGTTTTCGCCTTGATGACACAAGTTGGCCCTCAAGAACCGGGGGAGAGGTGCGGGTGCGGGGAACGGGGACGCATATTGCGCGTACCTTAGAAGATTCCGTTCTGTTTACTCTTACTGTATTCTGTAATACATGCTGATTTTTTTTCCACCTGAAAAATTTTTGGAGCAAGTTTAGTCCATGATACTGAACTACGTCTTTCGTCCTCCCATACAAAATCTGTTTTGCTCAGCGCTGATTTGTATGGGAGGACGAAAAATTTTATCGATGTTTAATACCTTTTTATAGAAAGTAAGATAAAAAGTCACCTTGTATACATATGTTCTCTTCTTTTTCATCTTAGCGCATTCCCAGTTGCATCCTCAGCTGTGTTGCTTCTTAGCCCGGGGTGCGCTTTTCCGCTTCTTCTCCAAATATAATATGCATGTCAATGGTCAACCAACGGTGCCAAAGACCTTGCGAAGAGGAGAAGAAATAGCCTGAACAGTTTAAACGATTTGGCTAGTTTTACGATCGGCCGCCTGCCTGATGTCAACCCTCCTTAGAAATGCAGATGTAGCATTGCTAATTTACTTTTAATTATTGTTATGCTCAGTTGGTGCAAAGTTTTGTCTCAAATCGAATGTGTGTGTGTGTGTGTGCAAGACTGGTGTAAAATTTTTGGGCTGCCCAAAGGTATCTGACGTCATGATTACACACTGGCAAACAAGTGTCACAGAAGACAGTAAGAGTATTATTACATACAGAACGGAATCTCCTAAGGTTCCACGCAATATGCGCCCCCTTTCCGTCCACTTTGTTTTGCACAAATGTTAACCATTTGTTGTTGAGCGTTAGTAATTATATAATCTTGGTACAGCTAAGATTATGCCGCTTCCTAGGCGCAAGTGCAGAAGAAGCGGCAACAAACTGCACTGCACGTTTTCTCTAGACGTCAACTAAAAAACTTAAAACTTAAAATTAGTTATATGGATGGACTGAGATTACATTGTTTGTTATTTATGTCATAATTAAATTGAATTCTAAGAATAACGACATTTAAAATAATGTCAATTTGTTAATTTAGTATGTACCAATGTACCTAAATTATGACATGTCTAAGTATACAAACCTTTAAGGTGGTACTGGAGGCGCGGGCGAACTCCACAGCGAGTTGCCTACCGACGCGCTTCGTCGTGTTGCTATTTCGTCGAGAAAGAGAAAGGGCGCTAAAAAATGTAGCTCCGTCCCGACCCCCGCATGTGAGAGCTACACCCCCGCGTACGACAAAGAGAGTGCACTGAACGCCAGCGAAACGGGCCGTTATAGGCCATGAATCGTAGTTTTCGTAGTTTTCGTTTATTTCGATAAATACGATACATACCCAAATAAAACTAAATTATTTGGAATTTAGAGTCTTCACTCTAGTCGTATAATTAGTTTCCATAAGGATCGAAAATATAATTATAAGTGTAATAGGCGTCTAAATATTACTCGATTTCGTCGATAAAAAAGGCAAATTTTAAGTTGCTATAACTTTTTTTTTGTTTATTATTTTCGAACCAAAACTAATTACAGATCTAGATATTTATCATCTTAATGCATGTAAAAAATTTGAATACGATGAGTTTTATGGTTTCGAAATTAAAACGAAAGTACGTTTGTATGGGATTTCGTCCCTCCAGTTAACCCTTAAGAGGGACCCGCGCCAAGCTCAAGCCAGACTTTTTAGTCATTAAAATAGTCATCGGTCCTATAATATATATGTTTATCAATAGCTATAACCCAACATATAAAATGTTTTAGGTGATTCGCCAGCAACAGCAGCGTACAGGATTGAAAGCTACCTTGCTCACCCTAAATTTGACTCGTAAGTTGTCTTTCGACCAAGAATGTATGTTCGTTTATTCATCCATTATTTCATATACTTAACACACAGAAACCAGCCAGGGCAAGTTGGAAAATGTATGATTGAATTACCCGAGCAAAGTGCATTTTTTAACTTAACAAACCAATTATGAACTAATAATTTAGTACTCGTATATCAATTTTTAACACCCTTGCTCGTAAAATGGATCTAATTTCACCGGTTTTAGATATAGAAAGCAGCTCATAAAACACGCGTGTGTTAGAAACGCAAAGAGTGAAGTTATATTCTATAACTCACGATTTGCTATTGCGAAAGAAAGGGACCGAATTAATGGTAAATCCAGTATGAATGAGAGAGTAAGAAAGTTTGACAGTGGTGTGTAAGGCTTAGACAAAGAAAAAGAATAAATCAGACATCGAACGTCATCGTTGTTTAATTTTTTATCTTTGTATGTATTTTACATATGTATGCTTTAAATTGTTTTTTTTTTCAAATTTCGAATTCGCATGCTGCGTGGCGCCGTCCAGTAGGTAGCGCGACGTGCTTATTTAAAAAGTAAAACGGCGGGAAAGCAACAATTTGCATCACAGTTTTATGGTTGAGTTTATTTAAAATCAAAAAAATCAGTTTATTAGGTATTTTTCCTCGCAAGTGTGTTGAAAAACGTCGTACAATATACGTGCTTATATTGGTTAAACACACTCAGCTCCTTACGCCCTCGCCTTTGGCTCGGGCCGAAATTCCGCTTCGTGTGTTATAACCACCATAACGCACTTATGTCGTAATGTACTGTTATTAAAAATTAAACATACGAATCACACGATATACGAAATAGTTACTTAGTTAAGTTTTATATTCAATAACTAATTGAGGAAGTCCTTCAATTTACTGAACAATTAGTGGTAACACTTTTCGTGACATTTGTGATGTAGACTTGGACCATCGAGGAAAGATTATACCATGCCACAGAAGACAGGAGTATACAAAACGGAATCTCCTAAGGTACGCGCAATCCCCGCTCCCCGTCCCCGCACCTCTCCCCCGTTCTTGTGCGGCCGCGTGCGCCGTGCAGACTGTATTCGCCGCTCTGTAAAACAGTGATTTGCAATAAATTCTGATTCTGATTCTCTCGCCCTGAGACAAGTCGAGAACGGGGTAGATGTGCGGGGACGGGAAACGGGGACATTCCGTTCTGTATACTCTTACTGTCTTCTGTGACCATGCTTATAATATTATAAGCATGGTCTAAACTCTAAGACTCAGTTATATAACTGAGTCTTCTTATCCCCAGGAATACCTTCGACTACGACATAGCAATCATAAGAACCGACAAAGACATCACCTTTGGTCCCTTGGTGGGGCCGGTGTGCCTGCCTTTCAAGTACGCCAATGTGGACTTAACTGGAGCTAGGCTTACTGCCCTTGGTAAGAAGCTTTTTGTACCTAACGTTTTTGCAATGAGCGTGGCGAGTGAAGTTCTACTTGGACAATACCTTTGCATGTTTGACCAACTCGAGTAAAGTATATTTGATTCAATGAATTTTTCGGGACCAGTGCTACCCCCATTTAAAAAAAAATTATTTCAAAGGAAACGGAGATATCATTTAAAAGTTTTGTCTTTAGTAACGTTAGCCCTAGATAACCCTTCAAACTATTTTATGAATATTTCACAGGAACGTGAAGCTTTTCTTCGCACATTTGCGAAAAACGGCCACTTTTGGCAAATCGTCGAACAAATAAAAATCAATTAAGACCTAAACTAAAATAATAATTTATCAGGTTGGGGCACGCTCTATATCGGTGGTCCCACATCCAACGTCCTCCGGAAGGTGGACCTGGATGTCATCAGCCAAAGCCAGTGCCAGACATTAGTGCCCCCGCTGACCGCGAGGCAGTTCTGTACATACACTCCTGGGAAAGATGCGTGTCAGGTAAAATATTTATTTATTACTTTTTATTATTCCAAAGTAAAAAAACATACTTTTTTATTTTGCAAATTGATTTTCTCCTAGTCAACCATAATAAATACGGTCCCATCAGGAAGAAAGGATGAAACTTGGCATGAATGTAGCTTTTATACATGAGCTTCAATGTCGCTATGGAAACACGCTGAGAAATTATTGTTTCTCCTCCCCCTAAGCCTTTTAAAACCCCCTCATTCTGGTTTTCTTCATATTCCACTAAAAGGACCAAATCATCGTCTATAAATACTAAACAAAACCTATAATACCTTCAAAATAAAATATATAATATATATTATACCTACAAAACAATAATAAATGTAGGGAACTAATTTTTCGAGCTGTTATTTAAATATTCGAGATGTTATTATGATCAGTTTGAAAACATATTGAGCAGTTATTTCATTTAATGGCGGTTGATTAATTATTGCGAAAGTAAAACATGAACAGTAATAAAAAATCAATTAGTCGGTTATTTTATCATATTACTATTTAACAATATTCATTTTACTAGGTTAGGGAAAACCTATAGGTTAGGTTAGGTTAGAACTGGACTAACACACACACGAGCCGAGCGAGCGAAGCGAGCGTGCCGCGGTAGCGGCCGGCGATTGCTAGGTGGGTTTTATCCATTTTACTAGGTTAGGGAAAACCTACAGAACCACTCGTTTAATTTTTTTACCGCCCATTTAATTATTTTCCTGCTCAATTATATATTCACTCATCCAGTTCGTTATTTTTTATTACTCATTTTTGTTTACTGCTTAGTTTTAACTGCTGAACTAGTTATTAAACATGCCATTTATAATTTTTAACTTACCAAAACTGATATTTACAACTGCCTCTTTAAATCAGTGCCCTAAATTAATATTGGTAAGTTTAATATTTATATCTTTTTGTCTTTTACAGGATGACTCCGGGGGCCCGTTGCTGTACTCAGACCCCTCAACTGGGACCCTCTACAACTTGGGTATCATAAGCTATGGTCAGCTTTGTGCCACTGAAGGAAACCCTGGCATCAATACAAGGGTTACCGAGTTCTTATCGTGGATACAGAGCAATACTCAGGACGCCGTTTATTGCCAGAAATAAAGCAGTTTAAATTCGTTATTTGTGTTTACTTGTATTGCATACAATGAGCTTCCGTCTCTGTTATATCAGAAACTACAATCACAGAATAAGAACCAGTACAGAAGTCTTACTCAGCAAAGAAATTCAGAAAAATGTCTACTCAATGTGGTTAGCGATATGGTTTAATTTAGCTCACGTCAGAACTCAGCACCATTTCGTTTCTATTAAATACCTAGACATCCATTGCAAGTCAATTTCATCCTTATAACTCTGGACAAACGATTCGTATAACTGAATTTACCACTCCGAGGGGCCGCTGCGCGCATATATATATATAATACTTATTTAACGTCTAAGAAAATATACTGAAATTTACGGCGGCGGCTTTAATGTACGGCGTAGCTTTCGGTTGTCACCTATGCCCACGTCCAGAGCTGGATTAACCATGTCGAGCCCCCTAGGCAATTCATGGCCGGATTAACCATGCCGAGCCCCCTAGGCAATTCATGGCCGGATTAACCATGCCGAGCCCCCTAGGCAAAGCATGGCCGGTTTAACCATGCCGAGCCCCCTAGGCAATTCATGGCCGGATTAACCATGCCGAGCCCCCTAGGCAAAGCATGGCCGGTTTAACCATGCCGAGCCCCCTAGGCAATTCATGGCCGGATTAACCATGCCGAGGCCCGTAGGCAATGCCTGGCATGTTTGGGGCTAACTCTTGGTTGGGGACAAGCCAACTACATACAATATGTCGAAATATGAAAAGTATTGTTTTGCTTTCCATCCATAAAAACATGGATTAGCTCATCGGTCAACTTATGTTATTATTTTTATATTTCAAATTTCAATATACAACGTGGAAGGGACATACCCGTAATAAATCGAACCATGGGCTATATTAGATCACTAAAATATAATGAAATTAAAATAACAGTCGAAAGAACAAAAAAAATTTTGACATTCCCATACAAATCGCCCGGGCGGCTGCACTCTTTTGTATGGAAAGGCCAACGTTTTTTTTTGTTATTTGGCTGTTATTTTAATTTCATTACACTATAATGATCTAGTATAGACCGTAGTTCGATTTATTACGGGGATGTCCCTTCCACTTTGTATGTTCCTTGAAGAAAGTTGTTCGGTATCATATATCAATATATGATACCGAACAACTTTCTTACTTGCCTTAAATTAAAAAATAAACTAGGCCAAAGTTAACTTTAAAAAAGCCGGTCAAAGGAATGGATGGAAACGATTCACGAAGAAATGATTAGCCGCTTCAGCTGCGCAACTTCGGAACTATGGGTTTAGACACAAGTCTTAAAATGTTACAATAAAACTATTTTGCAAATAATGTACGTATGTGCCTTCTGGCCTGGAATAGGACCACTACATCTCTTCCTGGGGATGTCGTAAAATAAGAGGAGACTAAATTAAAATAAAGCACAAACATCTCGTGCTACAAATGCATTCCCAAGGTCGCCGACCGACGTTAACCCTTGACGTTTTATAAAACTTTTCGCACAAATAAAGAGGTTGGCGTCAGGAAGGCGGTCGGTCGTAAAACATAGCCAACTCATTTAAACTGTTCCGGCTATTTCATCGGTGACCATTGACACGCATTTTATGTTGAAGAGGATAAAGTTGGAAAACGCACCCCGGGCTCCGAAGCAGCACAGCTTGGGATGCAACCGGGAACGCGCTAAGACGAAGAAGAAATGCGAAGGCTAGAATTACTTTTTCACTATTTTAAAGATAATCAGTTATGCTAACTACAAAATTCTTTAAACTTGAACCTACGAACAGACTTGAACCCTTACTTCCTCTATTTATTACTCATGAGATTACTCCACGTACCTAGGTATTTAGCTATCGTTCGTTCACTTGAGCCAAAGATAATATAATTACTAGGTACTTCAGCGAAATGGCTGTTATAAAGTGCATGCGGGTTTTTCAGTTCAAGGCTGAATTATTTGTCGCCCGCAGACTTTAGACACATGCGTAAACAGTCATCATTGAATATAGGCATCTACAATTCTACTTACATTACATAAAAACACACACTAGGACGTATCAATTATTTTCAGAAATTCTTTAGTAATTAACGAACAAACTCCCAAAACAAAACCCTCGCGCCTCGCTAGTATGTGCTAAAAAATAAGAGTTTGGCCAGGCATTTTTTAGCCAAACCACATCAAAAACACGCACAGTATTGCGGGTTGTAAACCCATCTCGCCTTAAGTATCGCGTGCTTAACATATTATTAATATACCTAATATAAAATACTTTTCATCCACTAAAAAGATGGGTGAAGTTTGTTTTAGTAATTCGGACCCTACGATACGACCATTGGTTCTGTAATTTACCGGTCAGGCAGCTTTTTTTAAAGTACCTACTTATAATACTACTGATTTCTAAACGATCATTTCTGAAAAGATACGCCGAAATACCTTTAATCCAAAAGCGCCACGATATACGTACGTAGCTACGTCCCCGTCGCAATGTCAAGCAACACTGAACGCTACGAAATGATATTATACTTAGTCTATCTTGGTTTGACATTGAAATAGGACGACACTGTCGGACGTCTGTCGTGTTTCATGGATTAACGGTCTAGTTTAGGATTATGCATAGTATCAATAAGATAAGATAGGTAATAAAAAGAGACATTGGCTAGCGGCGCATAAGAATAACAACCCTGGGGATAAGTGTTGCTACAGCCAGCACTGGGGGGGGGGGGGGGGGGGGGGTTACTCCATTAAATAATACGATAGGCGTACGATAGTGACGTCCTATTTAAACGTCAAATGTAGCTTGACACAGAAACGTGGATATGCAGTAACATACGTCTTGCGTACCGCTTTTGTAATAACCCTACTGTTCACGCAGACAGAACAGAAGTGGTACATATAGTAGTGGAGCCCAAGAGGGGATTTTTGGATTTACTCGAGCGCGTCAGATAAACATGCAGTCGTGTCATGTCAGGATACACAGTACATATATATAGTATATTGTAATATAACGATATCATATTGGTAAACTGATGGTGGAGCCAAGAGGTTAGCCATAGGAACTCAGTAATAAAACGACGAAAACCTATCGTGTTTGGCCTCATTTGATTTCTCTTCAAAAAAATTAATATTTTCTTAATTGAATAGTTTGATTTGAATAGTTTTAATTTCAAACCGTCAGATTATCCTGACATGACACGACTGAATGTTTATCTGACGCGCTCGAGTAAATCCAAAAATCCCCTCTTGGGCGCCTACTAATAGATTAATATTTTGTGACGACGATTCATAGCTAGAAAAAAATACTTTCCGGAAAACTTTTTAATTCTAATTCAGTCTCCTAGATGGCGTCACTTGTATGCGCAATCCGTCATTCAATGGCTGACTTAGGCGCAATGGTATTGATTTTTCCGGAATTTCCCGCTCACTTCACCCCCACACTCTCTTACACAATTTATAGAATCATAATTAAAAAGGCTATTAATTTACCGGACCAATACATTTATTTCGGAAAAATGTAATTTTTGAATCTTTCAAATAAGTGCACACTTTATTTTTTTTTTAAAATGCTTCAGAAGTCGAATTCGGCTAAACGGTGCAAAAAAGGAAATAGTTTTTTTTTGTTTAGTTCAGCAAAAATGGAAGTGAATTTAGGTAATACTTAGGTAATACAGTGCAGAGATAGTGATGAGATTTTTGGAAAATGCCGAAACGTATACCGTTCCACGTAGTTTACGCAACAAGTAAGTATTTTACTTATATTATGCAAATAGATATAATATAATCAAGCGGCTTCAAGTGCCGGTTCAGGTATCTTAATTTTTTATGTTTTTTACTTATACTATATTTATTATACTATATAAGTATTAACTTCATTTAAAAATCTATTAAGTTTATAATAAAATAATTATCAGAATAAGTACCTACGTAAGTACCTAGTAAATTAATGTTTTTTTATTTTATTTGTTTATTTCTTATTATTACTTACACTAAGTTGTTAATTTACTTGTGTTTTGTATCCTGATAATTATTTTGATATAAAAGTAATAGAAATTTAAATGAAATTAATTTATCATGAAAAACAAAAAACAAGAAGCGCCCTTTAGCTTTGTGTAGGTGGTAAATCAATAAATAAGTACTTATTGATTTACCACCTACACATAGCGGAAGGGTAGGAGTAAGGTCCTACCAAGACATTAAAAAGATGGCAGAGAGAAGAGAGGAATGGAGGCATCTCCACTTAACTCCACCGACAAGAGCAAGCTCTTAAATTAAAGAAGACATAGCGTCCAATCTAGGGCATGAGATGATCGGAAAAGTTAAGAAAATGGTTTTATTTTATTTTACTAATTTATATGTGTTATCCATCCATGAGTACCCCTTTGTTACTCCTAAGCAAATGTCTTTCTTATTTTATTAATTTATTTGTCTTAAATTCATACAAATTATGCGAATAGGTACTTCTATATAAAACTAAAAGTGAATGTATACTCTATACAAAACTTTAATTTTTGCGTAGGTACCAGGTACCTACTCTAAAAGATTGATAACGTAGTTAGTAGGCTGTGTTGATACCACCAGTTTTCTGCCATATCCTAATCATCATCAGGTCTGTTTTTAGTCTCCACTGCAGGAGCACGACCCTCTCTGTACTACCAGAGCCATATATTAGCCAGAGCAGTCAGAGCATTTGGCCTACACTCTCCACGCAGGCTTGTCGGGTTGAAGAGGTCTCTTGATTGAAGAAGCTTTGTTCAGCTTGTGTTTCCTAAGTCGCCTTCTACGACATCTACGGGAAGACTTAGAGTGTTCTTATTCTAACTCTGCCGGGAACCACATGGCATATGGCACAGTGTTTCTGCCATATGTATGGCTAGTAGTGATGTGCCGGTCCCGTTCCCCAAATTTCCAGGAACGTTCCCGGGAATGTTCCCAAAAAATGGAAATGTCAGGAAAAGTTGTAATTTTATATATCACACATATTTTTTATCACTTTAAATATATTTTACTAACGTAAATGCATCACTTGATATGGTTATAATACAAACAAATACATAAGTCCAATATCCCGTAACATTCCGTAGAAATAACGGCACATCACTAGGCTAGGTCTAAGTACTAACTTGTTGTCGAACTGTATGGACTTGCGTGACTACACTTTCAATTTCCAAATTAATATTTAATGTCTGCTGTCTCCGATCGATTCAACACAATTTTTTCATGCTGCCGGTATTTTTCTGTAGGTTTTTTCTTTTACTTTTATCGCAGGGTCCATATTTCCAAAGCTTACTATGCTATGACACACTTATCCATGTTATGAGAAAAAGCAGTCTAAGTTTTCGCAGAAAAGGAGAAAACTTTGAATGTACCAGCTGCCTCTCTTCTTTCGTCTCTTCGCGCAGATCGTAGAAGCCGATCGAGAGAATGGGCCAAAATGGGAATCATGTAAATAGGCGATGCGGCTGGCAACCCATCACTAATTTGATGCTTTTCTTTTTTTATGCTTGATCTTTATTTATGTTTGTTTATGTTAAGTTATATCTACAATCTACAAGTACAAGGCTATTGTTTGTGTCCCAAATAAATACAAAATAAAAATCTTTGCCCACCATCATGCTAAAAGTGGCCTTTGGGTCTTTTGGTCCTAAGCTCTGTCTGCTTAGACCGCAAAACCCAAAATACTCATTAGGGACAAAGACGTGATAGTGTATAGTATAGATATAGTTATGAATTTGACGTTTTTGACATCGTTATAAATGTCGAGGAATCTTTTTTTAAATTTAATGTAAGTAGATAAATAAATAAATAAAAAAATATAAGTGCATATATAGATAAACACCCAAGACCCAGGACAATTTGAAAAAGGCCATTTTTGAACTTGCCCTGGCTGGGGATCGAACCCAGACCCTCCAGATTAGCGGTCTAGCGTGTTAACCATTACGCCACGGAGGTCGTTATACGTGTTTTACTATTTTTAGGCGAAGACAGTTCCTACCCAGCATGTGAGCTGAACTCGCAAGGGCCGGCGGCGCGCGGCTGGCGCAGCGTCGGCGCTCCCCCCCACGAGCTACTTCTGAGGTTGGATGCAGTAACCAGTGTGCATAAGCTGCAGTTGTTGGCACATCATCAGCTCATACGTAACTCTAACTTTCATTTAGTCTTTTACTATGAAGATTGAACTCGCAACTATTCGCAAGGGCCGGTGGCGCGATGCTGGCGCAGCGTCGGCCCTCCGTCCCACGCGCTACTTCTGAGGTTGGATGCAGTAACCAGTGTGCATAAACTGCAGTTGTTAGCACATCATCAGCTCACACGTAACTCTAACTTTCATTTAGTCTTCTACTATGAAGATCGAACTCGCAACTATTCGCAAGGGCCGGAGGCGCGATGCTGGCGCAGCGTCGGCGCTCCGTCCTACGAGTTACTTCTGAGGTTAGATGCAGTAACCAGTGTGCATAAGCTGCAGTTGTTGGCACATCATCAGCTCATACGTAAGTCTAACTTTCCTTTAGTCTTCTACGATCGAACTCGCAACTATTAGCAAGGGCTGGTGGCGCGCGGCTGGCGCAGCGTCGGCCCCCGCCCCCACGAGCTACTTCTGAGGTTGGATGTAGTAACCAGTGTGCATAAACTGCAGTTGTTGGCACATCATCAGCTCATACGTAAGTCTAACTTTCCTTTAGTCTTCTACGATCGAACTCGCAACTATTCGCAAGGGCCGGTGGCGCGCGGCTGGCGCAGCGTCGGCCCTCGCCCCCACGAGCTACTTCTGAGGTTAGATACAGTAACCAGTGTGCATAAGCTGCAGTTGTTGGCACATCATCAGCTCATACGTAAGTCTAACTTTCCTTCAGACTTCTACTATGACGATTGAACTTGCAACTATTCGTAAAGGCCGGTGGCGGCGCGGGTGGCGCAGCGTCGGCTCGCCACCTCACGAGCTACTTCTGAGGTAGAATGCAGTAACCAGCTCATATACGTAAGAATCTGTTTATAGATACCTACGTTAAATTTTCTATCAAAACAATATTAGGCATGTTGCAAGAGGCATTCCTACGTGACACCCACAAGTTGCTGCTAAACTTGAACTCAATACCCTCAGACTCCCAGTAGGCTCACGCATGCGACAATTTTAGTGACGTTCTAAGGGGAAGTTGTGCCTTGTGGCTTGGGTCCTAGAATACGAACACTTCATCTCTTTCTGCGGATGTCGGAAGAGGCCTTTATCGGCTTCTCATAAACGTCCCAAAGGTATTTTCTGGTAGACAGCGCTTAGCGTTAAGATTATACCTATTGTACATTAATTTTATAGTGCAATAAATTAAATAAATAAAAAAAATATATAAGAGGCGACTAAAGGATTAAGTACAAACGTCTCGTGCTACAACTGCATTTACAACGTTGACGTCAGGCCGTTCGTAAAACTATAGCTAATCATTGTGTCTATCTTTTTTTCGTCTTTGACATCCCTGTATGACTGTTTGTTTGTATGATAATGCATACCTATTATATCTGGAGAAGAAAAAGCGGGTAGGCGGATCCCGGATTCCGAAGCAGTACAGCTGAGGGTTCAACCGGGAACGCGCTAAGATGAAAAAGATCTAAGGGAAATTTGGTTACAATTTTTCACCTTTTCCATGTATGATATACCTAATAATAATTAATAAGTTTTTTTCTTTGCCTGCGAAAGCTGCTCTATTAGTTTCTGTATAAATATTAAAATTCTTTATAAATGGATGTTAATTTTTTTTTCAATGATCTTACAACCAAGGATGCTCAAGACCGTGCGAAGTCGAGAAGGAAAAGCCGGAAAGCGGACCCTGGGCTTCGCAGCGTTGCAGCTGTGGAATGCAACTGGGAATGCGCTGAGATGAGAGAGAGAGACAGGTATTTTTTTTGTTCTTTCAGCGGCATGCGTGGAAGTTTTGGTGTCAGGAGGGTTGGTGTCAGAAGGAGCCGCTACGCCGTGCGGGGCCACCTACACCAGCGTGGGCAGAGTGACGCTGGCCAAGCCAGCGCCGCAGGCCCGGACCAGGGAGCTAAGGTCAGTTCAGATCAGATGGACTTTAAGCTAGAGCTCAGCTTGATTTCCACGAATTTGTAGACCAATCTGGCTCGTGTACGGTCATATTCACTCGATGTGAAAACCCGCCACGTTAAATATCTTAGTCACGCCACGTCGTTCAAATTGTTCCACAATTGTTCGCTTTAAATCCACAGAATTTCAAATCATTGTCAGATCACAATGCAAATTTAAGGTTATTACATTTTTATTTCACATTAAATTTTCAATTTTAGATCCAAGGATTGATTTGTATTGTATACATTTCAGATCTGCAGCGTTACCTGAACCAACAATAGCCCGTTTCGTGAAACTCAGGTTGTCTGCACCACATCCACCAGCTAACGACAATGATCAGGTTCCTACAATTTGTCTGTAAAAAAACATTTTTTCGTACAAGCTTTTATTGTAAGGCCTAAGAACTCATCAAGACAAATCATCATCATCAGATCAGCTTTTTATCATAATAATATTGCATTGCCATCTGATTTACATTAGCATACAAGATTTCATCACAATCGGAAACCGGGAAGTGGCTCTAACTTTAACCCAAAAAACAACAACGAATGAATGAATGAATGAATAACTCTTTATTGCACCTAAAAAATAAATAAAAAAGTTAACAAAACACAATTTGTAAATATATATACATAGGTACAATGGGTCGCTGACAGCGATCTCTTCCAGACAACATTATTTAACTCCTCCTTCCAAGTTAATTTTTTTGTCAATGAACCAATATTTTTATGTCAATGTAATAAGGTTGATGCTGTGTGGTTCCCGGCAGAGTAGAATATAACCACTCCAAGTCTTCCCGTGGATGTCGTAGAAGGCAACTTAGGAAACACAAGCTAAACAAAGCTTATAAACATCAATGAGACCTCTCCAACCCCTCTGGCCAGCGTGGACAGTGCAGGTCAAATCCTTTGACTGCTCTGGCCAAGTATGGCTCTGGTAGTACAGAGAGGTCGTGTTCCTGTAGGTGGTGGAGGCTTAAAAATACCTGATGGTGATGAATAAGGTTGAGAATCGTCTGTGTTCGAGCGGCCAAATCAAGTTTTTAAACAATTAAACGGTCACTTTGTCAACCTACAGGTAGCACTTATGGCAGTCAACGTCCTCGGCGAAGAAGTAGAAGATGTAGAGAAATCCCCACCAGTGTCCAGGAACGAACCGGCGTACTCGCCCTACGACGACTTGGCGTTTGTCATGTATGTGGACAATGAAATTGCTGATTTGGTGCGGAACTTGGATGAAAAGAAAAAGACTGCCGTAGCTGGTGAGTTATACAAGTTCCTGTGACTATTTAGACTTCCGAAGTCCCCACAAGAAACTCTTATAGTTTTGGTATGTCTGTCTGTCAGAGCCGGATTAGTACTCGTATCTATGACAATATCAACTTCATATATATGTAAAAAGCACTCCACCGACAAGAGTCCAGCTCTTAAATATAAGAAGAAGATGTATGTCAACAGGAAGAGATGGGAAATAGGTACGAGTGTTAGGTAAACAATTTATTTGAACGGAAGAATAACTTTTGTTTATAGCCTTCTCTGGTAATTTTAATGTATCTCCATAAAAAACACGTCATTCGTCCGATAGTGTCTGTTATTCTGTTTGAATGCTGGACCGTTACCCCATAAGTAACACAATAGTCGTTCGTTAGTATACTCCTTTTTATATGCCAATACAAATTGGACTTATCATTATTTCGTAACGTATTTGCTTGACTTTGCAATGCGTACACGTATTCCGTGCCGCTTTTGGAGAAAACTTCCTGGACCTTCATAAAATAACACGATACTCGTCCGTTAGTGTACCTAGTCCTATTCCAATGTCAACCTAAATTAGCCTTTATCATTATTGCATTACGCTCAATGTTGCTTGACATTACAATGCGAGTACGTTACAACTACTTATGAATGAATATCGTGCCGGTTTTGGAGTAGGTAAATGTCCTGATTACGAATAAATCATTTTTTTTAATCCCCAGTGGAGCGCTTTGAATACGCTCGTCGCCTCAAATCAGCTGGATCAGCTCTGGCAGCTGCTGGGATCCGCATCGGGCGGTGGAGACTGAGGAAGAGAACTGCTGCCGCGAGAGATGACTTCGAACTGGCCAGGAGGATGAGGGATAGAATCGCTGATGCGTTGTGCGGTGTGACAGAAGACCCGCAGCTTTGTCGGCTGTTTGAAGAAGATGGGGTAAGCAAACACAATAAGAAGTTTATTTGCTAGGCAAATTAAAAATCCAACGACTATCAAGAACGCCATCTAGTAATGTGAACCGGAACTATTGATACGACTTAATACGGACATCAAGTCGCGCTACATGCGCGCTACTGATAGCGCCATCTATATATTTGCTAGAGAAAGCCCTGATTTTCAAGCGTTTATCCTCAATAACTTTAAAACGGCTGGACCGATTTTTACATCAAACATAGCTAAGAACCACTGCAAGGGAACTTGCTATCACGTCAAATCAGTCTATCCGGTCGAGCGCTACGATGCCACAGACAGACAGACCGACATTAGCGTCAAACGTATAACACCCTTCTTTCTTGTCGGGGGTTAAAAATGTACCTACCGTCTTAGGGCTCCTCCACACGTTGGCACATCTTTGCGCCAATTCACTGTACATTGCTGTTTAACTTTAAAAAGTATTTGAGAGATTTCCATCCAACGCAGCAATGGCCCAAAATATGTGCAATGATGTCGAAATATATATACAGGCCCATATAGGAGCTTATATTATAGAACGTTAGGACTTCAAATGAAGTTAACAAAAGGGAAGTTGACATATTCGGAAGGTCTTCTTCTTTTGGGCGGATAATGGTTTGAACCAAGTACCTACTACATTTATTCGCGTTTTATTATAGGACGTATTGTATTGTATCTGTATTCTAAATATGTTAAGGTGAATACCAAGCAGTAGTGGCTGCTTGGTATTCACCTTAATAGAAACAGAGTTCTGCCTTGGCTCTTAAGGCAGCTTAGAAAAGCTTAGAATTTTGAAAATACATAATCTTATTTGGTAAGTATTTAACAATATAATATAAAGAGGTTCTAACAACCGTTGTCGTACTTGTCAGATTTCCCCAATTACTATTCCGATAATTCTTCTTTATCAGCCGGACTCTCGCAATGACTCTTCAATGCATCAAGAATACGACTTCTCCCACCATCTGTCCCCATCCGTGGCTGCTGGCTCCCTCAGTCTGGACATGCCATCACCAGTGCCTCCGGTGGACGAGCCAGAGCAGCAAGAAACAGACTTTATTCGCGAGGAAGAAGATGCCAGGATTGATAATATGCCAACCGTGAGTAAACTTCCAGGATATGTGCTTCTTATTCATCTGAGCGCTTTTGCCCGTAAATGATTTGCGGTTTTTTTTAGTCCAAATAAGAATAATATGCATGTCAATGGTCAACCAAGGATGCCAAAGATCAAGCGAAGTGGAGAAGATTTCTTCTCTATATAGCCGGAACAGTATAATTAACGATTTGGCTATAGCTTTACGACCGGCTATCTGCCTGACGTCAACCATCACTGGGAATAGAATTGGAACGATATTTGTGCTAAGTCCTATAGTCATCTTTAATCTTACGATATCCACAGGAAAAGATGATTATTATATGCAGGAAGCTACACGGCTCAAGTATATGTGCTCTCAAGAGTTACAAGGAGCGAAGCTATGTCACTTTCCGTCTCTTAAAATTGTATAATACATGCTAGGATATAGACTTTTTCCAGCGGGGGGAGGGGCTTAATATGCCTCCCTCTATTGTGCATAGGGGGATAGTGCTTGTGCATGGAAGAAGGGTCAAGGGTGTTTAACATGTGCTCACCAGGGTAAAGTTCCGGGATAAAGACATTTAAGGCCACTTTACGAGTAAAAGAAAGACTTATCTGTTAAGACCATTGACCTGTTTGTTAAAGAGAAAGATTTATTGCTTTATAAGACAGCAGTTTTCGTATTAATATTAATCTGAAAAATCATTTAAATAGTAGCGTTTGTGTTGGTATTAAACGAATTCAAATAGGGCTGTTTGATTCCCTTAACACCAACACACCTCAGCTGAAGCGTGGGTTTTATAGCTCTGATGATATAAATAATTAAGTCATATTTAGTTAATTTTCCTATGTTGTTTTACTGACAGTCTCCAGTTCAAACAATCCAAGAAGTCATCCAGTCGATATGTCCTGGTTCAGCGCCAGTTCCAGAGAGTATAGAGAGACAAGAGAGAATAGAAAGGCAAGAGAGGATAGACAGACAAGAGAGGATAGACAGACAAGAGAGGATAGACAGACAAGAGAAGATAGAAATCCACAAGAAGATAGAGGAAGAAGAACTAAGGAAAGAGACTGATAGCCCAAGAAGGAGCATAACGCCAAATGCTGCTAATGGTGAGAACAGACATCCATTTTTCTACTTTGTGTGTGTAAGTGGCCAACACTGGTGTCAGATTTTTTGACAAAGCTGCCTAAAGGCATTTGATATAGATTAATGACAGTCTGGGACCAAGTTCGGAGGAGCTTGAGATTTGTTGCGTGCGATGTCGCTTTTTGTTACTTATTGATTCGGTTTTTAAAAATTAAGTATATTTTCATTACAGAATCAGTGTTGTAGCTGTATCTACAACACAAAACATAAGATATATGAGTGAGAAGTTCTAGATATTTTGTACCCGAGTTTAAAAATATCTTACACAAATTAAACTACTTATCTTTCAGGTACTTTAGTTAGAAGAAGAAATAAAAGTGCTGGTCCGAGGTCTACCTTTGAAGCTTACGAAGAAAGATTACTACCAGCTCTAAGGCAGTAAGTTTTGCTGAAATGAAAAGGTTCTTTTACTCTTGATTCTTGAATTATGATGTCTGATTTGTGATTCTTGATTTTTGATCCTTAACACTAGATCCTTGGTCCTTAACCTTTAATTGTTATTCTTTTATCCCTGATCGATGGTCCTGAATCCTAGACTCTTGGCCTCTGACTCTTGACCCTTAGCACTTGACTCTCCTCCAATTGATCCTCTCTTGATTAGCGTGGTAAAACCATTCATTTTAACTACAGTAAGGCAATCATCTCCCGTCTCCTTACAGCTCTCACACCAATGAGTTCCTCCGTGAAGCGAGGGACCCTCAGGAAGAGATCAAAGAGGGCAGCTCCTCCCAAGGGACCGCGGCGAGGGCCATACCTCCGCATAAACTTAACGAGCGGGAGAGGAAGCAGGCTGCGCTGCCCATTGTCATTTTTGGATACCCTCTGGTAAGTCCCATTTGTAACAGCAAAATTGCAGCAGTCACCAAATTTCACTTCATTTTGCCAACCCTCCCCTGTCGCCAGAAATAAATGGATACTTACTTGGCGGCATATTTAGATTTTGCCCCAATATAGGGCCCGATCTAACTATTTAGCCGCTCCGGGCAAAGATCATTTTCGCCGCCCTTTACATACAGAAAGCCATAAAACTGACCTTTTGGCCGGGTACGAACCATAGGGGCTTTTAGATTAATTCGAAATATGTATATAGTTATTTGATTTGACGAAGCATGTTGCGGATTTATTTCTGTAAACCTTTGACGAAGCATTTTGCTGATACACATTTGTACTTTTTTGACGAAGCATGTTGCTGATGAATATTTGTAATATTTGGTAAATAAAATACATAAGTACAAAAGAAAAAGAAAGATAAAGTCAATTTTGCCGCCTTTCATTTTTTGCCATTTTGGGCAAATGCCTGGCTTGCCCCTGTAAGGACCCGCCCCAATAAAAAGTCTGATTTCTATTTGCATTCCCCATTGGTACATTTTCTAGCGTCTTGGTTGTATTATAATTATTTTTGATGATAATTTTGGATTTGATTCCTGTCATTCAATAAATATTTTTTTATGTATTTTATTTATTTGATGAATTTGCGTATTTTTTGAATGTGAAACTTTTGTAATTTGTGGTTTACAGTATTGATTTTACATTTAGTTAGGTATCTACTTTTGTATGTGTATTGTTTTTCAAATATAATTTTTGAACAAATGGTGTTCAGAAGCGAAGCACTTTGTTGGTGAGATAGGACGGCAATTAAAGTCCCGTGAATATGACTACCGCTCCGGATGGTACCTGGTCCAAAGGCTGTCCATAGCTATTCAAAGAGGTAATGCGGCAAGCTTATTGGGTACCTTTGAGCCGGGTACAATTCGGGGTGGTATTTTTGACTGATTTATTTCATATGACGAAACTGTTGTGAATTTTGTATAAGTATATTTTTTTACAATGAATAAATAAAGTCATTTTGAACATGTAACAAGTCCTTGAGCTACAATCTCATCGAAGCGAGACAACAACGAGGATCCGTAGGCCTCGCTATGGGTATGTTTTTTGGACAATTGTGTGGTGGAATTGATCTTTATAGTCACTCTGTCCAAAACATAATCTTAGTGCGGTACTAAATACTCAACAGAAGGTGCCACCATAAAATAGCTCGATAGTCGTCCGATAGTGTCGAGAGATTTGGTTCCTGTCATGAAATATTTTTTTTTTTTATTGTATTTTATTAATTTTACGATTATGATGATATGTATTTAATGATTGTGTAAGTTTTGTAATTTGTGGTTCGCGGTGTTAATTTTACATTGAGGAATCTATCTTCTTTTGAATGTGTGTAATATTGTTTGTCAATTATAGTGTAATTTTTTTGCTAACCCTAAATTCAAATAAAAAAAAAATATCTTTATTATCATAGTATATTTATAATATCTCTTAATAATAGTCACTTTGTTTTGCACAAATGTTGACGTCAAATCGTTACTTACAGCTAAGTTTATGCCGCTTCCTAGGCGCACGTGCAGAAGAAGCGGAAGAAGCGTATACCTAAATGAATATAGAAAAAAGCTATAATCGAATTGATCTATAAAGTCGCTCTGTCCGAGACATATCCTTAGTGCGGTACGAGTACTACATACTCAATAGAAGATTACCGCTACCGGGATCAAATACCAATAAGTTACTCCAAAAGTGGCACGCAGGACGTACGTAACTGCTTATCCGCGTTTCAGTGTCGGACGACTATCGACGATTATTTTTTTGGAGTAACCTCCCAGGACCGTTACTCCATAAAAATGCACGATAGCCGTCCGATAGTGACGTCATATTTCAATGTCAAACCAAATTAGGTTTAACATTATTTTATAGAGTTTGATGTTGCTTGACTCACCAGCCAGGTCTGCAGTTCGGTGTTGGGGTATAATAGGAGAGGTACAAGTTTTCAACTTGCGACAAATACCTACCCAAAAATTCGTGCCAGCTCTCGAGCTATAAGGAGTGCTTTGGTGTCGCTATTACCGAGATTAAGTATGGCGGACAGTAACAACGCGTTGCAAAGTAGTGAAAGATTTTGTGATTTTATGGGAGAGAAAATCGTCAATGCTTTTTTTGGTGGTGAAAATACACGTAAGGTAAGAATATTTTTGTTTGAACTAATTTTCATTGTAAACAGGGTTATTATATAGCACAAATATTGATATGACGGTATTCTGACTTAACAGATTTTGTCATGATCTGTGAATGAAACTTCTATTATCCATTTGGTAAGATGACATAGCGTCGGTGTAAGATGACATACTATGTCGTCTTAATATTATTATTCGCAGGTGCACTTATTATGAAGTTAAGCTTTAATGGTTAGGTGGTGGTGCTCATTCTTCATTATTTTTTCCTATACAGGATGCCTGGAAATTACAAGCGAACATCGACGCGGAAGTGTTGGTCACAGGAAGACATGAAGATCCTAAGATCCAGAACATATTTGAAAAAGGCCATTTACTAACTTCTGCCTGGGGATCAAAGTCGAACCCAGAACCTCCAGATTGGCGGACTAGCGTGTTGAGCATTACACCACGGAGATCATCGTTAATGTTTATGACGACATACCACTAAATTTAAGATGACATACTATGTCATCTTTCACTATAGATATGTCGTCTTACACACGCAGACCTAAGTGCAATTAAGGCTTGTTTTTTAATTTTATATTAAGTTTATTGTTCTGAAACTATAATAATTTAATTGATTACGAAACAATTAACAATAAACGAAAGATACTGATCTCATTATGACTTTATTTATTTCGAATATTTGTGGTCAAACAAAAGTATGTCATCTTAAGCACAATTCCCCTACAGTTGCTGAGAAGCAACATGCTTGAATGCTCGAGTTGCAGTCATGTCTACGGCCTTTAGTAGACCTCGCCACGGGTGTGTTCGAGACAATAGTGTGGGCCGTCCAAAATATCACTCTGTTTCGGACATATCCTTAGCGCGGTGCTACATCCTCCCCCAAAAACCAGGAAGAAGACATTTATATTACGTTCAAATTGACACTTAATAAATTATAATCTTGCAGCAGAAAAAAAGTGTAGGTATTTATGTACCTATTATCTTTATTACGTATGTTTTGTTGTATAATAGCACATAAAACTTTATTTTACTATAGGACTTTCTATTGAACACTTTAGGTGTATTTGATCCAGAACCCTCATTACTTATTTCTTTATCTCTAACCACCCTTAAATATTTTTTATTTCTAGCTGGAGGTTTGCCCCACAACCCTTTTTTCCTTATATTTTTTGGGTTTGGCAATCTCTTTTTGCTAACCTCTTTTGGACTGGGGCTACGCTCTCTGAAAGTATTATTATTTCGGGTTCAAACTCCCTTAACGAAACTCCATTAAACATTTGCTTCTTTTGGCGGTCCGCCAAACCAGCCTTTTTTCTACATTTTCCCTTTAATATTTATCTCACTCCTTTTCATTTTAGCAATCTCCTTTTGCCAACCGGGAACATATTTTCGGTTAAGAGTTATCTTATTTTCAGGTTGAAAAATTTTACTCCAAGAACTACTTAGATAAAGAAGAAGGGCTGGTAAGACTGCGAGCTGAACTGACGTCACCATCCAATGGCAGCTCCAAGACGTCTCCCAACAAGACTGCTCGAGCAGCTGCTATGCTGCTGCAGAGGACGCTGCGGGACAAGGTGTTTTCGGTGTACAGCCAGACCAATGAGGTGGTCAGGGTGCTGTTTCAGGAGTTTGTGCCCGATAGGTAAGGAAGATTAGACTGACTGTTCACCTGTGGACGTGCAACACTATAACCGTGTTTGTCGTTACATAGGCTCTGGAACGGACCTATTGTGTAGCTTCGAATTTGGGTCAAGCCTGCCTTGTGCATCTTGCCCAAGGTTGGTACTTATATATCTACTAGTACTTGTGTAGCTGATTGTGCTTCTTGCCCTGTACGTTAAATAAGGCGCCCCTCAAACCCTTGCCCTGTATGCAAGACAAGAAGGTCATCATATTCAAGGTTTTTAGACAGAAGTCTAGATGGGGCTGCGATGTGCGTGATGCGGACTCATTGTCGAGTCCGCTTAGTTGTGACTAAAACTTTGTCAAGCAACACCAAATTAAAAATAGATTTGGATTAGGAGATTCATACGGCAAAACCACTTTCGGTTTATAATATAATAATAATACTTTATTGCACCGAAACACTAGAAAACAATACAAATAAGGTGTACAATAGGCGGCCTTATCGCCAAGGCAATCTTTTTATACTATATTTCTTTTATTTATTATCAGGGTGTGCGCAGCAGAAGTCGGCCGTTGTCTAGAGAAGCTGCTGCCAGAGCTACTACGAGCTTGTGGAGATCCTGCGCCCAGGGTGCACTCTACAGCGCAACACACTGTGCTTACTGTTGCTGATTGTCCGATAGTCAGGTGCGATACGACCATCAGCACCAATATTTATTCTTTTTTACCCGACTGCTAGCGGGGCATTATGACTAGTGTGCTTGTAACTCCATAGTATCCTCATGACCAGTTTGTGGCCATGCGGTTGGCCAAT
Source organism: Acrobasis repandana (assembly GCA_963576875.1). NCBI lineage: Eukaryota > Metazoa > Arthropoda > Insecta > Lepidoptera > Pyralidae > Acrobasis > Acrobasis repandana. The sequence goes on from OY756238.1 coordinate 4,395,685, forward strand.
ATAATTAATTTAACCTGCCACTGCTCTTAGACTTAAAACTTAGTGGTCTTTCTGGGTCACTAGCGTAAGTTTATTCTGTCTCTACTCTTTGGGTTCTAAAAAAATATGCTTTGTGGAGTAATTCCTACACTGGCTGACTGACTGTCTACGTGACTCGAAGAGATCAGTGCGGTCATCAAGTTATCGAAAGTAATTATGAGGTAAAAGAGAAGAGTAGAAATCTACTCAGTTTATAACGTGATGTTAGCTTAAATCGCCTCCGAACAGAGGAAGGCCGGTGCAGGCATAATTTGGCCCGATGGCGTTATATTGACCCAATTTCAACACAGTGTCAGTGTGGTCATAACGACCAGACTATGTCACACCTTCGCTCCTGCCCATCGTGCCCCACCAGCTGCACTAAGCGTGACCTATGTGAGGCTACAGACAACGCTGTGAAAGTGGCATCCTTCTGGAGGAAAAAAATGATTTCATTTCGAGCTTTCGACACGAGAAGAAGAACGTGATGTTACATGTTTATTGTCTTTGTAGGAGCCTCCACATGATCCCGCAGCAGCTGGTGCGTCCGGTTGCTGCGTCCATGCATCCCCGGCTGGCGTTGTCACGGTTGCAGATGTTGGAGCAGCTCATACTGAGCCATGGCATCTCCACTGACAAGAACAGGTATTAAGCCAATAATAGAATAGAATTTAGCGCACCCCGGGCTCCAAAGCAGCTAACTGAGGATGCAACCGGGAACGCGCTTAGATGAAGAAGAATAGAATAGAATTCCCAAATACCAGGAGTTAACATAAGTTTTTAATTTAGTTTTAAGCAGTTCTCTATACTTTTTTTTATTTATTTAAGTAACGATCCTGTGTCTCATTGTATCTTCCAGCGGCCTGACAGTCCGCCGACTGGCCGAGTGCGGCGCAGCCGGTGCGCAGCACGCGGCGGGCTCGGTCCGAGCGGCCGCGGAGCGCATCCTGCTGGCCGCGTACGCGCGCTCCCCACGCGTGGTGCGCGCGCAGCTGCCGCCAGACGACGCAGTCACCAGGAGAAACCTCATCTACAGGCATCTGTTCCAGCAGTTCGACAGGATAGACATGCAGGTAGGGCTTCTCTGCTAATACACCATCATTATCATCATCCGACCCGGTGATGCTTCTGAGCCCGTGGTCCGCTAAATATCTAACCCTAGGTGATTTGACAAGGTTAGTGATTTTTACTTAGAGCGACTGGCCGCCTGACCTCCGTAACCCAAAGGGTAGACCTGAACCAATCCTAGGATAGGTTTAAACAAACGCTAGATGGCGTTTAGACCCACAGCTTTACGTGCTTTCCCAAGCACAGAACCATCTTTCTTTCCAAATAATCAGATGATTAAAGCCTGCAATATCCTAAACAGACTGGAAACAACTTCTCTGTAAATTTATGTTTGATAATAACAACCGATACTAATGGTTCGGGGAAAGTGTGTTGGAGTCCCTCAAGCTAGCTAGCCGGGGCTGCGATCTCTACGTTTAGAGGAGAGCAGTCGGATGGATGAGAGCTATCCGCTCTCATCCATCTGACACACGTATTATATTTTATTGAACAAGCGAACAAAGTCCTTAGAGTCTACTTAAAAGCTTATTTGTATGTGTGCATGTTTCAGAAGCAGCCCATTGGGAATCGTAGAGGTCTCCCCGCTTCCAATAATCCAAAAATATTTATACCAATAATAATTTTAAGACTTTGCACCTAAGTATCTTTAATACTTCATTTATTACTAATAGACCCTATTGTTACAGAAAATGCTCAACCAAGCACCATCCGAACAGACGCTTTTAAACGGGGCCGACCAATCCGAAGCGCACGACGCAGCCAGTGTGTCCCAATCCACCCGCAGCGGCACCAGCGGCATGACGACATCATTCATGACGTCATCCGTCGGCGCCACTTCCTCCTACAGCATCAAGTCTTTGACATCGAGCATCAGTGGTTCTACATTAGCGCCTTCAAGCATCAGCAGCCATACGACGTCCCGTACTCGAAGTAGTCTGAAGAAGTCTCCGACGAAGCGCTACACTCCGAGCAGAAGCAAGGACTTCTCCAACTGCTTGGGGTTCAATAAGCTGAGGTTGGACAGTGCCACGAGCCCCAAGCACGAGCCCCGGGGAAACGCAAACTCTGCAGAGAAGGTCAGTAAGATTATGATGATCATCAGGTCTTTTTTAGTCTCCACTGCAGGAGCACGACCCTATCTGTACTAACCAGAGCCATATATTAGCCAGAGTAGTCAGAAGATTTGGCCTACTCTCTCCAGGCTGGCCAGACGGGTTGGAGAAGTCTAATTGATGTTTATAAGCTTTGTTTAATTTGTGTTTCCTAAGTCGCCTTCTACGACATCCACGGAAAGGCTTGGAGTAGTCCTATTCTACTCTGCTGGAAACCACACGGCTGATTATGATGATGTGACCGAATGGTATACCAGAAATGGGGAATGTAGTGTAGGATGTCCGGCGGCTAGGTGGGTTGATGACATCAGGCAAGTTGCTGGGAGGAACTGGATTGCGAAGGCCAATGACAGAGCAAGATGGCGCAGACGAAAGGAGGCTTATGTATTAGGCTATATGTACCTGAAAGCTGTTGATGCTAATGATGATGATGTGACAGCAGAGAAAGCAGAAGGTGTCAGTTGTTCCTCTCGAATAGATTGTCCTGGAAATATTTCTAACAGGTGTCACTACCTGTCATTTTCTGATTCCTATTCTAACAAATGGCTATTTGGCTAAGCATACTGTGTACCCACAGTGTGTACCATGTTATGAATAAAGAGATGTGGTAGAATCCAGGACTTCCAGACAGCTATTAAAGCATCAAGCCATACAGAAGAAAGGCAAAAAAGATGATGATTTAATTTTACATTCAGGTCCACTTCGAAGAAAGCTACACTGATGACGTAGTCTACCGCCGCACGAACCGACACTCTGAAAACCGTCACTCCATGATCCACTACGATCATGAGAATTCCAAGCCGCAGCTGAAAGAGCGGCCGATTACTGTGTACGAGCCTCTGCATTTAGACTATAGGGACTCTCCTTCTTTGGGTAAGAAAGTTTGTAGAGAAAATATATTAGTAGTCTTTCAAAAAGTTGTGATTCAGGTCTTCGTCAAGTGGTTGCATACGAAAAATTTAGTCCATCTTTAGTTTTGCACAACGCAAACTTTTGCTACTTGTGCCTTGAAAAACATATTTTGTAATAATCATGTCTTTAACAAACAAACAAAAGGTACTTAATGATCAAAAACAAATCGATAATATAACGAATTCAGATAACACACAACAAGACGTGGTGAAAATGTGGACTAGAAGAATAAATTCTGATAAAATAAAGCAACTAGCAAGACAAAAGATGTAAGTCAGTGACCTTGAACCGCAATGAAACCTCGCGAATTAGAGGTCCCCCTCTAATTCGCGAGGTTTCATGGGAAACTATAGCGGAAATATTATAGTCAATTGTAATTTCAGGGTCTCCAAAAACCTCCAAAAACGACGTCAGAAGCATGGACTCCCTTCCTATGGACTCCCCCCGGAACGATCTCCGGGATTCTGACCGCAGCTTGGACTCGCCGAAGGTGAAGGCGGAGTACTACAGGGAAAGTGTGTTGGAGTCTCCCAAGCTGGTGGCGGGGCTGCGGTCCCTGCATCTGGAGGAGAGCAGCCAGATGGACGAGAGCGGCTACTACAGCCCGGGTGAGTTACAACTAGTTACAAGCACACTTTTGACTTTATCCTTTATAGATAGAGTGGTGATCGCAAGACACAAAGGCCGCTCTTAAAGAACTGGTGGGTTATCACCAGGTCTCTAAATGTGGCCTATGTCGTTATTTATTTTTCCTTATTCATTGACTGTACAGAAAAATCTGATCAATATATATTTTTTTTTGATAAATCGGAATGTTATTTATTCCAAACACCAGAAAAAGGTACAGGCGTTTTCATCCCTTTAAATTTGGCGTTTGTTTGTACGTTGCGCATGTTTAACTCGAGTATCCTTCGGTCGGAGATTCATAAAATTTGGTAGACTGAATATCTTCGATAGACCGATTTGCCATATTCTATTAGCTACATGTGTGTACGTGTAGCTAATAGAAATGGATAAATGGTCTATCGGAGATATTCAATCGGGAGTTTACAAGAGGTTACTCCATAATTTACCGGCGGCAGTCGTACACGAGGCGTAAACTAAAAGGTAATCCGTAACACATTTCTTAATGGCGTCATCCGTCGCTTTCGGACGGATTCATGACGGACGAAACTACTTTGACAGTAAGGTAGCCTACACGGTACTCTATTAGAGCCAAAATGTCTACTTGACAGGCGTTTGACAGCACGCGAGTTGATCGAAAATGTCCTGCACATTGGTTTTATTGTTCTGAGCCTGCACCGCACCACCGTCACCTCTTTTAGTTTCGAATCATACTATAAGTTTATTTATTGCCTTTATGGGAATTTACTCACATCAACCGACTGTCAAATCTTCAGCAAGTTAATGCATCATGTCGTATGGCATGTTACTGCATGAATCCTAAATACTAAATGGCAGGTTTTTTAGCCAGTCTACGGCTGCCGGGGTTAAACTATGGAGTTCGCTAAGTTAATTAAGCAAGTTAATTTTGTAATATATCATCCTACTTAACTCTCTATCATTAACTTGTTATATCATCTTTGGATATGGAAAGATCGAATACGCAACCCGGGCCCCGAAGCAGCATAGCTATGGACAGCAGATCTAGTCTTTTTTTAGGAGGAGCAAAATCCAAATAGTTATTTCTGGCGACTGGGCAAATAGGAGTACAGATTTTTTACGAGTAGAGGGCTAATCTAAATATGCCGCTCCATGTCCAGTTATTTCAGAAACTGTCGTCCGGAGCAGGGGATCTGGTTTATTCCCCCCTCTCCCCTAGATCCGGGCTAGAATGCGCTAAGATAAGAAGTTTTCAACATAACGTAGGTTTTCTGAAGAAGTGAATCACCAATCTATTTTAGGAAGAAGACAAATGGCGACGAGTGCTGAACATCACTATGAAGGGTACGAAGGTAGCGCCATGGACCGAATGGACGGCAGCGACACTACGCCGGAGCCGGTTTGCAAGTGAGTTTTTTTTTGTGTAAGTAATCAACGGGGTTACTCCATTAAATAATACGATAGTGATTTATATGTCAAACCAAATTAGACTTTATCATTATGTCTTAACGCCTAAAGTTGCTTGGCACTGAAACGCGGATACGCGGCAACGTACGTCTTGCGTACAACTTTTGGAGTAACTCTACTGGTGTCAAATTATTAAGCTGCCTAAAGGCATCTGACATAGCTTGACGACTGCCGGGATCAACAGATAAACGTGCCTTACAAAACACACGTGTGGACCAAGCCCGGACTTGAGCGCTAATAGTGCACCAACACCGGGCCGTCCAACACCTTATTATTTTATATATCTTGTAGTGTAGGAGTGTGTACGAGTAGTCAGTAAAAGTGGGAGGTGTGAGACAAGTGAAACGATCAAAGTTTACCTACTGACGTACTCCAGACTTTATTGATATACAAGCATTAACACACATATACAAAGGTTGACTACACACTCCGACACTACAATCTTTTACAGGTACAAATACATTATTAAATCTTAATCTCTGCGGGTAGATAGAGCCCAGGGCCGTAAGATTCAAACGTCACGTTAAGCGTGTTTGTGAGCGATGTCAAAGAGAAGCAGCTGGTACATTTAAGTTTTTGCTTTTCTACTAGACCAGCGTGGAAGAATATCTTTACATATATTCATCCCAATCCTTGTTTATATCAATATTTTAATTTAACATGAGCCTAATGTCACCAGGGGGGGGGGGAGGAAAAACGCCTCATCAATGGACGCTCCTGAACTGTACTTTTGATTTTCCTTTCTGACTGCCTGCGACACAGGCCTCGACCTAGAGCGGGAGTTTTTGCTATACTATGTACTGTTATTTGGCAAAACATTATTATTAACGGTCATACCCAGTACGAGCACTACGTGCACGTGGTGCGGGCGCCGCGTGCGCGCGGACGCGCTGGAGGGCCACTACTGGCGGCGCTGCGTGGTGCTGGCGCGCTGTGCGCACTGCAGGGTCGCCTTGGAGGCCAGGGTGCTGCACGCGCATCTACTTGGTATGTTTATTTATTAAAACTTATTGTTCCACAATTAAAAATTGTACACAATAGGCATGACGACTGGAAGAATATTTTAGGCCCATCGGGCGGTTAGATTATTAAAAAATATTGTACACGTATTTTTTCTTTTCTCCGCGAAACAAAAATTTACAAAGATACAGCGCATTTAAATTTCGCATGACGTCACGGCTAGGTACGATTTTTACTTAGCGGTGACGTCACAAGCCCCTTACTACATTTATGAGTTTTTACTTTTTTGACAAACTGAAAAATATAGGTCCATTATTTTTGGATAATCTACAAGACGGACTAAAGTCTGATTTTTATTCCGTAGAATTTTGACAGCTGAAAATTTTGACATGTCAGAGATTACAAACCTTTTTCGCCGGGCACATATTTTTATTAAATTCCAGGTTTCATAAAAGTCTGAACATCGAAGTCTGTTCATTTTATTTGTTAGTGAATGTAACCATTTCGCACGCTCCAAATCAAAAGGAGATTTACGGCGAGCGATATTTACGTCCCTTTTCATTACGACTACATTTATTTAATATTAGATTTTAAATAAATTCTACTAGCTTGCTACCGCAGCCAATAAAAAAAATACAAATTTAGTTTTATTTAAATTAGTAGTTAATTTTTTTACGAAAAAAATTTTTTTCAAATGCTTTGAAAAGGTTTATTATACATGAATTAGTAGGGAGTGATGCCGGCTAAAGAAAAATAACCTGCTAACTTAAAATTATAACTTTGATAATTCAGTATTAAAAAATGTCAATACATTTTAAATATACCAGAAAGTTTAAAATTTATCTTTTTCAAGGTAAAACATAAAAATTTATCCCGAATTTAATTTTTTATTGCCTTTAAATGGGTTCCCTTTTTAGCTAGTTTTTTTAGTTGCAACACTTTTGAAATGTCAGAATTCTACGGAATAAAAAATCAGACTTTACGAGAATAAAACTTTTCTGACCCTATCGTCACCCCTATTGTCGGACTTAATTCTACAAGCGTTCTTTCCCAGTCAACCATAGTAGTGGGTGACATATCATTCTTAATTTAAAATTATGACATGACAATGTATTCCCGATCCACATAATCTAATTTTAATATCAGTTTAATTGTAAGTTGACGTATTTGGAGAACATGCTGCAGTGCAATTTGTTGCCGCTTTTTCTGCACTCGCGCCTAGGAAGCTAGTAAGTATTACTAAGTTAATGATCTGACATCAACAACTTTTATGAAATCGAAAGATAAAATTGACAATTATCAAATGATACAAACATCCAAAGATAAATAAATGATTTTGACTTTGACCTTGAAGGGACGTAAATAGCAGAAACTTGTAGACTTTATTAGTACCAGCTGCTTACACAGGCAGCACACAACACAAATTACAAACAAGCAAACCTACGAAAGATAGGTAGTATAGGTTCAAATACTAGATAAGGTACTGAAATTTAATTTTTAACCGACTACAAAAAAGTTGGAGGTTATCAATTCGACTGTATTTTCTTTTTCTTTTATGTATGTTTGTTACGCGATATCTTTGCCAATTGTGAACCGATTTTGATGATTCTTATTTTATTTGAAAGCCTTTACTACCAAGTTGGTCCCATTTTAATTTGGTGAAGATATGATGAAGAACTTTGGAGAAATAGAAGAAACTCCTTAAAAAAAAAGAAGTCGGTGGTTTTTTTTGTTAAAAATTTAATTATTGCTCTTACTTTGGCCTCACTTGTCTCTGCACTGCACCATTAGAAATCTCATTAAAAACTTATCTTTGCAGAAGAGTGCTCGATGAGTGAGGGTTCTTGGAAGGCGTGTGGTAAATGCGGCGCGGCGCTGAGGATCGATGACAGTGACTTCCACGTCAACTGTATACGTAAGTATACCTACTACACTGATCTCACGCATCTTCGCGCGTTCTAATACAGAATATGCATGATTTTTTTAAATATTTTTAATCGATATATTTTCTCGTCGAGAAATAGTCACAAAAATAAATCAGTGCTGAAGAACATATATTTGGTGTAGAAAATAAATATTAAAAATAGCAAGTAGATTATAACAACTAAAACGCGCCATTTTAAAATATGACGTCAAAGTCTTAATATCCGCTGACATCCAGTTAGAAAAAAGAACTTCTTGTGACAACCTTGGTTTTATTGTTCTGATCAGGTTCTGATCAGAGATATGGTCTGAGGTTCTGATGTTCTGAAGACACAGATTCACATGTTCTGAGACAGAAGCCTGTGGACAGAAGCTGTCAATGCATGTTTTTCTTTTTTGGGTACTTTCGATCACATTCGATGTTATCAGCCAGTGATGTTTGTTAAACCTCTATATAAAAGTACATACATTTCGTATGTCATCGGTAGTCAAACTACATGGACGGACCTCAGGTCCTACCGAACGCACCCAAACATGTAATTTACCTTTTGTAGACTTTTTCGTCATTTTCCTTATGTTTGTCAAAAGTTCCCGCGCAATATTTGCATATTTTCAATAATTTATTTCTAATCCAAATAAGAGTCAATAAGAAAAATAAGCTGGTAGCTGGGCGTAATAACGTATTAATAGAAATTATGAAATAAAAATATAAGCCGGATTAGTATTTCATGCGTATTCCTTATTGCATCCTTCGGCTGTAACAGGGTCCGCACTCAAAATATTGAAAACAATACCGAATTTTACTAAAATCTCAAGAATTTCTTGTCAATAAATGCTACAATATCAGAATTCTTTGACGAAAGACATAATAAATAGGTTATAAATTGCTTCGTCTCTATTCCTATGCTAAAAATACAGGGTCAAACAACATATACTAAAACTATTTTAATGGTGGATTTAGTCCATGATACTGAACAACTTTCCCCAAGGAACATACATCGAAATAGGAAAAATTTTTGGCTTTCCATACAAACTCTATTTTTTTTTACCCTTTAAATAGTTTCAGTATATTTTGTTAGACGTTATACATATAAATCATAATTATTTTTTTATTTAATTATGTTGAAAAATGTTACATACTTTTTACAATGTAATTCAATATTTAAATAATTTGTCATCTAGTGGCCTCTTTGTTTGCTGTGCCCTTACAGGGCGCCACTTTTTCTGTTATAATTTTTGTAAGATCATGTAAAAAAGTGATTTGCAATAAATTCTGATTCTGATATCTTTTAGGAAAGTAATTATCCACAGTCAGGTCGATAACATATGAATATGCGCTTACTTAATTTATTAATGTTTCCCCAGCATTGGGAATGGACGAGTGGAAGTGTCCATACTGTCTTACCAACGTGCTGGCACGTGACCTGCCCTGGCAGCGACACCTGATGCAATGTCCTAGGAACCCTAGGATCACGCAGTGCTCATAGTCAAACCACTATGCCTAGGAACAGCAAACTATAATGCTATGGAACAGTAACATCAAACATTGTCATCGGTCAAAATGGCCCCATGAAAATTTTATGACTGTCGCTGGTCGTATGACGTAACGTCAACTGTCAGCTAATGTCCGTTATAACGTACCGTCATACAGACACCACTGATTGGCTCAGCAATACGGATGTGGTCTAAAATTATATTTTTAGCTCATCAGGTAGGTTATTAAAAATATTGTAAACGTATTTTTTCTTTTTTCTGGTTAGCAAATAATTACAAAGATACAGCGCATTTAAATTCCGCATGACGTCACGATCAAGTACAATTTTTAAGCTGACGGTGACGTCCATCATCCACTCCGAATGACGCTCTATATTTTTGTAAATTTTTACTACTTTAATAAATCGAAAAATATGGATAATTTTTTTTATCTAACTGACGGACTAATTAATAAAATACATTTTTTCGGACCCAATCCACATCCCTATTAATGTAAAGTCAGTAACGGTCTTAGCGGAAAAATATATGTAGTACCACATACATGAATGTACTTTTATTGTGGTCATTTTTGAAGCTTGATTAAGATTCCATATTAATATAGTTTGCTGCCTAGGAATTAAGATAATTCTTTAATTTATTGATAATAGTGATAGATAGACCTTTGTAATCAATACCCTGCTATACAATCCCTTAGTGCAGAGGTGGAGTTAGGCGTATGCGGCGACATGGGGCACGACATACGTATGTAACTTCGTGTCCGCATTACAGTATCAAGCAAAAGTGAACGCTACGAAATAAGAAAGTCTTTTTTGGTTTATTATTAAAATAGGACACTATCCGACGACTGTCTTGTCATTTTATGGAGTAAAGGTCAAGGAGGGTTACTCCATTAAATAATACAATAGTCGTCCGATAGTGACGTCCTACTTCTATGTCAAACCAAATTAGACTTTTCAATGTTGCTTGACACTGAAACGCGGATACCTAGATACGTACGTCTTGCATACCGCTTTTGGAGTAACCCTACTGGGCTTTGCTCTTGAAGCGGTTGGTCCCGCTTTTGAATATAAATTTAGCCGGACTCTAATTAAAAAACCTTACAAAACTAGCCCACCCATTTTTATGGGTTTTTCGTAGTTTTCTACGATCTCGCTCCACCACTGCCTTGATTCCCTTGTAGTTAGGGTTGCCAGATCTAAAATTTCTTAGTCCGATTTATATTAATTTCGCGAGGATTCCAAAGCTAGGACCTTAGCTACTCCATCATTTTCTGAGTCTGGTAACCCAGCCGTAGAGTAACATCAAAAGATGCATCTTTTTGTATAGCAGGATCGTAATTATAGATTTAGAATGTTTGAATCTATTAATTATAATTTCATAGACGTCATCAGCTAACAGTCATCGCCAGTCATCTTAAAATAAAATTACAAACCCAAAATTCTCAGTGCTGCCATAGTAAGTCTCTCCATAAATAATACAGGATACATTTACAATGTACAGTAAATATATCTTAGTTTTTTACAATATTTTTTAGAATAAAGTTTTTTGTTGATATAGGACTGGACGTTTACTCCAAAAGCGGCATGACATACTACTCACGTAGCTACGTATTCGTGTTGCTGCAGTGTCAAGCAACAGCGAGCGTTACGAAATGATGACATAGCCTAATTTGGTTTTACATTGAAAAATGACGAAAGTATCGGACGGCTGCCGTGACATTTTATGGAGTAAACGACCAGAAGGGTTACTTCAAAAGCGGTACACAAGACGTGCTTAAGTGCGTATCCGCATTTCAGTGTCAAGCAACATTGAGCCTTAATATATAACGATAAAGTCTAATTTGGTTTGATATATAAATAGGACGTCACTATCGGACGACTATCGTATTAGTTTATGGTGTCATAGGAAAAGTTGTTCATATTGACTGGCTGAATCGCTGCTTAATGTGAATACCAAACAGAAATGGCGCCCTCATTTGAAATAAATTGTTAACTCGTAAATATGGTGAAAGTTTCCATATTTCTCAATGTCAGGCACTAGATAGCCCTTTAAATTATTTTATGAACTGCCTATCTAGTGCCTAACATAGTTAAATATGGAAATTTTCACCACATTTACGAGTTAACAATTCATTTTAAATGAGGGCGCCACTTCAAGGTCATTTGCCTTTAACTTCACCTTAAAGTATGTATCATATTAAACGTAAATTTACACTCTGTATCCTTACAGTAAAAGTTACCGAATATATTTCAAGAAAAAGGGGGGCGATGACTGTTCCGTTATTCATTGGTCAATTTTAATATTTAAAAGCACAGCTTTCTGTCCGTCTCTACCGTCCACGAAATGGATCCGTCTTAGACATGCTCACTGTTTGGTCTTGCTGTTGATTTATGGAAATTTTGAATGTGTACTTAATTGTAATTTGATTCTGTCTTCAAGGCAATCTATTTCTTGCTATAAACGTGGCACACAAATGTTTAATTATCCAAGGTTTGTAACAAAGCGATAAGTATTTTATCAATTCCATCGAACGAAATGCTAAATTCTGTTAATACTATAAATGCGAAAGTTTGTATGGATGTTTGTTTGGATGATTAACTTATTACCTGGATTAACACATAGGATATTTTTATCCCGGGAAAATTTGAAGTTCCTATGCAATTATCAAAAATTTTACCACATGGGCAAAGTTGCAGGCATGAGCTAGTAAATAGGTACAAGGTCAATACTCCACCGGCCCCAGACCACACCGTAGAATAGCGTGAAAATGAATACAGTAAATAATAAAGCTAAGGACATATTATATTACACAGATTTGAGCTAGCCAAGTAAGTTTTTAATCTTGTGTTATAATAGGATACCTGAACGACACCGCAGAATACAGTAAGAGTATACAGAACGGAATCTCCTAAGGTCCCGCGCAATATGCGTCCCCGTTCCCCGTCCCCGCACCTCTCCCCCGTTTTCGCCTTGACGACGGGTGAGAGCGGGCAAACACACACTGCATGGCGCAAGTTGGCGCACAAGAACGGGGGAGGGATGTGAGGGCAGGGAACGGGGACACATATTGCGCGTACCTTAGGAGATTCCGTTCTGTATACTCTTACTCTATTCTGTGACGATACTATATTTTATGATAAATACATATAGAAATAAACATCCAAGACCGATGACAATTTAAAAAGACCATTTTCCAACTTGCCCTGGCCGGAGATCGAATCCAGGACCACCGAGTGGCGGACTAGCATAGTCACCAATACGCTACGGAGGTCATCATCATTTGGTGGCGTTTGAAATCGAACCCAGGACCTTCAGCTGGCAGCAAGGTTGATTCACAATTAGTGATACTTACACGTTTAGTTCGATGCTATTGATACAGTGCTGTATCGCTATGTGCTCCGAGGAAAAAAATCTCATATAAATGTAGATGTTAAGTAACATTTTATTTGTGAAATCTTGGATATTAATGATATAATTTTCCGAAACTTTGATTCATTGTTTCATATTAATCATAGCTACATTTACTTCAATTATTAGCTTGAAAATAGCACCATGTCATCACTATATTGTTATGATTTTTGCATCGACTATTTATAGTTTGTAGACTTGAACTATTATCCAAAAAGTCTGAATTCAGTAGTTGTTCAACTTTAGCCTCTAGAGAGTATTAGTCAAATGGATTTTATTTACATAGTTTTGAGTGGTAAACAATAGGAATTAGACGAAGAATAAGGCTGTTTGATTTGAAGTGAAGCTGGATGGAGTAAACCTCAACAACGCATAAACTGACCAATGACAATACTCGAAATCTTCGCTCCACTGGAAGGATTGGTGCAATGCCTGCGCTGTAATCTCTTCTTTTCCCTGTTCCACTTCAATCGAAACGCTTTCTAATCACCAAAGAACTTCCTCGCCCAGCATCAACAGTCTTTATTATTGTGCATGATATGTGGTGCGGCCCATTGTACTTAGCCGTACCCTCATAAGTCATAGATTCGCCGTTCATCAACAGGGTCAATATTTCTTAGAACTCTAGTCTATACGGAATAGAGAAAATTTCATTTAGGACCAGAACGTTGAAGGAACAAAACTAAAAGACGAAATCAATGGTAATATTTTTTTCTTTGTAAACGAAAAACATAAAAATATCTGATGTCTTTAATCGCTTGATGTTAAGTATTTGAAGGTTTCCTACGAAAAGACTAATTTTATGCATATTATTTAAATGGACATTAATATTTTTCCAAATAAACTATAGAAAAAGTGACGCTACTACCAAAGTAAAAAAGCTACTACTAAAATTGCACATTCAGTTCTATAAATGAAATACCCTACGGTAAAACATCAATCAATCAAATCGGATACAATTTAAAAACCTACGGATCACTTGTTACATGGAACAGTAACTCTTGGCATGATTCATCTTTATCATACTAAACAATCTCAGTAATTATAATTAGAATAGTTAGCTGGTAAATTAGCTTAGCTTCGAATAACGAAACCACATCACCCACTGTGATATTGGGTCGAGAAATGTCGGATCGGAAATAAATGCGTGGCTCTTCTGTTGTCGGGTTAGTGAGTAATATAGTTTAAGGTAGTACTTTATATTTGCCAACATTCATTGTTAGGCATAAATATAGTTCATCTTCTCTCTCGATCTTAACTATCTCTCTTTTTTTAGCTATTTTATCTTTTAAATTCAATATCAATAAATTGTCAGTGGTAAGTGTTTCAGTTCGATTATTCTTATTTATCTTTCTAAGTTAGGACTACACACGAGTACAGCTAAATTAATTTGCAACATTATGAAGGAAAATGAAACCATTCCTATTAAAATTTTACTCATGCACCTATTAGAGGGTACAAGTATCAATCTATTTGCCCTAGTTGACTTCCCATATAGGTACCCCGAATTTAAGACTGTCTTTTAATTTAATATTTTATGAATGTCGGCAAATGTACCGTAATGTAATTTGTAAGCATCATCTTACTTTTCCTTTGCACTCTGTCCATTTCTATCCGTCTACCTTACTGAACCTTTTCAATGTTTCCTAGTACAAATAAATCATCTACGTATACTAAGGGTACTTAACTATATTTACTTTTAAAAATATTAAAGAATAACTATCTTTATCGTGCTAACCTCTTAATACTACCAAATAATATATATTTTTACTAAAGAAAAAATTTTATTTTATAATATACTTTTAAAATATGATATATGCAGTCTGAAAAAGTATACGATGGAAACCTCTTGCTATATATATCACTAATCAAACTGAACCATTTCTCTTAAAGTGACACGACATACACTAATAGCTACGTCCCTGCGTTGCAGTGTCAAGCAACAATGAGCGCTATAAGACGATGTTATAGTCGAAGTTGGTTTCACATTGAAATAGGACGATACTATCGGTCGGCTGTCGTATCATTTTAATTATGGAGTGACGGTCCCGGTTACTTAAATATCTTTTTAAATCTAAATAAATTTAGTTTTAAGAAATAATAAATTTAGGCATCAACAGACGTAGGTAAATAATATAAAGTATTGACAAATTCAAAAGTTTACTCTATAAATCTGATTGTACCTACTTTGGAAATATACTACCTTTATACATTTGACTGATACTTTCTACGATGTGTGAAGTGTATTTATTTATTTAAGGCGCAAAGAAATAAACTAATAATAATATTAAAATATTTTAAGCACAGATTCATTCTAAGATAGGTACTTAGCACAATACTGAACTGAATCGAGTTATGTGGCAAACTAAAATATTTTGGACTGGACCTGTACTTAAAATAGTTTCAATACTTGTCAACACACACACAAATTTATATGTAAATTTTCTACGCCTCCTCTTGTTATTTTACTGTTACGAACAAGTTTTTCTACTCTTCTGCTATTAATTTAGCACAAACATTAAAGAATTTCTACATTACTATTTATAACGTAACATATTGCCAATGGAAAGCTTATGTAAATCAAAATAAGTATTATTGAAACTAATAGGACTGAAATTTTAAAAATTTTTATTTTAAATTTTGGCGTATTTAAATTATTTTTTAAATCATGTTCATGTGTATATTTTCCATAGGTAAATCCAGACTAGTATAATTAAAAACTAACCCGAATTCCAAAAACCTGTGATAATTTGCCTATGGTGATGTCCATAACACAGCTTAAAAATGTAAAAATTAACGCTGGCTAGGTTTTTAAATATGCTAGTCCACGGATAAGCTTTTACTTGAACAAAAACTTCAGTTAATAAATTATAGTATTAGGACGAATCGAAAGCTTAACTAACAATCTTCTAAATAATATTCTAGTCATAATATCTGTGCAATACTTTTGTTTGTTGTAAGTTAAATTTGTAGTGTTTGTCTCCTGTAACATCTCGTTGTTTTTGATCTCGCCGGTTATAATAAGTATCTCATTGTTTTAATGGTTGGATCTTGTTTTTTTCCTTCATGACTAATAGATAAAGATCTAGATGGTGGCGATTTAACGTAAGACATTGTAGGAATATAGGACTTGAAGCCTTATTGAATTATCTGGTTTGAGACTTTTGATTGATACCGAGAATCAATGACGAGTTTACACTTTCACTAGTATCACAAGTTTAGCTGAAATATTATTTTTTAACAAAAGATTTACGCGAGCTGAATAATTATGTTATATTTAATTAACTATCCGATGCCAAAACTCGTTTTCCAACAATAGTTTAATTTCAAATAAACGTTAAATAGTGCCTTTGCTCAAACACTGCGTACGGAACGCAAATGGGGAACCACTTACTATAATACCTAAAATGGAGTCAAAATACAAGAAGTGCTTTTACCGACAAACAAGTATGTACTGTTTGAGACATATCTGAGAACTGGATCGCTGAGGTCAGGGAAAGAACAGGGTGGTCCAGATGAAGAGGCCAACCAGTGGGTTTTTGAAGGCTGATGATGAAAATCTGGCAGAATCAATGTCGCAGGTTTTAACAGAAAAAGTTTTATGTACAGAAAAGTGTATACTTGTCATTGATATAAACTCGCGAAAGATATGCAATAAATCATCCAATAGTAGTCTTAAGCCTTATAATAGAATTACAAAGTTCCTCAGTAGTCCTCCCAAGCAAACTTTTTGCAAGATAATATCCTCTAGCGACGGAACGCTGCGGAAACCGGCGATGCTGCCGCGTTCCATCGCTCTCTCTCGCTCTAGCAAATGACGGTTTTGAGCGACAGAAAAGGATAGCAGCATAGGAAAGTGCTGTTCTGTGCTGACAGATGTATTCCAACCCTTAAACTTATGTATATTCTGTTTAAAAACTATAGCAGTATTGAAAACAAAATCTTTGTTTTCCTTTCGAAATGAAAAGTATCGAATGCCCCATGTCAGCAAAGGACTTAACTAATGTCCTACAATGGAAGTAGCACTGTTTTGTTGATGTAGCACCTTGGCCTTAGAATAAGAGGAAGATTGTTATCGCTAGGAATGCGAATGATATTGGAGGTGGAATAAAGGATTTCTAAACAAAAAAGCCTTTTTTTATCTAGAGGGGGCCCATCGCTAATAAAAGAAACATTGAAGAATATTATTTATTTAATTAAATATAGAAGTGGTATTTATACACATAGTATATATATATATATATATATATATATATATATATATATTATTTATACTATTACTATACTATACTATAATATTTATATAGTATTTATACACATAGTATATATATATATATATATATATATATATATACTATGTGTATAAATACATATATGTATATATATATATATATATATATACATAATACAATATTAAGCATAGCATATAGAATATAGGTACTGCAATGTTTTATAAATTTCCAACTGTGTCATATACATCAAGTTTATAGTCATATTGTCAATATAAAGAATTACTCGTATCAAATTATATAAAAACAAAGCTAAAATCTTTTACTACTATAAACTACTACTTTTTACTTCATCTACTGCCATTGGTTCTCCATTTGCGCTCTCACTAGCGCCCTCTGTCGATTCTTCCGTACTTTCTTTCACCGTATCTTCATTAGTGGTTTCCGCTGTTTCTCCTACAGCTAATGACGTATCTGCATCGGCTCCTGGCACGTCTGATGCCTTTTTGAACTTATTTACATCTGAAAAAAAAAAGTTTTGTTAGATGTTGAGAGTAAATTTTGTTGTTGTGGTGGCAACACTGGCGACAGATTTTTTGAGGTAAATCGATGTAGCCGACCGGCGCAAGCGTAAGATACCCACCTACTAGGTGGTCAGACGACCTGGGCAAGGTAGCAGGAAAACGTCGGATGCAGGCCTCTTCCAATAGGTCGTTTTGTAAATTCATGGTGGGGGGGGGGGTGGGGGGGGGCTTGTGTCCAGCAATGTACTTCCTACGGCTGATGAGCTCAAAAGAAAGAAGTTCCCGCTAGGCCATGTGATGCGCCTGTGGAACCGCTGTTCCATATGTGTTCTGCCGAGGTTGTATTCATGCGGCCGTATGTTAAAAATGTAAGAAACTCTAAGGTCTCGGACACGGACAAGCCAAAAGTGGCCGTTTTTCGCAAAAATGCAAACTAAAGCTTAACGTTCTCAATTTAAACTGTAAACAGTAGTTCATAAAATAGTTTGAAGGGTTATGTAGGTTTTACTAGATCAAAATCTTAAATGATATCTCCGTTTCCTTTCAAATAATTTATTTTAAATGGGGGCAGCACTGGACCCCATGCATCGTCCTCACCGTATTTACTGAAGTCTGCGCCCAGTAACCGGAGATAGTGCACAGTGTCGGGCGTGGCGGTGTAGGCGCGCAGAGAGTGCACCCCTCGCCAGCCCACCAGCGTCAGTTGCAGGTTCGATTCCGTGTCCTTGTACTCGAGGACGCAGCTGCCGGTTGCTGCAAGGTAAATTCAAACTTAAATTAGATCATAAAAAGTAACAACTTTTTCAACACCCTTGCTCGTAAAGTGGATCTAACAAATTTCACCGGGTTTAGATATATAAAGCCGCTCATAAAACACGCGTGTGTTAGAAACGCAAATAGTGAAGTTAGATTCTAAACTCACGATTTGCTATTGCGAAAGAAAGGGACAGAATTAATTGTAAATCCAGTATGAATGAGAGTGTAAGAAAGTTTGACAGTTGTGTGTGAGCGAGATAACATAAGGTGAAGGTTAGACAAAGAAAAAGAATCAATCAAACGTCATCTTTGTTTCAATATTTATCTTCGTATCTTACATAAATATGCTTCATATTGTTTCTTTTTTTCAAATTTCGAATTCGCATGCCGCGCGCCGCCGTCGAGTAGGCAGCGCGCTCTGCTGATTTTAAAAAGTAAAACGGTGGGAAAGCAACAATTTTCATCTCAGCTTTATGGTTGAGTTTATTTAAAATCAAAAATATCAGTTTATTGTGTATTTTCCTCGCAAGTGTGTTGTAAAACGTCGTACGATATACGTGCGTATATTGGTTAAACACACTAAGCTCCATTACGCGCTCGCCTTCAGCTCCGGCTGAAATTCCGCTTCGTGTGTTATAACCACCATAACGCACTTATATCGTAATTTACTATACTGTCCCATGAGTCATATATGACTCAGATCAATGGGCATTGTTAATTTTATTTGGAAAGCGTTATTTTGAAATCCGTTTCGAGATACAGAGTTAATCAGTAGTGGGTAATTTTTTTGACAAAATAATTAATGGTTTTGGATATTTCTACAAACAAACGTATGACCTTTGTTTGAGCTTACTCCGCGGGTGTATCGGTTTAAGCTCTGAGTCCTTTCATTAAATGAACCCCCCGAAAAATTGGTCTGTGTATGCCTATGCTTAGCCGACGTTAGTGGTTGCCTAAGGATGGTCGTCGTCACACAGGTAGGCCAAGGAAGTCGAGATTTACGAGAGCAAAAGTCTCTCCCACTTGTCCCTTTCCAATGAAAGGGTCAAGTGGGAGAGACTTTTGCTAAGCAATAGGACATATTACGAAAAGCTCGGCAAGGTTTTGCCGCCAGAGTGCAGCACTAGCACATACAGTAAACAATCTGCTGTCATTCTTCATGTCATATTTTTTCGCAACAAATAATCATTAGAAATGTTATTGCTTCCTACGGCCATTTAAATACCTAATACTTATATAATTTCACAAACTTATTGCTATTTTGATGTACTTGTCATTGTCAAACACTTGTTTGACAATGACAAGGCAGAACATTGCAGTAATACCTCTAATTGGTTAGTAAAAAATACATAAGAATGAAGTACAAAAACTTACCGAAGTCTTTGACGAGATTCTGGGTGTGTTCACTGAACAACTTAACTTCTGGTGGTTTACTGGGGTTGTCGTTCTGCAGCACTAGTATCAGGTCTTCTTTCAGGATGGGTAGCCGACGTTTGGGTCCGATTATTGGCGCTATACTCTGTAACCCTTCTTGGGATAATCTGAAACGTTAAAGTCAAGTGAAAAGTCAAAATTACTTATTTATATTTGGATATTTTTATCACTTGATTGTAAGTTACAGGGCGGTGCCTATAGTTATACATTATACTGTTTTGATAAAGCAAAAAATATGAGTTCATTCTTTTTGGATAATTTAACTAAAGGAATACTTTTTTTAACCCAGTCATCTGTGATTCCGAAATAATTAGTATTACATTACATATTGCTTCCCAATGTTGTTTTGCCAGTTAACTGTTGTTGAAACCTTTGATAAATTCTACAATAAGGGTCCGATATCCAAGTCCGATTTACATGTATTGGAATCACAGACCTACCACTACTTGACTTGCAACGATATTGCTAGAAAGAGACTGTCAAATACAGTACAACGTGAGTGTGAAAGAAACGCTGATATGTTTTTTTGTCTCTATCGGCGTGGCTGCTATAAGCTGGCCTACTGTCAAAATCTGGGCCAAACAAACCACAAAACGATCGAAGAAAGTTATTAATTTTAGGGATTTTATCATTTAAAAGGTGATTTAGGGTTTTATTTGAACTAGTAACCATAGTGTGTTCTGTGACGTGTGCAAAATATGGCTGGAGGCAACAATCAAAGATATAAAGAGATGCACTAAAGTGGCCACGCACTATGCAGGTCTAGTAGTGGTAGGTCTGTGATTCGAACCACTGTAATTCGAACGTATGTCACATTTCTGAGTATACGGCACATACTTCTAAATCTGTCAAGGCTTTTGCAGTCACGAACAAAGTCAAAGTCAATGTCAATCCACATGAATATAAACCACATTCATTTAAAGATTTAGATTATATTATTATTAGTAGAGATCGGAATCCGCGGGCAAATCGAACTCGACCGTTATGCATAACATAGATATGCCACTTCCGCATCCACACAATTTGGAATATAAATAAATAATTCGGAATATGAAAAATGTTACTTAATTGTTAAGAGGTTAATGAGTGTAGATGAAGCGAAAGATGTCTGTCAGGATCGTAGCAAGTGGAGGTCCATAGTCTTTTTCATGATTTTCAAAGCCGGAACGTTGACATACGGTGATATACCCAACATAAGCTTGTGCGGCAGTCCGCTGTGTAGGGTTGATAAGTTTAAGTACCTGGGTCACTGGGTCACCGAGGACTTGAAATACAATGTTGACATTGATAGGAAACGCAGGTCGCTGGCTGCCCGGGGCAACATGCTGGCTCGCAGATTTGCACGTTGCACTGTACCGGTTAAAATAACGCTTTTCAAAGCGCACTGCCAATCTTTTTACACGTGCAGTCTATGGGCCAGTTATACGGCTCGGGCATACAGCGACTTGCGAGTCCAATACAACAACGCTTTCAGGGCGCTGTTAGGGATGTCGTGGCGGTGTAGTGCGTCTGGAATGTTTGCGGAAGCGCACACTGATGGTTTCCCAGCCATTATGAGGAAGAGATGTGCTTCCATAATGACGCGCCTACGCTGCAGCTCTAACAGCCTCTTGAAGGTGTTTATAGACAGATGGGACACTTCGATGTGGGGCAGATGGATACATCTCCATAATTCTTGTTACTAACAATAGTTTTTAAGTAATCAATGTTACTAACCCGATATGGACATGGTCTGAATTAAATTTTATTATTATTATTATATTATATTATTTGCCTACCCCTGTGGGAAACAGGCGTGATAGTATCTATGTTTGTTACTTAATTAACATTCCGTGTAAGACTTTATTATAAATTAATCAAAAGGTGGTATTCAATCTCTTCTCATTAAATATACATAATATAATATAGTCTTACATGGAATGTCAATTAAGTATCATTTTTCATATTTCGAATTTCGTGGATGCGGAAGTGGCATATCCATGTTATGCATTACGGTCGAGTTTAAATTTGCCCGCGGATTCCGATCTCTAATACGCATGATGACTGAAAAAATATTTTTGGCCCGTCGGTTAGATTATTAAAAAATATTGTACACGTATTTTTTCCTTTCTCTGTAAAACAATAAATAACGTAACTACAGCGCATTTAAATTTCGCGTGACGTCACGCTTTCGTAAGATTTTTACACATCGGTGACGTCACAAGCCCCCACTCTGGAACTTTGATACTCTGTATCTTTGTGAATTTTTACTTTTTTGATAAACTGAAAAATAAGGGTACATTATTTTTGGATAATCTAACTAACGGACTAATTAGAATAATACTTTTCTGACCCAGTCAGCATCCCTATTATTAGATTAAATTAAGGTCATATACACACCTAAACGGACACACCATATTCTTATTATCACACCTCACAAACGTCTTCACGCCTGTGTTAATAATCTTTATACTGTTCTCATTCTTCTGCACAACATCCTTAACTATCGGAGACACTAGGTATATATTCTTCTTCTTCCCCACATAACACCTAGTTAAGAGACAAGTTGGGTCGAATTCTGGTTTCAAATCGTAATATTCCTTTATATTAGGGAATACATCCTCTTTTTCGCTTGAGAAGAATACGAAAGGGTCTTCTCTGTAGCCCCCCATTCTTCTTTTCTTTTTGGGCGGCTCTTTCTTCTCTTCTTTGGGCGTTTCCGACTCTTTTATCTCTTTCTCCCATGGTAATACTGCTTTCTTTTGGAAAACTGCTACGAAAAAGCCGCCTGTGTCTTGGTGGTGTGGCAATATTCTTACGCTGTCAAAGAAAAAGTTTTTTTTTCGTTTAAAAACGTTAAGATTAACGAGAAAAAACCAGTCAAGTGCGAGTCGGACACGTACATGAAGGGTTCTGTACCTCCATACAATGTTTTAAAACGCCGAAAAAATACGTTTCTTGTATGACAACGCCCTTTAATTTTTAACTTTATTAAATATGTAGTTTGTTGTTATAGCGGCCACAGTAATACATAATGAGTGAAAATTTCAAGTGTCTAGCTATTACGGTGCAAGATATAGAGCCCTGTGACAGACGGACGGACAGACGGACAGACTGCAGTCTCAGTAGGTTCCCGTTAGCACCCTTTGGGTACGGAAACAAAAAAAAAGAATTAAGACGCCTCTTACGTCAACCTTGGCGAAAGAAAGTGGCGGTGATATGTTGTATTCTACTTCGCCGTCCCTAATAAATAAATAAATATAGGGACAAATCAAGGATAAGACGCCAAGTTCAGACTCAGAGTAATATTTCCGCCAAAAGTGGCTTATTTAGACCATATTTAAGGTAGACGTACAAGTAATAATTTCAGCGGTTGTTTGATAAAATATCGAGGAGTTATCTAAACATTTAGCAGAATTTGAATTATCATATTTTATCATCATCAACTTAGGCACTACACCCTCGGGAAGACCTTGGTCTGGTTAAGCAAATCTCTCCAGCGGATTTTTTAACCGATTTAATAATTGGGTACTTGCCTGTGTTTGATTTTGTACAATATTTTTTGCGAATAGGACATATTACAATTAGGAGAATTCATCGTTTCTTTCTGATCTTCAAATATATATATATATGTATATATGTATGTATATAATATGTTGTATGTATAAATATAGTATTTATTTTATACGATATTTAAGTATGATCATTTAAAAGTACTTATTATTTCTGGATTGTTTCTATCTATTTTAGACGCCAACTATCTCATCTGTTTCTCTTCTCCTAAAGGTTGACAGGGAGAGAATGCTTTAGCATTAAGTCTACTTATTGTAGCTTTTGGCTCAATAAAAATTAAATAAATTACGCAAAACTCTGCGCAGATGGCGGCACTAGCACATACAGTAAACAATCTGCTGTCATTCTACATGTCATATTTTTTCGTAACAAATAATCATTATAAAAGTATTTAATTTTAATAGTTTTATTATTATACACTCATTCAAAACCTGTGCTGTGGTGTTATGGCTTTCTACTGCCATTTAAATCTTTTATAATTTACACATTTATTGCGACTTTCATGTACTTGTCATTGTCAAACATTCGTTAACGGTCTGCGCTAATGCTGTATTCTGGCGGCAGAACATTGCAGTAATATCTCCTATTAGATTAGCTTAGAATTTATGATTAGCAAAAAAAAATTGGTGACCATTTTAGGCAACACCGTTAGGCTAGGTTAGGTTAGATAAAATATAAACATAAATATAATCCCAACTAATATTATAAATGCGAAAGTGAGTTTGTGTATTTGTTTGTTACCTCTTCACGCTTTATCTACTGAACTTCTTGAAAATTCGCATACACATAGTTAGGAGTACTGAGAAGGTCATAGGGTACCTTTCATCCCAGAAAAAAGTAATGTTCCCGTGGGATACGCGAGCGAAGCCGCGGGCAAAAGCTAGTATAAATATATAGGGACAAATTACACAGATTGAGCTAGCCCCAAAATAAGTTCGAGACTAGTGTTATAACTACTAACTAGATGACTAGACTCTCCTTCATGTCGACTCACCATCTATCCAGGTGGAATTTCTCGACATCTTCCGGGTTCGGCGGAAACATCTGCGGCCGCACCACGGTCTGCCACTTCTCCGGGACATCCTCGTATTTATCGTAGAACACCATATCTTTAGAAGCGGGTCGCCAATGGGTCATACCTAAAATAATAATCCGGTCATCATCAACAAGTCATTTTAAGGCACGAAACATAGCAAGCGCCCAGGGCGCTGCGTTTCGGGCGCTCAGTTAAATTATATGGAATAGTATGTAACGAAACATAGCAAGCATCTGAGGCGCCGCCGCGAAAGGAACGCGCGGCGGTATCGACGCTCGTGTGCCAGTTTGGACAGGATTCAGTTTGATGAAACATAGCAGGCGGATGGGGCACGCGTTTTGTACGGTCACCATGTTCGCGCGTCCACCGCGCGCGGCTGCACAGCGCACAGGGCGCGCGTCCGGCTCGCTTGCTATGTTTCGAGCCTTAGTCTCCACTGCAAGAGCACGACCCTCTCTGTACTACCCGGGGGTCTGCTACCTAACCTAGGTGATTTGACGAGGTTACTGGTTTTATTATACAGAGCGACTGCCGTTCCACCTCCGCAACCCAAAGGGTAGATCAGAACCAATCCTAGGATAGCTTTAAACAAACGCTAGATGGCGTTTGGGACCCACGGCTTTACGTGTCTTCCGAAGCACGGAATCATCTTTCTTTTGGGATAATCAGGTGATTCGAGCCTGCAATATCCTAACCAGACTGGAAACAACTTTCACAAAGTATGCTTCCAAGTGGAATTTGAACCCACGATCCCCGGATCACAAGGTAAACGCCTTGACCACGGAGGCAGTCACTCTATCTACCCTATGACGTATGTCTGTATTAGTTTTTCTCACCCTTGTGGAACTTGAGTCCAGGCAGCATATCCTTCACATCGACGAGTTCAACACTGTCTCCCGACTCCTGCAGTATTCTATGGATAACAGCTTCGTTCTCCACCGGGTTGAAAGAGCAAGTGGAGTATACCAGGCGACCTCCAATCTCGAGGAGTTCACATCCGCGACGGAGGACCCGGTATTGTATTCTGAAATATTACTATAAATCATTATATTAGCAGCAGGAAGTCCACTGCTGGACATAGACCTACCCCAAGGATTTCCAAAACGACCGATCGGAAAAGGTTGCATCCAGCGTTTTCCTTTCCTTTTGTTAATTATAAAAGCCGACAAATGCATACCAAAAATCTCCCATTTGACTGTCACCGCCCTCTATCGGGCGCCTGGCGGGCGGCGGTTGGCGAGCGGAGAGGGCGATAGTCGGTATTACATTGTGTTATGACGTCGGAAGGTTAGCCATTTATAAGAAATTTGGGAGAAAAATCCAATCCAAACTAATATTATAAATGCGAAAATGAGTTTGTATATTTGTTTGTTTGTTACCTCTTTACGCTTTATCTACTGAACCAATCTTCTTGAAAATTCGCATACTGTTAGGAGTACTGAGAAGGACATAGGGTAACTTTCATCCCTGAAAAAGGTATTGTTCCCGTGGGATTTGGGGTTAAATTACAGGGAGCAAAATCAACCTGTCTACATAATACGCTATTCTGCAACAAGTCAAATCAGATACTTTTTTCTTAACGTCAAAAACAAACATTTTCTATGGGATTTGTATGAAATATCGATTTATGAAGTCATAGTTCCTTGGAGTCAAATAGCGCTCCCTCTCAGCTGTCGAACCCGCGATCCGATTTACACCCGAGTCTACCGCGGCAAAACACAATTTTCCGAGCGTTATTATAGGGTACGAAATAAATTTGATTTTCGAAAAAATTGTATGGAGAGTATATAACTATTGGTTGTATTTGAAAGATAGATAAACACTTTATCTTTTTACACTATATTTTACTGTTTTAAAACTTTTTATACTATTGTTTTTTACAGATAATAAGAACCAATCACTTACTTTTCGCATTGCGCTGTATTGTACATGCTCCCTGGACACGAATTTAGACGAATTCAGAAGCGAGCGCAGCGAGCGGTCTGCCTTATCAGCGTTTTCGTTCCCATATTTATTTGAGAATTTCGGAGAACTTTAAATTTTTCTATCTTTTTACAAGACAAATTATTTTTATTTATTTATTGTACGTGTTTAAGCATGAATCAATCTTCACATATGTGTATTTTTTATTTTTTAACTCAGTCGTATACGCAAGAAATCCGACGACGTATTCGCTTATATTTTCTTCAAAGTTTAACCTTTTTAACTAAGTTTTAGAATTAATAAAAATTTTTTTTATTAAAATCTTCTCATTCACTTTTTAGGATTTTTCTTTGTATTTATTTATCTATATCTTCATGTTTTAAAATCCGTGTAAACAAAAATGACATGAACGTCGCACACCGCAAAAAATCTAAACACGTCTCAGGTTATTTTGAATTAAACAAACTATTACAATGAAAATCAATATATTGTCTCATTCACCTTTTTAATACTTAAATAAACATCAATTTAACATATCTTTACATATTGTTACTAAGATAGTTTGGCTCCAATCAGCTCCGAATAAGCAGTCAAAATCAGTAAAAGTAAGGACTGGGCCCTTAAATATTTTGAAAATTAACACCATTATCATCATCATCCCAGCCCTTCTTCCGCCCACTGCTGAGCATAGGCCTCTCTTCGTCGACGCCACCCATCTCGGTCCTGTGCTGCTCACATCCATTACAATTAACACCAAATAAGTAAAAATATACTAACCCGTGTAGGTTGTTTCCGTTGCCCGTCGACCATTTCAACCAAATGTCTGGGTTCTTGCGAAGCGTTGCGTCTCCAGAACAGGGGACGTCGCATAAGATGCGATCGAACTTCAGTGGCTTGGTTGTAGACGGGTCCTGAGTGAAAATAGTTTTTTTTTTTATGTAAACTTTTGTATGCTGTAAAATCTTTTAAGTATGGTTGGCATGGTGCTCTTCTTAACCGACTTCAAAAAAGGAGGTGGTTATCAATTAGACTGTATGTTTTATTTTATGTATGTTTGTTACGCGATATCGTCGCCAATTGTGAACCGATTTTGATGATTCTTTTTTTTCATTTGAAAGCCTTCACTACCAAGTTGGTCTCATATTAATTTAGTAAAGATATGATGAAGAACTTTAGAAATATGGATATCGAAGAAACTCCTAATAAAAATTAAGTCTGTTGTTTTTTAAAAAAAAAAATAACTATTAAAGAAAAACATGGATGTATCAGTTGCTTGTATCTATCAGAGGCTTGGATTTCTTGGGGCATCAAGTACTCTTAATACCCCCTTAAATCTATAATAGGCCACTCTATCTACTCCTAATGAAAACTTACCTTTTCGTCAGCGACGACAAGGGCCGGCATAACAGCAGAGTCGTGGTTGGTGATCAGTATACAGGGGGAATTCAGTCGTTTAGCTTGGTGTACCAGCATGTAACACCGACTGTTGTCCACATCATTGGCCATTACGAAACCTACACAATAAAAATGTAGTTAGAATATAAAAATTTTGTACTAAAATTTGTTTAAAATTGATGTGACGTAAGGTGTACCTAATCTTAAAAAATCTTTTGTTAATAATGTATTAACGAAAGATTTTCAGTTATACAGTGTTTGGTCATGGACATACCGTCAATCATCATCTATACGAACAACTTTATTATGTATTAGTTTATGTATTATAGGTATATGTAATATGTTTTTGATTAAAATTAAACACTAGTTTCTATTGTTCTTGTACGCTTTGACTTCTGCCCATTATGCCCATTTTTTTATTTTAAATTCGCTGATACTTGGTTGACTGGAAGAGATCCCTATATGGGATAAGTCCGCCATTGTGCATATTATTTGGTCTTTTATGGTTTATATGTTTGTAAAAATATTTTTGAAGTGAAAACTTCTTTAGCGGCGTTGTGCACTTTTTTTGTAATGGGTAAAAAATGTTAAACTCGCGTCAGGACACTTTTTAATGTAATATAAATTGTCATGTTTGTGTACAATAGCGCAATAAATAAATATTGTATTCTACCACATAAATGATAGTACTTTTATACTGATAATTAAAGCAATTCGTGCAAAATTATTCCCTAACCATTCCAAAATATCAAAAATGCACAACGTTAATATTCAAGTTCTGCCGGCACTCCCGGAGTGCAACCCATCGTTTTTTTTTGTACAATAAAGATATATACAACAACAACAACTTTAACAAAGGGAATAATTCCGGAAACGCGAAATAAAAGTCGCTGCTCTATTGTAATACATATCTACGGCATAAAATATATGGATTTTACATATATCGCTACACCCTCTCCCTACCATTGTAATATATTCTTGATTTTTACGGGACCCCCCTCTCTTTAGAGTCCTTACATCTAGGTTTGAATCAATGATACTGAAGAAGAGGAGTATGAGCCTCCATGTATCCAACGGATAGTAATATGGAAAACGGACGTTAGTATCTACCTGTAGGTATTTTCTCTTCATCAGCATGCAGGAACTCAATCAGCTGAGCTGTTTTTGATCCTGGTGCAGCACACATGTCTAATACCTGAAAAGGAAATGATATCACTAAATACAGAAGCACATCAAGTTGAATGACAACAACATCAATGACAAATCACACTGATTGAGCTAGCCCCAACGCACATAAGACAGTAAGAGCATTTCATACAGAACGGAATCTCCTATGGTATGCGCAATATGCGTCCCCGTTTCCTGTCCCTGCACCTCTCCCCCGTTCTTGTGTTGTCAATGCGTGTGTGTTCACCCGCTCTCGCCCTAAGGGGAGCCCCCGTCTCCCCTTAGGGCGAGAGCGGCTGAACACACAGGGGGATGGGGAACGGGGACGCATATTACAAGAGACCTTAGGAGATTCCGTTCTGTATGTAATACTCGTAATGTCTTCTGTACCCAAAGTAAGTTTAAACTTGTGCTATGGGATACTAACTCAACGATACTTTATTTTATGATAAATGCATATATAGATAAACAGCCAAGACCCAGGACAATTTGTAAAAGGCCATTTTCCAACTTGCCCAGGCTGGGGATCGAACCCAGAACCTCTGGAGTGGAAGACTAATGCCTTCACCACTAGGCCACAGACATCACGGAGACCCATTAGGTAATTTAATTAATATAATTTCTTACCTTATGGTGTGGCTGTACATCAAGCACTACGGGTGGTATCATAGATACAGCTTCTTGTCTGGAAACGCCTCCGGCTGCCGTTTCAGCTACCAGGAAGTTATGAAGACGATAGAGGGCCTCATTCCGACGTATATCTGAACGGGAGAGACGGAGTTGCCAGGCCAGGCCAGCTGGGTACCTGAAAATGTAGGATTATTTATCCAGGCCCCTATGTTTCTTCTTCTGAAATTCTTTTCCTAAGTTAAAATGGAATGTGGGAAGACTGAATGAAAGATGTTCAGATGACATAATAAACAAATTTTAGGACATAATAAACAAAAAAATTTTAGGTACATTATGAATATTGTAAAATGTATGAGCACTTGACTTAATTTTTAATTTAACACTGACAATTTTATATCTTTTTACTTTTATTTTCTAATTTTTAATTTGAGATCTTATTATTTTTTTTATTTTATGTTCTTATGTTTTTATTTTTGTATAGTTATATCATTTTCTAACACAATGTACATTGTTTAAGAAATAAATAAATGAAATGAACACAGCTGAAAAAAGTTGGATGCATACGACCAAAGACAGGTAAAGGTGGAAAAGAATGCAGGAGGCTTTTACCCATAGGGGGCCACATAACAATAAAACAGAAAGGAAATGAAAGTTGCATGTTTATTTGTAAAGTGTTAAGTGGAAAATAAATCTGTAATAATAATAATAAAGTTAAAATGGGACTGGGCTGGCCATACATACCATAGGCCAAATTATTTCTAAGGCTGCTGGATCCCTACTAATTAGAAGACCTGGTGAACCAAGAAAGCGATGGCGTAATAAATTAGATAAATTTAAATAATAAATGAAATTAATGGAAATGAGGTATGTGTGGTTCCAGGTTA
Organism: Acrobasis repandana; assembly: GCA_963576875.1. Taxonomy (NCBI): domain Eukaryota; kingdom Metazoa; phylum Arthropoda; class Insecta; order Lepidoptera; family Pyralidae; genus Acrobasis; species Acrobasis repandana. Next base: position 4,426,180 of record OY756238.1, read on the forward strand.
CAATAGGACCACTCCATCTCTTCCTGTGGATGTTGTAAAGGACGAATTAAGGACTAAGCACAATCATCTCATGCTACAATTGCATTCCCAAGGAGGGTTAACGTCGGACTGCGCCTGGTTGTATAACTTTTTGCACAAATGCATTCCGATTGAAGTCAAGTGGGTGGCCAGTCGTAAAACTATAGCCAAATCGTTTATCATACTGTTCCAGATATTTCTTCCTCACTTGGCAAGGTCTTTGGCATCCTTGGGTGACCATTGACTTATATATTATAATTGGAGGAGAAAAAGCGGGAAAGCACACCTCAAGCTTCGAAGCAGTATAGCTGAGGATGCAACTGGGACATTAAGACAAAGAAGAAGGAAGGAGATAATGCAGGACCATACTGATAATACAAGAAGTGGAGGAAGGCCTTTGCTCAACAATGGGACACATGATGGCTCGAAATAATATATAAGTTTCTCCTTTACCAGCTGTTAACAGTACAATACCTGTGTACTGATAAAGGCTGTTTAAAAAGTTGGCCGCCCTAGGTATAAAGGCATTTTATATATATACCCATCAATACCCATGGGAGAGAAATGGGGTGGTGACTTATTTATTGTACATACATCCTTTACCATGTCACTATGTGGCAAATTTTTGTATTGTATAGTCTTACCAGGGTAAGCTGATGGGCTTGATCTCCTCCTCTACATCCGAGCCTTCTACTTTGAGCTTCATGTTCAACAGCTCCGAGAAGTACTCACTCTTCACGATACGGAGCAATGCGTCAGCCTCGCACTTGGAGCCTGTTATACGGAATGCAGTAGGCAGGTTTTCTTTCAATGTCTTCATGAAGGTGCTCCATTCTTCTTTAGGACATACATTTTGCATCTAAAAAATCGTATATTAATTACATATAAGTTCCTATTTTTATAGCAGAAAAGTTAAAGAAGAATGCTTACCCCGAAACAATAATTATTGTATTGTACTTACAAGCTTTAGTATAACATTTGGCGCATACTTCACCGACAAGAGCCACTAAGCGCTTAAATAAGAAGAGCAAAAGATTTATTGGACTGTTAGGAAAAAAGAATGCAGAAATATTAGGTACCTTATAATACTCTTCAAAGGCGGCGTTTTCTCTGACAATATCCTCATAATGCTTACGTGTATCACCAGCTGGCTTTTCCTGAGGATTCTTTTCCTGCAAACACGAGAATTTCAATATAAACAAACGTAAATAGCGTGGCTACAGCACGTACACTTAAATAATTTTTATTACATATTTTACCTGTTCTTTACGGTCTCGCTTCCTTTGGGCGAACTTATTGACATTACGGTTCCTTCGCCCCATTCTTTTTATGTATGCTCCAAGTGTAACAAATTTGTTTTGTGTGAAACAAAAATTCATCAAGAAACCGATTTGCAATTGCAAACAACGCGGCTGACGTTTGACCATGCCTATGAAACTTAGAACATTGTAGAATTTTGATAAAAAAATTAATTAAAACGCCATCTAGTCACGAATCAGCTGACCTAACTCCTAATGCTTGTTATAGAATAGGAATATCAAATGGTGGAGAAATTCGCCATACGAGGTAGAACACGTGATAGCTCAGTTGATTAGAGCATGGCACAAATTAGATCAACGTTGCGAGTTCAAGTCCCACTAACGCAGTATATTTTTTACACCATTTTTTTGACGTGACAACGTCTTAAATTAGGTTGCGGCTGGGAGTCACTTATGAAAAAGTGTAACGCTCGGTAACGTTACGATGAGTCACCGAACGAGAGAGAGGCCCGCCGAATGCCTTGCGTCTCTCTCCCACTCAACTATGAAAAGACGTTGTCACGTAAAATCTTCGCCCGTAAAACCGACTTTACAGGCAACCATTTTATTTGATAGGAATATTAAATGATGGACAAATTCGACATATGCAGTTAATTATTTAATAGCTCAGTTGTTTAGGCTATGGAACATAGTAGTATTTGAACTGGGATCGCGAGTTCAAGTCCCAGCTCACGGAGTAATTTTTTCACCGTTTTATTTCATGTTTTAGTCCTTTGGTGTTGCGAAAGCATGTTACCAGATAGCGCCACTGGTTTGATGTAATGTTAAAGCCACAGTTTCTTATCTATTTCAGTATATACAATATTAATCTATGCGTTTGACGTTTACGAAAAAAAAAGTTAGGTTATGTTAATAGGTGCGTTTTTTGCGGTAGTTTCGCTTTCTTGTTCAGTTTTTTTAAATGAGATTATTTTTAGACCTAATTATTAATTATGTTTTGAAATTAAGCAATTTATTACGTTGTGTGACATTTGGTATTTATTTAAAAATGCAGTTTAGGTTATTATTCGAAGAACTGTGAACAGAAAAGATTATGTGAAATAAAATCGTGCCCATAAGATTTTTTTTAATTTGGCATAACATTACTGTTGCTGTTTGAATTTCAACTTTCCACACTTACAATAAAGGCGTTTTTCATAATGACTAGGCTGTTTATATGTCGCTTCTGACATTCATCATCACATCCTTATCATCAATTTATCTACTCACGAAGGTACTGTTGTTTGTGAGATGAAATTGATAAATAAGGTAAACTAGCGAGATATTCGGAATTATTCTGGCGCCTCCATCGAAAGATATGTAAGTAAATTTATTACAGTTTTGTCTCGCCGACGGTAGGTGCGACAGTAGGTACCTATGTAATTTTTTACACAAATAAATACACAGTGCCAGTACATACCTAAAGATAGATAGATATAATAAGATACTAATAACTATTAGTTACAAAAATTTACATATACTTATTTAATAATTATTGCACAAGGCAACTGGCTGTAACTACTAATTTGCAATTTTTTTTTAAATTATACGCAAGCAAAACAATCCATAATTTTAATTTTATTTGTAAGCCTAAATTTTTTTCTCAACTCATTTCCCCAGCCAGAGCAAGTTGGAAAATGGCCTTTTTCAAATTGTCTTAGGTCGGGGGTTTATCTATAAATGTATTTATTTTAAAATATAGTATTGTTAAGTTAGTATCCCATAACACAAGTTTAAAACTTACTTTGGGGCTAGCTCAATCAGTGGAATTTGCCCTTATATATTTATATTATTTGTTATGTTTATGTTACAGTTACATCGTTAGTCCAATAGTAGAGACATGAGTCCTCCCAAGGGTTTCCAGTTTGCCATAGACCGTGGAGGCACCTTCACAGATGTATTTGCCCGCTGCCCCAATGGGAAGGTCCGTGTTATGAAGCTGCTATCTGTGGATCCTCAAAACTATGATGATGCACCACGAGAAGCCATTAGGAGGATTTTGCAAGAAGTAAGTAGACATTAGACATAGAATAACTACACAAATAGGGTTCAATATGCTTTGTAGAGTTTTCAAATATTGCTTCCTTTCCACGGCAATATAAATTGAGTTTAACCATGGCTCTATCTACTCTGTTAAAGAGATAAAGTTGTTATGAGTAAGCTTTGACTATGTACTGCGAATTTTGACTATGTACTGCTAACTTTGACTATGTACTGCTAACTTTGACTATGTACTGCTAACTTTGACTATGTAGTGCTAACTTTGACTATGTACTGCTAATATTGATTATGTACTGCTAACATTGACGGTGTACTGCTAACTTTAACTATGTACTGCTCACTTTGACTATGTATTGCTAACATTGACGATCTACTGCTAACTTTGACTATATAGTGCTAACTTTGACATTGTACTGCGTACTTTGACTATGTATTGCTAGCTATGACTATGTACTGCGAACTTTGACTATGCATTGCTAACCTTGACTATGTGCTGCGAATTTTGACTATATACTGCTAACTTTGACTATGTACTGCGAACTTTGACTATGTAGAAATAGAAAATTCTTTATTCAGTGATAAAGTACACTTACAAATATTTGATAAGTAAACCTTAAACATTGCAAAGAAACTTAAACAGTACTTAACTAAAACATTTTAAATATTACTGCTAACTTTGACTATGTACCTCCTAACTTTGACTATGTACCTGCTAACTTTGACTATGTACTGCTAACTTTGACTATGTACTGCTAACTTTGACAATATACTACCAACTTTGACTATGTACTGAAAACTTAAACTATGAGCTGCGAATTTTCACTACATACTGCTAACTTTTTGCCCTATTCATAAAAAATCGGCTCTCTTAAATCGGTCATATAGTAAGTAATGCACCAAATTAAGGAGTGCATACTTTAAATGAATTTAACAGAAAAATCGTATTGTACTATACAAGTTATTAAAGGAGTCCAGATTTTTTTTGGATATAGCGGTTTGACTATGTACTTAATGCTAAAATATGATTAACCTTTCATCATCATCCGAGCGTATTCCCGGTTGCATCGTCAGCGGTTACGCTTCAGAGCCCGGGGTCCGCTACCAACCTAGGCGATTTGACGAGGTTACTGGTTTTTGTTTTTTTTTTTATGTTTTTTTTTTAAAATATGATTAACCTTTCGATTTTATTTATTTATTTATTTTATACATTCGGATAACCAACAGCTATAATTACATAATATATTGCAAAGTAAAAAATGGAAGGGAAAAAATTCTAAATGCTTCTGAATCACGCCAGATGCTGCTAAATCGTTTGCGACCCTAACTTATGTCTACTCCGTAAATAAATGAAGATGTAATTTGCCGTGCTTTTAAAGTCCTATTTTACATAGTATTTTTTTTATGTATGTACGTACATATTTTTACGGTAAATCATTCACGTTTTGTTACCTATTACCGTTCCTTATCAGTATTTATTCTTGTATGTGTACTGAACTATTGTTTGTCATATCAAAAGACACCATTATCTAGAACAGTAAACTATATATTCTTCCTTGAAATAAACATGACTGGTTTATTGTAAGACTATAAGTAAATATTACCTATGTCTGTCTTACAACAATGTCGATATTTTTTCCATAAGTTTAGACAGTTCGTTTTGTAAGATTTAAGCATATGCTTATATTTCCACTTCTTCATCCCTGATGGAAAGGACAGAGCCAAGGCTTATAAGAACTAAGTCCGTGTAGTAGGTTCTCTCTCTCATATCAGCGTATTCCCTGTTGCATTCACAGCTGTAATGCTGTGAAGTGCGTGGTCTGCTTTCCGGCTTTTCCTTCTACCACAGAATACAGTAAGAGTAAACAGAACGGAATGTCCAAAGGTACGCGCAATATGCGTCCCCGTTCCCCGCACCCGCACCTCTCCCCCGGTTCTTGACGGCCAACGTGAGTCATCGAGGCGAAAACGGGGTAGAGGTGCGGGGACGGGGAACGGTGACGCATATTGCGCGTACCTTAGGAGATTCCGGCCTGTGCTTCTACACGTCTACCACGTCTGCCGGTCCCCGGTGGAGGCAACATGGCTATACATTTGTTTCCCCCCGTAACTTGCCGGTTTCCGCAAGACATGACCGTACCAGCGTAGCGTAGGCGACTTTCTTGCAGTTTGTCTGCTATGTCACGGAAGCCCGTGTAGCACAGAGTACTTTTCCGTGTAGTTGGTTATTGCAATTTATATATATATATAGGTATATAAATTGCAAAATTGATTACCTACAGTTGGAACTATGCCTAATAAATAATTACAGTAAAATTATTTTCCTTGTTTTTGCTTATAGTTTCCTTGTGTATGTAATTAATGTACGCATGTTTCTAGGTCTCCGATAGTTTTTTTTTTATTATAGGTAAGACGACTTTCGATCACGTCACCTTTTGAAATAAAAAAATATAATCGAACATACAGATACATAGACACCCACATCAAACTTATAGCAACACCCGAGGCACGCGTGTTTTGTGTCGAAAGTTAAAAATAGAAATTAACTCGGTATTTCTGTATGTGATAGCCAAGCGGATTAGCTCATTGATGGGCGGGACACATAGTGCGAAGAACCGATATGCGATTGGGCAGAAAGGTTCTTGAATGGTGACCACGTACCGGCAAGGTTGCAGAAAACGCTGGATACAGGTCGCTTCCGATCGGTCGTTTTGGAAATCCTTGGGGGGAGGCCTATGTCCCGCAGTGGACTTCCTGCGGCTGATATGATGAGGGTTTAAAACTAGGAATAACCTTATGATGATGAATTGGTAAACCCCAAAGTTTACAAAAAAAAGTAGAATAAATAATGAAATGAAACATGTTGTTACAGGAGACTGGTAACGCCTTGGATAAAGATGGGAAAGTGAACACATCTCTCATAGAGTCCATCAGAATGGGCACCACAGTTGCTACCAACGCCTTACTGGAAAGGAAGGGGGCGAAGGTAGCTCTGGTTATCAATAAGGGGTTTAAGGATTTGCTGTACATTGGAAATCAGGCCAGACCGCATATTTTTCAATTGGTGAGTAAAGGAGGATCAATATTGTCAAAACTTCTTTATCACAATTATTATCGTCACCATCATCAGCACTGCCATCATCATCATCATTATACTTACTACTCATTACTTTGCTTCTCACTTCGCCACTCAGCTGCTCTTATTAAGGTGCGATCTTGATTTTGTCTTCAACTAATCTCATTGGATTTCTAATACTTAAAAAAAATGCAACCGAGTCGAAGCATGAAGATAAGAGTCCATCAAAATGGGACGGAACTCGGATTGGTGAACACAAATGGTACAAAATATCTCAAGCTCCTTCAAACTCACGTTGAGCCATTGGTCCCAGATATAATTACTGACACCAGTTTTGACCACTTACAAAAGAACCCTTTTCACCACACAACCTTTTTACACCTGTTGTACCGTTATGGTCAATACAGATTTAGTAAATAAATAAATAAATAAAAGAAAAAATATTTTCAAAACGTTAAAGAAAGTTTTATTTTGCAGGATATAAAACGGCCAAGCGTCCTATACACAGATGTGGTTGAAGTAGACTGTCGTGTCATACCGGCGTTGGAAGATCGCTGTCAGATGAAGAAGTCTTGGCCGGTGGTGACAGGTACCACGGGGGAGAAGATGCTGATCATGAAGGAGCTTGATGAAGAAGCCGTGAGGAAGGTAATCTAATATTTATACTAATGTAAAGGAAAAAGTTTGTATGGACATTTGTTCCGCTTTTAAATCAAAACGGCTGGACGGATTGGAATCTGGGATGAAGGTAGTAGCTTATTATCTGAATTAACAGAGTTAATATATCGCATTACTCGTATATGTTAATTTTACACATAGGATACGTTTTATCCTGGAAAAACATGAGATTCCCATGGAAATGTCAAACGCCGACTCGCTAAGAAGAAGAAGTCAAATACCTTTCGATCACGCGGGTAACAGCTAGTCTTCTTTTTCGGGGGTGCATGAAAGGAGCCTTTCCGAGTGATGTACTGTACGTCCCCCTGTACGTCCAGCGCACTCTCGCCACGACACAAAAGATCAAAGCCTCTTCTCAGAGCCAACCCAACAAAAAATATAAAACCGGCCAAGTGCGAGTTAAACTCGCGTGGAGAGGGTTCCGTATAATTGATTGAATTCTTATAGGTTTTCCTGTGATCTACAAGCAATGAACTATACTTCGTATTTTTTTTTCAAAATTTTAGGCTCAGTAGTTTTGGAGATCAGGGGGGGGGGGATGGTAAATTTTCGTCTTCTTTCATGAATAAAATCAAAACCATTTATTTTATAATTATAACAAAAATATATTTGAGATCCTCATAACGAGCCCTTTCATTTAATATATGACACAGTAAGATTTGCAAAACTTTTTTTTTCAATTTCCTAATTTATCCCCCGAAAATGACCCTTATAAATAAAAATATTGATTTACTTTGCACATATGTGTTTGGGTCATAGGATTACACCATCCTACCAAATTTCACTTGATTCGGTCCAGTAGATTCGGAGCAAATTGGCTGTGACAGACGGACGGACAGACAGACGCACGAGTGATCCTATAAGGTTTCCGTTTTTTCATTTTTTGTACGGAACCCTAAAAAGGGGGTACTTATACAATAAACAAAGAAACATACGAAGGAGATGAAGAAATTGAAAAGTGGTTACCTTGGGCGTAGGCACGATAGGAAATGTTAAATTCACCTTCTATTAACTACTTCTATGTGTTTTCAGGCCCTGCTGCCGTTGCGTCAAAAAGGCATTGAGAGCATAGCAGTGGTTTTAGCTCATAGCTACACATATGCTGATCATGAAGTGAGGATTGGCAAGATAGCAGTTGACATGGGTAAGTAACAAAAAAAATTGTAATTTTTAATTTTTTTTTGTAAACGCATCACAAAATAAAATATTACCTGTTATTTTGATTTGATGTTCTCGTTGTTTCCATGTTTAATAAAAGATCTCCTGTCAATTGGACGTTCGTTTAGGTATCCGTCCCCAGGATTTAATAAAAACTCGCTTACTCATTTTTTTTTGTGCAGGGTTCAAGCAAGTATCTCTCTCGCACACTGTAACATCCATGGTGCGTATGGTACCTCGTGGCTTCACTGCGTGCGCTGATGCGTACCTCACGCCGCATATAAGGGAATATGTGCGTGGTTTTGCGTCCGGATTCTCTGATGGACTGAAGAATGCGAATGTGTTGTTCATGCAGAGCGATGGAGGTCTTACGCCTATGAGTTTGTGAGTATCTCGTGGTTTTGTTTTTTATTAGTATTACACTTGTCGGTATATGAAAAAATGTCTATTATTTATATACGCTTATAATCATTTCTTTTTAGTAACATGGGTAAATCGTCAGAACGCAATTCACACAATCAAAAATCTCGAGATCGAGATTTTTGACTGTGTGAATTGCGTTCTGGAACTCTTCAAAGATTGTTTGCAGATACTGATTAACAAAACTGACAGTTTTAAAACCTCTCCCACATACTATAGTTTGGGATACTTACAATGTAAAACGACGCTTTTGGTTTCGTTAAGTCACTGGCATTAGCGATTATATATTAATTTGAACTTTTTGATTAAGCACTAGATTTAAAAGTTTTGGCTTACTTAGATGATATGGTGCTAGTAAGGAATTAATTAGTAGAACCTTGCTTTTATTATAACGCGTTTACTTAAACGAGCGGGCAAAGTTCTCCAAGTCTATTGGTCATTTTCCGTTTGTATGTACTCGTATTTATGTATGTTCGGCGATAACTCGATTATGTTCAGTCGGAGCAGCATGAAATTTTGCCTAACTTTTGTGAAATTCCGACTGAAGACACTCGTAGATGCGACTAATAAAGTTTCTATAATTTTCATATAGGTTCAACGGCTCTCGAGCTATATTGTCTGGACCGGCGGGCGGGGTCGTTGGCTACGCTATGACGTCATACCAAAAGGAGACTAGTTTGCCAGTTATAGGTAACTATCGTTCTCATCTTGTTTGAAGAGTCTTTTACGTGATGTTTTTCTCCGCCGCAACACAAATGGCAATATCCTTACACCTAAATTTTAATATACCAGCTGCGTCTCTTCCCGCGTAGATTGTAAAAGCCGATCAAGGGAATGGGCGAAACTGTGAATCATGTTAATAAGCGATACGGCTAGCAAAGGAACCAACAGTATTTTGATTACTTTTTCTACCTTTTCGCCCACTTTCACGCTAAAAGTGGCTTTGAGCGTTGCGGCCTTGGGCTCTGTTTGCTTAGAGCTGCAAGACCCAAAATGATCTGTCTGCCCCATTAGACAAAGACGTGATAGTGTGTGTATATGTATCTGTAAATATAATTTTGACTCTCACTGAAACTCTTTCTAGCTTCAAAGCTATGTATTAAGTCCACATTAAGTGTAATGTTTATGCCATTCAGGTTTTGACATGGGTGGTACGTCAACAGACGTGTCACGGTATGCCGGTTCGTTAGAACACGTGCATGAGGCGACCACTGCTGGAGTCACCATACAAGCCCCACAGCTTGGTAAGTTTGTAGTAATAAAATTTTTATAATTTTGCAGTTAGATACTTATTTGGCCTCAGTGTGTTTTTCGGTATATTTATTTTTATTTTTTGCCTTTAAAATAAATTCCAGATGAGTTCGAAATTATAGTCGGCCATCTTTACCTCAAGTTGAAATAAAGCAAAATCTTTATTTTGTTTTCATCGTTATTTTTTGATTTCACTAATGACCAGCTTCTTGTAGTTTAAGAGCTTGCTCTTGTCGGTGGAGTTAAGTGGAGATGCCTCCATTTCTCTCTTCTCTCTACCGCCTTTTTAATCTCCTGGTAGGACGTTACTCCTAACTTTTCATTAATTTGTTGGAAAATCTTCATCCTCGGTCTTCTTTTCCTCGTCTCCTTTTATTTTTTCTTTTAATATTATTCTGAAGAGATGGTCATGTAGGGTAGGTGTTAAAATTATCTTGTATGCATATTTTTTTTGTTGGTTGCAGATATAAATACTGTAGCTGCTGGTGGAGGATCAATGCTGTTCTTCAGATCAGGACTTTTAGTGGTAGGACCGGAATCAGCAGGCGCCAACCCTGGTCCGGTGTGTTACAGGAAAGGAGGCCCTCTGGCGGTCACTGATGCCAACTTGGTGCTCGGTGAGTATCAAGTCACTGATCATCATCATCACCCTCACGTATTCCCGGTTGCATCCTCAGCGGTAACGCTGCCGGCGGCGGCCGGTTGTAAAAATTTTCGCACAAAAAATACATTCCCAAAAGGTTGACGTCAGGCAGGCGGCCGGTCGTAAAACTATAGCCAAATCATTTACACTGTTCCGGCTATTTCTTCTTCATTTTGCAAGGTCTTTGGCATCCTTGGTTGACCATTGACATGCATGTTATATTTGGAGAAGAAAAAGCGGGAAAGCGCACCCCGGGCTCCGAAGCAGCACAGCTGAGGATGCAACCGGGACTTAAACTTAGATAGACGAAGACGAAGAAGAAGAGGTGTTTGAAGAATTATTTGATAATACTTCATTAAGGCCGTACCTAAATTTTCCGGGGTCCAGTGCTGCCTCCATTTAAAATAAATCATTTCAAAGAAAACGGAGACATGATTTTAAATTTTCTACTATCAAATCCTAGATAACCCTTCAAAGTATTTTATTACCTACAGTTTACCGTTTAAAGTGAGAACGTTAAGCTTTACTACGCACATTTGCGAAAAACGGCCACTTTTGGCAAATGTGCGTAGTAAAGCTTAACGTTCTCATTATAAACTGTAAACAGTAGTTCATAAAATACTTTGAAGGGTTATCTAGAATTTGATAGTAGCAAAATTTTAAATAGTGTCTCCGTTTTCTTTGAAACGATTTATTTTAAATGGGTATGGCCTCAATGTAAATGGCGTTCTTGCTCTCGACGATCATTATGGTTACTTCGTTTTCTTATTTTTAGGTCGTTTGCTGCCAGAATATTTCCCAAAGATCTTCGGGCCAAACGAAAACGAGCCTTTAGATAAAGAAGCGAGTGTGGCTGCTTTTAAGATAATGACAGATGAAATAAACACCTTCTTGAGGCAAGATGGGGGGAAAGAGGTAACTAATAATACTTTTTAGGGTTCCGTACCCAAAGGGTGCAAACGGGACCCTATTACTGAGACTCCGCTGTCTGTTCGTCTGTCACAGGGCTCTATCTGTTGAACCGTAATAGATAGACACTTGAAATTTTCACCGATTATGTATTACTGTGGCCGCTATAACAGCAAATACTAAAAATAAAAAAAATTCAAACATTAAAGGGGGTCGTCATACAAATAAAACCTGCCAGATTCGGAGATCAGGGGTGGGGGGGGGGGGGGTGGAAATGGTCAATTTTTGTCTTCTTTCATTAATAAAATCAAAACTATTTATCTTATAATTTTAACAAAAATATATTTGAGATCCTTATAACGAGCCCTTTCATTTGATATATAACACAGTAAGGTTTGCAAAACTTTTTTTTTCAATTTCCTTATTTGTCCCCAGAAAATGACCCTTATTTAAAAAAAATATTTATTTACTTTGCACATATGTATTTGGGTCATAGGATTACACCATCCTACTAAATTTCACCTGATTCTGTCCAGTAGCTTCGGAGCAAATTGGCTGTGACAGACGGACGAACAGACAGACGCACGAGTGATTCTATAGGGGTTCCGTTTTTTCATTTTTTGTACGGAACCCTAAAAACGTGTTTTTTCTGCGTTTTTACCTATATCTTTATAATAATATTAGCTAGGTACTTGAAATTTTCACAGATTATGTATTACTATGACCACTATAACAACAAATACTAAAAATAAAATAATGTTAAAAATTAAAGGGGGTCGTCATACAAGAAACTTGTTTCTTCAGCGTTTTAAAACATTGTACGGTAGTACGGAACCCTTTATGCACGAGTCCGACTCGCACTTGCCCGTTTATTTTTACAAGCTTTTATTTAGCTTGCCCTGTTCTTAAAATGATTAATTTACTTTGACTTTTATTTGATATTCAAGCAGACAAAATTTTGCAGGTAATGCGTTATCTAGTTGTATTATTGATCAAAGGCTCACAATAATAAAATTAGGTAACAAATTTTTTGAGCTGTTATTTAAATATTCGAGATGTTATTATGATCAGTTGGAAAACATATTCAGCAGTTATTTAATTTAATGGCGGTTGATTTATATTATTGCGACAGTAAAACATGAACAGTAATAAAACATCAATTAGTCGGTTATTTTATCATATTACTAGTTCTATTCATTTTACTAGGTTAGGGAAAACCTATAGGAGGTTAGGTTAGCTTAAAACTGCGACCAACACACGCACGAGCCGAACGAGCGAAGCGAGCGTGCCGCGGTAGCGGCCGGCGAGTGGTAGGTCGGTTTTATCCATTTAACTAGGTTAGGAAAAACCTATAGAACCGCTCGTTAAATTTTTTTTACCGCCCATTTAATTATTTTCCTACTCAATTATATATTCACTGATCCAGTTCATTATTTTTTATTACTCATTTTTGTTTACTTTACTGCTTAGATTTAACTGCTGAACTAGTTATTAAACATGCCATTTATAATTTTTAACTTACCAAAACTGCTATTTACAACTGCCTCTTGCCCCGCCATCAGTACCATGAAATTAGTGTGTGAACAAATGTTTTAAAAATACGTTTCAAAAGCTCAGGTCGAGTTATCATTCCAGTTTAAACTATGTGTTACTTTTTTTTAGATGACCATGGAAGAAGTGGCAATGGGCTTTCTGAATGTAGCGAATGAGGCGATGTGTAGACCTATCAGGTAAAGTAATGACCTCCAAAGGAAATCCTTCCACCGGGCATGGGGTTGAGTCTGGGAAACCGCGGCTTGTATTGTCGGAGGTCGTATACAGGGTTACTGGTATCTAATGCATTACTTCCTAGAGGCGACTTAAGACGATACACGGAGTCCAGTGCTGCCCTCATTTAATAGTTATGATTGTTTGCATTTTTGCAAAAAACGGCCACTTTTGGCAAAAATGCAAACTAAAGCTTAACGTTCTCACTTTAAACTGTAAACAGTGGTTTATAAAATAGTTTGAAGGGTTATCTAGGTTTTACTAGCTCAAAATTTTAAATGATATCTCTGTTTCCTTACAAATAAATGGGGGCAGCACTGGACTCCGTGTATCGTCTTAAATACATCAAGACTTAACAACTTTTGTTCTATGACTTTTGTTTAAAATTAATAATTAGCAAAATTTTACATTTTTTTTGTTCAAGTTTGCATATCCATCAAACGTTAAGTCTATGTTTCATAGGCGCCACCGCCGCGTGCGTTGCCACGTGAGGGTAGTACTGCCGAAGGCGGATTGCCATAGATTTAAGACGAGTAGAATTGCAAATTTGATTTTGTTTATTTTGTATGAAAAAATAACATCAAATCAGTCAAAAATTGTTACTCTTGATGTATGTAAGACGCCTATAGAAGATTATGCGTTAGATACCAGTAACCCTGTATATGCAACCAATCGCAGAAACTCTGATGTCGAGTTGTAGGATACTGTCAGCGCCATCTCGTATGCTTCTTGTGAACTATCGTGTCTTCTTTATTGTCTTCGTAGTTCATGTATAGAAGTGCAGATGTCGCCACACAAATATTGAAAAGAGAGATAGGGACAAAAATCCTTAATTTATTTATTTGACAAACATGTTTGAATGTTTGTAAAATAAATTTATTTTTATGAACACGAGGTTAAGTCATAATAATTTTAACGCCAGTCACTTGTTCTTTCAGAGCGTTAACAACGGCCCGTGGACACGATGCGTCTAGACACGCCTTAGCATGTTTCGGAGGGGCTGGTGGCCAACATGCATGCTCTGTAGCAAGGCAACTAGGCATCACTACAGTACTTCTCCACAAATATGCTGGTAAGCGCTTTAAGGGGCCATCCACATCCACATATTAGGCATGACAGTATGTCAAATGAACGCCCCGGACGGGTTCAGTTCGTCTCTGTCACAAACTGTAAGTGTGACAGAGACATATGACCTGCGACGGTTTAAGATTCAAAACTCTGCGTGATGTAATATGTGGACAGCGCCTTATTAATGTTAAATAACGTAAAATTTTTAAGGGAGTGTGGATTTCCCACCCCTTTTCAGTCTTTGCCCGGCTATGTTATACAAGTTTTCGATAGAATTCTCCATGAACCGGCAAAGCGCGAGTGCGCTTTATAGTATTCTCGCAAGGCCCTGTTTTGGAGATGTGAATAAATCGTTATATAAGCCGCAACAAGTCCACCGCTGAATATGGTAGTACTGCCGCCTTGTACCTACTAGGCCATTTGATAACTTTTCTTCCCCAGTCGCCATCATGTCCCGCTCACTTCGATGAGCCAATCTGCTTAGTGAACAAGTACACACACAAGCATGCACGTACACACGGATGCACAATTAACGAATTACGCTTGAAAGTATAAACTTTGTCAGTCCTCTTGTATTTTCGTCCATGCCACAGAAGACAGTAAGAGTATACAGAACGGATTCTCCTATAGTACGCGCAATTTGCGTCCCCGTTCCCCGTCCCCGCCCCTCTCCCCGGTTCTTGTGCCGCCGTGCACACGTCAATGCGTGTGTGTTCGTCCGCTCTCGCCCTGAGACAAGGCGAGAGGTGCGGGGACGGGGAACGGGGACGCATATTACGCGGGACCTTAAGAGATTCCGTTCTGTATGAAAAACTCTTACTGTGTTCTATGTACATGCTTAAAAAAACTCTTTCTCTCCCAGGTATCCTATCAGCGTATGGCATGGCCTTAGCCCACGTGGTACACGAAGCGCAGCAGCCGTGCGCGTTGGTGTACTGCCCTAAGAACTTTAATCAATTGGACATGCAACTCGACGTGTTGGCTGCCGTCTGTAGGGATAAACTACGGGCACAAGTTAGTAGTTGTTATATTTGACGGAGCAAGCGAAGCGTTGAAACTGAATTAAAGATTGGACAAAAATGCTTTTGCCCGTCAATTTGTCGGTTTGTTCTCGTGAAATTTTATAAGCAGGTTTTATTATATAGAACTAGCTGTACCCTGCGCGCGTTGCTACGCTACTTACGTCGTACCAACTCAGAATCCTCTGTGGGCTCATGCACAACACTTTGCTGAAGATCATGACACGATCAAATGCATAGTTTACGATTCTATAGAGGACATACAGACAAACATTCATTTTTATATACAACCTGGAAGAGACATACCCGTAATAAATCGAACTAAGGTCTATACAAGATCATTATTGTATAATGAAATTAAGATAACAGACGAAAAACAAAAAAAGAACCGACATTTCCATACAAAAGTATGCGGCTTTATTTTTATATTTTTTTATTGGTATATCTATCTATATAAATAAAAATGAATTGCTGTTCGTTAGTCTGCTTAAAACTCGAGAACGGCTGAACCGATTTGGCTAATTTTGGTCTTGAAATGTTTGTCGTAGTCCAGGAAAGGTTTAAACGGTGAGAAAATATGGGAATAGGAACGAGAACGGGCGAAACAAAGTTCGCCGGGGCAGCTAGTATAAAATAAAAATAAGTCTAGAAACCAAAAAAAACGTGAGTCGCGAGGTTTACAGCTCACGGAGCCACTAGTGTTGCTAATGGTTTGCTAATGGTTTTCTAAAAATATGCAGCAAAGTTAGGGTTGGATCTCATTTATCAGCACGGAACCGCACTTTCCTATGCTGCTATCCTTTTCTGTCGCTCAGAAGCGTCATTTGCTAGAGCGAGAGAGAGCGACGGAACGCTTTAGCACCGGCCGTGCCGCAGCGTTCCGTCGCTCTCCCTTGATCACAGAATACAGTAAGAGTAAACAGAACGGAATCTCCTAAGGTAACGCTCTTGTTACACCCCTGGTGTCCCAATTGTCCATGGGCAGCGGTGATCACTTACCATCAGGTGACCCGCTTGTTCGTTTGCCGTTCTATAACATAAAAAAAAATCTCCTAAGGTACGCGCAATATGCGTCCCCGTTCCCCGTCCGCGCACCTCTCCCCCGTTCTTGTGCCGCTGTACACACGTCAATGCGTAGGTATGTGTTCGCCCGCTCTGCCCTGAGGCAAGGAGGACGGGGAACGGGGAACGGGGACGCATATTGCATTGCAAGGGACCGCAGGAGATTCCGTTCTGTATGTAATACTCTTACTGTCTTCTGTGTCAGAGACCAGGTTTGAGCGCCATTATTACATTGACATAAAAATATTGGTTCCTTGATCCAAAAAAATACCTTGGGACTTTAGGTTAAACTTCTATTTTTCGCAGGGTTTCGCCGACTCCCAAATAGAAGTGGAGCCCTACTTGCATCTCCGCTACGCGGGCACTGATTGCGCACTCATGGTGTCCCCCGCGCCCGGAGACTCCGCCCTCATGACCAGCCACGGAGACTTCTATGCAGCTTTTGTTAACAGGTCAGTCCATTAAAACAAGTAATTACATATTATATTTAAGTTGCTCAAGTAACATTATTGTCTTAATTATTGAATAAAGTCCTTTAGACCGAACACTTAAGATGTTGAATAAAAAAAAAAAATTAATAGGTGAATATAATTTGGCGCCAAAAATCCGCCATTTTGTTTTTTTTTTTATATTTAAAGTGTCACTCACATTTAAAACGAATCTAACGACACCTCTCAAGCACAAATCCCTCAAGCCGACTAGACTGCAGGAGTGCTATTTTTCATTCAGGGACTCAGCGAAACACAAAACGTGTAGTTTTCCAACTCACCACTCGCGTTCCGACGCATTGCATCGTATTTTTGAAACCGTCGTGTGAGCGATAAGTAATATTGTGTTACGCAGAAAATATCATAAACTAGCTGTGCCCGCGACTTCGTTCGCGTGTTTGTCGTAACGTAATGTTATATAGCCTAAAGCCTTCCTCTATAAATGGACTACCCAACAAAAAAATAATTTTTCAAATCGGACCATTAGTTCCTGAGATTAGCGCGTTTAAACAAACAAACAAACTCTTTCGCTTTATAATATTAGTATAGATTTGTCGATGGTTTTCTAAACATTTCCACAAAAATAAAAAAAGCAGCGTGAAACGGAACGATTCTCCATGGAACGTTTCTTTGACATTTGTACGCTACAAATGTCAAAATTACGAGTGGTCAAGACCACTCGTTGCAAATCCTTCGCATATGATCAATTCAAAAATGCGCCCATTTGGAAACACTCGCGCAAATCATTCGTAATGTGACTCCCTGAATGAAAAATAGCACTCCAGAGCGTGCTAAAGTTCTAATACTCAACGCCAAATTATTACTTATAGTCTATATTTATTTATATATTAGTATTTTTACGACGAGCTCCTTGGCGTATTGAATGAGACACTCGTCCATCAACTGGAGAGAGGCAAATGCTTGAACTCATTTTCATAGGTATTTGGCTTTTATTATGAGTGTGTAAGGCCTGCCGCACACATACGGTTTCTTTATTAGATTCGGGAACCTGATAGCTCTGCTTACATATGAAATGTTTAACATGGCGCTTCATTCGGCACTACTTTCTTATTTATTCCAAACGGAAATAAACCTCATGTTCAGTTTAATATCAAAAACAGAACGTTTGCACTAGTCTCACGGAATTCCGAATCAGGAAACCGAATTCTGAAACCGTATGTGTTTGGCAGGCGTAATATATGTTTCTAATCTATGGTTAAAATTGACGGAAACGGAAAGCTTCGGCACCGGCCGTGCTGCAGCGTTCCGTCGCTCTCTCTCGCTCTAGCAAATGACGCTTCTGAGCGACAGAAAAGGCTCATCTTTTGAACTCCCTTTCTTAGTAAAGCCATCATCATTCATTTCTCAACATTTAACATAATATTATGTATTATATAGTATTATAGGTATGTATGTAGTAATATTTTATTTGGTATGTGTACATATATTCACAATAGTTTATATAAAGTATTTGTATGTATTATACCGATAGTCATTGTAGCTTTTTATTTAGCTTTTTTGCGCCGCACAATTCTTTTTTTCTCTGTTTCTCCCTATGGTTGACTGGGAGAAAATGCTCTTAGCATTAAGTCCACCATTTGTTAAAAGTATATTTTTACTTTGCAACAATAAAGTGTTAAAATAAATAAATAAAAGGATAGCAGCATAGGAAAGTGCTGTTCCGTGCTGATAGATGAGAACCAACCCTTATACTATGCTTCTTCAGATACCAAAACGAGTTCGGATTTACCCTGGCTGAACGAGATGTGATAGTAGATGACATAAGGGTGCGAGGTGTCGGCAAGAGTTCGGTGCCGTCGGAAGTGGTGCCACCTAGCGGGAAAGGCGTCAAACCTACCCCTGAAAAGGTAAGGTCTACCTTATGTACCTTTGTGATCAATAAAGATTTAATAAAGTACATAAAAGGTATAACGCCCTGAACTTTACATTCGCGGTCTGTTTACAATTTTTTTAAAAGATGTCGTCGTAGTAATTATAGTCTTTGGCTGTAGTAATTTACTCCCAAACAAGAACTTTCTATCACAGATACTCATTAGAACATACAAACAGCGGACTGTCCAATACGTTATTTGACTCAACTTTTTCAAGTTTGTTTTTAGGGTTCCGCTCCTCAAAAGGTAAAAGGCGGCCAAGTGCGAGTCGGACTCGCCCATGAAGGGTTCCGTAGCAGCAAGTAACATTCTACGATTTATGACGTATTAAAAAAAAACTACTTACTAGATCTCGTTCAAACCAATTTTCGGTGGATTATTTTAGAAGTTACAGGGACACACACACACACACATTTTACTTTTTTTACCACTTTGGAAGTGTCTCTCGCGCAAACTGTTCAGTTTAGAAAAAAATGATATTAGAAACCTCAATATCATTTTTGAAGACTTATCCATAGATATCCAACAGGTATGGGTTTGATGAAAAAAAATTTTTGAGTTTCAGTTCTAAGTATGGGGAACCCCTAAATTTATTGTTTTTTTCCTATTTTTGTGTGAAAATCTTAATGCGGTTCACAGAATACGTCTACTTACCAAGTTTCAACAGTATAGTTCTTATAGTTTCGAAAAAATTGGCTGTGACATACGGCAGACATATATGACAAATCTATAAGTTCCGTTTTTTGCCATTTGGCTACGGAACCCTTATAAGATCACTCACTTGTCTGTCACAGACAATTTACTACGAAACTATGGACCGAATAAGTTGAAATTTGGTAAACATATGTAAGTCAGTGACCCAAAGACGGACGGACGTTCAGCATAAATAAATGGATTTCAAATATGGGAGCCACTTATGGGGGAGGTAAATTAGAAATGTAAAAAAAAGTTTTGTGAACTTATGAGAATTTTAAATATATTTTTTTATTTTGTTTAGATCGGTGTTTTTGAAGTTATTACCACCCCTAAACTTAAGTTCTATACCTGTAGATTTCAGGAAAACCTACGAGAAATACCGAACCCTCTTTACGCGAGTTTAACTAGCACTTGACCGGTTTTTAATGTCATTTATATTTTTTTTGCTCATAATAAGGATATTCTATAAAAAAAGGAATAACATATTTCAAATTACAATACAATACAAAAAATTTTCTTTGCACCAAATAAGTTTCATTAAAAATTACAAAGTTTACAGAATGTTACAAAATAAATAAGGTACAAGAGGCGGCCTAATTATTAGGGTGTCTCCAATTTCTGACGTTTAATATTCTTTTTAGTCTGTGAAGGTGTACTTCGAAGGTGGCTACCAAGACACCGCAGTATACTTGCTGGATAAGCTGAAGCCTGGGCAAGAGATAGACGGTCCAGCCATCATCATGGACAGTCTGTCTACTGTACTAGTCGAACCAGGTATTTTGACAGGTTTTTACCCGACTACGGTAAAGCCAAAAGGAGTCGGTATAATCAGGTGGTTATTTTCCTAAATTTCACGCGGGTACATAACACAGCGTTGATACAACCACCAACCTGATAAAAATAAAATCAATCTCCCTTAATTCAACTTTGATATGATAGTTTATCTAGACGCTAGATACTATGTAGTGGTACATAGATGATGATTTTTTAAAAAAAAAATCTACTTATAAAATGTAGAACTCATTGCGACAAAATAAAAATATTTCAATTGCATACTACTAACGTACTTTTAACGGGGCTATAAGTCTATAAACATAACTAGCTTTTGCCCGCGGCTTCGCTCGCGTCCTTTCTTAGCGGATGCCTACGTCATAACATCTACCTGCATGCCAAATTCTGTTTCTGTTCGTGTTATGTCCTCGCGTAAAGTTTAGGCAAATAAGCGCCCGACTGTCCGACCACTAATTATAACCTAGCCTTAAAAAAGAAAACCCATAATACTTTATCAGAAAACCTTACTGCCTCCGTGGTCCAGTGGTTAAACCACTATACCTCGTCAAATCACCTAGGGTAGGTAGCGGACCCCGGGCTCCGATGATGATCATTACATAATTCCTCCTGTTTCAGACTGTCGCGCAGACATCACGAAATATGGTGACATCCGCATCACTGTGGGCTCTGGTCATCCTAAAAAAGTTACAGCTGAGCTGGATTCCATACAACTCAGCATATTCTCACATCGATTTATGTCTATTGCTGAACAGATGGGCAGGTCAGTTGCATTATATCTTCTTATTACTCGACTGCACCAGAAGGAGGATTGTTTACTTATTTATTTAGTTACCAATTTATGTACACGGACAATGTATACAGAAAATACATAAACTAAAATGTGTACACTACTTATTTCAAAATTATGTTATTTGAGTGTATTTATGTATGTACATATATTTATTTGGCACGATCTGCAGCCTATTTTATCTTGAGGGGGTCTTAACTGGTGGAGCTGAGAGAAAGCAAGTTCCCTAGCGGTGGTTTTTAGCTATGTTTGATGAAAATCGGTTCAGCCGTTTAAAAGTTATTGGGGTTAACGCTTAAAAGCCAGGGCTTTCTCTAGCAAATAATAGATGGCGCTACGGCTATCAAGACGTATTGGTAGTTCCGCTATTCATCACTAGATGGCGTTCTTGACAGTCGGGGTTTTTTGATTTGCCTAGCAAATAAACTTGTCCGTAGAGTCCTACAACGCACTTCAATATCGGTGAACATAAAGGAGCGCCTGGACTTCTCGTGTGCGCTGTTCGGCCCGGACGGCGGGCTGGTGTCCAACGCGCCGCACATCCCCGTGCACCTGGGGGCCATGCAGGAGACCGTGCAGTACCAGGTGCGTAGCATCAGCATCAGGCCTTCGTTTCAGTCTCCACTGTAGGAGCATGACCCTCTCTGTACTACCAGAGCCATATACGGGGTGACTTTTTAAACGCTGTCCAAATTTTTGGAGCAAGTTCAGTCCATGATATTGAACTACTTTCTACAAAAAAGTTAACTTTCTTCAATAAAGTTAAAAATCGATAAAAAATTTCCGTCCTCCCATACAAAATCCGTCTGTCTGAGCGCTGATTTGTATGGGAGAACGAAAAATTTTTAATAACTTTTTTATAGAACTTGCCCAAAAAAAATGGACAGTGTTCAAAAAGTCAGCCTGTATTAGCCAGAGCAGTTAGAGGATTTGGCCAACACTCTTCACGCTGGCCAGACGGGTTGGAGAGATACGTATCATTCAAAGATATCAATCGATTAATGACAATAATTATTGTATGTTATTATGACTAATAGTTTTATGACTTATTGTGTACTTACACAATAAGTCATAAAACTATTATTATATACTTATATAAGGTAAGGTGAACTGGTAGACAATGCTTAGCATTAAGTTTTACCTTTTGTATTATAATCGTTAGATTATTGTGCAATAAATATTAAATAAAAAATAAAATATATGAGAAGGTGGTAAATGGAATCAAAATATTGATAAATCGCTAGCCGCATCGCCTATTAAAAGGTGTTGCAGTGGTCCATGGGCAGCGGTGATCACTTACCATCAGGTGACCCGCTTGCTCGTTTGCCGTCCTATAACATTAAATAAACGGTCAAGTGCGAGTCGGACTCGTACATGAAGCGTTCCGTACCTCCGTACAATGTTTTCAAACGCTGTAGAAATTAGTTTTTTGTATGACGACCCCCTCTAATTTTTAACTTTTTTTTATTTTTTGTATTTGTTGTTATAGCGGCCATAGTAATACATAATCTGTGAAAATTTTAAGTATGTATTTAATGCCATTATTAAGATCTAGTTAAAAACGCTGAAAAAACACGTTTTTGTATGACGACCCCCTTTAATTTTTAACTTTTTTTTATTTTTAGTTTTTGTTGTTATAGCGGCCACAGTAATACATAATCGGTGAAAAATTCAAGTGTCTAGCTATTACGGTTCAAGTGATAGAGCCCTGTGACAGACGGACAGACAGCAGAGTCTCAGTAATAGGGTCCCGTTTGCACCCTTTGGGTACGGAACCCTAAAAAACATGATTTTCATTTTTGACCATTGCCTCGATCGGCTTTTACGATCTGCGCGGGAAGAGGGGTAGCTGGTACATTCTAATATTTTTTTCTCTCTCACACATTGTATGGCTTGAAAACTACGTCAAGCGGAGGCCCTTGACGGGTTTAGTTCGTCTCTGTCACAAACCCTCATGCAATAGAGATAGCTGAAACCATTGCGGGTCATGTGTCTCTCTTGCACGTAAGGTTTGTGACAGAGACGGACTGATCCCGTCGCGGGTCTCCGCTGAAGGCCGTACCTGAATTTTCCGGTGTCCAGTGCTGCCCCCATTTAAAATAAATCATTTCAAAGATAACATCATTTAAAATTTTCCTACTAACAAGCCCTAGATAACCCTTCAATGTATTTTATGAACTACTGTTTACTGTATAATGAGAACGTTAAGCTTTTTTACGCACATTTGCCAAAAGTGGCCGTTTTTCGAAAACATGCGTAGTAAAGCTTAACGTTCTCACTTTAAACTGTAAACAGTAGTTCATAAAATACTTTGAAGGGTTGTCTAGGACTTGGTAGTAGCAAATTTTAAATAATGTCTCCGTTTTCTTTGAAATGATTTATTTTAAATGAGGGCAGCACTGGACCGGGAAAATTCAGGTACGGCCTTAACACAGTTTCAAGCCTATGAAATACAAATTACATGTGTGCGAAAATACATATGAATAGACTTATACTACGTGGAAGGGACATACCCGTAATAAATCGAACCACGGTCTATACTAGATCACTAGTATAATGAAATTAAAATAACAGCCAAAGAAAAAAACAAAATTTCAGCATTTCCATACAAAAGTGTGCGGCCGCCCGGGCGATTTGTATGGGAATGTCGAAATTTTTTTTTGGTCTTATTTGCTCTTATTTTAATTTCATTATACTTTAGTGATCTAGTATAGACCGTGGTTCAATTTATTACGGGTATGTCCCTTCCACTTGTATAATATTATATTTTACTTTGTTATACAGATGAAACTTCGTGGCGATTCGTTGAAGCCAGGCGATGTACTTTTGGCAAACCACCCGAAAGCTGGCGGCTCGCATCTGCCAGACCTCACAGTTATCACGCCAGTGTTTCACAAGTACCAAACTCTTTTTTAATGTCCATTTTTAGGGTCCCGTACAAAAAATGAAAACACGGAACTCATATAGGATCACTCGTACGTACGTCTGTCCGTCCGCCTGACACAGCCAATTTGCTCCGAAGCTACTGGACCGAATCAGGTGAAATTTGGTAGGATGGTGTAATCCTATGACCCAAAAAAAATTGTGTAAAGTAAATAAATATTTTTTTTAAATAAGGGTCATTTTCGGGGGACAAATTAGGGAATTGAAAAAAAAAGTTTTTCAAACCTTACTGTGTCATATATCAAATGAAAGGGCTCGTTATGCGGATCTCAAATATTTTTGTTATAATTGTAAAATAAATAGTTTTGATTTTATTCATGAAAGAAGACAAAAGTTGACCACCCCCAGATCTCCGAAACTACTGAGCCTAAAATTTAAAAAAAAAAAACGAAATGTGGCTAATTGCTTGTAGATTACAGGAAAACCTATAAGAATTCAATCAATTGTACGGAACCCTCTCCACGCGAGTTTAACTCGCACTTGGCAGGTTTTATTTTTGAAATAATTACTTCCTTACCTTTTCCCACTTTACGTGGGGTTATTCTAGACCGGAAACAAAACGGCAAAGGCTGGGAACCATACGGTAAATGCCGTAAAACATTCCTTCTCACCGTACTGGTTTTCTTTCTAACTCTTTCGCCATTACGGCATTAAGAATCTATTTTTTTAAATGTTTAGTATATGTAGCGTATATATATGTATGTAGGTATATGTATAGGAAGTATATATATATATATATATATATATATATATATATATATATATATATACATACAACATACATACAACAATGTACATTGTGTATTTTATGTATACTACACTTTATCTTGCAACCCACATTTAGACTTTCTGTATATATATATATATATATATATACTTCCTATACATATACCTACATACATATATATACGCTACATACATATATATATATATATATATATATTTATGTAACAATGTACATTGTGTATTTTATGTATACTACACTTTATCTTGCAACCCACATTTAGACTTTCTGTATAACCCAAAGGTTGACTGGTAGACAACGCTTTTAGCTTTAAGTTCGCCTATTGTTCTGTACAATTTGTATTTGATGGACAATAAAGATTAAATAAATAAATAAATTAAACCACACGGTATAGGCCGGAACCCACACATCACAAAATAAGAACATCAAACTAAATCTACTAATCGTATCTGATTGACCTTACGGTGTAGACAGCGCCTGTCTGCGAAGAGTGCGATTAATATTTTAGTCGCCTTTTACGACATCCACAAAAAGAGGTGGAGTGGTCCTATTCTAGGCTGGAAGCTACATTGCCAAGTAAAAAATGAACTCTTACAGGTCGCACCCTCGTCCAATATTCTTCGTAGCCTCCCGAGGCCACCACGCAGACATCGGGGGACTGACCCCGGGCTCCATGCCGCCCCACTCCGTCACGCTGGCCCAGGAGGGGGCGGCCTTCAAAAGCATGCTGCTGGTTGACGGAGGGAAGCTCAATGAACAGGAGCTCACTGATGGTAAAAACATTGCGTCTTAATGATTCAAATTAATTTAAACATTTTTCTTGCATTGTAATGCTATTTGTTGTTTGTTTTGCGTGTGTGTTGCCATTCAGCTATTTTCCAAAACCGAGCTGTATTGCCAAACTGCTATCGGTTATGTCAAACAGCGGATTATACAATCCAACTGCGACATATATTCGTACATCACATATAAATAATAATAATAATAATAATGTTATATTAAATACTTGCCGTACTGTCCGTAAATTTCTCTCTTCTACTTCTACTGACTCTTGAAAATCTTTCCTCTTCTTACTGTTTGCGTTTGGCCACAAGCCCGCGTAATCAGGAAAACCCCAAAATCATATTTGGGAGAAAAATTAAAACAAAAAAATAAATAATAATAATAATAGCCTTTATTTCCAAACTTTAGGTACACTTACAATAAGGTATAATAAGTTTTACAAAATTAGTACACATTTAAATGGTGTCCCTAAGCTCGGTGTGCCTCTTGGCAAAGGCCTCCTCCAACTCCTTCCATTGAGCCCTGTCCTGTGGTACTCTGCTCCAGTAGGGCCCCAAGGTCAGGCAGATATCATCTCTCCACCGGGTTTTTGGACGTCCCTGCCCCCTTATCCCATCCCGTGGGTATCAAAGAGTGACTTGCTTGCTCCATTTCTCTTGTTTACACCTCAGCATATGACCTGTCCAGCTCCATTTGAGTGGTCTATCCGTGTCAGTATGTCTACTAGTTTAGTTTTTGACCTTGTTTCGGAGTTTCTTATTTTGTTACTTAGCCTGATCCGGTGCATATTTCTTTCCATCGCACTTTGGCAGGTTGCCAATATTTCTCTATGATTATCTGTTAGGGCCCAGGTTTCACACCCATATGTCAAGCAAGGGAGAATACATGTGTTAAATAGTAGATTGTGATTCAAGACGTAAAGGTAATAGTTTTAACGCGAGGGCGCTACTTTGAATCCAGAGCGAAACGAAGGATGCCACAGTAGAATCACGAGGGTAGCGAGGGGTTCTACGGTGGAATCCTGAGTTAAGCGAGAGATTCAAGTATATCGCCCGAGATAAAACTTACCGTACACCGTGTAGACATTCTTCTTTTCATCTCCATCTATGAGAAAAATCAAGTATATACCTATAACGAAAGTAGAATACCTATATATACCTAATCAGAGTTTAACAGTCAGTTACTAACCTTTATTTAGTTGCGTTTTCACTGGAGAAGTACTATGAAAATATTTTTCTAGGACCACCACATCTTATACATTTTCCAGTCATTAGAATCGTTTCATTACTTTTTCCTTGTGTGTAATTCTATATATATGTAAATATGTATATTATACGTAAACTTCATACTTATTTACTATCGGCCTCATTAAGAAATTACTCACATTTAAAATAGTATAAGTAAAAATAACCTAATAGTTAATTAACGTTTTAAAATAATTAAAATAACCTAATAATCAAAAACAACAATTGCGCGTTTTATTGGTTTTTGATAATATATTACTTAGAAGCAAGAGAACCAAAAAATGTTGACCTACAGTCATCCATGTAAAACGTGTTGTATTCCAATTTTAAAAAATTACGACGCTGTTGCCTATATTTTATAATTTTAAAACTAAATTCTTCTTTTTTTTTGCAGACTGCCAATATTATTTTTGATTCTACATTCGTGTTCGGTTTTCAAATGTGTTTTAACGCCTAGGGAATTTACTTTTTACTTTTCAGTGTCTAGAGAATTACCAGTGACTTCAAATATTTGGGATAAAAACATCGTTTTTCGAATACATGAGCTGAAACGTCTTTTTCTTGATATGCATGCTTATTTCTTTGTTTTTCATTATCTCTTTTAGAGACCAGTATTTGCTCCAACCACAAGCAATTCTTTTGTTTATTTCCTTTGACATTGAGTTTTTAGGGGCTATAATATGTCCTAGCTAAACATATTCCTCGACATACTCAAGGCTGTTTCCATAAACTTTTATGTTGACTTCTGTGGAGTTGGTCATTAGCTTAGTTTTATTTGCATTCATTTCTAGTTCTACTTTTCTGCTTTCGTCTGCTAATGTGTTTATAAT
Organism: Acrobasis repandana; assembly: GCA_963576875.1. Classification (NCBI taxonomy): domain Eukaryota; kingdom Metazoa; phylum Arthropoda; class Insecta; order Lepidoptera; family Pyralidae; genus Acrobasis; species Acrobasis repandana. Next base: position 4,453,745 of record OY756238.1, read on the forward strand.
TTTTTCTAGTTTTTGTGGATCTTCTTTTAGCAGGATGATATCATCCGCGAATCTTAAATGGTTTCGGCGGCGACCGTTAATGTTTAGGCCCAGATCATGCCAATTTAAATTCCGGAAGATGTGTTCCAGCACTGCATTGAACAATTTGGGTGATAGTGGGTCCCCTTGCCTTACGCCTCTTTCTATGGGAAATGACTCACCTATTGATTCCAATTTTATGCGACCCTTGCTGTTGTTGTAAATGGATTTTATTAATTCTATGTAGGCATGTTCAACTCCTTGTTCTCTTAAACATCACATATACCTCGTGTTAATGAAAGAACTATCAGATGGTACCTCAGCCCATGTAACTGAACAACTTTTGTTCAACAACTTTCACGAAACTAAAAAAGAATAATTTGAATTTTCATACAAACTGATCAGCTGATTGAGTCAATTTGTATGAAAATCCGATTATTTTTTTTGAATTTCATGAAAGTTGTTGAACAAAAGTTGTTCAGTTTCATGGGCTGAGGTACCATCTGAGAGGTTTTGCGTTCTTTCATTAACACGATATAGTGGTCGGCCTTTCCGACTATGCTAGTGAGTAAACTGTATATTAATTATGATTTGTCCCTATCGATTTCTTAATTATTTATTTTATTTGATTTCAGAGTTGATGAAACCAGGCAAAGAACCAGGGTGCTCAGGCACCAGAAATCTGGCGGACAATCTGTCAGACTTAAAGGCACAAGTAGCGGCCAATCAAAGGGTAAAACATATTCACCTTCACCACAGTAAAACAGTAAACTACAAATATATCAAGACAAACAGTAAAGATCTTAAGTAACTAAACTGTTCTACATGACAAAAAGTAAACTACAAACATATAAAGACAAACAGTAAACTGTACTACATGACAAACAGTAAACTACAAACATATCACGAGGAGTTTTTGGCGGGAAGTTAAGGGGTTCGGTTGGGATTTGCTTTAAATTATTTTACAAATTGATTTTAGTGGACTTTATAATATGAAATTGGTGTTGTTTGGTGTTATAAATGCTAATGACATGAACAATGTGTGAAATAGTTAAAGTGGAGAGGCATAGTACGGCTGTAGTGATATTTATTATGCGGACTGTTTGGGCGTCTTCGGGCGTCGTCCGCCACTCAATCGTCTATGTAAACCAGTGGACTCGTATAGATTTGTCGCCAGAAGCTCCCTTGCAGCAGTCAAAGGCCTACACCACCCTTTGATTGTCTTGTTAGGATTAGGAATAAAAACAAAATTAAAGATAGGCTCTAAAGGACTTGTATCCAGAGCCGTAAAATTATTTAATAAAAAAAAAAAACATATCACGACAAACAGTAAACTGTACTACACGACAAACTTAATAAGAAAAAAAAAATTAATAAGAGTATTTCATACAGAACGGAATCTCCTAAGGTACGCGCAATATGCGTCCCCGTCCCCTGTCCCCGCACCTCTACCCCGTCCTTGTCGCGGGGCGAGAGCGGGCGCACACACACGCGTATGCACGGATGTATAGTTTCGTTTGTAGAAGTGTAGGCATAAATGATACTCCGCTTCTATAAATTTTCATACCTGTGCCTTCACTACTATCACGTCTTATCCCTGGAACAGTACAGGGGCCTCTTGCGGCTCTAAGGCTTGAACTACGTCAAGCAGACGCCCCGGACGAGTTTAGTCTGTCTCTGTCACAATCCCTACGTGCAAAAGAGATAGCTGAAACCGTCGCGGGTCACGTGTCCCTTTCGCACGTAGGGTTTGTGACAGAGACGGACTAAACCCGTCCGGGGCGTCCGCTTGACGTAGTTTCAAGCCTAAGCAGGCAAAGCCTAGGGCTGCAAGATCACAGGTATGGCGCTTCATACAAGCGGAGTAATATTTATGCCTAATACTACATACTTAATATCACGCTGTTTCCTACAGGGGTAGGCAGAGACTATGGACCTCCACTTGCTACGATCCTGACTGATATCTCTCTATTTATCTACATTCATCGTACGTACTACTTACGTACTTCTGTCCTCTCCTTCTTGGGGTTCCGAACCCAAAGGGTGCAAACGGGACCCTATTACTGAGACTCCGCTGTCTGTCCGGCTGTCACAGGGCTCTATCTCTTGAACCGTAATAGCTAGAAACTTGAAATTTTCACCGATTATGTACTCCTATTACTGTGGCCGCTATAACAACAAATACTAAAAATAAAAAAAGTTAAAAATTAAAGGGGGTCGTCATACAAGAAACGTGTGTTTTTCAACGTTTTTTACTCGAGTTAATAACGTATAAAGATCTATCTCTATAATGGCAATAACTAGATACATGAAATTTTCAGCGATTATGTATTCCTATGGCCACTATAACAAAAAATACTAAAAATAAAAAAAAGTTAAAAATTAAAGGGGGTCGTCATACAAAAAACGTGTTTTTTTAGCGTTTTAAAACATTGTACGGTGGTACGGAACCCTTCATGTACGAGTCCGACTCGCACTTGGTCGCTTTTTTAAGAATGTCTGCAATCTGGTCGCAGTTCGTGGAGGATGATCCTGCCCCACTTTTTCACTCACATTTGCTTCGAAGACCCTTTTAAGGTGTCCGCTACGTTACACGACGGGTTCAGTCTATCTCTGTCACCAACTGTACGTGCGACAGAGACACGGCATCACGCGACGGATTAGACATGGGTAATCTCGACTCCGAGGAGTGTTTCGGCTTACTGAATCTTACTCCGCATCCGGTACCGACTCATCTTAATGATTCCTACTCCCTTATCGGCTCCAGCTCCGAGGTCCGCTAAGTTTCGCTATTGAATCTCATACCATATATATCTCATACCAGAAAGGACGTCTTTATTCTCTAATAAAGACGTCCTTTCTGGTACCGGTTTCAATACAGAATAATATTAACTCCCGACTCCCGATTCCTCCCGAGACGCGGTGGAGCTGAAACGCGTCTCGCGGCTCGCGACCCGACAGACGCCGATTCCCTGCGGGACTAAGATCGGTGCGGACTCAATAACTCGCGGGAGCCGATAACGATTACCGGGATTCAGTACGGGTATCGGCTCCTGTTGATGAATCGGTTCATTTAAATATTCAAATCCGGAGTAACCCATTTCTACGACGGATTCTGCTATCTCTTTCGCACGAAAAATTGGTGTCAGAGATAGACTGAACCTGTCGCGTAACGAACTTAGTAAACCTCCTTTCATACAACCTTTCTACATGCCCGTACCATATCAACATTCGTTTCTCAATGTTTGTTGCTAAATACATATTAAAAATTAATACATTGATTTATTTAAGGCGAGGTGGATTCACAATTTGTAATATTGTGCGTGTTTTTGAAAAATCACTGTTATTAAACTACTACAGTTTATTAATCAAAAAATTTAAAAGATAAAAATCTTAAGGATTTTCTACAGACACCCACAATAGCCAAAACACGATTGAGAATTTTTGGCTCGATAGAAAAAATCACAAACATACCTCTAAATTTGCCTTTATAATAATATATATAAATATATATACAGTGAAATATTCGTCGAGAGCGAAGAAAGGCCCGGAGCCGTGCTCGACGATATTTCGCAGTGTTTTATTTATAATTTTTTGTATTATTTATTTTTTTTGTAGCCAAAACAGATAGATATTTAGATATATTAGGTCCTTACATATGAAATTGCCGATTTTCAATACTGGCAACTTTAAAATTAAATATCTTGCGTTTCATTAGGAATTCCAAATTCAAATTTATTTCGAAATAAAGCCAGAAAAATATTGTTTTAAAATTCGTATTTCATTTGTTTTAACATCATTTGTTTGAGTTTCAACATTGCTATAACAACAACTATGGACAAATTGAAAATTCGCGGTATTTACGAATACGAGTTCCACCGTGGCACCAGTGCTGCAGAAACGACTCGAAGAACGACGTGTATGGACCAGGCACCGCTAACGAACGAACGGTGCGTTTTTGGTTTCAACGTTTTCGTTCTGGAAATTTCGATTTACACAATGAGCCTCGTGGACGACCTGATACTCAAGTGAATAACGAAGAATTGAAGGCGATAGTGGAAGCGGATCCATCTCAAACCACTTCTGAATTAGCAGAAGCCTTCGGCGTAAGTGACAAAACGATACTTATCCACTTGCGCCAAATCGGAAAAATATAAAACTCGAAAAGTGGGTACCGCACGAATTGACTGAAGCAAACCAACAAACACGCGTTGCTTGCTGCGTTTCTTTGCTTAATCGCCACAATAATGAGGGGATTTTGAACCGTATCGTGACTTGTGATGAGAAATGGATCCTGTACGACAATCGGAAGCGATCATCACAATGGCTTGACCCTGGAGAACCGGCAAAACCTTGCCCTAAGCGAAAACTGACCAAAAGGAAGATTCTGGTTAGTGTTTGGTGGACCAGTGCTGGTGTTATCCACTACAGCTTCTAGAGATCAGGCCAGACGATTACTGCAGACTTGTATTGCCAACAATTGCAAACAATGATGGAAAAGCTCGCCATTAAACAACCGAGACTGATGAATTGCTCTAGCCCACTGCTCCTTCAGGATAACGCTAGACCACACACTGCACATCAAACGATCGCCAAGTTAGAGGAGCTGCGACTGGAACCTCTGCGTCACCCACCATACTCTCCAGATCTTGCCCCAACCGATTACCACTTTTTTCAAAATTAGGATAACTTTTTACAAGGAAAAAATTTAAAATCTGACGAGGCAGTCAAAACCGCCTTCAAACAGTTCATAGACTCTCGCTCCCAGGATTTTTTTTCCAAAGGTATCAATGATCTGCCTATAAAATGGCGGAAGTGTATCGATAACAACGGCGCATGCTTCGATTGATTAAATAATAATTTCATTAAAAAAAACTTGTTTCACTTTTTTGATACTGAACGGCAATTTCATATGTAATACATTTTTTGGTAGAATTTTCATATAAAAAGGTGATTGTATAAAATAGTAATATGTATTATAAAGGCAAATTTAGGCAAATTTAGAGGTATGTTTGTGATTTTTAAAGTGAAACTTTTATTACATCGTCTCGAAACTTTTTCGTCTGTGTGTTGCATGTCGCGTGACGGTCGGCCGCGATGTCTATTAATGTGAAAAAAAGTTTCACTTTTACCGTGGTTTCATAAAACCACAATCCTTTTTTTTTTCTATCGAGCCAAAAATGCTCAATCGTGTTTTGGCTATGAGTCTGTAAAAAAGCCTTAAGATTCTTATGTAAAATTTTTGTGGAATAGAGTTGTAGTAGTTTAATTACAGTGATTTTTCTAAAAACACTCAGTTTTCTTGGCTCTGAACTGGCGGGGCCATAGGAAAATCCGATTTTGACTGCCGTATTCCGTTTTTTTTTTTCAGGGAATCCAGCTAGTAGGCGAATTGATAGACCAGTACAGATTGGATGTGGTTCAGGCGTACATGACGCACATACAGACAAACGCAGAGCTAGCCGTCAGGGATATGCTCAAGGTAAATTATCAACCGATACTAAGTGCTGATTTGTGACAAAATCTTTAAAATTGGTTATTTTACTTGGTCAAAAATTTATTATTTGGTACTGTTAATAGAAAAAAAAACGTCACAAAATAATGCCACTTGCCATTGATCACATCCACTTTGAACGTGATTTAAGATTTATTAATGCAGAAAAACGGATATTAAGAGCAAAATAGCGTATTATGAAAACAAGTGCGGTAAATTATAAAAATATCTCGGATTTATAAAAACTGCATATAGCCCGCTATAAAGTGGCATTACCCGCGCTTGTAGCGGACGACAAGTGCTACTTGCGGTCCGAAGTGACGTAAATAAATGATATACACTTGGCTCTTAATTTCAACTAGAGAGCTATGTTGCAAATTCAAAGTAAATGTCTACGTAGGGTTAGGTAGTTCTTTCATGATGGTCCAGGTTGAAAAGAAAAAACTTAGAATGTAATAGCTGCTTCTCTTCCAGCGCATATCGTTAAAGCCGATCGAGGGAATGGGCGAGAATGCGAATCATGTTAATAAGCAACCCATCACTATTTTGATTTCTTTTTTTACCTTCTCGTCAACGATCTCGCTAAAAGTGGACTTTGGGATTTGCGGCCCTGGGCTCTGTCAGCTTAGAGCTGCAAGATCCAAAATGCTCTGTCTGCCCCGTTAGGGACAAAGACGTGAAAGTGTGTGCTAAGTGTGGTTATATTTGTGGGTGCCCCTTGTTTCACAGACTGAAATTTCATAGAACTTCGATTCACAGAAAATTTTTCATAGAATATTTAATTCTTATATTTTTATTTCAAATATTATTGTTTCAAAGACTATTTACTTGAATGAAACACAATTTATAGAAACAAAGTTCAATTAATTTTAGAATCTCATATTTTCATTTAACAAACTAATCAAACAGTAGAATATTTCTTTAAAGAATATTGTTTGTTCGGTATAATCTTTCATGGAATTTTATTTTACTTAAAATTATTATTTAAGGAAGTATTAAGTGAAAACATTGTATAATTAAATTAAATACCATATAAAAAGTTAGAATACATTTTAATCGCTACCACAATATAGGTTAGGGCAAACTTATAAGTTAGGTTAGAACTGCGACCAAACACAACACACGGGGAAAGTTTTATCCATTTTACTAGAATAGGGCAAACTTATAGGTTATAAATATTATATTAACTAAACTTATTAAAAATAATAATATTTAATTTAATATTCTGATATTAGAAACATCGCAAAAGTAAATGTTATTTGTAATAAAATTCTATGATTTCAAATTATTCATAACAAACATTCTAATTATTGATTTTCTGTGCTACGAAAATCTATTATTAATAATTCTTTATACTGAGTAACCTACATATTGATTATTCTATGACATGATAATCTTGCACGAGACGCCACATTGAGTATATTATACTCGTAGTATCAGTAATACAAGTCAAATCAGATACTTTTTTGTTAACGTCAAAACAAACATTTTCTATGGGATTTGAAATATCGGACTAAGACGTCATAGTTCCTTGGAGTCAAATAGCTCTATTAATATCCGTTTTTCTGCATTATTAAATCTAAAATTACGAATAATAAATTCTCTAGAAATGTAAGGCTCCTACATTCACCGATTCGATTCTGATTTCATTTACGCAAACTAACTAAACAACGAAACACTCAAACACACACATAGACAAATATGCATGCGATTGGTCGCGACAAGGTCACGCTTCGTCGTCGGGTGGGGGCGGTCACCGCAACGATTGGTGAGGTATAAGTACAACGCGAGGCTTAGGTACATTTTGCATAACACTTTCCACAGATGTCGAGTTTAGATTATTAAAATATTTAGTAAAGGTGAGTCCTGTGTTTTTCATGTCTGTATGGCTTCTACACTACTTCACAGCACATGACGGCATTTTTAATGAATCAATTATCGCAAAAACAGAGCAATATTCTCAAAGGAAACTTTTTGCGACGCAACCGCACAACTCGAGTGTCACAGAGAAATGTCGCACCACGCGGTTTATATTTTAAGCCCCGCCCGCCGCGGTACATATCGCGTGGAATGATTTTTCGGGATTAGTTACGCTTCTAGGGATTATTATTCGTAGATCTAAAATCACGTTCAAAGTGGATGTGATCAATGACAAGTGGCATTAGTTTGTGACGTTTTATTCTATTATAATTTATTTTTGACCCAGTAAAATACCCAGTTATTTCAATTACAGGAAATAGCCAAGAACGCCCTGTCTAAAACAGGTTCGACCATACTAAAAGCCACAGAGTATATGGACAATGGGACACCCATACAGCTTACCATCACATTGGATAAGGAGAACGGCAGTGCGATATGTGATTTCACGTGAGTTTGTATGTAACTTAATTTTAATGTAACTTTCCTTATTAAGAGAACCCCCATACTAGCGTCTTTCGAGCGTCGTCGTCGTGTCAGCTTTTGCGTAGCATCGACGCGACGTCGACGCTGCGGCGACGCGACGCCAGCGCAGCGAACGCGGGGCTTACGCAGCGCTGGCGTCACGTCACCGCGGCGCCAGCGCATCGTTTTTTGCTAACAAGTACAATTCGCAACACAATCCACTTGTCTAGAGATGGGCGGTGGATAAATACCCAATCTACCCATTTGGTTATTAACCCGGTAGATTAGGTAAATACCCGTATCTACCCATGTTGCAAATTGTACTTGTTCGCAAAAAACAATGCGCTGGCGCCGCGGTGACGCGACGCTAGCGCTGCGTAAGCCCGGCGTTCGGCAGTCGGCCAGCGCTGACGTCGCGTCGACGCTACGCAAACGCTGACACGACGACGACGCTCGAAAGACGCTAGTGTGGGGGATCTCTTAGGGCACCCGCTACGTAAAGCCCGCGACGGGTTCAATCTATCTCTGTCACAAATTTTACGTGTGAAAGAGATAGCAGAATCCGTCGCGTGATGCCGTGTCTCTGTCGCACGTACAGTTTGAGACAGAGATAGACTGAAACCTTTAGAGGTCGAAAATGACACAGTGAACACGGCCGTCAGTGGCGCCCTCATTCCATGTTAATTATTAAAACATGGGTAAATGCAAAACGAAATGACCTGTTCAGAATTTTTAAATAGCCAAATTATTTAACTATTATAATATATGTATGTAACTATTATAATATAAGTATACGTACTTCTGCCTTCTTATTGATGTATCATAAATGTCCTCTGTCCAACTGGTCGACTGGAAGAGATCCCTTCTGGGATAACTTCACCTTTTGTACCATTGCGTTTGTCATCATCATCAACAGGTCTTTTTTAGTCTCCACTGCAGGAGCACGACCCTCTCTGTACTACCAGAGCCCTATATTAGCCAGAGCAGTCAGAGGATTTGTCCTACACTCTCCACGCTGGCTACACGGGTTGGAGAGGTCTTATTGATGTTTAGAAGCTTTGTGTTTTTTTTATTAGGTTCACAAAACTGACAATACACAGTAACAAGTATATGTAGTAACATGTGAAGGTGTAAAATCTTCTCGATGCGAACACAGCATGCACATATAATAGCTGCTATAGAAAAGTACATATAACTACACTGAACAATACTATTAGGTACTACAATATAAAAGTAAATTAACTAAATATTCACGGAAGCATATTTTTTTTCGATAGAATTGGCCGATGCACTGAATATATCAAATTTTGACGATACATCATTATATGCGGAACACATGCAAACAATCGGTGAATTGTTTAGCTTGTGTTTCCTAAGTCGCCTCCTACGACATCCACGGGAAGGCTTGGAGTGGTCCTACTACTCTGCCGGGAACCACACACCTAATTGTGTTTGTAACTATGTAATTGCTTAAAGATTTTTTTAAAAGCAATTGCACACGGGGAGTGCCGACAGAAGCGAAAACTTGAGAGGTGTCGGTTACGGTAAGTGTCGCGAGTTCAATGGTTTTTTCCCCGTCTCAAAAAATGGCCATCGCGCCTAAATAAGTTTTCACTTAAATAAATAACTGACATTAGAATATTGAAAATATTTCTTTATTACCCCAGGGGAACTGGTGTGGAGGTGTGGGGCAACCTGAACGCACCACGAGCCATCACACTCTCGGCCCTCATTTATTGTCTGCGGTGCATGGTGGGACATGATGTACCACTCAATCAGGTAAATAGACGCGGATAATAGATAAAAGGAAAATTAGGGACCGTCCAATTATTACGTACGCACCAAAAGGGGGGTGTGGGAGTCTTTGATCTGCTTATTTTTGATGGCATGGGGATGGGGCGGTCTTCTTCTCGTGCCAAACGCTCAAAATGTGATTAAATTTTTTTCGCTCCAGAAGGTTGCCACTTTCACAGCGTTGTTTGTGGCACATAGGTCACGCTTAGTGCAGCTGGTGGGCACGATGGGCAGGAGCGGAGGTGTGATATAGTTTGGTCGTTATGACCATACTGACACTGTGTTGGGTCAATATAACGTCATCGGGCCAAATTATGCCTGCACCGGCCTTCCTCTGTTCGGAGGCGATTTAAGTAAGATGGGGCGGTAAAAAATGGTTAAAATTCTGCACGGTTTTCGACTTCATCGTGAGATCAGGTCGTTGGAACCAAAATATTGCATTATTACCCAACTTATATAAGTAATCGAATAAAGGGAAGTGGGTCTAATTTAGCTTGCAAGATTTGATAACGAACACAGGGACAACGGGACGGATGAAACTAAATAAAAACAAAAAACGAAACTTTTTTTTTTTTGCAGGGCTGTCTGAACCCGGTGTCAGTGATTATTCCACCCGGGTCCATTTTGGACCCGTCCGATGGCGCCGCAGTGGTGGGGGGCAACGTGCTGACGTCACAGAGAATCGTCGACGTGGTTTTGAAAGCATTCCAAGTAAGATTGTATCTACATTTAAGAGCCAGGGTCTTGTTGGTGTCATTGTATGGACAAAGAAGCACACAATTACTTTTTAACAGGGATAATGAAGTCCTTTCCCCTTGCCTCCGCCATTCGACACTTTAGTAAACTTGCGGCCTCCTCCATTCCACACTAGTAAACTTAAGGCGAAATGCCACCCAAAACAGATTTTGGACGCGTGTTACGTTAAACCCATTTATTTGCGTACAAAAACTACGAATTCGCCACAACTTTTACATGATACTGAAATTTTATAGTAGATTGTGCTACAAGGCGTAAAGGTAATAGTTTTAAGGCGACCGCGTTACTTTGAATCCAGAGAGAAATAAAGGATTCCACAATAGAGTCACGAGCGTAGCGAGGGATTCTACGGTGGAATCCTGAGAGAAGCGAGAGATTCTGATATATCGCCCGAGATAAAACTATTACCGTACACCGTGTAGCATATTCTTCTTTGCATCTCCATCTAGGTATGAGAAAAATTTGTAAATTTACAGGGTGGAATTGAAGTCGTTGGCATCCTTTTAAATATACACTATACCCATGATACAAAGTAATTTGAGCCTAATAAAACGTCAATCAAAAGTAGTTATTTTCATATTAAAGAAAACCTCTAAACATGCGTTAGACTCCTTGATAGACACCATTACTGCAATTATAAATAAAAAAAAAAATATCGTCATAAAACTAATGAAAATTAAATTAATTATAAAAGTATTAATTTCATCGCGTCGTCGTAGATTCCGTAGTACCTAACATTCGTTCCCTCAATCGGTCGCATGACATCGCCTTTATCCACTCGACTTTAAACCTTATCCACGCAACTTAAAGTCTGTATTTGTATGCCGGCCGCCCGCGCCGCAGCTGGTGAGTGTACCCACCAGCGCCGGGGTCAAAGCACTCGAAAGCGCGACGCGCGTTGTTTTGATACTTTGTTTATTTTTCTTACTTTTCGATACTTTTTAATTACTGCACTAACTGCAGTATTGTTACCCTAAAAAATATCTTTTAAGTAAGTATATTAACAAGTTAAATTAATGCCAATGATTTCAAATGCTCCCTGTATACCTGTAACGAAATTAGAATACGTAGATATACCTAATCAGAGTTTAACAGTCAGTTACTAACCTTTATTGCCACTTTCTTAACACTTGCCCGTTTATTTATAAAAGAGAGTAAGTCTCGACCATCCTTTTTGTAATGCGTCGAGATCGTGTCGCCACTTCGCCAGAAATATGATATAATGGTCTTTAATAATTGACCAGGTTTGTGCAGCATCGCAGGGCTGTATGAACAACCTTACTCTTGGAGAAGAAAGTTGGGGTTACTACGAGACGGTCGCCGGAGGCAGTGGCGCGGTATGTAATCATCGTCATCACCATCATCAGGTCTTTTTTAGTCTCCACTGCAGGAGCACGACCCTCTCTGTACTACCAGAGCCATATACTAGCCAGAGTAGTCAGAGGATTTGGCCTACACTCTCCACGCTGGCCAGACGGGTTGGCGAGGTCTCACTGATGTTTATGAGCTTTGTTTAGCTTGTATTTCCTAAGTCGCCTTCTACGACATCCACGGGAAGACTTGGAGTGGTCCTGTTCTACTCTGCCGGAAACCACACGGCTACTATGATATATATGGGTAGGACGAACCATAGACAAAAAAAAATGTTTGATATATAGTATCTCTCATTGTCTTTCGTTTTGAGTCCCCAACAGGGTCTTATAATGTAGTTTTGTTCCCTAGGGCCCAGGTTGGAACGGCGCAGGAGGAGTTCATACACACATGACGAACACTCGGATAACAGACGTAGAGATAGTTGAGCGACGGTACCCTATGCTTGTGTCGGCGTTCTATCTGAGGGAAGGATCGGGCGGCAAAGGTGAAGATTTGTTTGTTTTAAATAGATTTATGTGTGTTTTCTTCCTCTTAGATCGAAGACGTGGTCGATGGAATTATCGGGAATCCGCTAGATGACATATAGTCAAATCAGACACTTTTTTCTATACGTCAAAACAAACATTGTCTACTGGATTTGTATGAAATACAAAACCGTGACGTCATAGATATTCGGAGTCAAATAGCGCTCTTAATATTAGTTTTGCTGCATTCAAAAATCCTAAATCAAGGCGAAAATGTATATGACAAGTAACACTATTTTGTGACGTTTTATTATGTTAACAGTACCATATTTATTTTTGACCCAGTCATATACCCAATTCCACTAAATATGCAAAAGGGTCTTGTCAGTTTTTTTTTGTTGGAGTTTGCTTTAAGGCCGTACCTGAATTCTCGGGGTCCAGTGCTGCCCCCATTTAAAATAAATCATTTCAAAGAAAACGGAGACATCATTTAAAATTTTGCTACTACCAAAGCCTATATAACTCTTCAAAGTATTTTATGAACTACTGTTTACAGTTTAAAGTGAGAACGTTAAGCTTCACTACGCACATTTGCGAAAAACGGCCACTTGTGGCTGATGTGCGTAGTAAAGCTTAGGTTTAAATATATTTTATTGACTCATAAAGAAAAGTATTCACTAACAATGAGCCTAAAACTAATTACAATATGTTATAAATTATGAACGCATAAAAAACAGTGCAGAAAACAAAAATTAAAATAAATAAGTTAAAACTTACAATATTTTGCTGCAAATATACTTTTTCAGCCTTGATTTGAACAAAGTCAAAGTTTTAAGTTTTTTTAAATCATTAGGTAAGTCATTAAACATTTTTGCTCCCTCATCTATACTAATATTATAAAGCTGAAGAGTTTGTTTGTTTGTTTGAACGCGCTAATCTCCGAAACTACTGGTTCGAATTGAATAATTCTTTTTGTGTTGGATAGTCCAGTTATCGAGGAAGGCTATAGGCTATATAACATCACGCTACGACCAATAGGAGCAAAAATATAGTGGTAAATGTGTAAAAAACGGGAGAAATTATTTCATCTTTGAAGCCTTCCGTTGCGTGCGCCGTGAAAACGGTTCAAGATACGCAAAAAATATGTATTAAAGAATAATAGCTCTTTTAATGATCTAAAAAACAGTCCGCGATAGTATATGTCTATCTTTTAAGATTAACTCACAAAAAACGTTTTTATGGTACCTAATTTGGTCGAAATAATTTGTTTAAGTTGTATCAACATAATAATATTAATCTTTATGTTGTTGGTTAAGAGTACTTCATTGTGAATAAAATTGTCTTTAACATAACTTAATTTCAACAAAAAACTTTAAAGATTACAATGATAAATAACTCCGAAACAAAACCAACTCGCTCTCTGCGCTGGCCGGCGCGGCGGGAGAGAGGCGGTGCTTGCGGGCAAGCCGGGAGGGGGGTGTAGCTCAACGAGATACCATGCCGCGCGGCTCACTCGCGCGGTCGGCTCCCTACTGAACGGTTGAATGCAGCGCTAATTTGTTTATGCGATATAATTATCATCGTAATATTACTTTTTAAACACAGTTTCATTTTGTAGTTGTTTTCTATATAGTAGGTACTTTATTTGTTTTAGGATAGTATTTAGTTACACAATAATAACACTTTTTTGTTTTCATTTTGAATGCAGCGCTAATTTGTTTATCTATACTAATATTATAAAGCGGAAGAGTTTGTTTGTTTGTTTGTTTGTTTGTTTGTTTGTTTAAACGCGCTAATCTCAGGAAGTAATGGTCCGATTTGAAAAATTCTTTTTTTGTTGGGTAGTCCATTTATAGAGGAAGGCTTTAGGCTATAACATTACGTTCCGACAACCACGCGAACGAAGTCGCGGGCACAGCTAGTTTAATATATCTCTCTTACCATAGTTTGTTCTAGGTGTAGGAAATTTTATTTTGTTGGTATTTCTCAAAAGGTGTTTATATTTTCTTATGGTGAAAGTTATTTCTGTATGTACTTCTTTTTTAAGATTTTTTTTAATAAGAATACACATTTTGTAGGTATATAATTGCTTTAAATTAAATATTTTGGTTTTCTTAATGTTATTGAATTAGTTAGGTAATCAAAGTTAAACAATGTTTTAATTTTTTTGTTTTGGGATCTTTGTATCCATTCCATATTAGTTTTATTAGCACTACCCCATATTTCAATAAGGTATTCGAGATGTGATTTTACCAACGAATTGTACAACATATATTTTACTTTAAATGGAATACAAGAACCAATTCTTCGCAAGATACTACTTCTAGAAGTAAGTTTTCCTCTAAGATGTTCAATATGATGCTTCCAGGTAAGTTTATCATCAAGGTGTAGTTCTAGATATTTTTCTTGGTTAGAACGACGTAATTCTTCATTATTTATAGTCAGGCAAGGGTGGTGCGGTATATTTTTTATTTTTTGCAGCAAAATCATATAACTAGTCTTTTTTGTATTAATTGTTAGTAAATTACATTGACACCAATAGTTGAATTTATCGAGGTCTATTTGGGCTTTATGAATTAATTCCAAAAAATTATGTCCTTAACGTTCTTATTATAAACTGTAAACAGTGGTTCATAGAATACTTTGAAGGGTTATCTAGGCTTTGGTAGTAGCAAAATTTTAAATGATGTCTCCGTTTTCTTTGAAATGATTTATTTTAAATTGGGGCAGCACTGGATCCCGGAAAATTCAGGTACGGCCTTAAATTACATATTTGGAAAATTAATTTTAGTGGACTATACAGGGTCTAACAAAATATACTGAAACTATTTTAAGGGTGGATTCAGTCCATGATACTGATCAACTTTTCCCAAGAAACATATATCGAAATATGAAAAATAATTTTTGGCCTCCCATACAAGTTGACCGATCAGCTGATCCGAGTCTGTACGGAGAGTCAAAAAATATTTTTCATATTTCGATATATGTTCCTTGGAGAAAGTTGTTCAGTATCATGGACCGAATCCACCCTTAAAATAGTTTCAGTATATTTTGTTACACGTTATATAATGTGAAATTGGTGTCGTTAAGAATGCTAATAACAATATGTGAAATAATTAATGTGGACAGTCATAGTACTTACGGCTGTAGTGATATTTGTTTAGCGGACTGTGTAGGCGTCTTCAGGCGCCGGCCGCCACACAATCGGTTGAAAACCAAGAGATGAGTATAGATTTGTCGCCAGAAGCTCCCTTGAAGCAATTAACCCTTTCACCGCGAGACTTTACATCAGTTGTCGTGCTCCCAGCGCGAGGAATTGTGAATATCCATAGTTTTCGGTCGGATAAATCCGACGCTCGCGAATTGTGCACGAAAATGTTTGTCGGATTAATCCGATGTTCGCGGTTAAAGGGTCCTTTACTTAGATCTCTGATGGAAACTTGTTAGGAATAAAAAAAAGAAAAACTAAAGATAGGCTCTAAAGGACTCGTATCCAGGGCCGTAAAATAATATTTGAAAAATATACTTTTTTATTTATTTACCATTTATACAATTACAATTTTATTAAGTTTGTGTTTACGTTATTAATCTTTTACATCACTTACATATTTAGTATAAGAAAAATAATTCAGGCGCTAGATAAATGTTAGATATTGTGCAAGAAATATTTCTTTAATTCTACCAGGCCTGTGTCACTCCACGTTTAGGTATCGAAAATGTACCTACATTATTACTATGCGCGCAGGCGGCCCCTCCGGGTGGTAAATTCAGTTATACGAATCGTTTGTCCATAGTAATAACAATGAAATTGGCTTGCAATGGATGTCTAGGTATCTATACGAAATGGTGCTGAGTTCTGACGTGAGCTAAATTAAACCATATCGCTAGCCATATTGAGTAGATATTTCTTTGCTGAGTGAGACTTCTGTACCTTAGTATTATTTGTTCTGTGATTCTACGACTATCTTAAGTTGGGAGTCTTGGGCCGACTGCGGTGTCGAACGGTCGTCTCCCATTGTCTCCCATTTTGGGACCGGACATAAAAAGTCTGCGATCATAAACCTCTCGCTCGCCTTACGTTCTGCTATTACTGGGACAGACGCGGTTTAAGTAAAATGTGCAATTTGTGACAATTTGTGAGTGTAGTGTGTTTGCGTAAATTGTGCATTCAACAAGGCCGCCCTAAAACCTAGAACAAAATCTACTTACTGCCGTGAAGAAATCTGGTGAGGTCTTTCCAATTATTTATTTATCTATCTATTTATAATTTGATTATTTGTATAGGCTGCCTATTTAGGTCATCAAAAACTGCAAATACCCTGTTTAAAACTTGGTTAGCCTTAAGACATCAAATTCAAGAGTGACGTAATAGTAAGTAAACATCCTAAATTCAGCATCTGAGAGATACATACTACAAGAGTCATCAACCGTGATCCTAAATACCCTTTTGTTTGAACGAGCTTCAAATTGTGGTTTCGAAGTCAAGACACTAGATTACCAGCCGAGCTGTAAAACAAAAAAAATCCAACAAAATCCACAAATGAAAACTGCTTGATCTCGGTAAGAAGCATGTCACATATTGTACCTAATATACTAATCTTCTAAAATAATTTTTCTTCACTTATAAAAATCGATATATGCTAAATACCCTAAACAAAAAGTAAATTAGATCAAAACTAACACCTTAGTAGCAGAGTGACTCCTTTGTTCTTGATAATCATGCATGTTCAAACAGGTTAAAAACAAAAGCTATCCCCCGGAAGCACAAGTTACCTACTCAAAATACCGGCTAAGGAACGCGCTCTTTGTTGACAGCCCAATACAAGAACAATAGTAGGTTGATATCTTAACTGACTATTTTTCGGCTAGCCCGAACCGATTATCATGGCTCCCCTTTCTTCGCAAGAGGTTGGCTTTGTTATTGAAAATAAGTAAAGTTATTATCATCATTCAACATAGGAAATTTTACTTATTGAATAAAACCAGATCTAGAAAATAAAGTTCATAATTTAAAGACGAAAAAAATAATAATATACAACTACATCATCCCGGTAAGAAGCTTGCCACATAGCATACCTAATGTATTAAACTTCCAAAATAATTTTTCCACTCTTCTCTGTGATAAAACATTTCGCCAAAAACGGTTGTAATATAACATAGTTTATAGTCAGGTTGTAAATAATATACTTAATAAAATATCAGCCAGTTTTACATCCTTTAGTAACCTACGTAACCTAGTAACCGACGTACATATATTGTAACCACTCCGGAAACAGTCAAGTACATAAATCTTCCCACCCATTAAGCAAAACAATACCTACGGCCTCCAGTGCATTTAAAAATATTCCACGAAAAATTACTAACACAGAATTGCATTCAAACCAAAGGCCTCGCTCGAAGAATCATAAAGGAACAAAAAAATATATAAGTAAAACAAAAGCCCACAGATGCAGACCACTCTGTTAAATCATCCGGGTAAAAAAAAAAAAAAAAAAAAGCAACACTGAAAGAGAATTGACGCAAACCCATAACAATAAATAACCAAAAGCAACGTAACCCATAGACCATAAATTTCTGAAACGCATAGCCCAGTACACACGTGCACACAATGGAAAAAAAAAACCTAAACAAAGAAATTCGACAAATTACTGGAGACGGTAATTGTCTCTTCAGAGCGTTAGCGGATCAAATAAACAACATCTTTGGATTAACCTTCAACTATCAAATGATACGAAATGACTTAGCTTCTTACGTTAAAAACAATAAACACACACCCAGTATCAATCTGGCCCTGCAAAATAATATCCTAGACTGCAACCACCTGTTTAGCTCTACTAGCAATATAAAATTAGAGGAACGCATAGACAAATACGTAGAAAAACAATTTGAGGATGGCTTCTGGGGAGGAGAGGACATCCTAATAGCTGCAGCAGAATATTACATTATTAACGTTTACATATATGGGCAATATAGAAATCCGATCATATATCACCCGTCATCAGATAACGCAGTAGCAAACATCTACCTTTACTTCGAAAATAACCACTACGATAGTATTATTAACCAAGAAATACAACACAACCAGTTTTCAAGTATCGTAGAAAGCAACACGGAGCCCCATAAAACATACGAAAAACCTAACGGAATAGTAGTTAATTCCCAAGGCGACACCCAAGTACCTACTACAGTTTCAATCGTGTCGAAAAGCAATAAATGCAGCGATAATGACCTTAAACGACTGAGTCCCCCCACTCAAAAACAGGTAGAATTACAAAGATCTTCGACTGTGCCAAGCGAGACGAATTCAACGGAAAACACTCATCCACTTATAATACTCTCGAATGATACTGAAATTACACAAAACAGCTTCATATGCCCCAAGGGGCTACGCTCTCCCGATCCAACAGTAAGATTACCGACTCATTTGCCTATGGCCTGTGAGTCGCTTTCCGTTGCGACTTGGAATGTTTCGGGATGCGCACAACCTCACGATAAGAAAAACATAGACAAGACTCTCTCCGAACGCAATATAACTATCGCAGGCCTACAAGAAACACACCTTACAACGGGCGAGTTCAAATCGAAAAACTACAACTGGATATTGTGCGGCGGTAAAAACGCGAAGGAATCTCGAGGTATAGCGATATTAATCAACAACAAAGTAGAACACGAAATTATCCAGGTATATCGCAAAAGTAGAGACGTACTTGCAACACATCTACATCTAAAAACAGCAGATGTCAACAACCCAATCAATCTCTTTGTTATCACAGTTCACATTCCAGTAAAATCAACATCACGGTTTTTACAAATAGGAAATCTTGTCAGACAAAACAGCCCCAAAAATGCTTACTTAATAATCATAGGCGACTTCAACGCGCACATAGGTAAGGAAGACGTACGAGCCGGTAAAAATCACACATACGAGAAATTAGTAGGAAAAAACCTTTATCATAAAATTTCCAACGAGAACGGCCATCTCTTACTAAACTTAATTCAACAACATCAGCTCAAGGTAAATAGTACTTGGGGCAGACCTACATGTAGGACCACATGGTCTAGGGGGAAAAAGCAATCACAAATTGACCATATTATGACTGGTTTAAAAAGAAAAGTATACTTCCATAGCGTAGTAGGCGAAAAAGATCTAGCAGTTAACTCTGATCACAAATTAGTATGGGGCAGCATCCAAATGTCATCATTCCACAAATCACAAATATCTGGGACATATGGAACCCACCAAAAAAATAAAAACAAAAAAATTCAATATAAACATAGAAACTACAACTATGAGCTCCTACAAGGGAGTGCCCACGCGGAGGCCTACCAGAAAGCCATAATAGAGAAAATAAAAAAAGCAAAACATGACCTCGAAAATTCTAATAAGACACCCACTAAGGACATCCCATTAGAATGGGACACGCTTAATGGAATTTTGAAAGAGTCCGCACACGAAACCCTCCAAAAACCAATCGCTAAAACAAAGGAAAGAAGAGTTGCACTAGCAAACCTACAAAAAGCGCTATTCAAAAAATCCCCATAATCTAGCATTACAACAAAAAGTAGTGAAAGCCCGCCGCTACCTTAAAAGAATTCAGGAACAAGAGGAAGCGTACGACGCCAAATTTTTCTTCGAGGGACTCAGCAGTAAACACGAATCGCTCCGAATGAAAATTACATATAAATTCTTGCGCAAATTTAAAAGAAAATGTGCCCGAGCGCAAACAAAACACCAAATTCCCATGTCCAACTGGATAGCGGACCTAAAAAAAAAGCGAAGGCCAACACATAGCTCACGTTTCCGGAAAAGATAATAGAGTTACACACTTAGAGCCCCCAAATCTTGAGGAAATAAATAATATCATCCAACGGATGAAAAATGGCACAGCCCCGGGCACAGACCAAATAGTGCCGGAATTATACAAGGCCGCTCCAATGGAGTTTTTAGAAGAGTTAGTTAAAACCATGGCATCAATATGGCTTAAAAATAAGGTACCCGATGAATGGCGCCTCACCAAACAAGTGCCCATACAAAAACAAGCACACCCAAAACAAATCAGTGACTTTAGGAAAATATCCATATGCAATGTAGGTTACAGAATTTACGCAAACTACATACTAGAAAAACTTGACGCTACCATCGACGCACTCGGAAATTATCAAGCAGCGTTTCTTAATAATAGATCAACGGATGACCACATTTTCACACTTCGTAGAGTCCTAGATATCAAATGGAGAGAGGGCGCAGTCGTGTTCGTGGTGGGGCTTGACCTGGAAAAGGCCTTCGATAATGTCAATCTGGAAGCTCTTAAAGATATTCTTTTAACCAGAGTAGGAACCTCACTAACGAACAAAATAATCGAGGCGTGCATGAATGAAGAGACTTTCATCGCATGGTGTGGACAAAACTCCGACACCATCAAGAAGGGCAAGGGAGTAAAACAAGGTTGCCCACTATCTCCGAGATTATTTACCATAATCATTGACGAAGTACTCAGAACGCTTGAGGAAGAAGATGAGGCAGTAAGACTAGATCAATACTCAAAAATATCCCTGCCCATAATCCTTTCCTTTGCAGACGACATTTTATTAATCGGTGAAGATATTGAGGTACTAAACCGCGTAATAACCAAAATGAAGACACTACTCAACTCAGTCGGACTCACCATTAATGAAAACAAATCTAAACTCGTAGTACGCGATCCTTTTTCGCCAACGACCTCACACCAACAAAGCCGGGTCCTTGGGGGAGTTACCATCCAGCCAGTACCAGAGATCAAGTATCTTGGCACATACATAACAGCCTCACACAATCGACGTTCCACCATCAGAAAACGCTGCTTAAAGGCAATCAAAAACAGCAAAATGCTACTGCCCTTCATAAAAAACAATAAAATAGAATGGAAAATTGCACTTTTAATGTATAAAATGGTGATTAGACCGTGCATTACGTATGGTCTAAACGTATCAGCATTAACGAAAGCGAATAGATCCAGGCTTAGAAAATACCAACGTCAAATTCTTCACGATATGTTATCCGTCGCCAAAACGACGCCCAAACGAAAAACAAAAGCCATCTTAGATGGGAAAACAATTACAAAAGTAATAAAGGTACGGAGAATTTCTTACTATGGACATATACTAAGACGACCAACCCCGCACTTACTGCAAGCAGCTTACAAACACAAAGAAATCAAAAGAAAAGTGGGGCGCCCCATTTATACATGGGAAGACTCCCTTAATTACGACATCCATTACTACACAAATAAAACAAAGATGGAATGGAGAGAAATAGCAGAAAACAGAAAATTAATGAAAAATGAAGCCGAAAAGATTTATGATGCTCCCGAGACAGATTCAGAAACCGACCTGGAACCAGAAGAACATACCTTGACCACATCACAAATTAACTTACTACCGACTGTTTGTTACTAAATAATCGCACCTTTTACCATCTACCTTCCCCCATACACAGATACAGGTGTCTCTGAACCCCCCAGCACTATCTATGGAAAGTACCCTAGATCAACACATAAATAAGATACTCGTAAGGGCCCATCCCGACATATGTCTTTAATTATTTAACATACGTATATACTTCATATGATCTACGCCTGGATAGTTTGATCCGCGCAGCCGACTTGACGCTTTCGACGTTCCGTATGTACATCTACAAGGCATACCCATTATCTTGACTCAAATTAACAAATTAACCATGTACACAAAAATAAGAGTATAGTATATATATTAAAAAAAAAAAAAAAAAAAATAGCAATAAAAAAAAACGCAGCTGACTAGAGTACATAACGAGGGCAGTACGAGTAGCTCTACAAGCAAAGAAGATACCTCAGGACCGATAAAAGATATAAGAAAACTAAGAAGGAAGCGTCAGAGAAACCAGAATCCCAAACCCTATCTATGACTCCATGAAGCATGATGCAGCCAGCACAGCCCTTCGAAAGAGGAACATCAGGAAGAGCAGAACACGCAGTTTTATCCCTTCCTCATTATATATTACACACCAAGTATAGAATTTATCTCCCATATGTTTACTTGTTGCTGGTATACGGTAGACTCTAATTTCCCTCCTCCTTCCCATTTCCCAGACTGCAATTCCCCACACACTCCATATCCTATATACGTGCTCACCTGGTTTCTCGAGCCTGGTACAGGTCTAACGCGGTCTGACGTGGCTGCGCTAGTAAAACGGAGACGATAAGTACATATATCGGCCCGTTGCGTGAAGTGCAGTCACGTTCACTCCAAGGTGGACTTAGTTCCTACGCTCTTGCTGCGAAACGCTGGCTGGGTGGGCACAGAACTGAACTGAACTGAACTGAACTGTGATTCTACGACTATCTTAAGTTTACCATCTTTCTTAGCGATTTTTTTACAATGTCAAGATATTACGAGTAGAAGTAACTTCGTTGTCGTTGAAATGAAGTAGTTATCTTTGCTTAGACTATTTGTAAATAGTTTTTTTTTTTCTGTAGGTCGCTGGCGAGGTGGCGATGGGGTCCGTAGAGAGCTGGTGTTCCGTCGCGCTGTGAAGCTGTCGGTGCTGACGGAGAGGCGGGCCTTCTGTCCTTACGGCATGAATGGTAATCTCAATACGCTTGTTTACAACAAGTCAAATCAGATACTTTTTAGGGTTCCGTACCCGAAGGGTGCAAACGGGACCCCATTACTGAGACTCCGCTGTCTGTCCGTCTGTCACAGGGCTCTATCTCTTGAACCGTAATAGCTAGACACTTGAAATTTTCACTGATTATATATTACTGTAGCCGCTATAACAACAAATACTGAAAATAAAAGAAAGTTAAAAATTAAAGGGGGTCGCCATACAAAAAACGTGTTTTTTCAGCGTTTTTAACTAGATCTTTATAACGGCATTAACTAGATACTTGAAATTTTCACCGATTATGTATTACTATGACCACTATAACAACAAATACTAAAAATAGGATACAGTTTAAAATTTAAGGGGGTCGTCATACAATAAACTTGTTTCTTCAGCGTTTTAAAACATTGTACGGGGGTGCGGAACTCTTCATGTACGAGTCTGACTCGCACTTGCCCGTTTATTTCTTAACGTCAAAAACAAACATTTTCTACGGGATTTGTATGAAATTTCGGACTATGACGTCATAGTTCCTTGGAGTCAAATAGCGCTTTTAATATCCGTTTTTCTGCATTAATAAATATAAAATCACGTTCAAAGTGGATGTTATCAATGACAAGTGGCATTATTTTGTGACGTTTTATTCTATTAACAGTACCAAATAATTTATTTTTGACCCACCGTAATACCCAATTTATTTATTTCCTAAACTTTACATACTAGTAGTTCGCCATGAACTTTGAACTCGCGAACCCCATATCTCGGCAACCCCTTGACAGACTTGGCTCATGTTCGAACATAAAAATTGTATTAGCTACATTTACACGGGAACTTGGACCGTGGATGTTGTAGAAGGCGACTTAGGAAACACAAGCTAAACAAAGCTTATAAATGAGACCTCTCCAATCCATTGCAGACGGGTTGGAGAGACGGCCAGACGGCTAGCGTGAGAGTGTAGGCCAAATCCTCTGACTACTCTGGCTAATTATGGCTCTGTAGTACGGAGAGGGTCGTGCTCCTGCAGTGGAGACTAAAAAAGACCTGATCATGATATATGTGATATTTTAATTAGTCTAGTATAATAATTTTGTTTTTAGGCGGTGAACCTGGCGAGCGAGGTCTGAACCTACTTCTGCGGACAGACGGCCGTGTCATCAACTTGGGAGGGAAAGCGTCCGTTGAGGCTTACCCAGGGGTGAGTTATAACATTTGTTACTCCTCATCATTGACTCTTAGGGTCAACTCGTGTGAGTGGCGCAGAATCGAAGCGTCTCGTCGCGTCATGTTTTTTCGCCTTAAGTATATTCATCTCTATTGTCCCATTATTAAGGTACAAATTAAATCGTTCGACTCTAGCCAAACGTAGACGTGCGTTAAAACCGCTAATTGCTGTCATGGCGGCGGTTATTTGAAAGATGGCGTCACACATAAGTGACACAGGTAATAGGCGCATACAAAAAGTCCGTCAAAATACCACGTTTACTAATGTGTGACGTCATCGGAGAAGATGCCATTCACAGGGCGTTTTCGGCATAGATAAAAAATAAAAAAATATGTAATTTTATTCGTATATTTTGCATAAACCATGTATTATTTGTATAATAATTAAGTGAAATATGTTTCTATAGGCCCTTATCTGATAGGATTACAACAAATTATGTAGTGTAGTACCGTTTTATGACTGTTGATTGTTTTCAGGACAAATACATAATGAACTCTCCCAGCGGCGGCGGGTTCGGCCCGCCGGACTCGGTCGCGGCGGCCGACACGGTCGGGAAGCAGTACAGCGAGTTCCTAGAGCGAGGCAGCGTTTACGAGTACAGGAGCGCGCAAGAGTCCGTATAACATTTTACTGGAATTTTATAGTGTTTAGATTTTCTTTTTCATTTACATACTGATTTTTGTATGCACGCCAAACTTTCATTGGTTTTGAAAAAGAAATGTCGTTAGTATAGTAAATAAATTCCTCTATTCATATACTTACGTAATCCATATTTGTGTACGACATAAGATAAAAAATGATTTTCGATCGAGACCACGTAGTTACGCCCGTCTTAACAAAACTGCCGGCTGCCGCGTGACCCCGATGAACTCGAATACGAATATACAGGTACTCGCGCGGCGAACGAAGGACTTTGTTACGCTACTAATTGATCTCACGTTTTTACTTTCGAGTTTTATTTAATATTTTTCAGAATTTTTATTTTGACTTGCTTATTGGGTCTTACTAAGAATCCTTATGAAGTGGCCATAGGGTCCAACACCGATGAAAAATCACCGTGTATATAACGTGTAACCAAAATACTGAAATTATTTTAAGGAGGGGGTATATCCAGTCCATGTTATGCCCATCATCATCATCATCATATCAGCCACAGGAAGTCCACTGCTGGACATAGGCCTCCCCTAAGGCTTTCCAAAACGACCGATCGGAAGCGGCCTGCGTTTTCCTGCAACCTTGCTCAGGTCGTCTGACTACCTAGCAGGTGGGTGTCCTACGCTGCGCCTGCCGGTACGTGGTCGCCATTCGAGAACCTTTCTGCTCCATCGGCCATCGGTTCTTTGCGCTATGTGCCCCGCCCACTGCCACTTCAATGAGCTAATCCGCTGGGCTATGTCTGTGACCTTAGTTCTTCTACGAATCTCCTCATTTCTCATTCGATCACGTAAAGAAACACCTAGCATAGCCCTCTCCATAGCCCGTTGAGCGACCTTGAGCCTTCTTATCATTATATTCATGTTATGCCCAATATGCCGTAAATCCGATTGAATTCTATTGTTTCGAACTGGTAGCTCCATCTAGCTACTACAGTTGGATAGATGACTAAGTCAGAAATAAATTATTTGGTACTGTTAAGAGAATAAAACGACATAAAATAGTGTCACTTGTCATTGATCATATCCATTTTCAACATGATTTTAGATTTATTAATGCAGAAAAACGGATATTAAGAGCGCTATTTGACTCCAAGGAACTATGACGTCATAAATCGATATTCCATACAAATCCCCATCTAAATAAATCCCATAGAAAATGTTTGTTTTTGACGTTAAGAAAAAAGTATCTAATTTGACTTGTAGTCATCTAGCGGATTAAATAAAAACCAAATTACGCTTCAAAGTATTACGGTTGTCAGTCCTCTTGAATTTTGTTCTTCCATAGTTTATAAAATGAATGCTATACGAGTGATATTTTATAAAAAATTATAAAATCTTTTTTTTTATTGATGATTGTTATTTGTTTACATTGTTAGGTACATACTTTTGTTATTACTGTTTTTATCGTTTTGTTTATTTGGTAAATCTACCTTTTACCGTGATTTTTATGGGTTTAAAATCACCCTGTTTATTATATCCCAAAGTGTCGCGATATAAATTGATTGCTTAATTATTATTGATTGATTCCCTGGACCATCAAGCGGCGCCTGTGACCGCACTACCCCACTAGATTTTAATCTTTATACCCACATAGTTTAGAGTCTACTTTTATATGGCTGCTGTCGCCGCTTGGTAGGTGAGGGGAATCGAAGTAAGTGCAATTATTATTAAATAATATTCATGAAAATTTGTATAACCATTTAATATTTAAGCCATAACAATGTTTAAGTACAATTTCTAATATTGTAGCTTTAAGTGCCAAAGTTTTATATACACATAATGTTATTATTAAAAAGTTTCGAACAATATACAAAAACATAATTATTATAAGTACAATAAATCAAATAAATAAATAATAGTTTTTTTTCAACGTCCCCGAACTTAGATGTTAAATCAACTTTGTTGGAAAGACGATCTTTAAAGTTTTTCACTTCCCAAAAGCACTTTGACTTGCGTTTAGAAGTAAGATATGGGTGATCTCATCTATCAGCACGAGAGAGAGCGACGGAAGGCTGCAGCACGGCCGGTGCTGAAGCGTTCCATCGCCCTCTCTCGCTCTAGCAAATGACTGTTCTGAGCGACAGAAAAGAATAGCAGCATAGGAAAGTGCTGTTCCGTGCTGATAGATGAGATCCAACCCTTAAGGGAGATTGAGATTTATTTTATCAGGTTGTTTCAACGCTGTGTTATGTACCCGCGCGAAGTTTAGTCAAATAAATGCCACCAACTAGTCATAACTGTGAAATGCCTGAACCGATTTGGATGTAGTTTAAAGTAGAAAGTAATTTGTACGTACAGAGATCACTTATTTCTGTACGTTTTCCATTTCAGTTATTTTAGAAAGTGCCTTCTGCCTTACAAGTCCAAACTCGTTGTTATCCAGCTGTCACGTGCTGTAGTCGGTTGCGCCTTTTAAAGCACGTTAAATTTAGCATCAGCTATCTATGACCTATGACGTCTAGCACCAACGCCTTAACGTGTCTTCCGAAGCACGTTTAATGAAGCACCTTAAATTTTACGTTTGCTATTAAGCTCCTTAAAGACGATACCTAGAACCAACAGTTTAACGTGTCTTCAGAAGCACATTTAATATATGACATTTAGATTTGGCAAATTTTTTATCAGAAACTGGATATTTTAGATCAGATCCCACTTCTGAATTAGATTTTTTCTTCAATCACTTATTTTTCAACCTCAGTTATTTTTGAAAGCGCCCTCTGTCGCCTTACAAGTCCAAACTCGTCCTTATCCAGCTGTCAGGTGCTGTGGTCGGCCGCCGCTAAAGCCTCCCTGTTCTCATACGCCCAAAACCCGTGTAGCTCTAACAGTATGGACACCGCAGTGTGACCCTGTCCGCTCCGTATGAGGTCGTTGAGCGTGATCCTGGCGGGGTGCGCGGGGCGGATCATGTCGAAGATCTCATCCTTAACGTCTTCGAAGTTGACGGGCTCGGCGCCGTGGGCCACCATTTGTTCTTGGATCGCCTTAAATATAAGGTAAATTAAAGTGATGATATTCGAGCAATGGTTGATCCAAAACACTCGATAGTTTTGACCGATAAAATAGATTTTAATATTAGTAAAACACAAATGGTGTATACAAAGTGGAAGGGACATACCCGTAATAAATTGAACCATGGGCTGTAATAGATCACTAAAGTATACTGAAATTATTTTAATTTCATTATACTTCAGTGATCTATTAAAGTATAATGAATAAAAATTAAAGTCAAAAACAAACAAAAAATCGAGATTCCCATACAAATCGCCCGGGCGGCCGCACACTTGTATGGAAATGCCAATTTTTTTTTGTTTTAAGCTGTTATTTTAAATTCATTATACTTGAGTGATCTAGTATAGACCGTGGTTCGATTTATTACGGGTATGTCCCTTCCACGTTGTATATCGCAGTTGGATGAGTTGGATTGTATAATCCGCTGTTTGACAAAACCTCTAGCTGTTAGGTATTACATCTTGGTTTGTTAAAAAGCTGATCCATCTATCGTATACACAGATAGATGGTGATGCAAAAATTCGACCGTGTGGCTTTGCCCTAGAATAGGACCATACTATCTCTTCCTGTGGATGTCGTAAGAGGCGACTAAAGAACTAAGCACAAATATCAAGTGCGGCCGGTTGAAAACTATTCGCATTAACAAATAGGGTTGACCAGTATCTGATTTGACTTGTTGGAATGTAGCGGATTCACTAATTGACGTTTGGGAGCCGTAGGCCCAGGCCTGGTTCACTCCCCGTTTAGGTATCGAAAATGTACCTACATTATTACTATGCGCCCAGGCGGCCCCTCCGGGTGGTAAATTCAGTTATACGAATCGTTTGTCCAGAGTAATAAGAATGAAATTGGCTTGCAATGGATGTCTAAGTATTTATACGAAAAGGTGCTGAGTTCTGACGTGAGCTAAATTAAACCACATTGAGTAGATATTTCTTTGAATTTCTTCGCTGAGTGAGACTTCTGTACGTTAGTATTATTTATTCTGTGCCTGGGCTAATGGCACTGCTGGTGAGAGGTCGTTGCGAAATATTAAGAAAATATAGCTATATACTAACCTTGAAGAAGTAATTCAGCGTAAACGCATCCAGATATCCCTGTGAATTGATATCAAGTACCCGGAAAAGGTAAGCCAGTGCCGCTGGTTGCCTTCTGTTCTCTAACGCTAGTACTAAGTCTAGGTAAGT
The DNA here is from genome assembly GCA_963576875.1 of Acrobasis repandana. NCBI lineage: Eukaryota > Metazoa > Arthropoda > Insecta > Lepidoptera > Pyralidae > Acrobasis > Acrobasis repandana. The sequence goes on from OY756238.1 coordinate 4,482,725, forward strand.
CTTGTAGTCCATTTCTCCGTCGTACGTCAAACATTGTTGGAATACTCGTTGTAAGAAAGCACGGGTAAGGGTGCCTGAACCGTATCTGTAATATAAAAAAAAGCCGTAGGTATAAAAACGGTTTACTATAAAACGAGTTAATGAAATAACGCAAAACCTCTCAGGTTGTAACTCAGTCCATGAAACTGAACAACTTTTGTTCTACAACATTCCCAAAATGCCAAAAATAAAATTCGGATTTTCATACAAATTGCCTCGACCAGCTGATCAGTTTCTATGAAAATTCTAATATTTTTTTTAGGTTTCGTGAAAGTTGTAGAACAAAAGTTGTTCAGTATAATGGGCTGAGGGTACCATCTGAGAGGTTTTGCGTTATTTTATTAACACGTTATATAGTGGTCAGATAATAATTGGGCGCTGTTTTGCCTAAACTTCATGCACACCACACATCATCATTTACATCATCATTGAAGGTCTTTTTAGTCTTCACTGCAGGAGCACGACCCTCTCTGTACTACCAGAGCCATATATTAGCCATATTAGCCAGAGCAGTCAGAGGATTTGGCCTACACTCTCCACGCTGGCCAGACGGGTTGGAGAGGTCTCATTGATGTTTTGTTTAGCTTGTGTTTCCTAAGTCGCTACGACATCCACGGGAACACTTAGAGTGGTCCTATTCTACTCTGCCGGGAACATAACACAGAGTTGATACAACCACCTACTTCATAAAAACAAATATCAATCTCCCTTAATTGAACAGTTCATAGAAGCCGATCGAGGGAATGGACGGGAATCTCAATCGTGTAAATACGCGATGCAGCTAGCAACCCATCACTATTTTGATTCCTTTTTTTCAATCTTCACGCGCACAGTTTCTTCGAAAGAGACCTTCAAAGTATTGAGAAAGCGGAGGGGCAGGTCTTTACCTGCCCCATAAGAGATAAAGACGTAAAAAATGTATGTATGTATTGAGAAAGCGAAGCGGAACGTAAAATTCAGAAGCGACTTGGAAATTTATTAAAAAAATTAATCAATTGCAATTAGAACTTACCCAGCCAACTCATTGATGCTCAGCATTCCATTATGATCTCGGTCTAAGTTCAAATATTGTCCATATACTCTCAACGCGGATGCTGCGCTAAACCAGTTCTGCTCTTGAAGTTCCATTGGGAGATCTTCTTCACGGAGCTAAAAAATAAATTTATCTTTACTAATATTACTGTGAGAATGGTAGACCTCGTGAGCTCTTATAACCATGCAATAACCGACACTTTCCCCTTTCCCCTGGCTTAGCAAAGCCATTTCAGTGAAATCCGTCCATATATAACGCTACAGAAAACTGCCCCCCCCCCCTTCCCCCCTCTACTTCCCCCTTTTGTTTCTTTTGCAACATCTTGTGTAGAATGAAGTCCTTAGTGTGCCTCTCAAATTGGATTGAAATCCGTCTAAAAATAACGCTACAAAAAAATCCCCCCTTTTCCCCCTATATCTCACTTAATCAAAAATCGCGATCGACTGAAAAATTTAAATAAATGCGATAACAAGAAAATTGCAAATAGACAGATGGACGCATTTTTGGCCAATCTCCTCTTTTGAGAAGAAAAAGCGGGAAAGTGCACCCCGGGCTTTGAAGCAGCTCAGCTGAGGATAGAACCGGAACGCATTAAGAAGAAGTGGAAGAAAAATCCTTACCTCCAGGAGATCATCTAGGAATGAACACGACAGCACATCTCTTATTCTGACCCGTCCTACTCTCAATGGATCGAGGAAGAACAAGAACTTTCTCGCAGCCGTGCACACGTAGAACGAGCTGAATGAAGAATCAAGACCGTCTAGAGCTGCCAGGGACGGCACCAGCTCTGCTATGTAGCTCTCCAAGTCCTGAAAATAAAATAACTTAGAATGTACCGGCTGCTTTACCCCGCGCAGACCGCAAAAGTCGATGGTGGGAATGGGAGGAAATACGAATAATGTTCACTATTTTGATTCCTTTTTCCACCTCGCCCGCCACTACGCTTAAAGTGGCCTTTGGGTCTAGCAGCCCTGAGCTCTGTGTGCTTAGGTTCTGGTCTACCCTTTGGGTTGCGGAGGTCAGACGGCATTTGCCCTGTGTAAAACCAGTAACCTCGTCAAATCACTAGGCTAGGTAGCGGACCCTGGGCTCTGAAGGGTTACTAAGGATGCAACCGGGAATATACTCGGATGTTGGTGATGATGGTGCTTACATGTTCAGTGAGATATCCCTGCCCCGTGACGTCATAAAGTGACAAACCAATCCTGGTTTGCTGCAGCCAGACCCGCCTCATTACATAATTAAACAGAGAGACTCCACGAACGCGCCCGATGCCACCTTCGGCTGCCTGAAGGCGACCAAACACCTCTGCAGTGAAGTATGGTCTGGAAAAACAGGTATTTTGTATGTGTGTTATAGTATAGGAGCAAATAAATGTGTTGATCTATAGGTTAGCATTCCTTTATCATTATCTTGAATATTGGATTTTGAAATTAAACTGCATAAACACCTATACAGGGTGCATTTAAAATAAACTTGTTAACATACTCACTTAAAGGCTATTTCTTGGTTAACAATACTGCAATTAACGCAGTAATCAAAAAGTAAAAAAATAAACAAACTATCAAAACAGCACGCGTCGCGCTCGCGAGAGTGGTACACTCACCAGCTGTGGCGCGGGGCGGCCGGCATACAAAAAGAGACTTTAATTTGCGTGGATAAGGTTTAAAGTCGAGTGGAGTGGGAGGCATGCCACGCGACCTATTGAGAATAGGGGACCATCCATAAATGACGTCACACGAATTTCATGACTTTTTGACTCCCCCTCCCCCTTGTCACAGTTGTATGTGACACAAAATATGTGACACCCTAGTGTGACGTCACATATTTTGAGATTATTTACATCTATGTTTTATATAAGTAGCATACAATTTTGCCACTACTAACTGGATACTTATTAAAATAATTCAGCAGATCCAAAATTATTTATATTTTATTTAAAAAATCAACAAATGACCAAAGCTTTTTAAGGTGAAGATATAGGCAAATGACCGGGCGAGGTTCGATGTGAGACAGGTAAAATTCCAAAGGGTACTGTAACACAGGGAACCTCATTTTGCACATCTGTCCCGGTGTGCAATCTGGCGAAAGGTCATGGCAGGAGCGCGACGGTCGCGGATAGCCATGGCAAGTCTGATGGATTATCCTTCACGCGGTTGCCGCCTGTTTTTGGTCTGGTTCCCTAAGAAACAGACGTAACTAAAACCATCAGTCGAAACACCCAAGATGACCCATACCTCCTACATAACTCCATTTCCCACTATCCTAACCAACATCCACTTCCTCGTAATCCGCTGCGGTACTATGTGGTCAGGCTACCGCGGACTCCGTATTGCTTCGATATGCCAATGCGGGGTGGGTGGGGGGGATGTCCACCCACGTGTTTGTGCCGTGCGTGGGAACCCGTAATGGTCGAGAAGGGGATCCTGGTGGTTGAGTCAAGGCGGGGTAGGGTGAATTATAAACCCTGCCAAGGCAACACACCACTTTGGCCCTGGATTGACATAACACGGGAGGTCTGTGACCTAGCTAGTCCGGATCAATCGGCTGCGATGCCCAGTCTGATGGCCGTCAAGCGAGTGTCCTGGGTTTGTTCGGCCAGCCATCGGTAGTGCTCGGTGCTATGGTTTTTGTTTCTGGATCGTAGTTACTTAGTGCTTACTAGATGCGTTCGACTGGCTTACCCGGGGTGCTATATCCTAATGGTATCTCTGGTGTCAACACTAGGTTGCACCCCCAGATGTGGGCTCCATGGAGGGTGGACGAACCTGAAGGATGAAAAATTACAGAACATCGCATGGACACTTACTCGTACGAACAGAAAACCCATGTAAAATCAAATCACACCTCTGGACGCGAGGAATCGCGGAAAGAGACAAAACAACCCCGGGAAGGGACACACAACACACGTGAGGGTACCCCGTCCTCAGAAAGAGGACCGGAGCCCCTCCTGGACCCCTGGCAGGAGGTGACTGCAAGGCGGAGGGGCAAGGGCAAACGCTCGGGCCCGTTTCTACCTACAGGGGTCCAGCACACGGATAGACATCGAGAAAACAGGAATCAAAATAGTGACTCCAAAAAAACTTCCCAAACACACCGCGCACAGTCGGTACACCCGCGACACCCGTACACGCCCCGCGAACGTGAACGCGAATACCGACGACACGATGAGCAACAGTCGCGAGCCACCAAATCCCAACCTAGGACCACCTCGGATCGAGGCAGTCCAAGGCCAGGAATAGGTGCCTCCGACAAATACCGTCAATACCCTGACTCCTCCAAACCAGGACCGAGTAGAGCCGAGGACCCGAGGATCACGCAGGAACCCGAAAGGGAACCAGCGAGACTAAGGGAACCCGAGGCGAACCGGACCAGGGGCGGTAGGACGTCAACCTACACCCAACGGGAAAGGAGGCCATCCGGGGATCCGGACAGCCGACCAACCTAGGGCCAACAACAACGGCGTCAGCCGTACAAACAAAGGCAACAGCCTACAAACAAAGAGCCAACACAAACCAGCGGGCAACGCTCCAAGAGGACCCGTCTGGACGACACCGTCTCACCGAGGGGAGACAGCAAGAAGGTCAAGCTGGAGACCGCAAAACGCAGGAGTGGCACCACCTACGCAGGAGTAATCCTCTCCAGCCTGCATGTGGCCATCACCACGGCAAACAAGACCGACCTGCTGCAAACAGAGTTGCAAAACATTGAAGCAACGGTGGAGGAGCGACAGATGGCCCACGTACTCGATCCTAGCAACGAGGTCATCCCTGCATTTGCGGGCAAACCCGTACATAGTGACGGAGTTTTGAAACTGCTATGCAGGGACGATACTACGAAGCGATGGCTCGAGGATGTGGTGGCTAGTCTACCACCATCTTCAAACAACCAACCCCTCTGCGTGGTACTACAAGGGGACCTACCTAAAAGGACAAAGTGCGGCATCTTCCTACCATCAAGGTGCACCGAGATACCGATGCAGCACATAAAAACTATGCTGGACAGGCTCAACCCATGGGCGGGAGTCAACCGCTGGAGCCTCTACAGTATCAGCAAGCAAGACGTTGGAATGCATCTCACGGTAGGAGTGCCCAATGACCTACTCCCCATGATCATGGAACAAAACAGATGTCTCTCCTTCGGCCTCGGGTCTGTATACCTACAGGTTAAACCGGACGAGCCGGAAGAGGACATAAAAGACGAAACAAAGGTGAGTAACGACACCTGTACACCTATGCCCGGGCCACCTCTGTCAACGATTGAGGACGGAAACAAGGAAAGGTCACTGGAGCCGACAACAGCTGCAACAGCACAAACAGGGTCAGACTTGGAAGCGGCCCCCCCAACATGGACAGACGTGTTCAACTACAAACTGCCGTCTACCGTCGAGGAAAAACCTTCGGGGAAACCTGTAGAACGGCAGGTAGCAACAAAGGATGAGGAGGAAAGGGATAGCAACAAAAATGACCCGATCACCCTCGTCCTGGAAGATGACTAAGGTCATCCAAATAAACCTCCAGCATAGCCAAACCGCCACGGCTAACCTGCGGGGCGAGCTGGAGAAGAATAAAAACACAATCGCACTGATCCAGGAGCCGTGGATCAGGCACAACAACATCTGCGGTCTTAAGAATACCGGAGGTAAGTTAATATATGACCAAACAACAGATCATCCCAGATCATGTATCTACCTTCCTAAAAACTTTAGGGCTATGCCTATAACCCATTTATGTTCCAGAGACCTGACAGCCGTCCGAGTCTCTCCGAATCATGAAAACAAAAAAATAATAACAAATACAGTCATCGCCTCCGTGTACTTACCCTACGATATGGAGGTACCAACTAAAGAATTCACGGAACTGGTAAGTTACTGTGAAAAAGAAAAACTCGAACTCATCATCTCGGTCGACTCTAATGCCCACCATCCTCTGTGGGGCATGGAAGAATCAAACGACCGAGGAGATGACCTTGTAAACTACCTCATCCAAACAGACCTTAACGTCATTAACATAGGTAATAAACCAACCTTTATCACCAGGCGCTGCCGCACAATCATCGATCTAACACTGGCAACAAACGGAGCTGCGGAGAAAATCTCGAACTGGCTTGTATCAGATGAGTCCTCCTGCTCTGATCACAGATGGTTAAGGTATGATATTGAATACTCACAAACCACGCCAACACCTCGCAGGAACCCAAGGAGAACTGACAAGACTCTTTATAGAGTCGAACTCAATGCTACCCTAGGACCTGCAGTAGACCCACACAAACTTGACAACCACGAGGCAGTGGAAAAATACGCAGAGGAGATAACAAAGGCTATTACACATAGCTACGAACAATCATGCCCGTTAGGCATCCCAACATGTGGGAAAAACAAGGACAACGTCTTTGGTCCAGAGCTACAACGTAGGAAAAAACAAGTAGGGAGGCTTTTTAACAGAGCAATGAACACCAGCAGCGACTATGACTGGGACAACTACTCCAGGGCGAGAGCGAAATATAAAAGCAGGATCAGATCCTTCAATCGCAAAGCCTGGTGCAAATTTTGTACAAACATCCAGACAACCGCAGAGGCTTCCAGAGTCAGGAAAGTACTAAGTGGTAACAGTAATAACAAAACAATAGGAACGCTAAAAAAACCGGACGGATCATATACAAAATCTGAGTCCGAAATCAGTGAAGTCCTACTCAACACACACTTTCCCGGCTGTAAAATAACAGAACTAACAGCAACGGGGGTGACGCAACAAGTACCCTCAGAAGAGGACTGGAAACTAGCGAAATCGGTGGTGACAACCGATAGAGTCAACTGGGCAATAAATAGCTTCCAACCATTCAAGGCACCAGGACCAGATGGAATATTCCCAGGTCTGCTAAGATGGGGGGAAGAGGTGATAGTACAACATCTAACATCACTCCTCACTGCGAGCCTAGCACACAATTATATACCAACATCCTGGAGAGAGGTAACAGTAGTCTTCATACCAAAACCAGGGAAAACAGACTACACAAACGCTAAATCATTCAGACCTATTAGTCTTTCATCTTTCATCCTTAAGACACAAGAAAGACTATGTGATAGATACATACGAGATAACGTTTTGGAAGAAAATCCCGTACACTCAAAACAACATGCATACACTGCAGGAAAATCAACGGAGTCAGCCCTACACGAAGTGGTTGACATCGCTGAGAAAGCAATAAAAAACAAAGATCTCTGCCTCGGTACCTTTATAGATATCGAAGGAGCTTTTGACAAAACAAACTTCGACAGCATCTGTGAGGCCCTCAGGCACCATGGGGTCCCAGAAACCATTATAGGCTGGATAAACAACATGCTAAGGCTCAGAAAAATACAAATGTCGGTAAGCGGCACTGTGAGAGCACTAGCTACTAGAGGATGCCCGCAGGGCGGAGTTCTCTCACCACTCTTATGGAGCCTAGTAGTAAACGATCTTATAACAAACCTAAACGATAACAACTACTACACAGTAGGGTATGCAGATGACCTTGCGATTATGATACCAGGGAAGACTGCAGACACAGCCTGCAACCGCACCAATGGTGCCCTGAAAATTGTAGAAAAATGGTGCGTCAAACATGAACTAAATGTCAACGCTAATAAAACAGAAACTGTGATGTTCACTAACAAACGACAACTAGGGCGCTACAACATGCCAAAACTGTTCGGCACCAAACTAACCTTATCAAGTGAAGTGAAGTATCTTGGAATCACTTTAGACAGCAAGCTTAACTGGGCCAAACACCTAGATGAAAAGCTGAAAAAGGCTGGACTATCTCTTTGGCACTGCCGCAGAACGGTGGGGAAAACTTGGGGGCTTAGTCCAAAAATAATGAAATGGCTATACACAGCCGTAATAAGGCCCACCATCACCTATGGGGCCGTTATATGGTGGATGCGCACAACACTAACAACAGCACAAGAAAAACTCCGGAGCTTCCAAAGAACGGCATGTCTGGCCATAAGCGGCGGGATGAGAACATGCCCAACGGCTGCTATGGAAGTAATACTGGACATCACCCCACTGCACCTTCATATAAAACAAGAGGCACAAATTGCAGCCATGAGACTTTGGACCCTAGGCCTTTGGAAAAAGAACTCAGGCTCTCCTCACACAACAATACTATCAACAGCTATGTGCTCATCAAATCTAATGGGAGCAATTAACGACAGAATCAAAAAACAATTTTGGTTCGACAAGAAATATAAGATACAATTACATGAAGACAATAATGATAACTCAAATACCAATGAGGTAAGAGTATACACCGATGGCTCGAAGACGAGCACAGGAGTAGGAGCCGGTGTCTTCTCACACGACCTCAATATTTACTACGCCACGGCCTTGGGTAAGAAAAACTCCATTTACCAGGCTGAATGTGTAGCCATATCCCATGCCGCGGCGAAGATCAACAGGTTAAAGGTAACGGACATGTCTATTCGTATCCTAACCGACAGCGCAGCAGTCCTTCATGCTCTGAGGAACCCGATGATCGACTCTGCACTAACTCTAGAATGCCACAAGGCACTGGAACAAATCTGTAAGTATAACAACAAGGTCACAATCCAATGGATCAAAGGCCACAGCGGCTCACTGGGCAATGATGCAGCGGACGAACTGGCCAGGAGGGGCTCGGGCATGGTACCTATAGGACCATCACCGCGTGCCCCCATCCCCTTCAACCAAATTCGCTCCTGGATCAAAACTAACACTAACAATGAAAAACAACAAGCCTGGAACACCCTAGGAACATGTCGGCAAGCAAGGGAAGCCATCCCAGAGTGGAATCCACGGTACTCACGCCGACTACTCACACTTCCAAGGGTAAAGCTCAAAAAAATGATAGGCTTACTAACAGGGCATTGTACTCTAAACAAACATCTATTTATTATAGGCATAACCGACAGCCCCCTATGCAGAGGCTGCATGGAGGCAGAAGAAACAGCAAAGCACGTGATACTGCAGTGTCCGTGCGTTGCATCAACAAGAGAGGAGTACCTGGGATTTCCAAGTACGCTGACGGACGCGTGCAGCTCACCCTCTGCATTGCTCCGCTTCCTCGACGAGTTGGGCTGGCTCGAGTGACAACGAAAAACAGCCCGCAAAAGGGGAGACACAGAAAAATGTCGATGCCTCCCTCACGTGCAAGGGGCCTAAAAGAAGAGCCTAGGCGCGGAAAATTGCCCACGGAACCAGGTGAACCAGGTAGGCAAATGACCTTGAAGTGTGAAATAAATTGATAACTCGTAAATATGGTGATAATTTCCATATTGCTCTTCGTCATGCACTAGATAGCCCTTTAAATTATTTTATGAACTGCCGTTGAAAGTATTTACATTAGTCCGTCTAGCTTTAAAAATGTGTGACGTAATTTATGGATGCTCCCTAGCAGGTAATTCTGTACTACGGAATCTACGACGACTCGACGACGCGATGAAATTGATACTATTATAATTAATTTGCTTTTTGTGCGTTTTATGAAAAAAAAAAAATTAATTTATGATTGCAGTAATGGTGTCTATCAAGGAGTCTAACGCATGTTTAGAAGTTTTCTTTAATATGAAAATGATGACTTGATTGACGTTTTATTAGTCTCAAATTACTTGATCAAGGAGTCCAACGCATGTTGAGAGGTTTTCTTTAATATGAAAATGATGACTTCATTGACGTTTTATTAATCTCAAATTACTTTGTATCATGGGTATAGTGGATATTTAAAAGGATGCCAAGGATTTCAAATCCATCCTGTATATTGGAGGAGCTCAATGGTCCAGTGGGAGAATGCTCACAGTCACTAAAATTGGGCATGGTCTGCACTTTAATGGATATCCACGAGTCGCACAATAATTTCTGAAGCTCATCCGTGCTTTGGAAGGAATTTTAAGCCGTTGGTCTTGGCTTTCATCATTGTATGTCGTACATACGTTTATTATTATGCTATGTATATATAAGTATGTATATATATATATTTTCATTTATTTATATACCTATATCTATTTTTTTTATAATGTTATATATTTGGTACAAGTATTTTAATATCTATTGGTTATTTATATTTTAATTTTAACTGCGCCACCTGTTATCTTACTCATATACTTCGCACTCCTTCTCTTTATGGTTGCCTGTAAGAGATTGCTTCGGCAATAAGGCCGCCTCTTGTACCTTATTTATTTATGTATTGTATTGTATTGTATATCAATCGTCAAGCTATGAAAAATGCCTGTAGGCAGCTTGAAAAATCTTACAACAGTGTTGGCCACTTAAGCACAAAACAAAAATTTCCTGCCAAATACGAAACACATTGGTAAGAAATAGCAACATTACAATTTTATAAAATTCTCTGGAACGTGTAAATAAAGTACAACTTACCTATATTTGGGACCAGCCTCATCCTTAATCTTTTTAAACTGAAAGTAGTCTATTGTCAGCTCATCGTTATTAGCCATGCTATAACTTCCGTTGCTTTTCTCTATCAAACTCCATAGATGTTTTAACTCACTATTATCTAACAACTCTTTACTTTTCTTCTGTAGAAACTGAGCTCTAGTTTCTTCTCTCAGTTTCTGGTTCAAAACTTCATCGTTACGAGGGAGTTTGAAGTAGAATTTGGGGATTTTATTATACGATTCCTCATTACCGTCGAGTTTTGGCTTGTAGAGTTGCTTGAATGTTTCTATTTCTATTTTCTCGCTCTCTTGTTTTGTGATACTTGTGCCTGTTTCTATAAAGTCAAAACGTCAATTTATATGAATATTTAGTTATTTAACCATGTGTGTGACAACTGAGTACAAATGGAATGGGACATATCTGTCAGCACTGAGAGAGAGACGGAATGCTGATTCCGCAGTGTTCCATCACTCTCTCTCGCTTTATCATATGATGGTTCGGAGCGACAGAATGGATAGCAACATAGGAAAATGCTGTTCCTTGAGAACAGAATGGGACACATTCAACCAGAGTTAAATGTTTCATGGTCTCCTCATCTCATGGGTGTCGTAAGAGGCGACTAAGAGAGATATAAGTAACAGAACGGGCATTAGCATCCTCTATACTACAAGAAAGTACAGTTATAAGCTTGATCAGTGACGCCAAGACAGAAGGAAAAATAGAGGAAAGTAATGTTATTATTTCTGAAAATTTACAACTCTTTCGTTGAATACCGTAAACATTATTATGAGCCAGCGTTAGAAAATGAGGTAAGCCCAGCAGTATGGACCTACTCTGGTTAAATACTGAAAACCAACATACTATCCAACTTCTTGATGTATCGACGTAACCTGTTTTTGAGTTCATTATTCAGTTTTTCGTCTTCTTTGTTCACTGGTTTTGCTTCAGGAGGTATATTGTTGTTTACACTGTTATCTGGCTTACACTCCGCCGCTGTATCGCCCATTTTTATGTCAAACTTTCATAAATTTTACCAAAAAATCAGTAATGGGATTTACCTGATGTCATTTTTTTGTAAATAAATACGAGTGCGATTCGTTTTACGTAACATAACATAATATCATCGAGTGAACATATAATTATAATTCTTAGAAATGTATAAAAATGATTTGTAATTTTACACAGATAAATAGATAACAAATGTTAGTAGGCACCTAATTATATAAACGATAATTTGATTATACTTTTTAATTACAAAAAAGAAAAGAAAAGTAAAAAGTAAAGTTATAAAATGCATAAAATGAAACGTAGCAATAGTTTGACATTGAGTTTGACTATTCGACAACAGATGGCAGTAAGGTACTAAGTACATACCAAATAAACAATCTAGATTAGATTGCCTACGAACTGGCAAAGCCGTTCCCAAAAGTGATACCTGTAGATAGAGCCCTTTCTATTTTATTGCACTGGCAGGAAAGGGCAGTGGACTGGCAGGAAAGGGAATATTTTCTTGTTGCGGTAGACTCTAATCTAAATAAAAATAAAAATCTAAATAACACTGTAATCTCTCACACTCTCCATATCCTATATACCTACGTGCTCACCTGGTTTTTCGAGCCTGGTACAGATTTAACGAGGTCTGACGTGGCTGCGCTGGAAAAACATCGGCGATAAGCACCTATATCGGCTCGTGGCTGTAAGTGCAGTCACGTCCATTCCAAGGTGGACTTAGTTCCTACGCTCTTGCTGCGAAACGCTGGCTGGGTGGGCACAGAACTGAAGAACTGAACTGGCAGGAAAGGGACGCCTATAACTTTAGGTAGGTACGTTTTTTTGGGAATGGTATAAAAATTATGGTATAAAGTTTTTATTGAACAATAAATAACAATAAAAACTAGAAAGAAAACTAACTGTAAGTATTAAATAAAAGAATATATTTACAAATAAAAATAAATACGTTAGGTATTGAAAAATAAGCATTATGGAAATATAAACTTTATAATGCGTGGCATAAAGTTGAATTTTCAAGTGCACGCCTCATAAGCGAAGCGCATGAGGTAGTGCTCTACTCTTGCCTTACAAAAATCAAGTGATTTTTTAAACTAAATGTGTCTCTATTTTGTCATTCTAGATTGTAAAGTGTTGCGCTACGTGAGCTCTACTGTAGAAGTAACTCGTTGAAGTCTTTTGTATAAATCAAAAATAGAGAAATGTGGATGTCGTAAGAGGCGACTAAAGAACTAGGCACAAACATCTCGTTCTACAATTGCATTCCCAAGGACGGTTAACGTCGGGCGGCGGTCGCTTGTAAAACTTTTCGCACAAATATATTCCTAAAGAGGGTTGACGTCAGGCAGGCAAAACTATAGCCAAATCATATAAACTGTTAATTCTATTTCTTCTCTATTTGGCAAGGTCTTTGGCATCCTTGGGTGACCATTGACATGCATGTCATATTTGGAGAAGAAAAAGCGGGAAAGCGCACCCCATGCTCCGAAGTAGCACAGCTAAGGATGCAACCGGGAACGCGCTAGATGTAAGTAGATGTAGTAGAAGGAGAGACAATGTCTTCTATCTTTTTGAACGATGACTTGTTAAATTATGTATTATAGAAGCTCGACCTCTTAGCAGTTGACCAATAAGGGCCTACGTATCATTGAATATAGAATAGAATAGAAAATTCTTTAAAGGTAAGAACCTATATGGAATGAAACTGTATGGATAATATGGATGGACTAACACAAGAAAATACTTTTTTTTCTTACATATTTCTAGTTAATAGCTAATCTACAGACCTTACTACATAAGCGGTCGTTGCCCTGCCGCTGCCGGCTTGCCAGCCGCCGCCCGCCATTCGCCCAGTAGCGGGTGGTAAATAGTAAATTATAAAAATGCATTTGTTGACTTTTGGTTTTTATTATAAATTTTTATTATAAAACAAGGTACAAATTATAGAATACTTACCTATTTATTTTTTATTTCGCTTAAAGAGTACCTACTTTCCTTAAATATATAGCTTGGAGGTGTACTATACGTAGATTTATTTATTATTTATTTACACAAATATAATTTGATATTAAGACTTTCTACAGAAAATAGAGTTAAAAAGGGAAAAAATAATTTCGAAAACGCAAAGACAATCCTGCGGTGAGTGCCAACTTAACAATCGATAATCTCGGTATCGAGATGAAGCCATTTATCATCGTTTATGGTCGCAAAAATTGCCGCTTTTATAGAAATCGAGGGGAAACGGATGTGGCAACCGCAGCTCCCGAGCTTTATGGTATGCTGCAGCCATGGAGCTAGGGTTTCTAGAAGAGGTTTTTTATGTGTGTAATGTAAGTTGCCGAATTTATCAAACTGCCTCACGACTGCCATACTATATAGCCGGAGCCAACTTTTATTGAGCCATACCACTGACTGTCGGTCATAAGTATTATTACAACTTAGCTCGTTGCACTGCCTTATTGTTCTTGGGTCTCCAGTTCGTTTTCAAATTTCCTTGACAGGTTAACAATATTCTAAAATATGGTTTGAAAATTTCTAAATTAAGGGTGCTCTCAGAACAGTTGGTTTATTTAGGGTTGGATCTAATGAGATTTCTTTTGAAACTGCTGTCCCGTGCTGATAGATGTATCAGCACGGGACAGCACTTTCAAAAGCGTCATTTGCTAGAGCGAGAGAGAGCGACGGAACGCTTCAGCACCGGCCGTGCTGAAGCGTTCCGTCGCTCTCTCTCGCCCTAGCAACTTACTGTTCTGACCGACAGAAAAGGATAGCAGCATAGGAAAGTGCTGTTCCGTGCTGATAGATGAGATCCAACCTTCGACATCGCACGTTCAAAAGGAAGTTACCACGCAGGGGCGCCATTTTTGAAACACTGCGTCACTCAATCGAACGGTTTATTTGTGTGGAAACACCATGGTTAGTGCCTCAGCGTTTCAAAAATGGCTCTCCAGATTTTTTTGTTTAAAACTCCGTGCACCATTTTCCAACAAAAAATGCCCAACGCGCCTGTAGAAGTTTTTACTTCAAAAATGTCTATTTGCATCCGAGCAATAAGGCGTTGAGTAATCTCGTCTCTTAGAACTTGGGGATCCTTCTAAATAAGCAATGTGCTAGCAACTTGTTCTATTTATTTTCCCCCTGATCACTTTATTATTTAGTTATGCATGGCGAGATTGAAAAAAATAAAAACCGGCCAAGTGCGAGTCGGACTCGCGCACCGAGGGTTCCGTACAAACCTGCAAGGTTTACAAAGTTCGTTCATTACGACAAGTAAGTTTAAAATTATTAAAAAAAAATATATTATGTGATGTAACTAAAAATTTATGGTTTTCGTAATTTTTCCTTAATCTATGCTATAAGACGTTGCTTCGTACCAAATTTCAAGATTCTGAGTTCACGGGAAGCACCCTGTAGGTTTTGATTCCCTTGCAAGTGTCGAAAATTTGCGGCATAAACGGCTGTATCTTTTGATTGCGTTGGCTTAGAAGTTTGATTTTTTCACAGCTTCAAGGGACAGTAGACCTGAGTAATTGATATAAATTTCAGCTTCATACCTCCACGCGTTCCTGAGAAAAAGGGTCTTGACAGACGGACGGACGGACGGACAGACGGACAACAAAGTGATCCTATAAGGGTTCCGTTTTTTCCTTTTGAGGTACGGAACCCTAAAAAGCACAGGAAAACAGATTACTATCTCTACATCCGCGACCATCCAGTAAGTTTCACTTGCAATATCTTAGTCGTCACATGAGACGCAAATAAGAAAATTATACTTACGCGGTGCGGTAAGACGGAGTTTAACTGAGTGAACTAGTAGGTCACTGTTCATGATTATAAAAGGATTTACTATTCTTTGGCATTTTTTAATCTTCTTCATCTAAGCGCGTTCCCGGTTGCATCCTCAGCTGTGCTGCTTCGGAGCCCGGGGTGCGCTTTTCCACTTTTTCTTCTCCAAATATAACATGCAAGTCAATGGTTACTCAAGGATGTCAAAGACCTTGCAATATGGAGAAGAAAAAGCCGGATAGTTTAAATGATTTGGCTATAGTTTTACGACCGGCCGCCTGCCTGACGTCAACCCTTTTTGGGGATGTATTTGTGCGAAAAGTTTTACAACCAGCCGCCGCCCGACGTTAACCCTCCTTGGGAATGCAATTGTAGCACGAGATGTTTGTGCTTAGTCCTTTAGACGCCTCTTACGACATCCACAGGAAGAGATGGAGTGGTCCTATTCTAACCCGGAACCACACTGGTGTTTCCGGGTTAGAATAGGACCACTTTTGCATTTTTTAATACCTTAATATATTTATAATAAGAGGGATACCGTCTACTAAGACTCGACTGCCCCCGTGGTGCAGTGGTCAAGGCGTTTGCCTTGAGATCAGGAGGTCGTGGGTTTGAATCCCACTGGGAAGTATACTTTGTGAAA
Source organism: Acrobasis repandana (assembly GCA_963576875.1). Taxonomy (NCBI): domain Eukaryota; kingdom Metazoa; phylum Arthropoda; class Insecta; order Lepidoptera; family Pyralidae; genus Acrobasis; species Acrobasis repandana. The sequence continues at coordinate 4,498,647 of OY756238.1, forward strand.
AGTGGTTTCCAGTCTGGTTAGGATATTGCAGGCTTGAATCACCTGATTATCCGAAAAAAAAAGATAATTCTGTGCTTCGGCACTTAAAGCTGTGGGTCCCGAGCCATCTAGCGTTTGTGTAAACCTATCCTAGAATTGTTTCTGGTCTACTCTTTGGGTTGCGGAGGTCAGACGGCAGTCGCTTTGTGTAAAACCAGTGACCTCGTCAAATCACCTAGGTTAGGTAGCGGTCTCCGGGCTACAGAAGACAGTAAGAGAATCCCGGGCTCTGAAGCGTTACCGCTGAGAATGCAACCGGGAATACGCTCAGATGATGATGACGGTTACCGTCTACTAAGACGGACTGTTTGTTGGTTTTTCGTATGTAAGAGGCCAACACTGTGTCCTCAGTATACTTCTAAGTACGCATTGTTGAGCTCTTCCATGCTTCGGAAGGCAGGTAAAAGCCGTTGGTCCCAGCTGTCATTGCATGGCAGTCGTCAAGCTATGTCAGATGCCTTTAGACAGCTTGAAAAATCTGACACCAGTGTTGGCCACTTACACACACGAAAAATAAAAAACAAACTAACTATGTGTATGCGAATTTTCAAGAAGATTGGTTCAGTAGATAAAGCGTGAAGAGGTAACAAACAAACAAATATACAAACTCACTTTCGCATTTATAATATTAGTTGGGATGGGATTGGGATAGTTGGGATTGGGATATTGAAATTTGTCGACGGCAGAGTAAAAAATGATTTATTACCAGTCACCACCCCTTTCCTTTCCCATGGATGTCGTAAGAGGCGACTAAGGCGGCTACTCTTCCCGCGCAGATCGTAGAAGCCGATCGAGGTGATGGGCGAAAATGCGAATCATATCAATAGGCGATGCGGCTAGCAATCCATCACTATTTTGATTCATTTTCCATCTTCCCGCCTACCATCACGCTAAAAGTGGCCTTTGGGCACAGGACGGAATCTCCTAAGGTACGCGCAATATGCGTCCCCGTTCCCCGCACCCGCACCTCTCCCCCGTTTTCGCCTCGATGACTCACGTTAGCCGTCAAGAACCGGGGGAGAGGTGCGGGTGCGGGGAACGGGGACGCATATTGCGCGTACCTTAGGAGATTCCTTTCTGTTTACTCTTACTGTATTCTATGCTTTGGGTCTTGCGGCCCAACATGCTATCTGCCCCATTAGGGATAAACACATGAGAGTGTATCAGTATCATAAAAACATAGACATTATTACCACAGAACAAGAACCCGTACTCACGTATAGAAGTCTCACTCAGCAAATAAATTCAAAGAAATATCTACTCAATGTGGTTAGCGATATGGTTTAATTAAGCTCACGCCCAGACATCCCGGCCGGCATTTTCCGGCCGACTAACTAGAACTTTTCACGAACTCAATTAATTTACTTTCGTTCTGATTCTAATTTCTGACGTAACATGCGTGCGATTATGACTGCTCATAATACTATCCCAAATTAGTATAGTGATAGAAATATAGTCTACTTCACCACATTTAATCTTTTTAACCGACTTAAAAAAAAGCGCCAAGTGCGAGTCGGACTAGTTCCCTTGAAGGGTTCCCTTCATGGGCGAGTAACATAATATAAAAGTTGTAAAGGTAAATTGCGGTTTACAATTTATGACATATTAAAAAAACTACTTACTAGATCTCGTTCAAACCAATTTTTGGTGGAAGTTTGCATGGTAATGTACATCATATATTTTTTTTAGTTTTATCATTCTCTTAATTTAGAAGTTGCAGGGGGGGGGGGGGGGGCACACACACATTTTACCACTTTGTAAGTGTCTCTCGCGCAAACTATTCAGTTTAGAAAAAAAATGAATACCTATTAGAAACCTCAATATCATTTTTAAAGACCTATCCATAAATACCCAACACGTAGGGGTTTGATAAAAAAAAAAATAAGTTTCAGTTCTAAGTATGGGGAACCCCAAAATTTATTGTTTTTTTTCTATTTTGTGCGAAAATCTTCGATCAAATCTTAATGCGGTTCACAGAATACATCTACTTACCAAGTTTCAACAGTATAGTTCTTATAGTTTCGGAAAAAGTGGCTGTGACATCAGTGACATCTGTGACATCAGACAGACATGACGAATCCATAAGGGTTCCGTTTTTTGGCATTTGGCTACGGAACCCTAAAAAGTAGGAGGTTATGAATTCGTCGGAATCTTTTTTTTTATTTATGTTCCCCGATTATTTGAAGACGCCTGGACCGATTTAAAAAAAATCCTTTTTTTGTTTGAAAGGGTATACTTTCCAGGTCAGGGTCCCATAGAAATGATTGGTTTTAAACGAAAATAACTGAAAAATATATCGTCTAAGTATACAATTGTTGCGTACTTAACTTTTCTGTGACTGTCACTTCACTGGTATTGAAGTCGGTTCTTTGTTTTAAAAAAATATCTTAAATTATTAAGTAAATGTTACAATACCTACATAGCTTGCACCTCCTAAAGTTTCCTTTTTCTCGGCATCACCAGTGGGTTGACTGGTAGATAAATCCTATGGCTTTAAATCCGCCTATTACGTTTGTAATAAAGTAAAATAAAATATATAAATAAAATTATCGGATCTATAGTTTCTTGAAGGCCCCCCGCCGGATCTATAGATTTTTAAAAGTAGGTCCAGATCCGTTTCTGTGGTAAATGCTAATGCGAATATGCCGCCTCTTCCCTATTTCCGTGCCAACGAGGTGGGGAAGTAAATAGGAATGTTTAAATTCCCCGCCCTGATTACTGAATATTGCTTTTTGTACAGACGAGTTAGGGGGTGCAGTAAGGAAAGCTTGATTTTACCGTCCCCTAATAAACATACGCCACCCTCATCTTGTACCAATTGCCGACGAAGCCAATAATCTCACTTCCACTGCTGAAAACGCACCGTATGTGTTTTCCTCTTTGGAAAAACACACACGTTGCATTTTTCAGCAGTGGAAGTGGGAACCGGAGGTGAGTAGTTTTAAGGCGCCAATTCTGCATTATTTTAATTTTATACGATCCGTACTGTTTCACATAATACAGGTAGTTTGTATGTACTATGTATACAACATAACATAGCGTTACGCAATGTAACTGAATTTCGTGATGTAAATATTGCATCGACTTTATTATGTGATGTTTGTTTAAATTTATTAATTAGTGCTGGTGAATTCGCAATTTTTTCTTATTTTATGAATTAGAAAGGGAATGTTTTTTTGACGTGACAACGTCTTAAATTAGGTTGCGGCTGGGAGTCACTTATGAAAAAGTGTAACGCTCGGTAACGTTACGATGAGTCACCGAACGAGAGAGAGGCCCGCCGAATGCCTTGCGTCTCTCTCCCACTCAACTATGATCGGTCTGCCGCCGTTGTCACGTAAAATCTTCGCCCGTAAAACCGACTTTACAGGCAACCATTTTTTTGTGAATGATATCTTTTGTATATTTGATTCGTAGCTGCAAAAATTAAATTCGACTATTACGTCATGCTGATATCATTGAAAGAAACAGAAAATTACAAAATTTTGTCGTAATCGTAAACATGTCGTTTCTAAATTTCCCGTGTAGTTCCCGGCAGAGTAGAATAGACCACTCCAAATCTTCTCGTGGAAGTCATAGAAGGCGACTTACACTGTTAACAATTATGTAAGTAATTATCATGCAACAAATTGCATAAACTTGTAAAATTCCCGAAAATTCTGGGAAATTTACGGAAAAATATGTAAAAATGACAAAAATTATGTAAAATTTCATATTTTTCCGTAAATTCCCAGATGTTTCGGGAATTTTACAGGTTTATGTAAAATTAAATATTTTTTTTGCATGTAAAATAACATAATTTTAACAGTGTAGGAAACACAAGCTAGTTACATAAACGAGGCTTATAAACATCAGTGAGACCTCTCCAACCCGTCTGGCCAGCGTGGAGAGTGTAGGCCAAATCCACTGACTACTCTGGCTAATATATAGCTCTGGTAGTACAAGGCTTGTGCTCCTGCAGTGGAGACTTAAAAGGACCTGATGATGATGATAATAAGTAGATAGGTAGTCCTGAATATGTGTTCAGGATATGAGATGGAAGTGAAATAAGTCAAAATGAAGAGGGATAAAATGAAGAAAGCGGACAGGATGGATGAAGAAATGAGGTATAAAAAAAAAATTTACATGCAGGTGGCATGCAGCATCGTTACATATTTAACTGATTGATGGACACTAAGCCAGAAACAATAAAAATAACAATTAAGGCCGTACCTGAATTTTTCGGGGTCCAGTGCTGCCCCCATTTAAAATACCTAAATCATTACAAAGAAAACGAAGACATCACTTTAAATTTTGCTACTACCAAGCCCTAGATAACCTTTCAGAGTATTTTATAAACTACTGTTTACTCGTACAGTTTAAAGTAAGAACGTTAAGCTTTACTACGCACATTTGCGAAAAACGGCCACTTTTGGCAAATGTGCGTAGTAAAGCTTAACGTTCTTATTATGAACTGTAAACAGTAGTTCACAAAATAGTTTGAAGGGTTATCTAGGACTTGGTAGAAGCAAAATTTTAAATGATGTTTCCGTTTTCTTTAAAATGATTTATTTAAAATGGGGGCAGCACTGGACCCCGGAAAATTCAGGTACGGCTTTAATTACGTCTTTAGGCGTCCTACTGTCCAACCTTTGTATGGAAAAGTCTAGGGTAATAATCGTGGTCATACGTCTAGCGATTCTTGACTACTTATTCGTATATTTATCCTGTAAGAGAGTATTCTTCCATCCGGGAGGAAAGAAAAAACATAGAATGTACCAGCTGCTTCTCTTCCGGCGCAGATCGTAAAATCTGATCGAGGGATTGGGCAAGAATCTGAATCATATCAATAGGCGATGCGGTTAGCAACCATCACTGTTATGATTTTCTTTTTCAATCTCCTCGCCCACCATCATGCTAAAAGTGGCCTGGGCTTTAGGCTCTGTCTGCCCCGTTAAGGAAAGTTTAATTTTATCTAAGGTAAGAGGACTCTTAATAAATAAAACAGGTTGGGTTGTTTCACGAGGCCCCTGCAAGAGCAAGGCCCCGGGCGACTGCCCTGTTCACCACCCCCTAAAGCCGCCACTGGGTATTAGTGTTTAGTATCATGAATAAATAACTAACCTCTCACCAAATCTTCAAAACGACTTGATCTCTGACTCCTAACCTAATCGAGTTTTTATCAAGATACGTGAGATGACGAAAATATTAAATTAAAAATAGATCTCATCGCAGATTACTCTTGAAAGTTAAATATATGATGCTTGACGAATATAACGTTGTCTATGGTCGGCGAATATGAACAATAATGGACATTATGCAATAGAAATAGTGGCATATCATTAGATATTGTGTTACTACCGCCCCCATAGCATGGCACGTGCGACAAGGTTATCGAGCGCTATCATCTATCACTGTCTCGCTCTATGTAATATTAACGAGCGGGATAGCACTAGTCCATTACGCGATATAAACTTGTAACGATGCTGCATGCTGCATCATGTTTCAAACCTCATGTCTTCATCTCATTCTGTCCGTTTTTCATTCTTCATTTTATTTCAAATTTCGTTTCATTCCATTTTCAAATCATTTACACACCCCTCCTCATTTTTTACTCATTCCACCTTCATCTCTGATCCTGGAAAGATATCCAGAATTTCGTTTCTATTATTATAATATCTAATATATTTATTTATTTTTATTTAAAAAAATTATTGAGCCAAAAGCTACAATAGGTAGACTTAATGCTAAAGCATTCTCTCCCTGTCAACCTTTAAGAGAAGAAAAGCAGAATGAATAGTTGGCGTCCTAAATAGATATATACAATATCCAGATATATATAAAAAGTACTTTGAAATAATTAAACATAAATATCGTATAAAATAAATACTATAATATATTTATACATACAACATATTATATACATACATAAATATAAGTATATATATTTATACATATTTGAAAAGAAGTAAGAACCGATGAATTCTAGTTTAAGGATTCAAAAAGTAAATCGTGCACTTTTTTCTAGTAAATATGTCTACTAGAGATTTGTCTGATGTCCTCGGGCAATGCATTCCATAGCCGTATGGCTTGAGAAGTGAAGGAGTTGGACATATATTATCTGAAAGTCTATTATAACTTTAATACCAAAGTTGTGTATCAGTACAATAAATTTGAATATATCTGTGATGAGTGTCTATCATTCTCTCCACCTCTATCTTCTGCATCTTCTATGTCAACTTGTCTGAGTGCGCAGGGACAGGTCGAGGTCCCACAAACTTTGCCTGGGTTTATCAACGGTGTCATGCTACGGGGGCTGAAGTAGTGGTGGCTCAGCGGTTTAAGCACTGTCACTGGTATGACTCTCCATTGATTCAGAGTAACATATATACCTACTACTACTACAAACGAAACAATTTATCTGTACACACGTCGATGTGTGAGTTTTATACTTAGGGTCGCACCGCAGAATTATTTTAATACTTACCTACTAACGAGTTCGACATATTTACGATTATATTTTTCCATACCGGAAGATTTGCGAACACTATGACGTAAAAAATATTCTGTTTTATATGTATTAAATGTTACAGGAAAGTCGGAAACAGCTACATAATATCACTTCACATATATTTTTATTATGTCCATTGTCCATTTCACCATTAGTTCACTTTACTGATTATTATTGAGTCATTTATAATGTAAGGCACTAATTTCACTAATGTAATTTGCATATTCGGCGCAAAACTATACGGAAATTATATATATAAATTCAATAAAAATAAACAAACGTTTATCACGCTTGATGATGATGACAAATTGACACGCACAGCATGTCAAGTTGTCATTGTCAACAATGGCATTTAGCACTATAACCCGCGGAAATCTAGTTGGCATTTGCGTGTATGTGATTACCTGTGAGCGAGGAGCCTATGTAACATTACCGGATTGCTTATTGGCAATCCGGTAATGTTACAATCTCGCTCTTGTGTATCTCCCGCCAATGCGAGAGAGCGAGAAGGGTATATAATCAAGATGGTTGCTGGGTAATAACGTGAAATTATATTGTTGCTTTGCTTACCTGTTTTCATCATTTGGAAATGTATGAAATATACGTTCTTTAGAGTATTGGGTGGATAAACAATTATTATACGCGCACCTTCTCACCATGATGGTTACTATTGGTTGACAGTTCTCAAGACAACACACGTCGCGTATTGCGTGCGGCTAGTAATTAACCCTGGTTTGGAGCTGTCAAAGCTCACAAAGTGCGGGGGAGAGGTGCGGGGACGCCAATTTGCGGGAGACGCTGTGAGAGACCATTCTGTTTGACTCTTATGTATTCTGTGGCACTGTTTGTGTGGCTGCTGCGACCAGATATTCATTGCAGCTGACATTCTTGAAAAAGGTGATGTCATAAGTACCCGTAACCGGCGGGCACGCATGAAGAGGTTCATAAGTGTAGATGAAGCAAGAGAAATCGTCAGGATCGTAGCAAGTGGAGGTCCATAGTCTCTGCCTATCCCTGTGGCAAACAGGCGTGATAGATAAATACATACATGTATTTACTCTACTACGTGTGAAGGCCTCAAAGTTTAAGTTTTTAGTAGCTGTTTAGCTTGCTTGTTTGTTTGTAGTTTATTTGTTTTTGGGTCAGTCTTGCAACTCATGATGGAGTCGGAAGGAGACTATATAAGCCCTGTAATAAAACGACGCAACCCTATTGAGTTTGGGCCTAATTAATTTGTCTTGATAAGTACTTAGACCTCACAATAAAGCCTTGTACTAAAAGGTTAATTTTTTCCGAGAAAGTTATTTTATTCCTACTAAACAAAATAAAAGCAGAGGTACGCTTGATTTTAACAATGAATATATTATTTTTTTTGTTTTTTATCTCCATTAGTTAGTTGTAGTAGCAATCACACTAACCTACTACCTGTGCTACTACCTAAATGTACAATTTTATAAACCGTTTTTCCGATAAGATACTACGAAAATAGTATTTTTCTTTATGTGTTTTCTTGTCGAATGCTTTACTTATTTTTTAATTTTATTTTATTTATGGCTTGACGCTACTGCGTATTTAGCCAGGAACAAGTTAATAAAAAGTGAGAAATTATTTTTTCCTAATAAGTTACAATCAAAGGTTGGTGTAGGTAGGCCTTTGATTGCTTCAAGGGAACTTCTGGCGACAAATCTATACGAGTCCACTGGTTTTCATAGACGATTGAGTGGCGGACGACGCCCGAAGACGCCTACACAGTCCACGAAACAAATATCACTACAGCCGTACTACGACTGTCCATTTTAACTATTTCACATATTGTTCATGAGCATGAGCATTTATTGTTGTTTGGTGTTTCAAACAACACCAATTTCATATTATAAAGTCCACTAAAATCAATTTGCAAAATAATTTAAAGAAAACCCCAACCGAACCCCTTGACTTCCCACCAAAAACTCGCTTTACTTATATGGTATAACTATGTATAAAAATTATTTCTAAAGAGTAAGGCAGAGAACCGAGGAGTATGGCGCATACTCCACCGACAAGAGCCACTAATTCCTTAATAAGAAAAAGAAGAATAAATTCTTTCATCCTGGTCTGGTAGAAAAGAAAGACCATAGAATGTTCCAGCCGCCTTTCTTCCCGTGCAGATCGTACAAACCGATCAAGGGAATGAACGAGAATCTGAATCATATTAATAGGTCATGTCGTTAAGTTTTAAGTATAGGTACGATAATTACATCTATGACATAGATTTAATATTATTAAATCCATTATCATAACATTTGCAATTATAAATACACCGCAATCCTCAACCAGTACCACAAGTACTACTTAAGTATACACCATAAAAACTTTAAATTCTTAGCAATCAAGTTTATCATCTATAATTTAATCTTTTAACATCTCCGTGTGTACTTTTGGCCTCAAGCAAACCCACTGCAAACCGTTACTTGGTATTGCCTCATCACCCAACTGCACCAAAAGAGTGTAATGACACCAAATCCACATTTGACGCTCTCCCAGGCCCAGTATCTTACTCATCAAGTTATTTCAATTTATTTTTTTCTTACATAATTTTTGTAAGGTGTTTGTTCGTATGACAAAAGACTAGGCGAAACCGGACTGGTTGTGGTTGAGACTGTTGACTGGCCCAGCAGGTTCGACTCCGGTTCTAGAGTCAGTTCTGCGCGAGGCGTCATCGGGGAAGGACGCGTTACTGCCGTTCCGAAAGTGTCAAAATTAACAGTGCGTTCGTGTGTTTATTAATTGTGCACTAAACGTGTTAAAATCATCAGTTTGAATGAAATAACTCTGAACATGGACGGATATTTTCACGCTGCAAACGACTTATGTTAAAGGTAAGCTAGTTAAGCGGCCGAGTTGAGTAGGGACCTATTTCTATAAGCTAGGTTAGTGGTTAACTTCTTTTCGAAAGGGTTAAGCTGTAGTTTTGCAAGGCGTATCACATTCTCTGTCTACTTTTGTCAATTTTGTAATAAAATTTGAATTTTTGAGTTAATAACCCCGTTTTGTGTTGAAACAGTTTTGGTTTTTTGTTTGTTTCGGCGGTCAATCTCTCCGGCCTTGAAGGTTTCTAAGGAATGCAAGTTGAAGCAATGTATAGCTATAAAGGTAGAAGGCATTGCAACCTTTGAATTTAATTTATTTGGTCAGGTTTTCGTTGAAACAAGGTAGGTTATTTAGCCAAGAATTCGGTTAAATCGGGCACCACATGGTTCTGTTGCTAGAGCCGCTCGCCTACAGCTAGGTCGTGGGTTTGATTCCAGTTTTGTCGGACTTGTAGCATTCCTGAGATTCAGCTGGGTGGGTAATTCAAGGATATTTTATTGCACTCAAAACTTCGTCAGGATTATTTGGTTCAAGTAGTTAAATTATTCGTAATTTTTTGACCCCAAGTCAATATGTCAAGGTGTTAAGTCATTCACCTGACTCTACATTTAAACTTTTGTATCTGTAGTAAGTAGATACGTAGTAACTTAAATTATCTGGTCTGACAGGAAAGTAACTAGGTACATAAGTTACTTAGGGTCTATCCTTCTTTTGTCTACCTTCCTACCCAACTTAAAAATCTTATATTTTGGATGTTTTTCTTGGAGTTGTATGGTATTAGGAAACTTTTCATTTAATTTGTGGGCTAGTACAAAATCTCTGATTTGGCTTCACTTTCCTTTTTAGAGTTCCGTACGCAAAGGGTACCAACGGGACCCTATTATTAAGACTGTCCGTCTGTCTGTCCACTCTATCTCTTGAACCGTAATAGCAAGACACTTAAATTTTTACCGAGTATGTAGGTATTAGGTACTATGGCCGCTTTAATAACAAATACTAAAAGTATTTGTTTGTTTGTAATAACTTTATTGTACTAAAAACATGCATATAAAATACAAAATTCGAAAGAGCAAATAAACAATGGCGGACTTATCCCATATAGGGATTTCTTCCAGTCAACCTGCGATATATTGAGAGGACATTTACTCAATTAACAGGTACAAGCAAATACGTACAAAATACATCATCATAAACATACACAAATACTTAATACTCATAAACTTACATATAGGTACATATACTACTTTATACATACAAAAATAGATACTTTATTACTTAATTCAGCCCAAATGTGACGCAACTAGAGAAGATTTATACAATCTTACTTTAAATGAATCAAGCGATGGTGCCATTCTAACATCAGCAGGAAGAGAGTTCCAAAGTCTTGCCGCCATTACTGCAAAAGTAAGATGAAGTTAAAAATTAAAGTCGAGAGAGGGTCGTCATACAAGAAACTTGTTTTTTTGCAGCCTTTTAAAACATTATACGGAACCCTTTGTGTAGTAGTTCGACTTGCACTTGACCGGTTTGGTATTTTAGGTACCTTGACCTACAAGGTCAAGCGTTTAATTATTGCAGACGTGCACAGTTATGCACTTTATGCATTTGACATAAGAACGGCACAAGTTACTGTAGTATTAGGTATACTTAGATAAGTCGACTGTACTAAGTCTTTAATTTTAATAAATATTATAAAGCAAGTTCAGTCCATGATATTGAAGTACTTTCCATAAAAACAATTAGTAGAAAAACTAAAAAAAAATCGGCTCTGTATGAGATCTCAGCGCTCAGCGAAATGGGTTTTTATTGTTTTTATGGAAAGTAGTTCAGTATCGTGGCCTGAACTAGCTCCAAAAATGTTGCTGGTATTTAAAAAGTAACCCTGTGTAGTGGGCAAGTAGATTATTACTACAAATATAATATGTCTAAAATATTAAGATAAAAATACAAAAAATATATACATATCTACTGAAATTATATAGTTATATAAACAACCGTGAGTTAAAATTAATAAGCTTTTTTTCCTAACGGGTTAGACAGAGCCGAGGGCCATTATAGGTACCAAAGGCCATATTTAGCGTGAAAATTAAAAAATACTATAATAATTAAATTTTTCACAAAAAGCAACCGACTTCTATTTCTATTTTTTTAGGAGTTTCTTTCATATCTCCAAAGTTCTTCATCATATCTTCACCAAATTAAAATGGGACCAACTTGGTAGCAAAGGCTTTAAAATAAAAATAAAAAAACACCAAAATATACCATAATCTACCACCAAACATACATAAAAAATAAATAAAAAAAAACACAGTCCAATTAATAACCTCCTCTTTTTTTGAAGTCGGTTAAAAAAAAGAATGTATACATCGTGTTAATGAACTAACGCACAACCTCTCAGATGGTACCTCAGCCCATGAAACTGAATAACTTTTGTTCTACAACAACTACAAAAATAGGTAAAAACGCTAGATGGCATTCGGGACCAACAGCTTTACGTGCCTTCCGAAGCACGGAATCATCTTTCTTTTCGAATAATCAGGTAATACTAGCCTGCAATATCCTAACCAGACTGTAAACAACTTTTTACAAAGTGTGCTTCCCAGTGGGATTTGAACCCACCGCCTCCGGATCACAAGGCAAACGCCTTGGCCACTGGACCACGGAGGCAGTCATCATCAATAAGAACCAAAGATATCAGCCGACAAATGCATACCTACCAAAAATTGTTGATCGACGTTTCCACAATTCATTAAAAACTCGGCTACCGTATCATGGGCGTGTTAGAGCCGCAGAGGCGTAGAGACGTGCAGTGCAAACCTCTGTGTCACGCGATACCATAAGTGTTACATCGGCGTTGGTGTCGGTGCGTTACAAAATATCACGTTCCGTACGTGAACGCTTTCCAAGTCAATAAAAACTAATCCAATGAGCAGACGGTGAGGCCGTCAATATTTTTTATAAAATCGAAAGACATTTTTTTTTCCTTTCTTAACGTACATACTAAAAATCATTCGATTGAATAAGTACGCTAATATTATTACAATCTAGCCTAAACTTAGACTAATTAGTAATTTAACATTGAATGGGGACCATCAGCACAAAAAATATTTAATACTGTCGCCCGAAAATTGACAGACGTCCCACATGACCAGCGGGCTGGCCTCTATCTGGCTCAAAAGATTAGCATTGCCACACAACGTGGCAATGCTGTCAGCCTTCTGGGCACATTACCAAGGGGCAGCGATTTGCCTGGTCTTTTTTATTTATAAGTAGTTTTAATTAAATAGTTTTTGTTATAGTTTTTTTTCATTAATTTGTTATTATTCTAAAACTTATTATTAAAACATTTTACCTAGTTTTATAAGTTATAGCATAAGAATATGTCCATCGGCACTTTTCTTTCTGTCTCTAATTTGTTCGTGTGTCTTTAATTATTGTACTATAAATGCACTATTATATTATTTTTGTCACTACACTAGTTCGAACGGTTTAGGTCTTCTCGCTATGTCTGTGTTGTCGAGGAGCTGGATCGCCTCAACGTTCACGTGATGAAGCAATCGATATGAAAGATAAAATTGACAGTTATCAACCTCTTTATCTTTCCATCTAATGATCTCTCCAACCCGTCTGGCCAGCGTGGAGAGCGTAGGCCAAATCCTCTGACTGCTCTGGCTAATACATATGTATATGGCTCTAGTAGTACAGAGGGTCGTGCTCTTGCAGTGGAAACTGAAAAGACCTGATGACGATAATCCGATGATGACAATTATCAAGTGATACAAACATCTAAAGATAAATAAATGATTTTGACTTTGATTTGATAAACACCAAAGACCCAGGACCATTTGAAACAGGCCATTTTCCAACTTGCCCCAGCTGGGGAACAAACCCAGAACCTCCGGATTGGCAGACTAACGTGTTGACCATTACACCACAGGTTGTCATTGAAATTCTATGTAGATTAAAGATTATGGACGCATCTAATCAAACTGATGGAATCGTAATACCCAATCCGTAACCGTTTCTTAACTCATCTCGTTGTTTTTGTTATAAATATAAACTTTCTCGTTTCTATTATTTATAACACCCAATGTATACCGTGAAACGAGGTGAGACGCAAGAAAACTAATTATTATTCTTCTTATTACTCGTAATGAATTTGTATCACTTTCTTCTTGCATTTCATTTGTTTCTTGTTCAAATGGTAACATTATTTCTAGCCGTGTGGTTCCCGGCAGAATAGAATAGGACCACTCCAAGTCTTCCCGTGGATGTCGTAAAAGGTGACTTAGGAAACACAAGCTTAACAAAGCTTATAAACATCAATGCAAACTCTCCAACCCGTCTGGCCAGCGTGGAGAGTGTAGGCTAAATCATCTGGCTACTCATAGCGCTGGTAGTACAGAGAGGGTCGTGCTTCTGCAGTAGAGACTAAAAAAGATCTGATGATGATGACTAGCGTTTCGGAACGACCACTGCCAGGAAGATATGTCGAAATAAACCAAGTTCAGTACCCTTGATATAGGTTGGTAGAGAATTAGGTAGTTCCCTGGGTCAAAAATAAATTATTTGGTACTGTTATGAGAATAAAACGTCACAAAATACTCGTAATGTCACTTGTCATTGATTACATCCATTTTGAACGTGATTTAAATTTATTTAAGCAGAAAAACGGATTTTAAGAGCGCTATTTGACTCCAAAAAACTATGACGTCACAGTCCGATAATTCATACAAATCTCATAGAAAATGTTTGTTTTGACTTGTTGGAAACTAGCGGATTATTAAGGGTTGGGACAGAGAGCACCGGAACGCTTTAACACGGCAGGTGCTGAAGCGTTTCGTCGCTCTCTCTCGCTCAAGCAAATGCTGCTGAGCGACAGAAAAGGATAGCAGCATAGGAAAGTGCTGTTCCGCGCTAAAAGATGTGTCCCAACCCTAAGAATACAAGAACGCAAGTCTGCGTGTTTGTCTGTGATTCACGTACAAACCGGCCTAAGATGGAACTTGTTATGACAACTTGCACAGGAAAACACATAGATTAGTTTTTATGGACGACCATTGGATGCGAGTCAAGAAACTTTTCATTTTTAATTATTCCCCACGCACGATAGGCATCGCAAATTTTATAGCCATGATTTATGGGACAGGACGTAAGTTAGACTAGAAAGAAAAATAAATTGCTTGTTACTAACATATAATTATAAATAAGCCGTGTGGTTCCCGGCAGAGTAGAATAGGACCACTCCAAATCTTACCGTGGATGTCGTAGAAACAACTTAGGAAACACAAGCTAAACAAAGCTTATAAAAATCAATAAGACCTCTCCAACCCGTCTGGCCAGCAAGAAGAGTCTAGGCCAAATAATCTGGCTATTCTGGCCAAGTATGGCTCTGATAGTACATAGTACACAGTAGATAACAAATTGCAGATGTTCATGAGAAACATTAGTAAGGAATAATACCCAAAATTGGAGAGCATGCATGAAAAGAGTAATGAGTATTGACGAAGCTAGGTTTGTACGGATCTTAGCAAGTGGAGATCCATAGTCTCTGCCTGGGCCTATGGGAAACAGGCGTGATAATATGTACTCGTATGTGTGTATAATGCAATCTTTTTAGCGTGTTCATTTTTTAGCGTGTCCCGAGTGTGTCTTTATTTCATCGTCATCATCAACATTCTCATTTGAACTACTGTTCCGTCACAGCCAACCGGTAGATCTATTGGGACGAAAATTCCCAGTTGTCCTACTGGTAGGACAAACTTGGAAGGACTAATGGGACTAGCCCATCATCCTCACGTATTCCCGGTTGCATCCTCAGCGGTAACGCTTCATAGCCCAGGGGCCGCTACCTAACCTAGGTGATTTGACGAGGTTACTGGTTTTACACAGAGAGACTGTCGTCTGACATCCGCCACCCAAAGGGTAGACCAGAACCAAAGCTAGGATAGGTTTAAACAAACGCTAGATGGCGTTTGGGGCGGAATCATCTTTCTTATCCGAGGGCCCCCTGAGTTTGGGGGCCCCGGTGCACGGCACCGTCTAGCGTCTTGGTAGCTACAACACTGGCTACGGTGAACATTTACCATCAGGTGGGCCATGTACCTGTTTTCCTTGTAAGATGTATAAAAAAATAACTTTGCAATCAATCCTCTTCAAGCCTTTATATGGGCTTAAAAAAGGTTCATTGGACTTTACGTTACGCTAGATACCGCCCGTGACTTTGCCTGCACGGAGTTCTATTTAAAGAGCACTCGTTATTAATTTTATTATTAATGTAATGATATTAATTTATGTGCTACTTTTATAGTGTAAGGACTTAGCACAAGCATCTCGTGCTACAATTGCATTCCCAAGGAGGGTTGACGTCAGGCAGGCGGCCGGTTGTAAATCTATAGTCAAATCATTTAAACTGTCCCGGCTATTTCTTCTCCATTTTGCGACCTCTTTGGCATTCTTGGGTGACTATTGACATGCATGTTATATTTGGAGAAGAAACAGCGGGAAAGCGAACCCCGGGCTCCGAAGCAGCACAGCTGAGGATGCAACCGGGAACGCGCTTAGACGAAGAATGTGCTATTCGCCGTATCATCTTGATATGAAAACTGAGAATAGAAGTAATATTATGTGGATCATAATATTATAAAAAGAACAAAAAGAAAAATGAATAAATAAATTGGGACAAATCATACAGATTGAGCTAGCCCTGAGAAAGTTTCAAACTTGTAAAATAAATAAATACATATACAACGTGTTAATGAAATAACGCAAAACCTTTCAGATGGTACCTAAGCCCATGAAACTGAACAACTTTTGTTCTACAACTTTCACGAAACCAAAAAAATAAAAATTAATTTGAGTCAATTTGTATGAAAATCCGAAATTTATTTATGGCATTTTGGGAATGTTGTAGAACAAAAGTTGTTCAGTTTCATGGACTGAGTTACAACCTGAGAGGTTTTGCGTTATTTCATTAACTCGTTGTATAAATAAACACCCGAGACCCAGGACAATATGAAAATGACAATTTTCCTATTTGCCCTGGCTGGGAATCGAACCCAGAACCTCCGAGTGGCGGTCTGGCATGGTTACCAACGCCATAAAGGTGATGAAGTAATAATGAAATACACAGTTCTTCATTGTCATCTTCTAGTAGGGTTTCTTAAACAACAATCGTTGTGACTGTGGAGCTGTTCAAACGATGGCCCACCTACAATCATGTGCCAACTGCCCAAACCCTTGTAGGTACAATAGACGACCTAAACTCAGCTAACGACAGAGGAGTAAGTGTTACATATTGGTCCACACTCATATAATAATATTAGCCATTCCGACTCGCTAAGAAGAAAAATGTTTAGAGGTACTAGTCTACAAGTGTGTAGTAAAAGTGCAAGTAGTGCAAGTGTGCAGACATCTGCTAAATTTAATTTGTCAGTGTTATTTATCTTTATTTTTGAGGCTATAACTTACATTGTTCCGCACACTGTGATAATAGTTTATTTACCTGCTTAAATTTGCGTAACTTCTATATTAGATAAATATCAAAAAGAAATGTTTGTCAGCATGTTCCAAAAACTGTATTTGCTTATACTACGTTTCGGCACTGTGTTTGTCTATAACATAAACATAAATCAACTGTAATTGTTACATAATGACTGTTTGTGCCAAAATAAAATAAAAAAAAGAAAAAAAAAGAAAAATGTGAAACCACTGTTGGCCACACACACGAAAAACTAAAACAACTGGCCTCCAGGTGGTGTTTGTTTAGTAATGGTACCTAATGATCATCAAATCAGTGTCACGCTCTGCCGACCCCCGCCCCATGGGTAACGGACATATGGATATCCAGCTGGTTATACACACCTGGATCCGTATTTGACAGGCCATTCACCCCGTTCCTATGAATGTTTTTATTTTATATGGAAGTCCAACAGCTATTATAATTTACATAGAAAACTTAATATATACAGAAAGTCCATTACAGGTCCTCACTGATAGAAAACATTGTATTTAAAAAAAAGACATTATAATTTATTTTTTTGTATGATCATTTTGATTTACTTTTACAAATTAATACACAGTTTTATAGAATAGGTAGAAAAATAATTAACAACTAAAATATAAAATTAAATTAATCTAACTAAATTAAAACTAAAAATAAAGATAAATTATTATAATTAAAACTAAAAAATACGAGTAACAATAGAACAAAACTATAAAAAGAAATACTATATACAACATAAATAACTATTTAAAAAATAAAAATAAAATTAAAATTATATACATAATATAGTTTTGAAATTAAGTCTCTATTTAATGAATAAAATGAACCCCGATGCAAAAAGAATGTATTTATAACATTAGGTACTAAATGTATAGTATTATGTACGTAAGCAGAATTTGTTCCAATTTTAACCCCCCGGTCCACTTATCAGCGAAAGAAAGCAAATCTCTTATGCATATGTAAGCATCTTAACATTTCTTATAGATACTAAATAGCTATAGTGAATACTGTGAGAACAGTCGACCTCGCGAGCTCTTATAACCATGCAATAACCGACACTCCGTAAATAATCCCCTTCCCCCTTGCTTAGCAAAGCCATTTCAGTGAAACCTGTCCATATATAATGCTACAGCAAACTTTTCCCTTTCCTCCCTCCAGTCCCCCTTTCCCCCCTCTAGTCCCCCTTTTTGTATATTTTTTGCAACATCTTGTGTAGAATTAAGTCTTCAGTGTGCCTCTCAATTTTGATTTAAATTTAACAATAAACGCTACAGCATAGTCCCCCCCGTTTCCTCTCTAATTCTTTCACAGTCAAAAATCGTGATCAACTAAAACATTCAAATAAATCAAGGAACTTGTGTGCCGACACAGACAATCTTGAAAATGAGAGGCTACGCTCGCAAAAATAATACTTTACCTATATTGAAGATAATCCGCCACCAGATTTTAAATAAAGTTCGCGTGCACAAGGACATTATGCATTCTTCACCTACATACCCAAATCGCGTAACGATTTAGTATCGATTCTGAGAATCGATTCGTCACTCTTTATTCTTAAGTAAGCACTATAATTTTCTGCGGATTTTACCGGAATTTCGTTGAGGAAATTGGCGTATGTTTTAGAATGTTGATTTTGAATACCTAATTTAAAAAATCCACATGTTTGGTCGCGTTGCTTTTTCCCTGTTTGGAGTCTACATTTTGTTAATAGTTAATAGGCGATGCCGCTAGCAACCCATCACTATTTTGATTCCTTTTTCCACCTCGCCCATCATTACGTTAAAAGTGGCCTTTGAGTCTTACGGCCCTGGGCTGTCTGCCTAGAACCGCAAGACCGAAAATGCTCTGTCTGCCCCGTTCGGGACAAACACGTGATAGTGTATGTATGTATTTTTTGTCAAAATAGATATTCTTCGTTTTCTTCTTGACAGGCAAATTCACTACACAACAATATACAGGGTGACTTTTTATTAACCGGTAAAATTTTTGGAGCAAGTTCAGTCCATGATACTGAACTACTTTCTGTAAAAAAAGTTATTAGAAATAGATAAAAAAATTTTCGTCCTCACATACAAATCAGCGCTTAGCAAAACGGATTTTGTTTGGAAGGACGAAATTTTTTTATCGAGTTTTAATATTTTTTTATAAATAATTAAAC
This sequence comes from Acrobasis repandana, assembly GCA_963576875.1. Lineage (NCBI taxonomy): Eukaryota > Metazoa > Arthropoda > Insecta > Lepidoptera > Pyralidae > Acrobasis > Acrobasis repandana. The sequence continues at coordinate 4,517,688 of OY756238.1, forward strand.
AAAAACCTAAAAAAAAAGAACCATAAACTCTATCATTTCGATGCATAAACTAAATTGTATCTAATCAAAAATAAAACATTTATTTTAATATTTTATAATTTTAAAGAGATTTTTATGCCTATATAACTGGTTTTCACAGTCAAAATTCTACTGCAGTCTGACATATCATTTCAAAATAAAAGCTAGGACTACGTTTGTATGGAAAAGTCTCGAGTAATGGGACTCTTAAGTACTTACCTTGCGGGTAAGTTTTTGTGCAAAGAATTGGGTAGTTTCCTGGATCAAAAATAAATTATTTGGTACTGTTATGAGAATAAAACGTCACAAAATAATGTCACTTGTCATGGATCACATCCACTTTGAAAGTGATTTGAAAACGCACCGTATGTGTTTTCCTCTTTGGAAAAACACACACGTTGAATTTTTCAGTAGTGGAAGTGTTAAATTTTATATGCATAAAAACGGATATTAAGAGCGCTATTGGACTTCAGGAGCTATGACGTCACAGTCCGATATTCCATAAAAATCCCATAGAAAATGTTTGTTTTTGACGTTAAAAAAATAGTACCTGATTTGACTTGTTGTAAACTAGCGTATTACGTGACTCACAACTACAAGAATAAGCAAATACCTTTTTATCTAATTTCCGGTCAGACATTTTACCCATTTGAAACGAAAACTGATAAGTACATTTTGTAAATATCCGACGAAACTGTACAAACTAAACTACTTATTGTTATTCATTTGTTTTATTGTACATTGTGTACCATTCACCACGCTAGTCGTTACCAAATAGAAAATCTTTTCGCCCATTCATCGTCTTTTCTATTGTGAAATTGTATAATTTTGCGTAAAAAAAACTGGCTTCTCTAGAATATATTTAAGGCTTTTCTATGTTTGATATAAAAGTGATTTTTTTTATAAAAATAAATAGGTATTATAGAAATTAATTTGGCTCTTTAAATTATTCGCACCCAATTTTGCCGAAATGTGACATGTCGTTTCGAAATAAAAAATAGACTATGTTTGAATGGTTAGAGTCTGATTCTGTCTTGGATAAGGGGGGCCTCTTAAATTGATATATGTATTTAAATTGACAATAATATTTAAGCTATTACTTTAAGTTTTAAATTTCCGATACGATGTTATGTTGTTAAGGAATAAATAAATGAAATGATGCGGCTAGCAACCCATTAATATTAGACTACACTCCATCCATCTATTATTTGCTAGAAAAAGCCCTGACTTTCAAGCGTTAACCCCCAAAAACTTTAAACTACTACAGTTTATTTCTCAAAAAAATTACATAGGAATCTTAAGGCTTTTCTATAGATACCCACAATATCTCTATTATACAAAAAAATAATAAATAAAACACAGCGAAATATCGTCGAGCTCGGATCCGAGCCTTTGTTCGCTCTCGACGAATTTCACTGTTTTTTTTTCTTGTTTATTATATTTAAAAAATCGTGTGGCGAAATTAACTAGTAATTTAGATTATAATTTTTTTGGTATAATTTTCATATCAAAAAGTGATTGCATAAAGTAGTAATATCTTTTTTAAAGGTAAATTTTGGAAAAGTTTGTTGTGATTTTTTTCTATCGAGCCAAAAATGCTTAATCGTGTTTTGGATATTGTGGGTGTCCGTAGAAAAGCCTTAAGATTCCTATATTTTTTTTTTGAGACATAAACTGTAGTAGTTTATTTACAATGATTTTTCAAAAACACACAGTATTGCGGGCTGTGAACCCTCCTCGCCTTAAAACAGTAACTCATTGCGAGATTTGTTTTTATGAATAATACACGCAATTATGTATGGAAGCATCATAAATAAAAGATGTTACGTAAAATATTTATGCATATAAATTGCAGAATATATTAAACTGCCGTACTTTATTGGGGTAAGGCCAGAAGCTGACCTAGCCAGAACCAGTGTTGGCCAAAATAATAATAAGTGTTCATGCTCACTGCGTACGGTTTTAAATATATTATTTCAGAAGATTTAATGTTTTTGTTGATAACTTCACTTTTTTCTCTATATTTGCTAGTTTAAGTAGTAGCATTTAGAGAAAAATAAATAAATTACCCTACTTAAATTAAAAGTTTGCCGTGTGGCTCCCCGCAGAGTAGAATAGGACCATTCCAAGTCTTTCCGTGGATGTCGTAGAAGACGACTTAGGAAACACAAGCTAAACAAAGCTTATAGACATCAATGAGACCTCTCCAACTCGTCTGGCCAGCGTGGAGAGTGTAGTCCAAATCCTCTGACTGCTCTGGCTAATATATGGCTTTGGTAGTACAGAGAGGGTCGTGCTCCTGCAGTAGAGACTAAAAAAAGACATGATGATGAAATTTTAGGTTTAAAATTAAGTAAAATATCAGCACAAGGATTTTCTACATACATGGAAACACTTCCATACATGTTGAAAACCCTTTAGTTCTACATACTTACTCTTCGCTTTTGGTCTGGGAGGAAAAAAAATGGGCAAAAATGCGAATCAACCATGCAAGACATGTAACCCATCACTATTTTGATTTCATCTATTTTACTATTTCGCACTAAAGTGGCCTTTAAGCCTTGGCAGACAGAGCCTAGAGCTGCAAAACCAAGAGGGCTCTGTTTGCCCCATTAGTGATAAAGACGTGATAGTGTTTCAGTATTCTACATACCCAAAACGTCCGGGCAACTGATTAAAAAAAAATTTGAAACTTATAACAAATTTTCTAATTCGACCTCGTACCAAAGGATGTACGGAGGCCAACCCTACAGGAAGACGCACGCGCAATCGCAAATAACGTAATTTTACGATTGTAGATATAAAAGTGGAAACTTTTGTAATAGTTAGATTCGGTTTGAGATAGTTTAATATGGTATAATTTGCGGTTTCCTTAATGGCGATAATTAAGAACAACACTCAAACTGACGACTGTCTCCGTGGTCCAGTGGTCAAGGCGTTTGCCTTGTGATCCGGAGGTTGTGGGTTCAAATCCCACTATGAAACATTAAAAGTTGTTTTGATGAAAAATTGTTATTGCAGGCTTGAATCACCTGATTATCCGGAAAGGAAGATGAGAAGGGACGCGAAGATGTGGGTCGTGAACGCCATTTAGCGTTTGTTTAAATCTATCCTAGGATCAGTTCTGGTCTACTTTGGGTTGCGGGGATCAGACGGCAATCGCTCTATGTAAAAACCAGTAGCCTCGTCAAACCACCCAGGTTAGGTAACGGACCCCGGGCTCTGAAGCGTTACCGCTCAGGATACAACTGGGAATACGCTCGGATGTAGACACAATTGGAAACTGACTGAGTTTTTTTCAAAGGACTATCGTTACTTACAGACGCTATATAGGGTTGCCACCTGTCCGGCTATAGACATGTTTGGCTTTTTCTGGTTGCGTCCGGCCAAATATTAGTGTGTCTAGCCTGTCCGGCAAGGATTTGGCCTACACTCTCCACGCTGGCCAGACGGGTTGGAGACGTCTCATTGATATTTATAAGCTTTGTTTAGCTTGTGTTTCCTAAGTCGGCTTCTACGACATCCACGGGAAGACTTGGAGTGGTCCAAACTCTTCCGGGAACTACACGCAACTAAAAAGCACCTTTTATAGTCTTACTGTACAAGTTAGTTAAATATATATTTTTAGTACTAAAAATCGAAAACCGGTACTTTACGACCGCCGATAACGTCCTACCATGTCCTACAATGTATTTTATTAGAAACACTGTGGTGTTACATTACGCTCTTGTGACATTCAGGACGTGGGTTACATCATTTTGAAACTTTATGGTTGATTTTGGATTAAGTTTAAACGTTTTATGGGATATTTTCTCATATTTCATAGTTGTTAGAGGAATAAAATTGAAGTACAAATATTACTTATCAGATTGCTTAAAGTTTGGACAATTAAAGGTCTGAATTACAGAAATGAGTTTTTCGAAGAAAAAAAAGACATTTTTACTGTAGGTACAAGCTTTTTTTGTAAGGCCTAAGTACTTATCAAGACAAATGTCTGAATTGTGAATTGACAAATGTAAGAAAAAAAAAAAATGTAATAAGCTCGTACTCGATGGGGTTGCGTCGTTTAATTACAGGGTTTCTATAACCACCTTCCGGCTCCATCATCAGATCAGCTTCTTGTTATAATAACACTGCATTGTCATTTGATTTACATCAGCATACAAAATTTCATCCCAATCGGAAACCGGGAAGGAGCTCAAATTTTACTTGTAAGATTTGCCCCAAACAAATAAACAACAAAAGATTGTAAACAGCGTCTGGACCAATATATTCAGCCTGTTTATACTTTTTTTGTTTTCTAGTTTACTTACCCCTTGATTACTTTATAGAAAGTGGAAGGGACATACCCGTAATAAATTGAACCACGGGCTATAGGTACTAGATCATTATAGTATCGTCATCGTATCAGTCACAGGAAGTCCACTGCTGGACATAGGCCTCCCCCAAGAATTTCCAAATCGATCGATTGGAAGCGGCCTTCATTGTAGTATAATGAAATTAAAATAACAGTCAAAAAACCAAAAAAAAATTCAACATTCCCATTTTTTAAACTTGTGTTATGGGATAACACACTTATATCTACACACACTAACACTAAATACATATATAGATAAACACCCACGACCTAGGAAAATTTGAAAAAATGCAATTTTTCTACTTACCCTGGCTGGAGATCGCACCCAGAACCTCCGGACTAGCTAACCATTACGCCACGGTCGTCAAATATGTCAACCTCTGTCGATTATATAAAATTTAAATCTGATAAGCAAATAAATACACCATGCGCAAATCACATCAACCGTGTACACTCGACTACACATAAAGTGTAACAATCAACCTGTAGCAGCCTGTACGCCAGTGCTAGTCAGCCTGAGGCGGGGCGACATTCCTGCATGAGATGTGGCTGTACTTACAGATTGTTTTCCCCAGCCCCTGAATTCCTTCGTATCTACAAGGTCTTGCTTACACGTTTTACGTATATACTTTTTAACGATTTCAAAAAAGGAGGAGGTTATGAATTCGACTCGTATGTTTTTTTACTGTCGCAAACTGTCGCTGGCAGTCTGTAAGAGCCCTAACATACTCCTCTCCATGTTCCTCTGATGTACGGCCAGTCTATCCTCATCTGGTCTTAATAGAGCCCATATTTGACAACCATACGTCAGTTATGGAGAATAGGGATGATGACTGGGTCAGAAAAGTATTATTCTAATTAGTCCGTTAGCACAGTAGTTAGATTATCAGTTTATCAAAAAATAAAAAATCACAAAGAGTATTTAAGTTTCAGAGTGGGGGCTTGTGACGTCAACGCTGTGTAAAAAACGTACGAATCCATGACGTCATGCGATATTTAAATGCGCTGTGTCTACGTCATTTATTGTTTCTTAGAGAAAACAAAAAATATTACAAATATTTTTTAATAACCTAACCGATGGACGAAAAAACAATTTTCAGTCATCATGCCTATTGTTGTTTCGTTTCGTGTTGCTTTTGATTGTAATAACTGTTGTTTTATTCTACACAATTTCTGTTGAGGATTCTACACATCGATGTGGGGAGGAAAGCAAGTAGATCTGGGCTGGTCATGTGAGCAGGATGCTTTCGAATAGGGGGGCTAAAATACCTAACAACAGAGTACCTCTGCAGGCTGGCGACAATAAAGAGGCCCCCCTCGAACTCGGTAGGCAGACGATCTAAGGGCATATGAAAAGGGCAGGGAAACTATCGCCACTGATAAAGTTTGAGAAACTAGAGGGAGGCTTTTGCCCAACTATGGGGCACTACAGAATTATAAAAAAATAATAATAAATAAAAACATTTCATTTCATTTCCAATATTTCTTCCAAGCAATAAAAAATTGCTTAGAATAAAATAAGTACAATACACGTCTTTAAACTATAATCTAGTCTCAAGAAGTAAATGTAAATAATAAAAAAATGATTTTTAAATTAACTTCACAAATTATACGTTCATTTTCTGTTTAAATTAAAAAATGCAAGAGGAACGTTTAGTATTACGAGTAATTAAAAATAAATCATTTAATTTAATGTCTTTCGATCTATTTAACAGCTTGAGCTAAAAGGCTTGGCGCCAAACGATGCGAAAAAGAAAGTAAAAAACCGATCATGTTCGAGTCGGACTGGTATATGAAGGGTTCCGTACCTCAGTACAATGTTTTAAAACGCTGAAAAAAACACGTTTCTTTGCTGACAGTAGTACATAATCGGTGAAAATTTTAAGTGTCTAGCTATTACGGTTCAAGAGATAGAGCCCTGTGACAGACGGACGGACAGACAGACAGACGGACAGACAGCGGAGTCTCAGTAACAGGGTCTCGTTGGCACCCTTTGATGGGACCCTAAAAAGGCTCAAGTGCGAGTCTGATTCGTAGGTTGAGGGTTCCTAACAAAATTTACTACAAATACCTAAATGTTCTAGATTTTTAACAATCATATTACAATAAAAATCACTTTCTCCCAAAATTATACAGGATCTTACAAAATAAACTGAAACTATTTTAAGCGTGGATTCAGTCCATCGTACTGAACAACTTTCCCCAAGGAACATATATCGAAATATGAAAAATAATTTTTGGCCTCCCATATAAGTTGACTGATCAGCTGATCCGAGTATCCCGGCTGTCATCATTGTATGGCAGTCGTCAAGCTATGCCTTTAGGCAGCTTGAAAAATCTGACACCAGTGTTGGCCACTTACACACACGATTAACAACATCCGAGTTTGTATGGAAAGCCAAAAAATATTTTTCATATTTCGATATATGTTCCTTGGGGAAAGTTGTTCAGTATCATGGACTAAATTCACCTTAAAAATAGTTTCACTATATTTGGTTAGACGTTATATAATACTCTTGCTGTCTTCTGTGCCAAAAAATTTAAATGTGCTTACCCGTAGCAGGCCTGTGTCACTCCCCGTTTAGGTATCGAAAATGTACCTACATTATTACTATGCGCGCAGCGGCCCCTCGGAGTGGTAAATTCAGTTATACAAATCGTTTGTCCAGTCAGAGTAATAAGAATTAAATTGGCTTGCAATGAATGTCTAGGTATTTATACGAAAAGGTGCTGAGTTCTGACGTGAGCTAAATTACGCCATATCGCTAGCCATATTGAGTAGATATTTTGAATTACTCTGCTGAGTGAGACTTCTATACGTTAGTACTATTTATTCTGTGGCTGTAGGTAGTGCAAACCACTAGTAGAGATATACAAGGTAAACTTTAAAACACCGGCAACATTTTTGGAGCAAGTTCAGTCCATGATACTGAACTACTTTCCATAAAAACAATACGCTATTTTGCAACGAGTCAAATCAGATACTTTTTTCTAAATGTCAAAAACAAACATTTTCTATGGGATTTGTATGAAATATTGATTAATGACGTCATAGTTCCTTGGAGTCAAATAGCGCTCTTAATATTCGTTTTTCTGCATTAATAAATCTAAAATCACGTTAAAAGTGGATGTGATCAATGACAAGTGGCATTATTTTGTGACGTTTTTTTCTATTAACAGTACCAAATAATTTATTTTTGACCCAGCGTAATACTCAATTATCGAAAAAGGACAAAATGTTGCAGGTTTTTTTAAAAGTATAAAGGTTCCCTTTCGCACGGGACTCTAAAAAAGTGTCCTCCACCATCTTTTTTTTGCCGCAAAGTCTTCAAAGAGCCGCCCAAGCAACAAATTAACTGAGATATTAAATGCTAATAAAAATAGCAAATTGCTCCGGGATGCTGGCCAATTTATAAAATGTAAACCGCCCGATACGTGTCCGACATATAGCCTGCCCATCCTGATAAAGAAATCTAAAGATGTAACAACAGCGCTCAGAAAAATAAAAATAAAAAAACCCCTTTCTTGTCTCACTTTGGATTTGGCACTCGTTCGCAAGCTTGATCGGCCGACCCTGAAAGGAAGAGCATACGCTCTTCCTTCACCCCTCGATCCTCCTACATTCTTACGACATGTCCGAGCCAGCGAAACTCAAGTATCAGAAAGGGTGCCACCTCAGACTTTGTACGACCGATATTCGGGCAAATTTTTTTTTGTAGTAATTTCTGACCTACTTTTTGTAGGGACGAGTGCGTTGCACTTATGCAATCAGTACGTTCTATTTTTCTGCTGCAAAAAATCGGTCACTGATTATCGGATAAAGGCGGGCAACCTAATAAGCGACGAACTCGGTGAAGCGATATCTTGAGAAATTGTAACATCATTGCCTGCCTCTTTTCTTTTAAGTACTGTTTAACTATATAGAATGCATTGTCTTTTATGAAGGCAGGAGATAAGTTATGTTAGTTATGGTTTATTATTACATATTTATGGTTTATTATTACATATTTAAGTAAACCTGGTTCATTTTTCATCAGTTCTTTTTGAGTTTTTGCACTACCCGTGTCTTTCTCGACATCACCCGGTTGGTTGACTGGTAGATAAGGCCTTAGGCTTTAAGTCCGCCATTACACTTGTATTTGTGTATAAAGTTAAATAAATAAATAAAAAATAAATAAATAAATAAATAAGTTAATTTTTCGGCTCAATAAAGTCTGCGTATGAAGATTTATTGAATAGATATTATCCTTCCCCCATCATCACCATCATCCGAGCGTATTCCCGTTTGCATCGTCAGCGGTAACGCTTTAGAGCCCGGGGTCCGCTACCTAACATGTGATTTTACGAGGTTTCTGGTTTTACACGAGCGACTGCCGACTCACCTCCGCAATCCAAAGGATAGACCAGAACCAATCTTAGGATAGGTTTGTGGGTCCCAAACGCTAGATGGCGTTGGGGACCCACAGCTTTACCTGCCTTCTGAAGCACGGAATAATCTTTTTTTTTCGGATAATCAGGTGATTCAAGCCTGCAATATCCTAACCAGACTGGAAACAACTTTTCTCAAAGTATGCTTCCCAGTGGGATTTGAACTCACGACCTCCGGATCACAAGGCAAACGCCTTGACCACTGGACCACGGATGCAGTCATATTATATTATCCTTCCGACATATCCTACTAATATTATAAATGATAAAAGTTTATGGAAATGGCTAACCGGATTAAAATGGTAGATAGCTTATTACCTAAGGGTTAGTTCACACAGCGACGCGATGAGATGTGGCGCGCACTTTTAAAGAAATATAGAACTTGTTTGCTACTTAAAAAGAGTGAGATTTCAGTGAGAGCTCGCTGCGTCGCGCAGGCCGCGCTACGCAGCGCTTTGCAGCGCGGCGTAGCGGGCTGTCATTGAAATTAGTACCTTTTTGTGTAGTAAACAAATTCTATATTTCTTTAAAAGTAGCTGCTGTATAAGATGGGAATAATTACAATATAACTAGCAAGAACGTGTTGTGGTCAGAGTGGCTGATACGTTAGACTAATCATCACGTTATATCTTTATGCGCGTGCGCATAAAACCAACACTTTATTAGAAATAATTAGATATTACGACTTACAATAAACGATAGCTTTAATGAAAAATGCATTAAGGCAAGAGAAGAGTACAGTATTTTATTTCTCAAAGATCCAGGCCAGGAAAACCAATTTAAGCGTGACGGTGGGATTAACAAGATTCACATTTACGCGCATTCCATCAATCGGCTTTTACGATCTGCGTGAGGAGAGAAACAGCTTGTGCTTATTTAAGTTATTTCATTACTCTTAGACCAGCATGAAAGGATCATCATCATCATCATCATCATTTCAGCCGCATAACGTCCACTGCTGCACATAGGCCTCTCCCAAGGTTTTCCAAAATGACCGATCTAGAGCGGCCTGCATCCAGCGCTTTCCAGCGACCTTGGTCAGGTCATCTGACCACCTTGTAGGTGGGTGTCCTACGCTTCGCTTGCCAGTACGTGGTCGCCATTCGAGAACCTTTTTGCCCCATCGGCCATCGGTTCTTCGCGCTATGTGTCCCGCCCACTGCCACTTCAACGAGCTAATCCGCTGGGCTATGTCCGTGACTTTTGTTCTCCTACGAATTTGAAAGGATACATTGATGGAATACAATTAAGTTTGGAAAAAGGAATTGACTAGGTAGTGTAGTGACGGGTTGTTTTTTTTAATTTTTATTAATGGCTTGACGCTACTGCGTTTATAAACTGTAAACAGTAGGTCATAAAATACTTTCAAGGGTTATCTAGGACTTGCTAGTAGCAAAATTTTAAATAATGTCTCCGTTTTCTTTGAAATGATTTATTTTAAATGGGGACAGCACTGGACCCCGGAAAATTCAGGTACGGCCTTTTCCATATCACGCTGCTTTTTTGTTTATGGTGAAATGTTAAGGAAACATTTGACACATATATGATATTTTCTGCGTAAAACAATATTACTTATCGCTGATGATCCAAATACGATGCAATGCGTCGGAACGCGAGCGGTCAGTTGGAAAAGTACACGTTTTGTGTTTCGTTGACTACCTGGTTAAAAATAGCACACCAGATTCTCGTCCATTCCCTTGATTGTCGTTTACGATCTGCGCGGGAAGGCTACAGAATTGTACATACATACATACTATCACGCCTGTTTCCCACAGGGGTAGGCAGAGACTATGGACCTCCACTTGCTACGATCTTGACAGACCTCTTTCGCTTCATCTACACTCATCAACCTCTTCATACCTCTCCCTTTTTCAGAACGTCTGAAATCTGATCGCAGAACGTTCGCCGAGGTCGACCCTGTACCGCTCTTCCTTTCACACTTACCTTATAAATATTTTTTATTAATCTATTTTCATCCATCCTTTCTAAATGCCCAAACCATCTTAACATCCCTTGTTCTACTTTTGTCACTACGTCCTCTTTCACTCCACACCGATCTCTTATAACATCATTTCTTATTCGGTCTTTCAAGGTAACACCACACATACTCCTCAGCGCTCGCATTTCAACTGCATTTATTCTGCTTTCATGCTTTCTCTGCCATACCCAACTCTCACTACCGTACATTAAAGTAGGTATTAGTACTCCTTTATGAACAGCAAGACGTGCCTTATCTGATACCTTCCTGCTGGTCATAAAGGAATGCAACGCTCCATTCACTTGGTTACCCGCATTCACTCTTCTTTCCACATCACCCTCGTGCTTGCCATCTTTTGTAAACTTACATCCTAAATATACAAACTCTTTCACTTGCTCCACTCTCACCCCATTTATTAAAATATTGCATTCTGTTGAACTATCATCCCTTTCAAAAACCATAACTTTAGTCTTACTTACATTAACTTTCATACCCTTTTTTTCTAATGCATTATTCATAACAGTTATCATCTTCTGTAATTCCTCCTCTGAGTCCGCAAGTATCACTTGGTCATCGGCATAGAGAAGGCATTTGATAAATAACTCATCCATTCTAACACCACATTCATCTTCTTTCAAATCTGTCAAACAACTGTCCATAAATAAGTTGAACAGCCAAGGCGACGCTACACATGCCTGTCTAACACCTTTTTCGATGTTAAACCAGTCTGTGTATTCGCCGTCAATTCTGACACAAGCACTAGAATCCTTATAAAGAGATTTCAGTGCCTGAATCAGATGGCTGCTCAACCCATACGTAGACAGTGTTGACCACAATTCATTCCTTTCCACCCTATCATAGGCCTTTTCTAAATCTACGAAGATGCAATAGACTTTTCGATCTTACAGAATTGTAGTAGGATAAAAACCCATTTTCCGTGATAAAAACCTAACCTGCTTTCTCAAGTACTAGGACCGCATAAAAGTGCATTGTGTTATGCAAAGACAGCGATTCTGAGATAATGCTCGTGACTGAATGCACTTTCCCCGCTGCGTATAAGTAGTGGTTTTGTATGGATGTGTTACAAGCGTATTATGATTTGATACAGATTTTCTTACATGCTGGTCTGGAGAAAAGAAGAAACGCGTAATGTTCCAGTTACTTTTCTATCTACTCCGCAAGGAATAAAGACGTGATAGTATTCAAATTCATAATTAATTTTTTTACAAAAAAAAAATCGACTTAATTTTTTTTAAGTTTCTTCCATATCTCCAAAGTTCTTCATCATATCTTCACCAAAATAAAATGGGACCAATTTGGTAGTAAAGGCTTTCAAATAAAAAAGAATCATCAAAATCGGTTTACGATTGGCAAAGATATCGCGTAACAAACATATATAAAAAAAACAGTCGAATTGATAAACTCCTCCTTTTTTAAAGTTGGTTGGAAATATCTTTATTATCATAGGATATTTACCCATGTGGTTCCGGGTTACTATAGGACCACTCCATCTCTTCCTGTGGATGTCGTAAGAGACGACTAAAGAACTTAGCACAAACATCTCGTGCTACATTTGCATTCCCAAGGAGGGTTAACGTCGGGCGGCGGCCGGTTGTAAAACTTTTCGCACAAATATGTTCCCAAAGAGGGTTGACGTCAGGCAGGCGGCCGGTCGTAAAACGATAGCCAAATCATTTAAACTGTTCCGGCTATTTCTTCTCCATTTCGCTAGGTCTTTGGCATCCTTGGGTGACCATTGAAATGCATGTTATATTTGGAGAAGAAAAAGCGGGAAAGCGCACCCCAGGCTCCGAAGCAGCACAGCAGAAGATGCAACCGGGAACGCGCTTAGACGAAGAAGAGGAGATCATAGGATATTTATAATATCTCTTACTAATACGTTTGTTTTGTTTTGCACAAATGTTGACGTCATATTGCTACTTACGCAGTGCAGGAGAGGCGGCAACAAACTGCACTGCAGCATTTTCTCCAAAGACGTCAACTAACAAACGTGCAACTTAAAATTTGATATGTGGTGTGGATGGACTGAGATTACATTGTTTATTGTGTCATAATTTAAATTAAATTATATATATATATATAATTGCAAATGATATTCATTCTCGAGCTAAGACAAACTATGTGCAAGAATAAGATATAGCTACATCTTATTATTTTTATTCTCAGGCATCCAATTTACAACTGTCAAGTTCGAAAATGTAAATGTAATTATATATAAGTGATTTGGTATAGCCCGTGGAATTATATAAAATTAAATCAGATTATGTGATGATCAGATGTGGGATGGTATAAGAATATTACGGAAAAAAAGTCTGCCTTTGTGCAGCAAAACGAAACCCGTGACGAAACTAGGCGGTGATGCCACTGCACCGCGCACCGTCGCGGAGCGCGGGGCAAGTATCTCAGTTTGTATAGAAAACACGCCAAGTCCAACCCACTATAAACGCGGCAGATTCCGTAAAAACCGGGGCGGGGTGCGTTGCCATGCCAGTGAGTGAATCGCCTAATTGGTAATTATATAAATAGTGGACTTATCCCAGAGGGCATCTCTTCGAGTCGACCAGTAGGGCAGAGGATAGACTTATTGGGATATAGCTAATTAAATATAAATTCTAATAAGTAATTTTGAATTGAATCTACATTTTATTGTTCCATACATTCACTTGTTGCAAATCACGAAATGAAGGCAATAAATATCGTTATGCAACCAATAATAATGATAAAGTTACGTAACTCAGAAATAATTACTGTACATTATCCATATTAATTCAACGAACTTGCGTTATGAAGAGATTTATTTTTAACCTTCGACGAAAAAGTGCGGTGAAGTTTGACGTGTCCGTGTGTTTGTGTGTCTGCTTGTCTCTGTGTCCGTGTAACTGTGTGTCTTTCTGTATCATCGTAGCTCCTAAACGAATAGACTGATTTCGATGCTTAATAAATGTAAACAATCTTGACATGTGTTTTTATTAAAATTTACACTTTATAAATCAAAACCTTTGCAAATTACAATTTTTTTAATTTTTAATTATTTTATAAATTGTAAATTACATTATTAAGAGGAAACCTCAAGGGCTAGAGAAATGAAAATAGGTATTTGTAAAATCTCTTGCTGTCGCGCTATGCCCGAACTACAACCGAGCAAGTGCGATAGAGACATACTGCAGCTTGGACTGAAAATACCTATTAAAAGAACAGAAAATCAACGATTCGTAGTCCCCTGATTTCTTCTCCAAAACTTAACCAATATTTAGTACTTTTTTCATAACGAATTAACAAAGACTTGAGCGGTGTTCCTATGTTTTAATTTTTTTATATAATCTAGTCAAATTTGTTTTCTGGATGTTTGAACACAGCGGAAAATCTGGCCATTTTTTTAGGTTTTTGAACGTTCATATCTCTTTTAATAAATAATTAATGAAAAAAAAGAAAACATAGGGACATGCTAAAAGCGGCTATAGATATCCAGGAAAAAAATATAACTGTACCGGCATTATGCAGGGAGGAAACAGGGGACTACGTTTGTATGGAAAAACGGCCCCTCTGTTTCGTCTTAATTAGTAATGACTAAAGATATTAAATTGTAAAGTGTATATTTCAATAAAACCCGTGTGGTTCCGGGTTAGAATAGGACCACTCTATCTCTTCCTGTGGATGTCTTAATAGGCAACTAAAGGACTAAGCACAAACATCTCGTGCTACAATTGCATTCCCAAGGAGGGTTAACGTCGGGCGGCGGCCAGTTGTAAAACTTTTCGCACAAATACATTCCCAAAGCCGGTTGACGTCAGGCAGGCGGCCGGTCGTATACAGCCGAATCATTTAAACTGTTCCGGCAATTTCTTCTCCACTTCGCAACGTCTTTGGCATCCTTGGGTGACCATTCACGTGCATTATATTTGGACAAGAAAAAGCGGGAAAGCACCCCGGGCTCCGAAGCAACCGGGAACGCGCTTAGATGAAGAAGAACATATTTCAATAAAAAGACATGTCAAGGTTCTTTACATTTATTTAAATACCTAACCAAATGGAGTATATGTAGGTATAATGGTTTTCAAAACTCTCACATTTTTGAAAAATATAATTCGAAACCAATAAAGCACTGGAAAGTTTAGTTCACATGATATTTTGCAAAATACATGTATCGCAGCCTCATCACGTTCACATTTCACTTCCTTCGTAAACAAATTAAACAAATCCATATTGTTACGTGAACATTACTTGTCGTAAACTGTAATGAAGTCAATAAGTTGTGTTACGTGGTTACACGAGACCGCGCGAGGATTTTTGTCATGTTCAAATATTTATGCACTTTATACCAATTGTTTAAAGTTTATTTTCGAGTGTCATAAAAAGTCTGTGCTGACCCGTAGGCCTCTTAAAAAATCTGCCAGCAATGTGTTCCACTAAGGGCTCTTACAGACCAGCGACATATGCCAGCGATAGTTCCCGACACAGTCGGCGACGGTTGGTTACCAATGTCGCTCAACTGTCACCGACCGCCGCGCAACAGTTCCCGACAGCTGTGACAGTCTGCGTCGCGCGACAGTCGGTGACTGTCTTATTTGTCAAGTTCACATTTATGCACTTTCTACCAATAATTTAAAGTTTATTTTCGAGTGTCATAAAAAATCCTCTCCGCTGCGCTCCTCTTGGTCAGCACTGACCTTTAGGTATCTCATTAAATCTGCAATGTTTTTGTTCAAACATTTATGCACTTTATGCCAATAGTCAAAACGCCGTAGAGCCAAAACCGTGTGGTTCCCGGCAGTGTAAAATAGGACCACTCCAAGTCTTCCTGTGGATGTCGTAGAAGGCGACTTACTCGTAGGAAACACAAACTAAACAAAGCTTATTAGAGACCTCTGCAAATCCTCTGACTGCTCTGGCTAATATATGGCTCTGGTAGCACAGAGAGAGTCGTGCTCCTGCAGTGGAGAGTAAAAAAAAGGGCCGTACCTGAATTTTTCGGGATCCAGTGCTGCCCCCATTTAAAATAAATCATTTCAAAGAAAACGGAGACATCATTTAAAATTTTGCTAGTACCAAGTCCTAGATAACCCTTTAAAGTATTTTATGAACTACTGTTTACAGTTTATAATGAGAACGTTAAGCTTTACTACGCACATTAGCCAAAAGTGGCCGATTTTTGTTTGATTGATATTGAAATGATTATCTAAAATGGGGGCAGCACTGGACCCCGGAAAATTTAGGTACGGCCTTAAAGTTTATTTTCGAATATCATAAAAAAACCGCTGTGCTTTTCACGGTCTGCGCTGAATAGTTCAATTCCCATACAAAAGACATCAACGAGTGTGTTTTTACTAAAACTGGTGTCCGATTTTCCGACCTGTAGAGAAAACAAAACTAAACGAAAAAATGGTTGCCTGTAAAGTCGGTTTTACGGGCGAAGATTTTACGTGACATCGGCGGCAGACCGATCATAGTTGAGTGGGAGAGAGACGCAAGGCATTCGGCGGGCCTCTCTCTCGTTCGGTGACTCATCGTAACGTTACCGAGCGTTACACTTTTTCATAAGTGACTCCCAGCCGCAACCTAATTTAAGACGTTGTCACGTCAAAAAATCTTATCAAATTAAATCCAAAATGAATTTTAATAACTCCCGTTAATACGCGACTAGGTACAGTTATATAACTAAATCAGTCCTGTACAGGTCGACGGACGCCGCGCCGTGGGAGAAAAGGTTTTTTCTTTTTGGCAACGTCTAGATTTGGTCCGCAATATGTACTGTTACGTTATAAAGATGTTATAAAGCTACTGTCGATTTCAATTTATATTATGTATTTATTTTTAAGAACTTAAATTTCGTTGAAGGATTTTATTTTTCATTTTTCTTAGACACTAGCTGTCTTATTATACAAGTTTATAAAAAACCTCCGACTTTTAAGCGTTAACCCCCAATAACTTTTGAATAGCAGAACTGATTTTCATCAAACATGGCTAACAACCGTCTTGGTAGACAAGACTTTAGATTGAAAAAACCACAAGGAAATTGATTTATTTGTTTAGGAAAAAACGATGTTTCTTATGTCCGTAATTATACTATGCAACTGATATAAAGGACGCATAATTGATTTAAATTTATTTCGGAATCCACCCGCACCCCGCACCCTTCCTGTAAAAGCTACATTTATCATGTGCACTAAGTGCAACCATCTGGAACTAAATATAAGCTTTTATTTAGAAAAAGCACGAAAAAAGCTCCTAGCTCCATCTATTTCAATAATTTAGAACCAAACGTCAGAACTATCAAGAAACGTCATAATATTCGTAAAATATTGTTTGGTAATTAGGGTTCCGTACAAAAAATGAAAAAACGGAACCCTTATAGGATCACTCGTGCGTCTGTCTATCCGTCCGTCTGTCACAGCCAATTTGCTCTGAATCTACTGGACCGAATCAGGTGAAATTTGGTAGAAAGTTATAATCCTATGACCCAAACACATATGTGCAAAGTAAATAAATATTTTTTTTTTAATAAGGGTCGTTTTCGGGGGACAAATTAAGAAATTAAAAATTAAAAGTTTTGCAAACCTTACTGTGTCATATATCAAATGAAAGGGCTCATTATGAGGATCTCAAAAATATTTTTGTTATTATTATTGTAAAATGAATAGTTTTCATTTTATCCATTAAAGAAGGCGAAAATCGACCATTCCCCCCCCTGATCTCCGAGACTACTGAGCCTAAAATTTTGAAAAAAATACAAAATATAGTTCATTGCTTGTAGATTACAGGAAAACCTATTAGAATTTAATCAATTGTATGGAACCCTCTCCACGCGAGTTTAACTCGCACTTGGCCGGTTTTTTATTTTTTCTATCGAGTCCTTTAAATAAAATCATGTTTTCAGTTTTATCAATCTAAAGTTTATGTCATTACGTAATTAAAAAAAAAAAACCTAAATTCTGAATTCTGCCCCTTAAAGCTAGCGCAACTAGGAGCAGTTCGAATGGATTCGGGAAGCGCGTTCCAGAGTCTTACTGCCATAATGGCAAAATAATTAGAAAGAAAACCAGTATGGTGAAAAGGAATAAATGGGGCAATCTATTAAAAGAACGCAGGATTCTTTCGTGAGTGGAAGATAGAAATTGAATACTTGATTTGAAATTATCAGAGGCAAGAAATACTTGTAGTACCACAGAACAAATAATACTAACGTACAGAAGTCTCACTTACCAAAAAATTCAAAGAAATATCTACTCAATGTGCCTAGCGATATGGTTTAATATAGCTCACGTCAGAACTCAGCAACTTTTCGTAAACATACCTAGACATTCATTGCAAGCCAACTTCATTCTTATTACTCTGGACAAACGATTCGTATAACTGAATTTACCACCCGGAGGGGCCGCCTGCGCGCATAGTAATAATGTAGGTACATTTTCGATACTTAAACTGGGAGTGACACAGGCCTGGTAGTACCAGACATCGTGTAGGTACCTATAATAGTAGGTACTAAAATGAATTAATTGCAACAAAAGCCCTTTAGTACTTAGTTTCAATGAAACAATAAGAGGTATATCATTGACAAAGTACTATAATTGAACATTGTTCGTATGCTATGAGAAAATGACACAGGGAGGTTATGTGGGCATTATGTCCGTGCCATTATGATAGACCTTAGGCACAAAATAAAGGTTATACAGAGTTAGTGGTAGCACAGAATAAATAATACTAACGTACAGGAAGATAGAAATTGAAAACTTGATTTGAAATTATCAGAGGCAAGAAATACTTGTAGTACCACATAATAAATAATACTAACGTACAGAAGTCTCACTCAGTAAAGAAATTCAAAAAAATATGCACTCAATGTGGCTAGCAATATAGTTTAATTTAGCTCACGTCAGAACTCAGCACCTTTTCGCATAGATACCTAGACATCCATTGCAAGCCAATTTCATTCTTATTACTATGGACATACGATTCGTATAACTGAATTTACCACCCGAAGGGGCCGCCTGCGCGCCTTATAATAATGTAGGTACATTTTCGATACCTAAACGGGGAGTGACACAGGCCAGTCAAAATAGCATCCTGAAAACAGTGGCTAATAAATAATTTGACCTCTCCACTATGGAAATGCCTAGTAAGAGTAACATAATAATAAGTTTAATTGTAATTTAATTCTTATAGATGTTATTCAAATATTACAATTGTGTATATGGATTTCAATTATCTGAAATAAAAATTATTTTATTTTATTTATTTATTTTTTATAGCACTACAAGGAGCTTTTTGGCTCGGTGTGAGTACGCATTGTTTTTCGCAATTAATTAATTGTATGGTTGACCACAAGTGCAAATTAATTTCTCGAGCTCCTCTGTGCTTCGGAAGGCACGTTAACCGTTGGCCTCGGCTGTCATCATTGCATGACAGTCGTCAAGCTATGTCAGGTAGTCGCACAAGATGCACTTGTCTTTGCAGACTCTGCACGACCTGTCGGTTAACTGGTAGCACAGAAGATAGTTAGAGAAAAGATGCGTCTCCGTTCCCCGTCCTCGCACCTCTCCCCCGTTCTTGTGCCGCCGCGTGCAGCGTGCAGTGTGTTTTCGCCTGCTCTCGGCCCTCGACAAGGCGAGGACGGGGGAGAGGTGCGAGGATGGGGAACGGAGACGCATATTGCGCGTACCTTAGGAGATTCCGTTCTGGGTAAACTGTCTTCTGTGCTGGTAGAGAAAACCCACGGCTTTAAGTCTGCCGTTTACAATTTTTGTAATAAAGTTGAATCATAATCATTATCATTCACAGCCTTGAACCTCCCACTGCTGGGAATAGGCCTGTCTCAATGAATGCCATTTACCACGGTCCTGAGCTACTCTCATCCACATTCGACCCGCGAATTTTCTGATGTCGTCTACCCATCTTGCCAACGGACGACCCACGCTGCGCTTGCCATTTATGGGCCCACCATTCTGTTAATATTTTGCTCCACCTGTCGTCACCAAGTCTTGCTAGGTGTCCTGCCCAACCCCATTTGAGTTCTGTCACTCGTTTTCCAACATCTTTAACTTTCGTTCTTTATCCAATAACTGTGTTGGAAATTGTTGTTAATAAAGTTGAATAAATAAAATAAATGTCTATGCTTAGGCACTTCCACAGCAAGAGATTGAGTGGTCCTATTCTAAGTCGGAAGCCACATGGTACAACAGTATATATATTTATGGCTAAGGTCCCTAATTTTTGGTAGCTAAATGTATATATTCATCTGTAATATCATTATTTTGTATGCCAGGGGCTTTTATGTCCGTACTTAAGTGGCTTAATTTATAGAACAAGATTGGCTCACGGCTTTACTTGTTTCTGCACCATCAGTTTATATGATACTCAACTGGATAGTCAAAGAGAGCCATCTAAGCTTAGCATACAATGTGGAAGGGACATACCCGTAATAAATCGAACCACGGCCTATACTATATCACTAAAGTATAATGAAATTAAAATAACAGTCAAAAAACCAAAAAATTACGTCATTCCCATATAAATCGCCCGGGCGGCCGCACACTTTTGTATGGAAATGCCGATTTTTTTTATTTTTCATTGGCTGTTATTTTAATTTCATTATACTATAATGATCTAGTATAGACCGTGGCAGTATAGGTGTGTCACTCCCCGTTTAGGTATCGAAAATGTACCTACATTATTACTATGCGCGCAGCGGCCCCTCCGGGTGGTAAATTCAGTTATACGAATCGTTTATCCAGAGTAATAAGAATGAAATTGGCTTGCATTGGATGTCTAGGTGTCTGTAGGAAAAGGTGCTGAGTTCTGACGTGAGCTAAATTGAACCGTATCGCTAACCATATTGAGTAGATATTTCTTTGAATTTCTTGGCTGAGTGAGACTTCTGTACGTTAGTATTATTTATTCTGTGGCCGTGGTTCGATTTATAAGGGTATGTTCCTTCCACGTTGTATAATAAAGACTGATTTCGAATGTCATACGTAACTAACTAGGCTAATAAAAAAATCTTTTTCTATCCTATTTTGTTATATAAGAGCTTTACATGATTAAACATATTCCCCCTAAGTAACTATACTGCGGAAGCCTTTTATTCTTATATTCATAAAAAAAAAGTTTAACAACAAAAGAGACTGACATCTGGCCACGGGCCTCTCTAAAGGTGCACTCACACTACACATTTTGCAACGAACACAATGCAAAATGTCATGAAGTAACGCCTTTACATTTTTTGCTTGACTTTTTATTCGGCACGTGCGTAATAAAACATCTGCCGGGACATAGATCCATCCATACCTTTTAATTTAACAATGTGATGGACGCAAATACAGATGATAGTCAGCTGCTGGCAGAAATTAGACAATTTTGCACTTTATTTGCACTACTGAAGATATTTCGTTCATTTTTCTTCGAAAATTTCACATCACATTTTGCAATATGGAAGTTACTCGTAGGTTGGTAATAGAATGGGACCAATTTGAACCTTATTTAAATGCGCTTCTTGCTATTTTTAAAAAACTTGTTGTTGTAAACTAAATAAATGAAAATAATAAATAAATAATAAACCTAAATCCATCATATTGATTGATGTCAATTATGCAAGCTTATTTTTAATTAAGTATGGATATTTCAAGAAGAGATTCACATAATTTTTGACCTCCCATCTTGCATTGGGGTCCACAATGGGAAGCACGTCGAACCTTTGGGTTATATTGTACTTTTTGACCTCCCATACAAGTTGAGCGATCAGCTGATCCGAGTTTGTATGACTACATATTTAGATAACACACGTCTCAAAAATATTTTGACAGTTTTGTCTCATTTTTCGAAAAAATGCGTTCATGGACTGAATTCACCCTTTCAATTCAATTCAAAAATATCTTTATTATCATAGGATATTTATAATATCTCTTAATAATAGTCACTTTGTTTTATTTTGCGCAAATGTTGACGTCAAATCGTTACTAACAGCTAAGTTTACGCCGCTTCCTAGGCGCAAGTGCAGAAGAAGCGGCAACAAACTGCACTGCACGTTAACTTCCACTGCACTTTACTCGTAAAACAGTTTCAGTATATTTGTTGGACGATATATATGTATTATTATTTTTACAAAATACTCTTCTTTCATTATTTTTAAAATTTGTAATTAATCTTGCGCCCCCATTTAGTACCATTTTTGCTACGTCCGGCGTCCCTAAGGTGAACTGGGAGACAATGCTTAGCATTAAGTTTTACTTTTTGTATCATAATCGATAGATTATTGTGCAATAAATATTTAATAAAATAAAAAAGTTCCACATTATAGTCCCTGACCTTGCCCAGATGTTTGCTTTTTATTGGCCTATTATTGTTAGGGCGCCATTACTCTAAACTCTATGGTGTAGACGTCTATCGTGACTATGGGTTTATGGTTTAATCGCGATTAACCTTCCGCCTACATCACCTACACATATTGTGCTTCAATACAATCCATAGATAAAAGGTAGTAAAGTAATAAATAGTTTTGATTAAGAAATGCTCCTTTGAATTTACCTTTTCTTTATAACTAAGTATGTATAATAAACTTTCTTGATAACATTATTGTAAGCTTGACACATAGTGAAAAGGCAAAGGAGCAAGGAATCAAATATTATTTTACACAGTAATTAGGCCTGTGCAAGCCTGCACAGGCCTTTTACACACCAATAAGTTTAGTATACATTTACGAATAAGGTTTATTGAAAGAGACCCAAGAATGTAGGGATGTTGCATCTTTTTGCATTTTTTATCGCATCTATCCTGGGGAATGCTCTAAAGAATTGTTCGACCTAATACCTGCTGCAAAATTTCATTACTACACCACCCACCTGAAATTAAAATTTCATCCACACCACTTGGATAGTTGGCAATCAAACACCGTAAGTTTAAAAGGAACTTTCTGCCACGTACGACCGAACTGTGGAATCAACTTTCTGCAGCGGTGTTCCCAAAACCGATACGACATTGAAACCTTCAAAAAACGATTCTATATCTTTCTGAAAGGCCGGTAACGCTCTTGTTACACCCCTGGTGGTGCAGTTGTCCATGGGCAGCGGTGAAAATTTTATTTAGTTTTTATTGTTATTTTTTATTATGTGTAACACCCACATAAACTCTCCCAATCAACCCAAAGGTTTGACTGTTAGAGAATGCTTTTAGCATTAAGTCCGCCTGTTGTACTATTACATTTGTATGTGTGTACAATAAAGTGTAAATAAATAAATAAACACATGTCAAAAATGGCGTCTTCATATCTTCATGGCACAAGTAGAAAGGCTGGCACGGCTGCAGCTACCGCCGAATCCCTCAAAGGGCGCAAGATGCATGCCTAGGAGAGGCATAAATGTTTGAGCCGTTTGGGGTTGAAGCTTTAGGACCGTGGGACCTTTTGCACATAGTTTGTTTTAATTTATAGGTAAAAGGCAGGTCGATGTAGCAGGTGACCAGAGGGGTGGTAATTTATTCGCACAAACAATAAGCATTGCCATCCAACGTGGAAATGCTGCCAGCCTTCTAGGCTCTCTTCCACAGGGGAAGAATTTGCGGGATATTTTTTTTATAATGGTTTATATTTATAGGTAATTTATCTTTAGTATTTCAGTTATATAAACTTTTTTTAGTTAGGTACATTAAATTACATTATAGATACTTCAAACAAAGGAAAATTTGAATGAGGCCATTTTCCAACTTGCTTGATTCCAGAACCTTCGGAATGGCGGACTAGCCCAGTAACCATTACACCAAAGAAGTCGTATATTATAAGTACATCTTTAAACTAATGTGATGCCAAGTAGGTACTTTATAGCATGTCATAGCATGATAACTTGGCATAACTCATTTGCCATGAGTACTTATGCCATAACTTAGAGGTCAATTAGTATGAAATATTATTTGAATTTCATGGTATAATTGATTTACCTTGAAATTAATTTATTGTGAATTAATGCATCAATCATTTAACTGGATTTTATGAAGTTAATTTTTAACATTGGAAATGGCTTTTTTGTTCGCTCCAGTGTAGGCTGCGATTTCAGGAAAAATGTGCGATCCCCTTATATCTCGGAGAGTTGTGAAGATGTGATATTAAAATAAACGGGCAAGTGCGAGTCGGACTCGTACATGAAGGGTTCCGTACCACCGTACAACGTTTTAAAACGCTGAAGAAACACGTTTCTTGTATGACGACCCCCTTTAATTTTTTAACTTTATCTTATTTTTAGTATTTGTTGTTATAGTGGTTATAGTAATACATAATTGGTGAAAATTTCAAGTATCTAGTTATTGCCATTATAAAGATCGAGTTAAAAACGCTGAAAAAAACACGTTTCTTGTATGACGACCCCCTTTAATTTTTAACTATTTCTTATTTTTAGTATTTGTTTTTATAGCGGCCATAGTTATACATAATCGGTGAAAATTTCAAGTGTCTAGCTATTACGGTTCAAGAGATAGAGCCCTTTGACAGACGGACAGACAGCGGAGTCACAGTAATAGGGTCCCGTTTGCACCCTTTGGGTACGGAACCCTAAAAAACGGCAAACGGCATCTTTTAGCAATGCGTAGAAAAGCTTAACGTTCTCACTTTAAACTGTAAACAATAGTTCAAATAAAGAAGGGTTATCTAGGGCTTCACAAAGACAAAATTTCAATTGCAATCTCCGTTTCCTTTGAAATGATTTATTTCAAATGCGGGCAGCACTGGATCCCAGAATATGGCCTTAAATTTTCTATATATAGGGCATACTTGAATTTTCCGGGGTTCAGTGCTGCCCCCATTTTAAATAAATAATTTTAAAGAAAACGGAGACATTATTTAAAATTTTGCTACTACCAAGTTCTAGATAACACTTCAAAGTATTTTATGAACTACTGTTTACAGTTTATAATGATAAAGTTAAGCTTTGCTACGCACATTTGCCAAAAGTGGCCGTTTTTCGCAAATGTGCGTAGTAAAGCTTAACGTTCTCACTTTAAACTGTAAACAGTAGTTCAAATAAAGAATCAAGGGCTTATCTAGGGCTTCACAAAGACAAAATTTCAGATGCAATCTCCGTTTTCTTTAAAATGATTTATTTTAAATGCGGGTAGCACTGGAACATGGCCTTAAGTTTTTTTTTCTTTTTCCCAGACGATACTTGTACTCTATGCATGTAGGTCCACACTCTTCCTTGCTTTGCAGCGCTTAACAGGGTCCTTAAATGAGTGTGAGATCATACAACACTGTATGTATGTATGTATACCTATGTAGTCTGCGTGTAATTTTAAGAGCAATAAAGTATTGAGTACACACATAGACTGTTAAAATCATAACCCTTCCTTTTGGCTGTGCCGTAGTCGGGTAAAAAGAGTCTACAAATAGCACCTAAACAATTTCGTAAAAGTCATGATTGAATGAACAGCGCTATTTGTTTTCCTCTGATGTACGTGAGGTCACTGTATTGCCCCTTATACGGAATAGCTAAGGTATAGAGAGATACATCCTGGGTAAAAGGTCTATAAATATTTGTATCTCTTTCTTTATTTACTATCGAATGTGTTACTAGCTAACACATTGTTTTTTAAATAATTTTACGGCTCTGGATACAAGTCCTTTAGAGCCTATCTTTAATTTTGTTCTTTATTCCTAATCCTAACCTAACCTAATCCTAACAAGTTACAATCAAAGGGTGATGTAGGCCTTTGACTGCTTCAAGGGAGCTTCTGGCGACAAATCTGTATGAGTCCACTGGTTTTCATAGACGACTAAGTGGCGGACGACGCCCGAAGACACCCACACAGTCCGCAAAACAAATATCACTACAGCCGTACTATGACTGTCTACTTTAACTATTTCACACATTGTTCATGAGAATGAGCATTTATAACACCAAACAATTATAAAGCCAATTTCATATTATAAAGTCCACTAAAATCAATTTGCTAAATAATTTAAAGCAAACCCCCAACCGAACCCCTTGACTTCCCGCTAAAATCTCCTAGCTAACACTTCAGATTTTTTAAACTGTCAAAAGACATCTGACAGAGCCTCTGACTGCCCTGCAAGGCCCAAAGGTTTTCACAGTCTCATATTTGTGTTAAAGTGTTCAAATTTGCTATTATTTGGAAACGACATGTCATATCTCGGCAAATTTTTGTAATTTTAAAGAAATTGCACATATCTGGGCATATTACTGAACTTGAAAGAGAATATAGTGTATCATTATTTTTTGACCATTTGTATGGAAAACTTTTACACCCTTATACGATAATTTTCTTTTAAGTTCATATTTTGAGGATAGAAAACCAATTACATTTTTTACCATAGTCAAATGCATTTGCAAAATTTTGTAATTTATAAGAAATTACAAATTTTGCCGAAATCTGACATGTTATTTCCAAATAAAAGCTAGACTACGATTAGATGGAATGGAAAAGTCTAGGGTTAGGGGACTCTTAATCAACAATAAACCGACCAAGTGCGAGTTAAACTCGCGTGGAGAGGGTCCCGTACAATTGATTGAATTCTTATAGGTTTTCCTGTAATCTACAAGCAATGAACTATATTTTGTATTTTTTTCAAAATTTTAGGCTCAGTAGTTTCGGAGATCAGGGGCGGGGGGAATGGTCGATTTTCGTCTTCTTTAATGAATAAAAGCAAAATTTTAATTTTAATTTAAATTTTACAATAATAACAAATATAATTGAGATCCTCATAACGAGCCCTTTCATTTGATATATGACACAGTAAGGTTTGCAAAACTTTTTTTTAATTTCCTAATTTGTCCCCCAAAAATTACCCTTATTTTAAAAAAAATATTTATTTACTTTGCACATATGTGTTTGGGTCATAGGATTACAACATTCTACCAAATTTCAGACAGACGCACGAGTGATCCTATAAGGGTTCCGTTTTTTAATTTTTTGTACGGAACCCTAAAAAGTATGTTATGTTACTCCCATTGTGCTATTTCTGTGTATTTCCTATTTTGTGCATCCGAGCCCATTCTAAAAACTAAGTTTGACACCTTGACTCCAGTTTTGTAAAGCTACGGTATCTGTGCCGCGGACGCACTACCGTTGCGCCATCTTACGCATTTTTTTGACATCTCACCACCGATCAATGATGAAAAGGGCTTGGTTTGTGTAATTTTGTATTGTTAGTGTTTGTTAGCCAATCTATACAAACAAACAGATTGTATAAAGTGAATTGGTTAGCCAGTACGTTGGGGGGTAATCTCCGGAACTAGTCGACCGATTTAAAATTAGTGGTTCTGTGAGAACAATAGACAGAGGAGGTGCCTTACTCACCTGCCACCTGAATTTCTTAAGAAGGACTGCATAAGCTTCAGAATATCACCTGGTACGTAGTGCCGTAGTCCTCTAGCTCAGGATATGCTGATCCGAAGAGGTCCATGCGCTTACCAGCTGAGGTTCTGGGATCATTCCCCACCCAGAATAGAATAGAAAAACTCTTTATTGTACACCAAAAGAAAAAACGATATAAACAAATAATTTAAAATAACATTAGTACAATGGGCGGTCTTGTCCCTTAAGGTGGTACTGGAGGCGCGGGCGAACTCCACAGCGAGTTGCCTACCGACGCGCTTCGTCGTGTTGCTATTTCGTCGAGAAAGAGAAAGGGCGCTAAAAAATGTAGCTCCGTCCCGACCCCCGCATGTGAGAGCTACACCCCCGCGTACGACAAAGAGAGTGCACTGAACGCCAGCGAAACGGGCCGTTATAGGCCATGAATCGTAGTTTTCGTAGTTTTCGTTTATTTTGATAAATACGATACATACCCAAATAAAACTAAATTATTTGGAATTTAGAGTCTTCACTCTAGTCGTATAATTAGTTTCCATAAGGATCGAAAATATAATTATAAGTGTAATAGGCGTCTAAATATTACTCGATTTCGTCGATAAAAAAGGCAAATTTTAAGTTGCTATAACTTTTTTTTTGTTTATTATTTTCGAACCAAAACTAATTACAGATCTAGATATTTATCATCTTAATGCTTGTAAAAAATTTGAATACGATGAGTTTTATGGTTTCGAAATTAAAACGAAAGTACGTTTGTATGGGATTTCGTCCCTCCAGTTAACCCTTAAAGCGATCTCTTACAGACAACCAGTGGATGGAGAGGACTATGAGAAAGACAATGACGGTGGTGTAACAGGTAACTAACCAAGAAGGGAAAAGAAAAGAAAAAAGCTGTAGTAAAGTTAGACTTAAAAATTTAGCATAAAATTACACATTTTTACACATAATTACACACATTTAACAAACTCTTATAAAATACATAAAACATAAACTATACTTACATACAAATAATATTCTTACTTATATATATATAGTTTTTATATATGCATAATAAACTTACCCATACCCATAAAAATCTCAATTTCTATGGACAATTTAAATAACTTTTGTTACTCGTAGGTAGTAATCTACTACCATTTTCTTAAAAATAGAGAGAGACACTGCACGCCGTTGGCCAGGCAGGGCAAGTTGGAAAATGGCCTTTTTCAAATTGTCTGGGGTCTTGGGTGTTTATCTATATTTACATGTATTTATTACAAAATATAGGTAGTTTTTTTGAGTTTGTATACCGTAATACGTAAGTTTAAAACTTACTTTCCTAGCTCAATCAGTGTGATCTGGCCTTATTTATTTTTAATAATTAATTAAATACAAGTCCAAAAAGGAAGAATTAACGAAGAAAGTCCAATTTATATGGAATTTCTGGTGCTTAAATTTTCAAATAGGCTTACCTATGTATGTAGACTTTTGAGCAAAATAGGGGTATAAGTTTGAATGATTACTCGCGTTCCCTTGGTCCTAGGAGGTTGATCAGACGAGTATTTACCTAAATACGGCAAAACAAAAAAGAAGTGTTAAGATTTTAACCGTCTTATACGTATACCTATGTATGTATGTATGTTCCACCTTATTAACTGAACAGCTTCTTTTTAATTACTTTTTTATATATTGACATTCAAAATCTATCCATCTTCGTTTGTAAGTACCTATCAGGAAAGTAAGGATCTTTGCTATTTAAAGAAAAAACCGTATACGAGTATTTTGTGAAAGTTCGTTGAACCGAATCGGCGTCAAGTAAATAAATACTTAGGTGTGAATTTAGGGTGCAAGTGTGAATGTGAACGTGATGTGTTAGACAATGAGCGTAGGCGCAGAAAACACACGCTTATGAAGGTGACACTTTTTTAACCGACTTCAAAAAAAGAGGTTATTAATTCGACCCGTAATATGTTACGCGATATCTTATTTATTTATTTTATTTAAAAAAATTATTGAGCCAAAAGCTACAATAGGTAGACTTAATGCTAAAGCACTCTCTTCCTGTCAACCTTCGACATCTTAGACAATTGTGAACCGATTTTGATAACTCTTTTCTATTTGAAAGCTTTTACTATCTATGTAGTTGGTTCCATTTTAATTTGGTTGACGTGAGAAGACGTGATTCATAAATTTGAAGATAGATTATATAAAATAAAAAGATATAACTTTTTTTTGTTTTTTATGAACTAAAATTAAATTTATATATACATAACGGGACTTAGCACGAACCTTTTTTATTGTTTTGTCTAACTGCTCTCCAGTCAGTCTGCGACCACGAAAGATGTAACTCTTCTTTTAAACGCTAGACAAAACAATAAAAAAGGTTCGTGCTAAGTCCCGTTATATAAATCATGTGTTCAAAGCGCGATAGTTTAAAAACCAATTAAATTAAATTTTTCCGACTGATTTTAGCCTAAGCTATCTCAAGAATATATATTTAATTTTTTTCTTGTATAAACTAAAATGTAGCACCCAGGTATGTTTTCTTTTAGAAATGTATTGTTTTTAATTTCCAATAGTAGGTACGTGAATAAATAAAAAAATAAATAAGTTTAAACTTGTGTTTTGGGACACTAACACTAACCCAACGATACTACTTATACAACGTGGACATACCTGTAATAAATTGAACCACGGTCTATACTGAAACATTATAGTATAATAAAATTAAAAAAACAGCCAAAGAACAAAAAGAAATCGGCATTTCTATACAAAAGTGTGCAGCCACCCGGGCGATTTGTATGGGAATGTCGAATTTTTTTTTGGTTTTTTGTCTGTCATTTTAATTTCATTATACTTTAGTGATCTAGTATAGCCCATGGTTCGATTTATTACGGGTATGTCCCTTCCACGTTGTATATCTTGACTGGTTTGACTGGTTCCGTGGGCAATTTTCCGCGCCTAGGTTCTTCTTTTAGGCCCCTTGCACGTGAGGGAGGCATCGTCATTTTTCTGTGTCTCCCCTTTTGCGGGCTGTTTTTCGTTGTCACTCGAGCCAGCCCAACTCGTCGAGGAAGCGGAGCAATGCAGAGGGTGAGCTGCACGCGTCCGTCAGCGTACTTGGAGATCCCAGGTACTCCTCTCTTGTTGATGCAACGCACGGACACTGCAGTATCACGTGCTTTGCTGTTTCTTCTGCCTCCATGCAGCCTCTGCATAGGGGGCTGTCGGTTATGCATATAATAAATAGATGTTTGTTTAGAGTACAATGCCCTGTTAGTAAGCCTATCATTTTTTTGAGCTTTACCCTTGGAAGTGTGAGTAGTCGGCGTGAGTACCGTGGATTCCACTCTGGGATGGCTTCCCTTGCTTGCCGACATGTTCCTAGGGTGTTCCAGGCTTGTTGTTTTTCATTGTTAGTGTTAGTTTTGATCCAGGAGCGAGTTGAAGGGGATGGGGGCACGCGGTGATGGTCCTATAGGTACCATGCCCTAGCCCCTCCTGGCCAGTTCGTCCACTGCATCATTGCCCAGTGAGCCGCTGTGGCCTTTGATCCATTGGATTGTGACCTTGTTGTTATACTTACAGATTTGTTCCAGTGCCTTGTGGCATTCTAGAGTTAGTGCAGAGTCGATCATCGGGTTCCTCAGAGCATGAAGGACTGCTGCGCTGTCGGTTAGGATACGAATAGACATGTCCGTTACCTTTAACCTGTTGATCTTCGCCGCGGCATGGGATATGGCTACACATTCAGCCTGGTAAATGGAGTTTTCCTTACCCAAGGCCGTGGCGTAGTAAATATTGAGGTCGTGCGAGAAGACACCGGCTCCTACTCCTGTGCTCGTCTTCGAGCCATCGGTGTATACTCTTACCTCATTGGTATTTGAGTTATATATCATAACTATCATTGTCAAAGCGTAGTTCATTCCTTGACAATGTCACAGGAACCTTACATGTTTGTAGGATAAAAAGTATCTTTGAAAATAAGTCAAATATTGAATCTGCCTGAAAGCAAAAAAACATCCCTCCTTACAGGCTTTCGCATATTTTATATGATTACAGGCCGCGCCAAACTTCTAGATCGCTCTGAAGTTGCCTCACTCAGGTTACAAACAGGGACAGAATATTTACCACGATAATATTTTTTTCAGAATGATTGCAAGAATATGATATACTAGCTTTTGCCCGCGGCTTCGCTCGCGTATCCCACGGGAACATTACACTTTTCCGGGATAAAAGGTACCCTATGTTACTTCTAGTACCTCCCAGGATATGTGTACAAAGTTTCATGATGATTCGTCAAGTAGTTTTTGCGTGAAAAGGTAACAAACATCCACGCTTTCACATTTATAATATTAGTAAGGATATACACAATAAACAAAAATAAAGCAAATTCTATCTGCTATGGGTATCTGTATTTGTATCTGCGACGCGAATCGCCTCAACTTCAGAGCGATCTAGAAGTTTGGCGCGACCTGTACCTCTATAGGAGAAAATAGTATATAATAATAGGTACATGGATAAAATCCAATACCTTAGATAATAATCTGATCCTGATTAAACAAGACATAGTTATGTTAACAAGTTATTAGCTAAACGTTAACCAGTGGGAAAGCAGTTAAAATTAACGGCTCCTTTGATGGTCAATTAATATATTGATTAATTAACGATTTCCGGCACCGTTACAAAGTATTTCAAACTGGTCGAGTAGTTGAGTTAATTGGCTAGTCATAGTGATGACACTCTGTAATGTACCCATTCTTGTAGTATTGATGGTTTGTTTGTCAAACTTTGATAGTTTGTTACTGAGTGTTTCAGATTGGTCGATTCAAGTAGCCGAGTAAGTACTCAGCGATATTTACACATAATACGTTAATAACAAAGGTAGTTGTACAAACGGTGGACGAATCCCAGAACTTTTTTTTTTCAGATTCATGACAGGCTTTTTTTAACAAGCACCATTTTATTTATTTTCCAATTGATTGTAATGTTTTCTATATTGTACTTTAATTTAATGAAAAAATAATAAGGAGCTTGTTTTGGCCACGCCATCAGACCTACCTAAACATGATGACGTATCTGATCATCTAGTGATGACTCATCATCACTTCATACTTTTTTACTATTTATTTATTTACCAGTTTATGTTCACGGTAAATGTATATAGAAAATAAAAGTTGTACAATGGCACTACTCAAAAGAAATCTCTTCCAGTAGGCCCGTGGGAGTTTCATTTGACACAATAACTACAACTCGCCACTTGAATCTCCCGTCAACTCGCATAATCTGAACCAGAATTTAACAGGAAGTAAGTAACAAGTTAACTGTTACTTATGTATCGTATGTGAATCTTAACTTTGTGACTTGCATTTTTTGTGGATATTTTTGACTTAGCGGAATTTTGTCGTTCTAGTCAATTTGGGTTTTTACAGTTAAGATGGGATAGTGAAGACAGTAATCTACTAACCTGTTTGTCTGTTAGTAAACATTACGCCGAATCCGCAAAATATTACACCAAGCTTCCTAAAGTAACCAGATCGCATGGCTGCTCTATTTATTAGGGAAAGGTAATTTTATTTTTGGAATTTTCTAGAATGTTCTCTTTTGCATCTTTTCGTAGTTGGGTTTTTATTTTTACACTGATGTCATACCATACGTTTTGGTATTACTAAAACTTACATTTTAATTGGTTTTAATTTATAACATGTAAGTACGAGTACAATGTATGTGCATTGTGAATTTTTATTCACAATTTTTGTTTATGACATACAATCATCATCCTCATGTATTCCTGGTTGCATCGTCAGCGGTTACGCTTCAGAGCCCGGGGTCCGCTACCTAACCTAGACGATTTGACGAGGTTACTGGTGTTTTACACAGAGCGACTGCCGTCTGACCTCCGCAACCCAACGGGTAGACCAGAACCAATCCTAGGATAGGTACAAATGCTAGATGGCGTTCGGGAACAACGGCTTTACGTGCCTTCCGAAGCACGGAATCATCTTTCTTTTCGGATAATCAGGTGATTCAAGCCTGCAATATCCTAAACAGACTGGAAACAACTTTTTTAACAAAGTATGCTTCCCAGTGGGATTTGAATCCATGACCTCCGGATCTCAAGGCAAACGCCTTGACCACTGGACCGCGGAGGCAGTCAAAGAGGTGTTTATGACGTACAATGTTTGTGCCTCTTACGACGTCCACAGGAAGAGACGGAGTGGTCCTATTCTAGGCCGGAAGCCACACGGCCTTATTAATCTTTTTACAATTGTCAAATAAAAAAACATGTCAAAACATCACTTAAATCTTCTTTTAACCGACCTCAAAAAAGGGGGAGATTATTAATTTGTCGGAATCTTCTTTTTATGTATGTTCCCCGATTACTCGAAGACGCCTGGACCGATTTGGAAAATTCTTTTTTTGTTTGAAAGAGCATACTTTTGAAGTGGTCCTATAGAAATTTTATCAAAATCGGTTTTGTGGTTTGTTTTTTAAACTAACATAACTAGAAAAAGTATGTCGTCTAAGTATACAATTGCTTGAATTGAATTGAAAAATTGAGCTTTTCCGGTATATAAGTTGGTTTATTGTTTTGAAAAAACATCAATAATTATACGTAATAATAATTATTTTTATGTTTTGTTACAGGTATATCTAATTATATGTCATAGATAAATTGGAAAACTTAATTTGGATTGCAGAACCGTCATAGTAAGTGGAGGCATTTTTTTGAAGTTAAGGAAGTTTTGGTCTGGAAACGAAGACAAACAAACAATGTACCAGCTGCTTTTTCATCCGCAAAAAGATATACTATGAGCGAAAGCCATGAGATCCAACACGAATAGGGTATTTCACTGTTTGTTTTTTGACAATATTTTTTATGAAACTACAAACAATACTAAACTGATATCTTTTTCGGAAAACAGCATGAAAAGTGGTTGAAGCAGCAATTAGCATTTTAAATATTATAATGAAGAAAAGTGGGAGCGTGGTGGGGACATCTGGCTATCTCTTTCGTACGTAACTGTAATGACAGTGACGTCTCCAGCGCAGTATGTGCATCCTTTTTAGGGTTCCGTACCCGAAGGGTGCAAACCGGACCCTATTACTGAGACTCCGCTGTCTGTCCGTCTGTCCGTCTGTCACAGGGCTCTATCTCTTGAACCGTAATAGCTAGACACTTGAAATTTTAACCGATTATGTATTACTGTGGCCGCTATAACAACAAATACTAAAAATAAAAAAAGTAAAAAATTATATGGGTCGCCATACAAAAAACGTGTTTTTTTCAGCGTTTTGAACTAGATCTTTATAATGGCATTACCTAAATACTTGAAATTTTCACAAATTATGTATTACTATGGCCGTTATAGCAACAAATACTAAAAATAAAAATAAAAAGTTAAAAATTAAAGGGGGTCGTCATACAAAAAACGTGTTTTTTAGCGTTTTAAAACATTGTACGGAGGTACGGAACCTTTCATGTACGAGTCCGACTCGCACTTGCTCGTTTATTCTATTAATTGACAGTTTACCTTTTCCACCAGATTTGAAACGCTTATCATTATTGGCTGAGCGAGCGAAGCGTCTCAGTTTCGAGATTGGCTGAAAATGCTTTTGTCCGTCTGTCTGTCTGTCGGCACAGAATACAGTAAGAGTAAACAGAAGGGACTCTTCTAAGGTACGCGCAATATACGTCCCCGTTCCCCGCACCCGCACCTCTCCCCCGGTTCTTGACGGCCAACGTGAGAAATCGAGGCGAAAACGGGGGAGAGGTGCGGGGACGGGGAACGGGGACGCCTGGGTGACGCATATTGCGCGTACCTTAGGAGTTTCCGGCCTGTGCTGTCGGTTTGTTCTCGCCTACAGGTCGCATTCACGAGTGTCAACTGATTCTCGTGAAATTTTATAAGCAGGTTCGATAATTGGGTATTGCGGTGGGTCCAAAATAAATTATTTGGTACTATTAATAAAATAAAACGTATGTGATCGATGACAAGTGGCATTATTTTTTTGAGCGTGATCACTTTGAACGTGATTTTAGATTTATTAATGCAGAAAAACGGAAATTATGACGTCATAAATTGATATTTCATACAAATCCCATAGAAATTGATTGTTTTTGACGTTAAGAAAAAAGTATCTGATTTGACTTGTTGCGTGATAGCGTATTTTTTAGAATTTGTTCGTCGATGCAGTTTTTGGAAACATTTCAAAATGGCGGTTTAAAACTTTAAGAAAATAATATTTTGGCCATTTTCAAAAATTTTCAAATATGTCATAAAACTTTTTTGTTGCCCTTATTTAAGACGCAACTTTTTTATCCGATAAACTTCAATGGGTTGGGGTGGGGGTGAGTCGCGAGGTTTACAGCTCACAGAGCCACTGGTTATTTAAGAGCGGAACAAAATTATTATTTTTGTTTTCGTTTACAGATAATGTTACTTTTTGATATAACTACTTAATTTTTTTTTTTTGAAATACCGTATTATGAGATTTGTTTAGAGGGTCCTATTCTACGCCAAAGCTCTGCAAAACGACGACTCGTCAAATTATGACTTGTCCATATCTATTTACCTATTGTCTTGTGGCTGAGGCTACGATCATCATCATCTCAAACGACTGTCGGCACCTACTTAGGTAGTTAGCACGACACTTTCCACAGCGTGACGCAATCCCGTGGAAACTGTGACGCTATTGTTCGTAGTATTTGGATGTGGGCCGATGCCGTTTGATGAGTGTGTTTTTCAAGAAAACTTACGGGTCGAATTCATTATCTTCTCCTTTTTTGAAGTCGGTTAAGAAAAGTTTATTTGCTATGCAAATTAAAAAACCCCCGACTGTCAAGAACGCTATCTAGTGATATCCGTAGCGCCATCTATATATTTGCTAGAGAAGGCCTTGATTTTTAAGCGTTAACCCCCAATAACTTCTAAACGGCTGAACCGATTTTCATCAAACATAGCAAAGAACTACCGCAAGGGAACTTGCTTTTACGTAAAAAAAATGTATCGAAATTGGTCCATCCGTTCAAGCGCTATGATGCCACAGAAGACAGTGAAACAAACAGATAGACCGACACTAGCGTCAAACTTATAACACTCCTTTTATTTGTCGGGGGTTAATTAAAAAAAGTAGCCAATAATAAATTATTGAATAAACTTTTCTTATGACTGTTTTCATTAACGTACGGTACCGGAAGAATTCGAAGAAATTCCGAGAATACTACGATATTACAGCTTCTTCGATTACGAGGAAAACCCCAGTTCTGAGACACGATTTTGATTTGTATAGCACAATACTTTATCAGAGTAGAGGTTTTTAGTATTAATTCAGATTTTCCGTTATTTTGGCAAACCTTACGGTACTGCAAAGGCCTAATTACTGATTCTATTTCAGTTTAATACGAAAATAATTTTTGTGTAGGATACATTTAGTGATGTGCCGTTCCCGTTCCCTAGATTTACGGAAACGTTTCTGGGAATGTTCCCTAAAATGGAAATGTCAGGGAAAGTTGTAATTTTATTTGTCAGACATATTTTTTTCATTGTAAATATACTTTACTTACGCAAATGCATCACTAGATATAGTTATAATACAAATACATATATTATATTCCGTAACATTCCCTAGAAATACGGGAACGTTCCCGGGAACGGCACATCATTAGTTATATTACGTGTAATGTCTACTTATTTTCAATTTTTTTTAAAACGTCCACTTATGATGATAAAATATGGATTTGAGGAGCTCGGTGGCCCCGTGGGAGTACGCATTGTTAGCGCTTTCACAAGTTAAGCAACCCCAGGCGTGGTCCGTACTTGGATGGGTGACCACAAGTGGTACAAAAATTTCTCGAGCTCCTCCGTGCTTCGGAAGGCACGTAAAGCCGTTGGTCTCGGTTGTCATCATTGCATGGTCGTCAAGCTATGTCAGATGCCTTTAGGCAGCTTGAAAAATCTGACACCAGTGTTGGCCACTTACACACACGAAAAAAAAAAATTAAGATAAACGCTGAAGTATAATATAGCTGAATAAGTAATACTGAGTAGTCTTAAACAACGGAGCCGAGCTAACCAGTCTCTACTGGCGGCATCAGCCGTTCACGAGATGACGCGTGTAATATGTATTTATAAAAAAACATTTTTGTAGGTACCTATACTAGGTTATTATTTCTTTTCTTTCGTCTATAGCTATATGTATGTGGCTTGGTGTCAGCAATTCAAAAGCAGGGACCAACCTGGCTCAATGTGCCTTCCGAAGCACGGAGATGGTATTTTATACTTGTGGTCATTAATCTAAGGCATAATAGACTGCATTTCGACTGCCAAATTGCAGTTCAGATGCAGTATCTTTGTGCGGATAAATTATATTTAGTCCCTCGTAGCCAGATTTGATAGCTGGCTTCCAAATGGAAGAAATAGTCCTAATTCGAAGCTGGCTACGGAACGGTAACCAAGATTGCTTTCAGGCGGGCCATATAGTATATCTTTTAATTTTTGCAATAAGCTCTGAAAACAAAATAGCAATCATTTTAATCTAAAAAGAAAATTCAATGATATTAATAAATCAGTTGTTAAGGCCGTACTTGAATTTTCCGGGGTCCAGTGCTGCCCCCATTTAACATAAATCATTTCAAAGAAAACGGAGACATTATTTAAAATTTTGCAACTACCAAGTCCTAGATAACCCTTCAAAGTATTTTATGAACTACTGTTTACAGTTTAAAGTAAGAACGTTAAGCTTTACTACGCACATTTGTGAAAAACGGCCACTTTTGGCAAATGTGCGTAGTAAAGCTTAACGTTCTCATTATGAACTGTAAACAGTAGTTC
The DNA here is from genome assembly GCA_963576875.1 of Acrobasis repandana. Lineage (NCBI taxonomy): Eukaryota > Metazoa > Arthropoda > Insecta > Lepidoptera > Pyralidae > Acrobasis > Acrobasis repandana. Next base: position 4,555,609 of record OY756238.1, read on the forward strand.
ACAAAATACTTTGAAGGGTTATCTAGGATTTGATAGTAGCAAAATTTTAAATAATGTCTCCGTTTTCTTTGAAACGATTTATTTTAAATGGGGGCAGCACTGGACCCCGGAAAATTTAGGTATGGCCTTAATTAGAACAATCACAATAGGCGCTCCATTTCAATGTAATACACAAAATACTAAACAAACCGTTTGTTTTCTTAATTACAAACACTCGAACCCCATCACAGATTACTTAGCAATTACAAAACGTAATTACAAAACAATAGGCCAGGGATCACCTGTTACGAGCACGTACAATTAAAAATACTTTCGTTCTCATCGTGAACAGTGACAGGTAATAGGTACGGTAACGTAATACAAAAACCCTAAAATCGAGACAATGCGGCCGATGCAACGTGGGAAAGAGGAGTACGGTCGGTATATTAGGTTTTTGTTAGTTAGGAGTTAATCTTAGCCGTGTAGTTCCCGGCAGAGTAGAATAGGACCACTCCACGTCTTCCCGTGGATATCGTGGAAGGCCACTTAGGAAACACAAGCTAAACAAAGCTGATGAACATCAATAAGACCTCTCCAACCCGTCTGGCCAGCGTGGAGTGTAGGCCAAATCCTCTGACTGCTTCGCCTAATATATGGCTCTGGTAGTACAGAGAGAGTTGTGCTCCTGCAGTGGAGACTTGATGACCTGATGATGATGATGATAATGAAGTTAGGAGATATAATTCGTCTAATTCGATTAGTGGCGTTAAGTGGTACAGGATGGGTTTTAATGTTAACATTTATAAAAAAAGGGGTTATTAAAGTAAACTTTACCAGATAAATTAAAAAACACCCAACTTCCAAGAGTTCACCCCCAATTCTTTTGAACGAATGAATCGTTCATCAAACATATCTAAGAACCATCTTGACAGACAAGGCGTTCCATAAAAAAACCGCATCTAAATCTGTCTATTTCTTTGGGAGCTATGTTGACACAGACAGACACACAGATACCTACACAGACACACAGACACGTCAAACTTTTTCGTCGGGGGTTATAAAAGTTATTGCTTAGACATAGGTATGCCTTCTTTGATCTTGTGCAGTTAAGCTTATGAAGCTGCATTAAACTTAGCTATAATTAAATTATTTAAAATTTTACGACCTCCGTGGCGTAATGGTTAACACGCTAGACCGCTAATCCGGAGGTTCTGGGTTCGAATCCCAGCCAGGGCAATTTGGAAAATGGCGTTTTTCAAATTGCCCTGGGTGTTGGGTGTTTATCTATTTATATTTATCATAAAATATAGTATCGTTGAGTTATCCCATAACACAAGTTTAAAAACTTACTTTGGGGCTAGCTTAGTCAGTGTGATTTGTCCTTATGTATTTATTTATTTATTTTATTTAAGTGCAATTAGAAATACTACGGCAACGTAAGACAAAAACCCTAAAATCGAGACAATGTGATGCAACGTGGGAAAGAGGAGTACGGTTGGTAAATTAGGTTTTTGTAAGCTGGGCTGTAAGTAGACTGCACGAGTTTGATTAGTCTAGTCATGTTATACCAGGCCTGTGTCGCTCCACGTTTAGGTATCGAAAATGTACCTACATTATTACTATGCGCGCAGGCGGCCCCTCCGGGTGGTAAATTCAGTTATACCAATCGTTTGTCTAGAGTAATAAGAATGAAATTGGCTTGCAATGGATGTCTAGGTATTTATACGAAAAGGTGCTGAGATCTGACGTGAGCTGAATTAAACCATATCGCTAGCCACATTGAGTAGATATTTCTTTAAATTTCTTTGCTGAGTGAGACTTCTGTACGTTAATATTATTTATTCTGTGGTTATACAGGGTGGGGAAAACACACATTAAACAAAGCGGCCAAGTGCGAGTCGGACTCACCCATGAAGGGTTCCGTAGCAGCAAGTAACATTTTACGATTTAAGACGTATTAAAAAATAACTATCTATGATACCGAGACCGCTATAGTTTTAATTGAAAGTACATACTTTGAGGTATATACAATATTTTTTTCAGAATTTTTTTAGTAATAATTCAAAAGTTACGGTAGGGGGACACCTCAAATTTTAACTTTGTATTAGATTATCTCAAGACTGGGGGGTTTGATCTACATAGTTTCAAAGCAATTTTTGTTGCATTTTAAAAGACCTTTTCAACGACACCCCACACGTGGGGTTTGTCCAATAAAATTTTTTAAATTCACTTTTCGTTGTATGGGAACGGCTGACAAAAAAAAAATTCATAATTTTAAAAACCAACTTTTTAACTTCAATATCTATCTCTCTACCAATTTTCGTGACAATCGGTGTAGTAGCGGCGGAGCACGAGCCCGGACGGACAGACGGACGGCCGGACGGACATGACGAAACTATAAGGGTTCCTTGTGGACTAAGGAACCATAAAAATCATATAAAGTGAAGTAGTTATTAGACATAGGTATTAATTACCTGGGTCCCTACTAGAGTCCCTAATAAAAAGAAAATCAAGTTCACAAAGAATTTAACCTAGCTGCGAGTTGATCGAATTTTTGACTCCAAATCCCCATAATACTTACTAAATTTCATCGTAATAGTTGGAGCTCTTTTCGAGATCCTCATTATAAAGGGTGACTTTGAACCTTTGAGCTATAGGGTTGGGTTAGGCAGGACACATCTATCAGCATGGAACAGCACTTTCCTATGCTGCTATCCTTTTCTGTCGCTCAGAAGCATCATTTGCTAGAGCGAGAGAGAGCGATGGTACGCTCCAGCACCGGCCGTGCTGAAGCGTTCCGTCGCTCTCTCTCGTTATAGCAAAGTGCTGTTCCGTGCTGACAGATGTGGCCCAACCCATATTCAAGAAAAGTACTGTACTACTACAGCTTTAATTATTTTAAGAATGTCGTGTTATTCTGTAATTGGGTTGCATGCTAGTACATATGTAAAACGATAATTGTAAGTGTTTATCATGTAACCTGTTAGTGTACCTAAGTATAAATAAATAAAAAATGCAGATTCTGCCATATTTAACTTGTTTCATAATATGTCATGGTGAGTGGGGAGGGCAACATCCGCGCGTACAGTAAAGTCAGTAGGTAAGCCGTTTATTAAAAATTTGGGAGAAAAAAAAACAAAAAAATAAGTCTTTTTTTCTCCCGTTTTGTGTTCTATGAATGATTCTGGTTCCAAGATTATAATATGGGGTGTAAAGTCAACCTGTATATGTATAGGTTGACTTTACACTTAGGGTCTTTACTTTAGGGTCAATCGAAATAAACTATTTAAGGGTAGATTTAGTCCTCCTTCGTGCTTTGGAAAGCACATAACAAAACTAACGCAAGTGTCAGTCACAATTACAATACAGTAAAAAGAAAGTAAATTGCAAGTTGCAAGCCTCAAGTTCCCATCTTATCAATGCAAATCTTTGATGTACGAGTATACTGTACGCCACAATACCTGTTACTTATAACTGTGACATAATACTTATGTCACATCGCGTTACACTAAAGTACTAAGGAACGTCCCAGATTCCAAATTCGAATTGCCGACAAAAATGGCGTCGGCTGTGTCACTCGATATGACAGTTATGATTTCTTTAAAAAATCACCGTATGCATATGATGAAATGATTTCATTCGTTGATGACATCACGTTTGTTGTGATATTACATAACTTTGTTTTCAAAGTCATTGTTTACGCATTTTAGTGACACATTTTATTGTTCATAGAGCCATTGTTACTAATACAAATTTTCTTAGACTTACTTCACCTTCCCCGATAAAACCTATGCCTCCCAAGTTTTTGACGTGACAACGTCTTATAAATTGGTTAGCCGGGTGACACTTCAAGAAACTGCGTTACGCTCCGCTCACGTTATGCGCTCACAATGAGAGCGAGTGAGAGGCACGCGTGCCTTTCACTTTTTATGTCTGTCTCTCTCGCTCTTAGGCGGGCTAACCATGCCCGAGTGGAAGTCAAGTTTGGAGTGAAGTGGAGTGAAGTCGTTGTCACGTAAAACTTTCGCCCGTATACCGACTTTACAGGCAACCAATTTTTTATTTAAGTAATAATACCAGGCCTGTGTCACTCCCCGTGTAGGTATCAAAAATATACCTACCTAGCCCGGGGTCCACTACCTAACCTAGGCGATTTGACGGGGTTACTGGTTTTTACACAGAACGTCTGCCGTCTGACTTCCGCAACCCAAAGGGTAGACCAGAACCAATCCTAGAATAGGTACAAACGCTTGATGGCGTTCGGAACCAACGGCTTTACGTGCCTTCCGATGCACGGAATCATCTTTCTTTTCGGATAAACAGTTGATTCAAGCCTGCAATATCCCAACCAGACTGGAAACAACTTTTCACAAAGTATGCTTTCCAGTGGGATTTGAACCCATTACCTCCGGATCACAAGGCAAACGCCTTGACCACTGGACCACGGAGGCAGTCAATCCCAAAAACTCATGTATCCCCTTATTTACTCAAGTAATACAGTCGGAAAGGCCAACCGTGTTTCGATAGATCTAGACGATCATCATCAGTGTTGTTCATCATCATCATCAGCTTTCAGGGACTACTGCTGGGCATAAGACTCCTTCTGTCTGCGCCATCTTAATCTGTCCCTGGCCATTGCAATCCAATTCTTGCCAGCAACTTGCCTGACATCGTCGACTCACCAAGCCGCCGGATCTATCGAACTATCAGTGTTGTTATTGGTTTATATTTATTGAAAGGTGAAGAGTTTTGTAAAGGATTCTATGAGATACGGTTATATATCTAGCTACTATTATTCTGTCCTACTTGATATAAGTACGTAGTTATTATACGTGTTAGCAAATATTTCATTTAAATAACTTTCATTATTAGTTTCCAACGTCGATAATTACATTCTACAATAACTAATTACCAATAAAACTATCCATAGAATCGACACCTGTTCCATTGGTGTGAATTTCGTCATCCATTGAACCAAAATATTTGCGTTCAAAGGCGAAGTTAATTGAAAAAGGTTCATTATTTACAACACTATTACGGCTAATGAAATCTGTACAATAGATTTACGATACGCAATATATTAAATGCGTCCTAAGGGTGCCAGTAGACTTGGATAGATTCTCTTTGTTTATAGTATCCAAAGAGGTATTAATGTTAAACTAGAGAAGGCAATTTTATCCCGTTCATTTGAACGGGATAAAATTGCCTTCTGCAAATGCAGCTATCTCCATAAATTCCACTTAGTCGCTTGCTAGGTCTTATACCTACGTCTAGTACTTTAGTATTAAGCGAAAACCATACGAAAACATAGAAAACCTAATTAAAAATGCCTTGGTATTTGTACAGTAAGAATAATTCAAGGAACACAGCAAAGTGTAAAGAGATAGCTTCCATCGGTAAGTAACCAGATTTCATTGTTTGAAAATTAAATACGATAAAATAGGCATGATGACTGAAAAATTGATTTTGGCCCATCGGTTAGATTATAAAAAATAATGTACACATTTTTTTTTCTCTGAGAAACAATAAATGACGAAGATACAGCGCATTGAAATATCGCATGACGTCATGGATTCGTACGATTTTTACACAGCGTTGACGTCACAAGCCCCCCACTCTGGAACTTAGATATATCTGTATCTTTGTAAATTTTTACTTTTTTGATAAACTGTAAAATACGGGTACTTTATTTTTGGATAATCTAACTAACGGACTAGGTAGAATAATACTTTTCTGACATCATCCCTAGTCACGTCGCTATATATTCAAAAATAGAATAAAGGTACAATGTTTGAGATAGTCTATATATATTCTATGTCAATGGTAGTAAGTAGTTTTTTCTTGTGGTGATGGTAGTGTAGAATACGGTTTGTTACCTCTTTTCTCTCCCTCAGGTGTTGTAAGAGGCGACTAAGGGGGGAATGGGTAACAGAGAACAGGCCAGCGTCCTCTGTGCAAAGACTTTATATCATCTACTGTGATCACCAACCCATCTGCTCAGCTGAAAGAATTGGAATAGGTGATATATAGGTTGGTTTTTATCCCAGCCTGGCCGCATGTATTTGACAAGATTTTATTTAGGTTTGTTTGTTTGTTTGTTTATAAAGCTTTATTGTACACAAAAAAGAATCAGATACAAAAATAGAAAAGTAAACATACAATTATTAAAATGTTAATTTTGCTCCTAATTTAGCCTCATTTGTCTCTGCACCACCTATCGGTTGACTGGTAGAGAAAGCCTAAGGCTTTAAGTCCGGCGTTTACAATTTTTGTAATATAGTTGAATAAATAAATAAATAAACGGCGGACTCATCCCGTATAGGGATCTCTTTCAGTCAACCGGCCAGTAATTAGGTTGCCATGTTTGTTGTTGTTTATTTGGCTTTTAGGTCAAATTTTGCAAGTTAAATTTGAGCATCTTCCCGGTTTCCGATTGAGATGACAATGCCATATTATTATGACAAGACGCTGATCTGATGATGGAGCCGCAAGGTGGCTATAGGAACCCTTTATTAAAACGACGCAACCCCATCGAGTTTAAGACTACGACATACCTCTTGATAAGTTCTTAGGCCTCACAATAAACGCTTGTACGAAAAAATTAAAATTTTATAAAAAAAATATTTATAATGCTAAGGAAATTTGAACATATGGATAAAAACCTTTAGTTTACACCGCAGTAATAATTATTAGCAGACTTCCTTATCTTAGCTTAGAGCCGTCAATCCATCAATCAAGTCTGCAGTGTGCACTATTTATCACAAGTGCCGTAACGTTACTAAAGTTATATTTCACAGTGCTTTTCGCGTCACTTGATATTTCTGTGATTTTGTGGAACGGCACTGTTATCTAACCTATTTTTTCTATTTATGTACTTACTTTTTATTTTTAATTATGTTAATAATATCTTTTTGTAAATTTATTGAATCAAATATACAGGGAGCATTTGAAATCATTGACATTAATTTAACTTGTTAACATACTCACTTAAAGGATATTTTTTACGGTAACAATACTGCAATTAGTGCAGTAATTAAAAAGTATCAAAAAGTAAGAAAAATAAACAAAGTATCAAAACATCGCGCGTCGCGCTTGCGAGAGGGCTATGACCCCGGCGCTGGTAAGTACACTCACCAGCTGTGGCGCGGGCGGCCGGCATACAAAAACAGACTTTAAGTTGCGTGGATATGGTTTAAAATCGAGTGGGGAAAGGCGATGTCCCACGACCGATTGAGGAAACGAATGTTAGGTACTACGGAATCTACGACGACGCAATGAAATTAATACTATTATAATCATAAACATAGTATCTCTAGACGCTTCATAAAAAATAGCAGCAGAATAACTATATCTGCTCTACTCGCACTAATTTGTCCGGCTCATATGAACGAAGCGAGATAGCGCTAGAGTGCATCGCCATCTTGAAATGCCGCGCGCCGTCAGCCGACCGGTTGAAGTACTCACGTTGCCAGCTGGACGTATGCGAGTCAATTGTGTTTTTAACAAAAATTTATAAATCAAGTTGTTTTATCGTTACTGTTTGTGTGGAAACAAGTGCTAAGATGCCTATCCTGTGTTCTGCTCTCGGTTGTTTCAGCCAACAAGGTATTTTGAGCGGAACAGGACAAAAAATATCCTTCCATCGGTAAGTCGTATTAAATACATTCGAGGAAGAAAATGATATTAAGGCTTAATTCGAGTAAAACAGCATGTTGACTTGTAGTTGTATTCGTTGGTAATTGGCGTAACAAAGTTTCGAATTCATTATTAGTAAAATGAACTCATTTTTATGTTTGTATTCATTGACTGTACCATTTTTGACAACTGAAATACCCTTGAAATTTAATCGTAGTGCTGCACCTAAATAGGTTGCTATCGATAAGTTTATAGGTACTTATTTTCCCATTCTGTGACTAATTTAATGAACGATATAACTATTTTATAATACATAAGTATTCTATTTTAGGTGTACCACATTAGGTATATTGTATTTTGTTTTTATTGCAGATTCCCAAAGGATAAAATTTTGAAAGAAAAATGGGTCAGGAATATCAGACGTGGAGAATGGACTCCTTCTAAATATTCAAGATTGTGTTCACTGCATTTTGAACCCACTTGCTATCGTGAAGGATCAGATCAAAAACTGTTACATTCATATGCATATGTCGCACATTTAGATCTTTTTCATAGGCAGGCATTATTACTTAACCATTTAAACATTCCTTTGTTATTTGGATTAGATTAAATTGTGAACGAAGTCACGTGACAGCTGCTTTGTGAGTCGATTGGAGTTCATGCTGACGATATGTACAATGACAACCGACTTACCCGATGATTCATAAGAAACCCGACTACTCTGCGTGACCGTTCAAATTTAATCGCAATTCAAAGTTTACAGTGATATACATAATTACTTCTATGTGTTTTTATACTTTTATGAACGTCTTTTTGTTATATTCTGTTTTTATTTTATTTTTTTGTCTTATATGTGACAGATAAAAACGTCGGATGTAAGATAACACTGCTGTGGTAACATATTAATCTTCATCGCCGTATTTAATTAAGATTCTGACTATTTTTTTCAAATCATAACTACTTACGAAACTTTAATTTTGATTTAAAGTGCATTTAGTAAGTATTAGAAAATAGTAGCGTGTAATAGTTTTAATAAATACTCTTCTCTCACTCGCGAAGTTGGTGTTTGTAAAAAACATTTTTGGCAATAAATACAAGTATGAGAAATTCGAGATGGTTTTTTAACAACCCATTTCCTTTGGGTTTCCCATAACAAACACCAACTTCGCGAGTGAGAGAAGAGTATTGTCTGCCATTAATTGTCATTATCGATAAATTGCAAATCCCATCATCCCTGCTCTGCCCATCACTAATAGTATACATTAATATAAACAAATTTGTATAGCACAAATGGCGACATGAGGGTTTTAAGTAGTAAGTGTTGCAGTATATCGAACTCTGTCACTCTTATAACATTTCTTATTTGTAAAAAAGAAAAGGCTATAGTATTTTCCGTTCATTTTTTTAAGTTTCCTCTATACATTATAGCTCTGTGATTATAATGAATTTACTTTTCATGAGTTTTATGATGATAAGTTTTTTTATTTATAATTGCAGTAATTGTGTCTATCAAGTAGTCTAACGCATGTTTAGAGGTATTCTTTAATATGAAAATGACGACTTCTGATTGTCGTTTTAACAGGCTCACATTACTTTGTATCATGGGTATAGTGGATATTTAAATGGATGCCATCGATTTCAATTCCACCCTGTATAGAGTCTAACAAAATATACTTACTGAAACTATTTTAAAGGTGGATTCAGTCCATGATACTGAACAACTTTCCCCAAGGAACATATACCGAAATATGAAAAATAATTTTTGACTTCCCATACAAGTTGACCGATCAGCTGATCCGAGTTTGTAGAGTTTTTATTATTATTCTCTTTATTTAATTTGAAACTTAGGCTAGGTTTTGGTATACATTTATAAAAAGTAAAATATAAAACATACTACAAAATATAAACATTTACAAAAACCTAACCTAGCTGCCCGCTGGCAGCGGGGCAAGGCCCAAGCTACCGGCGGTTAGGGCCGCAGAGAGAGAAACCTCCTGACAATACGTGCCGTATCCAGGAGTACTGCTTTCTGAATCTGACCCTTGATCCAGCCATCTAGCGAGAGAGTCTTAAGATGTTGGTCAAAACTCTTCGCTATAAGACCGTTCGCCGATACGACTATCGGGACAATGATCGTCGAATCCACATCCCACATAGCAGTCACCTCGTGGGACAAGTCAAGGTACTTGCTAAGTTTGTCCTTCTCTGCCTTCACGAGGTTCTCGTCATGCGGGACGGTGATGTCGACGAGCACTGCCTGGCGCATCAATCGATCTGTCAGCACGATATCAGGCTTATTGGCGGCAATAGTCCTGTCCGTGATGACAGATCGATCCCAATAGAGCGTGGCACGACCATTTTCGAGAACTGACGCCGGTGAGTACTTATAGTACGGTACCTCCGATTCTACAAGCCCGTATCGAAGAGCAAGCTGCTGGTGAATAATTCTGGCTACTAGGTTATGTTTGTGCAAGTACTCGCCGTTAGCCAGATGAGAACAACCGGAGATTATATGCCTGATCGACTCTCCGGGACGTCGACATGCTCGACAGACAGAATGCAGACAGACAGTCTTTCAGGATATATTATTATTACTTTTATTTCTCCAGTAAGTATTTGTAATTGAAAAACACCATTATTAATATGCGATAAACGGGTAAGGGTTGGATCTCAACTACTCGTATCAGCACGGAACAGCACTTTTCTATTGCTGCTATCCTTTTCTGTCGCTCAGTAGCATCATTTGCCAGAGTGAGAGCAAAGCTTAGCTTACTCTAGCAAATTACTGTTCTGAGCGACAGAAAAGGATAGCAGCAATAGAAAAGTGCTGTTCCGTGCTGATAGATGAGATCCAACCCTAACTTACATAAACAGTCAGTTACTGGTCGACATGTTTCAACTTCATACGCTAACATCAGTGCGGCTCGGGATGTCTTCGTGTAGACGTCGCGATTCACATTCGCCCTGAGGAATGCCTCCGGATGAAGTCAAACAAGTCGGCCAGTTAGCTTTTTTATTGAGTTACTGGATTATCGCATATTATTAATGTTTGTGTCTCAAGTTAGTTTTAACTGAAAAATACCATACCACAGAAATAATGTAAGTATTAACGTAATCATACTGCATCTACTGCCTAAGATTAATTCCACTGATTGACTTTTGATTTTAAATTGCCCTTAAAAAAATATCAGGAATTTTAGAGGCATTTTTTCTTAATTAATTCGTTTTAAAATGTATATAATAATAAATTACGACGAGTATGTAGGTATATGGAGACAGCTGGACATTTAAATTGAATATAGACAAACCTCCACATTCAGTCTCCAATAGTCTATAGACGCTATACTAATTATTATTATGGTTACATTGTATTGCATTGTATCGCATACGATTATTTCATTGTGACATATTTGTGTCAGGGTTAATTTGCCATTGAAGGAAGTAACATGAATGTTTAGCTTAGAATAAATATAGTAAAACACATACATACAATCACGTCTTTATCCCTAACTAGCAGTCCACTCCGGCTTCGCCCGTGGTACACACATAGCCTATGACACTCGGGGATAGTGTAGCTTTCCAACGGTGAAAGAATTTTTCAAATCGGTCCAGTAGTTTTGGAGCCTATTCATGCAAACAAACAAACAAACAATCAAAACTTTCCTCTTTATAATATTAGTATACAGGGTAACTTTTTATTAACTGGCAACATTTTTGGAGCAAGTTCAGTTCGTGATACTGAACTACTTTCTATAAAAAAAGTTATTAAAAATCGATAGAAAATTTTCTTCCTCCCATACAAATCAGCGCTCAGCCAAACGGATTTTGTATGGAAGAACGAACATTTTTTATCGATCTTTAATAACTTTTTTTATAGAAAGTAGTTCAGTATCATGAATTAAACTTGCTTCAAAAATATTGCCAGTTAATTAAAAGTTACCCTGTAGATGGAGCAGACAGAGCATGTTGGGCTCTATTCAAACAGAGCCCAGGGCCGCAAGACTCAAAGGCCACTTTTAGCCTGATGCTGATGGTGGGCAAGAAGGTGGAAAAAGCAATCAAAGATGGGTTGCCAGCCGCATCGGCTATGAAGATGACTCGTATTTTCGCTCATTCCCTCGATCGGCTTCTACAATCTGCGCTGGAAGAGAAGCAGCTGGTACATTCTAAGTTTTATCTTTTCTGCCAGATAAGCATGGAAGGTCTTACAGTAAAATCTTTGACAAAAATGAAGACAATAAAACAAACCCTTTTGTTGAAGGCAGGTACTTGATGTGAAATGAAGTCATTTTTGAGTATTTGTGTGTACCACAAGATATTTTTTAGGGTTCCGCACCCGAAAGGGTGCAAACGGGACCCTTTTACTGAGACTCCGCTGTCTGTCCGTCTGTCACAGGGCTCTATCTCTTGAACCGTAATAGCAAGACACTTGAAATTTTCACCGATTATGTATTACTGTGGCCGCTATAACAACAAAAACTGAAAATAAAAAAAAGTTATAAATTAAAGAGGGGGTGTTTTTTAGCGTTTTAAAACATTGTACGGAGGTACGGAACCCTTCATGTACGAGTCCCGACTCGCACTTGCCCGTTTATTATTAACTGGATTGCAATATTCAAAATTAAGTAATTAACATAACAGAGAGGCAAGCTTTATCAGTAAATTCAAAACAGCCACTACTACGCAATACGGACAATACCAGTTCACACGCATACCCTTGGGCTTACGATACGCATCTAAGGTTGCGATGTTAACCGACTTTGGGTGGGAAGGTTGGGCGTAATTTTAATTTTTGTGGGTAATTGCGCATCATAGGATTCTTCAATTAAAAATTTAATTCATTTTTTGTATATCAGTATTTTAGACGTACTCCGTGGTGTATTGGTAACCGCGCTGGTCCGCCACTCGGAGGTTCTGGGTTCAATCCCCGGCCAGGACAAGTTGGAAAATGGTCTTTTTCAAATTGTCCTGGGTCTTGGGTGTTTGACATAATGTATTTATCATTAAATATAGTATCCTTGAGTAATATAGCACCTATTCCATAACATAAGTTTAAAATCTTACTTTGGGGTTAGCTTAATGTGTGTCAATCAATCAATTAATCATCATATCTTTTTTAGTATCCACTGCATCAGAAGCACGACCCTCTCGGTACTACCAGAGCCATACTTGGCCAGGATAGCCAGAGGATTTGGCCTACAGTCTCCACGCTGGCCAGACGGGCTGCCGGGAACCACACTGGCTCAACTCAATCTGTGTAATTTGTTCTTATTTATAAAAAGTACTTATTAGTGACTTTGTTCAGAGGTTGATTTCTTGCGCTCGAAATGATGATATTGGAATAAAGGTACTTATTTTGTTTCGGGATCTTATTCAAACAAATTATTGATAAATATATTTTTCTTTCACATACGAGACAAGCTTATGTTTAATTTACAATTTTTAAGGGGCCATTCACTCTATCATTTTGCATTTATTGGGAAAAGTTGTTTAAAATGATGGACTAGAATGAATCACCCCATAAAATATGTATAAGTACTTGATTAAAAATAAGCTTGTATATCCGCAGCTTGTATTTTTAAACACAATTATTTTCAGTTGAGTGTTCCTGTATTTATATACAGGAAGACTCAGATTAAATACTTAATTATCTTTATATATTCTTATCTTACTTTATAAATATTTTAAGATTATACTCGTATAAATCAGCTTCAGTTACCCAGAATGCCTTCCAATTCAAAAATTCTAATCAACATTCCCTCGCAATTATCCTAACAGATCGCTAAATTTTCTAACTGCATACAGAAGCCAAAGATTCCAATTATTTTATTACGTTTAGATCGGGCAAGTTAAGTTGTTTAGTTGTTTAGCGAGTTGTTAAAGTGGTTCTGTATTGTATTAGACATAAGTATTTATTAATGTAATTACTCTATGTATGGTATTGTTTTTATATCTATACTAATATTATAAAGAGGAAAGATTTGTACCTATTTTTGTATGTTTATAATGAATAGGCTCAAAAAGTACTGGGCCGATTTAAACAATTCTTTCACCGTTGGAAAGCTACACTATTCCCGAGTGACATAGGCTATGTGTGTACCACGGGCGAAGCCGGGGTGGACTGCTAGTATTTATATATATGTTGTACCGTTTCGGTTAGTAAAGCCTAGATTTAGGATCTAGGAAGATAGATGAGATAAAAGAAAGACCAGATATCGGCAAATGAGATAGGTATAATGAACAACTATTACATTACATTAGTTACAAAGATTCACAAGAACACTAGGTACAGACTAGGTAGTCAGGGTCGTGAGTTATAGGCACTAGATCAGTTGAGTAGCCCTTCTAGGTAGAAGAACTACTTAGCTCAGATGCTGCCGAAGACGAAAGAGAACGCGCGCCGGCCGCCGCGCCTTATATATGGGCATGGGCCCCCCCGCTGCGCCTAAGAGGGGCGGAGGGGTGCTGTAGCCGATGTCACAATGTAATATATAAATATATATCTGGTATATATGTATTGTATATTTTATTTTATTGTATTATATATATATTTACAGTTATTTGAATTTAATGTGTTGTAACTTAAGTTTTCATGTGAAACACACGATACACAAGATATATTTTTTCTATTTATCCTGAAGGTTGACTGGTAGAGAATGCTATTAGCATTAAGTCCGCCTTTTGTACCATTTGTTTTGGTTAATAAAGTTTTAAATAAATAAATTAAGAATTAACTGTTTCCTACTTTTATTATAAATGCGAAAGTTTTATTTATTTCATTTTATACACAAATACAAGTATAACGGCGGACTTGAAGCCAATTAGTCAGTTAACCAACCGGGTGATGTGGAGAATGAAAGCTTGTATGGATATACTCGTACGTGTGTACATATGGATGTTTGTTCCGGTTTCAAGCCAAAACAGCTGAACAGGGATTAAATTGAAATTAAGAATGTAGATTTTTTACCTGTATTAAAATACAGAATACTTTCCATCCTAGGATTGGGTTGCGGAGGTCAGACGGCAGTCGCTCTGTGTAAAACCTTGTCAAATCACTTAAGTTAGGTACTGGCCCAGGGCTCTGAAGCGTTACCGCTGAGGATGCAACCGGGAATACGCTCGGATGATAATTGATTGTTATCAAAGAAGTCATCAACATAAACTTTCTTCCTATTCCCCAATGTGCTGGAGCCATGTGAAGAATGTTTTATTGTGCTAAGCTGCCTTTAAAAGGTGAGGCACGTCAATTTGCGTCCCTTATGTCGTCGCATCGCCTTATAAGACGCTCCGTACAGACCCCGTTGACCTCTGCCTTTGGAGGTATAGAAGGCATGAGATGAAATGATTTTTGATAGCGTGTAAAACATACATACATTATCATACCCTACGGGGTCTGGTCGGACGGCCTGAGCAAGGTTGCAGGAAAACGCTGGAGGCAGGTTTGCAGGCCGCTTCCGATCGGTCGTTTTAGAAACCCATGGGAGGGGCCTATGTCCAGCAGTGGACTTCCTTGTATGATAGGTATGTATTAAAAATTTTTTGGCTTTCCGTCACTCGGTTTATCTGATCGATCAACTTGTATGGTAGGCCAAAAATATTTTTTCACATTTCGATATACAACGTGGAAGGGACATACCCGTAATAAATTGAACTATGGGCACTAAAGTATATGAAATTAAAATAATAATCGAAAGAACAAAAAAAAATTTGACATTCCCATACAAATCGCCCAGGCGGCTGCACACTTTTGTATGGAAAGGCCAAATTGTTTTTTGTTATTGGGCTTTTATATTAATTTCATTATACTACATATAATGATCTGGTATAGACCCTAGTTCCGTTTAGTTAGGTATGTCCCTTCCACTTTGTATGTTCCTTAAGGAAAGTTGTTAAGTATCATGGGCTGAGTGTACCCTTATAAGAGCTTCAGTATATTTCGTTAGACCTTGTATAATGATATATTTTAAACTTTATTTTATTCTGAGAAATCGCTTCATCCTGCTTTTTAGACGCTACTTCGTCCTCACAACTCCTTATTAGTAAATGATGACACTTGCCTTTCGACTCTATACATAAAGGTACAGTCGGGAATTTATTTTTAGTCGCCATTTATTTTTAAAGAATCGTTTACCAATTTTATTTTAAAATAAATTTTATTTAACTTGTAGCGTTCGTATGTTAGTAGGTACTAGTATTAACATACAGAACAGAAACTCGCAGCGTCCCCCGCAATATGGCGTCCCGCACCTCTCCCCCGTTTTCGGCGGCATTTGATGGCTTTGAACACTGAAACTCACACATTGACGAGCGGACGGGTGTGCACGCTGCATTGTAAACACCAAGGCATTTTAGTAAACACCAAGACAGCTGTGCTGCTTCGGAGCCCAGGGTGCGCTTTCCCGCTTTTTCTTCTCCAAATGTAACATGCATGTCAATGGTTACCCAAGGATGCCAAAGGCCTTGCTAAATGGAGAAGAAATAGCCGGAACAGTTTAAATTATTTGGCTATAGTTTTACGACCGGTCACCTGCCTGACATCAACCCTCTTTGGGAATGTATTTGTACGAAAAAATCAAAAATATATCGGTGGGTATCGTATCGGCAAAAAGTCATATCGATGCATCCCTAATCGTGACCTCGAATCACCCCGACAAATTTTCTCATCACATAGTACCTACACGCATTTGAAGCATGCGTAAATCTTCATTACTACCTACTATTCAACGTTAACGTGAGGGTCGTGGGTTCGAGTCCCACTTGTGGCGGATTTTTTCGTCATATATTTTCAATTTGGATAGAAGTTGCTTATTTAAATCCTCATTTAGAAAAAAAAAACAAAAGCCCGGCCAGCCTGGTTTTCCTCTAAGCGTTTAACCAATACTTTTTGCCGCCGCTTTGTCCGTCGAACCTGCTACACATTGCCAAGGTCACGATGGATGCTTTTTGCCGCTTAGCTTGTATGGATGGTCAGCAGATTAATTGTTAAACTATTAAGTACTTTAGAAAAGTAGTCGTTGGGTTTCATTTATTAATTACTAGCCGCTGCCCGCGACTTCGTCTGCGTGAAATTTAGTTTTATTGCGCATATTGTTCGCAAATTAAAAAAACATTGTCAGATTAGTGTCTAATTAAGAGTCCAATATTTTATTGCGATGCGGCACATTAATTATTTTATTAAATCTTTAAACACCACAAAATTAATACAAGATTACTTAATAGTTTTATTTATGATGGATCTAATATAAATACATATACAACGTGTATCAAAAAGGGAGTATCAATCCGAAATTGAGTAAACGTACTAATCAATGTGAACAACTTTTACTTTGGGACCATCCCTGAAATAGCGGAAACAAAAATCTGCAGTTTCATACATTTTGGAACGGTAGGTATTTAATTTTGTATGGAGCTGCAGATTTTTTTTTGCGATTTCGGGTATGGTCCCATAGAAAAGGTTGTTCACATTGATTAGTACGTTAACTCTCTTTCGGGTTGATATCCCCTTTTTGTTACACGTTGTATACAGTACTAGTTATACTTACCGGCTACCAGGCACAGTATATTTTAATACAAAAATGTAACAGGCGGACTTACCTACTGCTGATCCGAGTTTGTATGGAAAGCAAAAAAAAAATTTTCATATTTCAATATAATATGTTCCTTGATAAAAGTTGTTCAGTTTTTTTTTGTACGTAGTATATTATTACTCTGTGGTATTACGGACTAAATTCACCCTTAAAATAGTTATATTTTTCTAAGCTGTGTGGTTCCCGGCAGAGTGGAATAAGACCACTCCAAGTCTTCCCGTGGATGTCGTAGAAGGCGACTTACGATATACAAGCTAAACAAAGCTTATAAACATCAATGAGACCTCTCCAACCCGTCTGGCCAGCGTGGAGAGTGTAGGCCAAATCCTCTGCCTGCTCTGGCCAAGGTGGCTTTGGTAGTACAGAGAGGGTCGTGCTCCTGCAGTGGAGATTACAAAAGACCTGATCATGGCGATGATAATATTTTTTTTAAGACGTTACATTCTGTGATGCCGCATTCATCAATTAAGAATAGAAGATACCCTAATTCCTATCATCTTCAGCGTATAATGAAAATGACCGTATTATCATGCAGCCATGTCATTAATTCACAGTCTTAGCATGCAGAGCCTAACCGGGTCAAAGTGTTTATTATAATCACATGATACTTAATGATGCATTGAATAATAAAGTTAGTATAATTAGAGACTAGACTAATGGCACAGGTATGACGCTTCATAGAAGCGGAGTGATATTTATGTCTACTATAAATGAAACTATACATCCGTGCACAGTGCACACCCATGCGCACGTCAATGTGTGAGTTTCAGTGTTCAAAGCAAAGAGTTTAAAATGTACCTACTTATAGAGAGAATCTGACTTAAAACCCAGCTTGTGTCTCTTTAGTTAGTTTGTTAAAATCTTTATTGCATCAAAACATAATGATACAGAGTAATAGATCAAAGAAAACAGATGTCAAAAGGCGGCCTTATCGCCGCTGTAATCTCTTCCAGGCAAACGAGGTACTTTGTACTCTTTCCCTATTATCGGCATTTTTTTGCGCCAGGACGGCGCGCCGGACCGGCGTCCGGTCGATCAGTCATGTATGAAGCCTCGAGGACGGCGCTGCGTCGTTACGGCGCAAACCGGTTACTTGGGCACGAGGCCTTACTGTCGCAAGAATGAGTTAATACAAAAAAATAATAATGTTACTGCTTAATACAACAAAATTTTAATAACATTGACTTCTGTTTATGTGACTTTTCTATTTAATAGCATCATACACGTCCTGGCGTAACGCGCGTACATAAAATGTGACCACTACATTTCAAAACAGGCTACGCTGTTGAGTCTATATAATATAATAATATATTTACCTCCAATATCTCTGGTTCAAAGCCATCAAACGCCGCCAAGGATGGGGGAGAGGACGGGACGGGAGGGACGCTGCGAGTTTCCGTTCTGTATGCTACTTATATTCATTCTGTGCTAATGTCTAAGCGTTCTAGATTTTGAATAACAGCAATATGTTAAGGCGAATACACCTATAGTATGCTAACATACTTGTAGTATTTAAGATATGTATTGTATATCAACGTGTAATTAATATCTATATGCGTAATAAATCGAACCACGGACTATACTAGATTACTATAGTATAATGACAATCAAAAAACAAAATAATATCGACATTCCTAAACAAATTGCCCGAGCGGCATTGGGCGGCTGCACACTTTTGTATGTAAATGCCAATTTTTTTAAATTTGTGATGCTGTCCGTACATTGATTCATTTAAAAATCTGAAACATTTTTATACGCAATCTTTAAAATGGCAGGTCCTTTTTAGACGTTCGTGTCACCAAATGAGTTTTATTCGGCTCCAAAATCAGAAGTGACCCTGAGAACGAATTCTTTTGCAAACATAAAACTCGTAATTGTTTAAAATGTGTGTTTTTGTGCCGAAATGGTTCTCAGGGAAGTATTTAATTGAATGGCTAGTCTAAGACAGTTAAATTAAAAAATACAAATATGGCGATGGATTGCAATTATTGACCTTCAAATGAGATATTTTGCCCGTATTTGGAAAATCAAGATAGGAAAGATCATAAAAATCAAATTATGACATTGACTTATATCTTTTCTTATTTATTTATTTTTTATTGTCTAACAATGTGTAGGGACACAATACGCTAAGTAAGCGTTTATTATTTCGTTCCACGACGCGTAGCATAGATCGCTAGTCGTCCGCCAGCTTTGTTCTGAGTCTCGCGTGTGTCCGTAGATAGCTCCCCGTGTCGATCTGTTTGTTTGTGCATATATCGAGAACTGTAACTTGTGTGTTCTTGTGAGAAATATACCAGATTTTATTTACCGAGTGATGAACTTTACCTTCTGAATCACATAGCTTAGACACCCGTACACTCTCTGAATACATACACATAGCTAGGAAATAGATATCGTTAGAGATAGCACATAGTGTCTACAAATGAAATTGTCTTACAATTGGCTTAACGCTAAAAGCGTTCTCTCCCAGTCAGCCATAGGGATAAACAGATAATTCGTTGCGGCGCAAAATAATGCATGTTCTTGCATGGAGTAAAGATATAAAGGAAGGCCTTTTGATGGACTCATTTGGACACTACGTGTATCCAAATGTGTCCATCCAATTAAATTAAAATATACAAATATAGCGGTAGATTACAATTTTTGACCTTCAAATGAGATTATTTTGCCCTAATATTAAAAAAATCAAGATATAAAAGATCATGAATATCAAATTATATTGACTTTACTTGCAAGGAGTTTGATTGAAAAGGCCTTTTGACATTTGGATACGTGTATCATCCAAATGTGTCCGTCAAAGGGTGTCGCCTTCCCCGTCTATTCTTCATGTTTACTTGTGTGAAACTGTTTTTTTTTGAGAGATACACAATTACATCTTTCTTCTTCGTCTAAGCGCGTTCCCGGTTGCATCCTTAGTTGTGCTGCTTCGGAGCTTGGGGTGCGCTTTTCCGCTTTTTCTTCTCCAAATATAACATACATGTCAATGGTCACAAGGATGCCAAAGACCTTGCGAAATGGAGAAGAAATAGCTGGAACAGTTTAAATGATATGTCTTTAGTTTTACGACCGGCCGCCTGCCTGACGTCAACCCTCTTTGGGAATGTATTTGTGCCAAAAATTTTACACAAATCCTGTTACACCCAATTACAATTTATCCCTTGCTAAAGGGACTGTAGGTGTAAACATTTATGAAATAGATTTGAACAAAACCTAATATTACATAAGGTTTCTGTATTTTTGTCATATGATTGGAATAACAAAGTTTGAAAATAATGAAATTTCTTATAATTTATGTTTACTTGAAAATTTAAAAATTTAAAAAAAAATGGTGCTACTTATTTCTGTAGAAATTTCTTCCCGCAGACCCGCGAGAGAAAATGGGAAGAAAGACGTAATTGGCGTGTACAATAGAAAACTAAATAGATTAATGGACAAGATACCTCAGATATTTAATAAACGTACGTAAATATATTAACATAAATATTTTGAAATGATGGAGTAAGAAGAAAATAAGAAAAAGAAAAAAAAAAAAGAAAAAAAAAAAGAACAAGAAAGAAACAAAGGAAAAAAAACGATGGAAGGAGTTGACATACAGATCCGACCCCAAATAGGGAGAAGACGAGGAAGATGCTGATAACGATGATCATGTTTTAAAATAATAAAAGAAGTGTCGATTTTCTTTTAAATTTCTCTTTTTTATGGTCAAGTTTCTTTTTATTATGGTCTAAATATGCTACCACTGAGTGTTATTATAATCACTGGTACACTACCTTGCTTCGTAATCGGTGTATAGGAAAGCAATCAAAACTGGGTCCGCCCATCGTATCGGAGTTTAATCAACCATATAAAAACAATATTACGTCGGCAAAAACATGGAAAAATGAGGCGTCAAATGCGAGTCGAATTCGCCTGGTAAGGGTTTCATTTATTTCATTCTTATATGTATAAACTATGAATAGGTACTAAGAGTATTATAATTCAATGACTAAGGGTAATTTAAAGGGTAGATTCATGATGATCGATCAACTTGTATGGGAGATCAAAAATTATTTTTCATAATTCGATATATGTTCCTTGGGGAAAGTCGTTCAGTATCATGGACTGAAATCAGCCTTAAATTTTTTCCAGTATATGTTGTTTGTTAAAAAATCGGGAACCATTATCCCGCTTTTTCTTAATATACAGGATATTAAGAAAAAGCGGGATAATGGTTCCCGATATTTTTCCGTTTTTTTACCCCGGGCTACGAAACAGCACAGCTGAGGATGAAACCGGGAAAAAGCCAAGATGAAGGTAGTAGGAGCTCCTTGTTCCGTTTTGGGTATTGTGATATGGAACCCTAAACTCGAATAAGCACTTCAATGTCAACTTGTATGAGTCACAGTACGTGAGTACAAATTGTTATGAGATAATGTGGGAGTCTCGCTGTCTGTTTGAATGTTTGCGCTTATCGTAAGTACCTACGTGAGTAGTAGCGACTTTATAAGGTTTGTAAGTGCTTATGTAATTCTATATGAATTTATCTGAAACTCTTCCATGCTCGTCTGGGAGAAAATAAAAATCTTTGAATGTACCAAAGTTAAACTTTATTTACCAAAACAAAATGGTACAAAGGCGGACTTAAGGAATTAAGTCCGCCTCAAGCATTGATGCTAAGCATTCTCTACCAGTCAACCTTCGGCATAAATAGAACAAATTCTTGTGGTAGGCGTACAAAGAAATACTATTATGTAAAACTAGACCACATATTTATTTATCAAACTTTATTGTTCCAAAGTAAAGCTATTATATTAACAAATGGCGAATTAAATGCTTAAAGCAATTTCACTGTTTTTTCCCGTTCAATTGTAGCTGTCTCCATAAACTTTACTTAGTCGCTTGCTAGTTCTTATACGCCTTAGTACTTTCGAAAGTTTATAAGCGAAAACCATACAAAAACATGGTAAAAATTATTAATAATGCCTAGGTGTGTGTTAGAATACTGTAAGAATAATTCAAAGAACACGGCAAAGTATAAAGACTTACTCTCCATCGATAATTGTTTTTAAATTAAATAATAAACGGGCAAGTGCGAGTCGGACCCGTACATGAACGGTTCCGTACCACCGTACAATGTTTTAAAACGCTGAAGAAACACGTTTCTTGTATGACGACCCCCTTTAATTTTCAACTTTTTTTTATTTTTAGTATTTGTTGTTATAGCGGCCACAGTAATACATAATCGGTGAAAATTTCAGGTGTCTAGCTATTACGGTTCAAGAGATAGAACCCTGTGACAGACGGACAGACAGCGGAGTCTCAGTAAAAGGGTCCCGTTTGCACCCTTTCGGGTGCGAAATCCTAAAAAATATCTTGTGGTACACACAAATACTCAAAAATGACTTCATTTCACATCAAGTACAAGTATCAGTAAAAATAGAACATGGTCACAGAAGAACAGTAAGAGTATTTCGTAACTGGGATGTTTGAGATAGCCAGTCTATATATTTTTCTATGTCAATGGAATGTACCAGCTGGATCTCGTCTCGCGCTGATCGTAAAATCCGATCGAGGGAACGAGCAAAAATGCGAATCATGTTAATAGGCGATGTAAACCTTGACGTAAAAGTGCTCTACATTATTTGATAGTAAAAACCGCATCAAAATTTGGACAGTAGTTATACTGTATATCAAGTTTAATTCAGTCTTACCTATTCTTAATAGGTACTTACCTAGTAACATTTTTGACGTAAGTACGACAGGATCAAAAATGCTGTTTATTGACTGAATTAAACCTATCAATCCAATGTTAGAGATGTAAATAAATTATGTCCTTTCCTTCGTCTAAGCGCGTTCCCGGTTGCATTCTCAGCTGCTGTGCTGCTTCGGAGCCCGAGGTGCGCATTCCCGCCTTTTCTTCTCCAAATATTACATGCATATCAATGGTCATGGTCACCCAAGGATGCCAAAGACCTTGCGAAATGGAGAAGAAATAGCCGGAACAGTTTAAATGATCTGGCTATAGTTTTACGACCGGCCGCCTGCCTGACGTCAACCCCTTTTTGGAATTATATGTGATATGTCCGGATGTCCGTAACCTTCGTGATTATTTACTGGAAAATAAGGCCTACACATTAAGGCCGTACCTAAATTTTCCGGGGTCCAGTGCTGCCCCCATTTAAAATAAATCATTTCAAAGAAAACGGAGACATTATTTAAAATTTTGCTACTACCAAATCCTACATAACCTTTCAAAGTATTTTATAAACTACTGTTTCTATTTAGCTTATGCATATTTCAATCACATTTAAGGACGGTATGCACAAAGCCACGTGGTCGGATTTGGCTCTGAAATATGCAAAATTTTCCCGCTAGGGGGATAAAAATGTCAAGATGACGTTGCATAGAGTTAATAATGAAAAAAACGGGACAATAGATGTAGGTTATCATAAATTGTAACGTAGAATTAGTATACAGCTTACTTTTTTCTTTTCGTCAAGACTTCCAGTCCGCGATACTTATTAAAATTTACAAAACAATCAAATCAAATAATTATTTTGTTTGAATTATTATTTCTGAATTAAGGCCTTGGCAGACGTCATTATAATGTACTTAACACTTTAGTAGACAGGCTATCAGTAGAAAAAGTAAAGTCGAAAATACAGTAGTGTGCGTGAATGCAAGACGTTTATTTAAAAAGCGAGTTTAAATATATGTGAAATTCATATAGCACTTTCTAAAAAATCCAAGTTATAGGTATTCGAATCTTGCGTAAAATTTATTACTTTTTCAATTTATTAGTCGACCTCCGTGGCGATTCCTTAACACGCTAGTCCGTCACTCGGAGGTTCTGGGTTCGATTCCCAGCCAGGGCAAGTTGGTAAATGGCCTTTTTTAATTTGTCCTGGTTCTTGGGTGTTTATTTTACCCCATCAAAAACATAAATGTAAAAATGCCAAGTTCAAATTCCGACAAAACAATTGAAATTTAAATAGCTGCCAAGTTATGTAGGTAGAGAAAACTGAAATTTATTCATAAGAATCTCAACATTTGACTTGGACAACATTAAGATTGAAAGCACGGTCACCCATCCTAACTGTGACCAAGCTAGAAGTTGCTTAACCTGTAAAAGCACGGTCATTCATCCATCAATTTTTGAATTTATCGTATGCGAAGTGGAGCGAAATATATGCACAAGTTGTTTTGATTACTCGTATTTTGAAATTTGTTAAAGCGCAAATGACAAAGAACCCTTAGAATAGAGAATCTGTTTTGTTTCACGCAGCTTTTTAGGGTTCCGTAGTAAACAAGAAACCCTTATAGATCCATCATGTCTGTCTGTCTGTCTGTCCCCAGTTTTACTCATAGACTATTAGTACTAGAAAGCTGTAATTAGGCATGGGCATGGATATGTGGTAATAAAAACTTGAAAAAAAAATGTGTGTTGTGAGTCTTCGTTGAATAGGTCTTTCAAAAATATTGTAAGATTATGAACACCCTTTTTCGTTTTAGCAATCCGTTTGTGAAATATTTGGTTTTAGATTGCAAATTTTTGTTAGAATCATGTGTCTCCCTCTCTGTCAGTTAAACGGTTGTATATGGACACTTAAAAAAATTCACGGCAGTAGTAGGTATATAACGTCTCCCTGTACATAAACTAATTTAAGGTGGATTCAGTTCATGATATTGAACAACTTTTCCTAAGGAACACATAATTAAATATAAAAGAAAATGTTTGCTTTCCATTCGACCTCCGTGGCGTAATTGTTAACACGCTAGACCACTAATCCGGAGGTTCTGGGTTCGAGGCCCAGCCAGGGCAAGTTAGAAAATGGTCTTTTTAAAATTGCCCTGGGTCTTGGGTGTTTATCTATGTATGTTTTTATCATAAAATATAGTATCATTGAGTTAGTATTCCATAATACAAGTCTAAAACCTACTTTGGGGCTAGCTTAATTAGTGTGATTCGTCCTTACATATTCCATACATATATTCCATAAATATTACATTTTACCAAATCTTGTGTGTAAGAGATCAAAAATAATTTATGTATTTCGTTTGTTCCTTGGTGAAAGTTGTTCAGTATCATGGACTGAATTCAGACCTAAAGTTAGGCAGTTGTTAGTTACATAAAACAAGTAGGTACTGACTACGGAACTCTACACTGGACGTGGCCCGTTACGGCACGTGCCCGTTTATTTTGGTTAAGTTGAAATTCTAGGGAACCATAGACAAATTTATGATATTTCTGCGTAAATCAATATTACTTATCGCTGACAGGACGTTCTCAAAAATACAATCAAATAGTATTTTACGCGAGCGGTGACTTGGAAAACTACACGTTTTGTGTTCCACTGACAGAAAATGTACACATTTGAATTTTCTTTGTGAAACAATACGTTTAGCGACCATCTGCAATCGTAACACCTTTCACTTCTATTCACCTTATTATGTAAGTACGGAGGGTAAAAAAGGATTGCACGTTGAACAGATCAACAGTCTTGGCTTAGCAGCTGTATGTGCTCAATTAATGACTTGACTGTTTGATTTTGTACAATATTTTTAACGAATCAACAAAGAGCACTAAAAAGAAATCTTTTCCTGAAAACAGCTAAAAAAATTGGTTGATTAATGAAGCAGTAATTAGCATTACTACACCCTTTTATTTTTTATCTTCTAATAGGTTTTCCTGTAATCTATAGGTAAAGAACTTTTAACTGTATATTTTTCAAAAGTTTGGGTTCAGTGGTTTCGGAGATAAGGGTATTTTTATTATTTATTTTCAAAATTAACTTCAAAAACACCAACTTAAAAAATTTAGAAAAATATATTTAATATTATCATAAAATGCTCTTTCATTTGATATTTTACGCGATGTAGTTCACAAAACCCTTTTTTTAATGTCTCATTTATCTTTCATAAGTGGCCCCATTTTTTTTTAATTTATTCATTTACCCACATTTTACTTCCGTCTTTGGGTCACAAATTTACATTATGTGCACCACATTTCAACTGAATCGGTCCAGTAGTTTATTAGGGGGGGGTCAATTTTCGCCCATTTTCTTAAATAACTTAAAAATACCAATCTAAGAAATAATATAAAAAAAATATATATATTTAAAATTGTCATAAAAAGTTCTTTCATTTGATATGTCACACGATTTTGTTATAAAAACTTTTTTTTAATGTCTACTTTACCCACCATAAGTGGCCCCCTTTTTTAAATTCCATTTATTTACGTTATACGTCTATCTTTGGGTCACTAAGTTACATAAGCGTAGGTACTAAATCTCAACTAAATCATTTTTATAGTTTCGTAGCAAATTGGCTGTGACTTACGGACAGAAAGATAAGCGAAACCCTAAAAACAGTAAAAACACCAAAAAAATCGGTTCCTATACAAATTTCCCGGGCGGCTGCACACTTTTGTATGAAAATGCAGATTTTTTTTTGTTTTTTTACTGTTATTTTAATATCATTATACTATATTAGCAGTCCACCCCGGCTTCGCCCTTGGTACAAACAAAGCCCATGTCACTCGGCGATAGTGTACCTTTCCAACGGTGAAAGTTTTTTTTAAAACGGTCCAGTAGTTTCGGAGCCATGTAATGCAAACAAACAAACAACCAAATCTTTCCTCTTTATAATATTAGTATAGATAAATAGCCTACTATAGCCTGTCTGCCTAGCCAAGTATAGATCTAGTTTACCCTGTGGTTCGATATATTACGCATATTGTCAATTCGTATTTTGATATACATTCATGAGGAAAAGTTGTTCAAAATTTCAGACTGAATCACCCATCAAAATTATTGTAAAACCCTAATTAAACAGCAGCTTTTATTACAAAAACAGTTAATATGATTCCGCGACCCGAGAAAGTTCCAATCCGATTTTCACCCCAATCGCCAATTAAAAAATATAGGTAATAAATCAAACCAAATTATTTTTTTCATTGACTTAATTTTCAATAAAATTTTTAAAAAAATGTGCGATGCCGTATCTGCGATAGCATTACATCTTTGCTTGAATGTCAACAAAATGTCAAAACTGTACCATAGTGTAGCAAAAGTATGACATAATTTGGCAGTTTGTACATAGTTTTTTATTGAAATATTTTAGACTGTAATGCAATTTTACGTAATTCGAAAATGGATTTTTTTGAAAAATTCGACACGGCCTCCTTCCTGAACGCCCGGCGGGCAACTAAATTTGTATGGAAGTAACATGGCCGCCATTTCAGAGAATTCTGTCAAAAACGTTGCAAAACAACCAATTTTTAAAATTGTTTTTTTTATTATTGCGTGATTGCATTGTAAGCAAATATAAAGAATAATGTTTCAAAATAGCCTTTATTTTTATAAAATATATGCAATCCCTTGTTAGAATATTTCTTTACGCTGAAAAACAAGCCAGTTTGTAGCAAGATTTTCTAAAATATTTCTTTCAGGTTTCTTTACAATTATCTTACTTTTTCTGAATGAAAATTAAAAAAATACGGTTTTCGTCTACTGGCTAGTCTATTAACCTATAACTAGGTATGTAATTTTCTTAGTGGTCTTTTCTACTTAAGCCATAACTATTGCCCGCGCAAAGTGCGTTTTGCATGTTTTTGGGTAAATTCAATGCTTGTTTTTAGGAAAACTACAAAATATTTTAAAAAATCCTTTTTTTCGTCTACTGTCCCAACTCTTCCTCTATCTATGTGTATACATTATTTGACTTAAATCAAACGCTTTCTGTACAAACTTGTTGCCCGCGCAAACCCATTTTACATGGTGCCGACCCTTAAGAAAAAAAAATTATTTTTTCTCACGTCTTCAAGGATAGATTTCGTTGCACTTTGGCTTACATATTGCCACGAAAACATAATTCACCTATATCAACTATGTACAATAGTAAGCCCAACTTCTATACAAAGACGTAAATATTCTTTATTTAATAAGACATGCACGTGTGCAACCAAAAACGATTCCCACATCTAATCTCAAATCATTGAAATCTAAACAATCAGTAGCATAATCTATTATAATAAGTTCTATTCATCGTATTTTATAAAACATGACCACGGATGTTCCGTAGAACCTTCAAGATAATATAATATGCCTATATTGTTATGTTAATATTATTTAATAGTATAAAGCCAATTTAAGTCAAAATGTAGAGTTGAATGGTTGATTGAAGGCAACCATAAAAAGCTTTTAGAGTTCTTCATATATTATCACGTCTTTATCCCAAATGGGGTAGAAGAACAATTTGAGTCTTACGGCTCTAAGCAGAGCCCAAGTCTGCAAGACCCAAAGGCGGGCTTGTGGGCGAGAAAATGAAAAAAAGAAATCAAAATAGTCCCAAAGGCCATTTTTAGGTGATGGTGGGCTTAAAGCTTGAAAAAGGAATCAAATAGTAATGGGATGCTAGCCGCATTTTCGTCCATTTCCTCGATCGGCTTTTACGAGTTAGTAACTGTAGTAGCTTTTTGGTTGGATAATAAATAGGTACATATTTAGTACTAATTTGTTATCACCAAAATCCCTAAAACCTGACGAAATAGTTCGGCTGTAAAGAGTTTTTTGCTTCAATGAATGTAACATTAAATTAACTCCAAAGGTTGGAATTAATTTTCTGGTGGTTTACATCAAAAGATCATCTTTAATGAATACTCCCACATCACGTATCAAATTACCAGAATACAATATCTAAAAACCTTGTTTTGATTGACACCACTTACATAAAGTGCAAGCCACACTGTGAACCAGCGATATTGGAGGTCCGCAAAACAAATATCACAACAGCGCAGCCGTACTATGACTGTCCACTTTAAAGGCCCATTTACACAGTGCAAGTTTCTTGCCTGTTGCATACAATTTTATTGAAGCAATAAATGATTTGTATGGCTGACGTTCTGTTTAGACCATGCAAGTTTTCTATTGCTTTAATTTAATTGTATGCAACAGGCAAGAAACTTGCACCGTGTAAATGAGCCTTAACTATTTGACATATTGTTCATGAGCATGAGCATTTATAACACCAAACAACACCGATTTCGTATTATAACGTCCAATAAAATCAATATGCAAAATAATTTAAAGAAAACCCCAACCGAACCCCTTGACTTCCAGCCAAAAACTCCCAGTAGGTACACAAATTACTAGTAAACCTGCGAAAGGTAGTATGTACTCGTATTAGCTTAGCCTACACTATGACCGAGGCTTTAGCAGGCAGCCAAAGAACACCGATTAACAAAGGTCGCGAACTGGTTGCATCACGTCGTTTGGTAGCAGGAAATCGGTAGACACCTGCGTGATAACAATAAAGGTTGTATATCACGTACAAACGGAACTTGGGTTGCATACGAGTGCATACATACTAAGTAGGTACTTACTCTGGAACCAGGAGTGTTGCGTTCAACCAGGCCTGTGTCACTCCCCGTTTAGGTATCGAAAATATACCTACATTATTACTAGAGCGCGGCGGCCCCTCCAAGTGGTAAATTCAGTTATACCAATCGTTTTTCCAGAGTAACAAGAATGAAATTGGCCTGCAATGGATGTCTAGGTATCTAAACGAAAAGGTGCTGAGTTCTGACGTGAGCTAAATTAAACCATATCGCTAACTACATTGAGTAGATATTTCTTTGAATTTCTTTGCTGAGTGAAACTTCTGTACGGAGTACTAGTATCCTATTCTGTGGATCAACTGAACTTAATAGACTAAAACTGAACTCAGGTTTAGATATCTACTCGTATATATGTTTTTATTATAAAATAATGTATCGTTGAGAAATTATTCCATAATAAAAGTTTAAACTTCCTTTGGGGCTAACGCAATCTTGTGATTTGTCCTTTTCTGTTTATATTTATTTATTTATTTATTAAGGTCAACCTATTTTTATCAAGATGAGAAGATATTTAGAGAAAACCGACCAACGGACAGTTTTTTTTTTGTTTTATATTTATTTATTTATTTATTAAAACTTTATTAATCCACAATAATAATTGTTTACAATTGGCGGACTTAACGCTAATAGCATTCTCTCCCAGGCAACCATAGGGATAAACAGATAAAATCAGTTGCGACGGCGCAAAAATAAATATTATAAAGTATTACAATTAATTTATGAATATACTTATACGATATAACATAAATATTTAATATTTATTATATAACGTCTAACAAAATACATATACTGAAACTAAAGGGTGAATTTAGTCCATAATACTGAACAACTTTTCCCAAAGCACATAAATATCGAAATATGGAAAATACTTGTTTGCTTTCCATATGATACAAACTCGGATCAGCTGATCGGTCAACTTGTGTGGGAGGCCAAACATTATTTTTTATTTCCTTGGGGAAATTAACCAATTACTAGAATATTACGGTGTCTTGCGCACAAAAATCATGTTCCGAATGAACTAAGAAAATATTGGTGCAATAAAACAAACTTAATTTGGACAAATTGGGCTGAAGACTTTATTAACACAATAAAAGTAATTGCGGAGAAAAATAAACTTTATGCTAATAGAGAGAAGGTAAAAATATGAATGTTGCTTCTCTTTAATCATCGGCATTTATTTGTGTAAAATGTAAATGGGATTTTGTTTATCATTGCGGTACTGTATTTGATTTTAATAGCCGTGTGGCTCCCGGCAGAGTACCATGGGACCACTCCAAGTCTTTTCGTGGATGTCGTAGAAGGCGACTTAGAAAACACAAGCTAAACAAAGCTTCGACTTCCCCAACCCGTCTGTATAGCCAGCGTGGAGAGTGTAGGCCAAATCCTCTAACTGCTCTGGCTAATATATGGCTCTGTCAGTAGAGAGGGTCGTACTCCTGGAGATTAAAAAAGACCTGATAATGATAATTTGATTTTAACCGACTTTGGAAAAAAGAGGTGCTCTCTTCAACTCTACAGTTGCGTTTTTCTACGAGAGGCCTGAGTAACGGTTGGTCTGTCTTCTTGTTTTGTAGACTTTCATTTGTTTTATTGTCATTAATGTTATTTCTCGATATTTAGATATTTCATTTTTGATTTACATGATTCGTATCTGTTTATCCATATGGTTGACTGGGAGAGAACGCTTTTAGCGTTAAGTCCGCCAATTGTACCATTTTTTTATATTGGAACAATAAAGTTTTTTAAATTAAATAAATAAATAAATAAATTTTTAGTAGTAGGCTAGTATTCAAGAAATACAATAAATTAGCCCTTGTAACTTTGGATTATAATTGTATTAAACATAAGGCAGTCATCATGTCTTATTTTTTAAATAACTCTTAAATATTCTTTGTAAACAACGCGTAAACCAGCTTCATTAACCCGCCGCGATTCTTCCCTCCCCGCATTACTCGCTGTCTCGCTTCGGCTAGAGCACGCTCGAGTAAATTTGTGTGCGTGGAAGCGGGAGAAAAATTTAGATTATCAGCATCAGGCGCCCTTTTAATAATCTTTCAATAGGCTTGGAAGAAATAAGACGAGTGTAGTACGAAGGCATGTCATGCGTGTGCTGTCACACTTTGACTATACTATGACTTTTGTATGACAATACAATCGTAAAGGTCACTGATAGTTAACTATTAAACGGTAAAACAATAGGCTCGTTAGACAACACGCTGTACGAATATGCCAAGATATATCTAAAGTTATCTGTACATTGAGCGATTTTATGACTGTCTCCGTGCCGTCACAGGCGTAAAAGCGTTTGCCATTTTATCCGACTGCGGGTATAAATCTTACTGGGAAGCATACTTTGTTAAAAATTGTTTCCAGTCCGGTTATAGGATATTGCAGGCTTGAATCACCTGATTATCCGAAAAGAAAAATGATTTCGTGGTCCCGAACGCAATCTAGCGTTTGTTTAAACCCCGTCACCCTTTGGGTCGGAGCCGTCGGAGGTCAGACGGCAGTCGCTCTGTGTAAAAAACAGTAACCTCGTCAAATCATCTAGGTGGTACAGTAGTTGCTCTAAACAAACCACTGAGACTACTGAGAACAAATGGTCTCAGTAGTTCCTTTAGTGCCTTTGATGGAACTACAGAAACCAAAAAAGGAAGTAGTTCCAATAAGGGACTACTGAGCACAAACGTTAGGTAGCGTACCGCTCTAAGGCGTTATGAGGATCCAACCGGGAATAGCCTAAGCTCAATCGCCTTGGGTATACAGGTTCTAACAAAATATACTGAAACTATTTTAAGCGTGGATTCAGTCCATCGTACTGAACAACTTTCCCCAAGGAATATATATCGAAATATGAAAAATAATTTTTGGCCTCCCATATAAGTTGACCGATCAGCTGATCCGAGTTTGTATGTAAAGCTTACGTTAGTAATTATATTATCTTTGGTAAAGCCAAAAAATATTTTTCATATTTCGATATATGTTCCTTGGGGTAAGTTGTTCAGTATCATGGACTGAATTCACCTTTAAAATAGTTTCACTATTATGTTACATGTTTTATATATCTTCGGACACTCAGAAATCTCCGTGAATAGCCCGCCTTATATTAGTCCGAAGTGTCGACATCTAGCTATCTGCATGTGAAAATCACATGTGTGTGTTGGGAAAATATTGTGTATGCAGAGAAAATTATGGCTTCGGTGAGTGGTTGTGATTTACTGGTGGTTGTTCAACTAATAGGTAGGATTGTTCTTTTATCGAAGATCAATGATATATTTTCTTCGCACGAGATTATGATTGACCTACGTACTAGTTTTATGCTGTATACTTTCCATGCTGGTGTCGGAGAAAATTGATAAAACCGATCTAGTGCGAGTCGGACTTGTACCTACTTGAAGGGTTCCGTATCTTTCTTGTATGACTACCCTCTTTCATTTATAACTTTATATGCTTTTTAGTATTTTTTTTATAGCGGCACAGAGATCATGTAGATATGCAAGTTCTTTGCAATAACAAAATATTGCCAACATCTGACAAGCCGTTTCAAAAAAACAAGACTACGTTCGATTCTGTCTAGGATAACGGATTCTTTTAAGTTTACAATACAATGTAATTTTCCCACAAAATTTCCCACCACCAAAGTTGTAACAAATATTAATCATTAAACATAAGTACGAGTTCAGTTGATTGACTCTCAGTGGAGGTCAGAGGTCCACTGCAATAAATACCCGCTAGTCGTCATAAAGGCATTGATCAGATAATTTAGAAGTTAAGGCGATGAAAGCCTAAGGCGTAGGCGACGGGCTGGCAACCTGTCACTTAAATACCTCTATATATATATATATATGTTGGCTCTGTTGTTTTTTTATTTTCTCTTCTCTTTCGCCTAGATGAGATGAAAAGGGGCAGGCGTATGTATGTAATACTAGTGGTTCTAAAAGAAAAGTAGACCTCGCGAGCTCCTATACCAGGCCTGTGTCACTCCCCGTTTAGGTATCGAAAATGTACCTACATTATTACTATGCGCGCAGGCGGCCCCTCCCGGTGGTAAATTCAGTTATATGAATCGTTTGTTCAGCGTAATAAGAATGAAATTGGCTTGCAATGGATGTCTAGGTATCTAAGCGAGAAGGTGCTGAGTTCTGACGTGAGCTAAATTAAACCATATCGCTAGCCACACTGAGTAGATATTTCTTTGAATTTCTTTGCTGAGTGAGACTTCTGTACGTTAGTATTAGTATTTATTCTGTGCTTATACCTAACCATGCAATAACCGACACCTTTTCGTTTACTGGCTTGGAAAGCAATTTCAGTGAGATCCGTCCATATATAACGCTACAGCAAACTAGTCTTTCCAATTTCTTCCCCGGACTAGTTTAAATAAATCAAGGAACGTGTGTGCCAATTTTTGTTAAAATTGCTTGAAAAATACGACCTGTAGGCAAGAACAGACAGACGGACATAAACATTTGGACAATCTTGAAACTGAGACGCTTTGTTCACTTCGCTCGCTCGCTCGGCCAAGTGTTTTCTTCTTATCTTATATAATAAATACTTATTTAAGATAAACCTCTATAGCAACGTGGTTGCTGACGTCACAGAGCCTTAAGTGCAACGTCACAGTTTACGATTGCAAATTTATTCTATGAGCAATAATAAATGTTTGTGACTGGACAATAATAAATGTTTGTGACTGCAGAATTTCCTGGACACCATTGCGTTGTCTATTTGAATCGTCACGAAGAAATTTAAAACCTTTTATAGGTACTGGTCTGGGACAAACGTAGATCTACCTATTATAACACGCAGACTTACCTACTTTAGGACTTGGTTGAAAACATTCAAAGATAGATAGATAGTTAGATTAGATAGATATATTCCGCGATAAACGAACAACAGGTCTTCTTTAGTCTCCACTCCACTGCAAGAGCACGACCCTTTCTGTACTGCCAGGGCTATATATTAGCCAGAGCAGTCAAAGGATTTGGCCTACACTCTCTACGCTGGCCAGACGGGTTACAGAGGTCTTACTGATGTTTATAAGCTTTGTTTAGCTTATGTTTCCTGAGTCGCCTTCTACGACATCCACGGGAAGACTTGAAGTGGTCCTATTCTACTCTGCCGGGAACCACACTCCTATGGCCTCCGAGTTACTATGGCCACCTTTCAGCTCCATCATCAGATCAGCTTTAAGTCATCATAATATTGCATTGTCACGCGATATGAGCATATGATACATATGAGCGCTCAATAAGTTGAAGATATATCTGCTTCAAAATTGAGTTGCAAGATTCCACCCAAACAAACATAGTTACATACATACATTGCAAGTTAAATAAAAGCTTGTAAAACGTTTATTTCGTTGTTTCAGGTGAAGGCCATAGCATCAATGGCTTGACACGATGTTCCGCACGGCGTCAGTCGAGGGGTCCGGGCCGAGGACGCCGCCGGCCTACGCCCCCCATCCCCCCTACGTCCCTCCCCGCTTCTTCCCTCCCCGAATCCGACCCCCACCGCCCCAATACTGCTTCGACGCCGCTCGCTTCGCTTGCGACGCTTCGAAACCTCGCTACTTAGATGTAGAAAGAGAAAGATTGGTCACAAGATGGCTGGCCGAAGCGAACGAAGCTCTTGTAAGAAGGGATAGACCTCCACCTCCTAGATACAAGCCGCGAAGTAGCGAAAGACGACCAGATTACATGGAAAGGAGACCGAACGCTCCAGAATGGGCAGATAACTTCCTTCTCGGTAGACGGAATGGGTCAGTGGAACCAGAAGATGATGGTAGTGAAGTGATGACGTTGAAAGACTTTGTGGAGAAGTTTTCTTTGCCTCGTGTGGTGAAGTTTGATGGTGAAGATAGGCCAGTGCTGTTGTATAGAGTGCTTGAGGCGCATAGAAGGGTGGAGGCGGTGCCTCTGTCCGGGAAGAAGGGGAAGTTGGTGGGCAAGCCGCTGTATATACCGGATTCTTATGATGGTAAGTTTAGATGAAACTTCTGCAATTATTTGAACTCATTATTATTATTAAGATTCGGTAGTAAACGTTTCGCCATGTCTGTCTGTCTGTCTGTCTGTCCATCCACGGTTTTACTGACAGATTATTTGTATTAAAAAGCTGTAATTTGCGCATGGGCATGTCACGCCAAAAAAGTGGTAAAACAAAAATAAAATTTAGGGTAAATCACATCCCAATCCCAAAACGGTTTGTGAACACCATTTTTAGATTTAGGGATCCGTTTATGTTTTGCTAGAGTAGAGTAGAGTTTTGCAAATTTTTGTTAGAGTAAGTGCCCCTTCCCCCCCCCCCCCCCCCCCCTCCTCTATTGTCTAAACGGTTATATATAGACACGTGAAAACAAATTACGGCTGTAGTATATTTAAAAAAGTCAAAAGGAAAGCTATCACAGCTAAATATGGTTTACAAATAAAAGAGTTATAGTTGACCAACGTATATAAATTATTGGACGTTTTAATTTTTAAACCGTCGAGAACTCTAAGTCGGCTCTAAGTAAGTATTGTGCCAGGAGACTCCGCTCTTTCTTATCTCCAAAGTTTGATATACCTTATAAATAAAATCTTCGAATTTGACTAAGGTTGTATCAAGTGTCAAGCAATATTGAGCGTGAATACAAAAAGATAAAATCTTATTTTGTTTGACATAAAATTGGAAGTCACTACTATCGCCTATCGTTTTATAATATAGAGTAACCCCCCTGTTTCCCACAGGGGTAGGCAGAGGCCACTCTCTTGCCACGATCCTGACAGACTTCTCTCGCTTCATCTCTTCATCGTCTAAGCGCGTTCCCGGTTGCATCCTCAGCTGTGCTGCTTCGGAGCCCGCGGTGCGCTTGCCCGCTTTTTCTTCTCCAGAGATAATATGCATGTCAATGGTCACCCAAGGATGCCAAAGACCTTGCAAAATGGAGAAGAAATAGCCGAGACCCTTTTTAATGATTTGGCTATAGTTTTACAACCGGCCGCCAGGCTGACGTCAACCCTTTTTGGGAATGTATTTGAGCGAAAAGTTTTACAACCGGCCGCCGCCCGACGTTAACCCTTCTTGGGAATGCAATTGTAGCACGAGATGTTTGTGCTTAGTCCTTTAGTCGCCTCTTACGACATCCACAGCAACAGATAGAGTGGTCCTATTCTTACCCGGAACCACATGGGTGACTTCTCTCACTTCATCTACACTCATTAGATTACTCTCTTCATGCATGCCCGCCAGTTATGGCACAAAATAAATAATACTAACGTACAGAAGTCTCACTCAGCAAAGAAATCCAAAGAAATATCTACTCAATGTGGCTAGCGATATGGTTTAATTTTGCTCACATCAGAACTTAGCACCTTTTCGTAAAGATACCTAGACATTCATTGCAAGCCAATTTCATTCTTATTACTCTGGACCACAGACTCTGGGCAAACGATTCGTATAACTGAATTTACCACCCGGAGGGGCCGCCTGCGCGCATAGTAATAATGTAGGTACATTTTCGATACCTAAACGGGGAGTGACACAGGCCTGGTTGTGGGTACTTAGTCTTAGCATTTAGTCCTCAGATAATCCTGCATATCTTACAAGATCTCATTCCATTCTCATTCTCAAGTTATCGCATTCCAATTTCACCACTGACCCAAAATCTACCTTCCGGAGGATTAGGTAGAGTCACGTTGCGTCAGATGTAGCATGAATTACATCATTTAATAAATATACTGGATCTCGTGGTACAGGTTTTATTTGGACTAAGACATTTTAACTCTTTATTTTTAAAACTTACAATACAGAGTACCTAAACTAAATTAAAACTAAACTAAAAAAAGGTTTTCATGCAGATATAAGGTGGCAACTTCCATGCTGTATTTCATAATACCATCTGCCTGGGAACAGAAGCAGCTGGTATATTATAGTTTTATTTTCTCTTAGATCAGCATAGAACATAAAGTACCACAGTACATTATTATAGTTCAAATATAGAGAAAAGGGATAGAAACATATACTACTTTTACTTTTAGGTTCTTACTTTATGTTATGTCGTAAGTAATAAATCTGAGTGCTTATTTCTGAAAAATAGTAACTTCGAAAAACAATAGACAACCTCCGTGGCGTAATGGTCAACACGCTAGACTGCCAATCCGAAGGTTCTGGGTTCGATCCCCAGTCAGTGCAAGTTGGAAAATGTCCTTTTACAAATTGTTCTGGGTATGGGTTTATATCTATATGCCTGGGGTGCACTTTCTTCTCCAAATATAATACGCATGTCAATGGTCACCTAAGGATGCCAAAGATCTTGCAAAGTGGTGAAGAAATAGCCGGAACAGTATAAACGATTTGACTATAGTTTTACAACCGGCTGCCTGCCTGACGTCAACCCTCCTTGGGAATGCAGATATAGCACAAGCTGTTTGTGCTTAGTCCTTTAGTCGCCTCTTACGACATCCACAGAAAGAGATGGACTGGTCCTATTCTAGGCCGGAAACAGCGTGTGATTGTTCTTATTTATTTATTTATTTTAAAAAAATGCAATTTTCTTTACTTATTTAAGTCTTGCACGCACGTATTCTATAAATCTCCAACAGTGCATGTAATCTTTAAAATAATATGTTGCAAAAAACAAAATCGAATTTTTCGATTCTAATAGAGGCATCGAACACAAACTCGTAGGATACAGAAGTGAAACTCAAAACTATATACAGGATCTAACAACATATACTGAAACTATTTAAAGGGTAAATTCAGATTATGATACTGAACAACTTTCCCCAAGGAACATATATCGGAATATGAAAAATACTTTTTGACTTTCCATACAAACTCAGATCAGCTGATCGATCACTTGTTTCCATACAAGTGATCGATGAGCTGATCGGAGTTTGTTGTTGGCCAAAAAAGTTTTTTTCATATTTAAATTTCTTTTTTATTAGATATTTGAGTGCGTTTGACCTCTATCTAGCCTGATGGGAAGCTAAGATGAGGTCTAAGGTGTAACACGCAGACTCAAAAAATGCCTATTCACTCTTGCCTTGAAAATCACTAAATCATATGTATGGGGAAACATCGACGCAGGGAGGGAATTCCACACCTTAGCGGTTTGCACAATGAAGGAGGAGGCGAATCGAGAGGAATTTCAATTTATTTTCCTTGGGAAAGTTGTTCAGTATCATGGACTGAATTCACCATTAAAATAGTTTAAGTATATTTTGTTAGACCCTTTATCGATGATCGACGTTATCACTGCCAAAAAATAAATCGTATGGAGCGCCATTTATTTATCTTCAATATTCTGAGCATCAAGTAACACGGAAGCGAATCAAAGCAATTCAGTCGTTATAAAACTATATTTTGGAACAAGTGGGCCAATCAACCGATTGATATATCGAATTGACGCAATTATCGAGAGGTCGATTACTTGGATCTCGACCAATCTATCTTAGGAGTGACAGTTGAGGAAATAGAAATCTTTACTCGTTTGAAGATTAAAATATCATGTTGTTGTTGCGGTTTTGGCGACCTCTGTGGCGTAGTGGTTAACACGCCACTCCGGGAGTTCTGGGTTCGATCCCCAACCAGGGCAAGTTGGAAAATGACCTTTTTAGGGTTCCGTCATCAAAGGGTGCCTACGGGATTTGTCCCTATATATTTATTTATTCTCTTGTGTTAGTAGTCAGACCAGTTTTCAAGCAATGTAATTTAAAAAAAAAACTTTTATAAAAACATTAAGAACTAAAGGATTGCATATGTAATTACTGTTTGTTTTGTAAGTCGATACCAGTGTCAGAATTTTCAAGCTGTCTAAAGGCATCTGAGCTGACATACCTTGACAAATGCCGTCTAATGGTTATTGATAATGGCTGTACTAGATCGCTATAGTACCTATAAAACAATTAAAATAACAGTCAAAAAACAAAAAACTTTTAGATAAACTGGAGCGTTTACAAAACCTGTGCTTCCGTTTCATCTTTGGATTGAGGAAGTTCGACCATGTTTCCAGGTACGGTACCCGGTTCAGCAAAAATGGTTACCTATACGGCTCCGTAGAAACAGTCGCATTCTTTGTCTCCTTTACAACTTCCTACACTATCCTTCTTTCCCCCCCTATCTACGTGAGCGCTTTTGCTTTTCATATTCTCCAAATTATCTTTGCAGATCCCACCTAAAAACTGTCCTTAAAAACCCTTTACGCAGCACCACTACCTTTTCCTACTCCTTCTCGCTACATGCGGTCAGACTATAGAACTCGTTACCACCTTCTATACGCGAATCTAAATCGATCTCTGTGTTTATAAGACGAGTAAAAGATTATTATTTATCAGGAATTATCATAGTTGTAGTTTATATTTTATATATTAAGTATATTTATTTCTAAATAGACATATGTATTTATTTAAATATGTATATATATGTATGTTTATCTGTAGTTTCATAGTATATTAATTTTTTCTTCCTTTATTTAAAGAACACGCCTGTATGCCTTTCATATATCACCATCTTCTCTCACGGGCCTACTCTGGAAGAGATCTCTTTTGAGATAAGTAGTGCCTTTGTACAACTTTTTGTTTATGTATTCTCTGTATATAGTGTCCGTGTACTTAAACTGGTAAATAAATAAATAAAAGAAAACGGCATTTCCATACAAAAGTGCAGGCTTGGGCAATTTGTATGGGAGTGTCGAATTTTTTTTTGGTTTTATGACTGTTATTTTAATTTCATTAAACATGTACGCAGTTTAGTTTAGTTTTTTAGTAAAGATTACGCATAATATACTGTAGTGATTACCCTTACACGTTGTATAAGTAAGTCTATAAGGTATATTTATCGTCTAAACATACTGAAACTATTTTAAGGGCGAAATCAGTCCATGATACTGAACAACTTTTCCCAAGGAACATATATTTAAATATGAAAAATATTTTTTGCTTTCCATACAAACTCGGATCAGCTGATCGGTAAACTTGTGTGAGAGGCCAAACAATATTTTTCATATTTCGATATATGTTCCTTCGGAAAAGTTGTTCAATATTATGGACTGAATTCGCCCTTAAAATAGTTTCAGTATGTTTAGACGATAAATATACCTTATAGACTAACTTATACACAGTCCTTCTTATTGACCTTTTCGGGTAAGTATAGCAATTGTTAAACTTAAATACCAATGGGTTTTTTTTTTCGTACAATATTATTAAATAGTATTTAAATGTACGTTTTACAACACTGTTACATTTTTTTTTTATACATAATTTTATTTATTTATATTTATATAGAGCAGTCCACGTAGTTTATTCAATATTCATGCATCCTTATTTGTTTTCTTCTTTATTAATAAATGATTAATAAATACACAGAGATGGCGTAGAGGTCGTCCCACACGATGCCGGTAGTACACAATGGGTGCCCTTACATAGGAGGAGGTTACGACCTTTCCTCCCTCCCACGGAGAGCGGACAAAAGATGAGCATGAGTTACATATGAAGCAGTTTGAGGATCTTGGTGGCTTAGTGGAAGTACGCATTACTAGCGTTATATACTTCTAATTTACAAGAGGGGTTGCAAAGAAAATCACAAGTTTTCTTTTACTAGAGAAGTTTCTATAGTATCGATAAGGTTCTGACAACCCGCGAGAAATGAAAATTAAAGATAGGCTCTAAAGGACTTGTATCCAGAGCCGTAAAATTATTTAATAAAAAAAAAAGTGAAACTATGGAAGTTTTTGGCGGGAAGTCAAGGGGTTTGATAGGAGTCTACTTTAAATTACTTTGCAAATTGATTTTGATGGACTTTATAATATGAAATTGGTGTTGATTGGTGTTATAAATGCTCATGCTCATGAACAATGTGTAAAATAGTTAGTGGACAGTCATAGTACGGCTGTAGTGATATTTGTTTTGCGGACTGTGTGGGCGTCTTCGGGCGTCTCGTCCGCCACTCAATCGTCTATGAAA
This sequence comes from Acrobasis repandana, assembly GCA_963576875.1. Classification (NCBI taxonomy): domain Eukaryota; kingdom Metazoa; phylum Arthropoda; class Insecta; order Lepidoptera; family Pyralidae; genus Acrobasis; species Acrobasis repandana. The sequence continues at coordinate 4,597,131 of OY756238.1, forward strand.
ACCAGTAGACTCGTATAGATTGGTCGCCAGAAGCTCCCTTGAAGCAGTTAAAGGCCTACACCACCCTTTAATTGTAACGTGTTAGGATTAGGTTAGGAACTTAGGATTAGGAATAAAGAAGCAAAAAATTATAGATAGGCTCTAAAGGTACGTGTATCCAAAGCCGTAAAAATATTTAAAAAAATATGAAACTGTGCCACTCGAAATGAATTAATATTTCTAATTTACAAGAATTTTCTGTTCTGAGACCGCCCAGCCAGCAGTTACACTGCAAGAGCGTATGAATGAGCCAAGGGAATGCGCTCTACCTTGGAAAGAGCGCATCATCCATTGCAGACCAAAGCCGATACGTGTACCGACCTCAGTTATTCGAGTGTGGCGATGCAAAATCACGTTATAAAATATTTACAAGAGTGGTTTCAAAGAAAATCACAATTTTCTGTTACTATACAAGTTTCTATAACATTTATATGTTTCTGACAACCCGCAAGAAATGAGGGCACCAGAATGTAATAGTTTTTTTGCTACCACCAGTACTGTGTGTTTTTTATGTCAGTATACGAGTCAGGAAATGTATTTTTTAAGGCCGTACCTGAATTTTCCGGGGTCCAGTGCTGCCCCCATTTAAAATAAATCATTTCAAAGAAAACGGAGACATTATTTCAAATTTTGCTACTACCAAACCCTAGACAACCCTTCAAAGTATTTTATGAACTACTGTTTACAGTTTAAACTGAGAACGTTAAGCTTTACCACAGGCCGGAAACTCCTAAGGTACGCGCAATATGCGTCACCCAGGCGTCCCCGTTGCCCGTCCCCGCACCTCTCCCCCGTTTTCGCCTCGATTTCTCACGTTGGCCGTCAAGAACCGGGGGAGAGGTGCGGGTGCGGGGAACGGGGACGTATATTGCGCGTACCTTAGAAGAGTCCCTTCTGTTTACTCTTACTGTATTCTGTGGCTTTACTACGCACATTTGCGGAAAACGGCCACTTATGGCCTTAAACACTTTCGGGGGCTATGGAAAAGTAAAATCAAACAATGAGCACGAAGTCCAAAATACTATAGATACTACGCACTATCACATCTTTATACCAAATGGGGCAGATACAGCATTTCGGGTCTTGCGGCTCTAAGCACACAGAGCCCAGAGCCAGAAGACCCAAAGGCCACTTTTCGGCGTAATGGTAGGCAAGATTAAAAAAAACGAATCAAAATATTGATGGTTTACTAGCCGCATTGTCCAAACAAGTCCAAGTTCATATAAAATCTTATGACTTGTAACACCTAGGGTCCGCAATTAGCCACGATGACGTTACATCTACGTAGTCTATAAAGGAAGACATCCAAATGTAGTGACGATAGAGACGGAGATCCTCAATTACAATGCTCGTATAAGATATCACAATGAGGTATCATGCCTCAATAATGTAGTGTGATCGCAATGTCATTATATATTACTGGTCTAATTTGTAACTTGGTGCGTCATGTAGGTACAGCGGGCTGCAGGTCGAAATCGGCCTTTTTAAGACGTAAAAAGTGGGTTTCTAAAAAACCTAAATTTAATTTGAAATTCAAATACATATAAACCATACATATTATCACGCCCGTTTCCCAGAGGGGTATAGGCTGAGGCTATGGATATTCACTTGCTATGATCCTGACAGACCACTTTGGCGTCATCTGTATAGAACTCATCACCCTCTTCATGCCCGCCGATTACGGGTACTTATGTCTTCAATCAGGTCGTAGTACGTTTGTCGAGGGCATCCCTGATCCACTCTTCTACTCACATCCCTCATTTAAACCTGCTTTGTGCAAGGAGTCGACATAACCAAATCAAAATTATTCAAATTTTTTCATCGTGTCCTACCACTAAATTACCGATACAGGATTCAACCCTCTATACTATTCCGAAAACTAATTATATCATTTAATTTGGTATGTAGCCTGTTAAGTATCCCATTGTTGGGCAAAGGGAGGCCTTTGTGCCTGTGGCCTTTCTGCTTCCACAGATCTTAATCTTGCTTGCTTGCACCTCCTCCTTGGCCTTCTTTGTCTCCGAGACCCTTCTGGAGTCCATATCGTAGCCTTTTTTGCCAATCTCTGGTTTCATACGACAGACATGTCCGGCTCACTCCCATTTCAACTTCGCTGTTTTGACACCTACGTCCATAATGATATTTATTTATTATTTATTAAAATCTTTATTGACATCATTATCATCAAAATTTAAGATCGGCGATCTCGTCGTTGGAGTGAATTCCGCAAACCTCTATTTTCCGCAAACCTCATCATGACTTCTTGATACGACACTGCTATCACCTTTTGTTTGACTTCCTTCAAATAGCTGTGTCTGGGCTTTCCTCTTCCCCTCCTTCCTTCTATTTTGGCTTCTATTATAATTGGCATAAAATTGTCATGTCGTATGAAGTGTTCCAACTTATTGCCTCGCCTATTTCCGATGACATACTCGTATGTGTCTTTATTTACAAAAGGTGAAAATAAGTTTTTATGGTACAAATTTAAAAGAAATACGTATATACGTATATACTATAGTACCTACAAATAACCTTTTCGTTCTTACCCAATAGTTCCAAATAAGTTCGTGAGTTTACCTTTTATTTCATTAAAACCTGTCGGTGAGTCACCAAGTGCTTACGAGTTCGTGAACATATTTAAAACCAGCTATTGATCGTCAATTTCTGAATGTGGAGCATTCACAGCATTTATTTTTAGTGGTTTTGCTGATTTCTGATCAAGCTATAATGATAATATTGTGCGAATGCAGACTGTTACAGAACTGTGTTGGGGTTATCGCGAATTTTATATTATTCTGTTATGAGATGATATGGGTGTTATAGAGTTGTTAATATTAAGTGTCTTCATCATCATCCGAGTGTATTTTCGGTTGCACCTCAGTGAAGGGATAAAGAGGTGATTGTGTATCTCCTCAGCGGTATCGTTTCAGAGCCCCGGGGTCCGCTACCTAACCTAGTTGGTTTGACGAAGTTACTGGTTTTACACAGAGCGACTGCCGTCTGACCCCCGCAACCCAATGGGTGACCAGAATAAGATAATTTACTAAATTTGCCCTTATAAAATGGTTTCAGTATATTTTGTTAGAACATAAAACGTAAACCCCTCCATGTTGGTCTGGGAGAAAAGAAAAACTTAGAATGTACCAGCTGCTTCTCTTTATTTATTTATTTAACTTTATTCCAAAAATTGTAAACGGCGGACTTAAACTCTAATCTTCCCATGCAGATCGTAAAATCTGATCGACGAAATGGGATAAAAAGGTAAATGATGGTAGCATAGATAATAGACGATGTGGCTAGCAACCCATCACTATTTGATTCCGTTTACCACCTTCTCGCCCACCAACACGCTAAAATTGGCCTTTGAGTGTTGCGACCCTGGGCTCTGTCTGCTTAGAGCCACAAGACCCAAAATACTCTGTCTGCCCCATAAGAGATAAAGACGGGATACTGCATAAAGCCTTAACAACAGATGAAAATCAAGTCACAAAACTATCGGATAATTGTTAACCTAAAAGAAATGTATTTTTTGCAAAATCAAACATTCAATAATAACTACATAACAAGATGAAATTGCCATCATAAACCAAACAATAGTACAGCTATCCGAAGATTATCTGCAGTATGGTACATCGTACAATGTACCTAACGGTCGGCCGGGGTCGTGGGTTCGTTCCCAGCTAGTTAAAATTCAAACCCGACGATTCGGCATTACCACTAATATTATATTATAAATGTGAAGGTTTAGACGAGGACTAACGTTTGTACTGAGATGGTACTTGAGTTTTGTATGCCAATGTAAATCCGATGACAATGCAATACCCGTTAATATATAAAACATTTTTGTTTTGAAAATATATCAATAATTATTGCAGTATTCAATTTGGAATCGTACCACATAAAGTATTTTTTAGTGAATATTTGAATGTGAATATTTTTTTATTCACATTTGTTAAATTATTTTTATTTAGTTATAAAGTTAAAGCACAGAATAAATACCAGTAGTACAGAAGTCTCACTCCGCAAACGTTTTCAAAGAAATATCTACTCACAGTGGTTAGCAATATGGTGTAATTTAGCTCGCGTCAAAACGCAGCACCTTTTTGTTTAGACACCTACAGAAATCCATTGCAAGCCAATTTTTAACCGACTTCAAAAAAGGAGGAGGTTATCAATTCGACTGTATGTTTTTTTTTAATGTATGTTTGTTACGCGATATCTTCGCCAATTGTGAACCGATTTTGATGATTCTTTTTTTATTTGAAAGCCTTTACTACCAAGTTGGTCTTTTTCTTTTGGTCAATTTTAATTTGGAGAAGATATGATGAAGAACTTTGGAGAAATGGAAGAAACTCCTTAAAAAAATTGAAGTCGGTTGTTTTTTTTGTTAAAAATTTAATTATATCCTTATGATTCTGGACAAACGATTCATAATACACACAAAACCGACTAAAATAGACTCAGCGAGCGACGCGCTAGGGTTGACTACTACAAGAAGCTACTATCGCCATTTAGCGCACCGTATTATCGGTCTTCCATGCTGGTCTGGGAGACAAGAATAAAACTTGAATATAGAATAGAATAGAATAATAATATAAATTAATATAAATATGTAAGGACAAATCACACCGATTGAGCTAGCCCCAAAGTAAGTTTAAACTTGTGTTATGGGATACTAACTCAACGATACTATATTTTATAATAAATACATATATAGATAAACATCCAAGACCCAGGACAATTTGAAAAAGGTCATTTTCGAACTTGCCCTGGCTGGGGATCGAACCCAGAACCTCCAGATTGGCGGACTAGCGTGTTGACCATTACACCACGGAGGTCATAGCTGCTTCTCTCCCCGCGCAAATCGTAGAAGCCGATCGAAGGAATGGGCGAAAATGCAAATCATGTTAATAGGCGATGCGGCTAGCAACTCATCACTATTTTGATTCCTTTTTCCACCTTCTCGCCCACCATCACGCTAAAAGTTGCCTTTGGGTATTGCGGCCCTGGGCTCTGATTGCTTAGAGCCGCAACACTTAAAATGCTCTGTCTGCCCCATTAGGGATAAAGACGTGATAGTATGCATGTATGTATCATCGTTTGGTAGTAAACTATAATGAATGAAATATAACATGAGCGAAATTAAAGACTTTGTTTTAGCTGGTTAGATACCAGCTAAAACAAAGTCTTTAAAGTAGATACCGAATTCTATAGGATGTACTTAGTAGGTACATACCATTTCTGTAACTTTCATAATTATTTTGCTAGCGAACAGAAAAGTTCCTAAGTAGGTGGGTTAGGTACCTACTTATAACGAAACAGATCGACAATCTCAAACCAAACATCAGAAATTTGAAAGAATAATATGTATACTTATACCTACGTTCCTACTTATTTTCGTAACCTAAGAAGGTACCTAGGTCCTAGGTATTAAACCTACTTAGTGTACCTATCATGAATGACAACATAATAATAATAACCACTTTACAGTATATCTTACCTTTCAGCGACCTTAGGAAGTCTAAAAAAAGTTAAATTTGGATCGCAATCCTTGTTTAAACAGGTAAAAACAGCGCAGTATTTTTTAGCCTTCTTTTTATGTTTTTCCATTTTTAAAACGGCCGGAGTGGTGAAGTACCTAGGCGAGGAACAAAGCTCGCGCGTGCGTCACTGCTCGCACGTGAGCCCCGACTGAATTAGCCACCCGAGAAGGCCGCCGCGCGTAGGTATATTTTTGATACCTACACGGGGAGTGACACAGGCCTGGTTAAAGCTAAAATTAAACTAAACTATAAGTAAAACATTTTATTATTAATATTTATAATATTAATATAAGAAGCCGATCTGATGATGGAGTTCGGATACTTATAATAGTAGGAAGAAGTGAAGGTGACTGTAGGAACCCTGTAATAAAAGGACGCAACCCCATCGAGTTTGGGCTTAACGTTGGTCTTGGTCTTAACAATAAAAGCATGTACGAAAAACAATTTTATTTTTAATTTTTAGTATTTGCTTTAAAAATTTAGCTGGTGGTTAAAAGTCGCCCTAACGGGGTAGACAGTATCCAGGGCAGTATGACCCAAAGGTCACTTTTAGCGTGATGGTGGGCGAAACGGTGGAAAAGGGGATCAGAATAGTGATGGGTTGCTACTTACATGATTCAGATTCTCACCCATACCCTCGAATCGGCAATGGCTTTTCGGTGAAATCGACGCTCAAACTAATGGTGGTTCATCGTCATCATCATCCGAGCATATTCCCGGTTGCATCCTCAGCGGTAATGTTTCCGAACCCGGGGTCAGCTACCTAACCGAGGTTACTGGTTTTTCCACAGAGCGACTGCCCTCTGATCTCCGCAACCCAAAGGGTAGACCAGAACTAATCCTAGGATTAGTTTAAAAAAACGCTAAATGGCGTTCGGGACTCACAGCTTTACGTGCCTACCGTAGCACGGAATCATCTTTCTTTTCGGATAATCAGGTGATTCAAAGCCTGCAATATCCTAACCCGACTGGAAACAACTTTCCACAAAGTTTGCTTCCTAGTGGGATTCGAACCCACGGCCTCTGGATTTAAAAAAAAAACGCCTTGACCACTCGACCACCGATGATATGGAATATCGGCTATTCGGACTATTTCGGACGCTAGAGCTAATGACTACGGAGAATTAGCCATCGGGCTAATGTCTAAGGGCTAATGGCATTCGAAATCAAGTAGTAAACCCCGGCTTTTATGATCTGCGCGGAAATAGAAGAAGCTGGTACATTCTAAAATTTTGTTTTCTTTCAAACCAGTATGTTTTCTGGAAGTGTACGCAAGAGTTTGATTTTATTATTTCCAAAGAATTTGCCGTACTTATCTACCTACGTGAATGTGCAGTGCGTACATTTTATTACTCGATAAACTCCATTTTAGTAACTGAACTATACAAAATTTTGTCAACCGATGCCTTTAAACTCTTTTCTTGGATTTTTATTACTTACCAAAAAAGGCGTTAAAATAAAATGCCAATGATACCAATACAAAAATTTAAACTTATAAACGTCAATAAAACCTCTCCAACCCATTTGGCCACCGTGAGGAGTGTAGGCCAAATCCTCTGACTGATCTGGCTAATATATGGCTGTGGCAGTACAAAAGGGTCGTGCTTTTGCAGTGGAAACTAAAAAAGACCTTCTTATGAAATTTACAAATTAAGAAATTAATATGAAAACTTGATTGTATGTTGCCTATTTATTTATTCACACCTAACACAGATACCTATATCTACGTGATTTGCATCGCATGTGCAATGAGTAACATGAACAAAGCCTCTCAAAACAATCGGAATCTACCGACAGTAGCGCGTGCTCGGAATACCATGATCGTTTTCAATCGAATCACGCGATCGATTAATCGATTAACACACCGTAACGCAGACTAAGTTTTACAAGGTTTTTTTTACACCGGAGATGAGTTAATGAAATGATTATTTCGTCAGTGTGGAGAAGAACTTTCAAACAAAAAGGCAAGTTATAAGTTTGATCGGTCTGTGTATGTCAGTCTGTGGTATCGTAACTCCCGAACGGATGAAGCTATTTTGATATCTAACTTCTAAAAAAATATAGTGGAACTATTTAACTATTCCATATCCACACACATACCATACCCCAACCAACACTAACACACTAAACTGACACTCACCCCAATACTCGCATCGTACCATAGACATTGTACACACACATCACATCCCATCTTTACGTACACACTCACAAATACTCATTGGTAGTGTCTTTTTATCTAAAATAATAAATAAATATTTATTTCATTACTTATTTTGTCAAGCTCATTGATTATTAAGATATAATTTATAATTAGATTAGATATAAGTTAGATATAAGTACATATTTATTTTCCCAAAATCACAGTTATGCTAGTTTTGGAAAATTTGCGCACAACCTGTGAACGCATTTGCCAATAATGTTGGGCCAACAATAAAATTATGAAATCCATTCCGGAGACAGGTTGTTTCCGAGATACAGACCCCTGTCTAGTTCGGAGATGACCTGTAGCTGGTTGGATGGAATAAAATATAACTACTCTATGTATCTATAAATGTAGGAGTTTTTTTTTTGTAAATATGTCTATGTCTTTTTGGCTAAATAAAAGATTTATTATATTATTATTATTATATTTTAAAGGTGTGTAAATAAATTCAGTCCACTGAACAACTTTCCCCAAGGGACATATATCGAAATATGAAAAATATTTTTTGGCTTTCCATACAAACTCGAATTAGCTGATCGGCCAACGCGGCCAAAAATTATTTTTAATATTTCGATATATGTTCCTTGGGGAAAGTTGTTCAGTACGATGGACTGAATCCACGTTTAAAATAGTTTCAGTATATTTTTTAGACCCTGTAAGTATATTTATAAACTCGGATCAGCTGATCAGATGATTAACTTTCATAATCTATACTAATATTATAAAGCGGAAGAGTTTGTTTGTTTGAACGCGCTAATCTCAGGAACTAATGGTCCGATTTAAAAAATTCTTTTTTTGTTGGGTAGTCCATTTATAGAGGAAGGCTTTAGGCTATATAACATTACGTTCCGACAACCACGCGAACGAAGTCGCGGGCACAGCTAGTTCAATATAATGTTCCTTAGAGAGGTGCGGGGATATTGCGGATGCTGCGAGTTTTCATTCTATGGTTAATTCTTATATTAAGGTGAAGATATAGGCAAATGGCTCTGAAGTGGCGCCCTCACTTGAAATAAATTGTTAACTCGTAAATATGGAGATAATTTCCATATTTTTCTTCGTCATGCACTAGATAGCCCTTTAAATTATTTTATGAATCACCGTTAAAAGTATTTACATTAGTCCGTCTAGCTTTAAAACTTGCTTCCGCCAAAAGTGGCCACGGCAAGTTTTAAAGCTAGACGGATCACCAATAATAGTTTCAACGGCAGTTCATAAAATAATTTAAAGGGCTATCTAGTGCATGACAAAGAGAAATATGGAAATTATTACCATATTTACGAGTTAACAATTTATTTCACACTTCAAGGCCATTTGCCTATATCTTCACCTTAATTCTGTGCTTAGGCTATCAAAATAGTGACTGGTTTACTTCCCACGTCGCTTATTGGCTTGACTTCTCGAGAAGTTTGCCCATTCCTTCGATTTGTAAGTAAATATAAGCTTTTAGGAAATTACAAAAACGTAAAATTAAAATAAAAAACCCACGTCCTTACGTTGTCAGCCGTGTAAAGTATGCTAGAGTGGCGGCTCCCGACATTCCCTTTCTACGAGACAATGCATTCCCGAGGGATATCAGTGGAAGATCTAAAGCACGAGCCATTTCTTAGAATACTTTACAATTATGCGATTTTGAGCCTTAAACTTAAATGAAAAGGGTTGATGATCAATAAAGAAAATGCGGTTTTTTTTTAACTTTAGATTCACTTAAATTTTTTAAAAGTCTTCAGAATCACTCGATTTTGAACCTTAAAGTAAAAGGACAAGGTGGACGATCAACGCATGCGATTTCTTAGAAAAATGCAGCATTATGTGATTTTGAGTCTTGGTTTCAAGGAGATAAGGTGTGTTTTGATGTAAGTTTAAAGATTTTACGAAGAATTTAATGCATTTGCAATGGCCAGTTGAATAAAATTAATATTGTTTTTTTTATTTTTATTGCCTATTTATAAATAAAAATCGTCGTTCAAATTCCAAAGAGAAATCATGAGACTGGTGCTGAATGGTGATACGGTAAACGACAGGAAGCGATAGGGGGAGTTGATATATAAAGCCTCTCCTCTCGAATTAAGGCTTTTAAGGCCCGACCCTCTGATAGTTTTATTTTTGACCTAATTCCTTGGGACTGTTCAAGTATTACGAAAGCAGAATTTGAGCCATATTAAACCCCCCCCCCCCCCGTTCCCCCCATCCCCCCCGTCCCCCTTGTCAGTATAAGTAAGGAAATCTTTTATCCTCCCTCCTATGCATAAGCATTGATATTTTGTTTGTTTAAAACTTTATTATACACTAGCTGTGCCCGCGACTTCGTTCGCCTTCCTCTATAAATGGACTACCCAACAAAAAAAGAATTTTTCAAATCGGACCATTAGTTCTTGAGATTAGCGCGTTTAAACAAACAAACAAACAAACAAACAAACTCTTCCGCTTTATAATATTAGTATAGACAAAGAACAAATAAAAAATTACACGTTACATCAAGGCAACAATAGGTACAAAGGTGGACTTATCCCAGATAGGGATCTCTTCCAGTTCCAAAAACTTCCAAAATTAAAAAAAAATTACATGAATTATAAAAAGTAAATAAAAAAGATTGCTTACGTAACCACAGAATACAGTAAGAGTAAACAGAACGGAATCTCCTTAGGTATGCGCAATATGCGTCCCCGTTCCCCGTCCCCGCACTGTTTCGTTTTTCCTCCGTTTTCGCCTCGATGACGCACGTTGGCTCACAAGAACCGGGGCAGAGGTGCGGGTGCGGGGAACGGGGACGCATATTGCGCGTACCTTAGGAGATTCCGTTCTGTTTACTCTTACTGTATTTGTGACGTAACCCATTATTATTTTCGAATGGTTTTCTACAATATGCAGCAAAGTTAGAGAGTGAATGGAAGGCTGTCAATCCAATTAGTAACGTCGTTATCGGCTTCCATTACGTAAGCAATCTTTTTAGTTATTCTGGATCCCCCCGCCCCGCCCCTTATGTCATCAAACGACCCCCCACCCCCCTTTGTTGCTTACGTAATACTTGAACGGTCCCCTTCTTACTACAAAACACTTTATTGTCAAACTAACATAAGCGCAGTTAGCCTCAAGCATTGTGTTTGTGACGCAACAGGCGCCTGTCCCATAGGCTACCATTGTCTGTGGTTTCGCAACGAATGCATAATTAACTATGGTTTGAGGAACTGACGGTTTGAAGGTTATGTTTCACTTTTGGAATGACAGGCCTTTGCCTAACTGTATTTATGAAATAAATTAGGTGGCGAAAGGCACCTTAGACTGTGTTGTTATTTTCGTAGGATATCTAAGTGTGTTAGTGGCCCATACTTAAAAGTCAAATCAGACACTTTTTTCTAAACGTCAAAACAAATATTCTTTATGGGATTTGTATGAAATGCAAAACCGTGACGTCATAGGTTTTTCGAGTCAAATCTTCTTCTTAAAGTGCCTCTCCAATTAATGAAGGTCGGCAATCAGCTTGGCGTAGTCCATCTTGTTTTTGGCTCGGCGGAATAGCTCAGCAGCGCTTGCTATCCCGGTCCTCTCCCGAATGTTTCTCAGCCATGACTTCTTTCTTCTTCCAACCTTTCTCTTTCCTGCAACTTTGCCCATCATTATAAGCTGTATCCTACAGCTATCATACCGCCGATGTCGAAGAACATGACCCAGGTATGAAATTTTACGCCTTTTTACCGTAAGCATAAGAGTGCGCTTTTGGCCCATTCGTTGCAGAACTTTTACGTTGGATACCTTCTGCGTCCAGCTAATGGATAGCATACGTCTATATGCCCACATCAAGTCAAGTCACATCAAGTCGAGTCAAATAGCGCTTTTAATATCATTTTTTCTGCATTAATAAATATAAAATCAAGTTGAAAATGGATATGATTAATGACAAGTGACACTATTTTGTGACGTTTTATTCTCTTAACAGTACCAGATAATTTATATTAGACCCAGTCATCTACCCAATTCCTCGATAGCGATTTGACATCTATCACCATCATCATTCCAACCCTTCTTCCACCCACTGCTGAGCACAGGCCTCTCTTCGTCAACACCACCTATCTCGGTCCTGTCTTGTGCTGCTCTCATCCATGCGACCCGCGACTTTGATGATGTCGTCAACCCATCGCATATGCGGACGCCCATCTGCCCTGGACCACCATTCGGTCATTGCCTTGCTCCACCTGCCATCACTCCGTCGGGCCAGCTGCAAGCGATCTGATATAAAAAATATCATTGCCGTGTGGTGTCCGGCAGAGTAGAATAGGACCACTCTAAGTCTTCCCGTTGATGTCATAGAAGGCGACTGAGGAAATACAAGCTAAACAAAGCTTATAAACATCAATGAGACCTCTCCAAAATATATAAATCCTCTGGCTACTCTGGCCAACTATGGCTCGTAGTACAGAGAGGGTCGTGCTCCTGCAGTGGAGACTAAAAAAGACCTGATGATGAAGATGAAGCGTGATATCATAAAGAACTTTGGAGATATGAACTCAGTTGTTTTTATTGTAAAAACATTTATTACACCGTAGGGTGGTCCGGTGTACAGTTAGCCTCAGCACGTGTTTATCCTAATGGCAGTAATATCGCACAGTTATGTACACGCGACGCTAATATTTGTACTAATAGTGTAATGGACCATCCCGCCCCGGGCTCAGCCTGCGGCTCTGGTACTAATGGTTATTACGTGCTTCTATTATAATGACTCTTTCTGAGATAAACCGATTCGATACATTAGAATTCATATAGAATTACAATGCTTGGAACAGGATCTAAATTAAAAAAATATCTGTTTGAATAAGTTTTATAAAACAAGTATTTGTAAAAAAAAACCCGACTGCGTGATTCAACAGCAGTACTTACCTATGCCTAGGCACTTACTGTTGTCTTCTATGGCCTAGTAAAGACGCAACCAGGAATGCGTTTGGCGAAGCGATGTCATATGTTGTTTTTTAGCATTTCTCATTTTAAATTTCATTTAAACATATAGTAGTGGTATGTATTTTTGTAATCCTTTAATTAGAAACCCCACTCGATAGGTTTGAAAAGATTTTTAATGCCGTGCAATTTGGCGCCAAAAATCCGCCATTTTAATTTGTTATAATTTTAATATAGCCTATGACACTCTAGTGTTTAGGACGAATCTAACCACGTATAATTTATCAAAATCGGTTTGGCCATTTAGTAGTTACGAGGAAACATAGAATTATAGCGACAAACATACAGGTCAACCACATAACCCTCGATGTACGAACTTTGTACATCCTTTTAAGCGCTATCCACACATTAACGGGTTCCTGTCTTGGACGGAGCCTGGCCGGGACGGAGAAAAATCGGTTACATACGATTTGTATGAACTCGTTCACACAGTTGCCGTCAGTGTCACGGACGCCGCCCGGACGCCCGTACGCCCCTGACGGGCCATCCGGTTTTACCTAACGGGACGACATTTTGCCGATGTCCTTCTTGGTTATGAGCTTTTTCTTCTTCAACGAGCGCTATTGCAATCATTGCCAATTCCTAAGTGTTAAATAAGGCCATCGTTGTGTGCGTATCAGTCACCAACACAATTTCCCGGACACTGATTTCCCTGATATGTGTGAACACAAAACCCGGACGGCACGGAAAACGGGCACGGACGGCCCGTCACGTCTGGGACGGGAACCCGTTAATGTGTGGATAGCGCTTATTGTGAGGCTTAAGTTCTTATCAAGACAAATGCAATAAGCCCTAACTCGATGGGGTTGCGTAGTTTTATTACAGGGTTCCTATAGACACCTTCCGGCTCCATCATCAGATACGTGTATTCAGGCTAAGAAATCCAGAAATAATTGGGTAGATGACTAGGTCAAAAATAAATTATATGATACTGATAAGAAAATAAAATGGCACAAAATAGTGTCAGTTGTCATTGATCATATCCATTTTAAACGTGATTTTAGATTTTTTAATGCAGAAAAACTGATATTAAGAGCGCTATTTGACTTACATACAAATCCCATAGAAAATGTTTGCATTTGACATTTAGAAAAACGTGTTGATTTGACTTATGTCATCTAGCGGATTCTCGTTATTAAATACCTAATAAAATAGAAATTAGGTAAATATGTAAACATCGGTGAAACTACCTGAGCCTTTTGGGGTAGAAACACTGGGACTCCGCAATAAAAAGGAGTGGCCAATTCTTAAATTTAAGGATATACATGTAGCTAATCTAAAGGATCTAAAACGTTATTCATCTTAGCGCATTCCTGGTTGCATCATAAGCTGTAATGCTGTGAAGCCTGGGGTTCGCTTTCCGGCTTTTTCCTATCCACTTCGCACGGTCTTCGATATTCTTAGGTGAATCTTACTCTCTTGCTCATATCAGCGTATTCCCATTTGCATCCTCAGCTGTAATGCTGCGAAGCCTGGGGTCCGCTTTTTTATCTCTACCTCGCCCGGTCTTGAGCATCCTTGATTGTAAGATCATTGGCACTAGTCAATAACAAAATTAACCTACTATTTTTTAGGTTTCACTTTCTGGTAATCTAGCACTGGAATCTTCACCTAACCATGAACACACGAGTGTAGAAAACGTTAATTGTAGTACACTATAACCTTTGCGAACCCAACGAGCCGTGACGACCTCAGGTTTCACTAGCCTCACTGTGGTTAATTGCTGGTAAACATTACGGGGAGGGCGTTCCCACTACAGCGTTAAGGCTTTGATGAATTTGTCATAGTGAGGATTGTTCGACTTGATGCCAACGGCTAAGTTTTAACGCACTTCACGCCCCGTCAACTTTCGAGATATAACAGCTAATGTAGCTGAATGACTGCGATATGAAAGTTGGGACCAACGGCTTTGTGTGTCTTCCGTCAGTGTTGCAAATACATACAGAAACGAGCAAACGCCATTCATGATCAGGTCTATTTTAGTCTCCACTGGAGGAGCACGGCACGGCCTCTCTGTATTACCAGAGCCATATATTAGCCAGAGCAGTCAGACGATTTGGCCTTCACTCTCCACGCTGGCCAGACGGGTTGGAGAGGTGCTTCTTGCTAATCTGATTCGCATTCGTTCCCACCCCATTATAGCCATTGCTGAAAATCAGTGTATTGCTTTTAAGGCAATATGGCCACTGACCTTTGACCACGTCTTGCTGCAGCACACACATGCAACTTACGAGTATTATTGCTATGTCTTTACTGTGTGTATAATTTTATTATTTGTGTGTGTCGAGTCGATAGCAACAAGTAAACATGTTATCTATCTATCATACCCAAAGAGGGTTGATTTTAGGCACCTGGCCGCAAAGAGCATACAATACAGCTTTTTTTCTACTTGCGGAACCTCGTTGGTTTTTTACCAGGTATAACTATTTCTTCGTACAAAACCGAGTAATGTAGGAAGATTATTTATTTCCTTGTACATAGCTGGCAATGTAATTGGTAATGTAACAAGAACGAATGTTTCTTAGTACATTACCCATTCCATTACGCAGTAGCGTCAATCCATTAATAAAAAATAATTAAATTTTTAACAAAAAAAACAACCGACTTTAGTTTTTTTAAGGAGTTTCTTCCATTTCTCCAAAGTTCTTCACCATATCTTCACCAAATTAAAATGGAACCAACTTGGTAGTAAAGGCTTTCAAATAAAAAAAGAATCATCAAAATCGGTTCACAATTGGCGAAGATATCGCGTAACAAACATACATAAAAAACAAAAAACATACAGTCAAATTGATAACCTCCTCCTTTTTTGAAGTCGGTTAATAAAAATAAAAGGGTGTTGAAAAGAACCTTCCCAAAAGGGCCAAGGCTGTAGTAAGGCACCAATGACCATATCTCCACTATTTCTACCAATGTTACCTAATCCATTGTTTGAAAAGGATTCATGGTGTCAGCTACATTTAGACGACTGATATGACGCTTCCGGCTCAGATAGAGTACGAAATCAATATCCGCTTTATGCAAGTACTTGCGGTGTTTGAACTTCACATTTTTCCAGGATAAAAAGTATCCTTAACGTTAATCCAGGTAATTGTCTATCTACATGCTAAATTACATTCCAATCCGTTCAGCCGTTTTGGCGTAGAAGTGGAACAAACATACATATATCCTTACAATTTTTCGCATTTATAATATTAGTAGAAGTCATTATAGTAAAATATATGCATACAAAACCGGTCTTGCAGTGAACGACAGGTGTTGTGATGATTTATGTTTTAATTTATTAACTAATACTTATGTTAGTAATTATATTATCTTTGCTAATACTTAACCATAGATATAAGTACGAGTACTTATTATACATATAATGTCAGATGAATATTAACCTAATTTTAAGATTGAATGTAGACACTATGCTTCCGGACAAACCTTCGTGGTTTATGGGTGCATATAATTGTAATTATTGTTATTTTTGGATATAAATAAATGAAAAAAATAAAAATATGTCTGGCCCATTAGAGATAGGACGTATGTTTGAATCAAGCTTGAAACGACTGTCAAGAACTGCTTTCGTAATCTAAACACGGGTATCAATATTCGATTTCGATTAGCAAACCATAGAAACGATAGCGTACCGATGTTTTTACACCGGTAACGTTACGATCATCGAATGTTACGAATTGTTATGATGGTTAAGAGGACATCGATGGGCCGTATTTCCATACAAGTGTAGTTCTAGTTCCCTGATTCTCTGCCGGATAGTGCCAGTAGAGCAGTGATTTTTTTCCAAAAAAAATCTATGTACATACATATATATTGGCACGTCCCTGTCTTTGCTTTTGTTTCATTATTTAATAATTAAAAAAGATACAAACCTTTCTAAAACTAAAAATTGGTAAGATTTTTCACGCTGTTGCAAACAAATTTGACGAGATTATATTATAAAAGGAAACCGGAATAAAATAAACCATAGGTTTTCTTAAATTTTTAATGAAAAATTAAATGAAATTGCTTAAGTTTTGGAGGAGAAATCAGGGGACTACGAAACGTTTTTTTGTGTTCTTTTCAAAGGTATTTTTGGTCCGAGCTACAGTTGTCTCTATCGCACTGGCTCGGTTGTTGTTCGGGCACAGCGCGACAGCAATAGATTTTACAAATACCTACCTACTTTTCAATTATCTCGACCTTAGTGTTTCCTCTTAAGTCCTATATTATGTATTTCTTTAATTCTAATGCACATGTACATAAATTTATGTGAGCAATACAATTCCACTTAATGCGTAATACATGGGCCCTGTAAGGGCGTAGCACTTTATAACTTATTCAAAAAGTAACTTATTCTAAAATCAAAATTACAATAACTATACTTAAATAAACTAGTTATAGAATTGCATATTTTATCTATATAATTTTATCTGTTAAAAACCCTGAAATACTGTAATAACAGGCTTGTATGAGGAGTTGTTTGAGTTTTTGTTTAAATGGTTGTTCTTTTGCTTCATTTTTGAAGTGAAAACTTCTTTAGCGGCGTTGTGCACTTTTTTTGTAATGGGTGAAAAATGTTAAACTCGCGTCAGGACACGTGTCCTGATCGAAAATTCGTAAGACGGAATGACAGCCGGTGCGGCGTAGGAGAGAAAGTATTTATACTATAATTTCGACTAAGCTGTCAGCCGGCTCGTTGGTCTCTACTAGGGGTATGACTTTCGCTTAGGGCGCGAGAGGTCCCGGACAGCGAGAGGACAAGCCCAAACCTTTTTGAAGTGAAATCTTCTTTAGCGGCGTTGTGCACTTATTTTGTAATGGGTAAAAAATGTTAAACTCGCGTCAGGACACTTTTTTAATGTAATATAAATTGTCATGTTTGTGTACGATAGGGCAATAAAAAAATATCTTATTCTTAATAAAATAAGTTCTGCAGCTTTCCGGTTATTGAATGTTGACAATAATGCGCAAGCACTTCTTTTGCATTACGAACAGGTCGTGTGCGTCTGTACTCCCCCACAGCATGATACCGTAGCGGAGCCAGGAGTGCGCATATGCGTAATAGGCTGAGAGAGCACAATTTGAACTTATGTTAGTTTTTAATATTCCTAAAGCATATACAAATTGAGATAATTTCTTTTTTTTTTGACCGACGTGAGTTTTAAAGTCTACATGGGTATCAATTGTTAATCCTAGTAATTTGAAATCCTGAACCTCTTCGATATTTAGAATATTTTTGACATTGGTTAAATCAATGCGTTTCTTCTAGTGATGTGCCGTTCCCGTTCCCCAGATTTTCGGGAACGGGAACGGCACATCATCACATCCCGTTCCCGGGAATGTTCCCAAAAAATGCTAATGTCAGGAAAAGTTGTAATTTTATTTATCAGACATATTTTTTATCACTAAATATATTTTACTAACGTAAATGCATCACTTGGTATGGTTATAATACAAATACAAATACATATATCCAATATTCCGTAACATTCCCTAGAAATACGGAAACGTTCTCCGGGGACGTTCCCAATTTACCAAATTCCCCGGGAACATTCCCAAATTCCCAATAATTAGGGAACTTTCACGGGGAATTTGGGCACGTTCCCGGGAACGGCACATCACTAGTTCCTTCTGATGTGGTCTAAACTGAATAAGTTTTGTTTTATTTGTATTGATTTGGAGATTGTGATCTGACAGCCATTTTTTAATAGATTCAAATGTATCGTATATTAAAGCGGAATTATCTTCAACATTTGGGCATTTGGAAATGTAGGTACCCCTTCCTCTCTGTTTTGCTTCGGAGATTTGTTTATAAATTGAAGAAATGAGATGTTGTACAACTCGACCAAGCTAAGTTTGCACCTCGCGAACCTAATAGAACAGTTCAAAAATTTTAAATTCAACGGATATTAAGATAAAACTAGTATGACGCGTATCGGCGACAAAGACGATACGCGTCATACTAGTTATCGTCATTGAATTGAAAGACATTTAGTCATACTACTGTTCTATTAGGTTCGCGAGGTGCAAACTTAGCTTGGTCGAGTTGTAGTGAAGTAAACTGTTATCTAATGTGCTAATAGCTAAAACTGGTTTTTTTTTTTATTAAATAATTTTACGGCTCTCGATACAAGTCCTTTAGAGTCTATCTTTAACTTTGTTCTTTATTCCTAATCCTAACCTAACCAGTTACAATCAAAGGGTGGTGCAGGCCTTTGACTGCTTTAAGGGAGCTTCTGGCGACAAATCTGTACGAGTCCACTAGTTTTCATAGACGACTGAGTGGCGGACGGCGACGCCCTAAGACGCCCACACAGTCCGCAAAACAAATATCACTACAGCCGTACTATGACTGTTCACTTTAATTATTTTACACATTGTTCATGAGCATGAGCATTTATAACACCAAACAACACCAATTTCATATTATAAAGTCCACTAAAATCAATTTGCAATATTGCTTTTTTTATTTACCCATCCGTTTATGTTTTTATTGAACAACGTACCTTAAGGCTCGAGTGATGTGCCGTCCTTAGAAACTTTGGCAATATTTCCGTAAACATTTTCTGAAATATTCCTAAAAATTAAATATTTACGGAAATATTGAGAATATTCCCATAAATTTATAACTGTTGAAGTCAAATCGTTACTTACAGCTTAGTTTAGTGCCGCTTTCTAGGAGCTAGTGCAAAGGAAGCGGTAACAAACTGCACTGCAGCACTTTCGCCAAAGACGTCAACTTACAAATTAAATTAATATAATTTTCAAAACTAAAACCGACTTCAACACCAAACTGCAAAACTGATTTTGATAAAATTCCTTAGATAAAAAAAAGATTTTTCCAAATCGGTCCAGGCGTCTTCTTGTCATCGGGAAACATACATAATAAAAAACAGCGGCCCTTCGGAAATGCCGACAGAAGTGAAAAATTTAACAATTACGAGGTGTCGGTAACAGTGTTGCGAGTTCAATGGCTTTTTTCCCATCTCAAAACATGCCCAACGCGCCTTAAGAAATGTTAACTTAAAAAAAACATAATAGATTCCGACAAATTGAGAACCTCCTCGTTTTTTGATGCCGGTTATTAAAATGTATGTGTTCAAACTTCCAGACTGAGTCACCTCATCAAGTCCTATGTTCGTACATTTATATGCGTACACTTGGTATGTTCACATTAATTTCCTCAAACACTATCAAATATACTCGTAAACAAGTGACAATGAATAAAACAGGCTGCATATTGTATATTTAATGTCTGTCTGTCTGTACGTCCGTGTCTCCATTCCGCATGCATTTGCATGTCAAATTAATTTATTGTTTTGACGTAACTGTTATCTAATGTGCTAATAGCTAAAACTGGTTTTTTTTTTTATTAAATAATTTTACGGCTCTCGATACAAGTCCTTTAGAGTCTATCTTTAACTTTGTTCTTTATTCCTAATCCTAACCTAACCAGTTACAATCAAAGGGTGGTGCAGGCCTTTGACTGCTTTAAGGGAGCTTCTGGCGACAAATCTGTACGAGTCCACTAGTTTTCATAGACGACTGAGTGGCGGACGGCGACGCCCTAAGACGCCCACACAGTCCGCAAAACAAATATCACTACAGCCGTACTATGACTGTTCACTTTAATTATTTTACACATTGTTCATGAGCATGAGCATTTATAACACCAAACAACACCAATTTCATATTATAAAGTCCACTAAAATCAATTTGCAAAATAATTTAAAGCAAACCCCAACCGAACCTCTTGACTTCCCGCCAAAAAAAAAAAAAAAACTAAAACTGGTATCGAATTTTCGAGCTGCTCAGTGGCTTTTTTTTATTAAATAATTTTACGGCTCTGGATACAAGTCCTTTTGAGCCTATCTTTAATTTTGTTCTTTATTCCTAATCCTAACCTAACCTAATCCTAACAAGTTACAATCAAAGGGTAGTGTAGGCCTTTGACTACTTCAAGGGAGCTTCTGGCGACAAATCTGTACGAGTCCACTGGTTTTCATAGACAACTGAGTGGCGGACGACGCCCGAAGACGCCCACACAGTCCGCAAAACAAATATCACTACAGCCGTACTATGACTGTCCACTTCAACTATTTTACACATTGTTCATGAACATGAGCATTTATAACACCAAACAACACCAATTTTATATTATAACGTCCACTAAAATCAATTTGCAAAATAATTTAAAGCAAACCCCAACCGAACCCCTTGACTTCCCGCCAAAAACTGCGCTGCTCAGTGGCATCCGACCTTTTTGTTTTTTTTTTTGACACGGAGAAAATCTCTTCGGAGTTTTTGGCGGGAAGGCACGGAACCCCTTGATTGGGGATTTCTTTAAATTATTTTGCAAATTGATTTAAGTGGACTTTATAATATGAAATTGGTGTTGTTTGGTGTTATAAATGCTCATGCTCATGAACAATATGTGAAATAGTTAAAGTGGACAGTCATAGTACGGCTGTAGTGATATTTGTTTCGCGGACTGTGTGGGCGTCTTCGGGCGACGTCCGCCACTCAATCGGCTATGAAAACCAGTGGACTCGTATATATTTGTCACCAGAAGCTCTCTGAAAGCAATCAAAGGCCTACACCAACCTTTGATTGTAATTTGTTAGGAAAAAATTTCCCACGTTTTATACAAAAAAAAAACCCTTCGTATATCTTACCGGTCACCTTTTAGCCGCTATCGGCCGGCGCCTTGTGCTTCTACATAGTCCACAGCCCCGGCGCGGCCGACCGCTACCTCAGCGGCCCCGGC
Organism: Acrobasis repandana; assembly: GCA_963576875.1. Classification (NCBI taxonomy): domain Eukaryota; kingdom Metazoa; phylum Arthropoda; class Insecta; order Lepidoptera; family Pyralidae; genus Acrobasis; species Acrobasis repandana. The sequence goes on from OY756238.1 coordinate 4,618,618, forward strand.
TCGCTCATGGCCTCATGGCACGAGGAGGCCTTAGCCTCGAACCAGGACGTGGGTTTCACTTAGCTTCCCCGCAGAGGTTCGCAGTCTGCAGGTACTGAGCCCCCCAATCGCGACAAGACGGAACCCGGGCGGGGGAGGAAAGGCATCTAACCTAGCTCACTCCATAGCAGAACCCTGGAATTACCACTGGACACTATCCTTGGTCATGTCAAGAATCCGCTAGATGACAACAAATCAAATCTGATATTTTTTTCTAAACGTCAAAACAAACCTTTTCTATAAAATTTGTATAAAAAACAAAACAGTGACGTCATAATTTTTTCCAGTCAAATAGCGCTCATAATATCAGTTTCCTGCATTAATAAATCTAAAATCACGTTGAAAATGGATATGATCAATGACAAGTGACACTATTTTGTGACGTTTTTATTGACATATAATTAATTTTTGACCCAGTCATCATTTTCTGCTTGGGCCACTCGGGGGCGGTATCAATGTTTCCAAATATAGTGTTTTTTAGGCCTACTTACTAAAAAAAATAACAGTGAAAGTTACCCGCTTACGGACATTAGAGTAGACAGATAAACAAAGCCTTAATGTGGATGATGTAAAAGCCTAAAGTACAGTAAAGTTTAAGTAACTTCTGTTCATTTGTGACGTAATATACCTTTTGACGGAATAATGGACGCGTCAAATTAATTTTTCTATTATGAAGACAATCTTTTTATAAAATGGCAGGCATTGAGTGGTTACTCCATTGTTCATGGTTGAGTAACGCAAAAAGATTTTAACTTTACTTCATCAAAACCAAATAAAATTACTCAGAAGCCTATTAGGATCTGTATTTCTTAGCATTATAGCTCCGAATGTTCCAATACTTTAAGCCGAATTTACATTACGAAACAAGTTTCATGCATTATTAAATTATTTTAATTACACTACTTTCAGTACCTATCTGTGTAACTAGTTTCATTCAAAATAATAGTGTCGCGAAGTATGTCTGTGGTCATGGCTCCGACAACATCGAAGCTTTATTCTGCGTTGCAAAATTTTGTCATACAGATGTTGTATTGCTTTCGCGACTCTAGTTTCGCGCCGCGTTTACACGATGACATTAGTTACATGACACTAGTTTTATCCAAAAATCGCGCGCGACACGTAACTGTTTCAGTGTTGTGAAATTGATGAATGCATTGTAAAACTTGACGTTTAGACGTAAAATTGTTAATGAAACTAGTTCTATGCTACTAATTTCAGTTTAATAAAAGTTTTATTTTGTGGCATTATGTGTTACACAAAGAAAAATATAGCATAACTTGATATTTGAACGAGCGAAGTTCTCTGAATCTACTTGAACAATCCGGCGTTTATGTGACTGTTAGTATGTATATATGTAAGTACCTATGTATGTATGTTTGTGCGACGATCACTCGAGTAGTTACTTTTGATCGGAGCTTCATGAGATTTGGTAGGCATTTAGAAGCAGCCAATAGAACTTTCAAGTTCGAACATGAGCCAAGTCTGTCAAGGGGTTTCCGAGATATGTGGTTTGCGAGTTCACAGTTAGTGTCTTGTTACTTAAGTGAGAGTTATTGAACATTTAACATCACTTTTTCTCACCACCCACGGACAAACAGACAACGAGTAAGGCACTAAATGATTATGTAAATCGCGTAATTAACCACTTTCCTTTTGCGCGCCCTCTCGGCCGGAACGACGGCCATATTGCTTTTTTTATTTACCCATCCGTTTATGTTTTTATTGAACAACGTACCTTAAGGCTCGAGTGATGTGCCGTCCTTAGAAACTTTGGCAATATTTCCGTAAACATTTTCTGAAATATTCCTAAAAATTAAATATTTACGGAAATATTGAGAATATTCCCATAAATGTATAACTGTTGAAGTCAAATCGTTACTTACAGCTTAGTTTAGTGCCGCTTTCTAGGAGCTAGTGCAAAGGAAGCGGTAACAAACTGCACTGCAGCACTTTCGCCAAAGACGTCAACTTACAAATTAAATTAATATAATTTTCAAAACTAAAACCGACTTCAACACCAAACTGCAAAACTGATTTTGATAAAATTCCTTAGATAAAAAAAAGATTTTTCCAAATCGGTCCAGGCGTCTTCTTGTCATCGGGATACATACATAATAAAAAACAGCGGCCCTTCGGAAATGCCGACAGAAGTGAAAAATTTAACAATTACGAGGTGTCGGTAACAGTGTTGCGAGTTCAATGGCTTTTTTCCCATCTCAAAACATGCCCAACGCGCCTTAAGAAATGTTAACTTAAAAAAAACATAATAGATTCCGACAAATTGAGAACCTCCTCGTTTTTTGATGCCGGTTATTAAAATGTATGTGTTCAAACTTCCAGACTGAGTCACCTCATCAAGTCCTATGTTCGTACATTTATATGCGTACACTTGGTATGTTCACATTAATTTCCTCAAACACTATCAAATATACTCGTAAACAAGTGACAATGAATAAAACAGGCTGCATATTGTATATTTAATGTCTGTCTGTCTGTACGTCCGTGTCTCCATTCCGCATGCATTTGCATGTCAAATTAATTTATTGTTTTGACAGTTGTTTTCCACCCACGCGTGGTTATAGGAATTCCGATTTGTACAGGAAATTATTGAGACATGATTATCGTTAATTGATATACCAGTGTCATATTTTTATTAATTTTTAGGGTTCCGTTCCCATAGGGTGCCAACGGGACCATAAAATTAACTATATACATTTTTTTTTCTATTAAAATCCCATGGTTGGGCTTTGGCCGTTTCTCTCCATTCCTTATCGAAAGCCGACAACTCGTCTCTCCATCTCATCCTAGGTCTTCCTCTCGAGCTGTTTCCGTCTGTTTCCCTTGTTGTTGTTGTGTGGGCCCAACTTTCGGGCATCATGCGGCAAACGTGACCCGCCCAGTCCCACTTCAATCTAGCAGACTTCTTTCCGACATCAACCACTTGTGTAATGGAGCGCAGTGAAGTGTTTCTGACACGGTCTGTCCTTTTGACACAGACAGAACGGAATCTCCTAAGGTTGAATAAAATTAATATTGTTTTTTTTATTTTTACTGCCTATTAATAAATAAATATCGTCGTTCAAATTCCAAAGAGAAATCATGAGACTGGTGCTGAATGGTGATACGGTAAACGACAGGAAGCGATAGGGGGAGTTGATATATAAAGCCTCTCCTCTCGATTAAAGGCTTTTAAGACCCGACCCTCTGATAGTTATATTTTTGACCTAATTCCTTGGGATTGTTCAAGTATTACGAGAGCAGAATTTGAGCCATATTAAACCACCCCCCTGTTCCCCCCATCCCCACCTGTCCCCCTTGTCAGTATAAGTAAGGAAATCTTTTATCCTCCCCCCTATGCATAAGCATTGATATTTTGTTTGTTTAAAACTTTATTATACACAAAGAACAAATAAAAAATTACACGTTACATCAAGGCAATAATAGGTACAAAGGTGGACTTATCCCACTATAGGGATCTCTTCCAGTTCCAAAAACTTCCAAAATTAAAAAAAAATTACAAGAATTATAAAAAGTAAAAGAAAAAGATTGCTTACGTAACAACAGAATACAGTAAGAGTAAACAGAACGGAATCTCCTTAGGTACGCGCAATATGCGTCCCCGTCCCCGTCCCCGCACCTCTCCTCCGTTTTCGCCTCGATGACGCACGTTGGCTCACAAGAACCGGGGGAGAGGTGCGGGTGCGGGGAACGGGGACGCATATTGCGCGTACCTTAGGAGATTCCGTTCTGTTTACTCTTACTGTATTCTGTGCTTTTGATATCTAACATACTGCGTTCCATTGCTCTTTGACAAACCTGCAGTTTGAGCTTTTGCTTTTTGGTCAGCGACCAAGTTTGCGCACCATATACTATATACATAGTACTTGAAATTTTCACCGATCATGTATTACTATGGCCGTTATAAGACAAATACTAACAAGTAATTATTAAAAAAACAAAAAATCTGACTGCGTGATACAACAGCAGTACTTACCTATGCCTAGGCACTTACTGTCTTCTGTGGCCTAGGTAAGACGCAACCGGGAATGCGCTTGGCGAAGCGATGTTATATGTTGTTTTTTAGTATTTCTCATTTCAAATTACATTTAAACATATAAATCCTTTAATCCTTGAATAAAATCATTTAATTTGAAACCCCACTCGATAGGTTTGAAAAGATTTTTAATGCCGCGCAATTTGGCGCAATCCGCCATTTAGATTTCCAATAATTTTAATATATCCTATGTTACTCTAGTGGTTAAGACGAATCTAACCTTGTATAATTTATTAAAATCGGTTAAGCCATTTAGTAGTTACTAGGGAACATAGAACCGGACATAAAAATCGTTGTTTTTTAGCATTTCTCATTCCAAATTACATTTAAACATATAAGTTGCATATATTTTTGTAATCCTTGAATAAAATCCTTTAATTGTACGAGTATACCCCACTCGATAGGTTTGAAAAGATTTTTAATGCCGCGCAATTTGGCACCGAAAGTCCGCTATTTCGGTTTCCAGTAATTTTAATATACCCTATGTTACCTCTAGTGGTTAAAACGAATTTAACCATGTATAATTTATTAAAATCGTCTTAGCCGTTTAGTAGTTACTAGGAAACATAGAATTATAGGGACAAACAAACAGGTCAAATACATATACCCTCTTTTTCGGCTTTGCCGCATTCGGGTAAAAATAAGATAAAGTTAAAAATTAGAGGACGTCATACAAGAAACAAGTTTTAAAACCTTGTATGGAGGTACGGAACCCTACATGTACGAGGCCGACTCGCACTTACCCGGTTTTTTCATCATCTATAGGTTACTTTCAAAACACTAGCAACATTTTTACAGCAAGTTCAGTCTGTGCTACTAAACCATTTTCAATGAAAACAATCCGCTAGTTTCCTACAAGTCAAATCAGATTCTTTTTGCGTAACGTCAAAACAAACATTGTCTATGAGATTTGTATGAAATATCGGACTGTGACGTCATAGTTTCTTACAGTCAAATAGCGCTCCTAATATCCGTTTTTTTGCATTAATAAATCTAATTCACGTTCAAAGTGGATGTTATCAATATCAAGTGAGATTATTTTGTGACGTTTTATTCTGTTAACAGTACCAATTAATTTATTTTTGACCCAGGAATCTAACTAATTATCGAAAAACGAAAAAAATTTAGGCTTCCCATACAAATCGGCGGTCAGCCGAATGGATTGTATGGGATGTTGAATTTTTTTTATCGTTTTCTGTTAAGATGTCAAAAGTGGCCGTGTTCCGCAAAAATGCATAGAAAAGCTTAACGTTCTCACTTTATACTGTAAACAGTACCTAGTTCATAAAATAGTTTGAAGGGTATCTAGGGCTTCACTTACGAACAATAACTCCGTAAATATGATTTATTTCAAATGGGGGCAGCACTGGACCCCGAAAAATTTGTAAAGTTATCAAAATTTGTAGCCATGTTTTGTAACCACAATTCGCGTGTATAATAAAATAACATTAAAGTTCATAAATTACAATGCAATGTCGCCATGAGGTCAGAGAGTTTCCGCCCATTCTCACTTAGTACAATGAGGGTACGGCCGACCACAGATTAAGCGTAACATTGCCGTGCAAGATTATGAAAGGGCAGCGATCGACGGGTTTGATTCATATATATATGTTTGTTTTGTTTGTTCGTGTGTGTAAGTGACCATTGGTTTCTGATTTGACAAGTTGCCTAAATGCATCTGACGTAGTTTGACGAGGTCAACGACTTGATATGCCTTCTGAAGCACGGATTGAAACAATACGAACAAAATCCACCCGTATGCACAAATATTTATTTCTAGGTTTTAGATTTTTGACGGTTTATAGATACGACATATGTCCCAAGACGTGATAGTGTACAATCACGTCTTTATCCCTAACGGGACTCTAAGCAGACAGGGCCCAGGGCTGCAAGACCCAAAGGCCAATGTATGGGCGAGAAGGTCGAAAAAAGGAAACAAAATAGTGATGGGTTGCTACATTGCATCGCCTATTAACATGATTCGCATTTTCGCCCATTCCCTCCATCGGCTTTTACTATCTGCGCGGAAAGAGAAGCAGCTGGTACATTCTAAGTTTTTTCTTTTATCCCAGACCAGCATGGGAAGACCATTTATGTACTCTGGGTAACCTGAAATAAGTTACTAGGCACTCATATTATTCGAGGAGTTCTCAGTCAGGATATGTCTTGCATATCCCCCGCCCGACAAAAGTTACCAGGCGCACATATATGTCAAGTAGTTGTCAGGAACGCCCCGTGAGGTCATTGAATTTCCGGCCTTCACATGTCTGTACAATAAATTGGTAACGGTGACGATACAATACCACCCAGCGTGAAAACCATAAAACGATCGTGCCTCGAATTTATATTAGGGTTTGTGGTAAAGAAATCTGTAGATATAGCTCCAACTGTAATGTTCGATTGTTATTTTTTAAATACTCGTTTAGCAAGTGGAGGTCCACTAATCTCTCCCTGCCTACTCTTGGAAAGAACAGTCTTATATATCTCGCCCTTTTTCCACAGAGTAGGCACAATTTTATCTCAAAATTCAAGCATATAACGAAATGTTTTTTTCTTCTTCTTATTTAAGAGCTTAGTGGCTCTTGTCGGTGGAGTATGCGCCAAACTTCTCGGTTCTCTGCCTTACTTTTTAGTGCTTGATACGACATGACCCCTGTTTTTTCTTTCAGTTGGTCTACATAGCTCTTTCTTGGTCGTCCTGGACCTCTTCTACCTTTTATCTTTCCTTCTAGTATTTTTTTAAATAACGAGTCATGTCGTATTCTATTAAAGAATTTTTTTACAAGCTTTTATTTAATTTCACCTGTCCTGTTGTCTATGTGTCCCACTCATGTAAGTTAGGTGACAATGCAATATTATAGTACCAATGACCTAGTCTCATGATTAATGCCACTTTCGTGATAAAACAACATAACCCCACCGAATTTGGGCTCAACTGATTTGTTTTGATGAGCACTAAATTTTTTGGTTAATTCTTTCAGATAAAAGCTTGGCTTTAAAAATATTTTTTTTAATAATTACTTGTATCAATTCAATCCAAAAATTGATATATTTATGTAAAATCTTGTTTCACTTCGACTAAATATTATTCACATTATGTTATCCGGACAATTTATCTTTGAGTTTTCATAACAGTTCGTGTTGTGAAACACGAGAAGGTGCCAGTTTTTCAGCTTCGGACATTTAGCTTGATGTTCCATGTAATGCGATATCTTGTGTAAAGAACATCATTAGGTCTGGAGCTGGAGGATAACATCGTAGAGGAAATATTTTTTGTGTGGTATGTGAGGTGACAGAACTTTTAAATTTATTGTTTGTTTATTTTATTTTTTTTGCACATATCTTATCTACGTAGTTTTAAGAGGTATTTAAATCAATATGAGAAATGAAGTATTTCTGAAATAATTATTGCCTAGGTAACACGCGAAAGTTAAACTTTGGGATAAAGCAATTTGTCGTAATTCGTTAACGTTAACCGTTACTTATTGTTTGTATACTATACAACATATGCTTAATAAACCAGTCAAGCGCGAGTTTAACTCGTGAAGTCATAGGGTTTCGTGAAATCTATAGGTAAAGAACTATTCCCTGGATTTTTTTTGAATTTTTGGCCCTGTAGTTTTGGAGATATGATGGATGGAGTGCGTTAAGGACGATATGGATAAAAAGAATGTAACAAGTGCCTTGACAAAAGATAGAGGAAAATGGAAAAGACTCACATGCTGTCCCGACCCCACGTAAAGTGGGATAAGGTGAGAAAGAAGAGAAGAGAGAATTTTGGAGATATGGTGGGGTAAAATTTATATGCTGCAGACAGCATTTAAGGTCTAGCGGCTCTAAGCAGACAGAGCCCAGGTCAGCAAGGCCCAAAGGCCACTTTTAGCGTCATGGTGGGCGAGAAGGTGGAAAAAGAACGATTTTATATTATAGAAATACTGACATATTTATGTAAGTTTGAAATATTGCATAAACTTTCAAATTAAATCAATTTTCATTTCATACAAATAATTGCGTAATCGCCATAATTCCAATTTACGACATAACCGTGAGGACGTTTAACCCGGCCAGTAAGGGCTTTGACACACTGGTGGCAGCCTGCTAAGATCACATCAAATTATTGTGCTTTTCCATGAAGCTTTAAGTCTTAAATAGCTTAAAAAAATTATAAAAATTAAAAAGTTGACTAATCAACACATTTTTTTACAAGCTTTTTTTTTTCTTTGCTGGTCTGGGAGAAAAGAAAAAACATAGAATGTACCAGCTGCTTCTCTTCCCGTGCAGATCGTAAAAGCCGATCTAGGGAATGGGCGAGAATCTGAATCATATGAATAGGCGATGCGGTTAGCAACCCATCACTATTATGATTTCCCTTTTCCACCTTCATGCCCATCATTACGCTAAAAGTGGCCTGGGCTTTACCGCCCTTGGCTCTACCCCGTTAGGGATAAAGACGTGATAGTGTATCTGTATCTTTTATTTAGTTTCACCTGTCCCGTTATCTGTGTGTCAGTAATCAAATCTTGCAAGCTAAATTAGACCCACTTCCCATTATTCGATTAAGTAGTGTATACAGGGTTTAACAAAATATACTGAAACTATTTTAAGGGTGAATTCAGTCCATGATACTGAACAACTTTCCCCTAGGAACATATATCGAAATATGAAAAATATTTTTTGGATCCTCCCATACAAGTTGACCGATCAGCTAATCCGAGTTTACATGGAAAGCAAAAAAATATTTTTGATATTTCGATATGCGTTCTTTGGGGAAAGTTGTTCAGTATCATAGACTGAATTGACCCTTAAAATAGTTTCACTATATTTGGTTAGACGTTATATATTCTTTTATTGAGCTGAAACTTCACATACTTACATTATACATATAAGTTGGGTTGGGTGACAATACAATATTATAGTACCAATGCCAATGACCTGACCTCATGATGAATAATTGATTCATCTTGAGGAGCACTTTAAACTTTTTTGTTTTAGAGCTTATTAAAAGCTTGTTTTTAAAATAATTTCTAAATAATTACTTGTTGAAATTAATTGTTAAAAATATTTTTTATTATTTTTTGAATTACAATCTTAATTCTTGTTTCAATTTTAGCTTAAGTTAACATGGACTGAATGAGTTAAGAAAGAAAAAAAATTGTGTGATGTGGTGAGGCCCTAAGGTCTAAATTGCATTATGACTCAAGATATCGATTACCAGCGAATTATGAACTATGGGCAAATAGGTCCCTTGTTGCTTAGAAAGGCTTTAGGCTGAAATTTCCTATAAATAGTACTAAAGAAAGAGCTTTTCATGTTGTACATACTTTATTTCAGTACGAGAAATTACCAAATTATGTTAAATTATTTTTAATTGCATTCATCAGGTCTTTTTTAGTCTCCACTGCAGGAGCACAAACAACTCTGTACTACCAGAGCCATATATTAGCCAGAGCAGTTAGAGGATTTGGCCTACACTCTCCACGCTGGCCAGACGGGTTGGAGAGGTCTTATTGTTGTTTATAAGCTTTGTTTAGCTTGTGTTTCCTAAGTCGCCTTCTACGACATCCACGGGAAGACTTGGAGTGGTCCTATTCTACTCCAACGGGAACCATACGGCTTATTTGCAATCACGTAGTTTGAAATCATCTCACTTTTTCACAATTCGATGCTTTAGATTACTGGACCGTGTCCGTGAAAAGCCAAACTCATTTATTTCAATCCTCAAACTTTTAACATTGGCTAATAAGACATGATATTTTTAAATTAGACGCCATATGTCTAAAAAAAAAGAAAAAGAACCTTTGTCAAAGGATAAATATATTACTTACCGAAAGTTACGTTGTAATTATATTATCTTTGCCGAAAGTCATTATTTAATTTTTTTTGTGCAAAAGCTACAAACTATTAGCGAAAGATACAGATTTACACTTATTCTTATCATTATCATATACTTACATTATATTTTACATTGTACATTAAAAAAATGTGCAACTATTCTATCAATAATATCAAATATTTCTAAGAATTTTTATTAGTTAAATAGTCATTTACATGATAATACGCCTTTTTTAATAATTGCAAGATTTTTAACGGCAGTCTTCAACGCTACTATAGTGTTGGAATTTTATTACCTAAAAAGGCGCAATCCGAGACCCACAAAAGATTTTTTGTTTTCTCTAACCGGAAGGCTGAGGTAGCAAATTTATTTTATTAATTTATTTTTAATTCTGGTGTACAAACTATGAATATCACAATTTGTCTCTGTTATACTCGTAAATATGAACTATTGTTGCTTTCTGATATAAAATAGACAACTTTATGTCTCTGTATGGATGGTACAAATGGAGGAAAGCAAAGTAGGTTGACATTATTATCAAGTGAAAACTATTTACCGCTTAGTTAATACCTAGTAAGCCTGTTTCAGTTTAGTTCACCGTTAGGACTTAACGACAGCGGTGGCGAGGAGTTTGACGGCCCTGCGGGTGAATGCAATATTAGTGCTTAGGTATGATAAGCAACTCCATTCGTGATTTACAGTTGGATACTGGTGAAGTGGCTTAAATTTTTTCAAATTTCTGCTTTCCGTTTCCGTGCTTCGAAAGGCACTTTAAGCCATTAGTCCTGGCTGTCATCTTTAATAAACGTTAGGTGCCTTAGACAGCTTGAAAAATCTAACGCCACTGTTGGCCACTTACATCCTACACGAAAGGAAAAAATGGGCAAGTGCGAGTCGGACTCGTACATGAAGGGTTCCGTACCTCCGTACAATGTTTTAAAACGCTGAAGAAACACGTTTCTTGTATGACGACTCCTTTTAATTTTTAACTTTATCTTATTTTTAGTATTTGTTGTTATGGTGGTCATAGTAATACATAATAGGTGAAAATGTCAAGTATCTAGTTAATGCCATTATAAAGATCGAGTTAAAAACGCTGAAAAAAACACGTTTTTTGTATGACGAGCCCCTTTAATTTTCAACTTTTTTTATTTTTAGTATTTGTTATTATAGCGGCCACAGTAATACATAATCGATGAAAATTTCAGGTGTCTAGAGACGGACAGACGGACAGACAGCGGAGTCTCAGTAATAGGGTCCCGTTTGCACCCTTCGAGTAAGGAACCCTAAAAAAGAAGTGGCTAAGTGAGGTACTAGGAAACCAGAAGGTGTAGTGGTAGAGACTTTAAGCACACACACAAAAGGAAAGAAGCATGTGGCACGTAGTATATTTTTACTCTGTGATGTGGCTTAGTGGAATACTAGGAAACAAGAAGATTCGCGGAGGTACATGACAGACTTGATACTTTATCTGCCAGTAAAAAGATTCACATACATTGAAGCTTAGTCAAAGAGCTATTCGGAATGCTGATATGCAACTTAGGGGATAGGTTTTTTCTCACGCAGTCACTGATCCAGCGGAATCGACCGGTAATCGCTCACTGGAAATCTCGTGCCGGTCAATTAAATGGCCTGTTAATTATATTAATTATCTGTTACTTAACAGTGTGGATCTACGGGAAATGTAGACGTGCAGTCTAGATCGCGTCGAAAACATAAATATGTAGGTACTAATCACGTCTTTAATTTACGGTTGAAAAGGAAATAGACATAGTAAGGGGTTGTTACTACTTGCTAGCCGTCTATCGTCTATTGATTAACATGATTGCTTGGAATTTTTGCCCATTCCAAATATTAGCCTACAAAAGTAAATTAGGACTTGTATGGACAGTAAATATAATAATTTCACACGGTATTTATCTTTGAAATATGTCAAGTCAATCATTACTTGACTGCAAATCTTCTGATTTTCTTGTAGATACCCCACAGCCACTATTTTGTTGTTGTATCCTACACCATATTTTTTTCATTTCATTCAATTTACACATCTTGTTGTTGCATCCAAAAAAATCGCTACGCTATCAATTTTTTTCATATTTATTTAGCTTACTCGTACCTGTCCCGTTGTCTGTGTGTCAGTAATCAAATCTTGCAAGCTAAATTAGACCCACTTTAAATTATTCGATAAAGTTGAAACTTTACATACCTACTTATGTAAGTTGGGTTACAATGCAATATTATGGTACCAATACCTGATCTCATGATGAGGCTGGAGAGTGGCCACGGCATCTCTGTGATAAAACAACGTAACCCCACCAAGATTAGGCTTGATTGGTTCGTCTTAAAATTTTTTGTTAATTGTTTCAGATAAAAGCGTGGTGTTAGATTTTTTTTCATAATTATCTGTATATGAATGGGGGTCAGAAAGTAAGTCATCAAAAATCAATTTACTTCGCATAATTAAGTCGAAATACTCCCATAATTGTTAGCAAACGTAATACAACTACCAGGCTAGCATAAGAGGACAATACGTTCACTGTCTACCGAGTGTCAAAGCGACTAATTCCAAGACAATTAGCATTCAATGGTTTTGCAAACGATTGTTCTACTACTATTCATAATTTTTGTCGCGCTGAAAATTAATTTCGTAATAAATTCCTGTATAATAGATTTTTGGTAGTTTAGGGTTGGAATAGGTATATGCCTTATATGCTTTTTTTAAAATTGAGTACAAATATTTTAAGGGGTGCTTCAGTCCATTATTTTGAACAACTCTTCCTAATAAACGGAAAAAGTTGTTTAAAATGATGGACTGAACTGATGCACCCTTAAAATTTAGTACTTAATTAAAAATAACCTTTTATATTTGTAATCGGTACTCGTATTTCTTTGTTAATTAATTGTTTTGTTTGATTCTCTGTGACAATATATGATGATAATTTATGTTTTAGTAATATTCTTTTCTATTATTTTCAGGTACGTTTGGTTCAATTTCTGCACAATGTGGAAATGGTAAGACAATACAAAATTTTAATGTAATCAGAGATTGTTAAGTTATAATACGTATAAAAAGATTTACTTAAATAATTTTAAGGGTAGATTCGATAGGTACATACTGGGCAACTTTCCCCAAGGAACATATATCAAAATATAAAAAATGATTTTTGACTTTCTTTACAAACTCGGATTACCTGATCGGCCAACTTGTATGGGAGGCAAACAAATATTTTTCACATTTCGATATATGTTCCTAGGGGAAAGTTGTGGGATTTTTAAGTGTCAAGGATTGAATGCACTCTTATAATAGTTTCAATATATTTTTTTGGGCGTTATATATTGAATTATGGTCATAAATATACTAAAACGAACTAAGGAAACCGACGAACAGCCTTCAATTCCTTCAGTCGTTAACCATTTGTATGCATATTTTTAACCTAAATAATCGCAAAGTAAGTTGAGTGAAACTAAATTATTAAATCTTCTTCGTCTAAGTGCATTCCCGGTTGCATCCTCAGCTGTGCTGCTTCGGAGCCCGGGGTGCGCTTTCCCGCTTTTTCTTCTCCAAATATAATATGCATGTCAAAAGTCACCCAAGGATGTCAAAGACCTTGTAAAATGGAGAAGAAATACTAGTCGGAACACTTTCAATGATTTGACTATAGTTTTACAACCGGCCGCCTGCCTGACGTCAACCCTCTTTGGGAATGTATTTGTACGCAAAGTTTTATAACCGGCCGCCGCCCGACGTTAACCCTCCTTGGGAATGCAATTGTAGCACGAGATATTTGTGATAAGTCCTTTAGTCGCCTCTTACGACATCCACAGGAAGAGACGGAGTGGTCCTATTCTAACCCGGTACCAAACGGGTAACTATTATGTTACGGGTATGAAACTAAATTATTAAATATGGTTCTGTATATCGATTTGTAGTAATTTAGTACGTAGGCAGGAGCTAGGATTTTTTGTCCCAACGATAGACCTACCAGTGGGACTACTGGGAATGTCCGTCCCAACCGTTCTGCTGGTAGGTCTATTGGGACAAAAAATCCTATATCTAAAAATATCTAGTTAATGCCATTATAAAGATCTAGTTAAAAACGCTGAAAAACACGTTTTTTGTATGGCGACCCCGTTTAATTTTTAACTTTTTTTTTATTTTCAGTATTTGTTGTTATAGCGGCCATAGTAATACATAATCGGTGAAAATTTCAAGTGTCTAGCTATTACGGTTCAAGAGATAGAGCCCTGTGACAGAGGGACAGACAGCGGAGTCTCAGTAATAGGGTGCCGTTTGCACCCTTTGGATACGGAACCCTAAAAAGGATGCACATTTAGAAATATGATGTCACTGCTAAAAGGCTTCGCGCATACGAAAGAGATAGCAAGATATCGTCACCACGCTCCTACTTATCCTCATATTAATAATTAAAATTCTAATTACAGCTTCGTTTAAGAAAACTGGTTACAGTTTTCTTGCGTTTTTATAGAAAAGTTGGTCTAGGGTAAGGTAAGGGTACTCTTAACTCTCTATGCTCGCTATTTCAATAAGGATCCCTAAAGACGTTACCACACAAGGAAACAGTAGGCCCAGCCCAGAAGCAATAACGTGTATAATTGTTTCCGTTCGCTTTTATTGCTTTTGAACTATATGACTATAAACTACGGATTATGAATTCCTGGTATGAGTATTATTTTAATATTCTGTGCTCCTGGTAACGAATGTCAAAAACAATAATTATTTTGATTTGGAATGAATATTTGCCATATTTCTTGCAATGCAGTTGGTTCTTGGTCCAAATCTTTACCCTTTATGTGTCAGACATACCCCATGACAAAAAGGCTATGAGACCCAAAAGTGTGAGTGGAAATAATTTAATGATGAATTATTGGTACAAACAAAGAATTAGATAACGACAAATCACACAGATTGACCAGACCCAAATTAAGGTTTAAACTGTATTATAGCCTACGAACTATAGCAACTAATTAAAAAATAGTATCGTTGAGCAGTCATATGTACTCGTATGAATGTAATTTATAAACTAAATATCTACGTTTATTCAAACATCAAAAACCTAGTACAATTTGCAAGTCTACAATGTGGAACACTCTTAGATCTATAAAAATTAAATGAGACACGAGCAAGTAATCAATTTATAAAAGGTGCTCGTAAATCCATAATTAATCACATAATATAATTACGACGGTTATACAGTTTTTTACGCACATATCATAACCATTACGCTTGTGATGACGCCGCCATGATTACGCTCTAGTTTTTACTCGACTACGGAAATGCCAAAGGAGGGTTCTTCTGCTTAAAGTTTTAACTAATTATTCAGGCATATTTGCTTATTTCAATATTTAGCAAGCGCTTTATAACGTCTTACAAAATATACTAAAACTATTTTAATGGTGAATATTTTATTCGACCCTGTATAATTAATGATGATGCGATTGTAAAGGAACTAACCTGCTAGTAGGTTTTTTTTTTTTAATTTATGGCTTGATGCTACTGCGTATTTAGCCAGGAACAAGTTAATAAAACGTGGGAAATTCTTTTTTCCTAACAAGTTACAATCACAATACAAGTCCTTTTAAACCTATCTTTAATTTTGTTCTTTATTCCTAATCCTAACCTAACCTAATCCTAACAAGTTACAATCAAAGGGTAGTGTAGGCCTTTGACTACTTCAAGGGAGCTTCTGGCGACAAATCTGTACGAGTCCACTGGTTTTCATAGCCGATTGAGTGGCGGACGACGCCCGAAGACGCCCACACAGTCCGCGAAACAAATATCACTACAGCCGTACTATGACTGTCCACTTTAACTATTTCACATATTGTTCATGAGCATGAGCATTTATAACACCAAACAACACCAATTTCATATTATAAGGTCCACTAAAATCAATTTGCAAAATAATTTAAAGAAAACCCCAACCAAACACCTTGACTTCCCGCCAAAAACTCTGCTAGTAGGTTATTGTCGCCTAGTACTTTTAAATCACTTGAAGCAACTAACTGAGTTGCTATTTTACTAATTATTACTCTGTGCTAAAACTAAAACTTATGTTACTTAACGCTTAAATACGAAGTGATTGTAAGTAACCTCCTGGCAGGTTATAATAGCTTAGTACTTTTAACTATTTACCTAATTATTTCCTAATTATAAACATTGATAGTTGAAAACTTACTCAGTGAATAGATTATAAACAAACCATCCTCCTTACAGGATAAAGATGACAATAAGTCAAATCAGACACTACTTTCTAAATGTCAAAACAAACTATTGGATAAGTTTCTATGGGATTTGTATGAAATACAAAACCGTGACGTCATAGATATTTGGAGTCAAATAGCGCTCGTAATATCAGTTTCTTTGCATTAAAAAATCTAAAACATGTTGAAAATGGATATGATCAATGACAAGTGACACTATTTTGTGACGTTTTATTACAGTATATTTTGACCCAGTCAATTCACTGTTACATTTAATTTTATGATAATACTTTGACAGTATTATTGAATTAAGCCAAAACTTATTAAGTAGCTATTTAGTTACGAAGGCATTTTAAACACACCAATCTCCTAACTGGTTATAATCGCCTAGTACTTTAACTAATTACTAATTATTTCCTAATTCACAATTACATCGATTACTTCGCTATGCTCTATGGAACAGGTAATTGTATGCAAAATTGCACATAACAAGTTATGTTGTTATTACATCGGTGTTTAAAACTAAATTTCGTAACCAAGATGTATTTGTTTATTTCTAGTTTTATGCATGAATGTTACGCTTTATTAATTAAAATATTAATGTTACAAAAAAAGTAATGATATTTTTTACTATTTTTACAAATACTCATAGCTAGTTTTTATTGGTATTGCCGATTGAAACATGGTTCTTTCTTTTACTATTCGAGCCATTGGACAAACTGGTCGTGGGGCGAAACAACGAGAATACCCTATAAATCATAAACACGTTTAAGTATGGTTGAAGAAGTGTTCACTGTGAGAACTTACCTCAAAAGATTGCTTTCTCAGCATTATCTTTACTTACTGGTAGAAAAGGCCCCAGGCCTTAAGTCCGCCATTTACATGTATTAATAAAGTCAAATAAATAAATAAGTGTAAATATTCTAAATGTTTTCAAGAAATTATAACACAAAAAGTTTTACTACAATTTTTTTATAGTAAATTATGTTTACAACATAAAATTTGTTCCGCTATTACCAAGACAACATAAACAGATGTTACATAGTTCAGAAGGTGAGGTAGTGACACTGTGGAACAATCAGAGCGAGACCGTCACGGTGTGTGTACCGGACCTTAGTGACGTCACGAGAAAAGCGAGCGTTACAAGAAAACTTACATTTACATTTAGACATATGTAAATGTGATGACTATTCAAACACATTTTCTGGCCTAAAATATAAACAACTCTATGCATTCCCAAGGAGGATTGAAGACGGCAGGCGGCTGGTTTTAAATTAAAACCTGCACACTAGCAGGCCTGTGTCACTCCCCGTTTAAGTATTGAAAATATACCTACATTATTACAATGCGCACGGCGATCACTCCGGAGTGGTAAATTCAGATACGAATTGTTTGTCCAGAGTAATAAGAATGAAGTTGGCCTGCAATGGATTTGTAGGTATCTAAACAAAAAAGTGCTGAGTTCGGACGTGAGCTAAATTAAACCATATCGCTAACCACATTGAGTAGATATTTCTTTGAATCTCTTTGCTGAGTGAGACTTCTGTACATGAGTACTAGTACTTATTCTATGACAGTCCACTAGTGTCCAATAATGATTTTTGGCTCTAAATGACAGTCATTGAGCTACGTGAGATGCCTCTAGCTAGGTAGCTTTAAAAATCAGACACTTGCTTTACAAATAACACACTCGATATGGATGAATTAGGTCGTGGGGCGAAATGTCCATGCCCTTTTTGCATCAATTAGATTTTACAAGCTTTATTTAGTTTCACCTGTCCCGTGAGTCCGTAATCATATCTTGCAAGCTAAATTAGACCCACGTCCCATTATTCGATTTATTGACGTGACAACGTCTTATAAATTGGTTAGCCGGGTGACACTTCAAGAAACTGCGTTACGCTCCGCTCACGTTATGCGCTCACAATGAGAGCGAGTGAGAGGCACGCGTCCCTTCCACTCGGGCATGGTTAGCCCGCCTAAGAGCGAGAGAGACAGACATAAAAAGACTTGTCACGTAAAACTTTCGCCCGTATACCGACTTTACAGGCAACCAATTTTTTTATTTATTTAAGGGATATTATTAATTGCACATCTAATAAATAATCACCCATCAATTTAATCTCATCATTTATATACTTTTTTACATCAAATAAATCAACAATCTTATCATAAGTACTGATTGCACAGCAAATAAATACTGACTGCACATCAAATTTATTAGGTTAGGGCAAACCTATAGGTTAGGTTATGTTAGAACTGCGACCAACACACGCACGAGCCGAGCGAGCGAAGCGAGCGTGCCGCGGCAGCGGCCGGCGAGTGCTAGGAAAGTTCTATCCATTTTACTGCGCCACAAATATAAATTGCAGTTTGTTTAGTAATATTTTCAGTTGAGTATTTTGCTGTGCAATCAGTAATTTTGATTTGCGTTTAAATACTACCCTTTATTTAACTTTATTACAAAAAATGTAACAGGCGGACTTAAGGCCTAGGGCCTTTTCTACCAGTCAACCTACAGGTGGTGCGGATAAAAGCAAATTTTGATTCAAAATTTGATTTGATTTTGATAAAAGAAAATTCGATTGAGCTAAAACTTCACATACTTATGTAAGCTGGGTGACAATGCAATATTATGGTACCAGTGACCTGATCTCATGATGAAGCCGGGAGGTGGCAATGGCACTCGTGATTAAACAACATAACCCCACCGAGTTTGGACTCAATTGTTTCGGGAGAACTTAAACTTTTTAGCTCATTGTTTTAGATAAAAGTTTGTTTTAAATATATATTTTTTTAAATAATTACCTGTTTAAATCGTCAAATCGGATCGTAAAAATCTATAGTAAAAAAACCCTCTGACGGGAAGCAATATCTACCTTCACTACGAATTAACTAAAGGATGAAGGAATTATCTATCGGAGATGTACGGTGCGATAGTTGTGCCGTACCGGGCATCGAACCTGCACCGCTACAGATAACGACAATTGAATCTAACGATGTGTATCTTGAGCGGACGTTGATAGAAATGGAATGGAAGTGCTTAATTAACCAAGCGAGCGAAGAGAGCAAAGCGTCTCAGTTATTGAATTGCCCAAAGAATGCTTTTGTCTGTCTGTCTGTTCTCACCTACAGTTTTTTTTTATTTATTTGGTTCGCTAATTTACAGTTCGCGTTTCTCAACCGATTCTCGTGAAATTTAGTGAGCAGGTAAGATAAATAAAAAAAATTCGCCCTCCCATACAAAATCCGTTTGGCTGAGCGCTGATTTGTATGACAGGACGAAAAATTTATATTATCATCATCACTATCACCAGGTCTTTCTAGTCTCCACTGCAAGAG
Source organism: Acrobasis repandana (assembly GCA_963576875.1). Lineage (NCBI taxonomy): Eukaryota > Metazoa > Arthropoda > Insecta > Lepidoptera > Pyralidae > Acrobasis > Acrobasis repandana. Next base: position 4,638,108 of record OY756238.1, read on the forward strand.
CACGACCCTCTCTGTACTGCAAGAGCCATACTTGCCCAGAGCAGCCAGAGGATTTGGCCTACACTCTCCACGCTGGTCAGACGGGTTGGAGAGGTCTTATTGATGTCCAAGCTTTGTTTAGCTTGTGTTTCTTCTACGACATCCACGGGAAGACTTGGAGTGATTCTATTCTTCTCTGCCGAAAACCACACGGTTTTTTTTTCGATTTGTAATAACTTTTTATATATATAGAGTAGTTCAGTATCATGGACTGACCTTGCTCCAAAAATGTTGCCAGTTAATTAAAAGTTACCCTGTATAAAATTTTCGATGCAGTTTTTCGAAGTTTTTCGAAATTTTTCTTTCTTTTAAGAAAATGGTAGAAAAATTCGTGTTGAAAACTTAATATATACATATATACTTTAAAATATATCAGCCATTTCATCCAATGTTCAAAAATGTCAAAAGACTTTTACGTTACCCTTATTGAGTAAGTAATATTTTTTTGCTGCTACTATATTACGTAGGTAATGTAGTAGAAGCAAAAAAAAATTATTTTCGTAGGTTTGCTAGTAATTTGTGTGCTGCCATCTCTGTGAGCAGCTGGTACTAATAATTTGTCTACAAGTTCCTGCTATTTACGGGCTCTCAAATAGTTTGTATGTCGTTGGGTGCCAGTGATCGGGGATTTAAAACTAGATCTTTTTACAAGGTCGATAAATCAATTAATCTTATCTATCTATACCCAATTATTAGGCGGTGTTTCTTACAAATACAACCTAAAATTACAGGAAACGACACTCAGTGGTTAAAGTTGCAACATTCATTACTGGAAATGATTATTTTGTAATCGGATGCTACTGTTACGTACCAATTTACAGGTGGAATTAGGTTTATACTTTAGAAAGTTGTTTAAGAATAGATTTATTATTTTTGGTACCCAAAAGGTTCCAACGGGACCCTATTACTGAGTTTCCGGTGTCTGTCCATCCCTCCGTCCGTCTGACACAGGGCTCTATCTTTTGAACCGTAATAGCTAGACACAATTTTCACCGATTATGTATTACTGCAGCCGCTATAACAAAAAATACTAAAAATAAGATGAAGTTAAAAATTAAAGGTGGTCGTCATACAAGAAACGTGACTTTTTAGCGTTTTAAAATATTTGACGGAGGTACCCTTCACGTACGAATCTGACTTGCACTTAACCGGTTTATTTAGTTCCAAAGCTGAGTTTCAATAACATTAAATAAATCCTGAAAGATTTTCTTTCCGTCATCAAATTGATTTTGGTGGGTGTTATTAATATTTATAGTTGTCTCTAGTAAGACCGCGGTTACCTTTTTTGTATTTTATTTTTATTTTTTTTATTATTTATTTATTTACACACAATAACATTTAATACATTAATGTTTAATGTATTTACGATGCCATCATAATCTCTTTTGAGATTTCCCGTGTATCGGTATAGGTACCATTAATGACACTAATTGATGTAACACACTATTTTAATTTATTTATCCACCTTCTGGCTCACCATCACGCTAAAAGTGGCCGTGGGTCTTATGGGCCTGGGCTCTGCTTAGAGCTGCAAAACCTTAAATAATCTGTTCGCCTCATTAGGGATGATAACGTGATACTGTATATACTCGTATATATGACGATCTTCGTGGGTTCAGGAGGTTCACAGGTTGTGGGTTCGATCCCCAGCCGGAGTAAGTTCGAAAATGGCCTTTTTTGAATTCGCTAAATGACAACAAGTCAAATCAGACACATTTTTCTAAACGTCAAAAAATTTTTTTCTATGAGATTTGTATGAAAAGCAAAACCATGACGTCATGGATTTTTGGAGTCAAATAGCGCTCCTAATATCAGTTTTTCTGCATTATAAATCTAAAATCAGGTTGAAAATGGATATGATCAATGACAAGTGACACTATTTTGTGGCTCCTACTCTTTTTGTCTAGTAAGCAAGTTCTATATTTCTACAAAGTGCGCGATGCGTCGCGTCGCGTCGCGTTTCGGTGTGAACTGACCCTAACAGTACCAGATAATTAATTTTCGACCCAGTCATCTACCCAATTGTCCTGGGCCTTGGGTGTTTATCTATAAGTATAATTATGTACATATTTATTATAAAGTATAGTATCGTTGAATTAGTATCTCATAAGATAACACAAGTTTAAAACTTACAAACTTTAGGGCTAGCTTAATCTTTGTGATTTGTCCCTATATATTTATTTGTTATATTAATATCACTTCTAGTAAACTATTTCCAAAACCACCTGACCATCTACAGATTGATTACAGGAATTCTTTGTCCTCCAATGAGTCGAAATGTACTCGCAAACAATGTTTGGATAACGGTGCGTTTATAACTGTATCGCCCTTTTGACGTTTGGTTTTATAGTCTTGTTATTTTTGCAAAAGGAGGTCAATGATACCTTAGTTGTTGATATTAAATTATTTGCAATATATTAGTGAGTTTTATTTGCACTAAACAAAGGAATTTTTAATGTACGATAAATTAATATACTTTAACGATTTTTTTGCTAAAATTTAACTCAACTGTTACCAAGTTTATGAATTAAATACAAATCATTTTTCCTCTTTGCTTTCCTCATTTTCTCTCTTTCTGTCTATCTCTTCGTTTTTGCACTGATGAGGTTCGTGCCATGTTATTAACATTGTGAACAAGTTACCACCACTTGTCTTAGTCCCAGAATTTAAAAGCGAAATTGAGATTTTTATACACAATTTTAATTCGATAGAGTAAAAAAATTACGTTTCGTTTGGCCATCCACGACTAAATTAACATTAAATTACGTAGTACGAGTATCTTTATTATCTGCGTAGTAAAAAAGTAGAACAACCCAGGCTGTGGGTACCAGGGCGGCATAAAAACAAGCAAGCTCTAGATAAACGCTATCGAAACATCCGGGTGTTTTCACTCAGGGAACTTAAACAATTACAACGTGTGAACGTCCCACTATAGTATGCGTTCCTGGTACTTTCGTACACTTTCTATGGAGCACGTAATAGTTAGGCAATTAGATGTGCGATTGTTATCTGAGACCTAGGCACACCTAAGGTCTAGACTTAACTCTAGATCTTGTAGGGTGTGAAAAGAATTATATAAGTACACGTTTAGTCTCCGAAGCTTACGTATAAGTTATACATAAATTTTAAATTCGTCGTGTATGTTAGGCTAATCTCAGAGCATAATTAAGTAGGTATTGTACGAGTAGGTACCTAGGGATCGTGTAGCCGTGTAGTTCCCAGCAGAGTAGGACAGGACCACTCCAAGTCTTCCCGTGGATGTCGTAGAAGGCGACTAGGAAACACAAGCTAAACAAAGCTTAAAACATCAATCAGACCTCTCCAACCCGTCTGGCCAGCGTGGAGAGTGTAGGCCAAATCCTCTGACTGCTCTGGCTAATATATGGCTCTTGTATTACAGGGAGGGTCGTGCTCTTGCAGTGGAGACTAAAACGACCTGATGATGACTTTCCACACAAACTCTGAACAGTCAACTTGTATTTTATCTTATATAAATTTAACAAACGTTTGTTTTTTAAAGAATAAGGGGGTTAGAAAATAACTGAAAATAACCTTCTAGAGTTTGTACTCGTATTTTTTTGCAATAATAAAGACATCAACGCGTTTATACATACATACAATATCACGTCTTATCCCTAAAGGTGCAGACTGAGTATTTTGGTATTGCAGTTGCTCCAAGCGTACAGAGCCCAGGGCCGCAAGATCCAAAGTTGATCAGAAAGTTGTTCAGTATTATGGACTGTATTCACCCAATAGTTTCAGCATATTTTGTTAGGCGTTATATATCTGTATGTTAAATAAATCATCAACATATTTTATAAGTTGCTATGTATTTTAATGAACGCCATTATAATATTTAATTAGTGTATGTAAGGTCGAACTTAACTGCTCTTTAAACTAGTTATTTATGCATGTTAACTGACGTTAAGATTATAATAATTAAGTTACTCAAATAAATAAATCACCAAACTCTCATCAAATTAACATTAAGTTTTAATAAGATACAGCAGGATACACTATCACCACAGAATACAGTAAGCGTATACAGAACGGAATCTCGTGTCTTGTGCGCCAACTTGCAGTGTGCGCTCTCGCCCGTCATCAAAGCGAAAACGGGGGAGAGGTGCGGGGGCGGGGAACGGGGACGCATATTGCGCGTAGGTACCTTAGGAGATTCCGTTCTTTATACTCTTACTGTATTCTATGCTATCATGTCTTTATCCCTAACGGGGCAGACAGAGCCTAGGGCGGTAAGGCCTAGGCCACTTTTAGCGTGATGGTGGGCATGAAGATGAAAAAAGGAAATCAAAATAGTGATGGGTTGCTAACCGCATCGCCTATTGATATGATTAAGATTCTCGCCCATTCCCTTGATCGGCTTTTATGATCTGCGCGGGAGAAGCAGCGGGTACATTCTATGTTTTTTTCTTTTCTTACAGACCTTCAAGGAAGATTATTAGGTGTACAACGTGAAAGGGACATATGATATTATTATATTACAATAACAGCCAAAAAACAAAAATAAATTTCAGCATTTCCATACAAAAGTGTGCAGCCGCCCGGGCGATTTGTATGGGAATGTCGATTTTTTTTGTTTTATGGCTGTTATTTTAATTTTATCATACTTTAGTGATCTAGTATTGATTTATAACGGGTGTATCCCTTCCACGTTGTATTGTATAATATTTATCATACTTATATAACAAATAGCACAAGAAAAAGTGAATGATTTACTTCTTTTCATAGTTTTTTACTATTTTCCACATATGTATTTATATGTTTAAGTATGAATTATATTGTACTAGCTGTGCCCGCGACTTCGTTCGCGTGGTTGTCGGAACGTAATGTTATATAGCCTAAAGCCTTCCTCTATAAATGGACTACCCAACAAAAAAAGAATTTTTCAAATCGGACCATTAGTTCCTGAGATTAGCGCGTTTAAACAAACAAACAAACTCTTCCGCTTTATAATATTAGTATAGATAAGTATAGATATATAAATAGTATAGATATTTAAATATATATTATAATAATTTTGAAGTAATTATTATACCTGAATATTGTATCTTTTATTCAATATTTATACGCCAACTACTGTTTTTCTTTTCCTAAAGCTTGAAAGGGAGAGAACGCTTTAGCTTTAAGTGTACCTATTGCAGCTTTTGATTTAGAAGTTTAAAAAAATAGATTATAACTAAAACCAACGGGGCTTAAAACAATTATTTATTTTAATTTTTTTTTAATACAAAGTATATTTTGATGTAAGTTGCGTTTAGTTTTTCCTAATATTATAATTTATTTCAAACATATTTCAACAATTCTTCTATGTTACACATTAAACATTAAGAAACACTCGATTCGAATACAGGAAAAGTGCTTGTTAAGGTGCCGCAAAGAATTCCTAGAAACGATAAAATCGTATGTACTCATGAAGTTAAATAAGGAGGGAACAGAATTGACACATACAAAAATAAAATACGTCAAACCGATTACTGTTCGACATGAGAATCTGATAAAAATTAAATGTTTTTTACGTTTTATTTCACAGCAGAATCAATTAACGGAATTGCAATAACATGTAAAGCAATTCTTGTTTATTTGTATGTTTGTAATAACTTTATTGTATTAAAAACATTTAAGTATAATAATATGTACAACAATACGAAAGACCAAATATACAAAGGCAGACTTATCGTATGTAGGGATCTCTTCCAGTCAACCAGCGAGAGATTGAGGGGATATTTACTGAGTTATATATATTTTTTTAAATTAAGCAGTTATGACATACTTATTTCTTGTAGTTTTGTTAGCGCTTGGCACCGCTGTCCCTTTACTAACGCCCAGCTATTATCCTTCTGTAATCTTTCCATTTTGTACTAACTAAAGTGAAGTAAGGCCATAGGTGGACATCATGTGTCACTGTCTCAACTAGGCAGTCAGAGTGAAAAGGATTGATCGGGCTAACGCTAGATTTATTAAAATAGGAAGTTATTTGGCGCGTGGTGGTGTTAGTTACTAGGAACAAATGCGTTGAATGTCGGTGATTGTCACTACTGTTATGTTTATTCCTGGTAGCATTGTCAGGTTTCTGTAAATATGGTGAAAAGTAAACAAATGAAAATTTTTTAATTAAAGTGTTTACAATAATTATAAAAGATAATTATAATTTATAATCGTACCCAACTAAAGTCAAATCGTTTGGCAGAACAGAAAAAACAAATAAAAGAAAATATCAAAAGAAATTAGAAGAAGATTATTATTTATCGGAATCATCATAGTTGTAGTTTATATATCTATACTTCTATACTAATATTATAAAGAGGAAAGATTTGTACGTATTTTTGTATGTTTGTAATGAATAGGCTCAAAAAGTACTGGGCCGATTTAAAAAATTCTTTCACCGTTGGAAAGCTACACTATTCCCGAGTGACATAGGCTATGTGTGTACCACGGGCGAAGCCGGGGTGGACTGCTAGTATATTATATATTAAGTATATTTATTTCTAAATAGACATATGTATTTATTTAAGTATGTATGTAACATATGTATATGTATGTTTATATGTAGTTTCATAGTATGTAAATTTCTTCTTCCTTTATTTAACGAACACGCCTGTATGCCTTTCATATATGACCATCTCCTCTCACGGGCCTACTGGAAGAGATCTCTTTTGAGATAAGTAGTGCCTTTGTACAACTTTTTGTTTATGTATTCTCTGTATATATTGTCCGTGTACATAAATTGATAAATAAATAAATAAATAAGAAATGATTTAAATGTACTTGCAAAGCAATTCTTCTTTAGCTTTTTCTGTTGTTGTTATAGCGTAGATTTTTACCTGATAAATTGTAATATCACTTCGATTTATAGAATATTATGGCAGGTTAATAGATTTAGAGGTAGCATTCTATATGTATAACGTCGAACAAAATATACTGAAACTATTTTTAAAGGGTGAATTCAGTCCATGATACTGAACAACTTTCCCCAAGAAACATACCTATATCGATTTATGAAAAATATAATTTTTGACTTTTTTCATACAAATTCGGATCAGCTGATCGGTCAACTTGCATGGGAGGTCAAAAAATATTTTTCATATTTTGATATATGTTCCTTGGGAAAAGTTGTTCAGTATCATGGACTGAACCCACCCTTAAAATAGTTTCAGTATATTTTGTTAGACCCTGTATAAGAAGTAGGTACCTATATGTTTTTTTTTTGTATTATACTAGACAACCTGTCTGACAAATTTTGCACACCCGTGATGGTAAAACATGATTGGACGTAACGAAATGTCTAAATCTTGCTTGTAACGTTGCAACACATTTGGCAAATAAATTCATCTTAATCTTTTATCATGGTAGTTTTCTATTTTTGGCTACAATTTTCACGTTTCTTTTCTCACTGCTGAGCCATCGAACTTAGCACGAGGGGACCAAATAACAAAGGATGAATTCATTGGTCGCCGCCGGTGAAAGGCGGCCGTAACCAGTTCAAGGCAGATAAGTCAAGTTTGTGCTATCCATTACGATATCCGTTCCGTTATGATTTTAGCCGGCTATTGGTTATTATGTCAATCGCATTAGGTATATTATGAGACCTGTAATTAGTGCTTGTAAGATATCAAATGAAAATGTTTTCTTATGTGTGAATGGCCAACACTGGTGTCTCTTTAAGCTGCATACAAACGTCTCATATTACGCTAGTAATATACAGGGTCTAACAAAATATACTGAAACTATTTCAAGGGTGGATTCAGTCCATGATATTGAACAACTTTCCCTAAGGAACATATACCGTAATATGAAAAATAATTTTTGACCTCCCATACAAGTTGACCGATCAGCTGATCCGAGTTTGTAGGGAAAGCCAAAAATAATTTTTCATATTTCGACATATGTTCCTAGGGGAAATTTGTTCAGTATCATGGACTGAATCCACCCTTAAAATAGTTTCAGTATATTTTGTTAGACGTTATATAAGTCAATATCTGATATACTCGTAGTTTCTTTTAGCAGTGGTCGTTGCGAAACGCTAGTATCGGTAGCTTTTGAACAAAGAGAAAAATAATTTAGATATAAATAAACATTACACGTAATGTACACTATAATTATTGACGTGTAAAAGTGCCTGCTAAGGCCTAATTACTGAATAAATATTTGATTTTGATTTTGAAGATGGTTATCTAATGATTCACATATTATACAACGTGGAGGGGACATACCCGTAACAAAATAATAGTATATTGATATTAAAATAACAGTCATAAAACTTTAAAAAAAATCGTCATTCCTATACTAATTGCCCGGGCGGCTGCACACTTTTGTATGGAAATTCCGAATTATTTTTGTTCTTTGGCTGTTACTTTAATTTTATTTTATTGTAATTATTGATCTAGTACAGACAGAGCGTGGTGCGATTTACAGATGTACAGTTATGTCCCTTCCACGTTGTATAGGGTCTAATACACTGAAACTATTTTAAGGGTGAATTCAGTTTATGATACTAACAACATCTCCTAAGGAACATATATCGAAATATGAAAAATATTTTTTGCCTTCCATACAAATTGACTAACGAGTTTCTATGGAAAGCAAAAAATATTTTTCCCATTTCGATATAAATACTCGAATGTTCCTAGGAGAAAGTGGTTAAACCCTGACGAAAAAGGAGGGTGGATATGAGGTATCTGTGCGTCTATCCGTATCATCGTAGCATTCGTAGCTCCTAAACAAATTGATCAATTTCGATGTGTTTTTTTAACAGAAAGCCTTGTCTTTTTCTTCTTTGCTGGTCTGGCAGAAAAGGATAAATATAGAATGTACCACCTGCTTCTCTTCCCGTGCAGATCGTAAAAGCCGATCGAGGGAATGGGCGAGAATCTAAATCATATGAATAGGCGACGCGGTTAGCAACCCAATACTATTATGATTTCCCTTTTCCACCTTTATGCCCACCATTACGCTAAAAGTGGGCTTTACCGCCCTAGGCTCTGTCTACCCCGTTAGGGATAAAGAGGTGATAGTGTTTCTGTATCCTTGTCTATCGAAGTGGTTCTTAGCTATGTTTCACGAAAATCGGTTCAGCAGTTCAAAACTTATTGAGGGTGAACGCTTTAAAGTCGCGGGTTCAAATTAACTTGTTTGTTCTATACCGAGACCATTTCCAGTTTAAGTCTGGACACACAAAAATAAAGATCTTTAGCAAACCATTAGCGTGTGTTTACTTTAAAAATACGTTTCTCCGCCACCGGGTTACACCATTTAGCAATTAGTGAATGTCTCAAGAGGCTGAGAACGTAAGTTGAAGTGGTGAACAGAACTGCGACCGGATTCTGTTGCAAACAGTCTTTCAAAAGTAGTGTTTATTTATTTTTTTATTCCAAAATATACAAACTTAACGCAATAGGACTTACCAGTCAACCTACAGATGCCAAAGAATAACCTTTAAGAAGCTGCTCTGCAACATTTAATTGTACGCATTTTGTTTTGGAGGGTGATAATAACTTTAAAATATCATGTCATGACTATTTGCGATTATGCCTACTAAGTATTGGTCCCAATTGCTATCAAAATATGTACGTATATTGCTTCTACAAATGTTAAGTTATGTTTTTTCTAACGTGCATGATATTTTCAAAAGATTGTTGATTGATCATCTGTTGGTTGACTGATAGAAAAGGCCCCTGGACTTAAGTCCGCCATTTACATATATTGTAATAAAGTTAAATAAATAAATATTTTTTTCCATTTCGTAAGCAATCCGAAAGCATTTGAAATTTGCCTGGAAGTGCCAAAGTAGCGCCAATAACCTAAAAAATTGTAATAGATTAGGATTGTGGCCACGATATAAGGAGAGATAAATACAACGTTGTGACAAAAGTTCTAAATATGAAGGTAAACGGGAAAAGAACTGGAGCGAGACGAGAAAAGGATGGAGTGTGTAAATCTGGATATGAATAGTGAAGGCGTCCGTCATAGAGATAGACTGAACACGTCTAGTGCGCCCATATAACGTAGCGTTCGTCCTAAAGATGTAAAGGTTAAGATGACGAAGGGGACAGAGAAAATAGGAAGCGACTTACATGCTGGTCTGACCCCATCTAGGGTCGGATAAGGAAAGTAAGAAAATGTTATACTGTTAATCCTAATTCAAACTTGGCATTAAGTCAAAAACAAATTGCAGAGTAGCACCTGCCTTGCGCATAGCCCGTGCATTTCATATACACAAGTTATCCTTCTATAATCTATTTTTATTTAGTGCTGGGAACGAATTGTGAAACACTAACCCTAATTACCAGGGTGGCATAGGTTACGTGTGGATGAAAGTGAGCCTATGTTAGTCGCATTGTCGATAAGATCTTGTTATACAATGATTAGCAATGCTTGAGTTTCTTTTAATTGTAGTGTTTGTCAAGCAATCATTAAGGCCATACCTAAATTTTCCGGGGTCCAGTGCTGCCCCCATTTAAAATAAATCATTTCAAAGAAAACGGAGACATCATTTAAAATTTTGCTACTACCAAGCCCTAGATAACCTTTCAAAGTATTTTATGAACTACTGTTACAGTTTAAAGTGAGAACGTTAAGTAAAGAAAACGGAGACATCATTTAAAATTTTGCTACTACCAAGTCCTAGACAACCCTTTAAACTATTTTGTGAACTACTGTTTACAGTTTATAATGAGAACGTTTAGCTTTACTACGCACATTTGCCAAAAGTGGCCGTTTTTCGCAAATGTGCGTAGTAAAGCTAAACGTTCTCATTATAATCTGTAAACAGTAGTTCACAAAATAGTTTAAAGGGTTGTCTAGACTTGGTAGTAGCAAAATTTTAAATGATGTCTCCGTTTTCTTTACTTACCGTACTCAACTAAAGTGGTTGCCCGTTCGTCAGCGTCGCCGGCTGCATATTCTTACAACCCTCTTTTCCATTCTATTTGACCCTAAAACTCCATGGTATCTCAGATCAAAATTCACTTTTCTTGGTAATACTCATGTGAAAAATCTTCGCTCTTCTAGCAATATCCGTCTCGCTATACCAAATCACCGGAGTGGGTTCTTTGAGCGTTCGTTTACTGTTCAAGCGGTAAAGCTTTGGAACGCCCTACCAATTAATGTCCGGAAGGCTCGTACTCGTGTAGCGTTCAAGAGTGCAGTGCGTGCTCATTATCTTCGTGAACTTTCAGATAGAATATAGATATTAGATAGATAGATAGATAGATAGATAAATCGTTTATTTGTGAAAACTGCACATACACAATCACACACAAAAAATAAATTAATAATATTACGTTATTTACATACAGGTTTTATAGCGATGCGATGTGTTTATGTATGCTGCAGCAGCACAAAAAGGTCGTAGGCTCAGCGAAAATATTGCTCAAAGAGCAATGCGCTGATTTTCAGCTATAACCTTAGGTAGGTGCAAGTGCGATCATTTGAGAAAATTGTAAGGTATACGTGTATTATGATATAATATGTAGTTTACGTATAGTTTATTATATTATATATTATAACCATGTATATTTTGAATGTAGGTTTATTCATGTGTATATATATATATATATATATAACAGTAACAATATAATATATATATATTATATTGTTACTGCTATCCTCATAAGGTAAATGTGACAATATCTACATAACTTGCACCTCCTTCTAAAATTTTCTTTTTCTCGGCATCACCAGTGGGTTGACTGGTAGATAAAGCCTATGGCTTTAAGTCCGCCTATTACGTTTGTAATAAAGTTAAATAAATAAATAAAATTTTAAATGATGTCTCCGTTTTCTTTTAAATGATTTATTTTAAATGGGGGCAGCACTGGACCCCGGAAAATTCAGGTACGGCCTTAAAGAAGATCTACAAAAGCCTTCTGATCTATAAATGAGTGAGCCAATATTAATCATAACATGAAATATATTTTTTTGACGGACACTAACAATTTTCCATTTTTCCCTGTTTTGCTTACTTATTGTCACTGTAAATAAAGCTTTTTATTAGCTAAGACAAATCCAAATAATTATTTAATTTTTTTGCCTTATAAAGCCATTAGCACAGAATACATAAGAGTCAAACAGAATGGAATCTCACAGCGTCTCCCACAAATTGGCGTCCCCGCACCTCTCCCCCGCACTTTGTGAGCCTTTGACAGCTCCAAACGTCCAGGGTTTAGTTACTAGTCGCACGCAATTCGCGACGTCTCTTGTCTTGAGAACTGTCAATCAATAGTAACCATCATGGTGAGAAGATGCGCATATAATAATTGTTTATCCACCGATTACAACAAAGAACACATATTTCATAGATTTCCAAATGATGAAAATAGGTAGCAAAACAACAATATAATTTCACGTTATTACCCAGCAACCATCTTGATATATATACCCTTCTCGCTCTTTCACATTGGCGGGAGATACACAAGAGCGAGAGGGATTATCAATCGACAGCAGTTTAACCAGTAAAAATACATAGGCTCCTCGCTCACGGTTAATCACATACACGCAGATGCCAATTACATTTCCGCGGGTTATAGTGTAGTACTATAATGTCATTGTTGACAATGACAACTTGACAAGCCGGGCGTAGAAGCGTGATAAGATAAACAGTTGTTTATTTTTATTGAATTTATTCAAATAATTACCGTATAGTTTTGCGCCGAATATGCAAATTACTATATTACAATTGTGCATTAGTGTATTTAGTGCGTTATATTATAAATGACTCAATAATAATCAGTAAAGTGAACTAATTGTGAAATGGACAATGGACATAATAAAAAATATTTGTTAAGTGATATTATGTAGCTGTTTCTGACTTTTCTGTAACATTTAATACATATAAAACAGAATATTTTTTACGTCATAGTGTTCGCAAATCTCCCGGTATAGAAAGATATAATCGTAAATATGTCGAACTCGTTAGTAGGTAAGTATTAAATTAATTCTGCGGTGCGACCCTAAGTATAAAATTCACACATCGACGTGTGTACAGATAAATTGTTTCGTTTGTAGTAGTAGTAGGTATATATGTTACTCTGAATCAATGGAGAGTCATACCAGTATTAGGTAACAAACATACCATATTTGATTGACGAGTTTATGGCGTTTATTGTTTGTTGTATATAGTTTATTAATAAACAATATAGCATAAACAATAAAGAATTATAAATTTTCAATTATGACGTTGACCTGAATTACCAAGGCGACATAAGTAGAGAGTAGATGAAAGCGGCGTGGCCTTCGTTGTGCCGTTGATTAGATAGTGTACACCATTTGACACTTGGCTGCTCATGTCGTGCTGGTACCTATTGTGAAATGGAAAGTAGGTGGGTGACATTTTCTTTAATTTATAAACAAGTTTTTCGCTCTGAGCCCTCTTACAACCCCATGTTTCGGCAACACCTTGACGAATTGCATTGTCCAGTTTAGATATAAATTTGTGCTGTTCCAATGTGAACGCAATCTATAAATATTGTATATCATACACATATTAAGATGCAACTTGTCAACATTCTTAGAATAAGACAATGTAGATTGCAAAAACTGCAAGCTTGCAGATACACATCGAGAAACAATAGGCGTGGGCGCAGTTACGTCAGAAGAGGGGCAAAATACGACCCTGTTACGGTCATAGAGACGAAAGTGAGTTTATAAGACTGTTCCTAATAAAAATAAGTACAAAGAAGGAAATATTTAAATTATTTGTCAAACTTAAAGGATGATTTTAAACCTTCACCATATTCAAGGAAAGTACTCTTTAAATGAAATACTAGGGCCTAAATCTAGGGCGGTAAGGCCCACTTTTAGCATGATGGTGGGCATGATTGTGTATAAAGTAAAAAAAAATGTAATATGAAAACTATACGGCATGCCGTTTGCAACACCATAATTTTCTGGATTTAATTTAAGCTTAGGTATTTATTGAACAGCCAATTCACACGTAAATCATCACGTCGTCGTCGTGGGTGTACCGGATCCTAACTGGCGTGGCCAGCATATTATCTGTTTATTATGTAACATGTAACAATTACATATGTTCACCGCCCTCACCTGTCGACATCGGATCAGACTGGTCGATCAAAGTGTGTCATTTTTTATACAGTGACGAGATGAGTAGGTCATATCATAAATCAAGAACTTAATTTATGATCAGAAATATAAAATTAAGTCTAAATCGATGATTTTGACCCTCTGAGCTATTCAAGGAAAGTACTCTGTGCGCTAAATAAAATATACATGTTCTCTTACAATTACCTTGTTTCATAATAAAAACCAAAGATAAAAGCGCTCAAAGTTGTACGGCAAATTCCCAATCGCAGTGATACCGACCGCCATATGATCGCTCGCCCCGCGCGCCGCCGCCTTGGCTGGCAGGGTGCGGGGCCGGTCATACGGAGGAATCGAGCGACAGCGAGGTCATTGACACTAATAATACTACGTCAGCAATGTATTGCAAAAGTGGGGATCTTTTCTACTGTAAAATAATAAAATAAACGGGAAAGTGCGAGTCGGACTCGTACATGAAGGATTCCGTACCACCGTACAATGTTTTAAAACGCTGATGAAACACGTTTCTTGTATGACGATCCCCGTTAATTATTATTTACTTTATCTTATTTTTAGTATTTGTTCGTATAGTGGTCATAGTAATACATAATCGGTGAAAATTTCAGGCTAGCTATTACGGTTTATGAGATAGAGCCCTGTGACAGATCAAGTTAAAAACGCTGAAAAAACACGTTTTTTGTATGACGACCCCCTTTAATTTTCAACTTTTTTTATTTTTAGTATTTGTTGTTATAGCAGCCACAGTAATATTAGGTCCTTACATATGAAATTGCCGATTTTCAATACTGGCAACTTTAAAATCAAATATCTTGCGTTTCATAAGGAATTCCAAATTCAAATTTATTTCGAAATAAAGCCAGAAAAATATTGTTTTAAAATTCGTATTTCATTTGTTTTAACATCATTTGTTTGAGTTTCAACATTGCTAAAACAACAACTATGGACAAATTCAAAATTCGCGGTATTTACGAATACGAGTTCCACCGTGGCACCAGTGCTGCAGAAACGACTCGAAGAATTAACGACGTGTATGGACCAGGCACAGCTAACGAACGAACGGTGCGTTTTTGGTTTCAACGTTTCCGTTCTGGAAATTTCGATTTACACAATGAGCCTCGTGGACGACCTGATACTCAAGTGAATAACAAAGAATTGAAGGCGATAGTGGAAGCGGATCCATCTCAAACCACTTCTGAATTAGCAGCAGCCTTCGGCGTAAGTGACAAAACGATACTTATCCACTTGCGCCAAATCAGAAAAATTTAAAAACTCGAAAAGTGGGTACCGCACGAATTGACTGAAGCAAACCAACAAACACGCGATGCTTGCTGCATTTCTTTGCTTAATCGCCGCAATAATGAGGGGATTTTGAACCGTATCGTGACTTGTGATGAGAAATGGATCCTGTACGACAATCGGAAGCGATCATCACAATGGCTTGACCCTGGAGAACCGGCAAAACCTTGCCCTAAGCGAAAACTGACCAAAAAGAAGATTCTGGTTAGTGTTTGGTGGACCAGTGCTGGTGTTATCCACTACAGCTTCTTGAGATCAGGCCAGACGATTACTGCAGACTTGTATTGCCAACAATTGCAAACAATGATGGAAAAGCTCGCCATTAAACAACCGAGACTGATGAATTGCTCTAGCCCACTGCTCCTTCAGGATAACGCTAGACCACACACTGCACATCAAACGATCGCCAAGTTAGAGGAGCTGCGACTAGAACCTTTGCGTCACCCACCATACTCTCCAGATCTTGCCCTAACCGATTACCTCTTTTTTCAAAATTTGGATAACTTTTTACAAGGAAAAAATTTCAAATCTGATGAGGCAGTCAAAACCGCCTTCAAACAGTTCATAGACTCTCGCTCCCAGGATTTTTTTCCAAAGGTATCAATGATCTGCCTATAAAATGGCGGAAGTGTATCGATAAAAACGGCGCATACTTCGATTGATTAAATAATAATTTCATTAAAAAAAACTTGTTTCACTTTTTTGATACTGAACGGCAATTTCATATGTAAGGACCTAATACATAATCGGTGAAAATATCAGGTGTCTAGCTACTACGGTTCAAGAGATAGAGCCCTGTGACAGACGGACAGATGGACAGGCAGCGGAGTCTCAGTAATAGGGTCCCGTTTATTTTATTTTATTTATTCAGCTACGTAAAACAGGATACAATTATTACAGTGCAACACAATAAATACATAGCTACCATATTCTAATACTGGACTGTAGCCCAAAACTTACGCACACAACAAGATCACAAAAAACATCACCTAACTTAAACACAATTGAGTAAAGGATTACATGAAATAGTAAAATTATTACTATATACATATACTAAATATAAAATACGAATGAAACTGCACTAACTACTTACAATATATAATACTAATAAAATAAAACTTAATTTATTTTTAAATAAAAACAATTAAGGTAACATACATACTAGCGAACCAGATTGAAAACTGACAACTGCACACCCTTCGGGTACGGAACCCTAAAAAAGTATTGTTTTTCTTGGTATTTAGTATACTATGATTCAGATTCCAAGATTTCAATATAGCTCAGTGTTTCAAAGTCAACCTGTATATCAAAGGTTCATAATAATATTGGTTTTTAAACTATCATCAAGAATCAAGTCAGTAATAAAACAAGTACTTAATTACTAGTGGTTCTGTGTGAACAGTCCTCGCAATCTCTTATAACCATGCGATACCGACACTTTCTTCTTTTTCCGAGCTTTGCAAAGCTATTTCAGTAAAATCCGTCCATATGTAAAGTCAAAGTCAAAAGTTTTTATTCAATGTAGGATGTCACTTATTTTTAATAATTTTTTTTTAATTATTTTATTGCAAAAGCTACCGTTACTAGCGTTTCGCAACGACCACTGCTGAGAAGGAACGCCGAAAGAAACTCATTTACACAGTATTGGTCGCCTACGCGCCAGAAGGGCTTTGTCAGTTTACAAAGATATTATGCCTAATACAATGTTATCACAATATAACATGTAAAGCTTGCGAACGAGTGCCAAATCCAATTTACAGAAATAAGTAACACTGAGTAGTCCGAGCTGACCAGTCCCTACTGGCGGCACCCGTTCACGAGTTGACGCGTGGATCAGATAACGCAACGCAACAGAAAACTTCCCTCCATTTCCCCCCTCGACTGCGGTTTGGAATTTTTTTCCCTTTGGTTATCGGAAACCACAGCTTTACGAGCCTTCCTAAGCACGGAGTCATCTTTCTTTTTAAATAATCAGGTGATTCAAGCCTGAAATATCCTAACCAGACTGGAAACAACTTTTCACGAAGTATGCAGTGAGATTTGAACCCATGACTTCCGAGATCACAAGGCAAAGGCCTTGACCATTGGACCACGGAGGCAGTCGGAACAGAATTAATATAATTAGGTACTAACGTAGTATTTGATTTTATCATTTGCATTTCCGAATTCAAAAGAGAACTTATAAATCGATTTATATTAGTTAAAGTCAATTTAAAGAAGATTAAAGACTCCGTCAATGTATGTATGTTTGTTTGATTAATGTATGACTAAACACACGACACGTGGTGTATGTCCGAGATTCTATACAATCGGCATTCTTGTATAATATGTTTAAACGTTACGTAACTTATGATTATATACATCATTAATCATAGGAGGTATGTCGTTCTATAGAATATGTTTACTCAGAAGGTTGACTTGACAATGAGACTAAATCATCCAAAGACCTCTTATTCTCCAATTTTATTTTATATAGCAAACCAATACAATTTCATAGTATAATAAAATATGGTACTCTCTTTCCGTGACAGCATACCATGAATCTTATATTAAATTAAGAACATCTTACCGCCATTAAGATCTAACTATAAGTTTCCAAATTCTCTAAAACACTTGCCTACTCAGCCATAAAGCCTCCTCCGAAACAATAGCATTTGCAATGGTTCACCGACTGCGCTTTAAAGGTTAAGCTTTAAGCTTCAGTGGGTTCGTGGTTCATTCATGTCGACCTCCATGGCGTAATGGTTAACAAGTTAGTCTGCCAGAGATTCTGGGTTCGATCCCCAGCCAGTTGGAAAGGCTCAGTCGCAAAATGTCTCTTTCGTATAACGTTCCCAATGGGCTTTTTCAAATAGGCATGACGACTGGATAAATATTTTTCGGCCCATTAGTTAGATACTTAAATTATTAAAAAATATATTAAAAAATGACGACCTCCGTGGCGTAATGGTTAACACGCTAGACCGCTAATCCGGAAGTTTCGGGTTCGATCACCAGCCAGGGCAAGTTGGAAAATGGCCTTTTTCAAATTGTCCTGGGTCTTCGGTGGTTTTTTTTTTATTTTGTTTATCTATACATATATATTTATTTATAATAAAATATAGTATCGTTGAGTTACTATCCCATAACACAAGTTCAAAACTTATTTTGGGGCTAGTTTAAGAGTTCCCTTACCCAAGACAGAATCAGAGTTTCCGATACAAACGTAGTCTGCGTTTTATTTTGAAACGACATGTCAGATTTCGGTAAAAATTTGAAAGAAATTGCATATATCTAGGGTTATAATTGGTTTTCCCAGTCAAAATATGAACTTGAAAGAAAATATAAGGGTATAAAAGTTTTCCATACTAATGGTCAAAAAAGATATAATGCACTATATTCTCTTTCAAGGTCATATTTTGACTGGGAAAACCAATTATAACCCTAGATATATGCAATTTCTTTAAAGTTACAAATTTTTACCGAAATCTGACATGTCGTTTCGAAATAAAACGTAGACTACGTTTGTATGGGAAAGTCTAGGGTAAGGAGATTCTTAATCAGTGTGATTTGTTCCTATATATTTAATACACGTATTGTATTTTATCTCTGAGAAACAAAAAATGAAGAAAATACAGTGCATTTAAATTTCGCATGACGTCAAGGCTAAGTACGATTTTTACATAACGGTGACGTCACAAGCCGCACTCTGGAACATTGATGCTCCGTCTCTTTGTGAATTTTGACTGTTTTGATAAACTGAAAAATATGGGTACGTTATTTTTGGATAATCTACAAGACGGCCTAATTATAATAACACTTTTCTGACCCTTTCGTTACCTCAATACCTACTATATAAACCGATATACATACGTAGGATATAGTTTTTAAAGTATAAAGTGTCTACGGTTCAAGAGATAGAGCCCTGTAACAGACGGATGGACAGACGGACAGATAGCAGAGTCTCAAGTAATGGGCACGAAACGCGAGTAGACGGTGGAGGCATTTTTTTTTAAATATTGACGAACGCCCGAATCGCGACTTACTTATTGGTTTACAAAAAGTTAACGAAGCGACGCACGAAACGCGCCCAGACCGATAGGGTCCCGTTAGCACCCTTTTGGTATGGAACCCTAAAAATGAGCTTTAAGTAAAATAAATAGATGCGTCTATGAGATAAACCTTCTGTCTAACTACTCTATGTAAGGCATTCGTGCGTAAACAAACATCATTGTTTACTATAGATAATGTAACAACTGAGCATGATCGAACTTATTAGAAGTAGATTGGATTGTTGGGCCAATACATGACGTTTGTAGCCGATACGCCAATGTTGGCCAATGCTTTTATTGTATGTTTGAGCATAGTTTACACTTATCATCATTATTTTGAAGTGAAAACTTCTTTAGGCGTGTTGGGCATTTTTTGAGACGGGAATAAACCATTGAACTCGCGTCACTATGTTACCGACACCACCTTGTTCAAGTTTTCACTTCTTTTGGCACTCCCGGAGTGCCACTGTTATTTCTTTAGTCTTTACTACAGGAGCACAACCATTTCTGTACTATCGGAGCCATATATTAGCCAGAGCAGTGAGAGGATTTGGCCTGCACTCTCCACGCTGGCCAGGCGGGTTGGAGAGGTTTTACTGATGTTTATAAGATTTGTTGCCATGGCATTGACAATACAATACAATACAATACAAAAATCTTTATTGCACCAAATAAAAAATTACAAATTTAAAGACTTATATTCATAAATTGTATTGTCAAAAATGTTAATGTTCTGAAATAACCCTAGATGGGTATAGCCAAAAATATATTTTGAAATTCTAAGTAAAAAAATCCACATCGATGGACCAACGCAAGTATTTACTACCAGTATTTGCCAAACCGCTTTTTACTCTACATGGTGTAATACAAACTAGCGAACACCATTTAGTTTTTTGCTGATATTATTTCAAAGTGTGTCAAACGCCAAACGCTGTCAATATTTAACACTTTATATTACTTTTTGTGGTTTAGCCTTCGACAAGTGGAATGGTACGTTTTTAGCAAAAATGATCATCAAACATTTAAATTATTTAAATCATAACCCTTACCCTTAGTAGACCGAAATATAGAGTTGTTGTTATTATGTCGGTACGCTTTTCAGCCGTGGGTTCAAGGGGACCCGGTCCTTTGAGGCGTTCATGGGGCCAAAAGAGCCCTTTTAGTACCTTTTTATCTAATAAGTGAGATGGCTGCATCTATGGAGGTCTATCCCTTAATGTAAGATTGAGATGCACTAACGGACAGTCATCCATAGCTCCCGAACTATTATTGCCGGTTTTTGGCGGGAAGTCAAGCTGTTTGGTTGGGGTTTTCTTTAAATTATTTTGCAAATTGACTTTAGTGGACTTTATAATATGAAATTGGTGATGTTTGGTGTTATAAATGCCGATGCTCATGAACAATATGTAAAATAGTTAAAGTGGACAGTCATAGTACGGCTGTAGTGATATTTGTTTCGCGGACTGTGTGGGCGTCTTCGGGCGTCGTCCGCCACTCAATCGGCTATGAAAACCAGTGGACTCGTATAGATTTGTCGCCAGAAGCTCCCTTAAAGCAATCAAAGGCCTACACCAACCTTTGATTGTAACTTGTTAGGAAAAAAGAATTTCCCACGTTTTATTAACTTGTTCCTGGCTAAATACGCAGTAGCGTCAAGGCATAAATTAAAAAAAAAACTATTATTGCCAGGGAGGGACTGGTGTAAGATTTTTCAAGCTACTTAAAAGCATCTGACGTAGCTCAATGACTGTCATTCAGTGCCAACAGTCAGTGTGCAGATAGTGTTTAGGCGGTTTAGGCATTGTGCGTCTGTAAGGCACAAGTTCGATCCTCCCAAAATCAAAATCAAATATTTATTCAGTAATTAGGCCTTTGCAGGCTCTTTTACACGTCAATAAAATTATAGTTAACATTACGTGTAATGTTTATTTATATCTAAATTATTTTTTTCTTAGTTCAAAAGCTACCGATACTAGCGTTTCGCAACGACCACTGCTGAGAAGAAACGCCGAAAGAAACTCATTTACACAGTATTGGTCGCCTACGGCCAGAAGGGCTTTGTCAGTTTACAAAGATATTATGCCTAATACAATGTTATCACAACATAATATGTAAAGCTTGCGAACGAGTGCCAAGTCCGATTTACAGAAATAAGTTACACTGAGTAGTCTTAAAAAACGGAGCCGAGCTGACCAGTCCCTACTGTGTAATCCTTAGGCGCAACTTGTACCTCTGAGTTTTTATCATGTACGGCAGAGTTGGGCATTAATCAATTTAAATTTGTTGTTAAAATTTTAGTTGCAACTAAATCAATTGCAATATTTTTTTTATTTGGATTAATCTGTATTAGTTACACCTTGCAACTGAATTAACTGCAATTAAATTAATCGCGAATAACATTTTAACTGTTTTTAAAAGACAATTAAAGTTAACAATTACCTCACAACTCTCCTAGAGGTACCTACATAGGTACATCCATATATATGTGATAATAATAAGTTTTAATTGTTAGTTTTTAATTGTGAAACTCACGATAAATTAACAATTAATTAATTGTTAGTTGCGAGTTCTCACAATTACAACTAATCAATTGTTAGTTGCGAGTTTTTGCAGTTACAACTTATTAATTGTTAGTTGCGAGTTTTCACAATTACAATCTAATTTAATCGTTAAGTAGAAAATGCGCAATTAACAGTTAATTAATTGTTAATTTTTAATTGTTTAAACAACTTAATTTTACCCTACACTGATATACGGTCATTTTCAATTATTTTCACCACTTGCTTCCGGAAAACATCGTGACGAATTGATGAAGTTTAGAGACATTCCATTGTAAATACTAATAACTGTATTTAATTTTTTTTTCTAGATTGTTAGACATAAAACCAATGCTTAAGAATCACCTTACCCTAGACTTTCCCATACAAACGTAGTCTACGTTTTATTTTGAAACAAACGACATGTCAGATTTCACATATATCTAGGGATAATCTTAGATATATGCGAAACCAATTATAATAATTGGTTTTCACAGGCAAAGTATGAACTTGAAAGAAAATATAAGGATGTAAAAGTTTTCCATACTAATGGTCAAAATGATATAATACACTACTATATTCTCTTTCAAGTTCATATTTTGACTATGAAAACCAATTATAACCCTAGATATATGAAATTTTTTTAAAGTTACAAATTTTTACCGAAATCTGACATGTCGTTTAAAGATAAAACGTAGACTACGTTTGTATGAGAAACTCTGATTCTGTCTAGGGTAAAGGGACTTTTAAGTTCAATGCATTATACTGATATTTGATAACATGCACCGAGAAATTGTAAATTACAATTGTCGAACTTCCATAATTTTGATAAGCTGATTGCGCATTAATATACTCGTAATGTCTATCAAAATATACTGAATTAGTTTTGAAGGTGAATTCAGTCTATGATACTGGGCAACTTTTCCCATGAAACATAATCGTATATATTAATATAAAAAATATTTTTTTGCTTTCTATATAAACTCCGATTACATGATCGCTCAACTTGTATGGGAGGCCGAAAATAATTTTTCATATTTCGATACATATTCCTTGGGAAAAGTTGTTCAGTATCATGGAATGAATTCACCCTTAAAATAGTTTCAGTATATTTTTTTAGACCCTGTATATATTAAAATATTATATATTATATTATAATATATATTCAGCCTTCAAATATGTAGTATATTTTAAGGCTGAATGCAGTCCATGATACTGAAGAAGTTTGCTCAAAGAACAAATCTAAATATAAAAAATACTTAATTTTGGCCTCCCATACAAATTTACCGATGTTAACTATATTCTGAAATAAGCAGCAAGCAAACATAGTCCATCAAAAAATCAACCAACATTTGCCCAAACACGACCTCACAAACAATATTTACATCACAAACAGGCGATAGCATCGTCCATCTTGAAATCGTAACGGTCTTCCAATTTTGAAATTCGAACGCTATTTTATCTTTCTAAAGCTCGATATTAAGTGGCCAGTGCTATGTAATGCAACCTCTTTTGAGAGAATAATACTAGCCCATATCTGTTTTACCTAAAAGATTGTGAACCTTAGTGTTTGGTGTTAGGATTTAGAGTTGTTTGTGTGGAGTATTGAGATTTAGAGAAAGCTGACTTGATGAACGGTGCCCAGCATTGATAGTGCGCTTCCCGGTACAGTCCATGCAAATTATTATCGTTGTATGACCCGGGTTGTGGGCGTTGGCCTTGCATAATCCTTATTTACTGTGCTATATCCCTTAGATAATCCCTTAAGGTGTAACTCCGAATGGCACACACTACGCTATGTTAATTCCCACTAATTCAATTGTGAGGAACGTAGCTTTATATTCTCTCCATCCATCGGTTGTCAGAAAGAAATCGCTTTTAGCGATAAGACCGCCTATTGTACATCTTAATGTCTTTTTTTCTGTGTGTATATTTTATTCTTGGTGTACAATAAAGTGTTACTTACTTACTCTATGTACCGCCGAGGGTAAACTTGCGCATGTTCACATTTGGATTAATGACCATAAGTGGCACAAAAATGTTTTGAGCTCCTTTATACTTTGGAAGTCATTATTAACTTACACAGTCAACAAATTTTATCAGATGATGATATTTTAGGCTGCCAAAAACATTATCACCAGTTTGTGTGACCACCTCCCTTTATGTAAAGAATATTTGCCGCTTTCGCAAGTTAAGTAACCCCGGGCGTGGACCGCAGTTGAATGGGTGACCACAAGTGGCATACAAATATAACACAGTCGAATACACTATTGTATCCCTCTACGAATCTCCTCATTCTTTCAACTTGACCTCCGTGGCGTATTGGTGCCATGCTGGTCCGCCACTCGAACGGTTCTGGGCTCGATCCCCAGCCGCAAGTTGGAAAATGGCCTTTTACAAATTGTCTCGAGTCTTGGATGTTTATCTATATATGTATTTATTATAAAATATAGTATCGTTGACTAGAGTAACCCACTTATTCAGGCCGTTTAATCAAATAAACATATGTAGATGATTTTTTTTGGGAAATTTTTTTTATCAAGCTGGGGAAGGCCTATGTCCAGCATCAGTGAACATCCTGTGGCTGATATGTTGATAATGATAGAAGGTACAACACAGATTATTAAGGAATGTTTTCAACTTAATATATTATAATTTATTTATTTTTAAAATTTGCTATATATCGGAACCACACCTTAATCATAGTGTGACTGTGTGACTTTATGTAAATATTCCTTACCCAGCAATGCATGCGCTGAAATATGTGAGATATTACAACGGAATACCTGAAAATGGCAGCTATTTCCTTGCATTGCTCAGAGTACCGTTATAACGAATAATCCACACCATTGCTGAAGTAAAATATGTTTGCGGTTTGATAAGCTTATTAAGAGTCCCCTTTACTTACTTACTGTTTTACGTGTATGTAAGTGGCAAATACTGGTGTCAGATATTTCAAGCTGCCTTAAGGCATCTGACATAGCTTGACGACTGCCATACAATGACAGCTGGGACCAACGGCTTTTACGTGCCTTCCGAAGCACGGAGGAGCCCGATAAATTTTTGTACCACTTGTGGTCACCCATCCAAGTACAGACCACGCCCGGGATTGCTTAACTTGTGAAAACGCTAGCAATGTGTACTCCCAACGGGCCATCGAGCTCCTCTCAAAAAAAAAACAAACAACTTACTTACAGAATCACATTTTCCCATACAAACGTATTCTAGCTGTTATTATGAAACGACATGTCATATTTCGGCAACATTTTGTTATTTCAAAGAATTGTATATGTCTAGGCAAACTCGTCTAACTGGTTTTCGCAGTCAAAATATGAACTTGAAAGAGAATATAGTGTCTCATTATCATATTTGACCATCAGTATGGAAAACTTGTACACCCTTACATTTTCTTTCAAGTTCATATTTTAAATGTCGAAAACTAGTTATTGCCTAGATACATACCTGTACCAGAGAATAAATAATACTAACGTACCGAAGTCTCACTCAGCAAAGAAATTCAAAGAAATATCTACTCAATGTGGCGATATGGTTTAATTTAGCTCACGTCATAATTCAGCACCTTTTCGTAAAGATACCTAGTCATCCATTGCAAGCCAATTTCATTCTTATTACTCTGGACAAACGATTCGTATAACTGAATTTACCACCCGCAGGGGCCGCCTGCGCGCATAGTAATAATGTAGGTACATTTTACATTGATACCTAAACGGGGAGTGACATAGGCCTGCCTGTACCGGGAGATACCGACACAGTCTGATGTTATGGATATGGAATGAAAGTCACCGATTGATAATAATAACTGAACACTGTATTTCTAAAAACTTATTTTAGGATGGAAATTGATGTATCTGATATGAGTACGCGCGACTTTCTTGCTTGCCGGCTAATTGCGAACCGTTTTTCAAGTAAAAACGCGCATCGAACACGCTTGTGCCGACGCAGTATTTTATTGTACGCCTTGTCGTACAATGCCTATATGCAATTTCTTTGAAATTACAAAATTTGACATGTTATTTCAAAACAAAGGCTACACTAAGTTTGTATGAAAAAGTCTAGGGTGACTCTTAAGGTTTCTAATAAATTAGTGATAATTTTGAGTAATGGTTTTAGAGAATTGATAGCTTTGCAGTCATACATACAAACAAACATTATTACGTCATTAGACATGAAGATACTCGTAGTAAATGGGGATCAAAATAGTGAATGCATTTGTAGTACAATATTTTTGTGTTTATTCCTTTAGTCGCTTCTTACGACATCCACAGGAAGAAATGGAGTGGTCCTATTATAAGCTGGAAGCCACCTTTATTTATTTAAACTTTATTGTACAAAATACAATTTGTATAGCACAATAGGCGGACTTAATACTAAAAGCATTATCTGACAGCCAACCTTTGGGTTTTTAGAAAACTTAAAATGGGTACAAAAGATATATTGATAAGCATTCAGATATATATTAACTTTTTACATAAACTACTTAATTAATACTTACTATACTTCAACAATATAAAATATCTACATAAATATACATAGATACATTGATACCATACTATTCAAATTCATCTATAAAATACACTACTAACAAACAATAGTATCTAATAAGGATATTACAAATGCAGCCATACGGCATGAATGTGCCCTTAAACTGCCTTTTTAGCCCGTGGGTTTACATTAGGTACCGATGGCGCCAGATACATATTGATAAAACCAATATCAAAGTGGTCTCAAGACTCACTCCATAGTGTCAACACTTTATGTCAACATAAACACGACATCATACGAGTATCACAATATTTGCTCGTCAAATGTACCGTAAAAAAGTTATACCGACTTCCAAAAAGCGTAGTTTGGTGCGGCACATATTGAGAATTAGAAAAAAAAAAACAAAAAAGTCGACGGATTTTTTTGGAATGAATTATATTCAGTTGATAAAAGTTATTAATTTTTAAAACGTAACTCGAAATTGAAAGAATTTGGTAAACAGAGATGAGTAAGTATTATTATTTATTTTTCGTGTGTGTAAGTGGCCAACACTGGTGTCAGATTTTTCAAGCTGCCTAAAGGCATCTGACATGGCTTGACGACGGCCATACCACGATGACAGCCGGGACCAACGGCTTTACGTGACTTCCGAAGCACGGACGAGCTCAAGAAATTTTTATGCCACTTTTTGGTCACCCATCCAAGTGCGGACCACGCGCGGTATTGCTTAACTTGCGAAAGCTAGAAATATGCGTTTTCCCACCGGGCTACCGAGCTCCTGATAAGTGGAGAGATGTGAGATGAGTGACAAAATAGAAAGACCTTTGTGTGGTGTGGACCCCAACAATGTGGTATAAATAGATAGGGACAAATCACACTGATTGAGCAAGCCCCAAAGTTTAAACTTGTGTTATGGGATACTAACTCAACGATACTATATTTTATAATAAATACATGTACAGAAACACCCAAGACCCAGGACAATTTAGAACATGCCATGTTCCAACTTGCCCTGGCTAGGTATCGAACCCAAAACCTCCGGATTGGCGGACTAGCGTGTTAACCATTACGCCACAGAGGTCGTCTATTCATATTCTATATAGAGGAAAAAAGAAGTGATAGTGTTTAGTACGAGTATACTATACATTCAGCTGTTCCATTACAAGATGTTGATACAAAGCTTTTGTTATGTTATAGTGTTATTATTAGCGAATGAAAACCTGTTCCGAATACTCGAGCGGGTCACAAAAATATGACATTATTATAAATTTGCACCCACGTGCTTAAGACAAATATTTGGCCAACATAGAGCTAAAAACCATACAAGTAACAAGTATTTTTTTTATTTAAAAAGCATTAACATGATTTGTGTTTTTCACCCATTCCAAAAATTTGATTGAATTTAAATCTGTCAATAAATACCGCTACAGCAAATCTCCCCCCCTTTTACTCCTTATTTCTCCCCCAATTAAAAATTGCGATCTTTGATCTTCTCCGAATTTTCGGCAAAATCGGTTGGAAATGCGACCTGTACCTGTAAGCAGATCGAACGTCAGAAGGACAAAATCATTTTTGGCCAAACTCTAAATTGAGACTCTTCACTCACTTGGGGTGAATACCGAGCAGAAGTGGCGCCCTCATTTGAAATAAATTATTAAGTCATAAATATGGTAAAAATTTACATTTTTTACCGTTTTAGGCACTAGATAGCCCTTTAAGGTGAAATGGTAGCATAACTGGCGCCCTCATTTGAAATAAAAAGTGTGCGCCAAAAGTGGCCACTTTTGGTGAAAACCCGTTTTAAAACTAGACGGACTACCAATATTACCAGGCCTGTGTCACTCCCCGTGTAGGTATCAAAAATATACCTACGCGCGGCGGCCACCGCGGGTGGCTAATTCAGTCGGGGCTCACGTGCAAGCAGTGACGCACGCGCGAGCTTTGTTCGTCGCCTAGGTACTTCACCGATCCGACCGTTTTAAAAATGGAGAAACATAAAAAGAAGGCTAAAAAATACTGCGCTGTTTTTACCTGTTTAAACAAGGATTGCGATCCAAATTTAACTTTTTTTAGACTTCCTAAGGACGCTGAAAGGTAAGATCTACTTTAAAGTGGTTATTATTATTATGTTGTCATTCATGATAGGTACACTAAGTAGGTTAATAATACCTAGGACCTAGGTACTTACTTAGGTTACGAAAATAAGTAGGAACGTAGGTATAAGTATATAATTCTTTCGAATTTCTAATGTTTGGTTTGAGATTGACGATCTGTTTCGTTATGAGTAGTTACCTAACCCACCTACTTAGGAACTTTTCTGTTCGGTAGCAAAATAATTATGAAAGTTACAGAAATGGTATGTACCTACTAAGTACATCCTATAGAATTCGGTATCTACTTAAAGACTTTGTTTTAGTTTAGCTGGTCAGATATTTCGCACATGTTATATTATATTTCATTAATTATAGTTTACTACCAAACGATGATACATACATACATACTATTACGTCTTTATCCCTAGTGGGGCAGACAGAGCATTTTAAGTGTTTGCGGCTATAAGCAATCAGAGCCCAGGGCCGCAATACCCAAAGGCAACTTTTAGCGTGATGGTGTGCGAGAAGGTGGAATAAGGAATCAAAATAGTGATGGGTTTCTAGCCGCATCGCCTATTAACGTGATTTGCATTTTCGCCCATTCCTTCGATCGGCTTCTACGATTTGCGCGGGGAAAGAAGCAGCTATGACCTCCGTGATATAATAGTCAACACGCTAGTCCGCCAATCTGGAGGTTCTGGGTTCGATCCCCAGCCAGGGAAGGTTCGAAAATGCCTTTTTTCAAATTGTCCTAGGTCTTGGATATTAATCTATATATGTATTTATTATAAAATATAGTATCGTTGAGTTAGTATCCCATAACGCAAGTTTAAACTTACTTTGGGGCTAGTTCAATCGGTGTGATTTGTCCTTAATTATTTATATGCATATTTAAGTTTTATTCTTGTCTCCCAGACCAGCATGGAAGACCGATAATACGGTGCGCTAAATGGCGATAGTAGCTTCTTGTAGTAGTCAACCCTAGAGCGTCACTCGCTGAGTCTATTTAGTCGGTTTTGTGTGTATTATGAATCGTTTGTCCAGAGTCATAAGGATAAAATTGGCTTGCAATGGATTTCTCTAGGTGTCTAAACGAAAAGGTGCTGCGTTTTAACGCGAGCTAAATTACACCATATTGCTAACCACTGTGAGTACATATTTCTTTGAAATCGTTTGGGGAGTGAGACTTCTGTACTACTGGTATTTATTCTGTGATATTACTTTTAAAGGTATTCATAAAATAGTTTAAGGTGAAGTCGTAGCATAAGTGGCGCCCTCATTTGAAATAAATTGTTTGAAACTAAATATGGTGATATTTAAAAATTTGATTTGTATCAATGTCTAAAAAGACCTTTAAACAATTTTATTAATAACCTTTGAAAGTAATATTGGTAGTCCGTCTAGTTTTAAAACTAGACAGACTGTTAGTAATAATTTCAAAGGTTATTCAAAAAAGAGTTTGAAGGTCTTTTTAGACATTGATACAAATTAAATTTTTAAATATCACCATATTTAGTTTTAAACAATTTATTTCAAATGAGGGCGCCACTTATGCTACCACTTCAACTTAAATTATTTTATGAACTGCCTTTGAAACTATTATTGGTGATCCGTCTAGCTTTAAAACTTGCCACTTTTGGCAGAGGCAAGTTTTAAAGCTAGACGGACTAATGTAAATACTTTAAACGGTGGTTCATAAAATAATTTAAAGGGCTATCTAGTGCCTAACATTGAGAAATATGGAAATTTTTACCACATTTACGAGTTAACAATTTATTTGAAATGAGGGCGCCACTTCTAGGTCATTTGCTTCTAACTTCACCTTTTGGTATATAGGTACTGACTGTACGTACGGATTTGAACATAGGATATTTTTTATCTCGGGAAAATCTGAGGTCCCCGTGGAATTGTCAAACATTTGACCACGCGGGGAACGTCACAGGCATCAGCTAGTAGATTAAAAAAAACAGGTAAATTGAAACTTGCCTGCATCACTCAACATAATTACAATATCACCTCGAAAGCCTACAAAAACCAGGATGTGATGGAAAGTGAAACTTTGCTTATTACAAGGCTCGTTAGCTTGCGATCTTGTCATTTGATGAGTAAATAACTTGTTAGGAAGATTATTATAAAAAGAAGAAGTTTCCTTATGGAATAGGAAGTTTAAAATTTTTAATTAAAAAGTTTCCAATCGATCAATGGGCTTTGAAGAGAGAATAAAATAAATCTTCTATACAGACAAATTACACTGATTTAGATAGCCCCAAAGTAATTTCTTTTAAACTTGTATTATGGTATACTCTTATATGGGCCGGCATTGGCGTTTCAGCAGTATTTATTGAACAACAAGGGTAGATGACTGGGTCAAAAATAAATTATTTGGTACTGCCGAGAGAATAAAACGTCACAAAATAGTGTCACTTGTCATTGATCATATCCATTTTCAACATGATTTTAGATTTATTAATGCAGAAAAACTGATTTTAAGAGCGCCATTTGTCTCGAAAAAATTATGACGTCACGGTTTTGTTTTTCATACAAATCCCATAGAAAATGTTTGTTTTGACGTTTAGAAAAAAGTGTCGGATTTGACTTGTTGTCATCTAGCGGATTTCGGCTTTTTCCTCGAAAAATCATCTACATATGTATATTTAATTTACCGGCCTGAATAAGTGGGTTACCCTAGTCAACGATACTATATTTTATAATAAATACATATACATATAGATAAACATCCAAGACCCAAGACAATTTGTAAAAGGCAATTTTCCAACTTGGGATTGAACCCAGAACCGTTCGAGTGGCGGACTAGCGTGGCACCAATACGCCACGGAGGTCAAGTTGAAAGAATGAGTAGATTCGAAGAGGAATACGAGTACAATAGTGTATTCCACTGTGTTATTTTTGTATGCCACTTGTGGTCACACATCCAAGTGCGGGCCACGCCCGGGGTTGCTTAACTTACGCAAGTGCAGCACTGAGCTACCGACCTCATCCGCTCATTAAGAAAATAAATCTACTTTGGTATTAATAATTCTGAGTTGTATAAAAAATAAAAAGATCTTAGGCACATGATTATCACAAAATCGGCCGTGTCTACAACGGTGAAGATCTACAACCGATAGAGGTCAACGACCGCAACCGGATGTAGCGAGCTTTACGACCAGCTTTTGTCTAAATACATAATTGAGATAATCACTAATGGAGAAGTCCATTAGCTCATTATTATATAGACTACCTAGATTTTGCTGACATGTCTTCCTGAAGTTTTTTTTTTTAATTTAACATTCTGCCAAAAAGTTAAGTCAATCTATGGCTTGATTTGGTCCATTACTCCATGATACTGAACAACTTTTCCAGAAGAACATATATAGAAATATGAAAAATAATTCAAGTTTTTATGGAAAGCCAAAAATTTTTTTTTCATATTTCGATATATGTTCCTTAGAGAAAGTTGTTCAGTATCATGGACTGAATCACCCTTAAAATAGAATTAGTATTGTTAGACGTTCTTTTATCTTTTGTCTCAGCGCATTCCCAGTTGCTTCCTCAGCTGTGCTGCTTCGGAGCTGTGTGTAATATGTATATCTTGTTTCTTAGCCATTTATGTCCAGTGGGACAAACTCCTCTCCACTTTCCTTGCACATTCCCTATCCTTAGTCTTCACTTTAAAATGCATACAAATCGTATGCCCACCGTGCCTCGATCTACCTCTCTTCTGTCTCCTCTACCATCTGTTGGAAGTGTTGGAACCCAGTCTGTGGCAATGTATGTTATAATTATTGATATTTTTTTTAAAACAAAAACCGTCTTCTAGAAAGCTAAATATTCAAACAGTTGTATTCTTTGACGACAAATTTTTTAGTTATTTTCGTTTAAAAAACAAATTACGGAACTGATTTTAATAATTTTTTAATGGGACCACCTGGATAGTATATCCTTTCAAACAAAAAAAGAATTTTCCAATTCGGTCCAGGCGTCTTTGAGTAATTCAGGAACATACATCAAAAAAAAAGATTCCGACGAATTGACAAGGTCCTTCTTTTTTGACGTCGGTTAAAATGGAATTCACACAAACTTGCAACTTACTAGCATCATTTATATTCGAGGTCAATGCCACGAAGTGACGCAATATTTTGCATATTTATAATATTAAGTCGAGACACGCGACCATGTGGTAAAAAAAACATAATATTTGATTACGCACACATAATTTACATGAATACCACACGATTGTACTCTTATTTGCGTAGGAGTAGTAGAAAAATACTACAAGTACTGCAAACACCGGCAAATGTCGGTAATGTTTATTTGTTTTTAGGGTTCCGTACCCAAAGTGTGCAAACGGGACCCTATTACTGAGACTCCGCTGTCTGTCCATCTGTAACAGGGCTCTATCTCTTGAACCGTAATAGCTAGGCATTTGAAATTTTCACCGATTATGTATTACTGTGGCTGCTATAACAACAAATACTAAAAATAAGAAAAATTAAAAAATTAAAGGGGGTCGTCATACACGAAACGTGTTTTTTTCAGCGTTTTTAACTCGATCTTTATAATGACATTATAAATATCATCGGTGAAACTTTCAAGTATCTAGTATACTTGAAATTTTCACCGATTATGTATTACTATAACCACCATAACAAAAATACTAAAAATAAGATAAAGTTAAAAATTAAAGGGGGTCGTCATACAAGAAACGTGTTTCTTCAGCGTTTTAAAACATTGTACGGAGGAACAGAACCTCTCATATACGAGTCCGACTTGTACTTGCCCATTTATATCATCATCATAAGTTCTTTTTTAGTCTTTACTGCGGGAGCACGACCCTCTCTGTACTGGGCCATATATGAGCCAGAGCAGTCAGAGGATTTGGCCTACACTCTCCACGCTGGCCAGACGGGTTGGAGAAGTCTCAGTGATGTTTATAAGCTTTGTTTAGCTTGTGTTTCCTAAGTCGCCTTCTACGACATCCACGGGAAGACTTGGAGTGGTCCTATTCTACTCTGCCGGGAACCACACGGCTAATTTGATTATTGCCACGATTATTTAGCTTGCTCTGTTTGTTTGTCTTTTGGGTAAAATCTTGCAAGTTAAATTTGAGCCACTTACCGGTTTCTGATTAAGGGTCGGCACCATGTAAACTGGGTTTGCGCGGGCAACAAGTTTGTACAGAAAGCGTTTGATTTAAGTCAAATAATGTATACACATAGATAGAGGAAGAGTTGGGACAGTAGACGAAAAAAAGGATTTTTTAAAATATTTTGAAGTTTTCCTAAAAACAAGCATTGAATTTACCCAAAAACATGCAAAACGCACTTTGCGCGGGCAATAGTTATGGCTTAAGGTGGTACTGGAGGCGCGGGCGAACTCCACAGCGAGTTGCCTACCGACGCGCTTCGTCGTGTTGCTATTTCGTCGAGAAAGAGAAAGGGCGCTAAAAAATGTAGCTCCGTCCCGACCCCCGCATACACCCCCGCGTACGACAAAGAGAGTGCACTGAACGCCAGCGAAACGGGCCGTTATAGGCCATGAATCGTAGTTTTCGTAGTTTTCGTTTATTTCGATAAATACGATACATACCCAAATAAAACTAAATTATTTGGAATTTAGAGTCTTCACTCTAGTCGTATAATTAGTTTCCATAAGGATCGAAAATATAATTATAAGTGTAATAGGCGTCTAAATATTACTCGATTTCGTCGATAAAAAAGGCAAATTTTAAGTTGCTATAACTTTTTTTTTGTTTATTATTTTCGAACCAAAACTAATTACAGATCTAGATATTTATCATCCTAATGCTTGTAAAAAATTTGAATACGATGAGTTATATGGTTTCGAAATTAAAACGAAAGTACGTTTGTATGGGATTTCGTCCCTCCAGTTAACCCTTAAGTAGAAAAGACCACTAAGAAAATTACATACCTAGTTATAGGTGAATAGACTAGCCAGTAGACGAAAACCGTATTTTTTTAATTTTCATTCAGAAAAAGTAAGATAATTGTAAAGAAACCTGAAAGAAATATTTTAGAAAATCTTGCTACAAACTGGCTTGTTTTTCTGCGTAACGAAATATTCTAACAAGGGATTGCATATATTTTATAAAAATAAAGGCTATTTTGAAACATTATTCTTAATATTTGCTTACAATGCAATCACGCAATAATAAAAAAAATAATTTTAAAAATTGGATGTTTTGCAACGTTTTTGACAGAAATCTCTGAAATGGCGGCCATGATTCTTCCATACAAATTCAGTTGCCCGCCGGGCGTTCAGGAAGGAGGCCGTGTCGAATTTTTCAAAAAATCAATTTTCAAATTACGTAAAATTGCATTACAGTCTAAAATATTTCAATAAAAAACTATGTACAAACTGCCAAATTATGTCATACTTTTGCTACACTATGGTACAGTTTTGACATTTTGTTGACGTTCAAGTAAAGATGTAATGCTATCGCAGATACGGCATCGCACATTTTTTTTTTTCAATGAAAAAAATAATTTGGTTTGATTTATTACCTATATTTTTTAATTGGCGATTAGGGTAAAAATCGGATTGGAACTTTCTCGGGTCGCGGAATCATATTAACTGTTTTTGTAATAAATGGTGCTGTTTAATTAGGGTTTTACAATTATTTTGAGGGGTAATTCAGTCTGAAATTTTGAACAACTTTTCCCCATGAATGTATATCAAAATACGAATTGACATTATGCGTAATATATCGAACCACAGGCTATACTAGATCTATACTTGGCTTGGCAGGCAGGCTATAGTAGTCTATTTATCTACACTAATATTATAAAGAGAAAAGATTTGGTTGTTTGTTTGTTTGCATTACATGGCTCCGAAACTACTGGACCGATTTAAAAAAAACTTTCACCGTTGGAAAGGTACACTATCCCCGAGTGACATAGGCTTTGTGTGTGCCAAGGGCGAAGCCGGGGTGGACTGCTAGTATAGTATAATGATATTAAAACAACAGTCAAAAAACCAAAAAAAAACTGCATTTTTATACAAAAGTGTGCAGCCGCCCGGGAAATTTGTATAGGAACCGATTTTTTCGGTGTTTTTACTGTTTTTAGGGTTTCGCTTGTCTATCTGTCCGTAAGCCACAGCTAATTTGCTACGAAACTATTAGAATGATTTAGTTGAGATTTAGTACCTACACTTATGTAACTTAGTGACCTAAAGATAGACGTATAATGTAAATAAATGAAATTTAAAAAGGGGGCCACTTATTGTGGGTAAATTAGACATTAAAAAAAAGTTTTGATTACAAAATCGTGTGACATATCAAATGAAAGAACTTTGTATGACAATTTTAAATATATTTATTTTTTATTATTTCTTAGATCGGTATTTTTAAGTTATTTAAGAAAATGGGCGAAAATTTACCCCCCCCTACTAAACTACTGGACCGATTCAGTTGAAATGTGGTGCACATAATGTAAATTTGTGACCCAAAGACGGAAGTAAAATGTAGGTAAATGAATAAATAAATAAAAAATGGGGCCACTTTATGGGAGATAAATGAGACATTAAAAAAAGGGTTTTGTGAACTATATCGCGTAAAATATCAAATGAAAGAGCATTTTATGATAATATTAAATATATTTTTCTATATTTTTTATGTTGGTGTTTTTGAAGTTATTTCTGAAAATAAATATTAAAAATACACTTATCTCCGAAACCACTAAACCCAATCTTTTGAAAAATATACAGTTAATAGTTCTTTACCTATAGATTACAGGAAAACCTATTAGAAGATAAAAAATAAAAGGGTGCAATAATGCTAATTACTGCTTCATTAATCAATCAATTTTTTTAGCTGTTTTCAGGAAAAGATTTCTTTTTAGTGCTCTTTGTTGATTCGTTAAAAATATTGTACAAAATCAAACAGTCAAGTCATTGATTGAGCACGTACAGCTGCTACGCCAAGACTGTATATCTGTTCAACGTGCAATCCTTTTTTACCCTCCGTACTTACATAATAAGGTGAATAGAAGTGAAAGGTGTTACGATTGCAGATGGTCGCTAAACGTATTGTTTCACAAAGAAAATTCGAATGTGTACATTTTCTGTCAGTGGAACACAAAACGTGTAGTTTTCCAAGTCACCGCTCGCGTAAAATACTATTTGATTGTATTTTTGAGAACGTCATGTCAGCGATAAGTAATATTGATTTACACAGAAATATCATAAATTTGTCTATGGTTCCCTAAAATTTCAACTTAACCAAAATAAACCGGCCACGTGCCGTGACGGGCCACGTGCAGTGTTGGGTTCCGTAGTCAGTACCTACTTGTTTTATGTAACTTACAACTGCCTAACTTTAGGTCTGAATTCAATTCATGATACTGAACAACTTTCACCAAGGAACAAACGAAATACAAAAATTATTTTTGATCTCTTACACACAAGATTTGGCAAAATGTAATATTTATGTAATATATGTATGGAATATGTAAGGACAAATCACACTAATTAAGCTTGCCCCAAAGTAAGTTTATACTTGTATTATGGGATACTAACTCAATGATACTATATTTTATGATAAATACATACATAGATAAACACCCAAGACCCAGAACAATTTGAAAAAGACCATTTTCTAACTTGCCCTGGCTGGGGCTCGAACCCAGAACCACCGGATTAGCGGTCTAGCGTGTTAACAATTATGCCACGGAGGTCGAATGGAAAGCAAACATTTTCTTTTCATATTTAATTATGTGTTCCTTAGGAAAAGTTGTTCAGTATCATGAACTAAATCCACCTTAAATTAGTTTTAGTACAGGGAGACGTTATATACTACTGTCATGAAT
This sequence comes from Acrobasis repandana, assembly GCA_963576875.1. Classification (NCBI taxonomy): domain Eukaryota; kingdom Metazoa; phylum Arthropoda; class Insecta; order Lepidoptera; family Pyralidae; genus Acrobasis; species Acrobasis repandana. Next base: position 4,675,511 of record OY756238.1, read on the forward strand.
TTTTTTAAGTGTCCATTCACAACCGTTTAACTGACAGAGAGGGGAGACATGATTCTAACAAAAATTTGCAATCTAAAACCAAATATTTCACAAACGGATTGCTAAAACGAAAAAGGGTGTTCATAATCTTACAATATTTTTGAAAGACCTATTAAACGACGTCTCACACCACACATTTTTTTTTACCACAAGTTTTTATTACCACATATCCATGCCCATGCCCAATTACAGCTTTCTAGTACTAATAGTCTATGAGTAAAACTGGGGACAGACAGACAGACAGACATGACGAAACTATAAGGGTTTCTTGTTTACTACGGAACCCTAAAAAGCTGCGTGAAACGAAACAGATTCTCTATTCTAAGGGTTCTTTGTCATTTGCGCTTTAACAAATTTCAAAATACGAGTAATCAAAACCACTTGTGCAAATATTTTGCTCCACTTCGCATACGATAAATTCAAAAATTGATGGATGAATGACCGTGCTTTTACAGGTTAAGCAACTTCTAGCTTGGGCACAGTTAGGATGGGTGACCGTGCTTTCAATCTTAATTTTGTCTAAGTCAAATGTTGAGATTCTTATGAATAAATTTCAGGTTTGTCTACCTACATAACTTGGCAGCTATTTAAATTTCAATTGTTTTGTCGGAATTTGAACTTGGCATTTTTACATTTATGTTTTTGATGGGATAAAATAAACACCCAAGAACCAGGACAAAAAAAGGCCATTTACCAACTTGCCCTGGCTGGGAATCGAACCCAGAAACTCCGAGTGACGGACTAGCGTGTTAAGGAATCGCCACGGAGGTCGACTAATAAATTGAAAAAGTAATAAATTTTACGCAAGATTCGAATAACTATAGCTTGGATTTTTTAGAAAGTGCTATATGAATTTTACATATATTTAAACTCGCTTTTTAAATAAATGTCTTGCATTCACGCACACTACTGTATTTTCGACTTTAGCCTTTTTCTACTGATAGCCTGTCTACTAAAGTGTTAAGTACATTATAATGACGTCTGCCAAGGCCTTAATTCAGAAATAATAATTCAAACAAAATAATTCTTTGATTTGATTGATTTGAAAATTTTAATAAGTATCACGGACTGGAAGTCTTGACGAAAAGAAACAAGTAAGCTTCTAGGTTACAATTTATGATTACCTACATCTATTGTCCCGTTTACACATTATTAACTCTATGTAACTTCATCTTGACATTTTTATACCCCTAGCGGGAAAATTTTGCATATTTCAGAGCCAAATCCGACCACGTGGCTATGTGCATACAGTCCTTAAGATGTTTTGTAATAATATATAGTAAATCAGATGACAATGCAATATTATTATGACAAGAAGCTGATCTGATGATGGAGCCGGGAAGATAGGTTCCTTGTCACGTATTACACAGTGTTGTTCCACAAATGCTAGATGGTATCATCGTCATCCTCACGTATTCCCGGTTGCATCCTCAGCGGTAACGCTTCAGAGCCCGGGGTCCGCTACCTAACCTAGGTGATTTGACGCGGTTACTGGTTTTTACACAGACCGACTGCCGTCTGACCTCCGCAACCCAAAGGGTAGGCCATAAACAATCCTAGGATAGGTTAAACAAACGCTAGATGGCGTTCGGGTCCCACAGCTTTAGGTGCGTTTCGAAGCGCGGAATCTTCTTTATTTTGTGCGACCTACTTTGTGTGTAGCCGCGTGACGCCGAAATGTGCTAGCATGGCTCGTACACGAATAATCAGGTGATTCAAGCCTGCAATACCCTAACCAGACTGTAAACAACTGTTTATAAAGTATGCTTCCCAGTGGGATTTTAACCCACGATCTCCGAATCTAAACGCCTTGACCACTGGACCACGAAGGCAGTCGACTGTCCACTTTTACTATTTCACATATTCACATTATAAAGTCCACCAAACTCAATTTGCCAAATAATTTAAAGCAAATCCCAACTGAACCCTGTGACTTCACCAAAAACTCCCAGCTCTTGAGAATAAGACCCATCCAACAGTCGGACGGCCGCTTACCCCGCGTAATCGCAAACGGGGACGAATTAGCACACAACAATACTCGTACATCTGCATTATGCAACGGTGAATGTCAGAAGCGTCATTTCAACACACTGGATTATAAATATAACAAGTTATGGAGTTAAATATAGTATAGATTTGTTGCACTCTATATATACTGCCTCTGTGGTCCAGTGGTCAAGGCGTTTGCCTTGTGGTTGTGGGCTCAAATCCTACAGGGAAGCATACTTTGTATAAAAAGTTGTTTCCAGTCTGGTTAGGATATTGCACGCTTGAATCACCAGATTATCCCAAAAAAAAGATAATTCCTAGCTTCGGAAGGCTCGAAAAGCTGTAGGTCCCAAACACCATCTAGCGTTTGTTTAACCTATTAGGATTAGTTCTGTTCTACCCTTTGGGTTGCGGAGGTCAGACAGTTGTTCTGTGTAAAAACCAATAATCTCGTCAAATTAACTAGGTTAGGTAGTGGACCCCGGGCTCTGAAGCTTTACCGCTGAGGATAGATACAACGGGAATACGTGAGGATGATGATGATGAGACTGGCGCTTGCTTGTTGAACATTATACTGTACTTCTGTGTTTCTCTTTACTCTATTAAAAATGGAGAAAACATATTTCATTGTTTCATCCTTTTTTAGGGTTCCGTAGCCAAATGGCAAGAAACGGAACCCTTATAGTCTGTCCGTCCGTATGTCATAGCCACAAGTAGATGTATTCTGTGAACCGCATTAGGATTTTTTATCATTTTTTTCTAAACTAAATAGTTTGCGCGAGAGACACTTCCAAAGTGGTAAAATGTTGAAATGTTGGTTGCCCCCCCCCCCCCCTGTAACTTCTAAAATAAGAGAATTATAAAACTAAAAAAATATATGATGTACATTACCATGCAAACTTCCACCGAAAATTGGTTTGAACGAGATCTAGGAGGTAGTTTTTTTTAAATACGTCATAAATCGTAAAATGTTACTTGCTGCTACAGAACCCTTCATGGGCGAGGCCGGGTCGCACTTGGCCGCTTTTTATTGTTTGATGGTTCAGTTCCCGATCTCAAAAAAACGGAGATCCCGATCCGTGTCTTAAACACGAATGCACGGCCGTCCTTGGGAAGGTCGTTAAGCAGATGGTCGGCGGCCACGCTTTTTGTAGCCTCACATTTTGGTAATCAATTTCATACTGGCGTAAAATTAGTAAAAGTCTAGACGTACTAGCTAACTATTTATTTTAATATTACGTGTAATAAAATATACTGAATATTTTTTTTTCTGGGTCCAGCGCTGCCCCCATTTGAAATAAATTATTTCAAAAGAAACGGAGATATTATTTTATAGATAAAATTTTATTTCCAGTATGCCAGTAAACTCTGAACAGTAGTTCATAAAATAGTTTAGAGGGTTAACTCTGTTTATGTAGTATTTTTTATCTTATATTTTTGTTATGAAACAAGATACATGACAGAATATTATTAAAACTATGTTAAACTAACTGCAATAAATTATATGTAGTTATCACAAATATTTGCTAAGATTTTAATACTTCGCCTGCTGAAAACGCACCGTATGTTTTTTCATTCTTCGCAAAACACACACGGTGCATTTTTCAGAAGGCGAAGTGGAAAGAATTAAGAAAGAATTTTTGAATGCACTCGTTGATGTCTTTTGTATGAGATACATTTATTATCCATCGATAACTTGTAGGTACGTCACCCGTGTGGTTCTGGGTCAGAATAGGACCACTCCATCTCTGCCTGTGGATGTCGTAAGAGGTGAATAAAGAAAAAATAGCACTTTAAGCTCGTGCTACAATGGCAATCCCAATGACGGTTGACGTCAGGCAGGCGGCCGGTCGTAAAACTATACCAAATCGTTTAAATTGTTCCGGCTATTTCTTCTCCAATTCGCTAGATTTTTGGCATCCTTAAGTGACCATTGATATGCATTGCATATTATATTTAATTTAATATATAGCTGAGGATGCAACCTACGCGTTTAGATGAAGAAGACAGAACTTGTAGGTACGTAGTAAATCTTTATAGCTTTATTATTATTAATTAAACTTTTACATTACATATCACAAAGTACAGTCCAACCTCAAAGTGAACGAGTAAGAAAACAAAGGAATTCAATTTTCTAAAAGAAATTACCACAAGAACAAATTAACCTTTCCCCTGCTCAGTCGTTTGAAGCAAAACCTTTTTTAGTTGTACTTTCACCTTAAGGGCTCTTCATTGTCATATGACCGAGACCAAGGCCGGTTAGTATATCAATATATAAACAATATACAAAGTGGAAGGGACATACCCGTAATAAATCAAACCACGGGCTATACTAGAACTTAAGTATAACGAAACTAAAATAACAGTCAAAAACCCAAAAAAATTTTCGACATTCTCATACAAATCGCCCAGGCGGTCGCACACTTTTATATGGAAATGCCGAAAATTATTTTTGTTTTTTATACAATAATGGTCAAGTATAGACCTTGGTTTGATGTATTACGGGTATGACCCTTCCACGTTGTATAAACCGAGTTGACCAAAATCTAAAATAAGCTAAACGACACATTAAATGATATATTCTTGGATGAAATGTCGCTTCTCTATCGACCATCATTATTCTTGTATCTTTTTATATTAAATAACTGACACAGAATAAACAAAGTGTTAATGAACTAACGCAAAACCTCTCAGATGGTACCTCAGCCCATGAAACTGAACAACTTTTGTTCTACAACATTCCCAAAATGGCAAAAGTAAAATTCGGATTTTCATACAAATTGACTCATTCACCTGCTCAGTTTGTTGTATGAAAATTAAAAATTTTTTTTTCGGGTTTCGTGAAAGTTGTAGAACAAAAGTTGTTCAGTTTTATGGGCTGAGGTACCATCTCAGAGGTTTTGCGTTAGTTTATTAACAGGTTGTATAGACCGCAGCTATCAAACATGGTCCCTAGGCTGTTCTATTTTTTTATTTTATTTATGACGGTGTGAATTATCTTATACGTATTTAATTTTCAAACTATCAAAACTGGTTACTTACCTATGAAAAGTTAATTCTTTACACTTTGGCATGGACCTTGAAATATTCTTACAGTAACACACATGGTATTTTTTTCGTTTGAATTTCGCTGTAAAAAATACTAGCGTTTAAAAACTAGCAAGCGACTAAGTGAAGATTATGAAGACAAAACAGTGATATGTGGTGTCTTTTCTAGTTTTTAGGGTTCCGTACAAGAAATGAAAAAATGGAACCCTTGTAGGATCACTCGTGCGTCTGTCTGTCTGCCTGTCGGTCCGGCCGTCTGTTACAGCCAATTTTCTCCGAACCTACTGTACCAAATCATGTAAAATTTGATAGGATGATGTAATCCTATGACCCAAACACAAATGAGCAAAGTAAATAAATATTTTTTTTAAATAAGGGTATTTTTCGGGGGACAAATTAAGAAATTGAAAAGAAAAGTTTTGCTTACCTTAAAATTTTAAAAAAATACAAAATATAGTTCATTGCTTGTAGATTACAGGAAAACCTATGAGAAGTACGGAACGCTCTTCACGCGAGTTTAACTCGCACTTGACCAGTTTATTTTTCATAATAGCTCTTTGCTTTAAATACAACCATACTCATTTCAAAGTTACCAGACAGCCGAATATATTAACCATTAGAGGTGCATAGTAACGAGTTTTTTTTCTATCCTAAAGGAACTCGAAGGCGTGCCACCGGGCGACCTTGGGAAGGTCGGACCCGTCGTTAGGGTTTTACCATGAAATTGCCCATAAAAGTGATCCTCGCATAGAGTAGTGTGATGACAGAGCCGGCAGTTTGATTGATTGGCTGTAATTTTTTTTTGACGTGCTTGTTTTTTTTCGGTTGTAGTATTTGGATTTAAAATATATTGATTTATTTAATTTTGTAGTGGTATTTTTAAGTCATAATATGTACCGCCGAATACGTATTGCGTTAAAAAAGGTGGCAGTGAAAGTGGCAGTAAATGATTTTCTTTTTTGAGTATTTTACCAGGTTGAACGTTGATTTATAAGTAACTTATCATAATCAGGTCTTTTAGTCTCCACTGCTGGAGCACGACCCTCTCTGTACTGCCAGAGCCATATATTAGCCAAAGCAGTCAGAAGATTTGGCCTACACTCTCCACGCTGGCTAGACGAGTTAGAGAGGTCTCATTGATAATTGATAAGCTTTGTTTAGCTTGTTTTTCCTAAGTCGCCTTCTACGACATCCACGGAAAGACTTGGAGTGGTCCTATTCTACTCTGCCGGGAACCACACGGCTTACTATTTATTACCATATTTATTTCCATTAATTCTAAGCAAGTATTTGTATATTAATTAAAGTTAAAAATATATTTTTGTACTGTTTTAATAATAATAACAAAGTAACATATCAAGCAAGAAAATTTTAATAAAGTAGACGTTCATTATTTACGCTTGTAAAATTTAAAGCAGCGAAATACGTTTATATGGATATTTTTTTTAAATTGAAGTAATATCGTGATAGCGTGTAAAAGCTAAGCTCGTGCTAAGCTAAAGTTACATCCACCTGGATGTATCTTTAGCTTTGCTACTTGAGAGCCTGAACATCACTTTCCGGCTTATTTCCACTTTTTTTCTTTACTTCGCACGGTCTTTAGCATTCTTGATTGTGAGATCATGCACGACATCAGGCACGCCACGCATGACTTCCATTCTGACGTTAAACCATCAATTACAACTTTTTCTAAAGCCTCTATTTTGATAAAATGAAATTTTATTTGCAATTAAACACGGTAGAAATATAACATATGACAGGTAATTTATACCTTAATCTATTGTACACACCAATCAAAAACATTTTTACATTAACTTAAAATTAATTATTTAAAATTAAAAGACATTTTTTGTTTCCGCACTTTTCTTCTCCACTTCGCACAGTCTACGCTTTTCTTGGGAGACCATTAAAATGCATATCATCTGGAGAGAAAAAGGGCGAAAAAGGCAAGGGCTTTGATGCAGCACATCTATGGATGCAAGCGGAAAACCACAGAGTCCATTTAATTTTATGTCTATGAAAACACTTATCTTAATCAATCTCACGTCGCCTCTGTCCCCAACTAGTCTACATCAGTGAGAGTGGCCGTTCGGTTTTTGAACTTTTTGCCCGGCTCGAAAGGGTAACAACCGCATTATGTGTGCATGTCCGCCGCGGGACGTGGCTGAAAAAATAATAGGCGTATTTGAGTTTATGTCGTCTTGGTTGGTACTTTGACAGGAGAGTGTGAGTTCTTAGCGAATTTTTATTAATTTCTTTAGTACTAAGTATGAATTGATCGTCATGAGGCGAAATATTAGACTTGTTTTATTTGCGTGAGTTGTTCATGTCTTCTTGCCCGGCTCGAAAACGTAACAACCGCATTATGTACGCAGGACGGCGAGACGTGCCTGAAAAAATAATAGGCGTGTTCGAGTATATGTCATACATATGCCAGACAGAAAATTCAAAGCATATGTAAAGAAAGTACTTTGTGAGAAGGCTTATTATAGGACCGATGACTATCTTAAAGACAAAAAGGTCTGGCTTGAGCTTGGCGCGGGTCCCTCTTAAAGGTTTGTATACTTACAACCCGGTCACAATATCTGTGCACCTGACCTCGTGACGTCATATCGGCGGTCTGGGTACGGTGTGAAAAAAAGTTATCAAAATTATCGGGACGTGTATCGGCAACGAAGATGCTAACCGTACTGTCGCACCGGGGAGTGCGCGGAGAAGTGACAGGGGAAGCGGGAGCGGCGCCGCATTCCAGCGAGGTGCACAGATATTCTGACCGGGTTGTAGACATGTCATAATTTAGGTACTTTGGTACATACTAAATTTACAAATTGACATTATTTTAAATTTCGTAATTCTTATAATTCAATTTAATTATGACATAACAAACAATGCAATCTCAGTCCATCCATATAACTAATTTTATGTTTTTAGTTTGTTAGTTGACGTATTTGGAGAAAACGTGCAGTGCAGTTTGTTGCCGCTTCTTCTGCACTTGCGCCTAGGAAGCGGCGTAAACTTAGCTGTAAGTAACGATTTGACGTCAACATTTGTGCAAAACAAAACAAAGTGACTATTATTAAGAGATATTATAAATATCCTATGATAATAAAGATATTTTTAACTGAATTGAATTGTCATCCTGGTATTCTGGCAGGAGAGTGGATTAATCTTTACTTGTTATTTTTCATGTAGACTTGTTTAATTTTATGCTATCCTGCTAATTTGGCAGAGAAATGATGGGTTGTTAGGGTTCCGTTTTTTGCCATTTGGCTACGGAACCCATAACAAATTTTCTCCACTGATCACTTCCAATTCATGTCAAAAGTGGACAGCTGGGAAGGAATAGTAGCAATTGTCACCCGTGACACCGGGGGAGGGGTGAAAATTGTCACGATTCCTACCCAGCTGTCCACTCCGACCACTTTAGAGTAGGTATATCTTCTCTATTGTTTACTACATAAGCACTAGCAGCATAGAATAAATAATACTAACGTACGAAAGTCTCACTCAGCTAAGAAATTCAAAGAAATATCTACTCAATATAGCTAGCGATATGGTTTAATTTAGCTCACGTCAGAACTCAGCACCTTTACGTAAAGATACCTAGATATCCATTGCAAGTCAATTTCATTCTTATTACTATGGACAAACGATTCGTATAACTGAATTTACTACCCGGAGGGGCCGCCTGCGCGCATAGTAATAATGTACGAGTAGGTATATTTTCGATACCTAAACGGGGAGTGACACAGGCCTGCTAGCAGTAACTTATGTCACCCCTCACCATTTTCTACGTTTTGAAACAGCATCCTTAGTGTCCAACTCTGTTAGGAGGGGTTCTATAATAAATGACACCTATACAAACTTTAATATGATCAGATAACAATACCCAGAACATTTACTGCTTAGTATAAGGGCCTAACGGGATAATACCAGTAACATTAAAGGGTAAAATTACACAATTGAAGAAACTAGCCAATTGTATGAGGTATTCTGTAGCAAATAGTCGTAATGCTGCGAACACATTAATGGTTCAATCAATATTGTATTGTCCATTGCATGTATAAAGTCTAGTACAAGATCTTACTGCGTGATTTCTATGTTTTTGATTATAACATATTTAAGACTGAGATGTTAGAGCTTAGACAGACGATCGACAGTATCAGCGACTGCTCGCGACGCGAAAATATGGTCGCTGAGACGCTGACTGGTGATGCGATCCAGAGGCGAAGCTAGGCGTATGCGAACTGCGACATGGGCGCCCAGTCACGGCCTCGCGGTCATTAAGGCCTCGCGCGTGAAGCTAATGAGTTTTTATAGGATGCCTCTCTATTTGCTATTTTAATTAACACGTGTAACTTTACTTTTCTTCTAAATAAGTATATGTTGTTTACAAGTAGGGTTACCATATCTCAGGATTTGTCCTGAGATTTCAGGATTTTTGGACTCTTCTCAGGATTGCGGCCGGATTTTGCAAATCTCAGGAAATCTCAGGATTTTTAGAATTTTTTATAGAATACAGTACATAGTGATCTTAAAAAAAAATCTCTAATAAAAACATAAAAATACTAAAAATAATCTTCCTAATAGAAAAGATAATTTAAAAATACTTAGGTTATAACTCTGGTAATAATTGCACAATTAAAATCAACACTTATTTATCCAACCATATTGAAATAAAAGTAAAGCTCGAACTGAAGCACCGTTAATCGGTTTCTGGAGATCTGCAGTGTATAAAAACGATAATAATATGACTTTTTAGGGTTCCGTAGTCCACAAGGAACCCTAGTTCTAGTTTCGTCATGTCCGTCCGTCCGTCTGTCTGTCCGTCCGGGCTCGTACTCCGCCGCTACTGCACCGATTGTCACGAACATTGTTGGAGAGATAGATATTAAAGTTCCAAAAGTTGGTTTTTAAAATTATAAAAAATTGTTTTTTTTTCAGCCCCCCTCCCTTACAACGAAAAGTGAATTTAAAAAATTAAATTGGACTAACCCCAACGTGTGGGGTATCGTTGAAAAGGTCTTTTAAAATGCAACAAAAACTGCTTTGAAACTATGTATATCAAACCTCCAGTCTTGAGATAATCTAATACAAAGTTAAAATTTAAGGTGTCCCCCCACCGTAACCTTTGAAATATTACTAAAATGATTCTAATAAAAAAAGGGGGTATATACCTCAAAGTATGTACTTTCAATTAAAACTACAGCGGTCTCGGTATCATAGATAGTTATTTTTATACAACTCGACCAACATATGTAGTTACAGTCGGCCGAACAAGAACTGTAATATCTGAATACATTCTAAAACTTTCGGACCATCGGGTAGCTACGGAACCCTTTCATGTGGGTGCCCGACACGCTCTTGGCCTTTTGGTTTTTTAAATTGGTAAGTACATCTGAAAGAAAATTCTCAAACAACAACAAATCTTAGGATTTTTCAATGGAAATCAGGCCTTTTCCCCGGACTTTAGATTCATTCATCTGGTAACCCTATTTACAAGTGACATTATTTTGAGACGTTTTATTCACTTATCATTACAAAATAATTTATTTTTGACCCTGGATACTACCCTATTGACATGCGTAATGAATAGAACCATACGGGCTTTACTACGAGTATATCACTATAGTAAAGCCCGTATACTTATCTTTAAGCGCCTATCGCTAATTTAATTTTTTCTGTTTTTCCTAAAGGCTGACTGGTAGAGAATGCCCTTTAAAGTATTTTATGAACTACTGTTTACAGTTTATAATGAGAACGTTAAGCTTTACTACGCACAATTGCGAAAAACGGCCACTTTTGGCTAATGTGCGTAGTAAAGCTTAACGTTCTCATTATAAACTGTAAACAGTAGTTCATAAAATACTTTAAAGGGCTATCTAGGACTTGGTAGTTGCAAAATTTAAAATAATGTCTCCGTTTTCTTTGAAATGATTTATTTTAAATGGGGGCAGCACTGGACCCCGGAAAATTAAGGTACGGCCTTAAGTCCACCTTTTGTACCATTGTGGTTAATAAAGATTTAATAAATAAATATAGTGTATAATGAATTTAAAATAACAGTCAAAAAACAAAAACAAAATGCAGCATTTCTATAGTGCAGCTGCCCTGGCAATTTGTATGGGAATGTCATTTTTTTTGTTTTTTTTACTGTTATTTTAATATCAACTATAGTGATCAAGTATAGCTCGTGGTTCAATTTATTACGCAAGTCAATTCCACGTTAGATATCCCTTTCTAATAATAATATAATTAAAGTAAACATAACATTCAAGCAATAGGGTCCTCTACTATAGTATCTTCAAGTTATAGGTGCTATAAAAGGTAAAGTATGAATGAACGGGAACAACAATTTACGTGTACAGAACTTATATAGAATGTATTTTATGTAATCCATAAGCTTCCTGAGTACTTATTTTATGTATTATTTATTATTATAGCTTTATGTTATTAGCAGCTGTTATGTGACTACAGATATTTAGTGTTCTAAAATGACTACCTGATGAATTAAATGGTATTTAATCCAGAGAGAGGCTTTTGTGGTGGCTTGTGACGAAGATATTGTTCCATATTCATGTAAAGTTATATGATTTTATAGCTTCACTTTTACTTTTCATACTTAAACCGATAAATTAACATAACTAACTCCTCATTTCATTCCGTGTATTTTTCGCATTTCAAGTTTGTATGGAAAACCAAAAAAAATCGACATTCCGCTAGAAATTTCCCGGGCGGCTACTTACTTTTGTATGCATATCTCTACATTTTACCTGGACCTATGACCTCGTATACTCGTAAGATGAAATTTAAAATGTTTTTTTCGTTCTCAGGTTGGTTCTCCGCATGCGGCTGCCGGGGTGGAGCCTTGGCTTCGGCGCGGGCCTCCATCGCTTCATTGCTGCGAGCGCGGGCCTTCGCCCTCGTGTCTCCGCGAGCGATATCTGCGTACCGAGCGCGGCCGTCGTCAGGTAAGAGAATCATATCATTATATTGTTCTTCTTCTTAGTCCGTCTCCCGGTACTATGATAGTAGCATCCATAGCTAGACATCCCGAGAGCAGAGTACACTGTTAAAAATTATGTAATTTTACAAAAAAATTACATAAACCTGTAAAATTCCCGAAATATCTGGAAAATTTACGGAAAAATATGAAGTTTTACCGAAAAGTATGAAATTTTACATAATTTTTGTCATTTTTTACATATTTTTCCGTAAATTTCCCAGATCTTTTCAGGAATTTTACAGGTTTTTTTTATGTAAAATTACATAACTTTTAACAGTGTATAGTGGAAGGGTCACTCTAGGCGGCGAATGGCAAGCCCTGTTTGCAAGAAGCAAGAAAACTAAAAAGGTGAACGGCCCCTTTTTAGTTTTCTTCACTCAGGGTCGAGTATTACGTAAACAGAATTTTAGCCACATTTTTAACCCTCTCTTGGCAGCAAAAGTAAGCAAAACTCTTGAAAATGCGACGTAGGCGAGAACAAGAGCCAATCTCGAAACTGAGATGCTTTGCTCGCTCCGCTCGCTTGTGCATTACATATGCTTTGTTATTCTTTAAAATTAAAATGTCTTCCAGATAGCGGACGCGTGGGGGCGCAGTACGAGCGGGCGGCAGCGCGGCCCGGGACTCCGCTGCGGCTGGCGGGGGTCTTCGCTGACGGCAGCAAAGCAAAGGCGCCCAAGTATGCTCAACTTATCGACCCGCAGGGAAATGTAAGTGACTTTTTACCCGATTACGGCAAAGAAGGGGTTATGTGTTTCGCCTATATGTATGTATGTTAAGTTCTTCTATTCCTCGTATCTCCAAAGATATCCAAGACATTTTAACAAAAAGAGTCTTGGGTTAGAGGATCTGGAAATACTCGATTTTCCCGTTCGTCGCTCGGCATCTTTACCAACCTGGTTCGAGCTGGTGTCTTTTTTCTGCATTTCGCAAGTGGGATTTATCCTTTTAGTTTTAATTATTTTAATCCTTCTGGTGTTTCGGCCTCAGCATTTCAGCGTGCTAATATGTTTTAAATCAATCAATCTTTGATTTTTTATGTCAAGATAAAGTTTCAACTTTAGTCTGTCAGATACAGTGTATTTCCTTCCAATCCAACCAGGAGTTTTGATGCTATCGTGACTTGTACTGACCGGCGCCCACGCGAGATCTCATTTTCAGTGCTCACTTTCGCGGTCTATGACGTCATCGCAGAGGGTCAAACACATATTTTTTCGTTGTCCCTAAATCTATCTTCACAACGATATAATTTTTTTTTTGTAACTTTTAACTTTAGGAGTACGAAGCTTTCGAAAGTACGTGAATTTTACGTCGCAATTTTTCTGCAATGCGGTACGTCGGAGGAAGGCGTTTATCGAATTCACGTCAAAAGTCAATAAAAATTAAAAGAACTTACCTCGTACTTAACATTCCTAGCTAACAATGACGCAATTTATTATCGTACAGGACAATGATTTAATTTAAATATACGTTGATGTGTCCGCGCCGAGAGCGCGCTTTGATTTTATAGTTCAGCGAGGTAATGAATCGTTGTGGCCCGATTTACAAGCGGCTAGCGGAAAAGAGGAGCTCGATGGTGCAGCGGGCAGCTGATTTCGGCAAGTGCCAAGAAATTTTTATTTATTTATTTAAACTTTATTGCACATAAAAAAAGTGTACAAATGGCGGACTTAACGCCTTATTGCGTTCTCTGCCAGTCAACCATTGGACCAAGTAGAGAAATAATTTGGGTGGTGCGACAGAGTGTGTAAAAAAATTTTTAAAGTATCTATAAATACCTACAAGAATAAATCAACCTCAAACGGCTCAAATATGTATGCCTCTCCTAGGCACGCATACTTGCGCCGTTTGAGGGATTCAGCGGTAGCTGCCGCCGTGCCAGCCTTTCCACTTGTGCCATTAAGATGGGAAGACGCCAGAGTGTCGACACATGTGGCGTCCCACACTAGCGGCCTTCCCAACCTCCAGGGCACAAGGGTCATTCCGTCCGGCCTCTTGCCATCATCTCGTGCCAGTCCGATTGGTTCTAAGACGGCTGGCATCTGAATGGTGACAAGAGCGCGGTGGATAATATTGTTAAGGCTGGCATGACGCGCCATGCGGCCTGCGCTCCTGCAACAAGAAAGTCCGTGGTGGCCCTGCCGGTCGACGGTATCGCCGCAGAGGCAGCGATGCGGGGCGTTGGTAATAGCGCCGAGGCGCAGGCATGACGCTATGCGGAAGGTACTGTTGGCGAGAAATGTGCCTAAATTAAAAGATGGTAGTGTGTGTAACCACAAACCAGACTCCCATTCGGCGGTAGCAAGGAGACGAGCGCGCTCTACAGAGTTGTTGGCAGATGATTCTAGTAGGCTACTCTGTACAAGTCTGCAAAGCGGCTCGTCCCATTGTTTTTGTGAAGCTGGATGATCTGGAAATTTTGAATTTGGAATTATTTCTGACCACCTGGTTTTGGCCTCCGTTAAATTTAAAATTTCGTAGGAAGGCTGTTCCAAAATTTTTGTAAAAAGATTTTGAATGCTGTGGACGGAGGACAGAAAGGCAGGTAGGGCTACACTAGAAATTTTGCGAACACCGAGACCCCCTTACCTGATTGGTAAGGAGGCTTGGTCCCAAATAGATTGCTGATTCAAATCTATATTCAAAAGGGATGAAAGTGAATGTTTGATGATATTGTCCATTTTTGAAAGTAGGTCCGGGTACTTCCAGAAATGGCTACACCTTAGATTGTAAGTAAAATTAGGGACGAAAAGGCAATGTTTTAAAATCGAAAAAGCAAAATGAGTATGAATGCTTGATAGGCGATCCGAAGCAGACTTCAATTTATGGATTTTTTCTTCAATAAAATTTGGAAAGGAATCTTCAAATACAGGGGAACCCAAAAGGCGAAGTGATGTTTTGTCAATAATTTTGATATTTGGGGCAAGAGTGTTAAAATTGGTTATTGCTTTAATTTTGTTCAAAAGAGAAATGTTCCAGAATTCCAGAGAAGGATGGCTTGAATTTGAAAAGATTTATTCATAAATTCAGTGCGATGATGAGGGATGGATAATGTTAGAAGATTAGAAGAGCGAAGATTTCGCGAATGCGTAGAGCTGAGAAGAGAAAATTGAGATTTGAGATAAGCAGGGGAGTAAGGATTATTGAGGATAGCATAAAGCATGCATAAGATTCTAACGTTTCGACGCTTTTTAACCACCAACCAAATTTTTAGAGCAACTTCACAGTCCATGATACTGAAATTCTATAAAAAATATTTTGAGAGTCGATAAATTTTCGTCTTCCCATACAAAATTCACTTTGTAGAGCGCCAATTTTTATGGAATTACGATTTATTTTTTCCTTTTCCTTTAATTGAGTTTACATACTCACTATGCTATCAATTTAAGGAGTGCATACTTCTTTATGCAATTGAGAGAAAAAACGATGCTTATTAAATCAGTAGTGATATACTATATGGTTTCATTTATTTAGATTAAAAAGTGTATGTTTTTTTTTAAATACAATTACTACTAGATAGGTACCTAAAGAATATCTAAACTCACGGATACCACTAACAACGGTTTGTAACCGGCTACAGACAGTTGTCATTTGGACTGCGACTTTAAAAATACGTAATTAAGGTGAATATAGAAGCAAATCGCCTTGAAGTGTGGCATAAATTGTAACTCGTAAATATGGTGATAATTTCCATATTGCTAATCGTCAGGCACTAGATACCCCTTTAAATTATTTTAGGAAACTGCCGTTGAAACAGTTATTGGTGATTCGTCTAGCTTTAAAACTTGCCGTGGCCACTTTTGGCGGAGCAAGTTTTAAAGCTAGACGGACTAATGTAAATACTTTCAACGGTAGTTCATAAAATAATTTAAAGGGCTATGTAGTACCTGACGATTAGCAATATGGAAATTATCGTCATATTTACGAGTTAACAATTTATTTCAAATGGAGGCGCCACTTCAAGGCCATTTGCTTCTATATTCACCTTAATGTATTTTTTATTAAAACAAGGTCACAGGGTAATATGGTAATGGTGTGATATAAAACAAAGCCGTTTCATATAAGTTGATTTAAAAGGACCATTATCATCACAGCCGCTTAACGTCCACGTCATTTAAAATCATGCTGAAGAGAAAAAAAAATCTTCGATCCCTTTCTACATCTTGGTAGGTAAATATTTATTTTCAAGCATGTAAAAACGCCTACAACATATAACTTGAACCACCGACTAGCTCCCATACAATACTTTACTAGTGCTTTATTACATTATTAATACAGATTAATCAAGGCACAGACAGGCAAAAAGAAAACTTAGAATCGATTGTGCCGACCCGGTCGCTCGCGATTCGATCAGCGCCGATTCGATTTAGACGATTGGTTCTTAAACTTTATGGTAAACTAGCTTTTGCCCGCGGCTTCGCTCGCGTATCCCACGGGAACCTTACTTTTTTCCGGGATGAAAGGTACCCTATGTCCTTCTAAGTACTCCTAACTATGTGTATGCGAATTTTCCAGAAGATTGGTTCAGTAGATGAAGCGTGAAGAGGAAACAAACAAACAAACAAATATACAAACTCACTATATACTATAATATTAGTTGGGATAATGTTTTAGGCTGGTCTGGGAGAGAAGAAAAAACTAAGAATGTACCAGCTACTTTTCTTCCCGCGCAGATCGTAAAAGCCGATCGAGGGAATGCGCGAGAATTTGAATAATGTTAATAGGCGTTGCAACTAGGGTTACCAGATGAAAAAATCTAAAGTCCGAAAAAGGAAACCAATATAGTAATTCAGATTTTTTCCTATAACCTCAATCAGCTTTTACGATCAGCGCGAGAAGAGACGATGGTTGATTCTACGTTATTTATTTTTTATTATTTTTATTAACGTTTATTGCACACGTTCTTATATTTGATTGATTACAATAAGTTTGCCTTTGGGACATGTCTTTCCCACCAAAATTAAAACTTGTCTTTTATTTTTGTGGTCATGTATAAAGATTTTACAAAAGAGTAATTTAAAAAAAAGTTTAACTGTAAATTACACACTCAGCTGACATTTTTTTTCAATTTTTCAAACAAGACAAGCAATAAAACTTAATTTCACACGGAAGAAGTCAAGGGCTGGTGTACTTGACTTCTTACGCTAGTTGTTTATATTTTGTTATCTTTTATCCCAGACCAGCATGGAAGTAAGTTATAAAGACGATTCTGATAGGATTCTTTCTACGGATAGCTTCCCCACATTGAGAAACACTGATGCAGAGGATGTACCTATTATAAACCTATCCAATCAATTTGAAGCGAGTTCTCTTCCACTGCTTTTGCTCGATTTTTGCTGTTTTATTTAAATTTAGTTTCGTAAAATTTAGATTAACGGCCTTTTGGAATGTCTGCTGGAACCTTCCATGCTGTCTAGAAGAAAAAAAACCACAACTAATCCTATATAGGTTTAAACAAACGCTAGATGGCGTTCGGGACCCACAGCTTTACATGCTTTCCGAAGCAAGGAATCATCTTTCTTTTTGGATAATCAGGTGACTCAAGCCTGCAATATCCTAACCAGACTGGAAGCAAATTTTAACAAAGTATGCTTCCCAATGGGATTTAAACGCACGACCTCCGGATCACAAGGCAAACGCCTTGTGATCCGGATGTACTCACTATGATACGTAGAGATATATAAACTCTATGTAAATATGGATCCTCTTGAAGTCGGTAAATAGTATAAATTAGTAGACATAAATCCAACCGAAGATTTTCCATTCTTGTATATAAATAGCGTTATAATTAAAACTTAGTCGTGGAATCCATCTCGGAGCTATTATTCCGAGTCCATTAATATCCTTCAAAACCTCAGAAAGGCTGCAAAATCGAACTAAATTGTTCAAATGGTTTGTTCCCTTGCGCTCCAGAAAATAGGGTGGAATGTGCATAGGTACAGGTTCTAACGAAATCGGAGGATAATTTGATAATTCGAATGTCCGCGAAATCCCTGGGGATATCCTTATCATAAATCACTAGTCTATTAAAATGTCTATGTTTGTGCTTACTATCAAATAGATATTAAGGGTCCTATGTTTTCAGATGAGGGAACTAAAATGTTTAAAAAAAGTTAAGTTCCTATAAATTGATTAATTCTATGATATAATACTTCAAAGCTCACTGGGTAACATTAGTTAATAATCAGAATAAGATTTGATCAGTATCCAAAAATCTAGCCAATGTTAGTAGAGCGACTCGTATTTTTGCAAAACCCCTATATTTTTCCAGTAAAATTGAGAAATATTGCTAGGATCGTCTAATTATCCGTGTTTTCGTAATATCCCTAGGGTTTTCGCGTAACTTCGAATTATCACCCTGCGACATATATAACGTTCGTACACAAGCGTCCGTGTGTGCATTGAGAAAAAGAAATAGCTAAACCAGTTTTGCTACTTGCGAATTTGGTTATTATTAGATACCAAACTTTTGTGTACATTAGCAGAACCAATGTATACTAAAAAGTAAGTAAACGTTTTAATTACCAGTAGCCCTCAGTTCAGCAGTCACTCGATTTTGGTTATGTGATAGCAAATACTTTTGCTACCAGCAACCATTCTTTATCTCAGTGTGAGTGAAACGTAGGGCTACCGTAGATCGACTCATTTTACCCAAATGTCTTATTCTGTCTGTCTGTATAGCAGTTTTCAAGCTTTGTCAGATTCGTAGCGACGGACCTTATTTTATATTTATCCACAGTATACTGATTTGCGGGAGACACTCAGGAATATCATCACACGGAAAAGGATTAGCTTCTGTTCCATACTTCTTCTATGTCTTTACCCTAGTGTTATGTGATATTGGCACAGCATATCAGCTTTTTCCATTTCGTTCTATCCTTTGTCAAATTGTCCGTTAATCCCTTTTTATCCATACCTTTCGTTTTGTACGTTCGCAGTATATTAATTCTAAATCTATATTTGCTTTGACATTTATCTAAATTGAAATTATGTAGGTAGGTATTTTGGGAACAAAGTGAACTAAACCAACTAAATTACCTAATAATGTTTCGTTCCGAGGATTAAATACCTTCTCCAAACTGTTATGAGGGCACACGGCAAAAAAAAGCAAAACGTGCAAAAAGAGGACTTACGTTCAAAAGAACATTAGTGTTTTACTCTATTTTCTTGCGAGGACTTGTACTTCAGCAGGCCTTTTAACTTCACAAACTTATTCAAACTAAAATAACCTTTAACTCTTTGTAATAAAATTTAAACGGAACGCATAACTTATATTTGGAATATGAAAACTAAACAAGCTCATTTTTAAAATCCGAACATTGCAAAAAAAGTCTTGTTATTATGGAATAGAGTTCAAGTGGAATGCAGATAGAAAATGAAATACGGAACTAGACCAAGTTACTGTTACATTCGAAACAGGCCGATGTCGATCTTATTATCAACGTGACAAGGTCGAGGTGAACTGCTATTGAATGTTGTTTCGTTACTGCAATGGCTAGGGCAGCGACCTTTCTGAAAGGTGTATTCTCGTAAGCATTCTTTCATATTTGTGTAACCAAATATTCTAGTTCGTCTTACCATAATAGTATTAAAATAGGTACATTTATATATTTATGAAGCTCAGTGGGAGATCGCATTAGTAGCGCTTTTGGAAGTTAAGTGACCCCTTGGACGGGTGACCAGGGTGACAAGTGGCATAATAAATTTCTTATGCTCCACCGTGCTTCGAAAGGCACGCCTGCTGTCGTAACGTACAGAAGTCTCACTCAGCGAAGAAATTCAAAGAAATATCTACTCAATGTGGCTAGCGATATGGTTTAATTTAGTACACGTTAGAACTCAGCACCTTTTCGTATAAATACCTAGACATTCATTGCAAGTCAATTTCATTCTTATTACTCTGGACAAACGATTCGTATAACTGAATTTACCACCCGGAGGGCCGCCTGCGCGCAAAGTAATAATGTAGGTACATTTTCGATACTTAAACGGGGAGTGACAGTCGGCCAGCTATGTCAGATGCCTTTAGGCAGCTTGAATTGTCAGACACTAGTGTTGGCGACTTACACACACAAATATCAAAAAAATAAATAGGTAGTTAGGTAGGACAAATTAATTAGTAATTTTTCCTTACTTTGGTAAGTTTAAACTTGTATTATACTAACTCAAAGATACCATATTTTATAATAAATACATTAAGTATAGTTAAACATCCAAGACCCAGGACAATTTGAAAAAAGACAATTTTCCATTTGCACTGGCTGGGAATTGAACCCAGAAACTCCGCATTGCGAGCGGTTGATTTTTTCCATCTGGTCACATTGTCTTTATATAAGTAGGGTGTTAAAGAAAAAAGTAGACAAGAGTTACTAGTTAGTGCATATCGGAGCAAACCAACAGGGTCCCGAAGGAATAAACCAGCCGAAGCGTGTTGCTAGGATGCAATAGGGTTGTCACGACCGCAAAATGGTTTCTTCGTTTTGGGCATTGGCGGTTATCTAGCTATGTACCCAGTGATATACGAGTATATGAGGTTATAAAACGAAATTATATTTTAATCCTTGTGTCGTTTCATCTCATTTTTTTAGAGAAGACAATTTTAAAATAAAAGAAAATAGGTTATGTGGGTATTTCCTGTGTTTGTTTTTGGACAATATTTTATCGAAACTGTAAGTGCTAATAATAAAATTTTTAACAAATAAAAACAACTGACTTAAATTTTATTTAGGAGCTTCTTTCATATCTCCAAAATTCTTCATCATATTTTCACCAAATTAAAATGGTACCAATTTGGCAGTGAAGGCTTTCAAATAAAAAAAGAATCATCAAAATCGGTTCACAATTGGCAATAATTGGCGAATATTACGTAACAAACAAACATTAAGATAATAAACGGGCAAGTGCGTATCAGACTCGTACATGAAGGATTCCGTACCACCGTGCAATGTTTTAAAACGCTGAGAAACACATTGTATTAGGACCCCCTTTAATTATTAACTTTATCTTATTTTTATTATGGTTGTTATAGTGGTCATAGTAATACATAATCGGTGAAAATTTCAGGTGTCTAGCTATTACGGTTCAAGAGATAGAGCCCTGTGACAGACGGACAGACGAACAGACAGCGGAATCTCAGTAATAGGGTCCCGTTTGCACCCATTCGGTACGGAACCCTAAAAAAACATAAAGTCAAATTTATAACCTCCTCCTTTTTTGAAGTCGGTTAAAAAGAAATATTTTTCTGATAACAGCATGATAATTGGTTATTGAATGAAGCAGCAATTAACATTTTAAATATTGGTTCGAAGAAAAGTGAGCGTGGTGGGGATATCTCGCTATCTCTTCCGTACGCGCGAAACCCAATGGCAGTGCGAAAAGCGGCCACAAATGTGCGTAGTAAAGCATAACGTTCTCATTATAAACTGTAAACAGTAGTTCAGAGAATAGTTTGAAGGGTTATCTAGGTATTACTAGCTCAAAATTTTAAATGATATCTCCGTTTCCTTAGAAATAATTTATTTCAAATGGGGGCAGCACTGGACCCCGGAAAATTCAGGTACGGCCTTAAACCTAGTAACAAAGTTAGTCCTGTTGTTATAAAAAGACGGTGTATTTGACCCACTGCTATAATATGGTACAAAACATATTATTTTACTTTCTTCAATAATTTCCGTCGGAATCAAAACCATCAAATTTCGCAATTATAGTTATTTGACACAGGAAATTCGACAAGTGCTTGCTACATAGAAAGTGGCCAATTTCATTGTTTTTATTTAATCTATACAAAGCTTTCCTAACAAAAAACTACTTTTCTTTTTACCCGACTGCACCAGAAAGAAGGTTATGTTTTTCGAATGTATGTATGTATTTTCACGAGCTCCTCATGTACGTAAGTATTTGTTTTTCATGTGTGTAAGTGACCAACACTGGTGTCAGATTTTTCAAGCTGCCTAAAAGCCTCTGACTTAGCTTGATGACTGCCATACAATGAAGACAGCCAGGAACAACGGCTTAACGTGCCTTCCGAAGCACGGAGGAGCTGGAGAATTTTTTATGCCACTTGTGGTCACCCATCCAAGTGCGGACCACATCCGGTGTTGCTTAAGAGCCCATACTACCCTAAAGTTCTTAAAGCGATCTTAAATATTTATCAATATTAACGAAATACTCACTTTGAAATAAAAACACAGCAAAGTTCAGGACTAACTCTAAACATAATAAGTTTCGGAAACACGATTACTTAAAATTTTCTCGATAGATAAACATTGCGAAGTTGCCTTCAAATCACCTCAGAATTATACTAAAACAGAAAGTATTCAAGAAATACAATAATGTAGCACTTGTAACTTAGCATTAATATTAAACATAAGGCAGTCATCATATGTCTTACTTTTTAAATAACTCTTAAATATTCTTTGTAAAACGAAAAAAACCTCAAAACCAGAACCAGCCTCATTGACCCACCGCGATTCCCGACGCCCCGCATGGCTCGCTGTCTCGCTTCGGCTAGAGTAAATTTGTGTGCGTGGAAGCGGGAGCAAAATTTAGATTACTGACATCAGGCCTCTTAACTCGCAAAAGCGCTAGTAATGTTTACTCTGGCCGAGCCACTGAGCTGCTCGTCGTAAGTTAGTACCTACCTGCATCATAATGATCACATCTCTCTAATCAATCGATTATTGATTTCCGATCTATCGATCACATCATTAACCTGTTATTACTTATTATGATTTCATAACTTCCTCCAATACAACAACATTCTATTTTTAGATTGATCACATTGATTTCTTTAGAAAATATCGAGTATGATTATGAATAAGCAAAAGTCATCCTCTATTTAAATATATGCATAACGTCTAACAAAATATACTGAAACTATTTAAGATGAAATGGTAGCATAAGTGGCGCCCTCATTTGAAATAAATTGTTTAAAACTAAATATGGTGATATTTAAAAATTTTATATGTATCAATGTCTAAATAGACTTTCAAAGTATTTTATGATTAACCTTTGAAATTATTACTAATAGTCCGTCTAGTTTCAAAACGGGTTTTCGCCAAAGGTGGCCACTTTGTTTGTTTTTTCGTGTGTGTAAGCGGACAACACTGGTGTCAGATTTTTCAAGCTGCCTAAAGTGGCCACTTTAGACGGACTACCAATATAACTTTCGAAGATTATTCATAAAATAGTTTAAAGGTCTTTTTAGACATTGATACAAATCAATTTTTTAAATATCACCATATTTAGTTTTAAACAATTTATTTCAAATGAGGGCGCCACTTATGCTACCACTTCACCTTAAAGGGTAGTACGTATATGATACTGAATATAAAAAATATCCTAATTTAAAAAATACTGAAATTGGGCACTCTCCCGATCAAGTTTATAAAACAATTATTTTCGTATTTGAGATTTTGAG
This sequence comes from Acrobasis repandana, assembly GCA_963576875.1. Taxonomy (NCBI): domain Eukaryota; kingdom Metazoa; phylum Arthropoda; class Insecta; order Lepidoptera; family Pyralidae; genus Acrobasis; species Acrobasis repandana. Next base: position 4,699,012 of record OY756238.1, read on the forward strand.
CCGTGGCACAGAATACAGTAAGAGTAAACAGAAGGGACTCTTCTAAGGTACGCGCAATATACGTCCCCGTTCCCCGCACCCGCACCTCTCCCCCGGTTCTTGACGGCCAACGTGAGAAATCGAGGCGAAAACGGGGGAGAGGTGCGGGGACGGGGAACGGGGACGCCTGGGTGACGCATATTGCGCGTACCTTAGGAGTTTCCGGCCTGTGGCCGTGGCTAAAATTCAGTCACTTACCACATTTTTTATTATTCTATAAATTTATTGAATATTTACTTTAAGAGCCCGTCTGACCCTAATAGTACTAAGAGCGATCTTAATCTTAAGCAGTCGGGACCGTTATATAATTGTAATTATTGTTATTTTTGGATATAAATAAATGAAAAAAAAAAAAATTATCAATAGTAACAAAATACTCAAAAAAATAAATTTTTAAAATAAAAACAGCAAAATTCACTAAACACTAACTAAACACCTAACAACACTAACTAAATATGTACATTATATTTTTCGAAAACACGATTGCTTAAAACTTTCTCTACGAGTATAAGTAAGTTGAAAAACATTGCGAAGTTGCCTCCAAATCACCTCAAAATTATACTAAAACGAAAAATATTCAAGAAATACAATAAATTAGCACTTGTAACTTCGGATTGTAATTGTATTAAACATAAGGCAGTCATAATATGTCTTTCTATTTAAATAACTCTTAAATATACTTTGTAAAACGAAAAAACCTCAAAACTAAAACCAGCCTCATTGACCTACCGCGATCTTTTTACCACGCATGACTCGCTGTCTCGCTTCGGCTAGAGTAAATTGTGTGCGTGGAAGCGGGAGCAAAACATAGATTATCCACATCAGGCCCAACCTTAGTTAATGATATACTTAGCTACTTAGTTTCAGTAAATTGCTGCACTTTTTTACACGTATTTCTATACACAAAAGACTGGGGCTATAAAGTTATTTATCAGCTAGGGCCTCGCAGTTGCTATCACCGCCACTGTCAATGGGTCATTCTATAATTCAAATTCGTAACACGATTCACCACCCAAAATTTTATTTGCATTCCAATTTCTCACGTCACGTTAAACTGAACTCTGTCGATCAGCAATAAGATCTAATATAGCAGTTTTTTGCACGCAAATCTTGATAATATTTATAAGAATTTGACCATGTCGAATATGCAATTGAAATTTAAAAATTATTCGAATTTGTATCTTATGTCTTGATGATAAAGTTGTTGTATTGGTCTAAAATTGATGTTGTTGTCGTTATAAGTTTGTTGGTGCTATTGTTTGGGGCTACTTTGAGCCATAAAAGATCATACGACACCATACAAGGAAGCAAGATGACTCTGGCGCACTTTTTCTGGTGCACCCGTTACCACTGCCAAATGTCAGCATTAGAAATCTAAAACTAGCTTAGTAGTTAGTACGGTTTTTCTATGTAGGTCATCATCAACATCAGGTCTTTCTAGTCTCCGCTGCAGGAGCACGACCCTCTCTGTACTGCCAGAGCCTATAGCACAGCAGTCAGAGGATTTGGCTTACACTCTCCACGCTGGCCAGACGGGTTGGAGAGGTGTCATTGATGTTTATAAGCTTTGTTCAGCTTGTGTTTTCTAAGTAGCCTTCTACGACGTCCACGGGAAGACTTGGAGTGGTCCTATTCTACTCTGCAGGGAACCACACGGCTAATGTATTATATATGTATGTCTATGTAGGTATTTTTACTCTATACGCATCATCATTATCCGAGCGAATTCCCAGTTGCATCCTCAGCGGTAATGCTTAGCCTGGGGTCCGCCACCTAACTCTTGGTGATTAGAGCTAGATTTAGAGATAGAACATATAGCTAGATTTATCTTACTGTTTGAAATCCTTTATGTTTTAAATGGTTATATGAAAAACTATTTTTACCCAAAGAAAACAGTTTTATACCCGAAAAAAAACATGTCTTACTGACAATCAATGACTGAAGTAAATCAAAGTCAATTCAACTTTGTTGTGAGGAATGAATTTTCTTTTTTGGAGTATTCATCAACAATTGTACGGCACATTAATAAATAAGGCCTTGTCTATCCCGCTAGGGATAAAGAAGGGATAGTGTATCTGCATTTAATTATGAGTAGAACCACTATATCACCCCTTAAACCCTACGATTGGCTTAACGATGCCGTCATCTACAACCACAGGTAACTTTATAAATTTGTTTGTACAGGTAAATTTGTTTGTGTGTGTATAAATATATTGTGTAGTGATGACTAAAGAAAAAGGCTCAAGGTAACTCAACGCGCTATGGAGAGGGCTATGCTCGGGGATTCGTAGAGAACGAAAGTTCCTGACATAGCCAAGCGGTTTAGCTCGTTGAAGTGGCAGTGGGCTGGACACAGCGCGAAGTATCAATCTTACATTAGTAGAGGTGCCACCAAACTTCTAGATCGCTCTGAAGTTGCCTCACTCAGGTTACAAACAGGGACAGAATATTCACCACAATAATATTTTTTTCAGAATGATTGCAAGAATGTAGATATGATATATATACACAATAAACAAAAATAAAGCAAATTCTATCTGCTATGGGTATCTGTATTTTACTACTGCGACGCGAATCGCCTCAACTTCAGGGCGATCTAGAAGTTTGGCGCGACCTGTACTTAGATATTTTTGTACCTCAGTATATATTTCTTATTATTTACTTATTAGGTATGAAGTGATTCCAGCAGAGTGGCTCAGAGAAAACGCGGACGTCCTTGTCTTACTCTTCACAGCCTACAAGATAGACAGGAACGGCATCATCGACAAATTCTACACAATTTACGAAAGCATTAAAGTAGGGAACTTACCCATAGAAGTAATTTACGTACCTTTAGACGACCAAGAAAGTGACATGATAAAATGCTACGAGCAGCAAGCGAATTGGTTTACTCTAAAGTTTTATGATCCCCTGGTACATGTACTGAAATTTATGTACGGAATTACATGTATACCACATATTTATGTACTGAACATCGATGGGACGGTGATTTCTACGCATGGTATTCGGGATTTGGAGACGTATGACAAGAATGCTGTTCTGACCTGGTTATCTACTTCTTCGACCATGAAACAGCATAGGAAACTGTCTAAAGAGACGGTATATGGGGATAAATGGAAGTTTGTGGTTAAAGAAGACGATGAAGGCAATAGTAAACCAGACTATCTTAGGAAATTTAGTGCATAATAAACTTATTTTACCTGTCGCTCTAATGGCTTGTCGGGCAATAGTTTGTCGCGCTTGCGTTGTGATCTCCATTTTCTATGACTTCTCAAGTAATAAAATACTTAACTGTAATAAAACAAGCTATTTTTATTGTTAGACAAGTTATTATTTTAAAAATATTTTTAAATCAACCTTTTATCTAAAACAATGAACTAAATTGTTTAAGGTGCTCCTTGAGACGAAACAATTGAACCCAAACTCGGTGGAGTTATGTTGTTCTATCACAAAGATGACCAAAAAAATGTGGTCAAGTTGTGCCTTAACCATTTATGTGTTCCATCCTTGTCAAGGGGAGTGCTAACCGTCTCTCCTTTCAATAGACACAAAATATTATTTTTTCTGACTTATTATATACTCACGAAACAAAAAATTTTAAAAGCGCGTTTTAGAGTTATTTAATTTTTAAACAAAACTATTCATTTTGTAAATATATTTCTTCCGTATAATAAAAAATCGTATATATTGCTTGCTAATTACGATAATAATATTTATTTTTAAAGCAATATTACTAATAAATTGTTAGTTTTACACAAAATTGAGTAATTTCGCGAAGTCAGCGCCATCTAGTTACGTTGAGAGTAAATAATCAGGTAGAGTCGTGGTAGAGCCTTTTCTTATTAGTTCAAATACAATACAAGGTTCCAGGATAATTTAAAAAAGGCCATTTTCCAACCTGCCATATGACTGGGGATCGAATCCAGAACCTACGGATTTGTGGAACAGCGTGTTGACCATTACGCCACGTAGTTCGTCAATACAAGCTAATATTCTCGCTGTATGCATATTCATGAACTCTCTTTTACTTTTAATTGTCATGTAAAAACGACACGTGGATGCGTAATTAGAAATACATAGGTACCTATTAGCAAAGAAGGCAAGTATTAAGAGTCCTCTTAACCCCAGGTTTATCCATACAAATGTAATTTTTATTTATGCAACTTTATTACAAAAATTGTAAACGGCGGCCTTGGGATTTCTCTAACAGTTAACCGACAGGTGGTGCAGCTACAAGTGGGGCTTAATAAGAGCAAAATTAGTATTTTAATAATTACTTAGGTACATAAGTAGTTAATCTAGTTGTTATTTAGAAATGACAAGTCAAAAAAGTTTAAGGAAATTGCATATATCTCATATAACTGTAAATCAGACATGTTGTTTCAAAATAACTACGTTTGTGTAGAAAAGTCTAGGTTTGTCTAGGGTAAGGGAATATAGAAGCAAATGGCATTGAAGTGGGGCCCTCATTTAAATAAATTGTTAACTCGTAAATATAGTGATAATTTCCATATTGCTAATCGTCAGGCACTAGATAGCCCTTTAAATTATTTTATTAGCTGTTGAAACTATTACTGGTGATCCGTCTAGCTTTAAAACTTGCCTCCGACAAAAGTGACCCGGCCCATGTTTTAAAGCTAGACGGACTAATGTAAATACTTTCAACGGTGGTTCATAAAACAATTTAAAGGGCTCTAGTGCCTGATTAGCAATATGGAAATTATCTCCATATTTACGTGTTAACAATTTATTTTAAATGTGGGCACCACTTCAATGGGAATATCGGGAATTAGAAAATCCAAAGGATCAGAAACTTTTGTACCGAATTGCTAAAACCAGAGAAAGAAAAAGTAAAGATTTAGCGTACGTTAAATACGTTAAAGATGAAGCAGGAAAAATTCTGACAAAAGATGACGAAATCAAACAAAGATGGAAGAAGTATTTTGAAAAGTTATTAAACGTAGAAAATGAGTGGGATGGAGTTCTGGTTGAAATGGAGGAAAATCTGGGAATGGTAGATCAAATAAGCATAGATGAAGTTAGAAACGCAGTAAAACATATGAAAAATGGAAAAGCGGTAGGCCCAGACAACATACCGGTAGAAGTGTGGAAGATTTTAAGTGAGGACGGTTTCAAGTGGTTAGCTTTATTCTTCAATAAACTGATGGATGAATGTGTAGTACCCAGTGAATGGAGCAGCAGTTACCTGGTGCCCATTTTTAAGGGGAAAGGTGATGTTCAGGATTGCAACGGGTATAGAGGGATAAAGCTAATGTCACACACAATGAAAGTTTGGGAAAAGGTATTGGAGAAAAGATTGAGGACTGAGACTGACGTAACACCTAATCAATTTGGTTTTATGCCGGGAAGAGGTACAACGGACGCCATCTTCGCAATCCGACAGTTAATAGAAAAATTCAGGGGTGCCCACAAAAACCTGCACATAGTGTTCGTTGACCTGGAAAAGGCTTACGATAGAATTCCACGAAAAGTTGTCTGGTGGGCCATGAGAAAAAAGGGAGTGCCCAATAAATATATACATTTAATCCATGCCATGTACAGAGAACCTGTCACGGAAGTGAAATCCGCCGCTGGAGTAACAGAAAGGTTTGGTATAACAGTTGGCTTGCACCAGGGATCGGCTTTAAGCCCATACCTCTTCCTGCTAGTAATAGATGCTTTGACATCGGCCCTGCAGGGAGAAGCCCCCTGGTGTATGCTATTTGCCGACGACATCGTACTGGTAGAAGAGGAGGGAACGATGTTGCAGAACAAACTTAACATGTGGAGGCACGCCTTAGAAACTGTAGGCTTGAAAATCAGCAGAACCAAAACTGAATATCTGTTCTGTGATTTTGGCGGTGTTTCTAGGGAAGTGACCCTTACGATTGACAGTAATATAGTACCAGCTTGTTCGGATTTTAAGTATTTGGGCTCGTTGCTCCAGCGGGACGGAAATGTTGACAGGGAAGTTAAACGCCGAATCAACGCTAGTTGGCAGAAATGGAGAGAAGTGACCGGCACGACTTGTGACCCGAAAATGCCATTGAAGCTAAAGGGCAAGATCTACAAATCAGTTATAAGACCCGTGATGTTATATGGATCTGAATGTTGGGCAACAAAAGTGCAGGACGAGAAGAGGCTGCATTTGGCGGAAATGAGGATGTTGCGATGGATGTGTGGGATAACAAGGATGGATAGGGTTAGAAATGTCTATGTGAGGGGAAGTTTAAAGGTGGCGCCAATACATGAAAAAGTAAGAAGTAATCGTTTGTCGTGGTTCGGTCATGTGATGAGAAGAGAAGAACACCACGTAACAAAGAGAACTTTAAATTTGTCTGTTAGTGGAAATAGGGGAAGGGGAAGTCCAAAGAAGAGGTGGATGGAATGCGTAAGACAGGATATGGGGAAAGTAGGAGTAGATATTAGTATAACGGGAAATAGAGGATTATGGAAGGAGAAGACATACTGCGCCGACCCCAGATGATGGGATAAGGTGAGGCAGAAGATAGTGGGCACCACTTCAATGCCATTTCCTTGTATATTCACCTGAAAAATACGGCCTGTCCTGAAAAAACTGCATTCGCTCAAAATTGCATTTGGTTGTCTCGCTCCATGAATTTTTCGCCCCATTATCTGAATACCTACTTTAAGAAAAGGAGCGTTTTGAAATGCTCTAGTATAGTTACAGTAGTTCGATGATTTAAATTAGTCCAGAGATTATTTAGTCACATCAGTCCGATGATGCTGATCACAGATGCTGATCAGTACAGATCATCGGACTATTGCGCCTTTTAGTTTGATTTTGACTTGACGTGATGAGTGATGATGATTGATAATGATAGATGATGATGTATGATAATGATTAAATATCAGTTTTACTATATGGGGGCAATGGGTCACTAGGCAGTTGCCTACCTAATGGATAAAATCCACAAATAGATGGCAGCACCTATGGAATGCGCTTCCCTCGGATAATAAAATGGCATCAAAAACAAAGATTTAAATTCCTTTCAAGAATCCTGAGATTCTTTTAGTTACCTAACTTTTATCATATCAGTTTTACTATATGGGGGCAATGGGTCACTAGGCAGTTGCCTACCTAATGGATAAAATCCACAAATAGATGGCAGCACCTATGGAATGCGCTTCCCTCGGATAATAAAATGGCATCAAAAACAAAGATTTAAATTCCTTTCAAGAATCCTGAGATTCTTTTAGTTACCTAACTTTTATCATGTTTTAGTACCTATTTTAACTTGTATATGTGTAGGTTTATATTTTTATATTTTTTGTACAGAATCTTTTTGTAGGTAGGTCTAATCTTGGTCTTTAATATTGTACCAAACTGCCCCAAACGCATATTATGTAAATATATTCCTTTCAAATACTGGCCGGTTGACAAGGGATAAGTCCAACGTTCTCTGTTGTGTGCAATAAAGCTTTATAAACAAACAAACAAAATACAGTATTGGTCAAGCGTGGATCCAGGGGGGTCATGTGGTTATGACCTCCTTGAGCTATTTGAAACCTTCCCATAGTCCTGGTGGTATGGAGCCGGGGGAGGGAGGATGAATGTTTAAATTTGACCTAGTGACACGATCCTCTGGCACATCACATGGATGGTAACCTTTTTTGTTGCTTTTTGATCCATATCAATTCAAAATCTTTTTTTTCTGCGCAACGTCGCTCGTATACCTATTGCCAGTTAGGCAATGAACCTGCTAAGTCTAGATATTACACCATTGTTGCCTAGTTTTTATTCGGCTGAACAGGTTTCGGCCTGGCCTATACTTGTAGGCAAGTAATGATCGATCGTCGACACTTTAATTGGAGATTATAATGAAATCTTAGTTCTGGGAATGTAATTTAAATGTAATTTGTATATATTAATAACTAGGTATACAAGACTAATGAACATGGTATTTACCTACATATAAGTATACTCGTAGGTCCTTCTTTTACTCATGTTTACTAGGTAACTTAGTCCCGCAAAAATAATTTATTCAAATAGCTTTACATATAAAAAAAATGACTTTGACTGCCTCCGTGGCCCAGTGGTCAAGGCGTCTGCCTTGTGAACCGGAGGTCATGGGTTCAAATCCCACTGGGAAGCATACTTTGTGAAAAGTTGTTTCCAGTCTGGTTAGGATATTGCAGGCTTGAATCACCTGATTATTCGAAAATAAAGATGATTCCGTGCTTCGGAAGGCGCGTAAAGCTGTTGGTCCCGAACGCCATCTAGCGTTTGTACCTATCCTAGGATTGGTTCTGGTCTACTCTTTGGGTTGCGGAGGTCAGACGGTAGTCGCTCTGTGTAAAAACCAGTAACCTCGTCAAATCACCTAGGTTAGGTAGCGGACCCCGGGCTCTGATGCGTAATCGCTGACGATGCAACCGGGAAGACGCTCGGTTGATGATGAGCTTTATATATTTCATTTAAGGCCGTATATATATAAATGATGTCTCCGTTTTCTTTGAAATTATTTATTTAAAATGGGGGCAGCACTGGACCCCGGAAAATTCAGGTACGGCCTTAATACACAGGCTGACTTTTTATTTACCTGCATAATTTTTGGAGCAATTTCAGTCTGATACTGAACTACTTTCTATAAAAAAAGTAATGAAAAAATCAATAAAAAAAATTTGTCCTTAAATACAAAATCCGTTTGGCTGGGCTAATTTGTATGGAAGGACAAAAAATTGTATCTGAACTTGCTCCAAAAATTATGCAGGTGGATGAAAAATCTGCCTATATAACACAGAGTAATATACTTATAACAGTCTCTTAACTTACTTTGGGGCTAGCTCAATCTGTGTGGTATTGCCATATATATATATATATACATATACTAGTAGCGCCATCTGTTGGCGAGTAGCATTATTAACATTATGTATTGTCATAGAGGATTTGCAGCCGGGGTCCAGTGCTGCCCTCATTTGAAATAAATTAGTTGAAAGAAAACGGAGATATCATATAAAATGATTTTAGTAAAACCTAGATAACCCTTCAAACTATTTTATGAACCACTGTTTACAGTACGATGTCCAGTACTGCCCCCATTTGAAATAAATTATATGTAAGGAAATGGAGATATCATTTAAAATTTTAAGCTAGTAAAACCTAGTTAACCATTCAAACTTTTTTATGAACCACTGTTTACAGTTTAAAGTGAGAACGTTAAGCTTTAGTTCGTATTTTTGCAAAAAACGGCCACCTTTTCAAAATAGTTTGAAGGGTGATCTAGGTTTTAGTAGCTTAAAATTTTAAATGATATCTCCGTTTCCTTACAAATAATTTATTTCAAATGGGGGCAGCACTGGACTCCGTGTATCCATAATTTCATTGTGGAAAAGATGGAAAACCGAGACATGCCAAAATTTGGCTCTTAGACTTTTTGCCCAATGTATTTTGAATAACCTAACGGCCCCAAGGTCCCACTTGTTTTGTGCTTGTGGCTCTACTAAGTCCCACTCATGTTGGTACTGTAGATATAGAACCTAAGCAGTGCCCATATCTTTCCAGAAGCTCATATTTCTTACAGTTCTTATATGTCAGCATCAGTCATCATGATAATATGCGTTAAAGCTATTTAAACTTACCAGGCGCACATATCTTTCCAGGAGCTCTTCGTGCCGATCAACACGAAAGGGGAGTTGTACGAGGTGTGTCCCGAGGAGCTGTCACCGGCGGACTGGGAGCCGGCGGGGGAAACCCCCCCTCCGCCCGAGGCCGGTGTGCGGGCGCACAGACTGCCGCATCTCCTGAGCCTTTGGAGGCTGCCTACGAGGGTGCGACTGCTGGCTGGCACGGTGCCGATCGAAATGGCGCATGATGTTGGAGGTGAGGTTTCTTTATTAAAATACTTGGCCAGATGAACATGGCATTGTATTTTTTTAGGAATTATTTTACCGACCTGGATACGAGTCCTTTAGAGCCTATCTTTTGCCTTCAATACAAGGATGGTGTAGGTCCTTTAATTGCTTCAAGGGAATAATTCTGGCCACAAATCTATACGTGTCCACTGGTTTTTAATAGCCGATTAAGTTGCGGACAGCGCTTAAGGCCATACCTGAATTTCCCGGGGTCCAGTGCTGCCCCCATTTAAAATAAATAATTTTAAAGAAAACGGAGACATCATTTAAAATTTTGCTACTACCAAGTCCTGGATAACCCTTCAAACTGTTTATGAACTACTGTTTACAGTTTATAGTGAGAACGTTAAGCTTTACTTTTGGCAAATGTGCGTAGTAAAGCTTAACTTTCTCATTATAAACTGTAAAGTAACAAAATAGTTTTAAGGGTTATCTAGGACTTGGTAGTAGCAAAATTTTAAATGATGTCTCTGTTTTCTTGAAAATGATTTTTTTAAATGAGGGCAGCACTGGACCCCGGAACAGTCCGCTAAACTAATATTACTACAGCCGTACGTACGTATTGGCTGTCGATTTTAACTAGGTACATATGTATTTGACAAATTGTTAATGAATGTGAGCATTTGTAACACCAAACTACACCGATTTCATATTATAAAGTCCACTAAAATCAATTTGCAAAATAATTTAAAGCAAACCCCAACTGAACCCCTAGTCTTCCCGCCAAAACTCCATGTCATTGTAGAGCTCTAAGAAATGTCATTAATTATTTATTTTCTTTATACAAAACCAGATGTATCCCGAAGGTCCGTAAACAATGCCATTTTATACCTATATAGGTAGTGCTCATTATTGATTTATAAAATCAAGTGTTATAAAATCAGTTTATGAAACTATTCTTCTTCTTATAATTTAAGATCTTGCTTTTGTCGATGGAGTTAAGTGGAGATGCTACCATTCCTCTCTAAAAAATCATTGTCAACAAATATTATTTCCCAATTTCAGATGATCTTCTGCTGCGGGCGGCAGTGACAGAGCCAGTATTAGTGATGTGCACCCTACCAGAGTACGGGTCGATTCCCTCCAGCCCCAGCAAGCAGGTGGACCCCCGCTACCACGCCAAGGAGTGCCTGCAACTCCTCCCTCTCAACAGCAACGTCAAGATCCGCCGCACTCAGCTCGGCTTCGAGAGCGAAAAGAGGATGTTCCTATCCGCCCGCCTGCAAAAAGCGCTTACTTTCTGTCAACTCAACGTTGACAATTGGATCAGGCAGATCTCCTACGCCAACTCCACCGTCGTCAGCAAAGCCAAAACTGCCGAGGACCTCATCAAAGAAGACCACGAACCAGTCAAGTTCGAGAAAGAACGAAAATTCACGCTGCAGGGACTCAAAATCGACACGTCTAGGCTTTTCGGGAAAAGCGAAAAGGTACTCAAAGATATCCCCGATGAAACAGAAGGCTCTATCATATTTTTAAGTAAAAACGAACTCGAACATATGAATTACGATGTTTACAGCGACGATGAAGGTAAAGATGAGAAGGTAGAAGAGAAAGTTGACCAAGAGCAGTTTTCAAGCGATAAAATGCAGGTATTCAGAGAAGACTCAGGGCAGAAAAAGAGTAAATGGTTTAAGAATATCAAACTCTTGAAGAGCACCGAGAGATTAACAGATGGAAAGATAACTGCTATAGAAAAGAATGAGAAGCTCACTGATATCAAGGACCCATTTGATCCTCTAGGAGAGAAACATAGTTCAATAGAGCGATACCAAGACATGGCAAAGCTTATTGAAGATAGATTCGGTGCAACGAGGAAACATAATGACGGGACGACAGAAAAGAGCTACTCATACAAAAGTCTTACTACGTCTTCTTCCGACATGGGAACTAGTCAGTGTAGTTCTAACCATAAGAAACCCATCTTGACGAAATCTGTATCAGTCCAAACAGGTATGCCAGATAATTCCTTCAATGCAGATGAAGACAGTGGCATCGCTATGAAACATGGCCGTAAAAATCTCAGTGTGGACCAAATAAACTACTGTGGTTCTATGGACAGCGACGCAAGTTCTAGCCGGAAACTAAAGTCGCTAGACGAAAATATGCTCAAGAAATCATCTGCAACGAAATCTTCTACAAACCTTGAAAGAAGACAAAGGATACAGCCAGACTTAATCCCAGAAAAAGCTATGGTTAAGTCAGAGTCTTACAATCAGATTCAAAGTTGCGAAGAAATCAATATGTTCGGTGTTGGATCTTTGTACAACGACAGTGATTTTGAAATAAACTATAAACAACATTCTTTCATCACTGAAAAGCTGTGTTCAGAGTTCCACGTTAAGACCAAACGTGTTCTTAGTAAATCTACGTCGAATTTACTACATCCTAAGAAACCTACTGATAAGAAAGAAGGTAGCAACAGTAACAGTATGCCGACGAAAACTGAACGATCAAGCGAAGGTGACAAACTTGTTAATTTCAGAAAGAAAATAGACAAGCCTCGAGCACCAACGCCCAAATCTGAAATAGAGGAAGATATTACAACTGTTGATATTTCAGAAGAAGAACCACAGACCCAAGTGAAGATACGTCGTTCAATATCTTCAATACAGAAACGAAAACTCCCAGTCATAGAAGATTTACCCTACGGCCAAGTTGCTGACGCTGTTGAAATTGAAGAAGAAAATGTAGACTCTGATTCCAGTTCTGATAATATTTACGCAGAAATATGCACCCCTAATGGCAATAAGGTCAGTGATGAAGAGAATTACGATAATAATATAGATGTATTAGCTAACGACCCAGTGATTTGTAATGTTAAGAAAGAAGTTATTATAAGGAACGACGAACGAGCGAGGCAGATGATCGAGAGCCAGGAGAATCCTTTTAGACATATCGAAGTTGTTGTCATAGAGAAGACAACGGACTTCGATTTGGACAATTCCAGCGTGACTTCAAGTGAGTTAGATGACACGGGGAGTAGGAATGATGTGTCGATAGCAGTAGATTCTTGGGAGCGTGATAAAGTTTCGGACCCTAAAATCCATGCTATTAGACTAGAGATCACAAGTAACATGGATGATTACCCCGAAACAGAAAGTCAGAATGTAGAAAGGACAGAGGTCCATCTAAGTAAAGATAACTGTTTAAGTTTTAGCAACAGTATCCATTTGAATGGTACATATCCCAACGAGGCCATTTACGATACGTTAAAGTAGTTTTTAATTTCAACAGGCTTACTAGGCGATTTAGTTTAGATGTTCAAAGGAATTGTTTATTTTTTACAGTATCTAAATTGCAGATGAATTGCTCTTAGGCTATTGACACATTCTGTGAGCTCTTTGTTTTGGGAATGTGTTAAGAAAAGGCACGATTGGTTTGTATGCTTGTTCAAAGTGTTGATGCAAGCCTTATGGCCTTCCTTAGCATGACATGTGAACTGGGTTTTCTTAAAGAAAGGTAGCTCAGTGGCTTTATGTATCAGGAAAAAACCCCAAAGTCATTTTTGATTTTATTATTATAATTTTTGGGATTAAGGATTTCTTTCTGAGTTTCTAATCGGTTCTAAGTAGCCCTGTACTCGGCTGTCAAAGTATCATTCTGCTGTCATATTTTTAAAAATAATTTGAGTAGCAGGAGGACATGTTGGAATGCACGATACTCTGCAGTAGTGATCTTACCTATTTTGCCTTTTAGTTTAAATCCAATGCCTCAATTTATGGAAATAAAAATCGAGATGTTTGTTTGATACTTAATATGCACAAATCTAAACAACAGATGGCGTTTTACGCAACTGTTTTGATTAAATGTTTCTTAACATCTATGATTACTAGCAAGGCTTTAAACCCTTTAACCGCGAACGTCGGATTAATCCGACAAACATTTTCGTGTCCATTTCGCGAGCGTCGGATTTATCCTACCAAAAACTATGGATATTCACAATTCCTCGCGCTGGGAGCACGACAACTGATATAAAGTCTCGCGGTGAAAGGGTAAAAAATGGTGTTATTTTTAGATAAAGTAACATTTATTAGTTGTTGCCGCCATATATTCACGCTTTATATAAAATCTATGTACATATTAAACTAAGGCTGCCTATCCACTGGAGCGGAGCTAGGTAGCGGGGCGGTGCGAGAAAGTAGTGCGGAGCGAAGTTGCGGACTGTGTCTGTGACGAAGAACTTTTCATACGAGCAACTAGGCTGCGAACACCCGACGAGTCATTTGAGCTCGTTTTTCTTCTCCGCTTCCCCACTGGCCTCACTGCTCTGTTTTTCATCTCCACGGCAGCGCTCTGCGTTTATATATGTGAATTTTAAAACTAGTTTCCGAGTTCAATGAAGTGGAGCTGATATTTTACGCAATTCGATTGGTTAATTTTGACACAGCTCTGCTCCACTTACATTTTCTCCTCTCCGCTTCAATGGACATACAGCCTAACTCGACCTTGATATATGCCTTTTATTTTATGATAAATCTGTTTGTTTTTTGTCTAATTACCTAAGTATTACATTGCCTACTTCATATTTAATGTTGTAAATATTTCTATGACGAATAGTCTGTTAAATTCTCGTGCTCAAATACTCGCGATTTTCAATTGATAAGATAAATATTACAAAATCAAGGTCTTATCTCTGATAAACTAGATCGCCTACTGCCTGTTTACTTTTAACCATTTATTTTAATTATATTATTGACACAAAGTGTACTTTTTAAGCACGAATTAATTTTGAAAATAACTAATTTTAAAGCACCTATTTGTATTGCAGCCACATAAGTAAACCTACCTACATAACGTAAAATGTCGCCAAGATTGTAAAAATGAAAAACTCGGCACTACTTAGTACCAATAAGAGATGTTCAATAAATATAGGCACAGAATACTCGTACATTCAGAGTATTCAGAACGGAATCTCCTAAGGTACGCGCAATATGCGTCCCCGTTCCCCGTCCCCGTTCTTGTGCGCCCACTTGCGCCATGCAGTGTGTGTTCGCCCGCTCTCGCCCGTCGTCAAGGCGAAATCGGGGGAGGTGCGGGGAAGGGGAACGGGGACGCATATTGCGCGTACCTTAGGAGATTCCGTTCTGTATTATACTCTTACTGTATTCTGTGATATAGGTAAGATTTTTGTTGTTGCAAGGAGCAATGTTGTTTTTTACAGAAAGAACAGTACTTACCATAATCTTACTACTTTTTGTAAATCTTGGTGACAATTCTGATTAAGTATCTATTTATCTCCTTTTAATTTTGTAAGTAATAAATTCATCACAATAAATTAGTCACATATTTAGCCTCATTTGAGACACAGCGTGTAGCGCAAAATGCCAGTCGTTGCGTTTATGGGAATTTCAAATTTATGTTCTGCCCGATAAGCGTCACCTTTGCATGAACAAAATAAACTTAATTTACTTTAAACTATATGGACTCTTTGGTATTTGCACTGCAAAAACTTACAAGCTTATTTGTAGGTATCTTATCAAGGACATACGCTTGATATTTCCATAAACATAAAAATCGATTTGTGTTTTAAGTTTAAGGCCGTATCTGAATTTTCCGGGGTCCAGTGCTGCCCCCATTTAAAATAAATCATTTCAAAGAAAACGGAGACATTATTTTAAATTTCCCTACTACCAAATCCTAGATAACCCTTCAAAGTATTTTATGAACTACTGTTTACAGTTTATAATGAGAACGTTAAGCCTTCGCACATTAGCCATAAGTGGCCGTTTTCCGCAAATGTGCGTAGTAAAACTTAACGTTCTCACTTTCAACTGTAAACAGTAGTTCATAAAATACTTTGAAGGGTTGTCTAGGACTTGGTAGTAGCAAAATTTTAAATGATGTCTCTGTTTTCTTTGAAATGATTTATTTTAAATGGGGGCAGCACTGGACCCCGGAAAAATCAGGTACGGCCTTAACGATTTTACTTTGTGCCTTTGATTTTATTTTACAGGTTTTAAACAGCAAATTGGTGCTATTAAGGTGCTCAAATCTCCAGTTCCGTTAGTCCAAAAAATAAATAAATTTACAAATAAACTTTTACTTCAACAGATTTAAGGCTCACAAACCGATCTAGTGGAGCCCTCATTTAAATTAATTGTATTTTAACGTAAAAAAAAAAGGTTGTTATTTAGTTTTTCGCCTTTGTATAAAATAAAATACTTCTTATTTGAAATGAGGGCGCCACCGGGCCGGTTTATTTTGTATTTAAAATTTACTTTTTGAACTAACGGTAACTTAATTATAAGTTATTTTAAGGGACACATATCACATGACAATCTTGTAAATTGAATGTACCATATAGTTTTAAATGTAATATAATATTAATGTACTTTAAGTCTGACTCTCAATGTAATTAATACGATGTGACATACGATACGAATACACAAATTATCGAATATAAGCCTTTTATTTTGACCTTAACATAGTATATAGATAAAATAATCATTACTTACCTGATTAGTTATCATACACGTAGGTTAAATGCGCAGAAATTGTTTAAAAAAAAATCTTATTCGGTCATTGATAAATATGTTAAGTAGCTACATGAATTTGCCGGGGTCCAGTGCTGCCCCCATTTAAAATAAATTATTTAAAAGGAAACGGAGATATCATTTAAGTTTGTCTTTGTGAAGCCCTAGATAACCCTTCAAACTATTTTATGAACCACTGTTTACAGTTTAAAGTGAGAACGTTAAGCTTTTCTTAGCATTTTTGCGGAAAACGGCCACATTTCGCACATCTAGAAATAATACGGGATATTGGCTTTCTAGCAGATACTTACTTCTAGTACGTTTTTAAATAAAGAGTCATGTTGTATTAAGTGACCAATCATTATTATTTAAAAACATACATGAAGGAAAGATAAAAGGTATTCTAGAAGAGGTACAGGACGACCAGAAAGAGCTATGTAGACCAACTGAAAGAAAAAGCAGGGGTCATGTCGTATCAAGCACTAAAGAGTAAGGCAGAGAACCGAGAAGTTTGGCGCATACTCCACCGACAAGAGCCACTAAGCTCTTAAATAAGAAGAAGAAGCAGATATTTCTTTTGTATGCGGTTATCAGGCAGGGGCGTAGCTACCGCCGTATCAATTATACGGGGCCCCGACGTGCGTAAGCAAAAATTTTTTCATAATTAAAACTGATAAAAAATTACCTAAGAACTTCGATGGGACTTAAACGCCTATCAGAAACTTTAGAAAAACTAGTCATCATCAGCTATAAATGATAAGGCAGTAGGTATATTTAAAAAAATATGTTTTTGGACCTTATTACCAAGGCATAAGGTTCAATTTTAGGTGGCAATATATATGCCACTGCCTTATAAAGGGTTAAGGCCGTACCTGAATTTTCCGGGGTCCAGTGCTGCCCCCATTTAAAATAAATCATTTCAAAGAAAGCGGACATTATTTAAAATTTTGCTACTACCATACATACATACATACTATCACGCCTGTTTCCCACAGGGGTAGGCAGAGACTATGGACCTCCACTTGCTACGATCCTGACAGACCTTCGCTTCATCTACACTCATCAACCTCCTCATACATGCCCTTCGGTTACGTGTACTTCTTACCTCTCCCTTTTTCAGAACGTCTGCAATCTGATCGCAGAACGTTCGCCGAGGTCGACCCTGTACCGCTCTTCCTTTCACACTACCAAATCCTAGATAACCCTTTAAAGTATTTTATGAACTACTGTTTACAGTTTAAAGTGAGAACGTTAAGCTTTACTACGCACATTTGCGAAAAACGGCCACTTTTGGCCAATGTGCGTAGTAAAGCTTAACGTTCTCACACGTCATCATACAATCATGAAAAATTAGACACTTAAATAGATTTGAACAGAAAACACCGATTAATATGACAAATATACTGTATTTAATCAAATAAATTACAATTAAAATTAAAAATAGAACCGACAATTAATTTTTCCACAGTGACGGGGATATAATTACATTATATTGGACTAAAAATTAAAAAAAAAAAAAACAACTTTCCACACAGAAAGCAGTTTGTGCGTCTTCAACACTTGGTCTCAAAAACATTAAGGAATGAATGAAAAAATTTTAACAACTTTTATCTAAATGCTTCGATTTTCACCTTAATATTAACTTCAATTTACAAATTAAATTAATGCATACGGGAATTAACGCGAAACGTACTTTTTATTTATTTATTTTGCTGACGTTATCAGTCAAGCTGGGACCACGTTCGGTGAAACCCGAATGAAACGTCAGCAAAATAAATAAATAAAAAGTACGTTTCGCGTTAATTCCCGTATGCATTAATTTAATAATAATGCAACGCGATAGTTTAAAAGTATTCAATTTACAATATATAAGAATATAGTAGATACAATTGTTTTTTTTTTTGTTGAGATTATATTAAAACCTGCGCTTACATAGACTAAACACATTAAGATGCAACTTTGGAAGCTACATAGAGAGACGCGCAGTCAGCTTTGCGCACACTAAACGTCAAAATCGTATAGTGTACACAAAGCTTAATTTTTTGTATGAAATCGTGGCTTGAGATTCCAAATTAAAAAAATAAGCAGCCCATTTAAAAAATTATACAGATTTTTTTGTCTTTATAATCATGGAATGCAGTAGGTCCTTTAGGCACAGCATTTATAAAATGGAGCCCCATAATCGCCATCTTGCTTTACATAATGACAAACAAAATGGCGTAGGTATGCCGTTGATAAAATGTATGTCGCGCTGTCGATAAAGCCTATATCGCGTTTGATTGATAAAATTTGCGCATTATAAATTTCCTCAGTACCAGGAGATTATGAATACCGAGGAGTTCACACCGAGAACCACTCAAGCCACGAGTATTGCACTGTTTTGGGTACTAATTATCAGTCAGGGTCACAGGATTCTAGGCCAGCCTTATGGATTGGATGATTTGGAAGACGGCCGAGCCGCACACTACGAAGATGAAGAGAGCCAAGAGCCAAGGTGCTACGGGGTATTGGTCGTCTTTTTCCTGGAAAAGAAATGACAAAGTTGAAGAAATTGTTGACCTTTTAGTGAAATTACGGGTATTGTACAGTCTTTCTCGCGGGGAATTAGCGATATCTGAAAAAATAGGCGATATATTTAAACACCAGCCAAATTTTAACAAATATTATTAAAAATCGATAAAACAATTCCGTCCTTCCATACAAAATCCGTTTGGCTGATCCGTTTGGAAGGCGAATTTTTATTTTAGTTTTTCGTTAATCGTTTTTATGGAAAGTAGTTCGGTTTCATGGACTGGACTTGTTCCAAAAATTTGGCTGGTGGTTAAAAAGTCAGCCTGTATGAATAAACGTAGAAGCTCAGATCCACTGATCGGTCAAACTGTATAAGAGTTTGTTTACCCTATAATAAAATAGATAAGTTTCTTCAGTATCAGTGACTTTATACACCCTTAAAATTATTCTAATCCACCATTAATTCAAAACTTAATCTACTGTTTCTTTTTTTAATAAAAATAATCTATATAAAATTCTTTATCATGTAATGTACCTATTGAAGTACAAAACATGAGAAAGAATTCTTCTTTATTATGTAATGTACGCTGTGAAGGTACATTACGTAATAAACAAAAAATTAGAGAAAGTAAACAGAATGGCGGACTTATCCCATAGAGAGAACTCTTCCATTCAGTAAACCAATCTTGTGTGCTTACTTAGAGGCTTAGAAAAGCCTCTAAGTTGTCGACCTTTTAGTCGATAACTACTCGTTTGGTACTTATTATAGCATGCCTCTTCTAAATCACTTTCTATATATACTTTATTACAAATTTTAAAGTATACCCTACTGTGTAAATAATTTCAAAACAATACACAATATATGTGTATAGTTAACATTCCAACAAATTGCGACAAATTATACAAGTTAACATAACAAGGTCATGACAACGTTTAAAGATTACAATGTCTCAGCTTATCTCTTCTCCCTTTCTTATACAATGCAATGTCTCATAAAATATAGGACCGATGACTATCTTAAAGACAAAAAGGTCTGGCTTGAGCTTGGCGCGGGTCCCTCTTAAAGGTTTGTATACTTAGACATGTCATAATTTAGGTACATTGGTACATACTAAAGTTACAAATTGACATTATTTTAAATTTCGTAATTCTTATAATTCAATTTAATTATGACATAATAAACAATGTAATCTCTGTCCATCTATATAACTAATTTTAAGTTTTTAGTTTGTTACTTGACGTCTTTGGAGAAAACGTGCAGTGCAGTTTGTTGCCGCTTCTTCTGCACTTGCGCCTAGAAAGCGGCGTAAACTTAGCTTTAAGTAACGATTTGACGTCAACATTTGTGCAAAACAAAACAAAGTGACTATTATTAAGAGATATTATAAATATCCTATGATAATAAAGATATTTTGAATTGAATTGAATTGAATATACTAACTGTTTTAACTTTTAAAGGGTGAATTCAGTCAATGACACTGATCAACTTTTTCCAAGGAACATATGTCGAAATATGAAAAATAATTTTAGGCCTCCCATACAATTTGACCGATCAGCTGCTCAATATTTCGAAAAGGGAAAAGTTGTCAAGTATCATGGACTAAATTCGCCCTTAAAATAGTTTCAATATATTTTCTTAGACACGATATTTTTTTTAACACTATAAAATATACTGAATATGTCACACTCGGCTATGGTGGTCTTATTACACAGTAAAAAAGTCTAAGTGTAGAAATTAGGGTTGCTACACACATACCGCTCACCGTCCGCCCCGCCCGCCACGATAGCAACCCATGGTGACAGATTTTTTTGTATTTATTTGTCGACTGATATCTTTGAATTTCATTATGAAACAAGATATATATATACGCCTGAATATGTTCATCATCCTGTATGTAGGTAGATGAATATTCGGGGAAACAGCCGTTCGGCTTTCACTAGACGGGCAACAACCAGCGGGATGACATTGATTGGCAAAGCCGGACGGTAAAACGAATATACATATGTATGCAGATTGCAGCAAATACTGCCGAATCGAATGAACTACCCGATCGGCACAAGCCGAATGAAGGCGAACAAGTGCAGTATTGCTTTGATGTTCGACAAATACAGCTTAACCTACAATGCCGGTCCGCTTCTGTGTGTAGCAACCTATAAAATGATATAGAAGATAAAATATTATCTGAAGTTTCGCTTCGGTAACTTTGTTAATTTTCTGTTTGAAATATAATACTCTTGTAACAAAGAGGATCCAAACTGTAAACAACATTGTCCCTAAAACTTTCATACAACAAACAAATTAAAATTCACCGTCTCTATAAAATGCATAACTAAGTGTTACCTTTGGTTCTTGCGATCCTCGGTTCCGTCTATCGCATACTAGCTCAACTCACTAGTATGTAATAATGACTATTTTATTTAGTTTCACCTGTCCCGCTGTCTCTGTGTCCGTAATTAAATTTTGCAAGCTAAATTAGACCTACTTCTAATTATTTGATTGAGCTGAAACTTCACATTCTTATGTAAGTTGGGTGACAATGCAATATTATGGTACCAATGTCCTGATCTCAGGACGAAGCCGAAAGGTGGCATCTCTTTGATAAAACACCCTACAGAGTTTGGGCTCAATTGATTTGTCTTGAGCACTTTAAACTTTTCAGTTCATTGTTTAAGATATTAGCTATTTTTTTAAAATAGTTTTAAAATAAGTAATTACTTGTTCACTAGTAAATAGTAAATATATAGGGAGAAATCACATAGATTGAGCCAGTCCCAAAGTGATTTTGAACTTGTGTTACGGGATACTAACTCAACGATACTATATTTTATAATAAAAACAGCTATACAGATAAACAATCAAGACCCAGGACAATTTGAAAAAGGCCATTTTCCATCTTTCCCTGGCTGGGAATCAAATGGAGAACCTCAGGATTGGCGGACTAGCGTGTTGACCAGGCCACACCACGGAGGTCACCTAAATAGATGACAGTCATTTGCTAAGTCAGATGCCTTTAGGCAGCATGAAAAATCTGACACTAGGTAGTGTTAGCTATTAACAAACACGATAAAAGATATAGTATATTTAAATAACTCTTAAATTTTTTTTTCCTTTTCCGTCATAGGTAATTCACCATTGCTTATTTTCTCATTTCCATTGGAATCCAAAACATATTACATTGGCTAATACCTACAGTTAACATGCATAACTAATCGGATAACATGGTGAAGTAATTAAAATAATGTACGCAGTATTCTCCCAGATACGTAATACTTTGTTCACAAGCTGTGCCGCCCGCAACTTTGGTTGCCAAGCTCGGCCTGATTAACCACATCCCTAGATTGGAGCCCTGTAGGGCTGAATGACACATGTTTAGGGCCAACACAGGCCCTAAAAATAATCAGGGGACCATAGCTCTCTAGGCGTGGATCCAGCCTTCAAAAAAGGTTGTGGTCAAGACTTTGCAATTCCCCCGTCAAAAGAATTCATGGCGGCATATTTATTTAAATTTTGCTGCAAATGAATTAAGACCATGATCATGCAGAATCATTGTATTTTTTATAGACCGTGGAAGTGTGACACAAGTCCGTTAGGGTTGTGGGCATGCCCATTGTGCCCACAATAATCGGGTCTCACTCTCACTGGGCCACTGGGCTACTAATCGATGTGAGGCCCTTAGGCGGTTGTCTACACTAATAATGGTTAATCTGGCCCTGTTGACAAGCTAATATTTGGAAAAGGGAAACAAGAAAGTGCAACCGGACTACGAAGCAGCTCTGTAAAGGAACCAGGAACACATTCGAGGTCCGATGAACCATAGAGGTTGTAAAACATCTCACCTTTGTCGTTTTTGGTACATTCCCCCTCATTGTGATGTTTTTGCTGGCAATCTCGTTGGCGATGCGCATCCTCTGTTTCGGTGCCATTTTGCTTGATTTGTTAGTATATTTGTCCTGGAAAACAATACATTTAACATCAATTAAATAGAAACTAATTAATAGTAGTAGAAATCAATTAAATAGACATGTCATAGAAGACATTACAAAGAAGAAAAGGAAAATGGAAGGTGATGATAATCCTAATCATACAATACACTGTCACGACTTTATGCCTGATGTTGCCGTCAGAACATTTCGGGTCTTGCCACTTTAGGTGATTGTGGCAGGCGAGAAGGTGGAAAAACAGACATGAAGGATTCCATACCTCCGTACAATGTCTTAAAACGCTGAAAAAACACGTTTCTTGTATGAAATCCCTTTAATATTTAACTTTATCTTATTTTTTTTTATTTGTAGTTACAGCGGCCACAGTAATACAAAATAGGTGAAAGTCTCAAGTGTGTAGCTGTTACGGGTCAAGAGACAGAACGAAATAAAAAAAATATATTCAGATTTTCATACAAATTGACTCGATCAGCTGATCAGTTTGTATGAAAATTCAAATATTTTTTTTAGTTTCGTAAATGTTGTTGAAGAAAAGTTGTTCAGTTACATGGGCTGAGGTACCATCTGAGAGGTATTGCGTTCTTTCATTAACACGATGTATATATAGCCGCTCATTGGCTAGCACTTATGCTAACAGAAGATAGATGGGTGAAGTAACCCAGGAACAGTTTAAATTCAGATTGATGAGTAATTATGTATGAGTGATGTATTAATTATTTTTTATAGTAATCAAACACCTTTTGAAATTATAAAGTTAGAGATTAGATAAAATATGTTTTAATTTAACACATTACCTTACAGTTGTAAAAGCAGGCAAATCTGGCTTGATTTAAATTTTGTACGAATTAAAAAACCTTTGACTTAAGCTTTTAAATTAATTAAGTTGAAACTTAAAACCTCTTTAAATACTGGTTGCTTACAACAAATATAATAAGAAGTCGGTTAAAAAGTGAGTAACACTTCTAGTTCACAAGAATTCTTGTAACATATTGTGACTACTTTCTTAAAATGTAGGTACCTATTTAAAACTGGTAACTAATTAGTCAAAATCCTAATTAACTAACTACAACAATTATTAAATTACTAATAGGTAAGTAGGTATAAGTTCCAAGAAAACCATAGAACGTAACTTTCACAAATAAAATTGATTACGTACGAAACATATTACCTGGGATTATAACTACGCAGTTAGTCTTACAGATGTTTAATGGATTAATTTACGTGGATAATTTATAAAACTACCTTATATTACCCTCTCTACCAAGTATTTAGACGTAAAACACGTTTTTCATTACAATACGAGCAATTTGAATAACAAAATGTTTACACAGATGGCACGAAACAAATATGAGTATTCTAGATAGAAAACAGTTTAACGCACAACATACGCCAATTAGAAACGAATTTGCATCGGTAAGGACTGTTTTAATACGCTTTTAATTATAATTTTCCGCTAAATCACAGAACGAGAACACACTGGATTTTCATAACATGACCTGAAACTACTAACGTCTTGTTAAAGATTTTCTAACGCATCTCATTGAATGTTGTGACAGTTATTGCAAATTAAAATGAATAAATTAGGAATACTTACAGTTAAATCCTTAAATTTAAGGCTCAAAAGCCTGAAACGCTCAAGTTCACTTGACACGTATGTAAAAAGTGAAATAACACGAAACACGAACGTCACACGTCATTTGACAATCGACAGGCCATAGGGCTGCCGTAATATCGATTATTGCATTAAAATATCGACATAATATTGTTAAGTACACTAACGTCACAGAATTCATAAGAGTACAAACAAACGTGTACTGTACGTATTGAGTAGGAAGAAAGTATAGAAGAAATAGAAAATAATAACGTTAAGATCTGCATAACACACATCAGCATAGTCAATAATGGCAAAAATCAACGTTTAAATCGATGTAATCTTAGTTTTAATATGGAGAAAATTTCTAAAGGTCCAACTAATTTCAGCTATTTGAGCAGTCCATTTCAGCGAGGAAGGAATCAATAAAAAGACCAAGATTTTTAACCTCATTTTTAAATTCTATAACGGCACCATTGTATGCTACTGGTAAAAAGGAAGGAACTTAAATTATTTTTGACAGCTGCTGAGGACATGCTTGAAACACACACGTGCACACATAAACAAGTAAAAATTTGATGGCACCGTCAGGGGCGTACGGGCATCCGGGTGGCCTCCGGGACACTGACGGCCCGGCCCTGAACTATGTAAACGAGTTCATACAAACATACAAATCGTATATAACCGATTTTTCTCCGTCCCGGCCGACCTACGTTCGGGACGGGAACCCGCTAATGTGTGGACAGCACTTTAGTTGCCTGCTGCCTGCACACTTCATTCCGTAAAATAAAACACTAAATAAATCTCGTTGACCCGCATTGCTAGCTATTTCTCAAGTTAAGCAACCCCGGGGATGCAGTTCGATTTGTGACCACAAGTGGCATAAAAAATTAGACGCCAGTGTTGGCCAGTACACACACTAAAACCAAACTAACAAAACAAACCTCGTTACGTTACATTTGTAAATATCGATATACCTATTTATTTTCATTTGCCCATCTCTAAACTACAAAGACGAAAAGACACGCGTCAGTTCGTTCTTGCCAGTAAAAAAAATGATTTTTTTTAATTCACGGATTTTATTGTACAATCCATGATTTTGATTTACTTGTTAATTTAATATTCTATGTATTTTTTTTCTATACATTGTTTATCAATAATATAAATATTCAAGTAATAAAATCTGAGATATAAAATAAAATAATTTTGCGGCCATACTGATGCGACATCTATTGTTGAGTAGGAGAAGTAATAAGTATTTGTTGAAAGTTTAACTATGTATCAATAGATGGCAGTAACTATACTTATTAAGTGCAAGCGTTATAAAAATAATAGGTAGATGTCACTAATAATAAAAAACCTAGGTGTTACAGACAGGTTCTAGATTTTACTTTTTTATTACCAGGATAGAGTTGTTATGTGAGTAGGTCTGTTATGATAAATGAGCACAGCAAAAAAGAATAGTTTCTTATTTTTATTATTGAAGGCACAAATACACTAGGTACCTATGTATCTTATTACGCTTATTACACGTAGCTACTAGGAGAGTACTTACCTAGATCCCAACCTATTTTATTGCACAATGAAATAAAAGTACAAGTGGCGGACCTAATGCCATATGGCATTCTCTCCCGGTCAACCATTAGACCAAGCAGAAAGACCTATTTCATGTACCCTACCTTTTTCATGCAGGTAGGTACCTACCTAGGTACTAAAAACATCTAACTCATTTTGAAACAACACTATCTGTATTGTAGAGAGGGACAGCAAGACCATTAATTCCCAATTATTAAAGACAGAGATAACTATACTTTTCAAGGCCATCAGGATTCGGGACATCTTCAAATAGGTGTCAAAGGATTACCAATCAGAATGCATTGTTATCCTTGGAGGGTAATCCTTGCATTTTGATTGGTCGGGAGAGATAACGCCTCTATGAGGGCAACGCCCCCGAATAGAATCCATTTCAATTCGAAATTCGATGGGAGAATGTGGGAGCTTGCTGAAAATATTTGGTTAGCCGAAATTGACAGCCAAGTTCTGCTATCAATAAAATAATACATACCTACCTAGATAACTTGTATACCTACTAGGTATTTATACTTATTTAGGCTGGGAATACGTTATGCTGAATTTAAGATGCTGATTTTATGTAAGCTGGTAGGTAACTAGGTATTTTACATTGTTTAACTTGGTCAAAATTGACAATCAATCAATCATTAGGTCCAACCTACCTCCGACACCAGCAATCTAAATAAAATCAGCATCTGAATTTCAGCAAATGGATTCCCAGCTACTATTATTAGGTATTTTTAATTAGGTAATACCTCAGGGTAATACATTATGTTGCATGGCACATAATGTATGACCCTGAGGTATTACCTAATTAAAAATACCTAATAATAGTAAATTAATGACTACGTAAAACTAAGTAGGTAGATACTACCTACCTTTTAACTAAATTCAAACTAAAAAAACTAAAATATACCTAGGTACCTAGCTACCTATCTACCTTCTTCTTCTTATTTAAGAGCTTAGTGGCTCTTGTCGGTGGAGTATGCGCCAAACCTATCTACCTACCTAAGCTAAATTAATAGGTACTGAACTAAAAATAAAACTTAGGTAAGTACCTACCTACTTACTTACTGGACTTATAAAAGCCAAAAATGATCGTTCTCTAAAGTTGAACGCATGTTTTTAGGGTTCCGTACCTCAAAAGGAAAAAACGGAACCCTTATAGGATCACTTTGTTGTCCGTCTGTCCGTCCGTCCGTCCGTCTGTCAAGACCCTTTTTCTCAGGAACGCGTGGAGGTATGAAGCTGAAATTTATATCAATTACTCAGGTCTACTGTCCCTTGAAGCTGTGAAAAAACCAAACTTCTAAGCCAACGCAATCAAAAGATACAGCCGTTTATGCCGCAAATTGCTTCCCGTGAACTCAGAATCTTGAAATTTGGTACGAAGCAACGTCTTATAGCATAGATAAAGGAAAAATTACGAAAACCATAAATTTTTAGTTACATCACATAATATATTTTACGGAACCCTCGGTGCGCGAGTCCGACTCGCACTTGGCCGGTTTTTTTTTTTTTAATAAAACTAAGTTTAGTCAGGTCAGATCCTCCGGCGCCGCTTGCAAATATTCCGCTGTCCTAAACTAACATTGTGTTATTTTTCTAGTGAAAGTTGCTTAGAAGTAAAAAAAAATTTTTTTTGCTTCTCTATATAGGTACCTACCTATCTACATAGCTACTTAGGTATGGAAAGGATAAACTCCAATGGGTACCCCGTAGTTTATACCTAAGTAAATAAGTTCTTCGAAAAAAAATTGGTAGGTACCTACTAGTTTTTCTGTTAGGCCTAGGTATATAAATAGGTACCTAGGTACCTACCTACTAGTCAAGGCAAATGTTTCCCCAGGCTTCACATTAATAAAGATGAGAATGCAACTGGGAATACGCTGCTATCAGGGT
This sequence comes from Acrobasis repandana, assembly GCA_963576875.1. Classification (NCBI taxonomy): domain Eukaryota; kingdom Metazoa; phylum Arthropoda; class Insecta; order Lepidoptera; family Pyralidae; genus Acrobasis; species Acrobasis repandana. The sequence goes on from OY756238.1 coordinate 4,726,921, forward strand.
AGGTACCCCTAGTTTCAGTAGGAATATTTCGTTAAACCTTGTACCTATAGGTATCCTGTATACAATAATGGAAGTCGGTCAATAATGGAACCTAACTTATCTTGCCAGGGCAATTTGAAAAATGGCCTTTTTCAAATTGTCCTGGGTCTTGGATGTTTATCTATATATGTAGGTATTTATCATAAAATATACCTACCTAGTATCGTTGAGTTAGTATCCCATAGGTAACACAAGTTTAAACTTACGAGTACTTACTTACTACCTATAGAGTAGGTAGGTATTTATATTTATTTATTTTATTTATTTATCTTCGCTTGCTTGCAAAGTTAGCAAAGAAGCAGACCTACCTACCAATTCTGCTAAGTATCGACTAAGTACCTACTTTTAAAAAGAAAATACTTACCTATTAAACTACCTATTTAACTGAGTAAGTACCTGCAAACTTACAAACTACACTGTTAAAAATTATGTAATTTGACATGCAAAAAAAATTATGTAATTTTATATAAACCTGTAAAACTCCCGAAAAATCTGGGAAATTTACGGAAAAATATGAAATTTTACATAATTTTTATCATTTTTATAAATTTTTCCGTAAATTTCCCGGATTTTTCGGGAATTTGACAGGTTTATGTAATTTTTTGCATGTAAAATTACATAACTTTATGTAAAATTACACAATTTTTAACAGTGTACGTCGATCGATTTGCAAAGCTACCCGCGGTACGTTTTAAAGAGATTTTCCACTTCCCTGCTAATCCATCAACAAACATAATGGACAATGGATAACAAGCCCTTTATTTAAAGATAGGTACTAACTTACCTTTGGCGACAATGAGTTAGAGATGCCAGATAAGATTGTCTGATAAGAATCGAAGATGAAGAGATTTTTTTATTCTTCTGAATAAAGGGTCTAACAAAATATTCTTAGGTATCTATAGAAAATTGGTTCTTGTTAGTATCTCGCCTTCGACGCCTTAGGGGATCCTAGGGCTGGCGCGCATTTTGGTCAAAGGTTGAGCCTGGCCATTCAGCGCGGCAATGCTGCTAGCCTCTTGGGCATTACCAAGCGCAGAGATTTGAGATCCATCTTTATAAATTTGAATTTTTTTTTCTACTACCTAACTACTTACCTACGTATAAGTATTTACTTTAAGTTTTGTAACAACCCAAAGGTTGTATGTCAGATAATGCTTTTTAGCATTAAGTCCGCCTATTGTGCTATACAAATTGTATTTTGAACAATAAAGTTTAAATAAATAAATTTAGATTAGTTTTATCATGATTTATATAGGTAAAGAGAGGTACTTATTGTAAAAAAAGTTAAAATAAAATATAATTTAGTTAGTTTCTAGGTAAGTCTATCATTAAAAATTTATCAAAAAAATAAAATAAAAAAAAGTTAAAAATTAAAGGGGGCGAGAACGGGGAAATGGTGAGATTTTTATTTTTAACTTTGGAAAATAAATTATATTCTATTCTATGAAATATGAGGAAAAAGAAAGTCCATCTATTCTGGAAACTATCAAACTCCTTTCCTTTTTAAAATTTGCAAAAAAAAAATTAGATACAAAATAAAGTATTAAAACTTGACTTCATACTTCCAAGAAAAGAAAGCAGGGAATTACTATTTTGGAAAAGGTTTTGTTTTTCTTTTTACAAAAAAAAGGAAAATTTTTCTACTTCGCTATCGCTTACTTATTTTCTTTCAGTAGAAACGTGATTACAATTCTGTTAAGACATTATTTAGATAAAACTAAATTGTCTTTCCAAATTCGTAGTTTCCAAGGTTTAGAATAGGGGTGCAGGCAGGAGAGGAGTCGGAAACCCGATAGCGGCCGCATAACGTGGAGCGTATGCACTCGCTCAATAGACAGACAGTAGGCTGGATGGCTTAACACAACAACTCACAATAAATTAAATATAACTAGGTACTTAGTTATTTATTTAGTTTATACATAGTGTTAATGAAAGAACGCAAAACCTCTCAGATGGTACCCCTGCCCATGAAACTGAACAACTTTTGTTCAACAACTTTCATGAAATAAAAAAAAAATCGGATTTTCATACAAATTGACTCGATTAGCTGATCAGTTTGTATGAAAATTAATTTTTTTTTAGTTTCTTGAATGTTGAAGAAAAGTTGTTCAGTTACATGGGCTGAGGTACCATCTGAGAGGTTTTGCGTTCTTTCATTAACACGATGTATAAACTAATTAAATATAGACTAGACGTAATAGTATAGACTAGACGTAGAAGTATAGACTTTCTTCTTCATCTTTAGCACGTTCACGGTTGCATCTTCAGCTGTGTTGCTTTGGATCCCGGGGTGCGCTTTCCTGTTTTTTTCTTCTCCAAATAGGTATAATAAGCATGTAAATGGTCACCCAAGGATGCCAAAGACCTTGCGAAGTGGAGAAGAAATAGCCGGAACAGTTTAAATGATTTGGCTATAGCTTTACGTCCGGCCGCCTGCCTGACGTCAATACTTTTTGGGAATGTAGTTGAAACACGAGATGTTTGTGCTTATTACGTTAGTCACCTTATACGAAATTTACAGGAAGGGATGGAGTGGTCCTATTCTAGGCCTGGGAGCCACACGGTACACTTTATTTTACGACTATTAGGTATATTACGAAAGCCAATGACAAAGAAACACTCGTGTGGGATTTGGTGGCCCATGTGCCTTTTATTTACTAAGTTGATTGTAAAAAAAAGTTGCATAAACATTGAACGAAAAACAGCAAACCGCTTTTTCTGGTTGTTCTGCATCTGTTTCATTCTGCGTCATCCAACTTCTGCTTTTGGGACGTGTCTGGGGACTGGCTTATCTAAGCTTCAACGTCGTACCTAAAAAGTACAAACTTTATAGCAATAAACATAGAATTATACCTATATACTTTATATCTATCTTGGTAAATTGACATATGTATACTTAAGAATATGATTTGATGTGTGTGTAACTCAAATCAGCCGATTTGTTTTTTTTTTTCAAAATCTTTATTTTATTAAATACTGTTTACAGTTTATAATGAGAACATTAAGCTTTACTACGCACATTTGCTAAAAGTGTCTGTTTTTCGCAAATGTGCGTAGTAAAGTTAACGTTCTCACTTTAAACTGTAAACAGTAGTTCATAAAATACTTTGAAGGGTTATCTAAGGACTTGGTAGTAGCAAAATTTTAAATGATGCCTCCGTTTTCTTTGAAATTATTTATTTTAAATAGAGGCAGTACTAGACCCAGGAAAATTTAGGTACGACCTTAATTTATAATTTTAACAAATCAACATACACGCAGCAACAAAAATAATCAAATAAAACATTATCAGGTTCTGCCTATCCTACCGACCCCTTTTTTTTTAATGTCACTAATAGATTTTTCACTCTCGCACACCGCCATCCAAAAGGTGCAGATCCCTCGTACAATCACTCACGCAATTGTTTAAACAATGCCCCAATAAAATATCGGATTACTTGAATTAAGTGGGCATCGCGTTCACTTGGCCCTCGCTCTGCCGTGCACATTGTGGCGGTAATGGTAATTATTTTTAATAAAATCTTGTTCACTTCGTGCTTTTAAATATGAGGGTTGCAGTTTTTGTTGGTACAATGAACTGCAAAGCCACATACAGTGGTGGGCATACAACGTGGAAGGGACATATCAGTAATAAATCGAACCACAGTCTATACTAGATCATAATAGTATAATAAAATTAAAATAGCAGCCTAAAAACTAAAAACAAATTGAAATTTCTATACAAAACTGTGCCGCCGCCCGGGCGATTTGTAACTACTTATGGGTAAGTAAGTATGTAATTTTTTTTTGTTTTACATTTTTTTTTTACTTTCATTACACTATTTATTATGATCTAGTTCTAGTAGGTATGTATAGCCCGTGGTTCGATTTATTACGGATATTTCCTTTCCACGACGCTTATTTATAGAAAAGATTTTTTCAAAGTAACAAGTACTTAAAACTATTGTACGAGTAGGTATGTATTTTTTTGTATTTCTCTCGGTGTCAACTTTGATGTCAAGAAAAAGGTTTCAAATCGACATCATCTTCATTGTACACTTCTCCTTCGTCTAAGCGCGTTCCAGGTTACATCCTCAGCTGTGCTGCTTCGGAGCCCGAGGTGCGCTTTCCCGCTTTTTCTTCTCTAAATATTACATGCATGTCAATGGTCACCCAAGGATGCCAAACACCTTGCAAAATGGAGAAAAAATTGCCGGAACAGTTTAAATTATTTGCCTATAGGTAGGTTTACTACCGGCCGCCTGCCTGACGTCAACCCTCTTTGGGAATGTGCGAAAAGTTTTAGAACCGGCCGCCGCCCGAAGAGATGTTTGTGTTTAGTCCTTTAGTCGCCTCTTACGACATCCACAGGAAGAGATGGAGTGATCCTATTCTAACCCGGAACCACACGGGTAATCTTCATCATCACTATCACGTCTTAATACCTAAAAGGGCAGACAGAACCTAGGGCGGCAGGCCCAGGCCACTTTTTCCGTGATTGTGGGCATGGAGATGAAAAAGGAAATTATAATAGTGATGGGTTGCTAACCGCATCGCCCATTGATATGATTCAAATTCTTGCCCATTCCCTCGATCGGCTTTTACGATCTGCGCGGGAAGAGAAGCAGCTGGTATATCTATTTTTTTCTTTTCTCCCCAACCAGCATGACAGATCATCTTCCTTGCATTCCCCTATCTGGGGTCGGCTCTGTATGTCTACTCTCTCCATCGTTTTCTATTATTTTTTATATCTGTACAACCCCCCTCTCCATCATGTCCTGCTTTACACATTCTTCCTACGTCTTTCTACACTGTTAAAAATTATGTAATTTTACATGCAAAAAAATTACATAAACCTGTAAAATTTCAAAAAAATCTGGGACTGGGAGACGGAAAAATTACAAAAATTATGTAAAATTTCATATTTTTCCGTAAATTTCCCAGATTTTTCGGGAATTTTACAGGTTTATGTAAAATTACATAATTTTTTTGCATGTAAAATTTTATAATTTTTAAATTAACAGTGTAACCAAATAGAGGACGACCTAGAAATAGGTCATCCTCTTTTTTTTTTAAATCGACAGTGTGGCAATTTGAGAGTACGTTTTCTTAGGAGAATGGAACTCTGTCTTGCGAAATGTCAAAAATTGATAGAGTAAATTTTTTATTTATTTATTTATTTAACTTTATTGCAAACGTAATAGACGGACTTAAAGCCATAGACTTTATCTACCAGTCAACCCACTGGTGATGCCGAGAAAAAGAACTTTAGGAGGTGCAAATTAAGTAGGTATAAGTATAATGTAACATTTACTTCAAAAGGATATCAATAACATAGATGTATATTAATCAATGCCTCGCCGTTGTACAGCAGTAATTAAACAAATATGCATGGCTAGAACATATTTCGCTCATTCAATAAAAAAATCCAGAAACAATCGGTTGCTCAGCGAATCATCTCCAGGTCCTTTTTAGTCTCCACTGCAGGAGCAAAACCCTCTGTACTACCAGAGCTAAATATTAGCCAGAGCAGTCAGAGGATTTGGCCTACACTCTCCATGCTGGCCAGACGGGTTAGAGAGGTCTCATCTCAAAAATTATTTATAAAAAAAAATCGACTAGTTTGAAGAAGCCGTCTCGCCCAGGCGCCTAGCACGCACGGGTAAACATGCAGCCAAATCCTTGCGTTTTTTATTGTTTAATTTACTTTTACGGTCCCAAGGACTTCGTCTGATACGTCCTGACAGGTACTGATAAACATTGGATTTGCATTGTCTACGGGTATTCGCTATAGCCGTGTGGTTGTAATAATGCATAGTCCTGCTGGGCCATCGAGAATTAACAAATTTTAATAGTTTTGAAATGCTGTGTGGTTCCCGGCAGAGTAGTATAGGACCACTGCATCTCTTCCTGTGGAAGTCGTATCGTAAGAGGCGACTAATGGAAAAATAGCTCTTGAAGCTCGTGCTACAATAGTATTCCCAAGGAGGGTTGACGTCAGGCAGGCGGTTGATTGTAAAACTATAGCTAAATCGTTTAAATTGTCCCGGCTATTTCTTCTCCAATTCACTAAATTTTTGGCATCCATGGGTGGCCATTGATATGCGTATATATATGTATTTGGAAAAGAAAAAGCGGGAAAGCGCACCCCGGGCTCCGAAGCAGCATAGCTAAGGATGCAACCGGGAACGCGCTCAGATGAAAAAGACATATACATAGATAAACACCGAAGACCCAAGACAATTGAGAAAAGCCATTTTTTAAATTGCCCTGAAGATCAAACCCAGAACCGAACGCGATTAAGTAGTTGTTAACCAAAACGCCACGGAGGTCGTTAAATGTTTTGACAATATCTAGCTTAGCTTAGGTAGGTAATATATGTACCACCGTCATTGTCTTTATCATAGTCCTCTCCATTCACTGGTTGTCTAGAAGAGATCGCTTTGAGCGATAAGACCGCCCATTGTACTAATGTTATTTTAAGTTATATATATAAAAACAATATTAACAAAATATTGTTTTTTCTTTTGGTGTACAATAAAGAGTTCATCTATCTATCTATGTAGAGGTACATACAATATAAATACTTTTTATTGCACTATAAACAAATGGAGACACAGATACATACAAAATAACAGAAAAAAGACACAAAGGCTGTATTTGAAAGGCGGACTTATCACAGACCTGGCAATCTCTTCGAGTGAACATTTGGATAGAGAGATGAAAATTTAAATATATAATTTATGGGGATACCTACACGAATTTTTCAGGGTCCAGCTGCCCCCATTGGAAATAAATTATTTGAAATGAAACGGAGATATCATTTAAAATGTTGTCCCTAGTAAACCCTATATAACCCTTCAAACTATTTATGAAGCTTTTCTTCGCACGTTTGCGAAAAACGGCCACTTTGGCAAACGTGCGAAGAAAATCTTCACGTTCTCACTTTAAAAGGTAAACTTTTTTACAGAAACGTTTTAAGGCGTGGATTAGCCATCGCTAAACTCAACCATATTCCCATCCAGCGATATCGAAATATGAAAAATAATATTTGGCCTCCCATACAAGTTGACTGATCAGCTGATCCAAGTTTGTCGGAAAGTCGAAAATTATTTACTGTCTTGATAATAAAATGCTCGTCACCTAAAACTCATAAGGTTTAAACAAAATAAAGGTAGCGAATGAAAAAAAAAATTGAAAAAAAAGCGGCTGCATAAAATTTTCTACTTGGCTGTCATTTTTGACGAGTGGTAGACCACACAACCAAAATATTGCAGCTTTGTGAACCAGTGGACCATAAAACATTTAAAGGTGTTATGGTGGCTGATGTAGGCACTGAAGGCAGCTGATCACAATTTGCACGATTACTGCGGTTACAAAAATTGATGGGTGCGAAATTTCGTTGAATGAATATGTGTAGGTTTGGTATTTACCTAGATACATAATAAACTTACATTTACATTCTCTTTCATAATCAGAAAAGTACGTAAAATTGCCCTACAAAAATGGTGGGAGAGTGTGTAAGTATATTTTGCTTTTAGGTAAAATAGAGAGGTATTTGCTAGTTGCTTTGATTAGTTTTTTTTTTATATATATAAATAAAGTTCCTTTGATTAGAAACTATTTTAATGGTGAATTCAGTCCATGATACTGAACAACTTTCCCCAAGGAACATATATCGATATATAAAAATATTTTTTGGTCTTTTCATACAAACTTGGATCAAATGATCGGTCAACTTGAATGGGAGGTCCAAAATTATTTTTCGTAATTCAATTTAATTATGTTTCTTCGGGAAAGTTGTTCAGTATCATGGACTGAATTCGCATTCGTTAGACCCTGTATAACCATAATATTTATAAGTACCCCAATTTTTACCGAGTTACACTAACAAACTACAGAAAAATTAATGCATACGGGAATTAACGCGAAACGTACCTTTTTTTATTCAAGTTTTTTTAGTCAAGCTGGGACCACGTTCGGTGAAACCCGAACGAAACGTCAGCAAAATAAATCAAAAAAGGTACGTTTCGCGTTAATTCCCGTATGCATTAATTTAATAATAATGCAACGCGATAGTTTAAAAGTATTTAAACTACAGAAAGTAACATAACTAACTCAATTTATTTTCAAATTCTGTTTTTTTTTTTTGTTTTTACGAATAATTTAATTGAATTGAATTGAACTATCAATGGTCTTACAACCAAGGATGCTCAAGAGTGAAGAAGAAAAGGAAAGCGAACCCTGGGCTTCGCAGCATAACAGCTGAAGATGCAACTGAGAATACACTGAGATGAGATAGAGAGATATACCTAACTCTATCTATCTATGCATTAAGAAGAATACATACTTAAATATGTATATCATAAAGATACGGATAAGGATGGCTGACTTGATCACCTACACTAAAAATGTGTTAGGTAGGTAAGTATATAAGTATATAATACTCAGGTCACTCGGGTTACTTCTAAAATTCCTATCCTAAGTATGTAGGCAGTTAAACCCTAAAAGTACCTCAAGATTACAATTTGGTCAAAAATATTACATGATTAAATCCCTCAGTTACCACAAATGAAAGAAATCTCAAGTAGCCAAAATAATTATTACGTTCAGACAAGCGAACCGTCTTGTGTCTCGAATGACGCAAATTTTGGCGCCAGAAAACGTACAATTATCAAATAAAACGCAATTGAATGACCACAAATACGTACCTGAATGTGGTACCAACTCTTAAAATAAAAAAAAAAAACCGAAGAAAAAGTAAAGACGATGGTCTTTTTTCAAACTTTTTATGTGAAATGCTTGAAAGTTAGTGGATCGAACAGAATTGTAGAGAAGGCAAACACTTTCCATACAATACGCACTTGAATTTGAATAGGTAAGTACATACCTACTTTTCTTTCTTTTTGCTATAGGTGTAGTGTCCTATTGCTGGGTCACTTACCTACTTTAGTCAAAAAAATAAAAATAAAATATATTACAATTTTTTTTTATAGATAACAATCTGGTGATTACATTTTAAATAAATTTCCTAGGTGCTAAAAAAATCGTTTATACCTACCCACATTAACCTCCTATGGAAAATCTAAAAATTTACTTAGCTCTTACGCTCATAAGTACGCAAGTCGACCACATGATGGGCGTATAGCTACCTACAGTGTATACAGTCTTTATTAATTTCGTAAAAACATATTAAAATAGTGACAAACTACCCAAAAATACAACGTAAAACTAACAAGTAACTAAATTAAAACTAAACAAACTAAAATATAACCTAAATTAAAACTAACTAAACTAAAAATATTTAAAAATAAAACTTATATTAAATTATATAATTTTTTAAAATAAATTTAAGAATTAATGATTCTTTGCATATCATCATTAAATATTAATACAGTTAGTACCTACTTAGATATAATAAATTTTGTAATTGTTGGCCCCATCAACTGCTGAAACTAAGCCGTAGGTAATTAATAAAAAAAATATGTCTTTTCATACAAACTTAAATCAGTGATCGGTCTTCAATGGGAGGTCCAATATTATTTTTCGTGTTTCGATATATATGTTTTCTGGGGAAAGTTGTTCAGTATCATGGACTGAATTTGCACTAAAAATAGTTTTAATATATTTTGATAGAACCTGAATAAGCATTATAAAGGGTCTAAAATGATGTCCGGTATATCTCAATAGAGATTATGATGGCATCGTAAATAGATTAAACATTAAATGTATTGTGTGTAAATAGACAAATAAATAAATAATAAAAAAAAATGGTTGCCTGTAAAGTCGGTTTTACGGGCGAAGATTTTACGTGACAACGCGCGCGGCAGACCGATCATAGTTGAGTGGGAGAGAGACGCAAGGCATTCGGCGGGCCTCTCTCTCGTTCGGTGACTCATCGTAACGTTACCGAGCGTTACACTTTTTCATAAGTGACTCCCAGCCGCAACCTAATTTAAGACGTTGTCACGTCAAAAAAGAAAAAACTTAAGTACTCAAAAAATTCGCCCCGCATTGTACTGGTTACAATGTACCAATCACGCTAGCTGCGATGCCTCTGAGCTGATATCTTTTGGACCAGGTACCATCCAGAGCGTTCGTCATTAAAATATATTTTTACTTTGGAACAATAAATGAAAAGCAATAAATAAATTGAAAGTGATAAATAAATAAATTGTAAATATTTCGTGAAACTCTCTGATCGGCACTGTCTATCCCCTTAGGAAAACTTGTGACATAAAAAACAGTCAATATCAGTGTTTTGAAGTTTTTTTCTGTCTTAGTTTATATTTTTTTACGTAGCAATTAGTGGATTTCCAATAATGGTGACCTGTGTCGTAAGTTTATCAGGAAACCTACTTCAAACACATGTCCTTTACAACGATAGGTCTTACGGGAACCATTAATTTAGTTTATAGACTTTAGTTACCATACCAATATGTATGTATTTTTTTCCTTACTTTTCCTTACATAAGTACCTTTGTAAAGGAAAATAAAGATATATTTTATTATTATTTATATTATGTCGCTTACATATGGCAATCGTTAAAAGCATTGTATTTGTTGTACAAAAGCGTATAAATAAATAATACGTCATTGAATGCTAGCATAGCGTATCTAATACGCAATTGAAACGTAGTGGACTGTACCTGATTGTCCCCAGGCGCCAAACACTTTCGTAGCCCACTGTACATGCACCATTACACGCAAAATCCTATTTTTATTTAGTTTATTGTTACTTTTGGAATATCGCGTGTCCATAATTATAGGATTTGCTTTCGTAGAAAGGGACGTAGTAAGGCAGGCGGAGGAAATACTTTCTTTGAATGTAAGTATTCATTGTACTCATTGTTTATAATGATAAGGGGCAAGTGCGAGTCGGACTCGTACATGAAGGGTTCCATACCACCGTACAATGTTTTAAAACGTTTCTTGTATGACGACCCCCTTTAATTTTTAACTTTATCTTATTTTTAGTATTTGTTGTTATAGTGGTCATAGTAATACATAATTAGTGAAAATTTCAAGTATCTAGTTAATGCCATTATAAAGATCGAGTTAAAAACGGTGGAAAAAACACGTTTCTTGTATGGCGACCCCCTTTAATTTTGAACTTTTTTTTATTTTTAGTATTTGTTGTTATAGCGGCCATAGTAATACATAATCGGTGAAAATTTCAAGTGTCAAGCTTTTACGGTTCAAGAGCTAGAGCCCTGTGACAGACGGACAGACAGCGGAGTCTCAGTAATAGGGTCCCGTTTGCACCCTTCGGGTACGGAACCCTAAAAAAAGGAATACGAATACATAGGTATTATTTTATTTATTTCCATGATCGGGAAGCAGCTTCTACTCCTCCCGCGCAATTGTAAAAGCCTATCAAGGGTATGGGCGAGAATCGGGCTAGCAAAGCAACCCATCACAATTTAGATTCCCTTTTTAGGGTTGTGTGAACTTGTGTGTCAACAGGATCTTATTACCGAAACTCCGCTGTCTGTCCGTCCATCTGTCACAGGGCTCTATCACTTGAACCGTAATAGCTAGACACTTCAAATTTTCATCGATTAAGTATGTATTACTGTGGCCGCTATAGCAACAAATGCTAAAAAGTGAAAATTGGGAGTCGTCATACAAGAAATGTGTTTTTTCAGTTTATAATCCTTGTACGATATTTGAAGAAATAAATTACTTTTTTATTTTATCTTATCTTATCTACCTTCAGCGTTTTAAAACATTGTACGGAGGTACGGAACCCTTCATGTACGAGTCCGACTCGCACTGGACCGGTTTTCAATCTTCATGCCCACCATTACACTAATTGTGGTCTTTTGGGTCTTACGTCATTTTGGTAGGCTATGTCTACTCATTGTACATTTTAATATTTTATTGGTATACAATAAAGAATTAAATAAATAAATAAATACCCCGCTAAAAATAAAGACGTGATAATGTACCTATCTGAATCTGGAAGCAAAAAAAGAAATACATAGAATGTCTTAGAGCCATAATATCCTTATGGTTGACTAGGAGAAAATGCTCTTAAGGCGACGTGGGTTCACAATTTGCAATACTGTGCGTGTTTTTGAAAAATTACTGTTATTAAACTACTACAGTTTATTCCTCAAAAAATTTACATAAAAATCTTTAAGATTTTCTACAGACACCCACAATAGCCAAAACACGATTGAGCATTTTTGGCTCGATAGAAAAAAATCACAAACATACCTCTAATTTGCCTAAATTTGCCTTTATAATACATATTACTCTTTTATACAATCACCTTTTTATATGAAAATGATACCAAAAAATATATTATCTAAATATCTATCCGTTTTGGCTACAAAAAAAATTATAAATATAATACAAAAAGATTAGAAATCAAACATAGTGAAATATTCGTCGAGAGCGAAGAAACGCCCGGAGCCGTGCTCGAAGATATTCGCAGTGTTTTATTTATTATTATTTTTGTATTATATTAATAATTTTTTTTTTGTTCAATCGTGTTTTGGCTATTGTGGGATTTTTATGTTAATTTTGTAAAATGTATATTTTTATTTTGAAATTGGAACAATGTTTGTGAAATTAAATTACATAAATATGTTGAAACAATGCCTAAAAGATACGTTTTCACGAAAACAAAGATAATTCACGTTAAAAAGCTTAAAAAACTTAATTTATGCGGCTTCCCGACCAACCCTTCCGAAGGGGAGGCCGGGGGAACGGAAATGTACACCGACACGAAACCTTTTAGGAAGCACCTCCCCTCTGTAGGCTTGTTGACTTTCATTTTGGAAAAACAAACAAATAAAAAACAGCCTTCCACTTGGTTAGTGGGCAAACACAATTTAAATAAAATGGTTATTGTTTTTTTAAAATTGATTACGTAAATGACTTTTTCTTTTTGAGCGAGGTTCAAAAATAAATTACTTATAAATAAAAAATATCTTGATTTTAAATATCTGAAATTCTTTAATTAAATTATTACTATACCTCTTCTTGTAATTTAAGAGCTTGCTCTTGTCAGTGAAGTTAAGGCCGTACCTGAATTTTTCGGGGTCTAGTGCTGCCCCCATTTAAAATAAATCATTTCAATGAAAACGGAGACATCATTTAAAATTTTGCCACTACCAAGCCCTAGATAACCCTTCAAAGCATTTTATGAACTACTGTTTACAGTTTATAATGAGAACGTTTAGCTTTACTACGCACATTTTCGAAAAACGGCCACTTTTAGCAAATGTGCGTAGTAAAGCTTAACGTTTTCATTATAAACTGTAAACAGTAGTTCATAAAATAGTTTAAGGGCTTTACGTGCCTTCCGAAGCACGGAATCATCTTTCTTTTCGGATAATCAGGTGATTATAGCCTGCAAATCCTAACCTGACTGGAAACAACATTTGCTTCGCTTCGCTTTATGACTTGATTCCTTTTTAGATTTTCGCTCATTCCCTTAATCGTATTTTATGATCTTCACGGGAAGAAAAGTAGTCGATTACCTACCTACATGTTTTCTTTTCTCCCAGACCAGCTTGGAACAATAGTTACGCCAAAATACACATGCCCATACGCGCACTTTAAAAGTAATGGTAAACCATACTTACGTATGTGTTCTGAAGGTAAACCGGATCAGATCCTAATATTGACCGAGACGGGACTCGAACCTGCGACCACAAACACGAGGACAAACAGATTAACGTAGAAACGAAGGCATAAACAATGGGGAATAATATTTGGACATAGATTTTGTCCAAGTGAAGAAAGTTGTTCAAATAAGAACGTAGAGTCGACGGTAGGTCGAGTTACCTTAGCAGTACTACGTGACAGTAGATTTTTACTGAGTGTTAAAAACAGAGGTACGCCAAAGGAAAGCTGGATCAGGCCTGTGTCACTCCCCGTTTAGGTATCGAAAATATACCTACATTATTACTATGCGCGCAGCGGCCCCTCGGAGTGGTAAATTCAGTTATACGAATCGTTTGTTTACAGTAATAAGAATGAAATTGGCCTGCAATAGATGTCTAGATATCTAAACGAAAAGGTGCTGAGTTCTGATGTGAGCTAAATTAAACCCTATCGCTAACCACTTGAGTAGATATTTTTTTGCTTAATGCGACTTCTGTACGTGACTATTAGTTTATTGTGTGGCTAGATGAAATATGCCAGAGAGGATATGGCTAAATGTAATGTGATAAATGTAATAAAGAAAAAGCTCACATAATTCTTCTTCATTTATTATTTACTTACTATATATTTATTTATTTATTTCATCTGATCGCGTTCCCGGTTGCATTCTCATCTGTGCTGCTTCGGAGCCCGGTGTGCGCTTTCCCGCTTTTTCTTCTCCAAATATTACATGCATGTCAATGGTTACCCAAGAATTCCAAAGACCTTGCGTTAGAGAAGAAGTAGCCGGAAGAGTTTTAATGATTTGGCTTCTTCTTTTCGTGTCGATGGTACTATATTTTGTCCCTCCAGTATCGGGCCACTTCGATAGCTATATCATTTGCTAAATGATTTGGCTATAGTTTTACGACTGGCCGCCGCCCGACGTTAACCCTCCTTGGGAATGCAATTGTAGTACGGATTTTTGTGCTTAGTCCTGTAATCACCTTTTACTACATCAAAAGAAAGAGATGGAGTGGTCCTATTCTAACCCGGAACCACATGTCGGTTGTATTAGTCGATGCACACGGGTACCTTAGTCATCATCATCATCGTCAGCTTTCAGGGCATATTATACAGGGTCCAACAAACTATACTGAATTTCGATATACCTATGTTGCTTGGGAAAAGTTGTTCAATATCACGGACTGAATTTACCCTTAAAATATTTTCAGTACATTTTGTTAGACGTTATATAAAGTACATATAAGATTGTCGACTACTGGGCATAAGCCTCATTCTGTCTGGCTCGGAGGAACGATGGTAGTGGAGTAAGGCCGTCACAGAGTGGATCTCAGAAATGGGAAACGTAGTGTAGGACGTCCGGCGGCTAGGTGAGTCAGCGATTTAAGGGAAGCTAATGGAAAAATTCACAGCACATTGGCAATGAATCTACGGAATTTGAAAAATTTCGTTCTGATTTTTTGACTTTTTTCAAAAAGGTTAGGCAAAAAAGTGTCGATCTGACTTTTTGACTCTTTCCAAAAAGGTTAGGCCACAGGTCGTCTTGTTTTAGGCTCAAATTGTAGCTGGCTAAATTGTCCAGAGGAGTATTTCTCTAATTTTTGATATCATTCTTCGTTTCCAAAATGTAGAGCGCCAAAATCAAAAATTATTTGTTTTCACTATTTCGGCGAAATCTTATTTTTTTTTCTCAAATAATTCTTTTTGCACCTTACAGCTCTTGTAAGTATGCGTCTTTTGAGCCTTTTTTAAATATCATATCTTCACAACTCTCCGAGATATAAGGGGATCGCTCTTTTTCGTGAAATCGGAGTCTACTAGCGAACGAAAAGACATTTCCAATGTCAAAATCGGATTGCGATGACCAGGGACAGAACAAGATGACGCAGACCTACTGCCTAGTCACAAGACAGTAAGAGTATTTTATAGCCTAGTATAAATATTTACCTTAGACAAATCCGACAAATCTGATTCTTGGATACCTTTTTGCGACATTTACATTTTCAGTACAAGTGACGCCCTGTAAGG
Source organism: Acrobasis repandana (assembly GCA_963576875.1). Classification (NCBI taxonomy): domain Eukaryota; kingdom Metazoa; phylum Arthropoda; class Insecta; order Lepidoptera; family Pyralidae; genus Acrobasis; species Acrobasis repandana. The sequence goes on from OY756238.1 coordinate 4,742,590, forward strand.
GCACAGCAAACATAGACGCACTAGATGCCAGTTACTTAAATATTAAATTAAATTATTAAAAAATTTAATTTTATAACATTTTAAACATAAAATCATAAATAAATAAAATAAAATAAATTATGATTTATATATTATCATTAATACATTATATATTCAGCTTATGGATAGAGACAGTAGAGAAACGAAGCAATGTATAACCTATTTATTATGTTTTTCGTCAAAGAATTCTGATATTTTATAGTAGCATTTATTTACAAGAAATTTTTTGAGCTTTTTGTTAAATTCGGTATTTTTTTCAATATTTTTTAAATTATTTGGAATATGATTGTATACTTTTATTGCCATGTGGTGGGGACTAGATGCAATTAAAACCATTTTTGTGAAATATCTTTTTAATTTGTGTAAGTTTCTATTATTTCTCTCATTTTTATTTTCCTTTTTCGTATATAAATTTTCATATTTTCTTACAAACTTACATAATTCCAGAATATATATCGACGTTAGGGTCAAGATTTGGTGTTTCACAAAATGTGGTCTACAAGATGTCATTTCATCAATATTTACTAGTATTCTAATACATTTCTTTTGTAGTAAAAATATATCTTCTATATGACAACTATTTCCCCACAGGACTATGCCGTAAGATAATCTCGAGTGCGCATATGCATAGTATGCCACTAGGGAGGTTTTAAAGTTACTCACACGCTTTAATTGATTTAGTGCATATGTAAAAGAAGATAAATGTACTTCATGGTCTGTGGTCTGTCTACCCCGTAACGTAATAAAGACGTACTCTCCTGTTTACCTACTAGATCGTATCATTGGCCTCTCATAGACACGTACCCTCGTTCCGATGCAAAACACACAATCTATCATATTACGGTCGGTGAAGCGGAGACGTGATGTGTCAACGGACTGATTTATTTGTATTTAGAAAACATTTTTGTATGCCAGGCTTTTGTATACCTACGTGTAATGCGTTTTGGTACCTACTCAATTTAAGAAGTTCGATTCGATTTATCTTATGTTTAGGGTTCCGTACAAAAAATAAAAAAACGGAACCCTATATAGGATCACTCGTGCGTCTGTCTGTCTGTCCGTCCGTCTGTCACAGCCAATTTGCTCTGAATCTACTGGACCGAATCAGGTGAAATTTGGTAGGATGATGTAATCCTATGACATATATGTGCAAAGTAAATAAATATTTTTTGAAAATAAGTGTAATTTTCGGGGAGACTAATTAGGAAATTCAAAAAAAAGTTTTGCAAACCCTACATGTTATATATTAAATGAAAGGCCTTGTTATAAGGATTTTAAATATATTTTTGATTTTATTTTAAAATAAAGAGTTTTGATTTTATTCAAGAAAGAAGACGAAAATTGACCATTCCCCCTCCTGATCTCCGAAACTACTGAGCCTAACATTTTGAAAAAAATACAAAATGTAGTTCATTGCTTGTAGATTACAGGAAAACCTATAAGAATTCAATCTATTGTACGGAACCCTAACCACGCGTGTTTAACTAGCACTTGGCCGGCTTTTTAAGTTTATTACTTTATGGCCTGTAGATGGTGCCATATCGAATTTGCTGTGACGTCATATCCCAAGTAGCATTCGGGGCTCTATAGTGGATGTCTAATGGTACACATCTACACTACAAGCTGTAAAAGTTAACTGTATAAGAGCTGTAGAGCACGCTATACAGACCGTATAAGTCTGATCTGGGCACAAATTATACAGCCTTATGTTTACAATATCTACACAGTAGCAGAATAACAGCATTAAAATAGCATTATAAGAGGTAACAGTGGACTTAAAGCTGACTATCGACACTATTTGGGAATCCGTGTGATCCAACTAACAGACAAGTGTGTAATAGAGAGTAGCAATTGTCTTACAACACAGCCTCCACAGTAGTAAATGCTCACAAAAGCACCCTAAAACTACCTAAAGATCACACTTTACCCAAAGAATTGCTTTATCACCCAATTTATAATTTTTTTATTCACAAAAGTGGTGCTGACAAAAATTGTACAAGTTTTGAAAGATTAATGGCGGATATTAATTGTATTAACTGGTAGTACTTGAATTATTCTCGTTTTATTAGCAAAAAATGATCGCGATTTTGATTTTACCTTATTATATTAGGTTGGGGAAAAAGTCTTCTCGCATCAGTGTGATTTGTCCCTATATATTTATTTATTTATTTATATAGTATGTATGAACTTGTAATAAAACCACTGGCTATACTATTTGTACCTACCTGGTTTTAGTATCATTTAAAAGTTTAAATTTTAAAGAAGATAATTCCAAATTCAAATTAGGAAAATGCGTGATTTTCATTTGTTTTTCTTAGCGTTAAGATGAGTGAATCTAATGAAGAAATTAGATACATTTTAAAATTTTACTACCAAAAAGGTAAAAATGCAACGCAAGCCGCGAAAAAAATTTGCGATGTTTATGGACCTAGTGCAGTGTCTGTGAGAGTAGCACAAATTTGGTTTAAGCGTTTTCAATCCGGAAATTTTGATGTCAAAGATGCACGTCGCCCTGGTCGCCCTGTTACGGATAATATGGATGCTATTTTTGAAAAAGTGGAGCAAGATCGGCATATCAGTAGTTAAGACGTAGCTGAAGAACTGGGGATTGACCACAAAACAGTTTTGGCGCATTTGAAAAAAAATGGGTACACAAAAAAGCTCGATATTTGGGTACGTCACGAGCTCTCTGAAAGAAACCTAATGAATCGTGTACTCATTTGTGATTCTTTATTACGACGTAATGAGACCGAACCATTTTTGAAGAAATTGATAACTGGTGATGAAAAGTGGATCACGTACGAAAAGCACGTGCGAAAAAGGTCATGGTCAAAGGCCGGTCAGGCTTCACAAACTGTGGCGAAACCCGGGTTAACTCGCAACAAGGTGATGCTGTGTGTGTGGTGGGATTGAAAGAGCATTATTCATTATGAGCTGTTACCACCAGGCAGGACCATCGATTCAGAACTCTACTGCGAACAACTGATAAGATTAAAGCAAGAAGTTGAGAGAAAGCGGCCGGAATTAATCAACAGAAGGGGTGTGGTTTTTCATCATGATAACGCTAGACCTCACACATCTTTAACCACTCAGCAAAAATTATGAGAGTTTGGCTGGCAGGTGTTAATGCATCCGCCGTATAGTCCTGACCTGGCACCTTCAGATTTCCACCTGTTTCGGTCTCTTCAGAATTCTTTAGGCAGTGTCAGGTTAACATCACGAGAGGACTGCCAAAACTACTTGACGCAGTTTTTTGATCAGAAGCCCCTTAATTTCTATAGCAATGGGATCATGTCCCTATCTATAAGATGGCAAAAAGTTATCGAACAAAATGGTACCTACATACTTTAGTTAAATGTAAATAAACTATATTAAAAAATGTTTTGAATTTTCATATAAAATGCGAAAAGACTTTTTCCCCAACCTATTATATATCATTATCTAAGTAAATTTTTACGCGGTCTAAAAATAATATATTTTTAACAAAAATAAATAGTAAATATACATATATGAAAGTATACCAATCCGTTTTCATTTTATTTTTTCATCAGGAATAGACCAATATATGTTATGTATGACTGGTGTAAGAAGAGAAGAAGATTTATACATATTTTATGGTTAAAATATCTTTGAAACTAAAAGTAAAGTACGATAATTTATAGGTTATACATAACAAAAATGCTGGTTGAGTTTTCAACACTGATGTTGACAACTTTTATTCAATATTCCAGCTATAGGCTGCGTTATGGCTCACTTGAGTCCCATTATTCAGCCTAAACCAGTAATAAGAGTTACTCGTGACCGCAAATACAGCTGTAAGCTGGTCTGGCACCGACGTGAATAACTTTTATTATCTATTAAGCTATAGGTTGCGTAACGGTTCACTTGAGTCCTGTAATTTAGCCTAAACCAAGCAAGCAAGCTGTTTTTTGTGAAAAAAGCTGTTATAGACATCACATGTGAACCATTGTAAAACTTGTTTATTTCACTGATGCTACTATTATGGTGCATGTGACAGTCTAAAATATACATGTGAACCACAAAAGTGCTTGTATGCAGAATAATAAAAAAGGCTGATTAATATAAAGAAATAATACCTACTTACAGCAATTAGCTGTATAAAGCTCTAAACGAGGTAAACATAACAGCTTTTGGCTTCATAGTAGTTCACATGTGCTCTATTAAAACGTCAGCAAATAACATTCCACATGTAGACTACTAAACAGGTATTGTCATATATTTACCCTCCATTAATGCTCTTGATCAGCTTACGAAATAATAATAATAATAATAATAATAAAATGCTTTATTCGAGAAACACACAAAAAACAAAAATATATATAACAGATATTATTATCGGAACCTATTAGAGGTGCTCTCAAAAAGGATCCAACTCAGCATATGCTGGCTGTGTAAGGACTGCCAGCGCTGGTCTTCCGTTGGAGCCTAGTTGACGTCACGGAAATATGCACTAACGCAATGCAAAAAAAAAAAACACAAAGTAAATCGCAAAACACCTATCTATATGCCACGACAATACAATATCGTAATATACAATTTTACCGACATAATAGTACATACCTATTATAAATTACCTATAACAAAAAGAAAAAGAAAAAAAAATGCCATTAACTGTCATTAAGAAAAACAACATTGACAGCTGACAGTAACATTAAACATTGAACATTGAAGGGCAACAAAAATATCTCACAATCTTTATAGAATAAGAGAGAAAAATATATATATATATATATTGACACAAATTTATACAATAATAATAGATTTCAAAAAAGCATCCAATGAAATGGAGCTAGCTTTTAACATGATAAGAAGCGACATCTACTGATCAGGTCAACAAAGTCATACAACAATAATTTTGAGTACCAACCAACTAAAAAAGTAAAACACTACCGCGGGTACCCCCACTGTAGTGCTTCTTATTTTCCCATCTATTTCGCAGTAATTACCATTTAAATTGCACTCGTATCCTGCCTGAGCATTGTATAGCACGAAATGAAAGCTGAGTAGAAGGATATTAGTATCGTATTATAACACCAAAGATTGTACGTATGTTACGATACTGTTACACCCCTATACGAGTCATAAACAGCTTTAAGTGTATTTTAATGCATTAATAAAGCTAAGCATCACGGTTGAACTGCAATAAGAGTTTATTAATGCTTTAGGTTTACTAGTGAACTAAATGTGAACTCTTAAATGGTATAAAATGCTACTTGGGATAGCCTATAACCAGCGGACAACCAAACGTTTCCAACGATACCTCATTTGTCAAGGTATCATGGATATCTTTGAAGATACAAGGGGACAGATGAACATACATAGCGGCGAAACACATAACCCTTTTGGCTTCGCCTTAGTCGGGTAAAAGAGATCAAAATAATGTTGCTAGCCGCAATTTTAATTTCCGCCCAAATCTTCGATAGGATAAGTGGGTATGAAAATCTCCACGTTTGTACTGCGTACAGTTAGCGAGACATTTGCGTCAAATATTGGCTCATTAACCGGTAATTGACTGTACTCGGGCTTAAAATTATATTTTTATTTGCAGAGACGTTGGTAGCCTTTTAAATATTTGTTGAGGTTTTTTTTTTTACTTTACTTTGCTTACTGCGAATATGGGGTAGTCACTTTATCTACTACTTGAACAGATGTGTGTGCGTATGTATTTCAAGTAAAGTAGACACATTACTAGTTGAAAAGACAACACAGCCCGCACATTTATTTCGAATAGCTGTGCCCGCGACTTCGTCCGCGTAGATTTATATCTGGGGTTTATTTTATAACTTTCTTTTTTTCTTAAATAAAAGTTACTTATGTTACTCCTTATACATATACGTTAATACTTTTGTGATATTGGTTATTTTATTTAAAAAAAATACAATAAATAGATTATTTTTGTCTATCTGTGTGTTTATTTTACGGAATTATACTATAGTGATCTAGTATAGCCCGTGGTTCGATTTATTACGGGTATGTCCCTTCCACGTTGTATAAGGTAGGTAGTTATTTTGATATTAGATACAAACAGACACTTCAATTTAGGTATTCGTATGTGTGGACCTCTCACCCTATATTATGTGCGTCTGTGTGTGTCTATACTGGCTGTTTTCAAAAATCTTTAAAAAGTCTGTTCTATAATAAGGTTAGAAAAAATCACAAACCTTATTTTTTATCGTCTGTAAGATCAAATAAGTAGATTCAAGTGACCAAACAATTATATGAAATTCTTCTTAGAATAAAAACTTAATTATTTGTAAAAAAAAAACGAATGCTTACGGTCTTTTTTTATTTACGAGTTGAGGGTCAAAAATCCCGCTAACAAAGCCAAGCCGCCTCTGATAAAACCTTGTTAAATCCCATACTGTTATTAAGCATTTTCCCATTAAATTAAGAGCCCTCACAATAATGGTTGCCACGTGTCTTAAACACATGAACACAACCCTAATGTTAGCGTAAACAAAGGCACAGCCCTAGCTTGGCCTTTGTTGGAAATTCTACTTTATGTACACACGCTTAAGGTGTAATTTTAAGGTATGGAATGTTAAGCTTGTCCATTCAACTTTGACAGAATAAAATGAAGTGTAGAAAATATATAGGGTCTTACAAAATATACTGAAACTATTTTAAAGGTGTATTCATACCATGATATTGAACAACTTTCATATATCGAATAGAATATATATCGAAATATAAAAAAATAAAAACTGGTTGCCCATACAATTGGACCGATCAGCATACATGTCAATATATGTATAATTTTTGATATGGACAAACAAGTACAAGACTTACTTTTAGTTATTTATTAACCTCAATATAAATATGAAAAAAAAATAGAAAAGGAAACAAAAATAAAAAGGCAACAATAATATTGGAAGTAGATAAGCTCAAAGCATCTCAGACTCGACCGGAAAGCTCTTTCAGAACGAAAATAAACAAAAGGAGCAGGCTGTATATCGAATTACCAAGCATCTGGTGAACCCACAGATCTGTTTATACTACTAGATAAAGTAAGTCCTTCAATTTGTATGAAAACCTGGCGTGCCAATTTTCAATACAATATTTAATAAGAAATTCACTTAATAATAAAAGGAATCTTTTTTATTACTCCCTCCAACGTTTTTCAGCCGAGTTTCCGCGGCTCAAAATTAAGGTATTTTACAGTAAAGAGCTCAATGTCCGATCTAATGAATTGACATACACGGACTAAAAGAAACGATCCTAAATGAAGTCAATTTGACGTCAGATTGACACGAAAATTCATACAGAGGCTGTGTCTATCTTGATCCATGGTCTGTGGGTGAACCTGAAACGAAACCTGAAAACGTTGCTTTCAGGGGCAAACGAAGGCGAATATTCTGATAACTAAGTTTCAGTATAAGAACTTTATTTCTTCCATATCGAATGTGTTTCGACTAACTGGCATGTCGAGTTAATACACATTCGAAGGATAGTTGTTGCAATGGCTTTTCCGTGAAACTGACGTGCGAAATGGTTTGTCGAATATGTGGTATGTGGACTGGGTCCGAAAATTTTCTATTTAATCAGTCAGTTAGATTATCCAAAAATAAATGGACCCATATTTTTCGGTTTATCACAGTAGTGAAAATTCACAAAGATACAGCGCGTCGTAGTTTCGGAGTCGTGATTGACGTCACCGTCAAGTGAAAATCGTACTTGAATGTGATGTCATGCGGAATCCGGAGAGATGGGCCCTATAGGTGCCAGAAGGTGCGTAGGCCTAAATGGAGACCACGAAAGAGATGGCGAGACGACATCGACAGCTTCCTGAAAGAATGGCAGCAGGATTTTATGAATAGGGATCAGTGAAAAAGTAAAGGCCTTTTCCCAGCCGTATGGGACAGATCTATTAAAAAATGAATACCTACAAACAAAAAACTTAAATTAAGCTAAAAACTAGAACTTAAAAAACTATAATAATACTAATTGATTACTAAATAAATAGCAAAAATAAAATAATATACCTATTTAAAAATAAACATGTAGTTAAATTTCCTTCATTTTATTTGTATTATGATGTTATGACTAATAAAGGAATAACATCTGACACATTAGAATAAATAAATAACTAAATGACGCTTGCATACTGTCATTGTTCTTTCTCCTTTGCATAAAATGAAACATACAATCTATGATATACTGATATAGAACGAGATTTGTAGATACATATTAATTAATTCTTAATAATTAAATTCCTATAAACAGAATGGTGCCCAATCATCGTGCTGTCATGATTGCGAAGTCTCATTTAAGACGTATTTGTCTTAATTAATAAGCTTTATGATAAAAATTAGATAGAGTGCCGATGCGTGGTAGAGTCAGCATAAAAAGTACTTTTTGTCAGTCAGGCAGGAACCACTTTACAATTTAGTTTAGGCAAAAACCGTATCATCGCGGACTAACTTTAGTTCTTGGTTTCTCAAATTCACATTGACGACCTCCATGGCTATTGGTTAACACTCTAGTCCGTCAATTGGAGGTTCTGGGTTCGATCCCTAGCTAGGGCATGTTAGAAAATGGTTCTAAGAAATACTTATTAGTTACTTACAAAAAAAAGGCTACAAGAATGCTGACGGTACACGCTCAGTACTGTCCGTACTAAGTTTCACTGACCACACCGACCACAAGGCGGCGTCGCACGGAAACCGCAGTCGCCGTCGCACGCTCGAGTCTCGACTTCCACTCACTGCACTGCTGCACTAATTCGCACTCATAGGTTCCTGGTACCTTATTTCATTATTCTTCTGTGTTAGAATTAAAAGGATGAAGACTTGGTAGCTAGTTGGTAGCATAGCAGTGACCACGCTTCAGTTTCTCAAAGCGCCGCCGTTGCAAAGATACCGCAGTCATCACTCACTCACTACAGTGCTGCACTCCATCGCACTTATAGGTTTCTGGTATTGGTACCTTATTAAATTATTCTTCTATGCTAGAATTAAAAGGATGAGGACAAGTACCTTGGAAGCTGAGCTTGACAGCATAGCAATAGCACTGAGCGCTTTAGTGTCACCTCAGATATCCCATATCTCTGAGTGTCACAAAGCGCCGTCGCACGGATACCGAAGTCACCTTCGCACACTCGAGTCTCAACTTCGACTCACTGCAGTGCTGCAATCCTTCGCACTCATAGGATCCTGGTACCTTATTAAATTATTCTTGCTATAATTAAAAGGATAAGTCCAGTTAGCAGCTGGGTACCATAGCAGTTGAAGCAGCAACTTGAATTTTGCAAAGCGCCATCGCACGGATACCGCAGCAGTCACCGTCGCACGCTCGAGTCTCGACTTCTATTTCACACACTGCACTTTTGCACTCCTCAATACTCGTAGATTCCTGGTACCGAAAGTCATACCCTAGTTTTAATAAAAAAAACGACGGGTTGCACTCCGGGAGTGCCGGCAGAAGTGAAAACTTGAATATTAACGTTGTGCATTTTTGATATTTTGGAATGGTTAGGGAATAATTTTGCACGAATTGCTTTAATTATCAGTATAAAAGTACTATCATTTATGTGGTAGAATACAATATTTATTTATTGCGCTATCGTACACAAACATGACAATTTATATTACATTAAAAAGTTTATCTCTCAGTTAAACGAAACAGCAGGCGCAGGCATACATTTTCGCCGCGCCGTAGAAAGAGAGGGGGTACTTCCTCTCCTACGCCGCGCCGGCTGTCTACTCTCCATCCGTCTTACGAATTTTCGATCAGGACACGTGTCCTGACGCGAGTTTAACATTTTTTACCCATTCCAAAAATAAGTGCACAAAGCCGCTAAAGAAGTTTTCACTTCAACAAAATAGTTTTGCTACTCGTTCATAAATGGCGTTGTAATAATTTTCAATGCTTGTAATGTTATTATTAATGTTGAAAGGAATAACTAGATTGCGCTACGTCAAATATTCATTGCATGGGTAGCCGGATGGCTACTCTCCATCCGTCTTACGAATTTTCGATCAGGACACGTGTCCTGATGCGAGTTTAACATTTTTTACCCATTACAAAAGAAGTGCAAAACGCCGCTAAAGAAGTTTTCAATTCAAAAAACAATACATACGGTATTTACTCGTATTACCTCTTAAATGATCAAATTATGTTTATTATACCCATCAAGCAATTTTTAAAGATTTTTCGCAGACTTTTCGGTTTCTATCTAGATGCAACTCTGATTTATTTGATGATATCATCCATTAATTAAACCAAATTGGTCCATGATAAAACCAATTCGGAATCTAAATTCAGACAGCAATAAAGATTGACAGGAACATTTTATTTTCATGATTTCAGAAGGAGCGTAGGTACCTACTTAGTGCGAATCGTACGAACCTCCAGATCCCATCGATTAGAATCTTCATGAATTTCGACTTTCCTTATCCACTTCTCGAGTTTTCTCACTTCACACTTCTCACTCTCTCGGCATTCTTGTAATGACCATTTAGAGGAAAAAAACACCGGAAACTGCTTCCTGGGTTTCGCAGCAGCACAGCGAAGGGCGCAGCTGACTGAGAAGCTGTATTACTCTATTGTACCCTTTTTCATATAAGTATTATAAACTTATAGTTAGGTACGAGTAGGTGTAATTTATCCTACGGCCTACCTTTTATATACTACCTACATTTACCGCCAAAATATGGGTCATTACTACCGGCGCGTGGCGTCCGGCAATTATCCAAACCGCCGTCGCGCGGCACGCGCCGGATAATGGAATTAATTATTCGAATTATGAATTTGGCATCCCCCTCGTTTGTTGGCTTGTTATAGAAACAATAATTGACGTCCTTATTAGTTCTGCGCTCCTGGTATTTGGTGCTTGATACATAGGCGTTTTAATAAAAAAAATGTGGACTAAGTACTCGACCAGGAGTTTTTGGTACGAAGTCAAGGGGTTCGGTTGGGGTTTGCTTTAATTATTTTGCAAATTGATTTTAATGGTCTTAATAATATGAAATTGGTGTTATAAATGCTCATACTCATGAAAGTCATGAACAATGTGTGAAATAGTTAAAGCAGTGTTACCATTTCTCAAAAATATTTATCCCTTAAGTTTGTGCCAAAACCCCTAAAATCACCTTAATAATTTAGTCGTCCCCCTAAAAAATATATGACCGCCAGTGGCGCCAGTATTGCCGCCAGACAGAGTGGTTGTAGAATTACGTACTAGATGTCGTTATAAGTCGCTAGGTCAAGAAATAAATATTAATAATATTTATTTCTTGACCTAGCGACTTATAACGACATCTAGTACGTAATTCTACAACCACTCTATTATCAACTTAAAAATATTATTAGCTTAAGATAGAAGTGATTGGAAACAAAAAGGGAAGGCTTTTGCCCAATTATGGGACGTCAATGGCTAAAAAAAAACAAAATATTAGAGAGTCAAAAAATCCCTGAAAATACCCCTAAAAATCCCATCTCACTTATTTACCCCCTATATCTGGGGGAAAAACCCCTAAGTTGGTAACACTGAGTTAAAGTGGGCAGTCATAGTACGGCTGTAGTGATATTTATTTTGTGGACCACAAACTATGTAGGGATCTTTGTGGACTGTGTGGGCGTCTTCGGGCGTCGTCCGCCACTCAATCGTCTATGAAAACCAGTGGACTCGTATAGATTTGTCGCCAGAAACTGCCTTGAAGCAGTCAAAGGCCTACACCACCCTTTGATTGTAATTTGTTAGGATTAGGTTAGGTTAGGATTAGGACTAAAGAAGAACAAAATTAAAGATAGGCTCTAAAGGACTTGTGTTCAGAGCCGTAAAATTATTTTTAAAAAAAAGTACTCGACTACGATAAGTTAGGGAGTTTTTGGCGGGAAGTCAAGGGGTTGTTTGCTTTAAATTATTTTGCAAATTGATTTTAATGACCTTATAATATGAAATTGGTATTGTTTGGTGTTATAAATGCTCATGCTCATGAAAGTCATGAACAATGTGTGAAATAGTAAAAGTAGACATTCATAGTACGGCTGTAGTGTTTGTTTTGCGGACTGTGTGGGCGTCTTCGCGCGGGCGTCGTCCGCCACTCAATCGTCTATGAAAACCACAGTGGACTCGTATAGATTTGTCGCCAGAAGCTCCCTTGAAGCAATCAAAGGCCTTCACCACACCCTTTGATTGTAATTTGTTAGTATTAGGCTAGGTTAGGATTAGGAATAAAGAAGAACAAAATTAAAGATAAAGGCTCTAAAGGACTTGTATCCAGAGCCGTAAAATTATTAAAAAGAAAAAAACGATAAGTTGGCACTTGTCAAACGACTATTGAATCAATGAGCAAACCCATGGAGCGAGTTATTGGCGGAAAGTCAAAGTGTTTGATTGGGGATTTCTTTAAATTATTTTGCAAATTGATTTTAGTGGACCTTATAATATGAAATTGGTGTTGTTTGGTGTTATAAATGCTCATGCTCATGAACAATAATGTGAAATAGTTAAAGTGGACAGTCCGCGAAACAAATATCACTACAGCCGTACTATGACTATAGTACGGCTGTAGTGATATTTGTTTAGCGGGGCGTCTTCGGGCGTCGTCCGCCACTCAATCGGCTATGAAAACCAGTGGACTCGTATAGATTTGTCGCCAGAAGCTCCCTTAAAGCAATGAAAGGCCTACACCAACCTTTGATTGTAACTTGTTAGGAAAACAGAATTTCCCACGTTTTATTAACTTGTTCCGGGCTAAATACGCAGTTGCGTCAAGCCATAAATTAAAAAAAAAACCCATGGAGTAAACAATATCTTTGCATTATATCGCGATGCGCCATCTTTGTCATCGAACTATGAGTAAGATAAGATAAGCAATATACAATGGCCGTTTGGTTTTAAAACAGGGTAGTACGAAAGGTTTTGGAATAAGAAAAATAAATCTGTGGGTTGGGTAGTACATATAGTATGAGTATAACTAACCCGTAAGTAACTATTACCCGTGAAAACTTTAAAACTTACAATACAATACCATCATCATTCATTATTTATATATATTGTAGGTTTGTATATATTTATTTGTTATATGTATAATAGATAGTCTTATGTACGTATGTAGATATATTCTATGAGTTATATTTTATTTATTTGTGTATTATATATTGTATTATATTATATAGTGTTAAGTAGACATATATTATATTATGCACATATTTTAATACTTTATTTTGTATCTAGTTTTTTGCGCCGCAACATGATTCGTATCTGTTTATCCCTATGGTTGACTGGGAGTGAATACTTTTAGCGTAAAGTCCGCCAATTGTACCATTTTTTTATTGTGGAACAATAAAGTCTTTTTAAATAAAAAAAAACACATGTAGTATTGTAAGTAGGTACTTGAACATTTTAAAGTTAAACTCAATCAATCTATTAGACGTTTTTATTCCAGTGTACGCATCTCCATAGTTTTATTTTAATAAAGCAATAGACTGTCTTTAGGTAGGTACTATAATCTGCGCTCAGTCCAAATCTTGAACTGAGAATATTTCTCTACGTAAAATAACTCTTAAAAACATAATTAGGAAGGTTCTCAGCTCACACAAATTCATTTAGCTTTCGGTTTTATTTCTTACTCTACATATTTCTTTTTTGTAAAAAAAGCGGCCAAGTGCGAGTCGGACTCGCCCATGAAGGGTTCCGCAGCAGCAAGTAACATAATATAAAAGTTCTAAAGGTAAATTGCGGTTTACGATTTATGACGTATTAAAAAATAACTATCGATGATACCGAGACCGCTAGGTATAGTTTTAATTGAAAGTACATACTTTGAGGTATATAAATACCACATTTTTTTCAAAATTATTTAAGTAATATTTCAAAAGTTACGGTGGCACACCTCAAATTTTAACTTTGTATTAGATTATCTCAAGACTGGGGGGTTTGATCTACATAGTTTCAATTTTTGTTGCATTTTAAAAGACCTTTTCAACGATACCCCACACGTTGGGGTTAGTCCAATTTAATTTTTTCAATTCACTTTTCGTTGTATGGGCTGAAAAAAAGCATTTTTTTCAGGGGGGCTGAAAAAAAAACAATTTTCGTGACAATCGTAGATGCAGTAGTAGATGCAGTAGTAGCGTCGGAGTACGAGCCCGGACGGACAGACAGACGGACGGATGGACATGACGAAACTATAAGGGTTCCTTGTGGACTCATCATCATCAGAGCTTATTCCCAGTTGCATCGTCAGCGGTTACGCTTCAGAGCCCGGGGCACCCCGGGGTCCGCTACCTTACCTAGGCGATTTGACGAGGTTACTGCTTTTTACACAGAGCGACTACCGTCTGACCTCCGCAACCCAAAGGGTAGACCAGAACCAATCCTAGGATAGGTACAAACGCTAGATGGCGTTCGGGACCAATGGCTTTAGGTGCCTTCCGAAGCACGAAATCATCTTTCTCTTCAGATAATCAGGTGATTCAAGCCTGCAATATCCTAACCAAACTGGAAACAACTTTTCACAAAGTATGCTTCCCAGTGGGATTTGAACCCATGACCTCCGGATCACAAGGCAAACGCCTTGACCACTGGACCACGGAGGCTGTCGTAGTAGGAGGACCAAGGAAGAAGTAGGGTTCCTTGTGGAATACGGAACCCTAAAGAAGATTTAATAACAAAAAGTAGCCTTCTGTTTTTTAATTCAAACCCGGCCATCCATTTGGGCGATTCCCGAATCGCACCGAGTACACAAGGGAGATTCCCCTTTTAATAGAGCAAACAGTATAATGAGACAGTATCCAACGATGATCGATGAATTTTATTTTGTCCATTAATCTTTGATTTTAGCTGTGTATATTCATCATCAGGTCCTTTTTAGTCTCCCTCCACTGCAGAATCACGACCCTCTCTGTACTACTAAGGCCATACTTACTACTCTTCACGCTGGCCTCACTGATGTTTAAGTAGGTATAAGCTTCTTTTTAATTGTATTTTATAAGTCCCCTTCTAAGACATCCACGGGAAGACTTTGAGTGGTCTTATTTTCCTCTGCTGGAAACCACACGGCTGAGCATGACATGAAAATAGTATAACGTAGATAACTTAGAAAAATACATCTAAACAAAGTGCTTTTATTTATAAAATATTTCTAGGTGTACTTTATCACTCAATTAAGAATTTTATTTATTTAAAAAACTTTCTTCTTATTTAAGAGCTTAGTGGCTCTTGTCGGTGGAGTATGCGCCAAACTTCTCGGTTCTCTGCCTTACTTTTTAGTGCTTGATACGACATGACCCCTGCTTTTTCTTTCAGTTGGTCTACATAGCTCTTTCTTGGTCGTCCTGGACCTCTTCTACCTTTTATCTTAAAAAACTTTATTGTTCCACAATAAAAAAATGGTACAATTGGCGGACTTAACGCTAAAAGCGTTCTCTCCCAGTCAACCATAGGGATAAACAGATACGAATCATGTTGCGGCGCAAAAACTAGATACAAAATAAAGTATATTCTATATTCTGTCTATATTCTTTTCTAAGAAAATGTTGGAAAACTTTCACGAAGGTACCTACATAACATAGGTACTTAGAAAACCTACGTAGCGCGTCGCGCACTACGTGAGGTGGCACAGGTATCTTAACTTTCCTCTGTACTAGGCTTTTTCATCGACGCTGGAGCCCCCCTCCTGACCTTGATTATTTTATTGTATGTATGTATGTATTTATGAGAAGGGACATGCAACGGGCTGCCCTGTAAAAGATCAATATATGAAATGAATGTATTTATTTATATATAAATACATACATATCTATCACGCCTGTAATGGATAATGTGATTTTTGTATAAACCTCGTCCCCAATATTTGCTCATCCCCGAAGTACCAGGGCGGTATGACAAGGGTGGCAGTTGGGAGTGGTTTGCAAACAATCGGCGCCGGCGCGGCGCGGCGTAGCTAACGAGCGAGCACCTGTTTGGAACTAAAGAAGAGTTAGATCCTTTAAATATAATAGGTATAAAAGTTACTAGAAATATAGGTAAAAACTAGCTTTTCGGGCGTTGCGCGGGCTGCGCGGTTTTTCGTGCACCTGTTGAAGTTGGCTGAAATCCTTGTCCAGTTGAGAAAAAGGATAAGAAATTGCAGTAATTATAGGAAAAATCAAAAAGTGTGTATTGTATTGTTGCAAAAATGCAATAATATTGATGAACGCCCGGGGAATTTTAAAAGCAACAGCAAAAAGTTGCTCTTTAACAAAACTTTCTAATTTTCCATTTTGAACTGATCCCTGAAGTACTAGGGCAGCATGATAAAGATGGTGATTGGGAGTGACCAGCAAGCAAGCGGTAAAAACGAGTAACTGCCTAGACTATGTATGAGCTGGATATATTCAGGGTATACTTACCCTTAGCCTCAGCATCTTTTAAGAAACATCAATGAAAAAAAAACAATTATTTTTTTAGACTTGTATAAATCGAATCTCACGCAGTAATTTGGATCGGAAGAATATTTCCTTGTCTCCAATATTTGCTTATCCCCGAAGTACCAGGGCGGCATGACGAGGGTGGTAGTTGGGAGTGGTCGGCAAACAATAGGCGCCGGCGTGGCGAGCCCGCGGGCACCTGTTTAAAACGATCCATGATTTGCTCAACCTATCTTCGCAACATAAAATTAAACTTAAAACTAAATCAAGTAAAATGACATTTTGGAAAAATCCTAAAAAGTTTTTTCATGCTGTTCTAGAAAAAATAGTAGTGTACCAGTTGCAGATCCCATGCACATCGTATAAGCCGATCGAAGGAAAGAACGAAATTCCGAGGAATCATGTCAATCACCCTTTCATCAAATTCCCTACACGGAATGATTCAATTTATTTAATTTTTTTGTTCATTATTTTATGGCCTTTTAAGGCGAAGATATAGGCAAATGACCTTGAAGTGGCGCCCTCATTTGAAATAAATTGTTAACTCGTAAATATGGAGATAATTTCCATATTGCTCTTCGTCATGCACTAGATAGCCCTTTAAATTATTTTATAAACCACCGTTGAAAGTATTTACATTAGTCCGTCTAGCTTTAAAACTTGCCTACGCCAAAAGTGGCCACGGCAAGTTTTAAAGCTAGACGGATCACCAATAATAGTTTTAACGGCAGTTCATAAAATAATTTAAAGGGCTATCTAGTGCATGACGTAGAGAAATATGGAAATTATCACCATATTTACGAGTTAACAATTTATTTCACACTTCAAGGCCATTTGCCTATATCTTCGTCTTAAAGGCGCCATATTGAATCTTCTGTGACTACATATAGCCTAACCAGCGGACAGCAAGATGCTTCTAACAATACCTTATTTGTAAAAATATGAAGGAACAGATGAACATACATACATAGCAGCGAATCACATAACCCTCCTTATGGCTACGCCTAGTCAGTTCAGTTCAGTTCAGTTCTGCGCCCACCCAGTCAGCGTTTCGCAGCAAGAGTGTAGGAACTAAGTCCACCTTGGAGTGAACGTGACTGCACTTTAGGCAAACGGGCCGATATGGGTACATATCTTCTCCGTTTTACTAGCGCAGCCATGTTAGACCGCGTTAGACCTGTACCAGGCTCGAGAAACCAGGTGAGCACGTATATAGGACATGGAGTGTGTGGGGAATTGCAGTCTGGGAAATGGGAAAGTAAAGGAAAGTTAGAGTCTACCGTATTCCAGCAAGTAAATAAGAGGTAATACATACTATACTTGGTGTGTAATATATAATAAGGAAGGAATATGGACTGCGTATTTTTGCTGCCGATGGTCTTCTCTTCATGATGCATTTTTCTAAGAGCGGTGTTAGCTGCATCTTACCTCACAGCGTCAGGGATAGCGATTGGATCCTGATAATTTTGACGCTTTCTTTTTAATCTTCTTGTATCTTTTATAGGTCCTGAGGTATCTTCTTTGTGTTTATTTGTTTGACTGGCAGGGCTAAGTCTCTGGCACTTCTTTTTCCTTTAACATTTTGCATTGGCTATTTGTTTTCAGCTTGTAATGCCACTCGTGCTGCACTCGTTATGTACTCTAGTCAGCTGGTATGTTTTTTTTTATGTTATAGGGCGGCAAACGAACAAGCGGGTCACCTGATGGTAAGTGATCACCACTGCCCATGGACAACTGCAACACCAGGGGTGTAACAAGAGCGTTAACGGCCTTTTAGGAAATTTTATTTTTATTAAGATATGAAGAGATAATGGGTATGTATTGTGCCTAAGGACCATCCTCTTGAACCACTACTTCTATGGACGAAATCCGCGTCAAGGCGACTACACGGCTCAAGCGATCCAGGCGGACATAGGTACATGCGCCCCTGTCCTGTGTTATGTATTGATATAAAGTACTTTCCTTAAATACGGCCAGGGGTTCAAAGACACCTGTGTAAGGGAGGGAGGTAGGTGGTATAAGGTGCTTTGTGGTTGTCTTTTGTTGTTTGAAGAAAAAACCTTTGCGACTTCTGGGCTAACACCTAGTTTAGTTTACTGTCGGTGGTGAATTAATTTGTGCTGTGGTCAGGGTATGTTCTTCTGATTCCAGGTCGGTTTCTGAATCTGACTCTGGAGCGTCATAAATCTTTTCGGCTTCTTTTTTCATTAAGGTTCTGTTTTCCGCTATTTACCTCCATTCCATCTTTGTTTTATTTGTGTAGTGATGATGCCGTGATTAAGGGAGTCTCCCATGTATAAATGGGGAACCCTACTTTTCTTTTCATTTCCTTGTGTGTGTATGCTGCTTGAAGTAAGTGCGGGGTTGGTCGTCTTAGTATGTCCATAGTATGATATTCTCATTACCTTTATTACTGTTGAAATTCTTTTCGCATGAATAATAACAGTATTTATTAACCTAAAAAGGCATTATCATACCATAGTATTAGTCGAATCAACAATAATCTAACTAAAATGTGACGTAGCAATGGATTTTTATAATATTTAAGTTATATAGAAAGTTATCCAAACTTTCTATTTAACGTTTAACAAAGTA
Source organism: Acrobasis repandana (assembly GCA_963576875.1). Classification (NCBI taxonomy): domain Eukaryota; kingdom Metazoa; phylum Arthropoda; class Insecta; order Lepidoptera; family Pyralidae; genus Acrobasis; species Acrobasis repandana. The sequence continues at coordinate 4,761,601 of OY756238.1, forward strand.
TACTGAAACAATTTTAAATACGGCCTCTATATATACTTATGAATTCAGCCTCTCCAAGGAGTTCATATATCAGTTTTTTTTCGCAACTCTAAACAACAATTCTAACCTTAGAAAATGGAGGATAATAGGCATCATGACTGAAAAATATTTTTGGTCTATCGATTAGAATAATAAAAAATATTGTACACATGTTTTTTCTTTACTCTGAGAAACAATAAATGACGAAGATACAGCGCATTCAAATTTCGCATGACGTCACGCTTTCGTACGATTTTGACACATCGGTGACGTCACAAGTGGGGACTCAGGAACTTAGATACTCTGTATCTTTGTGAATTTTTACTTTTTTGATAAACTGAAAAATATGGGTCTATTATTTTTGGATAATCTAACAAACGGACTAATTAGTACAATACTTTTCTGACCCAGTCATCATCCCTATTCTATAAACGTATGAAAATAAACATGTTTTGAACAAAAACACGATTTATATTTGTGATAATATTTTTTGTTGTATTTTTGTTTTAAGTAATAAACATATTTTTTTAACAATATTATTTTTATTTCTATTATATTATAATACAACAATAATTAAATTATCTAACTGATAGATACAGGAACCAATTGTATAGAATATTTTTTTCTGCCCATACAGAACTTGGAAATTTCCTTGGGCTACGAGTTAATGAATTAATGCAAAACCTCAGGTTGTAACTCAGTCCATGAAACTGAACAACTTTTGTTTTACAACATCCTCAAAATGCAAAAAATAAAATTTTGATTTTCATACAAATTGATTCGATCAGCTGATCAGTTTGTACGAAAATTCAAATTAATTTTTTTGGGTTCCGTGAAAGTTGTAGAACAAAAGTTGTTCAGTTTCATAGGCTGAGGTACCATCTGAGAGGTTTTGGGTTATTTCATTAACACGTTGTATAAAGTAGATCGTGATTGTAAAAATGAGTGGAGGAAATCACAAATCGGAACATTTTCAAAGCTGGAAAAATTCAAAAAATTAGATTTTTTGCATATTTTTGTGATGAAAAATGTCCATACTTTTTTGAATACGATTCCTTAAATTAGTTACATATAGTGTCTGTGCGGAAAGAGAAGCGTAGAACTGCATAAGGTTTTTACCTATTTCGACATAATTTTGAACAAAAATCATAAGCAAAACAAAACTTGAAGAGGTCCAACACGATTTAGTATTTAATCGAAAAAATGTCCCAATCTGGTGGCACTGTAAAAAATGTAGAGTCAGTTCCATTTTACGCCCGGACGGTTCTCCGTCAGCACACGCAGATTCTAGTACAATGCTACTTAGGTATATTATTTTAGGAGCGCTGATTTTTCTGTTAAATTCATTAAAAGTCTGACCTCCTTAAATTGGTAGATTACATACCATATGACCGATATAAAGAGTAGACTTTAGTGAATATGGTGGTACAATTTTACTTTTTTTTTACGCCACATGTAAAAAGTCCCCTTACCCTAGACAGACATTTCCATACAAACGTAGTCTAGCTTTTATTTTGAAATGACATGTCAGACTTTGAAAGTAAATTATAATTAAATTGCATAAATCTAGGCATATGACTAGTTTTCGACACTTAAAATATGAATTTGAAAGAAAACATAAGGATGAAAAGGTTTTCCATATTGATGGTCAAAAATTATATGATACACATTCTCTTACAAGTTCATGTTTTGACGGTAAAAACCAGATAAATGCCAGATAATATATGCAATTTCTTTGAATTTACAAAATTTTGCCAAAATCTGACATGTCGTTCCAAAATAAAAGCTGGACTACCTTTGTATGGGAAAGTCTGATTATGTCTAGGGTAAGGGGACTCTTAAAATTAAGACAGGACCAAAAAATTACACGACTGTAGTCTGACAGCATCGGTATAACGCCAAACTAAATTAGACTTTATCATCTTTTATGTACGTTAAATCTTGTTTGACACCGCATCGCGATACGTAGCCACAGAAGACAGTAAGAGTATACAGAACGTAACCTTCTAAGGTACGCGCAATATGCGTCTCCGTTTCTCGTCCCCGCACCTCTTCCCCGTTCTTGTGCGGCCACGTGCGACGTGCGGTGTGTGTTCGCCTACTCTTACCTCTCGACAAGGCGAGAACGGGGGAGAGGTGCGGGGATGGGGAACGGGGACGCATATTGTAAGGGACCTTAGGAGATTCCGTTCTGTATACTCTAACCCCCTAATTCATAAAAAAATTGTATCGTTTGCTAAATCTATTTTAGTTAAAATATGTTTTGTCTTGTTCTTGCAATGTCAAAAATTGAAAAGAGTCATAGGTACAAGACATGTTTTAATTAAGATAGGTTAAGCAAAGGTTGTATTTTTGTATGAATAAAGGAGTTACTTCTTTTATGACGTAGCAACGTGTTTAGGTCGTGCGTCTTCTGGAGTAAAAGCAGTGGGTTCTGAGTAGATATTTATTATTTTTGTTCAAGCTCATTATATAAAAGATCATCGTCAGTGCAAGGACCATCATGCAAGAATTCGTAGTAGTAGCATTGTAACCTGCAATTTTAAAAACAAAACTATTAGTGTAAACCGTTTTCTTTTTAAATTAAATCATTATCATCAGGTCTTTTCAACCGACTTCAAAAAAAGGAGGAGGTTATCAATTCGACGTGTATGTATTTTTTTTTTTTGTGTATGTTACCTCACAACTCCGTCAAATATGAACCGATTTAAAAAATATATGTTTCGTTTTAAAGAATGCATTACAAGGTTGGTCCCATGTAATTTTTTTTAAGATCGGAGAAAAGATCTTGGAGCTGGAGACCGAAATTCCTCACCAGACAACTGCAGCTCAAATATTATAATGATTATTTTTTTATTTGAAAGCCTTTACTACCAAGTTGGTCCCATTTTGATTTGGTGAAGATATGATGAAGAACTTTGGCGATATGAAAGAAACTCCTTAAAAAAATTGAAGTCGGTTGTTTTTTTTTGTTAAAAATTTTATTATTTAGTCTTCACTGCAGGATCACGACCCTCTCTATACTACAGAGCTATCTAATCCAGAGTAGCCAAAGGATTTGGCATACAATCTCCACGCTGGCCAGGCGGGTTGGAGAGGTCTCATTAATGTTTATAAGCTTTGTTTAGCTTGTGTTTCCTAAGTCGCCTTCTACGACATCCACGGGAAGATTTGGAGTGGTCCCATTCTACTCTGCCAGGAACCACACGGCAAATTTATAATAAATAAATAAGTATGTATAATGGACAAATCTCACAGATTGAGGTAGCTGATAAAGTACATTCAAGACTGTATGCGATACTAACTCAACGTTCTATATTTTATAACATATAATATATAGATAATTAGATAAACATCCAAGTCCCAGGTCAATCTGAAATAAACGGGCAAGTGCAAGTCAGACTCGTACATGAAGGGTTCCGTACCACCGTACAATGTTTTAAAACGCTGAAGAAACACGTTTCTTGTATGACGACCCCCTTTAATTTTTAACTTTATTTTAGTTTTAGTATTTATTGTTATTGTGGTCATAGTAATACATAATTGGTGAAAATTTCAAGTATCTAGTTAATGCTATTATAAAGATTAAGTTATAAACGCTGAAAAAAACACGTTTCTTGTATGACGACCCCCTTTAATTTTTAACTATTTTTTATTTTTAGTATTTGTTGTTATAGCCGCCACAGAAATACATAATCGGTGAAAATTTCAAGTGTCTAGCTATTACGATTCAAGAGATAGAGCCCTGTGACTGACGGACAGACAGACAGACGGACAGACAGCGGAGTCACAGTAATAGGGTCCCGTTTGCACCCTTTGGGTACGGAATCCTAAAAAGGGTCTAACAAAATTTACTGAAACAATTTCAGGGGTGAATTCAGTCCATGCTATACTGAACAATTTTCTCCAAGGAACATTATCGAAATATGAAAATTATCTTTGACTTTAACCGTCGCAGACACCCTGACGCTCCCTCGCGTTGACGCCTTTTCAGTGGGTTTGACTGGGCGTGTTTTCTATTGGTACAAATTGCGATACTTGCATACAATGTTAAAATCTGCCGCCCCGCGCTCCGCGACGATGCGCAGTGCAGTGGGATCACCGCCTAAGGCTGACATTCAGAACGCGAGCACAGAATACAGTGAGAGTATACAGAACTAAGGTATGCGCAATATGCGTCCCCGTTCACCGCCCCCGCACTTCTCCCCCGTTCTTGTGCGCCCGCGTGCGCCATGCAGTGTGTGTTCGCCCGCTCTCGCCCGTCGACAAGGCAAAAACGGGGGTGAGGTGCGGGGACGGCGAACGGGGACGCATATTGCGCGTATCTTAGGAGATTCCGTTCTGTATACTCTTACTGCATTCTGTGACGCGAGGTTGGAAGAAGCTAGAGCCAAAATACTTACGCACACAAGTTGTACACTGTGTACACAGTGCTACCGTTCTTCGCACACATTTCGTGTTGGTCTTGTTTAAAGCATGGTTCACACTTGTCTATGTCTTCAGCAGTTACCAGAAGCAACGCCAGGAACAGCATTAGTAGATGAGCTAGGAAGAAATAAGAGAAGTTACTTAAACCACAGAATACAAATTAGTCTTAAACTAAATCACAGGTATGGCACTTCATATAAGCGGAGTATATTATTTAAGCATACTACTACGTGAGTATTGGTTTCTATTCTGTGCTACTACTACCAGGCCTGTGTCACTCTCCGTTTAGGTATCGAAAATGTACCTACATTATTACTATGCGCGCAGGCGGCCCCTCCGGGTGGTAAACTCATTTATATGAATCGTTTGTCCAGAGTAATAAGAATGAAATTGGCTTGCAATGGATGTCTAGGTATCTATACAATAAACAAGCAAGTGCGAGTCGGATTCGTACATGAAGGGTTCCGTACCACCGTACAATCTTTTAAAACGCTGAAGAAACACGTTTCTTGCATGACGACCCCCTTTAATTTTTAACTATTTTTTATTTTTAGTATTTGTTGTTATATCCGCCACAGTAATACATAATCGGTGAAAATTTCAAGTGTCTAGCTATTACGGTTCAAGCGATAGAGCCCTGTGACTGACGGAAAGACAGACAGACGGACAGACAGCGGAGTCTCAGTAATAGGGTCCTGTTTGCACCCTTCGGGTACGGAACCCTAAAAAGGTGCTGAGTTCTGACGTGAGCTAAATTAAACCATATCGCTAGCCAAATTAAGTAGATATTTCTTTGAATTCCTTTGCTGAGTGAGACTTATGTACGATATTATTATTTATTCTGTGCTACTACTACTTACTACAAACAAAACTACATCATACATCTTGGACACGTCAATGCGTGTGTGTTTGCCCGCTCTCGCCCCGCGACAAGGCGAGGACGGGGGAGAGGTGCGGGGACGGGGACCAAGGACGCATATTGGAAACGACCGCGCAAGATTGCTTTCTGTATGTAATATACTCTTATTATTTTTGTGACTCAATGGAGAAGAAGGGAAATGGCAAACCACTCCATTACCCTTGCCAAAAATCGTCATTGTGTCTCTTTCTCTAAAATGACATCAAAAAGAGCATAGTATGTAGAATTTTAAGTCTTAACCTTCTAAGGATTCCGTACCCAAAAAGTTAAAACGGGACCCTATAACTAAGACTTCACTGTCCGTCTGTCCGTCTGTATGTCTGTCACCAGACTGTATCTCATGAACCGTGATAGCTAGACAACTGTCTAGTGCGAAATTTCAACTGAAATTTTGGCAGATGATGTATTTCTGTTTCCGCTTTAACAATAAATACAGAAACAGAATAAAACTAATATTTAAGGGGGGACAACAATCGTGATATTTTTGTCGTTTTTTGTTCGACTTAGGAAACACAAGCTAAACAAAGCTTATAAACATCAATGAGACGTCTCCAACCCGTCTGGCCAGCGTGGAGAGTGTAGGCCAAATCCTCTGACTGCTCTGTCTAATAAATGGCTCTGGTAGTACACAGAGAGTCGTGCTCCTGCAGTGGAGACTAAAAAAGACCTGATGATGATGATGACATTGGTAGATATTGTTTAGGGTGGATAATCGTATAAACTTATCATTGTCATCCTCACGTATTCCCGGTTGCATCGTCAGCGGTAACGCTCCAGAGCCTGGGGTCCGCTACCTAACCTGGGTGATTTGACGAGGTTACTGGTTTTTACACAGAACGACTGCTGTCTGACATACACAAAGGTTTACCAGAACCAATCATAGGATAGGTTTAAACAAACGCTAGATGGCGTTCGGGACACAGCTTTTCGTGCTTACCGAAGCACGGAATCATCTTTCTTTTTGGATAAATCAGGTGAATCAAGCCTGCAATCTCCTAGACTTTCGAACTCAAGAAACAACTTTTTTTGGTCAAATTATGCTTTCCAGTGGGATTTGAACCCAAGACCTTCGGATCACAAGGCAAACGCCTTGACCACTGGACCGCAGAGACAGTCAACATATCTATTGATATATCCATAGATATGTTTATGTAGGTATACCTAAGCATGTCAACTTATCAATGGGTTATTTAATGACCATTCATTGGTTTAAACACCTTAGTTTGTTCTCCTTTTAAACAATTTACAAAAGAATATTACAGATTTGTTGATTTTAATTTTATTATTGCTTTTTTGTGATGAATTCTTATTTATTATATATTAACAAGACTTATCAGTTATTACTTATCACGAACCATTATCGTTCATTTATATTTAGTTATTGTTCGCATTTTATATGTTCAAAGTGCGAAAGATTATAAAGCAATTATAATAAAAACCGGCCAAGTGCAAGTCGAGCTCGTACATAAAGGGTTTCGTACCTACCTCCGTACAATGTTTTAAAAAGCTGATAAAAACACGTTTTTTGTATGACGACCCCCTTTAATTTTTAACTTTATCTTATTTTTAATATTTGTTGATGGAGCGGCCACATTATTATATGTATATTTACTGAAAATTTCAAGTGTCTCGCTATTACGGTTTAAGAGATAGAGCCCTGTGACAGACGGACAGACTGCGGAGTCTCAATAATAGGGTCCCGTTGGCACCCTTTGGGTACGGAACACTATAAAAGTATTCCTAAAAGCTTACATATTTAGCCTTAAATACTTTTATTTCGTTAGAAAAATACTTATTATTAATTTTAACTGTCTCGTACACCACGTACTTATTCTCATTATTATTGACTGCAAAATTCTAGAGCAAAATATTTTTGCGTAAAACAGCACGCGCACAGGTGTTAACTATCAAAAAGATCCATTAAATAAAACTAAATTTAGCATTTTGTCTACAAGTCTTTGTCTGCTTTTCACTATAATACGCATAGTGAAACGTTAATTGTAACGTTAGAGCAAAATCTGACACCAGTGTTGGCCACTTACATACACGAAAAGCCAACAAACAGAGCAAAAAAACACTAGATACCCTAAACACTTCACTTTGCACTCTGAAATTGACCTTACTCACCGATGAACTTCATTTTTACAAATATCCTGACACAGCCGAATTTGCGACTGAGCTCGAAACGGTCACAAGTAACAAGACCAAACGACTGAGTGCATATTTAGAGAAAAATACAATTTACATCATAATACCACCTAAGTATACATACGTAGAAATGACGGTCAAATTAGCTACACTTCAGTAACACTTGTGAAAATATATTATAATTCATATATTCAAAGCAATAACATGTATTTTTCCTTAATTTTTGTTCTAAAACACCTGGCCAATTAAGTATTCTGGACGCAATGTCGTACGAAAAGCTAGTCGTGAATAGGTCTTGTAGAATAAGCTATTTTGAACGTCAACTCTTGACGTCTTCTTCTTTGTCTAAGTCCGTTCCCGGTTGCATCCTCAGCTGTGTTGCTTCGGAGCCCGGGGTGCGCTTTCCCGCGTTTTCTTCTCCAAATATAACATGCATGTCAATGGTCACCCAAGGATGCCAAAGACCTTGCAAAATGGAGAAGAAATAGCCGGAACAGTTTAAATAATTTGGCTATAGTTTTACGACCGGCCACCGCCCGACGTTAACCCTCCTTGGGAATGCAATTGTAGCACGAGATGTTTGTGCTTAGTCCTTTAGGCGCCTCTTACGACATCCACATGAAGAGATGGAGTGGTCCTATTCTAACCCGGAACCACACGGGTGACCGTCAGCTCTTGACGTATTTTTGGACAAAGATAGAAATGTCAGGTGGTGGATATGTTCATGAAAGGTTTTGTGGTCTGGAAGGGTATTATTTGCGAATTCAAAAATGGACAGACAAACTCTTCACGCCATAGTGTGTTGAACATTTGTGTTTGTTTAGTAGAGTCTCAGTCAATAAACGGTGGACGGACGTCATGGGGGCCACTTTTGTTTAGACAGACAAGAGTACCTACAGCACGCTTATTATATACTTAATTGCAACAGTTACCATGGCAGCCAGAGGGTAAAAATGTCTTATTCATATTTAGAATACCAGTAGTGATTAAGTAGATTTTTATGCTGTTTTGCGCCGCACAAAATTCACGAGGTTATCCATTAATTAGTAAAAGGTATTTTATGTATTTTTAATTACACAGGATCTAAAAAAAAAAATACTGAAGCTATTTATATAAGGGCGGATTCAGTCCATGACACTGAACAGCTTTCCCCAAGGAACATATATCGATATGTAAAATACTTTTGGGCTCCCGTGTGGTTCCGGGTTAGAATAGGACCACTCCATCTCTTCATGTAGATGTCGAAAGAGGCGACTAAAGGACTAGCACAAACATCTCGTGCTACAATTGCATTCCCAAGGAGGGTTAACGTCGGGCGGCGGCCGGTTGTAAAACTATAGCCAAATCATTTATACTGTTCCGGTTATTTCTTCTCCATTTTGCAAGGTCTTTGGCATCCTTGGGTGACCATTGACATGCATGTTATATTTGGAGAAGGAAAAGCGGGAAAGCGCACCCCGGGCTCCGAAGCAGCACAGCTGAGGATACAACCGGGAACGCGCTTAGACGAAGAAGAAGACTCTGGCCTCCCATATAAATTGACTGATCAGCTGATCCGAGTTTGCTTGCATATTTCGATATTATGTTTGTTCCTTGGAAAGTTGTTCAGTATCATGATATAAATCGACCCTTAAAATAGTTTCAGTATATTTTATTAGACGTTATATATATTTATGTAGGTAGTTATAAGTTATATAACCCTTGTTTTTTAGTTAAGGGATGATGACGGGGTCAGAAAAGTATTATTCTTATTAGTCCGTTAGTTAGATTATCCAAAAATAATGTACCCATATTTTTCAGTTTATCTAAAAAGTAAAAATTCACAAAGCTACAGAGTATCTAAGTTCCAGAGTGGGGGCTTGTGACGTCACCGATGTGTAAAAATTGTACGAATCCGTGACGTCATGCGAAATTTAAATGCGCTGTATCTTCGTCCTTTTTTTGTTTATCAGAGAAAAGATAAAATATGTGTACATGTTTTTTAATAACCTAACTAACCGATAGGCCAAAAATAATTTTTCAGTCATCATGCCTATTAGCACAGAATAGAGACTACTCGTAATACTCCCATACAGAAGTTTCACTCAACAAAGAAATTAAAAGAAATATCTACTCAATTAGCGATATGGTTTAATTTAGATCACGTCAGAACTCAGCACCTTGTCGTTTACATACCTAGACATTCATTGCAAGCCAATTTCATTCTTATTACTGGACATACGATTCGTATAACTGACCACTGGTAGGGGCTGGCAGCGCGCATAGTAATGTAGGTACATTTTCGATACCTAAACGGGGAGTGACACAGGCCTGCTATTAGGTACCTAATTCACATGATGTATAATATGTCTTGTTTTATTATATCATTTATGACGTTACAAAAAAGGTTTCTTTATCAGGTTTCTTTGCTCATTACCTGACTACGGCGAAATCAAAAGGAAGGTTATGTGTTTCGCCACTATATGTATGTATGTATGGTATGTTCATCTGTTCCCCTTTTATCTTCAGAGATGAGGTATCGTCGGAAGCGTCTTGGCTGCCGCTTATTACGGCTATGGGACGTCACAGTTTTACAGTGGCGCCCTCTATAGGCCGTAAAATTTAAAAAAAAATCAAAAGGTCTTAAAAGCACATTTCAAAAATATATACCTACAATTAATCTAAATAATAGGTTAGTATTTTGAATGAACAATGTATATACCTGCTGCTGCCTGCCTACGTGGTCCAGTGTCAAGGCGTTTGCCTTGTGATCCGGAGGTTGTGGGTTCAAATCTCATTGGGAAGAGCATACTTTGTGAAAAAGTTGTTTCCAGTCTGGTTAGGATATTGCAGGCTTGAATCACCTGATTATCCGAAAAGAAAGATGATTCCGTGCTTCGGAAGGCACGTAAAGCTGTTGGTCCCGAACGCCATCTAGCGTTTGTACCTATCCTAGGATTGGTTCTGGTCTACCCTTTGGGTTGCGGAGGTCAGACGGCAGTCGCTCTGTGTAAAAACCAGTAACCTCGTCAAATCATCTAGGTTAGGTAGCGGACTCCGGGCTCTGAAGCGTTACCGCTGACGATGCAACCGGGAATATGCTTGGATGATGATGAACAATGTATATACCTAGTAATTTTTCCCTATTCAAATATTATAATATTGCAGATATCATTGAACTTTTATATGAATATTTAATTAAAATGGAAGGGCATATTCTTTATCAATAATTCATTATAATATGTTAAAGAGTTTATTCATACTTACTTACTCAAAACGTAAAAAATACTTTCGCACGGCAATAAAATCTTTTTTTTCTTAACCCTTTATTTACCTCACACCAAGAATTCGTTTTATTGTCCCCAAAGACCTTTGCCCTTTCCACGGGATGTATAGAGAACTGTACACTTAATTCAACTTCATTTATTACCTTTATAAGATTTACGTATTATTACGATGGTAACAGAAATGTATTTTTCTATATCTGTAAAAAAATGCCAGTCTTTTAAAATTATCGTGACCTTTGAAAAGGTAAGAATTTGTTGAAAAAAATGAAACCCTTCACAAAATGGAACCCTATTCCTCTTTGGATTGTGCTTTTATTACCAATAAGGTTAACCTTGCACAATGTTTAATCAAAAATCAATATAAATAAAATTTCACCTTTTCCTAAAAAAGTTTTTTTTTTTATAATGTTCGTCAGCTAGTGTATTTCATAAGTTGATATTTTATAATAAAAAATATAAATATTATAAATATTATAAATTGTATAATATAAATTATAATTATTATAATTTTATAAAAAAAACAAGGCTAATTTTGAAATTTGCACATTTTATTAAAGCTAAACTATGCTGCCATGGTACCATGCAGAGGCGGATTATCCTTAAGGCTGGGCCGGATGTGGATAATCTAAGATTTGCTCCCGCTTCCACGCACACTTTACTCTAGCCGAAGCGAGACAGCGAGACCATGCAGGGTGAAAAGATCATGGTAGGTCAATGAAGCTGGTTTTGGTTTTGAAAGTTTTTTTTGTCGTTTTAAAAAGAATATTTAAGAAGACATATTATGACTGCCTTACGTTTAATACAGTATAATTAATATATATATAATAATAAAGTAACAAGGGCTAATTTATTGTATTTCTTGAATACTTTCTGTTTTAGTATAATTCTGAGGGGATTTAGAGGCAACTTCGTTTTTTCGAGCAATCGTGTTTTCGAAACATATTATGTATAAAGTTAGTCCTGAACTTTGCTGTGTTTTTATTTCGTTAATATTGATAATTTTTAAGATCGCTCTAAGAACTTCAGTGCAGTACGGGCTCTTAAGGCAAACTAGGCACGTGCCTACGGGCGCGACGTAACCATATGTTTTTTTAAATAAAATAAAACTATCAGCTATGTAATAAGACAAATAAAAACCTTTATCACACATGTAGTAACGCTAACTAGGGGGTTACTCCATAAAATAATACGATACTCGTCCTATAATGACGTCCTATTTCTATGTCAAATCAAATTAGACTTTATCATTACGTATTAACGCTCAATGTTGCTTGACACTGAAACGCGGATACGCAGTAACGTACGTCTTGCTTATCGCTTTTGGAGTAACCCTACAGTCATCAATGTTTATTATTACCAGTACTACCGCAAAATAAATATTAGATACTAACGTACAGACTCTCTTGAAGAACTCTTGACAACACTCTCTTGAAGAACTATAGGCCCATCACACTTCTGAGTCATGTCTATAAATTGTTTTCGAGAGTCATCACGAACCGTCTCGCTAACAGATTTGATGCCTTCCAACCTCCCGAACAAGCCGGGTTCCGAAAAGGCTATAGTACCATGGACCACATCCATACGCTGCGGCAGGTTATAGAGAAGACGAGGGAGTATAACTAGCCGTTATGCTTGGGGTTCGTGGACTATGAGAAAGCCTTCGATTCGATCGAAACATGGGCCGTGCTTCAGTCTCTCCAGCGGTGCCGTATTGACTATCGGTATATCGAAGTGTTGAAGTGTTTATACAACAAAGCCACTATGTCGGTCCGAGTACAGAAGCTCAGTACGAAGGCTATTCCATTGCAAAGAGGCGTGAGACAGGGAGATGTCATATCTCCAAAACTGTTCACCGCTGCTCTGGAAGATGCCTTCAAGCTTCTAGAATGGAAAGGACTGGGCATTAACATCAATGGCGAGTATATCACTCACCTTCGATTTGCCGACGATATCGTTGTCATGGCAGAATCGATGGAGGACTTAAGTACGATGCTTGAAGACCTAAATCGAGTTTCCCAACAGGTCGGCCTGAAAATGAACATTGACAAGACGAAGGTCATGTCGAATATGCACGTAACGCCTTTACCTGTTTCTGTTGGGAGCTCCACCCTCGAAGTTGTAGACCAGTATATCTACCTGGGTCAATTGATCCAGGCAGGAAGTTCCAGCTTCGAGGAAGAGGTATTTCGACGAATCCGACTCGGCTGGGCAGCGTTCGGGAAGTTACGCAGTGTCTTCTCGTCCAAAATACCCCAGTGCCTCAAGACGAAAGTGCTTAATCAATGTGTGTTACCAGTGATGACTTATGGCTCTGAAACGTGGTCCCTTACTATGGGTCTCATAAGAAGGCTCAAGGTCGCTCAACGGGCTATGGAGAGGGCTATGCTAGGTGTTTCTTTACGTGATCGAATCAGAAATGAGGAGATTCGTAGAAGAACTAAGGTCACAGACATAGCCCAGCGGATTAGCTTATTGAAGTGGCAGTGGGCGGGGCACATAGCGCGAAGAACCGATGGCCGATGGGGCAGAAAGGTTCTCGAATGGCGACCACGTACCGGCAGGCGCAGCGTAGGACACCCACCTGCTAGGTGGTCAGACGACCTGAGCAAGGTTGCAGGAAAACGCTGGATGCAGGCCGCTTCCGATCGGTTGTTTTGGAAATCCTTGGGGGAGGCCTATGTCCAGCAGTGGACTTCCTGTGGCTGATATGATGATGATATGATGAACGTACAGAAGTCTCACTCAGCAAAGAAATTCAAAGAAATATCTACTCAATTTGGCTAGCGATATGGTTTAATTTAGCTCACGTCAGAACTCAGCACCTTTTCGTAAAGATACCTAGACATCCATTGCAACCCAATTTCATTCTTATTACTCTGGACAAACGATTCGCATAATTGAATTTACCACCCGGAGGGGCCGCCTGCGCGCATAGTAATAATGTAGGTACATTTTCGATACCTAAACGGGGAGTGACACAGGCATGGTACTACTTAATTAAAATTTATAACATGGCTGCTAGAGGGGCGCCCATAAGGTGCTTGCCTAGGGCGCTTCGACATTTTTAACCCGCCTCTGCTACCATGAACTTTGGATTGTGATTTTATGACGTCAAATTTTGAACGCTCTTAAGCTTTTCGTAGTCAAAGAGCTTGGAATGTACCTTCTTTGTACACAAAGCAAGATTATACCTTTTGTACAGTAATTTTATAGTGCAATAAATTAAAGTAAAAAAAAGGAATAATATAAATATGACATTTTTACAGGGTCTAACAAAACTATTTTCAGGGTGAATTCAGTTCATGATACTGAACAACTTTACATATATCGAAATATGAAAAATATGTTTTGGTCTCCCATACTTCCATACAACTTGACCGATCAGCTGATCCGAGTGTGTATGGAAGGCAAAAAACTATTTTTCTTACTTGGATATATGTTCTTTGGGGAAAGTTGTTTAGTATCATGGACTGAATTCACCCTTAAAATAGTTTCAGTTAACGCTAAGCGCTGTCTTAAATAGACAGCGCTTAGCGTTAAGGTTATACCTATTGTAAGTACATTAATTTTATAGTGCAAAAAATGAAATAAATAAAAAAAATATATATATTGTAAAAAAATATTTTTCTATTGCAAATAACATTTATTACATTTACAATGCGTTAGTTTAATACATAAATATAAAACAATTTAAAATATAAAATTTAGGAACTCCAAATTATCATGACGTTTAGTGAAAGCCGTACTCTCTAAAACTGACCATGAATCATAATCCAGCGGATTAAGATCGGGACTAGACGACGACGGCCAGTCTTCAGCTCTGATGAAGTCGGAAACGTTCGATTCCAACCAAGACTGCGTGGTCCGAGCTTTGTGACCCGGTGCCGAGTCTTGCTGGAAGGACCATTTTTGGTTATTGAACATGGTGTTGTTAAGGGGCTTAACTACCTTCTCAAGAATGGTATCTTGATACACTTGTGCCGATGTTTATACATTTTTCACAAAAGTATGGCTCAGTCACTCCTTCATAGCTAACACCCCACCAAACCATCACTGAAATCGGATAATGCCCACGTTGCACTCTGTCGACTTACGTTAGAGCTTTGAGCATAAGTACGGTCATTTTGTTTGTTAAAATGTTGCTCAATTGTAAAAAAAAATTCTTATCCGTACACAAAATTTTTCTGTGACCTCCCTTTGTAGTTGCTTTGATTTTACCACCCGATTCTTTTTTAAATTATCACTTAAGAAATGACCAGTACGTCTCTTATAGGATGCAAGTCCTAAGTCATCTTTTAAAATACGCGACATGGTTCTAGGTGCTATTTTCATCTCCCGTGATAAAATCTTTTGCTTTCGGACAGGATTTCTTCGAATTCTTTCCCTTACTGCTTTGACCTCCTTTTTTGTACGAACACTACGTGGACGGCCAGATCTTTTTCTGTCACAAACAGAAGAGGTCTCATTGTACCTATTGATAGCCCGGTACACAAACATTTGACTAATACCAAGCGTATGGAGAGTCTTAAAAATTGCATTTGGCTCCATATCTAGGTACTTTGTGTAATGCAATCACAGCGATTCGGTTTTCTTTATCACCCCACTCCATTTTAATATCGCAAAATATTGTACAATGTATTGGCGCCAAAATAAGAAAAGACAACGAAAAATCATATAAAAATAACGGACTCCAAATTCAAATGTAATATTTTGTTTATTTTAATTGTAACTGTATTTATGGCCAGACTAAGTAAATAGCTAATAAATAAGACAATTTTAAGTCAAATTGAAAACATTTGCGTCATATGTATTTTTTATTGCGAAAATGTTATAAACATCTCAAGGTCGTTGGCATGAGTACGCATTACCAGCACTACGCAAGTTAAGCGACACTGGGTGTGGTCCGCTGTTGGATGTAAGACCATATGTGGCATGAAAATTTCTCGAGCTCCTCCATGCTTCGGAAGGCACGTGAAGTCGGGTCCCGGCTATCATCGTTACATGGCAGTCGTCAAGCTGAGTCAGATGCCTTTGGGCAGCTTGAAGAATCGGACGCCAATGACCCCACTTAAACACATGAAAAACAAACATCTCAAAGTTGACAGGCATTGACATTACTGACCAAGTGTGCAAAGCGAACAAAAATATCAATATTCTTACTAATTTCTGTGACGAATGCATAGAAGACAGTAAGAGTATACAGAACGGAATCTCCTAAGGTACGCGCAATGTGCGTCCCCGTTCCCCGTCCCCGCACCTCTTCCCCGTTCTTGTGCGGCCGCGTGCGACGTGCAGTGTGTGTTCGCCTGCTCTTGCCCCTCGACAAGTCGAGAACGGGGGAGAGGTGCGGGGACGGGAAACGGGGACGAATATTGCGCGGGACCTTAGGAGATTCCGTTCTGTGACGAAGGTCTCCGATTCAGCTTCGGTAAATATTCTTTCGTGTCCGAATTCCAGTTTTCCGGTTGTTTTCGCCTGCACGTCGCATTTCTTAAGGCCGTACCTAAATTTTCCGGGCTCCAGTGCTGCCCCCATTTAAAATAAATCATTTCAAAGAAAACTGAGATATTATTTAAAATGTTGCTAAAAACGGCCACTTTTGGCAAATGTGCGTAGTAAAGCTTAACGTTCTCATTATAAACTGTAAACAGTAGTTCACAAAATAGTTTGAAGGGTTATCTAGGACTTGGTAGTAACAAAATTTTAAATGATGTCTTCGTTTTCTTTGAAATGATTTATTTTAAATGGGGGCAGCACTGGACCCCGGGAAATTCAGGTACGGCCTTAACCGATTCTCGTGAAATTTTGTGTGCAGGTTCGATAATTATGTAGGATTATTTTTCAGAGACAGATTTTCGTAATTTTTCAAAATGGCGGAAGTATAGGGCTTGAAAACGTAAAAAATAATTAAAATTTAATTCAGCCATTTCGAAAAATATTTAAAAAGTCATAAACTTATTAAGGCCACAATTAAATTTTTCGGGGTCCAATGCTGCCTTCATTTGAAATAAATTATTTGAAAGGAAAAGGGGACATCATTTAAAATTTTGGTCTCTACCAAGCTCTAGATAACCCTTCAAACTATTTTATGAACTACCTACTGTTTACAGTTTAAAGTAAGAACGTGAAGCTTTTCTTCGCACATTTGCAAATAAGTTTGGAAAATCCAAAAGTGCACGCCTCATAGCGGTCACGCAATTTTCACAAAAAAAAAACAGAACTTGAATATTGCATATTTATCGGTGTATTATGAACAAAATAAAAAAATTACTTTTCAATCTTCGCGCCGTTGCCCACACAGAAAAGAAAGGTACTGCGCATGTATTGTCAACGAACCTTATTTACATAGATTTAGATATACCAACGATAGGTGGATTTCAGTTTATTGCTAATTATAATTAAACTACTTTTAATTAGACCGTGATTTTCGAAAGGACTTAGTTTTAGATAATACTTAAGCGTATGAAAAAAAGAAGGGTTCGATTTGTTAAGTTTTTCGGGCGTTATCGTGACCACGCCAGTTTCCATACATACAGACACACGGACGTCCACGAAATAATTTTCTTAAACACTTGTTTTATTATTTTAAAGAACAAAATGTCCTTGAAAAATATCATGACTGTTGAAACTAGTGTTTTTTCTTAACATTTGTGTGTAAATATTATTCTACAAGTACGAAAAGAAATAAATACCGACATTTTTAGTTCGAAAAATCACTTGATTTTTGTAAGGCGAGTGTAGAGCACTACCTCAACGCTCCGCTTATGAGGCGTGCAAAAACGGCCACATTTGGCAAATGTGCGAAAAAAAAATTCACGTTCTCACTTTAAACTTTTAAAGTAAGTGGGGGCAGCACTAAACCTCGGAAAATTCAACTATGGCCTTAAGACGCATCTTTTTTGTCTGAGCAACGTTTTAATCCGATTAACTTTAAGGTATGTCTGTCCTAGGGGCTATGGAAAGACTCGTGAGGTTTACAGCTTACAAAGCCACTAGAGTATCGATTTATCGACATATTGAGAGATTGCGTCGAAGCAATCCCATGAAGTACAGTTATTTTGATATTCGTGGGAGTCACCGTAGGCGACGGCGACTGTACATACTCGTACTTACGTGGGAGTCATGGTTAAATGGTTATAGATGGGTGATCTCCGTGCTCTAGTAGACATCTCACTCATTACCCGGTTACGGGACAGAATAAGAACCAGTACTCACGTACAGAAGTCTCACTCAGCAAAGAAATTCAAAGAAATATCTACTCAATGTGGTTAGAGATATGGTTTAATTTAGCTCACGTCGGTACTCAGCCCCTTTTTGTTTAGATACCTAGACTTCCATTGCAAGCCAATTTTGTTATTATTACTCTGGACAAACGATTCAATCCGAGGGACCGCTGGGCGCATAGTAATAATGTAGGTATATTTTCGATAACTAAACGGGGAGTGACACAGGCCTGGTTACGGCGAAGACAAAAAGAGCGTATATATATGTATGTAGGTATATGTATAGGGTATATATATATATTTATGTAACAATGTACATTGTGTATTTTATGTATACTACACTTTATCTTGCAACCCACATTTAGACTTTCTGTATAACCCAAAGGTTGACTGGTAGACAACGCTTTTAGCGTTAAGTTCGCCTATTGTTCTGTACAATTTGTATTTGATGGACAATAAAGATGAAAAAAAAAAAGAGGGTGATATCTTTCGCCGCTATGTATGTATGTTCGTATGTTCTTCGATCTTTAATGATATCCATGATACCTTGACAAATACCGTAAAGGGTATCAAAAGAAAAGGCAAATTGGCACATTTAAAAAATAAATACATTATTAGCGTAGGACACCCAACCACAAGGTGGTCAGACAACCTGACCAAGGTCGCTGGAAAGCGCTGGATGCAGGTCGCTCTAGATCGGTCGTTTTGGAAAACCTTGGTAGAGGCATGTCCAGCAGTGGACGCTATGCGGCTGAAATGATGATGGTGATGATAGTTTCAAGGAGGAGGTGTTTGCTAAAAAGCAGATGCTTACAAGATGTAAGCAAATCTTACATGCCTAAAAAACAAGAGAGAAACGTAAACAAAATATTTTGTATTTCAAAGTTTGACGCGTGCTAATTTCAATGTAAAATTTTAATTTGTCTTGCTTGTTAACTACATTTGACAGCACAAGGAATTGTGTTCTCTGAAAACAACAGAACATTTTTAGTATTCGTAACGTAACAAATGGACATTTTGTTTTTACTTTGCATGACTTATAGTTCCGTTTGCTTAGAACATAGTTAAATGTAGTACATATACATGTACATGATTTGAGAGTTACGTCGTCACAATTTGTAAAAAGTTTGTGCAAGCAACTAAAAACAATTTTCAAACCTCGCTTGCTTGTTCAATAAAAGCGAACAAACTTTACCTGCCAAACAAACACTCTTATTTTCCTTCAATCCCCGTTCATCAGTACCAGGAGCGCATAGGCTGGTGGATATGCGTTGACAGCTGATTGACGTCTCACTCGCTTTGCATCAGCCATGTTGGATCTTCACAAATTTAAATTTTATACATTCTAAAATCTCATTTGAATCGTATGTCTATTGAAATACGCTGCAATTTTAATTGGCTTAAAGATTTTCGGGTAAAAAATTAAGTTTGTATTGCATTACTAATGTAATGAATGACTAACAAGACAGAAACTAAACTAAATAGTGACTAGAAATGGACCAGCTGTGTCCGGTGGTTTTACTTTTAATACCAAATGGGTTAATTGAAACCTGCCACGCGAGGAGACGCGTTCAGCGATGTCGTTTAATATTAAAATAGAGCATCCTGTAGAGCTGTCCGCTTAAATTGATAATTTTGTTTCTAATTTGTCTGTCAACGGCTGTTATTTTTAACTGGCTTTATATTTGTGACTATGAAAATATGACGCGTAAGAAATTTAAAAATTCAGCTTAGTGTTTTTAATCATAGGTTTACAAATTATAAGAGCCTAGCTCACACTGACTTCAGTTGTTTTTGACTTAAATTGAAAAATAACTCAAGTCAGTGTGAGCGTTGCTCAATTAATTAGTAGAAACCTATTAGACTAAACTGACTTAAGGTATTTTTCAATTTGTAATAAAATTTATATTGATCATTTAAAAAAAGCAAATGAAAACAATAATACAGTCAGGTCAGTGTAATATCAACCTTAGAACTTACAATCAAAAGCCCTTCTTTCTATTGTTTATTTTTTGCAGCGAATTCAGTCCATCATGGTTACATTCCCTAAGAAACATATGGCAAAAAAATTTTTATTCCAAATTACCCTTTTTCTCACAATTTTGTTAAGTTACTCTTTTAAAGTCAAAGGGTCACAATAATAGTCATCAATACATCGAAACCCTATTGTCAACTCCCAAAGGGTCAACAAAGAAAGGGTTAAGAACGGGACATTAAAGGGTTAACCTTACTGGGTTAACAAATGCCAATAATTTCTCTAACAATAAAAAATTACGCCACAAAAGATGACCCTTTCTACGATTGCCTTTCCATATTTCACGAAAAAATTGACAGGTAATAAAAAAAATTGTTAAACTTTTGTTTTTTTTTTGTAACTCAAAACCGCAACGCACATGCACCGCCGATTTGTAAGAAAAATAAGCTTTTTACAATATTCCCCAGTTTGGTGCAAAAATATCGTGTTTCATTATTAAAAATAAGTGGCTAAGGGTGAGATGGGCCATGATCAATTTTGGGTTCCGTAGATATTTAAACCGAAGCTATGTAATGAAGATTCTGTCGATTTTCTCAAACATCTGTGTGATTTTTAAAGGATAAAATTACATATGTACATACCAATCACATCTTTATTCCTTACGGAGTAGACAGAGCCCAGAGTCTTATTTAAAAGCTTCAGTGTGATAGTGGGCGTGGAAAAGAGAATTAAAACAGTAAAAGGCTAAGTTGTAAGGCGCATCACTTATTAACATGATTATTTGGATTTTGGCGGACTGTCTATCACTTTTTACGATATAGGTACGCGAGAAAAATATAAAATCATCTTGTGAACATTCAATTGTTTCACCATCATCATCTTTCTCGCCTTCTCCCTATTTGGGGTCGGCTCTGTATGTTAACTCCCTCCATCTCCTATCATTTATTATATCTGTACTTACCGTTCTCTCCATCAGTTTAATCATCAGTAGGTAAATAAGTAATTCTGTGTTTTACCCAGTTTGTTTGTTTATTTATATTTAATTTAGCTGCAGTTACGAATTTTTTTTCTCTCGCCAATAGTATAAATGGGTTGCTAGCCGCATCGCCTATTAACATGATTGGCATTTTCGCCCATTCCCTTAATCAGCCTTTACGATTTGCGCAGGCAGAAAAGCAGCTGGTACTTTCAAGATTTTTCTTTGATCCCATACCAAAATGGGGAAAACTGAACCTTTATCCATTTTAAAGGTTCAGTTTTCTCCATTTTGCTTTGGGGCCCTAAAAATGCAGTTTTCGGCCGCCGCTTCCGATTTTAGACATGTGGTCCTGATATAGGTTTCTGAACTATTTGTGGAGACAAAGGAAGTGTCAATCTCATGGTTACAGACTGACAAATACTTCTTTAACTTTTAAAGTGCTGTCTCAATTGTACAAACCATATTGAGAAAGTACTAATGGGAGAAGTAATGGCTCTTACTAATTTGGGATTCAAGGCAGTAAAAAATCAAATTTAAACTCAAGACCAAAGATGTCGTTATTTATTTGCTGTTAGAACTGTACATATCCACTAGCAATTCATAACAATTTTTGTTACAAATAAAAAGATTATCAGCATTTTCATTTTACATAAATCATTTGATCACATTTTTAATCACAATATCTAACAATTATTTATATATTATTATAAATATTATAAAAAACAATAATTTATCTACACGCACTCATTATCTATATGTAATGTAAATTGTAGTGTTCCATTATTTTACCCTGATTCTAAGTTGAGCCCGAAGGTTACTGGCTGGTTATAAAGCAAAGAAACTACCAACCAGACGAAAATAGCCATCCATTTCTTACGTCAATTTAAAAAGCGAACATTCTAATTTGGAACGCTCATTAAAAAGGATACGCGTTAGCGGCCAGTGTTTTCAAAACTATGAAACGTCGACATTGGGTGTCGAATAGCGAAATATTTATCATGTCTCGGAAGGGTTGCACTCTATGGCTTTCTGCAGTTGACAGGAGAATAAACATTACGTTAAAAATACATATGTTGCTTTGGTATTTAAAACTTTAAATATAGATATATCAAACCTCAACTGGAACAGAAAATTAAAGGATATGGGTAAAATGAATGTGACAAGAAGTCAAAGATTTTCCTCAGAATTCGCCTTTGCAGAAACGTTTTACTCTGTTAATTATCACATTATGATATGGAATATTTGTATTTAATAAATCATATTTATATTTTTGGCGTTGATACTAAACATTTTTGATTTCATTTTGGGCGTTTGGCCTATAGAGGGACGTTTACCGTTTACCCGTGTGGTTCCGGGTTAGAATAGGACCACTCCATCTCTTCCTGTGCTTGTCGTAAGAGGCGACTAAAGGAATACGCACAAACATCTTGTGCTACAATTGCATACCTAAGGAGGGTTAACGTCGGGCGGCGGCCGGTTGTAAAACTTTTCGCACAAATACAGTTCCAAAAAGGGTTGATGTCAGGCAGGCGGCCGGTCGTAAAACTATAGCCAAATCCTTTGAACTGTTCCGCCTTTTTCTTCTCCATTTTGCAAGTTGGCATCCTTGGGTGACCATTGACATGCATGTTATACTTATTTGGAGAAGAAAAAGTGGGAAAGCGCACCCCGGGGTCCGAAGCAGCACAGCTGAGGATGCAACCGGGAACACGCTTAGATGAAAAAGGCCTCTATAGGCTTTCTTCATCTAAGCGTGTGCCTGTGCGTGTTCCATGTTCGTGTGATGCTAGACGCTTCCAACAATACCTCATTAATCAATATACCATGGATATCATAGAAGATACGAGGGAACATACATACATGCATACATACACAGCGGCGAAACCCATAACCCTCCTTTTGGCTTCACCGTCGGGCAAAAAGGATAGGTCGCATACCCATTCCTTGTACCAAGATATTTAGAGATATCTCCAAACAGGTTTTTAGGTCGTGAATATGTCCATTAGAATTCTTGATTCGTGTAAACAGACATCCAACGACGCAGGACAAATGTATGGTCATTTCTAGAACCATAATGGTGGACGGGTTGAATGGCGTAATATGAAAATCTGTTTATGTTCATGATGTCTTATATAATGTTTGGTGTCTAGTTTGCTAAATAAGGGCTCTGATTCTTGGCTGGTCAATGAACGCGAGGGAGTAGTGTTTACAAGGCTTATATGTTTATGTTCATATTCATATTATCGGAACAAAATTTTTAACCCAAATTGTTCACAGTTTAATTTAAGCGAGATAGATATTTTTGACATTTGCCGTGGCTCTTTTACCTTAGATCGTTAATTTATCAATTGTAACTTTATTTATCTACATTACATTTTTCGTCATGCGGCTGAAATGACTTCAGAATTTTAACAAGTACATGTAAGTATTTTTTATTGATAGGTACTCGCTAAATAACTGGAACAATTGGATATATATTGGATATGCCTAGTTAAGGCACATAAAATTGTTGTATACCTATATATACTGTACCAGGAGCGCATAACAACGAAGATGTTCCTGTCATATCAAAACCTTCACGCTATTGACAAACCTTTACGCTCCACCAACATTATAGTACACAAACCACCAAAACAATTCGTTCATCAAACCCAAGATCACACACGAAACAAAAAGACAGACAAAAAAACAAAAAACCCCGAGATAAAAGTCCTTTGACTTTTTCTACAAAAAAGAAATTAAAAAAAAGAAAAACCCACCGCGCCATACTGTCTGCTATCCAATTTCCGAAGTATTAGGTTACTTGCTCACTCGAATGATGGTTTTACTTTATTTAGGAGTATAAAATATTATAATTTTCTTTATGGAGAGATAACTTGTTGAAGAAATTTTTACGGTTTGAGGATTAAGAAATAAAATATTTGGTATTTTATTTTTAGGCCCTCAAAAAAAGCTTGCAAACGAATTTTTACGCCATGTATTTCTTTAGATATGTACATACACTATCATGTCTTTATCCCTAACGGAGCTGACAGAGCATTTTGGGTCTTGTGGCTCTAAGCAAGACAGAGTCCAGACCCCAAAGGCACAAAGGCCACTTTGAGCGAGAAGGTGAAAAAAGAAAAAGAAATATATACAGGATGACTTTTTATCCACCACCCAAATTTGTGAAGCAAGTTCAGTCCATACTGAACGACTTTCTATAAGAAAAGTTATTAAAAATTGATAAAAATTTTTCGTCCTCCCATACAAAATCCTTTTAGCTTAGCGCTGATTTGTATGGGAAGGCGAATTTTTATTTTAGTTTTTCTTTAATTGCTTTCATTGAAAGTTGTTCAGTAACCCTGTATACAGGGTTATTTTTAATTAACCGGCAACCTTTTTGAAGCAAGGTCAGTCCGTGATACTGAACCACTTTCCATAAAAACAATTATTGAAAAACGAAAAAAAAAAATTCGACTTTCCATATAAATCGGCGCTCAACCAAATGGATTTTGTATGGGAGGATGAAATAGGTTCATTAAAAATAACCCTGTATATGTATATATAAACTTCATCATCATCACCATCAGGTCTTTAGTCTCCACTGCAGGAGCATAGCTCTCTTTGTACTGCCAGAGCCATAATTAGCCAGAGCAGCCAGAGGATTTACCCTATACTCTATTAAAATATAAACTTATTACTAGCTATTTTTACTTATTTTTGGATTCTATAAGTAAATCAAATTGAAATATAAGCATTTTATATGTAATTTGAGGGGGTCATTACGTAAATAAATAAATAATAAATATAAATATACAACGTGGAAGGGACATACCCATAATAAATTAAATCACGGTCTATACTAGATCATTATAGTATATCATCATCATCCTCATGTATTCCTGGTTGCATCGTCAGCGGTTACGCTTCAGAGCCCGGAGCCCGCTACCTAACCTAGGCTTTGACGAGGTTACTGGTTTTTACACAGAGCGACTGCCGTCTGACCTCCGCAACCCAAAAGGTAGACCGGAACCAATCCTAGGATAAGTACAAACGCTAGATGGCGTTCGGGACCAACGGCTATACGTGCCTTTCGAAGCACGGAATCATCTTTCTTTTCGGATAATCAGGTGATTCAAGCCTGCAATATCCTAAACAGACTGGAAACAACTTTTCACAAAGTATGCTTCCCAGTTGGATTTGAACCCATGACCTTCTGATCACAAGGCAAACGCCTTGACCACTGGACCACGGAGGCAGTCTAGATCATTATAGTATAACGAAATTAAAATAACAGTAAAAAAAACAGAAAAATAATTGACATTCCCATACAAATCACACGGGCGGCTGCACACTTTTGTATGAAAATGGCGAATTTCTTTTTTGTTTTTTGGCTGTTATTTTAATTTCGTTATACTATAATGATTAAGTATAGACCATGGTTCGATTTATCACGGGTATGTATGTCCCTTCCACGTTGTATAAGGACAAATCACACTGACTAAGCTAGCCCCAAAGTAAGTTTTTTAAACTTGTGTTATGGGATAGTAACTCAACGATACTACATTTTATGATAAATACATATACATATAGATAAGCACCCAAGACTCACACGAAATACCTATGTTAGGTATATTAAAAATTGCATACCTAATTATAAGGTATTTAATGTCAACATTCTGGCGGCAATGACTTTATTGTGAGTCAAATGAAGGACAAATAGGTGAATAGATTTCAATGCCATATATACTTACAGTGGTACAAGATGACAGAATATAACGTCTTACAAAATATACTGAAACTATTTAAGGGTAAATTCAGTCCATGATCCTGAACAACTTTCCACAAGGAACATCATCATCCGTGCGTATTCCCGATTGCATCGTCAGCGATTACGCTTCAGAGCCCGGGGTCCGCTACCTAACCTAGGTGATTTGACGAGGTTACAATTTTCCGGGATAAAAGGTACCCTATATTCGACTGCCTCCGCGGTCCAGTGGTTAAGGCGTTTGCCTTGTGATCCGGAGGTTGTGGGTTCAAATCACACTGGGAAGCATACTTTGTGAAAAGTTGTTTCCAGTAGGATATTGCAGGCTTGAATCACCTGATTATCCGAAAAGAAAGATGATTCCGTGCTTCGGTAGGCACGTAAAGTTGTTGATCCCGAACGCCATCTAGCGTTTGTACCTATCCTAGGATTGGTGCTCGTCTACCCTTTGGGTTGCAGAGGTCAGACGGCAGTCGCTCTGTGTAAAAACCAGTAACCTTGTCAAATCTCCTAGGTAAGGCAGCGGACTCCGGACTCTGAAGCGTAACCGCTGACGATGCAACCGGGAATACGCTTGGATGATGATGACTTATAATACTATTTAAGCATAGGTTTCGGTTACCCTACACCTAAGTCAGTACATATTCTTATCTACATACACCCTATATACCCACCCATGGCTAATACTTTTTTGTACTCTCCTCTAGTGATGTAAAATTTAAAAGTTTCATGTAACTAAGTACCTATACTACATTTTATAATTCCCAATTTCCTGTTTAGTTTGGGGCTACACCGAGGTGGTCTGGAATCCTGACATTTATTATTTGCTAGCGCATGTACCAGGC
The DNA here is from genome assembly GCA_963576875.1 of Acrobasis repandana. NCBI lineage: Eukaryota > Metazoa > Arthropoda > Insecta > Lepidoptera > Pyralidae > Acrobasis > Acrobasis repandana. The sequence goes on from OY756238.1 coordinate 4,788,152, forward strand.
GATCATAATTCATCGGCAAGTTCCAGTAAATCTGACTCAGCGCTGGATTGTGTCGACGCGAGTGGCGCCTGTCCGCCGCTGTCACACCTCAGGTATTTATGAAGTCCTGTTATTGTTACATTAAATTGTATTGAAATAAATAATAATTTATTATGTTGGTTCAATTCAAATTAAGGAAACTATTCATCAACAGATAGTAAATTAACACAACGTAAAACAAAGACTTAAGGCCGGCGCAGGAGCTGCCACAGCAGAGAGCCTCAAAAGGCGCAAATATGTAGACATCGGAGTAAACTACATATTTGAACCTTTTGGTCCGTGGGGTCCTTCAGCCCATAAGTTATTTAAATACTTGTCTACAAGATTATCATAAGTTATTTAAATACTTGTCTACAAGATTATCCGAAGTATCCCGTGACCAAGGGCTGGAAATTATCTGGCACAAAGAATCAGCATTGCCATACAACGTGGCAATGCTGCCAGCCTTTTGGCCACGCTGCCGAGGGGTAATATTTTAGTGGGATTACATAATTTGTATTTTTTTTTAGTTTTAGTTCTTAGAGGTACTTATAAGTTGTAATTTAAAAAATGTATATATATTATTTAGCTTTAATTTAATTTAAACTTTATTATATTACAAAACTAAAAGTATTTAAAAACAGACCTTATTTTTATTAAATTACATAAAAATTAATTATAACTATTGTAGCTCGAGATGTTTGTATTTAGTCCTTTAGTCGCCTCTTACGACATCCACAGGAAGAAATGGAGTGGTCACACATAGCACAGGAAAAGTCTTATAAATATATTTGGCATTGTATTTGGCGGTGGTAAAGACGCCAGTCAGCCACTTTGGAGGATCTGGGTTCGATCCCCAGCCAGGTCAAGTTAGAAAATGGCCTTTTTCAAATTTTCCTGGGTCTTGGGCGTTTATCTATATATGTCATCATCATCATCATCATCTGAGCGTATTCCCAGTTACATCCTGAGTGGAAACGCTTCAGAGCCCGGAATCCGCTACCTAATCTAGGTGATTTGACGAGGTTACTGGTTTTTACACAAAGCGACTGCCGTCTGACCTCCGCAACCTAATGGACAGACCAGCACCAATCCTAAGATAGGTTTAAACAAATAGATGGTTTATCTATATATGTATTTATAATAAAATCGTATCGTTGAGTTAGTATCCCTTAACACAAGTTTAAAACTTACTTTGGAGCTAGCTCAATCTGTATGATTTTGTATTTGATATCAGATCCTTTTTCTTATACATTTAGTCTCCACTGCAGGAGCACGACCACTGGCCCTCGGCCACGCTGGCCAGGCGGGTTTGAGAGGTCTTAAACTGATGTTTATTAGCTTGGTTTAGCTTGTATTTCCTAAGTCGTCTTCTACGACATCCACAAGACTTGGAGTGGTCCTATTCTACACTGCCGGAAACCACACGCCTAAATGTATTTATTATTTTTTGTAAGTACCAACTACTAGGTCACAGAAAAGTAGGTACAGAAATAAAATTAAGGTTTTGACACAAAATAAAGTTGTTAACACATTATTTTGCAATTCAACACTACGTTCCTAGAAAATCAGCGGTTTCCCTCAAATCGAATAAATCGAATTTTGCAATAATTTCGCGTAATGTTATTGTACGCTGACCTTGGCAATGATTGACGTCCACTGTCAAAGACTAAGTCGCCAACAGAAGAAAAAGAGTGACATGTAAGATTTATTTGCATTTGTCACTTTGATGGTCTAACAATACGATTTGCGTAGGAGAACTCGATTTACAATAGACAGTATTTTCTTTGTGACAACAATTTTGCACAATTTTACACCTACTCGTGTCTCCAGAAAACAGAACCATAAATTAAAGCAATTTTAGGGTTCCGTTGTTGACTGTTCTGTCTTTTCTCTCGTAAAACATCAACTACTGGCCGACATGATTCGAACTCATCTGGAGGAATTCCTCAGGGTGAATGTGACTAGCGACGCATACACGAATACGTCCCGACCTGCACTGATGTTAGCGATGCGTCGCGGACGTCTGACCTCCGCATCCCAAATGTTAGACCAGAAGAACCAATCGTAGGATAGGTTTAAATAAACGCTAGATGGCGGACCACGGAGGTAGTTTCTTTTCTGTGAAGGTAGTCCTACAATCTACATTTTAATATTATAATAGGACTAATAAAAGGTTGACTGGTAGACAACGTTTTTAGCGTTAAGTTCGCCTATTGTTTCTGTACAATTTGTATTTGATGGACAATTAAGATTAAATAATAATATCGACTCTATATTTTGTGGATGTTGTTTGAACCTACTACAACATCTACAAGATATGGATTGGATAGTACTCCTATTATACTATTAAAATGTAGATTTTAGGACTATTATTAATCAAGTTATTTTAATATTCTTTGCCAAACTGCCAATTCAGTACTTCTGTGTGTGTTGACGACACCCAAAATGTAGCGTCAGCAAAAACCGTACCGTGGGAATGTTTGCCACTTCTGTATACGCTTCGTAAGTTTACATACGATGACATCCATAAAGAAAAAAATATCTACTTATTATAGCGAGTACATAGGTAACTTAAATACAAAAGGGTATTTCACAAATTTTGTAAAATCGTTTCAAAAAATTCTTTATTACATAATAAGCACAATATATTATTGTATAAGTATATTAATATTTCCGGAATATCTATTGTATTATCAACAAAAACCAATGTTGAAGTTTAAATTTCCACAACTGCTCAAATAGGTACCTAACGCTAATTTCTGTCACGGCGGCGGTTTTTGTCAAATGACGTCACACACAGGTAATACGCGCGTATGCGGACTTTATAGATAGTCCGTCAAAACACCACGTTTACGTGTAACGTGATTTGATTATCTAATACAAATTATGGGTTACCTAATTAAACTATTGTCCAACAGCCTATGACTAAATTAAGTCAAAATTAGGCATATTATTAATTATCAAAATTATTTACATTTTACTATGAAATCAACCCAAAAAATTATATTTAAATGTCAGAATATTTTTTTGAGTTACCAGGTTTTCGCTTAATTAAAATGTCAATGTTTAATAAAACCATTTTGAAAACCCAGCATTTATGTTTTAAGTTGTTTATCAGTCGATTTAATCCCACGGGTAAAGATCCCAAGTACCAGGAGTCCATAACCGACAGGAAGCCGCGATGTTTGTCCGTCGTATGGATTCCGTCACTTCCACTGAATGCGCCCCTGAAACATGATGGGGTGATGGGTTTGACGGCTCTCCTAGCTCGGGAAGTGGTTTTCGAGAGGATTCCTTTCACCTTTCCATGTATTATATACTTAGTCTATAAAATGGAGTTTTCCTGGGCACATTACAAAATAAGTAGCTACATTAAGGCCGTACCTGAATTTCAAAGAAAACGGAGACATCATTTAAAAATTTGCTACTACCAAGTCCGAAATAACCCTTCAAAGTATTTTATGAACTACTGTTTAGAGTTTAAAATGAGAACGAGCTTTACTACGCACATTTGCGAAAAACGGCCACTTTTGGCTAATGTGCGTAGTAAAGCTTAACGTTCTCATTATAAACTGTAAACAGTAGTTCATAAAATTCTTTGAAGGGTTATCTAGGACTTGGTAGTAGCAAAATTTTAAGTAATATCTCCGTTTTCTTTGAAATGATTTATTTTAAATGGGGGCAGCACTGGACCCCGGAAAATTCAGGTACGGCCTTAACTTTTTCAAAATTCAACCTTACATATGAAATTGCCGTTTAGTATCAAAAAAGTGAAACAAGTTTTTTTTAATGAAATTATTATTTAATCAATCGAAGTATGCGCCGTTGTTATCGATACACTTCCGCCATTTTATAGGCAGATCATTGATACCTTTGGAAAAAAAATCCTGGGAGCGAGAGTCTATGAACTGTTTGAAGGCGGTTTTGACTGCCTCATCAGATTTGAAATTTTTTCCTTGTAAAAAGTTATCCAAATTTTGAAAAAAGTGGTAATCGGTTGGGGCAAGATCTGGAGAGTATGGTGGGTGACGCAGAGGTTCCAGTCGCAGCTCCTCTAACTTGGCGATCGTTTGATGTGCAGTGTGTGGTCTAGCGTTATCCTGAAGGAGCAGTGGGCTAGAGCAATTCATCAGTCTCGGTTGTTTAATGGCGAGCTTTTCCAACATTGTTTGCAATTGTTGGCAATACAAGTCTGCAGTAATCGTCTGGCCTGATCTCAAGAAGCTGTAGTGGATAACACCAGCACTGGTCCACCAAACACTAACCAGAATCTTCTTTTTGGTCAGTTTTCGCTTAGGGCAAGGTTTTGCCGGTTCTCCAGGGTCAAGCCATTGTGATGATCGCTTCCGATTGTCGTACAGGATCCATTTCTCATCACAAGTCACGATACGGTTCAAAATCCCCTCATTATTGTGGCGATTAAGCAAAAAAACGCAGCAAGCAACGCGTGTTTTTTGGTTTGCTTCAGTCAATTCGTGCGGTACCCACTTTTCGAGTTTTTTAATTTTTCCGATTTGGCGCAAGTGTATAAGTATCGTTTTGTCACTTACGCCGAAGGCTGTTGCTAATTCAGAAGTGGTTTGAGATGGATCCGCTTCCACTATCGCCTTCAATTCTTCGTTATTCACTTGAGTATCAGGTCGTCCACGAGGCTCATTGTGTAAATCGAAATTTCCAGAACGGAAACGTTGAAACCAAAAACGCACCGTTCGTTCGTTAGCGGTGCCTGGTCCATACACGTCGTTAATTCTTCGAGTCGTTTCTGCAGCACTGGTGCCACGGTGGAACTCGTATTCGTAAATACCGCGAATTCTTTAATTTGTCCATAGTTGTTGTTATAGCAATGTTGAAACTCAAACAAATGATGTTAAAACAAATGAAATACGAATTTTAAAAAAATATTTTTCTGGCTTTATTTCGAAATAAATTTGAATTTGGAATTCCTAATGAAACGCAAGATATTTGATTTTAAAGTTGCCAGTATTGGAAATCGGCAATTTCATATGTAAGGACCTAATATAATAACTTATTGTTATATTTGTTATTATACGCTACAAATAATAATACTTTTAGTATTATTATAATAATACTATATAGTATAAATAATTATTAAAGTAAGTATATTAATTAATATTAAAAAGCAGTATTTTATTTTTATGTTATATTCATTTTTATTTTGTTAGAAAATGATTGTACATATTTTTGTGGTGAAGCTGATACATCCCAATAGATGTATCATTCGCTTGTCGGCTCACATAGGTATATAATAAACGGGCAAGTGCGAGTCAGACTCGTACATTAAGGGTCGTACAATGTTTTAAAACACTGAAAAAACACATTTCTTATATGACGACCCCCTATAATTTTTAACTTTATCTTATTTTTAATATTTTTTGTTATAGCGGCCATAGTAATACATAATCGGTGAAAATGTCAAGTAGGTATCTAGTTAATGTCATTATAAAGATCGAGTTAAAAACGCTGAAAAAAACACGTTTCTTGTATGATGACCCCCTTTAATTTTTTACTTTATCTTATTTTTTGAACCCTAAAAATGTATGTACCTACTTCCAAAAAATCTGATAAACAAGTAATTAGAGCCATATGCCGTAATGATGCGCTGACTAATATTTTATCACAGCGCCTTATCGATGTATAGTGTAGCCATGTGTTACATGACACCTACATAGTCATTGTTTTTGTTATGGAACACGTGGAAGTTGATAAAACTCTAATTTAGGCTGCTGTATTGGACACTTTTAAATAAGATGATAACATTGGTTATAATAACCTAAGTTGTGGCAAACCGATCTCCTTTCGTACTGTTCAAATAAATATATAGGAACAAATCACACTGATTAAGCTATCCCCAAAGTATGTTTTAAACTTGTGTTGTTAACTAACTTAACGAAACTATATTTTACGATAAATACATGTATAGATAAATACCCAAGACCCAGTACAATTTGTAAAAGGTCATTTTCCAACTTGCTCTGGCTGGGGATCGAACCCAGAACCTCCAGATTAGCGGTCTAGCGTGTTAAGGCGAAGATATAGGCAAATGGCCTTGAAGTGTGAAATAAATTGTTAACTCGTAAATATGGTAATAATTTCCATATTGCTCTTCGTCATGCACTAGATAGCCCTTTAAATTATTTTATGAACTGCCGTTGAAACTATTATTAGTGATCCGTCTAGCTTTAAAACTTGCCGTGGCCACTTTTGGCGGAAGCAAGTTTTAAAGCTAGACGGACTAATGTAAATACTTTCAACGGTAGTTCATAAAATAATTTAAAGGGCTATCTAGTGCATGACGAAGAGCAATATGGAAATTATGTCCATATTTACGAGTTAATAATTTATTTCAAGTGAGGGCGCCACTTCAAGGTCATTTGCCTATACCTCCACCTTAACCATTACGCCACGGAGGTCGTCAACTCTGTCTCTGTCGTCGACTCTGTTTTGACTCGTTCTTTTTTAAATCTATAGAAATAAGTACTTACAAATTAAATACCTAATTGATCAAGTATTTGAAGTTTTAATAAAAAATCGTCTTTGGTTCAAAAAGTTTGAAACGCCCAATATTTACTTAACATATTTCAAAGTTTTTAGTAAGTGCATACATATTAATTCAATACAAAGTAGAAGGGTGAGAGGCGCCACCTACATCAGCGATAAGCCGGTATAAATTTTATCGACTCAATTTGTAGGGTGTCCGGTTACGCATCAAAATTGAAATCTTGCGGACAAATCACCATCCGTGTCGCCCATGGGACCCTAGTACGTTGTAATGAGGTGGGACGTGGTATGTGGTAATCATTTTATTGCTTTTAGGGTTCTCTGACTATAACTTCTATTTGTTTATTAGTGGTTCTGTGAGCTGTAAACTTCGCGTCGCGAGTCGCGACTCACCCCAACCCGTTGAAGTTTATCGGATAAAAAAGTTGTTCAGCCAAAAAAGTTGAGTCTTGATAAGGGTAACAAAAAAGTTTTTTTTTTACGGACAAATCACACAGATTGAGCTAGCCCCAAAGTAAGTTTTATCACATATTTAATTTTTTTTTCGAAATGGCTGAAATATGATTTTCTTAAAGTTTTAAACCCCATATCTCCACCATTTTGGAAAATTTCCAAAAACTGAATTGACAAAAGAATTTTATATAATTATCGAACCTGCTTGTAAAATTTGACGAGAATCGGTTGATAAATGCGACCTGTACTGTAGGCGAGAACAAACCGACAGACAGACAGACTGTTTGTGGCAAATCTTGAAACTTCGCTCGCTTGGTCAAGTAAGAATCGCCTTACCCCAGACTTTCCCATACAAACGTAGTCTACGTTTTATCAGATTTCGGTAAAAATTTGTAACTTTAAAGAAATTGCATATATCTAGGGTTACAATTGGTTTTCACAGTCAAAATATGAAATTGAAAGAAATATAAGGGTATAAAAGTTTTCCATAGTAATGGTCAAAAATGATATAATGCACTATATTCTCTTTCAAGGTCATATTTTGACTATGAAAACCAATTATAACCCTAGATATGTGCAATTTCTTTAAAGTTACAAATTTTTACCGAAATCTGACATGTCGTTTCAAAATAAAACGTAGACTACATTTGTCTGGGAAATTCTGATTCTGTCTTGGTTAAGGGGACTCTTAAGACAAATCTAACAACATATCTCAAGCTTAAATCCATCAAGTCGTTTAGGTTGTAAAGCGTGCCAAAGAAATATACATACAAACATACACTCAGAAAATATACCTAACCCTCCTTCAGGCGCAGTCGGGTAAAAATAAACAATGTCTGCTAATTTAATGCTAAAACATGTTTTTATACCTTCACGCCTAATTTAGCTGATATCAATTTATGCCACAAATGCTATCTATGAGTATAAATGACGAGGTGTGAACATGTGAACAAGTCCCAATGGAGAGGGGTGAGTATCGCGATATAGATGATATCACGGGCCTAATTGGCCTGACGTTAGTCTTTTAAAGTTGGGAGGGTAATATTTTTGCTGTGTTTATGTTGTCCTAGTACTGTAAGTTTACTTTTGCTGCTTCTTTTCTCGCAAATCTTAAAAAATTGATGGATAATGAACAAAAATCTAAATAAATCATGTCAGTAACTCATTACAAAATAATGATTCCGTTTTCAAGCTGAGTGTGGTGGTTTGACGTGGTTTGTTTGGTGGAAAAACGTGATGTGATGAGTACAATACCCGGCACATAAGTTGAACCAAAATGGCGGTCACTGCGCACACTTTTTCCTCTAATTATACCTGCGCAGAGCCGCCATTTTGGGTCAACTTATGTGCCAGGTATTTAATATATGTACCTATTAATTTAATAAAACTTTATTGTTCCACAATAAAAAATTGTTAACAATTGGCGGACTTAATGCTAAAAGCGTTTTCTCCAAGTCAACCATAGGAAAAACAGATGAGTTTGGTGCAGTGCAAAAAAAATAACGTATTAAAATATGTGCTTAATATAGTGTTGAGTGGGCATATGCCTACTCAATACTATAAAATATAAATAAATATACAAATTAATAAAATATACCTCTTGTAATATACCTACATAAGACTAGACTACTATTATAACCTATGACTTATGTATGTAACTTTGGTTAAAAAAACGTTTATTTACCTCTTACAAATCAACTGAAAAGTATTTAGATTAGATATACGTTTTGTAACTGAAAATGAGAAGCAACTTTTGGATAAAACATTGTAGAGTTTAAACTACCTCTATAACTGGCAATTTGGGCTCTACATTGCCTCTACCAGACATAGAATAAGTAAATAATGGACGGCCCTTAGACCTACGAGTAGGTTCTTTTTTGTAGGCCCTACCTACCACAATGATGTAGGGCCCATCGTCTTGCAAAGAGGCCCTTTGGTATTTGTTTACAATATTCGGTATACTTTCATTCAATCATTCATTTCAGCCGCATAACGTCCACTGCTGGACATAGGGATTTCCAAAATGACCGATCTAGAGCGGCCTGCGTCCAGCGCTTTCTAACGACCCTAGACAGATCGTCCGACCATCTTGTGGGTAGGTGTCCAACGCTTTGCTTGCCAGTACGTGGTCGCTATTCGAGAACCCTTCTGCCCCATCGGCCGTCGGCTCATCGCGCTATGTGTCCCGCCCACTGCCACTTCAGATAAGCTAATCCGCTGGGCTATATCAGTGACTTTTGTTCTCCTACAAATTTCCTCATTCCTGATTCGATCACGTAGAGAAACACCGAGCAAAGCCCTCTCAATAGCGCGTTGAGCGACCTTGAGCCTTCTTATGAGACCCATAGTAAGGGACCGTTTAAGAGCCATAAGTCATCACTCATCACTGATAACACACATTGATTATACACTTTAGTCTTGACGCACTGAGATGCTTGAAGATCCAGGAGACCAGATAATGTCATGACGCTCTATTACTTCGTTTTAATATCGACTTGACCTCTCCAGAAGATGAGTAACTACTTTTAGATAGAAATATGAAAGAATAATTACAAATAAAACAAAATTTGGTAAAATATTCACATTCAAAAATCCGCAACATGCTTCGTCAAATTTGTTAATGAGATACGATACGGGGTGGTATCGTACCCAGCTCAAATGTTCCCATGATACTGGCGGCATTGCAATGGCATTGGTAATAAAAATATATGGAATACTTTGTAGGTACTAATGTAGGTTGACTGGTAGAAAAGGCCCTAGGCCTTAAGTCCGCCTGTTACATTTTTTGTAATAAAGTTAAATAAATAAATAAATATCCATTCGACTTCACTCATCCTTAAAATAGAAAACCTGTTTATAACTAAATGTACAAATAGTTTGCTATTTTGCAGTCGGAAATGATACTTTTAATCATTTTGCGGCGTTCCGCCACTTCACGCCTTTGCCTGCGAGAGCGACGGTAACCGGACGCCATCTTGCGAGCCATGACACTGCTTTGACAGCTGTCAGATGGAACGGACATTCGAATGTTTGAATTTTAAATAGTTTTTTATGGTATTAATGACTAGACGGGTCTTGAAATTAGTTTTGTTAATAGATCAAAGTCAATATAAACGTTTCAAAATAGTAAGCGTCATGTTTGTGACTTTTTTATACACTTTGTTGCAACACCTGGTATCAGGGTCACTCAGTGCTCACCAAGTCAGAGCATATCAACTACTCGTAACTCAGTCCATGAAACTGAACAACTTCTATCTTACTTCTTCTTCAATACAAGAGCTTGCTCTTGTCGCTAGAGTTAAATGCCTCCATTCCTCTCTTCTCTCTGCCATCTTTTTAATGTCTTGATAGGACCTTACTCCTAACCCTTCCTTAATTTGTTGGAAAAACTTCATCCTTGGTCTTCCCCTTCTCGTCTCCCTTTTATTTTTCCTTCTTCTTATGTCTTACAACATTTCCAAAATGCCAGAAATAAAATTCGGATGTTCATACAAATTGACTTGATCAGCTGATCAGTTTGTTTTGTATGAATATTCAATTTTTTTTGGGTTTCGTGAAAGTTGTAGAACAAAAGTTGTTTAGTTTCATGGGCCATCTGATAGCCATAGGCCATGTACCATCTGATAGGTTTTGCGTTAGTTCATTAAACACGTTGTATATAATATTTCCATATTGTTCAAGAAAATGTTAACAATGGGGAACTCACGATAATAGCCTTCTCTCCCATTCAAACATTGGTATCTTTACTCAAAACATATCTATCATTACTCATATTCTCATCTTAGCCCGTTCCCGTTGGCTACTTCTTTAGATGTTGCCTTATCTTCTTCAGCTTTTATGGTTTTTGCATTTTTGCATTCAACGTGTTAATGAACTAACGCAAAACTTCTCAGGTTGTAGCTCAGCCCATGACACTGAACAACTTTTGTTCTACAACTTTCACGAAACCCAAAAAAAATAATATTTGAATTTTCATACAAACTGATCAGCTGATCGAGTCAATTTGTATGAAAATCCGAATTTTATTTTTGGCATTTTGTGAACGTGGTAAAACAAACGTTGTTCAGTGTCATGGGCTGAGGTACGACCTGAGAGGTTTTGCGTTAATTCATTAACACGTTGTATAAGACCATTCATATACAAGTTCCTTAAAATTTTGTGCCAATATTTCAGTTCCAGTAGTAAGTCCATGATTCTGAACAACTTTTGTTATAATATAAGTGTTTGCTGATACCTATGTTTTTTTAGAACAAGCTTTTAGCTAAAACAATGAACAATTAAGTTTTATAAAGTACTCTTAAAGACGAAGCAATTGAGCCCAAACTCAGTGGAGTTACGTTATTTTATTTCAGAGATGCCGTGGCCACCTTTCGGCTTCATCATGAGATTAGATCATTGGTACTATAATATTGCATTGTCACCCAACTGACATAAGAATGTGAAGTTTCAGCTAAATCGAATATTATGAAGTGTATATCGTAAATAAAAGCTTGTAATAAGGTTTCTCGTAAAAAAAGCTTCTCTTCCCGCGCAGATTGTAGGAGCCGATCGAGGGAATGGGCGAAAATGTAAATGTTATCAATAGGCGATGCGGCTAGCATAGCAACCCATCACTATTTTGATTCATTTTCCATCTTTCCGCCCATCATCACGCTAAAAGTGGCCTTTAGGTCCTGCGGCCCTGGGCTCTGTCTGCTTAGAGCCGCAAGACCCAACATGCTCTGTCTGCCCCATTAGGGATAAAGACGTGATAGTGTATAATCTTATAGATAGATATAATCTTATTTATTTATTTATTTTAACACTTTATTGTTGCAAAGTAAAAATATACTTTTGAAAAATGACGGACTTAATGCTAAGAGCATTTTCTCCCAGTCAACCATAGGGATAAACAGAGAAAAAAAGAATTGTGCGGCGCAAAAAAGCTAAATAAAAAGCTACAATGACTATCGGTATAATACATACAAATACTTTATATAAACTATTATGAATATATACATTACATACCCAATAAAATATTACTACATACATACCTATAATACTAAGTATATAATACACAGATATAATACTATATGTCAATTTTCAGAACTGAATGATGATGACTTTACTAAGAAAGGGAGTTCAAAAGATGAGCGTGAACTTTCCTCTTAAAAGAGAATTTGGTGGAAATTTCTCTTATGTCAACGGGTAAAGCATTCCAGAGCCGTGAAGCTTAAAGGAAGAAAGAATTTGACATAAAGTTTGTCCGGAAAAGAGGGATAAAGAGTTGTCGTGTCTCATTAGAACGAAGTTGTCGATGATGAGTGTCTGAAAGATAATTTAATTTACATTTGAAATATTCAGGATAGTTAGAATTCGTAAGAATAGAAAAGAGTGTACACAGTAACCGAAGTTCCCTGCGTTGACGGATAGGAAACCAATTAAGCTCTGAACGATAAGATGACATATGATCATACTTACGAAGACAGGAGATAAAACTTATTCCATTGCTAATTCATAACCTACTCATAAATCAAAATAAAAATACAAAAACCAAACTCGACATACAAAACCAAGCCAACCCCTCACCACAGTGAATTAATTTCATTAGGCCCTCTCGAGGGAGGAATCGAGTTCATTATATCCAATGATTTTCAACACATGCCCTTATGGTGTGGATTATCGCATCATTTGAACCCTTAGGGACGTTTGTTTATAATGAATTTGGCGAAATCTTTATTTCTAGACCTATTGTTTAAACATTTTGGTGTATCAAAATGATTCAGTGTCCCACTGCTGGGCAAAGGCCTCCCATTTCTGTTTCCAAACATTCCTGTCGAGGGCAATAGTTTGCCACTCGCACATGTACTTGTCCACGTCATCACGCCATCTTTCTCAAGGTCTGTCTCGCTTAATTTATTCACACTGAATTAGGCTTATAAAAAAAAAACGATATCTGAAAGATACCTACCTAAAAATATGAAAAACGGTTTTTCACCCGTCTCATTTGTAAGCGGCTTTACCCATTTGCTGCTGCTAATGGTGCAAAAAGGTTCTCGAATGGCAACCACGTACTGGCAAGCGAAGCGTAAGACACCTACCCTGGTGGTCAGACGACCTGACTAAGTTCGCTAGAAAGCACTAAAAGCCATTTTGGAAATCCTTGGGAGTGGCCTATGTCCAGCAGTGGATCTTATGCGGCTGATCATGATGATGAATTTTACATCTTTTACATAATTAATTACTAGGCACACATAAACGCACCGTCGTTCAATCATCCTGATTTGTGCACACAAACAATAAACACTTCCCTCTCATTAGCGCAACCATTAAAGCCAATTAGTTCCACTTGTTATAATTCAAAGCAATTACGTGATAACATCTACAACGTGGAGCATGCCCAGTGTTGGGAGTGGGACACTTGTTCGCAATTTGCAGCAAAAAAAAACAATAATTATTAATTATTACGTGTGTAGTTTCTATCGGTAGCCTAGAAGAAATTGCTTAGCTATAAGGCTGCCTTTTGCGCATTTCCTTGTTTGTAAGACAATTATCTCCTGTACGTTTTAAAAAACAAACAACGAATAAGATAAGTTACCTATTTATTAAGAAATGCACCATCAAAAATTTAAAAAGAAAAAAATCTTTAATAATTGTTAAGAACTGTTGTTTTATTGCGCGTATTTAATATAAGGAAGATAAATTTATAGGTTTATGTATTCAGTATCGATGACGCCAGGTCGTCACGCTCTGTATAGCAGAGAAATCAGAAATATACCTATCAGGTTACAAAGAAACGGTGTCTAATTTATTATTGAAGTATTGATTGCAAAGTGTAAAAGAAAAACTAGAAAATCTTACGTCTACATGAATACGTGTGCTGAGCTCTTTTGACTGGTAAAAGCGCCGCCGCTGGCAGCTCAATTTAATGTCAGACCATATATATTCACCTTTCGTTTGTACACTTTTGAGCCTTAAGGCCTTTCTTTTCTTTCCTTTAAGGCGTTCATGGGTCCAAAGCCAACATGAAGAGGCCTTTTAGTACCTTTTCATCTAAAAGTGAGATGGCTACATCTATGAAATCCTTTAAACTTAGAGTTTTTAGGCACTTCCACTTCCAATTAAACATAGGACAGACTTGATTGCATAATATTTATTTATGGTTATGTATTTGTATATTTATTTTTGTATATATTTTAATGTAGGTATATATTTTATGAAGTGGTATATATGTATGTAAGTAATTGTGTATATGTAATAATAATAATAGTATGTTTTATAGTATGTGTTGTGATTGTTATCTTTTAAATTTAGTTTAGTTTAAGTTTTCTTTATATATTCACACCCACATAAAACTCTCCAATCGACCCAAAGGTTTGACTGTTAGAGAATGCTTTTAGCATTAAGTCCGCCTGTTGTACTTTAAACATGTATATGTGTGTACAAAAAGTATAAATAAATAAATAAATAAATGAAGTATATCCCATAATATATTGAGAGACACCAACGGACAGTCCTCCATAGCTGCCGAAGTATTGCCAGGGAGGGATTAACTTGATTTGGGCTATGTGGATGGGATGTTTGTGGACCGGATAACTGGGTTATGGACTGAGATACGGACATCTACCTAAAAATCTCTCCCAACAATTTTAGCCTGGTAGGTGGTGACTTGCTGCTTGTTGGTTACACTGCCTGTGGGCGCCTAACTAGCCACGAAGATGCGGCCAGGGCGCAACACAATGTGAGCAGCTGAGGGTGTCAAGAGGTGCGGCTCCGGTTTCACCATCACGGGGCTTACCCCCAAAAGCGGGTTTCCCCGTTATTACGCCATTACGTGCAATACACTTCCACCCTGGAGCGTATGTTCTGCTCTTGCGACTCCACTCAAATGCAATTTTTTCACAAGATGTTAAACAAAATATTAGGTATTAGTATTAGTAGCTGAATACTTTTAAAACTAGAAAATATACGATACTAGGGCGTAAGTTCGGATTTCACTCGGGGCGAAAAAAATTTCATCACATATTTTAAATTCAGAAATCTTCCCTTTATTGGAAGAGGCCTTTATTCTAACAGTGGGTTGATATACGCCGTAAAGACTAGTATATTAGTAATAAGCTGGCCTGGTTTACAAACACTCTTAATTTAGTGTTGTGTTTAAAGCAAGGCATGGTTTCCGCTGACTTTCGAGCTGAGCAAAAGGACGCTTCTAACGTCGATGTTGACTTAACGAGTAATTGACCTACAATGTAGCTTAGGGTTGTCAAACATTTTAGCAAATAATAAAGAAGACCAGAAAATGAAGACGCTTTTTTTGTTTAAAATTCTTGAAGACAACGCACTTAATAGTTTTTTGTAACGCATATCACTCACGTCAATCAAAAAGTTTCAACAAAAAAAAACATATACATTCGGATTGCTTGAAATTAGCCGTGTGGTTCCCAGCAGAGTAGAATAGGACCACTCCAGTCTTCCCGTGAATGACATAGAAGGCGACTTAGGAAATACAAGCTAAAGCTTATAAACATTAGTGAGACCTCTCCATTCTCCAACCCATTTGGCCAGCGTAGAGAGTGTAGGCATTCTCTGGCTACTGTGGCCAAGTATAGCTCTTGTAGTACAGAGACTACAGAGAGGGACATACTCCTGCAGTTAAGACTAAAAAAGGCCTAATGATGGTGATGATTCTTATTATACATGCATACAAAGTTCGCATTTATAATATTAAATAGGATAATAAGATGATTATTATTTACTTTAATTTAAAATTAGAATTTACTTACTATAAAATGAAATTGTGTCAAAATAAATCATAAATATTATTATACTGGCAACCCTACGCTGGAGCCGTGCTATCGACTGATCGCTTACAAGTCAATAATGGCATATTTTTAGGAGCTAGACACAATAACATAATCGTTTATGCTTTGTGGTTAATTTGCATTCGTTTGTATTTGTTTTATTGCTGCGATAGCGTTAGTGCACCACAATCGTTATCGATATTTATACAACGTGGAAGGGACATACCCTTAATAAATCGAACCACGAGCTATACTTGATTACTAAAGTATAATCAAATTAAAATAACATTTAAAAAAAAAAACAAAAAAAAATATATTCCATTTAATATAACGTCTAACAAAATATACTAAAACTATTTTAAAGGTGAATTCAGTCCATGATACTGAACAACTTTTCCCAAGAAACATTATCGAAATATGAAAAATATTTATGGACGTTCCAAAAAAACTCGGATCAGCTGATCGGTCAACTTGTATGGCAGGCCAAAAACTATTTGTCATATTTCGATATATGTTCTTTGGGGAAAGTTGTTCAGTTGCTCTATAATAGGCGATGCGGTCCATCACTATTTTGTTTCTATATCATGCTAAAAGTGGCCTTTGGCTATGGTATAGGTCTTGCGGTCCTGGGTTCTGTCTGCATAGAGCCGCAAATCCCAAAATGCTTTGTCTGCCCCATTAGGGATAGATAGACAACATATAGATAAAATATGTATTGCATCTATAAGTATAACACACTACAAAACATAGGAAATGAAAAAAAGTTAACCTAATAATCAAATAGAGACATGTGTGTGCTACAGTATTATAAAAGAAAGGCTGTAGCTCAGTGTATACGGATGTGCTTGCGCAGCCGAAGTTAATCTAATTACTAATCTACACTAATATTATAAAGAGGAAAGATTTGTACCTATTTTTGTATGTTAGTAATGAATAGGCTCAAAAAGTACTGGGCCGATTTAAAAAATTCTTTCACCGTTGGAAAGCTACACTATTCCCGAGTGACATAGGCTATGTGTGTACCACGGGCGAAGCCGGGGTGGACTGCTAGTTATAAATAAAAAGAAGATATATTATTAATATTTGTACAATACCAAAAAGAAAAGACAAAAAAAGAAAGCAATAAGGAGTTACGAAGTGGTACAAAGACTATGCGATACGTGAGAGCACGCTTAGTGACAAACACTGAAGGGTTACCTATAGGACTTTTTTTTTAACACTTTAGTAAATAAGATTTATAATTCCTTTAGAAAAGCGAAGGAAAAAATTCACTAACACGTAGTGAATTTTTCAATTCATTCATCATTGGCTGCTTTCTGCATACCATTTAGGTATTTAAGGTGGATAAATAGTTTTAATAAGATAGGAATGTTACCTGGGAGAGTGCAGTGTGGCTTCCGATTCCGACCTAAAATAGGACCACTCCGTCTCTTCCCGTGGATGTCGTAAGAAACGACTAAAGGACTAGGCACGAACATCTCTATATTTGCATTCTCAAGGAGGGTTAAAGTCGGTCGGGCCGGTCGTAAATCAATCAAATCAAATTCTGGCCATTTCTTCTCTTTTTCGCATGGTCTTCTTCATATTATATTTGGAGAAAAAAAAAAAGAAATCGCACCTAGGGCGCCGAAGCAGCACAGCCTGAGGATCAACCGGGAACGCGATAAGATAAAGTATGTCCAGCTGTGGACTGCCTGACCTGCGACTAAAATAATGATAATAAAGAAGGTAGTAAAGGTCGGCAGTGCAGTGTTTTGTAATTTTTTTTATATATTTTTTTTTAAATTCAAAAACGTCATGAAACAAGAGGACAAAGTTATGAAGGTCTACCTCCATCCTGAAATCGATTCCCCTGAAACCCTATGCTATCCTGGTATTCGTTTCAAAACTATTAATATAACCTACATTACATATGACATCATATTCTGCATTGCATCCATCGGCTAATTGCAATTAATAACGCAGTGTGAACGCAAATGAAAAAGAATACAGAGTTGGCCTTTTTCTTCCGTCCTGGTTTGAGAAAAAGGAAACAACTTACAATTACCAGCTACTTTTCTTCCCGCGCAGATCGTAATAAGCGATCGATCGATACCGATGAGCGAGTATGGACCAGGAGTGCTATTTTTCATACAGGGACTCACATTACGAATGATTTGCGCGAGTGTTTCCGAACGGGCGCATTTTTGAATTGATCGTACGCGTAGGATTTGCATCGAGTGGTCTGAACCACTCGTAATTTTGACATTTGTAGCGTACAAATGTCAAAGAAACGTTCCATGGAGTATCGTTCCGTTTCACGCTGCTTTTTTTTATTTTTGTTGATATGTTTAGAAAACAATTGACAAATTTATGGTATTTTCTGCGTAACCCAATATTACTTATCGCTGACACGGTGGTTTTAAAAATACGGTGCAATGCGTCGGAGCGCGAGTGGTGAGTTGGAAAACTACACGTTTTGTGTTTCGCTGAGTTCCTAAATGAAAAATAGCACTCTACCTCCTCCCCTAATATAAAAGTCAGTTTTTTTTAGCCGTTTAGGTCCCATAATTAGGCAAGAACTTGATTAAGACTTTAATATGATTTTAGTGTAAATGATGCGGTAAGATGACGCAGTTTCACAGATAAGAGCTAATTTCTTGTTTTGCTTTTTGGTTTATTTATGTAAGCCATCTAACCCTCTTATTTTGGTACCAGCTGAACATCAGAGCGGTGGCACCTCGCCATCAGCACTTAAGTTGAGATGCTTAGCTTCGGCAATTTATTACTAGCAATTGTTGGTTTAAGTATATGGTATATAACATTTCTTTAAATAAGCCTTTAGTAAGCCTAAGTATTTCAATTCAAAATTTATTCTTAAAGAAGATAATAAATTAATTTAAAAAAAAACCTAACTAAAACTATTTGATTAAAGCTACTTATAAGTATTAAGTATTTTGATCGCCTACCATTCTTCTTCGTCTAAGCGCGTTTCCAGTTGCATCCTCAGCTGTGCTGCTTCGGAGCCCGGGGTGCGCTTTCCTGCTTTTTCTTCTCCAAATATAACATGCATGCCAATGGTCACCCAAGAATGCCAAAGACCTTGCAAAATAGAGAAGAAATAGCCGGAACAGTTTAAATGATTTGGCTACAGTTTTACGACCGGCCGCCTGCCTGACGTCAACCCACTTTGGGAAGTTTGATCGCCTACCATATATAAAGCTTTTCTTTCTTTTTTTCGCTTTCCGCCATCATCTACTTACAGTACAGTCCACTCCACGCTTTACCGTTGAGTTAACGGATGCGAGCTGTCGCAGGCACAATGTTGGCTGCTATAGTTTTGCTCTTATTTTATTTTGTTTTCCGAGACCAACTGCACTCAATTGGGCTAAAAATTAATTTATTATGCTTCTAGTGCAAAATTTATTCTAATTTATGGGCGAAAAATTGACAGGAATTTATGCATAAATAAGTGACAAAACGAGTGGCCGTTTGCGCTACAGATGTCAAAAAAACCACTCACGCTGCGTTTTTATTGATATTGAAAAAACTTTAAATTTTTTAACAATTTTTCTTTGTTTTCCACATAAAAGAATATTATTTATTGTTGGAGCGACGGTTTTATATATACTGTGTTATGTCATTTCGTGGCTTTTTGAAGGAAAACTTCTTTAGGCGCGTTGGGCACTTTTTGAGATGGGAAAAAACCATTAAACTCGTTACCGACACCACCAGTGGTGCTCAACATTTTCAGATAGGCTGTCCAGTGGTGCTCAATATTTTCAGATTGGCTGTTTTCACTTCTGTCGGCACTCCCGGAGTGCCACAGTTTTTTCGTTTCGTAACACCAGTGGTGAGTGGTGGTGACATGAAAACACGTTTTGTGTCACCACCAACTCCCGTGTTCAAAAATAGGTCTCTTCAAGGAAAACTGATAAAATAATGTCTCTAATATACCTACTGAAAAGGTATTGAAAGAAAGAAAGTTTTATATAACAGGCATTTCTAAATTAAATATGTGATTACAGATTTTTTTATCATCGCCCGAGATGTGCATGCAGTTTTTAGTTTTCCCATGACCAGAGAGTAGCATACTCGTACCTACCTACTTAAAAATATTTTCTACCAAAAGAGCCATCAACATCTGGCTTAAAACCATTTTTCACCCAAATAAAATTGATATTGGCGGATGACTACATAAATAACATAATTAGTTTTTTTCCGGGTGAATAATGGTTTATTGAATCAATTAAGAGTATAGTATGTAAAGTATGTAAAACTATTGAAAAGTAACTTGTACAAAATATTCCAGAATGTTACGTATTCTGACCATGCAAGTCATGCTTCAATGAAAATAGCGTGTAAAAATCAGAACGATTCACAATTAGAGAAACTTACCTTTCCTTTGGCATTTGTTTAATTATATTTGCTCATACCATTTACTTTTGGTAGTCTGCAGTACCAGGAGTCCAGACGCGGGCAAGAGGAAGCGTAAATAGGTGTGAGACTGAGACCATCCGGCCCGACAGACTAATGTGTTACCCTGCAGTCCAAGTAACAAACGAACGCTTGTACCAGGAAACTATAATAGGAAAGTGTCGCTTCATCTCTCTCTTATCTTAGCGTATTCCCAGTTGCATTCTCAGCTGTAATGCTGTGAAGCCCGGAGTCCGCAATAAGTGTCGCTTCCATTGACATGAATATATAGACTCGGCATCTTCAAACACGGCCATGTCCTTTTTGGTAATATAGACTAAACACGAGAGGAGTACAGAAAGGATTGACCTTTCTGTACTACTCTCGTGTTTAGTTACGTAGAACGTAGAACCACGTACTCGTGGGTATATTTTTACATACCTACGAGTACGTGGTTCAAATTAAATCCTACATATATTTTAATAAATGCGGATGTTGATAAGTATGGCTGGATGTACGGATGGGTGTATGGATGGTTGTATGGTTGTATAGATTTTTAGATTGTAGACTCACGACTATCATATTTATAAAGGTAAAAGTTAAACTGCACATATCTGTTTCTTTGGTAATCTTTTATTATTCTTACTTAATTTCTTAACATAATGTTTTGCACTAGAAGAAAGTGATTTCTTGTACTTGTTTTTTACCTTAACTTACCTTTTTGTTTTTTTTTCTATGTTAGCTATCTCTGTATTTAATGTATTATATAATCATATACGTAAGTATTGGGTCTAAATTACATATGTTTATTTAGATTACATATATGAAGATTTGTAATCGGCTTATAGTTATATAATAATTTATCAAAATCGATTTATCCGCGTTGGTCGCTTCATTCTACGATTGAAATTGGCAGACGAAATAGAACCAAGTGGTAGGATGTCAAGTTTAGTCACAAACTCTACGTGCGACAAAGATACGGCATCACGCAAGGGATTCTGCTATCTCTTTCGCTCATAGAATTTGTGATAGAGATAGATTGAACATGTCGTGTGATCCCGCTTGTCGCTGTTGAAGCCCTAATACTGCTTACTGCCAATAGCCTCACAAGTAAGGATGCTGAATTGAAGCCGGAAAGATTACTCCGAGTTGCGAAATAATACAGTTCAGCTGCTCTGCTTTTTAGACAGATCGTAAGAGCCGATTGAGGGATCAAAATTCCAAAGAATCATGGCAATAGGCGATACGGCTAGCAATCACTATTTTGGTTCTCTTTTAGATAATGGGGAGACTATTTAGATAATGAGGAGCGCTTCATTGGCTCTTTCCTGGACCTACCTACATAAGGCCTACGATACGGTTTTGATCCCAATTCTGTTGACAAGATTAGAAAACCTTGGAGTCAGAGGGGCTGCTTTGAAATGGTTTAAGAGCTATTTGAATAACCGTGAACAAATTCGCCCAATTTCTATTCTCCCCTTTCTTTCAAAATTCTTAGAAGCCCCTGTTCACCACCAACTTTCGGACTACATGCACAAAAATGATTTCTTTGATACCTTTCAATCTGGGTTTAGACAGGGTCATAGTACAACGACTGCCTTACTTAAAATAACTGAGGACATTAGAACTGGCATGGAAAATACCAAGGTTACGGTTCTGGTGTTGATCGATTATTCTAATGCCTTCAACACTGTCGACACAGATTATACTTTAAGCTGTCCTACTACATATGAATGTATCACCCTCAGTGATCAATTGGTTCTCTTCATATCTTCGTGGGCGCCAACAGTGTGTTCGTTCTGAGCAATCTGTTTCAGACTGGATGGAAGTGACTGCTGGTGTCCCACAAGGCGGCATAC
The DNA here is from genome assembly GCA_963576875.1 of Acrobasis repandana. Taxonomy (NCBI): domain Eukaryota; kingdom Metazoa; phylum Arthropoda; class Insecta; order Lepidoptera; family Pyralidae; genus Acrobasis; species Acrobasis repandana. The sequence goes on from OY756238.1 coordinate 4,810,179, forward strand.
TCTCTCCTATTTTATTTTCTATTTTTATCAATACTCCTTCTAGTCTTCTCAATTGTTCCTATCATTTCTATGCCGATGACTTGCAGCTTTATGTACAAACTGATGTTGATCAAATTAACGATGCCATAGCTTTACTAAATTCTAATCTTGACCTCATAAGAGACTGGTCGGAAAGCTATGGTGTTGCTGTTAACCCAACTAAGTGCAAGGCTATTATTATAGGGAACACGCGACAACTTCCAAAATTGTATTTCAGTTCGATGGCACATGTAGTGAATAATGGCAATATCGTCCCTTTCTCTAACTCAGTTAAAGACTTGGGTCTTCATATAGATAATGCATTGAACTGGGATACACAAATTGCTGAGGTAAGTCGCAAGGTTTATGCTTCAATGCATCATTTAAACCTCCTTAAAAACTTTCTCCCCTTCAAAACCAAACTAATGCTGGTCCAGTCTCTCATTCTTCCTATCATTAATTATGCTGATGTGTGGTACCTGGACACCAGAGAGGAACATCTCAATAAACTCGATCGTCTTCTATATAATTGCATTAGGTTCATATATTGCCTTCGCAAATATGACCACATCTCATTTTATCGTTCTAAGCTTAAATGGCTTACTATCCGACAGCGCAGAGACCTTCACATTGTATGTCAACTGTATAGTATACTATATAATCTTTCTGCCCCTAACTACTTAACGTCTCAATTCCAGCTTCTATGCTCTAATCATGACAGGGTACTGCGCTCTTCCGACTAATTAACTCTTAATATTTCTTCTCACCGTACTGGATTTCTCTCAAATTCTTTTGCCGTCACGGCTGTACGACTTTGGAATGCCCTTCCCGATAACATCATGAGAGCACAGATGCGGGATCACTTCAAAATGCTGGTAATTCGACACTATCGCGAAAATGCTTTGCTGCAATAATTTAAGTAAGTAAATTTATTTTATGCTTATGTATTCATATTTATGTAAGTTTATTTTAAGTATGTAAATATGTATATGGATTATTGAAATTTATATATGAATATATGTATAGTGTATATATCTTATGTAATTATACGAATTATATATGTTTTATTATTTGTATATAACACTCTTCTTTCTATATTTTAAGTAGTTATACTTGCAATCCATTTACTACCTTTTCTGCTACGTCCCTAAGATGAACTGATAGACAATGCTTAGCATTAAGTTTTACCTTTTGTATTATAATCGTGATTATTGTGCAATAAATATTAAATAAAAATAATAAAACAAAAGGTTAAGATTGGCGACGTTGAAAGCGACGCTGAATTCAGCAGGTTTGGCGTGCTACAGGGCAGCACATTAGGTCCATCTCTGTTTCTTGTTTATATAAATGAGCTATACAATGTAAACTTACCCGGAATAAGAGGAATTCACTTTTCCTGCTTTTTACGCCTGGTATTCACCGCTTCCGCTATCGCCTCATCTTCTATCTTCAAAACTATTAGGCAAATTAATACGTCTGATGAGACGACTAGACGCTGTAACAGACGGTCACGCGCAATGCAAATGGAATCGGCCTTAGTTGTTTTAATTTAGACTAATGTTCACTTGAATTTTAGTCTCGGACGTGGGCAGAAGACACTGCTTTTGGGAAAATATATTATTATCTCTAGAGTCTATGTCAGTCCACTACTGGACTACTATAATACCAATAAACATACAATTTTCAAGTTAGATATTTTATTGTTTACCTAAAAAAGTACCAGGCGAACATAAGCAACGTGTAAATTCGTTTCGTTCGTCGATTTCGTGTGATCGATACGACACCTGTGCGTTGCCACGGCGACGCTCCGGAGGGCGCCACCCGACACCGGCGCGTAATTTGAAATTCGAACCTCACCGATAATGTCTGTTGCCAGTGCCGCGAGCTATTCCGAGTCCCGACCAAATTACGAATTTTGGAAAGGGAATGTAGGGATGGATGTCTTTAGATAATTAAGCGTGTTAGTAATCAACTGCGGCGTCGAATTTGGAATTTCAAATATCCTGAAATCAGGGGTTAGATAATTGAAATCGCACTTCTGATTGGAGATTCGTGAATTCCTAAATTTAAATATACAGAATCTAACAAAATATACTGAAACTATTTAAAGGGTAGATTCAATACACGATACTGAACAACTTTCCCCAAGTAACATATGTCGAAATATGTAAAATAATTTTTGACCTCATACAAATTGACCGATCAGCTGATCCGAGTTTGTATGGAAAGCAACATTTTTTTTCATATTTCCATATATGTACATATGTTCCTTGGGGAAAGTTATTAGATTCCCGTAATTCGATTTTGAAATCAGAAGTGAGATTGTGTCAAAATCACTTCTGATTTCATGTTTGTAAATTTCCAAAATCTAAACACGAGTAGTTACCTATTTCTTTTTGAATATGTAATCGAATGTGGAATATTCATTGTATCTGGCATTTTAAAAAAAGTTTTTTTTTCTAAACTTTTTAGACAATCCTCACATTTTTTTTCTTATATTCTAGTAACACATTTTCTCTCTGGTTAGAACAGAGTACATCCTTTCTTGCTCTTAGAGTTAGAACGACCTGTTTTGACAAACCTTACCATCCCACACAATCTTATATCAAAATTTCAAATTTTTTTTTAATTTTTGAAATAAAGCATGCTGATATACTTTTAAATTAGTGTATAGTGTATTAGTGTATAAATAAGTGCAGTATTATTAGTTATAGTAGGTCACAACAGCCACTGCAATACCACTGTACTATGGATGGAGCCGTCATTCCGCGAGTTACAAAAGTTCGAGATTTGGGCGTGCTAATGACTGCTAACTTGACATTTGTTGATCACATTGTTAACATTTGTAAAATCGCGTTTAAGAATCTTGGGTTTATTTTACGGCAGGCAAGTGAATTTAAAACTACCACGGCGGCACGAGTTCTTTATAACACGCTTGTGAGGAGTAGACTAGAAAACGGAGCTATAATTTGGAACCCGCATGAAATGAAATACAAGCAAATGGTCGAAAGAATTCAAAACAAGTTTATCCGATTCCTGTACCTTAAACAGTATAGAGTGTACCCCTTATTCCCACTAAAGTACTCTACGGCGTTTGTACTAGGAATGGTGGGTTACTTCAGCTTAGAGGTTAGGCGAAATATCGCGACATTAAAACTTATTTTTAAAATCTATAACGGTGCTAACTGCAATCCCCAAATACTCGTGGGATTGAAAATGTCAGTGCCGGATGATTTCATTTTTAGAAGACGAAAGCCACCTTTTTTCGAGGTGCCTTCTTCACGCACGAATTTATATAAGTTCGCTCCTGTGCCCAGAGCCTTGAGTTTGCTCAATTCTCTTGGTCAGAAGTGTGTTGACATTGACGTGCTTGACTGTTCGCTGGGGAAATTCACAAATGAGGCATATAAACATATACCTTCTTTGTTATATAGTCTATAGCTATGTTGCATTAGGGAAAGCCTGTAAAAACGAGCTGTATTGGAAATAAATAAATAAAAAAAAAAATGTAATTGTCGGAAATAATTTTCTCAGTTAGCACAATGGCAGCTTGACAACAAGCACCTTAAGTAACTAATTTGAATGACAAAGGACAATACACCTCACGCTGGGAGCTGTGACCGATCCAACGATCCATATGTTGTCGTTTGGCACGCTTGTTAACTTAACACAGTTTTGGTTATACGGTTAGCAAAACAAAATCCTTCACATTTTAATATTAATTTAGCGTATTTTTTAAATTATCATTTCTTTACTAAAAAAAAACTAACAAAAACTAAAACAAAAAAAAACTTAACAAAAAAAAGCTAGCCTTTTGACATCTGTTTTCTTTAATCTAATACTCTGTATCATTAAGTTTTGGTGCAATAAAGATTTTAACTAACTTACTAACTAAATTAAAAAAACTGAATTAAATATCTAAGTGTTGTTCATGTGGCATGGTGCCAAGAAAACTGGTTGCATTCCCGCGCTGAATGGGTACTGCAATTCTCTGCGTGAGATATAAGCTGTTGTCACCAGCGGCTTCGACGAGCTGAGGAGTAATTTTTTTAATAAATTGTTTTGTACTTGGAGCCTACGGCGTCATACAATCAGTCATTTTTAGGGTTCCGTATCCAAAGGGTGCAAACGGGACCCTATTACTGAGACTCCGCTGTCTGTCCGTCTGTCCGTCCGTCTGTCACAGGGCTCGTTTTTAATTAGATCTTTATAATGGAATTAACTAGATACTTGAAATTTTCACCGAATATGTATTTCTATGGCCGCTATAACAACAAATACTAAAAATAAAAAAAAGTTGAGAATTAAAGGGGGTCGTCATACAAAAACGTGTTTATTCAGCGTTTTTAACTAGATCTTTATAATGGCATTACATTAACTAGATACTTGAAATTTCCACAGATTATGTATTACTATTTATGATACTTGAAATTTTCACCGATTATGTATTATTCTTTCGCGGCACTGCGAAGACTTGGTAAGTTACCAATAGATACCAAAGTTACGCTCGCGCACACCCTACTTTTTCCTATCCTAGATTACGCTGATACTTCTTATCCCGGGCCTACTGAGGAGCAACTTGATAAGCTTGAGCGTCTCCAAAACACGTTTATTCGATACATATATGGCCTTCGTAAATATGACCATGTTTCTCATTTTCGCAATGAACTCAAGTGGCTTCCGATCCGACGTCGCCGTGACTGGCATACCCTGTCAATTTTATACACAATCCTTTCCAGTCCTAACTCTCCAAACTATTTATGAGAATTATTTATTCTATTTAGTGAGTCTCAAGGGCGTTCACTACGCAGCGCTGAAAACCTTCTTTTAAGAATTCCTGCTCACTCCACCGACTTTTACTCGCGGTCTTTCTCTATTCGAGCCGTACGTCTATGGAACTCACTACCACTTACTATCCGACGCGCCCAAACGCTAGCCAGCTTTAAATCCCAAGTAAAATCGCATTTTCGATCCTTATGAAAGGTAATCTCCTTCCCTTTATTCCACTTAGTTTCTTCATTTTGTCCTGTTATGTTTTCTTTGTGTAAGTTGGATGTATTTAAGTATTAGATGTATGTATGTTTGTTATAATTATTGTATATACGTATGTTTATTATATTGACCACCCCGCACTACCTAATTTCCCATATTTTTTTTCTATTTAAACGAGGTTGCCTGGAAGAAATTGCTGCGCATTTCCTAGTTTTTAAGATAATTATGTCCTGTTTTTTTTTGTTTGTATAAAAAGTCAAACACTATTTTTCATATTTCGATATATGTTCCTTGGGGAAAGTTGTTCATCACGGACTAAATCCCCCCTTCAAATAATTTCAGTATGTTAGACGTTTTACCTACATTTAAACAAAAAATTATAATTTGAGAAGCAACTAAGCAACTTAAACTACACACATTTATTGCCCATTTACGTATCAATTTTATTATCTGTAGTCCAAGGACAATCTAAGTCAAAACAGTTGATTTATAATTATGTGGACTGGGTCCGAAAAGTTTTATTTTATTTAGTCCGTCAGTTACACTATTCAAAAATAATGAACCCATATTTTTCGATTAATCAAAGTAGTGAAAATTTACAAAGATACAGCGTGTCTAAGTTTCAGAGTCGGGTGTGATGACGTCACCGTCAAATAAAAATCGTACTTGATCGTGACGTCATGCGGAATTAAAATGAGCAGTAGGTACCTTAGTAATTATTTGCTAATCTGAAAAAAGAAATAGTACGTAAGTATACAACGTGGAAGGGACATACCCGTACTAAACCGAACCACGGTCTATACTAGATCATTATAGTACTCGTATTATTAAATTAAAATAACAGCCAAGGAACAAAAAACAATTTCGGCATTTTCATACAAAAGTGTGCAACCACCCGGGCGATTTGTATGGAAATGTCAAATTTATTTTAGGCGTTTGACTGTTTTTTAGGGTTCCGTAGTCCGACAAGGAACCCTTATAAGATCGTTCAGTCCGTCCACAGAACAGAAAAAACAATAGAAATAGTAAGTGGGCGTATCCGCCGTAGTACACAGTAAGCGTAGTTTAGCTCACTTAGAGCTCCGCTCACTTTAGTCGTGATTTGTCATTACACTGTCATCGTTGCGTCGAAAAAATTTCAAATTAAAGAAAAATGCCATATTGTGCTATTTTACAGTGCAAAAACAATAGCCGTACAAGTAATTTAGCGAAAGGGGGTATATCCTACCATCGGTAAGTGATATTTTATTATAATTCCATTTAAATTTAAGAAAAACCTAATCCTAAATAAATCAATAATCACGAACGAAATTTGACTTTAATGATTAAACTTTAAGGTCTAGTTTCATTCTAACTTAAATTTACTGCATCTCGAAGTTTCATTCATGCACTTTGTATTTGACGGTTGCTACTCGATTAGGGACGTGACTTACTACGTATGATTTATCGATATTTTAACCTTTTACAGTTGTGATTAGGAAGTCCGATTATTTAATTTTATTTGTAATTTATTTGAATAGGTTATGTAATGTTTTGTGATTTTAGGTTTCCTAAGACTCCAGATATAAAGGAAAAATGGATTAAAGCGACAGGAAGACAGAATTGGTTTCCTTCAAAAGGCAGCACAATTTGTTCAAAACACTTTAAAGATAAATATTTTATAATTAAAAAAAAGGGAAATAAATACTTGTCTGAAACTGCAGTACCAGAGATAGATATTTTATATTTTCAGGTAAGAATGTACGAGAATTATAGGTTTTTATTTTATTGTCATTTCTTTCGTTATTTCTTCATGCAACAAGGAAACGCTTGGCCTTCATCTCACCGGATGATTAGTGGATATAAGGCCGTAGATGGAATCGTATTTCACCCGGATATTAATACGGATCTAGTTATCTCTTATTGCAACACAACAAATGCTACCAACATTGTTATGATGGTGGCAGTTGTAGCTTAAATTGATGTTGTAGCAAGCGGACTAAGAAAAAACTCTTCCACAAGCCATAGGTACGTGGAATATACCTAGTCGAAATTGCACTCAGCTGGAATCGATATCCTGACCGCCGGCATCTAAGCGGTGTGCTCACCGCTAGACTACAGAAGTGTCTTTGTTATTTTTTTTATGTGTTATTATGGTGCAATAAAGTGAATTTGTATTGTATTGTGTTTAAATGTTATGAGCAAGGACTAATGACTTGGAAGTATTTACTTTACTTTTAATTACTTACAGCCAGATGCGCCACAAAATGTACCCCAAAGTTCATCAATTGATGCTATACCAGGACCAAGTTTGGAAACTCAATCGCAACCATTGCCACGTAAGCGAAAACTTGATGTTGGAGTAACGAAATATGGCACGCCAAAAAAAATTAAATTGGATTCATGCCATGCTAAAACAAATGCAGATCCTAGTTCAGCGGCATCTACTCCTCGAAAAAAAAGGCTCCAAGGCATGTTACGATGGAAGGATAACAAAATTAAGAAACAGAATTTAGAAATCAAGAGATTAAAAGCACGAAACCGCAGGTTAAAAAAAAAAATTAACAAAATTGAAGATATCTTAAAGACGTTAGAAGAAAAGTTCTCTATGGTCAATGAAAATATAACTAGCCTAAAAAACACTAATGTAAAAGTGAGTATTAATTTATTTTTTTAAGTCACAGTAGATAACGGAACCATACAGTCAAATTATGAACATTATTGTTATTTTGAATTATTAGTTTCACTACATGTTATTGTTTTGTTTTACAGGTAAATGATTTGGTTACTCGACAAGTAAAAAATTTGAAATCAGGAGTTATTTCAAAACAACAGTATTCGCCTGAACTTCGCAGTTTTGCCCTTACCCTACATTATTATTCACCTAAAGCTTATGATTACGTGCGTAGTACATTTAACAGTTGTTTACCTCATCCGCAAACACTAAAAAAATGGTATGTGAAAATAGGTGGAGAGCCAGGATTTACTAAAGAGTCGTTTGTAGCTTTGAAACTTAAAGCAGATTCATCAAGTCATCCCTTGTTAGCTACTTTAGTGATTGATGAAATGGCTATACGTCGACGAATTGAATGGGACGGAAAGAAATTTTATGGTTACATCGATGTTGGAACAGGCCTAGATGGTGACCATTTAGCGGAAGCTAAAGAAGTTTTGGTTTTCCTAATAACGGCAATAAACGGTAATTTTAAGATCCCAGTAGCCTTTTTCCTAGTAGATGGAGTTACAGGCGAACAACGCTGTGAGCTTGTTAAACAATGCATTGAACGTGTTCACGAGGTTGGCATTAAAATTGTGGCGTTCACATTTGATGGATGCGCCTCTAATGTATCAATGGCACGACATCTAGGTTGTTGTTTTCAGAAAGGAAATGTGAAATTTGAAAATCCAGTAACAAAAGAACCTATTGTCGTCATACTTGATCCCTGTCATATGATAAAACTCATCCGAAATACTTTTGAGACTTACAAAAGTTTTGTCGATAAAGATGGAAATAAAGTACAATGGAAATATTTAATTGAGCTTAATAAAATCCAAGAACATGAAAAATTTCATCTGTCTAATAAACTGAGATACGGCCATATCAACTATCAAAATCAGAGAATGAAGGTGAAATTAGCTACACAACTTTTCAGCTTAAGCGTGGCAGAGGCTATGCAGTTTTGCCGAAAAGATTTACGACTTGTGTCATTTGAAGAAAGCGAGGCTACAGAAAAATTTATATTATTGATCAATAATATGTTCGACATATTTAATTCAAGAAATCTCCATCAATACGGTTTTAAGAAAGCTCTCAATGAGTGTAACGCTGCTCAGATTTTTGATTACTTGAAAATGGCTTCTGATTACATTTTAAATTTGAAACTGGAAGATGGAACTCTTTTAATTACAACTCTCCGAAAAACCGGATTTTTGGGATTTTTGGGATGCATTGAAGCATTAAAACATCTTTACGCAACCCTCATCCAGGAAAAAATTATCATATATTTGCCGTTTTACAAGCTGAGTCAGGATCACCTTGAGCTTTTATTCGGTAACATTAGAGCACACGGTGGATCAAATAATAACCCGACAGCACGACAGTTTGTGGCTGCATATAAAAAGCTTTTGGTGCATGTTGAATTGAAAGATTTTGGATCAGGAAATTGTACTGCATTAGAACAATTATCCATACTTAATTGTTCATCCGCTGTGGAACGAATAAATCGAACTACTGGTTTAGATTTGACGCAGGAAGACTGCAATGAAGATAATACGGAAGAGCAAGAAATCGGCGAGCTTTTACAAAACATGTCAGAATTTAGTTCCCAAGTTATAGCTCATATTGCGGGTTATATATATTATATATATATTACCCGTATCTTGATCAAAAAAATTAATTGTGACATCTGTGTTGGCGCACTCATTTCAAAGCATAGCAATTCTCTACACAAGTTCATTGTGGCCAAAGATAAAGGTGGGCTTGTATATCCATCAAGCGATATGGTCAAAATATGTAGAGTTGCTGAAGCTGTCATTCGGAGTATGGATGGTCAGCTATTTAAAAAAGAAGTAATAATGACCAAAATATTACAAAAGTTTGTTGGAGAAAAATTGTTTGAAGATATTAATTTTCATCAAGTTGGAGAATTTCCCACATCAAACCATGTCACTGATTTAATAAAAGCGATTACAGAACGCTACATTAATGTGAGAATACACCATTTATTGAAAATAAATATAAAACTTACGAAACGACAACTTTTTAACAAATATGTTCTATTTCAAGGCCATTAAATATTAATTTAAATTGTTTAATTTTACCTTTGCATCATAGTCCCTCTTAAATAATAAACTTAGATATGTCATAATTTTGGTACATTGGTACATATTAAATTTACAAACTGACATTATTTAAAATGTCTTAATTTTTATTATAATTCAATTTAAATTATGACATAACAAACAATTTAATCTCAGTCCACCCACATAACTAGTTTTAAGTTGTAAGTTTGTTAGTTTACGTCTTTGAAGAAAATGTTGCACTTGCTTCTGCACTAGCGCCTAGGAAGCGGCACAAAACATAGCTGTAAGTAACGATTTGACGTCAACATTTGTGCAAAACAAAGTGACTATTATTAAGAGATATTATAAATCCTATAATAATAAAGATATTTTGAATTGCATTGAATCATTTAATTCTATCCTTATAATATGAGCAAACAATATTTTTGTTGTTAAAATGATTTATCAAAATCGGTTCAGCCGTTTGAAGATTATAGATAAGGCATTAGCGTTAAGTTTGACCCATTGTAATCAATCAAATATAAGATTGTGTGTAATAAACTTAAATAAATAAACAATATTATCAGCTCTTTTCTAGTATGTAATTATCGAAAAACGAAAAAAAAAAATTCGACTTCCCATACAAATCGGCGCTGAACCAAATAGATTTTGTATGGGAGGACAAATCTTTTTTTTCGATTTTTGATAATTGTTTTTATAGAAAGTGGTTCAGTATCACTGACTGAACTTGCTCCAAAAATGTTGCCAGTTAATTAAAAATAACCCTGTATAACCGCATAACCACTTTTTGAAATTACATCTTTTCGTGTCCGTGGTAGGTACCACTTGGTATCCAAACATGTTGAATCACATACAGGATGAATTTGTAATCATTGGCATTAATTTAACTTGTTAACATACCTACTTACATTAAGAATATTTTTTACGGTAACAATACTGCAATGAATGCACAAAAAGTTAGATAAATAAACAAACTATCAAAATATCACGCGTCGCGCGCGCATTTTCAGTTATTTACAAATTCACTTGGGCATACATGAACTGTATACTTAAATTTTCCCTTTGAAAACCTTATAAGTGAAAACCCGAATGAAATCTGATTAGTAGTTACAGAAAAAATCGTGTTCAGACAGACAGACGGGGACTTTGTTTTATGCTCTGTATCGATGATATAAACATTTATCGATACTTTTACTTATGATGCCGTCATCTTTCAGCTACATCACTTATCGAGTAGCGCATGATATTTTAAATCAGAATGTCTTAAATCCATGACAAGCGCATACGAAAAGCGCCTGAACTGTCTATGTAATAAGTAACTTTTTTCCATGAATGTTTTATTTTGATAGGACTATTAAGATTTTCTACGCGTAGTTCAAACTAAAGAACGTCGTAACTCAATGTTGAGAGATGTCAAATAACAAATCTATTGCGTTTGAATAGAAACCTTTTTTTCTTGTGTAACAAAATACATTATACTTTTTATTTCCACTGTTCCGTAACCAATCAGAGGTATTGTTTTGATGTGTGAGAAAATATGACACTTATAAGTTTGTGTGCAAAAAGACTACGGTGGTTTTCTTACTAGCCCACGGCTATGCTACTTCTATTGTTTTTTCTGTTCTGTGAGTCCGTCCGTCCTAGTCTGTCACAGCAGAATATCTTCTACGTGGACTGATTTGCATGTAACTTGGTTCGAGGATACTTCACATTTTTTAAAATACAAAAAATTAAAATTACCCCTTTTTAAGGGTACCTCCCCATAAATGTAAAGGGGAGGGGGGGTGAATTATTTTTTTGAGTGCGTTTGTGTGGGGTATCGTTGAAAGTCTTTTTTATCAGCTTTACCATTTGCGAGATATAGACCGCCAAAGTCGTTTGGACCTATAAACTTCAAATCACTCACGTAAAGAAACAGGTGCGGAAACTCTTATTTAAAATTGTTTCGGGTATCCTGTGATGAATACTTATGAAATTATAAATAAAATAAAAATATATACTTTTTTCCAAAAGAACAGTATAAACTTAAAAAGTTTTTTTACATATTTTACTGTTAGGACTGAATGAAGCTTGAAATGCAAGAAATGCAAAACAGCGCGGTGCCAAAAATTACTACGGAACCCTACTTTATGCGTGGTCCGACACGCACTTGGCCGGTTTTTTATTTATTTCATTATACTTTAGTGATCTAGTATAGCCCGTGGTTCGATTTATTACGGGTATGTCCCTTCCACGTTGTATTAAATTTTTTTAATGATGAGCTAAAAATATTTTTTTAGTCCACATACGTATTAGATACTCACCGTAATTTGTCGTAACCTAAATTAACGCTCTTGTTACACCCCTGGTGTTGCAATTGTCCATGGACAGTGGTGATCACTTACCATCAGGTGACCCGCTTGTTCGTTTGCCGCCCTATAACATAAAAAAAAATTGATAAGGTAACGTACCTATAACTATTACTATCAGACGATGTCCTATCTTATCATCGAAACCCGGACATCGGATAGCGTACTTTTAACCAACTTCGTATAAAGAAGTTCGCATAGGTACTGTAGGATAGGACTTAAGGTACTTGACATAGTTATAGGGCGAGTTCATTCAATGATATTAGGTAAACAATCTCTAAGGCGAGATGGGCTCACAGCACGCAAACCTGTGTGTGTTTTTGAAAAATTACTGTAATTAAACTACTACAGTTCATTTCTCAAAAAAAATTACATTGGAATCTTAAGGCTTTTCTACAAGACACCCACAATAACCAAAACACGATTAATCATTTTTGGCTCTATAAAAAAAATCTCAAACATACCTCTAAATTAAACTTTTTATAATCACTTTTTAATATGAAAATTATACCAAAAAATGTATTATCTAAATTAGTAGTCGATTTTGCTACACAAAAAAATATAATTTAAAGAAAACAGTGAAATATTCGTCGAGAGCGAACGGCCCGGAGCCGGACCCGTGCTCGACGTTATTTCGCTGTGTTTTATACAACGTGGAAGGGACATACCCGTAATAAATCGAACCACGGTCTATACTAGATCATTATAGTATAATAAAGTTAAAATAACAGCAAAAGAACAAAAAAAATTTTTGCATTTCCATAGAAAAGTGTGCAGCCGCTCGGGCAATTTGTATGGGAATATCAAAATTTTTTTTGGTTTTTCGACTGTTATTTTAATACTCAATACTTACTCAATATTTTATTGCAAACCATAAAGTACATAAGATAACAACACTACAATTTAAGAATCATTTTATGGACCCTGCCGGGCACAGCAATTTGGGTAGAGAAGAGGAGGGTCGCACTCAAAAGGTAATTTGGTTCGACTATTTTTTAAATTAGTTATTGGTACCTTTAAATTTGGTATATTAAACAATATTTCATCATACTTTAGTGGTCTAGTAAAGCCCGTGGTTCGATTTATTACGGGTATGTCCCTTCCACTTTGTATATAATATTATTATCCAATATGGTGTCAGATTTTTCAAGCTGCCGAAAGGCATCTGACATAGCTTGACAACTGCCATACAATGACAGCCGGGACTAACGGCTTTTACGTGCCTTCCGAAGCACGGAGGAGCTCGAGAAATTATTGTACCACTTGTGGTCACCCATCCAAGTACGGACCACCCCCGGGGTTGCTTAACTTGTGAAAACGCTAGCAATGCATACTCCCACCGGGCCACCGAGCTCCTATATATTGTAATAACAAGATCTTATCTAGGTAATACCAGTTTACTTAAACATGTTTACTATTCCATATCAATCCAAATATTTCATTAATCAGTTACGCACACTGCCAGTGACACGTATTATATAAAAACAAGTTTTTTTAACAAGATATTCAAATTGAAATTAGCAGACAAACATAAACTTTACGTCACTGTATTAAAGATTGATATTGTCTGTGTTGAGAATTAAAATTTTCATAAATATGTATAAATGGAGTTTATTAATAAATGTCAAAGTTTATTTGACAATGTTATGTGTGTAAAAATACGGAACTATATGAAAAGTGTCGACTTGTTTGATATTCTTTCGTTATTTGTGTAGTGTTTCGGATGTATTGTGAAAATGTTTGATAATAAATATTTAAGTGATGAACACTTGAAAGGATTGGATAAATATAAGGTTAGTTGCAAAGAGCTATTAGTGTTAAACTAGAGTAGACACCACATATCACTGTTTTGTCCCGTTCAATTGTAGCTATCTCCATAAACTTCACTTAGTCGCTTACTAGCTCATATACGCTTAGTACTTTCGACAGTTTATAAGCGAAAACTATAAGAAAAAATAATTAAAAATGCCTTGGTGAGTGTTACAATACAGTAAGAATAATTCAAGGAACGCGGGATAGTGTAAAGAAATAATTTTCTATCGGTAAGTAACCACATTTCATTGTTTGTTAAATACGTATGATAAAATTCACGCCGCCATTCAAAAATAGAACAGGGGCCAATGTTTGAGATAGCTGGTCTATATAACGTCTAACAAAATATACTGAAACTATTTAAAGGGTGAATTCAGTCCATGATACTGAACAATTTTCCCCAAGGAACATATATCGAAATATGAAAAAATATTTTTTGTCTTTCCATACAAACTCGGATCAGCTGATCGGTCAACTTGTATGGGAGGCCAAAAAATATTTTTCATATTTCGATATATGTTCCTTGGGGAAAGTTGTTCAGTATCATGGACTGAATCTACCCTTGAAATAGTTTCAGTATATTTTGTTAGAGCCTGTATATTCTATGTCAATGGTTAGGTTGCAGTTATATTATTATTGCAACATTTCGGTGAAATTCAAAGTATTAGTTTAGAAATAAGTAGTTTTACGAAATCGTACAATATCAACGCCATTTTTTAAGCACCCACCCCCACCACACATAGCTCTTTTAACCATTCATACAATATTACAAATAAAGCGGTGGTTTAGTTATATACTCGTAACGTCTATTATGTAACTATTTTAAGGGTGAATTCAGTCCATGATGCTGAACAACTTTTCCCAAGAAACATATAACGTTTTGCTTTTTATACTAACTCGGATCAGCTGATCGGTCTACTTATATGGAGGCCAAGATGGATAGATGGATATTAGCTATGTTTAGCCGTTCAAAAGTTATTGGGGGTGAATGCTTAAAAGTGTCCTTTTTTTAATTTGTCATGCAAATAAACTTGTTAAACTTTGACTTGTTTTAGTACAGTGCCATAGACACAAGCCCACTTAGCAACTATGTTATGCACCCGACTTGGAATGCCTCTGTCAAGGTAAATAGATTTCTAATTACCTATAATAGATAAGTTTTGCCGTGGATGTCATAGAAGCCGACTTAAGAAACATAAGCTTAACAAAGCTTATAACCATCAGTGAGACCTCTCCAACCCGTCTGGCCAGCGTAGACAGTGAAGGCCAAATTCTCTGGCTGCTCTGATCAAGTATGGCTCGGGAGTGCAGAGGAGGTCGTGCTGCAGTGGAGATAAAAATATATTAATTTTACTATTTTTTTTTAACTTTTGATGGCCAGTTATAATCTCCTTTTGGTATCATAAAATTGAAGTGTTTAAGGTGAAGATATAGGCAAATGGCCTTGAAGTGTGAAATAAATTGTTAACTCGTAAATATGGTGATAATTTCCATATCGCTCTTCGTCATGCACTAGATAGCCCTTTAAATTATTTTATGAAATGCCGTTGAAACTATTATTGGTGATCGTCTAGCCTTAAAACTTGCCGTGGCCACTTTTGGCGGAGGCAAGTTTTAAAGCTAGACGGACTAATATACTCGTAAATACTTTTCAACGGTGGTTCATAAAATAATTTAAAGGGCTATCTAGTGCATGACGAAGAGCAATATGGAAATTATCTCCATATTTACGAGTGAACAATTTATTTCAAATGAGGGCGCCACTTCAAGGCCTATTTTTACTTCTTTATACGAACCATATAGAGCTAACAATATTGAAATTTTAAAAACACGTTAGGTACTTAAAATTTTCCGATTGACATGAAATAACATTTGATAGCTAAGTATATTTTGATAAATAAAATAGTAAAATGAAAAATAATTCTATTTTCTAAAGGGGGCCCAGTACCTTGACCTTCTTTGACTAATGTAGTATTTTTTTTTCAGTTTATCCCAAAATGGATAGCCCCAAACCTACTCACATTCCTGGGTTTTCTCTGCATGGTGGTGGACGTAGCTCTACTTTGGATATACGATTATTCATATACAGCATCTGGGGGCCCCCAGGGAGTGGTCAACTATGATGAAAGTGGGATGCCACATTGGGTCTATCCCACTTGTGGTGTGCTGCTGTTTTTAGCTTATAACTTGGGTGAGATCCTTTCTCGTACAGCATATTTTTATTAGGTTCCCATAAATTTATTTACATACTAAACATAAGTTTATACCTACTGTAGAAAAAAAAAACAAAACAATTAAAATAATACTAAATTTTACTTTTGTTAGGATTCCGTAGTCCACAAGGAACCCTTATAGTTTCGTCATGTCCGTCTGTCCGTCTGTCTGTCCGTCCGGGCTCGTACTCCGCCGCTACTGTACCGATTGTCACCAAAATTAGTGGAGAGATAGATATTGAAGTTCCAAAAGTTGGTTTTTAAAATTATGAAAAAATGTTTTTTTTTTCAGCCCATTCCCATTTCCCATACAAAAAGTAAATTTAAAAAATTAAATTGGACTAACCTCAACGTGTTGGGTATCGTTAAAAGGTCTTTTAAAATGCAACAAAAACTGCTTTGAAACTATGTAGATCAAACCCCCTAGTCTTGAGATACGAGTAATCTAATACAAAGTTATAATTTGAGGAGTCCGCCACCGTAACTTTTGAAATATTACTAAAATAATTCTGTAAAAAAATGTGGTATATACCTCAAAGTATGTACTTTCATTTAAAATTATAGCGGTCTCGGTATCATCGATAGTTATTTTTTAATACGTCATAAATCGTAAACCGCAATTTAACTTTAGAACTTTTATATTATGTTACTTGCTGCTACTGAATCCTTCATGGGCGAGTCCGACTCGCACTTGGCCGCTTTTATTTCTATTTATCCCGAAGGTTGACTGGTAGAGAATGCTATTAGCATTAAGCCCGCCTTTTGTATCATTTCTTTTGGTAAATAAAGTTAATCTTATATGGTATCTTGTAAAACTAAAGATATCACCAACAAACGCAGCAGGTCGCGACATGTAAAAAGAACTCTGGCGGTCAAGCGATTTATCGATCTATTAAATGAATACGAGTATTAGAACTAATATATTTTTCTAAAATCTCGCCCGGGGCGCTGGTAGAGCTAAAACCGGCACTGTAGGTACCCGTGCGTAAACACACACCTTCCTCTTTCTTCCAGCGTTCTTTTCACATGACGCGACCCCAAAAATTTACTCCACACTGCTACCGGTGCACGCGGTGGCCGGCGGCGGTTTTGTGCTCTAGTTATGTTATGATTCTGATGATGACAAGATTTCAAAATCAAAAGGTATATAAAAATGCATTTTTTTTAGATGGCATTGACGGCAAGCAAGCTCGTCGGCTCGGCGTGTCCGGTCCACTGGGGGAGATGTTCGACCACGGATTGGACTCGTTCATAGTGTTCCTGATACCGTACTGCCTGTTCTCTTTATTTGGCAGGGACCACGAGTTCTCTGTGCCTATGTTTAGGTAAGATACCTATTATAATCATCATCATCCGAGCGTATGGGTTGCAGCCTCAGCGGTTATGCTTCAGAGCCCAGGGTCCGCTACCTAAAGCGACTGCTGTCTGACCTCCGCAACCAAAAGATAGACCAGAACCAATCCTAAGATAGGTTTAAACAAACGCTAGATGGCGTTCGGGACCCACAGCTTTACGTAACTTCTGAAGCACGGAGTCATCTTTATTTTCGGATAATCAGGTGATTCATGCCTGCAATATCTTAAGCAGACTGGAAACTTTTCACAAAGTAAGCTTTCCAGTGGTATTTGAATCCACGACCTCCAGATCATAAGGCGAACGCCTTGACCACTGGACCACGGAGGCAGTCCTATCATCATGTCTATATTACAAGTTTTTATTTAGTTTCACCTGTCCCGTTGGAAGGGTTAGGAGTAAGGTCCAACCAAGACATTAAAAAAATGGCAGAGAAAAGAGAGGAATGGAGGCATCTCCGCATAACTCCACCGACAAGAGCAAGCTCTTGAATTAAAGAAGAAGAAGTCCCGTTCTCTGTGTGCGTAATCAACTCTTGCAAGCTAAATTGGACCCACTTTCCATTATTATTTTACGAAACCATTATTTCAGAGTTGAAACTTTACATATGTAGTTAAGTGACTATGCAATATTATGATACCAAACCTATGACCTGATCTCATGAAGAAGCCGAAAGGTGACCGTGGCATCTCTATGGTAAAACAACATAACCCCACCGAGTTTGGGCTGAATTGATTCGTCTTGAGCTAACTTTCGCATGTTTTCTGCCATCTCTGTGAGCAGTGGTGCTAATAATTTGTCACCAAGTTTCTGCTATATACGTGCCCAAAAGTTTGTATGACTTTGAACCCCACTGATATAGCCATGATAGTCGCCAATAGTCGTAGTGAAGCCCATTTAGGAAAAAAAGTTAATAAATTGCAAAATCGCCGTTTGGTTCCCGGCAGAGTAGAATAGGACTAGGTACTCCAAGTCTTCCCGTGAATGTCGTAGAAGGCGACTTAGGAAACACAAGCTAAACAAAGCTTATAAACACCAATGAGACCTCTCCAACCCAGTCTGGCCAGCGTGGAGAGTGTAGGCTAAATCCTCTGACTGCTCTGGCTTATATATGGCTCTGGTAGTACAGAGAGGGTCGTGCACCTGCAGTGGAGACTAAAAAAGACCTGATGAGGATGATATTGCAAAACCATTATTGTCTGGATGCTAACATTTTCTTCACAGAGCGTTGCTGCAGATTATGAGCATCGTGCTAAACTTCTACGTAAGTCACGTGGAGAAGTATACCACTGGTACCCTGTGGCTGCCCTGGGGATACGACGCTAGTATGTGGGTGAGTTCTATTTTCTCTTTACTTAGTTCTACTTCTCTTTTTAAACTGTTTATTTCGAGGACACGCTTTGACAGAGCAAGATAGTCTTATTGCGATTTCTAAAAGAGGAAATAGAAAAGAGTGCCGTGTTTCGTCTTTGTCACCGACTGAGCATTTTTAGGGTTCCGTACCTCAAAAGGAAAAAACGGAACCCTTATAGGATCACTTTGTTGTCCGTCTGTCCGTCCGTCCGTCCGTCTGTCAAGACCCTTTTTCTCAGGAACGCGTGGAGGTATGAAGCTAAAATTTATATCAATTACTCAGGTCTACTGTCCCTTGAAGCTGTGAAAAAATCAAACTTCTAAGCCAACGCAATCAAAAGATACAGCCGTTTATGCCGCAAATTTTCGACACTTGCAAGGGAATCAAAACCTACAGGGTGCTTCCCGTGAACTCAGAATCTTGAAATTTGGTACGAAGCAACGTCTTATAGCATAGATAAAGGAAAAATTACGAAAACCATAAATTTTTAGTTACATCACATAATATATTTTTTTTTAATAATTTTAAACTTACTACCCATTTCCTCATAAATGCGTAGAGGTATTAAATTGAAATTCATACCAAATACTAACCCTTGCAGGTTTGTACGGAACCCTCGGTGCGCGAGTCCGACTCGCTCTTGGCCGGTTTTTTTTTCGTGATTGGGTTACTAAGCAAAACAAAGCAAGTACTCTTTGACTTGAAGTGTCCCTATAACCCGACCATGAAAAAAAAGTAGTATCATTAATATGTCTTTCTCTTACGCCCGGTCGCTCGGTTGCAAATCTATAACTACTTGTATATACTATATCTTTGGTTTATTTATTTTCATCTGTCCGGATTGCATTCGCCATCTCTGGAGGCGTTTTAACATGGTAGCCCTGCCACTCCGGTGAACATCTTAAACTTCATTCTGTGGTTCTGGGTTCGATTCCTAACCAGCTCAAGTTGTAAAATTGCCTTATTGAAGCTGTGCTGGGTCTTAAGTCTTGTTAAAAAGTTGCGTGTTTATCTATTTTTATTTTATATACAAGTGGTTCTGTGAGAACAGTAGACCTCGTGAGCTCTTATAACCATGCAATAACCGCCACTTTCCCCTGGCTTAGCAAAGCCATTTCAGTGAAACTCGTCCATATACATAAGTAATATACAAAGTGGAAGGGATACACTCGTAATAAATCGAACCACGGGCTATACTAGATCACTAAAGTATACAGAAATTATAATAACAGTCAACAAACAAAAATAAATTTTGACATTTCAATACAAAAGTGTGCAGTCGCCCGGGCGATTTGTATGGGAATGTCGAATTTTTTATTTTATTTTTATGTCCCTTCAACGTTGTATAACGGTACTTCTCCTTTTACCTTTCTCCACTCCTCCTTTTTGGATTTTTTTTGCAACATCTTGTGAAGAATAGTCCTTAGTGTGCTTCTCAAATAACGCTACAGCAAAGTTCCCTTCTTTTTCCCTATTTCTCCTCCAATCAAAAATTGCGATCGACTAAAAAAATTAGTAAATCAAGGAACTTGTGTGCCAAATTTCATCAAAATCGGTTGAGAAATGCGACCTGTAGGCGAGAACAGACAGACAGACAAAAGCATTTTTGGCCAATCTCGAAACGACGCTTCGCTTGCTCGGTCAATTAGTAGTTGACTGAGCGAGCTTAGCGAGCGAGGGCTATAATTCAAGTTGGGGCGAAAACACATTGTATGTATGTATGTATGCATGTTTGTTCCGCGATAACTGCCGAACCGATGGTCCGATTTTGATGAAATTTGGTAGGCATGCATGAAATATCAATAGAATTTTCAAGTTCGTTGGGCATCAAAATCGGTTTAGTAGTTTTTGAAATATTAATAAAAAATCGCGAGGTCTAAATTCGCGGCGAACTACTAGTATTTACTATGCCATATGCTAAAATGCCAAGTAACAATATATTGGAGATTTTTATGATTTTTCAGGTAACCGTTTAACAATTTGTGTTATTTCTGTCCAGTTCTCAACCCTACTGTTCTTCGGACCGTACTTCTACGGCCCTGGTGTGTACAAAACCTACATCTTTGGAGACTTAACACTGGTCCAGGGAGTGGAGATAGTAATCCATTTAACCGGGTTATTAACAACTTTACCCATCGCGGTTTATAATGTTTATTTGTAAGTATTTTATATTATTAAAACTAACGGGAGATAACTCCATTATGAGTTAGGTAATTAAAACCGGTAGACTCATTGAAATCGTCAGGTCGCCGCTGACACTCGCCCTCAAGATGATCTCTTTCTTCTTCTTCATCTGGACGCGTTCCCGGTTGCATCCTCAGCTATTCTGCTTCGGAGCCCGGTGTGCGCTTTCCCACTTTTTTTTCAAACGCAATATGCATATCAATGGTCACCCAAGGATGCCAAAAATCCAGCGAGTTGGAGAAGAAATAGCCGGAAAATTTTAAACGATTTGGCTACAGTTCTACGACCGGCCGCCTGCCTGACGTCAACCCTCCTTGGGAATGCTATTGTAGCACGAGCTTTAAGTGCTATTTATTATTTAGTCGCCTCTTACGACTTCCACAGTAAGAGATGGAGCGGTCCCTTTCTGACCCGGAACCACACGGGTCGCCCTCAAGATGATCGTCGTAATCGACCAAAACCTGGTCGAACTTTTCCGACTATATCACGTGTGTCAACCGGTTTAAATGAATTAATTATGAAGTATTTTAATAATTGACTGAATTTTGACCTTTGTGGTGTAATAGTCAACACGCTAGTCCGCCAATCCGGAGGTTCTGGGTTTGCCCCAGCCAGGGCAAGTTTAAACAGTCTTCTTCAAATTGTCTTTCAAGTATCTAGCAATTACGGTTCAAGATATAGAAAGCCCTGTGACAGACGGACAGACAGCGGAGTCTCAGTAGTAGGGTCCCGTAAAATGTAATTTTTCTTTTTAGATACTGCAAGTCTCCAAAAGGCAAAGAAAAATCCCTGACCAGCGTACTCCGGCCTATCTGGTCCATGCTTGTGATGTCCACGCTAATGGTCACGTGGTGTCTCAAATCCCCCAACGGCGTCATCTCCTACGACCCCAGGATTTTCGTGCTGATTTATGGGATAATGTTTACTAATATTTCTGTAAGTATATCGTCCATATTGTAGTCTCGTTTAGGATGCCACATGTGTGGATTACTCTTGCACCCTCACATTTGCCTGCAACGTCTAATCTTGGTTAAGCGGCGGCTTGTACTGCAGAGGCTGCCAAAAAGCGGAAAAATGCGGGTCTGGGAGACAGTTTTATCTTTCTACCATTCGCAGTGGAGACCATGGGACCTTGGGGCCCTGAAGCAAAGTTACTTTTTAAGGACGTCACAACGCGCCTTATCGAGGCAACTGGTGACCCTAGAGCTGGCTGCTTTTTTGCTTAGAGAATAAGACTCGCTATACAGTGGAAATGCTACCAGCATCTTGGGTACGTTGCCTCGATGTGGCGCGTTGGAAGAGATATTTTATTTGTAAAAATGTACCTGTATAATTTTAATTTGTTTGGAATAAAGTTTATTTGATTTATCATAGAATCAAAAGACCAATAATGGTTATCAATGAATGCTCCATGTCGAGGCGTATATCTTCTGAGACACTGAGAAGTACAGTGGTGGTACTATGCCCAGGCCAAAAACTAGACTGCAGTGGTGTAAGAAGATGGTGCGCCGTGTGGTTCCCGGCAGAGTAAAATAGGACCACTCCAAGTCTTCCCGTGGATGTCGTAGAAGGCGACTTAGAAAACACAAGCTAAACAAAGCTTATAAACATCAATGACATCCCTCCAACCCGTCTGGCCAGCATGGAGAGTGTAGGCCAAATCTTCTGGCTTTTCTGGCCAAGTATGGCTCTGGTAGTACAGAGAAGGTCGTGCTCCTGCAGTGGAGACTGATAAAAATCTGATGATGTAGATGGTGTTGGGTGGTGGTTTAATCTGGATGATGGTGGAAGATCTTTTTTTCTTTTTTTTAGAGCCGCCTGATAGTGGCATGTATGACCGGCCAGCGCTGCGAACTGGTCTCCTGGCTCAACTACCCACTGCTACTAGTGGTGTGGACCTCACTGTACATGCCGCATTTGGAAATAACTGTGATGTATCTGTTCGCTACGTTTGCTTTGGGGGCCCATGTACATTATGGAGTTTGTGTGGTACGTAGCTTTTTAACCCTTTTTTAACGTGCTACAAAAGAGGAGTAAGTTGTGATTAGGGTTGCCAACTTTTTTTTAGATCAAATATAGTATTTTTAAATTCAGTACCCATAGAATGTAGTAGATAGGGCATAATAAAAAAATATAGCACTATACATTTGTTATCGCTGTTGATATTTGTAAGGAACATTCATCGTTCAAAAATATTCTTAAAGCTATGTTAAGAAGTGAGTGTTCTGTTTCGATAATAGAGACCGATTTTAGCGACTTTGCAGATAAAATATCGTAGTTTTGCCTACTATAATATAGTTTTGAAATAATAGTAGTTAGACACCTAAAATAGTAGGATACTAGGTAATTAGGTATACAGGTGACTTTTTATCCACCGGTAAAATTTTTGGAGCAAGTTCAGTCCATGATACTGAACTACTCTCTATAATTTTTTTTTTTTAAATCCTTTAAAATTTTTTGTCCTCCTATACAAAATCCGTTTGGCTGAGCGCTGATTTGTATGGGAGGATGAAAAATTTATATCGATTTTTAATATCTATAGAAAGTAGTTCAGTATCATGGACTGAACTTGCTTCGAAAATTTTGCCGATGGATAAAAAGACAGCCTGCATTATGTAGTAGGGTTGGCACCGTAGTTGTGATCTCGGTAGCGGGCAGTGACATTAAAATAGGAGATTTTTAATATGCATTTGTAGACTAATATCTTTAGTTTCTATTATGAAACAAGGTACATATGACAGAATATGTATTTTATAATTCGCAGAGTACTTTCCTTGAATATAGCTAGAGGAATCAAAATCACCCTGTATATTCTTGAACTATTTGTGTCTATGCGATTCACGTGACCATCTCCCCAGTGACTTAAGCTTTTTTTCTTTTTCAGGTGCGACAAATCTGCGAATACCAAAAAATAATGTGTTTTACTGTTCCTAAGGAGAAGCAAAAGTGAAATTACAATAAGGACTTTTACCGCCAAGCGATAGTAGGCCCGCGACTGGTCAGTGACCGTCGGCAAAGTTCGTGACAGCAGAGACAGTCAGCGACGGTCGCCGACAGTCTTCGACTGCCGCGCAACATTCGGCGGTCGTCGCGCGGCCGTCGGTTAAAGTTTGTTACAGCAGTGACAGTCAGCGATGGTCGCCGACGGTCGACGACTGTCACCAACTGTCGCGCAACAGTCGGGAACGTTGCGCAACACAAGTCGCCGACGGCCACCGACCAGGGTCGGCATACTGACGCTCGTCTGTTAGAGCCCTATGGGCTCTTACGGCGACCGTCGGCGACCATCCCCGACCAGGGTCGCGAGCTGCTGTCGCTGGCATACATTCTTTCGTCTGTCTAAGCCCTAACTGGTACAGGAATGAGAGAGTATTTATATTGGAAGTTGTATAAACATATTAGATTAAAATAAATTATTTTTATATTTTTTAAGTCTATCTTTTTTTATGACGTCGAATCTTCTGGCTACGATTGCTGCAAAAAAACCCAAATCCTTTGCATAAAG
The DNA here is from genome assembly GCA_963576875.1 of Acrobasis repandana. Taxonomy (NCBI): domain Eukaryota; kingdom Metazoa; phylum Arthropoda; class Insecta; order Lepidoptera; family Pyralidae; genus Acrobasis; species Acrobasis repandana. The sequence continues at coordinate 4,834,740 of OY756238.1, forward strand.
TGGGTAATTGATGGACTAAATGACGGCCTTAAAAAATCTTGACATAAGTCGACCACTTCTTCATCTAAGCGCGTTCCCGGTTGCAGCCTCAGCTGTGCTGCTTTGGAGCCCGGGGTGCGCTTTCCTGCTTTTTCTTCTCTAAATATAATATGTCAACCCTCCTTGGGAAACAAACATCTCGTTATACAACTGTAGAACGAGAATGTTTGTGCTTAGTCCTTTAGTCGCCTTTTACGACATCGCCAGGAAGAGATGAAGTGGTCCTATTCTAGGCTGGAAGCCACACAGCCAAACCACTAACACAAAAAAGAAATCAAGTTCTACCACAGAATAAGTACTAGTACGCTCTACTGATGTGTGGAATAGCTCGCTGAAATTATTTAGTATCTCTAGACATGGTAGAATCCGTCGCGTAATGCCGTGTTTCTGTCGCATGTCGAGTTTGTGACAGAGATAAAGCTGATAGGCTCTGCGAAAACCAACTATAATGGTTCGAAATTCGGACATAATGCGCCGGGACGATCAGTCAAACTGCGCTGAAAATAGGGATGATGACTGGGTCAGAAAAGTATTATTCTAATTAGTTCGTTAGTTAGATTATCCAAAAATAAGGTACCCATATTTTTCAGTTTATCAAAAAAGTAAAAATTCATAAAGATACAGAGTATCAAAGTTCCAAAGTGGGGGCTTATGACGTCACCGATGGGTAAAAATCGTACGAAAGCGTGACGTCATGCGAAATTTAAATGCGCTGTATCTTCGTTATTTATTGTTTCTGAGAGAAAAGAAAAAATACGTGTACAAAATTTTTTTTCAATCTAACCGATGGGTCAAAAATATTTTTTCAGTCATCATGCGTACCTATAACAGGACGCCCAAACACTACCTGGCGGATAAACTTTTTAAAACCAGTAGTTCGCCACGAACTTAGACCTCGCGATTATAGTTCCCTAAGTAACACCTAGATGACGCTATCCAAAGTTAGAAATCGCTATGGTTTCGTTTGCTACATAATCGCGGACACTTTTATTATTATTTCAAAAACTACTGAACCGATTTTGATGCCCAACGAACTTAAAAATTCTATTGATATTTTCTACATGCCTACCAAATTTCATCAAAATCGGTCCATCTTCGGTTCGGCAGTTATCGCGGTACAAACATGCATACTTACATACATACAATGTGTTTTCGCCCTAACTCGATTTAGAGACCTCGCTCGCTTCGCTCGCTCGATCAACTATCTAGGACCATACCAGCAAACTACAATGACAGAGCTAAATGGTGGCAATAAGTATATACTTATTACTTACTTACTTTGAATATTCAAAGGGCTCTCAAATTACTAGTAGTTCGCCGCGAACTTAGACCTCGCGATTTTTATTAATATTTCAAAACCTACTAAACCGATTTTAGTGCCCAACGAACTTAAAAATTCTATTGATATTTTCTACATGCCTACCAAATTTCAAACAAAATCGGACCATCGGTTCGGCAGTTATCGCGGAACAAACATACATACATACAAACAATGTGCTTTCGCCCCAACTTGAATTATAGACCTCACCCGCTTCGCTCGCTCGGCTTTGCTTAAAGGGACGTTCGCTAAACAACAATCTTTCTATACGACAACTTCTCTTATAGGCAACTTTAGTACAGTGTTGATTACTGGTTTGAGAAATTAACGGCCTGATGAAGGGGATTGGAATGAGAAAGGGAAGAACAGACATGATTGGAAGCGTAGAGGGGAGGTTTTAGCAGTGGGACACAGATAGCTAAAAAAATGTGTTTTAATGATTTCATCTAATGACCATACATAAAAGATAGCATTTAATAAAAGAGAACCACTTTAATATGAAAAAAGATAATCCTAAAAAATAGAAACGATTAGACGGTAAATATTGACGCAAAATATATAAATCTGTCCCATTATTGAATTTTTATTTTATTGGTTTACACTATAAATTTACAAACAATACATTTTAAAGACATAGTACAGAGGAAAGATGAGATACCTGTGCCACCGCGCGCATCGCGCACTACGTGAGGTGGCACAGGTATCGCATCTTTCCTCTGTACTTAGATGCTACTTATTTCTAAAGAAATTTCTTCCAGCAGAAGCAGCAAGGGGAAATGGGAAGAAAAAGGTAATTGGCGTGTCTAATATAAAACTAAATAAATAAATATAGTACAGTCATTTGGTAGTTTTGGTAATATTACAGATTTTGATGTCTTCTTTACGAATTTCGACTTTACCACTTCGTATTTTTGTCGCTCGCGCCGCCATTTTGGAAAACTGGCACCAAAAAGCAGTTTTTTGACAATACCTCCTTTCCGACTTATTTTACGATAAAAACAGTTATATACAACATGAAACAAGAGACAATTACCTACAACTAATGTATATACCTTTTTTTTCATAAAGTCAATAGTTTTGGCGTACGAGCGCCGCAAAGTGTACTCCGCGCGTTTTGGCCAAAAAACTCATTAGTTAGATGGTAGAGCGATGGGTAGAGCGAGACTGAAAAATCATTAGATTCCCTATAGGTACTAGGTACTAAATTCAATTATTCTCTTGTCTTTGGCGCGTACTAAATATCCGGCCCATTTCCATTTTAGTCTTCTTGCGTGTAATACATATAAGTACTTATAAATAAACACCCAGAACAATTTGAAAAAAGGCCATTTTCCAACTTGCCTTGGCTGGGGATCGAACCCAGAACCTCCGGAGTAGTAGACTAGCGTGTTAACCATTACGCCACGGAAGTCGTCATTCACTCCCATATTTAGTTTATTTACTTAGGTACTTACTATGTAGTTTAATTAGGTAACAGATATCTATCTTACTTTTTTTTTACGTGTCCTACGCTTCAACCTTTTTGCCCCAAAGGCCATCGGTTGGCCGCGCTATATGTCCTGCCCACTGCCATTTTAATTTACAACAACCTCATATCTAAATAACTAAATATATAAATTTTTGGTAGTACCATAGGTACCTACTTATCGCTCAAAAGCTCAGAATAAAATAAATTCTCAAAATAACAGATAATATCAAAAAGCAAGAAAAAAGGCAGAATAATGACAGTGAACAAAGGATAAAAATACAAACGTTTAATTAAAATACATCAAGTAAGAATACCCATAATATAAAGCACCAGTTTAGACGACACATAGTCGAAAACAATAGAATTTCTCCTTTGGGGATTAATTACATGAAACCAGAGTCCCTATAGCATGAACTAGCAACCTGTTTAAGGCCTGTCCTATCACCAGGTACGTAGAAAATATGACACCACCACACGATCTAATTCACAAAATAATACGCAATATAATACAGAATAGCAAAAAATGAGCAATACGCGAAAAGCTGCCAAGAGGCCACCCTAAGTGTGAAAGAGATGAATATATGTGTGCAATACGGTACACAACTCCGTCTTTAAATTACACGTTCTCATAGCCTTGTAGCCACTATTTCATTCTCGTAAGAGACCAATTTCATTTCAATTACTGAAGCATTTTCAACTCTATTTCCAAAGTAGTAAAGTAGTAATAAAGTTCAAATTGTGTTGTGTTAAAATGGAGTTGTGACTCTTTGGTTATGATACGAAATTCAGTAATGGGGGGTGCGCGACATGGACACCAAAGTCGGGTTTAGAATTTCAGTACAGCTTCGGATAGCTACGAAGCACTGCTTTGTTCGTTGTCCAATTGTTTACTGATCTATTTTTTTTTTAATTTCCCTCCGGTATCAGACAAGTAAAATTTGAAACCGGATTCGATTCTTTTAATTTTGAACCCCGTCGGTGGCCAGTAATTTTAAACTAAAAACTTTTTAAAAGTGACTTTTAGTGACCAGTGTTTGTGTTTTAAAAAAATAGTAAAATTTTGAGTGAAATGTTTGAAGATTAAAAATTAACTTTTAGGTAAGTGTGGTGCTTGACATTAACAGTTGAATTGTGGTGGTGTGGCGATATTAAACTGGCATGTTGGTGAAATAAAGAAAAGCATGCATTTTTTTTATACATAGGTCCTAGGAAACTTATAAGATGAGCGGCATTTGTGAGTCAAATATTTTAGTTTTTAACTTAATGTTTTTAATTAAGTCGGTTAAAACTTTTTTATTAAATAAAAAAAATATAAGGTTGTCTTTTGCGTAGGTATAGAGCGGTAGAGTCAGGCGTTACTTACCTACATATTTTTTTTACTGTTATCTATTCTTAATATTATACGTTTTCATTTATAATTTTAAGAATATATTCTTTTAAAGTAAATATTGAAGCCTAAATTTATTTAAGGAAATCTCTAGGTAATTATTAAAATTGCAAAACGAAACTTCGCGGTAATTTATGCAACTTTTGTCGGAAAAAGGGTTTTCTTTTTACAATATGCAACATGCATGTTTTAAAAAATAATAAATACTTAATGTAGTTTTTAATTCACTACCTAAATCCTATTGAAATATGTAAGTACCTACTTAAAAATAAGCCCATTTTACTACTTACATGTATTGACTGAAGTCAGTTTACTAAAGACAATACATTTAATTCTAATAAGATTTTTTCTAACCAGAAATTTATACTAATACTTTTTTTTCAAAGTTAAAATCATTTATTTATCTTTGATAATGGCCAATTTTTTTTTCTTTTTTAATAAACAATTATCAACACAATCTTGCGGACCATAGATACTCGTAGAGTCGAATGGAGTATAATTGCAAAATACGAAAGATAATAAAAAATAATAGGTACCTACTTATTTGTTTTTCGTGTGTGGAAATCGAGCAATTTTTGGCCACTCGTGGTCAATTATCCAAGCGCGGACCGCACCCGGGATTGCTTAACTTGCGAAAGCGCTCGTACCTAACGCGTATACTCCCACCGGGCCACGTTCTTTTTTTATTAACTTTTACTATTATACAAAGTGGAAGGGACATACCCGTAATAAATCAAACTACGGGCTATACTAGATCATTATAGGTAGTGTAATGAAATTAAAATAACAGTCGAAAAACCAAAAAAAAAATTGACATTCCCGTACAAATTGCCTGAGCGGCTGCACACTTTTGTATGGAAATGCTGAATTATTTTTTTTTGTTTGGCTGTTAATTTAATTTCATTATACTATAATAATCTAGTATAGACCGTGGTTTGATTTTTTACGGGTGTGTCCCTTCCACATTGTATAATAATAATACTTATCTACATATACACTGTTTTAGAAGGTTAGGTAAAAATTAAGGTTTTTTTTTAAATACTTAGTTAATTTCCTTAAATTTTACCTTGTTTCTTTGTTTCTTCCAATAAAAATAAACAATATACGTCGTAAATTTGCAAATTTTTTGAAAAAAACTTTTACAACCAATTTTCTCAATTACGAAGTTATTAGTGTGACAAATTGTTTTTCATTACCTAAATATTTTTATTGTTCGGAAATAGACATATTAATTCAGTTAATTATTGTCGTACAAAAGGTACTACTCAAAACGCTAAGTCATCATTATTCCTATAGAATACTCTACTATTTGTACTGTAGGTACTCATGCACTTGCCTTTCGATTGTGTCTTGAATCCAGAATTAATTGTTTGAATATAGTATATTTTTACTTGTTAAAAATGGAGTAATACAATTCAAAGTTTCAATATAATTTCTATTTCTACACACCTATGCAATTAAGTTAATATATAACTTATTTCACCTTAATGGAAAGAAATTAATCAAAATTGAATAAAGTATTATGATACCACCGTAGAAAATAATTATATAGTATTTATTTTTCCGGAATATGATTAAGAGGGATGAGATATATAGAGATAATTAATATATAAAATAACCTATAATTAATTATCTCTATATATCGTATCCATATAAACTTGGCATGTACCTATAATAGTTACACATGTCAGTTTCAATCCAATCCATAAAGCAATCAATAATGCGTGACAAATTTAAAAACATCTAAATATCTACAACTTTACGTTTATACTAGTAAGTAAGATATTATATTATTCTAATTAATTAAATAAATAATTAAATACCTACCTCTATATCTACCTATCACACAGATTGGCCTAGCCCCAAAAATAAGTTGTTTAAACTTATGGGATACTAATTCCAAAATACTGTATTTTATACGGATAATATTTATTTTATCGATTTTCAATTAAAACGAAATACCTACTTATAAGATTTATTTTAAGAAATTGATAAACTTAAAATAATTCTGCAAGCAGGTGAGGTTTTTTTTTTATTCATTTAAATACTTTTATAAAACTTGTATCAGGCTTTTATAAATACTTTAAAAATACCTAAACTGCAACCTAACTAGATTTATTATAATAAAATTAAATGATAAATAAGTACTTATATTAGGTACCTATATATTTAGGTAAAACTTATATGTATGTATATGTAATAAGAAAAATTTCACTTAACTAACACTTAAATTAATATTAAGACTCTCTTCCAAATAAAATTACTCTCTTGAAGTCTTATTCTTTGTCTTACTCTATTCTTCATGGTTTATTTATTTGAGGGATGATAATAAAAAAAACAGTCATACCTATTCTAAAATTTATTTACAACTTTTGAGCTGATAAATCAGTGACGCACTTAAACGATATTAATAAATATTTAAATACAAATTACACTGTTTGAACTAACCCCAAACTAAGTTTAAACTTGTATTATGGTAGGTATACTAACTAACGATACTATATTTTATAGTAAATACATACAACGTGGAAGGGACACACTCGTAATAAATCGAACCACGGTCTTTACTAGATCATTATAGTATAATGAAATTAAAATAACAGCCAGAAATAAAAAAAAAACAACTGGCATACAAAAGTGTGCAGCCGCCCGGACGATTAGTATAGGAATGTCGAAAATTTTTTTTGGTTATTGACTGTTATTTTAATTTCTAATTCTAGCCCGTGGTTCGATTTATTACGGGTATGTCCCTTCCACTTTGTATATTATGTAGAAAAACACTCAAAACTCGGAACAATTTAAAAAAGGCCATTTCTAACTTGCCATGGCTGGGGATCGAATCCAGAACCTCCGGAGTGGCGGACTGCCTAAACCACGAAGCTAAAACTAAACTCCTAGAATATAATTTCAACCTTTTCCAACATGCCAATTCAATCTATTTTTAAGCGACTTCAAAATATTAGGAGCTTCTTAATTCGAATATATGTTTTTTGTTAATGTACATCATCATCATCCTCATGTATTCCTGGTTGCATCGTCAGCGGATACGCTTCAGAGCCCGGGGCCCGCTACCTAACCTAGGCGATTTGACGAGGTTACTGGTTTTTACACAGAGCTACTGCCGTCTGACCTCCGCAACCCCAAGGGTTGACCAGAACCAATCCTAGGATAGGTACAAACGCTAGATGGCGTTCGGGACCAACAGCTTTACGTGCCTTCCGAAGCACGGAATCATCTTTATTTTCGGATAATCAGGTGATTTAAGCCTGCAATATCCTAACCAGACTGGAAACAACTTTTCGCAAAGTATGCTTCCGAGTGGGATTTGAACCCATGACCTCCGGATCACAAGGCAGACGCCTTGACCACTGGACCACGGAGGCAGTCAGTTTTTTGTTAATGTACATACGAGTATGTTTCTCAGTTATTGAGAAACATCCGTTTTGTAACCGATTTGGAAAATTCTTGTTTTATTTGAAAGGGTTATACATGCACGTTGGCCCCATTGTCACTTAGTGAAGATCTGATGATGGAATCCTTAAGAAATCGAGGGAACCCCTCAAATACACTATGCACATTTAATCTAATCAAAGATTTGCATTGAGAAAGTGAGTTTTGGTGAAGTGGAACTGATAGGAAAGACCAGAAATTGAAGTCGCTTTAGTTTTTGTTTAAAATAATCTATCATTATAACAACTACTATACTTTTTTGGTTAAAACTAACATGTACCTAACATATAGTAACTCACCTGCAAAGCATGAATTATTGTGATAACAAGGAGTTGGAAAGTTGTAATATTTTTACCAAAAAGAGGAATTTTTGGTAAAAATATTACAACGATAATTCATCATCATTATCAGGTCTTTCTAGTCTCCACTGCAGGAGCACGACCCTCTCTGTACTGTACTACCATACTTGGCAAGAGCAGCCAGAGGATTTGGCCTACACACTCCACGCTGGTCAGACGGGTTGGAGAGGTCTCATTGATGTTTATAAGCGTTGTTTAGCTTGTGTTTCCTAAGTCGCCTTCTACGACATCCACGGGAAGACTTGGAGTGGTCCTATTCCACTCTGCCGTGAACCACACGGCTTACACACAACGATATATGTTCAGCTAAAAATCGAACAAACCCTACAACTAATAAGTTGAATGTTTATAAAATCGGTGTTATTTTGGAAACTGGCGTCGTAGAATTGTCAGAATTATAACATTCGATTCATAACAACCGCCGTACGAACATATTTGTGTTCGTGCCCGTAGTCATATTGATATTTTTTTACCGGCGAATTATTTTATGAAGACTTTTGGTGAAGTTTTGCTCCAAATTAAATAAGTCCCTTCTGTAATTCGCTAATTTATTTGTTATATGTCAGACAACCTCCGTGGGAGGTTCTAAGTGCGATCCTCAGCCAGGGCAAGTTAGAAAATGGCCTTTTTCAATTTGTCCCGAATCTTGAGTGTGTGACTGTTTATCTATAATGAACTCGTATTTATCATAAACATAGTACCGTTGAGTTAGTAACATAATTTAAAAAAACTTACTTTGGGGCTAGCTCAATCTTTGTGAGTTGTCCCTATATAATATATTTATTTATATCTGGCGCACAATGTACAATTTACAAAATCAATAATCCGCTAGTTTCCAAAAAGTCAAATTAGATACTTTTTAGGGTTTATTACTGAGACTCCGCGGTCTGTCCGTCTGTCACAGGGCTCTATCTCTTGAACCGTAATAGTTAGACACCTGAAATTTTCACCGATTATGTATTACTGTAGCCGCTATAACAACAAATACTAAAAATAAAAAAAAGTTAAATATTAAAGGGCGTCGTCATACAAAAAACGTGTTTTTTCAGGATTTTTAGCTCGATCTGTCACAGGGCTCTATCTCTTGAACCGTAATAGCTAAATGGAGAGAAAGAGCAAGCTCTTAAATTAAAGACGAAAAGAAAAATACCTAACAATATTATCCAAATTGTGTATTAGTTATTAATTATTAATGTAATAATATAATAATGAAATAAATAAAAAATCAAACAATTAAAAAATACGAATAAAAGACAAACTTTAAAGAACCTCAATAATCCAGAGCCGTGAAAAAATTAAAAAATAAAAATCTTATTTCTTTTTTTTGCAATTCCAGCCAGCCTTGCAAAATCCGTATTATTTTATAAATAGCCATAAGGTAAACTGGATTGTCAAATTATAAAAAAGCAAGCCTACGGCCTCGTCGATGGGCAGCCGAGCGTGCTTCGGCTGGTGGCTGTTCCGCGAACCTATAGTCTTAGTGCAACCATGTCGCTGCTGGTTAGTGCAATCAACCAAGTCAACCATGCCCTAGGATACATTGGGATGAGCTGAGGGGCATATCGATAATGTGTTGACAGTATTTGGGATGTAAATATCGATATCGATGATTGAAGCTATATCCAATAGGCACCTTGGTGCCGAGAAGTTGAGAATGGGTCGTGCGCTGTTATTTGTGCAGGCCCTGTTGTTAATATTAATAAAACGGGGATAGATGGAACATGGGATGAGTCGGTATCTGGAAAGGCAATTATCGATACCGAAGATTGAACCAAGTAGTCCAGAAAGATCGCTTCGGTGCATAAAAGGAATGAAGTGCACTGGTCTAGTCAGAATTAGATTGTCAAAATATAAAAAGCAAGATTACTGCCAAGTCAAAGAGCAGCCGAGAGTGTTTGGGTTGGGGGCTGTTCTGCGAATTATAGTGTGATAGTGCAGTCAACATAGTCAGTCAACTAACATACCCAAGGATACTTTGGGATGAGTCAGGGGCACCAGGCCACGTATCGATAAAGCCTTGTCAGTCCCGAGTGTAACTTTGAACCAATTTATAAATAAAATGAATATACCTAGGTACGCGTGGTCAACATCGATCGAATCAGGGAATCGAGGCACTATAGCTTCTAGATTGTGGATCCTAGAGCTATAGTGCCTCATAAATTATACCATCAAATCTATCTCATCTCTACGGCTCGGTCATAAATAGAGAACCACACGAGTAATTGACCAAGCAAGCGAAGCGTCTCAATTTCGAGATTGTCCAAAAAAAAATCTTCTGTCTGTTCTCGCCTTTAGTTCGCATTTTCCAACCTATTTTGACGAAAATTGGCAAACAAGTTCCATGATGTATTCCACTTCACTAGTGTGTATTCCTAATCATATAATGGGCTAAACCTACTGTAAAAACTTAGGTAGAGGCAGTGTATTTGCCATCGACTGGACTGTATCCCAGCCCTACGGCTCGTGCCGTAAAAAGAGGACCCCGCACACTTCATTAATAAAAGGTTAAATATGTCGAAGACGCCCGGATAAGGTTACGGCGATGGGTGGCGGCCATCTGAAAACGCTGGATTGTTAACTTTGTATAGGATCACTTTGTTTTACGTCTATTGTTGTTTGTTCTTGGTTTGTGTAAATTTTTTTTGATTGTTTTACGGCCCTGGATACAAGTCCTTTAGATCTTGTCTTTAGTTTTGTCGCTTCTTCATTCCTAACAAGTTACAATCAAAGGCTGGTGTAGGCCTTTGATTGCTTTATTTTTATATTTACAAATCTTTACGAGTCCACTGGTTTTAAGAAGAATTTGCCTACATACAAAAATAAATTCGACATTCCCATACAAATTGCCCAGGCAGTTTTTTGTATGAAAATGCATATTTTATTTTTGTTTTTTGACTTATTTTAATTTAATTCTTTAATAAGTACAGCCCGTGGTTCAATTGATTACGCATATTAATATTTACCTTACACGTTGTATATTAAATAAATAAATATATAGGGATTGGGATAGCCCCAAAGTAAGTTTAAACATGTGGTTTGGGATACTAACTCAACGATAAATTCTATGATAAATACATTTATAGCTAAACACCCAAGACCCAGGTCAATTTGAAAAAGACCATTTTCCAACTTGCCCAGGCTGGGGATCGAACCCAGAACCTCCAGAGTGGCGGACTAGCGTGTTGACCATTACGCCATGGAGGTCGTCAAAATATTTAAAGGTTGTTTTAGATATGTCGAAGACGCAGAGATAACGTTACAGACATCATTATCATCCGAGCGTATTCCCGGTTGCAGCGGTAACACAGAATAAATAATACTAACGTACAGAAATCTCACTCAGCAAAGAAATTCAAAGAAATATCTACTCAATGTGGCGATATGGTTTAATTTAGCTCACGTCAGAACTCAGCACCTTTTCGTATAAATACCTAGACTTTCATTGCAAGCCAATTTCATTCTTATTACTCTGGACAAACGATTCGAATAACTGAATTTACCACCCGCAGGGGCTGCCTGCGAGCATAGTAATAATGTAGGTACATTTTCGATACCTAAACGGGGAGTGACACAGGCCTGGCGGCAAAGCTTCAGAGCCCGGGGTCCGGAGTCCGGGGTAACCTAACCTAACCGAGGTGATTTGACGAGTACTGGTTTTTACACAGAGCGACTGCCGTCTGACCTCTGCAACCCAAAGGTGTGAAATACTCTTCCATGCCAAAGGTTAGACCAGAACCAATCCTAGGATAGGTTGGATTCACCCTGAAAATAGTTTTAGTATATTTTGTTAGACCCTAGAAAGTATAATTGATAAATATCAAATCGGTAGCTTGAATGAGGCGTCTCTACTTTATTTAATGATTACAACATTTACAACAGAACATAGTATAAATTCGCATATAATATGACTGATATACTTATATGACAAGATATTTGTGTAACGCGAATGTCTAACGTAATTTTTAGAATAACAATCAAGAAGAGTTATTGCTCTTCTGTAGGCCAAGAAAATAGAAGTTATCTCCTTTATTCGCTTATGTTATAGAAACCAATATTTTTTTTAAATTCCCCATTCTTTTAATCATTGATATTGATAAGCTTTATAGATTACAAATTAAATATAATATTATTACTTATTCACGCACATAAATCTTACAGACAGACGTTCTTTATTCTGCCATTATGAACTTCACTCATCATGTCTCTTCATCATATGCGACCTTTTTACGTCTTATTAATTTCGAAAGTAAAATCTCGAGCATACTGGCCGAAATTAAAACGATTTAGCAGAGGCTGACGGCCGTCGATGCCTTTGCCTTTTTTCAAATTTCGAATTCGTGCTCACAACACCCGCATTGTGCCCGACACTTCCAAGAATGATTTCGTTGAACGATCGAGTGAGACAACGGTATGTGAGATGTAAATGTGAGAGTGAGATGCAAAGTGGATATTAATTTTGTTTTTCTTTTCGTTAATCTGTGGCCACATGTGGCGATTGTTCTGGACCTTATGGTCATTCGGCGTGATGTTTTGGGTCGTTTATTTGTCGAATTGTCGTCTTGCCTTGGTTACTGAACTTTCTTAGTGTTATTTTAATTAAGGCCGTACCTGAATTTTCCGGTGTCCAGTGCTGCCCCCATTTAAAATAAATCATTTCAAAGAAAACGGAGGCATTATTTAAAATTTTGCTACTATAAAATCCTAGATAACCTTTCAAAGTAGCAAAATTTTAAATAATGTCTCCGTTTCCTTTAAAATGATTTATTTTAAATGGGGGCAGCACTGGACCCCGGAAAATTCAGGTACGGCCTTAATATGTGGTTTCCTACTTATTCTTCACGTTATTATGAGAAGTTATTCTTCTCTTCCTACTTGTGGGGTTGATAAATAGATATCATGAATATACTTGTAAGTTTTTTATTCGTTGACGACCAAACGAGGAGAGGCCCGGACTATTGCTCAATTTGTTTAGACAATATCAATACAACTATGACGACCTCCGTGGTGTAATGGTCAACACGCTAGTCCGCCAATCCGGAGGTTCTGGGTTCGATCCCCAGCTAGGGCAAGTTGGAAACTGGCCTTTTTTAAATTGTCCTTGGTCTTGAGTGTTTATCTATATATGTATTTATTAAAAAATATAATATCGTTGAGTTAGTATCCCATAACACAAGTTTAAAACTTACTTAGGGGCTAGGTCAATTAGTGTAATTTGTCCTTATATATATTTACTAGCTGTGCCCGCGACTTCGTTCGCGTGGTTGTCGGAATGTTATATAGCCTAAAGCCTTCCTCTATAAATGGACTACCCAACAAAAAAAGAATTTTTCAAATCGGACCATTAGTTCCTGAGATTAGCGCGTTTAAACAAACAAACTCTTCCGCTTTATAATATTAGTATAGATATATTTATTTTTTTATTTAACTATGTATACTCTTTAGCCAATTTATTCCAACGGAAGATAGTTCTACAAGGAATAGTGTTGCCCTATTCATTTTTACAATTTAAGTTACTGGTTGCATCCATGTGCTGCTTCAAATGTCCAGCTTTTTCTTCTTATGTAGATATTTTGAACACCTAGGCCTCTATAGGACAGAGGAGTCGCTATCGAGTCGAACAACACTACCGTTGATTGTATGTACTTAAACTATGACAAATTGTATGAGACGAAATACACTAAACGGATGTATTTGTTTTAATGAAACGGTATTTAAGTTCACAACACGCGTTATTTGTGAGCGATAACTATAAACAACTTTTATTTGCCAGTTCCGGCCTAACCCGCCGATTAACGTGACGTGTTAATTAATGTTGACTAGGAATCTCTAATCTTGGTGATAAATCAGTTATGAAATGGCATGTCTATCATATCTCTCAACATCATCAACTGGTCTTTTTTAGTCTCCGCATGAGCACAACCCTCTCTGTACTACTAGAGCTATATATGCCAGATCAATCAGAGGATTTGGCCTACACTCTCCACGCTGGAGAGAGGGTTGGAGAGGTCTCATTGATGTCTGTAAGCTTGTTTCCTACTTATTTCAATAGGCATGATGACTGAAAAAATATTTTTGGACCATCGGATAGATTATTTTTAAAAAAAAGTACACTAATTTTTCATTTCTCTGAGAAACAATGACGAAGATACAGCGCATCTCTCAACTTAAATACTCTGTATATTTGTGAATTTTTACTTTTTTAATATTAAAAAATATGGGTTCATTATTTTTGGATAATCTAACTAACGGACTAATTAGAATAATACTTTTCTGACCCCGTCATCATCCCTATTTTATCATAAAATAATGAATACATGAATACAGAGTCTATATACTGAAACTATTTTAAGGATGAATTCACTCCATGATACTGAACAACTTTACCAAAGTAACAGCATATATCTCATAAAAACTAAGTTGTTTATCGACTAATCCTTTCCACTTCCCAAAACCAATTTTTCTTTAGGAGTTATTTCATGCATGACAATATTGACAATGTTGTTCTGTTATGTACATACTTGTTTTTTTTATTATTTTGTCTTGGTCTAGGGTAACGATGGTAGAGAGTTAGAGACACATTATGACTCGTAAAATAATAACATAGTGCACTATTAAAATTTTATATTGGTACCAGGCTCCCAAAAACGTGTAACAGGCACTCGCCAACGCGATAAAGATCGGGCCCTTTCAACATGGCTAGTTATCTCGAAATCGCTTTCATGGCTCGACGATTTTTTGTAAGCATGCCTACGAGTATTATATCTTGATCTAGCTTATTTATGGCAGCCGTGTAGATTAAATTTGGATTAAGGTGAAAATTAGACAGGGATTCAAAGCATTTTGTTGTGACTAATAAGTATTTAGATGAATATTCGTATTACCAAAACCTACATTAATTTATATAAGTAAATAGTACTTACCTACTTAAAATATAATGAAATTTTACTTTCTACTAGGTATGTTGGCAATCTAATTGGGAATAACTAACAAAATATAGGTACACATTTGAAAAAAAAATTGGTTGCCTGTAAAGTCGGTATACGGGCGAAAGTTTTACGTGACAAGTCTTTTTATGTCTGTCTCTCTCGCTCTTAGGCGGGCTAACCATGCCCGAGTGGAAGGGACGCGTGCCTCTCACTCGCTCTCATTGTGAGCGCATAACGTGAGCGGAGCGTAACGCAGTTTCTTGAAGTGTCACCCGGCTAACCAATTTATAAGACGTTGTCACGTCATAGATTTAAATCATTTTAACAGTAAATATATTTCTATTAGTTTATGTAAAGCTACTTTTACGAGTAGTAGATTTAATACTTACTCGTATTACGAAAATGCATGATTAATTTTATGAAATTTAAAATAAGAACGTCATACTCTAAGTAGGCACCTACCATAGAGTATCTAGGTACCTATTTTTGCTACGTCGTATTGTAACAGAAATGGATTTTGTTTATGTAGATTAATATTAATATTTAGTCGACAGAACATGAACCGTGACATGACTAGAATGTCGGCGAATCCTTTGTAATAAAACAGACGTCAATATATGCTTGTTATTTTATTTTCAATTATTATTTACGTATTTGGCATTGCAAAATAGTGACATCATCATATTTGGCGTATCGCGACCACCAGGCGAGCAGAAGCGTTAGGTGTCTGCCCGATAAGGGACTCAGGCCAGTTGTAATATAAACACATTCTTTTACTACTGGCAGAACATGCTCACCTGGTACTTACAGGTAAGAATTATGCGCACCTCCTGCATCTTGTTTCACAATAAAATAACAATTTTAACACAGGTACGTATGCAATTTTGCACAAAATTATAAGGATTTTGAATGGTAATGAAATTTCTTAATGAAAATTGTGTTTAACGTGCTGTGTAGTTAATAAACATACTTAGCCCTCATGATATTTGTATTTACTTTAAAAAATATAATGTGTTTTAAATTAAGTAACTCTTACCTACAGCATCAGGTCTTTTTTAGTCTCTACTGCAGGAGCATGAACCGCCATATAATATATAAGGTCTTTGCATATGAAATTGCCGTTTTATATGGAAAAAGTAAAACGAAAAAAAAAAATATTTAAATAATCAAAGTATGTCCCATTAATATCTACGTACTTTCGCCATTTCATAGGTAGTCGTTGAAGGCGCTTTGGACTGCCCCATTTGAATTAATTTTTTTTTCCTTGCAAATTATTATATAATTATAATATTATTATTATAATTAGGCTGACTGGTAGAGAATGCATTAGCATTAAGTCCACCTTTTGTACCATTGTGGTCAATAAAGATTTAATAAATAAAATAAAAAATATCCACGTGCGAAAAAGGTTAATGACAAGGACTGGGGAGCATGGTGGGCATCGGATACATTCCAATCGTAGCCCCTATAGGTAATTTTGCGACTGTGTATAGTAAAGTGAGAGATCTAGCGTCAATGCGTGTTTTTTGGAGTGCTTACACTTAATTCATATACCCATTTATCGAGCTTTTTCACTTTTCCAATTTGTTTTAAGTAAATTAAAATTGTCTTATCACTCACACCAAAGCCTGTCGCTACTTCTGTGGTTTGCGATGGATCTGCTTCTACGATCACCTTTAATTCTTCGTTGTCAACTAGGGTCTCCGTACGTCCACGGGGTTAGTCCTGTAGGTGAAAATTTACAAAACTAAAAAATTGGAAGCGGGAACTTAACACTATTTCTTTTACAGTAACTTCCCTTTTGGCGCGTTGGTGCCACGGTGGAACTCATATTGGTAAATAACGCGATATTATAGGTTTTCCTTATTGTGAACAGACTGATGTCAAAGAAAAATCAAATGAATCACATAATTAGAAACACAAATAAACAATATTTTATAGGGTTTTTAGGCATTCAAGATGCAGTACTAAAGTAC
The DNA here is from genome assembly GCA_963576875.1 of Acrobasis repandana. Classification (NCBI taxonomy): domain Eukaryota; kingdom Metazoa; phylum Arthropoda; class Insecta; order Lepidoptera; family Pyralidae; genus Acrobasis; species Acrobasis repandana. Next base: position 4,851,663 of record OY756238.1, read on the forward strand.
TCAAATTAAATAATGAAATAAGAAATGGTGAAAAAATACCACGTGAGCAGGACTTGAACCCGCGACCTTAGTCTCAATACGATTATGCTCTTACCAACTGAGCATTAGGTACACATTATTACCACAGAATAACAATCACTACTCATGTACAGAAGTCTCACTCAGCAAAGAAATTTAAAGAAATATCTATTCAGTGTGGTTAGCGATAGGTATGGTTTAATTTAGCTTAACTCAGCACCTTTTCGTTTAGATACCCAGACATCCATTGCAGGCCAATTTCTTTTTTATTACTCTGGAAATATAAGATTCGTATAACTGAATTTACCACCCCGAGGGGCCGCTGCGCGCATAGTAATAATGTAGGTATATTTTCGATACCTAAACGGGGAGTGACACAGGCCTGTTATTACATCTTATTGAGACTATAGTCGCGGATTCAAGTCCTGCTCACGTGGTATTTTTTTACCATTTCTTATTTCATTATGTATTTAATTTGAGTAGGTGCAAATAAACTAGCCTAAATTTGAAATAAATTTGAATTTGGAATTCCAGGCCAAACGCGAAATATTTGAGATCAAAGTGACCAACTTGAATAAACGGCAATTTCATATGTAAAAACCTAATTATTAGCCAGAGCCGGCCATGGTTGGAGAGGTCTCATTGATATTTATAAGCTTTCTTTAGCTGCGTGTTTCTGAAGTCACCTTCTACGACTTGGAGTGGTCCTATTCTACTCTGCCGGGAACCACACAGCATATGACTCTTACCTAATAATACCTATTTATTGCGCGAGTCACGTCAAATTATTTTTAAGAGCGATAAGATTAATTATCGCAATTAAATAATTTCTGTTTTTCCTAAAGGTTGACTGGTAGAGAATGCATTAGCGTTCAGTTCACCTTTTGTACCATTTTGGTTAATAAAGATTTTAATAAATAAATAAATAAGATAAGCTATTTTTTTAAAATGAGTATATAATACCTAATACAGTCCATACGTATACAGCCCCATGTCGTAAAATATTCTAAAATAGGTGCCAATGTACGAGGTTTTACTCTTGTTCCACACTTCGGCATCCGTAGCTGCTATGTGTTTATTGCAAGTTTTGGCCACTTACACACACAAAAAAGAAACAAGGTAGGTATTTTTTAAAACTGATGAATGAAGTCTTAATTGCACTGACTGTATATTTTTATAAAACTTAATCTATATGATAAACAAACCGACAACCGTCCATATGAAAAAGGTTTCTGTTTTGTGCCGCCTGGTTCATGGCTTAGAATAGGACCACTCCATTTATTGTATGAAGGAGAAAATAAAAAATTAAACACAAACGTCCCGTAATATAACTGCATTACTAAGAAATATTGGCGTCGGGCGCCGCTCGTGTGCAATACTTTTCTCACATACTCCCAAAGAGAAAAGAGAAGACCTCGGACAGGCCTTCGTAGAATTTTACTGTCGAAGACCTTTCAAAGCATAGCAATGGACTGTTTGAGTGGCTACTGTTATTTATTTGTCATTTATTTATTTAAAAAACTTTATTGTACATCAGCGATAGTTACACAAAATAAAATAACAAAGGTAATTTATTATGTCATTGTTATTTGCACAAAATACCTTTTTCATAAATAGAGGTACTTAACAAAAACATTTCGTTTTCAAATTCGCAAAATACAATAAAAAAATATTTGCCTAAATAATGAGACTTTAAAAGCACAAAGGTCTACAAGTTCATAGTTTATATATTTGGCACAGTATTCAGGGCATTACCGGGTAAACTAGTCTTGTACTAAGTTCGCAAAGTCATCGCCTTTGCATCGCCTATCAATACAAAAGAAGGTATGTGTATTGTATATCTATATATTTATCACAGTCATCGTCATCATCCGAGCGTATTCCCAGTTGCATCCTCAGCGGTAACGCTTCCGAACCCGGGGTCCGCTACCTGACCTAGGTGATTTGACGAGGTTACTGGTTTTTACACAGAGCGACTGCCGTCTGACCTCCGCAACCCAAAGGGTAGATCAGAAACAATCTTAGGATAGGTTTAAACAAACTCTAGATAGCGTTCGGGACCCACAGCTTTGCGTGCCTTCTGAAGCACGGAATCATCTTTCTTTTTAGATAATCAGGTGATTCAAGCCTGAAATATCCTTAATCAGTCTGGAAACAACTTTCAACTAAGATACTTCACAGTGGGATTTAGGCCCATGATCGATCACAACAAAGCAAACGCCTTGACCACGGAGACAGTCGATATATCTTAGTATATAAATAAACAATTTGTGGCACTTAATATAAATAACAAATCTAGTTAATTAAGAAAAAAACAAGCAATGCATCGTTGTAAAATTTAAATAGCAAATTGCTACAAACAAATAAAATAGACTGCTCTACATTTCCAATATTTGCTCCTTGACGAGCATTCGAAATTCGAATCAAATTTAGTTTTGGCGGGCGGAAGGGGCGTGGCGGCCGCTGGGCGGGGCGCGGGAGGGAGATAGGACATGCGGATGTTCAATACCAGCTGTTTCGGCGAATAATAGAGCGCGCCCCAATTTGAATTTAAAAATTGCTGGCCATTGTTCGGGAAAATGGATGTTCCATTTGTGAATGAGACCGGCCATTTTATAACATTTTTTATTTTATTTTAGGCATGATATTTTGAAGCGTTGAGTTGTATTTAGATATAATGAGTACAAATACTCTATCACGTCTTTGTCTCAAACGGGGTAGACAGTGCTAGGTAAGTAGTAGTAGCAGGCCTGTGTCACTCCCCGTTTAGGTATCGAAAATGTACTACATTATTACTAAGCGCGCAAGCGGCCCCTCCGGGTGGTAAATTCAGTTACCTATACGAATCGTTTGTCCAGAGTAATAAGAATGAAATTGGCTTGCAATGGATGTCTAGGTACGAAAAGGTGCTGAGTTCTGACGTGAGCTAAATTAAACCATATCGCTAGACATATTGAGTAGATATTTCTTTAAATTTCTTTGCTAAATGAGACTTCTGTACGTTAGTATTATTTATTCTGTGGTAGTAGTAGTAGTACCTAAGTAAGGCAGTAAGAGACAAAAGCCACGCTTAGAATGTTCCTGTGGAAAAAGAGAATCGAATTAGAGATGGGTTGCTACTAGCTCGCATCGCCTATTAAAATGATTCAGATTCTCACCCAGTCCATCGATCTCATTTTATGATTTCAATGGGAAGGAAAGCAGCTGGTTCCAGGCTAGAATAAGTAACCTACCAATAGCTAACTAAATTTGTAAATGCCAATATGTGGTATAACATCAGTGGTGATTCGTAGTGCTAATGTAATCAAAACATTAATCTCCTGGGGCGACATGCGACCCTGGTAATCGACATTGACGGCTATTATGTCTGCTTCAATCAATCAACTAACTAAATAGATACCGCACTTATTAAGTTGGTAATTATGCAAATCATATTCATCAAATTTTTTTATCGATAAAAATAGGTATACCGGGTATACGTATTTTGTAGATAAAAAAATCGGATGTCTTAGGCAGGTTGACCCAAATAAATAACAGAAATCAGGGCAAACTAAATAAAAGCTTGTAATAAAAAAGGGTAAGCACACCTCAGGCTCCGAAGCAGAACAGCTACTATATAAGCAATGTCAGATGTCTTTGCAATTTTAAAATTTTATCAGCCGCCGCGACTGCGATGCCATCAAATGATTCGTGAACGATAAACGACTTATATACATTCTTAATATTATAGATATTTGATTAAATACGTAGTTAGTCACCAATCCAAGTATGAGACACGCCCAAGGTTACTTAACAAGCGTAAGTACTAACATCGAGTTTCTCAAATTATAAGATGAGTTTAACTAATAATTAATTTAAAAAAAAAACGTCGGTTAGCACTCCGGGAGTGCCGGCAGAAGTGAAAACTTGAATATTAACGTTGTGCATTTTTGATATTTTGGAATGGTTAGGAAATAATTTTGCACGAATTGCTTTAATTATCAGTATAAAAGTACTATCATTTATGTGGTAGAATACAATATTTATTTATTGCGCTATCGTACACAAACATGACAATTTATATTACATTAAAAAGTTTATCTCTCAGCTAAACGAAACAGCAGGCGCAGGCATACATTTTCGCCGCGCCGTAGAAAGAGAGGGGGATACTTCCTCTCCTACGCCGCGCCGGCTGTCTACTCTCCATCCGTCTTACGAATTTTCGATCAGGTCACGTGTCCTGACGCGAGTTTAACATTTTTTACCCATTGCAAAAAAAGTGCACTACGCCGCTTAAGAAGTTTTCACTTCACAAAAACAAAGACTTCAGTTTCTTTGAGAAATTTCTTATAAGTAGGTAAGTATATCTCTAAAGTTTTTCATCATGTCTTCAAAAAATGAATATGAGACCAACTTGGTAAAAAAGGCTTTAAAAATAAAATGGTTTACAATTAACGAAGATATCGTGTAACATACATTAAAACCTTTTTTAAGTCGGCTTATAAGAATTTTAGATTAGTTGCCTATTTAAATTTTCTTTATTTCTTTGTTCACTACAAAAAAAAATCTTATTCTTTCACCACCAGTTCAGAGCACGTTCTTACATTGATCGATACATCGACCACGGTAATCGATCGACATTAGTACTTACATTCGACTAATCTCACCAACTAAACGGTCCCAGGCCCAACGCAAAGCAGACATACAACTACAAAATATAAAATTAAGGAAATAAAGCTCCTCATTTCAACTCTCCTAAAAAATGCCCGAAGCAAAAACTAAATGCCTATCATACCACCTTTTCCCCACGCTGATCATAATAAACGGGCAAGTGCGAGTCGGACTCTTACATGAAGGGTTCCGTACCACCGTACAATGTTTTAAAACGCTGAAGAAACACGTTTATTGCATGACGACCCCCTTTAATAATTATTAGCTTTATCTTATTTTTAGTATTTGTTGTTATAGTGGTCAAAGTAATACACAATCGGTGAAAATTTCAGGTGTCTAGCTATAAGGGTTCAAGAGATAGAGCCCTGTGACTGACGGACAGACAGCGGTTTCTCAGTAATAGGATCCCGTTTGCACTCTTCGGGAATGGAACCCTAAAAATCAATACAGAAAATAAATGAATATACAACGTGTTAATGAACTAACGCAAAACTTCTCAGATGGTACCTTCAGCCCATGAAACTCAACATCTTTTGTTCTACAACTTTCATGAAACCCAAAAAAAAATAATTTGAATTTTCATACAAACTGATCAGCCGATCGAGTCAATTTGTATGAAAATCCGAATTTTATTTTTGCATTTTGGGTCTGTTGTAGAACAAAAGTTGTTCAGTTACATGGGCTGAGGTACCATCTGAGAGGTTTTGCGTTAGTTATTATTATATATATATATTTATTTATTTATTATTAACACGTTGTATAGGAACAAATCACACAGATTGAGCTAGCCCTAAAGTAAGTTTTTTAAACTTGTGTGGCAAAATTTCCTTTTAGTTGTTCGTTAAGAGTAGTTCAGTATCATGGACTGAAATTGCTCCAAAACTCTGTATTGTATCCATAGGTAGAAACTTAGGTACCTACTATATGAAAGTGAATCCAAATGATGCCTCTTTGTCATATTTTCTTTGTCTTTGTTATTTTTTATGTGTTATTGTTATTATGGTGCAATCAAGTGAATTTGTATTGTATTGTAACTATTATAAAATTCGTAGTTAATTTTTGAACAAAGTATTTTATAATAGGTACACCGTGGACACTTTTGTAACTGTAAGGTCAGAAGTCTAAAGGAGCCACGGTAGCAGATATTATTACTAATAAAAATTGCTTTCTTCTTCATTAATATTTCTTATAAAAATCCTCTGCTAGAATTTTAAACCTGCAGATTTTCTGTTATCTCCATAGTTTGTATTACAAGCGATTGATTTTAATTCGATCGTAAACATCGCGACATTATCGAGTCGCCGACTCGATTCGACGGGCGATGTTGGACATCACTCGTTTGGTAGGTTGTGCTTGTGCGAGTTTAAATATGGAAATTAAAAATAAATAACACACGCTAGTACACCGTGAATAAGTGAAAAATAAAATATTTCTCTTACAAAATATTGGAATTTCACGACTAACTTCATAGAAGAAGAAAATTTTTATCGTACACCGAAAAAGTAGTAAATAATTGTGCTTTTAAAAGAATTTTAGAATATTAAACAAGAATGCATCTAATCGTACAAGTAAATAATTGTGCTCTTAAAAGAATTTTAGAATATTAAACAAGAATGCATCTAATCGTACAAGTAAATAATTGTGCTTTTAAAAGAATTTTAGAATATTAAACAAGAATGCATCTAATCGTACAAGTAAATAATTGTGCTTTTAAAAGAATTTTAGAATATTAAACAAGAATGCATCTAATCGTACAAGTAAATAATTGTGCTTTTAAAAGAATTTTAGAATATTAAACAAGAATGCATCTAATCGTTCAAGTAAATAATTGTGCTTTTAAAAGAATTTTAGAATATTAAACAAGAATGCATCTAATCGTACAAGTAAATAATTGTGCTTTTAAAAGAACAAGTTATGCATCTAAAATTTTTTTTAATTAATGCATCTTCATATTTATTTATAATATTAAACATGCTATTCTCATTCGTTCCCAGTTACATCCTGCAGGATGCTGATATAATGAAAATTACAGAAGTAACAAAAAATATTGGTGCAATAGAAAAAATGCAAAAATCAAAAAAAAATATTATTTATTTATTTTATTAAATCTTTATTGACCACAATGGTACAATGGACTAAATGCTTATGCATTCTCTACAAGTCAGCCTTTATACAGAATGTTTAAATTAGCAATAAAGCTTGTAATTAACTACACACACTATATACATATCTACATACACACATATACATACATACATATACATTCATACACATACATATATACATAATTAATTATTATAGTTATAAAATTAAATTATTGGCTAAAGTTCCCGTAAAACTTATTGCTTTAGAAAATTAATATCTCTGTATATAACAGTTTAAATTCTTTGACTTTAACTTCTCGTTTTTCAAAATCACAAAAAAAAATTGCCATGCAAAGTTTACATACTCGTAAATACTTATCCATCGGATATTAAATATTTACAAAAAATACTATCTACACAGCGTACTGAATAAACAATATTTTGCACAATTAAATGCAAATTATTAAAACTTAATACCAAAATAACGATTGAAATTGTCAGAAGCGAGTTCCAGGCGTATAATTAAATTCACGACGATCGATAAACTTGACATTTAATCGTTTACAATTAGTACAAATCAGGCGAATAGTCGATACTATCGAATCAAATTTGCGTTTACTTTAGTCGAATACTAGTTTGCATATTGTTAACCAGCCTTTCGTTTATGGCCTTTCATAATTTATTCATGTTGTTCTATTAATTAACTTACTTTTTTAACAAAATATTTAAATTGGATTGCATCTGTGGATTGCACATCGTCAACAGAAAATGCTTTAATTATTCTTTTTTGAGTTTTTTTTTTGTTTTTACAGGGAATTTTTAGCTAGGCCTACTAGTACCTAACTACTATATACTGTGAATCACGTCTTTATTCCTTATGGGGCAGACAGAGCCCTATGAATCAAGCAAGCAAGACCCAAAAGCCACTTTTAGCGTGAAGATGGGTGGAAAAAAGGAAGTAAATAGTGATGGGGTGCTAGCCGCATCGCCTAATAAAATGATTTTCATTTTCGCCCATCTTCGCTCGGCTTCAACGATCAACGAAGGAAGAGAAGCAGCTGGTACATTCAAAGATATTTCTTTTCTCCCAGACCAGAATGGAAAAACTTTTGGCATTTTTTTTAAATGGCAGAGCCACATGGATCTTTAGGTCAAAGAAAAAAGCCAATTAAAAAAATATTTTACAAACATATAATTTACGTAGGGATTGCGTGACCATACCTACAAGACAAGTGTTAAAACTACTGTACGTAAATGTTCATTTGCATATGTGTAGTTATCGCCTTAACACCCACTCGTTATTGCGCGAGATTTGAACGATAATAAAAGTTCTGACTTTATTTCTAGTTGAATATTATCCTTGTAAGGGAAATTGTTCCGGTGACAAAGACCTGGTTAACGGCTATAAAATAGTATACCCTTTCGCCAATGTCATCCTCTAGTCGCTAGTCCGACACTTGGAGGTCCTGGGTTCGATCCCCAGCCAGGGCAAGTTAAATAATAGACTTTTCAAATTGTCCTGGGTCTGTGTTTACCTATAATCTATCTATATTTATAAAAATCAATTGCTGTTTGTTTGCCTCGCTAAAACTCAAGAACGGCTGGGCCGATTTAGCTGATTTTGATTTTGAAATGTTTGTCGTAGCCCAGGGAAAGTTAAAACGGTGAGAAAATATGGAAAAAGGAACGGGAACGGGTGATACGAAGTTCGCCGGGTCAGTTAGTTTATTATTTATATAGTATCGTTGAGTTAGTTATTTATTTATTTATGTTATCTTGTAAACATTTTTTAAAGATTTGGCATACATGAATTTTAAAGTAGCCGTTTTCCGCAAAAATGGTAAGGAAAGAAAGCTTAACGTTCTCAAATTAAACTGTAAACAGTAGTTCATAAAATAGTTTGCAGGGTTATCTAGGGCTCCACAAAGACAAAATTTAAATGATAACCTCCGAAATAATTTATTTCAAATGCGGGCAGAACTGGACACCGAAAGATTCATGTATAGTATACCCTTAAGTTCTTTCAAAAGGACACCTAAAACAACCGATATATTATTTTAAGCTAACGTAGGTACTATATTATCTCGATGCTTTAAACATATGCTAGCTACAAAATATACTCTTGGGTAACAAAACTCAAGTCAGTGTGGATAGAGAACCATCGTGGCGTATAATGGAATGGAACTAAAAGGGACGTTTTTTTGATTAAATAAGTACACTTTCATTTTAAATCTCTTCAAGTATCGTGTTGTTTTCTTCTGATTTTTGTTCAAAATGATATCAAAATAGTTTGGAAAATCCAAAAGTGCACGCCTCATAATCTCATTTTTCACAATTAAATTGATTTTGATTGTTTTAACTTAAAACGAAGAAAAGTATGTGTCGGCTTTAACGCATGACTGGAGATTATTTTTAACTTTTATTTTTAACTTCCTTTTATTATAACTTTTTTTGCTGCTCGCTATAACTAAACTACATTGAATTAGACCTTAATCTTCGAAAGGACTTAGTTTTGGATAATACTGAAGCGTATAAAAAAAATGGACTTGATCAGATAAGTTTTTCGGGAGTTATCGTGACCACGCCAGTTTCCATACATACAGACACACGGACGTCCACAAAATGATTTTATTAAACATTGTTTTTATTTATTTAAAAGGCAAAATGTCTTTTAAAAATGTCATAAGTTTTGAAACTAGTGTTTTTCCTTGACATTTATGTGTAAATATTATTGTACAAGTGCGATAGAAAATAAATAGAGACACATTTAGTTAAAAAAATCACTTGATTTTTGTAAGGCGAGAGTAGAGCACTGCCTCATGCGCTTCGCTTATGAGGCGTGCAAAAGGGTAATGCCCCAACATATAATGAACCCAAAACCTCCCGATTGGCGGACTAGCGTGTTGCCCATTACACCCTGGAGGTCGTAAATAATAGTAAAATTTAACTAACGTCTAGTTCTCTTAACAACACTTCCTATAAATTCCACTCCATAGTTATCTTATGACATCAAAGATAGTACAAACTCCACGGGGCGGAAAACAAGTAGCTCTATCAAAAAGAATACACCCAAAAAACGAGCTTTTTGTGCTAATAACTACTCTAATACAATGGAATAGGAACGCAGTATGATTTGTTGGTATATTTGAATTGTGGTGAGTATTGATGTTGGTTGGACCCCTGTTGCGAAGGACCAAAGGCCACTGGGGCTGTGGTGGGTACAATTTGAGGTTAATTTAGGATAACCTTGCCATACTGAGAGAGCTATTGCATTGCAACTCTATTTTTACGTTTGTTGTATGGAGTCGACGAATTGTAGTCATTTATTCTAAAATAAGCGACAGAGCTGACATGCAATATTTATTCTGTTCTTTCTAAATGTAACTGATAGAGAAGAAGAGCGTTAAGTCATTGAGTTCAATAAATGTTCAATAATACTCGTATTTAATAAATAAATCATTCTTAAATGCATATGCCAAATTTTCTCAGTACCCAATCTTATGTCGAGGTAAGCCTAACTTTACAGCCTCTGAAAAACTGATACCTACGACTACGTAGGTCATCATCAATCTCTTTTCTACTTTCTGAAACGAAATCAATCTATATATAATATTATACCTACTGGACCAGAATTTGGTCAGGTTTGACTCAATCGTTGGCCATATGAAGGTCTTCTAAGAATAGCGAGAGACCCATAGAAAGAACAGTACAAAATAGTTTAGAAAATCCAAAAGTGCACGCCTCATAAACTCATTTTTCACAGTTAAATTGATTTTGATTGTTTTATTGCTAACTTAAAACGAAGAAAAGTATGTGTCGGCTTTAACGCACGACTGGAGATTATTTTTAACTTTTATTTTAACTTCCCGCTGAGAAAATTTTCAAAATTCGGGACGTTATTTGTTTCACCCCGTTTTTGAAAAGTCGAGTTTTCATCAGATCTCGACGTTTAAAGGTCTCAGGAATCTTCCCTGACCACTCACGAGCAAGTGTCATGCACCCTATCCGTATGTGTGTGTAAGTGTGTATGTGACCCGCTTATAACTCTTGAACAACTAAACCGATCGGAACCAAACAAGTAGCTTTCCAAAGAGTTCTATACAACTCAGATTTCCTGTGAATTTAAACCGATTCGGACCGGTAGATTTTGAGAAATCTCAAAAAAACTAAGCAAAAACAAGAAAAAGACAAGACTACGTCACGAATGTCAAGAAAAGTGTTACCACTGATTCTTCTTTTCATTGTCAATTAGTTAATGCAAATTAAATAAAATATTAACTAACTTATCGCTTCTTTTACATTTATTCGTCTTTCATATTTAATAAAACAAACAAAATCACATTCTTTATTCAAATTTCTTTTTACTTTTTTTCTTAATTGCCAGTTACACATTCGTACTCATCATACATATTAGGTATTAACTCTTTCAACAAACGTCACATCCAAAATTATTTTTAATATGTCACCTGTATTTTTATAATAATAATTACGATTAAACTACATTGAATTAGACCGTGATCTTCGAAAGGACTTAGTTTTGGATAATACTGAAGCGTATAAAAAAAAAATGGACGTGATCAGATAAGTTTTTCGGGAGTTATCGTGACCACGCCAGTTTCCATACATACAGACACACGGACGTCCACAAAATGATTTTATTAAACATTGTTTTTATTTATTTAAAAGGCAAAATGTCTTTTAAAAATGTCATAAGTGTTGAAACTAGTATTTTTCCTTGACATTTTTGTGTAAATATTATTGTACAAGTGCGATAGAAAATAAATAGAGACACATTTCGTTAAAAAAATCACTTGATTTTTGTAAGGCGAGAGTAGAGCACTACCTCATGCGCTTCGCTTATGAGGCGTGCAATATCCATCACTTTTATGAACTCCTGGTCACCCTTGCGTTCCATATCACGCAGTGCTGCCAACGCTACCGTTTTGCCCCCCGCCAGTCCAGAGCTATATTAAATTAAATATTTAAATGCTAACGTGGTAGCGCGGAACGGAACGCAGCCAAACTTGATTTTTTGTTATTATCTGCTAGTTTAATTGAAGTGGACAGATTGGCTTCTGTGTAAGAGATAGTGAAGTTATTTATAACATTATCCATAACATATATCTTTACCTTTTTGCAATTCTCAAAAATATTTTTTTTTGTCAATCATCTAGTTACTTACCTAAAAACTATTCTACTTTAATAAATAAATCATTTCATTTACGTTTGATGCATTTATTTTTATTATATTGAATTCTTAATAAAATGGTTTGTAAGTCTCTACCATGCATATATTTTGGTGTAATTACCAGTTAATCTGCATGTAAATTTTATTATTTAACGAAATATAAACAATAACATTAAATAAACATTTTGCATAAAATCACATACAAACTATAAAGTCTTTCTTACTTTCGTTCGCGGGTAAGAGGTAAATAGAGTTAAAAAACCAAAGTGTAATTTTTTGTTAAGTTCAGACAGTTCTATAGGAAGGACAAAATTTTAAATTTGGTAGAGTCACCTTTACCATTTTTTGTATTATACCAGGCATTAAGAAAATGATACCATACCGGGAGTCAGTCGCATTTCGGTACTAGGTGCACAGAAGCAATGAGCTAGTTGCAAATACAAAAAGGTCGGTTCTCTATTACGTCAATTTACGTCAAATCCGATTTGACAACTTGATGAACACGTTCTTGGTTCGACATTTGAATTTGACGGATCAAAGTGGGTGGTCCGTCGGACGCGCGTGTAATTTTTTTCTGTTGTTTTCGTTTTTTTGTTCGTTGTGTGGCGATGACTAACTGGCTTTCAATAACTAGCCACCAACTAAGCGTGATAATCGGTGATGACTTTTGGTTTATAACAAACATACTCAACAATATTTGAAGCAGTTTTGGCGATTTATTCTTTTTCCTAAAAACGTTACTTCAAAGCTAAAAAAATTATACCTAACTATAATTATAATTTCTAAGCAAAGCTTATTTCTTCTAGTTTCTAAATCCTGTAAACCTAAAGAAACCTTCAGCTATACCACTCCTAGCAGTGGATTTCGACGATTTTTTATTTAAGTAAATAATAATTGTTTATCATTTAGGTACAAATAAATTGCTAACCTATTAATAATTAGATTTTAATACTAAAATTGTTATCTTTGGTTTAAAATAAAGAACAGAAATTATTATTTATCTATTGATTTTATCTATACCTACATAGATGACTTTATCATGATATTTGTCCAATAAGTTCATATGAAAATAACTTCATTATTTAATGTGGCTAAATTCTAGCTTAAAAATGGCTTTATTCATTTAAACAATGATTACAAAATGTTTTTATGTTTAGATGCTAGCTCTCGCAATGGATTATGAGACAAAACACAATCATACAAACCCAGACTCACAATGCCGCTCAAAAACGAAACGTTAAGCGCAAAATGACAGGCCAAAAACTGTACGCTCAAACTGTCAAACTGTCAAAGTGACATTGTGAGGTGTGTGTACTATAGTGCGTCGGAATGTACCAACATGGTGACCCTGATGCCGTGTAGCTACCTCGGCGGTGGGAGCTCGCCGCGATGCAGCCTGGAACACGCCGAGCCAAAGGTACATTGAGTATTTATAACCTCAATCACACTTTGACCTAATCCTTTCACCAAAAATAAAACAATAGGAGATATTACTGCAATGGTCTGCCGCCAGAGTGCAGCATTAGCGCAGACCGTAAACAAATGTTTGACAATGACATCAAAGTCGCTAAAAATTTGTAAAATTATATAACGTCTAACAAAATATACTGAACAACTTCTCCCATATATCGAAATATAAAAAATATTTTTTGGCCACCATAGAAACTCGGATCAGCTGATCGGTCAACTTGTATGGGAGGCCAAAAATTATTTTTCATATTTCGATATATGGGAGAAGTTGTTCAGTATCATGGACTGAATCCACCCTTAAAATAGTTTCAGTATATTTTGTAAGACCCTGTATGTAGTATTTAAATGGCCATAGGAAGCCATAACACCACAGCACAGGTTTTGTATGAGTGCATAATAATTAATAATAAAACTATTAAAATTAAATACTTTTATAATATATATTATAAAATATGTCCTATCATGTAGTATGACAGCAGATTGTTTACTGTAAATGCTAGTGCCCCATCTGCGCCGAGTTTTGCGTAATATATCCTATAGTTAGACAATCTTGGGCGCACATATGCTCGCATTGATGGGTAAAGGGTTATGCGAATCTGTCGTATTTCAAAACCATATAAGTATTTTTTGCCTTTTTTACATAAAGAAATGGCCAACCTACTCTACTAATCCACGGAGATGGAGAGTAGTAGTGTAGGGTGTACCCACTAAATCTCTATGGTGCCTCTACTCTAGTCGTCTTTGCCCAGTCAGGTCGCTAGGTACACGGTGCACCCAAAATTCTTACGACCCCCAAGCAGGCGCTGGCTGTATGTAGCCGCACTCGACATGCCTGTCCTAAAACCATATTATTTCATCATCATCTATCTATCTATATTTCAGAGCTATGCTCTTGTCGGTGGAGTATGAATTCTCTTTCATTTATCTCTCTCATCTGCCAGTTGTTTTACTTCACTGTACGACACGACATTCACCTTCTCCTTTATCTGTTTCATGTAGATATGCCTCGGTCTTCCTGGTCCTCTTTTCCCTTCTATCTTTACTTCAATGATAGTCTTTGAAGTCTCCGTGTCTTAACAGTATCATCATCATGATGTTCAAATAGGGTGTCAAGTATTATATAAATCTTTAGCCCCCATATTTGAATATTAGCCTCTATCCCAAGGAGAAGGGGTGCCTGAAAAACAGCCTTACCTCGAGCTTAACGCGAGGTAATACAAACTGAGAGAGGACTACTAGGAATAATTGCATTCCTTTGCCAAATATTAGGTTATACGAGTAGTCAACTTTTGGCAATAAATGATTTTTTTTTTATTCAAGCAAATAAAAACTCAAAGGTTTTGTAATAAGACAGATATTAATTATCAGATATTAGATATCAGTTAGCAATTTCTGACACTGGTGGTAGAAGAACTACTTAGATAAAAATATTGCATGTGTCTACCTAGATTACTTTCATGTACCTAAAAGTTGTGATTGAGGTTCACCGTAGTACCCACTGTAGATACTTGTAAGAACTGTCAAAAGCGCACAGATTATTTAGCATGAAATGCACGATACCTTTTTTATTTATTAACTGCTTGCATTTGCACTACACCACAAGCTTGTACAACGCCAGTAGTTTTTAGTTCTTGCACTAAAACTTGCAAGTTATTGTTATTGCACTGATTGAGCCCCAAAGTAGGTTTAAACTTGTGTAATGGGATACTAAGTCAACGATACAATAAACAGCTAAGAGCCCAAGACCCAGGACAGTTTAAAAAAGATCATTATCCATCTTGCCTTAGCTGGGGATCGAACCTACACCTCCGGAGTTGCAGACTAGGGTGTTAACCATTACGCCACGGATGATATTACTATGAGTACATACAATTCCATAGACTCTAGGTTCTCTATAGGGATCTTTCAAAATTTACTATTATAGAAGCATTTGTCATGTCATGAACTACTGTCACTGTACTGTTTATCAGATATAGGTAGTTATTTCACGTTACATGATAAACCACCTGCCAATCTCAACACCTCACAGTAACCAACACCAAATTTAATCGTTCCACAAACAAAAGGACAAACTGTTTATGTTTGTCCAAGTGGAATGGCTGGATCTTGTTACCCATTCATACGTAAATCTTTAGGGGCAGTTAAAAACTCGTAATAATCAGTGGTGTCATGGCTTACCTACGGGACAGTGCGTCATTAGCCACCTGATACCAGGCGATCATGAGCGACGAGGAGTCCGTTTTCAGCCGGAACAGCGGTCGTTGATAAATTCATTATGAAGTCTTGGTGGCCAAGAATTTGAAAATAGATGTTTTCAAGGTTTGATATGAGTTGTTCTAGTTCATACTTATCTATTTGTCTACATTAAATATTTAGATCATCCACTAAATATGTAATTCAGTATTCTCTTATATTATCTTTGAACCAACTAGTTTTCATAATTAAACTAGAATTATTTCTTTACCATTTTCAAGGTCTACCTTGAAAGACCCTAAAAGCCACTTTCAAAATGACTTGATCCTATCTGGATTGGGATTGGGATATTATGTATAAATATTTCATCTAGGCACAATGTCAGACAAATCCATGATTAAATACTCCACTTATAGAAATACAAACGTTTTGAAAATCCTATAAAGTTTCATATTCATGCTACTAGTAGAAATTATAAAAGATACGAATCTGAACGCAGCATAAATGTTTGTTCAACTTACTAATATTAAACAATATAATTATAACAAATGATTCCCACTCAGAAAGGCTATAACTTCTCTGGAACAGCGAGCATTTAACGTTATAGAGAACAAAAGCAAAAGGTGTGTAAAATAAAGCCACCCAGAGATAACACCAATAAAACAAATTTGTCCAACTCGATTGGAGAACACGTAGCAATTTATCGAGCAAGATGTCTCTCTCGGTACACCTTAAATTGTTCGGGTAACCTTTTCGACCGCGCATTAAAACAAAATAGGTTTGTTTTCGAGTTAAAAATGACGATACACTTTCAATCGTTCGGGTAACCTTTTCGAATAAAGTGCATTAAATATTGAAATTCGAATTACTTTTAAAATTAAAAAAAAAAGACGATTTGTTGTGAACCAGCTGCATGGCTTATCCTAGTACCTAGAAAGAGAAAACAAAGGTTTTGTAAGAAAAGGATAACAGTATTTTGTCAGAAAGTCTATACTAGACGGTAAACTATAAACGCCTCTACTTCAAGAGCAGCACTTCTTTTATCTTATGTTGCCTTAGTAACTCCTAGTTGAATTGAACTATCAACTATTTATGTACAACACGATACAACTACTGTACCTACTACTACTAGAACTACTTTTAGAACTTTAGTAGAGAAACATTCACACACATTGACTGAAATAAGTATAAGGCCTAACGAAACATATACTATAACTATTTTAAGGGCAGTTTCAACCCATGCTACGGAATTTTCAACATTGACCTACGAAACTTAAAATGCGTTACTTTTCACACAAGAACAATCTCATAAATATGAGTTACAAGTGATATCATTCGATATCACTTCTAACAAGTGATAGAGTGTATCATTCAGAGGTAGGGTATATATGCTGAGAGCTCAGAATACTGGCTGAGAGGTGCTCGTACGTAACTGGATACGCTAGGCCCAACTAAGTGAGACAAGTCGTCGATTGAATTGTAGCCGAGAACAGTCAGAGAAATGTCAGGTCAAAAGAAAGGACATAAGTACACTAGACATATTTTGTAAAGAAGGTTTGATAACCATAATACGCCTGGAATTAAGAGGGCTACCTGACAGTATATGTACGTTTTCTCTGAGGCTATAGCAAATTACCTCTTAATAACTATTAAAATGGAAGTGCTATTAATAGTTAAGTAAGATTTTCCGCAAGAGATCTACATAGGTATATTCTGAATCACCATCGACCCACAGCTGGGCATAGGCCACCATATAAGATTATAAATACCTAGTAGTTAAATCCAAATTACTGATTATTAATTTCAATAGGCGATTGAAGTAACTAGAAGATATCCTAGTTAGATTAAGAAGATTTAATAGATTTTCCACCAGAGATCAAGACTCTGAATACCTAGTAGTTAAATCCTAATTACTGACCATTAATTTCATTTTACCAGGCTAGCAGACGTCACCAGGAGATATTCTCAGATACCGCGTGTGAGAAAGGGCGTAAATCACGGGCGCATTCCGGGCGAGGTGTGAGGCCGGCCGATGCAGAGATAGCACCTTTAATTTATTCGTTTTACTCGGCGACAACGCGCCTGCGCGCTTCGACTCGTATACAGCGTGTTTTAAAACATTTGTTTGCTAAGTTGGGTCTAATTTCGTGTCGTATTAACTCGTTTTGCTATCTCGGTGGGAAATTGCGGGCCTTATCAGCTCGGTGGATGGGTTCTATTTATATAAATATAAAAAGATTATGATAACATAAGGAATATGCATGTAATACCAAACCGGCTCATATTTTTATTTTATAATTTCTATTATTATGTTATCACGCTTAGCTACTTAAGGCCGTACCTGAATTTTCCGGGGTCCAGTGCTGCCCCCATTTAAAATAAATCATTTCAAAGAAAACGGAGACATTATTTAAATTTTTGCTAGTATCAAATCCTAGATAACCCTTCAAAGTATTTTATGAACTACTGTTTACAGTTTAAAGTGAGAACGTTAAGCTTTACTACGCACATTAGCCAAAAGTGGCCGTTTTTCGCAATTGTGCGTAGTAAAGCTTAACGTTCTCACTTTAAATTGTAAACAGTAGTTCATAGAATACTTTGAAGGGTTATCTAGGACTTGGTGGTTGCAAAATTTTAAATAATGTCTCCGTTTTATTTTGAATGATTTATTAAAATGGGGGCAACACTGGACCCCGGAAAATTTAGGTACGGCCTTAATTCTTTTTCTTACTGACTTTTATTTGGATTAGAAATAAATTATTGAAAATATGCAAATATTGCGCGCGAACTTTTGACAAACAAAAGGGAGATGACGAGTTCGGGTGCGTATAATCTACTTGCTATTTTTTATACATATTTATTTTCTACACCATATAGGTACATGTTTTTCAGCACTGATTTATCTTTTGCGGCTATTTCTCGACGAGAACTATCGATTAAAAATATTTAAAAAATGCATGCATACTATCTATAACTTAGTTATTTAATCTTGAATACTTACATAGTGTCTTGAAAAGCAAAATTGTATTGCTCTCATCCTTAAATTCTTATATTACGAGATTTCTAATGATATATCTATAGACATACCTATATAAAGGTAGGTATATACCTAACTAAATTGCGTTTTTATATTGATTTGTCACTCGCGTATAAATAATTTAATACATAATTGTCATTATCATCATCAATTTAGCCCACTGCTGGATGAGCATGGCCTTTCAGCCTCGTTTTTGTCGTTGACCGTTGTCTGGCTGTTTTGATACATAGATTATTATTTTATGACTTCTGTTTCCCCATGGATAGCTATCAAAACCAAATCACAACTCAATAAATAACAATTTAAAAATGTACATGAATATTTAAAAAACAACAGCCTGTAATCTAAACAAGCATCAAGACAAAACGCTTCTTTATTTAAACGTAATTCGTTTATTGTTTTATCTCACTTTATATTTACGAGGGAGTCTTCCGTCCCGCTCGCACCGTCCCAACAAATAAATTTTCAAATTTATTGACCACCATATTTATGTTCGGTTATAGCTGATAATACAGATTGTTAATATTAATGTGACGCTTACGTTTTTCGAGTCAGTGCGTGAAATGTCAATTTTAATAGTGATTTATTTTAATGACACTCTTTTTATTATTTTAGGCGCCCGTAATTTGTTATAGGCTTTTTGTTTCGATTTTGTTCCGATGCGTTTTGTTCGGGATGGTTTTTAATTTTTCAACGGAACTCCTCGGCGTTCATGATCGCCTGGTAGGTGTTCCATGAGATGAGACCAATTCATGTACCATTATTTCTCTACCACTTGCTCCTGGTGGAAGAAAATTTAAAGAGGGAACATCATGGGGTAGGGGGTTCCCCCATGTGCTTACTAATATGTATACCTTACCTATTCAATTCAACATTTAGAGAAATGGCTCAACAGGACTACGCATTATTAGCACTAAACCATGTTAAAAGCTACCCCGGTTATAGTTAACACTTGTATTGGTCAACAATTAACTTCATTTGTAAGTATAATTGTATATCTTTACATGTCATTTTTCTTTTATTTGTTAAAAAAAATGTCTTCCCCGTTTTCCTTATTAACCCCTGACGAAAAAGAAGGGTGTTATAAGCCTAACATGTCCGTGTGTCTGTCTGTAGCATCGTAGCTGCTAAACGAATACCGATTTCGATGCGGTTTTTAATCGAAAGCCTTGTCTGTCGAGATGGTTCTCAGCTATGTCTGCTGAAAATCGGTTTAGCTGTTCAAAAGTTATTGGGACGACACTTGAAAGTCAGGGGTTTTTTAATTTGTGTGGCAATAGAACTTGTTCGTTCAGTATTTGTAAATGACTAAGAATCCCAAATAAAGCACCTACGGTTTATCGGACAGCTCATAACTCAGTCAATTCCTGTAATAATAAAACACAGATGAATTCAGTTATCTTGTTAATATAACAACTTCCTATCATCAGTCCAAATTATTTTACGACCAAACCAATTACTTCTATTGTCAAATCCTTTGAATTATTCCATTGTCAAAACTCCAGGCGTATGGGCGTAGCTAGGGGTATGGGTGGGTTAACACCCTATGAAAATTTGCACCTTATTTAACCTGAATGAAAGATGCATCACTATATTAATTCCTTTTTCCATCTTCAAACCCACAACCACGCTAACGTGGTCTTTGGGTCTTACAGGATCTGTCTACGCCTTTGGTAATAAAGACGTGGGATAATGTATCTGTATTAAACCTGCCGCCCTTCTATTTATTGACTCGTAATTAGGAAACGTCAATTAAAATAAAGCTAAGTTTAGTACTTAGGTACAATAGAAAAATAACTGTGAATTAACTGGAAATATTTTGAATCGAATATTCTTAATTTAGAAAGCCTGTACTCGTTAAAAATTGAATTAACGGACTAGAGAGGTCTCAGCACAAGCCTTTCATTCCCAAGGAGGCAAACCAGAATGCTTGGTTTTGCGCCCTAAACATGCTGGTTCGGTGCCCCCTAAAAAAGAATCGGTGGACAATGGCTCGCCAAAAAAATTGGGACTCGCCTGGCCCGTTGTCAATGCGGGTCCAAAATATACCTCTAGGTAATACTCTGCCTAATGGTTATTCCAGCCCTGGACACGGCTACTCTCATCCTCTTCCGTCGCCCCCCCCCCCCCCTTTGAAAATCCCTAGCTACGCCAACGGATCATCGAAGTCCGCTTCGTATATCAAACGCAGACGGGCTGGCGCCTTTCGACTCTTAAATAAATTCGGCTTGATTTTATTAATGTCGGACCATTATCTTGATCTCACAAGACATTTAGGACTTTTATTATTTATAACTTACACGTTATCTCTCATCTTATGTTAGAAAACTGTGCTTTTTGGGTTTTTAACTGTTGTAGACGAATCTGGAATTTAAATTGGGGTTGCATGTGCATTTTGTACTCTTAAAATTATCAGTAACATCAGTTTTTAAGGCTTCGTCTCTTGGCCTCTTATTCTTCCTTATTTCCATTATGATCCCATTCTATACCTCAGTGGCGGATTTGCCCTAATGCCCAGAAGGCCCGGGCCTAGGGCGGCTATTACCATATCTGTACTAGCCCCCCTCTCCATCATGTCCCGCTTAACACATTCCCCCCACGTCACAGGCCGGAAACTCCTAAGGTACGCGCAATATGCGTCCCCGTTCCCCGTCCCCGTACCTCTTCCCCGTTTTCGCCTCGATGACTCACGTTGGCCGTCAAGAACCGGGGGAGAAGTGCGGGTGCGGGGAACGGGGACGCATATTGCGCGTACCTTAGGAGATTCAGTTCTGTTTACTCTTACTGTCTTCTGTGCCCACGTCTTAATAATATTCTATGAAAGAAAATAATGGCCGGTAAGTATTTCATAGGCCATAACATTCTTTTAATCTCTCTTTCTCTCTCATCTCAGCGTATTCCCAGGGCAGTTGCATCCACAACTGCAACGCTGCGAAGCCCGGAGTCCACTATTGGATTTGTAATCTACCTATTTAGATATTTTTAACACCAAAATCTTGCTGATTGGCATTGGATTTGCATGTACTCCGAAAAGGACATCGTATCGTAGTGTGTGTGTCGTAGTTATGTGTGGGCGTGGGTGTGTGTTAAAATCTTGACGAACGGCTCTACAATTATTTTAATAAATCTAACGTGAGATAAATCCATAATTGATTAATTTAAACCGGTTGACTAACGTGATATAGTTGGAAAAGGCCGACCAGGTTTCGATCGATTTAGACGATCATCTTCAGGGCGAGTGTCAGCGGCGACCCGACTATGTCGCTGTCCGCTTAGCACTTCGGCCTTTTCCGACTTTATCACGTAAGTCAACCGTTTTAAATTAATTAATAATGGCTCTACAATTATTCTACATAGACCTAAGTATGATTCATTGACTTCTCTGGGGTAAATAACAATTATTACAACTCCCGTCTGTTATTGAGGTACCTACTGAGACAATACAATACACCATTCTTTGTACACAATATGCTTCTTAGAAGAGAAGTGTTTGGAAAATGACTGAAAATGTGTCATTTCTATGTTCAAAGAGTTTTCCTAGTCATTTCCATACAACATTTGGAGTGTCATTTTTGAAACGCTGAGTCACTAATTGCATCTTCTTCTTCTTCCAGTGCCATCTTTAACGAAGCTAGGTCGGCAATTATCATTGCGATCTGCACTTTTGAGACGGCTGCTCGGAATAGGAAGCGTACTCTTGTTGTACCATTGGCTTAGATTTTTCAGCTACGATATTCTTCTTCATCCAGGCCTCCTTCTGCGTTGGATCTTCTGCCTTGGAATTGGAACTAATTGCATGGTTTCTCCATACAAAAAATCGTTAGTTTAGTGACTCCGCGTTTCAAAAATGGGTCCATTGGTTGGAATCTAACATGTCGTTTCAAAATAAAAGCGAGATTACGTTTTAATGGAAGTGTAAGGGCGTCCTTACCAGCTATGATTAGGTAGGTACTTAGGTACATCAATTTATAATATAACGTCTACCAAAATATGTATACTGCATGAAACTATTAGGGAGTTCGAATTCAGTACATGATACTGAACACCTTTTTCCAAGGAACATTATTATGTTCGAAAAAATAATTTTGATATTTCGATATATTTATCGAAATATCAAAATAATTTTATCAAAGATTTTCCATACAAACTTGGATCAGCTGATCGGTCAACTTGTATGCGATGCCAAATTTTTTTTTCATATTTCGTTGTAGGTTTTTTACTTGGGTAAAGTTTTTCAGAGTCATGGACTAATTCTCCCTTAAAATAGTTTCAGTATATTATTTCGTTAGACCCTGTATAATGTCCTACGAGGTAGAAATAAACGGGCAAGTGCGAGTCGGACTCGTACATGAAGGATTCCGTACCACCGTACAATGTTTTAAAACGCTGAAGAAACACGTTTTTTGTATGACGACCCCCTTTAATTTTAAATTTTATCTTATTTTTAGTATTTTTTGTTATAGTGGTCATAGTAATACATAATCGGTGGATATTTCAAGTATCTAGTTAATGCCATTATAAAGATCGAGTTAAAAACGCTGATAAAAACACGTTATTTGTATGACGACCCCCTTTAATTTTCAACTTTTTTTATTTTTAGTATTTGTTGCTATAGCGGCCACAGTAATACACAATCGGTGAAAATTTCAAGTGTCTAGCTATTTTGGTTCAAGAGATAGAGCCCTGTGACAGACGGACAGATAAAAAAGTTTTAAATATGTGAAAAAAAAAGCGTTAGGTACCAAAAATATAAGGTACATAGGTACCTACGTCATTGCTCATTGGTCGCTTTAATAAAGTGCTTTGTGGTCATGTACTCGTATGTTAAAAATAAATAAACAGGCCAAGTGCGAGTTATACTCGCGTGGAGAGAGTACCGTACAATTGATTGAATTCTTATAGGTTTTTCTGTAATCTACAAGCAATGAACTATATTATGTACTTTTTCAAAATTTTAGGCTTAGTAGTTTCGGAGATCAGGTGGGAATGGTCAATTTTTGTCTTCTTTCATGAATAAAATCAAAGCTATTAATTTTACAATAATAACAAAATTTTGTTACAAAATATATTTGAGATCCTCATTACGAGCCCTTTCATTTGATATATGACACAGTAAGGTTTGCAAAACATTTTTTTTTATTTCCTAATTTGTCCCCCGAAAATGACCCTTATCATCGATCAAATATTACTTATTTGATCGATGGCCTTATTTAAAAAAACATTTATTTACTTTGCACATATGTGCACGTATTACAACAGTCTACCAAATTTCACCTGATACGGTCCAGTAGATTCGGAGCAAATTGGCTGTGACAGATGGACGGACAGACAGACGCACGAGTGATCCATATGGGTTCTGTTTTTTCATTTTTTGTCCGGAACCCTAAAAAACAAAAATCATTTAAAACGTATATTTGGTATAAAAATCAACATCTTAATATAATAATTATAAATATTGGTTATTCTACTTACAATAAAATCACATAAAAATATATATTAATGCACTGCTTATATTTTCCCTAATAACTTTAGCCAGTGTTCATTGTAATTTTTTTGTTGCAGGCAAAACGTCCTAGGACGGATACAAATTCTGATGTGGCTGACCGGTAAGTACTTTCTAAGCCTACAATACTGCCATTTAAAAAATGTTCTGTTATTAGTTACTAGCTGTGCCCGCGACTTCGTTCGCGTGGTTGTCGGAACGTAATGTTATATAGCCTAAAGCCTTCCTCTATAAATGGACTACCCAACAAAAAAAGAATTTTTCAAATCGGACCATTAGTTCCTGAGATTAGCGCGTTTAAACAAACAAACAAACAAACAAACAAACAAACAAACAAACTCTTCCGCTTTATAATATTAGTATAGATGTAGGTACTAGGTATTCCTATCTACACTTCAACACTAATATTATAAAGAGGAAAGATTTGTACCTATTTTTGTATGTTTGTATGTTTGTAATGAATAGGCTCAAAAAGTACTGAGCCGATTTAAAAAATTCTTTCACCGTTGGAAAGCTACACTATTCCCGAGTGACATAGGCTATGTGTGTACCACGGGCGAAGCCGGGGTGGACTGCTAGTATTAGATATAGGTATATCAATGTAAATCATTTTTCTATTTACACAATAGGCTTTTTACATGAGCTAATAGTACAGTTTCAGACAGATCTGAGGTTAGATTTACTGTGAACTTGGGAAACAAGGGAACGTTATTTTTTATTCAAGCGATCATACCGCCATCTTTTAAATTCTAAGAAAGGTTGGGAAACAAAACAAACGCAAATGTCAAAAACCGCCATTTTTTTGGATGCGTTCCATCGATTTGAAATTTTAATTCAAACACTATATAAACATTTAACCCTTAAGCGCCGCACTACTATCAAATAAAAACAACCAAATAGGTACTCAACATTTCCACTCGTCTGATTTCAAATTGAAGTTTACATCAATATAGTCTAGTGCTTCTTCAGAACACAATAAAAAGGGCCCTTAATCCCGTGTAATCCCCATATTGTAGATACACAATTGCCGTGAAAAGGCCTACTTAATAAATGTCCCGAAACGCCCTCTGTCGACGGGCTGCCGATTATCACGCCGGATCAAAGGAAGTGATTGTAAAGCACAATGGGTTTTATGTTACCGGGATTCAATTTCGGAGATTTCGTATTGCCAAATTCCGATCGAATGATAAACTATTTATGAACAGTCTATTATTGTTATGTCTTCACCTGTATTTTTTGTCTTTGGACGGTTTCGTTTTTGTTTGTGGTTTTTAAGTAGGTAGTTGGTAATCAGGTAGGTATATACATTGGAGATTGATATTGGTACATGTACAGAAAATAAATCATGGTAACGTTTACATACGATTTATAATATAATAGATAATTTACTCATGATATAAGTATCATAAAGTTTATTAAATACATTACAAAATTAATAAAAGTTCTTAATGCATGTATTTAAATCATGATACAATCGATTAAATTTAATTTAAGTCGTTCTATTAGTTAATAACTAACAATAAAGGCATGTTAAGTTTTAAAACTCATCAATTCCGATTAATCCTAAGCCAAAGTACAAGGAAATAATAACAAAAATCAATAAACTAAATGGTTTCCAACAAAACGTTTACATATTAAACAACATAACAAGAATTCCATTCGCGAGGCAGAAAGACAAATGTAGCCATGAGAGCATTCCACGGCCCATACATATTAGTCGGGTTAATTAGTGGTTAACACGTTTTAAACTCGTAGAAACGTAGTTACAAAAATAGCGCTGTGCATTTTGACTGGTATAAATCAATTTTTTGACGCGATTCCGTGCCACTACACGGTATGATTTTTTAAAGTTTTGACAGGCAGGATCTGCGGTGTTGAATTTCGGTGGTTAAGTTTTTTAGTAGCAGTTTACTTACTTTTTGTTATATCCTGTCCATTAATTCGCTGCTATAAAAAAGTTCAGGTGTGCTTTAATAATAATAATAATATGATGGTTGAAATCTACTTTTATACATCATTTAAGGACTAAAACTGAATTCTATCAATGTAGTAAATATTAATTAAAAATATTTGACCCATATTAAAGTAATTGGAAAAATATCAGAGAATTTTAGCAAGTTCTTTATTAACAAGGAACTATTAGCACATAAAATTAAAATATTTTTGAAATAATAGCAAGCGTTATCTGTATAATAAACAAGACATTTTAATCAAATTCAATATGCTATTACATATTAAGTTTTTATATATGTATTATAATATTCCAAAAATATGTAACCTTTTGAAGACTGGGTTAGCTGGAAGAGATCCCATCTTGGGATAAGTCCGCCTTTGCACAAGTTATTTCTTTTTCTCTTTGTATTAAATAATGTACATAAATGTAATTTTTGTGCAATTAAGAAATTAAACAAACAAACATAAGTTTTAACAAACAAACATAAGTATTAGACATCGTGTGAGAAAAAAGAATTATTACAAATAATAGAAAATAGAAGAAGGAAGATGTTCGGTCATTTACTATGAATAGTTCATAGTAAATGACCGAACATCTTCCTTCTTCTATTTTCTGTGACACGATGCCTTTTGAAAAACAATAATTGGAGAGACGGGAGAAAGAGAGATATGGAAAGCACTCCACCGACAAGAGTGTCGCTCTTAAATACAGAAATACATATAATGAACTTTTAAAATAAATGTCAAACGAAAAATACTCGTCTATATTTTTCAAATGGCCTATTTTTAACCCTACCATTTGTCATCGAGAGCAAAAAACTTGTAACCCTTGGTGTCTCGTCCATGGTTTTTATGACACAATTTTGGCATACCACAAAAAACATGCAATTAATAGAATCTGTACGCGCTTAGGACTTGACACGTGTGAGCCAAATGGCATTCCTACTGGGCTTTTGAGTTCTTTCATTCACAATTTCACACTTGTGCGTTGTTTTTAAATAATGAACAGCCTATTGTCATTCATTATTTATTACTGACTCCTGAATTAAATTACATAGGGAATGATATAATAATCTAAAATTCATTCGGAAATGATTAATCCATAACATAAAGACACTCATCTGTTAAAAATTCAGATACTACTCGTATTTAGAGAAGATTAGTCAGTTTTCGCCGTTCCAAACATAAAACTAAAAATGTGACAATCAAACTTATCTCACCATATGGAATGTCACTCAGATTAGACTCAACAGCTTGAGCCTTTGAAGTCATTTGTAAGAAAATTAGAGGCATTTTATTACAACTACTGAAAGTAAAAAGAGCAATAGAAAAGAACTGGCCATTAAAAAAGCTTTCAATTAAAAAGATAGTGACAATGGTGCCAACATTAACCGAGAATTCCGCCCCAGGACGTTCTTTTGATATACGATAGTGTTGTTTCGATGCAGCACAGAAGTGGCGGCAAAAAAGCAAAGTGACACTTGAAAAAGGTGCAAACTAATATAAACAACGGCTCCATTTTTCTACACAAAGCCGGCGGTGTTCAGTCGAATGAACACATTATACTTGTATAGGTATTTCAATTTAATCCATAAATCTCATCGTAATAATCTACTTCCTTTTTCATGTGATGAAAGCTTGTTTCAATTTTGATTGATACTAATTATTTGTATACAGTTGAACATTGAACAAACTTGACCCAGTAAGTATACTCTATGGTATGGATAAGGAAAGCAATACTTAGTAAGAACTTATATAATATTCTCATTGTTTTTTTTTTGTTGGGATTCTGTCCCATTGTTGGAAAAAGGTCTCTCCCACCTTCTTCCAGTTGTGTCTTTCCCGTGCTTTCCCGTGTAAGTGTAGACCATCCTTTTTGAAATGCGTCCAGAACTCCAGATCGTCTCACCAGCGCTTTTTGGCTTATCTGGGCGACGGTAATCATCCTCAGGCAACCTCCTTTGTCCATTTTCATTGCTATGAACTATAAAATGACTAAGTATATATAGTTTTGAGAAATGAATTACTTAATACACAATATTTTGCTCTAATTATTTCCTAAAGTCTCAATATCTCTATTCAATTATATAAATATACCTATATCGATATCTTGTCTAAGTTTGCAATAAAATGGTAATAATAATAAAATAATTAAACAGGTGTCAGCCCGAACTTTGTCTTAAATTGCCATTTACATATGATTTAACTTAATCAATAGTCGTTATGTTAATTTTCTTACGCAAAACTAAATATAATGTGAAGGAGTGCCACGATACGTTTCGTCAATTATATTACTTATCGTTTATTTGATTAGCCGTGGTTCTGGTGAGAATTCATTATTTTTTTAAATCTTGTAATTAGTTGTAGCTACAAAAATAATATTTAATCCGTTTTTGTTAATAAAAAAAATCTTCTTCACTATACTATTGATATTTGCCGATTTTATAAATGACAATCAAATATTGTTTAATATAAGTAGTATTAAAATGTGTGGTATACTTAGTATTAAAATTGACCATTTTATATAGTTGTTTCGATTTCCATTTGTGGCGTTTTTTTAATCGTACTTCAACATTTTCTGTTTATTTTCTGTTAAAAATAATAAAGTAATCCAAAATACCTTACAGTTTGATTACAACTATTGATACGAGTATGTAAGGATAAATTGAAGATCACTTTCTTTGTTAACGTCTAGGATCAATTATCTGCTAATTGTATTTATTATGGATAAGATAAAACGTATCCCAAAATAGAATGACGTCACGCGACTGTTCTGTGACAACGAGAGATTTGATTAAATGGCGTGAAAGCGACCATAAACGTTGATAACAAGCTAAATTAATCGGAACACGTGTAAACATTTTGTTAGATAAATCCACTAACCACGATATACGAGGGGTCTGCTCTCAGGCATCTGTTATACGATTTGGGTGATTTGTTTTAATAGCTCTAATATAGAATAAACAGCATGTGATTTCATATTTGAAAAACGTCGTTTAACTAATTGGTGCAATATGGTCTATTATTTATTGAGATATGGAGTGGACGTACACTCGCGTCCTAAAGCGATATTGGGAAAGCGTAAAGCTTAGAATAGAAGATGTTAAAAAGTCGTTTTGTTTTAAGTCCCGCTTTGATTGTTTCCCGCCTTTCTTCCTTCCGAAATTAAGACATTTGGATGGGCATTCATAAAAACGACCCGTCTCCCTAAACAAACGGAACGCTTTTAATGGATTTTTTATTTGATTGTTGTGTTAAACTGCTGGCATTCTGTTTACCCGTTTTAATGAGTTCCTTTTAAGCGACGAATGCCGTTTTGAGCTTGTTTTAATTATTTTCAGATTATCAAGCGAAGTCAACACAAGCCCTTGCGAATCAGAATCCACTTCGAATTCTCCACCGTCTTTGTTACAAGATGCTACATTGCCTGCTCTCCTAGTCTCTGGAACATCTACGATATTCCAAAACACGTCGAGTACAGTGAATTCCGCGCTAAGTTTATCAGCTGTTGACAGCTTATGCTTGCCTGGTAATTCGGAAGTGGAGAGCTGTAGTTTATCGAACGGATGTGCAACAAGCACGGCTTTGGGCGGACTGGCCCTGCCGCTGACGTCCACTAGCGGATTGTGTTCGACCTCGTCACCGTCTGCGGTCGCCTGGTTGATGAATGAGGATAGTGCAGGTTAGTATCACAATTATTTATCTCCCTAGTTCAAAGTTCAAGTAAACAATTATTAAAAATAAAAAACCCGACGACGTAAAATATTTTCTGACATATTGAATTACCTACATTTCTCATTCCAAATTACAATCAAACATATACAATCATTGTTTAAGTATATACATATTTTTGTAATCCTTATATAAAATCCTTTATTTTGATACCAAAAAAATAAGAGTAAGAAGTAGAGAGATAATATAATTTGGCGCCAAAAATCCGCTGCTTTGTGTTTTTAATCTTTCAACTCCTCTGAAGTTAAAATACTTCAAGCCGTTTAGGCTGCAGATCGTGTCAAATAAAAATACATACATATAAATACACTCAAAAAACATAACACGCCTTCTGGCGAAAAAATGTTTATACTTAGTTAAAATTCTTGTTTAATTCTAATTATTCATGCATGTTAGAAATTGTTTTAACAAATATAGGTATCGTTCTTACAAGAATCATCTGTACGATTTTATAGGATATTATCATTAGATTTTTTTTGTCAGATGAAATAAGAGTTTGTTCTTGGCCTAAGGCAGCTTGTTAAAAGGGAATTATTTGTGCAGGTGGAGTTAAGAGCGAGGTGCGGAGTCCGGGGCTGTGTGAGGCAGACGTGGCGCTGTACGGCGACACCCTGCCCTACGACCAGACCGCACTGCCGTACCAATACTACAATAGGTAAATAATTACTTTATTTGATTACACTATGCTATATGCAAACCATTTTTTTTAGTATGAAGTACCTATATTGAAAAAGTTATAAGAGCTTACGTTACGTAACATTAAGTTTATCATAGATAGTTTTTTTTAGATACACTATCACGCTTATACTATATATTATATATACTATATATTATTATGTATATGAAGAAAAGGAACTGGTACATTCTATGTTTTTAGGGTTCCGTGGCCAAATGGCAAAAAACCCTTATGGATTCGTCATGTCTGTCTGTCTGTCCGTCCGTATGTCACACCACAGCCACTTTTTTCTGAAACTATAAGAACTGTACTCTTGAAACTTGGTAAGTAGATGTATTCTATGAACCGCATGAAGATTTTCACACAAAAATAGAAAAAAAAACAATACATTTTGGGGGTTCCCTATACTTGGAACTGAATCTCATTTTTTTTTCATCAAACCCATACGTGTTGTGTATCTATGGATAGGTCTTCAAAAATGATATTGAGATTTCTATCATCATTTTTTTCTAAACTGAATAGTTTGCGTGAGAGAGACACTTCCAAAGTCGTAAAATGTGTGTCTTCCCCCCCCCCCCCCCTCCTGTAACTTCTAAAACAAGAGAATGATAAAACTAAAAAACATACATATATGATGTACATTACCATGCAAACTTCCACCAAAAATTGGTTTTAATGAGATCTATTAAGTAGTTTTTTTTATACGTCATAAATCGTAAAATGTTACTTGCTGCTACGAAACCCTTCATGGGCGATTCCGACTTGCACTTGGCCACTTTTTTCTTTTATCCTAGACAAGCAAAGAAGAACATCCATGCCCCATTACGTTGAAACATAGTCTTTTTTCAGATCTTCGTCAATTAAGAAAAAAGAAATAAATACTAATAAATAATTTAAGATAAAGCGAGACGAAAATTTCTACTATACTGCCTAGATAATTTTCTTTGAAATCTATTTATTAAATACATATTTTTATGTCTTGTTGACGTTTTAGTTAGGTTGTTCACCTAACACAAATACTTTAGGCGGCCTCGACATGCGAAATTTGAATAAATAATTCGATAACACATTTATAGCCTTTTATCCTAAACGTAAGCTAATAAATTGACAGACAGTTTATTATTTTATAAGGTATACATGAAACACGACATTATATAGGTACTATTTATTATGTAGGGTATTTTATTTTTCGTTTTAATCATTTAAGTAAATATATATTACTAGCTGTGCCCGCGACTTCGTTCGCGTGATTGTCGGAATGTTATATAGCCTAAAGCCTTCCTCTATAAATGGACTACCCAACAAAAAAAGAATTTTTCAAATCGGACCATTAGTTCCTGCGATTAGCGCGTTTAAACAAACAAACTCTTCCGCTTTATAATATTAGTATAGATAGTACCTGTATATGGACAAATCACACAGATTGAGTTAGCCCCAAAGTAACTTGTGTTAGAGGATACTAACTCAACAATACTATATTTTTTATAAACACGTTACAAGTTATAAAGTTTACCATACTCATTACAGGTAGGTAGTTAGTTAGTTAATCTTCTATATTCTCTTGATACCAATACCGATATTTCCACGTTGGAAACCGAATGATTGTCAAATTTAACGACAAATAATCAATCGTAAAATATTGCCATCTTTCACATTACTAAGTAGGTACCTATGCTTGACAGGCATAAAATTTGTTAAATTAATGTTAAAAGAAGATGTAGGTATTTAATATAATAATTTATGTTCATAAGTAATTCTAAAATGAGGAACTCTGTGACCCGTTGGGCGAGCTAAGCGACACCGGGTGTGGTCTACACTTGGATGGTGACTACAAGATATAGATATCATCATTTGACATAATTATTATTAAAATAAAAATATAAAATATATTGTATACTGTAAATTATTTGACATGCATGATATTGTTCAATAGTGACTATTATTATTATATTTTTATGATGAAACACTAACATAACAAATAAATAAATGAAAATTTGCATGCCGATTGTTGGTGCAACAGGCTTAAAATAAAAGTGGCGTAAAAAATATTCGGGCTCCTCCGTGCTAAGGAAGGCACTTTATGCCTTTGGTCATCATTGTATGGCAGTCATCAAGCTGTGTTAGATGCTATTAGGCACCTTTAAAAATCTAATAACAATGCTGACCACTTAAACACGAAAAACAAAAAAGCCCAAAATTTTCGTTTTTATTCGTTAATCTGAGTTGTTTAGTACGAGGTACAGAGAGGGTCGTGCTCCTGCAGTGGAGACTAAAAAAGACCTTATGATGATGATGATGTTTAATCAAATCATTTGGTCAAGCCTCATGACATTTGGTCAAACAATCGTGGACTACATCCCTTAGGCCTCTCCTTCCGCTTTCCGAACATTGGCTTAATTCGGGGTCGTCGTACTATAGGGATTTAACGGAAGCCCCAAAAGGCTGGCCTCAAAATTAATAAGACTGCTTCCTTGACCACAGTAACAGTTACATTTTTGTTGTATAACGGACTCTGTTTCAACGTAATAGGGTGTGTCAATGTTATTCATGATGTGCGGCCTTTTGTACGGGTACGTGCTTAAATTAATCAATCTTCGTTAGTCGAATGCGTATGTAATTGTCTGTTTTGTTTTATGTGAGCGGGAATCATTACGTAATTATGAAGCAAATTGACAATGAAATATCATTGTTGTCCTTGTTATGCAATTTTTTTGCACACTTCTGCAATGTTATTCCTTAGCTTCCTTATACATGCTGACTTTTTATCCATCTGCTAAATTTTTGGATCAAGTTCAACAACAACTTTCTATAAAAAAAGTTATTAAAATTATATAAAAAATTTTCGTCCTCCCATTCAAATCAGCGCTCAGCCAAATGGATTTTGTATGGGAGGACGAAATTTTTTTATTGATTTTTATCACTGTTTTTATAGAAAGTAGTTCAGTATCATGAACTGAACTTGCTCCAAAAAATAAGCAGGTGGATAAAAAGTCAGCCTGTATAATATAGCATTAAGTCCGCCATTTGTTAAAAGTATATTTTTACTTTGGAACAATAAAGTTTTATAAATAAATAAATAATTCCTTTGAAATTGGTACTTCATCATAATATAACTCCTTCTCCCTCCTCTCTACGTGGGGTTAGGGCAGATTGTGCCTTTTACCTATATTTTATAAATAAATAAATAAAAATATTTCAACATCCACAACAACAACATAAAGTTAACATAATAACTAAAGTTGTGCAAAATGTAACAGTATAAGCATGACATTAGTAGGTACATTATAGTAAAGGTGTACAGGGTTGTTTTGGAGGACTGGTGCCTGAACTAGGTATCCTAAGAACCTGCCTTACAGGTCACCTCGGAACATTTTCAAATTGATTCTGGATACATTATACACGGTACATTTACTTTTGTTGCACGTTTTATTAAGTCTTCTAATCCATAGATATATCTCCTCACAAGCACAAGAATCACCCGTATCTTAGAAGTTGTTTGGTTCCAGTATGCAGCAGTATGGCAGCAGCGGCGCTGCGTCGTCCTATGTCAGCTCCACACTGTACAACCAGCCGTACGCGTACCCACCGCCGCACAACTCTAACAACAGGTACGTCTCAAAATACCTTATTTCATTTACATAGGCCTCTCTAAGATTTACCAAAAGTACCAATTGGTCTTCATCTCCTTTATTGTAATTTCCTAATTCCTTAGGAAGCGGCACCAAACTTAGCTGTAAGTAAATATTATTATCTAATGTCAACTTCTTCTTCTTCGTCTAAGCGCGTTCCCGGTTGCATCTTCAGCTGTGCTGCTCCATAGCCCAGGGTGTGCTTTCCCGCTTTTTCTTCTCCAAATATAACATGCATGTCAATGGTCACCCAAGGATGCCAAAGACCTTGCAAAATGGAGAAGAATTAGCAGGAACAGTATAAATGATTTAGTTATAGTTTTACGACCGGCCGCCTGCCTGACCTCAACCCTCTTTAGGAATGTATTTGTGCGAAAAGTTTTACAACCAGCCGCCGCTCGACGTTAACCCTCTTTGGGAACGCAATTGTAGCACGAGATATTTGTGCTTAATCCTTTAGTCGCCTCTTACGACATCTACAGGAAGAGATGGAGTGTTCCTATTCTAACCCGGAACCACACGGGTAATCTAATGTCACTATTATTTAATGTCAACAACTTGTATTAAATCGAAAGAAAAAATTGACAATTATCAGTTCCAAAGATAAATAAATGATTTTGATTTTGACTTTGTCTTTGATCGTACAATCTGGAAAAGTGTTGATTAATTAAATAAACATGTAATCAAAATAAACCAGTCAGCTCATAAATTTTAAACACTTGGGATGATGTAAGTAAATAAATAATTTCTAATTTATTGTGAAACAAATAAACTCACATGCATATGAACCCTGAAAACATTACACTCCTTTTTTAGGGGCAGTCATGTAAAAAAACAATAAGCTATAGCTAATAAATAGCTTATGTACTGCTTATAGTTTTGATAGGTAGGTAGCTATTTATTTCCATCAAATAATTAGTTTGATTACATTCCAGGTCCTCGTGCAAAGCGACGCCGACATACCTAAGTGCGTATGGTGTCAGTGGAGTGGGCAGTGTGTCCAGCTCTGGGTTTGGAGCCCAGCCTTCACCATACGCGTACTCGTCATATAATGGCAGTCTTGCGCAGTCTTTTCCTACTGCTCAGCAGGTATTTATTCTAAATCTAAGTTAGATAAGTATTATTTTGAGGTAAGTTCAATTAAAATCATCTTTGTTACATAGACCTCCCCCTAGTAGCCTTTATCTAGCATTGGAAATCCTTGTGTGAGGTTTATGTCCTGCTGTGTGCTTCCTGTGTCTGACATGATGATGATGACCTTTGTTACGAGTACCTTTCTAGTAATATGGACCTTTCCTTTCCTAATGAAGTAAATCATTGTTTGCATAAAAACCAAATCAATCAATCAAGAAAAAAAATAACTTTTCTTAAAAATAAGGATATAATTATTGAAAACTTTTAGTGCATAGTATGTAAATAGTATCAATGTTAGTAAAGCCATCTAGCGGTAACAATTGGAACTTAATGTGAACTCATGATGCCTCTCTTGCTCAATTAAACTTTTCTTGAATTTTGTGATAAACTATATATTGTTTCGTAATAGGACTACAGCAGCTATGCGGCTGGATACGCGGAGCACAACATGTCTCAATACGGTGGATATTATGCCGCACCAAGTTACTCGCCTTACGTGAGTTCGCCAAGCAGTAGTGGTAGCGTTGGACACACTTCGTACCATTTGGGAGGAGCTCTTTCAGGTAAAAATAAACACTATTAACATGCCTACAAAACATGAAAATTGCAATAGAAAAGATGTCGTCATTCGCAAAGTAGATTTTAGGGTTAACGTCCTAAAGAAAATTAAACCTTGAACGCATTCGTATACAGTGAGTGCTGCCAACTGAACCACACTAAACTAAACCTTTCTTTGACGTTGCGTTGTCAAACGCGCGTCATACTTCATAGTTGGTTGTCATTTCTTATTTACATTCTAATTATTGTGTTTACTCATATTTATGGAAAATTTCCTACTAATTACTCTTGAAATTCCGGCAGTCAGTGTTTTTCAAT
Source organism: Acrobasis repandana (assembly GCA_963576875.1). Taxonomy (NCBI): domain Eukaryota; kingdom Metazoa; phylum Arthropoda; class Insecta; order Lepidoptera; family Pyralidae; genus Acrobasis; species Acrobasis repandana. The sequence goes on from OY756238.1 coordinate 4,887,806, forward strand.
ATATGAATTAAAATAATATAACAAGTTATATAAAAAGTAAAACCAAAACATAGTTACGAAAGTGGTGCTCCGTTATGGATAAAGAGAACGATTATCACCCAAATAAACGAGCAAGATTAGAAGAAAGTGACTCTGAACAGCGTTATGATGATAATTCGGACTATTGGCCGGACTCTGAGAACGAAAGTGGTATATATTTTGGCTCTAAATAGCCTAAAACTTGCACGAAGTATTGCAACACTTATAACGTAAATTCTATGTCGATTCAACTCGATTTCTTTGAGATTTCTTTCTAAAGATGCATTAGACCCGATAGACTTCAATTTATAATTTATAGAAAAGTCATATTAGTCATGATGTAATTAATTGATCCAAAGAAAGATAAGCATTTACTTGGATTTCATATGTACTGCTTATAGCTTATACCTAAAAGCTATTAAACCCAATCCATTTATTACAGATTCTCCTTCGTCTATGCTGCCTTCGATAAACGATACAAGTCCACTTTCACCAATTAAGAGTGAAATACACGCTAGTCGGAGATGTAGAGAGAATTCGGGGTGAGTTTTATTTTAATTTGGTTTTCCTACATATAGTAGATCTGTGCAGTGACTAAAACCAAAGCTGCATATTATCACTTTCTCAGTAACAGAGTGGTCTGAAACCGGAATAGACGACCAAAATAAGTGGTCACTGCGCCTTCCACAAATGCATTTAAAAATAGACTCAACAATAGTTAAGGACAAATAAAGTGTTGTAAATAAATCTATGAACTGTGAAAAGACTTAATGGACTCTCAGCTCAGCACTGAGTGAAATAACATAATATCAGCTCCTAGCTGCTTGTCTATAATAAAATAAGATCGTCAATGGATTCAGGTTTTGCTGAAGTCAAAGTAACTACTTCCACTATTTAACTGTCGTACTCAGGACACGTGTTTCACCTCTCCACGAGGCATCCTCAGGCACAAAACCAGATGTTGATAGTTCAGCGGTCAAACGAAAAATGATAAAACTGTATGATGAGTACGACAGTTAAATAGTGGTGCAAGCACTGGTATGACACTTCATAGATTCAGAGTAACCTATATATCTACTAGTACTACTACAAACGGAACAATTTATCTGTACACACGTCGATGTGTGAGTTTTATACTTAGGATCGCACCGCAGAATTAATTTTATACTTACCTACTAACGAGTTCGACATATTTACGATTACATCTTTCCATACGGGGAGATTTGCGAACACTATGACGTAAAAAATATGCTGTTATATGTATTAAATGTTACAGAAAAGTCTGAAACAGCTACATCATATAACTTCACAAATATTTTTGTGTACTCTGTTGTGTATTCTCCCGCCAATGCGAAAGAGCGAGAAGGGTATATATATCTATCGGTGTTCAAGAACTTCAAGATGGTTGCTGGGTAATAACGTGAAATTATATTGTTGCGTTGCTTACCTGTTTTCATCACTTGGAAATGTATGAAATATACATTCTTTGTTGTATTTGGTGGATAAATAACTATTATATGCGCATCTTTTCACAATGATGGTTACTATTGGTTGACAGTTCTCAAGACATGTCGCAAATTGCGTGCGGCTAGTAACTAAACCCTAGTTTAGAGCGCAATAAGGCGCACAAAGTGCGGGGGAGAGGTGCGGGGACGCCAATTTGCGGAAGACGCTGTGAGATTCCATTCTGTTTGTACTCTTATGTATTCTGTGGCGCAAAGTGCACAAAATAATCGAAATCAAGTGCCAAGAAAATAAAATAAATAAAAATTATAAAACAGTAAAACATCACATTCGTTACAACCAGTGTATAGACACTGGTTGTACTTTATACTTAATAGAAACTAACTAACTAGCTTTTAACTTTATAGAAAGTCAATGTTCTTTACAGAGAAAGCACAGTAAGCCGGACTCGAGGGAGAGGTCGTCGGAACACGTCGTCATCCCCCGCACAGCATGTACCTGAGCCTGCCACGGACCGGGTCTTCATATGGGATCTGGACGAGACCATTATTATTTTCCACTCGTTGTTAACGGGGACTTATGCTACTAAGTACAATAAGGTGAGCATTTTATTACTAGTGGCTCACAAGCTTTAGACCTCGTGAGTCTGTCTTTAGCCCCTCACATACTGACCCTTGAAGTTTATCGGATGAAAATGATGTTGTTGCATCTTAATAAGGGTAACAAAAAGTTTTATGACAGTTTTGAATATTTTTTGAAATGGCTAAAATATGATATTTTCTTACGTTTTCAACCCATCAGTATTTCCGCCTAAACCTTCTCACTAAATTTCACGAGAGTCAGTTGAGAAATGTGACCTTTAGGCGAGACCAACCGAAAAACTGGAATCCGGAAACGAAAGAATGTTTTCTGAAGCTGAAATAGAGATAAATAAAATTCTTATAAAATCCAACTATTGTTATTCATGAAAGAACTATCACATTCTCTTATCATCTCCGGGCGCCATTGATTTATTACGTAAACTGCTCGCAAAAATGTAGTGTTATCTATAATCCTTCTGCTCCCAGTTACATGATATCTAAATTTTAGCTCCTTATCTCAACTCACGATAGAAATCTACGCTCCTCTAACACAATGCAACTTGCTGTTCCTTCTCACCGTACTGGTTTCTTTCCTAATTCATTTGCCGTGACGGCTGTTCGGCTCTGGAATGCCCTCCCTGATAGCATTACGAGATCACACAATCGTGATTATTTCAAAATGCTGGTCAAGAAATATTATCTGGAATCAAATTAAACTCTCTCTGCTGTATATTAATATATAAATATGTGTATGTATGTATAGGGTTTAGTATATATGTATGGTATTTATTTAATGTTTCTGTGGATATATATGTATGTATGTATTGTTATAAATCTTTTCATGTATTATTTAATAAAATTATATTGAAATTAATAATATTTATATTAAGTATATGTATTTATTGTGTAATATTATGTAGGAATGTTGTATTGTAATAGTGCTAAAACTTGCACCCCTTCTACCAACTTCTCGATGTGTCCCAAAGGCAAACTGGTAGATAATGCATAGCGTTAAGTTTGACCCATTGTAATCAATCAAATATGAGATTGTGTGCAATAAACTTATATAAATAAATAAATAAAAAATCGTCTTACGTAATAAATGAATGGCGCCCTGCCAAAAATCAATGCCATTACACAGGAAAGAGCTTGGCTCTTACCTAAATATATAAATAAGAAGATATTCTATTTCCTTTTCCTCCAATAAAAAAAAGAAATCTTTTTCAGGATACTCAACAAATAGTTCAATTGGGATTTAGGATGGAAGAAATGATATTCAGCCTAGCTGACACGCATTTCTTCTTCAATGATGTAGAGGTAAGAAAATAGTTGACTTCTATCTACTTTCTCCTGTCATTTGAATGGGAAATCTGTACCTTAATTAATGACAGCAGTTAATTAAACATGATTTTCATAACCACACCCCATAATACCTTCTTTATTATGATTTCATAGAAGATTAAGATACTAAATCAACTTTTTTGAAACGAGAACCGCAAGGTGGCATTACCTTAAGACGATACACGGAGTCCAGTGTTGCCCCCATTTGAAATAAATTATTTGTAAGGAAACGGAGATATCATTTAAAATTTTGAGCTAGTAAAACCTAGATAACCCTTTAAACTATTTTATTAACCACTGTTTACAGTTTAAAGTGAGAACGTTAAGGCCGTACCTGAATTTTCCGGGGTCCAGTGCTGCCCCCATTTTAAAATGGGGGCAGCACTGGACCCCGGAAAATTCAGGTACGGCCTTAAGCTTTAGTTTGCATTTTTGCCAAATCTGGCCGTTTTTCGCAAAAATGCAAGCTAAAGCCTAAAGTACTACAAAGTTACTCAAGGATATATATTTTTTTACAACTAATAGGCATTTGGTTCAGCCATAGACCAAAAATTTTTTGTACTTTAAAAATCTGCTTTAAACTACCATAGCCGAGTGTGACAAAATTAATACGATAACTGTCACCCTTACAAGCGCTAAAGAGATAGTGATCAAAGTAACAATGTGACATATTTTTGTTACAAGAAGTGTCAATCCATGTCAGCAAGGCACGAAAATCGTCACACGAAAATTAGAAGTTTTTCTTTTCTCCCAGACAAGCATGGAAGCCAGTAAAATCAAAATAAAATATTTCACTATTGCAGGATTGTGACCAGGAGCATATAGACGCGGTGGCGGCCGACGACAACGGCCAAGACCTCTCCGCCTACAACTTCGCCTCGGACGGCTTCCACGCCGGCGCCGCACCTAACACTGGTTTATGTGCGCCCGGTGTCAGAGGCGGAGTGGACTGGATGAGAAAACTTGCGTTTAGATATAGGAAAATTAAGGATACATACAATAATTATAGGAATAGGTACGTTTCAATTTTCAATCTTATTTGATATATGTTAAAAATTACTTTGCAGTGACGGTTTCTTAAGCTGACGCTGCATCTGCTACTGGTTTATGTGCGCCTGGTGGTAGAGGAGTAGACTGGATGAGAACACTCACATTTAAAAAATTACATACAACATAAATAGGAAATAGGTATTTTATATACCTTTTATACCTATACCTTTTATAAACCTCTAGCTGTCTGGCATTACAGCTCGGTTTTGTAAAACAGCGAACCCTAATACGCGGAATGGAATGAACGACTTGTATTCATCCATGCGGCTAGAGAAGTTGTTGAACAATTCTATCTAAAGAAATGGTATACAATTTAAAATGCCTACGAAGTGGCAATGGCGAGCGAGCGAAGCGAGCGTGCTACGGCAGCGGCCGGCGAGTACTAGGAATGTTCTATTCATTTTACTAGGTTAGGGCAAACCTATAGGTTAGGTTAGGTTAGAACTGCGTCGAACACACGCCCGAGCCGAGCGAGCGAAGCGAGCGTGCCGCAATAGCGGCCGGCGAGTGCTAGAAAAGTTCTATCTATTTTACTAGGTTAGGGCAAACCTATAGCAATAAAAATCGTGGAATAGTTGTCTGGGAAATGAAATTTGATCTCGAAAAAATCTGTATTCTAATAGACACCCAGTTATATTTCACTATGGTAACCCATCACCAAATCTTTATCATGCATGTGTCGCAGTTGGATTGTTTAACGGTTTCGTCAAACAGCGGATGTTTCACAAAACCGCTAGCCGTTTGGAAACGTGGTTAGCGGTTTAAATGAACGTAACACGTTGCGCAATCTTAGACAATCCAGCTGAACAATATTCGGCTGTTTAATAAAACCGAGCTGTAATGCCAAACAACTAGAGGTTTCGTGAATTAGCGGTTTATACCATCCAACTGCGACATATACAAAGAAACAGAAAGAACCACGTGTTGACCCATCTTACACATCTTTCAATTTATACAGATACACTATGACGTCTTTATGGTGGAAAAAGGGATTAAAAATTGTGATGGGATTCTCCCGCATCGCCTATAGACATGATTCAGATTATCGCCCCTTAACCTTGATCGACTTTTACGATCTGCACTTGAAGACAAGCAGCTAGTACATTCTATGGTTTATCTATTTTCCCAGTCTAGTGTTTGAATCTAAGAATTTCAGACATGTCCCCAATAAAAATTTAAGCAACAAACTTAAATGTCCATTTTGTTACAGTGTTGGAGGGTTATTAGGACCAGCGAAGAGAGAACAATGGTTACAACTAAGAGCGGAGTTGGAACAAGCAACAGACAACTGGTTGACTCTAGCCTGTAAATGCCTCAACATGATCAACTCTAGGTAATTACCTATTCCATCTTAACGGGTTCCCCAGTTGCATCCTCTGCTGTGCTGCTTCTTCGGAGCCCGGGGTGAGCATTCCCGATTTTTCTTCTCCAAATAGATTATGCATGGCAATGGCCACCAAGAGATGCCAAAGACCTAGCGTGGAGAAGAAATAGCCAGAACAGTTTAAACGATTTAGCTGTTGTTTTACGACCGGCCGTCGTAGCACGATATGTTTGTGCTTTGTGAACAAATGTGTATGTGCGTGAATGTTTAACAGGTTTCCTACCCTATGAATCAAATATGATTCATGACGTATATGAATCAAATATGATTCATGACGTATATGAATCAAATATGATGTGTGCCATTGTAACTATTGTTTTTTTTTATAGACGGAAATAAAGCATATAGTATGCGCGCTATTATTTCCCGCAGGGTGGTGAACTGCCAATATTTTTAGAAAATACCAATTTTTTGCCGCTTTGTTTTCATAGACACAAGTCGTAAACGAATAATATCTGAGATATTAGATATTTTTCGAATATCTTAATGCTATTTCAATCAATAATTGAATAATTTCTCGTTTATTTTCAGAGAAAACTGCGTGAACGTTCTAGTGACGACGACGCAGTTGGTCCCCGCGCTCGCTAAAGTACTGCTGTTTGGACTCGGCGGCGTGTTCCCCATCGAGAACATATACTCCGCCACCAAGACAGGTGAATGTTTGTTTGTATTTGAGAATAACAGCGTTTACACTACCTGCCTCCGTGGTCCAGTGGTCAACGCATTTACCTTGTGATCCGGGGTTCATGGGTTCAAATATGATGTAAGCATAGTTTGTGAAAAGTTGTTTCCAGTCAGGATATTGCAGGCTTGAATCACCTGATTATCCGAAAAGAAAGATGATTCCGTGCTTCAGAAGGCACGTAAAAGTTTTGGGTCTCGAACGCCATCTAGCGTTTGTTTAAAATCTATCCTAGGATTGGTTCTGGTCTACCCTTTGGGTTGCGGAGGTCAGACGTCAGTTTAAAAACCAGTAACCTCGACAAATCACCCAGGTTAGGTAGCGTTACGGCTCTGAACCGTTACCGCTGAGGATTCAACCGGGAATACGCTCGTATTATGATGATGAATAAGAGCGTTTACACTTGACGCCGCAGCGGCAGTGGCACCGCCGCCGCTGCGGTGCCACACACGTATGTTAATGACCAAGCGAGCGAAGCGTCTCAGTTTCGAGATTTGTCAAAAATGCTTCTGTCTGTCTGTATGTTCTCGCCTACAGGCCGCATTTTCCAACCGATTTTGATGAAAATCGGCACATAAGTTCCTTGAATTATTTGAATTTTTTTGCTGATCGCGATTTTTGATTGGGGAAGAAGTGGTGGACTTTGCTGTAGTGTAATTTATTGACGGATCTTTGAGAGGCACTCTTACGACTTCATTCTACACAAGATGTTGCATAAACAAGTAATTATTATATGAGTTGTATATATTTTTGTAATCCTTGTATAAAATCCTTTAATTTAATACCCCAATCGATAGCTTTTGAATAAAAAAAAATTTCGAAGACATAATTTGGCGCGAAATTCCGCCATTTTGAATTATTTAAATTTTTGATATACCCAGTGTTACTCTCAGAGTGAGGACAAATCTAACGACACCTCTCAACCTAAAATCCATAAAGCCGTTTAGGCTGTAGAGCGTGCCAAAGAAATTTACATACAAACATACATACACTCGAAAAACATAACCCTCCTTCTGGCGCAGTCAAGTTAAAATCCAAAAGGAACGGAAGGGAGGGGGAAAAGAGGGGAAAGTTTGTTATATCGTTATATATGGTCGGGGTTCACTGAAATGGCTTTGCTAAGCCAGGGGAAAATGTCGGTTATGGCATGGTTATAAGAGCTCGCGAGGTCTACTGTTCTCATACAAGTAATATTAGTGTAGGTAATCAGATATATCTTTTTTGATATAGGAAAAGAAACATGTTTCGAGAAGATCAAGCAGCGGTTCGGCGAGCGATGCACGTACGTTGTGATTGGCGACGGGCAAGACGAGGAAGCGGCCGCCAAAGCCAAGAACTACCCCTTCTGGAGGATATCCAGCCACTCCGACATCGCAGCGCTGTACAACGCACTTGACATGAACTTCTTATGATTTGCTGCTGCCCTGGTACTTTTATTGTCGACGCACTATGATTTTTGAGGAATTTTATATGGAAAATCTATAAGGGAATTCTGGAGAATATCCTAACACACGGACATGAACTTCTTATGATTCGCTAATATCCTGGTTCTTTTATTGTTGACGCAATATGATTTTTGGGGAATTTTACGCGTAAAATCTGTAAGGAGATTCTGGAGAATATCCTTCCATTTGGACATAAACTTCTTATAATTTGCTGCTGCCCTGTTACTTTTATTGTCGATGCACTATGATTTTTGAGGAATTTTATATGTAAAATATATGTAAGGTAAAGACATTCTGGAGAATATCCGGCCATTCGGAACTTCATGAACGGTGAACAAATACAACATACTAATGTTTAACGCTCCTTAACAAGTACATTTATATCATTTATGGAGCTTAAATGTTAACTAATTCGTTAGTGGACCTTCGGAAGAAATCTGAACTGCTGCCCATAACACATTTACGATTAAGGTAAATACCTTGCAGAAGTGGCGCCCTCGTTTGAAATAAATCGTAAATAAGGTGATAATAACAATGTTGCCGATCGTCCTCATTAGAAAAACCTCTATAGTACATTATGATATTAGCTCGTTATGGTGGTTAATAACACGAAGCGGAATTTCAGCCCGAGCCGAAGGCGAAGGTGTAATAGAGCCGAGTGTGTTTAACCAATTTACGCACGTATATCGTATCAGCGCGGCGCTATATATATAGAGTATAACCTCACTATTTGCGTTTATAACACAGCGTGTTTTATGAGCTGCTTTTTATATTTAAACCCGGTGAAATTAGATCCACTTTACGAGCAACTGTGTTAAAAAATTATTTTATTAACAACCATTAACATTTTAACGGTCAAGCTAGACGGACTACCAATGATATTACTACTAATGACATTTCATTAGTAGTAATATCATTGGTAGTCCGTCTAGCTTTAAAACGCGTTTCTACTCAAAGTGGCCACTTTGATGAAAACACGTTTTGAAACTAGACGGCGGCGCCACTTCTGCATGGTATTCACCTTAAAGAACACAATGGCGCCGTAATTTTAGGTCCACTAGCTTAGTGGTTAAACGACATATACGATAATTTAGTTTTAAAGCTCAAAGTTAGCTCAAAATCTAAATTAACTATTGTAAATATGTAGTAGGAGTTAAGCCCATTCCTATTTACGTAAGTTTTTATATTCTATACAATGTACAGTTTAAATTAGTCAATTTAAAACGTATTTATAAAGTATTTCAGAGCTACTATTTTTTATTTTACTATTTTCATTGTAAATGACTAGAATTGTTTCGAAAATATTTTAATTTTTCAACTAAACGGTGGTGAAGTGATGTTAATTATTATAAGAATGAAATAAAATATAGATGTTTTTTGTAGTTGGTTGTCGAAAATTATGTTTTAAAACGTAACCAACCTACTTTGAACTTTAGTACAGCCATGTAAGACTCAGTTTAGAGTATTAAAATATGGATACTATCTTTTACTAGATTTTATTGTGATAATAATTATAATCTCACATCGTACTAAAAACTTCAAATGCGTACTTTTTAGAGAAAGTTTATTCCATGATAATGATTACATTTTCCAAGTAGCATATCGACTTCCCATATAACGAGAGATCAGTAGATCTTTAGTAATGGAGAACAAGAAGCTATTATGTAAAACTAGAAGAGACAACACATATCACTGTCTTGTCCCGTCCAATTGTAGCTATCTCCATAAACTACACTTAGTCGCTTGCTAGCTCCTACACGCCTAGTACTTTCAACAGTTTATAACCGAAAACCACGCGAAAACATGCTCTAAAAATGCCTTGTTACACAGTACAGTAAGAATAAATCAAGGAACACGGTAAAGTGTAATTATATACATGTGATAAGATTCACAACGCCATAAATTCAAAAATAGAACTGGGGCCTATGTTTGTGATAACTGGTCTATATATTGTATGTCAATGATGAAGAATAAGGGTTGGATCTCATCTGTCAGCACGGAACAGCACTTTCCTATGCTGGTATCCTTTTCTGTCGCTCAGAACAGTCATTTGCAAGAGCGAGAGAGCAGTGCTGAAGCGTTCCGTCGCTCTCTCTCGATTTAGCAAATGATGCTTCTGAGCGACAGAAAGGGATAGCAGCATAGGAAAGTGCTGTTCCGTGCTGATAGATGAGATCCAGATTTAGATTTTCGTATATTTCACCCTTATTTTGTAGGAAATAATCAGGACTAAACTTACTGTAAAAATTTGCGCGCTAAATAAAAACAAATGTTTAGTAAATTTTCACTTAGCACAATATTTTTGTATTTTATTTTTCTCGTAAATGCATCGTTAATACATTTGGAAAACTGCAATTTCTTGTCTTCTAAAAATACCTGATTTTCTCAACAAAATGATAGAGTAACTCCTTGTCATTGGTCAATTTGTTTAAAAGTAGATGGCTTTTGAAAATATATCTGTAGAAATGTTTTGAAAAGAGCCATTCAGGGTTGGATCTCATCTATCAGCACGAAACAGCACTTTCCTATGCTGCTATCCTTTTCTGTCGGTCAGAACAGTAATTTGCTAGAGCAAGAGAGAGCGACGGAACGCTGCAGCACGGCCGACACTGCATGTCTCTCCATACAATTAAATTGAAGCAATAGATGACTTTTATGGTCTAAAAACGTCACCCATACAATTAATTTATTGCTTCAATTTAAATATATTCAACAGTTAAGAAACTTCACTGTGTAAATAGGTTTATAAGTATGCATGACCATTTGACAATTAAATTTTCTTTTTCCATTTTCCAGTTTACATTTTTCCAATTTTTCGAACGCGCTTTGTAAATTATCTTAGTAAATAAAAAAGCTGTCTATTTCAAAAATTGACCATACATATAAAAGATTGATTTGGCACACATCTGGTCGCACGGAACAGTATTTGTTCCGCCTGTGCTACCGCGTGATCGCATTTGTGTGCTGCGGAATGCAGCCGCACGCGGCAGCACACTACCGCGTTCCTTCGACATTCTAAAGTCAAACATTTTTATTCAATGTAGGATAAGTATATAACTTATTGAAGGTCATTATTTTTAATTATTTTTATTGCAAAAGCTACAAACTACTAGCGTTTCGGAACGACCACTGCTGGGAAGATTTCGCCGAAAAAAACCCAGTTAAGTATAGGTCCCTACCCAACCTGATTTAAAGTATAGTTTCAAGTGCGAAATGGATAGGCCAGCGGAAGAAAGAGCAGTGATAAGAACGATAATACAATTATATATGTAATATCCATTAAAAGCAACTAAAATAAGTAGTATTAAATACTGAACACTAGAATTAATTTATCGAAATGAAAAACATAAACTGTATCTATTTATTCTGTGACAAGGTGTTTCCCTAAGTCGTATCTATACGAATCGGATACAGCAAGCGGCCGCACGCGAAAGGATGCGATAGCGTGCTGCTCTGCCGCGTTCCCGCTCTTTCTCGCTCTAGCAAATGACGGTTCTGAGCGACAGAAAAGGATAGCAGCATTGGAAAGTGCTGTTCCGTGCGGCCAGATGTGTTCCAAACTCTATTGAGAGAAAATAGCAATATTGTAATTTGAAATAGTCTAAATTAGAAACGTGTACATAGAACTATCATAGAATGTAATAGCTTGTTCTTATTGCGATAGTAATATGAATTTGATTCGAAAGTTATGATTATTCGAACTGTAAATAAAATTATATTATTTGACAATTTAGCACGTGTTTTATTCATAAATTTCTTAAGACATACTTAGGGCAGTCATTCATCTCTTTTTTTAGAGATAGGTTCAGATAGACGCGCCGTGGCGCGCATTATTGAAGAAATATAGAACTTGTTTACAAATAGATACTAATTTCAGTGAGATCGTCGCGTCTCGGTGTCAGCGATTGGATATTTGACGGTTTATACCATAATCCGTACAAAACAAGAAGACCTGTCGCATCAAAAGTTTAAAACAGAGATATTGGGTACATACGGTATATACCAAGCTCTTTGGTTTAGGTTAGGTTAGGCCCTGTCAGTTCAGAGCCCAGAATACTGTGAGTGTTTTTGAAAAATCACTAAATAAACTACTACAGTTTATTACTCAAAAATTTTTCATAGGAATCTTAAGGCTTTTCTACAGACACCCACAATATCCAAAACTCTATCAACTCAATCGTGTTTTGGATATTGTGTGTTTAAAAAAGCCTTGAGGCCGTACCTGAATTTTCCGGGGTCCAGTGCTGCCCCCATTTAAAATAAATCATTTCAAAGAAAACGGAGACATTATTTAAAATTTTGCAACTACCAAGCCCTAGATAACCCTTCAAAGTATTTTATGAACTACTGTTTACAGTTTAAAGTGAGAACGTTAAGCTTTACTACGCACATTTGCGAAAAACGGCCACTTTTAGCAAATGTGCGTAGTAAAGCTTAACGTTCTAATTATAAAGTGTAAACAGTAGTTCATAAAATACTTTGAAGGGTTATCTAGAACTTGGTAGTAGCAAAATTTTAAATGATGTCTCCGTTTTCTTTGAAATGATTTATTTAAAATGGGGGCAGCACTGGACCCCGGAAAATTTAGGTACGGCCTTAAGATTCCCATGTAAAATTTTTGAGAAATAAACTAGTAATTTTTGAAAAACACGCAAAGTATTGCAAGCCGTGAACCCATCTTGCCTTAATGGTTTAAACACTTGCCCAGAGATATTGCTTTTGCCCATTAAAAATAGCTTTTTCAGGGCTTTCTATTTATTTAATTTAAACTTTATTGAGCCAAAAGCTACAATAGGTAGACTTAATGCTAAAGCATTCTCTCCCTGTCAACCTTTAGCCCTTTTGCCGTAGGTTGATCAAAGGAAAGGTTGCTAAGCGACGAAATACAAACATTGCCAAACGTCGTTTCTGTTAAAGTCTGTTTTGTACTGAATACTACAAATAAATATAAAAACGAAATGAAAACTATAGTAAATACAATACTATTTGATATATCTAAGAATGAATTGTTTAAAATCAACGAGAATTTTAAACTACTGCACAGAAAACTCAAGTCCACATGGAAAGTTATGATGTAAGTCTATATCCCATATTATTACAATTACAATCACAATACAAAAATCTTGGGTTGGCATTAGTAATTTGCATCTTGAATTCGGGGTTGATAGGGGTTGTTTTTTATAGGGGTGGGTTGCCCCTCAGGGTTGCCCCTTTCAGATGAACACGACCCTCACTGGACTTCCGAGCCATACTTGGCCAGAGTAGACAGAGGATTTGGCCTACACTCTCCACGTTGGCCAGACGGGTTGGAGTGGTTTTATTGATGTTTATCAGCTTTGTTTAGCTTGCTTTTCCTAAGTAGCCTTCTACGACATCCACGGGAAGACTTGGAGTGGTCCTATTCTACTCTGCCGGGAACCATACGGCAACTTGCAATACCTATCACTACTTTGATGTCTTCCAGGGTTACACGACCCAAATAGCAAGATTAGCGATTTGCGATATTTCGCCCACGAAATAAGGTTTTAGAGGGAGTTATTGGCGGGAAGTCAAGGGGTTCGGTTGTGGTTTTCTTTAAATTATTTTGCAAATTGATTTTAGTGGACTTTATAATATGAAATTGGTGTTAAAACCGAACTTCGGAACTTATTTATATATTTATTATTACCTGTGACCCCTCCTTGCCCAAAAACGCCCCCTGTCGCCCTTTTGTATCTGGCGCCCTGGGCGGTCGCCCAACCGCACCCTACCCTGGCGCCGCTACTTTCTCTATCTACCCCGTTAGGGACAAAGATGTGATAGTGTTGTTAGTACTGTTTCAGCGACCGAGAAGAGGTTATCTATTCACCAAAATACGCTGCTGTTTCGTGCTATGTTAGTTTGGGAGAACATAAAAATAATGTAATGAACCAGCTGCTTCTCTTCCCGCGCAGATCGTAAAAGCCGATCGAGGGAATGAGCGAAAATCCAAATCATGTTTACCCATCACTATTTTAATTGCCTTATACATCCTTAACGCCCCCATCACGCTAAAAGTGGCCTTTTAGTCTAGCAGCCACTCTATGTCTACCCCATCAGGGATAAAGACGTGATAATGCTTACTGCACTGTTTCACACAGGAAACAAAAGCTAAATAAAGCTTGTAAACATCAACGAGACCTCTCCAACCCGGTTGGCCAGCGTGGAGAGTGTAGGCCAAATCCTCTGACTGCTCTGGCTAATATCTGGTAGTACAGAGAGGGTCGTGCTACTGCAGTGGAGACTAAATAAGACCTGATGATGATGATGACACTGTTTCAGCAACCGGGAGGAGTTATCCACCAGCAATCTCCAAGACGTGAAGATCCTCGTTGTACCAGGACCGCAGAACGTGTTCACAGATGACGAATTGGCGTGCCTTAAAAACATGGTCGAGAGGGGGGACTCTGTGTTTGTGATGATGACGGACGGGGGGGAGGAACGCATGAACACGAATATCAACTTTTTTTTGGAAGAGTATGGGATTGTCGTGAATAATGGTAAGTACATGATATTGATATTCATGCGGGGAAACAAGATATACTTCGTTTTAAAAACCGGTCAAGTGCGAGTCGGACTCGTACATGAAGGGTTTTGTACCTCCGTGCAATGTTTTAAAACACTGAAAAATATTAATTGCTAAAAGCTGTAAGTATTATAGTCTGACCATGACCGCAGTACCGCGCCTGAGGTATGCGAGCGGCGAGACGGGGGCTGTCTAAATCAGACGCACATGAGATAGAATATCCAAAAATGGGTCGCGCTTTATCTCGAGTTGTCAAGGCTGTCATTTTCAAAGTGGCCGAATATTTTAGGAAAAGAAAAGCAGACAAAGATAGTTTTGAATATAAAAGTGATTTTCGAAATTACATTTTAAGGCCGTACCTGAATTTTTCGGGGTCCAGTGCTGACCTCATTTAAAATAAATCATTTCAAAGAAAACGTAGACATTATTTAAAATTCTGCTACTATCAAGTCCTAGTTAACCCTTCAAAGTATTTTATGAACTACTGTTTACAGTTTATAATGAGACCGTTAAGCTTTACTACGCACATTTGCGAAAAACGGCCACTTTTGGCAAATGTGAGTAGTAAAGCTTAACGTTTTCATTATAAACTGTAAACAGTAGTTCATAAAATACTTTCACTTATATTGGTTTTTTATTTGTGCTTAAAAAATCGTATTGGACCATAATAAGAATTGGATATAATATGTATACAGCGTCAAAATATTGTACTTCGATATCTCAAGATCTATCTGACAGAATGAATCTCTTGTGAGTCCATGATCTTTCCTGCCCGCAACCCTGCCTCCCCGCGCATACCTCAGGCGCGGTACAGTGGTCGTGGTCAGACTATTACTGAACTGTTTACTAATATGCTTACAACATTAGAGTGTTGTCTCCGTGACGGATTAAAGCGGTATTATACAAGTGAAAGCTTAATTTTCAGCTATTGCAGTAGAGTGCACTCTTATAAGTCTTTTAAAATGCTAAAGTTGCCGATGTGGACCCATTGTGACGTCCTATAATGCAGTTTTGTGTTACTTGGGTATTACTGAGATTCCGCTGTCTCTCCGTCTGTCCGTGCCTGTCACAGTGGGCTATCTCTTGAACCGTAA
This sequence comes from Acrobasis repandana, assembly GCA_963576875.1. Classification (NCBI taxonomy): domain Eukaryota; kingdom Metazoa; phylum Arthropoda; class Insecta; order Lepidoptera; family Pyralidae; genus Acrobasis; species Acrobasis repandana. The sequence goes on from OY756238.1 coordinate 4,903,409, forward strand.
AAACTAGACACTTTATAACAAGAAATAAGATAAAGTTAAAAATTAAAGGGGGTCGTCATATATAAGAAACTTGTTTTTTCAGCGTTTTAAAACATTGTACGTAGGTACGGAACCCTACATGTAAGAGTCAGCCGACTCGCACTTGACCGGTTTCTTGATTACTTTACAGACTGTGTGGTCCGAGCCAAGTACCACAAGTTCTACCACCCTAAGGAGTGCCACATCTCCAATGGGATCCTAAACCGGGCCGTCCTGAAGCACATTATGAAGATGCCAAACTACTCCAGTGAGTCTGACGATTACCTGTAAGTTTTTACTATAAAGGCTGATTTACACAGGGTCAGCGCTGACCCGGTAAAAAACCCAATGTAAATTAATTTGAAGTCAGTACAGCAGCGGTGTGAAGTCAGCGCTGACTTGTACCTATATTCACATACGAATATTTTGAAGTCAGTCGGCACTTGTGCACTGACGCTGTGTAAATCAGCCCATCTACAGGAAGTAGGATTTTTCCTTTTTCTATTCTACTTTTCAGTATATATCGGTCCACAGCTGGACTGAAGGCTTTTCCCAATAAAGGGAAGTTTGACCGCAGAATAGGTGCTGCTAGTACTCACGTACAGAAAAGAAATTCAAAGAAATATCTACTTAATGTGGTTAGCGATATGGTTTAATTTAGCTCACGTCAGAACTCAGCACTTTTTCATTTAGATAACCAGAAACCATTGCAGGCCAATTTCATTCTGATTACTCTGGACAAACGATTCGTATAACTGAATTTACCACTTGGAGTGGTCGCCGCACGCTTAGTAATAATGAAGTTATATTTTCGATACCTAAACGGGGAGTGACACAGGCCTGGTTTGACCATAATCTCCACGCTGGCCAAATAGGTTATTTATTAATCGCAGTAGATGGTATTGTGTGGACGTTGGAAAGAGACGAAAGAAAGTCTAGAGGAAAATCTAGGATGAGATGGAGACGAGTTGTCCGCTTTTGATGAAGAATGGAGGGAAACAGCCTAAGACAGAAGTAATTGGAAACAAGTAATTACTAAAAAAACAAAAAACCCGACTGCGTGATACAACAGCAGTACTTGCCTATGCCTAGGCACTTACTGTTTTCTGTGGCCTAGGTGAGACGCAACTGGGAATGCGCTTGGCGAAGCGATGTTATATGTTGTTTTTTGGGTTCCGTACCCGAAGGGTGCAAACGGGACCCTATTACTGAGACTCCGCTGTCTGCCCGTCTGTCCGTCTGTCCGTCTGTCCGTCTGTCTGTCCGTCTGTCTGTCCGTCTGTCACAGGGCTCTATCTCTTGAACCGTAGTAGCTAGACACTTGAAATTTTCACCGATTATGTATGACTATAGGCCGCTATAACAACAAATACTAAAAATAAAAAAAAAGTTGAAAATTCAAGGGGGTCGTCATACAAAAAATGTGTTTTTTCAGCGTTTTTAACTAGATCTTTATAATGGTATTAACAAAATACTTACTTGAAATTTTTACAGATTATGTAGTATTATGGCCGCTATAACAACAAATACTAAAAATAAGATAAAGTTAAAAATTAGAGGGCGTCGTCATACAAGAAACGTGTTTCTTTCTTAAGCGTTTTAAAACATTGTACGGTGTATAAGGAATAGGGAATGTACGAGTCCGACTCGCACTTGCCCATTTATTTAGCATTTCAAATTTCATTTAAACATATAAGTTGTATATATTTTTATAATCCATGAATAAAATCTTTGAAACCCCACTCGATAGTTTTGAAAAGATTTTTAATGCCGTGCAATTTGGCGCCAAAAATCCGCCTTTTTATTTCCAATAATTTTAATATACCCTATGTTACTCTAGTGGTTAAGACGAATCTTACCATGTATAATTTATTAAAATCGGTTTAGTCATTTAGTAGATCTTTCTCTATATACCAATACAGCGTTGTGGGGGACATTAAAGATCGTAATCTCACAGGACGATGAGCTTCCCTTCTGTACGTAAGTTCTATTTCTTTTTTCAGTCTATACTGTCTCCTGGGCAAAGGCATTTTCCTTCTAGCACTCTCTCCCTATACCAACTCTCTCAATCGAGGGCCTTCGAGGCCCAGTTAATGTAATAAGAGTCAAGATCGTCTCCATCTCTTTTTAGGCTTACCGGGCTGCCGTTTTCCTTTTTGAAGAATATAATACCTAATATATAGTGTTCTGCTTTGGCCCTTCGTCGAGCTTGCGGCAGATTTCCATTTTAGGGTACTGTACATTAGTACTTATCTTAATTCTGTGGTATATCTCAAATTATTTCAGGGAAGACCCAGCTACTCCCAACTTTGTGTATCCATACGGCGCGACACTGACAGTAAAGAAACCAGCGGCAGCCATCTTGTCGAGCAGCGATGTTTGTTACCCGGTGAAAAGGCCTGTAGCGGCCATGTATACTTCAGAGAGAAGTGGGGGTATGATACCTACACTTTTTTTACTATCCTCTATTATATTTTAGAGTTTTTACTCATCTTCATTTTCTTCTTCAGGCAAATTATTCGTGATCGGATCCGGCCACTTCTTCACGGATCAGTACCTCGAGTGCGAGTGCAATGACCTTATCAGGGAGATGGTATTCAACCACCTCGGCGGCATCGTCGACGTCCATCTTAACCCCGTTGATGTTGAAGATCCGGATGTGAGTTAATTCCTTATGATTTATGATAGCCTGGTATCTATACATGTAGAGTAAAGACTGATTTTTATTGTGAATGTCGTAAGAGGCGACTAAAGGACATGTCGTAAGAGATGACTAAAGGGCTGAGCACAAGCATCTCGTGCAGGATTAATGTCGGGCAGCGCCCAGTTGCAAAATTTTTCGCATAAATGCATTCCCAAAACAGCGTCAACGCTTTTTTGGAAATGCATTTATGCGGATTCGCGTTCCTGACATAAATGTTAGGAACGCGAATCGTAAAAGCCGATTCAGGGAACGAACGAGAACCTGAGTCGTGTCAATAGGCGATGCTGCTAGCAACGCATCACTATTTTGATCCTCTTTTTCTACATTCACCATTTACCATCACGTTTTCCATAAAACGTGATGGTAAATGGTGAATGTAGAAACTTATTTAATTTAAACTTATTTAATTTAACTTATTTAATTATCACGTCTTTATCCATAACGGGGTAGACAGAGGGCCCGTAAGGCCATCCTTACGGACCCTCTGTCTACCCCGTTATGGATAAAGACGTGATAATGTATCTGTACTTTCTTGCCAGGTCAACGAGTACCGGACCCTGGGCGACATGCTCTGGCTGAGTAGCATCCCACTGCCTGAGCCAGCCACCGCTCCCCCACCGCGCCTCACCCCGCTCCACCCGCATGCTCTGTTCACGTGGAAACTGTTTTCATTAAATTTGGCACAGTGTGAGTAATAATCATTGTTTATTAATCAGAAAACAAAAAAGGAATAATTTATATTAAATGATAAAGTATATCGAAAAAACCATTTTCTGGCCTAGGTAAGACCACAGAATAAGTACCTACTTAGTACTCGTATTCTAATGAATGATAAAAAAAGTACAGCAGAACACATGTTTAGTAATTTTAAACTAATTAGTTTTCAAAAAAGAAGTCAGACTTCTTCTTTCAAAGCTGACACTAATCAATCATTGTTCATTCTTTTCTCATTTGTTCATTTGTTTCAGTACCAGAAGTACTAGGACTGTATGATGCTTTAGGAGTCAAACACGAGCCTTTGAGGCTAATTGCGCCGCAGTTTGAAACGCCTTTTCCACCTCTGCAGCTCGCAGTAAGTAAATTAACGAAGTAAAGCAGATCTCATAGTAATTCACACTTGGCGCCTGATTTTTGAAAAGCGGATTCGAGTCATGTATCGAATTATTTATGCGAGCACTTTCATAGTACCTACAGCATTTTTGAATCGCTGTTATTCGAAGGATTCGCAATGAGCTGTCTTTTCCACTCGTTTCCACTAAGAATATCGAAAAAACCTCGTCGAAGAAGTCTCCGTTGTCTTCTTCGTTCACTCTTATAGAAGGTACAGTAAAGAATAGTAACCCAATATACGGCGTTTGGTGATCAAAAGGTTTCCTTTGGCAGGATGAACCTTCTGAACCCTAAGACCATTTTAAGAAGGGGAGCCATCTTGAATTTTTGTGCAGTGGGGGTTTAGACATAATCAATTTTTTGTATGGAACGAAACGAAAAATGCTATTAAACTGATAAGAGGGCGCAGTAAAGGGTGAGAGGGGTTTGCCCCCTCTCTTTCCATGCCCTTTTTTCATGTTCCAGTACAATTTGCGATTATACATATAAGTTTCTAGAAAAATAGTAACTTAAAGTAACTAAAATCTGGGGACCAAAAAAAAATATTAAAAAAATATTTATAGGTAAAAAATTTCAAAATTGCTTCCATGAAGTAAGATATGAGTATATTGGAATTCATTTGGCGTATGTTTTATAAAAAAATCATTAAGCCGTTTTCTACCTGCAGGAGCCCAAAGTTAGTATTCATATTTTGAAAATGTTTTTTGGTTTTTCATAAAGCAGGTGCCTGAATGTAATGATGTAGTACTCGTATATTTTTAGAATCAGCTCATAAAGCCCTTTTATTTGATACCCCACACACACGACTATTTTTAGAAAACAATTGTTTTTTGTTCCATACAAGAAATTGATTACGTCATAACCCCCGACTGCACAAAAATTCAAGATGGCTCCCCTTCTTAAATCCATATTTGAGTCGTAAGGATCAACTCAGCCAAAGGAAATCTCTTAATCACCAATCGCCGTATTTTTTAGCGAGCACACGCTACTAATATGTATTTGTTAAAAAATTAAAAAATATGAAGCTAGCGCTATTTGACTCGAAAAAACTATGACGTCACGGTTCTGATTTACATACAAATCCCATAGACATTAACACAAATCATTAAATTACTAAAAGGCACAGCGTTTAAGGCGGCACTGACTAACTGGTTAATGAAACAATGTTTTTACTCCATTAATGAATGTGTTAATTATTGTAAGTCAAAAAGAAAGATTAATTTAAGAGTCACAAAGACTTCTGCAGTCCCTACTAACTACTACGAGTTTAGGTTCATTTTAAACGAAAAAATGTTTGCATACCTATCTGCAGGTTTATACCATGTACATACTATAACATTCACTAACATCTTTAATATCTATTGTATACTTAATGCAAATAAATGAATCTGGATTCTTGATAGAATATTATTACTATATGTACTAATCGTCAAAAATTTGCTTTTATCAGCACCACCTGTAGGTTGACTGGTAGAGAAGGCCCTAGGCCTTAAGTCCGCCTGTTACATTTTTTGTAAAAAGTATCTTATTTGACTTGTTATCATCTAGCATAAAGTACAAGTTCTTTATTTCTCTGACGCCCGCATTCACTCACTGGTGACTTTAATGGTTTCCATTGTTAAAAATATGTATTTAGCTTTACGGCCTAAGCCGTAACTTTGTCTACCTGTAGTGTATAAAGATGTTATAAAAGTAGGTATGTGTTTTTCCAGGTGTTTCCCCCCACGTTCCGGGAGCCGCCACCTCCCCCTCTGGAGCTGTTTGACCTGGACGAAGCCTTCAGTTCAGAGCGCTCTCAGCTGGCCAGGCTGACGAATAAATGCTTACAACCAGTCGCAGCAAGGATGGGCCAAGGTAGGTTCTAATGGTACTATAGAGTCGGCTAGTAGGTAAACCTTTTGCCTTTTTTTATATAGATAAGCCGTGTGGTTTGACTGCCTCCGCGATCCAGTGGTCAAGGCGTTTGCCTTGTGATCCGGAGGTCATGGGTTCAAATCCCACTGGGAAGCATACTTTGTGAAAAAGTTGTTTCCAGTCTGATTAGGATATTGCAGGCTTGAATCACCTGATTATCGAATCCGAAAAAGAAACATGATTCTGTGCTTTGGAAGGCACGTAAAGCTGTTGGTCCCAAACGCCATCTAGCGTTTGTACCTATCCTAGGATTGGTTCTGGTCTACCCTTTGGGCTGCGGAGGTCAGACGGCAGTCGCTCTGTGTAAAAACCAGTAACCTCAACAAATCACCTAGGTAAGGTAGCGGACCCCGGGCTCTGAAGCGTAACCGCTGAGGATGCAACCGGAAATACGCTCGGATGATGATGATGATGAAGCCGTGTGGTTTTAGGTAGAGTAAAATAGGACCACTCCAAGTCTTCATGTGGATGTCGTAGAAGGCGACTTAGGAAACACAAGCTAAACAAAGCTTATTAACATCAACAAAACCTCTCCAACCCGTCTGGCCAGCGTGGAAAGTGTAGGCCAATGACTGTTCTGGCTAATATATGGCTCTGGCAGTACAGAAAGGGTCGTGCTCCTGCAGTGGAGACTAAAAAAGACCTGATCATGAATCATGATCATAAGATATAGATAGGTAATTACTACGAATAATAACTTCTCTAGAAATGTAACGCTCCTACATTCACCGCTTCGATTCTGATTTCATTTACGCAAACAAACTAACAGTAATAACAACGAAAGACTCAAACACACACATAGACAAATATGCATGCGATTGGTCGCGACAAGGTCTCGCTTCGTCGTCGGGTGGGGGCGGTCACCGCAACGAGCGGTGAGGTACAACGGGTGGCTTAGGTACATTTTGCATAACACTTTCCACAGATGTCAAGTATGGATTATTAAAATGTTTATGAAAGGTAAGTCCTGTGTTTTTCATGTCTGTATGGCTTTTCACACCACTTCACGGCACATGACGGCATTTTTAATTAATCAATTATCGCAAAAACACAGCAATATTCTCAAAAGAAACTTTTTGGGACGCAACCGCAGACTCGAGTGTCACGGCGAACTGTCGCGCCGCGCTGTTCATATTTTAAGACCCGCCCGCCGCGGGACATATCGCGTGGAATGATTTTTCGGGATTAGTTACGCTTCTAGAGATTATTATACTTAGGGTAATTATAAAATATATATATATATATATATATATATATATATATATATATATATATATATATATAAGGACAAATCACACTGATTGAGCTAGCCCCAAAGTAAGTTTTTAAACTTGTGTTATGGGATACTAACTCAACGATACTATATTTTATAATAAATAATATAGATAAACACCCAAGACCCAGGACAATTTGAAAAAGGCCATTTTCCAACTTGCCCTGGCTGGGGATCGAACCCAGAACCTCCGGATTGGCGGACTAGCGTGTTAATTATTACTTATACAGGGTTACTTTTACACCTGCAACCTTTTTGGAGCAAGTTCAGTACGTGATCCGTCCGCACGCGATGAACCCGTCGCGTGTCAATCTCTGTCACGAAGTCTACGTGCGAAAGAGATAGCAGTATCGGTGGCGTGATGCCGTGTCTCTGTCGCACACAGAGATAGACTGAACCCACTTGCGTGTGCCCGCTTAACGTAGCGGACACCCTAAAATGTGAGATTTTTGGCATGCAATTGTGATATCTTTGGTTTTTATTATGGACATACAGCATACATAATATGTATTTTTAAACCCCCGACAAAAAATAGGGGTGAGTCCGAATTGTTCTTAGCTATGTTTGATGAAAATCGGTTCAGCCTTTCAAAGTTATTGGGGTACTACAAGTTTCGTCTATTTAACAAATCCTCAAATAGTTTTTATGACGTTGGGTAGGTATCTGTTACGTTAGTAAATCGTTCTTTATTTTTTATAAATACTAACATTTTACAAACTATTTCAGGCAAAGAGCAATAATGTACCTTATGTACCTACCTAGACCTCCAATATCCTCCTCCTCCTTGATTTCAGGCGACAGTCATCAACTAGAAAACGAATTGGAATACTTCGTCCGGGAGTGCGGTCGAGTCGTCCGTCTGTCCAGAGCCTTGCCAGCCGAAGATGCGCCATCAGCGAAGGTCATCTTACACCAACTGGCAGTTCAGCTCGCCACTTATAAGAAAATAGCACCTAGAGACTAGCATTATCAAGTTTCGGTTAAGATACCAGGAGAACAGAAATTGTAAGGAGGTCGATCAAATACTTAATTGAAAAATTAAGAGGTGAAGACGGCGCGATAAACCGAAGATATAACTGAACATTGACATAACTGTACAAAGTTTAGATTCAGATACCAGTAGCATTACCATGAGTTTACAGTGACCGAACTCGCTAGCGTGAGTGAGAATAGTACAGCGCCCCTGGCGGTTACTCTTAGAACTAAAGATCGGTAATATGAGTTAGAGCGGTTTCGCACTACGTCCGATCCGAATCCGAACCGAATCCGTGAAGTAGTGCGAAACCGTTCTCACACATCACAAAATAGCGGTTTTGCCAATAATGTTGGCAAGACATTATTAAGCGTGGGATATGTTAGCGAAGGCTGGGCTATGATAGGAAGACGAACGACGTGAACAGGGAAAATTTCAAGCTGATTTGAGAAATATATTAAGAAGTCCACTTCAATATATAAGTGAGAAATGTACCACAAAAAAAACGAACGGACAACAGTGGTTCTTTTCCGACCAAACACTTAAAACCACAGAACAATATTACTCGGAGCGGAGCTTAAAATTTTCTTGTTTACACAACAGAAAGAAACTACCAATCACATTAACAAAATAACCAAATCAAATACAAGGTTCACCAACACTTTGCATAGGGAGACTGTTCTATGACGCTTTAAATTGGCAGGATTATTTCTATATTTTTACAAGGTACGTAAAACGTACGTAGGTACTCATGCTAAGAGTTGTATCCAAATCTATTCGAACCGCGTTTATGCGCTAGCGACTGTAGTAACGTAATGTAAGTTTTCGATAACAACTCATGGTAGTGCTACAGGACAACTGAAATTATAAGGAGGTCGATCGAATAGTTAGTTGAAAACGAGAGGTTTACAAAATGACGATGCGCCATCTGCAAAGGTTATCGAACACCAATTGGGTAGTGAAGCTCGCCACTCATGAATAGCACCGAGAGACAATTTTTAGATACCAGGAGATCGAAAATTGTGTGGAGATTGATCGGATAGTTAGTTATAAACATATGAATTTAAAGGTACAAGGTCGTAGCCGACTGCAGACGGCGGCAGGAGCAGACGACGCATCGCCGTGACATGTCGCTGCGGTCATGAATTTGAACCTGGTGACATGTCGCGGCGATGCGTCTATGCGACTATGCTCTAATGATCTGCGGTCGAGCGACGTGTATTCGGGCGACGTGTCGCTAGCTGCGAAAGCTATTTCATAGAAATACATAGAAACCAGTATCGCCGCGACAGGTCGTTTGCTGCTGCTGTCGGCTCCGAACTTGTACCTTTACCCAGCAAAAGTCATTAGCGAAGGTGAAAGTTCAGTTCGCCACTTATAAGAAAATAGCACCTAATACAACTTTTGGTTAAGATACCAGGAGTGCAGAAATTGTAAGGAGGTCGACCGAATAGTTAGTTATAAACAAAGAGGTTTACAAACCAAAGATGCGCCACCTTAAACTTACCAAAAATATAGTAATACAACTTTTTGACGTGACAACGTCTTAAATTAGGTTGCGGCTGGGAGTCACTTATGAAAAAGTGTAACGCTCGGTAACGTTACGATGAGTCACCGAACGAGAGAGAGGCCCGCCGAATGCCTTGCGTCTCTCTCCCACTCAACTATGATCGGTCTGTAGACGTTGTCACGTAAAATCTTCGCCCGTAAAACCGACTTTACAGGCAACCATTTTTTTTTGGATTCGCCGAAGTCGGGTAACAAAAGGTTTACCAGCCAAAGACATCGGTAAAAGTCATCTTACACCACCTAGCAGTTCAGCTCGCTTCTAAGAAAATAGTACCAACATATAAGTAATACCTAGTTAGTTCATAGGAAAACAGATGTTAAAGCAAATAAATATAAATAAATGATTTCTAAATAAAATTCGTGTCTGTAGTTAATTAATGACTTTGGAATCTAAGACCCGATTAATGACCTTCGAATCTAAGACCCGATTGCTCTACAATATAAAACTGTATTTTTTAACGGCACATAGATATTTTTTTGACTGTACAGGACGAACTCGAAATGGGATGTATCAACTCATTCGTTTGTCATAGCAGCTGTTATAACTTTATGAGCTTCTCAGTGTGTTTACATCTTTAAATACTTTTTATGCTAAGCATGATGGGTGCCGACAGCCGGGTGCAGGAAGGGGGGGGGGGGGGGAGGGTGCACAATCCTTGCGGCGCCCATGATGCTAAGGAGATGTTATTTAAACGCTAAAATAAATCATGGTCACAACAGTCATACTGATAAAACAAATTAAAAGATGTGATGGCTCAAGGTCACTCAACGCGCTATAAAGAGGGCTATTGTCTGGGTGTTTCTCTACGTGATCGAATCAGAAATTAGGAAATTCAAAGGGGAACAACAGAAAATCGCTGATATAGCCCAGCGGATCAGCTTGTTGAAATGACCGTGGGTGGGACGTATGGGTCCCATGGGTATGTTGTTCTTTGGGCGGGATTCATAGCGCGAAGAACCGATGGCTGATGGGGCAGAAAGGTTCTCGAATGGCGACCACGTACTGGCAAGCGAAGCGTAGGACACCCACCTAATAGGTGGTCACTGGTCAGACGAAGGAAGCAGACCGCTCTAGATCGGTCGTTTGGGAAATACTTGGGGGTGGCCTATATCCAGCGGTGAACGTTATGCGACTGAAATGATGATGATGATGAAATTAAAAGAAGTCATCAAACAAATGCAAAGGTAAGATTTATTATTCGACACATGATTTGAAAACAAAATCAAATTTTCCGTTCAATTGGCAAATGGTCCGAAAGCAATAAAACTAACATTAAAAGTACACATTCTTTATAGCTTGCTCAATGTTTTCATGTTAAGTGTGCTCTAGCCATGAAGGCGTTATTTCTGTTATTTTTTATATCCGTGGTCAGCAGCCAGGCAGAATGGTTTCCGAAGAAACCGTATCCGAAGAAAGTGATAAACCAAGAACTAAGCAGAAGCATCCATCTTAGAAGATATATGACTAAAGATAAAAATATCCCAATGAAAAATGCCATACCGAAACGAGAAGCTTACAACAAAGACTACACTGTTTTCGCAATACCTGGCTCCACCGTACAACAAGATATAAACATTCCTGATAGCCCATATTTTCCGCTTGGAGAAACTCTGCGCTCTAAAAAAGAATTAATCAGTCCTAATTCGAGAAAAAAGAGATCTATTGACGACGATATAAATGTCGAACATATAGTACAAAGACGTAAGCGTTCTGTAGCTAATAAAAGCAAAAAAGCAGTCAAACCAAAAGCCAGGAAAGGAGTAGTAAGGAAGAAGACAAAACGTGTTGCTAGTAAGAAATCTGCCCGGGCACAGAAACCAAAAACAGGAGACGAGAAGAAGGTGAAGACGGTGCGTCAAGGAAAGAGGAAAGGTAAAGTAGGTAAGCAACAGAAAAAGGTGTTGTAAATGAATAAACAAATAAATGGTGTTTGATGTTTTATTTCATGTCCCATTTCCTTGTAGAGACTGTTGAGGGTAGGCGGCTGATCTCGGCGAAGGACGCCATCATCGAGGACTACCCTTACTGCGTGTCGATCCAGAAGGGCAGGGAGCACTGGTGTTCAGGAGCACTGTTGAACCAAAGATTGGTGATTACAACGGCGAATTGCGTTTGGAAGTAAGTCCTTTTTGATCAGTCAAGTACATCACTAGTGGTCGGATAGCCGGCGCTTATTTACCTAAACTTTATGAGAGTACATAACATAGAGTTGTACAACCACCAACCTGGTAAAATTAAATATCAATCTTTCTTAATTCAACCTTGCTATTATGGTTTATAATATAACTTGTTTGGAAATAGTCCCGTATCAAGCACTGCTGGTCTAAAGGCACCTCCTAATATAAATGGAGGATTTGCCCATGGATTTGATGTATAAGGCATGTAGAAAGGATGGATGAAAAGAGATTAAGGCGCTGTGCATCAAAGGAATACCGTAAAACGCCTATTTTTTCGTCGCACAGTTAGCCTTATTTTTTATGGAATACTAGCATGAAAAAAATATGAAGTACAGTTCAAAGAGCAAAATAAATGATTACATCAAAATATTCAAAAATATATTTAAAACCTAGCAAAATAAAATAGCAAAACAAGTAATTATTAAAAAAACAGAAAACCCGACTGCGTGATACAACAGCACTACTTACCTATGCCTTGAAGATTCAAAGTCACCTTGTTTTTATCATGTGTTCTAGATAATACCAATATACGAGTAAGTTAGATAAATCGTCACGGTTTTTTTAGAGGGAGGAGACTGAGTCGGCTGCGAGTCCGAGCCGGGACCAGACGTGTGGACCGAGGCGGCCAAGTCGTTAAGGTTCAGGAGATCATGAAACATCCCGCCTGGGATATCCGAAGCTACCCAGACAATGACGTGGCTTTGTTGCTGCTCGAGAAGAAGATAAGGTAGATAGAATTTAGACTGTGCCACCACAAAGCAGTCAAAGAGAACAAAAGCCCTGAGTTTTTTTTTCTAGACTAGGACATCAGGAGCTACCCAGATAACGACGTGGCTTTGTTGCTGCACGAGAAGATAAGGTAGGTAGATTGCATGTAGACTGTGGCACCACACAGCACAATTTAAGATCACAAATGTCCTGAGGGTTTATTTGTAGACTAGAACATAAGGAGCTACCCGGAGAACGTCGTGGCTTTGTTGCTGCTCGAGAAGATCTTCTTCTTCTCGAGTCGAAAGGCTATTTATTAATTTAATTAAATCAAATTTGACCAGTATTTGGCCACGGCGATTCCTCGGTCATTTGCCTCATTTAGGTCTAAAGATAAGGTAGATAGATTGCATGTAGACTGTGTCACTACACAGCACAATCTAAAAGAACAAATGCTCTGAGGATTCCGGCATTGAATAAGACCACTCCATCTCTTCCTGTGGAAGTCATAAGAAGCAATAAAACTAAGCTCAAACTAAGCCCAAACATCTTGTGCAATGCAACAGTTGCATTTCCAAAGAGGGTAGACGTCATCGGCCAGTTTTAAAACGTTTTACACAGATAGATAAATAATTTATTGCATCTATAACACACAGTCATAGAAAATGAAAAAAAACTTAACCTAATATAAATCAAAGGCATGTGTGTGCTACAGTATTACGAAAAGCTATAGTTCAGTGTGGGGAATTGCCCAGTGTTGGCGATAGTTCACGCGCTGAAGTGGACTGTATCCTTGATTAAAACAATGTTGACGAAACTAACTTATTTATTTATTTCTTTCTAAGTACTGTGCCGATCTGGCTGATTACAATAGTCTAAGGCTAATTCACAAAATCTAACTATGCCGATCTGGCTGACTTTTCCCTAATTCACGAATGTTCTTGACTTCACAGGCGTTCTTGGCTTCAAAATGTCCTTGGCTTCTTGATGTCCGTTCGCTGGAGGCTTCCTTGTAGATGATCACTGCTCGAAGATTCAGACGATACTGATTTACTTAATCAATCAATCATTGGGTCATCTCACTCTCCCTTTCGAGAGAGGAGGAGACTGTTCAGGGTTGTGGCCCTCTTCAGTAGTGTTCCACGCTGCCCATTACGATGGGCAGGTCGTTGAGGTGGCCGTGGTGGCCGCGGTCATCGTCATCTTCCTTGGGCGTCAGTTTAATCCACCGGCGCGTCCGCGAGGGCGGCGGCGTCGGCGTCGGCGATGGCGTTGCGGGGCGAGGGCTTGAAGCGGCGGTTGGGTGGGCGCGCGTGAAGTGGCGCAATCCCTCTAAGGTGGGAGTGCGCCGATAGGTCCGCGCGCTTGAATGTACAGGTGGCCAGGTGAGCGACGAAGGCGTCGAGTCCCTCCATTTTCAGGTCCCTGAAGATCGTCGCGTTCCTCACGTAGCGTGGGGCCCCGACGTCTGCTCGGAGACTCTGATTTTCTTGCGTTCGGAGCCTTTTCTTGTTGGTCTCCGAGCAGTACGCGTGCCAGGCTGGGGTGGCATACGTGAGGCGGGATCTAAAGTAGGTTTTGTAGATCCCGAGCTTCGTCTTCAGGGGCAGGCGAGATGACAGCACTCCGTGCAGCTTCGTCCTGGCCAGCTTCGCTTGCGCCGCAACATTACCAAGATGTGCTTTGTCATGGTGAGACGCCGGTCGATGGTGACGCCCAAGTACTTGACGTGCGGCTGCCACGGCACGTCTTCGCCGAGTAGTTTGAGCGGCGGCGGTAGATGGCGGTTCCCAGTCAATATGGCCTGCGTCTTGCCGACATTCACCTGCATCCTCCACTTGGCGAGCCAGTCAGGTAGAGCGTCGAGGGTCGGCTGTAGCCTCTTGACGGCATACAGTTTCATGGACGACGCATAATATGCTGCGTCGTCCGCGTACAGCGCTAGCTCCACCTGACCGACGACTGGGATATCGTCGGTGAACACGGCGTAGCAGGCCGGCGAGAGGCAACTGCCTTGGGGCACTCCAGCGTTGACTGGGCGATCCGTAGAGACCGCGTCTTCCACCGCCACGTGTACCCGGCGATCTTTCAGGAACGAGGCCACAACCCTAAGTAGCCTGCGGGGCATCGCGGTCTCCGACAGTTTGTAGGTGAGCCCCTCATGCCACACTCTGTCGAAGGCTTGTTTAAAATCTAGGAGGCAGGCAGCCACGCTCTCCTTTTTGTTGGCGCTCTCTGACATCCGGTGGAGCACTTTTGCCACTTGGAGCGTCGTCGAATGGCCCGGTCTGAACCTGAACTGTTCGTCCCGGGGCGTCAGGTGGGGCGTCATGTGCCTTAGGGCGATCTTCTCAAACACCTGCGAGAGCTTGCTCAGCAGCGAGATGGGCCTCATGTTTTCAGGTTTTCGGGCATCCTTGCCCGGCTTGGGCAGCATGATGACCCGGGCGTTTTTCCAGATTGTCGGGAAATGGCCCGAGCGCAGTATCCCGTTGAACAGGCGTGTCACAGCCGCAATTGCTCGCGGCGGAAGGTGACGTAGCGCCTCGTTCGTGATGCGGTCCAGGCCCGGGGCCTTCCTGGGCTTCAGTTTGTGGATCACCTGCTGCACTTCGCCAGGCGAGACGACGATGGGATCCTCATCTGCTGGGATAGGCGCCGCGAGGCGCTCCCGCACGAGTTCGGAGATCGTCCTATCATGTTCGGCGTCGACGACCGGGTTTGGCGAAAATTGGCGTTCCAAGTGGTCCGCCAGGATGTCAGCGCGGTCTTGCGCTTTGAACCATGGGAGACCGTCTGTGCCCAGCAAGGGTCGCACTGGTTGGGGCTCCTTGGACAGTTGCTTGCATAGGCGATGGATAGAAGGCACTTCATCGCCTATCGTTAGTAGATGGTTCTGCCACGATTCGGCTGCGTTTCTTGTAAGGGCGTCCTTCACCCTCTCCACCATACGGTTGAGGCTTTGGCGCATGGTAGGGCAGCGCGTCCTCATCCACTGACGCCGCAGCTTCCTTTTTTCCTCTATCATGGTCTTGATGGCGGCCGGCAGCGGGTTTGGCCTCGTGTCGCGTGTAGAGGAGTCTAGGGCACTGCGGATGCAGTGTGTGATGGCGTTAGCTGTCTCTTCCACCTCTTCCGCGGTGGAGACTGGGCCTTTCGGGCAGGATTGACGGGCGGCCTCTTGAAAGGCGTCCCAGTATATCCTGCGGCGTCGTGTTGTCAGCGAGACCCTGGCCGGTGTGTCTTGTAAGACTAAGAGCACCGGTCGATGGTCGGACGGTAGGTCCGGGAAGACCTCTTGGGTTGGCGGTGTCGTGAGTCCTTTGTAGACCACCACGTCTAGGATGTCCGCGCCGCCGAACTGGTCGTAGTGCGTCGGCTCGTCTGGACCTAGAATCTCGTATTGGTGGTCTACGGCGTTCTGGAGGAGCTTGATGCCTTCTGTGCTATCCCTGCTGGAGTTCCAGTAAGTGTGCTTGACGTTCAGGTCGCCGGCGATAAGTGTCGGCGTTGGCGCTTGCAGCAAAGCGCGGATTTCCTCTGGGTCTAGGATATTAGGTTTCGGTGGGGCGTAGGCTGCAAACACCCGCAGTTCCCTGCCGGCGACGTTGATGAGAACGCCAAGCGCATACAGGGACCGGAAATTCTGGGCTGGTAAGGCTTGATGGATGATGCTCCTCTTCACTAATACCGCCAACCCTCTATAGGGCAGGCCGGAGACCGGTGACCGCTCATCCCTGCGGTAGGTGAAGTAGTTAGGGGATAGTGAAGGTTTCACCATCCCGCAGGAGAGTCTCGCTGAGTAGGACGACGTCTATGTGCTGCTCACGGAGAAACTGCGCCAGCAGTCTCCGTTTCCCCGTGAGGGACTGGGCGTTCCAGTGAACGATTCTCAGAGGGCTACCCGCGAATAGGAAGTATAGCTTGCAACCCTCTGAGAACTGCTGCCGTGATCGACTCAGTGATATCCGCTAGCTGCGGCGCACTGAGATTTGCAGGGGTGGGCGTTGGGGCAAGGCCCGGTTGGGCCTGGCTTCTCGGGGGGCGGCGACCGTGGTTGCGACGCCTGCCTGTCGTGGGCGAGCAGCTCCCGTTGCGGGGGCGGGGGGAGGTGCCGCAGACTTCTTCTTCTTTTTAAGCGCCTCGCCCCGCTCAGTGGGCTGGTTGGCGGGCGCCATCAGGAAAGAGGCGGTGGCCTCTTCGACGTTGGGCATGGTGGGGGGCGTGGAGCCCGGTGCAGTGCGTGCGACTGTGCCCAGCGCGCTTGTTTCTAGCCTCCTGGCGGAACGTTGGGCACGCAGCGTTGTTGGCTGGGTGCGGGCCACCGCAGTTCGCGCAGGTGGCCGGTTCTTCCCGAGCCCTCATTTTTCCGTAGCAGGCAGTAATATATGCAGCCGGTCCGCCCGCCACGGGCCCTGATGCCTTTCATCGCCTCGACCTCGAAGCCGCGCTCTTCTAGCTCCTTCCGGATGTCCTCCTCGTTCGTGTCTACCGGGAGGCCGCGAATGGCGACTTCGAGGTGCCGCTCCGCTGGTAGGGAGTATGAGAACCAGGACACAGACTTGTCCTGGCGCTTCACTTCGGAGAAGTACCTTTGCAGGGTACGGTACTTCTGTGGGTCCCTTGGTGTGAACCGGAAGCCCGTTCCGTAGGTGCGGGCTGGGGGGGGGGTGTCTGAGCTCGCGCGCCAACTCCTTGAAGTGGAACTGCCAGTTGGGAAGCCGTTCCACTACAATCGGTGGGTAGCGGGAGGTCTTGGGGGCGACGCTGCTTTAGCCCGGGGCTGCGGGGCTGTTGGCTACGCCCAGCGAGGAAGGCTCTTCGTTTGGTGGCCCACTTGGAGTCGTATGCGGCGCGGTGGGAGCGCCGCGCGACGTCGAGGCGGCCGCATAACTTTGTGTACCGGTAGCAGCCGGTGCCGCGGTGGCGGTGTGCGGGGCGGGTTTGGTGACCGCTCCGCCGCTCAGCGATGCACGTGGGGCCGGTTGTGGCTCGGTAGTGTGCGGTCTTGCCATGTCACGCGACCCCCTAACGGAGGGGGTGGGGGGAGCAACTGCGCTTGCGGAGCGCGCCGCGCTTTTATCCCGACGGCGGCGGGGGTCCCTCTGGGAAAGAGGGAACTCCGGGTACGCAAACCCGCGCGGCGCATCCTCGGGGAGCGGCGCGGGCATGGCCTCCCTCTCCGATGAGGGGGTAGCGGGGGGGAGGAGCAGGCGCGCTCTCGGACCCCTGTTCCCGGCGGTCGCAGCGGCTGTGTGGCGGGCTTGATTTGGCCCGGGGTCGCTTTTGGGTGGGGGTGGGAGCTTCTTCATCCCTTCCTCTCTTCCCATAAATGCCCTTAGTAGGGGGGAGCGGTTGTGGTAGCTCATCGACGAGTCCTTGGGCGGCTCGTTCCAGGGCTGCACGGTCTTCATCCGAAGGTGGCTTGCCGTGCGATTCGACTGCGGTTAGGCGCAGGTACAGCGCCATCCAGCGCTGCATGCCGCTTGAAAGGATGTCGCATTCGATGATGCGACTTAGCATGATGCAGTCACGCTCATACTGTCCTTTCGACGACAGTCCTGCTCCGGGTGGCGCTGTGCCCGGGTTCGTCTTGGGCGTCCGCGGCGGCTCCTGCGTCACAGGGGGTTCAGTGGGTTGGGAGGGGCGCGGGGGCGCTGCCTCCTGTTCCTCCGTCGTCTCCGTTGTTGTGGGTGGATTCTCCATGGTGGGGGAGTGGCCCGACGCAGCCCGGACGGACCGCGGGTCGGTCATTCCCTCTCACCGTTTCCCTGGTGGAATCCGCTGGTGGAAAGCCAGGTACTCCAGGGAGGAAGGAAAAACCAAACCCGTGGCCCCGGATTTTCTTTGTTCAGGCGATCCCCGCTACGCCAGCGTGCTGGCGCGGCGTTTTAATGCAACCAATTCACGAAGGAATTGGTGCAGTAATAACTAGGTGTAGGTGTGGGCTCGAACTTTACTAACTGTAAGGGCACTCAACAATCAAAACTTACAACTATTTATACAATTTTACAAAGCTACAATTAGTACACGACGGGTTTATTGCCGCACGCCAATGGGACCGCGCAGGTAGCCGTCGTCTCGCTCGACGCGTAGTGTTTGCTCCGGTCCCCCCTCCACTCCGGCCGCCAGTTGCTCAGGACGGTCGGTCGGGTGCGCCGGCGCTGTCGCTGTTGTCCGCAACACCCAGTGAGCAAAACACTGATTTTCCGCTACCGCCAGAAGTGCCAGAACAGATGTGCTTGCGCTGCCGAAGTTAATTTAAGTACTTATTACAAATAAAAAGATATATTAGAAATATTTATACAACATTCGTAGCTAGTAGTAGTAACTTCACCGCTTCTATGCTTCGTTCGGTGAGTAAGAGAGCCGGACCCCCCCCCCCCCCATCCCCCCAAAATTCTGCAGTAGGAGTCAAGTTCGTCCCTCCATCTATTTTTAGGCTTTCCGGGCTTCTTTTTGTTGATTTTTTTATACTTTTCTTTCCCTCAGGTTTTCTCATTCAGTGCACGGCGTGGATCTTCCGAACAGGGTTATGTTGCCGCCTTTCAATGACGTGTGGGTGACCAGCTATGGAGCTAATATAGTAAGTATCTGTGATGTGGTCCGCAACATCTGCTCCTCCGTCAAAGAATATTTACATTACGCGAAAAGAAACGACACTTAAGCATGTGTGCACGTAAAATCGCTTGCAGCTATGTGCGAGGGGGCCTTGAGAGGCGTTCGAAACGAGCTATCGCTGACTGACTGCTTTGGCCGAGAGCTGGTACCTAGTTCGCGTCTCTCTCACGCGCCGCACGATACTCCATTTCGGTTTGGTATCAACCGGAAGGCGTTACGAACTCCAAACTCAAGGTCACCGGCGTTCGAACTCTCACGTACAGGGTGTGTAGCCGCTGTGTCTCCGTGTCATGCCACGCAGATGGCAAGCAGATGTCTTGACACGCAGACGTCTTGACAGACATTGAAGACTTCTTTCCTTCTTTACCAATTAGGGACCCACCTACTAACACTGTTTACTTTTTAGGGTTCCGTACCCAAAGGGTGCAAACGGAACTCTATTACTGAGACTTCGTTGTCTGTCCTTCTGCCACAGGGCTCTATCTCTTCAACCGTAGCTAAAACTTGATTTTTTTTATTACATATTTGAGTGCGTTTGACCTCTATCTAGCCTGATGGGAAGCTAAGATGATAAATTTTCACCGATGATGTATTACTGTGGCCGCTATAACAACAAATACTAAATTTATGATATTTATTCAAAACAAAAAACCGACTTCAATACCAGTGAGTCACAGAATAGCTAAATACGCAACAATTGTATACTTAGACGATATAATTTTCAGCTATTTTCGTTTATAAACCAAATAAAATTTCTATGGGACCACCTAAAAAGTATTCCCTTTCAAACAAAAAAAAATTGTTTAAATCGGTCCAGGCGTCTTCGAGTAATCGGGGAACATATACATAAAAAAAACAGAAAAGATTCCGACGAATTGATAAACTCCTCCTTTTTTTGGAGTCGGTTAATAAAGTTAACAAGATGTAGTTTTAAAAACTTAAACCCGACTGCGGAGTGATTTTAATATAACACTCTTGTGGTTTAGACGAATCTCATCATATCAGCCACAGGAAGTCCACTGCTGGACATAGGCCTCCCCCAAAGATTTCCAAAACGAGCGGTCGGAAGCGGCCTGCATCCACCGTTTTCCTTCAACCTTGCTCAGGTCGTCCGACCACCTAGCAGGTGGGTGTCCTACGCTGCGCCTGCCGGTACGTGGCCGCCATTCGAGAACCTTTCTGCCCCATCGGCCATCGGTTCTTCGCGCTATGTGCCCCCCCCGCCCACTGCCACTTCAATGAGCTAATCCGCTGGGCTATGTCTGTGACCTTAGTTCTTCTACGAATCTCCTCATTTCTGATTCGATCACGTAAATAAACACCTAGCATAGACGAATCTAACCACGTTTAATTTACTAAAATCGGTTTAGCCGTTTAGTGTTACCGGGAACATAGAGTCGGACATACATACAGGTCAAACACATAACGCTCCTTTCGGGCTTTGCCGTCATACAAGAAGTGTTTTTACGGCGTTTTTAAATCAATCTTTTTAATGACATTAACAAGATACTTATTAATTTCACCGATTTATGTATTACTATGGCTGCTATAACAGCAAAAACTAAAAATAAAATAAAGTTAATAATTAAAGGGGAGCGTCATACAAGAAACGTGTCAGCGTTTTAAAACATTGTACGAAGGTTCGTCACCCTTCATGTACGAGTCCAACTCGCACTTGACCGGTTTTTTAATTATTTGTTGTCAACAGCGGAGTGGACTTTACCCGGAACCGGACATGACCCTGCAGGTGTACCACGCACATCTGATGGACCGGGAGAAGTGTAACAACATCACCAGTCGGTTTGGAGTCGCAGTCACTGACAACTTTATATGTGTCACGCAGACAGGCAAGCGAGCGCCTTGTACGGTGAGTCACTTCCAATAATTAGTTCCTTTTACTTTAAGCTTTGTAAGAGGGCCACCCGCTACAGGTGTACCTACCACGCACAGTTGATGGACCGGGAGAAAAGTGACAACATCACCATTCGGTTTGGAGTCGGCGTCACTGACAACTTTATATGTGTCACGCAGACAGGCAAGCGAGCGCCTTGTACGGTGAGTCACTTCCAATAATTAGGAAGATGTAAATGAAATATTTTCCATTTTTTTTAGCTCCAACAAAAACTCTAAGCAATAATAATACTCACTGTAAAAAATTGTGTAGATATCTTGAAAACTGATTTTTTTGTAAGCAAATCAATATGGGAACGCGCGAAAACTGACTACGCCTGCCGAATAATGGCTGTGACATCACGTCGCCGGTTAGCCGCGCGCGTGCAATCGGCGGCGGCGCGGGCGTGAGTAGCACAGTACCTAGGCTGTTTGATAAGTACCCGTTTATGGAGAAAAAAAAGCATTTTTTTTTTGTATATATGCATTTATTTTTCTACGTAGTCACCTTTTAACTCTATAAATTTGTTCCACCTATACTCAAGCTTTAATAAACCATCCAAAAAGTATGATTTTGGAAAGTCATTAAAATAGGCCTCTGTGGCGGCAATGACTGCGTCATTTGATCCAAATCGCTTGCCACCGAGCAATTTTTTTAGGTTGGGAAACAAAAAGAAATCGCATGGGGCCAAATCTGGAGAATACGGGGGGTGAGAAAATAGTTCGTAGCGTAACTGTGCTAATTTAGCCGTCACAACTCTGGACGAATGAGCCGGGGCGTTGTCGTGATGAAACAGTATTTTTTTCTTTTTTAAAAGGGGTCCGTTTGTCCTTCAACACGGCGTCAAATTAATCCAATAAATTGGCATAGTTATTGTTTTTCCCTTTTCTAAATAGTCAATATGTATAATACCCTGCGAATCCCAAAAAACGGTCGCCATGACCTTTCCAGCCGATGGGACGGTTTTTGCTTTCTTTGGAGCAGGTTCACCCGGTAGAATCCACTGCTTCGACTGCTCTTTCATTTCCGGGGTGTAGTGGTGGACCCACGTTTCGTCCACGGTCACGAAACGACGCAGAAACTCCTTCGGGTTACGTTTGAACACGGCCAAACAAATAATCTGCCGAAAGTTGATTTACTTATGGTTGCGGATTATTTCACAAACCATGCAAAGTACATAAGTGCAGAAATCCAAGGGCAAATACTTGCTAAGTAATTAAAGCTTAATTTAGCTATTATATTAGTACCTACATAGTTCCAATACACTATTATTTATGAATATTATTTACCTATGCAGTGCGTTATTTGTAGGAGATAGGTATATTATGAAATAATATAAAAATGCAAGTAGGTAGAAGGGATGTATGTAAGTGTAGATATAAAAGATTTATGCATAGGTACAGATATAAATATATCTGTGTCAGTCAGGATCTTGCAAGCTTATTGTTTACAATATTGCATTGACATGAATATATAGACTCGGCGTCTTCAAGCACAGCCATGTCCTTTTTGGTAATATAGACTAAACACGAGAGTAGTACAGAAAGGTCAATATATTTTTACATACCTACGAGTACGTGGTTCAAATTAAATCCTACATATATTTTAATAAATGCGAATGTTGGTAAGTATGGCTGGATGTACGGATGGGTGTATGGATGGTTGTATGGTAGTATAGATTTTTAGATTGTAGACTCACGACTATTTATAAAGGTAAAAGTTAAACGGCACATATCTGTTTCTTTGGTAACCTTTTATTATTCTTACTTAATTTCTTTACAAAATGCTTTGCACTACAAGAAAGTGATTTCTTGTACTTGTATACATTTTTCTTTTTTTTTTCTTTGTTAAATATCTCTGTATTTAATGTATTATATAATCATATACGTAAGTTTTGGGTCTAAATTACATATGTTAATTTATATTACATATATGAAGATTTGTGATCGGCTTATAGTTATATAATATTTTATCAAAATCGATTTAGCCGCGTAGTAGTTACGAGGAAACAGAATTATAGGGACAAACATAATCAAACATCAAAAATGTGTAAGCGGCCATCTTGGATCCAAAATGTAGCAGTTTCAAGTTGCGCCGCACTTGTAGGGGTACAACCCCCACATATAAAATTTTTGAGCCCTCGGAGGTCCTAGTGAGACGTTACGAGATATGACTTAATTTTATAAAGGATTTATAGGATTTTAGGAAACTTTTGTAAAGTATTTATAGCATATGTAGATAAAAATTATAAGACTTAAACATTTTTAAACGTTTTATAAACATTAATAACTGAGTAGCAAACAAATAGTTTTTCGATGCATCCATGAAGAAAGTGAAATGTAGGCTTATTTATGATGTCTACATTTCACTTCTGTTTAGTTAGTCTATGACGAATCATCCCATCGGTTGACAGATCATTCACTCATTTCATTCATTATGGCAGCCGAAATTTTGCAATCCGTATTTAATTTTCAATCAATGAAATCCAGTTACTTACCGATGAAAAGTGATTCCTTCATATTTTGCTTTGTTCTTTGAATTACTAGTGCAGTATCTCAACACACACCAAGGCATTTTTGACTAAGTTGACAGTGTTTTCTTTAATAAATTGTGGAGTGTTTAATGCGCGTACTGCTAGCGAGTGACTAAATACTAATGTGAGGTTAACAGTGATAGCATATGATGAACAGAACACAACTGTGGTATGTGGCGTCTTCTCTAGTACGTAAGTACATAGATCTCGTTGCAATATTGTTTAGATATTCTCACTAACATATGCGCGCCGCACGGCAAATCTGTCCCTAATTGTGTATGTTCTAGTGACTTAGTTCCGTGTTGCTCTAAGACTAGTGATGTCTGATGATTAGAGTCGGTTATCGATAAAACAAGATACCAATCAATAAAGAGATTTCCTTTTACTGCTTTGTAAGGGGGCCACCCTCTACAAGTGTACCACGCACAGTTGATGGACCGGGAGAAGTGTAACATCACCAGCCAATTTGGAGTCGGCGTCACTGACAACTTTATATGTGTCACGCAGTCAGCAGTTTTGAAAGTGACTCACCGTGCAAGCGAACGCCTTGCACGGTGAGTCACTTTCAAAAATTATTTCCTCTCACTTCAACTAGCAGCTTCAGCAGCGACACAGAAGACAGTAAGAGTATTACATACAGAACGGAATCTCCTAAGGTATATGCACAATATGCGTCCCCGTTCCCTGTCCCCGCACCGCTCTCCCGTTCTTATGCCGCCGTGTGCCGCCGTGCACACGTTAACGGGTGCGTGTTCGCCTGCTTTCGCCCCTCGACAAGGCGAGGACGGGGAAGAGGTGCAGGCATGGGGTCGACATGGTATCGGTCCTTGATATGCCAGACAGAAAATTCAAAGCTATGTAAAGAAAGTACTTTGTGAGAAGGCTTATTATAGGACCTATGACTATCTTAAAGACAAAAAAGTTTGGCTTGAGCTTGGCGCGGGTCCCTCTTAAAGGTTTGTATACTTAGACATGTCATAATTTAGGTACATTGGTACATACTAAAATAACAAATCGACATTATTTTAAATTTCGTAATTCTTATAATTAATTTAATTATGACATAACAAGCAATGTAATCTCAGTCCATCCATATAAATAATTTTAAGTTTTTTAGTTGACGTCTTTAGAGAAAACGAGCAGTGCAGTTTGTTGCCGCTTCTTCTGCACTTGCGCCTAAGAAGCGGCATAAACTTAAATAAATAAATATAAATATAAAAATAATACAGTAATTACAACGAAACACTCAAACACACACATAGACAAAGATGCATGCGATTGGTCGCGACAAGGTCACGTACGCGTCGTGTCGGTGCCGGGGTGCCGGCTGCTCGACCGACACGGCCGCGGTCAACTATGATTATAAAGATATTTTGAATTGAATTGAATTGAATTGGGGAACAGGGACGCATATTGCGCGGGACCTTAGGAGATTCCGTTCTGTATGTAATACTCTTACTATCTTCTGTGGCAGCGAGCTCGCTTTTCGAATGGAGGGAAACAGCTGAAGAGATAGTAATCAGAAACAAAAGAAGGAGGCTTTTGCTAAACTATGGGACCTAATTGGCAAAAAAAATATTTATCAATCCCAGAACAGCAGTAGTCATCATCATTCGAGCGTATTCCCGGTTGCATCATCAGCGGTAACGCTTCAGAGCCCAGTGACCTCTACCTAACCTAGGTGCTTTGACGAGGTTACTGGTTTTACACAGAGCGATTGCTGTCTGACCTCCGCAACCCAAAGGGTAGACCAAAACCAATCCTTAAACCAGGTTTAAACAAACGCTAGAGGTGTTTGAGACCCACAGTTTTGCGTGCCTTTTGAAGCACGTAATCAATCATCTTTCTTTTTGGATAATCAGGTGATTCACGCCTGAAATATCCTAACCAGACTGGAAGCACCTTTCAAAAAGTATGCTTCCCAGTAAGACTTGAACCCACGACCTCCGGATCACAATTATCCCTCTTTTCCGGACAAATTTTATGTCTAACTCCTTTTCTCTCCAAGCTTCACGGCTCAGGAATGCTTTACCCGTTGACATCAGAGAAATTTCTACCAAATTCTCTTTTAAAAGGAAAGTTCACGCTCATCTTTTGAACTCCCTTCCTTCGTAAACTCATCATCATTCAGTTCTCAAAATTGATTATACATGTAAATATACATGTAGGTATAATATAATGGTATAAGTAGATATTTGTTCTGATATATATTATATAGTATGAATTAATGTAATGTCTTATGTATATGTTCTTAATATGTTATATGAAGCATTTATTGAATCGGTAGTCATTTTGCTTTTTGCGCCGAACAAATAAATTTTTCTGTATAGCTTTATGGTTGACTGGGAGAAAATGCTCTTAGCATTAGGTCCGCCATTTGTTAAAAGTATGTTTTTACTTTAAAAGAATAAAGAGTATTAAATTAAATTAAATTCAATTAAATTACAAGGCAAACGCCTTGACCACTGGACCACAAGCAGTCGTTCCAGAACAGCAGTAGTATAAATACGTATATTTTCAGCGTGACACTGGAGCACCTGCCGTGAGCGATGGCGTCGTATGGGGTCTAGCTTCGTGGGGCATTCGGAAAATGTAAGTGCAATAGTGTACAAGGCTTGGAATACCGTTAAAAATCCGGTAACGTTAATTTTGTCAAACGGCGTTAACGTTATCAATAAAGATAACGTTATGTAACGGGGTAACGTTTTTTTCCAACCATTTACCGATAAACTCAGATAACGTTACCAATGGACTGTATTTCTTTTCAATATTTGACAGAATAAATTGATGAAAGTTTGTCTAGTAGGCTACTAGAGCTACACGGATGTCGTGATAGTCTGTGCTACCTCGGGTTCGATCCCAGCGTGATGTGTTATACAAGTGTATTACATCGCGCTGGGAATCGAATCCGAGGTAGCACAGACTATCACGACATCCGTACTATCAGGGTCATACGCGCTCTTAATATTATACTTTCCTTCTAGCTGCGGCACCGAGCGCTACCCCGCAGTTTTCTCCTACCTGGGTTCCAGGTCCAACATGAACTTTATTGCCAATGCTACCAAGTCACTGATGGCTGAAGAGCGCTTCTACCCGTTCCTGGACAGGTTCCCGATGAAAGGAATAAACCTCAACGACAAGTACACCACCCTCCAATACTTCACTGGACAACACTGACTTTACGGCATTACTTTATTCTTAATAGAAAAAAAATAAAAATAAAATAAAAAAATATTTCTGTAGATGCACAGTTCCAGGCAAAATCAAACAAAATATTGTCCCCGCGTCAATCCATCTATACAGGGGCTAACAAATTATACAAAAACTATTTTAAGAGTGGATTTAGTCCATGAGACTGATCAACTTTTCCCAAGGAACATATATCGAAATGTGAAAAATTATTTTTGGCCTCCCATACAAGTTGACCGATCAGCTGATCCGAGTTTATATGGAAAGCCAAAAAATATTTTTCGTATTTGGATATATGTTCCTTGGGGAAAGTTGTTCAGTATCATGGACTGTATTCACCCTTAAAGCCGTATCTGAATTTTCCGGGGTCCAGTGCTGCCCCCATTTAAAATAAATCATTTCAAAGAAAACGGAGACATCATTTAAAATTTTGCTACTACCAAGTCCTAGATAACCCTTTAAACTATTTTGTGAACTACTGTTTACAGTTTATAATAAGAACGTTAAGCTTTACTACGCACATTTAACAAAAGTGGCCGTTTTTCGCAAATGTGCGTAGTAAAGCTTAACGTTCTCACTTTAAACTGTACACAGTAGTTCTTAAAATACTTTGAAATGTTATCTAGGGCTTGGTAGTAGCAAAAATTTAAATGATGTCTCCGTTTTCTTTGGAATTATTTATTTTAAATGGGGGCAGCACTGGACCCCGGAAAATTTAGGTACGGCCTTAAAATAGTTTCACTATATTTCGTTACAAGTTACAGGTTGATTTTGAAACACTGAGCTATAATAAAATCTTGGAATCAGAATCACTAATAGAACACAAAACAGCAAGAAAAAGAATATTATTTTCAATTAGGAAAAATCCCCACATTTGCATTTACATGGCTAACGTATTATTATTAGTGTCAATGACCTCGCTGTCGCTCGATTCCTCCGTACTCGTATAACCGCAACTGCATTGACTGCACCGCACCGCACCCTTCCCGCCGCCAGCGGCGCGCGGGGCGAGCGATAATGGCGGTCAGTATCGCTGCGATTGGGAATTTGCCGTACAACTTTAAGGGCAGTTATCTTTGGTTTTTATTATGAAACAAGGTAATTGTAAGAGAACACGTATATTTTATTAAGTGCGTAGAGTACTTTCCTTGAATATAGCTCAGAGGGTCAAAATCATCCTGTATACAGGTATGTCTATAGATAAAAGAAGAAACTGACTGGCTGAAATATTCACTGATTAATTGAAACTGCTGGGACTACTTAGAATAGAAGCATGATGCACAAGCATTCCTTAAATGACGTAAGTGTGAAGGGATTCTTGGAAATTCATCCCCTAAGGGGTTAAAATGAGGGTTAAGTTTGTATGAAACTTCTGGTGAAACTGGAGTTTTAAAGTTAGAAATGTACAAAATTACATATACCTAGCTAAGCTCATGGTTCAAAATAAAAGTTTATTGTATTACTACTCGTATTTAAAAAAAAACTACCTCTATTTAAAGGGTAAAATAAAGAATGAAAGTTTGTATGAAACTCTGTCATTTTTAAAAATTTAACCACGTTGGTAACGTCGTTGGCGTACCTCTTGGCGTTGGCGTTCAGCTAGTACCTATGTAATTTTTTTTTAATTTTTCCTACGCACTTTTCATCGTTGATGTAACGTTACGCGCGCGGCCATTACCACGCGGAATCAAGGCATAATAGTTTATGCCTCGATTTTCCAGTTGACATTTTTAGGCGGCAACAGTGCGTCTACAGAAATATATGATCGAAGCTAAATCTAAATAAATGCAGTGTTTTTTTCGAAATACATACATGCATGCATATAATATCACGCCTGTTTCCCACAGGTGTAATGATACTCGTATTTGTGCACTTGCATGTTCAACATCTACTGTTATTTAACTAATAAATTCATTAAATAAATAAATAAAATAAACAATTTTTTCTCATCTTAGCATGTTTCCCCTTAGTCCTGTTTCGGAGCCGCGGTAGCGATTTTCGCCGCTGTTGGTATTTGTACTGATCCGCGATGCTGCAATGGCGAAATCTGCTCTCGCCGCAGCGTAAAGGGCAGGCCACACCACACCGCCAGCTCGCTCGCTCGCTAGCCGGCGGTGTGGCCTGCCTTTAAGGGTTGGGACTATCATTACTTAGTTCAGGGAAAGCAACGGAACGCCGCGGAATCGGCGACGCTGCCGCATTCCGTCGCTTTCTCGCTCTAGCAAATAACGGTTCTGAGCGACAGAAAAGGATAGCAGCATAGGAAAAAGCTGTTCCGTGCTGACAGCTATGTCCCAACCCTAATGTGTAAATGCTCGGCTCTCATGGCCGAAGACCGTCCGCGCAGGGTTTTAGTAAAGATTTAAAATAAAAAATACCAGAGTTCTGTATATGAGCATATTTAATATTTTCTTTTTCAAAATTGTAAAACTCACATTTTGAAATTGCAAA
The DNA here is from genome assembly GCA_963576875.1 of Acrobasis repandana. NCBI lineage: Eukaryota > Metazoa > Arthropoda > Insecta > Lepidoptera > Pyralidae > Acrobasis > Acrobasis repandana. Next base: position 4,932,541 of record OY756238.1, read on the forward strand.
ATTATAACTAAATTCTCATATCGTTAATAGTAACAATCGCCATTTTGTATTTTTCTCAATTTTGTATTTATCTCAAACTAATAATAATCGTAAACCATTTATACATCTATAATAATAATATATTTTAATGTCTAACAAATTCATTTTCTCAACATATTATGTACCACCATTTTCGTTTTTTTTTTTCGTTATCCCAACATCAACTCTCATATTCTAATCAACCTTTTTTAAAATATTCTAAACATACTTTTTACATGTTCCATTTACAGCGACTACATCATTTCCTATCGCACCGACGATGTTTTAGAAAAATATTGGAATGACTTCTCAAAGAAACTATACTAAACTAAATTAAAAATTTTAACCGTATGATAAATATTTAATCAGCAATTCCCCATACATACACAAATCAATTCGATTCTTTGGCAATTTTAATATTCAAAAGTGAATTTACAATTTTATTGTGAACTGGCATGTAAGCGCTATACTATTGAGAAAAACTGGCAAAGTTGAGAAACTATCATACATTTAATTGCGGACTCACAAATATCTTGGCCATTGTAGAACGCCCATGGAATTCAAATAGTCGCCGCTCATTGGTCGAACTCAACGTCTTGTACATTTTCATTGGTTAGGTACAAACACCGTGGCGTATTTACAATGGTCAAACTAAACAGAGTAGTAAAATAAGTAGCAACATAATAAGCGTTATGTCATTTTACTTATTCTATGTAAGTATGTTTAAAACTTATCAATGAAACTAACGTAGTTGCGAAAAATTCACAAGTTCCGACTAACACTGGCCGACATACTAACTAAATCATAAATTAACATGTACTCTTAACAAGAAAAACAAAACTGTAACAGATATCTCGAAAGAAAGAAGGCCAAAGTTGATTTCGTGAAACGTGTCAAGATTTGTGTTTTATTGTAAATTTAACCTTATTTTGTACACATAAGCAGTAACTAACATTACAACCTACCTACAGTACTTGGCCATAAAATCTATGGTAACAAATAGATATACATGCGAACATGAAACATTTATTGTACTGAGCAAAGCTGAAATTAAGTATTCTATAAAAAATAATAGAAAAAACAAATAAAACTAGGTATACATTGAAGATACCAAAAAAAATTTAAGGGAACAGATCCGGAATATTCGCTAATCTTTATAGAAATAGATCTTTGAAAATAAGAAGATATAAATTAAAAATATATTAATATAAGTACTACTACAGCATATTTTACAAAACAACAAATAAATTCGTGCCTCTTACTCTAAAATGCCACTTTAGAACCTAGTTTAGACTCTGTCACAATTTATCTCATAAAGTTTCTCCTCGGAAAAGAATGGAGATACCCTAAACTCGGCCACCTCCGTCAAGCAATGAATTTTAAATCACTAATCTAGTCATCGCACCAGGCAAGAAATTGAATTTTAACCTATACACTAAAAACTCCCTGATTTTTTCTCTTAAATCTAATTATACACAAAAATAATTTTGTACTCTTCCAACGAGTTTCGAATGGCAACACGTATTTTTACAATATTATGGCAGCTTTGTACGATCGCCGAAATAGACTTTATTGGACTTACGAGAGAATCGACTCGTTCTACTACTATGCTTGGACAAGAAGTAACTTTGGTGAATTGGCAACACTGCAAATGCATGAACAAGCACCATACATAAAAACATATAGAAACAGTATTGCCAACTCACTTTTAAAGAATCGAGATTCTTTTTTAATGTTTTACCGCGAAAGTGATACATCAACACACCTTTTTAAGGCTATAGTTACATTATTAAGACAAACGGTTAAAACAGAAAGTGCTATTATTACTGTAATAGTTAAACATGAGACATATAAGCATATTGGACTATTGATAACTATTGATCTATTGTATTATTTGGAAACAACATATGTATCATCAATAAGGATGCAAGAAATTCATACATTGAGTAGGGAATGTTGAACATGTAATGAAACTATGACTTGATTCGTAAACACTTATTATAATCGACAAATATTTGATTTTTGCAATGATTTGAACAAACCACAATATCATCTATGTAAAATAAACGTTAAATCCGTATCACTTATTTAATCCAAAAGCAAAGTCTAATTTTAAATTTGTCCAGGGCACTTTTGAGCCCGATCCAATCACTCACTGGCTCTGAATTTTGTTAAATTTAAAAATATCCAAATTTAAACCCGAATATGTCTGACAAGGACAACTTGGGTAAATCCTAGGCTTGGTTCAAGAGCAAAGCCTCGAGTTCATCTGCTGAGCGGAGAAGGAAAGCAGCTGATTCACGGTATCCAGTAATGAGTTGCCTCACAGCACCGACTTCTGCTCCTGACAGCTTGTGGGAGAGCAGCGATGTTTTAGTTTGAGATGTGGCAGCCGCGGGTAAAGCTGCCGGTGTTGTTGTTGAGTGGAGCTGCTGAGGCGTCGATGTGTTCTTCAGTGATAGATCTGTGGGTGCTGAAAAATCATAAGAAAAGAAAATATTTATTACTAGCTTTTGCCCGCGGCTTCGCCCGCGTAGATTCGGGGTATGAAAAATAGATGTTGGCCGATTCTCAGACCTACTCAATATGCTCACAAAATTTCATGAGAATCGGTCAAGCCGTTTCGGAGGAGTACGGGAACGAACATTGTGACACGAGAATTTTATATATAAGATTATCATCTGATAACCGTGTGGTTCCCGGCAGAGTAGATTAGGACCACTCAAAATTTTCCAGTGGATGTCGTAAAAGGCGACTTAGGAAACACAAGCTAAACAAAGCGTATTAACATCAATGGGCCTCACAAACCCATCTGGCCAACGTGGAGAGTGTAGGCCAAATCCTCTGCGTGCTCTGGCTAGTATATGCCTCTGGTAGTACAGAGAGGCCCTTGTAGTGAAGACTAAAAAAGACCTGAAGATGATGATGATTATCATCTGGGTAAGTTGGAATTTGGAAGTCGCTTAACAGACTGAGAACACAGGTGGGCCATTGTAAAGATAATTTGATCAGGTGGAAGATGATAAACAGTTCGCAAAATGTTTGCCATTGTAGTTTCTCTCCACAAACTATGGAGCACGTACTAACTTGTCCCAGGTGCCCAAACACCTGCACTTGAGACGTCATGTGGGCCTATACTGGAGTTAAAAATTTTTTGAATACTATCGATACGAAAAGAAGGCAGGTAAAATTTAAAAAAATCCATATCACAGAATGAGCTAAGATAGAATCTGGGTATTAGCGTTCAACTACGAAAGTCTTATACAGGGTTATTTTTAATTAACCGGCAACCTTTTCAGTCCGCGATACTGAACCACTTTCCATAAAAACAATTATCGAAAAACGAAAACAAAATTTCGTCCTCCCATACAAAATCCATTTGGTTGAGCGCCGATTTGTATGGAAAGTCGAAATTTTTTTTCGTTTTTCACTAATTATTTTTATGGAAAGTGGTTCAGTATCACGGACTGAACTTGCTCCTAAAAGGTTGCCGGTTAATAAAAAATAACCCTGTATAACTTTGACATTTTACACCGTAGTTATTTCTTTAGTTATTTCTGCTCTTTGTGCACATTTACGCTTATTTATCTTATCAATTTGTATATTTATCCTATCTACTTATTTTATAGACACACATACACATATACGAGTATTTAAGCTGAAGGTATAGGCAAATGACCTTGAAGTGGCGCCATCATTTGAAATAAATTGTTAACTCGTAAATATGGAGATAATTTCCATAATGCTCTTCGTCATGCACTAGATAGCCCTTTAAATTATTTTATGAACCACCGCTGAAAGTATTTACATTAGTCCGTCTAGCTTTAAAACTTGCCTCCGTCAAAAGTGGCCACGGCAAGTTTTAAAGCTAGACGGATCACCAATAATATTTTCAACGGCAGTTCATAAAATATATTAAAGGGCTATCTTGTGCATGACGAAGAGCAATATGGAAATTATCACCATATTTACGAGTTAACAATTCATTTCACACTTCAAGGCCATTTGCCTATATCTTCACCTTAAACATAAACCACACTCGCCCGTGAGTCACATATCACATAAGGTCCATTGAAAACCAGCGTTGCGGTAACATCATCGTGACCGCGACATACGCTGAATGGGTCTTTTTGCCAGAAAAAAAAACCACACCACGCTATGGCAATGCTGCACAAATGAATGAAATGCAGGGGACAATTATTATTATAATTATTCTTTTTTGTCCTTTATTCTTACTCTTTCTTGTACGTAACTCTCTTATCTTCATTTGTGTATATAATTTCTGTTTATTTGTTGTGGTATTTCTTTTTGGCAATAAAGTAATTCTATTCTATTCTACTTATATAAACTTGTCTATTATTTTTTATACTAAGAAAAGAGAAACAAAAACATTTTTTTGTCGATACCCTGTAGATGTAAGTACATACTTATAACTACAAATATAAATAGATTTGATTCTGCTATTTCTGACACCAGTTATCAACTATAATGGATAACGCTGGAGATTTAACTTCATAATATATTTAAACTAACCTGTAAGCCCAGTGGGGAATGTGTGCGTGTGCGCAGCCATTGCCGACAGCAGAGCACTCTGATATGCCGCCATTGCTGCATTTACGCCTGTGATACAAATTACATCATTAATTTATATTATTTATAGTGCTTATTGTGCCGCGGGCACAATAATCAGAGAGCACGGAAAGTAATATATATATACATAATATTATAATAAGTAATATATACATAATCGGTGAAACAAGTGTTACGGTTCAAAAGATAGAGCCCTGTGACAGACGGACAGACAGCGGAGTCTCAGTAATAGGATCCCGTTGGAACTCTTTGGGTACGGAATCGTAAAACTCACGTTTTTTTAGTATAGTAAAAATAAATAAACATTATTGGTGTTCACACCATACAGCTTGTATAAGTATTATATGCACCAATGATTTCCACACAAAATCGTCAATATAAACTTATATATGGGACCAATCTGGGGATACAGGGCCGGATTTAGGGGAGGGCAACCGGGGCTACTGCCCCGGGCCTCTGAGGGGCCCCCACAATAGTTAGTTCAAATCTTTATTGCACCAAAACATAATAATACAGAGTACAGGTCGTGCCAAACTTTTAGATCGCTCTGAAGTTGCCTCACTCAGGTTACAAACAGGGACAGAATATTTACCACAATAATATTTTTTTCAGAATGATTGCAAAAATGTAGATATGATATATATACACAATAAACAAAAATATAGCAAATTCTATCTGCTATAGGTATTTTTACTACTGCGACGCGAATCGCCTCAACTTCAGAGCGATCTAGAAGTATGGCGCGACCTGTGATAGATTAAAGAAAACAGATGATAAAAGGCCTTCAGAAGAAGAAAGAATCAGACTAGTAAAAAACTTTTCCTATGATGCCACGCTATGCATAATGCATTGCCCAGGGGCCCCCACAATGGCTAATCCGGCCCTGTGGGGATATCAGAAAAGTTGGTCTCGCAGGAAAATTTGTTCATATTGTCAAGGTTAATCAAGCCTTTAGCTATGTGTCGACCGTGCATTTACTTATTTGAATTAGTACGACTTGAGGCAGAAAACTATTATGTTGTACGAGTATATCCAGTAGATTGTTGAAATACTACAAAACAAATACGCCTGTCTGTTTCCGGAGCAACGTTCGTCGATGCTCTGTGTTTCGCAGTAATTTTAATTGGGTAGATGACTGTGTCAAAAATAAATTATTTAGTACTGTTAAGAGAATAAAACGTCACAAAATACACTTGTCTTTCTCAACATCACCCGGTTGGTTGACTGGTCGATAAGGCCTTAGGCTTTAAGTCCGCCATTACATTTGTATTTGTGGATGAAGTTAAATAAAAATAAATAAATGTCCACTTGTCATTGATCATATCCATTTTCAACATGATTTTATATTTAATAATGCAGAATGATATTAAGGCCGTGCCTGAATTTTCCGGTGTCCAGTGCTGCCCCCATTTAAAATAAATCATTTCAAAGAAAATAAAGACATTATTTAAAATTTTGTTACTATCAAATCCTAGATAACCCTTCAAAGTATTTTATGAACTACTGTTTACAGTTTATATTGAGAACGTTAAGCTTTACTACGCATATTAGCCAAAAGTGGCCGTTTTTCGCAAATGTGCGTAGTTAAGCTTAACGTTCTCACATTAAACTGTAAACAGTAGTTCACAAAATACTTTGAAGGGTTATCTAGGATTTGATAGTAACAAAATTTTAAATAATTTCTTTATTTTCTTTGAAATGATTTATTTTAAATGGGGGCAGCACTGGACCCCGGAAAATTCAGGTACGGCCTTAAGAGCGCTATTTGACTCTTAAGAATATGACGTCACGATTCTAATTTTCATACAAATCCCATCCAAAATGTTTAAGTTAGGAAAAACAGTCTGATTTTGACTTTTTGTCATCTAGCGGATTCGATGCTACATCTGTCCGGATTCTCCAAAAAATTCTATTGAACAAAATCTATACGAAGACATGTAAATCGAACCAATATGTAAATCGGATTTGGATATCGGACCCAATACAAATTTAAATAAAAAGAAATGGAAACAACTACCTGTGGGAGGCAGAGCGGACAATGTTGAGAGGAGCGCACTGCTTGAGAGCGCTGAGGCCGCTGGATTCGTGCTTGAGCTGGAAATATTCAAAACATTTATATGAACAGTCCTTAATATTAAACAACTAGCAGTCCACCCCGGCTTCGCCCGTGGTACACACATAGCCTATGTCACTCGGGAATAGTGTAGCTTTCCAACGGTGAAAGAATTTTTTAAATCGGCCCAGTACTTTTTGAGCCTATTCATTACAAACATACAAAAATAGGTACAAATCTTTCCTCTTTATAATATAGATAACGGAGCAAGAAAGAAACCATAATTCAGTACAATGGTTTAGAAAAGTTCTTGCGCGTCAGGTCAGTATTCCTAAGGCTATGTCTGTCATAATTAGTGATCGAATAATCGTGCGCTAATCATGAGAAAAGCTCAATTATTGTGATTTGACCCTATTTATTTACTCTAATATAATCATGTTTGTACAAAGTACTGTAGTTGTAAAGGTGAAACGCGAAAAAAATATATCAAAGGAAAAGTTGTTTACTAGTGTTTACTTTTTTTTATAATTTATTCCTAATCCTAAATTCCTAACCTAACCTAATCCTAACAAGTTACAAATAAAGGGTGCTGTAGGCCTTTAACTGCTTCAAAAAAGCTTCTGGCGACAAATCTATACGAGTCTACTGGTTTTCATAGACGATTGAGTGGCAGACGACGCCCGTAGACGCCCACACAGTCCGCAAAACTAATATCACTACAGCCGTACTATGACTGTCCTCTTTAACTATTTCACACATTGTTCATGAGCATGAGCATTTATAACACCAAACAACACCAATTTCATATTATAAAGTCCACTAAAATCAATTTGCAAAATCATTTAAAGCAAACCCCAACCGAACCTCCTTGACTTCCCGCCAAAAATTTCTCCTAGTGTTTACTAATTGTTTTTTTTTAAAGTCTTTTGTGGAGGCCCTTCATTTGTGGAATAGTAACAGTTTAATACCTTCGAACCAAGTCGAAAGTGCTTAATCAATGTGTGTTACCAGTGATGACTTATGACTCTGAAACGTGGTCCCTACTATGGGTCTCATAAGATGGCTCAAGTTCGCTCAACGGGCTATGGCGAGAGCTATGCTAGGTGTATCTTTACGTGATCGTATCTGAAATGAGGAGATTCGTAGAAGAACTAAGGTAACAGACATAGCCTAGCGGATTAGCTCATTGAAGTGCCAGTGGGTGGGGCACATAGCGCGAAGAACCGATGGCCGATGGGGCAGAAAGGTTCTCGAATGGCCGCCACGTACCGGCAAGCGCAGCGTAGGACACCCACCTGCTAGGTGGTCGGACGACCTGAGCAAGGTTAAAGGAAAACGGTGGATGCAGGCCACTTCCGACCGGTCGTTTTGGAAATCTTTGGGGGAGGCCTATGTCCAGCAGTGAACTTTCTGTGGCTGATATGATGAAATATATAGGGATAAATCACACTGATTAAGCTAGCCCCAAAGTAAGTTTCAAAAGTTTCAATGATACTATATTTTATGATAAATACATATAAAGATAAACACCCAAGACCCAAGAGAATTTTTAAAGGCCATACCTGCACGCTGAAGGACATGTACAGTGCAAGCTCTAATGCAGTACAGGTCGCTTGATACTGGGCCCAGAGAAATATTTAATTTATTGAACATCGATACGCTAAGAAGAAGAAGGCCATTTTCCAAATTGCCCTGGCTGGGGATCGAACCCAGAACCTCTGGATTAGCGGTCTAGTGTGTTAACCATTACGACACGGAGTTCGTCTGATGATGAGTTAAATACCTTGGCCTTCCAAATGTCTGCGGTGTACCAAACGTGTTTGGAAACGATGGCCGGAACAAAGGAGCAGGAGAAGACGCGGGGCTGGAAAGGAAAATAAATATTATGCAATACATCTGAAAAGGCTATCACCCACGGCCATATCAACCTCTATGCTAAGTTTTATAAAGTAGGAATAGAAAGTGATCAACAATGGTTACTAAAGGTATGTGGGTGTGGTCTATGGTTACTACATTATACAAAGAATTTATAATACTATCTAGAATAACTACAAATAATAATCTTACAAAAACAACATTGAAAATTAAACTTAATGCCACGTACATAAAGCTCTTATTTTCATAATGCTTATATTTAAATACGTAACGTTCCCAAAAAATGTACCTAAAGTTATAGGCGTCCCTTTCCCGCAAACTGTCAGTGCAATAAAGTAGAAGGGGAGAGCTATAACTTTAGGTATAATTATTAGAAAAGGGCTTTGCCATTTCGTAAGCATTCTAGATTTGTATACAATTTCTTTGACATTATGGGACTATATGTACAATGTGGAAGGGATCTATACTAGATCATTATAGAGGTAGTATAGTGAAATTAAAATGACAGTCAAAAAACAAAATAAAATTTCGGCATTTCCAAAAGTGTGCAGCCGCCGAATGTCAATTTTTTTTTGGTTTTTTAACTGTTATTTTAATTTCATTATTTCTTTATCCATAATGAAAATATTATCGCTGACGGCTTGGTTGGTATAGTATCTGCTGCCACTTTGTTGTGCCCAGCAGTGGCTGGAAAAGACTATAGAATGTACTAGGAAACCATAAATTACCTGGCAGTTTTACTTCCAGCATTTCCGTTGGCATTGTCAATCTTCAAGCTGTTGTTATTCAACAACGGATTTTCCATTGTAGGACTCGCTGAGGGCCTGGTAGTATCTGCTGCTGCTTTGCTGTGCCCAGCAGCGGCAGAAGTGGTGCTGGTCGTGGTCTGCATTGAGGCCGGGCTGCTAATGGCTCCAGTGTAGAGGCTGAGGAATGATGATGCGACGGCTGAAGTCGCTGTTGTGTCGATGGACTGTGGAGAAACATAAGGTGGTTAAATTGTTTCAAGGAAGACATGCCTATTTACTCTAAAAAAATGCATTGTGTCGCCATTTGCCTATGGTGATTTTGGATTTTCATAATAGTTCTGTTTTGTATCTCAAACTAAAACTGCATCGAGTGGCTTACGCCAGCTGTTGAAAATACTATAATAATCAAATCAAGCGCATAACGTTTTGCTGTGGAAACTCATTTAAAAGTACCTACTAAGATATCATAAGTTTGAAAGAGATTCAATTGATTTTTACAATGGAGTTTGGGCAGCTGAGTTTCCAATTTGGACTTGGGCCCTATACCATGACCATAGACACCGTAGACCCAAGTCCACAAGTCCCAATTGGAAACTCATAATCAAAATACCAGGTTATCATAAACATAGAGTAGATTGCGTTCTTACCATGGGAGTCGGAACGGTTGGCATCGGCTGGCTTACAGGGTCCAATCCCAAACGCATACGTTTCGCGTTGAGGCTCTCGTTCTCACAGGCCTGCGCTAATATGTGTTCCGCTTGCACCGATGTGAGATGCGCCGGCGTCGGCCGCACCTGTCCGTGGCGGAACTGGTTATGTTTCTTGTTCGGCTATTAAACTCTATTTTTGGATCGCGAAATATTTATAGGACATTTACAGTTAAATTTACTTCTACATGATACCAAGGTTAAGAAAAGCCAGACTGTAAAGTAAAATTTAATTTGCGCATAATATTCAAACTCAAGTTTCATCTTATTATTTTAGCTTTAAAGAGGCGTAACGATTTTTAAATAGATAATTAATTTCTGTATGATATTGCACTTCTTTGCAAATTTATTATGAATTTATTTTGTATAATAATAATAGAGTGCTGTAAATTCCCCAAAAAGTTCGAAAAGAACAAACAAAATTTTGCGAATCTTATATTTAACAACTAAGTACGTTCTAGTCGATGGAGTCAATTTGGCTCAATTACTAATAATTTTAAAAAAAAATATTTCGACTTAAAATTTATTTACTTCGCAAAAAATGTTTTCATAAATGTCAAAAGTATTAGGCAACCATAAACATTGAAAAGATCGGACCCTCACCGCTGTATCCCAAGCATTGCCTGATCCCGCTGCGCTGCCTCCATTCCCCGTAGTGGGACCATCTCCGCGAACCTTCTTATTCCTCCTGCAACTCTTCAGATACGTCCTGATCCTCTTCCTGGCTCGTTCGGCGAACTCTGGGAACTGCCTGGTGCAGGAATCTATGATCGCCTGGATTTTCTCCTTAGGCTGCTTTGATATAGGAACTATTCGGTCTAAGTTTTCATCTACGAATAGGCGCACGAACATCTGAAACGTACAATTAGGTAACTTTAGCTAAAATCTTTGATCTCCACAAGAAAATTGGATGGACCCTAACCAAATGTCCTGTCAACTGGCAGACTCTCTGCCAGAGTCATGGTCTGCGAGAGGCTATGACGGCAGTAGGGTCGTTGAAAAAACTATCTCAAACCAAAATCAATCGCGGGGTCTCTTAATGTTCGTGTCAATTGGTTATATATGCCGTCACTGGTGACATGAAAGTTAGACATACTATTCAGTGACAAATTAGTGCTTATACATCCTGTAGATCATAATTGTCTGAATCGATACGGCAATTTTAATCAACCACTTTCAATCGAGCAATTGAAGGTCGGATTCTGAACCAATGTGAACTTTTTTCACATTGCTTCAGAATCCAACCTTCAATTGGTTGATTGAAAATAGTCGAAAGCACGACCTAAAGCACACGAGCAACGACTTACGCCTCATATCTCGTAGACCTCATTGCGACGACTCTACTGCAGGAAGAGAAGATTTCGACGGAAAAGTGGTTTGACAGGTGGATTAACTCAGAGGTAGATAACAAAGACCTCATATCTGACCCTAATTTGCCTGTTCCTGGTTCTGATCTCCCGCGAAAATACTGGTCCCAGATAAATAGATGCCGAACTTCACAAGGAAGATGTGCCGAACTAATGTGCAGGTGGAAATTTGCAGTAGATCCCAATTGCTGCTGCGGGAGTATACAGTCTACTCGTATGTCCCACCTTACTGACTCTTGTCCAATCTTGTCCATTGAGGGTGGCATAAGAAAAATACACGAAGCCGATGGCGACGTTATTGAGTGGATTGATGGCCTTCCATTCACCCTCTAACTTTGCTGCACATTTTAAAAACCATTCGCAAATAATAATAATAATAAAGCACGTTGAGTAGTTTGTCACATACACTCCGTTTCTATCACTAGATCTACGACACTAGATTGTATTCGCTCAGCTATGAGAAGATTAGAATGAACATTTTTTTATACACATTACATGATTACATTATTGGTGTTAGTAAATTCAATTAAAATATGTGTAAGCTTACATTAAATGCCTTGAGCCTCTCAGGGTCATGATGCTGCGGGTCCACTCGGTCATCGCTGTCATCGTCTGACGCACCACCATCGTCATCATCCTTCGTCCTGTCAGATGATGACGTCTCGTCATGCGTAGACGCTGGCTCCATTGGCGTTGCGGAGCCGATGTGGATTGGACTCTGAAAATGATGACTAAATGGTTAGTGTTAAAGATGCATGTTAGATGTCTGTAACATTAGATGCGACAACAGTTAAAGTTCTAATGTAACAATACAGCTTTTTGTCAGTCTTGGTTCAAACACCTCTACAATTTTTTGTGCTTTTTGTAAACGTGTTCAAAATCCATCACACTTTCTTGATAGCTCCTTTTTTACAATATTGTTTACTATATTGTAGTCACAATTAAATTTAAATAATATGCCTTTCTTCATATTTTCTTCTTCTTACTTAACCTATCTGACCCGGGTCTAAAGTTCCAGGGATTAGCCATACATTCCACTGCTAGGCAAGACCTTATTTTTTCTGCATGTTCCTTTTCCTTACAACTCCATGCGTTCCTCCAACCCTTTTTTTTTCACTTAGACATTTTGGGCTCCGTTATTATCATCTATATCTTTCACACCTCAGCTACCTTCGGCGTCTTCTTCTAGCCCTTAACCTCCTCTTATGAGCTTTTCTTCTTTAAGTTCCAGTTCATTCCTGAGGGTTGGTATATTTTCTTAAGTAACTATCAATGAAACGCTGCGCAACCTCAACCCTAAAACCCACCGAGTGGCAGTGGTAAGTGGCGACGGCGGCTTTGGAGGTTTGCTGACCAGGCCCAGAGCACTGTGATACGACACCCAGAGTTGGCCATGCTATATGATCCACTGCTGAGCAAAACCTTTTTTCTTATTACGTATACCTTATTTGTCCATACAATTTCAAGCATTCCTTCTCCACTCTTTTACAGCAGTCCTTTTGGGCTTTGCGTCTCTATCTTTCGAACTTTACCTACTTACGTTGTCTTCAACTTCTTTTGCCCTTAACCTTCTCTTATACCCCCTTCTTCTTTAAGTGCCGCTTCATTCCTGAAGTTTTGGCACCTTTTTTCAAGTAACTAGAAAAATATACCAGTGAAACGCTGCTCAACCTTAAAACTCACCGAGTGGCCAGTGGCCAGAGGCGTTGGCGGCTTTGGGGGCTTGCTGCCCAGGCCTAGCGCGCTGTGGTACGAGGCCCAGAGGTCGGCCATGCTGTCCGCTCCGCTCTCTGTTATTTCGCCGTTGCGGCCTGTGGGTACCAGGAGATTAGAAATTTAGAAGTGTTGATGATGTACCGTTTGTCACTATTAGGGGTTTTTGGCATGAGTTCGATTACCATAATGTGCCAGTGGCGTGAAGGTATCAGATTTCCAAAAATTTCGGAAAATATAGAATTTTTAATTAATGAAAAAAATGCAACTCAAGTTATATACAGGTTGTAACAGATAGCCGAAATAATAGTTGAAGAGCAAGTTCAACAAGGAAATGCTTAAACAGTTAAAATATGAAAAAATAATGATCTCATACGAGTACAAAGTTGGTAATGCGTTGATCGAGTTTCAAGGGAAATGTAAAAATATTTGACCTGTATATAAAATTTATTTCATACCTAATAATATTTGTCATAACGACTTAATCATATTATTTTTATCATAACCATAGTTTGACAAAAAGTTTATTCTTATAATGTTTCTGGAGTCGTAATCTTCATTGATCTAACATTTTTTGACGTAATTTTGAGTCGCATTATGTTATAACAACACAATATATGATATGACCTCCGTGGATATGACAGAAACTAAAGTACAGGTTAAGTGGCGGAGTGGCCCTTGGGGCACCCCTAAGCGGCGAACATGTATATTGTTTATTTGTGTGAAGTATTTGGATGAAATTATGATTTAGGTGTGTTAATCGTTAAACAAAAAATATGTGTAAAAATATGCGTAAAAAATCTTATGAGAAATAAAAATTAGGCTAAAATACATTATGTGAAGCTATATAACAAATTACTTTATGGGAGAGAATTAAAAGATAACCTTTGGATGCCAAAACATTGCCCTCCTTTGTCAGTCGCTTTATACTCAAGATTTGATTAAAAAACCGGCCAAGTGCGAGTCGGACTCGCGCACCGAGGGTTCCGTACAAACCTGCAAGGTTTAGTATTTGGTATGAATTTCAATTTAATACCTCTACGCGTTTATGAGGAAATGGGTAGTAAGTTTAAAATTATTAAAAAAAAATATATTATGTGATGTAACTAAAAATTTATGGTTTTCGTAATTTTTCCTTTATCTATGCTATAAGACGTTGCTTCGTACCAAATTTCAAGATTCTGAGTTCACGGGAAGCACCCTGTAGGTTTTGATTCCCTTGCAAGTGTCGAAAATTTGCGGCATAAACGGCTGTATCTTTTGATTGCGTTGGCTTAGAAGTTTTATTTTTTCACAGCTTCAAGGGACAGTAGACCTGAGTAATTGATATAAATTTCAGCTTCATACCTCCACGCGTTCCTGAGAAAAAGGGTCTTGACAGACGGACGGACGGACGGACAGACGGACAACAAAGTGATCCTATAAGGGTTCCGTTTTTTCCTTTTGAGGTACGGAACCCTAAAAATGCAGTGATCAATTTTACATAAAAAAAATTGAGGACGGTATGCTTTACGGCCATCTATGGACATCGAAACATGGGATTTTAAAAAGAGGGAGTGACTTATGGTTGTACTTCAGTTATCCCAGAACCAGGATACATATTTCAAATACTGGTAATGGAACATAATAGCCTATATTATTGTTCGTAGCCTATTCTATACATACTGGTTCGGGATTTATATTTTTGTCGTACCTAATAGCTGCTATAGCTAATATTATTTCATGCAACCATTTTTACTTATGGCATAGAAGACAGTAAGGCTGCTGCTCTGGCTAATATACTCTTTACTATACATATATAATATATATATATATATATACTATGTATATAATATACTATGGCTCGGGTAGTACAGAGAGGGAGTGCTCCTGTATTGGAGACTAAAAAAAAAGACCTGATGAAATAATTTGAATAGTCAACAAAAGTTATTTCGGAAATTATTTAACTATAAGATTATCTTTGTTTTCGAGATGATATTTTTTTTTGAGGGTAGCACTTTCGTTTGTGCGCTGCCTTGATGGTTTTAATTTTAATACTGTGTTTTGTAGTTCAAAATTTTACAAGTCATTCTGATTTCATAAGCGAGTACATATCCAAATCTGTTCAGGTATTTCGGAATTATAGCATCCTCAAAACGTTTGCAAATAGGCTTGATTTTCAGTATATCAATCACTGCTTAATGATTCATATACTAAAAAACAAGGGACTATGAATCCCTAGGTATAGTATACTAACACTAGTCTTAAGGTCTGTTTCTCTGTTACTAACACTTAAAATGTAATAATATATGTGACCCTTAGTTGGTTGAAATAAATGATTTTTATTTTATTTTTATTTATTATTTTATAGCCGAATATACCACATAGATCACGCAACTTATAGTGTGTTTTAAAACACTAAAAAAAACCCGTTTCCTGTATGAAAACCAGTATTAGTTTTTAATTTTATCTTATTTTTAGTTCTTGTTTTATATCCGCCACTGTAATACATAATCTATGAAAATCTCAAGTGTCTAGCTATTACGGTTCAAGCTATATATATATATATATATATATATATATATATATATATATATATATATATCTGTCACATGACTCTATGCTAAGCTAGCATAGAGTCCTGTGACAGACGGACGGACAGACGGACAGACAGCGGAGTCTCAGTAATAGTGTCCCGTTGGCAAACTTTGGGTACGAAATCCTAAAAACAATCAACGTGCGAAAACTATACCAGTTTCATACTCGTAAATCAGATTTTATTTATTGATAAATGTATATCATTACTTATTTCATAGAGCGGTCTCTTCAATTAATTAATGGTGATCTTGAACGCATCTTACTTAATAACCGGTTCCAGGAACGCGATCATTTTTGTGTATCTTTTTGTGTACAGACCGTACAGGTGATTCTTGTTATAAACATTTTCTTAATAATATATAGTAAAATACTAATAAACATGAGAGAAATAAATTAAGCTTTAGTACCTTAAGGTTAAACGTATAAACTACTTGGCCGATTATTTGAGTGGCTGTATTTTTATGCGTTATTTGTACTACTGTTCATTTCATAACCCTTTTTTGTATACAGGCTGACTTTTTATCCACCTGCTAAATTTTTGGAGCAAGTTCAGTCCATGATACTGACCAAAAGTGGCCGTTTTTCGCAAAAATGCAAACTTAAGCTTAACGTTCTCACTTTAAACTGTAAACAGTGGTTCATAAAATAGATTGAAGTATCTAGGTTTTACTAGCTCAAAATTTTAAATGATATCTCCGTTTCCTTAAAAATAATTTATTTCAAATGGGGGCAGCACTGGACACCGTGTATCGTCTTAAGAGCCCGTATGACCGCGATAGTACTTAGAGCGATCCTAAATATTAACAATATTAAAGAAATACTCACTTCGATATAAAAAAAAGCAAACTTCAGGACTAACTCCAGTCATTTTATGTTTCGAAAACACAATTTCTTAAAACTTTCTCGATAGAAAAAAATTGCAAAGTTGCCTCCAAATCACCTCAGAATTATAATAAAACAGAAAGTATTCAAGAAATACAATAAATTAGCCCTTGTAACTATTAAACAGAAAGCAGTCATCATATGTCTTACTTTTTAAATTACTCTTAAATATTCTTTGTAAAACTAAAAAAAGCCTCAAAAAGCAGAAACGCGTAAACCAGCCTCATTGACCCGCCGCGATTCCCTACGCCCCGCATGGCTCGCTGTCTCGCTTCGGCTAGAGTTTTGTGTGCGTGGAAGCGGGAGCAAAATTTAGATTATCAACATCAGGCGCCCCCTTAATCTAAGGATTTAAGGGAAAGGTATAAATAAATACCCGGGCAAAGTAGTAGTAATATATAAAACTTTGAAAGGATATCGCCTCTGTAATTTTTTGTAGTAGTGGACGTCATCCGGCTTCTTGGCGTTGAATACGATTAGTCCAGCCAGGGCAACCTCAAAATGCGACTGAAATGATGATGACTATATATTTTTATATTATGCTATGGTTTTTAGCCGTTTTAAATTAACTATATGTGCTTCAGCGATATGGTTAGATGACAAAAA
The DNA here is from genome assembly GCA_963576875.1 of Acrobasis repandana. Taxonomy (NCBI): domain Eukaryota; kingdom Metazoa; phylum Arthropoda; class Insecta; order Lepidoptera; family Pyralidae; genus Acrobasis; species Acrobasis repandana. Next base: position 4,949,678 of record OY756238.1, read on the forward strand.
CAGTCAACGGTTTATAGGTGACTTATATTCGCAGAAAACTAATTTAGCCAGCGTTTTTTAACCAAGTTGACATTTCCACAGTTAACATCATATAATTTGAACCAACGATGCATACTAAGGTACTAAGACGGCATAAATTAATGGGGGTGTGCAAACGCGCCCGCAAGGGACCGGTGCATCTGCTTCTAAATGTCAACCCGAACCAGCCCTCGCCTATAAATAATTTGAGATCCTCGTAACGTCTGCGGCCCTGGTGCAAGAACTCTCTTGATATGGCTTCGGCTTCATGTAATAAAAATAGCCGTTTGCCGTAGAAATTATATACTAGCTAGCTAGTCTAAATAAGTAAGGATAATAAATGTGGGCGTAATTCCAAATTACTTTCCAAGTAGGGTAGTTCGGTTGGGTTTTATTTCGGACTTTTACTGCGTAATAAAAAACCATACAAACAAGGTTTTCTATGGAAGGAACGTTCGCGCATACGAAACAACTTTGGGGTTAAAGTGGCCCAAGATAACAATTAAAACATTTTAAATTACTTGTTTCAAAAGCAAACTTCAATGAAATTAAGAAACTTTTTCCAATTAATATATACTATACTGTAATGTACCTAATACTAGTTATGTTTGTAACTAAACTATGTATGTATGGTAGGCCAATAATTTTTCATATTTTGATATATGTTCCTAGGGGAAAGTTGTTCAGTATTGTGGACTGAATTTACTATTAAAATAGTTTCAGTATATTTTTTTAGACCCTGTATGTATACCTACCTAATAAATTACACGTTGATCTCGATACGTCTTTGCCAAATATGTACAGAGGTCCATATAAATATAATTAATAGATTTACCTTGCGACTGGCTGTGGTAATTCCAAGCAAGCAACATCATTTTCAACTTCTCAGCGTCTTTCGCGTAGGCCTGACCTGCACCAGATCACATTCGCCAATCAATTTCAAATTTAGAATTTCGAACACAACTCCATTTTAAAAACAGCCAATTAGGGGTATTTTATGCCAGTAACAAACACTTTTTTTTAATTTTTAGCATAAAACACCAATGAAATAATTGATTTGATGCAAGTGGCTTTAATTATAGGAAAATTTAATTAAAGGTAAGTACTCACTAGAAAAATTGTCATCGTCGTTCATGTCTGTAGGCTCTGGAGTTAAGTTGTCCTGTAACAAAGAAAATAACAATGTTAAATACTTAGGTACGCAGTTTTTATTTTTATGGTTGTTAATTCATGTTAAATGTACGTTACATGTCTTTTTTCGCCTTTTCGTCTTTGTATTATATTAAATACACAGTTTTATACAACGTGGAAAACACTGAAGCGTAATAAATGATAGAAATAGATAAAGTACCGTGTAATTTTGTTTCAGTACACAAAATGTACTCGTATTTGTAAGTTTAGTTCATAATAAAAGAAAAAACAAAATACGAAATTATTTTGGCAACATTAGGTCTCTGGGGCGCTGAATTAAAAAAATCATTCTGCCAGTTTTTTCACCCAGCGGATTAGCTTAGCCAGCCAGCGGGGGGGAGATGCCAGCATTTTGAGCACGTAGCCTCGATGTGGTTCGAAGTGTTTTTTTTTAATTTTAAGATTTTTTTTGTTTTAAATATAATTGACCGAACGATCGACGCGTTTCAGTTTCGAGATAGGCCAAAAATAATTTTGTCACTTCCAATAGGCATGATGACTGAAAAATTATTTTTGGCCCATTGGTTAGATTATTACAAAATATTGTACAATTTAGTGCGTTACATTATAAATGACTCAATAATAATCAGTAAAGTGAACCAATGGTGAAATGGACAATGGACATAATAAAAAATATTTGTGAAGTGATATTATGTAGCTGTTTCCGACTTTTCTGTAACATTTAATACATATAAAACAGAATATTTTTTACGTCGTAGTGTTCGCAAATCTCCCGGTATAGAAAGATATAATCGTAAATTTATGTCGAACTCGTTAGTAGGTAAGAATTAAATTTATTCTGCGGTGTGACCCTAAGTATAAAACTCACACATCGACGTGTGTACGTGTGTACAGTGTAAGATTATCATGTCATAAAATAATCAATATGTAGGTTACTTAGTATATAGAATTTTTAATAATAGATTTTCGTTGCACAGAAAATCAATAATTAAAATGTTTGTTATGAATAATTTAAAATCATAGAATTTTATTACAAATAACATTTACTTTTGCGATGTTTCTAATATCAGAATATCAAATTAAATATTATTATTTTTAATAAGTTTAGTTAATATAATCTTTATAACCTATAAGTTTGCCCTATTCTAGTAAAATTGATAAAACTTTCCCAGTTGGTCGCAGTTCTAACCTAACCTAACCTATAAGTTTGCCCTAACCTTTATTGTGGTAGCGATTTATAATGTATTCTAACTTTTTATATGGTATTTAATTTGATTATACAATGTTTTCACATAATACTTCCTTAAATAATAACTTTCAGTAAAATAAAATTCCATGAAAGACTATACCGAACAAACAATATTCTTTAAAGAAATATTCTACTGTTTTTAGTTTGTTAAATGAAAATATGAGATTCTAAAATTCATTGAACTGTGTTTCTATAAATTGTGTTTCATTCAAGTAAATAGTCTTTGAAACAATAATATTTGAAGTAAAAATATAAGAATTAAATATTCTATGAAAAATTTTCTGTGAAACGAAATTCTATGAAATTTCAGTCTGTGAAACAAGGGGCACCCAGTATATATGTTACTCTGAATACTCTGTATCTTTGTGAATTTTTACTTTTTTGATAAACTGAAAATTATGGGTACATTATTTTTAGATAATCTTCGGGTCCGCTACTTAACCTAGGTGATTTGACGAGGTTACTGGTTTTACCCAGAGCGACTGCCGTCTGACCTGCCAAAAGGTACACCAGAACCAATCCTAGAATCATCATTTCAGCCGCATAACGTCCACTGCTGGACATAGGCCTCTCCCAGGGATTTCCAAAATTACCGATCTAGAGCGGCCTGCGTCCAGCGCTTTCCAGCGACCTTAGTCAGATCGTCTGACCAATCCTAGGATATGTTTAAACAAATGTAATGCTGTATAAACTATAAATCAATAATGAATAATGATGGGTATTGATACGAGATAAATATTTCTTCCCATTTCGCTGGGAGGTACAGGATAGGAACAAGGAATATTTAGAGTTGTTCAGTAACTGAATGTGAACAGGGTGTCTACCACTATGTACACATGCACAATTTCCTACACATGCTATCCATGTAAGTACACCCATGCTATCTCAGATTGCTGTTCTATAAATTAAGATGGCCATACAGACGGACAGTCCAACCGAGCGTGAGTCCGGTTAAGGAACGCTTCCGTAACGACCATCCAAGATTATAATTGAATCGTGATACAAAACAAATACAGGGTGGCTTTTTAACTTTTTAGCCACTTTTTTTAAGTATATCAAAAACTACACCGAATATCGAAAAAATTATCCCAGATTTATACATAATATTTTTTTTTATAATCCCTGGAAAGTTTATTAATATCATAGACTGAGTTTTCTCTTTAAATAGTTCTAGTATGTTTTGTTATGTATAAGAACAAATCAAGTGGGAGTTGCACTCTCTTATAAAGGGAAACGAAGTAAGGGTGTACAATAAAATATAGGCTCTGTCTACCACCAAAGGGAGAAAAATGTATACTATACATATACGTACAGGCGTAATCAAATTTTGTAATACATACCTAAGTAACGTCTAAAGTTGTATCTAATTTTATTAGGCAGAAAGTTGAATCTCGTAGAAAACGTAGACTTCTCAGCGAACGGACGCGGCATCGTACGTACAGTCAGCTAGAAGTTACCCATTTTTGTTTATTTAAAACTGCGCCAACACACAGCTACCAGGACATCATGATCGAGCAAGTGATAAATAATTAATAAATTAGCGAAACTGCCGGCGGGCTGTGCTGTCCGGGTCAACGCACCGGTCCGCGGACACCAATCGATAGTGCTTCAAATGGAAAGCCACTAAATATAGCCCTATCTATAACCCCCTCACGGTATATAGCCTCCTGATACCCCAGCCGATGCATGCCCGTTATTCTGGTTGCAAGGCGCCGAATAAGACGCGACTAACTGGCTTAAAATAGACTTGAGTGGCGACCAAAAGCGGCATGCAGAAGTTAAGGTGACGATTTTACTCGGTAACTATGGTGTTAGTACCATCTTAATTCATAATTCTTAATGACGGTTTCATTTTCAGACAGTCAGACATTCAGACTTTTAGCAAGTAAAATTAATTCTACAATTTTATGAAAGTTAGTTCTTGGCGTACGTTGGTGCGTACGTTTTATCAAGGAAAATAAAAGAGTTAAAAATCTTAACCTTTTTAATTTGAAAGCTCTCAAAATATTATTTTGTGAAAACCATCACGCTAAAAATTGCCTGTGAGTCAGTCATGCGGCCCTGGGCTCAGTTTGCTTAGAGCCGCCTATCTATCTATCTATCTATCATAATCAGATAGGAAAACTAAATCATTCTGTTCATATAATTACACCTCTCATTTATTATAAAACTACTATACATCATCGCGATTAATCGAAAACGTTAAACTTTGCATCATTAATCCACGCATCGCAAAACGCAATTTCGCTGATGCACTTTACCTACTTTAAATGAAAACAAACATAATTATCAAAACTGACAGTTAAGTATATGAGAAGAGAAATACTTATAATGTACCACCTGTTTCACTTCTCGCGCAGAACGTAAAAGCCGATCGAAGAAATGGGTTAACATCCGAATCAATAGGCTATGCGGTTAGCAACCCATCACTGTTACGATTACCTTTTTACACCTTCATGCCCACCATCAGGCTAGAGGCCCTTGGGTCTTACGGCTGTAGGCTCTGTCTACCTCGTTCGGAATAAAAACTCAATCACTCAAAATTAACAGTACTAGGCGTTCATGAAACGGTAAAGGGTAAATGGCGTAATAGGGCAGTGATGCACCGAAACAATTGCCAATTCAAAGCTAGGGCGATTTAATGACCGACTGACATCGTACGGAGACGAAATCCCGCCGGATTCCCCAACCTTTGTATGCGATACACACACACTCCTATGCAAATGTAATACAAATAGGACGCTAAAATGTTCCGCGCTTCCGGAAAATGAATCTTCCGAGCGAACGGGAAAAGTAGAGGAATTTATTTTTATTGTATATTTATTTTATTCTCTAATTAACTTATTCTATTTTAACAGGTTTATACCTAATACAATAGAAAAGTAATATTATTCAATATAATATATTCCTCCACATATTAACTCTTGAAAAATCATAAAGTTTTGAGTTTCCTATATAAATAAGAACTGAAGAAATAGAAAAAAAATACAGAGATCATGCCTGTAATTATTGCTTGTGTAATAGGATCAAAAACTGTAGTCTTCTTTTTTGTTACAGTTTAAATAAAATTGAACTTTATTGTCAGTAACAGTTTATTGTAACATAATATGCTGCAAATTAAAACTTGTTTTTAGCTAATTCATAGCTAAAAACCACAATAAAGGCTATGTCACCACCTTCATCCATTAAAATCTGATGAGTAATTGCTGTTATGAGGAGTAATAAAATCATTACTCGTATCCTTTTTAAATATTTTCATATCCATGCAAAAACTAAATTAAAACACGATACTCGAGCTATCGTCAGCAATAAAAATACACGCAAACCAAAATACTATAAGAATCACTTGATCAAGGAAATGTTTGCTGTTGAAAATTTCAACGGCAGCATTTTAGCGCTATTTTCGGTCCACCATCGACTTACGAAAACACACGAAGATTTTCATTCAACAAGTGGTCGGTCCAATGTGAATCATCAATCCACAACTTTGGCGGGAAGAACTCGAATATTCGTGATTTCGAGTGTACAATCGAGTTTCTATGGTAATTCTCTAAACATTTAGTGTCAGCTGTTTGTTTCGCTGTCGAAATCAACTACTAACAACTAGATATTTGGACTTTGACACATTTGTATTTTGATTATTTGCTGAAATTTCATATATCAATGACCGAAATACCGTATAATGTTCAAATTCTTAAAGAGTTCAGCAGTGTAGTGTTTGGCCTAGAATAGAGCACACATATTCTATCTAGGCCAAACACTACAATATGTACATATATTAGAATGCTTTAAAAGATGCGGAGATTCGTACGTGTAACATAAAAGTTTTGAAACTGTTAGTAGTGGCTAGTAATCTAGACATATAGTATATAAAAGCGAAAATCACTCACTCACTCACTCATCACGAAATCTCAAAAACTACTAAGCCAATAAAGATGAAATTTGGCAGGAAGGTAGATTGTGAATAGGAGACGTCCGTTAACAAAGGATTTTTGGGAATTCCATCCCTAAGGGGGTGAGATAGGGATTGGCAGTTTGTATGAAACTTCGTAATTTTTAAAGTGAGACACATGAATTTTTTAATGTATTTTAGTAGTTAGTAGAAAATAATAATGAATTTATTATATTTTGAAAATTACATCCCTATAGGGGAGAAATAGGGGTTGGAAGTTTGTATGAATCTTCGTCATTTTTGAAGCGAGACACATGACATTTTTGAATTAGTGGTTAGTAAAAAATAATAATCCATATTGGATTTTAATAAATTGCAACCCCAGTAAAAAAAAAACAATCTAATTTGTGTAGTCTACGCGGGCGAAGCCGCGGGAAAAAGCTAGTACAAAATAAGTTCACACACAGAGCAGATATGAAATAGAGAAAAGTCGAGGAAAGTACAAGATACCAGAGTAAGACCACACCATCATTCTGTGGATGACGTAAGAGGCGACTACATAACAAGCACACACATCACACACTCAATTCGTTTTGATGGTTTGGCACTACACACGGCTTAACGCAACCTTGCCGACCTCATAATATCATCTTTGGAAAAGAAAATGCCAAAATGCGGACCCCAGTCTACAAAGCGGCACATCAGCTGAAACCGCAACGCAAGATCCTTATTTCTCCAATCTACATCCACCGTTTTCAATCTCCAACTTAGACCATGCATCTCAATTTTTTCATCAAGTTCTGGTTTCCATCCTCCTCCATATAGGTACTTAATCCCTACATTGTGGAAAATTCTTCGTACGAGTGACATTATACCAATTTAAATTTTTTATCTCTTTTTCCAAAAATAGACTGTTATTTTTATATTTTCAAAAGGCATTGTTATATTATATTGTGTATGTTCTTATCAAAATATGCAGGATAAATATAGATAGGCCTTATTAGAACAAGTTTCTTCTCACCTTATAACGTCATGAAGATTCAATCTATATTTGAAATTGAGAATAAATCGACGAAAGTATCAATATACGAAAAGATTCAATCCCCACATTGGGGAAAATTCTGTGTAAAGTCTGACATAAGATTTTAATTTTTTATTCCTTTTTCAAAAAATAGACTTCTATTTTTATATTTTAAAAAGGAAATAAAACATTGATTTAAACAATATTAAAGTGACTATAACTACATTTGTCAACCTTTAGAAAATTGTATATACATTTTATAACTTGAGTACCATCAGATTAATACAAAGCTATGTTTTGAACGCCATTTCCGGTCACACATGTAATTAGCGATAACCAATCCCTACAGACCATATTAACGCTTAATTTAAAGATATGTGTGTATGTATGGCAGCCATACACACGCACTACTGCTCCTTATCTGTCATTGAGCCGTAATTAATTACTAGCTAAATTGCAATGGCACAGACATATGTACCAAGCGTACATAACGCGGGAAGGGTCAACGGATATTTAGTGTCCGCATAGCAGATGCGGTCCTTGGCCACCGCCCTCAAGACGGTCGATATCTTGCTTGTCACCCCACCTAACTCCGAACTGGGTATGTGCACCTGGTACTTAGCTTCAAGTACTTAAGGGGCTCGCAAACTTGAAACGGGCGCTCTGCTGTGTTCCGAGAGATATAAATGAAAAAGTTGGGAACTCCTTGAAATAAAAGACTATTGTTTGTCAAAGTTGAAGACGGTTGTCAAAAAAAGATTAGAGGACATTATGAAGTGTGTTCCATACAAAACAGAAAAAATACATGTGATCATATACTCGTATTTGCTTTTACAGATGCTTAAGAAATAGTTATATAACTTTTCAGAGTATGTTCTCTTTGGAAAGTTTGTGCGAAAATGAAAAATGTTTGTTAATTACCTATTTAAAAAATAGATTTTACAAAGTCTCCAAGTATTATTCGACATAACAATTGTCTCTTGACTTTCAGCGTTCTAGTTCCATCATCCAATCACAAAAGGGTATGTGCAATGCATGCATATCATAATGAATGCTATGACAAATGCGGGTGGTCGCGATCCGCGATCCGTATGCCGATAGACGTATAAATCGCGGATAACCTAGTTTTCGATACAAAATAACTGCAAAATTTCGGGAATCCACCACCGGCTATATGCTGAGGGCCTGGTATGTACTGATACATGGCCTATGTACTGTGGTGTCCCCCCCTCGCGTCTCCCCTGCCACTCCGCGTGTTACCGTGTAGTGCTTGCCACCCCGCGAGCGATCATGCTGTAGCGATTGACGATATCGACTATCGATAGTTTATTTTGTATGTGTCGATCACAGACTACTTGGCGAACTCCGTTCAAACATAAATGTGTCATACTTCGTTTTTAAACGTAAAAATGCCTCGACTACTCTTTTTATTTTAATTCGATAGATATCAGTTGACTGGCACTAGACATGGGTAATCTCGACTCCGAGGAGTGTTTCGACTCACTGAATCTTACTCCGCATCCGGTACCGACTCATCTTAATGATTCCTACTCCCTTATCGGCTCCAGCTCCGAGGTCCGCTGAGTTTCGCTATTGAATCTACAGAATACAGATGTCCTTTCTAGTACCGGTTTCAATACAGAATAATATTGATTCCCGACTCCCGATTCTTCCCGAGACGCGGTGGAGCCGAAACGCTGCTCACGGCTCGCGACCCGACAGGCGCCGCCAGTTCCCAGCGGGACCAAGATCGGTGCGGACTCAATAACTCGCGGCGCCGATAACGATTACCAGGATTCAGTACGGGTATCGGCTCTTGATGAATCGGCTCATTTAAATATTCGAATCCGGAGTTACCCATGTCTAGACTGGCACTGTAATAAAAACCAAACAGCCATAATACTTATTGGTTTACTTCGATTTAAATGAATAAATTACCAATGATAAAATATTGGAAAACTGAAATATAAGAGAACTGGCATTATTCAATTGTTTTGATTAGAATAACAGAAGTTTTTGAATTGATGAAAATCATCTAGAGTGGCAACAGATCGTATAGCTGTCACGTTCGTTGGTCAATGCGATATAAAACGGATGTTCCTCGGATTTCACACCGTGGTGTCGATGGGTTCATCAAGGTTTGCAAGAATGCGTTTGGCGTCTGAATTGCAAAAGGCATCTGTATACCTACATTTAATAGTACTTACTATGGTAACTGCGAAATAAATCCTGCACAAGTACTTAATTTTTTGCTAGTGACTTCATTTCTCTTTTCATGTTGCGTCTATAATTGTCATTTTTTTATTATCTAGAAAAGATATAAATCTACGAACACATAATGAAAAAAAGGCCAACTTTTAAATCGTTACAGTAATACAGGAATGGCCGAAATCCTTGCAATTTTTCTCGCACGTTATTTTCTCTAATTCTCATTTCTATGTATAAAAAAGGTGTATGGACATAACTTATTCGTACAACGTTAATTTCTTTATGTAAATATACATACTTTGTTTATTAATTTGTTCATTTAAACCTATGATGATTAATAATAGTTTGATACACGGGTGATACAAAATAATTTGATTACGTACAGATTACGTTGATCATGATATCACGATAATAAACAGTGATTAATCAACTTGTTTTAAAGGTTAGGTTAAGCAAAGTTAATAAATTTAATAAATTGTATAGAATGTTTCGAATTATGTTTATGAATATTATGAATTTAAACATTGTTTAAATAAAAAGTTTTTTTATAGGTTTGTTTGCGCCATATTCAGTCTTATTCTCAAATAAACAGATCAATGAAAAAATATCGTTAGAACTTTAATCGCACATTTAGTAAATTATATAAAAATTAGATAACATTATATGTACCTTACGTACGTACTCATGAAACAGGCTAGTGTTAATCCGCGTCAGATTACTAAACCGTTATAACGTAATCTCAATAAATCCGTTCATCGATAACCCACCGTCATCGACAGTTCGGCATAGTGTCGGCAATCAGGTGGCAGTCAGCGTATAATCATTAAATACCCACGCGAAGGGGTGCGATGACGCCCGCGGCGCCACCCACCGCGCCGCCCGCGCCCAATTATGAAAATACGAACAAAATAAATTTGGAACGCTTTCCGAACGTCAAAGGACGATAATACCATCCTGATTATCGATAATGACTTTTCACATCCTTATCCCCAGCTTTCTTATTATGGACACGAAGGGACGTTATTGATTGAGTTTTGTAACTAAGCATATTGACCACTTGGTTCTATTGTAACTTTTTCGTTGAAACTTTTTGATTGACGTGTTTGATGTACGTAAAACTTTTATGTGCGTTGTCTTAAATAATTTTAAACAAAAAAAAGCATACACAACGTGTTAATTAAATAACGCAAAACCTCTCAGGTTGTAACTCAGTTCATGAAACTGAACAACTTTTGTTTTACAACTTTGACGAAACTCAAAAACAAATTTGAATTTTCATACAAACTGATCAGCTGATCGAGTCAATTTGTATGAAAATAATGGGAGAGATCTGAGAGGTTTTGCGTTAGTTCAGTAACACGTTGTATTTGTACATTCTAATGTCTTCGTCATAAGTTCCACTTCCCCAAAGCTTACTTTCTGAATGTAAATGCTTGATTTTTTGGATGTTTATCTATATATGTATTTGTTATAAAATATAGTATCCTTGAGTTGATATCCCATAACACAAGCCTCGAACTTACTTTTACAATCTGTGTGATTTGTCCTTATATGTTTATTTATTTATTTATTGACAAAAATATCAAATTCACTTTACGTGCATAGAATATTTGAGGACACCAACTTGCATTTTCTTTCAAATTTAAAAAGATTTTCCAAATCGGTTAAAAAAACGGAGTTATTTAAGAACATATAAACGATAACATATAACATACTTTAGAATTAACTAGCTGGGCGACACCGTTACGGTTCGGTTACTTTTTTTGTAAAACACCTAACTTCCTACTTAGTTAAAACTAAACTAAACGAAGCATGCTGTAGATTTTTGAATATGTACTTATATGTATGAACAAAAAATAAATTCAAATAAATTAAGAACCAAGATGTCTATGAAATTCAAGTTATAATATAATCAAAATCAGAACGGTCACTGAAATATAATTTGCGAACACTTAACAGTTAATGTTTAGTTATAACTATTATACAGGAAACGACAGAATTAACTTTTATTCCTTCGCGTTCTAAGCACTTCTCGGCTTCATGAGCTAAAAAACATTTTCATCTCATCTATTCGAAAAACGATGATTTTATCCCAAATATTTGGACCTAAAGTCACTGTTAATTCTCTAGACACTGAAAAGTAAATAGTAAATTCCCTAGGCGTTAAAACACCATTTGAAAACCGAACACGAATGTACAATCAAAAATAATATTGGCAGTCAGCTAAAAAAAAAGAATAATTTAGTTTTAAAATTATAAAATATAGACAAGGGCGTCGTAATTTTTTAAAATTGGAATTCAACACGTTTTACGTGGATCGTAGGTCAAAATGTTTTGGTTCTCTTGTTATTTTTACAACTATTTTAAATGTGACTAATTTCTTGATGAGGCCGATAGTAAATAAATATGAAGTTTACGTATAATATACATACTTATTTAAATATATAAAGAATTAACACACAAGGAAAAAGTAATGAAACGATTTTAATGACTGGAAAATGTATAAGATGTGGTGGTCCTAGAAAAATATTTTCATAGTACTTCTTCAGTGAAAACACCACCAAATAAAGGTTAGTAACTATCTGTTAAACTCTGATTAGCTATATGTAGGTATTCTTTCGTTAGGTATATATTTGCAAATTTTCCTCATAGATGGTGATGAAAAGAAGAATGTGCTACACGGTGTACGGTAATAGTTTTATTTCGGGCGATATACTTGAATCCCTCGCTTCACTCAGGATTCCACCGTAGAATCCCTCGCTACGCTCGTGATTCTATTGTGGCGTCCTTCGTTTCGCTCTGGATTCAAAGTAGCGCCCTCGCGTTAAAACTATTACCTTTACGCCTTGTAGCACAATCTACTATTTCTCGATTGCTACAACGCTCGCTTTTTATATTCGCGATTTTTTTTCTTTTTGCCCGTCCATACCAGGAGCGCAGCGGCGGGCTGAAAGTCTTCGAGGTCTTTCAAAATAAACGGCTTCCTTTAGCATTCTGCTGGCTCAGTAGTTTCGCTCGCCGCTTGCGCCCCAGTATTTTTAAAGCGGACAGCACCCCCCTGCAGCACTCGCGGGGTCTGCGCCCCCTCGCGCCCCATCACCCTCTACACCCACATACAGTAATACCATAACGGGTGCGAGCTATGACGAGATTATCTACGTACACGCGTATCTACTATACCCGTACAAACGCTGTTATATACCAGGAGTACATAAAGCACATAAGCGATGACTTGTGTACATAACAGCATTGATTTACCAGGCCGGCCGCTACCTGTCATCAGTGCACAATGACGATTACAGGGTATTAACAAAAATAGCTGTAAACATTTATGTCGGAAAATGCGCCAAAGGATTCGAAAGCACGGGTAATTACATACGGGATAAATAATGTGCATATTTTAATCATTTTGTTATTTTGCAGAAATGAATAAAGTATTTATTTAAAATTACGATTTTAAGTTTAAAGTTTCAAACATGTCGAAATCGTTAGTAACTCTATGTTTAGTCGAGACTTTAAAATATTTCAATACCTAATTCACTTGTTTACCTTTTGTTTGGTGTAAATGAAATGTCGACACATATTTGAAGGGATTCCTGAAGATTGCTAAGATCGCAAAAATGTTTTCGAATCTTTCATTCATACCATAGGATTCAGTGAACCGAATATTTTTTTTCGCGATTCTTCAATTGCTTCATAAGTTAAGTCGTTTATAATGATTAATGACGGACTCAGTTAGCCATTCAATCTCAGTTAACTTTGTGTGTGTGAGTGACTTTTTGACCACCAGCCATTTTTTTGGAGCAAGTACCGTCCATGATACTGTACTACTTTTTATAAAATTTAATATACGATACCTACATATAGATTTATTTTTAAACGACTTCAAAAAAGGAGGTTATCCATTCGACTGTATGTTTTTTTTATGTATGTTTGTTATGCGATATCTTCGCCAGTTGTAAACCGATTTTGATGATATATTTTTTTATTTCAAAGCCTTTACTACCAAGTTGGTCCCATTTTATTTTGGTGAAGATATGATGAAGAACTTTGGAGATATGGAAGAAACTCCAAAAAAAATTGAGAAGGTTGCTTTTTTTTGTTAAAAATTTAATTTATTTAATTAATACATGGAGGCCTTTGCCCAGAAGTGGGAAAAATGACGACTCGTATTATATTACATAAAGATTTTATAATTTTCGGCTCTATTATTTGTTTACTCTACACTAACAAATTTAATTCTGAAAATAGGAAACTAAATTAGGAAACTAATTAAAATAATATATAAAGATAATGTAAGTAGGCAATGAAAATGTTGATTAGCCTCAGATTCTATGTGTATAAGACATTATTTATGTCAATAAACTTACACTTAGCAAAACAGCTTGTCCTTTCACAACGTATTTTGCTGACGCTACAGAATGCCGATTCAGCTGCATTGTAAAAAACTAAGCAACAGTAACGTCAACAAAAATGTAAAAACACCTAATAGCCAAGAATGAGCTAATTATTACATCATAAATCTTTATCCTATATTATATAATGTCCATCAAAATAAAAATTGAAGAAAACAGGGCCATTTTCAATAGCAACAAGTGACAACGATTTTTCCTCAAAAGATTTTTACAATTTACAAAATAACCTGTGAATGTGTTTTTTGTGTACTTACCGAAATGGATTTTATATATTTTCTTCGAACTTCATCTTCAAAATATAGCGTGATATTTACGATTTGGGTGTTTTTTATATAGTTGACGTCTATGGAATCATAGCTCCTAAACATACTCGTATGGACCGATTTTGATTTAGGTTTTTGGTTTTTTATTTCTTTTGCAGCTTGGTCCAAAGACCTCTCTCTCTATGATTTGAAAAATTCTAAAGACCGTATTTTCAAAGTTTAATTAACTTTATTCAGAAACTATTTACGAGGAATTGGGTATTATGGTGGGTCAAAAATAAATTATTTGGTACTGTTAATAGAATAAAACGTCACAAAATAATGTCACTTGTCATTGATCACATCCACTTTGAACGTAATTTTATATCTATTAATGCAGAAAAACGGATATTAAGAGCGCTATTTGACTCCAAGGAACTATGACGTCATAGAGATATATTTCATACAAATCCCATAGAAATTGTTTGTTTTTGACGTTAAGAAAAAAGTATCTGATTTGACTTGATGCAGTAGCGTATTTGGAACAAAAGCACGAGGGGAACATGTTCATTATAAAGCTTAAACCGAAATTATTGAATAATTAAGCGCCCACATTTGCACGTTGGAGTGAACTAGGTGCACAAACCGCGTCGTTACCGCGTCTAAGTACTAGGCTCGCATAACCAAGGAGGCGCGTAGTCGTAGATACTCGCATTATGAGGGGGTAACGGGCGACCTCGAAAAACCGAACGGGGGTCTACGTCGAAAAGCATCGTGAATTTCACAAAGCGGCTTCCTAGTTACAGGGGTATCTGGGGAGATGTGGTTACTGCGCGGCGCCTACTCGTGCTGCTCTTTGAAGTGTGATAAACTGAACGCGAGCGTACTAAATATGGATACCTACGAGTGCGTGCCGCATCACCCGCCTGGAGACTTCTACGCCCCTAGTCGTCGAGATTTACAAACGTGGTTAAAATTTACTGTTATATACGTGTTCGGTGGCAGGGGATAAAATTGTCTCGCCAGTAACGGCAGTAAAGTACTTGTGAAAACCTGAAATTCTTTTCGTGATAGCTATTACTTTTATAAGACGTTTATATGGCAAATAGGTACATCAAAGCATATATTTATACTTATTTATATATATTGGAAAAACGGTTTGGAAAAAAGGGACTTAAGTTAGAAAAACGCGAATCATAAATACTGTCAGGTTTCACTGCCTTTAGAAGATTTCCAGGCTATCATCAAGTCTAAGCGTTAAAAAACGCAACCGTCTTTTTTTACTACTCTTGAGACCAGCCTTGAGATTATAATGCCTAATAATTACGTACTTATAGAACAGAAAGTCTTATTACAATATAATATAATACAAAAAACTTTATTTCACCAAATAACATTTAAAATCACAAAATTTACAGAACTGTATATAATTAATTTAGGTACAAAAGGCGGCCTTATCTTAGCTTTTCTTCGCACATTTGCCAAAAGTGAAGGTTTTTGGCAAATGTGCGAAGAAAAGCTTCACGTTCTCACTTTAAACTGTAAACAGTAGTTCATAAAATAGTTTAAAGGATTATCTAGGGCTTCACAAAGACAAAATTTTAAATGACATCTCCGTTTCCTTTGAAATGATTTATTTCAAATGCAGTACTAGACCCCGGAAAATTCATGTATGACCTTGACCTCCTTATAAGGTTTCACATTTGATTTTTATTTTATTTAATCAAAAAATCTTCTGGATTTTCCTTCTTTTTAAAGAACGCATCGTGTCGAGTATATGACCGAACAATTTCCCTCTTTTATTTTCCATGATTTGTAATATTTGCCTTTTCTCTATTTTACCATATTATTTTAAGTTAATGCTAACCTGGCTAAGTAGTTGGCCTTAGAATACCGGAAGATAACCAGATATGGAGCTTTCCTTAAGCGTCTCCACTTTATGGTGGCTGTGATGTCATACCAGCATATACCATTTTCCCTGAACTACTACTTGATGCAAATTTATGTTTTCATCGGATAATTTGCATCAATTAATACAGTAGCATATAGGTGCAAAACATGGAAGGTCACCAAAGAGATCACGATCATCAACCACATCAAAATACTTGGCATTTTCTGGCCTAAGAAGATCTCCAACGAATGCCTGTGGGAGGCGTGCCAGGAAATGCCAATTGACGCAAATCATGCGCCACAAATGGACATGGATTGGCCATACTTTTAGGAGAGAGCCCACACACATCCCGAGGCAAGCTCTAGAGTAGAATCCCCAGGGTAAGCATAAAGTTGGCCGTCCCAAGCAGACCTGGCGGCGGCGCACAGTTGCAACAGAGATGAAGACAATCGGGCTAACCTGGCCTGAAGTGAAGCGCGTAGCCAAAGATCGCGATGGCGATAGACTGTTGAAGTGCTCTGCCCCAGGTGGGGGGCCTTACGACCTTAAGGCAAGTCAGTACAGTAGCACAGCGCCGTAGACCCAAGAAATACTGGCTTGACGTCGTCAAGGATGATTGATATACGTGTCAGTGGTCTAACAACCAAAGATGTTCAAGGCCGAGCGAAATAGAAAAGAAAAGCCGTAAAGCGCACCATACCTTTCACAGAATTACAACTGATGATGCGCAGGAATACGCTGAGATGAGAGAGAGAGAGAGAATATACATACTTCTACTTCATTTAAAAGTCAAGCTCTTGTGGGTGTCACCATATGGACAGAGACTTACACACTGTCAATTTTTGGCAGATATATTACAGTGGTTTGCTTCTCCATGATTTAAGTTATCTACCCCTTACGTATTCTAACTTTACGGCCGCTTGTAGTCTTTTGGCTAATGAATGAATTATGGAGGATTGCCAACGGGTTTCAGGTCAGGCTAGGACCTTGCCTATTTCTTATTTTATAGGCTAACTTGTAAAACCCGAATAAAATTCGAATAAAACCTCATTTTGTCAAACATATACAATAAAATATAAAATATTTTTTTATTAATAAGAAGAAGTATGTATGTATATTATATGTAAGTATTTAGGTAAAATCCTACACATACCTTTTACTTAAATACTCAAGCGAAGCAACTATGCTGGTATAATTTGTTCGGGAAAATGTATAAAAACTCTATTGATCCATAATAAACAATTCTTTACAATTGGCGGACTTAACGCTAAAAGCGTAAAAGTTATATCAGCAAATAACTTGAGTTGCTTCGCTATTTCTCATAAAGTATTGATTTGACATAGTATCGTGTTTATTGGCTATATAAATCATTATAGTATAATACACCGTCGATTGGCAAACAATAGTTACTTTTTTTATCCTTCGCCTATCTGTCATTAGGATACGAATGCCTTATAATTTATATGAAATGGCTCAAGGTTCAGCTGGACTAGCATGGGTACAGCGAACATTTTGTTATCCATTTAATTTGTCGCATTTCGGGTAATTTACCTTACTAAGCGTAGATAAAATTGAGCGACAAAACAACTTTCATTCATGAAACGTATTTTATCTCATGCCTAACCCGCACGAGCATGAGTTTGACAGGTCAAAGTTAACTTTTCGACGGTTGGCAACGTGAAATCGTGTAAATTTATTGCTAGACCCACATAAGACGCAATTAAATAATTTTTCAAGTATATTGTAAACAATTGAGCCATCAGACATCTTTAAAGAATGAATAATTGAAGTTTACATCACCAAATAAAAACCAAAACTGATTTTAGGACGATATGTAAAGTATAATAAATAAATAAATATATAAGGACAAATCACACTGATTAAGCTAGCCCCAAAGTAAGTTTTAAACTTGTGTTATGGGATACTAACTCAACGACACTATATTTTATGATAAATACATATATAGATAAACACCCAAGACCCAGAAAAAATTTGAAAAAGGCCATTTTCCAACTTGCCCTGGCTGGGAATTGAACCCAGAACCTCCGGATTAGCGATCTAGCGTGTTAACCATTACGCCACGGAGGTATAGATCTTCGGTTCAAAATGCAGTGCTAAGGCCGCTGACATACATACATACATACAATCACGCCTATTTTCCGGCAGGGGTATGCAGAGACTATATATGGTTGCTATGATCCTGACAGACCTCTCTCGGTCAGGCCAGAGATATGGGATATAAGCTCAGGCGTTACCTATGTCATCCCGACAGACCAGGATGTCATAACGCATGAAGACGCATTCTTAGCTATTTTCTGTGATATGTTTAGGTGCAATTTAGAATTTACGTTACCCCGTGTTAAAAAGAGATTCTTTACGCCCGTGGACATGCGTTGGAAAAAAGCTATATCCTGGTCAGGGAAGACACACATCGGGCGGTGATAACGAAAGCTGCGCGTTACAACTTTATCACCCTCACCCTCTCTCTCGACTCGGACGGCTAATTCTACGATCTCAGATATTTTTTATTACACCTTGGGACTATACGAGTAGCATCATCGTAATTTTAGCCGCACAAAGTCCATTGTTGGACATGATGCCTACTTATATTTAGAGGAGGCCTATGTCTTGGATGTTTTACCTACTAGCCATTATATTGTCAAACGAACTATTATATAAACTATATCTAAAAATCCATACGTCCAGACTTATCTACTGCCTACAGCCCCAGTCAAGGTTGGGTCATCGCAAAAAGGCGAATCCCCAACTCTGCGAAAAGATTAAGAAAAATACCCGAGTCACCTACAAAAACGCCGCCAGGGCCCGTGGGCCGTCTGCTCAAGTAATTATGCCACCCCACCCCCACGGGGATAAGTAAAAACAATATTTTTACGCGCCGACCAGGGCACCAGAAGTGACAGATATAAATTGAGCGGCGAAAGTGGAATTAGTGCGTGCGAAGACTTGTGACTTTTTTAGCGTTTATTGTCATGTACATGATGACTGACGTTAGAATTATCATAAATAGGCGTACTTAGTATACAGGGTGACTTTTTAACACCAGCCTAATTTATGGAGCAAGCTCAGTCCATGATGCTGAATTTTCTATAAAAATATTCGCCTTCCCGTACAAATCAGCGCTCAGCCAAAAGGATTCCGAAGGACGAATTTTTTTATTGTGTTTCAATATTTTTTTATAAAAAGCAGTTCAGTATCATGGACTGTACTTGCTCAAAAAGAAAGAAGGCAGAATCATACCTCCTAACCCCGTGACCGTCTTAGAGCGATACGTTTAAAAATCTCAACACTTTTATCTCCTTCTGCCTTATCCTTTCCCACTCTTTATGTGGGGTCGGCACAGCATGTCAGTTTTTTCCATCTTGCTCTATCTCCAGTCATATTGTCCTTCACTCCCTTACTACTCATATCCTCCTTTACACATTCCATCCAACGTTTCTTTGGTCTTCCTATGTCCCTTTACCTGCATTTTCTGCCTGGTTATATGGCTTTCCTCCCTTCTCTGAACATGTCCATACCAGCCTAGCCTAATACTCCGTAATTTTTAGGGTTCCGTACCCAAAGGGTGCAAACAAGACCCTATTACTGAGACTCCGCTGTCTGTCCGTCTGTCACAGGGCTCTATCTCTTGAACTGTAATAGCTAGATACTTGAAATTTTCACCAATTATGTATTACTGTGGCCGCTATAACAACAAATACTGAAAATAAAAAAAATTAAAGGGGGTCGTCATACAAAAAAAGTGTTTTTTCAGCGTTTTTAACTAGATCTTTATAATGACATTAACAAGATACTTAAAATTTTCACCAATTATGTATTACTATGACCACAATAACAACAAATACTAAAAATAAGATAAATTTAAAAATTAAAGGGGGTCGTCATACAAGAAACGTGTTTCTTCAGCGTTTTAAAACATTGTACGGTGGAACGGAACCCTTCATGTACGAGTTCGACTCGCACTTGCCCGTTTATTCTGTTATAGGTGCCACTTTCACATTTCCTCTTATATACTAATTCCTAATTTTGTCTTTCCGCGTTACACCACACATTTATCTCAACATTCTCATCTCCGTTACATGCAATCTTCTTTCATCCGCCGCTTTGGTGGACCAAGTCTCGGAGCCGTACAATGCGACAGGTCTTATGATGGCTTTATAAATCTTAACACTTTTATATAGAGGATAATTTCGATTAGTTATTTTTGCAAGATTTTCTATCAGAAATACATATTTTTCAGACTTTCTTTGCATCCCGTTTATGAAAAGTGGCGACAAATAAATCTACATAACCTCCAAATGATTATATACAAATACCTCGTACATGTAAGTATCTTATATTATTATTATTTAATATATCGC
This sequence comes from Acrobasis repandana, assembly GCA_963576875.1. NCBI lineage: Eukaryota > Metazoa > Arthropoda > Insecta > Lepidoptera > Pyralidae > Acrobasis > Acrobasis repandana. Next base: position 4,970,145 of record OY756238.1, read on the forward strand.
CGCTGCTATTATTTCCATATTTTTTTAATTTAAAGATGATGCCGATTAACGTCAGGTGCCCATGCCCATGTAGGGGCTTCGGCCATTGATCTTAGGTTGGTAAATAAAATGTCACCCTGTATATTATAGAATATGTATTTGTAAGCCATATGCCTAGGCTACCCTGTAGTTTTATTGTATCTGACTTCCTAAGATATATATTATATATTAGATACTATATATATATATTATATATTAGATATATTCATATATTGATATATGTTTCCGTCTTTCTTGTGTTTTTTATTATGTTCTTATGTTGTGTATTTTCTGTATGTGTGTGAATAAAGCTACAAATAAACATCTTATCTATCTATCTATCTAAGTTTAACTAAGGAAGTCAGATACAATAAAACTATATAAATATAAGATAAATACTAATAAATAAAAATTATATGATCTCTATATATCTGTGTGGTTCCCGCCAGAGAATAGGACCACTCCAAGTCTTCCCGTGGATGTCGTAGAAGGCAACTTAGGAAATACAAGCTAAACAAAGCTTATAAACATCAATAAGACCTCTCCAACCCGTCTAGCCAGCGTGGAGAGTGTAGGCCCAATCCTCTGACTGCTCTGGCTAATATATAGCTCTGGCAGTACAGAGAGGGTCGTGCTCCTGCAGTGAAGACTAAAAAAGACCTGATAATAATCTCTATTTTGAATTTTCTAACATGTATACATACATAATACATACTATCACGCCTGTTTCCCACAGGGGTAGGCAGAGACTGGACCTCCACTTGCTACGATCCTGACAGACCTCTTTCGCTTCACCTACACTCATCAACCTCTTCATACATGCCCTTCGGTTACGGGTACTTCTTCTCCCTTTTCAGAACGTCTGCAATCTGATCGCAGAACGTTCGCCGAGGTCAACCCTGTCCTGGTCTTCCTTTCACACTTGCCTTATAAATATTTTTTGTTAATCTATTTTCATCCATCCTTTCTACATGCCCAAACCATCTTAACATCCCTTGCTCTACTTTTGTCACTACGCCTCTTCCACTCCACGCACACCGATCCATACACTTAAAATAAATAAACCAACATAAATAAGATAATAAAAAAAAATATTTATTAAACTAAACTTTTACCCTACAATGGGCAAAAGTTTAGGTTAATAAATGTTGTTTAGGTTAAAAAACTTAAACTATGCTAGACTTGTCAAGACTTGAAAAATATCGAAATAAATAAAAATACAGCATAGATATCGCAGACATTATTAGGTACTCGGAAAACATGAGTTACAAGCAGATTCCAATAACGTCCCAGCTTGTTAACGTCTGAGAGCTCGCGCCTACGTGATCCTTCAAACGTGTATTCCATTGATCTATAAAATTTCACTTTCAGTACATGTAGTATTTCAGTATATTTTACAGACTTACATAAAGCGCATTTTTTTCTGTTTTCACTTTCAAAGGTTATATGTACTTACTTTACTGAACCTACCTACCTACCTTTACCTTGACGACCTCCGTGGCGTAATGGTTAACACGCTAGACCGCTAATCCGGAGGTTCTGGGTTCGATCCCCAGCCAGGGCAAGTTGGAAAATGGCCTTTTTCAAATGGTCCTGGGTCTTGGGTGTTTATCTATATATGTATTTATCGTTAAGTTAGTATCCCATAACACAAGTTTAAAACTTACTTAGGGACTAGCTTGATCAGTATGATTTGTCCCTATATATTTATTTTATTTATTTATTTTACAACAAAATTAAATGTGTTTAAAAACTGTGCATTAAGATTTATGGCAGGTAGAGACTAAGTCTTTTAAAGTTTATGAAAAAGACTAGACTCAATCTTACAGAACTCGACTCTAGAATGTAGACTAGAGGTTTAAGTATTTTTTTTAAAGACTTAGTCGTTGTAATAAAGGACTAAAACGACTCGAGTTGTTTTTGAAAAACAAAAAGACTTAAACGATTCGGGTTCTTTGTAAAAAGACTCGCGCCTCAGTCGTGTATGGCATTCAACCGCGGCGGACAGACACACACAAGGCTTAACTATGAGAATTCATTGTTAGAGAAAAAAGGAATAACAATGTTATTGCTTTCGGAGTTTATTTCATTTAAAAGTTGTTTTTTTTTTTGAAAATTTTGAAAACATGTTACAAAAAGGGGTTACTTTGGTTTTTTTTTTCATTGAGTGAAGTTTATTAGATCGTGTAACTAAATGTGAATTTGACTAGATTAGATCCTTAAGTACGACCTATCTTTTTTCAGATTTTAAAAAGACTATTTTCTATGTCTCAAATGGTTTTAAAAACTCAAAATCTCGGCCTACCTAGCCTTCACGATCCAAGGCGAATAAAACGCGAGCCGTTTTAGTCCAAACGTGGGGCTATGTCCCCAGCCAGTATTAATAACTAAGGTACAAGGTACAAGTTTGGACACTTGGTTCAGGTGTATGGAAGGAATGCAGCTTGCGCTTTGAATAATGCACGTTGTCTCACCGGACACTGCGAGGCGTGGGCGTATATACGACGGTGTGGGGTGTTCAACCCTCTTCCAACCCCTCAAATAGTTTATAAAACGTATTTTTCTGTTAAAGAACTTTAGTCTTCTCGTAAGAAAATATAAGTATTTATATCTGTACATTTATCACGCTGAGCAAATAAAAACAAGCAATAAAGTAAAAATAAAAAAGTTATTTTTACTTATGCCCAAAAAAAGGATGCTACTCAATCTAAAAATTCGACTATTAGAAAATAAAAATATTCCCATCCCATGAAAGCTATGACTGCGTCCGTGCTGCTATGTTGGTCATGATATCCTAATAGGTACGATGCTAAAAGGTGCAAAGTAATAACAGCTTACTTAGCAAATACGAGTATAGGCAAATAGATGCAGGTGTAAAATACCCGATTAGCTAAATAGTACAACAAAGCGAAAATTATCTAAATGTAAAAATAAAAATGCCAATATTTTTAATGTTTACTTCTTATATAATTTATATTTTTTAACCCATCTTAGCGAAATGACATACACCGTCGAAAACGGCACGGAATTTTGAGCGATACTGAGTGGTTAATACCACTTGCTTCGGATCTAAAAAGCCTCGCGTGAAAAGAAAACACAAAAATAGGTATAATAATAATTACTTATTTGGTTTCTTTGCCCTGTGTATGATTAGGAAGTCACTATTAATTACTTCATTTTTAAACCTTACCATATTGAAAGCTTCTTGAACAAACAGTAGTCAACTATAACAATGAATCGGCTACGGATAGCAGCTATTGCGATTACCCAATCATATACGAGTCAATGAAAAATGAAATAAAGTAAATTATTATTTTAACAGCGAGGTGATTTTTTATTTTCAACGCGAGGTCTTTTAGATCTTCAACCAAGCGGTATTATCCACTACGACTCGTTCGCTCTTCGTCAGTGTCACTCAGTGACGTCCGTTTCGAGTTTCAACGACTGCGAAACGGTTTGTATGTCATTGTGCTTAGGTACTTCAAAGTAACTGTCACTGTGACTTTTTAGACGTATATTCTATAACTAAGTTTGACAACAATATCGATGTAAAAAAGAGTTTTCACAGTCCTTATTTTATTAAAACTCGCAAAACATTTTTATGATAACACACGATAACATGATAATTTGACTGACAGCTGAGAAAATGTTACGCAGGTGTTTTTTTTATGAGCAAAGGTTTAGCCTAATAGGTACTCATTAACTTTATACCACGTGTTTATATTATATATAGTGTATGTATATACAATAGGAGCAAAATAGTTTAGATAGTGACATAGTTAAGAAGTAAGATCTTAAACAGATTTTTTTGTTGTTATTTTAGCCGTGTGGTTCCCGGCAGAGTGGAATAGGACCACTCCAAGTCTTCCGTGGATGTCGTAGAAGGCGACTTAGGAAACACAAGCTAAACAAAGCTTATAAACATCAATGAGATCTCATCAACCAGTCTGCTGGCCAGAAAGTGAGAAATGACATTTTGCGCGAATCCATATGAATAAACGGGAAAATGTGAGGAAGAAGAAATGCTGCACATATAATTCTGTATATAATTTCAGAAATCAAACCTTGTGGCTTGATGATAATTGAACTTTTTGCAAATTTAACATTTTTATGTCATTTTGCGAATCCAACATAATATACACTTAAACCAAATGCCGATGGACAATGGTGTACTGAATAATGCATAGGGATTTGCCTTATCATGCCATGTAGTTTAATGTACAATTTACCCGAACAGAATAAATATTTTAAAGATAAAAGACGGCGACAAAGTAATAGGAAATCATAAAATTATCGGAGGTAAGTCGAAGTGTCCATATTATTGAAATTCAAGACGCTCGATCACACTTGCACTCTTTGATTTGTATTTAGACAGACTTCAAAACGAAGTACTGGATTTCACTCACACCACAGACCTAGAAATGATTTGTATTTCTAAACAGGGTCTTACAAAATATACTGAAACTATTTAAAGGGTGAATTCAGTCGAGATGATACTGAACAACTTTCCTCAAAAAACATCTAACATTTCTATAGATGAAAAATATTTTTTGATCTCCAATACAAGTTGATTGACCAGCTGATCCAAGTTTTATTTATTTATTTATTTCATCTTTATTGTCCATCAAATACAAAACTATAATACAGAAAGTCTAAATGTGGGTTGCAAGATAAAGTGTATATATAATACATAAAATACATAATGTACATTTTTTATTTTTATTTATTTAACTTTATTACAAACGTAACAGGCGGACTTAAAGCCATAGACTTTATCTACCAGTCAACCCACTAGTGATGCCAAGAAAAAGAAAATTTTAGAAGGAGGTGCAAGTTATGTAGATATTGTCACATTTACCTTAAGAGGATAGCAGTAACAATATAATATATATATAAATATATATATATATTATATACACATGAATAAACCTACATTCAAAATATACATGGTTATAATATATAATATAATAAACTATACGTAAACTACATATTATATCATAATATCTATATTCTATCTGAAAGATACATTGTTACATAAATATTTATACTTCCTATACATATACCTACATACATACCTACATATATATAAATAGATAAATGCAGCAATTCTTAAATCTACGTTTATAACTTGGCCAAGAAGTGTTTAAATACCTGGGTCTTAAAGCTAGCGCGACTAGGAGCAGTTCGAATGGATTCAGGAAGCGCATTCCAGAGTCTTATTGCCGTAATGGTGAAAGAGTTAGAAAGAAAACTAGTACGGTGAGAAGGAATAGTAAGGGTCAAACTACAAGAAGAACGCAAGTTTGTATGAAAGCAAAAAAATATTCTACTTGCATTACTTTACAGGATACACAGTGTGAAACCCATCCAAGTCTCGGCATTGAGCCATGTCGTCCAAGAGACAATTTGACAGTTAATTACTTAATCCAAGATTACACTGGGAGAGGACACTCAGGGAATGTGTTTGCTAATATGCATGGAGCATGTTGTCCTTGGAAGTTAAATCTGTTTTACTATCCATATAAGGTATACTTGTGTGAGATAAAGTGCTTATCAACATCTCTGTCATCAATATCATAATATCGCATAATCTGCAAAATGTTAAAAGGACGTTTATTTTTTATAATTAAAGTATAAAAGTATACATATTTTTTTACATAAAAAAATACATCAGGATACCATCCGCTGTTCAATGGCATTCCCAAAAGAATGCATAGCATACGAAACGAGGTTATAAGACATATTTGAGAGAACCAAAAATAATGATCTCATATACTCGTATTTCGGTTAATCAAAGTACCTAATAAAAATTCGCAAAGATACATAGCATTGAAGTTTCGGAGTAGGGGCGATTAAGGACACCGTCTAGTCAAAATCATACTAGATCGTGACGTCATGCGAAATTTAAATGCGCTGTATCTTTGTCATTATTTGCTTATCAGAGAAAAGAAAAAGTACGTACACAATATTTTTTAATAATCTACCTGATGATCTAAAAATATTTTTAAGTTCACATGCGTATTTTGCTCTCTCCACCACGAAAGAGAAAAAGACGTGATGCCCTTACCTTATAAGAAACTAGCTTTTACCCGCGGTTTCACCCGCGTATCACAAATCCTACGGGAACAGTACATTTTTCTGGGATGAAAGACCTTCTCAGGACACACTATGTATATGCGAAATTTCAAAGAAGATTGGTTTAGTAGATAAAGCGTGAAGAGGTAACAAACAAACAAATATACAAACTCACTTTCGCGTTTATAATATTAGTTAGGAAGTTAGGATAGTTAGGATTAGGATAAAGTTTATTTCACATAATATTAGTTAGTATAGTTAGGATAGGATTATGAATTGCACGTTTCGAGTAACCTACCTACAACCTTATATTATGGCCGTTCATCTTCCCAATGACTATGGTTAGATTGGTTAGCTATTACGAATCTAGAAACAAGTCAAGGTGACACGCTAGAGAAGTCACGTAGATGAATTCAATGCACAGATTTACCTAAACGTTAGCTCATTTTGCAGCTGCATACAACGTGTAGCTCCTCTACACGTTTAGCCATCATTGCGTCAATTCACTGTACATTACTGTTTTACTCACAAAAGCTCCTGAGAGTTTTCCATCCAATACAGTAATGGACAAAAATCTGTGCAATGATGGCCCATCGTGTAGAGGGGCTTTAGTATAATCAGTATATTTTGTAAGACCCTGTATAATGAATGAATATACAGGGTGACTTTTTATTAACTGGCATCATTTTTGGAGCAAGTTCAGTCCATGATACTGAACTACTTCCTATAAAAAAAGTTATTAAAAATCGATAAAAAACTTTCGTCCTTCCACACAAAATTCGTTTGGCTGAGGCCTGATTTGTATGGGAGGACGAAAATTATTTATCGATTTTTAATAACGTTTTTTTATACAACGTGGAAGGGACATACCCAATAAATCGAACCACGGTCTATATTATATTTAGTTACTGATACTTGAATTTTCCGGGGTCCAGTGCTGCCCCCGTTTTAAATAAATCATTTCAAAGAAAACGGAGACATCTTTTAAAATTTTGCTACTGCCAAGCCCTAGATAACCCTTCAAAGTATTTTACTGAAATACTGTTTACAGTTTATAGTAAGAACGTTTAGCTTTAATACGCACATTTGCCAAAAGTGGCCGTTCTTCGCATGGAAGATTTTTTTCACTTTCGGACTAATTGAAATCGCAATAAAACCTACTTAGTTTTGTATGGAACTGTTGATTTTTTTCTGAATTTCAGAGTTGTTTTCTACAATTCTTAAAATAAAAGTTGTTTATATTGATGGACTGATCATGCCCATTTGCCCATAAAGTATTGTTATTTGACCTACCAGTCACTATCTATGAATGTCTAATATCCTAACCTAAACCAGCACACCCTCATTCTAATTAAAACGTAATTATCTCGCTTCAGTAATATCATGTAATATCCATATGTACCTACAGGTATGTGTGATAAGACGTAGGTACATACTCATGTAGATTACACTGTCAACTTACCCTACACACACCCTTACTGTCATATATAGGTACCTAGAGTCCTTATATGTCAGGTGCATGTATAATATTGGAAGTAGAACAAAGACCTAAGGCTTAGCTCTCACTTTTCACTGCGTTTAACGAAAAGTAGCTTTGTATTTAATAATACATTTAATTTTGGTATTTGGTAAATTTTGATAACTTGATAAAATCGATTCTTTTTCAGAGTAAACTCGTTTTGGCTTTGAAAAAGGAGTTTTGATGAGACGAAATAAATAAAAACTCAGAATAAAACAACCGATAGAATGATTGGCAGATCGAACAAGCGGTTGTGCGAAAAATTCAAGTAGTGATTATTTTTTATATTTTGCCATGTTTTCTTAGAAAATGTAATTAGTATCATGGACTGAACTTACTGTGTAATTTTACCCTGAATATGGCACTTCCGGGGCCCAGCCACCGCAGTGCGTGTAATGCCTAAGACCTAAGTAAGACCTAAACCTAGCTAGACTGACTAGGCGCGCATAGACGCAGGGTAGGTACAAGTCACATGCAAGGTCGCCCGGCGCCTCATTGGTCACCGTTCAATGATATTGGTATGGATAATCGCGGTTTTTAGCCTCTGTGATATTGAATTTCAGATGTGTGTAGCTTTTTTTGTTATTGTTGTTTTGCATTGTATTTCTTTGAATATTTTAATAATCCAGTTACACAATTTAGTAAGTAATAATTACATCTAAGTTGTAATTTTTTTTTCTTGTCTTTATCGTGTCTCTCACGATACAGTTTGTTCATCCAAATTGAATCCAAACTAGGCGCGGCACAGAGGCCGCGTCTTTGATAGAGCTGATACCGACAGTCTGCTCACCATTTGGACGAACGAACTGTAGTTCTTACCAAATTAACCCTTGTCAATTCTAGGATTTATTAATATGTTAGGATGTTTAATCCTTATTGAAATAAACTAATGCTGTCCTGTGAACTTAAAACATTTATTTGAAACTTTGAATGAAAGATAAAAGATTTTTTTACATATGTATGATAGGACAAATTAAGTCGTAGATTCGATTTTACACAAAACTGAAGAAAAAAAAAACCTACAAAATGTTACTATTTTTACGGAGTTAAGTAAAAGGCGATGGTCACAAATTATTTTTATTGTATTACTTTTTAGGGTTCCGTACCCAAAAGGTGCAAACGGGACCCTATTACTGAGACTCCGCTGTCTGTCCGTCTGTTCGTCTATCTGTCCGTCTGTCTGTCCGTCTGTCACAGGGCTCTATCTCTTGAACCGTAATAGCTAGACACACAAACCTTTATGCCACGCACATAAAGCTCATATTTTCGTAGTGATTATGTTAAAATACCTAACGTTCCCAAAAAATATACCTAAAGTTGTCGGCATCCCTTTCCCGCAAACTGTCAGTACAATAAAGTAGAAGGGGAGAGTTACAAATTTTGGTATATTTTTTGGGAACGGCTTTGCCACTTCGTAAGCATTCTAGATTGTATACAATTTTTTAGGGTTCCGTACCCGAAGGGTGCAAACGGGACCCTATTACTGAGACTCCGCTGTCTGTCCGTCTGTCTGTCTGTCCGTCAGTCACAGGGCTCTATCTCTTGAACCGTAATAGCTATTTACTTGAAATTTTCACCAATTATGTATTACTATGGCGGATATAACAAATACTAAAAATAAAAAATAGTTAAAAATTAAAGGGGGTCGTCATACAAAAAATGTGCTTTTCATAATGGCATTAACTAGGTACTTGAAATTTCCACCAATTATATATTACTATGACCACAATAACAACAAATACTAAAAATAAAATAAAGTTAAAAATTAAAGGGGGTCGTCATACAAGAAACGTGTTTCTTCAGCGTTTTAAAACATTGTACGGTGGTACGGAACCCTTCATGTACGAGTCCGACTCGCACTTGCCCGTTTATTTGTTCACGTCTCACGCATTTGCATTTAAATTCATGACAAAACAATCTATTTTGAACCACTTAGGTACGAGAAACACTAACGAAAGATCGTTTTCTTCTCTTAGTAAAATGTCTGAAGTAGTCTGAACAATAAATAGAAAAAAATAAAAAGTAACGGAAAAAATACAATGCGTTTTTGTAGCAAATTGTACCATGATTTTGAAAGACTTTCTGTACAAAAATGAATGTCGTGTTTAATATGAGAGGTCAAAATTAATTTAATTTACGTTTCTGTTTATTTACGATAGAAGTCCATCAGTTCATCATCATCATCATCCGAGCGTGTTCCCGGTTACATCTTCAGTGGTAACGCGTCAATACCCGGGGTCCGCTACCTAAACCTAGGTAATATGACGAGGTTACTGGTTTTTACACAGAGCGACTACCGTCTGACCTCCGCAACCCAAAGGGTAGACCGCACCAATAGAAGATAGAAATCCATAAGTTATGTTATGATATACATAATCAGTTACAAAAATATAAACATAGTAAAAGATCACTTGCTATTATTTTCTGTGCACATTTACAAGAATATGTGCTTTGGTATATCCATTCTAATCTAGCGTGTCACTCGACGCCATTTTGCAAGGCAAACCGCCCGCAGCGAGAAAACTGACTTTGGCGCCAATTTCGACGCGATCATGTCGACTACCCGACCACATCCAGATGACCATCCACGCCCACTGCTCCCCTACAACTCATGTCCACCACACATCGGCCGGGTAACACGGGTGTCATTATAAATTCCTTTAATTATACCATTTTTACTGCACTTTATAGTACCTTACGTACCCATGGCTGTGTTATTTTATAAGAGCCATCGTTGCATTCTCAGCCTTGGCATGTTTATCTTGTCCACTCTAAACTGGTCTCCCATCGCAAATATATCTGGTTTCCTACAGCTCAAAATATCCTGGTGGATACGGAATATGAAATTGCGTATGTTATCAACGAGATAAGAAAATAAAATAAAACTTACCTTTGGCAGGACGTGTTGAAGTAATGCGCCAGCTTTTCTTTTAGCCGCCATCTTGGAAATTATTTTTGGTCGGTCACACAGCACAGTCTTTGGTTTTGTTTATCTGCCCTCCTCAGTTCGTAGACCCCATTTCTTGATTGATTAAAATAATCTATGGAGATGAAATTATATCGTTCTTTTGATGTGCCTCGTACGTTTTTAACTATAAAATTATTTTATAAGAGCATAAAAGAGGATGGATATCATTTTAGTTTTAAATTGCTTTACGGTCCGTTCACACAGACTGGCTAAACATACTTTTTTGAACAGATGCGTCTCTTTAGTTTAAAATTTCGCTATGAAAAAAATATTGTAGACATCACCGATTTTCTAAAGTGCTAGCAAACTGAGCATTTCTACTGATCAAAGAGTGCTTATTTGAAGCCGGAAAGCCCCAGTTCAAAATTTTCGTGCTTTTTTTACATAATCTCCTGAAGATATCTTATCACAACATGTCTTTCTCATATAAGTTGTGTTCGGTTCTGTAGGGTTACTCACCAAAAATAATAGTATTTTTTTGTTATTTTATAATACTTATTTAAACATGTATAATTGAAAGAGTTTAATAATAAATAGAAGTAGGAAGGGCCAGGGCCCCAGCCCTCAGAATAAAAAAACGAAACGGCCCCCGGCCCGGGCCCCTTCCGGCTGGCGGCCCGTGGCATTATGTCGACTTGCCACCCTGTAGTTACGCCACTGACTGTGTATCCTCGTTTCAGTTACCTACTAGCAACATTGAGCGTCAATACATAATGATAAAGTCTAATTTGGTATGATATAAAAAAGGACGTCACTAGCGGACGAATATCGTATTATTTTATAGACTGCTGCCCCTGCTTAGACAGTATAGATCTGATTTCCAGCTATTTCTTCTTCACTTCGCACGATCTACGGCATTTATAATATGTCATTAGACTCATTACAAAATCTTATTCCATACATACCTCACGTCTTTATCCCTAACAGGGTAGACAAGGCCCAGGGCCGTAAGACCCAAAGGCCACATTTAGCGTTATGGTGGGCGTAAAGATATAAAACCGGTCAAGTGCGAGTCGTTCTCGTACACGAAGGTTTCCTTACCTCAGTATAATGTTTTAAAACGGTTCTTGTATGACGACCCCCTTTAATTTTTAACTTTATATTATTTTTAGTATTTGTTGTTTTAGTGGCCACAGTAATAGGTACATAATCGGTTAAAATTTCAAGTGTGAGTCCTGTGACAGACAGACGGACAGAGCGTTGGCACCCTTTGGGTACGGAACCGTTAAATAGGAATTAAAATAGTTTGGGTTGCTAGTCGTATCGCCTATTAAGGTAAAGGTATAGGCAAATGGCCTTGAAGTGGCGCCCTCATTTGAAATAAATTGGTAACTCGTAAATATGGAGATAATTTCCATATTGCTCTTCGTCATGCACTAGATAGCCCTTTAAATTATTTTATAAACCACCGTTGAAAGTATTTACTGTAGTCCGTCTAGCTTTAAAACTTGCCTCCGCCAAAAGTGGCCACGGCAAGTTTTAAAGCTAGGCGGATCACCAATAATAGTTTCAACGGCAGTTCATAAAATAATTTAAAGGGCTATCTAGTGCATGACGAAGAGAAATATGGAAATTATCACCATATTTACGACTTAACAATTTATTTCACACTTCAAGGCCATTTGCCTATATCTCCGCCTTAAATCTTCTTTCAATGTTTTTAATACAGTCTGTTTGCACGAATCCTTAGAAGCCCGATGACTAACTTAATTTCTTTCATCTATATTAGATCTATCGAAGAAACGCAGTCTCATTCAATCGCCGAGAAATCTAGCATCCAGTCAATTTCTAGTTAGAAAATTACTCGTCATAAACTATTGCTCTCTCGAAATTAGACATTGGTAAACTCGTGATGAGTTATCAAAAAAAAATTTAAATAGATATACTTTTAGTAAAAATATACATGTATGTCGTCAATAAAAGGAAACTTGGAAAATCGAAAAACCGAGAAGTAAATCAAAAATATTTGGAAAATTCATCATTATCAGGTCTTTTTTAGTCTCCTCTGCACACACCCTCTCTGTACTACCAGAGCCATACCTGGCCAGAATAGCCAGAGGATTTGGCCTACACTCTCAACGCTGGCCAGACGGGTTGGATAGGTCTCATTGATGGTTATAAGCTTTGTTTAGCTTGTGTTTCCTAAGTCGCCTTCTACGACATTCACGGGAAGACTTGGAGTGGTCTTATTCTACTCTGCCGGGAACCACACGGTCATTTAGAAAATAAAAATTACTTATTAACCGACTTCAAAAAAGGAGGAGGTTATCAATTCGACTGTTTTTTTTTAAATGTATGTTTGTTACGCGATATCTTCGCCAATTGTGAACCGATTTTAATGATTCTTTTTTTTATTTGAAAGCCTTTACTACCAAGTTGGTCCCATTTTAATTTGGTGAAGATATGATGAAGAACTTTGGAGATATGGAAGAAACAACTTAAAAAAAATTTTTTTTGTTAAAAATTTAATTATACTCGTATAATACATGTTTCGCCGCTATGTATGTATTCATCTGTTTTCTCGTATCTTCAAAAATATCTATGACACCTTTACAAATGTGGTATCGTCAGAAGCATCTTGACTGTCCGCTGGTGATAGGCTAAGTGACGTCACACTAAATTCACGGTGGCGCCCTCTATAGGCCATAAAGTAATGAACTAAAAAATAAATTTAATTGAATCATAACGTGTAGGGCACCAAATAAAAGGGCTTTAAAAGCACATTACAAAAATATAAACATTGTAAGCTGTTTCTCCCTGCTGTGCTTGTATTATAACAGGACAAACTCACTTTTCAGCAAAAAAAAAATCGGTAGTCGGGTTTTAGGTTTTAATTTTTAAAACAAAATATACAGGGTGACTTTTTAACCACTAGCCAAATTTTTGGAGCAAGTTCAGTCCATGAAACTGAACTATTTTTCATAAAAACAATTAACGAAAACCAAAAATAAAAATTCTCCTTCCCATACAAATCGGCGCTCAGCCAAACGGATTTTGTATGGGAGGACGAAAAATTTTTATCGATTTCTAATAACTTTTTTTTATACAAAGTAGTTCAGTATCGTGGACTAAACTTGCTCCAAAACTTGGCTGGTGTTTAAAAAGTCACCCTGTATCTTATATATATTTTTAATGTTATTTTTCTGAAACAATCAAACATGATTACTTTAACGTTTATAAACTAATCATAACAAAGTAGGGCATGCATTCAATTGTCAATGTCGTATTCATTTTAGGCCAACAGTAATTACAATAGCGACTTAAATCACCCTGCTACGTCAAATAAAGGTATAACTTCACTTGTATACGAGTAGTAGGGTAAACAATATACCGGTCCATTGGAAAGTACTGCGCAAATAGGGGAGAGCTCAGAGCTCGGTGCACCCTCTAAAAGTAGCCTCTTTTCGAAAATGCAATGTGGAATGAACGGGACTGACCTAGCGCAATGCGCGTCGTGGTGACGGCCTCCCCTATAACGCTGTAGCCACGGTAGTCAGGAATCCTGATGCACTATTTTTATTAATTTATTATGCGAATAGTTTTTAATTTAACTCAGGTCGACTTATTTTAAATCACAGACTAACTTTATTACTAAGTTTAAACTATTAGCCATCCTAAAAATGTTGACATTTAATGAAATTACACTAATTATCATCTGTCAATATCAACTTTATTTGGGCGGGTAATAGTTTAAAGTTTTAAACCTAGGCGATAAAGTTAGTCTAGTTTAGTGATAAAGTTATATAAGTGTATATTATAATAAGAAATTAAAATAAATTGCTTGCCTTGGATGCATATGTACTCAGAATGTGGTTAAAACAAAAATAATGTATGATTTATACATAACATAAGATACTAGTAAAGCCATTGTAATACAACTAGAATTTTAACCTATTGCTGTCAGGGTGAATTAACATTTTTTACTACTCATTTTTTTTGATGACATGAAATTATTAGTAGGTAACCTCATGATAACTGCAAACTATTACGAATAGCATTAGACTAGAGGAGTCTAATGCTTATAGTTTGCACACTAAAAAGAAAAATATCCTAAAAATAAATATTTGCCACCAACTTTTCATAAAATGATTAATTTTCTAATTAAAAAAACTTTGACCAAATACAGATTAACATTGAAAAAATGCAATAGGATCTCGGACTATAGTATTTCTGCGGGGAGAGAGCGGTTCTCTTTGTGTAAGAATTAGGTTTACTCATCACGGTTAACTTTAATCATCTATATTCTAGAAAAGTTGTGTGTAATAACAGCAATCCTTATTTCTCCATTTAAGTAAGTGAAAAAAACCTTCCATAGGAGTACTTGTCCCGTTTCACGTTTTCCACATTTGTTTGATTATGTATTTAGATAGCAAATTTTTAGAAAAAGCGTATATTCATGTCAATAATAGAGATATAATTTAAATGTTTAAACAAGCAAATAATGTATTCAATATTATTTTTCTATATGCAGATACATTTTCACGTCTTTACCACTAAAAGGTTAGACAGATCCGAGAGCCGTAAAATCCAAAGTCCACATTTAGCGCGATTTATACACTATCACGTCTTTATCCCTATTGGGGTAGGCAGAGCATTTTGGGTCTTGCGACTCTTAAGACAGAGCCCAGGGCCGCAAGATTCAAATAACACTTTTAGCGTGATGGTGGGCGAAAAGGTGGAACAAGGAATCAAAATAGTGATAGCTAGCCGCATTTTCGCCTATTCCCTCAATCGGCTTTTTACGATCTGCGCGGGAAAAGAAGCAGCTGGTAAATTCTAAGATTTTTCTTTTACCCCAGACCAGCGACCTTGATGGATTTAGCCCAATGGTAGGTGTTAAGATTACAGTTAATATTTTCTTTTCCATTTCTAGATAAAAATCAGACATTTTTCTTCTATTTTACAAAGGGCATTCTCAATTCCAAGAGGCAAAGGAAGTAAACAACGTTTTTCCAAGAAAAAAACTACCAGGAATGCAGAACCAACGGGAGGCTTCGGATCAGATTAAATCGGCGCTCATTCTCATGCTACACGATAACCCAGTCATTGAAAGGGTGCATATTGGAACGCATAATTATTTTGACATAACAATTTTAGTTTACATACAAATTATAGCACTTATTGGCATAGTTTTACGCATTTGTTATAATCGTCTTCAGCTTTCAACGAGTTGGCTCACCAGTAGGCTGGGTACAAGCTGTCTTTACAAATTAAATTTCTTCTTCTACTTTTAAATTAAGAGCTTGCTCTTGTCGGTGGAGTTAATTGGATGCCTCATTTATGTTAATTATTTTTTACAACTATGAAAATTCGTAATCAAATATAATATTATAAATACATCTTGATTGTGTTTTATTGAGTATTGATATCACTACTGCGATAGTATTAATTATTAATATTTGAAATTAAAGCTTATTTTTAGGCGTGAATAACATTAAAAATTTCCATTCATAGCCTTAATTGTGTGTTACATTTTATGTCAAATGAAAGTATGTCTAAAGTGTTACTATGCATTTTAATATATTCCCGTTGCCATCCGCAGAATTACTGTTTTTAGAATAAGCAAAATAAGCTGTCCTGATATGACCTCGCTCTTGTTTGGTGCAAGTAGTATATTAAGTCCTGTGATTGTAGCTATAAATGCAATTTGCCTAGACAAAACAGGTATTTAATGTCCTTCTGAATATGTAAAATATAATAGAATTACTTTTGATATTTTACTCTTCAAGAGATTAAGGTTTTTAAGCATATATATTTAAAATTCATCTAATAACAAATTAATATTTTAAGTATCACGGAACTGGCTTTATCAGATATTTTTTCTTGGAATCTTTCAAATAAATTAATGCATACGGGAATTAACGCGAAACGTACCTTTTATTTATTTATTTTGCTGACGTTTCATTCGGGTTTCACCGAACGTGGTCCCAGCTTGATCAAGCTGGGACCACGTTCGGTGAAACCCGAATGAAACGTATAAAACGAAATAATAATGCAACGCGATAGTTTAAAAGTATTTATCTTTCAAATAGTTATAACATATACAGGCTGACTTTTAAACCACCAGCCAAATTTTTGGAGCAAGTTCAGTCCATGATACTGAACTACTTTCTATAAAAAAAGTTATTAAAAATCGATGAAAATTTTTTGTCCTCCCATAGAAAATCCGTTTGACTGAGCGCTGATTTGTATGAAAAGGCTAATTTTTATTTTAGTTTTTCGTTAATTGTTTTTATGGAAAGTAGTTCAGTATCATGGACTGAACTTATTCCAGAAATTTGGCTGGTGGTTTAAAAGTTAGCCTGTATACTTAACTCAGTAGCGTTTAAAAAATATATTAAAGAGTTTATTAAATAAAATAATAGTTTTTCCTACTAATTAAGTTTTAAAGTTTTTAACTTTGCCCAGTGGTACAGTAAAAGTTAATTTAAAAAAAATCGAAATAAAACTTAACAAAAACTTTATTTAGGAAAACATACAGGCTGACTTTTTATCCACCTGCTAAATTTTTGGAGCAAGTTCAGTCCATGATACTGAACAACTTTCTATAAAAAAGTTATTAAAAATCGATAAAAAATTTTCGTCCTCCCTTACAAATCAGCGCTCAGCCAAACTGATTTTGTATGGCAGGACGAAAAGTTTTAAGCCCCTAAATAACTAACTGTATGGCTCAATCTGAGTAATCTCCCTCGTCCAAATCACGCTGGATCGCTATGGCCGTGCGTAAGACATAATAATATGATCGTATTTCAAATAATCATAAACAAATAATCATACTGTTAAAAAAAAATTGAATTAAAAAAGAACAGTGTTCCATTTGCATCTATAAAACCAAGCGCGATCCGCCTTTACTAGAAAACGCGTAGGCCACATACTCTTTTTTCTTTTCGCGATAACGGCAAGGCCGGTATAATAGGTTTGGGCACGGTGGCCCATAACGTTTTTATAACTGGCCAGTGCGAATTACTGAGTTACTACCTCTTGTTACTTTATGTTGACCTGGTTACTCGTACTAGGCGACTTTTGATTTCTTTTTGGTCATCACATAAATATGAGGTTTAAATAAAACAATAACAATCGAATAAGGGAACCTAAACCTGGGGGGTTACTCCATAAAATAATACGATAGTCGTACGATAGTGACGTTCTATTTCTATGTCAAATCAAATTAGAATTTATCGTTACGTATTAACGCTCAATGTTGCTTGACACTGAAACCCGGATACGCTGTAACGTACGTCATACCTACCCTACTGGTTTAATATTGGCTAAAAGAGTGGAACACGTTTGTATGAAAAATACGAATTTTCTTTCGAGATTACAGCATTGTTTCCATAGGAAAAGTTGTTCAGATATACGGAGCGGAGCTCATCATTCAAGTAAGCGTTGACCGTACATTTATACACGCTAATACAGGGTTACTTTTTAAACACCAGCCAAATTTTTGAAGCAAGTTCAATCCATGATACTTAACTACTTTCTATAAAAAAAGTTATTAAAAATCGATAAAATTTTTTCGTCCTCCCATACAAAATCCGTTTGGCTGAGCGCTGATTTGTATGAAAAGGTGAATTTTTATTTTAGTTTTTCTTTAATTTTTTTTATGGAAAGTAGTTCAGTATCATGGACTGAACTTGCTCCATAAATTTGGCTGGTGGATAAAAAGTCAGCCTGTATAAGCGATGTACCGCAACCTGTCAATATCTTGATCCCGCTATAACTTGCTAAGAGTGACCTTTAGGTCTGATGACCAATACTCTGTCTACCCCGTAAAGAATAAAGACGTGGTAGCATGCATCTATTTCTATTTTTACAAGCTTTTATGTGTGTTGTTTTTTGGGTCAAATTTGCAAGTTAAATTTTAGCCACTTCCCGGTTGCCGATTATTATGACAAGAAGCTGATCTGATGATGGAGCCGGAAGGTGGCTATAGGAACCCTGTAATAAAACGACGCAACCCCATCGAGTTTGGGCTTATTACATTTGTCTTGATAAGTAATTTGGCCTCACAATAAAAACTTGTACGAAAAAAAAAAATTTTTATAGAAATATTTTTTTTATAAAAAATTTTTTTCGTACAACTTTCGAAAAACTTATTTTTGTATAAAAAACATGAGTTGAGTCCAAAAAAAAAGGGTAACTATTATCAGTTTTCAAATTGACGTAATATGCATTAATGTTATCCTACACAGCAGCAGCTGTGGACTGTATAGTATATTTCCTAAAACATTTCAACGATAATCCTGTCGACAAAACAAACTAATTATTTAACGGTTCGAAATATTTTCACCTACAATTAAAATATTTCAAGGCGCATACTTCGTTTGAAAAGCGCCGCCGAGGAATTTCTCTAACTTGCCTGCAACCACGGTAGGTACCTATAATAAGTAAAACATGGTATTCTCTTCCCTCTTTGGCCCGATACTACGCAACAAATGTCACGAGATTCAAACCCAAAAAACAACAAACAAAATAATAGCTTGTAAAAGAAACATATAAACTAAAAATGTATGATACGAATAGATAAAATCTTTTGTATTAAATAAAGTTGCGAAAATATTAATCAACATATAATTACTCAACATAGGTGGATATAGGACTATACTTTGCTAGATTTGCATTAATTTTGTATGTCAATGACCGAATATAAGTCAATTGTATTTTTTACAATATATCCTAGTATTCTGCATTATTGTCTAAACAGGCAATAAACTACACACATTTTTTTTTAGTTTTAGTTCTTACATAGTTTTAATTTAATAAAAATTTTAATTGAACAATTAATATATAAGATTCCGCATATAGCAAACATTGAAAACCTCTACATTAACATTTATTTACTAGAATTAATTGTAAAGTATTTTTTAAGTGATTTTTGAGCTAGAACTCTACTTTTTAAGAGTCCCCTTACCCGAGACAGAATCAGAGTTTCCTATACAAACGTAGTCTACGTTTTATTTTGAAATGACATGTCAGATTTTGGTAAAAATTTGTAACTTTAAAGAAATTGCACATATCTAGGGTTATAATTGGTTTTCACAGTCTAAATATGACCTTGAAAGAGAATATAGTGCATTATATCATTTTTGACCATTAGTATGGAAAACTTTTATACCCCTATATTTTCTTTCAAGTTATAGCAAATTTCAGTTTATAGCAAACATTGAAAACCTCTACATTAACATTTATTTACTAGAATTAATTGTAAAGTATTTTTTAAGTGATTTTTGAGCTAGAACTCTACTTTTTAAGAGTCCCCTTACCCGAGACAGAATCAGAGTTTCCTATACAAACGTAGTCTACGTTTTATTTTGAAATGACATGTCAGATTTTGGTAAAAATTTGTAACTTTAAAGAAATTGCACATATCTAGGGTTATAATTGGTTTTCACAGTCTAAATATGACCTTGAAAGAGAATATAGTGCATTATATCATTTTTGACCATTTTTTTTTTTAATTTGGTTTCCGTCTGATATTTTAATGTTTTTATCTTATTTGTAATGTGTTTTGTTTTTGTATATGTTCGACGCAATAAGTGTTTTGCTATGAATAAAATGAATTGAATTGAATTGAATTGACCATTAGTATGGAAAACTTTTATACCCCTATATTTTCTTTCAAGTTCATATTTTGACTGTGAAAACCAATTATAACCCTAGATATATGCAATTTCTCTAAAGTTATAAATTTTTACCGAAATCTGACATGTCGTTTCGAAATAAAACGTAGACTACGTTTGTATGGAAAAGTCTAGGGTAAGGAGATTCTTAAGTTATACCTAAATAAACTTCTCTTTTGATTCTAAATACGTACTAATAACAAACGTTTTGTCGGCCAGTGGTCGGAAGTCGAAACTATTTATCGGACAACCGTACGTAGAGCCGTGGAAAGGACAAACGTATAGTCGGTGAATGTTTCGGTATAGTTAACGTCGTAAAACTGTTGCACAATAGAATGATTTTATTCAGAGCTTAATTTTTAAACAAACAACTTTATAATACATATACTGATAAAACATAGTCCTTCATATCGATTTCAATAACTGCCAACTCGGGTAAAAATTTACAGAATAAGAGTGGTTTCGCACTACGTCCGATCCGAATCGTAGTGCGAAAACGGTCTCACACATCACAAAAGAGCGGCTTCGCACTACTTCACGGATTCGGATCGGACGTAGTGCGAAACCGCTCTTAGATACAGATACATTATCACGTCTTAATCCCTAACAGGGCAGACAGAGCATTTTATATTTTGCGGCTCTAAGCAGAAAGAGCCTAGAAACGCAAGATCCAAAGGCCGCATTTAGCGTTATGGTGGGCGGGAAGATGGAAAAGGAATAGTTTTTATTTATTTATTTTTATTAGAGATTTGAATGCGTATGACCTCTATCTAGCCTGATGGGAAGCTAAGATGAGGTCTAAGCTGTAACACGCAGACTCAAAAATGCCTATTCACTCTTGCCTTGAAAATACCTAAATCATACGTATGGGGAAACTTCGACGCAGGGAGGGAATCCCACACATTAGCGGTTCGCACAATGAAGGAGGAGACGAATCGAGAGGTATAGTGTTTATATCTACGAGTAGATAGTGTTCTAGACGCATCGGCTATTAACATGATTGGCATCGTCACCCACTCCCTCGATCGGCTTTTAGAGAAGAGAAGAAGAGAAGCAGCTGGTCTCCATAATTTTTAGAGTTAGTACTAATATGTTTCGCTAAACCGACTTTAGTTTTAAATAGAAGATAGAAAACAACAGTCATCGTATGGGGCATTTATTTACATGCCTCATCTTGCCACTAGAGAGCTCTCATTACGTATAACGGGTATGGTATGTATTGTCGAATGCAGTTTTTAGCGAAAAGGCCGATTACTCGAGGGCTATTCACTTACTGAGTCGGGTGACCAGTTTTTAATCAAAATAAACGTTTCGGTGTCGAATTGATCAATTGCTTTTGTGATTGGTATTGGTTAAATTGAAAATACCAAAATTGATCCATTTTCATAGTAACAAAATCACGTGAAAAAATTTATATGGGATGCCAAAGTCTCGTTTTTCAGTATACGTTTATTAGAAACTTGTTCAGAATGGTCGAGGGCCTTAGGACCATTTTTCCTTTAATTTTATTTTTAAACTTTTCAATTATTCAATTTTGCATGATATCTAGTAAGGTTTAAAATGGCAAATGCGAGTTCTAGCTGTCCAATCAATAAACCACTTATTATCATGCCCGAAATGCCCTACATCCTGCACAATGCAAGACCTGAATGAAGCAAATGACCGGGGGATCGATGTGGCTAAATACTGGTCAAATTTGATATGTAATTAAATAAATATCCTTTAGACTCGAGATGAAGAAAGTATATTCTATAAATAACATTGTAAATCTTAAGAAATATAATAAAAATAATTATTTATAAAATATAAGTTTTTCAAATTTTTTTATAAAACTTAGGACTGTAGTTTTAATAAAACCTGTATTATTTATTGTGTCTGTTGTCTCGCAAAGTGTTAGTGTGCATGTTCAGTAAAAGAAAAAAACGAGGAATATACTTCTTTTATAATTAGGTAGCTACATATTACTGAAAACCTAAAGAACAAAAGGAGGTTAACAAACTGATTAATTAATTAATTAATCAGAATTAAAATTTGAGAACCTAATCTGGCCACCCTAGTGAGACCACTTAGTGAATAACCCAAGAAGGCTAACTGTAAAAGGAAGGTTGCCCACGCTTTTTTAACGCGTAGGCCATTTTCCTAAAGCGGTCATTTGATATATGGGACTCTATATTTTGAATGTGAGTCGTATAGAGAATTGATACGTCATTTTAAAGATTGCTTTTGTTTAATTTCATTTCAATAAGAACCTTTTTTATAAAAAAAATAAGTATTTACTTAAAACTTGATACCTACTTTACTAGATATGTACTGAAATAAATTAGTTATTTGGATGATGACGACCTCCGTGGCGTAATGCGTAGACATGGCGAAAGTAAAAGGGTTCCTTGTTTGCTACGGAACTCTGAAAAGGTACAATGTGCCCCCACATTCATTGTTCGACGACCTCCGTGGCGTAATGGTTAACATGCTAGACCGCTAATCCGGAGGTTCTGGGTTCGATCCCCAGCCAGGGCAAGTTGGAAAATGGCCTTTTTCAAATTGTCCTGGATCTTGGGTGTTTATCTATATATGTATATATCATAAAATATATTATCGTTGAGTTACTATCCCATAACACAAGTTTAAAAAACTTACTTTGGGGCTAGCTTAATCAGTGTGATTTGTCCCTATATATTTAGTTATTTATTTATGTATGTCAATAGACAAAAGCCAGCGAAGCCCTTGTACGGTAATGAGCCGAAACTACAAATTAATTATAGGTAGGTACGCAAAACTACTTTAAACAAATTAATTATTTAGTTTTATTTAAAAAAGTAAGATTTCATAACTTTGAATGATGAGACATCCATGAAATCAAATGTAATAATTTAACTTAAAAAAATAAGATCTTTTTTTGGTACTATTGCTACTGCTATTGCTTTTGGTACTACATATATTAACGTTTTGAAAAAAGCATATTTTGGAAGCATATTTGTATACTGATAGGAAAATGATACATCGTATGGAAACTAAAACTTTTTTATTTTAATCGATGCAGTTTTGATGACTGATGACAACAGCGTTTTTCAAATGCCTATGTTCAAAAGTAATATCTACTACCTATGTATAGTTAATATGGTCAGCAAAACTGTGTATTGCAAAATTGACAAAAATGTATTGAATTTTTTATTTGGCAAGTTTATATAGGTATGTCAATTGTATAAGTCATCGCTCGTTAATTACGTCATTTTCATAAACATTCATCTTTTCATAAATAAACTTCTCAACACAGAATTTTTTAAACAAAAATAATTTCAGTAGAAAAAACCATGTGCAAAATTAAAAGTCGTTACCAGAGCAACATAATGCAGTAGCTGCAAGCTAAATGTTATCAGCGAAGTAAGGACCGTGAACGATTTGATTAGTTCGACGCGCGCTTGCACTCCAAAATTACTTTCAAACTTCGAACGCAGCGAGCGTTCGATACAAACTTCAACGAAGTCTGCAAGCCTGGTATCTTCAGTTAATTCATATAGGGTAACAGAAGCTAGGGGGAAGACATTGTTCAATTATTATGCACAAGATGTTGTTTCGAAAATTATGAAATATAGAGATTTTTTTAAAGGGGAAATTATTTGATTGAGTTTTCCAAGAATAATTTGAAACGTGTTAAAGCGGACAAGGAAACTGCCCGGTTTTTCTGAGACCAGTACGTAAACGCCGATTATACTAATAAATTCACTAAAACAATGCCTTCTGACGGTAACTGGCGTGACAAAGGAGACTTGCCGTCACGCAGCCTCATCGAAGGATTAATTGCATTTTTTGTAGTCACCACGTACTAATGCCAAGGCCCACTTACTCATCACGAGTTCCTATGTCCATTCCTGACAGTATTATGCAAACCTGCACTCGTGCAAAAACTAGAATGTCAAGATGATAAACTTCGCGCGCGGACCTAATTGCAACTTTTTTAAAACACAATTGTGACATACGAAGCACATCGAAAGACCAACCTTAGTTCACAGAAAGTGATTGTTTAGCTGAAATATTTGGGTTTTGGAGTCAGCAGTTCGAGTTTCGCGAGGAAGTTGTAAAGGCACGCGACAGGCGTCTGTTCCACGCGACTTTGGAACGCACACTGGCTGGCCGAGTCGAGGTGCGTTCGGCTGTACGCGGTGTCCAGCCGCCTGCCCCCACGTTCCCCCCTAGCCCCATACCGAAATGCATCAATGACACTCGAAACACACGCACATTCTGAACGCGTCTCAATGTGGGGACAATCCACGGACAATCAATAGGAAAAAAATTATCGTTTGTAATGTACACTATCACCTAATTCATGTTTACCTGGTGCTTATCATATTCAGATTCATATCATTTTAATAATAATTTTTATAATTATTTAATTCAAAGTCTATATCGATTTAGTTGTTTAATTAAACTAATTTAAAACATAAAACTTCAATCTCGCAAATTTTGCCATACATGTTAAATATTAATTAGGTAGATCAACTGTGTACATACATGCGATAATGATGTGTGTGATTACCGCTCGCACTCGCACACATAAGTACCTACATGCTGACTATATAGAATTTATGTTAGTAAATACATACATTGAGCAGTACATAAATTATAAAGGTACGTGTGCATTGTAAATTGGAATTACTAAAGCGAGTTTTCCACTATCAAGTTAAATGTTGCTGTGCCCTTGTGCAGTGATGTGCCCCTGGTATTATTTAATTTTAATTATTTTGGAAGCTTTTGTTTAATGCGCTAATTTTATCATACATTTAATGGCTAATGAAGCTTTGTTTTGGACTGAATGTGTGACATCGCGCGGGCTCCAGCACTCCTCCGCCCCTCTTAGGCGCAGCGGGGAGGCCCATGCCCATATATAAGGCGCGGAGGGCCGGCGCTCGTCCTCTTCGTCTTCGGCAGCATCTGAAGCTAAGTAGTTCTTCTACCTAGAAGGGCTACTCAACTGATCTAGTGCCTATAACTCACGACCCTGACTACCTAATCTGTTCCTAGTGTTCTTGTGAATCTTTGTAACTAATGTAATGTAATAGTTGTTCATTATACCTATCTCATTTGCCGATATCTGATCTTTCTTTTATCTCATCTATCTTCCTAGATCCTAAATCTAGGCTTTACTAACCGAAACGGTACAAATGTATTAAAATTTTACAGATTATCACGTCTTTATCCTATTTATATATATTATTAGCGTGATGGTGTTCATTTGTTTTTTTTACCGTCAAGATGAGTGAATCTAATGAAGAAATTACATACATTTTAAAATTTGACTACCAAAAAGGTAAAAATGCAACGCAAGCCGCGAAAAAAATTTGCAATGTTTATGGACCTAGTGCAGTGTCTGTGAGAGTAGCACAAATTTGGTTTAAGCGTTTTTAATCCGGAAATTTTGATGTCAAAGATGCACGTCGCTCTGGTCGCCCTGTTACGGATAAAATGGATGCTATTTTTGAAAAAGTGGAGCAAGATCGGCATATCAGTAGTTACGACGTAGCTGAAGAACTAGGAATTGTCCACAAAACAGTTTTGGCGCATTTGAATAAAAATGGGTACACAAAAAAGCTCGATATTTGGGTACCTCACGAGCTCTCTGAAAGAAACCTAAAGAATCGTGTACTAATTTGTGATTCTTTATTACGACGTAATGAGACCGAACCATTTTTGAAGAAATTGATAATTGGTGATGAAAAGTGGATCACGTACGACAAGAACGTGCGAAAAAGGTCATGGTCAAAGGCCGTTCAGGCTTCACAGACTGTGGCGAAACCCGGGTTAACTCGCAACATGGTGATGATGTGTGTGTGGTGGGGTTGGAAGAGCATTATTCATTATGAGCTGTTACCACCAGGCAGGACCATCGATTCAGAACTCTACTGCGAACAACTGATAAGATTAAAGCAAGAAGTTGAGAGAAAGCGGCCGGAATTAATCAACAATGATAACGCTAGACCTCACACATATTTAACCACTCAGCAAAAATTAAGAGAGTTTGGCTGGGAGGTGTTAATGCATCCGCCGTATAGTCCTGACCTGGCACCTTCAGATTTCCACCTGTTTAGGTCTCTTCAGAATTCTATAGGCAGTGTCAGGTTAACATCACGAGAGGACTGCCAAAACTACTTGACGCAGTTTTTTGATCAGAAGCCCCAAAATTTCTATAGCAATGGGATCATGTCCCTACCTATAAGATGGCAAAAAGTTATCGAAAAAAATGGTACCTACATACTTTAGTTAAATGTAAATAAACTATATTAAAAAATGTTTTGAATTTTCATATAAAATGCGAAAAGACTTTTTCCCCAACCTATTATTTCTTTCGAATCAGTGATTGTGACAAACCAAACTGTAAAATCATTGAGATAGCTAAATCTACGCGACAGAAAGATGAAAATCTCGACATTTTCGTGTCATGACTAAGAAATGTATTTTATATCTTACTCAGTGTAGATAAACTTTTATTTTTACCCGACTGCGCCAGAAGGAGGGTTATGCTTTTCGAATGTAGTATTTTCTTTGGCACGCTTTTTCTTAACTGCAAAACTCAAAGTCCATTTCTGGAACCTCTGTGCTTCGAAAGGCACGTAAAGCCGTAGGTCTCGGCCGTTATCAACTGAAAAAAATTACTATCTAGGCGGGCAGCTGGTAGGTACATTTTTTTTTCTTTTCTCCCAGACTAACATGGAAGTTATTAATAAGATAGGAGGATTATAATGTTTAAAATAAAACCGGCCAAGTGCATGTCGGGCCAAGCGCAGTATAAGCACAGAATAAATAATACTAACGTACAGAAGTCTCACTCAGTATCTACTCAATGTGGCTCGATACGGTTTAATTTAGCTCACGTCAGAACTCAGCACCTTTCCGTATAGATACCTAGATATCCGTTGCAAGCCAATTTAATTCTTATTACTCTGGACAAACGATTCGTATAACTGAATTTACCACCTGGAGGGGCCGCGCGCATAATAATAATGTAGGTACATTTTCGATACCTAAACGGGGAGTGACACAGGCCTGGTATAAGGTTCAGTATTTGCGAATTCCGACTAAAGAGTTGACGCCTCACAATTTAACGACAAAAAAACGTGTAATAGTTTTCTATTGAATTAGTATGAAATTTTTCTTTTCCAAGTACATGTTGGTTTTCTTTTATCTTCGTTATACATGGTCTAACAAAATATACTTAAACTATTTTAAGGGTGGATTCAGTTCATGATACTGAACAACTTTCCCCAAGGAACATATAACGAAATATGAAAAATATTTTTTGGCCTCCCATACAAGTTGACCGATCAGCTGATCCGAGTCTGTATGGAAAGTCAAAAATTATTTTTCATATTTTAATAGATGTTCCTCGGGGAAAGTTGTTCAGTATCATGGACTGAATCCACCCTTAAAATTAGTTTCAGTATATTTTGTTAGACTTTATATATGTATACTACTGCCATGAATTGTTTCACGTATCCATATTCAGCCGTTTAGCAGACAGAGGTGGGGGGAGACACTTAACTCTAAAAAATTTCACAAAAGGATCCCTAAACCGAAAAATCGTGCACAAACTCACAATATTTTTGAAAGACTTATTTCAATGACACCCCCCCACACCATTGATTTCCACTATACAACTAATAGACTAAACCTAAAAAAAATTATTACCGCTTTGTCAGCGCGATTAATATACGTACGTACCCTTGCCAAATTACAGCTTTCTAGTACTAATAATCTCTGAGCTGAGTCTCTGAGTAACCGCGGACAGACAGACAGACATGGCGAAATTATAAGGGTTCTTTGTATACTACGGAATCCTAAAAACGTTTGAACATTAAACTAGTTACGTCTACAACATTGCCTCAAAGTACTATACAGTATTGTATAACCTACTATTATATACCTACCTACCTATAACATACAATCACGTCAATATATAACATATAACTATAATATATGTTCCCCGCCGAGGCCCCATTTCTGAGAACACGCTACCGTGATCCAAACACGCGGCAAGACGTCGCATCCTGTACATATTGCTATATGAACACCCTGTATACCATACGTCGTATAGTTAACCCTGTATATGCGTGATATAAACGTATGAGACATGTGTGTTGTATGTCGAAACGAGGAATTAGGAATAAGGTGAAATTACTACATATTACATATAAACCTTCATAAGCGATATTTTGGTTTATTATTATTATTTATCCTACATTGACTTTTATAAATTTTAACTTTTTATGTTTTAAAAATTATAAAAAGGTTGACTTTTATTAATCATGTCTCTATCCCTAACTAGTTAGAAAATAGACAGAGCCTAGGTCCTAGGCCCAAAAGCCGCACGCACGTACGTTAGTAAACCTCGCCAATTCGCAATATTG
This sequence comes from Acrobasis repandana, assembly GCA_963576875.1. Classification (NCBI taxonomy): domain Eukaryota; kingdom Metazoa; phylum Arthropoda; class Insecta; order Lepidoptera; family Pyralidae; genus Acrobasis; species Acrobasis repandana. The sequence continues at coordinate 4,998,744 of OY756238.1, forward strand.
CGGAAAATTCACAAATTAATATTATAGAGGCGACACGTCCATATTAATTTGTGAATTATGCTAGTGCTCTGTAAATAGAGTTTTTATTTCACAAACTCTACAAAAAATTAATAGTTCATTAGACCTCATTACAAAACAACATTTAATGCTATTTATTCCATATTTTTAAATAAAATTATATAACTTATAACATCTTTTTATCTTGCACATTGACAACTTCTGTATGTCCAATGTCATTCTTACAACAAACTCTATTATAAACTAAAAATACTTGTTAAAGCACATAAGAGGATGTACAGCAAAATTAAATGAAGCATCATAAGCTTTTAAGCTTTAAGCTTCGTTTATATACTTTGTAATATAACTTGAGTACTAATATTTTCCCAGGCAATACGAAAATTGACCAAATAATTTCAATACCTGCGACATATGTAACTAACAGATCATAATAATTACTGCTTAACAGGTAGCTGGGTGTGCTCTGATTAATTGGATCTACTTACTCCTTATCACAAGGGGGTAAAGTAGAAAATCGAGTGATTAAATATGGTAATAACCTATTCAATGAAACATTTTATTTCCATTAAAATAAACTGTTCAAGTGCGAGTTAAACTTGCGTAAAAGGGATTCCGTACATCTCATAAGTTTTTCTAAAATCTATAGGTAAAGACATATTTTCTGTTTTTTAGCTAACACCATTAGATAAAAGAAATATACACGTGTGAGGATCCACCTTTTCCAGCTTAGTAAGGTGAGCCTCACATGAGGATATTACTTATATATGGTGGTTCTTCTGATTGTATCCTCAGTAGGAATGGAATCCGTGAAAACAGTCACGAATTTGAAAATTTTTGGAATGTACTTAGGATTCAACCGTAGAATCCCTCGTTTTGCCCTGGATTCAAAGTAGCGCTTTACGCCTTGTATTTGTAGCACAATGAATATGGTTGCTATTATTACTTTTGCATATAATAGAGGCGCCCCCATTTGTTTAGACTTATTTGGCAAGATTTTAAGTGTGTGCCCAACACGTGTATACACGATATATTTTACATTACCTACCCATAAACAATTAATCGTTTGCACACAAGTATTTAGAAATATATAATATTCAAATTAACCCAAAATATTAGGAACGCAGAAAGCGATATACCTAGGTTGATTAAATAACAAGAACAACAGGCGCAAAGTTGGCCGTAAAGTTCGTACGTCATACCGTTGAAATACTAGGATCGCATGCTCGACGTGAGCTCCCTTGTATCCATTTCCGAACTAGGAAAGCAGCCGAATATGTGCAAGGCGCTTTTCAGTAATGCGAATAACCAACATAATGCTAGGAGGTTGCGGCATCTGCTTTAGCGGAGGTACTAGTAGAGCATAGCATAGTTAAGGGTTTTAGCTTTAACGTAAGGTAATTGGTAATGTCTTACTGGAAAATGTACCTTATTTTGTTGTTCATTTTATGATGTAGCTGTATGATTTATTTGTATTTTCGTCAAAATCGAGAGGTAGGCGAGAGATGCCAAAGGAACCAAAATAGTGATGGGTTTTTCGCCCATTCTTTCGCCCATGCGCGGGAAGGGAAGCAGCTGATACATTCTTCAGCTGGTAATTTATTTTCTCCCAGAGTAGCATAGCATAGAAAGACAAAAATTTAAATGAAGCTCTTTGGGCTTATGTGTTTAACACACAAGGATTTATTTTTGAAATAGAAACTTCTTTAGGCGCGTTGGGCACTTTTTGAGATGGGAAAAAACCATTTAACTCGTTACCGACACTACCAGTTGTGCTTAACATTTTCAGACAACTTCAACTGTTTTCACTTTTGTTCGGCACTCCCGGAGTGCCACACATTTTTTTTTATAGATATGTGTTCAGATCCGCTTTGTTGTGTGGTTCCCGACAGAGTAGAATAGGAGCACTCCAAGTCTTCCCGTGAATGTCGTAGAAGGCGACTTAGGAAACACAAGCTAAACAAAGCTTATAAACATCAATGAGACATCTAGTGCAACTCGTCTGACACTGTGGAGAGTGTAGACCAAATCCTCTGACTGCTCTGGCTAATATATGGCTCTGGTAGTACAGAGAGGGTCCTGCTCCTGCAGTAGAGACTAAAAAAGACCTGATGATGATGATATGTGTTCAGACCCAAAACACACTAATGTGGCAGGCGTTCTATAGTAAATTTAACATGAGGCGGGCCGTAAGCTTGATTGCCTACAAACTTAAAAAAAAAATACGTTTAAGATATCGAAAAATTCTTCATTAAATCTTGGCCCAGATCTTTCATAAATAAATTAAGGGTACAGGAGGTATTATGTAGTTAAAAAGTTTATTATATTAGATTTCGGCGAAGAAAAATTAACGTTTTATTATGAAACGCCTGGAGTTAAATCTACCGTTTTTAGCTCATTAGTGGTACCTACCTTGAATTAAAACAGGTTTATAGGGAAATAATGTTAGATGATCACAAAGTAGTATTTTTAATGAGCATGCCTAAACGCATAAAAATAGAGGTTGAATATTTAAATACTGAAACTATTTTAAGGGTGAATTCAATCCATGATATTGAACAACTTATCGAAATATAAAAAATATTATTTTCTTTCCATACGAAATTGGATCAGCTGTTCGGCCAACTTGTATTGGAGGCCAAAAAATATTGTTCATATTACTTTATGATTGGATTGTTAAGTAAAAAAACCGGCCAAGTGCGAGTCGGACTCGCGCACCGAGGGTTCCGTACAAACCTGCAAGGTTTAGTATTTGGTATGAATTTCAATTTAATACCTCTACGCGTTTATGAGGAAATGGGTAGTAAGTTTAAAATTATTAAAAAAAAATATATTATGTGATGTAACTAAAAATTTCGTAATTTTTCCTTTATCTATGCTATAAGACGTTGCTTCGTACCAAATTTCAAGATTCTGAGTTCACGGGAAGCACCCTGTAGGTTTTGATTCCCTTGCAAGTGTCGAAAATTTGCGGCATAAACGGCTGTATCTTTTGATTGCGTTGGCTTAGAAGTTTGATTTTTTCACAGCTTCAAGGGACAGTAGACCTGAGTAATTGATATAAATTTCAGCTTCATACCTCCACGCGTTCCTGAGAAAAAGGGTCTTGACAGACGGACGGACGGACGGACAGACGGACAACAAAGTGATCCTATAAGGGTTCCGTTTTTTCCTTTTGAGGTACGGAACCCTAAAAATGCACTTTGCTCGGGTAATTCAAGCACATTTAGTGACAACACTTCCAACTGATGACGTATTCTTGTTTTAATTACGTGACCAGCTATCATGGGAAGCGAGTACCATATCTTATTACCATTAGCTGTTTTTCCCTGCTGCTGTTGCATTAACTGAAAAAAGGTACTTTTTAACAAGAACCTTCCCGTAGTCGTGTTTTCTGGGGGGTGGGTCGGGTATTATCAATGTTTGCCGAGAATTACTAACCTAATCAAGTTTTTACAAAAGCATCCATTTCTTTAGTTATTGCTGGCCAAGCAAAAAATAAATTCTTGGTCGAGGGGATTGAATACACCTAATGTATGTTTAGTCGAACGATATATGTGTACACTAAATTTTCACAAACATACTAAGGCACGAGCGGTCGACAGGAGGTGCGATAAACTTCTTCGTAAATAAGCAAAGTAATACTGGAAGAGGAATTAACCGCCTGCCCGCTGCTGCTCGGCTAAGGCAACCGGATATTTCTTTTAGCTGTCCAAAGAACCCCCCGGTCATAATGCCCTAGTGGGGGCCGCAGGGGGGCAGATATAAAGATACAGGCCCCCACTTATCCCGGGACCATACCCGGTCCTTTTGCTTTTATAGGGGGTGTGTATAAAACCGAATCGCCCGGTTTTAGCTGTGCTAGACTGTTACGACCGGGCCGGCGGCGGCGGTCGCATTATGCCAGCGGAACGAGACTATATCTGATGTGGGTATGCTACCCTAGTACTTAGATACAATGTTTCGGCGATGGCTTCACTCATTTATTAGTCTAGCTTTAGATGATGGCCCCGTCCTAAAGGCCTAATAAAATGGATTTACGCTGTAATGATAAAACTGAAGTTTTTCTGCCTCCTCCGGATCTTTTAGGGTTTCCACCCAATATAATGTGATTTACTTAGGGAATAAAACCCCTGTTTAACGCCCGACGCAAAAATAGTGTTATATACAACGTGGAAGGGACATACCCGTAATAAATCGAACCACGGTCTATACTAGATAGAAAATCACAGCCAAAGAACAAAAAATTTTTTTGCATTTTCATAGAAAAGTGTGCAGCCGCTCGGGCAATTTGTATGGAATGTCAAATTTTTTTTTGGTTTGTTGACTATTATTTTAATTTCATTATACTATAATGATCTAGTATAGCCCGTGGTTCGATTTATTACGGGTATGTCCCTTCCACTTTGTATAACGAGTGTGTATAACGTCTAACCAAACATAGTGAAACTATTTTAAAGGTGAATTCAGTCCATGATACTGAACAACTTTCCCCAAGGAACATATATCAAAACATGAAAAATATTTTTTGGCTTTCCATACAAACTCGGATCAGCTGATCAGTTAACTTATATGGGAGGCCAAACATTATTTTTCATATTTCGATATATGTTCCTTGGGGAAAGTTGTTCAGTACGATGGACTGAATCCACGCTTAAAATAGTTTCAGTATATTTTGTTAGACCCTGTATATATATATATATATATATATATATATATATATATATATATATATATATATATATATATGTATGTGTGTCTGCCTATGGCATTGTAACTCCCGAATGGATGAAGTTATATTGATATAGTTTTTGCGCGTACAAGCGTTTTCTTGGCTATGTTTCATCAAAATCCATTGAGTGGTTTTTAAAGTAGTCGAAGGGTTTTTAATTTAATTACCAATTTTGAAACTAAAGTCCTCATGCTTACAAACTGTTAGACGAACATAAGTTTTCATTTATACATATATTATATATAATAGGTCAGTTTTCATGTGTTATTTATGCGTCCCTTTTTGATAGTCGGCAGGCGTTATTAAGCGGCCGAAATGTGTGGGGGTTGATTGTAACGTCGAGATATTAATTTCTCGTCTTTATTACGAGGGCGACATGTGCTTAGAAGATGAAGGTAACTATGTTGTTTCATTATTCGAATGTTGAGGGCCTGGGTCGCCACCCGGGGTGGGGGGAATCCGTATAAAAACGACAATTTCCTCTAAACGTACGCCACGCCCGCGCCCGCGCCTGTGACGCGCCCTCGCTACTAATTAACTGCCACAGCGGTTATGTCATCCTGGTACCCCTATTTGTAGGACGGTATTAATATTTTTTCCTGAAGGTTGAAAAGTTGACCGTACACGGGCATCCTCGAACAAAAACGTTGTTCCCGGAATGAATTCTCGTCGGATCAAAGCGGAATGTGGGAAAATAAAGGAAAATGAGAAATAGTAAACGCGTCTTTTAGAAGCTAGTTCTTGTTTCTATCGTACTTAGAGGTAGTTAGATCTAGTTTTTACACGAATGCCCGCAAAAAAAGAGTGTAACGTTTTCAGGATTCATTTTATCGAAATGTCTCAACAGAATTTGATGTATAGGATATCGTTAGAGTCCTTACATCATCTCGAGTGACATAGGCTATAATTTCAGGTTTTTATTTATGTTATTACATTTTTATTGTTTCGTAATTCAAAATGCTTTATGAGGAATGTTATTCAGTATCGATATAGAGAATAAGTGTAAATGTACAGACGGCACATGCCTATAGGGACGACTTACCTTCTCAAAATAAACACTAGTGTGTAAGAGAATAAAAAAAAGTGTGGACTTTCTGCTATACGAGTATAGCATTTCGATCAACTGTAGATCATATCCCGGTTCCATAATCGTCAACTTTCACAACCACAACCCTCATGTTCTCTAAATTCCCAAATTCATACTCCACCGACAGCTACAACACTACCATTTGAAGACTTGCTCACTCACCTCCACAGTTCAAAACAAATTGTAAAAAGAATCCCAAGGGGTGCGAGAGTGGCTCTAGCTAGGTCTCTATCCATGACCTTACAAAAATGTTACTCTTCAAACTCATTAACAGATTGGCAAAATTTATTTACATTTTCATATCGATATCTACACGCACAGGAGTCATCGGAATCTTTAACAAAAGCATTAAAATCTAACACAAAAAATCCTGTCTCCATATCCGTCCCCATCAATCAACCTTATCCTACTAAGCGTGCTATCAACATAAAAAAAATAGTAGAAGACAAAGTCATGGATGGAGACCTAAGAAATGCAGCACGCATATTTTCTCAGATGACACTCTCGCCCCACCCACTCAGGAGACACTGGACTGCCTTCGAGAGAAGCATCCTTCACCCAACTCAACCGCCTCTTTTCCAGGACATCTCATTTCTCAAAATTCGATGCAAATAAAAAACGAAGACACTCTTTCGGCTGTACTATCCTTCCCTAATGGCTCCTCTGGCGGTATCGACGGACTCACTCCCCAGCATTTGAAAGACCTGTTAAGTATTTCTGCCGGTGACGCTGGTACGGAGCTATTAGAGGAACTCACTAAATTCTGTGCTTTCTTACTTTCTGGCAAAGTTTTAGACAGTTTTAGGGAATTTATATATGGTGCTAGGCTATGTGCATTTAAGAAAAAAGATGGCGGGGTGCGGCCAATTGCAATTGGCTGTACCTTGCGCCGTTTAACCTCTAAACTAGCTTGTATGCACATAGCCTCAACACTTAGAAATAAATTTCAACCAATACAACTAGGCTTTGGCAGTAAAGGCGGCTGCGAAGCAGCAGTACACTCTGTGCGCACCTTTTTGAATTATAACTGCGCAGAGGTATTGCTAAAAGTTGACGTGAAGAATGCTTTCAATTCAATAGATAGGAACGCCTTGCTGCAAGAAGTATCAACTCATATACCCGAACTTTTTCCTTACATTAATCAATGTTATTCATCACCCTCAAAATTACTTTACGAAAATAATACAATCTTATCATCTACAGGAGTGCAGCAAGGCGATCCACTGGGGCCAGCGCTCTTCAGTCTAGGTATACATCCAATCATCTCATCCTTAAATTCAAAATTAAATGTCTGGTTCCTCGACGATGGCTGTCTCTCAGGAAGTAAACAATCCGTTTTAGCAGACTTTTTGGCAATTATTGATAAATTCAAAAGCATTGGTTTGGACCTGAATTTAAAAAAATGTGAAATTTTCATTCCTGGAAACATTTCGCCGTCGTTCAAAAATGAAATTCTCGACAGCTTTTTAAAAGTCTCTCCCGAAATTAAATTGCTTACGGAAGACTCTTTACAACTTTTGGGTGCTCCATTGCTGGGACCCAGCATTCAGCCTCTATTGGATAAAAAAATTGATAACTTTCACTTTACATCCTCTAGATTGGACATTCTAAATTCTCACGTTGCATACACAATTCTAAAATATTGCCTTTTTGTACCTAAATTCACTTACATTCTCCGATCAAGTCCAATCTGGAAACATTTGGATCTTATATGTAAAATCGATGACTGCCTTCATGCCACCTTAGAAAAAATTCTAAATTTACATCTTGATGAAAATTCCTGGACACAGCTCACTCTACCTATTAAAGCTGGTGGCATAGGCATTAGAAAAATTACCAGTGTTGCCCTACCCGCTTTTCTTTCCTCTGTTAACAGCGTGTCAAATCTATGCAAAAAAATTCTTAAAGTAGATGACTTAAGCATCGACCTGCTAACAGAGGCAAAGGAAACGTGGTCAGCTCTCTGCCCTAAAGATAGTATCCCAGTGGAAGCCAACCTACAAAAACTCTAGGATGCACCTTTAGTACAGAAAACTATTTCTAATTTGACTCAAAATTTCAATGACATCAACAGCGCTCGGCTCCAAGCAGTCTCCTCAAAGGAGTCCAGCCTCTGGCTCCACGCTATCCCGTCATACAATATAGGTACATTTTTAGACAACAATAGTTTCCGAATAGCTGTCGGGCTCCGGCTGGGAACACCCGTTTGTTCGCCTCATCGTTGCCCATGTGGTAGCGACGTGGATCAGTTTGGGCTTCACGGTCTCTACTGCCATCTCAGCGCTGGTAGAATTTCACGCCACGGCTCTCTTAATGACATTATCCGAAGGGCTCTGGCCACCATCCACGTACCTTGCACCCTCGAACCTCGGGGGGTAGTGCGTGATGATGGCAAGAGGCCTGATGGAATGTCACTGATCCCCTGGGAACGTGGCAGGGCTTTAGTGTGGGACGCCACTTGCGTTGATACGCTTGCACCCTCCCATCTCAGAGGATCAGTCTCGAGAGCCGGTTCAGCTGCAGAAAACGCTGAGATCGCCAAACGGCGCAAATATAGTTCTTTAAATGATGACTATATTTTTGTGCCGTTTGGTGTGGAGACTTTCGGGCCGTGGGGCCCCGGTGCTAGGGGTCTCCTTAAAGAGATCTCTCCAAGACTGATCTCCGCCGCCGGTGACAAGAGGGCTGGCTGTTTTTTCGCACAACGTATTAGTATTGCGATTCAACGCGGAAATGCGGCCAGCGTTCTTGGCACTATGCCACATGGACACGATTTTTTAGATTAAATTTGTAGTAAGTAGGTATTTAATTTTGTATATCTGTAAATATGTAAATTATTTTATCTTTCTTCTTTTTTTTAAATAAACTATTTCTTACTGTAGATCAAACAGATATATGTGAGATTAAAAAATTAAAAACAACTATCCTTTTAAAAAGTTTAAATATTTACACCAGGAGAACATAGCTGTGATAGTGCGTGTATTGGAACGCAATCACATTACACAGGTCGCTTTAATCCAATATGGCTCATCAATTTACATGACAAACAATGAAAAACCCTGTTAAAAAGTGCGCGGCCAATTGAAGTTTGATTTGTTATAAGTACTAGTTGTCCGACCCGGCTACGGTCAGCCTTTTCCAATACAAAGGCCTTCTAGAAGAAATGTTCTACATGATAATGAACATTAGATTATACGTTTAGTGGTAAAGAAATGTAGAATAGGAGCACTCCAAGTCTTACCGTGGATGTCGTAGAAGGCGACTTAGGAAACACAAGCTAAACAAAGCTTATAAACATCAATGAGAGCTCTCCAACCCGTCAGGCCTGCGTGGAGAGTGAAGGCCAAATCCTCTGACTGTTTTGGCCAAGTTTCGCTCTAGTAGTACAGAGTGGTCGTGCTTCTGCTGTGGAGACTCAAAAGACTATTAGGTCTTTTAAGTCTCATCATTAGATGATGATGATGGTTAAGAAATAGCGGAAAATTAGAAAAATGATTTTGTTCGTCTATCTGTTCTCGCCTACATGTCTTATTATTCAACCGATTGAAACAAAAATTGGCATTTTTTTTATGTTATAGGGCGGCAAACGAACAAGCGGGTCACCTGATGGTAAGTGATCACCACTGTCCATCGTCAACTGCATCAAGATAACGTAACAAGAGCGTTACCGGCCTTTCAGGAAGATATAGACTCGTTTTTTAAAGGTTTCCATGTCGTATCGGTTCGGTTCGTTTCGGTATTTGGCTTTGCTAAGCCAGGAGTAAGGGGAAAGTGTCGCTTATTGCTTATATAAGAGCTCGCGATGTCTACTATTCTTACAGAACCACTAGTTTATAATGTGTAGGCTAACTTTAGCTTCGTCTTCCTAAATTTATATATAAATGTAGAAATATTTCCATATTTCTACATCTCATGTACAAAAGAATTAGCGATAATTTTTTGCATCGGAGAAGACGCATCCAAAATATATAACCAATCGATTTTATTGCGCTATATTCGTGATAAAGATAATACGCTTATGACCCATATGGGTCTGGTAGGTCTGGCTAATATATATTAGCCAGAGCAGTCAGAGGATTTGGCCTACAGTCTCAACGCTGGCCAGACGGGTTGGAGAGGTCTCATTATGTCTATTAGCTTTGTTTAGCTTGTGTTTCCTAAGTCGCCTTCTACGACATCCACGGGAAGATTTGTAGCGGTCCTATTCTACGCTGCCGGGAACCACACGGCGTAAATAAATAAATGAATGAAATTTATTTTACTTTATTACAAATGTAATAGGCGGACTTATAGCCATAGGCTTTATCTACTAGTCATCCCACTGGTGATGCCGAGAAAAACATCCCGCAACCCGTAACACAAGTTTAAACTTAGTTTGGGGCTACGAGTCGCTCAATCAGTATGATTTGTCCTTATACGAGCTATATAGGTATTTTATTTAACCATTATAGAGTAAATAGAGCCTAAGTAAGACATATAGCCAAGATATTTGATTCAAAGCCTGTGGTTCTGGGTTAGAATAGACCACTCCATCTCTTCCTGTGGATGTCGTAAGAGGCAACTAAAGGACTAAGCACAAACATCTGGTGCTACAATTGCATTCCCAAGGAGGGTTGACGTCAGGCAGGCGGCCGGTTGTAAAACTATAGCCAAATCATTGAAAGTGTTCCAGCTATTTTCTTCTCCATTTTACAATGTCTTTGGCAACCTGACCATTGACATGCATATTATATTTGGAATAGAAAAAGCGGGAAAGCGCACCCCGGGCTCCGAAGCAGCACAGATGAGGATGCAACCGGGAATGCGCTTAGACGAAGAAGAAGAGAAGTAAGGCATATGGCCAAGGTATTTGATTCAAATTCAAATGGAAGAGAATTCATACTCCACCGACAAGAGCATAGCTCTTAAATATAGATAGATTTGATTCAAAGCCCTTTGTTAAACATAAACATAAAAGGGATTCAAAACGTTGAGTAGTTGCTTGCCGCATCATCAGATTTCCAATTTATTTAGTTTATTCGTCACGTCAAGTTATTGATGGCATAATCATTCCTCTTAAGTATGATACGTAATTCATCAATCGGTCTGTAGAATCTTTCAAATCACACTTTCAACTATACAGTTATTTTAAAAAATAACTTTAAATTAAAAATATAATTTAATTATTTAAAGTGTGCACCAATCTTAAGATTTTACACTACACGTTGATGTCTTTTATTTGACAACACTCTTGAGAATTTATATTTTTGAGTGATTTTTATTGCAGTCTTATAAATAAAGCTAAGGGTTCAAGGTTTTATTTTTACATTCCATTTATTATTGCGAGTGTACTTAATGTTATACAACGTGGAAGGGACATACCCGTAATAAATCGAACCACGGTCTATACTAGATCATTATAGTATAATGAAATTAAAATAACAGCCAAAGAACAAAAGAAAATTTCGGCATTTCCATACAAAAGTGTGCGGCCGCCCGGGCGATTTGTATGAGAATTTCGAATTATTTTTTTTGGTTTTTTGACTCTTATTTTTATTTCATTATACTTTAGTGATCTAGTATAGCCCGTGGTTCAATTTATTACGGGTATGTCCCTTCCACTTTGTATACTGATTGCTACAGATAAGGCAAAATGAGCCTTGGATATCATATAGACATATGGAATCAAAATATGAAAACATAAACTTTATATAATTTTTTGCGTATTTTTATTATACATTTTAGTGCTCGGAGAACATTATTTGTTGGCTGACCATGTTTTTTAGGGTTTCGTACCCGAAGGGTGCAAACGGGACCCTATTACTGAGACTCCGCTGTCTGTCCGTCTGTCCATCTGTCCGTCTGAGTAGATTTCCTTGTTTTTGATACGACATTATTGATTTTCAAGTAAAAATTTTTACAACAAATAATTATACCAAATATGTAGATATTATCTTAAAGTAAAAAAAGTATATTTTCTTTTGATCTAACAACCGTAATATATCTTAGTCGGGCTTCGCATTGTTAGCACCATTTTCGCATTGTGGTTTTTACTTTTCAGTAGATACATATTAAATTGTAGATACTTCTTGCGTCTGATTTCTACCTTTGTAATTTTGAAGAATTTTAATGTTTTACGAGTAGTTAACGTTAAGCGAAAATAAGTTAGAAATACAGCTCTTAGTTTAAATCCTAATTTTGATCATATTTTACTTTTAACATTAAGACAATACACGGAGTCCAGTGTTGCCCCCATTTAAAATAAATTATTTGTAAGGAAACGGAGATGTCATTTAAAATTTGGAGCTAGTAACACCTAGATAACCCTTCAAACTATTTTATGAACCACTGTTTACAGTTTAAAGTGAGAACGTTAAGCTTTAGTTAGCATTTTTGCGAAAAACGGCCAGTTTTGGCAAAAATGCAAACTAAAGCTTAACGTTCTCACTTTAAACTGAAAAAAAAATATTTCAAATGGGGTCAGCACTACTCCGTGTATCGTCTTAACTACTCTGCTACTGCGGCAGAGAAAATCAAAACTATCCAACAGAAAGGCGACCCGCCCAAATTCGGCTACCAGGCGAGCAGAAATTTTCAAGATATTGCCAACTCGTAATCGGGACTCGGGACGTCGGCAACTTGAATTTTGGGGTTTTCCCGCTAAAGTTCGGCTCAAAGACGTCCTTAAAGCCCGTAGTGGGTGGGCCGGGGTACCAGGGAGGCAGGACAGGGAGGTGGTTTCGGGGTATCAAAGTTTGCCCCCATGGCGCGCCGCGGCGCGGCTATAAGTGTAGGCGCTCGCTACTTTCGCCTTTTGCCTCGTGACGCGGCCACTTAAGGGACGTACACACTGTCACAACGCTGTATTAAGGCAACGTTATCCTCTGAGCTATGCTTTGGGGAGTTTCTGTCAGTGTATGACCTAATTTAGGTTATTTTCAGCGCGGGATGATGGATTGGTTACGTATGTACACTTAAGTTATTTCTCTAGTCAACCATACACAGGTACTTACCTGATTTGTTCGGGACCACTTTACGTCCTTGCAAGCAAAAACATGTCTATACACGCAAAAATATAGGCACTTCCTGGCCAGAAATTCTACATACATCTAGGACGACGATAAAGAAAATCACATACCCATTTAGCACCCTCGTCAACAGCTCGCATGGCTAATGTTCTAAGATCTGATACATTTTTTCTTTCACCGCTCTCCATGTAAATAGAATTTACAATTACTAACAATTTAAAAAGTTAAAATAAATCCATGAAATCCACATTGAACCTATATTAATACATAAATAAATAAATAAAATGAATTTATTTCAGGCTACCAGGGACTCATATTTACCAGTTTACATATCAGTCGCACTTACTCTCTAACACTATGTAATATTACAATAGGGTAGTTTCCTGGGTAAAAAATAAATTATGTGTTTTTTTTTATGTTATAGGGCTGCAAACGAACAAGCGGGTCACCTGATGGTAAATGATCACTACTGTCCATGGACAACTGCAACACCAGGGATGTAATAAGAGTACAGAGTGTACTGTTAAAAGAATAGAACGTCACAAAATAGTGTCACTTGTCACTGATCACATCCATTTTAAACGTGAATTTACATTTATTAATGCAGAAAAACGGATATTAAGAGCGCTATTTGACTCCAAAAAACTATGTTGTCACAGTCCGATACTCGTATTTCATACAAATCTCATAGAAAATGTTTGTTTAGACGTTTAGAAAAAAGTGTCTGATTTGACTTGTTGGAAACTAGCGGATTATAAATTCGTAAACAATGTGTCAGTCCCTTTTCTTATTTGTGTGTCTGTTTGTTTAAATATGAATAAAATACAATCTGTCAAGATGTGTTCCCAGCCTACCTTGACTTACAGTTTTTATTAATATTATAGTTTAAAATCGCGATATATGAACGGACTATAACAAGTGTGATGTCTTCTTACTCAACCGACTTTTGAAAGAGGGTAATGTTTTTCATGAACACAAATGTCTATTTCTTTAGCGCGTTCTGTAGCCTTAAATTTGACATTCCTATTTATGAGGTGATTGAAATTTTAAAACTACTTAAATAATATACGAATATAATATTACTCATATAATATTAATAAATAATAAGTTGCAAAATTATCTCCTAATTTATTTTATTTTTCTCGTTTTTTAAGAAACGACTGAAAATATTTACACTTTTACAAGACCGCTCTAGATCGGTCATTTTGGAAAACCTTGGGAGAGGCCTATGTCCAGCAGTGGACGTTATGGGGCTGAAATGATAATAATGATTTACACCTTGTTAGCATGTACAATAAAGAAAAAACCGGTCAAGTGCGTGTCGGACTCGTACATGAAGGATTCCGTACCGCCATACTATGTTTTAAAACGCTAAAAAAATCACGTTTCTTGTATGATGACCACCTTTAAATTTTTAACTTTATCTTACGAGTATTTTTAGTATTTGTTGTTATTGCGCCTAGGTATAGTAACACATAATGCACGCTGAACCAAGTAGCGAATGAGATCGACCTATTTTGTTGCAGTCTGAGTGAGTTCACAAGGATATCTTGGAGGATAATTTGTATTATGTAATTAGGTAGTTGTAGGGCAAGCATGACACATTGGGTCTTGAGACCTGTAAAGACAATTGTTTGAAATAAATAAATACAATACAAATACAATAATCGGTGAAAATTTCAAGTGTCTAGCTATTACAGTTCAAGAGATAGAGCCCTGTGACAGACGGACAGACAGACAGCGGAGTCTCAGTAATAGAATTCCATCAGCACCCTTTGGGTACAGAACCCCAAAAAGTACCTGAAAAGAGTATGAGGGAAAAGGTACATTCTAGATATAATAGAGAACAAGCTTTTCGGGCGTTTTTCGTGCAGCTGTTGAACTTGACTAAGTTCCATATCCAGTTGACAGAATGGGTTAAAGTAATTTAAGTGTACATTACGTGTAAAATATAAAATGCGAGGGCGGCCATCTTAGATCCAAAACCTGATTCCAGTTTCAAGTTTCGCGGGGTGCTGTCGTCCCCCCCCCCCGCACACAAAATTTTAGACCCCTTTGATGTTCCAGTATGACGTTATAAACGAATTAAGTTAAATTCTAAAATTCAGACGCCATCTTGGATTCCAAAAAAAATTACAAACTCAGATAACGCGTTCCAAAAAACCCTTGCATACTGAATTTAAGTCAAATCGAAGCAGTCGACTATTGGCGGCGGTAATAGTGGGCGAGAAGGTGGAAAAAGGGATCAAAATAGTGATAGGTTGCTAGCCATATATAACGAAAATATAACGTCTTGCAAAATATGCTGAAACTATTTTAAGGGTGAATTCAGTCCATGATACGAAACAACTTTCCTTAAGGAAGATCGTAAATATGAAAAATTTTGGCTTTCCATACAAACTCGTCTTAGCTAATCGGTCAACTTGTATGTGAGGCAACGAAATCTATATACTTACGTACATGTGAGGCCAAAAATTACTTTTTATAATTATTTCGATACATGTTCCTTAGGGAAGTTGGGGAAAGTTTTTCAGTATCATAGACTGAATCCACTCTTAAAGTAGTTTCAGTATATTTTTTTAGACCCTGTATACAACGTGGAAGGGTAAACAATAGTATTGTTAGGTTAGTATCCCATAACACAAGTTAGAATATTTTAACTTATAATAATAATATATATATATATAAATGATCGAAGACACAAGTGATATTATTATTATTTGTGTCCGACCACTACTTATCTTTTTCGCATTGCGTAGCGTACTATAGGGCAAAACTTTTCTATAGCGAAACAAAGCCTCACCCTGCGTAAAGGTCAAAACGGTCCGAAAAGGGGATATGTAGGTCCCTAACTCGAGGGAAAGCCTCAAAGGGTCTGACCGACCCTAAAAAAGTATATAACCCAAACCGTAGGTACCAGGGCTACATATAAGCGAGGCGTCTTCTGTGCCTCCGAGCCAGGGAAATGTTAAGAAGGGTCCGGGCGGGACAGGAAACCCCCTCTTCCTGTGGGTGGGGTGCTGGGGAAAAAATTCAGAGGACCGTACCCTTGGCGAGACCCGGCGCCGTCTGCAACCGTAATTAGTGATGCGAAAGGCTGGGAGTGTGTCGAGGTAATACGATTTTTGCTTTTATATTTTTCTTTAGAGATCGGTATTTCGCGGTTTTATTATACTTTGATTTAAAGACGCTTTGAACTGCTCCGGTCATTTAGTTTTTATTGCCATATACTTTTAACAGAAAAAGGAACAATATTTTTTGGCCTTGTTCTATCTATACGATCGATACCTAGACCAATGACAGATTATATATGTAATTCTAAACTTAAAAAAAACTGAAGTATATACCTGCATTTTAGACGTTTAAACACTTTATAATGAAGTTCTACAGTCTTAATTAAGTAATAGATGAATATTTCAGGGTATTTTACTAAATAGAATTTTGTGCAATGGGACCGTTGGTTGGCTTCTTACTTTTTTGATTTAAAAAAACGCTTTAAGCTGATCAAGAGTGAATTATCGAATATTTTTGTGCAATGTAATTAGTATGACCGATTGGTTTTTTTTTTAATCACACACTAAACAAAATATCTTGTAAGTATACTACAACATAATGATTCCATCTAATATGAATTTCATTAAACCAAGCATCATCATTTATTTTTATTAAATATTTATTTATGAATACCGTACAAGAACTTGGTAAAAACAATAGCATTCAATTTAATTGATAGATTTCATAAATGTATTCAACGATCGATAAAAATAAGCGAAAAGATTATCATTAAATTACATCGATATTTTATATTATGTTATAATTATAAAGGAAAATAATATAAGGCTAAATAATCCTAAATGGGCAAGCTTTATTCAACAGTACTCTGGAAGTCAATATTGAAACGCAAATTGATGCTAGTTTCTAAGAGAAATAAAAAATAAAATAAATTTTGCCATTCTGAATTAGCCTGAAATATTTTAAAGTAAAGTGATAAAATTATCGACACTCAAGTGCCTCGAGCACATCCCTAAAGATTATGACAAGATACACAGCACAGGGCTGCTAACGACTCGCGAGGGCTGTCAAAAGACCTACATTAATGTTATTATAACTTTTCTAGGCACCCCTTACACCTACATATGGAGTGCAGTAATGAAAGGAATTGCAGTATTTTTTGTGTGACTTTTGCTCAGTTTTCACATCGTGAAAAGGTTGTCATATAATTAATTGACATTAAAGTTAGTATTACATTTATAAACAATGAACTGTTCTTAGCGTAATAAAAATCTAAGATAACTAAATCGATTTTATTTAAGGTAAGTAAGTACCTATCATGTAGAATGTAATAGGGAAGGGATGAAAATTTTGAAAACGCTTGAATATTTTTCTGTGGTTAGGAATAACATTCCTCGTTACCATAAAACATATCAGATTTTTCTGCCCAGTCAATTAATTATAAAAAATAAAAACATTTTTAATCCCAATTTAAAACCCATAGTCAGCCTTACACCGTCATTTCTTGTGTTCGAACCGTCTGACGTATTAAAAAAATACACTTTAGTAAAATTCTCATGTCAAAAATACTAAGAAAACGGGTACCAGGAATAACAGTTCGCAGTTAGATAATGAAAAGTATTAGGAATTCAGAAACAGGATAGAACTTTATTTTATAACTAGTTAAAAGGGGATTAGCTTATTTTGAATGTTGATTGTCGAAGGTTGATTGTTTGTAATTTGCCTATTTTTAGGGTTCCATACCCAAAGGGTGCAAACGGGACCCTATTTCTGAGACTCCACTGTCTGTCCGTCTGTCCGTCTGCCACAGGGCTCTATCTCTTGAACCGTAATAGCTAGACACTTAAAATTTTCACCGATTATGTATTACTGTGGCCGCTATAACAACAAATACTGAAAAAAAAAAAGTTAAAAATTAAAGGGGATCGCCATACAATAAACGTGTTTTTTCAGCGTTTTAAAACATTGTACGGAGGTACGGAACCCTTCATGTACGAGTCCGACTCGCACTTGCCCGTTTATTTGTATTTTAATAATGAACAAATAGATGTAGGTACCTACCTATGGGTACCAACATCGGATTGCTTTTTGCCCAAAAATGTTAATTATTTCAAAAAGGCTAGAGTCGATGGGAAAAGTACATTCTTTTGTTAAAAAAAGGAATTTTATAAATTATTTTATTAAAGTACTAGGGGATCAGTATTATTACAGAGTTCGAAATTAATAGATGTTAATTGACTAAAAACACGTAACACTGGGTACGGGGTAACTAAGGCTAAACTAAAGTAGGGTCCGGGGGTCGGGGGCTGCCTTCCGGTCCGGTACTTGCCTCAGGGGTTCTTTATCTTCAGAAGAGACGCTTATCGTGCTGACTACGGTCAGCCGTGAATGATGAAAACCTTTTTTCTATATTTTTTACGACCTCAATGGCGTAATGGTCAACACGCTAGTCAGCCAATCCGGAAGTTCTGGATTCGATCCCAGTCAAGGAAAAAGCGACTAAGTTAGTTTATAGAAATAACTATAGAACGGGACAAAACAGTGATGTGTGGTATCGCTGGGTCTAGTTTTACATAATAGATCTTTGCTGTCGGTGGCAGGTATGCTGGGACTAACAGTAGCCAACTATTGCCGGCTTGCGCCCACCCGCAAGCCGGCAATAGTTGGCATGAACTAACGGATGATGGCAGCACAAAAAGTACATTTATAGATAGGGACAAATCACACATATTGAGCTAGCCTCAAAGTAAGTTTTTTAAACTGTTGTTATGGGACATGTATTGTAAAACTCTCATTAAGCAAATAAAGAATTGAATTGAATTGAATTGATAGTAACTTAACGATACTATATTTTATAACAAATACATATATACACATATACACCCAAGACCCACTACAATTTTTTTTTAAAGTTGAGAAAATGCCATTTTCCAACTTGCCCAGGCTGGGAATTGAACCAAGAACCTCCGGATTGGCGGACTAACGTGTTGATAATTACGCCACGGAGGTCGTCAAACGTCACGGAGTTCAGATCAAAGAGCATGTAACTTAGACTTCCGCATAGTAACACTGACTCCGTTAATAATGTAGGTACTTACTGATGTCTGAAGAGTATGCTGTACACGCTTTGTACACGTTCTTACCTGAAAAATCAATATATTTTTTTAAATCTGTTATTAAAACGTTACAAGAAATGTTAAAAATGTTTCACTGGAAAATCCTACATAAATTTCCAGACAAAATTCAGATAAAAAATATTGCGAGACTTTTCCATGCAATCTGATTATCCCAATCCCAACTAATATTATAGATGCGAAAGTGAGTTTGTATATTTGTTTGTTTGTTTGTTATCTCTTCACGCCTAATCTACTGAACCAATCTTCTTGAAAATTCGCATACACATAGTTAGGAGTACTGAGGAGGACATAGGGTACCTTTCATCCCGGAAAAATGTAATGTCCCGTGGGATACGCGAGCGAAGCCGCGGGCAAAAGCTAGTAATCTATAAGTCATCATGTCGTGTCGTATGGCATGTCACTGCATGAATCCGAAATACTTAATAGCAGGTTTTTTAGCCAGTCTAAAGAAAAGAGTATACAGTTTAATCTCGCCCACCTTCACGCTAAAAGTGGCCTTTGGGTCTTGCGACCCTGAGCTCTATCTGCTTAGAGCCGCAAGACCCAAAATGCTCTATCTGCCAGATTATTTATAATGACGTGATATATGTATACTAGATTATGTAGTTTTCTGGTATTGAAAAGATTTCAGATTCGGGTTGGTTTTCAGACTTTCGGTTTATTTTGAAGAAACAATATGACAAGGTTAAGTACAAAAAAAGTAACTACTTAAGTAATTAATTGAAAACTAAACTAAGTGATTATCTAACCCACTATTAATTATGCCCTAGCATATTGCTGCCCGAGGTAATGTGCCCAGAATCCTGGCAGTAATGACACGTTTGATGACAATCTAATCTTTTGGTTTGTTCACTCGACTTCAATCAGTTTTCAGACTGAAAAATAGTTAACTTCAACAGTTTAAATTAAACAGGCGTGACCGCGCAGTGATAGCGACAAAGTGGAACCGTCCGTTATCTACCAGGATCACAGAAGGCGGCAGGCGGCAACAAACTTTGCTGTTTACGGCACCAGCTCTTAGGTATGTTTGGACCCGGGAGGGTAACCCGGTGGACCCATATTGGACATTTTGTATAAGTGTAGGCCCGAATGCTCGATCCCAAGCCAAATCCCTTTCGGACCCTTTTCGGGAAAGGTCTAGCGACCGTGCCTCGGCCCCGTATTTGCGGATTTTTAAGGTAAATTTATAAGGGTGGGACTAGGGAATCATGCAGGCTGGGTGAAGAATTGCGGTGGACGAATATTATGTATTTTTTATAGGGCGACGTCTGGCGGAATAGTTTACTTATAATGTGATGTGGCAAATATTAGTACATAAATAAGGTTATTGTAAAGTGTTTGTGTAATAGGTGTGGATTTCAGTCACGTTTAACATTGAGTCAGGCGAATGTCACTAGAGATTTTTGAAGGTCACTCTAATATTAATTTTTACTCAAACCTTTGTTTTTAGACTCATATTTTTGTGGTAAATTTTAGCAAGGCATAGACAAATATAATTATTTTATTACTAAAGAGCCGTTCAAGTATTACGTAAGCACCAAAAGGGGGTAGGGAAGTCTTTGATTTGCTGTTTTTTGATGACATTATTGGTAGAGGGTCTCTACTTCTATTTACGTCAGTAATCTTTTTGAGTTTTTTTTTTAATTTCTTGACAATGCTTTTAAAAAATGGTAAAGTTTAAATGTGCGAGTCGGACTCGTACATGAAGGGTTCTGTACCTCCGTACAATGTTCTTAAACGCTAAAAAAGCACGTTTTTTATGACGACACCCTTTAATTTTTAACTTTTTTTATTTTTAGTATTTGTTGTTATAGCGGCCACAGTAATAAATAATCTGTAAAAAATTCAAGTAAATATCTAGTTAATGCCATTATAAACATCTAGTTAAAAACGCTGAAAAAAACACGTTTCTTGTGTGACGACCCCCTTTAATTTTTAACTTTTTTTTTATTTTTAGTATTTGTTGTTATAGCAGCCACAGTAATACATAATCAGTGAAAATTTCAAGTGTCTAGCTATTACGGTTCAAGAGATAGAGCCCTGTGACAGACGGACAGATAGACAGACAGACAGCGGAGTCTCAGTAATAGGGTCCTTTGAATACGGGACCCTTTTTTTATTTTTTTGATAATACTTTTAAAAAATGGTTTGATATTATACAGACAGTAAATAATGTTTTCAAGCATAATGCTCGTACTTGTTCAAGAAAAGAATAAGAAGATTAATGCATAATTTATAAAAAATATATCAGTGTTTACGTAAACATAGGAAAGGACAAGAAATTTTCTTACTTTTGCTGTTAAAGATGGCTAAAATTCTGCCTACGTAATTGAATTAAATACTCGTACTTGAACCAATCCTAACAAAAAATATGAGTTATCGCCAGTCGAAGTGGGAGCTCTCACAACCGAGCCGCGTCGTGAGTGTCTCGCCTATACTCGTATTGTGATAAAAATGGTGTGAATTGATAGAAAAATCTTTTTTTAGAATACCAAATGTCTTTCATCAATGGTTACGTTGTAATTTTTTTTTTAATGAGGGCTGACTCTTTTTGCTTATAAAAACTCGATTTAATAATCGAAAAAACAAGTATTACCTACTACAGGTAATACTTGTTTTTTAAATTATTAAATGATATCTCCGTTTCCTTTCAAATAATTTATTTCAAATGGGGGCAGCACTGGACCCCGGAAAATTCAAGTATGGCCTTTACTAAAATAATTGTAAGAAAAATTAATTACTACAACAAAATAATAATAATATTACTATGATCACATAAGGCCTAATTGCTTTCAGCGTGCGAGAACACAATCCCTCACAGGCATTACGGTCCGCGAGCGTTTATAAATAGTGGCGGGTGTGGGGCCGGCATCACGCGAGCCTCCTACCTACGTATGCGGTCCTGGTACTTAGTCCCGGACCCTTCGGACCCTCGTCGACCCGGGCTAACTAGATAACAGCGATATCGGGTGAAACGAAACTAAAGGAAAAGTATTTGTAGACGGGCGGAAACTAGGTGGAATTAGGGAGGGAAATTGGGTCGTATTATACAGTGCTAAATTAACATGTTGCTTACTGTGCGTTTTCGTACGTGCGATGGCGTAATTAAAAGTTTTACTGCTCGGTCTAGTGGACGCATCGTTTTAATGCGGGCACTAAAGTGGCATCATTGAAGCCTCGTGAATATATGTCGATATTTCGACATCGTCAGTCTACTACACAAAAATATAGTTTTAGCAAGCAAAATAATCCTCAAATCAAAGAAAATGACGATTCTGAACTCCCACAATAGTGGATAATCTATTAAACATGACGGACTGAGAATGTACTTTGATGTATATTCTACCTTTTTGAAGCACACTGTGTAGAGGTACATATATACAGTGTGATTTTGAACCTCCTACATAGAGAGCTATATTCAAGGAAAGTTCCCTATAAGCAAAATAAAAAATACAGGTTGATTTTGTCTCTCTCTCTCCCTCTAACTATATTGAAATCTTGGAATCAGAATCACTAATAAATTCATCATCATCAGGGCTTTTTTAGTCTCCACTGCAAGAGCACGACCCTCTCTGTACTACTTGAGCCATATATCAGCTAGAGCTGTCGTAATAAATTCAATACAACGTCCTTTTTAATAAAATACAAAAATTTTAAAGTATAGTTCAGTCCATGATTTTGAACAACTTTTCCCAACAAATTAGTATGGAAATACGAAAGAAAACTAATCTATATATAATTCAAGTTGGGGCAAAAACACATTGTTTGTATGTATGTATGTTTGTTCCGCGATAACTGCCGAACCGATGGTCCGATTTTGATGAAATTTGGTAGGCATGTAGGAAATATCAATAGAATTTTCAAGTTCGTTGGGCATCAAAATCGGTTCAGTAGTTTTTGAAATATTAATAAAAAATCGCGAGGTCTAAATTCGCCGCGAACTTAGACCTCGCGATTTTTTATTAATATTATGGAACAAACATACATACATACAAACAATGTGTTTTCGCCCCAAATTGAATTATAGCCCTCGCTCGCTTCTTTCGCTCTGTCAATAATAAGAAAAAGACTTAAATCGTCTACCTACTCGTACACACATTATACAATCATCAGAGTTACTATATATGGAAAATGATTTCTATACTGCTCGGGGAAAACTACTTCACACATATTGAGCTAGCTCCAAAGATTTTAACTTGTGTTATGGGATACTAACTTAACGATACTATATTTTATGATAAATACATATATTGATAAACACCCAAGACCCAGGACAGTTTGAAAAAGGCCATTTTCCAACTTGCCCAGGCTGGGGATCGAACCCAGAACCTCCAGATTAGCGGTCTAGCGTGTTAACCATTACGCCACGGAGGTCGTCATCCAAAAAGGCTTTAAATTAAATTGATACTAGTTAGTAAAATATTAATTAAAAAAGTACGTACGTAACGTTATCAAATCTACTACTCATGTAAGTAGTAGATTTGATAATGCTATAAACGGGCAAGTGTGAGTCGGACTCGTAGATGAAGGGTTCTATACCACCGTACAATGTTTTAAAACGCTACAAAACACGTTTTTTGTATGACGACCCCCTTTAATTTTAACTTTATTTTATTTTTAGTATTTGTTGTTATTGTGGTCATAGTAATACATAATTGGTGAAAATTTCAAGTATCTAGTTAATGCCATTATGAAGATCAAGTTAAAAACCCTGAAAAAACACGTTTCTTGTATGACGACCCCCTTTAATTTTTAACTATTTTTTATTTTTAGTATTTGATGTTATATCCGCCACAGTAATACATAATCGGTGAAAGTCCCGTTTGCACCCTTTGGGTACGGAACCCTAAAAACTAACTATAAACAAAGTCCACTTAAAGACCTTAAAATAAAACCACAAATAAAAAAACATCCCGCAATCAGTTTCATATTTTCTTCAACTAAAATTATTAACAAGTAATTATTTAAAAACTATTTTTATAAACGAGTTTTTATCTAAAACAATGAACAAAAAGTTTGAAGTGCTTCTCAAGACGAATCATTCGAACCCAAACTCGGTTGGGGAAATGTTTTATTACAGAGATGCCATGGCATGCCGGCTTCATCATGATCAGGTCATTGGTTCCATAATATTGCATTGTCACCCAACTTACATAAGTATGTGAAGTTTCATGTCAATCGAATAATGGGAAGTAGGTCTTATTTAGCTCGCAATATTTGATTACGGACACAGACGACGGGACAGGTGAAAGTAAAAAAAAGTTTTAATAAAAATAAAACAATCAGTAAAATTCCTACCTACTTACGGCGCATCGTTCATGCTTACTTACAACAAAGGGAATATACACTCATTTTGGACACTTAGCACCGTCAAAGCTTTTTTCTTAATTAATTGAGTCGCAAATTGATTACTTTCGACTGGCAGGAAGGAATAAAAACCGGGGTGTAGGTACCAGGAGCGCAGCGGGTGGCCGGGGGTGTTTCGTACCCCGCCTTACGTTGCGAGTGGGAAATGTGAAAGCAGACACACGAACCCCGCTGCTGCCCCGGTACTACGTGCAGAAAAATACAAGGAAATTGCTTTTAATATTGGTTTTCCCAATTTTAATATTACCTAATACTATATATATAATAAGTGAGGCCTTAGCTGAGCACTGGACGAAGAAAGGCTAAAGTGATGATGATATTGTTTAAACTTAAGACTCAAAGTCTCACTTATTATTGAAAACTCAGTCATCAAAATATACAACTCATCTAAATATATAAAAAAAACTAGCTTTTCGTGCAGCTGTTGAAGTTGGTTGGAATCTTATTTCCAGTTGAGAGAATAGGTAAGGTGCAAAATCAGTTTAAAAAAAATAAAAACGTATACGGGCCGCCATCTTGGAATCAAATTTTGTTTGCAGTGTTGAGTTCCGCGGGATGCTTTACCCCAGCATACAAAATTCCAGACCCCATCGATGTTCCAGGAGGACGTAATGAACGAATAAAGTTAAAAATTCTAAAATCCAGACGCCATCTTGGATTCCAAAAAAAACGTCAGATTTGGTTTCCGCGATCCAAAAAACCCTTGCATACTGAATTTCAGTCAAATCGGATGCAGTCGACTGTTGGCGGCCATCTTGGAAAATTAAAAAAAAAACGCTCATCGCTCGGTGGGAGTGGCTCGGCCTACGGCCTCGCCACGCAGCTCGGCCTGCGGCCTCGCGGGATAGCTCCGCCTTCGGCCTTCGGCCTCAGGCTTCGCTTAGGGACTTGGGGGGGGGGGGTTCTGGGGGAGGGGGAGGCCAGGAGGGGTTTGGGCTTTGCTCTCGCCACGCAGCTCGGCCTGCGGCCTCGCGGGGAGCTTAGTTTTCGGCCTTTGGTCTCTGGCTTCGTTTAGAAACTTGAGGGGGGGGGGTTCTGGGGGAAGGGGGGAGGTCAAGAGGGGCCCGGGCGTCACCTTTACCACGCAGCTCGGCCTGCGGCCTCACTTTCCGCTCGACCTACGGTCTCGCGGTACACACTCGGAAATTGTCCTTGTATGGCGGCCATCTTGGATTTTGAAAAAAATCAAAAAACAAGTGACAGTCGTCAAATTGCTTACAACCCCCCACATTTTGAAAAAAAAATCACGCTCCTAACCCCAACCGTTTTTGCAGGCCGTACCCCTTCCACATCAAAATCTGATGATCTTCAAAATATCAGATTTTTCTGGTACTCACTGGAGCACCCTCTACACGACCATACATCAATCACTACCCCACCCACCCGGGAACAGGTCAAACAACTATGTCAATCAGTCAGTCAGTCAGTGGTAATGTAGGTTTATATATTATAAAACCTTATGAAAAGTTGCCAGTATTTGATCTCCTTTGATAACCTGGTGTCTGTTAAGGTGCGAACAAAAAGAAAAAAAGAAAGGGATAAAAGGGGCAAGTGTGTGCACTGGCTGAAAAATAAAAGATAAAATAAAAAATAGAAAACTAATTCTAAGAACCTTTTCTGCAGCGCGTACATTAGACGGCCGGCTCGCCCGTCGTACTAGCAGTTATTATTTACCGGCTTTATCATTTCGAAAATTTCATATTCCCCGCACTTGGACGCTTGAGGTTTAAAAGCGTAAGCGAGGGGGCGCACTTTTTGCCTACAAACAGTCCCGGTTAGTAGTTAGTACGGCGCATACTTACCAGGGGGACATGGGGTGTTGGTTGCTAAGAAATAATAACCGCGCCGCATGCAAGAGGGAACGCTGGACACGAGTCGTTTTTTCACATACGCATTGCTTATGTTATCCTTGTACTTTTCGTTTTAATGTGGGTTTTCCATCTGTACGCGGGGCTCAAAGAAAAACTAGCCTTGGAAAAGGCGCACAGCTACTATTAGACCTTTAGTCGCATAAGCACAGAATACATAACAGTCAAAGCATAAGATCCACTATATCAAAATGTCCACTGTATACTCCAAGATTAATTTATTACTATTAAGTTGAAAATTATTAACTGTTAGGCCGAGTTGATACGAAGATGGACAATAACACTACAGATACATACTCGAATTGTGTAAAACTTTGCATACAAAACATATTATGTATACCGACTATAAGTCCCTCCTGTTATAATGTAAACTGCATACAAGCGAAGCCAAACTGAAACTAGTATTTGAATAACGAAACAACAAACACCCCTTGTAGTGTTGTACTTACCCATAACATTCCATGTGCCTTTATGGTCATGTTTTATTTCTACAAAAATAATTTATACGAAACTCTTTGAATAGTCAGTCACTTCGTAATCAAACGAGTTCTCACAACAAAGAGCGTACGTTAGCTGCAAATAATGTGGACCAATGTGCGGCAAAAGGCTATTCTTAATACAAGGCGACCGACGCCGACTAACCCATCAGGGTCCCAAGTATTTTTAATGAAAGCTGCGGCGTCGGGCGGGCGAACTGTTCCGTATTAATCTTAGCAGCGGACGTCCTAACCTCCAGCGCACCCCTGCTCGCCTAGTAGGTGGTGCCCAAGGATCCCCGCAGAGGGGCGAGATTTTCCCCGATTTTTCTCTATTTTCCCTACTTTTTCTCTGCATGCATTATGCAGGGAGGTACGGGTTCGAAATTTATCGATGGTGAAATAAAACTAATGTACCGTCTTCGTCCGTATACGGAGCAATGCGTTCTCGACGTACAAAATTCATCTGGCTACACTCTAGTAAATTACAATGGCTTTTATAATTCCAAGAAACTAGAACTATTTTACTGGAGGTTTCTAGAAAGAGGCAATATCCGCCGGACACCTTGGAGTCACGTGTCAATAAAAGAATTGCCGAGTTTATTTTTCATTTGGGCGGGAAACGAGGAAATTACTAGCGAGTAAAAAATACGTCTCGATCTTTGGTGGCGAAAAAAAATGCGCCGAAAAGGAAGCGAGCGACCATTAGGGTATTATCGAGGAAAAAAGGGCGGAGGGGAAAAAATCAGAAAAAAATTGTTCGCCACCCTTTCCTTTTCGTAAGCGTCGCCTGTGCCCCCCTAGCCTTACATTAGACTCCCCGGCGGCCAGGGGGCGCCACATGTATGGCGGGGGGAATTACATAAAACGGCAGGTGAATTTGGAAAATTAAAGTTGGTACTACGAGTGGCCAGGATTATTACATGATTACGAATAGTTCCACAGTTCCGACGCCTCGGACACACTAACTATGCTTTCCTAAAAGTTTTCGGACGCGGTTGTGTCGGAATAGTTCGCGACTAACTTTTTGCGAAGCTTTTATCGGTCGGAACATTTTTTTACGATATTTAGCGGTCCTTTTAAACGAGGATGATATGAGTGCGAAGTATAATCCTTGCTTTGTTATTGATTTCTTGTTATTTCTAAAATAATCATTTCTTACAAGATATTTTATCAATAACTAGCTATGCCCGCGACTTCGTTCGCGTGGTTGTCGGAATGTTATATAGCCTAAAGCCTTCCTCTATAAATGGACTACCCAACAAAAAAAGAATTTTTCAAATCGGACCATTAGTTCCTGAGATTAGCGCGTTTAAACAAACAAACAAACTCTTCCGCTTTATAATATTAGTATAGATAAAAGAACGTGGTTTCCATGGACATTTCTGGCACGTAGCACTTGCTACGGCTGTATCTTATACTTTCTTGTAGTATAAATAAATAATGACAAATTACAATGTTATTTTTTTATTCATTGCATTATACAATTTTAATTATAGAATTTTTTTTTTCAGAAATCCTTAACCTGTACCTAAACCAAGTAAGTCAATGTCGTTATGTTGATCTAAAAATCTACCTCGGTATTCGCGCATAAAACTTTGTACTTAGGTATATTGGTATTTATTACATTATATTCCTTAGGCAAATGTTCATTTTAGGGTTCCGTACCCAAGGGGTGCAAACGGGACCCTATAACTGAGACTCCGTTGTCTGTCCGTCTGTCCGTCTATTCGTCTGTCCGTCAGTCTGTCTGTCTGTCTGTCCGTCTGTCACAGGGCTCTATCTCTTGACCAGTGGTAGTAAGACACTTGAAATTTTCACCGATTATGTATTACTCGTACTGTGGCCGCTATAACAACAAATACTAAAAATAAGATAAAGTTAAAAATTAAAGGGGGTCCACATACAAGAATCGTGTTTTAAAACAATGTACGGAGGTACGGAACCCTTATGTACAAGTCCGACTCGCACTTGCCCGTTTATTAATATTAATGTGAGGATTAAAACAAGTAAATAAACAATTATAAACAATTAGGTATGCTGTAAATCTTTAAGAAATTTTAAAAAAAATATTAGAACAACATAAAAGGCGCTGATATTCAAAGAACTAGCAAAAGAACGCACTTACGAGAAGGTCGAGATCACGCGTCAATATCAAAATAATTCATATGTGACAATAATTAAGAGGTTCCCCTCCTGTCCCCTTGGGGTACAAGGGAGGGAAGGGAGAGCCCTCGCGACCCAAGGCAAACCGGCGGACGAATGATTTGATTCTATATAGGAAATTACTTTGTGAATAACCGGTAAGTTTTGTAGCGTGAAAGGTACCTAACCATGTTTTTGGAGTAGAAAAGGCAACGTATTCCTCCAAAAATATAAGGCATAAATTGAAAAAGAAATATGGATTGTGTTTATTACATAGATATTTTCAGAAAATATTTTAATTTAATTACTTCAGAATTGCAGCGATTTAAACACGACTTCTGGATGCAAAACAAAGGAAGGACAAATAATAGATAATATGGGGTGTTTGAAGGTCTTTCTCAAGTACTCCATATACCTCTTCTTTGGGCAAAAAATGGGACTAGCAAAATGACAAAGGAGATGGTAAATGCACAGAGTAATAATATACTACGTGTAAATGTAAATGCTGTATGGTAAATGTAATGCAATTTTTTTTTTACGTGCGGTAGAAGGTGCATTAGTACCTATATATGTATAACGAATTTAAAAGGAAAACTTTTTAGCTTATCTGATAATATATAAAATACATAAATTGGCAAAACCAAAAAAAACACAAATTTCTGATTACCATGCAAAAAAAGGTACTAGGTGAGCATAAAGTACGAAGAATACTAATTCGTTAGAGTTAATAACGGGCGCACCTACAGGACGGGTCCGAAATGATTATTTAATAGAAAGGCCCACCCCGGCGGGCCTTTGGGGGGCCTAGAAAAAGTTCGCGCCACGTCTATCAAACGGGCGTAAAACAAAAATAATAGACAGAAGTATAACTCGTGTATGATTATTGATTAATATCATAATTGTAATAATTCATTTTGTCAAACACAGTTACAATTACAAGTGTTATAGGCAAATAAATTCGTTTGTGTCACTCCCATGGTCTTATGGCGACGGGGGAGGATACTGTAACATAACTGAAATAGAGCCTTCTTGCGTATTTTTATTGCGTATGTTATTCTGAAACTTTTTTACAGGGTCACGCACACATCCATATAGGCTCGCACGCACACATCCTAGAGTAAACTATTGCAACTTGGATGAAATTGCAATTATAATGTTATTAATGACATTAAATAACACAATTCAATATTTCAGAACTACTTACTACTATTTCTTACTTTACTTTTCTGTGATGTTATTTAAGTATTTTTTTTTTACCTTTTGATAATCTGCTAGTTTCCAACAAGTCAAATCAGACACTTTTTTCCAAACGTCAAAACAAAAATTTTCTATGAGATTTGTATGAAATATCGGACTGTGACGTCATAATTTTTTGGAGTCAAATAGCGCTCTTAATATCCGTTTTACTGCATTAATAAATGTATAATCACATTCAAAATAGATGTGATTAAGGACAAGTGACATTATTTTGTGACGTTATATTCTTTTAACAGTACCAAATAATTTATTTTGACCCAGGAAACTACCCAATTGCTGTAATGACGATCTGGCGTAAATCTGAAGAGTAATGTCAATAGTCAAGCGGCTAGCAACCCTTGACTATTAATTACCATCGTCATGTCCATATAGCCCATCATCAAACTGAACGTGGACTTTGTATCCAATGACTCTACGCTATATCTGCCCTTTATAAGATAAATAAATATGTATTTGTATATTTTTATTAAGTAGAATGCGTTTGTGAAGAATGTGAGTTCTAAGAAGTGTCGCATCTGTAACTCTTTTTTATTTGTAAAACGGTCATGGGTAGGTTAAAGAAAACCGTGGAGTTGATCGATGAAGACAAATGTATTTTTTTCAATTTTTTCACACTCGCTTTTGATGGCCTTTGGATGTTATGTCGTGAATGGAGAGGCTATTGTGTAATTTGGCCTTCACTAGTAAATAAAGTCCATAGAAAAATATATATAATATTAGGATTATTAGTTTTATTTGTATATGCGCACTAAAATATCATATCAGCCTGAACATACAAATATAAAATACATAAAAGAAAACACAGTATGTACTTAGGTGATAAATAAGTACATACTGTGTTACATAAGGGTTTAAAATTTTGCATTACCAAGTCCTAGATAACCCTTCAAAGTATTTTATGAACTACTGTTTTCAGTTTATTATGAGAACGTTAAGCTTTACTACGCACATTAGCCAAAAGTGGCCGTTTTTCGCAAATGTGCGTAGTACAGCTTAACGTTCTCACTTTAAACTGTAAACAGTAGTTCATAAAATACTTTGAAGGGTTATCTAGGACTTGGTGGTAGCAAAATTTTAAATTATGTCTCTGTTTTCTTTGAAATGATTTATTTTAAATGGGGCAGCACTGGACCCCGGAAAATTCAGGTACGGCCTTAACGGAATAATCTAATTCTTTAGTCTATTGACCGAAAATTTATGAAGACTATTTGGGTGTACTGAGTGGCATTGTTTTCTAGACCTCGCCATCAAGCCGTTTGTTACTCTTGACATTATTAATAACAATCAATAATCACTCAGCACTACAGAGCACCTAAACACTCTGCTATTATAATAAGTCATTGACAGTTCCACCACGTGCGAACAGATGGCGCTTTCCCTCAGCTATAAAAACAGATGTTTGCTTTGTCAAAGATCTCTTTGATAATTTGCCTCTCTCCTGTACAAACTGCTCCAATACAAGCCTGCCACCACACCACTGGACTTCTCATTTTCTCGCCAGTCACCAACATCAAAATCGGTGACTGTATGTGAACACTGACCTAATAACTCGTGATACAAACGTTTTAGACTGAAGTCCGATCAATGCCACTTTTGTTCCAGAAGGCCAAACTAATATGAGTATGCGGTTTATTATAAGTTAGAACTTAGAACACACGATTGTGTATGAATTTGTGTGGACGCATGTGACACGGACGGTTTAGTAGATATAAAAGGGTAAATACATAAATAAGTTTCAGAATGACCATGTAATACAGACTATGAAGCTAAGCTACTTCTAAACAAAAAAATTATCCGTTCTTTAAAATTCGACGAAAATTTGTTTTTTAAAGTCTCATACCCTAATGGATGCCAACGGGACCCTATTACTGAGACTTCTGATATATGTCTTAAACCATAATAGCTAGACACTTTTCACCGATTATGAATTACGTGGTCGCTATAACACAGAAAACTAAAAATAGGTAAGATTAAGTAAAAAAATGAAAGGGGGTCGTCATAATAAGAATCGTGTTTTTTTCAGCGTTTTAATTAGGTATATAAAAAAAAACATTGTACTTCCCCCTTCATGTACGAGTCCGACTCGCACTTGACCGGTTATTACTATTTGCTCTTAGCTAAGCAAATACAAAATATGTATTTCATTCCAATGCCAATTCAAGACGTCGCCTCACTCGTAGAGTTCGTAGACACATCCAAAATTTGGAACTTTTGCTACGCCGTAGAACTACGGTGCTACGAACATTAGAAATGTGAACTACGACGTTCGCTACGCGTTTTGCGGAATATGCTACGTCGTAGCATATATTAATTCGTTTTTAAATTTAAAATATATTTAGGATTATGAATGAATGATGGATAGAAAAAATATTTTCGATAAATTGGATGTAGGCGTTAGGCGTAGGTTGTTAAAATGGGTTTTGTAATAACAAATCCGTACAAAAAAGGTGCAAAATCTCTCACCGAAGCTATAGGATTTAAAAAAATTGGAGGAAAATATTATATTTCTGTACACTTAAAAAATATTATTAATTTGAATTTTGTTAACATTTCTGCGAGACCTATACCTAACGAGGTGTACAGAGCCTAGGGCCGTAAGACTTAAAGGCCACTATTAGCATGATGGTGGATGAGTAGGTGGAAAAAGGAACCTAAATACTGATGGGTTGCTAGGGCCCCATAGAATCATGTCTGCCCCATTAGGGATAAAGACGTGATAGTATGTGTGTTGCTAGCCGCATACGATCTGCACAGGAAGAGAAGCAGCGGGCACATTCTAAGATTTTTCTTTTGTCAGCAAAGAAAAATTGTTGAATTAATTCTGAACAATGGCAGTAATACGTAAAAATAATTCATTTATCTATATGTATTTTTTTATTAATATTATAAAATATTTTTATTTCCGCGAGTTTAAGAACATACATTGTTATCCTAGCCAGGGCCGCAGCCAGGGTTTCCAATAAATGTTTTAGGGGTACGTAAATCATTACTGTACCGACCCGCGCAGCGAGACGAGTCAGGGAGGTAAAAAAGTTTGGATGCGGCTTGCACCCACAATATATTTTTGGTAGTGTACAATATGCGTCCTATCAATCCTAGTATAGGTACGGTACACAAACTTAATCTTTGACTGAAATTCATAAGTCCCAGCTAAAGGTCTGTCAAAGAGTAATGGATGGAGTCCCAGTACGCTCCATGCATACTGGGACTACGTCTAATGGACAAACACAGAGTTGCGTTCCCAAACTCAAATCACAGATGTAGAAGTAAAAACTGCCAGTTTAATGTGGAACTAGGTTGAGCAGTCTGTCGAATGTACCCGGAAAAATGGGCAAAATTTGCTACGTTTTGGCTGCCGGACGGCCGTCAGAGTGCATGGAGGCAGACCGAGGACGAAATAGCGGGATAATTTCGATGGTTATTTCACTGAATAAATAAATAAATATATAGGGACAAATCACACTGATTGAGCTAGCCCCAAAGTAAGTGAATTGCAGTCAATGGTAAGAGATCGTAGAAGATAGAGACGAGTGGAAGGTGAGGCCTTTGCCCAGCAGTGGGACATAAAACCAACAGGATTGGAAAAATATTAAAAAAAGATTTTTTTAACTTGAGTGTGTTGCCTAGTCCGCTGGATGCACCCAGAAAGCCGGGCTCATATATGGTAGGCGACGCAAAAGGGACAGAGCGAAGATAAGAAGATGTGGATTCGAAAAATTAATCGAAATAAGTAAAAAAGGAAATACAAATTTGCAATGTAAGTTTGTACGATTAGGTCTATACGTTAAATGCTTCCCATCAGGCTAGATAGAGGTCAAACGCACTCAAATTTCTAATAAAAAAAATAAAATAAAAAATAGGGCTGAAAATCAGCATCAGATTTTAATAAAATGACATCACAGAGTTTGGGTGGTGAGCCAGAATGTTGCCATTAGAAATCAAAAACGAATAAGTACAGTCCCATCGAATTAAATTCGGGCTCGCAAGATATGTCTTCACGAGTAGTACGTTTATATTGAAGTATACTCGTAGCTACAACATTTAAACTACGAATTAAGCTTCAAAATATGAAGTTTGTCAGAACTTTTGTATTTTTTCGCACTTATTATTTACTACCGCATCTGCTCTTCATACTTTCCGTGCCACCGTCTCACCCGCGCGAGTCCTTGCTACACTCAGCCCCATATAATCTGCGCTGACAGCGTCGCCCTCTGCCGAACGCGATAACCCCTAATACGTTATGTTGCCCTGGTACGTAATTATTTAATATTAAGTTAGTAATGTTGTTTAATATCAAAATGGTAGTTTGGCTCATGTTGTTTGGTTTATAATTCGATTTTATATGATCCGGTTTATAATAAATATAATGCAGAAAGGATCTTGATTGGCATCCACGAACAGACAAGTGCAGGGCGTAGGATACTACCTACTAGGTGGTTGGACGACCTGTGAGGAAAACGTTGGGGGATGTCCAGCAGTGAACTTCCTGCGGCAGATATCATCATATAATAAAAACAGTGTGGTGGTAAGTGAAAAACCAAGATCGATTTTTTTTTCCTTTAGTGTAGCATAAAAATATTTTAAGAAGTTCAGCGAACAATTCCTTGAATTTTTACCAAATTTCTTCCCGAAAGACTCAAGACAAATACGTAAGCCATATATAAATCAGCCGTCAATTCGGAAGCCTTGCATTCACTACCGTGCCAAGTCGGGGGCGCAGCTAGTCGCAAATAAACCCTGACCCTACCACAAATTAAAGCGAGTTTAGAAATGTTCATCTTAGTTCCCGGTTGCACTTTTACCTAGCTACGGCGAAGCCAAAAGAAGGGTTATGTTTTTAGCCGCTATGTATGTATGTATGTTCATCTGTTCATCTTCAAAGATATCCATGACACATGGACAAATGAGGTATCGTCGGAATCATCTTCGCTGGCCGCTGGTTATAAGCTATGTGACATAAATTAATGAACCAAAAAAATGTAATCATATAGTATGGGGTATCAAATTAAAGGGCTTAAAAACATATTTCAAAAATATATATACACTATTAGCTGCAACGTTCTGCTTTTCTTGCACTAACTTGATAAATGTACTTTTTAGTATGAATTTTTTCGGAGTCGGGTTTTATTTTCTTAAAGTATATCTCGTTAGCTGTACTGCTACGGAGCCCGGTATGCGCTTTATCATTTTATATATCATATCATACCGGCTTTTCATCTCTAAAATATGCATGTCAAAGATGAATGTGCTCACCCAAAGATACCGATCGTCCAAAGTGAAAAAGAAAGAGCTGGAATTTTTATTTCTTCGATTTATTTAATGCCACAAAGTCAACCCAGCTTGGGAAAGCAGTTGTGGTTTTTTTTACAACCGACCGTTACCCGACGTCTGCCCGCCCTCCTAGGGAAAGCTAGGAAATCACTATTAGCTTCACTATATTTTACGATGATTACGTTCGATTACATTAAAACGATTTATTTCTAAGACAAATGTTTTTAAAGGACCTTATTTAAAATTCACTAGGCACTTTATTAATTTATGGGCTTGAAGCATGAACTTTTACCAAAGTGGTACAAGTTCAAGCCTATTGATATTTGTGTATGAAGTTAAATAAATATGTTATATATGAATCGTAGCTACTAACGTCACATCTATACTAGTAAATTTGTGCTTACGCCATGGGGGTGGCTGCCAACTGCCATTTACCCTACTTACCAGGCGAGCATAGAAGCAACGGAGAATTTTAACGGAATTAGTCGCGAGGCTCCGCCGCCTGCAGGGCGCCGTAGTAATTCACCACACATGTACTAAGAGAACAGCAAGGCGTAGGGAGCGCCACCCACCTCCACTCCTAGTTTGAGCGCCTAGTAGCACGAGGTGCCTACACGCAATCGCAAAAACTGTATTACGCCACAAATGTGGTGTTTCTTTTGACCTATATTTTGACATTTAGCTTGACCGCTTATGTAAGCCTGGGACGTATCTAGATAGCTATGTTGACAAAAGCTACTCGTATTGTATGTACCCGAATATGAAAACATACAGTGTTATGTACAATCGACAAATACATACCTACTCGTATTTGAAACGGCTCAACCAGTCAATATAAACTTTTTGCTTGGGACATTGGCGAAAAATTCGACATTCCTATACTACTTAATTGTCCGGTCAACTAAATACTTACTTCTTTCTTCTTTAGTTCCCTCGAGGACTGTTTCCTGCAATATCCGTGGAATATCGACACATACTTGAAGAAGTACTTATGTGTTTTGCGCCCACTTTACCTCCTAAATACTATTGAGTGAGAGCATAGCATAGTAAACCGATAGTTACACACGATACCGCCGCAGCACTAACGAAATCAAAGCGCGCGGCACCGCGGCATCGAAAACCAATGCCGCGGAGGCGTACACTAGTACTTTCGACAGTTTGTAAGCGAAAACCATACGAAAATACGAAAACATTATTGAAAATGCCTTGGTTAAAATACTGTAAGAATAATTAAAGGAACGCGGCAAAGTGTAAAATAAATAACTTTCCATCGGTAAATAACCAGCTTTCATTGTTTGAAAGTTAAATACGTTTGATTCATGCCGCCACATATTCAAAATTAGAACAGGGGCCCATGTTTGAGATAGCTGGTCTATAATATTCTAGGTATGTCAATGGAGAAAACCAAGAAAATGATTTGACTAGGCTGTTGCTGTGATTTTTCGATAGTTTGAGACATCATCTTCAGTAAACTTTAATACTATATTCTTGTCGGTATTTTCCATGGCTCCATAATTTCCTGTGACAAAGACAAAAATTGATGTGAAACTCATAAAACCCCTCTATTCTACTGTCTGTCTGTCTTAATTGCGTTTTGAAGATTTAACTGTCATTATAAGACAGTTAAATCTTCAAAACGCAATTTATTTCGCGTGACGCAAGCCGACCTTGAACGAAGACAATTAAGTCGCGTCCCCTACGATCGATCTTTTTAGATTTAGAGGGTCCCCAGGACTCCTAGATTGTAATAGTATAATAGCCCACTGTACCGTAATTTGTATTTTTATCTACACCCATGCTAGAAATCCTCTATAAAAGTTTCTGAAACAGTTAGCTTATTGCCAACATTATAACAACCAGTGTCATAGTAACCATAATATCATCAAATCGCGTGATATAATGTTGTACTAAATTTTACTATGCAACGCAAACTCGATCCCTGTACATAAAACCTATTAAATACAGTCCATTATAGTTCAACAATAGTTTCAATCATTAGCGGCAGTAGGGATCCTTTGTAGCTCCAGTTTACGGGCCCGCTCCGCAACATAAGTCCTTCGAAAGCCTCAACGAGCACAACGGGATTTCGACGCCGGCACACCCTGCTGTCAAATTCAATTTGAAGAATAGGCAGTTTCAACGGTCATCGTGCGTCACCAATAAATTCCTGCTCATCCAGCTTCTTCATCGTGTTTCCTGGCTAATACAACGGTTCCAAGGCGGACAGCATCGCATCGGCAGGCGGAATCGACGTGAACATACTTCGCCACAAGAAGTAACAAGGAATAAGGGCACCAAAAACCGTGAGATCGACCCAATTTCCTTACTTTTCTATGTGTTTTTCATCACATCATCACCTATTCATTTCCAATCACCTCATTTCATTTCATCTGTGTTTAGTGGTAGTTGGCATTGCATCATCTTTTTAGTTTGATGTTTTCATCCTCTGTAGTTCAAATTTGTAGTCGTAGAACTAGATTGTGCTTATTATTGTGTGTGTAGTAAAATTATTGTCTGATTTTGCACATAAAATTCATTTCTTTGTTCATATAAATACACCATAGTAATTTCCAATCATTTCATGCTCATAAATCATCAATCATCCCATATATCTTCAAAATAATCATCAATCATCATAATCAAATCATTCCACCGCATTTTATTCCAGATTGTATGCATTTTGTGCTAATATTTTGCATTTTGTTTCCTAGGTCAGTCTGGCTGACATCGGTGATACTTGAACTCCGAGTACGCCTAACATAACATCATAGCAACAACCATTTACGTATCGTTCTGCTATTTAATTCCTACAGTATTTTGTTCTTTCTTATTTCATTTAAATTTCTTTTCATTTCTTTCAAACTATTTTTTTTTAACTTTTCTTAGCATTTTCTATTAATTTCATTCACAATGACTGACATTAAGGTTGCACAGTTAATTAAAAAAAGAGGAACATCTAAAAGTAAATTAACATCATTTTGCAATTACATAAATCTGTTAAATAACACCTCGGTTCAAAATCCTAATGTCCTCAATGAACTCAAAACGCGTCTGGAAAAAATTGAGTTATTATATAATGATTTTGATGTGCTTCAGGGGGAGATTGAGGAGCTTTCTGATGATTCTGGAGTGCGGTACCAGGAACGGGAAGCGTTCGAGAGTCAGTATTACAGCGCGGTCGGGACTGCCAAGGCTCTGTCTGACTCGGTGTCATCAGGGTCGTCTCCGGACACCTCTATGCATAGTGCTGAGGTAAGCTCACATGATGCACATATAAACACACACAAACACAGTTTTGTTCGACTTCCAAAGATAGACTTGGTCAAATATTCTGGTGATTATAAGAGCTGGCTGGAATTCAAAGAATCTTTTATTTCAATGATTCATTCAAACAGCAGCATAGATGATATCACAAAGTTCCACTATCTTCGCGCTTGTCTGCAGGGAAGTGCAGCTCTGGTCATTAAAAGTTTAGATTTTTCAGCTAAGAATTATGCCACTGCTTGGGACCTGCTTTGCAAAAGGTTTGACAACAAACGCTTGCTTGTCAACAATCATGTGCAGGATCTTTTTAATGTAAATGCCATACAAAAGGAGTCTAGCAAGGGTTTGCGTTATATCATAGATGTCACTAATAAAAATCTACGAGCTTTAGCCACGCTTGATCAGCCCACACAGCACTGGGATACTCTGGTTATTCATATGATGGCTGGTAAATTGGATGCTATTACAAATAGGGAATGGGAAGAGCACCGTAATAGTCATAGTGAGCCACCAACACTTGATGTTTTTATAACTTTTTTATCAAACAGAGCCGACCTTTTGGAGGACATTGGAGGAGGCTAGGAATAACAAAGGTAAATTAGAGACCCCTCCGGTACAAAAACAAAAGAGTTTTATTGTTACAGACAAAAATAAGTCTATTACTTGTCCGTTTTGCAATAAAAGTCACGCTTTATTTAATTGTTTTGGTTTTCGCAAGCTGCCAGTGGATGCACGCTTACAACGTGTGAATGAATACAGAGTATGTAAAAATTGCTTAAGGTCTGGTCACAATGAGGCTCAATGCACCCTTTCTCACTGTAAATATTGCAAGCAAAAACACAACACGCTTTTGCACAAGGATGTACCAATCCAAGAGCCAATTTTGCATGAGAGTGTTGTTCTATCTGCCGAACATTCACAACCCGCTTCTAATGCAAAGCATGTATTACTGTCCACAGCACTGGTCAAGGTGTTTGACTCCTACGGGTCACCTCACACTGCCAGGATCCTGCTGGACAATGGTAGCACGGGTAACTTCGTTACACATGATCTTTGTAACAGGCTACAAATACGCACCCACGCTGCGTGTTCCAAGGTAACAGGTATCAAAAACCAATCTAGTAGTTCACAGTCTTGCTCTCTTACATTCGAGTCTTTAGATGGTAGCTACAGAACTCATATTGATTGTTACGTCTTATCAAACATAACATCGTTACTGCCTAACACATACATTGACATACATAATTTAGACTTGCCATCTGGTGTTCGTTTAGCCGATCCGATGTTCAACGTTCCGTCAGCCATTAATATTCTTGTTGGTGCGGAAGTATTTTGGAAGGTCTTAGGAACGAATCGTATCCAGTTAGGTAAAAACAAACCGGTCCTATTCGAAACCAAATTCGGATGGTTAGTATCAGGCGCCATAGCTTCACCCGGTTTACATTCCCAAGTATGTATGTTAAGTAACGACATTCAACCGCAAGTAGATTTGTCTCGCTTCTGGGAGCTAGATACAATTCAGTCCCAGCATGAGTTCACTCCAGATGAGTTGGCATGTGAACAAGAATTTGTAAAATCTGTTAGGCGGGAATCAGATGGTCGCTTTACTGTGTCCATGCCTTTCAAAGAGTCCCCAGAAGCACTGGGCGATTCTTACTATATAGCCAAACGTAGATTTCTTTTCCTAGAGCGTCGGTTAGAAAAGGAACCGCGTATGAAAGCTCTCTACAATGAGTACATGACTGAATATTTAGATTCCGGTCATATGTCAGAGATAACATCAAAATCGTCCAATACAGTGTACAGTCATCTCTCTCACCATGGAGTAGAGTCACAAAAATATTCTTGGGATGAGGAGGTTCCAGACAATATTAAAAAACAATGGACCGACTTTTCCAACTCTTTATTACATTTAAACACTTTTAATATTAGTTTACCAGTTGACACACAAATTCATGTTTTTACAGACGCATCAGAGAGCAAAGTTTCTCCAATTTCTAAAGTTAAATTATCAAAACTAGAGTTATGCGCATCATTATTAGGAGCAAGACTGTGTGCGAAGGTTATTATATCATCTGTTACCTTTGACTTCAGCTTGTGCATATGCTGGTCAGATTGGATGATCGTATTGGGCTGGCTTGCTTCTTCTCCTGTTCAACTTAAAACTTTTGTAGAGAAAGATTTCATAATTAATTTGATCGATAAATATTTTAGCTTTTCCAACTTACAACGTGTCACTGCATACATTCTGAGATTCATTCACAATTGTAAAACTTCTCCAAAGCGTTCTGGACATTTGTCGTTGTCAGATCTGAAAGCCGAAACGACTCTACTTTTGATTACAGCTCAACAGGAATCGTTTCCTGTAGAGCGAAAGTTACTTCTTAAGGGCAAGTCATTACCTACTAAAAATCGTTTACTATCGTTGTTTCCATTTTTAGATTCGGACAAGGTCATTCGCATAGGGGAAGGCTTGGTAACTCTCACTATGACTATAATGTTAAGCATCCTATTCTCATTTGTGGTAAGCATAAGTTATCACATTTAATATTTGAAAATTTACACAAAACCTGTTTGCATTCAGGCCCACAGCTTCTTTTAGCCACTGCCAGGCATACGAGTATTAACTGGTCTTTGGGTGGAACTAGGCCTGTCAAAAGAGTTGTCCATTCTTGCATTAAGTGCTGTAGGTTTAAGGGTAGGACTACACAACCAATCATGGGTAATCTTTTAGAAAAACGCGTGCATCTGGAGTTTCTTTCCCTGGAGACAGGTTGTGATTATTGTGGAGCTTTGTCTATCATAGACCAAAAAGGTAGAGGTAGTTGTGTACTCTATATTTGTGTTTTTGTCTGTTTAGCCACCAAGGCGCTGCATCTGGAGCTTGTCTCAGACCTAACTAAAGAGGCTTTCATTGCAGCTTTCAATAGATTTATTTCGCGGCGCGGGAAGCCTCTAACGATCTTGTCGGACATTGGTACCACCTTCGTAGGTACCTTCAATGAGTTGGCAAAGCTTCTCAAAGATCCCACATTATCATCAGACCTCACAAACCAAGGTATTAAATTTTCTTTTATCAGTACCCACTTCGAGGGTTTATGGGACAGCGGCGTAAAGTCCGGAAAACACCACCTTAGGCGCGTCTTAGCTCTCACACACTTAAACCACGAGGAAATGTCAACTCTACTTACACAGATTGAGGCCATTCTCAATTCTCGTCCTCTTACCCCTATCTCTCAAGATCCTTCTGATCTTGATCCTTTAACCCCTGCTCATCTTCTCATCGGTCGATCTCTGGTTTGCGTACCAATCCGCAAATCACCGAGAGATCCGTCACCAGCCTCCAACGGTTTCAACGCGTCGAGCTCCTCAAGCAACATTTTTGGAATCGTTTCCATAACGAATACATTTTCTGGCTTCAGAAAAAGACAAAATGGCACAAGACACAAGGGCAGCTGGAGGAAGGCGCGATGGTGCTCATCAAGGATGCCTCAGCGCCGCCTCTCCTGTGGCTGCCGGGCCGCGACCGAGTGGCCTGGGTGGCCGACATCCGGAACCGCAAGGGGACGATACGCCGGGCCATCAACACAATCTGCCCCCTGCCCATCAGCTGTTGAAGATACTTCAAGGCGGGGATTATGTTGCTGGCAACACGGCATATACCATCAAGAACTAGACGGCGCCGCCCGTACAAACGTCAGAGCGGACGGGCGGCGCAGGCGGCGCACTTCACATCGATTAGTATGACAGATTGCACTGTCACTGTCACATCACTCTTCAAGAATTCGACTTCTGCGCTCCGTGAGATCAGCTGTGCGCGCGATTCGTTTATACTGTCGGGAAATATTTGTACATAAAACCTATTAAATACAGTCCATTATAGTTCAACAATAGTTTCAATCATTAGCGGCAGTAGGGATCCTTTGTAGCTCCAGTTTACGGGCCCGCTCCGCAACAATCCCTCTATCTTTATGAATTTAAAAAAAATAACCAAACTTGCTATTTTTGAAACGCGGATTCATGTAAATTAATGATTTTTCCTTATAAAAAAACGTTCTGTTAGTGACTCCGCGTTTGAAAAATGGCACCATTGTCTTGGACGCGCGAGACAATGGTGTCATTTTTAATGTGTCATAAAAAAAACATTTTATTTGAATTTACGTCGTATCCTGCCATTTTTGTTTGATAATAGCATTTCAAAAAATTATTACTTTGTTGTTTACAAAAATGAGTAATACAAGCTTTGATAATACCTACACCACCAGATATTTCTAATACAGCAAAGGACATTTCTAACCAATTATTACCAGAAAAGTCGAGAGAACAATATATATGAAAAGGCGTACCAAGATTTCATTAATTAGAAAATATCAAAGAAGTAGTACATCATTTTCTGAAAATGTGTAATTAGTATATTTTCAAGAATTCGAAAAATTCAAATCTTCTTCTCTATGGACCTTCTATTCAATGGTCAAAAGTACGCTGAGTATTAATTACAACGTGGATATCTCAAAATATTCAAAATTAATTGCCTTGCTAAAACTTAAATCAGGAGGCTATACCTTTTATAGAGGATTCATATTATGGGTGTAGATAAAGTATTGTATGCAACTGTTCATAATTAGGTATTAAAACACTCATGTGATATAATTATCACACTCTGCTTCGCCTCGTGTGA
Organism: Acrobasis repandana; assembly: GCA_963576875.1. Lineage (NCBI taxonomy): Eukaryota > Metazoa > Arthropoda > Insecta > Lepidoptera > Pyralidae > Acrobasis > Acrobasis repandana. Next base: position 5,042,060 of record OY756238.1, read on the forward strand.
TAAACCCACATTCGTGTTTTAATACCCCTTATTATACACCGTTGCATAAATAATTATTTTCTGTCTATGGCATCTTAACTCCCAATCGAATGAATTTTAAAATGAAATTTTCCTCATGTAGCTTATTTCCAGATCTAGGTATCTTTTATTTAAGATACAGATGAAATTAAAAAGTGAAACTCCCTGGTTATGTTAGTGCAAGAACCCACTTCACGGTTTTTTTTTACTATTTAGTGTCGTTGGATTGATTCAAATTCAGTTTTAAACCACTTGTTTTTGAAAAAAATATATATGCTATCATTGGCAAGCATACGCATCATCGGAAAGATAAATAGTAAGTACTAAAAGCCGTGTGGTTCCCGGCAGAGTAGAATAGGACCACTCCAAGTCTTCCTGTGGATATCGTAGGAAGCGACTAAGGAAACACAAGCTAAACAAAGCTTATTAACATCAATGAGAGCTCTCCAATCCGTCTGGCCAGCGTGGAGAGTGTAGGTCAAATCCTCTGACTGCTCTGGCTAATATATGACTCTGGCAGTACAGAGAGGGTCGTGCTCCTGCAGTGGAGACTAAAAAAGACCTAATAATGATGATACAGTTTGCAATCGAGGGATCGATTAAAATGCAATTTTACACCACTTCTTTTGTAAAAAGAAAATAATATGCTACCATTTAATTTTATTTCTGTGCATTTCTTTTGATTGTATTATGTGTGGATCTTAGACATCTGAAATAAATTAGTTTTTATTTTTATTTATTTTTATTGGCACTCTTGCGCATCATTGGAAAAATAAATAATAAGTAGTAAGTAAACGTAATTATTAAAAAATACACCTTCGATTTTTGCAGTGAGATCCTATACTATTCGAGAAACCGATAGACCCCTTGGTTGTATGAAGGGATGATTTCTAAATATACGAAATGACGTGTCAACTACTTAACAATTCAATTTAATGTTTATTTCATCTAAGTTACGGTGCATTATAGATTGACAAATGCCTTTGACAATGTTTATTCTACAATTTGTAGTATTGTCCTTTGGGGAAAACGACTTAATTTATTTATTGGCTGCAGAAAGACGAATTAAGTGTCAAATTCTTTATGCTGTTAATCTATGGTGTTATTTAACACATATTTGAGAAATGTTCTTTAAAATTTTAGATAAGTACTTTGTCTTTAACTTTAGTCTATTTCGTACACGGCTACTACCTGTTTTCTTCTGTTTTCCTCTCCTGGGTCTGATGAACTGTACCTTTTTACTCTATTTTCTTACTTTGTTTGTATTTTGTGTACATATGTTTTGTAAATAATTGAAAAAACTGAGAATGTACCACCAGTTGCTTCTCATATTTATTTAATATTTATTATATATTTATTTATCTAACGATTATAATACAAAAGGTAAAACTTAATGCTAAGCATTGTCTAAAAGTTCACTTTAGGGACGTAGCAGAAAAGGTAGTAAATGGGATCTAAGAAGATCGTAAAAGACGATCAAAGGAATGGGCGAAAAAGCGAATCATATGAATAGGTGATGCGGCTAGCAACCCATCACTATTTTGATTTCTTTTTCCACGTTCTCACCCACCATCACGCTAAAATTGGCTTTTGGATTTACGGCCCTGGGCTCTCTCTGCTTAGAGCTGCAAGACCCTAAATGCTCTGTCTACCCCATTAGGGCTAAAGACGCGATAGTGTACTTGTATATTTGAGAAAATGTTACTATCTATTTCTTTTTTCTTTAAAATTGTATCCTATCTTATACTGGGGTGCACATTGGTATAGGCCCGTTGAATTTTGGGTGGTTTTTTTCATGATAATTAATTAGAGATTTTTTAAATTTTACATAGGCTCATATCGCCACTGCGGGACTTACATTACGAGTCATGCACTAGAATGGACGCCTCAGGAAAAGAGCAAGCCTGGTCGACTAAAGCTTGGGGACTTGGCTACGGTCGGTAGCAGCGGCAATGAAGATAATCAGGTTACTTTGACCTGAAATTAAGCGTGATGCTTAAGACAGAACGAGATGGAGAAGTACTGTAGCGACCCTCGGCCCCACCCAGAAGACAAAGGACATAGTCATATAGCCACTGCCTGGACAAATGGCAAGAAGAAGAGAAGCAGACCTTTCTAGGTCTGCCTCTGGACAAGGTTGTTGGACAAGCTGCAAAATTTTGAAGGGGATTGGTAGGAGAAAGCGACCAACAGAGTTTATAGATATTAGATATTGCCCAGCAATGTGACATAGCTGAAAAAGAAGCTACGATATCATTAGTAAAGTATGATTTACATGACAGATCTTGTGTTGAGTTAACAGTGTAGTGAATTTATGAAGATGTAAGTCAAGTAACTATTTTGCCATCGTCATCATACGGCGACTGCTGGACATAGGCCTCTCGCAAGGATTTTCAAAATGACCGATTAGAGTGTCCTACATCCAGCGCTTTCCAGCGACCTTGTTAAGTTTTTCCAATCTTTACAAGTATTTTTCTTCTCACATACAACGTATAATTGACATAACCAAACCACGGGCTATACTAGATTACTATAGTATAATGATATGAAAATAACAGTAAAAAAAAATCGACATACCTCATCCATTTTATATTTTATGACTGTTATTTTAATTGCATTGTAGTATAGTGATCTATTATAGCTCTTAGTTCGATTTCATGTCAATTATACGTTTGTATATACAACGTGGCGTGTAGTTCCCCGCAGAGTAGAATAGGACCACTCCAAGTCTTCCCGTGGATGACGTAGAAGGCGACTTAGGAAACACAAGCTGAACAAAGCTTACAAACATCAGTGAGACCTCTCTAGCCTCACGTCTGGATATCGTGGAGAGTGTAGGCGGCCAAATCCTCCGACTGCTCTGGCTAATATATGGCTCTGATAGTACAGACGGTCGTGCTTCTGCAGTGGAGACCAAAAAAGACCTGATGATGATATTCAACGTGTAATCCATATAGATTGGAGGTCTTATCACGGATACACGGATAAGACCACAAAATAAACATTCCGATATAAACAACAGCTGTAATCTAACACATCAAAGCAGAAGCATGGCCGCAACTGCCGAAAGTAGCCGTTAGTTATTGAACAAAAAAGCTCTGGTCTGGAAGCGGCTGGCTTATACAACGTGTAAGAAAAAAGGGGTATCAACCCGAAAGAGTGTTAACGTACTAACCAATGTGAACAACTTTTACTATGGGACCACCCCTGAAATCTGCATCCCAAAAAAAAACTGCATTCTGTATGGAACTGCAGATATTTTTTGTCACAAGGCCTTTGTAGGCACTTTTGCACGTCAAAAAGTTTAGTACCTATACTCGTACATTACGTGAAATTATAATTTATATTTAAATTATTAATTATTTCAAAGATAAGCTACCGATACGAGCATTTCGCAACGAATACTGCTGAGAAGAAACACCGAAAGAAACTCATTAGGACAGTATTGGTCGCCTACTCACCAGAAAGAGTATGTCAGACGTAATTTAAGGTTTTAAAAACTTTTATTTCTCATAAAAATACAATGGTATTTCACTTATTGAGAAACTCATTTTCTCTTCAAGCTTCACGACTCTGGAATGCTTTACCCGTTGACATTAAAGAAATTTCTACCAAATTCTGTTTAAGGAGAAAATCCACGCCCACCTTTCAAACTCCCTTTCTTTATAAAGTCATCATCATTCAGTTCTTCTTTCCATTTGCTATTTCTTTTTTATTATATTTATTAGTATATGTATTGTGTAAGTAGGTATTTACTCTGATATATTTATTTATAATATATATATATATATATATATATATAATAGTGTGTATGAAGTACTTAGTATTTTTGATGTAAGTATATAGGTATTTATAGCTTTTGCGCCGCACAATTTTCTCTGCTTATCCCTATGGTTGACTGGGAGAAAATGCTCTTAGCATTAAGTCCGCCCTTTGTTAAGGTGAAGATATAGGCAAATGGCCCTGAAGTGTGAAATAATTATGGTGATAATTTCCATATTGCTCTTCGTCATGCACTAGATAGCCCTTTAAATTATTTTATGAACTGCCGTTGAAACTATTATTGGTGATTCTTCTAGCTTTAAAACTTGCCGTGGCCACTTTTGGCGGAGGCAAGTTTTAAAGCTAGACGGACTAATGCAAATACTTTCAACGGTGGTTCATAAAATAATTTAAAGGGCTATCTAGTGCATGACGAAGAGCAATATGGAAATTATCACCATATTTACGAGTTAACAATTTATTTCAAATGAGGGCGCCACTTCAAGGTCATTTGCCTATACCTTCACCTTAAAAGTATATTTTTACTTTGGACAATGAAGTTTGATAAATAAATAAATAAAAACACTTCTTACAATTAAAATTTAATTAATCTACAATGAGCGTGCGTGCGATTATCAAAAATACCAGAGGGTAGGTAACACAAAAATTAATGGTAGGCGGTAGCGCATTTACATTACACAATTTCTTTACAATAATTATTTATAAAAAATTTAATGATGAGATAGAAAATCCTTTTTTGTTCCTAGAACAATAGAGCTAAAACAACTAAGTACCTCACATTACTATCCTAAGACTAATCCAGCATCTTTACATCTCGCCAAAAAAAGGGGGGTTGAGTATCCCGCAAGGGGGGCGGCAATGGACTGAAGGAGGCCCAATCAATCTTACAAGTCGCAGTGCGAGCCCCGGGCGGGGTAAGGCACTTTCGGGGGTCGAAGGGACGATACCCTCTTATGGTACGCACTGACCCTTCGGACGGTCTGGCCGGGGAAGGTCGGACGGTGCTTTTTTGCGGGTCTGTAGATAAAAAATATACAAGTATCTGTTTTGTGGAGTACTTGTATAGTCGTTACAGTATTTGAAATGTATGTTTTCTTATTTCTTCCGTTCTAAAATCATTTTAAATGTCTGTATTTTTTATTTCTCTGGCAGGTGACATAACAAAAACGATGTCACCTGCCAGCAGCTTCTAAACGTGTTTTTCGAAACAAAAATAGATAATCAATTCCTTAGATTTGTGAATGTTATTTTTAATAGTTGTAAAGTGCGCGTTAAATTAGAATTAATATGTTATAATAATATAATATAATAAATATATATAAATAAAAAAACAAGCAATTTAAAGAAATACTATAATTATAAAAAGGTGCCTACACTAGTCGCGTTACCACGCTAATGGCAATGGCTAACCTTAGATCAGAAATGAGCCATTTTTAATGTTCTCATCATAATAATGCACAATATTAACATGTGAATAAAGACGAATACCTATTTTACTTTTATTCAACATTTTAAATTATATTTCAAATTTTCGTTTATTTTTAGCTTAATCTAAATCGTAGTTTTTCTTCTTTTATAGTCAAATAAAATTTTTTGATTTAAAATCATTATGTATTGGAAATATTTTCATAGCATCCTTAATGTTTGACTAATTTTAAACTATCGCGATGCATCACTACTAAATTTTGTCCCTTATCTTTGAGCGTTTTATAATACTTGACAACATTTTAAAATAAAAAAAAATACTTTAAGTAACATATCGGAATACCATATTCCAATTCGAAAAACCTACTCTTGCGAGTAGGTTTTTCGAATTGGAATATGGCCTTAAATTCGCTCGGGAAAACACTGCACAAAAACTGATCAGCAAAGCCAGTTGCGCACTTTTCCAGCGGGCATCGTTTTTGTGTCTTGTCTAATACCGTGACGCCCCCTAGGGCTGATGAAACCTCGGGCCTCCCCCACCCCGCCCGAGCGAGAAAAATGAGTTAGAAAAGATGCGGCGCCCGATTATGGCGTGATGCTGTGGTCTTTTGTGAGGGACATTCGTCTGAATCAATCGGGTGGTAGCCTTGCGATTTCTGCCTCCCTTGTAAGTGTGATGTTCAAAATATGGAATTAGTATGTATATGTACGTACTACGTACGTAGTATTTAATCATATAAAATACTTTTTTAAAGTTGTTTAATGTTTTTTGAAAATACATTCAGAAATATTTAATCTCCTTTGTCAAAAAGTGGGGTTTTTCGCCCACTTCGTGTGCGTAAAAAGGGTTATACAAAACGTCGCGTAAAAAAATGTCACTATCTGGCCATTAGTAATTATATTATCTGGGGCCAGGAATAATTGTGATGATAAAGAAAGTCTCAGAGCACATATTTAACGCAATCATCTTTGGCTTGAGTGGGTTGTTCTTTTCTTCGTCGCCTTGACTTTTCTTCACTCTACGCTCTCGGTGGTACTTTTTGTTTTACAAGATGTAGTTACCGACTAGTACGGGAAAAGTATACTAAAACCCGACTACGGGAATATTCTTACTATAAACGGGCAAGTGCGAGTCGGACTCGTACATGAAGGGTTCCGTACCACCGTACAATGTTTTAAAACGCTGAAGAAACACGTTTCTTGTATGACGACCCCTTTTAATTAATAACTTTATCTTATTTTTAGTATTTGTTGTTAAAGTGGTCATAGTAATACATAATCGACAAAAAATTCAGGTGTCTAGCTATTACGGTTCAAGATATAGAAACCCTGTGACAGATTGAGTTAAAAACGCAGAAAAAAACACGTTTTTTGTATGACGGCCCCCTTTAGTTTTCAACTTTTTTATATTTTTAGTAATTGTTGTTATAGCGGCCACAGTAATACATAATCGGTGAAAATTTCAGGTGTCTAGCTATTACGGTTCAAGAGATAGAGCCCTGTGACAGACGGACAGACAGACAGCGGAGTCTCAGTAATAGGGTCCCGTTAGCACCCTTCGGGTACGGAACCCTAAAAAGTATGTTAATCCAGTTAACAAGCACAGCAGGGAGAAATAGCTAATAATGTATATATTTTTTAATTGTGTATATCAAGTCTTTGATTCGATTTATTACTTTATGGCCTATAAAGGGCGCCATATTGAATTTACTGTGACGTCATATAGCCTATAACCAGCGAACAGCCAAGACGCTTCCAACGGTATTTCGTTTGTCGAGGTACCATGGATATCATAGAGGATATGAGGGAACAGATGAACATACATAGGTACAACCATACATACATAGCTGCGAAACCCTCCTTTTATCTTCGCCGTAGTTAAGAGCCCGTACTACCCTAAAGTTCTTAGAGCGATCTTAAATATTATCAATATTAACGAAATACTTACTTTGAAATAAAAACACAGCAAACTTCAGGACTAACTCTATACATAATATGTTTCAAAAACACGATTGCTTGAAATGTTCTTGATAGAAAAAAATTGCGAAGTTGCCTCTAAATCACCTCAGAATTATACTAAAACGGAAAGTATTCGAGAAATACAATTATTTAGCCCTTGTAACTTTGGATTATAATTGTATTAAACAAAAGGCAGTCATAAAATGTGTTACTTTTTAAATAACTCTTAAATATTCTTTGTAAAGCGAAAAAAACCTCAAAACCAAAACCAGCCTCATCGACCTACCATGATCTTTTCACCCCGCATGGTCTCGCTATCTCGTTTCGGCTAGAGTAAATTTGTGTGCGTGAAAGCGGAAGCAAAACTTAGATTATCCACCTCAGGCGCCCTCTTAAGTAAATACTAGGAACGTAACAACAAATACCCATAATTTCCCACAACTTTTCTATAAAAGTTATCAGTTTCAAAACTCAGCGCGGCAACATACCACATTGCTTAAATATTTCAAATGGGGCCCTCAAAATCATAGCAGGCCCGGTCCTCGGTATTGTACACAAAGGCCTGCGGGGGCCGACGCGGTTCGGCTAACTTTAAGCCAGGGTTAGATCCGCAAAGTCGTGTGTTTATTTTATGTGGGCACTCGCCTCAGTGGGTTCTGTAAGCCTACTGTTAGACAAAAGGAAATATTTTGAAATTCTATGAATGTAGAGCCCACTTCTGAAACTCGGTTTGTAGCTGTTATTATCAGTTTATCGATGTCCAGCAAACTTCAGAAAAATGTTTGAAATGTATATTATAATCTTCATACTGAACCCATTATTTTGCTAATTAATTTAAAATTTATTTAGATTTTTATTTTATTAATTAATTAACTTAACAGCTTTTTACAAACGGCATGTTAGGTACAAATAAATTAAATTTTTAGCTAATAACAGGTTTTTTTAAAATAAAACAATATTATTGAAGTAAGGACAAGTATATCTCACTTTTTTTTATTATTCATTACACAGACTATACAGGCTGACTTTTTATCCATACCTGCTAAATTTCTGGAGCAAGTTTAGTCCATGATACTGAACAACTTTCTATGAAAAAAGTTTCAGAAATATTAAAAATCAATAAAAACTTTTCGTCCTCCCAAACAAAATCCGTTTAGCTGAGCGCTGATTTGTATAGGAGGACGAAAATTTTTTATCGATTTTTCATAACTTTTTTATAGAAAGTTGTTCAGTATCATGGACTAAACTTGCTCCAAAAATTTTGCAGGTGGATAAAAAGTCAGCCTGTATAGTCTGTGTAATAAATAATAAAAAGTGTGATTGTTTCAATCCGCTATCCTATATATTGTGAGATTCTAGTTTTAAAAAAAAACAGTGGGGAGTGTGAAAAAAAACAGTGTGGATTGCCGACAGAAGTGAAAACTTGAACAATTGCGTGAGGTGTCGGTTACGGTGACAGTGTCGCGAGTTCAATGATTTTTTCCATCTCAAAAAATTCCCAACACGCTAATGCCGTCTACACACGACACAACATGGCACACAACCTGCAGTACAGCATTGTGGAGGCTCTACACACGTAGCAATTGCGACCACAAATTCGATCACAGATAAACTTGTGCTCAGTGCCAAGGGGGTGAAACTGGTGAAAGTCCCATACATTGCGTTTTTTTATGACGCCATCTATTATTCTTATTCCGCACTAAATATTAAAACTACAATTAGATATTAGTTTGTTAGAATTTTCAGAGATGTCGCACTTGATATTAGTTGTGATAGAATTCGCACTTCATGGTTTCTCATTTTAAGTAGATTAAACAAACAGTAAGTTAAAGCTTTAGTTTTATTTAATTATGTTTAGGTTTTTAGCTTTAGTTCATGTACATATTTTATTATTTTTAAATATTGCCTATTACTTAATAGATGGCGCTACATATACTACAGAGGTAACGACAACGGTCAAAATTGTATCATTAAAAAACCAGCAATGTCACGATCGAAATACAACCGACATGCAATTTGTTGGGACACGCCCACAACACGTCTACACACATTACAATCTGCAGTACAGCACCAAGTTGTTACTGCAGGTTGTGCGCCATGTTGTGTCGTGTGTAGGCAGCATACTCGTAAAGAAGTTTGCACTTCAAAAATGCTGGAAGAGTATTTTCAGAGTTTCATAACTTTCAAAGTTTCCTACAAAGATAAAGTATACTAAATGTATTACAAGTGGGTCAGATCAGATGTAAAGAACATACCAGTAAGTGTAATGTGATTGAATAATCATAGTGACTTACCTTATTCTCCATGTCTATGCGCTCCTGATACGCCATACTCCTCATATGTTTCAAATAGGCCGTCGTTATAGGAACACTATAGTCCATCTCTTCACCACCATAATAAACACCACCATCAGGCCTCCAAGGCTTGGGAAACCTCCCAAACCCATCATTGTACTCCAAACTAGTTGCCAGCAACTTTTTTCGTGGAGGCGACTTGGATTTTGGAGGATCTTTCGACGTCAAATTCGCAACGTCCAACGGGTTATATTTTTTTTGTCTTGTATCAGTCTTTTTGTCTTTAACTCCTGCTTTTTCTGTCAACCTAGTACTTTCGACAGGTTCCTCTTTAATTTTCATAGGTTTATGTGATAAAAGTGGTGGTGGACTAACAGATTTGACATCTTCAACGTCAATTAGGCTATTTTCGTCCTTATCTATTTCACGTTCAGTTCTTACTGGTTCATCTTCTCTGAATGCTGGGTCTACTGGAGAACTTCTACTAAAAGCATTGGCATCAAAACCGTTAACTTTTTTTGAGGTTAGTTCTATGTAAGTTGGCTCAGGGTCTTCTGCATCAGCGGCTTTTGGGCTTTCAACTTTTTTTAGGGGTTGTAAATCTGTGTAATCGTATTTTGGTTCGTAGGAGTAGTTTGAGTGTGCTGCGTCGATTTCAGACTCCCAGTTTCGAGTGTAGTCTGGCGCGCAATGAGGTAGGAATGAGAGGTATGTTGGGTGCCTGGTGGGGGAAGGCGAAGGGGTGGGTAAAGGTGGTGGGGAAGCACTGCGCGGGCGCCGGGCGCACTCGGCGCATCCTGTGAGGAATCTTGTGACGGCTTCCCGAGGAAGAAACGCGTAGGTTTCTGTGATCTGGAAAAAAAATTAAGGGTTCTCAAAACAAGACTAGATTACTTCTTTTTTTTTCGTGGTGGTCAGTGTTGTTTGTGAACAACTTAGAGTCCAAAACTCTAAGCCACGGATAGAAGAGTCTATGTTGGTAAGGAGATATAGAGATTGGCCAGTGAACGTATTTCCTGTCCAACCAGGTGTGTCAAATTGTATGTAAAGGCAACGTATGGAACTGCCTCCAAGGGCCTTGTGTCTGCAATGGGGACCTTGAAGTATTCAACATGATTCTAAAAAAAATAATTAAACGGGCAAGTGCGAGTCAGACTCGTACATGAAGGGTTCCGTACCTCCGTACAATGTTTTAAAACTCTGAACAAACACGTTCCTTGTATGACAACCCCCTTCAATTTTTAACTGTATCTTATTTTTAGTATTTGTTCTTATAGCGGCCATAGTAATACATAATCTGTGAAAATTTCGAATATCTAGTTAATGCCATTTTAAAGATCTAGTTAAAAATGCTGAAAAAACACGCTTTTTGTATGACGACTCCCTTCAATTTTTAACTTTTTTTATATTTAATATTTGTTGTTATAGCAGCCACAGTAATACATAATCAGCGAAAATTTAAGGTGTCTAGCTATTACGGTTCAAGAGATTATAGCCCTGTGTCAGACGGACAGACAGACGGACAGACGGACAGACAGCGGAGTCTCAGTAATAGAGTCCCATTTGCACCCTTTGGGTACGGAACCCTAAAAACAAAGCTCTTCCCACGCATATCATGATTTTATACCTTCTTTTCTGACAGAACAACAGAACATACCAGTTCTGTTAAACAAGAAGCAAAGAAGAATGAACTAGCTGCTTCTCTTTCCGCGCAGGTTTAACATCCGATCGACGGAAACTTCGATCATATCAAAGGACGGAAAGGCGAAAATCGCTAGAAAGCTTTTTCTATCAATTTTCAAAATTCTCCCATTTTCCAATCTAGCAGGTAGCAAATTCAGGTAGAAAATCAAAATTAAAAAAAAATTAAAAATATCTTTATCATCATAGGATATTTATTTATAATAGTCACTTTGTTTTGCACAACGCCATCTACCGTACGACATAGTAAGTATGCAGTGCAGAAAAGCCATGTTTCAACAATCAGCATTCAGCACCTGATTGGCTAATGCTTTTTGGTACAAAACATAAGTTTGGGATGGTATTCCGAATTTCACGTACCAAATTATCAAAATTGAAACACTTACCGTCCTATAAGTTCGTTTTTGCCCCGCGTGTTTGCCCGGCCGGCCTTCTAATTCCACGTGAACTGTGTAAATGATGTCAAAGAAGTTTTCTACTATTGCCACTTTTCTGTAGACAGGATCTTGACATGGTGCATTCTGAAACAATGAAAAAAAATATATTTATCACTACACTCAAATATATTACAACTTACAACAAACAGCGTCGAATTAGAAAACAAACATTCATAACTATTTATTTTCATGAAAGCGACATCTACATTATACTCTTAGTACTAACAATATATATATAAAGCGTACTTTGGTGCTTTTTGTAGGTGACGCTGCTGGGAAACTGTAGAGAATATTTTTAGAACCAATGGAGAGATGGCAGCACTGGTAACTAAAATCTCATATAATTGTTTTCTATATGGCTACAATAGAAGGTCATTGGGCTACAATAAATTTTACTGATAAATATTTCTTCCACCGATGTAAAAACAAATATAAATTGTAACTTTTACAAAAGTATATGTGAAAGACGATCAAAAGTATTTTTTCTAAGTGTTTTTCATTATTTTTTTATAGGTACCTACCTATACTTATTTTTGTCATTTATTCGTACAAGTTATTATCTATAGGTAGGTAATTTAAGATATTTGTTCAGTCTAACTACATGCCCCACATCATGCACAATACAAGACCTAAATGAGGCAAATGACCGGGGAATCGCCGTGGCCAAATACCTACTGGTCAAATTTGATTTAATTAAATTAATAAATAGCCTTCCGACTCCAGAAGAAGAAATCTAACCTACAATTAATTACCCTATTCACGTATCTACCGCAGTGCAGGAACTATCCTAATTACACTGTCTCGCCCGTGATGCCGTAGGTAGGTACCTACCCTCTTTCCAAGCCCGTGACAATGTTTGTCCCTGGGTGAACCTACGTAGCAGGCAGAGCCAAGGTTCTGCAAAACCTAATCGCTTGGCCTCATTCCATCAATAGGCATGATGACATTGATGGATGACTGAAAATTTCTAATTAGCCCAGCAGATGGAGTCTTAAAAAATATTATACTTAAGGCCGTACCTAAATTTTCCGGGGTCCAGTGCTGCCCTCATTTAAAAAAAAAATCATTTTGTGGAAATCGGAGACATTATTTAAAATTTTGCTACTACCAAGTCCTAGATAACCCTTCAAAGTATTTTATGAACTAAGTACTGTTTACAGTTTATAATGAGAACGTTAAACTTTACTACGCATATTTGCCAAAAGTGGCCGTTTTTCGCAAATGTGCGTAGTAAAGCTTAAGGCGACGTGGGTTCACAATTTGCAATACTGTGCGTGTTTTTGAAAAATTACTGTTATTAAACTACTACAGTTTATTCCTCAAAAAATTTACATAAAAATTTTGAGGATTTTCTACAGACACCCACAATAGCCAAAACACGATTGAGCATTTTTGGCTCGATAGAAAAAAATCACAAACATACCTCTAATTTTCCTAAATTTGCCTTTAAAATACGTATTTAAAAAATTATAACAAAATTATACCAAAAAATGTATTATCTAAATATCTATCCGTTTTGGCTACAGAAAAATTATAAATGTAATACAAAAAGAATAAATAAATAAAACACTGCGAAATATTCTTTGGGAGCGAAGGCAGGGTCGGAGCCGTGCTCGACGATATTTCGCAGTGTTTTATTTATAATTTTTTTGTATTACATTTATAATATTTCTGTAGCCAAAACGGACAGATATTTAGATAATACATTTTTTGATATAATTTTCATATAAAAAGGTGATTGTGTAATACGTATTTTAGAGGCAAATTTAGGCAAAATTAGAGGTATGTTTGTGATTTTTTTCCATCGAGCCAAAAATGCTCAATCGTGTTTTGGCTATTGTAGGTGTCTGTAGAAAATCCTGAAGATTTTTATGTAAATTTTTTTGAGAAATAAACTGTAGTAGTTTAATAACAGTGACTTTTCAAGAACACGCACAGTTTTGCAAATTGTGAACCCACGTCACCTTAACGTCCTCACTTTAAAATGTAAACAGTAGTTCATAAAATACTTTAATCGACTTGGTAGTAGCAAAATTTTAAATGATGTCTTCTTTGAAATGATTTATTTTAAATGGGGGCAGCACTGGGCCCCGGAAAATTCAGGTACGGCCTTAAGTACCTATGTGGGTAAAAAATACGTGTAGGTACACTGTGTACACGTATTTTATATTTTTTCTGACTAACAAAATTACGAAGATACAGCGAATTTTCGCAGCGAGTTCGTTACGTCGTAACGTAACGTCACAAGCCCCCACTCCGGAACAACTTTACTAATTGGAGGAATCGTAAATTAAGTGTCAATTATTTTTGGATAATCTAACTGAGACGGGCTAAATAGAATAATATTTTTCTGACCCAGCCATCATCCCTATTTATAAGACCACCCAAAGAATTTATAATACAATCTAGAGTAATAATCCCAAAAAAACAACAGTGAAAATTAATCTTCATGCCACGCACATAAAGCTCATATTTTCATAATGATTATGTTTAAATACCTACCTAACGTTCCCAAAAAATATACCTAAAGTTGTAGGCGTCCCTTACCCGCAAACTATCAGTGCAATAAAGTAGAAGGGGAGAGCTAACTTTAGGTATATTTTTTGGGAACGGGTTTGCCACTTCGTAAACATTCTAGATTGTATACAATTTCTTTGAGACGACACAAGTGACAAGCAAGACCACTCGGATAAGTAGGACGTACTAATCCTATATAGATATTGTTTTGATGTGTATGACTATGTAATTAGGTACGTATACACAACAATTTTATTTGCCTAGAAAATTAAAAAAACCTCTTAACTTTCAAGCGGTCGCATCCAATAACTTTTAAGGCTGAACTGATTTTCAACGAAGCTATAGTCTTACCACCTTATTTATAAAAAAATATGAACGTTTGCTAAGCTAAACCTATTTTATTTAAAAATGTTTTGTCTTGTTCATGCAACGCCAAATTTTGTAAAGAGTGATAGGGACAAAACATGTTTTAAGTAAAATAGGTTTAGCAAACGTTTGTTAATTTTTATGAATATGAGGGTTAGAACTTAGAACATCAAATTAGCCGTACGGTGTCCGACAAAGTAGAATAGGACCACTCCAAGTCTTCCCGTATATGTCGTATAAGGCGACTTAGGAAACACAAGCTGAATAAAGCTTATAAACATCAATGAAAGAGGGTCGTGATCCTGTCTTAAGACTTAAAAAGACCTGATGATGAGCTAAGAACTCAACAGACAAGGCTTTCGATTACAAAAAATCGCATCAAAATCGGTCTATTCGTTTAGGAGCTATGATGACACAGACAGACACATAGATACACGGACACAAACAAACTTAACCCGTAATAGGCGATGCGGCTAGCAAACCATCACTATTGTGATCCCTTTTCCATCTTCTCGCCCACCATAACGCTAAAAGAGGTATCTGGGCTCTGTCAGCTTAGAGCCTCAAAATCTAAAATTCTCTGTCTGCCCCGTTAGGGATAAAGACGTGATAATGTATCTGTATAACCCGCAAAAATCAACTTGGCACCTGCGAGGAATGTTTTTCTATCAGAGCGAGGTGCCTAGTTAACTTCTGCGGGTTGATATAATTGCATCTTCTTTAAGAGCCCGTATGACCCTAATAGTACTTAGAGCGATCTCAAATATTATCAATACCTAGTAAGGAAATACTCACTTTGAAATAAAAACACAGCAAAGTTGAGGACTAATTATATAATTTGCAAACACGATTTCTTAAAATTTTCTCGATAGAAAAACATTGCGAAGTGGCCTCCAAGTCACCTCAGAATTCGGTACTTGACAGATGTAACATAATAATATGAAATATGTTGTATATGCTAGCATATAGGTAAAAATAATTCTACATTAAGTTTTTTGCGATAAGGTAAAGTGGACATTATTTTATTTTTGGAAAATTAATCTGTGGATTACAAGGTACGAACACGGCGCGGCCATGTGTGACGTAACATTTCAATAAACAAGCTGTCAATTATGTAGGTTAGGTACAAAATGTTAGGTTAGGTTTCATTTATTTCTGGAAGATTATGCTTGATTTCTTATGCATAATTACATCAAAATGGTCTTCACAAAAGAATATCACAGATTTATCAGATGTATACTGCGGATCACGGCGGCGTGCCTACTGTAGCCACAGCTTACGACGTTCAGGACATTTAGGAACGTGTATAAACTGTTTATTTGGACACTTAATTGTCGCACTTCTACACATGGGCACGGCACACGTCTTGTAGTTCGCCATTTTCACAATTTCAGTTAAAAATCTCTAAACTTTCCACTCAAAATACGCGTATGAGTTAAAAACTTTGCTTTGTTTTTTGAAATGTGTGTTGTGACGTCATTTGACGTAAATGTTACGTGACCGACTATTTTTTGCGCGAATTTTTAATAAATTGATAAAAATATTAGGTCCTTACATATGAAATTGCCGTTCAGTATCAAAAAAGTGAAACAAGTTTTTTTTTATGAAATTATTATTTAATCAATCGAAGTATGCGCCGTTGTTATCGATACACTTCCGCCATTTTATAGGCAGATCATTGATACCTTTGGAAAAAAAATCCTGGGAGCGAGAGTCTTTGAACTGTTTGAAGGCGGTTTGGACTGCCTCATCAGTTTTGAAATTTTTTCATTGTAAAAAGTTATCCAAATTTTGAAAAAAGTGGTAATCGGTTGGGGCAAGATCTGGAGCGTATGGTGGGTGACGCAGAGGTTCCAGTCGCAGCTCCTCTAACTTGGCGATCGTTTGATGTGCAGTGTGTGGTCTAGCGTTATCCTGAAGGAGCAGTGGGCTAGAGCAATTCATCAGTCTCGGTTGTTTAATGGCGAGCTTTTCCATCATTGTTTGCAATTGTTGGCAATACAAGTCTGCAGTAATCGTCTGGCCTGATCTCAAGAAGCTGTAGTGGATAACACCAGCACTGGTCCACCAAACACTAACCAGAATCTTCTTTTTGGTCAGTTTTCGCTTAGGGCAAGGTTTTGCCGGTTCTCCAGGGTCAAGCCATTGTGGTGATCGCTTCCGATTGTCGTACAGGATCCATTTCTCATCACAAGTCACGATACGGTTCAAAATCCCCTCATTATTGTGGCGATTAAGCAAAGAAACGCAGCAAGCAACGCGTGTTTGTTGGTTTGCTTCAGTCAATTCGTGCGGTACCCACTTTTCCAGATTTTTAATTTTTCCGATTTGGCGCAAGTGGATAAGTATCGTTTTGTCACTTACGCCGAAGGCTGCTGCTAATTCAGAAGTGGTTTGAGATGGATCCGCTTCCACTATCGCCTTCAATTCCTCGTTATTCACTTGAGTATCAGGTCGTCCACGAGGCTCATTGTGTAAATCGAAATTTCCAGAACGGAAACGTTGAAACCAAAAACGCACCGTTCGTTCGTTAGCGGTGCCTGGTCCATACACGTCGTTAATTCTTCGAGTCGTTTCTGCAGCACTGGTGCCACGGTGGAACTCGTATTCGTAAATACCGCGAATTTTCAATTTGTCCATAGTTGTTGTTATAGCAATGTTGAAACTCAAACAAATGATGTTAAAACAAATGAAATACGAATTTTAAAACAATATTTTTCTGGCTTTATTTCGAAATAAATTTGAATTTGGAATTCCTAATGAAACGCAAGATATTTGATTTTAAAGTTGCCTGTATTGAAAATCGGCAATTTCATATGTAAGGACCTAATATTTATTTTCATAACAAATTAAGGATTTTTGAAAAAAAAAAATTGTGAGTGGTAGAAAATAATCCTACGTACATTTTAAAATAATTTCCAAAAAACTGTCAAGTAGCGAATTATACTAAAACGGAAAGTATTCAAGAAATACAATAAATTAGCACTTGTAACTTTGGATTATAATTGTATTAAATATAAGGCAGTCATCATATGTCTTACTTTTTAAATAACTCTTAAATTCATTCATTCATACATTTCAGCCGCATAACGTCCAATGCTGGACATAGGCCTCTCCCAGGGATTTCCAAAATGACCCATCTAGAACTCTTAAATATTCTTTGTAAAACGAAAAAAACCTCGAAGCAAAACCAGCCTCATTGACCTACCGCGATCTTTTCACCACGCATGACTCGCTGTCTCGCTTCGGCTAGAGTAAATTTGTGTGCGTGGAAGCGGGAGCAAAACATAGGTTATCCACATCAGGCCCAGCCTTAAGTTTGCACTTTGCAAGCCAACAAAAGATAACATCAATGCAGTAGCCGACCATAAGCATAGAGATTATCTGATAATAATATCGGCTGCGGACGGCGACCGCCCGCCGCCCGTGGCGGCTCGTAATGGCTTTACCAATTACAGTGTGGGTTGTGTGTTGACGCCGGGCGGCGACCGGTTGTAAAACTCTTCGCACAAATTCTTTAATAAAAGAGTGCTTTGACTCCGCACGGTCTTCAACAATTTAGGTATCTATTGACATGATCATGACTATCTTTAAGATAAGCATTGAGAGTATCTGAATAATAATCCCACCAAAGACATAAATGTGAAAATGGGAGCCAAGTTCAATATCCGACGATAACTGTTTAAGTTACATTATTGAAATTTTGGATTCAAGATTAGCCAAAAGACTTATTAATGTGCCAAATTTTATGTTGTGAAGTATTCATAAGGAGCTCGAAATGGCTCGTAGCTATATTGAAGGCAAGTATTATTTAAACAAAATAAAAAATAGGTATTCTGTCATTTCTGTCATATGTACCTATCTTGTCCTAATATTGTAAATGCGAAAGTGAGTTTGTATATTTGTTTTTTTGTTTGTTACCTCTTCACGCTTTATCTACTGAACCAATCTTCTTGGAAATTCGCATACACATAGTTAAGAGTACTGCATGAGTACTGAGAAGGATATAGGGTACCTTTCATCCCGGAAAAAAGTAATGTTCCCGTGGGATACGCGAGCGAAGCCGCGGGCAAAAGCTAGTTTCATAATAAAAACCAATATCAGCCGACAAATGCTTGCCAAGAATCTCCCTTTTGAATATCACAACCCGCCAACGGGCCGGTGAGCGGAGAGGGCAACGTTCGCGCGTATAGTAAAGTCAGTACCTAGGTTAGCCATTTATTAAAAATGAGTAACAAAAAATAAGAAGAAGTTTACTACTTTGATAAACCGAAAAAAGGATCCATTATTTTTGGATAATATAACTGAGGGTTGCTACGATATATACAGGCTGACTTTTTATCCACCTGCTAAATATTTGGAGCAAGTTCAGTCCATGATACTGAACTACTTTGTATTAAAAAAAAACGACGGGTTGCACTCCGGGAGTGCCGGCAGAAGTGAAAACTTGAATATTAACGTTGTGCATTTTTAATATTTTGGAATGGTTAGGGAATAATTTTGCACGAATTGCTTTAATTATCAGTATAAAAGTACTTTCATTTATGTGGTAGAATACAATATTAATTTATTGCGCTATCGTACACAAACATGACAATTTATATAACATTAAAAAGTTTATCTCTCAGCTAAACGAAACAGCAGGCGCAGGCATACATTTTCGCCGCGCCGTATTATAGAAAGAGAGGGGGATCCATCCTCTCCTACGCCGCGCCGGCTGTCTACTCTCCATCCTTCTTACGAATTTTCGATCAGGACACGTGTCCTGATGCGAGTTTAAATTTTTTTTACCCATTACATAAAAAGTGCACAACGCCGCTAAAGAAATTTTCTTACGGTTTTGTGTTCAAGTAATGATTCTGATTACAAGATTTAAACCAAGGGGGTGCTGCAAAGTCAACCTGTATGTATACACACACATGGCTGCTGTGTTCCAGTTCCTTTCTTTGAACTTAGCTGGACACACTGCTGCGTATCTAGATTAGATTATCGGTTGCGGACGGCAGCGCGGGCCGCCCCGCCATCGCCCGGGCTTGGCATTCGGCTTCTACAATCTGTCCGGGAAGAGAAACAGTTGATTCATTATAAAATGGAAGGGATAATCAAGGGAAGTATTAGCGACAGCCTTCATGCCGCTTTCATATCTTTTAGATAATAACTACAAGAAAGTCGTCTGCGCTGGTACAGTCGTGTTTGGCGGTAACCGGCAAGTTGTTTGTCTTTCGTGTAAGTGGCCAACACTGGTGTCAGACTTTTCAAGCTGCCGAAAAGCAGCTGACATAGCTTGTCGACTTCCATATCAATGCCTTAACGTGCCATCAAATACGCTTACTGTCTTCTGTGGTGCCATTCCGAGAAAATCCTTTGCCGTTTGTAGACAGTGTGGACACCAACCAAGTGTGGACCACGCCCGGGTTGCTTAGCTTGTAAAATCGCTAGCATGCGTACTCCCAACGGGCCACCGAGCATGGGAACCGTACCACAGAAGACAGTAAGAGTAACGTACAGAACGGAATCTCCTAAGGTCCCGCGCAATATGCGTCCCCGTTCCCTGTCCCCGCACCTTTCCCCCGTGCGGGAATGGTGCGGGGGCGCCTTGTCGACGGGCGAGAGCGGGCGAACACACACTGCACGGCGGCACGCGGCGGCACAAGAACGGGGAAGAAGTACGGGGACGGGGAACGGGGACGCATATTGCGCGTACCTTAGATTCCGTTCTGTATGTTACTCTTACTGTCTTCTGTGACCGTACAGTCAAAATATTAGTGTCTGGCACAAAACACTACGTCCGACGGCTACACCACCTGTTGCCGCCGATACCATCTTGATATACTGCCGTTCTTTGTACGGCCTTTTTGTAGCTTAGGTATTTATCTATGTACGAGCAGATTGTTACAGAAAATTAAAAAAAAGAGTGGCACTCCGGGAGTGCCGGCAGAAGTGAAAACTTGAGCAATTACGTGAGTTGTCAGTAACAGTGTCGCGAGTTCAATGGTTTTTTTCCCATTTTAAAACAATGCCCAACGCGCCTATAGAAGTTTTCACTTCACTAAAAATCTCTTTTATAAATCAAATGTATATGAAAATAAAAACATTAACTTAGTATTTTGATTTATTTGATTCTTTTTAAAAGAAAGCCAGTAGTCAGTGGCGAATTTGCAGTCCTTGCCGCTCTAGGCGCCCGGCCTCCCCTTTTTCATCACCCATCATATAGACTAGATACATAATTAATGAATTTACTTTATGGACCGTATAAAGTACAGGCAGTCTCCACTGCAGGAGCAGGTCCCTCTCTGTACTACCAGAGCCATACTTAGCCAGAGCAGCCAGAGGATTTGGCCTACACTATACACACTGGCCAAACAGGTTGAAGAGGTCTCATTGATGTTTATAAGCTTTGTTCAGCTTGTGTTTCCTAAGTCGTCTTCTACGACATTAACGGAAAGATTTGGAGTAGTCCTATTCTACTCTACCGGACACCACATGGCTATTAATTTATAAATAGTATTATTTATATCGCAATTCGACTTATTAGAAATAGGACAGCTCTAAGTCCCGTCCGCCCGCGTGATTAATCATACGTCTACAGGGCCGGCCGCAGGGCGCGGAACTTGGGCGACCCGGATGTAACGCACTTAGCTCACTTCTCACTTTAGTCCATTCGCCCAAATGGTTTACACGCTTTGTCGGCGGTCCGACAAATGCGGGCGGAGGCCGCTCGTTCAAAGACGTTGCCTGCGCTGTACACTCACAGAATACATTGGTACGTTGCGCTGACTGTTTTTATTCGTCATTATCATTGACTCGAGATGGAGCAAGATGGAAAAAAAGCGGCCAAGTGCGTGTGGGACTCGCCCATGAAGGGTTTCGTAACAGCAAGTAACATAATATAAAAGTTCTAAAGGTAAATTGCGGTTTACGATTTATGACGTATTAAAAAAAATACTTACTAGATCTCCTCAATCCAATTTTCGGGGGAAGTTTGCATAGGAATGTACATCATATATTTTTTTTAGTTTTATCATTCTCTTATTTTAGAAGTTACGGGGGGGGGGGGGGGGGGACACACACATTTTACCACTTTGGAAGTGTCTCTCGCGCAAACTATTATAGTTTAGAAAAAAAATATATTAGAAACCTCAATATCATTTTTGAAGACCTATCCATAGAAACCCCACACGTATGGGTTTGATAAAAAAAAATTGAGTTTCCGTTCTAAGTATGGGGAACCCCCAAAATTTATTGTTTTTTTTTTTTCTATTTTTGTGTGAAAATCTTAATGCGGTTCACAGAATACATCTACTTACCAAGTTTCAACAGTATAGTTCTTATAGTTTCGGAAAAAAGTGTCTGTGACATAGGGACGGACAGACAGACAGACAGACATGACGAATCCATAAGGGTTCCGTTTTTTGCCATTTGGCTACGGAACCCTAAAAACTGACATGATGTGCCGACACCACATAAGAGTGAGATAAGGATAAGGCAGAAGAAGAAGAAACATTGATCTCAACAACTTTTATAATCAACACTTTGTGTGTGATTTGAAGGATTATTATGTTGGTATTTTCGTTTTTGTTTTTCCGTTGTTTCATTAATCGAAATAAACAAATGATTAAATTAATAATGCTTTGATGGTAAATACGAAAATGTGTAAATTCCGAAAATTAAGCAGGCCATATTCTGCCTATATTCATTCAAACGTGTGATAAGAAATTTTTTTGTATGCCTTCTTATTTTTGTACATTTTCCTGGTTTACAAATAATATTATGAATTAATAATAATAAAATTTTAGAAAAATTATCGGTATCCCTATGAAAATACCTCATAAAGGCGCGTACAGACCGGTGTAACGTAACAAGTAATGTATCAATTTGCCTTTCATTGCATCATTGCATGATACATTACGTTACACCGTTCTGTACGCGGCTTTAGGATTCGACCTTTTGTGCCTGGAGTGGTAGACCACATGCAGTAATGTTGTGGATAGGTACAATAAAGATATGTAGATAAAGTCCCCGGAACTGCAACGCTAGCGACATCTATGCTAATAAACTCCTAATTACAGCGGTCGGCAAACCGACAGATCAAAGGCATGTTTCATTTTATAGCCGATTGCGGGATTATCTAGCTGGCGTGTAAACAGTGTAAACGGGTTATGACGTCATGGATCACTAATTAAGATGATAGGACAGCGCAAAAATGTTGTAGGTAGGTATATCTGTAAATTCAAAAAAAAAACTGGCGACAAAAGTACTTACATAAAACTTTCCGCTGGCCAAATTATGAAATTTTTATAATTCTATACAGTATGAGTTTTATAACTACTTTCCATGAAAAAATAATTGATGAAAAATGAAAAAAAATATCCCATACAAATCATCGCTCAAATTAACGGATTATGTGTTTCTTGCAATGCTATGCTCTTTGAAGGATGCATAATATTTATCAATTTTTGAAAATTGATAAATATTATGATGGGTTGACCCATCTATTTAGATTTCTTTTTCCATCTTCCCGCCCACCATCACGATGAAACTGGCCTTTGGGTCTTGCGGCCCTATGTGCTTTTTGCCGCAAGGCCCAAAATGCTCAGTCTGCCCCATTACATTGCCCCAAAGACGTGATAGTGTATATAAAGCTATCCCAAAGGAAACTTGTCCACTTACACAAGTGAAAAGCGAAAAATCTCGTATTTTATGTTTAAAAAATATGCCAGGCGATTCACGCAGAATGTCTTCAACTCAACCCTTCACAAAAGATGCGAATGAAAAATTAACCCTCTATCGGCGGGCGAGGTCAACCCGCACTTCCGTTTGCCGACTTTCATCTAGTTTCAGAGGACAATGAGGTTTTTTATTTTTTAATTTAGTGCAATTTAAACAGTTACGGCCCTACGGGTTAGATGTCAAAAGGAAGTATTGTTTCCTTTTGACGGTAAACAGAAACCGTTATACTCGTAAGAGCTAGGACTTTGTAATATTATGTCAGGCCTGTGTCACTCCCCGTTTAGGTATCGAAAATGTACCTACATTATTACTATGCGCGCAGGCGGCCCATCGGGGTGGTAAATTCAGTTATAGGAAACGTTTGACCAGAGTAATAAGAATGAAATTGGCTTGCAATGGATGTCTAGGTATCTATACGAAAAGGTGCTGAGTTCTGACGTGAGCTAAATTAAACCATATCGCTAGCCACATTGAGTAGATATTTCTTTGAATTTCTTTGCTGAGTAAGATTATGTACGTTATTTTTTTTTATTTTGTGGTAATATTTAGCGAAATTCTTTCCATATATGATTTTTACGATGATATCTCCTTCACGAGAACTAGGTGCGACTCTTTCAAAGAGGCGGCCTTAATGCCACGCCGAACAGTATTTTTGAAGACTTCCATGGAAAAGAATCATAAAATTGTCTTAGGTTAGAACCCCATTAAAAAAAACAGCGGCACTCCGGGAGTACCGACAAAGTGGAAACTTGAACAAGGTGGTGTCGATATCAGCGTCGTGAGTTCAATGGTTTATTCCCATCTCAAAAAGTGCCCAACGCGGATAAAGAAACACCACCACAGGTATAGGTGGCCATACCACAGGTATACATGTATATTGGCAGCTCAACTGTTGAAATGGCGCCTCCATCCCATGGGATGTTTTCCCGCGGTATTTGCTCGATGCGGGACATTTGCCGACGCGAGTGACGCCGCGAATGTTTTCACTTCAAAACACAAAATTTGCCAGACGCTTGAAGTGATTCATCCCCAGTAACTTTTGAACGGCTCAACGATTTTCATTAAACGTAGGAATAAGAACAATCTCACCATCTCACCAGACAAGGCTTTCGATTTAAAAAAACCGAAGTTATTCATCCCCAGTAACTTTTGAACGGCTAAACGATTTTCATCAAACGTAGGAATAAGAACCATCTCACCATTCTCACCAGACAAGGCTTTCGATTTAAAAAAACCGCATCAAATCAAAAATATAGTAAATCATTAAACGAGCAAAGTGACGGTATTTCCGACCGAATTTAATATTTCGAAAGGAAGTGAACAAACACAGTCGGTAAAATGTCCCGCGTCGAGCAAACACCGCGGGCAAATAGGTATCCCATGGGCGGCGTCATTTCTGCGGTTGAGCTGGCAATATTACCCTGAGTGAGAACGGAGAACCAACATTGACCGAGAGAGCCAAGCGTTTTGAGATTAGCCGGAAATGCTTTTGTCCGTCCATCTGTTCTCGCCTACACGTCGCATTTTTTAACCGATTTTGACGATTAGTAGCGTGTGTTCACTAAAAAATACGGCGATTGGTGATCAAGAGATTTCCTTTGGCTGAGTTGATCCATACGACTCAAATATGAATTTAAGAAGGGGAGCCATCTTGAATTTTTGTGCAGTGGGGGGGGGAAGGAGTTATGACGTATTTGTTTTTCTAAAACTAGTCGTGTGGGGTATCAAATGAAAGGGCTTTATGAGCTGATTCTAAAAATATACTACATCATAACATTTCACTCACCTGTTTTCTGAAAAAACAAAAAACATTTTCAAAACATACCAAGTTTGGGCGCCTACAGGGAGAAAACGGCTGAATGATTTTTTATAAAACATACGCCAAATGAATTGAAATATACTCATATCTAACGTCATGGAAACAAGTTTGTTAATTTAAACATTTACTATTTTTTGTAATAATTTTATTCGATCCCCAGATCCACGAGTTAGAATTTTTCTTATAAACTTATATGTATAATCGCAAAGTGTCATTTATCGCATTGGAACATGATAAGAGGGAAAGGGGAGGGGGACCACACCCCTCTCACCCTACCACCATACCCACACCACATATTCACGCAGCTTTGTTCCAGACTCGTTAGAGCGTACCATAAAAGCTACTCAAATTGATAAGAGGGCGCAGTAAAGGGTGATAGGGGTGTGCCCCCCTCCCTTTCCCCTTTTTCATGTTCCAGTATACTTTGCAATTATACATATAAGTTTATAAGAAAAAATACTAACGTATGGAACAAGGGACCAAAAAAATAGTATATGTAAAAATTTTCAAAATTGCTTCGATGACGTTAGATATGCGTATATTTCAATTAATTTGACGTATGTTTTATAAAATTTATTCAGCCGTTTTCTACCTTAAGGAGCCCAAACTTGATATGTTTTGAAAATGTTTTTTGTTTTTTGTTTTTTCAGAAAACAGGTGAGTGAAATGTTATGATGTAGTATATTTTTGAATCAGCTCATAAAGCCCTTTCATTTGATACCCAACAAGACTAGTTTCAGAAAAAAAAAATTATCTCCATACAAAAAATTGATTACGTCATAACCCCCACTGCACAAAAATTCAAGATGGCTCCCCTTCTTAAAATGATCTTAGGGTTCAGAAGGTTCACCCTGCCAAAGGAAACCTCTTGATCACCAAACGCCGTATATTGGGTTTTTATGTCGTGAACACACGCTACTAGAAAATTTGCACTCAAGTTCCTTGATCGTGATTTTTAGTTGAGGGGAAAATAGGGGGAAGTTTTCTGTAGCGTTATATATAGACGGATTTCAATCAAATCAGAGAGGCACACTTAATTAGGACTTCATTATATACAAGATGTTGCGAAAAAAATCCTAAAGGGGGAGTGGAGGTGGGAAAACAGGGGGGGAAGTTTGCTTTAGCGTTATAACTTAAATGATAACTGTAATGATAGAATGTAAGAAGAAATAAAATAAAATAAAATAAATAAAATAAAACTTTTATAACTATATAGACAGATTTCAATTTTTGTTTTTTTTTTTTGGATAATTTATACCTACCTACATCAGACTACGCACGCAGTCCTCTCCGCCTTCACAAGACGAACGTGTAGACCAATAGGATCAAGGGCTACGAGTAATCGCTAAAACTTATACGAGTACCCCTATTTTGCTCAAAAGTCTACTCTACATAGCTCTACATAAGCCTATTGCAAAATTCAAGCACCTGAAATTCGATTTAAAATTGTACTTTTTTCGTTAATATTGTTGCGCAAATAACTTTTAGGACTTGTATTATGACATAATCTTACTGTCTTCATGTGCTTGTATATAGAAATAGCTTTGCTAAGCCAGTGGAAGTGGAAAAGTGTAGATTATTGCATGGTTAATATGGCTCGCGAGGTCTACTATTCTCACAGAACCACTACTTTAGACATATTCAGTATTCAGACCTTAGGCAACCCTGAACACAACCATTAGAAGAAAACTATGGTATTCTTTTTAATAGCTATTAAAAACTTAAGTGCGCTTCGGATAGCAATGGCCAGCATCATAAGACCACCTTTTCATTTACTTTACGGCCGAGTCCGCCTCTGTGGTCAGTTTATGCGGGATCCGGGGGCTTGGGACCTAAGTTTCAACTATAAAGCGTGATTTTTTTAAACACCAGCAAAATTTTTGGTTCATGTTCAATAGATACATGGTGCTGAACTACTTTCCATAAAAACAATTAACAATATATGAATAAACAAATGCCTTCCCATAGAAACCTCTCAGCCAAACGGATTTTGTAAGGGGGACGAATATGTTTCTGTTTAACCGACTTCAAATAAGGATGAGGTTATTAATTCGACCCGTATGTTTTTTTAAATATGTAACGCGATATTTTTTTATTTGTAATTCTTTCTTGGCGAAGACATGACAAAAAACTTTGGAGATATGGAAGAAACTGCTTAAAGAAAATGATTGGTTGATTTTCTTTTTGTTAAAACATGTAATTATTCCAAAAATTTGGTTAAAAAGTCGCCCTGTAAGTGTCTGTCCACCAAACCAGCGCTGGTACCCTACCACAGATGACATACTTACATTACTTACATTATCATCGAAGCCACTTCGAAAATATCGATTTTCAATGTCGATTTAGCGACTCGTCCAGTCGTCCCTCGACTGGGACGGGCGGGATCATATCGCATATCATCATAAGCTAACCGACCCGTCGCGACCCTAATCCGGCCCTGGCAAGCCGTCACTTGACAGGTAAAAATCGCCCGCAGCCGGGTCGGACTTAGGGTTGGCGAAATTTGAATTTATAAGTGACCCGCTATTCTTTGCCGGCTGGCTGGGGTATTTATTGGTGATATGACTATTATTAAATGCGAAGTAAAGAAAATAAATGCTGATCCCTAGCCTTTGAGAGTTCCTAAATGTTATCCTTAACCGCTCCATGAAATAACACGAGAGTCGTCTGATAGTATTGTCATATTTATATGTCAAACCAAATTAGACTTTATCGTAAGTACGTAATGCTCAATGTCCTAAGTCTATTTTAAATTTATAGACTAGCGCCACCCAATCGATGAAACTCCCCGGTGAGTACTAGGAACACATGACGAAACAGGAGCAGCAATCATAAAGAGCGCCGCGCCGGTTAGCTAGTGTCGCGACATAACATCGACAGCTTATCGATTAACTCATCGTCTCCTGTTTACGATGACCCCTCTTCCTCTTTTTCACTGCCCGTTTCGTTTAGGGCTACCAACTGAACGTTTGTTGTAAAATCTCAGATGTTAGAGTTATAGAAAAAAGTTTATTTTGTATTTCACAAATAATAACGATAAATTTGTATTAATCAAAAGGTAACTGTTAGCATTTATTACTGTGTAATCTTATTGACCTATCCTTCTATTATTTATAATAATAATAAGACATTGAATATGCCAAGGGATTTCCGATACTGGTCGGATCAAGCTTTCAACGTAAGTCTAGTAGTCCGCCACTTGTAAGACAATTTCATTGTTAAATAATAAAGTTTAAAAAAATAAATAAATATAATCGAGCCAAATATAATGCATACACAAAAGTCTACTTTCCGAGGGACAGATGCATTACCATGAGAATTGGTTGGCTAACACTATACCCCCTAAGTATCAGACCCAAACGTGATGCGTTTTTGAAAATGTGCTTAGCGATACCAGCTTTTTATTTTTTACGTACTGACGTAGTCTAGCTTTTATTTTGAAATGACATGTCAGATTTGGGCAAAATTTTGTAATTTTATTTTTAGGCATTAAACTGGTTTTCACAATCGAAATATGAACTTGAAAGAGAATAGAGTGTATAAATTTTCCATTCTGATGGTCAAATATGATTATTATGATGTGATACACTATATTCTCTTTCAAATTCGTATTTTGACGTCGAAAGCTAGTTGTATACCTAGATACTTATATGCAATTTCTTAGAAAATACATAAAATAAATAATAAAATTTTGTTGAAATCTGGCATGACGTTTCAAAATAAAAGATAGTTTACGTTTGTATGGGAAACTCTGATTCTGTCTAGGGCAGGGGGGGGGGGGGACTCTTAGGTTGAACAAGAGGAACAACTAAAAAGAAATATAACAACCGCTTAAATTCGTATCGTCCGACAAGCTTGATGGCGGGCGCTGCGACTTGACTCGAGTGATATACTGTGTACACAGTAACCCTCTTGACAGGCCCACATGCGGCCAGACATCAGTCACCGCAGCCCTAGCCCGAGAGACAATAGGGCTGTACATACAATATAACTAGGTACCTTCTTTATAAAATACTTTTCATCTAATAGGCAGATTTAACGAAAAAGCGAGCTAAATTTTCCGCCGAGTCAACGAGTACTCCGAGTAGCGAGTCCATAATTCGGTTTACTAGTTACCTTTATTCAGAAATAAAGAATTTAAAAATTTACTATATTCATCAACTCCAAGTCTTCCCGTGGATGTCGTAGAAGGCGACTTAGGAAACACAATCTGAACAAAGCTTATAAACATTAATGAGACATCTCCAACCCGTCTGGCCAGCGTGGAGAGTGTAGGCCAAATCCTCTGACTGCTCTGGTTTATATATGAGGGTCGTGCCGTGGAGACTTAAAAAGACCTGATGATGATCAACTGTATGATACCTAAGATCACTAATTCACTAACTAGATTTATTTATTTTTATTTATTCAATATTTATTGCACAATAATGTAACGATTATAATACAAAAGGTAAAAAAAACTTAATGCCAAGCATTGTCTACCAGTTCACCTTAGAGACGTAGCAGAAAAGGTAGTAAATGGGGTGCAAGATTAACTACTTAAAAATAAAGAAAGAAGAGTGTTATATACAAATAATAAAACATATACAACGTGGAAGGGACATACCCGTAATAAATCAAACCACGGGCTATACTAGAACAATATAGTATAATGAAATTAAATTAACTCTCAAGAAACAAAGAAAAAATTTCGACATTCCCATACAAATCGCCACTGCACACTTTTGTATGGAAATGCCGATTTTTTTTTGTTCTTTGGCTGTTATTTTAATTTCAATATACTATTGATCTAGTATAGACCGTGGTTTGATTTATTACGGGTATGTCCCTTATAATTCGTATAATTTGCAAAAGGATAACTTGTTAAACTTAGAATCAGCAAACATTATACTAAGAAACTCCTTTTTTGGGGAAGTCGTGTTATTAATTGGACGAGCGAGCGAAGCGTCTCAGTTTCAAGATCGGCCTAAAATGCTTTCCGCTTGTCTGTTTTCGCCTACCCATTAGTACAAGTCGCATTTATTTTTCCGACGATTTTGACAAAAATTAGCACATAAGTTCATTGATTTATTTATTCTATTCGTCTATCAAGATTTTTGATTAGGGAAGAAATAGGGTCCAAAAGGGGGAAACTTTGCTGACGCGTTACTTATTGACGGATTTTATTAAAATTTGAGAGGCATAGTAAGGACTTAAAAAAAAACGGGCAAGTGCGAGTCGGACTCGTACATGAAGGGTTCCTTACCATCGTACAATGTTTTGAAACGTTGAAGAAACACGTTTCTTGTATGATTATTAACTTTATCTTATTTTTAGTATTTGTTGTTATAGCGGCCACAGTATATACATACATACATCATACATACATAATCGGTGAAAATTTCAGGTGTCTAACTATTACGATTCAATAGATAGAGCCCTGTGACAGACGGACAGACGGACAGACAGCGGAGTCTCAGTAATAGGGTACCGTTTGCACCCCTTGGGTACGGAACCCTAAAAATACCAAAAGGGGAGAGTAGAGAGGATAAAAGGGGGAAGTTTGCTGTAGCGTTTTATGGATAGATCTTACTGAAAGCCCCGGGAAAGGGAAAAGAATCGATTATTGCATGGTTATAAGAGCTCACGAAGTCTACTGTTCTTACACCACAGTAATATAATCAAATCCAATAGCAATCTTTTACATTGTACTACGACACAGGTAAGTACATAACGTACGGAAACCATTATCATAATTTCAGCTACACGATTTCCATACCTGGGATCTGGTTAACTTTCCACATTAAGTTTATGACGATAATAAAAACTTTATCAGAATCTAATCACCCCCACTATCTAATTTATGTACAGGACCGCAGATCTGCACAGTATTTTAATTACTGATAAATTAATTAATTTACCTATGGTAATTAATAATTTATTACATAAAAATACATACTTACATACAAGTACATTAAACTGTAACCTTAAATACAAATGAAATGAATAGAAAACTATACACTAAAATAATAACTAAATAAAAGTTACATTATATAAAACATTATAATACATAAAAAATATTTAATTAGTATGTAAAATGCATATTTATAAATGGATAACAGATGTGAGAGGCGAGGCGACTAAAGAATATGAGAGAAAAGTTTACAATATCCAAAATACGACAGCACAATCAGTTGATTAAAAATTATGTGTACGAGTAGAAAAAAAATACCCAACATATATTTATTGTTTGCATTCTTTATTATGTGATATTTTGTTCTTCTTCCTTCTACCTACTTCCTTTGCGCTACCACCTTGTTTCTTATTCTATCCCGGAGAGATACACCTCGCATTGCTTGTTCCATAGCTCTCTGTTCTCTCTCTCTTTGTTCTATTATGAGTATTATCTAATTATATAAGTCATAGATTAATAAAACATTTATTATTAGTTTCATATACGAGGTCGAGTATTTACTTACTTAATTTTCAGTTTTAGTTTTTTAATTCATAATTCTTTACTGTAAATAAAATTAAATAAAAATAAGTTTATTTGTCTTTTAATAAAATATAAATAATAGTTAATTTGGGAGTCTTCATAAAAACAAAGTAAAAGTTCTTGCACAGTAAACCATCAGTTTCCTTTAGCCGCGTATGAGGCGTGTGGTGTTGGTAGGACTGAGATTGGCGTTATAATAAATTACATTACGCTTGTGTGGCAGAAGATAGAAGTACGAGTATATAAGGTATTATAATATTTGAAGACACTAAGTTTGTACGTTGCTTCTTTTTTAAATTGTGTACGAGCCATGCTCGCACATTTCGGCGTCACGCGGCTACATACTATGTAGGTCGCGTGTCAGCTGTTTTAACATAACATTTTACATCAATTAATTACTAACAATGAGACACTATCGAGCAGCGATCGAGAAAGGACCCGTCACACCCAGCTCTACAACATGTAATTTATATAAACAATAAACCAGTTTCTACGTGACGTGGTCTTGTGTCTCCATACCATCATCATCAACCAACCTCAACAACATCATCTCTTCGTGTATGGCGTAGGCCTAGGTGAAATCGAAGCCTGCGCCGTACATAAAGAGATGATTTTTACTTTATGTACGGCGCAGGCTTCGATTTCACCTAGGCCTACGCCATACACGAAGAGATGATGTTGTTGAGGTTGGTTGATGATGATGGTATGGAGACACAAGACCACGTCACGTAGAAACTGGTTTATTGTTTATATAAATTACATGTTGTAGAGCTGGGTGTGACGGGTCCTTTCTCGATCGCTGCTCGATAGTGTCTCATTGTTAGTAATTAATTGATGTAAAATGTTATGTTAAAACAGCTGACACGCGACCTACATAGTATGTAG
This sequence comes from Acrobasis repandana, assembly GCA_963576875.1. Lineage (NCBI taxonomy): Eukaryota > Metazoa > Arthropoda > Insecta > Lepidoptera > Pyralidae > Acrobasis > Acrobasis repandana. The sequence continues at coordinate 5,074,469 of OY756238.1, forward strand.
CCGCGTGACGCCGAAATGTGCGAGCATGGCTCGTACATACTCCCAACCCCAAAAGATGAGGAATAGATCGAGTAAGGAACCGCCACTTGACATGATAGTGATACATAAGAAAAATAATTTGAATGTAGGTTATGTTCGCTTTACGCTTCTTGATGCTGCAGCACGCGACGTAGGGATCCCAGGAATCGTCCTGGCATTGTCTATCCGCTGCTGCTGCTGCGTGTCCTCCCGACCCGGTCCACTCGAACAGGAATTCTTGAGATGTCTGTGTTGTTGATGATGATATGTTTCTAAGGAACGCATGATACGACTATAGGTCGCAAGGACATGATGTTGATCTTAAATTTAATGTTTGATTTCTTGAAAATTGTTATCATTCGATGTGACGTATTTCATTATTCTATGTATCCGGTGTCCAACGAAGTCAGTAGGCACGCAGTTTTGCAAGCTTGCAAATAGTTGTCACTGGCCTTGTTCACTGTCTATGTCGTTGAACTTGTGATGTGTAATGCAATTAGGCATTTCTTGAAAGTATCATATGATGGTTTTTGTAATTTAATTTGATTGTTCTTGATAAATTATGTGTGTTTGTATGATGATATCTCGTAACACATGAGTTCTGATTTATGAAGTCAAAATTACTCTTTCTGAGTATATTTTCTATGTAGATTTGTGACACATTCAGTGACCACAGTGTTCGTAGTTAGGAAAATAATATTCCTTGCTTAGCTTACATTGTAATAAAATGAAAAATCCACTACCTTGTTCGCGGCGTAGCTTCTATTCTATGATGATTAATGATTGTTGGTGTCCAGCTGAACGACGGAGACTTCCCACTGTTTGCGGCGAAGCTCCAATGTTTGTTAAATGTTAATGATATGTCCAGCTGAACTACGGAGACTTCCCACTGTTTGCGGCGAAGCTCCAATGTTTGTTAAATGTTAATGATATGTCCAGCTGAACGACGAAGACTTCCCACTGTTTGCGGCGAAGCTCCAATGTTTGTTAAATGTTAATGATATGTCCAGCTGAACGACGGAGACTTCCCACTGTATGTGGCGAAGCTCCAATGTTTGTCAAATGTTATTATGTCCAGCTGAACGACGGAGACTTCCCACTGTATGTGGCGAAGCTCCAATGTTTGTCAAATGTTAATGATATGTCCAGCTGAACGACGGAGACTTCCCACTGTATGTGGCGAAGCTCCAATGTTTGTCAAATGTTAATGTTATGTCCAGCTGAACGACGGAGACTTCCCACTGTATGTGGCGAAGCTCCAATGTTTGATAATGATATGTTGATGATCTGCTAGACAACGAACTAAGGTAGCGTCGGATCTTACTTGATAAATGATGAAAGAGTTTTGTTGTAAATAACACTGTGGTTTCACTGCTGGTGGTGTTGACACATGATACTTGTTCTTGATAGCTTCTTGATAGAGCTGTTTCGTGTGTTTCCATGTTTGCGCTGATTGCTTCGGATTACTCGCGCCCCTGCGATATATGCGCCTTCTCAATTCAACTGGTGAGACCCGCTTGTGGGAGGCCAGTGAACCGATTCGCTACGTATCGCAAAAGGGCCCGAAATCCATCCGACTCGAAGGACCTTTATGTACGGCGCAGGCTTCGATTTCACCTAGGCCTACGCCATACACGAAGAGATGATGTTGTTGAGGTTGGTTGATGATGATGGTATGGAGACACAAGACCACGTCACGTAGAAACTGGTTTATTGTTTATATAAATTACATGTTGTAGAGCTGGGTGTGACGGGTCCTTTCTCGATCGCTGCTCGATAGTGTCTCATTGTTAGTAATTAATTGATGTAAAATGTTATGTTAAAACAGCTGACACGCGACCTACATAGTATGTAGCCGCGTGACGCGGAAATGTGCGAGCATGGCTCGTACAAATTGTTTATTATGAAAAAAGAAATAAATACAATTTAAATAAAACTAACAACAAACTAAATCTAATAAAACCGGCCAAGTGCGAGTTAAACTCGAGTGGAGAGGGTTCCGTACAATTGACAACATTTCATTTTCAAAAAGGTATAAAAATACGAAAACCGTTTCGAGATTTGGCGATTCTGGACACGTAAAATATTTTTTCAGATATTTTTGCGTTATATTTTAAGAGGTACATGAAAAAATCTGAAAAGTACGAGGAAATAGGAATTTCACAGGTTACGCCTTTCCTTCTAAAACTTAAAAAATAATATACAAGCTGTCAGCTATCAATTTGAAATTTTAGACGTTGCGTGCACAGTGGTCACAGTATAACTATTATACAGTAGTGTGTCTCCATACAAACAGTCGGAATGTAAATCATACCTACCGCCTCGGAATGTGGTATGCAATGCAGTCGGTATGCAAAATGCAACAGTTGTGGATGCGTAATAGTAAACAGTAAGCGTGCAATTTGTGAATATTCAGTACCTTTTTTGGGGAATAATATGGCAAAATATAGACTAGGTATATTGTGCTGTTAGTAATTGCTTGAATTCTTCATTAACGCACCCAGAGATATCATTTTTAAATTATCAAGATACTTTTAAGGGTTCCAACGGGACGGGGCCCTATTACTTAGACTCCGCTGTCTGTCAGATTGTCCAACTGTCTGTCCGCACTTAGATAGGTGACTAAAAAGTGTCACGAAAAATTCTAGAGCTACTCCATGCTTCGGAAGGCACATTAAGTCGTTGGTCCCGGCTGTCTTCATTATATGGCAGACGTCAAGCTATGTCAGATGGCTTTATGCAGCTTGAGAAATCTGACACCAGTGTTGGACACTTACACACACGAAAAACAAAAACAAACAAGTGAGTTGCGTACAAATACTTTCGCATTTATAATTGGTATAAAAAGTATAAATAGTATAAAAATAACAAAACTAGAAAGAAACTCAAGTAGGTAGATAAAATAAAATACTGTAGGCCTAGCGCGTGTTTACATACTGCGTTGCTCTAGGTATATAAGTCAAGATGAGGGCCGAGTCATAATACTGTATAATAGTTATACTGTGGCATGGTGGTGTTGTTTGTAAATTTCGCTTTAAGTGCAAATAAACTGTGCATATTAGCTGCATGCGTGGATTCTTTCATAATGAAGGTTTCTGAGGGGTTTTCTATGGCCGACAGTCGCAACTAGCCTAAAGTTGACCTCATGATGCTACTGGAATACCTATATGCAGGAAAACGACAGCTTCAATGTAGCTGAAATTCGAGGGGCTGATGTGATGATATCGTCGAGAGAATCCTATGTGGAAACTTCAGTTGGATATGTAGAAGTGAAAAGACAAAATACATTTGTTACTCTAAAGGCAGAGTTAGTCCAGAACAAAAGTCCGTTGTAAACTTTATACGAATATAGTAACATAAATAATTATTAACTACTTGTTAAAATTATAAATAAAACAATGTTATAAATTCGCAAAACAGCAAATTTTATTTTCTCTGTGTAATGTAACCCTACCATTTCAATATAGGACTTATCAGGTTAATAAATCCACAAGCTATTATCACTGAATCATCCAGTGTGGTTTTAATAATTTAAATAATCGAACTCTTCCTATAACTCACTCTATATGTATTCTTAGCACTTTTTTTTATTTACTGCAGAACACCATTCAATCCGTGTTGATTTTGGTATGTGAAAGAAATATTTTCCTGGACACAATAATACTCTGTTTTTATACAGGAACAAAACACGAAACTATGGGAACATTGAGGTCGATTTTCTATTACGAATCTATACTAATATTATAAAGCGGAAGAGTTTGTTTGTTTGTACGCGCTAATTTCGGGAACTAATGGTCCGATTTGAAAAATTCTTTTTTTGTTGGGTAGTCCATTTATAGAGGAAGGCTTTAGGCTATATAACATTACGTTCCGACAACCACGCGAACGAAGTCGCGGGCACAGCTAGTTCAATAATATATAAGTCAATGCACGAATTATAAAAAGCACAGACGAGACGAATGGTACCAAAATTATTTATTCATAAAGTTCTTTGATTTGTTATGATTTTGTTTGTCCAACTGCCAACTGACATCAACAATGATAGTGTTGAGAAGTACTCGTATCAGTTCGATAGAAAGACCATCTAATATCGATAGTTCTTTCAGTACATATAGGAGAATGAGGTTTGATAAAAAAATACACATGCATTCAAATGTTTACCTATCCAAATGTTTGGTGACGAAATGATAATATTTGCTTTATATGCTTAACGTTTCAGGTTATAAAAAATAATTTTGATATCAAGGTTTTAGAAACCATAAAAAAATTAAGTAAGGAAAATTAGCTAAAAATAACGTTAGTTTTTGTTAGTTACTGTTTAGATAAAAATACTAAGATCATATCTACTTCTTCAATCATACTTTTGTAAGTGATATACTATCGATATCGATATCCAACTGCTAAAAAACACAACTCTATAGACGTCAGTAAAAGTTTTATTTTTTAAATTATAAAATATGACAAAGACGTGAACTCGTTATCACCTCACTCTTGTACTTACGCTCTTTTAGAATGGAGAGATTTTAAATAATTTATTTTAGGGGAAATAATGAAAAGAAATGAGAAAGAAAATATACGTATGTCTTGTTTTTAAAGTTCTTTAAGGAAAAAAATTAAAATATGCATATAAAATTTGAAATGTTGTCAATTGATTGAATTCTTATAAGTTTTCCTGTAATCTACAAGCAATGAACTATATTTCGTATTTTTTTCAAAATTTTAGGCTCAATAGTTTCAGAGATCCGGGGGGGGGGGGGAATGGTCAATTTTATTTATGTATTTATCAAACTTTATTGTCCAAAGTAAAAATATACTTTTAACAAATGGCGGACTTAATGGACTTAATTTTCGTCTTCTTTCATGAATAAAATCAAAACTGTTTATTTTATAATTATAACAAAAATATATTTGAGATCCTCATAACGAGCCCTTTCATTTAATATATGACACAGTAAGGTTTGCAAAACTTTTTTTTAATTTCGTAATTTGTAAAATGACCCTTATTTAAAAAAATATTTATTTACTTTGCACATATGTGTTTGGGTCTTAGGATTACAACATTCTACCAAATTTCACCTGATTCGGTCCAGTAGATTCGGGGCAAATTGGCTGTGACAGACGGACGGACAGATAGACGCACGAGTGATCCTGGGTTCCTTTTTTCATTTTTTGTACGGAACCCTAAAAATGAATTAATGATTTAGAAATCTAAAAGATTATGACCATGCGGCATGGTGCCAAGAACACTGACTGCGTTTACTCTAAAGAATTAGCCAGCCCTCTTTGTAAGCTAAGCTACTAATAAAATAAATGCTGATGCAATTGTTTATAATGATATTGACAACTGGAGCACTTAAAATATCAAAATCACTTATCAAAACGATCTCGCTTCATCTAAATGGATATCTTTAAGACCAGAGAACTTATTATGATTTACTTTTACGTCCAGAAATATTCAGAAGATAGCATAAAATTCCGTTTTACGAACGCGCGTTCACGATTCGTCGTAAAGAAATTCCGAAATTAAAACCTGAGAGGTTCTTAAAGTAAGTTTATTGCGTGACGCGATGATGTCAAGCGCCGTGGAACCTTGTTTGGAAGTACCTTTTCGGAATGTTTTATGGCGATTTTTTATATTTTGTATACCTACTGTAAAGAATATAGTCGTATTCTGTATTATTATCAAACAACTTTGAAGTTTAAACTGTTACTATTTTGCAAGAAAATAAATTAATGTGACAAAAATTATTGTGACAAACTATATTTTTATTATTATATTTTTGTATATTTATTAAATTGTATGTATAATATACTAGCTGTGCCCGCGACTTCGTTCGCGGGATAAATGGACTACCTTGAGACAAAAAAGGTCTGGCTTGAGCTTGGCGCGGGTCCCTCTTAAAGGTTTGTATACTTAGACATGTCATAATTTAGGTACATTGGTACATACTAAATTTACAAATTGACATTATTTTAAATTTCGTAATTCTTATAATTCAATTAAATTATGACATAATAAACAATGTAATCTCTGTCCATCTATATAACTAATTTTAAGTTTTTAGTTTGTTAGTTGACGTCTTTGGAGAAAACGTGCAGTGCAGTTTGTTGCCGCTTCTTCTGCACTTGCGCCTAGGAAGCGGCGTAAACTTAGCTTTAAGTAACGATTTGACGTCAACATTTGTGCAAAACAAAACAAAGTGACTATTATTAAGAGATATTATAAATATCCTATGTTAATAAAGATATTTTGAATTTGAATTTGAATTTGAATTTGAACTTGACCCTACAAAAAAAGAATTTTTCAAATCGGACCATTAGTTCCTGAGATTAGCGCGTTTAAACAAACAAACAAACAAACAAACTCTTCCGCTTTATAATATTAGTATAGATTAGCCATGTCGTTTCCGGCAGAGTAGAATAAGACCACTTCAAGTCTTCATGTGGATGTCGTAGAAGGCGACTTAGGAAACACAGGCTAAACAAAGCTTATAACCATCAATGAGACCTCTCCAACCCGTCTGGCCAGCATGGTGAGTGTAGGTCAAATCCTCTGACTGCTCTGGCTAATATATGGCTCTGAAAGTAAAGGGAAGGTCGTGCTCCTGCAGTGAACACTAAATAAGACCTGATGATGATGTATATTAATTATGGAATGGAAAGCCAGTAAAGCATTTTGTGTGAATCACATATATAGACACCTAGGCCCATACCATACTCGTACATGATGATGATGACGTTCGTATGGAGACCGCGTCACGTATTAGAAACTGTTTTATTAAAGATAATTCACATGTTGTAGGGTTGAAAGTGACGGGTCCTTTCACGATCGCTGCTCGATAGTGTCTCATTTGAAACTACCTGATACAACATGTATATTTTTACTAACTATAACTTATATTACTTATATGACTTAATTATACCTATAACTTTGTATATTTGCTTTTTCGTATTATTTTGTCTTTTATACTTTTTTTTTGCTACAATAAAGTTATTACAAACAAACATGACATGAGCGAGATAATATGTTGTTTTTTTAGCATTTCTTATTCCAAATGACATATAAGTTATGGGGAATGGGTGGGAAAATTGTCAGTACCTAGCTTTATTTACGTGATGAGACATTTTAATCATTGTCATTATTTTAAGAAGCCAAAACTGAACAAAATTTGTTTATTTGCGTTATGATTATTACATTTAATGTAATAATCATAACGCAAATCATTAAATTATAAAATATCGACTAAATACATTTTATTTATACCCAAGCATGTTTGCAAGTCGTGTCAAGAAACAAAACGTTTCACTCGAAATATCTTGCCAAAATTAAGCAACCCTATTTAGGCAATGGGCGGGGTGGAGCGGGAGGCGGGTGGAAGTGTCGTGCGTGCGATTTAATTCCATCGCCTCGCCCGGGACCGGGACTTGAGTGTGCTCGAGTAGACGAGGGATGTTCTGTTGTCCCGGTGACTTTTATTATTTCGATGAAGATCTTAACTTTTAAAGGAAAAACTCTACGAAGTATTTGCACGATTTGACGTTTCGGAAACATTAATTCAATTGGTTTAAATGTCAAAGAATTTAACGTTTAGTAATAGTTACCTACATAATTTTAATTTTCGTATCTCACACTGATAACTTGCTTTGGGCTAGTTAAACCAAAATGGTTTAACCCGTGAAACACTATCATTTTTGCAATTCTGTCAATTTGCCACTTTAGCGTTTGTATACTTGTCACATGTCATAATTTAGGTCAATTTTAAAATTGACGAAATATAATATTATTATAGATTTGAGTGCGTTTGTCCTCTATCTAGCCTGATAGGAAGCTAAGATGAGGTCTAAGGTGTTACACGCAGACTCAAAAAATGCCTATTCACTCTTGCCTTGAAAATCCCTAAATCATACGTATGGGGAAACATCGACGAAGGAAGGGAATTTCACACCTTAGTGGTTCGCACAATGAAGGAGGAGGCGTAACGAGAGGTGCATAAGAAACGATGTAATCTCAGTCCACCTTGATAATATCTAATTTTAAGTTGTAAGTTTGTTAGTTAACGTCATTGGAGAAAATGTTGCAGGAAAGTTTGTTACTGCTTCTTCTACTAGACTAGCCCATAGGAAGCGGCACTAAACTTAGCTGTAAGTAACGATTTGACGTCAACATTTATGCAAAACAAAACGAAGTGACTATTATTAAGAAATATTATAAATATCCTATGATAACAAAAATATTTTGAATAATCATCAATCAAAAATAAAGACCTTTCAGTGTTTGACGAGTTAAATCAAGTAAGTACAAAATTTAATTCACGTTTTATTATAATATTGCATTACAGGTATATACTAAAGTTTTCACCCATTTCTTTCATCAGCCTTTACGATTTGCGGAAGAAAAGCAACTGAAGGCACTGAAGCAGCCAGAACAAAAAATAAATTAATTCATTAAGAAATTTATCGATATCGATGTAAGTATTCAGCGTTCACTAGCATCACTACAGCCATGAAAGGCAGTAGAGGCGGGCGGCCGAAGCGCTGCTCGTAAAATTGCGAGACCAGGTGATTCTGTCGGCGCGCCACACAACACAACACAGCTATACGGTGACTGTACGCATTAGGGTTGAACATGAGCGTGACTCGGCAGATTTTTAAATTACATAGGTGCTTCGCTTATTCTTTCTTAAGGCATATATCAGTAACATGGACTAAAATTGCTGTCAAAATCACACTGGAAAAGAAGGAAGTCTTCCTGTAAGAAAGAAACGTACTCCCATACAAATTCACCGATCAGCTGATCCGAGTTTGTATGGAAAGCAAAAATTTTTTTTCGTATTTCAATATAATAATATGGTCTTAGGGGAAAGTTGTTAAGTATCATGGACTGAATTCACCCTTAAAATAGTTTTAGTATATTTTGTTAGATCCTGTATACGGTGACTGTACCTAGGTTAGGGTTGTACATGAGCATCACATTATGCGTGATACTAATTACATTTCTTATAAAGTTATAGCGACATACGCTACGGAAAGTGTCCGTAATGACACGCTTGTCCCGATCCGTCACGCCCGGGCACCCACCGGTCGGTCTGACTGGACACCAGCTTCTATCATAGAGCTTGTCATCATAGCGGCCAAAACTAAATGAGTGAAGTTGTTAAGCAAGAGCAGTATCTGATGGTATAAATTGAGCGGCCGTGAGCGGCGTGGCTGCGTCACGTTACAAGCACAATACAAGTGTCTGTAATGACACGCTCGTCCCATTCCGCCCGCCGCTCGTTCTGGACCCTAGCTTCCATCTTATACAGGTTGTCAGCGCAGCGGCCAAAACTAAATACCTAAGTGAAGTAGCTAAGCAAGCGTATCTCAGTATAAAATAGTGCTATTACATCTGATGGTATAAATTGAGCGGCGGCGGCGTGGCGGCGTCACGTTACAAGTGTCCGTAATGACACGCTTGTCCCGTCCCGCCCGCCGCCGCTCGGCGGGACGGCGAGCTTCCATCTTCCATCCTGTCGGGCTAAGGCGGCCCATACACTAAGCGATTTGAAAAAGATAACATTGAAACGTTTCACTAGTATGTAAGAATTACTGTTGCCACTAAATGAATATGAGCTATGTCCGATGCCTTAAAATTCCGCTTCCGTGCACAAAAATTTACTCTACCCGAAGCGAGATAGCGAGCCATGCCCGCCGCGATTCCCTACGCCCCGTAGGGAATCGTGGCGGGTCAATGAGGCTGGTTTACGCGTTTCTGGTTTTTGAGGTTTTTTCGTTTTACAAAGAATATTTAAGAGTTATTTAAAAAGTAGACACATAATGACTGCTTTATGTTTAATACAATTATAACCCAAGTTACAGGGGCAACTTTATTGTATTTCTGGAATACTTTCTGTTTTAATATAATTCTGAGGTGATTGGGAGGCAACTTCGCAATTTTTTTCTATCGAGAAAATTTTTAGGCAATCGTGTTTACGAAACATATTATGACTAAAACATATAATGACTGGAGTTAGTCCAGAAGTTTACTGTGTTTTTATTTCAAAGTGAGTATTTTGTTAATATTGATAATATTTAGGATCGCTCTAAGTACTATCGCGGTCATACGGGCTCTTAAGGCAGCTCGAAAAATCTGATATTAGTTCTAGCTATTAACACACTTACAAAATAACAATCAAGAAAAAAAAACGGCATTTGTATACAAAAGTGTACAGTCGCCTGGGTAATTTGTATGGGATTGTCGATTTTTTATACTGATGTTTTAATATCATTCTACTATATTGTTCTATTAGAGGCCGTGGTTAGATTTATTATGCATAATAATATGTCAATAATTACACGTTGTACACGGACAAATCACACAGATTAAGCTAGCACCAGTGTTCGAGACTTGTGTTATGGGATACTAAAATATTGCGGGAGATCTTGTTATGGGCAAATAATGGTTTCAACCAAGTACAAAAGTAAACCCGAGTTTTATAACAAGACGGTATGAGTACCTACGCGAGTGGAAAAGAGCAATATATTTTTAAATCGTTACATTTCCAATGACGTGTTAAAGTACTGTATTGTTTGGTGCTGTAAATTATCGTTCATGTAACTTCTTTAATACTTAAAAACGATTACGTTTCGCAAAAAAAAATTAAATTAAATAGATATTTATCTAATTAAAACTAAAATAAAATCTAAATTAACTTTGTTTTTAGTTTTTTCTAGTTAGTGTGTGGCCACCCTTAGCCCTTAGCCCGCCGGCGGCGGACTGCCACCGTTCCGCCCGTTTGCCGCCACCCGCAACACCCTGCAAGTGCCACGGATGTTTGTCGACGGATGGAAGTGCCCGGAGACATTATACATATTTATCAGGCTACTCACGTATATATATAGTCAGTTCGAAAACCACCACTTTCATCGTGTAAAAGGGATAGAAAGAAATTGTGACAATTTTTATATTATTATATTTTTAACCCCCGACGAAAAAGAAGTGTGTTATATGTTTGACGTGTCTATGTGTCTGTGTGTTTATATGTCTATGTATCTGTGTGCCGTAGCTCCTAAACGAATAAACCGATTTCGATGCGGTTTTCCTTAATCGGAAGCCTTGTTTGTCGAGATGGTTCTTAGTTATGTTTGATAAAAATCGGTTCAGCCGTTTCAAAGTTATTAGGGGTGAACGCATGAAAGTCGGGGTTTTTTTAATTGGTCTGGAAATAAACTTTAAGGGTGCTCCTTGGAAATTTCGGCTATGTTCAACCTCTATTAAAATGATCAAACATAAAGCTCAATACCCAAAAAAAACATATAGTGTAGAATGGTTTTTAATCTTTACTTAAGGAGAGCTTTTTTCTCAAGTTCATAGTTTTTTAGAAAAAAAATGTACCGCGGACTTCGATTCTATTGCAAATATTCATTAACTACGTAACTCTTCGTCTTAGAGCCGCGTAATTTTTATATTCAATACATTATCAATAAACCTACAAACTCCCGCGAGGATTTTTTATTTTACAGATTTTTTGTTTTTTAAATATTAAATTTCTGTTATGTATTATTTTGGGGTACGCGGTGATCTGCGCGGGCGACGGGCGGCAGTCGACCGCTGGCTTTCTGACGTCCCGAACTTGTGTCCGTTGTTGATCGCGCGGCTCTGCTTACGTGGCGACTTTCAATTTGCGATTTGCCGAAAGTGTAAGTATTTTCTTTTCTTGCCGACCAGCATGGAAGACAAAATATTAATTATTGAACAGTGAAAAACTGTAGACTTCTAGTAGCTTAGATACGAGTAGCAGCAGCTGCTCTATGTCATTAAAATTCTCAGTCACAGTCTTCAACCGTAGGCGCGAAGGCGCGATTCATAATATTTTTTTTTGTTTTCTCATATTTCGCGATGTATGTATTTCGATCGAAGTCACTTCTAGCATCTAATAGATCTATATCTTCCGCAACCACACGAACAATGCGTCTGTAGCAAGACTTCCCTCGACGCGGAACACCAGTTTTTATTTATGCCGCCGTGTCTGCGGCCGCCTTGGTGAAATTACACCTCCTTTTGTGTCCTGCTCGCCTGGTACTTTGGTGTCGACATGTCTCCGAAAGATGTCTTGACGATTCGTGGAAAGAAAGGACTCGCGTCGTCGTCGTCAGTCGGAGTTAGTATGATTGTCAGTCAGTCAAGTAGATGGCCGTATATTCCGTTTCTTGGTAGTTTCTTAAGATGGTCAGTAGCAAAGTTTGCTTACCAACCACTACCAGGTACTGAATACCCCACATTTATGATCAGACGTACAACTACAAAATGGAGGTTAATGTACTTATACTTCTATTTTTTCTTCCGCCATATCTTATGTATGATAAGGTGCCATCACAGTGCCATCATAATACTAAAATGGTAAACCAATTAGAAGCATGCCCAAAATCTTCAATCGTCCAAGCTTGTCCAAGTAGACCACCAGTTAGTTCTTGCATTACTTATGAGTGTCTAATGGGAATTTCGGTAGTTCCTTCGTTACCCAAAGACCTATTTCTGTCGTTACCAATAAATAAGCAATCAGGGAGAGCGCAGACTAAAAAATAAAATCCTACAAAAAAATATGACGACATTTACCAGAGCGAGGCATTACCAGGCGATCATGAATTTAGAAGAGGTCGTCTAGCCGCAATCACGGGCGGGTTCACGCGGTCACCGGCCACCGGTCATCATTGGCACCGCTGGCTGCCGCCCCGCGCGTGGGATATCGACATCACAGAGTACTGTAAAATACATAGAGTCGGCAACGCGATTGAGACTGACATACGGAGAGGGCTTTTCGCTGGTTTGAGAGTAAACAAAAAATGTTGAATTTAAGCTTGTTCTCCGCCCGTTGATTCGATTAACAGAACTAGCTAAAACTGTATTAAAAATTGAATGTGATGATCAGCAATTCAACAACCTGTCAACCGGTATTTATATTTAATATTGATTCCTTTCAGATTAAATGAGCTTAATTTCAATTTACTTTGTTAACTATAGTTTAGTTTAATTTTTTATTATTTTTTTAGCAATTGAATTATTTAATGTTTTATTATTAACAAATGAGGTCTCTAACCATAATATACAATAAGTATAATATATTTTTAATAATAGCTAGTGACCGTTGTATCGACGTTGTTGCGACCTTTGGCCGTCTATACCTAATGGTATAGACGGCCAAAGGTCGCTAGATACAACCATTCCTAATGGAATGGAGAATATGCGATAGTATAGCAGTACCTGTACTATATCTGATTCTGGACCTGGTCATTACCAGGTCCAGAATCAGATATAGTCACCAGGATATGTGCAAAAAGCTAAAAACAGCGCACCCAGTATTTTGTCGAGTGAAAAAAATGACACTAAAAAATACCTAATGATAATTAGGACTAAACCTTCAACATCATCATCAGCACTCATCAGTATTCATTCCGGGACATTTGACGGCCAGTGTCCCTAATTATGCTCTTACGTGCTCACCTTTATGTTTTGCAGCTTGCTCATTAACGACTACGGAGATTGCACGAGCTGTGATTGCCATGTCTTATGATTATAATATCTTCTGTTATAGGCGCTGGTAACGATTTATAAACTACCTAGTACTAGGTTATCCGTGGCGTTGCCCGATAATTCGTTATTTGATCATCCGATGAAAACTTCACATTTTTTCAGGATAAAAATAATGTGTATATACAAATAAACTTGTGACTGGTGACTTTTTAAACACCAGCCAAATTTTGGAGCAAGTTCAGTCCATGATATTGAACTACTTTCTATAAAAAAAAGTTAGTAAAAATCGATAAAATCGAATCGATCGAAAAATATATATACAGGGACTAACAAAATATACTGAAACTATTTTAAGGGTAGATTCAGTCCATGATACTGAACAACTTTCCCCAAGAAACATATACCGAACTTTGAAAAATAATTTTTGACCTCCCATACAAGTTGACCGATCAGCTGATTCGAGTGTGTAGGGAAATCAAAAATTTTTTTTTCATATTTCGACATATGTTCCTTGGGGAAAGTTGTTCAGTATCATGGACTGAATCCACCCTTAAAATAGTTTCAGTATATTTTGTTAGACGTTATATATATATATTAGGGCTATGCTCTTTTCGGTGGAATATGAATTCTCTTCCATTTGTCTCTCATCTGCCAGCTGTTTAACTTCGAACGACACGACGTCCACCTTCTCCTTGATCTGTTTCATGTAGGTAGGCTATACCTCGGTCATCCTGGTCTTCTTTTCCTTTCTATCTTTCCTTCAATGATAAGTCTTTATTCTTAACGGGGTTGACAGAACCTCGGGCTGCAAGACCCAAATGACATTTTTGGCGTGGTGATATAGAAGCAAATGGCCTTAAAGTGGCGCCCTCATTTGAAATAAATTGTTAACTCGTAAATATGGTGATCATTTCCATATTGCTCTTCGTCATGCACTAGATAGCCCTTTAAATTATTTTATGAACTGCCGTTGAAACTATTATTGGTGATCCGTCTAGCTTTAAAACTTGCCGTGTCCACTTTTGGCAGAGGCAAGTTTTAAAGCTACACAGACTAATGTAAATACTTTCAACGGTGGTTTATAAAATAATTTAAAGGGCTATCTAGTGCCTGTCGATTAGCAATATGGAAATTATCACTATATTTACGAGTAAACAATTTATTTCAAATGGGGGCGCCACTTCAAGGTCATTTGCTTGTAAATTCGCCTTAAAATGGAAAAGGAGAACCAAAATAGTAATGGGTAGATTAATATGGTTCAGATTTTCACACATTACTTCCACCGACTTTTACGGTCTACGCTGGAAGAGAAGCAGCTGGTACATTCTACGACTTTTTCCTTTCAGCATAGAAGAAATGAGACAGATAAAGCATTTAACTTAATGAGAATACCCTGACATCTAGAAAATAAGAAATATAACCCAGCGTTTGCAGCCCGCCATTTCATCCCGCCATCTTGCCGTCGCCCGCTCATTACGCCCTTGATTGATTGATCCATTCTCGCGTCGTAACGATAAGTGTTCAGACTCTAATCAGTCAGCTTCTTATCAGCTGCAGTCGTTTTATGGGGAACACAATAATTTTCCCAGTATAGTATAAAAATGTTAATTCTACCACTATGTTATTTGTCAATTTTTGCTTTGTACACCGTCCACTAGAAGGCTTATTATAGGACCGATAACTATCTTAAAGACAACAAAACAACAACAAAAAGTCTGGCTTGAGCTTGGCCCGGGTCCCTCTTAAAGGTTTGTATACTTAGACATGTCATAATTTAGGTACATTAGTACATATTTAATTAACAAATTGACATTATTTTAAATTTCGTAATTCTTATAATTCAATTTAATTATGACATAACAAACAATATAATCTTAGTCCATCCATATAACTAATTTTAAGTTTTAAGTTTGTTAGTTGACTTCTTTGGAGAAAATGCTGCAGTGCAGTTTTTTGCCACTTCTTCTGCACTTGTGCCTAGGAACCCGCATAAACTTAGCTGTAAGCTGTAAGTAACAATTTGACGTCAACATTTGTGCAAAACAAAACAAAGTGACTATTATTAAGAGATATTATAAATATCCTAACTATGATAATAAAGTTATTTTGAATTTGAATTCAAGCAAGTAGTTGGTCGATTAAAATAACCGTTCATAAGTCAGATTGTACTCAAACTCACAGGTGCAAATCAGGTTGTAGGTTGTAGGAATACAACTTTAAACTGAAACTCTTCACTGTAAACTATAACGCCTCGAACTTTAACTCGCGACCTCTTTCAAGGATATACATACAGTTGACTTTTTATCCACCTGCAAAATTTTTGGAGCAAGTTTAGTCCATGATACTGAACTACTTTCTATAAAAAAAGTTATTAAAAATCAATAAAAAGTCCTTCCATACAAATCAGCGCTCAGCAAAACTGATTTTGTATGGAAGGACAATTTTCTTTTATTGATGATAAATTTCATGCTCGGTCGTTCAAAAATCTGAAACCGACCAAGTAAACTATGGTTAGATTTACCTAGATAACTTTAATCTGCCTGTATAAGACAACCAAATCTTAATTTTCGTTTCACACAGTTTATCAGCCTATATACCTATACACAGATCCAGCCCATCACTGCGAATGGTTACGGGAAATAGGCACCCCCCTATTATTTATTACGGTTTTGATACTTCTCTTTACGATGCTGAATTGTGTGGCCTCTTTATGGAGATGGCTAACAGCTCTGATAGTCGAAATGGTCGCGCTCTTTCATTGCTAGTAAAAAGTACAATTTCTGTCTTGTGTATTTATTATGTTGACAAGGATATCATGTAGGTCTTCTTCTCTGTTTTTGAATCGAAAAATGGAAGCTTGAGAGTTTTGTTTAGCAAGCACTAATATCGACGTTAATTTATGTATACATATATGTGTATGCATCAGTTACACAAATAAAATGATTATCTATCTATCTTAACAGAAAGTAAGTCCAAAGACTTTACCTTATCTATATCCGCGCACTAGATAGAAGATCATGCAATATTAACAGAATAGAAAAAATGTGGGAGATTCGTAAAACATCTTGAAATTATGAAAATATTTATTATACTCTGCTTCTTTAACTTTTCTTCTCTGTATTGTTCTCTGTTTTTTTAGCTTTTTTTTTATTAGAAATTTTAGTGCGTTTGACCTCTATCTAGCTCTGATGATTGTGATTTCTTTGAATAAGTTCTCTCTCATAAATGCAAAAGTTTGAAAGGAAGGATGGATTAAAGCCTAAATGGCTTAACAGATTGGAGTATAAATTGGCATGTCGATAGCTTGTTTACACTTACACCACATGGAATAACACAAATAATACTTTTTATCCTAGAGAAATATAAGAATGACGAACCACGCGGCTACGCAATAGCAGGGCCCGTATAGTAGGAAACTTACGTAGAAGGTTTGAAAGTTTATTTACATCGACAATAACTAAATAAACAATACCAGGGCACCACAATTTAGAGAAGATTAACAATTGCACGCCCAGTTAATCCTCAACTACGAAAACTCGATACTCAACAAGTTGTCAGAATTCTCAACTGAAATGGCAATAGCGACAGCGTTTCGCTCCGAATTTACGGCCCTATTAGTTTCGAAGTGGAAATATTGCGAGCGAAGTTTCGACGAAGACGAAAAGTGACTCATTTCGATTCGGTTTCGTTAGTTTGTCGAGACGTAATCGTTTACTGGCGCTGTCAGTAATGTTTATTGGACAGGCAGTACCTTATGTAGTTTTGTGATAAAAAGTAAAGTTGTTATACTGATGGGAGTGGTGGTGTTTAACGAGTAAACACTAGTGTACATACCAGTACGTAGGTACCAGTCTACGGTTACTTTTTTATACTCCTAGTAAGCAAGGTCGTGGTTACCGTACCGTAGGATATGGACGCATGTCACAATAGAAGTTTGCGCTTTGCGAATCCTGAAGAAATATTTTCACTCTCTTCTTCTCCAGCTTAGCGCTTTCTCGGTTACATCCTCAGCTGTGCTGCTTCGGATGCCTCAGCTTCCCGCTTTTTCTTTTACAAATAGGTACATATACTTATACCCTTAAACATATAATAATTATTAAAATCAAGTACAACCCGATGCATCTCCCAAAAATAGTCAATGATTTATAAAACCTTAATGAGGCAACGGAACCCACTTAACATGGGATCGGAAATCGTGTTTTAATTAATTAATGATGTAAATATGTAATCCTACTGAATATTGATAGTCCCTGTTGCTTTGAAAAAATTGTATCATAAAAATACTCAATATTTCAATTTATTTCGGTCAAATTTAATAACACTTCTCAAATAGGTGGAGTGAAGATACTGTTTTAATATTTGTTATATTGTCTAAGACAGTGTTTCAACTGTAAGAAGTAATATGGGGGTATACTAATGAGCACAAAAATTAAACCGATTATTTATTTATTAAACTTTAGAACAAAAATTGTAACAGGCGGACTTAAGGCCCAGGGCCTTTCCTACCAGTCAACCTATAGGTGGTGCTGATAAAAGCAAATTTTGGACGATTAGCACATTGAAATTAACTATAAATTTGACCATTATTAAACATGTACTTAAAACATATATAACGTCTAACAAAATATACTGAAACTATTTTAAGGGTGGATTCAGTCCATGATACTGAACAACTTTCCCCAAGGAACATATGTCGAAATATGAAAAATTATTTTTGCCTTTCCCTACAAACTCTGATCAGCTGATCGGTCAACTTGTATGGGAGGTCAAAAACTATTTTTCATATTTTGGTATATGTTTCTTGGGGAAAGTTGGTCAGTATCATGGACTGAGTCCACCCTTAAAATAGTTTTAGTATATTTTGTTAGACCCTGTATTTAAGGATATTTTTCTTCTATTTACATTCATAGAACTACATAAATTACATAGATATTAATAATACGAGTTCTCTTTCACAATTTGTGTAAAAACTTATATTTGACTAGTTTCACTGGCGTGTATTTTTTTTTTAAATGACTTGTCACTAGATGACATCCATGTAGCTGGGTCAGATGCCTTAAGTAAACCTTTAATGATGATAGTTTGTAAGAAGATGTTTAATTTTCTACCAGTGTATCTAATTTTTCTACAAAAAACCTTAGCCCAAAATTTAACACTCCATTAAGTATTTTATAAAGAATGTCTTCACTTTAAACATCGGTAACAACAGAGCCATGTCAGGAGAAATCATCTGCGAATATTCGAACATTATATCGCAAACAGTAAAGTTCAGCCCTCAGCTTAGGGTGGCAAGTGGCGGGGAAAAATTCGAGGGGGCATCAAGTGGGGCTTGCCGATTACTGGGTCTTAAGAGTTGCCGGGGCAGGATGGAGATCCCTTGGAAACGCGGTGTCTTATTTCCATACCCACGTTAACGAAAATAAGTATTTTTTTACAAAATATATAAGGATAATGTCAAGTAGGTGCTTCGTAAAAAGAAAATCATAATGAAAATTAGGATGAAATAAATCAATCCAGAAATAAATTTATTGGTACTGTTAAGAGAATAAAACGTTACTAAATAGTGTCACTTGTCATTCATCATATCCATATTTAATATGATTTTAGATTTATTAATGCAGAAAAATTTGACTCGAAAAAATGATGACGTCATTATTCTGATTTTAATACAAATCCCAAAGGAAATGACTTGTTTTGTCATTTAGATAAAATTGTCTGATTTGACTTATGGCCATCTAGCGGAATATCAAATCATCAAGGTTTATAGATATAGGTCATTGTGACCAAATTATATAAAAGTGCCTAAAAAAGTCTAAAACGTCATTCTCATACTTCATCTAAACGCGTTCCCCGATGCATTTTTTGATTCTTGTGCTGCTTTGAAGCCCGGGGTACTTCCCGCTTTTTAGGGTTCCGTAGTCCACAAGGAACCCTTATAGTTTCGTCATGTCCGTCCGTCCGTCTGTCCGTCCGGGCTCGTACTCCGCCGCTACTGCACCGATTGTCACGAAAATTGGTGGAGAGATAGATATTGAAGTTCCAAAAGTTGGTTTTTAAAATTATGAAAAAATGATTTGAGCCCTCCAATACAAGGAAAAGTGAATTTAAAAAATTAAATTGGACTAACCCCAACGTGTGGGGTATCGTTGAAAAGGTCTTTTAAAATGCAACAAAAACTATTTAGATCAAACCCCCCAGTCTTGAGATAATCTAATACAAAGTTAAAATTTGAGGTGTCCCCCCCACCGTAACTTTTGAAATATTACTAAAATAATTCTGAAAAAAATTTGGTGCGAGTATATACCTCAAAGTATGTACTTTCAATTAAAACTATAGCGGTCTCGGTATCATAGATAGTTATTTTTTAATACGTCTTAAATCGTAAAATGTTTCTTGTTGCCACGGAACCTTCCATGGGCGAGCCCGACTAGCACTTGGCCGGTTTTTCTTCTCCAAATATAACATGCATGTTACCCAAGGATGCCAAAGACCTTGCGAAATGAAAAATAAATAGTTGGCTATAGTTTTACGTCCGGCCGCCTGCCTGACGTCAACCCTCTTTGGTTGAAGCACTAGATGTTTGTGCTTAGTCCTTTAGTCGCCTCTTACGACGTCCACATGAAGAGATAGAGTGGTCCTATTCTAGGCCGGAAGCCACACGATACGTTACTCAAACATCGTGATACTTATTAATTGTCAATTTGGTTTTTAATTTCAACTTTTGACGACGTTACATCTTATTGATTGTCAATTTTGTTTTTAATTTCAATTCTCGGGTAGTCGCTTCTTTTAAAATTTTCAATTCTCACCCCAAAGCATAAGTATGAGAAAAAAGCAAAAATAAGGTCCGTTTTAGGAATTAACCATCCTCCATACCCTTAGTCCATACCGCATCATACCTGCAACAAGAGAAATAGTTTAATCAGACTAAGTTGTGAGTAAATAAATTTAAGTAACCTGAAATTCTAAGAACCTCGCCCCTAATTGGATCAGATCCTGGGCCAGTAGCAAATTTTGCAAGCCTGCACCGAATCTGACAGATGTCTACTTAGGCACGTCCCGGGTTTTCGTTTTTTTGCCGAGCGTGGCTGTAATAGCATGGTATCGGTGGAAATAATTGGGGTTGCCTTGTTTCGTGTTACTACTGTTACACCTTGTTATCTTTGTTAATCTTTTTTTGACGGGTCTATCATATTAGCAGATGCCAAATGAGTCAAACTCAAAATAGGTTGATAAAAAAGTGGACCTGAAAATAATGAAGCGCCATAAAATGTGTTTTAATCTTCTTATTAATTAATTAAATGTGTCTTATTGGCGCTGCCTTGATATATTTTGTTATATATTTGTCAAATTTTACATTTAATAATTTTTACGCTTAAATTATTTACTTACAGCTAAGTTTAGTGCCGCTTCATAGGCTCAACCCTTCAACTGCACTGCAATATTGTCTCCAATGAATGCAGTGGAACGAGCGAGAGAGGCGTGTCCGTTTCTGCTTCAGCAAAAATTCTTTCGTGTGTCCGAATATGGATGTCCAGATTTCCGGTTATTCTCGCCTACAGATCGCATTTCTCAACCGATTCTCGTGAAATTTTGTTAGCTGGTTCGATAAATATTATGTATCTACGAGTATATAATTTTTTTACCGATACAGATTTTCGAAATTTTCAAAATGGCAGAGCAACGGGGTTGAAAACGTAAAAAATATGACATTTGAGCCAATTCGAAAAATTTTCAAAAATGTCATAAGACTTTTTTCTTACCCTTATTAAGACACAACTTTTTTTATGAACAACTTTTTCACCCGATAAACTTCAAAGGACAGGCGTTGGCTGCTATGCAAAAATAGACTCGCGAGGTCTACAGATCACAGAGCCCACTAGTTATTTTAATTGGAAAGATTGGTGCTTGTCAACTCCTTGAGTAGCCACGGTGGAATGTACATTATTTACAAGATATTTTAAATCAATGTACTTGAGTAATTTTAATAATATTGCTGATGGGTGACTCTGCTCTAGAGTAATCTATATTTTATACGAATGATTTAAAAATCATGTAGCCTGTAGGTACCTACCGCCACTAATGCTATCTGTGAGAAATATTACTGTCTATTGCGACATTATATATCATATTGAAGTTGTAGGTACTTATGCTAAAATATGTTGTGTACTTACTTATAATTGTATGTAGTCCTTGGTAATTATGGCTTTCCCCTAAAAGATTCAAGATATCGCTTTCAGGAATACCTAGCTAGGGATTAAGTTTATGATGATCACATAATAATAACGGTGGCACTATGCACAAAACTCGTACCTACAACCTTGTAAAGCGACTTCCTATGTACCAATAGTCTTATTCAACTTTGAGCTTTATGTCATATGTATTAGGAACGCAGAAGGTGGCTAAAGTGTCTGAGTGTGGTACACGTACTACCTAATGGCGCGGGCGGGAGGTAACGAGCGTGCAGTCATTATAACTAAATTATGTAGGTGCCGCCGCGCTAATGCGACACAGCCGAGCCGGCCACCGTTGTACGTTCATGCGGCCCTGGTATTTTTGTCGCACGACGAATGGAGGTTACTTTGCATCTACTTTTCCATTTCTCTGTGAACCACCGACATTGCTGTTATTTCTGTACAGAGCCTGCAGCGTTGCCAGACCTACGGATTTGTCCGTAGATCTACGGATTTTAGGTCTTGTCTACGGACATACGGATTTTAGTCGCCAAACCTACGGATTTCTTTCTTGTCTTTTTTGTTATTTTATAAAAATAAAACATACAATTTTTATTGTTTTTACTTTGTTGGAGATTTTTCCGCTGATTTTTTTTAGTTTACAATTTCTATTGCCGGTAAGCAAGGAATTAGGTTTAAGGTCAGTTTATCTATAAATAGTCAGGTTTATTAACCTTTTAAAATGTCCATAGAACCACGGATTTTTGTAGAGGCAATCTACGGACTTCTACGGATTTTTGAGCGTTGGCCTACCGGTTTTCAAAAAAATGATCTGGCAACGCCTGAGAGCCTGCCTGCCTTTCTCGTCGGTTTTCGCAGCATCCATAGAAGGAATTAGCTGTATGCGGCAAATTTCTGACAATGTACAAATGCAACATACAAATCTTCTGATCTAGGAAGCAGACCGGGATTTGACTACAAGAAATAATAAATAATACCTAATCAGGCGTGCTTCTGTAGGAATATTTTAACTTGATGAAAGGGAACTGAGAAAATTTTATCTCAATAGACACCGATGCATGGCGTTCGTCGAAACTAGCAGAAAAGATATAAACCAAAAGACCTTCACATGATCACATCACATTTTGAGTTACGTCTTTTTAGCACGGTAAGCACAGCAATAGTACTAGGTTTGCATAATAGAGAAGAGATTGGTGATAGCTGATAGGCAAGCAATTTTCCTGTTTTGATGGGGTGAACCATTGGATAATGGAGTACTTATGGATATGTTACTATTACAACGAGTAATAAATAATATACTACGTACAAGTACCTATTACTCCTGAATTTAACATTACAATATTAAGTATCTAATACCAGGAGGTACTAAAAACGCAAGTTCAGTCATTCTAGATCGCAATGCATGAAAAAATTGGCAAAATGAATGTAGTCGTTTTTCTATCAGGATATGTTAATTGAAGGCCCAAATTAAATTTTATCTACTCTCCCTCCCCCTCCCAGGTACGCGTAAATCGGTTGTGTGGTTTGTTTTTTAAACAAAACTGATTTATTAAAATTTCTATGGGACCACCTGGAAAGTATACCCTTTCGAACAAAAAAGAATTTTCCAAATCGGTTCAGGCGTTTTCGAGTAATCGGGGAACATACGTAAAAAAAACATAAAAGATTCCGACGAACTGATAACCTCCTCCTTTTTTTGAAGACGGTCAAAAAGAGGTATTATTTATGTATTTCGAAACTCTTTCATTTGACAATTACCAAAACGTACTATTTCCATTAGTTCAAATTGCGAACTAGACCTTTCCTACTTGGAAAAAAAGGTGTGGCAACGGGAACTAAGGCGGACGTACCGGTTGGTGGTATTTTCCCATCCCAACGCCTCTTTACCACGGTATGCGCACCGATTCTACTAGGCGCTCATAAAGACGAGAGGGTCAGGCAATTGACCTGGTAATAATGACAAACGAAAAACGAAACGATAAAATCGTCAGATTTCTATGCACTAGGCAGTAGACACAGAACACAGAACACATAAGAATAGCACCACACTGGTGATTTTTGTGTAGACAGAATAAATTAACGAAGAAAAGATAATATGCAGTCATCAGAATCCCAGAAGGTATGGGCCACATTACCCTATTTCTAAATTCTATCAAACACGCCAGTGCTATTACCACCATTACTAGAATTTCTATTCCACATATTTCTTCACATTAGGACTTTATATGACCAAAGAAAAGCTATCACCGTATCTATCATAGGTGGCAACAGGCAGGGGCAGAGCAAAGCGGAAGTACTTTTTCCTTCCATGTCCCATCCCAACCCAACGCCTCTTTACCACGTTATGCACACCGAATGTACTAGGCGCTCATAAAGATAAAATAGGCGCTGTGGTGCGTGCTGGCTGGTGGTTTGTACGTATTTTGTGCTGGTGGTGAAAGACGAAAAAATTGAAAGACAATACAAGAATGGCAAAGCTATGCGAGAGGCGGACGTATCGTACTCGTGTGCTCTTCCTCTCCCAACGACGCTTTACCACGTTATGCGCATCTAAATTACTAGGTTCACATAAACGCTAGATGTTTGTGCGAATTATTACCAACGGAAGCGAGAGCGCGAATGTGTATGTAAATATGATGTAAATTGTTGGTCAGATTATATTATAACCATTCGATCAAACCATACCTAGATACCATACCATATATAAATTTACCTAGCGATAAAAATCGTATCTGTTCTGTACCAACAGCTTGTGCCTTTTGCTTGAAGCACAGAGTAGTTTATGCCTAGAAGGCGCACTTATGAATCGAGGAAAATTATCACATGTCTGACGCTTAGAACCCAGTATTCGTCTTTTAATTCACAATTTTTACATTTTTGTTGCTTATAAATAATCAATCTGATAATTCCACAAATGATAGTAGAAGCAGAAGTGTTACTAAGTAAATTGTACTCGTACGTAGTACTTTTTTCAATGTGGTTGGCACCGTTCGTTGCGTTCGATTGTCGCTTACCGTCTTTTCACTACATTGTGCTAAGCGAAATGACTAGGCTCGTATGAAGAGATGAAGTGTATAAGATAAAGATAAAACTTCTTAAAACACCAAACATTCATTATAGAGGTAGGTTATCGTTATCACTAATTTCTTCCAGCCAACCTTTGAAAAAATTGGGGTAGTTGGCGCAGTTTGAGTAGGTATTTTAAGTTTTATATTAAAACGGAAAGGAATATTACCACAGAATACATAAAAGTACCAAATATTATGCGAAGCCTTTTTTAATTAACGACCAATTCGGAGTGTAGAGGAAAGTCTTATAACGGTCTCCACGGATGCAATAAGTTACCACAAGTACCAGGGTTGCAAGACTAAGCAAGAGTTCCTCCAAATCTACAAGCTCAGTACGGGGGGTGCCACAGCGGCGCCGCCGCCAGCCGCATATCGGCAAAACGGCAGCGGCGGCGGACGCAATAAGCCCCCAGAACTACTAGGGTCGTATTATAAGGTAGGAGCTTATATGTCAAATATTGTGGATACTTATAGTTACGTTAGTAATTATACTATCTTTGAATATAGTGACTCGTTACTCATACGTCATGTGTAGATTACGCTGATTTGCGCTACAGTGGCAGTGGTATGGTAACTAGTAGGTAACTAATTCATATCTGTAACATTTTGGATTTTTCCCTCAAGTGATTTATGTAAACCAAACGTTTATTGATGGATACAGCGACTTTGGTTTGGTAATTTTGGTACTTCATGGGGGAGTCCAGTCCAACAGTGGACGATAAGCGTCTTATTTAGAGGTAGGTTAGGTATAGTAAAATAACATTAATGATAATGATGGCTTTAATAAGTTTACGAAAGCGTACATCAAATGAAACTCTGTAGAGTAGGTACTTAACTTACCTTTTTTGCAGCGAGATCTAGGTAGGTATGTACTTTTTGTTTTGTTTTTCTTTGTGGTGACGAACACTGGTGTCTGCTGATCTGACATAACTGGACGACGACGGCCATACAGTGGCTTAAACTATGACAAAGGTTTATCGTGCCTTCCGAAGCACGGAGGAGCTAGAGCAATTTTTATGCCACTCGTGGTCACTCATCAAAATGCGGTCCACGCCCTGGGTTGCTTAACTTACGTAAGCGCTAGTACGCCACAAACCACCAGGCCACAAAGCTCCTATACTTAGCAAAGTTGAATAAAATGTGAATCAATGGCACAGAAGACAGGCATCAATGGTACGCGAGAAGGTATTATGTACTACTAGCTGTGCCCGCGACTTCGTTCGCGTGGTTGTCGGTACGTAATGTTATATAGCCAAGCCTTCCTCTATAAATGGACTACCCAACAAAAAAATAATTTTTCAAATCGGGCCATTAGTTCCTGAGTTTAGCGCGTTTAAACAAACAAACAAACAAATAAACTCTTCCGCTTTATAATATTAATATACAGGCTGACTTTTCAACCACCAGCCAAATTTTTGGAGCAAGTTCAGTCCATGATACTGAACTACTTTCCATAAAAACAATTAACGAAAAACTAAAATAAAAATTCGCCTTTTCATACAAATCAGCGCAGCGCTCAGTCAAACGGATTTTCTATGAGAAGACGAAAAATTTTCATCGATTTTTAATAACTTTTTTTATAGAAATTAGTTCAGTATCATGGACTGAACTTGCTCCAAAAATTTGGCTGGTGGTTTAAAAGTCAGCCTGTATAACTTGAGGCAAAGCTTGAGGTGCCTACTTCGTGCTAATTTTGTGACGTGCACAGACAGTGTCGTGTGACGTCACAAACACAGTCTCAGTTCAGAACACGGCAGTGGCGGACGCAATAAGCGAACAGAACTACTAGGGCCGCATGAAATGACTGAAGCTTGCTATGCTACAGATATCGCGAATTTTTGAACATGCAACTTGACAACGGCCATGAGCTGATGACGCAATACAACCAGGATTACCAGGACTGCATAAAATGACTGAAAGTACCTAATTCCTATTTTATATTACATTTTAACCAATTATGAATCGCTGGCGCAGACAGAAATTACTTACCTATGACAATTTTACTTTTAATAAATAATCTGCCCTTTTTTTATTTTCAGTCATGTAATAAGAAGGCCCAACAGACAGATAAAAGGAGATAAGATAAATTGCACCAAGAACTGCAGAACATTACATTATATGAAAACGACGCGACGCCCGACCCGACAAAACCAGCATCTTTCACCAAGTTGGCTCAAACATTGGTCTTCGATAATAGCGATCGAACATTGGCGGTTGGCGGTCGGCCGGCCGGCGCGGCGCAGAAGCGAGCCGGGGCGCGGCGCGGACGGGCGAGCGTGACACGGGATCTGTCGGCGGCCCGTTCGGAACGTCGTCGCGTGCTTCTGCTTAGTGCTTTTCGACTAACGCGATGGACGCGTTTTGATCGTTGTTGTATTTATTATTTTTATTTATTTAATTTTTTTTTATTTATTTCATTTTTTTTTATTTATTTAAAAACTTTATTGTACCTCAGCAACATTTACACATACATAATTAAAAACAACACACAATTATTATTATTATGTCGGTACGCTTTTCAACTACGGGTCCATGGGGACCCGGTCCTTTTAGGCGTTCATGGGGCCAAAGCCAACATGAAGAGGCCTTTTAGTACCTTTTTATCTAAAAAGTGAGATGGCTGCATCTATGGAGGTCTATCCCTTAATATACCATTAAGATGCACTAACGGACAGTCCACCAAAGCTGCTGAACTATTGCCAGGGAGGGATTTACTTTTATTATTATTATCATAATTAAAAACACAATTGTACAATTATTATTGATTTACAGCATTACAATACTCGGAACAATATCTAATAAGTACTAAATTACAATAATTGGTAGACAACGCTTTTAGCGTTAAGTTCGCCTATTGTTCTGTACAATTTGTATTTGATGGACGATAAAGATTAAATAAATAAATAAATTAATTAAATATATGTGATTTCAAAAAGACAAATTGTACAAATGGTGGACTTAGGAATATTATTTTTTCTTTCTTTCATTATCTATCTTCTATACATCGTGTTAATGAAATAACGCAAAACCTCTCAGATGGTACCTCAGCCCATGTAACTGAACAACTTTTGTTCAACAACTTTCACGAAATCAAAAAAAATATTCGGATTTTCATACAAATTGACTCGATCAGCTGATCAGTTTGTATGAAAATTCAAATATTTTATTTTTTAGTTTCATGAAAGTTGTTTATCAAAAGTTGTTCAGTTACATGGGCTGAGGTACCATCTGAGAGAGTTTTCGTTCTTTCATTAACACGATGTATATGTATATAAAAGCGAAAATCATTCACTCACTCATCACGAAATCTCGAAAACTTCTTAGCCAATGAAGATGAAATTTTGCAGAAAGGTAGATTGTGACTTGGAGACGTCCGAATCTTCTCCTTCTCGAGTCGAAAGGAAAGATTGATGATAAAGAAAGGATTTTTTAAATATAAGAAAAGGGTGAAATAGGGGTTGGCAGTTTGTATGAAGCTTTGTCATTTTTGAAGCGAGACACATGACATTTTTGAATTAGTGGTAAGTAAAAAATAATAACCCATTAATTGTATTTCAATTAAATGCAAAAGTTAAAAAAAAATCTAATTTGTGTAGTCTACGTGGGCAAAAGCTAGTAAGTTATATATACAAAACAATAAATACGTAAGTACGCTATCTTGACTTGGCCCACGAGATGACAGATGACATACGATCCTTTTAAACTTTTTACACTTTATATGCCAACCCGCCATTTACTTCTCTAGTGACCTAGCGCCTGCTAGCGGGGTTTTCGGTATTGCTAATGCGCTTGAATGAGCCCACGATGTGGGTTTGTGGTATAAAGCCAGTACTTGTAACATAAAACCCTCTCTTTATTACGTGTAGGAATATTATCGTCGATCTTCTAGGTATAGTTTTCCTAAAAGTTTTTCATCTGCCGTGTAATAATTAGCACGTGCATACAATAAAATATGGATAAGTAAATAAAATTGTTTATTCGTTTTAATTATTAGACATAAATCATCAACCTTTTTAATAAGATTATATAAAATTGATCATTGACGTATTTTAATTGTTATATATTTCTGGCTTGTAGAAATATTATTACCTAATTTTACCTACCTAAATTGTTAGTAGATCATTTAATACAGTTTTTAATGACTCTGTTTTTAGATCAGCATAAAATTACAAAACATGGTAATAACTTAATTTGTTATGGTTAAAGACTGTTGTGTTATGGTATATATCTGTATTCTATCTAAAATAGAAACTACACATACGTACATTTTTTTATTTGTTTATTTAACTTAATTTAAAAAATTGTAAAAGTCGGCCTTATTTAAGTCAATTAAATTTTTTCAATTCAAAATATCTTTATTATCATAGGATATTTATAATATCTCTTAATAATAGTCACTTTGTTTTGTTTTGCACAAATGTTGACGTCAAATCGTTACTTAAAGCTAAATTTACGCCGCTAGTATTTTGGACGATATACATTAGCACGTCGCTATCCCATGCGGGGGCAAAGTCTACTCGTAGATCAGGTTGCCGAATTAGCTTATTTATTACAAGGACATCCTAGTTTTCGTTGGTATAGAAAACAGTATTAAGGCCCCGCCAGTTCAAAACCAAGAAAACTGTGAGTTTTAAAAAAATCACTGTAATTAAACTACTACAGTTTATTCCTCAAAAATGTTACATAAGAATTTTAAGGCTTTTCTAGAGACACTTACAATATCCAAAATACGATTGAGCATTTCTGACTAGATGGAAAAAAAATCACAAACAGAGCGAAGAAAAGCCCGGAGCCGTGCTCGACGATATTTCGCAATGTTTTATTTATTATTATTTTTTTGTATTATATTTATAATTCTTTTTGTAGCCAAAACGGATAGGTATTTAGATAATACATTTTTTGGTATAATTTTTATATAAAAAGGTAATTGTATAAAATAGTAATATGTATTATAAAGGCAAATTTAGGCAAATTAGAGGTATGTTTGTGATTTTTTCTATAGAGCCAAAAATGCTCAATCGTATTTTGGCTATTGTGGTTGTCTGTAGAAAATCCTTAAGATTTTTATGTAAATTTTTTGAGGAATAAACTGAAGTAGTTTAATAACAGTGATTTTTCAAAAACACGCACAGTATTGCAAATTATAAACCCACGTCGCCTTAAGAAAATTCACACTGTCCCTTAAGTATAAGGCAGATAGAGAAATGATAATAAATAAATAATGAATAAATGAATATAGTATAGGGACAAATCACACTGATTAAGCTAGCCCCAAGGTAAGTTTTTTTTTAACTTGTGTTATGGGATACTAACTCAATGATACTATATTTTATGACAAATACATATACATATAGATAAACATCCAAGACCCAGGACAATTAGAAAAAGGCCATATTCCAACTTGCCCTGGCTGGGGATCGAACCCAGAACCTCCGGATTAGCGGTCTAGAGTGTTAACCATTACGCCACGGAGGTCGTCAAAGACATGACATGAGACATGAGTGGAAGAACTATTAAGATATAACGTATGTAGAACATATTATCTCGATTGGCAGAAATAAAGACCACATTAGCAAGTACAAATGAAAAAATATGTATGTTTTAGGATCAGGTATCATCAAAACTAACCATTACAAATTCACACCGACGGCACAGAAATGAATTTGTAAATATCGTACGTGATGACACCTCACAAACCTCCAAGCGGGGTCTTTATAAAAATGCCGACGGGACGTGATCCTGAATCGCGATCGCTTCATTTATATCGTGTATTGGCACTTGGCACATAAATAATGATAGAGTACGAGTCATGAAATATAACACATTAGTTTGTTTGCAAACGTAAAAAGTTTAAAAAAAGAAGAAAAAGTATGAAGCAAAACCGTGACTTCAGAATAGATAAGTCTTAAATAAGAGATATAGATTTTGTACATTTCATATCATTGCATAATTTAATAAATACTTAATCGATATAAATAAAAATGAATTGTTGTTCGTTAGTCTGCTTAAAACTCGAGAACGACTGAACCGATTTGGCTAATTTTGGTCTTGAAATGTTTGTCGTAGTCCAGGGAAGGTTTAAACGGTGAGAAAATATGGGAAAAGGAACGGGAACGGGCGAAACAAAGTTCGCCGGGTCAGCTAGTCAAAAATATATATATGTTTTTAAGTGACATTTAAATAATTTTGATGCGAGCAACTAAACTTCCATCACTTTTGAAAAGGCAGAACTTGGTAATAAATAATACAAGTTCTAAATTGTCAATTTAGGTATACTTCAGAAAATATATTGTATCATCTGTAAATAAAAGTGATTATTTTTCCGTCCCAAATATCGACCAATAGAATTGCACCATTCGACGTCACGTGGTACAACCTACATGGTATTATACTGATAATTTTTTGAATATTTTCTCTGGTCGTTGCTATACATAAAAAACAATTTTATTCATTATGAAATTCTTATTTGTTAACTGTTCATTTCATCTCATGGTGCAATTCTATTGGCCGACATTTGGGACGGAAAAATAATCCCCCGAATACCACACGAGCTTCAAAATTATCTGGCATTTCCCTCAAGGTTCCCTGCAAACAAATAAAGTCGTCAAGTTTTTCAGGAAAAATCACTCGCGCTTCGCGCTCGTGATTTTTTAACCTGAAAAACTTGACTCCTTCTTGTTTGCAACGAACCTATCGGGAAATACCCGATAATTTTGAAGCTCTTGTGGTATTATAAGTGATTATTTTTCCGTCCCAAATATCGACCAATAGAATTGCACCATTCGACGTCACGTGGTACAACCTACATGGTATTATACTGATAATTTTTTGAATATTTTCTCTGGTCGTTGCTATACATAAAAAACAATTTTATTCATTATGAAATTCTTATTTGTTAACTGTTCATTTCATCTCATGGTGCAATTCTATTGGCCGACATTTGGGACGGAAAAATAATCCCCCGAATACCACACGAGCTTCAAAATTATCTGGCATTTCCCTCAAGGTTCCCTGCAAACAAATAAAGTCGTCAAGTTTTTCAGGAAAAATCACTCGCGCTTCGCGCTCGTGATTTTTTAACCTGAAAAACTTGACTCCTTCTTGTTTGCAACGAACCTATCGGGAAATACCCGATAATTTTGAAGCTCTTGTGGTATTATAAGTGAGTATTTTTCATAGCAATTATGAACAAGGTGGCTCATTGCAACAAAAAAAGTTCCACATTGTTTTCAAATTGTAAAATGAAATGTAAAATTTTACGTGTGCGAGAAAGTAAGTAGCCGTCGTAAGTATAAATAAAACTTAGAAACGCAAATAAAACAAAACACCCTACCTATCACACGAAAGCGCGAATCAAGCCTTCAAATAAAAAAACAGCCTCCATAAAGCAGGCAGAAAACACATTTAAATGTTGTGGTGAGCTGGTGAGCCGTACAATAATCCACCAAAAGTACCAAGCATCCAGAACACGTATGGAGTATGGATACTCAAATATTGAACGAGGCGGGCGAGCCGAGCATCACGACAGGATACGGGCGCGTTATCGCGCCCCCGCGGCGAGCGTCACCTTGTCACCGACCCTATTTAATGGGCCGCCGTGTACGCCGCCTGGCGCGTCTTGGTATTTGATTTATGGGCCCTTAGTTACGCTCCGTATAGGAGTTATGGCGTGTGCAAAGTAGTGATATTTTGCTCGTTGCTTGGTAGGTTAATTTAATAGCTATTTTTGTAACACGTAATGATTGAACTTTAATAAGTTTGTGATACGGTTTAAGATATTTTAGATTCAAGCTTTAAATGGTTATGACGTAACAAAGTCTCTAAAAAACTCGCCTAAATGTGTATACAAATAAATCGGGAATTTAATAAACGGGCAAGTGCGAGTAGGACTCGTACATAAAGGGTTCCGTACCACCGTACAATATTTTAAAACGCTAAAGAAACACGTTTCTTGTATGACGACCCTCTTTAATTTTTAACTATTTTTTATTTTTAGTATTTGTTGTTATATCCGTCACAGTAATACATAATCGGTGAAAATATCAAGTGTCAAGCTATTACGGTTCAAGAGATAGAGCCCTGTGACTGACGGACAGACAGACAGACAGCGGAGTCTCAGTAATAGGGTCCCGTTTGCACCCTTCGGGAACGGAACCTTAGAAAGTTCTTTCGCAAATAATGACTAATTAAAAGCGTTCAAATATCATGAATCTTTGATTGCAAAAGTACCTATGAAAGTATTATGACTTTGGGCAGCTTGGAAAAGATACAACTGTTAATTACTAGTATTTAAGAAAGTGACAGAGATCCCTAAAAAAACAGTAATGTACATAGAACAACCCAAATATCTTTAATCCTCTATATAAAACCATTCCGGATCCCACACTCAACGCATCAGAGCCGAATAATAATAACACCGAAGCGCATCGGGCTCGCTGACACCGCAGACTATATACCTACCTCTAACAGACACGTAGCTGTTATAGCAGCTATAGATGCTATGGCAGTTATAGGCTATAGCATTACAGGCGCCCCAGCGCTTGTATTCCGCCGCTCTGACGACGGTTGCCCGCCTGTCAGCCGCGCCTTTTAGGGTTGATATCGCAAATTGAAAGTTTATAATTTCTTTTGTTGCTGAATAAGCTTATGCCGATGGATAAAAAGACAGCTTGCCTATTGTATAGTGTACAGGAATGGAGCAAGTTCAGTCCACAAACCACTCATAAGCTATTTATATGCATGCATATAATGGTATGTATTGTGCTTAGATTAAACATTGGTCTCCAGCGCCCTACGACCTCGCGCGCGGAGACCAATGTTTAATCTAAGGTATTGTGTAATTAGATAATTTTATATTATCTAGATAGAAGGTACATACAACGTGGAAGGGACATACCCGTAATAAATCAAACCACAGGCCATACTAGATCACTATAGTATAATTAAATTATAATAACAGCCAGAGAACAAAAAAAAAAATTCGGCATTTTCATAAAAATGTGTGCGGCTGCCCGGGCGATTTGTATGGGAATGTCGAATTTTTGTTTTTTTTTTTTACTCTTATTTTAATTTCATTATACTGTAATGATCTAGTATAGCCTGTGGTTCAATTTATTACGGGTATGTTTCCCTTCCACTTTGTATTATATATGCAACCCCTTGACTGATTTGGCTCTTGTTCGTACTTAAAATTTATATGCGTTTAATACATTCACCTATTAAAATTTATGAAAATCTGATTGAAAATACACGAATTACAATCGAACATACATTCGCCAGAGCGTGTTTGTAACAAAGTCACACTTGTCCCCAACACAAAGACATGAAAATATTATAATGTAAGCAAGCGTCAACCCTAGCTAAAGCGCCTGTGGGCCAGGCAGCCGCGCCGCGCCCACCGACACGGCTTCCACTACGCGAGGTGTGGGATATTCTTATATTTTTATTTTTGAGGCCACTCGTTCTGTGGCTGGAATTTTAAGTTCGTTTTTTAAGGTATCGAAATACGGTCAGGTTTTAGGCGACACTGCGGGTTGCAACGTGCAGAAGTGTTATTTAGCTTTACTAACGATCCGTCTCGATTTCACGTAAAAAGGGTCAAAGAAAAAATCACGGGATATGAGATTGTGTCGGGGTTGGATGGACAAAAATACAAAATCACAAAATAGAACCACAAACAATGAAAATATGTGTAACTATAGTTCGTCCCCAACCATGAACTCGCGACTTATTTACAATCATCATCAGGTCTTTTTTAGTCTCCAATGCAGGAGCACGACTTTGCACTACCAGAGCCATATAAACCTTTGTTTAGCTTGTGTTTCCTAAGTCACCTTCTACGACATCCACAGGAAGACTTAGAGTGGTCCTATTCTATTCTGCCAGGAATCACATGGCGATGCCGTTAACCACATGGCGAAGTATTTACAATCCCATATCAGCAATTTCTTTATCTACTTGACTTATGTTCGAAATCTGATCTACTTTTACCTACCAATGAATGTCATGGATTTCCAATCTAACCAAATATATTCGAGTTATCGCGTCATATACAGTCCAGCCAGTATACTCGGAGATAGTCGATCGCTCGTTCTAATATTTTCTGTCCATTGAGCGCATATTTCTGTCGCAAAGTATCGAAACAACTCGCAGAACCTAACTAATGACTAGCATATATAAACAATACGTCTAGATAAAAAGATGCGATTATATAAAAAGATCGTTAATAAAAGCATTATCGTGGCTACTGAAGCACTAATGGCGGATCCCATTAATAAAGTACTCTCCGTTACGACGGGATTCCTAACTACAGTCGCATAAAAGCAATTATTAGACTCATCATTATCAGCGGGTTTTTTTCCAAAGTATCCTTTAAAATACTCAATTTCTTCGAAAAGTACCCTTTGTACATGAAACAAGTATTCAGTTCGAATAAATCACACCCTGTAGGAGTAATTATAAATAAGTAAATTGTTCAAACTCAAAAACTTACATGTGCTTACATTTTTTATTAGTTTAAAAGTCCCTTTTCCAGTCCTTTTCCAAACATAATCTCTAGATTCACTTCAATATTTTTTTGTATTCAAGTGGGACAGTAAAATTTTGTAAATTTCGTAATTTCAGCCGTAAATTAAAAAAATATATATAATTTAAATCAAAAAGTAAAAAATGACTTATTTAGTAAGTCCTATGAACTGCCCAGATACAGTGTTAAAGCTAAGATAATATAGGTACTATCACGTGTTTATCCCTATTGTGGCAGACAGAGCATACTCTAAGATAGATAGAATTAACTATTCACATTTCATTAAGATACGATAAAGCTAAAGAGAACTTCTTTCTCACTTAGTACATCAAAGCTAAATGGGATGTAAGTCAGCATTGAACAGCCGGTTGCATAATTAATTTAGACTTAAAGTTAGCGAGCCCAAAGGCAAACCATGACAGCGTGCAATCTAACGCCTTCAACGTTTTTCAAAAGGCAACTTAATTACATGCCGCACGATAGGTGAGTAATAAAAACTTGTCAGCCAGGTATAATGCCTAGTCTACGAGGGTTTTGAATATTTTATTTTTGTACGGTGCGAGGCATGGACTGTGACTTAAAAAGAAAAAAAACTAGAAGCATCTGAAATGTGGTACTGGCGTTGGATGGAACGGATAAGCTGGGTTGAAAAGCTGACAAATTAAGAGGTCCTGAAAAGAGTAGGAGAAAAAAGGTGCATTCTGGATATAATAGAGAATACACGAGGAAAGATGTTGGGTCATCTACTACGACCCGACTATTTCATAAAAACTATCATTGAAGGAAAGATAGAAAGGAGAAGAGGACCAGAAAGACCGAGGTATAGTTACATGAAACAGATAAAGGAGAAGCTGAACGTCATGTCGTACAGCGAGGTAAAACAGTTGGCAGATGAGAGAGACAAGTGAAAGAGAATTGATACTCCACT
The DNA here is from genome assembly GCA_963576875.1 of Acrobasis repandana. Lineage (NCBI taxonomy): Eukaryota > Metazoa > Arthropoda > Insecta > Lepidoptera > Pyralidae > Acrobasis > Acrobasis repandana. The sequence continues at coordinate 5,110,713 of OY756238.1, forward strand.
GACAAGAGTCTCTCTCTTGTCAGTGGAGTATCTATATATAGTTAAGAGTTATGAACAAGTGTTTCTATATATATTTAAGAGCTCTTAAATATATATAGAAACACTTCGCATGGTGTTTGGCATCCTTAGGTGACCATTGAATGCCATTGATATGCATATCATCTTTGGAGAAAACACTGAAAAGTGCATCCATCCGAAGCAGCAAATGATGTCACCTCGGGAAGGTTACATTCTTTGTCCTATGCAAGTCATCTTTGGCTAGTAATTGCTCAGCTACATCTACTAAGTGCACCCTTGAAATAGTTTCAGTTTTCTTAGACCTTATAGGTACATACTTTGCTATTTGTAGCATTACTATTTACAATTTAGCCTAAATTTTATTTTTAGCATTCAATTCTGTAAAGCCCAATAAATGTAGTGGGCTTGGCTCTATTAACAGATTTTTGTCTAATTCTATATAAAAATTCCCTCCAAAGCTCATGGAAGGTAAGCTTTATAGAGATATATATGTAGTGGACAAAGCTATATCGGCAGCGTGGCGTGTTGAAAAAAGCGCCGGCTTGCGGATTGCATAAAAAATGTCTGGGCTGGCGCGGCTATGGCTCTAACGCTGCCTCTAATGACGGGCGGCGCTCCACTTGCCTCCGGCTTAGGGCTGCAAATGATTTAGTTTTTTTGTTTTTTTTTTTTATTTTGCTTCATCAATATTCCTTCTAGATAATTATTATTTTGAAGAAGCCAAACAACTCACCTGTTATCTTACTTATTTACTTCGTTCTCATCTTTATTGCCTGTTATAGATTACTTCGGCGATAAGGCCGCGTCTCCTTACATTATATTAAGATGTCTTTACTTTAAATTTTGTAATATTTTGTAATTATAAATGTCATTTGGTGCAATAAACATTACTGTATTGTATAACTTAAGCATTTTGTGGTCATGTCATGGCTCCGGCTTCACCCTCGCCATAAAGCTCGCTCTAAGGGCTCGCGTATCTCGTCCTTCGTCCGACCTCGTAAAAGTTACTTGGGGGTTATGTTTCAGAAGGGAGGGAAGGTCTCGGCTTTTGGCCTGCAACATATGTGCAAACTGTATAAGTATACAAATACACATACCGTATACAAATAGTTAAGCATAAAATTAGATGAAAATCATTAAAAAATTCGCAACATGCTTCGTCAAACAAAACAACAAAAATTGTATAAATTGTGGGATAGCCATGGGGCTAGCTACACTCGCTCAGATTTAGACATAAAGATGTATATTTTCTATAATACAAATACTATGATGCAGTGTTAGCAGCCCTACCGGCGTGGGTGCTCGCTCGCCTCCTACATATTTAATTTGCCCGGACTGGTTTCTGTCGGGCGCCGCCACGCTTTGTTTCGTTATGGCTTTATCGTCTGTGTGCTTGATGAGGAATCACTATCTACTTTATTGGTAGACGAATCCAGTTGCAGTTACTGCTCTAGATTAATTTAAGAAGCATTGTTATCCCCGTGAGGTTCCGGGTCAGAATAGGTCCACTCTCTTGCTCTGGATGTCGTAAGAGGCGACTTCCCAAGGAGAGTTAACGTTGGGCGGCGGCTTGTTGTATAACTTTTCGTACAAATACATTCCCAAAGAAGGTTGACGTCACGCGAGCGGCCGGTCATAAAATTACAGAACTGTACACTTCACAAAGTCTTTGGCATCCTTGGGTGACCATTGACGTGCATGTTATATTATATGTATATAGATAAGTATATTATTTTAGATGTGTGATGTGATGCTTTGATACATGCAATCCGCTTTCCAGTCTTTTTCTTTTCTAAATGTGATGATTACCCAAGAATTTAAAATGGAGAAGAAACCGAAATTATTAAAACGACAGAAGTATACGAAAAAAGAGAAATATAAATAACCGTTTTCATAAAAGAAAGCGTAGGTAAACATCGTCTGATATGAAGTTTAACAAAGTCAAGTTTAAAAATATTTTATAATCCGAAGAATGTAATCTGAGACACGAAGTTGACCTCAACATTTTCGCTTTAAAATTTTAGTTTATTTGAAATTGAAATAAGTACGCCCAATATCAGAGTAAGATAAGAGAAAAAAATAACTTTTCAAAACGTAACTATCTCTAAACTCTGCCTACAATAAAAAGTTATTATATCAAGTATTATGCCTTTGTCCGTTTAATGTCCATTGTAATCTCATTAATTTATTTTTTCTAGAATAAACTAGTCTCTTTTTGCCTGTGCCAGATTAAATTATTGTTTTAATTAACTGAGATGTAGTGTCAAACTAAAGCTCCAGAATAAAATAAAAAGTAGTTTATCATAGCTTCTGGTTATAGCACCCACTATTCGGATCATCTCGCTTGATCCATAATTCAATATACAACTCGCCGAACCCCGGCAAGTGTAAGTGCGGGGAAAAAAGCTAGCGGCCAACAGCAGGGGGTGACTGAGGGTAGGTTAAACAGGATGTTTAATCTGAGGGGACAGAGAGAATAATACATGATTCGCCACTGACCGACACGATAACTCAAATTAATGAAAAAGGGAAGACTATTTTTAGGGTTCAGTACCTAAAAAGGTAAAAACAAAACCCTTATAGGATCACATGTCTGTCCGTCCGTCTGTCACAGCTAATTTGCTACGAAACTACTGGACGGATTGAGTTGTTTGGTGCACATATTATGTAAGCCAGTAACCCAAAGACGGAGGTATAACGTAAATTAATGAATTTCAAATATGGGGGCTACTTATGGGGGATAAATTAGACAGTAAAAAAAGTTTTGTTAACTAGGTATATCGTGTAACACATCAAATGAAAGAGCTTTTTATAACAATTAGAAATATATTCCTTAGATCGGTATTTTTAAAGTTATTTAAGTAAATGGGCAAAAATTAACCATCCCCAAACGAAAAATACATTTGCTTTTCAAAAAAAATATACAGAGAAGCAAAATATTATCTGTTCAAACTACAAGAACGCAGGTGTATGATAGTACTAAAAATATTGCTACTACAATAAAATTATGTTCTTTATCACGTATATGACAGTGAAAATAATACATTATAGACAGATACACTATCGAGGGGCAGACAGAGCCTAGGGCGGCAAGACCAGAGCGTAATGGTGAACTTTAAGGAGGAAAAAGGAAATCATAATAGTGATGGGTAACTACCCATCACTGAATTATATCAATAGATAATGCGGTTAGCTAACCGCATTACCTATGATATAATTCAGATTCTTGTCCATTCCCTCGATAGGCATTTACGATCTATTGAAAAAAAAAACAGGTATAGCCTGCTACTTGAAAAGTTCTTTTGTTGCATCGGCGTCAGTGTATTGTATTGTGTGACTATACAAGTATTCTTTTTAATTTCGGTGCTAGTCTCACTCTAAACTGGACTACCCTAAAACGATGTCCCATTAATAGCAGTGAGCGTGGTGAACCTAACCGGGGTCGACTGGGGGCGAGTAATCCTTATCGCGACCGCCGACCGCACATCGACAATTATAATAAAGAGTTGTGCTGAACATTACGTGTTTTATACACCCTGCGACACGCGACGACGGCAGAAATGCTAATAAGCTTTGTAATTTAGGTTCTTTTCACTATCTGGCTGAACAAGCTGGCTAACCTTCCTGCCAACTTCTCGATGTGTCCCAAAGACAGACTGGTAGATAATAATTAGCGGTTTGACCCGTTGTAATCAATCTGTTGTGTGCAATAAACATGAAATAATAAATAAACGGTAACAACTTTACTTTATTTTAAAATATGATCATAGTTGGTAGTGCTGTAATGTAACTAAATTAACATTTTATGAAAAAAGTTTTGGTTTTCTTCCATGCTGGTCTGGAAGAAAAGAAAAAACTTAGAATGTACCAGCTGCTTCTCTTCCCGCGCAGATAGTAGAAGCCGATCAAGGGAATGGGCGAAAATGCAAATCATGTTAATAGGCGATGAGGCTAGCCACACATCACTATTTTGATTCTTTTTTTACCTTCTCGCCCACCATCACGCTAAAAGTGGCCTTTGAGTCTTGCGGCCCTGGGCTCTGTCTGCTAAGAGCCGCAAGACGCAAAATGCTCTGTCTGCCTCATTAGGGATAAAGACGTGATAGTATGTATGTATGTTTGGTAAAAACTATAATTATTAACAAAAATATTAACCAGCATGCCTATTATAACATTATTATTGTATTATGTTTAATGTTTTATCATCGAACGTTTTTTTTTAATGCACGATCTATTGTTTAATAAATGTTAAAAATATTAAGAATTAGAAATCAAAATGTGTGCGTACACTGAATAAACTTAAACTGCATAAAAAAACATTTTCCTACATATTTATTTTTATACATTTCTATACGCGGACCTGGCTTTGGTTTGAGATTGAACTATCATTTTTATATCTATACTAATATTATAAAGCGGAAGAGTTTGTTTGTTTGTTTGTTTGTTTGTTTGTTTGTTTAAACGCGCTAATCTCAGGAACTAATGGTCCGATTTGAAAAATTCTTTTTTTGTTGGGTAGTCCATTTATAAAGGAAGGCTTTAGGCTATAACATTACGTTCCGACAACCACGCGAACGAAGTCGCGGGCACAGCTAGTTTGATATAATTTTTGACATGTTAACATGGAAATTAAATGCCCAAGTATCAAGAAGTATCGCGCGATGAACGGGACACCGCTGTGGCGGCTACCGACCGGCTGTCCCGCTAGCCGGCCCGCGCCCGCCGCCACAGCCCCGCGCTCCGCGCCCCGAGCCCCGCAGGCGCTTGCTTTCACACGTCTCGACCCGAACTCCCGTCGACCCGACTCGACTCCCGCCCGCCCGCACGAAACCGTAGGGCTGTCGCTGTCAGTGTGCTATCGTCTAAACTTGGAGCTTACGAATGAATTGCATTGAAATGGTGCGCTTATCTAATGTAAGTTGGGTATTCACGTTATTTATTTTTATAATTTGAGTAGTTTATAATTGAGTTTAATATGTTTTATTTATTTATACGCATTACTGTTTACGCATTCATTGAACTTCATTGTCTTCTTCTTAGCGTGTCGATGTTCAAAAAATTAAATATTTCTCTGGGCCCAGTATCGAGCGACCATTTCATTGAATTCAAAGAGATTTAATTTCATTGTAATAAAAATCAATAAGTATCTTGATTGAATCAAATTAAAATTAGTTAATTTTTATTTAGATTTCAAGTCACTTAGCAAGATGGAAATTAGGAATCTGGGATTGGTATTACTTAATTATTTAGGGAGTAGGTACTGTTTTTTCTGTTAATTGCATAAAAAGCATAAGCATTAAGCAAGCATATTTAGGAGGAAATGGGAAAGGACTATGAAATGGGCATATTTTTTAAGTAATAGTATAAATGAAAAAATAAATATTTAGGGTCAATATGAGTTTCATTATTTAATTTAATTTTTATTTAATTAAGGTCGTTAATTTTTGCTTGAGGATACGCGAGGCTACGCGTAACTAGATGTAACTGTCACACCAAAGCAAACGCTCCAAAAATAAATGTAGTCTTTTGTTTTGATTTTACTTAATAGTTTTTACAATATTTTTAACTTTTACGAGATCCTGAATTCCCAGAGATCCTGCATATGACGTGCGTAATCAACGATCAGGCGACAGGCTTTGATATAAAAAGAGGCCGAGGGAGGAGGAGGGAGGAGGAGGGAGGAGGAGCTCGGTGGCCCGGTGGGAGTATGCAATGCTAGCGTTTTCACAAGTTAAGTAACCCCGGGCGTGGTCCGTACTTGGATGGGTGACCACAAGTGTTACAAAAATTTCCCGAGCTCCTCCGTGCTTCGGTAGGCTCGTAAAAGCCGTTGATCCCGGCTGTCATTGTACGGCAGTCGTCAAGCTATGTCAGCTGCTTTTAGGCAGCTTGAAAAATCTGACATCAGTGTTGGCCACTTACGTACACAAAAACAAAACATACAATTTCTCCACATTTTTATGATGCAATTTTATGTTTCTTGCAAGCTAGCTGGCATGGTTCCGAAAGGATTACATCCTTTATTTACTTTTATTCCAGCGCAATGCGATATGTACGAGTATGACAGACGAAATTAAACGGTAAAAAGTCACCCTACAAAAGCGAGCCAAAATCGTCTCTCCACCAAAGACGGTGTAAGAATTTAATAAAGAGTCTGTATGGGCCCCTAGATGTTGACATTTCGTCTTACTTTGTGTCGAAATGTCGTGGAATCTGGCAAGATTAAAAGTGGCAGGTGTTGGTCAAATAAAGGTACACTAATGTCCCGGGTGGAATGCTCGGAAAATCTCCGGACCTCAATATTAAAGTTAGATTGGATGCCAGATTTTCTCGCAGTTGATATTTAAGTTAGGAAGGAATACATATATTGTAGGTATTAGCAAAGATAATATAATTATAGTATTTTTTTTATTTAACTTTAGACTAAATAGGTCTAGGCAAATTAAAAGTTTTGAATTTAAGGACGCATAAGATCTCTAATTTTATTAATCAAAATGACTTCTTTGAATTTATGCAATATATTTAATATCGATTAAGCACTCACTGATGTCTTGTTCATCTCTCTATCTATATTATTATTTGATCAGTATCACAGAATACATAAGTGTCAAACAGAATGGAATCTTACAGCGTCTACCGCAAATTGGCGTCCCCGCACCTCTCCCCCGCACTTTGTGAGCCTTTGACAGCTCCAAACTCCAGGGTTTAGTTACTAGCCGCACGCAATTCGCGACGTCTCTTGTCTTGAGAACTGTCAATAAATAGTAACCATCATGGTGAGAAGATGCGCATATAATAATTGTTTATCCACCGATTACAACAAAGAACACATATTTCATAGTTTTCCAAATGATGAAAACAGGTAGCAAAGCAACAATATAATTTCACGTTATTACCCAGCAACCATCTTGATATATATACCCTTCTCGCTCTCTCACATTGGCGGGAGATACACAAGAGCGAGAGGGCTTATCAATCGACAGCAGTTAAACCGGTAAAAATACATAGGCTCCTCGCTCACAGTTAATCACATACACGCAGATCCCAAGTAGATTTCCGCGGGTTATAGTGTAGTGCTATAATGCCATTGTTGACAATGACAACTTGACAAGCCGGGCGTAGAAGCGTGATAAGATAAACATTTGTTTATTTTTATTGAATTTATTCAAATAATTACCGTATAGTTTTGCGCCGAATATGCAAATTACTATATTAAAATAGTGAATTAGTGTATTTAGTGCGTTACATTATAAATGACTCAATAATAATCAGTAAAGTAAACTAATGGTGAAATGGACAATGGACATAATAAAAAATACTTGTGAAGTGATATGCTGTTTCCGACTTTTCTGTAACATTTAATACATATAAAACAGAATATTTTTTCCGTCATAGTGTTCGCAAATCTCCCGGTATAGAAAGATATTATCGTAAATATGTCGAACTCGTTAGCAGGTAAGTATTAAATTAATTCTGCGGTGCGACCCTCAGTATAAAACTCACACATCGACGTGTGTACAGATAAATTGTTTCGTTTGTAGTAGTAGTAGGTATATATGTTACTCTGAATCAATGGAGAGTCATACCAGTGTCAGTATGTAAATACTTATCATTATTTATGTTATGACTGATGGATGACAAAACATTTTTTTAATATTGAGGTTTATTTTCTTACCACATTTTTTTGTTTCATTACCGTCGTATCGACATAAAGTCATATTATTTTTTTCTCTCTCAATCTTAGTTTTTTCTTATTAAGTATGTTTTGTTCATGTCTAATAATCTTATTTTATTTTAGTATCTTTATTTACGTAACTACATGTATTTATTTACTCCTCATGTTATTCAGTAATACAAAATCAAATTGTTAACACCAAACAAACATTTCATGAATAGCCGAGACACATTCACGCCGCGCCGAAGTACCGTCACTTTGACTCTTATGTATTCTGTGGTACCGTGACGTATTATCATAATAATACAGCTCACACCTAACAATAATAAATGCAAATGAACATTGCATTCTAGATCGCGCCATTTTGTCAATCAAATGTCGCGTCGAAAGATTCCATCCCATTTGAATTTGGAATAGCTTATCGTTTTCATGCGATTCAACCATAGACAAGTTGTATGATGTGGTAAATTAGAGTAAGGTTAGCCAAAATGCAATCCCAGTAAATTGTTGAATTTCAAGAATCGACACTAGAACAAAAAATTTGTATGAATTTAATTTTACAATATTTTATTTTAATTACCTTTCAACGGTTTGGCAAGATTTTTTGGCCGTTTTACTGTCTATTCATTGTTTCATTCCACCTGTGAAATTGACAGTATTAATCTATATTCATTGTTAGAAATAATTATTTACATGCTTATTGTTTGATCTCGATTTATATTGAAGTTGTTACAGAATCATATAAAACGAGCAAATGACCCCCCGGTCATTTGCTCGTTTTATATGATTCGCTGTGGCCAAATACTGGTCAAGTTTCATTTAATTAAATTAATAAATAGCCTTTCGACTCGAGAAGAAGAATAAAACGGGCTCAATTTTTTTCTTTAAATACATTTTTTTAACAATTAATTTCAGATTTCCGTCTCGAAATGTTATGACATGAAATCATATGGAAATATTCACTTACAACAAACAGATTTTTCATTACTAAGAAGATTTTTCTATCAATGTTTTGACAAAATGCTAGTTTTAATCTACTCAAAGTAGTGTAATATCGATTGAATTGAACAGCGAGCAACGCGGCTGTCGCCTCATAATTACTTTGTACGCTGCAGACATGTTTGTGTTTGTTTTATCGTCATTATCAGCTGGATGTCCATAACGCATGGCCTCCTACAGGTTGGGTGGGCGGCGAATGACAGCGTTAATTACAATGGTGCTGTATACTCCTTTATCAGGTTCATCCAGTTTATATTCAACGTGGAAGTGACATACCCGTAATAATACTAGATCACAAAAGTATAACAAAATTAAAATAACAGTGAAGACCAAAAACAAATTTTGACAGTCCCGCATACAAATCGCCCGAGCGGCTGCACACTTTTGTATGGAAATGCCGAAATTATTTTCGTTTTTCGGCTGTTATTTTAATTTCATCATACTTTAATGTTTTAGTATAGACCGTGGTTCGATTTATTACGGGTATGTCCCTTCCACGTTGTATATGTATCAACTTACTTGTTGTAAGGACCAAATACGTTTGACGGTAAAATTTGAGATCTGTTTGAATGTGTATTTCAATTGGGCACTGATTTAAAGAGGCAGTTGTAAATAGCAGTTTTGGTAAGTTAAAAATTATAAATGGCATGTTTAATAACTAGTTCAGCAGTTAAAACTAAGCAGTAAAGTAAACAAAAATGAGTAATAAAAAATAATGAACTGGATCAGTGAATATATAATTGAGCAGGAAAATAATTAAATAGGCGGTATAAAAAATTAAACAAGCGGTTCAATTTTTTTCCCTAACCTAGTAAAATGGATGAAAACGACCTAGTTTGTCGCAGTTCTATCCTAACCTAACTTATAGATTTTCCCTAACCTAGTAAAATGAATAGAACTAGTAATATGATAAAATAACTGACCAATTGATTTTTTATTACTGTTCATGTTTTACTGTCGCAATAATTAATCAACCGCCATTAAATTAAATAACTGCTCAATATGTTTTCCCACTGATCATAATAACATCTCGAATATTTAAATAACAGCATTAACAGCTTAAAAATTTAGTTCCCTTTCAATTGTTTTGCTATTTTAATATTGTTTCTGCGAAAGTCATAAAGTCTTACTGTCTGGTGACGATGAGTACCCAATATATATATTCAAAACATATATACATAAGGGTTACAAATAAGTTAGTGGACCTTGCAATATTGCGGATATCAAAGCTAAATTCAACATTTCATTACTTAAAGCTTTTATAACACAGAATAAAAATGTCGGTGGTCAGTTAAAACTTAATTGTTAACCTATAAAAATCAAAGTTTACAAGGGACGATGGATTTGATGAATAAGGATTTCAATACTTTAACTGCAACCTTAAACAAACTTTTTGTCTAAATTTAAAAGTGTTATTAATAAATTATTAAATGTGTATAATAAAAATTCAACATCAATTTCAGACATTTATAAAATATTTATTTTCAATGAATCACATCATTTTACAATCTAATTGTGGCACATCGAACAACAGATAAAATATATTCCGAACATTTATTATCTGTGGTAGGTAACCGCCGCTGAGGTATTTTATTTAATTATTAACACACGTTTCTATAATCACAACTTTAACAAACTGCTCTATCACACGTATAGCAATCCCAGCTCTTTATTATTTTTCATTCATCTAGCGTTAAGATATGAATCAATTTAACATGCAAATGAGAATGTACTGACATTTGACTTATGTCAGTACATACTCAATGCTAACAGAAATTTAAATTATTTCCTTAGTTTATTTCCTTCGATTTTATAATGTCAATGTTTGCAGTAATTGCAAATTTAAAACCACATATTAATGGTATTAGGTAATGTTTTAATATAAAACAAAACGCTAAATGAATGATGGTCATATCAGTCACATTCGTTTAAATTAAACATTTCTAAAAATATAAAAACATGGCTCATATTCAAAATTGTAAATCCTTTAAAAATTATGACGTCAATATTTATATTCTATGTTTTAAGTAAAATTTAAAATAAAAGCTTGATAAAATTAAAAAACAAGTATTACTAAACTAAAAATGTACCTTAAAAATGCAATAATACTGCTTAATTGCCTCCATTCAAACTTCCGCGAAGAAAAGGGAGATATGTCTTTTCATAAAATAAATAACTAACACAGCCAAAAACACCGAGATCTACTATAAAACACCAAATATGACTAGTTAAATTTTGAAATCACATCGATTTTTTCTCGTCTGAGCAAGATACAACATGTTCAAGTATTTGTACTGGTTCATACATTGTAATTTGTTTTTCTAAACATCTATTACATAATATTCATCTAAAAACACCATATATCGACACATAGTCAACTATCTAAGTGGTAATTGGTATACATTATGAGCAATCGTATCTAAATATCCCAGTTGTCTGAGGTACTTCGTCTAAGCATATAGGTTTTCAATCTTCGCCTTCAGATCCTAGAGAGTACTCTGTTTTCATATCTCTGTGCATATCTTCCGGAGAATCATTGCGTATTGCCATGGCAGCTCTGGATGCGTAACTACTCTGTGACGCCATACTGGCAAGAATACCGTTCGAAAGAGCTTGTACCGAAAGAGCTTCTTGGGAAGGTCCGGCATAACTGTACTGCTGATATACTGCCTGTATCCTTGCTGCATTCACCAATGTCTGTATCTTCAATTGCGTGTCCAACGCCAAACTCAAAGGTAACTTCCTTAATTGACTCGCAATCAGTTTCCCAAACATTTCAAATTCGTTTTCAGTTACATTCTCTGAATGCTGGCTTAGATCTTGTGGTAAATCATTGTGATCCCCATTGCGGTCGTCATAATTACTCTTTTTTTGTTTTGTTGGAATGGGGTAAATTGTCGCTAGAGAGGTAGTTAGTGGTGTAGCAATGCCGACTGGAGGATTGAGGAAGGGCGCGGATGTAGATGATGGAAGAATCCCGAATGGTGTTGTTGATTGATTGAGCCCGAATGGAGTACTAGGACGAGGGGACGGAGTGTTTAACACGTAAGGAGTAGACGAACGCGTAGAACTTCGACGTTTCCTAGGACTTTTCTTCTCTGGAGACTTACGCTCGCTCAAATCCTGCACCGCATCGCTGTCGTCGCTCGCCGGAATCTCCAACAAACTTGTGTCAACCTACGAAAAATAAACCAAAATTTATTCCAATCACGGTGCATGTCATCTCCTTACGCGAGGAATTGCCAACAAAAAATAGTCTTACGGAGCTCGGTGTGACGATCGCCCGTAGAAACCTGTCTGCGTGCTCGAACCACGTGACGCTGGGCTTGTACGCATGCGCGCCAGCCTTCCTCGCCGCGCGAATCTTCTTCAGCTCGACGCTGTACGATGAGCGTATATTTTTTATCTTGTTTTTTAATTCCTTAACAGTGACATCGACTAGATTTAACGAATTTATAATCTCGACGTAGCCCTGCTCCCTAATCTTCTTGTTCTTGTAATGCTCGGACACCGGGTTCCACAGGTACTCGCGTTTTTCGTACTCAATGATCATTTGAATGGTCAAGTCCTCGCTCCATTTGGGATTGGCGAGTATGGCGACCATTTTGATTCACAGCATGCTATTTAGCGCGATGGTGCTTCTTGATTGTTTTATAATTCGCGTGTTTACGGCCGTAAGGACTAGGAGCGCAGAAGGGTGCGGGCGGTTCGCATGCGCGCAGCATACTAAAAGCACGTACGTCGATGGGCAAGCACCCCGCGCGGGGGGCAGCCTATTTCGGGAGTAGCCGACATCACGCAGTCGCGTGCTTTGGAGCGTGCTGTTTCCTTCTCACCGCTCGGAGGCTGGGCCCGAGTGAAACGGAAGATTTGTGGCCGCCGGCCGGGCGAGTGTGCGTCAACACGGCGACCCGCCGCGCGCCGCCCTCGGCCGAGGACAGACGGGGCGCGAATTTTTCGCTTGCCCACTTATCGCTAACGAGGCTCCATTTCGAATAGATTGATATTGCCTTGGTGAATGATTTCACCGGAACAACGACATTACTTTTAAAATTCCTAATCAATTTTAGCTGTATACCTGACCTGTAGCTTTTATTTGTAACAAATGTGTGCCTACACAAAAATTATTAAATTTAGAACTAATATTCCTATTCGAAAATCTTATTGCAACATTAATTTTGAAACAAAATGTATTAATTATTTTTTAAATTTTATTAATTACAGCAATGAAAATAAAAATATAGATATTAAAATCTTAAAAACTAAAATAAAGATAAAAACACTACAGACTCACTCCCTACACTACCTATAATATTTACAAATAAATAGGCCGGGTAGTTCTTTACTCTGCGGCAACGTGCCCAGATTTTTATTTTATTATATTTTTACATACATATGTAATTATTTATTTTTCGTGGTCCTTGATCAAAAATGCAATCACTAAAATTATTGACAACCCTTGACATCAGATAAATTAAACAATTTGACATCATAGTTTTTAAAATTCGAATGCGAGAAGCGAGAGAGCACGTAGTGTGTACGCCGCCCAAGTGTCCGTGATCCTTGTCGACTTGAACACCGGTGGCTAGCGGCTAGCGGCGGCGCGCTAGTTCGTCTGCGCTGCGCCGCAGTCTGCGCATACCGCACATTTTACTACCACCCGCTGGTGACCACCGCCCGGCTGATAGCTGGCGGGCGATATTCAAAGTGATGACAATAATATGTCTGTCCGCCACTCGTGACCTGGAATGACGGCGCTAGCGAACAATATCAAACGAGCGAGCAAAGTTTCCGACTTCTCATTGTACTTTGACGACGATAACTCGTTTTTTTTGTCATTACAAAAATTACAAGCATGACAAAAAAAATATACTTACAGTCGAAAATAGAACCTCTTCCTTTTTTGAGTCGGTTAAAAAACCCGAGTTATCGTCTTAAAAAATATATTCATCATATCAGCCACAGGTAGTCCACAGCTGGACATAGGCCTTCCTCAAGGATTTCCAAAACGACCGCTCGGAAGCGGCCTGCATCCAGCGTTTCCCTGCCACAAAAAAATTGGTTTACCAATATTTCTTATATAACCCAAAAATATTTCAATTATGGCCCAAATAGGTTAAGGGGTTGCCGAGATATGGGGTAGTAAGCTCGCTCGGGCTATAATTCAAGTTGGGGCGAAAACACATTGTATGTATGTATGTTTGTTCCGCGATAACTGCCGAACCGATGGTCCGATTTTGATGAAATTTGGTAGGCATGTAGAAAATATCAATAGAATTTTCAAGTTCGTTGGGCATCAAAATCGGTTCAGTAGTTCTTGAAATATTAATAAAATATCGCGAGGTTTAAGTTCGCAGCGAACTACTAGTTTATATATATTAACTAATTGAGAAAGTCCCTTTTACTGAAAAGATCAATCAGTGGAAACATCAACAACATCAAAAACGAACATTCGTGACATTCGTGATGTAGTGTAGGGCTATCCCGAAAAGAGAATACCATATATTACAGCACAGATATTATTATACAAGCACTAGCTGTGCCCGCGACGTCGTTCGCGTGGTTGTCGGAACGTAATGTTACATAGCCTAAAGCCTTCCTCTATAAATGGACTACCCAACAAAAAAAGAATTTTTCAAATCGGACCATTAGTTCCTGAGATTAGCGCGTTTAAACAAACAAACAAACAAACAAACAAACAAACAAACAAACAAACAAACAAACAAACAAACAAACAAACAAACAAACAAACAAACAAACAAACAAACAAACAAACTCTTCCGCTTTATAATATTAGTATAGATTATACCTACCATGGTTTACCTTGCATATGTTGGACCGGTCGCGATACGATAACCCACCACCTCAACCCGCTGGATTTGTAATGCAAATCGCATCGGATTATTTTTAAACGAGAGATTGATAAAGAATAAAACTGGTTGAGGCCGTGTGGTTCCCGGCAGAGTAGAATAGGACCACTCCAAGTTTTCCCGTGGATGTCGTAGAAGGTGACTTAGAAAACATAAGCTAAACAAAGCTTACAAACATCAATGCGACCTCTCCAACCCGTCTGGCCAGCGTGGAGAGCGTAGGCTAAATCCTCTAGCTGCGTGGTTAAGTATGGCTCTGGTAGTACAGAGAGGGTCGTGTTCCTGCAGTGAAGACTAAAAAAAAGACCTGTTGTTGAAAACTGGTTCGGGCAATTTTGTAATAACTACGAAACATTAGTCAACTGCTTAGACGTTTTTGTCCAAAAAAGAAAAACATGTTTTTAAGTAGGTAGGTACTTAGTTGTTTGTTTTTCTATCAGTAGGTAGGTATATTAGTTTTATTATATTGTTTTGCATTAATCTGTTTTCGAGCGGAGGTGAGCCGCTCGAAAACAGACGAATCTCAACCTCATTACATTAACAAAAATTTTGGTTACTTGAAAAAAAAATTGCCCTTGGAAGGAGGGGTTAATGATAAATAAATAAAGATTAAAAGAGATCAATTGTAGATAAATAAGAAAAAGATTTTTGTATGTACATTTTAATTACACATAATTTTTTTCATCTGCAATTATTTACGTAAAAGTAATTTATAAAATAAAATCTGCTTTTTTTTCTTGTAATAGGTATTCATAGTTCCCAAAAATCAATAAGTATGATGTTAGACATTATCTAAGCTCCATTTCTCCTATGGTTCGTTGCATCGGAGTCCAGTGCTGCCCCCATTAGAAATAAATTATTTGTAAGGAAACGGAGATATCATTTAAAGTTTTGAGCTAGTAAAACCTACATAACCCTTCAAAATATTTTATGAACCACTGTTTACAGTTTAAAGTGGCTTTAGTTTGCATTTTTGCGAAAAACGGCCACTTTTGGGGGCAGCACTGGACTCCGTGTATCGTCTTAACGAGATAGGGTGCCAAATAATTACAGTAATATCCATTATTATTACTGTAGGTACCTATATCCCTTGATTCGGTTAGTTGTAATTATTTATTACTAGCAAATTATAATATTGAAATGATCAATTGCTTTATTGGCACACATTCAATTCTGTATTAGTAATCTAATTTAGAAAAAGTTTATATTGATTCACATTAGAAAGAAAATAAGTGTGTAAGAGAGATCATGTTTTTATAATATCAATGACGGCTAGAGCGAATTGTTTGTACAGGAAATAATATAATTAATCTCTGGCACAATTCACACTGTAAGTACTAGACTTCTTGTAAAGGCAAATGTTTTAAATTTAAGTACTTTTTTTGTATGACGACCCCCATTAATTTTTAACTTTTTTTATTTTTAGTATTGTATAGCGGCTATAGTAATAAATAATCTGTGAAAATTTCAAGTATCTAGTTAATGCTATTATAAAGATCTAGTAAAAACGCTGAAAAAAACACGTTTTTTGTATGACGACCCCCTTTAATTTTCAACTTGTTTTTATTTTTAGTATTTGTTGTTATAGCGGCCATAGTAAAATTTCAGGTGTCTAGCTATTACGGTTCAAGAGATCCCTGTGACAGAAGGACAGACGGACAGACAGCGGAGTCTCAGTAATAGAGTCCCGTTTGCACCCTTCGGGTACGGAACCCTAAAAACATCAAAGTAAATGAAATATTTGTATTATTTATATTTGTATTGACTCGTTTTAGCTTCAGTGTGATAACTGGAGATGGCAAGTGACGATAGAGGTCTACATTGTGTAGACAGGGCAAACACATAACTTGAGAGTGAGTAGGGCTGTCATCTTCAGGCAGTTACGCTCTAACCTGGCCCGAATGTATTTAGCGAGTGTCAAGATGTTATGATATCAATTGGTTGGGCTTGCTAGTTCAGATTCAAGAAGCATAGTGTATTAAACCTTTGTTTGAAAAGTGCCTCCAATGGTCATTGAGTGCCTCAATTAGATTCCATGGTGCTAATAAAACACTTAAAAAAACACAAAGTTTATTCAATCGATAAGTGCCATAAAAATGCATTAAAATTTTACATTGTCATAACGGAGCAGTGGACGCCGTATTGCTCTATAATCATGATGTAAACCAAAGAGCAAGAAAGGATGTACCTTACCTCCTATATCTTTGATGTAAACCAATGCGCTAACTAATGTAGGTATGTATTTTGACAGTTGACACTTTTTTTGTAATAGTTAGCATGGCGGCTACTATTTGACGTTTAATAAAAAAGAGATTATAAAATCTGAAAACTTTTGAAATTAAATATTTATTTTGTAATAATATGAACTAAAACTAACCTTTTCCGTCTGTTAGCCTGAGCTATCTCAAGAATATATTTTTAGATTTTTTTTTATATAGACTGAAATAACTTATTATGCGAATTTAAATAGGTTTTTTGTATGTACGTAGAATTTGTAACAACAACAAACAAAATCCTGTATAGACTTTATATGACAGAACAAGAAGAGAATCCAAATAAAATACTTTTTGTTTGAATTGATATTGTCCCAAATACGCGGCCACCTCCATTTTTTGCGTCTCTACTCTACTCTACAGTTCTTTATAGCTATAATGTACGTAAATATATAACGTCTTACAAAATATACTGAAACTATTTTGAGATTTAGTCCACGATACTAAACAACTTCCCAAAGAGCATTATCAATATACAAAGTTGGGTCACGTATCAGTCAATTTATAATGAAGGTCAAAAATTGTTTTTCATATTTTGATATACGAGTATGTTTCTTGGGGAAAGTTGGTCAGTCAGTGTCATGGACTGAATTCAGCTTTAAAATAGTTTCAATATATTTATTTAGACTCTTAACATTCTTTTTCAAAACATCAAGAGTTGAGGCCCTACTAAGTAAGAAATGACTCTGTGCTGAGCCATTTAGAGACGATCAGTCGAGTCGGGATGGTAATGGTGTCAGATATATACTTTGTGTTTTGTCATTTTCGAGGGTCTGTGAAAGTTAACATAACAATACTAACAATTAATCGAGTTGGGCCATCCATAATCACGATATTTAAGCGTCTGTCGTCAAGTTTTTTTTATACTTGAGATAGATTATAATTATAGATGCGCCGAATAGTGTTTTCACCGAATAACTGAATACCGTATATTATTCTATTTAAACTTTACCGAACCGGCTATTCGGCCGAATTATTCGGTTTACCATTAGGTACATTATTTTGCCGCGTAAACAGGTAAAAATAAATATGTTTTCTTAGAGTTATAATGTAACATAATTCTTACATAAGAAGTTTTGTCTTTAAGTTCTACACCATGTCATGTAGCCAAGAAATAGAAATGCTTGAACCGAATATATTCGGCATCAAAACCGAATAATTCGGCCGAATACAAATAGTGGAATAGTTGCCGAATACCAGACGAATATTCGGCGCATCTCTAATTATAATATATATGAGATAGACCATTTTTTATTCTCCATCCCTTGTTTTCACTTTGTCCTGTATTAATTTTTCTTCATTTGGTCCTGTTATATTTTTGTGTAAGTTGTATTGTATGTACTTAAGTATGATGTATATGTATGTTTATTATAATTATTGTGTATAAGTAATATAATATTGACCACCCCGCACTACCTCATTTTCCATCACTATTTCTGTCTGAGCGAGGTTGCCTACAAGAAAAGGCTACCCTTTTGCGCATTTATTGCGCACTAGTGAACTAATTTCGCCGGTTTCTATGCGATGTTTTAGAGGTAGAGGTTAAAGTTACCCTTAGCAAGGATCAAACTCTAGTAGTTAGTAGCTCACTGGCAGTTAAACAGCTTGGACATCACCGGTTTACTATGAGATGCCTATTCAGGGTAGCTTTTTAACCACCAGCCAAATTTTTAGAGCAAGTTCAGACCATAATATTGAACAACTTTCTATAAAATAATATTATAATGAAAATCGATAAAAAATGTTTCGTCAGTTCGGCTGAGCGCTGATTTTTATGGGAAGCCGAAATTTCTTTTTCGTTTTTCGATAATATTTTTTTATGGAAAGTAGTTCAGTATCATGGTCTGAACTTGCTCCAAAGAGTTAGTGGTTAAAAAGTCAGCCAGTATATGTAAAGTACAAGTTACGTTTTACAAGGAAGCCATAAAATAACAACAGTATGGCAATCGCTTACAGCACATAATAGAGACTAATACTCACGTAGAGAAGTCTCACTCAACAAAGAAATATCTACTTAATGTGGTTAGCGATATGGTTTAATTTAGATCACGTCAGAACTCAGCACCCTTTCGTTTACATACCTAGACATCTATTGCAGGCAAACTTCATTTTTATTACTCTGGACATACGATTCGTATAACTGAATTTACCACCCCGAGGGGCCGGCAGCGCGCATAGTAATAATGTAGGTACATTTTCGATACCTAAACGGAGAGTGACAGGCCTGCTTAGTCACAGATCGATACGCTGCAAGTCGACAATTCAGCGTTCTGTCATAATGATAAGCAGACACAGACTGGGCTGCTTACCGCTTCAACGAACGAATAGGGTTACCACTAAGTGGAGCTTTATAAAACCAAATAGAAACAGATATTTAGACATTTCAGTTTTAATCATAAAGCAATTCCTTTATTAAAAGGATCAGTTCATCTGATAAATTATTTTTATTAGGAATAAACAAGGGTAAATGAAAAAAATAAAACAAACAGTACTAATCTAACTAAAACTAATTTAAATCTAAAATTTTAAACTAAACTTGAAATAGAAAATTTAATTTTAGATTAATTCTTTAGGTACTTTTTCAGCCTATTTGTAATACAAAAAAACTGAATTTCGAAATGATCAGTGCTTAGAAGGTACTTATATAAAAAGCACACAAAAATGAAAAAAAGCCTACTGAACCGGCCGGTAAATAATAAAAATGGTAATGTAGATAGATTCTCTCACAAATAGGGTTACTGAACAAACTAGAAAAAAATAAATAAATGGGCATCTTAGCGTTCGTCATAAAAAATATTCGTAATTATAAATAAGTAGGGGTGTCGCTCATAAGATCGATGATTATGTATGAACAAATTGCGTTACTGAAAACAAAAAGATTCAAGACAACTAAACCTACATCTACATTTAAAAAAAAATGGTTGCCTGTAAAGTCGGTTTTACGGGCGAAGATTTTACGTGACAACGCGCGCGGCAGACCGATCATAGTTGAGTGGGAGAGAGACGCAAGGCATTCGGCGGGCCTCTCTCTCGTTCGGTGACTCATCGTAACGTTACCGAGCGTTACACTTTTTCATAAGTGACTCCCAGCCGCAACCTAATTTAAGACGTTGTCACGTCAAAAAAAATCCAAGTGATTTTTTTCTTAATTTAATAATAATAAATGAGCTGGAAAGATACAATATAGAGCAGTAAGCCTAGGATGCAACCGGGAAATGCTCGGATGAGCGACGTTATGTTATTGTTGTTTGCATTTTAAATTACATTTAAGCATACGTTGTATATATTTTTGTAATTATTTTATAAAATCCTTTGTTTTGACATCCCACTCGAATGGTTTTGAATAAAAACAAAGTTGGAAACATATAATTTGGCCTTGTTTTTTTATATAGGTATATATCCATGTTATATATCCAGGGTCACTTTGATAATTAACAGTGTAACGTAACGGCATAGGAAAGTAAGTTAAAAAATGTAATATGAGTTTTTAACCTATTTTTGTACAATTTTGTGCCTTTTTAATTGATTTTGAAGTCAGTTAAAAAAGGAGGTGGTTATCATCAATTTGTCGGAATCTTTTGCTTTTTTTTAATGTATGTTCCCCGATTACTCGAGAACGCCTGGACCGATTTATAATTATTTTTTTGTTGGAAAGGGATACCTCTTAGGTGATTTCGTAGAAATTTTATTAAAATCGGTTGTGTGGTTTGTTTTTTAACGAAAATAACTATAAAAAAAATGTCGTCAGTATACAATTCTATGAATATTTAGATTTTCTGGTATTGAAGTCGGTTTTTTGTTTTGAAAAAATATCAATAATTATTGTAGAAACTTAAATATCCTATTGGTTGAAATGGTAACCCTACAGATTTGCGATATTTATCTGTCTCTTGGCCTCGAAGCACACGAGTGGCCAAGTGTCCAGCCCGCATCTGTCGTGTACCTTATCGCGGTTCAATAAGGCCTACATTTCATTGGCGGAAATTTGACGGGACGAGTCGAGACTCGAGTGCAATGACGCAACGTCAACATCTATACATATTGGATGTGATGGGCGCGAAGGTGGCTTCAGCCGTAATTACTTTGGATACTTTTATTAATCTGAGTTATGGTCTAACAAAAAATACTGAAATTATTTTAAGCAGTCCATGATACTCAACAACTTTTCCCAAGAAACATTATCGAAATATGAAAAATATTTTTTCATACAATCTCGCATCAACTGATCGGTCAATATTGATATTATATGAGAGGCCAAAATCCTTTATAATGTGATCTGAAGATACTATTCCTGCATAAGTTGCATAACATCATCATCAAATGCCATTCTTATACTAAGGTTTGGAGGTCAGCAGGCAAAGATGATTTATTCCTGCATAATATGATGCTAAATTTTGTCCACAACTCAGAAATGTAAACTATCTTTAGTGGGCCAGTTAATAATAAATCCGGCATCTTATACATAATGCAGCAGCTACAGTCTGCTGGCTTAATACAGGGTGTGACAGTCAGGCGAAATATGTTTGTTTGTTTTAATTCTTTATGGCTCATTTAAATACATATAAACATATTACGAAAAATACTTTGGGCATATACTTGGAACTGTATAATAACGTGCCATCGCCACCTGATGTTTCTAATCTAAACGAATAATCTTTGTTTTTAAAATCAAGTGAAGAAAGAAAGGCATCTAATTCTCATTCTTTATAATTTACATATTTGATTGAATTAGCACTTTAGTTTTGAAAATTATTTATTTAACCAACTTTTCTTATAACAAATTTTACAACGGCTTAAAACCAACTTTGCTTTTATTATTCTAATAATTTTATTAAATTCATTTTAATCTTTACCACTTCTATAATCAACACCATTTTTTACACCCCACAGGATTAAAGTACAATTAATTTATCGCCATTCAACGTATCAATGCCGCCAGTCTCTTAGGAACCCTGCCCTGTGACTGTAGTGATCTTTGGTAATTTTTTTACATAGCAATATTGTTTTACTTTAAGTTATAATTTTAGTCTACAGTTTTCTATTTATTTCATTTGTATTTTAGGTTTTACTTTAATTTATTTTAGTATTATTATGTAATCTATACTAATATTATAAAGCTGAAGAGTTTGTTTGTTTGTTTGTTTGTTTGTTTGTTTGTTTGTTTGTTTGTTTGTTTGTTTGTTTGTTTGTTTGTTTGTTTGTTTGTTTGTTTGTTTGTTTGTTTGTTTGTTTGTTTGTTTGTTTGTTTGTTTGTTTGTTTGTTTGTTTGTTTGTTTGTTTGTTTGAACGCGCTAATCTCCGAAACTACTGGTTCGAATTGAATAATTCTTTTTGTGTTGGATAGTCCAGTTATCGAGGAAGGCTATAGGCTATATAACATCACGCTACGATCAATAGGAGCAAAGATATAGTGGTAAATGTGTAAAAAACGGGAGAAATTATTTCATCTTTGAAGCCTTCCGTTGCGTGCGCCGTGAAAACGGTTCAAGATACACAAAAAATATGTATTAAAGAATAATAGCTCTTTTAATGATCTAAAAAACAGTCCGCAATAGTATATGTCTATCTTTTAAGATTAACTCACAAAAACCGTTTTTATGGTACCTAATTTGGTCGAAATAATTTGTTTAAGTTGTATCAACATAATAATATTAATCTTTATTCAAATAAATATGTTGTTGGTTAAGAGTACTTCATATATACTAATATTATAAAGCGGAAGAGTTTGTTTGTTTGTTTGTTTAAACGCGCTAATCTCAGGAACTAATGGTCCGATTTGAAAAATTCTTTTTTTGTTGGGTACTCCATTTATAGAGAAAGGCTTAGGCTATATAACAAAACGTTCCGACAACCACGCGAACGAAGTCGCGGGCACAGCTAGTAATTAATAAAACTTTTCGAAACGTAATTCCTATCAAGAATTGAAAATCTAAGTTTGCAGATAAATACATTCCCAAATGAAAGTCACCCAACAGTTTACAGAACGTGTTCCATTCACTGTACTGTACCTCCCATAGCATTTCGTACAGTAACGCGGGCGGAGGCATATAGCACCCTTTAAAACTGGCAATACAAACGAGCCTCCCGTCTTGTCAAAGAGCCCTGGGGTCTGTTCCTCCCACGCCTGTCACCCTCATTATGGGTGCCGCAGATAAGGAATAAGGAGATATGGCCTAGTATTTATTATGTGAACTAGTATTCTGTGATATGGCAAAGAAAAATGTCTTTGTATACAAATTGACTCTACTAATGAGAACAGACCTTTCTCAGCGTGTGGTGTCCATCTCAAATTCACGATCCTGAACCTGACGATACTAGTTAAAGTAAAATATGAATGATCCAGCAGAGATAAACCCTTGCTGATTCAATGACTGAAAATATTAAAGATTTAAATAATAGGTTAACCTAAAAATAGGAATAGAATTAATATACTAATTTAACCTGAAAATTTAAACAAGAAATACCTATCTTTTACAAAAATCTTAAAATATATCAAATAAGTACATAATATGAGGATGTGATTCTATTGGAGAAATATTTTGATTTTGAAGTTTGGGCAGAAGAATTTTGGGCATATCTATTTTTATTGTTAAAAAATGCAATCTTCTTCTTTCTGTGATCTAATGGCCTGGGTATTCAGCGAAATGGCGTCGAGTAAGATACGTCAATTCACAATCGTGTGACTGTGTAAATGTAATGTAGATGACACGTGGGGGCCCGTGAGTGGATTAGTGGGTATTTACAATAATATCGCCAAACGGATCTTTTTGAAATGTCTTTAGTACCTATGCAAACAATTTTTGGTTGATTTTTTCTTCAAACTACTTTAGTAGTACTTTTTTTTTACACATATGTTGTCCCACTGATGGGTAAAATTTTACCCCATTTCCTTCCACTACTGCCATACTAGCTATTATAATTTGAAAATAAAATCCTATTTTGTATAATGATTTCCAGATTTTTAGAAGAGAATGAGTATGAGAAAAAGCGTAAAGTGTAATTATTACCATTAAATATGCGATTCGGTTGTGGAAACATAATTAACACTCTTAGGTGGGTATTTAAAACACGTGTACATGTGTACCTATATTTATTTATTTAACACTTTATTGTCCCAAAGTATAAATATACTTTTAACAAATGGCGGACTCAAAGCTAAGATCATTTTCTTCCAGTCAACCATATAAATATTCATGATATATTTTTAATAAGATTGTTGAGATTTAAATGTGACGTGTGAGACAATATAGTGATGATATTTGTTATTTAGTAAAAAGGAAACCTTTAATGAAAAATAAAGAATGTATCTATCAAGTATCAAAATAGCTCGCGTCACGGTATACACGAGAATCGGCGGGAGTCGGCGGGACGACTTGACAGGCGGGCGAGCCGTCGCTCGTCGGCCGCGCCGCCGCTATTGAAGGAGGTATACAATACCGTGGTATAGATTACACCTACTCAAGTATGCGGTATGCCCGTGTTCGTAAGCTGGGTAGGTGGTAGGTAGGTATGTAAAGTTTGTTACTTACTAGCTATAAGTACCTACTTACACGATTTTAAAACAGAGATAATGAGCGAAATCACGAATAAAGGAGTTCACACACGGCAGCTATAATGTATATTAATGTTCATTACATTCCGGGATGTATATCTTTAAATTATCTTAACGTATCACACACACAACAGGTAATGTAATGTATCTTTCCCTTCATTCCATTGGTATACGTCCCGATTGACGCTTTTTCCAGCTGCTAAGGTGTTATACAGAGTGTTCTTATTTTTAATGTTATAATTATAGACCCGACAAGTTACTTACTGTTAGATTTACTAGAGTGAGAATGTTCAAAAATGAACATTCTTTTCAAAGAGAGATATACGGAAATGAGATGTATCGAAATATAAATGTATATTTTCGTATCGCTCTGTATCTTTATTGTAAGAAGATGTAAAAATATAGGTACATTATAGCTGTCGTGTGTGGTCTCCTGACGATTTTTATGGAAAGATGCAATGAGATGTATCGTGTTATAATGTACATCTTTACATTATAGCTGCCGTGTGTGAACTCCTTAAGAGTCTCCTTACCCCAGACAAAATCCGAGTTTCCCATACAAACGTAGTCAACGTTTTATTTTGAAACGACATGTCAGATTTCGGTAAAAATTTGTAACTATAAAGAAAATGCATATATCTAGGGTTATAATTGGTTTTCAAAGTCAAAATATGAGCTTGAAAGAAAATATAGTGTATTATGTCATTTTTGACCATCAGTATGGAAAAGGTTTACACCCTTATATTTTCTTTCAAGTTCATATTTTGATTGTGAAACCCAATTACAACCCTAGATATATGCAATTTCTTTAAAGGTACTTATTTTTACTGAAATCTGACATGTCGTTTCAAAATAAAACGTAGACTACGTTTGTATGGGAAGGTCTAGGGTAAGGAGGTTCTTAATACCTATATCGTTTCCGCTCGACACGGCACTCTTTCATATTTATTCTGAAAGTAGTGTATGAAACAAGTAAATACCTATATGTCTAATTTGACAATATTTTATCATTGACTGTTCAAAAATGGTTGGTATTAGGGGTAGGTTATCCTAAGTGCCATTAGTTCAATCAATATCTTACTCATCGTACTCTCCTCGTATTCCCGTTTGCATAGGTACCTAGATAGTTTCTGTAGTTCAATTATCCTCAATATTATAAATGCAAAAGTTTGTATTATACAGGGTCAAACAAAATATACCAACTGAAACTATTTTAAGGCTAGATTCAGTCCATGATACTGAACAACTTTCCCCAAGGAACATATATCGAAATATGAAAAATATTTATTTATATTTCGTTATATGTTTCTTGGAGAAAGTTGTTCAGTGTCATGGACTAAATTCACCCTTAAAATAGTTTCAGTATATTTTGTTAGATGTTATACCTATATGGACATTAGATATATTGAATCTGGATTGAAATGAATTTTGGCACGTAGATAGTAGCTAACCTGTATGAACACAAAGGAAGGATACTTTATACGTAAATTGTATCAACCTAAGTAGGTAGTTGCAGTTCAATACCAATAAATATGTAATACAACTACTAACTGCAGTCATGCAGTATCGAACGCAAAGCACCATTTTGTACAAAGCAAACGGTGATTGGCAAATGCATGATGTGAACTGATGATGCTATGTTTATCTAGATATTATACTTTTTCGCGCCAGACGTTTTGCACGTTCGATTTTGAGCTTATTAGGTACACAAGCCCCAGCGCAAAAAGAGTACTCAGAACTCGGAGTAACTCAGAATTAACATACATTTTAACGTACTATTGTGATTATGACCAAGAATAACGCTTAGCAGTTACCATACCCGGGCCTTTTTCAGTGTACGAAATTGTTTTTTCTTGGTACAATTTCTTTCTCAAAAGAAAAAACAATTTCGTACACCGAAAAAGGCCCGGGGGAGTAAAATCGTCACCGGAGTAAGTTGGGGCTAACGAGCACGGGTACCAGGGTGGCATGACATTAAGAGAGGCACGCGCCATTAGACGCCGGGCGCCCCGGAACGGGCCCTATTTCCGGAAGGAAGCGCGCCCGGAAGCCGCGCCGCGTCCGCCCCGCCTGTCGCTAACTTACTATAGATCTATAGCCGCCTGGTACTTACAGACAGTTCCGATACGCTTTTCTTGCTCCTAGTTATCGGAATCTTCGTTTTCTTCGTGAAAAACTATTTCGCTATTTTGTACGATTAATTTTACCTGAAAAAGAGAAACGGAGTTAAGTACTGCATTTACAGGGATTCGTAGGTATTTAATTGTTAGAAAAAAATATACAATGGGACAGAAACTTCGAGCATAAAAGAGGGAGTTTTAAGTTTAATAGCGATGTAGGTAGTCCTCTACAGGCAGACAGACGTATAAAGTCTAACAGAAATTCTACATTCATTATTCCTTCTAAGGTTAGGGCACAGGTTAGGTCTAAAATCAGGTCATCAGATTGGTGATATTTTTAAGTTTTAGGAACTGAATCGTATTTTCGGAATTATAAATATACAGGCTGACTTTTAAACCACCAGCCAAATTTTTGGAGCAAGTTCAGTCCATGATATTGAACTACTTTCTATAAAAAAAGTTATTAAAAATCGATGAAAATTTTTCGTCCTCCCATAGAAAATCCGTTTGACTGACCGTTTGATTTGTGTGAAAGGGCGAATTTTTATTTTAGTTTTTCGTTAATTGTTTTTATGGAAAGTAGGTCAGTATCATGGACTGAACTTGCTCCAGAAATTTGGCTGGTGGTTTCAAAGTCAGCCTGTATAGGTATGAAATTAAGAAAGGTCAGGGTAGATGATGATAATAACAATGTATGTTATTTATTATAACAAAAATTACTGAAACTAAGATGCTTTGATAAATAAAACGCTTTATCAACAATGAAACCTTACATACGACTGACTACTAAACTTAAGCACCTATTTACCAGAAACACATGCTACATGCTACCTTTTTGAGGCAAAAACAAAAGGCCTAATTTTGTATTTGGCACGCGCATAGCGCTTCGTGGGGCGACATTAATCAAAATTAAAAGTGGATTAGGGGTGGGACCGCGACACGCACCGACTTCTGAGTTCCTGGTAAATGAGACCGAGCCTATGTCATTCCGAAGGGATTTAACGCTGTCAATCTAGATCTTCGTCTTTCGGCCTAACGCTGTCAATGTAGACAGATCTACGATTCTGCCTAGATCGCTTTGTCGACAAATGACTAAAAATAACAAAGAAAACCATAGAGCAAGAATATTTAACAGACAATTTTTTTATTGTTAATTAACCTGTACCTGTTTTAACTGCTAAGCAAATGTATTCGCTAGACTATAATACCTATACTATTATTGTACAAGGTAAATAACCACTTTTCTATTTTTTTTGGAAGGTTTGCTCTTTAAATTTATGTACTTAAGTATTGGTTTAAGACTTTAAAGTCGAGACAAAATTGAGAATAATTGTTGTCCATTATGTGGCCTCAGTTAGTGTCATTAAAGTTGGGCTGGAACTCTAACAAAGACGTATATGGGGCCAGGCACATATTACGTCGAACGTCCCTTTAACACGTACTGTCGTGTTAAAGGGATTTTAAAAAACATAACAAGCAAGAGGGACGAATGGTTCCAAAAGTCAAAATTCTGCGTGACGCAATATGTAGACCACATGTAGACGGTCCCAGGACCTGTCCACCTGACCCATACACGGAACACACTGGCGGTTTACAAGTTAGTTCCAGAAAAGTAACAAGTAATCCGAAAACCTGAAAATAACGTCACCCTACTTAGTCTCGAATACAAAATAGGTGTCCATATGGCGGGCCGTCAAATTGATAACTTGATAACGGCCGACCCCGCAATCCCGCATTCCGCAATCCCGCCCGGGGATTATCTGCACTAAAAAGAAGATAGGGTTGTGCTTTATTATTTTATGCAAAACGTTTTTCTTCGGAATGAAAGAATAACACACGGTAGTGCTTTGCGTAAATTTAGTTAGTTTCAGTATTTCAGCACGAGTAGCATTTTCGTTTTATGTTTTCAAGCAGTTGAGTGATTGGATAAGTATATTTTGGGTGCCCTTCGATTCGTTTAAAATTTCTGATTTCACTTCGCCGAACCATAATGGCCTAAACTTGTAATGCGAAATTATTGTTTAGCCTAATTGATTTAGGAACACCAAAATTAGGGGAGCCAATAAAGATTCGTATTTTTTTTTAAGACGAGTGTTTATTAAAAATTCTACTCATTTAATTCAAGCCAGAACTGCAGGCAGAAAATATTGGTTTTGTTCAACAATTCTCAAAATAATATTAATTAAAGCGTTTTACGCATCTAACGTACGTATAATATAAGTATACTTAATATTGTTAATTGTTTTTACAGAATGGTAATTTATGTTTATTTTGCAAGTTAAAGTAGATTTAATTTAAAAAGTTTACATACCCACCTACATCGATTCATCGAAAAATTATTCGATCATAAAAATACTTGTTTAATTTATCGCGTTGCATAATTACTAAATGTAATACGCTGGAATTTTTAAATAAGAAGGTACGTTTCACGTTGATTCCCTTGTATAACATTTATTTAATATTCATTTATAAAACTAAAATTTAAAATTACTCTTCATTATGTTTGAATTATTCCAAAATTAAATACTTTTCTAAAAAACGAAATATGAAGTATAAACCGTGGCATATGAATAAAAGTGAATTATATTTACATTAATATAAAATATTTTGGTAAAACTTTTTTACATAGATCTCTGTATTCATTATAATAATATGTAATAACTTGTAAGCCCCTTGCTTATTTTTAAAAAATGAAAATTATTATTGTTACACCCAAAGGCACGATAAGCCTGTATTAGCTATTATATTACATGTTTAAAGCTTGTAAATGTTCAAACAAATTATAAATTCTTAAAATCATTCATTAAACGGTATGACTAAAGTGAATGATGCAATGAAGTGAATATGAAAAATGACCATCATATTAATAATTAAAAGTTGGCAGCGTGAGGAGCTCTGATTGATACGTCTGCGTGACAGGATGAGCTTTATTTAGGAGACCATGAGTCGGGCAATAGTGTGACAATAATATTTAGGATATTAAATTAGATCAATTACTCAATAGGTTCAACGAAATAATTGAAGATCAAACAAACTTACAAAGTGAACTTCGATTGAAATTATGCGAGCAGCTTCAGTTGAAGTTATTTATGATTCCCATTTTCCATCTATACGCTATTTTCAATATATAGCTCAAGACAGCTTGAATAAATAAATCAGAAAAAAAGCATACATTACAAGAAATGTAAACTCATGGAACTTTTCTTCATATTTTTAAGTTGGATATTATTCCGACGATTGTAAAGCTACTTTGAAACATTTAATAAACAAAATTTGGTTAAGTTTAAGATCTTAAATAAAACTTACATCATAAAACATCAGTTTTCTTTCTAGTCCTCGTCATTTATTGAGGCAATTCGGTCAGGTGTCCAAATTCAACAAATCGTGGGTCCTATAGTGTCT
Source organism: Acrobasis repandana (assembly GCA_963576875.1). Classification (NCBI taxonomy): domain Eukaryota; kingdom Metazoa; phylum Arthropoda; class Insecta; order Lepidoptera; family Pyralidae; genus Acrobasis; species Acrobasis repandana. Next base: position 5,140,622 of record OY756238.1, read on the forward strand.
AATTTGGGTCGGACAGCCCAATAAAGAAAAGGTAGAATCGGGAATGGAATTAAACGGCGGGACTTCGGCGAATGAGACCCAACTTGTGTCCACGATGAATTCAGGGACGTAAAGACGCTGGAAGATCTTATGCTTTTTGGCAATCGCTGACAACTTTTTATTACTTTCTTCTTTTTCATTTAAACCCTTACGAGTACTTTTCTATACAAACAATCTAGCTTTTAATTTGAAGTGACATGTCAGATTTTAGCAACATTTTGTAATTTCCTTTTGTATTTTGTAAGTCTCGCATGACTCGTATTTGTTACCGAGCCGAAGGCAAAGGTGTTAAGTACGTAATCTGCAGCTGTCATTATCACCAGTGATCGGAATAGGTAGATTGATTTTATGTACTTGCATCATGTCATAGATAACATGGATAAGCCTTTTTTCCCGGGATTCGTTTCAGTACTTACGGGATTGAATTTAATATATTTAATTTATGATTTTTTTACACCAGTATATTTGAAATGTATAGAAAGCTATTAAGGCGACGTGGGTTCACAATTTGCAATACTGTGCGTGTTTTTGAAAAATCACTGTTATTAAACTACTACAGTATATTCCCCAAAAAAATTACATAAAAATCTTAAGGATTTTCCGCAGACAGCCTAAATTTGCCTTTATAATAGGTATAAATAAAACACTGCTAAATATCGTCGAGCACGGCTCCGCCCCTTCCTTCGCTCTCGACGAATATTTCACTGTGTTTTATTAATTATTTTTTTTGTATTATATTTATTATTTTTTCTGTAGCCAAAACGAATAGATATTTAGATATTACATTTTTTGGTATAATTTTCATATAAAAAAGTGATTGTATAAAATAGTAATACGTATTATAAAGGGAAATTTAGAGGTATGTTTGTGGTTTTTTTCTATCGAGCCAAAAATGCTCAATCGTGTTTTGGCTATTGTGGGTGTCTGTAGAAAATCCTGTAGAGATCCTTATGATTTTTATTTAATTTTTTTGTGGAATAAACTGCAGTAGTTTAATAACAGTAACTTTTCAAAAACACGCACAGTTTTTCAAATCGTGAACCCACGTCACCTAAGACATTTTTAATTGATTTACATACATACTATTTATTTAGTAATAAAGTGCAAGTTACCGTATGACTAGTGTAGTAGATTTTTTGTTATATGTTTGCTATCGATTGTTATATGTTTGGGCTCTGTTAAAGAGCTGGAACCTCGTAGATACCTCACCTAAAACAAAATACAATAATTTTAATGGTATTTTTAGGGTTCCGAACCCAAGAGGTGCAAAGGGGACTAGACGCGACTCGACGCTGTCTGTCTGTCACAAGACTCTATCTTTTGAACCGTAATAGACAGGCACTTGAAATTTTCACCGATTATGTATTACTGTAGCTGCTTTTACAACAAATACTAAAAATTAAATAAAAAATTAAAGGAGGTTGACATACAAGACACTAAACAATATTAACGTAAACGGTAACTGAGTTAAAATGTTATATTATTGCGTCTAAAAACGGCCGAGGTACTCGAAAAAGGAATAAAAATATGTATTAAAACTTACATACTTTTGAAAAATAACTTCAAATAGATCCAATTAAAAAAAAAAGCAAATCCAAGACGTCAAGCCAAAGTCGTCGTTTGAAGAAGATCCAGAAGTCAGTATACAAGCCAGGGTCAAATCTCGTTTTCATAACACAAAAAGTAACAAGTGCACTCTATGAACCGAAGTAATTGAGTGAGCTGCCTGTGACGTGAGCGCGCGCGCATTGTTCTAACAAATACCTGGTTACTTAGTCATCCAGGATACTCTGTTGTGATTCGTCGTTGCGTAGCGTTGTACGTACAGAGTAATAAAAAGTAATTTATTGACTAACTTTAAGATAAGAAAAGTAACAAATACTCCTTTTGTTTATAGTATATCTATCTTTTTACCAATTTATTATATTTCCTGTCTATTTTCCTACGTTTTTTTCCTCTAAGATATACCAAAGCATAGTTTTTTCTCGCAAAGCAATGTTTAGTCGACAATATAAGCAACTAAATGTGAATCTATATAAAAATACTAGCTGTGCCCGCGACTTCGTTCGCGTGGTTGTCGGAACGTAATGTTATATAGCCTAAAGCCTTCCTCTATAAATGGACTACCCAACAAAAAAATAATTTTTCAAATCGGACAATTAATTCCTGAGATTAGCGCGTTTAAACAAACAAACAAACAAAAAAACTCTTTCGCTTTATAATATTAGTATTATTCCATTATCACGGGTATTAAAAGGTAAGATAAAATTTGCCATTTTCTGTATGCTTGAATTGTAGTACTAATTGGTCTGCTATAGGTCTTTTGAACTATAGCACATAGTTCAAAAGATATCATAAGATTAGTACCACGAAAATAATGAAGCCGGACAGACGGAGTTATTGTGGCGCGCGACCTGGGTTAGCGCGCACATGTACTTATAACAACCATTTGTACCCGTGTGAAGACGGAGTGAAAAGCTAGTAATGATATATTCTTCATCCTACACGTAACGATTTTAAAATTCCGAAAAAAAAATCTTAATAATTTGAAAATCCCGGAATCCCGGAGGCATGTCCATATTAATATATACGTGTCAGTTTATTGACCCCAAATCAATCTACCTATTCCGATCACTGATTATCACACCTCGGGCTAATCAAATGTCTTCTCCTGGCTAGGCATGAAAAGCCACTTTTTGGCCCGGGAAGATTTTAAATACCTGTATTAGAGCACCAACACCATCATCAATAGATTGAGTGGTCCTATTCTAGGCTGGAAACCACTCGTTAAGGTGATATTGATGCTGCCTTTTTCTACTTTTCGGATGTGTTAATAGCTAATAATCTAGAATTCTAGAGCACCAATTTCTTGGGCACGCGGCGTTCTGAGGGTTAAAACTCAAATAGCGACATTCGATCAGGACACTTTAGGGTACGAATTTGCCTCGGGATATTAGAATATGAATAAACAAGATGGTAAGTTACAAGACGCGGCTTTGTCGCCGAAGCAATCTCTCACAGGCAAATATCAAGAGAAGATGGGATTAGTATAAGTACATATATTTATAATTTGTGGAAAAAATAAATAATTAAGATGAACATATGGTGGTTCTAGTGGTGGTATAAGTGCTATGTAAGCAAAAAGCGACTTAAAGAAGTTGCTTAAGTTGCTTTTTGCTTACATTAATAGAAATAGATTGAGTAATCTTATTCTAGGCCGTAATTCCGGATAAGGCCAATGACAGGGCGATCGCCGTGGCTAGGTTCTGGTCTTAAGAAATATAATTCAAGCTATTTTCGACTCAATAATAAGAAAGCCGGAAGCCACATGTTAAGGTGATATTGATGCTGCTAAAATCTATAGATCTAGAACACCAACATCTCGGGCACGCGGCGTCCCGAGGGCTGGGCCCCTACTCGGGACACTCGATCAGGACACTAATTGGGGTGCGAATTTGCTTGTGGGCCGCGCCCGCCCGTCTCCATGGTAACGACACGGGCTGACTGACGGCGCATTACGCAAGAAGTGATGGCGTGACTTGGTGGGAGAGAATAACGAACTAGATTTTTCCTCGTAAGTATTTCGAAAATTTGCTTTTTTGGAATTGTCGGATATGAAGGTAATTCTAGGAGAGTTGGAAACGTATGCGAAAATTTACATGAGTTAGCGGCTCTAGGAAATGTGGAGGGATTTGTGGTTGACAGGCAAAGCCTAAAATTCTTCGCTGATATTCAAAACACATCATTCATCCCATCGTAAGTATCTTAAAAAGATCGTGCAAACAGAAAGCCAACAAGGGCAACTGTTCGAAGCAATTCAACTGCAAACAATCTAATATAATAAAAAGAGGGATGATCCATTGTAACTACATCAACCCTATTCTCATATTTAATTCAAGCTACAAATCTATGAGCTCACATGTTCTATGAGACCTCAAATTCCTCAAAGCAATAATCTTGAGTACAGATGTTAATCGACTGAAAGTCATCTGTTAAAAGCAGAACAAATAACAATAATCCCGCCTTTCCTTAACCGGCTACACGGGGGGTGCATAATATCACAATTGAGTCGACGACGTCTTGTTGCATGCATTTAAAGTATTGTGGGTTCACTTCACACCACAATACTTTTATGGATGCAAACTTGCATGCTGGAGAGTAGAGTTGTCTTTGTCTTCACAATGTATAGGTTTGTTACTTGACCCCCAGACGAGGAAATTGGAATATAGCCTTTTTCAAAATTATCTAGATCTTGGGTGTGTTCAAGATGTATGTTCAAAGCCCTAACAAACTTTAACGGCAATATTTTACAGTATTTTTAAAAATCAAAATTTATTCTCAGCGTAGACCGTTTAATTTCACAGAAATATTCATTTGACGTGCGACTGTTGACATCCCTAAAATTAAAACCTCAACGGTGGCATCGATGGCAAATTCCGAAAACCGATACTGGCCATTTAGATTTCAGTTCAGCGAAATACAAATTCAAATTAGGAATTCTAAAATCGAATTTTAAAACGTGGACTGCCGTTGTGGCAGGGCCGGGCTCGGCACGTTCGCCATTTGCGTCGCATTTTTACGATGTAGCCGATAACGTTTACGAGGCGCGTTGAGTGGCGTCGCCGCGGCTCGCCCCGACTGATTGCATGCTAGCAGCACGTGGATAGTGATGTTCTGATAGGTATCGAGGGTTTTGGGAATTTGATATTTACATCTTTCGAGTTCATTTATTAATAGCTGTTATCCGCGGTGTTGCCCACGTTGTCAGAGTGATTTGACAATCCACACCACACTATCTACCTACAAAATTTAATTCCAATCCGTTTAGTCATTTTGGCGTAAAATCGGAAACAAACACCCATACAAACTTTCACTTTTATAGTATTAGTGAGATATCGTTTCGACCGTCGCTTTTTAGGCATGTTAATCCTAAAAAAATACCAATCAATACCTGTGGTATGTTACCTATACCTATCCTCTTATTAATATCAGGCGCTAAAAGATTCTGTCTGTCATAATCATAATTCATGATTTAGATGGGGATTCGCTTTAACCACCGCGCCCGCCAGAGCAAGTCTGTGATTGCATTTGTGCCAGTCGTCTCTTCCTCTGTCCCTTTCTCATAAGTTCATTACTAAAACCATACAGGCCATTTTCTAAATACTGGCAGGCAGCTGCTTTCTGCTATGGTCTATTATCTGTTTCTTAAGTTAACTATGAATATCATATGTATGGAATCTCGACAATCTTAGACCACAAGGGAAACTATCGATAAAAACAGCTCTCGCCTGGCCACCACTCAGCGTATCCGTGACACATCGCCCAGCGTCGACATCGCGCCGTATTTTATGCGCCCCGTCGCGCCGCTCACTCCGTCCGCACTCGAAATACAGGGCTGGCAAGTGCACAAATATGAAAGACGTTTGATAGAAAATGTGGGTAAAGTTGTTGGTAAATTCACTTGAACTAATACTATATCCTGAAGAGGCGGGTTAAAAAATGTTACAATCCTAAATCTATGTTTCGGACTATATCCTATTCTCGATATAAGTATCCGTACTTCATACTTCGACTTATATGGATATGATATGAATCATATCCATATAAGAAAGTCGAAGTAAGTATTGCAAGGCTGACGCGAAAGCAGGTGGAGATGACTGGCTTAGGACCGAAGAAAATAGCCCAAAAAAAATTAGGCTAAAGTCCAGTGAAAAAAGAATTATATAAGATTACGTCCTGACCTGACAGCCCTAAAGCGACCCGCGCGCGGGTAATGAGCGAAAAAGCAGGCGCCCGAATAAAATATAACGAGCGACGTCGCTGAGACTGTTAATTGTTCGTATCTCCACCGCGCCCGTATGTTTGGACGATTCGGCTTCGCGCTGCTTATGTGGCCCTGGTATATGGAAAGTCAAATGTGTTGAAATTACCGTTTTTTTGTTTAAATTCTTTATTTTGCCGGTTTTAGTTGTGTAATCCGATTTTTTTTACTATCTTTGTTCTATGTAGGAGCTTTCTGTTTTATAAAAAAAAAACTTGAACTAACGTATTTGATTTAATTAATGCAATTATCTACCTGAAAGAAGTTTACGTCTATTAATATTATGTATTATTTTCTCATAGATCAGCCAGAAGCTAATGCCCAGCTGTAGGATTATGATAATGAGGTCAGCCAGTATCAACAATTATTTGTATTAAATAATTATACTCTTCTATCAAGTAAGTTCTAAAGCATGGACTAAAGTTAGTCTAAGTTTTATAATAAAGCCACTGATACGCAGAGCAGTGATGTGCATTAATAAGAAGTAATAAAATTAGAACCCCGGACAAAACTGTAGTTAAGAACTATCTCAATCACATCAGCTTGTAAAAAACAAAAAAAAACGCATTATAATCGTTCCATTCGTCTAGGAGCTACGATGCAATGCCACAGACAGACACACAGACACGCCAAGCTTATACTTTTTGCGTTGGAGCAACCCTGAGGTTGGACCCAAAAAGAGAGTTTTCAAGTACTTACAGACAGAATACAACTACAATACAACCAAACAAAAACAGTAAACAGTTTAATCCTGATGTGTCGGTAACAATCACGAAGCGAAAATGCAGTTGCCATTTTAGTTTCAAGGAATTGGCATATTGCATCGTCAGTATACCTGGTAATATAGTAATATAGAGAATACTGATATAAGCTCCTGTTATCCTGACTGGTCCACTCAGGATAATATTTAACGGTACTACTTAATATCAAGAAGTAAGTAGGTAAGTAGGTATTTATAATTTTAAATAAATTAACAATATAAAATTATAACATTTGTCACTCGGAATTAAATTCTATTATTAGTAGGTATACTTATACCTACTTTAAAGTTATGATAGTTCGGAAGCATGGTTACAAAAGTTACAATAGTAAAACAACATAGTACTGAAGGTACTAATGACTCACAAACAATTAAAAACATTGTAAAAGTAATAAACTAACTTTGAAGGCAGATACTAACCGAGCAGTGGCTCTGGCTGTGTGGTGACGAGTGTAAAGCAGCTTGTAAGCAAAAGCTATTATAATAGCTTTTGCTTACAAGCTATAATATATTATAATCTAACTGTCCTAATAATATCATAGTTATTTTATAAATGCTAAAGTTTCGATGTTTGTAAGTTTGTGTATGTATGCATTTTAGCTTTAAGCTATTATTTTTTAAAATTAAGTATAAAAATATATTTACATGAAAAACAATCAAAATAGTGATGAGATTTTTATCGACTTCCTCTGGCCATTCATTTGGATTCTAAGCTACAGAGCTTAGAACGACGAAAATTAAGAATTCATTTGGCAAATAATTGCACATACCTATATGCTAATTATGTCTTTTACATGCTGCGGTGTAGACAGCTACACCAGGCACAGGTATGTGCAATTATTCGCCAAATGCATTCTTAATTTTCGTGCAAGTTTCGTGTTAAACATAGCTCAAAATTGTCACCTAACAATGCTATACATATATAGTACAGGCCCTGTGTATATAGTACAGGCATATAGCAGCTGTCGGCCGTGGCGGCATCGTCGGATGTATAAAGTGCGCCGGTGGCCGCGACATAGCTATAACTCGACGGTAGCATGACAAACAGCCGCAAAGCCGTGGAGACGACCTTTTAACTCACTTTTCTTTATTTTCTACGTGATTTAACGCCAAATGGAAATGCACATGCTATATCATGTGAAAAATATTTTTTGGCCCATACTAGTTGACCGATCAGCTGATCCGAGTTTGTATGGAAAGTCAAAAATTAAATTTAATTAAAATATTTCGATATAATATTTTCCTTAGGGAAAGTTATTTAGAATCATGGACTTAATTAACCCTTAAAATAGTTTCAGTATACATATTTTGTTAGACGTTATACAGAGTGAATTTTACCTGATGAAATACCTGTGAATTTTACCTGGTGAAATAGTCGACAAATACTTGAAGGGGTGACTCAGTCCATTAAAAACAACTTGTCCTATGGGTTCAATACTGGGATTTTTAAAAAGTAATTTCCTATAATATTGGACCGATCGGCCGAACAATTTTATATGCTGTACTCAATAATATGTAACCTTATTTGAGGACTATGCTGACTCATTTTACCTTTTCCACTTATTTTTAACAGTTTTATGGAACAGATTCAGAAACTTTGTTGTAACAAGGTGCGATTAAGATTCTGAAACTATATAAAAAGATTTTTACGATGATATTCAAAATATAACCAAGTTTGTCAGTCATTGTTTATGCAAAAGGTACTTACTTTAAGATTTGTGCCTTATTTAACTCTTAATTATATTTTTTTTCGGATGCTATGTTTTATTACAAATATGTATATATAAATTCCCAATAGTTTTTTTGGCATTTATGAATATACATTTAACCTCACTTTCCTGAAATATTCACCCAAAGGTTGGCTGGAAGAAATAGCTTTAGTGATAAGCTCGCCTTATTACCTAGGTACCTACTTATATTTTAAGTTTACTTTTATGTGTTCTGCATTTTTATTTTCACTTCATACAATACATTTTTTTTAAGAGTGAAAGTATTATAATTCTTATAAAACAATAACAACTAATAATAAATAATAACTTAACTAAAACTAAGTAACTAAAAAAAACTTATGCATATAGCTGGTACAATAAATAAGTTTTATATTTTCTTATCTTATTTAATCATCATATCAGCCGCAGGAAGTCACTGCTGGACAAAGGCCTCCCACAAGGATTTCCAAATGAATTATTTAACATATTTTTTTAGTATAACAATAAAAATAATACATTTTAATATAAAAAAACAAAATTCAAAAAATTAAATAAATACATTCCGACTCCTCTCCATCCCTGTGCGAGCCCGACACCGGAGGGCGCCGTCGCTAAAGCGCGATACTACGGGCTCGCCTCGGGCGGCGCGAACCAATTACCCGCTGCCGCCGCGCGGGCATTTACTCTCTCCCCGCCACCCGCGCGCGACCCCCCCGGCCAACGCGGCGCAGAATTACTTATCTCCTCCGCACCGCTGCGACCCTGGTACTCTGCCGCCAGGCGAACGCCCGCAATGCGAATGCGGCGCGGTTTTTGTCGCACGATCATCGTGGGCCATTACGAGGTCGAGGGACGGACGAGTTTGGATTCGGATGCACTCGTGGCTCGCGCTTTTGCGGCACGATTTCTTTATATTTATTTTATTATCAAAATGTTTTCGCAAAAAAATAATCCAGGGAAATACAGCAACAGCAACAATTTTGAATAAATTATACCTAATCGCAAAGATTTTTATATCGAAAATTTTAGAACACAGTACATTTTATTTTATATTTGCGTACCTAATTGCAACCGAAATAAAACTTTTAAAACAAAACCAAAATTAAAAAAAAGAACCAACATCTAGAACTCGAAACCCCTACTACGAAAACACGAACTGCGAACGAAACGTCGGTATATTTTTCCGGCGCGCCTTTGTGATGTCGCGACCGCTGAGTCCCGCCCGCGCCATTCCGTAATTTATGGGCCGGCCCGCGTCGGCCGTTCGTCGGGAGCGCCCGGCGGATTTATGGCGTAATTTTTACAATGCGCCCGATCCCAGATTATAAAGTCTGGTAAGGTTCTGTGCTGTTGGCGAGGCAATTAAGATGTTCGTTAATCAGAGTTGTGTGGTAGGCTTTTGTTTTTGCGTTACAACAACTATGGTTTTGGAATTGTTTATGCGTGAACTACTTCAGTCATTTCTTCTAATTAATTGCAATGGTTCTAACAAATCTTACAATACTCTATCTGAAATTATAATGATAAAGTTTAGTGCTGTTGGTGAATGGGATAAGTAATACATTTTAAAAGTATAGGTGTCTGACGAATTTATTTTGAATACATTCTAACATATTGTTGTATTAATTGTCTTCGTTTTATGTTATGAATTAATATTATGTTATGAATTTATGAATACACTAGCAGTCCACCCCGGCTTCGCCCGTGGTACACACATAGCCTATGTCACTCGGAAATAGTGTAGCTTTCCAACGGTGAAAGAATTTTTTAAATCGGCCCAGTACTTTTTGAGCCTATTCATTACAAACATACAAACATACAAAAATAGGTACAAATCTTTCCTCTTTATAATATTAAGTATAGATAGTATAGATTAGTTCTTTTCTTCTAAACAGACAAGATTATACTATTTTTTTACAATGCGCTCGACCCCCTGCCTGTTTATAAACTCTGGTTAGGTTCTGAGCTGTTCACACACACACAAAACTGATTAACGAACATCTTAATTACCATAAGGTAAGTTTATTAACCAGTGTTGTGTTTTGTGCATTATTGTTTATGAATTGAACACTTAGGTTCGTAAAGTTCCTACGTCAGTTCAATTATACGAATTTCTCTGAAAGGGTAATTACTAACCTCTATCAAATTAATGTTATTATTAATGATATATTCTTAGTAATCAACCTCTCAGCACGGAATTGATAAAGTAATTACCTAAAAACTCTCATCTTAAGATTTATTACTAGGTTTTTCGAAAATTTCATTTACTTAGCGTACCTAAAATAACTTGAGTATCTTATTACGGAAGTGGAGACAGAAGTATAGAAAACTAATTTTATAAACAATCTGATTTTGAATAGAAAATTTTGCAAAACAATGATAATATTGCAAGTTCAGCACTTTTTGTTTAGTGACAAAATAGATATTCTCTTCACTCTTTTGTTTGGCTTTAATATTTTTAATATTCGTTGTAAGCGATTTGCGCCATGTGCTTAACTCCCCGCGCTCGGTGAGATGATGCGGAATAATTTAATTGCCGTGGCGACGACTGCATCCGCATCGACAGCGAGGTGTTTTTATTTTTGTCGTGTCATATGTTTACTGAACTTTGCGCCTTTGCCTTTTACATTTTTAATTTCTTTTCGCCCGCCGCACTGTTTCGACACGATTTAAAATCTCAATATGAATTTAGAACTAGGTTTCCGGATTTTAATAAAACCTAGCCCATTCTATAATCGATAATGATGTTGAAAAATTAGTTTTGACTTTTGATTTAAGAACTCGCCATTCGTTTCAGAGTAAAAAAATATCTCCTTTTTTACCGCATTGATGTAGGTAGGGTTGTCATAAATTCTAGGAATTAAGAGGATCCCGGCACCTGAAGAATCGACTAACAAGCATTAACTCAGTACTCAGATAAAAACTCGAGCGAGCCGACGCGACGAAGCATTCATTTTAATCAGGCACGTCACCGTGCCCGATTGCCTGATGAATTATACCTGGCGGCTTTATTTTATTAATGCTGGCACCGCTGAGCGCCAACCTGCCAGCCAGTTCATTTAAAATTTTGTTTTTCAACTGAAACCTCTGCTGAAACTTAGTTTTCCATTTCAAATCACGTTTCTAATCAAATGTGAGTTCTTCTGAATAACTAAAAACTACATCCGGACTCGGTAAAGTTTCACTCGTCCCAAATTCGGATAATGTTGGTGGGATAAAAGAAAGCAGTCTATTCGCGTCAGTAAATTTATCGAAATTCGATCGCGAGCATCGAGAATTCAATCGAGGAATCATCGATAAACTCGATACAAATCATCAGGCGCACATAACTAGACAGGAGGTTGCTGTCAAGCGATCAGTTGCGTTCGAGTCTCACAGGTTGCATCGATCGGGTCTTATCGCCCACATATCGGCTCGCGGCGTATATTTGTGGTTGTGGTGGCCACACACCCATTGTTCTCGTCGTTTTTGCTAAAACCGTGCGCCGGGGAGCGCTCGGAGAATATAAATTGAATGCGAGCGTTTGTTTAAAATTTCACACAAGCGCCACTATTGTCATGTGTGCATAGATATTGGGGAAACGTACTGGGTTACTACGAGCTCTTTGTGATTCCTTTCAAATTAAATAGAAGAGGTAATGGTTTGGGATGCATGAAATATCAAGTAACTAGGTGTGTTCCGTATTGTAACTACTACCGTCTATCACTAAATTTGTACGCTTTTCAAGACCTAAGTAAGGAGAACGTGATAAATATGTATTATTAGTAGGTCTTTTTTTATTAGAGATTTGAGTACGTTTGACCTCTATCTAGCCTGATGGGAAGCTAAGATGAGGTCTAAGGTGTAACACGCAGACTCAAAAAATGCCTATTCACTCTTGCCTTGAAAATCCCTAAATCATATGTATGGGGAAACATCGACGCAGGGAGGGAATTCCACACCTTAGCGGTTCGCACAATAAAGGAGGAAGCGAATCGAGAGGTACGATGAGGAGGAATATCGACCACAAATGGGTGGAATCCCTGTCCACGTCTTTTTCACTTTTTCGTTGTTTTTTGGTGTTTCAAACTTAGAATAGCATTTCAATATGTCAATTAGCTGCGACTGCGACGGTATATTATGCTCGTAAGGGATTACAGGAGTACGATAAATATAGACCCCTAAGTAACAGCACACAGTATCTGGATTCTCTTTTTTCTTCTTCATGCCCACTATCACGCTAACCGTGTACTTTTACGGCTCTAGGGTCTGTCTATCCCGTTGGGGATAAAGATGTATAGTGTTAGTAACAGGCCAAGGTCAGGAGGTAGAAAATGTTCGAACTCTGAAGTATGTTGTAGATGAAAGAGACATTTTTACAGGTCACTTGATTTTTTAATTTATTATAAAACAATTTTGTCTTGAAAAACAAATTCCAAATGTTGTTATCATCAGCATTAAATTTTGTAGTGTATATGGGATCACAATCCAATCCATTTTCAATTTCATCTCTTGTCTCTCCTACAATTAAATCATCATCAACGAACTTAAGAACTTTCTCGATGTAGCTAACAATGACAACATAAAGCCAAATACTGCAATATTTTTCTTTATTTCACTCTCGTCACTATAAACTTTGGCGGTGCGATACATAAAGAACTCCGTCCGTATTCCGCCCTACTTTCCGAGCTCAACGCGGCTTCTTAAACTTATTACTAGACTAGAATTTCCACTACTTTACTCCGGCACCGATGCCATGACAAAATGTGACAATTGTTGACTAACTTTTCGAGTTGTAATATGAAACGCAGACAATAGTAGAGGATCTCGGACGTGTTTCTTTAGTCAGTTTAGTTTTACCCCAGTTTGCGTAATATATCGTATAATAGCGATAGCATCCAAGATGCTGAAGAGTGGGCCGTGTGGATAATGATCTAGAGCCACCACCACCACCATCTCTTCCTGTGATCCTAATTAGAGGTGATTAAAGAACTAAGCACAAACATCTCGTGCTACAATTGCATTCTCAAGGAGGGTAGACGTCAGGCGCCCGGTTGTAAACCCACAGTCTAGTTCATAAACTGTTCCAGCAATTTCTTCACCACATCGGGCTTAGGCAAATAGGAAAAAGGAAAAAACCGGCCAAGTGCGAGTCGGACTCGCCCATGAAGGGTTCCGTAGCAGCAAATAACATAATATAAAAGTTCAAAGTAAGTATAAAAGTTTAAGTAAAAGGTAAATTGCGGTTTACGACTTATGACGTATTAAAAAAACACTACTTACTAGATCACGTTCAAACCAATTTTCGATGGAAGTTTGCATGGTAATGTACATCATATATTTTTTTTAGTTTTATCATTTCCTTATTTTAGAAGTTACAAAAAAAATTTTTGACTTTCAGTTCTAAGTATATATGGGGAACCCCCAAATTTTTTGTTTTTTTTTTCTAGATTTGTGTAAAAATCTTAATGCGGTTCACACAATACATCTTTGTACCAAGTTTCAACAGTATAGTTCTTATAGTTTCGGAAAAAAGTGGCTGTGTCATACGGACGGACAGACAGAAATGACGAATCCATAAGGGTTCCGTTTTTTGGCTTTGGCTACGGAACCCTAAAAAAACCGTTGGTGTAAATAGGTTTGTTGGGCCGGTTTTGCAGAATGGGCCCGACATACAGATATTTTTAGAGTAGGCAGTAGAATTATATGATCAGTAGAAGAAACAATGAGACGGAACACTTTATTACTTTATTTTAATTCACTGTTTGTATTTACTATTTACATCACTGATATAAAAAAAATAGGAATATAACTTTTATAGATAGAATTCAGAGAAGTAGAAGAAGAATGAATCAAAAAATAGAAAATAATGATGATGAGATGTTAAAGAAATGAAGTAAGTGTGTGAGACCTCGACCTGTCCCGGTGCTCTAGGCGAGTTCCCACATAGAAGATAGGTAGTAGGAGTGGAGAATAAACTCGATAACAACACAGATTATTATAATTTATTATCTGATACAGACTGTTACATAAAAATACGGAGTATAAGAGACTGTTATAAAAGAATAATATTTAATAAGGTACAACAGATAGAGAGAGAGCGATCAGCTTCAGAGATGATGGTGGAATGAATAGGTATAAGTGAAAAGGGATCAGTCAATTATTTGAAAATGGAATGAAAGGGAATTTGAAATGAAATGTAGAATGAAAAACGGACAGGATGAGATGAAGAAAGGAGGTTTGGACCTGATGCATGCAGCATCGTTACAAGTGGATAACAACATGCAGCATACAGATGACATGCAGCATTGTTACAGGTTGCTAGAAAATCAACCATCACATTAAGAGAATTAAACTTAATCTGCATTTGCATATTTCCTTTCAAGTAAAATTTTAGGCAAACACAATTTTGTTAAAATCCTGTAGATCGCAGGTCTAAAGTGGCGAAGTTACATCAGCCTACCGTCAAACGTACCAGAGCGTCATAAAAACGGTAGATATTAAATCATCAACTTACAAGGCGGGTGTTCGGCGCGGGCCGTGCGATGTTCATTTATTATTAGCGGGCCGGCCTCATGTTTATTAAAGAGGCGGCTATCCCGCCTGGTCTCACCTGAACTGGCCTGGACCTGCTGAAGATCTCCTTATTTATTAATACGAGTATTTCGTTCCGCTGTATAGAGGATTTTTGATGCAACTGCATTTTCTCTTGAAAATTTAATGCTTTAAAGCTTTGACGTTACGTAAATTCTCTTATTTTTTCTGTTTTAGTCGACGTGGTCCAATTATGTTTTACCCGCAGTAATTATCAGAATCTAAATAAACATGTCATAGTCCAAAAAACTAGTACCTTATCAGTATTCTAATTCAACCAAAAAGCAAATTATTCGTCTTAATTCGACATTTGACTCGTAAGGTTGGTTGCAGGATTTGTGTTAATACTCTAGAATTTAATTTGTGGCTTTAGTTTGTACCTGATGGAATAGAATCCTGTTTAATTAATTCTTTAAATATCGAACAGTGGACCTAAATCCAGCACAACATAAATGATTAGAACGACTCAAACAGGCCGCCGAGTGAGCGGAGCATCGTTGCAAGTCGAAGGCGTTAAACCGGTGCGGTGGGATTGGTAATAGTCTGCTCGCATCCATGATGAATGAGCGTGCATCGCTCTAATACCTAATCTCTTCTACCATTCTGCGCGCCTAGTATTGTGGTGGCACACATCACCTGTTCTTTGATCCCTTTAGCCGATGCGTCATTGAAATGCGCGAATTTAATCGAAATTACTTTGTGCACACTGACATGTCTAGACGATACGGATGTCTGCTTGACACTAGTACATATTTATTTTATTTACACTGTAAGTATATATAATAAGAAAAGATAGCTAATACGAATATAACACATTTGAAAATAGTATATGATACTGATACAGCACACAATGAGACGTGTCATAGTATTGGTGATTATGAAGCGGAGACTCTTCCAATGCTATGTTTGCTTAGTATTACTACATAAGAAATCACCTGTTTCTAGTTTTATGTGTGTTGTGTCGGTGTGTGCCGCTTATCGTTATTGCACCGTAGTAAATACGAATAAAACATTTCTCAATCGTTCCGTGAGCGAAAATCAGTATGGATCTTTCAAGGATGTTTTTAGATTTTGTTTTTAGTTTGATTTTTAGAGATTTGAAATCCTTACTTTTAATAAAAAGCTAATAAATATTTATAATACAATTGCAATAAAATTTAGTTCTAATTTGGATTTTGTTACTAAGGTTTTTTTCTAATCTACTGGGTGATTAGTGAAATATTCTTTTGTCAAAGTTATAGTTGAATCGGTTGTTGTCTTTTGCATATTACAATGTACCTACCTAAAAAAACATAATAATGAGACAGTTTAACTTTAAGGCGCTAAAACCAAATTACAAGCGAACTCTAAACATAAATGCATAAGGATCTGTTACCTGGATTAATCGAATAGAGTCTGTAAAGTTTCGGTGCAAGTTGTAATGCATTTGGTCATTTGGTAGTCCATGGTATTATGCGGATGTTTTGCATTGCATGCATTTACCATGAAGCTTACACAGCTAACTGAGGTAGCACAGCTTCAGTTGCTGTTCCGAATCACGCAAACTGGGAGATCGTTTCATTTGACAGCAGACAAGGGAAAAATTGCATTAGGTATAAAACAAGATACCTATTTAAAACAAAAAGAGGTAAGTAAAGATCTATAATGAATGAGTAACTTAGCTGTGCCAATAGTTATAACAAGAATTTTTGTCTAATACATGCTAGTCCCAAAAATAGGTAGTTTACCACAAAAGTAAAGCTTGCTTGAGAAGCATGCCATCATAATAATCTTTTGAAACGTAATACTTTTCTCTGCAAGAGATACTTGTAGTTGTTCTAACAGATTCTACTTAATTTTGAAAAAAGATAGAGAATAATACCTATCATAGAAAGGATACTCGTAGTATTGAAAGAAAGAGCGCATGCTCAACAGTGTACCTAATTTGAAACCTGGAATCGAGAAAAAATCTTACCTTGAGTGGAGGAGTCGGTATGTATAGCGGTGGATCATTTTGCGATCCCGTGTAGATCTCCTGGCCATCCGGACCCCTTGTACAACCTTCGGCATCCATCACACTGTATCTGCATACGATGCCATCAGCAGCCTTCGCATCATATCCTTGCGGCTGCCCTATGTGGAAACCCTTTGCTTTCACCCAAAAACGAAACTTTGAACTGTCGGAACTATTACATTCTTCCCCTCGAAGCGTGCGCAGGATTCTAGCGTACTTCTTCAACGTTATTGTCTTTGTTTTCGCCAAATCTCCGTATGTTTGTATCACCCAAGGCTGGTAAGTCGAAAATAAATCTAATTTCGGATCCCCAGTCTGGATCTTCGGTCTTTTGTTGTTGTTTTGTTCATTCTTCTTATCGTTTTTTGAACTGCTTGCTGTTGACTTGCGTTTTGATGGCTTCCTTGGTGTTTTCTCAGGAATCGCTTCCTGAGTTAGCTTCTTACGAAGTCCTCTATCAGTTATCATGGCCGCAGCCATTTTGGTTCAAACTTTCACTGCACTTAACTAATAGTTGTCACAAACCATTGTCCAAGTCACTCCGAAACTGAAACTATTATTGAGCTGATGCCGGTACCGTCTTGTTTTTAACGTGTACAAATTACATGGAATTGTTCTCGAGAAAAGTTTAGCAACTCAAAAGTTTCGAGTCTCGTGCGTACAACTTTGTAAACGCGAACTTTTGACTGCGAACTTCGCACCGACCTAAAGGACTTGTATAAAGGAAAACTTTTGCCGGCGGGCGGTGGGATCTGCGAGCGAAAGATGTCGCTTGCCCTTTTGCTTTATTATTATATTACTGATTACGCTTCGCACTCCCATTGTCGTCATTCTGTTTAGGATTATGTCCTGTAGATATATTGATTGAGTCCTTATTATTCCTTGAGATCAAAGCATTTTTGTTTTGATATTGTCTATTTTAAATATTAATTCAGAATTCAAATTTCAAGTGTCGAAAGTTTCAGCCAAATTCCGGCTGAATAGACTTCAAAGGCTTAACTTCCGACGCGACGCTACAGGTGTCAGACGCAAACTTCTCTAAACTTTTCTGAGAAATCAAGGTGGAAATTAAAATCCGGGAAATGGAAAACAAAAAAGTACCAGGCATGAAGAGGCCAGCAGGTGGTAAAGGAAAGTGGTCGTTGGCGTACGTAGTTCGGCAGGGCTGGCGCGACGCGATACAGGTCCGTTGACGGCCGCTCGCATAGGGCGCGCGCGGAGTACTGGCGCGGCGTCTGGCCTGGGCCGTCGCGGCCGCGGTGGCGGCACGGGCACGTGCGGGACGGGCCGCTAATTGCCCGCAAAACAATCGACGATCGGCGGCGGCCGCAGGGGCGCCGCGATAATGCTCGCACTTGCCCGTCCTTCACGATAACGTGTGTTTGCCGCGAGGCTATTGTTCGCTAGATACGGTAAGTACTGTTGTGCTGGGGATTGTTTTATCAGACACGGGCGCGGGACAATCGATGATTGCATTGGCCGATAATGTGTAAGTTACTTGTGAAATATTGGTCTTACCTATGGGTCTTTACTTAATTTGAATAATAGCATATTTTGACGCATCATTTCATTAGGTATGATTTTTGTTTATAATGAAATCATCCCTGAAGCACAGAAAAGCATTCATTTTTATTAAGGTGAAAAGTATCAATAAAAATT
Organism: Acrobasis repandana; assembly: GCA_963576875.1. Taxonomy (NCBI): domain Eukaryota; kingdom Metazoa; phylum Arthropoda; class Insecta; order Lepidoptera; family Pyralidae; genus Acrobasis; species Acrobasis repandana. Next base: position 5,159,176 of record OY756238.1, read on the forward strand.
TATGATTTTTGAGTCACCCCCTCAGTATATCATCATATCAGTCGCAGGCAGTCCACTGCTAGACAAAACCTTCCCCCCCCCCCCCAAAGATTTCCAAAACCCTCAGTATATGTTGGCCCTGCGATGATAAGAGTAATTTTGATGGGATCTTTATGAAATGTATGGTAGGCGTGTAGATAATACAATTTTTAGGTTCGAACATGAGCCAAATCTGTCAAAGGATTTGCCGAGATGAATTTATGTTCGTTTCCCGATTAGGTGATAGATTGACATGATTGGCGCCTAGACCGATTTGGAATATTCTTTTTTATTTTGAAAAGGTATGAAGTGGTCCCATAGAGATTTGGTCGTAACTAAATATTTTTTTAAAATTATGTACCTACAAATTTTTTTTTACACACTTTATCCCTAGTGGAGCGAGACATTTTGGGTCTACTTTTAGCGTGATAGTGTGCAAGAAGATGAAAAAAGGAAACGAAATAGTTATGGGTTGCTAGTCGCATCGCATTGCCTATTTACATGATTTGCATTTACACCCATTCGCTCGATCGGCTTCTACTATCTACGCGGGAAGAAAAGCAGCCGGTAGGTACATTCTAAGTTTTTCCTTTTTGCCCAAAACCTTTTTTCAAAAAATACCCTGCTATGGAGGAGAATCGTAAAGCTACGTTTTTAGTAACAGGACATAGCATACTAAAAATAAAGTAGAAGACGCATACCGTATTGCCTAGCTAGTCAATAAATGACTGATTCAATATTTCTTTGCGAACGAACATGTCTACACGCACGACACGACACTACGGATCAGCGCCCCTAGCGGCAAGTTAAAGAAAAATAATTTCATCTACAGACAAAGCGGTAGCGTGAATTTCGATGCAATCTCGAAAGTAAATTAACAAATGGTATGGGCTTTTCTAAGGGCCAATATTACGGGAATTCTATTTGTTTTAAAAAATCAAATATTTTTAGGTCAATTGCAACCATATTGCTAAGAACTTAAGATATACAATTATCGCAGTTATTATAAAGTACATATGACGTTTGGAAATTTACAGAACGCGTGCCTGCCTGCGCTGCGCAGCGTGCGCGCGCGCTTATCGAGCACGAAATCGTGCGCACGCGCCGGTGCTCTTGCGCGAAATGTGCGCGTGTTACCAGGCACCCAGACATTACGAAGAGAACGTTTTGTCCATCTTCTATCGCGCGTGGCAAGGGCAACACAAAATCGTTACACGGCGCGAGCGAAGGGGAGGGGCGCAATGATATCATTGGCAGCGTGTGCGCATTTTTATATTAAAGTATGCGTTACTTTAGTGATTATTAACTTTATGGTCCTCGATATAAGGCACATATTAATAAATATGTGCCAAAAACGCCCAAAATTGTTAACAGGCGGGCCTGTTTAAGAGATAATTCTTTACTCTATGTAATCCTAGTAAGTTGATGAACATTATAACCGTGATTTGCGATCATTGCTTTTTATTTTTTGTTGTCGTCACGGAGACCTCTTAGTATGTAAATTTTTTTCGCGACCCCCTATCTATGGTACCTAAGGGTTCTGTTTCTAACCTGTTACTAATGTTACAAATACAAATCCGAACAATATTTTTATGTATATCGGTTAGATACATAATAAAGTACTTACAATAGTTACATTACAACAGACATATTTTTACATAGGTGGTATTAATTATTTTACGTGTTTTTTTTTTATTCTTGTTTAACTACAATGCTCGTCAATGTTATCTTTAATGAATATTTTCTTAATAAAAATAGCTTTTTATTTTTATTTTAATACTGAGGCTACGCGACCCACACATTGAAAAAAACAGGGATAGGGTTTACTATTGTTTTTTATTTATTTATCGACAGGCCAAGAGCAGCCAGGTTAAATAGGTGTTTTGATATGTAATTAAATTACATAGATATATGTATGTAAGAATTTTAATTTTCTAGTTTACTAATTTATACAGTAAATGAGCGAACTACTTATACCTAGAAACTCGTGAAAATTCATATTAAAATATAATATATAATTAAGGTTTCTTGATTCTCGTTCATCCTCGAAATTAATAAATTTCGATTCGAATTTCTTTCGTCGCTTTATTACCAAGGCAACATAACTTACTAAAAGTTCTCTTGATACGTACGAAATGATTCGCGGTCGTGTTATTTAGTTCACATTATGAGGGCGTGGCGACGCTAGTGTCACCAATACACGTCACCTTCTTATGGAATATGACACCCTAGTCCTGAATCGAGGTTGTTAGAATCAAAACCAGCTATCTCCAAATATATGAGAGATGGCGTGGCTTCGCAGCGAACACTAGCGGCTAGTGTCACACATACACGTCACCTTCTTATGATTATGACACCCTAGTCCTGAATGAAGGTTGTTAGAATCAAAACCAGCTATCTCCATTTGCGCAGCCAAGCCGGGTTTAGTATGAAGCATCGTACGAGAAAAATAAGATTACATATTTTAATTTTTACTTGACGCCTTTTTGAAATTCTATTTCTTACACAACAACAACAGCTGTTTATGCACACCTTGTTCTTTTACCACTTTAGTAAAATAGCATATCTTTCTCAAAATCCCAAAACGCTGATCCAGGGTGCTGTCTATAGTCAATTAAAATTCAGGTACCTATTTGTTATCGCAATTTCAATCTCAATTTCATGAATTTGGCCTTTGCTTGTTTACCTTGAAATGAGTATTCTAAATTTCTAAATACATATTTATTGATGAAGAATCAAAATATTCGACCTAATTAAATATTTTTATTTCAATTAAAATCCTAAGTTTTGCATGTCACATTCACCGGAAACCTAAAGTCTTAGCACGGGAATTTAAATCAAAGATCTGAACATATCTTCCCTCTGTAAAAATGTACATGACAATGTCGTGACAGGATACAATTAATGAATGGAAACGTAGTAAAATGAGTCATTAGGGGCCATCCATAAAGTACGTCACACTAATTTCATGAGTTTTTGAGCCCCTCCCCCGTCCTTGTCACAGGTGGTCACATTTCTGAGACCCCCCCCTCCCTAGTGTGACGTCACATGTTTTGCAATTTAACATAGAAAAATTATTAAATTAAAACAGCAGTTCCGAAATTAGTTTTATTTCCATTTAAATTAAGTACTTTTTTATGAAATCAACATAATATCAAATATTTGAAACAATAACAAAAAAATTAACTAATGAATATAAAGAAAAAGAAGAAAAAGAAACTCAATCATCTTCAGTCCATGGACTTTGAACCCAGTCCTTTAAATTATTTATAACTGGCATGGCAGTCACTTCACCGTTCACTTCGTTTTTCACGTCAGGAACATTTGTGGTGTCAACATCTTTTTCATCCAACCATAAGGCATCATCATTAATATCCAAACAAAGAATTTCTCTGGCACGTCTAGCTGCTATTCTTTGAGGGCGTATCTTTGCAATGGGAACTTCATCTTGCTTAATCTTATGAAGTTATTTGTGTTGGTTAGTGGCTTTATATGATGCAAAATATAGACCACAGAAGCCGCAAGATCGCTTACACAAGTATCCCTCAACACTAGGGCAGTAACTATCATACGGTACTTGCTTTAAATGTGATGACGCGCTCAGTTTTAAAGATAATTGAATTAATAGTGGAGCGAATTTATTTTCGATATCATCCTTTTCTGTTGTTATATACCCGCTTGACGTCTGTTTAATTAAAACAGGTGGTGGCAAAAAACCCTCTTGTAGTAGTCGCCGAAGGCTAGATCGTTGCACACCACAGCACGAAACCACTTCACATTTTACTATTTGCAGTAAATATTGTGATTCCCGGACATGATTTGCGTACCAAATCGCATCACGTTTCAATGCCTTAGCCTGTTCAACATCCAGTCTAGTTTCTGTAGGCATAATATATTTGGCAACCACAGGATATCCATCAATGACCAATTGGCTCCAAATATTACTCAGTACTGTGCCTGGACTCTCAAAGTTTCGTTTTTCCAAGTCCAAGTCAGTAGTTTTATTACTGGAATCGAGATGTGAACCAAAATTATCGTGTTTTAATACAACACCAGTAAGTTCAAGACTAAGAGGTGCCATTCGTCGTTCTACTCTGTTAAAAGCACTTCTTCCTGGGGCATTTGTGGCAATGTAAACAGCATCCAAATCAAAATCTTTAAAATGTTGTATAGCTGAAATTATAACTCGCTCGTATCTTGGATTTTCGTCGGGACCACCATCGCAAGTAAAAATAAATACGGGTTTTACAAAACCTTCTCGAGTTTTCATGAAGTTCTCGAAGGCCGATATTTCAGTAAGTTTGTGTATATCTGTGGCATGAGTCTCTGCATTAGAGGACGAATGCTTTCCACTGCGAATTGCTACATATGCAGGCCCGGAATGTGTCACAGCTTCAGGTTTTCCTTCACCATCTTTCTTTACTACAATACCTGCATAAACAGAGGGAATAAGTTTATGTTTTTCCGCAACCACGAAATCATGATCCGGTAATTTTACACGATAATCAAGGTGCATTAATATTGGTGCTTGAGTGTTTGCTGCTGTAATACCTAATGGCACGCGTGCTTTGTCATCCATCGATAAAAAGAAAACTTGTTCAGGGCCCAAAATTGAAGCTAACGATTCAAGGTTTCTTATCGTCGCAGTACAAAATGGACCATCTTGATGTTTCTTATGTAGCGTAGAGTCGGGTTTGCATAGTTTGACAGGAACAGTTACGACATGTCTTTTTCCTTCCTCTGTATTGACTCGTCTGGGCAGAAGTCTCAAGTATAACCCTGATCGCCTGATAGTATATCCCAGTTTACAAAGTTCGGCTTGTAAGTCGTCTAATGTTTTACAGCACCTTATAGCTTCAGTGCGACGTCGATCATCAGCTGCGCCACCAAAAACTGCAAGGTCCTTTATGACTCCAAGTAAACCGGATTGTGTTTCTTCTATTCTAGGCCGACCAAGATTATCTCGAAATTTTAGTGCTGCGGCTAAATCGGTATTTTTTTCGCAAAGTAATACAATTTTTTGTTTTTTAAAATCACGACTTTTTTTCTGTCTTTCTGCTGCGCTAATCTTTCGCTTTAATATATTTTTTTCCTGCTGAATATTTTTCTTTAAAGTTGAGATTTTTTTTATTGCTTCATTTGAGGCTATACCAGCATTGCGTGCTAACAACAAGCTATTGAGTTCAGATTCTAAAACTACAATTTTATTCCGTGAAGCACTCTGACTAGGCGTTGGTTTAGGTATTGTTTGAAGCTGACTTTCACTTTTTTTCGTCATCTGTATCTGCAGCTCTTTGATTTTCAATTCCACATCACCTTCGATATTGTCACTACTTTTCAAAATTTTCCATAAGGTATTAACTTCTTCCTATATATGCTGTTTTTTTTTATCAGCGTAAGTCGCACTGTATGTTTCGTATAATCTACGGTAAAGATTACCTAAATCTATCTTTTTGTTCATTTTGAACTTGATTTATTAAACTATGTTTATATCCACAAAATAGCACAACTAAAAAAACGACGTCGTTCACTCAGCGAAAGCAAATTGTCGAATGAAAATATAGAAACAAAACAAAAACATTACCTACGCGAGGTGCGGTGCGTTTGGCGGCATTAGTCAAAGCGCTCGTCGGCGATCGGCACGTGTCAGAAGCGGCTATGAACTCGTCAACAAAACAATTTAAACCGTATTGCCCTAAAGATAGAGTTGGACATATTTTTTAGTTTAATATTTCAAATATTACGCGATTAGTAGATTTTAAATGTGATGTCACGAAACTTAGGACCCCTCCCACCCCTTGTCACACCATGTCACACTTTGTCGACCCCCTCCCCCCCCCCTTTACGTGTGACGTACTTTATGGATGGCCCCTTACACGTTGGCAGTTTTTAAACAGTCTTTATTTCTGCTAAAAAAGTATAATAATTAATTATGTTAACAAGTTTTTTGTGAACCAACCAATCACGTAAGATAAAAGAATTACAAAAGTACCTTATGATTTCTAAAAAAGATATTGCAACCTAAGTGTATTAAAATTATAAAAATTAAATAAATGTGTAACGAGTGTGTAACAAAACGTTCCAACTCATGTTGCCGCCACTTACCAAAAGATGGCGCTTTAGTTTCTTAATTATAATTTTTTGGTTTTTATTTTGTGTTGTAAACTTGAATAATACATTTTTTAAAGATGTCTATCTACACGTCATGTACACATAAATTTAACATTCATTCAAATACGATTAAAAATTGTCTAGCTTTTGAGCTAGTCCCAGTAGTCCTACTAAGTTTGTCCTAGCAGTAGATAGGATTACTGGAAATTGTGGATGTTCAGAAAGGTAAACTACCTACGCGAAATGCGACAAATTACAAGCATAAAAAAGCGGCCAAGTGCGACTTGGACTCGCCCATGAAGGGTTCCGTAGCAGCAAGTAACATAATATAAAAATTCTTGTAGTTCGTTGTAACTTTGATCGATGTTGTAATGAAAATAGTTTTGTGAAAATAGTGTATTATTTTATTGATATTAGTTTTATATTTGAGTTGATTAAATGAAAGGTAAATAAAAGTAAATACGGTTTACGATTTATGACGTATTAAAAAAAAACTACTTACTAGATCTCGTTCAAATCAATTTTTGGTGGAAGTTTGCATGGTAATGTACATCATATATTTTTTTTAGTTTTATTATTCCCTTATTTTAGAAGTTACAGGTGGGGGGACACATTTTACCACTTTGGAAGTGTCTCTCGCGCAAAGTATTCAGTTTAGAAAAAAATTATATTAGAAACCTCAATATAATTTTAGAAGACCTATCCATAGATACCCCAGAAGTAAGGGTTGGATGAAAAAAAATTGAGTTTCAGTTCTAAGTATGGGGAACCCCCAAAATTTATTGTTTTTTTTCTATTTTTGTTTGAAAATCTTAGAGCGGTTTACAGAATACATCTACATACTAAGTTTCAACAGTATAGTTCTTATAGTTTCGGAAAAAAGTGGCTGTGACATACGGACGGACAGACAAACAGACATGACGAATCCATAAGGGTTTCGTTTTTTGCCATTTGGCTACGGAGCCCTAAAAATTGTCGCCGTAGCCATACTAGCCCGGCTAAAAAGCAAGTAGAAAATTACCCGAACATTGTGCACTTACTGTTTTCATTTTGTTCGAGTTACCGTTGTTGTACTAGGGTAGCATAGATTCGAAGAAATGAGTCTTGCTGGTACGGCTTTGACAACATGCCTGTTTCATCTGGTTGAAAAGTTCGCACTTGATGAAAAGTAGACAGTGATTTTCCAGGGTTAGATAGAATCGCAGAAAGAAAATAAATTTTTCACTATTCTAAGGTTCTGGCATTTATGGAATACTTAAGTAGGTCCAAGAAGTAAGTCAAGTAGGAAATACCTTGAGTGACAGACTTGAATGATGTAGTGCTGTCATCATGGTCCATGCCCATGACACAGAAGACAGTAAGAGTATTACATACAAAACGGAATCTCCTAAGGTTCCGGGTTATATGCGTCTCCGTTTCCCGTCCCCGCACCTCTCTCCCGTTCTCGCCTTGTCGAGGGGCGAGAGCAGGTGAACAGACACGCATTGACGTGTGCACGGTGGCTTACGGCGGCACAAGAACGGGTGAGAGATGCGGGGACGGGGAACGGGGACGCATATTGCGCGTACCTTATTAGGAAGTTCCGTTCTCTATCTAATACTCTTACTGTCTTCTGTGCCCATGACATCACTCTCATACACGTTTGTGAAGAATCGAACGAAAAGGCTGTGGACTTTCGTCAAATCTCTCACCAACGTACGAGTAATCTACGCCTAACAACAAAACGGGCTGATAAAGTAGTCAAACGAAGTGGTGGTATCACACCAAGGGTGCCTTAACTTTTCATTATGTTCTACTAACCATAGTACTAAGGCGTCATAGATACAAAGCGATTATCGTGCACCTCCTTCGAAAGTACGCGCGGCGCCCGATGAAAATACAGGGACTGATAAATACTAGAAGCACATAACATCCTAGTTGAATATGACTTTTTTTGACATTTATTACTATGAGAAGTATGATATGATAGCTGGTGTCAGATTTATCGACCTGCCTATACATTGTAGGAGATTAGACATTGTCAGCTACAATGAATCTAGGCCTAAAAGGATCGGGACGTAGCGCAATGACTATCATCTAGAGAAAGCAGTTATTTTTTAATTTCACGGGTTTAATGGGTCATTTTTTTGCCAAAATAATCAATGGTTTTGGATATTTTTACAAACAAACGTATGACCTTTGTTAACCTTACTCCGCGGCTGTATCGGTTTAAGCTCTGAGTGCTTTCACTAATGTAATATAATATCAAGTATCAATGTTAATTAATTAATTTCTATATTGTTTAAATTCTTATAATTATAGGTATTTATTTCTATTTCAATTATTTGTACTAAATTGTTATTATGCTGTATGTTATACCAAGTCGTCATAATTTAACAAACACATATTTAACTAATATATAACTAATATTTGGAAATAATTTGTGAAAATGAATAATACTATACGAATCTAATTGTAATCTTATTAGTAACTTCATGCAATATTCAGATAATATTGTTTATGTACAGGAACATCCTTACGTGCTTAAGTCGGAGGTGGGCGTTGATGCCTGCGACACAGTTTTTCTTTGTAAACTACTGCAGGTATCATCGTACATGATGTTTTTAAATGGCCTTGTATTTGTTCCTAATAAAGATTTATTATTATTATTATTCTCTTTTATAATTTAAAACTTAGGCTAGGTTTTGGTATACATTTATAAAAAGTAAAATATAAAACATGCTACAAAATATAAACATTTACAAAAACCTAACCTAGCTGCCTGCTGGCAGCGGGGCAAGGCCCAAGCTACCGGCGGTTAGGGCCGCAGCGAGAGAAACCTCCTGACAATACGTGCCGTGTCCAGGAGAACTGCCTTCTGAATCTGACCCTTGATCCAGCCATCTAGCGAGAGAGTCTTAAGATGTTGGTCAAGACTCTTCGCTATAAGACCGTTCGCCGATACGACTATCGGGACAATGATCGTCGAATCCACATCCCACATAGCAGTCACCTCGTGGGCCAAGTCAAGGTACTTGCTAAGCTTGTCCTTCTCGGCCTTCACGAGGTTCTCGTCATGTGGGACGGTGATGTCGACGAGCACTGCCTGGCGCATCAATCGATCTGTCAGCACGATATCAGGCTTATTGGCGATAATAGTCCTGTCCGTGATGACAGATCGATCCCAATAGAGCGTGGCACGACCATTTTCGAGAACTGACGCCGGTAAGTACTTATAGTACGGTACCTCTGATTCTACAAGCCCGTATCGAAGAGCAAGCTGCTGGTGAATAATTCTGGCTACTAGGTTATGTCCGTGCAAGTACTCGCCGTTAGCCAGATGAGAACAACCGGAGATTATATGCCTGATCGATTCTCCGGGATGTCGACATGCTCGACAGACATCAACCGTATCGTCTTTCAGGATATATCTCCGATAGTTGTTTGTCATCATGACTTCGTCTGCAATTGCACAGGCAAAACCTTCGGTTTCCCCAAATAGGTCGCCGAAACGTAACCAGTTCACCGATGCGAGCTGATCCACATCAGGCCCTGTTAAGGCCCGATAGAACCGCCCATGGAGCTCCTTGCTCTTCCATACGTTCTTGCGATCCTCGGTACTTAGTACCGATGGTTTGCGCCAATTCTCTTTTGCCAAGGAGAGCGGCGTGAGGCCTTTGTCTACTGCTACAACATCACGATGCAACACACTCATTGCTAAGAAAATATTCCCTAAGGCTGCACACCTCACGGTTGTGAAGATTCTTGGCGTTCAAAAAGCCACGACCACCACATTTCCGTGGGATGTACTGTCTCATAACAGATGAGCGTGGGTGTAGCATAGGATGTGTTGTGAGCAGTACGCGGACCTTCCTATCTAGGGCATCCAGTTCAGTCTGAGTCCACCTTAGTATGCCAAAGGAGTAAATGAGTAGGGGCATCACCCAAGCGTTGAAGGCACGGGTCTTATTGCTACCTGACAAAAGACTTTTAAGTACTTTTGTCAGTCGGCCAAAGAAGCGTTCCTTCACCGCCTGTTTTATGTCCCCATCTATAATACCCAATGACTGTGACATACCAAGGTATTTGTAGTTTTCAGACTCCGAAAGAGACTTGATAGTCATTGTCTCAGAAAGTTGTAAATTTGTTGAATTTACAACCTTTCCCCGCTGCACATGCATAACCGCACACTTATCTACACCAAACTCCATCTTGATGCCACTACTAAAAACTTCTGTAATTTTTAGTACTCGTAGTTTCAACAAGTCAGTGCGTTTTTGTGTAAATAGCTTGAGATCATCCATGTACAGTAGGTGAGAAATAACTTCACCATCTCTTCAGAGTCGGTAGCCCAACCCTGAGTCCTTCAGCAAAGTGCTAAGAGGATTCAGGGCTAGGCAAAACCATAATGGACTCAAACTGTCACCCTGGAAGATGCCTCGCTCAATCCTTATATAGTCTGACGGATCTGAGGTACTATCTCCACCACCTGGTTGACAAAGGACTGTGATCCACTGTCTCATACAAGTGCTCAGAAAGGACCTTATAGTTGTGTTAACTTTGTACAACTCCAATATCCTCTCCAGCCATGAATGAGGCACTGAATCATAGGCCTTTTTATAATCAATCCAAACAGTAGAGAGAGCCACTTTGTTCCGTCGGACTTGTTGGCTAATGGTCATGTCAATGAGGAGAAGCTCTTTAGTACCACGGGACCCAGCCCTACATCCATTTTGAGATGGAGCCAAAATTTTGTTCGCAACAATGTGCGTATTAATTTTTGTTGCCAAAATGGATGTAAGGAGCTTGTATAATATAGGCAAGCACGTGATGGGTCTGTAGTTCTTCGGATCCGTGGTACTACCAGACTTATAGAGTAGGAAGGTGATACCAGTTGTCAAGAACGTTGGAAGTGAACCAAGCTCTAGGGCAATTTGGTATTCCTCCGCCAGACGTTCGTGTGAGCTTCGAAACCATTTTATCCAAAAGTTGTGCAATCCATCCGGCCCAGGACTTTTCCAGTTCTGTGCCGTACGTTATTATTATTATTATTATCTTTATTATTATTATGTCGGTACGCTTTTCAGCCACGGGTCCATGGGGACCCCGTCCTTTGAGGCGTTCATGGGGCCAAAGCCAACATGAAGAGGCCTTTTAGTACCTTTTTATCTAAAAAGTGAGATGGCTGCATGTATGGAGGTCTATCCCGTAATATACCATTAAGATACACTAACGGACAGTCCACCATAGCTGCTGAACTATTGCCAGGAAGGGATTTAATTGGTTTGGGCTATGTGGATGGGATGTTAGTGGACCGGATAACTGGGTTATGGAGTGAGATACGGACATCTACCTAAAAATCTCTCACAACAATTTAAGCCTGGTAGATGGTGACTTGCTGCTGGTTGGCTACACTGCCTGTGGGCACCCTAACTAGCCACGAAGATGCGGCCAGGGCGCAACACAATGTGAGCAGCTGAGGGTGTCGAGAGGTGCGGCTCCGGTTTCACCATCACGGGGCTTACCCCCGAGAGCGGGTTTCCCCGTTATTACACCATTACGTGCAATACACTTCCACCCTGGAGCGTATGTTCTGCTCTTGCGACTCCACTCTGGCCGGCCGGTTAAGGCAAGACAGAGGCGGGGGGTGTGTAACTGTGTGTATGTGTGTGTGTAAGCGCATGTGTGTATGGTCCCCCTGGAGGTAGGGTCCGTGGTGTCGCCACTCACCATCAGCTCGCCACAAGCTGCCCTGCGTTGACTGACTACACTGTAAATTTAGTGGGCGATGGGGTCGTCACGTCCCGACGCCGTTATTATTATTATTATTAAAAAATACGCGTCGCCTTCATGGTATTTATCCGTCACTGACAAAAACGTCAAATGTCACCGTTTCCGCCAATAACTAAGAAAATAACTTTCCGCTTCCGCCAATCATGGGCAACTGAATTCACTGAATGACACTGACAAAGAAAATTATGACCATAGCGTGTTTTTTTTTTAATATGTATTGGGCTTGGTCGTCGAATTTGTCTTTGACATGATTTTTAAAATAATTTATAAAAAAAAATCTAAGCCGTAATATGACAAAATATTCCAATTCTTTTCTTGAAATACGTTATATTTTGATAAATAAAAATAAAAATTAGGGGTAAAAAAAGAAGATCAATGCCCATTGGTTGAGAAATGCAATCTGTAGGCGAGAACAGCTGGACATCCAAATTCGAAGACACGAAAGAAATGTTACCGAACCTGAAACGAAGACGCTTCACTCGCTCGATCAATTTTTTCTGTGACACTAGTGGAAAAAAAAGTCTGTGGGTGAACTAGTGTATTTTTTTTTTTTTTTTTTTTTATTAGAAATTTGAGTGCGTTTGATCTCTATCTAGCCTGATGGGAAGCTAAGATGAGGTCTAAGGTGTATCACGCAGACTCAAAAAATGCCTGTTCACTCTTGCCTTGAAAATCCCTAAATTATATGTATGGGGAAACATCGACGCAGGGAGGGAATTCCACACCTTAGCGGTTCGCACAATGAAGGAGGAGGCGAATCGAGAGGTACGATGAGGAGGAATATCGACCACAAATGGGTGGAATCCCTGTCCACGTCGTGTTGTCCGATGGTGGAATGGTGCAGGGGGAATTAAATTATGTAATTCCTGCGCACACTCCCCGAAGTGCAACCTGTAGAAGACACACAGACTTGCTACCAGTCGGCGATGTTCGAGGCTGTGGAGCCGTCCTGCCGTAAGCAACTCATCACCAACGAGTCTTCTGGCACGTCTGTCGATAGCTTCCAGGGCTTCGAGCTGATAGCGGGCAGATCCATCCCATAGGTGGGAGCAATACTCCATACATGAGCGGACTTGAGCTGTGTAAAGGCTCAACAGTTGGTCAGGGGTAAAATATCGTTGGACCTTGGAGAGGATGCCCAGTTTTTTAGAAGCCGTCTTAGCCCTGGACTCAATATAGCTACCGAAGTTAAGATTTGATGAGAGATCGATACCGAGAAGTTCGAGATGACGGGTGATAGGAACAGGCACACCCCGGAAAGTGGGAGCCAAGTTGAAAGGGCTCTTTTTAGCAGAGAAGAGACACGCCTGTGTCTTAGAGGCATTGAATCTCACAAGGTTGGCATCACCCCAATCGGAGACAGCTTGCAGAGTAAGATTGGTATGGAGCACCATTGCCTCTCTTAGTTCGTCTATTTCCGGTTTTTTTGCCCTTGCACTAGAAAAATATCTTTCCGTAACGGTGCTATCGTCTGCATACCCAAAAATACCGGGCTTTAGCAGATCGTTAATGTGTATAAGTGTATAAGGTTTCCTCACAATTTCCTCCACCAGAAGTGGTCGATCAAAATGAGCATCCATGAGTCAGATTGGATATAGTTGTGATAACGCTGCCTGCGCTGTCACAGGCGCTGTCCTAACCTTGGTCAACTTTTATCTACTCATATACTGTTAGGTTTTCTTACAATCGTCATATTTTTCTCGAGTTTTTCCTTTGATGATGCTGTCAGTAGTAGTGTTCATCTTCTTCTGTTTCGGAGAAGAAAAACACTACTAGTGATCTATAAATTGGGTAGATGACTGGGTCAAAAATAAATTATTTGATACTGAAAATAAAACGTCACAAAATAGTGTCACTTGTCATTGATCATATCCATTTTCAACATGATTTTAGATTTTTTTAATGCAGAAAAACTGATGATTAAGAGCGCTATTTGAATCCCATACAAAATGTTTATCTTGACATTTAGAAAAAAAACGACGGGTTGCACTCCGGGAGTGCCGGCAGAAATGAAAACTTGAATATCAACGTTGTGCATTTTTGATATTTTGGAATGGTTAGGGAATAATTTTGCACGAATTGCTTTAATTATCAGTATAAAAGTACTATCATTTATGTGGAAGAATACAATATTTTTTTATTGCGCTACCGTACACAAACATGACAATTTAGATTACATTAAAAAGTTTATCTCTCAGCTAAACGAAACAGCAGGTGCAGGCATACATTTTCGCCACGCCGTAGAAAGAGAGGGGGATACTTCCTCTCCTACGCCGCACCGGCTGTCTACTCTCCATCCGTCTTACGAATTTTCGATCAGGACACGTGTCCTGACGCGAGTTTAACATTTTTTACCCATTACAAAAAAATTGCACAACGCCGCTAAAGAGGTTTTCACTTAAAAAAATCTGATTTGATTTATTGTCATCTAGCGGATTGAAATACGATTTTTTTTCACGTCCTATTTTAATATCACGTTTTTACTTTGATTTGTATGAGAACCAACCTCTTTTTTGAGAAAAGTTTTTCAAAATGATGGACTAAATCACCCCTTAAAATAGTTGGTGATCGCAGTAGATGATATAAAATGTTTGCACCAGGGGATTCTGCTGTCCGATCTCTTTTACATAAGTATAACTACCTCCATTAGTAGTTATTTTTTTATTAGAATGGCATTACTAGGTTACCAGACCATTTTAGACTTCCGAGCTGGGTCAAGCCAGTTATAAACCAGATGGGCGAGGAAGTAGAGGAAGAAAACCAAGGATAACAGATCGCTTGGGATAGACATAGTGGAGAAAAAAAGCCTTTGCCCAGCTGTTGGTCACAACACTCACTACATCTAGCTAATCGTCTAAGTACCAATACAAAACTTTGCACGGTACTCAATACTCAATACTTTATTGCTCCTTAAATTACATGCAGATAACATATACATATACAGTGTTGTATGATCCCACACTCATTTAAGGACCCTGTTGGGCACTGCAAAGCAGAGAGGAGGAATCTCGTCATAGTTATTCAATATACAAGACTACATAATTTCGCGGTACTGCCAGTCTCATACATACTGTCTGTCGTTCCAATTTACCCCGCGACTGAGATTGAAACAAGTCGCGAAAGTACTAGGAACGCATAAACTATGAGGAGTTTCTAAATGAACGACCGAAATTGAATGTTCACTGCACTGCGATTACGAACCGCCCGAACCCTTTGACTGCAAAGTGTGGCAAAGTGACGGCGCGGGGCGCGGCCCGCGCGTCTACCGTGCTGTTGGTTGGTACCCACAAACACATATACCCTCAAATTTCCCATTTATTTCTGGTTGGTTTGGTTCCATCAAGTGTATTTCCTTACACGTTTTAGGTTTGTATGTTGACCATGTAATGTTCATTTATTGAATGAGCGAGCGAAGCGAAGAGAGAGAAGTTCTCCGAGTCTTCTTGAGCAATCTCCTTTTCTTCAAATCTGAGAGTATCTTCGATCGGAGCTTCGTGAAATTTGGTAGGTAGTAGATGAAGTCAATACAATTTTTAAGTTCGAACCTAGAGTTCCCGAGATATGGGGTTTGCGAGTGGTCAGTTCGGGCGAACTTCTAGTAGGTATTTTAAATGTTTTACGTATTAGTAAAAATAAAACTTTAATTTTCAGATCAACTGCGGTGCCATTTGTTGGCCCGATAGTGCCAGTATACAAGGCACAAGTTACTGGTAAGACCAGATGACGTACCCAATCCACGTTTATGTGCTGTACTAGGCGCACATAGGTTGTATAGTACCTACCTACGTAGGATGATGATACAATCAAGTGGAGCCGCTCCACTAATGCGACCGTTCGCTGCCGCCACCGCGCTCGACTCCACGCTACGCTTGTGTTGTGTAGTGATGGGGTGTTGACATGATTTATTTTATCTTATCGCTGTTATCTTTAGTTTCAGAGGTATATTACGATTATCTTACTTTGACTTTATAATTTGTAGTACCGAGATTTTCTAGTGACTCAGCTCTTTTACTTAATAAAATACGAAATTTTTCTTTTTTTACTTTGCTTACTGGATAGTTTGTGACTTTACGACGTTGTATCAGCAAATTCAGCAATCAGATGATGATACGAGTATATACATGATATCAGCCATATTAGCCTGCATCTAATGTCACGATTAATTAGTCGTTGTCAACTTTTTCGTGTAATTTTAAGTTTAGTGAATCAATTGCAAGTTTAACTGACCAAACATCGTCGTATTATAGCAATAGCTATAAAAATAAAATGGACAGAAAACTTGAAGTTGGATAATAATCCAACTTCAAGTTTTCTATCCATTTTATTTTTTGGTTGTGGCACCTTTTATTAATCTTTTTTTAATTATTTAGAATTTAATTAATTAAAAGATTTAAGAATTTAAAATTGGTTGTCTGTAAAGTCGGTTTACGGACGGTAGTTTGACGTGACAACGTCAAACATTCCCTCTCTCGTTTGTGCCGCGCTCTCGCTTGCGGAACGCGACAATGAGCGTAACGGGACAATGACGTCATCTTCTTCGTGCATGCAGCCCGTAGTATCGAGTTAATAGACGTTGTCACGTCAAAAATCAGTCTGTCCGAAAAAAACCCCTTATCGACAGCTTGATCATCGTCTCCTCATTTCCCAGCTCTAGTGACACCTACTTAACTGGCCGAGCCACTGCCACGGCTTGATCGCGTCTCCCTTCCTCACCCCACCACCACCCATCATCCCCCGGCCCGCGGCTTATCTGACGCGGAAGCATGGACAGATATATTTCATCTCGCCACTCGACAGTTTTTCTGTGAACATTCCCACAGCCATAGCTCTCTTTGCTTTTGCTGCGCCCCTGATAGTTACTTGCAGTTTTGTTAAGTCACAGATTACTCTCAGCCAGCGCTGTTGAGATGGGATGCTGTGTTGCAGCGTACAAAAATTTTGTTCTAATGTATTGCTTTTAAACTTTTGTTACAGACCAACATAATAATAACTGCCCCAAAAATGCTTCGAAATATTTTCTACTCGTACTAGATGTGTGTAATATCGTTAAAATCACGTCACTCGATTTAACGGCAAATTCCTTGAAATGTCGAAATTCCTTGGCTCTGCTGGTTGGTTTGCTTTGTTTTCCATACAACTTCAAAATACGTCATCATTAAGCAATAAAGAGCACTTTCTTTGCAGATGCGGCCCGTTTTTTGTTGAAATTTTTTGTTTGTTACATATTTTAGCATGGGCTTACCAGGACTGACCCCATCATACGTACCAGAGATTTTAAGAATTTCGTTCTTTTGTTTGTTGTGATTTCTTGCACGTGTTTAAGTCGGCCGTTAGACTGTTGTTAGGTTGTTTTGGCAGGCAACAAAAACCATGAATATAGGAAAAAGACTTTCTTATACATCGATGGACTACTGCAATATGCATTGTTATCAATAGAAATAGTAATTTGTGCAGCTTTAAACTTTATACTTCACTAGCAAGAACAGAAAATTAACAGATTATCTCTATGATGGAAATACCTAATAGCACATAATAATATAAGTACGTACGTTGCATTTCTCGATTCTCGTTCATCCAAGTGACCTACCTCCCCCGACGAAGTTGATAAATTTCGATTTCGAATTTCTTTCGTCGCTTTATTACCAATGCAACATAATTTACCAAAAGTTCTCTTGTTAATCAAACGTCATTCATGATCCGAGGTCGTGTCTCGTGTTATTTTGTTCACATTATGATGGCGTGGCGTGGCGACGCTAGTGTCACACATGCACGTCACCTTCTTATGGAATATGACACCCTAGTCCTGAATCAAGGTTGTAAGAATCAAAACCAGCTATCTCCAACATCGTGGCGTCGCTAGTGTCACCCATAACGTAGTGGTAGTGAGTAAACACATACACGTCATCTTCTTATGATTATGACACCCTAGTCCTGGATCAAGGTTGTTAGAATCAAAACCAGTTATCTCCATTTGCGCAAAGAAATATAAAAGGATATGATGGCGTGGCATCGATATATAGTGTTACAAGAGTGTTACCCGCGTGGCATCGATATATAGTGTTACAAGAGTGTTACCCATAACATTGCCCATAACGGTAGTGGTAGTGTTACACATACACGTCACCTTCTTATGATTATGACACCGTAGTCCTAAATCAAGGTTGTTGGAATCAAAACCAGCTTTCTCCATTTGCGCAAAGAAATAAGGATATGATGGCGTGGCGTCGATAATGTTACCCATAACGCTAGTGGTAGTGTTATACATACACGTCACCTTCTTATAATTATGAGACCCTAGTCCTGAATCAAGGTTGTTAGAATCAAAACCAGGTTATCTCCATTTGCGCAGCCAAGCCGGGTTTAGTGAATAAAGAAGCATCGTACAAGAGAAATAAGTAGAACCACAGAAGACAGTAAGAGTATTACAAAGTAGAACGTTAATTTTAACTTGACACCTCTTTGAAATTCTATTTCTTACATAACAACAGCTGTTAATGCACGTCAATTAACATTTCATGAATTTGGCCTTTGCCTGTTCACCCCAAAATGAGTATTCTAAATATAGGTAATTGTTGTTAAACATTTTTATTTAAATTTAAACCCGAAGTTTTGCAAGTCAGACTCACTAGGTAAGGAAACCTGTAGGCACGGGAATTTATAAAATTAAAAATCTGTAAAAATGTACATGACAATGTCATGACAGGATTTTCATTAATAATGTAGTAGTTATATTATTACTCTATGATATAATGAATGGAAACATAAAATGTATCGTTACACGTGGGCAGTATTTTAGGGTTCCGCACCCAAAGGGTAAAAACGGGAAACTACTATATTTTATACACTTTACTGTCCGTCTGTCCGTCCGTCTGTCACCAGGCTGTATCTCATGAACCGTAATAGTTACCTAGACAAATGAAATTTTTACAGATGATGTATATAATCAGATTCAATCCACCCAGCTTGGCTATTATGGCTATTTAACTTAAAGATCGATACATATGTTCCGTCTGTAAAAATGGATAAAATTAATGAATGAAAACGTAGTAAAATGATTTATTACACTGCTGCTAAGAAAATATAATAACTTAAAAAACACGTGTTTTGAGAAACAATAACGTTATATAAAAGAATAACGTACAAGTGTATTAAAAAAAATTGGTTGCCTGTAAAGTCGGTATACGGGCGAAAGTTTTACGTGACAACGACTTCACTCCACTTCACTCCAAACTTGACTTCCACTCGGGCATGGTTAGCCCGCCTAAGAGCGAGAGAGACAGATATAAAAAGTGAAAGGCACGCGTGCCTCTCACTCGCTCTCATTGTGAGCGCATAACGTGAGCGGAGCGTAACGCAGTTTCTTGAAGTGTCACCCGGCTAACCAATTTATAAGACGTTGTCACGTCAAAAAAAATTGGTTGCCTGTAAAGTCGGTATACGGGCGAAAGTTTTACGTGACAAGTATTTTTATGTCTGTCTCTCTCGCTCTTAGGCGGGCTAACCATGCCCGAGTGGAAGGGACGCGTGCCTCTCACTCGCTCTTATTGTGAGCGCATAACGTGAGCGGAGCGTAACGCAGTTTCTTGAAGTGTCACCTGGCTAACCAATTTATAAGACGTTGTCACGTCAAAAGTATAAAAATTATATGTTATTAAAATAAATGTGTAACGGAACGTTCCAACTCATGTCGTACAGCCAACATCAATAAAAATAACGTCGAGTACGCACTCACCGCTAGCGCCGCCGCCACTCACCAAGAGATGGCGTTATAGTTTCGTAATTAAATATTTTTTGTGCTTTATTTTGTGTTGTGAAATTAAATAATACATTATTTTAAGATGTCTATCTACATGTAAATGATATACGATTTCACGTTGCCAACCGTCGAAACGTCTACATTGACCTGTCAAACTTATGCTCGCATGGGAGTTAGACATGAGATAAAATACGTTTTGTGAATGAAAGATATTTTGTCGCTGTATTTTAGCCATGGTAAGGTAATTTACGCGAAATGCGACAAATTACTAGGATAAAATTGGTCGCGGTAGCCAAAAAAGCCACGCTGGTTTTTTTTTTTTAATGCTTTTGTTTTAATAAACCACGCTGGCTTTAAAACCTAGTCCTTATAGTAGGGGAGCCCAAGAGGGGATTTTGGGATTTATTCGAGCGCGTCAGATAAACATGCAGTCTCAGAAAACAAAGATGCAGTCGTATCATATCAGGATGACAGAACAATACAATGATGTCATATTGGTAAACTGATGGTGGAGCCTGGAGGTAGCCATAGGAACTCAGTAATAAAACGACAAAAACCTATTATGTTTCAGCTCATTTGATTTGTCTTGACTACTTAGTACTTTGGTCTCACAATAAAAGTCTTTACAAAGAAAATATTATTTTCTTAATCTAACGGTTTGAATAGCTTTTATTTCAAAACTATTCCAATCGTCAGATTAAGAATACGCCTCCAAATAATCTTCAGATTTTGGGCAAGCACGACTAGAACATGAAGCTAAATCGTATGTATAATGATCTGACACGCGCGCTTGTGTATTTCAATGTAATTGTTCTTTTGAAAACCTGTAGACGCTTCCCCCACCGGTGAAAAGGAACACATTATAGGTATAAAAACTTTTATTCTTCTTATCATCTTATCTTCAAAATCCAACAGGTCCTTACGACGCTCGAGTAAATCCCTATGTGTCCCCATTTAGCATCATGGGCTCCCCTACTATTACAATCATTTTGCAGAATAGCAAATACTGCATTCGATTACTTAAATATAATGCATTTTTATGCAAATACCTCTCTGTATCGGAAAACAGCCGACACAGCAGATATCTCTAAGTGGCTCGTCGGGGTCGGTTCTCAGCATTTGAAGCGGTAGGGAGCGCAACATATAACCTAATACATTTTTCCGAAAGGTCCATTCGGTCCCTGCCCGGCTAGACTTGTACCGTTAATTTTAGTTATCTGTGGTAAATCTGATCTTCTCGTAGATGTCCAGCAATAATAAGATGTGATAAACTATATTCTCTTTCAAGTTCATAATTATTTACTGCCATAATCTGGAAACAAGATGCATGCAGATGACAGAAAATTGCTTTTCAAAATTGTTGATTCATTAATGATATTTTTATTTTCTTTCGATGCATCTATGAGGGTGGCATAGTCTTTGTCGATAAAACCCTCTATAATAAATAAAGATTAAAAAAAAAAAAGCTGTGCTACTTCGGAGCCCAGGGTGCGTTTTCCGGCATTTTGTTTTACAAAGATAATACACTATCTTCCGAGACGGGGTAGACAGCGCTAAGGGCCGCAAATCCAATGGCTACTCGTAGCGTAAAACAAAGATATATGTAATATGTACAAGTAAATTGTCACTCAGGGCATTTAAGTCCAAATTATGTTCTCCTAGTACTCCCGCGACTCGATTCAATCGCAGTCGTGGGGTGAATAGAAACAGCAGACGGCGATGAGACCTTGAGAGAATTATGCTGTCTGTAATAGTTATTTATGCAACTGTGGTAATAAGGGGTATATACCTAATAATTTTTTGAAATGCTATTAACGAACATAAATGGCAGAATACGACTTTTATTAGGGTTGTAAAACCGTACAAAAAATGAAAAAACGGAACCCATATAGGATCACTCGTGCGTCTGTCTGTCCGTCCGTCTGTCACAGCCAATTTGCTCCGAATCTACTGGACCGAATCAGTTATGTGCAATAACTGATTCGGTTATGTGCAAAGTAAATATTTCTTTCTTTTTAAAATAAGGGTCATTTTCGGGGGACAAATTAGGAAATTAAAAAAAAAAGTTTTACAAATCTTACTGTGTCATATATCAAATGAAAAGGCTCGTTATGAAGATCTTAAATATATTTTTGTTATATTGTAAAATTAATAGTTTTGATTTTATTCATGAAAGAAGACGAAAATTGACCATTCCCCCCCCCCCCCCTGATCTCTGAAACTACTGAGCCTAAAATTTTGAAAAAAATACAAAATATGATTCATGCTTGTAGATTACAGGAAAACCTATAAGAATTCAATGGATTGTGCCCTCTCCACGCGAGTTTAACTTGCACTTGGCCGGTTTTTTTAAATTTCGAATGTATGGTAGTGAAACGCGCGTGCAAGACAATAGTGCCATTTTTTAAACGCGGAGTCACTAATCGAACGTTTTTAGGGTTCCGTAGCCAAATGGCAAAAAACGGAACCCTTATGGATTCGTCATGTCTGTCTGTCTGTCTGTCCGTCCGTATGTCACAGCTACTTTTTTCCGAAACTATAAAAACTATACTGTTGAAACTTGGTAAGTAGATGTATTCTGTAAATCGCATTAAGATTTTTACACAAAAATAGAAAAAAAAACAATAAATTTGGGGGTTCCCCTTGGAACTGAAACTCAAATTTTTTTTTTCATCAAATCTGTACGTGTTGGGTATCTATGGATAGGTCTTCAAAAATGATATTGAGGTTTCTAATATCATTTTTTAGGGTTCCGTACCCAAAGGGTGCAAAAAAATTTATTAAGACTCCGCTGTCTGTCCGTCTGTCCGTCGTCACAGGGCTCTATCTCTGGAACCGTAATAGCTAGACACTTGAAATTTTCACCGATTATGTATTACTGTGACCGCTATAACAATAAATACTGAAAATAAAAAAAAAATAAAAAATTAAAGGGGGTCGTCATACAAGAAACGTGTTTTTTTCAGCGTTTTTAACTCGATCTTTAAAATGGCATTAACTAGACACTTGAAATTTTCACCGATTATGTATTACTGTGGCCGCTATAACAACAAATACTGAAAATAAAAAAAAGTTAAAAATAAAAGGGGGTCGTCATACAAAAAACGTGTTTTTTAGCGTTTTAAAACATTGTACGGTGTTACGGAACCCTTCATGTACGAGTCCGAATCGCACTTGTCCGTTTATTTCTAAACTGAATAGTTTTCACGAGAGACACTTCCAAAGTGGTAAAATGTGTGTGTGTGTGTACCCCCCCTCCCCCCGTAACTTCTAAAATAAGAGAATGATAAAACTAAAAAAAATATATGATGTACATTACTATGCAAATTTCCACCGAAAATTAAGTAGTTTTTTTTATACGTCATAAATCATAAAATGTTACTTGCTGCTTAGGTGAAATTCGGTAGAATGTTGTAATCCTATGACCCAAACATATATGTGCAAAGCAACGAGATCTATGTACTTATATTCATGTCGATGGTGCAAAGTAAATAAATATTTTTTAAAATTTTTTATTGTACATTGGTATAATTATCTTAAAATCTAATCACTTTATAATTCGTTTGCAAATTACAAATATACAACTTATATATTTAAATATAACAATAATAAATTAAATCTAAAACTAATATTACAAACAACAAACAAAGAAAACAAAACAGAAGAAGGAATAATAATAAAAATATTAAATATAATGCTAATCGAAGAGCCCACCTCGGAGCATACCGGGCTCAAAAGTACCCATAACGCCAGCCGCATTGCCACGCTGAATGGCGAGGGCAATGTGTTGCGTCAGGTATGCTCCGGAGCGAGGATCGCCTCGATTGTTACGCAGGCGTCGCCCTAAATGAGCGATAAATTTTTTGGCCTCCTCACACCAGGGCCCGCCAGTTTCGACAGCGAATGGAATGAAGTATTGATTTAATTCCGCATACTTAACGTGTTTTACTTTAGCGGCACATTCTGCAGCGGATCCTGCTTTCTGGACTGTACGAGATAAATGGGACGTGGCGAAGGTACTCACGCAAGTGGCGTCCCAGAGTAGGCATCTGCCTTTTTCCCACGGTATTAAGGTGAGCCCATCTGGACGTTTACCGTCCGTGCGGCAAAGTCCGGGAGGCTCAAGGACGCAAGGTACGTTTGCCGACACTAGGGCTCTGCGGATGATATCATTGAGTGTATGGTGTCTAGGGAATCTTCCGGCGCATCTTAAGCAGCTGAGGCCGTGGTAGCCGTTAGCATCAACGTGCGTACCGCATGGGCAACGGTGTGGCTCACAGACGTTACAACCTAGCCTCAAGGCGACTGCAACCCGTAAAGAGTTATCATCTAGGTGAGTGCCTAGTTGAGGTGAGGGCAACGCTTGGAGCCAGGCGCCTGACTCTGTACAAGTTGCGGCTTTTATTCGTGCTAGGTTTAAACCGTCAAGTGACTCCGTTAGCTCTTTTAAAAAGAGTTTGGAACTTAAATCATCCCATGCCCTCTGAGAATGGAGATTTTCAGGCGGCAGTATGTTCGGACACATAGTTCTCCAAGCCTCCAAAGCATCATCCTGTAGGGGAATACTACAACTGTTACCTTCTTTATGTAAAATCTTAGTGACCAGCTCAGTAACACCATAAGAGGAGGCGAGGAATGCTGGTAACCCCACAGTCTGGGCACATCTAATGCCTAAACCACCGTACCTAACGGGTAGCACAGCTTGTTGAAATTGATGTTCGTCTAAAGTGACATTGATTATTGTTTCTAATATGGTTTTTATAGTGCTATCAAAAGCAGAAATAGCGTTCGGGAAAAGCCAGGTTGGGGTAGTTCGGATTAGATATGTTACCTTTGGTAAAGAGAAGCATGCTCTAAAGAGTACTAACGCGACGTGAGCTGATAGTTTAACAAGATGCTCTTGAACGCGTTTAAGCATTTGCGTCTTAGAGTTTAAAGCTGCTGGAGTGGCTATAGGGAAAATAGGAGCCCCTAAAAGTTCAAACGTATTGTGGTCAATTATTCTAATGTTTGGAACCATATTATCAAATGATGTTATACTTTCCTTTGCTTCCTCTCCGCATGGGTAAAATTCACACTTGGATGAGTTTACTGTTAGGCCAATTTGCTCCAAGCCCGTTAAGAGAGTATTAACGTCCTTTATAACAGACTCTGCTGGTCCGCCTATGGTAGCATCATCTAAATACCAAACGTTCAAAGGTGACTGTAAGGAAACGATTAAAGGATGTATTGAAAGACTAAAAATAAGCGGACCCAAAGGATCTCCTTGCTGGGCACCTACTTGTGATGGAATTATGTTACCATTGAAATATAAATTACTTGGTTCCGAGTAGCATTGATGGAGAAAAGGATATAATGACGGGATTAACTCCTTAGTCTCTGTTAAGAGAGTATATATTTTTTAAAATAGGGTCATTTTGGAGGACAAATTAGAAAATTAAAAAAAAAGTTTTGCAAACCTTACGGTGTCATATTTCAAATGAAAGTACTCGTTATGAGGATCTTAAATATGTTTTTGTTATTATTGTAAAATGAATAGTTTTGATTTTATTCATGAAAAATAACGAAAATTGGCCATTCCCCCCCCCCCTGATCTCCGAAACTACTGAGCCTAAAATTTTGCAAAAAATACAAAATATAGTTAATTGCTTGTAAGTTACAGGAAAACCTATAAGAATTCAATCAATTGTACGGAACCTTCTGCACGCGAGTTTAACTCGCACTTGGCCGGTTTTTCGTTTTAAATTAATAAAGATGACAGGTACCTATAACCAAAGAGTGGTAACACTCAAATCCCTTGGACAACAACAGAGATGCCACTGCAAGTGGCAGAAATAGTTGTTTTCAATTTTGATCGTTATTTGGCAAACTCCTATTGAACTTTGTGCTCCTAGTACTCCCGCGACTCGATTCAATCTCTGTCGAGGGTTGAATAGAAACGGCGGACGCACATGAGACCTTGAGAGAATCAGTTTCTTCACTTCTTTCTTGTATCACGATTATCACGAATGCACGAACCGAAGCGAAGGCGATAGTAGACATCTGTACCGTGGCGATAGTAACATCTATATTTTATGAACACCACAGTATAACGCTACTGTCTGTAACACAGATCTGTATATCTCTACGTAAAGCATCGACATAACGTAAAGATACGTAAAGATCAGATTGGTTGACTGAGACACCACTTGCCACTGCAAGTGGCAGAATGGTAGGTATTGTTTTCCATTTTGACCGTTATTTTGCAAACTCCTATTAAACTTTGTGCTCCTAGTACTCTCGCGACTCGATTCAATCTCAGTCGAGGGGTGAATAGAAACGACGGACAGCGCACATACCTTGAGAGAATGATTTTCTTTTACATTTTTTATTGTATCCTCAGTATCACGAACCGAAGGCTAGCTATTTATGAACACCGCCCTCTACGCTCAGATCCTCAGCTTAGATCAGACTGTTATGTTATGTAGGTAACATTCAAATCCCATCGGCAAGGACATGGACAACAAGAGATGCCATTGCAAGTTGCAGAATGGTAGATTTTGCAAACTCCTATTGAACTATGTGCTCCTAGTACTCCCACGACTCGTTTAAATCACGGTCGTGGGGTGAATAGACAACGTGCGTGCGTGACTGACGGCGCACGAGAACTTGTTATACATTTCTTTTGTTTTTAATTGTATCACATATCTAGGTAGTACCATTTGTAAGTTGTATCACATATTCACAAACTGAGAGGCGAGAATACGACTTCTGATAGTACTGCCTGTGGTACTGCTGAATGAGTACACTACTCGCACTCGTATTATTTTTAGTTCCGCGGTGTGCTTTACCCCAGCATACAAAATTTCAGACCCCTTCGATGTTCCAGGAGGACGTAATGAACGAATCAAGTTAAAATTCTAAAATCCAGACGCCATCTTGGATTCCAAAAAAATGTTAGGTTTGGATTCCGTGATGCAGAAAACCCTTGCATTCTGAATTTCAGTCAAATCGGAGCAGTCGAGTATTGGCGGCCATCTTGGAAAATTTAAAAAAAAGGCTTAGCGCTTGGTGGGAGTGCAGCGGACGCAGCTTGGCCTGCGGCCTCGCGGAAGAGGTCTGTGTTTGGCCTTTGGCCTCTGGCTTCGCTTAATGACTTGGGGGGGGGACGTTCTGGGGGAGGGGGGACGTCAAGAGGGGCTCAGGCTTCACCCTTGCCACGCAGCTCGGCCTTCGGCCTCACTTTCCGCTCGACCTACGGTCTCGCGGTACACACTCGGAAAATGTCCATGTATGGCGGCCATCTTGAATTTTGAAAAAAGTGAAAAAACAAATGACAGTCGTCAAATTGCTTACAACCCTCTACATTTTGGAAAAAAAAACACACCCCTAACCCTAACCGTTTTTGCAGGCTGTATCTCCTCCACATTAGGATCTGATGATCTTCAACATGTCCGATTTTTCTGGTACTCATTGGAGCACCCTCTATACGACGGTATATCAATCATTCCCCCACCTACCCGGGAACAGGTCAAACAACTATGTCAGTCAGTGAGTGAGTGAGTGAGTGAGTGGTAATGTAGGTTTATAGTATTATAACTAGCTTTTCGGGCGTTGCGCGGGCTGCTAGCAGCCCGCGGTTTTTCGTGCAGCTATTGAAATTGGTTGGAATCTTATTGCCAGTTGAGAGAATAGGTAAGGTGCTAAAGTCAGTACAAAAAAATAAAAACCTATACGGACCGCCATCTTGGAATCAAATTTTGTTTGCAATTTTGAGTACCGCGGGGTGCTTTACCCCAGCATACAAAATTTCAGACCCCTTCCATGTTCCAGAAGGACGTAATGAACGAATCAAGTTAAAAATTCTAAAATCCAGATGCCATCTTGGATTCCAAAAAAATAGTCAGATTTAGTTTCCGCGATCCAAAAAACCCGTGCACACTGAATTTCAGTCGCGTGGCGGTCATCTTGGAAAATAAAAATAAAAACGCTCAGCGCTTGGTGGGAGTGGCTCGGCCTACGGCCTCGCCACGCAGCTCGGCCTGCGCCCTCGCGGGGAGTTGGGGGTTCCCCATACTTAGAAATGAAACTCAATTTTTTTTTCATCAAACCCATACGTTTGGGGTGTCTATGGATAGGTCTTCAAAAATTATATTGAGGTTTCAAATATCATTTTTTTCTAAACTGAATAGTTTGCGCGAGAGAATCTTCCAAAGTGGTAAAATGTTGAGATTGAAATTGCGAGAAAAAATAGGTACCTGAATTTTTATTGACTATAGACAGCAACTTTGATCAGCGTTTTGGGATGAGAAGGATATTGTATTTAGTGGTAAAAGGTACACTTCCAAAGTGGTGAAATGTTGCCCTGTAACTTCTAAAATAAGAGAATGATAAATCTAAAAAATATATATGATGTACATTACCATGCAAACTTCCACCGAAAATTGGTTTGAACGAAATGTATTAAGTAGTTTTTTTTAATACGTCATAAATCGTAAAATGTTACTTGCTGCTACGGAACCTTTCATGGGCGAGTCCGACTCGCACTTGGCCGGTTTTTTATATAATTATTGACCGAGTGAGCGAGGCGTCTCAGTTTCGAGATTGACCAAAAATGCTTTTGTCCGTCTGTCTGTCGGTTTGTTCTCGCCTACAGGTCGCATTTATCAACCGATTCTCGTGCAATTTCATAAGCAGGTTCGATAATTAAATTACATATACCTACTACGAGTTAATGAAATAACGCAAAACCTTTCGGGTTGTAACTTAGTCCATAATACTGAACAACTTTTGTTCTACAACATTCCCAAAATGCCAAAAATAAAATTCGGATTTTTATGCAAATCAACTCGCTCAGCTGATCAGTTTGTATGAAATTTAAATTTTCTTTTTGGGTTTCGTGAAAGTTGTAGAACAAAAGTTGTTCAGTTTCATGGGCTGAGGTACCATCTGAGAGGTTTTGCGTTATTTCATTAACACGTTGTATATAATTTTTTGTCGATTCAGCTTTTAAAAATTTTTAAAAATGGCAGAGATATGGGGGTTTAAAACTTTGAGAAAATCATATTTCAGCCATTTCAAAAAATTATCAAATATGTTAAATGTGTAATGTTATATAGTCTCAAGCCTTCCTCTATAAATGGACTACCCAACAAAAAAAGAATTTTTCAAATCGGACCATTAGTTCCTGAGATTAGCGCGTTCAAACAAACAAACAAACAAACAAACTCTTCCGCTTTTTAATATTAGTATAGATGTCATAAAACTTTTTTGTTACCCTTATTAAGGCCGTACCTAAATTTTCCGGGGTCCAGTGCTGCCCCCATTTAAAATAAATCATTTCAAAGAAAACGGAGACATCGTTTAAAATTTTGCTACTACCAAGTCCTAGATGACCCTACAAACTTTTTTGTGAACTACTGTTTACAGTTTATAATATGAACGTTAAGCTTTACTACGCACATTTGCCAAAAGTGGCCGTTTTTCGCAAATGTGCATAATAAAGCTTAAAGTTCTCGCTTTAAACTGTAAACAGTAGTTCATAAAATACTTTGAAGGGTTATCTAGATCTTGGTAGTAGCAAAATTTTAAATTATGTATCCGTTTTCTTTGAAATTATTTATTTTAAATGGGGGCAGCACTGGACCCCGGAAAATTCAGGTACGGCCTTAAGGTACAACTTTTTTGTTTGAATAACTTTTTTGTCCGATAAACGTCAACGGGTTGGGGGTGAGTCGCGAGGTTTACAGCTCACAGAGTCACTAGTGTTTATTGGTTGAATAAACAATAAATTATTATCTGTATAGCTCATGGGCAGCAAGAGAGCACCGCCGCCGCCCCGGTCCTCCGCTAATGCTGATAGTACACCCCAGCGGTGGTAGCAGTGTCGTGTTCATTTTTAATCGTTTATTTGAAATCTCCTCTTAAAATATGCGCTCCTAGTACTCCCACGACTCGTTTGAATCTCAGTCGTGGGGTGAATAGGAACGCGCGCCCACTCGGACGCGAAAAATAAAGCAGATCTTTAGCTTGGTTCCCATATAGTTATTTCAATCCCCCCCCCTTCCATAATTTACGTGAATCAAATGTAGGCTGAGAGAAACCGCTACGCCATTGCGATTATATCGCGTTAACAAACTTTTCTGTATCCATTTGCATCGAACTTTGTATATTGTATATTGGTGTTCTATGATGTTGGAGACTAGATTACATATTAAGAAGTTGAATTGAGGTTTTATTTTCGTCATAAATTTGTTTGTTAATAACATCCTGAAAATAACCTATTCTGCAGTCTAAACGTGGTTAGCTGGTTTTTAGGGTTCCGTACCCGAAGGGTGCAAACGGGACCCTATTACTGAGACTCCGCTGTCTGTCCGTCTGTCTGTATGTCTGTCCGTCTGTCTGTCCGTCAGTCACAGGGCTCTATCTCTTGAACCGTAATTTTAGCTAGACACTTGAAATTTTCACCGATTATGTATTACAGTGGCGGATATAACAACAAACACTAAAAATAAAAAATAGTTAAAAATTAAAGGGGTCGTCATACAAGACACGTGTTTGTTTCAGCGTTTTTAACTTGATCTTCATAATGGCATTAACTATATAGTTAAAATTTTCACCAATAATGTATTACTATGACCACAATAACAACAAATACTAAAAATAAAATAAAGTTAAAAATTAAAGGGGGTCTTTATACAAGAAACGTGTTTCTTCAGCGTTTTAAAACATTGTACGAGTCCGACTCGCACTTGCCCGTTTATTTCTTCACCATTTCTTTCTTGTATGAACCGAAAGTACATACCTATATTATGTATGATTTTTATGTACTTTGTAAAAAGACAGAGAATATTTTAGTGTGCGATTCGACATTTTGCATCTTTGGTCATTAATATTTTTGTTAATAAATTAAACTTATAAGACTCAGAATACTGAATGATCGTATTCTGAGTTATAATACTATACAGGTCCTGTTGACATCTGATTGAATGATGTCATCATAACATTCATTAGCTCGTGGACATCATGACAAGACAAACAATCATCAAACAAATATTAGTTTTAGGAAAAGCCGCAGTGCTCATTGCGTTACCAGTAACAAACAATTCATATTTTAGTTAAGAAGATCAATTTTAATCGCACTTCTTTTAAGATATGCTCTCCTAGTACTCCCTTAAATCACGGTCGTGGGGTGAATAGGGACGGCGGACGAAAGCTGCAAAGTACAAACGATTCTCAGGCGTACACACCAACACATGATTTTTTATACAAACGCAATAGATAAAAGATAAATAAATAATATACAGGCAGCGTTATTTTTAATTAACCGGCAACCTTTTTGGAGCAAGGTCAGTCCGTGATACTGAACCACTTCCCATAAAAACAATTACTGAAAAACGAAAAAAAATTTCGACTCTCCATACAAATCGGCGCTCAACCAAATGGGTTTGTATGGAAGGAAGAAATTTTGTTTTCGTTTTTCGATAATTGTTTTTATGGAAAGTGGTTCAGTATTACGGACTGAACTTGCTACAAAAAGGTTACCGGTTAATTAATAATAACCCTGTATATAGATAACTCATTCATAAATAACATCATCATAACCTACATCCAGAAAAATAGTGCTACCGCAAATATGTAATACTCGTACTGTCTTCTGTGCCGCAAACCAGTCAGCAGCAATCAGCACACTGTTGTTGTAGGTATAGAATTCAAATTTTAATCGTTAATTTTCAATCTTCTCTTATAGTATGCGGTCCTAGTACTCCTGCGACTTAATTCTTCGATCTAACGTGGGGTGAATAGAAACGGCAAGGGCTTATAAACTTTATCTCCACTTTCTTGCAACACAAAAGGAGCAAGGCACGCGCTCGTGCCCGCTTTCTTCTCAAATACTCCGACCAAAGAGCAAGAATGTACCTTCCTACACCGGCCTACAGCAGTGTTCATCAATGAGTCAACAACGTTCACATCACACAACATACGACTTTTATCATGAGGCCGGCACTATACAAAACTAGTTGTGTTCAGTTTGATCGTCTATTTGCAAACTATGCCTCGTATACCTAGAGGTATCATGGATATCTTTATCAATTGCCGTGTGGTGACGGCACAGTTGAATACGTTTTGTCACCACCCCTTTCCTCTCCCACGGGTGTCGTAAGAGGCGACTAAGCGAGGTATAGATAACAAACAGCGGGCAGTAGCGTCATCTGTGCTAAGATTTTATACTACCTATCTACTGCGATCACCGTCTGCCCACCGCGGTGATTATGAGAAAATCCGCCTTTATTGGGAAAGGCCTGAAGTTCAGCAGTGGACATATTGTATGCTGTATAGAAGAAGAATTTATTAGCAAATCGAGAATTTAAAACCTGCAATGCAGGATGCAGGTTATACTTATACCAGGCCACGGTAAAACACGCTTCGTTTTACTCTGCACTTTCAGATTGTCAGTTAGACATACGAGTCCCTTTCTTTTGCAATAGCAAACCGTGATTTATAGAAATATAAATTTATTATTTGCGGTTCTAACACACATGTTTTTTATGGGCTGCTTTATATATCTAAAACCGGTGAAATTAGATCCATTTTACGAGCAAGGGTGTATATTTTTTTTTTAAAGAAAACTGAAATTGGAGATGTTAGTGTTTCGCACTCAAAACATTTGTAGTATATATATATATATATATATATATATATATATATATGTATGTATATTTATATAAGTATTTATATGTATTAAGTGTATTTAAGTATACTTGTAAATAGTATATTATTAAGTACATCTTTAAAGCGCCTATCGCAATTAAATTAAATAATTTCTGGTTTTCCTAAAGGTTGACTGGTAGAGAATGCATAAGCGTTAAGTTCACCTTTTGTACCATTGAAGTCAATAAAGATTTTAATAAATAAATAACTTGCCCGTAATAATGAAAAAAGAAATTAATAGTGACTTATATAAGTATGGTTTGTCATCATTGCTCATCATGGATACGATTCATGGCATGGAGTACATAGCATATAAATTAGAGTTAAAAGACATGGATTGTAAAGGGTGAAAGCAATAAGCTTGTTATGGAAAATAGAAAGAAGAGTGTTCAGAAAGCTTTTAGAAAACAAACAGGTCTTATAATTGATGTTGTTTAACATAGTCACGGTACGACAACTACGGAAATACCGCTAGATTTTTCAGAAACTGAAATCGCAGCTTCTTTCACTGGCGTTAATGAAGACTTAACAAAACGTTTTTCAACAATTCTAGAGACAATATCATCAGGTGAACATATAGATACAAATAAATTCCAGGACTATACAAAAGCCACTATGAATTTGTACGTAGATTTACATGGGTTATATTACATGCCTACGAATGTGCATAAAGCTCTTGCTCATGGAAAAGCTATAATCGATAATCTGGGTGTAATTCCAATTGGAAAATTATCTAAAGTAGCGGCTGAAGCTAGAAATAAGGAATTCCGCAGATATCGTGAAAACCATTCAAGAAAATTCTGTAGAAAGGCTACCAACGATGATATCTACACTAATATTATAAAGAGGAAAGATTTGTACCTATTTTTGTATGTTTGTAATGAATAGGCTCAAAAAGTACTGGGCCGATTTAAAAAATTCTTTCACCGTTGGAAAGCTACACTATTCCCGAGTGACATAGGCTATGTGTGTACCACGGGCGAAGCCGGGGTGGACTGCTAGTTTTTAATAATTTGTTAATCAGTTCGGATCCATATATTCATGAATCGTCCCAAACTACTACGAAACCACAAAACGCTCTCAGAGGAGGAAAAAACATTATTAATTATTACGGAGACATTCGATGACAACATAGAACAGGAAAATATTGAGTTTGTAAGCGTACACACACAAAATTGCACTGAATCTGAGGCTTGAGGACGCTATTTGAATAGAGATAACTCAACTTAAATCTATTATTTGTTCTTATGAAGTGGAATAGGCCTATTGGGTTGGGGACACCACTAGTAAAATAAACGCGCCTGGTTCTTTACCTCTTGAGGTGGTGTGGAAAAGAGAATATTCGCTGTTTTTTTTTTTTGCCAAAATCGAAGGATATCGAAGCACCTCATTCTGTGCCTAAAATAGGCTAAAAATCATATAATTGAAATCTAATATCCGTATTTGGAGATATCATGAGAATTACTTAGTTCTAGATTTGTATACCAGTATTATACAAGAAAATCTTTAAAAAATTCATAACACTTAAAATATTGGGTGTAAGTTTTATCATTAACTATTAGATATTAGTAACATTTCAAGTACCTACTGAATATGCGGATGTTAATGTCTTTGTTTAGAGATCCATAATCTTTATTTTTAATACAATGTTTTCTATCAGTGAGGACCTGTAATGGACTTTCTGTATATATTAAGTTTTCTATGTAAATTAAAATAAAAAAATAAATAAATAAATAAAATAAAATAGAAAATTGATAAGAATGATTTTCTCTTGTAATTGATAGTAGAATTCATTTGAGATGGTTTTTTTTTTTAAACAAGTTATCAGTTTTTCGATTCCTTTCTACGGTTCGATTTCAGCCCACTGTGGCGTCGCGTCGGTGTCGGTGTACTAGGGGCGCAGCACTCGCAGGCGTCAGCAAGCAACAGAGTACATTAGGCAGCGGACACCCGCGCCCGACGCGCGCACTCAGCGATATTGTTATCGGCCCGCCCCGGTTCATGGTAGGGTTCACGCTCTTCAAGTTATTATTTTAATATCTTTTTGTTATTATTTATTTACTATTTCTCCAAATATTCAATTTTTTCTTCCATGCTAGTATGGGAGAAAAGAAAAAAAAACGTTGATGTACCAGTTGCATCTTTTTCCGCGCAGAACGTAAGTGCCGTTTGAGGAAATTATTGAAGAATGTTAATAGGCGATGCGGCTAGCAACCCATCACTATTTTGATTCCTTTTTCCATCTCGCCCACCATTAATTACTTCATAGAATGACACGACAGCCGTCCGATAGTGTTGTCCTATTTTAATGTCAAACCAAATAACCTATATCATTATTTTGTAGCACTCAATGTTGATTGCTTGACCAGTGTCAAGTCATAATAAGCTTATAATCGCTAAAGAAATTTGTTGAAAATAATAAAAACATTCCCCCTCCCATACAAAATCCGTCTGAGCGTTGATTTGTATGGGAATGTGAATTATTTTATCGTTTTTCGTTTAATGTTTCTATTTACAGTACAGTATGGATTAAACTTGTTCTAAAAATTTTATTGGTGTTTAAAAAGTTATCCTGTATATTCTTTCGCCTTCTTGTCTTTGCCTTGCAAGTTGCAACTATCCTACCGGTCACCCCACCCCCACAGAAAGTATATTTTGCACCATTTCTCAATCTATTTTGCACATTGCAACTATTATCCAATAAGTTTTTTTTGTGTTACAAATTGTTACATAATTTTCGTACACCAAAAATATTTATTATTTTGATGTGTCTGTGTGCAGCCCTACATGGTGATTGTGACGAGGTGGAGCGCGCGTCGACTGCCAGCCCGGGAACAAAGCAGCCGCGCGCCCGCCGAGCGCAGCTCACCGCGTACCGCGCCACGCAGGCTGGAAGATCTTGATGTTTGATAAAATTAGGATTTTTGATTATTGTTCATTTTGGTAAGATGAATTATAAGTCAGTCTATTAAATTATATTTTTTACTAGCTGTGCCCGCGACTTCGTTCGCGTGGTTGTCGGAACGTAATGTTATATAGCCTAAAGCCTTCCTCTATAAATGGACTACCCAACAAAAAAAGAATTTTTCAAATCGGACCATTAGTTCCTGAGATTAGCGCGTTTAAACAAACAAACTCTTCCGCTTTATAATATTAGTATAGATGAAGTACTCTTAACCAACAACATATTTATTTGAATAAAGATTAATATTATTATGTTGATACAACTTAAACAAGTTATTTCGACCAAATTAGGTACCATAAAAACGGTTTTGTGAGTTAATCTTAAAAGATAGACATATACTATCGCGGACTGTTTTTTAGATCATTAAAAGAGCTATTATTCTTTAATACATATTTTTTGTGTATCTTGAACCGTTTTCACGGCGCACGCAACGGAAGGCTTCAAAGATGAAATAATTTCTCCCGTTTTTTACACATTTACCACTATATCTTTGCTCCTATTGGTCGTAGCGTGATGTTATATAGCCTATAGCCTTCCTCGATAACTGGACTATCCAACACAAAAAGAATTATTCAATTCGAACCAGTAGTTTCGGAGATTAGCGCGTTCAAACAAACAAACAAACTCTTCAGCTTTATAATATTAGTATAGATATATATGTACTTATATATAATTAGAGCTAAATCGACATATTTAATTTAAAATATTATTTAAAAACAATAGATATGTCGCATTTTTTTTACTAGCCTATGGCACTGGTATGACTCGTCATACATTCAGAGTAACATATATTACTACTACTACAAACGAAACAATTTATCTGTACACACGTCGATGTGTGAGTTTTATACTTAGGGTCGCACCGCAGAATTAATTTAATACTTAACTACTAACGAGTTCGACATATTTCCGATTATATCTTTCTATACCGGGAGATTTGCGAACACTATGACGGAAAAAAAATTCTATTTTATATGTATTAAATGTTACAGAAAAGTCGGAAACAGCTACATAATATCACTTCACAAATATTTTGTATTATGTCCATTGCCCATTTCATCATTAGTTCACTGTACTGGTTATTATTGAGTCATTTATAATGTAACACACTAAATTCACTAATTCACTATTGTAATATAGTAATTTGCATATTCGGTGCAAAACTATATGGTAATTATTTGAATAAATTCAATAAAAATAAACAAATGTTTATCTTATCACGCTTCTACGCACGGCTTGTCAAGTGATTATTGTCAACAATGGCATTATAGCACTACAACCCGCGGAAATCTACTTGGCATCTGCGTGTATGTGATTAACTGTGAGCGAGGAGCCTATGTATTTTTACCGGTTTATACTGATGTCGATTGATAATCCCTCTCGCTCTTGTGTATCTCCCGCCAATGCGAGAGAGCGAGGAGGGTATATATATCAAGATGGTTGCTGGGTAATAACGTGAAATTATATTGTTGCATTGCTACCTGTTTTTATCATTCGGAAATCTATGAAATATGTGTTCTTTGTTGTAATCGGTGGATAAACAATTATTATATGCGCATCTTCTCACCATGATGGTTACTATTGATTGACAGTTCTCAAGACAAGATACGTCGTGTATTGCGTGCGGCTAGTAACTAAACCCTAGTTTAGAGTACAGAAAGGTACAGAAAGTGCGGGGGAGAAGTGCGGGGACGCCAATTTGCGGGAGATGCTGTGAGATTCCATTCTGTTTGACTCTTATGTATTCTGTGCCTATGGTGTCCCTTTGTTGGGCAAATGACTCCTCTCCAGCCTCATTTAGAGGGGGTTTAGACCATAACCCACCGCGCTGGTCCAGTGCTGGTTGGTGATGTTCCTACTTTACCATACGGGAGGTATCCTAAAAAAAAATTTATGATTTTATTTTATCTCTTTACTAGCTGTGCCCGCGACTTCGTTCGCGTGGTTATCGGAATGTTATATAGCCTAAAGCCTTCCTCTATAAATGGACTACCCAACAAAAAAAGAATTTTTCAAATCGGACCATTAGTTCCTGAGATTAGCGCGTTTAAACAAACAAACAAAAAAACAAACAAACAAACTCTTCCGCTTTATAATATTAGTATAGATTGGCGCGGACAGACAGACATAGCAAAACTTTAAGGATTCCTTGTTTACTATAGAACCTTAAAATTAATATAAAGAATCTCACATTTATTTGTTTTCTATTTGTTTCAGATTCCTGGAGCTTCACTTTTATTAAATTATATTATGCTATACTTAAAAAAACTTAATAAACAGTTTTTAGAGAAGATTTTGGATTTAGCCATTCAAGAAATAAAGAAGGTTTCCTCTACCCTGACAATCCGATCGAGTAACAGTAGTAACACCGCCGGGATACGTCACAAACCGATATAAAATGTTAGTTTCATGTCAATTATCATGTGCAATGATTTCTTAATGATGCAACGCTTTCGCGTTTCTACATTACCCACCCATCCTTCAGTTATATCACCATCCCACCCCCTTAACCATCGTCTGGCGATGTTCTTGTTCGTGCTACTTTTGCTGTAAAAGGTAGTTATTGAATAGATAAGATAAAAAAATGAAAAGCATCAAAATTGTTTGACGGCGCTCGCACTACATTACCCATGATTCACCCGAGGCGCGGCGCGGCCCGCCATCGCCGACATAGCAGCCGTACACAATGTATACGTACATTCATATATATATTTACTCGTATACTACGTGTATGAAGCACGTGTTGTCGAAGCCACGGGGTATTTCACATATATTTGCAGCTTTGCGGGAATTCGGAAGGTATTGCCGCTATGTGGTGTCTCGTCATTTTGTAAATAAGTAGATGTTTAAGCAATTTCAATGTCGAGCGAAATTCTTGGAAACTACTTTGACTTGGACAAGACGACGTTATGTACTTACGTACCTATGTAAGAATTTATGTAAGTCCCGATGTAGTAATTAATTTATTGATTTATACAGCATTACAATGCTAAATTACATTTAAAATTCATTAAATCAGTTAAGATTATTTAACAATTGCTTTGCGAAATTGTGACAAATTCAATAGTTTGGTCATTTTAGACATTCGAGTTTACAATAATTCGCACCCAGCTAAAAGTTGGTAGAACTGTTCAAAACACCATTATAAATGAAATCTAGAAAGTCCTCATCGATCCGAACCTGGAAAAAAAATTACGGGGGGTCAAAGGTCACAAAAACGGGGTTTTCGCAATTTTTTAGCAAAACGGTAAATTTTATCATAAAATTAGTTTAGAAAAAACTTGTAGATCAGATAATTATCTATAAAAAATGTCTGTTGGGTTCCGCACCTAAAGGGTGCAAACGGGACCCTATAACTGAGACTCCACGGTCTATCCGTCTGTCCGTCTGTCTGTCCGTCTGTCTGTCTGTCTGTTCGTCTGTCACAGGGCTCTATCTCTTGAACCGTAATAGCTAGACACTTGAAATTTTCACTTCTGTATAATATCACTGTGGCCGCTAAAACAACAAATACTGAATATAAAAAAAAATAAAAAATTAAACGGGTTTGCCATACAAAAAACGTGTTTTTTCAGCGTTTTTAACTAGATCTTTATAATAGCACTAGCAGTCCACCCCGGCTTCGCCCGTGGTACACACATAGCCTATGTCACTCGGGAATAGTGTAGCTTTCCAACGGTGAAAGAATTTTTTAAATCGGCCCAGTACTTTTTGAGCCTTTTCATTACAAACATACAAAAATAGGTACAAATCTTTCCTCTTTATAATATTAGTGTAGATGTAGATAAACGAGATACTTGAAATTTTCACAGACTATGTATTACTATGGCCGCTATAACAACAAATACTAAAAATAAAAAAAGTTAAAAATTAAAGGGGGTCGTCATACAAAAAACGTGTTTTTTTTGCGCTTTAAAAAATTTTACGGAGGTACGGAACCCTTCATGTACGAGTCCGACTCGCACTTGCCCGTTTATTATGAATTGATGTAAGTAAATATGTATGTGGTTAGTATTAACTTCCCTAGATATACAGGCTGACTTTTTATCCACCTGCAAAATTTTTGGAGCAATTTCAGTCCATGATACTGAACAACTTTCTATAAAAAAAAATTGGTTGTCTGTAAAGTCGGTTTACGGACGGTAGTTTGACATGACAACGTCAAACATTCTCTCTCTCGTTCGTGCCGCTCTCTCGCTTGCGGAACGCGACAATGAGCGTAACGGGACAATTACGTCATCTTTTTCTTGCATGCAGCCCGTAGTATAACGTCTTAGCGTTAAGATTATACCTATTGTACATTTATTTTATAGTGCAATAAATTAAATAAATAAAAATAAATAAATAAATATTGAGTTATTAGACGTTGTCACGTCAAAAGTTATTAAAAATCGATAAAAAAATTTCGTCCTCCCATACACAATCCGTTTGGCTGAGCGTTGATTCGTAGCAGGTGGATAAAAAGTCAGCCTGTATATCTGGATAACGTAACGTCACGTCAGCGTCACCACACATTGCGTTATGTTGATAACCATGGAAACAATAAACTGTGTGGCAGCTTTTTTGCAAAAATCGCCTCACACTAATGTCACCGAGTCGAGCGTGAGATCGTGTAGTGTTATAAATAACTCTTGCGTGATCATATGCGCCTGGTACTCGGAACGTTCGTGTTACGCTCTGTGGGGCGTATGTGACTTGGTAAATAGAAACAGCACACAAAGCCAGACAAAGCAGGGAATAAAAGTTTCAGTGGCGTGTGGGCTGCCGCTTGTCGCCGGGGAAAATGTCGACGTGTTTTCAGTTTTCACAGGGCTGAAATGTACCTACCTACCTACGTTTTTAATTAAAGTGTATGCAGTATTTAAACTAACTTGTGGAAATGGATAAACACAGTTATTTCATTTTGTCACGTGGCATATAACTATACTTACTTACTCAAGTTCTAACTTATTAACTGCTGAAAGTAGGTGGTTCTAATTTTTTTAATTTAATTACTTCTAAGTTCTTGACTTTTAAGTTATGTGTGATCTCATTCATGATCCTACTCATGGTCAGCAGAAAATAAAACCATAGCCGTGCCAGTTTGTGTGTGTGTGTGTGTCTTTTGATATGCGTCGAAGCAGCACAGTTACGAAGGGAACCGGGAACGTGCTCTGATGAGGAAGAGGAACTCACTAAACGTTGCTATTCCTCATAAATAACACTGGTCAACAAGATTTTGCCACAAGCATACTTGCAGCGGTTTCTAATAGAATTTAGTACACAAAACATGAATCTTGTTATGAAATATGTGTAGGACGTCTACGTTTTCAACGTATATCACGTCAAAAATATATATTTTTTTAATTTTTGTTAATTTTAAAATTATACCATTCATTCAATTAGCTCCTTTTCAATTTTCAAATACCAGTTTAACACTGTGCAAACCCTACTTTTTACAATACTTTTTACATAATTTCTAAATTATTTAATAAAATGGACTTATTAAAGATTTTGTGCGAGTCGGTATAACGGTACGCGCAGTACACAATGTATGGGAAATATTATAGTAACTTAAATTTTGTATAACTCCTTAAATAAAAATGGTATAATGGTAAACTAAATTTTGTTTTGATTTCGATGAGTGATTACATTATTTCATGTGGCAGAATTAAATAACCTGCACAGAAGCTATTTAATATAAATAATTGAAAATATCAGAAAATCGGGTAAATCCGATCTTTGATATAACATTATTCAAAATTCTGACGTCCTAGGAATAAAAGTAAATTATGTCCATATACACTTTACAAAAATTTATAAGAGACAATAAGGCTTATTCCAGTGACAAAAAAAATTACAAATTTTGTCGATCAGTGTCATAGGGTAGATGTGTCACTTTCGTGACATAATAACCCATCCGAGATGCGTGAAGCCACATTTGGCGAGAATCGCAAAGGGCATTAAGTCGCACGAGGCGACGCTATTGGGGATATTACCATTACTTAACTAGCTTGCTTGACTTACCAGTCTTGCCAATATAATCTTTGTCCTCTGGTGACCGTAGAATAGCTTACCTAGTTCCTCCGCCCCACGGGTGTCGTAAGAGGCGACTAAGGGAATATAGGTAACTAACGGGCAGCAGCGTCCTCTGTGCAAAGACTTTTTAACCTCCGACAGAAAAGAGGGGTGTAATAAGTTTGACGTATCTGTGAGTTCAATTTCCAAGTTCCAATTTTCCTATATGGAGCTGAAACGTGGACTAAGACTAAGTGAGCGGAGAAAATCGATGCTTTAGAAATGTGGTGTTGGCGACGACTTCTCAGAATAAGTTGGACAGCCCACCGCACCAATGTCTCCATACTGAAGGAATTGCAAATTAAGGCTCTCGTCGATTGTGCAGTTACGAATCCTTAAATTCTTCGGCCATGTCACCCGCAAAGAAAACTCGATGGAACGTTTAGTGATTCAGGGTCGAATTGAAGGCAAGCGTTCACGCAGTCGGTCTCCAATGAGGTGGTTAGATCTCGTCAAAGCTGTAACACAGTGCCCAGCAACTGAATGCTCCAAGAAAGCCGCAGACAGAGTTACGTGGAGAAAAATAGCAAAAGCAGCGGCCATGGACGAACAACCGAATCCATAATGACGACCACTCTGTCAAGAGTGTACGACTAAGAAGAAGAAGAATCTGTGAGTCGGACATCGTAGCTCCTAAACAAATAGACCGATTTCTATGTGGTTTATTTTCCAGAAAAATTAGAAACTCCGACTTTCAATTGACCCCTAATAACTTCGGCTGAACCGATTTTCATCAAACATATCTAAGAATTTAACCGTCTCGATCCAAGTCTGTACATACAAGGCTTAATATAAACCGGCCAAGTGCGAGTTAAACCCGCGTGGAGAGGGTTCAGTACAATTGATTGATTCTTATAGGTTTTCCTGTAATCTACAAGCAATGAACTATATTTTGTATTTTTTTCAAAATTTTAGGCTTAGTAGTTTCGGAGAAGAGGGGGTTGGAATGGTCAATTTTCGTCTTCTTTCATGAATAAAATCAAAACTATTCATTTTACAATAGGTAATAAAAAATATATTTGAGATCCTCATAACGAGCCCTTTCATTATATATATCACACAGTAAGGTTTGCAAAACTTTTTGTTTTATTTTCCTAATTTGTCCCCCGAAAATGACCCTTATTTAAAAAAAAATATTTACTTTGCACATATGTGTTTGGGTCATAGGATTACAACATTCTACCAAATTTCACCTGATTCGGTCCAGAAGATTCGGAGCAAATTGGCTGTGACAGCCGGACGGACAGACAGACGCACGAGTGATCCTATAAAGGTTCCGTTTGTTCATTTTTTGTACGGAACCCTAAAAACCGCATCGAAATTGGTCTATTCGTTTAGGAGCTGCGA
This sequence comes from Acrobasis repandana, assembly GCA_963576875.1. NCBI lineage: Eukaryota > Metazoa > Arthropoda > Insecta > Lepidoptera > Pyralidae > Acrobasis > Acrobasis repandana. The sequence continues at coordinate 5,201,892 of OY756238.1, forward strand.
TGCCACCGCCTCAAGGATTTCTGAACTACCAGACACCCTGTATTTGATTTTTGGTTTTTCGTGTGTCTATGTAACCAACCAACACTGATGTCAGATTTTCCAAGCTGCCGAAAGGCATATATATACATAGCTTGACAACTGCCATACAATGATAATATTATATTATAGCTGGAACCAACGGCTTTACGTGCCTTCCAAAATCACGGAGGAGCTCGAGATTTTTTTATGCCAATTGTGGTCACCCATCCAAGTTCGGACCACAACTGGGATTGCTTAACTTGCGAAAGCGCTAGCAATGCGTACTCCCACGGGACAACGAAGGTACTCGTATGTAGGTGAGTAAGTTATACATACAACGTAGGTAGGTAGCTGTTGATAGGGCGTCGCGTCTGGCGTGAGTCGCTAAGTGAATTAAAAACGATGCGAGTGGCGTCTCAGTAGCTTATGTACTCTACTTGTACCTATTAATATTTTTTACACATATTTTATTAGCTATTTTAGTCCCGGGATTGATTTATTGAGTTATATTCTTCCCGCCAAACCTAAGCCTAACTTTTTGTACTAACACATACACAGACAAGCAGTTTTCTCCTATTATAAAAAGCACTATAATACAACGTGTAACAAAAAGGGATACCCCCTTTTTGTTCTATCAACCCAAAAGTCAATGTGAACAACTTTTACTATGGGACCATCCCTGCAATCGCAAAAAATAAATCTGCAGCTCCATACATTTGTCCCTATATAGGTATATTTATTTATACATTTTGGCACGGTAGGTAGGTATTTAATTTTGTATGAAGCTGCGTATTTATTTTTTGCGATTTTAGGGATGGTAACATAGTAAAAGTTGTTCACATTGGTTAGTACCTACGTTAACGTCAACTTTTTTTTTACACGTTTGTAGATTCGGACAAATGTATGTTAGTAGGTACTTCATAGGTAACCTGGTTTTTTACTAAGTACCTATCTTGTACCTTCTAAATCTATAGACCTAGATTTTTTTACCTACATACGATTACGCTAGTAATATAATAATAATAATCATTTATTACAGAATTAAATTCCATATTTTGTTAGTATACGACTTATAACTACTGTTAGTAACAAATACACAAATTTAAAATAGATTTAGGTACATCATGAGCTTGGTCCACTGCTTCATCATTATTATGGCTATCCTGGCCACTGTCCATCATACAGTGACCAGTAAACTGTTGTTACAGCCATCTCTTATTCGGCGCACCATTGAGGCCGCACGCTTTCGCATGATAGCTTGAAAGCCATGCGTCTCATTACAAACATTTCAGAGGCACTGCAGTGTCTCGGCAAGTGCATCAATGCTCTAAGTCCATTATTATATTGGACTCGTAGGGCGCTGTACGCCTTTTTCGTATAATAAGCCCAAAGGGAGCATGTGTAAAATGACGTGCAAATATGTCTTAAACAGAAAGAAAGAAAGAAAGTTGTTAATATCATTTTTTTAAACAGCGAGATCTATGTAAAAATTTATGTCAATGGTCTTAAATAACTCCGAACCAACATATTACTTCGGACCGACGACAGCGCTCTACGCTCCCTTTCTATATCCAAGTCATCTTTGAGTGATTCGTCAAGCCAGTGCCCCAGGTATTTAAACTGAGTGACCTGTTCTAATGCATTCCCATTGAGTAATATCGGCGAAAAGTTTTATATGTTTAATTTCCCGCTTTGAACACCATTATCTTACTCTTACGCCTTACTTGCATTGAACCTGAGGCCGTGTGTCTCAGCGTACCTCTCACAGATGGCAAGCAGTTTGCGAAAGGCACTGACAGAGGGCGTCAACAGTACTACGTCATCAGCATACCAGATGTTATTAATGAAAGTACCATGTACTCAGCAACCGGCTTCTGCACTGTTGAGTACAGATTGAAGAGACCGGGAGATGTCATACCACCCTACACTCCAACTTGTATATATGTATAAGTATTGACTTATACATTATATAGTATCATATGCATTGGCATACGATACTATTCTCTGTCTTGGGGCCAGCGTCCGGTCATCACCTACCTACCTGCCTTTTAAGACACCGTAACTCCTTAATATTTTATCTCAATTACCAGGGCAGCAGAGATTTGTAGGCGGCAACGGGAAGCTGAATTATAGCCGACCCTCGACCTTTGGGCGGGAGTAGACATTTTTGTGGGTTAACAGCTTGTTTACATTTTACAACAAGATCGAATGAGAAAGATTTATGAAAGAGGTCTACTCGTACGTACTCTACGTCAAACAGCTAATTTCAGGTTATCTAGTTTTATAAAAAAATTCAAAGTGAAACAATGAAAGAAAATAACTAAACGGTAAATAGGTAATAATAATAGGAAACTAGTACTCTTGATAAATGTATCTTCTTGAAATACGAGTATACACTACCTCCTCCCTATCTAGGTATGGATGAAGTAGTATCAAGTCACCTTTCGAACAAAAAACAACTATCAAATTGGTTTGGTTCATCTATTTGGGAGATGATTGAATGACACAGAGTAAATAGTAATGAGCAAACTCACACGTGTACAAACACTGGTGATGTAATACGATTTATACGATAGACCTCTTTTCTATAGGTATAGTTGTAGGTAAGGCACCCCTTTCTCAAAGTGGGCCGTATGCCTATTTGTAACACAATATTTACGTTAGTATATAGTACTCTGTAACAATATCTTTGCCATGAACAAGATGCCATCTATTGTTGTAGTTGCGAAATTAATTTTGCGAAGTAAGTGCTGCCATCTTCTCAGTCTGTGTTTTGTGCTTTAACTAAGCAGAGGTGCGTGGTTGCAATAATAAATATTATATACCTAAGTACTTATCTACCTGGCATAAAAAGGCGTTTTGTTTGTGGCCGAAGATTCGTTAATAAATTATATGGCTTTTTTTTTTAATAGGTATTTCATTCTTATATTACTTAATTCCATAGTGTACATAGATATATTTATTCTTATTTCTTTTTGTGTAAGTACCGCCATCTATAAAACGTATACCAAACTACAATTCCACTAGTTTGGGCGCCTTGTGCGTGCCGCCGTTGCTTGTTACCAAAATGTTCCATGGGATACAATTTTACTAGGAGTACATGAACTAAGCGGAGATGTCATAATTTTAAAAAATAAATTTAATAGGTAGGTATGTACAATGATCTCGCTCGCTAAACTTGTAACTTCTCAATGCGTTATGAAACCCTAGTAATGAGTCGATATCGAAGAAAACGACGTCGTAAACGACGTTTCATACCGTGGAAACATAAACGACATCAAAAGTGTACTTTACAATGTCTATGTACTTACAAGTCACAAGTACAGTACAGCAGGAGCTGGCAGAACACAGACCACTTATTGAGTAGTCTGTGAGGTAGACAGAAGGCAGGGCTGGCTGGGATTGCTGAGAAGCATTGGAAAGTCCATGGGATAGATACAATGCGTCAGTCAAATAGGGAGATGAAATTGGTCTTATTTATTTTCTTACACTGAAAATCAATTCTGTGACTGAAACTAAAGGCTTGTTCGGACCAGGCGAGTATTTTAGTCAAGTGGCGAGTAATTTAGTTACTAAACGTGTCCGAACACCAAAAATTTAGTCAAGTATATTAGTAGCTGATTTAGTCAAGTCGACCCATTTTGTTCTTTTTTTTCGGGCGAGTAGCGCCTCCCACCATGCGTCCGTGCTCACTGGTTCACCGGCTAAAGCAAGTCCGAACGCGTTGATTTAGTCGAGTTTATTAGTTGGCGCAAAAATGTCGTTTGTTAAAAAATAATGTTCCAAAATATGTGGAACATGAATGCTTGTGGAATATTAAGTCCCTGTGTTTAATTCTATTGGTTTTTAAACTATCGCGATTTATATACAGGGTCTAAAAAAATATACTAAAATTATTTTAAGGGTGAATTCAGTCCATGATACTGAACAACTTTCCCCAAGGAACATATGTCGACATATGAAAAAATTTTTTGGCCTCCCATACAAATTGACCGATCAGCTGATCCGAGATTGTATGGAAAGCAAAACAATATTTTTCATATTTCGATATATGTTCCTTGGGGAAAGTTGTTCAGTATTATGGACTGAATTCACCCTTGAAATATTTTCAGTATATTTTGTTAGACGTTGTATAGAAATATGAAAAATAATTTATGGCCTCCCATACAAGTTGACCGATCAGCTGATCCAATTTGTATTTATGTTTCTTGAGGAAAGTTGTTGAGTATTATGGACAGAATTCACCCTTAAAATAGTTTCAGTATACATATTTTGTTAAACGTTGTACATCAATTATTTTAATTCATTTTGTAAAGGTAAAAAATATTGCATTTTTGTATTGACAAAATTCGATGGCCCGGTGGGAGTACGCATTGCTAGCGGTTTCGTCAGTAAAGCAAACGGGGCTCACTAAACTGACTGACTCGACCGTAATGCGAACGGTTTCTGGGCAGTAGCGAGTAATTTAGCTACTAAATCACTCGCCACTTGACTAAAATACTCGCCTGGTCCGAACAAGCCTATATGCTTTGTTTAGTTGTGTTTAGTGAGTCTTTTAATTGCCCTCTATCTTTTGTCATTGTTATGCAATATAAACTATTGGCACCCTAGTATAAAAACAATCTGAAACTCCGTGGAAAGGAAACTACCTAATCTATTAGGTAGGTAGGTTCACTCACTCACTAACATAGGTTACTATCTACTTACTATGCCACAGATCTGTCTGTAATATTGTTCCTTGGTCTGAGTTGGTACTAGCTTAGCCAGCTAGTCTACAGCATGTATCGTACATGCTCGCTCATGCCAGCTAATGCCGAACTTATAACAACAATCGGCCGCGTCTCGTAATCATGTCAGGCCAAATTTGGCTTTATTTTTGTTAGAATAACGTATAATTTAACTTAATATCGAAAATCATCGATATTACTATGCTATTTTGGCACGGCACAGTAGCGGCAGGGCGCAACAGCGCAGTGCTGCCTTTTCTCGATCGACACTCTGTACCAGGGCTACTAGGAAAACATAAAGCATAGCATATAAGTATATGGTATGACACAAAGAATATAAATCGTATTGGTATGGTCCGGTATTTATATGGTGTACTCAACAAGCAACCGTTCTCTCATATTTCGTCAGAAGATATTTAATTTTGCAAAGTTGATGTAAAAGTTATGGGATGAAGATAGGTACATTCTTAGTTGATAGTCCACCTAATAAAATTCGATTCTAGGTAGGCACCTAGGTGTTAATACATAACATAATGCATACAAATAAGTCTATCTACAATGTGGAAGGGACATAGGTACCCATAATAAATAAAACTACAAGTATATCAGGGATAAGGTGTCGATAATACAGTTTACTTTATAACGTTGCCAATTAACGATTTATGTAACGATACTTTTTTAAATGTCGAAATTTTTTTTGGTTCTTTGGGTGTTATTTTAATTTCACTATACTTTTGGTGATCTAACCAAAAGTAGTGTATAACGTTATAAACTGTATAATCGACCCCTTATCCCTGATATAAAAAGCAAAAAGCCAACATCACGTAGTGTTCCCAGGCGGTCACCCATCCAAGTACTGACTACGCCCGATGTTGCTTAACTTCGGTGATCGGACGAGAACCGGTGTTTTCAACATGGTATGGACGTTGGCGAATGAAATGTTGAAATTTTGAGACTATTTTATTATATACTTTTAAAGTACCTATTTCTATTACGAAATTTAACTACATTCACGAATTTCGCAGACAATACATCGCACACTTGTATGGAAATGCCTAAATTTATTTTTGTTTTTTTGGCTGATATTTTAATATACTAATATTAATAGGTATACATATAATATAATATACTATTATGATCTAGTACTATAGACCGTGGTTCGATTTATTACGGGTAGACGGAAATATACCATAAGTACATAGGTCTGTATAGTACCAGTTGCTTCTCCCCCGCGCAGATGGTACCTAGAATGTCATTGTGACCAAAATCTTATAAGTACAGCAAATAAATTTTTCATCTCATCTATTCGAAAAACTATGATTTTATCCCAAATATTTGGGGCTAAAGTCACTGGTAATTCTCTAGACACTGAAAAGTAAAAAGTAAATTCCCTAGGCGTTAAAACACATTTGAAAACCGAACACCAATGTAGAATCAAAAATAATATTGGCAGTTAAAACTATTACCTTTACGCAATGCCTTTACGCCTTGGAGCACTATCTAATATATAAAATTCTCGTGTCACAGTTTTCGTTGCCATACTCCTCCGAAACGGCTTGACCGATTTTCATGAAATTTTTTGTGCTTATCCGGTATCTATGAGAATCGGCCAACATCTATTTTTCATCCCCCTAAATGTTAGGGGTAGTCTTTATATGGCAAAACAACGTTTGCCGGGTCAGCTAGTCAACCATAAAAATATACATGTGTGCAAATACCTGTAGTACAAATAATAAACACCATTACAACACCACCAAGGAAAAAAATTACAAATTCGATTAAGTACAATTTTAGATTCTTCTGCTTGTTGTATGGACAACATGGTTGGTTCAAAGTTACCCAACGCTTCATTTTCTCAGTAGATACCGGATACCAGGTATACTGGATAAACTGAAGAAATTAAAAATCGGATCGGTTGGTAACAAAGTGAACTTTGTTGAAAACAACGTTTGTCATTTCGTTTGTCAACCTTATTCCACTATTTCTCGATGGACACCTAAATACTAGGCTAACTTAAGCAGTAGCGGCGTTAGGGTAGGCCGCGGTTGGGCGACCGCCCAGGGCGCCAGATACAAAGGGGCGACAGGGGGCGTTTTTGGGCAAGGGAGGGTCACAGGTAATCTATACTAATATTATAAAGCGGAAGAGTTTGTTTGTTTGTTTGTTTGTTTGTTTAAACGCGCTAATCTCAGGAACTAATGGTCCGATTTGAAAAATTCTTTTTTTGTTGGGTAGTCCATTTATAGAGGAAGGCTTTAGGCTATATAACATTACGTTCCGACAAGCACGCGAACGAAGTCGCGGGCACAGCTAGTAATAAGTATATAAATAGCGGCTGGTTAATGGCGGCAACTCCTAGACTCCTATTTGTATGCACCCCCCCCCCCACCCCTCCCTCCCTTCATTTATAATAGGGCGGCAAATTTGAAGAATCCTATATCGTACTTGCACCCCTCCCCCCCCTCGTTGGCAGGAATAAATCCTATAAGAAGCCTAAGTCAGTCTTAATTGCATTGCAGTTTGGGAGGGGGGGGATCTCGCCCGGGGCGCTATAAAATCAATATTGTTATGAAAGCTCCATCTATGAAAATATTAGAGAACTAAAAACTAATCATAATTTTAAAAGTAGTGAAAAGAGAACCAATAGATGTCATTACAATCTGCGAAAAGTTAATAAAATGCTTTGTCTGTCTATAATTTATTGTCTGCGAAATTCGTAAATGTAGTTAATTTCGTAATAGAAATAGATACTTTAAAAGTATATAATAAAATTGTCACAAAATTTCAACGCATCAATCGCCAACGTCCATACCATGTTGAAAACACCGGTTCTCGTCCGATCACCGTAGTTAAGCAACATCGGGCGTAATCAGTACTTGGATGGGTGACCGCCTGGGAACACTACGTGATGTTGGCTTTTTGCTTTTTATCAGGGCTTGTTAACGATACCAAATTCACACTAAAAATAACGTTAAATAACTATATTTTAGTGGTAACGTTATAAGGGGTATCGATAATACAGTTTTAACGTTATCAATTAACGATACTTTTATTCAATACGTTTTTTATATTGATACAATATGAATTTTTACCTATGGGCTCTGCGATCCAGTTGTAGATCAGAGATCTAATAAAATCTTCGTCAGTGGTGGTCGGATGCTCTGTGTTGTGTTTGTTTTTTTCGTGTATGTAATACAATGACAGCCGGGACCAACGGCTTTTACGTGCCTTCCGAAGCACGGAGGAGCTCGAGAAATTTGTCTGCCCCATTAGGGATAAAGACACTACAGATCTGTGTTTATCACTATCTCTTTCACTTCTTCCACATTCATACATCTGAACAAATACGTTCGCCGGTTTGAGATCTTTTAGATTATAATATATTGCAATTTATGTAATGTTATATTTAAATAATAGGCATGCCGTCTTTTCAATAACATACAATACGTTTACAAACAATAAATAAACGTCATTTTAATTTTAAAAAAAACATTCGTTGCCCGTGACACCAGTCAGGTACCTAGTGTCATGGGCATCGTGGCATAGAGGTAGAATAGGATTGTAGTTGGTCATGGGTTATTTTTCATTCTCGTGATTCTGCCGGTAGTGCCATGGGTAAATCTATATCTCCCATTTATTCCCTTCTGCGTTTACTTCCGGTAGAGGCAACGCCTCGGGTTCATATTGTTAGAAATAAGGGACTTAAAAAAACCAAAATGATTAGTATAAGTTTATTTAATTTTCCAGTTTACATAAGAAGAGAAACCTACTTCAGTTGTATTGAACTATTCCGCTTTGTATGAAAAAAAACTACTTTTAGTATACTTACTCATGCACACCACACCAACAGATAATTGCGCGGTCTAAAATCTCACTTCTGGCAGATTTATACATATGTATTTAATTTTATAACTCGCACGTATTTTGCCAGTTGCAATTTTATACCAGTAATTATTATTATACGCAGATTACGCAGCCGAAAAGTCAGTCAAATATTCGGCGGCGTAATTAACGCCGTTATGAACGTTATAGTAATCAGAATGTACTAAGTAGTACATAATCTTATCTAATTGTGAAACATGCAACATTTTCTTGTGAAACTTAAAAGCTAAATTATGCAATAATAATTTAAAAGTATTTACAATAGGAATCGTCATGATAAAAAAAATGCAGAACTTAAATACACAAACTAAAATTCCAAATTCAAATAAAAAATGTAAACCCAACCAAACATTTTTTTTATCGCCATACTGAGAAAAAAAAACTTGTTACTAATTTTACTACAGCAGATCAAATTGCACGGTGGCAACATCAATTCGGATTTATATGTAACAATATAAATTCGGCCTTGGTTTTTAAGGGGCACTAAAACCAGTGGCGCTTTCATTTATAATCAAATATTTTCTCGACAACGAAGATTAAAATCATGTTTTAGACGATCAAGCAGACTTAAAAAAAAATTAGTTTTTTCATCATAGTTCTCGAAAAAAATGTACATCATTGTTTTCGAAAAAAAAAAGTATTTCAAATAAGCGCGGCACTGGCGTTGATATTGTGCCTTAATCAATGACTTAGCCTTAGTATTTGTTCCATGGAACATTTTCAATTGAATGTTTCTTTAACTTATGCTTTTTCAGATACTTAGAATCTATGAATGCTTCGTTGCATATTGAACACACATACGGTCGCTCCCCAGTATGTGTACGTAAGTGAACAACTAAATTGCCTTTCAGTGCAAAGAATTTCATGCAAACTGAACACCCAAACTTCTTCTCTCTGGTATGAGTGAGCTGATGAGTACGTAAATGAGTCTTAGTCTTAAACCTCAACGAACATAGTTGGCAAGGGAACGGTCTTTCGTTGGTGTGAACACGCTCATGCATAATCAACATTGCTTGGCTCGTACACCCCTTACCACAAATGCTGCATTCAAATCTCTTTATTGTTTTATTCTTCATATTCTTATGCGTTAACACATGCATTTGCATTTCTTTTTTCGATGGCAACACTTCACCGCATTCAGAGCATAGTAACTCTGTTGGATCAACAATATGAGTGCTTTCTATGTGCTGTTCCAAAGCAGACTCCATTGAAAACATTTTTTTGCATAACGAACATGCATAACCTAAAAGTTTCCCAAGATTCGTTGTGACCTCCTGTTTTACAGTTTTCATGAGTTCCTCTTTAACTTTAATGACTTTAGATTTAGTACAATCTTCGGATTCTTTATGGGTCATCAACTCTACTTTGTTTTCAAAGGTTTGGTCGCATTGGTTACAAGAAAATGGGTTCATATGTGTCAGTCTGTGAGTCTGCATAGTAATTTTCTGGTGGAATCTTTTGAAGCAGATATCACACTCAAATTCTCGCACGCCGCTGTGTATCATCATGTGCCGTTTTAAATTGTTAGGGTTGGCAAATGTTTTGAAACAAATATTGCAACGGGGCTTGATGTTATTATGTCCGTACTTTATATGTTGTGTAAGAGCATTTCTTCTAATAACTTGGTTGCAGAATGGGCAAGTTATTAGCAGTCCTGTGTATTTATGAAGTAGCATATGTCCAGTTAAGATCTCAGCAGACTCAAAACCCTTACCGCATAAATTGCATAGATGTTCTCCTCCAGGGTTGTGCTTATGTTGATGTTTTTCATATTCTTGTAAGTCTTCAAACTGCTCTCCGCATTCACAAAGGAATTTACCATCCTCTTGCTGAACAATAGTTGCTATCTGTCCGTCATCAGCATATTCTATCACTAATTCTGTTCCATCATACTTTAGAATTTGATATTGTGATGAATCATCAGCATCACAGTAGATAATCTCTTCTTGGTCTTGATCACCGTCTCCGTCGTTACTGGCAATCAGTTCTGCTCCAGTAAAATACTCCATGTTTTCACCAGCCTTTAAAAGTATAGTTCCACTATCAGCTCCAGTAGTAGTCATTATTTTGATGAAATTTTTAGGATTTAAATCAGTGACATAATTGCCAGAGATGGTTTCGTCTTGATCTTGGCTGCCTTCTTGGGAATCTTCTACAGTAGACAGTATGTGCATTTGTGACGTGTCATCATTTATTGGTACTATAATATCCATGGCCTGAGCATCATCCATATCCTGTCCTACCTCTTCATTTTCAAGAATCGTAGCTGGTACGTTAACAGGAATTTTTTGATTAGACATTATGAATAAGTCTAGTGAATTGAGGTTATCAAACCCAGTAGTCTGTTCCGAGACAGATTTTTCCAATTGCGTTTCAATTGGCTGTGGTTGCTCTTGTTCCTCCAGTTGTTGTTCTTGTTTAATTTTGGGTATGTTAACCTCTTCTGCTAAATTGTCTTCTTTCTCCTTGTCTTTAGCGTCATCATCAATGACCACAACATAATAGCAATCATCATCGCTATCTGGTTCTTGTTTAATAATCATTTCAAGTTGTTTTACTGGATCATTTGCGAAATCCAAATCCTCTTCTTCGTCTTCATTTTGTTCTCTTACATTAAGACCTTCTTGGGCTAGTGCTTCCTCCTGCACTTGTGATATCAGTGCATTCAGCTGTAGTTTAAGCTCAGTGTCCATTTTGATACACTGCTTACGGAACTGGTATGCAGATGCCATTATACTGTAACAGTCCGCACAGAGCCTTTGTGGTAAGCCGTCATCAGCTTGAACCTGAAATGGAAACCATTGCAAAATTTATATTTACCATGAAGAGACTGCACTCTCAACACTGTGTGAATCGGATGGATATTTACCTAGTTAAATCTAGGCAAACAAATTATGAAAGAGGTTTATTAGGATATTTTTATTTAAATATAATCCCAGGATTCCCAGTAACCATATTAAGTTGTAACAGTGCAGCTGTGATTTGAGTTAAATGGAGTTTATTACATCTAACGGAGTATACGCCAAAATTTTAATTTCCCAGGATCGTGCTCAATTAAAAAGTGCTTTTCGTTATAGCCAATACCTAGTGCTTCCCGAAAAATATTCGAACTCTACATATAATACATGGGACAGGACACCTGTTCAAAACCAAGTTAGTTAATCGAGAAAAGTATAGTATGGCTGTATTTTTGTTTGCTTAATCAAATTCTTAGTATGAAGGGGATATAAGTTTATAAATAAGGACTAACACTGAATCACTTTATACCTAAAGTGATTTCACAAAATGGAAGTAGTTATGTTCAAAGACCTTTGTGATAAGGGGAATTCAAGCTATATCCATACAATGTAAAAATTACCTAATACAATTTGTAAATTGAAACATGCTTATGTACCTACTTATATATATACTCTATGATAATCTTTTTTATTATTTTGGTAAACTAAACTTAATATCTTACCAGAGATTTTACCACAAGATATTACTTAAAAATTACGCGATTTTTAGGAAACCCAAATAAAACAAAGCAAATTGATGCTAATCTCAAAATGACATTGGATTATTTTTTCTTTATGAAAACTTATTGTAACCTCCTTGAGTGTTAGCATTTTGAGGTTATGTTTGAGAAGTTAAAATTAAACATACAGGTTGTGTGTGTAAAATTTATCTATCAGTCAGTATCACTTGTAGGTCATGTTAAATATAGTGCAGGATATGAATAATTGCTATTTACCTCTATAGAAGTCGTGTCCATGAACTTCTCGTTCACACTTTGTTCTAATATTGACACTTCGGAATCTGGCGATAAGCAGCATCGGCACAAATTCGACCACGTATCCATTTTATAACGCCATACACATTAATATTTCCCCAGTTATATCTGGAATAATAAATTAAATCACAATTTGAATACATTGTTTTGACATTCATAGTAAATCAAAGAGCACAAATACAAGTAAGTATCCAAAGAGTAAAAATTATCTACGGACCTTGCCCATAAAGACACGATCTATCCGAAAATTATAGACAAGAGAAGAGCAAGCAAAATGGCGGCAAAAGAAATAGGACGGCTGGCCAGCGGCGGCGGCGGCGGGCGGAAGCGTTAAGCGCTATGGGTTGGTATTGGTAACAAAATGGCGCCATATCGACATATCCGATATATGATTAGTTTTTATTGTTTGATTATTATAGACAATGTATTATTAAGTTGATTATCAGAGTATTAAATTAAGAAATTAAATATGATTATTACTACTTATGAGTAAATCAGATACGGATTGTTTAGTAAACTTAGCTAAAATTACTAGTGTTGTCTCGTTCATCGTTATGTAGGGTGGCTAAATATGTGCGGTCTGTAGCCTGCTTTATTAAAATCTGTGGTAAAAACCATTTTGTAGACATCAATTAGGTCATTTTAATTTGTTTTTAAAAATTTTAAATCTATTTAAACTGTATTTATTTATTAGCATATATATATATATAGCTCTGCTCCTTATCTCCTCAGTTCGGGTTGATTATTGCCTTTAGTTCCGCAATGTGAACATAGATGGCGCTAGCGTCAACTTTATACATTTTTATCATTATTTATTTAACACTTCGACGATCCTTCTTGATTTGCAATAATTTCATTTTTGATACTTTTGTATGCCGACGAAATTTACCAGCTGTGTGGGAACTTCACTCCTCACGCAGCTGGTACATTTCGTCTGCATAGACCGTGTGCGGATCTGCCTATCAGTTTGATGAATATATATCTATCATGGTCCGAAAGCCGGTAGATATTTTTGAGTAGGTATCTATTTGAGGCAAGCTGAAATCTTGTCTTATTCTTCTATAATACCCTAACTCAGAACTGCAGGCCTGGTTGGGGAGTAGCGGGGCTAAATCAACCCTTAAACTTTTTAGGATACAAATTAATATAGATATATAGGTACTCTTGTGATGGTCACTGCACAACCATAACCTAACCTACCCTCCGTGACTAATTGTGGGTAGATAACTTAATAAATTACACACATTAGTTGACGCTCGTTCGCTTCGCTCGCTCGCTCCTGTAATGGTCACTGCACAACCATAACCTAACCTACCTTCCGTGACTAATTGGGGGTAGATAATTAATAGATTACACACATTGTCGGTGAAACAGCAGACATTCTATACAATACCGTGGCGTTATGTACAATGCCTAGGCAAAGCGTTTATTAGATATTAATATTCATAATATTTCATACATTACCTACCGGCCCAAGGCATTATATACATAGTCTAGGCATTGTATAGAATGCCTGAATTAGGATCAATTCGACAAAAAGATATATCAATTTTGGATACCACATCAAATAGAATATAAGCATCTGAGTAAAGTTCTTTTTAAATTACTCAAATTCGTCAAGAAATGACAAAGTTAAAAAGTGTTGCATAAACACGCCGCCGGCCCGAGCGTAACATGCGAAACACCTACGTCTCGAGCCACGATCGCCAGCCACCCGCCGTGCCGCCGCAGTCGTAGTTTCTTAAAGTTTTATAGATATTATAATATAGGTAGATAGGAAATATGGAAGTCGGATTTACCAAGGCCCAGTCGGACAATCTCCCGAAGATTGATTCATTCATGGTTGCTGAGTTTTTTAAAAGCAATCCTTGTCATTCCAGTGCAGAGATACGAGGAGATAAAATGCAAAGGTAAGTAGATTTGCTTTTCCCTACAGTTGGTTCTTTGGGTTTACTGCATGATTTCGAAACCGTTGGCTCGAGCCTCCGGGTTGCCGACGTTCCATGTCATCGATGTACCACAGTTTCGACTGGCCATTGGTTCGAGCGTTCGTTTGACCGAAGAGCCGTTGCGGCGATGGTCCTGTCTTTCGAGTGTCTATTAGCTTGACGTGCCAGTATTCTTCACTGTTCCTATTAAGTTTGCATTCTGGTTGTTCGTTTTTTATGAAGTTACATTTATAATCAATAGGTGAGTAATGAGAACTGATGACTACAAAGTAATATTTTAAACAATAAATTTAATTTGGCACATTAACAATTTTTTTTTGCAAAATTTTCTGCTCTTTATTTTCTCAAGATTAGAATTAATCAAAAACTAATCTATCTTTCACTGAAATAATTGGTTTTGATTGACTGTAATTCTATATCTTTAACTAAAAACCTCGTTGAGTCTCAGTATACAGATTGCCGGTGACATATGCATATCTTAGTTAGTGCATGGTAGAGGACGAAACCTAACGAAAATTAACAGCGTGGATAAGTAACACATTCGTAGACTACCATGATAGACTACGAATGCTAGGTACGGTACGATACGATGGTGCTACGATTGCTGTGTCTACGAAGAATCGTAGCTCTGTTGTGACTTCGCTACGCTAAACAGCGTAGACATCTACGCTCAACCTACGCCTTCTTTTTATGTGTCTTCAAAAATGTATATGTCATCGTATGATTGTTAACGCCGAGAGTTTATAAACTATAGCGCGAGATTATAAAATGTCGATAAATTCTGAACTCTACCGTACTACTCACAATATAACGTATTAATTTACGATAGTTTATAATCTACACGTCTGTAATTATAATTATTTCAGGGCGTTCCTATTACATCTTCAGCTGCGCTTGCCGACTTTCTCTTCTCCAAAGATAAAGTTTTCTGTTTATCGGCATCACCAGTAGTGGGTTGACCGGCAGATAAAGTTTATGGCTTTAAGTCCGCCTATCATGTTTGTAATAAAGTTAAATAAATAAATAAAAATAAAACATATGTTAATTGTAATCTTCACCCAAGAATGCTCAAGATTGTTGGTAACAAGGATGACAAATAGAGAAGAGTGGTAATAGCTAACACTGGTGTCAGATTTTTGACTGCCTCCGTGATCCAGTGGTCGAGGCGTTTGCGTTGTGATCAGGAGGTCGTGGGTTCAAATCCCACCGGGAAGCATTTTTTGTTAAAAGTTGTTTCTACATTGCTTGAATCACCTGATTATCTGAAAAGCAAGTTGATTCCGTGCTTCTGAAGGCACGTAAAGCTGTGGGTCCTGAACGCCATTTAGCGTTTGTTTAAACTTTACGTTGCGGAGGTCAGACGGCAGTCACTCTGTGTACCTAAAAACCAGTAATCTCGTCACATCACCTATGTTAGGTAGCGGACCCCGGGGCTCTGAAGCGTTACCGCTGAGGATGCAACCGGGGATACACTCGGATGTTGATAAATAATAAATAAATCAATATATAGGGACAAATCACACTGATTAAGCTAGCTCCAAAGTTAGTTTTTAAACTTGTGTTATGGGATACTAACTCAACGATACTATATTTTATGATAAAGACATACGAGTATATAGATAAACACGGAAGACCCAGGACAATTTGAAAAAGGCCATTTTCCTACTTATGATGACTGGTATCGGATTTTTTGAACTGCTTGTTTATAAAATAAAAGCACTGAATTCTATATGTGAAATTATGCGGAAAAGGGAAAACCCCAACACAAAAACATCAGTGATCCCATTTCCGTCCGTGACTAAGTCACTACCTCCTTTCTATGTGATCCTGGTACAACCCGGCGACCCTAATCAAACGTTAGTGGGCGAAACGTCAGTCTTGGGACCGCACATTTACATGGAAATTAGTTTGTCGAATTAGAACTATTGTAAGGAAAGGGACACACGAGAGGCCAGACATCTTTTTTGGTTCAAACTAAAATGTATTATCTGTCACGTCCCCGTTCGTTACGGGGTAGACAGAACCAAGGATCGCAGGACCCAAAGACAACCCTTAGCGAGTTAGCCTAAGGTGTAACAAGTTTATTTGCTAGGCAAATTAAAAAAAAAGCTGCCAAGTGCGAGTCGGATTTGCCCATGAAGGGTTCCGTAGCAGCCAGTAACATAATATAAAAGTTCTGTTGCCGTTTACGATTTATGACGTATAAAAAAAAAACTACTTACTAGATCTCGTTAAAACCAATTTTCGTTGGAAGTTTGCATGGCAGGACATCATAATTTTTTTTTAGTTTTATAATTCTCTTATTTCAGAAGTTACAGGGGACACACACACATTTTATTACTTTGGAAGTTATTATATTAGAAACCTCTGACTGCTCTGGCTAATATATGACGCTGGTAGTACAGAGAGGGTCGTGCTCCTGCAGTGGAGGCTAAAAAGACCTGATGATGATGTTGATGATTACATTCTATAAGAAGCGACTAGGGGGGAGTTATAATGTAACAGATAATTGGCAGTAGCATCCTATGTCCAAAGACTTTAAACCATCTACTGCGATCACCAAGCATGCTTGGCGTGGTGGTGGTGACTACAGGCGAATACTACCATTATTAGGAGAGGTTTTTAGACCAGTGGTGAAATAATATTTGCCGTGTGGTTTCCGGCTTCCAGTAGAGTATAATAGAATCACTCCAAGTCATCCCGTGGATGTCGTAGAAGGTGACTTAGGAAACACAAGCTAAAAAGCTTGGACATCAGTGAGACCTCTCTGACCAGTCTGGCCAGCGTAGATAGACAAATAGTCTGGCTGCTCTGGCCAAGTATGGCTCTGGCAGTACAGAGAGGGTCGTGCTCCTGCAGTGGAGACTAGAAAGACCTGGTGATAATGATGTGAGCTTATACAGGCTGGTAAATATAACTTGGTTCTGTGAGAACAGTGACCTCGCGAGCTCTTATTAACTGTGCAATAGGGGTATAAGTTTTAACCTTTTCCCTTAGTCCTAGGAGGTCGAATCTACGGGTTCGTCTCGTAAAGGCGGAGAGGACTACCTACATAGTTTGGTTGGTGTAAAAACTGAAATCCAACCAAATCACGCTACGGTAAACTTCCCTTTTCCACTCTTTTGGAATTTTTTTCGCAACATCTTGTGTAGAATGAACTCCTTAGTGTGCTAGTCAAATTTGATAGAAATCCGACGATAAATAACGCTACAGCATACTTCCCCCCTTTTCTTGTCTATTTTACACCCAAACAAAATCGTCATCGACAAAAAATTTAATAAATCAAGGAACTTGCGTGCCAATTTTCGTTAAAAATGATTGAAAAATGCGGCCTGGTGGTGAGAACAGACAGACGGACCAAATAATTTTTGACCAACCTTTAAACTGAGTCGCTTCGCTCGCTGGGTCAATAAAATGTAGAACAGTGGAGCAGATGTACTACAGATATAATATAAGAAAGTCCTTTAAAATCTTGTCATAATAATGCCATATCAATCTTGGACAAAGTCTCCCAAAGATGTAATTCAGTGAGACATGCAAATGGCCAATGAGATATATTTTATCCTGCAATCGTAAAATCCAGACCTTATGCTATGGATTTTCTAGATCTTATGCCTTTACGGAAAAGGTTTGAAATGCATAGTAGACCCCTTTTGGCGTATCGGCCTCGCACCAATTCGCCTTCTGTTCTTTCACAAGTGTTTTCCCTTTATTGGTTCCACTCGTCACTGTCTGTGTTGGTTAGATGACGAGATTGCATAAGTTTTTAAGTAGGGCTTGCAGTCTTGCTATATGAAAAAAAACTTAAAAAATATATTTTATCCACTTGGGCTTAGAAAATAGTAAGCAAATGTTTATAGCATAATCAGTCCAAGATTTATCATCACACGAGCGTATTCCCGATTGCATCGTCAGCGGTTACGCATCAGAGCCCGGGGTCCGCTACCTAACCTAGATGATTTGACGAGGTTACTGGTTTTTATACAGAGTGACTGCCGTCTGACCTCCGCAACCCAAAGGGTGGATCAGAACCAATCCTAGGATAGATACAAACGCTAGATGGCGATCGGGACCAACAGTTTTACGTGCCTTCCGAAGCACGGAATCACCTTTCTTTTCGGATAATCAGGTGATTCAAGCCTGCAATATCCTAACCAGACAGGAAACAACTTTATTTTTCGCAAAGTATGCTTCCCAGTGGGATTTGAACCAACGACCTCCGGATCACAGGCCTTGACCACTGGACCTGTTAGCTATTAACACTCTTCTCTATTTGTCATCCTTGTTACCAACAATCTTGAGCATTCTTCATAATTAGTCAAGAAAATTTATAGAAAACAAATAAAACTTACCACAACTAATTTGGACTTTCAATACTAGATTTGATCAGCTGACTGCGTGCATGACACGTTGAAATCTCGCATTCTTTTTCTGTGGTATATAACCAACTAGCAGTCCACCCCGGCTTCGCCCGTGGTACACACATAGCCTATGTCACTCGGGAATAGTGTAGCTTTCCAACGGTGAAAGAATTTTTTAAATCGGCCCAATACTTTTTGAGCCTATTCATTACAAACATACAAAAATAGGTACAAATTTTTCCTCTTTATAATATTAGTGTAGATATCATGTATTGAACGTAGCGTAAGAATTTGCGAAAAGAAAAATTGTATTTACGGGTAAAACGTGAAGTCGAACGGGTGTGAAACAGGAGTACCGAGATTCTGAAACTGTTCGACTGATTTTGATGGTTTTATTACGAGGCGACTTATTTGAATTTGTAAATTGAAACATGCAAATCGGGACGTCGAGTGAAGAAGAATCGAATCTTGAGGAAGCACTCGAGCGTCCCGGCTTTGGGAACCTTAAGTATTGTCTTGCAGCTTGCTTGAAAGCGGTCAAGTGCGTGTCAGACCACATTAAGAGTAATGTTCAGAACTTTATTTTACATATGTTTACTGCCCATTATTTACTAGTTACAAATCCTGAATGTTTTTAAAAGGTCTATCGAACCATACCGCCCACTTTATTAAATAAATAAATAACAGATAAGAACAAATCACACTAATTGAGCTAGACTTGTATTATGTGATTGAGATACTTAACTCTACGATATTATATTCTATATTAAATACATGACCCAAGACCCAGAAGGCCATTTTCCATTTAGCCCTGCCTGGAGATCAAACCTAAAACCTCCGTATTGGCGGACTAGCGTGTTGCATTACGCCATGGAGGTCGACTATGGGGTCTGCTAACGTATCTTGTTTGTTTGTTTGTTTTATATCTTTATTGTACAAGAAATAGTTACAGTTAAATAGTTAAGTAATAATAGACCAAAATATTTTGTACAATGGTGGACTTATCCCATAGTGGGATCTCTTCCAGTCAACCAAGTATCAGCGAAAGAATACAATCAATGGACATAACGGGCAAAAGTCAACGTACAATCGCAATAAAATACATTTAAAGTTTTAAATCTGAAATAAATTATATATTATATATCTATAATACATAAAGTAATACATAAGAAAATAAAGTATCTGTAAATATTACCAACTTAAATTAATAAAATACATACACTACAATATTATTAGCTCAAAATGTCTGAGGAACCTTCGTAGTATCTTATATTCTCTCCATCCATCGGTTGTCTGGAAGAAATCGCTTTTAGCGATAAGACCGCCCATTTTATTCTTGGTATACAATAAAGCATTACTTACTTACTTACTTCCACGTCCTCTGGGCGATGTCTTTGTACTTCTGCGATCACTAACCCGTCTGTCCAGCGTGGCGATTATTGGCAAATTCTTCCTTTATTGGGAGGGGCCTTTAGACTGTTATAAGCTGATAAAGAAATAAACGGGCAAGTGCGAGTCGGACTCGTACATGAAGGGTTCCGTACCACCGTACAATGTTTTTAAACGCTGAAAAAAACACGTTATTTGTATGTCGACCCCCTTTAATTCTCAACTTGTTTTATTTTTAGTATTTGTTGTTGTAGCGGCCACAGTAATACATAATCGGTACAGACAGCGGAGTCTCAGTAATAGGGTCCCGTTTGCACCCTTCGGGTACGGAGCCCTAAAAAGTACTTAATAAATATCCAGTAGTTAGGTATGCATGTAGATGTGTACTTATTAAACTCACTACGTTAACCCCGTATTTCCCGGTACTCCGTAAACGACCCGGATAATTTAATGCGTTTCACCTCAATATACCAGGCTTGCATAAACATCAAAGAAGTCGTTTGCGAAAAATCCTCGTTCAAAGTTCTGCAACGTTGAATTTCAAATTTGAAATTGGAACTGTAATGGCGCCACCAGGCGTCTCTTTGAACCTGGTACTTCGAGTTTATGAACGCTACTAATTAAATTTCGCACGGTGACTGGGTTAAGGTAATTAAAACAAAATTTCCCATTTTTACGGGAAGCGAAAATTAATAACTTAATCTCCGTGTGGATAGTGAACAGTTGAATAAAATAATTATTCCCAAAGTACTCCAAGAAGAGTTCTTAAACTACTCCATGATAATATGAAAAAACTCAAAGTACTCCATCTCATTTTAATCAAAAAGGTATGTTTCATTTTACTATAAAACCGTAGGTAAAAAATTAACTTAGTCACAGCCTTCCTTCTAAACGCAAATTTTGACGTAAATCGTTCAACGAAATAAAATTAGGAATAAAGTTGACATCTGAGACCATGTCTTTTCTTTTACACTTCACGTCTTTTTACCACCACAGAGATGCACGATTATTATACAACGTGGAAGGGACATACCCGTAATAAATCGAACCACGGGCTATACTAGATCACTAAAGTATAATTAAATTAAAATAACAGTCAAAAAACCAAAAAATATTTTGACATTCCCATACAAATCGCCCGGGCTGCACACTTGTACGTAAATGCCGTTTTTTTTTGTTTTTTGGCTGTTATTTTATTTCAATATACTATAATGATCTAGTATAGACTGTGGTTCAATTTATTACAGGTAGGTATGTCCCTTCCACGTTGTATAATTATTAAGGAAACTTAATATAATAGTAAAAGTTAATATAATAGTAATAGTATAGCCAATCGATTCGAAAGAAGAAGAAGGAAACTTAATAAGAACGATAGGTAGGTATTGTTAGTGTTTAAGATTTTTAGGGTTCCGTAGTCCACAAGGAACCCTTATAGTAACACCCTTGGGTGTTTATCTATATATGTATTTATCATAAAATATCGTTAAGTTAGTATCTCATAACACAAGTTTAAAAAAAAAAACTTACTTTGGGGCTAGCTTAATCAGTGTGATTTGTCCGTATATATTTATTTATTTATTCATAGTTTCGTCATGTCCGTCCGTCCGTCCGTCTGTCTGTCCGCCCGGGCTCGTACTCCGCCGCTACAGCACCGATTGTTAAGAAAATTGGTGTAGAGATAGATAATGAAGTTCCAAAAGTTGGTTTTTAAAATTATGATTTTTTTTTTTCAGTTCCATACTTCTCCCATACTTCGAAAAGTGAATTAAAAAAATTAAATTGGACTAACCCCAACGTGTGGGGTATAAAAACTGCTTTGAAACTATGTAGATCAAACCCCCCAGTCTTGAGATAATCTAATACAAAGTTAAAATTTGAGGAGTCCGCCACCGTAACTTTTGAAATATTACTAAAATAATTCTGAAAAAAATGTGGTATATACCTCAAAGTATATATACTTTCAATTAAAACTATAGCGGTCTCGGTATCATAGATAGTTATTTTTTAATACGTCATAAATCGTAAACCGCAATTTACCTTTAGAACTTTTATATTATGTTACTTGCTGCTACGGAGCCCTTCATAGGCGAGTCTGACTCGAGTTGATTGTATTGTAATGAAACACCATATAATTAAGATGGAGCAGTTTGAGAATTGATAACGAAATTAGTGAAGTACTTTGAGAACAATTCTTGATACCTATAGAGCAGAATAGAAAAGAAAAAGTCTTTTAAGGCCGTACCTGAATTTTCCGAAGTCCAGTGCTGCCCCCATTTAGAATAAATCATTTCAAAGAAAACGGAGACATCATTTAAAATTTTGCTACTACCAAGTCCTAGATAACCCTTCAAAGTATTTTATGAACTACCCCGAAACACCCCGGAAAATTCAGGTACGGCCTTAAAAATTGTTTGTTTTTCAGGTGTCAGATTTTTCAAGCTGCCTCAAGGCATCTGACAAAGCTTAACGACTGCCATACTATGATGACAGCCGAGACCAACGGCTTTACGTGCATTCTAAAGCACGGTGGATCTCGAGAAATTTCTATGCCACTTGTCACCCATCCAAGTGTAGCCCACGCCCGGCGTTGCTTAGCCCCGAATTCCACTGGGCCATCGAGCTCCTCTTTTTAAAATAATAATAATTCCTTGGAGTAACTTGGAAAAGTACGTATGAGATTCTTATCTTTTTAGAATACAAGAATGGAGAACTTTGGATATAACCCGAATAAAATAATACTTTTTTCTAACAAGGCATTTTTTTTTCTAGTAAGAAGTTTTTACAGCAGGATCAATCTATGATACTGATTATATTCCACAAGAAATATTTAGAAAGACACAAAAGTTGTTAATAAAAGCTTGTAGTAATACTTATTCGTCTTCGCTATCTTTCCAAATCTACATTCATATCTCAATATTCGTATCATTACTTCAGAATCCCTAGTTCAAGGACACCTAACCGTAATTCTTAATACAGCCTCATTTTCTCCCAGATTTATAACAACATTAAACATTTAAGCTTCATAATCATTAAGGCTTTAAAAACCTATGCTTTATTCCCGCGACATAATATTTGATTAATAAATCACTCTAATTCATTTCATTAGTTTGCATCTTAAAATGTAAGAGTGAGACGAAAATATGTGAAAAAGGGTATGTGAGAATGAAATGGAAAACAATAGAGCACTGAAAGTATGTTCACAGTTTCCACACCGCACAAAGGATTTGGGGTCACGATGATAGGGCGGGGAAATTACCCGAATTTCGTGGAGATTTTCACACATCCTGTAAAACAGCAGAAAATATGTTCACAAAGACCATGATTATGCATATGATTGTTACGTTACTAACTTACTTAATGCATATTACTTAGCGACAGACTTAATGTCTTTAAACCTACGTTATGTTAGAGACTAAATAATCTAAAAAACACAAATCTTTAAAAAAAACTTGGGCCTTAAATTCACGTTAGTTTCATACTCCTATATATTTTCATTTATGCCGAAATATATAAGAAAATATAAAGGAGTATGGACAAAATAGTTAAACCAAGAAACCAGCATCGACAGTCCCTGCTACTTATGTCAAAGTTCTTCTATATCATCACATCATGTTTAAAGAAAATCATTATTCTTCTTATGCAGTCGTATTGTAACGAAACATTCGATCCTAATATTTACAACCCTTATTTATTAAATATAAAACTGTAGCACCACAATAAACCGGGAAAAATGTAAAATCGATTTTCCGGCTTGCAACATCGCGTCGGAAAACCGGGAACGGAGCTAGCTCGTTCACGTCAGTCAGTCGACCGCTAGACCTCGCGCGCGAAACACGAAACCAGTTTCTACCGAGAAAACCGGAAAATTCGGGTTAATCGAACACCTATCTAAAAATTCAAATTTTGAACACAAGTGACTTTTAGGTGTGAGCAAACTCGTTCTTTTTTAAAGGTTGTGATGAGTGCACAGGATCGTATTAAGGGATATTATTAAAATAGAGCTGTTGGCTACAGTGGGGCAGGTGAGACTTCTTCATTATTTATGGTGTTGCTCGTTCGGAGATGGTTTGTTTTGACTGTAGTCACTTTTGTTGGATACATCAGTAAATAAAAATGTATCTTTTACAAGTAATTCCTTTTCTAAGAATATAAAAAATAATTTTTCTGTTCAAATACTGGTAAAAAAAGAGGCTTTTATTTACTATTTTATCAATTACTAATCTACATTGCTTCATATCCGTAAAAATGTCATAATAAATTAATATGAGATAAAGCACCACACCTCTATGCATATAACAGGGTTTAATATAATAGGGGAATGAATATACGGCTAATTGCTTGTTGATATTTTAAGCTAGGTTAGATAAGTAGGTCAGAGAATTAATTTTTAAAACGCGGGCTTAAAAAAGCAGCAAAAGGGAATAAAATCTCTAGTATATTGGTGCGTAATCCAAACTTTGTAATTAACGTTTAAAAAGTTGTCAGGCCGTCCGAAAAAGAGATTTTTGCCCAAAAATAATACGGTTGAGTTCGCAGCGAGAAAAGTTCTTAACAAAATTAGGGAACCACTTTGGGATGGCACTTTATTAAAATGCAAAATATTTTCTGTTTTCGAGTGTCCTCTTCAACATGCTCTCTGGTTCCATTTCGTTAATTAAAAATAATGTATAGGCAGCGGTAGACAAGAATTCGTTTTCATTCAACACCATATTTTTTTTATTTGCTCTTAAATTCTTTCGTGTGTCCGAATTCCAGTTTTCCGGTTGTTATCGCCTACAGGTTGCATTTCTCAACCGATTCTTATGAAATTTTGTGAGCAGGTTCGATAATTATATGAAGATTTTTTTTTGACCCAGTTTATCAAAGTTTTTAGAAATGGTGGATATATGAGAGTTGGAAACGAAAAAATATAATACTTCAGCCATTTCAAAAAATATTCATAAATGTCATATACGATACGAGTAAAGTTTTTGTTACCCTTATTAAATTTATTTATATCATTTGTTTAATTGTGTGCAATAAAGAATAAAATAAATAAATAAGACTCAACTTTTTGTTCAAACAACTTTTTAATCTGATAATCTTCAAGGGATCAGTATGTGAGGGGCTATGCAAAGACAGACTCGTGATGTCTACAGCTCACAGAGCCACAAGTAATAAAGAGTCTTCTTAGTTGTCTATACCTTATTACATTAGATACCTAGGTTTACACAAGTATTAGGAGCTGGATCAACAAAACTTAAAAAAAAATATTGCATCAAGTCAAATCAGATACTTTTTTCTTAACGTCAAAAACATTCATTTTCTATGGGATTTGTATGAAATATCGATTTACGTGTATGACGTTATAGTTCCTTGGAGTCATATAGCGCTCTTAATATCCGTTTTTCTGCATTAATAAATCTAAAATCACGTTCAAAGTGGATGTGATCAATGACAAGTGGCATTATTTTGTGACGTTTTATTCTATTAACAGTACTAAATAATTTATTTTTGACCCACCGTAAAACCCAATTAGGTATGTAGGTAAACTATAAAGAATGTATAGAAAGTGGGTATAAATTGAGAGTCATCACGTGTTTGTTGTCGAACACCTGTCATGCCCGGCAAACTTGAACGGTCGATAAGACGGTGAGGTGACTGACAAATTACTAAACTATGTAATCTATCCTTTCAGTTAGAGATATGATGATTTATGACAAAAATGTAGTTAAAAAAGAGAACAATTCTTGGAATGGTGGAGGATTACAAAGGAAAGAAAGTGGGTATAAATTGAAATCCATGACATGTATTTTGTCGGACAGCTGTCGTGTCCGACGAACTTGAACAATCGATAAGATGATGTTTGCCAAATTAGGTACTAAATTAAAGTTATTATTTTAAAGCCATTATTTATTTTGTAGCCTGTTGTACAACAGGCTACAAAATCATGGTGCGAGGGAAAAGTATTTCAGCCACGGCTGCCAATTTATTTATGATGTAAGTACGGTCCTGTATAATTATTTATATTTAAAAAAAGGCCGTTATATCTATGTACTCTATGTACGTTAAATAGTATTCTGAGTATACATATCATTATCATTACAACTCCTCTTCCGTTCACAACTAAGCCTAAGGGTCTCTCCGTCAAAATTTTGACGAAGAGGAAAACGCCACGCTGGCAAGTGCGTCTTGCTGCGTTCTTCCTGGCCACGTTTGCCTGAGTTCAATAGTTTATGACATAAAGAATACAGTTATCCAACCCAGTTTACCAGGCTCACCTGGACTCGGACTCGGAGGACTCGGAATTGGTGTAACAATGCCGTACAGCAGTAGTACAAAGTATCAAATAATTAACCCTTTAAGCAGTACAACATTGCTACTCCCTTATATTATACATAGGCATTATAAATGCCTTAAAACCGTAACTACAACCGGTTTTTATCGGATACTAAAACATTATCAACCCAGGCACCATTACTATTCAATCTCCACATACTAGGGCAGCAGAAATTATGTAGATTTAAAGAGTTCCAAGCTCAAAGCCTCTTTCGTATACGGTCGTAATTGCTTCCTGTAGGAAACACGGCGTGTGAAAAACGACCCACCCCACTCGCCAGCTACCAGGCTGCCATAAATTTGAAGAGGCAAGATGCAATTAAGTTTCCTCGGGTGCACAACACAGAAAATAGTTTTTTGCTTCCGGGAAAGTACTGGCTTTCATTGAGCTTTGAAGTCAATTTCGTTCTTTATTAAAATTGGAGGTCGGAAAAGGATTTCGGTACTTATGAGAAAATTTTCATGGGATGTAAAGATACACTTTTAGTTGCCCTTCCGAGCTGGTCTGTGTAAAAAATAAAAACGACCTATACGTAGACCTATAGCACCTATAGCACAGAAATTTATAAGAGTATTTCTTACAGAATAGAATCTCCTAAGGTCCCGCGCAATCTGCGTCCCCGTTCCCCGTTCCCGCACCTCTTCCTAATTCTCGCCTTGTCAAGGGACGACAGCGGGCGAACACAAACGCGTTGACGTGTGTGTGTAGGCATAAATGATACTTCGCTTCTATGAAGTTTCCTACCTGTGCCTATAGTACATACCAGTAAATATGTAGGTCTTCTTCTTAGAAGAAGAAGAATATTTAGTTGACGCAGCTAGCAACTCAACACTATTAGATTTCCTTTTACACCTACTGGAAACAGTACATTGTGGCTAATCCAGTCATGGGAAAGTAAGTTAGAGATTCAAACTCGTATAGAAACAGCCCGAGCAGCCTTTTATTTGAAAAGATGAGAAAAGTACTGTGTAGTCAAGAACTCTCCATGCAACTTCGTTCGTAATATGTTGGAGTCTCCACCATATTGTGAACGAGTTTGCTTCAGCGCTATGTGTGCCTCTTGTGTTGTAAGATTGTGAAGCGTGGACCTTAAAAGAAGACATCCAAAAGAATTCAAAACCGTTTGACACGGGGTCTTACTATATACTTACTTACTATTACTATAGTTCTATGCTAAGGATAAGCTGGTCTTACTATGGTACTTAAGCTGGACGGATCACATTATTAATACTGAAGTTCTGGAGCGCATGGGCAAAAAAGTAGAGCTCTTTTGAACCATTCTTCTTCCTCTAAGCGCATTCCCAGTTGCATCCTCAGCTGTGCTGCTTTAAAGCCAGGGGTGCGCTTTCCTGCTTTTTCTTCTCCAAATGTAACATGCATATCAATGGTCACCCAAGGATGCCAAAGACCTTGCGAAGTGGATAAGAAATAGCCGGAACAATTTAAATGAGTTTCAAGGACTTAGCACAAACATCTCGTACTACAATTGCATTCCCAAGGAGGGTTAACTTCGGGCGGCGGCCGGTTGTAAACATTTTTCGCACAAATACATTCCCAAAGTGGGTTGACGTCAGGCAGGCGGCCGGTCGTAAAACTATAGCTAAATCATTTAAACTGTTCTGGCTATTTCTTCTCCATTTTGCAGGTCTTTGGCATCCTTGAGCCATTGACATGCATGTTATATTTGGAGGAGAAAAAGCAGGAAAGCGCACCGCGGGCTTCGAAGTAGCACAGCTGAGGATGCAACCGGGAACGTGCTTAGACGAAGAAGGAGAAGAAGAGTTTAAATGATTTGGCTAAATAGCATCAGAGTATGTCATGGGGGATGTAGTTTTACCCATGGCACTACCGGTAGAGTCAAGGGAAAGAAAAATAATCCATGACACTACGCAGTAGCGTCACGGGCAACTAATGGTTTTAATACCGGCCGCCTGCCTTACGTCAATCCTCTTTGGGAATTAAAAAAAAATAAGAAAATTCTTTGTTACGTTTGTCACGTGTTAAGCAACCCACAATACCATCGCGAAAGCGCAAATTTAGGTCGCAAAATCTTGGCTGTAGAACATCAGACAATGAACTGGTATCAAAACAGTAGAACAGGCTTGCTTGCTTCAGGCTTGTCATGGACAAAACAAGAAAAATTTTAAGCATTCATTTTTCATAAATATTTACCTATATAATACATACATATCCGTGCAAAATAAAGGGTAGCTAGTAAATCGTAATTAATTAAAAAAAGACATGGCGTTATCGGCCCGCGTTAAAACCCTAACACTCCTTGAAAATGATCGTTTTACCGAATTTCTTTTGTGGTTCTGCGTAAATAGGAACGATCCATCAAAATCATATGAAAGGAAATCAATAGAACGTTTTGAACGCGTTATGTTGAATGGTCTACATTAACATTGAATTGCTGTTGCTATGCATTATTCAGGGTTAGTGTCCTGATTACCTGAGCAATGAATAAACAAGTTAGTAATTAATATATGTACTTAGGGTATATAGTAGTAGGTACTTATATTAAATTTTGTGTTACCAGTGATGACTTATGGCTCTGAAACGTGGTCTCTTACTATGGGTTGGACATGGCGAAAGCCTTCGATCGGGTCTGGCACAAGGCTCTTCTATCGAAACTTCCTTCTTTCGGGTTGCTTGAGAATACCATTTATTACCAGTTTCCTCACAGGGCGCTGCATCAAAGTCGTTGTTGACGGTTCATGCTCTGAATATAAATAAGCCCGTCAATGCTGGTGTCCCGCAGGGCTGTGTTCTGTCTCCTACGCGTTTTCTTCTGCATATCAATGATATGCTGCAATCCAGCAGCACTCATTGCTATGCAGATGATACCACGGTGGACACCTCTTATACTGGTCAAGCCAATATTTCTCGGGCAAGCGTCTCTGAGTGTCGTACAAAACTTGTTTCTGATATCGAAACTTCGTTGAACCATGTTTCAGATTAGGGTATTTCCAACTTAGTCCAATTTAACCCCAAAAAACCACAAGTTTGTAAGTTCACCGCAAAAAAAGTCCTTTTGTCGTATCGTCCTCGTTTCAGGGCGCTTCCCTAGATATTTAGCCGAAGATCGGAATTCTGGGAGTCGAGATTTCAAGCGACGTTCATTTCGCGGTCATCTTAATGACAAGGCTAAGTTGGCTTCGCGCAACTCGTATAATCGAAGATGGAACTCTCGTCGGCCGTCTCGATCCTCTGGCTCTCCGTAGGGATGTGGCATCGTTGTGCATTTTTTATCTCATCTATCATGGGGAATGCTCTGAAGAATTGTTCGACCTAATACCTGCTGCGAAATTTCACCACTACACCACCCGCCTGAAATTAAAATTTCATCCACACCACTTGGATAGTTGGCAATCAACCACCGTACGTTTTAAAAGGAACTTTCTGTCACGTACGACCGAACTGTGGAATCAACTTCCTGCAGCGGTTCCTCATGTGAGAAAAGCAGTAGGATTTTGAATATAATTTAGACAGATTTTGAAAATGCTAACACGCGTGTCTATTGGCACTTGCAGCCTTGGTTCTGTTAGCCTTCTTAGGGAAAAAGACGTTATAGTGTATTTATTTACTTCCTGAAAATAGTTTAAATTAAAAATAGTTACTGTAGTTTTCTCAGTCCAATTCCCACACGAAAACGTTAAGCTGTCAAAAAAGGAGGATTACATATTTTTCTTCCCTACAAAATCACAGTCTGATAACAGTTTGGATACGTAAACAAAGCTTCTTTTCAATTCAAACAAAAATGGCGGAACGAAAATGGCTGCACCTGGAATTGTAACAAAAAGAAAACTGTAGCCACCTATCTAGCTGCTCTTCGCGTCCCGTATTCATGTTCCTAGATTAGTGCAGTGGAGTTGAAAACATGGTTTTTTGAGACTAGCTTTATGCCTATGTTTCGTATGCATATGGTGTTTAGGGTTTCATTTCCAAATTCGACTAATGACAGAGGAGAAAGAAAAAAAAAGGAAAAGGTTTTATTTGTACTTTTTAAGTGGTTTTTTTTACAACTTAAATACTTAAAAATAAATTACTTATAAATATAAACTATTATAAATAAATTCTGTCGGAAGAGTGCCCAGAAGGCTAGCAGCATTGTCACGTTGGATGGCAATTCTTTGTGCTAAGAAATTGCCAGCCTCTGGTCACCTGATACCTCGACCAGCCTTTTACTTATAAAATTGAATATACTATGTGCAGAAGGCCCCCACGGTCCCAATGTTTCAACCCCAAACGGCTCAAATATGTATGCCTCTCCTAGACAAGGATACTTGTGCCGTTTGAGGGATTCAGCAGTAGCTGCCGCCGTGCCAGTTGTGTTACATTACAATAGTGTCGCAGAATCCTTTTAAGCATATGAATGCCTGTGCCAGGGTTCTCCACTCTTTCGTCCATGAAGTGAACTTAATATTAGTTGTACGTAGTATATTATTACTCTGTGATAATAGTAACATGGTCATTTTTAATTTTTTATAAAACCTTAATTGTCCCATTGTTGGGACAACACCCAACATGGGTATTTTTAAACAAAATTTGTATACTGAAATAAAACTAAAACAATTTAAGTTTGTAAGAGTGGCTACACATTGGTCCATACTCATATAATAATATCAGCCATTCCAATTCGCTAAGAAGCAGACAAATAATAAGGCAGTGAAATATGTACCTCTATAAAATAAATAAAAGTACATTTGAAATACATAAGTAAACACTAAAAATAACATACAAATAAAATAGATATAATACACACAAGTGCGAAGCTGGGGCGGGCTTGAAATAAACCTCAAAATTAAAATAAATAACTGCAAAGAAAAAAAAAAAAGAAAGCTCATGCGACGCGTTGCACTTCAAAAATTGCATGCAACCAGATTAGTGGCGTAGCTTTAAAATTAAAATGTTGAATTGTCTTTGTGCTGGAAACTCGTGGTTTATATGAATACTTTTTTGACAACCTCCTTACTTTTTATGTGGTCGTAGTTAAAAATTACCACCTGATTTATTTATTTTAACTTTTATTGAGCGAAAAGCTACAGTAGTAATATGGGATATATCCAGACGACCTCCGTGGTGTAATGATCAACACGTTTGTCCGCGAATTCTAAGATTCTGGGTTCGATCCCCAGCCAGGGCAAGTTGGGAAATGGCTTTTTTCTAATTGTCCTGGGTCTTGGGTATTTATACAACGTGGAAGGGACATGCCCGTAATAAATCGAACCACTGTCTATACTAGTCATTATAGTATATAATGAAATTAAAATAACAGTCAAAGAACAAAAAAAAAATTTCGACCTTTCCATACAAAAGTGAGCAGCCATCCGGGCTATTTGTATGGGAATGTCGAATTTTTTTTTTACTTTTTGACTGTTATTTTAATTTCATTATACTTTAGTGATCTAGTATGGTCTGTGGTTCGATTACGGGTATTTCCCTTTCACGTTGTATATTTATTTATTATAAAAGAGGCATCCCATAATACAAGTTTGAACTTTGTGGCTGGCTCAATCAGTGTGATTAGTCCTTATCTATTTATTTATTAAAGGAATCGATACGTGTGTAATGGAATGATAAGATATATTCGTAGACTGTATATTATGTGAAATTAAACTAGAAATCAATCGAGTGTTGGAGTATGGAAAAACAATGTATTTTTTACTTTCTGACATGAGTGACTGACAACAAAATATATAGAAAAACAAAATAGGTATAAAAACTGAAAGATTGCAAAAGAGTTTGCAACATCCTCCCACCCTTAAGTTAAATTAATTAACTTAAGGACAGGGCGACGAAGCAAACCCCCAGCAGTCTTGACGTCGACTACCCTTACTACCCCATCTCTGCCTGATGAATGAAGCTCCAGTTTATTCCTCTTGATGCCACAAAATCTTCAATAGCATGAGAGTAAAACTCTTTCAAAATCCTGTTAGCACCTACAAAAGCGGTCCCATTGTCCGAAAATATTGTGTGTGGGTTGCCGCGTCTTGCAGTGAATCTTCTCAAGGCCATAATTGCAGAATCTGCTGACAGGCTATGGACTATTTCCAAATGGAGGGCTCTGCAGGTAAGGCATGTAAAGAGGGCGACGTAGCGTTTTTCGTGTCGACGTCTAATTGCAACCGTCAAAGGTCCAAAATAGTCTAAGCCGGTAAACGTAAAGGGCCGCTGATGATGTGCTAGCCTTTGAAGTGGAAGGTCTCCCATAGCTGGGTTCTCCCATAGCTGGGTTCATCGGTTGAGCCTTGCGAATTTTGCAAAAATAGCATTTGGCGGCTATGGTTCTTACAGTATTTCGTAGATGTACAATCCAAAACCGTTGTCGAATTTCATTTATGACCATTTGATTGTTTCCGTGGCCCGCTCTTCGGTGGTAATTTTGCAGCAATAATTGTACTGCTGGGTGTATTCTCACAAATTTCTGCAATGCGATGAGCAACAAACGGTTTAAACGTACGTGCGTCACTTTGTAACCATCCAAGAACAATCATAGAATCTGTCCAAAAATATGTCCGGTCTGGTTTTTTGCGGTGACCTTCCTGGATACTGATAGCAAGTCTGGAACCTATAAAGGTCCCTGGAGCTCAAGTCTCGGTATAGATGTCGGTTTTAATGAAGAGACTTTAGCCTTACTCGAGATCAGAGTCACTTTGTAGCTTCCATCCTCATATAAAAATCGCCAGTAGGCTACACAAGCGTAAGCCTGCTCGCTTGCGTCGACGAAGACGTGGAGTTCCCTTTCAAGCGGTTCAAAATTTTCCGTCGAAACGTACCAACGAGGTATCTTTATAGTCACAGCCCTGGTGAGCTCCTGATACCAGTCGGTCCACTTCAAAACTTCTGATGTAGGAAGTTGAGTATCCCAGTCGATGCCTGATCTCCAGGTCTGTTGAAAATATATCCGCCCTTTTATTACGATGGGCGCTAGCAAGCCTAACGGATCATTGTTGCATATTAAACCATTTCTAACGTAAATATGGCTTTATTAAATAAAATTGTACAGGCAATATTTAGATATAGTGACACACAGACTAGAACGTCATAACGTTGTTGTCTATGACGATCTTGCTTGCAGGTCGGATAGGTTGCATATCACCACATTCTCCCGTGGTTAGGAAGAAACATAGTCGTGTAAATAATTAGGTAGGTGCCTCTCTCTTGTCGAACGACGAGGAAGCACAGGACTCTGTACAACTGGAGCGTTTGGAGCATTACTAGCTTCTTGCTCATCAGACAACTCGTCACTAGACTCAGCCGAGTTCCAGCTAGATGAAGATTCTTCTGTATTATAAGAATCATTCCCGGTTGGGGCTAAATGCCGGTTGGAAACGACCAGCTCCCGGCCGTTCTGAAGTCGTACATGTGAATGTTGATTATTCGCTTCCAGTAAGTCCACCTCCTCAACCAGAGGATCGTATTTGCTTCTCCTGGCGTGGTTTTTATATAAAGCTTTCTTAGCCTCCGTCAACCATGTTGGCATTGATTGTCCATTAGCTGATCTTCTAGGATGGTTGAACATTCGCTCGTGTGGTGTACATCCAGTTGCTGTACATAATAAGGATCTTATGGCATGTAAAGATTGTTCTAGAACGGTTTCCCAGTGGGTGATGGGTAGGTTCATCGATTTTAAAGTAAGTTGTATAGTTTTCCAAATGATTCCATTATATCTTTCAGTTTGGCCATTCCCTTGAGGATTGTATGGCGTAGTATAACTGGTAGCTATACCTATTCCGTGTAGAAAAGTTTTGAGTTCAGCAGATATGAATGCAGTTCCTCTATTAGAATGTACATAAGATGGTATACCAAATATGGCAAATAAGTCTGAAAGCTTCTTTTGGACTGTTTGTGAACTTAGATCAGAACACGGAAATGCGAAAGGAAATCTAGAGAACTCATCGATCACAGTCAGGATGTATCGGTTTCTAGTATCAAATGGTAATGGTCCCTTGAAGTCAATCGAGATCCTTTCAAATGGAGCAATGGCTTTGATTATTGTGCCCTTCGTTCTAAGAAATCTTGGTTTTATTTCTGCACATACAGAACACGATGATGTCATTCGTCTGACATCTTCGACTGAGTATGGTAAGTTTTTAGATCTTATCCAGTGAACCATGCGAGTTATTCCTGGATGACATAGATTTTTGTGTAGTTCAAGTAGACTAGCGCTATCTAAGGATGTTGAAGCTGTCATGTTTGCTCTTGATAGGGCGTCGGCTACTATGTTGTCTTTGCCTGGACGATACGAAATTTCAAAATCGTAATTTGAAAGCTCTAGGCGCCAACGTTGAATTTTGTCGTTCTTAATTTTTGAGCCATGTTTTTGATCAAACATGAAAGAAACTGATTTCTGATCCGTTATTAGACGAAAAGTTTTGCCAATCAGAAATTGACGCCATTTCTTTATGCTCTCAACGATGGCAGCTGCTTCTTTTTCAATAGCGGAATGGTTGCGTTCATGAGTACCTAGAGTTCTCGAAAAGAATGCTACGGGTCGACCATCTTGGGTGAGAGCCGCAGCAATAGCATGATCGGATGCGTCTGTTTCTACTGTTAGTTGAATTTGGATTAATAACATTGACTGCTGACTTCGCTATTTCCTCTTTAAAGTGATCGAAATGATTGTACAGCTTCAAGCGTTAATGGAAATTTCTCTGTTTTTGCAAGAAATTTAATTTTGTCTGAAAATTTTGGAATCCATTTAGAATAATGCGCGAAAAACCTACCCTACCTAATTATTTACACGACTATGTTTCTTCCTAACCACGGGAGAATGTGGTGATATGCAACCTATCCGACCTGCAAGCAAGATCGTCATAGACAACAACGTTATGACGTTCTAGTCTGTGTGTCACTATATCTAAATATTGCCTGTACAATTTTATTTAATAAATTGTTGCATATTAAACCATTTCTAACGTAAATATGGCTGTGTGTGTTTTTTACCCACTGGCTTGTTCGATTGATTGAGTCACTTTTAGAGCAAGTATGATGGCCTTCCTCCTTGGACCCCACCTCTATTAGCTCCAATTCTGCCTGGAGCTCAGCTTCTTCTACCTCCGCAAGTTGTACAGCAAGCTGTTGTGCGGCTTCGAATTGGCGGCGCTTGTATGTCGCCACTAGCGCAGCCTTCCGCGCCTTCGCGGATGAGGAAGTTCGATGTGATGATGCCGACCGCATGCTGCTTGCAGGTTTCTCGCGTCCATTGGAATGCTCACTACCGACAACCGTTGCATGAGGTGATGGTGGAGGGTTTTGATGATGAGAGGATGTGGGCTCTGTTTTCTTACTGCGAGTGATCATGATTAGAGTGAAACTAAATGAATGAATAAAATTATGCTGATAATCGGCGAGATGGACCAAAATATGTAATGGAATGATAAGATATATTCGTAGACTGTATATTATGTGAAATTAAACTAGAAATCAATCGAATGTTGGAGTATGGAAAAACAATGTATTTTTTACTTTCTGACATGAGTGACTGACAACAAAATATATAGAAAAACAAAATAGGTATAAAAACTGAAAGATTGCAAAAGAGTTTGCAACAACGTGTAAGTTTTGATTTTGACGAACAACTGGGAATTTTTTTTGTTCAGGATTTTGCAAAAGACACTTGAACAGAAATTCGGAGACAGTAACTTTCATAATAAAATATCGTTAATAAAGGTAAGTAAAACTAAACTTAATATGGCAGAATTAAATTTAAAATGGCGCCCATAACACAGATTAAAAACATCCGGTGACGCCATCATTTCAGTTTCAATTACTTGTTGTTTTTACGTCGAACGAAAGTTTACGACGTGCTCTTTAGGGTTGTGAACCTTAAATGGAACTGGGCGGGACACCTGGCTAGAAGGAACGATGGAAGGTAAGGGAGTAAGGCTGTCACCGAGTGGTACCCCAAGAATAGAACACGGAGTTTTGAGCGTCCAGCGGCTAGCTGGGTCGATGATATCAAACGGATTGTTGGGAAGAACTGGATCGAACGATGGCTATGATAGGATTCAATGGCGCAGACAATAGGAGGCTTATGCCAAGCAGTGAGTCGTTGAGAGCTGACGATGATGATGATGACATTTAGTTGTTGACCTATACCCACCTCATCTACTCGTTAACAATCTAAGAATGTCGTCCTAAAATCGAATGAAGGCATACTTCTAGGAATCGAAACAAAAGTGAAACTCTTATTTCTGTCTTTGAATTGAGATTAGAAGTGAGTAGTGATGTGAAAATCTGTATAATAATATCGACATCTTATCCACCATGTCACAGTTATCATTAATAAAAAATATGTACTATTAATTAATTTAGTTAAAGCCGTGTGGTTCCCGGCAGAGTAGAATAGGACCACTCCAAGTCTTCCCGTGGATGTCGTAGAAGCTAATAAACATCAGTGAGACCTCCAACTCATTCAAGGTGGGGCACTGCCCAGGCTAAATCCTCTGACTGCTTTGGCTAATATATGGTCCTGGTTACTACCAATGGAGACTAAAAAAGACCTGATGATGATGTACTTAAAACTATAGAGAGCGTTTGACACAAAAAAAAAATGATTCTGTTGCATTTTTATTTATTTATTTAATCTTTATTTATTTATTAAATCTTTATTGAACACAAAGGTACAAAAGGTGGACTTAACGCTAATGCATTCTCTACCAGTCAACCTTTAGGAAAAACAGAAAAATCAATTTTATTGCGATAGGCCATATTTATTGTCCATCAAGTACAAATTGTACAGAAAAATAGACGCACTTAATGCTTAAAGCGTTGTCCAGTCAACCTTTGGATTAAAAGTCTAAATGTGGTTTATTTCTTTATTAAGTTAAAAGTTAAACTAAATTGAAAGACGCTAGTGAAACTGAAAAATAACAACCCAACAATTCTGATGTGGTTAATTTCGATATTTTCCATTAATTTTTCATAGTAATTAATGTTAGATGTGTTTAATATTCATCTTTATTTTATTTATTTTATTTATTCAAGTACACTTGGAAATTTACAAAAATACACTTAAAAAAAAATAAGGAAAACATAGTACTTAGGTGCTACTTATTTCTAAAGAAATTTCTTCCAGTAGACCCGCGAGAGGAAATGGGAAAAAAGATCCTTCTCGTTACACGGGTCTCAATCATCAAAATTCATTGATTGTCCAATTGTCCAGTATCGATATTTTATCAATCGATAGTACGATTATTGAGTACAACACTACACCTAATTAATCACAATGGCTACGCTTTAAAAGGTTCTCAGAAACGTTTTTCTAGTCAGAATTGTTTAATTAAATCAATTAGTTTCCGTTTTCTTGACTGATTAATATTATAATAAAGGAAACATCGGGACGATGATTTTAGAAACACGTTTTTTTATAGCAAGTAACGAATTACAGCGTGTGACAGAAAGGTTATTTGAATTATTATACACGGTGTTTCAGAACGGCGAAATAATCCTTGAAAGGCATTATAATTTAGGAAATTGAATAATTCGCCCAGTAAAGCCTTTTTTGTAGAAACTCAATCAGCTTATTGCTCTATTTGTATGACCAAAATATTTGTATTCAGGAGCGCTATTTTTCATTCAGTGAATCACATTACGAATGATTTGCGCGAGTGTTTCCAAACGGTCGCATTTTTGAATTGATCATATGCGAAGGATTTGCACGAGTGGTCTTGACCACTCGTAATTTTGACATTTATAGCGTACAAATGTCAAAGAAACGTACCATGGAGAATCAGTTCCGTTTCACGCTGCTTTTTATTTTTGTTGAAATGTTTTGAAAACCATTGACAAATTTATGATATTTTCTGCGTAACACAATATTACTTATCGCTGACACGACTGTTTCAAAAATACGATGCAATGCGTCGAAACGCGAGTGGTGAGTTGGAAAACTACAAGTATTGTGTTTCGCTGAGTCCCTAAATGAAAAATAGCATTCCTGAACACAAACTGAGCATTGAAAAGGTAAAAAATACCTATCATATTTCAGTCATTTCGAAAATATTCAAAAATGTCATTATTCTTTTTTGTTACCTTTATTAAGACGAAACTTTTTTTTCCGAACAACTTTTTCATCCGATAAACTTCAAGAAGTCAGTATGTGAGGGGCTATGCACAGTCAGACTCGCGAGGTCTACAGCTCATAGAGCTACTAGTTGTAAATATTAGAGAAAACCACAGAACAAATACTAATACTCCGCACAGAAGTCTCACTCAGCAAAGAAATTCAAAGAAATATCTACTCAATGTTGTTAGTGATACGGTTTAATTTAGATCACGTCAGAACTCAGCACCTTTTCGTTTAGATAACTAGACATCCATTGCAGGCCAATTTCATTCTTATTACTCTGGACAAACGATTCGTATGACTGAATTTACCACTCCGAGGGGCCGCCTGCGCGTATAGTAATAATGTAGGTACATTTTCGATACCTAAACGGGGAGTGACACAGGCCTGATAAAACAAAACAAGACAATGCCTTCCCAACGTCTAAATATTTCTTACTCGTAGAGTCAAAACAAAACACAATAACACACAAAATGAGCACAGAAATGACAAACGACTTACCTCATATCGTGGAATGTGAGCATTTGTACGTACAATATCCTAATGATAAAGAAACTTGTAGATGTGACACTAGCATGAGACAAAAAAACATGGTAATGTTTGATAACGAAGTGACAGAGGTGACAAAAGTGCCTCGAATGGCTTCGAAAAGAGTATGTTACGACTATGCCTTTGTTTGCTTTATATCAATACTAACTCGTATTACAAAATGAAGTACGGCACGTCCTATCTACTAACTACTTAGTTATATAGGTTGACTATATAGGACTGATATACTGCAAGAAGATTACAAAGTAGTATGAGCCGCATGAATATAGGAATTAAGTAATTGTCATCAGTTTTAATTCTTGAAGTAATTCCCCGGGTGTTGCCGGCGCATGGGTTGCCTTTTGTTCTCTTTAATTTCTCCGTTTTGTTGACGTTATTTAACAATTCAAATAGAAATTGCACCATTAACAGAAGGTATTAAGTACAAAAAACAGAGGAAATTACACTAACGCGGACTTATTGTATATCAACCTTATAGATTAACATGCATTGCATACCCATGGGTACATAACGCGAAGGACTGATGGCCGATGGGGCAGAAAGGTTCTTGAATGGCGGCCACGTACCGGCAAGCGTAGCGTAGGACACCCATCTGCTAGGTAGTCGGACGACCTGAGCAAGGTTGCAAGAAAACGCTGGATGCAGGCCGCTTCCGATCGGTTGTTTTAGAAATCCTTGGGGAAGGCCTATGTCCAGCAGGGACTTCCTGTGGCTGATATGATGATGAGATGATGCATAGCCATGCAAAGCCTAAGCGGACCGCTTATTAGCAATAAACTTTAGAACCTCGAACATCATTAGTATTTGGGGTCAAATACTTTTTAGCTTACAATTTGTATGTAATGCGACATCTTGAGAAAATATAACAACGTTGTCCTTATAAGAAAAGAACAGAAATGTGAACAATGCGAAATCGTTTACAGAATACAAAACAAGAAGTTTAAACATTTCTATAGTTTTTAACCGACTTCAAAAAAGGAGGAGGTTATCAAATTGACTGTATGTTTTATTTTATTTTTTTATTTTGTATGTATGTTTGTTACGCGATATCTTCGCCAATTTTGAACCGATTTTGATAATTCTTTTTTATTTGAAAGCCTTTACTACGTTGGTCTTGGTGAAGATATGATGAAGAACTTTGGAGATATGAAAGAAACTCCTTAAAAAAATTTGAAGTAATACACATAGAAAAAGAAAGCAAAACAAGATAAAGCATGGATGGAGGACGCTAGACAAGATGGCTGCCTGCTGTATTTAATTCAGGTTTTTTTTTATGACAGATGACGTTGGCAAACTGTCGAAATCGACTAAATCATTTGCTCCTACTACATAAATAGTAGTTCTTCCACGTTGGTCTGGAAGTAAAGAAAAATAACTGTACCAGACTAGCAACCCATCACTGTTTTAATACCTTTTTCCGTCTTCTCGTCCACCATCACGCTAAAAGTGGCCTAATCTTGCTGCCTTGGCTCTATCTGCTTAGAGCCTAAAGACCCAAAATGCTCTGTCTGCCTCGTTAAAGACATGATAGTGTAGGTAATTAGGTATATATGTATAAATAATAGGATCCGATGAGTTCCTTGGGGAATGAATGTTCCTAACTCCTTCCTCATGCAGCATGCAACTAATGAAAATGAATCGGGATTGTGTTAACTTGTGGGTTATTCTGGATTATTAGGCCATCCGGAAATATCTGGAATACCAAGAGTACAATAGTGGCCCTACTAATTTAGAAATTCCTTTCCTGTTGATCTTCGTCCGGAGGATCATGATTTGATCCCCATATAGGGTAAGTAGGATAATTTTTTATTACCGTGCGGTTCCGGGCAGAGTAGGACCACTCCAAGTCTTCCCGTGGATGTCGTATAAGGCGACTTATGCATGGCAACTGTCTCAATCTGTGTGATTTGTTCTTATCTTTTTATTTATTTATATAACACTGTTTGTTGGTAAATCATTTATTTCTGACAAATTACAACACAAGTACAGTGTCACACAGTTATTTATTTTGTAGAACGACACAAACACACGAAATACTAATTAAAAGTCGAAAGTACAAATTGTTTTCTTGCTCAGCGGCCGCGATGATCTTGGGTTGGGACCGAAAAAAGTATGGCGGCCGTCGCGAGCGACGGGCGACAACGGGGGGATCACGTGCGCTCGAGACGCGCTCTGATTGGTCGGTAGCCCTGCGCCACAGACAGCCATATAAATTTAAGTTTCGCGCCTTTTATTATGCCGCGTTACATTTATCTTTCAAAAAATATTTTAACAATATTTTATTTAGCTTGCGCTGTTTGTTTTTTGGGTCAATTTTATGCAGGTTAAATTTGAGCCGCTTCCCGCTTTCTGATTGAGATTAAATTTAGTATGCTAATGTAAATCAGATGACAATGCGATATTATGATGACAAGAAGCTGATCTGATGCACACACACACACACTTTCACCATGCCTCCCCCCTCTCTCCCTAACTTAAGTAGTAGTTTTTATGTGGCTGATGTTTCCATTTTATATTAATTGGCTAAATGTAGATTTTACTGTTCCATTATAGTTTTTAAGCTTAAATTTTCCCCGCCGCTCGTCTTAAACTGTAAAAAATATTATGCTAATTCGTTCTGATTGCCCGCGATACAGGTTTTTGCCTAGTGCGGGAGTCGTTTGTTAAGCTCATTATATGTCAATGTCTATTCGGTAAAAAAAAAAATGATGATGGAGCCGGAAGGTGGCTGTAGGAACCCTGTAATAAAACGACGCAACCCCATCGAGATTGGGCTTATTACGATTATCTTGATAAGTACTTTGGCCTCAATAAACCTTTGTAAGAAAGTAAGAAAAAAAATTTTAAGACTTTTTAAATTTATTTTAACATTACGATATACATATGATACTTTTTTATGATACTTATAGTCATGACGCCTAACAAAATATACTAAAACTATCTTAGGGGTAGATTCAGTCCATGATACTGAACAACTTTTCCCAATATACATACATGCCTAAATCAAAATACAAAAAAAAATACATAGAAAGAAACTGATTATTTGCGAATGGTTTTCTTAAATGTGCAGCAAAGTAATTAGAGGGTGAATGGAAGGCTGTGGATCGCTATCGGCTTCGTGGAGTTTTCTTATGCCACCCTTAAGGGGATACATCACCATCATCTTAGCTTCCCATCAGGCTAGATAGAGGTCAAACGCACTCAAATCTCTAATAAAAAATAAATACATGAATTTTTCGGGGTCCATTTGAAATAAATTATTTCAAAGGAAACGGAGATATCATTTAAAATTTTGTCGCCCTAGATAACCCTTCAAACTATTTTATGAACTACTGTTCACAGTTTAAAGTAAGAACGTTAAGCTTTTTTAGCATTTTTGCGAAAAACGGCCACTTTTGGCAAAAATGCTTAGAAAAGCTTAACGTTCTTACTTTAAACTGTCCCATACAAATATGGGAGGTCAAAATTATTTATACACATTATATAGGCCAGCTAATTAACAAATGTGTGCATATTCGTATGAATCTGAATATGTGCTAATACATTATCGAGAAAGATAGTGAGCGAACCGATTGCTCTTCGACTGTTTTAAATATTATTCTCGTAGCAAATAAAATATTGTAAGCAGCCAGTTTTCCCAGAGGCGAATTAAATCGGTTTCCGGTTAGCTTGAACGGATTTTCCGGATTAAGTTTAAGCTGGTTTTCAAAATAAAGTACTTAGGGATAAGATACAAGCGTAAAACATGTATTTTTTATTTATTTATTTAATTTTATTACAAAAAATGTAACAGGCCTTTTCTACCAGTCAACCTACAGGTGGTGCTGATAAAAGCAAATTTTGGACGATTAGTACATTCAAATTAGCTATTTGACCATTATTAAACATTTACCTAAGACATATATTCATATATATACTTTCTTATACATTCATAGACCTACATATAAAAATACACAAATCTATACTAATATTATAAAGCGGAAGAGTTTGTTTGTTTGTTTAAACGCGCTAATCTCAGGAACTAATGGTCCGATTTGAAAAATTATTTTTTTGTTGGTTAGTCCATTTATAGAGGAAAGCTTTAGGCTATATAACATTACGTTCCGACAACCACGCGAATGAAGTCGCGGGCACAGCTAGTATTTTATAAATTCATAAACATAAAACTATATAAATATTTATAATACTCTATGACAATTTGTGAAGATAATAAGCGCGCACAGCACACTTAAAAATATTTTATTATTGCTCGAAAGAGGTAAGACTTTTTGACTTAGGTATTGTATGTATATTATACATGATTTTGAACCTCGTAGCTATATTCAAGGAAAGTATTCTTTGAGCGAAATAAAAAATACATATTGTGTCATATGTAACTTGTTTTATTAATAAAATCCAAAGATATCAGCCGACAAATGCATACCAAAAATCTCCCATTTGAATGTCACCACCGCTACCGAATTCGGCGGGCTGCGGCCTAGTAAGTAGAACGAGATCTAGTAAGTAGTTTTTTTTTAATACGTCATAAATCGTAAACGTCATAAATCGTAAAATGTTACTTGCTGCTACGGAACCCTTCATGGGCGAGTCCGACTCGCACTGTGCCACTTTTTTGTTATGGTTTCGTGTTCTATTAATGTTTCTGACTACAAGATTTCAATATAGCTAGGGGGTGAAAAATCAACTTGTATGTACCCTGGGTGGGACAGAGGGCCAAAGTCTTGCGTGGTTTTGCTTTACCATCGTTCTGTCTTTGGCAACGCGCTTCACTTTGGACCTAGCCTATTTTCAGCCGAATGGCAGGATGGAAACTCGGTACCTACAATTTTCATGCATAGCATGCAAAATTCACTTTTTTAGAGTTCCGTACAAAAAATGAAAAAATGGAACCCTTATAGGATTACTCGTGCGTTTGTCTATTCGTCCGTCTGTCACAGCCAATTTGCTCCGAATCTACTGGACCGAATCAGGTGAAATTTGGTAGGATGGTGTAATCCTATGACCCAAACAGATATGTGCAAAGTAGATAAATATTTTTTTAAAAAATAAGGGTCATTTTCGGGGTATAATTAGGAAATTGAAGAAAAAAAGTTTTGCAAACCTTACTGTGGCATATATCAAATGGAAGGGCTCGTTATGAGGATCTCAAATATATTTGTTATAATTATAAAATAAATAGTTTTGATTTTATTCATGAAAGAAGACGAAAATTGACCATTCCCCCCCCTGATCTCCGAAACTATTAAGCCTAAAATTTAAAAAAAATTACGAAATATAGTTCATTGCTTGCAGATTACAGGAAAACCTATAAGAATTTAATCAATTGTACGGAACCCTCTCCACGCGAGTTTAACTC
The DNA here is from genome assembly GCA_963576875.1 of Acrobasis repandana. Classification (NCBI taxonomy): domain Eukaryota; kingdom Metazoa; phylum Arthropoda; class Insecta; order Lepidoptera; family Pyralidae; genus Acrobasis; species Acrobasis repandana. Next base: position 5,246,287 of record OY756238.1, read on the forward strand.
GCACTTGGCCGGTTTTTTTATTTTGTTATGGGGTGAAATGGACATAATTCACGTCCTCCTATTCTAAGCGCGTTTCCGGTTACTTTCTTAGTTGGATCTAAACTGAACAATAATAGAAGAAAAAGCAAAGCAGATAATTGTCATAAGTATGTTGATATATATATTCTAGAACCATAGAGTAAACCTATTTATATAATGTGCATATCATACGAAGTCACAATTCTATACTTTTATTATTTTCTGCGGGTCCGTTTCGATTTATGCAGCTGTTTAACTTTTTAGGAAACCTTATTATATTCATTGATATTCGCAAAACGTAATCCATTTCGGGAAAATATTATTTTGTGATCATATTTTGTTAAAGGCGCTTTCAGCATTGGTCTTTTTAAGTTTTTCTTTAAACTTTTTTTAAACTACGTTTTTGTAACTAAGTAGGCAAAAGGCATAAGGCCTATCTGATGATGTGAAGCGGTAGTAGACAAGCAGTTTAGGCACTGGCTGTGCGTTTGTGAGGCTTCAGGCTCCAGGTTCATCCGGAGCGAGTTGTACTTTTGAGTTTGTACTCATATACAGTCATTATCAACACCACCAATTACTTCTGGTGAAGTAAAACATCGTGAGGAAACCTGCACACTAGATAACTAGTGTGTTATAGTGATTGTTTACTAGATGAAGGTCATTGAGTTACGTCAGAAGCCTTTAAGCAGCTAGAAAAATCTAGTAGAAAGAAGAGAGAATGATTAGGGATTACCGTAGACTATGGAAGTTTGCAACACCAAGCAACCCTGAATCTAATCTAGGGCAAAATGTGAATAAAGAGAGGAAGGTGGTTAATTGATTTTGCCGCCCCTCTCAACTGGCCACTCGAGGTGCGGGCTTGGACTCCCGAAGATTATATTTCCACACCAATTTTCCCAAAGATCAGCCAATATTTGTTAAGTTACTCGAATCTTTCCAGGATATCCACCCTCGGCTTATATACGAAAAGAGTTAGTACTTACGCTGCAAACCGGGCTCTTTGAATACATACAGAACCACAACGCAATCACATCAAAAGTACTATATAGGACAGCATAAACGCGTTAGAGTATTTCCAAAGAGATCAGCCAATATTTGTTAGGTTACTCCAATCTCCCCAGGATATCCACGTTCGGCTAATATACGAACCGAGTTAGTAAGTACGCTGCAAGCAAGCAGAGCTATTTGAATATAGAACCACTAGGCCTTAACATCAAAAGTATTAGGACAGCATAACCGCGTTATTTTCCAAAGAGATCAAACGGATATCTAGTTTTATGTATTCCGCTATAGGTTTGTACTTTTATGTATTCTGTGCTATAGGTGCAACAAATTTTATGGTATTCCGTGATATCCACCTTCGGCTATAACGAAACGAGTTAGTATTTACGCTACATACGTAATACAGAATCACAACGCCTCCATATCAAAAGTACCAGGACAGCATAAACACGTTAGAGTATTTCCAAAGAGATAAGCCAATATTTGTTGACTTGGTCGAATCTCCGCAGAATAACAATGAGCAACCCTCCGACATCCATAAATCTCGCATAGACACTTGTGGTTTTTTTACTTCTATTTTATTTACGACCAGATTTACATACAAAACTTGACGGCCGGCTTTTCAGTAGGGTAACTATGGGACCTGGCACCTTTTTACAGAGATATTTCGGTCCACTTGGCTTTCCTTACTTCGTATGTATTTATTGTTAGAATCCACCGATACTCTTCATATTTTCTCGAGGAAAAAGGGTTTCCTTAACATGTTGAAAAGGGTCGAATTTGTTTGATCGGTATCCGTAACATATAGATATACCTAATATTAAAGTATCCATTATTTTTCTTACGGATCTTTGATAAGTCTAATCTAGTTAAGCCCTAGCCTCGAGGATATTCTGAATAAGATTTATTTTTTACCCCAGATCCCCTGAACTTTATCCGTCCTATTACGCAGAATAACTTTAAGACTTGGTTTTATAATAATAATACTAGCGGGCAGCTAAATTAGGTTTTATAATATGTTTTTATAGACTTCTTATAGACGTATGTCTATAAAAAGTAACATACGAGTACTTACCTATATGCAAACCTAAGAAATAAAATAAATAAATAAATAAATATATAAGGACAAATCACACTGATTGAGCTAGCCCCAAAGTAAGTTTTTTTTTTAAACTTGTGTTATGGGATACTAACTCAACGATACTATATTTTATAATAAATACATATATAGATAAACACCCAAGACCCAGGACAATTTGAAAAAGGCCATTTTCCAACTTGCCCTGGCTGGGGATCGAACCCAGAACCTCCGGATTGGCGGACTAGCGTGTTGACCATTACACCACGGAGGTCGTCAATAAGGAGTATAATAATAAATTCATTTATTATTGGCCCACATTTCTATTGTATTCATATCCCCTTTGTCGGCCTAATTAAAAAAAAGCGACCAAGTGCGAGTCGGGCTCGCCCATGAAGGGTTCCGTAGCAGCAAGTAACATAATATAAAAGTTGTAAAGGTAAATTGCGGTTTACGATTTATGATGTTTAAAAAAATAACTATCTATTGTAGCCTCTTACTTGTTATTATTCACAAGAAGTTACCACCGGCTCTCTACATAGTAAAGACATGAGACCAATTCAGGGAGTGAGGTGGCGTGTGTTGGTTGCTCAATTAAACTACAATTTGTGAGCAACAGATGTGTTTTATTAATTATATATGCTCTTTCCTTACGGACTTAGATGAAAGGTTTTTGACTTACAAAAATCGAATGAGTTTATGAAACATATTAAGTTTAAAATTTATACTTATGTATTTTGTTAATTTGTTATTTATAGCTTTAGATATATAGTTTCACATTTATTTAAGTCTGTTTATATTTTATTTATGCTTATTTAATTAAAAGGAATGAATGACGACTAGCGACATCTCTTGTCAATTTCAAGCCGATATTGTATTTGTTTGGAAGACGCTAGTATAGATGTCGCTACTGATATTAAAACATTTTTTGTTTGTTACAGTACATCTCTCCCCGTTTAAAAAAATATTGTTAAATTTTTTTTTTTTTTAAGTTACCACGCTAATTTATTTTAGAAAAAGAATGAACTGCTAAACATTTTAAAGTGATATAATCTGAGATTTATTTTGCGAAACTCAGTGGCCTTCCTATCGCCTACCTATTATGAACTTATTCTAAAGCAAACTGCATGCATAGTTTTGCAACTAAGTTAATTGAAAGTTTCTAAATAATTTAAGTACCTATTGTGCTCATCATAAGTGCTAATCTGCCCTACGACATAGTCTTGGGATCGGAAGCTACATTGAGAGCAATGTAGACTTCCACAGATCTGGATGCACTGATGCTTATAAGTGTTGGTTTTAAATTCTGAATGTAGTACAAGTACACCGCAAATCTATCAAGACAGATTACACAAAGATGTAACACACTTCACTAATTGAAGAAATTTCTTATATAGTTAACTTACACGTTATGCTAGCTTATAATTACTAACTTATTTTATCTAGTTACAGCTACTTTGACTGCTATATAATGTATTTACATTAAATGTTAATATTACTTTCTAAGTGTTATATATCCGTTCAGATATATTTGTTTTAAGTTTAAGTTTTAATTATAAAGTACCATGTACTAAGTATTAATAATTTTTTTTAAATATACATGTTGAGTTAATTGGTTTGTTCCTTTATTATATTAAGTTGAGAAACAAAACCTTATTTTATTTATGTTTAATTAAGGTTTTTAAGTTTTTATTTTTAAGTTAAGGTGTTGAGTTTAAGTTAAATTTGATAATGGAAAACATGAGCTACTGAATCTAAAATCATTGTATAACCTTGCCTCCTCATACTTCCTTTTCACACGCCATCTGTCACATACTCTAAATCTAAAGTTGATGCATCTTTATGTATTTATTTATTTTTTAATATCCTTATATCCTTTCAGCATTTATTCATCCCCTTTCAAAATTAAATATTCACACGTCATAACCGGAACGCACGAGTTTGTGTGAATATTTGTAATGACAAGTTATTAAGATAAAGATAAGAGCTTTTAGTCTTCATGTTTTAAAATATCTTTTATGTGAAATTTACCTAAGGGTTTACCCTGCAAATCTTCTAAGCTATATACTACGGGTGAATGTTTAAACGAAATAACACATTTTTGAAAACGTGGTGCTAATTTTGATGTAAAATGCTTACTGGCATCTGATAGAGTAAACGTCCTTTTGTAAACAATTTGACCTACTCTATATTCTAAAGTACGTTTCCTAAAATCATAATGCTTTTTATTCTTGTCATGTTGTAATTTTAAATTTTGACTAACTTCTTTAAATATCGTTTTAAGTTCTTTTAAATTATCACCATAAATTCTATGATCCTCCACAGATAACAAGCAGTGAGGAACTGGTTCTTCAGAGTTCAGGTGCAAGTTTCCATCGACATACATTTCTCGTCCATGAACAAGAAAGAACTGAGAAAATTTAGTTGCCTCATTTACCGAGGTGTTTAATGCACACTGTATTTCTTGGATATTACTGTCCCATTTCCTATGGTTTGATTTCACATAGGAGGCAATAGCGTAAAGAACATTTCTTATGGCTCTTTCTGCTTGATTAACCTGAGGGTGATACCTAGGATTATAATAAATATTAGGCACATTATATTTGCACATTAAATCTCTAAATTGTTTTGAAATAAATTGAGGACCGTTATCAACATAAACAAATTTAGGAACTCCGTGTACTAGAAAAACTTTCTCTTCCAGAATCTTAACAATAGCAGTGCCTGTTGCATTCCGTATAGGAAACAACATAACATATTTGCTAAAGTAATCTGAACATACTAACAGATTCGTGTTTCTCTTAGTTGACACAGGAAATGGTCCGAGTAAATCGCAACATATTGCTTCAAATGGCCTATTTACTTGTTTAGGATTTCCCATTAAGCCAGGTCTAGATGAATTCACCGGTTTGTACTCTTTGCAAGTTTCACAACTATTTACATAATTTTCAACATCCTTGTACATATTTTTCCAAAAATAATGTAAAGCTAATCTTTTATGCGTTTTAAAAATTCCCAGGTGAGCGCCAGTGGGCTGATCATGAAATTGTTTTAATAAGTTACCCACTTCATCTCTAGGTATTACCTGTTTCCATGTAAACTGAGATGTTAAATTATATTTATTTTTACTGTTTCTGAATAATTTATTTTCTTTAATCATGTAATTTGGAAATTTATGAGGAAAATTTTTACAATTTTCTAACATATTCAAATACCAACTATCTGTGATTTTATCTGGAATTTCTAAAGATTCTATTTTAATTCTTGAGAGTACATCGGGCAAAACCATATCTTTACCTTTTCTGTGTATTATGTTGAAATCAAATTGACTCAATCGAATGCTCCAGCGAGCTAAACGTCCAGAAGGATTTTTTAATTTATAAAACCATTGTAACGATGCATGATCCGTTATAATGTTACATTTTTGTCCTTCAACATACATTCTAAATTGCTCTAATGCATATAACACTGCAAGATGTTCTCTTTCTGTAGTGGTGTAGTTAACTTCATGTTTATTAAGTAACCTACTACAAAATGCAATGGGGTGATCAAAGTCATCATAAGATTGAGTGAGTACTCCTCCTATTGCAAATGAAGAAGCATCCGTTTGAATTGAAAAAGGCAAACTAAAGTCAGGGCATTTAAGAATAGGAGCAGATATTAAATTGGATTTAAGTGTTGTAAAAGCTTCTTCTGCTTCCTTTGTCCATTTAAATTCTACATTTTTACATGTTAATTTAATAAGAGGTCTACTAATTTTTGAAAAATCTTGAATAAATCTACGATACCATCCAGCCATTCCTATAAATCTTTTTACTTCTTTGGGTGAACTGGGTGTTGGATAATTAAGTATTACTTCTACTTTAGAAGGGTCTGTGTGGAGACCGCTTTTATCTACCACATAGCCAAGATATTTAAGTTCTTTTCTACAAAATTGAGATTTCTTTACATTAATGGTTAGATTCGCTTCCAATAGGCGATGATAAACTTTATCTAAGAGTTCCATATGAGTGTCAAAATTACTACTTATGCAAACTATGTCATCTTGGAATACAAAAACTTTATTATCAAATTCTGGACCAAATAACCTATCCATGAGACGTTGCATGGTGGCTGATGCACCCACTAATCCAAAGCACATTCTGCGGTACTGAAACAATCCTTTTTTAGGTACTGTAAAAGATGTGCGTTCAGCTGATTCAGGACTGTCATAGCCTATTTGCCAGTATGCAGCACTCAGATCTATTGATGTTAAATCTTTTGCATCTCTTAAGTTGTCCAATATTTGGTGAATATATGGCAAAGGATATGCATCTGCTTTAGATATTGAATTAATTTTACGACAGTCTAAACATACCCTTAATTCACCGTTCGGTTTTGTTACCATAACTACTGGAGAATTCCAAGGTGAAGTAGAAGGTTCAACGACACCAAGTGCCAACATTTTGTCTAACTCTTTCTCTAAAGCTAATTGTTTAACGGGCGACAAAGGATAATATCTCTGTTTAATTGGTGGATGTTCACCTGTATCTATTTTATGTGTAATTAAACTTGTCATTCCTAAACCAACTTTTTCAGTGTTAATGTTATCAAATTTTAAAATCATTTTATCTAATTTCTGTTGTTGTTGTTTAGTTAATGATTCGTAACATTCCAAGCCTTGATTTTTCGAAATCTCATTTATTTGACAAACTGGTATGTTGTATTTTTTATTTTTACTAATTAAATTATTTAACGTTAAGTTGAAAGTGTTAAAAAAGTCTATGCCGAAAATTACTGAAGTTATTATGTTAGGTACTACAAAAAATTTTACTGTTTTAATTTGACCGTTATATTTTAATGGCAGACTCATATGACCTATGCACTGGATTCTTGATCCATCTGCTGTCCTAACTTCCTGTCCTTTAGGTAAGTGAATTAATTTAAATCCATATTTTATGAATAATTTATGAGAATTGTTTCCAATTATTGAGCACACAGCGCCTGTGTCCAGCAATCCATAAACCTCTAAGTTAAGTACGTTAACTAATATGTAAGGTCTAACATCACTAATATTTGCTGGGAACAAAGCTGTATTAATATCATATGGTGTACATGATGATATGTCAAAAAGTAAATCACTGTGGCTCAAATTAATTAGTTTTTTGCACACTTAGGGCATTCCGTTCTTTTAAATCCCTTTTCACCACACTTAAAACATACTAACTCCTTAGAAGCTTTGCATTCGCTTGTATAGTGGTTTGTGCGGTTGCAATGGAAACACTTTTTACTGGTATGCCCAGAAGTAGATGGTTTTTCTATAGCCAACACCTGTTTTTCAGATTTATGTGTGTTGCCTGAAGACTTTTCTTTAGTCAAAGTGTTAAAATCCTGTTTTAAATTTGACGGCTTTGGCTCTACAAATTGATCTGACCTTGCACGAGCAAGTTCTAACTTTTTACCATACATTTGTAGTTGTCTAATTGAGCTAATATCTAACAATGCCATTTCCCTCATATATTCAGGCCTAATGTTGTGCATAAGAATGTCCAGCTGCTCCTCTTCCGGTAATGGTTTAGAAAGTCTAGAAATCATTCCTTGCATAATTGACAAATACACCACTATCGATTAATTTTTTGATTGAGTGCGTGAACGTATCTCTTTTGTCAATTTATAGTCTAAATCAGGTATATCAAAATCTTCACGTAGACCAGCGAGTAAGTCTTTATACGTGCTAAAAGAATTTTTATTCGACCTAAACCAACACAATGCTGATTTTTCTAACAAGTCGGAGAAAGCCACTAAAGTACGCTCCTCAGATATATCTCTTGCCTGTCTAAGTTCTTCTAACCTTTCTATAAAAACTCTAACACAGGTCGTACCGTCATATTTTAAATTTAAGGAACATAAATTGATAGGTTTTTCTTTAACGAATACCACTTTCGAAGTCTCAGTTAATTCTTTTTCTGGTGATGTCTGATGTGGGGTTCTCATTTCCTCATCATCAGAATCCTCATGTTGTAAAGCAATTATATTAATTAATTTGTTTTTTTTAGTTGCAGTAACTCATCGTTAGGTGATGATACGCGAGATAGTCTCATTAAATAATATTGTGATCGGGCAACTAACCGTTTGACAGCTATGGTGTCTCCTGGTATTAAAGGTTGGTTTTGTTTTTCTAGTTCACATATCGGTTTGGAACAGCACTGCACTTCCTCATCAGCTTCAGGTGACCGGAAGTCGCCTGGTTTTATACTACCTCTGCGGTACATGCTGGCTATCTTCCTGTACTGTCCTCTAAGTACATCCCTCGAGGATCCCTCATCTGTGGAAACACCAAAATACTTAAGCTCAAATAACAATTCCTCCTTACGGAGATGACTAATCCAAGTTGAAATATCCATTATAGGTAATAACTAGTCCTTAGTTATTAACTTTATACAAACAATATTGTTTTAAGATGAATATTTAGGTTTATATGGTTATATTTAAGTTATACAGTTATAGCTGTATATTATAAGTAAGGTTAGGTACAATTAAATATTACCTTCCTACCAATATAAGTTTAATCTAAGTTAATTAGTAACACTTCTTAGTTTAATAGCTAATTAAGGTTAGGTTATTTACTAAGTTTATTACTAAGTTAAATATTTAAGTTTAAAATTTTAATTAAGCAACAAAGCACACGCTTCACGTTGGGCGCCAATTGTAGCCTCTTACTTGTTATTATTCACAAGAAGTTACCACCGGCTCTCTACATAGTAAAGACATGAGACCAATTCAGGGAGTGAGGTGGCGTGTGTTGGTTGCTCAATTAAACTACAATTTGTGAGCAATAGATGTGTTTTATTAATTATATATGCTCTTTCCTTACGGACTTAGATGAAAGGTTTTTGACTTACAAAAATCGAATGAGTTTATGAAACATATTAAGTTTAAAATTTATACTTATGTATTTTGTTAATTTGTTATTTATAGCTTTAGATATATAGTTTCACATTTATTTAAGTCTGTTTATATTTTATTTATGCTTATTTAATTAAAAGGAATGAATGACGACTAGCGACATCTCTTGTCAATTTCAAGCCGATATTGTATTTGTTTGGAAGACGCTAGTATAGATGTCGCTACTGATATTAAAACATTTTTTGTTTGTTACACTATGATACCGAGACCGCTATAGTTTTAATTGAAAGTACATACTTTGCGGTATATACCACATTTTTTTTCAGAATTATTTTAGTAATATTTCAAAAGTTACGGTGGGGACACCTCAAATTTTAACTTTGTATTAGATTATCTCAAGACTGGGGGGTTTGATCTACATAGTTTCTAAGCAGTTTTGTTGCATTTTAAAAGACCTTTTCAACGATACGTTGGGGTTAGTCCAATTTAATTTTTTAAACTCACTTTTCGTTGTATGTAGGGGGGCTGAAAAAAAACATTTTTTCATAATTTAAAAAACCAACTTTTGGAATTTCAATATCTATCTCTCCACCAATTTTCGTGACAATCGGTGCATTAGCGGCGGAGTACGAGCCTGGACGGACAGACGGACGGACAGACGGACATGACGAAACTATAAGGGTTCCTTGTGGGCTACGGAATCCTAAAAAGAGGCAAAGGCGGTGCACCACCCACCGAACACATTCACGGAGCGCGGTTCAACACACTAACGCTCCCGCGCGTTGACGCGTTTTCAGTGTTTTCAGTGTTCGCCAGTTGGACTAGGCGTGTTTTCTAAACAAATTGAGATACTTGCATACAATGTTAAAATCTGTCGCCCCGCGCCCCGCGGCGGTGCGCGGTGCAGTGGGATCACCGCCATAACCACACATTGCCGATTTTTATAAAGAATTTCCTAAGAATAGGATGAAATGGACAAGATAGATAGATAAACTGTCACGTCTTAAGTCTTAACGGAGACAGAGCCCAGGGCCATAAACCTCAAAGGCCATGTTTAGTGAGCGTGAAGATAGAAGGAATCAAAATAGTGATGGGTTGCTAACCGCATCACCTAAGGATCCTCGTCCATTTCTTCGATCGGCTTTAATGATCTACGCGAAAAAAAAGTCCTGGTATTCGACGATACTCACCCAAAAACAAAATTCCGAGAGAACACATTGTTTTACGGAGAAAATTTCGTGAACGGATTATTCGCACGTCGGAAAAATACCCTGAATTTTGAGGCTACAGGAACGAGTAGTTAAATGAGTAAGTAGAATAAGATAAGAAGGTAGTTTATTTTAATTTTAGGCTTCTACATATAAATCTAGTAATCTGGGCACAGAGTAAACAGAAGGGACTCTTCTAAGGTACGCGCAATATACGTCCCCGTTCCCCGCACCCGCACCTTCCCCGGTTCTTGACGGCCAACGTGAGTAATCGAGGCGAAAACGGGGGAGAGGTGCGGGGACGGGGAACGGGGACGCCTGGGTGACGCATATTGCGCGTACCTTAGGAGTGTCCGGCCTGTGATCTGGGGTAAATTTTTTATATAATACATATATAATGTTTTACTTTTATTTAGTTAAGTCTATAGTTTTCTATTTATTTAATTTGTATTTTAGGTTTCAGTTTAATTTATTTATGTATTATTATAAAACATGTATTCTTTCAATAAAATAATTTAGACGTACTTAAATAAAAATACATACTCCACCGACAAGAGCCACTAAGCTAAGAAGAAGAAATAAAAAAAATAAAAAAATGTTGGAAACGAAAACCTTATAGTATCGCCATTTAGTTTGTATATAGGTACAGGTTAATTTTTCAACCCCTAGTTATATTAAAATCTTGGAATCAGAATATATGTAGAAATAAATTGCTGTTCGGTAGTCTCGCTAAAGCTCGAGAACGGCTGGACGGATTTGGCTAATTTTAGTTTTGAAATATAAGTATTTGTGGAAATCTTGGGAAGGTTTATATGGTGAGATAATATGGAACGGGAACGGGAAGAGGAGGAACGAAGTTCACCGGGTCAGCTAGTTACTAATAGAACACAAATAGTTAAGTAAAAAAAAACTCAATTTTTGAAGAAAAAAAATTCTTCCAAATTTCCATGTGAGTATAATCTCTGGAAATCTAAAGCTCCTACATTCACCGCTTCGATTCTGATTCCATTTACGCAAACAAACTAACAGTTATTATAACGAAACACTTACTTATCTTATATTTTATTAACCGACTTAAAAAAAAGGAGGTTATCAATTCGTCGCAATCTTTTATGTTTTATTTAAGTATGTTCCCCGATTACTCAAAGACGCCTAGATTTAGAACATTATTTCTTTGTTTGAAAGGGTATACTTCCCAGGTGAATAATTCCATACAAATTTTATTAAAATCGGTTGCATTGTTTGTTTTTAAACGAAAATAACTTGAAATAATATGTGGTCTAAGTATATAATTGTTTGAATATTTTGCTTTTCTGGTATTGAAGTCGGTTTTTTATTTCAAAAATATCAATAATTATTACGAGGAAAATGAATATAATTGCCAAATGAAATAGCAATAACTGGCAGCAGCAGAATTATACGGGTCTTTATCGCCGATAAATATCTCGTCAAACTTCGTAAGAGCACATAAATTGCCGATAAAACTACATTCGCCTATCGGCGGGTGTATACATAACTTTATTTGACCATATCTGAATATCGTACGTTCTGGGTTCGATCCCCAGCCAGCCAGTAAAAATTTTCAAACAGTTCTGGGTCGAGGGTGTTTACCGGTTTAAAAACCGGTAAAAAGCTATTGCTGCGTTGGATGGAAAACTCTTAAAAGCTTTTGTGAGTTAAACAGCAATGTACAGTGTATTGGCGCAATGATGGCCCAACGTGTGGAGGAGCCATATGCTGTAGTATCCCCTTGTTAGGCTTAATCTTCGGGATCGGAATTGTGTTAAAGTTGCTGAACTTGGGGGTTATTCTGGATTAAGTATTGGGCTATCCGTAAATATCTAGAATACCAAGAAGAGTACAATAGTGGCGAGAAACTCTTTCCCTTTTGTTCATCTAGTATAGTATATATATTAATAAACAGCAATAACTCCGTATTTCCTGAAAGTGGCAACAAAATTATACGGGTCTTTATCGCCTATAAATAACTCGTCCAACTTCGTAAGGGCACATAAATTGCCGATAAAACTACATTCGCGCATCGGTACTTTATTACACAACTACCTAAAAAAGTGTGTTCAGTTTTAATGTATTTATGCGAGTTTCTTAAGTCTGCCATAAACAATACAAAATGCTTAAACAGATTTTGTATCGTTAGAATCCTTAAGACGATACACGGTGCCCAGTGCTGCCCCCATTTGAAATAAATTATTTGTAAGGAAACGGATATAACATTTAAAATTTTAAGCTACTAAAAACTAGATAATCCTTCAAACTATTTTATAAACCACTGTTTACAGTTTAAAGTGACAATGTTAAGCTTTAGTTTGCGTTTTTGCCAAAAGTGGCGGTTTTTCGCAAAAATGCAACCTAAAGCTTAACGTTCTCACTTTAAACTGTAAACAGTGGTTCATAAAATAGTTTGAAGGGTTATCTAGGTTTTAGAAGCTTAAAATTTTAAATGTTATATCCGTTTCCTTACAAATAATTTATTTCAAATGGGGGCAGCACTGGACACCGTGTATCGTCTTAAGGAAGATGATTGGACATCTCATACGACATGACAATCTCTTCAGAATAATAGTAGAAGGAAAAATGCAAGGGAGACGAGGTAAAAAAAGACAGAGTTTTACCAACAAATTAAAGAAAAGGTAGGACTAAGGTCCAACCAGGACTTTAAAAAGATGGCAGAAAAAAGAGAGAGATGTCATAAAGTAATGACAGCTGGGACCAACGGCTTGACGTGCATACTAAAGCACGGATGAGCTCGAGAATTGGGGTAAAGACGTGATATTTTATAATTGAAGTGTTTTTACAAGCTTTTATTTTTAGTTTCACCTGTTGTGTGTGTATCCCATTCCCTTAAGTAGACCCACTTCTCATTATTCGATTGAGCAGAAACTTCACATACTTATTGACTGAGCGAGCGAAGTGAGCGAAGCGTCTCAGTTTATACATTGGCGAAAATGCTTTTTTCCGTCTGTCTGTCGGTTTGTTCTCGCCTACAGGTCGCATTTATCAACCGATTCTCGTGAAATTTTATAAGCTGGTTCGATATAATTATATGGAATTTTTTAGCCAATTTAGTTTTTTAAAAATTTATCAAAATGGCGGATATATGGGTGTTTAAAACTTTAAGAATTTTAGCCATTTCAAAAAAAAATAATAATATATGTCACAATTTTTTTTTGTTATCTTTATTAAGACACAACTTTTTTGTCTGAACAACTTTTTTATCCGATAAACTTCAACGGGTTGGGGGCGAGTCGCGAGGTTCACAGCTCACAGACACTAGTGTAAGTTGGGTGACAATGCAATATTATGGTACCAATGATATGATCTCATGATGAGACGCCGGAAGGTGGCCACAGCATTTCTGTGACACCACCGAGTTTGGGCTCAATTATTTCGTCTTGAGGAGACTTACATCTTTTTAGTTTAATGTTTTAGATAAAATCTTGTTTACAAAAATATTTAAAATAATTACTTATTTTAATTAATACTTGACTAATTTTTTAATAGCCTGTCAATGTGTCCCACTGCTGGGAAAAGGCCTACCCTTTCTTTCTCCACTGATTGACTCATATTTTTGTAAAAGTAAATGAATTCGCTAAAAAATAAAGTTAAAAGTAATTTTGTAAAAGAATGTCGATCAAAGCTATGAAAATATGAGGAAAAAATCTTTGACCTTCGAAAATATTCCTCCACACAAAAATATTCTACATAATAACGTACGAGACAATAATGGGTGTTGTCAAGTTCCCACATACAGGGTGTTCCAACTTCCGCCGTAACTCTCCGCGACGACAGCCAGAGTTTGCATAGTTTTACGAGGCTGGGGCACACCTAGCATGAAACATCAATTTATTTACTGTTCTCTTTTCTTTTTCAGCGTCTTCCACGCTGGTCTAGGATAAGAGAAAAATCTTTAAATGTACCGGTTTTCTTCCCGTGCAGATCGTAAATGCCGATCGAGAATGGAAGCAAATATGCGGCTAGAAATTAATCATTAGTATCGGATATTGCATGGTTATAAGAGCTCGCGAGGTCTACTGTTCTCACAGAACTCCTAGTAATTTCCCTTTTCCCCTTTACGCCCACTATTATATTAAAAGTGGCCTTTCGGTCTTAAGGCTCTAAACTCTGTCTACCCCATTATAAAAATGTGATAGTGTAGTGTACCCTCCACAAAAATGTTTCACATAATAACGATCATGACAGAAATGGGTGTTGTCAAGTTCCCACATACAGGATGTTCCAACTTCCGCCGTAACTCTCCGTGACGACAGCCAGTTAGTTTTACAAGGCTGGGGCACGCTGGGGGACAGTCATTTACGTTACAGAATATACAGGGTCGAACAAAATATACTGAAACTATTTTAAGGGTTAATTTAGTCCATGATTCTGAAAAACTTTTTCCAAGGAACATATATCGAAATACGAAAAATATTTTTTGGCCTCCCATACAAGTTGACCGATCAACTGATCCGAGTTTCTATGGAAAGGAAAAAAAATATTTTTCATATTTCGTTATATGTTCCTTAGGGAAAGTTGTTCAGTATCATGGACTGAATCCACCCTTAAAATAGTTTCAGTATATTTTGTTGGACCCTGTATATGTATTTATTAATTAAGAGAAAATTTAGAATATACCAGCTCTGCTTTTCTTTTTCCCGAAAATCTTAAAATCAGATCAAGGGAATGGGAGAGTATCTAATCTAAATCATGTCAGCGATACGGTTTGCAAACCGTCACTATTGCTGTTGTTGTTGCTTCTCTGTTTTTTTTAATGTATGTTTCCCCGTAAATTATCCGTTTTTGAACCGATAAAAAAAACTTTCTTGTATCAAAGGGTAGTCCCATTGACCTCAGATAAAGATTGGATGATGGGATCCTTGAGAAATCGAGGGAACTCTTCTATTTTATGCACACATATAGTGATTTTGATGTTTTTGTCAAGAAATCAAGCATTTGCGTTCAGAAAGTGAGTTGTGGTGAAGTGGAACTGATTGCGCCGGTACTTCAATGAGTAGAAGTCTACTTGTACTTGGGTTCAAACGTTCAATCGTCAAAATGGACAATGGTCAAAAAATTGGTTAATGATGTAGGAGACCAGAAAATGAAGTCCCTTTTATTTGTTTAAAATTATAATATCATTAGTATAGTGATCTAGTATAGCCCGTAGTTCGATTTATTACGTATATGTCAATTACAAGGTTTTCGAATAGCGACCACGTACTAATAAGCGAAGCATTGGACACCCAAGGTGGTCAGACGATCTGACCAACGTCGCTGGAAAGCGCTGGATGCAGGCCGCTCTAGATCGGTTCATTTTGGAAATCCTCGGGAGAGGCCTATGTCCAGCGGTGGACGCTATGCGGCTGAAATGATGATGATGATGACAAATAGTCGATGCATATGTCATTGACCAAAATTTATGTCAGACTAGCTTTTGCCCGCGGCTTCACCCGCGTAGTCTACACAAATTAGATTGGTTTTTTTTTTAACTGGGGTTCCAGTTAATTAAAATTGGAAAATTTCATGTGTCTCACTTTAAAAATTACGAAGTTTCATACAAACTGCCAACCCCTATTTCACCCCTATAGGGATGTAATTTTCAAAATCTAATAAATGCATTATTATTTTCTACTAACTACTAAAATACATTAAAAAATTCATGTGTCTTACTTTAAAAATTATGAAGCATCATACAAACTTGTAACCCCTATTTCACCCCCTTAGGGATGGAATTTCCAAAAATCCTTTATTATCGGAAGTCTTCTAGCCACAATATACCTTCCTACCAAATTTCACCTTCATTGGCTAAGTAGTTTTCGAGATTTCGTGATGAGTGAGTGATTTTCGCTTTTATATATAAAGTACTATAACTTATTTACAACCTTACTGTAACAACCACCTGACGAATCTCTGAAGAGCTAAAGATAACTGGCATTACTCACAAAAGAGAAGTACATTTTCGAACTAGCCTACAGTCCTTGCTACTGGTTGGTTAAAAGGTTTTTAGGTCTTATTTTGAGAATATAAGGATGAGGTAAAGGTGAGGATATAAGTTTGCTGTAGAATGTAGAATAGAATAACCACTCCAAGTCTTCCCGTGGATGTCGTAGATAAAACATCAAGGAGACCTTTCCAACCCGTTTGGCTGGCGTGGAGAGTGTAGCCCAATCCTCTGGCTATACTCTGGTTAGCCAGATATGGCTCTAGAGTCGTGCTCCTACAGTGGAGACTACAAAAAGACCTGATGATGATGATAATGTAAGTACTTATTGCTTTATGACAAACGGTTTCTGCTTCATTTTATGAAACTATGTCCCACCTGACTGACTCTTGCCCAATCTTGTCCAATGAGGGTAGCATAAGAGAAAAACACGAAGCCGATAGCGACGTTACTAAATGTATTGACAGCGTTCACCCTCTAACTTCGCTGCATATTCTGCACCCTCTAACTGCAGAAACCCATTCGCAAATAATAATAACAATCTGAAACTCTACTCTTAACGTAAACTATGAAGAAAAAGTCCTGTTACTTTATTCTAAGTGTCCAAACTCTATTTTTCATAGATTGAAGCAAACAATTCATATTTCTCAAAATAAACGACTTAGGTTTAACTAAAGCATTTCATCACTTGGAGATCGTCTCTGTTTATACAGCCTGTGCGAGCGAGAGGTATATACACCGCTTCTTGTTACTAGAACGAGATGGCAGATATAAATAATTCATGTTTCTGACTCACTGCATTGTCGCCTTTGATAAGGAAATCCGTAGATGTATCAGTTATTAAAAGAAGGCTACAGGTATAGTGTATTTTTTTAAAAGCATTTGATTAACCGGGACGCGTTTGTTGGAAATTGTTCTCTGAATTTGTATAATGTGATAAATGAATAAATAATTACACTGGTAGTAAACATGATAAACATTTTCGGATCATTCTGACGGACGCGTTTTTACCAAATGCTATAGACGGTTATTTAACTTTGCCTTATCTTGACGCTTTCCCAGTTGCAGTGTTGTAAAACTTTTCAAACAAATGCATTCCTAAAGAGAGTTAATATCAGGCAGGCGGTAGGTCCGGGAACCATAACTAAATAATTTTATTCTATAACGGGACAAGGGTTCCGTTATTTGGGGTCGGTCCTGCACGTACCTCGTCTCCAAGTCGCTCGGTCCCAGGTTTTCTGGACGCAATGCTCCACGTCTGGTCTCATCACATGCCCAAACCACCTCATACGACTATTTTTCAATTTGACGTGTACGAGGGGGGGGGGGGAGGGGGTCATGTCCCCTTTCGGATCGCACCTGCTAATTACAAGTTAGATCTCTAGTCTTGTGATGCGACATCTTTAGTCAATATAACATCATCGAGTGTCCCTACGATAGTGACATTTACAGATCTTTTATTCAATGGTCTAGTAACGATGTTGACTATCTTGTAAATGACGTGGTAGTTTGAATGTGGTCGAAAGGATTCTTATCATTTTACTGAAAAATCTATGAATTTTTAATTTTTTCGCAGCAGGTGCGGTAAATGTTTCAAGATATTATAATATTCATGAATAGGAGTTTGAAATAAATCTGACCTTCCAAATCCTTACACAGATGGTCTTGAAGCTGTAAAATACGGCGCCATCAGCTATACTAAAATAATCCTATCGACTTACGATTGTGTGGAATCGAATACACGAAGCTTTATCGAAATCCTTTTTAGGTGCTCATTTGGTGAGATATTCAAAAAATATAGATATTCATATATTTATGTTGTACCTTTTTTTTGTTTTTTACTTATTTTAGATTTAAGGTTAGTTTTAGGATATTTTTTTGTGTAAGTACATTTTGACTCTCCATCCATTAAAAAATAAAGTCCTTTTAAAATTTTGGTTGACTAGAAGAGATCCCTACCTGGGAGAAGTTCGCCATGGTGCAAGTTTTTTTTCTTTTTATAATTTTGATTTGATATGTACTTGTGTATGTGATTTTATGTAATAAAGGTGTTAAACAAACAAAAGGTAAGTAGATTTGACTAGATTTACACAAAAACATATTTTTTTTTCTTATCTCGGATGATATAATGAACGGTGAATAAGATTAAGAATAAGAATAAAATTTAACCAAATTCGAATTGGGCAGACACAGTGGACAATGGAAATCCCTTGCCATTCATTATTCAGGCGGTTATTACCGGTTACCAAACCGCTAGAGATTTTGTCGATTAGCGGATTTTAGAATCCAACTGCGACACATATATTAAGTAGAAAATATAAGACCAAGGCTTTTTACTTTGTAGGTATTGACCGCCGGACCCTTGGTAGGTTTCGGTGTTACTTTACGATATCGAGTTTCGTTGTTAACATGGCTTCAGCCTTTGCTTGCTTGGATTACAAATTACAGTAATTATACCTATGTAAATTTAAAGTGGCTATGTGGGCTGTAGACTTCGCGAATCTGTCATTGTAAAGCTTAAAACTGAATTAATGTTCACCGTGCACCAAAAAATCCATATGGCATGGCATATAAAAACTGAATCGACAAAAAATCAGCTCACAAAATTTTAGGAGGGAGAACACCTAGATAGCTGGGCAGTCGGAGCTGGAACTTAAATGTCACCTCTTCAAGTATGTGTTTACCAATCATTTACTCCCTGCTACATATATTTTAATTATTTACCCGTGTGGTTCCGAGTTAGAATAGGACCAATCCATCTCTTCCTGTGGATGTCGTAAGAGGCGACTAAAGGACTGAGCACAAACATCTCGTGCTACAATTGCATTCCCAAGGAGTTTTCGCACAAATTCCTAAAGAGGGTTGACGTCAGGCAGGCGGCCGGTCATAAAACTATAGTCAAATCATAAATTGTTCCGGCTATTTCTTCTCCACTTCGAAAGGTCTTTGGCATCCTTGGGTGACCATTGACATGCATGTTATATTTGAAGAAGAAAAAGCGGGAAAGCGCACCCCGGGTTTCCAAGCAGCACAGCTGAGAATGCAACCGGGAACGCGCTTAGACGAAGAAGAGAGACACATATTTAAATTATTTGAAACAGTTTCAAAGTTCCTAACGGGCCCAAAGGCCACTCAAAGTGTGCAGGTGGAAAAAGGGAATTATTATAGTTGATGGGTTGTTATTCGCATTGCCAGTTGACATAATTCAGATTCACGCTCATTTCCCTCGATCTATTTTATATTTAAGAATTTTGAGATATTCAGGTGCAAGGGGATTATTAATTTTACCTCAAAATCCGCAGATAAACCGTACCTCCATTACGTATCCCCTGTAGATTGTTATATGTGTTTTTCTCGTCAGCTATTTGGGCGTGATTTTATGTGCGAATGAAATGAACCGCGAAAATTTAATCCAATCCGAAATCAACTTAAAAACCTGTACAAAAAGTCTATTTTAACTTAACGAAAATAAACCAGGGCCGCATTCGGGCCTAATTAATAATTTGGTTTTCATCGTATTAAGGGCGAAAAAATCCATTGTGCGTAACAAATAACGTCATTACCGTGTCCTCACCGTTGGAATTCTATTTTTTTTGCAACGCGAAATATTGCCCATTAATTTGTACGGCTATTGTTTTAAAGCGTTTTATTAATGCTGGGCGGGATTCAGGCGGATATTACGACTGAAGTGTTTTTTTTTAAAGATTTTTAATTACCTTTCTCGTTCCTTGTGTCGCTTCTTTTTCGTTTCACTTGACTGATCATGTACGGGCGCGAGTGTCCTATGTAATTTAGAAGCATGTGTATGCAACTTTTTTTAGCATTCCGTACCCAGAGATGCCAGCGGGACCCTATTACTGAGACACCGCTGTCTGTCCGTCTGTCCGTCCGTCTGTCACAGGTCTTTTGAACTGTAAAAGCTTTAGACACTTGAAATTTTCACTGATTACGTAGGTATTACTGTGCTATAACAACAGACACCAAAAATAAAATACAGTAAAAAATTAAAGAAACGTATTTTTTAGCATTTAAAACATTGTAAGGAGGTACGGAACCCTTCATGTTTACGAGTCCGACTCGCGCTTGGCTGGTTTTTTATTTTATGTCTAGGTGCATCTCGGGATATCATAAATATTAGCATCGATCAAATATAACTAAGTACTTTAGTAATATTTGATCGATGATATTAGATATATTCTAGATATAAAACTGATTTAAAAAAAAAAAACTATACACTTAGCAGATCTATGGTTTATTTCCACGAGTTCATCCTTTAACACATTAAAAAGAAAGAAAGTTGACAGAACAAGAGTGGCTTTTTTCCATTGACTTTGAACTAGTGTCAGTTTACAGGGTTTTGTACGGTACGGGGAGTCAATGGCATCCTATTCCTACCTTGTCCGTCTGTCTGTCTATCTTTATCTTCTGCAGTATCTCATTAACCGCAATAGGTAGAAAAATTACACAGAGTATGCATTTCTATTAAAGATATTATGTATTTCAGTACAATTCTAAAACTTAAAACCGGTATAAATAAATAAATAAATATATAGGGACAAATCACACTGATTAAGCTAGCCCCAAAGTAAGTTTTAAACTTGTGTTATGGGATACTAACTCAACGATACTATATTTTATGATAAATACATATATAGATAAACACCCAAGACCCAGGAAAACTTGAAAAAGGCCATTTTCCAACTTGCCCTGGCTGGGGATCGAACCCAGAACCTCCGGATTAACGGTCTAGCGTGTTAACCATTGCGCCACGGAGGTCGTTAAAAGTATGTACTCGTCTATAATGTACTCTGTGCTTAGAACCTTCATACGACTACAATATTGTAATAGCGATTATTCATATACCTTAAATATCTTGAGAGATCCTAAAACAATACTATGAATAAGCGAGGAAGACTTTCTAAATTAAACGCAAATACCGTAATTTATGTTTTTGGAGTATTTAGACCCTGGTCCTTCGATCCGGACCGGCTTTTGTTCTCAAAGTGCTTAATATATGTTTTTGGACATAGCGCTTTGCCCCGGCATTTTACTTTTTACTTTACGTTAATACTTACTCGGTTTAAATCCATTATTCACCTAAAAGAGGTCGACATTGACGGAAGTGAAATTGACATTTTGGGAGATGCCATTTAGGTCGGATTAATGGATATAAAGTTCAAGTTAGTCCGCGTTTTCAAGACTAAAGTGTCCAGACCAAAATGTAAAGTTTTCAAGCCTAACTTGATAAAAAATTTAATTCCGGACCAAAACCTTACTTGTTTTTCTAAAATAGATATATATATAAATAATATATATATAAATAAATATAAAATAGATAATAATAATAATAAAATAGAGTACATAAGATCTTAAATAATAAACATGTCCTTAATCTATTTTGCTTATAGTTGACAAGCATGTGAAAATAATACTGAAGTACCTAATTTACAATGAAAGAATAATAAAGACTATGGGGCGTAATGACGAAAATTCAATTTTATTCACAATTAACAATTACTCGTATATTAAAGTCACACTTAATAATTCTTAAAGATTTCGTAAATTTTATAATAAGCTTTGTTAATGAGCCACGATTTTAATTTTTTCTTAAAACCGGACAATGGGAGTTCCTTTATATCTGTAGGCAATTTATTATATATCTTTACACACATTGCCATACAATTTTTTTGGTATATTTCAGTCCTTGGTACCTCTTTCAAAACAAGCCTATCGCCGCGTCTAGTGTTTCGAGGAAAAAAGTCCCTCGCTTTTGTAAATAAATACATATGCGTTTTAACAAATACACCTACTTCATAAATATACATATATGGCAGAGTCAGTATGTCAAATTTTTTTAAAAGTGGCTTACACGTCTGGTACGGAGGGATACCTTTGATGGCCCTGATGCACTTTTTTTGTAGTAAAAATGCTCTATTTACATCACTCGAATTGCCCCACATTATTAGACCGTATCTTAATACAGAGCTTACATAACCGTGATAAGCTAGCAAACTAGTCTGCATGCTTGATGTTCTACGGAGCCTCCTTAGGACAAAAACAAATTTCTTAAGTTTATTACATAAATCATCTATATGAGGTCTCCAGTCACAATATTTATCAATGGTTATACCTATTTGGTTATACCAGAGGATTTGGCCTACACTCTCCACGCTGGTCAGACGGGTTGGAGAGGTCTCACTGATGTTTTTAGGCTTTGTTTAGCTTGTATTTCCTAAGTCGCCTTCTACGACATCCACGGGAAGACTTGGAGTGGTCCTATTCTACTTTGCCGGGAACCACACGGCAATGCTTAGCTGTGTTGTTTTTCTTCTCCAAAACGTGATATCCACGTCAACGGTCACTCTTGCATAAGACCGAGTGAATTGGGTCAGGAGAAATGAAAAGGCCAGCACAATGAATGAAGAGATAAAAAAAAATATGGGTGTGGTTAAGACATTCAATGAAACAGACGACGTGAAGAAATTTAGTGAACTAGAAAAAAAAATTCAACGCCTAGTCCTTTAATCGCCTCTTACGAAATTCATAAAAAAGATGGAGTTGTCGTATAAGTTTGTATGTATCAAATATATCATTTGGCGAAAATATTATATCAAGAAAATACTAGGCAATCAGAAAAACAGAAGCGTTTTCTGAAGGGCTGTTACCGTATCAGGGAATGTTTTATTCATGGACAAGAAGCGCAGCGACTATGTAGATCAAATCAAATCGATGGGACGGAATTTCGATACGTGGAATTGAAAATTGATAGGAAAATATTTATTGTAGGCTAATTTCGTCGCAGCTGTGTTTATATTGGGATATTTTTTATAAAAAAAGTAGGTATTTGAATATGCGTGAAAAGCAAATCCTCGGGAGATGCTTATAATGTCCATTCAAATCAATAATGTTTTTTTTATAATCATTTATTTTGTCTATCACACGTAAAGCGGGTGTTAGGTAAATAATTTGAGACTATTGTTGCGCCATTAGGCATATAAAGTCATAATTTGCAGCGATCAATTCAATTCATTTATTGCACATCAGTTCTATCTTCTAATTGTCGGTGGAGAATGAATTTTCTTCCATTTGTCTCTCTCATCTATCAGTTCCTTTACTTCGCTGTACGACACGACGTTCACCTTTTCCTTTATTTGTTTCATGTAGCTATACCTCGGTCTTCCTGGTCCTCTTTTCCCTTCTATCTTTCCTTCCATGATGGTCTTTATGAAGTCGTCATGTCGTAGCAGATGACCCAACTTTCCTCGTCTATTCTCTATTATATCCAGAATGCACCTATTCTCTCCTATTCTTTTCAAGACCTCCTCATTTGTAATTTTTTCAACCCAGTTTATCCGTTCCATCCTACGCCAGCACCACATTGCAAATGCTTCTATTTGTTTCTTTTCTCTTCGAGTCAAAGTCCATTCTAAAAGTCTTATAATAGCACACTATGAACTCTGTCGGGTATCGCAAAATAAAGATTGGAACGGCAAGCGAGTTTTATGAGATGCAGTTAATTTATAAATACATATAAACTTTTAGTATGTTTACATACTATCTTATATTATTATATTATGTTTATATACTTAATTTATATCTATTGTTTGTGTCTAATTTGTTATATTGTATATTATGTGCAATAAAGAGTAAAATAAACAAATAAATACTTAGGTAATACATGTGGTTTTTAACATTAAATTTTAGGTCAATATGTTCAATATTATTAAAAGAAAAATGAAATACAATGAAGTGTTAAAATGTCTACAGTCAAAAGTAAATTGAGATAAAATTTCACTAATATTAGAAATAAGATTACGAATATTTAATTCAGTTTTATTTTTAAATTTAGTTATAAATTTAGATTTTAGTTTAGTTTTAATTAGATAAATATTTTGTAACTTTTTAAAACAGAATTTAGTAACTTTTACTCAATAAGGTTACATAAGAATAGTTGGTAAAAATACTAAAAATTGATCTAAAGTTGCAATTTGCTTTACCTACCGTCTGGGCTAAGTTGCAAAGTAAACTACGGCCATTAAATTAAACTGCTCCCTCTACTTCGTTAGCGAAGCACCGATTCTCTACATTTTTAAACTTAATCCGGCTCTGAATGGATATACTATACGTACTTAAGCACGTACCTGCATTTTCCGGGGTCCAGTGCTGCCCCCATTTAAAATAAATAATTTCAAAGAAAACGGACACATTTTTTTAAATTTTGCTGCTATCAAATCCTAGATAACCCTTCTAAACATTTTATAAACTACTGTTTACAGTTTATAATGAGAACGTTAAGCTTTACTACGCACATTTGCCAAAAGTGGCCGTATTTCGCAAATGTGCGTAGTAAAGCTTAACGTTCTCACTTTAAATTGTAAACAGTAGTTCATAAAATACTTTGAAGGGTTATCTAGGACTTGATAGTTGCAAAATTTTAAATGATGTCTCCGTTTTATTTGAAATGCTTTATTTTGAATGGGGGCAGCACTGGACCCCGGAAAATTTAGGTTTAAAAAAAAAACATTTTTGAGTTTCAGTTCTAAGTATGGGGAACCCCAAAATTTATTGTTTTTTTTTTTTCTATTTTTGTGTGAAAATCTTAATGTGGTTCATCAGGTTTCAACAGTATAGTTCTTATAGTTTCTGAAAAAAGTGGCTGTGACATACGGACGGACAGACAGACATGACGAATCCATAAGGGTTTCGTTTTTGCCATTTGGCTACGGAACCCTAAAATACAAACTATATACAATTATCAGTTTAGCTTCTTACGTATGGTACCTAGCACGGAATACAGAAACTAGAACGTCTTTGCTTTTCTGTGGGTACCTAGCACGGAATACAGTTGCTTTTCATTGGTACCTAATTATATATTCAATCACATACATTGTTTCATATAAGTTAACCTTCGAAAACGAATATAAAGTTACCTTCCACTCCAATGGATGTTAAATCATGCAGTTTCCGAACAATGCTGCCAAGCTAACATTGTAAAGTAGTTTCTACTATTCTGACTATACATACATACATATACTATTATGCGACTGCCTCCGCAGCCCAGTGGTCATGCGTATGCCTTGTGATCTGGAGGTCATGAGTTCAAATCCCACTGGGAAGCATAGTTTGTGAAAAGTTGTTTCCAGTCAGGTTAGGTTAGGATATTGCAGGCTTGAATCACCTGATTATGTGAAAAGAAAGATGATTCAGTACTTTGGAAGGCACCTAAAGCTGTTGGTCCTGAACGCTATCTAGCGTTTGTACCTATCCTAGGATTTGTTCTGGTCTACCCTTTGGGTTGCGGAGGTCAGACGGCAGTCGCTCTGTGTAAAAACCAGTTACCTCGTCAATTCACCTAGGTAGGTAGCGGACCCCGGGCTCTGAAACGTAACCGCTGACGATGCAACCGGAAATACGCTCGGATGATGATGATATATACTATTATGTCTTTAGTAGGTAGACAGAGCATTTTGGGTCTTGCGGCTCTAAGCAGACAGAGCCCAGGGCCGCAAGACACAAAGACCACTTTTTGCGTGATGATGGAAAAAGGAATCAAATTGTGGTGGATTGCTTGCTTCATCGTCCATACATGATTCGCATAAGATTTTATTTTACTTAGTTTTACTCAAAGAAATTAATTACAATCTAGAATAACTACGAGTAATAAACTTTGTAAATTAAAGGTCATAGCACGCTTATACGACTCGACTCCAACACTGCTTCCACCCAACACCGCCCTACACTAATACGACTGCTCGCGGTCCACGCACCGACAGCTAGCAGGCGCCCAGCGCTCCACGCACCGACAGTTAGGCGCCCAGCGGTCTTCGTTCCGACAGCTAATCTAAGGGAGGGAGGCTCATCTAGTCGCCTCGGTGACTGTTAGCAGTCAGCCTGCGGACAGCGCGTAGACCGCTTGTTTCCAACGCGCTGCCAGCGAGTCTGCTAATTTATATTGTTAATGTAAAATATATCTAAAAAGCACTACCTAAAGCCCATATTTGGAGCAGAGTCGTGTAAGTGAGCTATGACCTTTAAGGTAATGCCACGAACATAAAGTTTATAATTCGATAATGCATGAAAACCTAAAGTGCAAGAACTTACAGACACTTATTATTACTATTTGACTTGGTTCACTGTGAGTAACTAAGTCAAATCCGGGCTAAGCTGTACTTAATATGCTTACATGTCAAATGCGTCTTAGAAGTTGGGTTGTTTCGTAAGCCACTTACCCTAATGGGCAAACAGACTGATTTCAGGACACGCAGTTACGTGTCAAACTGCTATCAAGGGCCTAGTTAAGTGATATGCGTGATAGTTGACATAGCAATCTCCGCATGGGAAGGTACCCGTACATTTTAATGTATTTTTTATTCTTATTGTATATATATATTTTTTTATGTTATAGGGCGGCAAACGAACAAGCGGGTCACCTGATGGTAAGTGATCACCACTGTCCATGGACAACTGCAACACCAGGGGTGTAACAAGAGCGTTGCCGGCCTTTCAGGAAGATATAGATTCGTTTTTTGAAGGTTTCAATGTCGTATCGGTTCGGGAACACCGCTGCAGGAAGTTGATTCCACAGTTCGGTCGTACGTGGCAGGAAGTTCCTTTTAAAACGTACGGTGGTTGATTGCCAACTATCCAGGTGGTGTGGATGGTATTTTAATTTCAGGCGGGTTGTGTAGTGGTGAAATTTTGCAGCAGGTATTAGGTCGAACAATTCTTCAGAACATTCCCCATGATAAATGCGATAAAAACTGCACAAGGATGCAACATCCCTACGTAGAGCCAGAGGATCGAGACGGCTGACGAGAGTCTCATCGTCGATTATACGAGTTGCGTGATTTTGAATACGGTCAAAAGGAAGAAGTTAGTATTTAAGTGCCCCGGCCCAGAGATGGGAACAATATTCCATATGCGGCCTAACTTGTGCCTTATACAGCTGAAGGCTATTCTTGGTGTGCAATAAAGTATTACTTACTTACTTACCCGCCTGTTTCTATGGCATCTACCCAACCATACACACTTCTGTGCGTTAGGATTTCGCCTGATGATGCATACGAGTGTATCATAAAAGTACAATAGAATGTACAATAGACGACCTAAATTCGGCTAATGACAGGGGAGTAAGCGTGGCCACACATTGGTCCACACTCATATAATAATATCAGCCATTCCGACTCGCTAAAAAGAAGAATACGAGTGCGTTGATTTTGAAACTTATCTCGGACAAACGTTTCCCTGTCGAATGAGCCGCAGACATAATGTTTCATTAAACACAAAATAACAACTACGAATGTTTCGTCGACAGAACGACTTATTAATGGCTGAACTGACGACAGAACCTTACAACTACAAACGTTTTGCCGACAGAACGATTTATTCATGGGTGAACCGACAACAAAACCTTACAACTACGAAAGGTACAATTTTCTTTTTTGAGTCATATAGTGACTAGAGTTAGTCTTGAACTTTGTTGTATTTTTATTTCAAAGTGAGTATTTCGTTTATACTTATTAATACTGAAGATCGTTCTAAGAACTGTGAGGTAGTATGGGCTCTTAATTTCGTTCTCTCTTTTAAATACAGACGTTAAACCGAGTCTAAATTTTATTTTAGAGTCGATCTGACTCTCTTTGTAATCCAAACGAGGTAAAGTTATTAAAACTCCAGACTACGGTGATTACAGTTTGTTTCCACTCAGAGTTTTCGTTGGACGTAATGGTTAATTTGTAGCCGAGCGTACACAAAGTTGAGAATGCTAATTGGCCATATTTAGCTTACGCTTACGTCACAAGTTCACAACTTAAAAAATAAGGTATTTTTCAGTTTACTTAGTAATAAAGTTGAAAAAGGAAAAAAAAACCATCGCATTTTCTTGCAATTTACATAATAAAAAAATATACACTCGTTTCGCTTTGCCCTGAGATTCCATAAAAAAATAACGGATACAAACTGATTTTGTATGGGAGGTATTTTTTTTAAATCGTTTTTCAATATATTATTTTATAAAAACTGAACTTGCTCCAAAAGTTTTGCTGGTGTTTAAAAGTCACCGTTTATACATACACGTGTGAGTCAGTGTCCAATTTCACCCCCATTTACCCAGTCACTCAACCTTGAAGCCACGTCGAAAACAGTTTATAGGCCTATTGAAATTAACTTTAATAAAATGCCTAATGGTTGAAGTACAGAATTAATATAAGCACTAACGTACAGAACAGAAGCTCGCCTCCTCGCGCGTTACCTTCTTTGCGTTACCTTTGACGACATCCGTGGTGTAATGGGGTAATGGTCAACACGCTAGTCCGCCAATCTGGAAGTTCTGGGTTCGATCACCAGCCAGGGCAAGTTGGAAAATTGCCTTTCAAATTGTCCTGGGTCTTGGGTGTTTATCTACACAACGTGGAAGGGACATACCCGTATTCAATCGAACCACGGGCTATACTTGATCACTATAGTACGATGAAATTAAAATAACAGCCAAAGAACAAAACATTTTTTTGGCATTTCCATAGAAAAGTTTGCGACCGGCCGGATGATTTGTATGGAAATGGCAAAAATTTTTTTTGTTCTTTGGCTGTTATTTTAATTTCATTATACTATAGTGATCTAGTATAGCCCGTGGTTTGATTCATTACGGGTATGTCCCTTCCACTTTGTATATGTATTTATTATAAAATATAGTATCGTTGAGTTAGTAGTTAATTGTAGACCAGTATATCTACCTGGGTCAATTGATCCAGGCAGGAAGTTCCAGCTTCGAGGAAGAGGTCTTTTGACGAATCCGACTCGGCTGCTCGCCGAACGCTGCCCGTTCGGGAAGTTACGCAGTGTCTTCTCGTCCAAAATACCCCAGTGCCTCAAGACGAAAGTGCTTAATCAATGTGTGTTACCAGTGATGACTTATGGCTCTGAAACGTGGTCCCTTACTATGGGTCTCATAAGAAGGCTCAAGGTCGCTCAACGGGCTATGGAGAGGGCTATGCTAGGTGTTTCTTTACGTGATCGAATCAGAAATGAGGAGATTCCTAGAAGAACTAAGGTCACAGACATAGCCCAGCGGATTAGCTCATTGAAGTGGCAGTGGGCGGGGCACATAGCGCGAAGAACCGATGGCCGATGGGGCAGAAAGGTTCTCGAATGGCGACCACGTACCGGCAAGCGCAGCGTAGGACACCCACCTGCTAGGTGGTCAAACGACCTGAGCAAGGTTGCAGGAAAACGCTGGATGCAAGCCGCTTCCGATCGGTCGTTTTGGAAATCCTTGGGGGAGGCCTATGTCCAGCAGTGGACTTCCTGTGGCTGATATGATGAGTTAGTATCCCATAACACAAGTTTAAAACTTACTTTGGGGCTAGTTCAATCAGTGTGATTTGTCCCTATATATTTATTTATTTACCTTCCTCATTGTTGCCCGTCACTCGATATAATCGGATAAAAGTATGGTATGTGATAATTCTGGTACCTAATAAGCTATCTGCGTGCCAAAACTCATTCAAGCTTCTTGGATTCGATTCAGCTGTTTTGGGATGAAATCGATCCTTTCAAACATTCGCATTGATTACAAACTTTTATTTAGTTTCACCTGTCCCGTTGTGTGTGTGTCTGTAATCAAATCTTACAAGCTAAATTAGACCCAATTCCCATTATTCGATTGAGTTGAAACTTCACATACTTATGTAAGTTGGGTAACAATGCAATATTATGGTACCAATGACCTGATCTCATGATGAAGCCGGAAGGTGGCCACGGTATCTCTTTGGTAAAACAACATAACCCCACCGAATTTGGGCTTGATTTTAATTACGTGCCGTGTGGTTCCCGGCAGAGTAGAATAGGACCACTCCAAGTCTTCCCGTGGATGTCGTAGAAGGAGAAACACAAGCTTAAGAAAGCTTATAAACATCAATGAGATCTCTCCAACCCATCTAGCTAGCGTGGAGAATGTAGGCTAAATCTTCTGCTCTGGCTAATATATGGCTCTGCTAGTACAGAGGGTTATGTTCCAGCTGTGGAACTTAAAAAAAAAAACCTGATGATGAGGAGCACTTTTTGTAAAAGGTAGCATTTTTAAATATTTCGCTCTCAGGTACCATATGGCTGAAGTTTTAAATTTTATTGGGCTTTGCTTTGTTGCAGTACAGAATGTCCATAATCGCCGTATCGTGACGTGTATAATAGAATCGTGTGGGCCAGGTCATGGTGGCAAATCGATATGCCGTTTCGACGTGATTCAGCTAGATTGATAATGAATTTTAGGCTCTTGTGCTTAAAATATCGTATAAAACCAACGAACCATAATACTGTGAAAGCATAATCTAGCTCAAATAAACCGATGAGTTAAGTTTCGTGTCTGTACTTTTCATAGGGTTTCCTGAAATCTATTTATTCATTTATTAATACTTTATACATGTAAACATATACAAATGTAACAAGTACTCGTTCAACAGGCGGACTTTTAGCTAAGAGCATACTAACAGTCAAAATTTTGGGTCAATTAGAGAGTGTTATTATCTATAGATAAAGAAATATTTTGTGGATTTTTTAGCCCTGTAGTTTCGGAGATAGGGGTCAAATTTCGCCTATTTTCTTAAATGACATTAAAATATAAAATTTGAAATTATAAGAAATATATTGTTAAGGCGAAGATATAGGCAAATGGCCTTGAAGTGTGAAATAAATTGTTAACTCGTAAATATGATGATAATTTCCATATTGCTCTACGCCATGCACTAGATAGCCCTTTAAATTATTTTATGAACTGCCGTTAAAACTATTATTGGTGATCCGTCTAGCTTTAAAACTTGCCGTGGCCACTTTTGGCGGAGGCAAGTTTTAAAGCTAGACGGACTAATGTAAATACTTTCAACGGTGGTTCATAAAATAATTGAAAGGGCTATCTAGTGCATGACGAAGAGTAATATGGAAATTATCTCCATATTTACGAGTTAACAATTTATTTCAAACGAGGGCGCCACTTCAAGGTCATTTGCCTATATCTTCACCTTAAGATTCTTACAACAAGCCCTTTTATTTGACACACGACAAAGTTAGCTAGAAGACTACCTGGACAGATTTTTTTTATACCGTATATAAGAATTGATCATTTAAATAATATTTTCTTATAGGTTTTTCTATAATCTATAATAAAAGAATTGCATAATTATTTTTTTTCAAAAGTTTATGTATCGCGAAAGCTGCGCTGATTAGGACACCTATTCTAGATCAATATGATTGATAGAAAAAACATGTTACATTTTATGGACTTATCGACAATTTATCCTGGAATAATCCGTCTTGTAGATTATCCAAAAATAAAGGAGATTATGTAAAAATTCACAAAGATACAGATTCGAGCATTTAAGCACAGAAATCTAAGTTCCAGTCTAAGTGGCTAAGTCCAGGGCTTATAACGTCACCGCTATGTAAAAATCGTACTTAGCCGTGTCTGTCTATCTATCTATAATTTAAGAACTACGTTCTTGTCGGTGTCGTCATGCGAAATTTAAATGCGTTGTATCTTCGTCTTTGTTTGTTTCTCAGAGAAAATAAAAAATACGTGTACAATATTTTAAATATTCTTCCAGTCATCGTGCCTATAATAAAAATAAAAATAAGCCTAATCTAACCCAAACACAAACGTAAATTCAGCTTCATGATAATCACATTTTGCAGCATTTTGCTGTAAAAATAAACATTTTTATACAAAAGCCCGGCAAGTATCCCGAGGTTTTCTTAATTCCTTTAATTAAATCTCACAGGGTTAAATCCCTTGGTCTTGAATTACGTTTTTACGGACACTGTAAATTCGTGGCTTTCGAGAAAGAATATGTTTTTGTTTTTATGTTCCATTGTTTTTAAAGATGGCGAGGAGGATAACACCTGAGTTTTAATAAGTTCTTTTTAAGTTATTTAGATTTTTTTAACTTAAATATTTTTTTAAAACTCCAACCGGCTTTTTATAGGGAAAATAATGCCTAATAATATAATGTATACAAATTTTTCTGAAGGGCGAAATAATCCTTTAAAGGTAAGTCTTATGAAGGATTATTTCGTCTTAGAATGTACCAGCTGCCTCTTTCCGCGCAGATCCTAAAAGACGATCGAGGAAATGGCTTAGAATCTGAATCAGGCTAGCAAGCACTCCATCATTATTTAGATTCCGTTTTTATGGTTCCGTACCCGAAGGGTGCAAACGGGACCGTATTACTGGGACTCCGCTGTCTGTCCGTCTGTCTGTCTGTCTGTCCGTCTGTCTATCCGTCAGTCACAGGGCTATATCTCTTGAACCGTAATAGCTAGACACTTGAAATTTTCACCGATTATGTATTACTGTGGCGGATATAACAGCAAATACTAAAAATAAAAAATAATTAAAACTTAAAGGGGGTCGTCATACAAGAAACGTGTTTTTTTCAGCGTTTTTAACTAGATCTTTATAATGGCATTAAGGCCGTACCTGAATTTTCCGGGGTCCAGTGCTGCCCTCATTTAAAATAAATCATTTCAAAGAAAACGGAGTCATTATTTAAAATTTTGCTACTATCAAATCCTAGATAACCTTTCAAAGTATTTTATGAACTACTGTTTACAGTTTATAATGAGAACGTTAAGCTTTACTACGCATATTTGCCAAAAGTGGCCGTTTTTCGCAAATGTGCGTAGTAAAGCTTAACGTTCTCACTTTAAACTGTTGAATAAATATATAAATATTAATTTAAAAAAAACCTACTTACCTAATAAGCTTTACTTACTTTGTTCCAGTGACGAGATGCGCGAGTGACAGTGACAAGTGCTATGAGCGAGTGATTAGTGACAGTGTTTAGTGCTTGAACCAAAATGGCGGACCCGGACGCGTTCGACGATGAGGTAATTTTATCATTTTTTCATTTTACTATAGATTTTATTTTGTTTTATATTATTCTTTGTGCGACTTGTAGGACCAGCGGTCCCATTTTTCAAACGCGGAGTCACTAATCGAACGTTTTTTTGTAAGGAAAACTCATTCGTTTACGTGACTCCGCGTTTTAAAAATGGCACTTCTTCTCTGTCACCTATACTATACCTATCTTAGTTATTTATTGAGCGAGCGAGCGAAGCGTCTGTTTCGAGATTGGCCTAAATGCTTTTTTCCGTCAGTTTGTTAGTCAGTTTGTCCTCGCGTACAGGTCGCATTTATCAACCGATTCTCATTGTTCGCTAATTATATATAATTTTTTTTGTTGATTCAGTTTTTGGAAATTTATCTAAATGGCAAAGATATGGGGGTTTAAAACTTTGATAAAATCATATTTCAGCCATTTGGAAAAATTTCAAATCCTTCCTAACTAATATTATAAATGCGAAAATGAGTTTGTATATTTGTTTGTTTGTTTGTTACCTCTTCACGCTTTATCTGCTGAACCAATCGTCTAGAAAATTCGCATACATATAGTTAGGAGTACTGAGAAGGATATAGGGTACCTTTTATCCCGGAAAAAAGAAATGTTTCCGTGGGATTTGGGATACGCGAGCGAAGCCGCGGGCAAAAGGTAGTGTTTCATAAAACCTTTATATTACCCTTATTAAGACGCAATTTTTTTATCCGAATAACTTCAATGGGTTGGGGTGATTCGCGAGGTTTACCTACAGCCTACAAACAAATAATTATCTAGAATCGTAAGTAATCCCGAAAAATCATTCCATGCGATATGTACCGCGGCGGGCGGGGCTTAAAATATGAACAGCGCGGCGCGACAGTTCGCCGTAACACTCGAGTAGTGCGGTTGCGACGCAAGAAGTTTCCTTTGAGAATATTGCTGTGTTTCTGCGATAATCGATTCATTAAAAATGCCGTCATGTGCCGTGAAGTGGTGTAGAAGCCATACAGACATGAAAATTAATTATTAAAAAAAAAGTAACACGTAAACAAGGTTATTTATTTTAGCGTAGCGTACTGCATAATCGACCACCATCCGCGCGTTGTACCTCACCGCTCGTTGCGTTGACTGCCCCACCCGACCGACGACGACGCGTGACCTTGTCGCGACCGATCGCATGCATCTTTGTCTATGTGTGCGTTCGAGTATTTCGTTGTAATTACTGTTCGTTTGTTTGCGTAAATGGAATCAGAATCGAAACGGTGAATGTAGGAGCATTAGGTTTCTAGAGAATTATATCTCGATGCCTACAGCTCACAGAGCCATTAGTTTATTTATTCGCCTCTTACGACACCATTGGAAGAGGAGAGGGGTAACAAATCGTATTTCACTGTGCTATCGCCACATGTCATAACTGATAATATTCATTGAATTTTTTTCTAGAAGAAACTTTGCTCCTCTTATTTCCAGTAAGTTCAAATCAGAGGTTATTAAAAACAAAAAACTTATTTCGTGTATGTTGTTTGGAGAAAATTGTTTATTATCACAGAGATCTGATGATGATAGCCTCCTCCTTTTTTGAGGTCGGTTATAAAAAAATCTAATAAAACGTTTAAAAATTAAAAGCTATTATCCAAGATAATATAAAATGACAGATGCGAAGCGGACATATTAAATTAGGAAAAAGATATTTCTAAGGAAAAATAGACGCTATTAATATTTCAAGCCTCGCCGAAATAAACGCGAAGTGGCGTTTGAAAATTGTACGGTAATATTTTGTAAAACTTTCATTTTTAATTCCAGTGCTGCCCCCATTTAAAATAAATAATTTTAAAGAAAACGGAGACATCATTTAAGTGAGAACGTTAAGCTTTACTACGCACATTTGCGAAAAACGGCCACTTTTGGCAGATAAGCCTAACGTTCTCATTATAAACTGTAAACAGTAGTTCACAAAATACTTTGAAGGGTTATCTAGAACTTGGTAGTAGCAAAATTTTAAATGATGTCTTCGTTTTCTTTGAAATGATTTAATTGTAGTAGATACTATTAATATTAAGTTTTTTTACGAAAATAGTTGAGATAAGAGAATAGACATTGAGAAGAGATAACGATTGTATTCTGAGATCTTTTCGACTGATCAAAACAAGATCATCATCATCATCCTCATGTATTCCTGGTTGCATCGTCAGCGGTTACGCTTCAGAGCCCGGGGCCCGCTACCTTACCTAGGCGATTTGACGAGGTTATTGGTTTTACACAGAGCGACTGCCGTATGACCTCCGCAACCCAAAGGGTAGACCAGAACCAATCCTAGGATAGGTACAAACGCTAGATGGCATTCGGGACCAACAGTTTTACTATAATACTCCTGCGCTCCCGCCCTGGATATGGTGCATGTAAAGTTGTGTTACATTACATAAAAAAGGGGATTTCCCAGTAATAAGTAATAATAGTGAACTCTTGAAAGTCGGGGGTTTTTAATTTATTTGTCTAAAAAATAAAGTATACAAATTGTCAGTCATTTAAATTATGAAAGCTCGTTAAAAGCTAAATGAATTTAACGTTGAACGAACGAATGAACAAATAGTCTCCGCTGCAGGAGCACGACCCTCTCTGTACTACCAGAGCCATATGTGCAGCCAGAGGATTTAGCCTACATTCTCTACGCTGGCCAGACGGGTTAGAGGCCTCATTGATGTTTATAAGCTTTGTTTAGCTTGTGTTTCCTAAGGGTTGGATCTCACCTACCAGAAGCATCATTTCGAACGCTTCAGCACCGGCTGTGCTGCAGCGTTCCGTCGCTCTCTCTCGCTCTAGCAAATTACTGCTCTGAGCGACAGAAAAGGATAGCAGCATAGGAAAGTGCTGTTCCGTGCTGATAGATGAGATCCAACCCTAAGTCACCTTCTACGACATCCACGGGTAGACTTGGAGAGGTCCTGGTCTACTTTTCTGGGAGCCACACGGCTAAATTATTAAACACCCTGAATTGTTATAAAGCTATTATTGCTATTATTCAACCAGTGAACTAATTTACTTTCAATTTTCTGCATCGTGGAACTGTGGAATTAAACACGGGCTCAATCGACTGCAATCGAGAAATACTTGCTTTTCATTTCTGGGGTTTGAAAGTTCAATTAAATATTCGTATTAGATACAGTATTCATAAAAAAGAGTTTCAGTATGCAAAGTTTTTTTTTTTACAAAAGAAAATCGACTCAACCATCGAAAGGAACGACGAATGTTATCAAATAGATTGTATGTTTTTGTATGATACGCGATATTTTCGCCAATTGTGAACCGATTTTGATTTTTTATTATTATTTGAAAGCCTACCTAGCCTACCTAGTTAGTACCATATTGATTTGGTGAAGATTTAATGAAGAATTTTAGAGATATTTAACAAAACTACTCACAGAATATGAAGCTTGTTTTTTGGATGTACGCGAATAAAGTCGATAGGTAGACACATCAGATTGCATCGACCTGTTGATAAAATTTGTAACAGACCTATCCCGCAAACCAGATAGGTTATAAATACTCCATTTAAATTTATCCGGCGCACCGACGCAAATGTCAAGCTGGATTTTGAGATTATTTTTAGAATAAGTACTTAATATACAACCACTATCTGTACTTGTTTTCCAATATGAAATTTTGATCAAAGCTCGCTTATATAAAAATTTTATGGGAAATTAAGTAGAGCAGGATGTAGAAAATAATAAAAATACCTAGTTATTTTTTATTTATTTAATTTATTGCACTTCCAATCTATAAGATCTGACTGCCTCTGTCTGTAATCCAGTGGTCAAAGCATTTGCCTTGAGATTCGGAGATCGTGGTTTCATATCCCATGGGCAAGAAGCATACTTTGTGAAAAGTTGTTTCCAGTCTGGTTAGGATATTGCAGGCTTGAATCACCTGATTATCCGAAAAGAAAGATGATTTAACTAACGCCATCTAGCGTTTGTTTAAACCTATCCTAGGATTAGTTTTGTTCTACCCTTTGGGGTTGCGAAGGTCAGACGGCAGTCGCTCTGTGTAAAAACTAGTAACTTGTCAAATCACTTAGGTTAGGTAGCGGACCCCCCGGGCTCTGAAGCGTTACCGCTGAGAATGCAACCGGGAATACGCTCGGATGATGAAAATGATGAATCTATAAGATCTATGTACAATAGGTATATCTTAACGCTTAGTGCTGTCTATCAGAAATTTCTTCTACGTGCTTAGACGTTCCCGGTTGCATCCTCAGTGCTGCATCGTAGCCCGCGGTGCGCTTAGCCTTCTATTCTTCTCCAAATAAGTATAACATGCATGCAAAGTGGAGAAGAAATAGCCGGAACAGTTTAATAAACGACGAGGCCGCCTGCCTGACTGTAACCCTCCTTAAGAATGCAATTGTAGCACGAGTTGTTCGGCCTTTAGTCGCCTCTTACGAACCTTTAAGAGATGGAGTGATCTTGTTCTAGGCCCGCACGCCATACGGCGCAAATACCTATGATATATATTATGTATGACTCAGCATGTGTGCACTAATTTTACATACAACTTACAAAACCAAACAAGAGGAAAAAATAAAAAAAACGAAGTGAAAATAAGGGTACAAGATTAGCTATTAGAGTAAGAGCCCCCGGGGGCCAGACCTTCGTATAAAGATATTTAACTAACAAACAAGTACTTACAGTTGAAGAAATTTGCTTGCTCGTTCAATCCTACAGTTCGTTTGTTCAAATTGTTTGCAGAGCGCCTACACTCTATTTTGGAAAAAAAAATGTTTAATCTTTAATATTAATAAGGATTGGTCGTGTGGTAACGGCAGAGTAGAATAGGATTTGCGGCCACTCCTTTCCCCTCCCACGAGTGTCGTAAGAGGCGACTAAAGGACCTCCTTTGTAAAAACATTTATCTGTAAAAGTTTTTTAAATAGGTCACTAGATGGCCTTTCTTTACTTATTTTATTTATTCAACTTTATTACAAAAATTGTAAACGGTTAACTGAAAGGTGGTGCAAATAAAATATAATACTTATTTATCGAGTATTTGAACCTATATTACTTGCATATTACTTACTTTTGCAGGTTTGCTAGTAATTTGAGTGCTGCCATCTCTGTGAGCAGCTGGTACTAAATTTGTCTACAAGTTTCTGCTATTTACGGGCTCTCTAACAGTTTGTATGACGTCGGGTATCTAAGGGTTGGGACACATCTGTCATCACGGAACAGCACTTTTGTGCTAGAACCAGAGAGAGCGACGGAACGCTTCAGCACCGGCCGTGCTGCAGCGTTCCGTCGCTCTCTCTCGCTCTAGCAAATGACGCTTCTGAGCGACAGAAAAGGATAGCAGCATAGGAAAGTGCTGTTTCGTGTTGACAGATGTGTCCCAACCCTTAATACGTTAGTTATTATATTGTCCTTGTTATGGGCAAGTTAGCAAGTTGGGTTGACGACATCAGAAAGTTCGCGGGTCGAATGTGGATGAGAGTAGCTCAGGACCGTGGTAAATGGCATTCATTGAGAGAAGCCTATTCCCAGCATTGGGAGGATCAGGGCTGTGAATGATGATGATGGGCTTTGTCCTTCATTGTCCATCCTTCTTCAGTCCAGAGGACTGGATAAGCTGTATAGCATCAATAAGGCACAAATAATTAAATTCACTAAAACTTGGTGAGGGTTCACAATGTCGAAAGCCTTTCTGCAATTTCCTTCAATTCTATAGGAAAGTCGACAATTTAATTTGCACGGACGTAACAAACAGTCTGACTGGGAACTTGGGAAGGAAACGCTCTTGCCAAGATTTTGATTGTAATTACGTTCTGCACTTGGCAGCTACAAAACGCTAAATGTTTAAAAATAAGGGCCAACTTATTTACTTTTTAGGGTTTCGTACCCAAAGGGTGCAAACGGGACCCTATTACTGAGACTCCGCTGTCTGTCCGTCTGTCACAGGGCTCTATCTCTTCAACCGTAATAGCTAGACACTTGAAATTTTCACCGATTATGTATTACTATGGCCGCTATAACAACAAATACTAAAAATAAAAAAAGTTAAAAATTAAAGGGGGTCGCCATACAAGAAACGTGTTTTTTTCACCGTTTTAACTCGATCTTTATAATGGCATTAACTAGATACTTGTAAATTTCACCAATTATGTATTACTATGACCACTATAACAAAAAATACTAAAATCAAGATAAAGTTAAAAACTAAAGGGGGTCGTCATACAACAAACGTTTTAAAACATTGTATGGTGGTACGGAACCCTTCATGTACGAGTCCGACTCGCACTTGCCTTTGCAGAAAAAAACTTGTACCAGCTGCTTCTTTTTCCGTG
Organism: Acrobasis repandana; assembly: GCA_963576875.1. Lineage (NCBI taxonomy): Eukaryota > Metazoa > Arthropoda > Insecta > Lepidoptera > Pyralidae > Acrobasis > Acrobasis repandana. The sequence goes on from OY756238.1 coordinate 5,285,636, forward strand.
CATATCGTTAAATGGAAGGAACGGGCGAAAATGCGAATCATGTAAATAGGCGACGCGGCTAGCAACTAATCGCTTTTTTGTTTGATTTCTTTTTCCACCTCGCTTACCATCACTAAAAATGGTCTTTAGGTCTCGTGCGGTCTTCAGCTCAGTCTGTTTAGATCCGCAAGACCCAAAAAACCTATTTATGCCTCAAAAGACGTGATACTATATTTACATTTATATTTCTTTCTACAACGACCTCCGTGGTGTAATACTCAACACTGGCTGGTGTACTCAACGCTGGTCCGCTAATCCGAAGGTTTGGGTTCGATCCCTAGCCAGGGCAAGTTGGAGAATGGCTTTTTTCGAACTTTCCTGGGTCCTGGGTCTTGGGTCTTTAAGGGCTAGCCCAATCTGTGGACTAATAAGGTCCTCTGGTCTTTTTAGTCACCACTGCAGGAGCACTAATAGGTCCTTATCTAAAAAAACTCTCACAATTTTCTGTAATTTGAAGGATCTTTATTTCTGTTGCTTTATTAGTGTTTTGTGTCGGTTTTTAGTGAGTTTAATAGAAAACCAACACTCTTCGGCGGGTTGTTATTATGACTGAAAGCTACTGAAAGTTAGTAATTAAATTTATAATTAGTTCACCGGTAGGCACAGTCAAAGCTTTTTGTTTGTTATTTTAATGTCAGACGGATCAGTGTTCCACGTTATAAGCACTCTTTAAATAAACTAAAATAAAAAAGCCGAAGATATCAGCCGACTTTGCAATATTATTATGACAAAAAGCTGATCTGATGATGGAGCTGGAAGGTGGCTATAGGTATCCTGTACTAAAACGACGCAACTCCATCGATTTATTTGTCTTGATAAGTACTTAGGCCTAACAATAAAAACTTGTACGAAAAATTAATATTTTATTTCTTTGCTCCTAGATTAGTACAGACTCATTTTCGAAGGCAAGTATAAAGTGATTTTAGTTTAGAGAAGCCCTTTTCCCAACATTAACCGACGTACAGACAAACACACAAACCGAACTGTGCAATAAAGATTATAATTACACGCATTCCGCCATTATAAGCGAAACCATTAGTGCTGTTTACACTAGATCAAAGTAGACAATATGACTGTACAGTCAGAGACAAAAGTCGTACCATTTGGTTTCCAGCCTAGAATAGGATCACTCTAAGACTCAACAATCAAGAATCAAAAATATTTATTAAGCAATCAGGCCTTCGCAGGCCACTTTAACATGTCAATAATATGCACATTACGTGTAATGTTTATTTATATTTAAATTATTATATTTTTAGGGTTCCGCAAAAAAATGAAAAAACGGAACCCTTATAGGATCACTCGTGCGTCTGAAAAATCACATAAATAACACGTAAATTTACTATTATTTGTTATTATTTGCCCATAACCAATGTTAATACAGCTTTTCTTAATGGAGACCTCAATGAGAGAATTTTTATGGAACAACCTACTGGTTTTATGATTGAGGGGCAGAATAAAGTCTGTTTACTTAAAAAGAGTTTATATGGACTTAAACAAGCTAGTAGAGCATGGAATGAAAAAGTTCATAAAGTTTTAGTTACAAATGGTTTTACACAACTAAAAACTGAGAAATGTGTTTATTTCAAAAATAAGGTAATTATAGCCTTATATGTAGATGACTTCTTCATATTCAGTTCTAATGAACATGAAAAGAAATTGCTTTACAATTTACTTAGTTCCAACTTTAAAATTAAACTGCTTGGACCTGTAAAACAAGTATTAGGTATGAAAGTGGAAAGGAACCGAGAGAAAGGCATTTTGAAGTTTAGTCAATCTGAATACGTGAAAAATCTGTTATTAAAGTTTGGCATGAATGAATGTCATAGCATAGCAACTCCAATGGAAGTTAACTTTAATCTTACAAAAGCAGATAAGATAGATCCAAGATTTCCGCATCAGGAATTAATAGGAAGTTTAATGTATCTTGCTGTTTGTACACGGCCAGATATAGCGTTTGTATGCAGTAAGCTTAGTCAATATAACACCTGTTATAATGAGTCTCACTGGACTGCTGCTAAGCGTGTTTTGCGGTATCTATCGGGTACAACTGACTATGGACTCAATTTTAAAAGAGGAAATAATGAAGTTACAATCTCATCCGACGCAGATTGGGCGGGGGATACCAACGACAGAAAGTCTTATTCTGGTTTTATAACTAGATTAGGCAATTGCATCATAAACTGGCATAGCCACAAGCAACAAAATGTGGCCTGTTCTAGTACAGAGGCTGAATATTACGCTCTTGGCAATGCTGTAAAAGAGGCGAAATTTATCCGTAATTTTTTACAGGAACTTAACTGTACACAATGGTTGAAATCTAAGACAATCACCATTTATAACGACAATCGTAGTACATTGAAAATGGTAGAAAATGAGTGTTTTCGTAGGACTAAACACATAGATGTTCATCATCACTTTATACGAGAATGTGTTGATCGTAAATTAATTAATTTAGATTACAAGCCTTCTTCTGAGCTGGAGGCAGATCTTTTTACGAAAGCTTTACCTAAGGTGAAACACAATTATTTTATTAAGTGCTTAGGTTTAATGTAACATTTGTTTCATGTCCTATAACATGTATTGTGTAACATGTATTGATTTATTTATTTTTAATTTGGTTCAATTTTAATATTGTACTCTCACATTTTGCTGGCAATACCTTTGCGTAGTTTGTTCGAGTAAGGGGCAGTGTTAAAACCTTCATACTTGAAAGTTTTCTTACTGGCTGGCGTAACCATTTGAATTTATTTTTATATTCTTATGTTGTCATGGTGCAATACTTCACTTCAAAAATTGTAAAATTCTACAGAGATAGAAAATAATATTAATAATTATATTAAATACATTTGGTGAATTTACATGGATTTATTGTTATTTATTTAGTTAATATAATATATTAACATTTCTACTGGCCCGAATCAGGTGAAATTTGGTAGAATGTTGTAATCCTATGACCCAAACACATATGTGTAAAGTAAATAAATATTTTTTAAAATAAGGGTCATTTTCGGGGGACCAAATAGGAAATAAAAAAAAAAGTTTTGCAAACCTTACTGTGTTATATAACAAATGAAAGGGCTCATTATGAGGATCTCAAATATATTTTTGTTATTATTGTAAAATGAATAGTTTTGATTTTATTCATGAAAGAAGACGAAAATTACTACAAGCCTAAAATTTTGAAAAAAATACAAAATATAGTTCATTGCTTGTAGATTACAGGAAAACCTATAAGAATTCAATCAATTGTACTGAACCCTCTCCACGCGAGTTTAACCCGCACTTGGCCGGTTTATTTTTAAATACTATCGATTCGAGCGTTTCGCAACGACCACTGCTGGGAAGAAACGCCGAAAGAAATTAATTTACACAGTATTGGTCGCCTAAGCGCCTAAAGGTTTTATCAGTTCACAAAGATATTATGCCTAATGCACCAGCATGTAAGAAATGATGTGTTAAGAGGCGATTGGAAGAGGCTTGCCGACCATACTTCAAGTCCCTAAATATACTTACATTTCCTTGCCTATATATATTAGAAATTAGCTTATTCGTACATAAAAATATTAATAAATTTAATAATATAATTATATACAATATCAAAATCAGAGAGGTTTAAAAAGAATTGTTACTCAATGTGTATAAAAATGTACAACCACATACCTGAGCAAATAAAAGCGTTACCTTTGAATAGATTTAGAAGTACTTTAAAGGCTTGGCTGCTGAGTAAAGTATTTTATTCAGTTAATGAAATCCTGACTTGTAAATGGTAATAATACGTGATGCATGGATTTGTTTATTTAATTAAAAATGACATGAAAATTTATATGAAATAGCTTAGTAAATATAATGTAATTAAAATTCTGCATGCTATATGATTAGCTAAATAGGACTACGGACTGTATTTGACCATCTATGTAAAAAAAACCCTATTTACTGCAAATAAATGAATTGAATTGATTAAAGGACCAATCACGCTACCACTGTACTCACAAGGAGGTTTGAAGTCAAGTTAAAAACAGTTAAAAACAAAATTAATTGTGAAGACAACAGTGAAAAAATGTAGTACTTACGAGTACCTCTACCATCTTGTCATTTAAGAGCTTGCTCTTATCGGTGGAATTAAGTGGATATGCCTTCATTCCTCTCTTCTCACTGTTATCTTTTTGATGACCTGGTAGAAACCTACTACAACATACCTACCTAAAAACATTTTTAGGTCTGAAATTGTGATTTTGAATATTTACTTTTGTCGTTAACTATACTCCAAACATCACAGAGTTAATGGTCGATTTAGTGGCGACAGTTCAAAACATCACACAAGACGTTTATACACACACATACCATAGATGTACAAACATATATTTTCTTTGAGATACAGACCAATTCGCCTGTTCAAAACAAGGGTAAAGAAAAGCCAAAAACAAATTACTTACGTACTAGTAGGTGCCTATATAAAAAGTATTTGAAAAGTAAAATTCTAAATTCTATCTTTATTATCATAGGATATTTATAGTCACTGTTTTGTTTTGCAAAACGTTGACGTGAAATCGTTATTTACAGCTAAGTTTATGCCGCTTCGTAGGCGCAAGTGCAGAAGAAGCGGCAACAAACTGCACTGCAACATTTTCTCCAAAGTGTATCTGTATATGAATGAATATGCCATAAAAAAACTATATTTGAATTAATGTCGAACTGTGCAAGTATGCTAACCAGATGGTCGGAATCCGGATTTGCATTCTGAGTAATTCGAACCCTGCTCAATATTGCTTTGGGTTCCGAACCCAAGTGGTCGAGAATGCAGGATTGAAGTCTGCGGTGACACAGAATTCCCAAGTTTAACTCATTAAGAGATTGCGTTCCTTTTTGGGAAGTTTATGAATCAATGGAAAGCAACTTTAGAGATAGAGCTACTAAGAAAGACGACGTCCGTGGCGTAATGGTTAAATCTGCGCGGGAATAGAAGCAGCTGCGTTTCTGTGTATATGTGTGCCTGTGTGTCTATCTGTGGCATTGTAGCTTCTAAACTAGTATTTCAATTTCGATGCCGTCTTTTCAATCGAAAGCCTTGTCTGTCGAGATCTTTCTTACTATATTTGATGAAAATATAGCCATTCAATATATATTTGAGGTGCAGGATAAAAGTGGGGGTGTTCTAATTTGTGTGACAAATAAACTTATTATAAAACATTACCTTGTTGAACAGCTGAAATACTCGTCTGGCTGCTTATAATAAATGTCGGAATTAATTGTAAATCTCTGACTAGTTAGTAAATTAATTAGACATTTACTTTGCTTGTCTTTTTTAATTAATGTATTTTGTATTAGATATCTAATACACAATTTCACAAGAAAGACGAAATAATATTAAGGGTATTGTCTTAGTTTAGTCCGTGATATCTGGTGTATTGTTGATCGAAGGTAGTAGCATTAATATATTTAATAACTATCTTAGTTATTACATATTTAAACTTGTGAGCATTTAGACATTTCAAAGGTTCCGGTAGTGATTCGAGAATGCCACGTCAAGAAGAGTACGATGACATTCATAATCATCCGAGCGTATTCCCGGTTGCATCCTCAGCGATTACGCTTCAGAGCCCGGGGTCCGCTACCTAACCTAGGCGATTTGACGAGTTTACTGGTTTCTACACAGAGTGACTGCCGTCTGACCTCCGCAACCCAAAGGGTAGACCAGAACCAATCCTAGGATAGGTTTAAACAAACGCTTAATGGCGTTCAGAACACAGACATTGTAATCCAGTAATTCATAGTCAAAGACCGTTTTAATTTACTTAAATCCACGTCTCACTAAAATAAATCGTTAGTTCGACCTTCAACTTCACTCCGACTTTCATTAAGGCCTAACGAACCGTCTGAAAAGCCATTTTTCACTATTTCTGTTTGAAAAACAACACGGGCCTCTGTTTTAGGCGTTATTTAATGAGTGGATAATGTTTTAGCTAAAAGTCATATCATTGTATTAGGTTGTTCATAGCACTTAGAGGTCAGTTTTATAGAACCACTGACCCATTAGTATTTTAGTGATTGACGTATTTACTATGAGTCCTTAAAAAGTTTAATTAGTGGAACTCTGCCTGATAAAATCTGAAAGAGCCATTGGAGTAACATACTGCGCCCGAGATGGAGGTACAATTTGCAGTTCCCGGCAGACTAGAATAGGATCAATCCAAGTCTTCCCGTGGATGTCGTAGAAGGCGACTCAGAGAACACAAGCTAAACAAAGCTTATATGTAGGCCACACTGAAAGTTTTGCGTAACTTTTAAATAAAAAAGAAAAGAAATCAAATAAAGTCATTTATTGTTTCTCAAAGTATTCATTCACCATTGCATTTTAAACACTTTTTAGGGTTCTGTACCTAAAAGGTGCAAACGGGACCCTATTACTGAGACTCCGCTGTCTGTCCGTCTGTCTGTCCATCTGTCAGTCCGTCTGTCTGTCCGTCTGTCTGTCCCTCTGTCACAGGGCTCTATCTCTTGAACCGTTATAGCAAGACACTTGAAATTTTCACCGATTATGTATTACTGTGGCCGCTATAAACAACAAATACTAAAAACAAAAAATAGTTAAAAATTAAAGGGGGTCGTCATACAAGAAACGTGTTTTTTTTCAGCGTTTTTAACTTGATCTTTATAATGGCATTAAGTAGATACTTGAAATTTTCACCAATTATGTATTACTATGACCACAATAACAACAAATACTAAAAATAAAATAAAGTAAAAAATTAAAGGGGATCGTCATAAAAGAAACGTGTTTCTTCAGCGTTTTAAAACATTGTACGGTGGTACGGAACCCTTGATGTACGAGTCCAACTCGCACTTGCCCGTTTATTTATTCGGTCAAACCATTTTTCAAAACAGGAAGACCATTCATCGGCGGGTATGTTTTCTATGTGCTGATTTAAAGCTATCACCGCTTTTTCTGAGGTAGTGGAAGTAAATCCTTTCATCAAATCTTTGATTTTTAGGAAAAATAAAAAAATCGCAGGTTGCCAGGTCTGGACTATGTGCAGGATGAGTCACGAGCTCTACTTTTTCTGAGGCTAAAAACGCCTTTGTCTTATTGGCTGTGTGGGACGAAGCGTTGTCGTGGTGCAAGAGGACGCGGCTCCTTGGACGCTTTTTTCTAACTTTTTCTAGGACAGTGGGTAAAAAAATGGTTGTATACCCCATTCACAAGATTGTTGTTTTTTTCTGGTTCAAAACCAGGTTTATTTTCTGTGATGATATCATAGACAGCATTTTAATGTCCATGGTCGTATTTAAGTAACATCATCGAGCACCATTCAACACGCGCCAGTTTTTGTTCCAGCATCAATTCATGAGCAACAAAGTTTTCTAACTTTTAATTCTTCATGTATTTTTTTTTTAATCTGACTCATGCCAAACCCAAATGTCCCCGAATGGTTTCATAGGTGATACGCCTGTTTTCTTCAGTTAACTGCTTCGCGGTGGTCACATTTTCCTCGTTTGTCGCTGTTAAAGGACGGTCTTCACGAAGCTCATCATTCAAAGATACCCGTCCACGCTGGAATTCAGCATACCACTGCCTCACAGTACCCACATGTGGTGCTTCTCTTCCAAAAGCATTTTGAAGTCGAGTAACACAATCTTGAGCAGAAAGATCACTTTTGAAGTCATAGAAAATCTTTTCGCGTTAGTTCCATTTTCGTTGCACACGAATAACATAAATATGAGATAAAAATAAATTGTGATATCTTTTATCGCCAATTTTTTTACTAAAGTAGCATAAAGGTTTGATGTTTTAAAATATATATACCATTCAAAATTCAAATATTTTAAAAAGCCAGAAGTGCAAAACTTCCAGTGTGCCCCATGTGAGACCTGCCAGTGTGGAGAATGTAGGTCAAATCCTCTGACTGCTCTAGCTAATATAATGACTGTGGTAGTACAGAGAGGGTCGCGCTCCTGCAGTGGAGACTAAAAAAGACCTGATAATAATGATGATATGAAAAAATCGAGAAGAAATGAATTTTCCTGAATATTTTATGATAAATACTCGTACGTTAGAAATATAGTTAAATTCTCTTTTCATCTCATCTATTCGAAAAACGATGATTTTATCCCAGATATTTGGGGCTAAAGTCACTGGTAATTCTCTAGACACTGAAAAGTAAAAAGTAAATTCCCTAGGCGTTAAAACACATTTGAAAACCGAACACGAATGTAGAATCAAAAATAATATTGGCAGTCAGCTAAAAAAAATAAGAATTTAGTTTTAAAATTATAAAATATAGGGCGTCGTAATTTTTTAAAATTGAAATATAACACATTTTACGTGGATCAAAATGTTTTGGTTCTCTTGCTTCAAAATAATAATTTATTAAAAACTAATAAAAACGCGCAGTCTTTGATTTAAATAGTAATTTTATTATGGAAGTATTAGGTTATTTTTACAACTATTTTAAATGTGACTAATTTCTTGATGAGGCCGATAGTAAATTAATATGAAGTTTACGTATAATATACATATTTAAATATATAAAGAATTAACACACAAGGAATAAGTAATGAAACGATTCTAATGACTGGAAAATGTATAAGATGTGGTGGTCCTAGTAAAATATTTTCATAGTACTTCTTCAGTGAAAACGCCATTAATTGACTGTTAAACTCTCATTAGGTATATGTAGGTATTCTACTTGCGTTACAGGTATATATTTGCTTTTTCTCATAGATGGAAATGAAAAGAAGAATGTGCTACACGGTGTACGGTAATAGTTTTATCTCGGGCGATATACTTGAATCCCTCGCTTCACTCAGGATTCCACCGTAGAATCCCTCGCTACGCTCGTGATTCTATTGTGGCATCCTTCGTTTCGTTCTGGATTCAATGTAGCGCCCTCGAGTTAAAACTATTACCTTTACGCCTTGCACAATCTACTATTAAGCTCTGTCTACTACGTAAATGACAAAAATGTGATTTTATTGTAATTATTTTGCGGTAGAATAACAAACACGCAAATAAACTACGCCAGCAAAACTTTTTCCATTGCTACCAGGATAACATGAAGCAATAGAGTAAACAACACGGGATAGAGATTTATACGCGTACGTGCCCTAAGGGAGGATTTGCGCAAAGCCTCTAACGCACGCGTGGCACCCTGGTACTTCTAAAAACTATTCTGCGCTCTCTCAGCTCTATCTTTTTTGTTTATGGCCCGCCCCTATCTTGAGAGACGTAAGATCAAATTGAATACTCCTTTTCCGTCCCAAGAAAGCCAAGAAAATAAATAGGGAACAAAACAGTGTTGAGATAAGTTTATTTGGTGTTTTTAATGGCACGATTTCAGAAAAAAAATATATAAAAACGAAAGTTTGCGACAATTGCTTTTGAAAAAACTAACAAATGACCAAGCCTGATAATTTAAATACGACCAAAAGTGTCCCCAAATGAAAAAGTAATGAACATCAGAATTAGTAATAAAAATAATAATAAAAAATAAAATATTCACCTTTGTAAAGCCTTTGTACATGAAACTTTTCAACTATAGTTCATAAAATAATTCGATATATTTTTCTTTACATTAATTTTCGTTTTCATTAAAAGATTTTTTCTTTGTTTTCAAGAAAAAAATATCCTAAGGCACCCTATATAATGTGCGTTCATACAAAACCCCGGAAAAGTAGTACATACTAAGAAAATTACGAAATAAATCACCCGAAGACATTTCTTCGATACAATTACACACGTGTGGGAATGATTCCTAACAATACAGGGATAACAAAGAAAACTATTGTTTGCACTATCTTTTTCCTATTTTCGCTTCGTAAAAAGGCGAGGTCTTACTAATAGCGATTTTTAAAAATATATCAAAAATTTGCCGCTGGGGCTGGAAAGTTCTCGAACTGCGACCTACCTACCTATTATATAAGCATAGGAGACCATCTAATATAGTAGGTACGTGAGTTTGACGATTCAACTATTGTAAGACTTAAAATTTGCCTCTCACTTCAGACCATTTTTGTGCCAAATACAAGTAAGACGCCACTATATAAGTGACAGTATAAGAAATACAGTGCTTGTGACGACCTACCACCTACTTATAGGGTTAGGTTACTCCAAAAGCGGTACGAAAGACGTATATAACTGCGTATTCGCGTTTCAGTGTGACGTGACATTGAGCGTACATAATAATAAAGTCTAATTTCGTTTGACATAGAAATAGGACGTCACTATAGGACGACTATCATATTATTTTATGGAGTAACGTCCTGGAATCACAGAATCAATATAAGTACCAATGTAAGTTGGAATTAATGCAAAGAGAAATTGTTTTTAACTTTTGTGGCGTGACCTAGGTCACAGAATACAGTAAGAGTATACAGAACGGAATCTCCTAAGGTACGCGCAATATGTGTCCCCGTGCGGCCGCGTGTGCCTTGCAGTGTGTGTTCGCCTGCTCTTGCCCCTCGACAAGGCGAGAACGGAGGAGAGGTGCGGGGACGGGGAACGGGGACGCATATTGCGCGAGACCTTATAGTATTCTATACTTCTGTATACTCTTACTGTATTCTGTGCCCAGGTTTCAATTGGTACACAAAAATGTTTTTTAAAAGATCTGCTGACAGTAGCACCACTCCCAATACTCCCTAATTGGCAAACTGGCGGGACAGTCGGCAATTAGTACTGTTTATCGATGGAGCATTGGAGCCGGAACAAATCTATTGTGCTCACAAAAATATCTCTGGTTTGTCTTTCCTTTAAAAAGACGCACTGCTGACGTCTTTTTATTTTAACCAACTTTTAAAAAGTAAGGTTCGAGTATTTATTAATCTCCTTTGTATTTATCGGTAAAATATTTGAGCAGGTTTAAATAATTATGTAGAATTTTTTTGTCGATTCAGTTTTATGGGGGCTGAAAATTAAAAAGTCATATTTGTTTTACTTCTAGTCACAGAATAGACTCCTTTCTGGTAGAATAAGTGAAAGGAGGTCGTATTTCATCGACTTACCAAGTAATATCGTCCGCATAGAACAAAGTGGATGCAGCACATTACGAAGTCCGCTCGTAACTTTTACGACACTACTAGGGAATTTGACCGGCGGTTTAGTAAACTGGATGAGGCCTATTTTTGAGCAACATTAAGAATTTCATTCCTCCCTTCTGATGCAAAGGTTGGCCATTGCCATTCAGCGATGTAACGCAGCTAGTATATTGGGCACCTTTGCAGCAGAAATTTCAAAGGACGGGTTAGAAATATAGTATAGAATTATAATTGTATGTTAAAATGTATGTATATTAACTACATAAAGAATTATATTAATTATTGTACATAAAATAATTGTGACACTAAATAATTTTATTTCTTAAGCTAAAACTTTTGTTATCTTTTTTTTAAAATTTGAACCACAGCATTGCTTTCTTGGAAGTACAAGATAGTATATTAAGACGTTTATATTTTTGACTTTTGTAGACAGTATTATAGACAAATTACATCACACGTGACAAAGAAATAGATGACAGATCTAGTTTAATATAAGTCTCTGTACCCGTAGTTATGAAAAATTGCCGGTTATTAAATAAAAGGAAAATTACTGTGTTGCCAGCTTTGAAAACTTTCATAATTTCATTATCTAGTTTCGCAATTATTTTGTGTGGCGTTACATTAAATTAACAAAAGGGTCCCATGCCAGACGCAAAGATTAAACGTAAAATGAAACAGCTGCTCTAAACTGATTCTAGCAAGACTGTTTGACATTATTTGGGTATACCTTTCGTGATCTGATGGTAAGGAAGAAAAAAAAAGATTAGCTATGCTGCTTCGGAGCCCGGGGTGCGCTTTTTGTTTTACTGCTATAGACCCAGTACCTTTTCTATTTCTCTACTTTGTTTATTGTCCACATCAACTTCATAAGTGATAAAATGTTATAGTATCAATTGAAATACCGTTTTTTTCAAAGTGGCTGCTCATTAAGGAAGGAGGGGCATTCTTTAGTGTGAAGTCACAACTGTTTGTAAATCAATCACAGCTCTCGTTAAAACAATTAGGTTGTATTTTTTGTTGTTAACCTATTTTCGATCCCCACCCAGGGCAAGTTGGAGAAGGCCCTTTTTCAATTGTCCTGGATTTTGGATGTTTATCTATCTAAGTATCTATATTAAATATAGTGTTAAAACATTGTTTAAAACTTACTTTGGGGCTAGCTCGGTCCCTCGGTAGCTATCTTTCTGAAAGGCCGGTAACGCTCTTGTTACACCCCTGGTGTTGCAGTTGTCCATGGGCAGCGGTGATCACTTACCATCAGGTGACCCGCTTGTACGTTTAAACCTTCCCTGGACTACGAAAAACATTTCAAAACCAAAATCAGCTAAATCAGCCCTGCCGTTCTCGAGTTTTAGCGAGACAAACGAACAGCAATTAATTTTTATATATTATATAAAATATAATATATAATAATAATATTAAGAATAGATATATAGATAGATTCTGGGAGAAAATGCTCTTAGAATTAAGTACGCCATTTGTTAAAAGTATGTTTTAGAACTTACTTACTTTAGAACAATAAAAAGTTTTAAATTAAATTAAATTTCGTCCTATTCCTGGGTAAAGATCTCCCCCATTTATCCCTCAATCCTCTTGGAAGGATTCGAGGCTTTTCTGTCCAATGCGATCTCCTACCATCGTTTATCCACCTTGCGTAAGTCATCATTCCAGCGAGTCATTATTCTTTCCTCTTGCGTCGTCTACCTTTGGAATACCACTTCGTAGCTATATGAGTCCAGCGTCCTGGGTGCATTCTGCACACGTGACCCACCCAATCCCATAATTGGGTTGTAAGGATTGAAAATAAAACAAAAAGTGATTTATTTGTAACATTTATTACTTAAGACTATTTAATTATTTGTACATATTATTATCGACCAACTTTTGTACTTAGTTTATTATTTTTATACTTAGATACACTACGTAAATAGCTAAACATTTTCATCTAAACCAGGGGTCACCAAATGGCGGACCGCGGTCCGCATCTGGACCGCCGCGCCGACCCATTTTGTGCGGACCGCGAGAACACAGCAACATGCATCTCGACTTTATAATGAACATCTCCAGAATTAAATGATAGCTTGCACTAATTTTATTTTATTTTTATGTGCAACAAATAATTTACTTACTTACTTTAATTTTACTCCAAACTTGATATGTAAAAAAATACCATTGTTATTTTTGTATTTAAGTACATTTGTTTTTAATTATTTTTTTTCTATAAATTGTTGTGTAGAGCGCGATGGTCGTTTCATTTCTTAAAACGGACCCCGAGCGAAACTAATTGGTGACCCCTGATCTAAACAATCACTTGTACATGATATAAAATAATTTTGTTTTATTAATTATAGATTTATACATTACAATGCTAGAAACAATATCTAAATTAAAAATATATGATGAAAAATTTCGCCACGAGGTGTTTTTAATTTAGAATTTGTTTTATATGCAATATTATGACTGTTTTAAATGCATCTATAATTCATTAAGAAGTGTCTTTTATCTTACTGCTTACATTCATTTTACCTAAATATTACGTATCTTCTAACTTATCAATATCTCGTTTAAGACTCTTATTTATAGAATTACTAATGATTAAATTTACAACATTATACCTGTAACGTTCTATGCATAAAAAACATGCAAGATTGAAACATTACCTTTAGTCTTATACAGACCGCTATACAGGTGTGAAATAGGTTTGATTATGTATCCACAATTTTTTGATGTTTCAGCTTTTTCTTCTCTCAGTCTGCTACTTCTACTTTACATGGCATTCTTTGGTGATATGCTTCTGATCTTTGGAGAAGACAATGTCGAAACCACCCTTGCTCTTAAGGGGCCGTCCACAAATTACTTCAGGCAAAATTTTGATTTTTCGATTCCTTCCCAACCTTGTCATGATTTTTTACTATTCGTTTAACGTTCATTTGGCATGACCCCCCTCCCTATATCGCTGTAACGTAATATGTGGATGGCCTTTAAGCAGCTGCACAGCTAACGATGCAAATGGGCACCCAGAAATATCCATTAGTAGAAGTATAATTGTACTTGTGCTTATAGAGTCCCAAAACAAGTTTAAACTTGTGTTGTGGGATACTAACTAACTCATTGGTACTGTATTTTATAATAAATACATATATATATAAACAGCCAAGATCAAGGACAGTTTGAAAAATGCTATTTTCCAACTTGCCCTGGCTGGGAATCTAACCCAGAACCTCCGAAGTGGCGAACTGGCGTGTTAACCACTACACCACGGAGGCTGTATAATCACGATACTTAGTTATAATCATAGTTACTATATCTTTTGATATACATTGGCGACGGTACCTTCCCGTGAGTTTTTAACCACTGCTGCTTCTTCTTCAGCAACTCTTCGGGACTTATCGTCGACGTAGTGGTCTTCTTCACGAAACTTTGCAAATAGGATTCATACAGACTCATTCTTGGAATAACAGAATTGTCTTCCGCTGGCTCCAAAGGAACATTTATCGGTTCAAAAGGTAGAGTTAGCATGAACTGTCTCGGGTCCATGAAGTTTGTTGAAGCTCGTTCTTCAGTAGTTTCAGTTGCGTTTACGGTTGTGATTTTGGTTGTTTGTGTGGTTGATACTGTTGTTGGTCGGTTGTTCTCGTCCCAGATGACCGAGTCTAGCCATCGGGTGAAGCTGGAGACTTTTGGGAATGCGTGGATTTTGCTGTAGACGGCGCAGGTGTGGAGGAAAGTGGAGATGCCGACTAGGGTGTCGTTTTGGATTACCGCTCCACCGTTGTCTTTCTGGAAGAGAGATAATAATATTAGTGAGTGGTAATTTTAAAAAAATCGATAAGAAAATGCCTGATATTTTTTTCCTTCGTAATTGCTACCGCTACAACTGCTGAATTCTAAATGAAAAACCAGTCGAGTTTATGAAGGATTCCGTACCTCCGTACAATGTTTTGAAACGCTGAAATAAACGGCCACAGTTATACATCGGTGAAAATTTAAAGTGTCTAGCTATTACGGTTCAAGAGACAGCCCTGTGACAGACGAACGGACAGACGGATAGACGGACAGACAGCGGAGTATCAGTAGTCCCGTTGGCACCATTTGGATACGGAACCCTAAAAAGTACTTTACAAAATATATCAAGTTAAATCTCTGTTTTGGGACTTTTAGGAAATTTACATTTGTTAGATAAAGTTGTTAAAAATAAACTAGAAGAAATTTCAGCTGCCTCGAACAACCGATGAATTCTTTTGTACAAAAATGACGTTTTTTAAATATAACTTATTTACTTTTTTATTGTTTTATATCAATATAGTGATCTAGTATTTCTAGTAGTCTTTTCCACGTTGTTTCAACCAAGTATAAATATGTTGTTTTTAATTGAATAGATAAAAGTTCAGAAGTCGATGTCATAAAAAGTAACTTTAATATAAATTATGAGATAAGCACTTATACAAATTTTCTTTTATTCCCCTATAATATCAACATGAATATTTACAAGCTTATATTTGCATAAGTTGAAAGACCAATAAAGCTTTATGAACTTGAAGACAGCCAGCTTAGATCATTACAAATCCACGGCTATCATAGTTTTTACATAGTTTTCTATCACAATATAGCTTATCATAATTTTATTTACCCTATTACTAATTTAGGTTATTATCATTAACCTATAGTTCTGTGATATAATGAGTTTGAGTGTGAAAAAATTATGAGTACAGAAACATATGTCATGTGTATGACTGTCTTTAAAAAAAATCAACCGACTTAAATTTTTTTTAGGAGTTTCTTCCATATCTTAAAAGTTCTTCATCATATATTTACCAAATTAAAATGGAACCAGCTTGGTAGCTTTGAAATAAAAAAGAGTTATCAAAATCGGTTCACAATTGGCAAAGATATCGCGTAACAAACATACATAAAAAAAACATACAGTCGAATTGATAACCTCCTCCTTTTTTGAAGTCGGTTAAAAATAGGAGAATCAAAGTGCCTTTTAAAGGTGCATCCAAAAAGTGGATTACTTTAAAGCATGCACCGCAAAAGCCACTTATCATAAAAACATCATCCAAATAAACTAGCACAAGTTATAGCTGGATCGTGTCAAATTTAATAAAAAGTAATTTTTATTTTTCTTGGCATGCTAAAGCCGTAATTCTTTGTGAGCATAGTGCACAACACAAATAATCTGAAAATTAAGGTTTTATTTTCTACAACAAAGATAAGTTTTACGTGATGAAACGCCTCACGTTCATCTTGTCTATTTCTTGATTTGATAAGCCTTAGGGTATATCGCTCTGCTTTCTTTCTTTTTTTTATCTTTGTTTCTTTCTTTCTTTAGTGTGTGTAACTGGTCAACACTGGTGTTAGATTATTCCAGCTGCCTAAAGACATCTGACGTAGCTTCACGACTGACAATGGCTTAACGTGCCTTTCGAAGCAGAGCCGAGCTCAAAATTTTTTATACCACTTGAGGTCACCCATCAAAATGCCGACCACGCCCAGTGCCGCTTAACTTGCGAAAGCGCTTAATGCGTCCGCCGGGCTAACACTAACAGTGTCAGATTTTTCAAACTGCCTAAATCTCACTTAGCTAAATGACTGTCAGCTAGTGACAACAGTAACTTTTACACACTTGTAGACTAGTGTGCAGTTTTCGTCGCGATGTTTTTCTTAAGACGATACACGGAGTTCAGTACTGCCCCCATTTGAAATAAATTATTTGTAAGGAAACGGAGATATCATTTAAAATTTTGAGCTAGTAAAACGGGTTTTCGCAAAAATGCAAACTAAAGCTTAACGTTCTCACTTTAAACTGTAAACAGTGGTTCATAAAATAGTTTGAAGGGTTATCTAGGTTTTAATAGCTCAAAATTTTAAATGATATCTCCGTTTCCTTACAAATAATTTATTTCAAATGTGGGCTGCACTGGACTCCGTGTATCGTCTTAACAAGTTGGCAGTTGAAAATGACCGTACATGTGTACAAACTCATGTCATACGTACATGGGTACAAGTCGCACCTAGTGAGGATCGAACTTGTGCCTCACAGAAGCACAGCCAGTGTCTACTAAACCACTTAGCCACTGGGTATTTTAGTGGGTCAAAAATAAATTATTTGGTACTGTTAAAAGAATAAAACGTCACAAAATAATGCCACTTGTCATTGATCACATCCACTTTGAACGTGATTTTAGATTTATTTATGCAGAATAAACGGGCAAGTGCTAGTCGGACTCGTACATGAAGGGTTCCGTACCACCGTACAATGTTTTGTATGAAGACCCCCTTTAATTTTAACTTTATTTTATTTTTAGTATTTGTTGTTATTGTGGTCATAGTAATACATAATTGGTGAAAATTTCAAGTATCTAGTTAATGCCATTATGAAGATCAAGTTAAAAATGCTGAAAAAAACACGTTTCTTGTATGACGACCCCCTTTAATTTTTAACTATTTTTTATTTTTAGTATTTTTTGTTATATCCGCCACAGTAATACATAATCGGTGAAAATTTCAAGTGTCTAGCTTTTACGGTTCAAGAGATAGAGCCCTGTGACTGACGGACAGACAGACAGACCGACGGAGAGACAGCGGAGTCTCAGTAATAGGGTCCCGTTTGCACCCCTCGGGTATGGAACCCTAAAAACGGATATTAAAAGCGCTATTTGACTCCAAGGTACTATGACGTCGTAAATCGATATTTCATACAAATCCCATAGAAAATGATTGTTTTTGACTTGTTGCAAAATAGCGTATTCTGTACAGACGTTTTGAAACAAGATATAATTTTAAAAACTAAAACCTGACTAGGGAAAAATTTATACTGAAAAATACGTTTATCCAGTTAATGCAAATATAATTATGTATATATTTTTAAATATGTGCTTTTTAACCATACATTTGATATTCCACTCTGTATGATTAGATTTATTTTATTTTAGTTCATCATTTATTTCTGACTGCTCTGGCTAATATATGGCTCTGGCAGTACAGAGGGTCGTGCTCCTGCAGTGGAGACTAAAAAAGACCTGATTATGATGTAAATAAATAAATAATAAATATTTATTTATTATTTATTTATAATTTTTAATATTTATTTATTTTATTGATTATATTTGTAATTATATATGTAGGTATAATATAATGGTACGTATTGTATAAGTAGATATTTATTCTGATATATATTATATAGTATGTAGTAATGTAATGTTTTATGTATATTTTCTTAATATTTTATATGAAGTATTTATTAAATCGGTAGTCATAATTGATTAATTTTGCTTTTTGCGCCGAACAAATTACTTTTCTGTTTTTCCTTATGGTTGACTGGGAGAAAATGCTCTTAGCATTAAGTCCGCCATTTGTTAATAGTATGTTTTACTTTAGAACAATAAAGAGTACTAAAAAAATGATGAACTAAAATAAAATATATATAGGGACATATCACACTGATTAAGCTAGCCCCAAAGTATGTTTTTTTTAAACTTGTGTTATGGGATACTAACTCAACAATACTATATTTTATGATAAATACATATATAGATAAAGACACAGGACAATTTGAAAAAGGCCATTTTCCAACTTGCCCTGGCTGTGGATCGAACACAGAACCTCCAGATTAGCGGTCTAGCGTGGTAACCATTACGCCACGGAGGTTGTCACATGATTTAGTTCATTACTTTATGGCCTATTATAGGCCTATATAGTCTATAAACAGAGGACAGCCAAGACAATTCCGACGATACCTCATTTGTCAAGGTATCATGGATATCTTTGAAGATACGAGGGGACATATGAACATACACATACATTGAATTGGGAAACACATAACCCTTTTGGCTTCGCCGTAGTCGGGTGAAATACTATTTTCTTTAATCTGTTAAAGTCTAAATAAAACATGGCAATTAAAGGCATACACATTTAAAATAACAAGTCGCGTTTCGCGGGCTTTCATTGCTTTTTATAAAAAATATACGACACTGCTCCGTGGGTTTTTTCGTTATGCTGTTGGGTGGGGCTTTGGATCTAAATTAATTAAATAAATAAATATATAGGGCCAGATCACACAGATTGAGGTAGCCCCAAAGTAAGTTTGAGACTTGTGTCATGGGATACTAACTCAATGATTCAATATTTTATAAAAATACATATATAGATAAACATCCAAGACCCAGGTCGATCTGAATAAGATCATTTTCCATCTTTATTCCATCCATATTCCATCATTAAACATGTAAACAAAAAAAATACTCAGGAACGAAATTTGTGATTTTTTCTAGGCTATGCTTATATATAGTATGTCATGGCCAGATCGTAGAATTGATCATATCATGATGTAGCCGACAATTTCATGAAATGGTTGTATTTCATGATATGGCCAACTGAAACTGACCATATCGTTTACACGTCAACGTTTGATGATATGTCAATCAACGTTTGGTCATATCATTAATGTAGAGCTTTCATGACATCAAAGGTTTCATCAGGGTTCAGGATCAGTTCAACGATCTGGCCACGACATATAATATATAGAATTTCGTTATAAGTTAATTGGAAAAAAGATTTTCGGTTAATATGACTTTAAATATTTCCATTATTTAAAAAATATTATACTCTCTTAGATAGTACTCGTAGTAAATACAATTACGGTTATAGACTAAACAACATTCAAAGTACACTAGTTCGTGACCGTTTGAAACCCATCAAAGGGTTTATTACACCAGTAATTTCTTGTTAAAGACAGTTTTATTCGAATTGTTTGTTATGCGGATTTTATTCACTCGTAAACTGCTTTAACGTATGTACCTACTGTAATTTTGAGAATACTGGTATAACTACCACAGAGTAATAATATACTACCACTACGTTGTATTAGTTTTTTTTTATATTTACTTTTATGTTTTTTTTTAGTTTCAAACGCTGCTGTTGGTTTGTTTATAGCTTTACTACCTTATTTACCTTGCTCGCTTTTGTGATTGTAAATATGAAATAAAAAAGTAACATATTGCAAATGATTGTGAAAATATAGGTCGAGCAAATTGTAAATATATTTTGTGACCCTTTTGATGTAGCTTCCTGCTCGTCATTTGCTATTTTTGTATTGAATATTGCAATTATTAATCTTTTATAATAAAAGATTAATAGTATATTTAAACTGATCGAAATTTTTTGGTATATTCAACTATACTACGTAAGCAAACCGTATAACATATTCATAAAGAATTTACTTTACGTCAGTTTTTTTTTGTTATTTTACGTTAGTTATACTGATATTGTCTTCTTTTTTAAGCTAGCCTGCAAAGACAAAATCATTTATTTATCTTTAGATATTTTCATCAAATATGTCATCCTCTTGATAATTCTCAATTTTCTACATTTCCAGTTTTGACCTTTGGATTTTATGAATCGGTTAAATTGTCAATTTTGCTATCGAAAGTCAAATTATGTCCCATAACATTTTCTATCGTTCTGTTAAAATTTTAAACAAAACTTTTGTAATTGTTCGTTTAATTTTTTTTCTGTAGACTTTTAGTATTTATTTTTTCCTTTCCAATGTTTTAATAAAATAATTTTATTTATCCATCTTATTTGAAAATTTACAGATATACCGCAACAAGCTTCGTCAAAAGTTTTACTTACCTACAACATGCTCCTTCAAATTTTCAATTGCATTTTGTTATATTGATATTGTCCCCACAAATTTTAATTATATGACCACAATTTCTCACAATTTCCTTTATACAGATCCGGCGTCTTAACGTTTACGTCACCGCCGCATATACGAATTACGTCATACTTGTGATTCAAGTAGAATTATTGGGGCGTAGTGACGGTAATCCTGTCTCAAGTAATCACAGGAGGTATTATAATATAGTATATTAAAATCAGAATTCAGATTGGAGTAATGATATACTTGTGGGATTTTTGATTCAGTAGGACTTAATATCTGAAAATTTGTACAATAAATTCACGATGGTAACTAAAAGACCCCGGAAAAGCGTAGAGCATACCTGATGGTAAGTAGATATAATAAATATATACGGACAAATGACACAGATTTGAGCTAGCCCCTAAGTTATTTCGAGACTTGTGTTATGAAATACTAACTCAACGATACTATATTTTACATCAAACCCAGGTCAATCTGAAAAACAAAGTAAGTTTTAAACTTGTGTTATAGACCCAAGACCGAGGACAATTTGAAAAAGGCCTTTTTCATCTTCACCTGACCGGGGATCGAACCCGGGGGCGAAACCCCTAGCCTAGTCCAAACAAAGTGTATAAGTAAAATTTTCTGCTTTCGACTTTTCCATCCACAATCATTCATTTCCCAGGCTATTACTTACAGCTGAGTTCAGTGTCGCTTTCTAAGCTAAATTTCCCCCAGTGTTTGTTTGATTTTTGAGTGGCGGAAACTGGTGTCAAATTTTTAAAGCTGCCTGAAGGCATCTCACAAAGCTTGACGACTGCCATACAATAAATACAGCTGGAACCAACGGCTTAACCCTTTCACCACGAGACTTTATATCAGTAGTGCTACCAGCGCGAGGCATAGTAAATATCCATAGTTTTTGGTCGGATATACAGGCTGACTTTTTATCTGATTTTGTATGGGAGGACGAAAATTTTTTATCGATCTTAAATACCTTTTTTTCATAGAAAGTAGTTTAGTATCATGGGCTGAACTTGCTCCAAAAATTTAGCAGGTGGATAAAAAGTCAGCCTGTATACCTACGACGCTCGGGAAATGGGCACAAAAATGTTTGTCGGATTAATTCGACGTTCGCAGTTAAATGGTTAAAAAACATTCGCGCGTTCTGTAGCTCGAGATTTTATTGTGTCACTTTTTCAGACTGCCTAAAGGCATCTAATATAGCTTGACGACTGCTATCCAATGAAGACAGCCGGAACCAACGGCTTCACGTTCTGAAGCTCAAGAATATTTTTATGCCACTCTTAGTAGACATGGGTAATCCCGACTCCGAGGAGTGTTTCGGCTCACTGAATCTTACTCCACATCCGGTACCGACTCATCTTAATGATTCCTACTTCCTTATCGGCTCCAGCTCCGAGGTCCGCTAAGTTTCGCTATTGAATCTACAGAATACAGACGTCCTTTCTGGTACTGTTTTCAATACAATCCCGACTCCCAATCCCTTCCGAGAGGCGGTGGAGCCGAAACGCGGCTCGACAGGCGGGACCAAGATCGGTGTGGACTTATAATTCGTGGGAGCCGATAACGATTACCGGGATTCAGTATGGGTATCGGCTCTATATATCGGTTATAAATATTCGACTCCGGAGTTACCCATGTCTAACTCTTAGTCACCCATCGGAGTGCAGACCACGCAACAAATAGCTGTATGGCACGGCAGGGAGATTTATTTATGCTGATGATTCAGAATTCATGACAGCATTGAAATTATAATGGTTAGAATATTACAATTCGGATTACTTTGACGGTAACGGACGGAATTATAGGGATTTGAGCGTGGGTGGAATCACATTACTGAAATACTCGTAATTATTTGGAAACCACTGGGTAACCTTTCAAAAATGGTCATGGAATGTTCTCTTAATAATCAAATAATTATTGATATTTTTAGAGTTCCGTACAAAAATTAAAAAAACGGAACCTTTATAGGATCACTCGTGCGTCTGTCTGTCTGTCCGTCTGTCTATCTAATCTACTGGACCGAATCAGGTGAAATTTGGTAGGATGGTGTAGTCTTATGACCCAAACACACATGTGCAAAGTAAATTAATATTTTTTTAAAATAAGGGCCATTTTCTGGGGACAAATTAGGAAATTAAAAAAAAAAGTTTTGCAACCCTTACTGTGTCATATATCAAATGAAAGGGCTCGTTATGAGGATTTCAAATATATTTTTGTTATTATCTATACTAATATTATAAAGCGGAAGAGTTTGTTTGTTTGTTTGTTTGTTTGTTTGTTTAAACGCGCTAATCTCAGGAACTAATGGTCCGATTTGAAAAATTCTTTTTTTGTTGGGTAGTCCATTTATAGAGGAAGGCTTTAGGCTATATAACATTCCGACAACCACGCGAACGAAGTCGCGGGCACAGCTAGTTGTAAAATAAAAAGTTTTGATTTTATTTATGAAAGAAGACGAAAATTGACACCCCCCTAATCTCCGAAACTACTGAGCCTAAAATTTTGAAAAAAAAAACAAAATATAGTTCATTGCTTGTAGATTACAGGAAAACCTATAAGAATGCAATCAATTGTACGGAACCCTCTCCTTAACTCGTGTGGAGAGGGGACTCGCACTTGGCCGGTTTATTTCAAAACAAAAACCGGCTTCAATACCAGAAAAGCTAAATATTTAAACAACAATATACTTAGAAGACATACTTTTTCTAGTTTTTTCCGTTTGAACAACAAACCACACACACCTAAAAAGTATACCCTTTCAAACAAAAAAGAATTTTCCAAATCCAAAAAAATAAATAAATTTCTTCTTTGCTGGTCTGGGAGAAAAGAAAAAACAATAGAATGTACCAGCTGCTTCTCTTCCCGTGCAGATCGTATAAGCCGATGGAGGGAATGGGCGAGAATCTGAATCATATGAATAGGCGATGCGGTTAGCAACCCATCACTATTATGATTTCCCTTTTCCACCTTCATGCCCACCATTACGCTAAAAGTGGCCTGGGCTTTACCGCCCTTGGCTCTGTCTACCCCGTTAGGGATAAAGACGTGATAGTGTATCTGTATCTGTATCAAAAAAATAAACATCATAGCTAATCTTTGTTTCTATTTTGTAGTTGGGTGCTAAGCACTGTTGTAGTTAATATACTATACAATCTTCTTCGTCTAAGCGCGTTCCCGGTTGCATCCTCAGCGGTGCTGCTTCGGAGCCCGGTGTCCGCTTTCCCGCGTTTTCTTCTCTAAATATAACATGCATGTCAATGGTCACCCAGGGATGCCAAAGACCTCGCAAAATGGAGAAGAAATAGCCGGAACAGTTTAAATGATTTGGCTAGTTTTAAGACCGGCCGCGGCCGTCTGCCTGACGTCAACCCGCCTTGGGAATGCAATTGTAGCACGAGATGTTTGTGCTTAGTACTTTAGTCGCCTCTTACGACATCCACAGGAAGAGATGGAGTGGTCCTATTCTAACCCGGAACCACACGGGTATATAATATACTAAACAATATCACGTCTTTATCTCTACTGGAGCAGACAGAGCATTTCGGGTCTTGCGGCTCTAAGCAAACAGAGCCCAGGGCCGCAGGATCCAGAGGCCAGAGCGTGATGGTGGACAAGAAGGTGGAAAAAGGAATCAAAATAGTGATGGGTTGCTAGCCGCATCGCCTATTAACATGATTCGCAATTTTGCCCATTCCCTAGACCGGCTTTTACAATCTGCGCAGGAAGAGAAGCAGCTGGTACATTTTAAGTTTTTTTTATCAGAATAAAGATAATAGAATAGATAATACCTAGTACTAACGTAAGAATAGTACATTGTACAAAACACGTTACTTTTTACGATTATTACAACACTAGTGACTCCTATTCACGCTGCTAACATCAGGATAATGTTATCGTTTTATTTTCACTTGGCTTGGCTTTATAAATAGACTGAAGCTTGGATTTTTTTAGCGTAGCGAACGGAAAAAGTCTAAAATGGACTGGTAAAATAATTTAAAGGGCTATCTAGTGCCTAACATTGAGAAAAATTGAAATTTTCACCACATTTACGAGTTAACAATTATTCTAAATGAGGGCGCCACTTCAAGGTCATTTGCTTCTAACTTCACCTTAAAATGTCACATAGAGGAATAAATACTACAAATTGACGAACTGCGATTAATGGTTAACACGCTAGTCCAGTAATACGGAGGTTTTGGGATCGATCCCCAGCCAGGGCATGTTGGAAAATGGCCTTTTTCAAATCGCCCTAGGTCTTGGGTTTATTTATTTATATACGATGTATCATAAAAAATGGTATCGTTGAGTTAGTATTCCATTACACAAGTTCAAAACTAACTTTGTGGTTAGCTCAATCAGTGTGATTTGTCCCTATATTTATTTATTTATTGATAAAAAAATTGATGCACAGCAAGACATAGGAGATAAAATTTCTTGCTCTTTACAAAATAACATTGAATTGGTTAACATTATAGCGATTTCATAGTTATAAGGGAACAGATCACACATTGAACACTAAAAATATGCAAAATCGAGAAGAAATAGCCTGAACGAACAGACAGAAGGACCGATTTTAATGCGGTTTTTTTAAGTGAAATGAAAGCAAGTTCCCTTGCAGTGGTGTTTAGCTATGTTTGATGAAAACTAATTCAGCCGTTTAAAAGTTATTAGGGATTAACGCTTGAAAGTCACGCTTTCTCTAGCAAATAAATGGCACTATGGATATAAAGTCGTATCGGTAGTTTCGCTACTCATCACTAGATTTATCAATTGGTAATTAAGTACTTAATGCTTACCCTACAAAAGTGCCTGTTGGGGTCTTCCACTCCTCCAACACAGATGTAGTGTCCGGGCAGCATCTTGGTGTAGGGCTCGCAGAGACTCGAGTCGATCACGGGTAGGTTGACCAACCGGATATGCTGTGAAGAAGATAGAAACGTTCAGGCTCCGAAGCGGCACAGCTGGGGTGCAACCAGGAATGCAGAATGTCAAGAAGGTTTATCTAAACCCGTTGGATACGAGTTAGCGTGGTTTTTACATACATACTTTATTAAGTATTAGCGATCCAAAGTGAGTCTTAATTGCGAGCACAAGAGCACGCCAGCGCTCTTGGTCCTGTACTAACTCTCGCCAACTTGCAAGACCTTTGGTTCTTGCAACCTTCGGTTACTTTTAGCCTCATAAGTAATAATTGGGTAGTTACCCGCTTCGCCAACATGATTCGCCTTTTCACCCATTCCCTCTATAGGCTTTAACGATCTACACGAGACAAGAAGCAGCTGATACATTCCAAGTTTTTCTTTTCTCTCAGACCAGCATGGAAGATTTTGTATCCAAAAGGAAATTATTAGGAGTCTAAGCTATCGTCTATCTATTCATCTACTAGCCCTTTATCCTGAGCTCAGGTTGTTTTAATTTCTTTCTCTTCCCTATAAGATGTCTCTGACCTCAGTGTGCTTCCTGGCAAACGCCTCATCTAACCATTTCCATTGTTCTCTATCTCTTGCGACTCTTCTCCAATTTGGACCCACTGTCAATTTGAATTAAGCTATCATAGTGGCTAGATATTACAAGGTTACTTCCTTATCAGCGCTCGGCAGCTTCATTACATTTGACACTAGAGTTGAACTCCAAAGAATCTGTCAGATTCACCGGAGACACTTGCTGGTCTTGGACTTACGTAGAACAACAAAGGTCTCTTTCACGCGGATTTAGATCTATTTAGACAGTTTGGCATACAACTTACATTATTAGGAGTCCAAGCGACCGCTGATGCCAAGTACCCCAAGGTTACTTCCTCGTCAGAAATCGGCAGCTTCACAGCACTGACTCTAGAGTTAAACTCGAGAGGAGTTGTCAGCTTCACTCCAGATACTCGGCGGTCGAAGTTGTTAATCAGCATTTTTATCTAAAAACATATTGGACTTATTAGTGAGAGATAACAGACTGCTGGTTGAAATTGAAATAAACGGCCAAGTGCGTGTAGGGCCACGCTGAGAGTACAGTCCCAAAGTTAGACATTCCAACATTCTAAATCTAAACAAAAAGTGGCCAAGCGCGAGTCGGACTCGCCCATAAAGGGTTCCGTAGCAGCAAGTAACACTTTACGATTGACGTATTAAAAAAAAACTACTTACTAGATCTCATTCAATTCAATTCAATTCTTTATTTCTCATAATTTTACATACCTACACAGGCAAAATTATAGATTTCTAGTACAAACAGCCTCTGGCTGTCTCTGAGTTCTGAGACAGCCGGACATATTGAAACTAGAGTTCCATGTGGACTTCGGAACTCTAAAAAGGAAAGACTTCTGAACTCATAAAATGAAGGAAAATTGCCATAATTTCCCCTTTTATGAGTTCAGAAGTCTTGATAAGTACTTGATAAGACGCTTTATTAAAAATATAAAGAAAGAAAAAGAGTAAAAGTACCTATAAGTATAAGTAAGATCTACGTAGAGCATCTAAAAGAAAAGGCAGGGGTCAAGTCGTATCAAGCGCTAAAAAATACTACAAAATTGTTTGGTTTGTTGATGACTTCTCAAGTTCTCATGCAGTTTGACCTATCAACCAACCAATAGTTTCGAGATAATGATTTTGTCCGTCTGTCTGTTCTCGCCTACAGGTCGCATTTTTAACCGATTTTGACGAAAATTGGCACACATGTCTTATTGATTTACTATCCGATTTTATCGTGATTTTTTAATCGGGGATGTTACGAGTATAGAGGGAAAAGGGGGGGGGGGGGGGACTTTGCTGTACCGTTACTTATTTGATGATTTTAAAGGTAATACAATTTTAGAGGCACATTAAGGACTTGATTCTACATAAAATGTTGCAAAAAAATTCCAAAAGGGAGGAGTAGACTGGGACAAAAGAAGGTAAGATTGCTGGAGCGAATGGATGGATTTCACTGAAATGACTTTGCTAAGCCAGGAGAAAGAAAAAAGTGTCGTTTATTGCATGGTTATAGGAGCTTACAAGGTCTACTGTTTTCACAGAACCACTAGTAATATTTATGACCATTTTCATAAGATAAATATTATAAGTTTGACCCTTAGAGAAAGTCACATGTAATGTAGCTCCCTATAGATTGTGATCCGTTCTATCAGCAGTATTATTTCGTTTTCTTATAATTACCATGGAAAATACTACTAACCTTGGTGATATCCCCTCCATTGTTGTTGAACGAGCTGCCAACCCTGACAGAGTAATCGGCGAGGTTCTTATAAGTGACGTAGGACGATATCACATGCCTGCAACAAAGACCAAGGTCGCGTGATAAATTGGGTAAACGGTACCGGGCAGAGATAAAATAAGGTGGTAGATACTGCATGGTTAGTTGGTTTCTTTGCTATCCATAACGCTTCAAGAATGGAGGAAGAGCGTTGTGACAGCAAAGAGGCTACTATTACCTACAGTCTTTAGTTTTAATAGGATTAGGGAAATAGTCCCAGTTTATTATTTTTATCCCTTAATATACTTACCTAAACAGTTATTCGGCAAAGAAAGAATGTTCAAAATGTCGGAAAACGAGTGACGGAACTCAAATGAGTTGGACAGGACCTCTAGCAAGAAGTATGGTTATGACAGGTGAAGCAAAATATTAACATAGTGGTGGCCCATTAATTGTAAGCGCAGGGTCTTCCGTTACCAAGATGGGTTGACGACATCAGAAAGTTCACGGGTCGAACGTGGTTGAGAGTAGCTCAGGACGTGGTACATGGCATTCATTGAGAGAGGCCTATTCCCAGCAGTGGGAGGTTCAAGGCTGCGAATGATGATATTGATGAATATACATACTCTAAAAACTTGTATACCAATATCTGTTTCCCAAAAAAAAAAAAAAAAATACCCTGCATATCGGAAAATACTGCGGCAATGTCGCATCTTTTTTTGAAAACATCAATACGACTCGTTGTGCGACTTGTGTTGTGTTGTGCCTAGGGTATCGGCCCGGAGACAAAAGGAATTGGTGCTTCGCAGCCATTCACAGCTCTGTTTTGTGTCGAGAATACTACATTACTGTGGATTTATAACACGTGTGTAAATGACAATGTCGTCTAGTGTTCTGAGATAGTAACAGTGTAAATAATAAGACAGCCACTAGCTGTGTAATAACTTTTGTAATACCTAAGTATTATTTTAATGGCCGTGTGGTTCCCGGCAAAGTAGAATAGGACCACTTCTGATATATTCCAAGAACTGAACGAACGAAGTCAAGACGAACACAGCTTGAAGCGATGTTGTTGTACGACATACTTCATAATCAATACGACTGTGTGGAGATTGTTAACGAAATAAGTCTTAAAGTTCCGCTTCGATCTAACATGCGACCTTCGTGTTCTTATGACTTATTTTGGACACTAATGCTGGCTCCAGGTGTCCTCTTCATCGTATGGCTATGTCGTATAACAAACTGTTCCAACACTTAGATATATTTAATCTAAAGTAATGCCTCATATAAGAAGGGTATCTTTGAAACACTTTTTGTATTTATTTTATTTTATTTTATTTACACTTTATTGTACACACATACAAATGTAATAGTACAACAGGTGGACTTAATGCTAAAAGCATTCTCTAACAGTCACACCTTTGGGTTGATTGGGAGAGTTTATGTGGGTGTAACACATAATAAAAAATAACAATAAAAAACTAAATAAAATTTTAAACTTAAAAATAAAATAAAAGAAACATACTAAATATAAATATTATAATAATACTATACCTACATATTAAACACATACAAACGAGCAATAAATATATACATATCTCTAAATACATATTATACAATTAACCGATAATTAACAGTTTGTTTGTTTTTGTCTGTTTAATTTATTATAACAAAAGTACATCTGTACTTATATCTTCTCAACAGTACAGTACAGTCTAATTATAAGTTCCTCGCACTGCACGTGACACTAAAATGGTATACCATAATAAGATTATAATAATTCTCTCATTTAATATATGTACGTATATAATAATTTGATTTAGACACTTTCATTCTGTATTTCCGTTTTGATGTATTTATTGCTTCATAATTTGTAATAACTTTTGATTTAAATCGTGGCCAGCATCGCTGAGTTCCCTGTTATAGTTATTTAGTTTTAATTCTTTTAAATACATATATTTTACTGTGAACTTGTTTGTGGTCCAATTTAATAAATGAAAAAAAAAAAAACTTCAAGTATTCCTGTGGATGTCGTAAAAGGACAGTTCCGTCACTACACATAAATAGACTTCTGATGGGCAGCAGCGTTAGAAGTGCGATAGTGACGCCCCACTGGGCTCGCCAACCCGCCTGCCAAGCGTGGCGAGTATGGCAAAACCCCTCAATGAAAGAATCCCCGGATGGGATCCGGCTGCGCAGCGTGGGACACCCACCTGCTAGGTGGTCAGACGACCTGAGCAAGGTTGCAGGAAAACACTGGATGCAGGCCGCTTCCGATCGGTCGTTTTGGAAATCCTTGGGGGAGGCCTATGTCCAGCAGTGGACTTCCTGTTGGTATGATGATGATTTTATTGACCGCGCGAGCGAAACGTCTCAGTTTCGAGATTAAACGCTTAAATGCTTTTGTCTGTCAGTTCTCGCCTGCACATCCGATTTTAATGAAAATTGGCATACATGTGCCTTTTTTTTATCGATCACAAGGGGAAAAGGGGGGAGTTGAGGGGGAGGGAACAAAATTTGAGAGGCACACTTCATTCTTCACAAGATGTTGCAAAAAAAATTCATAACGTGGGAGGGGAGGGTTAAGGTGTATCGAAGATACACCTAAATCTAAACAAAAAGTGGCCAAGCGCGAGTCTGACTCGCCCATAAAGGGTTCCGTAGCAGCTAGTAACATTTTACAATTTATGACGTATTAAAAAAAAACTACTTACTAGATCTCGTTCAATTCAATTCAATTCTTTATTGGCTTAATAAGAGTTTTACAATACATGTGGTCTTACAAATTACACAGTCCTTCTTATTGACCTTTTCAGGTATAGCAAATGTTGAAATAACAATAAGTATTTTTTTTTACAATGGCAGTATTTACTTTACTCAATTTAATTGTACGGTTTACAACACTGTCACTTTTTATTTCATGCATAATTATATTTCTACACAATTTTATTTTTCGTTCAAACCAATTTTTGGTGGAAGTTTGCATGGTAATGTACATCATATATTTTTTTTAGTTTTATCATCCTCTTATTTTAGAGGTTACAGGGGGGGGGGACCAACACTTTACCACTTTGGAAGTGTCTCTCGCGCAAACTATTCAGTTTAGAAAAAAATGATCATAGATACACGTATGAAAAAATTTTTTGAGTTTTTTTTCTATTTTTGTGTAAAAATCTTAATGCGGTTTACAGAATACATCTACTTACCAAGTTTCATAGTTATATAGTTCTTATAGTTTCGGAAGAAATTGGCTGTGTCTATTCCGTTTTTTGCCATTTGGCTACGGAACCCTAAAAACATATATTCTGGTGTGACAAGCATTTTATTAATTGACCGAGTAATCAAAGCTCAGTTTTAAGATTGATCAAAATGCTTTTGTCCATCTGTCTATCCTCGCCCACAGGTCACATTTTTCAACCGATTTTGACGAAAATTGGAGCTCACAATTTCCTTAATTGATTTATTGTTTTTTTTTTAGTTGATCGCGATATTTGATTGGGGGAGAAAAGGGGAAACCGTAGCGTTATTTTTTGATGGATTTCAATAAAAATCGAGAAGTACACTAAGGACTTCATTCTACACAAGACGTTGCAAAAAGCATTCCAAAAGTGGAGGGCGAAAAAGGGGAAGTTTGCTGTAGCGTTATATATGGACGGATTTCACTAAAATGGCTTTGCTAAGGGGAAAATTTCGGTTATAAGAGCTCGCGAGGACTGCTGTTCTCAAAGGACCACTTTATCCATCGAATTTGCAAATCGTGAACGGTACACAATGTCGCATCTATTTTTTCAAACATCAGTGGGGCCTAATGTATCAGGGTTGGAGACAAAAGGAATTGGTGCTTCACAGGCTCACAGCTCTGT
The DNA here is from genome assembly GCA_963576875.1 of Acrobasis repandana. Lineage (NCBI taxonomy): Eukaryota > Metazoa > Arthropoda > Insecta > Lepidoptera > Pyralidae > Acrobasis > Acrobasis repandana. The sequence continues at coordinate 5,317,421 of OY756238.1, forward strand.
TTTGTGTCAAGAATACTACATTACTGTAGATTGATATTAAACACTTGTAGAAAGGACAATAAGTTTAAGATGATAACAGTGAAAATAATAGACCTTTTTACAAAAAGGAGTCGAAGTGAGTCGTATATAGAGATAATAGGGTAACAGGGATGGTGACAGGGTCAAAACAAAAATATTTTAAAATCGTCAGTCTATTCAATAATTAATTGTATTAAGGGTCGGCACCATGTAAACTGGGTTTGCGCGGGCAACAAGTTTGTACAGAAAACGTTTAAGTCAAATAATGTATACACATAGATAGAGGAAGAGTTGGGACAGTAGACGAAAAAAAGGAATTTTTAAAATATTTTGTAGTGTTCCTAAAAACAAGCATTGAATTTACCCAAAAACATGCAAAACGCACTTTGCGCGGGCAATAGTTATGGCTTAAGTAGAAAAGACCACTAAGAAAATTACATACCTAGTTATAGGTGAATAGACTAGCCAGTAGATGAAAACCGTATTTTTTTAATTTTCATTCAGAAAAAGTAAGATAATTGTAAAGAAACCTGAAAGAAATATTTTAGAAAATCTTGCTACAAACTGGCTTGTTTTTCTGCGTAAAGAAATATTCTAACAAGGGATTGCATATATTTTATAAAAATAAAGGCTATTTTGAAACATTATTCTTAATATTTGCTTACAATGCAATCACGCAATAATAAAAAAAATAATTTTGAAAATTGGGTGTTTTGCAACGTTTTTGACAGAATTCTCTGAAATGGCGGCCATATTTCCTCCATACAAATTCAGTTGCCCGCCGGGCGTTCAGGAAGGAGGCTGTGTCGAATTTTTCAAAAAAATCTATTTTCGAATTACGTAAAATTGCATTACAGTCTAAAATATTTCAATAAAAAACTATGTACAAACTGCCAAATTATGTCATACTTTCGCTAAACTATGGTACAGTTTTGACATTTTGTTGACGTTCCAGCAAAGATGTAATGCTATCGCAGATACGGCATCGCACATGTTTTTTTAATTTTATTGAAAATTAAGTCAATGAAAAAAATAATTTGGTTTGATTTATTACCTATATTTTTTAATTGGCGATTAGGGTGAAAATCGGATTGGAACTTTCTCGGGTCGCGGAATCATATTAACTGTTTTTGTAATAAAAAGTGCTATTTAATTAGGGTTTTACAATTATTTTGGGGGGTGATTCAGTCTGAAATTTTGAACAACTTTTCCCCATGAATGTATATCAAAATACGAATTGACATTATGCGTAATATATCGAACCACAGGCTATACTAGATCTATACTTGGCTAGGCAGGCAGGCTATAGTAGGCTACTGGACCGATTTAAAAAAAACTTTCACCGTTGGAAAGTTACACTATCCCCGAGTGACATAGGCTTTGTGTGTACCAAGGGCGAAGCCGGGGTGGACTGCTAGTATAGTATAATGATATTAAAATAACAGTCAAAAAACAAAAAAAATCTGCATTTTCATACAAAAGTGTGCAGCCGCCCGGGAAATTTGTATAGGAACCAATTTTTTTGGTGTTTTTACTGTTTTTAGGGTTTCAATTGTCTGTCTGTCCGTAAGTCACAGCCAATTTGCTACGAAACTATTAGAATGATTTAGTTGAGATTTAGTACCTACACTTACGTAACTTAGTGACCCAAAGATAGACGTATAACGTAAATAAATGAAATTTAAAAAAGGGGGCCACTTATTGTGGGTAAATTAGACATTAACAAAAGTTTTGATAACAAAATCGTGTGACATATCAAATGAAAGAACTTTTTATGACAATTTTAAATATATTTTTTTTATTTCTTAGATCGGTATTTTTAAGTTATTTAAGAAAATGGGCGAAAATTTACCTCCCCTACTAAACTACTGGACCGATTCAGTTCAAATGTGGTGCACATAATGTAAATTTGTGACCCAAAGACGGAAGTAAAATGTTGGTAAATGAATAAATTAAAAAAAAATGGGGCCACTTATGGGAGATAAATGAGACATTAAAAAAAGGGTTTTGTGAACTATATCGCGTAAAATATCAAATGAAAGAGCATTTTATTATAATATTAAGTATATTTTTCTATATTTTTTAAGTTGGTGTTTTTGAAGTTATTTTTGAAAATAAATAATAAAAATACCCTTATCTCCGAAACCACTGAACCCAAACTTTTGAAAAATATACAGTTAATAGTTCTTTACTTATAGATTACAGGAAAACCCATTAGAAGATAAAAAATAAAAGGGTGCAATAATGCTAATTACTGCTTCATTAATCAACCAAGTTTTTAGCTGTTTTCAGGAAAAGATTTCTTTTTAGTGCTTTTTGTTAATTCTTTAAAAATATTGTGCAAAATCAAACAGTCAAGTCATTGATTGAGCATATACAGCTGCTAAGCCAAGACTGTTGATCTGTTCAACGTGCAATTCTTTTTTACCCTCCGTACTTACATAATAAGGTGAATAGAAGTGAAAGGTGTGACGATTGCAGATGGTCGCTAAACGTCTATGTTTCAAAAAGAAATGTGTAAATTTTCTGTCAGTGGAACACAAAACGTGTAGTTTTCCAAGTCACCACTCGCGTAAAATACTATTTGATTGTATTTTTGAGAACGTCCTGTCAGCGATAAGTAATATTGATTTACGCAGAAATATCATAAATTTGTCTATGGTTCCCTAAAATTTCAACTTAATCAAAGTAAACCGGCCACGTGCCGTGACGGGCCACGTGCAGTGTAGGGTTCCGTAGTCAGTACCTACTTGTTTTATGTAACTAACAACTGCCTAACTTTAGGTCTGAATTCAGTCCATGATACTGAACAACTTTCACCAAGGAACAAACGAAATAGAAAAATTATTTTTGATCTCTTACACACAAGATTTGGCAAAATGTAATATTTATGTAATATATGTAGGGAATATGTAAGGACAAATCACACTAATTAAGCTAGCCCCAAAGTAAGTTTTGAACTTGTATTATGGGATACTAACTCAATGATACTATATTTTATGATAAATACATACATAGATAAACACCCAAGACCCAGGACAATTTGAAAAAGACCATTTTCTATCTTGCCCTGGCTGGGGCTCGAACCCAGAACCTCCGGATTAGCGGTCTAGCGTGTTAACAATTACGCCACGGAGGTCGAATGGAAAGCAAACATTTTCTTTTCATTTTTAAATATGTGTTCTTTAGGAAAAGTTGTTCAGTATCATGAACTGAATCCACCTCAAATTAGTTTTAGTACAGGGAGACGTTATATACTACTGCCGTGAATTTTTTTAAGTGTCCATATACAACCGTTTAACTGACAGAGAGGGGAGACACATTATTCTAACAAAAATTTGCAATCAAAAACCAAATATTTGACAAACGGATTGCTAAAACGAAAAAGGGTGTTCATAATCTTACAATATTTTTGAAAGACCTATTCAACGACGTCTCACACCACAATTTTTTTTTTCAAGTTTTTATTGTCACATATCCATGCCCATGCCCAATTACAGCTACTAGTACTAATAGTCTATGAGTAAAACTGAGGACAGACCGACAGACATGACGAAACTGTAAGGGTTTATTGTTTACTACGGAACCCTAAAAAGCTGCGTAAAACGAAACAGATTCTCTATTCTAAGGGTTCTTTGTCATTTGCGCTTTAACAAATTTCAAAATACGAGTAATCAAAACCACTTGTGCAAATATTTCGCTCCACTTCGCATACGATAAATAAAAAAACTGTTGGTCACAGTTAGGATGGGTGACCGTGCTTTCAAACTTAATGTTGTCCAAGTCAAATGTTGAGATTCTTATGAATAAATTTCAGTTTTCTCTACCTACATAAATTGGCAGCTATTTAAATTTCAATTGTTTTGTCGGAATTTGAACTTGGCATTTTTACATTTATGTTTTTGATGGGATAAAATAAACACCCAAGAACCAGGACAAATTAAAAAAGGCCATTTACCAACTTGCCCTGGCTGGGAATCGAACCCAGAACCTCCGAGTGACGGACTAGCGTGTTAAGGAATCGCCACGGAGGTCGACTAATACATTGAAAAGTAATAAATTTTACGCAAGATTCGAATAACTATAGCTTGGATTTTTTAGAAAGTGGTATATGAATTTCACATATATTTTAACTCGCTTTTTAAATAAACGTCTTGCATTCACGCACACTACTGTATTTTCAACTTTACCTTTTCTACTGATAGCCTGTCTACTAAAGTGTTAAGTACATTATAATGACGTCTGCCAAGGCATTAATTCAGAAATAATAATTCAAACAAAATAATTATTTGATTTGATTGATTTGAAAATTTTAATAATTATCGCGGACTGGAAGTCTTGACGAAAAGAAAAAAGTATGCTGTATACTAATTCTACATTACAATTTATGATTACCTACATCTATTGTCCCGTTTACACATTATTAACTCTATGTAACTTCATCTTGACATTTTTATTCCCCTAGCGGGAAAATTTTGCATATTTCAGAGCAAAATTTGACCACATGGCTTTGTGCATACAGTCCTTAACAAAAAAAAAACAACTCCATTTTCTTTGAGGCGTTTCTTCCATATCTCCAAAGTTCTTTATCATGACTTCACCAAGTTAAAGGCTTTCAAATAAAAAAGGATCATCAAAATCGGATCACATATATTACATACAAAAAACAAAACGTACGGGTCGATTGGATAACCTCCTTCTTTTTTGGAGTCGATTTTAAATTATTGACAGGAATTTTCGGTTTATTTCGAGCCAAAAATGCTTTTGTCTGTCTGCTCTCGCCTACGATTTCAACGAAAATTGGCACACAAGTTCCAAGATCTATTTACATTTTTTATTCGATAGCGATTTTTGATTGGGTGACAAATAGGAGGGAACTTTGCTGTAGTCTTATTTGATGGATTTCAATCAAATTTAGGAGGCATACTAAGGACTTTCTACATAAGATGCTGCAAAAAAAAATCCAAAAGGGGGAGTGGAGGAGGGTAAGTAAGGGGTAAGTTTTTTGTAGCTTTGCTAAGCCGGAGGAAAGGGGAAAATTACGGTTATTGCATGTTATAGGAGCTTAAAACGACGTGGACAGGGATTCCACCCATTTGTGGTCGATATTCCTCCTCATCGTACCTCTCGATTCGCCTCCTCCTTCATTGTGCGAACCGCTAAGGTGTAGAATTCCCTCCCTGCGTCGATGTTTCCCCATACATATAATTTAGGGATTTTCAAGGCAAGAGTGAACAGGCATTTTTTGAGTCTGCGTGATACACCTTAGACCTCATCTTAGCTTCCCATCAGGCTAGATAGAGATCAAACGCACTCAAATTTCTAATAAAATAAAAAAAAAAAAAAAAAATTACGGTTATTGCATGTTATAGGAGCTAGTACTAGTTTAATAATGAGCCAAAAATAGTTTTGCAGCCTATACAAACGGTGTTTTATTTTTCCAGAAAGGTTTTCGAATAGCGACCACGTACTTACTTTAAAAAGCAGCGTAGGACATCTACTTGATCTACCTACAAGGTGTTCAAATGCCAAGAACGCTGTAAAACGCAAGATGCAATTTATTCGATCTTTCTTCTAAATTAGACTTAGGTATATAAGGCACTTTATCAATTGGCTTGGGCGTATTCGGACTGATTTATAACATTTCTCGTAGAGGAAAGAAATACGAGCGTGATCAAGTTTGTTTTTGACAAGTAGTTTCTGGAAAAGTCTTCAAATACCTATTTACTGAGAGAACAGAAATATCTCGTATGTGATAAACACCCAAGACCCAGGAAAATTTGAAAAAGACCATTTTTTAACTTACCCTGGCTAGCAAAACATGGTAAACATAATGAAAAATGCCTTGTGTAGTTGTGTGTTACAATTTACAATATAGTAAGAATAATTCAAGGAACAAGGAAAGAAACAGGAAAAAGGTAAGTGAGAAGACTTCATTGTTTGAAAATTGAATACGTATGATAAAATTCACGCCGCTATATTCAAAAACAGAACAGGGGCCAATGTCCAAAATATCTAGTTTATATCATCATCAGGTCTTTCTTAGTCTCCACTGCAGGAGCACGACTCTCTCTGTACTACCAGAGCCAAATATTCGCCAGAGCAGTCAGAGGATTTGGCCTACACTCTCCACGCTGGCCAGACGGGTTGGAGAGGTCTCATTGATGTTGATGAGCTTTGTTTATCTTGTGTTTCCAAAGTCGACATTCGATGTTCTAAGACATCCACGGGAAGACTTGGAGTGATCCTATTCTACTCTGCCGGGAACCACACGGCTACTACATAATCTATGATAGTTTTTACATTTTCCAAACGGAAAACATTAAATCAGTAAATGTGTACGCAATATGAATTATTGGAGCAAAGAGCCTTGTTGACCCCATCGTCCCCAGCACACAATTTAAATCCTGCAATTTATTTCGGCATTCACGGCTTTTAAATTAATTTACATTTAAATTTTAATTTGCGCCATTAATATTCAGGAATAAAATGAAAGCCACTTTAGTCCATAAATTTTTGTCATTGAATAACCTAGATACCATTATAGGTGCACTGTCTATTTTTACATAATATTCAAGAATCTAATAAAAATACTAATTATTTTCGAATTGCTCATGCAAGAATCATCATCCGAGCGTATTCCCAGTTACATCCTCAGCGGTAACGCTTCAGAGGCCGCTACCTAACCTAGGTGATCTGACAAGGTTTCTGGTTTTTACACAGAGCGACTGCAGTCTGACCTTCGCAACACCAAAGGGTGGAACAAAACCAATCCTAGGATAGGTTTAAACAAACGCTAAATGGCGTTAGGGACCCACAGCTTTACGTGCCTTCCGAAACACGAAATCATCTTTCTTTTCGGATAATCAGGTAATTTAAGCCTGCAATAACCTAACCAGACTTTAAGTTTAGGTCATCAAATTATTCGGGTCTATATAATAACTAGTCTTTGACAGCGTGAAGTTTGTCTGGAATCTAGACTACTAAATAAACTAACGACCCTCGTCAGCTAAGCTTGTTGATCTAAAGCTGACGCTTACATGACTTAGGAGACTTAACTTAGTCAACTTAAGCTATTAGGTGCGACTCGACAGGAAATACTCGTATAGGTAGAATACATTTTTAGCAAAATTTACTATCAATAGTAGTTTTGTTTTCCATAAGTTATGCAGATATACTATCACTATCACGTCTGTAAACCTAACGTGGTAGACGGAGCCTAGGTCCGTAAGTGCCAAAAGTCACGTATAGCAAGATGAGGGTCGTAACAGTTCTCATAATAGGTTAGCTAGTATTTTTTGAAGTGAATACTTCTTTAGGCGCGTTGGGAATTTTTTGAGATGGGAAAAACCATTTAACTCGAGACACCGTTACCGTAATCGACACCACCTTGTTCAAGTTTTCACTTCAGTCGGCACGCCCGGAAAACCAGTGTTTTTTTTTAAATTACAAACATTTCCTTTCCCGGGCGCCCCCTGAAACTGGCGCCCCCCTGAAAGGAGGAAGGCCTCCTTTGCTTGGTTATGTCGCAAAAACACTTAAAAGACTCCTACGTACCCCTCTCCCCTCATCACCAGAAAATAACTGGACATTGGGAGAAGAAATAAATTAATATAGAAATAACTGGGGCGCAATATTCCGATTTTGCCCCTCTTAAAAAAGTCTAAACCCGGCACTGCATATACTTGTGGCATACATTATATATATATATATATCCCCGCACTGGCGCAATTTCTGCACGTTTTTTTTAAAGCAAGTTTAAACCCTACCTATAAATAGACAAAAAGCCTTATTATACTTATACAACCGTACGGCTAACATGATTCCCCGAGGCGACGGCGTGCAATTCGCAGGTGCCAAATTAAGCAAGGGTCAAACGTTCTTTTCCCGTCTGAACCCTCACGGGACCCTCCTCTCGTGCAGACTGTATTAGGTACTTTAAACGTATTTATCTTCAGTTAAAAGGCAAAAAGTAAAGCTTTATATCAGAAGCTGTGTTTTAAACATTAATCCCCTTTTTAACTCTCTAAGGGAATGCAATTATACATCTTCTTCTTATCGAGTCGAAATGGTTATACTGTAGCTTCAATTTCAAATTACCTGTGACCAGTATGTGGCCACGGCGATCCCTCTGTCGTTAGCTTTATTAAGGTCCTCTATGGTACATGACGTAGGACAGCTTAAACATACATACATGTTGCTGATAATGTAGCTTTCTATGGGTGAAAGAATTTTTAGTATCGGATCAGTAGTTTTTGTGTTTATCCATTAGTAATAACCTAGCACCTACAACCTATCACCTTCTTCAAAAGGTTGTTATTTCAAATACATAAAGACTAGTGAGAAAGTTTCTACAAACAGACAGTTACACTCAAACATCTATCACACAAACACAGACAACTTACCTTACTACTCACACACACACACAACAAACTCAAAACTTCCCAAATAATGAACCCCCAACAATCTACCTCAGTAGCAACTCGGCTAGATATCAAAAACATAACCAGAAATGAGAACAACAACAAAAGTTATGACCTTGCTGAAATACACTTGGCTTAGGCCCGTGTATATCAGTAAACCGGTTTGATTTATAAACCGAGAAAATAAAAGGAAATATAAAATAATAATAATGCCTTATTTCAGACACAAAAGATCCATATAAATTATAAATTCAATAAAATAAAATAAAATAAATAAATAAAGATTACATTATCTGCTTAGAGCTACAATACCCAAAATGCTACGTCTGCCCCATTACTCCACCGACAAGAACATAGTTCTTAAATATAGTGATGATGATAATGCCACATTAGATGTGATAGTATGTATGTATGTATTATAGCATGTAAATATCACAGAGGGTAACTCCTCAAGACGATTAATTCAAGGGTCACTTTTTGCTGCCCCTTCTCAAGCCTTCGCAAAAACACATTCCTACCCTAATAATGATGAACACCGTCGTTAATTCCGCCTATCACTCTATCTCTTTCCCCCCTTCGCAGTTTATCCATAATTAGAGCAGGATGAAGTCAGTTGATTCGGGATTCTGTTAATTTTGCAAGGGTATCGTTAATTTGAATCTTAACTACTAAGTTAAACGGCGGAATTGAGTTCTTGTTTGGGTTGTGATTATGCTTTTGAAAATTATATAGCCTTACTGTTCAGATAACAGGTTTGCTTTGAAAACTTCGTTTGGATATGTCTTTGAAAGTTAATTTTCTTGATGGTTTGAAAGCGAAGGTAAAATATAGACAAGCTGCTTATCCTCTCGCGTAACTCGTAGAAGTCGATCAAAGGTCGACTAAAACCTTAACTTTTTTGTAAGTAAGCGATGCACTAGCAACATGTCACAATTTTCTACTTAAATTAAATCTATTTTGCTAAGCGTGGCGTTTGCGACCCTTGGTTTTACCAATAGCGTTAATGGATTCTAAAGGTGCATCAACACCTCAGTTACTTTTTGTAGAACAACATGAGAACATCGTTTCCAAGTGTTACGTACTGAGCAACATGCGGTAGCAAAAAGTTGTTTATTGTTAGCATGTTGCCGTGTTAGTATATGTTAAGTAATGTTGCCTAACTTTTAAAACAATCCACATTCTCTAACAGTCAATATTGGAAAACACTGTGGGAGAATGTATGCCGTTCAACTCGTTTGTTGTTGAAAGTTACTCTTTGTTATATTTTGTTAATTTATATTATCGGCGGTATGGACGCGCTGAGTAACATTCAAAAAATAGTTACAAGTAGCCACCGTAGCCACAAAAGTTACAGATAGTTACGTAATGCTACCTATATATTACCCTTCAGGAATATCAGGAAAGAAGGTAAGGCTACCTTACTCTATTGAAGCAAAGCTTTGAAAACCCAATTTTCCGACTGTTTTCCGATCATCAATTCAAAAGGAATGTTTAGATCGATGAGATATTTATAAAGTAAAAATGTTATCACTTCTCAAATTGTTTTTAGATTGAATTCACTTTCATTTTTCTCACGATAAAACTTCTAGAGGGTTAGATCTTAAATCGATTTTCTATCACACGGCAACTTTGTTGCTAATATAATCATAGTATTTTACGAGTTCATTTTATGATCCATGACACTGGATGCGCTATACTGATTCATATCTTGTTTCTTCGACTAAGATTTTGGTAGTTTATAATCAAAGTAGCCTTGTACAATACAAACAGCCGCGATTTTTCTGTCGAATATAACACAACCGTTTGTTGTTGGTTATAATTACTTCTTTCTGTGACACTTCTAACGTTTTGTGAGAACAGAAGACTTCGCAAGCTCTTATAACCACACAATAACCGACACATTACGCTTTGTGTCTAAAGTGTATGTGATATATGTTTACCAAATAAACGAATTTTCTTTCTTTCTTTCTTTCTTTCTTTCTTTGGTCGTTACAGCAAACTTCCCCTCTTTTTACTCCTCTGATCCTTTTTGTTTTATTTTTCCTGCAACATCTTGTGTAGGAAGAAGTCTAAGGACTTCTTTTTACACTAAACACTAAGGTGTTCCAATTCAATTTGATTGAAATCCCTTAATAAATAACGCTACATTTTATACCGCTACATTTTATATTTCCCTAGTAGATTAAATATTAAAATACTTACGCATCGAAGCACTTGGACGCTGTGAGCAACCAATAGTTGTTCAATATGACAGCACTGCACATGTACGTGTTGTTCCGAAGTATGGCGGCTGCATAAGGATGCTGGTATATCTGGGTCACTACTGGACCTATTTGCTCACTACTATCTTCGAATTCCTGGTCTTCTCCTGTAAGCAAAAATAGATTTCTATTTAATTAACCGAGCGAGTGAAGCGAGCGAAGCGTCTCAGTTTCAGGATTGGACAAAAATGCTTTTGTTTCTGTCTGTCTGTCGGTTTATTCTCGCCTACAGGTCGCATTTTATTCATCATCATCATCATAATCCAAGCGTATTTCCGGTTGCATCGTCAGCGGTTAGGTACTCGTACGCTTCAGAGCCCGGGGTCCGCTACCTAACCTAGGTGATTTGACGAGGTAACTGTAGTTCTTTACACAGAGCGACTGCCGTCTGACCTCCGCAACCCAAAGGGTAGACCAGCACCAATTCTAGGATAGGTACAAACGGTGATATAGGGGTTTAACACTTGAAGAAAATCATATTTCAGCCATTTTGAAAAAAATTCAATCATATTATTGTCTAAAAAACTTTTTTGTCTGAACAACTTTTTTATCCGATAAACTTCAACTGGTTGGGGGTGAGTCGCGAGATTTACAGCTCACAGAGCCACTAATTTTAAATGGTAGACTATACAAATTCGTCTACTTTAAGCTTTCGTGCTGGTCTGGGAAAAAGGGAAAGCTTAGATTGTATCAGCTGCTTTCCTTCCCGCGCAGATCGTAGGATCAGATGGAGGAATGGGCGAAAATGCAAATCATGTTAATAAGCGATGCGGTTAGCAACCCATCACTATTTTTTTTCCACCTTCTCGCCCACTATCATCGCTAAAAGTGGCCTGTGAGTCTTGCGACCCTGAGCTCTGTCTGCTTAGAGTCGCAAGACCCAAAATGCTCTGTCCGTTTTCAGTTTCGAAATATATTATACTTTTTGATTTAATTAATAAAGAAAATTAAGTAAAATGCCGTATTAGGTCTTCCTAAAAAGTCTAGTTTATAAGCAAGAACACACTACAGATGTAGAGAACAAATCTTCTTCTCTTCTTCGTCTAAGCGTGTTCCCGGTTGCATCCTCAGCTGTGCTGCTTCGGAGCCCGGTGAACACTTTCCCGCTTTTTCTTCTCCAAATATAATATGCATGTCAATGGTCACCCAAGGATGCCAAAGACCTTGCGAAATGGAGAAGAAATAGCCGGAACAGTTAAAATTATTTGGCTGTAGTTTTACGACCAGCCGCCTGCCTGACGTCAACCCTCTTTGGGAATGTATTCGTGCGAAAAGTTTTACAACCGGCCGCTGCCCGACGTTAACCTTCCTTAGGAATGCAATGGTAGCACGAAATGTTTGTGCTTAGTCCTTTAGTCACTTCTTACGACATCCACAGATGATAGATGTAGAGTAGAACGATCATGGAAATTAGATAAATAACCTTCAGAAATAAAGACGATTTTTTGACACGGGCTTCTATTTTTTATCCTCTTATTGATTTCTAGGCCTTTGATGTGAAATATTAATATCATTTCTGTAAATATGTACCTTGGTTAGTTATGTACTTGACTCGTGGTTGAATGGTCGATAGCACGGAATAAAAATAAAACAATACCCCCCAAATTTACAATTTTGATCAAAAATAGTGTCCCATCATCGGTGTCGGAACTTTGATTGGTGTGATATATATGATATATGGTAACGAAAAATTACTTCTTTTATGTATTTTTTCTTTTAATTATTTTTTGATTGACATTTATTTATTTCTCTAAATAAAATTTATATATATACAGGCCATTTTTTCACAAAAAGCGGAGAATCCAATAAAGTGGTTATTTATTTCATTTTGTATTATTACATTTTTTATTATTTTCCTGAAAATTGTAACACATTTCGTAGCTGATTATTGTCTACATGATAGGATATTATATTAAAAATTTTACTAAAAATTTTTATAGATTTTTAATACCTTTTTAAATAGAAAATAGTTTAGTATCATGGACTGAACTTGCTCCAAAAATTTGGCTGGTGGTTAAAAAGTCACCCTGTATTATACCACTTCAGGCTCCGATATATGAAGGAAGGGATACACTAGTACTTACCTACATTATGTAAATTTATATGTATGTTGTCGCCGTTCACAAATTGACGGTTTGATATGGATAGATTATAAACTATCGAAAATTTATACGTTATGTAAAAAGTATGATATCGTTCACAATTTATCGAGATTTTACAATCTCGCGAGATATTTTGTAAACTATCGGTGTTCACAATCATACGGTGACATAAAATCCACTAAAATCAATTTGCAAATAATTTAAAGCAAACCCCAACCAAACAACTTCCCGCCAAAAAAAAAAAGTCAAGTCAGACATTTTCTATGGGATTAGTACGTATGAAAATCACAACCGTGACGTCATAGTTTTTTTGGAGACAATTAGCGCTCTTAATATCAGTTTTTCTGTATTATAAAATCTAAAATCATGTTGAATATGGATATGATCAATGACAAGTAACACTATTTCGTGACGCATTCTTCTCATAACAGTACCAAATAATTAATTTTTGACCCAGTCATCTACCCAACTAATGTCAAACTCTCGCAATGAATATCCATTCTATCTTTAGTTGTACGTAGTATAATATTACTCTGTGTCTGTAGGTATCTTCTATTAATATCAGTCTGTCAGTAATACACCTTTTCGGGAGCTAGCGATGTGAAATGGTAAGGAAATGAAATCTAATCACGGAATCCTTTCATGTCACCGTATTGAGTGCACGTCGTGGTTTGATAGGATTACATTTATGGAAGAAGTATATGTATGTTTGTGTGTTTTGTGAGATATGTGATTGGTTACAGGGACGTAGGTATCGCCGTATGTACAGAACGTAGACACCGGGCTAAAGATGAATGTGAAGAAATTTCTTTAGTGAAAATGTTTCTTTTGTGAAAAAATCCCAAAAAAAAAAGTACAAAAAATCTGTGAAATTTTCCCGTAATTGTTATTGGTCAATACAAACAAAGATTTGCTAAGATCGGTGCAGTTTTCTAGAAAACAATACACAATAGAGAGTATGCATGCATTTTTTAAATAATTTTAATCGATAGTGTTCGTCGAGAAATAGCCGCAAAAAATAAATCAGTGCCGAAAAATATTTATATGGTGTAGAAAATAAATATTAAAAATATCAAGTAGATTATAACAACTAAAACACGCTATTGCACGCCTCATAAGCGAAGCGCATGAGGTAGTGCTCTACTCTCGCCTTACAAAAATCAAGTGATTTTTTTAACTAAATGTGTCTCTATTTATTTTCTATCGCACTTGTACAATAATATTTACACATAAATGTCAAGGAAAAACACTAGTTTCAACACTTATGACATTTTTAAAAGACATTTTGCCTTTTAAATAAATAAAAACAATGTTTAATAAAATTATTTTGTGAACGTCCGTGTGTCTGTATGTATGGAAACTGGCGTGGTCACGATAACTCCCGAAAAACTTATCTGATCAAGTCCATTTTTTTTATACGCTTCAGTATTATCCAAAACTAAGTCCTTTTGAAGATCACGGTCTAATTCAATGTAGTTTAATCGTAATTTCAATTTAATTGTGAAATTTTAGTTTTTTGCCTCAATCAAAGCGCGGCAAGCGGCATTCTCCACAATGTCAAAATTGACAGTTGACATTTCACAGCTTGGCCGGTGTTGCACTTGCAAATTATCTTACATTAAAACACATTTTGGGACTGCCAGTATAAATAAAAATGAGATTATGAGGCGTGCACTTTTGGATTTTCCAAACTTATTTTAAAATATGACGTCAAGGTCTGCAATATCCGCTAGAGACAGAAGCTGTCAACGCATGTTTTTCTTTTTTGGGTTCTTTCGATATTATCAGCCAGTGATGTTTGTTAAACCTCTATATAAAAGTACATACATTTCGAATGTCATCGATAGTCAAACTACATGGACGGACAGTCTTACCGAACGAACCCGAACTTGTCATTTCCCTTTTGTGAACTTTGTCGTCATTTCCTTTTTGTTTGCCAAAAGTTCCCGCGCAATATTTGCATATTTTCAATAATTTATTTCTAATCCAAATAAGAGTCAGTAAGAAAAATAATTAACTAGGCGTGGTAACGTATTAATAGAAATTGTAAAATAAAAATATGAGCTGGATTGGTATTACATGCATATTCCTTATTGCAAAACGACTATTATAGCAAGTCGGTAAAAGAAATGGAGTGGAAACAGAACTATTTACGAAGTTTCTCCGCCATTTGTTATTGGTCGCGGTATGAATCATATGGGTGCACATGTCGCATTGGATTATTGGATTCGGCTGGCTGTTACGGAAAATACAAAAATTCATTGGCAAATTCGAACATTGACCGATAAACTGGTAGACAATGCTAAGCGTTGTCATAATAAGTAGACTGTAAATGCGGTCGGGGTAGTGGCAGAAAAGAAGTTCCTTACTATTTAAAAAAACGGATTTTCTTCCGTTCTTCAGGTTTCGCAGTTATTGCCGCGCTAGCAATAAGTATAAAAAGTGACATTTCCTACTTCTCTACCCCCGTAAGGTCTGGGCGCGTTTCGTGCGTCGTCGTTCTCCTTAGGCGGTTGAAAAATCTTCTTAGGATTTTCGAAAACAAAAAAAAAATGTCTTAGAAGCAAGCACAATGGCAAGTAGTATCATAAATTTTGCAGCATTCTAATTAAAAATGGAGTCCATAAACTTATTTACTTTCGTTAAGTTGGTCTGTCTATCCCCGTATCACAGAAGACAGTTAGAATGAAATACCCATATTATGTCCAAAGCAGAAAAAAATCAAATAGATGGTCTACGTATAAAAAAAGTTTACCCAAGTTTACTCAGTCTCGTTCCAAACTCATTACATTTTCAATTCGAGTACCAGGCGTCTAGAAGCAACAACTAGTCGCTATCGCGTTGTTTGATCAACAGCTCGACAACTTGTTATTGTAAACTTCGCCGTTGCCACTTCGGCTCCAATGTTTTATAGGCGCCTGGTAACTTTTGCTTGAAAACACAGTAAAAATTTCTTGTGTGTTTTGTTCATTTTTAAAACTTGTACTTTTTATGTGTTATGCATAAAGCCTACTGAAGACACTTTGCAGTCTTTTCCTTTGAAAATCTTGGCAACTTTTCCTACGTTAACTCCTGAGAGAACGTTAAATGAGAAGATATGTTAAAATCCAATCTGAGGAACATCATAACTCAGAAAAGACTAAACAGATTGGCCGTAATGAATGGCCACTACAACATTTCTATAAACCCGGGAAAAGTCGTTACTGAATTTGCTAAAAAAATAAATAAAATGTAAGCAGTGTGTAATATTTAGGGTTGGCCCTGGTAAAAACCTCAGTGTTTTTTAGATGGACCGACATTCCCCCGTCCCTCTGAAAAAATTGTCTGGCAAATAAACTTGTAAGTTCCTCGTAAAAAAAGGCCTGGGCATGATTACTAAGTAAAATCCTAGTGTTTTTTTACATGGACCGACCCATCTCCCACCGTGGAAAAGAAGCCTGGGGCGTACCCAGGTATGATGTTATGTATGAGTAGGCGTAATGTGCTATAACACAATGTGCTTAATACGCCTACTCATACGTAACTTAAAAAAATACAAGTCTCGTGAGATAATGACGTCTAAAAACTTTGAATTTTTCTTACGCGATTGTATTAACTTAGATTATTTCTTATATAATACACAAATAAACAAAAAAAATTACATGTCTTGGTGTGAAATGTGAGGTTTTGGTAAAACGAGAAAAAAAAATACGGCTTTGGATGCGCGGTCCAAGAATTTTTTGATAAAATAAGTTTCCACTAAATTCTAAAGCTAGGGTACAAACATAACAATATATAAATACACAGTATACATATAAATATATCATGATTAATTGGATAAACTCGTATGATGAGGTGAAGCGCAGTTTTATTTTTAATTTTTGGAAATCCAAGATGGCCGCCGTAAGTCAACTACTTGCGATTTGGCTGAAAATCGTTAACTAGGGGGGTATTTTGGGTTGCGAAATCCGAATTTGACATTTTTTGGAATCTAAGATGGCGTCTGCGTTTTAAAAAAAAACTTATTTCGCTTGTAACGTCTCACCGGGATTTCGTAGAGGTCTGAAATTGAGTGTGTTGAGTAAAGCATCATGCGAAAGTAAAGCATCATTGAAACTGGGATCAGATTTAAGATCCAAGATAGCCGCCTGTTTTTTTTCCTACAGACTGCATCACCTTATCTGTTTTTGACCTAGAAACGGAATTCAACAGCTGTACCGCTGCCCCGCGTGCTGCTTGCAGTTCGCACCGTGCTCGAATCACTAATCTCGTAAATGGCGAGATCTCGCGAGATCTTGACTACTCCAAAATCTCACGGGATTGCATTCCCTATACACGTATAAAAAATACAGAAAGAAAAATTCGTATCTACGATATTTTTTACGTGCAAATATCTGTAATTTTTTCCTCCGCCATCCTTCAAATCTCGTCACCCTTTACCCACAAACGTAAACTTACCAGAATCTCCGTCCTGCTCACTCTCTATCTTCCCTTCTACGTGCCAGAGAGAGACAACAAGAAACAGGCCTACCAATCGCCACATGCTATTGCTTATTGAAACGAATTTCAACTGAATAGGATTGTATCGATTCGACAATTTTTCATTTCTCGTTGCACCATAGAGTTATGAATTGTTAGATATAACATTAGAAAAAAAAACTTTTTGAGTGCAGTTTGTTATGTAAATAGCAAAGAGAAACTGTAAACATATTTAGTAGTTACAACATGATAATCACTTAGCTCGGATAGAAGAAATATTAACAGTTTAGTACTACTTTCCCAAGTACAGCTTATTATAGTCTAGTCTAAAGAAAACTCGAAAGTATTTGAATATTTTATTAAATTATATATTATTACAGCAAAAATTATAAAAATTAATGTGTAAATTAGCAAACAGATATTATTTTATATTAAGAATAAATATATTATTATGACAAAAAAAAACATTTGGCGCTAACTAAACTTAAATCTAATTTAAAAAAAAAGACTTAAGAATAGAATATTTCATCTAAAGCGCCACATCAACGCAACGTGCCCAAAATGCAGGCAGTATTCTCCCGCTGGATAGCTAAGCTAATCCGTTGGGAAAATAACTGCTAGCTCTTGGCTTTTCAATTGTCTCAATGAAGCGTGTGTAATATGCAAACATAAAATAAAATAAAAAAAATGTTTTCAGTTACAGAGTTTCATCTCATAAAAGAAGGCATGTTGTATTTGTAGACTGCAGTCATAATATATCACAAAGATACGACATTAGCATTCATCCCTCGTACACGCCATTTGTAACATAACAGAAGGACACATTTGTTATGTTCGCGTCACAGTCACATAGTACAAATAAATCACAATCTAAACCAATACGTATTGGGAATTTGCCTATCTTTGTAAATCTATATTTAAATAATATCGACTTAGCTTTACACGTTTAAGTATTCCGGCTCAGTATTGTTAATTTGTACGGTTGTGAAACGTGGACGATGACCAAAAAGGATAGAGATAGATTAGAAGCGTTTGAAATGTGGTGCTGGAGGAGAAGAGTTTTTACACAGAGCGACTGCCGCCTGACCTCTGCAAACCTAAAGGGTAGACCAGAAGTACCAGAACCAGTCCTAGGATAGATTTTAAATAAACGCTTAGATGGCGTTTGGGACCCACAGCTTTAAGTGCCTTCCGAAGCACGGAATCACCTTCCGGATCCGTATCACAAGGCAAATGCCTTGACCACTAGACCTCGGAGGCAGTCATTAAGTAAGTACTATGCAGGACAAAGTGCGTGAGCGTTGGATTATGAAAATCAAAGTCAATTCTAAATATTTCTCGCTCTACACCCACCATGGCGGATGTTTTCATCTCAGCCGAATGTTTGTGTCAACGCCGAGACCGATTTGGAGAAATCGTTCGGAAACCGACCTGCTTGACCTTAAGCAGAGTTCTCACATCCGCATTCGAAAACCGAAGGAATAATAACGCGAATTTGACAAATATATATTTGCGGAATACTTTGATATATTAAAAGAAGCAGGGATATTTTACATAATGTTAATTTATGAAATTACCTGATTACATTGAGGAGCTTTATGGCTCGGTGCCTTTAGCTGTGTGTTTCCGGCAGAGTAGAATAGGACCACTCGAAGTCTTCCTGTGAATGTCGTAGAAGGCGACTTAGGAAACACAAGCTAAATAAAATTTATAAACATCAATGAGACCACTCGTCAGCGTGGAGGGTGAAAGCCAAATCCTGTGACAGCTCTGGCTAATCATCATCATCATCATCATCATATCAGCCAAAGGAAGTCCACTGCGTTTTCCGGCAACCTTGCTCAGGTCGTCTGACCACCTAGCAGGTGGGTGTCCTACGCTGCGCCTGCCGGTACTTGGCCCCATTCGAGAACCTTTTTGCCTCATCGGCCATCGTTTCTTCGCGCTATGTGCCCCGCCCACTGCCACCTTAATGAGCTAATCCGCTGGGCTATGTCTGTGACCTTAGTTCTTTTAAGAATCTCGTCATTTCTGATTCGATCACGTAAAGAAACACCTAGCATAGCTCTCTCCATAGCCCGTTGAGCGACCTTGAGCCTTTTTATGAGACCCATAGTAAGGGGCCACGTTTCAGAGCCATAAGTCATCACTGGTAACACACATTGATTAAACACTTTCGTCTTGAGGCACTGGGGTATTTTGGACGAGAAGACACTGCGTAACTTCCCGAACACTGCCCAGCTGAGTCGGATTCTTCGAAAGACCTCTTCCTCCAAGCTGGAACTTCCTGCCTGGATCAATTGTTTTATCTCTGGCTAATATATGACTCTAATAATACACAAAGAATCGTGCTCCTGCATTGAAGACTAAAAAAGACCTGATGATGCTTATGCCGAGCATGGCGCGCTCCATAAAAAAGCAAATAAGGCCAATTTATTAGAAGATGTAAAACTCTATATCTTCCAAAATAAAATATGTGACCATTTTGAAGTTATATTCAAAGCAACTCAAAATAGAAATCTTAAGAAGTTTTTTGGTTAATAATATGCCGTTCAAATAAGATATAAACGAATAAAGTTAATGAATGTTTTGAAACCAGTGAATAAATAGACCTTTTAATTGATTATTTTCTTTTTTCAGTCTCAAACTTATCTGTTGAGATGTTAAATGTAATTGCACACCTGTGTGATCATTTTCCTCTACGAATTTCTTTCAAATCTTGGAATTGCAAGAAAGGTATTGGCCAAACTTGTCCTTAAGGCCGTACCTGAATTTTCCGGGGACCAGTGCTGCCCGCATTTAAAATAAATCATTTCAAAGAAAACGGAGACATTATTTAAAATTTTACTACTAGTCCTAGATTACCCTTTAAAGTATTTTATGAACAACTGTTTACAGTTTACAGTGAGAACGTTAAGCTTTACTACGCACATTTGCGAAAAACGGCCACTTTTAGTAAATGTGCGTAGTAAAGCTTAACGTTCTCATTATAAACTGTAAACAGTAGTTCATAAAATACTTTGAAGGGTTATCTAGGACTTGGTAGTAGCAAAATTTTAAATGATGTCTCCGTTTTCTTTAAAATGATTTATTTTAAATGGGGGCAGCACTGGACCCCGGAAAATTCAAGTACGGCGCCTTAAGATGACAAGTAAAATACGAGAAATCGTTTCAAGAGCTTTGTAATTTATAAAAATGCCTTTTATTTTGTTTTACGCTTGAAGCGAGATTTTGGAACTTCCAAGAATCGAGCGTTCGCAATTTCCCGAGGCTTTGAAATGTCAAGGTAGGACTTTTTATATTTGTTACTTTTCCTCGACGGCGGGAGAAAATATACGAGGTACAAATAACGAGTTGTGGTGTAAATAAATATTGATATTTTTGCAGAACAAAAAACCGACTTCAATGTCAGAAAAGCTAAATATTCAAACAATTGTATACCTTTTTTTCTAGTTATTTTCGTTTAGCAAACAACCCACACAACCTGTGCACACAACCGATGTTAATAAAAATTTTATGGGACCATCTGGAAGGTATACAAAAGGTATAAAAAAATATTTTCCAAATCGGTCCAGGCGTCTTTGAGTAATAGGGAAACATACATAAAAAAAAGATTCCGACGAATTGATACTCTTCCTTTTTTAAAGTCGGTTAAAAATAGGTTTAAATTTTAAGAGTCGAGGAAGGCATTGGTTGCTCTACAGACAAGAGCTTTTTAATACGAAGATGATGTCCTAGCCAAGTATTTCGCGTAGCCAGACGGCAAACTTCCTAAGAAGTAACTACCATAAATTATTTTAATTATTAACAAATATTGCTCCGCAGCGAAATGGACTCCTAAACTTAATTAAACTTTGCCAAAGCTTGTGACGCTTCATCTATAGATGCCGTTATAACTTGTAATTGTATTTTAATACTTAGTAACTATACGACGCGAGTATTAACTTTAAAATACAAATATTACCTACCAATATATATTTTTTAATTTCGAGGCCTCCTATATTGAGTTACAGATACAATATCACGTCTTTTTACTTAGCGGGGTAGATAGGTCCTAGAGCCATTATTGCCAAAGGCCAGTTTAGGGTGATGTTGGGCGTGAAGATGGTAAAATGGAATCAAAGTGCCAATGGGTTGCTAGCCACTTCTGACTTATTCCCTCAATCGGCTTTCACGATCTGCGTGGGAGAGAAGCAGCTGGTACATTCTGCAACTCTTCTTTTCTCCCAGACCAGCGTGGAAGAAAATAATACTAGTAGTTCGCCGCGAACTTAGACCTCGCGATTATAGTTCCCTGAGTAACACCTAAATGGCGCTATCCAAAGTTAGAACGCGCTATGGTTTCGTTTGCTACATGATCGCAGACATTTTTATTAATATTTCACAAACTACTGAACCGATTTTGATGCCCAACGTGCTTGAAAATTAATTCTATTGATATTTTCTACATGCATATTCATCAAAATCATACAAATTTCATCAAAATCGGACTATTGGTTCGGTAGTTATCGTGGTACAAATATACATACATACAAACAAACAATGTTTTTTCGCCCCCAACTAGATTTAAAGACTTCAATTAAGATTGTCCCCAGAATCGACGTTTTAATGCCACCCTCGTGTCTGATTATTCCATCTTTTACCTTCCGTAATAAAAGGTGACAATAACAAGCCCATTTAGCGGATTTTCGCCCCAAGGTGCACTTTGATTAGAATAATCTGGAGGTTTGAGATTTTTAGCTTGTTAGGTTCCTTTCGATTAATATCAATATTATGTTGGATTTTTTTTTCTTTGCCTGGCCTTTTCCCAGAAGATTAAATTGTTTTTAATTAATATGGATTAACTATTTCATTCTGACACTATTATATGGTACGTATTATAACAAATGCAGTAAATGCGAGTACAGTAAAGTCATAAGGTTAGCCGTTTATTAAAAAATTGTGAGAAAATAAATTGTCAATTAAAAGTCTTTTTTCTTACGGTTTCGTGTTATATTAATGATTCTTGATACAGCTAGGGAGAGCAAAACAACCTGTATATATTATTGTTATCATTTACAAATTACAATACAAATTTAAAAGACAATTTGGCACCTTTCAAATTTCAAAGACAAATTTTTGTTATACCCAGTGTCCTTTCACAATTATGATAAATCTAACGACACCTCTCAAGCTAAAATCCATCAAGCCGTCTAGACTGCAGAGCATGCTAAAAAATATACAACATACCTACACTCAAAAAACAGAACCCTCCTTCTGGCTCAGTCGGCTCATTTTATAAATTTCGTCAAAAATACCATTTAAATTACTGAGTATATATTCTCTGTCAACAATATATTCTCTGTCACATATCTAATTTAAATATTAATTTAATTGTGAGTTGATCTCCTTGGAGAAAATGCTGCAGTTTGTTAGTTCAACAGTGACTGACCCGTGCGTCAACTCGTGAACGAGTGCTACCAGGAGAGAATGGTCGGCTTGGCTTCGCTTTTTGACAAATTAGTGTTTCTTATTACCTATGTTATTTATAAAGAAGCGGCGCTATTTGCTGTAAGCTGTAAGTAACGATTTGACGTCAACAGTTGTGCAACAAAACAAAGTGACTATCATATTATAAATATCCTATGATAATAAAAATATATTTGAATTTGAATATGGTAAGTAGGTAATGGTAGATCACAACAGACGATTGGTTAGCAACCGGTCAATATTTCCAATTCCATTCATTCTATAACCGAAGGCAAGTCGTAATTTTATTTTCGCTCGCGCAAAGGACTACGACGAATATTTTCGAAATCGAAATACGCCGCGTATTTCCGGGGACCAATGACATCTAAAGAAAGCGGTTCGGTCATTGTGACTGGCCCGGGGCGACTTTTGCCTTTTCGTGAATTGTAAGGCTCTAGCTCTAGCTCAGACGGACCGAATTTCCCGACAGCATTCCAAAATAGTAGATGGAAGATGATTGGAAATCTAAAGTTCTGACAATTTTTTCAGAATAATAGTAGAAGGATAAATAAAAGGGAGACGAGGAAAAAGAAGACCGAGGATGAAGTTTATCCAACAAATTAGAGAAAATTTAGGAAAGATGTGGGTGGATTTGTTAATAATAAATCTTGTTTATATTCGTTGACATCTTATTCCTCTTCCATCTTCATTCTTTCTTCTAAAACAAAATCACACATTCTCCATTAATTAATTCTTACTTATTTTCTTAAGTGCCAGCTACACATTCGTATTCATCTTACATTACAAACTCTTTTGACAAACCTCACATCCTACCAAGCTATTATTAAGAGAGGCAACTCCACTTGAGGAGTTTTTGGCGGGAAGTCAAGGTGTTTGATTTGGGTTTTCTTTAAATTATTTTGCAAATTGATTTTAGTGGACCTTATAATATGAAATTGGTGTTGTTTGGTGTTATAAATGCTCATGCTCATAAACAATATGTGAAATAGTTAAACTGGGCAGTCATAGTACGGCTGTAGTGATATTTGTTTCGCGGACTGTGTGGGGCGTCTTCGGGCGTCGTCCGCCACTCAATCGGCTATGAAAACCAGTGGACTCGTATAGATTTGTCGCCAGAAGCTCCCTTAAAGCAATCAAAAGCCTACACCAACCTTTGATTGTAACTAATTAGGAAAAAATAATATCCCACGTTTTATTAACTTGTTCCTGGCTAAATACGCAGTAGCGTCAAGCCATAAATTAAAAAAAAAAAAAAAAAAAACTCCACTTGTGTCCACCGACAAGAGCAAGCTCTTAATTACAAGAGAGAGACCATTCCGACTGTCAAATACGCTATTTTGCAACAAGTCAAATCAGATACTGTTTTTCTTAAAGTCAAAAACAAACATTTTCTATGGGATTTTTTTTTTTTTTTAGAGATTTGACTCTTGGGATTTGTAAGAAATATCGATTTATGACGTCATAGTTCCTTGGAGTCAAATAACGCTCTTAATATCCGTTTTTCTGCATTAATAAATCTAAAATCACGTTCAAAGTGGATGTGATCAATGACAAGTGACATTATTTTGTGACGTTTTATTCTATTAACAGTACCAAATAATTTATTTTTGACCCACTAAAATACCCAATTGTTGAGATGCAGTTTAATTGCAGTTGCAAAGTCTTAAATGATGGATATTAATTTTTGATTTAAAAAATTCAATACTATTTACACATACGAGTACAGATAATCATCAGTTCTTTTTTAGTTTTCACGACAGGAGCACGACCCCCATTGTACTACCAGAGCCATAGGTATATTAGCCAGAGCAGTCAGAGGATTTGGCCTACACTTTCCACGCTGGCCAGACGGGTTGGAGTGGTCTTACTGCTGTTTATCAGCTTTGTTTAGCTAATGTTTCTTAAGTCGCTTTCTACAACATCCACGGAAAGACTTGGAGTGGTCCTATTCTACTCTGCCGGGAACCACACGGTTAAACAGATATATTATGTATGACTTACATATATGAGTTTTTGCGCCTCAGTCAGACATTCACAATCAGAAACCGCGCGACAAAAGGACCGCGGGGACGGACCCGCGTCTACTTTGACGTCATATGACAGTTTGAATAGACTCACAAGGCATATTTAGAAAGCTTACTATAGAAAAGCTTAAATACTTTTCAATTTTATTTTTCCCTTGATCGGCTTTTAGGATTTGCGCGGAAAGACACGTAGCAGTAAGTATATTCTTTGTTATATTTTGTTTTTCTCTTAGGCCAGCATTGTAGTGACTACTTACAAATTTATTATGAAAAAGGTTAAAACCTCCATAGTTAGAAGTTTTTACTATAAGTTTCTTACTGGCTGGCATACATTTTACATTAAGAATAATACATTCGAATTCTTTTATTTGTCTTTGTGTTGTCATAGTGGAAACATTGTGCAACATTGTGAAAATATTTTGCAGATAGAGCTCAGGGGCCCGCGTGGGAGTACGCATTGCTTGCGCTTTTACAAGTTAAGCAACCCCGGTCGTGGTCGTACTTGGATGGGCGACCACAAGTGGTACTAAAATTTATGGAGCTCCTCCGCGCTTCGGAAGGCACGTTAAGCGGTGGGTCCCGGCGTCGTCATTGTATGGCAGTCGCCAAGCTACATATGTCAGATGCCTTTAGGCAGCTTGAAAAATCTGACACCAGTGTTGGCCACTTACATACACGAAAAACAACAAAAAAATAAATGTAATAAATGACAATGCTCGGAAAAATATGTGATTATAAATTTCGCCTCTTAGAGTAAGAACAAACTTATTTGTCTAAAGCAAATAATGGTGGTCAGTTTTGCGGCAACCATATTTAATTTCATCATTTATACGCAGTCAGTTTCAGCCCTCGGTCGGGCGGGTGTTTATTTAAAATTCCTTATTTATAGCACACCTCTTTGCCAGGGCAGTCGGTATTTATATAGAGGTTGAAAAAGCCCGACGGGGTAACTGGGTGACCCTCCGATGTTTGTCTTTCCGAGTGTACGTACCGTTGAATAAAAGTTTTGGAAATCTTGGACTCAAACGATACTGACGCAATTAGACCTTTTAAATTAAACATATCCTGTTTTCTGCCAATTATACTGAAGCAATTAATCATCATCATCAGGTATTTTTTAGTCTCCACTGCAGGACCACGATTCGACCCTCTCTATACTACCAGAGTTATACTTAGCCAGAATAGCCAGAGCATTTGGCCTACACTCTCCACGCTGGCCAGACGAGTTGGAGAGGTCCACATCATACGTACTAGTACTCACTGATGTTAATCTTACTGATGTTTATAAGCTTTGTTTAGTTAGTGTTTCCTAAGTCGTCTTGTACGACATCCGCAACAATAAATAAATAAATAGATAGAAAATAAACAAATAAATAGATAGATAAGGATAGCACACTAATTGAGCTAGCCCCAAAGTAAGTTTAAACTTCTATTGTGGGATACTAACTCAAAGATACTATATTTTTATATACAACGCGGAAGGGACATACCCGTAATAAATCGAACCACAGGCTATACTAGATCATTATAGTATAATGAAACTAAAATAACAGCCAAAAAACAAAAACAAAATTGGCATTTTCATACAAAAGTGTGCCGCCGCTCGGGGGATTTTTATGGGAATGTCGAATTTCTTTTTGGGTTTTTGCCTGTTATTTTAATTTCATTATACTATAATGATCTAGTATAGCCAGTGGTTTGATTTATAACGGGTATGTCCCTTCCACTTTGTATACACATAAATAAAAATAACACCCAAGACCCAGGACAATTTGAAAAAGAATTGGCGGACTAGCGTGTTGAACACTACGCCACGGAGGTCGCCATAAACATACAAACACAACAGTACAAAATGAAGAAACTAAGTGGAAACAAGACGATTACCATTCCCAAGGAGGATCGGATAGGGTGGTGAACATTTTTGCACAAATGTATTCTCAAAGAGGGGTGACGTCAGGCGGGCGGCCGGTCGTTTAAACTATTAGGCTGGTTTCAGAGTCACGCGTTTGAAAGGCGCCGTCCAAACGCGCGCGCTTACTCTAGATACACTAATTACACTAGATAGTAGCCGCCGTTTCATAGTCACGCCGTTCAAACGCGCCGTTTGTGTAGCGCACGCCGTTGGACAGCGCTGCCGAAGCGCGCGCTGTCCGAACTCCTCTGCTGGCAGTTAGCGTTTCAAAGTGACGCCGGCGCCGGTCGGACGCGCTGTTGCGTACAGTCAAGTACAGTTAAAACAAGATACACGTTGAAAAAACTAATACCCGACTACGAGAAAATTCTTACTGAAAAGTTTAAATTATCCAATTAATGCAAACTCTGCAGCTATTTACGACTAACAATGTTTACATTTTTGAATTATACTTATTTAGACTTTTCATTTGATATCCCACTCGTTATCGAAGGGATATTTTTTTGTGATTATCCGTTTTTTGATGTAACATTCATCATATTTATTTTATACATTATAAACTTAACATTTCAACCAGCCGTCTGTGTTTGCGTCAAAACCGCCAGGACTATGAATCACCGCTGTTTTTGCTCTGTTTAAACATGTCATGTCACATGACATGGTTATTTTGAATTTGTTTGAAAGATTGGGTAGGGTTCCTTGCAAACACTGATAGCGAGACCCTGTTGAAGCATAATTCTTCATCTACATAGACATAGATTTATTTGATCTAAAAAAACTCACATATATACAATAAAGAACTTACACAATATCACACAAAGAAGAAATATTATAACAATGAAGAAGAAAAAATAACACATATTTTATATGCGTGTTGGCAGATCAAATGGGCTGTAGCTCTGTGTATACTCGTATTTTACTCATATTGCCGCATTCCCGGTTGCATTTTGTAAGTCCATTCTTGGCAGTCTATGATATGTAAAAAAAAAAAAAAAAAATTTTGAAAAAGTACAGAAAATAAAAGTTTGAAAAAGTATATAATTTTTTTTGGAAACCCTATGAGAAGTACGGAACCCTCTTCACGCGAGTTTAACTCGCACTTGACCAGTTTATTAAAAAGTTCAAACGAGGTGTTTACTAAAGTAGTCTAAATAAGTTAATTTTGGCCTTCTGTTGACACTTTTACAGCCGCCTTAATTTTCTACCTTTATGTGTAAGTGGTCAACAATGGTATCAGATTTTTCAAGCTGCATTAAGACTGACATAGCTTGACGATGGTCATACAATGGCGACAGCCGGGACCAACGGCTTAACCTGCCTTTCTAAGCTAGGAGGAGCTCTAAATTTTTGAAGTGAAAACTTCTTTAGCGGCGTTGTGCACTTTTTTTGTAATGGGTAAAAAATGTTAAACTCGCGTCAGGACGTGTCCTGATCGAAAATTCGTAAGACGGATGGAGAGTAGACAGCCGGCGCGGCGTAGGAGAGGAAGTATCCCCCTCTCTTTCTATGGCGCGGCGAAAATGTATGCCTGCGCCTGCTGTTTCGTTTAGCTGAGAGATAAACTTTTTAATGTAATATAAATTGTCATGTTTGTGTACGATAGCGCAATAAATAAATAATGTATTCTACTACATAAATGATAGTACTTTTATACTGATAATTAAAGCAATTCGTGCAAAATTATTCCCTAACCATTCTAAAATATCAAAAATGCACAACGTTAATATTCAAGTTTTCAGTTCTGCCGGCACTCCCGGAGTGCAACCCGTCGTTTGTTTTGACACTTGTTGGTCATGCTTAACTTGCGAAAACGAAAAAAAAAAACTCATTTGGCAGATCTCGCAAGACTCCGACTGTCATTAATTACGCACGTAGGTATTACGAGTACATACTTATTACAAAATCACTCATAATCTCATCCTAAGTCACAGGCTCATCAGTCATCAGGCACGTTCAGTAAACTCATAAATCTTGAATATCGATGCTAACAGCTGATGGATGGCTAATATTACGGATTTACGAGATCTTAACGTCTCGGAGATAAGTATATCCTGATATAAGGATACAGGGACTAATTAGGACATATTAATGAAGATCGACGTGATGAGCCATAATCATTATCATTGGCGATGCGGCTAGCACCAGGTGGGATCATCATCAGGTGGGAATTTTTGTCATTTTTATACATCGACAAAAAACAGGTGGTCATTGCTATATGTCGTCATTTTTATACATCGACAAAAAACAGGTGGTCATTGTTATATGTCGTCATTTTTATACATCGACAAAAACAGGTGGTCATTGTTATTTGTCGTCATTTTTATACATCGACAAAAACAGGTGGTCATTGTTATTTGTCGTCATTTTTATACATCGACAAAAACAGGTGGTCATTGTTATTTGTCGTCATTTTTATACATCGACAAAAACAGGTGGTCATTGTTATTTGTCGTCATTTTTATACATCGACAAAAACAGGTGGTCATTTATTTGAGAAGAACAGAAGTTGATTTAGATATTCGAGATCCTGACGAACATTCTTGTTCATACATACAAACGCCGAATTGGAGTACTTCGCTCGCGTTGCCCTTTCATCAATTACAGGCATTGTGGAATTTGAAGACAGATATGAAATTTCAGCCAGTGTGAGTCCAGAATACTCGTATGTTATTTTTAGAAAGAAGCTCTCTCTCGCAGGTTACGTGGAGGGAGCCTAAGGGTCAGGTTACACCGAGACGCGACGCGACGCGACGTGGCGCGCACTTTGGAAGAAATATAGAACTTGTTTACTAGACAAAAATATACTAATTTCTCTCTCTCTCACGGAAATTTCACTCTTTTTTTCTAGTAATCAAGTTCGATATTTTTTCCAAAGTGCGCGCTACGTCGCATCGCGTCGCATCTCCACGATTTGCGTCACACGTTATGCACGCAACGCTCATGAATTGACATTTCGTGAAATGTCATTAAAAGTGAGACGTAATTTACTTCGCCTTAAGAGGCTAAACATCCTCCTAGTAACTAAGTGAAGCCTGAGGTCGAAGGTCGAAGACTGAGCTGCCCCGTAGGGCCGCAGGTTGAGCCACTCCCATTAAAGGCTGAGATTATTTTTGTTTTTTCATTAATGCCAGATGGCCGCCGCTTTTCAACTGCATGCGATTAGGTTTAAACTCGGTATCCAGGGTTTTCTTGGAACGGATACCAAATCTTAACTTTTTTGGAATCCAAAATGGCGTCTGGAAATTATTTTTTTAATTCTTATTATAAATAATAAATAAATATATAGGGGACAAATCACACTGATTAAGCTAGCCCCAAAGTAAGTTTTTTAAACTTGTGTTATGGGATACTAACTCAACGATACTATATTTTATGATAATGAATATATAGATAAACATCCAAGACCCAGGGTAATTTAAAGGCCATTTTCCAACTTGCCCTGGCTGGCGATCGAACCCAGAACCTCCGGATTAGCGGTCTAGCGTGGTAACCATTACGCCACGGAGGTCGTAAAATTATATTACAAAACATCTTAGAATTCAATTTTAAGTGTTTATAAAGCTTTAGATTCTGCAGTAAGGAACTTCGTTCCCACCAGGTGTACCGACACCTACGAGTATCCCCTTGTTTCCTGGTCTGTTTACCACATCAACTATCTTACCAGTAACAGCCACACTATCTCTATAAAAATAATGCGAGCGTAAATTATCAACAGTAAGGGTTATTAGCAGGACCCTTTACGGCGTGGCCACGAAAAAAGCCAGGTACCTAAATAAATACAAGGTGCTTTTAAATTAGGTGCAAATATTTTAAGGATGATTCAGTCCATTATATTGAACAACTTTTCCCGTTAGATGTATATCATAAAAACCAAAAAGGTTTTTTACTTCCCATAGTAACTAGATCACGTGACTACTTTTTTTTTCTACCTATTTAACCTATTTGTTTTTCTTTTTTCAATATATATATTTTATACAGGGTAACTTTTTAAACACCAGTCAATATTTTGGAGCAAGTTCAGTCCATGATACTGAACTACTTCCTATAAAAAAGTTATTAAAAATCGATAAAATATTTTCGTCCTCTCATACAAAATCCGTTTGGCTGAGCGCTGATTTGTATAGGAAGGCGAATTTTTATTTTAGTTTTTCGTTAATTGTTTTTATGGAAAGTAGTTCAGTATCATGGACTGAACTTGCTCAAAAAATTTGGCTGGTGGTTAAAAAGTCAGCCCATGTGCATATATTTCGATATAAATTAGAAAAAAATTTGGTTCTTTCACAAATCGAACTAGTCAGGTGATCTAGTTACAATGGGAAGTGAGTACCCATGGCGAGTTGGAAAATGGCCTTTTTCAAATTGTCCTGGGTCTTGGGTGTCTCATCTATTTATGTATTTCATCATCATCATCTTCCTCACCTTATCCCACTTTACGTGGGGTCGGGACAGCATGTGAGTCTTTTCCATTTTCCTCTATCTTTTGTCAAGACACTTGTTACATTCTTTTTATGCATATCGTCCTTAATGCACTCCATCCACCTTTTCTTAGGCCTTCGTCTGTTCTGTTCTCTTCATTTATTTATGTATTTATCAGAAAATATAACTTATAATATCGTTAAGTCCCCATAACACAAGTTTAAAACTTACTTTGGGACAAGCTCAATCTGTGTGATTTGTCCCTATATATTTATTTACCAACATAGCTTGGTAGGATATTTTTTCTTTTGTTCTATCTAAATATAAGTAGTTTTCGTGGCCCACGCTTATCATTCGCGGCTAACGTCCCTAATGACGGCCATTTGCCATAAATGGCTACAAGCTCATATTCCGGCCAGAAATACGAATATTATGTTCGTACCCCTTGATAACGGGGTATTTTGTATGGATAGGGGGTTGTTTGTCAATAATATGATAGATCCTCATAAGAAGGCTTAATGTCTGGTGTTATGTTTGGTGTTTTTCTAGTAAAATAAATCATATATGAATTTACCCTTCGAAGAATAAAGTTTAAGGCCCCGTCAGTTCAGAGCCAAGAAAACTGTGAGTGTTTTTAAAAGCACGGGCCACGCTCGGGGCCTTTCTTTCCTCTCGACGAATATTTTACTGTTTTTTTTTTGCATTATATTTGTAATTTTTTTTGTAGCCAAAACGACTTGATATTTTTGGATAATACATTTTTTGGTATAATTTTTATATAAAAAGGTAATTGTATAAAATATTAATATGTCTTATAAAGGTAAATTTAGGCAAATTTAGAGGTATGTTTGTGATTTTTTTCTATCGAGCAAAAAATGCTCAATCGTGTTTTGGCTATTGTGGGTGTCTGTACAAAATCCTTAAGATACTTTTTTGAGGAATAAACTGTAGTAGTTTAATAACAGTGATTTTTCAATAACACGCATAGTATTGCAAATTGTAAACCCATCTCGCCTTAACGTCATAGAACAGTAGATTCATTGAGATGTCAATGTAAGACGATGATGACTAAAGAAAATACAGGGAAACATTTTTTCCCTATTTTTTATAGGTATTTGTCAAAAATATATTTTAATTGTTAATTTACGTAAATCAACTTCATTTTATTCACAGTTATTATCATTATAACATGCCATTTAATTTGACATGTTACACAACGTAAATAGCAGATCTTTTTCTTTTAATTTTTAAATGTATCCCTCATATAAGTGACCATATTATTTTTAATTATATCTAAAAATACTTTTATAACTTAGTAATTTAAATAAAACAGAAAAAAAATACAAACAAAATCAACTAAAAAATTTAAATTAAACTTTTATGACTTGTTTCTATACCAATTTTTTTTCTATATTTTATTTTACCACTTTGTCGGCATGTTTAATATACATACATACTTAAACCAAATTACAACTTTATAGTAAAGTCTCAGAGTAAAACCGAGGACAGACAGACACACATGACAAAACTATAGGGGTTCCTTGTTTACTACGGAATCCTAAAAAATATTGGTGTACGTAGTTAGTGTAAACTTAGCCTATATTTCACACCGATCTTCCGGGACATTATCTATTTATCATGTCGTTTCAACAATGCTACCATCATCATATTTTTTTATACAAAAGTAACATTTAAGTTATTTTATGACAGAATAAAAGAAATGTAGATCTGATGACAACACATGTTGCTAGGCAATACGTGAAAAAGATTCATAGCTAGTGTATAAACACAGCTTACGAGTATATTTCACGCCGATCGTCCAGGACACGCCAGTCGATTTATCTTGTCGCACCAACAATGCAACCAGACCTTTTCCCATTTTTTGCCCAACAACAGAGGTATAAGTTACAGAGGGGATAGAAATGTTGATTTTATTTATTAAACCAACACACGTGAAAAAAGATCCATAGCTAGTGTAAACACAGCTTATATTTTACGCCTATCGTCCAGAATACGCCACAGTTAGGTACTAGGTAGTATGGTTTCCTCCAATAAGTACTTTCATCCGAAATTAAGGTACTTTTTCCAGCATCACTCATAGGTTGACCGGTAGAAAAGAAAAGTACTATATTATATATATAATATCATACAATTAACGATATAAGTAACGATACTTTTTTCAATACTTGTAAAATATTATATAAATAGGTCTAGTAGCCTACTAGACAAACTCTCATCAATTTATTCTGTCAAATATCGAAAAGAAATACAGTGTTAACAATACCTTTTACCGTTAATATCATTGGTAACGTTATCTGATTTATCGGTAAATAGTGGGAAAAATACCGTTACCTAGCATAACGTTATCTTTGCTGATAACGTTAACGCCGTTTGACAGAATTAACGTTACCAGATTTTTAACGGTATTTCAAGCCCTGCATAATAATATTCATTCAGCTTCAGTTTTACACTTTCTTCATTTTATGCGAAAGGGTTATTCTGATCCTAATGACTTTTCAGTGAAGCGAAATAGAAAGCCATGATATATTGTGTATGCTTCCGTTCAATATGTTATGAGCGTTGTGACTAATTGATATGTAGTCAGCTCTAGACTCACTCAATGAAGCGGGATGATAAAAAAAATGTATTATGATCCAGTACCCGTAACCGAAGGGTATATATGAAGAGGTTGATGAGTGTAGATAAAGCGAAAGAGGTCTGTCAGGATCGTAGCAAGTGGAGGTCCATAGTCTCTCCCTACCGCTGTGGGAAACAGGCGTGATAGTATGTATATATGTATTATGATCCAGATTTAATATGAAAATTAAACCTGGATCATAATACATAATAAGGAATATGCATGTAATACCAATCCGGCTCATATTTTTATTTTACAATTTCTATTAATACGTTACCACGCCTAGTTAATTATTTTTCTTATTGACTCTTATTTGGATTAGAAATAAATTATTGAAAATATGCAAATATTGCGCGGGAACTTTTGACAAACAAAAGGGAAATGACGACAAAGTTCACAAATAGGAAATGTCAAGTTTGGGTGCGTTCGATAGGACTGTCCGTCCATGTAGTTTGACTATCGATGACATTCGAAATGTACTCGTATGTACTTTTATATAGAGGTTTAACAAACATCACTGGCTGATAATATCGAAAGTACCCAAAAAAAGAAAAACATGCGTTGACAGCTTCTGACTCTAGCGGATATTGCAGACATTGACGTCATATTTTAAAATGGTGTGTTTTATTTGTTATAATCTACTTGCTATTTTTAATATTTATTTTCTACACCATATACATGTTTTTCGGCACTGATTTATTTTTTGCGGCTATTTCTCGACGAGGACTATCGAATAAAAATATAAAAAAAATGCATGCATACTCTCTATTTCATTTTGAATACCGGTTTTGTTATTCAATTATTTTCAAATAATTTTACTGGTTTTTAAAGAATTCATTTATTCGTAACTTTGTAAAAATAATATTAATAAACTAAAATGTGTATATAAAACTAAACTAGATATAAATACTTAAATAACATTATATCATATAAAAAATGGACCCCCAATTGCTGCGCTCGCAGGGTAGGGTACTCAAGATGCTGGCGGCATTTCCGCGTTGAATGGCCAGGCTCAGCCGTTGGCTAGAATGCGCACTAGTGGCGCTGTAGGTTCAGAACTCACATTATAGTTAGTGTTTTTGAAAAATTGCTAAAGTTAAACTACTACAATTTAATAAGTAAAACACAGCTATATATCATCGAGAGCGAATAAATGGCGGAACTCGTGCTCAACGATATTTCGCTGTGTTTTATTTATATATTTATTTTTAGCCAATTGTACTCATTCATTTTCATGTAAAAGATTAAAAATTTTTAAAAAAATATATGTTTTTTTATATATTACAAAACCTTCTTTTTCCTCAAATTTTCTATCCTTAAATGTTTTACCCCTAAATAGTAAATCTAACAGCAATCCATCGTTCCAGAAGCTGGTCGTGGGAAGTCCAAATCAACGTAACTGGCGTGGCATACTCATTGCCCTACTGGTCATCGTAGCTGTACTGGCCCTCATTGTCACCTCGGTGGTGTTGCTGACACCACCTGATGAGGGGCCCAGGGTGAAGGGGAGAAGACTGAGGATCCAAGACTTATTGAGTGACGAGCTGGTGCCTGTCAGATGGAATGGGACGTGGATTTCTGGTAAGTGATATTAAAGAGTATCTGATTGATAAAAATAACAGATTTGGGCAGTTAAGGCGAGGTATACTGATGGATGGTGGATGTACGGGAATTTTTGGAGTGGTCCTACCTATTCTAATCTGCCGGGAACCACACGGCTAGCTGTTGTAACCGCATTAACGCCATCGCTCATGCTCAAAAACAGCTCCGTAGATGCGCGGAAGTATTTTTTACTCGAATACCCAATATTTAAAACCATATGTTCATATGTGCCTCATGCTTATATATGTTATATATGTTTTTATCAAAACATTTGTATGGAGTAGTGCTTTGTACGGGTGTGAAACGTGGACGATGACTAAGAGGATAGAGATAGATTAGAAGCATTTGAAATGTGGTGCTGGAGGAGAATGAAAAATTAGTTGGACAGAATAAGTTACAAACGAAAAGGTATTAGAAAATGTGGGTGAGAAAAGGCAAATTATAGAAAACTTCTGATCTCGGCTTCGCTCGCGTATCCCAAATCCCTTGGGAACATTACTTTTTTCCAGGATGAAAGGTACCCTATATCCTTTTCAGTACTCCTAACTATCTGTATGCGAATTTTCAAGAAAAGTAGATAAAGCGTGAAGAGGTAACAAATATTATATTATATATACAAACTCACTTCCGCATTTATAATATTAGGAGGATTAGGATAGATGAGGGAAAATGTTCGGCCATCTTCTGCGTCACGAATGTCACGATGAGTTTTTTAAAACAATAATCGAAGGAAAAATAGAAGGAAAAAGAGGAGTAGGAAAACCCAGAAGAAAATTTTTCGGTCAAATAAAGGAAAAATTAAACTTGAAAACATATAAGGAGGTTAAGAACTTGGCGGAAGCAAGAGAGACATGGAAAGCACTCCACCGACAAGAGCCCAGCTCTTAAATTTAAGAAGAAGAAGAAGAAGCTTATATATGACGGCTAGAATTTTATTTACGGCGATGCAAGTGATCGTCAACACTTATTTC
Organism: Acrobasis repandana; assembly: GCA_963576875.1. NCBI lineage: Eukaryota > Metazoa > Arthropoda > Insecta > Lepidoptera > Pyralidae > Acrobasis > Acrobasis repandana. The sequence goes on from OY756238.1 coordinate 5,353,715, forward strand.
AGTTTTCCTCGAATTCCTGGTATTTTCAGACAAGCAGAGCGTTGCGTTTCAAACAATTTTGCTTTGATATTTTAAAGAAGCAAATTGGAAAGGAAATACGTTTGTACGCCCGACGCTGGGAATAGTTCGTCGCATTTTAAAGTGGGTACTGTTCAGGGTTCCGTATGGAAATCTTCACTGTTTGATCACTAGCTGGCCTTGGGGGTTACTCCATAAAATAAAATGATAGTCGTCCGATAGCGACGTTCTATTTCTATGTCAAACCAAATTAGACTTTATCACTATGTATTAATGTTCAATGTTGCTTGACCCAGAAACGCGGGTATGCAGTTACATTTTGCGTACCACTTTTGGAGTTACTGTTTTAGGACAGTCCCATAGTTGCTGGGCCATAGTTCGATTAGGAAAGCCCCTCACGCCTCTGAGTGAAGTTAACCCCATTTATGTATGCTGTATTTTTAGCTTGCAAATTGAACAATGCCAATTAATGGACTCCATTATGAGATTGGAATCTACAAGGTCGAGTTCTAGTGGTATGGACTGCCCTTAGTGCCGCCACTTGCCCGAACGAGGATCTGATGTATGTATACCAATAAATATAAGTAAATAATCTAATAAATGTAATTAAACAAAATATTAACTGTACATACAATTTAACTTAATAAAAAGAAAAAAAAAACAAATACAACTAGTTTAGAGGCTCTGTATGCTGTAGACTTTACGAGTCACCCCCAACCCTTAAAGTTTATCGGATAAAAAAGTTGTTCAGACAAAAAAGTTGCGTCTTAATAAAGGTAACAAACAAGTTTTATAACATTTTTGGAAATTGCTGAAATATGTTTTTTTTAAGTTTCCAACCCTATACTTCCGCTATTTTGAAAAATTTCTGAAAAACTGTATCAACAAAAAAAATATATATAATTCTCAAACCTGCTCACAAAATTTCACGAGACTCGATCGAGAAATGCGCCTGTCGGCGAGAACAGACAAACGGACAAAAGCATTTTTTGGCCAATCTTGACAATTCCGCTACAAACAAAGGTACCCAATATACTAGCCGCGTTACCGCGCTGAATGGCAATAGCCTACCTTTGCATCACAACTGAGCCAGAGCGGGAGTCACCGTTTCTTTCTCATACTGTATTATTTTAATATTAGAATAATATTATTAATTTAATACCTATAGATATATTGTTCCCTCGCTCGTTCTATATACGGAATTCTCAGTTGCAAGTTCAACTCTCGTTGACCTGTTTTACTGCAGCTGAATAATTAATATTATGCAAGATGCAAAGGGCCAATGCATTATGTACTTACGTTCATGTTATGTTAATAGAAGCTATTACCAAATATATCAAAGTCAAAATAGTTTATTTATAATATTTTGAACTATGGAAATTTTACGGTGGACCACCGCAAAACTTCCATGGTTTGTAGATAGCACAAGAACGCAAAAAATGGAAATTTCGCGTCGACGTGTCGTACGCCGCGCCGCGTGTCCGTGGAAACGGCTTACAGACATTATATTTGATCCAGGTTTTGATTATACCCGCTTAGAAAAAATTTAAAAAATGAAGTTGTTGCAGCTCAGAATAGATGAAGAATGGAAAATCTGTTCTCCTCAACGGTACCAAACCGCGCAATGGCTGAATAATATTGATATATTGTTTACTCATTGCGCGGATTAATCGATCGATTCGCTGTTTCAATGTACCCAAATCTTCAGATTGTCATTTTTTACATTTTTGTTTTAACAGATTCCCGTATTTTATTGATTTTTATGACTCCAGGATCCCATGATAATTCAAATTGGTTTAGTGAATTTACGTACTCAAATTTTTAACATAATAATCGCGAGGTCTAAGTTCGCGGCGAACTACTAGTGATAAAAAATTTGATTTTTTGATTCGGAGCAGCACAGCTAAAGCAACCATGAACTAAAATAGAAACAACTATTGGTATACCTCTTTTTTTACAATACGTTTTGAGTGTACATAAAGTCGAGGCGCTCATAGAATTCAGTTGAAATCTTTTCAGGGGTCCAATAGTCCACTCGGAAGTGGCGAACGCTCTGACGCTCGCTCCAGGTGTAGTGCCACAAAATAATTGAAGTACAGAATATGAAGAGATGTTTTTTCAAGGATAATTATTTATGAGTGTTACTTAGTATATTCATACTAAAAATAATCGAATAAGTACGCTAATATTATTACAATCTAGCCTAATCTTTGACTAATTAGTCATTTTACATTGACCTAGTTTTAAAGTTTTAATAAGAATGTAAGGGGAAGGCACTTAATTCATGTGTCTTTAATAATTGCTCTATAAGACTATTATATTATTATTTGTCATTACCTTGTTCGAACGGTTTAGTTTGTTTAAGTCTTCTCACAAGATAAATAAACGGGCAAGTGCGAGTCGGACTCGTACATGAAGGGTTCCGTATAATGTTTTAAAACGGTGAAGAAACACATTTCTTGTATGACGACCCCCTTTAATTTTTAACTATTTTTTATTTTTAGTATTTGTTGTTATAGCCGCCACAGTAATACATAAACGGTGAAAATTTCAAGTATCTAGCTATTACAGTTCAAGAGATAGAGCCCTGTGACTGACGGACAGACAGACAGACGGACAGACAGACGGACAGACGGACAGACAGCGGAGTCACAGTAATAGGGTCCCGTTTGCACCCCTTGGGTACGGAACCCTAAAAATAAAATATATCTACCTCCCTCTCGTCCCATTGCAATGCCTGACGAGGTGCATGTGATATTTTACTAAATATGTTTAAACAAAACAAGTTTAAAAAAAACTTACTTTGGGGCTAGCTTAATCAGTGTGATTTGTCCGTATATATTTATTTATTTATTATTATTATTATATGTAACTATATTTGGTATTATATTAATCATGTGCAATGCAATGTAATTATAAATAAATAAAGCTGGATCGCCTCAACGTTCACGTAATGAAGCGATCGATACCCGTGTGTTTCTGTTTATTTTTGAGCATGCAACCGGGAATACGCTGAGAGTAGGTAACAACTACAATTCACTACTCTACATATTTTGTGCTAGTGCCCACTAGATTGAATGGACAGGTAAACGCTTTCTAGTGTCCTGATTTCAAATAGTTTTATCTACAAATAGAAAATAGAACAAAATGCTTTTCCCCTCCCTTTGTGTATTATCATGTTTATGAAATACTTATTTACTTATAGTAACGTGTCTTGTGGTGACGCTAGAGATTAAATCAGTGCCGAATTAGTCCGTAAGCTTAAATTAAGCAATTGCTATTAGGGCATCACCTCAAAATTACAGGCCTTTTAGAGTTGGTATAGAATGGTCGCTAATGCAAATATTCTAAGTAGAAACTCGTCTAAAACGCAACTCGGAACTCGTTTAAATACCAACTTGTCTTGGTTGCAAGTAGCTTCAAATGTTATTTTAGCTAAATTGTGGGTAGTCCCCCATGTTATTAAATCTACTATGCGCCCCTTTCGCAGGGGTGTTGTAAGAGGCGACTAAGAGAGGTATAGGTAACAGAGAACATGCAGCACAGCATCCTCTGAGCAGAGCCTTTATAACATCTATTGCGAATTGCGATCAATAACTAAACTGTTCAAACTGTCAGTTAGTTGAAGATTTTACAATAAAGTATAACCAACTTCAACTTAAACCAACTTAAACTTTTAATAAACTCTCATTCGTCACTATTTTGATCCCCTTTTCCAAACTTAAGTCGTAAACCAACTGTAGTAACTAAATAAAATCTAAAGAGTAGCTGCAATTTAGACAAAATAGCATTTTAGTCAACTTAGACGAGTTGATATTTACACCAGTTTCGAGTTGCGTGTAAGACGAGTTCCCACTGTAAACTATTTAACCTCGAACTCGGTGGGCAGATCCCAGCTCTATTCGTGTGCCCTTAGATTGCTAAGGGCACACGAAAAGAGCTGGGAAACTATCGCCGCTGATAGAAGTTTGTGGAAAACTATAGAGGGGAGGCTTCTGCCCAATTATGGGACACAACAGGCTCATAAAAATATGTATTAATTACTTACTTAAATGTATGAGATGATAGCTCATACAAACTCGTTATAAATCCAATTCAAAATAGACTAGAGTAACATACGGAAGTATATGGAAAATTATTTTTGTTCAAGGGCCAAAAATAAATGGAAAGTATCAAGAGGAACTGTTTATGAAAGCTTTTATAAAACAATTAATTTTTAAACCAACAGAGAAAGTCAAAACGAAGAAGTTTTATTCTATATTATTAATATGGAGTAAATTAACAAACTTTGAAAGCCAAAGTTTATAAAAGCTCCAAGTTGAATTTAGAAGCACTAATGGTTGATACGGAACGATTTTAGTGCAAAATGGTGGCCGTATTTTTGTTTTTGAGCCTTTTAAATCGTAGTTTGGATATTTTTTTGCGAATACCACTTTTTCTCGTCCAAAGTGCTTTTTGCTACAATGGATTTGGAATATTGTCATTTTAAATATTCATTTCGTTTCGCTTTGGTCGTTAGATTTTATTTTTCGTAGTTTGCGAATGAAAACCATTTTGTTTTTTCAATATTACATTATACAACGTGTAATCATACATATGCGTAATAAATCGAACCACGGGCTATACTAGATCACTTTAGTATATAATGATATTAAAATAATAGTAAAAAAAATGAAAAGAAAATTCGACATTCACACACATTAATTTACAGATGTAACACTTTTGTAAGGAAATACCGTTTTATTTTGTTTTTTGACTGCTATTTTAATTTCATTAAACTATAGTCAGTTTTTGGGAGGAGTCAAGGGGTTTGCTTTAATTTATTTAGCAAATTGATTTTAGTGGCCCATTTAATGTGAAAGTGGTGTAGTTTGGTATTATAAATGCTTTTTATGCTCATGAACAATATGTAAATTAATTAAAGTGGACAATCAAAGTACGGCTGTAGTGTTTAGTGTATTGTAGGCGTAGTCCGCCACTCAATCGGCTATGAAAACTAGTGGACTCATGCAGATTTGTCACCAGAAGCTCCTTTGAAGCAATCAAAGGACCCTTTGATTGAAACTTGTTAGGTTAAGGGTTTAGAATTAAAAAACAAAAAGCTAAAGAGCTTTAGGGTTGTTGTTTATCCCCAAGTTATTGTCGCACCAACCGCAGCTCTTGGAGACTTCTGCAATGCTACGTTCCATATTAAAATAAACTAATACCGTTAAATTGGTAGACGTAAAAAAACTGGTCAAGTGCGAGTCGGACTCGTACTAGGGTTCCGTACCTTCGTATGTTTCGAAACGCTGAAAAAAGCACGTTTCTTATATGACGGCCCCCTTTAATTTTTAACTTTATATCTTACTAGCTGACCCGGCGAACTTTGTTTCGCCCGTTCCCGTTCCTTTTCCCATATTTTCTCACCGTTTAAACCTTCCCTGGACTACGACAAACATTTCAAGACCAAAATTAGTCAAATCGGTTCAGTCGTTCTCGAGTTTTAAGCAGACTAACGAACAGCAATTCATTTTTATTTATATAGATTTTAAGTAATTTGTTGTTGTAGCGGCTACAGTAATACATAATAAGTTAAAATTGTCAAGTTTCTAGCTGTTATGGTTCAAGAGATAGAGCTCTGTGACAGACGGATGGACAGACAATGGAGTCTCAGTAATAGGGTCGTTGGGTTGGCACCCTTTGCATACGGTACCCTAAAAACAAAACAGATATTGGTTTCAAAACTCACAAAAATACCAATCCTCATAAAGTCTGTTCAGGATGTACTAGAATCTCATAACGCTGCAGTAGTAGACATCCCCAAGTAATTTACAGTATACAGTCGTCGCAACAGCTGCAGCCCTTCTGGGAGTCCCCTGGAATATTGCTACTTCCATTTTCAAATAAATAAATGTCATTCCACCGTTAAAATATTAAAGAGAGAAGTGTGACACTAAAATTGCAGCTAGCAGTTGAATTTCACGATGAAAATGTAACCATTTTCATAGACATATAATAATAATTTCATAGAAATAGTAAAATAAACATACGAATTTTATGCACAAAGGTAGCTGCTTTGAAATAATTTGTTCGATTTGTACTCGTATTGTAGATGCAAAACATTTTAACAAATACTATTTATTATTTTTATGATTCACATTTTTTTTAACTATATTATGATGTGACTATTTTATTAAAACTAAAGTGAGATATCTCTATATTCTATTGATTTAACACGGCAACCTGGCAATTTCGTTGTCCGCTCAGCACTGACAGCGACATCGTCGGTTCGCTGTTCCCAACACTCGCCCTAAAGATGATCGTCTAAATAGATGGAAACCTGGTCGGCCTTTTCCGACTATATTACTTGAGTCAACCGGTTTAAATTAATTAATATTTATGAACTTCCATGTTGGTCTGGGAGAAAGAAGAAAACTTAAATAGAATATACGTACAAGGTGCTAATAAAAGCCGATAAAGGTAAAAATGTAAACAAATGTAAGCATAAAACCCTATCAATTTCAAAACACTCCAGAGATACTATTTGTCCTAATGTCACTTTGCATAAAGTACGCAGATGCGCCGCTGAGGCGCCCTTTCAAATATTCAATATACGTCAAATATTGCAGCTTAGTTTAAGTAGGGCGTTCATTTATAACTTAACACGTGTTAAATGAATTCAAAAAATCGGTAAAAAGATATTCCTTCTAAGGGGATTATGACTACAGAAACTTTCTCATAATGTTTCTGTAGTCATAATCTTTATTAACCTAAAGTTTTTCTCATAATATTTATGAAAAATTTATGTTTAGTAAATATTATGAGAAATAATTAGTGTGCCGTGTGGTTCCCGGCAGAGGAGAATAGGCCCGCTCTAAGTCTTTTCGTGGATGTTGTCTACGACATCCACGAAAAGAGTTCTAAGGCGACTTAGGAAACACAAGCTAAACAAAGCTTATAAACATCAATGAGAACTCGTCTGACCAGCGTAGAGATTGTAAGCCAAATCCTCTGACTGCTCTGGCCAAGTATGGCGCTGGTAGTACAGAGAGGGTCGTGCTCCTGCAGAGGAGACTAAAAAAGACCTGATAAGGATGAGAAATAAAAGAAAAAGTTTATATTATGACAAATTATTTTATGAAAATAAATAAGAGAACCAATCCAAGCACTAAAATGTTTCAAGTAAACAAAGAACCTCTGCATAGAAACCTATCAATTTCAAAACACTAAGAGTGTTCGCTTAAATGCGGCTCAGTTTTGCATAAAGTAAGAAGATATTATACGCCGCTGTATCGCCTTCTCAAATATTCAATATTCGCGCCAAATATTGCAATAACTTAATCTAAGTAGGGCTATTTAAATTCACAAAGAAATTGATAACTTCTATGTAATTAAAAAAAAAGATAATAACTGGTCACTAAGATAAGACCGCCCATTGAACTAATGGTAATTGTTTTAAGTTATCCGTTATACAGGCTGACTTTTTAACCAACAGCCAAATTTTTGGAGTAAGTTCAGTCGATGATACTGAACTACTTTCCATAAAAACAATTCACGAAAAACTAAAATGAAAATTTGCCTTCCCATACAAATCAGCGCTCAGCCAAACGGATTTTGTATGGATGGACGAAAATTTTTTATCGAAATTTAATAACTTTTTTTATAGAAAGTAGTTCAGTATCATGGACTAAACTTGCACCAAGAATTTGGCTGGTGTTTAAAAAGTCACCCTGTATATACAACGTGGAAGGGACATTCCCGTCATAAATCAAACCACGGTCTATACTAGACCATTATATAATAAAATTAAAATGACAGCAAAAAACAAAAATAATTTTCGACATTGCGATTGTACGTTGATTTTTGCCCGTTATGTCCATTTATTGTATTCTTTCGCCGATACATGGTTGACTGGAAGAGATCCCATTATGGGATAAGTCCACCATTGTACAAAATGTTTTGGTCTATTAATACTTATTTAACTGTAACTATTTCTTGTGAAATCCTAACTTCTTAATCCTAACTAATATTATAAATGCGAAAGTGAGTTTGTATATTTGTTTGTTTGTTTGTTCCCTCTTCACGCTTTATCTACCGAACCAATCTTCTTGAAAATTCGCATACACATAGTTAGGAGTACTGAGAAGGACGTAGGGTACCTTTCATCCCGGAAAAATGTAAGTTCCCGTGGGATACGCGAGCGAAGCCGCGGGCAAAAGCTAGTAAAGATATAAAATCAAACAAACAAACAAAAGTGCGGCCGTCCGGGCGATTTGTATGGGAATGTCGATTTTTTTTGGTTTTGACTGTTATTTTAATTTCATTATACTTTAGTCATCTAGTACAGCCTGTGGTTCGATTTATTACGGGTATGTCCCTTCCACTCTGTATATTTTTTTCTTTTTGGTGTACAATGAAGAGTTTTCTATTCTATTCTATTTTATTACAACACTATACTATAACACTATTACGTCGTTAGCCCTAATGGGGCAGACAGAGCATTTTGGATTTTGCGGCTCTAAGGAGAGCCTAGGGCAGCAAGACACAAATACCACTTTTAACGTGATGGTGGGCGCGGTGGTTAAAGGAATCAATTTAATGATGGGTCACATCGCCTATTAACATGATTCCGATTTTCTCGATCGTCTTTTACGATCAGCGGGGGAAGAGAAACAGCTGGTACATTCTAAGTGTTTTCTTTTCTCCCCGACCAGATGTAATACAACACACTACCACTAATTATAATAAACGAAGATTTTTTTATAAACATTAAATAAGTTGGAACAGACTCTCGGCGTTTCATCCACTGGCAACGCGCCCCGCCGCGGTGCGCGGAATCTGCCGCGTTTTAGTGGGGACTAGACGTATTTTCTATACAAACTGAGATACTTACATACAATTAAATCAAATAAATTATTGATTGATTGATTGAATGTTAAAATCAGCCGCCCCGCGCTCTGCGATGGTGCGCGGTGCAGTGGGATCACCGCCAGGTTTTGCAGATGTAGCTCCAAAGGCCGCCAAGCTAAAGTGGGACTAGGCTGGCCTTCTGGGCTAAAAGGTCACCTCATCCTGGATGCCAACAAACACCAGAAAGCCTGGCAAGCCAAGGACACGATGGCGAGATGAACTCGACTTTAATAAACAATGAAAATTTAACACAGGACCGGATAACGGAAAAAATGGAGGGACGCCTTTGCCCCGCAGTACGACACGTGATGGCTGGAAATGAAATGATATTCATACATGTATGGATTGGATGTTTTTTTCTTGATTCATTGCATTTTATAAAAAAAACATACAATATGAACTAAACCTAAATTATATCTAAAATTTAAAACTAAACTTAAAATTAAACACTTATAAATAGAAAATTTCATCTAAAGCGTCAATTTCGGGTGTTTGGACGTATTTGTCTGTTTCCCTTTAACATTAGATTGACACATTGATTAACAGATAGACTGGCAAGCGAAGCGTAGGACACCCACCCACAAGGTGGTCAGATGACCTGACCAAGGTCGCTGGAAACCGCTGATGCAGGCCGCTCTAGATCGGTCATTTTGGAAAGCCTTGGGAGAGGCCTATGTCCAGCAGTGGGCGTTATGCGGCTGAAATGATGATGATGATGATCTTATTACCCGGAATAACACATAGGATACTTTTTTTTATACAGCGAAAATTCGAGGTTCCCGTAGAATTGTTAAAAATAACTATAAACTTGTGTTATGGGATATGCTAATTCAACAATACACGATATTTCATTAAAAAAATACATATGAAACTCTACAGGTGTTCTGTGATCCTGGTATAATGCGGCGCTCGACAGGCTGTCAGGGTTGCCTCAAAAAGAAAATTAATGTTGAAAAGTGTCGTGAAATTAGCAAAGTTGCTGACACTCGTTATTTATTAAATTCTTTCCCCTGTCTTCCGAGGTCTCTCAAATTAAGAATAATTTATGATGTAGCTTTCGCTTGAGGCTTTGTCTAGGTTTCTGAATTACTTGACATATTTTTTTACGTTTCATATCAACTTTTACCTACGACGATTATTATGCTTTCCATAAAAGCAAAAAAATAAGTAAATAAATTCTATAATTCTTGAATGTGAATGAAATTAATTTTAAATGGCTGTAATAACCTTTATAATAATTACTCTTTACTAATTCAAAGTAAAAGACTCTATAATAACCTTTAAATTCAAACTAAAAGACTATCTTATAAGCTTTAAATTCAAAGTAAAAGACTGTTTAATAATAAGCTTTTTAAATTCAAAGTAAATTTTCATATCAAAATAAATTACTCTTTAATAACCATTTATTGTACTGTTGGTCAATCCGCCCTTTGCATGTAAGGTAAGATAATTTTTCACTTTATTGCACCAATTATAAGAGCAACTTATACTCGTAAGTAAGCTTAGTTGAAGTATTCGTTAATTACAAGTATAACGATAAATTTGTACAGGTAGACGAGTAGACAAAAATCATTTTCATGTTTAAGTATGAGCCTTCAAACTCTAAAAACATATTTACGTAAAATCGACATCACATCTGCATTATGCTCGGCACAAAAAGCCGGCAGACATTTTTAATCTCATATCCGCCACGAAACCGGCCGTTTTAAATCTGATTAATATTAAAAGACCAACTTTTCCGTTTTTTCCCGCCGCCGCAACGCAACTGTCAAAAGTTTTCGGCCCCGTTTTTAATTTTGCTACGTTTAGTCGTTTCAGTATACATGAGGTAATAACCAAATAGAGGACAAAAACAGACCTCCTAAAGAGGTCGCGGGCCGAGTGCCGATAGATCACCTGGTGTGTGATCACATTTTTAAGCAGCTAAAAGGCATCTGACATAGCTTGACGACTGTCATACAATGATGATTGCTGGGACCAACGGCGTGCCTTCCGAAGCACGGAGGAGGTAGAGAAATTTTTGTGACTTGTGATCCCCAAGCCGTGTGGTTTCCGGCAGAGTACTAGTAGAATAGGATCACTACAAGTCTTCCCGTGGATATCGTAGAAGGGACATAGGAAACACAAGCTAAGAAAATCTTTTGAACATCAATAAGACCTCTCCAACCCGTCTGACCAGCGTCACAGCGGCGACACTCCCTGTACGTGAGAGTTCGAACGCCGGAGACCTTGAGCCGAAGTGCACACCGCTAGGGTTGCCGGTTGATACCGAACCGAAATAAAATACATATAGAATTGTGCCAAAGAAAATTATACAAACTTAGTATGTTACATAATGTAAACTTGTGTAAGGACATTTAGGTAAGGTACCTAGGTGAAAGATTCTTACGTCAAATTTTTATTCAACTTTTATGAAATATTTTCTTCTTCTTATTTAAGAGCTTAGTGGCTCTTGTCGGTGGAGTACTACTTACTTTTTAGTGCTTGATACGACATGACCCCTGCTTTTTCTTTCAGTTGGTATACATAGGTCTTTCTTGGTCGTCCTGGACCTCTTCTACCTTTTATATTTCCTTCTAGTATGTTTTTGAATAAGGAGTCATGTCGTATTATGTGACCAATCATTTTCCCTCTCCTGTTTTCTATTTCGCCCAGCAGTCTTCTTTTCTCTCCTACTATTTCTAATACTTCCTCATTGGTTTTCCTTTAAATATCTAAATATCTTTACAAATTAAAAATTGCTTACTCTTATAAATTTTTGGCTTTTTCGATTACTTTTATAATTTTTGTTATTATTTGTAACAATTGAAAAAAATTATATAATTCAGATTCTTGCATATAATTCACATTCCCTTAATCAGCTTTTACGATCTGCGTGGGAAGAGAAGCAACTGGTATATTCTATGTTTTCTTTTCTCCCAGACCAGCACGGTCCGAAATTATTTCGTTTACCTTTTTAATTCGAACATGCACCGGTAAATGTTAACATACACCAAGACGATTAGGTGAATCTTAGATACAGCAATTTACAAATAAATAAAAATAAATTTATTTACCACCCGTGTGGTTCCGGGTTAGAATAGGACCACTCGCATCTCTTCCTGTGGATGTCGTAAGAGGCGACTAAAGGACTAAGGACTTAGCACAAACATCTCGTGCTACAATTGCATTCCCAAGAAGAGTTAACGTCGGGCGGCTGCCGGTTGTAAAACTTTCCGTACACACATTCCCAAAGAGGGTTGACGTCAGGTAGGCGGCCGGTCGTAAAACTATAGCCAAATCATTTAAACTATTCCGGCTATTTCTTCTCCACTTCGCTAGGTCTTTGGCATCCTTGGATGACCATTGACATGCATGTTATATTTGGAGAAGAAAAAGCGGGAAAGCGCACCCGGGCTCCAAAGCAGCACAGCTGATGATGCAACCGGGAATGCGCTTAGACGAAGAAGAAGAGTGATTTATTTACTACGTGTAATACAGTAGGTAACTACTACTAGGTAATAGGATATTAAATTAATATTAGTAGGCACTTACTTTTCTGGGTCGCTAGGCAATGAGAAGAAGCTTTTATCATTATTCTGTTTTTGGTGATTGCCATAAACCATAAACACAACAATAAATCCCGCCGCCGGACATGATTATCGCACAGTCAGTCCGAGCCTGCGTGCTCGAACTAGGTACTTGCCCTCGGCCAAAGAATTCAGAGACGGCTCGTTCTCCGCCCCGCGCGCCTCTCAAGGCCCCCGCGCACATCCAGACACCCACACATAGCCGCCAGCGATTTTACGTGCACACATGCTTAAGTGTCGTTTCTTTTCGCGTAGTGTATATATTATTTGCTAGCGTGGAGAGTGTAGGCCAAATCTTCTGGCTAAATATGGCTCTGTAGTACAGGGAGGGTCGTGCTCCTGCAGTGGAGACTTAAAAAGACCTGGATGGTCTGGCCTGGAGTGATGTGATCATACATCCAAGTGCGGACCACGCCCGGGATTGCCTAAATTATGACAAAATTATATACAGTAAAGATAGTCACATCATTTCAGACAAACGTTTTTGATATATTCCTACATATTTTATACAGCAATGACTTTACTTTTTTCTAAAACAGGAAAACGTACTTTAAAATGTTTTTTATTATAGCAATGTTTCGTGACCCGCCATTTACTGATCAATTCATGGCTTATGACTGCGGCATGGTGAAAGTAAACTCTATCTCGGTTTTAGCTCCTTGTTGTTCCATAACGTGTAATAAAAATTATTCCGTTATTTTTACGATGATAATTGGATGGAGAGATTTTTGCGTTTCATTTTACGTTATCCTGCGTTAGCCATTATTTTGGGACAATCTTGTAGGCTTGTAAGGCTTGTAAGACACAAAGTTTCGCTTTGTATGGTAATTTAAAAAGCAGATCTTATTCTAGTTTCTTTTTAAGAATACTTATGTTTTTTCTTATTGGGATGATATGAATTTTTCTCTTTTAGTTTACTATCAAAAGGATAAGAACCTGATGTAATTAATCTACAAGTTGATTTTGCAGCCCCTAGCGATATTAAAATGTTAGAATCAGAATCATTAACAGAACACATAATCGTAAAAAAAAACCCTTATTTGTCAATTTTCTTTTCTCCAAATTTATCTTTCTATAATTTAAGAACTACGTTCTTGTCGGTGGAGTAGTTTCCATGTCTCCCTCTCTTGAGCGATGGCTCAAGAGACCTCCCTATACAACACGGCGTCAACTTTCCCCTTTACTTGATCTATAAATGCTCTTCTTGGTCTTCCCTTTCCTGTTCTTTCGTCTATTTTTATTTATGATAAATTAATTTATTGATGATAAAATCCAGATCACGATTTTCTGCACTACTAAATATATTTAATTTGCTATGACGCCAAATTTAAAGCTGCCCTATATCACGTTTCTTGCTGATCAATTTAGTTATTTTTGCTGATTACTTAAAGCAGCTCAATTTACTTAATTTGGAGAAAAAATTCATTTAGTAGTCATATAATGACAGCCTATTTAGTAACTACATATGTAGAATCTGCATTACTCAAAGCTACTTTAAAAATTAATTTTAGATAGTTACCTACAACTATCTAAAATTCCTTTTCAAAGTAGCTTTCAAAATTCCCCAGTCATTTCCATACCAACGTTCAAAAGCTAACAACATATTCTTTTGACACTAAAGCTCGTGCATGCTTAAAATACTACTTTGCATTTACCTCAGAGCTTTGTGGCTATTCATATTGCTTACTGTAAAAGCTGTCAGGGCTCTATATTTGAACACGGGAGTCAGCGAAATAAGAAGGTGCACGTCTTCAATTACATTTTTCTTCCAAGTCACGAAATATCATTATTACTTATAATAAATGGGATACTATAAATAAATAAGTTTATAAAGACAAATCACACTGAGTAAGTTTAAACTTGTATTAAGGGATACTAACTCAACGATACTATATTTTATGATAAATACATATATAGAGGTAGATAAACACTCAAGACCCAGGACAATTTGAGAAAGGCCATTTTCTAACTTGCCCTGGCCCGGGCTACTGGTAGACACATATAGAGTGATATATGGGACTATATAATATTATATTTTTATTTACAATTTATTTTCTAAGAATCGGTTACCCTTTTCACAAACTTTTATTTAGTTGCATGTTCAAAAACGTGCAGGCTATTTAACATCCACTTGCTGATATCTTATTTAAAAAAATTTGCTTCCTATAATTGATTTATGTAAGACCAGTGGTTCTTTCTTATCGAGTGTGTTTTTTATTAAAACTAACGTAAGTTAAATCCATAATGAATTAATTTAAAACAGTGACTCACCTAATATAGCCGATCGATTTAGACGATCATTTTCAGGGCGAGTGTCAGCAACGGATACCCGACAAAGTCGCTGTCCGTTCAGCACTAAATTGATCGATACCTGTTACCAATCGATGTTATTGCGCTGGACTGGGTTCGTGAAAGAGAAAATAAAATACTTTATAATATTTATGTGACTATGTGAGTATATTTTTCTTGGTCAATAACTAGACAGGCCACAAAAAAATTAAGAATATAAAAAAATAATTTAAAATACAATAAAAGGAGTTCGCAACAATACCTGTTCGGTCTTTTTCCACTTCACTACGTAAGTCAATCGTTTTGAATTAATGAATTATCATAATATAAGTGTGTTTACAGCAAACGTTGGTATCAGATTTTTCGAACTACCTAAAGGTATCTGACGTAGCTCAATGACTGTCATCTAGTGACAACAGTCATTATTACACATCAGTTAACTAGTGTGCAGTTACCCGTGTGGTTCCGGGTTAGAATAGGACCACTCCATCTCTTCCTGTGGATGTCGTAAGACGCGACTAAAGGACTAAGCACAAACATCTCGTGCTACAATTGCATTCCCAAGGAGGGTTAACGTAGGGCGGCGGCCGGATGTTGAACTTTTCGCACAAATACATTCCCAAAGAGGGTTGACGTCAGGCAGGTGGCCGGTCGTAAAACTATAACCAAATCATTTAAACTGTTCCGGCTATTTCTTCTCCATTTTGGGTCTTTGGCATCCTTGGGTGACCATTTGACATTGGAGAAGAAAAAGCGGGAAAGCGCACCCCGTGCTCCTAAGCAGCACAGCTGAGGATGCATCCGGGAACGCGTTTAGACGAAGACGAAGTTAACTAGTGTCACAGAATACAGTAAGAGTAAACAGAAGGGACTCTTCTAAGGTACGCGCAATATACGTCCCCGTTCCCTTCACCCGCACCTCTCCCCCGGTTCTTGACGGCCAACGTGAGAAATCGAGGCGAAAACGGGGGAGAGGTGCGGGGACGGGGAACGGGGACGCCTGGGTGACGCATATTGCGCGTACCTTAGGAGTTTCCGGCCTGTGCTAGTGTGCAGGATTACTCCCGATGTTTACCTTCACCGGAAGCGTTATACTCTACAATTCAAAAATGAGGCCCCCTGTTCTCGCGAGCTTTGGCCTGTAATGATGTTTACCTCCAGTTAAGCTTTCTCGCAGCTTAATTATTGACTGTGGCTTTGGAAGCAAAGAGACTTGGATATTCGTTTGCTTAGTAATTCAAATGGGGCGCAATTAGTCCTCTGCTACAGTTTTCCTTACTTTGTATGAATGAAGGCTTTTAGTATGCTGATCTATCATCGGAAGTACATTTTGTTTTGAGACAAAAAGCAATTTTATGCAATTTTTATTCATTATTAGTTATCTACAACGTGTTAATGAACTAACGCAAAACCTCTCAGATGGTACCTCAACCCATGAAACTAAACAACTTTTTTCCTACAACATTGACGTAACCCAAAAAAATTTTTTTAATTTTCATGCAAACTGATCAGCTGCAGTCGAGTAGATTGCGGGCTGACAGATGGGCAAAAATGGCGACCTTCTGGGCACCAGTAGGACGTCGCAATAGAGGCAGACCAAGAACCAGATGGCGAGATGATGATCGATAGGTTCTTACCAGAATGGCAGAAATTAGCGACGGATCGAGACGAGTGGAAGAATAAGGGGGAGGCCTTTGCCCAGTTATGGGACACAATACCTACAGGCTAGTAAAAAAAAAAAAATATTTTTCACCTAAATAAATAACGGAGTAACGGCCAACTTTTGGAAGAAATAATCTTTAAATAATAAATGTAAGGAATAGTTCTTTTGTATAATAATAAAAATTACCCGATAAATTTGTTTTTTATTATTTTTTTTTAGTTTTAAAAAAAGTACATCCATATGAACAACCCGTTAGTTACTTGCTCACAAGACTCTGTCAATCCGCCTTAAGACGATACACGGCATCCAGATGCCTTATTTAAAAAAAAAAATTGTAAGGAAACGGAGATCGTTCAAAACTTTAAGCTAGTAAAACCTAGATAACCCTTCAAACTATTTTATGAACCACTATTTACAGTTTAAAGTGAGAACGTTAGCAGCTTTAGTTTGCGTTTTTGCCAAAAGTGGCCGTTTTTCGCAAAAATGGACTCCGTGTATCGTCTTATCAGATTGATTCTAACAGAAATCCGCACTAGGTAATGTAATAAAATTTTTACATCTTGCCTTCGATGTAACGATCTTTCCGGCTTAGAAAGTTCCATACTAGATCTGGCAAAACATTTAACTTATAAGAGAAAAAATATAATGTTATGGATTATGAAATAAATTCATAGGCATTGCCATCCAACGTGGCAATACTGCCAGCATTCTGGGCACTCTTCCGCAAGGGCAGAATTTGCGGGATATTTTTTATTTATAATACTTAATATTTATAAGCAATTTATTTTTAGTATTTAAGTTGTATTAGTTTTTTTTTTAGTTGTAGTTTAGTTATTATTTATTATTAGTGTTATTATTGTTTATGTTCTTACTGTGTAAACTAAAATAAAACATTTGAATACTTTAATAATAACTAAATTTGACTAATTAAAATAAATTTAGTGGACCGCATTGGAATAAGATTTTGAAAAATTACTGTATGTTTGTTATGGTTACCCTGTTATTGTTACTAGCTTTTAAGATAATTATTTCCGGTATTTTTCTTTTGTGCAATTAAGGGTATGTATTGTTATTGTTCGATTTCAGTACATTATTTTAAAACATAAATAAAGTTACTTCCAGAAAGTTCACGGGGTTAATGAACCCTGTATTAATAGATAATGAGAAGGCTTATTATAGGACCGATGACTATCTTAAAGACAAAAAGGTCTGGCTTGAGCTTGGCGCGCGTCCCTCTTAAAGGTTTGTATACTTAGACATGTCATAATTTAGGTACATTGGTACATACTAAATTTACAAATTGACATTATTTTAAATTTCGTAATTCTTATAATTCAATTTAATTATGACATAATAAACAATGTAATCTCTGTCCATCTATATAACTAATTTTAAGTTTTTAGTTTGTTAGTTGACGTCTTTGGAGAAAACGTGCAGTGCAGTTTGTTGCCGCTTCTTCTGCACTTGCGCCTAGGAAGCGGCGTAAACTTAGCTTTAAGTAACGATTTGACGTCAACATTTGTGCAAAACAAAACAAAGTGACTATTATTAAGAGATATTATAAATATCCTATGATAATAAAGATATTTTGAATTGAAACAGATAGGACAAACTGAACTATACTATATTTTGCAATAATAGCTATCATTATTATCCAGGTCATTTTTAGTCTCCACTGCTGGAGCACGATCCTCTTTGTACTACAGAGCCATACTTAGCCAGAGTTGCCAGAGGATTCGGCCTACACTTTCCACGCTGGCCAAACGGGTTGGAGAGGTATCATTGATGTTTATGAGCTTTATTTCGCTTGTGTTTCCTAAGTCACCTTCTACAACATCCACGGAAGACTTGGAGTGGCCCTAATCTACTCTGCCAGGAACCACACGACTTGGTTCTCTTTCCTCAGGGCCGCAAGACCAATAATCCTCCGTCTGCCCCATTAGGAATAAAGACGTGATAGTAAAAATGGAAGAATGAAAATAATAGATATACAATATGCAAATGATTTCGTGAATATAATTTGCACTATGAGAGGTTGGCTTTAGGGGCAATAAATTTTAATGATAAGCCTGAGCGGCCTGCGGAAGTGTTTGGATGCGAAACGAGGAATTATGGACCTATATTTTAAGGGTAAGAGATTTTACTACATACTTTTACTGGATATACCTCTCATCATCATCATCCCCCCATCTCGGTACTGGGCTGCTCCCATTTAGGTGCGAGCCGGGACTTTGATTATGACTTTGATTACGACGGAATGTACCAGTTGCTTCTCTTTCCGTGCAGTTCGTTGAAGTCGACTAAGATAAATAATGGGCACACATCTAGTGAATGGGCAAAAATGCGAATCGTGTTAAGGTGAATATAGAAGTAAATGGCGTAAATATGGAGATAATTTCCATATTGCTTATCGTCAGGCACTAGATAGCCCTTTAAATTATTTTATGAACCACCGTTAAAAGTCTAGCTTTAAAACTTGCCTTCGCCAAAAGTGGCCACGGCAAGTTTTAAAGCTAGACGGACTAATGTAAATACTTTTAACGGTGGTTCATAAAATAATTAAAAGGGCTATCTAGTGCCTGACGATTAGCAATATGGAAATTATCACCATATTTACGAGTTAACAATTTATTTCACACTTCAAGGCCATTTGCTTCTATATTCACCTTAATAGGCGATGCGGTCAGCAACTTAGGCGATTGAACCACTGGTAACGCGCCTCGCTGCGGTGCGCGGAATCTGCTGCGGGGCAGTGGGATCACCGCCTTATCATTATATTGATTCCCTTTTCCACCTTCTTGCCCACCATCACGCTAAAAGTGGCCTTTGAGTCTTGCGGCCTAAAGCTCTGTGTGCTCAAAGCCGCAGAAACCGTAAAACACCAAAAAAAGTAAAGAGTCAAACCCTAATGGCTGCCATTACAAGGCAAAGTCTCTATGAAATGGGTGACATTGCATTATGTCTGAACAAAATATTAAAAGTGCCTGTGAAGGTTTAGGTCAAGTATTAACATTATATTTTGGGGAAAAAGGGCTTTTTACAAGCTTTTGTTTAGTTTCACCTGTCCCGTTGTCTGTGTGTCCATAATCAAATCTTGCAAGCTACACTTTTTGAAGTTAGGTCACGCACCCCTAAATTAGACCCACTTCTCATTATTCGATCGAGGTTAAACTTCACATAATTTTGTAAGTTAGGCGACAATGCAATATTATGGTACCAATGACCTGATCTCAAGATGAAGCCGGAAGGTGGCCACGGCACCTCTGTGATAAAACAACATAACCCCACCTAGTATGGGTACAATTGTTGTCTTGAAGACAATTTAAACTTTTTATACTATCAATTATTATTTTTAATAGCATTACAAATGCTCGGAAATTTATCCAAATTGAAAATATGTGTTGGAAAAATCCGCCACGAGTGGGACTCAAACCCACGCCCCTCACGTTAACGCCGTGAGTGCACTACCAATTGTGCTATCGTGACTTCGAATCACCCCGACGAATTTTCTCATCACATAGTACACGCATTTGAAGCATGCGTAAATCTTCATTACTACCCACTATTCAGAAGTGTGGTATTCAATGTAATTTATATTCGATGAATTGAAATTTTTATACTATCATACATATATTTATTTATTACTCGTATTTGTACTTATTTTTCCCTAATGAAGCGGATAGAGGACTATGGGTCTTGCGGCGCTGGGTTCTGTCTGTCCAGGCCACTTTTATCGTGATGGTGGGCGAGAAGGTGGATCAAAGTAGTGATGGGTTGCTAGCCGCATCGCCTATTAACATGATTTACATTTTCTCCCATCCCCTTGATTGGCTTCTACGCTACTCGGCAAGAAAAGCAGCTGATGAATTCTTAGTTTTTTTTCTCCTAGACCAGCATAGAAAAATATTTTTTTAAATAATTACTTGTTTAATAATTAAATACGGGAAGATCATCCAGTAAAATTACATCAATGTAGACACCTCACTGGGCCCATAACATTTTACATTCCACTTTATTGTTACCGTGATCGTTACACCGCGTCCGGTGACTCGTGTTCGGCTCGGTTTTACTATCGATATGCGATCCGATAATCGATTACTATGACACTCGTTATTTTAGTTTCACTCGATTGTATAGACTAAGATTGAAATCTAAAAGATTGAAATCTAAATTTTCTTTTGCGAATACTTAGATTATGTATGTATCAAAAATATTTGGTAGCGAAATGGTTAGCGTTAAGATGTAAAAAGGGAATCAAAATAGTGATGGGTTGCTAGCCGCATCGCCTATTAGCATGGTTCAGATCATCCATTCCCTCGATTGGCTTTAATGATCTGCGCGGCAAGAGAAGCAGCTGGTTCAACATTCAAAGTTTTTTCTCTTCTAAACCAGCAAGATTTATTAGATAATTATTTTTGAACCGAGTTTTAAAGACGCTTAGCTTTATGATATCTTCCATACTGGTCGGGTAAAAAAGAACAAACTGAATGAACTAGCTGCTTCTCTTCCTGCGCAGATCGTAAAAGCCGATCAAGAGGATGTGCGAATCATTACGTGAGAGTAAGTCCACCATTTACAAAGTGCAAGTTTCTTGCCTGTTGCATACAATTTTATTGAAGCAATAAATGATTTGTATGGCTGACGTTCTGTTTAGACCATGCAGGTTTTCTATTGCTTCAATTTAATTGTATGCAACAGGTAGGAAACTTGCACCGTGTAAATGGGCCTTTACGCTAAAAGTGGCATTTAGGTCTTACGGCTACTGTTGTCACTGCCTAGGCTCCTTCTGCCACGTTAGGTATAAATCTGTATTTTATTGTGTCAGGCTGAATGTCCCAAAATGTGTTAAGAATAGAACAAAGCTGCATACAAAGTTACGGGCAAAACCTTATATAACAAAAATCCCAAAGCTCATATAAACAAAATTAGTCCAAACTAATTTTAGTTCATGAAAATGAGGCGGTCAATGCGCGGGGTAGCATTAAAACTAATATCATGAACTAAAGTGGTCATTACGAAGGGCCCGGAACAGCGAACTATGTACACTGCCTGAACTGAATTAATTAATTTGAACTTTAATGAAGAACGCACCAGCATACTTTTTTTTTTGAGAATAATATTACGGCTCTGGATACAAGTCCTTTAGAGCCTATATTTCGTTTTGTTGCTTCTTTTTTCCTAATCCTAACCTAACTTATCCTAACAAGTTACAATCAAAGGGTGGTGTAGGCCTTTGACTGCTCCAAGGGAGCTTCTAGCGACAAATCTATACGAGTCCACTGGTTTTCATAGACGATTGAGTGGTGGACGACGCCTGATGACGCCCACACAGTCCGCAAAACAAATATCAATACAGCCGTACTTTGACTGTCCAGTCCACTTTAAGTATTTCACACATTGTTTATGCATGAGCATTTATAGCACCGAACAACACCAATTTCATATTATAAAGTCCAATAAAATCAATTTGCAAAATAATTTAAAGCAAACCCCAACCGAACCCCTTGACTTCCCGCCAAAAACTGCCAGCCAGCGTACGTTGTGTTGTAAATACCTGTAACTTGTATAAATGTTTTCTCACAATAAGATACTGCTTCGACCAATTACCAACAAAACTCATACGTATGGCGAGCGGCTAATGTCTTCAATAATATATGTGACGACTATGATATCGACTTATTTACTACGTCTATTCCTGCAGTACGGCGTCGAATCTGTAATGTTTTTTTTCAATAGCAGATTTGTAGGTAGATGCATATTATTATAGGACTTTTACCGTTCTTATCTTCCTATTCTTTTTTTTACATAAAGTTTTCTTTTCTACTATATTGTATGCGTTAAATTGTAAATATATTCGCGGTAGTTCGCGGTATTGGTTATGTAAAAACTTAGTTTTGCTGTAAGTTTTACTAAAATGTAATAAATTTAAAAATTAAAATAAAAACAAGAGGAGAATAAGGAGACGGGGGGGGGGGGGAACTATTAGCGGGCGTCAACATCAAACATTCCTGATTGAAGAAAAGGGCAATTTTACTACTGAGCTGTGTCCTTTTTGTATAGTTGTAGCATACACTAGTATCATGTTTTTTTTTGTGTCTGATTTTTATCAATTTTTATGTCTATTTTAGGGTTCCCAAAGGGTGCCAGCTCCCTATTACTGAGTTTCCGCTATCTCTCCGTCTGTCCATCCATCTGTCACCGGCCTCTGTCCCTTAAGGTGAAGGTATAGGCAAATGGCCTTGAAGTGGCGCCCTCATTTGAAATAAATTGTTAACTCGTAAATATGGAGATAATTTCTATATTGCTCTTCGCCATGCACTAGATAGCCCTTTAAATTATTTTATGAATTACCGTTGAAAGTAGTTACATTAGTCCATCTAGCTTTGAAACTTGCCTCCGCCAAAGGTGGCTACGGTAAGTTTTAAAGCTAGACGGATCACCAATAATAGTTTCAACGGCAGTTCATAAAATAATTTAAAGGGCTATCTAGTGCATGACTAAGAGCAATATGGAAATTACGAGATATTTACGAGTTAACAATTTATTTCACACTTCAAGGCCATTTGCCTATATCTTCACCTTAAACTGTAATAGCTAGACACATGAAATTTTCACCGATTATGTATAACTGTGGCCGCTATAACAACAAATACTAGAAATAAGATAAAGTTCAAAATTAAAGGATCGTCATAGAACGAGAAACGAGTTTTTTCAGCGTTTCAAAATATTGTAAGGAGGAACGGAACCCTTCATGTACCAGTCCGACTCGCACTTGACCGGTTTTTTGTATGTGTGTTATAGCAACAAATAAATCGCTTTATCTATCTTTCTATATAGAATCATGGTCAGAAAACCTTAAAATAGTTAATGAATCTACTTAAGGGCAGGACTTTTCGAAGCAGCTGAAGTCAACGGCTTACGAAGCGTGCCTTCGGAAGCACTGAAGTAATCGTACTCAACATAAAGAGTCACTGGAAGGCGTACTTTAGCTCTGCAATTTATGCGATGATGCGCTCGGATCGTAGACGTTCTACGTCGTAGACCCTCTACGCCATAGTAGGATACGGCCTACGGCTGTGGGCCAACCATGTAGCGCACGCTATCAGCAAATTGGGAGTTAAACTTTAGTAGTTCATTTGAAGGAAAGATAGAAGGAAAAACCTACTTTTCCTTTTATTTTTCCTACTATTAGGAAAACCCAGAAGATAATTTTTTGATCAAATAAAAGAAAAATTAAAGGGGGGGGGGGCTCTTAAATACAAGAAAAAGTACATTTGTTGTAAGTTCAATAGAAATTAAATCAATTATGCTACTGATGATAATTATTATTTTATTTTCACCAGAATTCATAATTTCATTAAATTTGAAATATACAGGCTGACTTTTTAAGGCTAAATTTTTGGAGCAAGTTGAGTAGATGATACTGAACTACTTTCTATAAAAAAAGTAATTAAATTTTTTTATCGATTTTTAGTAACTTTTTTATAGAAAGTAGTTCAGTATCATGGATTGAACTAGCTTCAAAAATTTTGCAAGTGGATAAAAAGTCAGCCTATATAAAAATTCCGGGAAAGACATCAACAAAAGTAAAGAAATTTTCAGTTGGTATCTTCTGCCGCAGCAGCATGGCTGGTTTGAATTTATTACTCAAACTGTTCTGTTCCACGTATGTCGCAACGTAGTAATCCCTTATTTATATGACCACTAGCAGTCCGCTCGGTATTGTTAGCTAACAAAGCAAAGCGAGCTCGCTTTGCTCCCTCGTTCAAGTAAATTTAACTGTTTTGGCTTCATCTGACGACCTCTTCGGCCTACCTAGTGGTCATCATGCCAGGCTCTATATATGTATGATGTTTATCTATATATGTATTTGTTATAAAATATAAGTAGTATCGTTGAGTTTTATGACATATTTGAAAATTTTTCGAAATTACTGAAATATGATTTTCTGAAATTTTTTTACATATCTCCGCCATTTTTCTAAAAACTGAATCGACCAAAAAAATCTTTATAATTTAAAATTTCACGAGAATCGGTTGAGAAATGCGACCTGTAGGCGAGAACAAACCGACGGACAAACTGACGGACAATAGTAGATTGTGCTACAAGGCGTAAAGGTAATAGTTTTAACGCGAGGGTGCTACTTTGAATCCAGAGCGAAACGAAGGATGCCACAATAGAATCACGAGCGTAGCGAGGGATTCTACGGTGGAATCCTGAGTGAAGCAAGGGATTCAAGTATATCGCCCGAGATAAAACTATTACCGTAACTACACCGTGTAGCACATTTTTCTTTTCATCTCCATCTATGAGAAAAAGCAAATATATACCTATAACTAAAGAAGAATACCTACATATACCTAATCAGAGTTTAACAGTCAGTTACTAACCTTTATTTGGTGGCGCCTTTGAAAACGCCACCAAATAAAGAGATATTATGAAAATATTTTTCTAGGACCACCACATCTTAAACATTTTCCATTCATTAAAATCGTTTCATTACTTTTTCCTTGTTTGTTAATTCTTTATATATTTAAATATTTATATTATACGTAAACTACATATTTATTGACTACCGGCATCATCAAGAAATTAGTCACATTTAAAATAGTTGTAAAAATAACCTAATAGTTACGTAATAAAATTATTTAAAATTATATGGTTTTTAATAAATTATTATTTTGAAGCAAGAGAACCAAAACATTTTGACCTACAGTCATCCACGAACGTATTATTTTGACTCTTATGTATTCTGTGGTATTATATTCCAGTTTTAAAAAATTACGACGCCCTTGTCTATATTTTATAATTTTGAAACTAAATTCTTCTTTTTTTTAGCTGACTGCCAATATTATTTTTGATTCTACATTCGTGTTCGGTTTTCAAATGTGTTTTAACGCCTAGGGAATATACTTATTACTTTACAGTGTCTAGAGAATTATCAGTGACTTTAGCCCCAATTATTTGGGATAAAATCATCGTTTTTCGAATAGATGAGATGAAAAAGCTTTTTTGGCCAATCTCGAAACTGACACGCTTCGCTCGCTCGCTTAATAATATATTTCAGACCCAGTCTACATTTCTACTGCGCAGCACACCTTGTTCGATCGGCTGGCTCAATTACCATTAATTTTACATTAACGTCTATAATGTCAATAAACCGAACACACGGTCAGTTCATGATAAATAAATTAAAATACAGTCGATCCATAGAACGTTTGATATTTTTAGTCGTTTTTATTTTTTTATGCATTTTTATATACTTTTACATGCTGCATTTTTATATACTCTTCCCGAGCAGATCGTAAAAGCCGATCGAGGTAATGGGCGAAAATGCAAATCATGTGCGACTAACTTCCGATCCCTATTTTAATTCCTTTTTAGGGTTCCATAGCCAAATAGCAAAAAACGGAACCCTTATGGATTCTTCATGTCTGTCTGTCCGTCCGTATGTCACAGCCACTTTTTTCCGAAACTATAAAACCTATACTGTTGAAACTTGATAAGTAGATGTATTCTGTGAACCGCATTAAGATTTTCACACAAAAATAGAAAAAAAAACAATAAATTTTGGGGTTCCCCATACTTAGAACTGAAGTGTTGGGTATTTATGGATAGGTCTTTAAAAATGAAATTAAAGTTTCAAATATTATTTTTATCTAAACTGAATAGTTTACGCGAGAGACACTTCCAAAGTGGTAAAATGTTTAAATAAACTAAAAAAAATATATGATGTACATTACCATGCATACTTTCACCGAAAATTAGTTTGAACGAGATCTAGTAAGTAGTTTTTTTTATACGTCATAAATCGTAAACCGAAATTTACCTTTAAGTTAAAAATTAAAGGGGGTCGTCATACAAGAAACGTGTTTCTTCAGCGTTTTAAAACATTGTACGGAGGTACGGAACCCTTCGTGTACGAGTCCGACATGCACTTGCCCTTTTATTTAAAGTGGCCTTTGGGTTTTGCTTAGTAAAAAAGCAGTGTAAAACGGATTCTCCGTTAAAAGTTTCTTTTTTGACATTTGTACTCTACAAATGTCAAAATCAAAAGTGGTCAAGAACCAAAGAGCTTTGAATATACCTTCTCTCAAGACCACTCATGCAAATCCTTCGCATACGATCAATATTTTAAAAATGCGCCCGTTTGGAAACACTCGCGCGAATCATTAATTATGTGACTCAATATTGCACTCCTGGCCTCTATCTGGTTAGAACCGCAAGACCCAAAACGCTCTGTCTGGGATAGAGACGTGATAAGCATAATCTTCTCTTGATTTTTCTTTGCTTGGAGCCTCCTCCACAAAATGACACTATTTCTATTTTCTGTGCTCTATAACATGAAACTATGTCTCACCGCAGCGTGGTAAGTGTCAAGTTTACGAGTGTTCACTCACTAAATAGTAAACAGCTTGGAAACAACGTTTACGAGTCACTTTTACGGCTTTGGAAGTGTTGATATCATAACTTGTGCTTATTGAAATTTAAAAGCTTGTGTACCTACTGAATTATTTTACCTACGACTTTGCATAGGGTAGGGGCGCAATGGATTTTTGGGATATTTAGTTGTGTATCAACTGTGGGTCGGATTGAACTATACGAGTATACAAGTGGAAGGGGCATACCCGTAATAAATCGAAACACGGGCTATACTAGATCACTAAAGTATAATGAAATTAAAATCAGTAAAAATATCGATTTTCAGGGCAGCTGCACATTTTTGTATTATCATCATCAGGTCTTTTTTGGTCTCCACTGCAGGAGCACGTCCCTCTCTGTACTACCAGAGCCATATATTAGCCAGAGCAGTCAGAGGAATTGGCCTACATTCTCCACGCTGGCCAGACGGGTTGGAGAGGTCTCACTGATGTTTATAAGCTTTGTTATGCTTGTGTTTCCTAAGTCGCCTTGTACAACATCCACGGGAAGACTTGGAGTGGTCATATTATACTCTGTCGGGATCACACGGCTCAGATGACGGGGATATCCCTTCCACGTTGTATATTATACTACTATATACGACAATTTTCTGTAAGAATTTTCTGGTAGTCGGGTTTTAGTTTGTTAAACTTATATCTTGTTGTAAAATAGGATATTTATGATGTGTTTATAAGCTAGTGCATTTGTTGCAAAAATAGGTAGAAAATTCTGAATAAATGTGCGCATAAAAAGTTAAAACAAAGGTATCCACCGCAACGCAGTTATCCGTTATTTATGGGTTTTGCACTACGGCCGTTCTTTTCTAAGGCTTAGTTTTGTGCAATAAAAGAGTTTGTGAACGACCACAGACCTCTGAAATATAGTTGTATAACTGGTTTTATTTGAAATGCAAAATACTCATTCGTATATCTTGAAGATGTATGACTTAGTAAGAGAGCTATTGAGGTTGCCTTCTACTCGTATTGGAATGGTAAAATTTGAAATGATATAAGATATAAATAAGATTAATTTAATAATATCAAAAACAAGAATCTTTTCATATGGTAAAATACCTACATTAGATAAAGGTACTCGTATTTAATCAAATTTTTAAACTTTGGATTGATTTTGTGTATGGAATTGGATATGATATGAGTTCACCACACGTGACCTTAATTTTGGTGGTATCAAATATTACAAGGCATTTTAAGAAAAGGAGAGATCAGAAGCCTTGACAGGTCTATCTTTTAAGAAGTCTATTTTTGTGGTAGTTTAATTTATTGATTAGTTTTGTTCCGCTTTTTAGGGCTTCTGCAACCGTATTCCGAGGAACAAAGGTTTAATGCATACATAATGCTTTCCATGCAACTTTAATTTAGTTTTATTGTTTCTAAGGGTATATACGCAAAACCTCGAAAGGGAATGAAATATTCTTATTTTTATTATTTAAACGTGTCCCGGTTACTTCCTTAGCTGTGCTGCTTTTCGAACCCGGGGTTCACTTTCCAGCTTTTTCTTTTCCAAAAATGATATGCATGTGGTCTGGAAGACCGTACTTCTTGGGAATGCATTTGTGCGGAAAAAAATCCAACCGGCCGCCAATCTCCTTGGGAATGTAGCTGTTGCAATTGATATTTGTCTCTGCTTAGCCATGTAGTGTCGCTTGAATCAGCTAAAAAATCTAGTGAAGTCAAGTCAAAATCATTTATTTATCTTTGGATGTGTGTGTCATTTGATCAATTTTTTTTTCGGTTGCATAAAACTTATTGACGTCAGATCAATTACTTACAGCTAAGTAAGCGCAAGTGCAGAAGAAGCGGCAACAAACTGCACTGCAACATTTTCTCCAAATACGTCAACTTAACTAAACTGATATAAAAATTTGATATGTGGACTGTGATTACATTGACATGACGTAATTATAAATTAAGAATGATGTCATGAGTGAAATTAAAAGTAATGTCAATTTAATGTAGTATACCAAATGATGCCAAATTATTATTTATTTATTAAAATCTTTATTGACCTGGTTTATTGAAATGGTACAAAAGGTGAACTTAACGCTAATGCATTCTCTACCAGTCTTTAATTTAATTATCACATTTAAGAGGGCACACATTTTTAAGAGGGACCTGCGCCAAGCTTAAGATATTTTTGTCTTTAAGGTATAATCGTTTTCGACCATTGATTTAATACGATATCGGTTGCATCTGCGACTCGAACTCTCTACCATTTGCTGAGCCGTAAGTCATCTTTTATTGCACAAGTTCTTTTATAATTGCTACTCGTATCTAGGGGTTGTTCTAGCAAGTTTTTGTGAAATAAATTTCTGCTTTATATTCTGTAAGACATTAAGATAGATGGGTGCTGTATGTACGTATTGTATGTGTAAAAGATGTGCTTAATTATTTATTTAAAACTAATTATACAAACAAAATTATACAGAAACATTTTTAAAAATAAAATATCTCTTCCAACGCGCCATATCGAGACAACGTAAAATAAAGTTCAACACAAATTTTATAGACTTCAAATGATGGCACCTCCTTACATTTTCTAGTCAGTGTTATGATTGCCTGTTAAACCCTGTAAATTACTTCATTTATTAACGATGCGTCTCTTCCCGCGCAGATCGCAAAAGCCGATCGAGGGAAGCTTCTCCATTTTTGAAGACGCTTTAATATATATGTTACCGGAAATGTATGAAATCAAGGAATTGTATACAAATCCTAGGAAATGTTTACAATTCCGATGCTATTTAGGAAATGTATAAAATATTGTTTAAAAAACTTTTTAATGCATAGATATCCTAGGAAATGTGTACATTTCCTCGGAATTGTATATAATTCCAATATCGTATTAGGAAATTTAACGGGAAATAGAGGATTATGGAAGGAGAAGACATACTGCGCCGACCCCAGATGATGGGATAAGGTGAGGCAGAAGAAAGATCGTATTAGGAAATTTATAAAATAAATGCTTTCTGTAATAAAACACGTTGTTAAAATGAGAATAATAATTTTTATTATTGCTATAGGTTTGCCCTAACCTAGTAAAATGGATAGAACTTTTCTAGCACTCGCCGGCCGCTGCCGCGGCACGCTCGCTTTGCTCGCTCGGCTCGTGCGTGTGTTGGTCGCAGTTCCAACCTAACCTAACCTATAGGTTTGTGCTAACCTAGTAAAATGAATAGAACATTCCTAGCACTCGCCGGCCGCTACCGCTGTCCCCATGTACGCGCACTGACAGTTTACGCGGCAGTCTTACATTTCCGATTGCTATTTAGGAAATACATGGATTTCCTAGGTAATGTGTATAATATAATTTATTTCACACATTTCCGTGCGATTTTAGGAATTACATACATTTGCTAGGAATTGTATACAATGACGGATTACATACATTTCCGTTAACATATATATCAACACGCAACACTTCGAAAATTAATAATTTTGCAACAGCTTTCTGCACACAGGGCTAGCCGATGGCCCGATGGTAATTGAATTCGGCCCGCTTTGTTTACCTTCAATATGATTGGCTGTTTGTTTCACGTTGACGAATCGATTGTGTTGTGTAAAGGCTAATAAGTAATTCTATGATTTATTCGAAATAAATGAGGACAAATCACACTAACTGAGCTAGCCCCAATGTAAGTTAAGCGTGTACTATCATGCTAAAATTGGCCTTTGGATGTAGCGGCCCTAGACTCTGTCTAATCTACCATTGATAACAACGTGATTAAGTATTTGTATTACCATTTTTGCTACATAAAACCTAATAATGTGCACAAAGGTAGAAAGGGACTGATTTTTCAATGACCCTAAAATTCGAGTGTCTTTAAATCTTCTAGCTCCATTTGGTCATTTTACCAAATGAAACAGGGTCCTTCGACCCTTTTTCAATTAAAGCGAACGAATGGAGACTGCAGTCATTAGGATGTGGTGTGCACAAGAATACATAAAGTACAGATGCGACACTTTAATAGGCGTTCGGTGAGTATGACCAATACAGGACCCTTACTTCAAAACGGCATGACATACGTACGAAGCTAATAGGCATGATGACTGAAAAAATATATTTTTGCCCCATCGGTTAGATTATAAAAAAATATTGTACACATATTTTTTCTTTTCTCTGTAAACAACAAATGAATCAATAAATGACAAAGGTACAGCGCATTCAAATTTCGCATGACGTCACGCTTTCGTATGATTTTTACGCATTGGTGACGTCACAAGCCCCCACTCTGGAACTTAGATACTCTGTATCTTTGTGAATTTTTACTTTTTTGAAAAACTGAAAAATATGGGTACATTATTTTTTGGATAATCTAACTAACGGACTAATTTGAATAATACTTTTCTTACATCGTCCCTATTGTCGGAGTTACAGTGTAAGCGAACGAGTACGACGAGTGTAACGTCTCAGTTTCAAAATTGGCAAAAAATGCTTTTGTCCGTCTGTCTGTTCTCACCTACAGGTCGAATATTTCAACGATTTTTACGATAATTGGCACACATCTAGAAAACAAATTTAAGTAGATTATATAAAAAAATTAAAACATAAGAACACCGATCAAGTCTTTGTTAATTCGTAATGAAAAAAGTATTATTGGTTAAGTTTTGAAAAAGAAATCAGGGGACTACGAACCGTTGATTTTCTGTTCTTTTAATAGGTATTTTCAGTCCAATCTACAGTATGTCTCTATCGCACTTGCTCGGTTGTAGTTCAGGCACAGCGCGACAGCAATAGATTTTAAAAATACCTATTTTTCATTTCCCTAGCCCTTGAAGTTTCCTCTTAAGGACTTTATTCTACATAAGATGTAGCAAAAAAAATTTAGAAAGGGGGAGTGGAGAGAGAATAGGGGGGAGTTTGCTGTAGCGTTATAATATGTGGATGGATTTCACTGAAATGGCTTTGCTCAGCCAGGGGAAAGGGGAGAGTGTCGGTTATTGCATGGTTACAAGAGCTCGTTAGGTCTACTACAGTTACAGAACCACTAGTCTAGTAAAGCTTTGCATAGCCCTCCATAGCAGTAATTTACTGCCTTATCAAAATTCAAAATATCTTTATTATCATAGGATATTTATAATATCTCTTAATAATAGTCACTTTGTTTTGTTTTGCACAAATGTTGACGTCAAATCGTTACTTACAGCTAAGTTTATGCCGCTTCCTAGGCGCAAGTGCAGAAGAAGCGGCAACAAACTGCACTGCACGTTTTCTCCAAAGACGTCAACTAACAAACTAAAAACTTAAAATTAGTTATATGAATGGACTGAGATTACATTGTTTGTCATGTTATATCATAATTAAATAAAATAATAAGAATTACGAAATTTAAAATAATGTCAATTTGTTAATTTAATATGTACCAATGTACCTAAATTATGACATGTCTAAAGATATATATCAATCGAGGATGCTAAAGTATACCTACACCTATGTGGTAACATATATGTGTTACCCTTCTGTAAGTAACTGTATTTTGTGAGGCAGAGACTAAGGTTCTTAAAAAATTTCAAATCGCTCGATGTATTTAGAACTGTTGGAACTAAATTGTCCTGAAATTCCTAACTGTAAATACGGGACTCAAATTTTAGTCCGTTAAATTAGACTTTATTTTAAAACTTATGGCTACTTCATTTTAGCTTAGCTGTACCTGCATTAAATTGTAAATATAACATCGATAGCAATGTCAAAATCTATTAGATTTTTAATTTAGCAATTTAGACTAAGTTTTATTTTTACCTGACTGCGGCAAACCCCAAAAGGTAGCTTAATTTGTATTATTTTTTTCTTTAAATAAATTTCTATTGCCATAGCAATGAAAGAAGAAAAGTTTAAGGTCACCGTGATGTGGAATGCTTTCGTGTTTTAATACGATAAAATTTAATTTCATGTAAAATTTAAATAAAGTACGAGCAAGTAGTGACGCTTTAATAGAAATAAAAATAGGATTATTGAATTAAGTATTATTTTATTCTATTCATCATCATCATTATCTTTATAGACTCCACTGCAGGAGCACGACCCTTTCTGTATTTCCAGAGCCATACTTGGCCAGAGCAGTCAGAGGATTTAGCCTACACTCTCCACGCTGGCCAGACGGGTTGGAGAGGTCTTATTGATGTTCATAAGCTTTGTTTAGCTTGTGTTTCCTAAGTTGCCTTCTACAACATCCACGGGAAGACTTGGAGTGGTCCTAATCTACTCTGCCCGGAACCACACAGCAAAAATTATCCATATCCATAAGAAAATCTCTCCTCTACAACATTCGCTACATCCATAAATTATAAGGCATTTAATTTTTGATCCTCAAGGGTCCGAGTAAATCCTTCACCTTTTTGTGAATTTCCAACGACAGGTAGGTTGTTCACTTTTTATGAATTATCCCTAACCGCAAGCATGGGAATATGTAACTTGCGGCTTTGGGAATTGAGTTAATAATAAATTCATATGATATTAGTGAAGTTAGGGCTTAGAAAGACTCACGACAAGACGCCAGTGACGCGATATTCGATAAACCTGTTGATTTCGGCCAGAAAGTACACAGGCTTTTGTACTTAAAATTCGCACTCCAAACTCCAGATCGTTTAAAATACATGGTAGGTTTCACCACTACGGAAATACAAAAAACTCACGATAACAACAAACTCTCTTTGACGCGTAATAAATCACTAATATTTATACAACCAAATTCAAGAACGTGCCGATATCGTCCTGATCCAAGTAAAATAATGAAAATAGCATTATGTCTTTCACTCTTTGAATAAATGAACGCGGACCTAAAAGCTCGGAGTATTAAATTAGGTAGCTATGGCAGCTACAATGTCCTGTTTGAATCTGGATGTGTTGCTCTGGGATTCTTGTTGCATTAAGAGGGCGCCTGATGTCAATAATCTAAATTTTGCTCCCGCTGCCACGCACACAAATTTACTCTAGCCGAAGCGAGACACCGCGCCATGTCACGTCACGTCGGGAATCATGGTGGGTCAATGAGGCTGGTTCTGGTTTTGAGGTTTTTTTCGTTTTACAACGAATATTTAAGAGTTATTTAAAAAGTAAGACATATGATGACTGCCTTATGGTTAATACAATTATAATCTAAAGTTTCAAGTGCTAATTAATACTTTCTTTTTAGTATAATTCTGAGGTGATTTGGAGGCAACTTCGCAATTTTTTGCTATCGAGAAAATTTGAAGCAATCGTGTTTTCAAAACTTTATCCCTATGTTGTATATATACATTGACAGGTGTGATAGTGTGATTACTAGATGTCAACTTGATTTGAGCGGGTAATGGTTTAAACCTAGTAACAAAGTTAGTCCTGTTTTTATAATAAGACGGATTGTGTTTTATGAGTTAGTCCTGAACTTTGCTGTGTTTTTATTTCAAAGTGAGTATTTCGTTAATATTGATAATATTTAAGATCGCTCTAAGAACTTTAGGGTAGTACGGGCTCTTAACGCTGTTTTCCTACTTCAATAGCCTGTAGGGTTCAACTGTCGGACAGGCCGAAACACTCTGGAGTTTGGAGTGCAAAATTTAGCTACAAAAGCCTGTGTGCTTCTTGACCGAAATCAACAGGCTTATGAAATTCCCATTAGGGAAAAAGACGAGATAGTATGTATATGTGTGTTGTGTGTGCGTCGGTGTGGTGTATGTGTGGGAATCCATTGCATTACAGGTATCACATAATTAATTTCGATTACTAAGTAAATAAATAAATAAATATATAGGGACATATCACACAGATTGAGCTGGCCCCAAAGTAGGTTCGAGATTTGTGTTATGGGATACAAACTCAACGATTCTGTGTTTTGTGGCAAATGCATGTATAGATAAATATAAGTAATGAAAACTTTGTAGTTTTAGTTTTATGTTTGGATTTAACTAAAATAATAATTTATTAGATGTCTTACACAATCCAGTTAGGTAGTTATACTATTAGTAAAACAGCACCATTTGAATGTAATGTTTAATGTAGATGGCGCTTTTGGTGGGCGAACAGGGTGTCATTACGACCTTGTTTGACTATTACATATTTTAAAATCTGTTTTTGTAATTAGAGATTACTTACCAATTTTTGAAAAAGCAAGTGGTGTTCACCTTAGAAGGTGTACACATTTAACAAAAATGTTTAGCCTTTAAATATATATGCATGTATTATTGTAGTACACAACGGTGAACCTGAATAAATAAAGCAAAAAAATTAAAAATGTGTCAGCGACAGCTCGCAACCCTGGTTGGTGACTAGTGCCGCAAACTATCTCTGGTACACTGTTGCTCGTCTGTAAGAGCCCTAACCTAACATGATCTATCATATGAATTATTCACTTTATTCCCAAAACCGCGAATTATATATTCCCATGCCTGATATGCCTGAGATGCCTTTATAACATATAACAACCTTTATAAGATAACATGTATAGCAGAATCCAAATATTCTTTCTAGATAGCCCAAATAACAATATCTTCTAAACAATAAAATTTTATAACGGAAGATTATCGAGTTTTCCTCAATTTATCATTTCCCGGAGAGCGCAACTTGCTTTTTCTTCGCCAAATTACAAATATTAATATCGAGATATTCGATGTGACATTTTGATTTCTTTCTTTCATCTTCACGCCCAACATTAAGGAGCTCGGTGGCCCCGTGGGAGTACGCATTGCTACAAGCTTTCACAAGTTAAGCAACCCCAGGCGAGGTCCGTTCTTGGATGGGTGACCACAAATGGTACAAAAATTTCTCGAGCTCCTCCGTGCTTCGGAAGGCACGTAAAGCCGTTGGTCCCTGCTGTCATCATTGCATGGCAGTCGTCAAGCTATGTCATATGCCTTTAGGCAGCTTGAAAAATTTGACACCAGTGTTGGCCACTTACAGACACGAAAAAATTTAAACGCCCAACATCACGCAAAACGTAGCCTAGGGTCTAACGGCTTGCCTACCCTGTTAGAGATAAAGACGTGATAGTGTATTTGTGTATTGATGTGACATATTTGTGCAGTGACGTAGCGTGGCGGTGTGGGGGGGGGGCATGACCCCAGGTATAGAATAGAAAGGGGGCAGCGGCAAGACTAAATATTATTCCATGAGTTTTGACACTTTAATCCGTCACTGAGCCCAGTAATAGGGCGGCAAAATTTCAAATTAATTTAAAAAGTTAAGGGTCGGCACCATGTAAACTGGGTTTGCGCGGGCAACAAGTTTGTACAGAAAGCGTTTGATTTAAGTCAAATAATGTATACACATAGATAGAGGAAGAGCTAGGACAGTAGACGAAAAAAAGGATTTTTTAAAATACTTTGTAGTTTTCCTAAAAACAAGCATTGAATTTACCCAAAAACATGCAAAACGCACTTTGCGCGGGCAATAGTTATGGCTTAAGTAGAAAAGACCACTAAGAAAATTATATACCTAGTTATAGGTGAATAGACTAGCCAGTAGACGAAAACCGTATTTTTTTAATTTTCATTCAGAAAAAAGTAAGATAATTGTAAAGAAACCTGAAAGAAATATTTTAGAAAATCTTGCTACAAACTGGCTTGTTTTTCTGCGTAAAGAAATATTCTAGCAAGGGATTGCATATATTTTATAAAAATAAAGGCTATTTTGAAACATAATTCTTAATATTAGCTTACAATGCAATCACGCAATAATAAAAAAAATAATTTTAA
Source organism: Acrobasis repandana (assembly GCA_963576875.1). Taxonomy (NCBI): domain Eukaryota; kingdom Metazoa; phylum Arthropoda; class Insecta; order Lepidoptera; family Pyralidae; genus Acrobasis; species Acrobasis repandana. The sequence goes on from OY756238.1 coordinate 5,390,251, forward strand.
AAATTGGATGTTTTGCAACGTTTTTGACAGAATTCTCTGAAATGGCGGCCATGATTCTTCCATACAAATTCAGTTGCCCGCCGGGCGTTCAGGAAGGAGGCCGTGTCGAATTTTTTTCAAAAATCCATTTTCGAATTACGTAAAATTGCATTACAGTCTAAAATATTTCAATAAAAAACTATGTACAAACTGCCAAATTATGTCATACTTTTGCTACACTATGGTACAGTTTTGACATTTTGTTGACATTCAAGCAAAGATGTAATGCTATCGCAGATACGGCATCGCACATTTTTTTTATTTTTATTTTATTGAAAATTAAGTCAATGAAAAAAATAATTTGGTTTGATTTATTACCTATATTTTTTAATTGGCGATTAGGGTGAAAATCCGATTGGAACTTTCTCGGGTCGCGGAATCATATTAACTGTTTTTGTAATAAAAGGTGCTGTTTAATTAGGGTTTTACAATTATTTTGAGGGGTGATTCAGTCTGAAATTTGGAACAATTTTTCCCCATGAATGTATATCAAAATACGAATTGACATTATGTGTAATATATCGAACCACAGGCTATACTAGATCTATACTTGGCTAGGCAGACAGGCTATAGTAGGCTATTTATCTATACTAATATTATAAAGAGGAAAGATTTGGTTATTTGTTTGTTTGCATTACATGGCTCCGAAACTACTGGACCGATTTAAAAAAAACTTTCACCGTTGGAAAGGTACACTATCCCCGAGTGACATAGGCTTTGTGTGTACCAAGGGCGAAGCCGGGGTGGACTGCTAGTATAGTATAATGATATTAAAATAACAGTCAAAAAACAAAAAAAAAAATGCATTTTCATACAAAAGTGTGCAGCCGCCCGGGAAATTTGTATAGGAACTGATTTTTTTGGTGTTTTTACTGTTTTTAGGGTTTCGCTTGTCTGTCTGTCCGTAAGTCACAGCCAATTTGCTACGAAACTATTAGAATGATTAAGTTGAGATTTAGTACCTACACTTTAACTTAGTGACCCAAAGATATATGTATAACGTAAATAAATTAAATTTAAAAAAGGGGGCCACTTATGGTGGGTAAATTAGACATTAAAAAAAAGTTTTGATAACAAAATCGTGTGACATATCAAATGAAGGAACTTTTTATGACAATTTTAAATATATATATTTTTTTTTATTTTTTACATCGGTATTTTTAAGTTATTTAAGAAAATGGGCGAAAATTGACCCCCCCTACTAAACTACTGGAGAGATTCAGTTGAAATGTGGTGCACATAATGAAATTTGTGACCCAAAGACGGAAGTAAAATGTAGGTAAATGAATAAATTAAAAAAAATTGGGGCCACTTATGGGAGATAAATGAGACATTAAAAAAAGGGTTTCGTGAACTATATCGCGTAAAATATCAAATGAAAGAGCATTTTATGATAATATTAAATATATTTTCTATATTTTTTAAGTTGGTGTTTTTGAAGTTATTTTTGAAAATAAATAATAAAAATATCCTTATCTCCGAAACCACTGAACCCAAACTTTTGAAAAAGATACAGTTATTAGTTCTTTACCTTATTACAGGAAAACCTATTAGAAGATAAAAAATAAAAGGGTGCAATAATGCTAATTACTGCTTCATTAATCAACCAATTTTTTTAGCCGTTTTCAGGAAAAGATTTCTTTTTAGTGCTCTTTGTTGATTCGTTAAAAATATTGTACAAAATCAAACAGTCACGTCATTGATTGAGGACATACTCGTACAGCTGCTAAGCCAAGACGTTGATCTGTTCAACGTGCAATCCTTTTTTACTCTCCGAATTTACATAATAAGGTGAATAGAAGTGAAAGGTGTTACGATTGCAGATGGTCGCTAAACGTATTGTTTCACAAAGAAAATTCAAATGTGTATATTTTCTGTCAGTGGAACACAAAACGTGTAGTTTTCCAAGTCACCGCTCGCGTAAAATACTATTTGATTGTATTTTTGAGAACGTCCTGTCAGCGATAAGTAATATTGATTTACGCAGAAATATCATAAATTTGTCTATGGTTCCCTAAAATTTCAACTTAACCAAAATAAACCGGCCACGTGCCGTGACGGGCCACGTGCAGTGTAGGGTTCCGTAGTCAGTACCTACTTGTTTTATGTAACTAACAACTGCCTAACTTTAGGTCTGAATTCAGTCCATGATACTGAACAACTTTCACCAAGGAACAAACGAAATAAAAAAAATATTTTTGATCTCTTACACACAAGATTTGGCAAAATTTAATATTTATGTAATATATGTATGGAATATGTAAGGACAAATCACACTAATTAAGCTAGCCCCAAAGTAAGTTTTAAACTTGTATTATGGGATTCTAACTCAATGATACTATATTTTATGATAAATACATACATAGATAAACACCCAAGACCCAGGACAATTTGAAAAAGACCATTTTCTAACTTGCCCTGGCTGGGGCTCGAACCCAGAATCTCCGGATTAGCGGTCTAGCGTGTTAACAATTAAACCACGGAGGTCGAATGGAAAGCAAACATTTTCTTTTCATATTTAATAATGTGTTCCTTAGGAAAAGTTGTTCAGTATCATGAACTGAATCCACCTTAAATTAGTTTTAGTACAGGGAGACGTTATATACTACTGCCGTGATTTTTTTTTATAAGTCCAAATACAACCGTTTAACTGACAAAGAGGGGAGACACATGATTCTAACAAAAATTTGCAATCAGTAACCAAATATTTCACAAACGGATTGCTAAAACGAAAAAGGGTGTTCATAATCTTACAATATTTTTGAAAGACCTATTCAACGACGTCTCACACCACACATTTTTTTTTTCAAGTTTTTATTACCACGTATCCATGCCCGCCTATACCCAATTACAGCTTTCTAGTACTAATAGTCTATGAGTAAAACTGGGGACAGACAGACAGACAGACATGACGAAACTATAAGGGTTTCTTGTTTACTACGGAACCCTAAAAAGTTGCGTGAAACGAAACAGATTCCCTATTCTAAGGGTTCTTTATCATTTGCGCTTTAACAAATTTCAAAATACGAGTAATCAAAACCACTTGTGCTAATATCTCGCTCCACTTCGCATACGATAAATTCAAAAATTGATGGATGAATGACCGTGCTTTTACAGGTTAAGCAACTACTAGCTTGGTCACAGTTATGATGGGTGACCGTGCTTTCAATCTTAATGTTGTTCAAGTTAAATGTTGAGTTTCTTATGAATAAATTTCAGTTTTCTCTACCTACATAACTTAGCAGCTATTTAAATTTCAATTGTTTTGTCGGAATTTGAACTTGGCATTTTTACATTTATGTTTTTCATGGGATAAAATAAACACCCAAGAACCAGGACAAATTAAAAAAGGCCATTTACCAACTTGCCCTGGCTGGGAATCGAACCCAGAACCTCCGAGTGACGGACTAGCGTGTTAAGGAATCGCCACGGAGGTCGACTAATAAATTGAAAAAGTAATAAATATTACGCAAGATTCGAATAACTATAACTTGGATTTTTTAGAAAGTGCTATATGAATTTCACATATATTTAAACTCGCTTTTTTAATAAACGTCTTGCATTCACGCACACTACTGTATTTTCGACTTTACTTTTTCTACTGATAGCCTGTCTACTAAAGTGTTAAGTACATTATAATGACGTCTGCCAAGGCCTTAATTCAGAAATAATAATTCAAACAAAATAATTCTTTGATTTGATTGATTTGAAAATTTTAATAAGTATCGCGGACTTAGTCTTAGTCTTGACGAAAAGAAAAAAGTAAGCTGTATACTAATTCTACGTTACAATTTATGATTACCTACATCTATTGTCCCGTTTACACATTATTAACTCTATGTAACTTCATCTTGACATTTTTATCCCCCTAGCGGGGAAATTTTGCATATTTCAGAGCCAAATCCGACCACGTGGCTTTACGCATACGGTCCTTAAAGGCGGCAAATTTAAAGATTCCTATTTGCATTTTGGTTGACGAAATATTAGCCTACTGGCGCTGGTGTGGGGCGGCAAATTCCGATTAGCTCCGGGCGGCGAAAGCCCACGCTACGCCACTGTATTTGTGACGTCACGCGTACGTCTGTTACTTCATCCAGATTTAAATATACTTCTTTGAATAGACTAAAAATATCGAAGCTCGCTTCATATTAACGTTTTAATAAAAAAAAAATGTGTTCGGAGCATAGTGGTTACTAGTTAAAATAACAAGTCTAAAGAAAATAACATTGAAAGTGTAGTTGGCCGGTCGCACCACTCGCCCGGGTTTTAACCGGGGTTAACGACTCGTGAGTTAATGGTTAACCCCGGCTTAATTATTCAGTCGTCGCTAAACTGCTTACCCATTTCGGAACAGGTCACCCGTTTCCTATAACGAGGTCACAATTTGACAATTCCCTACTTAGGACTATTTCCGGAGAACTTGCACCAAAATTGTTGCGTTACGTTACAACACAATATGTATTGTATTACTTTTTATTTGATTACTTACCAACGCGGAAATGCCGTCATATTTTTGGGTACTTAGCCCTGTAACGTATAATCTGTTGTATGGTGAACGCAACAAGTGTAAAAGGGAATCAAACTAGTGATGGTGCTGAAATAGTGACATTGCCTTCTTCTATGATTCCTAAGGCTCAATTTATATTGCGGCAGAGTCGCAGCGATTCGCCGAAATCGTACATCGCATAATGAACTTTATGTCAATCGTATAATGTTCAAATGGCGTCTTCCAGTGTATTCCGGCGGCTTCGCGAGAATTTGCCGCTTGACGCGCGACTACTTTTTTAGCTCAAATTTAGTTTTGAACATTATACGATTGACATAAAGTTCATTATGCTATATACGATATCGGCTAATCGCTGCGACTCTGCCGCACTGTTAATTGTGCCTAAGACTTTTCCTTTTTTCTTCGATCAAATTTTACAATCTAAGCGGGCAGAGATGCTTAAGGGCTTAAAAATATTTAAGTGAGTTCTACGTTTTTGTAGTAAAATCTTAATTTAAATAAATAAAGTTATCTCCCAGTAGACGCGACATAATCACACTGACGCAGTCCGCCTAGATTTCTCTCAGGACTGGACATAAAGCAGCTGTAGAGATAATTATGTTTGCTTTGCGAAGTTTTTATTTGATTATCTGGGTAATGTACTTTTCGTACTATCTAGACTGGGGATTAAATTATATTTTTAGCTTTTATTTATGTGGCAACGGTTTTATGTTGGTATGTTTGTATGAGTACGTAAAAAAACGGCTTTAGCTGTGGTCCTACGACCGTCTGCCTTGGTAAAGCAGTTCTGCTTTTCTATTTATTATCATAAAATAATTTGTCATTATATAACTTCACATAAGGTATTTTAAGCTAATTTTTATTTCTCATAATAATTAATAATTAATTTTTTTTTTTCAAATTTATATCAATAAATTAAATTTCATAATACATGTAACTATAAACAGAAACTATGATATCACACACGGAAAATCTTCAAAAACAAACGCAACAATCCCTCTGGGCTAGTCCAGTCGGTAATGTCAAAGTTTATCAGACAAATTGCTCCACAGACATAACCCTCTTTCATTGATTGCACTGAATTTTTTACGAGTCGCCTTTATTGGCCACGACTCGCCGACGTTCATTTGTTATAGAACCGCGAGTGGCAGACTCAGATCCTATTTTACAAAGGCTGACAATTTCTCTATGAACAGCCAAACCTTATTGGGCCCCTATGCTGTCATAGTGTAAAGCTTAATTTCATATGTATTTTATTCATAATAATGTAAGAAATCACGTCGCACATTCCCAGACACATTAAAAACTTTAGTGTGTCTGGGAAGACGAAGGAACCAACGAAACGGTCTGGCTGTTGAGGAAACATAATTTGGTAGTTTCCCAAATAACAAATATAAAACTCAGCTCTTTAACTATGACGTCACGGAAGCTCGGAAGTATCGGTACTTACAATTTTTGATACTTAAAGAGTGTCTGCCAGGGGATTGTACCGCACAAAGTGTCTGGCAATGTGCGATGTGATTTCAAACATTATTATGAATTAAATATATTTGAAACTAAGCTTTACACCATGACAGCATAGGGGCCCAATTTGATACAACTTTACTACCTGATATCTACTAAAGCCACCACGAGCCAACTTTCATATTCGGGGATCGTACTTACGTTATAGGGGCTGTTCATAGAGAAACTTTCAGCCTTTATAAAATACGGGACGCTGCCACTGCGGGCTCTCTTGCTCTATTATGACAACTCAAAATATTTTGATAACATTGACCGAACCGTTACGAAATACTGGAATAATGCACGGTTTTGTGCCTTTTTGGTCTTTGTGTAGTTTTTATTCCGATGTTTTTGTATGAAAATGTTGTATATTTTAGTTTCTTTCTCTAGAGGTATGATCTAAATTACATTGACGACCTCCGTGGTGTTGGTCAACTAGTCTGCCAATCCGGAGGTTCAATAAAAATACAATTGAACTATACAACGTGTAATACATTAAAGAATGTTCTTTCTAACAATGGTATTATATGTTTGTTATGAATTTTGATCCTCGTATTAATTAGCACATAGGCAATTGAACCATTTGGACATTCAGTCATTTAAACAGCCATGTCCCGGAAGACAACAAATACCTTTGTTTGACGTATTTCTTTTTCTTTGACTGCAGGTGACGAGTTCGTGTATCGAGACTCATCGGGCGGTATCAGCCTCTTGTTCGCCTCCAACCAGACTTCCAAGACGCTCATGCCCAACACTACATTCGTAAGTACCAACGTACAATACCCGGCACATAAGTTGACCCAAAATGGCGACCAGTAGCGGCGTTAGGGTAGGGCGCGGTTGGGCGACCGCCCAGGGCGCCAGATACAAAGGGGCGACAGGGGGCGTTTTTGGGCAAGGGGGGGGGGGGGGGGGGGTTCACAGGTAATAATAAATATATAAATAGCGGCTGGTTAAGGGCGGCAACTCCTACTCGTATTTGTATGCACCCCTCCCTCCCTCCCTCCGTTTACAATAAGGCGGCAAATTTGAAGAATCCTATATCGTACTTGTACCCCCCCCCTCCCCCGTCGGCAGAAATAAATCCTATAACATTGAAGCCTAAGTCAGAGTCTGAATTGCAGTTTGGGGGGGGGGGGGGGCGGCGGGAAAATCTCGCGCTGGTAGAGCTAAAACCGGCACTGATGGCGACTCGAATGGCGACTGGGTCGACTTATGTGCCGGGTATTGTAGTCATTAATGTGATTTACAGGGTGATTCAGAATAGCGAAATAATCCTTGAAGCGCATGCTCAGTCGGTGATATGGAACAGCGGAAATGTCGGAAGCGAATTCGGTACTTGATTTATTAATTTTTTTATTATACATATTAAAAAGTAACAGAATCTAAAACCGAAAATATATTTTTTTTTTATCTTCTGAAAACAATTAAGTACCTAAGGTTTATTAAAATGCCTTGTGATAATTATCAGACGCATTTTCTAAGTCTTCTAGTTCTAGGAGATAATCTTTGTACAGCCGATTTATTTCTGCTATCACTGGAAATTTTTATATAGTGGCCTTATATAACTACTACTACTAAGTTGTTTAATGGGCAACCCCATTAAACAACTTCCATAAGGTTCCCAGGTTTTAATGTGTGCGATGTTAATTTCATGCCTCAATAATTACTATATTCGCTTACATTGCCCTTGTTTTTGTAAAAAGGAACCAAGTGACTGACACGCCATATCTTCCTGCTTCCAAAGATTAGATTTAAAAGCCTTGTGAGCCATACCAATCCTATAGGGCCAAGTGACTTCCATACATCGGCAGGGATTTCATCTGGGCCAAAGGCTTTTGTATCCTTATATATTCATTCATTTATAATGCTAAAGGACCTTTTTCATTTCAAGTATTTCACAGACAGTCCTAGAATAACAACAGTCCTTGCGTAACACTTATTTCTACCCAATCTTTGCAACTAAATAAGGATAAGGAAAAAAACCGAATTGGAATATTTTTTTCCATCCCAGAAAGTTTCTTGGAGATTATCGCAAGGATAAAGTATGTAGGCCCGAGTCAACAAGGCTGTGTGGCTAGTGACCGAGAAATCTGTTCCATTTCGTGATTACAAAATCCTAGCCAACACTGAGTAAGATTTTGGCGTAGCTAAGGATTTTACAAGCATTTATTCAGTTTCACCTGTCCCTTTGTCTGTGTCCGTAATCAAATCTTGCAAGCTAAATTAGAGCCACTTCCCATTATTCGATTGAGCTAAAACTTCACATTCTTATGTAAGTTGGGTGGCCACGGCATGTCTATGATAATACAACATAATTAACATAACATAAAACAAAAAAAAAAAAACCTTCGGCTCAATTGATTCACATGATAAAATCTTTTTTTTTTAAATATTTTTAAGTAGTTACTTATTCTGACTTGTTTTCTAGGAGGTGTAAACGTTAACTGAATTCTCTATCTTATATTTAGTGTCATTGTGTCGAAAAAACGCATCTATTGATAATTTTTGTTAGAAATAAAGGAGGTTTTCATTGTATTTTCCATTACACTCACACATTATAGAATAGTTTGGAAAATCCAAAAGTGCACGCCTCATAATCTCATTTTTCACAATTAAATTGAAATTACGATTTAACTACATTGAATTAGACAGTGATCTTCGAAAGGACTTAGTTTTGGATAATAATGAAGCGTATGAAAAAAAAATGGACTTGATCAGATAAGTTTTTCGGGAGTTATCGTGACCACGCCAGTTTCCATACATACAGACACACGGACGTCCACAAAATGATTTTATTAAACATTGTTTTTATTTATTGAAAAGGCAAAATGTCTTTTAAAAATGTCATAAGTGTTGAAACTAGTGTTTTTCCTTGACATTTGTGTGTAAATATTATTGTACAAGTGCGATAGAAAATAAATAGAGACACATTTAGTTAAAAAAATCACTTGATTTTTGTAAGGCGAGAGTAGAGCACTACCTCATGCGCTTCGCTTATGAGGCGTGCAAAATATAAAATTTCACTCATTGATTGAGGTAGCCCCGAAGTAAGTTAAAAATTCTAATAAGGGATGCCAACACTAGATACAATATTTTATTATAAATACATATACATCGTGTTAATGAAAGAACGCAAAACCTCTCAGATGGTACCTCAGCCCATGAAACTGAACAACTTTTGTTCAACAACTTTCACGAAATCCAAAAAGAATTCGGATTTTCATACAAATTGACACGATCAGCTGATTTCGTGAAAGTTGTTCTGAGGTACCATCTGAGAGGTTTTGCGTTCTTTCAATAACACGATGTATAGATTAGGCATTACCTAACTCGCCCTTCCCCCCCTCCTTTAGCCACGGTTATGCTTATAGGCTCACAAAGTTAGCCAATGAACCGTGAATGTCTAGAAAAAATGGAGCCTTCCAATATTGAACGTCACTCCGGCTGGTTATAAATTGATGTCCGGCCAACAAGTGGGAAAACAATAGTGATGCGAATGAATATTTATATCACGTGATTTTATAATATTTTTCACGATTAAAATTTCGACTTTTTCTTTTTCGCATGATCTAAGCGAGTTAGTATTGAATGGTCGCAAATAGTCTTAGTAGCAATTTGTCTAAAACAGGCGTCATTTATACAGGGTGACATTTTATCCACCAGTAAATTTTTTGGAGAAAGTTCAGTCCATGATACTGTACTACTTTTCATAAAAACAAGTAACGAAATAAGAAAAAAAAAATTTCGCCTTCCCATACATACTCAGGCAAAGAAAAATATATTTATCGACTTTTAATTTTTTCTTCATTGATTTCAGTATCATGGACTGAACTTGCCTCAAACATTTGGCTGGTAGTTAAAAAGTCACGCTGCAAAGTGTGATATTTCTTTATCGATTACAACACAGCACTGTAAAATATACAACGAAACAACTACGCTTACACTTCAAACTTTATTGACTTCAGTAACAGATTAAAAAAAAATACTTATCATAAGACAATGCCTTCTTTTTTGTGAGTTGCTATTAGCATATATTTAAAATGATAAAAAAGCTGCTGCAAAACCATCGGCCCCCGAACCCACGTCCAAAATCACTGTGATTTGTAACAGTAACAGCTTGTAATTCTACGTGACAGGCGACCCATCCCTCAGCGCCGCTTCATTGCACCCGTTATATATCGAATGACCAGCCATTCTCCCTCCGTAAATAAAATGCAGCCTTTTATGTAAACGACTGGATTTATTTTAGCTTTCTGTGTAAGTACCTACGTACGAGTATGGCTCAATTTACACTGACACGGCGAGGCGAATTTTAAGAAATACACAGAGGATAATGTCTTCTATAATCTAGAGACTACAGTACAAATTAGCACGAAGAAAGAAACTTTGCGGGAATTCCTGTGTATTGTGCGGAATTCCGCGGAAGATCTTTTTACCCGACTGCGCCAGAAGGAGAGTTATCTTTTCGAGTGTATGTATGTATGTTTGTATGTAAATTTCTTTGGCACGCTCTAAGCCCAAACGGCTTGATGGATTTTAGCTTGAGAGTTGTCGTTAGATCTGTCCTAACACTAAGAGTGACACTGGGTATATCAACAATTTAAATAATCCAAAATGGCGGAATTTCGCGCCAAATGATGTCTTCTTTTTTATTCAAAACCATTCGAGTGGGGTATAAAATTGAAGGATTTTATATACTCGTAAGGATCACAAAAATATTTACAACTTATATGTTGGCAGTCGGGTATTTTGTGTTAAATAATTATTTGATGTCGACACAATTTTATACATTACCACGTTGATCGGCTTTTATCATTAGATAATTGAAAAAAAAATGTATCTTAATATTTATGCGAAATGAACATTACGCGCAAATATACATTTACTTAGAAATATGCCCTAAAAGCATAATTAGATATTTATATTGTTAAAGTATAGTAAATATTGATAAATTAGTTTATGTAGAAAGGAAATATATATCTGAATGCTTATCAATATATCTTTTGTACCCATTTTAAGTTTTCTAACAACCCGAAGGTTGGCTGTGTTGATAATGCTTTTAGCATTAAGTCCGCCTATTGTGCTATACAAATTGTATTTTGTACAATAAAGTTTAAATAAATAATTTAAAAAAGCTATACGACATTTAATTTAATGCAAAGATATAGGGAAGTACTAGGTGCTAGGTGTTAAGATGCACTAATCCATTTAAATTGAGTTATTGCGCTTAGGACCCACCGGTATTCGATTAAACGCTGGAACTACCCGGAATTCCGAACTAGAGCGGCAAATGGATGGGAGAATTCGGACTGAGTAGATATACTATGTAAGTTCGAGAACCTAAACCATAGAGTTTATACATATTTATATTATAAACTATCACGTCTTTACTATCGGAATTTGGGCACATTTGGTACATACATACATACTATCACGCCTGTTTCCCACAGGGGTAGACTGAGACTATGGACCTCCACTTGCTACGATCCAGACAGACCGCTTCCGCTTCATCTACACCCATCAACCTCTTCATACATGCCCTTCGGTTACGGGTATACTTCTTATCTCTCCTTTTTTTAGAACGTCTGCAATCTGATTGCAGAAAGTTCGCCGAGGTCGACTCTGTCTTGCTTTTCCTGTCCCGCTTTGGTACATACTTTGTATAAATATACTTTGGGTATTAACACTATTTTCAATTTCACTAATCACACTTTTCTTAGTGGCTGGTTTACCACAGAGATGCCATGGCCACCTTCCGGCATCATTGGTAGCATAATATTGCATTTTCACCCAACTTATATAAGTATGTGTAGTTTCAGCTCAATCGAATAATGGAAAGTGGGTCTAATTTAGCTTGCAAGATTTGATTACAGACACACAGACAACGGGACAGGTGAAACTAAAAAAAAGCTTGTTATAATAATATTTTTCGAGAAGTAAGTAACACTTTATTGCACCAAGCCACATATAAATAATATACAAAAATGTGTACAGTATAGGTAGACAATAGGCGGCCTTATCGCCTAGGCAATCTCTTACAGGCTACCTTTGGGTGACAGGATTGGTGTGGTAGAAAGTGATGGTTCCACCCGTGTCGTTCCGGGTTATAATAGGACCACTACATCTCTTCCTGTGGATGTCGTAAAAGGCGACTAAAGGACTAAGCACAAACATCTCGTGCTACAATTGCATTCCCAAAGAGGGTTGACGTCAGGCAGGCGGCCGGTTGTAAAACTATAGCCAAATCATTTAAAGTTTTCCGGCTATTACTTCTCTATTTTGCAAGGTCTTTGGCAACCTTGGGTGACCATTGACATGCCTGTTATATTTGGAAAAGAAAAAGCGGGAAAGCGCACCCCGGGCTCCGAAGCAGCACAGCTGAGGATGCAACCGGGAATGCGCTTAGACGAAGAAGAAGTGATGGCTTCACTAGTCATAAGTATTCAATTATAGCGTAAATTGAACTACATATAGGAACTCGGAACTCCTCTTTGAGTTATGGGCGGAACGTGATCAAGCTGTCTCCACTAGTTGTTTGAAAGCCTATATACGCCTGTCATATTAAACGTGGACTGTCTTTAGGTCTTGGTTTAAACTATTACCTATCTAAAATGCAAAGATCGTAAAAGACAGGGAATAGAAAAGAATCAGAATCAAATAATTTAACATTTATTTAGTAATTAGGCCTTTACAGGCACTTTTACACGTCAATAATTTTAGTGTACGTTACGTGTAATGTTTACGTACACTATAATTATTGTATTTTAGGTAGGTAATAGTTTAAACCACATGGCTTTTAAAGGTATTATAAACTCTGTCAACCTCGCAAGGGATTCAGATGTGATTATTAGGTATGTAGAAAGGTTATATGCATTCAAATATTTTATTTTATTCAATCACAAGCATTCACACAATAATTTAAAAAAAAGCCCGACTTCGAAGCGCTCACCCCTAATAATTTTTGAACGGCTGAACCGATTTTCATCAAACATAGGTATACAACGTGGAAGGGACATACCCTTAATAAATCAAACCACGGTCTATACTAGACCATTTTAGTATAATGAAATTAAAATAACAGCCAAAAAACAAAAAATAATTTTCGGCAATTCCATACAAAAGTGTGTAGCCGCCCGGGCGATTTCTGTAAGACACCGCTACAAGTGTGCGTGGGTAAAAAACCTTGTTAACTAGTAAAATCAACGGAAGCTATAAAACCTACAAATACAATTCGATTGCCATGCTCTGAAATAATGCATTAGCAATTTGGAGGTATACTTACATCAGACACGCAAACATCGAATTAAGATCGGAATCGGATTCGATAATCGTTAATAAGCCCAAAATATTCTGATAGCGATCGAGCTTATCGAATTGAATAATTAATGCGTTGTATCGATTGGTTTTATTATCTGTGATAAATTCTCCATCATTCCATTAATCGGCTCGCACGATTTACGCGGAAAAAGTAACTTACTAATTATGTACAGTTACAAAGTCTTTAAAAAAGTTGGACCATTTTCTTTTTAATTTATAATGTAAATGGTAATACGACAAAATTACTCTAGCTATACATTAACCGATTCCAATGCTATTAAGTGCATTTTCCGCTATTTAGCCAGCGTCGTAATTATTGCGAAAGAACTGTTCATGTCACATGCAACATGAAATCATGAAACGGTCGTTACATTCCATTGAGGTAGATAAAAAATACATTAAAAACACAACTCGCATATTTATTGCTCGATGCATTCTTTGAATTCGTCCTCAGTTCGTTTAAGAGTTAATTTTATTACGGTTCCAAATTACCATTCCTAGTTTTGCTGACACTATGAGCTAAAAGGGCATAAGGGTTTAACATAAGTAAATAAATAAGAAGTGGAGGGTGATATCAAGGGACCGGGATGTATGGAAAGAAAGAGGGGAGGCATTTGCCCTAATTGGCTAACAACAAAAATATGGTTGGGATTCGTTTTACAGCTTTTTCTTCTCCACTACACGCATGACGATATTGGCTTTCACTAATTATTGACATGCATATCATATTTGGAGAAGAAAAAGCCGGAGGCCGCACTCCTTGCTCCGAGTAAGCACAGCTAACGATGTAACCAGGACCAGGCTAACATAAGATTAGAAGACGTGTCTGAAGGAATTTTAAACAAAAAAGCAACTCTATTTATTGTCATCTTCAACAGTTCCACTACACCACCACACTTACTTGTCCTGGGTCTTGGGTGTTTATCTATACATCGTGTTAATGAAAGAACGCAAAACCTCTCAGAAGGTACCTCAGCCCATGTAACTGAACAACTTTTGTTCAACAACTTTCACGAAACTAAAAAAAATATTTAAATTTTCATACGAACTGATCAGCTGATCGAGTCAATTTGTATGAAAATCCGATTATTTTTTTTTGATTTGAGAGATTTAGCGTTCTTTTATTAACACGATGTATATGTATAATGTATTTATTATAAAATATAGTATTGTTGAGTTAGTATCCCATAACACAAGTTTAAATCTTATTTTGGGGCTAGCTCAATTAGTGTGATTTGTCCTTATATATTATTAATATTAACCTAAACACCTTTTTAAATACAAATGCTTGATTTACAGACAAAAACATCAAAATCACAAATATAATCATCATCTCATCAATCATCACCATCTCAAATATGGGCCCCTGTTATATTTTTAAATATATGCCGGCGTAAATTTTATCATACGTATTTGGTATTCAAACAATGAAATCTGGTTGCTTACCTGTGAAAAGTTATTTCTTTACATTTTGCCGTGTCCCTTGAATTATTGTTAGAGTATTTTTACACACACCAAGGCATTTTAATAATGTTTAGCATGCTTTCTTATGGATTTTGAAAGTAGTAGCATTGTGTTTCCTAAGTCGCCTTCTGCGTCATACACGGGAAGACTGGGAGAGGTCCTATTCTACTCTGCCGGGAACCACCCAGCTTAAAAAAAAAACATATATACATTCTAAATGAGAAACTCTTCCTTTTTACCGAACGTGGCTTGACTAAAACTGCGATGACGCCTACGCTTCCTCCTGCCCGATGTGATCTTCGTCCACCGTCATATTGTTCGTTCTCCAACTACCGTCGCTTATAAATGTTTTTTGTTGCAGAGAGTGTTGGAGCCTGCGTCGTTCTCAGTATCGGCAGACCGGCGGTTCCTGCTCTTAGCGCAAAACCTGAAGAAAATTCACAAGTACTCATACTTCGCGCGGTACACTGTCTACGATATACTGACCACGTAAGTTTAAGTAAACAAATAGATAAATATTATATATCTTCGTTTCAGCTTCCGCAAAAAATCTTTCTTGTGTCCGAATTCCATTTTTAGGGTTCCGTACCCGAAGGGTGCAAACGGGACCATAGGGTCCCGTTTGCTGAGACTCCGCTGTCTGTCCATCTGTCTGTCTGTCCGTCACAGGGCTCTATCTCTTGAACCGTAATAGCTAGACACTTGAAATGTTCACCAATTTTGTATTACTGTTGCCGCTATAATAACAAATACTAAAAATAAGAAAAAGTTAGAAAGTAAAGGGGGTCGTCATACAAGAAACGTATTTCTTTAGCGTCTTAAAACATTGTACGGTGGTACGGAACGCTTCATGTACGAGTCCGACTCGCACTTGCCCGTTTATTCCGGTTGTTCTCGCCTACAGGTCGCATTTCTCAAACGACTCTCGTGAAATTTTGTGAGCAGGTTCGATAAATATGGTTGAAATTTTTGAAAACTATTAAAAAATGTCAAGGGCAAGGACAGACTTGCGAGGTTTACAACCCACAGAGCCGCTAGTTATTAGAATCACACTTATTGAGCTATCCTCAAACTAACTTTAATAAACGGGCAAGTGCGAGTCGGACTCGTACATGAGGGGTTCCGTACCTCCGTACAATGTTTTAAAGCGCTGAAGTAATACGTTTCTTGTATGACGACCCCCTTTAATTTTTAACTCTATCTTATTTTTAGTATTTGTTGTTATAGTAGTCATAGTAATACATAATCGGTGAAAATTTAAAGTATCTAGTTAATGCCATTATAAAGATCTATTTAAAAACGCTGAAAAAACACGTTTTTTGTATGACGACCCCCTTTAATTTTTAACTTTTTTTATTTTTAGTATTTGCTGTTATAGCGGCAACAGACAAAATTAGTGAAAATTTCAAGTGTCTAGCTATTAGGGTTCAAGAGATAGAGCCCTGTGACGGACAAACAGACAGACGGACAGACAGCGGAGTCTCAGTAATAGGGTCTCGTTTGCTTTTTGGGATACGGAACCCTAAAAACTTGTGTTATGGGATAACTCAACGATACTATCTTCATCCAAGCGCGTTCCCGCTTTTTCTTCCCCAAATACCTATACATGTCAATGGTCACCCAAGGATGCCAAAGACCTTGCGTTGAAGAAGTAAAATCCGGAAGAGTTTAAATGATTTGGCTATAGTTTTACGACCGGCCGCCTGCCTGACGTCAACTCTTTTTGGGAATGTATTTGGTCGAAAAGTTTTATAACCGGCCGCTGACCGACGTTAACCCTCCTTGGGAATGTATCCAATTGTAGCACGAGATGTTTGTGCTTAATCCTTTAGTCGCCTCTTACGACATCCACAGAAGAGATGGAGTGGCCCTATTCTAACCCGGAACCACACGGTTATGTTATATTTTATAATTATATTACATTTTATATTATATTATAAAAATAAAGACTAAAATTACTTACATAAAAATAAACTCGGAATTAAAAAAAGATTGCGTGACGTGATGCGTGACTTCAATCTACTATCGATGGCTTAAAATGTAGGAACTATCCTATAATCAAGTGACAAGATGACGTGCAAATGGCAGTAAGCCACCCAGGAAGTGACGTCAAGACATTAAGTACGTGGGGTGGGGTGGGGAGGGTTCCATAAAACTATTTTTACGTTTATTTTATTTTTGGTAGGTATGTAAGCTTCACATCCTTAAGGCCGTAGTCTCTGTCTACCCTGTTAGGGATAGAGACGTAATAATGTATCTATATGGTATAAACACTTTTAAACTATCGCGTTCGCGTCTATATGGTATGTTAATGACCAACACGTATCAGATTTTTCAAACTCTAAAAGGCATCTGAAATAGCTAGGCGTGGCGACCGGTATTATAACGTCTTACAAAGTATACCTACCGAAACGGTTATAAGGGTGAATTCAGTCCTTAATACTGAACAACTTTCCCCAAGAATATATCGAAATATGAAAATATTTTTTGACTTTCCATACAAACTCGGATTAGCTGACCGGTCAACTTGTATGGGAGGCCAAACATTATTTTTCATATTTCGATATTATATTCCTTGAAGAAGTTGTTCAGTACCATGGATTGAATCCACACTTAAAATAGTTTCAGTAATTTCTTTTAGAGCCTGTACAATGTTTTCAGCTTGGACCAACGGCTTAAAGTGCCTTCCGAAGCACTAAGAACTAAAACGTAAGAACTTCCTCTAATCGAGCGACAAGTTGACGTGGGAACGGCAGTAATTCGCTGAGGAAGTGACGTCATGGCATTAGGTCCATAGTGAGGCTCCGATAGAGCTATTTGTACGTGATTCCATTAGGTACATGTGATGAAGTCAACGCGAAACCGTTCGCAAAATGTCTTGCAGTCGTAAAATGTCTTGAAAGAAAACGCCCCTATCCGACAATGTTCAAATTTCGAATTGATTTATTTAATATACAACACACAGAACATGTTAAATTTAAATACTTTTGTGCGATATGCCTCAATAAATACATTACAGCTGTGTAATATTTTTCTGGTATAAACCATGCTATCTTAAAAGAATTTATTCTTGATTCATTTTTACAGAAAAAAAAATTCTACTCGTAAAGCAATTAACAAAAATTGTTTTTTAAGATTTAACTAACTGAAAACAAATCTTCACTGGTCAAAATTTCGTTTCTGACCAACTGTTTTTTTTATATAGTATAGGGCCTATCGCGATTTTTAGCGATATGACGTTTTACGTAGGTATAATTTCAATGCCGCCAGGTTGGATCTAGTCCAGACTTTGTAGTTAGGTTGATGGTTAGATGTAGATTACTCTTGGAAATAGTAGATACATTTTGTTTGGAACAAATTGATACAGGTGGGTTTTGGGTGGAGATTTGAGGGATACGAAAATTGTTATTCGGTATTCGCCGAATACCAATGTTCAAGGTATTACGTTCATGGAGTAGTTTTCGTAACAAAATGTTTTCGTTTCGTGAAAATATGCCAACACTAGAGTATTTCGTAATACTTATTTGATGCTAAACTGAACTATTGTATTCTCTTTCTTATACAAGGTGACTGGTAATGTTGAAGGCTCATCAAATCAAACATCGGCCCATCAATTTAATAAATTTTTATATAAGATCAATTTTGACATATCCACACACTAACACATATGTATTCACATAGTTGCTATTGGTATACAATCAGGTATACCTAACCATTTTATAATAAATAAACGGGCAAGTGCGAGGCGGACTCGTACATGAAGGGTTCCGTACCTCCGTACAATGTTTTAAAACGCTGAAGAAACACGTTACTTATATGACGACCCCCTTTAATTTTTAATTTTATATTATTTTTAGTATTTGTTGTTATGGTGGTTATAGCAATACATAATCGGTGAAAATTTCAAGTATCTAGTTAATGCCATTATGAAGATCTAGTTAAAAACGCTGAAAAAAACACGTTTCTTGTATGACGACCCCCTTTAATTTTTAACTTTTTTTTATTTTCAGTATCACTTCTTTTTTATTGTTGTTATAGCGGCCACAGTAATACATAATCGGTGAAAATTTCAAGTGTCTATTACTGTTCTCTATTACGGTTCAAGAGATAGAGCCCTGTGACAGACGGACAGACAGACGGACAGACGGACAGACAGCGGAGTCTCAGTAATAGGGTCCCGTTTGCACCCTTTGGGTACGAAACCCTAAAAAGGTATTCTCTTCCCGCGATGGCCCAAGATACGTCACAAATGTCACGACAAGTGTTAACACTGATTGTTCTTTTCAGTAAATTTGAGGTACAATTAGCTTATGAATATAAAATAAAATACTAACTTAACTATTCCGTATATCGTGCAAATAATGCATTTTGCTTAGGTAAATTAATCACACACAGTTGCAACACTCCCAATCGATGTCGTATTCTTGGGCCAATCACATGACCCAGCTGTCACGGGAAGAGAATACCTTGTTTTATTATATACCTATGTACCTGACCAAGTGACCGGGACTACTACCTATATCTTTCAGATAGATTGCAGTGTAGATAGTCTTCCAAAATATTCATTTTCTTGTAATGTTATATTGTTTTAGTTAAATATCTCAGTACTTGCCTGTACTTATTAAATTAAATTAAATTTACAGCACCTAACTTTCCACACAAACTAATAATTATTTACTTCAGTTTACCTACACAGCTGTCAAAAGATGCAAACACCTACGCAACACAATGGCTGAATGAGAACAAAGCTTGCTTTGTGAACAACTTTTTTCATTCCCGTACATTGATAAAAGCAATAGAAGATGTCGCAACAGCGCTGAAAATTACTCGGAAATCAAGTGCATTCTCAATAGGGATGTGGTAAAATGGGTTCGAAAAATTATATTTTATTTAGTCCGTCAGTTAGATTATCCAAAAATAATGGACCCATATTTTTCGGTTTATCAAAGTAGTGAAAATTTACAAAGATACAGCGCGTCAAAGTTTCTGAGTGGGAGTGATTGACGTCACCGTCAAGTGTAAATTGTACTTGATCTTGACGTCATGCGGAATTCAAATGCGCTGTATTCTTATATAAAAAATACGTATACAAAATTTTTAAATAACCTACCTGATGAGGTAAAAATATTTTTTTAGTGCACATCCGTATTACAGAGAGCACATTTTTTAAAAATAATAAGATGGGTCTAAAAAAACCTTTGATATTACGGGACTTGCCACAATTAATTTTGTGTTTTGGCGAAGTTGCAGACTGGCATCGTCTTATGCAAACTGAACATTTGACCAACTATTGATGTTAGAGCTATCGATCGATATGTACTAATAGTTATTATATTTATCGCGACACTTTAAAAGTAAGGATTATGATCGAAAATTTCGATAACATTGTTTTTTTTTTCGTGTGTTTTAGTAGCCAACACTACTGTAGCTACCTTAAGGTATCTGACATAGCTTGATGACTGCCATACAACAATGACCAGTGTATGAGCCGAGACCCGGCCTTACGTACCTTACGTAGCACAGAGGAGATCGAGATTTTTTTATGCCATTTGTAGTCACCCATCAAAGTTCGGGCTACTCCCGTGTTGCTTGTCTTGCGAAAGTGCTAACTATGCGTCCTCCCACCGAGCCATCGAGCTCCTCAACAACATTTATTTATTTGCACAAGTCCGCCGAAGTTTTTCCTTAATTGGGTGGTGGATTATCTTTTTTGAAATGCGGCATCTTGACAAAAATCATTATCATTGTTCCTGTAATATTTAAATGTAGTCTTTTAATGGTCGGTATTCAAGCTCAGACCTTTTTGTTCTGGATTCTAACGTTTGTTGAGAAAATACTTGAATGGATAACTGTAGGCCAAGGTTTTACATAAGTAGTTGATTTTCGTTCATGTGTAAGTAAAAATAAAAAAGGGGTATGTTTTCAAAATGAAGTGTAACATATTGTTAATATTTTTAAGAAACCAAGTGCCTCTAGGCAGCTTAAAATCTAACACCATTATTGGGCACTTACACGAAACAAACGAACGTTGAAATTATTTATTTATTAGTATTTCCTTCCATTCTGGTCTGGGTGAAAATAAAAATTTAGAATGTACTAGCTGCTTCGCAGCAGTAGAAATTGGCCTGTGTCACTCACCGTTTAGGTATTGTAAATATATCTAAATTATTACTAAGCGCGCGGCGGCCACTCGGAGTGGTAAATTCAGTTATATGAATCGTTTCGTTTGTACAGAGTAATGAATGAAATTGGCCAGCAATGGATGCTGCGTTCTGACGTGAGCTAAATTAAACCATATTGCTAACCACATTGAGTAGATATTTCTTTGAATTTATGGGCTAAGTGAGACTTCTGTACGTGAGTACTGGTACTTATTCTGTGGTAGAAGCCTATCGAGGGACGGGCGAAAATGCCAATAATGTTATTAGGCGATGCGGCTAGCAACTCATCACTATTTTGATTCTTTTTTTTACGGTTTTGCCCACCATCGCGCTAAAAGTGGCCTTTGAGTCTTGCGGCCCTGGGCTCTGTCTGTCTAGAGCCGCAAGACCCAAAATGCACTATCTACCCCATTAGGGATAGACGTAGAAGTATGTATGTAATTTCATATGGAACAGCATATATTCCGGACTGAACTTGCCCCGTTATTTACAAGTCAGTCTAAATTCACCTTCCTTTTATTATGAATTGATTTGCACAGCATTACTTTGCTCGGAACTATATTATGTACTATTGTACTTATATTAAAGAATATCGATATCCCTTTCATTATCGTCGAATAAAATGTACCAACCAAGTTTCTTTGCCTTTTTTCTTTAGTGGATAAATGGATTTACTATTTGCACACATGAAGGCTTCTAAATTATTTTTTTTGTAGACAATGTTTGCCAGATTCTCACAAAAAAATAAGTTTCTAAGTAACATTAGCCTTCGAACAACGATCTAGGTCGCCATTAGGTTCCTTCCATACAGCAAACGTTTTGGAGCGTAAACTTTTCGCATCAAAGAAGTCTACTTAAGATTCCTTTTTTTACGCCATGCTAGCCTAGTAGCGCGAATCGCACACAAGGGTAAGTCTACTCAAGCCATGCAATCCGGTGCCGGTATTTTTTGTCTATTTTTACTTTTTAAGGTTCCGTACCCAAAGGAAGCCAACGGGACCCTATTACTGAGACTCCGCTGTCTGTCCGTCCGTCTGTCACAGGGCTCTATCTCTCTCTATATACTATGGACGATACACGGAGTCCAGTGCTGCCCCCATTTGAATTAAAATATTTGTAAGGAAACGGACTTATCATTTAAAATTATAAGCTACTAAAACCTAGATAACCCTTCAAACTATTTTATGAACCTCTGTTTACAGTTTAAAGTGAGAACGTTAAGCTTTAGTTTGCAAAAAAGCAAACAAAGGCATACATTATCTTAATTCATTACAACAATAATTTTGTAATATTTTTTTTGTCCTGGCTATAAAAATAAAAAATCTAACAAATACAGATTTTGAGGTTTTATTTAAAATTCAAACCTTGGAAGCGACCTCTAAATGTCATTTAAAAATTTAAAAAAAAATACTGAAGTCCTTTCTTATGGTAAATAATCAAATTACGTGGTGCCCCGCAAAATTAAAGAAAAAATATTTTTTCTTAGGAATAAGGACCACCCTAACTATATGTATAAGTCGAGGTTTGTAAATTTTGCAATGGAAATTGGTCGTGTTTGTGTGACATTTGACAATGCGCCATGTTATCGCGGTGGGGTGGTGCTTGTTACTTTTTCTTAGCTAGAAATGAGTCATGTTCTTTCTTTTTCTCTTTTCGTAAAGGTTGACAGGGAGATAATGCTTAAGCATTAAGTCTACCTATTGTAGCTTTTGGCTCAAAAATGTTTAAATAAATGATAAAATTAAATTCGTCGTCGCTCTTTCAGTCACAAAGTAGTGGACACACCCGGATACCCGCATACGAAGACAAGAACGATTTGCATAAAAGTTTCCACTCGCGCCTGCATTTTTACTTAGCACTTTAGATAGGACGTGCTTAGTTGCACAGGCACTAAAATAGTTGAGACCGCTATTACATTTATGTAGTCCTAGTACGTGAAGTGGTAGGAATTTTGGGTGTTGATGGTACCTAGATAAACGTTGTCTTGATTTTTTTATGTGATTTTGTATGTTATCATATATGATTGTGAATACCGATTAGTTTATAAACCATCGCGCAAGATTGTAAACTCTCGATAAATTGTGAACCGTTTTTTTTGCGATATACGATAGTTTATATAATCTATCAACGTCAAAATGTTATATTGTGAACGAACCTGCACTTACAGACAGGGTTCACGATCTATCCGATTTTATCACTCGTAAAATTGTGAACCGTCTCCCATTGGTCAGTCTTGGCGGTATAGCTTACTAACAAACTTACTATTTCGTAAGTTACCTCACTACACGAACTCAGTGGCTATAAGTGCTTTCTAAACAATAGTTTCTTTTATAATGGGTATATAGTAGCACACTTGATTATAATGTCACATCAGGCGGCTATAAAAATGTATTCTGAACATTTTCTTTGTCCACGAGTCTCTCTTGAAGCTGTTATCTTTTATGGTTACCTAGTACTTGTAACCGTGACAATAACTTAGCAGTTAAGTAGGATCTTGTCGTCACGCGTCGTATACTTGCCTGAGTTCCCAGTTACATTGATTTAATGACGTCATTGTCCAAATAGACCGTAAGCCGGTTCTTCAGTAAAGGGATTGTGACAGGCTTTTTGTTGGACTGAGCGCAAGAAATAATGTCAAACTTAGTACTAGGGGAGCCTAAAAGGGGGATTTTGGGATTTACTCGAGCGCGACAGATAAACATGCAGTCATGTTATGTCAAGATGACAGTACAATATAACGATATCATATCAAATTGGTAAACTGATAATGGAGCCGGGAGGTAGCCGGAGCCGGAGGTAGTAATTCAGTAATGAAACGACAAAAACTTATCGCCTTTGAGCTCATTTCATTTGTCTTGATATAGTACTTTGGTCTCGCAATAAAAGATTTTACAAAAAAAAATATTCTGTTCTTACGAGTAAATCAGACGGTTTAAAAGAAATAATATTATTGACGTGACAACGTCTTAAATTAGGTTGCGGCTGGGAGTCACTTATGAAAAAGTGTAACGCTCGGTAACGTTACGATGAGTCACCGAACGAGAGAGAGGCCCGCCGAATGCCTTGCGTCTCTCTCCCACTCAACTATGATCGGTCTGCCGCCGTTGTCACGTAAAATCTTCGCCCGTAAAACCGACTTTACAGGCAACCATTTTTTTTTTTGTCCCTAAATTCTTGGGCTCCCCTACTATAGGTCAACTACATCCTTTATTGTATATTCAATTTAAATTGATAGTTTTAATATTAATTTAATTCGTAAAAACTTCAATATCCGTAATAGAATAAATAATTTTAAATAAAAATAGGGACTTGACCTTCTGGTTTTCTTCATCAGTTCTTTCTTCTTCACCAAATCACACTTTCAGAATGCAAATGCTTGATTTAGTGAGAAAAACATCAAATACAATAGTGATATTTTATTTCACAATGAGTGTCTAGAAAATTTGAGGAGTTCCCTCGATTTATCAACGATTTAAGAATTTTCTAAATCGGTTCAAAAACGGATAAGTAAGTTATTGAGGAGCATATATTAAAAAACATATATAGGTTTATTGGTTATAAGATGCTATCTTCTCAAAGGGGTATTCGGCATTGACTGAACTCTGCAATGAATGCAAAAGTTAATCCCTCTGCCAAGTATTTCCATGATGACCGATTTACAACGGCAGCATTCCAGCGTTTTCAATCAACTACGGTCAGCTCGTTTGACCCCCTTGTTGCAGACAGACAGAAAGATTTATTCACAAAAACTGCATCACAAACAAATAAACTATAAACTTATCCTAATAAAATTTGCGATGTACATGCATTAAAATCAAAATTGTAGGTGGTGTCCTACGCTTTGCTAATCAGTACGTGGTCGCCATTCTAAACGCTTTTTCCCCATCTAAAATAAACTGCAGGGCTATGTCAGTGACTTTTGTTCTCCTACGGATTTCCTCATTACTGTTTCGATTACGTACGGAAATACCAGGTATTAGTGACATACTTTTCAAGCAGTCCAACTCTAAAGGTATTTGCGATGAACATGACACTGACTACTATCCAGCGAGTAACCTAACGTGCCTTTCGAAACACGGGTTACGCAAAGAGTACTGTACTTAACTCCATTCGTTGAGACGGCGATCAATTCCTCAACGCTGCTGAGACTGTGTAGGAATCCACACGATGATTAATCTCCCAATGATATCGATCGACAGGTATATTCACATCTACAGATGGCTACAATGAAAATCTTTTATAAAAAATCACAATTATCGCATTTATTTACGAATATTTCAGTCGGCATTTTTGAAATAATTTTCTCTTGGTTTTTTTTATTGATGGAGTTTTTTTACTTAATTTATTTATTTAACTTTATAACAAAAAATGGAAATGGTCTACTGAAATACGGTACAGAGACAAGAGACCACCAATATAACATTTTATTACTTACTTACCTAGTATTTGAACCTATATTACCTATCTTTCGCAGGTTTACTACTAATTTGTGTACTACCATCTCTGACCTCTGTGAGCAGCTGGTATCCTGGTACTAATAATCTATCAACAAGGTTTTGCTATTAACGTGCCCTCCAAATCTTTGTATCGTCATCATCCGAGCGTATTCCCGGTTGCATCCTCAGCGTTAACGCTTCAGAAGGAGTTTTTGGCGAGAAGTCAAGGGGTTCGGTTGGGGTTTTCTTTAAATTATTTTGCAAATTGATTTTAGTGGACTTTATAATATGAAATTGGTGTTGTTTGGTGTTATAAATGCTCATGCTCATGAACAATATGTGAAATAGTTAAAGTGGACAGTCATAGTACGGCTGTAGTGATATTTGTTTCGCGGACTGTGTGGGCGTATTCGGGCGACGTCCGCCACTCAATCTGCTATGAAAACCAGTGGACTCGTATAGATTTGTCGCCAGAAGCTCCCAAGGCCTACACCAACCTTTGATTATAATTTGTTAGGAAAAAAGAATTTCTTACGTTTTATTAACTTGTTCCTGGCTAAATACGCAGTAGCGTCAAGCCATTAATAAAAATAAAAAAAATAAAAACGCTTCAGAACCCGGGGTCCGCTACCTAACCAAGGTGATTTGACGAGGTTACTATTTTTAAACAGAGCGACTGCCGTCTGACCTCTGAAACCCTAAGGGTAGAACCAATCCTAGGTTATGTTTTAACAAACGCTAGATGGCGTTCGGTACCTACAGCTTTGCGTGTCTTTCGAAACACGAAATCATCTTTTTTTTCGGATAATCAGGTGATTCAAGCCAGCAATATCCTAACCAGCAGACTGGAAACCACTTTTCACAAAGTATGCTTTCCAGTTAGATTTAAACTTACGACTTCCGGATCACAAGGCAAACGCCTTGACCACTGGACCACGGAGGTAACCAAAACTTTGTATGACGTTGGGTATCTGTTACGTTAGTAATTATATTTTTATCTCTGCCCTCGCTCATCTAATCTTAATGGCAGGAGTTTAAAGACCTACTTTGACGTCTTTGAGAGATTTGTAATGTAAACACAAACAGAAAACCAGTGCTTTACCACAAAATAACCACCGTACTCACGTACAGAAGTCTCACTCGGCAAAGAAATTCAAAGAAACATCTACTCAATGCTGTTAGCGATACGGTTTAATTTAGCTCACGTTAGAACTCAGCACGTTTTACGTTTAGATACCTAGACAGCCATTGCAGGCCAATTTCATTCTTATTACTCTGGACAAATGTTTCGTATAGATAACTGAATTTACCACTCCGAGGGGCCGTCAGCGCACATAGTAATAATGTAGGTACATTTTCACAAGTCTGGTTTTACTTAGGGCATCCGCTACGTTAAGCGGGCGCATGCGACGGGTTCAGTTTATTTCTGTCACAAACTACGTGCAAAAGAGATAGTAGAATCCGTCGCGTGATGCCGTCTCTCTGTCGCACGTAGAGTTCATGACAGAGATAAACTGAACTCATCGCGTGGACCCGCTTAGGGTTGGGACACATCTGTCAACACGGAACAGCACTTTCTTATACTGCTATCCTTTTTCTCTCTTTTTCTGCGTTCTCCGTCACCTTCTCTCGCTCTAACAAATGACGCTTCTGAGCGTCAGAAAAGAATAGCAGCATAGGAAAGTGCTGTTCCGTGCTGACAGATGTACCCAACCCTTAACGTAGCGGACGCCCTAAGTAAAGCACTGGTTTTCTGCTATTTTACTCGTATGTAAAAACATGTGTTTAAAGCCTTTCTCCGCAGTACGAATAGACCCCAGCCGAAGCGAAGCGTCACGAGTTGACGGCCCCGCAGGCTTTGTTGGAGTAGATTAATTGTGCGAATTTAATTTAAGGTTCGTGTGTGGCGCGAACGCTGATGGATCTATTTGATGAAAATTAGATTGTCTTCAATGAGAGCAAGACTGGGAGTGTACGCGAATGTAGGTCTTGGAGTGCCAAATGTGATTCGGGTATTCGTGGTTGGTCTTGGAGTAAAAAAAAAACTTAGTTTCCTTTCTTTATGCGCACAAGTAATAATAGAAAAACACTTGACTGCGTGATTTTTTTTTTGTTGTTGTCTTATTTTTTATACATTTTTGATATTTATATTTAATTATTTATTTATTAAATCTTTATTGACCAAATTGGTACAAAAGGTAGACTTAATGCTTATGCATTCTCTACCAGTCAGCCTTTAGGAAAAATAGAAAAATTTTAATTAGCGATAGGCGCTTAAAGATAAGTATGTATTTCTACACACACTATACACATATCTACATATACAATACATTCATACAAATACATACATTTACATACATACATACACATAAATACATAATATAAAATACAAAACAATTTATGATAATGATTAGTTCAGCTGCAACAAATTGGCATAAAGGTGCGTGTGGACTTTTTTCTCTTAAAAAGGAACCTATTTGAGATACTTTTGATGTCTTCGGGTAAGGCATTCTAAAGTATAAGCATTTATAGTGTCACTCTGACAATTAAGACGCATCTACGACACCTCTTAAGCTAAAATTTATCAAGCCTTTTAGGCTACAGAGCGTGCCAAAGAAATATTATCTACATACATACACTCGAAAAACATTACCCTTCCTACTGGCGCAGTCGGGTAAAATAAGAGCGTAGAGAGTAGAGTTTGTGACAGAGATAACACGTCGCATGATCCCGCTTGACGCAGTTTACGGCCTGATATTCCTAAACACCGATGAATAGGCACAGCTAAATATTGTTAATATTACAACAAATAATGTTGTTATTTTGTTTTTATTGTTTTGCTTTGCTATAAGAAATTAGAAGGAACGAAAGAAGGACTATATTTTAATTATAAGACCACATAGAACTCTTAGCAAATAAAGAATCTGCTAGATGACCAGAAGTCAAATCAACACGTTTTTCTAAATGTCAAAACAAACATTTTCTATGGGATTTGTATGAAATACAAAACCGTGACGTCAAAGATATTTGGAGTCAAATAGCGCTCTTAATATCAGTTTTACTGCATTAAAGGCCAATTTACACAGTGCAAGTTTCTTGCCTGTTGCATACAATTTTATTGAAGCAATAAATAATTTGTATGGCTGACGTTCTGTTTAGACCATACAAGTTTTCTATTGCTTCAATTTAATTGTATGCAAGAGGCAAGAAACTTGTACTGTGTAAATGGGCCTTAAATAATCTAAAATCATGTTGAAAATGTAGGTATATGATCAATGACAAGTGACACTATTTTGTGACGTTTTATTGAAGTGAAAACTTCTTTAGCGGCGTTGTGAACTTTTTTTGTAATGGGTAATAAATGTTAAACTCGCGTCAGGACACGTGTCCTGATCGAAAATTCGTAAGACGGATGGAGAGTACACAGCCGGCGCGGCGTAGGAGAGGAAGTATCCCCCTCTCTTTCTACGGCGCGGCGAAAATGTATGCCTGCGCCTGCTGTTTCGTTTAGCTGAGAGATAAACTTTTTAATGTAATATAAATTGTCATGTTTGTGTACGATAGCGCAATAAATAAATATTGTATTCTACCACATAAATGATAGTACTTTTATACTGATAATTAAAGCAATTCGTGCAAAATGATTCCCTAACCATTCCAAAATATCAAAAATGCACAACGTTAATATTCAAGTTTTCACTTCTGCCGGCACTCCCGGAGTGCAACCCGTCGATTTTTTATTTTTGAACCATCTTGACCCTGTTTCTGAACTTTACGCGCTCACATTATGTCTTCAGAAATTCTCTTGACCAAACTCAAGTCTCTCTGTCCACCCGTGTGTTTCCGGGTCGGAATGGGACCACTCTTCCTGTGGATGTCGTAAGAGGCGACTAAAGGACTAAGCACAAACATCTCGTGCTACAATTGCATTCCCAAGGAGGGCGGCGGCCGGTTGTAAAACTTATTGCACAAATACATTTCCAAAGAGGGTTGACGGCAGGCAGGCGGCGGCCGGTCGTAAAACTATAGTCAAATCATTTAAACAGTTCCGGCTATTTCTTCTCCATTTCGCAAGGTCTTTGGCATCCTTGGGTGACCATTGACATGCATGTTATAATATATTTGGAAAAGAAAAAGCGGGAAAGCGCACCCCGGGCTCCGAAGCAGCACAGCTGAAGATGCAACCGGGAACGCGCTTAGACGAAGAAGAGTCCCAAGTCTCTCTGTCAGCGTCTAGAAAAAATAGCTTTGAGTTGCAAGGAATCCCGCTATAGGCAGCATATTTCGGACCCTAGACATAACCCGGCGTAACGAGTCTACGCGGTAGCAATACAAATCCTTCGGGAACCCAACCAAATAAATATTTGCTGCGAAACCCAAAGCCTAATATAACAGCCGCACAGAAATTTCCTTAGCAGTGAACACTTTGAATAAACATATACCTATATACATTTCGTTTAAGATTTATTCTGTGAATTTCTACTTATGTGCGAAATGTCATATAGTGAGAATATATTTCTATGCATATGATAATTTATTTTAGAGGACAAGTATGTAAGTAATTGTGTATCTGTTATAATAATAATAGTATGTTTATAGTAGGTATATGTTGTGATTATTATCTTTTAAATTTAGTTTAGTTTAAGTTTTCTTTATATAAATTCATTATATGTTTTATTCACACCCACATAAAACTCTCCAATCAACCCAAAGGTTTGTCTGTTAGAGAATGCTTTTAGCATTAAATCCACCTGTTGTACTTAACTTAACTTTTGTGTGTACAATAAATAAATAAATAAAAATATATACGGACATATCACACAGTTGAGCTAGCCCCAAAGTAAGTTGGAGACTTGTGTTATGGGATACTAACTCAACGATTCTATATTTTATAACAAATATATAGATTAACATCCAAGACAAGACCCAGGCTAATCTGAAAAAGATCATTTTCCAACTTGACCTGACCGGGGATCGAACCCGGGACATCCTGTGTGGCTGACTGGCCTGTTAACCACTACACCACGGAGGTCGTCGACAATAAAGTATAAATAAAGGAGGCAGAGTAGATCTATATTGGTTAACAATATCCTGGATAGATTAGCCGTGTGTTTCCCGGTTGAGTAGAATAGGACCACTCCCAGTCTTCTCGTGCATGTCGTAGAAGGCGACTTAGGGAACACAAGCTGAACAAAGCTTGTAAACATCAACGAGACATCTCCAACCCGTCTGGCTAGCGTGGAGAGTGTAGGCCAAATACTCTGACTGCTCTTTTCTAATATATAGCTCTGGTAGTTCAGAGAGGGTCGTGCGCCTACAGTGGAGAGTAAAAAAAACCTGATGATATTGATGACCCTGGATAGGGATATCTAGGCAGGGCTAATATATCGTGGAAAAGTAGCATTTTGGCAATCATCAAACCAACTTTTCTTTTCCATTTCGTTCTTCAGCGTCCTTGGATTCTTACATCCAATTATTTTCTTACTAAACTTCATCTGAACACGTTCCCGGTTGCATCCTCAGCTATGCTGCTTTGGAGCCAGGGGTGTACTTTCCCGCTTTTTCTATATAATATCCATATCAATGGTCATTGGTCACCCAAGGATGCCAAAAATCTAGCGAATTAGAGAAGAAATAGCCGGAACAATTTAAACGATTTGGCTATAGTTTTACTACCGGCCGCCTGCCTGACGTCAACACTCCTTCGAAATTCTTTTGTAGAACGAGCTTTAAGTGCTATTTTCCTCTAGTCGCCTCTTACGACATCCACAGAAAGAAATGGAGTGTCCTATTCTGACCTAACCACACGGGTTTATAAAACCATTTACATTACATGACACACCATTATTTCCTTACATTACATATTATTTGTAAAGTTCCTTCCGCCCCCATTCCTCGTATAATTAATGACTCCACAACAATATGTTTTACTCGAGGGAATATTATATTTATGGCTGCCGCGGAATCTTATAATTACAGTTTCTTGATACATTACTTGATAGTGCTTTTAGACACCGAGTTTTAGTTTTTACATAAATAGTAAAGTACATACATAGCCGTGTGATTCCCGGCAGTAAAATAGGACCACTCCAAGTCTTCCCGTGGATGTCGTACAAGGCGATTCAGGAAACACAAGCTAAACAAAGCTAAATCAATGAGACCTCGCCATTCTCCAACCCGTCTGGCCAGCGTTTAGGCTCCTCTGGCTACTTTAGCTAATATATGGCTCTGGAAGTACAGAAAGGGGCCTGGCCCTGCAGTGGAGACAAAAAAGACATAATGATGATGATTCTTATGTTACATACATACACTATCACGTCTTTATTTCTAATGGGGCAGACAGAGCATTTTGGGTCTTGCGGTTCTAATAAGACAGAGTCCAGGGCCGCAAGACTCAAAGGCCACTTTTAGCGGGAAGTGAAAAAAAAATAGTAGTAGTTTTCGTTTTAAAAACAAACCACTTAACACATTTTAATAAAATAAATGAGAAATTTATGGGATCACCTGGATAAAGTATAAATACCCTTTCAAACAAAAAAATAATTTTCCAGATCGGTCCTTTCGTTTTCGAGTAATTGGGGAACACACATAAAAAAGTACGACGAATTGATAACCTCCCCTTTTTGAAGTCGGTTAAAAAGTTGTTGAAATCAGAACATTTACTTACAGCTAAGTTTAGTTAGTGCCGCTTCCTAAGCGCAAGCGCAAGTGCAAAAAAACTAGCAATAAACTGCACTGCATCATTTTCTCCAAATAAATATAAAAATTACTCCTCGGCTCGTCACCGCCACTGGTGACAAGAGGGCTGGCTCATATCTCGCGCAGAGAATTGCAGTAGCCGTGGGAATGCAGCCAGTATTCTTGGCACCATGGTACAGGAACAACATTGAGATTTTAGTTTAGTTTTTATTATTAAAAGAAGTAAGTAACAGTGTAAATGATATTGCAATAAATAATATAGGTAGTTCGGTCTAATAAGTATAATAAATTTTGTCCACAGTGAATCCTACCCTCTAACACCGTTGCCAGACGAAGTCGGCGGCAGCGTCATCACCGAAGGACCACATCTGCTGCTCGCAGCGTGGACGCCCAAAGGGCACGGACTGGTCACGGTGAAGGACTACGATATTTACTACCGGCCGGCGCCGAGGTCCTCCACCGGGTACCGGGTCACTGACACCGGGGTCCCCGGGACTGTGCATAATGGAGTGCCAGACTGGCTGTATGAAGGTGAGTGAAAATCCTCTGTCAGTCCAATATTCTACCGCTCTACATATAATACCACATTGGAATATTCTCAGATTCATACATTTTCTCGAATCATAGAGAGCCTAGCTATTTATTTAAAAATTTAGTTTGTAGTTTAATTTTTACTTCAACTGTATTTATTTCCATTTATTAGCCGTGTGGTTCCCGGCAGAGTAGAAAAGGACCACTCCAAGTCTTTCCGTGGATCTCATAGAAGGCTACTTAGAAAACACAAGCTAATCAAAGCTTATATAAACATCAATGAGACCTCCCCAACCAGTCTGGACAATGTGGGGAGTGTAGGCCAAATTCTCTGACTTCTTCTCCTTTGCTTGGCCCTTTCCTATTTTTTTTTTGGAGTCGGCCCTCCATGTCATGCGTCTCCAGGCAGTCCTGGGTCGTCTCTTTGTTGGCTTGGGCTTCTTTGAGGTTCTTATTCACTTCGGACATCCATGTGATTCGGGGTCTTCTTCGTTCTCGTGGTTTAGTTTCGATATCTAACACTTTTCTGGTCATGTGGTCGGATGGTCGTCTCATAACGTGTCCGTACCACCGCAGACGGCTCTCCTGTAGTTTATCTGGGATTCCCTGAGGCGACTGTTCTGGCTATTATACGGTTTTAGTAGTACAGAGATGGTCGTGCTCCTGCAGTGTAGACTATATAAACGGGCAAGTGCGAGTCAGACTCGTACATGAAGGGTGCGATACCTCCGTACAATGTTTTAAAACGCTACAAAAACACGTTCTTTGTACGGCGACCCCCTTTAAATTTTAACTTTTTTTATTTTGAGTATTTGTTGTTATAGCGGCCACAGTAATACATAATCGGTGAAAATTGCAAGTTTCTAGCTATTACGGTTCAAGAGATAGAGCCCTGTGACAGACGGACAGACAGACAGTCGGACAGACAGCGGAGTCTCAGTAATAGGGTCCCGTTTGCACCCTTTGGGTACGGAACCCTAAAAAGACCTGCTGATGATGATGTATTTATTTCTTTTTTCTTAAGAAAACTTGTTATGTTTTGAGTTCAAATATTTATTTGGACACAACTACCTTAGAGTAGATAGAACACTAAAACTAAAAAGAATACAAGATCCAACATTGTCTCTTAACATTCAGCAACATAATACATCGAAAGAAATCTTCTCACTTTTGTACAGGAAGCTAAAAAATACGTTTTACAAAAGGTTTTACATGAAATAAACCCCACAAATCTGCTCTTCAAAACGCACCTTAGCAACAGGAATGAGTTTTGAAATCTGGCAACACTCGTATATTTCAAATGAACGAGCACACCGGCTTGAAAAAGGTAGAGTCATTAAGATAAAACTCGTAGACGGAGAGCTCGCGACCACTTTATCGTTACGTAATTGAATTAGATTGAGATTAAAATTACATTTAAAATATATTACCAGCTTAATGGTAACAATTATTTACTTAGGTAATCTAACTTCGGTTTCACTCAAAAGCTGACTTGTAGAGAATGGAATTCCACCTTTTGTTTTTATGCCACTGTGGTCAATAAAGATTCAAATAAATATAATCGTTGATCGCCATGCTAAATATTTTTTTTTTAATGTTAATTGGCGGCAAACGAACAAGCGGGTCACCTGATGGTAAGTGATCACCACTGTCCATGGACAACTGCAACACCAGGGGTGTAAAAAGAGCGTTACCGGCCTTTCAGGAAGATAAAATAACCTGTTTTATAGACAAATAAATATATTTGAACAGATCACACTGATTGAGCCTCAAAGTAAGTTTAAACTTGTGTTATGGGATATACTCAATAAAACTATATTTTTATAATAAATACATAAACACCGTAGACCCAGGACAATTGAAAAAGGCTTTCCAAACTTGCCCTGGCTGGGGATCGAACCCAGAACCTCTGGACTGGCGGATTAAGCAGTACGCCACGGAGGTCCTCAATTAAAAGACTAAATATACGTAGACGAAGTCGACGACAACAATCATACTCACTAATAGTCACTTGTTTCACTTTATGGTCAGATCGAAACAATATCACAGAATACGTAATAGTACCAAGGCACAGAAGTATCGCTCTTAGATAGGAAAATTGCTAAATTACCCAGTTGGATGCCACGGAAGCGACTCGCGCTCGCAACGAACTAAAATGTACCTGCATACTGTGACGTCAGTGAAAACGGGGTTAAGTCAAAAATCATAGTTTTGAGATAATCGAGTTTAAAGTTTAATAAAAAACTTTCACTCAATTTCTATGGTTTTATAATTTTTGTTTTCTATTATTGATAGATAATACCCATTTCAATAAACTACTGAAACAAATATTACGTTATGTCTTCTTTTTTAATATTAGGTCCTTACATATGAAATTGCCGATTTTCAATACTGGCAACTTTAAAATCAAATATCTTGCGTTTCATTAGGAATTCCAAATTCAAATTTATTTCGAAATAAAGCCAGAAAAATATTGTTTTGAAATTCGTATTTCATTTGTTTTAACATCACTTGTTTGAGTTTCAACATTGCTATAACAACAACTATGGACAAATTGAAAATTCACGGTATTTACGAATACGAGTTCCACCGTGGCACCAGTGCTGCAGAAACGACTCGAAGAATTAACGACGTGTGTGGACCAGGCACCGCTAACGAACGAACGGTGCGTTTTTGGTTTCAACTTTTTCGTTCTGGAAATTTCGATTTACACAATGAGCCTCGTGGACGACCTGATACTCACGTGAATACCGAAGAATTGAAGGCGATAGTGGAAGCGGATCCATCTCAAACCACTTCTGAATTAGCAGCAGCCTTCGGCGTAAGTGACAAAACGATACTTATCAACTTGCGCCAAATCGGAAAAATTAAAAAACTCGAAATGTGGGTACCGCACGAATTGACTGAAGCAAACCAACAAACACGCGTTGCTTGCCGCGTTTCTTTGCTTAATCGCCACAATAATAAAAGGATTTTGAACTGTATCGTGACTTGTGATGAGAAATGGATCCTATACGACAATCGGAAGCGATCATCACAATGGCTTGACCCTGGAGAACCGGCAATACCTTGCCCTAAGCGAAAACTGACCAAAAAGAAGATTCTGGTTAGTGTTTGGTGGACCAGTGCTGGGGTTATCCACTACAGCTTCTTGAGATCAGGCCAGACGATTACTGCAGGCTTGTATTGCCAACAATTGCAAACAATGATGGAAAAGCTCGCCATTAAACAACCGAGACTGATGAATTGCTCTAGCCCATTGCTCCTTCAGGATAACGCTAGACCACACGCTGCACATCAAACGATCGCCAAGTTAGAGGAGCTGTGACTGGAACCTCTGCGTCACCCACCATACTCTCCAGATCTTGCCCCAACCGATTACCACTTTTTTCAAAATTTGGATAAATTTTTATAAGGAAAAAATTTCAAATCTGATGAGGCAGTCAAAACCGCCTTCAAACAGTTCATAGACTCTCGCTCCCAGGATTTTTTTTCCAAAGGTATCAATGATCTGCCTATAAAATGGCGGAAGTGTATCGATAACAACGGCGCGTACTACGATTGATTAAATAATAATTTCATTAAAAAAAACTTGTTTCACTTTTTTGATACTGAACGGCAATTTCATATGTAAGGACCTAATATAAAAAATTTAAAAACATTGAGTTATGTCGTTTGACACACAAAAAAACCAATTAATATAAGTCACATTATAACATTTTACACATTCTGCTTTGCTTTAGTGCTAAATGATATACATTTAATGTTTTCATAGACAAATGAGATCTATAGGGTTGGCGTATGAAATGATACCCACGATGTATGAAAGTAGTGTTTATTGTGTCTCACTTAGCTTAGTACATGTATATATATATAATACTTATGGCATACATTCGCGTACAAATAGTATTTCATACGGTAACCTATTTAGGATCCTGGGTAGGACGCGGAGCATCGCAACCCTAATATCCTCCTAGCTAGCTGTAACTTGATGACGCGGAGCATCGATCAAGCCAAGCACTGAACTCTGAGCAGACTACGGGAGCAATCGTACTCGGAGCTGTCTAGCAAACGACTGACTGCTTAAACAGCGGCGCGCCTTTTATATACGCGCGCCGTGTGACGCGGGGCTGGTGGGAGCTAGCCGGTGACGTATTCATAGTGAACTCGTATTCATAGTAAACGTGTTACAGTCTCCCCCTCTGGTACTCTGAAGTCGTCCCGACAGGAGTACCAGCAGCTGCATTCTTGCGAGGTCTTCCTCTGCGGCGAATGGGATTGATAGGTTGAGGTACCTCATCTTCTCTTTTTTCAAACTTTGTAAGTGCTGCCGTGTGATATTTCCCAATTACTTTGTCTGGTGAATCAGGATGAGCCACTTCGTAAGTAGAGGTTCCATGTTTTCTCAATATAATGTAGGGGCCATCTCGACGAGGAGCGAACTTAGCAGTGAATTGTGTTTCAATATTACTTATTGGATGAGTTTCTATAAGTACCAGATCCCCAATTTTATATCCTGGATCAGATTTACGTTTAGAATTTGCATATTCTCTATTTGCATCTAGATTTTTCTCACAATTTTCTTTAGCTAGAGCCAGATCTTGTGCTAATTGTTTTAAGGTGGTGTAATTTCCTTTACAAAATTCTCTGATTCTACAACGGAGCTAAGGTCATGCTTTAACTCGTATGGTGTTCTAAGTTCCCGACCAAATGTTAAATATGCCGGAGAATAACCGGTAGTTTGACAAACAGCAGTATTCATTGAAAATCTTATTGCAGGTAAGGTAAATGGCCAGTCATGGTGTTTATTTTTGACCATCATTGCAATCTGTGTCTTCATATCTCTATTTTTTCGTTCTACGATGTTTGGTTCTGGGTGGTAGGATGGTGTGTATATTTGTTCAATTTCTAAGCAGAAAGTTACTTTTTGCATTGTAGCGGAAATAAACTGAACTCCATTATCGCTTACTAGTTTCCGTGGTAAGCCGTAGCGAAGAAATATTTCATTAATCAATAATTTAGCACAGCATTCAGAGGTTGCTTCGTTTATTGCAAATAATTCTACCCATCTAGAAGCTATTCCTCTATGATAAAGATCCACCTTTCTCCCGACTTTCCTTTTGGCAAGGGGCCGAAAAGGTCTATAGATATTGTTTCGAATCTCTTATTCTGGTGGTATAATTAGGCGTTGATTGATATAGACCAACGGGTTTTTGGTTTGAGGGCTTATATTTTTGACAGTCAACGCATGTCTTTACATATTTAATTATATCTTTTCGAAGTCCCTTCCAATAAAATTTATTTTGAATGCGTTGTAGGGTGCGTTCTACTCCCATGTGTCCAGCGGTCGGTGCATCATGATAGGCTTTTAGTATGTTAGGTATTTCGTGCTGAGGGACTAGAAGTTTCGCATTATATCATCTTGGTCTTCAGTATAACGGTATAAGACATTTTCATGTAACAAAAATCCTTTTTTTGTTAGTTCTATATATTTATCAGATTCTTGTCCTTCTTCTAATGTATTAATTATGGATTTAAGATATTCGTCTTTTAATTGCTCATTACGTATTTGATACTCAGTTAAGTTGGGAAGTTGTATTTCTACTCGACACATTGCACAATTTTCGTTGTGATCCAAACATGATGGTCTCGACAGTGTGTCCGCTACAACATTTGTGCGACCGGGTGTGTATTGGATTTTAAATTCGTAAGGTTGCAGTTGAAGGGCCCATCTTGCAAGTCTACCTGTAGGGGTTTTTAGGTCCATTAACCATTTAAGGGGCTGATGATCGGTTATAGTCAAAAATTTTGTTCCTTCTATGTAACCACGGAAGCGAGATATGGCCCATACTATAGCTAGGGCTTCCTTTTCTGTGACAGTATAATTATATTCGGCAGGAGTGAGTAGTCTACTTGCGTATTCTACAGGGTGTTCGTTTTCTCCCTCCCCCTGCACCAAAGCTGCTCCAATAGCGTATTGGCTTGCATCGGTTTTAATTGTAAATGGTTCATCCGGGCTTGCTTGTTTTAATACTGGTGCAGTGGTTAAAGCAGTTTTTAATTTATTAAATGCTTCTTGTTGCTCTGATTTCCAATGCCATGAGACATTCTTTTTTGTAAGGTTCGTTAGAGGACGAGCAATTTCTGCAAATTTGTATATAAATCTTCGATACCAAGAGGCAGTCTGAAGGAATGAGGTCAGCTTCTTAAGTGTTTTTGGTTCTTGGAGATCCATGATAGCAGATACTTTATCAGGATCTGTCTTTATCCCTTCAGGAACAATAAGGTGACCCAAATACTTTACTTGAGAGCATCCAAATTTACATTTCTCTCTGTTTGCGTGCAAGTTGTATTTTCTTAATTTATCGAAAATTTCCTTCAAATCTTGTACGTGTTGCGAGAATGTAATAGATCTTAAGATAAGATCATCGATATATGCTAGGACACTTTCAGCTTTAAGGCCTTGTATGAACTTATCCATTAATCTTTGGAAAGTGGCAGGTGCGTTACGTAGACCAAATGGCATTCGTTTGAAAGAAAATGTTCCAAACGGCGATACGAAGCATGTTTTCTCTCTATCATTTGAATGGACTGAAATTTGCCAATAGCTGGATTGTAAGTCAATAGTAGACATATACGGCATGGCTTTTGCTTGATGAAGTAGGTCATCAATACGAGGTAATGGATATCTATCTGGTTTAGTAATTTCGTTCAATCGTCTGTAGTCTACACAAACTCTGACGTCATTCTCGCCTTTGGGTACAAGAATAACGGGTGCAGACCAAGGTGAATCGCATTCCTCAATAACATCATCATTAATCATTTCATCAATCTTTTCTCTAAGTTGTTTTTGTCTAGTACGAGAAAGTCTATATGGTTTTATACTAATCGGTGGATGACTACCAGTATCTATTCTATGTTCAGTATATGATGTAGGATTTTTATTTTTCTCAAATATATCTTTGTATTCAAATAATATTTTATTGAATATTATTCTTTCATTATTTGTGAATAAGGTTCCCTCATTAGGACGTAAAGATATATCAACACAGTACAGTTTAACAGGATTTATTGGTAAGTAGTCAATACGAGGATCTACAAAGAAACTAACATCAGCTGGTTCACGTGGGCGCACTGGTCGAGGTGGTGTGTCCAGTTTCTGAAGATGCCAACGTGGACGTTTGTTTCCCGGCGGTTCATCATCATCTTCTTGGTCTAAAAGGGGTGGTGTGATCATTATTGGGGAAACCATTTTCAGCTCGTTAGCCCATTTTAAAAATTCTGAGAGTGACTGCTCGTGTGTTGATGGTTGATTAGGAACGTCGAATGATATCTTCTTTATGGCCTTTAACGGGATTGTTTCATTTTTCAGCGGTATAAAGTTGTGATGTTTCTTAGGTTCATCAATGAAGTGCCACGAGCGTTGTGGTAGATTCAAAATTATACCAGAGCCCTCAAGGAAGTCAATGCCTAAGAGCGTTTTGTTGTCTTCAGCTTCAGGTATTGCCGAGAAAGTCACTGGCAGTATGCGTCCTCCCACTACCATGTCAATGGTTGTAGTTAGGAGATTAGAAGTCTTGATTGTTCCGTCTGCCAGGGTAATATCGGCTGGCTTTTGGGTAAATGTTATTCCTTGGTCGACAAGGGTTCTATATAGCCTCTTGCTTGCTATACTCGTACGGGCTGCGGTGTCTATAAACGCATACCCTTTCTCGCCTTTTATTGAGATCTCAATAGTTGGAATCTTTGTACTTTGTAGCGTAGTTTGTACTGCATAGAATGCCACTGGTTTTGGCGGAGTTTCCTTATTTTTGCAGGTGTTTCATTTACTACGGTATACACCAGGGGCTCCGCAACTGTAACATTTAATGGTAGTATCTGATTTTTCGGTGGCTTGATCTGCTTTATATTTACGGCACTCAGGTTGCCCATGGCCACGTTTTCCGCAATAGGTGCACCGTTTAATTTTACTGTGCGGCTCGCCTTGATTAGTAGGTAGTAATGGAGACTCAGTTTCCCTTTGAATATTTTCTACAAGGCGGCCTTTTTCTAACAGGTCAGCAAAGCCTTTTATTTCGATTCGAGGTACATATTTGCGGATGGTAACATTTAAAAGGCCGTAAACCAGGTCCAGTTGCTCTTCTTCTTTGTGCCTCTTAGGCGGTAATTGCGACAAAAGTGCCCGCTTCGTACATAAGAATGCATCCAGTGACTCGCCATCCCGTTGTTTAGTCGCGAACAGTTCCAAGTAAATCTCATGTGGCTGCTTTTTGGGTGCGAAAGCTTGCCGGATTAACTTTAGAGCAGTATCAAAGTTCTTGGCCTCGCCCTTAACACCTTGCCACCAGGTAGATGCAGTCCCCGTGAATAGCAGCGACAATCCTTGAACAGCATCGGCGTCGGAGATGTTTTCAATATTTTTAAATGTAGTAATAGCACTGATAAACTCCTCCACTTTTTCGTGGTTTCGTTGGCCATCAAAGCGATAGGTACATTTGCTGAAGCTTCTTCGTGACATCTCGCTTGCAGACGTAATTGCGGACAGAGATGTTGATGCGAGCGATTCTATCAGCCTACTGAGTTGATCTTCACTCATTACTATGTTATTTGTCATCTTTTACCCTCCTTGGATTTTTATTTATAGTGGGGGTAGTTTTGAATTCCGTTGGGCGCCAATATAGGGTTGGCGTATGAAATGATACCCACGATGTATGAAAGTAGTGTTTATTGTGTCTCACTTAGCTTAGTACATGTATATATATATAATACTTATGGCATACATTCGCGTACAAATAGTATTTCATACGGTAACCTATTTAGGATCCTGGGTAGGACGCGGAGCATCGCAACCCTAATATCCTCCTAGCTAGCTGTAACTTGATGACGCGGAGCATCGATCAAGCCAAGCACTGAACTCTGAGCAGACTACGGGAGCAATCGTACTCGGAGCTGTCTAGCGAACGACTGACTGCTTAAACAGCGGCGCGCCTTTTATATACGCGCGGCGTGTGACGCGGGGCTGGTGGGAGCTAGCCGGTGACGTATTCATAGTGAACTCGTATTCATAGTAAACGTCGTGTTACAGATCTCTAATAATACAGCGAAAAGTCACAAAATTAAACAGGTTAATTTCGATGACAGCATTTGAAATATGCTGGTTTTATTTTGATAATGTCAAAAAAAAAGAGTTATATCACCATACACAAATCTGAGTACCCGTCCTTTCCGTCCGTCCTTTTTAACAAAATTAAAAATATAGTTTAGTTCAACTAGTTTTAAATGCAATTGTATTGAAAAACACAAAAAAAGTTGTGGGAACTTGAAAAACCCGATACTTACATCACTTTACACGAATCCTAACTTTGGCATTTTATGTAAGAATATTAAAACCGATATTACTCGAGTTAACTCAGTCTTCACTGAACGTACAGTTATCTGCGAAGCGACGGTCTTGTTTTAGTAAGCCCTAGATAACCCTTCAAACTATTTTATGAACTAAACTTGCGAAAAACGACCACTTTTGGAAAATGTGCGAAGAAAAGCTTCACGTTGTCACATTAAACTGTAAACAGTAGTTCATAAAATAATTTAAAGGGTTATCTAGGGCTTTACGTTTTACGTCACTGGTCAGGAATTGGCATTTTTCGCGCAGTTAGCAAGCGTCTTGCAGTTTGAAACAGTAAGCGAAATAAATAGTTTAGTTCAGAACTTGTTGCTCTGTACAGAGAAATGCTTTTAGCTTCCCGTCTACAGGTATATAGATGTCAATTTATAACCAGCCTTAACAGGATAAAATGACTATAACTTTCAGTGTATCTTCGATAAAATGACTATAACTTTCAGTGTATCTCCATTGATCATTTCATTTTTCCTAGTCGTTTTTAGGGTTCCGTACCCGAAGG
Organism: Acrobasis repandana; assembly: GCA_963576875.1. NCBI lineage: Eukaryota > Metazoa > Arthropoda > Insecta > Lepidoptera > Pyralidae > Acrobasis > Acrobasis repandana. The sequence goes on from OY756238.1 coordinate 5,432,813, forward strand.
GTGCAAACGGGACCCTATTACTGAGACTCCGCTGTCTGTCCGTCTGTCACAGGGCTCTATCTCTTGAACCGTAATAGCTAGACACCTGAAATTTTCACCGATTTTTAGATTATTAGATTTATTAAAAATAAAAAACGATGAAAATTAAAGGGGGTCGTCATACAAATAACGTGTTATTTTCAGCGTTTTTAACTAGATCTTTATAATGCCATTAACTAGTTCTAACTTAGTAACTTAGTTAGTTAACTGGTGTCTAGTTTAAACAGTAACTATATTATAAATAATATATTTCAGTTCGTAAAATATATTATAAATAATAAATATTTTAGTTACTGTTTCATATATTTTTCAATTTTTTAAGTGATAAAATTTAAAACAATTTATTTTAGATTAAACTAGATCTTTATAATGGCATTAACTAGATACTTGAAATTTGGCAGATTATGTATTACTATGGCCGCTATAACAACAAATACTAAAAATAAAAAAAGTTAAAAATTAAAGGGGGTTGTCATACAAAAAAGTGTTTTTTAGCGTTTTAAAACAATGTACGGTGGTACAAAACTCTTTATGTACGAGTCTGACTCGCATTTGCCCATTTATTAATGAATAATAAGATATGTGGGTGTTATAAAATTGTATAAATAAATATATAAATAGTTTGTTTTTCGTGTATGTAAGTGGCCAACACTGGTGTCAGATTTTTCAAGCTGCCTAAAGGCATCTGACAACTATGATTCCTATTTTTCACGTGTCACTTTCACACACTATCCGTGTCGTGTGGTGTATACAATTTCCCTATTTGTGCCGTTTTTCGCTCGTTAGCTAGCACCTGGTGTCTAGTTTAAACAGTAACTGAAATATATTATGAAATATATATTATTTATAATATATTTCAGTTCGTAAAATATATTATAAATAATAAATATTTAAGTTACTGTTTCATATCATTTTTCAAATTTTTAAGTGATAAAATTTCAAACAATTTATTTTAGATTAAACCATAGCACTAGAATTTGTTTTACTGGATTATACATGATCATGATCTAGATTTCCTTGTAATGTAACCAGTATCATGGACTGAATTCGCTGTTAAAATTTGGGCACTGGATAAAATGTTCCTGTATACTAGATTGGTTTTGAAAAGATAATATAATTTTTTGTACTTACATAAAAAAATATCTGATTTTATTTTCCCAGATAAGTTTCTTCTGCATCTCTGAAGTTTATCTTTACCAAATTCATATGGGACCATAAAGGCTTTCAAGTAAAAAAGAATCATTAAAATTGAAGAAGATATCGCGTAACATACATACTTGTACAAAAAAAACATACAGTCTAATTGATAATCTCCTCTTTTTTTAAAGTCGGTTAAAAAAGGCGTTACCTTGGGTTCTGGTCCCGTAACACAAGCCAAGATTCCCTTGCCTACTCGCAAAGTTTTGTTTAAGAGTATTGATTTCAAATTGTTGTATTAAGTACCTTCATGCCCACCATTACGCTAAAAGTGGCCTGGGTCTTATCGCCCTAGGCTCTGTCTGCCCCGTTAGGGATAAAGACGTAATAATGTACATGTACATTATAATAAGAGATTTTCTATAGCAAATTCATAAACATCTTACTACAAATTTTACTAATTAGTAACGTAGATAACTTAAAGTTTACAGACTTGGACTATACTCGTAACTTACAAAACACAAAACGTCAGTTTATCCATTTTATAAGTAACTAGCAGTCCACCCCGGCTTCGCCCGTGGTACACGTGAAAGAATTTTTCAAATCGGTTCAGTAGTTTCGGAGCCTATTCAATGCAAACAAACAAACAATCAAATCTTTCCTGTTTATAATATTAGTATAGATTAGTATACGAGTAGATAATTCCTTTCCAAAGTCAAGAACTGTATTTTCTTAACGTCCTAACTTAAATTAGAGACATAACCTAAGAAATTAACTTATCGCCGAGCAGAATTTAAATTTAAACTCTAAACCTAATGATTGCAATTAATTTTATCGTCCCAAGTTGCTAACATTAAATGTGTCATTTTAAAGTCGTAGTCTGACTGCAGCAGTGTAATTTAAGTTATTATTTTACGCCGGAGTGAACTTGACGAAGTTATTTGACACCTCGGCTACTAAATAGTACCTAATTTGTGGGCCGCTACTAGCATTAAATTTTAAAATAAATTTTTAGTTAAGTGTGGTTAAGTGACTCTATATTAAATAAAACCGGCCAAGTGCGAGTTAAACTCGCGTAGAGATGGTTCCGTACAATTGATTAAAGTTTTCCTGAAATCTACAAGCAATGAACTAGATTTCGTATTTTTTTCAAAATTTTACTAAACTACTGAAGTTTCGGAGATCAGGGGGAGGGATGGTCAATTTTCGTCTTCTTTCATGAATAAAATCAAAACTATTTATTTTATAATTATAAAAAATATATATTTAGGATCCTTATAACGAGCCCTTTTATTTAATATATGACATAATAAGGTTTGCAAAACTTTTTTTTTCAATTTCCTAATTTATCCTCATTTAAAAAATAAAAATAAAAATTATTATTTTTTTTTATCATTGGATATTTATAATATCTCTTAATAATAGTCACTTTGTTTTGTTTTGCACAAATGTTGACGTCAAATCGTTACTTACAGCTAAGTTTACGCCGCTTCCTAGGTGCAAGTGCAGAAGAAGCGGCAACAAACTGCACTGCACGTTTTCTCCAAAGACGTCAACTAACAAACTAAAAACTTAAAATTAGTTATATGGATGGACTGAGATTACATTGTTTGTTATGTCATAATTAAATTGAATTATAAGAATTACGAAATATAAATTAATGTCAATTTGTAAATTTTGTATGTACCAATGTACCTAAATTATGATATGTCTAAGTATACAAACCTGTAAGAGGGACCCGCGCCAAGCTCAAGTCAGACCTTTTTGTCTTTAAGATAGTCATCGTTCCTATAATAAGCCTTCTCACAAAGTACTTTCTTTACATAAGCTTTGAATTTTCTGTCTGGCATATCAAGGACCGATTCTGGCAATTTATTATAAAAAAGTATACACTTCCCCATAAAAGACTTACTGACTGTATTCAGCCTGTAATACGGGCTAACTAAGTCATTCTTATTACGTAAATTTCTATCTGTAAAATCACTTACTTTATTGAACATGGAAATATTTTTCCTTACATACATTATACTTTCAAATATGAATTGTGATGCAAAAGTAAGTATACATATTTCCTTGAATAATTCTCTCAGTGAGTCTCTCGATCCTAAACCGTAAATGGCACGAATTGCTCTTTTTTGTAAAAGAAAAATAGTCTGAATGTCGGCTGCACTCCCCCATAGAAGTATCCCGTAAGACATTAGACTGTGAAAGTAACTAAAGTACACTTGTCTAGCAGTTGCTACATCTGTCAATTGTCTTATTCTCCTAACAGCGTAAGCCGCAGAGCTAAGCCTATTAGAAAGTTTAATTATATGAGCGCCCCATTGAAGTTTCGAATCAATTGTGATTCCTAAAAAGGTAGTACTTTCAACCAGATCGAAATTCTGACCATTAATTAGTATGTCAACGCAGGCTTGATTCACATTAGGAAGAGAGAATCGAATGCATTGGGTCTTGTTCGCATTTAACATGAGGCTATTGGCTGAAAACCAATCAGAAATTAAAGATAAGGTGCTGTTCACCGCGCTAGCATCACTGTTATGTCGATCTATTTTAAATATTAGCGAGGTGTCATCAGCAAACAGCACCATGTCAGCCTCTTTCTCAACCATGTAAGGCAAGTCATTGACATAAACTAAGAAAAGGAACGGTCCTAGAATTGAACCTTGGGGTACGCCCATTTTCACATTTTTTTTATTTCCGTTCATTTTATTTTCATTTACTTTGCACATGTGTGTTTGGGTCATAGGATTACAGTAGATTCGGAGCAAATTGGCTGTGACAGAGGGACGGACAGACAGACGCACGAGTAATCCTATCCGTTTTTTAATTTTTTGTACGGAACCCTAAATACCATGTATAAAAATGTCGACAACAAAATCTTGATACGAGTATTAACCAGACTAGAATGATTTGTGTCGATGTATAAAAATATATAACAATGACCATCTTATTTTTGTCGAATAATAAAAATTACGACATTTCTATGAACTATCGTCACGGTTATCAGCCGCGATATTTTTCGCGTTTCTTTAATACAATATTTTATATTAAATACATATATAGATAAACACCCAAAATCCAGCACAGATTGGAAAAAAGGCCTTTTTCCAAGTTGCCCTGGCTGGGGATCGAACCCAGAACTTACGAAGTGACGAACTAGCGTGTTAACGATTACGCCACGGTGGTCGTCAAGATAATTCATTATTTGATAATCTCACTAGAATCTCACACTTTTTTGGGATAAAAAATCCATACAGAGGTACAAGTCGCGCCTAGTGAGAATCGAACTCGTGCTTCATAGACACACAATCAGTGTCTAACCGGTTGGCCACTACTGCTTCCATTGAAACTGCTTCTAATAAATACACAATAAAAACAAAGAGAGTCAAATCCAATCAGCATTGTCAGAAAAATACAATTATTTTCTTTTCCCTGTTATTCAATTTCTGAATGTTATTAGAGAATCGATGTAGGTATATCGAATTTCGGCGAACAAAGAAAATTAAAATCGACTAAGTATAAAGCTGGTGTGCTTCCACTGTGTCCTTAATCTGGGTGCCTGTCACAAACTTTGACGATCAAACGTATTGGAAGATGGGGGATAGGATTTGCGTGATATTGTTTATTTAAAATAGTTTATTTATATTATTATATTTATAAGTACTTTATTTTAGGCATTAAAGTTGTTGTTAAGGTTTATTTTAGTTAATTTTAATTTTTTTTATTAGAAAGGTAAATTGTTCAAAATTATATTTAATCGGTTCGTTAAAAAAAGGTTTAAGTACTCGTAATTGCTAATAATGAACGCTAATAAAGACGCCAAACGTGTGTTATAGTGGCCCCTCAATATAAATGACCAAGTCTAAGTACTTGTAGTATTCGTGCTAGGTCCAAACTAATAGATGCAATGGGAGCTTAGGTACCTACGCCATTTGCCCGCAGCGCGGCGGCACATGAAAAATGAATATTTTCATTTCATCAAGTCATCTTGCGTTTATAAGCATACACATACTGATCACGTCTTTATTCCTAACGAGTTAGACAAAGTCCAAGGACGATAAGGCTAGCCACTTTCAGTGTGACGGTAGGCGTATAGGTGGAAAAGGCATTAAAACTGTAAATTGCTAGCCTTATCGTCTATTGATAGAAAGAAATGGACTTATTTCAAACAATCTTATTTACCAGACAAATTGAAAACCCCCGAATTTCAAGGGTTCACCCCCAATAACGTTTGTACGGCTGAACCGATATAAAGACCGATTTTTAGATCTACAAATTTAACCCTTTCATTTGATACCCCACTCAGGCATATTTGGGTTGCTCACCCCTACTTTTACCTCACATAAATAGCTGTGAACCTTTTCGCCAGACAAGGCTTTCGATTCAAAAAACCGCATCAAAATCGGTCTATTCGTTTGGAGCTACGATGCCACAGACACAGACACGTCAAACTTATAACACCCCTCTTTTTCGTTGGGGGTTAAAAATAGATCCATTTAAGACCAAAACTTATTGAAGCTTTGCCGTGTGGTTTCCAGCAAAGTAAAATAGGACCACTCCAACACAAGCTAAACAAAGCTTGTAAACATAAATGAGACCTCTCCAACCCGTCTGGCCAGCGTGGAGAGTGTAGGCCAAATCCTCTGACTGCTCTGAATATATATGGCTCTGGTAGTACAAAGAGGTGGAGACTAAAAAAGACTTCCCGGGGTCGATGTTTCCCCATACGTACGAGTATGATTTACGGATTGTCAAGGCAAGAGTGAATAGGCATTTTTTGAGTCTGCGTGTAACAGCTTAGACCTCATCTTAGCTTCCCATCAGGTTAGATAGAGGTCAATCGCATTCAAATCTCTAATAATAATAAAAAAAACTTTATAATGATAATAATGAGGACCAAACCTACAGGTGCAGTGGGAACACACGCCATCTGCCCGCGTCGCCGTGAAAAATGAATGTTTTCATTTCATCAAGTCACCGCGCCTTTATAAATTTTGCATTGTTGCCGTGAAGCGAAATTCGGGGATCAAATGATCAGCATTGCCTCAGATATTGTTAAAAATATTGTGCTGTACGATAATATTATAAATCATTGAATACTGAACTAAATAGCTGTAAATAAACTGGTCAAGTTAAACTTGCGTGGGGGTTCCGTACTTCTCATAGGTTTCTCTGAAATGTATAGGTAAAGAACAATTTCCTGTATTTTTTATTTATTTTAAAGTTTATGCCCAGTATCTCAGATATGGGGGAGTGGTTAAATTTCGCATGTTTTCTTTAGTAACTTGAAAACTACTTATCTAAAAATGAATACTTACATATTTGAGATACAACAAGCCGTTTCATTTGATATGACATACTTTGCCGATTTTTTTGCATGGAGCTGCCCTAATTATTAGATTAAGCTGAAACTTCACTCACTTATGTAAGTTGGGTGGCAATGCAATATTATGGTACCAATGAGGAATCTCATGATGAAGCCGAAAGGTGGCCACTGCATCTCTGTGATAAAACAATATAACCCCACCGAGTTTGATCTTCTTGAGGATCACTTTAAGCTTTTTAGTTCATTGTTATAGATAAAAGCTTGTTTTTAAAATTATTTCTAAATAATTACTTGTTTTTAATGGAATCTTCCAAAGCACCGAGGTACTTGAGAAATAGAAGAAACAATTCTCGTCATGGCCTCCACTGCTGGACGTAGGCCTCTTCCAAGAATTTATAAAATTATAGCTTACTATTCAGGAACCTTTCTGCGCTATCGTCTATCGGTTCGGGGCGCTTTGTTCTTCCTTTTTTTAGGGTTCCGTATAAGCAAGACCCTTATAGTTTCGCCATGTCTGTATATCTACTATAAAGCTGTATATGAATCACGCCGACAAAGTGGTAAAATAAAATCAAGAATTTATTTTCTTTTTAGGGTAACTACCCTATTTCCCACTTTAAACGTAGGTATGGGACTACCTACGTGTAAAGTGGGAATTATTTTTTTCTTAACCTCTCAACTCAACCCACATTATACGAGTATGGTGTCGTTGAATGGGTCTTTCAGAAATATTACGAGTTTGAGAGCACCATTTTTCGACGGGAACCGTTTGTGAAATATTTAGTTTTTAATTGAAAATTGTTGTTAGAAATTGTTTGCAAAAAAAAAACATGTGAAATAATTTACGGCAGTAGAATATATATAACGAAGTTAAAAGGAAAACTATCAGAGCGGGTTTACAAATTAAAGAGTTGTAGTCGACCAACTTATTAGACGCCGTGAGACGTGAGTCGGCATTCGCAACTACGGAACCCTACACGTGGCCTGACACGTACTTGGCCAGTTATTACATTTCTTTTTAAGAACTTTCCAAAGAAAAAAGAAAACAAAATTAAAACAACATTAAGCACTATCAACGACTTGGAACGTCTTCCGTCGCTTATCTATTATACACAATCTCTAGGTTACATCTCTTTGGGGCTGCAAAAACTTCGCTCGTAATGAAAAATGATCATTTAAATGCGCGGTCGACGTAGAGGTCGGGTTTGTATTCGCTATAAAGTTTACACACAGTCGCAAAGAATGACAATCACAAAACAAAACCGGTTTTTTATTTTATTTTATTCTTTTATTTTCAAGGGAAACCAACAGCTATTACAAATACCTACAAAACAAAAATTTTAATGGATCCGTAAAAGGCCCTTCGGAGTGAAATCATGTTTCCCGTCATTTTTTTATTAATATCGTTTTATTGTACCAAATGACTAAAAATATGTCACTTGGCACTATACCCCCGTTGCCTGAACGGAAGGATATGGGAGGATTTACGCTATAGCGGAGGCCGTAGGGTCATCTATACTCATCACTCTCTGCATGCCCGCTGGTTATAGTTACTTACTTCTGACCTCTCCTTTTTTAAGAATGTCTGCAATCTGGTCGCAGCACGTTTGTCGAGGGTGACCCAGACCTACTCTTCCACTCACATTTCCTTCAAAAACCATAGTAAATCTACTTTCGTCCATCCTTCCTATATGCCCAAACCAACTCAACATTCCTTTCTCAATTTTTGTCACTACGTCTTCTCACAGTCCACAACCAGATTATTGCAACTATAAGCTCTACCAACTGTAAGGCAGTGTGTCACAAACTAAACGACAAAAGAATGGAGTCGACAGGCGGATTTCCGAGTCAAATTGCCACAGACAAAGCATCAGAATAGGAAACCTGTTGTTTTATTGTGACTCTACAAGCTAAACTAAAGAAAACAGATGAAGCAGATAAGTAACAATAAACGGGCAAGTGCGAGTCGGACTCGTACCTGAAGGGTTCCTTACCACCGTACAATGTTTTAAAACGCTGAAGAAACACGTTTCTTGTATGATGACCCCCTTTAATTTTCAACTCCTTTTTTATTTTTAGTATTTGTTGTTATAGCGGCCACAGTAATACATAATCGGTGAAAATTTCAGGTGTTCTATTACGGTTCAAGAGGTAGAGCCCTGTGACAGACGAACAGACAGACGGACAGACAGCAGAGTCTTAGTAATAGGGTCCCGTTTGCACCCTTTGGGTACGGAACCCTAAATAGAACTTTTCGTCTTACTTACAATGCATAAGACCTTCATCATCATCGTTATCGTCAGCTCCACGACGACGTCAAAAGACCCACTGCTCCAATAAGCCTCCTCTCTAGCATTAGTGATCCAATTCTTTCCAGCAATCCGTTTGATATCATCGACCAAGCTAGCCGCTTGACACCCAACACTCCGTTTTTCATTCCTGGGGTACCACTCGGTGACAGCCTTACTCCACCTTGTATCGTTCGTTCTAGCCAGGTGTCCCGCCCAGTTCCATTTAAGGTTCGCAATCCTAGAGAGCACGACCTTACTTTGAGCAAAAGACCTTATTTTGAGTCAATGGTCTTAATATATCTTAACCCTTTTTTTCCTGAAGGCTTTTCTTTTTTTAATCTTTTTTTTTTTTTAGAAATTTTCAAACAAAAAAGTTTTTAAGTCAAAGAAAAAATAACTGGTCAGGTGAGAGTTAATCTCGCGTGAAGAGGGTTAAAAGTTTTACAACCGGCCGCCGCCCGACGTCAACCCTCCTTGGAATTGCAATTGTAGCACGAGATGCTTAGTCCTTAAGTCGCCTCTTACGACATACGAAATGCTCTGGTGTTTAGAATGCGAATTTTAACTACAAAAGCCTGTGTGCTTCTTAGCCGAAATCAACAGGCTTATGGAATGTCGCCCCTGTGACAGATAGCGGAGTATCAGTAATAGGGTCCCGTTGGCACCCTTTGGGTACGGAACCCTAAAAAGGCAGACGTTCAAGACCCAGAATGTTCAATAAGATATGAATATTAATACTCGTATCATTAATATTTCCGTAACGCATCTCTCAAGCTGTCTCAGCTCTGCCAGACAAATTAGTGGAGTGAATGACCGCGGATATAGGTGAGTTGGCACGTTGCTTGAGTCACACACAGGGTGCTCCATTTCACAAAGATACAAAACGTGTATTTATATATAAATAAATAAAATAATTATAATTAAATATATAAGTACAAATCACACTGATTGAGCTAGCCTAAAAGTAAGTTGAAACTTGTATTATGGAATGAATGAAATAAATATATATCTCGCAATGAGGGTAGATAGATGCCCAATAATTAAAAATGGGACGGTAAGGTCAGCGGACCTCCTCGCGCTGACCTATGAGAAACACCATGAGATTCCGTATCACACATTTTACTATCTCTCTAGCCCGCACAGTTATCCTGTGCCCACAGGGCTTACCGTCCAGGTAAAGTACACTGTCATTATAACGAATAGGTCAGGTGATCCGCATTCCTTATAATAATCTTAATAAATGAGTTATGTCAGTCATGGCTACGCCTAGTCACAGCTACATAACTACGAATATTCACCGTGCGGCCGCCCGAGCCAGACTGACCGCTAAATCGACGGTGCGACGCTTTTATAAGCCGAACACAACAAGGCAATAGTGGGGATTAAGGAGTTTTATTATTTAAACTACCCACGTGGCGCCTCACGCCACGTGTTAATCACTATCTCGACATATAGATAAACACCCAAGACACAGAATAATTTGAAAAAGACCATTTTCCAATTTGCACTGGCTGAGGATCGAACCCAGAACCTCCGGATTGGCGGACTAGCGTGTTGACCATTACGTCGTGGTCGTCGAGGTCGTCAAATCGTCTAATAAGAAAGTCGTATAAGAAGAAGTCATAGCTGGTCTGGGAGACAAGTTAAAAAACCCCCGACTGTCATGAACGCCATCTAGTGATATGAACCGGAACTATTGATACGACTTGATTTAAACGGCTGGACCGATTTTCATCAAACAAAGCTAAGAACTACCGCAATTTGCTATCACGTGAAAAAAACGTATCGAAATCAGTCCATCCGTTAAAGCGGATTCACAGACAGACAGACAGACCGACATTAGCGTCAAACTTATAACATCCCTATTTTTTTTTCAAGGGTTCAAAAGAAAATACTGAGAATGTAGCTGCTTCTTTTCCCACAGGTCTTAGAAAAAGAAAAGTGTATAAATGATTTTGACAAATGTAAATAAATGAATATGACTTTGAGTTTGATTGGCTAAGAAAGAGTTCCGAAGTTACACGTTACAACATGGGGACTTTTCCATAATTTTACTAAACATTTTAAACAAGTTACATATTCGTTTTAGGACTTGTTTTCTAAGGATTATTACGTTTTTTTTCGAATAGGTATATTTTCTAACTTAGCCGTTAGTTTTTCTTTAAAATACATATACTACTTTTATTAATCGAAACCGTCCATTACTCATGAAAACCATTAGCTGTAATGTCCACTGGAACTAATGATGGTTGTTGTGTGTGCCAATTAAGTTGGTTAATCTCTTTTTAATAGTATTGGAACTTTTGGGTAACAAATGTAATTTAAAACTTTCGGTATCTCGAACCCATATCAATTTTAACCCGATAATGTCCGTAACAAAAGAAAAATTTTCCTTTTTCGTTACTAGGTATTTACGCTGTAGGCTTTACGCTTTCCATGCTGGTCCACCATTACTATTTTCATGCATTTTTTATCCTTTCATGCTGTTTGGATGGCGTCCAAAGGCCCGGGATGCGTTTTCCCGCTTATTCTTCTCCAAGGATAATTTGCATGTCGTTGGTCAACCAAGGATGCCGGCGACCGTGCAACGTAGAGAAAAAATAGCCCGAACAGTTGTTACGATTATATGACTGTGAGTTTACGACCGGCCACCGCGTGGAGCACCCGCTGTGGACCCCAACACAGGCGAAAATTTTGACGTATTGCCAGCCACACAAAGGCTGCGTCATCGCAGCGTTGCTATAGCGTAGTCGCAATGGGCATATCCCTTCTGCTTCGTCTGGGGCTCGGGGGTCAATCGTGTGTGTGTGCGTTGCGACCACGCAACGCATCGTGTATGCTGTGTACAGCATGGTTACGTAAAACGACGCAGCGTCAGCGCAGCGTCGACTTTAGTTTAAAATAATATTAATTATATATGTTACGCTCAAAGACCGAATTATTATTGCCACAACGCGTTGTGGCTGTTTTAGTAAGGCCGTTGTAAAACGGCTACGACGGGAAATTCGTGTTACAATAGCCAAAGAAACAAGAATCAAATATTTATTATGCCTAATACAATGTTATCTATACTAATATTATAAAGCGGAAGAGTTTGTTTGTTTAAACGCGCTAATCTCAGAACCTAATGGTCCGATTTGAAAAATTCTTTTTTTGTTGGGTAGTCCATTTATAGAGGAAGGCTTTAGGCTATAACATTACGTTCCGACAACCACGCGAACGAAGTCGCGGGCAGAGCTAGTCACAATATAACATGTAAAGCTTGCGAACGAGTGCCAAATCCAATTTACAGAAATAAGTAACACTGAGTAGTCTTAAGAAAACGGAGCCAAGCTGACCAGTCCCTACTGGCGGCACCCGTTCACGAGTTGACGCGTGGATCAGCCATCAAATCAAATCAAATCAAAATATCTTTATTATCATAGGATATTTATAACATCTCTTAATAATAGTCACTTTCATTTGTTTTGCACAAATGTTGACGTCAAATCGTTACTTACAGCTAAGTTTACGCCGCTTCCAAGGCACAAGTGCAGAAGAAGCGTCAACAAACTGCACTGCACGTTTTCTCCAAAGACGTCAACTAACAAACTTAAAACTTAAAATTAGATATGTGAATGGAATAAGAATACATTGTTTGTTATGTCATTATTGAAATTAAACTATAAGAATTACGAAATTTTAAATAATGTCAATTTGTAAATGTAGTATGTACCAATGTACCTAAATTATGACATGTCTAAGTATACAAACCTTTAAGAGGGACCCACGCCGAGCTCAAGCCTATAATAAACCTTCTCACAAAGAACTTTCTTTATATAAGCTTTGAATTTCTTTTATCGCTGAACTCAACCATATTAGAGGGAATCCAGCGACCCGACCCACGACGCCACCACCAGTCTGGACACTCAACGCGTTGTGGCCTATTATTTCGCTTTTTTTTAGCCATTTATGTCCCATAATTAGGCAAAAGCCTTCCCTTTTTGTTTCCAATCACTTCTATCTTTAGCTAATAATATTTTAAAATTGATAATATTAATATTTATTTCTTGACCTAGCGACTTATAACGACATCTAGTACGTAATTCTACAACCACTCTGTAGTGACTGGCGGCAAAACTGGCGCCACTGGCGGTCATATATTTTTTAGGGGGACAAATTAATAATTAAGGCGATTTTAGGGGTTTTTGACACAAACTTAGGGATAAATATTTTTGAGAGTTGGTAACACTGACCAAACCATAGTAGAAAAAAGTGCCAAGTCTATTTTTCTTAAACTGACATAATGTAATGCGTTTCCCGGCTGCAATCAGCCATATGTTGCCATGTGCAACACTTGCAGTTGGCTGCGGGCCAGACTCGGTGTATTGGCCATTATATCACATAAAAAAGATTTATATGCAGGCAGGGATTGGGCCATTTAGGAAAACTGGAAAACCATTTTCATTAGCATCAACTAAACTATATACAACGCGGAAAAGACATAAGCGTAATAAATGATAGCACAGGCTATACTAGACCACTACCTTTCTCCTTTTTCTTCTTCTTCTTCCTCACCTTATCCCACTTTACGTGGGGTCGGGACAGCATGTGAGTCTTTCCATTTTCCTCTATCTTTTGTCAAGGCACTTGTTACATTCTTTTTATCCATATTGTCCTTAACGCACTCCATCCACCTTTTCTTAGGTGAAGGAAATAAGAACAGAGGAAGGCCTCTGTTCTTATTTCCTTTAACCTTCAAATCAGCACCTTTCTGGTAACGTGGCTCTCCTCCCTCCTCATTACATGTCCATACCATCTTAGTCTATTGCTTCTCAACTTTTCCGTTATTGGGGCTACCTTTGTACTTCCTCTTACATACTCGTTTTTAATTCTATCCTTTCTTGTCACTCCACTCATCCATCTTAACATTCTCATCTCCGCTGCGTGCAGTCGTCTTTCATCCGTCACCTTGGTAAGTAGCCCAACATTTTGAACCGTATAAAACAACTGGTCTTACTACGCTTTTATAAATTTTTCCTTTAAGTGTAAGGGGCATTCGCGCGTCACAAATAACCGGGTGTCACTTGCCTCCACTAGACCACTACCTGTATTAAAATAAAATTATAATAAACCTTGTTAGTGAAGTATTTCATCTAAAGTGCAATATCGAGGAAACGGTTCAAAATGCTGGCAACTTTCCCCCGCTGCTAGGTATATACTTATAGCTAGACTAAAAAACTGCACTTGCATAGACATAGACTTATTTGATCTAAAAAAACACACAGATGCATATTAGGAAACATACACAATTTTAACACACAAAAAAGAAACAACAGACGTGCAAACTTGAATCTTCATGAGGCGCGTTGTGATATGTTTTACAAAGATTTTGGCGTCAGCGCCAGGACTCAAGGTACGAAAACATAATTGCCAACCAGACCAATATATTTTCTTTTTTCCCGCTCCAGCAGCATAAGCAGCTGATCTGCCAATATTGGACGGTGCGACGGGGCTAAAATTCAAAATTGAGATGGAATGAATAAGATTAGTTACCTAAGTTCAAATCATTAAACTCATACAGGAAGTTATTAATACAAATAACTATAGACCGAACAACAAAACACTTGAAGCTAAACTGCATCAGGTTACTGGCACTAAGAGTGCACCCTGTATTCATATCGCTCGATATTGGCACTGCATACGCATTGACGCCATACTATGCAAGATACACTGACGTCAATACCACAGCAATATGCTAAGCAGAATGTAATATATGAAGCTTTTTAATTAATTTTATAAATAATAATACTGGTCCATGAAAGATTGCATGAAAGGCGTGTTTGGCATTAAAGCTCGGTTTTGTTAAACAGCTAAATATCGTTCAGCTGGATTGACAATGTGTCACGTAACATGTTTAAATAAACGGGCAAATGCGTGTTGGACTCGTACATGAAGGGTTCCGTACCACCGTACAATGTTTTAAAACGCTTAAAAAACACGTTTTTTGTATGACGACCCCCTTTAATTTTTAACTTTATTTTATTTTTAGTATTTGTTGTTATTGTGGTGATAGTAATACATAATTGGTGAAAATTTCAAGTATCTAGTTAATGCCATTATGAAGATCAAGAGATAGAGCCCTGTGACTGACGGACAGACAGACGGACAGACAGACGGACAGACGGACAGACAGCGGAGTCTCAGTAATAGGGTCCCGTTTGCACCCTTCGGGTACGGAACCCTAAAAACCAGCTAACCACGTTTAGGTTATTTTCAGGATGTTAATTACAAACAAATTTATGACGAAAATAAAACCTCAATTCAACTTCTTAATATGTAATCTAGTCTCCAACATCATAGAACACCAATAAGGAATTATACAAAGTTCGATGCAAATGGATACAGAAAAGTTTGTTAACGCGATATAATCGCAATGGCGTAGCGGTTTCTCTCGGCCTACATTTGATTCACGTAAATTCTCCATCTTGCCGGTAGGGGGGGGGGGGGGGGGATTGAAATAACTATATGGGAACCAAGCTAAAGATCTGCTTTATTTTTCCTAACCATTTGCAGTCCAAAATCATAAACGATGTCTCCGATTTCTCTCTATGAAAACAGCTTACTCTCGAAACGCTGTGAAGAATTCCGAACTAAATCTACAATCTTACGTCTTGCGCCGCGGCATTGATGAATACAAATCGTTTATGCCATTCTGCGTATGAGGTGTCAGTTATTTAAGGGTACCCCTTCGATCCGATAAACTTTTTAATAATAATGCATTTTGGCATAACGGGGTTGGCATATAGTTGTTACGCATAAATTATGAAAAGCAAAGTGTTTTTATGGCATAATGGTGTCATATGCATAACCTTAACTTACTCTAATGTTCTTTATTATAATTCTCATGATCATAAAAGTAAAGGGCATAATTGTAGTATACCTAAAGGTTTTCAAGTATAAAATACAAAATTCATAATAGACTTATCCATAATAATAAAAATGCAGTTATATTTAAACCAAACAAACAAAGACAAATAAAAATCTTGTGACAGAGCGCTATAGTTAGATTAAGGTTGCGGCGGGGTGGCCCATGCCGCACAACATATGCGTTTCCCACATACAAAATATATTATTTTATACATACCTGCTTTATTACATATTTTTCCTTTTAGATTATCGAAAGAAATTGGTATTTCATAAATATATAACATAGTTATGCCTTAAGTTGAATTGCCAAAAAATTTTATGACTAGTTATTATTATTGTGAAAACGCTAATGCTAAAAGTTTATATGCCGATATATAATTATGTTTAAATTAATTATGGTAAAAAAATTAATGCCATACAATTTATTCATAATTATCTTTATGCGATATGATAATAATGCCAAAAATTAATATGCCACCTTAATTTATAGCTATAAATTTTATGCATTCAAATATGGACCCGTTATTTAACGCTGTTTTACGAAACCGAGCTGTAATGCCAAACAGCTAGAGGTTTAGTGAATAAGCGGATTATACCATTCAACTGCGACATATCTATATCCAGATCGTTGGTATTTACACTATCTTATCACAATGTATGCAATGACATCAGTTCTGGACCGATTTACTTATATTTAAGATGAGTTGTGATGACTGTTATTGATGAACCCTGATGTATATATATCCAGATTCCAGATTGTTGGTATTTAAACTGTTTTATCACAATAAGACAGTTTAAATACCAACAATCTGGAATCTGAGTGTCACAAACAGATGAGTTGTCACAATGTTTGCGATAGAGCGTGAGTTTTTAAAAAGTATTTTCATCATCATTTCACAAACAATATTGAAACAAATTAAAAAACTAATTAGTTACATCTTCTGATTTTATTATTATTCTGATTTTACGACTTTTGATTTATCTGCACGTCATTATCCTTCCAAGATATTAAAAAGATGGCAGAGAGAAAAGAAGAATGGAGGCATATCCACTTAACTTCACGGGAAAGAGCAAACTATTAAATTAAAAAAATATATATTTTCCCTTAAGTATTATTTTTGAAGAGTACCTAAATATCTAAAACCTAAATATCTGAAATATTTTTTTACAATTAATAGAAATAGCAAAATTCCTTTGAACAAAATTGTTCCGTGCACCCGAAAAGCTATTTATAATTTTTCCCTCAGAATGGTTCATAACATTTGACCGAAAGCTACATTTCTCCGAAGCATCAGATCGATCACCGGCCATCAATAACAGCGCCGTCTAGCGACACGGTCCATTACTTCGAGTATCGTATTGAGGAAGTAAACATTGAGAACGAACTATTCCTTTTTAGGATTCCGTACCCAAAGAGTGCAAACGAGACTACTGAGACTCCGCTGTCTGTCCGTCTGTCACAGGGCTAGACCCTTGAAATTTTCACCGATTATGTTTTACTGTGGCCGCTATAACAAAAAATACTTAGGTACTAAAAATAAGAAAAAATTAAAGGGTGTCGTCATACAAAATATGTGTTTTTCAGGTTTTAACTCTTTTTTTTAATGGAATTAACTAAATACTTGAAATTTTCACCGATTTATGCATTACTATAACAAAAAACCGCCATAACAAAAAATACTAAAAATGAGGAAAAGTTAAAAATTAAACAAGAAATATGTTTTTTCAGCATTTTAAAACATTGTACTGAGGTACAGAACCCTTCATGTAAGAGTCCGACTCGCACTCTCCCAGTTTTTTATTTATCTGTTGGTTTTTGGCATATAAATCGTGAGTGACTTTTTTACTGTGGGTTTGAGTGCTTCTCCCTTGATATTGAATCGCTTGATACTTAGCTCTTCCGTGTTTCCTTAAGTAACGTCAACAGGGAGAAATTATCATAAAAGCATTAAGTCTACCTTTTGTAGCTTTTCGGAATAATAAAGTTTAAAATAAATAAATATTATTTAAGTTATGAAGAATCGAATCGAATCGTCTAAGATGACGACCTTCGTGGCGTAATGGTTAACCTTTTAACCGCGAACATCGGATTAATCCGACAAACATTTTCGTGCCAATTTCGCGAGCGTCGGATTTATCCGACCAAAAACTATGGATTAACACATTTCCTCGCGCTGGGACCACGACAACTGATATAAAGTCTTGCGGTGAAAGGGTTAACACGCTGGACAAACATCTATATATGTGTTTATCATAAAATATATTATCTTTGAGTAAGTATCCCATTCTGACGCGTGGTTCCCGGCAGAGTAGAATAGGACCACTCCAAGTCTTCCTGTGGATGTCGTAAGAGGCGACTAAAGGAGAGTTCCGTCACTGCACATGAACAGACTTCCGATGGGCAGCAGCGTCGGAAGTGCGATAGTGACCCCCCACTGCGCTCGCCAACCCGCCTGCCAAGCGTGGCGAGTATGGCAAAACCCCTCTATGAAGGTACAAAATGCGACCAGGCCCCCAGTACCGGCAGCCCTGCTATTCCTGACTCCGGTAGCGGTCATGGTAACGGCAGGGCAGGGGGTGCTAAGAATCCCCGGATGGGATCCGGCTACCACCACCGGCGAAAACTGGCCCTGGTAACACACAACGTCTGCACTTTGAGGACAGACGAGAAACTGACTGAGGTGGAAGAGGAGATGAGTAGGTTACGGTGGGACATAGTGGGGTTGTCTGAAGTCCGAAGAGAGGGCGAGGGCACGACAACCTTAGAGTCCGGTAACCTACTCTATCACCGGGAGGGAGACGAAAAGAAGTCCCAGCATGGTGTCGGGTTTCTCGTTCACAGGTCCCTCATAAATAACGTAGTGACCATCGACAGTGTTTCCAGCAGGGTAATATACCTGATACTCAGAGTATCCAAAAGATACTCGTTGAAGGTCATACAGGTATACATGCCGACCGGAACACACTCAGATGCGGAGGTTGAGGTAGTGTATGAGGACATTAGTAGAGCCATACACGCCTCCAAAACCCATTTCACGGTTATTATGGGGGACTTTAACGCAAAACTGGGGAAGGGACGCGATGGAGAGATCAGGGTGGGGCAATTTGGATATGGTAAGCGCAATGACAGGGGGCACAGGCTGGCTGATTTTCTGGAGGAAGAGGGACTCTTTGCGATGAACTCTTTCTTCAAGAAGCCGCCACAGAGGAAGTGGACCTGGATGGGTCCTAGTAAGAATAACCAGCCACCAGTCAAGAACGAGATAGACTTCTTCCTGACAGCGAAGAGGCAGATATTCAATGATGTCTCCGTGATCAATATGATTAAAACCGGCAGCGATCACCGAATTGTAAGAGGCATCTTGAATATCGACCTCCGACTTGAAAGGTCAAGGCTTATGAAGTCTACGCTCCGACCATCACTGAGCCAGATCCAAAACCCCGAAAGCTTTCAAGTTGAACTCTCCAATCGCTTTGAACTTCTCCAGGATTGCATTTCAGTGGACGAGATAAGCAACGGGTTTATAGAAACTGTTCAAGCAGTGGGATCTAAGTTCTTTAAGTCCCGCCCTAAAAGTAAACCTCAAAAAATCTCTGCTCAGACCCTAGACCTTATGACACAGCGACGATCCATGCCGCTGCAAACCTCCGAAGAGCTAAGTCATATCGAAAGCTTAACCGACAAATTCAAAAGTCCTTGCGACACGACATTCGCTCCTTTAATACTAAATGTATTAAGGAGACGATAGAACAAAACAAAGGTTCCAAAGTGTTTGCAAGGGCTATGTCTACTGGGCAGAGCCGATTGACTAAGCTGAAGACGGAGGGCGGAAACGTTGTGTCGACGGGGGAGGGGGTTCTGGAAGAGATCGAGAGGTTCTATGGGCAGTTATATACATCCGTTGCAAAACCTAACATAAATACGGGAAAAGATCCAAGAGCCAAGTTAACCCGACACCATACCGAAGATATCCCGGACATCAGTCTGTACGAGATTAGGATGGCTCTCAAACAGCTTAAAAACAACAAGGCGCCGGGCGAGGACGGAATCACAGCAGAGCTTTTGAAAGCGGGCGGAACGCCGGTACTGAAAGTCCTTCAAAGGCTCTTTAATTCCGTTCTACTCGAGGGAGTGACGCCAGAGGCGTGGAACGGGGGTGTGGTGGTTCTGTTCTTCAAAAAGGGTGATAACACTCTCTTGAAGAACTATAGGCCCATCACACTTCTGAGTCATGTCTATAAGTTGTTTTCGAGAGTCATCACGAACCGTCTCGCTAACAGATTTGATGCCTTCCAACCTCCCGAACAAGCCGGGTTCCGAAAAGGCTATAGTACCATGGACCACATCCATACGCTGCGGCAGGTTATAGAGAAGACGAGGGAGTATAACCAGCCGTTATGCTTGGGGTTCGTGGACTTTGAGAAAGCCTTCGATTCGATCGAAACATGGGCCGTGCTTTAGTCTCTCCAGCGGTGCCGTATTGACTATCGGTATATCGAGGTGTTGAAGTGTTTATACAACAAAGCCACTATGTCGGTCCGAGTACAGGAGCTCAGTACGAAGGCTATTCCATTGCAAAGAGGCGTGAGACAGGGAGATGTCATATCTCCAAAACTGTTCACCGCTGCTCTGGAAGATGCCTTCAAGCTTCTAGAATGGAAAGGACTGGGCATTAACATCAATGGCGAGTATATCACTCACCTTCGATTTGCCGACGATATCGTTGTCATGGCAGAATCGATGGAGGACTTAAGTACGATGCTTGAAGACCTAAATCGAGTTTCCCAACAGGTTGGCCTGAAAATGAACATTGACAAGACGAAGGTCATGTCGAATATGCACGTAACGCCTTTACCTGTTTCTGTTGGGAGCTCCACCCTCGAAGTTGTAGACCAGTATATCTACCTGGGTCAATTGATCCAGGCAGGAAGTTCCAGCTTCGAGGAAGAGGTCTTTCGACGAATCCGACTCGGCTGGGCAGCGTTCGGGAAGTTACGCAGTGTCTTCTCGTCCAAAATACCCCAGTGCCTCAAGACGAAAGTGCTTAATCAATGTGTGTTACCAGTGATGACTTATGGCTCTGAAACGTGGTCCCTTACTATGGGTCTCATAAGAAGGCTCAAGGTCGCTCAGCGGGCTATGGAGAGGGCTATGCTAGGTGTTTCTTTACGTGATCGAATCAGAAATGAGGAGATTCGTAGAAGAACTAAGGTAACAGACATAGCCCAGCGGATTAGCTCATTGAAGTGGCAGTGGGCGGGGCACATAGCGCGAAGAACCGATGGCCGATGGGGCAGAAAGGTTCTCGAATGGCGACCGCGTACCGGCAAGCGCAGCGTAGGACACCCACCTGCTAGGTGGTCAGATGACCTGAGCAAGGTTGCAGGAAAACGCTGGATGCAGGCCGCTTACGATCGGTCGTTTTGGAAATCCTTGGGGGAGGCCTATGTCCAGCAGTGGACTTCCTGTGGCTGATATGATGAAGTATCCCATAACACAAGTTTAAAAAAACTTACTTTGGGGCTGGCTTAATCAGTGTGATTTGTCCCTATATATTTATTTATTTAAGATGGAGCAGAAAACATACATACTATCACGTTTTTATCCCTAATGGGACATAAAGATCATTTTGTGGTTTTGTGGCTCTAAGCAGACAGAGCCCAGGGTCTCAAGACCCAAAGGCTACATTTAGCGTGATGGTGGGGGAGAAAGTAGAAAAAGGTATCAAAATAAATGGGTTGCTATACCTATAGCCGCATCGCTTTTTAACATAATTCTCATTTTCGCCTCTTCCTTCGATCATGGATCAATCATCATCGCAGAAAAACACAAATAATTGTCAATGTCTTCAACAAAAAGACATCCAACGCTACAGGAATCTGAAACTAAACTTAAGCTAACCTAATTCACCCTAATCTAGAAATAAACTCTGCCATTAAGGCGACGTGGGTTCACAATTTGCAATACTGTGCGTGTTTTTGAAAAATCACTGTTATTGAACTACTACAGTTTATTCCTCAAAAAATTTACATATAAATCTTAAGGATTTTCTACAGATACCCAAACAACAATAGCCAAAACACGATTGAGCATTTTTGACTCGATAGAAAAAAATCACAAACATACCTCTAAATTTGCCTAAATTTGCCTTTATAATACGTATTACTATTTTATAAAAATAATTACATTACAAAAATGTATTATCTAAATATCTATCCGTTTTGGCTACAAAAAAAATTATAAATAAAACACTGCGAAATATTGTCGAGAGCGAAGGAAGGGTCGGAGCCGTGCTCGACGATATTTCGCAGTGTTTTATTTATTATTATTTTTGTATTATATTTATAATTTATTTTGTAGCCAAAACGGATAGATATTTAGATAATACTTTTTTTGGTATAATTTTCATATAAAAAAGTGATTGTATAAAATAGTAATACGTATTATAAAGGCAAATTTAGAGGTGTGTTTGTGATTTTTTTCTATCGAGCCAATAATGCTCAATCGTGTTTTGGCTATTGTGGGTGTCTGTAAAAAATCCTTAAGATGTTTATGTAAATTTTTTGAGGAATAAACTGTAGTAGTTTAATAACAGTGATTTTTTAAAAACACGCACAGTTTTGCAAATTGTGAACCCACGTCACCTTAAAGGCAGGGCAGAGTATTTCTAGATATAGGTACTTATTCTACTTTTAAAGGCTGGGTTTTTATAGATTCTGTCTAATGTAAGGGACAATCTAGACAGAATCGAATAGAAACTCATACAAACGTAGTCTAGCCACAGAATAAATAATACTAACGTACAGAAGTCTCACTCAGCAAAGAAATTCAAAGAAATATCTACTCAATGTGGCTAGCGATATGGTTTAATTTAGCTCACGTTAGAACTCTTTTGGCACCTTTTCGCATAGATACCTAGACATCCAATGTTCTGTACAATTTGTATTTGCTGGACAATAAAGATTAAATAAATAAAATAAATAATCCATTGCAAGCCAATTTCATTCTTATTACTCTGGACAAACGAGTCGTATAACTGAATTTACCACCCGGAGGGGCCGCCTGTGCGCATAGTAATAATGTAGGTACATTTTAGATACCTAAACGGGGAGTGACACAGGCCTGGTCTAGCTTTTATTTTAAAACAACATGTCAGATTTCGGCAAAGTTTGTAATTTCAAAGAAATTGCATATAATAAGTTTTTAACAGTCAAAATTATAACTTGATAGAGAATATAGTGTATCATATTATATTTGACCTTCAGTATGGAAAAGTTCTACACCCTTAAATTTTCTTTCAAGTTCAAGTTATTTTGAATGTTTCAGACATTAATGAATAATAATATGCAATTTCATAATATTTATTTTTGCGCCGCAACTGATTTTATCTGTTTATCCCTATGGTTGACTGAGAGAGAACGCTATTAGCGTTAAGTCCGCCAATTGTAAACAATTATTATTATGGATCAATAAAGTTTTAGTAAATAAATAAATTTCTATGAAATTATAAAAAATCTGTCATTTCATTTCAAAATAAAAGCTAGATTACATTTTATTGCAGTCTTTGATATTTGACTGCCTCCGGTCCGTGGTCAAGGCTTTTGCTTTGTGATTCGGAGGTCGTGGGTTCAAATCCCACTGGGAAGCTTACTTTGTGAAAAGTTGTTTTCAATCTAGTTAGGATATTGCAGGCTTGAATCACCTGATTATCCGAAAAGAAAGATGATACCGTGCTTCGGAAAGCACGTAAAGCTGTGGGTGCCGAACACCATCTAGCGTTTGTTTAAACCTATCCCAGGATTGATTCTGGTCTACCACTTGGGTTGCGGAGGTCAGACGGTAGTCGCTCTGTGTAAAAACCAGTAACCTCGTCAAATCACAGGTAAGGTAGCGGACCCCGGGCTCTGAAGCGTTACCGCTGAGGATGCAACCGGGAATACGCTCGGATGATGATGATGAATAGAATTAATATTTATTTATTTTTCTACAGAGGAGATCCTGAAATCCCGGACAGCGCTGTGGATGTCAGCGGATGGTCATATGGTGCTTTACGCGACGTTTAACGACACCTTGGTTCACGAACAGAAGTATCCGTGGTACGGGGCAGCCTTGGACACGGACGACCCCGTGAAGGTACTACATCACATTTTTTAATTTATATACATACGAGTACATATATATGTGGGGCGGGGTGGTGAATAAAAGTAATTTCTTCCGTAAACTTCTTCGTCTTTATTTTAATTCAGCACACGTCTTTACAAAATCGTCCTAGTCACCATATTCTTATTCTATCCCTTCAGCTTATCCCTCTCTTTCACACCTGTGCAATAATCCTATTTGACTCTCTCATTCTTTTAACAATGTATTTCCTTTTCTTTCATACATCACCTTGCATATAACCTATCTCTCTCTGTCTCTCTTACAATGTTGCTAGGCCACATATATAACGGGTGTAAGCACGAAACTTTTTAACACCCGACAAAAAGATCACGCTTATGTCTGTCTCTCTGTCTGTGTCGATCGATGGATCGATTTTGATGCGGTTTTATTTAACGTGAAAGAAATATTTTTTAAGTTCCCTTGCGGTGGTTCTTAGCTATGTTTGATAAAATCTGTTCAGCCTTTAAAAGTTATTGGGTGTTGACACTTGCAAGTCAGGGCTTTCTCTAGTAAATAATAGATGGCGCTATGGATATTTAGTCGTATCGGTAGTTCCGCTACTCATCACTAGATGGCGTTCTTGACATTCGAGGATTTTTTAATTTGCCTAGCAAATAAACTTTTTTATTGTTTTGTCTTCTTTTTCTTTTAGTGCCTCTCCATTACTGGATGTTGGCCGTCAGCTTCCCAAACTCCTCTCTATCCATAGCCAAGCGAAACAAGTAATAACTTAACTTTGGTTATTCCGGTCCACTCTCATAAGTTCCTCAGCCAAGATTTTTTGCGTCTTCCAACGCGTCTTTTGCATTTGACTAGTTTTGTCTAACGTTTCGAATAAGAGTTACATATCTTTCGTGGTCGCAGACTGACTGGCTGGGGAGTAGTAGTGTCTTCTTGTTGATGGTAAACGCAGATTTTGCCCACATTTCATAATGTCACTAGTGTTACTACCCACATTGTCGTCAATATTTATGTATTAACCCACACCCACCCACGGTACACACCACACTAACTGACTGTTTGTTCGACACTTACCTACGCGTTTTAACTTTTGCAATCACTGGGTTCCATGCAGATGATAATTTTGAACCCGAAAAAGGAGAAGTCAGAAGTACCCCGTAACCGGCGGGCATGATGAAGAGAGAGAGTCTATCACAATCGTATTAAGTGGAGATACAATTTCTGCCTTCCCCTGTGGGCAACAGGTGTGAAAATATGTACGAGTATGTACGAATGAGTAGGTATGAATCTATGAATGTTACTTTCAGTATCCTAGGAGCACCAAAAGGATTCTTAGACGCAGCTGTAACTTTCAAAGTTTCCAGTTTAGCATTTTCACGGAAAGTGTTATTACATTTGTGATTTACTTTTCATCATCGACAACCATTCACATCTCACCGATAAAGAAGACCACAAATTGAAGTCGCTATTTTTGTTTCAAATTATAAAAGGGTCAACAGTGCCAACTAAAAAAGTTTACATATTACGTAAAGGCTTAAGAGGGCGCCTGATGCTGATAATCGAAATTTTGCTTCCGCATCTACGAAGATAAATTTACTGTAGCTGAAGCGAGACAGCGAGCCATGCGTAACGGAAGAATCGCGGCGGGTCAATGTGGCTGGTTTATGCGTTCCTGGTTTTTAAGGTTATTTCGTTTTACATTAATATTAGTAATAATTAGTAACATTTAAGAGTTATTTAAAAAGTAAGACATATGATGACTGCCTTATGTTTACTACAATTATAATTCAAAGTTACAAGGGCTAATTTATTGTATTTCTTTAATACTAGCCATTTTAGTATAATTCGGTGGTGATTCGGAGGCAACTTCGCATTTTTTTCCATCGGATAAAATTTAAGCACGATTGCTTAAAATTTTCTCGATGGAAAAAAATGCGACGACGTTTTTGAAACATATAATGACTAGAGTTAATCCTGATATATATATCCATATTTCAAAGTGAGTATTTCGTTAATATTGATAATATTTAAGATCGCTCTAAGTGCTATCTGTAACTATCAGGGTCACACGCGGTCTTAACATTTCGCTTTTGAAGCAATAATAAACCCAAAATTAAATAGTTGTAGCAAGCACGCTAACCCAAATCAAATATAATCCCCGGGCAACGTTTAAGTTGTTACGAACTTTGACGTGTAAAACATGTGTACAATCAAATTTCGTTCACAATTTATGCGAATCGTATGCAAATGGCGGGTCTTAGCGAGATTTCACGTTTCCAGCGTGAGGTTAGGGAAACCCATTTCGGGAGCAAATTGATTGACCTGGAATAACTTTAGAAGTGGTTTGGTGCTTATGTCAGAGTGGATTGCGTTTATTTTTATAGAACCCTCAGAAATCAGTTGGTCAAAACACCTAAAAATTAGAAGATATAATTAAGTGTTTTGTCTCTTTTTAGGGCTTATAAAATTTTCCACAATGTTCGTGACTTTAATATTAGTAGACAAAACTAGTGTTGTCCTTTCTATCTGTCTTCAAGCTCTTGTCGGTCTCATTGTGTGGAAAGAGATACACAATGATTATTTTTTGGTTGCCATTGTAGTCCTTTCATTAAACCAGAAATACACTTTTTATACGAGTACAAACGATTAAGGAAATGGTCGAGTTTCGTCATCACGATTTTGATTCCTTTTTGCACTTTTTCGTCCATCATCACGTCTAAAAGTGGCTAACGAGTCTTGAGGCCGGCCCTGGGCTCATCTAATTAGAGCGACAAGACCCAAAATGATGTGACTGCCCCGTTAAGGATAAAGACGTGATGGTGTATGCATGTGTACTTCATACAAACATGATTGTAATCAACTCCTTTCTGCTTTTGCTCTAGACGTACCCGGAAATCAAAAGCGTGCGGTACCCTAAACCGGGCACCAACAACCCGACGGTGACACTCACGGTAGCAGACATAGCCGACCCAAAGCACATCCGGACGAGACACCTGACACCGCCGAAGGCCATCTTGGAGTTGGGGTAAGTGGTTATACAAAATCTTTACCTACAGTGCCATATGAAGAAACTTAAAGTCCTTTTCTCCAAACACGTCAACTACAAAATAATAAATAGAAAAAAAAAATACGTCTGTTAAAATATACAGAGAATCAAAATATACAAGTAACGAAAAAGTCGACGCCGTGTCGTATGGGAGGTCAAAAGGATGGCCGAGGATAGTTAAACATAGAAACTACTCCTCTGATAAGCATGTACTTAGTTCTAAAATTATAGAGAGATACAGAAGGTTATCTAAATGCTTCAAAACTTTTCTCCGTTCTGCTGTGCTCTTGCCGGTAGAGTACAAATTCTATTCCATTTGTCGTTTATCCATATTTCCATATTTGGCGTTCATCTTCTCCTTTATCTGTTTCATGTAACTATGCTTCGGTATCAATGATAGTCTTTATGAAATCGTCGTGTCGTATCAGATAACCTAATACACCGTCACTGTACTAAATGCTTACTACATACTAAAACAGCTATTATACGTCAGTCAACTGAGAACTCTTTGTCATATAGAAGCATTCTCGGATTTTCTTAACCCTATTATACATATAATACTATGAACACACCGTTGGCAGCATCTAAACACGTTCAACTAGAATAGCACCCACTGAACTGCAATTCAATCAAGCATACTGCCAAGTTTATTGCCCCGAGCGTTATATCGCCACTATAAACTAAATAATTTACAGATCAGCATTATTTACGTGTGTTTTTAACGTACCAATAATACGATGTTGGAGTATTATTGGCAGGCTTGCCTAAACAAGGCCATATCATGCTTCTGTAACGATACTGCATGCCACCTTTTCCTACCTCATTTCTTCATCTCATCCTGTCCGCTTCTCATTCTTCATTTAATTTCAAATTTCATTTCATTCCATTTTCGAATCATTTACACATCCCTCTTCATTTTGATTTATTCCACTACCATCTCTTATCCTGGAAACATATTTAGGACTACCTATCTGTTTATTATAATATCTGCTATAGAAATAATTGAAACACAATATTTACATAACAGTAATACATATATTCAGGGTTTGTGTACGAGTATGTGGGCGAGAGATTTGGGAGTGTCGTTAGACCTTATAATAATATAATTCCGACTGACATAGGCTATAATAATTTTTAAATTTTAAAAGCAGTGGTATTTTTTTAATAAAAATATATATGCCAATTTTAGTCAAACAATCTGTGAGCAGTGTTCATATTTATGTGTGCATTCCATCCAATCAGCCGAACACCATTCTTCTGTTACTTCGTAATTTATATGTGTTCTCTGTAGGTACTGTCACTTACCATCTTGTTCGTTTGCCGCCCTATAACATAAAAAAAAAAAAAAAAAAAAAAAAAAAAAAACTGTATCGACAAGGAAATTTGCCGGTGCTATCAAATCTATAGCTGCAATAATTGTGTTGATCTAACTAATAGTAGTCTGTGGAGGCAGTCTATTAAATCATTAAACACGATTAACTTTATGCTTTTATACTTAAAACCTCCGACTGGGCCTTATTATTACCGCTTATGATGGTAAACAAACTGGGACCAAACCCGCATTTGGAGATCATAAGTGGTCATGAAATATCTTCAGCTTCTCAGTAGTTCGAAACGCACGTGAGTAAATTGTTTGGGTCGTATTTCCATAATGTACAAACATTAGTCCCCTGATTGCTCGCCAGAGAGTGCCGGTAGAGCAGTTATTTTTTTCCAAAAATCTATGGATATTTCGGCATGTCCCTATGTTTTTTTTAAAGAGATACGAACCTTTCTAAAAATTGGTAAGATTATCCACTGTATTCAAACATCTAGCAAACTATATTATAAAAAGAAAACATAGGAACACAGCCATAGCTTGACAACGAAAAGTTGACTTTGTGCACTTTCCATAGGTATTTTTGGTCCAAGCTACAGTTATTTCTATCGCACTCGCTCGGTTGTTGTTCGGGCACAGCACGACAGCAATAATTTTTACACATAGTATTTTTCAATTCCCTCTACCTTAGTGTTTCCTCTTAAGGCGAAGATATAGGCAAATGGCCTTGAAGTGTGAAATAAATTGTTAACTCGTAAATATGGTAATAATTCCCATATTGCTCTTCGTCATGCACTAGATAGCCCTTTAAATTATTTTATGAACTGCCGTTGAAACTATTATTGGTGATCCGTCTAGCTTTAAAACTTGCCGTGGCCACTTTTGGCGGAAGCAAGTTTTAAAGCTAGACGGACTAATGTAAATACTTTCAACGGTGGTTCATAAAATAATTTAAAGGGTTATCTAGTGCATGACGAAGAGCAATATGGAAATTATCTCCATATTTACGAGTTAATAATTTATTTCAAATGAGGGCGCCACTTCAAGGTCATTTGCCTATACCTCCACCTTAAGCTGTAGGTTCTAGCCCGGCTGTAATCATTAGATGGCAGTCGTCTAAATCAGATGATATAGGTGGCCTCAAAAATCTGACATCAGTGTTAGCCACCCGAAATAAACAAGTTTAGAGAAATATGGCGCTGTTCACTTCCTCTACTGTTCCAAAAGTATCTCTATTCAAAAGTTTAACCCTGTTCAAAATAGACGAAAGCTGTCCATTATTGATTGAGCGAGCGCGAAGCGTTTCCGTTTTATGTTGGGCATGGGCGCGCCCGCAGCAGGGTGCAAGGAGGTACACTAGTACCCCCCAATACATGAAAAAAAAAATTCCCCTTCCGCCCACCGCCGCGGTCCACAATGGGGCGGCGGAACGGGTTTAGAGGAAGCAAACTTAAAGACTGCTATTTGCAACCCCCTATTCCCCGTCGCTAGAGAAAAAACTAGACATCATGGGTCTGCATATTGAAAAATAACTGGACATAGGTCCAGGTACGAGTACATACGAGTAGTAGGTATATTTTTTAGAAAATTTTGTGAGAATGTTATTGGTCGTAAGCCCGCATACTGTGAGGCTCCTCTTGCTGTATATCGACTGAGTAAGGGTTGGGACACATCTGTCAGCACGGAACAGCACTTTCCTATGCTGCTATCCTTTTCTGTCGCTCAGAACAGTCATTTGCTAGAGCGAGAGAGAGCGACGGAACGCTTCAGCACCGGCTATGCTGAAGCGTTCCGTCGCTCTCTCTCGCTCTAAACGACTAATAATAATTATTCAAACCACAGACCACAGATCCTTCAAAACCGCCGTCATTTATCTGGGCTTATCCGGGTCCGAAACAGGAACTTCGTGATGTCATCAATCCATCATGGCGTTCATGACAGCCAAATATGTCAATTTAACGACTAGAGATTTGACGCGTTTTGCTTAAGGTCCTAAATCCGGGCCAGCGCTCTCCAGCCGGCCCTGTTCTGCCCTTATTTTAAAATGAATTATTTTAACTTCACCTTTGTTAACGATTGACGGCAAAGTAGAATACGATTAGTCATCATCCCTTTTCTCTCCCATAGGTGTAGTATGCTGTATGTATGAAGCGACTTAGGAAGGTAAAGGTAAAAAACCAGAGGCGGACTTAGGCGTAGGCGATTTAAATTTTACCGCCTTTTAAATTCTGCTTTAATGATTTTTATCAATTCTCCAAATAATATTAAGTAGGTATACTTTTTTATGTGAAACATATAGTCATCTACTCTACTTCTTCTACTACCATTGAAATGGGTGTTTGTCAGAGGATATAATTCAACCGATTTCAAAAAA
Source organism: Acrobasis repandana (assembly GCA_963576875.1). Classification (NCBI taxonomy): domain Eukaryota; kingdom Metazoa; phylum Arthropoda; class Insecta; order Lepidoptera; family Pyralidae; genus Acrobasis; species Acrobasis repandana. The sequence continues at coordinate 5,463,378 of OY756238.1, forward strand.
GTTGCAGTTTATCGATTCGTAGGAATCTTTTATTTATTTTTTTATGTGTGTTCCTGGATTACTCGAAGACATCTGGACCGATAAAAGGATATACTTTCCAGGTGGTTTATAGAAATTTTATTAAAATCGGTTGTTTGGTTTGTTTTTAAAACGAAAATAACTACAAAAAATAAATCGTCTGAGTACGAGTATGCAATTGTTTAAATATTTAGCTTTTCTGGTATTGAAGTCGGTTTTTTGTTTTGAAAAATATCAATAATTATTATCTAAACTAGTGATTTATATAAAATACGGGTAATTGTAGTATGATGTAATTTGAAGTGTTATTTTCTAAGAGCAGAATTTTAAATATTATCTTTATTATCGATTGAATAATTTATATCAAATGAGGACACCAAGGACCGGGTTTAGAACGTTATAATTTGTAGGATTTGTTGTGCGCGTTTTGGATTAACCCGGCCTTAGTAGACACTAGAGTGCGGCATTAAGTAGCTTTAGGTTTCTATCTATCTATAATTTAAGAACTACGTTCTTGTCGGTGGAGTAGTTTCCATGTCTCCCTCTCTTGAGCCATCCTTTTGACCTCCCTATACGACACGTCGTCAACTTTCTCCTTAACTTGATCTATAAATGCTCTTCTTGGTCTTCCCTTTCCTCTTCTTGCTTCTATTTTTCCTTCTATTATGTTTTTAATAAATTGGCGTATAAGATGACCAAACATCTTTCCTCTTCTAATATCGATTGTTTTCCATAAGTTTCTTTTCTCATTAGCTTTAGGTTTACTTGTGGATAAGATGAATAGTGTTAGATTAGTTTTCTATTCGTAAATATTTCCGTACAATATATGTACCTCTAAGCATATGTATAGTGGGTCATTTTTAATTACGCCAATGTCACAGCGATCCATGCTTATTACAAGTTTATATTTAGTTTCATCTGTCCCGTTGTCTGTGTGTCCGTAATCAAATCTTGCAAGCTAAATTAGACCCACTTCCCTTTATTCGATTAAGCTGAAACTTCACATACTTTTGTAATTTGGGTGACAATGAAATCTTCTAGTCCCAATGACCTGATCTCTCAAGCCGGAAGGTGGCCATTGTATCTCTGTGATAAACCGAGTTTGGGCTTGATTGATTCGTCTTAATAGCACTTTAAACTTTTTAGTTTATATTATTTTTTTAGATAAAAGCTTGGTTTTAAAAATATTTAAAAGAATAATTACTTGTTTTTTTCTTACCCTAAGTCTCATGCTAGTTTACGAATTGTAAACGAATCTACATTCACCTTATTCATTGTCGGCGGCATATTTGCATGCGGTTTATTACAAAATTGCCAAATTTGTAACTTGTTTTCTCAGACAAGTTGTACCGTTTCGGTTAGTAAAGCCTAGATTTAGGATCTAGGAAGATAGATTAGATAAAAGAAAGACCAGATATCGGCAAATGAGATAGGTATAATGAACAACTATTACATTACATTAGTTACAAAGATTCACAAGAACACTAGGTACAGAATAGGTAGTCAGGGTCGTGAGTTATAGGCACTAGATCAGTTGAGTAGCCCTTCTAGGTAGAAGAACTACTTAGCTTCAGATGCTGCCGAAGACGAAGAGAACGAGCGCCGGCCGCCGCGCCTTATATATGGGCATGGACCCCCCCGCTGCGCCTAAGAGGGGCGGACAAGTGCCCGCGCGATGTCACAAAGTGTTTTGGTTTGGCGTACATATACCTACAATTTGTAATATAAATTACTTAGTCCTGCTGGCCTAGGTCTAGTTGTACAACTTTTAGTGAACTTTAGTCGGATGTCTGCGGTTTAATGTTATCGTTGAGTATGTGTACCGTTTCGTCTCTATTTTGAAACTCATTTTGACTTTACAAACTTTATTTACGGTTTCTAGCGCCTCTTACTACTGAAAATTTGGAAATCCTTACGCCGAAAGAAAGTTATTTACATAGTATTGGTCGCCTACGCGCCAAAATTGCTTTGTCAGTTTACAAAGATTCTATGCCTAATACAATGTTATCACAATATAACATGGAAAGCTTGAGAACGAGTACTAAATCCAATTTACAGAAGTAAGTAACACTGAGCGCGTAATAAAACGGAGCCGACTTGACCAGTCCCTACTGAAGACTCGCCTATTCGAGCGCAAAGCAAGTAGTCTCGTAGCACCTTTATTCTTAGTCGACTTTTAACATTCTGTGCTTCAAAAATAATAACAATATTTTATTTTCCTTCTAGCGACTACTACTTCACGAGCGCACAATGGGTGTCACTGACAGAGGTCTGCGTGGTGTGGCTGACAAGAACTCAGAATCTATCGGTGGTGTCTGTTTGCAAAAGTCCCATGTGGTATTGCCAAGAGGTGAGTCCTATCCGTTTATTAAACCCTGGTATCATTCCACTAGTAACTGTAGATTCAGAAAAATATGATAAAATCTGTATCTACTTGATTTCAAGTCTTGGCAGCAACTCTTCACGACCAAGCGTGTCTCTTGAGCAAAATTATTTTTCTTCCAACTACGCTAAAATAACTGCACTGTTTAGTGAAAACAGAATGAAAGAGAAAAGTGAAATTGTCTCTTTTGCTTACTCTTAGATCTAGGTATACGAGAAGCAAGAAGGAAAAGTACCAGGATAGCATAAGTCTGCAGAAGTAAACTCCTGCAGACTTATGTCACCTTATGCTATCCTGGTACAATTGCTTTGCATACCGCTGGAAGTCAAGCTAACATAAAACTAGCCTAGATATACGATGCGTTCAGTTGGCCAACCTGACGGCCGTATGGAGTTATACAATTTGCGTGTGAAGTGATGTGTGCAATTGCTTGCCTAATAATTTTACCTAAATAAGCTATTCTTGCAGTATTTGAAAGAAAAGCAGATTATGCACCTCGCAATAAGTAATTTATATTACTCGGTGCAACAATCTACTAATTAGCGTTTTATATTTTCACAGGTATACAGGATAATATCAGGGTCAGAAGGTTGGGTAGAATCGGCTCCTGCGCCGCTCTGGTCGGCCGGCGGTGGAGCCCTAGTCACTCTAGCGCCTATTCGAGATGGACCTGCGGGGCTGTTTCGGCATATAGTGAGGACAGAACACAACGCTCATGGACCAAGGGCGCTGCCTCTCACACATGGCAGCTTCGATGTGACGAAGCTGCTGGCGTGGGATCATGCGAATCAACATATGTAAGTGCGGAAACCTAGTCAGTTTGCACATACGAGACCCCTCTCGAGAGGAGGTTAATCCGGCATATTGTAAGGGCAAAATACAATACACATGGATCGAGAGCGTTGCCAATGCATGGCAGCTTTGATGTGGTGAAGCTGCTAGTGTATCCCACACATGCGAATCAACACATGTAGTCCCATTATTATATTTGGGACTTTGGAAAATCGTGTAACATGCGACATAAGTATGTAACAGGAAGCAGGGCAAGCGCCTGCGACTTGATTTAACCAATAAGCGCGCGCAGTGGTAGAGTTGGCCCTGTGAGTTAGCCATTACCAAGAGGGCATCAACAGTCTTTCTCCATCGCGATCGGTCTTTGGCTACGCGCTTCGGGCCAGGTTAGCCTGATTGTCTTCAACTCCGCTGCCACAGTGCACCGCTAGGTCTGCTTGAGATTGCCTACTTTCCTCTTGCCTTGGGGAGTCCACTCCAGGACTTGCCTCGGTATGTGTGTGATCTCTCCTGAGAATATAGCCTATCAATGTCCGTATACGACTATTTTTCTTCCTTTTTTCTCCCGATCTCATCCCATTTACTTTATTTTAATTATTTCTTCCCTAGAGTGATCGTCGTCATGGCTTCATACTTCCTTTTTTGCCTCTTTCGAAATGCAAAGTTCTAGATATACTTAGCTAGTTATACTAGCTCCGTATCATGGGTAATTTAATATTCTTTTTATTTTGCAGATACTATCTTGGTATACCCGAGGGCAAACCAGGACAGCAGCATTTGTACAGAGTATCTAGCGAGGCGCCGCGGCCAGGTTCCCCGCAGAAGTTGCCATACTGCGTTACATGTAATTCACAGGTATGTTGTGTACCATGCTTATTTCCCTCCAGCATTCATCTTAAAAGTCGAAAATCTGCAATTTTCTAACAAACCAAGCCTGTAAACTCATCGTCTTAGAAGGTGGTCTTTGGATCCTCCAACCCTTAGGTTCATATGATACGAGGATGTTTTTATTTTAATTATTTTAATACAACGAGTAATTTTCGTGACTTTGTCCGCGCGCATCCATATTTATAAAGAGAGATCCCTTAGGTATCCGTGGATAAAAAAACCTTTTGTTTAATTTCCACGTAAAGCATAGACAAACCAAAAAAATATTATTGACCAAGTAAGCGAAGCGGGCGAAACGAGCGAAGCTCTCATTTCATTTCATTTCATTTATTTATTTCTTAAACAATGTACATTGTGTTAGAAAATAATATAACTATACAAAAATAAAAACATAAGAACATAAAATAAAATTAAAAATAAGATCAAAATTAAAAATTAGAAAATAAAAGTAATAAGATATAAAATTGTCAGTGTTAAATTAAAAATTAAGTCAAGTGCATTTTACATTTTACAATATTCATAATGTACCTAAAATTGGTCAATGGTATAGCAGCACTTTTCCAACAGAAGATCACGCAGCTTGGACTTAAACACTAGATGACTGCGAATGTTTTGTAGTTCTCTTGGTAACCTGTTAAATAATTGAATGGCTTGGTACTGTGCTCCGTGTTTTACAATATCCAATTTAGGATGGATGCCATTAGTGAAGTCACGTCTTCTCGTACTTTCCCTATTAAGCCTGTCCTCTTCCGATTCTAAGAAGGGCAATTTCTTGACAAAGTCGGAAAGAACAACCAGGATATACAGGCTAGGGACAGTCAAAATAGAATACTCCTTGAAAAAATCTCTACATGACACATATTGTGGAATGCCTGCAATGGTGCGGATAGCCCTTTTCTGTAGTGTGAATGCCTTGGTCAAATTATACCCAGGGCTATTACCCCAAAGCTTTATACTGTAACGTAACTTTGACTCAATAAGTGCATAATATACACGCTTTAGTTGTTTTACCGAGAATACATCTCTTAAACTTCGGAGAGCGTAACAACTCTCCGTTTCAGCTTCGGCAAAAAATTCTTTCGTGTGTCCGAATTCCAGTTGTTCTCGCCTACAGGTCGCATTTCTCAACCGATTCTCGTGAAATTTTGTGAGCAGGTTCGATAATTACGTAGATTTTTTATGTCAGCTCGAGTTAAAATTTCTCAAAATGGCGGAAATATGAAAGCATGAAAAATAACATTTCAACCATTTCGAAAAATATTCAAAAATGTCATAAAACTTTCTTATACGGGTTATTTACAAAGCAACTTTTTTGACCGACCAACTTTTTCATCCAATAAACTTCAAGGGTTCAGTGTGTGAGGGGCTATGCACAGACAGACTCGCGAGGTCTACAGCTCACAGAGCTACTAGTAGTATAAAGGATAACTGACATGTGTGGTGCCTAATGTTTTTTCTGTTAAACAGCCGTCGCCTTCAATAAACTTGGAGTACTACGGCAACCTGGCGTCCTCAGGGGACAGCACGTGGGACTCCGATTGGGACGAGCTGCCGTCCACCTCGCCCACGCCGGCGAAGAAGAAGAAAAGAAAACACCCCGGTGAGTCAGTTGACAGGACCTTAAGTATGAGGGCGATGATAGAACTGAGCATTGCAGTTATGCTACCTATTCCAAATACAAATAGTAACAAAAAGTAAATAATTTTCAGACCAAGAAATTCAGACCATAATTTATATAATGAAAAGAATTGGTGCTAGTAGGAATCCTTGTGGTACCTCTTTAAAATATTTTCTCATTTCAGTACACTAAAATGCAAACCAACTCTAATAAACAAGCAATTCTAGTATTTAGTCGGCAGGAATTAGTTCAAAGGCAGTTCAGGTCGGATGGAATTACTAATGTCGAGCTATATCAAACGTCTTAAAAACATCAATGTAAAAGGTCCCATACAATTTGCTTTACAACATATATATATTTACATATCATTTGTATTTCAATGCAAAATGCACAAGACAGTTAATCCAGAGATGTAATGATTATGAAAATATTCAAAAGGACCACTACAACAAAGTTAATAAATTTAGGTAATATTTAGTACTATTATAATATCTGAGTTTTAGATACCTTACTCATAAAATTATCTCCTCTTTAATCATTTTCATTTATATTATATAATTCGTTTTTCTAAACTATTCTTTTTTGTGAAAATTTCAAAACTTTTATACTAATTGTTTGCTCACAGAAGGCATGCTTTCAAACGCGCCATGTCTTTACCACGAGGCCCACTTCAGTCCATCATCAGCATACTTCGTGCTGGAGTGCCTCGGACCAGGGGTGCCTACGTCCAGTTTACACAAGATATCGCTGCCGGAGCCAAGGCTGCTGGTGCATTTGGAGAACAATACTATGGTGAAGGTTAGTCTTTCAAAAGTCTTTTAGCCTTTAAAATATTTATAAAAATCAAAATATAATATAAACATATGTTGATTGCCATGAGCAGCAGAGTCGGACTTAATGTAACCGTGTTCTTACCCGACTGCGCCAGAAGGAGGGTTATGTTCTTCGAGTGTATGTTTGTTTGTAAATTTCTTTGGCACGGTCTAAAGCCTAAACGGCTTTTGGATTTTAGCTTGAGAGGTGTCGTTAGAATTGTCCTAACTCTGAGAGTGACACTAGATATATTAAAAAATTTAAATATTCTAAAAAGGGCGGAAATTTGCGCTAATGTCTTTGAAAAAAATTTTTATTTAGAACCTGTCGAGTGGGGTATCAAGTTACAGGATTTTATTCAAGGATTGCAAAAATATATATACATATTATATGGCGGCAGCCGGGTTTTTTTTTATTTTTTTTAATAATTACTGGTTTTTATTTTCTTTTTTTAATTTACCAGTGTTTTGGAGACTTGCGTGAGGATCTAACATTTAGAGGCCTTAAAAGAAGTTCATAACACGTTTTTTAAAGGAAAGAATAATGTGCTTTGGGGTGAGCTTTGAATGGATAAAGCATTTGATTCTCAAAGATTTTCTCCAAAACTTATTAAACTTATAACTGCAATTGATTGCTTTTAATTTGCAAACCAATCGTATTTACTTTACTCACCGACAAATGGTATTTTCATAAGTATAAATCATGTTATTGAAAAATGTAGGAATGCGAACAATTGGAACAAAGCCGCAATGAGTAGTCGACTTATTTTTTATTATAATCCGAATAAGTGAATTAACTGCTATCATGAAAATATCGCATTTGTTTGCGTGTACTCGTAATCACACTAGACACAGAACTAAAAACCGTAAAAAAATCTAGGTCTACAGCATAAATATATGAGCTTTACAATCTGACTCCCTCGTGTAAAGTATGTTCCTTCTGCAAGTGGTGTTTCGCCACACACGTAATGTATCTTCTTAGGCCAGAAAATGCTATGCATTTGCCGCAGGCAGCAGTTGATGAAAACATGGATCGGCTGCGTGATCTCAGAGACACCAAATTTTTTCTTGTGGGTTCTACATGGTCGTGAGAAATGACCTTCCATTATTGGTCGTGAGTCTATTACATTTTCGCCTACGGATTTGTTTATTTACTGTACCTTCCTTGCAAAGTCTCCACATGCCCCCTCTAGATAACTGTGTTCGGCCAAAAAATGCCCATTACGTTTGGCCTCTTAATTATAAGGAAAAGAAACCATGTTATTGAAAAATGTTGGAAGCGAACCAATGAAACAAAGACCGCAATGAGTCGACAAGTCTTTTATTAAACAACGATTAACTGCGATGAAAAGATCGCTTTTGTTCAGGAACACAAAGAATGGAGGAATGATAATAACAAGGGCTTATTTCATTTCTTAGTGGTAGATTATACACAGAGCGCGGTGGAATAAAAAAGACCCAGGCAACACTTTTTAACCTATGATAAATAAATACTTCTTTATTTGTAGATACCTAAAATGGGACTTAATCAACTCCTTACTTCCTAGGCCTTACATAAATAAAAACCGGACGATAATGCATCGTGTATCCTAAATAAATAAACAAAAAAATAGTTACTGCTTTTCATTTCGTCTTATTACTTAAATCCAATTCAAACTCCCATTACTATTATGGAAAAGGCATTATCAATTGTCCATTGTATTGTATTATATCATCACATTTGATAAATGTAAAGGTCAGACCCACATAAATTATGAACGAGGCTCTCGATCTCAAACTAAGAAGGTATCAGAAGGATATCTTTCTTGCCTCCTCCTAAAGTTTATTTCTCTCTCAATTTTGACAACATGTTTTGAAGCAAATATGCTTGCAAAAGAGTGAATGAGAGTAAGCAAACCGAGCCCGAGTCTAACACTCCCTTTCAGCATCCGTTCTCGAGTTGATGCATCAGCAATCGCTCTACCATTTATTTATTTATTAAATCTTTATTGAAGACAAATGTACAGAACGTGGATTTAACGCTAAATAGAAGGGATTAGTTAAGCGTTCTTTGGACATTCATCTATTGTCAATGAAACATCTTCCTTTTCTTCCCCAAATATTTCCTATACGACCGATCGGAAGTAAGATGCTTCTGCCAGATTTCAACCTTGAACAGGTTGTCTAACCATCATTCGTTGGCCAATCTGTCTCAGCAGACACCAGTCTGCACCTACAAGGGCCCAGGCAAATAATTTACCTTCTACAGAAATCAACAAGTCATTTCGTGTCGCTGTGTGGAATTAAACTAAAATAAAATTTTCGTATGAAACTGATTGTAGCGTCATCATCATTTTAGCCGCATAAATAACGTCAACCGCTAGACATAGGCCTCACCCAAGTATTTCCAAAATTACCGATTTAGAGCGGCCTGCGTCCAACGCTTACCAGCGATCTTGTGGGTGGGTCTCCTACGCTTCGCTTGCCAGTACGTGGTCGCCATTCGAAAACCTTTCTGCCCCATTGGCCATCTCGGTTCGTCGCGCTATATAGCGTAAATTGCGCAAATCACAACTCACAAAATTACGCTTCTTTGCCTGGGCCCTAATAAAAAAAAATTATTTCTACTGTTAAGATACTACAAAGTTACAAAATAATGTCACTTGTCATTGATCATATTCATTTTGATCGTGATTTTAGATTTATTAATGCAGAAAAACTGATATTTTAAGAGCACTATTTAACTCCTAGAAACTATGACGGTCACGATTACGTATTTCGTACATATCCCGTAGAAAATGTTTAATTTGACGTTAAGAAATAAGTATCTGATTTGACTTGCTGGAAACAAGCGTGTTTTATTGAGTGGTCGGATCTGTTACTTGCTTATTTGCACCTACTTTCGACATGAAATTAACGTCGATTCTCAAAGTTTCGAGTATCATTGAAATGGCATTTAATATTTATTAACAAGATAATCTCTGTTTGCAAAGGACATGGCGATTACTGAGAAACATTCAACGTTTATTATATTTTCTTTAATAAAATTTATGGCTTCAAATAATCAAATATTTATTCCAAAACTAGACCTTCTCAGGCACTTTCTTATTATTTTTTATCGTGCCCCATAAATACTTAGGGAACTTTAAAATACGGAAACAAATATGTGGCCGAGGCGAGGGCTATTGAGACTTGTTAGTCACTTTTAGTAGTGCTTATATTATGCTCTGACTTTGACTGTACCTCTACCTTAGCTAGTGTTCCTTATATTTATGAAGACCTAGAGCATTTGCACATTATGCCACCGCAGTGCTTTAGCCGCTACAACGCCACTTTTGCACATTACGCCACCGTGGTAACGCTTTAACGGCTGCAGTGCCGCTTTGCACATTACGCCACCGTCCACCGTGGCATTGCTTTAGCCGCTACAGCGCCGCTTTGCACATTACGCCACCGCGGCAGTGCTTTAGCCGCTACAGCGCCACTTTTGCAATTACGCCACCGCGGCAGTGCTTTAGCCGCTGCAGCGCCGCGCAAACGCTCAAAGTTACACACAGGTAAACAGTAGACAAATAAACCAAATATTATAACTTTCATTTACATACTGTATTAACGTATTATAGAAGACCATGTTAAATGTCGAAAGATTCAGTGGACATACATCAGAAGTAATTGTTTTGCTCTTTTTTAAGTACTTATTTTCTTCTCACTTACTTTTTGATATTTCAATATTTTCCTCATACTTCATAAAGGCGAAAATGTTAAATGTTTTTAAGCAATATCTTTTAAGTATCGTTAAAATATTGTTTTCTGTTTTATACATAAAATGGCAATTTCGTCCCTGGGATATTTATTTTCCTGTTAAGTAATTGTTCATTATCTCCTCAGTATCACAGAGATATTAATTTTAAACGAATAATTCGTAATGAACGTAATTAAAATTGTTTATCACAAACAAGTTGCCTTGTCAATGTTTTATTAATTGACATATTTTTACTTAGTAGGTACATACTATTTAAGAACTTTACTTGTTCTACTTTTTTATCTAAAGATGAAGAAGTTTGCTTCCTCGGCTGTGCTGCTTCTTAGCCCGGCGTGCATTTTCCCGGAATATAATATGTCATGCGAAAAAATTGCCAGAATAGTTTAAACGATTTGGTTTACGACCGCCTGCCTGACGTCAACCCTCTTTGCGAATTGTAGCACGAGATGTTTGTGCTTAGTCCTTTAACCGCATCTTACGACATCCACAGGAAGAGATGGAGTGGTCCCATTCTAGGTCATATACCACACGGCCAAGAAAAAAAGGAAACTTAAAAAAATCTCATTTCTTAAAAGTATTTTCCTTAGGTATTAAAATTTATTTTTTTACTCCCAGGGAGCAAGTCATTAATTCAATACTCGCTAGATCTTATGTAAAACTACAATATTCTGTCGTTATACAGGCCATCCTCCGGAAGCGACGAAAGTTTCGCAATCACGTATACAATTCGTAAGAAACTTGTTCTACGGCTTTGTCTCAGTTGCGAGGTGCTGTAAAACATGCAAAGTTTTCAGAAGTGTAATTGTTTTTATTAGGGTTCCGTAGTAAACAAGGAACCCTTATAGTTTTTTCTGTCTGTCTACGGTTTTGCTCAATAGTAGATTGTGCTACAAGGCGTAAAGGTAATAGTTTTAACGCGAGGGCGCTACTTTGAATACAGAGCGAAACGAAGGATTCCCGGTGGAATCCTAAGTGAAGCGAGGGATTGAAGTATATCGCCCGAGATAGAACTATTACCGTACACCTTGTTGCACATTCTTCTTTTCATCTCCATCTATGAAAAAAACCGGTTTTCAAATGTGTTTTAACGCCTAGGGAATTTACTTTTTACTTTTCAGTGTCTAGAGAATTACCAGTGACTTTAACCCCAAATATTTGGGATAAAATCATCGTTTTTCGAATAGATAAGATGAAAAGACTATTTAGTACTGGAAAGCTGTAATTTGGCATGTGTATTAATCACGCGGACAAAGTGGTAAAATTAATCTTAAAAAAAAAATTGGGAATACTTGTAAAGTGGGAATCAATTTTTTTTCTTGACTAACCCAAGTTGTATGGTGTAGTTGAATAGGTCTTTCAAAAATATTGTGAGTTTGTGGACAATGTTTTTTGATTTAGGGATCCGTTTGTGAAATATTTGGTTTTCAATAGCAAATTTTTTTAGAGTCATAAATGTCCTCTATCAGCTAAACGGCTCTCCCAAGCCTTCGTCTGCAAAGAGATTTATTTAAGGTATTTACTGATTCTGTGTTGGCTTTATTTATTTATTCCTTGTTTTCGACAGACATTCATGTTAATCTGTATGTATTTTTAAGTATGTTACGTATATCAGTACAAGTATTAAGTATGTAGGTAAACCAATTTTGATGATTCTTTTTCTATTTCAAAGCCTTTAGGTACTATCTAATTTGTACCGCATTAATAAATAAATAAATAAATAAATATGGACAAATCACACTGATTAAGCTAGCCTTAAAGTAAGTTTTTCAAACTTGTGTTATGGGATACTAACTCAACGATACTATATTTTATGATAAATACATATATTAGGTTGGGGAAAAAGTCTTTTCGCATATAGTATGTATGAACTTGTAATAAAACTACTTTGGCTATACTATTTGTACCTACCTGGTTTTGGTATCATTTAAAAGTTTAAATTTTAAAGAAGATAATTCCAAATTCAAATTAGGAAAATGCGTGATTTTCATTTGTTTTTCTTACCGTCAAGATGATTGAATCTAATGAAGAAATTAGATACATTTTAAAATTTTACTACCAAAAAGGTAAAAGTGCAACGCAAGCCGCGAAAAAAATTTGCGATGTTTATGGACCTAGTGCAGTGTCTGTGAGAGTAGCACAAATTTGGTTTAAGCATTTTCAATCCGGAAATTTTGATGTCAAAGATGCACGTCGCTCTGGTTGCCCTGTTACGGATAAAATGGATGCTATTTTAGAAAAAGTGGAGCAAGATCGGCATATCAGTAGTTACGACGTAGCTGAAGAACTGGGAATTGACCACAAAACAGTTTTGGTGCATTTGAAAAAAAATGGGTACACAAAAAAGCTCGATATTTGGGTACCTCACGAGCTCTCTGAAAGAAACCTTATGAATTGTGTACTCATTTGTGATTCTTTATTACGACGTAATGAGACCGAACCATTTTTGAAGAAATTGATAACTGGTGATGAAAAGTGGATCACGTACGACAAGAACGTGTGAAAAAGGTCAAAGGCCGGTCAGGCTTCACAGACTGTGGCGAAACCCGGGTTAACTCGCAACAAGGTGATGCTGTGTGTGTGGTGGGATTGGAAGGGCATTATTCATTATGAGCTGTTACCACCAGGCAGGACCATCGATTCAGAACTCTACTGCGAACAACTGATAAGATTAAAGCAAGAAGTTGAGAGAAAGCGGCCGGAATTAATCAACAGAAGGGGTGTGGTTTTTCATCATGATAACGCTAGACCTCACACATCTCTCAGCAAAAATTAAGAGAGTTTGGCTGGGAGGTGTTAATGCATCCGCCGTATAGTCCTGACCTGGCACCTTCAGATTTCCACCTGTTTCGGTCTCTTCAGAATTCTTTAGGCAGTGTCAGGTTAACATCACGAGAGGACTGCCAAAACTACTTGACGCAGTTTTTTGATCAGAAGCCCCAAAATTTCTATAGCAATGGGATCATGTCCCTACCTATAAGATGGCAAAAAGTTATCGAACAAAATGGTACCTACATACTTAAGTTAAATGTAAATAAACTATATTAAAAATGTTTTGAATTTTCATATAAAATGCGAAAAGACTTTTTCCCCAACCTAATATATACATATATAAACATCCAAGACCCAGGACAATTTGAAAAAGGTCATTTTTCAACTTGCGCTGGCTGGGGATCGAACCCAGAACCTCCGGATTAGCGGTCTAGCGCGTTAACCATTACGCCACGGAGGTCGTCAATTGATTTGTTGAATATATGATGAAGAAGTGAAACTAAGCAAGGCACTGGGGTCGACGGACTGATGGCAGGTGGAGAAAGGCAGTGACCGAATGGTGGCCCAGATCACGTCGGTCGGCCTATGCGATGGATTGACGACTCAATCAAGGTCGCAGGTCGCAGCATAGACCGATATAGGTGGCTTCGACGAAGAGAGGCCTATGCTTAGCAGTAGGCGGAAAATGGGCTGGAAAGATGATGATGAAGGAATCAGTTTTTTTTTTTATGTAATATTTTTTTTTGTCATAGGAGCGGTTGTCATCCATAGCGCTGCCTACTCCACGAACCTTTTCCGTGCAGCTATCCAGCGGCCATGCTGCGAGAGTCAGGCTGCTGCTGCCGCCAGGGTTGAGAGAAGATGAGGTGACGAAGTATCCGCTGGTGCTGAAAGTGTAAGTACATGCAGATACTTTTGATCGGTGACTTTTTCAGAGTTTTGAGACTCAACATTGTAACTAGTACTGAGCGCAGAAGCGCATTTAATTGCAGAAGTTGCGGTACTCTTTTAAAACTGTGTTTTATTAGTAAGAACTATAAGATGTCAAAGAAAATATGACTTCTATATACAAAGATCATTGATATATTTCAATAAGTTCCAGAATTTTGAGACTTAACACCGTCACTAGTACTGGCTGCAACATTAATTGCAGAAGTTGCAACACTCTGAATATAGTTCGTCAGTGTTTGTCGCTCGTTATTGTCGTCTTAAAACTTCAGGTCATATTCTGTGTTTTATAATATACCTATCTAAAGAAATATGTCTTCTACCTATATACATGGATCATTGATATACTTATATTTTGGTAAGTTCCCAAGATTTGAGACTCAACACCGTAACTAGTGCAGCATTAATTACAGAAGTTGTGGCACTCTGAATACAGTTCGTCGGTGTTTGTCGCTCGTTATTGTCGTCTTCAAACTTCACTCCATATTGAAACTTGTGCCGTGTACTTTGTTTTAAGAGAAGTAAGAGAAATATCTGTAATTTCCTTAGGCAATGTTTACACTCAATGTATTGTTCACGGGTGTTACACAGTTCACAGCCTTCCCATACATATTCAACTTTACGTTAACGCCGAACCGACAAGACGCTATTTTAGTTCGCTGTCGCTGAATCACAATAATGTTAGTGTACATTACAAGTAAGCTTAGAATGCACCAGCTGCTTCTCTATACCCGCGCAGATCGTAAAAGCCGATCGAGGGATTGGGGCGAGAATCTGAAATATGTTAATAGGCGATGCGTCTAGCAACCTATCACTATTTTGATTCCGTTTTTCCATCTTAATGCCCACCATCATGCTAAATGTGGCCTTTGGGACTAACAGCCCCGGGCTCTGTCTGCCCCGTTACGGAAGGAGACGTGATAATGTATATGTACTTATGCAAATCTTGCTACTGAATGTAGACCTGCCAGATCTTACTTATTTCCTCACTCATCATTTATGAGGGATAGTAGGTATGTAAGTACGAGTACTTTCAATTTACGCGTCCTCTCTAGTTTGAAAACAGCTGCAATTTTCTTTTCTCTCACAGTCATGGAGCCCCCGGCACGCAATTGGTCACAGAGCAGTGGTCACTAGACTGGACTTCCTTAGCGGCGGGGGCAGGAGCTGTGTTGGCTTCGGTAGACGCGAGGGGTGCGGGGGGTAGAGGGCTGGGAGCACATCACGCGCTGCATCGGCGACTGGGGACAGTGGAGTTGGCTGACCAGTTAGAAGTGGCTGAGTAAGTACATCTAACCTTTGCTTTTCATCCTATAAGCTGCCTACACACGACACAATATGGCTGTACTGCACATTGTAATATGTGTAACGTGTAGTGTTACAATCTGCAGTACAACACCCTTTACAATTGCAGATTGCATGCCATGTTGTGTTGTGTGTAGGCAGCTTTATTGTGGGTAATAAGGATGACTCTACATAAGCAATTTAATGTCAACGTAGGTATTAAATTGTCATTTAAAAACTGTTTATAATACTCCCAGCTCATGCCTACCAGGGATCCATATACCCCTAGCAATTCTTTCAAACTGGCTCCAATACTTACTTGTACCTTGAGTAGTTCTATGTAAAAAGTTATTTTCCCTTGGTATTATTCCACTGTGTAGCGGGAGCGATGTAATATGTTCGACCGTCACAAAGGGAACGCATGGGGAACCGCGGCTCTAACGGTGTATTGTCGGAGGATGTATAGGTATGTCAAGATGCAACAAGAACTCTGATATCGAGATGTAGGATACTGTTAGCGCCATCTCGTATGCCTCTTGTGTACTATGTTGCAGCTTCGATGTTTTGGTTGCAGTTTCTCGAAGTAGCATAGAGGTCGCTACAACTGTAATGCCTACCTACCAGGGCATCATATGTCTATAGCAGTTAATTCAAGCTTTCCTTACAGGTATCTCCGCGACTCGCTGCACTTCATAGACGCTCGTCGCGTGGCTGTGTGGGGTCGCGCTCATGGTGGGTTCCTGGCAGCTCTGGCGTTGGCGAGTCCACTCAATGTGTTCCACTGCGGCATTGCGCTCACGCCGATTGTCCGTTGGAGGTATTATGGTGAGTTGTATTATTTCTTTTAGGGTAAGACCACAGAGATCTGTGATTAAGGGACCGTCCATTAAACATGTGAGGCTTAAAAGAAAGAGCGAATGACACTCGAGAAAAAGTCACGAAATATCACAAGTGAAGTGTAGTGAAATGTCACGTGTATTTCTTTATTTCGATATAAACTTAATTAATTACCAGACGTAATTTTCTAGAATTAAATTTGATTATACCTATATGTATTTAAAGTTAATATTCAAAAAAATACTAAGATTACGATTATTTTGATACTCCCATTTTCTTGTTACAATAACACATTTTTTTTGCTTTTTGACATATAATTTACTGCTTCAGAAGTTATCGTAGTATTCACACAGACAATCAAATTCGAATACCGTAACTTTCACGATTTTATTCGAACGCTTTACAGTTTATCATGAGGAATGAAGCCATTTGTTGCCTACCAACTTTTTGACATTTTTTTGTATGATAACCAATGAATCATGGCTGAATATGTTTTGGTCGTTTTTTTGCACGCCTCATAAGCGAAGCGCATGAGGTTAGTGCTCTACTCTCGCCTTACAAAAATCAAGTGATTTTTTTAACTAAATGTGTCTCTATTTATTTTCTATCGCACTTGTACAATAATATTTACATAAATGTCAAGGAAAAACACTAGTTTCAACACTTATGACATTTTTAAAAGACATTTTGCCTTTTAAATAAATAAAAACAATGTTTAATAAAATCATTTTGTGGACGTCCGTGTGTCTGTATGTATGGAAACTGGCGTGGTCACGATAACTTCCGAAAAACTTATCTGATGAAGTCCATTTTTTTTTATACGCTTCAGTATTATCCAAAACTAAGTCCTTTCGAAGATCACGGTCTAATTCAATGTAGTTTAGTTATAGCAAGCAGCAAAAAAATTCTAATCGTCGCGCGTGAGCTCGCCATTTTGTTACAAACCAAAATCTTACTGTCAAAAACAAATCAGGGTGACAAAACTTGAACTGCTCTTCGCGCACGCGTAGATCTTCGAGGTGTAGGCAAAGAGGTTTGCAATGGGTCCTCCTTCACAGTGCCCGCTATATCTTTCTTAACGGGAAGTTAAAAATAAAAGTTAAAAATAATCTCCAGTCGTTAAAGCCGACACATACTTTTCTTCGTTTTAAGTTAGCAATAATACAATCAAAATCAATTTAATTGTGAAAAATGAGATTATGAGGCGTGCACTTTTGGATTTTCCAAACTATTTCCGACTTTTTTGAGGTAACAAATAGGTTTTATCTTGCCATGTTTTCATTTTTACCCGACTACAGCAAAGCAAAATAAAGGATAAAGATATTAACAGTCTATGTATGTTATATGTTTGTATGTATGTGGATATCTTTGTGTGTTTCACCGTAGCATCCAAACCACTCCAAACACTACTACTAGCGACACCTATCAGCAGTACGAAGAAATGTGATCTTTTAAATTCAGACCATAGAGTTAGAGGTTAGATCTTTATATTTTATGACACATACTTTATCACAGCATCAGCATACGCGGAGCGCTACATGGGCTTCCCGAACGCGACGGGCAACTACCGAGGGTATGCGGACGCTGACGTCACCAAGCAGGCAGCGGCACTGCACGACAAGATGCTGCTTTTGGTCCACGGCACGGCGGACGATAATGTGCATATACAGCAGACGATGGCGTTGGCGAGGTCGCTGGCCAACCAGGGGAGCATGTTTAGGCAGCAGGTTTGGGCTTTACCTCTCACCTCTTTTGTAGTTAAGTTCTTAGAGCTAGGCTAGCAATATGTTGGTAGGTAGGTAATGTGTTTTGTTTTTTTAACGGCCTATTGGATAAAACAATATCTTAAATTGAAATTCCCTAATTTTATCCAAACGTAATTTAGATTACTCGTAGTTTAGATTATACATTTTTGGTATAATTTTCATGTAAAAAGGTAATTTTAGGTATGGTATACTCAGATATTTTTTTTTATTTAGGTAAATTTAGATGTATGTTTGTGATTTTTTTAAATATTTGCTCTCTTCTCAACCTAGATCTACCCAGACGAGGGTCACAGTCTGGCCGGGGTCCAGCGCCACCTGTACCGGACCATGTCGTCGTTCCTGGACGACTGCTTCCGGAAGCAGGTGCCTCCCGAGACGAAGGCGGGCCTGAGGAACGGGGGTAACCTCGACTGAGACACGTGGAGGGATGAGGAGTTGTACTCTTGGTAAGACATCAGAAGACTTGGACCAGAAACTCTAATCTTCCATACTGGTCTGGGACAAAAGAAAAACTCAGAAGTACCAGCTGCTTCTCTCGTAAAAACCGTAAATTATGTTGAACATTTCTACCACCTCACATACTTCACGTTTGCCTACTTGTTGTATAAAAAACCCGTCAAGTGCGAGTCGGACTCGTACATGAAGGCTTCCGTACAATGTTTTAAAAACGCAAAAAAATCACGTTTCTTCTATGACGACCCCTTTAATTTTTAACTTTATCTTATTTTTAGTATTTTTTGTTATAGCAGCCATAGTAATTCATTTACGGTTCAAGAGATAAAGCCCTGTGACAGATGGACGGACAGACAACGTAGTTTGTCCTAACCACCCTAGCTCCTGCAGGAAGGCGAGGACGCACTCCGGCGCCCTGATCGCCTCCTCCACGGTTCCCTGATGTTCCAGGAACCCTCTTAGTAAAATACCTAATTATGGACATCCTTGTTAGGCAGTAACACAATAATAGAAACCCCCGATACCCAATTATTGTCACTTTTTATTTTAGTTGAAAACGTCAGATCTTTTTATTTTAAAGAAATATGCTGGTATGACTTTATAACCATCCGGAACGAATACATAAAAGGAAGCTAGAAGGTCGCTCCAATAGTAGACAAGCCGAAAAGCCATCGTTTGACCTGGTTTGGTCATGTAATGAGAAGGGATGCCAAATACCTGGCTAAAAGAATGTGCCATCTGAAGGAAGACGGCTGTAGAGGAAAAGGAAGGCCAAGAAAGATGTTGCAAGCTAATGCAAATATGGTTAATAAAAGAAAGTTATGAAGAGAGTTCACGTACAGAGCTGGCCCCAAATATTGAAAAGATGATGATGATGATGACGCTGGTATGACTATAAATGGTCTAACGACTGTATATTTTAATAATGAATTTTTTTCTTTGTTTCAGGTAAAAATCGAATGAAATAGACAAGCAAACGTAATAAACTCTTTGAATCCCTGTAACCTTAGTACAACCTTTTCCATATCCTTCCCACGTCCACTGCCAGTGGGCATCATCAAGAACTTTTGTGATAACTATACTTAATTGTTTGGATTCTTTGGAGTTTTGGTGTGCTATACATATGCTGATTTATTATTTTAATACTTATTATTATTCAAATTTCGGCCATGTCAGTGTTAAAATGCTGCGGTCCTATTCGTAAAGTTGACTGAAAAACCTTCTTCGAAATTCTATGACATTTTCAAATTTTTTCTTTACTCAACTTTTAAAGCCAGATTTTTCAATAATCAGATCCTAGATTCTCTAATTTCACAATGTTCCGGTTTTACGGTGGTATTTCTATAAAGCCTTGATCAGTTATGATTACGGCGTGTTATTCACTACCATATTACAGAAATGAGCCTGCCACGGTAGTGTGTTTAATCCTAAATTGACTTCCTTGAACCCTTTTTGTCCTTCCTCACTTTCTTCCTACTTTTTCACGAAAGAAAGAAAGCACATTATAAATTTGTAGATGATTAAGATCTGACGATTGCAAAATCTGTCTCGAAATTATTGTCTCTGAATTTCAAATCTAGAACCATTATATTTGTCACGTTTTTAATATTTTCCAAGTCATAACGTTTCTCAGCTAGACGCGACTTCATCTAGTGACAAATAAAGGAATTGATAGTAGCTCTTTAGTCAATGTTTTTGTGATCTTAGTAGTAAATCACCGTAGCATAGTCGGGGAGAGAACGCTGGAACGGATTCTTTAGCTGTAGAGAAAAGTTTAAAGATTTTCTTGAAGAAGTTTTCAACAAAAGCACTGGTTTGAAAAACTAGGAAAAGAAAGAAAAAATGTATACTTAACCAGAATGGTCGAACTGCAACATTGCTTAATTAACTTGATTTAAGACTTGATTTTTTTCTACAGTTAAAAAAGCCATTTTGTTTACGAAAATTGATATTAAAATGTTTTATTATAGTTTTAAAAGTATGAAGATGGTAAAGTGTAATTTCTAAATGACAAATAATTGTACAGTAATCATATTTTGGACATAGATAACGTAATCATTTGCTTTCGAAATCTTACACTCGAGTGATCAGGATTCGTTTGTAAAATAAGGGTTGACACATTTCAGTTGATTTCAGTCATGAGAGCGTCGTGATACAGAAATTGGGTGATATAGACATAACGATATAAGTGCATTTTGGTGGTTATAACACACGAGGCGGAATTTCAGCCTGAGCCGAAGGTGAGGGCGTAATAGAGCCAAGTGTGTTTAAACAATATACGCACGTATATCGTATAACGTTATTCAACACACTTGCGAGGAAAAATACCCAATAAACTATGTTTTTTTTTTTAATTTTAAATAATAATAAAAGTGTGTTGCAGACTGTTGCTTTCCCGCCGTTTTACTTTTTAAAATCAGCGCGGCGCGCTGCCTTCTGGCTGGCGCCTCGCCGCGGGCCTGCTCGAAATTCGGAAAAAAAAAAAAAACTATTTGTAGCATATAAATAGCAGTAGTGCGGTCATACAACATAACTTCACTATTTGCGTTTATAACAAACGCGTGTTTTATGAGCGGCTTTATATAAATATCTATATATACTTTTGGATTAAATCAAGAAAAGCAATCGCTCAATTTAAAAAAGTAAATTAGTGAGTTTTATATATAAAAGTAGTATTATTTCGATAGTAGGTCAAAACTAAACTTAATTTCTCTATCACGACTTCGCTAAAAGCTATATTACAAAACAGCTAATAAAGATAAAAGAAGGCTTGTTTAAATCATTACCCGACCATTTAAAGTAACTCCAGGCCATATGGCATTTTCATCAGCCAGTGACAGTTAGATATAAGCGGATATTAGTTTAAACAAGGTTAAACATGAGATATCTGTTTGTAATAAGATTGAACCTTTTTTAGTGATATAATCCTACACAGCAGTTATAATAATCTAATAAAAGTGTAGCATCATTTTATAATAATTTATAAAATCTGTGTGTACCGTCTTATGACGGATATAAGATGCGGACTTAGGTTAGTACCTACTCGATTTTAACCAGTGTTTACCTTTAATAAATTGACATTGACACATAAGAAAGTGTCGTATTGATAATGTATTTTTTTTTTGGTGGATAATACGTATGTGGACTAAAAAACATTTTTTGGCTCATCCGGTAGATTATTAAAATATTGTATACGTATTTTTTCTTTTGTCCGATTAGTAAATAATGTCGTAGATACAGCGCATTTAAATTTCGCATGACGTCACGATTTAGTACGATTTTCACTCGACAGTGACGTTAATCGCCTCCACTCCCAAACTTCGGTGCGCTGTATGTTTGTAAATTTTTACTACTTTGATAAACCGAAAAATATGGGTCCGTTCTTTGTGAATAATCTAACTGAAGGGCTAAATCAAAAAATACTATTCAGACCTAGTTCTCATCCCTATTGTAGGTACTAACTTTAGTACGTGATTTATAATAAGATGGATTTAATTCATTTATTCGTTTTCAAAGATTTAAACGATGATTCGTAGATATTTTTTGTAATATATTTAGAAACCCTATATTTCACTCGTGTAAGTAAAAATTGCTCATTCTCATCTTACATTAACGTTTTGCATGTTTCTCGCGTCTCCATTTAAGCATTGAATAGTATTAAAAGAATTTTTATTAAAGACCAATAGCGTGTTAAAAAATATTTTATTAAAAATAAGGTTTTAACCTAATTAGATGAAAATTTGAATTATGTAAGTAACTTAGTGCATTATCTTTGTCGGAAATGAAACCCTTTAGATATGTGAAACAAGTTTTTATTCTTCTCAATATTAAAATCTCTTTTACCACCTTTAAATCTAAAAGTAACTATTTTTTAAAAGATTAAATTGCCTTTGAAAACTAGTACAATACCCGGCACCTAAGTTGAACCAAAATGGCGGTCACTGCACACACTATTGCTTCTAAATAAATCTGGCGCCGCCATTTTGCTTCAACTTATGTGCCGGATATTGTACACGATTTGATATGAAACTTCTCACCTTCGAAGCGGCCCGATCGGGCCGCTCAAACACAGACGAATCTCAATCTTATATTATATGTCAATGTATGATACACAAATATTGGTTCCTTGAAAAAAAAATTACCTTGGATGGAGAAGTATACAGTTGGATGGATGGTTGGTAAACGCGAACATTGAATTTCCAAATGACACCATGTTACGAGTACATACGAGGTGTAATCATGAGGAATAAAGAAAAGTAGATACGTCATTTGATTTCAATTCTTAAATGAAAAGTTTTATTCTTGTGTCTCCTTTAGTTACGGGTCTTTTCACTCCTTTGGAAGACTTTAATAGGATAATAGACCTAAAAGCCCTTTGGAGAAGTTGATATTATGAGGCACTCCCGCCCAACTCCATTCTTGAATGATATACTTTTAAATAGGTTGCGGCAGGAGAAATAAGTGTTACAACAAAAAGGAAAGATTATATGGGTTGTGAATTTAAGTTAGGATGGATTGGTGCTGGGCTACAATAGGTCCTCTGGCACCTGCCATAGTCATGATTACTGACTATTTTATTATTACTATTATCCATTTGCTGCTTAATTACTTGTACCAATTAACAGAAGCGTAGCTAGGCGTAGGTAGAGTGGGCCCACGGCCTCGCGGTCTATACCGCCTCGCGCGTCAAGCGGATTAGGTTTTTTTAATAGATCTCGTGCCAAAGGAACTCGCCAGAACTGTCTCGCCCACATAATACTTTGATCTTGTTACAGCCTCTGCTAATTGACGCTGATGAACAGCGTTTTGGTTTAAAACAGATAATAACCTCGTTCTGTAATAAAACAAATTAAGTAATTTCATTTAAAATAATAATTTGAATGTAGGTATGTACTTAAAATATATGCTACTTTATAAAGGGTTTCATAATCGACAATATTAGACACGTTTGAAACTTTAAAATAAAATGAAATTAAAATAGCAATAAAAGTATAGTTAAATTACCTCTTAAAGTAAGCACTCTTCCAGTTTAGCACAGGTGGTTACCTATTAATAATAAAATTTTGTAATCTTGGAAACAATTTCACATTTGTTGGGGCTTTTTATGGAATTTTCTAAATTACAATGAACGTCAGAGTCGCGAGGTTTCGCAAATAGTGTATTAAGATTAGATACCAATAAGGAATATGCATGTAATACCAATCCGGCTCATATTTTTATTTTACAATTTCTTTTAATACGTTACCACGCCTAGTTAATTATTTTTCTTACTGACTCTTATTTGGATTAGAAATAAATTATTGAAAATATGCAAATATTGCGCGGGAACTTTTGACAAACAAAAGGGAAATGACGACAAAGTTCATAAAAAGGAAATGACAAGTTTGGGTGCGTTCGGTAGAACTGTCCGTCCATGTAGTTTGACTATCGATGACATTCGAAATGTATGTACTTTTATATAGAAGTTTAACAAATATCACTGGCCGATAACATCGAAAGTACCCAAAAAAGAAAAACATGCGTTGACAGCTTCTGTCTCTAGCGGATATTGCAGACGTTGACGTCATATTTTAAAATGGCGTGTTTTAGTTGTTATAATCTACTTGCTATTTTTAATATTTATTTTCTACACCATATACATGTTTTTCGGCACTGATTTATTTTTTGCGCCTATTTCTCGACGAGGACTATCGATTAAAAATATAAAAAAAATTCAATCATACTCTCTATTGGTCTCTAACCAACAATATAAATTTATGTGTTTTGTAACGAACTTGAGGTAGCTATAATAAGGTACTCATAGATGTGAGCTTGTCTAAAGAACTCTACTTCATTTGTTTAGGTATTTTTAATAAATGTTAACAATCTTGACATGTCTTTTTATGAAAATATACACTTTTGAAATCAATACCTTTGCAAATTACTAATTCATTATTTTATAAATTACATTAAGATATTAATTTGTAAAGTGTATATTTCAATACAAATTAAGACATGTCAAGAATGTTTACATTTATTTAAATACCTAATCAAATGGATAAAGTGTGACCAAATGGGCCGTAGCAGTTGCGTGTAAAATAATATATAGACTAGTGTAGCCCGCCATTCTCACCAAAACTACACGAGAATAGCCAAATACTAGAGCGTAGACAGTATTCGGCAAGTCTCGGCTGTATTCGTGTAGTCTCCATTTGGTAATGGCATTTTGAGCCCGAATCAAAGGGCTCTCGTATTGTTTTGTGTAAGCGCGAGACACTCCCTCCACATTCTCGACGATTCTCGTATTTAACATCTTTTTTTGTTCTATTGGCATGAATTGTTGACATCCACCACCTTCGCCTATTCCAACGACACTTAATATTTTGTGTCTCAGTTTAACATAAAATTAAAAAAGGTTACAGCACATAATGCTACAGCAATAGACTTTTCTACACGTCCATTTTGTATGAATACCGAATGGACAAATGTGCAGCGCGAGAGTGTGGAGTTTCGGCCTCGTCCTGTCTCGACGAGACACGAGATCGAGACCTCTTGAGAATATAAAGCGGGCTTAAAATGATTTAATTGTCTGATGACGACAATGCCATGTAAGTTGTAAAAAAAATGGCTCAATCTATGTAGATTGACGTACATTGTTATTTAGAAAGCCAACAGCCAGTTCACCTGATGCTAGTAATATAATCATTGACATTGTGTGCATGGATCTAAACACGAATGAAACCAAAGACCTAAGTGCCAAATGCGTCGTTATCTTGTAACATTTCTGTAAGTATTGTAAGTATTGATCCGGTGGGGATTGTGATCTTACGATACCATAACATTGGTAGTTTATAATTAATATTTTAGGTATTGTCTCTATTTAATGTAATCTTTATATAGATTTCTTCAAGGCCTAAAAGGCCGTAAAGGAACGTATGGTAGATATGATTAGGACTGGGTTGGCAAGCGTCCGTCTGCTTTAAAATGAAAATAAAATTGAAAAGTATTGTCGTTGAGGTATGATGAGATTTTCTACCTCGCTCTATGTGATTGAATATGGGAGAGAGAGAGAATCTTTCATTATAAGTAACGGCTCTTACACATGCACGGCACGGACCGCCGGCTTTTGCCGAACGGCTCGTGCCGCCGGCTTTTGTTGAGGCCGGCTCTTTATGTGCGCTGCGCGCCGGCGGCAGTTCCGGCGGCGAGACCGCTGGTGTTTTGTGTTGACCTTTACATTACACCCAATATTAGAGCAATTACTAAATCAATATGTTTAAATTTATTTGTAATAATACAAAGATCGTAAGACCAGAAACCCCACTGCTATGTTTAGGGCATACAATTATTTCCTTCGTAGATTAAATCATGTTAAACTTTCGGAATCAATAGAACGACGTGACTTTTTTTCTATTTTGCGCCCGTATTGTTTTCTATTCAATTTCAACTTTTCACCATTTTTGAAATTATTGTTTTTCAATAAA
The DNA here is from genome assembly GCA_963576875.1 of Acrobasis repandana. NCBI lineage: Eukaryota > Metazoa > Arthropoda > Insecta > Lepidoptera > Pyralidae > Acrobasis > Acrobasis repandana. The sequence goes on from OY756238.1 coordinate 5,489,151, forward strand.
GCGAAATAAAATGACCAATTTATTGACACTCTGAGAAACAATTATTGTCACTTCTTGCTGTATTTAAAACCAAGTATTTAAGTTACGATGAAATACTTAATTTTATACAACAGTCAAACCAAGCGCATAAGAAATTCGTTTCTTAAATCGTTTGCTGTCCTTTTCTATTATCTAGAAATAGATCTGATGTAACATCTGCTATAATGACAAAAATTGGCTAGCTGTCAATGAATGGGACTTCTACCTTAATTTAAAAAAGTAAACGAAGTATTTACATGTTTCTTCTGTGAGTAACAATATAGAATAGTCATCCGTTCATACATAAGTGCAACTAACAACTGTTGTACATTATTTCGTGGTACCTAATATATTAATCAATCAATACGGGGGTAAGATCGAACACAAATGGATTTTGTAAGTGTCCAAACTTATCGGGGAAGCCACTAGACTTGCTCAGTTGCGGTTGGATTTAGGACGGGGTTGCACAAGCAGATATCTGTATTTATTTATTCAACATTTATTTTACAAAATATAACCTATAAGTGTAGCTGGCGACTAGGCGTATCTCTTACAGCCAAGCTTTCAGTTTGGTTTGTGTTTTAAAATTATATTTCTTTAGAGACTAAAATTGCAGAATATTTAAAAGTTATATTCAAAATTCGAGTTTAAAACAAAATTAGGTCTTATATTTACAATCTCTGTTAATCCATCGATTTTTATATTTCTGAATAAATTAATTTATAAATAACAATAATAGAAAAAATAAGGTATGGGAGGTAGTATTGAGATAATCAAAGTGCATTCGTAATGAATTAAAGGTTTACGTCGGTAATCCATTTTTTAAATTATATCGAAAAGGTAGAGCGAACCGATGTAGGTCGTATCGTATCTTAGTGTTGTTGCGATATGGATAGTATCGTGATACTATCGTGGCCTTAAAAATCAGTCATACTATCAATAGTTCTATCGCAACTATAAAATAAGTTATACAATTGCAAACATCAATAGTATCGATATTATCGATAGTCTCGACAGTCAAAATTAGGCGATACTTTTGTGCTTTTTGAAAATGCAAAAAAGTTCAATTTACAGCACTTCGATATCGACTGCTTTTCAAGTTCTACTATCGATAGCGAAACTATCGCTATTGCAATCCATAATATTAGATACATATGTGATGGAAACTTAATTAAGACGCGTAAAATAGGTACCTATTCACATCATTGTGACAAAATAAAGAATACATAATATACGAGTACCATACCCATTAGCGAGTTGATATTTAAATAAGATTACAAAGAGGTCTGATTAAGTATGCCTACCTACCTAATTTAGTTGTCAGTGTGCTTCCGCCTTTTCAGTGGGAATAGATAAGTAGTGCTCAGGCTTACCGAAGTTCGCGGTCGCGGCTGATACTCTAATCTCTTGTCTGCCGTCTTTAGGGAATTTCGAATTTAGATACGACGAGGTACAAATTAGATTATTTACTTTCCAAATAAAAGTAGTGGCTCGGTGAGCTAAGGACGTCGCGAGTCTGTTTTTGTGCCTTTTCATTTATTACGGAAAGAATCACGCCCTCTGGCAGCTTTCATCGAAAACTCTGCCTAATCCGTTTGAGATAAAAAATAATAATGTATGATGGGATTGTTTCTATAGCTAGGTATACAAAGAAGTCCGCGATGATATATGTCTAACTCTTAACGACGACTTAATATAATTTTGTTTAAAGTTGTCAACCCCTATATTTTAGCTATTTTAAAGAATATGATTGTTCGTCATAAAAATTCTACATATTTATCGAATCTGCTGAATCTATCGAATTTCACGAGAATCGGTTGAGAAACACGACCTGTATGTGAGAACAACCGGAAAACTGGAATTCGGACACACGAAATAATTTTTGCTGCGGCTGAAACGGATTCCTTTGTTCGCTTCGCTCACTCGTTCAAATATATATATATTGAAGAAGTATATAAAGAATTTATCTAAACTAAATTTTAAGAAACTTATCTCAAAGTTATAAGAAGTAAAGTTTGAAAATTTTAACGACCGCTTTTCGCCTTTGTCTGCCTGTTTTCCGGCTTATTTATAGAAAGTTAACGTAACTTCTCTATTTACCTTTTATGAAATCTTCTTACGTTTTTTACCGGTTATTTCAGGCAAAAACCATTAGCCTTAATAATATTTTATGCCTACTGAAATAGTATGCCAAAAAACAATTATGACAAAATGTTATTATGTCAAAAAAACGTAATTATATAAGGACAAAATAAAATTGCCGAAACCAAGGGATCCCGTTTCATGATCATTGGAGCATATGTGTAATAATGTTATGAAACTTGAGTTTCCTTACCTACACACAAATCAACGTTCCCGAACGGATTCTAAATGACGATTCGACGAAAATAATTTATCGATTTTAAACATTTTTTTATAGAAAGTAGTTCAAAGTAGTTTGCTCAAAATATTTAAAGTCACCAGTATAAACCTGCCTTAAATAAACATTTGAGTGAGGTCAGCGTCCATAACAGTTTAACGAATATAACGTGGTTTCGAATCGCCTACATCTTGTTCGCAATAAAAGCCCACAGTCGGAAATTCGAGTCTATTGCTGGAAAGTACTGGCAACCGTCGAAATTGGAAACAGTGGAGCAATCGGTGCACAGATGCGAACTGAATGAGCGGCCATTTTGGAATAGGCGCGCTAGATGAGAATCTGATTACCGGTATTAGATACGACCCATACCCTGTACCCCATTTGGTTAGGTATTTAAATAACTCTAAATATAAAAAATACTAGCTTTTGCCCGCTGCTTCGCACGCGTATCCCACGGGAACATTACTTTTTTCGGGATGAAAGGTACCCTATGTTCTTCTTAGTACTCCTAACTATAATATGTGTATGCGAATTTTCAAGAAGATTGGTTCAGTAGATAAAGCGTTAACGAGGTAACAAACAAACAAAAATACAAACTCACTTTCGCATTTATAATATTAGTTGGGATTGGGATTGACATGTCTTTTTATTGAAATACTAGCTTTTGCCCGCGGCTACGTTCGCCTATCCCAATTCTTACGGGAATATTACTTTTTTCCGGGATGAAACTATGTCCTTCTCAGTAGTCTTAAATATGTGTATCCGAATTTCCAATAATATTGGTTCAGTAGATAAAGCGTAAAGAGGTAACAAACAAACAAAAATACAAACTCACTTTCGCATTTATAATATTAGTTAGGAAGTTAGGATAGGATTAGGATACACGTTACAAAATTATATCTTTAGGTACACATTACAAATTGATTTTGTAATTTATAATTTATAAATTTGTAATTTTCAAAGTGATTATAAAGTGTTACCTTTCAATAAAACACAAATATAAGGTTTGTCTTCTCAGGTTTTTAAAATTTATCAGCTACTTTAGATCTGTTGTCTGTCTATGAATTTTTGTCCTCCAATTAGCTAGCTCTTCAGCATCCTTGGGTGATCATAGACATACATATCTTTAGAGAAGAACTAGATATAGTTTTAAAAACTAAAACCCAACTACGGAAATTCATATTAAAAAGTACATTTATTCAGTTAATGCAAGCACAGCAAGGAGCAACAGCTAATAATGTTTATATTTTTGAAATGTGATTTTTGATACTCCACACACGGTATGATTCGATTTATATTATTTTTTAGTTCATTACATTGCTGGCGTCACAGTGGATTTACTGTGACGGGTGACGTCACAAAGCCTATACTATAACCAACGGACAGCCAGGACAATTCCGACGATACCTCATATATAAAGGCATCATGGATATCTTTGAAGATACGGGAACAGATACATACATACATAGCGGCGAAACACATAACTAATAATAAACAATTAAATAACCCTCATTTTGGCTTCGCCTCCAAACCAGTATTGGTAAGGGTGCAACCACGCACTAAGATGACAAGTGGCTTCCCCTGAGTTTGGACACTCGTTTGCTTCGTCGCATGATCGAGTTGACATAACGCACACATGTGATTTTTGCCTTATTGGTGTTTCGTGTTATTGTTTTATTTGTTGCGGTACTGTCTGTGTGTTGCTAAATCTATGTATTCAGGCATTGTAAAATAGTTTATATCTTATCTTGCAATAGGGTTCACTCTGGGGTGACACATCGGAAATGTGGGTTATTTTATACTTATTTCTTTGCCTGAAGCACAGGTATGGCGCTTCATACAAGCGGAGTAACATTTACGCCTACTACAACTACAAACGAAACTATACATCCGTGCACACCCGTGCGCACATCAATGTGTGAGTTTCAGTGTTCGAAGTCATCGAACGCCGCCGAGAACACTGCGAGTTTCCGTTCTGTTTTTGTATAAGGTTTTTTAAATATTCTAATGAAAAAATGATACTAGGTGATTTTCTAAATTGTTTCCCATTTTCATATAACTGGAAAAATAGATTTAGCAAAACACAAATATAATAAATGGCAATGGTGCAATCGCTTTGTGATTAATTGTAACTTTAAATAGGTTTAAGCTGTATTATACTCCAATATTACGTGTGTTGTTTGAAAAATAATTTAGTCCTTTCCTAGGGTCCAAATGTTTTTATTTATTTGAGAGTCATTCGAATAACAAAACTGTACAATGTAAATATGAAAAAAAAAATTCAAAATCGCTAGTAGCATTTCGCCACCGGGTGTTTGACTAGTATGCATTCTATAGTTAGTACATAGTAGTAAGTATACAAATTGTTACGTCAAGAAATACCTCTTTGATTAGACGATTGAAATTGCGAAGAAAAAGTGATATTTGTGACTGAACTTTTAGAACTATTCTTGTCACAACAAAGGTTTTTGTATTGATTAAATACAGTGCTTTGCTTATGGACTTGACATAAACAACCAAACAACAAAATCACAAAGCAATGGAACGTTCGCTACGACATTAGCTCTACAAAAGCCAGCCGCCACAACTGCTACGAGCTTTACAAACAGCTACGAAATAACTGCTTTGCTTACACTACGGTTACTAATTTAGGTGAAATACTAAGGGGGCGTCCATAAATTACGTTAGGCATTTAGGTGGGGAGGGGGGTCAAGCTGAATCTCACTCGCCCAATTTTACATGGAGGAGGTCTTACCACAAAAAACAGTGTCCAGGAAAGTGTTAATGCATTTTGTTATTCGGATGACCTGATTTACTCAAAATTGCAATGAAAATTTTTCCTAGTTTTAAGTGTTTGCCAAATAACTATTTGTTTAGGATTTTCTTACTTTATTTTTAAATTTCACGATATCTAAACTGTTATTTGATCGAATCAAAGTTATCATTAGCTGTTATGTAGTTAAGGGTGATGATTTAAAATTATAACGTCTATCAAAAGATATAGGTACACTGAATATTTTTTATTAAGACTAAACGAGATTCGTTTGTATAAAAAATGTTTCCTGTAATGGCAATGGGCGGAAAGAAATGATTTATACCTAAGTATATACCTACTGTTCACGGCGTCGCTTTCAAAACTTGCACTAAAGGTAGAGAAGGTAAGGTAAAACGCCAGAATCCATACAATCAATGTATTCTGTCACATAAAACAGCGTTTTCACGGTTTACATAAAAATTTGGCTCCACTGTCCGCTACATTCACAAATAAAATGAGTTTTGACATTTATCACTGTTTTGCACTGGTTTTACAATGCTTTTTTTATTTTTTCACAGGTTCTTTATTAATCCAAACTATGTGCTCAAAAGTTTAGGACTTTTTTTTAGAAGAAGTTTAATGACTGAATACCACAGTGATCACCAAGATAAGAGTAGATACGTCATACAAATACGAATGGTGTATAATACATAACAATAAAATTATGTCTGGTGTATATTTATATTAATCAGGAATAGGCTTTTTTACACGTCAATAAATTAATAATTTCTTAGTTCCTTCTATCTTTAGCCGACTAAACTTAAGTATAAGCACAGCCCATTGGCTAAAAATGAAGAAGCTAATAAAAAAGGAAAAAAAGAGTTATATTTGATCACGAAGTTTTTTATTTAAAAAATATTAAATGCAAAAACTTTAATCCTACAGATACAGCCTTTATTCCTTACGAGACAGAGGCTAAATTTCAAATCATCACTCTACAAAGTTGGTTTTAGTACTAAGCTCGCTGTTATATCTCTATATTTTATTTAAATACTGTAACTTCACTCACTGCATCGAGATCGTCTATTGTATTATGAGATCAATAAATAGATTATCATGACTATGTATATAATTTGCCATCAACCCTCACACCCCCCAGAGTTGGAGATAGCCTCCCCAACTCTTTGACCTAAAATACATGGATGAGTCCTGTAGCCCACTTGATTCCTCAAGTATTCTGTCACATAGTCGAGTAGTCGTTCCTGAGGGTCCATTAATTCAGGCCAAGGATGATGATCATAAATAACTCTACATATCTGAGTCTTAGGCTTGAAACTACGTCAAGCGGAAACCCGCAACGTCGCGGTGTTCCGGGCGTGTACACGCGCGTGGCCCCGCGCGCGGGGCGAGGGCGGGGGCGAGATTAATACGTACACATACGTATGACAGGCTCTGTAGTCTATGCTGAACAAGCCCGAGCCGCTGGCGGACACCGCGCGGGCACACGACGGACGCCCGCGCGGGGAGCGGAGCACTTTTGTTTGGAACTGCGCGAGCGTCCGCGTAACGCAGTTTCAAGCGTTAGTATAGGCGATGCAATGTCAGTTGAGAAGATACTTTGAAAACAACATTAAAAACTCCAAAAATTCCAACTGGTACATGTCAATGCAAACAGTAACAAGGTAAGCAGCGTGTTTAAAGGAATAACAAACAGCAAACACCTAGCTAGAATTCGCGCATCGCATGACTGTGAGCTGCTGACATTCCTTTATATCTCAAAGCGCTGAATAACAAACACCTATTCTGTGACTGTGGCATTGAGACCGGAACTATTGCCACAAAATAGCGAAAGAACGAAAGTGTCGAGAAAGAAGTAGAAGATTTTAAATGTCGGTACCAAATAGCTCTACGAGTAGGTGTCTCTGTGAGGTGTAGATGGCTGTAGATCTCGAGAGTCTTTCTTACTTTTGCAAGCGTAATATATAAAATAAAAAAACTGTATCGACAAAAGCCATATAATCATTTTATTGATTCTGCTCACAAAATTAGACCTAGAGAAACGCGACCTGTAGACGAAAACAACCATAAAACTGGAATTCGGCCACACGAAATAATTTTTGACGAAGCTGAAACGGAGACTATATCTTCCAATAAAATCAAAACGTTCGGAGCAGGAAACGTTAAGCTTTTCTATACGTACCCCTTGCGTAATCTAAAGAGATTACGCAACGTGTACGTATTACGTACGTAAGTACGTTCAGTAGAAGCGTAGCTAAAGAGCTACGCTCCTTGTGGTTTACAACTCTTTTGCTTCATTGACACTTGTTCCACTCTTATCTTTCTACTTACTCGGATTGTATGCCAGTAACACAAAATAATATATGAAGTACTTATGTCGCGTATGCACCATCTGCAATCTCAATAGTTTGCACTATTCTACAGGTGATATCTTAAAACAGAGACGGTAGGGTTGACAATAGCGCAAACCATGAATACTTTTGAGCATTTCTCGAGAATTGTATAACAAAGTTCTTAAAACTTATGAGCCAAGTGAGTGAAATAGTTATATTGCAATTTTTTTTTGACAAGAGAATGGTGAAATTCTCTAGAAATCATACCACAGTCATGCATATTTAAGAAGTCGTTACCACCACGATCGATTTGACTTATTTTGCTTAGAAACGACAACTCTTCGTAAGCTCTAGGTACTATAGCTCGGGTGGGATATAATAACTCTCTCATGACAGCCATGCCAGCACCCTAGTGACCGTGACACACCGAGAATAACCAACTTTGACCCGCGCCGAATATGACTCTCATAGTCATACAAACCAGTCGAAAGAGGGTAACACCGACAGCGTAAATTGAATAAAACCATATTTACGTACGCTATTATCACTCTATTTGTTCTACTATACCTACTAATAGCTTAGGTTAGCCCTAATTATATGTAGGTACATACTTAGTATTACTACTACTCAGTAGATAGAGCAGTCAGTATTACACAGCGTGCGTCTTTAAGAGTTTTCTTTTCCTCTTCCTGAGGCCTTAAGGCCATAGCTAAATTTTCCGGGGTCCAGTGCTGCCCCCATTTAAAATAAATCATTTAAAAGAAAACGGAGACATCATTTAAAATTTTGCTACTACCGAGCCCTAGATAACCCTTCAAAGTATTTTATGAACTACTGTTTACAGTTTAAAGTGAGAACGTTAAGCTTTACTACGCACATTTGCGAAAAACGGCCACTTTTGGCTAATGTGCGTCGTAAAGCTTAACGTTCTCATTATAAACTGGAAACAGTAGTTCAAAAAAAACTTTGAAGGGTTATCTAGGACTTGGTAGTAGCAAAATTTTAAATAATGTCTCCGTTTTATTTGAAATGATTTATTTTAAATGGGGGCAGCACTGGACCCCGGAAAATTCAGGTACGGCCTTAACGACCGGTAGCTAAAGGCACTCTGCTTAGATTCTCGAAGAATCAGAACTCCGACAACATCTCATACTTCAATGCCACAACATAGGTACTTAGATTAGATTTTTTGTGAACGTTATTAAAAATAGAAATAAGTACTTACAGAAAATATTGAATGCGTCCCTAATAGATGAATTTTCAAATTAATCTCACTAAACGATTTTGATTTCGATATTTCGGCAGAAGAAATCTTCATTTCTGAGAAGTACAGATCTCTTTTTTTATACAATCTACGTTATTCAAGTATTGACTTCAATATATTGGTAATTGAAGAAAATAAATCAAGTAAAATTGGCTACTGAAGCCACATGTTGTGACATCGCGCGGTTTCCAGCACTCCTCCGCTCCTCTTAGGCGCAGCGGGGGGGCCCATGCCCATATATAAGGCGCGGCGGCCGGCGCTCGTCCTTTTCGTCTTCGGCAGCATCTGAAGCTAAGTAGTTCTTCTACCTAGAAGGGCTACTCAACTGATCTAGTGCCTATAACTCACGACCCTGACTACCTAATCTGTACCTAGTGTTCTTGTGAATCTTTGTAACTAATGTAATGTAATAGTTGATCATTATACCTATCTTATTTGCCGATATCTGGTCTTTCTTTTATCTCATCTATCTTCCTAGATCCTAAATCAAGGTTTTACTAACTGAAACGGTACAATGTTACAGTACAACAAAATTCAATAAAATACTTATAATACCTATGTTGGTAAGGTATAATCTGCTAGTTTATAATAGAATATTTTGTTTCCAACAAGTCAAATATATTTTGGCACGGTAGATTTTTAATGGATCCGCCGATTTTAGAATTGGTCCCATAGTGAGAGTTGTTGTTGTATATCTTTGTTGTACAAAAAATACTTACTTTACAGGCGGACCTATCCCATAATGAGATCTCTTCCAGTCAACCAAGTATCAGCGAAAAATATAAAAAGCGGCCAAGTGCGAGTCGGACTCGCCCATGAAGGGTTCCGTAGCAGCAAGTAACATAATATAAAAGTTCTAAAGGTAAATTGCGGTTTACGATTTATGACGTATTAAAAAATAACTATCTATGATACCGAGACCGCTATAGTTTTAATTGAAAGTACATACTTTGAGGTAAGTATATAGGTACCACATTTTTTCAGAATTATTTTAGTAATATTTCATAAGTTACGGGGGGGACACCTCAAATTTTAACTTTGTATTAGATTATCTCAAGACTGGGGGATTTGATCTACATAGTTTCAAAGCAGTTTTTGGTGCGTTTTAAAAGACCTTTTCAACGATACCCCACACGTTGTTGGGTTAGTCTAATTTAATTTTTTAAATTCATTTTTCGTTATATGGCTGAAAAAAAAGCATTTTTTCATAATTTAAAAAACCAACTTTTGGAACTTCAATATCTATCTCTCCACCAATTTTTGTGACAATCGGTGGAGTAGCGACGGAGTACGAGCCCGGACGGACGGACAGACAGACAGACGGACGGACGGACGAAGGGCGGACATGACGAAACTATAAGGGACTTGTGGACTACGGAACCCTAAAAATGGGCATGTTGATCTACTTTTCTGTTCAAAGTTCGATTAAAGTACCTTTTTCGTTACGTCCCAAAAATACAAGTACCTTTCGCTGATTAAATAAGTATAAATTTTCTATCCACTCAATAATGAATCTGCTATCTCTACCTGCTGCGGTCTGTTCAAGACAAGACGTCTAAATTAATCCCACTCCAAAATTGGATTGCTCAAAATGGTTCTGCTCACCGTACCTTCGAATTTCAAGGTGACATCTATATTCATCTCACATTTTCTGCGCCGAAAATGAAGCTGCCGATGCTACCGTCTGCAAAGTTCACGGTCGCAGTCAGTCTGTTTCGGAGACGACCTTTGTTGAATGAAGTGCATACGAGTTGGTTTATTTATACTTTCGGGAAATGGAGGTTTGTAGGTAAAAGTTCAGTTTGTTATACTTTTGTTTGCTGCTATTTCCCCCGAACTTTCACTAATACCTAATTTATTTATTTTTTCCTGTGTGAGTGTAAGCTCACACAGGAATGCTTAGTCGTTGAAGCTACAATCACCAGCGCTGCTAGTATGGCTACGGCGACAAATTTTATGGAGTGGATGGGTCGTTGGAGCGACCAAGTTCAAGATTGTCGCCTGTCGCGCCAACGAAAAGACAATCTAGAACTTGGACGTGGATAGATTTTCTCTTTCTGCAATATGGCAAGTTTCACTTACTTTTTATCAATATTTACTAAACTATTAAAACATGCTCTCAGCATGCAACTCAGCGTGCATTGCAGCTCAAAGAGAAACTTTTTACTAGAATTTCGAATAAGTAATTGACTTTTTTTAACAACTTTGAAAACGGAGATTATTTTCAGCCAACTGCAACACAGTTTAGTACTATAGCCAAAGAATATATACACTACGCGAAAAGAAACGACACTTAAGCATGTGTGCACGTAAAATCGCTTGCGGCTATGTGTGGATGGCTGGATAATCAGTATCAGGTACTGAACTGTCTATAAAAAATGCGTACCCACGGGAAAAGTCCCCTGTATTAGTAAATAAAGAAATGAAAGTGAATAAAAACATAAACAAATTATTTATACAATTTATTTGTCATTATTAGTAAAATATTCTATACAATATCTTCAATTTCCATACAATTCCATCTATTCCCTTCATATACGCAATATGAAAGCTTGTAAATAAATCATGATTGTATTGAGGCGAAACATCTTAGTATAAAAATAGTGGTCACGAAACGACGAATTTTCTTGAGATCTCCTTGGACGGTGTCTTGCATTTTACCTGTAAAAAAGTAAAGTAAATAAGCGGGCAAGTGCGAGTCAGACTCGTACATGAAGGGTTCCATACCACCGTACAATGTTTTAAAACGCTGAAGAAACACGTTTCTTGTATGACGACCCCCTTCAATTATTAACTTTATCTTATTTTTAGTATTTGTTGTTATAGTGGTCATAGTAATAGAGCTAGAGCCCAAGAGATAGAGCCCTGTGACAGATCGAGTTAAAAACGCTGAAAAATACACGTTTTTTGTATGACGACCCCCTATAATTTTCAACTTTTTTTCATTTTTAGTAGGTATTTGTTGTTATAGCGGCCACAGTAATACATAATCAGTGAAAATTTTAGGTGTCTAGCTATTACGGTTCCTTGAACTGTACTACCGAACCGAAGATAGAGCCCTGTGACAGACGGACAAACAGCTGAGTCTCAGTAATAGGGTCCCGTTTGCACCCTTCGGGTACGGAACCCTAAAAAGTAGTTTATTTTCTCCAACAATCACCACACTTAGACGGGCCAGCATTGTCGGTTCGGAAATATTTGTCGAACATCAAAGCCGACCCGAATCAATCCGCAAGATGACAAGAAGTCAAATCAGACACTTTTTTCTCAACGTCAAAACAAACATTTCCTATGGGAATTGTATGAAATACAAAACCGTGACGTCATAGATTTTTCGAGTCAAATAGCGCTTTTAATATCAGTTTAGCAGTGCTGCTTACTGCAGTCACAGAGACGAAGCGAGGGGCGTGTACTGAGGTACATTGCGACTACGTTGTAGCAACGCAAGATGACGCACCGCCTGTGTGACCGGCAATGCGTCAAAATGTTTGCGTCCGTGGGGATTGGATCTCTCTAATGATGACATGAATTCTTCGGGGTCCAGTGCTGCCACCATTTGAAATAAATTATTTGAAAGGAAACGAAGATATAGTTTAATGCGAAAAACCACTTTTGGCAAATGTGCTAAGAAATGCTTAACGTTCTCACTTTAAACTGGAAACAGTAGTTCATAAAATAGTTTGAAAGGGTATCTAGGGCTTACAAGAACAAAAACTTAAATAATGTCTTCGTTTCCTTTCAAATAACTTATTTCATTTGGGGGCAGCACTGGACTCCGAAAAATTCATGATCCCCTTTAGTGGTTCGTATTAGCAAACTTACGGGGACGTGGTATTCTGTGTTACAATTTTCGAAGTTAGGTAACGCACTGTACGGGGAGAATAGATAAGGACAAATCACACTGATTGAGATAGTTCCAAAGTGAGTCGATGTGGATGTCAGAGGCAACTGAGGCAACTAAAGGACTAAGCACCAAGATCTCGTGGCTTGCATGAAATCCCGTTCAATGCCCAGTACCCTGCTTCTTCTTCTTCGTCTAAGCGCGTTCCCGGTTGCATCCTCAGCTGTGCTGCTTCGGAGCCCGGGGTGCGCTTTCCCGCTTTTTCTTCTCCAAATATAACATGCATGTCAATGGTCACCCAAGGATGCCAAAAACCTTGCAAAATGGAGAATAAATAGCCGGAACAGTTTAAATGATTTGGCTTTAGTTTTACAACCGGCCGCCTGCCTGACGTCAACCCACTTTGGGAATGTATTTGTGCGAAAAGTTTTACAACCGGCCGCCGCCCGACCTTAACCCTCCTTGGGAATGCAATTGTAGCACGAGATGTTTGTGCTTAGTCCTTTAGTCGCCTCTTACGACATCCACAGGAAGAGATGGAGTAGTCCTATTCTAACCCGGAACCACACGGGTCAATGCCCAGTGCCCTGCTAACCCTTTGTTACTCGTATAGAAATAGAATTTTAAAACACGCCGCTCTCTAAAGCGCTTTAGCTCGATTGACAGCTTGAAATACGACCTCACTCCGCACTTGTTAACCTACTTGCTTTATACTTTACAGCTTTACGGATGATAGTACCTAATTTATTTCATTTTATTTTGTACACTTCACTCTTTATTTGGGACTCAGACTCAGTATTTTTAACCCCCGACAAAAAAGAGGGGTGTTATAAGTTTAACGCTAATGTCAGTTGACCTGTCTGTCTGTGGCATCGTAGCGTTCGAACGGATGGACCGATTGCGATGCGGTTTTTTCACGTGAAAGCAAGTTCCCTTGCGGTGGTTCTTAGCTGTGTTTGATGTAAATCGGTTCAGCCGTTTAAAAGTTATTGGGGGTTAACGCTTGAATGCAAATAATATATGACGCTACGGGTATCAAGTCGTATCGGTAGTTCCGCTACTCATCACTAGATAAAAATAGGTTAGGTAGGTTTTTTTTTATTTGCCTAGCAATAAACTTGTTTATTTAGATAAACAGACAGTGTTTATTTGACAGGTAACAAAAATTGGCTCCATTGTGTCGTATCAGATGACCTAACATCTAACATGTATGCAAAACCGTCGTGTCGTATCAGATGACCTAACATCTAACATGTGTGCAAAATCGTCGTGTCGTATCAGATGACCTAACATCTAACATGTGTGCAAAATCCTTGTGTCGTATCAGATGACCTAACATCTAACGTGTGCAAAATCGTAGTGTCGTATCAGATGACCTAACATCTAACGTGTGCAAAATCGTAGTGTCGTATCAGATGACCTAACATCTAACATGTGTGCAAAATCGTCGTGTCGTATCAGATGACCTAACATCTAACATGTGTGCAAAATGAGCCTGTGTGCATATCTTACCGTTAGCTGGGCGCGTTGGAACTGCTCTTGCTCATCAGTTTGGCGACCATCTCTTGCACGCGTTTCATTTCTTCAAGCTGTGACGTCACCTGGTACAATCTGTTCTCTCGCTCAGCGACTGTCTTCTCCAGTTGTTTTATCATCTACCAATTAAATAGAATCTTATGATTACATTCTTTTTTACCAACGTTCCTATGTATGGTGTTTAAATATGTTGTCCATGTGAGTAAATTAATCGAAATTCGAAAAGTTGTTTACACTTAAAAATAGTGGGGCGCCAGTGTTACAGTTATAAGTTACAAAAGGACATATTACGCAAAACTAGCACATACAGTAAACAATCTGCTGTCATTCTACATGTTATATTTTTTCGCAGTAAATAATTATTATAAAAGTATTTAATTTTAATAGTTTTATTGTTATTCACTCATTCAAAACATATGTTGCGGTGTTATGGCTTCCTACGGCCATTTAAATAAATATAATTTCACAAATTTATTGCAAGTTTGATGTATTTATGATTGTCAAACATTTGTTTACAGTCTGCGCTAATGCTGCACCCTGGCGGCAGAACATTGCAGTAATATCTCCTATTACAACCATATTTTGATGTTTGATGTTGCTCATAAATGTAGTTTCGCTTCTTGGGAAACTTAAAAAATATTATGTCTTATAATTTTAGGCAACTGAGCATAAAGCCAAACCAATATAGCCTAACACTTAATGCCATAAAATAACTATGCATTAAAAATTATGCGTTCAGATCTGCTAAGCCCGAAGTAAGGAGTACCAAAAACTGCGAAAACTAAACAAATGCCTCGTTGCTTGATAATTAAGGGAATCATGAATTTTTCGGGGTCCAGTGCTGCCCACATTTGAAATAAACATTTGAATTTGAAAGGAAACGGAGATATCATTTAAAATTTTGTTTTAGTAAGCCCTAAGAGATAACCCTTCAAACTATTTTATGAACTACTGTTTACATTTAAAGTGAGAACGTGAAGCTTTTCTTCGCACTTTTGCAGAAAACGGCCACTTTTGGCACGTTTCCTTTTAAATGATTTCAAATGAGGGCAGCACTGGACCCCGAAAAATTCATGATTGTTAACTGCAATAGCCAAAAATTGCAAGCACGAAAAGGCAAGGACATATTCCTACCACAGGTAAGTTATTTTAAAGTTATATTATAAATAGCGTAAAATCATTGTTAAAAAGTGGGCACGCTTGGTTTCCATGTAATATACTTCCAGTAGTTTCCAAAGTGGACACGCTTGGTTTCCATGTAATATACTTTCAGTAGTTTCCAAAGTGGGCACACTTGGTTTCCATGTAATATACTTCCAGTAGTTTCCAAAGTGGACACGCTTGGTTTCCATGTAATATACTTCCAGTAGTTTCCAAAGTGGGCACGCTTGGTTTCCATGTAATATACTTCCAGTAGTTTCCAAAGTGGGCACACTTGGTTTCCATGTAATATACTTTCAGTGTTAAAGAGAGTATTTAGGTGAGGCGTCAATGAACCACCGGGATGCGAGATAGACTGCTACTGGGCCGCTTCATTAGTTTCCAAAGTGGGCACGCTTGGTTTCCATGTTATACTTCCAGTAGTTTCCAACTTACCGTGTCCCTCTGCGCCAGCTCTCTCTTCAGCACATTTTCGGCGTCGGCCGCGTCCTCTAACTTCTTGTCGCGCTGCTTTACTCGCTCCTCGAACTTTATCAGCACGCCCGCCAGTTCGTTGTTCTTGTTTGTCTGTTCAAAAATAAAATGCAAAAGTCTCTTAAGAGCAGGGCTTGGAATACCGTTAAAAATCTGGTAACGTTAAATTTTGTCAAACGGCGTTAACGTTATCAGCAAAGATAACGTTATGCTGGGTGACGGTATTTTTCCCACTATTTACCGCTAATCAGATAACGTTACCAGTGATATTAACGGTAAAAGGTATTGTTAACACTGTATTTCTTTTCGATATTTGACAGAATAAATTGATGAAAGTTTGTCTAATAGGCTACTAAAGCTATTTATATAATATTTTTCAAGTATTGAAAAAAAGTATCGTTACTTATATCGTTAATTGATAACGTTATAAACTGTTTTATCGATACCCTTTATAACGTTACCACGAAAATAACGTTACTTAACGTTACTTTAGTGTGAATTTGGTATCGTTAACAAGCCCTGCTTAAGAGGCTTACACCAGCTAAAAATGCTTGCACACATTGGTAACTTTTATTGTAACCTAGCGTTATGAGCGGAGGCTCCTGTTACAAGCATCTTTTTTTTTGCTTGAAAGGTATCTACAACAACTACTCCTTTTTAGGGTTCCGACCCGAAGGGTGCAAACGGAACCCTATTACTGAGACTCCGCTGTCTGTCCGTCAGTCACAGGGCTCTATCTCTTGAACCGTAATAGCTAGACACTTGAAAATTTCACCGATTATGTATTACTGTGGCGGATATAACAACAAATACTAAAAATAAAAAATAGTTAATAATTAAACGGGGTCGTCATACAAGAAACGTGTTTTTTTCAGCGTTTTTAACTTGATCTTCATAATGGCATTAACTAGATACTTGAAATTTTCACCAATTATGTATTACTATGGCCACAATAACAACAAATACTAAAAATAAAATAAAGTTAAAAATTAAAGGGGGTCGTCATACAAGAAACGTGTTTCTTCAGCGTTTTAAAACATTGTACGGTGCTACGGAACCCTTCATGTACGAGTCCGACTCGCACTTGCCCGTTTATTGTTAAAATGTTGTTACCCAATAAAGTATTTTTATTTATTACACAGTGAAACCGTTCGTTTCATATTTTTTTCGTCCTGTCAGTGATAAGTAGTAATGTGTTACGCAGAAAATATTACTATTACTAAACATTACAACAAAATAAAAAGGCAGTGTGAGACATTTGTATGCTATATGTCAAAATTACGAGTGGTCAACACCACGTATTGCAAATCCTTCGCATAAGATCAATTGGGTATTTTGGTGGGTCAAAAATAAATTATTTGGTACTGTTACTGTTAATAGAATAAAACGTCACAAAATAATGCCACTTGTCATTGATCACTTCCACTTATTTGAACGTGATTTTAGATTTATTAATGCAGAAAAACGGATATTAAGAGCGTTATTTGACTCCAAGGAACTATGATGTCATAAATCGATATTTCATACAAATCCCATAGAAAATGTTTGTTTTTGACGTTAAGAAAAAAAGTGTCTGATTTGACTTGTTGCAAAATAGCTTATTCAAAAATGCGCCCGTTTGTAAACACTTGCTCAAATCATACGTAATGTGACTCCTTTAATTAACAATAGCGCTCCTGTACTTTATAAATACTCCTGTACTTTAAATCTCACCTGTTGTTCGAGCTTCTTCTGCAGAGCTCTGTACTCGGCGTCAGCCTGTCTCGCTCGCTCCTCCATCTCTCTCTCCCGCGCCTTGAATTCGCCCTCCAAGTTCTGTGCGGACAAAAGTTTGCTTCAAAGTTGGAATTGGAGTACGAGTATTGTGCTTGTGATAACTTTAAAACTTGATGTTATCGCTTTTATAATTTACATTTGAATGCGCTGTTTTTTTTATCTATCTGTTTTTTATTATTATTATTTCGTAATTTTTAATATTTTTCTCTCTTTACTGAAAGAGGTGAAAAAGAGCACGGGCCATGGCCTAGTGCGAGATTGTTATTTACCTTTCTGTTGGTGTATCTCTACCTAGATCTACTTACTTACTATAGAAATTTCCAAACGCTACGACAGGTATTCAACATGACACATTCCTGTAAGGTTACACACCTTGTATGATATATTATATTATATGTTTATTATAATACAGTTTAAATTAAAGCTAAATAATATATATATATATATATATATATATATATATATATATATATATATATATATATATATATATATATATATACATATAATTAATTAGTTATAATTAATTGCCCATGCCCATGGGCATGCAGCCCATGAACAAATTGACTCGATCACCTGATCAGTTTGTGTGAAAATTCAATTTTTTTTTTGGTTTCGAGAAAGTTGTAGAACAAAAGTTGTTCAGTTCATAGGCTGAGGTACCATCTGAGAGGTTTTGCGTTAGTTCATTAAGGTGAAGATATAGGCAAATGGCCTTGAAGTGTGAAATAAATTGTTAACTCGTAAATATGGTGATAATTTCCACATTGCTCTTCGTCATGCACTAGATAGCCCTTTAAATTATTTAATGAACTGCCGTTGAAACTTTTATTGGTGATCCGTCTAGCTTTAAAACTTGCCGTGGCCACTTTTGGCGGAGGCAAGTTTTAAAGCTGGACGGACTAATTTAAATACTTTCAACGGTGGTTCATAAAATAATTTAAAGGGCTTTCTAGTGCATGACGAAGAGCAATATGGAAATTATCTCCATATTTACGAGTTAACAATTTATTTCAAATGAGGGCGCCACTTCAAGGCCATTTGCCTATATCTTCACCTTAAAACTTTGTATAAGACACATCGACACGCAAAGATGAAGAAGTAATATAGATAAATAAATATATAGGGACAAATCACACTGATTAAGCTAGCCCCAAAGGAAGTTTTTTTAAACTTGTGTTATGGGATACTAACTCAACGATACTATATTTTATGATAAATACATATATAGATAAACATCCAAGACCCAGGACAATTTGAAAAAGGCCATTTTCCAACTTGCCCTGGCTGGGGATCGAACCCCCAAACCTCCGGATTAGCGGTCTAGCGTGTTAACCATTACCACAGAATACAGTAAGAGTAAACAGAACGGAATCTCCTAAGGTACGCGCAATATGCGTCCCCGTTCCCCGCACCCGCACCTCTCCCCCGGTTCTTGACGGCCAACGTGAGTCATCGAGGCGGAAACGGGGGAGAGGTGCGGGGACGCCTGGGTGACGCATATTGCGCGTACCTTAGGAGATTCCGGCCTGTGCCATTACGCCACGGAGGTCGTCAAAATAATAACTCACACTAATTTGTTGTTTGAACTCCTTCTGTATGTTCTCTTTTTGGTTCTCCTTATCAAGTCTCTCCGCCGCTAGTTTCGCCCTAAAGCCACGCACGGTCGTTTCAGCGTCTTCTAACTGCTTGTGTAGTTCGTCTATTGTCTGTTTGTGTCTAGAAAATAAATGAGAATATTATTTTAAATATTTTTTACAAATAAAACAACCGTCTTCAATTTTTTTTTAGGATTTTCTTCCATAGCTCCAAAGTTTTTCATCATATATTCACCAAATTAAAATGGGACCAACTTGGTAGTGAAGGCTTTCAAATAAAAAAAGAATCATCAAAATCGGTTCACAATTGGCGAAGATATTGCGTAACAAACATACATAAAAAAAATTAAAAAAACATAAAGTCGAATAGATAACCTCCTACTTTTTTGAAGTCGGTTAAAAATATAAGGATCTGGTAGGACAGAGAGGGTCGTGCTCCTACAGTGGAGACTAAAAAAAAGACCTGATGATGATGATAAGGTGAGTCGAGGCGCAGATAAAACTTTAGACAGGTGGAAATAATATGCAACGTGTAACAAAATATAATAAACTAGCTGTGCCCGCGACTTCGTTCGCGTGGTTGTCGGAATGTTATATAGCCTAAAGCCTTCCTCTATAAATGGAATACCCAACAAAAAAATTTTTTTTCAAGTCGGACCATTAGTTCCTGAGATTAGCGCGTTTAAACAAACAAACAAACTCTTCCGCTTTATAATATTAGTATAGATTTATTTTAATTGTGAATTCAGTCCGTGATCCTAAACACTAAACACTACTACTAAAAATAATTTATGGCTTTCCATACAAACTCGGATCCTGATCGGAATGGGCGGGCAAACATTTTTTTTTTTATGTTTTGATTTATGTTCCTTGGGGATAGTTGTTCAGTAAATATCTATGTAACTTTATATAAAGAAATGTAATCGTTTTTAAGTAATACACACACAAGAAAATAAAATTTTAAAATACCAGAGCATAGCTATCAATGAAATATTATAATTAAAATATAATTAGTCTTATTTTATTTTTGAATTATAACTAACTTAGTAAATGAATAAAAAACTTGTTTGTTGTAAAAAAAACAAAAAGAGTCTTGCATCGGCCGGGAATCGAACCCGGGCCGCCCGCGTGGCAGGCGAGCATTCTACCACTGAACCACCGATGCTCATATCAGCATGGTTGAAATTACGCTACACAACGTATTTTAGAAAGCAAAACGTGTTGAAATGTTGATACAGCTGTACCACAGAGTAATAATATACTATAATTTCTGTTCAGTTAGAAAATTATATTATTTTTCAAACCTACGGAAGTTTTTTTTTAACCACTGTAGGGGCCATAAAATACGTCACACCTTAAGGGGGTTGGAGGTGGTCATATGGTTCTAGACGTCACAATACAAAATTGATATATAACGTCTTAACAAAATATACTGAAACTATTTTAAAGGTTTATTCAGTCCATAATACTAAACAACTTTCCCTAAGGAACATATATCAAAATATGAAAATTAATTTTTAGGTTTCCATAGAAACTCAGATCACCTGATCGGTCAACTTGTATGGGATGCCAGAAATTATTTTTCATATTTCAATATATGCTCCTCCTGGGGAAAGTTGTTCAGTATCATGGGCTGAATACACTGTTAAAATAGTTTCAGTATATTTTGTTAGACCCTGTATAAGGATTAAAACACGAAACTTTGATTGTTTTTAAAAAAAACCTTTAAAATATTTATTTATATGACAGATAGGCTTCACTCGCTTGTTCAAATTTTTTTTTGATAAAGCTGATTTCGGATCTTCTGCTTTTATTTAATAATTTTCCAGCGGTGATAAATTTGTGCAAGCTACATAAAAAACAGATGTAAATGTCAAGTAAAAATAAAAAAATATTAAAATGTGACGTCACACTAGGAGGTGGGATCTCGAAATTGTGACCAACTGTGACAAGAAGTCAAAAAATCATGAAATTCGTGTGACGTAATTTATGTATAGCCCTTGGTAACATGCATTTGTGTCTTACCTTTCGTTCTGCATCTGCGTAGTGTATAAGACGTCTTGTTGCGAACTGTTGGTCGCTTGCAGCATCGCCAGGGCGTGTTGTAGCGAAGCCATGTGCTCGCTGGCACCCTGGCAAATATTATATAAAACATTGACATATGCGTAAAAAATCGAACCACGGGCTATACTAGGTCACTATACTATATATGATAATAAAATAACAATCAAAAAAATTAATGATATATGTACTATATTATGATAATAACTTGTTAAAAAATAAATTGTCGTCCCATACAAAATCCGGTTAGCTAAGCGCTGGATGGATCGCCGTGGCCACATACTGGTCAAAGATGATATGAAATTGAAGCTACAGTGTAACCATTTCGACTCGACAAGAAGAATAAATGACTCATGTTGTAAATACCTGTAATGCGACCGAATGCGAGTGCAGCCGCTGTTCTAAGCAAGTCATCTTGTACCCGTATAGCTCCATCACACTCGACGTCGCGATGTCTGATATCTGATATAATAATATTTAGAAAAATATAACTTATTGACTCATATTCAATAAGATAGATTAATCGATTTATTTGTATCAACGCACACATTCACAATCAATACAGTCAATCAAGATAATAGAATTACGATGCACTATCACGTCAGACAGAGCATTTTGGGTCTTGCTGCTCTAAGCTGACAGAGCCCAGGGCCGCAAGATCACGCTAAAATTGGCCGTTGAGTTGTGGCGACTACGCCACTACAAAGGCACTAATACCACAACGAAGCGATAACATTAGTTCACAAGAAGACTACGAGATGGCGCCAGCAGTATCCTACATCACGCTCTTGAAGTTCTGGTTGCAGCTGACCATATATACAACTTCCGACAATACACCGTCGGAGCCGCGGTTCCCCAGGCGCCACACTATGCCTGGCGGGAAGATCTTCCCTTTGTGGCATATCACCTCGTTCCCGCTACAGAGTCTTGCGGCCCTGGGCTTTGTGTGCTAAGAGCCGCAAGGACCAAAACACTCGTCTGCTATGAGGGATCAAGACGTGATAGTGCATACATTACACACAATATATACATGTATGTATTACTGGAGAGGAAGAAACCGGAACGTGGAGCTCCGAATTAAGACAGTTAAGGGCGTCCGCCACTTTAATCGGGCGCACGTGACGTACTCAGTCTGTAACGATGCTGCATGCATCATGTTCAAACCTCCTTTCTTTATTTCATCCTGTCCGTTTTTCATTCTTCATTTCATTTCAAATTCCCTTTCATTCCATTTTCAAATCATTGACTGATCCCTTATCACTCATTCCACCATCATCTCTGAAGCTGATCGCTCACTACTCTCTATCTGTTGTACCTTATTAAATATTATTCTTTTATACTCTGTAACAGTCAATATCAGAAATTAAATTATATATAATCTGTGTTGTTATCGAGTTTATTCTCCACTTCTCCTACTATCTTCTATGTGGGAACTCGCCTAGAGCGCCGGGACTGGTCGAGGTCCCACAAGTATATCTCAGTTACAAACTCTAAGTGCAACAGAGACGCGGCATCACGCGACGGATTCTGCTATCTCTTTCGCACAAAATATGTTCAAAATAGCGCGCAATCAATTTCAATTTATTTATTGCATTTCATAATGTACAGTTCTAACTACTGAGTCACTGTCTTATTTATAAATAAGTATAAACCTTTAGCGTTAACAGAATAGGTATAGGAATTTAATTATTAATATTTTTTTATCCAAGTCATTTTCAGCGACATCTTTAACATAAAAGTAATCTCAATGTTTATTTACGTTGCCTCTCGGTATGGACTGGCCCAAAGATGTGTTCTATGTACAGACCTTCCCCGTGCGCAGGGCGTCGGCTAACTTGGCCACCAGGTCGTCGACGGCCAGCTCCTGCTGCGGCGCCACGCCGGCGCAGCACGCCGCCGCGCTGTCGCCCGCCGCCGCCTCCACCGACTGCGTGCTGTCGGACACGCTGTGCAAACTTTCGCCGAACACCTGCAAGTATTTTTAACTGTGAAACACGAAAAAACCAGACACAATAGACAATAGTTAAACAATGGACGCGCAATCAGATCCGACCGAAAGGTGTTTGACGGGATAGTTGATTAAAACAACTCCCGGTTGCATTGTCAGCGGTTACGCTTCAGAGCCCGGGGTCCGTTACCTAACCTAGGTGATACGACCAGGTTACTGGTTTTTACACAGAGCGACTGCCGTCCGCTCAAAACTGAGACGTATGCTCGCTCGACCAATTAGTTATTTAGATTAGTTTTAGTTAGTAGTAATTTGTGTTTTGACGCGACAACGTCTAATAACTCAATACTACGGGCTGCATGCACGAAAAAGATGACGTCATTATCCCGTTACGCTCATTGTCGCGCTCCGCAAGCTAGAGCTCGGCGCGAACGAGAGAGGCATGATCGGCTCGAGCGATCGGCTCAGTTCGGAATGTTTGACGTTGTCACGTCAAAATACCGTCCGTAAACCGACTTTACAGACAACCAATTTTTATGTTATATTTTATGTATTGTGTTCCCTTTCAACGCTTTAGGAATTATAAAGTTAGTTGTGTGTATGAAATAAAATAAAAAAATAAAATAAATCATATGAAGTACAGTGTTACTAAACTTTATAAAGGATGAATGAACCTCTACTTCGTCTAAGCGCGTTCCTGGTTGCATCGTCAGCTGTGCTGCTTCGGAGCCTGGGGTGCGCTTTCCTGCTTTTTCTTCTCCAAATTTAACATGCATGTCAATGGTCACCCAAGGATGCCAAAGACCTAGCAAAATGGAGAAGAAATAGCCAGAACAGTTTAAATGATTTTACTATAGTTTTGCCGGCCGCCTCTGCCTGACGTCAACCCACTTTGGGAATGTATTTGTGCGAAAAGTTTTACAACCGGCCGCCGCCCGACGTTAACTCTCCTTTGGAATGCAATTGTAGCACGAGATGTTTGTGCTAAGTCCTTTAGTCGCCTCTGACGACATCCACAGGAAGAGACGGAGTGGTCCTATTCTAACCCGGAACCACAAAAGGATGAATGAACTACCTGGCTCATTTGGTCCGAAGGGAAGTAGTGGTGTTTGACTAGCTGGAGAATCTGTTTTCTCCGCGTCCCGTTGCCGCTCGTCAGTCCCGCACACAGCATTTTACGAACCTAGAATTTGCCAAAATTAAAAAAATCGTCTAAACTTATTTGAATTAAATAAATGCTGAAAATGTTTTTTGTAAGATAAATCACTAAATAATAATCACAAACACGAAATGTATATAAAAAGTGAAAAGGACATACCCGTAATAAATCGAACCACGATCTATACTAGACCATTATATTATAATGAAAATAAAATAACAGTTTAAAAAACCAAAAAAAAATTCGACATTGCCATACAAATCGCCCGGGCGGCTGCACACTTTTGTACGGCAATGCCGAAACTTTTTTGTTCTTTAACTGTTATTTTGATTTCATTATACTATAATGGTTTAGTATAGATCATGGTTAGATTTATTACGTGCATGTCCCTTCCACGTTGTATAACATTTTGGCTAGTTTTTTACTAGCAAATCTAATACGCAAGTCTATACAAACGTGGCAAAGACATTAGCGTAATAAATTATAACACAAGTGATACTATACCTCAACATTTATATAAAGTTATATAAAAAGTAAAAAACGTAATTTTCAAACAAGTATTTCATTGATTTTCATTATGTCCGACACAGCTGAAATTTCAATATTGATTGTCTCGAACACTACTGGGTGGGGATTGCAATGATTATTTCTATCATCATCAATCATCATCAACAGGTCTGTTTTAGTCTCCATTGCAGGAGCACGACCCTCTGTACTACCAGAGCCTTATATTAGCCAGAGCAGTCAGAGGATTTCGCCTACACTCTCCACGCCCCGGCCAGACGGGTTGGAGAGGTCTCATTGATGTTTTAGTTTTCACTCACTTATCACAAGCTAAACAGCTTGTGATTCCTAAGTCGCCTTCTCAGGAAGACAGGAGTGGTCCTATTCTACGGCACATTAAATATTAGTACAAGCATATTAATTTATTACGATAACGTCTTTTCCACTTTGTAGATCATCATACCTGATGGTGCGCCAGCAGTCTGTTGAGAGCCGCGTCCCACTCCCTGGCGAGCGGCGCGAGGGACAGCGCGGTGCGACACCCCACTACTACCGCGCTTTGGGCCGCTTCCACACCACACAAGCCGTTCTGGAACCAAACATTACATTACATTTGTTTAAAAATTTTTTGGGTTCCGCTCCTGAAAAGGTACAAACGGAACCTTTAGGCTTGAAACTACGTCAAGCGGACGCGGGCATTCGCGTAAGACTATCTTATGAACCACTGTTTACAGCTTAAAGTGAGAACGTTAAGCTTTAGTTTGCATTTTTGCCAAAAGTGGCCGTTTTTTGCAAAAATGCAAACTAAAGCTTAACGTTTTTACTTCAAACCGTAAACAGTGGTTCATAAAATAGTTTGAAGGGTTATCTAGGTTTTAGTAGCTCAAAATTATAAATGATATCTCCATTTCCTTAAAAATAATTTATTTCAAATGGGGGCAGCACTGGACACCGTGTATCGTCTTAACGCAATTTCAAGCCTTATAGCATCACTCATTTGTCGGTCTGTCCATCAGTCATAGGGCTGGCGCACATATGGCGAAGCGCAGCGCAGCGACTTTTTCGCTACCATAGCATTATCGACTTTGTATGCGTCGCATACATAAGAAGAGGGTTCCTGGAACTTCAAGGAACCGTGGAGGAAGCCGTGAGGGCGCCGGGGAGAGTTCTCGGATTCCTGCAGGAGCTGGGCTGGTTTGAAAACTGATAACGGCGCCGGCTCCACACGCAAAACGGGTTCAGCGCAATGGACCAAATTGCGGAAAAGAAGTCCTCGGGAGAAGTAAGTAAGTAATGCATTGAAAAAATCGAAAATTAATTAACACGGCTCGAGCGGGATCCGCCATTTTCTCGCCGAACTTGTGCCGTACTGGAGTACGTATTTTTTTTTTTATTTATTGATTTTCAAGGGGAGCTAACAGCTTTACAATACAAAACAAAAATTTGAATGGATATCGGAGAGCCAATAAAATTCGATCTTATTCCAATGCTCGCAAAGTCGATAAAGCTTTGGTAGCGAAAAAGTCGCTGCGCTGCTCTTCGCCATGTGTGCGCCAGCACATAGCCAATTTGCTACGAAACTACTGGACCGATTGAGTTGAAATTTGGTACACATATGTAAGTCAGTGACCCAAAGATGGAAGTGTAAAGTAAATAAACGAGTTTCCAATGTGGAGGCCACTTATGGGGGGGGGGACATTTAAAAAAAGTTTTGTAAACTTTTTCGTGTAACATATCAAATAAAAGATCTTTTTATGATAATATGAATATATAATTTGATAGCGATCAAAGTGACATATGACGAGTCTTATTTATTTATTTATTTATTTATTGTAAAAACTAAATAGTCTTGGTACAAGACGTGTCTGCCTTTGCACGATATTCGTACCCGGTAGACAAAGCCAAATACATCACACGAAAATTGGATTTTTCAAATTGGTAACTATGTTAATTTATAATAAGTTATCTTACCATGGATAGATGGTATCGTGCATTACTAATTGTTCGTGCAGTAGGTACAAATACGATCCTAGTCACACAAAAACATTTAACTTCTGGTCACATTATTCATCATGCTATGTGTATCTTGTGCCTTTATATCTATGAGAGAAGGAGAGCTCACCTGCGAAGTGTACTGCAGCACATTGTATAAAGTGTCTTCAAACGTGTCGGGGGTAACTTCGTGCAAAACGCGCTCTTGGGTCTCACTCGATTCGCACAGCGCGCCTAGCACTTGAAGCTGGAAAATTATACAAAATCCTATTAATATTATACAGTGTTAAAGTTTGTGTTGATGTATAAATAATAAAAATATTGGGACATATCACACAGATTGCCGTGTGGTTTTTTTTTCATATTATAGAATATAGAGTGGTTTCCGGCAGAGTAGAATAGGACGACTCCAAGTCTTTCCGTGGATGGATGAAGGCGACTTAGAAAACACAAGCTGAACAAAGCTTATAAACATCAATGAGACCTCTCCAACCCGTCTGGCCAGCGTGGAGAGTGTAGGCCAAATCCTCTGACTGCTCTGGACTAGACTAAAGTAGTATTTTTTAATAATCTACCTAATGAGCTAAAAATATTTTTTTAGTCCACGCCCGTATTGTTTTTAACAAGTAAGTTATAAAGTTAGTACGTGTGTTATAATGAGACGGAACTAGTTTAATAAAAAATGTTTATTTTACCCATTGTAGGCCAGCTTTGCCGGGCTCCAGAGATGGCGGCACCAGTAGACTCGGGAGGCCGTCGCTTATAACCGATATCAATTCCTGTGGTAACCGACCCTCGTCTGTAAAATAAAAACAATACACGTATTGTAATATACATAAAATGTCGATAACTGTGTGTGTGGCTGTTAAACACCGCGCCATCTATATAGCTTGTTTTGTATTAAAAAAAAAAAACAATTTATTTCAGTTTACCATATGACCCATATTTAAAATATTTACATGTCAGTCGCTGTTACAGTCTACAATTACAATGAATATATTTATATACCTACCTAATCAAAATTACAATTATACATTTATTAAATAATGTCAAAAAAAATATTATTTTTATTAAATTAAATACTACGTACAAAACTTTAAAACTGCCTTTCAAATTGGCGACATTGGACATGCCTGTCACAGCTGTGACGTTTGTATTAAGTTCCTAGTAAATGTTGCTGGCAACACAAAGTTTTTTATTAAATCTCTTTTAGTTTTTGTTATCTTGTCATTCATAATTTAACGATTGTATGATTCCTCTTATACACAATATCTCTGTACTGTAAAACACGTCCGTGCCCTTGAGAAATAAATACTACTAGCTTTTGCCCGCGGCTTCGCTCGCGTATCGCAAATCCCACGGGAACATTACTTTTTTCCGGGATGAAAGGTACCCTATGTCCTTTTCAGCACTCCTAACTATGTGTATGCGAATTTTCAAGAAGTTTGGTTCAGTAGATAAGGCGTGAAGAGGTAACAAACAAACAATCCAACAAATATACAAACTTATTTTCGCATTTATAATATTATTTGGTATTACAGCAAGCCCGCACTCTCATTTTCATTCAGCTCCATCATCAACAGTTTGCTGCTAACTGTAAATAGTGTGCTGTCAATACTTGATGCTTTATAAAACCATAACTTCTTAATAGTTCAAACAACAGCCACCAGGTGTAATAAACCTTACCTATATAGATCGAAAAATATTTTTTTTTCTTTTGTTTCAACGCGCATTAGCTCTAAGCAGTACCAATAATAAATTCATAAAAATATCCCTCTTTCTGTTGGGCACTTATTTCACAGTGTCTAAAATATTGTAAAAATATAAAAAAGTGCTTAGCGCATAATAGCCTAAATCTCAACTTTAGGTAAATATGCATCCGAATAAAGTATAAATACCTCTATATTGTAGAACTATCGCCGCGAACAACTCTAAAGCCTCCGGCAGACTGACACGGCTGGCTTTCATACACAGACAGACTAGTTGGATGTGGTGGCATCGCAGGGAGTACAGATCTGAAACAATAATAATAAATATACAGGGTCTATCAAAATATACTAAAACTATTTAAATGGTGAATTCAGTTTATAATACTGAACAACTTTCCTCAAGAAACATATATCGAAATATTAAAAATTATTTTTGGCCTTTCATACAAGTTGACCGATTAGCTGATCCGAGTTTGTTTGGAAAGCAAAAAAGTATTTTTCATACTTCAATATATTTTCATTGTGGAAAGTTGTTAAGTATCATGGACTGAATTCACCCTTAAAATAGTTTTAGTATATTTTGTTAGACGTTATATGTATAAAAGAAACAGTAGAAATCGCATGTCTTTAAGGCCGTACCTGAATTTTCCGGGATCCAGTGCTGCCCCCATTTAAAATAAATCATTTCAAAGAAAACGGAGACATGATTTAAAATTTTGCTACTACTAAGTCCTAGATAACCCTTCAAAGTATTTTATGAACAACTGTTTACAGTTTAAAGTGAGAACGTTAAGCTTTACTACGCACATTTGCGAAAAACGGCCACTTTTGGCTAGTTGTGAGTTTAGAATGTACAGATCCACAGGCTCAATTGGTAAAGAAGATTAAATTAGAGATTGTTACCTAAATTAACTAAAACTGTGAGGAACTTGAGGGCGTTTCTAAGACAGCTCACCACTTGCTCTGACTCGCCCGTGTCGTCCGGAGACACTTTGGTGAGACTGTCCACATCCTGAAATATCAAACATAATTATATAACCGTGTAGAGCCACTCCTAACACTCACCCTGATGGTGATCATATAAATCCATCGAAACCTGGTCGGCCTTTCCGACTTTATTGTGAGAATTAACCATTTAACAATATTTATAATAAAAAAATAATTATTATTGTTACAGTATAGTTAGGAATAGATCGTATACAATAATTTCAGTAATACTATGTCATGTTTATGATATTTAGTTATACAATAAAAAAATTAACTTACTTTAAAGTCACCTTAAAGCGTTAATTCTTTATTACATATTTAATACAGGGAAGAAGGAGTCAAGCACGGGTCGAGCAAGTTAGAATTAAGTGTGTTAGGGCACTTCTAAAAGTGGTATCCAGAAAGCAAGATTATACAAAATATACAAGCCATCATCAGGTCTTTCTAGTCTCCACTGCAGGAGCACGACCATCTCTGTACTGCCAGTGCCATATTTGGCCAAAGCAGCCAGAGGATTTGGCCTACACTCTCCACGCTGGCCAGACGGGTTGGAGAGGTCTCACTGATTGCACAGCTTTGTTTAGCTTATATTTCCTAAGTCGCCTTCTACGACATCCACGGGATGACTTGGAGTGATCCTATTCTACTCTGCCGGAAACCACACGGCAATAATACACAAAATATACAAGCGAATAGCACTAATTAAAGACTTGTTTTTGAATGTTGTATGTTGCGTATGTGTTAAGTTTCCCGCTGACTAGAGTTTTTTTCATTATGTAATATTTTAGTTTTGATGAATTAAACCTACATAACTTTTATCATATATACATAATATATGCATAGCCCTAATTATATAACCAGTGCCGGTTTTAGCTCTACCTAATATATGATAATATAGATTTATTTCACAGAGAGACCTTTTACAAAAACCATGTGTTCCCGATGAGTATAGATAGACACACATTCTATTCTACTCTGCCGGGAACCACACGGCAATGTGGACATTATTTTTGGATAACCTAACTGACGGACTAAATAACATAATATTTTTTACATCCCTATAACAACACTTCACAAGGTTGCTCCCAGACCAGCACAGAGGATGACAATGTATTTTCCATCTATATAGGGTTTCGCCGTGTAGTTCAGAGTGGAATAGGACCACTCCATCTCTTCCTGTGGATGTCGTAAGAGGCGACTAAAGGACTTACCACAAACATCTCGTGCTACAACTACATTCCCAAGGAAGGTTAACGTCGGGCGGCGGCCGGTTGTAAAACTTTTCGCATAAATACATTCCCAAAGTGGGTTGACGTCAGGCAGGCGTGGCCGGTCGTAAAACCAGGCCTGTGTCACTCCCCGTTTATGTATCGAAAATGAACCTACATTATTACTATGCGCGCAGGCGGCCCCTCCAGGATCGTTTGTCTAGAGTCATAAGGATGAAATTGGCTTGCAATGGATGTCTAGGTATCTAAACAAAGAGGTGCTAAGTTCTGACGTGAGCTAAATTAAACCGTATCACTTAACTAAGTGAGACTTCTGTACAGAGTATTAGTATCTATTCTGTGATAAAACTATAGCCAAATCACTGTTCCGGCTATTTCTTCTCCATTTTGCAAGGGTTTCTTCTCCAAATATAACATGCATGTTATATTTGGAGAAGAAAAAGAAAAGAAAAAGAAAGCAGGAAAGCGCACCCCGGGCTCCAAAGCAGCACAGCTGAGGATGCAACCGGGAACGCGCTTAGACGAAGAAGATAGGGTTTTATAAGCATTCAAAAGGCTTTACTTAATTAATTCGTACTAGATGACAATGGTTTTTAAAAAACAAATATTGTACCTGTAGTCCGTCTTTCAGGGCAGCAGTAAAATTGGGATACGTCAGCACATAGCCTCTCAAATTGTTGTCTGTGCACAGGTCGTTGATAAACGTGTAGGCATGCAACAGCTGAGTTGCGTCGCATTCTCTAAAAACATAGAATTACCATTAACCCTTTAACCGCGAACGTCGGATTAATCCGACAAACATGTTTGTGCCCATTTCGCGAGCGTCGGATTTATCCGACCAAAAACTATGGATATTTACAATTCCTCGCGCTGGGAGCACGACAACTGATATAAAGGCTCGCGGTTAAGGGGTTAACAAATACTATATGACAAAATGTTTAAATGCTTGATTTTAATTAAAGGTAGATGGAGCTACTAGTTCGAAAGAAGGCAGTTTAGTAGTGGTGCCGCTTGATTTCGGAAAGATCCGCCGTCTTGCTGCGTTTATTTTCTACGTACAAACAAGCGCCATCACTGATTTTACGTGGAAACCGTCCGTAAGTACCAGAGATATGGGATATTATAAGATAAGTACCCAGCATAAATTCTATGACTAGCGGGCGAAATAGTAGCGACATCTAGAAATAATACAGGATTTTAGCTTTTAGCAGAGTAAGTGAGTAATTTTTTTGTATAGGGTTGTCAGTTTTCTAAATCAAAAATTTATTCAGTTATTAGGCCTTTGCAGGCACTTTTACACGTCAATAATTATAGTGTACATTACGTTTAATGTTTATTTATATTAAATTTTTTTTTGTTCAAAAGCTACCGATACTAGCGTTTCGCTACGACCACTGCTGAGAAGAAACGCCGAAAGAAACTCATTTACACAGTATTGATCGCCTACGCGCCAGAAGGGCTTTGTCAGTTTACAAAGATATTATGCCTAATACAATGTTATCACAACATAATATGTAAAGCTTGCGAACGAGTGCAAATTCAATATACAGAAATAAGTTACACTGAGTAGTCTTAAAAAACGGAGCCGAGCTGAGTTCTAGTATTTGTTTGTCCATTGCATTACACAATCATTTGATTAAAAGTTCTCAAGTTGGCGCATTCCTGTTTGTATTGTATAACTTAGAAAGTGGAAAGACACGATAAGGGTTGCACTTAGAGCTTGTTCATTCATTCATATTATCGCGGCCGGAATTTAATTTGTAATATCTTACGACTTACACAATAGCCTTGTTGAAGGTGCGCATTGTACAGCAGAGGTAGCTGTGCACGTCGGGTTGCCGCGCGGACGCCGCGCCGCGGGTCGCGCCCGACAGGCAAAGCAGGAGTCTGCATACTTCCACTCCTCCGTAGCCACCGTCCTGTTATAACAACATTTTGACGACCTCCGTGGCGTAATGGTTAACACGCTAGACCCCTAATCCGGATGTTCTGGGTTCGATCCCCAGCCAGGGCAAATTAGAAATTGGCCGTTTTCAAATTGTCCTGGGTCTTGGGTGTTTATCTATACATGTATTTATTATAAAATATAGTATCGTTGAGTTAGTATTCCATAACACAAGTTTAAAAAAACTTACGTTGGGCTAGCTTAATCAGTGTGATTTGTCCCTATATATTTATTTATTATTTATTTATTTTATGGATACTTTTGTACAATTTTACAGGCAAACTAGCTTTTCGGGCGTTGCACGGCGTTGCAAGCAGCCCGCGGTTTTTCGTGCAGTTGTTGGAGTTGGTAGGAATTTATGTCTAGTTGAGAAAATGGGAAAAACGATTGCTATGTAAAAACTACTAATATCCCACACATGGGCGGCCGGTCGTGAAACTATAGCCAAATCTCTAAACTCTGCTGGCTATTTCTTCTCCAACGCAAAGTCATTGGCATCCTTGGGCAACCGTTGACGTGCATATTTGGAAAAGAAAAAGTCTCAAGCAGCACAGATGAGGATGCAACCAGGTATGCGCTTGGATGAAGAGATTGCGCTGCTGCGCGCCATATTGCACCAACCCCCAACATTTACCCAAATCACCATTAACCCAAAGGTTGGCTGGAAGAAATTGCTTTAGTGATAGGCCTTTGTACCTAATTATATTTTTTTACTTGTATATGTTATTCTCATAGTTGGTGCAATAAAGAAGTTCTATCTTATCTAAACTTCTTTTCCATGTCGTCAAAGAAATACTTTTGGTATTGGTTTCTGTTCCAATCCACATAAATTTAATTTTCAGTAGCTGGCGGTGTGGCCTGCGCTTTATATTAGTGAAAGAAAAAGGAATGGGAACTGTGTTTTCATTAATTATAATGATTACCACCTTCACTAATTAACAATTTATCAAATCTTAATTAAAAATTATTAATTATACCAACCTTTAAACTAATAAGATGAACAACAAACTCCTTTGTATCAACAGTTCTCATCAAAGCATAAATCGCTGGTAAATTGCCGTAACACACATTAACAAGAACAGTAAGAGACTTGTGGCCGATGGTCCGATGTTGGGGATCCATCATGGGCTGTGTGATCCATTCTGTCAGCTGCTTCATCAGTCCGGGGAGGTATGACTCTTGCCAGCTGATTTTTATACCATAAGATATGTCCTGAAAATCACAATTTAAATTTCAGGGGTTATTATGACATACAAGAAGGGGAAATAAGGTGTACATTGTTAAAATTTTCAATAAATAAGTAGATAAGCTTATTTCGAGTCTATACTTTACAATGTCTGTCAAAACATAATTTCCATAGCAAAGATGTCAGATAAAAAAATGAGAAAGCTGATAAATATTGATACAGTTCACTAAAAAAAGAAAACAAGGATTAACATCTACAAAAGCTGTGATATACCACTATCGTGTTTAGATAACAAAATGTATTTAAATACATAAAAGCATGTTTACTACACTATCAAGATGTCTCCTACTGAGATGGGCAAGTGAAAAACCTTTTTTTACTTAAAAAAAAAATATATTATATTTTTTTTTATTTAATTTTTTACAGCTTTGGCATCATCTTTTAGCCACTTACTTTATTATATTAATTCATCTTACAATTGTTACATTTACTGATATAGGCATATCAGTCCACTGCTGGACCAGAAGCCTGTGAGAATAATTGACTTATTGAACTTATTTTAGCCTTAATAAAGAAAACTAACTACTTACCTGCATAACGGAAAGCAGTTTAATTTTTTTATCATTAGATATTGTGTCAGTCAATAGTCGAGAGAGAATGGGCATGAACCTGGAAGGGAGCAAGATATTTTGTTAAACACAAAAAACAATTTACATTCCTACATTCCATTCTGTATAATGACTTCTATTGAAGAGTAAAAATCAGTAACCTCGTCAAATCACTTAAGTTAAGTAGCAGACCATGGATATCCGGCCACTTGGTGCTTACATAATTAATAAGCTTAAATATGCTAAAGTTTAAATTAGACGAACACTAACTTGTATGTATGAGTGAGCGCGTGCCTAGCGCTCGGTTCTATCGCCGCCCGAGACAGAACCGCCACGCCGGCCCAATGAGGGCCCCTGCCATCGCACATCACGCGCCATAACGAACTGAAGAACGCACACACCTCAGAACGCCCGGGAGAGAATATCGACAAGTCACAAGAAGATGCTATAAGCTGGAAATAAAGGTCATCATAACCATGATAGTTTGAAAGAAACTTCATATCATGAATGTAGTAAAAACATTACCCCAAGGTATCTAGTCATCAAATTCACAGCGTTTTCACTGTGTGTTGCCTCAAATTCACGTGCGGCAGTCACGAAAGCCTTCAAATTAGCAAATTTTCCTCCATCTGCTGGATTATTGGTCCAGCTTTCGGCACCGTCGACTTCCATCTTTACGTTTGTAAACAATTACTATTATGGCTCAATTTTGCGTTAGTCTCGACAAAAACGCGAAAGATATGTAGCTAAGTTATAAAAGACATACAAAATATTCAAAAAACATTAAAAGGAAAGCGAACCGCTTCAAAAGTTTCAATTTCAACTGTTTTTGGCGTCCATTCAATGACAGCCGGCCATATTAATTGTTTATAAAATACTGCGTTGGTATTGGTCACTATAAACACCATAGACAAAAAAATATGTTTTTTTTAATTCTAGGTCTCTTTACACAGCACGACATCATAACTAAATATTACACTTCAAAATACGCAGTTTATTCATTTACTTCTTCTTATTTAAGAGCTTAGTGGCTCTTGTCGGTGGAGTATGCGCCAAACTTCTCGGTTCTCTGCCTTACTTTTTAGTGCTTGATACAACATGACCCCTGCTTTTTCTTTCAGTTGGTCTACATAGCTCTTTCTTGGTCGTCCTGGACCTCTTCTACCTTTTATCTTTCCTTCTAGTATGTTTTTAAATAAGGAGTCATGTTGTATTAAGTGACCAATCATTTTCCCTCTCCTATTGTCTATTTCGCCCAGCAGTCTTCTTTTCTCTCCTACTATTTCTAATACTTCCTCATTGGTTTTCCTTTCCATCCAACTGATCTTTTCCATTCTCCTCCAGCACCACATCTCGAAGTTTATTCATGTAGGTGAAAAAAAAAGGATCAACCACAGACAAGGATTTCATTCTTAAGTTGGTAATACCAACTTAAGAAAAATAAAGAAAACAAAAGCAATTCATTTTCCTGTCATTTTCGTAATTTTTCGCAAATATTCGAAAAACTTTATTAAAGAAACATATATATTGCGACTAATTATTATTATACTCTAATTAAACTACTGAAAACGTTAACAACAATGGGTGTAGATGTAGAAACCCTATCTCCCGGCAATGGTATGTAAACAACATGATTCTTTATAACCTCAAAGAATATCCAAATCTAAAAACTGTTATATTTGCAGGATCTACTTACCCCAAGCCTGGACAGACGGTTGTAGTTCACTATACGGGAACTTTACAGAATGGAAAGAAGTTTGACTCGTCTAGGGATCGTGGTCAACCTTTCAAATTCACTCTTGGCAAGGGTGATGTTATTAAAGGCTGGGATCAGGGATTGGCTAAGGTAAGTGTATAATTATATACCTAGTCTAGCCATAAATATTGTAAAAAGAAAAAAAAAATTCTATTGCAAATAACATTTATTACTTTTACAATGCGTTAGTTTTGTCAAACACATACACACAAACAAACAAACATTCCAGTACGTATTTCCTGAACATCCTTTGCAAAAAAAAATTTCTTTTTTTTTCGGCTAATACTGTCTCCCATATATTTGAATATTGTTAATATCTTTCTTATCTTAATTACAGCTTTGCTGGACCTTAGACCTCTCCCAAATTTTCTTTTTTTAGCCTAGATTTCCATAAATTTGTATCAGTGGCGATAGTTTGCCAGCTTTTTGCGTATGCCCTTAGATGGTCTGCCCAATAAACAAAGAATTTATTTGTTTAAATTATAGACCAGCAACTTATAACTGATGTGTCTATGTCAGGCCCTGTTGGATTAATAGTCTTCACATATACACAATGTCCCATAATCGGTTTGGTGACCAGAGAGATGGTATAAAGCCATTGCACAGAGGTCACTGCTGTCCGTTTTGTTACATATACCTCCCTTAGTTGTGTCTTACGACTTACATGGGAGAGAAAAGTGTCGGTGACAAATATATGTATAATATATGTGTTCTACTCTGCCGTCACTACACAGCTATGGCACAGGAGATGATGTGAAACTAATTGTTTCTTCATTTGCAGATGTCTGTAGGAGAAAGGGCCCGACTTACATGTTCACCAGACTTCGCCTATGGATCAAGAGGACACCCTGGCGTTATCCCACCAAACTCCACTTTAATCTTTGATGTTGAATTATTGCGCGTTGAATAGTTATTGTTCGCCATTTTGTTAAAGAATTCTCACTAACTTTATTAATTTTAATGCCTAGTTTGGCCCACAATAAAATTGTATTTGCAGCATTTTTTAATGTACTAGGAAACTATTTTTTGTGCAAATAATCATCTAGTTCACGTTTACAAAAGGTTGGGTTTGCTGCCATTTTGAGTGTGTGGTATCCAAAATTGGTTAATTTAATTGTCTTAGATGCAAGTATCCTTGCATCTAAAACATATACAGTTTCAAAGCAGAACGAAATGGTTTTGATGTTAATTTTCAGTGCATTTACTATAGGTACATATATAGGTATTTTCTTTGCCTCTTTCTATTACTCTAAATTATTTTTTATATTTACCACCTTCATATGTATTAAAAGCATTTTAGTTAGGTACTTAAACTTTTGTATGTAAATAATTGTGTGTCTTATTGATCTTTCTATAATATTTCTGTGCGACAATTCTAATATAAATAAAAGCTAAGATATTATAGGCTACTTATTTAATAATTTCTCAATGCTAGTTTAGCAATTACTTAATTATTAACCTGTGAGTATTTTAATTTAATTATTATATTTATTAATAAAACAATGTGATTGTGTAAAAATAAATGTTTTATTTATATGTATATAAGTACCTAACATTTCCTTCACCTTTTGTCTTTGGGTCAATTTTTAAACAAATATCCTTACATTAATATAAAAACAACAAATCAGTCATTTCTGCTTTTAAATTACAACATAACATCGATCCCATATCTCTGATAATAACCTCCACCTTTCAAATTCTTTCTGTAGTGTCTGTCTTAATATGCCTACTGTGCCTGTATCAAATGCCAAAATCCAAAATTCAAATGTTTATATATGTATACAGTAATTAGGCCTTTGCAGGCAGTTTTACACACTATGTATAATGATTATTTATATTTAAAGAAAAGCAACCCATACTAGCGATTCGCAACTACCACTGCTGAGAAGAAACGCCGAAAGAAATTATTAGTATTGTTGCCTACTTGGAAGGGATTATGTCTGTCAATTTACAAATACTTATAATACAATGTTGACACATTATAACATGTACTTACGTAACTTGCAAATGAGCAAACAAATAAATAACGTAATAAGCAATATTAAGTAGTGAAAAAGATTTGCAGAATATTTATAATACAGCAACTAAATTCTCCTTACCATAAATAATTTAACAAAGTAGGGCATGCCCTTCATGCACTGAATCAGATGCATGAGCATAGCCAGCTATGGGCTCAGGATGGGGCAGCAATCTTAAATAATATGTAACTAGCAAACTATATCCCCGGTCTTACCCGTTACACATAGGTATTAAAGGTTGTTTATTTATTTAGGTATTAACTAACTTTATAATATTACTTAAAGAGAAGCCAGCGTGGGTTCTGGCAGAACCTCCTTAGCACTTCGGCTTCCAATTTATTTTATGTGAACACTTGGCATACAGAGACCGCTCAGATATATTCACTCATGCATGGTAGAGCGAAGTCATGTCTTGGTATTGTAGTATCTAGATATTTTAGGTTTGGTTAGGTACCTTACAGGTCAGAGCCAGGGTGGGGCAAACGCCCCACCGTGGCTACGCCCATGATCAGGTGTAGCATTAGCAAGTTAGATGGCGGCATACACAATGGAGATAAGCCCAATCTGTTGCAGATCACCCAAGTCCGTCTTTTACACCTGGGGCAGTGCATAAGCTAATAGTATGTCCAACTGGCTAATAACTATTTTCAAATATAGTTTCAAACCTACACTATGATTCCCCAGGGTAATAATTCATTAACGGCACAACATTATTCTTCATAAATGGTGACCGACACAATGCACAGGTTTCAAGGGCACCATAACAGCATTGCATGCAAAATATATGACCACAGGGCAACACACATGGCTGTAGTATCTCCTCTAAGCAAGCCACACAGGACTTGTTATTATCCACTTCATTAGGAATCTCTTTCATTTGATCCATATACTTTTTCGCCTGATAAATACTCTGGCCACAAGATATGAATGAATGTAATAATGTAACTATTCCTAATAACCTCAAATGAGCATAATATGCTGCAGCAGCGGGCCTAACATGTACATAATCTATCCCAGCCATAGACTTTCCAATCTGGATAGGCCCACCATTGATATAACAAAATGCTCTATGAATACTTATTATTTGAGGTATCATGGAGTTTAATGCTTTTAGAAACACTAAAAACACGTTCTGTGCCTCAGGTTGAAGAGATCCGTTCTTCTCAATGCTTTTTTCGGCATTCCGTAGCAATCTTCTAGTGAAATTTTCGCCAAACGTCGATAAGATTATGCTGAGTAAGCGGCCACTAAAGGATGGGAGTTTGTGGTAACTTTCGTCTACTTGAACGATACCAGAGTACTCCTCACCTAATGTTTGAAGGTCCTTCAAGGTTGTGAAAGATTTGTAAAGGATTGAAGAGATGCGCACGGCCTTTGGTGCGTGCTTTGAAGGCAGAATTCGTGCGAGGTACTCGGCCAGTTGTTTCTCGTAAAGGTCGTCTTTCTGCCAAGCTCTCAGCACTTCAGCTGGTTGTGCTACTGGTAGAGCCATTTTAGCGCTTTTCGACTTCGAATACCTTTACAAAAACTATTTATTATAATTTTATTTTAGAAATATTCTCACAATCACAATTTTACTTGTTTATCTTTGCTATTTACACTTTTTGACATTGACAGTTGTACATAATTTTTGTTATTATTTTGACATGTGGTGACATTGATATAAATAAGTTTTTGAGCTTTCTGTGTGTATCTCTGTGTGATGTAAAAGCGATCGAGGGAATATGCGAAACATTCCGAGGAACCATAATATCAATAGGCGATGCGTTTGGCAACAGGTCACTATTTTGGTTCATTATTTAACCCCCGATAAAAAAGGGATGTTTTAAGTTTGACGCTAATGTCGGTCTGTCTGTGGCATCGTAGCGCTCGAACGGACAGATTTGGATGCGTTTTTTTTACGTGATAACAAGTTCTCTTGCGGTGGTTCTTATCTATGTTTGATGAAAATCGGTCCAGCCAGGCGTTTAAAAGTTATTAAGGATAAATTTTTGAAAATCAGGACTTTCTCTAGCAAATAATATAGATGGCGCTAACCGTAGCGCGACTTAATGTTCGTTCGTATAAAGTCGTATCAATAGTTCCGGTTCACATCACTAGATGGCGTTCTTGACAGTCGGGGGTTTTTTAATTTGCCTAGCAAATAAACTTGTTATCTACACGCTTATTATCACGCTGCTGTAAGAAGCAAGATCAAGTATCTAATTTTAAAAAAACCGTTTGTATGCA
This sequence comes from Acrobasis repandana, assembly GCA_963576875.1. Lineage (NCBI taxonomy): Eukaryota > Metazoa > Arthropoda > Insecta > Lepidoptera > Pyralidae > Acrobasis > Acrobasis repandana. The sequence goes on from OY756238.1 coordinate 5,529,615, forward strand.
TAATACATACAATACAACAGCAATATGCCTAGGATTAATGAGCTTGGAATCTGTCTAGGATGAAATAGAGTACACGCACGCATGGTCGGATGCGTTCATCCATAGCGAACTAATACGTTGTTTCTTATTCCAAATTGCATTTAAACATACGGACAGGCTGATTTTAAAACTCGTAGCTATATTCAAGGAAAGTACTCTTCATTCGTAATAAATATTCTGTCATCAGACTGTATATTATTAAAAGTTAAAATAAACACAATATTATTTGCAAGCATGTGTTTTTATTTATGTTGTAAAATTCATACCAAGTGTGAGAAGAATATAACATGGAACATGTGACTTTTTTATAGTAAACACTATTTCAACAACGCGTCAATATTTTACATATACTGTATATTTACATTTTATGTGCATACTTTTTAGGGTTCCGTACAAAAAATTAAAAAACGGAACCCTTATAGGATCACTCGTGCGTGCGTCTGTCTGTCCGTCCGTCTGTCACAGCTAATTTGCTCCGAGTCTACTGGACCGAATCAGGTGAAATTTGGTAGAATGTTGTAATCCTATAACCCAAACACAAAGGAAATATTTTTTTAAAAATAAGGGTCATTTTCGGGGGACAAATTAGGAAATTTAAAAAAAAGTTTTGCACACCCTACTGTGTCATATATCAAATGAAAGGGCTCGTTATGAGGATCTCAAATATATTTTTGTTAGTATTGTAAAGTTTTGATTTTATTCATAAAAGAAGACGAAAATTGACCATTCCCCCTTCCCCCCTTTATCTCCGAAACTACTAAGCCTATTTTGAAAAAAATACAAAATATAGTTCATTGCTTGTAGATTACAGGAAAACCTATAAGAATTCAATCAATTGTACGGAACCCTCTCCACGCGAGTTTAACTCGCACTTGACAGATTTATTTACTATTAAGGCTTGAAACTACGTTAAGCCCTACTAAGTTTGTCAGTCCATCTGTCACAAACCCTACGTGCGATAGAAAAAGCTAAAACCGTCGCGGGTCACATGTCTCTGTCGCTCGTAGGGTGTGTGACAGAGTCGGACTGAACCTGTCCGAAGCGTCTGCTTGACGTAGTTTCAAGCCTAACACTACATTTACACTGGCGTACAAGTTGCGAGCACGAAACGAAGCACGAGGCGAGAGTGTAAATGTAGTATTACGAGGTCCTTTGACTCGTCGTGACCAAAAAACCGCGGAGGCGAGCGTTGCGAGTCACGAGACGAGGTGCGAGCGTCTATTCACACTCCTGTCTCGTGGCACGTCTCGCGACTCGTACGCGAGTGTAAATGAGCCATAAAGGTTAACAAATAAGTTAGTGGACCTCGCAATATTGCTGAAAAAGTACTCTCTAAGCAAAATAAAAATACATATTATATTACATGCACATGTATCTTTCATAATAAAAACCAAAGCTAACAAATGCATACCAAAAATCTTTCATTTGAATGGCACCGCTCGCTACCAGACTCATGCCGGGCAGCGACCAGCAAGCGGAGACTTTCAAAGGGCAACGGCCGCGCGTAAAGTTATTAGTTTAGCCATTTTAGAGAGAAAAATATTTTACACTTTAGTGATTCTGATTCCAAGTTTTTAATATAGCTCAGGCGATTTACCCACCGGCAACGCGTCCCGCCGCGGTGCGCGGAATCTGCCGCGTTTTTAGTTTGTTGGACTAGGCGTGTTTTCTATACAAACCGAGATACTTGCATACAATGTTTAAATCTGCCGCCCCGCGCTCCGTGCAGTGGGGTCACCGCCTGAAGGGTGTACAGGGGGTCTCTATCTGGATTTATCAACAGTGTCATGCTGCAGAGGGGCAGATCCACTAGCTTAGTTGTTGGTCTATGTACATATGTTTTAAATTTAAAATACCTTTTGAACAGCAATCTACATATTGATCTCTAACTTTATATCAATTAACAAGAAACATAATGTTACGAAACTGGGGTTCGAATTTGGAGAGAAACGCCAAACTTCGTATGAGGGATTTATTCACTACGGAACCCTAAGATGACACGTGAAGAAGGTCTTCCAAACGTCCAAGGTCCAAGTCGCGTAGCAGCTGAGGTCCAGCTATCTCGCCAAAGTAGTCGCAGGTACTTCCACTTGTCGCACTAAGGTAGGTTTCCTTCGCTTCGAAGTGATCGCTTTGATAGCTCGTATCGAACTGCCTGGCGCACCCACGATTCGCTATTTATATGCGCCATCGAAAAGGTCCACACTAATCTCGAATATTCTACATAGTCGACGAATGTGTTTCGAAGCATCCAGGCGCCGGGTATGTGTGTGAGTGTAACATGGTCAAGCAACTCTAGACTTTATGACATAAAACATAGAGCCTAGTTTCGCTTGTATTTGATTTAATTCTATCGTATTTCTTTTGGCTCGCGAACATTGTTCGAGAAGGTTCTGTCACGTTCGCGACAATAACTAACAACCAATGTATTATTTATTATTGTATAAGAAACAAGGTATCGATTTGGATGTGGTATCCAAATGGATACCTATATCGCGAGCATACGTAAGGTTCTTGCTATTTTCTCAAAATCTACTGAACCACTTTCAAATACTATAAATTTCCACTATCGTAATCTACGTGAGTCGAGGAATGTTTATTTTATAATAATAATAATAGCCTTTATTTCCAAACTTTAGGGTACACTTGCAATAACGTATATATATATGTATATAGGCAGTGCGGGTTTTAGCTATACCAGCGCCCCGGGCGAGATTTTCCCTCCCCCTCTCCCCTGAAACTATTATAAGAGTGAAATCAGTCCATTATACTGATAACTTTCCCCAAGGAACATTATATCGAAGTATGTAAAACATCATAGACAAAAAACACAAAAACCGTAGGAAAAATATTTTTTGGTCTCTGATACAAGTTGACCGATCAGCTGATCCTAGTTTGTATATGGAAATTGGAAAGCAATAAAATATTTTATATATTTCAATGTATGAATCGTTCCTTGGGAAGAGATGTTCAGTATCATGGACTGCATTCACCCTTAGTTTCAGTACATTTTGTTAAATATATATAAAAATATTCAAAATAATTATTATAGGCAAAAAACTACTTCTTTCTCTTTCAACTTTGATCTTTTATTTAGCTTGAATTCTAGTTTACGAGATTATATAAAGTACTGTAGGACACTGCACATAACTCGGTATTATCACACTCATGTGATACTATTAAAAACCTCGCCTGCGGCTCGGTTTTTAAACACACACTCGTGTGTAATACCCCTCATTATGTGACAGTGTCATAGACTTGCAACATTTACGAGAAAAACACGTGAACCGCGCGACGGCCCCCGTCCCTGGCGTGGGCGCGGCCGGGCCGGCGCGAGCGCCAGGACTGGTGGTGGGAGTGCGCGGGGGGCGGTCAGGTGCGGCGCCGCTTGGCGGGCGCGGTAGCGGGCGGCGTGGCCGTGTGCGCGCGCCGCCGCCCGCGCCGCGACACGCTCTCCTCGTCTATGAGCGGGGACTCCCATGCTGGGGAAAAAATAAAATCATCAATTTTTAGCTCCATAGCTGACAAGCAAAGCTTACGAACAAGGGGTTGCTACACACGTATTCGGACCCGCATTGTCGGTTCAGCAGTATTTTTACAACAAAACCTCAAGCAATAGGCATGATGACTGAAAATTTGTCTTTGGCCCGGTTAGATTATTAAAATATATTGTACACATATTTTTTCTTTTCTCTGAGAAACAAACGACGAAGATACAGCGCATTTAAATTTCGGATGACGTCACGGATTCGTACGATTTTTACGCAGCAGTTACGTCTCAAGATCCTCCAGAATTTAGATACTCTGTATCTTTGTAAATTTTTACTTTTTTGATAAACTGAAAAATAAGGGTACATTATTTTTGGATAATCTATCTAACGAACTAATTAGAATAATAATTTTCTGACCCAGTCATCATCCCTATTATATTACGTATATTCGATTTTACTGTGTCGATGAATGCCAGCCCGAAAATGAAGTGTGTAGCAACCCTAAACATAATGATTAAGGACCGTTCAAGTATTACGTAAACAGTATTTTAGCCAGTTGGGGTCATCTACGTATTACGTCACAGAGATGAGGGTGTGGCGGTCATGAATCAATTTCTCACCTCCAACAGAGCTAACTTTGGACTTGGTAGTCTTATCTCTCTGTGAAGTCGACTTCCTACTGGTGGAACTGTCTCGAGTGCCGGACGCGTTTGAGTCGCGGGAGTCCCGTCTACGATCTGAAAGATTTACAATAAAAATTAATTATCAATAAATCTGGTTTTCTCAGCATTCAATTTTATATCATTTTATTAAGACGATACACGGAGACCAGTGCTGCCCCCGTTTAAAATAAATTATTTGTAAGGAAACGGAGATATCATTTAAAATTTTAAGCTAGTTAAACCTAGATTACCCTTCAAACTATTTTATGAACCACTGTTTACAGTTTAAAGTGAGAATGTTAAGCTTTAGTTTGCATTTTATTGATCGGCATCTAGATTTTACTAGCTTAAAATTTTAAATGATATCTCCATTTTCTTACAAATAATTTATTTCAAATGGGGGCAGCACTGGACTCCGTGTATCGTCTTAAGGCAATGGCTTACTACTCCATTAACTTTGCTCTTTGCTTTTTCTCATAACGCCGACAAGAGTCATGCTTTTAAATTTAGATAGATAAATTGAACTATACAAATATACATCGTGTTAATGAAAGCACGCAAAACCTCTCAGATGGTACCTCAGCCCATGTAACTGAATAACTTTTGTTCAACAACTTTCAAGAAATCCAAAAAAAAATCGGATTTTCGTACAAATTGACTCGATCAGCTGATCAGTTTGTATGAAAATTCAATTTTTTTTGTTTTGTGAAAGTTGTTCAGTTACATAGGCTGAGGTACCATCTGAGAGGTTTTGCGTTCTTTTATTATATATCATCATCATCATCATCATCATTTCAGCCGCATAACGTCCACTGCTGGACATAGGCCTCTCCCAAGGTTTTCCAAAATGACCGATCTAGAGCGGCCTGCATCCAGCGCTTTCCAGCGACCTTGGTCAGGTCGTCTGACCACCTTGTGGGTGGGTGTCCTACGCTTCGCTTGCCAGTACGTGGTCGCTTGCCAGTACGTTTTATTATATATAATATAATATAATAGGGATGTGGACTGGGTCCGAAAAATTGTAATTTATTTAGTCCGTCAGTTAGATTATCCAAAGGACCCATATTTTTCGGTTTATCAAAGTAGTGAAAATTCACAAAATTACAGCAGATCGGAGTTTCGGAGTGGAGGTGATTGACGTCACCGTCAAGTGAAAATCGTACTTGCTCGTGACATCATGCAGAATTTTAATCCGCTGTATCTTTCGTATACAATATTTGTTAATAATCTACCTGATGAGATAAAATATATATTTTTTTAGTTCACATCCGTATTATAATACAGCTGGAAAATAGGTTGGATACAATAACTTACCATAATCCTTCTCAGACTTGATGCTTGGGGTGTCAGTGGATGCGTGTGAACTGCCGCTTTCCTTGCGTGTCTTTGTGGCTAAAGCACTAACGCTGTCCTTGCGACCGCCCGCTGGAAAATAGGTTGTTTATTGTCACGAGTCAAGGAGTAAATTCCCATTCAAACTAATGTTTGGAGTAACTTGGTAGGTCTATTAGAACAGGCTTGAATGGGTATTCTTCTGCTGAAAAAGGTATGAGCAACTTGCAGAACTAAACAATTTCTGTACGTTATTCATCCCTTACTCTAATCAGAATCAGACTTACCCATACAAACATAGTCCTAGCTCTTATTTTGAAACGACATGTCAGATTTCGTCGAAATTCATCAAAATTTGATGTCGCCCTGAAGTTTCTAGAGAGAGAATCTTCAGGGCGACATCGTCGGGTCGTCGTTTCTGTCACTCGCCCTGAAGATGATCGTCTAAATCGATCAAAACCTTAGTCGGCCTTTTCCGACTATAACACGTGAGTCAACCTTTTAAAATTAAATTAAATTAATTAAACTCCGATATGTTCCAGCTCGCATTGAGTGTGTGTGAGCTTGATCTTTATCATATCCAGTAGTCTACATTCGGCGAAAAAGCAATACTATATAAATAAATCAATAAAAAAAATGTATCCATAGTTTTGTTTGTCATCTTTGTAATAATTTTAAGCAAGTTAATACCTTTTGGTGTGTTATCTTTTGATGCAGTGCTCCTAGGGGTTGAGGGCTTAGGCGATGGGGTGCGGCTGTCTGTACAGAGAAAGCATAAAAGCATTTATTAGATGCCGCAAGTAGTAATGATGGACAAAGAGCGGTATAATAAGCAATAAACAGGTTAATATTGGCAAGATATGCACAGGTTTCTGGGAGAAAAAACATGCTTAACTTCCCTATCTACACATATAATCCATTGACGGAAGGGATGAAAATCAGTTACTATTTTATTTATTTATTTACAAAATGTATGTATACAAAATACAAAGAAAAAAAAAGAGTAAGAAAATAGAGTACATATGTACAATGTGTTAATGAACTAACGCAAAACCTCTCAGATGGTACTTCAGCCCATGAAACTGAACAACTTTTGTTCTACAACTTGAAATGTATTGAATTGTATAAAAATCCGAATTTTATTTTTGGCATTTTGGGAATGTTGTAGAACAAAAGTTGTTCATTTACATGGACTGAGTTACAACCTGAAAAGTTTTGTGTTATTTCATAAACTCAATGTAGGATAGAACAATCTCTAAAAAGGGCTTGTACATATTTGATGGAGTGTTTGCATTGTCACTTGCATCTTTATTAATATGTTTTATATGTATAAAATTTGTATGGAATACAAAGACATATATATCAGGTCTGTGAATACGCCATACACCATTTCACCCTTATTCTTCAAGAGTTTAAGAGAACACATCTTTACCTTGCATCCTAGTTCTCAAAGCAGAAGTGAAAGCATAGTATAAACATTATATACAGCCCTAAAGCTATAAGCACAAAAAAGTTGCTACAACTCACACAAAAATAGATGTGGTTCCCAGCAGAGTAGAATAGGACCACTTCAAGTCTTCCCATGGATGTCGTAGAAGGAGACTTAAGAAACACAATCTGAACAAAGCTTATAAATATCAATGAGACCTGTCCAACCCTTCTGGCCAGCGTGGAGTGTAGGCCAAAACCTCTGGCTAATCTGGTTAATGCATAACTCTGGTAGTACTCTTGCAGTAGAGAGGGTCATGCTTCTGCAGTGGAGACTTAAAAAGACCTGATGATGACAGAGATAAAATTTACCTTCGCTATCATCGCCTACAACAGCTTCTTTACATTTCTGCTTGATCAAAGCCCCAAATTCAATTTCCGGCAAACTGAACGGCACCTCTTGATTCGGAAAAGGAATCCTTTCTGTATCATCTAACATAGAAAGATCATATAGAGTCTCAAGATGCTTCCAAATATCTTGAGTGGATATCTCTTTTGTGATGGAATTCGATAGCTTTTCCCAAATACAAGCCATTTGGAAATGTTTGTTTATGCCGACCGGCTTGTGGTTCGCCATCGCGTAAAACAGTTGGATCTCCATTTCGACGTCCCATTCTAGCGTATCTCCGGGTTTTGCTTCTGCTTCTTCTTCGCTTGACACCATTATTTTTTATTCAGTTTTGTGGCCCTTTTATTAAAATTTTACTAAAATCAAAACAAAATATAAATATCAGCATCAGCACACACAACTTGCAGCTGTCATGTGAAATTGTGAATGTGACACACAAACTATATAGGGATCACGGATCAGACGGACATGTCAGAACTGGCTTTTTGTATCGTAGCGTTCTCGTCGCTGATTCGTTCTCGTAGCTTGTATTACAACCAATCCAGTGACTGATCTCAGAAATTCCCTTTTGACAATTCAACTTTTTAAACTAGAATTTTTGATTAAAGAAAATCTCGGCAAAGAAATCGTTGTACCAATCAGCCTTTTAGCAAAAAAAAAAGTGGGTGGGGGAGGGGGCCAAAATAGCTTGCTGGTGGGCAGCAGGTGACTTATAATTATAAGTAATCTATTTCTAAAATAGGCTCCCTATTTTACTGAAATGTATGAAAGAATAAACAAATAAAATAAGTTTAGATTACATATAGGTACAACATATAATACAATACAATACAATTACTCTTTATTGCACCATGAAGAAAGGACATACAACAATACAGAGAAAAAAACAAAAATGATACAAAGGCGGACTTATCGCTTAACATACGTGTCAAAGAGATTATTAAGGAATGCAAACACCATTGTTTTTATTATGTACATTAATCACTTCACGTAATTATTCTTCGCGGTAGATGAGCACCAACCAACAGAATGTTCTAGGTAAGAAAAGAAGTAGGCGAAGGCTTCATAAGGTCTTGGGGCACTGTTTTGTGATAGAAGAGGTACAGTCCGCGCGGTTCGGTCTCACTGAAGACACACCTGGAACAAAACAAATAACTCATAAAACTTCTGAACAATATCTAGTTACACAATTGAAGTGGTCATAAACGCAGCATTTGTTATATCTGGACGTAGTGTAGGCCAAATCCTCTGGCTACTCTGGCTAAGTATGGCTCTGGTAGTACAAAGAGGGACGTGCTCCTGCAGTGGAGACTAAAAAAGACCTGAGGATGACAGTTTTTAACTAATATTTTTTTTAATTCTACAACAAATATTTTATAGTTAGTATATGTAAAAAATATGAACATACACAGAAAAGATAGAATCAATAAATAAATAGCACAATTGAAAATATGTACCTGAGGCTATTTCCACAAATTCCAACTGTGTCAAACGAGAAGTGGGACGTAGATGCAGCATTAGCATTCGTTATATCTGAAAAGAAAATTAATAATATAAATAAGAGATAAATATATTTCAATGTTAAATTTTGACAACAAGTCAAGTAATTAGTGTTTTCTCATATTTATAGTAGCTAAATCACAATATTTCTTTTTATTATCTTCATCGTATCAGCTACATGAATTCCACTGCTGATGAATTTTTTAGTATAGGTACAATCCATAAGACAGATAATGTGCTGATTGAACACATGGAATACTTCCACCATCTATTGCCTTCTCATAAAAATCCCAAAGGTATTTTCTGATAGAAATGAAATTTATTTTGCATAAGTGTCGTACAATAGATGGAATACATTAAATCAGGATCGTACACTTAGCTGTTTCCAGCATGCATAAAATAGGTAGGTACTAACATTTTTTGTACAATTTAACAGAGTACTTATTAAACAAATGCCAAAAAATACAGTACAACAGTAGACAGCACTTAGCGCTAAGATTATACCTATTATGCATAAATCTTGTAGATTAAGTACAATAAATTATATAAATACATATATAAAAACACATAGACTTTATTTCCAAAAATATTGCTCATTTCCATGGGATGCCTTTAAGTTAATTTATTTAATTTTTATATGACAACAATATCAACATTTGAGTTTCATTGACATTCATACAGGGCTACATAAGTTTAGTTGTTGATTACAGACAGATTTGTTGATTAGAGACACAAAACCCTCTTCTAAGCGAGCAAGCGCCTCAATTCGAGATATAAATAAATACAAACAGAAATAAAAATGATTACCTAATAACACATAGAGCTCCGGTGAAACAATTTAACTTCTGCCATTTTGGGGGCTTTTAATGATTTGTGATCCCAGTGCCTTTTACGTGAAGTATGATCATAGATGTTTTTTTTCTGAAAAAGAATAATAATAAACATCAACTTCTCCAAAGGGAGACTTCAAAAGGTCCAGGGTTAAAACACCCGTTAGCGTGAATCCAAAGGATATAAAAATATAATTAGGTATTACTTATCATTTCAACATGCAAACTTATTTATCGCACTAAATTGACAAATGAATAGTTTTGCGTTATCACTGTATGAACAGAGTAATATTATTTTACTGAATGGATGGATGGATGAATGCTCAAGACCGTGCGAAGTAGAGAAGGAAAAGCCGGAAAGCGGACCCCGGGCTTCACAGCATTACAGCTGAGGATGCAACTGGGAATACGCTGAGATGAGAGAGTAATATTATTTTACATATCTTTCTCATATGAGTTCTGTAAAGTACTGTACTGAATCTTTTTTGAAGTAAAAAGAGCGTCTCTTATGTCTGACGAGACTAGCAACTCAACTTGCGCTACTGAAACCAATTAATTGTATCTATCCACTTATTTCGCAGCGCAGTTCTATATTGAATGGAAATCAATGAAGATAGTGTTTCCTTTTACTCCCACAAAGGATCACATAGCACCAAGATATACCACCAGAGGCACCAGAGCACACACGAACTTGAGATGAGAGCTGAGCGATTAATTTAAAAACAGAATAAACAAGATGGAGGATGGGCGAAATTCGGCGCAAACCACTGACCTCCTATATACAAGTACGTGTGTACGTGTGTGTACGTATATAATTATGGAGGTCACAGGCGAAAACGGTGAAGCGGAAAGGGGTGGGAAGGGTAGTGAAACGTCAAAAGCCAATTGCTAATACATAACTACAGTATATTCTTACGATCACAGACCACAGTAGGCGACATTTCGGGCCGTGATGTGACATGCATGATCTAAGCATGCATCAGACTGATGAAAAGTACGTGTACGGCAAAGAGCTAAAATGAACCTTATGTACATTGGTGTACGGTGTGTAGTAAAGTAAAGTAACTAAAGTACGGTGACCGACGCGAGAATGATACGAGCGGATCCCATCAATCTTTCATCATTCAAAACAATTTTAATTTTCATCAGTCAGAAACATCAGTCCGTCATTCAGCGGGTTACACGATCATTCTCCTCCGATCATTCTGATCAGACTGATGGAATGAGGATGAATCACGTTTTTTGTTAAGTATGTAGATTGATAAAATGAAGAAAACCATAACATACAGTGAAAAAAATATCCAAATCCGACCAAAAATGACGAAGATACAGCGATTATACTGCAGCAGTTCAAAAAACGCCCGAGAGTACGTGTCTTGATCGCTGTGACGTTATTAAACCCATCCTGAACTGCCCGCCGCGCGCGTTTACCTGTTTTGTGGGTAATATTCCGTACTTACCCACATTTTTGAGTCGTGTTTGGTGTTTGTTTTGTTGTGGATTTATTATTAAGTTGTGGTGTTATGTTATGTGTCAACAATAGCGTAAATTATTTCCAATAAATATTGTATCGTGATCGTACCATAGTGCAACAGCAAGAGTATACCTACAACTAATAGTAGGTACTCCAAACTATTTTTTTCGTGTTCCGAAGGACCAAGAACTATAAAAAAGTGGATCAGTGTTATTAAGAGAAATCCCAAGCAAGATTAGGTACTTTTTAGGGTTCCGTAGCCAAATGGCAAAAAACAGAACCCTTATAGTCGTCATGTCTATCTGTCTGTCCGTATGTCACAGTCACTTTTGAAACTTGGTAAGTAGATGTATTCTGTGAACCGCATTAAGATTTTCACACAAAAATAGAAAAAAAAAAATGTCGAGGTTCCCCATACTTAGAACTGAAACTAATTTTTTTTTTCATCAAACCCGTACTTGTGGGGTATCTATGGATAAGTCTTTAAAAATGATATTGAGGTTTCTAATATCATTTTTTTCTAAACTAAATAGTTTGCGCGAGAGATACTTCCAAAATGGTAAAATGTTTCCCCCCCCCCCCCCTGGAACTTCTAAAATAAGAGAATGATAAAACTAAAAAATATATATGATGTACATTACCATGAAAATGCATGGTCATGCATGTTGTTTTTAGCATTTCTCATTCCAAATTTCATTTTAAGATATAATTTGTATATATTTTTATAAAGAGGTCTGTCAGGAACGTGGCAAGTTGAGTCCATAGTCTCTGCCTACCCCTGTGGGAAACAAGCGTGATAGTATGTATATTTTTGTAATCCTTAAATATTTTTTTTAAATTTCATATCCTACTCGATAGGTTTTGAAAAGAAAAGATTTTTCATGCTGCGCAATTTGGCGCCTGAAATCCGCCATTTTGATTTCCAATAATTTTAATATAGCCTATGACCTATGAAACTAGTTGCTTACCAAGTATAAATAATTAAAATCGGTTCAGCCGTTTAGTAAGTAGTAACGGAGGAACATAGAGTCGGACATACATACAGGTCAAACACATAACCCTCCTTTGGGCTTTGCCGCAGTCGGGTAAAAATAAAACAAAGTTAAAAATAAAAGAGGGTCATCATACAAGAGACGTCTATTTTTCAGGGGTTTAAAACATTGTACGTAGGTAGGAAGTAACCCTTCATGTAAAAGTCCAACTCACACTTGACCGGTTTTATTTTACACGCATTCCGTATCCTAATCTACGCATAGAGTCAGAACTTTGCTAAAAAGATTAGATAATATTATTAAATTTTAGTTATGTAGCTCTCGTATCAATCAACATAATGTAAACTATTTTATAGGTGAAAAATTACATGGAAAATTATATAAAATACCGATTTATGGGTAATCATATTTCAAACCCATCCTTCAATTTGTTGCTCATTATTACAGTCCCAGAAACAATGCAAAAAACCAACAGTGTCCACCACTAACCATGAATATCTGTACTAAACGAAATCGAAGGCGCGCGGAGCCGCGGACAGTGTGTCGCTTGGAGATAGTGACGTCATCGCTACTTTCGGTCGGCATACGAGTGTTTTAAAATCGCGGTCAATGAAATGTTGAATAACTTCTGCATTTCTGAACAGATTTTAAAAATTCAAAAAGTGTCGTACTAAGAAAACCACGAGGCATGCGAAATACTAGTCAAAATTGGATTTTTCTGTTTACTGATTGATCCTCATTGACTGATGCCAGAATGAGTGGATATTGCGAAATTAATCGATATGTGTAAAAGCCAGAAATCAAGAAACCTAAAGATATTGTTTCTGATGACTCTGGTTTATTAAAAAAAATAATGTCAAGCCGTCTGCCGATTGCCGAACTCACGGAACTCGCTCAAGAACAGTGTAGCCAACTCTACAGTTTTAACCTCTGGTTTTAACTGTAGATTTACAGTTTTTTTAAAGTTTTCCAATTTTTCAGTTTAGGTCTCCAAATCTAGTTATTTTTTTGTATTTTTTTTAAGCTGTTGCATAGCTTTTAACGCGGGCTTTGAGCGCGGCGACCGAATCAAAAAATTCCGTAACGAAAATAAAACCTAACACCCTTCACTCCACCTACCAACCGGCACAGCGGCGCGGCGTTGAAAGCCGTGCATCGTCCAACGTCGTTTCAGTTCGGCAGACTTCAGCACGGTGTTTGTATGCGTGCGACTAGACGTATGCATGTACACTAGCAGGTGCTAACTGCTCATAACTAATTATATCCCTTTTAGACACGATGCTAGGTGAGACAGTGTGCTTTTTGGCCGCGTCCATGAGTGAGTTCGAGCCCGCGACTACTTGAACCTTAACGTGTATGTATATGGTACGACTGGACGAAGCTCGCAAGGATCGAGACGAGCTGTTCCGAATAATTTATAATTGACAACATTTCAAAAATTTTATATGCATATATTAATTTTTTTCCTTAGAGAACTTTAAAAAACAAGACATACGTATATTTTCTTTCTCATTTCTTTTCATTTTACCTAAAATTAAAATATTTAAAATCTCTCCATTCTAAAAGAGCGTAAGTACAAGAGTGAGGTGGTAACGAGTTCACGTCTTTGTCATATTTTATAATTTATAAAATAAAACTTTTACTGACGTCTATAGAGTTGTGTTTTTTAGCAGTTGGATATCGATATCGATAGTTTATCACTTACAAAAGTATGTTTGAAGAAGTAGATATGATCTTAGTATTTTTATCTAAACAGTACCTAACTAACATTGATTGTGTGAATTTGTGTGACATCACTGACATGGACATGTGATTTGTCCCTACCCTATATATTTATATAAAAGAAATATATTACTTTACATACACCGTATTTTTAAATCGTCGCGTCAAATAAAACTAATATTCTTTCACGCAGGGAAGATTAATAAAAAAAAGCATTGATTTCCAATACTTGTTTTATTTATTTCAACCTTTAAATAGTTTGAAGTCATAAACTTAGAAAAAATGTAGATTTGCTGTTTTTAAAATTAATATATAGTTTTCTACGTAAAAGCTTGGCATGTATGCAGTTTTTTACTAAATTGGGGTTGGCAACACTGCCAAGAGGACAAGAAGTCGGTCGTCCCGGTCGTCCGTCAGTCAGTTGTCAAATCATATTTTGAGTTACAGCTTTTATTTTATTGAATTTTTCGTTTATTACAATGATTTCTCATTGATAACGAAATACGCCATTCATATTTAGGTTATATATCTCGCTAATAGCCATGGCGAATCACTATGAAGTCCCTAGCTGGTAAAATTACTGCAATATTTATACGTTACAATGTGACCAAAATCAATTAACTTCGAACTGCATCGAAACTTCCTAATAACACTGAAAATAATTCCAAAACAATAAATATATTTAGCCTGAAATATTGCATATCAAAATAGCTTTATCATCATAATTAGTGAATTGCATTTTCAAGCGTAATTATTCGTAAATTGTCGCTAGTCTTCAGCAAAAACGCATGCTTTACTTTGGTCTTCTATTACAGGGCCGGCAAACCTCCTACAGGGCTACATCTGGATGTGTTGAAAGGCGATAAACTGATCCAGAAACTAATGATTGACGAGAAGAAATGCTATTTATTTGGTCGCAATCCTCAAATGAACGACTTCTGTATAGATCACGCCAGCTGCTCAAGGGTTCACGCCGCTTTTGTGTACCATAAAGACTTGAATAGAGCCTTTTTAGTAGATTTAGGGAGTAGTGAGTATAATTAAATGAATCTATTTATTTTTTACATTAAAAACTAAGGACCAAATGGACAACAACCGCTGGTGCCAATATTTAGCAAGTAACACCTAAGTACCATACTGCTGTCTCTAATATTAAATTATTAAGTTTTCCCAAAAAATATTACATGTTTACCAATTTTAGTGGGTACTATAATTTCGATTATTCTTTTTTAATTGAATTGAATAGGTTATATTTTTAATCTAACAAAAATGCACCAAACCATAGATTAAGTTTATTTAGGAATTGACAATACTTTTTAGGGATCCATACCCAAAGGTTGCCAATGGACCTTATTACTGAGACTCCTCTGTCTGTCCGTCTGTCTGTCTCTTGGATCATAATAGCTAGACCCTTGAAATTTTCATCGATTATGTATTACTGTGGCCGATCCAGTCCACAGAAAAATGTCGATGCCTCCCTCTAACTAGGAGAACCAGGATTACTGTGGCCACTATAACAGCAAATATCAAAAATAGAATAAAGCTAAAAATTAAAGGGGGTTGTCATACAAGATACATACATACATATAATCCTATTCCCATACAAGGCTGGGAATAGGATTCAGTGGAGCAGACAAAAGGAGGCTTATGCCCAGCAGTGGGTCATTGAGAGCTGACGATGATGATGATGATGATGATGTCATGCAAGAAACCTTTTTTTCAGTATTTTCTTAATTTCTTTTTTTATTTTTTCTTACAAACTATCATTACAGGTTTTGAAACATTGTACAGATGTACCCTTCATGTATGAGTCCGACTTGCACTTGACAGGTTTTTTTTCTATTTACAGCTCATGGGACATACATTGGCAAAATGCGGCTGGAGGCACACAAACCCACACAGCTGCCAATTGACTCAAACTTCCATTTTGGAGCTTCCACAAGAAATTATATAATTCGGTAAAGATATTTTAATTTTTTTTTATTGGTCTACTGGATTAAAGGCCTTTCCCATAATGTGAGGATCTGCCCATAATCATCATGATGGGCAGGCAAGTTTGTGACTGCAGTAAATGGTATGGTATAAAGTCATTGCACAGATGATTGACCATTCGTTATTATCTACTTCACCCTTGATAGTCTCTAAGAAGTTTAATAACAAGACATTATAAACTTTAATTACATTGTCATAAGATATATAAACGCTATATAAAGCCGATGTCGCGCCACGCCGTGTATCTTATTACATTGTACATAAAGTTTATAATGTCGCTGCCAATTCAGTGTAGAACGAGCCTTACAATACCCATAGGATAGTAAAGGGTCTATTTGAAACTGTTATATTGTCCAGAATCCTATAATTGTTGGCTGGAATCTACCATAAAATATTGTATCTTGTTTAGAGAGCGACCAACTGGTAACACTCGGGGCATTATGGAGGATCTCCCCAATACAGAGCAAGAAGGAGCTCTACTAGGACTCCCAGAGACACAGACAGAACTGGATGTAAGACTTTATATTATTTTTAGCTTGGGCAATAAGCTCATTGAAGTGGCTGTGGATAGGGTACATAATAAAATCAGGACTAATATCTCGAGCATGGCAATCCTTGTGTTAAGCCTACTAGCATGAACACTTTAAAGAGCCCCCTTACCCTAGCTAGACAGAATCAGAATTTCCCATACAAACATAGTCTAGTTTTTATTTGCAGACAAAATTTCAAACCTGGCCCAATGCGGCGGCAGCTAAGGATCCACAAGCGAATGTTCTTAAAAAGGAGTATAACTTTGCCTCTAGATCTCTCAAAAAGGTTGTTGGAGTTCTATGCCAGATATTCGGTTTACACAAAAAATTGTTCGACACACACTCTTCTCCCTCGATATTCATAAGTCCAATGGGCCTGATGGTATCCCTGCCATTGTTGTCAAAACATGCACTCCTGAGTTAGCTCCGGTCTTGACGCGTCTTTTTCGACACTATTATTCTACAGGCGTTGTCCTGTCAGCATGGAAGACTGCCTTAGTTCACCCGATACCCAAAATGGGGATCGCTCTGATCCTGGCAATTACAGGCCTTTTGCCATTACCTCCTTACTCTCCAAAATAATGGAGTCCATTATCAACCGCCAGCTCTTCCTGTATCTCGAGGAGCACCAGCTCATAAGCGATCGCCAGTATGGTTTTCGTCACGGACGGTCTGCTGGCGATCTTTTGGTATACCTGTCCCATAAATGGGCGGAATCGGTTGAGAGTAAGGGGGAGGCCTTGGGGGCTGGCTTGGACATGGCGAAAGCCTTCGATCGGGTCTGGCACAAGGCACTTTTATCGAAACTTCCTTCTTTCGGGTTGCCTGAGAAATTGTGCCAATGCATTATCAGTTTTCTCACAGGGCGCAGTATAAAAGTCGTTGTTGACGGTTCATGCTTTGAATATAAGCCCGTGAATGCTGGTGTCCCGCAGGGCTGTGTTCTGTCTCCTATGCTGTTTCTTCTGCATATCAATGATATGCTGCAATCCAGCAGCACTCATTGCTATGCAGATGATACCACGGTAGACACTTTTTATTTCGGCCAAGCTAATATTTCTCGGGCAACCGTCTCTGAGTGTCGCACAAAACTTGTTTCTGATATCGAAACTTTGTTGGACCAAGTTTCAGATTGGGGTATTTCCAACTTAGTCCAATTTAACCCCAATAAAATACAAGTTTGCGCGTTCACCGCAGAAAAAGTGCTTTTGTCGTATCTCCCTCATTTCGGGGCGCTTCCCTCGATATTCAGCCGAAGATTGGAATTCTTGGCGTCGACATTTCAAGCGACGTTCAATTTCGCGGTCATCTGAATGACAGAAGAAGGTAGAGCAATTCGATATTTCACATCGGCACATCGCCTTCAGCTGTATAAGGCACAAGGTAGGCCGCATATGGAATATTGTTCCCATCTCTGGGCCGGGGCACCTAAATACCAACTTCTTCCTTTTGACCGTATTCAAAATCGCGCAACTCTTATAATAGATAGATAGATAGATAGATAGATAAAATCTTTATTCACTAAAAGGCCACAGGTACATGAGTAAGTCACATAATGTTTATCAAAGATCTAGTATAGAAGTAATAGTAGAAATGTAGTAATATGCAATTGTGATTGCACCGTGAGAAGTGACCTAGATAGTGAAAAGGTCCTGACTCAGCATGATGTCACAGACGAAGTAGTAGAGAGTATGCATGCATTTTTTTTATATTTTAATCGATAGTCCTCGTCGAGAAATAGCCGCAAAAAATAAATCAGTGCCGAAAAACATGTATATGGTGTAGAAAATAAATATTAAAAATAGCAAGTAGATTATAAGAACTAAAACACGCCACTTTAAAATATGACGTCAAAGTCTGCAATATCCGCTTGAGACAGAAGCTGTCAGCGCATGTTTTTCTTTTTTGGGTACTTTCGATATTATCAGCCAGTGATGTTTGTTAAACCGCTATATAAAAGTACATACATTTCGAATGTCATCGATAGTCAAACTACATGGACGGACAGTCCTACCGAACGCACCCGAACTTGTCATTTCCCTTTTGTGAACTTTGTCGTCATTTCCCTTTTGTTTGTCAAAAGTTCCCGCGCAATATTTGCATATTTTCAATAATTTATATCTTATCCAAATAAGAGTCAATAAGAAAAATAATTAACTAAAAATATGACCCGGATTGGTATTACATGCATATTCCTTATTGACAATGAGACTCTCGTCGGCCGTCTCGAGCCTCTGGCTCTACGTAGGGATGTTGCATTCTTGTGCATTTTTTATCGTATTTATCATGGGGAATGCTCTGAAGAATTGTTTGACCTCATACTTGCTGCAAAATTTTACCACTACACCACCCTTATATATCGTTATATATCCGATAGTTGGCAATCATCCACCGTAAGTTTTAAAAGGAACTTTCTGCCACGTACGACCGAACTGTGGAATCAACTTCCACAGTTACTGCAGCGGTGTTCCTGAACCGATACGACATTGAAACCTTCATAAAACTAAGAAGAAGACTAGAGTCTATAATTTTCTGAAAGGCCGGTAACGCTCTTGTTACACCCCTGGTGTTGCAGTTGTCCATGGGCAGTAGTGATCACTTACCATCAGGTGACCCGCGTGTTCGTTTGCGGCCCTATAACATTTAAAGAAAAAAATTGTTACGAAACTGGGGTTCGGTATTTGGAGAAAAACGCCAAACTTCGTATGAGGGATTTGTTCACTACGTAACCCAAAGATGACACGTAAAGATGGTCTTCCAAATGTCCAAGGTCCAAGTCGCGTAGCAGCTGAGGTCCAGGTATCTCGCCAAAGTTATCGCGGGTACTTCCACTAGTCGCACTTAGGTAGGTTTCCTTCGCTTCGAAGCGATCGCTTTGATAGCTCGTATCGAACTGCCGTGGCGCACCCACGGTTCGCTATTTATATGCACGGCAGAGAGGCCTACATTCATCTCGAATATTCTCCATAGTCGATGAACGTGTTTTGATTGAAGCATCGAGGCGCCGGGTATATGAGTGTAACATGGTCAAACAATTATTTAATCGAAATCCCCCATGAGGCTGGCATAGTCACACCAAGTGAACTGAAGCCTCGGAAAAAAAAATTGATAAAACAAAAACTAGATTTTATGACATAAGATATAGGGCCTAGTTTTGCTTGAATTTTATTTTATTCTATCGTATTTCTTTTGGCTCGCGAACATTGTTCGAGAAGGTTCTATCACGTTCGCGACATAATTTTGAATCGACATGTCAGATTGCAGCAAAATTATATAATTTCAAAGAAATTGCATATAATATCTAGGCATGTAACTGGTTTTCACAGTCAAAATATGAACTTGATAGAAAATATAGTGTATCATATCATGTTTGACCATCAGTATGAAAATCTTCTACACACCTTTATTTTCTTTCATATTTATATTTTATATACAACTAGCTTTTGCCCGCGGCTTCGCTCGCGTTAAGAAGTATAGTTTTTGCGGTTTTACTTTTTATACAAACTTTCATCACCTATTTTATCCCCTTAGGGGTGGAATTAATAAATATCCTTTCTTAGGGGATGCCTACGTCATAGTAGCTTTATGCATGCAAAGTCTCAGCCCGATCGGTTTAAAATTGACAAAGTTTCATACAAACTTTCATCCCCTATTTTATCCCCTTGGGGGTAGAATTGATCAAAATCCTTTCTTAGCGGATGCCTACGTCATAATATTAGGTCCTTACATATGAAATTGCCGATTTTCAATACTGGCAACTTTAAAATCAAATAACTTGCGTTTCATTAGGAATTCCAAATTCAAATTTATTTCGAAATAAAGCCAGAAAAATATTGTTTTAAAATTCATATTTCATTTGTTTTAACAACATTTGTTTGAGTTTCAACATTGCTATAACAACAACTATGGACAAATTGAAAATTCGCGGTATTTAAGAATACGAGTTCCACCGTGGCACCAGTGCTGCAGAAACGACTCGAAGAATTAACGACGTGTATGGACCAGGCACCGCTAACGAATGAACGGTGCATTTTTGGTTTCAACGTTTCCGTTCTGGAAATTTCGATTTACACAATGAGCCTCGTGGACGACCTGATACTCAAGTGAATAACGAAGAATTGAAGGCAATAGTGGAAGGGGATTTATCTCAAACCACTTCTGAATTAGCAGCAGCCTTCGGCGTAAGTGACAAAACGATACTTATCCACTTGCGCCAAATCAGAAAAATTAAAAAACTCGAAAAGTGGGTACCGCACGAATTGACTGAAGCAAACCAACACGCGTTGCTTGCTGCGTTTCTTTGCTTAATCGCCACAATAATGAGGGGATTTTGAACCGTATCGTAACTTGTGATGAGAAATGGATCCTGTACGACAATCGGAAGCGATCATCACAATGGCTTGACCCTGGAGAGCCGGCAAAACCTTGCCCTAAGCGAAAACTGACCAAAAAGAAGATTCTGGTTAGTGTTTGGTGGACCAGTGCTGGTGTTATCCACTACAGCTTCTTGAGATCAGGCCAGACGATTACTGCAGACTTGTATTGCCAACAATTGCAAACAATGATGGAAAAGCTCGCCATTAAACAACCGAGACTGATGAATTGCTCTAGCCCATTGCTCCTTCAGGATAACGCTAGACCACACACTGCACATCAAACGATCGCCAAGTTAGAGGAGCTGCGACTGGAACCTCTGCGTCACCCACCATACTCTCCAGATCTTGCCCCAACCGATTACCACTTTTTTCAAAATTTGGATAACTTTTTACAAGGAAAAAATTTCAAATCTGATGAGGCAGTCAAAACCGCCTTCAAACAGTTCATAGCCTCTCGCTCCCAGGTTTTTTTTTTCCAAAGGTATCAATGATCTGCCTATAAAATGGCGGAAGTGAATCGATAAAAACGGCGCATACTTCGATTGATTAAATAATAATTTCATTAAAAAAAACTTGTTTCACTTTTTTGATACTGAACGGCAATTTCATATGTAAGGACCTAATATCTACCTGCATGCCAAATTTCAGCCCGATCCGTCCAGTGGTTTGGGCTGGGCGTTGATAGATCACTATGTCAGTCAGTCACCTTTGAGTTATATATATTTAGATGAAAGATTTCTTTGAAATTAATAAATACTGCCAAAATCTAACATTTCATTTCAAAATAAAAGCTAGTCTACGTTTGTATATGTAGGGTAAGGGACCTCCTAAGTTTGTATTGTACAACATTATCATAGCCTACTAGATAAATTTATGGCTTATGATGTCTTATTAAATAAATTCTTAAAATTTCCTTCCACTTTTAGAATCTAACAGAGTTCAACACTGCTCACAACAGAAGAATTTCAATGTTGGGCATCTCTACAGACGACGGCACAGATGTTATGAAGGTAAATTTGATTTCATACTTCTTATTTTGCAATGGTGAGCTGTGAGCATGAGCATACATTTCATATGTATACTAATGGGAAACAGAAATACTATCACCATCATCCGAGCGTATTCCCGGTTGCATCGTCAGCGGTTACGCTTCAGAGCCCGGGGTTCGCTACCTAACCTAGGCGATTTGACGAGGTTACTGGTTTTTACACAGAGCGACTGCCGTCTGACCTCCGCAACCCAATGGGTAGACCAGAACCAATCTTAGAATAGGTACAAACGTTAGATGGCGTTCGGGACCAACGGCCTTACGTGCCTTCCGAAGCACGGAATCATCTTTCTTTTCGGATAATCAGGTGATTCAAACCTGCAATATCCTAAACAGTCTGGAAACAACTTTTCACAAAGTATGCTTCCCAGTGGGATTTGAACCCATGACCTCCGGATCACAAGGCAAACGCCTTGACCACTGGGCTGCGGAGGCAGTCAAGGAGAGGAGGAGGAGGAGGAAGAGGAGGACACAGAAATACTAACTATCTCTTCACCTAATTAGATATGTTTATAGCTTTTATGGATTAAAATATAAAATATCCATTAGGCTTGAAAGTACGTCACGGACGCCCCGGTGGGTTCAGTCCGTCTCTGTCACAAACCCTACGTGCGACAGAGACACGTGACCCGCGACGGTTTCAGCTATCTCTATGGCACGCACTACTAACACTGGTGCGTGCACACGTTCGCACCAGTGTTAGTAATAAAATAACTAATAATATAAATAAATTTTGAACAAAAAAAAAACAACCGCTTTCTATTTTTTTTTTAAACCATTAAGCTTGGACGCCTACGGGCACGTAGCAAGAATGGTCGAGGCTAGAGTACAAAAACGTATACTGGAGAGTCGACCCGAGGGTTGCAGAAGCCGAGGCAGACCCAAGCTCAGATGGCTGGATGGCGTCGAACAATACCTTAATAACGTCGGCGTCATAGGCTGGAGACAGAAAGCCCAAAACCGGACTATCTGGAATAATTTACTTAACCAGGCCCAGGCCCACCCGCGGCTGTAGAGCCTTAGATGATGATGATGATTCTATTTTTATTGGAGTTTCTTCTAAAGTTCTTCATCATGTCTTCACCAAATTAAAATGGGACCAATTTGGTAGTAAAGCCTTTCAAATAAAAAACAAATTATCAAAAGCGGTTCACAATTGGCGAAGATATCGCGTAACAAACATACATAAAAAAAAAGAAACATACAGTCGAATTGATAACCTCCTCCTTTTTTTAAAGTCGGTTAAAAATTAACTAAGAATAAGAAGTTTTTGGCGGGAAGCCAAGGGGTTCGGTTGGGGTTTTCTTTAAATTATTTTGCAAATTGATTTTAGTGGACTTTATAATATGAAATTGGTGTTGTTTGGTGTTATAAATGCTCATGCTCATGAACAATATGTGAAATAGTTAAAGTGGACAGTCATAGTACGGCTGTAGTGATATTTGTTTCGCGGACCGTGTGGGCGTCTTCGGGCGTCGTCTGCCACTCAATCGGCTATGGAAACCAGTGGACTCGTATAGATTTGTCGCCAGAAGCTCCCTTAAAGCAATCAAAGGCCTACACCAACCTTTGATTGTAACTTGTTAGGAAAAAAGAATTTCCCACGTTTTATTAACTTGTTCCTGCGTCAAGCCATTAATAAAAATAAAATAAAATAAACTAAGAATAAATATTTCAACCAAAATACACTTATTTATATTAAGGACTATCCATTTAACCAATTAACATGCAAAAGCCTACGTCTAAAGCGTACGTCTATGTCAGAAGCTTTCAAGCAACATGAAGTTTGATAGCGATTTATACATGCTTCACGAGCACACATGACTAAACAGCGCACTCGCTATTCGATAAAAAAAAGAACCTACTGCATAGTATAAATTTTTTCTTTTTCTATCACCTGCGTGCTCACGTCATCATAGTTCGCTTGCGATGGGCACTTGTGCACACGCATTTGTCAATACTGTGGTACGAATGCCTGTAACAAATACAAGAAAGAGAGAGAAAAAGAAAAAATCTACCAATCCTTGTTACACTTGCCTTTTTAGCCACCAACAGGCACAAAGCGTTCCGCGTCGATGCCCAGCGGCGTAACAAAGAAGCAAAAACGAAATGTCTCCTTCAACGAAGAGGTGGACATCATCAACCCCGAGGACATTGACCCCACCATTGGGCGGTTCCGCAACCTGGTCAAGTCCACCATAGTTCCGAATGCTAATACTCCTCCGAGGAAACTGAAGCTGCAGAGCGCGGATGACAGTAAGTTGATCAGTAGTTTAAGGCTGGGCCTGATGTGGATAATCTATGTTTTGCTCCCACTTTCACGCACACAAATTTACTCTAGCCGAAGCGAGACAGCGAGCCATGCGCGGTGAAAAGCTCGCGGTAGGTCAATGAGGCTGGTTTTGGTTTTAAGGATTTTTTCGTTTTAGAAAGAATATTTAAGAGTTATTTAAAAAGTAAGGCAAATGATGACTGCCTTATGTTTATTACAATTATTATACAAAGTTACAAGTGCTTATTTATTGTATTTCTTGAATACTTTCCGTTTTAGTATAATTCTGAGGTGATTTGGAAGCAACTTCGCAATGTTTTTCTATCGAGAAAATTTTAAGCAATCGTGTTTTCAAATTATAATTATAGTATAATGTATAAAGTTAGTCCTGAACTTTGTTGTGTTTTTATTTCAAAGTGTGTATTTTGTTACTATTGATAAATATTTAAGATCGCTCTAAGTACTGTTATACTATATTGTACTATATAAGTCTTACAGACAGTGTCTATAGTATCGATTGGTCAATAAGTCGCAATGACGTAGCTATATGTTAATGCAATAAGTAACTTTGTTATCAAAATAACGTTTTATAAAATTTATTTCAAAAATAAGATAATTCTTTTATTACCCAACTTTACAAAAGGGATATAGACTGGGTCAGAAAATTATTATTCTATTTAGTCCATTAGTAAGGTTATCCAAAAATAATGGACCCATATTTTACACTTTATCAAAATAGTAATAAATCCCAATCTTCATTATTGGTTATTTAAAGAAAAGAAAAATGTAAAATATTTTTTTAATAATTCACCTGATGGGTCAAATTATTTTTCAGTCAATATGGCTATTGTGTTTTTTGTCATGTCAGTTGAAGAGTAGTTTCCTTAGAGTAGCTTGACTTGTGTGTACTTACATGATTGTACTTACCTTACAGCCCAACACCACATGTCGCTGCGGCTGCAGGAGATCTCCCGCAGCACCAACCTGTACTCGGACCTGCCGGCGCCGAGCTCGCACCTCAGTCTAATCGGAGCCAGGTATTTTAGTATTTGTAACATCCTCCCCCTCATTTTCACAGAGATTAAGATTTGATATTGTGTTAAAAAAAGAAGAAAAAGTTTATTATCGGAGCCAGATATTTTATTACTTTTATTGTTACATCCTCTTACTGCTCGGGCTAATATATCGCTCTGGTAGTATAGAGAGGGTCGTGCTCCTGCAGTGCAGACTACAAAGGACCTGACGACGACGATTGTTACATCCTCCCCCTTATCTTCACAGAAAGTGCGCGTCCACAGACACGCGGCGCGGCGTGCGACGCGGGCTGCCACGCGGGCCGCCGTAAAATTACCATAGTTTGTAGTGCACCGCGCCGCGTGTCTGTGGACTCGCACAAAGATTTTGATTGATCCAAATTAATTAAGAGAATTAGTTTATTATCGAAGCCAGGTATTTTATTACTTTTATTGTTACATCCTCCCCCTCATCTTCACAGAAAGAGTTTGTTTGTGCCAAATTAAGATTTTCCTATCGTGTCAAAAACGGAAAGGTATAAAAATAAAATGTTTTCAGATTGGGATTGACTTTACCCAATCCAGCCCCGGACGTAGAGCTGGAAGGTCCAGAGCCACACCTCAACATGCACCCGCCCTTACCGCATACAGGTAATTTGCATGTTTGCTTGAAAAGAAATGGCAACTTTTTAGCTTTCTTCTTTATTTATACACCATTCAAAGAATTACAAGAGTAAAATCACTTAAAATAACATGTATAACCCAAGCAGATTTGTTTTTATGTTATTAATCTTTTACATCGGTACCTGATTGTATACCTAAGTCAGTAGGATAATGATGGAATCGAACGAATGTGTACTTGTAATAGATTAGTGAAAAGATTATTAAAGACTGTATTTGAGGCACTGCTAGTAAATAAAAGGTCCAGAGGTATGACTTGATATACTTGTATTCTGCCATGAAACACAAGAAGGAAAAAGAACCACAGATTACATAGGTACAGATAGCGGAAGTGTAAACCACAGATAAAATATTCAATTGTTACAATAAAATGTTGGTGTTACAAACAATTAGGATTAAGGCTACAGTTGTTTTTGGATGTGTTGATAGATTTCAGATTTTTTTTGAGAGCCATAAAATTTTAATGCCTTATCCTGTGTATCATACCAGAAGATAATATGTTACAAACTTAATACGGATTTATTTCCATGCTTATCTCAGTTACTCTCACAGAAAATCGACGTCTGAGTAGTAGCTTCACCGCTTCTATGCTTCGTTCGGTCAGTGAGAGAGCCGGAGCCCCCCCCCCTCTCTGGGGAGGGCCCTGAAAGGCCGGTAACGCTTTTGTTACACCCCTGGTGTTGCAGTTGTCGATGGGCAGCGGTGATCACTTAACATAAGATGACCCGCATGTTCGTTTGCCGTCCTGACATAAAAAGAAAATAAAAAAAAAAACATTGGTTTGAATTAGATTGAAACTGTATGACACTTTTCAATTTTTTTCTAGTGGTATACATCTACCTATGTTTGTAATGACGCCAGGACAATGTTTTGTTTGATTTTACATGAACTGTGCAGAAATAAATGATTGAAGGAAATCCCATAGAAACATAGAAAATGTTCGTTTAAACGTTAAGAAACAAGTATTTGATTAAACATATTGGAAACTAGCGGATTTACAATATATGGTTTTGTTATTCCAGCTCCCGAGGAGGCTGGTCCCTCAGCGGGCCCCAAAAAGAAGAAGTACGCCAAAGAAGCGTGGCCGGGCCGCAAGCCGGGGCTCATCCCGGGCGTCTGAAACCAGCGCGGTTTGTGTTCACATCAGTTGTCTACGCGAGGTGTTTGCTAAGCGCGCGGTGTTTTTTCGTCGATTTTGGAGCCGAAGGCCACTTCACAAGGATCGTTAGTAAAACCCAATTAGCTAGTCAAAATAAAAATTCAGAAACAAAAAATTTTGACTAAAACTCGAAAGTAAAAACGTGAGATCAAATTAGTAGCGTAACAGAGTCCGCGCGAGTACCTACTTTACGTATTCGAGTTTATCGGGGTCACGCGGCAGTTCTGATAAGAAGGGCGTAACTACGTGATCTCGATCGATAATCATTTTCGCAACTTTTTTGTCTTATGTCGTACACAAATTTGTATTGCGTATATGGATAGAGGAATTTATTTACTATACATCTTTTTCCAAAACCAATGAAAACTCAGCGTGTAAAAAGTCACCCTTTTAGGGTGACTTTTTAACCATTAGACAAATTTTTGAAGCAAGTTCAGTCCGTGATACTGAACTACTTTCTATAAAAACAGTTTTTAAAAATCGATTAAAAAATTATTCCTCCCATACTAAATGCGTTTGGCTGAGTGCTGATTTGTATGGAAGGGCAAATTCATTTATCGATGCACAATATTTTTTTATAGACTTAGGACTTTAGGACACGAAGACCTCCCGCAATATGTAACGTTCTCTTTGACATATGACAACTGTCAAACTTAATTTGGGTGAGTAATGGTTTCAACCAAGTCCTAATGAAAAACCAAGTTAGTCTGCGTTTAACTTCGATCAAAAATATAACTAGATATCGGGTCGGCGCAAAAAATGCGGTTCGTCAAATGAGAGCGCACTCCCGGCGGTGAGCTCTTGTTTAGTTCAGTCAAAGAGAAAAACACTTTATACGTAGGTATAGGTTGAATTCACAGTGTTATTTGATATTTAAGCGGACAGAGTTATGCTTTGATTTTTTAGGTAACGCTTTATCTGGTTGTATTGTTGATCGAAGGAGTTTTATAATAAGACGGGACGATTCTACAGGCTGTGACTTGTTCAGTCGATCAGTACGAACAACTACTATGGAATAAACGTTAAAGTCGCAAAATAAAAGTCATTTTGTTTAGTATTTCATTTTGTAATGTAATTTTTGCGTTTCCTATCAGATTATGGTTTGTTCTTGGAGTTCATGATACATGGAGTCCAGAGCTGCCTCCATTCGAAAAAAAATATTTGAAAGGAAACTGAGATATCATTTAAAATTTCGTATTAGTAAACCCTAGATAACCCTTCAAACTATTTTATGAACTACTGTTTACAGTTTAAAGTGAGAACGTGAAGCTTTTTTTCGCACATTTGCGGAAACGGCCACTTTTGGCAAATGTGCGAAATGCGAAAAATTACTGGACTTCATGTATCGCCTTAAGTCAGTACAAAAATGTACCAACAACAAATAAAAATTTTCTTGCCAAAATATTTTAATTTACAAAAGGAAGCGTAATACAATTATGAAAATAAAATTCAATAATAACAAAGGTTTTAAAAGATTTAAATAATGATGGGCTCCAGTTTTTACTAAGTACATACATACTCAAAGGAATTGATTCTGTTCTTTCTTATAGGTCGGCAATGAATTATGTAGACCTCTCCATATTGGAGAAAACACAGACCTACCACAACTAGACCTGCATAGTGCGTGGCCACCTAGTACATCTCTTTCTATCTTTGATTGTTGCCTCCATCCATATTTTGCACACGTCACAGAACACACTATGGTCTTATGGTATGTATATAACTTTATTTTTGTTATGGTATATAACTTTAGGTCAATTAAAACCCTAAATCACCTTATAAATGATAAAATCCCTTAAATTAATAACTTTCCTCGATCGTTTTGTGGTTTGTTTCGCCCAGATTTTGACAGTAGGCCAGCTTATAGCAGCCACGCCGATAGAGTAAAAAAAACATATCAGCGTTTCTTTCAAACTCACGTTGTACTGTATTTGACAGTCTCTTTCTAGCAATATCGTTGCAAGTCTAGTAGTGGTAGGTCTGTGGGAGAAATTCTAGAACTAAATGGCGAAAATGCGAATCATGTTAATAGGCGGCTAGCCACCCATCACTATTTCGATTCCTTTTACCACCTTCGCGACCCCATCACGCTAAAAGTGGCCTTTGGGTCTTGCGGCCCTGGGATTTGTCTTCTTAGAGTCGCAACAACCAAAATGTTCTGTCTACCCCATTTGGGGTAAAGACGTGATACTATGTCACCGCCTATAACACAGATTAAATAATTCGGTGGCGCGATTTCAAGTGTCAACTCAGTTGTCGAACTTCATATTAGTTATACAGGGTCTATCAAAATATACTGAAACTGTCATAAGGCTAAATTCAGTCCATGATACTGAACAACTTTCCCCAAGGAACATATAACGAAATATGAAAAATAATTTTCGGCCTCCTATACAAGTTCGATCAGTTTCTATGGAAGCTTCGATCAACAATTCAACTAGATAACGCGTTTCACTGTAAATTTAACCTTATATAATTACGAATAAAGTGTTTTTCTCCTTGAATGAACTAAACAAAATAAGAGCTCACCGCCGGGAGTGCGCTCGTATTTGACGAGCCGTATTTTTGCGCCGACCCGAAAAATCTAGTTGTATCGTTGATCGAAGTATGGAAGGCATGTCATATCTCGACCTTATAGGCAGTTGTGCAGTATCATTCTGAATATACCCTGGAAATAGTTACAGTGTATTTTGTTAGATGATACATAGATATAAGCTATTGAATATTTGTACATTTTGTAAAAAATATTCATTTCGACGTGTCAATGAGGGAGAGCTGTCGATATTTGTATGAAATAAAGTATGAGATTTTACTTGCATTGTTTTCTTTTAAATATGAAACGTGCGACTATCATTTGCGAAGTAGGAAAACCTAGATTTTTTGATAAACTAAAAGAAAAACTATACGTGAAAACTTACAAGGAGGATAAGAACTTCCGAAGCTCGGAATCATCTTTTCGGATTATCAGGTGATTCAAGCTTGCAATACCCTAACTAGACTGGAAACAACTTTTCACAAAGTATAATATGCTTCCCAGTAGAATTTGAACCCACGACCTCCGGACAACACAAGACCAAGACCACTGGAGCAAGGAGGCAGTAAAAAAAATCAGGGGAAATAATATCTCATGGTTATTTTACATTTATATATTGATTAACTTCTACAGTGTGTACAATAAATATATCACTAATAGATTCAACTTTATGAATATGCCAATAAATCGAGTCTTCGGGTAGGCAACGCAAGTCACATTCGCCCTGAGGACACAGAAGACAGTAAGACATTTCATACAGAACGGAATCTCCTAAGGGTCAGCGCAGACCAAGAGCAGCAAAGGGGATTTATTTATGACACTAAAATAAATAAGCTATTGGTAAAAAGTGCATAAATGTTTGAATATATTTATATATAATATGACAAAAAATGCTCGCGCAGCATTGCGGCCACGCGAGTATAGCCGCACACTTTATACCAATAGTTTAAAGTTTATTATATTTTCGAGTGCCATAAAAAAATTCTTGTCGCTGCGCTCGTCTTGGTCTGCGCTGACCCTTAGGTCCCTTGCAATATGCGTCCCCGCACCTCTTCCCCGTTCTTGCCTTGTCTCAGGGCGAGAGCGGGCGAACACACACGCATTGACGTGTGCACAAGAACGGGGGAGAGGGGCGGGGACGGTGAACGGGGATGCATATCTCCCATTGCAGCACCCGTCAGGGTCCTTAATTGAAACTGTTTAATAATTAAAGACCTGTATGTAATACATTAAGGAAGCAATAAATGATTGAGTATTGAGTATATTGCGTGTAGCTTAGGAGATTCCGTTCTGTATGTAATACTCTTACTGTCTTCTGTGCTGAGGAAAACCTCCGGATGAGACCGAAAACTCTCGCGTGGTCGTGTCAAGTATACATGTCGGCCGTAGCTGACTTTTTACGTGATTTATCCGTTTATCGCATATTAATAATGTCTCTCATGTTAGTTTTAACCAAAACATTCCACTTTTCCGGCGAGATTCACCTAATGTTTTCTGAAATGCTTTTGCATGATGCTTTTATCATGAAATCTTGAATGACATATACTACATTCAAAGGGTTTCTCGCCTGTGTGTGTTCTTAAATGTATTTCAAAAGGATATTTGCTTAGAAATCGACGATGACAATCTTGGCATTCATATGGTTTCTCACCTGTGTGGAGTTTTAAATGGCCTTTCAAGGTGCCTTTTTGGCTAAATCTTTGCTGACAAATATCACATTCATACGGTCTCTCGCCAGTATGCGACCTTAAATGCAGTTTCAAACTAATTTTATAAGTGAAACGACGTTGACACACGTTACATTCATATGGTTTCTCGCCCGTGTGTATTCTTAGATGTGTCAGCATATGTATATTTTTACTAAATCTTTTGTGACACACAATACACTCGTATGGTTTTTCGCCAGTGTGTCGCTTTAAATGCGAATTTAAACTGCTTTTGTCACGATACTGATGATGACACACTTCACACTCATATGGAGTCTCACCAGTGTGTTTTCTTGTATGATTATTTAAAAGCGCCTTTGTAATAAAGCGTTGTTGGCAAATATTACATTCAAAGGGTTTCTCGCCTGTATGATTTCTCCTATCGTGTACAATCAACTCCTCCTTTCTACTAAAACTTCTTTGACAAGCTTCACATTTGTAGCGCTTCTTTATATGGATTTTTAAATGGTTTTTCAAATCGTTTTCTTCCAAATACCGCTTTGGACAAACATTGCATTGGTATGATTTCTCGCAAACACGTGACTTGGAATGCCTTGTCAATTGAGATTTATTACAAAAGCGTCGATGACAGATGGTGCATTCGAATGGTTTCTCGCCGGTGTGGGTTCGTAAATGTTGCCTCAAACTGGATGCTCCAGCAAACCCTCGTTGGCAAACGTTGCACTGTAGTTTCTCGCTTGTATGTGTCACTGAATGTTTTTTCAGACGATTTTTGTGTAGAAACTGTTTGTGGCAAATGGTACATTCATATTTCTTAGGTGAATTTGAACCGTCAGATTGGTTTGGTTCATTATATTCATCTTCAGTGTTGTATTGACAGATGGTTTCAGAATTTTTATTAGCAGTGCCACCTGTAACAATATTTTTAATTTAAATTTGACGACCTCCGTGGCGGAATGGTTAACACGCCATTCCACGACTCCGGGGGTTTTGGGTACGGTCACTGGTATGACTCTCCATTGATGCAGAGTAACATATATACCTACTACTACTACAAACGAAACAATTTATCTGTACACACGTCGATGTGTGAGTTTTATACTTAGGATCGCACCGCAGAATTAATTTAATACTTACCTACTAACGAGTTCGACATAATTACGATTATATCTTTCCATACCGGAAGATTTGCGAACACTATGACGTAAAAATATTCTGTTTTATATGTATTAAATGTTACAGAAAAGTCGAAAACAGATACATAATATCACTTCACAAATATTTTTCATTATGTCCATTGTCCATTTCACCATTAGTTTACTTTATTGATTATTATTGAGTCATTTATAATGTAACGCACTAAATTCACTATTGTAATATAGTAATTTGCATATTCGGCGCAAAACTATACGGTAATTATATGAATAAATTCAATAAAAATAAACAAATGTTTATCACGCTTCCACGCACAGCATGTCAAGTTGTCATTGTCAACAATGGCATTTAGCACTATAACCCGCGGAAATCTAGTTGGCATCTGCGTGTATGTGATTACCTGTGAGCGAGGAGCCTATGTAACATTACCGGATTGCTGCCGATTGATAATACCCCTCTCGCTCTTGTGTATCTCCCGCCAATGCGAGAGAGCGAGAAGGGTATATATATCAAGATGGTTGCTGGGTAATAACGTGAAATTACTCGTATATTGTTCCTTTGCTTACCTGTTTTCATTATTTGGAAATCTATGAAATATACGTTCTTCAGAGTATTGGGTGGATAAACAATTATTATACGCTCAAGACAACACACGTCGCGTATTGCGTGCGGCTAGTAATTAAACCCTGGTTTGGAGCTGTCAAAGGCTCACAAAGTGCGGGGGAGAGGTGCGGGGACGCCAATTTGCGGGAGACGCTGTGAGATTCCATTCTGTTTGACTCTTATGTATTCTGTGGTACGGTTCCTAGCCTAAACATTGCCCTTTTACAAATTGACCTGCATCTTGGGTGTTCATATACAGGCTGACTTTTTATCCACCAGCCAAATTTATGGAGCAAGTTCAGTCCACGGTAAAGAACTACTTTCCATAAAAACAGTTAACTAAAATAAAAATTAACCTTCCCATACAAATCAGCGCTCAGCCAAACGGATTTTGTATGGGAGGACGAAAAAATTTTATCGACTTATTAATTTTTTTTTTAGAAAGTATAATGGACTGCATAAAGTTCAATATCATGGACTGAACTTGCTCCAAAAATTTGTCTAGTATTTAAAAAGTCATCCTGTATATACGTTATCATCTATCTTTATATATAAAACCGAAAATCACTCACTCACTCATCACGAAATCACGATGAAATTTGGCAGGAAGGTAGATTGTGACTAGGAGACGTCCGCTAAGAAAGGATTTTTGGAAATTCCATCCCTAAGGGGGTGAAATAGGGATTGGCAGTTTGTATGAAACTTCGTAATTTTTAAAGTGAACCACATGAACATTTTAATGTATTTTAGTAGTTAGTAGAATCATAATACATTTATTACACTTTGAAAATTACATCCCTATAGGGGTGAAATAGGGGTTGCAAGTTTGTATGAATCTTCGTCATTTTTGAAGCGAGACACATGACATTTTTGAATTAGTGGTTAGTAAAAAATAATAATCCATTAATTGGATTTTAATAAATTGCAACCCCAATTTAAAAATATCTAATTTGTGTAGTCTACGCGGCCGAAGCCGCGGGCAAAAGCTAGTAAAATATAATATTGTTGAGTTAGTATCCCATAACAAAAGGTTAATCTAACTTTGGGGCTAGCTCAATCTGTGTGATTTGTCCCTGTATATGTACACCGTGGGTGTTTGCGAAAATGGAACATACAAGGCGTTTTTCCGTAGTCAAAGTGTTAAGTGATATCATTAGATTCAAATGGTAATGTGGTTTTCAAAAACATATAAACTAGATATCTCTTGATTGTCTTTCCTGTGGAAACATACCCTAAAATCTTACAGTGTACATAGAGTATTAATAATAATAAATAAATAAATAAATATATAAGGACAAATCACACTGATTAAACTAGCCCCAAAGTAAGTTTTTAAACTTGTATTATACCTTCTGAGTCGTCCTTTTCAAGTAGGATACTAGGATTTTTAGCCACATCTAACGGATCATCTTGTGGCGTGTCAAAATCCTTAACATTAATATTAGAAACTTCTACTGCTTCTGACGTTGAACAATCTGTAAGATAATAACATTTTAGGTATTGTAAAACTATAAAATATTTTTTTTT
This sequence comes from Acrobasis repandana, assembly GCA_963576875.1. NCBI lineage: Eukaryota > Metazoa > Arthropoda > Insecta > Lepidoptera > Pyralidae > Acrobasis > Acrobasis repandana. The sequence continues at coordinate 5,564,050 of OY756238.1, forward strand.
CTAAAATTAATAAAATATATGAGACGTTATTGTACATCATCATTTACACATAATGAGAAAGGCAATAGGCATGATGACTGAAAATTTTTTGTAGTCCCATTGGATAGATTATTCAAAAATATTGTACACATATTTTTTCTTTTCTCTGAGAAACAATAAATGGCGAAGATACAGCGCATTTAAATTTCGCATGACGTCACGCTTACGTACTATTTTTACACATCGGTGACGTCACAAGCCCCCAGTCTAGAACTTAGATACTCTGTATCTTTGTGAATTTTAACTTTTTTGATAAACTGAAAAATATGGGTAGGTACATTATTTTTGGATAATGTAACTAACGGACTAATTAGAATACTTAATACTTTTTCTGACCCAGTCATCATCCCTATTGTACAAATGGTGGACTTATCCCAGAAGGTATCTCTTCCAGACATAGAGGTAGGATTGTTGTACCTATAGGTACAACAATCCTACGATAACTACTACTGGAAGCTATAGCTTCCAGTTGATCCACAGACCATAGATCTGTGAGTCGACCAGGAGGACAGACAACAGTTACATATTTAATAGAAAGACAGAAATACGTACAGAACAACGAAAAACACAAGTACAATATGTATAAAGCTATACACTATGCAAATTACAGGGATGAAGTATTTTTAAAGGAAAGAAATAAAATAAAATTGAAAAGTATTTTCAGAGAGAAATAATAAAGAGGTTGTGACCTTCATTCTCCATTTCAACTTTTATCTCTATTTTGATCTCTTGTTTATCAGGTAGCAGAGTGTCTACACATTTGATTCCAGAAATTGACAGCGATTCGCGCAGATTATAAGCTTCTCGATCAATCAGAGCTATTGATCTTTTGGTGATCTGAAAAGGTTATATTTTAATATTAATAAGGAGGGCTACGATTCAGTCATGCTGAAAAGTCATGAACGGATTTAATCCTTGTTGAAATCAATATTCAGCATGCAAAACCTTGCATCTAGTATTTTAGGAAATTTGCTCACGTCATCTGATTATGTAGGAATAATTAGGTGTTCTTCTCAATAAGGGGTGATGACTATTATTCAAATTAGATAGATTGAGCTAGCCCCAAAGTTCAAAGGGAGAGAATGCCATGGCATTAGGTCCGCCACTTGTACGTTTATTTTATTGTGCAATAAAGATGAAATAAATAAAGTTCACACATATTTTTCAGTTTATCAAAAAAGTTAAATTCACAAAGATATAGAGCATTCTCCTGAGTGGGGGCTTGTGACGTCACCGCTATGTAAAAATCGTATTTAGCCTCATAAAAGTATTTATTTTACCATTTCATATCTTCCAATTTCCGTAAGAAGATTTTCAGATTTTGCAGTCTTCTGTATGAACCTCCAACATGTCTTGAGCTGACTGCAGCAGATACAACATGCACCAACAGGTCTCTTGTCATCTGTGTGTAGCTGAAATATGAAGTTAACAAGTGGAATAGATTTTCTAAAGAAGTGGCCACTGCATTCCCAATAAACAAAAAAGAAAATAAAATAAAATATTATTTTATATATAAACGAGATTTTAGTAAAGAAAACATTAGAAAATTCAATGAATGTCTTGCAAACCTATCATGGTCGGAAGTTTATGGTGAAACCGATGCAAACAAGGCATTCAACAATTTCTATGAGCTCATAATCCTATTCTACAACTTATGTTTTCCAACTAAGAGAATAAAAGTGAGTACTAATCAAAAAAGTAAAAAATGGGTGACAAAAGGCATTAGTAGGTCATGTAGGACTAAACGATCACTGAGATTTACGTATTATAAAAAAAAGGATATAAATAGTAAAATAAAATACAGAAATTATTCAGCGATTCTCAAAAGATGTATGAATTACTCACAAAAAATTAAAAATATGAAATATTTACATAATTCTACTAATATAAATAAAGCAGCCTGGAATCTAATAAAAAATAATAATGTCATTAAAAATAAATTTATAAATAAAATTGTACGACATGGTGAGGTAATTACTAATCCTACTGACTTAGCAAATGCTTTCAATGACTTTTTTACAGACATACAGACAAAAAATAATATTGCAGAGACCACCACGAATTTGTGCAAACCAGTAAATGAAACTTTATTCTTATTTCCCACGGACAGTGATGAAATCGGTAAAATAATAACAGGGCTCAATAATACAAATTCTGTAGGTAGTGATAATTTATCTACATACGTAATAAAGAAATCTAAACATATTTTGGCACCTGTGTTGAGTTTTCTTATAAATTTGTCTTTTGAACAAGGACAATTTCCAGAAAATCTGAAGAAAACTGTCATAAAACCACTTCCTAAAGATAATAATGCAAACTGTTTGGAAAATTATAGACCGATAGCTTTGGTGTCTATCATATCAAAAATTTTTGAAAAAGCTATGTATTTTAGGCTTATTACATTTATAACTAAGTACAATATATTAAACATAAATCAGAATGGATTTCAGAAAGGTAAATCAACTGTATTAGCCATGTTCAAATTGGTAAATGAGGTGCTAAGTCATGTAGACAATAGTACTGAAGTTATGGCGTTGTTTATTGATATGACAAAAGCTTTTAATTATGTTTTACATAAAATATTGCTTGCTAAATGTGATAGGTATGGAATTCGGGGGAAGGCTAATAGCTGGATTAAATCCTTCCTTGAAAATAGGAAGCAGCAAGTAGTAGTGACTAATCTGGATAAGAATCAAAATGAGACTTCATTTATGTCTGGTGAGAAATTAAATAATATTGGCGTGCCTCAAGGAAGTATACTAGGTCCTTTATTGTTTTTACTATACATTAATGATCTTCCAAAAGCTACTGAACACTTCTGCACGTTATTTGCCGACGATCTTTCTGTAGTGATACCTAATTTATCAAATTCAATTGACGCATATAATACGGACATAAATAAAACGTTAAATGACATAATAAATTGGCTTGACAAAAATAATTTACAAATAAACACTAAAAAGACCAAATACGTACAATTTCATAATCAAAGGAATAATAAAAATGCAGATTTAACAATAACACATAATGGACAGACTATTGATGAATGTAATGATGTACAATTTCTGGGAGTTACTTTGGACAAAAACTTAACATGGAAATCTCATATCGATCAAGTATGTAGTAAATTAAATAAATTTTCTTTTGTTTTGTGGAGACTGGTCAATATAACAGAGCTTAAAACAGCCTTGTTGGCGTATCATGGGTACGTAGCGTCTGTATTACGATATGGAATTGTAGTATGGGGAAATTCGACAGAATTGGACAGAGCGTTTATGGCACAGAAAAACTGTGTAAGGTCTTTATGTAAGTTGCCTCAGAGAACTAGCTGTAGACCGCATTTCATAAAACTTAAATTGTTGACACTACCATCCATCTACATTTATGAAATGTGTCACTTTGTAAAGGTACACTCATATTTATTTCAAAGAAATTGTGAGGTAATTTCTAATTATCGTGGCAGATACCCCAACAGGCTTGTGTTATCTAATGTATCAACAGCTTTATGTGACCAAAATAGCTGTCGGATGGCTGTTCATATCTACAACAGGCTGCCGGAAGATATCAAAGTATTGCCGTTGCCAGTCTTTAAGAACAGGCTGCGTAGTTTCCTGCTGGAGAAGGGTTTCTACTCGATACAGGAATATCTTTGGTCATAGAATTGTTACTTATAAAATACTTATTACTAATTAAATTTTTTAAACGTTAGTAATAACAAATTAGACCAAATACTAATATAATTATAGAATAGAAAGATATGAATACAATAAATAATTAAATTAATGATAACTTAATTGACATTTGCATGCCTAGACAGGTTAGAAGTGTGATCTAAAAATTGTAATTAACAACTATTGTAACCACTTTTACAGCAAATAAATATATTATTATATATTATTATTATATATTCAATAGATAAGATTGAAATGAAATAAATTACACATTATAAAATTACCTTTGTTATTTAATTAGGTATGTGTAACTACGTACAATAAAGTTTTTAAATAAATAAGTGGATAGCCAGTATAAGACTGGCCATAGTCGAGGTGGCATGTGCCAATTTAGCACCTATAAAAATATAATTTTAAGGCTTTACTGCTAAGATAAGTGCCCTGGCACCCAGGCTTTAGTTTTCGGGCCACCTGCACACACAGTCTTTGACATCCTTGGGTGACCATTGACATGACCTATTATCTTCGAAGAATAAGCCAGGCTTGAAAGCTGCAAAACCTGGAAAGCACTAAGATTTCAAGACTAAATAAATACTTACTGGTATGTTAGCGATTTTTTCAAACACTGCCTGCAAGGGAGTTCCAGATAGTGTGGTTGTAGGCACCTCGACCGCAAGGCAAATCCGACATACTGTGGTACAAGGAGCAACAGGAGGCATTTTTTTTTGTAGATAAGATGAAGAATATTTTGATTAACTGGGATGTAGGTAATTTACGGAGTAAAATGTGGGTAAGTAGGTATATGTACTCCTTAAATAGTGACTGCTTAGTAGACAAAGGTTTGAGCAAAGAGAATATAATTACTACGTGGTTTCAGTCCACATTCCTCTTTATCTATCAAAGTTTACTTATTTTGATTTGATTCACAAAATATTAGAAAAAATTCAATTATATTTATATATAATTAATTATATTTGATGTCACTGCATTCCACAAACTATATAGAGATCACCTGCATCCTGCATTCTGCAATAGTTTGTGTGTCATTGTCAGATCAAGATTTGTTTGATTTTGATTATAACTTATTTAACCTTTTTGACATTGGCACTTTTATTTTGGCATTGGGTGAGTTCAACCAACAATACGTTTAAAAAATTTTTTTTTTCATTTTCATAAATAGTATGTACTTCCTCCTACAAGCTTTTATTGTGGAATTTGTACCTACTTATCAAATGTAATAAGCTCAAACTCGATGTGGTTGCGTCGTTTTATTACAGGGTTCCTATAGCCACCTTCCGGCTCCATCATGAGGTCCGCTTCATTTTATAATAGGTAATACACAGACCATAGATCTGTGAGGTAAATTACCTATCACATTTTCATTTAAGTATGCCCCAAGGATTTCCAAAACGACCGATCGGAAGCGGCCTGCATCCAGCTTTTTCTGCAACCTTGTTCAGGTCGTCTGACCACCTAGCAGGTGGGTGACCTTCGCTGCGCTTGCCGGTACGTGGCCGCCATTCGAACCTCAACCTTTAGGAAAAATGTCAACCTTTAGGAAAAGAAAAACAGAAAGGATAGTTGGCGTCTAAAATAGATAGATACAATATCCAGACATAATAAGTACTTTTAAATGATCATACAAATATGCCGGCCGAATGGCTTGAGAAGTGAAGGAGTTGGACATGAAACTAGATCGATACCTACCTATATGGGAATTTGAAGCGTGTTACTAAAGCGAATATTATCTTCTTCGTCTAAGCGCATTTCCGGTTGCATCCTCACTTGTTCTGCTTCGGAGCCTGGGGTGCGCTTTCCCGCTTTTTCTTCTCCAAATATAATATGCATGTCAATGGTCACCCAAGGATGCCAAAGACCTTGTAAAATGGAGAAGAAATAGCCGGAACACTTTCAATGATTTGGCTATAGTTTTACAACCGGCCGGCTGCCGGACGTCAACCTTCTTTGGAAATGTATTTGTGCGAAAAGTTTTACAACCGGCCGCCGAATAAAGCGAATATTATGTCCGCAAAATATTGAAACTTACATTTTAAATATTGGGGAGAAAAGGGATTTTTAAGACCGGAAAGTAGCCTCAAATATTAACAAGATTTGACCCAAAAAACAAACATCAACAAACAGGGCAAGCTATAATTATAAGCTTGTAAAAATTTAGTTTTTGCTGGGAAGTCAAGGGGTTCAGATGGAGTTTACTTTAAATTAAGTAGCCTTGCATTTTGCCTTATTATAGGTACTTATATGCACTTTTTAGGGTTCCGTACAAAAAATAAAAAACCGAACCCTTAAAGGATCACTCGTGCGTCTGTCTGTCTGTCCGTCTGTCACAGCCAATTTGCTCCGAATCTACTGGATCGAATCAGGTGAAATTTGGTAGGATAGAATGGTGTAATCCTATGACTCAAACACAAATGTGCAATGTGCATAGAAAATAAATATTTTATTGAAATAAGGGTCATTTTTGGGGGACAATTAGGAATATGAAAAAAAAAAGTTTTGCAAAACTTACTGTGTCATATATCGAATGAAAGGGCTTGTTATGAGGGTCTCAAATATATTTTTGTTATAATTCTAAAATTAATAGTTTTCATTTTATTCATGAAAGAAGACGAAAATTTACCAATTCCTCCGAAACTACTGAGCCTAAAATTTTGAAAAAAATTCAAATTATAGTTCATTATTTGTAGATTACAGGAAAACTTAATAGTTAACATAAAAGTTTAATCAATTGTACGGAACCCTCTCCACGCGAGTTTAACTTGCACTTGGCCGGTTTTATTGTACAAACCTACACTTTTTTCTTGTAATTGTCTCAGAGTAGAGGCAGGCATTCAGCATCCTTAGCAGAACAAGGAACTTTAACCAACATAAAAAAAGGATGAGGTTAGATATTCATCTATAGACCGATTCATCATAATCATCATTGGCAGCCTTCTATATCCCACTGTTGAGAATAGGCTTCCAGTGCATGCCATTACCTCGGTTCTGCGCCTACCAATTTCGACCCGCGACTTTTCTTATGTCATCGACCCATTAGCTCTCGGACCTGATAAACCGAGAAAACAAAACTAAACAAAAATGCTTAATTAATTTATTACCGAGACTGTATACTGAACTTAAATATGTACGAGTATATCTACGTTCCAGAGGTAGAAGGTACACTTCGCGCAGTAATGTCATTAAGTAATGAATGATCGCACCCATTTGCGGCCAGGCGGCCATTCATGTAGCGCAGATAGGTAGGTGTCCTATTAACCTGATCTACTCGTTGAGTAGCTACATACCTAAGTATGAATAGGTACACTTACGTCACAGAATACAGTAAGAGTTTACAGAACGGAATCTCCTAAGGTCCCGCGCAATATGCGTCCCCGTTCCCCGTCCCCGCACCTCTCACCCGTTTCCGCCTTTTCGAGGGGCGATAGCGGGTTAACACACACTGCATGGCGCACGTGGGCGCACAAGAACGGGGAGAGGTGCGGGGGCGGGGAACGGGGACGCATATTGCGCGTACCTTAGGAGGTTCCGTTCTGTATACTCTTACTGTATTCTGTGCTTACGTTGCAAAGCAAAGACCTAAGTATGTATATTGCATTTTTGAACTAGTGAGCGGCTGTGAGCAACATATATATATATTATACAACATCACACTACACAACGTGTATAGAAAAGGGGATATTAACCCGAAAGGGAATGAAAGTATTCGTAAATAAGTTAATTTTTTTATATAAAAAAACATATCTCTTAACGCGCCAGTGTATAGAAGAGCGAACTAGTAAGTACCTAACCTTCTTTAGTACATAGGTAGGTAGGTGTTTTTTATTCATTTATGTAAGTGGCCAACACTGGTGTCAGATTTTTCAAGCAGCCTAAAGGCATCTGACATAGCTTGACGACTGCCATACAATGACAGCCAGAACCAACGGCTTTTACGTGCCTTCCGAAGCACGGAGGAGCTCGAGAAATTTTTGTATCACCCATCCAAGTACGGACCACGCCCGGGGTTGCTTAACTTGCGAATACGCTGGCAATGGGTACTCCCACCGGGTCACCGAGCTCCTAAAAGGTAGGTAATCAAAATAATTTATAAAGAAGCTGAAATTAGTGTTTTCAGCTGCAAAATTATGTCTATAACTATTCAGAATAGATAGATAGATAGTTATGGATAAATCACACTGATTGAGCTATCACCAAAGTAAGTTTAAACTTGTGTTATGGGATAAGTACATACTAACTTAACGATACTATATTTTATAATAAATACTTACATAAATAGATAAACACCCAAGATCCAGGACAAGTTGTAAAAGGCCATTTTTCAACTTGCCCTGGCTGGGGATCGAACCCAGAACCTCCGGATTGGCGGATTAGCGTGTTGACCGTTATACCACGGAGGTTGTCAAAAATAAATTGGGATATAGGTTGAAAATCGAATTTTCCGTTAGATATTTGTTATATATTATATATGTATACAGTGTACAGACATCTGTACACTGTATAATACAAACCGAACACATAGGTATCTACCTAAATCTGAAGTAATTACCTCTGGTTATTACTACCAGCCAGTATCGCTTTCAAACTAATTTAATTGGATGCCCTAAGTATAGGTACCTGCCAATACAAATTCGTGAATGGGCCAATCACTAGCATCAGGTGCTATGCTACTATAAAAACTCGTGTTATTCTCGACACAATAAATATTTGTCTACGTAATAAAAGTAAATTTCTAAAAAATCAATAATTAAAAAGCGGCCAAGTGCGAGTCGGACTCGCCCATGAAGGGTTCCGTAGCAGCAAGTAATATAATATAAAAGTTCTAAAGATAAATTGCGGTTTACGATTTATGACGTATTAAAAAAACTACTTACTAGATCTCGTTCATACCAATTTTCGGTGGAAGTTTGCATGGTAATGTACATCATATATTTGTTTTAGTTTCATCATTCTCTTATTTTATTGAAGTTACGGGGGGGGTAGGGGAGGGGGGGGGGGGACACGTTTTACCACTTTGGAAGTGTCTCTCGCGCTAACTATTCAGTTTAGAAAAAAATGATACTTATAAGAAACCTCAATATAATTTTTAAGACCTATCCATAGATACGCGTATGGGATTGATGAAAACAAAAAAAATAACTTTCATTTTTAAGTATTATATTATGTATTTTATAATAAATACTACAGGCTGACTTTTTAACCACCAGCCAAAGTTTTGGAGCAAGTTCCGTCCATGATACTGAACTACTTTCCATAAAAACAATTAACGAAAAACGATAAAAATATTTCGCCTTCTCATACAGATTGGCGCTCAGCCCAACAGATTTTGTATGGGAGGACGAAAATTTTTTATCTATTTTCAATACATTTTTTTATAGAAAGTAGTTCAGTATCATGGACTGAACTTGCTCCAAAAATTTGGCTGGTATATAAAAAGTCACCCTGTATAGATAAACATTCAAGACCCAGATCAATCTGAGAAAGATCATTTACTATCTTGACCTAAGTAATTAATAGTAAATGAATTAATTAATTAAAAAATGAATTAAAGCTTCGGACCGTCTACTAGATATTCAATCTCATTTCGCATATATCATAATTCGACACTGCCTGTTCGTCCCAAATGTTACATATAACCTGCGTTGCAGTCATTTCTGGAAACATCCACATCTGCTCCACAGGTTAGATGCGTTCATTCAAAATTCCCTTTCGTCCATTCTTAATATAGATTTTCGTGATCGTATTTGGGACCAAGCCTCTTTACCTATCAGATATGGGGGCTTAGGTATCCGCAAAATTCCAAGTGTGGCTCTCCCGGCGTTTTTGTCATCGATACATAGCATTGAAAGTCTTTATAAGATATACAAAGACACATCAAACGAAATTTGTTATGCATCGGAGGCTAGGAACGCCTGGACAAGCCTACTTCCAAATTCAAAATTTCCTGACTTCCCAACTTCGCAAAGACATTGGGACGGTCCTCTTTGCAGAATTGCTCAAGATTATTTAATAGAAACGTCAAGCAATTCTGTAGAGCGTGCCCGCCTTCTGGCTGTAGCGCAATGGGAATCTGGACTTTGGTTACAGACGTTACCATCCGCCAATTTGGGCACGTTACTGCATAACGATGCGTTCCGCGTAGCAACAGCGCTACGGGTAGGCGCCACAAGTGTAGTCCCACATCCTTGCTCCTGCGGGGATACCGTCGATGGACTTGGACTCCACGGACTTTCCTGCACCAGGAGTGCCGGCCGTTTAGGGCGTCATGCAGCCCTTAATAATATTATCCTCCGTTCTCTTGCCACCATGAATATCCCCGCGACTCTAGAACCCAATGGTCTGGCTAGAGATGATGGCAAGAGGCCGGGCGGGATGATCTTGGTGCCTTGGAGATTGGGGCGGTCCTTAGTATGGGATGCCACTTGTGTGGATACCCTCGCACCGTCTCATCTTCAGGTCACCAAGTCAAAGGCCGGCGCAGCAGCTGCTACAGCAGAGAGCCTCAAAAGGCGCAAATATGTAGACATCGGAGTAAACTACATATTTGAACCTTTTGGGGTAGAAATTTTTGGTCCGTGGGGTCCTTCAGCCCATAAGTTATTTAAATACTTGTCTACAAGATTATCCGAAGTATCCCGTGACCAAAGGCTGGAAATTATCTGGCACAAAGAATCAGCATTGGCATATAACGTGGCAATGCTGCCATCCTTTTGGCCACGCTGACGAGGGGTAATATTTTAGTGGGATTACATAATTTGTATTTTTTTTTAGTTTTAGTTCTTAGAGGTACTTATAAGTTTTAATTTAAAAAAATATATATATTATTTAGCTTTGATTTAATTTAAACTTTATTATAATAAAGATAATCAATAAATAAAATGAATTAAATAATGAATAAAAATTAATTACATAAAATCGTTGATTAATTATAATCTGTAGCTAGTGTTCAAGTACTATGCTCATGTGTAGCAGTGACTACCTACTTGTAGCTGCTAAGTTCTACGGTACAAACTCATAGTCGCTACGCCGTAGCAGCAAGGAAATTCATTGTATCTGACTCCCGACAGTATGATTGATGATACTTCTTCATAAGCACTCTTTTACATTACACATAAACCAGTAAAGTGAAGTGTAATGACGTAAGAGAGTGTCTTTGAATTATAATCTCTAAATCTCTAAATAGTTTGACCGATTTTGACGTATCGTTTTTGTTAGTACGATGCAAAAAATTTATAATACAATCTAGAATAACTACGAGTAATAATCTCAAAAAAACAACATTGAAAATTAAACTTAATGCCACGCACATGAAGCTCATATTTTCATAATGATTATTTTTAAATACCTAACGTTCCCAAAAAATATACCTAAAGTTGTAGGCGTCCCTTTCCCGCAAACTGTCAGTGCAATAAACTTTAGGTATATTTTTTGGGAACGGCTTTGTCAATTCGTAAGCGTTCTAAATTGTATACAATTTCTTTGGTACGACGACATTACACGGCCGTTGAAAAAGGTACGTATGCTTTCTTGCTCTTAGGTTGAAACCATATATTAAAACCTAGTTGAAACGGACGTGTACGTAATTTTGAGCGACACTGATGAAGAGCGAACGAGACGAGGTGACGGTTCTGAGATTCTAAATATCTCGCAGCAAAAATAATCAACGACCTCGCAAATGACTGGTTAATCGCAGTATTCGCAGTAGGTGCTATCAGTATCCGAATAGACAATCGAGTTTTGTTTAATAACTTTTCATAATGACAACTATAAGATGGCATCCTTGCCATAGACCCCAATTTCAATTGAACACTTAAATTAAGAGGAAACCTCAAGGGCTAGATGAATGAAAAATAGGTATTTTTAAAATCTACTGCTGTCGCGCTGTGCCTGAACTACAACCAACCGAGCAAGTGCGATAGGGACATACTGCAGCTTGACTGAAAATACCTATTAAAAGAACAGAAAATCAACGATTCGTAGTCCCCTGATTTCTTCTTCAAAACTTAACCAATATAAGTACTTTTTTCATTACGAATTAACAAAGACTTGATCGGTGTGCCTATGTTTTAATTTTTTTATATAATCTACTCAAATTTGTTTTCTGGATGTTTGAACACAACAGAAAATCTGGCTTTTTTTTTAGGTTTTTGAACGTTCATATCTCTTTTGATAAATAATTTATGAAAAAAAAGAAAACATAGGGACATGCTGATAGTGACTATAGATATTCAGGAAAAAAATTATAACTCTACCGGCATTATCCAGGGTGGAAACAGGGGACTACGTTTGTATGGAAAAACGGCCCCTCTATTTCGTCTTAATCGTATTGTCCATTCAAAATTTTGAAAAGGAGGTAGTTTTAACAGTTACTACTACCGTTACTACTACCGTTACTACCATGCGAGGTCTTTCAGATCCTCAAGCAGGTGGTATTAAATCTCTGTAAATATCTTAAGTCGGGAGAGATAACTGCCAATGATACAGTATCGTCGATTTTATATTTCGATTTACATACGCCTTTATTTCTATGTATCTTATTTTTTAATTTACAAGTGATTAAAGGTGTTACCCTCTTCTTTATCTTCTTTTCCAGCTTTTATCATTCCACAGCTGCCCATAGCATGGCACCGTTGATAAACCCAGATAAAGTTTTTATCGAGCAACGAAATAGTGTCATTCCGCTCGTTATTATTATGCAAGAAAAGAATGATAGGTGTCATGCTAGGGCTGGACTACAGGCGACAAATCGTAGTAGCTACAGCGGGCAGTTCAATCCATTACGGCTATAGATCAAAGGCTTTTCATCTCTTGACTCTCAAATTTATGAAAACTTACCAGACTTTTAATGGAATTACTAAAACTTCATTTCATAATAAAAAAGAAATATTGTATGAAGTTGCGAAAAAAATTTTATTTTTTTATTTATTTTTATTAATGAAATATGGTATATACACAATACCTGTACTGAAGTAAAATTTCACGCCGATCGATTGCTTTGTTTTGTCGTGGAGGATAGACAAACAAAGCAACATACATCTTAGAAAGTTGTTCATATTTGAGAAGAAAAAATTGTAAAAGGCCACTTGGTTAAGGTAACTTGAAAGCCCTAAACAGCGCATGCAAACTTTGTTTTACATTTTTATCTACGGATATGGGTCTGTTTTTGTAAAAAATACTTTATGGTTTTTTAATCTAATGAATCCACGGTACCTACCTACCAAAGAGCAATAATGTAGGTACCTTATGTACTTGGTACCTACATATGTGCCAACAAGCCTCCAAAATCCAAGATAGAAATATACACTTTACAAATTAATATCTTTACACACAAAAAAAATGGTTTATTAGGTAGCACAAAATGCAGTACTTACAATTAAGCACATCGTAAATTAATTAATTAAATAATGAATAAAAAGTAATTACATAAAATCGTTGATTTTTTATAATCTGTAGCTAGTGTTCAAGTACTATGCTTGTGTGTAGCAGTGACTACCTTCTTGTAGCTGCTAAGTTCTACGGTACAAACTCATAGTCGCTACGCCGTAGCAGCAAGGAAATTCATTGCATCTGACTCCCGAAAGTATGATTGATGATACTTCTTCATAGGCACTCTCTACATTACACATAAACGAGTAAAGTAAAGTGTAATGTAAGAGAGTGTCTTTGAATTAATATCTCTAAATAGTTTGACCGATTTTGACGTATCGTTTTTAGGGTTCCGTACCTTATGGGTAAAAACCGTCCAAAATCCAAGATAGAAATATATACTTTACAAATTAATATCTTTACACATAAAAAATGGTTTATTAGGTAGCACAAAATGCAGTACTTACAATTAAGCACATCGTTAAGGTGCTAAGCTTTAGAAAATATTTTTTTCTCTTATTTCATTCCCATACGTTAGAAAGAGAGAAATAGCACGTATGAGTCCTACATCTCTGCACGTACGTCACGTCCTATTTTTAGAGAAGACAAGTACTAGGCTGTAATGAAAGGCGAGGAGGTTCGCATATCGACAAACCATTCATCCAGCGGCGTAACGAATGTGGCTCGTTTGTCTGCGTTTTTATGGACCTCTAGGTTGTTATTTATTGGGCTATTTTGTTTATGGCCAGCTCTCTGGATCGACAGGTAAAAGTATGATACTATTTTTGGACTTTTCATATTGCCTACGAGTTTTTATTTGTATCAATATCTAATTTTAGCACATTCTGACCTTTTTTTGACGACATCTGTAGCCTAGCGGCCATCATGCCAGGCTGGCACACTGGAGGTCCCAGGTTGGATTCCTTTAGATTAGACGTTTATTAGAAATTTGGGAGAAAAAAATTGACAATCTTTATATATAGTGGTCTGATATAGCCCAGCGGATTAGCTCGTTGAAGTGGCAGTGGGCGAGACACAAAGCGCAACGAACTGATGGCCGAAGGGGCAGAAAAGTTCTGGAATGGCGACCACGTACTGGCTAGCAAGATGGTCGGACTGACTAGGGTCGCTGGAAAGCACTGGACGCAGGCCGCTCTAGATCGGTCATTTTGGAAATCCCTGGGAGAGGCCTATGTCCAGCAGTGGACGTTATGCGGCTGAATGTTGATGATGATGATATCTAGTGGGTGCAAAATCAATCTGTATATTGCATTGGTGATGTTGATGGCACAATATTTATCGTACGACTAGGTCTGTAAGCACAAATTTACGCCAGAATGTAGAGATGATAAATACATAAACCCGGGAGACCCTTCAGTGACAGCAACCGCTACTGGCGACGTGTAGATTATTAATCTTTTGTATACGAGTATCTAACAAATGGGTGCGAAACCTTATTTTAAAAGATGGAATATGTAAGTATATTGTATATATGTAGGTAGATGATTTACTTACAAACATTGTATGTGGGAAGAGTCAGGAAAGGGTTGCTAAAAATATAATAAGAACACAACACAAGTAAAAGTTATTCCAACTGCCACCCTTTAATTTCAATGAAAACTTTTCCTTTAACTTGAGCCTCCACCAGTACCTATGTATATAAGTATAATTTGCAATAAGCACGTCTTATTTCCAAAAAGTAAAATACTAGTAATTTTGTTTTTCATAATTTCGTCTCCCCTGAAGCCGTGCCTGAAGTTTTGTCATTAACCGTAAGTACATTAAAAGTAAATAGAGACCTATTAAAGATTATTAAAGATTGAAATTGATTGCACATTACAACAAAACATAATTTCTAACTATTTTTAAATTGAGTACTAACATTATTAAAATGATTTTAAACAAAAAAAAAAAACTGACGCATAAAAGAAAAACGCAAATATCAAATAATACTTACATAACAAAATCAAATAATTTTGCTTTTAGTAAATAATAAGCATGCCACACTCGCACCCCAACCCTTCTACCAACTTCTCGACATGTTCCAAAGGTAGACTGGTAGATAATGCATTAGAGTTGAGTTTGACTTATTGTAATCAATCTAATATAAGATTGGGTGCAATAAACTTTAATAAATATATAAAAATACGTTCATACGAGTACATACATTTTATCACGTCTGTTTCCCGCAGGGGTAGGTAGAGGCTATGGGCAAGCTATGGACTTACTGTCTTCTGTGCTATGGATATCCTGCTATTATTAAGATCCTTGCAAACCTCTTTCGCTTCGTCAACACTTTTTATTCTTTTCAAGTATGGCATATGTTTATTATTAAGTATGTCAAATGTTTATTCGATAATAACATTAGGTCTTTGTCATTAGGTCAATTAGTTTTGTATACATTACTTGTAATGTTTATTTATATTTAAATTATTAATTATTTCAAAGAAAAGCTACCGATACTAGCGTTGCGCAACGACCACTGCTGAAAAAAAACGTTGAAAAAAAAACGACGGGTTGCACTCCGGGAGTGCCGGAAGAAGTGAAAACTTGAATATTAACGTTGTGCATTTTTGATATTTTGGAATGATTAGGGAATAATTTTGCACGAATTGCTTTAATTATCAGTATAAAAGTACTATCATTTATGTGGTAGAATATAATATTTATTTATTGCGCTATCGTACACAAACATGACAATTTATATTACATTAAAAAGTTTATCTCTCAGCTAAACGAAACAGCAGGCGCAGGCATACATTTTTGCCGCGCCGTAGAAAGAGAGGGGGATACTTCCTCTCCTACGCCGCGCCGGCTGTCTACTCTCCATCCGTCTTACGAATTGTCGATCAGGACACGTGTCCTGACGCGAGTTTAAAATTTTTTACCCATTACAAAAAAAGTGCACAACGCCGCTAAAAAAAGATTTCACTTCAAAAACTCATTTACACAGTATTGGTCGCCTACTTACCAGACGGGTCAATTTAGAAATAGAATGTTGACATATTATAACAAGTAATTTGTTCGACAGGGTCGACCCGGTCCGGTTCTTCCATCCACAATCAAATAACCATCAGGTAAACAATTTCCCAGCACATACTTTAAAGCAATTACTGTAATGACATAGAGTGTACTCAGGGCAGACTATATAAAGTTACTGCTAACCGAGTTATGCTCTGCGCAACAGGTGCGGGCCTGAATACCACCCCACCCTAAGTTCACCCCTGGGGGATGGCCAAGAAGCTAGGAATAAGATGGATTTTATGTCTTAAGGTATTTTTGGATATAAATATAACTACTAGTTTACCCCGAACTTGCCATGAACTGTTTTATATAAACACGCTCATATTATGTTAGCAAAGTCTAGTCGGCCCGAATCAAAAATGTTCTGAGAGCTAATAGTAGACATTTTTGGCTTTCCTCAAATACCTACACAGAACTGCAGACTGGCTAAAAAGTAGCGGGGCTGAATTGAACAACTTTTTAAAGATAAATTTTATTTTTATAAAACATATCCTTGAAAAAATATATAATCCAGATCACTTAGTCGGTTATACATATATAGATAAACACCCAAAAGACAAGACAATTAAAAAAAAGGCCATTTTTCAAGTTGCCCTGGCCCAGATCGAACCCAGAACCTTCGGATTATCGGTCTAGCGTGTTAACTATTACACCACGGAGGTCGTACGACGGTACACTTTAACGGTAAAACACGTTAAAGTTTCAAATTCCCTCTGCCAAAATAATTCTTTTTTAGGGTTCCGTACCCAAAGGGTGCAAACGGGACCCTATTACTAAGACTCCGCTGTCTGTCCGTCTGTCCGTCTGTCCGTTGGTCCGTCTGTCTGTCCATCCGTCTGTCCATCTGTCCGTCTGTCACAGGGCTCTATCTCTTGAATCGTAATAGCTAGACACTTGAAATGTTCACCGATTATGTATTAATGTGACCGCTATAATAACAAATATTAAAAATAAAAAAAAGTTAAAATTAATGGGGGTCGTCATTCAAAAAACGTGTTTTTCAGCGTTTTTAACTAGATCTTTATAATGGCATTAACTAGATACTTGAATTTTTCACAGATTATTACTATAGCCGCTATAACAAAAAATACTAAAAATTAGATAAAGTTATAAAGTAAAGGGGGTCGTCATACAAGAAACGTTTTTTTCAGCGTTTTTAACTCGATCTTTATAATGGCATTAACTAGATACTTGAAATTTTCACCGATTATGTATCACTATAACCACCATAACAACAAATACTAAAAATAAGATAAAGTTAAAAATTAAAGGGGGTCGTCATACAAGAAACGTGTTTCTTTAGCGTTTTAAAACATTACATTACATAAGTCCGACTCGCACTTGTCCGTTTATTTCTTCTTCATTTAGGTATAACTAGAAATTGTTTTCCTAATAAAATTTATGGCAAAAATCTTTCGATGATCTGGATTTCAGACCACCAAAAGATTTTTACCGTAAATTTCCTTCATTTTGTTTCAAGACTTGTATGGAAACAAATTCACTGTGATGCTATTTATTCTCGTTGCACCTATTGTCTTGGAATCACTTGCGAATTAACTTTTATATAGTTCTATAGCTTGTATCGCTCTTCTGCTGTGTTGTTTATAATGAACATAAATCAACGGGCAAGTGCGAGTCGGACTCGTACATGAAGGGTTCCGTACCTCCGTACAGTGTTTTAAAACGCTGAAGAAACACGTTTCTTGTATGACGACTTCCTTTAATTTTAACTTTATCTTATTTTTAGTATTTGTTGTTATCGGTACAAATTGCAAGCATTTAGTTAATGCCATTATAAAGATCTAGTTACAAACGCTGAAAAAACACGTTTTTGTATGACGACCCCCTTTTATTTTTTTCTTTTTCTTACTTTTAGTATTTGTTGTTATAGGGGCCACAGTAAAACATAATCTGTGATATTTTTTTAACTCGATCTTCATAATGACATTAACTAGATACTTTAAATTTTCACAGATTATGTATTACATGACCACTATAATAACAAATACTAAAAATAAGATAAAGTTAAAAATTAAAGGGGGTCGTCATACAAGAAACGTGTTTCTTCAGCGTTTTAAAACATTGTGCGGAGGTACGGAACCCTTCATGTACGAGTCCGACTCGCACTTGCCTGTTTATTGTTATTTTTTATCTTTCGGTTAAACTCAACTGTGGTCTGTACTGTTACTAGGATATCATAATGTTCTAGAGGTCGGGAGCTATAAAGAACATCAACACAGCCATAGACCTAGAATTTTCTAAATCTTTGAACACAGCATAGCATCGAGTTAAACTCCGAGATGAGGCGTAGTGATTTGTCTGTCATCTTAGCAGGCGTAATTTTAAAAATATAACTTGCCTTTATTCTGTGCTCTGTAAGTTACTAGGATCTCAGAATTGAACAAGAGGTCGGGAGCTATAGGTAATATTAGATCCTTATATATAAAATTACCGATTTTCAATACTGGCAACTTTAAAATCAAATATCTTGCGTTTCATTAGGAATTCCAAATTCAAATTTATTTCAAAATAAAGTCAGAAAAATATTGATTGAAATTCGTATTTCATTTGTTTTAACATCATTTGTTTGAGTTTCAACACTGCTATAACAACAACTTCTCGACATGTTCCAAAGGTAGACTGGTAGATAATGCATTAAAGTTGAGTTTGACTTATTGTTATCAATCTAATATAAGATTGGGTGCAATAAACTTTAATAAATATATAAAAATACGTTCATACGAGTACATACATTTTATCACGTCTGTTTCCCTACTATAGGTAGAGACTATGGGCAAGCATGGACTTACTGTCTTCTGTGCTATGGATATCCACTTATTAAGATCCTTGCAAACCTCGTCGCTTCGTCAACACTTTTTATTCTTTTCAAGTATGGCATATGTTTATTAATAAGTATGTCAAATGTTTATTCGATAATAACATTAGGTCTTTGTCATTAGGTCAATTAGTTTTGTATACATTACTTGTAATGTTTATTTATATTTAAATTATTAATTATTTCAAAGAAAAGCTACCGATACTAGCGTTTCGCAACGACCACTGCTGAAAAGAAACGTCGAAAAAAAAACGACGGGTTGCACTCCGGGAGTGCCGGAAGAAGTGAAAACTTGAATATTAACGTTGTGCATTTTTGATATTTTGGAATGGTTAGGGAATAATTTTGCACGAATTGCTTTAATTATCAGTATAAAAGTACTATCATTTATGTGGTAGAATATAATATTTATTTATTGCGCTATCGTACACAAACATGACAATTTATATTACATTAAAAAGTTTATCTCTCAGCTAAACGAAACAGCAGGCGCAGGCATACATTTTTGCCGCGCCGTAGAAAGAGAGGGGGATACTTCCTCTCCTACGCCGCGCCGGCTGTCTACTCTCCATCCGTCTTACGAATTGTCGATCAGGACACGTGTCCTGACGCGAGTTTAAAATTTTTTACCCATTACAAAAAAAGTGCACAACGCCGCTAAAAAAAGATTTCACTTCAAAAACTCATTTACACAGTATTGGTCGCCTACTTACCAGACGGGTCAATTTAGAAATAGAATGTTGACATATTATAACAAGTAATTTGTTCGACAGGGTCGACCCGGTCCGGTTCTTCCATCCACAATCAAATAACCATCAGGTAAACAATTTCCCAGCACATACTTTAAAGCAATTACTGTAATGACATAGAGTGTACTCAGGGCAGACTATATAAAGTTACTGCTAACCGAGTTATGCTCTGCGCAACAGGTGCGGGCCTGAATACCACCCCGCCCTAAGTCCACCCCTGGGGGATGGCCAAGAAGCTAGGAATCAGATGGATTTTATGTCTTAAGGTATTTTTGGATATAAATATAACTACTAGTTTACCCCGAACTTGCCATGAACTGTTTTATATAAACACGCTCATATTATGTTAGCAAAGTCTAGTCGGCCCGAATCAAAAATGTTCTAAGAGCTAATAGTAGACATTTTTGGCTTTCCTCAAATACCTACACAGAACTGCAGACTGGCTAAAAAGTAGCGGGGCTGAATTGAACAACTTTTTAAAGATAAATTTTATTTTTATAAAACATATCCTTGAAAAAATATATAATCCAGATCACTTAGTCGGTTATACATATATAGATAAACACCCAAAAGACAAGACAATTAAAAAAAAGGCCATTTTTCAAGTTGCCCTGGCCCAGATCGAACCCAGAACCTTCGGATTATCGGTCTAGCGTGTTAACTATTACACCACGGAGGTCGTACGATGGTACACTTTAACGGTAAAACACGTTAAAGTTTCAAATTCCCTCTGCCAAAATAATTCTTTTTTAGGGTTCCGTACCCAAAGGGTGCAAACGGGACCCTATTACTAAGACTCCGCTGTCTGTCCGTCTGTCCGTTGGTCCGTCTGTCTGTCCATCCGTCTGTCCATCTGTCCGTCTGTCACAGGGCTCTATCTCTTGAATCGTAATAGCTAGACACTTGAAATGTTCACCGATTATGTATTAATGTGACCGCTATAATAACAAATATTAAAAATAAAAAAAAGTTAAAATTAATGGGGGTCGTCATTCAAAAAACGTGTTTTTCAGCGTTTTTAACTAGATCTTTATAATGGCATTAACTAGATACTTGAATTTTTCACAGATTATTACTATAGCTGCTATAACAAAAAATACTAAAAATTAGATAAAGTTATAAAGTAAAGGGGGTCGTCATACAAGAAATGTTTTTTCGACCTGATACTCAAGTGAATAACGAAGAATTGAAGGCGATAGTGGAAGCGGATCCATCTCAAACCACTTCTGAATTAGCAGCAGCCTTCGGCGTAAGTGACAAAACAATACTTATCCACTTGCGCCATATCGGAAAAATTATAAAACTCGAAAAGTGGGTACCGCACGAATTGACTGAAGCCAACCAACAAACACGCGTTGCTTGCTGCGTTTCTTTGCTTAATCGTCACAATAATGAGGGGATTTTGAACGTATCGTGACTTGTGATGAGAAATGGATCCTGTACGACAATCGGAAGCGATCATCACAATGGCTTGACCCTGGAGAACCGGCAAAACCTTGCCCTAAGCGAAAACTGACCAAAAAGAAGATTCTGGTTAGTGTTTGGTGGACCAATGCTGGTGTTATCCACTATCAGCTTCTTGAGATCAGGCCAGACGAGTACTGCAGACTTGTATTGCCAACAATTGCAAACAATGATGGAAAAGCTCGCCATTAAACAACCGAGACTGATGAATTGCTCTAGCCCACTGCTTCTTTAGGATAACGCTAGACCACACACTGCACATCAAACGATCGCCAAGTTAGAGGAGCTGCGACTGGAACCTCTGCGTCACCCACCATACTCTCCAGATCTTGCCCCAACCAATTACCACTTTTTTCAAAATTTGGATAACTTTTTACAAGGAAAAAATTTCAAATCTGATGAGGCAGTCAAAACCGCCTTCAAACAGCTCATAAACTCTCGCTCCCAGGATTTTTTTTCCAAAGGTATCAATGATCTGCCTATAAAATGGCGGAAGTGTATCGATAACGAGGGCGCATACTTCGATTGATTAAATAATAATTTCATTAAAAAAATCTTGTTTCACTTTTTTGATACTGAACGGCAATTTCATATGTAAGGACCTAATATTATACATCAGTAGAAGCGTCAAGTTGAACTCCGAGATACGGCGTGTCTCCTGTAATAGTGATTTATGTCTGTCAGATAGGCTTTAAGCGTAATTTCAAAGATTAAACTCGCTTTTAACTGTACTCTATAAGTTACTAGAATATCAGAAATGAATAAGAGGTCGGGAGCTATAGAGAACACAGCATAGCGTCGAGTTGAACTCCGAGATACGGCGTGTCTCCTGTAATAGTGATTTATGTCTGTCAGCCATCTTTAATCATAATTTTAAAAATAAAACTCGCCTCTCAAATGTCACATTAAACTAAACAGTTTCTTTTGTTAGCGAAGTAAATAGTTTGTTTTGTTTTTGATAAAGAAGCAGTAGAGATAAATAGATAAGGACAAATCATACTATTGAACTAGTCCCAAACTAAGCTTAAACTTGTATTACGGGATACTAACACAAAGATACTATATTATATAAGTATTTTATAAGAAAAATAATTTTAAATAGACTGGTGGGCTTGGGATCGAACTCAGAACGTCCAGAAGCCTGGTATAAATCAATCCTGGAAAACAAAAGTCTTTACCAATCGATAGGCTTTAAACTTTAATTCAACTCATATTTTTTTCCAACACTCATATTTACTGGTACGCTAAGTTTGAGACGTACAAAGCGATCAAGGGAAATCGCGGTTATCTATGAAAATCATCACTACCTTGTTTAAGATTCCCATGTTTACTTAAATTGTATTTATTAGGACAAAATTTGATGAAATACATTCAAGAACCGCAACATGCTTCGTAAAAATGGTCACTTATGTCTTATACGCCCACTAAGAGGGATTTTTGTAGTGTGAAGCTAAAAATAAAGTAAGTAAGAAGCTAATTCACAAGAAAACAACCGAAAGTGTGAAAACCCGGGGATTATCAGGTTTATAGCGAAGATTATTGGATATAACTGTCAGATGGCTTATAACCGACCAAGTTTGTAAGTACGTCATAATGTGGGGGGACGTTAGGAAAGTAAGTAAGTAAGATGTTAGGGTGTAATATAAATGGAAGCAAAATGTTATTCTTTTGGTCAGAATTATCGATTTCTTTTCCCAAATGGGACTTATTGGGAAATAAGTAATATAATAATAATAATATGCAGGGGGCCCAAGAGGGGATTTTGGGATTTACGCGCGTCAGATAAACATGCACTCGTGTCACGTCTGGATGGCAGTACAATATAACGATATCATATTGGTAAACTGATGGTGGAGCCAGGAGGTAGCTATAGGAGTAATGAAACGACGAAATCCTAACATGTTTGACCTCATTTGCTTGGTCTTAACTACAATTTTGGTCTTACAATAATAGCTTTTACAAAAGAAATATTCTTTACTAAATGTGACGGTTTTAAATAAAAACTATTTAAACCGTTAGATACCAATATGATATCGTTATATTGTACTGTCATCCTGACATGAAACGACTGCATGTTTATTTGACGTGCTCGAGTAAATTCCAAAATCCCCTCTTGGGCTCCCCTACTATTATTTAGGGCCATGTAATAAGCCACAGCGTACAGTTCGTTCGTTTAAATGATTGGCATACTGTCGGCGTGCTGACAAAAGCGGCACCGGCTCCGTTAAATATGCGGCGTTTTCTGCGCATCGAAAATCTACAAACCATTTCAGCGAATAGACTATAAACATTTCTTCTTTTGTTGAAGATTTCGAACACCAGTTAAAATAGCACCATAGATTTTTCTGTGACTGATATTTCATAATAATATCTTGCAGACATACGAGTGAGGTGGGATATTCAACAGCTATACATATGTACTATATATCTTGTATGTGTAATATCTTTAACATTTAAGTTGAAAAGTTTATATTGCTTTTAATAAGCTCTTGTTTGATTTCATGTGAATAATAAAGCAATATATGTTTTCTTTACCAACCCTCAGTAACCGCAGCGCAGGAAGGTACATAGACTATTTTATGTTTATTTTATAAATAATTCCACGCCATGGTTAACCTCCGTTTTATTCGTGGGTACTATTTCTTTTATCGTCAATAAAACGGGGTGTTGACGACTTCATAAAGAGATATCGGCGCACCCGATAACGTGACGGTTGATGTTACTCCCAACCTCGCTTTACGCATTCAATAAAAAAGCAATTGTATAGGTATTTGTTCAATAACATAAAATGAAATTCATTACAGTTAAAGTAAAACCTGTAAACCTCGCGACTCACCCCCAACCTTATATAGCACAGCATAACGCACTTATATCGTAATGTACTATTTTTAACGTTTGAAACACTTTTCGCCAACAGCTCCGCACCACGGTAATATTACCGCACCGGCTAGCAACGGGCAAAAATTTTAAGGTACATTTTATTCTTTCAAGAATGTGAAATACGTCAACTTTTATTTAGGGAATTCGCGCAATTTTTGCTGTCCGTGCCTAAAAATGTTTTTAGGTTACCGTATCAAAATTAAAAGAACTTTACGGTTCAGGCTTTTCTAGTAACATCATACTATTGATGTTACTAGAAAAGCCTGAACCCCCCATACAATTGAACGATCACCTGATTCGAGTTTGTATGAAAAAAAAATATTTTAATATTTTAATATATGTTCCTTGGAAAAAGATGTTCAGTATCATGGACTGAATTCACCCTTAAATAGTTTTAGAATATTTTCTTAGACGTATAACGTGTATGCGATACTATATTTTTTATAATAAATATATATACTTATTATAAAAAATATAGTATCGCGGAGTTAGTATCTCATTACACAAGTTTAAACTTACTAAGGGGCCAGCTGAATTTGTCCCTATCTACTTATTATTATTATTAATTAAGTACCTACTTTCAATTAAAGCAGTTAATAAATCCTAAAAGTAATCAAGATAGACATGTTCATGTTCATTTATAAACATAGAGGTATTATAAATATTGATGAATATAACAAAGGTCGATCATATTCGAGGCAAAGCGATTAATCAAAATATCGCGGCGGTCACTGACAAGCTTTTCAATCAAGTGAAATGCTAATTTCATGCAAAATTGAGCTTTATCACAAAGAGATTTAATGGCACAATGGTGTGTGTCCCTGTGGATTTAAATACTAGTGTGTTACTGTAACTTCCCTCTCAAAATGGATAATTTGTTATATTACAACTAATTTATTTCATTTCCGTTTACAAATTGTCCTGAAAGATATCCTTGTGAACTCACTCAGACTGCCACAAAATATGTATGTACGAGTATAAAGCGTCTAGCCCAAAAATAAACTCTCCTCCACTAATTGTGATTGTTTCAATACTCATTGTGAAATTCCAATACAGAGTCAAATTGCCGCACTCACTTAAATGAGTACGGCAATTTGACTGTGGATTGCACTCATCCGCGCTCTAATCTATCCACGAATTTACATATACAGTGTTATATGACCCCAGGTATATTATACAGTGTTATATGATCCCATACTCATTTAAGGACCCTGTTGTGCACTGCAAAGCAGAGAGGAGGAATCTCGTCACAGTTATTTATAACTAGCTTTTGCCCGCGGCATCGCTCGCGTATCCCACGGGAACATTACATTTTTCCAGGATGAAAGGTACCCTATGTCCTTCTCTGTACTCCTAACTATGTGTATGCGATTTTTCAAGAAGATTGGTTCAGTAGATAAAGCGTGAAGAGGCAACAAACAAACAAATATACAAACTCACTTTCGCATTTATAATATTAGGTCCTTACATATGAAATTGCCGATTTTCAATACTGGCAACTTTAAAATCAAATATCTTGCATTTCATTAGGAATTCCAAATTCAAATTTATTTCGAAATAAAGCCAGAAAAATATTGTTTTTAAATTCGTATTTCATTTGTTTTAACATAATTTGTTTGAGTTTCAACATTGCTATAACAACAACTATGGACAAATTGAAAATTCGCGGTATTTACGAATACGAGTTCCACCGTGGCACCAGTGCTGCAAAAACGACTCGAAGAATTAACGACGTGTATGGACCAGGTACCGCTAACGAACGAACGGTGCGTTTTAGGTTTCAACGTTTCCGTTCTGGAAATTTCGATTTACACAATAAGCCTCGTGGACGACTTAATACTCAAGTGAATAACGAAGAATTGAAGGCGATAGTGGAAGCGGATCCATCTCAAACCACTTCTGAATTAGCAGCAGCCTTCGGCGTAAGTGACAAAACGATACTAATCCACTTGCGCCAAATCGAAAAAATTAAAAAACTCGAAAAGTGGGTACCGCACGAGTTGACTGAAGCAAACCAACAAACACGCGTTGCTTGCTGCGTTTCTATGCTTAATCGCCACAATAATGAGGGGATTTTGAACCGTATCGTGACTTGTGATGAGAAATGGATCCTGTACGACAATCGAAAATGATCATCACAATGGCTTGACCCTGGAGAACCGGCAAAACCTTGCCCTAAGCAAAAACTGACCAAAAAGAAGATTCTGGTTAGTGTTTGGTGGACCAGTGCTGGTGTTATCCACTACAGCTTCTTAAGATCAGGCCAGACGATTACTGCAGACTTGTATTGCCAACAATTGCAAACAATGATGGAAAAGCTCGCCATTAAACAACCGAGACTGATGAATTGCTCTAGCCCACTGCTCCTTCAGGATAACGCTAGACCACACACTGCACATCAAACGATCGCCAAGTTAGAGGAGCTGCGACTGGAACCTCTGCGTCACCCACCATACTCTCCAGATCTTGCCCCAACCGATTACCACTTTTTTCAAAATTTGGATAACTTTTTACAAGGAAAAAATTTCAAATCTGATGAGGCAGTCAAAACCGCCTTCAAACAGTTCATAGCCTCTCGCTCCCAGGATTTTTTTTCCAAAGGTATCAATGATCTGCCTATAAAATGGCGGAAGTGTATCGATAACAACGGCGCATACTTCGATTGATTAAATAATAATTTCATTTAAAAAAACTTGTTTCACTTTTTTGATACTGGACGGCAATTTCATATGTAAGGAACTAATATTAGTTAGGATTACAATTTTATTTATAAGGTTTTTACGCATATTATTAATTTAGTTTTATAGTCATTGCTTATTTAATGTATATATTTTTCCGATTTATCGTCTCTACGTGCTTCTACAATAATCGCTCGTAGCGTTAAACTTTTCGTAGGCAATGCTACACATGAGCGTAGCACTTTGCTACGAGCTTAATATGCTACGGAAAATTACGCCTACGGTGCGCGTAGGCGCATGGCTTGTAGACATGTTTGGGTAAAGATATTTTATTCCATTCTCATACTTATCACAAAAAATATTTGAATCTTTCATATAAATTGAGCAATCAGCCGATCGAATTTCTATTCTCTTCCTCTTGAGTCGAAAGGCTATTTAATTTAATTATAACAAACTTGATCAGTGTTTGGCCACGGCGACTCATTTGCTCATTTGCCTCATTGACATGACAATAAATGCATCATTAATTGGATTTGCTATGAAAAAGTGAGATTTTCTTCGTATTTAAGAATTTCTTTTCAGGGCAGCTTGCCCAATTCCATATCACAGACTGAGCAAGCCCTTTTGGGTTTCTAGCAAAATTAATGTTCCATGGCTGGGTCATCATAATCTTCATCATCAGGTATATTTTAGTCTCCACTGCAGAAGCCCTCTCTGTACTACCAGAGCCATATATTAGCCAGAGCAGTAGACGATTTGGCCTACACGCTCTGCGTTTATAAGCTATGTTTAGCTTGTGTTTCCTAAGTCACTCTACGACATCCACGGGAAGACTTCGAGTGGTCCTATTCTACTCTGCCGGGAACCACACGGCTGGGTATAACCGTATAACCCCAGCTATGCAAAAATTAAATCTGAAAGGTAGTGTGTAAAAAAAGTATCTACAAACAGACTGAAAGACCTCGATTTGTTAGAGTCTGGTCATGTCGCCGAATAAACGCCTTTTGACATCACATTAATCACGCTTTGTGCGTAAATTTACCTGCAAGAATTCCAACACTGACGCAATTTATAAGAAAAATATAATATGGCAGAAGGCAATCTTTGTCTATAATGTAAAAGAACTTAACTGCCTCCGTTGTTCAATGGTCAAGGCGATTGACTTGTGATCCGGAGGTCGTGGGTTCGAATCCCACTAGGAAGCATACTTTGTGAAAAGTTGTTTCCAGTCTGGTTAGGATATTGCAGGCATGAATCACCTGATTATCTGAAAAGAAAGATGATTCCAGGCTTCGGAAGGCACGTACAGCCTCGAATGCCAGCTAGCGTTTGTCCTATCCTAGGATTGGTTCTGGTCTACCCATTGGGCTGCGGATGTCAGACGGCAGTCGCTCTGTGTAAAAACTAGTAACCTCGTCAAATCACCTAGGTTAGGTAGCGGACCCCGGGCTCTGAAGCGTCACCGCTGATGTCACGGGTGATAAAAAATAATGTAGTATAATTCTTAACCTCATTAGAACATTTCAGAGAAGTTGTCCGTCTACTTGGACTGCCCTTTACTTGGTATTTAGTAGTAAGGTGGTTCTCCCGAAATTTGTGAACTCGGAAAACCTTTTGCTTCCTAACAACCTATTGACTAAAATAACTAGTTCTTTGACTATTTTGAAATTTTATACACCAGTAATTTTAGTTTGAGCCAAAAAGAAAGATGATTCCGTGCTTCGGAAGGCACGTAAAGCTGATGGTCCCGAACGCCATCTAGCGTTTGTACCTATCCCTAGGATTGGTTCTAGTCTACCCTTTGGGTTGCGGAGGTCAGACGGCAGTCGCTCTGTGTTGTGACCAGTCACCTTGTCAAATCACCTAGGTTAGGTAGCGGACCCCGGGCTCTGAAGCGTAATTTGCTGACGATGCAACCGGGAATACGCTCGGATGATGATGATGATGAACATGAGCCAATTAAGTCAATAGGTAGATAGCGTCAAAATATATAACTTAATCTCATAAGTTTACATTCTAGTTATTGCTATAAACTGTAGAACTGGGGCGTCTATTAATAATATTAGTTAATAGGCGATGCGGCTAGTAACTATCACTATTTTGGTTCCTTTTCCCACCTTCTCACCCACCATCCTGCTAAAAGTGGCCTTTGAGTCTTGAGGTCCTGAGCTCTGTCTGCCGCAAGACCAAAATAGTCGATTTGTCTCATTATATATATATATATATATATATATAATATATATATATATATATATATATACATCGTGTTAATGAAAGAACGCAAAACCTCTCAGATGGTACCTCAGCCCATGTAACTTAACAACTTTTGTGTAATAACTTTCACGAAATCCAAAAAAAAATCAGATTTTTATATGAATTGACTCGATCAGCTGATCAGATTGTATGAAAATTCAAATTATTTTTTTTTTAGTTTCGTGAAGTTGTTGATCAGAAGTTGTTAAGTTTTCATGGGCTGAGGTTCCGTCTGAGAGGTTTTGCGTTCTTTCATTAACACAATGTATACATATAAATGTATTCGAAATAACTACATAAATAAACACAAAATAAAATAAATAAATCTATAGGGACAAATCACACTAGCCCCAAAGTAAGTTTTTCAAACTTGTGTTATGGATACTAACTCAACGATATTATATTTTATGATAAATACATATATATATATATATATAAATAAAAGGCCATTTTCCAACTTGCCCTGGCTGGGGATCGAACCCAGAACTTCCGGATTAGCGGTCTAGCGTGTTAACCATGACGCCACGGAGGTCGTCAAAAGATAATAATCAAAAGAGGTAATTACGAAACAATTACAGTCTGACTCTGAAGAAATAACAGCATAATTAGAAAAGAGGAGCAGAAAAAACAGGATAAGAATAAATAGAAAATCAGAGAGAGGGGACATAATGTGACGACACTAGTTCTTAATTTTTTTTATCTATCTTCTTGACCACTTTCTCGTATACTAACGAGTACAAGTGTAATAATTAAGTTTCTAGCCTTCGCTCAGTGTTTATAGATTAAACACTTCTATCAAGTGTTCGCGCTCCACCGCTCAAGTGGTACTTTCCAGGGAAAGTGTTTGACATGTCAACAGATGGAAGCCTCACAAAGGCTTTTATTCGCAGGATGTTGGAAGTTGACGTGACGTATTGCCGTGGAAGGGTTGAGCGATGATGCGGTGGATTCTGTCGAGCGTGAATAGATTTGTTACACGGCGACATCTCAAAAGTTAGATAGAAGGCGTTTAAGGGGTTAATAGACCTAAACGAGAGTTATATTGCGTAAAAATATATGATCCACTACATAGAAACAATAAAAAAAATATATTCTCCAGGATATCTTCTTTTTCTTCAATTTTTAAGAGCTTGCTCTTGTCGGTGGAGTTAAGTGGAGATGCCTCAATTCCTCTCTTCTCTCAGGATATATGCTACCATAATAGTGTCCTCAAAA
The DNA here is from genome assembly GCA_963576875.1 of Acrobasis repandana. Classification (NCBI taxonomy): domain Eukaryota; kingdom Metazoa; phylum Arthropoda; class Insecta; order Lepidoptera; family Pyralidae; genus Acrobasis; species Acrobasis repandana. Next base: position 5,594,240 of record OY756238.1, read on the forward strand.
CATGATACTATTAATTAATTTGATTCTATAGAAAAAAATCAAGAATATACTTAGGTAGCTCTATGTTTTTTAACGAGTAAAAGTGTAATAAAATGTATGGGAATACTATTGATTTTTTATAGGATTTTATTTTTCAAGATACATACCGATGACGTATAGTATTTTTTTAGAATAAACTGTATATTTTGTAAAAAAATAACTAAAATTAAAAGGCACGCTCACACGCGCGCGTCGCAGTGTGTCTATTGTACCGGCCGAGGCCTGATGCCATACGGTCGTCTCGCTCGTATCGTAATGAAAAAATATGTCTGTGACTGAAACAAACGCCAGGGATAAAGACATAACAGTGTCTGTAGTGTATGTGTGTGTAACAATTGAGTTTCTTAGCATCGCCGTTTGTGTATGTATAATAGATATTTATAATTTTTTATTCTTTGTTTTTATTTTTTACTTATTTTCTTTTTTATTTAATTATTTTGAATTTTTATTTAGATTAAAATACGAATTTTCTTTCTTCGCTCAGTGTTTTATAGATTAAACACTTTCTATAAAGTGTTTGCGGTTCACCGCGCAAGTGGTAACTTTCAGCGAAACTTTTTGATATGTAACAGATGAACTTGATGGCCAAATAAGCGAATTTTCTTTCTTTCATTGCTCAGTGTTACGAGTATATAGATTAAACACTTTCTATAAAGTGTTCGCGCTTCACCGCTCAAGTGGTAACTTTCAGGGAAACTTTTTGATATGTCAACAGATGAAGTTGATGGCCAAATAAACGAAATTTATTTCTTTCTTTCATCACTCAGTGTTATATAGATTAAACACTTTCTATAAGTGTTCGCGCTTCACCGCACAAGTGGTAACATTCAGGGTTTTTAAAAAGTGTTTACGCTTCACCGGTCAAGTGGTAACTTTTTGATATGTCAACAGATGAAGCCTCACAAAAGCCTTTATTTGCAGGATGTCGGAGGTTGACATGACGGATTGCCGTGAAAAGGGTTGGGCAATGAGGCGGCGAATTCTATTGGGCATGAATACATTTGTGACGCGGCGACATCCAAAGGTTAGATAGAAATAGAAGGCGTTTAACTAGTTTTCATGCCGGTGTGGAAAAAAAGACAATACGTAGAACGTAACCAATTGCTATTCTATCCTACGATTGGTTCTGGTCTACCCTTTGGGTTGCGGAGGTCAGACGGCAGTCGCTTTGTGTCAAAATCATCCTCAAATCACCTAGGTTAGGTAGCGGAACCCGGGCTCTTAAGCGTTACCGCTGAGGATGCAACCGGGAACGCGCTAAGATGAAGACGAGCTTTAAGTCTTTTAAGTTACTTAAATATAATATTACTTACCAAAGGATAATTCGATAATTCTTTGGGAACGTTTGGGAGAATCGTGTTAATAAGCGATGCGGCTAGCAACTCATCACTATTTTGAATACGTTTATCACCTTCTCGGTCACCATTACGCTAAAACTAGCTATTGAGTCTTGTGGTCTTCGGGCTTTGTATGCAAGCCGCAAGAATCAAAATGCTCTGTCCGCCCCATTTCAGATGAAGTCGTGATTGTAGGTACAGAAATCCCGCATTTTTTTGGAATAAAATTATCCAATTCAATAGCAATTTCATTTCAATTCGTACAGCTATTTTACTTGAAAGTAGAACAAACATCCATCCATTAATCTATTCACACTTTAAATGCCTTAAATTGTCGTGTCAAAGTTCCTGCGAAGGTTTTGTCGAAGCAATGGGAGATATAAATACTCGTAGAACTACGAATAATAATCCCTAGAAGCGTAACTAATCCCGATAAATCATTCCACGCGATATGAACCGCGGCGGGCGGGGCTTGAAATATGAACCGTGCGGCGCGACAGTTCGCCATGACACTCGAGTCATGCGGTTGCGTCGCAAAAAGTTTCCTTTGAGAATATTGCTGTGTTTTTGCGATAATCGATTCATTAAAAATGCTGTCATGTGCGGTGTAGTGGTGTAGAAGCCATACAGATATGAAAAACACAGGACTCGTCTTTCATCTGTAAGTAAATAAATATTTTAATAGCCGACTGCTCGACCGACAGGTCGATAACGCGTGCGTGACCTTGTCGCGACCAATTGCATGCATCTTTGTCTATGTGTGTGTTTGAGTGTTTCGTTGTAATTACTGTTAGTGTGTTTGCGTAAATGGAATCAGAATCGAGCGGTGAATGTAGGAGCGTTAGATTTCTAGAGATTATATTTCGATGTCGTAGAAGTATTGAGATAGAATATATGGGCTTGCTATCTCAAACATTGGCCCCTGTTCTATTTTTGAATATATGGCGGCGTGAATTTATCATACGAAGGTACCTATTTAATTTTTAAACAACCAAATCTGGTTACCTACTAACGGAAAGTTACTTCACACTTTGCCGTATTCCTTGAATTATTCTTACAGTATTTTATCACACACTAAGGCATTTCTAACTAATTACCATGTCTTCGTATGGTTTTAGTTTATAAACTGTCAAAAGTACTTGGCGTACTAGCAAGCGAATAAGTGAAGTTTATGGAGATAGCTACAATCCGCTAGTTTCCAACAAGTCAAATCAGACCCTTTTTTCCAAACGCCAAAACAAACATTTTCTATGAGATTTTGTATGAAATATCGGATTGTTCGTCATAGATTTTTGAAGTCAAATAGCGCTCCTTATATCCGTTTTTCTTCAATAATAAATCTTAAATCTCGTTCAAAATGGATGTGATCATTGATCGCAAGTGACATTATTTTGTGACGTTTTATTCTCTTAACAGTACCAAATAATATATTTTTGACCCAGGAAACTACCCAATATGTGATGTCTTCTCTAGTTTTACATAATAGCTCTTTGCGTAGAAGGGGTGGTTTATGGCTATACGTTTCAATTTGTAGGTGAAGCCCTGTATTCTGTGATTAGGATATCAAGCTTCCTGTAAAGGTCACATGTCGATATGTAGAGTAACGAGAAAATTGAAGAGGTAATAATTTTAATAGCATACTTACTTACTACAGGACTTGCTAAAAATGGAGAACTCAGTTGTTTTTGCGACTAAATAAATACCTATAATTGATTGTTCTACAAGGCGTAAAGCATATATATTATACCTTACCTAAATCATATTTTTTTCCTAAAGATTTCAGGAAAAGTACCAGGACATCAGAAGAACGAGACGACTATTATGATAATTATATAAATGACGCCCGCTCCTACAAATGTGTTTACAGCAACAGGTTCTTAAGATCACTTAGGCGAATCTTAGTCTTATTTCCTCAGTTTTAAAGCTTAATATTAGTTGTCTAAAGATTTTAAAGTGAAATTCTTAACGTACTTACGGAGTTCAGCGTCTTTTACTCAGACATTCTATCAACAGTAATGATGGCTTTGCTTGTATATTTTTATAAGCACTAACCATTCTATTTAACTAATTATGTTAACGTAATAAAAATAATAATGTGAAGCTTTTCTTTGCACATTCGCCAAAAGTGAGCGTTTTTCTCAAATATGCAACGTAAAGCTTCACGTTGTAGTTCATAAAAAAGTTTGAAGGGATATCTAGGGGATACTGGAGACAAATTTTTTACTAGCCTTTGGTTTCCTATTGTTAGACATAAGCCCATCTCTAGAAGTGGTGATAGCTCTAGAGCAGCTTCATTATTAATAAAAAATAACTGAAATAACTGTCTGCATTTACAGTTATTTATTTTTTATTGCCCAACCCAACACACATGGATAATAAATAAGGGAAAAAAGGCAGTTTCAAGAAGAAACTTTGACGGAGTTCCGTAATGGCGGTCAACATTTCTTAATTTCGGCCAGAGCGTTTGAACTTTGTATGTTACGACACGACCTTAGGACACTATTCAGAAATTCTGTAGAAATAAAAAATATGTCAATTTCTGTCCGACCTTACCCGTGTGGTTCCGGGTTAGAATAGGACCACTCCATCTCTTCCTGTGGATGTCGTAAGAGGCAAGACAGGTTAAAAATAGAAATAGAGTATGTTAAAACTTCTAAACGGGCACAAATAAAATACCAATTATTTAACTATACTTCAGAATCGTGTCGTTTTGAGAGTACATTTTATCGGCGAATCGACCGCAACAAAGTCCGTAATAAAAACTTGGAATCTTTAACTTCTTATATAAATTTAAAACCCTCGTTAAATTTTTGAGCACGCCTCACTTTCCCATTAAGCCCACGGTAAAACAAAAAGTTTTAAGCTTACTTCGTTAGGAGAGATCAATGACCTCTAGAATGATTTGCTCTTCTCCACGTAGATTCCGGTTGGTTTTGTTCTGGAGGACGGAGGTCCTGGGTGCGTTTCTAAGTAACTTATCAATGGAAAATAACATAAAATGTTAACAGGCATTTGTTGGAATACCTAGAAAAGTGTACATCTACTCTCGCGGGTCTACTGAAAGAAATTTCTTTAGAAATAAGTAGCATTTAAGTACTATGTTTCCTTATTTTTTTATGTGTGTTTGTAAATTTCCAAGTGTACTTGAATAAATAAATAAATAAAATCTGATTGAATCTGAAAGAATTGCGCAATTCGGATGTGGGTGGACTAAAAAAACATTGTTGGCTCATCAGGTAAATTAGTATTTTTTCTTTTCTCTGATTAGCAAATAATGACGGAGATACAGCGCATTTATATTTCGCATGACGTCACGATTTAGTACAATTTTCACTAGACGGTGACGTTAATCGCCTCCATTTCAAAATTTTCCATGCTGGTCTGAGAGAAAAGAAAAAACTTAGAATGCACCAGCTGCTTCTCTTCCCGCGCAGATCGTAAAAGCCGATCGAAGGAATGGGCGAAAATGCGAATCGTGTTAATAGGCGATGCGGCTAACAACCCATCTGTATTTTGATTCCCTTTTACCACCTGCTCGCTCACCATCACGCTAAAAGTGGTATTTTTTGTTTCGCAGTCCTGAGCTCTGTTTGCTTAGAGTCGCAAGATCCAAAATGCTCTGTCTACCCCATTAGGGGTAAAGACGTGATAGTGTATCAGTATCAGTATTTCAAAAATTCTATGCGCTGTATCTGTGTGAATGTTTACTAATTTGACAAAACGAAAAATTTTGGTCCATTATTTAAATATGGATTATTAGGTCCATTAACAATGGACCAAAATGGTTCCAAAAATAATTAATTATTATTAATGCGTATGCTCGTTGTATATAACATGTATAATATAACTGTAACTTTAAACTAATATTTTTGGAACGCAGTCCACATCCCTATTCTTGTTATGATATGACACAACGTTAGGCGGTCATGACTCTACTCTCCGATATTAAACTACAACCCGTAGAAGTTAACAAGCAACTCCCTCTAATGGAAAAACATTCCTTTCAGGTGTTAAGTTGATTTCTGCGGGTTATAAGTAATTCTTAAACATTACATATAGTACTAGCAGTGTGGTTCCCGGCAGAGTAGAATAGGACCTCTCCAAGTCTTCCCATGGATGTCGTAGAAGACGAATTAGGAAACACAAGCTAAACAAAGCTTACAAACATCAATGAGACCTCTCCAACCCGTCTGGCCAGCATGGAAGATGTAGGCCAAATCCTCTGACTGCTCTGGCTAATATATAGCTCTGGTAGTACAGAGAGGGTCGTGCTCCTGCAGTGAAGACTAAAAACGATCTGATGATGATGGTGGCATACAGTACATTTCAATACAAATTACAATCCGCAGAAATCAACTTGGCACCTGCGAGGAATGGTTTTCTATCAGAGTGAAGTTAGTTTACTTCTGTGGGTTGTAGACTACTACTCCATCAACAAAGGAGATTGCACAATAATAGGTTGTACCTGTAAAAAATTTATGTAGCCTTATGCTAAGATAGATTGGTAAAATAATACATATGTATGCATATATGAGTAACATTCACACATGGAATTATATTGTCGCCATTAAGATAATATCGTGAAAGAAAGCATTAAGAAAATAAAAAAATTACAGCTCTAGTAATAATATAGTGGACAGTCATGATGAATTACCAGTAATTTTTGTGTCCTTGACTCTGTCTCAGATTAGGAAATGTACAGATGCGACCTATCAGCTAATGTGCGAAAAAGAGTTTTTGTCAAATGCTAAAAAAATATTACCAGCACTGAACTGTGACAAAACGGGCAATTATTTTTACATCTATGCATCATACATCACGCTACTGGGAACAGCAAAAAACCACACAATGCTACTGTAAGATATGTCAATAATAGTCTTGGATAACTGCGTTCTTAGATCTTACGTTGGCACGTGATTCATGTTCTTCTGCTTGTTTGCGTGTCGTTTTATATTTGTAGATATCGCTCTCAAAGAAACAAATTGTCGTTTTTTTAGGAGTTGCTTTGAAGAGGACCGTTGTTGGGGCCCTGAGAATGGTAGTTTTATTTTGGTGGTGGACATCGTTGTGAAAGGATTACTTAGCTGAGCTAGACACTGCGTTAATTTATTTAACTGCTCCCGAGGTGCGCCGCGGAAAGGTTCCTTTCATGTACCCCGAAACTGACAGTTTTTGTAAAATTCACTCACAAAGGAGGTCGATAAAATTATGAATCAACCTCGGACTCGGATTGAAGCTAAGCAGCGTAGTACGTTTCACAAGTAGATGAATAGCGAAAAACGAAATACAGGAAATTCAATGAGGTGTCATTTTGTACACTCTACATTTTGAGACACCGTACGAAATGTTTTGTGACACAATATCTGAACCTCGCCTATCATTTTGCGTGCATGTTACATATAGATATCCTACTATCCCTACACAGCCTTTACTTTTTTTATTATTTATTAGAAATTTTAGTGCGTTTGACCTCTATCTAGCCTGATGGTAAGCTAAGATGAGGTCTAAGGTGTATCACGCAGACTCAAAAAATGCCTGTTCACTCTTGCCTTGAAAATCCCTTGATTATATGTATGGGGAAACATCGACGTAGGGAGGGAATTCCACACCTTAGCGGTTCGCACAATGAAGGAGGAGGCGAATCGAGAGGTACGATGAGGAGGAATATCGAAACTTTACAATACTTTACGAAACAATCAACACATTGCATAATCTCCTCGCAACTGAAATACTGACATCGCGCGAGTGCAGGTGCGGATGACGAATACTCGATGGGAAAACGCGAACATGTGTCGGTGCCTGTATTGCTTCAATCGCGGAAGCGATCGGACATTTTAGTTATATATTTTAATTTTAAGTCATAAACATTGTGATTACTGAATAAATCTATATTCTCCTATATCGTAGTTTTTTAAAAAGAACCTCCCTGCGTCCGGCAACGTAACTTGCATTATAATATTTACACTTTTATGTTGTTTGCTTGAATCTTTACAAATGTACAAACATAAATCAAATAATACATATGTCGGGATAGTCACCACGTGGCGCCTCACGCCAGTTTAAATAATAAAACTCGTTAAACCCCACTATTGCCTGTTGTGTACGGCTTATAAAAGACCAGACCATTTATTTATTTATTTACAAAATTCATGTACACAAAATACAAACAAAGTAAGAAAATGGAGTACATAGGTACTGCTTATTTCATAAGAAATCTCTTCCAGGAGACCATTATTATAAGGAATGCGGGTCACCTGATCTATTCGTTATAATCTCTTACACCTGGACGGTAAGCCTTGTGGGCACACGATAACTGTGCGGGCTAGAGAGTTAGTTGTGATCCGATGTGGTCTCGCAAGGTATGAGAAGGTTTCATAGCGCCCCTCCTCACGCCAACCTTACCATGCTATTTTGATGACTATATTACTGTCTGTCCATATACACTCTTTGCGACACATACATTTTATAAAGCTCTTCCATGCTCGTCTGAGAAAAAACAAATATGTATCTTAAAATGTACCAACTGCTTCACTTCCCGCTCCGATCGTAAAAGCCGATCGAGGGAAGGGCGAAAATATGAATCATGTCAATAGGCGATGCGGCTAGCAACCCATCACTATTTTGATTCCTTTTTAGGGTTCCGTACAAAAAATGAAAAAACGGAACCCTTATAGGATCACTCGTGCGTCTGTCTGTCCGTCCGTCTGTCGCAGCCAATTTGCTCAGGTATCTACTGGACCGAATCAGGTGAAATTTGGAAGCATGTTGTAATCCTATGACCCAAATACATATGTGCAAAGTAAATAAATATTTTTCTAGAATAAGGGTCATTTTCGGGGGCCAATTAGGAAATAAAAAAAAAGTTTTGCAAACCTTACTGTGTCATATATTAAATGGAAGGGCTCGTTATAAGGATCTCAAATATTTTTTTTTATTATTGTAAAATAAAAAGTTTTGATTTTATTCATGAAAGAAAATGAAAATTGACCATTCCACCCCCCCCCCCTCTGATCTCCGAAACTACTGAGCCTAAAATTTTGAAACAAATATAGTACATTGCTTGTAGATTACAGGAAACCTATAAGAATTCAATCAATTGTACGGAACCCTCTCCACGCGAGTTTAACTCGCACTTGGCCGGTTTATTTTACCTTCTCGCCCACCATCACTTTAAAAGTCTATACTATACTATGTCTGCTTAGAACCGCAAGACCCAAAATACTCTGTCTGCCCCATTAGGGATAAATACATGATAGTGTAACTATGTATGTATTATATATTCATAAAGAAGGACACTGCGATTTGCCTTATATCTTCATTTGACAAAATCAATATAACCTTGTTGCTATATCATATTAGATAACTGAACACATTTTTTAAGTCATAGGTACATATTTAGTTTTTGTAAAACCGTGAATACTAATTCTAAACTTTTTTTCGGATGTTGCCATAGATTATGCAGACAACCCTTGATAAAATGGCTACTGCTGTTATATTTAGTTTCTTACATACTAACTTTATTTGGACATTTACTTTAATTGTCTGTACGACTCCATTCAAATGATGACAGGTTGACGGCTTAGCTACCAAAGCACGGAGTAGCTCGGGATATATAATGACACTTGTGTTTATCCAAGTGTGAATAATCGCTAATAAAATGCATGTACACACACTCGGTTTACAGTGAAGCTTCTCTGAAAATAGAAAACCTATAAAGATTAGTAGGTATTTGTAAATTCCCGCTTTTATGAAAATAACTCTTTGTACAATATTTTCTTCTCTACGGTAAGTTAAGGTCGTACCTAAATTTTCCGGGGTCCAGTGCTGCCCCGATTTAAAATAAATAATTTCAAAGAAAACGGAGACATTATTTAAAATTTTGCTACTACCTAGTGCTAGATAACTCTTCATAGTATTTTATGAACTACTGTTTACAGTTTAAAGTGACAAGGTTAAGCTTTACTACGCACATTTGCGAAAAACGGCCACTTTTGGCTAATGTGCGTAGTAAAGCTTAATGTTCTCATTTGTAAACTCAGTTCATAAAATACTTTGAAGGGTTATCCAGCACTTGGTAGTAGCAAAATTTTAAATGATGTCTCCGTTTTCTTTAAAATTATTTATTTTAAATGGGGGCAGCACTGGACTCCGGAAAATTCAGGTAAGGCATGTCGGCAAATACGCCTACGATATCAGTTTATAAAATGCAATACCGGCTACGCCAAACAAGGTGGATTGTTATTTTCATCAACGTTACATACAGAGGGGTATTGTAATTTTAAAAGTATCACTTACCCGACTGCGTCTGAAGGTGAATTATGTTTTTCGAGTGTAGGTATGTATGTAAGTAGGTATGTATTTATTTCTTTGGCACGTTACCATGCATCCTTCTCTCTTATGGTGAGAAAAGAAAAAAACTTAGAATTTACCAGCAAGGACACCCAGGACAGTTTGAAAAACCTTTGCCATCTTGCCAGGCTAGGGATCGAACCCAAAACCTCTGGACGAACTAGCGTATTAACCATTATGCCACGGAGGTCGTCATAAAAAAAACATACAGAACTACTAAACTCCTTCTTTTTTGAAGCCGGTTAAAAAGCTTTAAATAAAATTTACCTGAAACTATTTCACAAGCGGTCAATCGCGCCCTGAGCTGAATAAAAACGCCTTTCGCGGGTACTTGCCAAATTTAATTTACCAGCGAAATGAGTTGACGTCTTAGCCGTCTCTGATTGGGACATACGGAATAAGATCACGGCAGCTGATGGGATTTGCTTGTGTTTAAGTTTAGATATATAAATATTATACTTCTTTTTATCGAGTCAATGGTTACACTGTAGCTTCAATTTCAAATAATCTTTGACCAGTATGTGGCTACGGCGACCCCATGTCTCTATAATATTATGCTAATATTATATTATAGGACAATATACTGGCCGTGTGGTTTATTTATTTATTTATTTAACTTTATACACAAATACAAGTGTAATGGCGGACTTAAAGCCTAAGGCCTTATCTACCAGTCAACCAACCGGGTGATGTCGAGAAAGACACGGGTAGTGCAAAAACTCAAAAAGAAATGATGAAAAATGAACCAGGTATACTTAAATATGTAATAATAAACCATAAATATGTAATAATAAACCATAAACTACATACAAATAATACACACTATTATTATACTAAGATATACTACTCACATATACTACATACACTAAGAACTATCTGACAGTTGTTTAAGAAAATGTGCTTTCACCTGTTTTTTAAATGAAAAGCGGGTTTTAGCCTTCCGAACATCAACTGGTAAGGCGTTCCAGAGCTTTATAGCTTGGACAATAAACGAATGTGAAAAGAACCCACTCCGGTGAGCTGGTATAGAAAGGCTGAGATTGTTAGAGGAACGAAGATGTCTGACATGGTTTCCAGCAAAGTAGACTACAAGTCTTCCCGTGGATGTCGTAGAAGGCGACTTAGGAAACACAAGCTAAAAAAAGCTTATAAACATGAATGAGACCTCTTCAACCTGTATGGCGATTAGAATGATAAACATCATATAGATAGTACATAGATCTCGTTGGTCATATACATATTACTATCACGTTTTTATCCCATAAGGGGTACTGGCCCTTGTACCCCGTAAAGGATAAAGACGAGATAGTAGATACACTATAACGTCTGTTCTCTTACGGGGTATGGCTGCAATTTATAGAAAATATAAAACAAGTGTAAAATAAACAAAACCTCTACAGCAGTAACACAATTGCCGAGCGAACCCACGCCGCCGGCAATGTTTTAGAGCTCTCGCCCACGATGACCTTTTCGTTGTCGTTTCGTAAACGTGCGACAGCATCGCTACTAACGCGCGTTAGTCGCATTTGCAACGCGCTACAGCGTCGCGATTGTAGCGATGCAAACGCGCGACCGTGTCGGACGACATCGGGGAGAGAACTGAGGGAGGGTGGCGCGAGAGGAGAACGGAGTTACTGAATCGCGTTTGCATCGCGACTGAATCGTGTTTACGTGGGCGAGGGTACACAGCTTGCGACCGCATCGCAACTGTATCGATGCGAACGCGCAACAGAATCGCTACAAAAAGTCGCCATGGGCGGGGGGACCTTAAAAATTAAAATTTCCGCGTGAAATGCGCCCGTGAATTTTTACCTTATTCCATAATTTTCTCAGGTGCTCTCAGCTACGTACCGCAAAGGGTTGGATGGAAATTATGGGAAGTTCATAAATATTTCCCTCAGATTTTGCAGCCTGCTGACAGTAGCTTCAGCTCTGTTTATGCAGATACACTATCACGTTTATATACCTAACGGGGCAGACAGAGCTTAGGGCGGTAAGGACCAGGCCACTTTTAGAGTGATGGTAGGCATGAAGGTTGAAAGGGAAATCATAATAGTGATGGGTTGCTAACCGCATAACAGAATTAGATATAATTCTTCATCAGATTTGACCGAAACTGAGCAGGAAGAGAAATTATCTTTTTATAACAAAACTACCTACACTCTTTTCTTTGTCTAACAAAATGTACACTAAAACTACGAGTATTTTCAATGCATGAACAAAAGGACGTAGGTACGTCGTAACCACAAGTGTGTGAAATGAAGGAGGCAATGGCAAACCACTCCATTAACTCTGTCAAAAATAGTCATTGTGTGCTTGGCTTTCCACACAATGACACCGACAAGAGCTTGGCTCTTGTAGATAGACAGAACAAAAGCACATATCCTATCAAAATACAAAAAATACTTGCTGTTGTGTTTTTTTTTATTACCTTCGTCTTTATTAATTTCGTCTGTCAATGTCTTTTCTCCGCAATACTTGAAATGTAAGTTTCAATATCTTGCGGACATGCATGATCGGCAACTTCGCTCCAGTAACACGCTCAAGCTTCAAATTCCCTTTTATCGATCTAGCTTCATGTTCAACTCCTTTACTTCTCAAGCCATACGGCTTTGGAATGCATTGCCCGAGGACATCAGACAAATATCTAGACATTTATACAAGAAAAAAGTGCATGACTTACTTTTTAAATCTTTCAACAATTAGGAGAATTCATCGTTTCTTTCTGATCTTCAAATATATATATGTATGTATATACTATGTTGTATGTATAAATATAGTATTTATTTTATACGATATTTATGTATGATCATTTAAAAGTACTTATTATTTCTGGATTGTTTCTATCTATTTTAGACGCCAACTATTCTATCTGTTTCTCTTCTCCTAAAGGTTGACAGGGAGAGAATGCTTTAGCATTAAGTCTACCTATTGTAGCTTTTGGCTCAATAAAAATTAAGTAAATAAAATAAATAAAGCTTCAACAAGATATTTGAAACATATTATAGAACTTATGCCAGTATAATCAAATTTCCCGATATCCATTGTTGCAGGTAACAATGCAGCAGATTTTGCGCTGCAGCCAGGGTTCCCCCCGTAACCTCCCGTTATATAGCAATGAAAATTTAAATCTCCCTGCCCCTGAAAGGAATTCCAAATAAACGTAAATCGCATAGAAATTTAAATTTACTTAAATGAAACGTAAGTACTTTTATTTCAATACAAAAATAATAAAATATATCTATACAAGGACATTTCCGAAACATGATACGTTAGTGACATTAGTTCTCAGAATGATGACGCTACTAACCATTCTTTGTTACTTACGAATAAACTTCCTTAGAACAACAGGAAAACTGGAATTCGAACTCATAAAAGAGTTTTTGACGAAGCTGCAGAGACCTGTGTTCGATTCGCTCTCTCGTTTAAAAGTCACAAAGTGATGAACGACATTTATTAGAAAGAGGTGGCAACCCTAGTTGCAGCGTGGTTGGCTTCAGCATGATATTGGAAATTATTATCCATGCTATTAGTGTTCACGTGAATCAAATCAATACCGGTTAGGTTGCCTATATGATGTCTACCTTTAGCTTGTATGACAGCTGGAATAATTAATGCTACGTACTTTTGTCAGAAACACAGGTCATAAAGGAACGGGAAGACAAGAATAAATAAAATAACGACCTTCAGTAAGCACTTAGTGGTAACGTACCTTCAGGGAACAAGATATAGTTTTAAAAACCAACCACAGGAAGTTTTTTCTGAAAAGTACGTTTATCCAGTTCTTACAAACACGGCAGGGAGGAACTTATAACGTATATATTTTCGGGATGTACTAATTAAGCCCTTTCATTTGATACCTTTATACATTTGAAGTCGTGTGGTTTCTGGCAGAGTAGAATAGGACCACTCCAAGTCTTCCCGTGGATATCTTAGAAGGCGTCTTAGAAAACACAAGCTAAATAAAGCTTATAAACATCAGTGAGACCTCTCCAACCCGTCTGGCCAGCGTGGAGAGTGTAGGCGAAATCCTCTGACTGCTCCGGCTAATATATGGCTCTGGTAGTACAGAGAGGGTCGTGCTCCTGCAGTGGAGACTGAAAAAAGACTTGATGATGATGATGATGATGAAGCTTGAGAATTGTTTTCTTCAAATAGCGTGTCCCTGTGTGCCTTTTAGGCGATGAACCCACTGCACCGCGCTCCGTCGCGGAGCGTGGGGCCGGAGATTTTAACATTGTATGCAAGTACCTCAATTTGTATAGAAAACACGCCTAGTCCAACCTACTAAAAACGCGGTAGATTCCGTAAAAACGCGGCAGATTCCGTAAAAACGTGGCAGTTTCTGCGCACCGCGGCAGGGTGCGTTGCCAGTGCCCCGGAATCGCCTTACTAACAGCGTCTTTGTGAAATAAGCAAATTCCTTTTCCTTTTGCACAACACCTGCTATCAAAATAGAAAATAAAATATATTTGTCCGCAAACAATACGTAATAGAAAAACAGAATAAGCAGAAGTCAATATAAACTTTTTTCAGATATCATAAGTGAAACAATGACATTTATCATCCATATTCATATGCATTTATTTCATGTAGATACAATTGTTAAGACGATACACGGAGTCCAGTGCTGCCCCCATTTGAAATAAATTATTTGTAAGGAAACGGAGATATCACTTAACATTTTAAGCTACTAAAACCTGGATAACCCTTTAAACTATTTTATGAACCACTGTTTACAGTTTAAAGTGAGAACGTTAGTTTGCATTTTTGCGAAAAACGGCCCCTTTTGGCAAAAACGTGTGTGTTTCATAAAATAGTTTAAAGGGTTATCTAGGTTTTAGTAGCTTAATCTCGTCTTCATCCCATCCGAGGCTGAAAGAGCCTGGGACTATAAAGCCCAAAGAGCAGTTTCAAGTTATAGCGCGATTGTATTCGTGTAGAAATAGTTGCAAAAATCTCTAGATCAATCGGATTATTTGATCTGCACCAATATAAAAGCAGCTGATATATTCGATTTTTATTCCCAGACTAGAATGGAGTAATCAACTTCATATAACTGCATTTCAGTTATATCAAAATAGACTTCTGTTCTGAGTTGTTCTTTGTTGTGGTTCGGCGAAACTCAAAACGCAGAACGTATTTATTTCTATTCAAATGGTCTCGGCTTTGTCTGTAATTCCACGTCTAGTTACATTTAAATATACCTTGTGGCTGTTTTACTTAATTATTTATTTTGGAGTTTGATATAAACCTGCACAATGCACATCTAGCATCTGTGATACGTTAGTACTTAAATTATGGTTCGATGGCCCGGTGGGAGTACGCTTGCTCTTTCGTAAGTTAATCAACCGTGGGCGTGGTCCGCAGTTGGATGGGTGACCACAAGTAGCATACAAATTTCTTAAGATCCCGGCTGTCATCATTATATGACTTTTGGCCACTTTATACAAAGAGAAGTTATAAAAACGGGACCAAACTATAAACTCGCGACACCTTTAAAACTCTATATCAAGTCGAGAACCCCTTGATCGATTTGAAATATTTTGGCATTATCGACACATTTACATATATAAAATTAAATGATCATAAATGCTTTAGCTATCGTCGAATTTGTATATACTTACAAACAAACGTAGGATACTGGAAAATTCGGAGAAAGTTGCAGTTTGCTCGTTCGTTCATTGATTCTGTCTCTGTGCTCAAAAAATATGAGAGGTTTTCCCTGAGGGTTTTCCATTTGACATTTGAAAAAAAAAACAAGTTGTCTTACGTTGTAAATAGAAGGCGCTGCACAGAACACTTATGTCAATGTCTGTGCAGCGCAAAGAACATTAATCTCTGGTGCAGCGCCACAGTAGCAATATTAGTTAGACATGTCAATGTTAGTCAGAACCAAAGAGCAATAATGTACCTTATGTTGGACCTCCTATATCTTTGAGAAAAACCCGGAAAGCGTTTACTGAGCTCCGAAGCAGCACAGCTAAGAAGGAACCGGGAACACACTAAGACGAGGAGGAGGATCTAAGTATGGGTATGTATGACACATCTTGAGAAAATAGAACATCATTGAATCCACCCGTGTTCAAGCGATGTCAGCATCTTGCAATTTTAATGAAAAGACACCGGTTTTAACTGCCAGTGTCAGTGTAGAAAAGTGGTATTCTATTTTTATCACCACTCTCTTTTATAGTATAGTATACAAAATCATCATATCAACTATATACCTATAGAAAGTTCACGGCTGGACATAGGCCTCCCAAGGATTTCCAAAACGAACAATCGGAACCTTGCTCAGGTCGTCCTACTAACTAGTAGGTGGGTGTCATACGCTGCACTTGCCGGTACGTGACTGCCATTTCGGGAACCCTTCTGCCCCACGACCATCGGTTATCGGTGGTTAAACTACCTGTAACAAAGGTCGCCAGGTCCCCACGTCGTCGTCAGAAGCTTAGGGGTGTCTGAGTCCCTACCAGACATCACTCCGTCGAGCCGGGTGACGTGCCCAGTTCCATTTAATAAGATTCGTGACCGTTTTTCCAATATCCCGTACTTTTTTATGTAAGCGAAGCAAACACCTCCGTACCATCCTTTACTGGAACCATTTCGCCGCATTTTCAGGCCCCTATGGATAAGACCAGAACGCAGAAATTTTCGTCATCTAGTAAGCTATAATCACATACTTAAAATCCAAAATTTCAAGTCTGTAGGTCATTTAGTTCCGAAGTTATGCGAAAGCAAAGTTTCGCATTTATGACACTCACTCACTCACTCATGATCATCAGAATAGAACTAGTACTTCCCATAAACTTAGAGCGCTAAATTTGGTACAGAGTTAGGGTTTAATGGCCACATAAAGGGAAATCTATAAAAACTAGGATAATCGAAGATCTGGAGTACCTAGTGACCCTGATTAGAAAACACAAGAGCCCAACCAAATATGTAGAGAGCGACATACCGCGTTTACAAAAAATATTCAACTTGGTGGGCCGCTTCATTAGATGTCAAAAATCGAAGGTCTGAAGTATCTGATGAAGAACCCTCAACTAGTCTCAGCTGTATTAGAGATATGGTAATGCCCCCTTCTATTATGGGTACCATAAAAAAATCGACTGTCATTGCAAAAATCCAGCGTAGTGGGACACATCTTCTAATTTAATCTAGCCTATAGCGTCCCACTGCTGGGCGAATTCCTCCCCTTCTGCTTTTAATACGCATATAAATAACTTAAAGGAAAACACTGGATAAGACTAGACTGGCTTTTTACAAGTGTGTGTTTCTAAAGATGCCTATCGCCGCCTAGGCTTTGTGCTGCGAAATGCCAAGGAGTTCCAAAACCCGCAAGTCATTACAACACTATATAATGCCCTTGTCAGAAGCAAACTAGAATCTAGTGCGTGTGTCTGGAATCCGTATCATGTTACATATACACGGATGCTTGAAAAAGTACAAAAAGCCTTCCTAAGGGCCTTATACAAAAAATCATATGGCTATTACCCATACTTGTACCCAACTAGGTTCTTGCTCGGTCACCTAGGATAAAACTCATTGGAGGTGCGAAGAATGGTACAACAACTCACCATTTGCCTCAAGGTTCTAAGAGGTTCCGTCGACTGTCTTCTTTTACACAATCTTTTGTGCGCGCTGTTTGTGCCTAACGAACTCGAGATCCCAGTGGATAGACATGGTCGTAGCCGGCCTCATGACATCTTCCATGTTGACAGGGGCCACACGACATCGCGCGCGATGTCACCATTAGTACGACCGCTGGACAACCTCAATGCACTACGTCGCGCCAACACTAACTTTGATTTTTGTTTTGACAACTAGTCAACCATTGTAATAGCCTTTACAATGGTTGACTTATTGTGAAAATCTGTGTGACTAGTGGTTTAACACCAAAACTACTGATAGCGATTATAGTGAATAAGTGACATTTAGTACGGACGGAAAACATGTATTTTGACTTATTTTAATTATTATTTCTTTTTATATTTTACTAGCTGTGCCCGCGACTTCGTTCGCATGGCTGTCGGAACGTAATGTTATATAGCCTAAAGCCTTCCTCTATAAATGGACTACCCAACAAAAAAAGAATTTTTCAAATCGGACCATTAGTTCCTGAGATTAGCGCGTTTAAACAAACAAACAAACAAACTCTTCCGCTTTATAATATTAGTATAGATTTTTATATTGATCAATTTTTGATAATAATAGATTGTAATGCATGTACGATATTTAATTGTAATGTGTGATAAATGTAATTTGTGTAAATCGTTTTTATCACAGTAAAATAAATAAACAAACAAACAAAATAAACAAACAAGTTTACAAGAAGAAATAGTCGAACGATTAACTTTATTCTACTCGAATATTACACAAATTAAATAAATAAATAACACTAAAATATTAATTTCGCTCAAAATTTTGTCAAAATATAATGCATTGGACGGCGGCATTATAAGAGTGGCGGAAAAAACTGTGTCAAATAAGAAAATCTAAAAAAATAAATCAATATGCCCACTTTTCTACAAAAAGAAGTGAAATCCCACCAAAAACATTCTGTAAAAAACTAGCCAAGTCTCAATGGAGCTGCTTGTTTATCTCTAAAAAGTAATTAAATCTAGACAAAATCGTGCCAAGTCTAAGGTTCCTTACTGCGATTTCTTTATTATTATAGTTAATGTTGTGTGACTTTGCCGTTGAAGGGTACACAAGGGTACAAAACCAGGTGCTCCATGTCACCATTGCACCAATCTGATTTGACGCTCCAAAAGGAGAGACCAGGAAGTCAGCATTGTCAATGCTGAATGCATGTATTGCATAATCAACAACAGCCTAAAATGAGACACTAGCGTCCAATTACCAATACCAGTATGGGCTATTATCTCGCTTAATAAACATAGGTAGTTACAACAGATATATTACATTACCTATAATAACTATAATAATAAAGAAATCGCAGTAAGGAACCTTAGACTTGGCACGACTTTGTCTAGATTTAATTACTTTTTAGAGATAAACAAGCAGCTCCATCGAGACTTGGCTAGTTTTTTACAGAATGTTTTATATACGTTTTCAGAGTACGTTGATTTTATTAAGAAAAAAACAAATAAATACAATTGAAATTAAACTAAGTACAAACTAAACTTGGTTAAGGTTTATTGTGGAATAATTTATATATTTTTGTGTAAGTTTATATGCGATAATATATGTGTGTCTATATACATTGTAAAATAATATTTTTACAGTTTGTTTGTACTTATCCCAAAAGATTGCATTCTCAGCAATATCTGTTAGCTGACTGGTGGAAAAGGCCCCTGACTTTACATGTTTTGTAATAAAGTTAAATAAATAATAATAAAAACCTTAAAATAAAACGTAATCTAATTTAATAATTTAGATATCCTAAAGATTATGACTGTGCTGCATTGGTATATATATTGTTGTTGGATACATACTCGTATATTAAAATATAAATTGTAAACATTTGTACATATACTCTTTATTAAATTTCCACCAGAGAAAGTTCGAATAACCGGCCAAGTGCGTGTTGGGGCCACGCGGAGTGTAGGGTTCCGTAGTTGCGAATGCCGATTTAGAGTTCACGCCTCACGGTTTAACCTAAAAACGTTTGAAAACGAGCCTATGGTAACTGAAGAAAGAGTTATAAAATCCCATTTCACAAGGCAAATTGGAAAAAAACATTATCAATTATAGTACCTACTTGTTTAACGTAACTAACAACTGTCTAATTTTCAATGGACTTTGTATAAAATTTTCCTTTTCTGATTACATTTGATAAGTTGGTTGACTATATCTATTTAATTTGTAAACCCTATAGCTCTAATGGTCACGACCCTCAGACATGAGGATACGATTATGAAGAGAAGATAGCTCTAATAGTTTTCCGTTTCACTTTGTTATATATACTACAACCTTTTAGCTGACAGGGGGGGAGGGGGGTTAGGTGGGGGGGGACTTGAATTTAACAATATTTCACAAACGGATCCCTAAATCATAAAATGGTGTTTACAAACTTACAATATTTTTAAAGACCTATTCAACGAGATCCTACACCATGGGTTAGTCAAGAAAAAAAAAACGATTCCCACTTTACATGATTGTATGGAAGCTAGCCTAATACCCTAAAACCGCGGACAAACAGACAGACAGAATAACAGATAGACATGACGAAACTATAAGAGTTCCTTGTTTTCTCTTTCTCGGAACCCTAAAACCGACCTTAGCCCCAAACAAGCCTTAATAGCGACATGAGAAATTTCCTCAATAACGGGCTCGAGTAACAAGTAATTATTGCTGCACGAACCGCGGATACGTTGCGAACAAAATAAAGAAACACAAAAGTCAAAGTCTTTGCTAACAAAGATAAACTGTGACTTCTGCAAGCGTTGCAAGTAAGCATCTTTCTCTTTTCGAGATCGTGAATCGTGAAAGCTATGTCTAGCTTGTAATACATGCATATATACAGACTATCACGCCTGTTTCCAATAGGGAAAGGATTCCTGATAGAAAGGATTGCTTGCTTCACAGACAAGAGCTAAGCTCGTTAATAAGGACGAGAAGAAGTACTAATATACTTACTACTGATTTTCTTTTCCGTATTGTAACGGGACATAACAGCCACAGGCTAAAAAAAAAATTGTATTCCACATAAATATTATTACAATCTAGCTCAGACTAATTAGTAATTTTACATTGAACAATCTAGCCTCAACTCAGAATAATGAGTTATTTTACATTGACCTAGTTTTAAAAAGTACTTATTTTAGAGAATGTGTCCATATCGGCACTTTTCTTAGGGTTGCTACACACTAATTCGACCCGGCATTAATCGGCAAAGCCGGTCGGTAAAATCGGATATATATAGATGAAAGTTCGGAGGAAAAGCCGATATAATTGCTTCTGGTCAGCTTTGTTGTTCAACTAATACTGCGGAACTGACAATGCCAGTCCGAATAAGTGTCTCAAGCCACTAAGTCACCCTTACTATCTCTAAATGTCTTTTGTAAACCATCGAAATGAGAAGATTTTTTTTTCATATCGATAACATTAAGCCTGCCAACGCAGAGTGATAAGGTAATGGGGCTTGTCATTTCAGCCGACAGCCTGTCAAACCCTCCGTATTCACGCAGTTCGCTATTCTGCCGCCGATATATTTTCTATTTATTCACTTTTCAGCGAAGCGAACAAAGTTCTCCGAGATTACTTTGTCAATAATTCGTTGGAATTTCATGATATTTGGTACGCAAGTTGTAAAAAATAGAGACCATAAGAATTTGTAAGTTTTAATTGGTCAAGAGTTGGAAATGGATTGCAAGTGTACAGTTCGGGGCGAAATACTAAATATAGATTTTAGCCCTCTTTGAAATTTTAATTTTACAACTTTAGGCAAGCCTAAAGAGTTTGCCTGAAGAATGCTTTAAGCATTCTCCAGGCAAAGGTTAGCCTAGGTTTGCCTGTTTTACTTGTTAACATTTGTATATGTGTACAATAAAGTATAAATAAATAAATAAATACCATCTTGCTAAGCGTGGTTTTCGGATGATCATTGTAGGTAGAGATCAGTAGATTAAGGCTATACATATGTACATATATACATACTATCACGCCTGGTTCCCACAGGAGTAGGCAGAGACTATCCTGACATACCTCTTTCGCTTCATCTACACTCATAATTACCTTCATACAGTACCCTTCGGTTGCTGGTACTTCTTACCTCTCCTTTTTTCAGAACGTCTGCAATCTGATCGCAGAATGTTCGCCGAGGCCGACCCCGTCCCACTCTTACCCTTGAGGCTATCCCGGATAGTAAATAGATTCAGGTGTTACTTTGCGGAAGTCAAAGGCAGGCATTTATTAACTACTGGTGACGGGTACTTTGCGACTGTTGGTGGCAGGTATGCTGGGACTAACAGTAGTGGGTGGGCGCAAGCCGGTAATAGTTGGCATGAAATTACTGATGGCAAAAGCACTCACACTATTACTAATATGCTTAAAACGTGTAACTCACGTCAAAAGTGAGCTACTGGCCTACATGTTTTGACCTCATCCGGAGGCCTTCCTCAGGGCTAAGGATAGCATATTAGTAACGTCGGTGTCTCACGTTCATCATATCAGCCACAGGACGTCCACTGCTGGACATATGCCTCCCCCAAGGATTTCCAAAACGATCGATCGGAAGCGGCCTACAACCAGCGTTTTCCTGCAACCTTACTCAGGTCGTCCGACCGCCTAGCAGGTGGGTGTCCTACGCTGCGCTTGCCGGTACGTGGCCGCCATTTGAGAACCTTTCTGCCCTATCGGCCATCGGTTCTTCGCGCGATGTGTCTCAAGTTAGTTTTAACCAAAAAGCACACAAAGTAGTTAAGATCAAATACCTATCTCGGATGTTCTTCTATGATATACTTACCTAGGTAGAAAGTATTTACAAATATAACTACACCTTTACTAAAATTAAAGCAGACACGGTTAGCTATTAGTTTTTTTACCCGTTATAACATCGGCAATAGTAAGTAACAAATGCTACGTGCGTGGTTTACTTCTGTACTGTATTGAGTTTATGGTGCCTCACCACGTTCTCATTACATGTTCCTCAGTCGCAAAATATTTTGGAAAATTATAACTCATTGCTTGAAATGTACAACGTTCGTAACATTTGATGAAAATTGATAACAATGTGTTGAGTCATTTAATTTGTAACTTTTTTAGTTATTTGTTATTATTAGTTATTTATAACGTACTGTTATTTGTTAGTTATCTAGTGATGTAATCTGTCATGTTCCTAGAATCATCACAACTCAGCCTGCCACTCGAGATACAGGTTTATACCTAGTTCGATGGTGGGCTACCGAGTGATGAAACTTTCGATATGCGACTCAAAACTTAAATTAAGGCTGTAAGTGGCGTTTTCTACCACAGAACATTACAAGTAAACACACAGAAAAAAGCCATTTCGAATAGGGAAAGACGTAAAATGTAAATAAAAATCTCCCATTTGAATGTCGAATCACCGCTCGCTACCGGGTTTGTGGCGGATGGTGGCCGGCTAGCGGGGAGGGTAACGGCCGCGCGTACAGTAAAGTTGAAGGCATTTATTAGAAATTGTAAACATAAAATGGCCAAGACGTAGCCTTGACTCAGAAATAAAGCATGGATCTGCAGTTCGCGACCCACTGACGGGCCTTTCCACAAAAGTCAATGGGCCGAAAAAAGTGAAGATTCAAAGTTGAAGAGGAGCTCAAGCGCTCACGTTTATATTTAATGCGTCATAATTCATAAACCTAAAACATAAGAATGGGCGTTGACCTGCAAATCGATTATTCCCGTTGTTCCCCACCTGATGTCCACCAATTGAGGATAGGGTCACATTTTTGAACATAATTTCGTTTTAACCAGAATTTGATGGCCAAAGAAAATGTAAGAAAAGCTTAAATCTGTCAAAAACTAAGAAAATAAATCACAATTTGTAAGTAATGGTATCTTTAACCGACTTCAAAAAAAAAGGGGGTTTTTAATTCGCTGAAATTCGCCTGGACCGATTTGAAAATTCTTTTTTTGTTTAAAAGTGTATACTTTCCAGGTACCATAGAGATTTAATTAACAATTAGATGAGTAGTTTGTTTTTTAAACGAAAATAACTAGAATAAATAAGTCGTCTAAGTATACAGTTGTTTAAATATTAAGCTTTTCTGGGCATTGAATTCGGTTTTTATTTTGAAAAAATATCAATAAAAATATACCTCAGTCTTCTATTATAACAACGGCAATATAACATCTCATCATATAATCCGTAGCATAACACCCACGTATTCATTCGTTACGTGACGATCTCTCACTAAAAATACGAGTTATTTATTTGATCCGTACGTTCTTGGAAAAAAGACTTAAGGCCGTACCTAAATTTTCCGGGGTCCAGTGCTGCCCCCATTTTAAATAAATCATTTCAAAGAAAACGAAGACATCATTTAAAATTTTGCTACTACCAAGTTCTAGATAACCCTTCAAAGTATTTTATGAACTACTGTTTACAGTTTATAATTAGAACGTTAAGCTTTACTACGCACATTTGCTAAAAGTGGCCGTTTTTAACCCCTATAATTGGACCCCTAATATACAGGGTCTAATAAAATATACTGAAACTAGTTTAAGGGTGAATTCAGTCCATGATACTGAATAACTTTCCCCAAGGGACACATATCGAAATATGAAAAATAATTTTTGACTTCCCATACAAGTTGACCGATCAGCTGATCCGAGTTTAAAAATATTTTGATATATGTTTGCTGGGAAAAGTTGTTCAGAACTATGGACTGAATTCACCCTTAGAATAGTTTCAGTATATTTTGTTAGACGTTATATATAAATATATAATTTCATGGAGACGTTTCAGAAATCCTCTTTAAGTATATATAATATACCTTATATATATAGCGACGTTTTAAAAGAACTAAACTTTTTGAATTAAGTTGTGTAGTTATAAAACTAATGACTCTGCGAGCTGTAAACCTCGCGACTCCCCCCCAACCCGTTGAAGTTTATCGGACAAAAAAGTTGTTCAGACAAAAAAGTTGCGTCTTAATAAGAGTAACAAAAAAGCTTTTTGACATATCTGACAATTTTTCGAAATGGCTGAAATAAGCCGTACCTGAATTTTCCGGGGTCCAGTGCTGCCCTCATTTAAAATAAATAATTTCAAAGAAAACGGAGACATTATTTAAAATTTTGCTTCTACCAAATCCTAGATAACCTTTTAAAGTATTTTACGAACTACTGTTTACAGTTTGAAGTGACAACGTTAAGCTTTACTACGCACATTTGCGAAAAACGGCCACTTTTGGCAAATGTGCGTAGTAAAGCTTAACGTCCTCGTTATAAACTGTTAACAGTAGTTCATAAAATATTTTAAAGGGTTATCTAAGATTTGGTAGAAGCAAAATTTTAAATAATGTCTCCGTTTTCTTTGAAATTATTTATTTTAAATGGGGGCAGCACTGGACCCGGGAAAATTCAGGTGCAGCCTTAAAGCCACATATCTTCACCATGAAAAATTTCCAAAAACTGAATCGACCAAAAAATCTATATAATTGTCAAACCTGCTTATAAATTTTACGAGAATCGGTTGATAAATGCGACCTGCAGGCGAGAACAAACCGACAGACAGACAGACAGACAGACGGACAAAAGCATTTTTGGCTAATCTCGAAACTGAGACGCTTCCCTCGCTCGGACCATAAATAAGTAGGTACATTGATATTGTAAATTACGGAACTCTTATAGGATCACTTTGTTGTCCGTCTGACTGTCTTGTCACGAGCCTTTTTAGGGTTCCGTACAAAAAATTAAAAAACGGAACCATTTTATGATCACTCGTGCGTCTGTCTGTCCGTCCGTCTGTCACAGCCAATTTGCTTTGAATCTACTGGACCGAATCAGGGGAAATTTGGTAGGATGATGTAATCCTATGACCCAAAAACATATGTGCGAAGTAAATTTTTTTATAATAAGGGTCATTTTCATCGGATAAATTAGGAAATTGAAAAAAAAAGTTTTGCAAACCTTACTGTGTCATATATCAAATGAAAGGACTCGTTATGAGGATCTCAAATAAATTTTTGTTATAATTATAAAATAAATAGTTTTGATTTTATTCATGAAAGAAAACGAAAATCGACTATTCCCCCCTGATCTCCGAAATTACTGAGCCTAACATTTTTAAAAGAATACGAAACATAGTTAATTGCTTGTAGATTACAGGAAAACCTATAAGAATTTATTAAATTGTACGGAACCCTCTCCACGCGAGTTCAACTCGCACGTGGCCGGTTTTATTTTTTCATGAAAGTTGTTTACTAAAGAAGTACTTAATTTAGTTAACGAGAAAAGGAACTTATTGAAAACAATCGATATTAGAAGAGAAAGATGAAACATAATAGAGGAAAAATAGAAGCATAAAGAGGAAAGGGAAGACCAAGAAGAGCATTTATAGATCAAGTAAAGGAGAAAGTTGACGCCGTGTCGTATAGGGAGCTCAAAAGGATGGCTCAAGAGAGGGAGACATGGAAACTACTCCACCGACAAGAACATAGTTCTTAAATTATAGATAGATAGATTGATATTAAAGTGCAGTAATGTGGAACACATTAGAGCTAAGAAAATTGCCCATAGGCACATTCTTAATCAATAACGTA
This sequence comes from Acrobasis repandana, assembly GCA_963576875.1. Classification (NCBI taxonomy): domain Eukaryota; kingdom Metazoa; phylum Arthropoda; class Insecta; order Lepidoptera; family Pyralidae; genus Acrobasis; species Acrobasis repandana. Next base: position 5,620,176 of record OY756238.1, read on the forward strand.
TAACTAGGACAATATTATTAGCGCACATATTTCTTTTCAAATAAATAAATAATAAATATAGGTATAGGGACAAATCACACTGATTTAGGTAGCCCCATAGAAGGTTTTTTAAAACCTGTGTTATGTGATACTAACTCAACGATACTATATTTTTATGATATATATATGTACATATTTATATAACACCCAAGACACAGGACAAAATAAACGGGCAAGTGAGAGTCGGACTCGTACATGAAGGGTTCCCTACCACCTTACAATGTTTATAAACGCTAAAAAAACACTTTTCTTGTATGACGACCCCCTTTAATTTTTAACTTTTTTTTATTTGTAGTATTTGTTGTTATTGCGGCTACAGTAATTCATAATCGGTGAAAATTTGAAGTGTCTAGCTATTACGGTTCAAGAGATAGAGCCCTGTGACAGACGGACAGACGGACAGACGGACATACAGCGGAGTCTCAGTAATAGGGTTCCGTTTGCACCCTTTGGGTACGGAACCCTAAAAAGGATATTTTCTAACTTGGGGATCGAACCCAGAACCTCCGGATTAGCGGACTAGCGTGCTAACCATTACGCCACGAAGGTCGTCAGGTGTTTATTGGGAATGGTTACGTTATGAATAAAAAAAATATTTGACGACCTCCGTGGCGATGGTAATAGTTACACTCTCCACCACTTCAGTAGTTCTGGATTTGCCTTTTTCAAATTGTCCTGCGCCTAGGGTGTTTATTAGTTTTTAATACTTACCCAAATCTACCTTTTATTTCATCATAACAATATTTTGAGAGATAAAAAGCTATAAATCATGTAAAATTGCTTTCAATATAACGAATATTACAAATATTGGAAGCAATTTTACTTACGAAAGTACTTTACGAAAGTAATAAGTTTAGTAATAATAAAATTATTGAAAATACGAGTATCTACTGTAAATTTACCAACAAAGAAAATTACCACTTAAGTATTAAAAAAGCTCCGAAACAATTTCAAAGCTCTACAAAACATTACCTTTTTACTTGTTCATTGTTATATTGTTTGTGTATGAAATACTTACATTTAAGACTGTAGTCTTCGACCGTGGGAACTTTTGATTGAACACCCGAATCTATATTTTCTATCTACACAATACAATGCGTATGCATTAAGACGAATTCAGAAGCGCAGCGAGCGGTCTGCCTTATCAGCGTTTTATTCCCCATATTTATTTGAGAATTTCGGAAAACTTTAAATTTTTCTATCTTTTTACAAAAGACAAATTATTTTTATTTATTTATTGTACGTGTTTAAGCATGAATCAATCTTCATATATGTGTATTTTTTATTTTTTAACTCAGTCGTATGCACAAGAAATCCGACGATGTATTCGTTTATATTTTCTTCAAAGTTTAACATTTTTAAGTTTTTGAATGAATTAAAAAAAAAATCTTCTCATTCACTTTTTAGGATTTTCCTTTATCTTTATTTCTCTGTAATTTATACACAACTTCATGTGTTAAATTCCGTGTAAACAACAATGACATGAACGTCGCGCACCGCAAAAAATTGAAACAGGTCTCAGGTTATTTGGAATTAAACAAACTTACAATGAAAATCAATAAATGTCTTATTCACTTTTTTAATACTTAAATAAACTTCAATTTAACAAATCTTGACATTGTTTCTAAGATAGTTTGGCTCCAATCAGCTCCGAAAAAGCAGTCAAAATCACTAAAAATAGAGACTGGGCCCTTAAAGAATTGAATTGAATTGAAAGAAACCTATTGTATTCTATTCAGGTAGGATTATATTATTACTTTACCGTCAAGTTATTTTGTAGCCTTATTCATTTATTGGACAAGATTATTTTTAAAGAATTAAAATATTTTAATTAATTTTGAATAACTTTTTTCTAATAAATATATATCAAAATACGAATAAAAAAGTTGTAATAAATATTTTTTTCGTATTTCTTTATATATTTTTTGGGAAAAGTTGTTAAAAATTATGGAATGAATCACCCCTTAAAATATAAGTTGAATTAAAACTAACAAAGCATGTAAAATAAAAATATTTAAAAAGAGAACTTACAAATATTAAATTATATAAAATCTTCTTCATTTAATTTTGATTGTAATAATATAGCTACTTACCTAATATTTAATTCAGATTTTAATTTATTGGCTAAAGGATACAGACGTGAGAAGTTTGTATGAAGCAAAAAAAAAAGCAATTTGAAAAAAAGAAAATCAAATAAGTGCTTACTCTTTGCTTTTAATTTTTACCGGACCTATTTACATTAATTCTTTTGCTAAAATTTCAATGGGCCGTCTAAAACAAAGCTTTTATCTCGAAACAATTTAAACATTTCGAAATCCTTTCCGGCTTTCGACCATCGGTACGTTTTCCACGGACCCACGACCCATCCATTATACGGCCACCCAACAGCTTGGAAAGGATTCCCGCTTATTTCTCATAATACTCATGGCTCCCTATCCCTGTATCCCTTTGCCAGTCCAGTCAGTCGATCCCAAGACGCCGCGGACAGCGCGCGCTTCCTTCCCGCGCCACAAAAATACAGTGTATTTCAACTAATATTGTGTGAAATATCAACTAAAAATAATATTTATAGTGTTCTTCGTCTATAACTGTGGATTTTACTTCATGGTAAGTAATTTTTGGGCATATAGTGTCCGTAATGTTTCGAACCTGTTGCTGTCGGCGTGATTGGGTTCACGCGAAAATTTTCGCGAAAAATGTCAGATGTACTGAGCTATATGTGATAACAATAATGAGAGGCTGTTTATCGATGCTATGTGTATTATCGTATCGATCGAATTTTTCCATATTATCTCTGCGGGGCATCAATTGAATGTTGTGAGCAGCGGGTTTCAATGAGGTTTATTGCTTGTACTCGAATAAGGTACAATTATGTTGTCTGCTTGATAGACCCTTTCTTTTATTGGTCTTTTCAATTGACTGTCCTTTTTATTTGGGACCGCTATAGAAAATTATAATGATTTGTACATTACGTATTTTCCTTCGGTAGAGTTTTTTTAATGTAATGTAGAGATACTAAAGTTTTTTTTTTTAAATTTACAAATGATTTAGATAATTTTAGAAGATGGTTAGTTTTTAAAGCGGGCAATATAGAATTATAATTGATTTTTGCAAAGGAGGGTCAATAGGTTGAGGTCTTGTAGAGGTATAAAATAAAATTGTTTTTATTTGCAGACGATACACAAAGTTAAATTAAATTTGAACAATTATCTCTTTTCTTCAAAAAAGATAGTTTTATTTACAAAGATAGAGATAGCTCTACAGCATTTATAAAGCAGGTAAAGTAAGTCGATGGTTGTTGAGAAAATTATAATACGCCGAAACTTCACTAAATTAAATGATTTGACGTCAAAAATTATTATGAAACCAATAATAAAATTGACAATAATTATTGAGTGATCAAACTATCCAAAGAATATGACAAAGTATTTATTTAAAAAAATATTTTTTAAAACGAGCTTTTATCTAAAACAATGAACTTAAAAGTTTAAAATGCTCCTCAAGACAAATCAATTAAGCCCAAACTCGGTGGGTTTATGTTGTTTTATCAGTTATTATTAATGATCACAAAGATGCCGTGGGCACCTTCCGGCTTCATCCGTAGCATAAAATTGTCGCCCAACTACTTATGAAGGTACGTAAGTATATGAAGATACAACTCGATCCAATAATGGGAAGTGGGTCTAATTTAGCTTGTAAGATTTGATTACGGACACAGACAACGGGACAGGTGAAGAAACTACATAAAAGCTTGTGGAAAATGTTTCGTTTGTAAACACACATAAAAGAAAATTATTTAAACTTGAAAATGCTAAAGAACCATCTTTACAGCATTTTTGAAGTGGGTTAGTCCCTTCCTGATGCTGACGTTGTTTTCAATTAAACTTTTTCATTTGCGGACAATGCTTAAAAAATTACTTCATTCATTAATATGTGTGAATTTATTACATATTTAAACTAAGACTCCGCCGTCTGTCTGTCCGTATGTCACAGGGCTCTATCTCTTGAACCGTAATAGCACTATACTGTAGTAATAGCTAGACACTTGAAATTTTCACCGATTATGTATTACTGTGGCCACTATAACAGCAAATACTAAAAATATGATAAAGTTAAAAATTAAAAAGGGGTCGTCAAGAAATGTGTTTTTAAGCCTTTTTACTGGAATTTTTCACTGATTATGTAATAGTAGCCATACTAAAAATAAGATAAAGTTAAAGGAGGACGTCATTCAAGAAGCATGTTTTTTTAGCGTAATAAAACATTGTTTGGACTTACGGAACCCGACGAGTCCGACTCGACCGGTATTTTTCAAGTAAGTACAGACAGAAAGTTATAAGCCAGAGTTGATAAATGAATAAATTATGGGAAAACAATTGAATACATATTTACGAAGGGCCCTACTGGACTGAGAACTTAGAAATTTCGTCGTTGAAAGCGTCGAAACGTTAGAATCCTATGCATGCTTTATACTATCCTCAATAATCCTTACTCCCCTGCTTATCTCAAATCTCAATTTTCTCTTCTTAGCTCTATGAATTCGCGAAATCTTCGCTCTTCTAATCTTATAACATTATCCATCCTTCGTCATCGCACTGAATTTATGAATAAATCTTTTCGAGTTCAAGCCTTCCTTCTCTGGAATGCTCTTCCTGATTCTATTAGACGAGCGCCCAGTCGTTACGCTTTTAAACGGGTGGTTCATAAACGGTTACTCCAAGAAGTCTCTTCTTCTCGTGGTGTTCCTGCGCGGTAATTAGTAGTCATCCATATATGTATTTATTTATCCGTACACATATATATTAGTTCTTTAAGTATTACATTTACATAATTATATATTTTGTATATTTATTTTATCTATAGTTATTGTATTGGTATATATTTATTTTAAATTAATACCTACCTATGTATATTTTTGACTTATTCTTGTAGGTATTTATAGATACTTTTCAATTTTGTTTACACACTCTGTCGCACCACCTAAATTATTTCTCTACTTGGTCCAATGGTTGACTGGCAGAGAATGCCATAAGGCGTTAAGGTGGTACTGGAGGCGCGGGCGAACTCCACAGCGAGTTGCCTACCGACGCGCTTCGTCGTGTTGCTATTTCGTCGAGAAAGAGAAAGGGCATTAAAAAATGTAGCTCCGTCCCGACCCCCGCATGTGAGAGCTACACCCCCGCGTACGACAAAGAGAGTGCACTGAACGCCAGCGAAACGGGCCGTTATAGGCCATGAATCGAAAGGTTTTCGTAGTTTTCGTTTATTTCGATAAATACGATACATACCCAAATAAAACTAAATTATTTGGAATTTAGAGTCTTCACTCTAGTCGTATAATTAGTTTCCATAAGGATCGAAAATATAATTATAAGTGTAATAGGCGTCTAAATATTACTCGATTTCGTCGATAAAAAAGGCAAATTTTAAGTTGCTATAACTTTTTTTTTGTTTATTATTTTCGAACCAAAACTAATTACAGATCTAGATATTTATCATCTTAATGCTTGTAAAAAATTTGAATACGATGAGTTTTATGGTTTCGAAATTAAAACGAAAGTACGTTTGTGTGGGATTTCGTCCCTCCAGTTAACCCTTATTAAGGGAAAACTACGAAAACTACGATTCATGGCCTATAACGGCCCGTTTCGCTGGCGTTCAGTGCACTCTCTTTGTCGTACGCGGGGGTGTATGCGGGGGTCGGGACGGAGCTACATTTTTTAGCGCCCTTTCTCTTTCTCGACGAAATAGCAACACGACGAAGCGCGTCGGTAGGCAACTCGCTGTGGAGTTCGCCCGCGCCTCCAGTACCACCTTAAGTCCGCTATTTGTACACTTTTTTTTGTGCAATAAAGTTTAAATAAATAAATAAATTTCTAATTGATACACTTATCATCATCCAAGCGTATTCCCGGTTGCATCGCCAGCGGTAACGCTTCAGAGCCCGGGGTCCACTACCTTACCTAGGTGATTTGACGAGGTTACTGGTTTTACACAGAGCGACTGCCGTCTGACCTCCGCAACTCAAAGGGTAGACCAGAACCAATCCTAGGATAGTAACAAACGCTATCTGACGTTCGGGACCACCAACTTTACGTGCCTTCCGAAGCACGAAATCATCTTTCTTTTTGGTTAATCAGGTGATTCAAGCCTGCAATATCCTAACCAGACTGGAAACAACTTTTCAAAAAGTATGCTTTCCCAGTGAGATTTGAACCCACAATCTCCGGATCACAAGGCAAACGCCTTGACCACTGGACCACGGAGGCAGTCAAATTGATACACTATCACGTCCTTATCCGCAATGGGGCAGACAGAGCATGTTGGGTCTTGCAGCTCTAACAGAGCCCTGGGCCGCAAGACCCAAAGGCCACTGTTAGCTTGATGATTGATGGGCGGGAAGATGGAAAAACCCGGCAGACGTGGTAGAAGACACAATAAATGTTGGCTTGACGTCGTCAGGGTTGATATGCGTGCCAGTGGTCTTATTATACAACCAAGGATGCTCAAGACCGTGCGAAGTGGAGAAGGAAAAGCCGGAAAGCGGACCTTGGGCTTCACCGCAGAGTACAGCTGAGGGTGCAACTGGGAATACGCTCAGATGAGAGACAGAGAGAGAGACGTTTAAATGATTTGAAAACACTTAAGAAAACTTGAATAAGGTAACAAGCTACTTTTTATTATTAGAGTCATTCCGTGTCCCATTGCTGGGCAAAGGCCTCATCCTTTTTTCAACACACTACTACCAACCTTTCTTAATGGTGAAGCATTAACATATAAATATAATTCATATAGCTTTTTGCGGTAAAGGGCCCTGCCAATGTGTATATGTTATGGCTAAAGATGGGTGTGAACATAAACCTAGGAATAGCCGCTAAAGTGTGAACATAAGCTTATGATTAGCCGGCTAAACTTAAGTTTAACCTAACCTCTAAGTTTAGCCGGCTAATCCTAGGTTTATGTTCACACTCATCTTTAGCCGTAACATATACATTTATATCTACTCGTAATATGAAAACATACAAGTACTTTTCCGTTGTTGAAATAAAATGGCCTAATGATTTCATGTTCAGCAAATAGTACCTACCGGGGGAAATGTTTTTATTTAAGCGAACAGCCAAACATAGCAATATTTATAAGGATCGGGGGCACACCTGTACCTTTTAGTGGGAGATATGACGTCATAAAAGATGTTTATTGGGCGTAATATGAGTTTATCGTTAGCAATAAACCGGCTAGGAAGCTATGAAATATAATAGGGTCTATTGCAGTGGAATAATTGAGAATAATAATTGGAAAGAGTATCGAATGGTCGCGAACGTTAATCGTCTTCGACAAATAGGTATATAGGTAATATAATATTAGGTCCTTACATATGAAATTGCCGATTTTCAATACTGGCAACTTTAAAATCAAATATCTTGCGTTTCATTAGGAATTCCAAATTCAAATTTATTTCCAAATAAAGCCAGAAAAATATTGGTTTTAAAATTCGTATTTCATTTGTTTTAACATCATTTGTTTGAGTTTCAACATTGCTATAACAACAACTATGGACAAATTGAAAATTCGCGGTATTTACGAATACGACTTCCACCGTGGCACCAGTGCTGCAGAAACGACTCGAAGAATTAACTACGTGTATGGACCAGGCACCGCTAACGAACGAACGGTGCGTTTTTGGTTTCAACGTTTCCGTTCTGGAAATTTCGATTTACACAATGAGCCTCGTGGACGACCTGATACTCAAGTGAATAACGAAGAATTGAAGGCGATAGTGGAAGCGGATCCATCTCAAACCACTTCTGAATTAGCAGCAGCCTTCGGCGTAAGTGACAAAACGATACTTATCCACTTGCGCCAAATCGGAAAAATTAAAAAACTCGAAAAGTGGGTACCGCACGGATTGACTGAAGCAAACCAACAAACACGCGTTGCTTGCTGCGTTTCTTTGCTTAATCGCCACAATAATGAGGGGATTTTGTACCGTATCGTGACTTGTGATGACAAATGGATCCTGTACGACAATCGGAAGCAATCATCACAATGGCTTGACCCTGGAGAACCGGCAAAACCTTGCCCTAAGCGAAAACTGACCAAAAAGAAGATTCTGGTTAGTGTTTGGTGGACCAGTACTGGTGTTGTCCACTACAGCTTCTTGAGATCAGGCCAGACGATTACTGCAGACTTGTATTGCCAACAATTGCAAACAATGATGGAAAAGCTCGCCATTAAACAACCGAGACTGATGAATTGCTCTAGCCCACTGCTCCTTCAGGATAACGCTAGACCACACACTGCACATCAAACGATCGCCAAGTTAGAGGAGCTGCGACTGGAACCTCTGCGTCACCCACCATACTCTCCAGATCTTGCCCCAACCGATTACCACTTTTTTTAAAATTTGGATAACTTTTTACAAGGAAAAAAATTGGTTGCCTGTAAAGTCGGTATACGGGCGAAAGTTTTACGTGACAACGACTTTGCCTTTCACTTTTTATGTCTGTCTCTCTCGCACGCGTGCCTCTCACTCGCTCTCATTGTGAGCGCATAACGTGAGCGGAGCGTAACGCAGTTTCTTGAAGTGTCACCCGGCTAACCAATTTATAAGACGTTGTCACGTCAAAATTTCAAATCTGATGAGGCAGTCAAAACCGCCTTCAAACAGTTCATAGACTCTCGCTCCCAGGATTTTTTTTCCAAAGGTATCAATGATCTGCCTATAAAATGGCGGAAGTGTATCGATAACAACGGCGCATACTTCGATTGATTAAATAATAATTTCATTAAAAAAAACTTGTTTCACTTTTTTGATACTGAACGGCAATTTCATATGTAAGGACCTAATATTTAACCGAGTGAGCAAAGCGAACGAAGGTCTCCGTTTCAGCTTCGGAAAAAAATATTTCGTGTGTCAGAATTCCAGTTTTCCGGTTGGTCTCGCCTACAGCACACACACCTACAGGTCACTCAACCGATTCTCTCGGTGGGGTTATGTAGTTTTATCATCACATATTATTTACGCATTTAAAGCATGCGTATTTCTTCATTCATCATTTACCCACTATTTAGAAGTGTGGTATTCAACTTAATTCATATTAGACGAATTGAAAGTCAATAAATATAAATATATAAGGACAAATCACACTGATTAAGCTAGCCCCAAAGTAAGTTTTAAACTTGTGTTATGGGATACCAACTCAACGATACTATATTTTATGATAAATACATATATACATTAACACCCAAGACCCAGGACAATTTGAAAAAGGCCATTTTCCAACTTGCCCTGGCTGGGGATCAAACCCAGAGTCAATTAAAGTAAAGAAGGCTTTCTTTTAATTATTGATTCATACAGCATTACAATGCTCGACCCTTTTTAATTAAGATATTTTTCCGAGCAGTAATGCTGTATATCTTGCATTTGGGAAGCACGTCGAACCTTTGGGTTATATTGTACTTACCCCCTTGCCTTACTCACCCGCCTCGGGTGAACCCGACCACCCGCCATTTCTCAAGAAGTACTGCATAAGTTACCTTAGAATATCGCCTGGTGCGTAGTGCCTGTAGTCTTCTAGCTCAGGATATGCTATGCTGGAACGCGAGCGTAGAGCTCTGGCCGTACGGTGCAACATGATCGCACGTAGGTTTGCGCGATGTACGGACCGCGTGAAGCTGACTCTGTTTAGAGCATATTGCCAATGTTTCTACACAAGTCAGCTGTGGGTGAACTGTACCAAGCGAACTCGTAATGCCATCAGGGTGCAGTATAATAATGCATTCCGCATCTTGATGCGCTTGCTTCGCTATTGCAGCGCGTCGGGCATGTTCGCCGCTGCCGGAGTCCCAGATTACTACGCGATAATAAGGTAGCGCGTGGCATCATTCTGGTCCCGTGTCAGAGACTCGAGGAATGAGATCCTTCGGACTTTGTCAGAGAATTTAGATTTTTAAGTACTGGTCTTCCGTACACCGCGACGGCAACAGTAGATAATATGGTTGATCCTATATAGTAGGTACCATTTAAATTTTATAGTTTATTTTTAATCATATAATTCAAATGTTTATTTATTATTTTATATACGAAATTTTGTTAAAAACTTCTACTTGTGTAATTTTTTGTAACGGACATTTGATATGGGTTTTTGTGCCTGAAATAAATGACTTATTATTATTATTATTATTATGCTGATCCGGAGAGGTCCATGCACTTACCAGCCATCTAATCGCAGCTACACATAATGTGTCTCCTCTGATTCCTCACATTTCCGACATTTTGGGCGCTCTTGGGTCTGATTTTAAAGAGATGATTAAAGAGATGACTGCGATTGTGAAAGTGCCCAGTCAATCCCAATCCCAACTTCCCAATCCCAACTAATATTATAAATACGAAAGTGCGTTTGTTTATTTATTTGTTTGTTGGTTTGTTTGTTACCTCTTCACGCTTTATCTACTGAACCAAACTTCTTGAAAATTTGCAATTACATAGTTAGGAGTACTGAGAAGGATAAACCGTACCTTTCATCCCGGAAAAAAGGTGATGTTACCGTGGAATTTGGGATACGTGAGCGAAGCCGCGGGCAAAAGCTAGTGCTGTATAAATCTAAATTAATTATTTTCTTTTCCTTTCTCAAACACGAAAGAAAGCAATATAACTCCCAGGTCAAATATTTCTCATTCATTATATCGACAATACGAAACATAATTGTCTGCTCATTTTAACTAGAGTACCGACTTCCTTTTATCATTCGCTTTGCTTTGAGCAAATCTCAGCAGACGTTATTTTAGCTCGAAATATTGCACGGCTTCTGTTACAAAATTAAAATAATTTTGTTTGATAACGGTTACCGCCTCGGTGAACATATGTCTTTGTTCATATTTCAATTTTTTATTACTTCAAATCATATAGCCTTTCGACTTGAGAAGAAGAAGACGAAAGCGACTTTAACAAGGAGGATCTTCTCAATTCAAATCCTTATTTCTCTTCTTTTTTATGTATTGCCACTAACTTTTCAGTTTTGAAATCGATTTAGAAAATTTCGTTTTTTATTTCAAGTGGTATACTCGTACATACATGCATAATTTCAGATTCTGTCCAGTTTTGAGGTACTTGTTCTTCATCAAGAATTTTTATTGAAATAAATATTTCATTTTATGCACAGAAAATGAAATGGAAATCGGCTGGACATATCGCTAGGTACTCTAACAATAGATGGACACTGAAAGTCACAAGGTGGAAGGGGCCCCAAGGATGGAGACGCAGAGGCCGACCAAATGCCAGATGGGGAGATGAAATAGCAGCCCGCGCAGGATAAAACTGGATGAAAGTAGATGAAAACAGGGACAAATGGTTAGCTTTAGAGGAGGCTTTTACCCGAGAGGGGTCTTTACAATAGTTTTTCAATATCAATAATTATCTGGACATTGCAATACACTGACATTTCTTTATTATATTTTATTATTAATTATTATGACAAAAATATAAAAATAACTAATGCTTATAAATTATTAAAATTCTTTTTAAATACATTTGAAGGCTAACAGTGTAAATATAAATGTAAAATTGTATGGAATAAATAAAGCTTTATTATTATTACATACATGCAAATTCAACAGCGACTTTAGGGGGTGGCAAGCGGGACAGTCGCCCAGAGCCTCGCTCATACAGAGGCCTCGCGCAACAAACCGAGCAGTTTTTTTTTTATTTTTTTATTTTTATTTAATCGTTATTGGTAAAAACATAGCAAATAAATGGGCAAGTGCGAGTCGGACTTGTACATGAAGGGTTTATTTAGCCACCTCCCGGTTCCATCATCAGCTTAGCTTCTTGTCATAATGATATTGCGATGTCATTAGATTGACATTAGTATACACAATTTCATCTCAATCAGAAACCGGGAAATGGCTCAAATTTAATTTTCAAGATTTAACCCAGACAAACAAACAACAACAAACAAGCTAAATCGAAGCTTGTATAATATGAACTGTCTAGATCGTAAAAGAGATGAAATCGAGAACTAATTGAGTTACTAATCAATCAGATCATATGTGGAGGAAAATTGAAAGGAAAATAGTTGCTTCACTGAACAAAGCTGTGACAAACTGCTCGTACTGACAATGTGACTAGCCGAATGTTACTAACATGAAAACACAAAGGCCACAACTAGAAGTGGACACTAAACACCACAACTTGGTAATTAAAATTTATGTTTAACTTGGCTATTATATGAAACTTTGTGTTACTTAACTTATTTGTTTGAAGTATTAAATAATAAATGGGCAAGTGCGAGTCGGACTCATACATGAAGGGTTCCGTACCACCGTAAAATGTTTTAAAACGCTGAAGAAACACGTTTCTTGTATGACGACCCCCTTTAATTTTTAACTTTATCTTATTTTTAGTATTTGTTGTTATAGCGGTCATAGTAATACATAATTGGTGAAAATTTCAAGTATCTAGTTAATGTCGTTATAAAGGTCTAGTTAAAAACGCTGAAAAAAGCATGTTTCTTGTATGACGACCACCTTTAATTTGTAACTTTTTTATTTTCAGTATTTGTTGTTATAGCGGTCACAGTAATACATAATCGGTAAAAATTTCAAGTGACTAGCTATTACGGTTCAAGAGATAGAGCCCTGTGACATACGGACAGACAGACGGACAGACGGACAGACAGCGGAGTCTCAGTAATAGGGTCCCGTTTGCACCCTTTGGGTACCGAACCCTAGTAAAAAAGATTATAAGTTTGCACGTGCAGACCATTTTGAATGTACGGTAGCTAGTTACTTAATTGAATTTATTTATTTTGTAATTTTATGACAAAACATGTAACGGGCGCACTTAAGGTGAATATATAAGCAAATGGCCTTGAAGTGTGAATTAAATTGTTAACTCGTATATATGGTGATCATTTCCATATTTCTCTTCGTCATGCAATAGATAGCCCTTTAAATTATTTTATGAACTGCCGTTGAAACTATTATTGGTGATCCGTCAAGCTTTAAAACTTGCTGTGGCCACTTTTGGCGGAGGCAAGTTTTAAAGCTAGACGGACTAATGTAAATACTTTCAACGGTGGTTCATAAAATAATTTAAAGGGCTATCTAGTGCATGACGAAGAGCAATATGGAAACTATCACCATATTCACGAGTTAACAATTTATTTCAAATGAGGGCGCCACTTCAAGGCCATTTGGTTCTATATTCACCTTAAGGCCCAGGGCCTTTTCTAAAAGTCAACCTGCAGGTGGTGCTGATAAAAGCAAACTTTGGAAATTGAAATAGACGTTTAGACTTCTAAACGATTTTCCTTTTACCATGATGAGTTGTTAGCCTGCCGGAAAACCCCCTACTTTTATCCGGGCTTAGAACCAGCAGATCAGCTGAACCGGACTTTGGAATCCACTCTTAAAATAGTTTCAGTATATTTTGTTAGACCCTGTATAGGGACAAATCACACTGATTGAGCTAGCCCCAAATGTTGTGACTAACATTATGGGATACTAACTCAACGATACTATATTTTATGTAATACATATATATACACCCAAGACCCAGGACATTATGAAAAAGGCCATTTTCCAACTTGCCATGGCTGGGTATCAAACGCAGAACCTACAGAGTAGCAGACTGGTGTGTTAACCACTACGCCATGAAGGTCGTCAAAAGGAACGGATATAATACATGTATGTACAATGTATAAGGATAAGAGACGACTGCCATGACCCCCCCTCTGGGACCGCGCCTGCACTGAAAACGTTTGCGACTGAGTCGCAAAACTCCTTTAATCTGACAGTTTATAAATGTAACTAACACGAGAACACAAAGACCACGTTATTAAACACCAGAACTTGATAATTACCACATACGTTGGAGCATTTGACTTATTGCAAAACTTACTTCATCACATATTTGTTGGAGATAATCAAATATAAGTAACAACCCAGTAAGCTACTGGGGTAGTTAGTAACTAAATTTAGACTGCTTTATAAAAGCTTTATCTGTGTTCGTAATCGATTCTGGACTGTTATTACAAGCTTTTATTTAGAACCTGTCCCGCGGCTCTTGTCTGCGTGTCCGTAATCAAATCTTGCAAGCTAAATTGGACCCACTTCCCTTTATTCGATTAAGCTGACACTTCACATACTTATGTGAAGTGTCAGCTTAATCGAATAAGGAAGGTGGCTATGGCATCTCTGTACCCCACCGAGTTTTGGCTCAATTGATTCGTCTTGAAAAGATTAAAGTGCTCCACTTTAATCTTTTTAGTTCATTGTATTAGATAAAAGCTTGTTTTTTTAAAAATATTTTTGTATAATTACCTACTTGTTCTTTAAAATAACGCGATAGTCGTTCGATAGGATCATCCTAGTCAAATTAATTTAAGTAGGTATGTAATAAACAATAGGTCAACGGTATTTCCTGTAAATTAGCACACACGGCGGCACAAGAACTGGGGAGAAATGTGGGAACGGGGAACGGGGACGCATAGGTATTGCGCGTGCCTTAGAGATTCGGTTCTGTATGTATTCTTACTGTCTTCTGTGGTAAGGGCTTGGGATATCACGGTCTAATGAATATGTTTGTTTTAACATTCTGCTTAGGTACATAACTTGTAATAGAATATAAATGATATTGATGCTCACTTTTTAGGGTAGGTATTTAGAATCTTTTTTGAAACGATATTGCTTGAAAGCATACTACTTGACTACTTTCAAACGAGGGAATCGATTGAGTACTTGTAAGAAAAGTTAGATCTATTTCGTCCTCACAAATAAAGCGTTTACATCCGCTTAGCGTGCAGAAAAATCAACTTCCTGGCTAGGGAACACGAGAAATTGTATACACATTGTTAGACTGAAAGTGACTCGATTAAGCTGACACTTCACATACTTATGTGAAGTGTCAGCTTAATCGAATAAGGAAGGTGGCTATGGCATCTCTGTACCCCACCGAGTTTTGGCTCAATTGATTCGTCTTGAAAAGATTAAAGTGCTCCACTTTAATCTTTTTAGTTCATTGTATTAGATAAAAGCTTGTTTTTTTAAAAATATTTTTGTATAATTACCTACTTGTTCTTTAAAATAACACGATAGTCGTTCGATAGTATCATCCTAGTCAAATTAATTTAAGTAGGTATGTAATAAATAATAGGTCAACGGTATTTCCTGTAAATTAGCACACACGGCGGCACAAGAACTGGGGAGAAATGTGGGAACGGGGAACGTGGACGCATAGGTATTGCGCGTGCCTTAGAGATTCCGTTCTGTATGTATTCTTACTGTCTTCTGTGGTAAGGGCTTGGGATATCATGGTCTAATGAATATGTTTGTTTTAACATTCTGCTTAGGTACATAACTTGTAATAGAATATAAATGATATTGACGCTCACTTTTTAGGGTAGGTATTTAGAATCTTTTTTGAAACGATATTGCTTGAAAGCATACTACTTGACTACTTTCAAACGAGGGAATCGATTGAGTACTTGTAAGAAAAGTTAGATCTATTTCGTCCTCACAAATAAAGCGTTTACATCCGCTTCGCGTGCAGAAAAATCAACTTCCTGGCTAGGGAACACGAGAAATTGTATACACATTGTTAGACTGAAAGTGACTCAATTAAGCTGACACTTCACATACTTATGTGAAGTGTCAGCTTAAGCGCCCGACGTTAACCCTCCTTGGGAATGCAATTGTAGCACGAGATGTTTATGCTTAGTCCTTTAGTCGCCTCTTACGAAGACGACAGAACTTCAATAAATTGTGTAGGCAAATAGATGAAGCAAAATGAATTTGATGTTCGAACTTGAGCCACGTTATTTGGGGTCGCAAAAGGGTTGCGAGTTCATAGTTCTTTGCGAACTACTAGTTTAAACACCCGTTTGGTTTCGATGCGGTTGTACTGGAATCCTTATAAACATATTAAAGTATAAATAAATAAATAATAATGTGTAAACGTACAATGTGTCTTGAAGGTGTGTTGTATAAATGTACATAAATGTACAAGATAAAAAGATTTTATCTATAGATATGGATTAGTCTCTATTTACAGAGCAACATAAGCTTAGGGTTGAATCTCATCTATCAGCACGGAACAGCACTTTCATATGCTGATATCCTTTTCTGCCGCTCAGTACAGTAATTTGCTAGAGCGAGAGAAAAGTATAGCAGCATAGGAAAGTGCTGTTCCGTGATGATATATGAGATCCAACCCTTATTCATAAATCCTACAAAGAAATGAATGGTACATAAGACCACATTATATATGTAAAAATGAAATCGTGCCGTGTGACTTCCGGCGTAAAACAGTAACGTAAACACTTCATTTTATTTATTTATTTAAACTTTATTGAGCCAAAAGCTACAATAGGTAGACTTAATGCTAAAGCATTCTCTCCCTGTCAACCTTTAGGAGAAGAGAAACAGATAGAATAGTTGGCGTCTAAAATAGATAGAAACAATCCAGAAATAATGTCTTCATGTCTAAGGTCAACTTTACTCTAAGCCTGCATTCGCAACTACGGAACCCTACACTGCGCGTGGCCCCGACACGCACTTGGCCGGTTTTTATTTTTATTTTAATGACACTAGTATACCATGGTCTCTATCATATATGCGACAGACCAAGTTTATTTACCTCTTATAACTTACCATAAAATATTTGACGCACTCCCAGGAATGAGAAAGTGCAATAACTTCAGAATTGGATTGGATTGCGATGGGGATCTCATAAAACTGCATCCTATACGTCATCACTGCACTGCCAACTATATTTAGAGATCGTTTGTTAGCGGTCGTTCGTTTGTTACAACGCTGTTACTCTAATTTTGTAGCACATTATTAGGTGCCGATAATAATCCAAACAAACTACGCGGCGCTATTATAAAACAGGTATGCTGTAACAAACATACCTACAGCTAAGTACATTGTTAGTATGTGCGTATTGCGTAGGTATGTAAGATCTAACAAAATATACTGAACCCTTAGAATTAATACAATATAATACAAGCAAGCTTTTATTTGGTGTATTGTGACCATGTTTAGTCTCCTACAATGTCCAATGAGTCAATCCTAAAGAGTCCAGTGTCCTATTACGTCCAGCCCCACAATGTCAAGTGTCCTAAAACGCCCAGTGTCAAAAGGTCCACTTGGCAAAATGTTAAGTGTCTCGGAATGTCTTGCCCTAAAACGTCCAGTGTCAAAAGGTCCACTTGCCAAAATGTTGTGTCTCGGAATGTCTTGCCCTAAAACGTCCAGTATTCACCAGTGATGATGTATCTTATAACCGGAAATTAACGCTAACATTTCAAAGTGAGTATCTAAAATACAATACTCTATTATTTAGATTAGGTACATTACAAGTACATTATGTACCTTTAAAACTAATGGACTAATTTTGAACCGCCGGAACCCTGTCAGCTTGAATATACTTTCTCGTAAAGTACACAAAGGCAGAGCAAGGCCAAGTATTGTCCAATAAATTAATAAGAAAAAATTTTACAATATTAGTGAAAAGCCTTTTGTTAACTTTAACAATTTCTGGAGGAAAAATAAATACATTTATAATTATTATATGCTTCTTTAGCAATATCATTAATCATATTGACAGTAGCTGCTGTAATTTGGTCACTAGATGAAATAATCAAAGGTAAATATCAAGAGATATTACCTCATAGGTATAAGTATGTCAGATTCCCTCACAACATTTTTTTTATGTCAAAAAACATAGGCACATTCGAACAAGCTTTTATAAAGCCTTATTTGCTTATAGTATTTACTTCTTTAAGTGTCAATTCATTTTAGGTATTCTTTTAACCCTTTGACCGCCGTGGACACCTTTAGGCGTCCAGCGGAAACTGTCCTGGAACGCCAACATTCGTGTCACATAAACTGGTCGCGGCGTAGTAGGCACGCTTGTAATTTTTTCTTGCGGTTTTCAAAGGGTACAAGAAATATCGAGTGTACACATTTGTATATGCAATCAAATTGACTATTTCATTTCACAAAACAATATCGAACACAGTTCGATTGATCGCAATATCATTACTCCGAAATGAGACATTTCAAGAGTATTGAATCGGGGCAGCGTTTTATTTCTCCGATGCATTTTATTGCGAAACAAGTTCGATACTTTTGCGGGCAGATACTTCGTACACAAATAGAATGGAATTATTTTACGTTGAATGCTTATTTTATTACCTACCTACATACTCACTGTTACTGTTGTTATTAATAAATGGGTTTTGTTCCAAGACATGTTCTCATAAGGTGCGTGCCGACGACGGCTACCATTTTTCATTGAATCAAATACCATGGACAAGAAATTCATCCTTACACCACATTCCTATAAAAAGAAGTTTCAAAAGAATTTCCTCCCACTTACGCTTAAATGTACACTCTACTGATCTGCGGTCGAGCGACGTGTCGCTAGCTGTGATAGCTATTTCATAGAAATGCATATAGAAACCAGTAGGTAATGTCGCCGCGACCCGTCGTCTCCTGCTGCTGTTTGCAGTCGGCTTCAAACATGTATCCTTAGTCGTAAAACGAGTGGCTGCCATGGTTTTCTCCAGAGACACAGCATGAAGTTCTCTGAAAAGTTATCTTGACCAGTTACATTTATAACATTCACACATATATAAAAATCACAACAGCATTATAAAAACTGTGGAGGATAGACTGGACTCGCAAATAATGGGACACCTTGTCACAACCTTGTGCAGGGGTCCATGCCGGTGGCCTTGTATGGTCAAATTTAAAGGCATGTGCGCAGTGCCCTCTGTACACAGAGGTTGCATGCTATGTACCAAAATACTGTGCAACTATAAATACTAACACTACTTTTAAGTTACTGTAATACTAACAAATCACGGATCATAGTTATCCGAATAAAAACAATTGAATTGAATAACTGTTTTGACAACATTCCTTCATTTGTGAAGAAAGAACAAAAATGAAACTTTGAAAATACAATCTCGACCTTTAAAATTACGATGACCTGGATTTTAGTAAATTGAGCTCAAAGGACTTTGTTGAAAGTGAAAGAGTTAGGCTTAAAAAGAACACCTTTTAAGACTACAAAAAGTATTCTTACCTGATAAAATAATTTCATACTATTATAGCTGTCGGGATTCGGAATCCCATGTGGCAGCTACGTGGATCAGTTTGGACTTTACGGTATCTACTGCCATCTCAGCGCTTGTAGAATTTTACGCCACGGCTCGCCACCATCCACGTACCTTGCACCCTCGAACCTCGGGATATAGTGCGTGATGATGGCAAGAGGCCTGATGAAATGTCGCTGATCCTCTGGGAATGCGGCAGGGCTTTAGTGTGGGACGCCTAATATGCGTCGACACGCTTGCACACTCCTATCTCAGAGGATCAATCTCGAGGGCCGGTTCGGCTGCAGAAAACACTGAGATCGCTAAACGGCGCAATATTTATTTATTTATTGTAAAAACTAAATACAACGGCTTTCACCAATTACAGCATATAGAAAGAACTTATAGCTAAATGTAATTAAAAAATTTACACAGCTGGTACGACGGGCGCCACCACTAATAATGTACAGTAAAAACTTTTTTTTCATTCTAGTCATTTCATTTTAAAAACATTTTTGTCATTCTCGCAATATACCAATAGGTTCCTTACAACCATATTCGTTCCATCAACAAACACATCACACTCAGGTTGCTGATTCAGGAATGTGTTAAGGTCCGTAAGCATGCGACATAGAGGAGATTGCTCATGTGATACCGTGCGTGTGACCGGTGGGGCAAACAGTTTTCGCGGCTGACATGAGCGTTGCACCAAACGTCTATTTGGTACATTTAGGCGACAAAGTTGATTATGAAGCTCGGGGACGTCGATAAAATTACGTAAAATTTTCAAACAGATTACCAATTGCCCAGCATCTCTACGGGTTCTAAGTGAGATATATGATGATGACTATATTTTTGTGCCGTTTGGCGTGGAGACTTTCGGACCTTGGGGCGCTGCCGGTGCTAGGGGGTCCTTAAATCGATCTCTCCGAAACTGATCACCGCCGTCGGTGACAAGAGGACTGCCTGTTATTTTCACACAACCTCTCAGTATTGCGATTCAACTCGGAAATGCGGCCAGCGTTCTTGGCACTATGCCAAATCAACACGACTTTTTAGATTAAATTTGTAATATGTATTTAACTTTTCTGTGTCTGTAAATTATTTTATCTTTCTTTTTCGAAATAAACTTGAATATATTTTTAGACTTTTACGTACAATGTTAACACTTTGAAAGCCGAGCGTTTTATAGCACGCCCTCTCTGGTATGCTGTTTTTCGAAGTGTTATAAAAAAATAACTAACGGTGTAAAATGCAATATTATTTTTTATTTATTGGTTGGTTATATAATTTTGAGGATAAAATTAAAAAAAAAACATAATAAAGTTATTTATTTTTATGAATTATTTAACCTACAAATTGGGTCCAAAAGTGAAAATATAAAAACACTTACAAAAACTTTTTTAACTATTTAACAAGTATAATTCTTACGTGTGTGGAATATTTTGAAATAGGGATAATAACATAAAGGTACAATACAGTCTGGGCAGTAAAAAAACAGTTTTATATGTAAAAACATACAAACGTGCTCTCGAGTCAGCGGCGTGCGGCGTCGGCACCGCCAGCTGTATTCTTTCGCCCTACCTACACCCCGCCTCGCACATCGATGAATTTTACATGTGCGAGTAGCTGAAGAATTACACTAAAATAGGGTTTCACGCGGATGCCGAGCCAAGCTCGTGCTTTCAGAATAAACGGCAGGAAAGTCAGCTACGAACTGAGTACGTGATCAGCATCAATACACGACCGCTTCGTAACGTACCCAGTACGTGATTGGCTGTTAAAGTGTTAATTGTACTCAGTATATCAAGTGCACGTAACCCTAAAAGTTTGCTTTCTACCGGCCACCATTGGCCTCGACTTTTGCCGCTGCATTTTATTTCTTTCTGCATTTTATTGAGAACTACGAAGTCCAATAAGTCGGAGGTAGATTGAATTCACAAGGTTTTATAGGAATACAAGGTCAGAATTACTTTGATTTTTACACAAAGATTTGCATAAGGCAATCCTTGAATGCAGATTAAACATTATTTTTCTTACTACAAAAAATATTTTCCCGTAAGCATATTTTAACCTGGACAACTGAGATCCGCTCGATGAAAACACTAAGAAAACGAGGTTCTCTAAAAATGAAACCTAGGCTAAGTCATACATACAAAATTTCATCCAAATCGTTGGAGCAATTTTCGAAATATACATATACCTACAGGGTCTTACAAAATGTACTGATATTATTTTAAGGTTGAATTCTGTCCATGATGGAATTCTGTACATATTTCACATGATATATACAACGTGGAAAGGACATACCCGTTATAAATCAAACCACGGGCTATACTAGCTCACTAAAGTATAATGAAATTAAAATAACAGTCAAACACAAAAAAAAAATCGGTCAAGTGCGAGTTAACCTCGCGTGGAGAGGGTTCCGTACTCTGCAAGCAATGAACTATAATTTGTATTGGGGTCTATAATTTGTATTTGTATTAGGGGGGGGGGGGGGGGGGGGAATGGTCAATTTCCGTCTTCTTTCATGAATAAAATCAAAACTATTTATTTTATAATTATAACAAAAATATATTTGAGATCCTCATAACGAGCCATTTCATTTGGTATAAGACACAGTAAGGTTTGCATTTTTTTTTTCAATTTTCTAATTTACCCCAAAAATGACGCTTATTTAAAAAAAATATATTTCTTGGCACATATGTATTTGGGTCATACGATTACCCCATCCTACTAAATTTCACCTGATTCGGTCCAGTAGATTCAGAGCAAATTGGCTGTGACAGATGGACGGACAGACAGACGCACGAGTGATCCTATAAGGGTTCCGTTTTTTCTTTTTTTGTACGGAACCCTAAAAATCCGACATCCCCATACAAATCGCACGGCCTGCACACTTTTGGACATGCCATTTTTTTTGGTTTTTGCTGTTACTGTAATTTCATTATACTGTAATGATCTAGTTTAGACCATGGTTCGATTTATTACGGGTATGTCCCTTTCACGTTGTAGGTATATATGATTTGTATATTTAGTAGGGACTATTACAAACCCCAGAGAAAAACAGAAAAACAGAGAAAGGTCGTGCTCCTGCAGTAGAGACTAAAAAAGACCTGATCATGATGACTACGAACCTCAAGAAACTGTTGGGGATATATCATGAATGTTCTGTAATACTTTGCACACTGGAAAAATCTCCTGTCTAGACTTCATCTCTTTTTCTCTCTTTCTATCTGTCTGTCTGTCCGTCCGTATGTCACAGCCACTTTTTTGAGGGTTCAAATTTTGGGGG
Source organism: Acrobasis repandana (assembly GCA_963576875.1). Taxonomy (NCBI): domain Eukaryota; kingdom Metazoa; phylum Arthropoda; class Insecta; order Lepidoptera; family Pyralidae; genus Acrobasis; species Acrobasis repandana. The sequence continues at coordinate 5,642,616 of OY756238.1, forward strand.
TTCCCCATACTTAAAACTGAAACTCGTTTTTTTTTTTATCAAATCCATACGTATGGGATATTTATGGACAGGTCTTCAAAAATGATATTGAGGTTTGTAATATAATTTTTTTTCTAAACTAAATAGTTTGCGCGAGAGATACTTCCAAAGTGGTAAAATGTGTGTCCCCCCCTGTAACTCCTAAAATAAGAGAATGATAAAACTAAAAAAAATAAATGATTACCATGCAAACTTCCACCGAAAATTGGTTTGAACGAGATCTAGTAAGTATTTTTTTAATACGTCATAAATCGTAAAATTTTACTTGCTACTACGGAACCCTTCATGGGCGAGTCCGACTCGCACTTGGCCGCTTTTTATTTTTGTATTCAAAAGCAAATTAACAATTTCGAGCAAAGCACTCATACTAATTAGACCATTCCAGAATACTTTTATATTTGCTTTGAAAACATTCAATTTCTTTATCACATCCCACACTGAAAGTCTGTCTCACGTCGATGCATTAATATTCATAGAAAACCGCCATTGTTATGAAATCTTATTAAACGAGTAAATGCTAATTTTTGATCAGAGAAATGTTCAAAAATGATTGTCAATTTCAAAGTCAATTTGAATAATTGGTTCTGTAAGCACAGGCACTTAATTTATATAGGATATATTTCTTGTGTACAACCCAACTAGCAAAATTTACTCTTATAAATATCCTAAGACCAAGTTTTTTTTACTCTTACAAACGTCTTTCCAACGTCTCTATAAGTGTGAAATTGGGCGCACTTTATAAGAGCATTTCGCTCATAGTTGTTGTATAATGGTCTTATTAAGTGTGTTTTTAATCCTAAAATCATCTTGCTAATGCTGTTGTAAGAAAAAATAGACTTAAAAGTATTTTACAGTGGCATACTTTAAGGTTAATAAGTATTTAAGTACTCTACTAATGCCTTTCTAAGTTTGATTCCTCTTATATTCCTCTCTGTGATCTCATTGTAAGAGTATTAGCACAACCTGTCGAAGAGGCCAGAAAAAGTGTTCGGACAAAATGAATTATTAAAAATATAAAAACCCAGGTAAGTCTATATTTTTATATGTACTCTTACGAATGCTAACTGTTATTTCTTTGACTGCAAATTATCTTGGTATTATATATGAACAACTAGCAAAGTACATTCCTCGATAGTTTTTTAATATTATTAACAATATTTTCATAGGCCCTTCTAAAATGTCTCTACAATATTATTTCTTATTTGTTTAAGTACATTGAAAGTACAATTACTATTGTTTAAGATGCATGTAAGGCTGATATTTCTTATTTAACACTCTTTAAAGTTAAAGTTAAGCCTTTCGCTCTTGTTAAACACTTATGTGAAGCAATTTACTAACATGGCCACCATGACCACATGCATATGGTCATGGTGGCCATGTTAGTGATTTAAGGGTTCCTTATGAAATTACTACCGAAATTGACATGATGATTATAAAATGATGAGGGTAAATAAATTTAGGTTATATCAGCCATGCGATACTCTTAATAAAGAATGCCGAAGGTTCTTTTATGGAACATTGATCTTATAAAAGACCTATAACATGCTCTTACTCTTACATATAGCTTAGACAAGAAGACCATATACACTTTAAATTGGTTGGTTTTAAAGAAGTTGTTTACTAGGCTTTAGTAAGAGCAAGACGTCTGATAAAACACTTACTGCAGACTCAACTAAGAACGAACTGACTTCTAACTCAACTAAGAACGAACTGACTTCTAATGTGCTTTACTAAGTTTAAATAATGATCAAGAACAATCAGTCTTATGAAATGCACTTGTAAAACCTTTGTTCTGATAAATGTTTTATAAACATTTCTTATATATGTACGTTATCATGAGTACTTAATAAGTTTAAATGTTCACAAGACCAATTAGTCCTAAATAATGCCTTTGTAAGATGTACCTTCTTAGTCAGGATATATAAACCCTTTATAATGTCTTAGTTCTTATAAAGGCATGTTTATACAGCAATTTTGCTATTTGGGAAGTTTTATAACACATTCATATAATACTGAATACAGTCCCGAAAAATCATATACTTATAAGAAAAGAAAAAATACTAGTCAAGTGCGAGTTGGACTCGTACATGAAGGGTTCCGTACCTCCGTACAATGTTTTAAAACGCTGAAAAAACACGTGTCTCGCTATTACAGTTCAAGATATAGAGCCCTGTGAGCCTGTGACAGACGGACGGACAGGCGGACAGACGGACAGACAGAGTCTCGGTAATAGGATCCCATTGGCACCCTTTGGGTATGGAACCCTAAAAACTTTGAATCTAACTGTATAAAGTAGCAAAATAACTAAAACGTGTCTCTTGAAATTCAAAACTCTTAATTGACGACTGTTATTAAGGGTTCCTTCCAGTGGTCTTGGCGACCTTTGGTGCGAAGGGTCCTTTGGCATCCTCAAATATTCTTAATAACCCCTCGACGAGTAGGGTGTCGGGTTTACGGATGAGTACAGGCAGCTACGAATTTAAATAATTAAATTTTTCAACAAAAATACAACCCACTTCACTTTGAGGAGTTTCCTTCTAAAACTCCAAAGTTCTTCATCATCCCTCCACCAAATAAATATGGGACCATTTTGGTAGTAAAAGTTTTGACAAGTGGCATTATTTTGTGACGTTTTATTCTATTAATAGTACCAAATAATTTATTTTTGAGCCACTAAAATACCCAACTGATAACCTCCACCTTTTTTGAAGTGGGTTAAAAAATATAATTATTGCACTAAATTATACGATACCTAATTAAAATTGGCAATTCACACACTTTCTTCCGGGGGAGATGGAAAATTGTATATACACCTCGGATGATGACAAAAAGCCTCAGATTACATATTTACCGTATCCCAGCATCAGTATGATGAACTTCACACAGTGGCGGATTTACCAGCAGGATGAATAGGTTGGAGCCTAGGGCGGCAGATTTTAGGGGGCAGCAAATTTGAGGTCAATTTGTGCACCCCTCTAGCCTCACCCGCGGTCAACTCGCAGTTTCTTGAGTGAACGGCCAGATCCGCCGCTTGCTGTTTAAACATCATCATCATCAGGTCTGCTGTCCACTGCAGGAGAACGACCCTCTCTGTACTACCAGAGTTATATATTAGCTAGAGCAGTCAGAGGATTGGGCCTACATTCTCCACGCTGGTCAGACGTGTCGGAGAGGTCTCGTTGATGTTTTTAAGCTTTGTTTAGCTCGTATTTCCTAAGTCGCCTTTTTCGACATCCACGGGAAGAGTTGGAGTGGTCCTATCTACTCTGCCAAGAACCACACGGCTATAGTTGCTGTTTAAACGTCCGCGTGCAATACTGATTAAGCCGCCCCACGTACAACTCTGCGCTGCGTGAAGCGGATGAGCTTTTGTTTTCCTCCAAATATGCATAGCCTGCTGACGTAAAAGTTCGTCACGCCATGTAAGTCCGCCACTGATGAAGAAAATATGTAGGCGGTATTCCTATACCGCCTACATATTTTCTTAACTTTAGCTTTACTCAGGTAGCAATGAGAACACTTTTTACTCTGGTATTTGCTTAAAATTATACTAGATCTTTACATAAATATACGACTAAAAGTTTAAAAGCTACAGGGTGTAGCGCGGAAACTTGTTGATTTGAAAGGTCAATAAAGAAAGTAGTGATGTGACTGTAATTTAATTTTTATTTTAAGATTTCTTGGGCAATATTTTCTCGTCCTTTTTGAAGAATTTCGAGTTGCAGTCTGTCAAGAATTATTTTTTAATGCAAATTAATTTCGCCCGCTTGCCATACAAAAGATACTGGGTACTAAGGCTGACGGTATCAGCGCAAACGACCTCCGTGGTGTAATAGTAAACATGCTAGAATAGTCCGTCACTTTGAAGGTTCTGGGTTCGATTCCCAGCCAGGGCAAGAAGGAAAATGGCCTTTTCAAACAAGCTGTCCTGGGTCTTTGGTGGCTATCTTTGTATGTATTTATTATAATTAATTTGTTGAAATACAAATTAGATTGTAAAAAATAAAAATGAGAGTTGTTCTTATATAATTATGTTTATTTAAATTTATAAATATATTTCTCTCCAATTTTCTCTATCGTCACAGAATACATAAGAGTACAAACAAAATGGAATCTCACAGCGTCTCCCGCAAATTGGCGTCCCCGCACCTCTCCCCCGCACTTTGTGCGCCTAAACCAGGGTTTAGTTACGAGCACAAGTTTTTTTAGTTAGTTAGTTTAGTTCGTACAAGCCGCACGCAATTCGCGACGTGTCTTGTCTTGAGAACTGTCAACACTTGGCAATGACAAGCCGTGCGTGGATGCGTGATAAACATTTGTTTATTTTTATTGAATCGTTTTGCGCCATTACAAGAGTGTATTTAGTGCGTTACATTATAAATGACTCAATAATAATCAGTAAAGTAAACTAATGGTGAAATGGATATGGACAATGGACATAATAAAAAATATTTGTAAAGTAATATTATGTAGCTGTTTCCGATTTTTCTGTTACATTTAATACATATTTATATGTATATACAGAATATTTTTTACGTCATAGTGTTCGCAAATCTCCCGGTATTATATAATCGTAAACATGTCGAACTCGTTAGTAGGTAAATATAAAATTAATTCTGCGGTGCGACCCTAAGTATAAAATCGACGTGTGTACAGATAAATTGTTTCGTTTGTAGTAGTAGTAGGTATATATGTTACTCTAAATCTATGAAGACCCAAAGGTTTGACTGTTAGAGAATGCTTTTAGCATTACGTCCGCCTGTTGTACTTTAAACATGTATATGTGTGTACAATAAAGTATAAATAAATAAATAAATAAGTGTCATACCAGTGCTATCGTGAATCACTACATCTACTGCTAGGACTTTCATTTCATTTCTTGTACATTTTTTCCATCTTCTTTTGGTCTTTCTCTTTGCTACTGTCATGTTCATCACCTTTTTTAATGCATGAGCTATCTCTTCGCATTGTTCTAAAAAGGAATATGACTTAGATATTTTCTTTATTCGTGAAAAAGTGTACCTAGATGGTCTCTTCTCAAAAAATAGTTTCTGAAGTAAGACGTAATCCCGGTCAACAGTATCTGAAAAGGTGGACCGAAGATCCATAATGAAACTTGTGGTTTCGCTTTGCTTTTGACGACTTTGCTCCTATTTAATTGAAATTCATGTTTTAGCTCCAGACTGAAAAGTAAGGGTGCTCCTAAAATGGATAATTTGTATTTATATACGGTTATTAGGATTCGATACCGATGGAAAGTTATTTCTTTACACATTGCCGTGTTATCTGATTTACAGTATTTAAACACACACCCAGAGTAATTGTGTTTACCATGTTTTTGTATGGTTTTCGCAAACTGTCAAAATTACTAGGTTTATAAGAGCTAGTAAGCGACTAACTAAAGTTTATCGAGATAGCTACAATCAAACGGGACAAAACAAACATGTGTGGTATCTTTCCTAGTTTTACATAATAGCTCTTCGATATTTCATGCTGTTTTGGTCGTCAATTTAAGTATGAAACGCACTCAGGACTGCTTATCATGGAATAGGGTTTACACTGCGTACTTAGAGCATTCGTACGCTCGTTTGGCAATTTATAATCTTCATCATCAGGTCTTTTGCACGCCTCATAAGCGGAGCGTTGAGGTATTGCACGCCTCATAAGCGGAGCGTTGAGGTAGTGCTCTACTCTCGCCTTATAAAAATCAAGTAATTTTTTTAACTAAAAATGTCGGTATTTATTTCTTATCGTACTTGTAGAATAATATTTACACACAAATGTCAAGAAAAAACACTAGTTTCAACAGTCATGATATTTTTAAAGGACATTTTGTTCTTTAAAATAATAAAACAAGTGTTTAAGAAAATTATTTCGTGGACGTCCGTGTGTCGGGATGTATGGAAACTGGCGTGGTCACGATAACGCCCGAAAAACTTAACAAATCAAACCCTTCTTTTTTTCATACGCTTATGTATTATCTAAAACTAAGTCCTTTCGAAAATCACGGTCTAATTAAAAGTAGTTTAATTATAATTAGCAATAAACTGAAATCCACCTATCGTTGGTATATCTAAATCTATGTAAATAAGGTTCGTTGACATTGACATTTTTTTTTTAAATTTTTTTTACGGCGTTTAGCATCTGCCTTTTAGCCATTCTTAATTTCCATTCTTTTTCTGGATACAATGTTAATCTTTTCATTTTTCTTTTCTTCTTGACATTGACAATACATGCGCAGTACCTTTCTTTTCTGTGTGGGCAATGGCGCGAAGATTTAAAAGTAAATTTTTTATTTTGTTTATAATACACCGATAAATACCTATGCAATATTCAAGTTCTGTTTTTTTTTTGTGAAAATTGAGTGACCGCTATGAGGCGTGCACTTTTGGATTTTCCAAACTTATTTTAGTCTCCACTGCAAGAGCACGACCCTCCCTGTACTACCAGAGCCATATATAATATTAGACAGAGCAGTTAGAGGATTTGGCCTACACTCTCCACGTTGGCCAGACGGGTTGGAGAGGTCTCACTGATGTTTATAAGCTTTATTTAGCTTGTGTTTCCTAAGTCGCCTTCTACTACATCCACGGGAGGACTTGGAGTGATCCTATTCTACTCTCCCGGGAACCACACGGCTACGTTTGGCCAATGAGCTCCTTAAAATTTATTTTTTAGATATTTAATCACTAATAAAATATAACTTCTCCCCGTAAAACAACATCAATCTTTTTAGCTCTCAAAGATAATTATGGCAAAATTTGGTGTATATTTTTTCATATATTCGCGAAAGTATTTCAAGATCTTGGAAGAGCAGCTTCACATAATGCCAATGGAATATATACTTTATGACTATGTAGGATAGAATACAATGTATTCGTAAGGTTAAGTCGTATTCAACTCTGACCCACACGTAAAGTTTTATTAAAATGTGCGCGAACTTCGACCTTTTACAATATCTTTGGGCGTGGAAAAAGTTTTAAGGTTTAATGAAATACAATTTCTTTGATAATAATGTCCCTCTTCGTATCGTACTTACCAATACTTATAAAGTAAGTTTACACTTGTCTTATGGAATACTAACTAAACTATAAGTACTATATTTTATAACAAAAACATACTTATATGGATAAGTCCGCCATTGTGCAAGATTTTTTTGTTCTTTGTATTAAATTATGTACTTTAATGTGATTTTTGTGCAATAAAGATCTTAAACAACCAAACAAACAACCAAGACCCAGGACAATTTGAAAAAAGCCATTTTGAACTTGCCCTGGCTGGGGATCGAACCCAGAACTTCAGACTGATGGACTAGCATGTTAACCAATACGCCACAGAGGTCATCGAATGAGTAAGAATCGCTCAAATGTGTGAAAGAAAATCTTTTGAACGTAGTCGTATAAGTTTGGTAGGGTTAGGAAGTCGCGAAGCCACACAAAGTTTTATCATGTGGTTAACACTTGACTTGGCGGGGCGTTTAATAGAGTGGAAAGATCCTACCGCAATTAGATGCAAATGGGAGTCACATAGTCACGTCTTTTTGGCCTAGAATAGGACCACTCCATCACTTTCTGTGGATGTCGTGAGATGTGACTAAACGACTATGCACAAACATATCGTGCTACAACTGTGTTCCCAAGGAGGGTTAACGTCGGGCGGTGGACGGTCGTAAAACTCAGGCCAAATTATTTAAACTTTTTCTGCTATTTCTTCTCCACTTCGCATGACGTACCCTTCTAATATCTTTACAGTCTTTGGCATCCTTGGATGACCATTGTTCTTCTTCTTCGTCTAAGCGCATTCCCGGTTGCATCTTCAGCTGTGCTGCTTCGGAGCCCGGGGTGCGCTTTCCCGCTTTTTATTCTCCAAATATAATATGCATGTCAATAGTCACCAAAGCATGCCAAAGACCTTGCTAAATGGAGAAGGAATAGCCAGAACACTTTAAATGATTTGGCTATAGTTTTACAACCGGCCGCCTGCCTGACGTCAACCCTCTTTGGGAATGTATTTGTGCGAAAAGTTTTACAACCGGCCGCCGCCCGACGTTAACCCTCCTTGGGAATGCAATTGTAGCACGAGATGTTTGTGCTTAATCCTTTAGTCGCCTCTTACGACATCCACAGGAAGAGATGGAGTGGTCCTATTCTAACCCGGAACCACACAGGTGGATGACCATTGTTATGCGTATTATATTTGGAGAAGAAAGAGTACCTCGGGCCCCGAAGCAGCACAGCTGGGACAACCGTGAACGCGCTAAGATAAAGAAAGTCACGTCTTTACGTCTGGAGCATTATAATCCAAAGGCCTAAAGTACCTTAGTATTGAAGATGGCTGATTAAGACTTATTTGCTAAATTAATTACAAAGCAAAACTAGTGGTTATGTGAGAATAGTAGACCTCGCGAGCTCTTATAACCATGCAATAACCAACACTTTCCCCTTGCCCCTGGCTTAGAAAATTGACACACAAGTTCCTTGATTTATTTTAATTGTTTAATCAATTGCGATTTTTGATTGAGGGAGAAATAGGGGGAAAAGGGGAACCTTTGCTGTAGCGTTATTTAATGACGAATTTGAATCAAATTTGAGAGGCTGACTAAGGACTTCATTCTACACAAATGCAAAAAACAAAAGTGGAGGGGGAAATTTGCTGTAGCGTTATATACGGACGGATTTCACTGAAATGGCTTTGCTAAGCTAGGGAAAAGGGTAAAGTGTCAATTATTGCATGGTTATAAGGGCTCGTGAGGTCTACTGTTCTCACAGAACCACTAGTGTCTAGTGAAATGCACCTATCGTATAATATCAAAAATATATTCAAGCATTTTTTTACAACATTTCAATACTCATGTGCGAGAACCTACAGGTGGCAGCTGAAAATCAGTGCCTTGCTCTTGTAGTGAGATACGCGCTGAGCTGCTGCCTATTTATATCACTGCGACACATAATCACATACATGTCTGACTGACATGTATGTGTTAATTTCCTTGTTTTTATTTATTGTTTTTGATGTGTCTTGTGTGTCTTTGTTGGTACAAATAAAGCATTTACTTACTTTCTCATGCGAAAAATTCAAAACCCATGCAAAGGTAGTCATTTTCACTTACGTATGTATGAGAAGCTCCGTAAAGGCAATGCACTGGAAAGTGGAAAGCTCGCGCGGATAAGCCTCTCGATATTTTATGCAAAAAGGGCTTACGCTGTCAACTCCTGGCGAAGTGTGGGTCGACACTTTCTATTTATATTTTATTCGTAATAGGTATCGGTTTTACCGAGTTTTTATTTAACTTGCAATTTTCGTAAGTACGAAGTTATCTATAGATGTACGTTGTACATTAAAATTTTATCAAAACCATTTTTCAACACGTCTTAATGTCTGGTATTAAAAACACTGGAATTTGACGTGTCTGTGTCCTCTCTGACCATGCTGCATATAAATCAAAACGTCTATGTCAAATTTTACCTAAATTTTATTGACTAGGTAGCGGCCACGTACGACCAAACTGTGGAATCAACTTCCTGCAGCGGTGTTCCCGAACCGATACGACATTAAAACCTTCAAAAAACGAGTCTATATCTTTCTGAAAGGCCGGTAACGCTCTTGTTACACCCCTGGTGTTGCAGTTGTCCATGGGCAGCGGTGATCACTTACTATCAGGTGACCCGCTTGTTCGTTTGCCGCCCTATAACATAAAAAAACCCTTACATCAGTGTGTCTGTGTCATCGTAGCTCCTAAACGAATAGACCGATTTCGATGCGGTTTTTTTTAATCTAAGTCCTTATCTTTTGAGATGGTTCCTAGCTATGTTTGATGAAAATTGGTTCAGCTGTTCAAAAGTTATTGGGGGTGAACGAAATCAAACTTGAAAGTCGAAAGTTTTTTAAATCGTCCGGTAAATTTTGTTACCTATAGCAACATTATATTCGATTTCTGCCAAATATAAATAAGTACACTGGAAACTAAAAAACAATCGAATACAATGTTGCTATAACAAGTTTAATCCGCTAGATGACAGAAAGTCAAATCAGTAACCTAACCTAATAAATCCTAACAAGTTACAATCAAAGGGTGGTGTAGGCCTTTTACTGCTTCAAGGGAGCTTCTGGCGACAAATCTATACGAGTCCACTGGTTTTCATAGACGATTGAGTGGCGGACGACGCCCGAAGACGCCCACACAGTCCGCAAAACAATTATCACTACAGCCGTACTATGACTGTCCACTTTAACTATTTCACACATTGTTCATGAGCATAAATGCATTTATAACACCAAACAACACCAATTTCATATTATATCAATCAATTTTCAAAATAATTTAAATAATACATTTCTTCGAGTCAAATAGCTCCCTTAATATCAGTTTTTCCCCGTTAATAAATTTAAAATCACGTTGAAAAGGGATATGATCAATAACAAGTGATACTATTTTATGACTTTATATGCTCTTGGCAGTGCCAAACCATTTATTTTTGACCCAGTTATCTACTTTCGACTTTCAAGACTTCACAGATACACATACGTCAAACTTATAACACCCTTTCTTCTTCATGAGGGGATAAAATTGCGTCGCAGCTAGGATCAAAGTCAGACAGGTATTTAATTTACGACGTATTTTGTGTGTGTAAACTGGCACAATCGATCCGTTTATCTGCCGATAAAGGCAGATATGATAAGGATTATTAATAAACTGACCCCGTTGTATGCATGTTGAAAGTTTTATGAAGCTTTGAAGGGGAAAAGAGGGGGCTATATATGTAAGTAATTAATTATAGGTTAAAGTCACAAAGTTCGTATTGCGAGTGGTTTATTGTTTTTTAGGAATTTTAATAATGACTAACGTATTAGTATTAGAGTATTTCACTTAAAGCTATAAAATAAAAAATGTAGTAAATGTAAATGTAGAATGTACCAGTTGCTTCTCTTTCTACGCAATCGTAAAAGCCGATCGAGGGAATGGACAAATATGCAAATCATGTTTATAGGCTATGCGGCTAGCAAACCATCACTATTTCGATTCCGTTTTTAGGGTTCCGTACCCAAAGGGTGCAAACGGGACCCTATTACTGAGACTCCGCTGTCTATCCGTCTGTCACAGGGCTCTATCTCTTGAACCGTAATAGCTAGACACTTGAAATTTTCACCGACTATGTATTACTGTGGCCGCTATAACAACAAATACTGAAAATAAAAAAAAAGTTAAAAATTAAAGGGGGTCGTTATACAAGAAACGTGTTTTTTTAGCGTTTTTAACTAGATCTTTATAATGACATTAACTAGATACTTGAAATTTTCACAGATTATGTATTACTATGGCCGCTATAACAACAAATACAAAAATAAAAAAAAGTTAAAAATTAAAGGGGGTCGTCATACAAAAAACGTGTTTTTTTAGCGTTTTAAAACATTGTACGGTGGTACGGAACCCTTCATGTACGAGTCCGACTCGCACTTGCCCGTTTATTTCTTGTATGTTCGACATCACGCTAAGCGTGGCCGTTGGTTCACACGGGGTAGTTAGGGATAAAGACGTGATAATGTATCTGTCTGTACCCGTGTGGTTCTGGGTTAGTATAGAACCACTCCATCTCTTCCTGCAGATGTCGTAAGAGGCGACTAAAAGACTAAGCACAAACATCTCGTGCTACAATTGCATTCCCAAGGAGGGTTGACGTCAGGCAGTCGACCGGTTGTACAACTATCTATAGCCAAATCATTTAAAGTATTCCGGCTATTTCATCTCCATTTTGCAAGGTCTTTGGCATCATTGGGTGATCATTGACTTACATGTTATATTTGGAGAAGAAAAAGTGGGAAAGCGCACCCCAGGCTCCGAAGCAGCACAGCTAAGGATGCAACCGGGAATGCGCTTAGCAAAGAAGAAGAATGTATCTGTCTGTATGTATTACTTAAAGTTGTCATTGCATACAAGTAAAAAGTGAGACTATGTCTATGACGCCACTATGTCAGTCCGAGTACAGGAGCAGTGCACGAGGGCTATTCCACTGCAAAGAGGTGTGAGACAGGGAGACGTTATATCTCCGAAACTGTTTACCGCTGCACTGGAAGATGCCTTCAAGCTCCTGGAATGGAAAGGACTTGGCATCAACATCAATGGCGAGTATATCTTTTTCGACACTCTTATTCTACAGGCGTTGTCCCGTCAGCATGGAAGACTGCGATAGTCCACCCGATACCCAAAAAAGGGGATCGCTCTGATCCTGGCAATTACAGGCCTATTGCCATTACCTCCTTACTCTCCAAAATAATGGAGTCCATTATTAACCGCCAGCTCCTCCTGTATCTCGAAGAGCACCAGCTTATAAGCGATCGCCAGTATGGTTTTCGTCAAGGACGGTCTGCTGGCGATCTTCTGGTATACCTGTCCCATAAATGGGCGGAATCGGTTGAGAGTAAGGGGGAGGCCTTGGGGGCTGGCCTGGACATGGCGAAAGCCTTCGATCGGGTTTGGCACAAGGCACTTCTGTCAAAACTTCCGTCTTTCGGGTTGCCTGAGAGATTGTGCCAATGGATTACCAGTTTCCTCACAGGGCGTAGCATCAAAGTCGTTGTTGACGGTTCATGCTCTGAATGTAAGCCCGTGAATGCTGGTGTCCCACAGGGCTGTGTTCTGTCTCCTACGCTTTTTCTTCTGCATATCAATGATATGCTGCAATCCAGCAGCACTCATTGCTATGCGGATGATACCACGGTAGACACTTTTTATTCCGGCCAAGCCAATATTTTTCGGGCAAGCGTCTCTGAGTGTCGAACAAAACTTGTTTCTGATATCGAAACTTCATTGAACCAAGTTTCAGATTGGGGTCTATCCAACTTAGTCCAATTTAACCCCAATAAAACACAAGTTTGTGCGTTCACCGCTAAAAAAAGTCCCTTTGTCATATCTCCCTCGTTTCAGGGCGCTTCCCTCGATATACAACCGAGGATCGGAATTCTCGGCGTCGAGATTTCAAGCGACGTTCAATTTCGCGGTCATCTAAATGACAAGGCTAAGTTGGCTTCTAAAAAAATTGGTATCCTCGGTAGAGCAAGGCGATACTTCACACCGGCACATCGCCTTCAGCTGTATAAGGCACAAGTTAGGCCGCATATGGAATATTGTTCCCATCTCTGGGCCGGGGCACCTAAATACCAACTTCTTCCTTTTGACCGGATTCAAAATCGCGCAACTCGTATAATCGATGATGAGACTCTCGTCAGCCGTCTCGATCCTCTGGCTCTACGTAGGGATGTTGCATCCTTGTGCATTTTTTATCGCATTTATCATGGGGAATGTTCTGAAGAATTGTTCGACCTAATACCTGCTGCAAAATTTCACCACTACACTACCCGCCTGAAATTAAAATACCATCCACACCACCTGGATAGTTGGCAATCAACCACCGTACGTTTTAAAAGGAACTTCCTGCCACGAACGACCGAACTGTGGAATAAACTTCCTGCAGCGGTGTTCCCGAACCGATACGACATTGAAACCTTCAAAAAACGAGTCTATATCTTCCTGAAAGGCCGGTAACGCTCTTGTTACACCCCTGGTGTTGCAGTTGTCCATGGACAGTGGTGATCACTTACCATCAGGTGACCCGCTTGTTCGTTTGCCGCCCTATAACATAAAAAAAAAAAAAAAAAATATCACTCACCTTCGATTCGCCGACGATATAGTTGTTATGGCAGAATCCATGGAGGATTTAAGTACTATGCTCGGAGACCTTAATAGAGTTTCCCAACAGGTGGGCCTTAAAATGAACATGGACAAAACGAAAGTAATGTCGAATGTCAATGTTGTGCCCATACCTGTTTCTGTTGGGAGCTCCACCCTCGAAGTTGTAGACCAGTATACCTACCTGGGTCAATCGATCCAGGCAGGAAGTTCCAGCTTCGAGGAAGAGGTCTTTCGACGAATCCGACTCGGCTGGGCAGCGTTCGGGAAGTTACGCAGTGTCTTCTCGTCCAAAATACCTCAGTGCCTTAAGACGAAAGTTTATGCCTATGTCCAGCAGTGGACGTTATGCGGCTGAAATGATGATGATGATGATGATGAAAAAGTGAGACTTTACTTTTTTAGGGTTCCATAGTACCCTTTTAATAGAAACCCTTATAGTTTCGTCATGTCCGTCCGTCCGTCCGTCCGTGCGTCTGTCTGTCCGTCCGGGCTAGTACTCCCCCGCTACTGCACCGATTGTTACGAAAATTGGTGGAGAGATAGATATTGAAGTTCCAAAAGTTGATTTTTAAAATTATGAAAATATGATTTTTTTTTAGCCTTCCATACAAAGAAAAGTAAATTTAAAAAATTAAATTGGACTAACCCCAACGTGTGGTGTATCGTTGAAAAGGTCTTTTAAAATGCAACAAAAACTGCTTTGAAACTATGTAGATTAAACCCCCCAGTCTTGAGATAATCTAATACAAAGTTAAAATTTGAGGTGTCCCCCCACCGTAACTTTTGAAATATTACTAAAATAATTCTGAAAAAAATGTGGTATCTACCTCAAAGTAAGTACTTTCAATTAAAACTATAGCAGTCTCGGTATCATAATATCATAAATCGTAAAGCGCAATTTACCTTTAGAACTTTTATATTATGCTACGGAACCCCTCATGGGCGAGTCCGACTCGCACTTGGTCGCTTTTTTTAAAATCAAATATTGTTTATTATATTATGACGACCTCCGGGGCGTAATGGTTAACACGCTAGACCGCTAATCCGGAGGTTCTGGGTTCAATCCCCAGCCAGGGCAAGTTGGAAAATGGCCTGTTTCAAATTTTTCTGGGTCTTGGGTGTTTATGTATTTATCATAAAATATAGTAGTAACTAAGGTCGCTGGAAAGCGCTGGACGCAGGCCGCTCTAGATCGGTCATTTTGGAAATCCCTGGGAGAGGTCTATGTCCAGCAGTGGACGTTATGCGGCTGCAATGATGATGATAATGATAGTATTGTTGAGTTAGTATCCCATAATACAAGTTTATAACTTACTTTGGGGCTAGCTCAATAAGTATGATTTGTCCCTATATATTTATATTTAATAAACTAAGAATAAATCTTAAAAAATCACTAGTATCGTCACCGTATTTAAGAGAATCTGGAAAACTGACCTCTTCTTTTTCGTCTAAGCGCGTTCCCGGTTACATCCTCAGCTGTGCTGCTTCGGAGCCCGAGGTGCGCTTTCCCGCTTTTTCTTCCCCAAATATATCATGCATATCAATGGTCACCCAAGGATGCCAAAGACCTTGCAAAACGGAAAAGAAATAGCCGGATCAGTTTAAATGATTTGGCTATAGTTTTACAACCGGCCGCCTGCCTGACGTAGGGTTGACGTCCTTGGGAATGCAATTGTGGCACAAGATGTTTGTGCTTAGTTCTTTAGTCGCCTCTTACAACATCCACATGAAGAGATGGAGTGGTCCTATTCTTACCCGGAACAACACGGGTACTGTATCTGGAAATCTGGAAAACTGACCTCATTCTTACTAATTGACGATATTTTTTTTTTATTACAAAAAATTTAACATTCTTTTTTAAGATTCTTTTTATAAGATTCATGTGACGTTCTTTTTATAAGCAAAAACATAATAATATTGAAAATTATGAAATAAGTTCTTAGAAAAAATATTTTTTTGAGCTTATTTTTCGTACAAGCTTTTATTGTGAGACCTAAGTACTTATTGAGACAATCGTAATATTCCCAAACTCGATGGGCTTGCGTCGTTTTATTACAGGGTTCCTATAGCTACCTTCTGGCTCCATCATCAGATCATCTTCTTGTTATAATAATATTGGATTGTAATCTGATTTACATTGGCATACAGAATTTCACCTCAATTGAAAACCAGAAAGTGGCTCTTTAACTTGCAAGATTTGACTCAAACAAATAAATTAAACCGGACAAGCTAAATAAAAGCTTGTAAAAATACTAAAAAATATACAAGACGCGTTCAACAAAACCCTTATTTTATCTTTTCGAAGAGCCCTCATCCCCTTGACCGCAACATTCGGTCCTTATATAGGTACTTAAGAGCCCGTATGACCCTAATAGTACTTAGAGCGATCTTAAATATTATCAATAATAACGAAATACTCACATTAAAATAAAAACACAGCAAAGTTCAGGATGTTTCGAAAACATGGTTGCTTAAAATTTTCTCGATAGAAAAACATTGAGGAGTTGCCTCCAAATCACCTCAGAATTATACTAAAACGGAAAGTATTCAAGAAACACAATAAATTAGCCCTTGTAACTTTGGATTATAATTGAATTAAACATAGGGCAGGAATCATAAGTCTTATTTTTTAAATAACTCTTAAGTATTCTTTGTAAAACGAAAAAAACCTAAAAAGCAGAAACGAGTACACCAGTCACAATGACCCACCGTGACCGTTTCACCCCGCATGGCTCGCTGTCTCGCTTCGGCTAGAGTAAATATGTGTGCGTGGAAGCGGGAGCAAAATTTTGATTATCTAAATCAGGCGCTGCTACTACTGACTTGTCGCTAACTTGTACTTTCAGATCTGTGTTTTATCTGTGATCCAAAACTTCTATCTCTAAAGAAAACTTTGGTAAAATCTGCTAGATGACAATAAGTCAAATCAGACACTTTTTTCTAAATGTCAAAACAAACATTTTCAATGGGATTTGTATGAAATCCAAAACCGTGACGTCATAGATATTTGGAGTCAAATAGCGCTCTTAATATCAGTTTTTCTGCATTAAAAAATCTAAAATCATGTTGAAAATGGATATGATCAATGACAAGCGCAAGGACAATAAATACTAAATAAAAATGGTTGCCTGTAAAGTCGGTTTTACGGGCGAAGATTTTACGTGACAACGGCGGCAGACCGATCATAGTTGAGTGGGAGAGAGACGCAAGGCATTCGGCGGGCCTCTCTCTCGTTCGGTGACTCATCGTAACGTTACCGAGCGTTACACTTTTTCATAAGTGACTCCCAGCCGCAACCTAATTTAAGACGTTGTCACGTCAATAATTTATTTTAGACCCAGTCATCTACCCAATTGTCTATGGAAATTAAATACTTATGTCAACCAGTTTTACAGACGCAATACAGATACAATGTATCTTTACATACAATTTATTACAATGTATCTGTAAATAGTAAACAGAAGTAAATTTCATTAGACAATGACATTTAAATTTTGTCGTATTATGCAGAAGACAAGCTACATTTGATACAGACATTTTGTAGTCGACCCAATTTATCAAGAAGTTCCTCAGAGGCATCCAGATATGCGTAATCAAGAACAGGAATCAGCAAAGAGCGTGTCAGTAGCACTTTCATACTTATTGGAAGAAAATTTTGCATACGCCTCAGAGAATGTATGCTTGCGAATTACCTCGTTGATTTAGGCTGACCATAATAAAGTTTCATCAATAATTATTCCCAAGTTTTTGACTGTTGGAGAGAAAGGAATGATAGTACCATTTAGCATAACATTGGGAACAGGAACAGAATGAAACTTTGATATGAAATAGGGACTTCCGATAACAATCGCTTGAGATTTATCTGCATTGACCATAAGCCCGAAGTTATAGGACCAAGCTGCAATAGCGGCAAGGTCAGAGTTGATAGTACCCACAGCGCGGCTGAATTTGTTGAGTGGGGCGGCCGTATAAATCTGAAAATCGTCTGCATATAAGTGAAATGACGATGAAGGAGAAGACGTTATACCGTCAATGAAAATTGAAAATAAAATTGGGGATAGTACTCCACCCTGAGGAAGACCAGTGGTAAGCTCACACCACTCAGATTTACTCTGATCAACTTTCACCAGCTGATGACGCCCATGGAGGTAGGAGTGAAACCAAGCAAGCGATGATGAAGAGAAGTTAAGGGAATTTAGAACGCCGAGCAAGATGTCGAAATCCACAGAATTAAATGCGTTAGAGTAATCTAGCAAAACTAAAATAGTAAGCTCCTTATTTTCTATGTTGAGTCTAATATTGTCTGTTATCTTGACGAGAGCAGTCGTTGTGCTATGTCCGGCACGAAACCCAGATTGATGTTGATTCAACAATTTATGCGAAGAGAGATGTTTTGTTATTTGTTGCTGGACATTGTGCTCAATAATTTTTGAAAGAACTGGGAGAATGGATATTGGACGGAATTGGGAAGGTAGGGAAGGGTTAGGTTTTTTTGGGAGTGGAATGACATGTGCGTATTTCCAAGCAGAAGGAAAGATTTATTCATCATTAATCAGATTATCTCTATAAGAAGGTATATTTTTTCTCTTTGGGCACAGAATACATAAGAGTACAAACTTTGGGTAAACCTTCCCTAGGAATTATGTAGTAGTAGTAGAATAAGTCAAAGATTTAACAAAACAAGTACTTATAGTAAGCTAAAAAAGTTTCAACAAGTTCTTAAGCAAAAAAAACCGGCCAAGTGCGAGTTAAACTCGCGTGGAGAGGGTTTCGTACAATTGTTTGTATTCTTATAGGTTTTTCTGTAATCTACAAGCAATGAACAATATTTTGTATTTTTCCTAATTCAATTTTTATTTTCTTTCATGAATAACAACTATTCATTAAACAATAATAACAAAAATATATTTGAGCTCCTCATAACGAGCCCTTTCATTTGATATATGACAGTAAGGTTTGCAAAACTTTTTTTTTAATTTCCTAATTTTTCCCCCGAAAATGACCCATTATTTAAAAAAATATTTATTTACTTCGCACATATGTATTTGGGTCGTAGGATTACAACATTCTACCAAATTTCACCTGATTCGGTCCAGTACATTCGGAGCAAATTGGCTGTGACAGACGGACGGACAGACAGACGCACGAGTGATCCTATAAGGGTTCCGTTTTTTGATTTTTTGTACGGAACCATAAAAAAAACACTAAACGCTTACAATTATTTTTCTGAAAGGAGAGGAAATAACCGTAACAATGCCGGATGACCTTTGCCGAATCCTGCAGCCGAGGTAAAAGCTTACTGATTGGCTGAAGGGCCTGAACTCTGGCATTTCATTGTTAGTATATTAATTTACAATAATTTCATGAACGTGATACTTGAAATGTATGGCTTTCGGTCTTACGTAACATTATATTTAGAAGTTAATGGTAAAATTATAATTATCTGGTTCAAATACCTACTAGGTACGTCAGTTATAACCTGTTGGACTACTTTTAAAATAAACAATAATTTGTTGTCATCCTACCAGATAAGAGCGTATGATAAATATTTCACGTATTATATAAATAATACATAGTTTTCGCGATATATACGAAAAACTTTTTTTTTTTCTAGAACGAAAACGCTCTGTAAATTGCTTCTTATCCGATGACGTCACACGAAAGTATCTGGTTCAAACTGCAAACAACAAACTTTACCAAGCTAGTTATCGTTACTACTATTTTGTCTATATGACGTAAATATATTTTAACATGCAACAGATCTGTGCTTGCTACATTCTTATGTATACATCAACGTTACAGGGAATATCAAGTTGATTCCTGAAATGAAATCTATTTCACGGTTGGAGTTACCTGTAGATGACGTAAACATTATGTACATAATAATAACCATACTCGTATTTGCACCTACGTTCTATGGGCCAGCCGGGGCCAACGGCTTAATGTGCTTTCCAAAGCACGGAAAAGAAAATTCGGCTCGAGATTTTTTTTTTTCCACTTTTGGTCATCCATCCAAGTACGAAACCAGGGTTGCTTAAGTTGCCAAAGCGCTAGCAATGCGCATTGCACACATGCTCCCAACGGGCCACCAAGCTAGGAGGGCAATGTATACACTAAATATCATCTACAGATTTTATTTGAGAAGATAGACCTTTGCAAAGCTAGGACCTAGTGTTAACCAAACTCACTCGAAATTCAGGACATATTCTCAGAAGCACCAATTTAGTCATCCCGAGATTGAAGCTAACGAAGCAAAAACAATTCGGCCAGAGCCTGCCACGCTCAAGTGTAGTGTAAACAACGCAGAAATTGTTTCTTTTGAAGTAAAAAATTGGTTTGTTTTCTCTGGCGCCCTTTTAAGCTTGATAACATTTTTGAAATGATTTCCATGTTCGTCACGCAGGGAAGTATCATACTTACTTACGGCCGTGCCACAAACGTGGAACCATTTTTTTTAAGTCGTTATCATAAACGAAACAGTCAAGAGGATTGACAACCTTCATAATTCGAATTTTACTTTAAATTTTGTAGCTAGATGGAGCTACTAGTTTGAAAAAAGGTTGTTTCAAAGTAGTTTTTAGGGTTCCGTACCCAAAGGGTGCAAACGGGACCCTATTACTGAGACTCCGCTGTCTGTCCGTCTGTCCGTCTGTTACAGGACTCTATTGTACACTTGAAATTTTCACCGATTATGTATTATTGTGCCGCTATAACAACAAATACTCAAAATAAAAAAATAATAATTAAAGGGGTCGCCATACAAAAGACGTGTTTTTTAGGGTTTTTAACTAGATCTTTATAATGGCATTAACTAGATACTTGAAATGTTTACAGATGATGTATTACTATGGCCGCTATAACAACAAATACTAAAAATAAAAAAAAGTTACAAATTTAAGGGGGTCGTCATACAAAAAAACGTGTTTTTTTAGGTTTTTAAACATTGTACGGAGGAACGGAACCCTTCATGTACGAGTCCGACTCGCACTTGCTCGTTTTTGAGTTAGGTTAACTCGAAAAAAGATGTTTTTGCAGGTGAAAAACGGTCAGGTTTTCGATTCGTCGTCTTCGTTTTACATTGACTCTTTCTGTCTAGCATTATACACTACAAGCCCTTTGTCTTGACACGTAATCCTAATTGCGAACATGTGCATTTCTGACAATAAACAAATTGATCAGCCCTCGACTCACCTACTTTCGCCTACGTGTGGCCTTTTCCTACGTGACGGCCGAGCCGCCTACTAATGCGATCTTACAGATAGGTTCTTATTAGTACGATAATAGCTCAGTTTTGTACCCGTATTTAATTAATATATTTTAGTTCGTTCGTTTTCGTTTGTCTCGCCTTATATTTTGTTCTATCACAATACAATACAATACAAATTATCTTTATTGCACTATTATAATATAACACATATATAAAAAAATAAATAACAAACACGAAGAAAATATTGGTACAAAGGCGGACTTATCGCTAGATGCAATCTCTTCCAGTCAACGGTTTTAGTTTTTAGGCACTTCCACTTCCAATTAAACATAGGACAGACTAGATTGATTAATATTTATTTATGGTTATGTATTTGTAAATTTATTTTTGTTGTATATATTTTAATGTAGGTATATATTTTATGAAGTAATATATGTATATGTATGTAAGTAATTGTGTATATGTAATAATAATAATAGTATGTTTATATGTGTTGTGATTATTATCTTTTAAGTTTAGTTTAGTTTAAGTTTTCTTTATATAAATTCATTACCTATACATTTTATTCACACCCACATAAAACTCTCCAATCGACCCAAAGGTTTGACTGTTAGAGAATGCTTTTAGCATTAAGTCCGCCTGTTGTACTTTAAACGTGTATATGTGTGTACAATAAAGTATAAATAAATAAATAAACGGTAGAGGAAAAATTAGTAGCTCGTACAGAACAAGGTGGGCTCGTAGGTCTATCACTTCTTCTTCCTCACCTTACCCCACTTTTCGTGGGATCGGGACAGCATGTGAGTCTGTTATTACTCTCCATACTGAATAAAGATTTGGCTGAAAATGTTATCCTCCTTGGGAATGCATTCGTGCAAAAAAAGTTTTACAATTGGCTGCTGCCTGACGTCAACCCTCCTTGGGGATGCAGGTTGTAGCACAAGATGTTTGTGCTTTGGCCTTTTGTCGCCTCTTACGACATCCACAGGAAGAAATGGAGTGGTCTTATTCTAGGTCGGAAATGAAACGGCAATTTATTCTATTACTAAAAGAATTTACATGTATTTAACCCATTGATTGGGATAGTAACATATATTATACACGTTAAAAAAATACTTCATACGTTCTTCGTTCATACGTAACCGAAGGGCATGTATGAAAAGGTTGATGAGTGTAGATGAAGCGAACGAGGTCTGTCAGGATCGTAGCAAGTGGAGGTCCATAGTCTCTACCTACCACTGTGGGAAACAGGCGTGATAGTATGTGTGTATGTATGTATGATACACATCTAAGCAAGATGCATATTATGTACAGTTGGCAATGTATCATATATAATAAATAAATGCGATTTCTCAAAAAATATTTATAATTTTTTTAAAATAATTTTCTCATATAAATATGGTAATAAAAATTAATATTTACAATGAAAAACAAACATTTAACAAAAATGATGTTCTGCCAAGTTAGGGGTTAAAGAGCATTTCTTCTAAAAAAATAATCGTTTACATCTATCTATTCAGATGGACGTAAGAATATAAATAAAACAATTTGATGACCTCCTTGGCATAACGACATAAGTGATACTTCAATTTATATTTATATCTACCTAATTTGTATAGATAATTCTACTAACAGGTGGAATAAATGAAAGTTATAATTATTTATAGTTATAATGAAATGTAAATATTTTAGTTCATCATATGATGAACTAAAATATTATTTAGTATTTATTACTGGAATGTCCCTTCCATTGTCCTTTTGTATATACTAAGTGGAAGGGACATTCACGTAATAAATCTTACCACGGGCTATACTAGATGACTAAAGTATAATAAAATTAAAATTACAGTCAAAGAACAAAAAAAAATTCGACATTTTCATACAAAAGTGTGTAGCCGCCTGGGCGATTTGTATGGGAATATCGAATTTTTTTTTGTTCTTCGGCAATTATTTTAATCTAATTATACTATAATGATCTAGTATAGACCGTAGTTCGATTTATTGAGGGTATGTCCCTTCCACGTTGTATAAAGACATTTTTATCTACCTAATTATAATATATTTACTACAACATCATACCAAATTTTTAATAACTGGAATTCTCATAAACTGTTTTCAAATTCCTAGTTTATATATATTTGAATAAAATGTTCTCTCGTATCGATAAAAGCCTTCAATATATTTATCGGCGCAGCAGACTCGAGCGGAACTAATGCATTCGCACAATTTCCCTCTTTGGATAACAAACTGTACTTTACATACACGATAAGTATAACACTATGAATGTTTGTATATTAGAGATTTTAATATCACAATTTCAGAAAATTAATTGTATACTTTTTGAGTTACGTGTAGTTAGTGTTACATCTCGGGGGTCGGAAGAGTGTTGAGTTTTTCTAGCGACCACCAGGCGCAATCCGAAAGGGGACATATTATGCCTTTCCCTCAAAATCGTACATCGTAATTGTCAAATTAAAAAATAATATAAAAATTACGCTATAGCGTGTAAAAACATGGTTGTGAGCAAACATGTTAGAAGAGACTCAGGTTGACAGGTTAAGCCCGAGACGTCTCAAATATTGCCAATTTGGAAATTAAATAGAAGTCTTCAAAATGTTTTATAATGTAAAGTTATCAAGTAAGTAAGCATATGGTGTATATTAAAAGTAATAAAAATTCACCATTATGCTCCGTTTTTATAGCTTCCCTCAGAATTATTGTTACGGCTACACGATTTTCATTCATAAACCAACTTTACTCAAATGTAATTAAAGACGCTGCTGTTAATAAAATAAAGAAAAGTCCATTAACGCTTAAGTACAGTATACAAAATTAATACAATGAACAAACCAATCAATAAGCCAGCGGCTCAAAAGAAAAGATATTTCATCGGTAACAATACACCAAGATTGAGGAGTATTTGATTAAAAAGTAATTTGAATTGTGGACCCAATTTTTAATAGGATTAGGTGCAATTTTGTTTATGGATTTTCGAGAAAACAATGCTTAGATTGAGCGTTGAGGAGTGATCGATGGGTTGGTTCGTTTGGATTTAGCCAAAAGATTACGGCGATCCGTCTTTTCAACGTATGAATTTTGTTATTCTCTTTCTAGTTTTTATTTAAACGGTTGGGTGGTCATTCATCTTGTCCATGAAAAAGAGTGAACATGTGTCTTTTTTAGGAAAAAATTTAGGCTGGTAACATATTTTAAAGGTATGTTCAGTTTAGCAACACCAATAAATATATGTCGCAGTTGAATGGTATAATCCACTAATTCATTGGTATTACAGCTCGGTTTTGTAAAACAGCGTAAAATAACTGAACCCTCATACGCAGAATGGCATGACATGAACGATTTGTATTCATCAATGCCGCGACGCAAGACGTAAGATTGTAGATTTTAGTTCGGAATTCTTCACAGCATTCCAAAAGTAACCTGTTTTCATCGAGAGATGTCGGAGACATCGTTTATGATTTTGGACTGCAATTGGTTAAGAAGAATAAAGCAGATCTTCAGCTTGGTTCCCATATCTGCCTTCCGGCAAGATGGAGGATTTACGTGAATCAAATGAAGGCCGAGAGAAACCGCTACGCCATTGAGATTATGTCGCGTTAACAAACTTTTCTGTATCCACTTGCATCAAACTTTGTATCATTCCTAATTGGTGTTCTATGATGTTGGAGACTAGATTACATAGTAAGAAGTTGAATTGAGGTTTTATTTTAATACCACGCGTGATAAAAAAAGAAACAATGAATTGCCCCGTCATAAATTTGTTTCATAATAACAAGCCTGTAAATAACCTATTCTGCAGTCTATACGTGGTTAGCTGGTTTGTTAAACGTGACACATAGACAATCCAGCTAAACGATATACAGCTGTTTAACAAAACCGAGCTGTAATGCCAAACAACTAGAGGTTTAGTGAATTAGCGGTTTACGAGTATACCATCCAACTGCGACATATATACACATATTTTCTGGTTGACTGGGAGAGAATGCCATATGGCAGGTCCACCACTTGTACAATTGTTTTTTTGTGCAGTAAAGTTTGAAAACAAATAAATTTGATAGGGATGTGGACTGGGCCCGAAAAATTGTATTTTATTTAGTCCTTCAGTTAGATTATCCAAAAACAATGAACCCATATTTTTCTGTTTATTAAAGTAGTAAAATTCACAAATATACAGCCCGTCGAAGATTCGGAGTGGGGGTGATTGACGTCACCGTCAAGAGAAAATCGTACTTGATCGTGACGTCATTTGGAATTTAAATGCGCTGTATCTTTGTAATTATTTGCCAATCAGAAAAAAGAAATACGTGTACAATATTTTTTTAAAAATCTACCTGATGGATGAGTTAAAACTATTTTTAGTTGGAAAAGAAAAGCATTTTTTTCAATTCGTTAAGTTCACTAACAAATACTACTTTTCTATACAAAATTACAAGCATAGGCACAGTTATATAAAGCTATCTTCGTATTTAATAATTGCAGTATTGTTTAGTCATTTGTTTTCAGTAAAAAAAAGTAATAAAATAAAAAAAATCATCAATAAAAACGTGTGGCACTCGGGGACTGCCGCGGTTAAGCTATTGCATACGAGACGTTAGACGATGCACGGCTTTCAACGCCGCGCCGCTGTGCCGGTCGGTAGGCGGAGTGGGGGGTGTTAGTTTTTATTTTCTTTACGGAATTTCTTGATTCAGTCGCCGCGCTCAAAGCCCGCGATAAAAGCTATGCAATAGCTTAAAAGCCGTGAGGTTCCAGACAGAGTAGAATAGGTAGAACTCGGTCTTCCCGTGGATGTCATCGACTTAGGAAACACAAGCTAAATAAAGCTTTTAAACATCAATGAGACCTCTCCAATCCGTCTGGCCAAATACTCCGGCTATTCTGGCTAAGTATTGCTCTGTAGTACAGAGAGGTCGTGCTCTTGCAGTGGAGACTAAAAAAGACCTGGATAATGATGATGATAATGAAAAATCTATCACTAGTGTTGGCCACTTACACACACGAAAACAAAGCATCCCAGGCTCACTTAACATGGAAATCGGTCTAGGCACCGCATCCACGCCATGTTAATGTTATCAGTTAATCCAACCCACACCTCTTATTGTTCCAATAGCTCTGTCCGACTGTCTTCGCATCTACGTTATTATATGAATTTCATCAAATGACGTCATTCGTAATAGGTCAAAGGGTTATAATGTACATTATGTACCGTAATAGGTAATTACACAAAAGTCTGAAACTTGGTTCTCCATAGATATAATCTAGAATTTTGAAGTAGCCTTTTAGAACTTATTTTCTCGGTGACGGATTGACAGGCAATTTTCTTAGTGAATTAGCTTTCTTCGTCAACTGTTGAAAGGAATATAACTAAATAAACAGAACCACTGATAGATGCTGTCTGAATTTTTTTCATTTAATGACCTACGAAGATTTAAATAAACGGGCAAGTGCGAGTGGGACTCGTACATGAAGGGTTCCGTACCACCGTACAATGTTTTAAAATGCTGAAGAAACACGTTTCTTGTATTACGACCCCCTTTAATTATTAACTGTATCTAATTTTGCACGCCTCATAAGCGAAGCGCATGAGGTAGTGCTCTACTCTCGCCTTACAAAAATCAAGTGATTTTTTTAACTAAATGTGTCTCTATTTTCTATCGCACTTGTACAATAATATTTACACACAAATGTCAAGGAAAAACACTAGTTTCAACACTTATGACATTTTTAAAAGACATTTTGCCTTTTAAATAAATAAAGACAATGTTTAATAAAATCATTTTGTGGACGTCCGTGTGTCGGTATCTATGGAAACTGGCGTGGTCACGATAACTCCCGAAAAACTTATCTGATCAAGTCCATTTTTTTTATATGCTTCAGTATTATCCAAAACTAAGTCCTTTCGAAGTTATTATAAAAATACAGGTGACATATTAAAAATAATTTTGGATGTGAGGTTTGTTGAAAGAGTTAATACCTATGTATGATGAGTACGAATGTGTAACTGGCAAGTAAGAAAAGAAGTAAAAAGAAATTTGAATAAAGAATGTTGTGATTTTGTTTGTTTTATTAAATATGAAAGACGAATAAATGTAAAAGAAGCGATAAGTTAGTTAATGTTTTATTTAATTTGCATTAACTAATTGAGAATGAAAAGAACAATCAGTGGTAACACTTTTCTTGACATTCGTGACGTTGTCTTGTGTCTTTTTCTTGATTTTGCTTAGTTTTTTTGAGATTTCTCAAAATCTACCGGTCCGAATCGGTTTAAATTCACAGGAAATCTGAGTTGTATAGAACTCTTTGGAAAGCTACTTGTTTGGTTCCGATCGGTTTAGTTGTTCAAGAGTTATAAGCGGGTCACATACACACCCACACACACATACGGATAGGGTGCATGACACTTGCTCGTGAGTGGTCAGGGAAGATTCCTAAGACCTTTAAACGTCGAGATCTGATGAAAACTCGACTTTTCAAAAACGGGGTGAAACTAATAACGTCCCGAATTTTGAAAATTTTCAATTTTCTCAGCGGGAAGTTAAAAATAATCTCCAGTCGTGCGTTAAAGCCGACACATAGTTTTGTTCGTTTTAAGTTAGCAATAAAAGAATCAAAAACAATTTAATTGTAAAAAATTAGATTATGAGGCGTGCACTTTTGGATTTTCCAAACTATTTAGTATTTGTTGTTATAGTTGTCATAGTAATACATAATCGGTGAAAATTTGAGGTGTCTAGCTATTACGGTTCAAGAGATAGAGCCCTGTGACAGATCGAGTTAAAAACGCTGATAAAAACACGTTTTTTTATGACGACCCCCTTTAATTGTCCACTTTTTTATTTTCAGTGTTTGTTGTTATAGCGGCCACAGTAATACATAATCGGTGAAAATTTCAGGTGTCTAGCTATTACGGTTCAAGAGATAGAGCCCTGTGACAGATGGACAGACGGACAGACGGACAGACGGACAGACGGACGGACAGACGGACAGACGGACAGACGGACAGACGGACAGACGGACAGACGGACAGACGGACAGACGGACAGACGGACAGACGGACAGACGGACAGACAGCGGAGTCTCAGTAATAGGGTCCCGTTTTCACCCTATTGGGTACGGAACCCTAAAAATGCAGACTAAATTAGCATCTTGTCTGTTTTTTTGAATTTTAGTGTCATCATCATCCGACGTGGTTACTGGTTTTCACACAGAGCGACTGCCGTCTGACCTCCCTAACCCAAAGGGTAGACCAGAACCAATCCTAGGATAGGTATAAACAAACGCTAGATATCGTTCGGGACCAACAGCTTTACGTGCCTCCCGAAGCACAGAATCATCTTTCTTTTCGGATTATCAGGTGATTCAAGCCTGCAATATCCTAAACAGACTGGAAACAAATTTCAACAAAGTATGCTTCCCAGTCGGATTTCAACCCACGACCTCCGGATCACAAGGCAGACGCCTTGACCACTGGACCACGGAGGCAGTCTAGCTAGTCTTTTGAGTGTCTCAACAATTTTTACAAGCCTTTAACAATCTTTTAATTATTTAGCTTGCCCTGTTTGCTCTTTGTTGTTGCTCAAAAATTTTACATTTTTTACAGACACCCACAATATCCAAAACACGTTTGAGCATATTTGGCTCGATGGAAAAACATCACAAACATACTTCTTTTGCCTTTATAATATATATTACTATTTTATACAATCACCTTTTTTTTTGAAAATTATACCAGAAAATGTATTATCTAAATATGTATCCGCTTTGGCGACAAAAATAATAATAAATATAATACAAAAAAAATAATAAATAAAAGACAGTGAAATATTCGTCGAGAGCGAAGGACGGCCCGGAGCCGTGCTCGGCGATATTTCGCAGTGTTTTTTTTTTAAATTATATTTATATTTTTTGTAGCCAAGACGGATAGATATTTAGATAATACAATTTTTGGTTTAATTTTTATATAAAAATGTGATTGTATGAAATAAAAAGGCAAATTTGGAAGTATGTTTGTAATTTTTTTCTATCGAGCCAAAAATGCTCAATTGTATTTTGGCTATTGTGGGTGTCTGTAGAAAATCCTTAAAATGTTATGTAAATTTTTTGAGGAGTAAACTGTAGTAGTTTTTTAACTGATTTTTTAAAAACACGCACAGTATTGCAAATTGTCAACCCACTTTGCCTTACAAACACCTCTGTGGCCTAGTGACCACTAGGTGGTCACCATGCCAGGCTGTAACACTGGAGGTCCCAGGTTCGATGTTAGGTGTTTAACGGTTAATTTTAGTACTCCGTTCTAGGCGTAGGAACAGCGGCAACAATCTTCACTGCAGTATTTTCCCCAACAACAAAAAACATTTTCAAATCATCATCTACTAACAATTTAACTAGAAATATGGACGTGATAATACATAGTAAAGGCCAAAAAATGTACGTGTATAGTTCGCCACAAATCCCTAGTCCCATCTTCCACATCGTAACATGTGTGCGCTTCAGTGAACTTAGATGTAATCTCTAGTTCGGTGTTAAAGTCAAAACAAGGGTTGAGAGAAGCAGATTAACTTGTTTATAAGGAAAGAGGGTTTTTAAACAATTCTTTTGTTAACAAAATTCAAAGTCAATTACTTTACCTTTAGATATTTTTAAAGCTTTTATGTAGTTTTACCTGTCTCTTTGTCTGTGTCCGTAATCAAATCTTGCAAGCTAAATTAGATCCACTTCCCATTATTCGATTGAGCTAAAACTTCGCATACTTTTGTTAGTTGGGTCGCAATTCAATATTATGGTATCAATGACCTGATTTCACGATGAAGCTGGAAGATGGCCACGGCATTTCTGTGATAAAACAACATGACCCTACCGAGTTTGGGGCTTTGGGCTAAATTGATTCGTTTTTAGGAGCACTTTAAAGTTTTTAGTTCATTGTTGTAGATAAAAGCGTGTTTCTAAAATATTATTTCTTGTTATCACTGTATAATAGTAATTTTGCTAAATGTAAATCTTTATTTACAACATAAATTTCAATTAAAAATATTTCATAATAATACATAAATAAATTAAACTAATACCTAAATACAAATTAAATAAATAGAAAACTATAGACTAAAATTATAACTAAATAAAAATAAAACATTTTGACCCTAGATCACTACGTCATTTTGCTTACGATGTCATAATAAATAAATGCTGACGTAACATCATACTCGTATGTAAGTTTATCTTGCAAGTTGTGTAAACATGGGTTTGTGTCAACACGTGTTAATTTATTCTCTTTTGGAATGAATACATAATCATTCATTGGACAGGAAACCTTCCCTGTCCTATGAATTATATATTACAATAATATCAGTATCCTAAATAAACAGTATGTTACAAACTTTGTCAGTATCCTGTATTAATAACAGCGTTACATCATTCATTCATACTATCACGTCTTTATCCCTAACGAGGCAGACAGAGCTTTTTGGGTCTTGCGGCTCTAAACAGACAAAGCTTATTCTTATCGAGTCGAAATGGTTACACTGTAGCAGACCAAGCTAGAGCTGCTAGACTCAAAGGCCACTTTTAGCGTGATGATGGGCGAGAAGATGGAAAAAGAAATCAAAATAGTGATGGGTTGCTAGCCGCATCACCTATTAACACGATTTACATTTTCGCCCATTCCCTCGATCGGCTTCTACGATCTGCGCGGGAAGAGAAGCAGCTGGTACATTCTAAGTTTTTCCATTTCTACCAGACCAGCGAAAAGAACAGCGTTACATTATAAAATAATTTTTCATTATGTACAATACTCTTTATTGCACCATACACAAAAGGAATTACAAAAATTCACAGATTTCGGGCCTCACACCACACACACGACTATCGAGCACATTAGAATCATATCTACGGAACTAAAAAAAAGTCGTGTTGACTTTTTGACTTTTTTCAAAAAGGGGGCTACAAGGCAAGTCAATTCCAGAGAAGTTTTTCTCAAATTTTGTTTTCAAAATATAGATCGCTCAAAAAGCAAAAATTTGGAAAAATTTTTTTTTTTTTACAATATTTCGGTCACGTTTCTGAATATCATATCTTCACAACTCTTCGAAATATAAGAGAGATGCACTTTTTCGTGAAATCGGAGCATAACCCATATCTCTGCATAAACTGGAGCGAACGAAAAGACATTTCCAATGTCAAAAACAGAGAAATGATACAGGGTGGACTTATCGCAAAGCAATGTCTTTCAGTCAACCTTTGGGTACGTAATACTCTTACTGCCTTCTTTGCTTTGGGTAGAGAGAGGAGTGGTGCAGTATGTCAGATTTACTGTTAATAGATGCAATATAGAACCTGCTAAAAATACATTATGTAAATACATACATATGAATTAACAAATTTAAGAGCGACGCACTTGTCGGCGAAGTTCTTTCCAGTCTTGTCGGTCTTCAGCAGGATTTTTACATCTTGTTTTGACACACTTTTTTCTTTATTTGCTTCATAAAGCTGTGTCTGGGTTTTCCTCTTCCCTTTCTCATTATTCATTATCATCATTCTCACGTATTCCCGGTTGCATCCTTAGCGGTAACGCTTTAGAGCCCGGGGTTCGCTACCTAACCTAGTTGATTTGACGAGGTTTTTCCCCTTCTTATTACTAGTTACTAGATATTTACCTAAGTATTTTTTAATTCCATCGTTATTACAATATTATCCAGTTCCCACATTAGGAACGTCATATCACCAAATCTCACGTCAATTGTGAGATAAACAGAATATAGAAATTCAGGACTAAAACTTCTGATATTCGTTGAAATATTATACACGCATACCTACTATGCATACATACGCCTGTTTCCCACAGAGGTAGGCCAGAGACTATGGACCTCCACTTGCTTCGATCCTGACAGACCTCTTTCGCTTCATCTACACTCATCAATGTCTTCATACGAGTACATGCCCTTCAAATACGGGTACTTCTTACCTCTACTTTTTTCAGATCATCTCAATACAATCTGGTCAGTGACCAGAAGAACAGTGGTCACAGAATGTATGCCGAGGCCGACCCTGTCCCGCTCTTCTATTCACATTTGTTTTATAAATATTTTTTGGTAATCTCTTCTCATCCATCCTTTTTATATGCCCGAACCATCTTAACATCCTTTTCTCTATAATTGTATAGATATATTAAGCTATATTCGTCGAAATATAGCACAATATTATCTAGTTCGAACAATAGTTCCCGTCGGAGCATTTGTGGCTATTGATTTACAAAATCTCACGAAAACTGTAAAATAAACAGAATAAAGAAACCTAGAACTAAGTGATTCCCAGATTCGACGAAGATATAGCACAATATTGTCCAGTTTAACAATAGTTTATATTGGGGCATCCGTGGTTATTGAATCACCAAATCTGATGTCAATCTATTGAACCACTTGGACTACAAAATAAATAGACAGAACTGTCGCTTCGTATTTGTCATGTTGTCATTCATCGATGATAGAAACCTGTAAACCTAACGTACAAGAAGAAACCTATATGCGGCTCAAAATTTATTTCTCTACATAATATTACACTTATATCTTCTAAAGTTTGTTTGTTTTTCGTGTGTGTAAACGGCCAACACTAGTGTCAGATTGTTCAAGCTGCCTAAAGGCATCTGACATAGCTTAACGACTGCTATACAGTGATAACAGCCGAGACCTATGGCTTAACGTGCCTTACGAAGCATGGAGGAGCTCGATATATTTTTGTGCCACTTGTGATTGCTAAACTTGCAAAAGCGCAAGTAATGCGTACCAACCATCGAGTTCCTCTACTAAAGTTGGTTGACTGGTAGATAAAGTCCGCCATTACACTTGTATTTGTATTTTGTCTTATCCTTCTCCACATTCACTAATTTGTAGGTGGACAGTGCGCTGAATAGCAGGCGATTACTTTGATGTGCGTGATCTTTGACCGAAATGTCGCGAGTCGCGAGGGAGACAAATTACATCTGACGCGTGTGGTGTAAGTCACAAGTTGGCAAAGATTTACCCGTCAACCGTTCCAAGCAGGGCAGCCTTCTCAAATGTTTCAAACCCGATTTTATAGGAATCTAGGTACGGTACGGTTTGTTGATCCAAAATCAGTAATAGAGGCTCACACTTAATTAATTCGGGTTTCAGGGTTACTTTTTATGGCTGCATATGCGCTGCACCGATTTAACTTTTTATTGAGAGGGTATACCTAAGTCACAGGCCGGACACTCCTAAGGTACGCGCAATATGCGCCACCCAGGCGTCCCCGTTCCCCGTCCCCGCACCTCTCCCCCGTTTTCGCCTCGATTTCTCACATTGGCCGTCAAGAACCGGGGGAGAGGTGCGGGTGCGGGGAACGGGGACGTATATTGCGCGTACCTTAGAAGAGTCCCTTCTGTTTACTCTTACTGTATTCTGTGCCTAAGTATATTATAAGGGGAGTGGGTAGATATAAGTTAGATATACTTAATTAATAGAGGAAACAATGTCGCATTGTATTTTGATTATACAACTTTGCCGATAAACTGGCATTTTGGCAAAATAAAATAAATTGTAAAATAGATTTAAGTTTCTGGGAATAAATAAATGAAATGAAAATATGCTATACATTTATGGAGATTTACCCTGAACCTTTCCACGAGTCGCATATCTTCTTCTCTCGGCGGGCGTACGCAACTGGCGTTATGAGATGGCAGTCATACAGTTCGTTGTCAGATGCCTTAAGGAATAATTCTGTACGTTCAGTGAAAACTGAGTTACCTCGAGTAATATCGGTTTTAATATTCTTACATATTCAGAATCAGAAAAAAAATGCAATTTTTCTGTCTTATTTTTATAGCCGTAGGGCTTAAAATGCCAAAGTTAGGATTCGTGTAAAGTGATGTAAGTATGGGTTTTTTCAAGTTCCCACAACTTTTTTTGTGTTTTTCAATACAATTGCATTTAAAACTAGTTGAACTAAACTATATTTTTTTAATTTTGTTAGTGTAAATTGATATAAATAGAATCATAACACTTAAAAAGGACAGGTACTCAGATTTGTGTATAGTGATATAAAACTCTTTTTTTTCGACATTATCAAAATAAAACCAGCATATTTCAAATGCTGTCATTGAAATTAAAATGTTTAATTTTGTGACTTTTCGCTGTATTATTAGAGATCTTATTTCTCTATGAAATCATTAAATGAATATCATTGAGCACTAAAGGAAAGCAGAATGTGTAAAATGTTATAATGTGACTTATATTAATTGGCACAAATAAAATGTTGTTTTTTTGTGTCAAATGACATAACTCAATGTTTTTCAATTTTTTAAAAGAAGACATAACGAAATATTTGTTTCAGTAGTTTATTGAAATGGGTATTATCTATCAATAATAGAAACCGAAAATTATAAAACTTCCATAGAAAATAAGTGGGAATTTTTTGAAACTTTAAAGTCGATTATATCAAAACTATGATTTTTGACTTAACCCCGTTTTCGCTGAACATACAGAATTAAGCTATCTTCCACCGGCATTGATCACTTACATATATGAAAAACAAATAAATGTGTGGGTTCACTGGTACAAATTTCTTTTGGCTTTAACTCCACCTGTTACGTTTATTAATATTTGAAATAATAAAACTTAATTAACCAATCTTCCCGTGGATGTCGTAGAAGACGACTTAGGAAATACTAGCTAAACAAAGCTTATAAACGTAAATGAGACCTCTTCAACCCTTCTGGCCAGCATGGAGAGTGTAGGCCAAATCCTCGGGGTGCTCTGGCTAATATATGGCTCTGGTAGTATAGAGAGGGTCGTGCTCCTGCAGTGGAGGCTAAAAAAGATCTAATGATAATGATTTAGATTTCCTATGCGATTGATTTACCATGTATTTTATTAATATTATTTTAGTAAACGACAAAATCGATATCGCTCCTACTTTACGTCACACAGCAAAATACAATGTCGCAACGATTTGAGTGAAAACATACGGCCGCGACATGCCTCCGGAATGTGACGTATTATAGCCATCTAGAATTAATCGTCACTCCCAACAGCTGTATCGAAATAGTCGGGATTCCACACAAATAATAGCTCTGCGTTACGAAATACCCTAGGGGAACAAAAATATGCAAACTAATCATATTATTTGTTAATAATTATGACAGCCACGTCGAAATTTGTGAAATTATCGTGAAACGCGTCGGGAATAACAAGGAATTTTCTTCAAATGCTGGTGTCATGGCGCCAAAGATTGCATATTTGAAATGTTTGGGATTCTTGTGTCATGACGAGATTTTTGTTCATTGTTCTAAAAGAAGGGCTGGCTACACCTGGCAGTATAGGTACTCGTATATGTATAGTGGTATGGTTTTTTAATTTATTTATTTATTAAATCTTTATTGACCGCAATGATACAAAAGGTGTAATGCTAATGCATTCTCTACCAGTCGCCAGCCTTTAGGATAAACAGAAATAAATTGATTAGCGATAGGCGTTTAAACTACAGATACTATATACATGCCTAAATACATATACATACATAGGTACACATACCTACATAAATACATATACATAATATAAAAAACAATTTAAAATAATGATTAGTTCTGCTGTAACAAATGTTAAATGGAAAAAAGTTATGACTAAAATTAACCAGAAACTATTCTTGATTTAATAACCGTTATATGAGTATGCAGAAATAAAAATAAAAGAGGCGAGTACTTACAGAGTGTTTAATTGTATAATCCAATAAAACCCGAACAAAATCCTTGTGTTTCACTTCACAGTTCACAACTAGACCTTTCCGCTCCGCAGTTGAAACCATAATGCTCGATAGTGCCCGCAAACCCCCGCTCGTGCCCCACTCTCCCCACTTTATCAAGAAAAGGTAAGTGGGGCACCGACCAATCAGCGGCCACTATTTAGCACAACAACAATGAGTAGTCAATTGCGAAACTTTTATATCAATAAATGTTTGATTTCTATCTTATTTGTATGAAATCAAACATTCACATATTTTACAATTATATTTATCTTTACCTAGCAATTAAACAATAATTAACATTCTAACAGTCGGCCATCCTTTAAACATTGTACGACCTCGTAAATGCAAAAAGAAAAATAATATCAAAAACTGATAGGGTAATAAATAACATCTTGATCTCGACTTGTTACAATTGAACCAAAACTAATCTATAGTTACGTATCTACTTAAATTATAATGGTTATTGCTATGGTTACAGCATTTTACATTGATTGCATACATTATAAAATCATAAAGCTATTTTACAAGTAAGGGCGTTATTTCATGGCCCAGTATAAAAATGAGCGTTATTTCATGGCTCAGGGGGGAGTGTAAAGTGGGCGTTATTTCATGGCCTAGTGCAAAGATGAGCGTTATTTCATGGCTCAGGAGGCTGTAAAGTGGGCGTTATTTCATGGCCCAGGTGGGAAAGATGGGCGTTATTTCATAGCCCGGCTGAAAAAGAATATGTATTATATAACCTTACATAAATTAAAATGACAAACAAACTAATTATTAAAAGAAAAGAAGTGTAATATTTATTCATTCTCGTTTTCGCTCTCGCCAGAAGATACCTCATGAGGTCGCTTAAAATTTAACCATGGCCTAATTTTATCTACCGCAACTATTGTACAATATGGTCGGCCCTTGCGCGTTAAAGGAGTATCCTCTATTTGATAACGATCAAAGTCAAGTATTTTTGAAATTCGATAAGGGCCTTGAAATTTAGGGATTAGCTTCTTGCTACTTCCCGTAGACGGTATTTGTCTTTCAATTCGTACCAAATGTCCTGCCTGATATTTTACGGGCTTAGAACGTTTTTTATCATAGCTTAGTTTTTGAGATTCTTGGTACGACTTGACGTGTGAGTTTATATTTGATCTGATTTGCGAAAGAGACTGATTATCACTAAGAGTTATATCATCATCGATTTCGGCAACAATTTTACTCTCCGTGGAACCAGTTGGTCGAGTTCCAAAGAGAGCTTCTGACGGAGTACAATTTATACCCTTATTGACGGTATTATTTATACCCCATTGTACATCGGCTAAGTGGTCATCCCATTTATTTTCAGAAGTACCGACACATTTAGCCGTTAATGCCTCTACCAAGGTCCTATTGTACCGCTCCACTTGCCCATTTGCTCTGGGTGTAGAGACTGCGTTCAACACATGTTTAATATTTTTGTCCTTCATGAACTTGGAAAACAAATCACTGGTAAATGAAGTACCCCTATCGGTTATAACTCTTTTGGGGACGCCAAAATTTCCAAAATATTCGTGGAACACTTTTATAGTGGTCTGTGATTTTGTGTTTCTCACTGCCTTAAGATATATGTAGCGAGTGAAGGAGTCTATAATGGCTAAAATATACATATTACCCTTAGTGCTACGAACGAAAGGTCCTACATGATCTGCATGCAGGGTGTGGAAAGGAGAATTCACCTTTTCGATTGGATGAAGAAAGCCAGGTTTCTTGCCACCCGGTGTTTTTGCGTAAGCACACTCGAGACAGGACTGTACATATTTTTGTACGAATTTCCGCATTTTAGGAAACCAGTACATGGTCCTTACTTTCTCTAGGGTCTTGTCGAGGGCAAAATGACCAATGTCATCGTGATTCTGCTTCACGATTTGCCAACGAACCCCCTTGGGGACAAACCATCTATCACCATCTGGTGTAATTCTAAATAACTTATTGCCCTTTAACTTATAATTAGATCTTATTTCGACAATATGCTCGAACTCGGGGTCTTTTAGTATCCCTATGATCCTTTGGACCTCATCATCCACAGTCTGAACAGTTGTTAGCCAATCTGACTCTGCAACCGTAAGAACAGCAATTCCATGATGTGCTTGTGCAGGGTTGCGACTCAGAGCATCTACATGAGCCATTGACTTTCCGGGTTTATACTCAATGCTGAAATTAAATTCCTGCATCTGTTCCCACCATCTTGCAACTCGAGGTACCATATCACGTTTCTGAAAAGTAGCTCTTAATGAATTGCAATCTGTTACAACCTTAAAAGGTACACCAATCAAATAGACTCTAAACTTTTGAAAAGACGCGACTACTGCCAAAGTTTCTAAATCGTACGACGAATAGTTCTGTTCCTCTGGAGTAGTTTGCCTACTGAAATAAGCGATAGGCTTAAGAACACCTCCATTATCCCTCTGCAACAATATACCGGCTACACCAATCTTGCATGCATCTGTGTGGACTTCTGTGTCTGCTTTAGGATCGTATAAAGCTAAAGTAGGTCGTTTAACAAGCGACTCTTGTAGTTTTTTAAAAGAAGATTGTTGCTCAGGTCCCCAGATCCATATAGAGTCTTTCTTCAGCAATCGTGTTAGAGGTTTTGCTAAAACTGAGAAATTTTGTACAAAGCGCCGAAAAAAACTTGCGAGACCAAGAAATTGTCGAACGTTATGCTGATTCTCGGGCACTGGGAAACACTGCACTGCTTCGGTCTTTCTTAATCCGGGGCGTATACCTTCTGCTGAGATTTCAAAACCTAAGTATTCCACAGATTGACCAAAGAAAAAACATTTAGACATTTTCAAAGTAAGCCCAGCATGGCTAAATAACGTCAGAACAGCTTCAAGCCTAGACATACCCTCTGTTACATCTTTAGATGGAATAATGACGTCGTCTAAATATGCTAATGCCTCTTTATGACGCAAACTACCTAGGACCTGGTTCATGATGCGTTGAAAAGTAGCTGGAGCATTAGCAAGACCGAACGGCATACGGTTCATCTCGTAATGTCCGTCCGGAGTAACGAACGCGGTTTTGTGTTTATCCACTTCTCGTATGGGTATCTGGTAATACCCAGATGCTAAATCTAGAGTGGAATAAAATTTGTTACCGGCCAATATATCTAATTGATCATCGATCAACGGCATTGGATAATTCTCTCGAATTGTCTTTTTATTCAATGCTCTGAAGTCTATGCAGAGGCGTAACTCGCCAGTCTTCTTCCTAACGAGAACAATTGGGCTAGCGTAGGACGAGGTAGAAGGTCGCACTATGCCATGTTCCAACATATCATCAATCATTCCCCTAACCTTCTCTCTTTCAGCCTGCGCTAGCCTATAGGGTCTGTATACAACCGGAATATCATCATTTAGGCGAATATTCATCTCTCCAGCCGATGTCTTTCCTAATTCTGATAAATCAAAAGCAAATGATGACCTGAAGCGATTAAGGAGTTCTAACAACCTAGCCTTATCTTGAGGTGCCAATTTATCACAACAACGTATATCTGATTCATTTATTTTATCCATGACCTGTCCCAAAGACTTCTCAACTCTCAAAACCTGTATAGGTCTAGAGCTACTTGATTCCTCGTGAGCTACTCGACCACGACATAAAAGGAAATCTTTAGGTAATTCAAGGACCTTAGACATCTTATTGTTGATAACTACTTCTCCACGTCCATCCTTATCTAAATGAAATATACCCGATAAAACCTCATATCTCATGTTATTATACAGTCGTGAAGAAAGTTCAATAAAGATATCACCATAAAATGATGGGTTTGAATAGACACAAACAACCGTAATCCCGAAACCTGTTACCTTATCTGTGCAAAACAACCTTACTGTATCCACAGGCGATACGGTGTTGAAGTTTAGTTGAGATATTTCCAAACAATCGCTATTTTTTCTTATAACAACGTGTGACTGCTCCGTAAACGTTTGCCCTATTAGGAGAGGTACATGCATTGTACAATCGGGTACAACCAAGACTTCCAGCTGCGCCTCGACACCATTGACAGCAATCCGTACAACCTGTTTGCCTAAAGGCGATACGGCTGAATTGCCAAAACCTCGTAGGACCGGCAGTCTATCAATATTGTAGGAGATCCCCAATCGTTGAAATTCTGTTAACCTAACCATAGAACATTCACTGCCAAAATCGATAAAAGCACTCATAGGACAACCATTTACAAAGGCTAATTTAAAGTATTTATCATTGGGTGAAGAGCAAATACGATCATTGCGAGAATTTTCTAGTTCCATGGTATCAACACAACCAACCACGCACATTACAGTCTTGTCTACAGCTTTCTCACCCGGAAGCCTGGCATAGCACTTTTCAGTGACATGTCCAATCCTTCCGCAGCGAGAACACTTTTTCAATGGCAGGGTACATTCCGTTGTAGTATGACCCTCTTTTTTGCAATTAGTACAACGTGAATGCTTAAAAGTTGATTGTGCTGCTGTACCATCGTGATCCCTAGCTGGTTGAGTTTTGTTGGGCCACTTAGTCCTGCGATCCACATTGAGTGGCTTGGTATTCCTTGCATTGCGTAAGTAAGCAAGAAGTTTATTAGGGTCATCATATTGAGCAGCTTCAGCACCCAACCTTATGGAGCGATCATCTATACCATGTAATATACATTCGACTGCGCGTTTTCCAGTGATACCACACCTATTAATTAAAATCAGTTTATCATAGAAGTATTCTTCTAGCGAGTCCGAGAATCGTGCCCGTCTAGATAACATATCAGTGAGCATTTGACCAAAATTTTCATCAGAGGGAAAAGCAGACATTAATTTCTCCTTCCATTCGGCCCATGTAAAAAGAACAGACGGGAGTCCCTCGTACCATCACTGAGCGATACCCTTTAATTTTGGTAAAGCGAAATGTAGCAATTGTTTTTCGGACCAACCATAAATAATCGCACATTCGTTTACCTTATGTATCCAAATAGACACGGTCTGTCCTCTTGTCGATGGATCGAACTCTGGGATAGCATTATTATTCATTGAACCTAATTTATCCGATTCACTATTCTTACTAAAAGATCTTAAAGCGTCTATAAACTCCTGTAAACCAGTATTATTCAAGGAAACTGACTCACTTGCTTTCTTCGGTCGCGAACTACCGCAGTCACGCTCCTGGCTACATTTCCGACGTCGACTACCTCGAACAGGTGAACGCTCAATTGTAGAGATGACACCGCGTAAGCGCTGCCCAATACAACTAGGCGCGCGTTGGCTCGAATGGTTTCGTGATCGGTATTCCGATCGGCGTTCCGGTGATTGAAGGCGTCGCCGGGAGCGCAGCTGCTCCATCTGCTGCCATGAATGTCCCTGGCTGCGTTCTCGACGTCGGCTACCTC
This sequence comes from Acrobasis repandana, assembly GCA_963576875.1. Lineage (NCBI taxonomy): Eukaryota > Metazoa > Arthropoda > Insecta > Lepidoptera > Pyralidae > Acrobasis > Acrobasis repandana. The sequence goes on from OY756238.1 coordinate 5,683,707, forward strand.
GAATAGGTGAACGCTCACGTGCAGAGCTGCCACTGCGTGAGCGCTGTCCAGTACCGCTAGGCGAGCAGTGACTCGAACGGCGTCGTGGTCGGCATCCCGAGCGGCGTTCCGGTGATCGAAGACGTCGCCGGGAGCGCAGTCGTTCCATCTGCTCCCCAGAACAGCAACGGTTGAGGCTGATTTCATCACGTTGCTCATCTCCGCTGGCCGGGCTCCGACGGCGACTGCGTGCCCTGATAGGTAGGACAGGACTTCGTTCCATCGTCTCGCGCTCGTGACTCATCGCTTCTCCTGTAAGAGAGATTTTCCGAGAGGTTTCTATTGTCTTATGGAATGGTTATATTTTTAGAGCATTATAGGAGGGCATTGTTTAGTGATCACTGACTAGTAATGAAATATCATGTAATAAAAAAATTAGCTTGATTATATGTTTTGGGTCGTCAGTCTATATCAGGTACTATCAGGCAGCATGAGAAAAAAAAAAATATTTCAAAAGATAATGATGATAGAGCTGTCAAACCTACAGGTTTGTTTGTTGTTATGGCACTTCAAACAGAATTGATTAAGTAAAGAAATATTAATAGGTATATTATCTATAGGTATATATATATATATATATATATATATATATATATATATATATATATATATATATATATATATATATATATATATATATATATATATATATATATATATATATATACTTCTGACACCATATATATATATATACTTGTAGTTAATAACTAGTAATTACATACACACATTTAAATCGACATAGCAAGGGTAGACAATTAAGTTCAACCGACATACTTAACACAAAAGAGAAAAAATAAATAAATAATATTCGAATATTAATCTCAGAACTGTTTTAAATTCATTTACCAGTAGATAAAAAAAATAATTTAAGAAAAATTCGGATTCCATTATAGGACTACTTTCGATAATTAAGTTAAAATCTCAACTGCACCAGAGCAACAAAACACCAATAGCCTTCCCGTAACGTTATTGTTTAAAATTTTATGCAAATAGCTGAAGTGCAATGGTGCGATAAACGGGAAAAATTACATAATAAAAAAAATACATAAGTCATTTAAAACAACTACCAAATAAATTTTATCACGAACAGTCGTTGGTTTTAGGTTATGATTATAGTTCAGTCAAAAATAGCCAATAAAAAAAATAAATATCAATGAGGAAAGAAAACAAAAATCAAAAGGATAATAGAGCCTTGTTTCTTTTTAGTTCTTTATCCCACTTCTGATATGTTAAATGGAAAAAAGTTATGACTAAAATTAACCAGAAATTATTCTTGATTTAATAACCGTTATATGAGTATGCAGAAATAAAAATAAAAGAGGCGAGTACTTACAGAGTGTTTAATTGTATAATCCAATAAAACCCGAACAAAATCCTTGTGTTTCACTTCACAGTTCACAACTAGACCTTTCCGCTCCGCAGTTGAAACCATAATGCTCGATAGTGCCCGCAAACCCCCGCTCGTGCCCCACTCTCCCCACTTTATCAAGAAAAGGTAAGTGGGGCACCGACCAATCAGCGGCCACTATTTAGCACAACAACAATGAGTAGTCAATTGCGAAACTTTTATATCAATAAATGTTTGATTTCTATCTTATTTGTATGAAATCAAACATTCACATATTTTACAATTATATTTATCTTTACCTAGCAATTAAACAATAATTAACATTCTAACACAAATTAACAAAAAGTTGCGTGTGGATTTTTCTCTTAAAAAGGTACTTATTTAAGATACTTTTGATGTCTGCGGGTAAGGCATTCCAAAGTCGCGTAACTTGAAGTGATATAGCCGTGAAAACTGACAATGCACAAAGCCAATCCATCCAACATGCCCATGCAATTTTCAATTATTAGAGTCTCTAATTAGATTATCTCAGCTAGGGGCCTTGTGAAAATAGTCCATAAGTTATACTAGCCTATCAGGAGCTAGTCTTAAATAAATACCTACATAACATACATAGGTATGTAAGGTCTACGATTATACCCCTATAATTTTGAGGACGAGCATTAATACCTACCAGTACTGTAAAGGAAAATGTTAAACCGCCTATAAAGCTGCAGTCAGTATTTCGTATATGCATGTTTATTAAAAATGTTTTTTTTTGTTGCAGGTAGTGTTGCAGTGAAATGAGTGAAAGTTTAAAGTGAAGTGACAAAAATAGTGATGGCAGTGAATAGTCCCGGTGGATACCCGCCCGTGTCTCCCAAACCCCACACTCCTAAAAGTCCTAGGCACTTCGTGTTTCCTCAGAAAAGTCCTTCTATCACCTCCAGCACCTCCTCCTCAGGGTACTACACGCCCCAATCCGGCTGCAGCTATGACAAACACAACCAACCACCTAAATCTCCAATCGCCCACGGACACAGAAGCCCAATAAGTCCAAGGCATTTCAACTTTCCACAGAACCCTTCAGGGCGATCAAGTCCCTGCAACTTCGACCGAACTCACGGCCTAAACTACTCCACATCTTTAAAGCACAGTCGCAGAGAGAACTCCAGGTCTCCAAAACCTCCACCAGTCCATATTCACACAAACCCTGGTTATGTTTCTCCAAATCGCAACCGGAAAATATATGGTTCTGCTTCCACAGTGAGCTCACCACGGATGGTGACTTCTCCGAGTATTGTTTCAAGCCATACTGATGATTCTACAGATGCTATGCCTGGGACCCCATCAGCGATCGTTCACGATGCGGACGATGAAGCGACGACGACATCGTCACGTATATGTCGAAAGTCTACATCCGATTTGACAGATCTAACTGACGATACACCCCACACGAGATCAACTAGCATAAGTAGGCCATGTTCTCCAATGAGGCGAGGGTCTATGAAGGGCGGTCTAGCGTATTTAGCAAGTAGGAGAGGCTCAAGGGAATCCACGATGTCAAATTGCGACTCTGTGGAAGATATCGGCCCACTAAACTTCCAGAATACGATGCGGGGTCGGCAACGGCGGACGTCGAATTTTCTGGAGTTGCCAGGTAACGCCTACTCACTCGATCTTGATTGATTGTTGTAGTTTGACGGACGATATTGAAGTGAAAGTAATTATTATTAGAGCGCTCGGGTGAACTATCTTGTTGAATTGTTAGTTTGCAAAGTTACAATTTAGACTGTTAGCTGAAATTTGTTGATTGAGGTGTAGGTGAGTACCAAGTACGTGAAAATAATTTAAGGTTAACCCATTATTTTCACTTCACACCCGATTTCGCATGTAAAATAACTTTTTTTTTTGGTAAAAATCATGTCAATCCTTGCAGTTTCTTGAATTTTTTACAAACAGTCCAGATTGTAACGAATATTTTATTTAATTTACTTACAAAAAGGGATTTTCCTTCTACATCCCTACATCTTGAAAGTGGGCTTTGGGCCTTATAACCCTGGCTCCATTTAACTTGTAAGGGGTAAACAAGATTAGTATGCATATTTTATGCAAGAAAGAGCTGTTTCAATTAAAAAACAATACAAATGTAAGTCTGTACATACATCTTTCTTTTACAAAACATTTTCTTACACAAATAATTTGTCTGTGTTTATTTTGTGTCTGAAACTAGAGAATTTCAATAAACATCTTAAATTAAACTGCATTCATTCAGGGGAGTACGAGGAGAGGTGTCATTAATTCTTCAAATTCAATTACGATTTGACGTCAACATTTGTGCAAAACAAAAGAAAGTGACTATTATTAGGAGATATTATAAATATCCTATGATAATAAAGATATTTTGATTTGATTTGAATGAACTCAACAAATGTCAATGACTGGAATTTAATTAAGATTCTATTTTACAACATCGTTATCCATAAGTTTGAATAAGATTGGAATATTTCAATAACTATTTTAATTTAAGTTATTACTTACTTTATTTGATTTTCTTGGGTTGAAAGCACATTCTTGTTGAAATGAGAAATTTAATTAAATTTTGGTATATAATTATGTTAAAGTCAAAACTCATACCGGTCAAAACTTCTTTTGACGGCAAAAATCAGGCCAAAGTAATTTTTTTACCGATGTACTTAAGACGTTAGACAAAACTTAAGATTTTTAATGTTTACATTAGCAATTAACTATATTGTTCGTAGTATTTTACTGATTATTTTAAAAATCAAAAAAATATTTTGAAAATTTGCCAAGAATTATACGTAACCAAAAAAAGATTGATCCCCCCACCGCCTAAGTCATCAAAAATAAGCAAATGACAGATCTCGCCACCTCCTTTGGTGCTTACATAATACTTGAACGGATTTAAAACCTCCTGATCTGGTACATGTTCGAACTTCAAAATTATTGTTACTCGCCTTTACCAAAAGTGGCCGTTTTTCGCAAATGTGCGAAGAAAAGTTTCACGTTCTCAGTTTAAACTGTAAACAGTAGTTCATAAAATAAATTGAAGGGTTATCTAGGGCATACTGAAGACAAAATTTTAAATGATACATCCGTTTCCTTTCAAATAATTTATTTCAAATGGGGCAGCACTGGATCCTAAAAATTCATGTTAAAGTTCAACCACAGCTGTTCGAGTTATCAAACATACGCCGAATATCTAAGTACTAAGACTCTGAGAACTTCGCTCGCTTGTTCTTTAAATAATATCTAAACTATGACGTCATATAGTACGCGTTTCGTATTTTCTGGAACACCGCGTATTTTCTATTCCACCGCGCGCGCTTAAATATCAATATGTCAATCTGTATCCGAGTCAGTGAATGGAAGCGGAGGCAAATAAGGTATCGAATCGATAGGTATCCATATTGTAGATTTAGAGGCACCTGTGGTGCAGTCATCCATATAAAAAAAGAGCAGCCATCGACTGAAGTCATGCCCGCCTGCACTAGATTTTTACCCGACTGCGCCACAATGAGGGTTATGTTTTTAGAGTGTATGTATGTATGTAAACTTTGGCACGCTCTGCAACCTAAATGAGGTGTTAATTTTTTTTATTCAAAACCTATCGAATCGTATCAAAAGAAAGAGGATTTTATATAAGGATTACAAATGTTTGTATAACTTATATGTTTAAATATAATTTGGAATGAGAAATGCTCAAAAAATCACATATAATCTTGCTCATGTTGTATCAGGCAGTCGCGCTTTTTTGTTTATTAATAATTACTTGTCAAGGTAAAAGCAGAAGTGGCGCCCTCATTTGAAATAAATTGTTTACTCGTAAATATGGTGAAAATTTCCATATTTCTCAATGTTAGGCACTAGATAGCCCTTTAAATTATTTTACGAACCACCGGTAAAAGGATTACATTAGTCCGTCAAAAGGGGCCACTTTTGGCGGAAGCGGGTTTTAAAGCTACACTGAAAAAAATATGTATTTACTAGTAACCAAAAGTTTGGTTATTGGTAGGCCATAATTTAGTGACTTGCGAACTACGACTTACTTATAACAAAATCAGGTTCATTTAGTTGTGTCGAGATACATGCAGCTTAAATATGTTTGTTAATAGTAACTTAATCATTTGACTTCCCTTAACTAAACAGTTTTGTTAGTAGCAAAATGTCAGTTAGGTATAGACTGCAATGCGTTTGTCAGTATGTAACAAAACTGTTTTGGTAGTAGCAAAATATCAGTTAGGTATAGACTGCAATGCGTTTGTCAGTATGTAACAAAACTGTTTTGTTAGTAGCAAAATATCAGTTAGGTATAGACTGCAATGCGTTTGTCAGTATGTAACAAAACTGTTTTGGTAGTAGCAAAATATCAGTTAGGTATAGACTGCAATGCGTTTGTCAGTATGTAACAAAACTGTTTTGGTAGTAGCAAAATATCAGTTAGGTATAGACTGCAATGCGTTTGTCAGTATGTAACAAAACTGTTTTGTTAGTAGCAAAATATCAGTTAGGTATAGACTGCAATGCGTTTGTCAGTATGTAACAAAACTGTTTTGGTAGTAGCAAAATATCAGTTAGGTATACACTGCAATGCGTTTGTCAGTATGTAACAAAACTGTTTTGTTAGTAGCAAAATATCAGTTAGGTAGGTATAGACTGCAATGCGTTTGTCAGTATGTAACAAAACTGTTTGGTTATTACCAAAATTTCAGTTAGGTAATTGGTAACCAAAATAATACAGGGTGTAATTTTAAACAATGTTAATATTTTAGTATCTCCTCATGATCATAAAACCGTACAACTATCCCACAGGCACGTCATAAAATAAATAAAAAAATGGTCACCCATACATTAATTCAGTCGTAAATTACGGCACTGATTTTGTATGGGATGACAAAATTTTCTTTTCATTTTTCAACCTGTTCCTTCGCGGAAGTTGTAAAGTTTCATGTTTTAATTGAGATACTAAAATATTAATAGTATTTAAAATCTCTAGTCTCACCTGTGCACTGCTTACACAAGTATACATATGAGACTAGCATATAAAATAATATAGAAGATAGATTTGAATAAATAGATGCAACTAAGTAGCTTGCACAAAAAAAATTAGGTTAAAACATGATATAAGTTTTGGAATAATTTTTCATATTTTTTGGCTATTTAGTTCCACCTACTACTTTTTACACTTCTGTATTATTTTACCACGTTTTACACCTGTCAATAAATTTATTGTATAATCACTTGGTACTAAAAAGAACATTCTGGTTACAAATTACAATTTATTGTATGGTATAATATAAATAAAACATATTATTTATTGTAATGTTTTTATATTATTAATGTTTTTTTTATCAATCATTACAAAAATTAAGTAATTACAGTATAATATAAAATGATTCTATTAGCGAACACTTAAGGCCGTACCTAAAATTTTCCGGGGTCCAGTGCTGCCGCCATTTAAAATAAATCATTTGAAAGGAAACGGAGATATCATTTAAAATTTTGTCTTTGTGAAGCCCTAGATAACCCTTCAAACTATTTTATGAACTACTGTTTACAGTTCAAAGTGAGAATGTTAAGCTTTCCTACGCGTTTTTGCGGAAAACGGCCACTTTTAGCAAAAGCGCGTAGAAAAGCTTAACGTTCTCACTTGAAATTGTAAAAAGTAGTTCATAAAATTGTTTGAAGGGTTATCTAGGGATTCACAAAGACAAAATTTTAAATGATATCTCCGTTTCCTTTAAAATGATTTATTTGAAATGGGGGCAGCACTGGACTTCGGAAAATTTAGGTACGGCCTTAAACCAAATTTAAACACGATTTTCTTATTGTAATAAAATTAACCTAGCACAAGTCTTACATTAAGAAAAGGTAAAGTCGGCATCAAAAGTAGCTAAATGTGTCCATATGGTGCTACACATTCAAAGTGACCATAATCATCTCTATACAACAAAAGTTTTCTAATTGTAGTGAGCATCCAGTGTTTCAAATATATCTGAGCACAGTAAAGAAGCAATTGGTTTCGCTCATAATGTAGTCATTTCATATCTCAAACTAGCGAGTTTTGGAATTTTGCGTTTTTATAGTAAGTTTCAGATATCAAATGTTTAAACTATAATTATAAACAACTGCTTCTTTACTGTGCAACGACATATATGTGCAACGCGTGCTTAGTTATATTTGAAACACTGAATGCTCACAACAAATAGAAAAATTTTCTTGTATATATGATTATGGTCACTTTGAATGTGTAGCACTGCGTGGACACCTGGGTTGTTTACCTACTTTTAATGCTGACTATAACGTCAAGTATAAATTTTCAAACCTAATCTACTGAAATTATGTAGGTAGTTTCTTAAACTTAAGTTGCCGTTTCTTAAAATAAACTATGAAAACAAACGCTTTAACAGTTTTAATGCGAATTTAATTTAAAAATTATAATCTAAAGATTCTAAGATTGATGTTGTATTCCGCACGTCACGTCAATAATAGAAATATATCCCTTACAAAATTTTGTTATTTTGACAAAAGGATGAAGGTCACTGCGCTTTAATAAGTACACAAACTTAAATTATTATTGTGTGGGAACGTGTTTTTGGAGTTTACCTCTGTGCATAGTCAATGAGCACAAATTGGCCTTATTCATTTGTACCTAAGTACAACTGCCTCTGCCTAGCCCTACGATTATTAATCTTGGGATCGGTTATAAAACCACTAGGCAAACGGCAGTAGAATTGGTCGTTATTACAACAGTGCTTCTGTCTCTAAGTAGAGCTACCTTATTAGGGCCATACCTGAATTTTCCGGAGTCCAGTGCTGCCCCCATTTAAAATAAATCATTTCAAAGGAAACAGAGATATCATTTTAAATTTTGTTTTTGTGAAGCCCTAGATAACCCTTCAAACTATTTTATGAACTACTGTTTACAGTTTCAAGTAAGAACGTTAAGCTTTCCTACGCGCTTTTGCTAAAAGTGGCCGTTTTTCGCAAAAGCGCGTAAAAAAGCTTAACGTTCTCACTTTGTAACAGTAGTTCATAAAATAGTTTGAAGGGTTATCTAGGGCTTCACAAAGACACAATTTTAAATGATATCTCCGTTTTCTTTCAAATGAGGGCAGCACTGGAACCCAGAAAATTCGGGTATGGCCTTAATTCAATCTTATGGGCTTCTCGACATTAAAAAGTATCACAATCTAATTTGCAATTGCAATTAAATATCAACCCTTATTCCATTCTAATAGAGTTAAAATGGTACTAGGTAGTCTATCGATCTACCAAGCTAAAAAATATTGATGTATTTATCATTTCTTTTTTTCAACTGAGTTTTAGATGAAAAATCCAAATGTGTGGTTCAGTCAACATCAAAAGTAGCCCCCATAAAGCTTAGGTAAACCCCATTAACACATCCATACCCACTAATAGATGTTAATTATTGAACCACAGTGAATCAAACACATATAATTTCTATAAAATATCTATTTTATACGCTTAAATAGCGTGCCAATCAATGCTAAACAAAATATAATTAGACACCTAGATATGATTAGTCAAAAAAAAGATCTTTGTGTGACATATGTTTTGCCATTTGAAGCTACATTAATGTGATTAGGCACAAAGGACAGTAATGAGTCTTGGAATGTATAAAATGTATTACTTTTGGTTTCTGGAATCTGCACTACAAAACTATGCAAGTGATAATCGAAATTTACAGTATGCAATAACATGCATTCGAAAATTACTCTTTCATTGTTATAAATGAAAATATTTTCTATCATCATAAAAGTAACTTCACCTAGGCTTCCAATATCATGTATGAGAATAGTTTTAGTTTTGTAAATTGTGCCTTTTACCTTTACCCACATTACGTGAGTCAGAGAAAGATTTAAATCCAAATTCAACTTATAAATCACCTCGTCCCGTTTTTGCTTACAAATTCGGTTGGTTGTACCTGCGGAGATGGAGGCTTCTAAATACCCCTTCAAAAATATATCGTTCAACTGTAATTGATGTTTATTTGCCAATGTTAAGGTTAGATTACGCCTGTTAAGTGTCACTAAATACATTTACATATTTTAGCATCGTATATGTATTATATATATGTATATATTATGAAATAAGTTTATGTATGTATATATACAAGTATTAATATGTAAGTATATAATTAGGTATAGATACTGCACCCACCTTATTCCGTACTATTAATTTTTCCTCTACCCAAAGGTTGACTGGAAGAGATCGCATCTAGCGATAAGTCCGCCTTTGTACCAATATTTTCTTTGTGTTTGTTATTTTATATTTTATTAATTATTATGGTGCAATAAAGATAATTTGTATTGTATTGTTAAAAGAAGCCCGTGCAGCAATTTTGGATAGCCTATGTTTGGCTTCATACCGCATGCTCCAAAAATTTACTAGTGGTCCTAATTTAAGCATCATTGTCGGATAATGAACCATGAAATGGAATTTAGGTTTAAGATGATTACCAGTTAACGTACAATAAAGTTCGTTGAGTTCAGATATTGTAAATTTTAACAGCTCACAACTATTTTTGTTGACTGTGTATGACATAACTAAGTCTAATATTTTTCTAAGAGTAATATACATAATCCAATAATCATCATCTTTAGGTACAAAATCTCCTATCAGTAGACCAAAATATCGAAGCAATGACAACATTTCTGATGCTGACAACTTTATATTGCCTTTTGAAATATGTTCGACACTTAATGGACAAGGCTTGCTTCCACTATCGGGGCCATAATCAAAACTTATTATCCTAGCATTTAAAACTTCTAAGGAAAAATATTTTAAATCTCTTGTATATTTTACTAAAAGAAAAGATATAATATACTTAGCAACTCCTTCTAAAATGTCATGCATGATATCAACTCCGACTTGATCAAATAAACAAAAATTTTCAACCGTCAACCAAACACATTTCTCTTTAATGCCAGTGCTAGCAGGACAATTTTGTTGAAGTTGTTCAATATAGTTTTCATCATTACGAAGCAATTGCTTTTCCTCAAAATATTGTTTTTTCATAACTTCTTTCGAAACGTTACATATTCTACAAGGGTAATTAGAAGAAAATGTTTCATTGAAGCCAATGATGGAATGGATACCTAAGTTGTCACCAATTATTAACGCCAAAGAAAAGTAAAGATTTCCCTTAAATGATGGAACATCTATATGAATTCCAGATTTTGATAGAAAGTTAAGTTCCTCAATTAAAGGATGAAATATAATGTGGTTTCCAAATGTTGTTCTATCCGAGGAATGAAATAAAAGAGCAAGAAATATATTAGATAAAGCTGAAGCACGATGTGGTGGTATACAAGCAACAGAGACGTAAACAGCACCTAATTTATGAATGCCCGAATGACTACCGAGAACATTACCGCTTTCGTAATCATCGAAAAATAAATGCAATGGAAATACCAACTTTCCTTCATACCTATTTTTTATCATGTTTACCCAAACACTACCCTGAAAAATGTTTGTGATTTGACTGTTATGTAATTGTGACAAATTATTGTAATAATCTAATGTTTCTGCCATTACGTTCTCAAGTGAGAAAAATTTTTGGAATACATATCTAAGAGGAATAAATTGCTGTTTACATTCTGTTGGCACAGATGTCACCATACCTCGCTTCTTAACACTACACATTGTTTGACCAATGACTACCTCAGTTGGGGGTATATAAGTTCCATTTTCTTTAAAATATTTAAGACGCTTAAATTCAGTACCAAATGACTTAACCGGGGTTTGTATTGCTGACAAAAGATCATTTTTCAAAGTTACATTTTCACTTTGTTCTACAGATCTAGATAAGACATTTTCAATATTAGACGATACACTTTCGCATAAGTACTTGCTCATTCCTTCTACTATATTTTGAACTGCATTTTTGGGTATTAAAGGGTTTGCATATAAAGCTGAAAAAAACATTGGAAGTGAATAATTACCAGAAAGTGATGTGTTGTTCCATACTATTTGATGCGCCTGTTTTGTATCGAGTGGTGCATTACTCAAATTAGGTGAAAATTTAGTTAAAGTTATCAAATCTTTTTGGTAAGCGATATTTGAAGTTGACGTCTGTGTCGTGACTGTATTGATTATTGTATCGTTATTGGTATTATTAGTAGTGTCGAAGGTACTTGAACAACCATCAGAACAATTATGATCTTTTATTAAATGTTTACGAAAGGTATTCCTCAAATGAAACGACCTATTACAATCATCTTCTATACAATGATACTTTGACAAATTATGGGTTTCATGAACTAAAGAAAAATGTCGTAGTAATTTTTGAATACTGTCAAAAATATTAAAACATAAGAAACAAGACGGCATTTCGAAAGTCTCAGTGTAAGTCTATAATCTATATCAATTGGCTGTTTGAATATTAAGGTCTGTTAAAAGCGTATTTATTGATACGGAATTTTTGTCATACTTTGTTTTCAATTCGTACAATGCTGTTTGTATGAATTGCCATAAGTTATGGCATTCTGCAGGGTATTGTGCGTTTAACACAAATATGATTTTAAAACATGCATCAACAGCTTTGATAGTGGATGTAACCTCATACCTAATATTGTTCACCACAACGTATCTGGCGGATATTTCTTTTAAGGTAGGTCCTACAATTATGATGAATGGTTGCAATGTCAATTCGAGGTCTATCATCTTATTTTTGCGGCGTAAAATTGTTTCTTCAATTTCTGCTGCACTCTTAACATGTGTGATAAACCCTTCTAAAACTTCTTGTTTAGAGGGGCGCCACAGATTCTTGGACTTAGATTTAATTTTGGTCTTGGATATATTTGACGTTGTCATCAAAAATGGTATAGATGTAAATGCAATCACATCCACGGTTTCATTGTTTTCTGTAATTAAACAAGTATAATATACAAGTAAGTCTTCTGAATTAATAAAATACGAGGTTTAATCTGTCACAAAAAATTCATAGGCTCATACAAGTCATACATAACTCATAACTTTACTCATGTGAAATATTGTTTTGTTCTATTACAAAAATGTTTTGTTGTGTTGTACTTTCATGAAATAAATGTTTTCTCTCTCTCTCTCTCTCTCTCCCTCTCTCTGATAACTAAAGGTTAAGGCCGTATCTGAATTTTCCGGGGTCCAGTGCTGCCCCCATTTAAAATAAATCACTTCTAAGGAAACGGAGACATCATTTAAAATTTTGTCTTTGTGAAGCCCTAGATAACCCTTCAAACTATTTCATGACCTACTGTTTACAGTTTAAAGTAAGAACGTTAAGCTTTTCTACGCGCTTTTGCTAAAAGTGGCCGTTTTCCTCAAAAGCGCGTAGAAAAGCTTAACGTTCTCACTTCAAACTGTAAACAGTAGTTCATAAAATAGTTTGAAGGCTTATCTAGGGCTTCACAAAGACTTATTTTTCTCTTTAAAATTATTTATTTTAAATGGGGGCAGCACTCATACATACATACTATCACGCCTGCTTCCCACAGGGGTAGGCAGAGACTATGGACCTCCACTTGCTACGATCCTGACAGACCTCTTTCGCTTCATCTACCCTCATCAACCTCTTCATACATGCTCTTCGGTTACGGGTGCTTCTCCCGACCCCGGAAAATTTAGGTACGGCCTTAAACAAAAGTCTATTATCACACTCACTTATCATAATTTAATGATTACTTACTGGTATCAATATCTTCTGTGACTTCTTTTAAATGAACAAGAGAACGGTTTTTTGTCAACTCCAAAATTTTAGGTCTTATTATTTGCCAATTCTCCATGAGTTTTTGGTCATAGTCATGATAAAGGGAATTGAAGTCCTTTAAAAGCTGCAAATAATAAAATGGTCAAAAATCAAAACTATTAACTTGATATACAGGGTACAACTATTTACAGGTGAGAATGCCCTTGATAACTACAAATTCAACAATGAACAATAAATATCTGACTATCTGCCATTCCTATCCAGGCCAATGCGGGTATGTATTAGCACTTACCAAGAAAATGCCTCCAGGTTGGTTGAGTGCTTTAAATTCACCATAATATTGCTGAATGGTAAAATTATTCGACTGTAAAAGAGTCAGTCTTTTCTTAATTGTGGTGTCCCAATAACGTTCTACTGTGTCCCATGGATCTGTGCAATTTTTCAGCCAAAGTATTTGATCGTCTATATCATCAGCAGCAGATTGTGGCAATAGCAATGTTACTTCTTGCACACTGGCGCTAGGCCCTGGTACCTCCTGACCGTTCCTGGTTCCTGTAGGTAATGAATTTGCGTTTTTTTCTTTACTTTTAATAAGACCTGACTTCAAAAATGATCTGCGGCGTTGACGGTAACAGTCCAGTAATTTTCCTTTTGCGGAAATTTTTCGCTGTGGGCTAAAGCTGGAAAATGGAATAAAGTACACTGAAGCACTTTCCTTTATGAAAACTTGTGTAATTGCATATGCCAGCTGGTACAAGCGTGAGCTAGTTATAGTTTTTTCGGGATCATCCTTCAACTCGTTACTAATAATAATATTACACAGTTGTCTTCTGGATGCATTTGCTAATAAGCCATCTTCTTGGTATTGGAGTAGTAGTCCTCTCCCTTCATTGCATGAGTTTAAAATTTTGTAAAGCTCCTAAAACAAAAAACAATAAATTTAGCATCACCTCAATATGTAAGTACCTACCAACAATTAAAAAAATATAGTACTTATTTTAGTAAATAAATTATAACTTCTAAACGGTTGTACCGATTTAGATAAAATATAGCTAAGAACCACCTCGATTACGTCAAATTAAAAAAAGTAAACCTACTAGTTACTAACAACATGTTACCTTGAATGAAAACCAAAGTACTGAACATTTTTAATAGCACTAATATCATGACAAATCTAAAAATGTATCCTTTTAACAAAAACCAAAAAACAGTTCAAAAATGATTAAGTTCTGAGATAACACATATTTAAAAATTTTTTTTTTTTAAATTTTGTCCATAAGCTAGGGAGGTAGGTATAATGCTACAAATACAGCCATCATCATCACCTCCGTGTGGAAAATCTAAGTAGCACACAGACTGGTGATTAGCTCCAATTTCTAGTAAGTATACATATACAACCACACTCACACTGATACAGTTCGCACATTGTGAAAAGAACACTGGCAGTCTAAGTCTAAGCTGCGATGTGTTCAATTCTATTTTATGATATTCTATCAAAGTTTTATATTTTCCGATTTACCTAACGATAATGAATATACCTATTAAGCTAGTTCTGAAATAAAACATTATACCTAGTACTTCTATGAGCGAGTGTATCCACTTTCTCCAGTAGAAGCTGTACTTACACAAGTTAAACATAACACCCCTCATTTTGCTTGAGTTTTATAAAAGAAGGTACTCACACAGTCTTTATTTGATTGTTTATTTGATTCTGTTGTTGGTGTAGTATTTCCATCCACTTGATCTTCATCCATAAAGTCAAATAAACTGTCATTTAAGATAACCACATTATTCTCTCTCGTATTTGTAGGTTCACCACTCTAGAAAATTATAATATTACAGTAGAAAAACAGCTTTGTAATAAATAGGTATTAGGTACGGTGAAGATAGACATTGTGAGGAAACCTGCACACTGCTGCAAAGAAATTCAAAGATTGTGTGTGAAGTTGACCAACCTGCACTCTAATTAGGTCTAATCACCCTAGTTTAGAGTAGGCTTGAGCCCCTTAGTGAGGCCGTATATGAGCTGGTGAAGGAGGTTAGGTACTTACTGTAATAGAAAAAGCATCTGTAACTATATTTTTAAGCATCGCAATTTGGGTTGTTAGCCTGGCCCTGTGGCCAATAACAGGCACCAGTTCCTTGATATCTTCAGCTGACAATATTTGCAAGGTATCTAAGTCAATACTCTGTTCTGAAAGATAAAAAATATACTAGTTAAATAAATAACCTTTAAATAAAAGAATAAAACTAATGATACCTGTGTACCACACACACAAACACACAAACCAAGCACTGGATCTAGAGATTGAGGTGAACACTAAGAAAGAAAATCACTGGGTGCTTCGAGTAGGTAAGTAAACAGGTATTACTTAGGCTTCCTGCCCTATCTTTCAGCCGCGGCCGACAGTTGTACGTGCAAGTGCCTCGATTATTCTTGCTAAGTCGGTGACTTATCTTGGCTAAACCAAAAAGCATGAGCGGGACGTGAGCTGAGCAGGAGTGGCGCAGGTTGCC
The DNA here is from genome assembly GCA_963576875.1 of Acrobasis repandana. Taxonomy (NCBI): domain Eukaryota; kingdom Metazoa; phylum Arthropoda; class Insecta; order Lepidoptera; family Pyralidae; genus Acrobasis; species Acrobasis repandana. The sequence continues at coordinate 5,699,321 of OY756238.1, forward strand.
GGCAGGCCCGCACTGTTTTTAATGTGTCACAGCAGCTCATATTTCTTCTATTACAACTCGGCAGGATTTGGCGATTTCGCGCTGCTCAAGTCCCGCTCGTACTTTTGGTTTGCCCAAGCCTTAGCCAAGTTTCTGCTAGTTAGAGTAAATCTGCGATGAATAGACGGTACCTACTACCTTAATATCAGTAACGAAATCGCCATGCTCCACCTCACGAGGCGCCGGACGGCGGTCGGGCTTTGGGGTAGGTACCTCTGTCACCCACCACCGTCTCGAGAGTTGCTGAAGACGACCCTCCAACCTCTAACCGAGTTCCGAATTTCTACTATTGAATGAAATAGGTACATAATTACATACCTTTGAACTTGTCTACATACATGCCCAGTCCCCAGGACTTCAGATAGTCCTCCATGTCTCTTGAAGACTGACTAGAATCGACGGGCTCTGCCGCCGCTGCACGTTCGAATTCACTCATTTGAGTAAATATTTGTCCACTTTGACGTATAATTCTTTTCACAAACACCATATAAAGGATTCAGAAACTCACTTTCACATGAAATCGCGCGCGTCGTCACGCGCCGTCCACTACAAACATAACAAACAGGAATAAACAAGTTTTTCTACCACGCACGAGCCGCCGCGTGCGTCCCGCTCCTCCCACACCCGCGCCGAGTTTAAGGTACGTTTACAAATTATCAAATTGATTCTGTTATCGTTAGCAAAAAAAATATTATTAATTGACAAGTCGTTGGGTTAAATGTAAAATAAGTTCGGTTGAATTTGGGAAATTTTTTGTATAGTTGTTTAATGCATAACAGTTTTATTGTAAATTGATGAATTAAATGAATTATGATAACAAAACTGAATTCTAAATGGTTACAAAAGTTTTGTATTTAGTTGATATGTGTTGATTGATTAAGATGAAACTCACTAATTTGTATAATCAGTAATGCACGTTGGTAATTAGTAGGCATGAAGTATAAATACTTGTAAGCATAAGGTTTTGTTGCTGCAACTACGCTAGTCAATCTACATTAATTCAGTTATCAGTAACAAAGCCTTGTGTTAAATGTTACCAAATAAAAATTTGCAGAACTAGTTTTTGATTTGTTACTAAATTACTTGTTTATATTTAGATAAATTTTGTTTCCTAATAACGGAAGTCGAACATTACTAAACTAGTTCGGTTAATTATTTTTTTCAGTGTAGATGAATCACCAATAATAGTTTCAATGGCAGTTCATAAAATAATTTAAAGGGCTATCTATGGAAATTTTCACCATATTTACGAGTTAACAATTTATTTAAAATAAGGGCGCGACTTCTGCTTGCTAATTAATTTAATTTTATGGCAAACTCTTTTACTGTTCAAGCTTCACGACTCTGGAATGCTTTGCCCGTTGACATCAAAGAAATTTCCACAAAATTTTCCTTCAAGAGAAGAGTACACTGTCATCTTCTAAATTAGTCTCATTTTCTTATCTACATCATCATTCATTGTAGGTATGTATGTATTTGTATTTATTTAATCATGTATATATATATAAATGTATATATATTTTATATGTATGCGTATATATGTCTTTATTATGAGTATATATGCATGAATGTGTATTATTAGGTATAAGTATGTAATTATTTAATTATTTTGCGCCGCAATGAATTATCTGTTTATCCCTATGGTTGACTGGGAGAGAACGCTAAGTTAAGTCCGCCAATTGTAAGACAATTTTTTTGTTAATCAATAAAGTTTAAAAATAAATAAATAAATAAATAATACATTTCCCGTCTGCTGCGACTTTCAGCAATGTTCAGTAAACAATTTTTTAACAAAGTTCTCTGAAATGTCTTCCTGCGTCAAAATCTAACATAAAATATACATTCCCCCGCCCGCAGACATACGCGGGGATGTTTCCATAAACTCCGGCAAACACGTTCTAGTGTATTCGACAAAACATTTAGGCCACGCCCCTTTTTAGGGTTCTGTACCCAGAGGGTGCAAACAGGACCCTATTACTGAGACTCCGCTGTCTGTCCATCTGTCCGTCTGTCACAGGGCTCTATCTCTTGAACCGTAATAGCTAGACACTTAAAATTTTCACCGATTATGTATAACTATAACCGCTATAACAACAAATACTAAAAATAAAAAAAAACTTAAAAATTAAAAGGGGTCGTCATACAAAAAACGTGTTTTTTTAGCCTTTTTAACTAGATCTTTATAATGGAATTAACTAGAAAAAAATTCACAGATTATGTATTAGTATGGCCGCTTTAACAACAAATACTAAAAATATAATAAAGTTAAAAATTAAAGGGGGTCGTCATACAAGAAACGTGTTTCTTCAGCGTTTTAAAACATTGTACGGTGATACGGAACCCTTTATGTACGAGTCCGACTCGCACTTGCCCGTTTATTTATGTTTTCTAACAATGTTATGTTCAGAATCTGGCGCAGCGGACGCGACTTGATGAAAATACTAACACTTTTGCCTTCTAACCTAGGTATTGGTTATAACTACTAAAAATAAAGTACTACAAAACTCATATTTATATAAAAAAAAACAAATCTGTTCAGGCATCTCGAAGTCATGACTGTTGGTCTGAAACGGCTCTGGAAAGAAACAAGTGGAAGGTTACAATAGGAAGGAACAAAATTAAGGTTAATAAAAAATATATATTGGGTAACACTCAATCAAAAGACTATAATATTACGCCTAAGCAAGGTATTCGGTCATGGAAGCTCAAAGAGTACCTATTTAAGGCGGAATACGAAGAGAACTGTCGAATCTTCATGTATTTCTGTTCACTACAAATTTGACCTGAGGTGATTCTAAGCGTTAAAACATTTTTTGTAGGTTTGTTCGGAAACATTACAAGGCGCCTTCTTAAAATTTTAAAATAAATCAATATACCATTTTAAAAAAAATGTTAAGATATTATATCTAAAAAATGTTTTTCTTCCTAAACTCTAAGAATATAAATTGAGGAAAAAATATTTTTACTCAAAAATATTAGTATTGTTCATTTTCGATACAAAAATTAGTTATTAAAATAATTCATAAAAACCGATAAAATCCGCGTCATTCCGCGTTCATTCCCCGCTTCCCGCTTCACAATCAAACGAAATGTGTAAAAACCGATAAAATCTACATTCCGCGTCATTCCGCGTTCATTCCCCGCCTCCCGCTTCACGACGACGTCAAACGAAATATGTAAAAGCATGCGGGGTGCTTTGCGGATCGCCCCGCACCTCATCTTCTCAGATTCCCTCCCTATTCCGCGGAAAATAAACATACAATTCATTATAACTTGTTGACCTGAAAAACTTTTCACTTATCAAACGAAAAACTTTATATCTTGTTTAATTGAATTTCAAGTTGCCACTGCTATGACATGATACAATGACAACAGATGTCATCTTAAACGTAACTTTTGTTGACGTAAAAGCAGATGTTGTCAACATTAATATTTTGTTAAATGTTATTTAAGTTGAGCAACTTTTATCGCATTAAGGTACCCTGTCCTGATATAATAATTTTGAGGAGGATTGGTAAATATTTTTATATGAAACAGGTAATTTTTCAGTAACTACGATATATCCTTTCATTATCATCAGTATTATCAATTTATTTAGGAACAATGTTCTAGGGTACTATTATTAACAAGTTTATTTGCCAGACAAATTAAAAAAACCCGACTTTCAAGCGTTTACCCCCCACTTTTGAACGGCTGATCCGATTTTCATCAAACATAGCTAAGAAATATTTCTATAGAAAAATCTTTAGATTAAAAAAAAGACAACGAAATCGGTCTATTAACGTTTATGAAACTGTTTCATAATGAGAGGTATTAAGGCGAAGATATAGGCAAATGGCCTTGAAGTGTGAAATAAATTGTTAACTCGTAAATATGGTGATAATTTCCATATTGCTCTTCGTCATGCACTAGATAGCCCTTTAGATTATTTTATGAACTGCCGTTGAAACTATTATTGGTGATCCGTCTAGCTTTAAAACTTGCCATGGCCAATTTTGGCGGAGGCAAGTTTTAAAGCTAGACGGACTAATGTAAATACTTTCAACGGTGGTTCATAAAATAATTTAAAGGGCTATCTAGTGTATGACGAAGAGCAATATGGAAATTATCGCCATATTTACGAGTAAACAATTTATTTCAAATGAGGGCGCCACTTCAAGGCCATTTGCCTATATCTCCACCTTAAACATGAGTGTGTGTTTTAACCGAGCCACAGGCAACGTTATTAATAGTATTCGTTATACGTGTAGGAATACCTAATATGACAGTTTCATACATTATTTAATCTAATCTCATTCTTAAAGGGATATTATTAATTGCACATCTAATAAATAATCACCCATCAATTTAATCTCATCATTTATATACTTTTTTACATCAAATAAATCAACAATCTTATCATAAGTACTGATTGCACAGCAAATAAATACTGACTGCACATCAAATTTATTAGGTTAGGGCAAACCTATAGGTTAGGTTATGTTAGAACTGCGACCAACACACGCACGAGCCGAGCGAGCGAAGCGAGCGTGCCGCGGCAGCGGCCGGCGAGTGCTAGGAAAGTTCTATCCATTTTACTGCGCCACAAATATAAATTGCAGTTTGTTTAGTAATATTTTCAGTTGAGTATTTTGCTGTGCAATCAGTAATTTTGATTTGCGTTTAAATACTACCCATTCTTAAAGTCATATCCTATTAGAGTGGGACGTTTAATTAAAAAAAATAAACTAGTACAGTAACATAAGATAGATGGCGCAGCAATAACTTAAATGTTTGTATGTTTTTGGAATATTTAACTTTTTTATATTTAGTTTCAAATATACTAGGGAAAATTCGAAGTAAAATGTCACAGTAAAATGTAATAGAACACATGTAAGACTACTATTAGCTCAAGAAATATTTTTCCCATGACATGACAGAAAGGCAAAAAGATAGAATCAAAGTCGGTACCTACATTTTGTTTTGACAGAACGATTTCAACTTAGATTAATCTAGATTGAGTGTTTCATACAAAATGCAACGTTCAAAGTGAAGCCATTTTGTGATATGCGTGTGCATGAGCACCGCCCACTACGCGTGTATTACTATCGTTACTGTTCTTGTGTGTGTGAAGTAAATTATTCCCAGTGCAAGAAAATTACCCCAGAATGTGGAAGATTTTTTTACGTGTTGTTCTTATTCATATTGACTATTACGTTACAGTGATAGGGGGAGGGGGAGTCATACCAAACGTGACGGTACGTGTCATAGGGATCGGAAAAAGCGTGACATCTCCAGAAATTTTCGTGACGTAGTATGTGGACGACCCCTAAGCTTTATTGTGTATGTAGGTGAACAAAAATTTTATTAAAATAGGTAAAAGAAAAAAAACACGTATCAAATCAACATTATTTATTTAAGTCCTTAAAAATCCATAAAATACCTTTGTAGGCACAGCCCCTTAGCGATTGTTCGACGACCACTCTTTGTTGTGTATATGTCCTGGACACGAAAGTTAGCTGAAAACGTCCTTCCTTTAGGCTGCCACTTCCACCAGAATTCATTTTCCGTCTTATTATTTCAGTCCAATGACTGGATGTCACTGGATCAGTAGGAAATCTACGGAAACAAGTAATTATTTAAAAAAAAACCCGACTGCTTGATACAACATCAGCGTGATTATATGTTGTTTTTAGTATTTTTCATTAAAAATTACATTAAAACTTGTAAGTTATATATATTTGTAATCCTTATATGAAATCGTTTCTTTTGATAAACCACTTGATGGGTTTTAAACGAAATAATATTTGAAATGAAAAAATATATGTCATTTGGCGCCAAAAATCCACCATTTTGTATTTTTAAAATTTTTAATATATCTATTGTCACTCTCAGAATTAAGAAAAATCGAATGATACCTCTCAAGCTAAAATCCTCCAAGCCGTTTAGGCTGTAGAGCGTGCCAAAGAAATACATATACATACACTCGATAAACATAACCCTTCTTCTTGCGCAGTCGGGTAAAAATAAATGTTATTTGTAAATAACATTATAACGATTAAATTTTTATCCTCAATAACTAACTTATACTTAATAAGTACTTCAAAATTTCATCAATACATACCTACTTACCAATATATTATATTTTTTTCTTAGCGCAATATGAAAATGTTAACGTTAATATCTCACACAAACATACATAGCAAAACGTACAAGTAAACATACATAAAAAAACTGTTCTCTAAATCATACGATTTGTCGATGCAATAATAAGAGATGTTAAAAATATACCACACTCTGGCAACACTAAATGTCATGGCGTTGGTTTGTTGACAATATTTTTACGTAATAATTTTACGAATAATACGTAGGAATTAGTCGAAAATTTGCTTACTTACTTATGAAAAGTGATGTCCGTCTCCTGGTCTTTTATTTTAGTGTAATTTTTGGATGATTTCACTGCACAAAAAGTCATTTTTACAATAAATTAACACCGTGTTGTTCCGTAGTGACGCCGCGGGGCTAAGAACGAAGACACCAATTTTGGTGTCTTTTAACTGGCATCACTTGTAGGTGGCGTATCTGGACCTATATTTAATCTGAGAATTTTAAATTATTAAATGCCATCTATTGAGAATGTTTTTAACCTCAATTTTTTCTTCACTGGAAAACGCCTCAAATGGCGACAAAGCCGGTATATTACCGCGTTCCATTTTCAAATATACAAATGTCACAAAAGAGCAAGGTCTAAAAAAGGATTCTTTAAAAAAATACAAAAATAAAAAATAATAATATTGATGATGATCTTCTGGTGAGATATCATCATCATCAATTATTTTTTGCTAATGGACAGGGCTCGCCATTTTTAAGGCATTACAAAAAAATGTTCTTTCTTCAAAAGCATTTCATAAGGATAGGAAATAAAACTTGACTAGAATTATAGATATTTGAAGCTGGCTAGAATTTTGGCCGCGTCCACGGACATGCGGCCGCCCCCGCAAAAACAAAGTATGGAAATTATGCTGCGGCCCGCTTGGCGGCCCGTGTCGCCGCGCTGCGTTTCCGTGGACGCGGCCTAAGTGTACATTAAATGAAAATATTTAAATCAATGAAAACTTTGTTAAGATACTGTGTCATCTCCTTAAAAATAATTCATTGTCACTTATTTACGATTCAGATAAAATTTAAAATTATATTGCACGAAGTTTGGACATTTTGTATTTGATTAGATAAAAACTTTGAACGTAGGTAGTACATTGTTTCGACATGGTTTTGACACTTTAGCTATTCATTTAACGCAAATGTTGATGACGTTTTGTTAATTTCATTCCGCTCTATAATAAGAACTTGGTCGTTTTCTGGCTGTTACCATTGTATGGCAGTTGTCAAGCAGCTTGAAATATCTGAGCAGAGAGACCAGTGTTGGCAATTAAATAAATAAACTAAATTATTGTTTGTGTGAGTTAGTTAACAAAAATTTAATATAAACCACCTTTAAGCAATATCTAGAGGAAAATAAAAAAAAATAGATACAAAATGAAGCTACTTTTCGGTTGCGTGCGACGTTGATAATTAGACTAGACTTTATTTTTTAATAACTAGATAATTATTAAAAAATAAAATTAATTATGCAAGTATATTATCGAAAAGTCAATTCAAGTGTTTCAAAGATTTTCGACAGTCCTATACAATCGTCCCGCTGAGCAGTTTTGTATGAAAAAGACGATTTATTTATTCGGCCTGGAGTGTTATCTATGTCCTACGAGTATTTATGAAATCGGGACTTACATTACGAATGTTTTGCGCGAGTGTTTTGAATCGGTCGTACGCGAAGATTTGTAGATGTGGTCTTGACCACTTGTTATTTTGTCATTTGTAGTGTAAAAGTGTCAAAGAAACCTTTGTGTTAGTCGTTCCGTTTCACGCTGCTTTTTCTTTTTATGTTGAAATTTTCAGAAAACCCTTTACATTTTTATGATATTTTCTGCGTAAAGCAATACTTATCTTTGACACGGCAGTTTCAAGAATATTATGCAATTCGTCGGAACGCGAAAGGCGAGTTGGAAGACTACATGTTTCGTGTTTCGCTGACTTTCTCGTTGAAAAATAACAGCCTTGAGCCATCTCTTCAATCTGTCTGTCTACATTTAAGAGCAAAGCTCTCGTCGGTATCATGGAAAGAGGCGTCTCTTTCCATGATACCATTATTTCTGCCAAAATAGTCATTGTGTGCGTACATAATGACTATTTTGGCAGTAATAATGGAGTGGTATGCTATTGCCTTCTCTTTATTTCACACACTAGTCAACTTAATAGTAACTAGTGTGCGTGCAGGTTTTCTCACGATGTTTTCCTGCACTGAAACGTTCGTATTCGGTACATAATATTTCGTTATTTAGAATTAAAGATTTATTTTCTTTTTTTTCTGTATAAACTAAAAGAATCTACCTTGTGTAGTTCCGGATTAGAATAGGAACACGCCATCTCTCCCTGTGGATGTCGTAAGAGACGACTGAAGGACTAAGCACAAACATCTCGTGCTACAATTGCATTCCCAAGGAGGGTTAACGTCGGACGGCAGCTGGTTTTAAAACTTTTCGCACAAATACATTCCCAAAGAGGGTTGACGTCAGGCAGGCGGCCGTTTGTAAAACTATAGCCAAATCATTGAAAGTGTTCCGGCTATTTCTTTTCCATTTTACAAGGTCTTTGGTATCCTTGGGTGACCATTGACATGCATATTATATTTGGAGAAGAAAAAGCGGGAAAGCGCACCCCGGGCTCCGAAGCAGCACAGCTGAGGATCCAACCGGGAATGCGCTTAGATGAAGAAGAAACTAAAGGAATCAAAAATTATTTGAATAAATTCAGACGTTTTACTTTTATGTTGCTTATCGACTAATGCCATTTAGTTAGATTATCTTTCTAATACTGAAGAGTCATGTTTTCCTTCCAAAAAATACATACATACATACTATACGTCTTTATACCTATTGGGGCAGACAGAGCATTTTGGATCTTGCAGCTTTAAGCAGATAGAGCCCAGGGCCACAAGACTCAAAGGCCACTTTTAGCGTGATGGTGGGCGAGAAGGTGGATAAAGGAATTAAACAGTGATGGGACGCTAGCCGCATCGCATATTAAAACATGATTTGTATTTTTACCTATTCCCTTAATCGGCTTCTACGATCTGAGCGGGAAGAGAAGCAGCTGGTACATTCTAAGTTTTTTTTTAAAAAAGAATGCTAAAATAATAATTATTGTTTTAAATAAATTAAGAAATGTATATATTTACTTAGACTATTCTTTCCTCAACAGTGGTGGAGCACTCCCGTCCCCGAGTGTGTTCCCTGCCGGAGAAGCCGTACAACCCACGGATATCAGACGACCTGTACCGCCTGCGTACATTCTCCATCACCACCAAGGGCGGCGTCGTCAATTGCGGCGATAGCATCTGTAATCGCAGAAGCCGGTCCAACACCTCTGTCAATTCTACCAATAGCAGGTAAGCGATTTTTAACGAACTTCAAAAAGGAGAAGCTTACGAATTTGACCCGTATGTCTTTTGCACGCCTCATAAGCGAAGCGCATGAGGTAGTGCTCTACTCTCGCCTTACAAAAATCAAGTGATTTTTTTAACTATATGTGTCTCTATTTATTTTCTATCGCATTTGTACAATAATATTTACAAAGTCAAGAAAAAACACTAGTTTCAACACTTATGACATTTTTAAAAGACATTTTGCCTTTTAAATAAATAAAAACAATGTTTAATAAAATCATTTTGTGGACGTCCATGTGTCTGTATGTATGGAAACTGGCGTGGTCACGATAACTCCCGAAAAACTTATCTGATCAAGTCCATTTTTTTTATACGCTTCAGTATTATCCAAAACTAAGTCCTTTCGAAGATCACGGTCTAATTCAATGTAGTTTAATCGTAATTTCAATTTAATTGTGAAAAATGAGATTATGAGGCGTGCACTTTTGGATTTTCCAAACTATTTTAATTTATTTTTGAAGTGAAAACTTCTTTCGCGGTGTTGGGAATTTTTTGAGATGGGAAAAAACCATTGAACTCGCGACACTATTACCGGCACCACGTTCAAGTTTTCACTTCTGTTGGCACTTCCGAAATGCCACTGTTTTTTTTATGTTACGCCATGCGCCATTTGAAAACTAATTTTGATAATTCTTTTTTTATTTGGAAGCCTTTACTACTAAGTCTCGTATTCATTTGGTGAAGACGCAATCCATTTAAAAGTACGCCCGTTTGGAAAAACTCGCGCAAATCATTCGTAGTGTCACTCCCAATTTCAAAAATACCACTCTTGGTCCGTCGCTGATTAGTGTCGCGAACTCTCGCTGGCATGCTGTCGCTCGTCTATAAGAGCTCTTATATTTATAACTATGTAGTTAAGTTACGAAGTTCCAAGTATAATACACTTGGAACTTCGCATAAAATTTGCAATACAAACAAAATGAGCATCAAACAAAATGAGAAATAATGATATTGACTTTAATTTTGTCGTATCATACCTACTGACAACTGAATTATATAAAACATACGTAATCACATCTAAAAATAAAAAAAAAACATATCAAATTAAAGAGAAATACGCATGCTTTCAATGCGTAAGTACTTAATATGTGATGAGGTTTGTCAGTTGATTCGAAGTCACAGTAGCACAATTGGAAGTTTGAATCTCACTCGTACGCAATTTATCATCATATATTTTAAATTTTGATAGGTATTGTTCCGTGAATTAACAACAGTTGAATTCACGGAACAATACCTATCAATAATTCAATAATTTATAGGAACTTCTGTTAGCGCGCGGGCGTTTTATCACGTACGAGTATTTACCAGCAAAAAAAAATATATGCACAAGAATGATCTGTGAACTTAAAAAATTAGGCAGTCATGTACTTTTCGGCATTGTGCCTTTCAAAAGTGGGGTACCAAAAAGAAGATTTTTGTGCAGACTGGAATTTAAAAATCGAACAAAATTGCCGGAGATTAAGAAAACCAAATCTCTCGATTAAATCGTCCACGTCAAGTCGAATCACTGACTGATGGCTCCTTCGCGTGACCACGTGACCTACTTGCATCCCCTCACATTAATTCGGGGGTGTCTTCGAGCCGCATTTGCATAAGGTCATTCGCCCCTTTTAAGGGTAGTCAAGACGGCTAAATGGTACGGCCATTTTGATGTAAAGGTTGACATTTTGAACACGACTTTCTTTGTAAGAAAAGTTTCTGCCGTTTAATTCCCGGCAGAGTAGAATAGGACCACAAGTCTTCCCGTGGATATCGTAGAAGGCTGCTTAGGAAACACAAATTAAGCAAAGCTTATAAACATTAATCAAGCCTCTTCAACCCGTCTGGCGAGTGGAGAGTGTAGGCCAAATCCTCAGGGTACTCTGGCTAAGTATGGCTCTGGTAGTACAAAGAGGGTCATGCTCCTGCAGTGGAGACTAAAAAAAGACCTGATGTTTGTTTGTTGTTTGTTCACCAACACTGGTGTCAGATTTTTCAAGCTGCCTAAAGGCATTTGACATAGCTTAACGACTGCCATACAATGATGAGAGCCGGGACCAACGGCTTATACGTGCCTTCCGAAGCACCTGATCTGATGATGATGATGAAGAAAAGTTTTACTGGTCGCCGGCCAACCTCTACAGTCTTTACACACATCCTTTGCTTTACCACCAGCCAATTTAAAAAAAAATATTTATCTGTTTCCATAAAACCAATTAACGAAAATAAATAAAATAGCCTTCCCATACAATTCAGCGCTCAGCTAAACGGATTTTGTATGGGAGGGCAAAATCTTTTTAGGGTTCCGTACCCAAAGGGTGCAAACGGGACGGTATTACTGAGACTCCGCTGTCTGTCCGTCTGCCTGTTCGTCTGTCTGTCCGTCTGTCACAGGGCTCTATCTCTTGAACCGACAGACAGCTACTACACTTCAAATTTTCACCGATTATGTATAACTGTGACCGCTATAACAACAAATACTAAAAATAAGATAAAGTCAAAAGTTAAAGGGGGTCGTCATACAAGAAACGTATTTCTTCAGCGTTTTAGAACATTGTACGGAGGTACGGAACCGGAACACTTGCCCGTTTATTTATAGTTAGTAGTTGAGTATTATAAACATGCTCCAAAAATTTGGCTGGTAGATAAAAGTTACCTATATAGTTGTTGCATAAGTTCCTCCTCATCGCTTTCCCGGATCCATCATCAGATCAGCTTCTTTACACCACCATTACCATTTACATAATGGTGTAATGGTCAACACGGTAGTCCACCAATCCGGAGGTTCTAGGTTCGATCCCCAGTCAGTGCAAGTTGGAAAATGGCCTTTTTCAGGTGTTCTTGTGTCTTGGGTGTTTTATGTAGTTATATAATTATTATAAAATATAGTATCGTTGATTTAGTATCCTATAATACAAGTTTAAACTTAATTTGGGTCTAGCTCAATCAGTGTAATTTGCCCTTATCTATTTACTTATTATTTTATTTATTAACATACAAATAGAGAAAGGGATGTAGAGATGGTTTGGACATGTGGAAAGGATAGATAAAAAGAGTTTAACAAAAAAAAAAATTATAAGGCAACTGTGAAAGGAAGCTGCGATCAGAAGTGCCATTTTTGAAACGCGGACTCTCGTAAACGAATGATTTTTCCTTACAAAAAAACGTTCGATTAGTGACTCCGCGTTTGAAAAATGGCACGACAGAGTGCTGACGTTCTAAAAAAAGGAGAGGTAACAAGTACCTGTAACCAAAGGGCATGTATGAAGAGGTTGATGAGTGTAGATAATGCGAAAGATGTCTGTCAGGATCGTAGTGGAGGTCCATAGTCTCTGCCTACCCCTGTGGGAAACAGGCGTAATAGTATGTGTGTATGTAGCATACAAAATTTCATCTCAAGCGCAAACTGGAAAGTGGCTCAAATTAAACTTGCAAGATTTGACCCAAACAACAAACGGGGCAAGCTAAATAAAGGCTTGTAATAAAATTCAGAAATGGTGATTATGTAACTGAGTAATGTAACAGTTCCATTAAAAACCAACTGACTTACCTTCAACTTCTTAATTTAGAAAAGTGGTACCGACCGTAATAATGTAATTCTAGGTGTTCCGGAAAATATTTACATAATCGGCCGACACGGCTCATTCGGTGTTTATTGTTAAAGGAGATAGGATGAGACGTAAATAATGCAAAGGGTTCCGCAGGGTGTAACTTATTCATCCCTATTTCTTTTTCTGTTAGTTCTCGGTTAACTGACATAAAATTGGCCTAAATATACTAGAGACAGATACACTATCATGTCTTTATCCCTAACGGGGCAGACAGAGCCTAGAGCGGCAAGGTCCAGGCCACTTTTAGCGTGATGGTAGGCATGAAGGTGGAAAAAAGGAGAAGTAATGTACATCATATATGATATATACTTATAGAAATCATAATAGTGATGGGTTGTTAAGCACATCGCCTATTGATATGAATCAGATTCTTGCCCATTCCCTCAATCGGCTTTTTTGATCTGCGCGGGAAGAGAAGCAGCTGGTACATATCCTATGTTGAATATACTTATATACGAGATATTCAATTACTATATATTATTACTACAATTAGAGGTACTTATGCGCATTTATGTCGTCATCATATCAGCCACAGGAAGTCCACTGCTGGACATAGGCCCAAGGATTCCAAAACGATATGCGTCGAATCTGCCGCGTTTTTAGTGGGTTGGACTAGGCTTGTTTTCTATACAAACTGATATACTTGCATACAATGTTAAAATCTGCTGCCCCGCGCTCCGCGACGGTACGCGGTGCAGTGGGATCACCGCCGAAGTCAATAGGTACACTATGTAAATTGTCAAGATAATATCCTGGGTGGAGAGACGCTTATAGATTCAACATATAAATGTCTGCTGGAAACTGCACCTATGTACTTTCTTCTTTAAATGTATTATTTGTAAATTTTCAAGTGTACATGAATCAATAAAATAAATAAATAATAGAATTAGGTGGCACGACGATTATATCGTGTCGATTTTGTCGCCCGTGATAGCAACGCCTTTTTCCTACTGAAATAATCATAATCATGATTTTTAACCAACTTCAAAAAAGGTTATCCATTTAAACCGTATGTTTGTTTGTTACGCGATATCTTCACCAATTGTGAACCGATTTTGTAGATTCTTTTTTTATTTGAAAGCCTTTACTAACAAGTTAGTTCCAAATTAATTTAGTGAAGACATGGGAAATTTGAGATATGGCAGAAAGTCCTCAAAGAAAATGAATACGGTTATTTTATTATATTTTTTTTATTATTAGACGTACCTACATAGGTACTTATTTGTCATTTAGATGGAGGTGTTTATGTTTGTCTGACATGTTTTGCAAGTCAAGAAGTACGATTTTGTTTAATTTCGCTTTGTCTCTGACTTCCTTCAAAGTTTTCCGGTTTCTACTAGTCCTCCTTAACATAGACCTTCCACTACTTCTTTTAGTATCCTGTAATGTAATTTACAATTGGATACTTAACAAAAAAACACATATTAAGCGTTAAACCGTGTAGGTGTGGCTGACCTAAGCCTTTAATAAACGCTGTTTCTCAGTATGTATCAACACGCTTTCATTTGTAAATAAATCAGCGTAAATTACCTACATTAGGCCACATAAATAAGCGTCCATTAGAAATAGCATTCACAGAACAGACATAATTAATTAAATTACCCGGGCTCGGGTTGCTAAGTTGCGGGACCCTAAAAATACCACGTGCCCTGATTCTGAACGGGGACAACACGCCCCTTTCACACCCGTAAGGAATGCTTTGTCATATTTGGCCCTTCATTTTATGAGGAACCTTAATTTACGAATTCATTTATAAAGTAGCAATTAGTTTTAGTCAACACCTATTGTTAGATTCAGATCTTGACGACTGATGACAGCTGAGAATAATCGTCAAAGTATGGAGATCGTGATATTTTAAGTATTACTACAGAATATTTTAAGAGTACAAACAGAATGGAATCTCACAGCGTCTCCCGCACCTCTCCCCCGTTCTATGTGCCCCTTATTGCGCTCTAAAACAGGGCTAGGTAGTTGCTAGCCGCAAGCAATTCGCGACGTGTCTTGAGAACTGTCAATCAAGTAACCATCATGGAGAGAAGATGCGCATATAATATCCATATTTTTTTAATTTACTTGGTTCGCTAACTGGCTGAACAACACACAAATTTAAACATATACAAATTAGAGCATATGAGTTGCCAACCTACTTGGAGTGAACACAGCATAATTGTTTATCCACCGAATACAATAAAGAAAGTATATTTCTTTGATTTCCGAGTTATGAAAACAGGTAAGCAAAGCAACAACAAAGGTTCTCGAATGGCGACCACGTACTGGCAAGCGAAGCGTTGGACACCCACCCACAAGGTGGTCAGACGATCTGACTAAGGTCGCTGGAAAGCGCTGGACGCAGGCCGCTCTAGATCGGTCATTTTGGAAATCCTTGGGAGAGGCCTATGTCCAGCAGTGGACCTTATGGGGCTGAAGCGATGATGAAAGCAACAATATAATTTCACGTTTACATATAAAACAGAATATTTTTTACGTCGTAGTGTTCGCAAATCTCCCGGTATGGAAAGATATAATCGTAAATATGTCCAAGTCGTTAGTAGGTACGTATTAAATTAATTCTGCGGTGCGACCCTGAGTATAAATTTCACACATTGACGTGTGTACAGATATATTGTTTCGTGTGTAGTAGTAGTAGGTAAGTGTATGTTACTTTGACTCTAGGAAGTGATCGATCAGCTTATCAGTTTGTACGAAAATTTTTTTTTTTTGGGTTTCGTGAAAGTTGTAGAACAAAAGTAGTTCAGTTTCATGGGCTGAGGTACCAACTGACAGGTTTTACGTTATTTCATTAACACGTTGTATAACTACGACAAGTAGGTCAAAGTACTTATCAATATGAATAAATTCAAACTTTTCCCATTAGATAAGCAATTATTGATGATAAAAAGTTATCCAAGAAGAAAGTTGGTTGATTGTTTTTACGATTTTAGTATAAAATAATACAAAAGATTTACTAGTAGGTACATAGTTAGGTAATCGTATTCACAAACATACTTTAGTAGCTAATAAAAATGTTTTTGTTTGTTGGTTTTTGTGTGTGTAAATGACCAACACCGTCGTCAGATTTTTTAAGGTGCCAAAATAGTTGGATGACCGCCCCCCCCCTCACCCTTAACTTTTCTATAGCAACGTAGTGGTAGTGTAGCTTTTATTTAGAAACGACTTATTAGATTTCAGCAGTATTTGTAATTTTAAAGAAATTTCATATATCTATACATACGAGTATAATTAGTTTTGGACACCAAAAATGAACTTGAAAGAAAATATAAGAGTGTAAAAGTTTTCCATACTGATGGTCAAATACGATATCATACACTGTATTCTCTTTCAAGTTCATATTTTGCCCTTGAAAATCAGTTACCTATATGCCTAGATATATGCAATTTCTTTGAAATATACAAAACTTTTTTGAAATCTGATATGTCATTGTTTCAATATAAAAGCTGGACTACGTTTGTATGGAAAAGTCTGAATCTGTCTAGGGTAAGGGGACTCTTAAGGAGTTTTCCGAGGCACGAAGCATAAAAACATGTAATAAGTATAATTAAAGGAAAAAATCGTGTAAAGAAACCTCACCCGTGTGGTTCTAGGTTAGAATAGGACCTCTCCATCTCTTCCTGTGGATGTCGTATGAGGCGACTGAAGGACTAAGCACAAACATCTCGTGCTACAATTGCATTCCCAAGGAGGGTTAACGTCAGGCAGCGGCGGCCGGTTGTAAAACTTTTAACAAATACATTCCCAAAGTGGGTTGACGTCGCGTCAGCCAGGCGGCCGGTCGTAAAACTGTAGCCAAATCATTTAAACTGTTCCGGCTATTTCTTTTCCATTTTGCAAGGTCTTTGTCATCCTTGGGTGACCATTGACATGCATGTTATATTTGGAGAAGAAAAAGCAGGTAAGCGCACCCCCGGCTCCGAAGCAGCACAGCTGAGGATGCATCCGGGAACGTGCTTAGACGAATAAGAAGAAGAGGAGATCGTGTAAAGAAATCTGTACATTCATCCACTAGTGTGTAACAATGACTGTTGTCACTAAATGACAGTCTACTCAACCTACAGCTCTTTTTCTGACACTAGTGATAGCTACTATATTAGACACAGTAATGCTTAGCTTGCTAGTAAGATACTTATCTAATAAAGGGTCCAATGTAACTTTGACAAACTAATCGCAGCAATTAAGTTCTGAACAATGGGACCCTTCCAATGGGCGGCAAGTCTCAATTCGTCACTGAAACTAAGACAGATAACCACTATCGACATCAAACAATAGTAGACCTTCCGAACTTCGGAATTTGGGCTTTAAGAATTTACACTTATGAACTTTGGTTAATTATTGACCCGTAATAATTCAATATTCGGACACTGAGGCGACGAAACGCAGTGTTTCTTTATACCTACTGGAAAGGCTTACAAAATATGTACCTAGGTAGTGTCTATAGGTAGTGTTTACCCAAGCCAAGGGCAATGATTTTAAAACTAAGGATACGCCCACCAGAACTAACTACCTATATAAACTTGTATGTGCGTACAAATGCACACATTTTTTCATTACATTTAATCTTAGTATCTTATCCAGTATCCCATGTACTTTTTAGGGTTCCGTACCCGAAGGATGCAAACGGGACCCTATTACTGAGACTCCGCTGTCTGTCCGTCTGTCCTTCTGTCCATCTGTCCGTCTGTCCGTCTATCTGTCTGTCTGTCCGTCAGTCACAGGGCTCTATCTCTTGAACCGTAATAGCTAGACACTTGAAATTTTCACCGATTATGTATTACTGTGGCGGATATAACAAAAAATACTAAAAATAAAAAATAGTTAAAAATTAAAGGGGGTCGTCATACAAGAAACGAGTTTTTTTCAGCGTTTTTAACTTGATCTTCATAATGGCATTAACTAGATACTTGAAATTTTCACCAATTATGTATTACTATGACCACAATAACAACAAATACTAAAAATAAAATAAAGTTAAAAATTAAAGGGGCTCAAGAAACACGTTTCTTGTATGACGACGCGTTTACGCGTTTTAAAACATTGTACGGTGGTACGGAACCCTTCATGTACGAGTCCGACTCGCACTTGCTCGTTTATTTAACTTTTGTATCGTAGTTTTTGCAGCCTTGTTTGTCATTACCATAAAAACCTAGTTGCGTAGATTCACTACGCAATAATGATTTTTTATGGCAATTACAAGCAATAATCAACGAACGAACTGTTCTGTAGACTGCAGACGACTGAGTCGCGTTGGCCCTAAACTGACTTTTTAGGGCTAACGAAGTAGTGCAAGTCAATGTTAAGGTTTAAAAAGTAAGGCAAATGATGACTGCCTTATGTTTATTACAATTAGTATACAAAGTTACAAGTTTGTGCTAATTTATTGTATTTCTTGAATACTTTTTGTTTTAGTATAATTCCGAGGTGATTTGGAGGCAACTTCGCAATGTTTTTCTAACAAGAAAATTTTAAAGTGTAAAAATTTTAGTATTTCGTTACTATTGATAATATTTAAGATCGCTCTAAGTACTTTTATGGTCATACGGGCTCTTAAGTTCAGTCTGAGCTAACCCGTGGACGGACAGACGGACATAGGTACCGACAGGAACTTATACTTTATCGTTTAAATTAACGATCCTTTTAGGACTTCAGAACTCCAAAAATAAAAGTACTTTAAGAAAATCATCTTGCTTTTAATTCAGAATGGTGACAATTGAATGGCACAATAGCAAAACGAATCCACTTTCTTTTTTTTTCACACAGGTATTTTTTTTTTCTTTAAATGTACCTATTCATGCTCAAATTCAAATTTCAATTCAATTGTATGCTAATTAGTTTAAATTACAACTCTTTGAACTTTAACAGAATCTGAGCATTTATCAATACGAGAATACAACGAAACTTTTGCTGCTTTGAAAGCTCTGATATCTTTGAAGCTTAAAAGTTGTGAAATCGGGGGAATTAAAAGCTGGTTGGCTGGCGAGGTAGGTAGATAAACTCACGCCTCGAGCCAACCCGCTACTTTTAGAAGTAATCGATAAAACAAGGGATGTTTTCGAATCTCTGTGATTTTATTTTTTTCTCGGTCTAAAGAAAAGGAAATATAATTTTTTTGTTTGCCTCTTAATTATATCTACTTATTTCAATTATAAATGTTCATTCATTCGCCACACCCACATATTGTAGCTCCCGCCATACAATAGAAACCACAGGCTTCAGACCTTGACTTATCGACTTAGTCGGAACGATATTGTAGTGGTTTGTGTGACTGATTAAGTACATAATCCCTTTACTATATAGAATACTATGTGTCATGACATTAGAAGGCGCAATGCCGCTTAATGGCTTATAGAGAGGGCTATTGATGTTTCTATCTAAGATCGATTTAGAAATGAGGTGATTTGTATTAGAAAGAAGGTCAGCTACATAACCTAGCGGATTCATCATCAGGTCTTTTTTAGTCTTCACTGCAGAAGCACAACCCTCTCTAAACTACCAGAGCCATACTTGGCCAGAGCACTCAAATGATTTGGCCTACACTCTCCACGCTGGTCAGACGGGTTGGAGAGGTCTCATTGATGTTAATGAGCTTTGTTTAGCTTTTGTTTCCTAAGTCGCTTTCTACGACATCCACGGGAAGACTTGGAGTGGTCCTATTCTACTCTGCCGGGAACCACACGGTAACGGATTAAATTTATTTAAATGCCTTAGAGGCAGAAAAGTTCTATTGATCGAATGACAACTAAGTACCATAATCGCTGTGCAGGAACCCTGAGAATGGTACAAGAAATACTGGATGAAAGCAGCTTCGAATTGTTCATTTTTGAAATCCTAGGTCCCCTAAACCTTGACACTATGACCAACAATGGACTTCCAACGGATTTTTTTTCAGAATGATTTTACAGCCCTGATACAAGCTATCTCAATAAATTAGATCGCCTTGTTAATAATTGTATAAGGTTCATTTTCTGTCTACGTAAATATGACCACATCTCTGCTTATCGCTCGGAGCTTAATTGGCTTACTATCCGACAGCGCAGAAACCTTCACATATTGTGTCAGCTACACGGTATTCTTTATAATTTGTTTGCTCCTAACTATTTTACTTCCCAATTTCAGTTCTGATAAATTAACTCTTTCGATTCCTTCTCACCGTACTGGGTTTCCCTCTAATTCTTTTGCCGTTATGGCCGTACGACTATGGAATGCCCTCCCTGACAACATTATGAGAGCACAATCGCGGGATCATTTTAAATCACTTGTATTTCGACACTTCCATGAGCAAGCTATGCTGTAGTAGTCTATGTATGTTTATTTATTTTAAATATTTATGTACGTATATATTTGGAGATATTAAGTATTTTATACCTATGTTTTATATATAACTTATTATATGTTATTTAATTTAATATGTAGGCGTAGTTTAAGTATCTTAGCTAGTAAACATATATTTTTTTCTCATTTCTGTTTTGTATACGCTTGCACCCCATTTATCGCCTTCTCTTATACGTCCCAAAGGTATTTTTTGGTAGAGAGCGCTTAGCGTTAAGATTATACCTATTGTACATTAATTTTATAGTACAATAAATTAAATAAACAAAATAAAATAAAAAAATACAAAATTTTTAGAGCCTATCTTTAGTTTTGTTGCTTATTTATTCCTAACAAGTTACAATCAAAGGTTGGTTAGCCTTTGATTGCTTCAAGGGAGCTTGGCGACAAATTTATACGAGTCCACTGGTTTCAACCGATTGATTGGCGGATGTCGCTTGAAGACGCCCACCGCAGTCCACTAAGCAAATATCACTACAGCCATACTATGACTGTCCACTTTAATTTATTACACATACATTGTTCATGAGCCCCCCGTGTGGTTCCGGGTTAGAATAGGGCCACTCCATCTCTTCCTGTGGATGTCGTAAGAGGCGACTAAAGGGTTAAGCACAAACATCTCGTGCTACAATTGCATTCCCAAAGAAAACCGGTCGTAAAACTATAGCCAAATTATTAAACTCTTCCGGCTATATCTTCTCCAACGTAAGGTCTTTGGCGTCCTTGGGTGACCACTGACATGCATAATTGGAGAAGAAAAAGCGGGATAGCGCACCCTGGGCTCCGAAACAGCACTGCTGAGGATGCAACCGGGAACGCTTGGATGAAGAAGATTGTTCATGAGCATGAGCATAAATAAATAAATTCTTTATTAACTTAAAGATTTGTACAGTTTTTTTTACAAGTTAGTACACAAAAAGGTTGTAATGGGTGGTACAAATTAGTTTTTTTAAACCCTGAGTTCCAAACTAGGCTGGCGCCTGTATTTTGGATACCAGTGTTCGACCGTATTTTTATATAGGGAGGACATAATGAATGTAAAAATTTAGGTGCTTAGGCTAAAAAGACTAACCGAAGGCTAGAATGACAAAAATAAACAAAATAAAAGATAAATAAAATAACACATCGGTGCGTGGCCATTGTACAAGCATGAGGCATGTGCGTATGTAGAAGTGGTAGTGATTGTGGCTATGAAGTGCGTCTGTATTTGTGTGTGCCAGGTGAGAACAAAAACTGCTACCCATCAATATCAAACCTATTTCTAGGTAGCAGCTTCTCTGTGTCGTCATATTCTTGTATTAACAACCAATTGGTAAGTTTTGTTTTGACCTCGAACTTATTCAGTTTATATATGTTTAAAGTTTTGTTAACTGTTTTGTAGATAATCGAGCTAGAGACATGAACCTGTCGAGCCGCGAAAAAGGTTCTGTGACGGGGTATGGGACATATTCTAGGAGTTATCCTTTTCAATGGGTCTGGCAGTGGTAGTCTAGTGTGTTTGCGAAGAACAGTTTTGAGCACATAGAGCTGCCTCACAGTCAGCACAGAGGCAAGAGTATAAAGTTGATTGGTGGGAAACCGGATGGGTTTGTAGTACATAACTTTGAGCACAGCCCTTTGTGCCCTTTCAACCTTAATGAAATGGGTTTTAGCAGCACATCCCCAAGCTGACAGGCAATAGGTTAGTACTGAAAGACAGAGCGCGGAGTAGACTAGGTTTAAGGTTTCTGAGTCGACTGAGTGTCTAAGAGTTTTAAATAGGTGAAGCATATATTTTATATTACCAAACTACACCACTTTTACATTATAAAGTCTACTAGACATGCTGGTCTGGGCGAAGAAAAAAAAACGTAGAATGTACCAGCTGCTTCTCTTCTCGCGCAGATCGTAAAATCCAAACGAGGGAATGGGCGAGAATGTGAATCATATTAAGATGCGATGCGGCTAGCAACCCATTACTATTTAGATTCCCCTTTTTCATCTTTCCACCCGCCATCAAGCTAAGCGCGGCTTTACGGCCCTAGGCTCAGTCTACCCCGTCAGGGATAAAGATGTGATAAAATATCTGTATCTAGAATAAATTTGCAAAATAAATTAAAGCGAACCCTAACCGAACCTCTTGACTTACCGCCTAAAACTCGCTTCCGACAGCTATTATGAAATAACTTGTCAAATTATCCCCCAAAAACCATATGGAACACATTGTAGCAAGTTGAAGATCCTATTGTCAGAACAAATGGCCCCGAAACCTCGTTTAGTGGCACGGGAGGACCCATCTGTGGCTTTAAGTGGGACGCCGTTGAACGGAGTTGAGAGGTAATAAACTTGTCTACGAACAAGCTGTTTTTGCACGGGCCAACTGTGTGCAAGTAGAGAATGTATGTAATAACTAGTATTTGTCTAAACTTCACGCTAGTACATAACCACTTTAGATATAAGTACTTATATAATGTCAGATGAATACTAACCTAATTTTAAGATTGAAAGTAGACAATATGCTCCCGGACAAACCTTCGTGGTTTATGGGTGCATAGAATTGTAATTCATGTTATTTTTGGATATAAATAAATTAAAAAAATAAATTAAAAAAACACAGAGTTAATACAACCACCAACCTGATAAAAATATATATCATTATCATCATCGTCAGCTCTCTACGACCCACTGCTGGGCATATAAGCCTTCTTTTGTCTGCGCTATTGAATCTTATGTCAGCCTTAGCGGTCCAGTTCTTTTCAGAAATCCAGAAGTCTGAATGCTTTCTCAGAAGTCTTATACATACATGTGAATTTGTGAGCGACCACAGATTTTTAATGTCACAAATAAATAAATATATAAGGACAAATCACACTGATTAAGCTAGCCCCAAAGTAAGTTTTTTTAAACTTGTGTTATGGGTTACTAACTCAACGATACTATATTATGATAAATACATATAAAGATAAACACCCAAGACCCAAGACAATTTGAAAAAGGTCATTTTCCAACTTGCCCTGGCTGGGGATCGAACCCAGAACCGGATTAGCGGTCTAGCGTGTTAACCATTACGCCACGGTGGTCACAAAAATCAGTACTTTGGAAATATCTTTCTTCCTTGGCCTCAAAGTGTATTTGAGTAAAAAAAAACATACCTACAGCTTATTCCGTTTCATTTCGAAACCCTTGCGTGAAAAAAAATCCAGTTTAATTTTAAAAACCCGATGACTGGACTACATTTGTTTTCATATACTTAAGTACATTTTTAAATCAACCAAATTGCCATGATCTATTTAAAGTAGGTACCTATATTGATTCATTACCTACATTTCAGAGTTCATTTTCAACTAAATTATTTCTGGCGACCTTTGATATTTCCAGCAAAGTCTCCATGAATAAAGTCGTTACCCGATATAAAGGTAAAAAATAAGTTTTCACACAAAACGGCTCCGACTCATTTAGTATGCTGTTTCCGAAACTTGACAGGCTTAATTCTTGCTGAAATACACCATTGACGAGAGGGCGTTGACCCCGCGACGATCGATGGTGCTTGTGTGGCTAGACAGAAATGTACGAAAATATGCATAATATATATATATATACACTATCACCTCTTTATCCATAATGGGGCAGACAGAGCATTTAGGCAGCTCTAAGCTGACAGAGGCCAGGGCCGCAAGACCGAACTTTTAACGTGATGTGGTGGGTAAAGAACCGAAAATAGTGATGGGTTTTTATCTTAACAGGCATGTCAACCCTATTGTACCCTTGACCAAGGAATTTACGTCTGCGGAGATATGAAAATGTCATAATATTTTTGTTATTATCAAGCTTCGTTTCGAGGCAATAGATCGAGCAACACCTAGCTATACAATGTGGAAGGGACATACCCCTAATAAATCGAACCACGGTCTATTTAGTATAGACCGTGGTTCATTATAGTATAATGAAATTAAAATAACAGCCAAAGAACAAAAAATATTCAGCATTTCCATACAAAAGTGTGCAGCCGCTCGAGCAATTTGTATGGGAATGTCAAATTTTTTTTTGGTTTTTCGTCTGTTATTTTAATTTCATTATACTATAATGATCTAGTATAGCCCGTGGTTCAATTTAATACGGGTATGTCCCTTCCACTTTGTATAGCATCATGCATTTATTTCGCAGTTCTTCTATTTGAGGCCCCGTCAGTTCAGCGCCAAGTATACTATGCGTGTATTTAAAAAATCAAAAAAATATACCATAAATGTATAATCGTAATTACTAGTCGATTACGCTATTATTTTCATATAAAAAGATGATTTTATAAAATAGTAATATGTCTTATAAAGGTAAATTTAGGCAAATTTAGAGGTATGTTTGTGATTTTTTTTCTATCGAGCCAAAAATGCTTAGTCGTGTTTTGGATATTGTGGGTGTCTATAGAAAAGCCTTAAGATTCTTATGTAAAATTTTTAAGGAATAAACTTTAGTAATTTAAATTACAGTGATTTTTCAAAAACACGCACAGTTTTGCGCGCTGTGAACCCACCTCGAGGATGGGAAGACAAATGTAAGAATATAAGTTGAGTATGAATGGTTGGAGCCGCCAGATGGCTGGCATATAAGAAAAAAGTAAAAACGCGTCTGAACACAGACCTACCACTACTAGACCTGCATAGTGCGTGGCCACTTTAGTGCATCTCTTTCTATCTTTGATTGTTGCCTCCACCCATATTTTGCACACGTCACAGAACACACTATGGTTACTAACTTAATAAGCTCAAATAAAACCCTAAATCACCTTTTAAATGATAAAATCCCTAAAATTAATAACTTTCTTCGATCGTTTTGTGGTTTGTTTGGCCCAGATTTTGACAGTAGGCCAGCTTATATCAGCCACGCCGAAAGACAAAAAAACATATCAGCGTTTCTTTCACACTCACGTTATACTGTATTTGACAGTCTCTTTCTAGCAATACCATTGCAAGTCTAGTAGTGGTAGGTCTGTGCGTCTGAAATAAGTATTATCACGGGTAGTAGGTAGTTGTTATTGTTCGATGTTCAAAATAAGGCGCCAAAAATAACGATGTTTTTGTTGTTAGGATTTTAAGTATTCCAAGAAATAAAAGATTATTTTAATATTTATTAATATTTTTCTGAAAATTTTCTTATGCCCACCCACGTATGTAAATATTATTTTTTCTCTTGTTGACAGGGCTTCAGACCGATCTCCGTTCGACGGCTCATGCTGTTCTGGCTACCGGCCTGTGGACTCTGCAAGCTTGACCACGCCAGACGAAGATGACATGGATCCAGGAAGTTTTAAGGCGAGTCCGACTTTAGATTAAGTGTCTGATTGCTGAGGTGAAAAAAACGTATACCTAGATGCTACGTCGTTTTTCTCCCTTATAGACAGAGTTAACAATTATAAACACAAAGCCGACGCTGAGCAAGATTTTTAGCCTGAAATGGAAAACCGTGATTGAAAATATCTTACGTCCTGTTTGGGAGCGAAGAAAAGACATAAAATGTACCAAGTAGTTGCTTCTTGCGTGCATCGTAGTTGAAAAAAGTTTAGAACAGCGCTAAGTTTAAGATGAAAAACTTTAAGTACTTAGACACCTCGCAGACTGGATATTTTTATGACTATCGGTCAAAGGGACGCTTGTGAATTTTACTTATTAATGAGTATGTATGTATTGTGTTGTGTCTTTTTTAGGGTTACGTAGTAAACAAGGAACTTTAATAGTTTCGCCATATCTGTCTGTCTTTCCGCGGTTTTACTCAGAGACTATTAGTACTAGAAAGCTGTAAATTGGCATGGGTCCAATCTTGAACAATTTTTGTCGTATACATTTAAAGTAGGAATAATTTTTTTTCTCGACCGTGGTGTGGGGTGTCGTTGAATAGGTCTTTCAAAATATTGTGTTTTCGATTTAGGGATCCGTTTGTGAAATGTTTGGTTTTTTAAATTTTTGCTAGAATCAAGTGTTCTCCCTCTGTCAGCTGCACCGTTGTATAATAAACACGTAAAAAAACACGGTAGTAATGTATATAATTAAGTTTAAAGAAAAAATATTAGAGCTAAGTAGGGTTTACAAATTAAAGAGTCGACCAACTTGTTAGACGTTTTTAGTCCTTAAACAGTGAGGAGTGTACTCTAATTTGGTATCCGCAACTACGGAACCCTACACTGCGGGTGACCCGACATGAACTTTGCCAACTTTATTAATATCTAAGTCAAACATAACGATGGAGTTACTGCATATCTGAACAAACATTGTCTGTATTGTCGCTATTGATCGCTTTTAATAGGCATGATGACTAGGTCAGAAAAGTATTATTCTAATTAGTCCGTCAGTTAGATTATCCAAAAATAATGTACATATTTTTCAGTTTATCAAAAAACTAAAAATTCACAAAGATACAGAGTATCTAAGTTTCAAAGTGGGGGCTTGTGACGTCACCGATGTGTAAAAATCATACGAAAACTTGACGAAATTTAAATGCGCTGGCTGTATCTTCGTCATTTATTGTTTCTCAGAGAAAAGAAAAAATAAGTTTGGAAAATCCAAAAGTGCACGCCTCATAGCGGTCACTCAATTTTCACAAAAAAAAAACAGAACTTGAATATTGCATATTTATCGGTGTATTTTAAACAAAATAAAAAATTTACTTTTAAATCTTCGCGCCATTGCCCACACAGAAAAGAAAGGTACTGCGCATGTATTGTCAATCTCAACGAACCTTATTTACATAGATTTAGATATACCAACGATAGGTGGATTTCAGTTTATTGCTAATTATAATTAAACTACTTTTAATTAGACCGTGATTTTCGAAAGGACTTAGTTTTAGATAATACTTAAGCGTATGAAAAAAAGAAGGGTTCGATTTGTTAAGTTTTTCGGGCGTTATCGTGACCACGCCAGTTTCCATACATATAGACACACGGACGTCCACGAAATAATTTTCTTAAACACTTGTTTTATTATTTTAAAGAACAAAATGTCCTTTAAAAATATCATGACTGTTGAAACTAGTGTTTTTTCTTGACATTTGTGTGTAAATATGATTCTACAAGTACGATAAGAAATAAATACCGACATTTTTAGTTCGAAAAATCACTTGATTTTTGTAAGGCAAGAGTAGAGCACTACCTCAACGCTCCGCTTATGAGGCGTGCAATACGTGTACAATATTTTTTAATAATTTAACCGATGGGCCTAAAATAATTTTTCAGGCATCATGCCTATTCGCCGCAGAAATGTATGCAAAGAAAATGTGTCTAGAGATATGAATTGATCGCAATTGCCAGTGTAATTATGCAAGTCGTGAAATCAGCGAGCTGGGACGTCGCCGTTTCCAGTGCTCCATATTCGCCCTGATGAGTCTCCTAATGAGATTGCAACGTGGTTGGCCCAAGCTGACTAATAGGATTTTAAGAGGAATTTCAAGAAAAAGCGTCAATGATGGTCTTTCCTAGGAAGTCCTTAGAAACAGCTACGATTTGGTTGATTCTTTTTTTAATGGATAATTTTTAAATATACTTTAAAAATTATGCAACGTATATACAAAAAAGGCTAAGTGCGAGTTAAACTCGCGTAGAGAGGGTTCCGTACAATTGATTGAATTCTTATAGGTTTTCCTGTAATCTACAAGCAATGAACTATATTTTGTATTTTTTTCAAAATTTTAGGCTCAGTAGTTTCGGAGATCAGGGGGGGGGGGGAATGGTCAATTTTCGTCTTCTTTCATGAATAAAATCAAAACTATTCATTTTAAAATAATAACAAAAATATATTTGAGATCTTCATAACGAGCCCTTTCATGTGATATATGACACAGTAAGGTTTGCAAATTTTTTTTTTTATTTCCTAATTTGTCCCCCGGAAATGACTCTTATATTAAAAAAATATTAATTTACTTTGCACATATGTGTTTGGGTCATAGGATTACAACATTCTACCAAATTTCACCTGATTCGGTCCAGTAGATTCGGAACAAATTGACTGTGACAGACGGACGGACAGAAAGACGCACGAGTGATCCTATGAGGGGGTTCCGTTTTTTGATTTTTTGTACGGAACCCTAAAAACAAAACATGTAAGTACCTAAGACGTATAAGTTGCATAAATATTGTATATACAATATAAATAAATATTTCCCCATCTGAAAAGTATTTATCTGCTTTTAAATTATATAAAAACAAAGAAAGATTTTAGAAAAATAATCATCAAAATTAGAGCTTTCTCTGAGAACTTACTCTAAGATTACCTCTTTTGTGTATTCATTAACGCCACCAGGATTGGTTTTTATTGGATTGCCCTAATGTGAATAGACTATTTATCTATCTTATTTAAGAGTATGAATTCTCTTCCATTTACCTCTCTCATCTGCCAGTTTTCACCGACGACGTCCACCTTCTCCTTCATCAATTCCATGTAGCTATGCCTCGGTATTCCTGGTCCTCTTTTACTTTCTATCTTTCCTTCAATAATAGTCTTTATGAATCGTGTCGTAGCAGATGAATAGAATGTAGAATAATATTTATAATGGCTACCTTATTCTGTAAATACGCCTTTGAAAGCACTTCCCTAAGTCAATTTTGCCCATTCAAATCTAAAAAGCAATATTTGTTTGCAGATACCAAAATACAGAGTGGTGTTACTAGGCGACGCGGGGGTCGGCAAGACCGCGTTAGTGTCACAGTTCATGACGTCAGAGTACATGAACACTTACGACGCTAGTCTGGGTAAGTACTGCTGGCGTTCCACCAAACATTTGCTAGGTAGAGCGGTGTGGGGATTTATGAAGCTAACAAACAATTCTTACCTTGAAAACGGTGAAAAGTTAATAGGGATGTGGACTGGATCCAAAAAATTGTATTTTATTTTTTAATTATTTATTTTTTTATTTTATTTAGTCCGTCAGTTATATTATCCAAAAATAATGGACCCATATTGTTCGGTTTATCACAGTAGTGAAAATTCACAAAGATACAGCGCGTCGAAGAGGAGTCGTGATTAATGTCACCGTCAAGTGAAAATCGTACTTGATCGTGACGTCATGCGGAATTTAAGTGCGCTGTATCATTGTAATTATGTGCTAATCAGAGTAAAGAAAAAATAGGTACTTATAGAATATTTTTTAACAAAACAATCTACCAATGATAAGGTAAAAAATTTTTTTAGTCCATATCCGTATTTATATCGGTCGTTCATGGCATAGGTTTTCACACATTGTAATAAAGGTGAAAACCTATATGTTTATATTGAATTGGCAGTTCAGGCAACCACGTTTTCACAAGAGCTGTTTAGCGAATCTATTTTATGAGCTGTGTACCAATTTTGTACATGCCTATTTTCCGCGCTGCTTAACAATGTTTTGGTGGAAAATCAGCCGAAATAATTAAAAAAATACTTAGCGAATGATTGTGCTAGCTTTGATTTAATGTGTTGGTGTAATAAGTATTAGATGATATTGTAAAAATAGTTGAAATTCGAATGCACCTTTTTATTTATTTAGTTGTTGCAAAGAGCAATAATGTACCTTATGTACCTTAGTTGTTGAGGCTGCTGGCTTTGTGGCAATGAAGAATCTATGTGTATTTCTTTAAAAATCAAAATAAAAAGGTGCGTAGGGTCTTTGAAGTCCCATTGTTATATAAACAATGTAAGTATTTATATTTACAGTGAGAAAGTTAAAAAGTACAAAAATGTACCAAGAATTTAAATAAATAACATTGTATTTCTTTTTTTTAAGACTTTTTACAAAGTTTTACACAAATATTACGAACAAAAACTCCTTATTCTAAGTTCTTTTCGACAAAATCGTCTTTGTCATAAAACTTTTTCGCCATCGTTTAAAATTGCCTTCTTGAATCTCGTTGCTTTTCTTTCAAAAGTAAGGGCGTGTTTACAAGCACAAAAAAAGCCATGTCGCATAAAAGTTATTAAGTTTATTTTATGTACCCTTCATTTTATAAAACAGATTTAGTTGTCTACTGGTGGCAACACTCTCTTGTGATTTAGATATAAATCCAAGCGGTTGGTTGTACCATGTTACTCCTGGTTTGAAACCTGCCGAAAATTGGAGATAGATATTGATAATAATGCACTGAACAGTCGTTCTTAACTTTCTTTTTGGCATAACTGTCTCAGAATATTTTTTAATCTAGCCATTCAGGTATGCCCATAGTTGGGCAAAGGCCTTTGATTTTGTTGACTTTCAATATAGTTATAGTGAAATCTTGGTTTCAGAATGATGAATAGAACACAAAATCGTAAGAAATAAGGCTTCTTTCTTAACATTTTTTTCTCCCAAATTTCTAATAATTATTATATATGGCTAACCTACTAACTTTACTGTACGCACGGCCGTTGACCTCACCCGCTCACTGACCGCCACACGCTGCGGTGACATTCAAATGGGGGATTTTTGGTATGGTATTCATTTAATTCCATGACATAATCATATCATACATTATCCAATATTACATTATTAAATATACCATTTCTCTTTTAAGTACTTCTAGACATACATATATCTCAAGTCTTACCGCTTTCATTCCACAAAGATTTCCCGCTAAAATATCAATATTTCCCGACTCTCAATAAGCAATTACGTCAGTCTGTGTGAACACGCTCTTACGACTTTGGCAAAAGATTTACTCACAAGCATGTTCGTATATTTAATTTACTTTCCAATCGCCGCCTTTCAGGAACTAAATGGAACTTTCTAGAAAACTTTCAGGGAATTTGTTGTAGTTGTAGATTCTTTTTAGTGGTTGCATGAGGATAAATGAGGAGGTGTACTTAGGTACGTATATTAGATATGCTTTAGATGTTTAGTTTTTAATTAATGAAAAATAGTTTTTAAGTAAACATTGAAAAAAGTATTTAGTGTCAAACTAAGCATAGATTGTATGTAGCACCAATTGGTTCAACCCTCAACTTTTATTGAATTTCAACTCTCTATTATACATTTTATTTTGAGTTAGAGGAAAACAATTACCAAAAATGTCGACTTACCTAAAGTTCCCTGGGATGGGTGGACGATTTATGTAATCTTTGGGAATGACTCGAAAATAAGACAAACAATCAACAAACAATCACACAGATTGAGCTAGCCCTGAAGTAAGTTCGAGACTTGTGTTACGGGATGCTAACTAAACAGTACTATAATATTAGGGCCTTACATATGAAATTGCCGATTTTCAATACTGGCAACTTCAAAATCAAATATCTTGATTTTCATTAGGAATTCCAAATTCAAATTTATTTCGAAATAAAGCCAGAAAAATATTGTTTTATAATTCGTATTTCATTTGTTTTAACATCATTTGTTTGAGTTTGAAATGAAGGTACAAAATGCGACCAGGCCCCCAGTACCCGGCAGCCCTGCTATTCCTGACTCCGGTAGCGGTCATGGTAACGGCAGGGCAGGGGGTGCTAAGAATCCCCGGATGGGATCCGGCTACCACCACCGGCGAAAACTGGCCCTGGTAACACACAACGTCTGCACTTTGAGGACAGACGAGAAACTGACTGAGGTGGAAGAGGAGATGAGTAGGTTACGGTGGGACATAGTGGGGTTGTCTGAAGTCCGAAGAGAGGGCGAGGGCACGACAACCTTAGAGTCCGGTAACCTACTCTATCACCGGGAGGGAGACGAAAAGAAGTCCCAGCATGGTGTCGGGTTTCTCGTTCACAGGTCCCTCATAAATAACGTAGTGACCATCGACAGTGTTTCCAGCAGGGTAATATACCTGATACTCAGAGTATCCAAAAGATACTCGTTGAAGGTCATACAGGTATACATGCCGACCGGAACACACTCAGATGCGGAGGTTGAGGTAGTGTATGAGGACATTAGTAGAGCCATACACGCCTCCAAAACCCATTTCACGGTTATTATGGGGGACTTTAACGCAAAACTGGGGAAGGGACGCGTTGGAGAGATCAGGGTGGGGCAATTTGGATATGGTAAGCGCAATGACAGGGGGCACAGGCTGGCTGATTTTCTGGAGGAAGAGGGACTCTTTGCGATGAACTCTTTCTTTAAGAAGCCGCCACAGAGGAAGTGGACCTGGATGGGTCCTAGTAAGAATAACCAGCCCCCAGTCAAGAACGAGATAGACTTCTTCCTGACAGCGAAGAGGCAGATATTCAATGATGTCTCCGTGATCAATATGATTAAAACCGGCAGCGATCACCGAATTGTAAGAGGCATCTTGAATATCGACCTCCGACTTGAAAGGTCAAGGCTTATGAAGTCTACGCTCCGACCATCGCTGAGCCAGATCCAAAACCCCGAAAGCTTTCAAGTTGAACTCTCCAATCGCTTTGAACTTCTCCAGGATTGCGTTTCAGTGGACGAGATAAGCAACGGGTTTATAGAAACTGTCCAAGCAGTGGGATCTAAGTTTTTAAGTCCCGCCCTAAAAGTAAACCTCAAAAAATCTCTGCTCAGACCCTAGACCTTATGACACAGCGACGATCCATGCCGCTGCAAACCTCCGAAGACGCTAAGTCATATCGAAAGCTTAACCGACAAATTCAAAAGTCCTTGCGACACGACATTCGCTCCTTTAATACTCAATGTATTAAGGAGACGATAGAACAAAACAAAGGTTCCAAAGTGTTTGCAAGGGCTATGTCTACTGGGCAGAGCCGATTGACTAAGCTGAAGACGGAGGGCGGAAACGTTGTGTCGACGGGGGAGGGGGTTCTGGGAGAGATCGAGAGGTTCTATGGGCAGTTATATACATCCGTTGCAAAACCTAACATAAATACGGCAAAAGATCCAAGAGCCAAGTTAACCCGACACCATACCGAAGATATCCCGGACATCAGTCTGTACGAGATTAGGATGGCTCTCAAACAGCTTAAAAACAACAAGGCGCCGGGCGAGGACGGAATCACAGCAGAGCTTTTGAAAGCGGGCGGAACGCCGGTACTGAAAGTCCTTCAAAGGCTCTTTAATTCCGTTCTACTCGAGGGAGTGACGCCAGAGGCGTGGAGCGGGGGTGTGGTGGTTCTGTTCTTCAAAAAGGGTGACAACACTCTCTTGAAGAACTATAGGCCCATCACACTTCTGAGTCATGTCTATAAGTTGTTTTCGAGAGTCATCACGAACCGTCTCGCTAACAGATTTGATGCCTTCCAACCTCCCGAACAAGCCGGGTTCCGAAAAGGCTATAGTACCATGGACCACATCCATACGCTGCGGCAGGTTATAGAGAAGACGAGGGAGTATAACCAGCCGTTATGCTTGGGGTTCGTGGACTATGAGAAAGCCTTCGATTCGATCGAAACATGGGCCGTGCTTCAGTCTCTCCAGCGGTGCCGTATTGACTATCGGTATATCGAAGTGTTGAAGTGTTTATACAACAAAGCCACTATGTCGGTCCGAGTACAGGAGCTCAGTACGAAGGCTATTCCATTGCAAAGAGGCGTGAGACAGGGAGATGTCATATCTCCAAAACTGTTCACCGCTGCTCTGGAAGATGCCTTCAAGCTTCTAGAATGGAAAGGACTGGGCATTAACATCAATGGCGAGTATATCACTCACCTTCGATTTGCCGACGATATCGTTGTCATGGCAGAATCGATGGAGGACTTAAGTACGATGCTTGAAGACCTAAATCGAGTTTCCCAACAGGTCGGCCTGAAAATGAACATTGACAAGACGAAGGTCATGTCGAATATGCACGTAACGCCTTTACCTGTTTCTGTTGGGAGCTCCACCCTCGAAGTTGTAGACCAGTATATCTACCTGGGTCAATTGATCCAGGCAGGAAGTTCCAGCTTCGAGGAAGAGGTCTTTCGACGAATCCGACTCGGCTGGGCAGCGTTCGGGAAGTTACGCAGTGTCTTCTCGTCCAAAATACCCCAGTGCCTCAAGACGAAAGTGCTTAATCAATGTGTGTTACCAGTGATGACTTATGGCTCTGAAACGTGGTCCCTTACCATGGGTCTCATAAGAAGGCTCAAGGTCGCTCAACGGGCTATGGAGAGGGCTATGCTAGGTGTTTCTTTACGTGATCGAATCAGAAATGAGGAGATTCGTAGAAGAACTAAGGTCACAGACATAGCCCAGCGGATTAGCTCATTGAAGTGGCAGTGGGCGGGGCACATAGCGCGAAGAACCGATGGCCGATGGGGCAGAAAGGTTCTCGAATGGCGACCACGTACCGGCAGGCGCAGCGTAGGACACCCACCTGCTAGGTGGTCAGACGACCTGAGCAAGGTTGCAGGAAAACGCTGGATGCAGGCCGCTTCCGATCGGTTGTTTTGGAAATCCTTGGGGGAGGCCTATGTCCAGCAGTGGACTTCCTGTGGCTGATATGATTGTTTATATTTTAATATATTATTATTATAAGGCTTGGAGGAGAAAAATTGATTGAGTGGGCTTGTGGCCAAGCGTAACCAATGTAAAAGTAACTAAGGCGTTTATCACACTGTCACGCATCACGCTGCATGTTGCGTTTTCTGGATGCATTTTCTGTGTGTTGGATTGTGCGTGTTTTCTATACAAACGGAGATACCTACAAGCAACGTTAGAACACGCATTCACGCGCTACGCTGCGTAGTGCGGGGCAATGTTAGAATCGCCTAAGGAGTATTCAATATTCATGAGTCTAAAGAAAGGAAATGAACATTTTTACTCGGAAGTATGTTATTAGCACCTTATACGTCAACAGGGTCTATACTAGACCATTACCATTGTTTTTATGGTTCTTTGACTGTAACTTTAATTTTAGTATACTTTAATCATCTAGTACAGCGTGGTTCGATTTATTACGGGAAGGTATGTCCCTTCCACTTTGTATAGCACCGGGAGAGCAGCCTGCGCGATGTAAAATTTTAGACGCCCTTATTCAATAACCTCATATAGTTATACTACTCGTATATACGAGTTAGTATATACTAATGAGGCAATCAGAGCATTTCGAGTCTTGCGGCTCGAAGCAGACAGGGTATATGGCCGCAAGATCAAAGGCTATTTTTAGCGTGATCGCAAGATGGAAAATGGAATCAAAATAGAGATGGGTTGCTACCCACGTCACTTAATTCGTATTTTTGCTCATTCTCTCAATCTGCATGGGAAGATAAGCAGCTGGTACATTCTATGATATTTCATTTCTCCCAAACCAGCATGGAAAAAATATAGTAGTCTCTGTAGAAAACCGTGACATGAGCTAATTCCATAACTTA
Source organism: Acrobasis repandana (assembly GCA_963576875.1). Classification (NCBI taxonomy): domain Eukaryota; kingdom Metazoa; phylum Arthropoda; class Insecta; order Lepidoptera; family Pyralidae; genus Acrobasis; species Acrobasis repandana. The sequence goes on from OY756238.1 coordinate 5,735,011, forward strand.
AGACTACGTGGGTTCACAATTTGCAATACTGTGCGTGTTTTTGAAAAATCACTCTTATTAAACTACTACAGTTTATTCCTCAAAAAATTTACATAAAAATCTTAAGGATTTTCTACAGACACCCACAATAGCCAAAACACGATTGAGCATTTTTGGCTTGATAGAAAAAAATCACAAACACACCTCTAAATTTGCCTAAATTTGCCTTTATAATACGTATAACTATTTTTTATAATCACCTTTTTATATGAAAATTATACCAAAAAAATTTTTATGTAAATATCTATCCGTTTTGGCTACAAAAAAATTATATATTTTTTTTACTAGCCTATTTCAGTGTCCCACTGCTAGGCAAAGGCCTCCCCTTTTTGTTTCCAATCATTTCTGTCGAGGGCAGTAGTTTGCCACTCGTCCAAGTAATACGCCATCTTTTTCGAGGTCTGCTTCGCTTCCGGCGACCAGTTGGGATCCACTTAGTAGCCATCCTAGCCCACCTATCTTCTTGCATACGGCAGACGTATCCCGCCCAGTCCCACTTTAGCTGTGCTTTCTTAACGCCTACATCCTTTATTTGAGTTTTGGAGCGCAGCATGGTGTTCCGAATGCGGTCTATGTGGCGTACGCCGAGGATGCTACGCTCCATCGCTCGTTGGCAAACCTTAAGCTTGGACTTTCGATCTTCGGTAAGTAATTATAAATATAATACAAAAATAATAATAAATAAAACACTGCGAAATATCGTCGAGCACGGCTCCGACCCTTCCTTCGCTCTCGACAATATTTCGCAGTGTTTTATTTATAATTTTTTTTGTATTATATTTATAATTTTTTTGTAGCCAAAACGGATAGATATTTAGATTATAAATCCTTAAGATTTTTATGTAAATTTTTTGAAGAATAAACTGTATTAGTTTAATAACAGTGATTTTTCAAAACCACGCACAGTTTTGCAAATTGTGAACCCACGTCACCTTAACCGAACGCAGAAAGAAAAAAATATCTGAAATTCGTAGTCTAAAATCGTTAAAAATTGCAAGTGTAGTCAAATCAGACGTTCAAGCTTGAACAATTCGCAAACTCCCAAGCACGCTTCAGCAAATTCATTGAATCGGTTATCTTGAAGTATGCTCGGAATGACGTCGGCTGAATGACGTGGAGAATGGATGACGTGGAATGAAACGACGCCTACGCAGAGTCGATGACGGTACGTGACTTCTCCACTGAATTTTAATAATTTTAAACAAAAAGCGACTTCAATTTTTGGTCTACTCCATCAAATCACCGCTTTCGGCAAATGTTTCTTTTGTTGACAAAAACATAAAAATCACAGGACTTTATTATAACACGGTTCCATAATCAGATCTTGACTTGGTGATGTGACCAAGGTAAAAAGGTAAGGACAAAATAACACTGGGATACTAACATAACGATACTATATATACTATTTTATACTATTTCCAACTTGCCCCGGCTGGGGATCGAACCCAGAACCTCTGGATTGGCGGACTAGCGTGTTGACCATTACACCATGGAGGTCGTCAAGATGTATGTACGAGTATGCTATATATGAAATACAAAAACCAACAGTACAACCCCTTACATTTTGGAAAAGAATCACAAAACCGTTTCTGCAGGCCGTATCCCTCAATCCTCATCAAGATCTGGTGACCTTTAACATTTCGGATTATTCTGGTTGATTTTAAAATTTTTTAAAAACAATATGGGACATTTGTCAAACAATTATGTCAAACAGCACTTAGTGAAACGCACGTGACTTGTGGAATTAGTCCCGACCCCCATGTCTATTCGTATTCTAACCGACAGCGCAGCAGTCCTTCATGCTCTGAGGAACCCGATGATCGACTCTGCACTAACTCTAGAATGCCACAAGGCACTGGAACAAATCTGTAAGTATAACAACAAGGTCACAATCCAATGGATCAAAGGCCACAGCGGCTCACTGGGCAATGATGCAGCGGACGAACTGGCCAGGAGGGGCTCGGGCATGGTACCTATAGGACCATCACCGCGTGCCCCCATCCCCTTCAACCAAATTCGCTCCTGGATCAAAACTAACACTAACAATGAAAAACAACAAGCCTGGAACACCCTAGGAACATGTCGGCAAGCAAGGGAAGCCATCCCAGAGTGGAATCCACGGTACTCACGCCGACTACTCACACTTCCAAGGGTAAAGCTCAAAAAAATGATAGGCTTACTAACAGGGCATTGTACTCTAAACAAACATCTATTTATTATAGGCATAACCGACAGCCCCCTATGCAGAGGCTGCATGGAGGCAGAAGAAACAGCAAAGCACGTGATACTGCAGTGTCCGTGCGTTGCATCAACAAGAGAGGAGTACCTGGGATTTCCAAGTTTGCTGACGGACGCGTGCAGCTCACCCTCTGCATTGCTCCGCTTCCTCGACGAGTTGGGCTGGCTCGAGTGACAACGAAAAACAGCCCGCAAAAGGGGAGACACAGAAAAATGTCGATGCCTCCCTCACGTGCAAGGGGCCTAAAAGAAGAGCCTAGGCGCGGAAAATTGCCCACGGAACCAGGTGAACCAGGTAGTCCCGACCCCGCAACCTGTGAGAAGGAACTTCAATCCAAAAGTAATGCTATCGGGGCCCCCCACCGAGATCAAAGAAGCTCACACCTTTTTTACAAACAAATGACAGTAGCACTCCGGGATTGCGACAGTAGTAAAAACTTGAACGATTATGTGAGGTGTCGGTTACGGTAACAGTGTCTCGAGTTCAATGGTTTTTTTCACATATTAAAAATGCACAGCGCGCCTAAATAAGTTTTTACTAAAAAAAAACAGTGGCACTCCGGGAAGTAAAAACTTGAACAAGGTAATGATGGTTACGGGAACAGTGTCGCGAGTTCGTTTGTTTTTTTCCCATTTCAAAAAATGCCCAACGCACATAGTGAAGTTTTAACTTCAAAAGAACGTTTCAAGACCGATTCTCGTCTCGTAACGTTTTTTTGATAACCAAGTTACATTTTCCTGTTTACTCCAAACGCAAACCACAAAGAACATCTTTCAAAACATTACGGAACCCTTTCCATCTAACGTATTTACAGCGCCCAAGTAGTGTAATTTTGACTCTGAAAGCTACCAAAACTAAATTAAATGTACTACGTGAAGAGAAACGTGTGTATAGTAGCCAACATGGAGGCTGACAGCTGCCAGTGGTCGGACACAGAGTCGGACATGACGAGAACGTGACTGTTTTAGTTGTCAAAAGGCTTTCATTTCTACGTGTAGGTGGTGCCATAGGGTGTTTGACAACATTTAAAATAAACCATAATTGGTTGTCATTTTATGAGATAAGGGTGTTTAGATACCTATTTCACTTTATTATATAATTATTACATGGGTAAAATTTTGGTTGACTGGAAGACAACCCTTCCTAGGATAAGTCCACCTTTGTTCAAGTTTTTCTTTTCCTTTTATATATTTTATTTAAAAGGTATATAAGTACGTACTTGTATGTGATGTTTGTGCAATAAAGTTATCAAACAAACAAATATACGTATTTTTTATAAATATAATTATTTTTTATCTATGACTGAAACGCTCTGTTATTTTCCGATGACTTCGTTAGCGTTTTGGGCGCAGTTGTGGAAATTTAAACTTCAACATTGATTTTTATCGATAATACTCGTACAATAGATATATAGTATCCCGGAAATATTATTTATAGATAAATAATTATTACAAACGATTTTTTACAATTTGTCAAATACCGATTACAAAATAGTTAGGCCAACTAGCGTGATAATAAGCAAAAAGGTAGAAAAAGGAATCAAAATAGTGATGGGTTGCTAGCCGCATCGCCCATTAACATGATTCGCATTTTCGCCCATTTTGTCGATCGACTTATACGACCTAAGCAGCTGGCACATTTTAGGCTTTTTCTTTTCTTCTTTTTTCGACCTCGTGGACTTATGTGGACTGAGAATAGACGCACTGTAAATAAATCTGTATGCTATTCGTTCTTTCTTCTTTCTAAAGATTATTAAAAATTGTACCTTTAGCCACTAAACAACCAGACTCTTTATAGCTAGGCCGAGAGCCAACGGCCGTCACCCTTTGAATCCTTTGAGGCGCTGCCGTTATATCCCGCTCAAAGGCTAAAACCTGGATTCAGTCTCGCATCCTTTCAGACCCTTTTGTGACGGTATAACGTGTAAAATGGACATACGAAATATCGCCTAAGTAAATTTTTCGCTAGCTTTTAGTTTTTAAATATATACTAACATACAATATCACGCAAGTCTATCCCTAATAGGTCAGAAAAAGCATTTTGGGTCTTGCACCGGCACCAGCCATGCTGAAGCGTTCCCTCGCTCTCTCTTGTTCTAGTAAATGACTGTTCTGAGCGACAGAAAAGGATAGCAGCATAGGAAAGTGCTGTTCCGTGCTGATAGATGTGTCCCAACCCTTAAGGAACGTAATTAATCACATACTGCTGTTTCCTTCCCCACCTGCCAAGATTAGATTCATCAAGGATCCCACATGTTAGCCATACATGCAACGTATAGGTAGGTAATATCGCTGCCTGAGGTTTCGTGTCACAACTAAGTGCGTCCTTTGGGAGGCTATTATGCTATATGAGGCAAGATTGCTCGTCTTTTTACAAAATTTATTAAGCTTGCCCTGTGTTTTGTTGTTTATTTGTTTAGATCAAATCTTGTAAGTTAAATTTAAGGCACTTCGTGGTTCCAGATTGGGATGAAATTTTGTATGCTTATGTAAATAACATCATCATCTATATTCGGTGGAGTATGAATTCCCCTCCATTTGTGTCTCTCATCTGCCAGCTGTTTTACTTCACTTCGACACGACGTTCATGTTCTCCTAGAACCTACTCCTTAATCTGTTTCATGTATCAATGCCTCGGTCTTTCTGGTCCTTTTTCCCTTCAATTATAGTCTTTACGAAATCGTCGTGTCGTCGCAGACGCATGACAATGATAATGTAATATTATTATAATAAGAAGCTGATCGGATGATGGAGCCGGAAGATTGGTATAGGAACCCTGTAATAAAACGACGCAACCCTATCGAGTTTGGGCTTATATCATATGTCTTGATTATTATTACTTAGACCTCACAATAAAAGGTCGACGAAAAAAGTTTCTTTTTTATTTCAAAAAACTTATTTATTTAAGTCATCATCATCATCGTCAGCTTTCAGGGACCCACTGCTGGGCATAAGCCTCCTTCTGTCTGCACCATCTTAATCTGTCCCTGGCCATTGCAATCCAATTCTTGCCAGCAACTTGCCTGACATCGTCGACCCACCTAGCCGCCGGACGTCCTACATTACGTTTTCCATTTCTGGGATACCACTCGGTGACGGCCTTACTCCACCTACCATCGTTCCTTCGAGCCAGGTGTCCCGCCCAGCTCCATTTTAGAGTCGCAACCCTAGAGAGCACGTCGTGGACTTTCGTTCGACGACGGATCTTTACGTTTCGAACTCGGTCTTGCAGTTTGATGCCGAGCATGACTGGCTCCATGGCTCTCTGTGCAACTGCAATCTTGTACATAATTTATTTAAGTACAAGCTTTTCTTTAGCTTGCCCTGTTTGTTGTTATACATTTGTTTGGGTCAAATCCAATAAATTAAATTTTAGCCACTTCCCGGTTTAGGATTGAGATGAAATTTTGTATACTAATGTACATCAGATGATGGAGCTGGCAGGCTATAGAAACCCTTCAATAAAACGATGTAATCTCATCGAGTTTGGGCTTATTACATTTATCTTGATAAGTACTTAGGCCTTACAATAAAAGCTTGTTCTAAAAAAATATAAAATATAAAAAAAAATAGAAAAACTTTTTGACTAATCAGTAAGTGATTTATAGGTATTTTTCGTGTGTAATTCCGCTGATTTTCGCAACAGGTGCGCATTCTTTTTAATATATTTTTGTAGTTTGTAGGTACGTAGTAATATGTATGCACTGTGTAGGTACGTAATACGCCTGCCTTAGGTTTCGTGTCGCAACTAAGTGCGTCTTTTGGGACCGCTATTGTGCTATTGTTATCCTTGTAATGCGAGACAAGATTGCTCTTTTTTTTTATTGTTCAGTGAACCAGAAGGTGATTGATGTTGTTTTTCGTTCGCAATTTCGCAGATTTTTGCAACAGGTGCGCATATTTTTGCAACAGAGGTGCATATTTTTTTAAGATATGTTTATGTAGGAAATTAGTAATATGAATGTAGGTACGTAATACGCCTGACAGAGGTTTCGTGTCACAACTAAGCGCGTCCTTTGTGACGGCAATTTTTATCCCTGTAATACGAGACAAGATTGTTCGTCTTTTTTATTGTTCAGCTAACCAGAAGGTGATTTATAATGTTTTTCATTCGCAATTTCGCAGATTTTTGCGACAGGTGCGCATATTTTTGCAACAGATGCGCATATTTTTTTAGATATGTTTATGTAGGTACTTAGTAATATGTATGTAGGATTATAGGTTCTTAATACGCCTGACGGAGGTTTAGTGTCACAAGTAAGTACGTCCTTTGGGATGGCTATTGTTATCCCTGTAATACGAGACAAGATTGCTCGCCTTTTTTATTGTTCAGCCAACCAGACACTGATTTATGTTTCTCGTGTGTAATTTCGCTTATTTTTGCAACAAGTGCGCATATTTTTATTAATATGTTTATGTAAGTGCTTAGTTATATGTATCTTCGTAATACCTACGCCTGACATAGGTTTCGTGCCAGAATTTTATGCGTCCTTTGTGAAGGCTATTGTTATCCCTTCAATACGAGACAAGATTGCTCGTCTTTTTTATTGTTCAGAAGGTGACCTATATTTTTCGTGTGTAATTTCGCTGATTTTTACAACAGATGCGCATATTTATAATAAGTTGGAAATTGTTTAATAAATTAAGTTATCACTTTTCAGTCCCTCAAAATTCCTATATTATTAGGTATTTACTTTTGCCGTTATATTTTACTGAAAGAAAGACGATGAGTACGGTCCAGCATCACCATTATTTAAACAATGTCCCATCCCTAGGGCACACAAATTCCCATAGCTTCTTACTTTGTGACAACCGGAAAAAGTTCCAGGGAGCCCTAAAAGCTGGTGGTGTCGATCTAAGTCTAAATGTTTTTCCCACGGGCAGTTGTGCGTGGCCAGCTCGCGGGTACGATAAAACTTAAATTTTTAATTGATCTTACCTAATCGCACTAAATTTCAATGAAGTTCAGTTCAAAGAAACATTAATTATTTATCATCAAATATACAAACATAGAGACGCCGAATTATTCAAATAAACTAAACTAAACTTTTTAAAAGGAACCTATATGATTGGCTAGTTGAAAAAAGTTTTTATAATATTAATGAATATTTAGAACCAAATCGCATTTAATTGTAACAAATTGTATTCTGTAAATTTCCTATACTAAGTAATAGCAACTGTACTGTATTTTTGGCATTTGTTTAATAAGTATTATGTTATATTGTACAAAAAATTTTAGTACCTACCATTTTTTTGCATGCTGGAAACGGCTAAGTGTACGATCCTGATTTAATGTATTCCATCTATTGTACGACACTTATGCAAAATAAATTTCATTTCATTTCTTTTCAATAAAGAAAAAAAGAAAGAAGAGGACATGATTTTATTATGAATATTGCAAGTTTCGTGACCATTCGTACGCCCTTTGAGGTGCGAAGGCATTTCTCTTCGGCCAAAGCTATTGTTATCCATGTTATCTGACACTGCGAGAATTGCTGCCCGTTTCACTTCAATCTGCAGTTCATATTACATTTGTTTCCGCATAGGAGCCAATCCTATACTCTTGGAATTAATGTAATAATAACTTGGCTGTATCAAAGTTCAACTCCGGGCTGGTGTTGGGAGGTGTCGAGAAATCCGAGTTAGGTGGCGTCACGCTGATAACGATCTTTGCGACTGCGGTGCCATTCAGTCGATGGACCACCTTCTGTCATGTTCGAGCTGTCCTACGTCATGTACTATAGAGGACCTTAATAAGGCAATGACAGAGGGATCGCCTTGGCCACATACTGGTCACAGGTGATTTGAAATTGAAGCTACAGTGAAACCATTTCGACTTGATAAGAAGAAGAATGGCCGTGTGGCTTCTGGCTCAAAATAGAACCACTCCATCTCTTCCTGTGGATGTCGTAAGAGGGGTCTAAAAGACTAAGCACAAGTATCTCGTGCTACAAATGCATTCCCAAGGAGGGTTTACATCGGGCGGCGGCCGTTTGTAAAACTTTACGCACAAATGCATTCCCAAAGAGGATTAACGTCTTTTGTCATCTGTTTTCTATAATTTATTTATTTATCTATAATATATAATTTTCTCCCAGTCAACCATAGGGATAATCTAAGTTTTGGAGCAATAAAGATTTTAACTAACTAACGTCTTCCAGACTGCCGATAGAAAAACTATAGCCAAATCGGTTAAAGTTTTACCGATTTGGAACCGGGACAGTTTAATAAACTGTTCCGGTTAATTCGTCTCGATTTCGTATTTTTGGGTCTACATTGGTTGACATGCATATTATATTTGGAGAAGAAAAAGCAGAAATGCGTACCCCAGGCTCCAAGTTTTTATATTTTTTTATTTATATATTTTTGGTTAAAACTATCGTGAGACACAGACATTACTATATGTTACAGGGGTCACTCACGTGAAAAAATGTGTGGTTTGGGACGAAGTCGTGCGGCGTCGCGCGTCATATTCGCCCTGATGACGATCATACATGACCGACATACCTCCGGATGAGGTATGTCGGTCATGTCGGCCAGTAGCTGATTTTTCACGCGAGTGACCCGTGTAACATATAGCAATGTTTTTATATGAATAAAATTCTCATAAAGAGTTATTTATATATAATATACGATAAAGCGGCCCCTATTGCACGCCTCATAAGCGAAGCGCATGAGGTAGTGCTCTACTCTCGCCTTACAAAAATCAAGTGATTTTTTCAACTAAATGTGTCTCTATTTATTTTTTATCGCACTTGTACAATAATATTTACACATAAATGTCAAGGAAAAACACTAGCTTCAACACTTATGAGATTTTTAAAAGACAACTTGCCTTTTAAATAAATAAAAACAATGTTTAATAAAATCATTTTGTGGACGTCCGTATGTCTGTATGTATGGAAACTGGCGTGGTCACGATAACTCCCAAAAAATTATCTGATCAAGTCCATTTTTTTTATACACTTCAGTATTATCCAAAACTAAGTCCTTTCGAAGATCACGGTCTAATTCAATGAAGTTTAATAGTTATTCTCAAAAAACATCGTTTTTGAATTTTTTTTCTTGTTTTTGCTTATTTTTTTTGAGATTTCTCAAAATCTACCGGTCCGAATCGGTTTAAATTCACAGGAAATTTTAGTTGTATAGAACTCTTTGTAAAGCTACTTGTTAGGTTCCGATCGGTTTAGTTGTTCAAATGTTATAAGCGGGTCACATACACACCCACACACACATACGGATAGGGTGAGTGGCACTTGCTCGTGAGTGGTCAGGGAAGATTCCTGAGACCTTTAGACGTCGAGATCTGATGAAAACTCGACTTTTCAAAAACGGGGTGAAACTAATAACGTCCCGAATTTTGAAAATTTTCAATTTTCACAGCGGAAAGTTAAAAATAATCTCCAGTCGTGCGTTAAAGCCGACACATACTTTTCTTCGTTTTAAGTTAGCAATAAAACAATCAAAATCAATTTAATTGTGAAAAATGAGATTATAAGGCGTGCACTTTTGGATTTTCCAAACTATATTTGCAATTCCTTTACGTTATACGTCCATCTCCGTCTTTGGGTCACTGACTTACATATGTGTACCCAAATCAATCAGTCCAGTAGTTTCGTAGTAAATTGGCTGTGACAGACGGACGGACAAGTGAGTGATCATATAGAGGTAAATATTCTGTTTGGTACCTTTTGAGGTACGAAACCCTAAAAAAGAATGTGACGTAGTATAATTTAAAACGGTTGACCCTCGTGATATAGTCGGAAAAGGCCGCCCAAGTTTCGATCGATTTAGACGATCATCTTCAGGGCGAGTGTCAGCGGCGAGCCGACGATATGTATTGTGCCGACCACAAAACATATATTAAACAGTAGAAGCACTCCATACTAACGCCCGAATCGACGCACGCACACAGCCAAGCGTCGTTTACACGGCCGCTAAGCTATCTTCGGGTTACAAAATTATCTACATCAGGCGGAGCCTTAATAAAGATTTTATTCAGTAAAAACTATAACATTTTGTTTTAAAAATGTTACAGAAATATTTATCTAATTAAAACTAAACTAAAATCTTAATTAAAAACTAAATTAAAAAAATAAAACTTAATTTAAAAATTTAAATGTTGTTCATGTGGCATAGTGCCAAGAACACTGGCTGTATTCCCGCGCTGAATGGCTACTGCGATTGGGTAATTGGTTTGTTATGTTATACAAGTAATTATTTAAAATATATTTTTAAAAACAAGCTTTTACATGTATAATTAATGATATTTTTTCAAAACAAAAAACCGACTTCAATACCAGTGGTGAAGTGACAGTCACAGAATAGCTAAATACGCAACAATTGGCTTACGCTTAGACTTAGACGATATATTTTTAGTTATTTCCGTTTATAAACCAAACTACTTAATCAATTTTGATAAACTTTCTGTGGGACCACCTGGAAAGTATACCCTTTCAAACAAAAAAAAAAATTTCTTTAATTGGTCCAGGCGTCTTCGAGAAATCGGGAAACATTTATTAAAAAAATATATATATTCCGACGAATTTATAACCTCTTCCTTTTTTTGAAGTCGGTTAAAAACAATGAACTATAGAGTTTAAAGTGCTCTTCAAGACGAATCAATTGTGCACAAATTCTCTGGGGTTACTCGTATGTTGTTTTATTACAGAGTTTCCGTTGCCACCTTCCGGCCTCATCATGAGATTAGGTCATTGGTACCATAATATTGCATTGTCACCCAACTTACATGTGTGAAGTTTCAGCTCGAATAATGGGAATTGGGTCTAATTTAGCAAGCATTTAAGGCCACACAGACAATGGGACATGTGAATCTAAATAAAAGCTTGTAAAAATACATTTTATTCGGGTAATTCACTCACACAGTGGCAACACTCGCAACTGATGACGTATTCTTAGGCTAATCACGTGACCCAGCTATAACGGGAAGAGAATACCAGGCGTATTAATATACCATAGTTCGTAGCACATTGTAACTATGCTACGCAGCTACGGCAGTGCTACGAGTACGTAGCTTCGTAGCGCATTGTAGAACTTTTGAAGCATTATTACGATATTATGGATTGGGTAAACTTGGCAATGATTTTTAGGGTTCCGTACCCAAAGGGTGCAAACGGGACCCTATTACTGAGACTCCGCTGTCTGTCCGTCTGTCCGTCGGTCACAGGGCTCTATCTCTTAAACGCTGAAGAAACACGTTCCTTGTATGACGACCCCCTTTAATTTTTAACTTTATCTTATTTTTAGTATTTGTTGTTATAGCGGCCACAGTAATATATAATCGGTGAAAATTTCAAGTGCCTAGCTATTACGGTTCAAGAGATAGAGCCCTGTGACAGATCGAGTTAAAAACGCTGAAAAAAAACCGTTTTTCGTGACAGATGGACCGACGGACAGACGGACAGACGGACAGACGGACAGACGGACAGACGGACAGACGGACAGACGGACAGACGGACAGACGGACAGACGGACAGACGGACAGACGGACAGACGGACAGACGGACAGTCATACAGACGGACAGACAGCGGAGTCAGTAATAGGGTCCCGTTTGCAACCTTCGGGTACGGAACCCTAAAATAATATTAGAAACCTCAATATCATTTTTGAACACCTATCCATAGATACTCCACACGTATGGGTTTGATGAAAAAAATTTTTTAGTTTTAGTTCTAAGTATGAGGAACCCCCAAAATTTATTGTTATTGCCATCTTAACGGCCACCATCACGTTTAACGTGGCCTTTGGGTCTTACGACCCTGGGCTCTATCTACCCCGTAAGGGATAGTGACGTAATAACGTATCTGTGAAAAAAATATAATACATGAAATAACATAATACATAAAACATAATGGCTATTGCAATTCTCTGCGCGATATATGAGCCAGCCCTCTTGTCACCAGCGGCGTCGTCGAGTCGAGGAGTAATTTTTTTAATAAATTGTTTTGTGCTTGGACCCCACGGACCAAAAGTTTCGACAACTCTCTTTATTATTTATAGGTACCCTAGATTGTTCAAATACTTATTTTTTATTTATTTATTTAACTTTATTACAATACATCTTAGTTATAGTGTGAGAACTTGTTTGCTCTTCCAATAAAACCGGCCAAGTGCGAGTTAAACTCGCGTGGAGAGGGTTCCGTACAATTGATTGAAATCTTATAGGTTTTCCTGTAATCTACAAGCAATGAACTATATTTCGTATTTTTTTCAAAATTTTAGGCTCAGTAGTTTCGGAGGTCAGGGGGGGGGGATGGTCAATTTTCGTCTTCTTTCATGAATAAAATCAAAACTTTTTATTTTATAATTATAAACCAAAAATATATTTGAAATCCCCATAACCAGCTCTTTCATTTGATATATGACACAGTAAGTTTTGCAAATCATTTTTTTCAATTTCCTAATTTGTGCCCCAAAAATGACCCTTATTTTAAAAAAAATATTTATTTACTTTGCACATGTGTGTTTGGGTCACAGGATTACACCATCGTACCAAATTTCACCTGATACGGTCCAGTAGATTCGGAGCAAATTGGCTGTGACAGACGGACGGACAGACAGACGCACGAGTGATCCTATAAACCCTAAAAACAGTCATTTTGTAATCCTCAATTCGATTACAGTAGATGTCAACTTTCTGACGATAATAAATGTAACTAACAAAGTTAGGAATTTCAAAAGAACAAAGAGAGTAAAACTCTATAGCAGACCTCTTTCTAGAATTAAAGGCATTACTAAAAAATTTTCTGTGCGAAACTGAAACTTTTCTAATTGCCCTACAATAACTTAATAAGTATACTTTACAACCTTACCGATACATACATACATACGTACTATTACACCTGTTTCCCACAGAGGTAGGTAGGTCCTGACAGACCTCTATCGCTTCACCTACACTCATCAACCTCTTCATACATGCCCTTTGGTTACGGGTACTTCTTACCTCTCCCTTTTTCAGAACGTCTGCAATCTGATCGCAGAACGTTCGCCGAGGTCGACCCTGTCCCGTTCTTTCTTTCACACTTGCCTTATAAATATTTTTTTTGTTATTCTATTTTCATCCATCCTTTCTACATGCCCAAACCATCTTAACATCCCTTGCTCTACTTTTGTCACTACGTCCTCACTCCACACCGATCCCTTAAAACATCATTTCTTATTCGGTCTTTCAAGGTAACACCACACATACTCCTCAGCGCTCGCATTTCAATTGCATTTATTCTACTTTCATGCTTTCTCTGCCATACCCAACTCTCACTACCGTACATTAAAGTAGTTCTGAGTACTCCTTTATGAACGGCAAGACGTGCCTTATCTGATACCTTCCTGCTGGTGATAAAGTACCTTACCGATATAGTCATTTATGTGAAATTGTGTACATTAGATAAAGGTATTTGGGTGATACGATAGACAATAAAATCCGTTTTGGAAAGTCTTTTTTGAATAGGGTTGTGAACTGGGTCCGAAAAATTGTATTTTATTTAGGCCGTCCGTCAGTTATATGAAAAATAATGGACCCATATTTTTCGGTTTATCAAAGTAGTAGCATATAACATATAGATGAGTCTTTTCATAGAAATTAAAGAAAGTTTGGCATTAGGTCTACGAAAAACGATATATGGAGAGTGAGCATGGAAGTGTCAGAGGGTTGCATCGAGAACTGGACAAGGTAGCATTGGGGGCCTGTGGGGGTAACATCGAAGTTAGAGGGCTTGGATATTAAAGAGAACAACACGGAGATCTGAGAGGCTAACCAAGATGTCTGAGAGGGCAGCATGTAAAAATAAACGGGCAAGTGCGAGTCGGACTCGTACAGACGGTTAGTCAGATACCTGTGCCACCGCGCGCGTCGCGCACTACGTCAGGTGGCACAGGTATCTCATCTTTCCTCTGTACATTAAGGGTTCCGCACCACCGTACAATGTTTTAAAACGCTGAAGAAACACGTTTCTTGTATGACGACCCCCTTTAATTATTATTAACTTTATCTTAATTTTAGTATTTTTTGTTATAGTGGTCATAGTAATACATAATCGGTGAAAATTTCAGGTGTCTAGCTATTATGGTTCAGGAGATAGAGCCCTGCGACAGGATCAAGTTAAAAACGCTAAAAAAAAACGTTTTTCGTATGACGACCCCCTTTAATTTTCAACTTTTTTTTTATTTTTAGTATTTGTTGTTATAGCGGCTACAGTAATACATAATCGGTGAAAATTTCAGGTGTCTCGCTATTACGGTTCAAGAGATAGAGCCCTGTGACAGACGGACAGACAGCGGAGTCTCAGTAATAGGGTCCCGTTTGCACCCTTCGGGTACGGAACCCTAAAAAGGATGTGCGCTGTCGGAGGCCCATCAGGAATCAAATTTTTTTTTTTAATTTTTCTTAATAAAATTATTCTTTTATGCTATTCTAGTTACTATAGTTACTCGTACTCGTTAGCAATTGCTTTTGATTCGCACTCTCTCTGATTTTCGCTTTAGTAATACAATGTACCCATATTAGGCACTACAGGTCTAAGAATAGTCAAATTCTGGATGCCAGCAATATTATGTGCGAATTAAGCCGGGCGGAACTGAACATCTCGTAAGTTTAATTATGTTCTACCTAATCTCTTCTACCGCAAGCCATTATAGAACCGCCGCTAAGACGTAGTTTTATTTCAAAAATATTTTCCATGGAATGTACTCGCAGTGCGTTCTTACCTTTATGTTTCATTGGACTTACATTATTACAAATTATTTACAAGGCAAAATGAAATATTTCTTATCTTTAATAAATAACCAGGGATAACACTTCACAGGGCTCGTGATGTATTATAAATTATACAAATTTTCGCTCACCGCGGTTCGCATTTTATTATCTTTTGGCTCAAAGTTTAATTCGCTTTTCACTTTTGAAGCCATTTGTTAAAGGTTAAAACGTATTTGCTTTACAAATTAAATATAGAAATGTTAAGTTATTTATTTATTTAAAAAGTTAGGTATTTTGAATGTACGTTTATTGATATACAACGTGTTAATGAACTAACGCAAAACCTATCAGATGGTACCTCAGCCCATGAAACTGAACAACTTTTGTTCTACAACTTTCACGAAAGCCAAAAAAAAATAATTTGAATTTTCATACAAACTGATCAGCTGATCGAGTCAATTTGTATGAAAATCCGAATTTTATTTTTGGCATTTTGAGAATGTTGTAGAACAAAAGTTGTTCAGTTTCATGGGCTGAGGTAGGTACCTACCATCTGATAGGTTTTGCGTTAGTTCATTAACACGTTGTATATATTATTATTTTAATAAATATACATTTATATATTATATTATTATTGATATCCTTTGAAAGTAAATGTTACATTACCTAAATAATTTGTACCTCCTTCTAAAGTTTTCTTTTTTTCGGTATCTCCCGTGGGTTGACTGCTGATAAAGCCTATGACTTGGCGTCGTTCACACTAAACGTATTGTCTGCCGCCGACTGTTAGCATGCTCACTGTCAAATATTGTCAGTATTGTTGGTTTATAAATGTGAACGAAAAGTTAAATATATATGGAAAAGCGATAAACTGCGTAACGCGCGCTCACAGTCGGTGGCGGACAAACGTTTGGTGTGAACGACGCAGTCCCGCCTATTACGTTTGTAAGCAAGTAACATAAACAAAATAAAACTCGTACTTTACAGACGCAAAGCCAGTGCCTAACCACTGGCCACCAGGGTCTTCGATAAGTTGTCAACAAAGGTCGGGAACTCAAGAAGTGATTATTATTGTGTACCCGTTTTCCAGGAAACTAAATAGTTCACGTCGAACGGCATAAGTCAATTGAATAAGTCCGTTACCCTCAATTCTGGTGATTGTGTTCTAATATTCGTATTAATCCATCAACACGGCCTGGGCGTTCTCGGAATCTATTATTTGTAATTTGTACGAATTATCCGTAAATTGATAAAGCTTTGAGTTTTCGTTTTGTACCGGCAGTCAGTACTTATATAATTTTGTTCCAATTGTTGAACGACTTAGGAAACACAAGCTAAACAAAGCTTATAAACATCAATGAGACCTCTCCAACCCGTCTGGCCAGCGTGGAGAATGTAGGCCAAATCCTGACTGCTCTGGCTAATATATGGCTCTAGCAGTATAGAGAGGGTCTTGCTCCTGCAGTGGAGACTCAAAAAGTCCTGATCATGACGATGATGATCATAATGGTCGAACGATAGGAGAGTAAAACCTTTGTTAGCTTAAGATTCCTATCATTTAAATAAAGTATTGAAATTAATGAATTATTTATTTTAATATAAAAATACTCCTGATTTCCTAAATTTTTTACTTAAATTGTCCTAAGAGATACGTACAAGAGAAATAATATCTTTTCTTGTAAAAGGAAATCTCGTTAGGCGGCTTGATTAAACCTTTTCTCCGCAAACTAAGTCAGGAGGCATTCAAGCAATGAGCTCTGAGTGAAATGAAGAAAGGAAAAATCTAGACGCTTACTCTAACTGGTATTAACGGCTGAGGGACTATTGCGAAATCACTCGATACCGCTTGTCATCGTAATAATATTTTGAATCCGTGCGATATCGAGTAGCATGATATTTCCTGGTACCTACATTATTATGACACTCAATTGACAAACAGAGTGAATAGTTATTGAAATTGTTCTTTACAGACAGATAGATAAACACGCTGGTAATGGATACATTCGTGAACTACGAGTACAATGTTAAATAATGGTCAAATAGCTAATTTAAATGTACTAATCGTCCAAAATTTGCTTTTATCAGCACCACCTGTAGGTTGACTGGTAGAAAAGGCCCCAGGTAAGGCCTTTTCTACCAGTCAACCTACAGGTGGTGCAGTCCGCCTGTTACATTTTTTGTAATAAAGTTAAATTTAAAAAAAAATATATATTATCACAATATAATTCTCAGCCCACATTAACCCACTGCTGGCCATAGGCCTCTCTTTTTCGCGCTATTTTCAATGGGCCTGTGCCAGTCTTATTCACTGTGTTTTTGTCAACCTCACAATATCAGCTGACCAACGGGCTGATAGTTTCCCTATTGGTCTGTTCCCTTGTCTGGTTTAACACTCCGTTACTGCCCTGGGCCATATTGACTATCTTCTCTTTCCAACTTAGCGTGATTTATTTAAATATCGATAAATAATCTAAGGAAGAAGGAAAACCAGGGTCACATTAGTCCGTCTAGCTTTAAAACTGGCCTGCGCCAAAAGTGGCGAGGGCAAGTTTTAAAGCTAGACGGATCACCAATAATAGTTTCAACGGCAGTTCATAAAATAATTTAAAGGGCTATCTAGTGCCTGACGATTAGCAATATGGAAATTATTACCATATTTACGAGTTAACAATTTTTTTCATACTTCAAGGTCATTTGCTTGTATATTCACCTCAGCCAAATGGATTTTGTATGGGAAGACGAAATTTTTTATTCTTATTTCTCTAATGGTTTTTATGGAAAGTAGTTCAGTATTATGGACTGAACTTGCATCAAAAAGGTTATGCGTTAGATACTAGTAACCCTGTATATACAATACTCAATACAATACATATAGTCTGAGATCTATTGTTTGTTTAGACTGCTTTGAATCTGTAAATTCGTAATGTTACTTCTTGAAAATAAATGTTAAATCGTACCTGTCACAATTGCGTTCTTTAAGTTTTTCTATCTATCCCTGAATACATCCCTGTAGCACATTGTACAGGGCCGGATTCGTCAATTACCGTGCCCTAGTAATGGGTGTCGACTTACTGTAATTACCTACTAACTCACTGAGTTTGGTGCTCGCTGGGTCCTGCGCGGTTGGGACGGCAAGTTACGAACTCCTTCAAAATATAATTATGTTTCCTGGAAGTACGGTAGTCGCAAGGGGTAGGTAATTAAAAGCCTTTGACCCTGACCAACTGTTGAGTCTTTACACAGCTCAAGTCCGCTCATGTATGGAGTATTGCTCCTACCTGTGGGATGGATCTGCCCGCTATCAGCTCGAAGCCCTGGAAGCTATCGACAGACGTGCCAGATGACTCGTTGGTCATGAGTTGCTTACGGCGGGACGGCTCCAGAGCCTCGAATATCGCCGACTAGCTATAGTAGTAGGAATCACATAATTTAATTCCCCCTGCACCATTCCACCATCGGACAACACGACGTGGACTGGGATTCCACCCATTTGTGGTTGATATTCCTCCTCATCGTACCTCTCGATTCGCCTCCTCCTTCATTATGCGAACCGCTAAGGTGTGGAATTCCCTCCCTGCGTCGATGTTTCCCCATACATATGATTAAGGGATTTTTATTAGGGAGGGGCAAGAGTGAATAGGCATTTTTTGAGTCTGCGTGTTACACCTTAGACCTCATCTTAGCTTCCCATCAGGCTAGGTAAAACGCATTCAAAACTCTCATAAAAAATAAAAAAAAGTCACTTATAGTAATTAGTGTGACTAGAATTTAAAATAAGTGATATGAAATTAGGTAGGTATGATCCAATAAGTATAATACTGGCTGACTTTTTAACCATCAGCCAAATTTTTGGAGCAAGTTCAGTCCATGATACTGAACTACTACCATAAAAACGATTACCGAAAAACTAAAATAAAAATTCGTCTTCCTATACAAATCAGCTCTCAGGTAAACGGATTTTGTACGGGAGGACGAAAAATTTTTGTCGATTTTTAATAACTTTTTTTAATGAAAGAAGTTCAGTATCATGGACTGAACTTGCTCCAAAAATTTAGCTGGTGTTTATAAAGTCATCCTGTATACAATTACATAGATTTTTAAAATGCTGGTCTGGGAGAAAAGAAAAAACTTAGAATGTGACAGCTGCTTCTCTTTTCGCGCAGAACGTAAGGAGATTCCCCCACTGGAAACCCGCCCCGCCGCGATGCGCGGATAGGCAGATTCCACGCGCGGCGACGGAGGCTTAGATCTGCGTCACCTAGCGGTTCGATTTGCGGCAGTGTACGACGACGGCCTCGCGCCAAATATTCACTTTACAGTCGATCGTCGTGAAGAATTGATACCGAACTCATTCAAGATGCTTTCTTGAATGAGTGCGGTAGAGTTATTTTTTATTTGTCTTTTATACATAAAAACACGCACGGTACTGCGGAGCAGTGTGTAAGGCGGTGATCCCACTGCACCGCCCACCGTCACGGAGCGCAGGGTGGCAGATATTAACACTGTATGCAAGTATCTCAGTTTGTATAGAAAACACGCCTTGTCTAACCCACTAAAAACGCGGCAGATTCCGTAATAACGCGGCAGATTCCGCGCACTGCGGTGGGGCGCTTTGCCAGTGGGTGAATCGCCTTATACCCCGCGGCTAGCACCACACTCCTGACGCGCCCTCGCGCTTTGACGCGTTGTCAGGGTGTTGGACTAGGTATGTTTTCTATACAAGTAGAGATACTTGCATACAATGTTAAAATCTGCAGACCAGCGCTACGTAACGGACCGCGGTGTGGTGTGTTCATCGCCTAAGAGCAGTTTTAAGGGAATCGGTGAATGTGCGAATCATGTTAAGGCCGTACCTGAATTTTTCCGAGGTCCAGTGCTGCCCCCATTTAAAATAAATAATTTTAAGGAAAACGGAAACATGATTTAAAATGTTGCTACTACCAAGTCCTACATAAACCTTCAAATGTTCAACTTCAAATTTTAAATGGGGGCAGCACTGGACTTCGGAAAATTTAGGTACGGTCTTAATAGACGATGCGGTTAGCAACCCATCACTTTTTGGATTCCTTTTTCCATCTTTTCGCACATCAACACGCCAAAAGTGGCCTTTGGGCCTTGCGGCCCTGGGCTCAGTCAGCTTAGAGCAGCAAGACTCAAAATGCTTTGTCTGCCCCATTAAGGATAAAGTCGTGATAGTGTATATGTTAATCTTTTTTTCTAAACTAGTTTATCTCTTGTGATCTATGCTTAGTTTGATGAATTTATATATTGAAATAGTAAAAATAAAAAGAAAAGGAAATAAAATACACAGCTAGTTAAACTAAAACAATAAGCATGTTGTAGAACTGTAGAGATGTATAGTTATAAGTAAATTTAGCACATCTAAGATACCCGCATAAACGGGACTTAAAACAAACAAGACTCAATAGCGTTTTCGGGAAACCATCAGATTCATTTCAATTCAATTCAATTCAAAATATCTTTATCATCATAGGATATTTATAAAATCTCTTAATAATAGTCATTTTGTTTTGTTTTGCACAAATGTTGACGTCAAATCGTTACTTACAGCTAAGTTTACGCCGCTTCCTAGGCGCAAGTGCAGAAGAAGCGGCAACAAACTGCACTGCACGTTTTATCCAAAGACGTCAACTAACAAACTAAAAACTTAAAATTAGTTATAAAGATGGACAGAGATTACATTGTTTATTATGTCATAATTAAATTGAATTATAAGAATTACGAAATTTAAAATAATGTCAATTTGTAAATTTAGTATGTACCAATGTACCTAAATTATGACATGTCTAAGTATACAAACCTTTAAGAGGGACCCGCGCCAAGCTCAAGCCAGACCTTTTTGTCTTTAAGATAGTCATCTGTCCTATAATAAGCTTTCTCACAAAGTACTTTCTTTACATAAGCTTTGAATTTTCTGTCTGGCATATCAAGGACCGATTCTGGCAATTTATTATAAAAAAGTATACACTTCCCCATAAAAGACTTACTGACTGTATTCAGCCTGTAATACGGGCTAACTAAGTCATTCTTATTACGTAAATTTCTATCTGTAAAATCACTTACTTTATTGAACATGGAAATATTTTTCCTTACATACATTATATTTTCAAATATGAATAGTGATGCAAAAGTAAGTATACCTATTTCCTTGAATAATTCTCTCAGTGAGTCTCTCGATCCTAAACCGTAAATGGCACGAATTGCTCTTTTTTGTAAAAGAAAAATAGTCTGAATTTCGGCTGCACTCCCCCATAGAAGTATCCCGTATGACATTAGACTGTGAAAGTAACTAAAGTACACTTGTCTAGCAGTTGCTACATCTGTCAATTTTCTTATTCTTCTAACAGCGTAAGGTAATTCAACATTTCACATTAACATTTCAGATCTTAGCTCTTATACCACATGTTGCCAGTATGTACTTTTGTATTTTTTTTGTAGGCCAGTGCGTGGTGAAATATGATACTCTTGATAAATTGATTTGTATACTTACCACATTAGAAGTAAAATTGGGCCATGAAAATCCTCGTTACAATGCGATTACAATAAGTATAGGACGGACCGTTTGCTAACCTCAGACGCTTAAGTACCGTTTGCAATAAAAAAAAGATTAAAAAGATATAACCGATATCCCGTGTATTTTTTACACCTCAGCTATTTTCCAAATTGAAATTTCGATTAAAACTAAAGAAGATAATGCTGAAATGACATTAATTAAGAATACAAAAAAATTGAATTTTATTTTGCCCTAATTTTTTTGCACATCATACTGAAGTGAAGTTAGTTTGACATATGTTTGACAGCATGACATGATTCTTATTGCAATCGACGTAATCGCATTGTAAATTATGAGAATAATTATTATAATGTTCGTGCTATGTATTTTATTACTTTTAATCATTCTTTAAGTGATGTACACTTAGTTCTGAGGCGAATCGATAGTAACGAATTAAAACACACATTGCTCTTTTATTTATTATCACTTACCGCTTCTATCAAGCTTTGAGAGCAACTTTAATAATGTTATTGAGTAAATGGCTGCTCCTAGCTAAGTAACTTGAAACCACCATTGCCCTAATTATTTCTACTACTTAAAAGCATTCCCGTTGTTTAAAGAAATTGTTTGTTCCTTTTTGCTGTCAATTAAAGTGGTCTAAGGTATGGTAGCAAGTAGACGTATACATTTATAAAAGGTACTTACCAAGACAAAGCTTAAAATAGTTTCAGTATGTTTTGGTAGACTCTGTATATCTGATAACATTAATTGTGTGAGTTTTATCTACACTATGATACCTAGGAGAGCTACTTTTAAATACGTATGAGTAGGTACATAGAGATGCCTCTCCTCTAGTACCGTAATACTCTCTCAAAGCTTGATAATTGCTACTTAACCTGTAACAGGGTAATAATAGATATGTTAGCTGTATGTAAGTAGATCACTAATGTTTCGGGCTGTAATTGTTAAGCTTTGATTTAAGTGATACGCGGAGCGGGGGCTGAAGCGGCAATATCTAGTAATATTTACATTCCTGGGATATTTAGATGAGTTTTTAATATTTTTTTACTGTTAAACTACAATCACATAAGTATATGTAAAATTGGATATGACACAAACGATAAAAGCTGCAGGCGATGAAAAATTTGCAAATTTGTAAATAACGCGTCATCAGGTCTTTTTTTAGTCGTCTCCACTACAGAAGCACGACCCTCTCTGTATGTACTTACTAGCCTAAGCAGTCAGAAGATTTAGCCTATACTCTCCACGCTGGCCAGACGGGTTGAAGAGGTATCATTGATGTTTATAAGCTTTGTTTAGCTTGTGTTTCCTAAGTCGTGTTCTAAGACATCCACGGAAAGACTTGAAGTGGTCCTATTCTACTCTGTCGGGAACCACACGGCTAGACAACAACACCGCCTTATGCAAGCCTTTTTTAATTAAGTACAAATATTTTAAAAGGGCTGATTCACTTCATAATTTGAACAACTTTTTCCAATGAATGGATAGGTATCGGAATACAAAAAATAATATCACTTCCTATAGTAACTCTTCGATTTGTATGGGAAGTTTTTTTTTACATATACATTTATTAGAGATGTTCAAAATTATGGAGTGAATAACCCCTTAAAATATTGGTACTTAATTAAAAATACGCTTGTATTATATTGTAACACTATTTCAAACTATAGCAACCGGTTACGATCTAAATGTGTTTTTCCATTACTTTATGATTTAAAAGTTATTATTCTAATTAAATGTTGGATAGAGCGCAAATACCTGATAAAAAGTTGGACTTGATTGAAATGTTCGTTTTTTTATTTGTTAATTTCTAAAAATATTGAATACAGATTTATTATTCAAAATATATAAAAATAATAATATACTGTGTGGGAGATAAGATTTAAAAAAAATGTTGCAAAAACTGTATATAGGGAAATCACTTTGATATATCCGCTTCCGCCTAAGACCGTGTTCACAATCTTAGTCTTATATGGCTGGCTAAAGCTAACTCTTTTGTAAATAACCAAACTTCTTTTTGCTTGCTTACTATCGACGAAGCAAAACGTGGTAAGTTTGTTGTTACCCTAATGTATGTCAAATAAGTTTGCCTTAGCCGAACCTTTTTGTGTTGCTTGATTGTGGATATTTCTTTTTTCTGATTAACCCTAACTAGACGCAATGTACCTATAGTTCTTTCTTGTTTTCCTGTAGTTTCAAGGCTTTTTAACCCTTTCCGGGACATTTATACGTAGACATTAATCCTTTCCGTCTGGTACACTTGCTATTACTATGGACGAACAAATACTAGAAGACTACTTTGAAGCATAATTCGATTTTTAGTTTAATTGTTGTAGCTAGATGGAGCTACTAGTTCTAAAGAAGGTACTTTCGTAGTGGTGCCACTTAATTTTGAAAAGATGGCGGTATAAGCGTTTATTTTTTACGAACAAACAAGAGCCATCTCTGATTTTTCGTGGACACCGTCAGCCTAAGTACCCAGCATCCAATGTATGACTAGCGGACGAGATAGTAGCGTCATCTAGCATAATACTGGTTTTTAGCGTTCTAGGAGAGTACGTTTTTAGGATTCTGTACAAAAAATGAATAAACGGAACCCTTATAGGATCACTCGTGCGTCTGTCTGTCCGTCCGTCTGTCACAGCCAATTTGCTCCGAATCTACTGGACCGAATCAGGTGGAATTTGGTAGAATGTTGTAATCCTATGACCCAAACACATATGTGGAAAATAAATAAATACTTTTTTAAATAAAGGTCATTTTCGGGGGACAAATTAGGAAATAAAAAAAAAGTTTTGCAAACCTTACTGTGTCATATATCAAATGAAAGGGCTCGTTCTGAGGATTTCAAATATATTTTTTTTATTATTGTAAATAGAATAGTTTTGATTTTATTAATGAAAGAAGACGAAAATTGACCATTTTCGCCCCTGATCTCCGAAACTAATGAGCCTAAAATTTTGAAAATAATTCAAAATATAGTTTATTGCTTGCAGGAAAACCTATAAGAATTTAATCAATTGTACGGAACCCTCTCCACGCGAGTTTAACTCGCACTTGGCCGGTTTATTTTATATGGGGTTGGCAGTCCTCTAGTTTTATTCGTCCTAGCTATTGTCTTTCGGGGTGTCCTGTGAAGTGAATGTCTCCTTTCCGTAGTTCTAGTTATCACTGTCATTCTTTACATTCATGTTGGTCTGGTAGAACTGAAAAAACTTAGAATGTACCAGCTGCTTCTTTTCCCGCAGATCATAAAAGCCGAGGGAAATTCGAATCATGTTATAGGCGATGCGGTAAACAACCCATCACAATTTTGATTCCCTTTTTTGGCTAAAAGCCCTCATAACGCTTAAAGTGGCCTTAGAGTCTTATGACCCCTGGCTCTGACTAGACTTGATAGTGTATTAGTATACTTCCCTTAAGGACAGTTTTCCGCAATTTGGTCCGTATTTCCTGGACACGTTTTTCGTGGGGAGTCGGCGTCGGCCTCTGTTCCCGAACCAGCCCAGCTCCTGCAGAAAGCTTAAGACGTCTGAAGGCGTCTTAACAGCTTTCGCCATGGTTCCTTGATGCTCCATGAACCTTTTTCTGTGTGCGACAACATCACACTCAAAGAGGAGATGGCTCGCAGTTTCATCAGTTTCCATGCAAGCTCTGCACAGAGGATTGTCTGTAATACCTAGGGTGTAAAGGTGTTTATTTAGTGCACAGTGACCAGTAATAATGTCACCCATACGGCGTTGGTTCCGGGGCAGTGTTAACAGACGTCGGGACGTGTGTATTAGTATATTACAGCACTGTTATTGGAAAATTGCACGGCGCTGTGCCGTAAAAATACCGACAACTGCGCTGTGAGTTACTAGCACGTGTTTCGCTTGTTTATTTGGACGATCAATGTGTGTTATTCGTGTTGTTTGGACTTCTACACGATTAGAATTCAATGAAAAAAATAAGTTGTAGAGAAAAAGTGACTTAATGAAAAGGTATTAACAGATGTCAAAGAGAATAGGCAAATATGACAAATAATAGAAAATAAAAGGGGGAAAATGTTCGGTCAACTATACTGACACGATTATCTTTTTAAAAAAATAATTAAAAGAAAGATATATTTTACTAGCTGACTCGGCAAACGTTGTTTTGCCATATAAATAAAAAAAATAAAAAAAAATAATTAGGGGTGGACTACCCCTAACATTTAGGGGGATGAAAAATAGATGTTGGCCGATTCTCATAGATACCGGATAAGCACAAAAAATTTCATCAAAATCGGTCAGGCCGTTTCGGAGGAGTATGGCAACGAAAACTGTGACACGAGAATTTTATATATTAGATTTGGCCACTTACAAATTATAACTATGTAGGTAATAAAATTATTATGACATGTTTAAACTTATTGTAATACGTTCTCAAACAAATTGCCGAAAAGGAGACCAGTTCCGCTATGTGCGTACGGCAAGGTGCTAAGCACTGATTTTCAGCTGGTACCAAAATAATTGAAGGAGAGAAAGATAGAAGGAAAAAGGGGGGTTGGAAAACCAAGAACAAGATTTTTTTAAATTTAGTGTGAAAACATATTAGGAGGTTAACTTAGAGAAAGAAAAAGAGACATGAAAAGCACTCCATCGATAAGAGCATACATTAAGGCTGTACCTGAATTTTCCGGGGTCCAGTGCTGTCCCCATTTAAAATAAATCATTTCCAAGAAAACGGAAACATTTAAAATTTTGCTACTACCAAGCTCTAGATAACCTTTCAAAGTATTTTATGAACTACTGTTTTCAGTTTAAAGTGAGAACGTTGAGCTTTAATACGCACATTTGCGAAAAACAGCCACTTTTGGCAAATGTGCGTAGTTTCAGTTAAGCTTTAAGCTTAACGTTCTCATTATACTTTTAATTTGTGTGTGTGTGACTTTCTGACCCGGTCGTCACCACTAATTTTTGAAAAAATCCCCTGTATACGTGTGTCTGTACCTAGTTAATATGCATGTTTTAGTTATCATGAATGTGTGGGCATGAAGCCAAGATGAGTCGATCAAAAGAGAATCGTTTATATTGGAAGTAGATGAATGATGAACTAGAGGCGTTGTTTAGGGAAACTCATCGATGAGACATCAAAAATAAATGTACGCTGTCTGAAGCATTGCAATAATGGTAGTTAGAAAGATTATATAACAGATCACGGCCACGTTTTCCTACTCCAGATATTATGAAGAAATCAATGGGCCGTATTTCCATACAAGCGTAGTCCCTTAATTCCTCGCCGAATAGTGCTGATAGAGCAATGTTTTTTTCTCTAATAAAATCTATGGATATGTCCCTATGTTTTAAAAATACAACCGACTTCATTTTTTTTGGAGTTTCTTCCATATCTCCAAAGTTCTTCATCATATCTTCACCAAAATAAAATGGAACCAACTTGGTATAAAGGATTTCAAATAAAAAAAGAATCATCAAAATCGGTTCACGATTACCGAAGATAGCGCGTAACAAACATACATAAAAATACAGTTGAATTGATAACCTCCTCCTTTTTTGAGGTCAGTTATAAAAGAAAACAGGAGCCATTAAATCGGTAAAGTTTTAGATGAGAAAAAAGGTGACATACTTGTACTTTTCATTGGTATTTTCGGGCCGAGCTGCAGTTGTCTCTATCGCAATTGCTCGGTTGTTGTCCGGGCACAGCAGGACAACAATAATAAATAAATAAATATATATGGACAAATATATTTATGGAATAGATTTTGCAAATACCTTTCTTTCAATTTTCTTAACTTCAGAGAATTTTTTGTACCTACAAGAATAAGTCAAAAATATACATATGTATTAATTTAAAATAAATATATACCAATACAATAACTATAGATAAAATAAATATACAAAATATATAATTATGTAAATGTAATACTTAAAGAACTAATATATATGTGTACGGATGAATAAATACATATATGGTTGACTACTAATACCTCTATACCATGGAGATACCTCCATTCCTTTCTTCTCTAATATTTCTATCTAATATAATTAATAAATGAGTGCGTAGTTTATTTGCGTCTAGACTCTAGACAAAATACAATATTAGGTAAACTTCTAGTACTGAGGCAGGCTGTTGAATTAAAGTTAAAGTCTCTTGGTTCTGAGAAATGGACAGACCTGAATAATAGCTGCTGGATTAATTCATCTAAATGCCTATTTTATTATCTTGAATTAATTAGAATTTCTAGAGCTTTGAGATATGAGAATCGAGATATTTCTTAAGTTCAATAAATGTTTAACAAAATATACCGAAATTATTTGAATGGCACATTCAGTCTATGATATTGAGAAGGTAATCTTCACAAATAAGAAATCATATTTAAAGCTTTAAAATATTTTTTAAATAATAACTGTTATAATAGTAAACTCATTCTTCTAGAGGCTTTTTCTATATATGAAACAGTCTGGAAGTTTTCTCTCTTGTAAGAATATTTTCACAAGTCCCAAATGTTTAAAAGTTTCTGATAGAATCTCATTAGAACCGAGTTCGTTCGGAACTAAGAACAATCTATTCAGAATGTAATAATATACTTACACTATACAAGAGAATTTAATCAATTTCAAATGCGAATGACAAATACTTAGCCTGCGATTGTTGTGTAGAAATACAAAAAAAATTTTTTGGTCTCCCATACAAGTTGACCGATCAGCTGATCCGGGTTTGTTTGGAAACAAATGTTTTTAATATTTTGATATATGTTCCTTTGGAAAAGTTGTTAAGTATCAAGGACTGAACTTAACCTTAAAATAGTTTCAGTTTATTTTCTTAGACTATATATACATTGTATTGTACAGCTTTTTCTTATTATAACAAATATTTATAAGAATTAGCCTTTAATAAGTTTTTACTTATAGAAACTATCAATCTACTAATGGGAATAAAATTGTCAACAAATACTTGCTAATTTTATCTTTGTTAGTATGGCTGCTGCAACATATTGTGTTTCAAAATGTGGTTCTTTTATAAAGTTTTGTGGTTCTTTATCATGCTTAGTAGTCAATATACTTACCTAATGCTTGTTGTTTTTAGTTATTATGATGTTCGTGTTGATTGTTGTTTGTATGAAAATAATTTATATGTATTCACACATCTGGAATTTTACACTCTACTTAGAGTAATACTTTTACTTTTTATTATTCATCGATCAATTTTCTATTTTTATCCTATTTTCGTAACCTACGTATCCTATTCATCTACCTAACTCACTAATACTACAATACAATAACAATTCAGTGGTTATAAAACAAGACATTTTACGAATTTTGCTAACAAGAATGCTTGTCGCCGGGAATATGCTCGGATGATGAAGGCCCACCATGTAAAACCTTTGTTTGTTGCAGATGACGAGTTTGGTGAGAAGTCTGTTTCCGTATTGCTGGACGGTGAGGAGTCGGAACTCATTTTCATCGACCATCCCAGCACTGAGATGTCGGTGAGTAAGGGAATATCATCATCAGTATTTTTCTTTTGTTTTTCTTCACCACTGCTAAAGCACGATCCACTCTGTACTGTAGTAACGTGATAATATGCATATCCTCTGTTTGCTCTGACTAATATATGACTCTGGTAGTACAGAGAGGGTCGTGCTCCTGCAGTGGAGACTAAAAAAGACCTGATGATGATGCGTACATCCTTATTACGTTACGTGCTATATTTTGTTTTGTTTGGTTTTTGTGGAAAAATGGAACCACAGAATATGAGCACGACAATGTAAAAAAAAAATGTGTAGCGAGAGCGAGGTGATAAGCTCGACCGCCACAAAGGAAAGATCTTCCCGCCAGGCATAGTGTTTTGCCTGGGGAACCGCGGCTCTGACGGTATATTGTCGGAGATGGTATGCTTAGTTGTAACCAAAACTCTGAGATCGAGATGTAGGATTCTGCTGGCGCCATCTCGTAGTCTTCTTGTGAACTATGTTATCGCTTCGTTGTTGTGGTTAGTTCCTCGTAGTGGCGTAGAGGTCACCAAAAATGTTTTGCGAGATACCCATAGAAATATTTGTTCGCATGACGACTACATTTACATCCAGTAAGATTGTAGTGTCCCATTTATCCCAGCTTGTTAGTTGAACCCTACATAATACTTTATGTACATAGTATGTGTAGGAAAGACGATGTGTAGGATCAGTGCCTCAGTAGCATTAACACGAACTCCATGTAATAAGTGTGTAGTGATGTATTTATAACTGAATATAAAAAATATAATAAGACTTTATATTACTAGGTATTCCTAAATATTTGTTCAGGGTAAAGAGTGGAGGTAGAATGAATCATATGATGAAGGGATGTGCGAAGAATTTGAAAATGAATTTAGGAGATGTGGAAATGTACCTATAATAGTATCCAAAAAAAGGTAAACAGGATGCGGTGGATATTAACATGTAGAATGAATGAGATATGCAGCATCGTTACGAGCTTATTTTGGGTAGGCAACCTTATTCAATAAGCATGCTCTGGATTATCGGCTGCTTCCATCCCGAACGCCATCTAGCGTAAACCTATCCTAGGATTGGTTCTGGTCTACCCTTTGGGCACAGAATACAGTAAGAGTAAACAGAAGGGACTCTTCTAAGGTACGCGCAATATACGTCCCGTTCCCCGCACCCGCACCTCTCCCCCGGTTCTTGACGGCCAACGTGAGAAATCGAGGCGAAAACGGGGGAGAGGTGCGGGGACAGGGAACGGGGACGCCTGGGTGACGCATATTGCGCGTACCTTAGGAGTGTCCGGCCTGTGCTTTGGGTTGCGGAGGTCAGATGGCAGTCGCTCTGTGTAAAAACCAGTAACCTCGTCAAATTACCTAGGTTAGGTAGCGGACCCTGGGCTCTGAAGCGTTACCGCTGAGGACGGAACCGAGAATACGCTCGGATGATGATTCTCTAGATTATCAAGTGCATGCCCTTACTAAATACACTACTTACGAAACATTTGTTTGACTTTGGTGCTACATCTACAGATTTCTTTATTAAAGGACGAGGGTCTATTTACAGAGATAATTAATTAACAATAAAACACGCCCTCTAAACAAAGTGAGGTGTGTGTGTACTTCTGTTGATTTTTCTCATATACCTTCCCTGAGGAAAAATAGAAGGTACAAAATAAAGAACATGCAGAAGTATTTTTAATTGACACCTGTCATGGATGAACAACTATATTATTATATATGAAGGCCTGTGGATTTATTAAATAAATGAAATAGTCGATTGACAGTTGAGATGAGATATACAAGGAAGTTTCAACGGATAAGACCTACGTTTTAGATGGAACCTTAAACAGACCATGGATCAAGATAGACGCAGCCTCTGTATGAATTTGCGTGTCGATTTGCCCCGGGTGTCACTCTTTTGGGGATGACATCTGAGACTCCCGTCAAGGATGACTGGCCACGGGGCAACATATTTATATTTTTCCCCTCCTAAAAAAACTATATGTGACGCCCGGTGTGGGTATGGTATGTAGTACCGTACTATATACCATATCCATACTCGTACTCCTAGTACGAGTAGGTATATGATTTGGAGTAGCTAGCGTGTGTGGCACAACACGTGATGTATCACCGCATTGGGCATTGAAATTGCATTGATGCCACCCATGCAGTTACGCCACTGCATTAAGGCCATACCTAAATTTTCCGGGGTCCAGTGCTGCCCCCATTTAAAATAAATCATTTCAAAGAAAACAGAGACATTATTTAAAATTTTGCTACTACCAAGTCCTAGATAACCCTTCAAAGTATTTTATGAACTACTGTTTACAGTTTATAATGAGAACGCTAAGCTTTAATACGCACATTTGCCAAAAGTGGCCGTTTTTCGCAAATGTGCGTAGTAAAGTAGTACGGCCTTAAGACGATAATCACTGCATAACAATGTGCATGCAGTTATTATCCGCTTCTAGATCCGCGCGGATCTAGACTTTGTGAAGTCATAGATCTGTAATCTCTATAATTGGCGACATTTTCTTTATTTACCAAAAACATGTTGGGTATTAGTCGTTTCTCCTCCGGGCTCTATTAGTAATTGTTGTTTGTTGAGTTACACGGCTTTGTTTTGTCTGGGTTTATGTAGGCTCAAATTGTTTCAAATGATTTATGTACTGTCATTTTCATAGAAAATATGCACCTTGTTCTTGACAAGTATATTTACTGTTTTCTTTATTCGTTCAATAAAAATTAAATAAAATAATACAATTAAGATAAGTTTTTAAACAAAAAGTAAAAATTTTTAATAGTAGAGGTCCCACTACAATATTACCCCTCGGCAGCGTGGCCAAAAGGCTGGTAGCTTTGCCACGTTGTATAGCTATGCTGATTCTTTGTACCAGATAGTTTCTAGCCCTTTAGTAACGGGTTACCTCGAATAGTCTTTTTAAATTTTATTGATTTTAAGAACGTAGCCTTGAGTGGCAATAATAATTATCTTATTAAAATATGTTTAGTTAAATTACTGCTAAATGTTATTATAATACAGTTCAAATTAAATTAAAGCTAAATAATATATATTAGGTCCTTACATATGAAATTGCCGATTTTCATTACTGGCAACTTTAAAATCAAATACCTTGCGTTTCATTAGGAATTCCAAATTCAAATTTATTTCGAAATAAAGCCAGAAAAATATTGTTTTAAAATTCGTATTTCATTTGTTTTAACATCATTTGTTTGAGTTTCAACATTGCTATAACAACAACTATGGACAAATTGAAAATTCGCGGTATTTACGAATACGAGTTCCACCGTGGCACCAGTGCTGCAGAAACGACTCGAAGAATTAACGACGTGTATGGACCAGGCACCGCTAACGAACGAACGGTGCGTTTTTGGTTTCAACGTTTCCGTTCTGGAAATTTCGATTTACACAATGAGCCTCGTGGACGACCTGATACTCAAGTGAATAACGAAGAATTGAAGGCGATAGTGGAAGCGGATCCATCTCAAACCACTTCTGAATTAGCAGCAGCCTTCGGCGTAAGTGACAAAACGATACTTATCCACTTGCGCCAAATCGGAAAAATTAAAAAACTCGAAAAGTGGGTACCGCACGGATTGACTGAAGCAAACCAACAAACACGCGTTGCTTGCTGCGTTTCTTTGCTTAATCGCCACAATAATGAGGGGATTTTGAACCGTATCGTGACTTGTGATGAGAAATGGATCCTGTACGACAATCGGAAGCGATCATCACAATGGCTTGACCCTGGAGAACCGGCAAAACCTTGCCCTAAGCGAAAACTGACCAAAAAGAAGATTCTGGTTAGTGTTTGGTGGACCAGTGCTGGTGTTATCCACTACAGCTTCTTGAGATCAGGCCAGACGATTACTGCAGACTTGTATTGCCAACAATTGCAAACAATGATGGAAAAGCTCGCCATTAAACAACCGAGACTGATGAATTGCTCTAGCCCACTGCTCCTTCAGGATAACGCTAGACCACACACTGCACATCAAACGATCGCCAAGTTAGAGGAGCTGCGACTGGAACCTCTGCGTCACCCACCATACTCTCCAGATCTTGCCCCAACCGATTACCACTTTTTTCAAAATTTGGATAACTTTTTACAAGGAAAAAATTTCAAATCTGATGAGGCAGTCAAAACCGCCTTCAAACAGTTCATAGACTCTCGCTCCCAGGATTTTTTTTCCAAAGGTATCAATGATCTGCCTATAAAATGGCGGAAGTGTATCGATAACAACGGCGCATACTTCGATTGATTAAATAATAATTTCATTAAAAAAATCTTGTTTCACTTTCTTGATACTGAACGGCGATTTCATATGTAAGGACCTATTTTTTTTATAAATTAAAACTTATAAGTACCTCTAAGAACTAAAACTAAAAAGAACTAATTGTTTAATTGTAAATAAAAGTGACAAGTGATACGTTATCACGTCTTTGTCCATAACGGAGTAGACAGAGCCTAGGGTGATAAGATCCCAAAAGCCACTTTAAGCGTAATTGTGGGCATAAAGATGGAAAAGGGTTATCAAAATAATAAATGGGCGAGAATGTGAATCAATTAATGAAGCGATGCCGCTCGTCACTATTGCGATTCCATTTTCAACCTACACACACCGCCGCCGTATACAAATATTTGGCTGGCGAGCACTGTACTCCGCTAGTATAAAAGCTAGCCACCAGCAAATTGAATGCGGTTGCTTCAATGCTGGCTCTCCAGAGTGAAATGATCGATACGTGTGTATTGCTATGTATGGCACTCCAACTATGTTGTTTTTTGCCGCGGCGCGATCTTGTTTTTTTTTTGTTTTACCACGCATTTTCTTTTTCGTGTTTTTCTCTTACATCAATGCCATCCGTATTTCTTACTATATTCGTACTTATATTCGATCTGGTGCTCCCACACTGCTGTTAAAAATGTTTACAAACAGAAAACATTTTCAAATTTTTAATATATATAACTTATTCTAGTAATATTTGTTATGTTTTATTATATACCTATATATAAACAAAAAGATATAAAGCTTAATATAAAATACAAAAAATATTATAAGTATTATTATTTATAATTATAATAATTAATAACAGTGTTTTATTATTATGTTATTTATTATGCATTTCATTTTGTTACAAAATGTTAGTAAGTAAACATTTTTAACTAAAAATTAGAGTTTGTGCTTACTTAGTCATTTAGTCGTCCTTTACAATATCCACACGAAAAGATGGAGTGGTCGCCTATTCTATGCTGGAAGCCACTTGACCGCCGTAATCTTATCTTATCTTTATACATGTTGACGTTTTAACCACCAGCCAAATTTTTGGAGCAAGTTCAGTCCATGATACTGAACTACTTTCCATAAAAACATCGAGTTCGGCTCGTATTGCCGTTTGAGATAGACGTGTCCACGAAGGCTAGTAGTGTAAACCAGTCAACCTAGACCCCCGCGTTACGGCGTTTTTTGTGTAACCATCGTGTCTACGGTCACTGGTTGTGCGGAGGATCAAGCGTCCAGCGCAATAGACCTCTCTCTTATGGACGTTAGCACGGGCGGCCGGTGTCTCGCACGACTGGTCTGAGGAATAGCTGCGGGTCCGAAGTGCATCACATCGCTGCTTCCTTGTTACACCTACAGAGCAAGTCCATAAACAGGTGTGACAGTAACTATCTGCATACTGGCTGGCTACGCAAGAAGCCGCGCTTCTACCTACATTTATTTGCACTGCTATAGCTCATCAACAAATTAAGTGAAACTTAATCTCGGCGCTTCTAACCAAATTTTTACTCCTCTTGAACTTCGCTTCAACCCCGATTGTAATTTTACAAGATATGTCTTTGCAGCGCACGCCCCCGGCATCTATTAATCAAGCCCTATCTGAACCGAATTTAAGTCAATCAACACCTGCGTCTGATTTAGACAACGTTAACCTCTTAAATCGAGCTAACAAAAGAATTCGCCGCACAGACTCTTCGGATGACGAATCTCACGATCTTAGGACAGACATAAAACAAATATTAAATGCCTGGAAGGTTGAACAGGACGCTAACTTAAACCGTGTCCTAACTGAACATAGTCTTCATATGTCGAAGCTTTCTGCTGATTTAGCTGAACTAAAAATCCAAAATCTTTCCATCCAAAAGTCTAACCTCGAAATTGAGAAGTCCTTGACTTTCATGAACCAGCAATGTGATGACATGAAGAAGCAGATCGACTGTCTCCAAAAAGAAAGGAAAGAATACTTACATACAATACAGGAACTTGAAAAGAAAGTTATTGACATTCAGCAAAGCTCTCGCGGCTCTTCCATCGAGATTCGCAACGTGCCTTCCTCCGAGCGAGAATCCACAGATGACCTCAAACAGGTGGCGCAGAACCTCGGCCAGGTACTTGGAACTCCTATCGAGGGAGTGCGCGATATTTACCGTATTCCGGGCAAACATGGATCATCTAAACCGATCGTGATCGAACTCACCTCAGTGCAAGATAAGGAAAAGATTCTTATTTCCGCAAAAAATTATAATAAATCACGTGCACGTGAAGACCGACTAAACACCACCCTCATCGGTCGTCCGGGAAAGGCTCTTCCTATCTACGTAGCAGAATATCTTCCGACCTCAACAAAGAAGCTATTCTACCTAGCGAGAGAATTTGCTAAGCTAAACAAATACGCTTTCTGTTGGACTACCAATGGCAAAGTCTTTCTGCGTAAAGAACAAGGCGCAAGACACATTATCGTTAAATCTGAGCAATTCCTGGCGGATCTCCAGAGTCAACAGTGACTATCAGTAATAAAAAGTATACATACTGATGTCTGATAAACCCTTTTACTATCTAATCTGTACTCTAGTTATTCTTTTTATTTATTTCTGTTTTTTATAAAGTTTGTGACTATTTACTAACATTACAATCACCATACTACTTCTTACATAGCATTTGTATTCATTGCAAACCGGCACTATCCACTCATTACTGTAAACCTTGTTTTACTCCACCGTTCACACTCCTACGGCGGAACTGTTACACTAAACACCTTAAACGACTTAACTTCACTACCTAAATATCTCTTACACTAATGGCTACCGTACTAGAATTAAACTCTGAGCTGGATTCCCTCGACAGCACCAATTCACACTTATGTGAACCGGACATGTGTATTTCAATTTTGGAAACTTCGGCTGAAAACTCTCTAAAAGTCCTACAACTCAATATCCGATCCGTTAATCATAACTTTGACAAACTTAGAATTCTCCTCTCCCTGATTAAGGTTACGTGTGACGTCATAGTACTCACAGAGTGTTGGCTTCAAAAATGCCCTAATATACCACCTTTAGAAGGATACACTTTTTATTCAACAACCAACCCCCCAAACCAAAACGCAGGTGTCATTATTTACATCAAATCTTCCATACCTCATACCATTACGGAACCAAATCTAAAATATGCGGACTGTCTAACTTGTATTATTGAAAATAAAATAGCTATAGTAGGAATATATAGGACTCCTTCCAGCTCCAAGAGAGATCAGTTTGATCGCTTTCTGAACAGTTTAAATAGTTTTTTAAATACTTTGAAATCATTTAACAACATAACACTCGTTGGTGATCTTAACATTGATATTAAACCAAATAATGATGATGATTTTTCAAATGAATACTTAATTCTCAATGCTACACATGCTCTGTCCCCAACACATGTTCTCCTCACTCGAGGCGATAAGTGCTATGACCATGTCTTACTTAAAAGCAAACTTCCCTACACTACACTTGTTATAGATACTCATATCACCGATCATAAACCAACACTTCTTCATCTTCAACTCAAAAATAATATTTGCAATAATGCTCGACGTAAGACCATTGTTGATATAGAAAGCATACACAGGGATATTTCTAAGACAGACTTCTCTTGTATTCTATTTATTGAAGATGCAAATCTTGCTGCCGATACTCTTGTAACGGTCTTGTCGAGCATCATTGCAAAACATACGAAATCAATCCTAGTCTCTAACAAAAACAAAATACTTAAACCCTGGATTACTCCAGGTCTTTTACGGTGTATCAAGCACAGGGATCGTCTTCACACTGAATTTAGAAAATCACCTAATAACCAAATTACTAAAACGACCTACAAGCGATATCGTAACTTCTGTAATTCCCTTCTTCACAAGCTTAAAAGGTTACATGAGAAAAATGAGTTACTTAAAAATAAGAATAACCTAAAAGGTACTTGGAACACCATTAAACAAATGACTAACACAGAAAAACCTCGTCTTCCTCCATTTGAACTTTTGAAGCTAGCTGGAGACATCAAGTCCTCACTCAATGCAGTTAATAAGTACTTCGTCAAGATTGGCAAAACCCTTGCTACAACGATTCGCCCGTCTAATTCTGATCTTACTCCTTTTTTAAAAAAGCAAGCTGTAACGGACTCAATGGCTCTCTTCGACACTGACGAAGCCGAAATAGATTGCATTATCATGAGCCTTCGGTCTGGCTCAGCAGTTGGCTGGGACGGAATTTCTTCCTCCATACTCAAATCCAATCGCCGGCTATTGATCCCAGTTATCACCCATATTTGCAATACTGCTTTTCATACAGGTGTCTTCCCGAATGCCTTTAAAAAGGCCCTCCTCCACCCAATTCACAAAAGTGGTGATAAAAACAACTCTGCCAACTATAGGCCCATCTCCGTCCTAACTTCCTTGTCTAAAATACTCGAAAAACTTCTTAACAAGCGTCTTATCCAGTTTTTAATAAAAAATAACATTTTATCGGATCAACAATACGGTTTTCGTACTGGTATGTCCACTGAAGACGCTGTAGCAGATCTAGTTACACATATCACCACGAAACTAGACGAGGGACAAAAATGCTTGGGTATCTTCCTCGACCTGCAAAAAGCCTTCGACACCGTCGATGTGCCTACTCTCTTATCTAAACTCCATCATCTAGGAATTAGAGGTATCACGCATGACATCTTTCGTGACTACTTCACTAACCGCCGTCAAAGCGTTACAATCGGCGGATATATTAGCGATGAAGAACCCATCGAATATGGCGTCCCTCAGGGATCAATTGTAGGACCCACATTATTCTTGGTCTACATTAACCAATTATGCAATATTACCTTGCCAAAATGTAAAATATTTACATACGCGGACGACACCGCTTTTGTGATACACGGTTCAGATTGGCTGGAAATCAAATCTACAGCAGAATACAACTTAATGATTATTAATAGCTGGCTGTCACAAAATCTATTGAGTCTCAATCTCTCTAAAACACACATCATTCCGTTCTCAATTCGAAACAATACGCAACCACCCCCCAATTATAAGATATACATCCACTCCAACTGCAGTCAGAATGATAACTGCGGCTGCTCCCCTATATCACAAGCACAATCTACTAAATATCTTGGCGTTTATATTGATCCTAACCTTAACTGGTATCATCATATTGACGCCCTTACTACCAGAGTAAGGCGTCTTATTCATATATTTAAAACTCTTAGACACTCAGCCGACTCAGAAACCTTAAACCTAGTCTACTCCGCGCTCTGCCTCTCAGTACTAACCTATTGCGTGCCAGCTTGGGGATGTGCTGCTAAAACCCATTTCATTAAGGTTGAAAGGGCACAAAGAGCTGTCCTTAAAGTCATGTACTCCAAACCCATCCGGTTTCCCACCAATCAACTTTATACACTTGCCTCTGTGCTGACTGTGAGGCAGCTCTATGTGCTCAAAACTGTCCTTCGCAAACACACTAAACTACCACTGCCAGACCCGTTGAAAAGGATAACTCCTAGAATATGTCCCATACCCCGTCACAGAACCTTCTTTGCGGCTCGACAGTTTCATGTCTCCAGCTCGATTATCTACAAAACAATCAACAAAACTTTAAATATATATAAACTCAATAAGTTCGAGGTCAAAACAAAACTTACCAATTGGTTGTTACAACAAGACTATGATGACACGGAGGGGCTGCTACCAAGAAATAGGTTAGATATAGATGGGTAGCAGTTTCTCCTCCCACTTGGCACACACAAATACAGACGCACCTCATCGCCACACCCACAATTACACACTCTTCTACACACACACACACACACACACTAAATTTGTACACCTCTTATATAAGTCCTCCCTCTTTAAAAATACGGTCGAACACTGGATTCCAAAATACAGGCGCCAGCCTAGTTTGGAAATCAGGGTTTAAAAACTAATTTGTATGACCTATTTCAACCATTTTGTGAATTTACCAACTTGTAAAAAAAAACTGTACAAATCTTTAAGTGAATAAAGAAATTTTATTATTATTATTTTATTATTATTATTAAAACAATTACCGAAAAACTAAACTAAAAATTCGTCTTCCCATACAAATCAGCTCTCCGCCAAACGGATTATGTATGGGAGGACAAAATTTTTTGTCGATTTTTATTAACTTTTTTATAGAAAGTAGTACGGTATCATGGACTGAACTTGCTCCAAAAAGTTGGCTGGTGGTTAAAAAGTCACCCTGTATATGAAACACAATATCTGTTACAGGTGGAAAACTGCCTGTCAACGTACGAGCCCCATGCGTGCGTGGTGGTCTACTCCGTGGTAGCCAAGAGTTCGTTTACGAGGTCTGCAGAGCTGCTGTCTTACTTGGCGAGGGAACAGTTCACGGCAGAAAGGACTGTCGTGCTGGTGGGGAATAAGGCGGACTTGGCCAGGGCGAGACAAGTCTCCACTAATGGTAAGAGGCGGCACCGCAGCTGTCAGAATAGATTAAGGTGAAGATATAGGCAAATGGCCTTGAAGTGTGAAATAAATTGTTAACTCGTAAATATGGTGATAATTTCCTTATTGCTCTTCGTCATGCACTAGATAGCCCTTTAAATTATTTTATGAACTGCCGTTGAAACTATTATTGGTGATCCGTCTAGCTTTAAAACTTGCCGTGGCCACTTTTGGCGCAGGCAAGTTTTAAAGCTAGATGGGCTAATGTAAATACTTTCAATGGTGGTTCATAAAATAATTTAAAGGTCTATCTAGTGCATGACGAAGAGCAATATGAAAATTATCTCCATATTTACGAGTTAACAATTTATTTCAAATGAGGGCGCCACTTCATGGCCATTTGCCTATACCTTCGCCTTAATATACCAGGGGCACTAAAGCTTGAAACTACATCAAGCGGACGCCCGAGACGGGTTCATTCCGTCTATCACAAACCCTACGTGCGATAGAGATAGCTGAACCATCGCGGCCCGCGGGTCACGTGTCTCTGTTACACGTAGAGTTTGTGACAGAGACAGACTGCACCCGTCGCGGGTCTCCGCTTAACACAGTTTCAAGCCTAATGCTTTCTTAGTGTATAGTAGGGTTACTCCAAAAGCGATAAGTAAGACGTACGTTACTGCGTATCCGCGTTTCAGTGTCAACACAGAAGACAGTAAGAGTATACAGAACGGAATCTCCTAAGGTCCCGCGCAATATGCGTCCCCGTTCCCCGTCCCCGCACCTCTGCCCCGTTTTCGCCTTGTCTCAGGGCGAGAGCGGGCAAACACACACTGCACGGCGCACGCGGGCG
The DNA here is from genome assembly GCA_963576875.1 of Acrobasis repandana. Lineage (NCBI taxonomy): Eukaryota > Metazoa > Arthropoda > Insecta > Lepidoptera > Pyralidae > Acrobasis > Acrobasis repandana. The sequence continues at coordinate 5,775,609 of OY756238.1, forward strand.
CATAAGAACGGGGGAGAGGTGCGGGGGCGGGGAACGGGGACGCATATTGCGCGTACCTTAGGAGATTCCGTTCTGTATAATCTTACTTTCTTCTATGGTGTTAAGCAACATTGAGTGTTAAGAGGGCTGAGTCCAGAATCTAAATTTTGCTCCCGCTTCCCCTCACACGAATTTACTTTAGCCGAAGCGAGACAGCGGGGACACGGGCAGCGCGGTGGGTCAATGGGGCTGGTTTACACGTTTCTGGTTTTTTAGGATTTTTTCGTTTTACAAAGAATATTTAAGAGTTATTTAAAAAAATTGAGATGATGACTGCCTTATATTTAATACAATTATAATCCAAAGTTACAAGGGCTAATTTATTGTATCTCTTGAATACTAGCCTTTTACGAGGCCTTCAACTAAAACTCTTCGAGGATTACTTAAGTGATAGAACGCAGCAAGTAAGGGTTGATGACTGTTTAAGTGATGAGAGCACTGTTACGCACGGCGTACCGCAAGGCAGCGTACTGGGGCCCACTCTATTCCTGATTTATATCAACGACCTGGGTTTGCTTGATCTACCAAAAGGCAAAATTATTAGTTTTGCCGATGACACGGTGCTTCTTTTTGGTGCAAATACTTGGCAAAATGTATTCAAACACGCTCAGTCTGGGTATAACCTAGTCTCTAGATGGTTACAAAATAATCTACTAACTTTAAATTCTGAAAAAACTAAATATATAACATTCACAATCCAAAAAACGAAAGAACCAATTTTGACTAAACAGTTTTCTATAACTACGCATAATTGTACAAAATCTGGCTCTTGTTCGTGTTCTTCTTTACAGCGAGCGAAGGTCATAAAATACTTGGGAGTCGAAATTGACAACACATTAAGTTTTAAGCCTCACCTATCTACCCTAAATAACAAACTTCGCAAATTAATTTACGTTTTTAAAATATTAAGACATGTAGCTGATGAGAAAGTAAGAAGATCGGTATACTTTGCCTTGGCGCAATCTTTGTTAATGTACTGTATTGGCTCCTGGGGAGGAGCCCCAAAAACCACGCTTCTTGAGATTGAGAGGACTCAACGAGCTATTCTTAAAGTATCATACTTTTTACCATTTGACCACCCAACTGTAGAGCTCTATAGGAGGACTAAAGTCTTGACTGTACGTCAGCTGTTTATACTTAGTCTAATGCTCAAACAACATAGGTCAACCGAATACAATATGGGGTTATCACAAGAAAAAAGACTTTTCAATCCAGTAAACCCCTTTAAAAACAAGTATAACAAGTATAAAAAGGAGTTCTCAAGACGTTTTTATTGTTATCTTGGCGGATTTTTATATAATAAGTTAAATAAACAGCTGTCCATTTATCCTTTAAAAACATATTCCTGTAAGAGAGTGTTGGGTGAATGGCTCCGGGGACTTAATTACGACGAGACGGAAAAGCTACTGGCAGTAGATAAATAAATAAATAAAAAATGTTAAAGTAAGTTACATTTACACTATATAGAGATTTTACAATATATGTATAGTACCTAATGCGCAGAACTAAATAAAATATCTATAATCAAATATTTTGTTTAGTAATTGGGCCTTTGCAGGTATTCATGTACACAACATATACACTACAGCATAGTACACACAGATAGTACCTATATATTTAACTATGTCTTATCATATACCGGTCAATAGCTAGACTCACTGACTTAATTGTTTAATACCAATAATCGAATGCAACTGTTTAAACATAATTTATTGTACACAATCAAGCTGTATTCAAAAAACCCTAGGAGAGGAGACCTGGCGTCCTGAAACACAGACGTTCAGTCTAGTTTAGGCACCAGTCTCTCACAATATTATCATTTAAATATCTGTACACTGTAAATTGTATATAGCTCATAAGAATATTGTGGTGAGAAAAATAAATTTATTATTATTATTATTATTATTATTATTTTTAGTATAATTCGGAGGTGATTTGAAGGCAACTCCGCAATTATTTTTCTATAGAGAAAATATAAGCAATCGTGTTTTTGAGACATATACCTAGTGACTAGACTTAGTCCTGAACTTTGCTGTAAATTTATTTCAAAGTGAGTATTTCGTTAATGATAATACTGAAGATCGTTCTAAGAACTTTGGGGTTCTTAACATCTTTTCGTAGCGCTCAATGTTGCTTATTACTGCAACGCGGGCACGTAGCTCCGTACGTCTGCCTTTGAAGTAAAAATTAATCATATTTTCAGAGGGAAAAGCGCTGGCAACAAGCAAAGACTGTAAATTCATAGAAACGTCGTCGGGCATCCAGCACAACGTGGACGAGCTGCTCGTGGGCATCCTCAAGCAGATCAGGCTGAAGGAGAGCAGGGAGAAGAAGCAGGCCAAGAAAGTTGGAAAAGTGTGCAAGGTAATCTATATATAGAATAGGAGCACTCCAAGTCTTCCCGTGGATGTACTTAGACGTAGACGTAGATGTCCCGTGGACGTAGAAGGTGACTTAGGGTTTCCTAAGTCACCTTCTACGATAATGGCGATTCTAAGCGAAACAAAGCTAATAAACACCAATGAGACCTCTCCAACCCGTCTGGCCAGCGTGAAGAATGTAAGCCAAATCCTCTGACTGTTCTGGCTGATATGGCTCTGGCAGTACAGACGGTCGTGCTCCTGCGGAGACTAAAAAAGACCTGATTATGATGATTTGTGAATATATTGAATTAAAGTCTATTTTGTAAAGCTATAACAACATTTGCCATGCAAAACAGTAGCTAGGCTTTATATTTTATATAATTATTATACATTACACATACCAAAGTATTCTTATTCGTGTCGATTTTGGAAATTTTATATTATAAGGAAAATATTTTTTTTTTTCATAAATGATGATCTTTATTCACAACATAATAAATAATTATAAGTAAAACATTAAAAAAAATATTGAAATATTTATTGGTTACTAATAGTTTATTACACTGCAAGTGTAAATTAAATATACCTTTTTATTTTCTAATAAGTACCTATATAATATATATTTTAAGGGTAGATTCAGTCCAGGATTCCTACTGAACAACTTTCCTCAAAGAACATAAGTATATCGAAATATGAAAAATATTATTTCATATTAGAAGCTAGGAGCAAGCTGATCGGTCAACTTGTATGGGAGGCTATTTTTTTTTTTCGTATTTCGTTACAATATGTTCTTTGAGGTTAGGTGTCCAACTTTAAATAGTTTCAGTACATATATTTTGTAATACCCTTTATCCGTGGGATATGTTTATTTATTTTATATATTTATTTATTTTATTTTTTTATGTATTAGAAACAATCCTTTCGAATCCGCAGAAAACCTAAGTAATTAAAATTACTTAAGTATAGAATTTACATTATTATTACATAATTAAGAACTTAATTTTTATTAGCTCTATTTTGTGAACAGGAAAAGCCGGCAAAACTACCCAGCTCTCGTACCCACATCTCTTTGAGCATCGCCAGGGAACTGCTGCAGAAGATCTGCATCAATGACATCTCCAAATCAAAGTCCTGTGAGAACCTCCATGTCCTGTAAACTTCTGATATCTTGGTAATCTGATACAGCTAGCTAAAAAAATTAAAAGTGATGTTTGAAACGTTCTTCGTAAAAAATGCAACAATTGAGAATATGATGTATAATTGTTTTTTCTATGGAGATATAATTATGAGAAAGTAACATTAAAATAATTTTATCTATTTTTTTAGCCATACCTACTGTACTTTACTGTTAAAATGTCACTATTTTATTTGTTTTATTTAATGTAAGTTTCTACTTAAAATAAGTTTTAAATGTTTAGGTAACAAATTATACATACCTAATTTATCTAATTGCTTTGTTTTTTAAACAAAACTTTGAACTTGAACACAATTCTTTTCAAATTGAACACAATTCGAAGTCTTCTACATTACTCCAAGAAAATATAAATACATAATTGTGTATTATAAAAATTCCAATTTATGAAAATAAAATCATTCACAACAAGTGCGGTCTTTATTTTTTTAATTAGTTTAATGATTCTTCAAGGTCATTATTTTTTATAAACAAAAATAAATGATGTGTTTTATGATTCTTCAAAGAACATTGAATCAATTTTTCCACAGCATATGAACCGGTATTGTTCCAGTAAATATTGGCTGCGTTTGTTTGTTTACTTTCAATACGATGTACGATTGTACGGCCTTGTTATCTTGATTACGACAAATTGGTATTTTGATTATGGAAATTTTAATGGATTCTTTAAATAGGTCTGATAATTACAATACATACTGTAAAACGTGAATTAGAGACTCACACAGTTAATTAAAAGTATTATACATGTATACGATTTTTCAAGTTTTATTTTACTGTGTAAGTGATTTTGAATACAAATTAATATTTACGCAATGGGCATTGTTAATTTTTTTTTGGAAAGCGTTATTTTGAAGTCCGTTTTGAGATACAGAGTTATTTAACAGTTGTGGGTAATTTTTTTTGCCAAAATAATCAATGGTTTTGGATATTTCTACAAACAAACGTATGACCTTTGTTTGACCTTACTCCGCGGCTGTATCGGTTTAAGCTCTGAGTCCTTTACAAGTCGCCTTTATGGTATTTATCGGTCACTGACAATAACGTTAAATGTCACCGTTTCCGCCAATCATAACTAAGAAAATAAATTTCTGCCAATCATGGGCAACTGAATTCACTGAATGACACTGACACTGACAAAGACTATTTTGACACTAGCGTGTTTTTAAAAAAGAAATATATTGGGCTTGGCCGTTTGTTTTTTAAAGCCAACGGTCAACACGAATTTGTCTTTGACATGATTTTTAAAATAATTTATAAAAAATTAACTAAGCCGTAATATGAAAAAATATCCAAATTAGTTTCTTGAAATACACTATATTATGATATAAAAAAATAAAAATAAGGGGTTAAAAACATTTACAATGCCCATTAGTGTTATAGCATTTATTCATCAATTAAAAACTCGAAAATGTGTTATGTTTGTGCATTACGAGTACATTACAAAAATATTCAAATAGATGTTCAATTATTTCATATAGATGTGCTGGTAAAGGTATGTAAAGATGGTTACAACATAATCAAACACTGACATATAATACATGTTTTGTTTATTATAAAATAATATCTCAATATAAATATATTGTTGTCATATCAATACTAGAAACACATTTATATGATTTGAAACTTATTTGCTTAAACATTAAACATTTGTTATACTGGTTCGTATTGTTACTTACATTAGAAGAAAAATTATCACAAATTTTCCGAGTACATATTTTTTATTATTAATTTTATTAACGCTTCAATTTAATTTTTATGTAGAAATTTAGTCATTAAGGATATTTAATATAGGATTAAATGTATGTCAGTATTATCTTAGGTCGATATAAAATTATACGCTTGTTTAGAGTAAAAAGTTTGAAGATATAATTCGCTTTAGAGATAATTTACGATACATAATATATTGTTTTTTTTTTCAATAATAAATTTTGTAATATAATAATAATTCACAATTATTGGGTAAAATGTAAAGATATTTAACATTAATTATAATTTCTAAATTATTTTGTACTTAATACCGCAAAATAAGGTGTTATAAAACTTGTAGAAACAAACAAGGTTTATTAATTTTTTTACATTTTTTGCAGTATTTTTATTTATATTTGTTATATAAGTAATTATGCATGATAAATATATATATTGTTTATATTTTCTCTTAAACGAATGTATCTTCAAATGTAAGTGTGTAAAAATCTTGTAAATCTGCGTGTTACTATGGGATAACTAATTATATTTTTCTATATGAGACTTTCTACGACTTTATAGATGCTTGTTTTTCATGTTTTTTAAGTCTAGATAAAACTAATATTAAAAAGAACATAACTTTAGATCCGTTTCGTCTATTATTCAGTACGGTTATATTTTGGAAAGCTAATATTTTTGTTCTCGTTTGGTATTTAATGCTAGAAAGATGTAAAAAATTGAAGAAAATTTTTATAAAATGTTTTTACTAACAGTAAGCTTGCATTAACCTTTCTTTTCCAGTAAAAAAGACGGCAAATGTAAGGGATTCAATTTTCAGTGAGTTAAACTAGCGAGAGTAAATATTTACATATTTGATTCGCTGAGGTGACTCGTATGTACAAAATTAGGCTTTACCTAATAGCACAAATATTCTTAATTTGATTTCACATTTTTCTAGTATTTATGGAAATTGAACTAAAATTAAACAATTTTACTTCTGTTAAATTTTTACCCGACTGCGCCAGAAGGAGGGTTATGTTTTTCGAGTGTATGTATGAAAATTTCTTTGGCACGCTCTACAGCCTAAACGGTTTGATGGATTTTAGCTTGAGAGGTTTCGTTAGATTTGTCCTAACTCTGAAAGTGATACTGGGTATTATCAAAAATTTTATTAATACAAAATGGCGGAACTTCGCGCCAAATTATGTGTCTTCGAAATTTTTTTTTATTCAAAACCTATCGAGTGGGATATCAAATTAAAGGATTTTATACAAAGATTACAAAAATATATACAACTTATATGTTGGCAGTCGGGTTTTTTGTTTTTTTTAAATAATTAATTGTATTTTTTGTAAACAAAAATGTAATTGATCAAAAATTGTTATACTATTCATTTTCATGTTATTATGATTTACCTACGAGTATACTCGTAAGTAGTTTGTAATTTATCAATGAGAGAGAGAGTTCTAGATAGGAATCAAAGGTATTAGAGTCTATGCACATTTATCATTTAGTTGTTAACAGTTTCGGTGACGTAATCATTCTTATTAATAAACATTTTCACGCAAAATAAAGACATAACACTAGTAAATATTTGTGACAAGTACTAACATCGCCTACGATCAATCATAAAGTGACGTATTCCAACAGTGTATTATATATAAATTAATCCGCTAGCCTTGAATCTGTAATTCAAGGCTAGCGGAATATTTTTAACATATTTGTGACTTTTATGAAGCGGCACAGATTCTAAATACGCCAAAGGGGGAGATCGAGCTTTAAAGTATTTAAGAGTATGTAACGTGTCTCTAGAATACCTATTAGATACTTTTTGTACAAACTTTGCTTAGATACTTGTGGAATGGTTCAATATGTACATACAGAAAAGATACACTTCAAAATACTTGAACTTATTTATTCGCAATGTATAATATTTTGTTTCCAGGTTACCACTGGGGAAGAAAGATCTACCTAAGTTTAAATAGTAATTTAATTTATGAAAGGACACTCATTTTTGTATTTTTTAACGATAAAGTTGTTAGGATCGAAAATAAATTGAAAATATCTTATTTATTTATTTTAAAATTTATTTACTAATAACAAATTGTAACTAAAGGCGGACTTAATATCTTAGGTAGATTTTAATTAAGTAAAAGTGGTTTATTCTAAAAATAATAGCTGTTTTCTTCAACCAAAGCAAAGTTTGTATAATTACCCTTTTTATAATGCATGCTATGCGTTTGCACACTTTGAAAAGAGCTTCAAAGTGTGTGTTATTATTATAATTATATGTTTGTGCAACAAAATTGTTGTTTTGAATGAAAGTTAATAAAAAAATGGGTGCTGAATGCTCTGTATAACTTCGGACGGAAGATTTTGTCACTGATGCTCATAAAAAAAGATTGAAAATAGTTTTAGCAATAGAAAACTTCTACTTAGCATCGGAAGGAACAAACAGAAAAATAAAAAAAATACAAGACTACAAAAAAAACTACCTAAATTAAACTAAACTTAATGATTACCTAACCTAGCAATTGAATTACTTTTTTCTCAGACTTAAGCAATGATTTTAGCTTATAATTAGCATCGGAAGGAACAAAAAGACAAGGTAAAAATATATAAGAAAACAAATGGCTTAAATGAAAACTCAACTTGATGATTCCTAACCTAGCAATTGAATTACTTGTTTTCTCAGATTTTAGCAATTAACATTCGAGTTAGCATCAGAAGGAACAAAAAGACAAGAAAACAAATGACTTAAATTAAAACTAAGCTTAATGAATGTCTAACCTAGCAATTTAATAACTTTTTTTCTCAGATACTTTTTGTTATTCAGTGAAAAAAACCCTCCGGCCACGTGGTTCGACAACGTGTCCGACATAATTGCGTTTTTATTTTTTTATAAGTTATATCGTATTTTCATTTTATAGAGGTATAATAAAGCGATGAAATATAATTAGCAGAGTCAAAACCCCACCAGTTAATGCCACATGCCACTCATTTAAGTGTTTTTTTGTTCAAAAGGCACTATTTGGGCAGTAGGTTTTCCCTCTTAATAATTTGTAGTACCAGTCGAACGTACCTTTTATTTTATTTAAAAAAAAAAATTAATTATTTTACTTTTTATCAGTGACAAAATAATTCCGCCATTAAAATATAATGTTTCCAAGTCTGATTCTTCCTTCGTATAGAAATAAATTGTGTTGTATCGTTGTGTAGTTTATTGTAAGGTTCCGTTTTGATGTTTTGATGATTGGACTATCCATGTGATTCGATATCATAGTTGAAAATAAATTATATTGATTGAAAATTATGTATTTATTTAAAATTCTTCTTTATGCAGGCTACAACCCTTTTAAATCTTGACCAGGACTGCTATTTCAATGAGTCAGCGAAACACAAAACGTGTAGATTTTCAACTCACAAGAGAAAAAAAGTAAAATGTACCTATTCCTTCTCTTCCCGCGTAGGTCGTAAAAACCGATCATCGCAAACATTAGTAAGCAAGTGGATCTGCCAGTCCCGTAAGTGATAAAAAAGTGATTAGTCTAAAGTCTAAAAAAAATACTAAAACAATTTTAACCCTTTCACCGCGAGACTTAATATCAGTTATCGTGCTCCCAGCGCGAGGAATTGTGAATATCCATAGTTTTTGGTCGGATAAATCCGACGCTCGCGAAATGGGCACCAAAAATGTTTGTCGGATAATCCGACGTTCGACGTTAAAGGGTTAAGAGTGAATTTAGTTCAAGACACTGAGCAACTTTCCCCAAGAAACATAAAACGAAAAAAGAAGAAATTATTGGAACTCCACAAGTTGACCGAAATCGCGAAAAATATCCGCTACATACATTTTGATGCGGTCGGCAGAATGTATGTAATTTACTATGCATGTATGAAGCATCCATCCAGATTGATGGGCTAAGATTGCTACAGAATGGCTGCTTCTGTAGGCTGGCGTCGCAAGAGAGGTCGCCCAAGGCCAAGGACAAGGTGGTGTCAAGACCTGGCGTCTTTCGACATGACCTAGAAGTCCGTTACGCAAACGCAAGATAGAGATCAGTAGCGTACAAGAGGGTAAGCCTTTGACCAGCAGTGGGACATACTACAAACTATTAAAAAAAAAATGCATGGTTTTTTCGTAATTTTGGATCTATTATTCGTATTGATAATGACAAAATGACCTTTAATTATCGGTGGATCTATACCGGTCACATTGCATTTGTATTGGTGCTACTTATATGTTACCATTACCAGTAGACTTTATGACGCTCAATTATATTTATAAGTATTATTTGTTTCGTTTAAAAATAGATCGCCGTTACATTGAAACATTTGAAGCCCAGTAGTCCAGATCTGTTAAAGACAAAGCGGCATTGTGACTATTGTCTTACTGTACGCCGTCCTTTCAAGGGTTTTAACAAAGCCTGTACTTTAATTACGAGAAAACCTACTTCTTAGATCTACGTGTTATAAAATACATATTTTCGGGTAGGTATTGCACATAAAATTTATGGAGATTTAGCCGCAACAAGCTTCGTCAAAATGTTACAAAGATTCATCAGCAACAAGCTTCGTCAAAAGTTGTACTTACAATAAATGGTTTGTTATGTAGGTATTATAGTTCATATGTAGAAGCAGGATTAAAGATGAAAAAAGTAGTTACTTATTTAAATTTTAATTTTTTTTTTTTTAAAACCAGCCTATATCTAAAACAATGAAAAGTGCTCTTCAAGATGAATCAATTAAACCCAGACTCGGTGGGGTAATGTTGTTTAAACTTTATAACAGAGATGCCTTGGCCAGATGGCCACCTTCATCATAATATTAGGTCATTGGTACCATAATATTGTCACCCAACTCACATAAGTGAGTATGAAGTTTCAACTCAATCGAATAATGGGAAGTGGGTCTAATTTAGCTTGCAAGATTTGATTACGGATACAGATAACGGGACAGGTGAAATTAAATTAAAGCTTGTAAATAAGGAAATATTTTACAAATGTGTGCAGACGATATACTCGTAAAGGAAGCAAATACTGTTTTGGCTATTTCTTCACGATTTCGGATGGTCTCTGGCATCTTTGGGTGACCATTGACGTTCATGGTATATTAAGATAAATCTGAAAAGCACACCCAGATCTTAGAAGCAGAAAGCGCAGTCCTTCAAAAGCACCACAATAATGTTTAATAATGTTTTGTCATCAAAGTAATATGTTGCTCAATGTTATTTTAATGGTTTGTTATTTTATATTTTGGTACTATTTATAGGAACGATCACGCTAGTCTGTCATTATATACTATTACGATAACTCGACCCAATTTGAGTTGATATTGAGTCGATTATGGTAATAAACAGGTTAATTTTGATAATTTTGCTTTGTGTTTATATCGAGAGAAAAAAAGATATTAAAAAAATCTCTAAAATTTCTGATAAATGGCTAATCCACGCCTTCTTAATTTATTAATTATGTCATAATTTACGTAATTTATAAGTCACTTGTGGTCACCCATCCAAGTGCGAACCATGCCCGATTGCTTAAGGCTCAATCAATCTTTCTCAATCTTTCGGTATTTGAGGGGGTGCAGTGCGATATAGTACATACTCGTAATGAAATAAGGTTGAAAGTGGCGATACCGTCACCAGTCTCCGTTCAAGCCCGTGTCTGCCATTTCAGTTTTAATTTAATAATGCAATTATAACCAAATATTGTAATTTTTTTAGGTAGCCCTCTTACTCATTAAGTTATACTATTTATAGACGTAAAAAAGTTGGTAGTTGCCGCTGAAAATATCAAGTAACTCGTGACGAAATTTTTTCTGGATATAGCTTTTTTGATATTTCAAAAATATTTTGATGTAATCTTTGATGTATGAACTGCACTTTATATTTTTTATGCTAGTATTCCATGAAAATAAGGCTAACTTTCTGCGCGACGAAAAAATAAACGTTTTACGGTATTCCTCTGATTTATAGCGCCTTAACTAGCAAACGCGTTAGCAATACGTACTCCTATTCCCACCGAACCAACGATCGATCTACAACGATATGTTCTATGAAAATATTGTAGGTGAGTTTACATTTTTATTATGAACGAAAACATTGTTCAAACACTCGCCTTAAGGCCGTACCTGAATTTTCCGGGGTCCAGTGCCGCCCCCATTTAAAATAAATCATTTCAAAGAAAACGGAGACATCATTTAAAATTTTGCTACTACCAAGCCATAGATAACCCTTCAAAGTATTTTATGAACTACTGTTTACAGTTAAAAGTGAGAACGTTAATCTTAACTACGCACATTTGCGAAAAACGGCCACTTTTGGCAAATGTGCGTAGTAAATCTCAACGTTCTCATTATAAACTGTAAACAGTTCATAAAATAGTAAGGATCGTTAACGGCAGATGCTTTTGAAAATCTATCTGACACCAGTTGGCTACTTACGCACACGAAAAACAAACCAATCTCCCCGATCTCTCTATTGCATATCATCTATAGGCGTACCTACTAATACCCATAGAAGTTATTTCTATATTCCGCGAAGGTCGAGTATACATTTTTATAAGCACCAAAAAATATTCCCCAATTATGTGCTCTGAAGGGTCCTCATTAATCTGGCTTACGCCAGAATGACGTCATTTGAGGGTCAGAGGAAAAATCTGTACGATTAGCATGGTACGAGTATATGTTTTATTGTGTATGATGAGAAACATCTGAAATTGCGTGACCTGAAGTACAAAAAAGTATAATTATAATGGGTCTAAAACATTGATGAAAACGACCGGCCGAGTTTACATTCGTATTTATTGGAACAGCGACCTCTATCGCGGTCTAGAACTCCACTCCATTAAGCACTTTATGAAAGAAGCGTTCGCACGCTACTTTGATAAAGCAACCAACCACCCGAACCGTTTAGTTAGAGAGGCAGCTAACTATACCCCGGAACATAACCCTCGTAGATTCAAAATTACGGCTGACAACTGTCCAATTTGATAATTCTGCGGCTCGGCGTAGCCAGAGTATCCATGCGATCCCCCCCCTCCCCTGCATTTATCGGAATCGAGTGCATAGACGAAGAAACATTAGCTCGTTTACTAGATACCGCCCGGCGACACCTGGACGATTTGCGTCCTAATAATTCCCTTCTGGCAACCGTAGCTTCGGCCCTTCCGGCGCGGCGGAACATGGGTGTTGCAGCACCCCTAATTTGCCATTACCTCTAGCACGCCCAAAGCCGAGGTTTTCCCCTTGGGAGCCCTTTGCGCTGTTGCTAGTAGTATATAAATATAGGAAGCCGGGCCTTTTGCCCGCTCCTCTAACCTTGTTCGGTGGAGTAGGATATGCCGTCTGGGCCAACCTATATTTGTCAATTTAAAAAAAAAACATATTTATCACATTTCATTATGGATACATCACAGTAGTACAGTACAGTAATCTGTCTGGTGACATTGAAATGCTAATTGTCAATACACATTACAGCGGACATGTAGGCTCATCTTTGAGTGGAAGCAGGGCCTGTGTCACTCCCCGTTTAGGTATCGAAAATGTACCTACATTATTACTATGTGCGCAGGCGGCCCCTCCGGGTGGTAAATTCAGTTATACGAATCGTTTGTCCAGAGTAATAAGAATGAAATTGGCTTGCACTAGATGTCTAGGTCTATACGAAAAGGTGCTGAGTTCTGACGTGAGCTAAATTAAACCATATCGCTAGCCACATATTCTGTAGATTAGATATTTCTTTGAATTTCTTGCTGAGTAAGACTTCTGTACGTTAGTATTATTTATTCTGTGGTGACGGTTCTCGGCTTATGGGAGGATACATTTAGTGACACTGAATTTTCCCCACCAATTAATCGTAGTGGATTTTTTTTTATAACATAAAAGGTCAAATAGTGGGTTCTAAAAAATTCTGATGTTGCTACTATCCAAGTATTTTTCTTTTAATCAAAGCTAATCACGCCGCTAAATCAGTGGTTTGAAAAAGGAACGAAATAAAAAGTTAAAATGCCAACTCATTCATGCGGGTAAAAAACTTCGGTAAATATCCGTTCAGGGCTAAAGCAAGAATTACGTGACAGTCTAGATTAAAGGCTATAATTAAATTTCTCTATCTTTCAGGTTTTTTACAACAAATACTACGAAAATGACGAATTTGGTCCCATGGGAGAAAATGACGATTTTAGGCCAATTGGAGAAAATGACGCTTATAGGTCCAAGTTGTGAGGATTAATTTCCTGTTGATGGCGTGAGGTGAGAGAGTTGGCACAAAGAGCGCGTTGGCATTAAATATATAAGTCAATGTATCAAACAGTTTCAGCTCTGTCACTAAAATTTTCTTCTTCTTCTTCTTCTTATTTAAGAGCTTAGTGGCTCTTGCCGGTGGAGTATGCGCCAAACTTCTCGGTTCTCTGCCTTACTTTTTAGTGCTTGATACGACATGACCCCTGCTTTTTCTTCCAGTTGGTCTACATAGCTCTTTCTTGGTCGTCCTGGACCTCTTCTACCTTTTATCTTTCCTTCTAGTATGTTTTTAAATAAGGAGTCATGTCGTATTAAGTGACCAATAATTTTCTCTCTCCTATTTTCTATTTCGCCCATCAGTCTTCTTTTCTCTCCTACTATTTCTAATACTTCCTCATTGGTTTTCCTTTCCATCCAACTGATCTTTTCCATTCTCCTCCAGCACCACATCTCGAAAGCTGCCAGCCTGTCACTATCTTTTTTATTCAGTATCCACGTTTCGCATTCATAAAGTGCTATGCTCCAGATATACGTTTTTATAAGGCGTTTGCATATTTTTCTGGATATATTTGCTGTGAAAAGTTTCTTTTTACTATTGTATGCTCCTTTGGCCATGGCAATTCTGGTTATAATATCTGCAGTACATCTAGAGTCTTCTGTTAATATGCTTCCTAAGTACTTAAATTTTTCTACTTGTTCTATTGTTGTTCCGTTAAGTTTCACTGAATCTCTTACTGGTGATGTTTTATATGTGATCATAGTTTTGGTTTTTGATTTATTTATTTTTAAGCCGAATTCTTGAAATGATTATCCATTATTTGAAGTAGTTGTTCTATGTCTTGTTTTGTGTCCCCTAGGGCTGCTATGTCATCTGCAAAACGAATAAAAAATATTTTTTCTCCGTTGACTTTTATATCACCCATATCTGAATTCTGTATGTTCCTTATTACTTTTTCTATATACATATTAAAAATAAGTGGTGAAAGTGGGCTCCTTGCCTTACTCCTTGTCTAATCTTAGCGTGCTGTTGCTCTTCTCCTATTTCTATGACGGCTTCTTGTTCCTTATACAACTCGTAAATAATCCTCCTATCCTTGGAATCTAATCCGGCTTCCTTTAAAACCTCCATCATTATCTTCCAATTAATTTTATCAAAAGCTTTTTCTAAATCTATATATGCTATATGAGTATTTATTCCTAGATCTTAACGCCTATCAATAATTATTTTTAAAGCTAGAATTGCTTCTCTAGTTCCTCTATTGGGTCTAAACCCATACTGACCTTACCTATGTATTTTTCCGAGAGCGGACTTATACGATTCTGCATGATTTTGATTAGTATTTTAGATGCGTGAGATGGCTGAGGGTCCTATATTCTTCACATTTCACGGTATTTAGTTTCTTTGTTATTGCAACTATCCTGCTTATCTTGAAATCGTTAGGTATTTTCCCAGTATTGTACATAATTCTAATTAACTGATATATTTCTTCAATTATCGGTCGCATATTGCATATTTTAGTAATTCTATATGTATGTGGTCATGTCCAGCAGTTTTACCGTTTTGTATGCTATTTAGAGCTTTTTAAAATTCTTCTCTCAATATATCTGGTCCTTTGTTATCTTCTTCTACCTTATCATAGCTTTCTAGGTTTTGTTCTACCATACCCTGTTCTTCATATAATTTCTCTATATAGTTTTTCCATCTTTGGACTACATCCTTATTATTAACAAGCAAGTTTCCCTGTTCATCTAATATACTAGTGCTCTTAGTTATATGTTTTTTATCTAACTGTTTTATCATTTGGTAAGCTTTGTCCATTTGCCCTAGTTTTAATAAATCTTCTATATTGTTGCAACATTCCATTAATTCTTTACTTTTACATTTTCTACATTTTGTGGTTATTAGGTTTGTCAGTTTCTTATATTTTTTAATACTGTTACTATCTTTTTTGTTTTTCAACTTCCTTCTTTGTATCATGAGATTTATTATTTCTGGTGTGAGCCATTTCTTCCGTGGTACAAGTTTCTCCTTTTGTTCTCGCTTTCTAAGATAATATCCTTAACATTTTTCCATCTTTCAATAATTTCTAACTTATCTATATCTGTTATATTATTTTTATAATCTTTATATTTATCTCCTAACTTATTGCTATATTGCACTCTTAATGTATGATCCTTAATTCTAGTGAGATCGACTTTCTTAGGTTTCATTTTTCTTTTTGTTTGAACTATTTGGAAGTTTTGAGTACTTATTAATAGATTATGTTAGTAGTAAGGTTTTGCAAGATTCAATGTTTCTTTTCTATTTATTTCTGATAAGAATATAATTAATCTGATATCTCCCAATATCTCCGGGCATTTTCCAAGTATACAGTCTTCGTTTTGGGAGCTTATACATTGTATTTGAAATAATTAAATCATATTCTTTGCAGAATTGTACCAACCGTGTCCCTCTTTTGTTTCTTTTACCTAATCCAAACTCTCCTACAACTTTATCTTCTGCACCTTCTCCAACAACGGCGTTGAAGTCTCCCATTACTATTAAGTTGTCTTTATAATCTACTGAATCTTATATAGTGTCTATATTATTATATACATCCTCGACTATTTCATCTATATATATATAATTAAAATTTTCTTATACTTTAAAAATCAATAATGCCACCTCTACTCTTATGTCTAATTAATGGCTCTGGGAGCTGTAGACCTCGCAAGTTTGTCTTTGCATAGCCCCTCACATACTGACCCCTTGAATTTTATCGAATGAAGAAGTTGCTCGGACAAAAAATAGGGTAACAAAAAGTTTTAAGGCATTTTTGAATATTTTTCGTAATTAATGAAATATGATATTGTTAACGTTTTTAAGCCCTATTTTTCCTGTATATTTCCGCCATTTTGTAAATTTTAACAAACTGGCTCAACAAAAAAATTCTACGTAATTATCGAATTTGCTCACAAAATTTCACGAGAATCGGTTGAGAAATGCGACCTGTAGGCAAGAACGACCGGAAAACTGAAATTCAGACACGAAAGAATTTTTGCCAAAGCTGAAACGTAGACCTTCGTTCGCTTCGCTCACTCGGTCAACTAGGGTTGCCACGCAAAAGTTACGATTAATTCCACTAGGGTTGAAAAATCCTGGTCACGCACGATCCGCCGCGATTATTTATAGAATAATGCCTAATGGCTCACCTTTTACACATTAAATGAGATTGGTGTCAAAATCGGTTTTTTTTTTGAGAATTTTCGTAAAGGTAAGGATCAACGGTGAGAATGCAAGTATTACTATAAGAAATACAGGACTAACAGACGGGCTCTAGACAAACGGAATACGTTTCGAATGCCAAATTGCAGTATAGATACAGATTGCAGTTGGCACGAATGCAATTAAATATTACAGGGATTACAGTAGGTGTGCGTGCAGTCGTTGGTAAGGCACGCCAACTGCACACTGACTGAAGTTATCATGCAGTTGGCAGGCCGACAAAATACACATCTAAGTTGCAAAGCTTAAATTAAAAGCTTGTAAAAAATATTAGCCTGGGAATTGGAAACACCTTTGTGTGACAGGTATTTCACGGCCGACTTGAGTTTCATTCATTCAATTAACAACAATGACCTGAATCGAAACTCATTATAACTGAAAACTGCGAGCTGCACATTTCGTTGGCAGGTTGGCTTTGTTTAATGATATTATTAAAAGGCAATTAATTGAGTGAATTTCTTAAGCGAAAATTTTACGCGTCCTGGCTGAAAACGCGAAGATGCTTTGCAGATAATATCACGGTTTTTTTCTCAATACTAAAGAAACGTATATCTAAATGAAGTCATATTAATTACCTTTGTTAAAATAATTAGTCTTAAAGAAAAAAATCAGTAAATTATGAAATCTAATTTCTGTGCCTTGTCCACAATTACTTTAATGCAATATATTCACTTCTCAGCAAAATAATGTCCAATAAATATAAGAAAAGGTATTTTCATTATTTTGAGGATTATATATTGAACAAGAAAATAATAAAATCTAAATTTTGAGACCCATAGTTAATTAAAATTTATCAAAACTAGTTTTGTCCGAGCGAAACAATCAATTTCTGTGGTCATTTTGTCTCGCCAATCCTTACTTCCCCTGGTGAGTATACACGATTAGTAAATCCTTCACCCGCAAGGATCTGCCGTGCCTGCTG
Source organism: Acrobasis repandana (assembly GCA_963576875.1). NCBI lineage: Eukaryota > Metazoa > Arthropoda > Insecta > Lepidoptera > Pyralidae > Acrobasis > Acrobasis repandana. Next base: position 5,793,317 of record OY756238.1, read on the forward strand.
TGGGAATGGTGGTGCATTATCATGCTACGTCTTCCCGACAAAAATGTAAGTACCCGATTTTAGTTTACGCGGAACGAAATTTTGCAATCTCTGTGGCTAGGTTTTGAATGGTTACCTTAGGAATAAAAATTATGATTTTTATACATGTTAATAACCCTTAGATACACTATTCATTTATAAGTAGAAACCTGAAATAACCTTGATACTTTTTTGTAATTTTTAAATAAACCACATATTTCCAATTTCTGTGGGCTAATTTCTGTGGTTTCTGTGGCTGATTTGTGTCCACAGAAATTGTACGAATCAATTTAATATTACTTTTAAAAGGGTTCTTAAAAAAATAACATTTATTCAATATGTTTTTAACACAACTGCCATAAAAATAGGCCTGTCAGCTGACATTGTGCGAAGATCCATGATAAGGAAAAGGTGTTGTGCAGTAAGGCTTTTACCTGGTATGACTTTGCAGTTGCTTACTTTGGAGAGGTGATTAGGTGTTTGGATTTCTTCTTAACGTGTTCACAACGGTAAGGTCGGCCGCCTCACACGTTGAGAGGATGTTTTCTTCCTCTGGGTTGCGGCCACAGTATCCGCACCCGCCATGAAAAAATTCAGGCTTCTGACACACCTTACCCATATAACGGTTCAAATCACCAACCATAACCATTGTAACAATGGGATGGCTTTGTCTTTTTGGTTCCAGAAGTGTTCCAGAACACTTTGTCTAGTTGGTTCCAGAACCTCATCTTATCGACTTCGCTGTAACCAGCCTGTGGCACGTAGGCACATATAAAAAGGGTTACATACAATTACAACCACTTCGATAAGTATTTCTACAGCTATAAACCTCTCTATAGCATTTCCCCTCCAAAATTCTCGCAGGGTGGGCACCCTGTTCTCGCCACCAGGTACACCGTTATAGATTGCTTTATAACTGTTTCCTATAGCCCGGAATCTGCTCCCTTTTTTATCGATTCCCCTGCAGGATTGCCACAGCTAACTTCCGCCTGGAAAGTACATCGACTTGCTCCCTTGTGCATCCAGTCAGCGTGCCATTGTGATATGTTGGGTTACTATAGTCACTTACTATAGGGTTGGGTATAGTCTCATCTATTTTGTTAAATTATTTGCATACTTTCATGTGAAGCATATTCTAATAAGACGTTATAAATGCTATCAAATTAAAATTATTTGTATTATGACCGTTTTTTCTTACACCATGATATATAACATTTTTTTTATTTATTTACTAGCGATATTGTCAATTTTAGTGGACAAACACAATTTCTGTGGCACCGTTACAATTTCTGTGGTACAGCAATTCCGATGGTCAAAATAACTCTTCAAGTATTATAGTTATTTAATTCCCTTTTAGAAAATGTATATAAAATATGGATCGTTTGCGCTCTCACATAAAAAAATTATGAAAAACCTGAAAATAAAAAATGTCCGTCTGTCACAGGGCTCTATCTCTTGAACCGTAATAGCTAGACACTTCTTTAAATTTTTACCGTATATTTATTACTGAGGCCGCTATAACAACAAATACTAAAAATAAAAAATAGTTAAAAATTAAAAGGGGTCGTCATACAAGAAACGTGTTTATTTCAGCGTTTTTAACTCGATCTTTATAATGGCATTTTCTAGATACTTGAAAATGTCACCAATTATGTATTACTATGATCACTATAACAACAATTACTAAAATAAGATAAAGTTAAAAAATAAAGGGGGTCGTCATACAAGAAACGTGTTTCTTCAGCGTTTTAAAACATTGTACGGTGGTACGGAACCCTTCATGTACGAGTCCGACTCGCATTTTCCCGTTTATTAGTCTCCACTGCAGGAACACGACCACACTACCAGAGCCACATACATATATGCCACAGCAGCCAGAGGATTTGGCCTACACTCTCCACGTTGGCCAGACGTATTGGAGAGGTCGTATTGATGTTTATGAGCTTTGTTTAGCTTGTGTTTCCTAAGTCGCCTTCTACGACATCCACGGGAAGACTTGGAGTAGTCTTATTCTATTCTGCCGGGAACCACAAACTATGTGTTGCTGTATGTTATATGCACAATAAAGTTTCTTAAATAAATAAATAAAACTTAAAATGTACCAAATTAACAATGTAGTTCGTTTTTAAAATTTGCGAGCTATTTTCAACCACTTTTTGAAGCATGTAAAAAAACGAAGTTTACAAAAAAACTATATATACGCTGTCCCACACATATGTACTGAGCTTTTTCCACTATTTACAAATTTATCTAAAATGCAATGCAATGGTACCTTCGATTTAACGCTCCACGATGTAGAGAATGGAATTTATTGACTACAGATGTTATTTTACAGTAGAATTTAAGTTACCTTCAAAAACTTGAATTTTTTTTTCTTTTTTTAAATTAAAAAAATTCTTTTACATTCCAAAAAAGAAACGAAATTGGTTTCTAGTTTTATCAACAAGTTTATTGACAGACAAATTAGAAATCCCTAGAGTTTTTAGCGTTCCCCCAAGTTCCCCCCAATAACTTTTGAACGGCTGAACCAATTTTCATCAAACATAACTAAGATACACAAATAACACCCCTCTTTTATGTCGAGGGTTAAAAATTGCTTGCCAAGAGCAGAGCTACACAAATTGTGCTTGTTTCTCTGCTAATGAGCGACGTGAGTGAAATTTATCATCATCTTGGGTGTTTATCTATATGTGTATTGTATTTGTTATAAAATAAAGTATCGTTGAGTTAGTATCCCATAACATAAGTTGAAAACTTACTTTGGGGCTATCAGTGTGATTTGTCCTTATATATTTATTTATTTATTTATCAACATCATCAGGTCTTTCGGCTCCACTACAGGAGCACGACCCTCTCTGTACTACCAGATCCATATAGTAACCAAAGGATTTGGCCTACACTCTCCACGCTGGCCAGACGGGTTGGAGAGGAGGATGAGAGAAATTAATTTATACAAATTGCTCACATTTTACAAAGCAATTTGCCGCGGACAGAGGACAGTGGTGGCAACGTTATTATTACAGACGCATTGTTGAAACATAAATTATACTGCAAAGACTCATCTGTGTTTGAACGGCCAAATGTGGCCGCTTTGTAGGCTCTAAAATGTGGACTTAGGACTCGAGTTTTCTCCAACGCTAGTGCTAAGATAGAGAAGAAGGAATTTACAAATATTTGATTTATGGCTTTCTTGATCACCAGTCGAGGAGTGAAATTGAGAATGATCACAATTCAAAATATCTTTATTATCATAGGATATTTATAATATCTCTTAATAATAGTCACTTTGTTTTGTTTTGCACAAATGTTGACGTCAAATAATTACTTACAGCTAAGTTTACGCCACTTCCTAGGCGCAAGTGCAAAAGAAGCGGCAACAAACTGCACTGCACGTTTTCTCCAAAGACGTCAACTAACAAACTAAAATCTTAAAATTAGTTATATGGATGGACTGAGATTACATTGTTTGTTATGTCGTAATTAAATTGAATCATAAGAATTACGAAATTTAAAATAATGTCAATTTGTAAATTTAGTATGTACCAATGTACCTAAATTATTACATGTCTAAGTATACAAACCTTTAAGAGGGACCCGCGCCAAGCTCAAGCCAGACCTTTTTGTCTTTAAGATAGTCATCAGTCTTATAATAAGCCTTCTCACAAAGTAATTTCTTTTCATAAGCTTTTAATTTTCGTAGTGTTCGTAGTGAATATAATAACGTCCTACCCTGGCCAGAAAATGATGCTGTTTACTTATGTAGGAAGTGTCAAAATAGAATGACAGTGCAAAGTTGTATAATTACTTTCTAAAATGTTCGACATCCCGAACTTTTTTCGATTTTCATCGTCTCTTCTTGGGGATGTAAACAGTATCAGTATCATGTAATCAGTAACCTTGATGTAAATATTTTACACTGGAAAAAAACTGTATACAACCCCAAAGACGGGACTACGCTCTGTTAATAAAGTAATTATGTGTCTAAATTCTTAATAACATATTAGCAAGTGTAACAATATAAGAAGAATCTTTAGAATAGTAAGTATTAATTTTTGTTGTAGATATTGCATTGTAAAGAAAATATATCTATTTTTTTTTACATTAATTGATATAGAACCACCTGGATAGTATACACTTTGAAACAAACAAAAATTTGCCAAATCGGTCCAGGCGTCTTCGAGTAATCCGGAAACATACGTAAAAAAATAAAAATAAAATCCGACGAATTGATAACTTCCTCCTTTCTGAAGTCGGTTAAAAAGAAACAAACTACTTGCCAACAAGATACACAAGTGAATTAAAAAAAAACTAACTAAAACTATTTTATTAAAACTACTTATAAATAAAAAAGAGCTGGCAAATCGCCTTGGTATTGTGCCCGGAAGGCTGGCAGCATTGCCACGTTGTATGGCAATGCTAATCTTTTGAGCTAGATAGAGGCAAACCCTCTGGTCATTAAAAAGTTTTAGTTAAGGCCGTACCTAAATTTTCCGGGGTCCAGTGCTGCCCCCATTTTAAATAACATTTTAAATAATAAAAATAAACCCATTTTAATCATTTCAAAGAAAACGGAGACATTATTTAAAATTTTGCTACCACCAAGTCCTACATAACCCTTCAAAGTATTTTATGAACTGCTGTTTACAGTTTATAACGAGAACGTTAAGCTTTACGGGTACAATAAAATCTCAATAAAAATAATTATTTATAACAAGGACATATTCGTACATTACATACTGAAAGGAACCCCAATGTTGGGTGAAATATTAGAGATGAAATGGATATCCGGTAACAATCCAGTAAAGCCATATAAGAAATGAGGGGTTCACAGAATCAACTCCCGCCCCAAGCTTTACTACGCAAATTTGCGAAAAACGGCCACTTTTGGCTAATGTGCGTAGTAAAGCTTAACGTTCTAATTAGAAACTGTAAACAGTAGTTCATAAATTACTTTGAAGGGTTATCTAGGACTTGGTAGAAGCAAAATTTTAAATAATGTCTCCGTTTTCTTTGAGATGATTTATTTAAATGGGGGCAGCACTGGACCCCGGAAAATTTAGGTACGGCCTTAACTAAAACTTTTTTAATGATCAGACGGCTTGCCTCTATCTAGCTCAAAAGATTAGCATTGCCATACAACGTGGCAATGCTGCCAGCTGCCAGGTCTTTTTTATTTATAAGTAGTTTTAATTAAATAGTTTTAGTTAGTTTTAGAAAATTTAGGTACGGCCTTAATGTATTTAAATCAATATCTGTGTATGTATTTTTTCGAACAAAATATTCTAAAGTTTTACCAAAAATACTGAATTGCACACTATTTATGCACACTAAATAAATCAAATTTAGTATACTGTTTAATGGTATTTGCAGAACTGTTTTACTGAGAAGATGATAGGCTCCGCCGCTTGCCTCTCACCGCAAGCACGGTGCGGCACCGCTCGGCCGCGGAGGACAGGGAGAGCGGCAACGTAGCACCGAAACTCCCTCTCCTCCGCGACCGATCACCAACTACAGCCACGGCGGTGTGGCCCCGCCTGAAGCGCCGGGAGGGAAATAAAACATTCCCCTCCCGGCGGCTGCACCTCGGGTTGGGGGAGAACTTCCCACTCCCCCGCCGCCCCATATGGCGCATCCCTGCAGGCTCAAGGCCGAAGCCGAGCCCACGGGAGCGCCCCTCCCCGGGTGGGGGGAGAACTTCCCACTCCCCCGCCGCCCCAATGTGGGCGCTCGCTGCTGGTGGAGCAAACAGCAGGAGCGCCCCCTCGCGGGTTCCTCTTAGCTTCCCCGTGGCTTGCGACTACCACGGGTACTGAGCCCCCCCGGTACGACAAACCGGGAACCATCTCGGGGGGGTCTCAGTTCTAACCTAACCTAACCTATAGGTTTGCCCTAACCTACTAAAATAGATAGAACTGACCTGAGCTAACTTGGCCGCAGTTCTAACATGACCTAACCTATAGGTTTTCCCTAACCTAGTAAATTTCATGTGCAGTCAGTATTTATTTGCTGTGCAGTCAGTATTTATGATGAGATTGTTGATTTATTTGTTGTAAAAAAGTATATAAATGATGAGATTAAATTGATGGGTGATTATTTATTTGATGTGCAATTAATAATATTACATTGTAAACTAGCGGATTTAGAGAGCAAGTTAGTATTTTTGATAAGCAATTCGTATTTTGTGTGATTTTTTAGTTTTTTTTGTAGGACATGTTTAGTTAATCAATTAGTTTTTTTGCTGATAAATGACTATTTATCTGGTACGCATTCAGTTAATTAGTGGAGTTACCTAGTGTGCTGAACAGTTAGGTATATATATGTGCATTTAATAATATACCTTTTTTAATTCACTTGTTAATATCTTCTTTCTACAAGATACACAATAGATACATAACTACTTAATATATGCCATACCAGTGTTCTTTCAAGTCGACTGGCTAGTTTTAAAGCCAGGTGCTCGGTGTCCCTTCTAATTACGTGGTCTTACTAGGTCAGGCGATGGCTTTAAATCGTCGGCGATCGTTATTTACTTCCCTCTGCCTATTCTCGTATATTCAAACGGTCTAAGAGCCAATAAGTTTTTTATTAAAAATCTTGCCCTAACGATAGCCAGTGATTAAATAAGGGTCGAAATAACATTTTATTTAACGGCGCGACTGGCGCTGCTGTAAAGTGGATCATAACAGCTTTAGGCACAAGTGAATTGTCGGATTTTTATTTTATGTGGCAGAGTGGAAAATTGAGATTTTTATTTGTTATCATTGATCTTCCATGCAGCGTTAATCGTTATCAGGTCTTTTTTAGTCTTCAAAAATAATTTAAAATGTCTTTGTTATCATAGGATATTTATAATATCTCTTAATAATAGTCACTTTGTTTTGCACAAATGTTGACGTCAAATCGTTACTTACAGCTAAGTTTATACCGCACTACAGGAGCACGACCCTCTCTGTGCTATGAGAGTCATATATTAGTCAGAGCAGCCAGAGGATTAGGTTTACACTCTCCACGCTGGCCAGACGGGTTGGAGGTCTCATAAGCTTTGTTTAGCTTGTGTTTCCTAAGTCGCCTTCTACGACATCCACTGGAAGACTTGGAGTGGTCCTATTCTTTTCTGCCGAGAACCACACGGCGGCGATAAAGTTTACATCGCGTGACAGACGTGCCATCCTGCTCGTTATCATGACGTAGAGCGAAATAACGCTCGATAAACGCTGTCGCCGTTACCATACTAAGGGGGCTGGTCTGGGAGAAAAGAAAAAACCTAAAATATACCAGCTGCTCCTCTTCCCGCGCAGATGTAAAAGCCGATTGAGGGAATGTGCGAGAATCTGAATCATGTTAATAGGTGATGAAGCTAGCAACTCATCACTTTTTTGATTCCATGTTTCCATATTAACGCTCACCATCACGTTTAATTATTTATTGTGGCCTTTGGGACTTAAAGTCCTAGGTTCTGTCTACCCCGTTAGTGATAAAGCCGTGATAATTTATCTGTAATGTATCTAATTGGTGTAGCTGTGTCATTCGTGTAGCTGTAGCATTCTTGTCAAAAATAAGATAGTTAAATCGTCAAACGTTATGCTTTGAACGATATGGCGGTTATTAGGCAGCCAAATCAAGATTATGTCAACACATCTTGATCTGCCCAGGCAGATCTTGATCGGCCCAATTAAACAATTGGCTGACGACATATACATTACATTGTTATAAAATATAGAATCGTTGAGTTATTATCACATAACACAAGTCTCGAATTTACTTTGGGGCTAGCCCAATCTGTGTGATTTGTCCGTATTAAAAATAAATAAATGCTTGGAACAATATCTAAAATGAAAATATGAATATCACACTACTAAGAAATAGAGAATTATGGAGAAGTTATTTATTTATTTAATAAACTTTATTGTACATCAGCGATAGTTACACATAAAAAAATTACAAAGGTAATTTTACAAATGGTGAACTTATCCCAGAAGGGATCTCTTCCAGTCAACTAATAGTCAAGGTAATACTTGTTCTTTAAAATGTATTAAAAATATACTAAAACTATTTTAAGGGTGAATTCAGACTATAATAGTGAACAACTTAAGGAACATAATATACTATATGAAAATTATTTTTCGTTTTTCCATACAAACTAGGATCCGCTGATCGGTCAACTTGTATGGGAGAACAAGCATTTTCTAATTTCGTTTTTTCTTGTCTTTCTCTAAAATCTGTTGGATTCAAAAATATACTATCTTACCAATAATTTAAAAAAAAAGCTACTGTTCTCTGGCTACTTTCTTCTTTTTCTTGTTTTCATTGCCAAAATGAAAAAATATACTTACTGCAGTAGAATACCGCTACTCATTTTTAAAGCTCCCAAATAAAAGCGTTAAAATATCACTTTAAAGAACCAGGAAAACCAAAACGCTCCTAAAACCGAAATTAATAAATTATTCCCCAAAATCCAATTACAAAAGAAAAGAAAGGTCTTCGCAAAAGTGAATGGCAAATGAGAAATGACGCTGTTTTTGTTTTCTATAAAAAAAAAATACAGATCTTTTTCGCATTGTTATGACAGTTCAAGGAGTTTGTAGATGGTTTGTAGTGGTTCAAATCATGGGTTCACATGAAAATTCCATTTTTTTGACAATTCTTTTGAGAAATATTTCTCATAATAAATCACGAAGTGTGAGAGATTAGATTTAGACATTTAAATAATATTAAGTTAAAATTTATAATTCCTTTTTTTTGTACCTATTCTGATCTAAATTTTATGTTTTTTTTTTGTAATATAGTATTTATTTTCCCTTATCCTATCACAGACTACATATCTAAAAATTCATTCAAGCATTATTTTACCTTTCTGTAAACCTTGTATAATTAGGCCATTATTTTACGTAAGATAAGATAAAACTTCTTTATTGCACCAACTATAAGTATAAAATATAAAAGAAAACTAAAAATATAAATAGGTATAAAGGCGGCTTAATACTAAAGCAATTTCTTCCAGCCAATCTTTGGGTAAATGGTGATAAAATAGTTATCTTTGGGTAAATGGTAATAAAATAGTGATCTACCTACGATCACTATTTTATTACCATTTACCCAAAGATAAGTACATATAAGGTCTGTACACAATATTTAGGGAATTCTATAAAGTTTAAATTGTTTTAAAGCTGTAGTTGAAAAAAGAGACTCAATTTCTAAGAATCGGTGCTTAGCTCGATACTATTCTCTTCTGAAACACATTGTAACATTTTAATAAACTTTTCGAAGGACACTGTCCTACACTACCTACTCTTCTACTACCTTACATTTTTATTTATAATCTTAAAACTATTTTAACTCTTTTACCGAGCCACATGCAAAGCGGAATCATATAAAATGCTCATATTGAACAGTATCCCATACGAATTGTTCTTTGATTCTCCACGTTTTTTATTGATGTCTTTGAAAACAGACATTTTTGTGTTAAAAACTTAACCGTCAAATGTCCCAATTCCTAACTGCTATGCCGTTAGTATGATGGTTAGAACCATAGTTAGGCACTGGGACATTTGCGGTTAGAATGTCTGCAATCTGGTCGTGGTTCGTCGAGGGAAACCCTGACCTGCCCTGCACTCACATTTGCTTCAAAAACCTTTTTAGTAAATGTTCTTCCGTCTATCCTTCCTACATGCCGTGTACATGCCTAAACCATCTCGGCATACTTTTGCCAATTTATCTTCTTTCAGTCCACACCTGGAGATTTTACAACCCGTACGACTTTACTGTACACGTCGCCATAGACCTCGCGCAGACGTATACTCTTACTTTGCTGCCCTCCTCCCCCTGATTTCATATACATTGCCTGTTTTACAATGCTCGTTCAAAATCGAATCATAAAAAAACCAGTAATGTACATAAAATCAGCATCTGAATTTTAGCAAATTGACTAACGCCCTATATCAGTAGCGCAGCAAGGTGCGTAGTTACGTCGTACGGGTTGTAAGAAAATATATATAAAATTCCAGCGGCCAAACGTTCAAAGCGGATAAATATAAGTCTACTTTGCTAAGGGGGTAGCGAAAAATGTTTAAAAATCGATGTTTTAATTACTCCTTCCACCCGCCGCGCGGGTAATTGGATATTTTATTTTTATTTTTCTCTTTAATCTCGTGGCTGGCCAAAGCGTGTTTTATTTTAAATACAACACAAATATTGAGTTTATTTAGTATATATATATTAACAGACATTTACTCCGTGTTTAATATGTATTATTTTTGATTGATTGGTGATTGTTTGATGTTATAAAATATATCTGTTTTTGCTGTGTGGTAAGTAAAGTAAATACACTACCACGTCTTTATCTCTAATGGGACAGACAGAGCATTTTGGGTCTTGCGGCTCTTAGCAGACAAAACTCAGGGCAAGACCCAAAGGCCTTTTAGCGTGATGGTGGGCGAGAAGGAGAAAAAATAAATTAATATAGTAATGGATTGCTAGCCGCATCACCTATTAATTTGGGAGAGGGGGATGGGAGGGGGGGGGGACGAAGCAAAGAAGCAGTGAAGCTATTACTCAGACGTCGGTATTCTGTGAGAGTGTGGTACGTCCCCGGACGAGCCGGCCCATTCATGCTACTAGCAAAACTGAGTTTTGCCGGTAGCGTGGCTCTACCACAACTGAAAACAAACACAATACGAGTACAACAAAACAAGCTCCAAAGGAAGTTTATACTCGTAATCATTATCATCATCATCGGTTCTTTTTAAGTCTCCACTGCAGGACCACGACCCTCTTTGTACTACTAGAGCCATATATTGGCCAGAGCAGTGTGACCAGGTGAACCAGGTAGCCAGAGCAGTCAGAAGATTTGGCCTACACTCTTCACGCTGACCATACGGGTTGGAGAGGTCGCATTGATGCTTATTAGCTTTGTTGAGCTTGTGTTTCCTAAGTCGCCTTCTAAAGATATTCACGGGAAGACTAGGAGTGGTTCTATTCTACTCTGCCGGGAACCAAACGGCTAAGGGAACCACACGGCTAAACTTGTATTATGGGATACTATCTTAACGATACAATATTTTTTATAAGGCTTTTTTACGTATCGTTTTAATATGGCTGAACATCTAAATTGAAAGGAGATTTTGAACAGGCTTTATCCATTAGACAAAGATATTAACATATTCAGTGCGAGCGAGGACCTTTCATTGGCTGCGTCAAAGAGTTTAAATTACGCCATGTAATAAAACGGGCCAACCCATTTACGTCAACGTAGAGTAAATAGATGTGGCTTTATATTTTCTCCTACCCCACTAATTCAAAATATGGAGCTAAGTCAACTAATCGATATTGTCTGTGATTCCTAATCCTGATCCTAGTCCTAACTATCCTAATCCTATCCTATTAGTCCTAACTTCCTAATCCTAACTTTAGTTTAGTCTAGTCCTAACTAATATTATAAAGTTTAGTTTAGTCCTAATCCTAATCCTAACTTCCTAACTAATATTATAAATGCGAAAGTGAGTTTATATATTTGTTTGTTTGTTTGTCTTTACGCCAAATGCAAGGTTTTTTTTTATTTTTATTGATGGCGTGACGCTACTGCGTATTTAGCCAGGAACAAGTTAATAAAACGTGAAAAAATCTTTTTTCCTAACAAGTTACAATCAAAGGTTGGTATAGGCCTTTGATTGCTTTAATCATAGCTATTTTATTCATAGCTGATTGAGTGGCGGACGACGCCCGAAGACGCCCACACAGTCCGCGAAACAAATATCACTACAGCCGTACTATGACTGTCCACTTTAACAATTTACATATTTTTCATGAGCATGAGCATTTATAACACCAATTTCATATAATAAAGTCCACTAAAATCAATTTCAAAAATAATTTAAAGAAAACCCCAACCCCTTGACATCCCGCCAAAAACCATGCCACGCTTTATCTACTGAACCAATCTTCTTGAAATTTCGCATACACATAGTTAGGAGTCCTCCACATAGAAGGACATAAAGTACCTTTTATCCCGGAAAAATGTATTGTTCCCGTAGGATTTGGGATAAGCGAGCGAAGCCGGGTAAAAGCTAGTAATAGATAAGCTAGATTATCAAACTAAACAGTGTACTAGTATGTCATCGTCATCATCATCCGAGCGTATTCCCGGTTGCATCCTCAGCGGTAACGCTTCAGAGCCCGGGGTCCGCTACCTTACCTAGGTGATTTGACGCGGTTACTGGTTTTATACAGAGCGACTGCCGTCTGACCTCCGCAACCCAAAGGGTACCAGAACCAATCTTATGATAATTTTCAAACAAACGCTTTGATGGCGTTCGGGGACAGCTTTACGTGCTTTTTGAAGCACGGAATAATTTTTCTGTTCCGATAATCAGGTGATTCAAGCTTGCAATATCCTAACCAGACGGGAAACAACTTTTTCACAAAGTATGCTTCCCAGTGGAATTTGAAACCACGACCTCCAGATCACACGGCCATTTGTCCTATGATTCGACTACAGGACTCCTCGACTACTGGACCCAGGGAGGCAGTCAGTACAAAGTGTAGTAGTAATTACTACACTTTGTACTGACTACCTATATTGTTAATTTCATTGCTTGATATGATTTTACTCGCAGTCAAAACTTAAATAGTTTTACAGAGGCTAACGTTTATACGCACCACATTGGGTTAAAAACAAATTACTTTAACCGTAAGTTACCTGAGGCTCTACTATATTGCTACGACAATGCTACGCCGTAGCATCTCTACGGTATCGAAGCAACGATGCCAGTCAATCTGTGCAAATTGAACTAGGCAAATGTAAAAGCCATTTTTTAATTTCAACAGACATCAGACTGGCGATTTTAAACCTGTTTGGCTACAGGTTTACAGTCGCTACTATCACTTTAATGCTGGCAACCTTACCAGTTTCCTCTAGTATCAGTATTTCGATGATTAAGTCCGACGATCGGACTTATGAGACTTTTTAGTCTTATCAGTTTGATGATGTTTTGTCTAGTTCACCAAATTCGTCGGAAAGAACCACTAAGATATGACACTGAACATTATAAGGTGGACCCTGAGTCCAAAAACAGCACAGCTATGGATACAACCTGTGCACCTAAGATGATGCAGAACAAGTAATTATTTAAAAAAAATGTTTAAAAACAAGCTTTTGTCATGACTTAAAAACTTTAAAGTGTTCCTCGAGACGAAACAATTGAGCCCAAACTCGGTGGTCAAAGTCAAAGTCAAATTTTTTTTATTCAATGTAGGTTAAATATATCACTTAATGAAGATCATATACAACGTGGAAGGGACATACCCGTAATAAATCGAACCACGGGCTATACTAGATCACTAAAGTATGATGAAATTAAAATAACAGTCGAAAGAACAAAAAAAAAATTGACATTCCCATACAAAACGCCCGGGCGGCCGCACACTTATTATGTATGGAAATGCCAAATATTTTTTTTGTTACTTAGCTGTTATTTTAATTTCATTACACTATAATGATCTAGTATAGCCCGTGGTTATATATATATATACCTACATACATATATATACGCTACATATACCATACATATAAATAAATAGATAAATGCAGCAATTCTTAACGTCGGGGGTTAAATCAACTTTTATAACTTAGCCAAAAGTGTTTAAATACCTGTGTCTTAAAGCTAGCGCGACTAGGAGCAGTTCGAATGGATTCAGGAAGCGCGTTCCAGAGTCTTATTGCCGTAATGGCGAAAGAGTTAGAAAGAAAACCAGTACGGTGAGAAGGAATAGAAAGGGTCAAAGTATTAAACGAACGCAGGATTCTTTCATGAGTGGAAGATAAAAGTTGAAAACTTGATTTGAGGTATTTAGGAACAAGGGAATTATTAAGTATATTATAAAGTTGACATAAAATATGAAGATTGCGTTGGCGGATCAGCCATTTAAGCTCAGAACGGTGTTCGGAAACATGGTCATATTTTCGAAAGCAAAAAATAAACCTTATACAATTATTAAGAAGTCTATCTAGTTTATTCAGACTATTTTCAGTTATGTTAACGTTATGTTGTTTCATCACGAAGATGCCGCGGAGTTGCATTGTCACCCAACATACTAAGGGAAGTAGATCTAATTTAGCTTTCAAGATTTGATTACGGACACACAGACAACGGGATAGGTGAAACTAAATAGAAAAAGATGCTACGCCGTAGTACCTCTACGACATCGTAGCGCTACTACGGCGACTACGGTGCATCTAGGCAATTTTGATCGATGTTCAACCAGGCAACGAATGAAAAGACATTTTTAATTTTGTTTCATGTATTTTTCGGTTGGCAATCTCGTTTTAAAAATATTCCAAGCAGGATTTAATATGAATTACTGAAGACTACATCCCCGAAATGAAAAAAAAATCGACCATTAATTCCCTTTTTTGTGAACTTTTACTTGCAATATTTAGTTTGTTTCAGGCCAAATCTTGTTTTACTTCTCAGTGTTAAATTATATTATTTGACCAAGCGAGCGAAGTGAGCGAAGCTGAAGTCTCAGTTGATTAGCCAAAAATACTTTTGTCCGTCAGTCTGTCTGTCTGTCGGTTTGTTCTCAGCTACAGGTCGCATTTATCAACCGATTCGCGTTCTTCAATTTCCTCCAACACCATAGCTCGAATGCATTATTTCTCTGTCCTTGTTATTTATTTATTTATTTAATTTATTGCACTTATAAGATTAATGTACAGTAGGCTACCAGAAAATACTTTTGGGACGTTTATGAGTAGGAGATAAATGGGTGCAAGCGTATACAAGATATATATACTGTTGGAGAAAAAAAATATAATGGAGGGTAGAGACTATAAAAGGCAATGCCTCGCCGGTACCGCCACATTCTCGTTTCGTATTTCGTACAAGTAGGTCGTTACTCTGCCGGTTTGGTTATTGATTTTAGTGTTTGTCGTAATTGTGCAATCATAGTGTTGTTATGTTCATTTTGTAGTTAATTTATTTGGTTTGTAATATTTTTGTTTAGTGGTTTAGATGAATAGTTAAACGGTGTAAATTAAATTGTTGTGAAGTAAATCTATTTTTGAGTTTAAATCCTTTAGGTAGTTGTAATTTTTTTTTAAATCACTTCTGGTCTTATTTCCAAGAATACACTATACAGGCTGTAACAAAAAATACTGAAACTATTTGAAAGATTCATTCCATGATACTTAACCGAGTTAGAATGTAAAGTCAAACATATTTTTTTAATTTTCGACATAATGTTGGGGATAGTTGTCCAATATCACTTACTGAATTCACCCTTAAAATAGTTTCAATATATTTTGATAGACGTAAATATGTTAATAGCTTAGATATACAGGGTTACTTTTAAAACACCGGCAACATTTCTGGAGTGGCTTCAAGTAAGTATGGTTGGGCTTAAAACAGGCTTATAATGTCTGCTATAATATCAATTTGCCTCATCTGCGCTGTAAATTACAACTGCCAATAGAGGGTCCAAGGTCCCCATTTATTATATTCGAGTGACGCCTATAAATATTAGGCGAACAGTTATGAAATGGGACAGAATGACCGCGATTGGGATTAAGTATAATATCTGAATAAATAATTTACCCGTGTGGTTCCGGGTTAAAATAGCAACACTCCATCGCTTCCTGTGGATGTCGTAAGAGGCGACTAAAGAACTAAGCACAAACATCTCGTGCTACAATTGCATTCCCAAGGAGGGTTAACGTCGGGCGGCGGCCGGTTGTAAAACTTTTCGCAGAAACACATTCCCAAAAAGGGTTGACGTCAGGCAGGCGGCCGGTCGTAAAACTGTAGCCAAATCATTTAAACTGTTCCGGCTATTTCTTCTCCATTTTGCAAGGTTTTGGCATCCTTGGGTGACCATTGAGATGTATGTTATATTTAGAGAAGAAAAAAGCAGGACCCCGGGCTCTGAAGCAGCACAGCTGAGGATGCAACTTAAAGTGCGCTTAGACGAACAAGAAGAAGATCTGAATAAATATAACGACAGAATTATTTATTTATACTTTATTATACAAAATACAATTTGTACAGCATAATAGGCGGACTTAATGCTAAAAGCATTATCTGACAGCCAACCTTTAGGTTGTTAGAAAACTTAAAATGGGTACAAAAGATATATTGATAATCATTCAGATATATAGTTTATTTCTACATTAACTACTTTTTTCTTAGAAAAGCAATTAGTTTTTATTAAGCTTGCGATGTTTCTTGTTATTTGTTTGGGTCAAGCCACTTCCCCGGTTTCCAACTGAGATGAAATTTTGTATGCAAATGTAAAGCAGATGGCAATGCAATATTATTATGACAAGAAGCTGATCTGATGATAAAGCCGGAAGGTGGGTATAGGAAACCTGTAATAAAACAACGCAACCCTATCGAGTTTGGTCTCAATACATTTGCATTGATAAATACATAGGCTTCACAATAAAGTGTTTTAAAACATTGTACGGAACCCTTCATGTACGACTCCGCCTTGCACTACTTGACCGGTTTTGTTAGTGTCATCTGCAGTATAAAAATGCATAAGTATTTAATTTTATCGTGGTTAATTAAAAAAAATCTTTGAAATAATCAAACTTAAAATAACCTATTTTTGAATATTGTGATTTTTCCAATTCGATATCAACGCTGATAACACTCGTATAAAAACTTGCTACACGAAATATATACTATTATGTTTCTATAAATTATTGTTTACTTGTAATTAATTAAAGAAGACATTCGATATGTACCGGATTAGGGAGACTTCTCGTTTTTCGGGTCAGGTCGTTGAACTTTTACAAAAACAGTTTTAGTGGATGGAAAATTCTATTGAGCTTATTTCGACAAATTGGTATTTGGACGAAGTAAAATATATTGTTAATAAAATCTTGCTGTTTTATTATTTACTTTATTTTAAATAATATAAATGTAAATACTCTACCGACAAAAGCCACTAAGCTCTTAAATAATAAGAAGAAGAAGATATAAATAATATGTCATGTATTTATTAACGAACTCTTTGAATGTGAAATTGACCTTTTTTAGATTGTCCTGGGTCTTGGATGTTTTACTAATGTATATTGTTAAAAAGTATAGTATCATTGAGTCCGTCTGTAGGAGTACGACCCTCTCTGTACTATCAGAGCAATACTTGGCCAGAGCAGCCACAGGGTTTGACTTGTAAGTCAAACCCTGTGGCTGCTCTGGCCAGCATGGACAGTGTACTCTCCATGCTGGCCAGACGGGTTGGAGAGGTCTCACTGATGTTTATAAGCTTTTTTAGATTGTGTTTCGCCTTCTACGACATCCACGATAAGACTTGGAGTGATCCTGTTCTACTCAGCCGGGACCACACGGCATAAGCCACATCTACAGATTTCATTATCAAAGATTGAGAACAATAGTGCTTAAACATTAGGGTAAGCATTTATTAATTAGCAAACGAGACAATTTGGCGAAACAATAGTGGCTACGTTTCCCTCATTACGCGGGACAATAGACGGGATTTCTAATTTGTGTACAATGGCTGAGGTAGTGTGTAGTTTTGCTTTATGAGTTAGAGGAAGGTAGAGAATGTAGCTCACTTCTATTATATGACTTTGTGAGTTGTTTCTATGCAAAGATAAACTTTAATCGACCGATATTATTGCGTAGTAACTACATAGTAAAGGCTTTTAAATAAAAATGTAGGTAGATAAAATTTTTATACATACATGTAGTGTTGGAACGCAACATGGGAACGTAAGTTTTTTAAACTTTTTTTTTTTTTGACGCGTAGAAAATCCCTTCGGATACCTTACCGGTTACGGGACACCGGTAAGGTTATATGGTGCTACCACTAAAAACTCCGCGGTGTCACCTCTCAGCCACTATCGGCCGGGGCCGTGTGCTTCTCCATGTTCCACAGCCCCGGCTCGCCAACGGCCTCACGGCACCCTCTGCTGAATCAGAGGACGCCTTGACCTTTCGGCCCAAGGACAGGCGCGCTGACACGACACACGCCTGCCTTCCACTCCGAAGGGCTGTCCGTTGGACGAGGGAATCCCGTTTCCACCGTCCAACCAGCCCTCATAATTTGGGGCCTGTGAAAGCAGGCCCTGCCCCAGTCCACCTGTCGGCGACCGGAGCCCACACAGCCGGCTGCAGGGGATAGGGAGAGCGGCAACGACACACCAACACTCCTCTTCCCCCGCGACCCCTACTACGAGTGTGCTGTGAGAGTAAGGTGTTAACCCCCTTCCCTCACAGCCAGGCCATTCCCACCAGGCCTCCACCGGGCCCGGGGAGGCCTTAGCCTCAACCCGGGCAAAAGGTTCCACTTAGCTTCCCCGCGGATGCCTAACCAGTCCGCGGGTACTGAGCCCCCCCATCGCGACAAGATGGGAACCCGGGCGTTTTTTAAACCTGCGTTATGGTATATTTGAATGTTGAAGTGAGAACTTTAAGCTTTAGTTTGCATTTTTGCGGAAAACGGTCACATGTGGCAAAAATGCAAACTGGGCAGCACTGGACTTCAACTTAAGTGGACAACAATGGTGTCAGATTTTTAAAGGCATCTGATATACACTTGTGCTCACCCATCCAAGTGCGGATCATGCCCTGGGTTGCTTAACTGGCGAAAGCGCTTGCAATGCGGGCCTCCACTTTCACCGGGCCATTGAGCTCCTTACGAGATTCACAGGAAGAGATGGAATAGGCTAATATTTCATACAGAGCGCACATAAATTCAAGAGGTAAGTACATTGCCTAGCCTAGGTCTGTCTTATAAGGATCTAGTAATTCAATAGTCTATAAATCCACCAGAATGTCTTATCCACTAAATTCCTAGCGTGACACATCGTAAATCCATAGTGATCCTCACGACACCATAACGATAACAAACATACCACTAACTATACATACCTGTAAGCTAAAAGCAGATGGCTTCGCTATACTTGAGAGACGCGCACTCTATCGATAAAAATGTCGATGAATTTTTTCAATTATTTTTTGACTGGTATTTTGATAGTACGTACGAATTTGAACAGTTACGAAATAATATATTCGCATTCTTATCTATGATGTGTGGTTTCCGGCAGAGTAGAGCAGGACCACTCCAAGTCTTCCCGTGGATGTCGTAGAAGGCGACTTAGGAAATATACTAGCTAAACAAAACTTGGACCTCTTTAACCCATCTGGCCAGCGTGGAGAGTGTAGGCTAAATCCTCTGGCTGCTCTGTATGGCTCTGTATGGCTCTGTCATGGCTCTGGTAGTACAGAGAGGGTCGTGGTCGTGCAGTGGAGATTTAAAAACATACTTGATGATGATTCTCATCTAAATTCAACCATATTACATAATATTACTATGCCTGCCCTTCCTTGAACTAGCCCCAAAGTAAGTTTTAAACTTGTGTTATGGGATACTAACTCAACGATACTATATTTTATAGTAAATACATATATAGATAAACACCCAAGACCCAGGACAATTTGAAAAAGGCCATTTTCCAACTTACCCTGGCTGGTGATCGAACCCAGAACCTCCAGATTAGTGGACTAGCGTGTTGACCATTACACCACGGAGGTCATATAGGATCACACACTCTAGGTGGCTCTAGCGTAAGCAAAGATGCGAAATGAATCGTGCGAACAGGATGATACTAAAGGCCCACCATTACAACACGATCTGTGTATTTTGAAACCCTGAAATCCATCTGCCTCCTAAGGGATAATGACGTGTACACAATATAGCTCTTTTCCAAAGGAAAAACATGTTTGTTAAAAAAAAAATACAATAATAAATTATTGCCTAAAAATTTAAAAGATTTTGACCGTGCGGCATGGCTGCGTTTCCACTATGAATGCTCTGCTTCAAACAGATAACTCGGCCCTGATCGATCAGCGTCGCTGGTTACAGGAGGATTGGCTGTTTCAAGTCTCAACAAATTTTGGTTATACTTAGTCCATAATTAAGCTATATGTATGTATATGCTATATGCCAAATTTTTTTTATAGATTCTAGTATTTTTAATACCTATGACAGTTTAAAGTAGTATGCACAAAATCGATATTATTTTTTTTATCAAACTTCACATTTTGCAAGCTCGATTGATCCATAAACCAATATTTTGTCGACATATTTTTCCGACAAGTCACATCACGACACAACCCCATCCCTGCTCATTTCATAGCCTATTTATTGGCTTGACATTCGCAATTTGGAGCAAAATTGAACAATAGCATAGAATATATATAATATAGAGGCTGCCATTGCCATTCGGATCTTTTGATGTCTTGAGGACTTGGAAGACCACTTCAATTATCAAATGGACAATAGTGCTCCTCCTCATATTCAAAAGCCAGGCTCTTCGATGTCTTTATGTAAAAATAAATGACTACTTGGTTACCATACGAGTAGATGAAGCCTTAATTTAAATATATTACTTAAGCTTTTTAGTAGGTATATTTAAATTATTTTGTTAATAAAGCTCTTACTACATTTTTAATATAGTAAATCTATATTTAAAAAGTTGTTATTTGAGCTACGTTAGATGCCTTTGCAGCTCGAAAATCTGACAACGTTGTTAAAAAAAAAAAACAAAATGTCTTTATTATCATAGGATATTTATAATATCTCTTAATAATAGTCACTTTGTTTTGTTTTGCACAAATGTTGACGTCAAATCGTTACTTACAGCTAAGTTTACGCCGCTTCCTAGGCGGCGTTTATAATATAATATAATAATATATTTATTTGCTGTAAAAGTGGTTACAATAGTTGTTAATTACAATTTTTAGATCACACTTCTAACCTGTCTAGGCATGCAAATGTCAATTAAGTTATCATTAATTTCATTATTTATTGTATTCATATCTTTCTATTCTATAATTATATTAGTATTTGGTCTAATTTGTTATTACTAATGTTTAAAAAAATTGAATTAGTAATAAGTATTTTATAAGTAACAATTCTATGACCAAAGATATTCCTGTATCGAGTAGAAACCCCTCTCCAGCAGGAAACTACGCAGCCTGTTCTTAAAGACTGGCAACAGCAATACTTTGATATCCTCCGGCAGCCTGTTGTAGATACGAACAGCCATCCGACAGCTATTTTGGTCACATAAAGCTGTGGATACATTAGATAACACAAGCCTGTTGGGGTATCTGCCACGATAATTAGAAATTACCTCACAATTTCTTTGAAATAAATATGAGTGTACCTTTACAAAGTGACACATTTCATAAATGTAGATGGATGGTAGTGTCAAAAATTTAAGTTTTATGAAATGCGGTCTACAACTAGTTCTCTGAGGCAACTTACATAAAGACCTTACACAATTTTCCTGGGCCATAAACGCTCTGTCCAATTCTGTCGAATTTCCCCATACTACAATTCCATATCGTAATACAGACGCTACGTACCCATGATACGCTAACAAGGCTGTTTTAAGCTCTGTTATATTGACCAGTCTCCACAAAACAAAGGAAAATTTATTTCACTTACTACATACTTGATCGATATGAGATTTCCATGTTAAGTTTTTGTCCAAAGTAACTCCCAAAAATTGTACATCATTACATTCATCAATAGTCTGTCCATTGTTTTATTGTTAAATCTGCATTTTTATTATTCCTTTAATTATGAAATTGTACGTTTTTGGTCTTTTTAGTGTTTATTTGTATATCATTTAACGTTTTATTTATGTCCGTATTATATGCGTCAATTGAATTTGATAAATTAGGTAGTGCAGAAGTGTTCAGTAGCTTTTGGAAGATCATTAATGTATAATAAAAACAATAAAGGACCTAGTATACTTCCTTGAGGCATACCAATATTATTTAATTTCTCACCAGACATAAATGAAGTCTCATTTTGATTCTTATCCAGATTAGTCACTACTACTTGCTGCTTCCTATTTTCAAGGAAGGATTTAATCCAGCTATTAGCCTTTCCCCAAATTCCATACCTATCACATTTAGCAAGCAATATTTTATGTAAAACATAATTAAAAGCTTTTGTCATATCAATAAACAACGCCATAACTTCAGTACTATTGTCTACATGACTTAGCACCTCCTTTACCAATTTGAACATGGCTAATACAGTTGATTTACTTTTCTGAAATCCATTCTGATTTATGTTTAATATATTGTACTTAGTTATAAATGTAATAAGCCTAAAATACATAGCTTTTTCAAAAATTTTAGATATGACAGACACCAAAGCTATCGGTCTATAATTTTCCAAACAGTTTGCATTGTTATCTTTAGGAAGTGGTTTTATGACAGTTTTCTTCAGATTTTCTGGAAATTGTCCTTGTTCAAAAGACAAATTTATAAGAAAACTCAACACAGGTGCCAAAATATGTTTAGATTTCTTTATTACGTATGTAGATAAATTATCACTACCTACAGCATTTGTATTATTGAGCCCTGTTATTATTTTACCGATTTTATCACTGTCCGTGGGAAATAAGAATAAAGTTTCATTTACTGGCTTGCACAAATTCGTTGTGGTCTCTGCAATATTATTTTTTGTCTGTATGTCTGTAAAAAAGTCATTGAAAGCATTTGCTAAGTCAGTAGGATTAGTAATTACCTCACCATGTCGTACAATTTTATTTATAAATTTATTTTTAATGACATTTTTATTTTTTATTAGATTCTAGGCTGCTTTATTTATATTAGTAGAATTATGTATATATTTCATATTTTTTATTTTTTGAGAGTAATTCATACATCTTTTGAGAATCGCTGAATAATTTCTGTATTTTATTTTACTATTTATATCCTTTTTTATAATACGTAAATCTCAGTGATCGTTTAGTCCTACATGACCTACTAATGCCTTTTGTCACCCATTTTTTACTTTTTTGATTAGTGCTCACTTTTATTCTCTTAGTTGGAAAACATAAGTTGCAGAATAGGATTATGAGCTCATAGAAATTGTTGAATGCCTTGTCTGCATCGGTTTCACCATAAACTTCCGACCATGATAGGTTTGCAAGACATTCATTGAATTTTCTAATGTTTTCTTCACTAAAATCTCGTTTATATATAAAATAATATTTTATTTTATTTTCTTTTTTGTTTATTGGGAATTCCAAGGTTTGAGCCGTTTCGTGATCAGATAGGCCCAATTTATGTACTTGGGCAGTTGTATTAGTAATATTACTTACAATTAGGTCTAGGCAAGCTTTTTGTCTTGTTAATTCAGTTATGTGAGAAGTGTAGTTATAGTTTTGCAGCAAAGCTAAAAAAGCATCTCGAATATCATTATTTTTTAGTGTATCGATGTTGAAATCGCCAGTAATAATAATTTTTTCCTTGTATTTTGTCCTTAATTTAAATAGTAATTTGTCAAATCTATCCAAAAATATATAAGGATCCGTCAATTTATCTTTATTATTAAATGGTATTCTATACAGACAAATGAGTATACAGTCATGTGCCGTCAATTCTATACCACAACATTCGAAATACTTTTCAATGGATATATCTTTTAAATAATCTATCTTTTTATACTCTATGTTGTCCCTACATAATATACAAACGCCACCACGTTTTTTAGTCTTTCTAGAAAATGAATCTGCAAGAAAGAACTCAGGAATTTTTAAGTTTGATTCATTTCCATTTAAGATAAAAGTTTCTGAGAGGCAGATTAAATCTATATCTTTATATTTATTATTAATACACTCGATAAGAAAGAAAACACGTGTTTAGTTTATGTCATGACTTTTTAAAAACAAAATATGATTTTAATAAATAAATAAAAACAAGCTTTCATTTAAAACACTTAACTAAAAAAAAGTTCTCCTCAAGACTGACGAAGAAGAAGACTAAGACCTCCTAAACTCTTTGGGGTTATGTTGCTTTGACTTTATCATGATATAAGCTCATTGTACCAAAATATTGCGTTGTTACCCAACTTACGTACAGTCACCCAACTATATAATTTAGCTTGCAAGATTTGATTACGGACACAGACAACGGGACAAGTGAAACTAATTATAAGCGGCGCAAATATAGTAGCCTTGGCAATAATTACTTATTTGAGCCGTTTGGGGTTGAAACTTAGGGCCGTGGGGACCATCAGCACACAAAATATTAAATACTGTCGCCCGAAAATTGACAGACGTCACACATGACCAGAGGGCTGGCCTCTATCTGGCTCAAAAGATTAGTATTGCCATACAACGTGGCAATGCTGCCAGCTTTCTGGGCACATTACCACGGGGCAGCGATTTGCCTGGTCTTTTTATTTATAAGTAGTTTTAATTAAATAGTTTTTAGTTTTTTCTTCTTTTTTTTAATTCGTTTGTTAATCGTCTTTCTGAGTAAATATAACTCACGGGAAAAAAAATATAAGCTTGCAATAAAGAGAGCACTTATTCAATTCAATTGATTTAAGTTTTTCATACCTACTTGTTTTAGAAAAAGAGTTTAGTAGTTCCGAATTCTGCTAGATTTTTTTACTACATTCAGCCAATGGTATTTCCTAAATTTTCAGTCCCAGACATAGATTCGTCCTGAGTATACGAGAAACATACACCCCTGACTGGAAATCCTTCTTGATTGTCCCTCGGCATTTTCACCTTACATTCCGGGCAATTCCGAGAACAGACAGGAACACCCACGGGAATAATAACACAGGTGCGGTGAGCCAATTTGTTACACTTCGGACATCTGCCGAGGCCGACATAAACTTCCCGCATGCATTGCACTTCGCCATTATGGACTTTATGTGTTTGACTACGAGTATAAGTGTAGGGCTGCCATCTCCAAAATTATAAAAGACTCAGCGCTGAATAAGGCTTAAAGCCGGAATTAATACAGAGGTGGAGCAATATCAAAGTTAAAAGAAGGTCATCCGCTGACAATTGCATCTTGTCCTGCTAAACCTAAAGCTGGACATGTTTAGCTTTCTTAGTCCGGACAAATATTTGTGTGACTGGCCTGTCCGGCTTTTGTTAGGCTATTTGGTAAAGCGGATTAACTTCTTTTTTTAGGCCTAGCCAGAACTACCAGCCACTTAGAACTCGTAAAACTTTGATCTTGCTCCACCACTGTATCCATTCAGGCTTTAGGGCTAAATGTCCAGCCTTATTCAGCGATGACTCCGGCTTGTATAGTTTTGGAGATGGCAACCCTATATACTCGTAGGGTGTCATACTATTTACTCGTATGATTATGAATTATGTATGTTTCACTTTGTCGGTGTAAGTAGATATTCGATTTGCGAATTATGGCTGGCGCTTTGTGAATGGATATTTTTGTGAACGTAAAAACTATATTTCAGCTATTTCGAAAAATATTCAAAAATGTCATGATACTTTTTTGTCCGAACAACTTTTTCATCTGATCAACTTCAAGGGGTCAGTAAGTAAGGAGCTATGCAAACAAAGATTCGCGAGGTCTACAGCTCCCAGAGCCAATAGTTATAGTTTAGTATTAGGTTTATCTTAATCTAGACAACACAGCATATTCACGTGCTTATATAATTAATTGTGACGTTCCACTGGTAAAGGTACCTTATGGACGCTGGCACTTACGACATTGTTTATTAAAGTAAAGCTAAGTTAATTGTACGAATTGTTTTTCTAATCGTCTTAAGCGCCAGCGTCCTCAAGGTACCTTTACCCGTGGAACGTCACAATTATTTCAATATTATTTCAAAAACTAGGTCTGGGTACTGATGAAAGATGATGATGTACAGATTGTTCATTAATAAAAGTGCCAAGTAACTAACACATGTGTGTTGTTAGTTACGTTAAAAATGTTACACACAAACATAAACTACGTAGCTTATTCAAAGTGGAAGGGACATACACTATCACGTCTTTATCCCTAACGGGGTAGACAGAGCCAAGGGCGGTAAAGCCCAGGCCACTTTTAGCGTAATGGTGGGCATGAAGGTGGAAAAGGGAAATCATAATAGTGATGGGTTGCTAACCGCATCGCCTATTCATATGATTCAGATTCTCGCCCATTCCCTCGATCGGCTTTTACGATCTGCACGGGAAGAGAAGCAGCTGATACATTCTATGTTTTTTTTTCTCCCAGACCAGAAAAGAAGAAAAGAAGGGACATACTCGTAATAAATCGAACCACAGGCTATACTAGATCACTTAAGTATAATGAAATTAAAATCAAAGTCAAAAAACCAAAACAAATCAACGTTCCCATACAAATCACCCGGGCGGCCGCACACATTTGTATGGAAATGCCGAAATTTATTTTTGGTTTTTGCATTTTAATTTCATTATATTATAATGGTCTAGTATAGACCGTGGTTCGATTTATTAAGGGTATGTCTCTTCCACGTTGTATACGGCTCTTGTAACAAAGAGGGTTGTGCTTCTGCAGTGGAGACTAAAAAGACCTGATGATGATGATGAACAACTGTATAACTAATTTTCAATTCAATTTGTATCAAATTTTCCTTTTTCCGAGTAGGCCTCGACTATACCTAACTCTTTTTAAATTTAGCTTCGACTGTTGTCCTTTTAATTACGTTACATATTTACTACTGCCGTGATTTTTTCACATGTCCATGTCTATTAACTTTTATTAGAGTTAACACTTGACATAAAAAATAATCGGGCAAGTTCGAGTTGGACTCGTACATGAAGGGTTCCGTACCACCGTAGAACGTAAAACGCTGAAGAAACACGTTTCTTGTATGACGACCCCCTTTAATTAATAACTTTATCTTATTTTTAGTATTTGTTGTTATAGTGGTAATAGTAATACATAATCGGTGAAAATTTCAGGTGTCTAGCTATTACGATTCAAGAAGTAGAGCCCTGTGACAGATCGAGTTAAAAACGCTGAAAAAAACACGTTTTTTGTATGACGACCCCCTTTAATTTTCCACTTTTTATTTTTAGTATTTTTTGTTATAGCGGCCACAGTAATACATAATCGGTGAAAATTTCAGGTGTCTAGCTATTACGGTTCAAGAGATAGAGCCCTGTGACAGACGGACAGACGAACAGACGGACAGACGGACAGACGGACAGACGGACAGACGGACAGACGGACAGACGGACAGACGGACAGACGGACAGACGGACAGACGGACAGACGGACAGACGGACAGACGGACAGACGGACAGACGGACAGACGGACAGACGGACAGACGGACAGACGGACAGACGGACAGACGGACAGACGGACAGACGGACAGACGGACAGACGGACAGACGGACAGACGGACAGACGGACAGACAGACAAACGGACTGACAGCGGAGTATCAGTAATAGGGTCCCGTTTGCACCCTTCGGGTACGGAACCCTAAAAATTTCATTTCACAAACGGATCCTTAAATCTAAAAAAGGGTTCCCTAGAAAACAAGCAATAAGTCATCGAAATATAATTCTCTAGAAATCTAACGCTCCTACATTCACCGTTTCGATTCTGATTCCATTTACGCAAACAAACGATCAGTAATTACAACGAAACACTCGAACGCACACCTAGACAAAGATGCATGCGATTGGTCGCGACAAGGTCACGCGTCGTCGTCGGTCGGGTGGGGCAAAAATTGACTTTGACTTTGGTTTTGAGATATACAGATCTATGGCACCTCATCACACGACGCTCCACCAATACTCACTGACATTATCACTAAACTTTGTACACCAAACGATAACGAAAATGTTAGGTATATTTATTTATTTAAAAACTTTATTGTACAAAACTATTGTACATGTGGTGGACTTAATACCATATGGCATTATCTACCGGTCAACCATAAGACCAAGTAGAAAATATGTGTGGCTGGCGTAATTTAAATATGTATAAAATTACAAACTATCGAGTAAGTGGTATATAAAGAGATGAAGTATTGAAAATAGGTAGGTATCTAGCAATATTCTCAAGGCATAGCTCCTTACCTACTAGAGACCTGTCATATCCTGAACTTTTCCGAGGAATATCACTAATCGCATGTAAATGGTAGAGAGCTGGTCGTAATTCACAGGAGTTGAGGGAATTTTCCATTTTCTGCGTGCTTGGCTTTCGATTCCAGGTTAAGTAGGTGCTACACTGTGATATGAGATATATGAAGCTACGCCCGAAAGATGAGAATAGAATAAATCTTAATTTAAATTGAAAAACACACATTTATTACAACAAAATAAAAATACAGAAATTATATAATAATACATAAAAGAAAAAAAAGAACATAATAGTCCTTGTGAGTTCAATTCAAAAAGGTCATAGGCCCAGCGTAAACCTTTACTCACGCACGGGTGTAAGTAAAGCACTGGTTTTCAGCTATGACCTGAATGAAGTGAATGACGAAGTCTATTTTGGAACATACTCGTACAACATAACAACCGAAATAAACAGATTGATTTGAACCTCGTGGCTATATTCAAGTAAAGTACTATTTAACCTTTAAGTATGGACATGTAGTCTCACGGGCTCCGCGGTAATGTTGGTTTCGTTGTTTTATCCACTTCCCCCCACTCCCCGCGACTGAGCCACCCAGTAGCTTCAGTTTTAGTGCAAAGATGACTAGAGAAGAAGGAGGTAGCGTCGCTCGGTGCATAGAAAGTGAGTAATACCTTTTGAAAAACTGGCTGGAGCCTGTGAAGCTACACGTTCATAGTTGCCGTATAAAAATATTTACAAGAAAATTGTTTACTTTAGTTTTATGTGTGAAAAATAGCAGATAATAGTGAAGCTGGTTGTTCTCGTTCAAAGGGTAAGCAACAAATTTCACTTCAGAGGCCGGCAAAAATACTATTATGAGTTAGCCTACAATGTTCACGTCCTGTATGACTGCGAATAAATTGGTCATCCAAAGTTATGATTTTTTTGTTTTATGTTATTATAAGTTCATTTAACGTTTTTTTTAATTCTTCATACATTATATTATAAGAAAACGATCTCAATATTACCAAATATTTTAGTTAAGTAATTTTTTACCTTCAAAAACTAACCTATAGTCAAAATGACCAAAAATGGTGCCTACGCAGTTAATTTTTGTATTTTTATAGATTTTTAATAAAGAAGTTAATTATGCACTCACGTCAGTTTGTTTTTAGTATCCTTCACTTTCATCAAGTTAAAATGCACCAGCAATTTAGAATCATTTTGGTAAAAAAAACGCATTGTTATATCGGAGTCTGACAGACTACATGTCCAAGGTAGTGTTATAAAAGTAAGATGTCCATTATACATATTCTGTCATACTTATGTACGAGTATCTTGTTTCATAATAAAATCCAAAGCTATTAGCCGACAAATGCATACCAAAAATCTCCTATTTGAATGCTACCAACCGCTTCATCATTTTAATAAAGCAAACTTTTATAACTTGGCCGCGGCTGATTAAAGTCATCTGCTTCTTCTTCTTCATCTAAGCGCGTTCCCTGTTAGCGTGTAGTCCGCGTTAGCTATGCTGCTTCAGAGCCCAGGATGCACTTTCCCGCTTTTTCTTTTCCAAATATTACATACATTTCATGATCACCCAAGAATGCCAAAGACCTTGCTAAGTGGAGAAAAAATAGCCGGAACAGTTTAAATGATTTGGCTATTCCTCCCTCTTTTTTCCCTCTTCAGGAATGTTTTTGTGCGAAAAAAATCTAACCTGGAACTACACTAACATCATCTGCTTAATCGAGTCATATCAAATCTTTTCATCCATATTTTAGGCCAAAGCTTACCGCTCTCCTATACACTGTGTCACATACTTTATCAAAATCTTTGGTCCGCGGCTGACTTGCAAGATCTGCTTATCCGAGTATATTTGCAAATATGGCGTTCGATAAGTGAGTATATGAGTGCTTTATAGGGAAAATATGTAGGTGGAGGGTTGTTCTTTATGTATACAGCTAAGCAAACTTAAGTCAGTCATGCATGTGAGAGTTGTGGATACGTTGGAAAATCAAGAATATTTATTTATTTGTTTGTTTTACTTTATTACAAATGTAATCTATTATTAGCCCTTTATCCTGAGTCAGGTTGTTTTCTTTCCTTCTCATTCTCTCTATAAGAAGTCGCTGAGCTCAAGTTGCCTCCTGGCAAAGGCCTCCTATACCCATTTCCACTATTCCCTCTCTCTTGTGACTTCACCAATTTGAATCCACAGTCAATTTGAGTTCATTCTTCCATCTTGTAAATTGTCTTTCTTGGCTTCTTTTACCGTCTCTGGGATACTGTGTTACAATTTTACTTTACTTTTCTTTTCTAATCCGCAACATGTGACGGTCCATCTCTATTTTAATCCGCTAGATGACAACAAGTCAAATCAGACACTTTTTTCTAAACGTCAAAACAAACATGTTCTATGGGATTTGTATGAAAATCACAACCGTGACGTCATCGTTTTTTGGAGTCATATTGCTCTCTTTAAATCAGTTTTTTTGCATAATTAACCTAAAATCATGTTGAAAATGTATATGATTAATGTATATGATAAGTGTCACTATTTTCTCACCACTGGAGATGCCGAAAAAAAGAAAACTTAAGTAGACTAAGACGACTCGCTAAGAAACAGAAATATCAAAACCTGCAAGAAACTGATAATTTTTAAGTCAAAGAAAAACATTGTAGATAAATAGAATAAATAGTTATGTAATATAACATGTTACGCTCCAAGCCTTTCGTGTTTTCCTCAAACTCATCCTAAAGACGCAAGGGACTAAAAATATGTTCAAAAAGTGTTTTATAGCACAATAATATTCCTGCAGGGACGGAAAACGTTACGAAATATGGTAGGCTATTGTAAATGGATTAAGGATTAATCTTTTAAATGTGGGTGTTCCTCGGGGAGATGTGGGTAGATATCGACAGACCGGGCTTAAAAAAGGCATAAAACTATAAGCAAAGTGTTATTTCAATGTTCACTATCCGTGAAAGCCCTTCAGGCTGGGTAGGGACCTATACTGAACTGGGTTTCTTTCGGCGTATCCTTTCAGAAGTGGTCGTTCCAAAACGCTAGTAGTGTTGTAGCTTTTCACTAAAAATAACTTAAAAATAAGTGATATATTTATCCCACATTCTATAAAATAATTTGACTTTGAATTTGATAAATAGGCGTTTTGTTTTTTGTAGTTAGAAATCATCATCATTATTCCAGCTGCATCGGTCACATGACTTTTGGACATAGAACTCTCTCAAATTGCTGAAATAACCAATCAAAAGTGGCATGCATGACGCAAGTAAACGACATGCGTTATGCATGCCGCTTTGCATGGTTGCATGCATTGGTTTATTGATTTCCAGCGATCTATTTGACCGAGCGAGGGAAGCGTCTCAGTTTCAAGATTAGCCAAAAATGCTTTTGTCCGTCGCATTTATCAACCGATTCTCGTTAAAGTTTATAAGCTGGTTCGTTAATTATATATTTTTTTTTGTCAATTCAGTATTAGGAAATTTTTCAAAATGACGGAGATAGGGGAATTTAAAATTATTTCAGCCATTTCGATAAACTTTTAAATATGTCATAAAAAACTTTTTTGTTACCTTCCCTTATTAAGACGCAACTTTTTTGTCTGAACAAGTTTTTTGTTCGAACAACTTTTTTATCCGATAAACTTCAACGGGTTGGGGGTGAGTCGCGAGGATTACAGCTCACAGAGTAAAGTTATGCTATGGAGAGGGCTATGCTCGGTGTTTCTCTACGTGATCGAATCAGAAATGAGTAAAATCGTAGGAGAACAAGTTTTTGACACAGCCCACGGATTAGCTCGTTGAAGTGACAGTGGGCGGGACACATAGCGCGACGAACCGATGTCCCATGGGGCAAAAAGATTCTCGAATGGTGGTAATATAGTAAAAAAAAGGTTGAAAAGAAATTAATCTCTTTTCTTACGGTTTTGTGTTCTATGATATGAATGATTCCAAGATTTCAATACCTATAGGTGTAACGATGTTGCATGCCACCTGCATGCTGCATCTCTTCCAACCTCATTTCTTTCTCATCCTGTCCACTTTTCATTCCTCATTTCATTTCAAATTTCATTTCATTCCATTTTCAAATCATTTCTCTCTCGGTCATCTCACATTCTACCATCATCTCTCTTACTGTTCACTTCTGTTCCTACGTTCTGTCTGATCTGTTATACCTTATTACAATATAATATATATAGAAGTTATAAGTCATAAGTTGTGTGACAAATAAATTTAATCTAACTGTTGTGTCGAGTCTCTGTTCTCCACTCCATCTACTCCTTTATATGTGGGAACTCGACTAAGAGCGCCGAGACAGGTCGAGGTCCCACATTGGTAAGGGGTGTAACCTGTATGTAAAATGGTTATCGTTCTGTATTTTTTGTATTTGTAGTGAATGTAGGCGTAATTATGGAAGGTATTACAAAAACGGAAAAATAGATTTTTCTGTCGACTGTTTGAATGGAATGTTTTGTAAACAAGTAGTGTGCAGTGAGATGTAAACAAGTTTATTTATCTGAGATAAAATCTACATAAACTGGAACGCGACTACTTACTGCCAACATATACTTGGTTGGCAGACTCTTTTCACTCATCTTAGCACGCATACTGTTACTGCCGAGCTTCTTCAGAGCACGAATTCCGGCGTCTTCTTCTCCGCTTCGCGCTTTCTTCGGTAGCTATCCTTTGTTGTGAATAAATTTTATTTCAAAATCATGATTTAGTTATAGTATACACTATCACGTCTATATCCCTAACGGGGTGGACAGAGCCTAGTGCGGTAAGGCCCAGACCACTTTGAGCGTGATTGCGTGGCATTAAGGTGAAAAAAGGAAGTATTTTTTTTCATTTCAATTCATTTATTGATATTTCATAATAGTGATACCTACTTAGATTACTTCGTTTCATAACAACGTGCCTATATTTTTTTTATAGTTAATGGTGTGTAACGGCCAAGTCACACACCATTAACTATAATAATAAAGAAATCGCAGTATGGAACCTTAGACTTGGCACGACTTTGTCTAGATTTCATTACTTTTAAGAGATAAACAAGCAGCTCCATCAAGGCTTGGCTTGTTTTTTACAGAATGTTTTTGGTGGGATTATATTTGACGAGAATGAACTTGCGGGCAGAATGCTAGTAATATCTAGATAAGCTATTGATTAATACGACTCTTGATTCGACGTTCTTTCTTCTTTTTCTTCTGTTGTTTTTTCCAGCCAACATTAGTAGATTGTTGCACCGAGCAGAAAGTAAGTTATTATTGCACCGAGTGCTTATTTGCGAGGGCTCAGCTCGCAGTCGTATGGAGTTATACAGTATGCGTGTGAAGTATGCCATTGCTTACCTAATAATTTAACTTAAATAAGCTTTTCTTTCAATAGTTAAAAGAAAAGCAGATTATGCACCTCGCATTAAGTAATTTATATTGCACTCGTCCTTTTTAGAGCCTTCGCTACCGCTCGGGTTCCAAATAAGCACTCGGTGCAATAATAACTTACTTTCTGCTCGGTGCAACAATATACTATTATTTCCAGCGTCTGGCCACCCTATCAATGAGAAATTGCGATGAATTTTAAGAAAATAAACCGCTTTTCTTGACACTTTTCCAAGACTTTTTGTTATGTGTTTCCGCATGTATAATATCATTAGGACAGCATAAAGATGACCGTAAGTCACTGAATAGCAGACAATGAATAGTCATTATCATCATCATCATTTTAGCCGTGTAACGTCCACTGCTGGACAAAGGCCGCGTCCACGGACACGCGGCGCTACGTAAAATTTCCATAGTTTGTTTCAAACGGCCGCCGCAACTACAAACTATGCAAATTTTACGGCGGTCTGCCATGCGGGCCGCGTCGCACGCCGCACCGCGTGTCCGTGGACGCGGCCTCTTCCAAGAATTTCCAAAATTACCGATCTAGAGCGGCCTGCATCCAGCGCTTTCCAGCTATCTTTGTCAGGTCCTCTGACCACCTTGTATTTCTTTATTACTTATTTTATTTATTTAACTTCATTCCAATAAATGTACCTAAATGGCGGACTTAAGGGTTAACTGGAGGGACGAAATCCCATACAAACGTACTT
Source organism: Acrobasis repandana (assembly GCA_963576875.1). Taxonomy (NCBI): domain Eukaryota; kingdom Metazoa; phylum Arthropoda; class Insecta; order Lepidoptera; family Pyralidae; genus Acrobasis; species Acrobasis repandana. The sequence continues at coordinate 5,827,309 of OY756238.1, forward strand.
TCGTTTTAATTTCGAAACCATAAAACTCATCGTATTCAAATTTTTTACAAGCATTAAGATGATAAATATCTAGATCTGTAATTAGTTTTGGTTCGAAAATAATAAACAAAAAAAAAGTTATAGCAACTTAAAATTTGCCTTTTTTATCGACGAAATCGAGTAATATTTAGACGCCTATTACACTTATAATTATATTTTCGATCCTTATGGAAACTAATTATACGACTAGAGTGAAGACTCTAAATTCCAAATAATTTAGTTTTATTTGGGTATGTATCGTATTTATCGAAATAAACGAAAACTACGAAAACTACGATTCATGGCCTATAACGGCCCGTTTCGCTGGCGTTCAGTGCACTCTCTTTGTCGTACGCGGGGGTGTAGCTCTCACATGCGGGGGTCGGGACGGAGCTACATTTTTTAGCGCCCTTTCTCTTTCTCAACGAAATAGCAACACGACGAAGCGCGTCGGTAGGCAACTCGTTGTGGAGTTCGCCCGCGCCTCCAGTACCACCTTAAGGCCAGAGGCCTTTACTACCAGTCAACCAACAGGTGATGCTGAGTGAGTAATCTTTTGGGGTAAGTTCAACATAAACTACAAAAAAAATTGTATGGATGTCCTTCCTACGCTTCGCTTGCCAGTACCAGTGGTTGCCATTCGAAAACCTTTTTGCCCTATCGGCCATCGGTTCGTCGCGCTATGTGTCCCACCCACTGCCACTTCAACGAGCTAATCCACTGGACTATGTCAGTGACTTTTGTTCTCCTACAAATTTCCTCACTTTTGATTCAAACACGTAGATAAACATCAAGAGCATAGCCTCTCCATAGCCCGTTGAGCGACCTTGAGCCTTCTTATGAGACCCATAGTAAGGGACAACGTTTTAGAGCCATAAGTCATCACTGGTATGGTAACACACATTGATTATACACTTTCGTCTTGAGTCATAATTAATAGTACTTATAACATAACTTTATCTTGTTATATATAGTCTTTGATTAGCGTAATAAATAAAAAGTTAAAAACATCAGCTAGATTACTTAAAATAACTCAAAATTCAACGTTAAAACTAATAAAAGTTTTTCCCAGTAACACTAAGCTCCGAAATAGAAAAGAAAAGCTTTCCATTTCAAAATGCCGCGACAGTATTTTTTGTTCGCCGTAGACTTGCTAAAATTATGAACAGGTTTCGAGTAAGTATCTAAGTTAAAAATATGTGATGAAAAATTGAGCTACTGAGATTCGAACTCACGCCCCTCACATTAGTACTACTGTAACTGCACTGTGTGAGTGCACAAATGTGAAGGGCGTGAGTTCGAATCGCACCCGTGGCAAAATTTTTGTTTTCAAAATGTAAAATTTCAACACGAGTAAGATTCGAACTAAACCGTGTGGTTCCCGACAGAGTAGAATATGATCACTCCAAGTCTCGTTGATAACGTCAAGGCGTTTGCCTTGAGATCAGGAGGTCATGGGTTTAGTCAAATCCCACTGAGAAGCATACATTGTAAAAAGTTGTAGTTGTAGTTTTAGTCTGGTTAGGATCTTGCAGGCTTGAATCACCTGATTATTTGAAAAGAAAGATAATTCCATACTTTGGAAGGCATGTAAAGCTGTGGGTCCCGAACGCCATCTAGCGATTGTTTAAACCTACCCTAGGATTGGTTCTAGTTTATCCTTTGGGTTGCGGAGGTCAGACGGCAGTTGCTTTGTGTGAAAACCAGTAACCTCGTCAATTCACCTAGGTTAGGTAGCGGATCCCGCCGGGCTCTGAAGAATAATTGCTGCGGATGCCACCGGGAATACGCTCGGATGATGATGATTATGATGAAACTCATTTACATAGTATTGGTCGCCTACGCGCCAAAAGGGCTTTATCAGTTTACCTCTACAAAGATATTATGCCTAATAAAATGTTATCACAATATAATATGTACAGCTTGCTTACGAGTGCCAAATCCTTTACAGAAAAAAGTGACAAAAACATTAAAACCACTATATGCGTGCATAGAATATTTGAGGAGATCCCTCGATTTCGCAAAGATTCCATCATCAGATATTCACCTAGTGATAATGGGACTAACTTGTATCTATACCCTTAAATAAAATAAAAAATTCTTAATCGGCTTATAACCTTTTTTATTAGCTTCTACAGTTTTAGCCAAGAGGCTGCATGCCGACTAGAAGAAACTATTAATAACCTTTCCTGAAAGATAAACCTAAGTATACATTTAAATTGATAAGCTCCTCCTTTCTGAAGTCGCCTAAAAAGTTCCAAAACTTATTTTAAAAACTACGCATAAAAGTTTACATAGATTGGCATCATTTTTTTGAACTTTTTGTATTCTACTCGTACCTCACAAAATTACTTGGATCCCGCTTGTTGAACCCTTGTAACGGATTTGAAATCAAAATTTCCCGCAAATTCGTATTTTGAAGTTGGCAAAGATTAAAATGTCAAGTCCATTTTCGCGATATGTCTACGCAGCTCCTAGCAAATATTTGAATTCCATTGTTGATGGATGGGCGCTCGCACATCCCGGCTCAGCGCAGCTTCGACATGCCAGAGGATGGATGCATTTTCGGTTACGTACGTATTATGCATTCTCTTTGTAACATTCAAGCTATTTTTGTGACGAGGCAGTGTACTACGCAGGTAAGTTAGCCGTGTGGTTTTCGGCAGAGTTGAATAGGACTATATGGCTCAAGAGAGAGAGACATGGATCCTACTCCACTGACAAGATCGTTCTTAAATTATAGATCGATATATAGATAGATAGAATCCCACTGGGAAGCATACTTTGTGAAAAGTTGTTTCCAGTCTGGTTAGGATATTGCAGAGAAAAGAAAGATAATTCCGTGCTTTGGAAGGCATGTAAAGCTGTTGGTCCCGAACGCCATCTAGCGTTTGTACCTATCCCTAGGATTGGTTATGGTCTACCCTTTGGGTTGCAGAGGTCAGACGCCAGTCGCTCTGTGTAAAAACCAGTAACCTTGTCAAATCACCTAGGTAAGGTAGCGGACCCCGGGCTCTGAAGCGTAACCGCTGACGATGCAACCGGGAATACGTTCGGATGATGATGAGAATAGGACCACTCCAAGTCTTACGAAACACACGCGTCACTCGTTTCTTTTAACACTCATTAAACATTAGCAACGTAGCTACATACTCGAACATAAAATGTGGGGATATTAACCTCACTTTTTGGTCCTTCGAGCCGGATTAAAATGTGTATGTGAACTTATTTTGTCGCAAACATTTTTATCAAAGTCAGCACTAGGTATAGTCATTCCATGTACAACTAGATAGTATTTAGCGTCTAAATAAACCATAATAGCAAAGTAGAATTAAGGGAGATAGATATTTATTGACCAAGCGAGCAAAGCTCTTAGTTTCAATATTGCCTAAAAATACTTTTGTCTTTCTGTCTGTTATAGCTTACGGATCGCATTTTTTAACTAATTTTGCCGAAAATTGGCACGCAAGTTCATAAAGTCTCGATTGCACCATCAATGGTGCAAATGACACTAATAAGTTTCATTTGGACCATTAAACGAAACTGAGTAATTTCGTTTGCACCATTGGACGGACCATGGAGTTCAGGCAAAAAGGCCAATAAGAAAAAATATAAACTAAATCAAGCATAAAAATAATCAATAAAAAAAAACTAAATCAAGCTGATCTAAAACTCCACATCCGCGAAGCTCCAAATAGGATCAAATCAAAATGCAAAACAGCGGGTCCGGCGAGGTGATTCAATTAAACCGACCTTCAGGATATTTCGGTCAGAGGCCGTGAAGACTTAATGTCCTAATTCCGATGCTTTGCGATGTTTACTACCAAGGATATTGTTTAATAATAAAAAAGTTTATTTGACCAAACAGCTCATACTTGCAAATTATAGCTCTTTTTAGGGTTCCGTACAAAAAATGAAAAAACGGAACCCTTATAGGATCACTCGTGCGTCTGTCTGTCCGTCCGTCTGTCACAGCCAATTTGCTCTGAATCTACTGGACCAAATCAGGTAAAATTTGGTGGGATGGTGTATTCCTATGACCCAAACACAGATGTGCAAAGTAAATAAATATTTTTTTTAAAAGCATTAAAGACGGGATTTAGATATGTATTGTTTCCAGTCCATGAGTAAGGATATCAGAAAACAATGGTATCGCTTCTTCTACAACTTCCTAAACTTCAGTACTAAAGTACAGGTTTTTTCGCATCTTTCTCCGTGACTGCTGTACGACTCTGGAATGCTCTCCCTGACTCCATTAGAAGTAGTCGCGACTCCTTTAAATTTAGAGTTTTAGGCACTTTTCTGCATTGAATGCTTTTAGCATTAAGTCCGCTTGTTGAACTTGTTACATTTGCAGTTATACAGCTTTCAACAATTTATAAATATGACAGTTCATGAAAATTATTTTGTGTCGATAGGGTTAATTTGATAGGGAGCATTTTACTGGCTGTTTTAATTATAATAAAAACTGAGTGGAATCACTCAGTCCAATAATTCTAAGCCAATAATGTATTGCGGAAACTAAGAAATTGTTGGCCATTTTTTGGTAGAAATCCCATACCTTTGCGGCTTAGTGTGTATATACCTTCTATTTACCCACCCTGTATAAATAAATAAATAAGTATTGTTATAACAGTAAATAATAGATTAAAATTTTATACCGCACTATTATCAATATCAATCCATTTATATCAACTACGCAACATGAAGGGTTTGGAAAGCCATGACTTGTAAAGTTCCCGCCAAATGGAACTTCTGTGTTCGTCTAATGCGCAAATAATGTAGCTACGGAATAAATCTATACGCAGCCATGACTTGTTATTGCTTGTAATAGTTATGTTGTTGCTTGTAATAGTAAAGTCGTTTTTAGGGCTCCGTACAAAAAATGAAAAAAAAACGGATCCCTTATAGGATCACTCATGCGTCTGTCTGTCTGTCTGTCCGTCCGTCTGTCACAGCCAATTTGCTCCGAATCTACTGGACCAAATCAGGTGAAATTCGATAGAATGGTGTAATCCTATGACTCAAACACAGATGTGCAAAGTAAATAAAATTTTTTTTTTAATAAGGATAATTTTCGGGGGGCAAATAAGAAAATTGAAAAAAAAAGTTTTGCAAACCTATCAATATTAAATGAAAGGGCTCGTTATGAGGATCTCAAATATATTTTTGTTATTATTGTTTAATAAATAATTTTGATTTTATTCATGAAAGAAGACGAAAATCGACCATCCGCCCCTGATCTCCGAAAACTACTGAGCCTAAAATTTTGAAAAAAAATACACAATATATTTTGTTGACTACAGGAAAATCTATGAGAAACACGGAACCCTCTTCACTCGAGTTTAACTCGCACTTGACCAGTTTTTTTTAAGATTTCAGCATTGGTGCCATAATTAAAGATCATGTTGACTGTTCGAGTCACCTGCACATGTGCATTTTGGCGGTACATTAACACCGTTACAATTACCTATAATAAAAGGCCGTATTGTTCCCGGCAGAGTAAATTAATACTACTCCAAGTCTTCCCGTGGATGTCGTAAAAGGCGACTTAGGAAATACAAGCTAAACCAAGCTTATAAACATCAATGAGACCTCTCTAACCCATCTGGCCTGCGTGGAGAGTGTAGGCCAAGTCCTGTGGCTGCTCTAGCCAAGTATAGCCTGGCAGTACAGATAGGGTCGTGCTCCTGTTGTGGAGACTAAAAATGACCCGATGATGTTATAGTTAAGTAGATTTTTTTTAAAAGATTTCAGTATAGGTGCCATAGTAAAATTTGATCATGTTGACTGTTTGAGTCCCCTATATTATGTACACTAGCTTTTGCCCGCGGCTTCGCCCGCGTAGACTACACAAATTAGATTTTTTTTAACTGAAGGTACAGTTTATCAAAACCCCTATTTGCAACCCCTAATGCACCCCCGGGGATGAAATTTATTAAAATCCAATTAATGGATTATTATTTTCTACTAATCAATAATTCAAAATGTCATGTGTCTCGCTTCAAAAATGACGAAGATTCATACAATGTTGCAACTCCTATTTCACCTATAAGGATGTAATTTTCAAAATCTAATAAATGCATTATTATTTTCTACTAACTACTATAATACATTAAAAATTTCGTGTGTCTCACTTAAAAAATTACGAAGTTTTATACAAACTGCCAACCCCTAATCCTTTCTTAGCGAACGTCTCCTAGTCACAATTTACCTTCTTGCCAAACATCTTCATTGGCTAAGTAGTTTTCGAGATTTTCGCTTTTATATATATAGATTTCGGCGGTACATTAACACCTATTATAAAACTTAGTTTAAGGAAAGATAAAAGATAGAAGAGGTCAAGAATAAAACTAGAAAGAGCTATGAACTAATAGAAAAAACCCAGCCAAGTGCGTGTCGGCCCACGCGCAGTGTAGGCTTCCGTAGTTGCGAATTTATGAAAATATTTATTAAAGAGTTCACGCCTCACGGTTAAACGACTAGAACGTCTAAAAACGAGCCCACATAGGACGATGGCAACTAAAAAAAGAGTTATAAAATCCCATTTCACAAGGGAAATTAGAAAAAATGTATGTATGCATGTAAATGTATGTACTTGTTTTACGTAACTAACAACTGTCTTATTAATTGTCAATTGAATTTATATATAATTTTCCTTTTCCGAGTAAATTTTAAGTTGGTCGACTATAACTCTTTAATTTGTAAACCCTACTTAGCTCTGATAGTTTTTCCTTTTAACTTCGTTTTAAATACTACTGCCATTTTTCTTTCACGTGTCCATATACAACCGTTTAGCCGCCAGGGGGGGAGATACAACACATAAAAAAAAATTACAAACGGATCCCTAAATTGAATAATGGTGTTCATAAACACTATTATTTAAAGAGCTATTCAAAGTTGTTTAATCCCACATTATAGATTAGTCGAGAAAAAAATTAATACCCACGGTAACTACTATAAAAAAATATTTCGTCATTCATCCAAATACGGGCCAAGAACGGTGTTGCTTATAACAGGCAAAAGCTTATAACGCATACTCCCGCTGGGCAACCGGGGTCCTCACTAAAGTGTGTCGCGAACTTGTAAGCCAAAGGTCAGGGTCAATAAATCCTTGTTGATACAGAGCTTTAGTTCTGTTAGCTTTTAAACGGTCGGGGTCCAACACGGTTGCGCTGCGGCTTTTCTTTATCAAATAGAAAAGTGGTTTGGCAGACTTGAACTTTTGAAGAGGATCCATGTATAAAATAAAACGACTCGTTCTGCTGATTTCCTGTGACTGACTTTTACCTTAACCCGCGAGCACTCGCGCTATGAGCATTTCTCTCACGGTAAATTTAAAACAGGCGGCATTAAGTGAAAGAAGTACGCATTTGCTCGATTTCCCGTATTGCTGAGTTTTATACTTCCCCCGTCAAATACACAACAGGTCAAAGTTCACCGTTTGCTTGGAACAAGCAGTTTGCTCAGCCGGGTCTTGTCGTGCGGGGTTTTGCTCATCGCGCGAGTGTCAATGTAAGCATTTTTTTCGAACCCATATGTCACATAAAATGAATAATTTAGACTAAAATAACGGTTTTTTTGACATGTTTACATTAAATAATAGGCAAATATAATAATTAAGCAATATATACTACCTATATATATTTCTTTTAATTGATAGAAAATATAACAAATGTTAGCTTGTTATCAAGAAGGATTATTACAAAAATATTGAAGAACTGTCTTTTTAGGTCGATAATATTAAAAGCTATGGAGAAAATGAACACAATTATCATGACACTGATAAAGAATAGTCATTAGATGAATATGAAGTAAAATTTTCTTAAATTTGACCTGGAAATTATTTTAATTACTTAGTCAGAAAACCAAAAGTCCAAGCTACAAAAAGACGTGTTTTTCCTGCACGAAAATTTGATGGACGGAATTAATTTTTCTTTTTGTTTATCACGCATAGATTTGTGCATTTGATGAAGATTAAGTATGTATATTTTCTTTTAAATATTTTTAAAGAATTATTTTTAGATTTTTTCTCCAAATGGTGCATGTAGCGACTTTTAATGAAACGCCTACATCTGTTATTAAATTTGATACTATTAAAACCGTTGCATTCATGAAATAACTACTTTATTTTATCAAACAGTGTTATTTCATTAAAGAATAATAAAATAATTTAAAAGTTTTTATGTTTGAGATAAAATTCACTGCCTTAAAAATGTGAGGGAAATGCTCTACACGCGAGTGCTCGTGTAAATTTTCATGGCGCGAGTGCTCGCGGGTTTATTTAAATATTAAATTAAATAAATAATAATACCCAATAAAAATAAAAAGTTATTGTGCTATTATTGATTAATTTAAGATACAATAAAAATAATTATATCTAACTAAAAACTAAAACTAAAAAACTTTAATTTCAATTCTTTTATTTATTTATTTATTTACCTATTTATGTACACGGAAAATATATACATAGAATACATAAACAAAAATTTGTCCAAAGGCACTACTTATCTCAAAAGAAATCTCTTCCAGTAGGCCCGTGAGAGGAAATGTATTTATTTTTTTCTTTCTTATAAAAACCAAAGTTCATTACAGGATTTACTTCCCACGAGGACAGTTTTCCGCAATTTGGTCCGTATTTTCTGGAGCCGTCGCCGGCCTCAGTTCTAGAACCAGCCCAGCTCCTGCAGAAAGTTTAAGACGTCTGTAGGCGTCATAACCGCTTCCACCATAGTTCTTTGGTGTTCAAAGTAACATTGCAGGACTTCCTGCAATTGATTTTTGTTTTTATTTGGACTCTACCAGAGACCATAATTGGGATAGTGAGATGTGGTGTAAATCGTCTAAACGACTACTATTACATTACCAGATATGGTATAATCTAGCTCTACGTGCAAAGGGATAGCAGAATCCGTCGCGTGATGCCCTGTCTCTGTTGCTCATAGAGTTTGTGACAAAGATAGACTGAACCCGTCGCGTCCGTTCGCTGCTCTAATAAATAGTTATTGTGACCACTAAAGTCTAAAATTAAAATGTTGATCTCCCAGAATAAAAAATATATCGTTTTTTTATTTCTTTTCTTTTAATATGACGACCGTGTTTGTCTTTTAAGGATTATTTTGCCTTTCTTAAACATCCTGTATATTCATTCGCTTCTTGAAGTTTCGTAAGTAGATAGTGACGCACTGCGTCGGCGCACGTAAACAGGGTTACTTTTTAAACACCAGCAATGTGTTTGGAGCAAGTTCAGTTCCGTCGTGGTAGTGTCCATAAAACTATTATCGAAAATCGATAAAAAAACTTTCGTCCTCCCACACACAATCCATTTGGCTGAGCGCCGATTTGTATAGGAAGCCAAATCTTTTTTTTTCGATAATTATTTTTATGTTAAAAACTTAGTTCAGTATCAAGGGCTGAACTTGCTCCATAAATGTTGCCGGTGTTTAAAAGTAACCCTATATGTTTCTAAAGTCCAACATATTGTGCCCTCGAATGATATTAACCCCAGAAAACATTTATTTACTGGCAACACCTGGTTTATTTGTCGCTGCGACGAGTTAATGCAAAGCGATATTTTACTGGAATCCAGGATTACTGGATTAAATGTGTCGAATTCGACAGATAGCTCGCCCAATAATTTGTGAAAAGGGTACAGTCAGCGACTGTAGTCGGTACTCAAAATATTAATTTCATTTGTAAGAAAATAACAGAGTACCTATGGTGTACAGAGTAATTTTTAATTAAGATTTTTAAAACAGCAACGTTTTTGGAGCAAGTTCAGTCCATAATACTAAACCACTTTCCATAAAAACAATTATCGAAATACTAAAAAAAATTTTTACTTCCCAAGGTGGTTAAAAAGTCAGCCTGTAGTATTTGTTATAAAATATAGTATCGTTGAGTTGGTAACCTATAACACAACTCTCGAACTTACTTTGGGGCTAGCTCAACCAGTGTGATTTGTCCAAAAAAAAAAGGAAAGAAAAATAGGGTTATTTTGAACTTCGTAGCTTTATTTAAGGAAAGTACTCTTGATGCAAAAAAAAAATAAAGATTCTGTCATATGTATCTTGTTTCATAATATAATAAAAGCCAAAGATATCAGCCGAGAAATGCATACTACAAAATATAGGGATGCAACGATACCGATATTCGTATATCAGCAATTATGGTAAGTTTTTACGATCATTTATTATCCTAAACATTACGATACGTTATTTTACGATTCTTTTTTTTCAAATTTTTTTACCGTTTCGAGTGAAACAAAACGCACAACACCTCAATTTCTGAACGCGTTCCTTTTGAAATCAAAATTATTATTTAAAAAAAATCTAAACATACTTGAGCTTTAAGAAACGACCTCTGCTAAGACAGTAGGTATTGGTCGCCTACTCGCCTGAAGGACTTCGTACCACTAGTAGGTAGGTATGACCACAGGGCGACTGCATGAGCCGTGGGCCGTGGCAGTAACCACGGCTCATCATACGGAAGAACTAGGTACAATTCGTCTAAATACTTTTGTTATTGACAACCCGTGTGATTCCGGATTAGAATAGGACCACTTCATCAGTTCGTGTGGAAGTCGTAAAAGGCGACTAAAGGAAAAATAGCACTAAAAGCTCCTGCTACAACAGCATTCTCAAGGAGAGTTGACGTCAGGCAGGCAGCCGGTCGTAAAATAAAGCCAAATCATATATATTGTATAAGCCAATTCACATACTTAGTGGAACTTTTGTTATTGACTGTACGAGTAGGTACCTACCTATTTCGGAATAGAAAATAAATTCAATGCTGAAATGATTTTTTATGGGATTCGAAAGGAATTTCAATGTTGCAAGAGTCGGAATTTTGTAGTTTGTATTTAGGTAGTCAAGAGAGGAGAGAGGGACTTAATAAATAATAAATATATACTTACTTAAATAAATAGATATAAGTACAAATTACACTGGTTATACTAACACCAAACTAAGTTAAAACTTGTAAGAAACTTAGTAAAGGATACTAGGTAGGTAACTCAACTCTATTTTATAATAATCTTGAGTAATTTGACCATCGTTCTATATTTAGATCATCATGGTATTTTATTAGGTAATCTATTGCATTTCAGACCCACCGTACCCCTTGCAGGGTGGTACGGTAGATCTTTTAAAGTTAAACGATACCACTGACTAATAGTGATGTGATGTCGTCATCTATAATGTACTCGTAGAAGTAATAACTGTAATTCTGTAAACCTCGCGCCCATCCGTTAAAGTTTATCGGATAAAAAAGTTGTTCAGACAAAAAAGTTGCGTCTTAATCATCATCATCATCATCCGAGCGTATTCCCGCTTGCATCCTCAGCGGTAACGCTTCAAAGCCCGGGGTCCGCTACCTTACCTAGGTGATGTGACGAGGTTACTGGTTTTTACACAGAGCGACTGCCGTCTGACCTCCGCAACCCAAAGGGTAGACTAGAACCAATCCAAGGATAGGTACAAACGCTAGATGGCGTTCGGGACCAACGGCTTTACGTGCATTCCGAAGCACGGAATCATCTTTCTTTTCGGATATTCAGGTGATTCAAGCCTGCAATATCCTAAACAGACTGGAAACAACTTTTTATAAAGTATGCTTCCCAGTGGGATTTGAACCCATGACCTCCGGATCACAAGGCAAACGCCTTGACCACTGGACCGTGGAGGCAGTCAGTTGCGTCTTAATAAGGGTAACAAAAGCTTTATAACATATTTGAAATTTTTTCGAAATGGCTGAAATATGATTATTTTAAAGATTTAAACCCCCTTATCTCCGCCATTTTGAAAAAAATCCAAAAATTGAATCGATAAAAAAATGCTATCTAATTATCAAACCTACTTATAAAATTTCACGAGAATCGGTTGAGAAACACGACCTGTAGGCGAGAACAACCGGAAAACTGGATTTCGGACAAACGAAAGAATTTTTGCCGACGCTAAAACGGAGACCTTCGTCACAGAAGACAGTAAGAGTATTACATACAGAACGGAATCTCCTATAAGGTCCCGCGCAATATGCGACCCCATTCCCCGTCCCTGCACCTCTCCCCCGTTATTGTGCCGCCGTGCACACGTCAATGGGTGTGTGTTCGCCTGCTCTCGCCCCTCGACAACGCGAGAACGGGGGAGAGGTGCAGGAACGGGAATTAGGACTCATATTGCGCGGGACGTTAGGAGATTCCGTTATGTATAATAGTCTTGCTGTCTTCTTTGCCTTCGTACGCTCCGCTCTTTCGGTGAACTAAACCATGTACCATCAAATGCATGCACATGCGTCAAAACATTTTCAGGAAAGATATTTCATCTATACTAATATTATAAAGCTGAAGAGTTTGTTTGTCTGTTTGTTTGTTTGTTTGAACGCGCTAATCTCCGAAACTACTGGTTCGAATTGAATAATTCTTTTTGTGTTGGATAGTCCAGTTATCGAGGAAGGCTATAGGCTATATAACATCACGCTACGACCAATAGGAGCAAAGATATAGTGGTAAATGTGTAAAAAACGGGAGAAATTATTTCATCTTTGAAGCCTTCCGTTGCGTGCGCCGTGAAAACGGTTCAAGATACACAAAAAATATGTATTAAAGAATAATAGCTCTTTTAATGATCTAAAAAACAGTCCGCAATAGTATATGTCTATCTTTTAAGATAAACTCACAAAAACCGTTTTTATGGTACCTAATTTGGTCGAAATAATTTGTTTAAGTTGTATCAACATAATAATATTAATCTTTATTCAAATAAATATGTTGTTGGTTAAGAGTACTTCATCTATACTTATATTATAAAGCGGAAGAGTTTGTTTGTCTGTTTGTTTGTTTGTTTGTTTAAACGCGCTAATCTCAGGAACTAATGGTCCGATTTGAAAAATTCTTTTTTTGTTGGGTAGTCCATTTATAGAGGAAGGCTTTAGGCTATATAACATTACGTTCCGACAACCACGCGAACGAAGTCGCGGGCACAGCTAGTTTTACAAATAAAATTATTTCCTCTATATTTTCCCACACGTGTGCTGTAACAATACCCGCTCAATGCTGGGGCAAATTACGCTGAAATCCTATAAGGTTACGTGGGACTAGTAATAACCTGCTAGGGAAATTATTTTTCATTTTTTGATCAAGTAAAGGAAAAATCTGAAAAATTAAACGTGAAACATATAAGGAGGTTGAGAACTTGGCCGAAGAAAGAGTGACATGGAAAGCATTCCACCGACAAGAGCCCAGCTCTTAAATATAAGAAGAAGATATTTTTAAATGTTATAGGACGGCAAACGAGCAAGCGGTTCACCTGATGGTAAGTGATCACCGCTGCCCATGGACAATTGCTACACCTGGGGTGTAACAAGAGCGTTACCGGCCTTTCAGGGCCCTCCCCAGAGGAGGAGGGGGGGAGACGGGGCTCCGGCTCTCTCACTCACCGAACGAAGCATAGTAGCGGTGAAGCTACTACTCAGACGTCGATTTACTGTGAGATTGTGGTACTTCCCCGGACGAGCCGGCCCATTCATGCTACTAGCAAAACTGAGTTTTGCCGGTAGCGTGGCTCTACCACAACTATATATTTTTCATAACGTGTTACATAAGTACATAAATTGAATTTTTGAACTTGAATGAATGAATGAAAGTTCAGGCATCATCATCAATAAATTTAAGAACTAGGTACGTTCTTGTCGGTGGAGTAGTTTTCATGTCTCCTGATCTTCAGCCAAATGCTCGACTTCCCTATACGACACGACTTCTGCCTTTTCTTTTACTTCATCCATGAACTTTCTTTTCCTCTTCTTGCCTCGATCTTTCCTTCCATGATATTTTTGATGAAATTATCGTGTCGTATACGAGTATAAGACAGCCAAAGAATATTTGCCAAACAGTATTCATTGCACAATCGGCTCAGTGCGTGAACAGTAACGTTTTCATTGTGTTTTACACCACAGCCTACTTATATCGGTAAAAGTAACTTTTAACACAAATAAAAAGTTATTGCTCACGCACTGATCCAATTGTGCAATTAATACAAGATGATTCTTTAAATTAGTTTCACGTAATTACGTTAAACTAATTTAAAGAATCATACACATAATTACGTGAAACCAATTTAAAAAATTATCTTGTATTAATTACAAGATGATTCTTTATTTGATGACAGCTACAATCCAGTCACAGGTTGAGTCACACAATAAACTGTTTGAGAGTGTTGATATATTTGCGTGTTCAATATATCATTTTAAAAAAGAGCTCCACCAGTTACTCTCTGAGCATGATTATATGCATTCTTTATAATTTAATGTGTATGATTATTATTATTCTGTTTATTTTTTAGTTTTATTTTCTTAAATTTACTGTATTTCACTGTATGTTTTACTAAACTTTAATATTGTAATTAACTAAATCATAATTTACAATTTTAATGGACCTGAATTTGAACATCAAAGTAACTTTGTTTTTTAGCTAACCCTCTATTTAAATAACGTGTAGATAAATAAATCTGTGGATAACATGGTTGGTTACAAAATTGTGGACATATATGCCTACGAGTACATTGTATAAAATTGTATTTTGTAACTGTTTGTTATTCCTAAATAAACAAATAAAAAAATCCACTGGAGAATATAACAGAAACTAAATATTTTACGTGGATTTGTTTGGTGATACAGACTTTTTCTTTTGCTTTCTACCGTAAAGTTAATTTTAATCTGTAAACTTAATTTACGTGAAGCTAATTTACAGAATCATCCTTGTATTCTACTCACTAACAAATCACGTTTACGTCGCGTTTACGTTTGTCGTGATTCCATGCATCGGGCAGGCATCGGGTTTATGCAGTGGGCAGTGGCGTAGCGTGGGCTTTCGCCGTCTGGGGCCGACCGGAAATTTGCCGCCCTATTATTATAATTACGAGTATTATGTTATTTAATAAAATTAAAATGGCACAAAAACAGCTTTAAAATAAAAATGCCCTTTTTTATCTAAGATATTTTTCGATTTTAGATTATAACTATAATACGGTAAACTAATACGGTAGGTATATTATATTATATAATACGGTACACACTCATAGGAAAAATACATATTCTGTAATATAGAGATCGGATAATCGGATGCATATTTAAGTAGGTACATAAAGTTAATTTTTCGATAGCAAATTATGGAAGCCTTAAGATATTTTTTATTAAAAATAAAATCCCCGGATTCCCGGAAACTATATTATGTTGTAACAGGGCAACTGTCATTTGTGTCAAATTGGGTTTATTAAATCTCAAGGTGTAAGTATAAGTCTAAGGTATAAGTACACTTGAATTTAAATTATTCCGAGATCACGGTATTTTTATTTTTGGCGTAGCGTTTTTGCATACCAAAAACGCTACGCCACTCTGAAGCGTGTGTGTATCGAACTGGCATGTTTCGAGTTTACGTAGTAGAGTCCTCAATATTTATTTAAGACCTGCTTAGTTGAAGTGCATTTTAGTATTATCGGTCAATACTATTTTCTAGCAGGGTCTTTGGGCTTAAAAGGGTACCAAAACGGGACCCTATTACTGAGATCCCGCCGTCTGTCCGTCCGTCTGTCACAGGGCTCTATCTCCTGAACCGTAATAGATAGCTAGACACTTGAAATTTTCACCGATTATTATTTACGTGGCCGCTTTAACAACAAATACTAATAAGTTTTTATCAAAAAAAAAAGTTTTGTACCTTTTATTGTGAGACAACACAAAACAAATAAGCCCAAACTCAACGGTTTTACGCGACAAAAAAGAGGGGTGTTATGTTTGACGCTAATGTCTGTCTGTCTGTAGCGTTTGCGATTTCGATGCAGTTGTTTTACGTAAAAGAAAGTTCAAGTTCCCTTGCGGTGGTTCTTCTTCTTCTTCTTATTTAAGAGCTTAGTGGCTCTTGTCGGTGGAGTATGCGCCAAACTTCTCGGTTCTCTGCCTTACTTTTTAGTGCTTGATACGACATGACCCCTGCTTTTTCTTTCAGTTGGTCTACATAGCTCTTTCTTGGTCGTCCTGGACCTCTTCTACCTTTTATCTTTCCTTCTAGTATGTTTTTAAATAAGGAGTCATGTCGTATTAAGTGACCAATACCAAGTGGTTCTTAGCTATATAATAATATGGTTATAGGTTTGATGAAAATTGGTTCAGCCGTTTAAAAGTTATTGGGGGTTTACGCTTGAAAGTCAAGGCTTTCTTTAGCAATAATGGCGCTAGATATATCAAGTCGTATTGGTAGTTCCGCTACTCATCACTAGATGGCGTACTTGACAGTCGGGTTTTTTTTAATTTGCCTAGCAAACAAACTTGAGTTACCCGTTTATCGCAGTTAGTAGGTATAAACCAAATAAAAAACCGGCCAAGTGCGAGTTAAACTCGCGTGGGTTCCGTACAATTGATTGAATTCTTATAGGTTTTCCTGTAATCTACAAACAATGAACTATATTCTGTATTTTTTTCAATGGTCAATTTTCGTCTTCTTTCATTAATAAAATCAAAACTATTTATTTTACAATAATAATAAAAACATATTTGAGATCCTCATAATAAGCCGTTTCATTTAATATATGACACAGCAAGGTTTGCAAAACTTTTTTTTTTATTTCCTAATTTGTCCCCGTAAATGACCCTTATTTTTAAAAAATATTTATTTACTTTGCACATATGTGTTTGGGTCATAGGATTACAACATTCTACTAAACTATTTTCACAGTCACAATTTACCTTCTTGCCAAACATCTTCATTGGCTAAGTAGTTTTCGAGATTTTCGCTTTTATATATATAGATTTCGGCGGTACATTAACACCTATTATAAAACTTAGTTTAAGGAAAGATAAAAGATAGAAGAGGTCAAGAATAAAACTAGAAAGAGCTATGAACTAATAGAAAAAACCCAGCCAAGTGCGTGTCGGCCCACGCGCAGTGTAGGCTTCCGTAGTTGCGAATTTATGAAAATATTTATTAAAGAGTTCACGCCTCACGGTTAAACGACTAGAACGTCTAAAAACGAGCCCACATAGGACGATGGCAACTAAAAAAAGAGTTATAAAATCCCATTTCACAAGGGAAATTAGAAAAAATGTATGTATGCATGTAAATGTATGTACTTGTTTTACGTAACTAACAACTGTCTTATTAATTGTCAATTGAATTTATATATAATTTTCCTTTTCCGAGTAAATTTTAAGTTGGTCGACTATAACTCTTTAATTTGTAAACCCTACTTAGCTCTGATAGTTTTTCCTTTTAACTTCGTTTTAAATACTACTGCCATTTTTCTTTCACGTGTCCATATACAACCGTTTAGCCGCCAGGGGGGGAGATACAACACATAAAAAAAAATTACAAACGGATCCCTAAATTGAATAATGGTGTTCATAAACACTATTATTTAAAGAGCTATTCAAAGTTGTTTAATCCCACATTATAGATTAGTCGAGAAAAAAATTAATACCCACGGTAACTACTATAAAAAAATATTTCGTCATTCATCCAAATACGGGCCAAGAACGGTGTTGCTTATAACAGGCAAAAGCTTATAACGCATACTCCCGCTGGGCAACCGGGGTCCTCACTAAAGTGTGTCGCGAACTTGTAAGCCAAAGGTCAGGGTCAATAAATCCTTGTTGATACAGAGCTTTAGTTCTGTTAGCTTTTAAACGGTCGGGGTCCAACACGGTTGCGCTGCGGCTTTTCTTTATCAAATAGAAAAGTGGTTTGGCAGACTTGAACTTTTGAAGAGGATCCATGTATAAAATAAAACGACTCGTTCTGCTGATTTCCTGTGACTGACTTTTACCTTAACCCGCGAGCACTCGCGCTATGAGCATTTCTCTCACGGTAAATTTAAAACAGGCGGCATTAAGTGAAAGAAGTACGCATTTGCTCGATTTCCCGTATTGCTGAGTTTTATACTTCCCCCGTCAAATACACAACAGGTCAAAGTTCACCGTTTGCTTGGAACAAGCAGTTTGCTCAGCCGGGTCTTGTCGTGCGGGGTTTTGCTCATCGCGCGAGTGTCAATGTAAGCATTTTTTTCGAACCCATATGTCACATAAAATGAATAATTTAGACTAAAATAACGGTTTTTTTGACATGTTTACATTAAATAATAGGCAAATATAATAATTAAGCAATATATACTACCTATATATATTTCTTTTAATTGATAGAAAATATAACAAATGTTAGCTTGTTATCAAGAAGGATTATTACAAAAATATTGAAGAACTGTCTTTTTAGGTCGATAATATTAAAAGCTATGGAGAAAATGAACACAATTATCATGACACTGATAAAGAATAGTCATTAGATGAATATGAAGTAAAATTTTCTTAAATTTGACCTGGAAATTATTTTAATTACTTAGTCAGAAAACCAAAAGTCCAAGCTACAAAAAGACGTGTTTTTCCTGCACGAAAATTTGATGGACGGAATTAATTTTTCTTTTTGTTTATCACGCATAGATTTGTGCATTTGATGAAGATTAAGTATGTATATTTTCTTTTAAATATTTTTAAAGAATTATTTTTAGATTTTTTCTCCAAATGGTGCATGTAGCGACTTTTAATGAAACGCCTACATCTGTTATTAAATTTGATACTATTAAAACCGTTGCATTCATGAAATAACTACTTTATTTTATCAAACAGTGTTATTTCATTAAAGAATAATAAAATAATTTAAAAGTTTTTATGTTTGAGATAAAATTCACTGCCTTAAAAATGTGAGGGAAATGCTCTACACGCGAGTGCTCGTGTAAATTTTCATGGCGCGAGTGCTCGCGGGTTTATTTAAATATTAAATTAAATAAATAATAATACCCAATAAAAATAAAAAGTTATTGTGCTATTATTGATTAATTTAAGATACAATAAAAATAATTATATCTAACTAAAAACTAAAACTAAAAAACTTTAATTTCAATTCTTTTATTTATTTATTTATTTACCTATTTATGTACACGGAAAATATATACATAGAATACATAAACAAAAATTTGTCCAAAGGCACTACTTATCTCAAAAGAAATCTCTTCCAGTAGGCCCGTGAGAGGAAATGTATTTATTTTTTTCTTTCTTATAAAAACCAAAGTTCATTACAGGATTTACTTCCCACGAGGACAGTTTTCCGCAATTTGGTCCGTATTTTCTGGAGCCGTCGCCGGCCTCAGTTCTAGAACCAGCCCAGCTCCTGCAGAAAGTTTAAGACGTCTGTAGGCGTCATAACCGCTTCCACCATAGTTCTTTGGTGTTCAAAGTAACATTGCAGGACTTCCTGCAATTGATTTTTGTTTTTATTTGGACTCTACCAGAGACCATAATTGGGATAGTGAGATGTGGTGTAAATCGTCTAAACGACTACTATTACATTACCAGATATGGTATAATCTAGCTCTACGTGCAAAGGGATAGCAGAATCCGTCGCGTGATGCCCTGTCTCTGTTGCTCATAGAGTTTGTGACAAAGATAGACTGAACCCGTCGCGTCCGTTCGCTGCTCTAATAAATAGTTATTGTGACCACTAAAGTCTAAAATTAAAATGTTGATCTCCCAGAATAAAAAATATATCGTTTTTTTATTTCTTTTCTTTTAATATGACGACCGTGTTTGTCTTTTAAGGATTATTTTGCCTTTCTTAAACATCCTGTATATTCATTCGCTTCTTGAAGTTTCGTAAGTAGATAGTGACGCACTGCGTCGGCGCACGTAAACAGGGTTACTTTTTAAACACCAGCAATGTGTTTGGAGCAAGTTCAGTTCCGTCGTGGTAGTGTCCATAAAACTATTATCGAAAATCGATAAAAAAACTTTCGTCCTCCCACACACAATCCATTTGGCTGAGCGCCGATTTGTATAGGAAGCCAAATCTTTTTTTTTCGATAATTATTTTTATGTTAAAAACTTAGTTCAGTATCAAGGGCTGAACTTGCTCCATAAATGTTGCCGGTGTTTAAAAGTAACCCTATATGTTTCTAAAGTCCAACATATTGTGCCCTCGAATGATATTAACCCCAGAAAACATTTATTTACTGGCAACACCTGGTTTATTTGTCGCTGCGACGAGTTAATGCAAAGCGATATTTTACTGGAATCCAGGATTACTGGATTAAATGTGTCGAATTCGACAGATAGCTCGCCCAATAATTTGTGAAAAGGGTACAGTCAGCGACTGTAGTCGGTACTCAAAATATTAATTTCATTTGTAAGAAAATAACAGAGTACCTATGGTGTACAGAGTAATTTTTAATTAAGATTTTTAAAACAGCAACGTTTTTGGAGCAAGTTCAGTCCATAATACTAAACCACTTTCCATAAAAACAATTATCGAAATACTAAAAAAAATTTTTACTTCCCAAGGTGGTTAAAAAGTCAGCCTGTAGTATTTGTTATAAAATATAGTATCGTTGAGTTGGTAACCTATAACACAACTCTCGAACTTACTTTGGGGCTAGCTCAACCAGTGTGATTTGTCCAAAAAAAAAAGGAAAGAAAAATAGGGTTATTTTGAACTTCGTAGCTTTATTTAAGGAAAGTACTCTTGATGCAAAAAAAAAATAAAGATTCTGTCATATGTATCTTGTTTCATAATATAATAAAAGCCAAAGATATCAGCCGAGAAATGCATACTACAAAATATAGGGATGCAACGATACCGATATTCGTATATCAGCAATTATGGTAAGTTTTTACGATCATTTATTATCCTAAACATTACGATACGTTATTTTACGATTCTTTTTTTTCAAATTTTTTTACCGTTTCGAGTGAAACAAAACGCACAACACCTCAATTTCTGAACGCGTTCCTTTTGAAATCAAAATTATTATTTAAAAAAAATCTAAACATACTTGAGCTTTAAGAAACGACCTCTGCTAAGACAGTAGGTATTGGTCGCCTACTCGCCTGAAGGACTTCGTACCACTAGTAGGTAGGTATGACCACAGGGCGACTGCATGAGCCGTGGGCCGTGGCAGTAACCACGGCTCATCATACGGAAGAACTAGGTACAATTCGTCTAAATACTTTTGTTATTGACAACCCGTGTGATTCCGGATTAGAATAGGACCACTTCATCAGTTCGTGTGGAAGTCGTAAAAGGCGACTAAAGGAAAAATAGCACTAAAAGCTCCTGCTACAACAGCATTCTCAAGGAGAGTTGACGTCAGGCAGGCAGCCGGTCGTAAAATAAAGCCAAATCATATATATTGTATAAGCCAATTCACATACTTAGTGGAACTTTTGTTATTGACTGTACGAGTAGGTACCTACCTATTTCGGAATAGAAAATAAATTCAATGCTGAAATGATTTTTTATGGGATTCGAAAGGAATTTCAATGTTGCAAGAGTCGGAATTTTGTAGTTTGTATTTAGGTAGTCAAGAGAGGAGAGAGGGACTTAATAAATAATAAATATATACTTACTTAAATAAATAGATATAAGTACAAATTACACTGGTTATACTAACACCAAACTAAGTTAAAACTTGTAAGAAACTTAGTAAAGGATACTAGGTAGGTAACTCAACTCTATTTTATAATAATCTTGAGTAATTTGACCATCGTTCTATATTTAGATCATCATGGTATTTTATTAGGTAATCTATTGCATTTCAGACCCACCGTACCCCTTGCAGGGTGGTACGGTAGATCTTTTAAAGTTAAACGATACCACTGACTAATAGTGATGTGATGTCGTCATCTATAATGTACTCGTAGAAGTAATAACTGTAATTCTGTAAACCTCGCGCCCATCCGTTAAAGTTTATCGGATAAAAAAGTTGTTCAGACAAAAAAGTTGCGTCTTAATCATCATCATCATCATCCGAGCGTATTCCCGCTTGCATCCTCAGCGGTAACGCTTCAAAGCCCGGGGTCCGCTACCTTACCTAGGTGATGTGACGAGGTTACTGGTTTTTACACAGAGCGACTGCCGTCTGACCTCCGCAACCCAAAGGGTAGACTAGAACCAATCCAAGGATAGGTACAAACGCTAGATGGCGTTCGGGACCAACGGCTTTACGTGCATTCCGAAGCACGGAATCATCTTTCTTTTCGGATATTCAGGTGATTCAAGCCTGCAATATCCTAAACAGACTGGAAACAACTTTTTATAAAGTATGCTTCCCAGTGGGATTTGAACCCATGACCTCCGGATCACAAGGCAAACGCCTTGACCACTGGACCGTGGAGGCAGTCAGTTGCGTCTTAATAAGGGTAACAAAAGCTTTATAACATATTTGAAATTTTTTCGAAATGGCTGAAATATGATTATTTTAAAGATTTAAACCCCCTTATCTCCGCCATTTTGAAAAAAATCCAAAAATTGAATCGATAAAAAAATGCTATCTAATTATCAAACCTACTTATAAAATTTCACGAGAATCGGTTGAGAAACACGACCTGTAGGCGAGAACAACCGGAAAACTGGATTTCGGACAAACGAAAGAATTTTTGCCGACGCTAAAACGGAGACCTTCGTCACAGAAGACAGTAAGAGTATTACATACAGAACGGAATCTCCTATAAGGTCCCGCGCAATATGCGACCCCATTCCCCGTCCCTGCACCTCTCCCCCGTTATTGTGCCGCCGTGCACACGTCAATGGGTGTGTGTTCGCCTGCTCTCGCCCCTCGACAACGCGAGAACGGGGGAGAGGTGCAGGAACGGGAATTAGGACTCATATTGCGCGGGACGTTAGGAGATTCCGTTATGTATAATAGTCTTGCTGTCTTCTTTGCCTTCGTACGCTCCGCTCTTTCGGTGAACTAAACCATGTACCATCAAATGCATGCACATGCGTCAAAACATTTTCAGGAAAGATATTTCATCTATACTAATATTATAAAGCTGAAGAGTTTGTTTGTCTGTTTGTTTGTTTGTTTGAACGCGCTAATCTCCGAAACTACTGGTTCGAATTGAATAATTCTTTTTGTGTTGGATAGTCCAGTTATCGAGGAAGGCTATAGGCTATATAACATCACGCTACGACCAATAGGAGCAAAGATATAGTGGTAAATGTGTAAAAAACGGGAGAAATTATTTCATCTTTGAAGCCTTCCGTTGCGTGCGCCGTGAAAACGGTTCAAGATACACAAAAAATATGTATTAAAGAATAATAGCTCTTTTAATGATCTAAAAAACAGTCCGCAATAGTATATGTCTATCTTTTAAGATAAACTCACAAAAACCGTTTTTATGGTACCTAATTTGGTCGAAATAATTTGTTTAAGTTGTATCAACATAATAATATTAATCTTTATTCAAATAAATATGTTGTTGGTTAAGAGTACTTCATCTATACTTATATTATAAAGCGGAAGAGTTTGTTTGTCTGTTTGTTTGTTTGTTTGTTTAAACGCGCTAATCTCAGGAACTAATGGTCCGATTTGAAAAATTCTTTTTTTGTTGGGTAGTCCATTTATAGAGGAAGGCTTTAGGCTATATAACATTACGTTCCGACAACCACGCGAACGAAGTCGCGGGCACAGCTAGTTTTACAAATAAAATTATTTCCTCTATATTTTCCCACACGTGTGCTGTAACAATACCCGCTCAATGCTGGGGCAAATTACGCTGAAATCCTATAAGGTTACGTGGGACTAGTAATAACCTGCTAGGGAAATTATTTTTCATTTTTTGATCAAGTAAAGGAAAAATCTGAAAAATTAAACGTGAAACATATAAGGAGGTTGAGAACTTGGCCGAAGAAAGAGTGACATGGAAAGCATTCCACCGACAAGAGCCCAGCTCTTAAATATAAGAAGAAGATATTTTTAAATGTTATAGGACGGCAAACGAGCAAGCGGTTCACCTGATGGTAAGTGATCACCGCTGCCCATGGACAATTGCTACACCTGGGGTGTAACAAGAGCGTTACCGGCCTTTCAGGGCCCTCCCCAGAGGAGGAGGGGGGGAGACGGGGCTCCGGCTCTCTCACTCACCGAACGAAGCATAGTAGCGGTGAAGCTACTACTCAGACGTCGATTTACTGTGAGATTGTGGTACTTCCCCGGACGAGCCGGCCCATTCATGCTACTAGCAAAACTGAGTTTTGCCGGTAGCGTGGCTCTACCACAACTATATATTTTTCATAACGTGTTACATAAGTACATAAATTGAATTTTTGAACTTGAATGAATGAATGAAAGTTCAGGCATCATCATCAATAAATTTAAGAACTAGGTACGTTCTTGTCGGTGGAGTAGTTTTCATGTCTCCTGATCTTCAGCCAAATGCTCGACTTCCCTATACGACACGACTTCTGCCTTTTCTTTTACTTCATCCATGAACTTTCTTTTCCTCTTCTTGCCTCGATCTTTCCTTCCATGATATTTTTGATGAAATTATCGTGTCGTATACGAGTATAAGACAGCCAAAGAATATTTGCCAAACAGTATTCATTGCACAATCGGCTCAGTGCGTGAACAGTAACGTTTTCATTGTGTTTTACACCACAGCCTACTTATATCGGTAAAAGTAACTTTTAACACAAATAAAAAGTTATTGCTCACGCACTGATCCAATTGTGCAATTAATACAAGATGATTCTTTAAATTAGTTTCACGTAATTACGTTAAACTAATTTAAAGAATCATACACATAATTACGTGAAACCAATTTAAAAAATTATCTTGTATTAATTACAAGATGATTCTTTATTTGATGACAGCTACAATCCAGTCACAGGTTGAGTCACACAATAAACTGTTTGAGAGTGTTGATATATTTGCGTGTTCAATATATCATTTTAAAAAAGAGCTCCACCAGTTACTCTCTGAGCATGATTATATGCATTCTTTATAATTTAATGTGTATGATTATTATTATTCTGTTTATTTTTTAGTTTTATTTTCTTAAATTTACTGTATTTCACTGTATGTTTTACTAAACTTTAATATTGTAATTAACTAAATCATAATTTACAATTTTAATGGACCTGAATTTGAACATCAAAGTAACTTTGTTTTTTAGCTAACCCTCTATTTAAATAACGTGTAGATAAATAAATCTGTGGATAACATGGTTGGTTACAAAATTGTGGACATATATGCCTACGAGTACATTGTATAAAATTGTATTTTGTAACTGTTTGTTATTCCTAAATAAACAAATAAAAAAATCCACTGGAGAATATAACAGAAACTAAATATTTTACGTGGATTTGTTTGGTGATACAGACTTTTTCTTTTGCTTTCTACCGTAAAGTTAATTTTAATCTGTAAACTTAATTTACGTGAAGCTAATTTACAGAATCATCCTTGTATTCTACTCACTAACAAATCACGTTTACGTCGCGTTTACGTTTGTCGTGATTCCATGCATCGGGCAGGCATCGGGTTTATGCAGTGGGCAGTGGCGTAGCGTGGGCTTTCGCCGTCTGGGGCCGACCGGAAATTTGCCGCCCTATTATTATAATTACGAGTATTATGTTATTTAATAAAATTAAAATGGCACAAAAACAGCTTTAAAATAAAAATGCCCTTTTTTATCTAAGATATTTTTCGATTTTAGATTATAACTATAATACGGTAAACTAATACGGTAGGTATATTATATTATATAATACGGTACACACTCATAGGAAAAATACATATTCTGTAATATAGAGATCGGATAATCGGATGCATATTTAAGTAGGTACATAAAGTTAATTTTTCGATAGCAAATTATGGAAGCCTTAAGATATTTTTTATTAAAAATAAAATCCCCGGATTCCCGGAAACTATATTATGTTGTAACAGGGCAACTGTCATTTGTGTCAAATTGGGTTTATTAAATCTCAAGGTGTAAGTATAAGTCTAAGGTATAAGTACACTTGAATTTAAATTATTCCGAGATCACGGTATTTTTATTTTTGGCGTAGCGTTTTTGCATACCAAAAACGCTACGCCACTCTGAAGCGTGTGTGTATCGAACTGGCATGTTTCGAGTTTACGTAGTAGAGTCCTCAATATTTATTTAAGACCTGCTTAGTTGAAGTGCATTTTAGTATTATCGGTCAATACTATTTTCTAGCAGGGTCTTTGGGCTTAAAAGGGTACCAAAACGGGACCCTATTACTGAGATCCCGCCGTCTGTCCGTCCGTCTGTCACAGGGCTCTATCTCCTGAACCGTAATAGATAGCTAGACACTTGAAATTTTCACCGATTATTATTTACGTGGCCGCTTTAACAACAAATACTAATAAGTTTTTATCAAAAAAAAAAGTTTTGTACCTTTTATTGTGAGACAACACAAAACAAATAAGCCCAAACTCAACGGTTTTACGCGACAAAAAAGAGGGGTGTTATGTTTGACGCTAATGTCTGTCTGTCTGTAGCGTTTGCGATTTCGATGCAGTTGTTTTACGTAAAAGAAAGTTCAAGTTCCCTTGCGGTGGTTCTTCTTCTTCTTCTTATTTAAGAGCTTAGTGGCTCTTGTCGGTGGAGTATGCGCCAAACTTCTCGGTTCTCTGCCTTACTTTTTAGTGCTTGATACGACATGACCCCTGCTTTTTCTTTCAGTTGGTCTACATAGCTCTTTCTTGGTCGTCCTGGACCTCTTCTACCTTTTATCTTTCCTTCTAGTATGTTTTTAAATAAGGAGTCATGTCGTATTAAGTGACCAATACCAAGTGGTTCTTAGCTATATAATAATATGGTTATAGGTTTGATGAAAATTGGTTCAGCCGTTTAAAAGTTATTGGGGGTTTACGCTTGAAAGTCAAGGCTTTCTTTAGCAATAATGGCGCTAGATATATCAAGTCGTATTGGTAGTTCCGCTACTCATCACTAGATGGCGTACTTGACAGTCGGGTTTTTTTTAATTTGCCTAGCAAACAAACTTGAGTTACCCGTTTATCGCAGTTAGTAGGTATAAACCAAATAAAAAACCGGCCAAGTGCGAGTTAAACTCGCGTGGGTTCCGTACAATTGATTGAATTCTTATAGGTTTTCCTGTAATCTACAAACAATGAACTATATTCTGTATTTTTTTCAATGGTCAATTTTCGTCTTCTTTCATTAATAAAATCAAAACTATTTATTTTACAATAATAATAAAAACATATTTGAGATCCTCATAATAAGCCGTTTCATTTAATATATGACACAGCAAGGTTTGCAAAACTTTTTTTTTTATTTCCTAATTTGTCCCCGTAAATGACCCTTATTTTTAAAAAATATTTATTTACTTTGCACATATGTGTTTGGGTCATAGGATTACAACATTCTACTAAACTTCACCTGATTCGGTCCAGTAGATTCGGAGCAAATTGGCTGTGACAGACGGACGGACAGACAGACGCACGAGTGATCCTATAAGGGTTCCGTTCTTTAATTTTTTGTACGGAACCCTAAAAAAGAATACGTTCCTTTAACTAATTACGATTTACTTTATACACTTTCCGCTCATGGGTTATACGTAACCAAGGCCTTACTAATGAACTTGGCGAGTTACACAAACTAAAGAAAATAGAGACCTTGGTGGTATTGAAAGCTTCTTACCTACTTCGTTCGATAGAAAGCAATAATTGTAGTCTTTGATCTCGGCTTACAATTCGCTCTGTTGATATAATGTGTAATCCACATCCGTTTACTATAAGTTTGGTTGGACTTGGCGTCGATAACCTCACAGCGATGCATGGGTACGTTGTGCAAAAAAGCATCATTGAGAATATTTGTTTGTGAAAAGTCTAGGTATGTTTTATTTATTTATTTAACTTTATTACAATACATGTCAATGGCTAGGGGCCTTTTCTACCAGTCAAACAACAAACAGATGATGCCGAGAAAACAATCTTTTGGGGTACAATACAATACAATACCCTTTATTGCACAAAAGTATAAAAAAATAATATAAAGAATTATTTTTAATATTACTAGTCACACATCTCAGAAGAATGGGAAGAGGAGATTATTAATTTGGTTTATGTAGGTAGGTATACTTAAAATATTTAAATATTGACGTGAAATCCCACTAACCTATTATAACACACACTAATAACGTACGTATTTACGCGTCATGGGCACGAATTGCAGATATCCGTTTAGATCTACGTAATAGGTAACTACTTTCCAAGATCCTCATAAATCAATCCGGTTTTATGCGTAGCAGGTATGAATATTTAAGGTGCAAGTTCGTAGCCGACTGTAGACAGCAGCAGCAGACGTGTAGCGGCGACACTACTGGTTTCTATGTATTCCTATGAAATAGCTTTCGCAGCTAGCGACACGTTCGCCAGACCGCAGACGACGTGTCGTCGGGCCGCAGATCAGTAGTACCACCACGTAGTACGACCAATGATCAGAAGAGGTAGAAGTTAGTACCTATATTAATCGGCAACTAACTTGTACCACTTCTGATCTGTGGTCGAGCGATGTGGTGGTACTACTGATCTGCGGCCCGACGACACGTCGTCTGCGGTCGGGAGACGCGTCGTCTGCTGCAGGTGTGCTGCTGCCGTTAAACTTGTACCTTTAGATAGTTTTGACAAATTCTGCAGCCACAACATAACATAACATAAATAAATAAAAAATGCGTACTTACATATTATAACTTATACAGAGTGACTTTTTAAACACCAGCCAAATTTTTGGAGCAAGTTCAGTCCATGATACTGAACTACTTTCTATAAAAAAAGTTATTAAAAATCGATAAAAAATTTTCGTCCTCCCATACAAAATCCGTTTGACCTATGGCATATGGCTTGGCTAACCTCTGATTTGTATGGAAAAGCGAATTTTTATTTTAGTTTTTCGTCAATTATTTTTATGGTAAGTAGTTCAGTATCATGGACTGAATTTGCTCCAAAAGTTTAGCTGGTGGTTAAAAAATAAGCGTGTATAAATAAAAAATGCGGCGATTTTATACAGCAGCTTTCGAACAATATAATCCCTTGTGCTTTTAAAAACGCAAAGTGGGATTTTCCATGCAGCTCATAACTTTTTGATAATATAATGGAAACCCAGGTGGAGGTTTCGCTTCGAAAAACAAAGGGTCGGCGGTCGCACGGTGGATTATTGGCATCGTACAAACTACGTCGTACATCGCTGTATGGCTGTGCGAAGTTTTAGATTATTCTCCACCACATAATGTCGCTAAACTTCGAACTCAGATAAATCTAAATAAAGATATTTAAAAAAAAAGTGATAATACTTAATCTCAATTTCATGTAAGTATTTTAAATGAATAAGGCAGTTTTTATCTTATAATGGCAAAAGTGATGCAATTTATCTTTTAAAAAACTCATTATGGATTTATAGGATTTATCTGGATTTTAAAAAAATACAACGTGGAAGGGAAATACCTGTAATCTGTAATAAATCGAACCACGATCTATATACTAGATCATTACCTATAGTTTATTGAAATTAAATTAACAGCCGAAAAACAAAAAAAATATTTGACATTCCATACAAAAGTGTGCGGCCGCCTGGGAGATTTGTATGGGAATGTCAAATATTTTTTTGGCTTTTTGACTGTTATTTTAATTTCATTACAGGTACTTTCATTATAGGTAGTGATCTAGTGCACACAACCCACAAGGCAAGCACAAGGCACAAGTGCACAACACAACACAACGCAACGCACTTGCGAGTCTGTACGACGGTACGAACCATGGCCACGCCCGGGGTTGGTTGACATACGTATACCAAAATATTAAAGCATACGGCATACCTACTCCGGCACGAGGTCCCCACATAAAATAACATTGCCTTCCTTTTTCTGTTGGGTATAATATCACATTGAGATTAGGCTTCATTTTATTAAATATCTTCGTAAACATTTAAAAAAAAGTCACAGTCAATATTGACTTTGACGTTCGTTGACAGACAGACAGTTACATTCATTGACGACATTGATTGACATCACATGATTGACATTTATTGTTTACATTACGAAGCCTGACGTGTATTTTAGTTCACGAATTTTATTATTTTCCGTGTATTTACTAATACTGAAAGAGTAATATAACTTTCAGTGTATATAATAACCGAACATAACTAGTATTCAAGATGCTCAAAGCTGTAATTTTAATCGGAGGGCCCCAAAAAGGTACTAGTGTACGTCACCGGTATTGTTGTGTAAATTATCGCTTATTTCTATAGTAATAACCATAATATTACAAAATTTACAACGTTTTCGAGTGACTTTACACATATTTCATCCAAATTTACGAACCAGAGTTTCATAGTGTTAAATTAGAGTAAAATCATTAAGTTATTGAAGGTTGCAGAATCTCACTTTGAAAGCTGATAAGGCAGCCACGACTCATCGTATATCGATAAATATTATAGTTTAAGTTGCCACTGACAATGTGACCTTCACGCTTTCTTTGTATGTGAATATAAACGAGTCTATAATTTCCTGAGAGGCCAGTAACGCTCTTGTTACATCCCTGGTGTTGCAGTTGTCCATGGGCAGTGGTGATCATTTACCATCAGGTGACCCGCTTGTTCGTTTGCCGCCCTATAACAAAAAAACAAAAAAAAAACAACAATTATTTTTAATCGAAACAAAGAAAACATGAATCATTGCTAAGTACTTATATCCTCATGTATGGCTAAATAATATGGTGAGATTTTAAAACTAGCTTTTACTTGCAACCCTGTATGCTTATATCACTTGTGGGTTGAGCTGACATGACACACCTGATGGTAAACGATTACCATAGCCTACAAACACCAGCCCCTGTACCACGGCACTAGTGATAATGTTTATTATAAATCATTATCTCACTTTGCATAATAATAACGAGCGGGCTGGCACTGTCCATCGCGCTGTATAAGGGAACTTTATCTGGGTTATTTTATAATTTCAAAGAAATTGCACATATAAGTTTTCGGCAGTCAAAATATAAACTTGAAAGAAAATATAAGTAAAAGAAGTTTTCTATACTGATGATCAATTATACAATTCTCTTTCAAGTTCATATTTTGACTTTATATATGCAATTTCTTCGAAGTTACAACAACT
This sequence comes from Acrobasis repandana, assembly GCA_963576875.1. Lineage (NCBI taxonomy): Eukaryota > Metazoa > Arthropoda > Insecta > Lepidoptera > Pyralidae > Acrobasis > Acrobasis repandana. The sequence continues at coordinate 5,858,297 of OY756238.1, forward strand.
TTGCCGTAATCTGACATGTTTGTATTGAAAATTCTGATTCTGTCAAGGGTAAGGGGACTTTTAACTACTCACCTCTGAAGCGGCCAGATTTGGTCGCTCGAACACCAACAAGTGTCAACCTTTATACATTGACATAAAAATATTGGTCCCTTGACAATAAAAATTGACCAAGGAAGAATGGGAAGTTATTTTCTTACTGATTCATCTTGTGGGTCATGTGCCTATAAAAATAAAGATTTTGCTAATGAAGTCTACTCTAATATGTTCAGTGTTTTCTATTCCAGGGACTCGCTTCAGGCCACTGTCCCTTGACACTCCAAAGCCCCTATTCCCCATTGCTGGAGTGCCTCTGATACAGCATCATATTGAAGCGTGCGCTAAACTCAAAGACTGCAAGGAGATCCTCATCATTGGGTCATATACCGCTACGGTGATGGCGCAGTTTGTGAGTGATATGCAGAAGGAATTTCATGTTATTATCAGGTGAATGCAATATTTTTGTGGCCTTTATGAGGCTAACGATTGCAATGCTCATCGTCAGGTCTGCTGGTCTTTTTGTTTATTGTAATGCTCAATGTGCATTGGAAGCCACCACTCATGGTGCAAATTTAGAAGGCAATGTGTTAGGGTTGCCATCTCTCGAAAGGACCAACACGGGAGTTTTGTATATTTAAGAAATTTATCGGCGGGGGGGGGGGGGGGGGGGAGGCGGCGCTTATTATAAGAAAATCATTAATAAATTTTTTTAATTATATTTATTTTGTTTTCGAGCAGCATCTAATATTTTTCGGTTTTTCACCACAAAATCATAAATAAATAAATATATACGGACAAATTACACTGATTAACCTAGCCCCAAAGTAAGTTTAAAACTTTTGTTATGGGATACTCTGCTTTTACTAAAGAAATACTCATTCGGTTTCTTTCCTTGCTCCTTACTTGCTACGAGACTGAATGAAGAGAGTGAATAGCGACGAGCGAGAGACGGGTGCATTTCATTTTTAGAAAAACCGGAGAAATTATGGCTCTCCGGGAGGTCGGGAGGTTAACCATTATCACCGGAGTCTACCGGGCAATCTGGGAGGGTTGGGAACCCTACAATGTGTTCAAATCTTAGTTCATGCCTAATTTTTTCATCACTTGTTTTTATTTCATAATAAATTCTGTTTTGCTGAAGATAATTAATATGACTGTAAGTTGGAGACCAAAAAAGAAGATGAAAGGAATGCATAAGAAATGATATGAAAGAAGACGAATATGTGACTCACAATAGGGAAAATTATAAATAAAAAAATTACATTAGGCGCCAACGTCATATAAATAAATGGGAAATTGTAAAGAAGAAGAATGATTATAGGTATATGAGGAAGTTTGAAAGTAGTAAATAAGGGGCAATAGGTTGGGCTGGTATGGGCATGTTATGAGAAAAAAGAAAAGTCACATTACAATATGGGTTTTATATTTACAAGTTAGCGGATATCGAAATAGGGGCGACCAAGGAAACCTTGGAGGGAATACGTAAGGGAAGCTACGGGTAATAAGGGAGTAAAGGACAATTTGACAAAGGATAGAATGAGATGGAAAAAGCTGACACACTGAGCCGACCCCACATAATAGTGGGTTAAGGACAAGGCCTAGCCATGTGGTTCCCGGCAGTGTAGAATAGGACCACTCCAAGTTTCCCGTGGATGTCGTAGAAGATGAATTAGAAAACACAAGCTAAACAAAGCTTATAAACATCAATGAGACCTCTCCAACCTGTCTGGCCAGCGTGGAGAGTGTAGGCCAAATCCTCTAACTGCTCTGGCTAATATATGGCTTGTATACAGAGAGGGTCGTCCTCCTACAGTGGAGCTTAGAGTGGAGTGAGGAGATAATGATAAAAAACAAGCTGAACAAGAAGAATAAATTGAGGTTTTGATTGCAGGTACCTTCAAGAGTTTGCACCGCTTGGCACAGGGGGCGGTCTCTACCACTTCAGGGATCAGGTGCGAGCCGGGAACCCCGCGGCTTTCTTCTTGCTAAACGGAGATGTCTGTGCAGATTTTGCTTTGAAGGAACTGTGGATGTTTCACTCAGAGAGTCCTGAAGCATTGGTAAGGAAAAAATGTCATAAATTTTTTTAGCTACCTTCTTTATGTCAGTTCAGCGATGGCTCATCCACGCGTCAACTCGTGAACGGGTGCCGCCAGTTCGCCTACGCGCCAGAAGGGCTTTGTTAATTTACAAAGATATTATACCTAATACAATAGCTTGCGAACGAGTGCTAAATTCAATTTTTATAGAAATAAGTAACACTGAGTAGTCCTAAGAAATGGAGCCGTCTTAAAAAAACAGTTCCTACTGGCGCGTTCACGAGTTGATGCGTGGATCAGTTGTTCAAAATGATTGACTTAGCCTAGAATACGATTTCAGGTAACGATAATGGGTACAGAAGCGACGCGGCAGCAGTCAGTGCACTACGGCTGTATGGTGCGCGACCCCGCAACCAAGGCAGTTCACCATTACGTGGAGAAGCCCAACAGCTATGTAGCTACATTGATCAACTGCGGGGTGTATGTGTGTTCACTGCAAGTTTTCAACACTATGGCCAGTGCTTTTGAGAAGAAACAGGATGGATTTTATAAGTAAGTTTATAAGGGCCCTTCCACACGACGTATTTTTTACACTTGTACGACGCGCGTTTTTGATGCGCGCGTCCTCTGCGTTTTCATCGCGTTTTGGCAAATCTAACACGTTTTTTGTCGCAAATGAAACGCGCTGTAAGCGCGCGTTTGTTTCGATACAAACGCATTTGAAACGAACTTCGAACGTGCGTTTGTATCGATACAAACACTCGTTTGAAGTTAGTTTCATTTGCAATTATTGAAAATGCACTGCGTCTCAGCGGAGGCGCGCTATGCAAACGCAATACAGACGCGATACAAACGCGCGCTTACAGTGCGTTGCGTTCGAAAAACGTGGCGTTTGTATCGATACAAACGCAAGGATCGTGTGTAAAGGTTAAAAAATGCCGGCTTCCTTGCGTTTGCTGAGCGTTCAACTTGCGTTTGTATCGATACAAACGAGCATAAAAAAAACGTCGTGTGTAAGGGCCCTAAATAGATTTTGGCTATAAATAGTAAATAATACTGCTAGAGAGATGAAGAAAATAATGTTTTCAATAGGTTATTTTACCGTGTTTGTTTTATGAACAATATTTTATATAAAACCACAAATATATTATAAGAAATCTTTTTCTGAAAACAGCATGGTGAAAACAGCAAAATTGGTTATTTAATAAAGCTAATGCTTTATTAAATAACTAATTTGTACCGAAGTGCATTAGCACTTCAAATATTAGTATGAAGAAAAGTGGGAGCGTGGTGGGGACATATCATTATCTCTTTCGTACGCGTGATACCTAATGGCAGTAACGGCTCAGGTTAGTTGATACCCATACCACCAGATAATTTTGAAAAGCTTCTAATTTAATTATTTATGCGCGGATTAAAATAATTATTTTGGTTTTCATTTTCGAATTATGTTACTTTTTGATTAATTAATAAAAAAATTGAGTGAAATACCGTATTACATACATAGTTAAAAACCTATAATATAACCCACTTATGCACGATATGTGTGCGTTTGTTTTCATCCACAAGTCTGAAATGAGAAAGGTTTTTTTGTTTGTTTTTAAAAGTCCAAGTTCTGTAATTTATTTATTGTGAAGTATAAAAAAGGGTTGAATAGCAAAACACATTGATTTTTTTGTCGATTTATTCTAACGTATAACTAATTGTATAACTTGATGGGCGAACCCAACAAAATCTATCTACCATTCTTGTCGGTTGAGTAGTTTCCATGTGCATATATTTTTCATTTTGTTTCAGTGGAAATAACGGACAAAGCAGCCCGGATTATATGTCTTGGGAACAAGATGTGTTAGCGCCGTTGGCTGGCACCAACAAATTATATGCCATGCAGGTCAGAAAAAGAACACCTTGTATTTGTAAATAACATAAGTAGACATAGATATGATGTCACGTCATTACGAGTATGCCTTACAAGACAAGACAAATGTTATTCTTTGCGAGATAGTGGGCTTCTAGATGGAAAATAGGAATCAAAAATATTAAAATATAGATAATAGAAATAGGGTTATTACCTGTGTGTGACGTCATCTGACAAATAACCACCGCCATGATCGAAATAGCGTTTATGGCACAGTTGTTGAAATTTAACTTAAAAATTGATTTTTATAGATTACACATCCCGAAAATATTCACGCATTGTACTTATTATGTAATAAAAATTGTTTAAAAAGATTTTTCACAATTTGTCAAATAGCGTATTAAGTGAACGCCAGTTAGTCTTCTCAGGTAACGAACTGGTGGTCTCAAGTGAAAACAGCCGGGTCAGCGATATACACAAACCAGCACTATCTAGAACTACACAAAGACCGTATTTCAAAAGCAGCGCCTTGCCAGATACTGCCAGATGTGTTCATACATCATCATCAACAGGTCCTTTTTAATCTCCAATGCAGGAGCATAGCACCCTCTATGTACTATCTACCAGAGCCATACTTGGCCAGAGCAGTCAGAGGATTTGGCCTACACTCTCCACGCTGGCCAGACGGGTTGGAGAGATCTCATTGATGTTTTATTTGTTAAGCTTGTATTTCCTATGTCGCCTTCTACGACATCCTCGGGAAGACTTTGAGTAGTCCTATTCTACTCTGCCGGGAACCACACGGCAACGAGTTCATACACCCAACAGCAATTGTCGATAGCACAGCTGAGGTATCTTAAGAGTTCTATGTTTTCAGGTCACAAACTGGTGGTCTCAAGTGAAAACAGCCGGGTCAGCGATATACGCAAACCGGCACTATCTAGAACTACATAAAGACCGTATTTCAAAAGCAGCGCCATGCCAGATACTGCCAGACGTGTTCATACACCCAACAGCAATTGTCGACAGGACCGCATTGGTAAGTCCACACGCACCTTTTGACATTGGATATGTCTTTTTGTTCGATCCCCTTATTACTCGAAGAGTTGTGAAGATATGATATTTAAAAAAGGCTCAAAAGACGCGTATTCACGAGAGCTTTTAGGTGCAAAAAGAAATTAGTTATGGCCGAAATATAGCGAAAAAAATAATCCGAACTTTTGATTTTGGCTCTCGATGTTTTCGAAATGAAGAATGATATTAAAAAATTAGAGAAAAACTCCTCTGGAAAATTTTGTTAGCTACAATTTGAGCCTAAAACAAAGACGATCGGGTTGAAGGTTTGCCCTGTAGCCTAACCTTTTTGAAAAATGTCAAAAAGTCAGAACGACATTTTTTCGAATTCCGTAGATTCATGTCCAATGTAATCGAATGCTCGATAGTCGTGTGAGGCACGAAATCCGTGAATTTTTGCTAATTTGTTGCAGCAGAACTAATCATTATTTTAATTTTTTTGAATTCTCCAAGTACATCGGTTGCCTGGAAGAGATTACAGTTGCGATAAGGCCGCATTTTGACATCTGTTTTATGTTTTATATTATAATAATAATAATAATCTTTTTCAAATAATATGGTATGTTACATTTATGCATTTAACAATACATTGTTAATATTAAGGTAATATAAATTAATGGTACCTGAGCTAGGATGAAGATCATCCTGTATTTCAGGCGTTACAACGCTAACTGGTACTATAAACATAATAAACAATTACACTTCAAAGTTAAATTACAAATTAAAATAAATCATTTATTATTTTATAACTATTAATAATTAATAATTCCTGTTTCTTCGTAAGACATATTTAGTAGGGCTTCTTGTAGAGTTTTTTTAGTTGCACTATAATTAAAGGGATAAAAATCTAATTTTTTATTAAGTCTATTGTAGAGGAGTGGGCCGAGGAAAAGAAAAAATCGAGAGTATTATAGTAGAGAGAGAGAAAATATTGTTCTGTATCATGTTTTGGTGCAACGAAGATTTTAACTGTCTGATTGTTGTTTTTATTATAAGCGCACCATAATTTAATTATGTGCAGGTATTGTCTTTTGTTTTCTTACAACAACCATGTTTTCAGGACATCACAGTAGATTCACAAATGGCTTTTTCACGGACTTTTTTAATAGGCGCATTATTATGCCGAAACCTTTTGAAAGCCATACAAAACTTGTATGATTTTGTATTTGTAAGACATTGACAAAGGTGCAAAATGTAAAAAATATTACTTACGCCAAAACGTTTTGAAAAATTGAGTCACAAATTACCATACCTAAAGCTGTTTTTCCTCCAAAAATAATACACAATCTGCCCTGTGTAAAATTAGGTTCTTTCTTGTCGACAGATCGGACCGAATGTGTCTATAGGTTCCGGCGTGACGGTCAAGGCAGGCGTACGGATAAAGGAGTCTATCGTGTTAAATAACGCAACCATACACGAACATGCGCTGGTTATGCATTCTGTCGGTGAGTCATCATCATCATCAGGAGTGCTATTTTTCATTTAGGGACTCAGCGAAACACAAAACGTGTAGTTTTCCAACTCACCACTCGCGTTCCGACGCATTGCATCGTATTTTTGAAACCGTCGTGTCAGCGATAAGTAATATTGTGTTACGCAGAAAATATCATAAATTTGTCAATGGTTTTCTAAATATTTCAACAAAAATTAAAAAATGCAACGTGAAACGGAACGTTACTCCATGGAACGTTTCTTTGACATTTGTACGCTACAAATGTCAAAATTACGAGTGGTTCAGACCACTGGTTGCAAATCCTTCGCATACGATCAATTCAAAAATGCGCCCGTTTGGAAACACTCGCGCAAATCATTTGTAAGTCCCTGAATGAAAAATAGCACTCCAAGTCTTTTTTAGTCTCCACTGCAGGAGCACGACCCTCTCTGCACTACCAGAGTCTTATATTAGCCAGAGCAGAGGATTTGGCCTACACTCTCCACGCTGGCCAGACGGGTTGGAGAGGTCTCATTGATGTTTATAAGCGTTGTTTAGCTTGTGTTTCCTAAGTTGCCTTCAGCGACATCCACGGGAAGGCTTGGAGTGGTCCTATTCTACTCAGCCGGGAACCACACGGCACCGTTTGTCGGTGAGTATAACATCTTTTTACCCAACTATTATTATTATTCATCTTTTTACCCCAGTACTTTCTTCTCTCCTCGCCTTTCCCTATTTGGGGTCGGCTCTGTATGTCTGGGACTGAGACGCCGCTGTCCGTCCGTCTTTCTACAGGGTTTATCTCATGAACCGTAATAGCAAGACACTTGAAATTTTCATCGATTATGTATAACAGTGTCTACTATAAGAATAAATAAGTACTAAAAATAAAATAAAGTTAAAAATTAAAGAGGGTTGTCTTGTCATACAAGAAACGTGTTTTTTTAGGAGGTACGGAACCCTTCATGTTCGGGTCTGTCTCGCACTTGACCGGTTTTTAAGCTTAAATGTTGTAGCTAGATGAAGCTACTAGTTGAAGAGAAGGTAGTTTCGTAGTTAGTATCAGGCCTGTGTCACTCCCCGTTTAGGTATCAAAAATGTACAGGCGGCCCCTCCGGGTGGTAAATTCAGCTATACGAATCGTTTGTCCAGAGTAATAAGAATGAAATTCGCTTGATATGGATGTCTAGGTATCTTTACGAAAAGGTGCTGAGTTCTGACGTGAGCTAAATTAAACCATATCGCTAGCCACATTGAGTAGATATTTCTTTGAATTTCTTTGCTGTCTGAGACTTCTGTACGTTAGTATTATCTATTCTGTGGTAGTATGTAATACTCTTACTGTGTTCTGTAGTAGTGGTGCCGCTCAGTTTCAGAAAGATGCTAGATGCGGAATACTACTGAACAAGCGGACGAAGCCTTAGCCTTAGGGCCACTTCACATAAAATAAAATAATAAATAAATAGATAAGGACAAGTCACACAGAAAAGAAAAAATATGTGTAAGTAGTATAATATTGGGAAGTCTAAATCACTCCTGTTCTTCAGACTCACACTTCAATGTGTTCGTCTTCATCACATTCGTGACTTAGACTTCCCAATATCATACATTTAACCATTTCGATACAGTTGCTTGTTTCCATCAGTCCTAAAAATAACTGATGAAAACTGTGATCGGATTAGCTCATAAATCAGAATAAATCAATTCTTGTGTAACATAATGTACCGAACACTAAATAATTCTCGAGAAGATTTTAGAATTATAGTTATTTTCGATGATTTATTTTATTTAAAATAGTACACGAAACAAAAAAAAAATTAAAAACAATCGAACTGTGAATGCTTTAAAAGAGCAAAACGGGCGCGCGCTTTTCGAGCCCTCCTCGAGGTTGAATATAGGACTTCGGTTTCGAAGGAGAGGCTCTTAAGCGCGCTTCCCGTTTTGTTGGTAAAGGGCGAGTCATATTTTGGGAAGGGAAGAGGTCGCAATGGAAGGTCCTGATTGGGGGCAGGTCCAACCGTTAGCAACATTCACCCGCTCTGTTCGCTCAGCAATGTAAACTGTGCCCCCAATGTGTCGTAACACCACAGATACAAAGCATCGTTACTAAGAGTCCCATTTACTATCGTCGAAAATTTTGTATATATGTTCACGAAACACAAAAACTTTAATATCGCGATGCAGAAAAACTACTTTATGAACGCAATTGCAAACTCGATATCTGTTGTGAAACATAATAAACATAAGTCATGTATTCCCTTGCACCAAATGCATAAAATAAAATTGTATATGTGAGCGAATTCGCGTCATAGTCACGTCATGATGCGAATCAACGAACAAACAACGTCACGTATAAGCTAAATGCCCATTCACACGTTATAATGGATTCATATGAATAGCAAACAAGCATACGGTTGCTGTAATAAGGTACGTAATCATCATAGCCGTTCGCAAACCTTTTTTGATACAAGCGTTTGTATCAAAGCATACCGTATTTATAATGAAACGTTACATCGGATCACGTAGGTATTGTACATGCTACGTGTGTGTTCATCAAAAAAATCATTATACTAAGACATAACTCAGGTTAAACCAAGCAAGAAAAAAAAAAAAAACTCTTTCGAATCCAACAAATAACTCAAGGATTATTTTTAACTATACTAATTTATATACATCGTGTAGAGGAGCTCTTATTATATACTTATGACATACCTAATAATATTTGTTTGCGGAATACATGTTAATTGTCGGATAGCTTTGAAATTTCATTCCCGCAATAACGATTACACGGTAGTCTTTGACATATGATTCTACTGCTACTAAACTTTCAGGAAATGGTTGTAATATGGTTTTGCTAACTTTGAATATTTTATACCTTTTTGTAAATTATGGTGTAATCAACCGAAATGCATGGACTTAAGATTCAATTTAAATAAATTGTAATGATTTGCTAGCACGACATATTTTATCCGGCTACTTCTAAGGTGTTATAGTTATACTCATACCACCACAATCATTGTCCTGTTTGTGCTTCTGCCATCTTCTTGAAAAATGTAAGTATTATCTTTATCACACGCCCATACCTACTATATTTATTTATTTAATAATTATGAAGTAATGTAACAGTGGATTTATTTATACGAAAAGAAAATTCATACTCATGAGTATGAATTTTCTTTTCGTTAACCAGATCATCTGCCATAAGGCAGTCGAATAAAACAATGCTTCTACTATTCTTAAAATGAAGTTTTTGTGTGTTTAATTACAGGTCGGGCTATGAAAGTGATGATTCAAATTATAATTATATGACAAAAAAAAGAAATGTGGGTTTTGAGACGGGAGAAGAGACGGGAGAAGAGATAGGTCCTTTAGGAATAAGGTACGTACCTCTTTCTTAGCTAATCTAAGTTTGAATGTGATTTTGTATGATGATTTGTGAATTCTAACCTTCAAACTTTGTGAATAAATAAGACAACGTCAACGAATTAGATTAGTCTACCCCATCGTTACCTCATAACTCCGTCAAATATAAACCGATTTAAAAAATATATGTTTCGTTTTAAAGAATGCATTGCAAGGCAAGTCCCATGTATTTTTTTAAGATCAGAGAAAATATCTTGAAGCTGGAGACCGAATTTCTCAACAGACAACTGCAGCTTAAATATTAATTAATACATTTGCATGCTCATATAACTTTTTTTTAATTATTTTCTTATAATTTGAATGAAGATCGGATGAAGGGTTTAAGGATAATGATCTTCTTTTCGGATTGACTGAGGTCTTGAAAGTTTATCTAGATATGTAATAATATGCATAGTATTATTGACATAGTACCTCATAACTCAAGTCTCGCTCTTACTTTGGGGATATCTCAATCTGTGACAGTTAACCGTATATATTTATTTATTTAAATTTAATTAAAACTTGACGAACTATCTTTAAATAAAAGAAATCATTCATAGTTCAAATTTTTCTTATCTCGTTTTCAGATCTAAATCATCGGAACCGGAGTCGATACTGATATCGGACTCTGAAGAGTCAGACGAAGAGAAGTATGTATTAACATAAATGTAAATAGTTACTGCATTTATTTTCTCATAATACGAAATTGTTACCTATTTTTTATGTTATAATTGAACTAACCATACCACAAAAAAAGTACAAGTACTCACGTACAAAAGTCTCACTCAGCAAAGAAATTTAAAGAAATATCTTCTCACTGTGGTTAGCAATAAAGTTTAATTTAGCTTATGCCAGAACTCAGCAAAAAGATCTTGGAGCTGGAGACCAAAATTCCTCAATAGACAACTGCAGCTCAAATATTAATATTTTTTTATGTATGTTACCTCATAACTCCGTCAAATATGAACCGATTGAAAATATATGTTTCGTTTTAATGAATGCATTGCAAGGCAAGTGCTATGTTATTTCTTAAGATCAGAGAAAAGATCTTGGAGCTGGAGACCGAATTCCTCAACAGACAACTGCAGCTTAAATATTAATTAATACATTTGCTTGCTCATATAACTTTTTAATTATTTTTCTACTAATTTTAATGAAGATCGGATGAAGGGTTTAAGGGTAATGATCTTCTTTTCGGATTGACTGAGGTCTTGAAAGTTTATCTAGATATGTAATAATATGCGTAGTATTAATCTTCTTTGCTGGTCTGGGAGAAAAGAAAAAACATAGAATGTAGCAGATGCTTCTCTTCCCGTGCAGATCGTAAAAGCCGATCGAGGGAATGGGCGAGAATTTGAATCATATGAATAGGCGATGCGGTTAGCAACCCATCACTATTATGATTTCCCTTTTCCACCTTCATGCCCACCATTACGCTAAAAGTGGCCTGGGCTTTACCGCCCTTGGCTCTGTCTACCCCGTTAGGGATAAAGACGTGATAGTGTATCTGTATGCGTAGTATTATTGACATAGTACCTCACAAATCAAGTCTCGCTCTTACTTTAGGTTTATCTCAATCTGTGACAATTAACCGTATATATTTATTTATTTAAATTAAATTAAAACTTAACGAACTATCTTTAAATAAAAGAAATCATTCATAGTTCAAATTTTTCTTATCTCGTTTTCAGATCTAAATCATCGGAACCGGGACCGATACTGATATCGGACTCTGAAGAGTCAGACGAAGAGAAGTATGTATTAACATAAATGTAAATAGTTACTGCATTTATTTTCTCATAATACGAAATTGTTACCTATTTTTTATGTTATAATTGAACTAACCATACCACAAAAAAAGTACAAGTACTCACGTACAAAATTCTCACTCAGCAAAGAAATTTAAAGAAATATCTTCTCACTGTGGTTAGCAATAAAGTTTAATTTAGCTTATGTCAGAACTCAGCACCTTTTCGTTTAGATACCTAGAAACCATTGCAAGTCCATTTCATTCTTATTACTCTAGACAAACGATTTGCATAAATAAATTTACCACTTGGAGTGGTCGCCGTGCGCATAGTAATGATGTAGGTATATTATACCTAAACGAAGAGTCACACAGACCTAACCTTACTTACACTCTAATTGACGACCTCTGGAGGTGTCTGTGGTTTAGTAGTCATCATGCTAGACTGTCACACCGGAAGTCCTGGGTTCGATCCCCGGTTAGGTTAGGATGGAATATGTTCTTTTTTAGATTGACTGAGTTCTTAGGAGTTTATCTACATATGTTATTATATATGTATGTTATGACATTTGTCCGTATATATTTATTTATTTAATCCTTAACGAACTATCTTTAAATAAGAAATTATTCGTAGCTCTAATTTTTCTTATCTCGTTTTCAGATCAGAATCATCGGATATGGACTCTGATGAAGAAGAGTCTGAAGACTCCAAACCTGTAACTCTAACTATTTATATATATTAAAATTAAAAGATAGGTACTGTCATACAAAAATCATGTTTTTTTTTTTTTCATCGTAAACTTAAACTTAACTAAAACTTAAACTTTATCATGACATTAACTATATACTTGGAATTTTCACCGATTTTGTATTACTGTAACCGTTATTACAAAAAATACTAAAAATAAGAAAAAGTAAAAAATTGAGGTACAGTCGGTTGCAAAGTCCATTTATAGCTTAAAGATTATAATCGCTTCCACTCGTCTGCCACACAATTCACTCACACATATTTAAATAGAACATATATTCCATTAATAGAAATGTAATCTTTAACGCCTCAGATTAATATGAAAAATGTTCTCATTTTTCTATGTCAGCTTAATAACAAGGATAAAAAAGAGACAGAGATAACCGGTCACTGAGCTGATCTGATAATAACCGATCGACGGAAACTGTCACCTGAATTTACTTTGTGTGAGAGATCAAGTTAATGTTTTCATTATAAGTAGGAAGTTGCTTTATTCACAGCCTTCTCATAACATTTTGTGGTGGACTAGTTAATACAAAAGAATAAATAACTTATTGCATGATAGGACTTTGGATCGAGTCATATGACAGAGGCTATTTTTATGTTTTATGTTTTTGATGTTAAGCTTTTTTTGTTAGTGACCAACATGTTTGTATTCAACATGCCAATTTTATTAGGCGACTTTTATCTAGATAACAGCCGAGATATTTATTAATTTATAGTAAGACATTGGCCTTACCATAATTTACAGAAAAAGCTACTACTATTTTTGCATTTTTATGTTATTTATTTGAGTTCACATAGGATTTAGGACATAATTATCTACCTGTTATCTACACACTTTTAGTAATCATAAACTATTCTTTTGCATTTTTAAGGTTATAGCTTAAGGCCGTACCTAAATTTTCCGGGGACCAGTGCTGCCTCCATTTTAAATAAATCATTTCAAAGAAAACGGAGACATCATTTAAAATTTTGCAACTACCAAGGCCTAGATAACCCTTCAAAGTATTTTATGAACTACTGTTTACAGTTTAAAGTGAGAACGTTAAGCTTTACTACGCACATTTGCTAAAAGTGGCCGTTTTTCGCAAATGTGCGTAGTAAAGCTTAACGTTCTCACTTTAAACTGTAAACAGTAGTTCATAAAATACTTTGAAGGGTTATCTAGGACTTGGTAGTTGCAAAATTTTAAATGATGTCTCCGTTTTCTTTGAAATGATTTATTTAAAATGGGGGCAGCACTGGACCCGGAAAATTCAAGTACGGCCTTAAGTATTCGTTTTCAGGACGAAAAGAAAATTGAAGCTGTCCTTAAAAATACCATCTATTCTTTATGATTTATACGCTTTTATTGTAAAGCCATGCGACGACGCAGCCTTACTTATTTGCTTATGTGCTGTAATAATAAGATAATAGTCGGTAGAAAAATAAATTTGATAACTAAAAACTTACACAGTTAAATAAATTAAATCTGTTTAGTTTGGAGAATTAAAAAGTTGTTACACGTGAAGGAAAGTCTAAGTACAAACGTGCTCAATTCAGGTCAACTTAAAAACATGTACGGACAAATTTTAGGTTGAAAGACCTATGAATTGCTGACTGTGTTGAAAATAATATTTAAACACCTAATTTGAGCACGAATAATATCACTTCGCAAGTAACGATATTGGGAGCTGGACAATAGTTAGCTGCACTAATTACTTCATAATCACCAAGTGAGTATATATAGTTTTGTAAATGTACACTGTAATCAATTTATTAATTATTGATATAAACTATTTATACTAAATTTAATTATTTCTTTGTTGCAGAAAATGGAAGACAACACAAATGTTATGTTTTCACAGTACGCACAAGATCCTTATGAAAACTTAACACAAGAAATAGAGCTATTTGCACAAGAGCGCGAAAGACAAGAGAGGAGAAAGCAAGATGTGTCTAGAAAAAGGACTAAACTCTCGTCGAAGTCCTTCATCATCAGCAAGCAGCAAAAGGGGTTAAAATTAATTCAAATAAAGATAGTGGACTTGGCTCGTGAACCAGCTAGTGCGTCAAGCTCGGGTATCAACGATGTTGTCAGCGCGCAGTATGTGGTACAAGATCAGTGTGATGAAGTGTTAGACCTCACGGAGTCACTTGTTAGGACAATATCGAAAAAACTATGTGCTGATAATTTTTAAGTGTATTTTTTAATGATTGTATATTTTTTCTGTTTAGCGTGTAAGTAAACCTTATAAGTATGTTAATTATTTTTAAGAGATAAATAATAAATAGAATACCTAAGATTTTTTTTATTTTTTTTTTTATAACCGAATATGCTATAATAGGTTTAAACTAACCAAGGATATGAATAAATAAAAGAAAATATATTGTTTCCATCTTATAATATTTATTTACACTACGAAATATTGTCTAAATACCATTTCTTTATACAAATAACATTTTTTAGCGCACAAAAGTTCTTATGACTTAAACAATTAAAGCTACATTCATTTTTACAGTAGTTTTCATATAAGGTCGAAAATGTAGGACTCCCTCGATTTTCTATGTCAATCAAATTACTTCCATCACATAATTCTCTAATCCATTTCTGTTTTTCAAGACCTTTCATTATAATAATTTTATTTTGCATGATTGGTACAATAATTCTCTTAAATTCTCTATAGTCAATGTGACCTTCACTCCAAGTGATTCCTCTCTGTCGCTCGAGGTATCGAACAGTCTTCTTTTCTTCCGGAGATAATGTAGTATATGCATATGGAGGTTTAATTAGAAAAACTTGAGTGAAATCCTTAGTAGATAATGCAAACTCTTTGATTATAAATTTATTACTGCGATCCTTAAATCCTTGCACATCAACGAAAATAATCGAGTTCATGATATTTTACGAACAATGTTACTCAGAGGTCTGTATTCGACTATGCAGTCATTCAAAATTAGACAATATGCTGATGTCTGATCTGGTATCACTTTGTCACACTCTAGTTCGAGGCGAATGTTGATCACCGGTCCTGATTTAATATTATCGTTTTGTCTAGAACAGTCTATCACGAATAATGGTGCAAAATTTTTAAACTCTTGTGCAGTCAACAATGCGTTGCATGGGCGGTTGTAATAAGACTGCTGAAAATTTACATATTGCTCGTATATTAAAGCATAGTTATGATATGAAAAGTTGGTGTTGTAACTTTCGTACGGGTAATATGTAGAGTTTAAAAAAACTTTAACATCTCGAACATTGCAGTGATCGAACTGAGACATATCGTTCATAACGTTGTTCTTTCTGTTTGTTTGTAAACCTAAAATGACATATCTCGGTTTTTCAATTTGTGACGAAGTTTTAATTGACCAAGTGTGTTTTGTAGTCTTTGGTAACAAAGGGTACTCATAAAGGTCCCAGTTTCTATACACTAATTGAATGGGTCTATCTTTTTCAAGTATTTTAAGTAAATTAATTCTTTCTCTATCTGATACTTTAACGTGAGGAACTCGCCATACAATCTTTTTTATGTCAATACTTTCAACTCTTTCGCCAGTGTTTAGCTTTAAAGCATTAAGGTTAGTATTACTTCGTAGCAACACAAGTTCGTGTTTGCAATTGACAATAATTTTTTTATAATCTTCTGCAAAACCTAATATATTGCTGAGAGGTATTGACGCAGCAAAATGACCTGCAATTTCATTTTTTGTACCTTGTATATCCCAACCCCACACTTTGGATACCTTCGCCTCGTCTGCGTTCATAGACACCAGTGCTTTCATAGTAGTAGTTATACCAGCATTCTTCACTTTGTCTATTTCAATACCGTTCAATTCATATCTTATATCTTGAAAAAGGAATAGAAGGGGGTTGTTGGTAAAATGTACGGTTTTAACTGTTTCTTTCTTCTCAACATTGATAACATTTACCACAGCTTCAACATACAAGGTACTTGAACATGGAAGCACATATAAATCTTGTTGGTTTATAGGTATCCGAATTTCATCATTTATATTGAAAGTAGTGGTATAGGGCTTGTAAGAATGAATTTCTATACCGTCTATGGAGTTATCATAAGCGGGTGGGTTAGTTATATTTAAAATACTCATTATAGTAATCCGATCGATTTGAGAAAATGTATATTAGTAGAGGTTAATTTCTTTTTTTTACCACGAGTATGTGTGGTCTTCTTGATTGCTTGATGAGTACTAATCTTTCGAAAAGATGTAGTTGTGTATTTATTGTAGTCAATCATATTTTCTTCAAATGTAAGTACAATTGTACTTCCTCTCCGCGAAAATTTATTAAATTGTTTTTTATGTCCAATATTCTTATATTTATACTATTCACCGTGCTTCTGTTCACCGGAAAATATATGGTATTTTTTGGAACTTCTATTATTCTGTAGCCAGGAGGAACATTCAATGCGAATTCGTGAATTATATGACTTGATTTTCCATTAATGTAGGAACCTCCGGTAATATCACATTCAACCCGCACCACGGTTGTAGGAAGAATGTTCACTGGTAGTGGGGATTTGTACCATTTATCCCTCATCATGAAAGTTTTTCCATATCCTAGTAGAGGTCCAATAGAATTTGGTTTTTCAAAATGAATTTCTTTAGAGCAGAATATCGAAAGCCTCAAGGTGTTATTGTTGCACAATAACTTTAAAACACAATTGTTTACTTTTGATTGTAAGAACTCACAGATGTCTAGGAGTTCATATGCTCCCTCAGGAATTTCAACAACTTCGTCAACGCCATAATAAAATTTATTATTATTATTTGTAATATTTGGTATAGAATTAAATGCAGAGAAGTGTAAAAGAGAGCACTCATATTGACCATCAAGTTCCAGTGGAGGGGAATAGTTCGATGTTAGTAGTGAGCTGTTTCCAGTTATGGACAGAGTGAAAGACATTTTTAGAATGATGTTTTATTCAAACGTAATAACTATTATATAATATTGTTACACCAAAAGTCTTGCAAAAATTTTATACATAAATGACCACAATTTACAGTATCAAAGTTTTGAAATCTAGTATAATTATAATGTATATCACTAACATTTAAATATTTTACCAATTCTTTGGGCGGTCTTAAGTTACCAAAACTATCGAAATATTCACAATAATTATTTATTTTAGCAAAGGCTACCCAGTGTGTTCCGTTATTCTTATAACTGTCTAAGTTTAATATACCACACTCTATGGGTTGTGGTTTACGTGGCAATCTATCCCTCATATATACACCTCGAAAATATGGAATATTTTTAGTGTATTTAATAATATCGATATTTGTAAGAGCACGTTTGGGTAGCCTGCTTATTAGTTTTTTGTAGATTTCAAAAACAACCCACTTCCTTTTTTATATGGTTTAAGATAAAATCCTTTTCCTATTGCAATAGCCTCCATAGCTTTGTTATGACGTTCAGATTCATGTAAATTCTGTTGAGCAGTTTTACAATCATTTATAGTTTTAGCTATACCAGCAGCACCTCCTGCTAAAGCGCCTAGTGCCGATAAACCCGCAAAAATTGGTATCAAAGGTAAAATCCCTCCTGTTTTAGGAATTGGTATTATTCTCGGTAAACGAACGTGGCATGTCTTAGGAAACAATTTTTTTGCTGCCTCATAAGCATACTTAATAGCAGTTTTATTATCCTTTGATTTCAGTTTTTTTATTTGTGAACGTATTTTTGATACAATGGTTTTAAATTGTTTTATCCCGGCACCTGTTTTTAATTTTGCTTTCATAACTTTGTTAACTATCCAAGATGCTAACTTTTCTCCTTTGCCAGCGTCTTTAGAATGCAATCGCTTCTTAGCCATTTTCATCAGTTGTAAATCTGCTTTATGACGAACGGAGAGACTTGGGTTGTTGTATGCAATATCGTGGTATTTACAAGCTTCGTCTAATTTGTTGACACCTTTATCACCTCTCAATAACCTTTCTTGCAACCTGGTGCCTGGTCCGCAATAGTTGTAACCTGGCAAGTGAAGCTCAAACGGGGTATTGTTTATCAAATTATTAACAAGTCCACCTCCATTCATTTCTTATAATATAATGAACAAAATATACGATGCTTGAACTTATATGTGCTATGATACGATAGACTTTCTATCTACCCAACTGTTTTCTTCGTCAGGAAGTCCTAACCATTTGACAAACAATTTATTGCCTTTTTTCCTTATAATTTTTTCAATTAAGTATATATTCGGATACTTAGTTTTTTGTAACTCTTCTCGATAGAATGAACCCAATATATTTTGTTTTCGTTGATCTTGTATTAAATATGTAACAGGTTTAGTATTATTAACCGTTTTAATAGTAAAAATTTCCGTAGACCAATTAGGTGTATAACCTTTTGCAAAATTACTCTTATATTTACTTATTCTAACGTGGTCACCTATTTTAAATTTATTTTTGATAAATTTACACCGTTTCCTTTGGAATTCCTTAATGTTATCTTTTACTAGGTTTTCATTTTTTGTATTTACATCTACTGGTTTAAACTTTGTAACGCTATGTTTTTGATTGTTATATGAAAACAAAACGTCATTTAAAGTTTTTCCTATCCATTTATAGTTACCATTATAACTGAAACATTTATATAACTTAATCTTCAATGTTTTGATTAACCTTTCTACAATTGAAGCTTTTTTTGTTGAATACGATGAATAGTGGTTAATCTTCATAAACTGCATTTGTCTATTAAATACATCGTTATAAAACTCAGTGCCTCTGTCAGTTTGTAGGTTTTTAGGGAAACGTCCACTTTCCCTTATAATTTGAGTAAATGCATTAAGCACCTCCTTTTTTGATTTAGTTTTCAAAGGAATCATCCAGGCATATTTTGAGAAACCATCAATGACAGTTAAAATGTAACCGTATCTATTATTGTACTTTTTTAATGATTGAATATCAATCAGGTCCGCTTGCCATAAGTCGTCTATTCCTTTCAAGATCACATTACGACGATCAAAATTTCTGCGTGCTGATCTATGAATTTCATTTACCACTTGCTGTTTTACCATTTTGTAGTTTAGTAATTTTATCGATGTAGTCTTTAGTATAAAATTTTTTTTCGAACTGAATAAGGTTATTTATCACATCATCTTTTATTAACTTTCTAAGAGCGGTTATTTCATCAAGGATCTTTTTATCAACATATTTTTTGTTCACCGCATCATCATGTGCAACAGGTTCTTGAACTCCTTTCAATCGAGATGATTGTAAATCAAAATCTCCGGTTTCCGATCTAACTAGGTGATTACTGGGACAATGTAGTATTTCTGTCAAACGTAGTCTTTTATGAACATGGTGCCCGAATTTATCAACATTCATTTTGGATTGAAGTCAGCCGCAGTGAAATAATTAATGAAGTAAATAAGATATGCACTTATTAATTTATACTACCATTTTCACGTAGTTCTTCTATGATTGAAATTATTTCATTATCAAGACCAGTGTTGCCTGCATCTTTAGACGCAATTAATAATTTCAGCCTTTCTACTAGTTCGTTAGGATCATCCCAGTAAATGTAATCAGTATTTTTCTTAAATTTCTTTTTAAGTATCAAACCTTCTCCTGCTATATTATCATCAGTATTACTGACAGACGATGACGAAGGCTTTCGCAGTCTAAAAAGTGGTTTAATGATGTTCAAATACTTCCGTCCTTTATTAGATTTAATTGGTTTACTAGGATCAAAGTCTCGCCGGTGAGCATTAGTAGCTATTAACATGGTTTTATATTCTTGACAATCATTTTCAGTCACCAGTTCTAAATTAGGTATTTTTTTTAACAATAACTCCTGCAACCCTGACGTTAATTGATAATCATGTCCAGCTACAGATATAATATTTTGATCATTTATATGCACACGTGCTGAACCCAACATTAATTTACCTCGTTCTTGTCTAACACCAAAAGGTACATCATTAAATATTTCGGAGGAAAGTGACCAGGACGAAGTATTATGACTAGGGCTAGGTATTGACTCAATAGTTTTAAACGATGAATCACTGGTATTAATATTCGTATTAGTAGAGTCGCCTGATTTT
The DNA here is from genome assembly GCA_963576875.1 of Acrobasis repandana. Lineage (NCBI taxonomy): Eukaryota > Metazoa > Arthropoda > Insecta > Lepidoptera > Pyralidae > Acrobasis > Acrobasis repandana. Next base: position 5,878,684 of record OY756238.1, read on the forward strand.
TCTAAACTATTATCTTCATCAGAATCATCTTCAGCATAATTTTGTGGGGAAATATTGTGCTTAAGAGTTTTGTTGAAATACGATTTAGGTGATTGAATTTGCTCTTTTGCACAATATTTTTTTATGAGGTCATCCTTTTCTTCTATTGATTTAATTTTACTGCTTCGATCCGTAATCAATTGATGAATTGGGTCAGTAACAGGTCTAAAAACTGTATTTAAAACATTTTCACTGTAGGATTCCATAGTTTTCATATCTTTGATTTTCTTTTTAACAGATTTTGCTATTTTAACTATCTGAGTCTTTAACTCTTTTTCCATATTAAACTTGATGAATATACGTTATTTGCTTAATACGGTAATAGTTTGACTGAAGATGAATATCGAATAAATCTTCTTATATGCTCGTATTTTTATCCTCGTCAAACAAAATAAAAGTATCAAAATTCTTCCTGTAACAGCCTTTGTTCTTTAAACAATCTTTATTGATTACCAAATAGTTATAGGGTTCGCTCCATACTTTTGAACACATTTCTCGAAATTCTGACCACGACATGTCGGTATTAACGTGTTCATCATAAACATGATGGAGGTTCACATCATCTTGTTTGAATAATATTAAAAGATTTGCATTGTCTCTTACTAGCTGTTTAGGTATCTTGCTGTACGTTTGATTCAAATAAAAACAGTCAATAAATTTATGTCTACCCATTGCGAAATAATCCCTCATATTGGACTGGTTTTCACATGCGACGTCATCGAATATTATTATGGAGTGTGGTTTTGCATCGTGAGGACTTAAAATAAGTTCATTATCTTTATATTTTGCAAACGTTACATCTGGCACTAAATTAAGAACATTTTCTAAAAACACATATTTTGGTTGATACAATGTTTTTGAATAAAGATAAACGTTTTTGAAACGTAAACCATTTTCATGTAATAGAAGACCTATGACTACATTAGTTTTACCACAATTCGAGGGACCGCAAATAATACATCGAATAGTATTAGGTAGAAGGTCACAATGTCGAAAAACATCTACTTTTTCATCTGGACATATTCGACTCAATTGTAAAGTTTGAGATTGTTTAACGAATTTCATCCTTTTAACCGCTAAGGCTGTTTTTGGTTGAATGTTTTTAATTTGTAAAGCAACGATTTATATATATATTTAAAACGAACTGACTCTGTGAATGCTTAATGTTGGAAGCTCTTATACCTGAGTGACATGATATAAGTAAGTGATTCAATTTCAATTTTGATCAGTTATTGTAAAGTAGTTCTGTAAACAGGGTATAAGCTATTTCAAAATATTTACCTGTTCATCGAAACAGTTGACATGTCATTAAATATTGGAGATCACGTGGATATAGTTATCATGTATAAGAGAAAAATATGTGGCATTCGCAATGTGAAAATGATTATCACCAGATCAGTTGACACATCTTTGAATATTGGAGACTACGTTGATATAATAATTACTTCTGAGAAACTACTTGGTCTTCACATAGTTAAAATTATAAATTATGAGCAATATGATGCTATTCTAATACCTTCGCAAAAATACACTACATTATGGTCTAAAATTCGATTGGAAGTTACCCGAATAGATGGAAAAGAAGTAGACCTGACTGAAGTGGAAGATTCGTTTCCAGAAATGCTCATCGACATAAAATGCGACTGGAAGCCCAAATGGATGTAAATATAGAAGCCCTGTCCTGTCTGAAGTGTAAGACTGAAATACGAACTGTGGAAACAAGCAACTGTATCGAAATGGTTAAATGTATGATATTGGGAAGTCTAAGTCACGAATGTGATGAAGACGAACACATTGAAGTGTGAGTCTGAAGAACAGGAGTGATTTAGACTTCCCAATATTATACTACTTGTGTACAATATTTTTTAATAATGTAACCGATGGACCAAAAATTATTTTTCAGTCATCATGCGTATTTGAAAGATCCCATTTTCCAACTTGCCCTGGCATGGAACCCAGAACCTACATAGTGTCAGACTAGCGTGTTACCCACTACGCCACGAAAGTTGTCCATGAAAAAGTATAGTTCTGAATACATTGTCCTTCTTTATCCACAGTCGGTCAAGAAGCGTCAGTAGGCGAGTGGTCCCGAGTGGAAGGCACTCCTTCAGATCCCGACCCCAACAAGCCATTCGCCAAAATGGACAACACGCCGCTGTTCAATTCCGATGGCCGGTTGAATCCCTCCATCACTATTCTAGGTAAAGAAGTAATAAAAATTGTCATAATCATCATTATCAGGTCTTTTTTAGTCTCCACTAAGTCGGAAGCGAGGGCGTAATACGAGTATTATTAGTAGAAGCACGTATAGCGTACGACGTTTTTCAACACACTTGCGAGGAAAAATAAATAATCTCAATCATAAAACTGTGATGCACACTGTTGCATTCCTGCCGTTTTACTTTTTTAAATAAGCGCGGCGCGCAGCCTGCTGGCTGGCGCCGCGCAGCGGACCAGTTCGAAATTTGAATAAAAAACAATTTGAAGCATATAAATAGCAAATAGTGCGGTTATAGAATATAACTTCACACTATTTGCACTTATAACACACACGTGTTTTATGAATCTGTGCCCTAGGTTCAGTCTGCCCCGTTAGAGGTAAAGACGTGATAGTGTATGTATGTATGTATGTATGTATATGTGATATATGAGCTGCTTTCTATACCTAAAACCGGTGAAATTAGATCGACTTTACGAGCAAGTGTGTTGAAAAACCCCAACCCCACCGAATTTGGGCTCAATTGTTTCGTTTTGAGGAGCACTTTAAACTTTTTAGTTTATTGTTTTAGATGAAAGCACAAAAAGCTTGTTATTAAAAATATTTTTTTAATTAATTACTTGTTTACAGGTGCAGGCGTACTAGTTCCAGCTGAGACGATCCTGCTCAACTCGATAGTTCTACCGCACAAACATCTCACGAGAAGTTTTAAGCACGAAATTATATTATAGTATATTGAACATTCCATGTACACACGACCAAATATATGTTTACGTCCTACCGGACACGTTACATTTTACGTCCGCTACGCGCGCGATATGCAGGGTGAGTTTTTAAACACCAGCCAAATTTTTTGAGCAAGTTCAGCCCATGATACTTAACTGTTCTACTTTCTATAAAAAAGTTATTAAAAATCGATGAACAATTTTCGCCTTACCATACAAAATTGGCTGAGCGCTGATTTGTATGGGACGGCGAATTTTTATTTTTATTATTTTTAATTGTTTTAATGGAAAGTAGTTCAGTATCAAGAACTGAACTTGCTCCAAAAATGTTGCCGGTGTTTTAAAAGTAACCCTGTATAGTATGCTACTTCCTGCCCCTTAAGCATGGGGCCGATGATAAACCCCGATAAAGTTTTATATCGCGCGACCGACTAGTGCTATCCCGCTCATTTATTATTACGTAGAGCGAGATAGTAATAGATGATAGCACTCGATAAACGCTGTCGCCGATTCAATGCTTAGGGGGCTGGCCAGAAAAGACTTATTTTTTTTATAAATAAATGAAATAAATAGTCATTAGGCTTACGCCTTTGTATTAAAATTTAATAATTGTCTTAAGTATACTTACATAACTTACCTACGGGCCTAATTCGAAAATAGGGCCAATTTTTTTCATTATGTCCCGTAAAAAAACAACTAACGTATATATTGTGATAGTATACGACTATAAAGGGCAGAAGTAAGGAGAGCCATCTTGTGTATCCAAATGTGTCTGTCAAACACAGTCTGTGTCTGCTCTACAGTAGTAGTAAAATCTGAAGGAAGCGCAAAAAAGTAGTGTTATTTTTTTATAGAAAAAACTTTTCCCTTAAACTTTCTCACTCATCATCCTTACGTTTTCCCGGTTGCATCCTCAGCGATAACGCTTCAGAGCCCGGGGTCCGTTACCTAACCTAGGTGATTTGACAAAGTTACTGGTCTTTACACAGAGCGACCGCCGTCTGACCTCCGCAATCCAAAGGGTAGACCAGAAACAATTCTAGGATAGGTTAAACAAATGCTAGATAGCTTTCGGGACCCACAGCTTTTCCTTATAAATTTTCTATTGTTTTAGGGTTGGGACACATCTATCAGCACGGAACAGCATTTTCCTATGCTGCTATCCTTTTCTGTCGCTCAGAACAGTCATTTGCTAGAGTGAGAGAGAGCGACGGAACGCTTCAGCATGGCTGGTGCTAAAGCGTTCCGTCGCTCTCTCTCTCTTGCGTCTCTGTGCTGACAGATGTGGCCCAACTCTTATAAAGATTTTCAACAGTCAACACTAAAATGTACACAGCACACACTTCTTGCGACTTTAGCGCCATTTTGGAGGATTTAAGGAACTATTTAGTACTTGTACTAATATGTATTCTGTGGTACTGCTTTCAGCTAGACACTTTTGCTACTGTTCCCCGTATGAAATCCGCTAGATGACAAAAAGTCAAATCAGACAAATATTTTTTTTTTTAAATAATTTTACGGCTCTGGATACAAGTCCTTTAGATCCTATCTTTAATTTTGTGCTTTATTCCTAATCCTAACCTAACCTAATCCTAACAAGTTACAATCAAAGGGTGGTGTAGGCCTTTGACTGCTTCAAGGGAGCTTCTGGCGACAAATCTATACGAACACTGGTTTTACTACGATTTATTTTTGACCTAGACATCTTCCCAATTGTTCTTTTGATCCAGTCATCTACCCAATTGTTCTTTTGACCCAGTCATCTACCTACTGGTTCTCCTTATTAATCTAAGTGCCTACTTTGTTAGGAAGAGACCAATGAATTTCTATTTTAACAATATATTGCTCTATTTTTGTATTAAATATATTTTCTTTGTTATTAAGTTCAAAATATGGAATGTATTTTATATCTTATGTTGGATTTAAGTAGATACCTATTTACTTGTTAGACTGCATAATAAAGTAAACACAAATATTTATTATTGTTTTCATCATCATCAGGCTTTTTTAGGGTTTCGTACCCAATGGGTGCAAACGGGACCCTATTACTGAGACTCCACTGTCTGTCCGTCTGTCACAGGGCTCTATCTCTTGAACCGTAATAGCTAGACACTTAACATTTTCACCGATTATGTATTACTGTGGCCGCTATAACAACAAATACTGAAAATAAAAAAAGTTAAAAATTAAAGGGGGTCACCATACAAAACACGTGTTTTTTCAGTGTTTTTAACTAGATATTTATAATGGCATTAACTAGATACTTGAAATTTTCACAGATCATGTATTACTATGGCCGCTGTAACAACAAATACTAAAAATAAAAAAAAGTTAAAAATTAAAGGGGGTCGTCATACGAAAATCGTGTTTTTTTGTGTTTTAAAACATTGTACGGAGGTACGGAACCCTTCATGTACGAGTCCGACTCGCACTTGCCCGTTTATTGTCTCCATTGCAGGAACATGACCCTCTCCGTACTACCAAAGCCATATAAATTAGCCAGAGCAAAAAGCAAACCAAAGCAGCGCCTTGCCAGATACTTCCAGATGTGTTCATACATCATCATCAACAGGTTCTTTTTAATCTCCAATGCAGGAGCATACGACCCTCTATGTATTACCTACCAGAGCCATACTTGGCCATAGCAGTCAGAGGATTTGGCCTACATTCTCCACGCTGGCCAGACGGGTTGGAGAGGTCTCATTGATGTTTATAAGCTTTGTGTAGCTTGTGTTTCCTAAGTCGCCTTCTACATCCACGGGAAGACTTGGAGTAGTCCTATTCTACTCTGCCGGGAACCACACGGCTAATTATTGTTTTACTGTCTTATTGTAGATTGACTACAGTTGACAATTTATGACCTATCAACATCAAAGTTTTACATAAGGGCTATAATCATTACATTTTTAGGGTTCGGTAGTCCACAAGGAACCCTTATAGTTTCGTCATCTCCGTCCGTCCGTCCGTCCGTCCGTCCGTCCGTCCGTCTGTCCGTCCGGGCTCGTACTCCGCCGCTACTGCACCGATTGTCACGAAAATTGGTGGAGAAATAGATATAGAAGTTCCAAAAGTTGGTTTTTAAAATTATGAAAAAAAATTTTTTTTCAGCCCCCCCCCCCCCCCCCCCATACAACGAAAAGTGAATTAAAAAAATTAAATTGGACTAACCCCAACGTGTGTGGTATCGTTGAAAAGGTCTTTTAAAATGCAACAAAAATTGCTTTTAAACTATGTAGATCAAACCCCCCAGTCCTGAGATAATCTAATACAAAGTTAAAATTTGAGGTGTCCCCCCACCGTCACTTTCGAAATATTACTTAAATAATTTTGAAAAAAGTGGTATATACCTCGAAGTATGTACTTTCAATTAAAACTATAGCGGTTTCGGTATCATATATAGTTATTTTTTTAATACGTCATAAATCGTAAAATGTTACTTGCTGCTACGGAACCCTTCGAGTCCGATTCGCACTTGGCAGCTTTTTTTTACGATTAAACAATTTCAAACGAGTTGCACAAAAAGGTCGCAGAAAATGAGTTGCGTAATTTACGTTTAAGAGCCCTAAAGTTCTTAGAGCGATCTTAAACAATATAAATATTAACGAAATACTCACTTTGAAATAAAACCACAGCAAAGTTCAGGGCTAACTCTATACATAATATGTTTCAAAAAAATTGCGGAGTTGCCTCTAAATCACCTCAGAATTATACTAAAACGGAAAGTATTCAAGAAATACAATAAATTTGCCCCTATAACTTTGGATTATAATTGTACTAGCTTTTTCCCGCGGCTTCGCTCGCGTATCCCACGGGAACATTACTTTTTTCCGGGATGAAAGGTACCCTATGTTACTTCTAGTACCTCCCAGGATATGTGTACAAAGTTTCATGATGATTCGTCAAGTAGTTTTTGCGTGAAAAGGTAACAAACATCCACGCTTTCACATTTATAATATTAGTAAGGAAGTAAGGATTAAACATAAGGCAGTCATATTATGTCTTACTTTTTAAATAACTCTTAAATATTCTTTGTAAAACGAAAAATACCTCAAAACCAAAACCAGCCTCATTGACCTACCATGATCTTTTCACCCCGCATGGTCTCGCTGTCTTGCTTTGGCTAGAGTAAATTTGTGTGCGTGGAAGCGGGAGCAAAACAGATTATTCACATCAGGCCCAGCCTTAATAGAAATTCACAACTTATTTTCTTTCGCCGTTTGGAACAAACAGGACTTTCGTATGAAACCGAATGCCTCGGAAATTACTCAACTCATTTTTGAGTAAATAAGTTTTTTGAAAAAAAAAATTGTTTTGTACGAGCTTTTATTAAGTCACGAACGAAATTCTTGTTTGTATTTCGTACGGACGTATCAAGACAAAAGTAATAAACCCATCGGAGACTTGGTTCAGCCATTTTGACGGTTACAAATTCTGAGGTAGGTCAATATTTTGCTTGCTCTGCGCGAACAATACTTACTCGAACTTCAGAATTTTTCAACGTCAAACTGGCGTTTTACTGTAAAGATCTAGTCATTAACTAATTCAGTGCATGTACATACAAAAGGAAAGCATTGTTTTAAATAACGTCATATTCGTCTGTTTGTTTGACGAATAATAGTGGCGGAGAGCTGACGTATCGACTAGGTTACAATTAAATTGACATGGCAGCCAAACATAACTATGGTTTATTCAAGGAAAAAAACTAATTTGAAATCTATTCTTCCTTTAGACGACAAAGCATGATGGATTTCCTTTATGTTTCTACTTGCGTACTTTGTTGTTTACTTACTTGGATCATTCGCGTGTTTGTCTGTCCTTCCGTATGTCACAGCCAATTAATTGGCTGTGACATACGGAAGGACTTGCTCTGAAACTACTGGACTGATTGAGTTGAAATTTGGTACACATATGTAAGATAGTGATGAATTTCAAACATACCGCCCAAAGGGGACCCATGGGCACAGAATACATAAGAGTACAAACCATGGGTCCGCTTTGGCCGGTAAAAAGTAATTTAAAAAAAGTTTTTAAACTACTTTTATCGTGTAACATACCTATCTATTAAATGAAAGAGATTGTTTGTTTGTTTGTTTGTTTAATTACTTTATTGCACAAAAATTACATTTAAATGTACATTATTTAATACAAAGAGAAAAAGAAATAACTTGTACAAAGGCGGACTTATCCCAAGAAGGGTTCTCTTCCAGTCAACCCAGTCTTCAAAAGGTTACTTATTTTTGGAATGGGTGGAGTGTCAATATAATACAAAGACATTTTAAAAGTCCTAAATCTAACTTAAAATCATAAAATCTAAAATACTAAAAAAACATAAAAACAAATAAAATTGTTTGAAGAGATTGTAATGTGAATCATATATATATATTTCAGTTATCTGTTGTGCTCAGCTTGTTTTGTATATGTGTACAAAAAGTATAAATATAGGTACCTATAAGAAAACAAGCGAAAGTTGACAATTCGACATTATCTTGACCAAAACGAATAGGCCAAAAATTCGGAAAAAATTATAGTGATTTAAGATTTCCTAATGACATAGGTATAATGATGAAATAAAAACGCGTCAACTCGTGAACGTGGTGCTGGGCAGGAGGGACCTGACTGATCAAGTCGGGTCCGTTTTTAAGATTGCTCAGTATAACTTATTCTGTTAATTGGATGTGGCACTCGTTCGCAAGCCGAATAATGTTATATTGTGATCACATTTCTTCCATGCTAGTCTGGAAGAAAAGTGAAAACTTAGAATGTACCAGCTGCTTCTCTTTCCGCGCAGATCGTAAAAGCCGATGAAATTACTATTTTGATTCCTTTTCCATCTTCTTGCCCACCATCACGCTAAAATGCCACTGCATTGAGTGCTCTAAGTGTTGGGACACATCTGTCAGCACGGAACAGCACTTTCCTATACTGCTATCCTTTTCTGTCGCTCAGAACAGTCATTTACTAGAACAAGAGAGAGCGACGGATCGCTCAGCATGGCCGGTGATGAAGCGTTCCGTCGCTCTCTCTTGTTCTAGTAAATGACTGTTCTGAGCGACAGAAAAGGATAGCAGTATAGGAAAGTGCTGTTCCGTGCTGACAGATGTGTCTCAACCCTAAGCAGACCCTAAGCTGACAGATGTGTCTCAACCCCCAGAGCCGTAAGACCCAAAATGCTCAGTCTGTCCCACTAGGGATAAAGGCATGATAGTGTTTATGATATTCATCACTGTCACACCTGTGAATCACCTGATTATCCGAAAAGAAAGATGATTCAGTGCTTCGGAAGGCACGTAAAGCTGTGGCTCCCGAACGCCATCTAGCGTTTGTTTAAACCTATCCTAGGATTGGTTCTGGTCTACCCTTTGGGTTGCGGAGTTCGGACGGCAGTCACTCTGTGTGAAAACCAATAACCTCGTCAAATCACCTAGGTTAGGTAGCGGACCGGGCTCAGAAGCGTTACTGCTAGGGTGCAACCGGGAATACGCTCGGATAATGATGATTTGATTCTTGATTATTATAGTAATAAATTTTTCAAGTAAGTAGGTATTAGGTACCTGTTGGCTTTCAGTTTGTAAATAATGAATTCATTAAATATATAGGTACGAACAAATCACACAGATTGAGCTAGCCCCAAAGGTAGTTCGACACTTGTGTTGCGGGATACTAACTCAACGATAAGTACTATCTTTTTATAACAAATACATAGGTATATTAATAGATAAACAAAACATCTAAGAACCAGTTCAATCAGAAAAAGTTCATTTTCCATCTAGACCTGACCGGAGATCGAACCCGGGACCTCCGGCGTGACAGACTGGCATGATGACCACTAGGCTACAGAGGTCGCCAAGGTTTGTGCTTCAAATTATTTACCTACAGCCAAAGCTCTCGAACCAGTCGCCAATAAAAAAATAATGAATCTTTATGTTATGCACAGAAATTCAAATGTTAATCATAAAATAAAGAAAGTTTAGAAGTGGTAACGAGCAGATGCGAAGAATTTTGAAGTGAAAACTTCTTTGGCGGCGTTGTGCACTTTTCTTGTAATGGGTAAAAAATGTTAAACTCGCGTCAGGACACGTGTCCTGATCGAAAATTCGTAAGACGGAATGACAGCCGGCACGGCGTAGGAGAGGACTACCTTCGAGCCACCGAGCTCCTAGGCTGTATGTGCTATCGGGACCACGCCGGTGTCGATTAACATGCCCAAGCGGTAGTAATGCGTACTACCTTCGAGCCACCGAGCTCCTGTATGTGCTATCGCAACTGCTAAGTAAGGAAGCATTACACCTCTACTGATTTTAATTGGTATTGTTAAGACGTGGGAAATACAAGCATAAAAAAATGCAAATGAATGCACTGACCTGATGTGAGGTACGCTCTAAATTAGTGTGCAGTTAATTTGGGAAGCCAGTCGCAAGTCCACTGCTGGACATAGGTCCAGCATTGGACTTGCGACTGGAACATATACATACATACTAATAAAGTCTTTAATCTTTACCTCATCCATTATCATCATCATGTCATCCGCATGACTTTCACCATTGAATACTTATAAGCCTCTCCCAAGGATTTCCACAATGATCTATCTTAGCTTTTTCCAATATCTTGCTATTTACGGGGTCGACCATAACAGGGGCGAGGTAGCATAGTCAAGTGACGGAAACGAAATTTATGGCCGAATTAAATAGCTACATTTCCGATCGCTATTTAGGAAATGTATAGAGTTCCTAGGAAAACTGTGTACTAAAAACATTTCATAGTTCCTATCAATTTCAGGAATTGTATACATTTCTTAGGAATTGTAATTTGTATATCTACACAATAACGGATATCATAAATTTTAAGTAACATGTAAGAGTTAATGAAATAACGCAAAACCTCTTAGATGGGTACCTCAGCCCATGCAACTTGAAAAAAATTTGTTCTACAACTTTCACGAAATCCAAAAAAAAACTGAATTTTCAGCTCCCGAGAACCAGAAGCAGGCAGATTAGGGTCGAATATGGTGTCTTTGTAATCATAGAATACCCTGATGATATATTTGACCACAGTAAATAGTACGTACTAAAGTGCATTGAAGTGGGAATATCTTATTATGTTTATGTTATAAACTGTTAATTAATTGTTTATGTTGCTGCGTTAATGCGCGGTTAATTAAAAATCTAATTAATATACTTAATATTTCTGCCTAGTCTCTTTAGATTTTTTATCAGAAGCAGCTGAACTGAAGTCATGTTCAATTATATTAACATACATACCTACATACATACATACTATCACGCCTGTTTCCCACAGGGGTAGGCAGAGACTATGGACCTCCTACTTGCTAGGTCCATAGTCTCTGCCTACCCTTGATCCTGACAGACCTATTTCGCTTCATCTAGGTACACTCATCGACCTCTTCATACTTACATGCCCTTCGGTTATGGGTACTTCTTACCTCTCCTGTTTTCAGAACGTTTGCAATCTGATCGCAGAATGTTCGCCGTGGTCGACCCTGTCCCGCTCTTCCTTATAAATATATTTTGTTAATCTCTTTTCATCCATCCTTTCTAAATGCCCAAACCATCTTAACATCCCTTTCTCTACTATATTAAGCATCGTCCAGGCTGGTCTGGGAGAAAAGAAAAAACATAGAATGTACCAGCTGCTTCTTTTCTCGTGCAGATCGTAAAAGCCGATCGAGAAAGAATCTGAATCATATCACTAGGCGATGCAGATAGCAATACATCACTATTGAAATTTCCTTTTTCCACCTTCATGCCCACTATCACGCTAAAAGTGCCTGGGCCTTGCCGCCCTAGGCTCTGTCTGCCCCGTTAGGAATAAAGACGTAATAGTGTATCTGTACATTAAAGTATCCAACTAGATAATTAAATTCCTGATTACACACACAAGAGAAGGAAAAATTACAAATTACTTTCTTAATTAGTGTAGATAGGTAAGTAACGAAGTGTAAATCAAAATCAAATATTTATTTAGTAATTAGGCCTTTGCAGGCACTTTCACACGTCAATAATTTTAGTGTAAATAATGTGTATGCTGAGTGGAACCTTTTTTCCTAGGATCTCACAACACTTACCACCGTGGACACACTGAGATGGGTACCAGTTCTATGCCATAGTAAATGTACCTAGTCATTTTAAATTTATTTTATATCTACTTTCTCAGATAAAATTGGCTAGGTTTTATTCTTGTTTTAATTTAAATAATTCTATTCAAAATCCTATGTTGTCTTCTTCTATGTGTTACCTTTAGTATATTGTATGTGTTGTGTTTTTCTGGAAATAAAAATCTGTCTATGTCTATGTGTAATGTTTATTTGTATTTAAATTATTTTTTCTTTGTTTAAAAGCTACCGATACTAGCGTTTCGCAACGACCACTACTGAGAAGAAACGCCGAAAGAAACTCATTTACACTGTATTGTAAGTAAGTAAATAAGTAAGTAACGTGATTTTTCACACGAAGACAAGACAATTTAAACAAAAAACCGCATATTTGTTTACGAATGGTCAAGTGTCGCACTGTGTCCAATCGTACATACTGTAGTAGGCGCGCGGGCGGCCGCTTCTCAGTTCGATCGAAGTCACCATCGTGTTTGGATGAAAATAATCTGTGACGAATAAAAAATAAGTGCATTTAAAAAATGAACCTTATTATTTCAAAATTCATGTGGCAAAATGGAACGCGGATTAATCAGTATTTATTCGCCATAATCAGTGAGTATTTTATTTTAATGAGGTTTTATGCAGTGTTTAATTTTTGTTTTTAATTGAAGGTGTTTGTTATTTTTTTGGCCAGTGTTTTAGAACTCTAGTTTTTTTTTTTTTAATTAAATAATTCATTTATCCCAAGAAGTAGGGACCTACATAGCAGATTTTATTTTTTATGAAATATTAGTGCAAACTTTCTTTTGACATAAAAAAAATCGAACGTATTTTACGCGCTTGCATTACGGCCAAGTTTTAAGATCATTTAAAAATAACGGTAGCTTGCACTTGCAAGGTCCAAATTAGGTAGTTTATATGCAAAATAACATGCATTTAAAATAAAACTACATACTTAATTATGCTTAAGTTTATTTACCTACTTATATGCTTTTGTTTAACGATCAAGTTCAAAACAAATAACTGTTTATGATGCGACCGCGTAAAAACTTAATTGGTAGGTACTTACGCAGTTGTCTCAAAAACGAATGAACCAATTTTGTTACTAAATTTAGTGGCGTAATACATTTTGAGGCAGGTAGGTATATTATTTCTGTATGTTAATTTTCGATCAACAAAAAACAAATGCGAAGCAAAGTAGGTAGCTGTACCAGCTGTACTAAAGCAAGAAGTTTTTTACTTTTATTTGTTTATGAATTCTTGACGTTCCATGTTTGTCCTCGTATGTTGATATATTTGTTCGGGAAAGGCAGGATGCAGGTCGCTTTAGATCTACTATTTAGCCAATATACCAAATCCTTGGAAGAGGCCTATATACAACAGTGGACATTAGCAGCCGAGATGACGATGATGTTATCTTTATAGATTTTCGATGGCCTTTCTAGTCCTTTAAGTTTTGACTTACTTAGGTACCTTTGTACCTTACTGTACCTTACCTAACTTTTATTAAAAGTTATTGGTGGTCTTTTTGTTGACTTAATTAAACTAACAGATTGTTGCCGCTTCTTTTGCACTTGCGCTTAGTAAGCGGCACTAATCGTAGCTGTAAGTAAATGATCTGACGTAAATTTTTTTTATGAAATCGTAAGAAAAAATGCCAATTATCAAGTAATATAGACATCCAAAGATTTATAAAAAACTAGATAGGTATATAACCTCTTCCAAAATATACAGAAACTATTTTAAGGGTAGATTCAGACCATAATACCTACTAACTAGATAGGTATATAACCTCTTCCAAAATATACAGAAACTATTTTAAGGGTAGATTCAGACCATAATACCTACTAAACACTTTCTCCAAGGAACATAAGTAATATCAAAATATTTAAAAAAAGTTTTGCTTTTCATATAAACGTGGATCAGCTGATCGGTTAAAATGTCTGTATGGAAATGGGAAGCCATTTTTTTTTACTTTCTGACTTTTTTTTTTAAATTGAAATTTCTTTTATTTTTTGTATTCCACAATCTTACATAACATAACATAATCTTCCATGCTGGTCTGGGAGAAAATAAAAAAGTTATGTCAGAGGTTGGAGGGAAAGGACCCAGAATAGATAATTGAGGAAGCAGGGAGGGAAGGCTTTCGCCCACCTGTGGGACACAAACAGGAACCTAATGAAAAAAATACATTATAAATTAATTTATTCATAACATATGTAACTAAAAATAACATCATTAAACCAAAAATAAACTATAACTGCATACGTACGAGTAAGTATATAAAACTAAACTAAATAAAAAAAATATTATAAATTATTATAGACTTTTGCCCAACTATGGGACACATAAATGGCTATTAAAAAAAATATTTTTACTTTTAAAACCAATTTTTTAAATTTTTTTACCTACGTACAATGTTTTTTATTAGGATGTCACCATAAATTATTTAAGTAGAGTAAAATAAGTTATAGGAACAATAAAACTGGCTATATCCAAATGTTTTTTTTTTAACAATGGCTTGTACAATGTACATTTTTATGCATCACCAAATTTTCCGAAATTGTGTTATAAGTACCTACTTACAAACTATGTTTTATTTCTGCTGTAGGTACGTACGTGTGGTAAATAGCGTTTAATGTAGGTGCATTTGACCCTCCTCGTGACTAGGGAAAGTCGTTAAATTGTACCCCAATATACACAATCAGACGGTGTCGTAAGAGGCGACTAAAGGACTACAGACAAACATCTCATGCTCTAGCAGGCCTGTGTCACTTCCCGTTTAGGTATCGAAAATGTATCTACATTATTACTATGCGCGCAGCGTAAATTCGGTTATACGAATCGTTTGTCCAGAGTAATTAGAATGAAATTGGCTTGCAATGGATGTCTAGGTATCTATACAAAAAGGTGCTGAGTTCTGACGTGAGCTAAATTAAACCATATCGCTAGCCACATTGAGTAGATATTTCTTTGAATTTCTTTGCTGAGTGAGACTTCTGTACGTTAGTATTATTTATTCTGTGGTAGTAGTAAGTTAAAAGGTACCCGATAAGTATCCTTTTTAAATATATCTCTCATTACCAGTGAAGTCCTAACGACATCATTAGATAGATGGATTCAAAAGCCGATTTAGTCATGAACAAAGATGACTGTATATACGAATAGATAATACGTCCATTTACTTTTGAGTAGATATTGATTGAAACCGCATCCAAATGGGCTAGCGGTTGTAACGACTTTGATAAGATAAGTTGTGATATGAGTGAGGAAGGTGCACGTGGGTCCAATCAAATGAAAATTAGACATATTTTTTTTTATAAATAATTTTACGGCTCTGGATACAAGTCCTTTAGAGCCTATCTTTAATTTTGTTTTTTATTCGTAATCCTAACAAGACAATCAAAGGGTTGTGTAGGCCTTTGACTGCTGCAAGGGAGCTTCTGGCGACAAATCTATACGAGTCTACTGGTTTACATAGACGATTGAGTGGCGGACGACGCCCGAAGACGCCCACACAGTCCGCGAAACATATATCACTACAGCCATACTAGGACTGTCAACTTTAACTATTTCACACATTGTTCATGTTATGAGCATTTATAACACCAAACAACACAAATTTCATATTATAAAGTCCACTAAAATCAATTTGTAAAATAATTTAAAGCAAACCCCAACTGAACCCCTTGACTTTCCGCCAAAAACTTAAAAAAATTAGACATTAATAGTTTTTTTTTTCTAAACTATAGTGTCCCATTGTTGGGCAAAGGCATCCCCTTCAACCTTCCATATATCTCTGTTAGTGGCGATAGTTCTCCAGTCCTTCCTGTACGCCGTTAGTTCGTCTGCCCATCGTGTTCTAGGGCGGCCTCTTTTTCGTCGCCAGCCTGCAGGGACCCATTCCGTATAATCCGTAAATAGATTAGGGTAGAAAATATACTTTTAAAAACTAGAACCGGCTACGGTAAGATTCTTGCTGATAAATGCGTTTATCCAGTTAATACAAGCACAGCATGAGAAAAAGCTAATGATGTATATATTCTTGAAATGTTTTGAAAGCCCTTTCATTTCCCTACACGGTATAATTGGATTTATTTGGTTTCTTAGTTAATTTCTTTATGGCCTACTAGTTTTTGCCCGTGGCTTCGCTCGCGTATCCTAAATGCCACGGGAACATTACCTTTTTCAGGGATGAAAGGTACCCTATGTCCTTCTCAGTACTCCTAACTATGTGTATGCGAATTTTCAAGAAGATTGGTTCAGTAGATAAAGCGTGAAGAGGTAACAAACAAACAAACCAACAAACAAAAATATACAAACGCACTTTCGCATTTATAATATTAGTTGGGATAGAGGGCGCCACGTTGAATTTACTGTGACGTCATATAGCCTATAACCAGCTGACAGCCAACGCTGACGCTTCTAATGAAACGTCATTTTTCAAGGTATTATTATATCATTGAAGATAAGTCGGAACAGTTGCACAAACATACATAGCGGTGAACACATAACTCTCCTTTTTACTTCGCGATAGTCGGGTAAAAAATAATCAGGTTCCACAAGCAATGATTTTTTCAAAAACAAAACCTGCCTCATCATATCTCGTATCTTCCAAAAGACTAATACCACTCCGCTCACATAGTCGAAATTCAAGCAAAAACTACATTAAGGCGAAGATATAGGCAAATGACCTTGAAGTGGCGCCCTCATTTGAAATAAATTGTTAACTCGTAAATATGGAGATAATTTCCATATTACTCTTCGTCATGCACTAGATAGCCCTTTAAATTATTTTATAAACCACCGTTGAAAGTATTTACATTAGTCCGTCTAGCTTTAAAACTTGCCTCCGCCAAAAGTGGTCACGGCAAGTTTTAAAGCTAGACGGATCACCAATAATAGTTTTAACGGCAGTTCATAAAATAATTTAAAGGGCTATCTAGTGCATGACGTAGAGAAATATGGAAATTATCACCATATTTACGAGTTAACAATTTATTTCACACTTCAAGGCCATTTGCCTATATCTTCGCCTTAAAACTGCTGCGTCCGTTCAAGAGTTACGATTCTACAAACAGATACACAGACACGTCAAATTTAAAACACCACTCTTTTTCTAATTAGGGGTTAAAAAAAGAATAATATTATCTATTCAGATTCTAGGCTGGCCTTTCCGATCAGTGGTTAAAAAGAGATTAAAATATTGGCTGCTTGGTGCATATGTCATTCAGATTCTATGCTGGCCTTTCTCATTCCGATCGCAGGTTAAAAAGAAAATAAAAATATTGACTACTTGGCTCATATCTCATTCAGATTCTAGGCTGGCTTTTCTCATTTCGATTGCAGGTTAAAAAGAAAATTAAAATATTGACTGCTTGGCGCATTTCTCACTAAGATTCTAGGCTGGCCTTTCTCATTCAGTTCGGGGGTTAAAGAGAGAATTAAAATATTGACTGCTTGGCGCATTTCGAATTCAGATTCTAGGCTGGCCTTTCTCATTCCGTTCGGGGGTTAAAAAGAGAATTAAAATATTGACTGCTTGGCGCATTTCTCATTAAGATTCTAGGCTGGCCTTTCTCATTCCGTTCGGGGGTTAAAAAGAGAATTAAAATATTGACTGCTTGGCGCATTTCTCAGTCAGATTCTGGTCTAATGTCTCAATCGGCTTTTACGATCTGCGCAGGAAGATAAATAAATTTTTTAACGTAGGTTCTAGATTTATCCCAGGCCAGTATAGAAGAAATTGTTTTAAAAACCAGTCAAGTGCGAGTCGGACTCATATATGAAGGGTTCTGGACCTTGTCCATAAATGGTGCACTAAATAAGAAATGATGACCATGTACAATAGAAAATGAATATTCATTAATGAATATTTATTTTCTGACTAGTTAACGCTAAATATAACTCACTAAAAATAGAAATTCTTGCATCATACGGGTTGATATCAATAACAACTTTTTATTTACATTTTTATGTTAATTTGTTTCTCGTAGCTACGGGTCTACAGATATAGACTATAGATTAAAAGGGACGAATGTAGACCTTTTTTTTTCATCATCCAAGCGGGTTTCCGGTTGCATCCTCAGCAATAACGCTTCAGAGCCCTTGGTCCGCTGCCTAACCTAGGTGATTTTATGAGGTTACTGGTTTTACATAGAGCGACTGCCGTCTGACCTCCGCAACCCAAAGGGTAGACCAAAACTTTTCCTAGGATAGGTTAAAGCAAACGCTAGATGGCGTTCTGGACCCACAGCTTTGCGTGCCTCCGAAGCACGGAATCATCTTTCTTCTCCGATAATCAGGTGATTCAAGCAAGCCTGCAATAACCTAACCAGACTGGAAACAACTTTTCACAAAGTATGCTTCCCAGTGTGATTTGAATCCACGACCTCCGAATCACAAGGCAAACCTCGCCCACTGCACTACGGGGGCAGCCAGGTAAGGGGACTCTTGAATGACAATTTGAAATTAAGGATTCGGAGAATTTTGCCCGCTTGTCTTATTTAGTCATGTTGTCAAAGCGATGGAGGTTCATTCTTTCCGGGTTGCAAAAATACATATTTAGCCAACGTTATTTCTCATGGACCTTCAACGTTTAAGGGAATGTTGTAAACCGGTTTTAAACGGAAAAAACTGGTCGGAAGTGTTCCGATCTGCATGTCGTCCGTATTGTAATAAACTACTTAAATCAAGTTTAACTTCCCAATAAAATAAACGACGGTTTCAAATTATCGTTTCGCTATCTAAGATTTATAATTTGTAGATACATTATCACGTCTTTATCCCTAACGGGGCAGACAGAGCCTAGGACGGTAAGGCCCAGGCCACTTTTAGCGTGATGGTGGGCATAAAGGTGTAACAAGGAAATCATAATAGTGATCGGTTGCTAACAGATTCTTGCCCATTGTTTTTCTTTCATTCAAAACAAATTTGCCCATTCCCTCAATCGCCTTTTACGATCTGCACGGGAAGAGAAGCAGATGGTATAATTTATGTCGTTATCTTTGCTCCCAGAGACTCAGACCAGCAAGGACCAGCATGAAAGATTTCAAACAAAATTTAAAAAAAAACGACGGGTAGCACTCCGCGAGTGCCGGCTGCCGGCAGAAGAGAAAACTTGAATATTAACGTTGTGCATTTTTGATATTTTGGAATGGTTAGGGAATAATTTTGCACGAATTGCTTTAATTATCAGTATAAAAGTACTATCATTTATGTGGTAGAATACATTATTTATTTATTGCGCTGTCGTACACAAACATGTCAATTTACATTACATTAAAAAGTTTATCTCTCAGCTAAACGAAACAGCAGGCGCAGGCATACATTTACGCCGCGCCGGCTGTCTACTCTCCATCCGTCTTACGAATTTTCGATCAGGACACGTGTCCTGACGCGAGTTTAACATCTTTTACCCATTACAAAAAAAGTGCACAACGCCGCTAAAGTAGTTTTCACTTCGAAAATAATTATTTTTAAGGCAATTTAAAAAAGGTGTTGTTTATCGTAGGTATCTTTTCTCGTTATACCTATTTGCTTGTTGTAGTTTATTACAAGATTTTATTTAAATTGCAACGAAAGTATGTATGTTTGTTCGGATCAAATCTTTAAGGCCAAAATTTATCGGTTTCCGATCGAGATGTTTTGTATGCAGATGTTAATACATATTATTATGACAAGAAGCTGATCTAATGATGGAGCCTAAAGATGGCATGGCCATATCGATGTGCTTATTTCATTAGTCTTGATAAAGTACTTTGGCTTTACAATAAAAGCTTGTATAAAATATAACCAATTATGACCAAGGTCGCTGGAAAGCGCTGGATGCAGGCCGCTCTAGATCGATCGTTTTGGAAAACCTTGGGAAAGGCCTATGTCCAGCAGTGGACGTTGTGCGGCTGAAATGATGATAAAATATAATTTCATGCATAGTTTAAAGTAGGTAACATATTTGTTACCGTAATAATCCCAGACTTAGGTGAGATACGGGTGAAACAATAACTAAAACCTTTTTTATAAGACTGATTACGTTTTGTTTGTTGATATTATTTTCCTTATTAAAATGAGTAATATTTAAGCAGGTTTTACTAGTTCCTACACTTGACTTTAAAACACTTACTAACCGACTTCAAAAAAGGAGGAGGCTATAAATTCGTCGGATTTCTTTTATGTACGTTCCCCGATTACTCGAAGACATAAAATAATATGATAGTCTTACGATATTGACGTCCTATTTATATGTCAAACCAAATTAGACTTTATGATCATGTAATAAATAACGCTCAATGTTGCTTGACACTGAAACGCGGATACGCTGTTACGTAGGTACGTCTTGCGTACCGTTTTCGGAATAACCCTACTGGACCGATTTGAAAAATTCTTTTTTGTTTGCAAGGGTATACTTTCCAAGTGGTCCCATAGAAACTTTATTAAAATCAGTTATGTGGTTTGTTTTTTCAACTCTAAGTATCAGTCGTTTAAGTATATAATTGTTTGAATATTTAGCTTTTCTGGTATGAGGTCGGTTTTTTGTTTTAAAATAATATCCATAATTTATTGAAGTGCACTTGTGAAGATTATCTTCTAGGAACTAACTAATTTATATTACTATCTCGGTTCGTGTCGGCCGTAATTTTCCCATAGAATCATAGAATGGATGATCGTCCCAATTTCATACTAGGTATTCGCAATCCTATTCGGTTCTGTTCGTAATTATTTTAAATAGCTGGGCAATGCAATCGGTATGAAACATGCAATCTCGTTTGATGAATTTAGTTGTTAGCTGAATTGTAAATTTTCACACGATTCCCTTTAAGTTCAGCGATGGCTGATCTACGCGTCAACTCGTGAACGGGCCAGTAGGGACTGGTCAGCTCGGCTCCGTTTTTAGGGTTCCGTACCGAAAGAGTTCAAACGGGACCCTATTACTGAGACTCCGCTGTCTGTCTGTCTGTCTGTCTGTCTGTATATTTTGTTAGAGGTTATTATACATCGTGTTAATTAAAGAACGCGAAACCTCTCGGATGGTACCTCAGCCCATGTAACTGAACAACTTTTGTTCAACAACTTTCACGAAATCCAAAAAAAATCGGATTTTCATACAAATTGACTCGATCAGCTGATCAGTTTGTATGAAAATTCAAATATATTTTTTTTAGTTTCGTGAAAGTTGTTGAACAAAAGTTGTTCAGTTACATGGGCTGAGGTACCATTGGAGAGGTTTTGCGTTCTTTAATTAACACGATGTATAGGCATCACCAGTAGGTTGACTGTTAAATAAAGCCCATGGCTTTAAGTCCGCCTATTACAATTGTAACACAGTTAAATAAATAAATAAAAAATAACTTTATTTCTGTGCGCAGAAGCTTCTTCTAAATGTCGTGCACTATACTTTAAACACATATATTTAGATATTATACAAATGAGATGAGTCACATGATTTTCCAATCCAAACAGGATTATTATATATTCACATTAATTAGGTATAATATAGAACAACTTGCCAAAGACCTTGATTTTGAAAACTAGTTCTGAAGTTCGCACCTCAGGGTCGGACTTCATGAACCTTACCTAATTGATACATCACATATGTTCACACGTCTTTATCATTAACAGGGTAGACACAGCACAGGGCCGCAAGACCCAAAGGCCACGCTTAGCGCGATATTGATGGATGATGGTGAATGGTAACCTAATTGAAACTTCAGTAGTCATCTATAATATTAATTTATAATTTTTAGGAGGATATTAGATATTAAGTACCTAGATAGGAAAAAATAAGTAATAGGTAGTAGGTAAGTAGGAGAAAAAAAGTAGTATATATATATATATATATATATATATATATATATATATGTATACTTAAGTAAGAGAATGGGGAACAAAGTGTCAAATTACAACAACAACAAGAACATAGGTTAAAAAAGTAACTTTGTAAGAATTAGACAAATATAACCTACTTTAAAATAATTCTAATGTTTGTAAATAGATAGCTTCCGTAACCTGTTTTTAAAAATACATTTTTCGGCTATGTAAATATTTAAAAAATTCCATGCATGTCAATTTATTCTTTTTTTTATCTAAATTTTGATTTGAATTTTTATATCTATGGCATGTCCTACAATTTTTTTTATATCCCAGACCAATATTAATAACAATGTACCTCAATAATACTAAGGTACATTGACAACAACACCTTTTCGTGGTAATCACGAATCCTCGTAATCCGTTTTAGGCCCGAGGGTATGAGTACAAGTTTTATAGATACCCTCGGGCCTAAAAAAGTTGTCTAGCTCATGGATATGAGCTCTGCACAAGCCTAGAACACAGCATCATTGACCATAATATCACAGATTACATATTAGTTGAATACTCTGATACATGTGGAGGCAACTGATAATGATCAGGTGTAATGGTGGTCGTGGCCCGGCGCCGAGTGTATGCAAATCGTGGGACTGTAATGATGATAATCTGATATCGTGTTTACCTGCTGTTACTACGAGACTTTACTTAATAATCCAGTTAGTTACCCTAAGTACTTATCTACCTTCTACTACATGGATAATTTTTAACAGACTTCAAAATAAAGAGGTTATTAATTCGTCAGATTTTTTTATGTATGTTGTATTACTGTAAGACGCCTGGACCGATTTGAAAAAATATTTTTTGTTTGAAAGAATACACTTTCCAGGTGGTCCAATATAAATTTTATTAAAAACGGCTGTGGTTCGGTTTTTCGTTTTGAAAAATTATGTATTAAATATATAATTGAAATATTAGTTATACTGATCAATATAATTGATCTTTTAAAAACTTAAGGCCGTACCTGAATTTTCCGGGGTCCAGTGCTGCCCAATTTAAAATAAATAATTTCAAAGAAAACGGAGACATCATTTAAAATTGTGCTACTACCTAGAAAACCTTTCAAAGTATTTTATGAACTACTGTTTACAGTTTAAAGTGAGAACGTTAAGCTTTAGTACGCACATTTGCGAAAAACGGCCACTTTTGGCTAATGTGCGTAGTAAAGCTTAATGGTCTCTAGTTATAATGAGACCGAAGCAAACAGTAGTTCACAAAATAGTTTAAAGGGTTATCTAGGACTTGGTAGTAGCAAAATTTTAAATGATGTCTCCGTTTTCTTTGAAATGATTTATTTTAAATGGGGGCAGCACTGGACCTCGGAAAATTCAGGTACGGCCTTAACTCGTAAATATGGTGATAATTTCCATATTGCTCTTCGTCATGCACTAGATAGCCTTTTAAATTATTTTATGAACTGCCGTTAAAACTATTATTGGTGATCCGTCTAGCTTTAAAACTTGCCGTAATAATTTATTTTAAATGGGGGCAAATGGGGCCTTAATAAAGAGTGTACTTTATAGGCATGGTATAATGAAACAAGGTTCTCTTTCCGCGATGGCCCAAGACTACGTCATGAATTTCACGATACCTAAGTGTTACTACCGATTGCTCTTTTCAGTAAATTTAAGTACTTTCTCAATTAGTTAGATATTATATAAAATAAAATACTATCTAATTATGTCGTATATCGTGTGATTCATCAGTTTAATTTGAATACAATTTGCTCGAGTAATTCAATCACACATACTCCCAAAGTCCCAACTGACTGCCTCCATGGTCCAGTGGTCAAGGCGTCTGCCTTGTGATGCGGAGGTCGTGGGTTCAAATCCCACTGGGAAGCATACTTCGTGAAAAGTTGCTTCCAGTTTGGTTAGGATATTGCAGGCTTGAATCACCTGATTACCCGAAAAGAAAGATAATTCCGCGTTTCACAAGGCACGTAATGATGTTGATCCCGAACGCCATCTAGCGTTTAGACCTATCCTAGGATTGGTTCTGGTCTACCCTTTGGGTTGCGGAGGTCAGACGGCAGTCGCTCTGTGTAAAAACCAGTAACCTCGTCGAATCACCTAGGTTAGGTAGCGGACCCCGGGCTCTGAAGCGTAACCGCTGACAATGCAAACGGGAATGCGCTCGGATGATGATGATAATGACTCCCAAACTCCCAACTGATGCCGTATTATTGTGCCAATCACGTGACCCAGCTGTCACGGGAAGAGAATAACTTGTTTCATTATACCATGTTTATCAGAGAGCAATGACGTACCTATTTATTTACCTTTCTTACGTCAAAACATACATACATAAATTGTGTAGATATATGACCTTATACTTATGCGGTTAATTATTTTAAAAAATAATAGTGATCATAAAAATTTGACCTTTAAGATTTAGCAGGAAGATCAATAAGTGTTGCAAAATTACGTAATTTGCATTGATTGATACCAATACTTCCTCTTGTAATAAACAGTCATAAAAATTTGTTTAATGCATTTGCCCACAACATTGAAAACTGTTGGATGACCTTTAACGGAAATTTAGAATGAAAATAAACATGCATTGTGTTTATCGAAGTATATAGGTCTAACATGCATAGGTACCTACCTACTGAATAATTTTCCCCAAGGAACATATCATCATCATCGTCATCGCCTTCTCCCTATTTGGGGTCAGCTCTGTATTTTGTATGCCCCAAGGAACATATATCGAAAATTAAAAAAATATTTTCTGACTTCCCATACAACTTGACCGATCAGCTGATCTGAATTTACCCTTAGAATAGTTTCAGTATATTTTGTTACACGTTATATAAACTACTTTTCATCATCATCAGGTCTTTTTTAGTCTCCTCGCAGGAGCGCGACCCTCTCTGTACTGCCAGAGCCATATATTAGCCAGAGCAGTCAGAGGAGTTGGCCTACACTCGCCACATTTGCCAGACGGGTTGAAGAGATCTCATTGATGTTTATAAGCTTTGTTTAGCTTGATTTCCTAAGCCGCCTTCTTCGACATCCACGGGAAGACTTGGAGGGGTCGATTCTATTCTACTCTGCCGGGAACCACACGGCTAAACTAGTACTAATTTCTTTTATTTCTAGTAACAATCCCACTCGTGAGCTTTGGCATGGTGCAAGGCTGGCTGTCACCCATGATCTCCGTGCTGCAGTCTCCTGAAGGACCCTCACCGGAGCCGTTCTCGACGTCAGACATCTCCTGGATGACGTCAGTGACGTACATCACGGCCATAATCTTCGGAGCTCCCATGGGGCACCTCACTGACAAATATGGCAGAAAGATAATGACTCTCGTTACCACAGCGTCTCTCATTGCAAGTATTTTACAAGCTTATATAATTTAGCTTACTCTGTTAAATTAAAAAAAAAATTTAAAGGTTTTTCGCCACTTAGGAACAATGAAATTTTATAACTCGCTATGAAGATTTTTTCGCTTTGAATGACCCCATTTCGATCGTCCGTTACAGTTATCGCTTTCAGAAGGTGAAGATATAGGCAAATGGCCTTGAAGTGTGAAATAAATTGTTAACCCGTAAATATGGTGATAATTTCCATATTGCTCTTCGTCATGCACTAGATAGCCCTTTAAATTATTTTATGAACTGCCGTTGAAACTATTATTGGTGATCCGTCTAGCTTTAAAACTTGCCGTGGCCACTTTTGGCGGAGGCAAGTTTTAAAGCTAGACGGACTAATGTAAATACTTTTAAAGGTGGTTCATAAAATAATTTAAAGGGCTATCTAGTGCATGACGAAGAGCAATATGGAAATTATCTCCATATTTACGAGTTAACAATTTATTTCAAATGAGGGCGCCACTTCAAGGCCATTTTCCTATAGCTTCACCTTAAACTGATTTTTGTAAACCGACGGGATGTTCGGGGCTGGCTCCACTCCCGTCACGGGTCGGAGCGGCATTGCAGTGCCGCCGGGATCGGCCCACATAAATCCATGAAATTCCATAACTAAAAATTCTAAATTAAAAATAAAACTCTGTTTAAAAATCTAAATGTTGATCATTACTTACTCTGTTGTTTATTTTTTTGGGTCAAATCTTGCAAGGTAAAAGCTACTTCCTGGTTTTCGATAGCTTTTAATAACAGGTAAATTATCTGTAGGATGTTTGACTGTAGAAGATTTTCAAAGAGGGTTGACGTCAGGCAGGCGGCCCGTCGTAAAACAGCCAAACCGTTTTTAACTGTTCCGGCTATTTCTTTTCCACTTCGCAAGGACTTTGGAATCCTTGGGTGACCATTAACATGCATGTTATATTTAGAGAAGAAAAAGCGGGAAAGCGCACCCCGAGCTCCGAACCAGCACAGCTGAGGATGCAACCGGGAACGCGCTTAGACGAAGAAGGAGGTGGTCATGAAGGTGAAAAAAGGTCTCTTCCTTGCTGCTCTGGGAGAAAATAAAAAACATAGAATGTACCAGCTGCTTCTCTTTCCGCGTAGATCGTAAAAGCCGATCGAGGGAATGGGCGATAATCTGAATTATATCAATAGGGATGCGGTTAGCATTCCATCACTATTATGATTTCCTTTTTCCACATTTTCACAGAGAACTGTTTCCAAAATGTATTTCCCACAGTTCAAATACAAGGAAAAGAGTGTTGATGAAACTCGAACATTGTAATGAGAAAACAAACAACAGTATAGTGATTCAGTGCTGATTAAAAATTGTTATGAGTATGTTTGCATACCGTGAATGTAATGAAAGATTTGCTTGTAATAGGCATGATGACTGAAAGTGATGAACATGACGACTGCCTCCGTGACTGGACAGGCCTGTGTCACTCCCCGTTTAGGTATCGAAAATGTACCTACATTATTACTATGTGCGCAGGCGGCCTCTCCGAATGGTAAATTCAGTTATACGAATCGTTTTATTAAAATAATGCATACAGGAATTAACGCGAAACGTACCTTTTTTTATTTATTTTGGTTTCACCAAACGAAACGTTTCGCGTTAATTCCCGTATGCATTAATTTAATAATAATGCAACGCGCGCGATAGTTTAAAAGTATTTATACGAATCGTTTGTACAGAGTAATAAGAATGAAATTGGTTTGCAATGGATGTCTAGGTATGTATACGAAAAGGTGCTGAGTTCTGACGTGAGCTAAATTAAACCAAATCGCTAGCCACATTGAGTAGATATTTCTGTGAATTTCTTTGCTGCGTGAGACTTATGTACGTTAGTTTTATTTATTCTGTGACTGGACCACCTAGCCCAGGCGTTTCCCTCGTGATCCGGACGTCGTGAGTTCAAATTCCACTGAAAAGCATACTTTGTGAAAAGTTGTTTCCAGTCTGGATAGAGTATTGCAAAAATCGTCTATTTCAAAATGTTGATTTACCGTCCGATCGACTAATAGTTACCTACTTAGAAACTTCCATAAGTCTATTTGCATTCATTTGTCTGTTACCCATTTAAAAAAGTTTCCTTCCTTTTCCCTAGCTTCAAACAAAAACAATTAAATGAACCGTAAATATAACAGACTTAAAGAAAAGGTTGCCCTATTCAATGTATACTTACCACTGGGTGCTATTGTATTTTTTTACAAGAAACAAACAACTTAGGAACTATTGTTAACATTTCTGAGTCGTTGTTTTTTACTTAGTTTTGTCTTAGTTTTTGTTCATGTGATCATTTTCATCTTGATCTTTTGTAATCTAATTCAGGTACAGTTCGGAGAAATGGATGTCGGAAAACGATTGCATAATATTTTTATACATTTATGTTTTTTTTTAGTTTAACTAACAATGTTTATAAGGCCTACTCGACGACCAATATTGTGTTAATGAGTTTCTTCCGGCGTTTTTCTCTGCAGTGATCGTTGCGACACGCTGGTATCGGTAGCTTTTGTTTAAAATAATAAATGTTTTAAATAATATATATTTTTTAGCTATACAGGTCCCATTGTTGGGCAAAAGCCTCCGTCCTTGTTCCCATCTTTCGCGGTCCCTAGACGTTATCTGCCATTCTTTAATATAAAAATATTATATTATTAATTATTTTAAAAAAAGCTACCGATTTAATATTGTTTATTTAATAATTAATAAAATTATACATAGATACATACATAGATATTATGTCTTTATCCCTAAAGAGGTGGACAGAGCTTAGAGCCGCCAGACCCAAAGACCACGTTTATCAAAATAGTAATGGATTGCTAGCGCATTTCCCACTGATAATCTAAAGTTTACAGAAAAACTCACAGATCTGTATTTACTACTGGATAAAGAAAGTCCTTCAATTTGTATGAAAACCTGGCGTGCCAACATTCAAAACAAAATTTAAAAAAAATCACTTACAAACGGAAGGAAGCTTTTTTATTACTTCCTCCAACGTTTTTCGATGAGTTTTTACGACTCAAAACGGCAAATTTAGGTATTTTACAAAAGAGAGCTCAATGTCCGATCTAATTAATTGACATACACGGACTAAAAGCACAGAATAAATAATAATAACGTAAAGAAGTTTCACTCAGCAAAGAAATTCAAAGAAATATCTACTCAATGTTGCTAGCGATATGGTTTAATTTAGCTCACATCAGAACTCAGCACCTTTTCGCATAGAAACCTAGACATCCATTGCAGGTCAATTTAATTTTTATTACACTGGACACACGATTCCTATAACTGAATTTACCACCCGGAGGGGCCACCTGCGCGTATAGTAATAATGTAGGTACAATGTCGATACCTAAACGGGGAGTGACACAGGCCTGCTAAAAGTGACGATCCTAAATGAAGTCATTTTGACGTCAGATTGACACGGCTCACTCAGGCAGCGGCATGCATCAAGCATTTTCCAAAGGATTTCTAATAAAACCGATGGGCCCTTCCTATTTTGAAAATCCTTGGGAGCCTTTGGGAGTGGACTTTCTGTGGCTGATCTCTCTCTCTCTCATCTTAGCGTATTCCCAATTGCATCCTCAGCTGCAACGCTGCGAAGCCCGGGGTCCGCTATTTCTGTGGCTGATGTAACGATGATAATGCAGTCCATTTCACACGAGTTTGACTTACACTTGTCAAGTTATTTTCTATTTTGACGACCTCCGTGGTGTAATGGTCAACACGCTAGTCCGCCAATCCGGAGGTTCTAGGTTCAATCCCCAGCCAGGGCAAGTTGGTAAATGGCCTTTTTCAAATTGTCCTGGGTCTTGGGTGTTTATTTATATATGTATTTATTATAAAATATAGTATCGTTGAGTTGGTCAAATATAGGCAAATGGCCTTGAAGTGGCGCCCTCATTTGAAATAAATTGTTTACTCGTAAATATGGAGATAATTTCCATATTGCTCTTCGTCATGCACTAGATAGCCCTTTAAATTATTTTATGAACCACCGTTGAAAGTATTTACATCAGTCCGTCTAGCTTTAAAATTTGCCTCCGCCAAAAGTGGCCACGGCAAGTTTTCAAGTTAGACGAATCACCAATAATAGTTTCAACGGCAGTTCATAAAATAATTTAAAGGGCTATCTAGTGCATGACGAAGAGCAATATGGAAATTATCACCATATTTACGAGTTAAGGCCGTACCTGAATTTTCCGAGGTCCAGTGCTGCCCCCATTTAAAATAAATCATTTCAAAGAAAACGGAGACATCATTTAAAATTTTGCTACTACCAAGTCCTAGATAACCCTTCAAAGTATTTTATGAACTACTGTTTACAGTTTAAAGTGAGAAAGTTAAGCTTTACTACGCACATTTGCGAAAAACGGCCACTTTTGGTTATCTAAGACTTGGTATTAGCAAAATTTTGAATAATGTCTCCGTTTGCTTTGAAATGATTTATTTTAGATGGGGGCAGCACTGGACCCCGGAAAATTCAGGTACGGCCTTAACAATTTATTTCACACTTCATGGCCATTTGCCTATATCTTCACCTTAACACAAGTCCCGAGATCCCATAACAAATGTTTAAAATTTAATTTGGGGCTAGCTCAATCAGTGTGATTTTTCCTTATATATTTATTTATTTATTATTTATTTTTATAACCTTATCATTTATTTTCAACAGGTATACTGGTTAATCAAGCTGTTTTGCCTGGAGCCGTGGGCGCTGATCCTCGCACGGGCCATAGCTGGGATCCCTTGCTCAGCATGCTACATAGTCTTACCGATCTACCTCAAGGAAATCAGCGACATCGACCTGCGAGGGGCTTTGGGGTCGCTGCTTATATTAAATAGGTATGTGAAACAAGATATACATACGTTTATAAAACTAAAACCACAGAATAAGAACCAGTACTCACGTACAGAAGTCTCACTCAGCAAAGAAATTCAAAGAAATATCTACTCACTGTTGTTAGCGATACGGTTTAATTTAGCTTACGTTAGAACTCAGCACCTTTTTGTTTAGATACCTAGATATCCATTACAAGCCAATTTCATTCTTATTACTCTGGATAAACGATTCATATAACTGAATTTACCACTCCGAGGGGGCCGCCTGCGCGCATAGTAATAATGTAGGTACATTTTCGATACCTAAACGGGGAGGGACACAGGCCTGCTAAAACTCGACTACATGTATGAAGAGGTTGATGAGTGTAGATGAAGCGAAAGAGGTCTGTCAGGATCGTAGCAAGTGGAGGTCCATAGTCTCTGCCTATCCCTGTGGAAAACAGGGGTGATAATATGTATGTATGTATGTAAAACCCGACTACGAGAAAATTCCTAATAAAAAGTATGTATTATCCAATTAAGGCCGTACCTGAATTATCCAATTAAGGCCGTACCTGAATTTTCCGGGGTCCAGTGCTGCCCCCATTTAAAATAAATCATTTTAAAGAAAACGGAGACATCATTTAAAATTTTGCTACTACCAAGTCCTAGATAACCCTTCAAAGTATTTTATGAACTAGTGTTTACAGTTTATAATGAGAACGTTAAGCTTAACTACGCACATTTGCCAAAAGTGGCCGTTTTATTTTTGGCCGTGGGGGGGGGGGGGGGATGACGACGACGACACTCTTAAGTCATATTTAAAGAATTACACAATACATCACTACCACAGCTTGTTACATTAGTATGCGTCGATCACGACAGCGATCTTGAAGATCACAGAATGATACTCGTACAGACAGGAGCACTGAACAGTCTTGACCGTACTACGTGATTGAACAATTAATGTCGACAATTATTTCGCTATTATTAGATTCAATTTGGATTTAAATATACTTTGTTGCTATGTATTTATAACTCTTCCTAAGTTTACTTGTTTATAAAACAAATATTAACTTAGCTCAGTATGCTTAGTTAATATTTGTTTTTAACCCCCGACCCGACGAACATATTTGTTTGCTAGGCAAAAAAAAAACCCCGACTCTCAAAAACGCCATCTAGTGATGAGTAGAGGAACTAACGATACGACTTGATCGGTAGTTAGATAGTCGTATCGGTAGTTTCGCTACTGATGTAGAGCCATCTATTATTTGCTAGAGAAAGCCCTGACTTTCAAGCGTAAACCCCCAATAACTTTTAAACCCATTTCCCAACCACTACAAGGGAATTTATTTTCACGTGAAAAAAACCGCATTGATATCGGTCTATCCGTTCGAGCGCTACGATGCCACAGACAGACATACAGACAGATAAGACAGACAGACCAACACACATAAGCGTCAAACTTATAACTCCCTTCTTTTTGTCGGGGATTAAAAAGAAGGTGTTATAACTACAAATATATTTGACGTATGTCAACTTCTCCAAAGGGCCTCTACGTGTTAGATCTGTATCCCCACGCAAGCCTTCCAAAGGTCCGAGGTGAAATGACCCGTGAGATAATAAGAAATATAATTGTCTTCTTGATTTCAGGAACATAGGCTACCTAGCCAGCTACATCTGCGCTGATATACTCTCCGTCAACACGATGCTTTGGATAGGGCTTCTGGTGCCCAGCATCGTGTTCTTCATATTCCTCGTCATGCCCGAAACTCCGGAGTTTCTCGTCAAACAAGGAAAGATCGATGTGAGTAAGAAGCGTAAAACAAACAGGTTTTAGGGTTCCGTACATCAAAAGGAAAAAACGGGATAACTCGTGTCTGGTTGTCCGTCTATCACAGCCAATTGGCTGCAAAACTACTGGACCGATTGAATTGAAAGTTATTGCACAAATACAATGTAAGTCGGTGACCCAAACACGGACGTGTGACGTAAAAATAATATTTTTAAACGTGGGCCCCATCGAAATATAATTGAATTGGGCCCCTACTTTTGTGGTGTAAATTTGAAAATAAAAATTCAACGTATCAAATTATAGGACAAGTCCTATAATTTGTAAATCGAAGTAGTAAATAAGAAAATTTCGAAACATGAAATTTTCTTACATACATAGTTTCGAAGTTATTTTACTTCAAAGCCTATATAAGGTCCGCTTTCCGGCTTTTCATGATCATGATCAGGTCTTTTTTTTAGTCTCCACTGAAGGAGCACGACCCTTCCTGTACGGCCAGAGCCATATATTATCCAGAGCAGTCAGAGGATTTGGCCTACACTCTCCACGCTGGTCAGACGGGTTGGAGAGGTCTCATTGATGTTTATAAGCTTTGTTTAGATTGTGTTTCCTAAGTCGCCTTCTACGATATCCACAGGAAGATTTGGCGTGGTCCTATTCTACTCTGCCGGGCCCGGAACCACACGGGTTCCGGCTTTTACTTCTTCTCAAAGATGATATTCGCGTCAAAAAGTAAGAAGTTTAACTCTTTGGAAAAGCGGTTATTTCACGAGGATGTTTGTGCTTTGTGCATGAAGAGTTCGATGTCCTATTCTAGGCCTCACACGGTCGGACACCTTCATCGTATTATTAAATATTGTTATCAATCAAAAATAAACTTTATTTCTAGGAAGCAAAGACGGTGTTAGCATGGCTCCGAGGTGTGCCCGTGGTGGACAGAGCTTTGGAGGAGGAAATCGATACTATAGTAAAAGTGGAGAAGCAGACTAGGGCTGGGAAGAGTTCACCATGGAGTATCATACGTGAGTAGCAATAGGTATATTGCTTTTAGAAAAATCGTCGAAGTAGTAAAGATCAATTTTGGTAAGCGACCTTTTGCATACATGAGGAGTTCGGTGGCTGCTTGACTTGTGATCCAGAGGTTGTGGGTTCAAATCCCACTGGGAAGCGGACTTTGTAAAAAGTTGTTTCCAGTCTGGATAGGATATGTATATGGGCCACAAAGGCCATCTAGCGTTTGTTTAAGCCTATCCTAAGATTGGTGCTGGTCTACCCTTTGGGTTGCGGAGGTCAGACGGCAGTCGCTCTGTGTAAAAACCAGTAACCTCGTCAAATCACCTAGGTTAGGTAACAGACTCCGGGCTCTGAAACCGCTGAGGATGCAACCGGTAAAACGCTCGAATGTTGATGATGATGATGACGACATGACCCTTGCCTTTTCTTTTAGTTGGTCCAAATAACTCTATATTTTATTATCGTTGGTCTATAGTTAAGTAATGAATAATTATCCTCAGCCTCTTGTCTTGACCCTTCCATTAAATCCCAGACTATCAAATATATAACTTCTTTGCCTCCCTTACTTCCTGATATTTTCTCCTTTTCTCCAGTGACTGTCGATGACGTTAAAAAAATCCTTCTTTCCATTAAATCCAAAGCCGTTGGCGTTGATGAAATCGGTCAGCGTATGATTTATCTCCTTCTTGATTTCATTCTCCCCGCTCTCACTCATATCATTAACTTTTCCCTGAGCACTGGGACCTACCCATCTTTATAGCGTAAAGCCTTTGTCATTCCTCTTCCAAAAACAGACAATCCCAGTAGCATAAAACAGTTTAGGCCGATTTCAATACTCCCCTTTTTCTCTAAAATACTAGAAGCTGTTGTAAATTCACAATTATCACTTATTTTTTCAAATAACCTTATAAGTAATTTCCAATCAGGATTTCGGCCTGGACATAGTACTAGTACTGCGTTACTCAAGGTTACTGAAGACATGAGAAGCGGAATGGAAAATGGCAAGGAAACAGTGCTTGTTCTCATCGATTTCTCCAATGCCTTTAACTCCGTTGACCATGATGTCTTATTAGCTTTACTGTCCCGCTTCAATCTCTCACCAACAGTCCTGGAATGGTTATCTTCCTATCTTCGAGACCGACAGCAAGCAGTTCGCGTTGATCAGTCCGTTTCTGAATGGCAAAATCTGCATACTGGTGTTCCTCAAGGAGGAATCCTTTCTCCCTTACTATTATCTATCTTCATTGATTCCCTCACTTCTCTTCTTTCGACCTCTCATCATCTTTATGCTTACGACCTTCAACTCTATCATTCTTGTGACCGCAGTGATACTGATTCCGCGATTTCCCTTCTAAATAATGATCTTCGGCTTATCACGAAATGGTCAGGATGGTATGGAGTTTCCGTCAATCCTAGCAAATGTCAAGCTATTCTTGTGGGAAGCTCTCGACAACTTGACAACATTGACATTGAAACCGTCACTCCAATACAATTTAATGGTGTCACCATACCGTTCTGTTCCAGTGTCAAAGATCTGGAGCTGCATATTGACTCTACTCTTAGTTGGTCCAATCACGTCGCTGAGGTTAGTCGCAAGGTTACAGGAACACTGCGCTGTCTTTATAGATATAAGAACTTTCTTCCGCTTAAAACAAAAGTAACTTTGACGCAATCCCTAATTATTCCTATAATCGATTATGCAGACGTTTGCTATACAAATTTAAATCAATTTCTTCTACATAAACTCGACAAACTAGCTAACAACTGCATCAGGTTTATCTTCGGACTTCGTAAATATGACCATATCTCCTCCTTTCGGTCACAGTTGGCCTGGCTTCCTATCCCCCAGCGTCGAAACGTTAGGATCCTATACATGCTTTATGCTATCCTCAATAATCTTTACTCCCCTGCTTATCTCAAATCTCAATTTTCTCTTCTTAGCTCTACGCATTCGCGAAATCTTCGCTCTTCTAATCTTCTAACATTATCCATCCCTCATCATCGCACTGAATTTATGAATAAATCTTTTCAAATTCAAGCCATCTTTCTCTGGAATTCTCTTACTGATTCTATTAGCCGAGCTCCTAGTCGTCACGCTTTTAAACGGGCGGTTCAAAAACGGTTTCTCCAAGAAGTCTCTTCTTCTCGTCGTGTCCCTGCGCGGTAATTAGTAGTCATCCATATATGTATTTATCTATCCGCATACATATGTAATTAGCTCTTTATGTATTATATTTACATAATTATATATTTTGTATATTTATTTTATCTATAGTTATTGTATTGGTATATATTTCTTTCAAATTAATATTTATGTATATTCTTGATTTATTCTTGTAGGTATTTATTCTTATAGATACTTTTAAATTTTGTTTACACACTCTGTCGCACCACCCAAATTATTTCTCTACTTGGTCCAATGGTTGACTGGCAGAGAACGCCATAAGGCGTTAAGTCCGCCATTTGTACACTTTTTTATGTGCAATAAAGTTTAAATAAATAAATTATCTCTTCGTTCCAGTTAAAGACAAGCCCACCTTCAAAGCCTTCATCATCACACTAGTCATCAAAATCACGCAGCAGTTCGACGGCTACCTCATCGTGCTGATCTACGCTGGCTTCGTGTTTGGCCGCGCGTCTGAGACTATAGACCTCAAGCTGAGCCCCAACAAGCAGGTCATGATGATTGGCTTGGTGCAGCTGATTGGCTCCACCGTAGCCACGTGTATAGTAGAGAAGACTGGGAGGAAAGTAAGTAACATAGTAAAAGGTAATTTAACCTTTATGTTACTGGGTAAATACACTATATTAGTATTAGGCCGCGCGTCCGAGACGATAGATCTGAAACTTAGCCCCAACAAGCAGGTCATGATTATCAGCTTGGTGCAGCTGATTGGCTCTACTGTAGCCACGTGTATAGTGGAGAAGACTGAGAGGAAAGAAAGCAAATAGTAACAAGGTAATTTAACCACTATGTTATTTGAAAAGACATTATATTATCTAGTATGTGGCCAGGCGTCCGAGACGATAGATCTAAAGCTGAGCCCCAACAAGCAGGTCATGATGATCGACTTAGTGCTGATTGGCTCTACCGTAGCCACATGAATAGTGGAGAAGACTGGGAGGAAAGTGACAGTAACAAGGTAATTTACCTTTTAGACCTTTTATGTCACTAGGAAAAAGACATTCATTTGTATGAGGCCGCGCGTCCGAGACGCTTAGCCCTAACAAGCAGGTCATGATGATCGGCTTGATGCAGCTGATTGGCCACGTGTATAGTTAAGAAGACCAAAAGGAAAGAAAGTAAATAGTAACGAGGTAATTTAACCTATAAGTCATGGGAAAAGACACTATATTAGTATGTGGCTGCGCATTCAAGACAATAGATCTGAAGCTGAGTAAGCAGGTCATGATGATCGGCTTGGTGCAGCTGGTTGGCTTCACCGTAGCCACGTGTAGTAGAAGGGTACTTAGGCTGACGGTATCAGAGATGGCGCTTTCTTCGTAGAACATGAACGCAACCACCATCTTTCCGAAATTAAGCAGCACCACTACGAAACTTCCTTCTTTCTTTCAAACTAGTAACTAAAAATCGAATTACGCTTCAAAGTTTCAAGGTTGTCAGTTCTTTTGTATTGTTCGTCCATGGTCATATCGTTCTTCTATATTTTCTGCAATTGCTCATGAAATTGTCATATTGTTCCCAGCTGCTTCTAGTCACGACATCGTTCGCAGTGGGTGTGGGGATGCTGCTGCTGTCCGCGTGGTTCTACTTAACCTCAGTGGGTGTATGGATGCCCGGCTGGCTACCAGTCTTCGCCATGTGCCTGTGCATCTTCGCTGATGCTGCCGGCTTCCAGCCCATATCCTACATCATCATCACTGATCTATTTACCTTCCAGGTAAGAAGCGAGCGAGAGCGACGGAATGCGGCAGCATTGCCGATTCCGCGGCGTTCCGTCACTCTTTCTCGCTCTAGCAAATAACAGTTCTGAGCGACAGGAAAGGATAGCAGGCTTTTAAGCCGTGGAATTAGGTAGGTACTTATTTTTTTAATTATTTCATTTTATTTCCAGCTGCGCGGCACAGTATCAGCATTCGCCAACATTTGCGCAAAAATGAGCAACTTCGTCCAGACAAAATGGTTTACCAGCCTATGTGAGCTCATCGGGATCCACTGGACGTTCCTCTTTTTCGCTGCAGTCTGCTTCATCGCCTGCTTCTACACAGTCATAGACTTCCCAGAAACAAGGAACAAGACTGTAGAAGAAATCTACGCGAAACTCTCGGGTAGGAAGCGAGAGAAAGAGCTAAAAGATAATAAGACTGATATATTGCCTTAGTGTTTGTGTTGTGCGAGTGAGACAGTGTTTCTAAAGTATTTTGTATTTTTAGGGATGTTACGGAGATGGTTTTATTTGAAATTGGAAAACGAATCGGAGTCTGAAACAGAATCGGAGGCGAAAGCGAAGTTAGAAGTGAATACTAAAAAGGGTTTATTTACATGGAATGAAAATTTACGTAATGATTAATATTTATTCGTTTATTTAGTGAATGACACACCTATTGTTAAAATAGGTATCTGAATGCGTACTTATGACAATGATCAATACGTACTTATTTGTAGTTTATTAGGTACCTCGAAATACCTAATTAGTTACGTTCCACAAGGCATATTAAGAACACGAATCTAGGCTGGGCCTAGTCTAGTATGCTCTAAGTCAAAATTGTATTAAAATTGTAATTCATTGGCTGTTAATTTTTTCTATGATGCGGACATCATCACTGTCAATGATATCAATGTTAGGGAACTATTTTTAACCAAATTCAAAAAAGGTGGGTTATCAGTAATTCCACCCGTATATATTTTTGTATGTATGTTACGCCATAAATTTGCCAATTGTGAACCAATTTTTATTTTGAAAACCTTAACTGAGTCAATTTTGTAAAGGTGGGAGGTGTGGGACCAAGTCAAACAATCGAAGCTTACTGACGTACTCTAGGCTTTATTGGTATACAAGCATATATAACATGTAACACACATATAAAAGGTTGACACATACACACTACTACACTACACCTCCTTCGCAGGGAGAAATTAAAATAAAATATATTTTTATTTTAATTGAATAACATATATTTATACTCAAAATAAAATCTCTAAAACCGTCATATTATTGTAAATAGCTGTTACAATATATATCGAATATTACAATATATGCTGGTTATAAAATATGGATTTTTTTCAACAAGTGGATTTTTTTCCTAATTTCCGTGGAATTTATTATTTTCAGGTTTTTCATCATTTTTTTATGTGAGAGCGCAAACGATCCACATTTTATATACATTTTCTAAAAGGGAATTAAATAACTATAATACTTGAAGAGTTATTTTGACCATCGGAATTGCTGTACCACAGAAATTGTAACGGTGCCACAGAAATTGTGTTTGTCCACAAAAATTGTCAATATCGCTAGTAAATAAATAAAAAAAAATGTTATATTTCATGGTGTAAGAAAAAACGGTCATAATACAAATAATTTTAATTTGATAGCATTTATAACGTCTTATTAGAATATGCTTCACATGAAAGTATGCAAAAAAATTTAACAAAATAGATGAGACTATGTTTGAAAACAACAGTTTTATCTCAGTAACCCAACATATCACAATGGCACGCTGACTGGATGCACAAGGGAGCTAGTCGATGTACTTTCCAGGCGGAAGTTAGCTGTAGCAATCCTGCAGAGGAATCGATAAAAAAGGCAGCAGATTCCGGGCTATAGGAAACAGTTATAAAGCAATCTATAACGGTGTACCTGGTGGCGAGAACAGGGTGGGCTGCGAGAGGTTTGGAGGGGGAATGCTATAGAGAGGTTTATAGCTGTAGAAATACTTATCGAAGTGGTTGTAATTGTATGTAACCCTTTTTATATGTGCCTGGCTGGTACAGGCTGGTTGCAGCGAAGTCGATAAGATGAGGTTCTGGAACCAACTAGACAAAGCCATCCCATTGTTACAATGGTTATGGTTGGTGATTTGAACCGTTATATGGGTAAGGCGTGTCAGATGCCTGAATTTGTTCATGGTGGGTACGGATACTGTGGCCGCAACCCAGAGAAAGAAAACATCCTCTCAACGTGTGAGGCGGCCGACCTTACCGTTGTGAACACGTTAAGAAAAAATCCAAACACCTAATCACCTCACCAAAGTAAGCAACTGCAAAGTCATACCAGGTGAAAGCCTTACTGCACAAAACCTTCTCCTTATCATGGATCTTCGCACAATGTCAGCTGACAGGCCTATTTTTATGGCAGTTGTGTTAAAAACATATTGAATAAATGTTATTTTTTTTAAGAACCCTTTTAAAAGTAATATTAAATTGATTCGTACAATTTCTGTGGACACAAATCAGCCACAGAAACCACAGAAATTAGCCCACAGAAATTGGAAATATGTGGTTTATTTAAAAATTACAAAAAAGTATCAAGGTTATTTCAGGTTTCTACTTATAAATTAATAGTGTATCTAAGGGTAATTAACATGTATAAAAATCATAATTTTTATTCCTAAGGTAACCATTCAAAACCTAGCCACAGAGATCGAGAGAGCAAAATTTCGTTCCGCGTAAACTGAAATCGGGTACTTACATTTTTGGCGGGAAGACATAGCATGATAATGCACCACCATTCCCACAGCACGAAAGGGCACGGCAGATCCTTGCGGGGGAAGGATTTACTAATCGTGTATACTCACCAGGGGAAGTAAGGATTGGCGAGACAAAATGACCACAGAAATTGATTGATTCGCTCGGACAAAACTAGTTTTGATAAATTTTAATTAACTATGGGTCTCAAAACAAATTTTATTATTTTCTTGTACAACATATAATACTCAACATAATGAAAATACCATTTTTTATATTTATTGGAGATTATTTTGCTGAGAAGTGAATATATTGCATTAAAGTAATTGTGGACAAGGCACAGAAATTAAATTTCATAATTTACAGATTTTTTTCTTTAAGACTTATTATTTAACAAAGGTAATTAATATGACTTCATTTAGATATACATTTCTTTAGTCTTGAGAAAAAAAACCGTGATATTATCTGCAAAGCATCTTCGCGTTTTCAGCCAGGACACGTAAAATTTTCGCTTGAGAAATTCACTCAACTACCAAATTGGTCCCATATTAATTTGGTAAGGACATGATGAAGAACTTTGAAGATATGGAAGAAACTCCTAAAAAAAATTAAGTCGGTTGTATTTATTTTTTTGTTAATACATTTTTATTGCCATTTTTGCCAAACTAAGGTTTACTATAACAAGAATGGCGATAGAAAATGGTCATATTTTCTAAGGGAGGATATTTTTTCATCGTGCTTCATTATTTTAATTTTTACGGAAAGTAATTCAGTAGATACCTACTCGTAATAGAATGAAGTTTTTTCAGCAATTTGGCTATTTGGGGGTCCATCGTGGGGACAGGATTGGCCAGCCAATCTGTAGGGTTAGGCTCTCTATTAAAAATATAAGCAACTAGCAGTCCACCCCGGCTTCGCCCGTGGTACACACATAGCCTATGTCACTCGGGGATAGTGTACCTTTCCAACGGTGAAAGAATTTTTTAAATCGGCCCAGTACTTTTTGAGCCTATTCATTACAAACATACAAAAATAGGTACAAATCTTTCCTCTTTATAATATTAGTGTAGATTTGGCTGTTGGATAAAAAATCTCCCTGCACTTATTAAGGCCGCAAATGAACAGTTCCTTTTTTTAGTCTCCACTGTCACTCCAATACACACATTCAGATTAATAGAGAAAATAGATAGGTATACTTTTTACTTTACTTTTTAGATCATGGCATTCGTGACTCGGTCGATTTTACCGATCTTGAATAACTTCCGAATACTGCCGAAGCTGGGCTCATTGTAAAAGCAGTCAAAAATTGCGGCTCCGTAATATCCCTATAATTCTCGTGCTACACTGGATCGGTAGCAACGCGGCGAGCAAGACATAAACTTTATATTCACGACACGCGGCACGACAGCGGCTTGCTTCGGCTCGAGCAGGCGCGCCGCGTTCATTCTATCAAGCATTTCTATATCTTATGACATTGTACATAAAGTTTATAATTTCTTGTTATTCAAATGTTCGTCGCGTCGCTGCCAATCCAGTATAACGCGCCCCTAAGTATTATATTTTATGAGTCTTGCTTTTAATAATTAATGTTGCAAATTGAATATGGTGTCTAGAATCCAATTTTTTTTATTCAGTTAACTGTCGAAAGAAAAATGCACTCATGAAAATGTAATTGTTTTAAAATATCTGTATAAAAAATAACCTACGTATATGTAGGGATACAATTTTGAAATACCGAAGTAGATAAGGACACAATAATTTTACTGAAAATGTTCTAAATAGATACCTCACGAATTAAATTCATAACGTATTTGACTGCTTATTAATAAATTATCAAGTGCAATTGAATAAGCAGCGATGCGACATGCAATTTAATAACAATTAAGACATTATAAACTTTATGTACAATGTCATAAGATACGCGGCGTGGCGGCGGCTCGAGCATGCTCGATGCT
Source organism: Acrobasis repandana (assembly GCA_963576875.1). NCBI lineage: Eukaryota > Metazoa > Arthropoda > Insecta > Lepidoptera > Pyralidae > Acrobasis > Acrobasis repandana. The sequence goes on from OY756238.1 coordinate 5,920,241, forward strand.
CGTTTGTTTGCCACAAATTAGAAATATATTATCCTTACGGAGAGATGGGCAACAAGCCTTATAACTTTCGCACCCCGTTTATTCTTTCAAGCGTTTATATATCTTATGAAATTGTACATAAAGTTTATAATGTCTTGTTATTAAATACCTCGTCACATCGCTGCCAATTCAGTCTTGCTTGAGCGAGCCTTGTAGTGTAGGTGTCTTCTGGTAACGTTAAAGTTCGTTACATAAAAGTTCTAAATACTTTCTCTAAACTAAGTAGTAATAAGTGTTAAGCCATAAAGATATATCTTTTATGTGATAATCGTGAAACATATTCAATATAAGTAATTAAATTATTTTTAAGTAGTTTTTGAATTCTAGTTGTGAATAAATTTTATTATTTTATATGTGATGATAATAATATATGCCTTGGAGATTCATTCAAATGCCCAAATTTAAGAGTTCTACTGGTCCTTGTTTAGCTAAGTAGGGAAAATGTATTTTAGATAAAGAAAAGTTATGCGGCTTATGATTTTAGAAACTTCTTCGTTGTACCTACTTATATTTTTACCTATAAGACAAAGACATATGAATATGCTTATAAAAATCTTTTTGTGTATCTATGAGACCTAAAAATCAAAAACTCATTTATAATTATGTAGCGTACATATATAAAGTGGAAGGGACATACCCGTAATAAATCGAACCACGGTCTATACTAGATCTTTTTCTTCGTCTAAGCGCGTTCCCGGTTGCATCCTCAGCTGTGCTGCTTCGGAGCCTGGGGTACGCTTTCCCGCTTTTTCTTCTCCAAATATAACATGCATGTCAATAGTCACCCAAGGATGCCAAAGATCTTGCAAAATGGAGAAGAAATAGCCGGAACAGTTTAAATGATTTGGCTATAGTTTTACGACCGGCCGCCTGCCTGACGTCAACCCTCTTTGGGAATGTATGTTTGCGAAAAGTTTTACAACCGGCCGCCGCCCGACCCCGCCCTGCCCCCGCCCCGCCCCCAAAGAGGGTTAACCCTACTTGGAAATGCAATTGTAGCACAAGACGAGATGTTTGTGCTTAGTCCTTTAGTCGCCTCTTACGACATCCGCATGAAGAGATGGAGTGGTCCTATTCTAACCCGGAACCACACGGGCTATAACTAAATCATTATAAGTAGTATAATGAAATTAAAATAACAGCCAAAGATCAAAAAATAAATTCGGCATTTTCATACAAAAGTGTGCCCGGGTGATTAGTATGGGAATGTCGAAATTTTTTTTTGGTTTTTTGACTGTTATTTTAATTTCATTATACTTTAATGATCTAGTATAGCCCGTGGTTCAATTTATTACGGGTATGCCCCCCATCCACGTTGTATAAAATATATATGTGAATCTCCTTGATAGAATGTAGTAATTAGCATAATGTGTACTAAGAGAGTAAGATCTCGTGCATTCAATTCGACATTTTGCAAAAATTGAGCTTACATATTTCTGTGCTGATAAGAACGGGCCTATTACTTAACAATCCAACTGGGTAGATGACTGGGTCAAAAATAAATTAAAGTCACAAAATAGTGTCACTTGTCATTGATCATATCCATTTTCAACATGAGTTTAGATTTATTAATGCAAAAAACTGATATTAGGAGCGCTATTTGACTCCAAAAATCTATGACGTCATGGTTTTGTTTTTCATACAAATCCCTTATAAAATGCTTGTTTTGACGTTTAGAAAAAAGTGTCTGATTTGATTTGTTGTCATCTAGCGAACTCTATTTGGTTATTTTGCTCTTTTAATCATCTGAAACCCTTTTTTGCGCATAAGACACACGCACTTTCTTTATCCCTGACTGGGTAGATAGAATCAAGTCACAAATTTTGTAATTAAAACCGATAGTGAGTGAGTGATAATGATCTCTGTGGCGTGTTGGTTAACACGCTAGTCCGTCACTCGGAGGTCCTGGGTTCGATCCCCAGCCAGAGCAAGTTGGAAAATGGCCTTTTTCAAGTTGTCTTGGGACTTGGGTGTTTATTTATATACGTATTAATTATAAAATATATATATCGTTGAGTTAGTATCCCAAACAAAAGTTTAAATTTACTTTGGGGCTCAATCAGTGTGATTTGTCCCTATCTATTTATTTATCTTTTGTTTTTTATATGGAACAAGCTACGTATGACAGAATATATATTATTTATTTTGCTTTAAGAGTACTTTCCTTTAATATAGCTACAAAATCACCATGTTTAGATGGAAACTTGGAATCAAAATAATAACAATTGATAGCTCATCAAAACATAATAAGCACGGTATATCAAAGTTTGAAAATGCCATTTAATCGTAAGCAGGTACTTGTATTTTAATGAACGAGATCTTATTTTGGTCAATTTATAAAAATGCAATTATTATTTAGAGGCTAGAATGATTTTAGCCGTGTATTCCAAACAAATTGTATTATAATGTTGAATTTTATTGAATAAACGAATTTATTTACAAGACTTGTTGGATTACAAGTTGCTATGTAATTGATTTTTTCTTGTGCAGATGTAGAGGTGAGGTATTCCTCGAAGCGCAACCATTTTTTTCTTGGTCCAGTGCTGCCCCCATTTGTAATAAATTATTTGAAAGAAAACGGTTACTGTAAAGGTAACTGTTTACAGTTTAAAGTGATAACGTGAAGCTTTTCTTTGCACATTTGCCAAAAGTGGCCGTTTTTCGCAAATGTGCGACAAAAAGCTTCACGTTCAACTTTAAACTGTAAACAGAAGTTCATAAAACAGTTTGAAGGGTTACTCGAACAAAATTTATATGATATCTCCGTTTCCTTTTAAATAATTTATTTCAAATGGGGACAGCACTGGACCCCCAAAAATTCATGATCCCCCTTAAGTACAATATTAAAGGCCCATATAATAAATAACTTATAGCTTAGCATACGTATAATTATAAGTGTAATATATAAAACTACGGCACACGTAGAGGCTGTGACGTGATGCGCGTCATCGGAGTGTCATACACGATATATAACACCCTTCGGCCAAAAGTTCGCCTCCATGAAGGTCGCCAGCTTCACCGTTGGGACTCGCACCACAAAGGCAGTGAAGTTTACGTTGTGGTTTGTACTCTTATGTATTCTGTGGTTGTGGCGCGATTCCAGCTACACGACCTTCAGGGTAATGTTGTTAGTTGTGATGTCCTTTAGTAACCTGGTGACGTCATTATCAAACATTCTTGAACTTGAGCAAAGCTAGCGAAGTTCTAAAAGTCTTCTCGGCCAGTCCACTGTTTGTATGTAGGTAAAGTATATCTTCTTCGTCTTTTTCGTCTAAGCGCGTTCCCGGTTGCATCCTCAGCTGTGCTGCATCGGAGCCCGGAGTGCGTTTTCCCGCTTTTTCTTCTTCAAATATAACATGCAAATCTGACCAGGGGCTACCAAAATATATAAGTACCTATGCGGGAGTTGTACCTAAGAAAAGTCGTGAGTTTAAAGTTATAGGTGAACTATCAGCGAATAGAGTTTGAATGCAATTACAATCGACCTTTTTGATGACCTGGTTAATACGTCAGTTCGCCACTCCTGAGGTTCCGGGTTCAATCCCCAGCCAGGGTAAGTTGGAAAAAAACCTTTTTCAAATTGGCTTAGGTCTTGGGTGTTTATCTATGAGTAGGTACTTAATGTATTAAATGTAAAATAAGTATAGTATCGTCAGCTAGAATCCTATAGGGAATACAAGTTTGACTCGAACGACTGACAAACAATTAAAAATCTATTGTCTGCAATGCTGACAGTCAAGGTGTTAAAACCCAATCAGTAAGATTTAAAAAAAAAAACTATGTGAGTTAGTCATTATGTGTTTCCTATAGGTACTAACCGTCAAGTTGTTTTATTTGTGACGCCTAAAATGTCTGAGCAGCAATCAAAATACCATTGGTAGAGCAGAAGTATAATAGTCATTCTATCGATACTAACCATCGCGTCGTTTTATTTGTGTCGCCTAAAATGTCTAAGCAGTAATCAAAATATAATTGGTAGAGCAGAAGTAAAAATAGTCATTCTATCGGTACTAACCGTCGTGTCGTTTTATTTGTGACGCCTAAAATGTCCAAGCAGCAATTAAAATATAATTGGTAGATCAGAAGTAAAATAGTCATTCTATCGGTACTATCCATCGCGTCGTTTTATTTGTGACGCCTAAAATGTCTAAGCAGCAATCAAAATATAATTGGTAGAGCAGAAGTAAAATAGTGATTCTATCGGTACTAACCGTCGTGTCGTTTTATTTGTGACGCCTAAAATGTCCAAGCAGCAATCAAAATATCATTGGTAGAGCAGAAGTAAAATAGTCATTCTATCGGTACTATCCATCGCGTCGTTTTATTTGTGACGCCTAAAATGTCTAAGCAGCAATCAAAATATAATTGGTAGAGCAGAAGTAAAATAGTGATTCTATCGGTACTAACCGTCGTGTCGTTTTATTTGTGACGCCTAAAATGTCCAAGCAGCAATCAAAATATCATTGGTAGAGCAGAAATAACCTTTTTATTTTATTTTATAGGACGGCAAACGGGCAAGTGGGTCACCTGATGGTGACCACCGCTGGCCATGGACAATTGCAACACCAGAGGTGTAACAAGAGCGTTACCGGCCTTTCAGAGCCCTTCGCAGAGGAGGGAGGGGGGGAGGGGGGGCTCCGGCTCTCTCACTCACCGAACGAAGCATAGTAACGGTGAAGCTACTACTCAGACGTCAATTTCCTGTGAGAGTGTGGTACTTCCCCGGACAAGCCGGCCCATTCATGCTACTAGCAAAACTGAGTTTTGCCGGTAGCGTGGCTCTACCACATGAACTAAAATCCCTAGTTATTCTATCGGTACTAACCGCCACGTCGTCGCGTCGTTTTATTTGTGACGAATGACGCCTAAAATGTTTGAGCAGCAATCAAAATATCATTGGTAGAGCAGAAGTAAAATAGTCAGGCGCGCCGCTGCAATTTGTGTGAAGTGGACTTCCTGTGGCTGGTATTATGATGATGATGAGTTTGATAGTAATAGGTTTATAGTTATGTCTTTAAACTGACTGATGTTAACAAATTTAAGCTATTAAACATAAATGATAAATATTATTTGTTAAAACATAAATGATGCGTGTCTATTTCCTTACTTATTCATGTCAAAACCACGTTGTCTTCCGCCCACGCACGTTTCCTGAACGTGAAACGTCACAAAACGTAATTTTATAACTTGTTTAAAATGGCTTCTGTAAATTTACATTTTCGGACTAACAACGCCAACACGTGTGATTTTTAATACAAACGTGACATGTTTATTTTGCTGTAACTAAATATAATTAAGTACTTAACTATCTACTTATTTTAGGCACAAAGAGTAATACCCTATGTCTAGGAGCGGATTCCTTGCGGTTGAAGGAACCATCGCAACCATCTTTTACGCTCGAGCACAGAATTGAGTTGAAGGTGCAATGTGATGCACCGCTCATTGAAAATCCGCTAGTTGACAACAAGTCAAATCAGATACTTTTCTCTAAACGTCAAAACAAGCAGTCTATGGGATTTGTATGAAAAACACAACCAAAACGTCATAATTTTTTGGAGTCAAATAGCGTTCTTAATATTAGTTTTTCTACATTAATCAATCTAAAATCATGTTGAAAATGGATATGATCAATGACAAGCGACATTATTTTGTGACGTTTTATTCTCTTGGCAGAAGTGCCAGAAGTGTGGCTATACAAAGTCCGCATCTTTCCGGGGCTTGGGAGAATGTTGGGTTTACATAGCGAGTATGCGAACCGGGTAAACACGACTAGAGGCACCATGGAGTTTTAGTGGGTTCGAGCCCCACAATACCGCTCCCCATCCCCGTGAGTGGAGGGTTGGACATTTCTCCATGTAAAAAAAGGTCAAATAAGTACTGTAAGCAAAAATTAACTAATTACTTATATAATTAATATATATAAATTTTTTTCTATAATTTTTTTTTTTATAAGGTTTTCTTTCGCACGTTCTGACGACGCTCCTTGTAGATCTGCCCGTAAATCCATCCTTCATTTCCCAACACATAGCACCACTACCTATACTCACTCCTTTTCCGTGCAGGCAGTCAGGCTATGGAATCAGCTACCACCGAGCATTCGAGAGTCTAAAACCATAACGACGTTCAAGAAACGAGTATAAGATTACTATCTGTATTTATCATCCTAATATATTTAGAAATATTAACATTTGTATTTATTGTATATATGCTTTATGAATATATATTTATTTATGTATTTATGTAAGTATATTTATGTATGTTTATGTAGGTATATATCTTGTCTATTTATTTATTTAGTTTTGTATTGTAGGTACACGCCAATTACCTCTTTTTTTTTCCCATTTCCTCTCGCGGGTCTACTGGAAGAAATTTCTTTAGAAATAAGTAGACCTAAGTACTATGTTTCCTTATTTTTTATGTGTGTTTGTAAATTTCCAAGTGTACTTGAATAAATAAAATAAAATAAATAAATAAATCTTCTTATGTTTCAGTAAGTACGGTGACTTTAATTACCAGCCAAATTTTGCCAAGGCATTTAATACTTTCCCTTTGTCTATATGCCTTGTCGGTATGTCTATACACACGTAATTGAAAAAAAAATTCTTAATTAGGTACCTACCATACAAAAGAGTTCAACTGAACGAAATTTCTAAGACCGGTATTTTTAACGTGTTTCGTTTTATTGCAAGCTTTTATTTAACTTGCAATGTATGTAACTAATGTTTGTTCGGGTGGAATCTTGCAACTCAATTTTGGAGCAGTTATGTTGAACTGGTTGAGCTGAAATTTTGTGCGGTTATGTATATCGCGTGACAATGCAATATTATGATGACTTGGAGCTGATCTGATGATGGAGCTGGAAGGTGGCCAGAGGAACTGAAAGAAACGGAACCCCATCGAGTTTGGGCTTATTTGTTTTGTGTTCACAAGACCTTTGGTCTTACGACAAAAGCTTGTACAAAAATGATTTTTTTTATAAAACTTATTTTTATCCAAATACTTGTGTGGTGTTTACGAAATCGCTTTATAGATAAAGTTTATTGTGAGGGCATAGTTTGGCGTTATGCCATTTATGGTTTATCTAGATTGTAATACCATTATGCTTTACAATCTAGATTACGTATACTTGAATCATAATAAAAACTGTCACCATTTAGGTATATCAGGAAATGATAGTACTACTTAGTACTAGTACTACAGTGGCGGTCGCATCAAATTTTTTTCGTGGTGTGGTGTTTTGCTCCGCATACATGACTAGATTTCGGGATTCGGCCGATTTGGCGCGCGATATTCATCCCTTCGGTAACCCATGGGCTATGTACGACGTGTTAATGAACTAACGCAAAACCTCTCAGATGGTAGGTACCTCATCCCATAAAACTAAACAAATTTTGTTCTACAACTTTCAAGAAACCCAAAAAATATTGAATTTTTATACAAACTAATTGGCTGATAGATCGAGTCAATTTGTATGAAAATCCGAATTTTATTTTTGGCATTTTGGGAATTTTGTAGAACAAAAGTTGTTCAGTTTCATGGGCCGAGGTACCATCTGAGAAGTTTTGCGTTGTATATAATTATTATCGTAACAGATTTGACGACCTCTGTGGCCTAGTAGTCATCTTGCCAGGCTGTCACACCGGAGGTCCCGGGTTCGATCCCCGGTCGAGTCAAGATGGAAAATGATCTTTTTCAGATTGACCTGGGTCTTGGATGTTTATCTATTTAAGTATTTGTTATAAAATATAGTATCCTATAACACAAGTCTCGAACTTACTATGGGGCTAGCTCAATCTGTGTGATTTGTCCGTATATATATTTATTTATTTATTAAGTTTGTATGATGTTGGGTCATCATTAGACTATTAGAGGGCACGTAAAGTAGGCTAAATTTTAATACTTTCTCTCTCGTGAGTAATTTCGTAGTTTCGTTGTCTCTTTCGTAAGTAATTGAACTAAATATCTATATAAACAGCTGGTAATGATAAATCTATATGAGCAGCTGGTACTTATATGTATTTTGCCTACTTTACGTGCCCTCAAATAGTTTTTATGATAATGGCACCCACTGCCCATGGGCAAGAGAATCGCCTCGTCGCGGTACCGTCATGTCTTGCGGAAACCGGCAAGTTACGTGGGAATCAAACGTATAGCCATGACGCCTCCACCGGCAGTCGTAGTAGACTCAAGAAATGCTGGCTTGACGTCGTCAAGGATGATATGGCGTGCTACCTACAGTCTTACAAACAAAGATGCTCAAGAATGTGCGAAGTTAAGAAAAAAAATGGTTTTTAAACACCGCGTGGTCCCGTTTATACGAGTACATAAATCATGTGTTTAAAACACATGATTTATGTACTCGTATAAACGGGACCATAAACCTTTTTTGTTGGGTCTAACAGACTATTGAGTTCTGCGACCATGAAGGATATAAGTGCAAAAGACAAAACTATGATAAACGTGAATGCGACTTCTCGTGACTGCTCTGAATTACCATTGCACTTCGCTACTGCGACTACCGCCAATGCGATTTCTCGTTACTAGGTAATTCCTATTCAAAACGAAATAGGTTTGTGCTTAGTACCGTTTATATAAGTACATAAATAATAAGTTTAATTAAAGCGCGATAGTTTAAAAACCATTTTTGAAGTGAAAACTTCTATAGGCGCGTTGGGCTCTTTCTGAGATGGAAAAAACTATTAAACTCGTTACCGAAACCACCAGTGGTGCTCAAAATATTCAGACAACTTCAACTGTTTTCACTTCTGCCGGCACTCCCGGAGTGCCACAGTTTTTTTTTGCCACGACTGGCTTACTACATCATGGAAAACCCCATCAGGCTAGTGTCACACACGCATCGCCGCCTCTAAAGACATCTTTTCACGTTCTTTTTTAAAAGATTATCTACAGTAAATTTTCTTCTTTGCTAATCTAGGAGAAAAGAAAAAACAGAATATACTAGCTGCTTCTCGTCGAGAATCTGAATCATATGAAAAGGCGATACAGTTAGCAACCCATCACTATTATGATTTCCCTTTTTCACCTTCACGCCCACCATTACGCTAAAAGTGGCCTGGGCCTAACCGCCTTGGCTCTGTCTACCCCGTTAAGGATAAAGACGTGATAGTGTATCTGTAAGTACGTGATGCCTTTGTTTCAAAGGTGTGAATATAAATTCCGTAACGATGGCATTAAAATTTCAGTCACACTGCGACTACAACATAAAATTCCGCGACTTTTAAGTGTTTTAGGTAAAACATAAATAATACAGTAGTTAAATAACTTACTATATTTGCCTTGTGGTAAGTAAAGATGCCGCCGATTTATGGATTTGTTTGCAAACATATACCTGTGTATAAATAGGAAAGAAATATTACGTGTATGGAAAACCTTACCACCCACGTATAGTTTGTTTTGACAAGAATGTTGCCGGTTTTTCGTTTGGATAGGTATAGAAGCGTGTGTATTTGGATTGATATATAAATTCATTGAAATATAGCAACGCGCTTAATCAAAATAGTCACAAATAATTAAAACTAAATAAAACAGCAATAAATTGAATCTAAAACTAATACTAAAAACAAAAAACAATAATTTATATAAAAAATTGAACCCAAATCGCCACGGTCAGCAGGCAAGAGGCTGGCAGCATGTCCACGTTGTACGGCCAGGCTAAGCCTTTAGCCGAAATGCGCACCAGCTCACACATTTTTTTATCAGCCTATTTGTGTCCCAGTGTTGGGCAAAGGCCCCCCCTCTAATCTTCCAATTATCTCTGTCAGTGGCAAGTTGGAAACAGTTCGCCAGTTTTTTCCATACGCAGTCAAATCGTCTGTCCATCGTGTTCTTGGAGGGCCTCCTCAGGCGGCCTCTTTCTCTTCCGCAACATGCTTCGTTAAAATTTTCATTATCATCATCAGGTCTTTTTTAGTCTCCACTGCAGGAGCACGACCCTCTCTGTACTACCAGAGCTATACTTAAACAGAGCAGTCAGAGGATTTGACCTACTACTCTCCACGCTGGGTTGGAGAGGTCTCATTGATTAAGCTTTGTTTAGCTTTGTTTCCTAAGACGCCTTCTACGACATCCACGGGATGACTTAGAGTGATCCTATTCTACTCTGTCGGGAACAACACGGCACAGAACTCGAAACATGCTTGGTCATATTATTAATTTGCTTAAAATAGATAAACCCCACATACTCGTACCTAGAATGTTATTATCACTAGTAGTTATTGTAATAAAGCGAGATACTATGTACTTAATATTTATGTCGATGTTGTAATAGATATAAATTTAATCCATACCGGGAAACAGGATTGCTTTTGCAAGCGGGTAAAAGGTAAATACAGTACAAAATGAATATTTATTTATATTTGGTAAGTACGCATGCTGCGGTAGTAAGTAGGTATGTATATTGTATGTATATAAATAAACAGCCGTGATGGTCTGATGAACTAATGGACTATCCCATGACAGATCAGATTTGTATGAATATGAGGATAATAGCAGATGTTAGTATAAAAAATAAATAAATATACACGGACAAATCGCACAGTTTGAGCTAGCCCCAAAGTAAGTTCGAGACCTGTGTTATTATGGGATACTAACTCAACGATTCTATATTTTATAACAAAGTTAGTTAACAAAATTAGGTAAACATCCAAGACACAGGTCATTCTAAAAAAGATCATTTTCTATCTTGACCTGACCGGGGATTGAACCCGGGACCTCCGGTGTGGCGGACTAACGTGTTAACCACTACACCATGGAGGTCGTCGTCCTATGTATACTATACCTATGTGCCGGGTTTAGTTCTATCTCGTCCGGTTTTAACTCCCAAAGCAAAAAGACAATGTGATGTTCCTAATAGATGAATCGATTTGATTTTTAACCAACTTAAAAAAGGAGGAGGTTATCAATTCGACTACATGTTTTTTATTTTTTTATGTATGTGTATTACGCGATATCTTCGCTAATTGTGAACCGATTTCGATGATTATTTTTTTATTTGAAAGCTTTTACTACCAAGTTAAATTGGTTCCATTTTAATTTGGTAAAGATATGATGAAGAACTTTGGTGATATGGAAGAAACTCCTAAAAAGAATTGAAGTCGGTTGTTTTTTTTTGTTAAAAATTTAATTACACTTTTTACTAGGTCCCAGGCAAACGAGTGTAATATTTTGAAGGTACCTATATAAATAAATAAAAAATAAAATACGTTTATTTCAGGTTACATATCTATATGACAGGGTCAGAAAAAAATTTTTTTTTAGTTCTTAATAATTTAATTGTTTGTAGGTATTGGTATTTTTCCATGAATTAATCGATTTCCAGAATCGAATCCAGGGTCTCCAGTTGACCGACAAGTGTGGTAACCAATAAGCACGCCATAAAGATAATGTTATTACTTTAGTAGGTAGTTAACTACGTATGTTTAAGAGATTTAACTACTTATCTTTAATAAAATGCAGTGACTGCCTGCTGTTCTTGAACCTAGTTTAAACACATTTATCTAATACTTCTTATCAGACCGTTAGTGTCATTGTTTTGAGGCGTGTGTAACGTGGCTTATCACTGTTACGAGACAGAGTGACGCATACTGATCTTCAATTCCATAAAGGCTTGCGCAGACAAGGAATTATTGTCCCCGGGGATTTTTTCGTCCGCTTGAATAGATCGCTTAAAACTGTATCGAGTAACGCAAACGACTCGTCTGCGCAGGCCTTAACCCGTAACCCAACTTTAATACCACTGAAATAGGAATAAATAGTTAACAATTTATTTTACGGATAGTTCAAGCATTATTAGAGGTAGGGGGTCATTTATTAGGGTTCCGTGCCCGAAGGGTGCAAACGGGACCCTATTACTGAGACTCCGCTGTCTGTCCGTCTGTCCGTCTGTCTGTCTGTTCGTCTGTCCGTCTGTCACAGGGCTCTATCTCTTGAACCGTAATAGCTAGACACCTGAAATTTTCACCGATTATGTATTACTGTGGCCGCTATAACAACAAATACTAAAAATTTAAAAAGGTAAAAATTAAAGGGAGTCGTCATACAAAAAACGTGTTTTTTCAGCGTTTTTAACTCGATCTGTCACAGGGCTCTATCTCTTGAACCGTAATAGCTAGACACCTGAAATTTTCACCGATTATGTATTACTATGACCACTAAAACAACAAATACTAAAAATAAGATAAAGTTAATATTAAAGAGGGTCGTCATATAAGAAACGTGTTTCTTCAACGTTTTAAAACATTTTACGGTGGTACGGAACCCTTCATGTACGAGTCCGACTCGCATTTGCCCGTTTATTTGCTTATTTTTGATGACATAGGGGACCCGTTCAGGACTTCAAGTACGTAAGCAATATTTTTTAGTTACTTTTAATATTTTTTGTCAATTTTTAGGGTTCCGTAGCCAAATGGCAAGAAACGGAACCCTTATGGATTCGTCATGCATGTCTGTCTGTCTGTCTGTCCGTCCGGATGTCACAGCCACTTTATTCCGAAACTATAAGAACTATACTGTTGAAACTTGGTAAGTAGATGTATTCTGTGAACCGCATTAAGATTTTTACACAAAAATAGAAAAAAACAATACATTTTGTGGGTTCCCCATACTTAGAACTGAAACTCATTTTTTTTTTTCATTTAACCAATACGTGTGTGGTATCTATGGATAGGTCTTTAAAAATGATATTGAGGTTTCTAATATCATTTTTTTCTAAACTGAATAGTTTGCGCGAGAGACACTTCCAAAGTGGTAAAATGTGTGTCGTCCTCCTCCTGTAACTTCTAAAATAAGAGAATGATAAAACTAAAAAAATATATGATGTACATTATTATACAAATTTCCTCCAAAAATTGGTTTGAACGAAATCTACTAAGTAGTTTTTTTTTAATACGTCATAAATCGTAAACCGCAATTTACCTTTCATTCAGTCAACAATGAACTACAAGAACTTTTATATAATGTCACTACGGAACCCTTCATGGGCGAGTCCGACTCGGACTTGGCCGCTTTTTTGTAATTTTGATTTGACAATAAAATAATAGCTAAGAACTAAAATACACTTGCTCGTGAAAATAAAACTTAAGTAGATTTTAAGAAAAATATATCAATGCTTACGTAAGCATAGGATAATCTTTTTTTAAATCTTATTTTCAAAATAAAACAAGATAACATGGGTTTAGAATAATATTTTTAATTAACAAATAGGTTAGTTATATAAGTCAAAACCATTTCTATAAGATCCTAAAGAACCTACGTAACATTTCTTTTCGATTTCGTGTGTGGAATTGGAAAACGATGGTGTCGGATTTTTAAGCTGTTAAAAAGCATCTGACGTTGCTTGTTTGTTCGTGTTATTATTTAGAGGCGTGTGTAACGTGGCTTATCACAACCACCTTGTAGTCATGAGGCAGCGTGATGCATCCGCCATCTTGGATTCTAGTAAGTCAAAACAATCTTCTGCTAGACCCTGTAACCTTCTTGTAATGATAATTTCTAGAACAAAGTAATTAAATTATCAACTAATGCTTATCACAAATGATGAAGATCATACAACTTGGATCAGCGGTAGAGAGAGTGGACTGTAATTTTTAAAAGCGGTAGCTGAAGGATAGAACGTAAGAGTCAGGTAGACAAAGACGAAAGAAAGAAGATGAGAATGGTGAAGTAGAGGCCTGCTTACACCTGTTAAAAATTATGTAATTTTACATGAACCTGTAAAATTCCCGAAAAACTTGGGTTTACGGAAAAACATGAAATTTTCCATAATTTTTGTCATTTTTACATATTTTTCCGTAAATTTTCCAGATTTTTCGAGAATTTGACCGGTTTATGTAGTTTTTTTGCATGTAAAATTACATAATTTTATGTAAAATTACATAATTTAAAGTAAAATTATATAATTTTTAATAGTGTACCTGTCTGGTGTTATGGTGCAGATCAGCCATTAAATCTTTTTCTTTGTCTGCAGCACTTACACTTTACTTTTAGTTCTTAAGGGTATACATGAATTTTTCAGGGTCCAGTGCTGCCGCCATTTGAAATAAATTATTTGAAAGGTAACGGAGATACCATTCAAAATTTTGATCTAGTAAAACCTAGATAACCCTTCAAACTATTTTATGGACCACTGTTTACAGTTTAAAGTGAGAACGTTAAGCTTTAGTTTTAACGTTAAACTTTAGGAAAACGGTCACTTTCTCACTCACAAGTCCTGACTGGTGGACGCAACTTTTACTTTACGCTTAGACTCTAAGCGTAAAGTAAAATAAGGCAATATTTATAATGTACAGTAAATTGTATGGTCTAAGTCAGACTATACAATTTACTGTACATTATTAATGTTAACTAGTGCATTAAAATTTTATAAGAAGTACTTTAAGTTGTTAATGTAAGGCAAAGCCATGCCTACTCAACTGGTTTCTCTGAAAACCAACGGCCTCAGGAAGCCTCGACATAATGCTGGGAGCCCATTTTGGTAGCATATTTTGTTTTTCTTTTATATTCAATGTCGTTTGTTGTATTTTCATGCTCAACATAAAGATTTAGATAGGTACTGTTCCACGCCTTGATTGCTCCCTTGTCAAACGTAGACATCTTCTGCGATAATTTTAAAAGATTTGTTAGTTACTGTATTTTTATTTGTCCTTATTCCTAAATCGCTTTTGCGATTTTTTTTCCATAATTATATATTTATTTATAATATATATTTTATTTTAACTCTTTTTTGGAACATTCCGTTGCTAGACACTGCGTAACAGCTTTGTCCTTATAAGAAGTTAATATTATAAGCATGTATTCAACTCACATGCACGCGTTGGGTTGGCATTGAGTAATTTTAATTAATTAAAAATAAAGAATTTATGCTTCATATCTTTTATTGTAACATATAAAAAACCTCGTGTGCGCGAGACTGTCGAATTCCTCCATAGTTATTTCCGTTTCTAAGAAATGAGGCCTCCTGTGTGTTTTTTCTCAGAAATAAAAAAAGTCGGGTAGCGCTCAGCCCCCGCGGTTAAAGTGACCATACACTGTTACAGATCGTCAAAATTCAAAGTACCTATGTACTTAGGTATATTTGTACTATAATTTTAAGAATTTGAAAATATAAATATAAAATATAGGCATGTAGATATATTTTAATGTAACAATAAACTAAAGTAATAATTAATTATAATGAAGAATTATTATTAAGTTTATGAGTACTTTAATTTATATTTCTATACACTAGTAATCCGGATTATTTGTACAATCTGAACAATTTTTACAATCTTTAAAAAAATTGTAATCAAAAAGGCTCTTGGATTGTTGTAGTATTATTTGGTATTATCCAAATAATACATTGTAATAGAAAATCGTTTTAATTTATTATACTTATAAATATTTACAATTCATCTAATAATTAATAATAGCTAAACTAAAACTATGTTACTAAAATAAAACTTGATGCAACTTAAATACTAAAAATAAACAAAAACTGGTATAATTGTAAGGAGAGGTCTCATTATATTATTAGCTTAGTTTAGTTTTTTTTTCTTTTTGTTTATTGGGTTCACCAAATAATTTTACATATATATATATTTGACACAGAATATTACACACACACACAAAAGTAAATAAATGTTAAACCACCACCGTTAACCTCAGTTTACAATATATAGAGCTCTATGAATATATAACCTTTTTAAATATTATAATATAACAGAACAAAACTGAACAATTTAAACAAATATGAACTTTATAAAAATTGTACGAGTAGCTTTAATTCCTCATAAAGCTTTAAGATTAAAGTCCCATTCACAACAAAAACGTTGCGTTTGTTTGTTTATATTTCATCAGGTTAAATTGCACGATGCCGCAGCATTTCGTTAGTGAACGGACAAACTCGGCGCACAAAGCACGTCGAACGACTCGAGCATACATCCAATAAACATCGACAACGCGTTATATTTTTTTCAAACGATTCAAAATTCAAACTGTGTTTAAATTTTTCGAACGGTCTTATTTTTTTTATTTGTTAATGACGACAGTGGCAAAAAAATTAGTGATAAAGTGTTGTGATTTGACTTGTTAACAGAAAGTGAAAGTTAATTTATAAGATCGACTCAAGATATTTGTTGCAATGATCTGAATATCAGTGTTGAATAATATGTAAGTATTGATTTATATTTTAAAATATTCAATGCGTGTCAAGAATTCAAGATCAATTAAAAATGTTGAACTTCACGTTGCCTTGTTCCCGGTTTCATCCTTATTTGTGTTTCTATGGAGCCCAGGGTGTGCTCCCAAAAAAATGTGTACATATAGCATACCACTTGCTAGAAAATTAATTATAAGGAGAGATCATACTCGTAAATACAAAATATATTACAATAAAATACAAGATACATTATACATATATGATCTTCTTTATTCGTAATAAAAAAACTTAATTAAACTAAAAAAAACTACATGTATGTATATAAAACTAACCTAGATATAAATACTAAACAAGATTAAATAATATAAAAAATGGACCCCAAATGAATAAATTGGCACTTGATTTCGATTATTTTGTGTACTTCATTAGATTAGTTTGTGTTTTGGAATTCAAGTGCTATGTAACTTTGACTTCCGCAAGGTAACGCATGAATCTATAAACTATTAATAAATATATCTTGAAATACTGTTTACATAAACTAAAATTATGCTTTATTAATATTAAAAATGTTTTTTTTTTACTTTATAATAAAAATAAAAAATCTTATTATAGTATCAAAATGAGCGTACAATTTTATTATTTTATTAGCAAATAAATAATTTAAAGTATGACATTAAACAATTTTAATATCGTGTAGAAATCAAATATTAATATCTAAAACTCACATATATATGTAAATTATTTAAATACAATCAATAATTATGAATTATATAAACTTACCCCGTAAAAAACAGGAACGGAAGTAATGGGTTGAATTTATATAGGCATCTAATTCTGAAAAATAAAACGTAAAACTAAGAATAAACTAAAAATTAAACTAAACAAACTAATAAATTAGCTTAATTCAAACTATCTAAACTAAAAATATTTAAAAGTAAATCTTACTTATATTTTTAGCAAAATATATATTTTTTATTCATTTATTTATTTAACTTTATTACAGAGAATTGTAACTGGCGAAAGGCCGTTGGCCTTTTCTACTAGTCAACCTACAGGTGGTGCATATTCACATACCTATGTATGTATATTTGAACTTAATATTTAGTAAACTTGACAACCTAGGAAAAAAATATTTGAACTACATTTATTTTCTATGAACACGTTGCAATAACTGGTTTACCCGCAAGGTGCACAGTTTTTGTTCAATGACTCACGCTCATTAACATAATAACATATTTTCTTATAATGAAAGCGCTAACGAGATAGTAGTTTTTTTGCACTTTAATCACATTATTATAAAAGAGATTTACTTACGGTATATCGAAAAGAAACGGGTATAAATAATTTATATATAAGTAATTACATCCAAATTGTAAGATAGGTAAGTACATTATTGTCAATAATATATAATATAATATATATTTTTATATAATTTGATATATTTAAAAACAATTTTTAAAATAGTTATTTGAAGTCAGCTACAATTAACTTTGTTTTATTTAATTAAACTATATATACCATACCAAGTACCCTACACAGTAAAAGTTCAAAATTGTTACTACTGCTATAACACCTTCTTTTCGTATTTTTTAATAAAAGAATCCAGATAATGCTACCTAATATTTGGATTTTTATTAAAAAATACGGAAAGTTCAAAATCGTAAAAAGTGGTAGGTAAACAAAAAAACTGGTCTTGTTATTGCGAAAAGAGGAATAAATTAAATATATGATAATGACTTCTAAATAAATACGCGTAGAACAAAGAAAAAAGATAAATATACATTTATTTGCCAAACATGTGTTACAATTTACATTTCGTTACGTCCAATCATGTTTTACCATCACGGGTGTACGAAATTTTGTTAGGAAAGCTGTCTATCATAAAATCATAATACTAAAAAAATATGCTACTTATATTTACTACATCTATCAAACTGCCATAATATTCCATAAGCCATATTATATCAGATAAACAATCTTTAACACTATAACAACATTTATCAGTCAACAATAACTTAATATTTTCCTAAACAAAGTCAAATTTAATTCTTTAACGGGACAGATGAAGATAAATAAAAGCTTGCAAAATCATAAAATATTTTGCATACTCGTATAACACGATATAACTATGTAGGTATTCCATATAAACAAAAGATAACCTGCTGGGATACGTAAACATGTCAAAAACTAAAACGAAAGTAGGCTTAATTTATAGGCTGGTCGTTTAAATCACAGTGAAAGCAATCATTATAAATGTCTCCTTAATTATTTATGTAAAAGTGTTTATCAATATCTAAAACATAGAGAAAATATTTTGTACATTGTGCCACATCCTTTTGACGAAGCATCATGTCTTTTATTTAATTATGCCGATAAATTAAGCAAACTTTTACTTCATACTTATGTAAGTAAAATGGTATTTTATCTACAAACTATTGAATACTGATAAGGTAAATGTTTAGCTTGATTTGATGTAGGTTCTATCAAGTTAGGTTAGGTTAGTGTTGCCGTTTAGTCGGTTGGTCGGCTTTTACCCTGTAAGTATAGGGTAAAGCCGGATAGTTACCACACTTGTTAAATCACTCTTTTCTCTTAGTACAAAAAGCAAAATACTTTATTTGTAATACCGATTTTTTTGTATAATTTTATCTTTAAATATTTCCAAAATATTTGCGATTTTGCGGACTTCTATATTTTAGGACATCTATTCCACGTAAAGGATAGCTATCCATGTAAATTACGTTAAGAATAGATGCCCCGCCAAAAAAGGGCATCTATCCTGCATAAACTTTGATCGCATTTTGCTTTCCTATGCAATCGCACTGTGGGCGCAGATAGCTAAGATTACGTTTGTTGTACCAAGAGATTTTGTGACTACGCTCTTGGTACGAGTCCGGCAATCTCACCGGCAACAAACAAACACACAAACAACCTACGCAGTCTGCTACCACCCTGTATATAGGTACAGGGACCTATTTTAATCTAATTTAACCTAATTATGAGTTGAATTGAATTATAACTAACTAATTGTAAGACTCACCGCTTCCACGCAGTCTTCAGGCAGCCTCGCCTGGCCTTCGCGTCGATCATGAGGTCCTCCTCAGGGGTGGCGACGGCCTCAGGTCTCTTCATGGATCCCGAGTCAGTAGTGCGGAGAATTGGGTCCCTACAATAACCTAACCCCATGAGCTCATGTACGTGCCCCAAGATGAATACGTCGTATTTATTACCCCACTTCTCCAACACAATAATTTTCTTGTTCTTCTTTGGACACTTCACGATTATTCACATACAGTATCACAAACTAATAATTTTCACAGCCGCATGGCACGCGGTTCACACCCGACACAAATCAATGTTCTTTACGTAATACAAACAATTTCGGCTCCCCGCCGTTCCTAATGAATTGGCCACCAAACAATTACCGACAATTCTCCACGAAACTTTCGATTTTATATATCTAAATTACAAACTTAATGCTGCCAAAGCACGAGAGGATGCCACACCCGAATCTTTTCACAAAGGCAAGTCAATTATAATGGCCTCACCCGCAACTTGACATAAAGACAATGATTATTTTTCTGGTCGGGCAAAGACAATCCGCGCACGGGAAATCGATGAATCGATAATCTTGCCCGTGTTTGTGGAGATCACACGCAGATGGCGCTAGTCTCCTAACAAAGCACTTTTATTCAAAACATCCCCCCGTCCCGGTCTGAGAAGCAGACCGCTAACTTACTCTACGGGGAGGCGAGAGAGAGAGGATACGGCTCTCCGCAGAACCGAACCCTCGACCAACACCTCAGCCACACGCGGAGTTCCGTCTCCGCCAAAAATCAAACGCAAAATGCGCCCTCGGCGCCAAAGTAATGATGGCAGATTTGCCTCTTTTAACAATACCAAATCTCCCTCCCTGGGTGGCTCAGTCCTGTCTGTCCATTTCCCTCTTTGTTGCAACAAATGCAAATATTCAAGAGACCAGCGAGCCCAAAAGTTCTGGCTCATTTGCTGTAACATTTGAAAACGTGACAACCGCGATGTACGTTCATCCCTCCACGAGTATTCGGGTAGGGCATTCAAAGGCCCTCCCACCAAAAAATTACCAGGAGTGAGGACTTCCAAGTCATTTGGGTCCTGAGATAATGGACAGAGAGGACGAGAGTTGAGGACCGCCTCAACTTTACAAAATACTGTGGCCAGCTCTTCAAACGTTAGAGCTGTTTCCCCTAAAGTGTGGCGGAGGTGGGTCTTTGCCGATTTCACAGCGGCTTCAAAAATCCCTCCCCAATGAGGGCAATTTGGGGGCTGAACCTCCATGTTACCCCCCTTTGGGCAGCAATTTGACTTAAACTATTACAATTCTTATCAATAAATTCACAAACATCCTTAATATAATTTACAGTGCCCTTATAATTTGTGCCATTGTCGGAGCGAATGAGTGAAGGTAGACCTCTACGCGACACGAAACGATCTAACGCAGCGACGAAGGCTTCCGTAGTCAAAGCTGACACCACCTCCAAGTGGACAGCCTTGGTAGCCAAACAAACAAATACAATCAATAAAACAAATAAAAGATGCATCGAAACAAAACACTTTTCACTGCTCTTCGGGCTGACAAAATCCAAAATTCCCGCTGCAAAATAGCCAGCAACGCACTGCACCCTGCATGAGCGTTCCGAATGTGTCGATCAGACACCAAAAGGTGCACCAAGGGTCCGCCCTTGGGCAATAACAAAGGATGGCGACTCCCAAACGGAAGGTCCGCCTTCCGGAGCCGGCCACCAACCCGAAGAAGCCCATCTGAGTCGATGAAAGGGTTCAAACGAGCAACCGCGCTCTTCAACTTAGCGCGTCCCTCGCGCAAAATACGAAATTCCGACTCAAAACGTTCGGTCTGCACGACACGAACCCAATGCAACAATGCGCTCCAGCGCTGGGTGCTGACCCATCAAAGACAGTTCTCAATTTGCCTGTCGATGCCTTCACAACAGCATGGTGTGGCAGAAAGTAATGCTCAATTGAGCTCCAATCAACTCGAGTTGGAGACATGTGACCCAAGTCCTCGTACTCGCGCATAAATTATATATATTTATCACGAAGTACGGGATCACGCTGCATGCGTCGTTCCATGGACAGCAGTCGTTTCTCCGCAAACATCCTACTATGCCCTAGGCTAGGACGAGAAGCAATAAAGGGTAACCTAGTTACCAACCGACCGGAAGACAATCTTTCCGTATTGGCCTGATAAAAGGCCTCACATTCTGCGTGGTCCGGATCCATCCTTGAGACCATAGGTGGCTCCTCCACCTCCCAAAACCTTTGCATGGTTTTGGCCAAAGACGCATTCGCAAGAACTGTCGGCTCCTCCATGGAGTCATGTTCAAAGACAGGGCCCATCAGGGCGTAACCAAAAATTGTAGACACTGCCACCAGTGAAGAAGAACCCAGAGCCTTCTGGGTGCCCAATAAAATCCAACCCAATACGTCCGAACCCAGGAGCAAGTCTACTGGGGCGGGGTGAAGAACAAATGGGTCAGCCAATTCCAGGCCTGACACCATAGACAACGCGTCTGGCGGTATGTCTGTGGTGGGCTGCCAACCCGCAATGGTATCCATTACCAGAGCTGAAGTCGTGATCCTCACTGTCGAGGATTTCAGCGACGAAAAGGTGACAAGTGTCTGTCCCGTCAAACACTTCACTTTTATACCACCAACTCCAAGAAGTGGCACAGGCGAGTCCTCCACGGCTAAGCCTAATGTATGTGCCACTCGAGTGGTAACCAAACTTTTCTGAGCCCCCGAATCTAACATGGCTCGTATAGTAACCGCCTCCCCCCCAAGTCCCCATACGCGGACCACCGCGGTGGGGAGCAGAACCGTCCGCGGTTCTGTCCTACTGAGGGAGCAAGCTAGTTATGGGCTCCCCACTCTCTCCCAACCTGGGGGGTGCCACTGGCCCGGATAATACATCGGGCGAGTGCACGTCCCCATGTGAGGGGGCGCATAACCCGCTGCCCTGCCATACCTAGCGTAGGGCGGGTGGTACTCCAGCCGAGGGTACTCATGAAGCGGCGGGGAAAGCCGCTGTGGCTCCGTCCTCCGAGTGGGAGCCGGTGCGGAGGGAGGTGTCCCACCTCTCACTTCCGCTCTAGGGCCCCCGCCCATGGGGGCTCTATCCAAAGGCCGACCAGCCACATACTGGCCATGCCCCGTAGGCGCAGGATCCCGGACCGCCGAGACCCGCGCCGGCACTCGACCCCCATCCCGAGGGGGAGTGCGACGAGTGAAGCCACGTCCGCCATCCGACGGCGGAGGGCTTCGCGCAGGAGCGCCCCCGCCCATGGGGGACCCCTGCCTCCTTGCCTGGGAGCCAGCCTCGCTCCGGTTCATGCAGAGCATCAAGTGGTGCCGCCCATGGCACGCACTGCATGGCTTGGCAGAACGGCAGTCACGCGCGTAGTGACTACCCAGGCAGCAAAAACACAATTCATGTCGCCTCGCCACGCGACGCCTTTGTTCTACTGGCAGCCGCTGCCAGTCCCAACATTGGGTTAGGGTGTGACCCTTCCGGCCACACTGCAGACAGTCCGCGTCTATCGCGACTGCTGCCGTATAAACCACCCGAGCACCAGCTCCACGAGGTGACGGTGGGTGCGCCTGTCTGGACTTCCCTCGCCATAAGGGGCCCGAGGCTCCGCGTTCTGGCGCCCTAGATGGCGCTGGTTCCGGCATGGAACTCTCCGCGGCCCTAGCCTCAAACTCCAAAAACTTATACAAGTCGGAAAAAGTGGGTAGGGTATTGCTGTCCCGCTCAGCATTTTCGCGTTCGAAACGCGAGCGAATATCGTTGGGTAGTTTGCCCAAGATAATGTGTACCAACAAAAATGACCACTGGTCCACCGGTAGTCCCAAAGTACGCAGCGCGTTACAGGCCACTGTAACGGGCGTTAATAATTGCAGGCGCAGTTGTGCCCGATTGGCCACCCGAGGCAGGGCCAACAGCTGCGCCGCATGTGCGTCGGCCAACAGCCGAACGTTCTGGTAACGGGAATATAGCAGTTCCCAGGCCGTGTCATACTGGTCATCCTCCACACGGAGGTGCTGGATGAGCGACCGCGCTTCATCCTCCAATGTTGATAGAAGGTACGCCATTTTTTGCGCCTTCGTTAGGTCGTGTCTCGAGTCGACCAACGACTCGAACATGTTTTTAAAGGCCACCCACTCCTCCATCCTACCCCCAAAGTGGGACAGCTGAAGGGTGGGAAGCCGACCAGTTACAGCTGGCCCTTCCGGTCCACCGGATGCGCGAGGGGCGGGACCGCCCGCCTGTCTCGCTCTGATGTGTGCGGCCTTCTCCACGATTTCATCGTGAAAGGCCAGAATCTGGACATAGTCCTTGAGATGGCCTTCCCAGACCTCTGGGTCCAAACCACCCTCGGTAAGCACCGCCATGGCTGCTTCCGTATTGGCCAATCTCGTACGGAGCTGTTCCGCTCGCTCCAGAATAGCAGTGTCCCTGTCCGTACGGGACAAGAGTGCGCTGGCACTCGCAGCCCACCTAAGTTCATTGGCGAGCGTCGCCCTTGCGGAGGTTGTCTTCGACATTGCGTTAGACCAGAACAAAACAAACCAAATTTAAATAACGAAATAAATAAGTCCGACAAGGGCACAAACCAAAATTCTTAATTTTTAAATACAAACAAACAAATCAAAGTACTATCTTATAGTAAAATTGACACAGACTCAAATATTTATTAATGGCAAACAAACAAGATATAATACTAGTCCGACAAGGACACAAACTAAAATTCTTAATTTTAAATACAAACAAACAAATCAAAGTACTATCTAATAGTAAAATTGACACAGACTCAAATATTTATTAATGGCAAACAAACAAGATATAATACTAGTCCGACAAGGACACAAACTAAAATTCTTAATTTTTAAATACAAACAAACAAATCAAAATACTAGCTAGTAGTAAAATTGACACGGACTAATATTTATTAATGGCAAACAAACAAGATATAATACTAGTCCGACAAGGGCACAAACTAAAATTCTTAATTTTTAAATACAAACAAACAAATCAAAATACTAGCTAATAGTAAAATTGAAACGGACTAGTATTTATTAATGCCAAACAAACAAGATATAATACTATCTAATAGTATGATTGAGACGGCCCAATACTTATTAATTACAAACAAACAAAATTCTTTTATTTCAAATTTTCTTGGGAAATAATGTTTACCCTACCTTAATAACAAACCAAAAAAACAAACAATATGTGGGCCCGTAATCAGAGCCGTTAACAACTACGCTCTGCTACCAAAATTGTGGGCGCAGATAGCTAAGATTACGTTTTTTGTACCAAGAGATTTTGTGACTACGCTCTTGGTACGAGTCCGGCAATCTCACCGGCAACAAACATACACACAAACAACCTACGCAGTCTGCTACCACCCTGTATATAGGTACAGGGACCTATTTTAATCTAATTTAACCTAATTATGAGTTGAATTGAATTATAACTAACTAATTGTAAGACTCACCGCTTCCACGCAGTCTTCAGGCAGCCTCGCCTGGCCTTCGCGTCGATCATGAGGTCCTCCTCAGGGGTGGCGACGGCCTCAGGTCTCTTCATGGATCCCGAGTCAGTAGTGCGGAGAATTGGGTCCCTACAAAAACCTAACCCCATGAGCTCATGTACGTGCCCCAAGATGAATACGTCGTATTTATTACCCCACTTCTCCAACACAATAATTTTCTTGTTCTTCTTTGGACACTTCACGATTATTCACATACAGTATCACAAACTAATAATTTTTACAGCCGCATGGCACGCGGTTCACACCCGACACAAATCAATGTTCTTTACGTAATACAAACAATTTCGGCTCCCCGCCGTTCCAAATGAATTGGCCACCAAACAATTAACGACAATTCTCCACGAAACTTTCGATTTTATATATCAAAATTACAAACTTAATGCTGCCAAAGCACGAGAGGATGCCACACCCGAATCTTTTCACAAAGGCAAGTCAATTATAATGGCCTCACCCGCAACTTGACATAAAGACAATGATTATTTTTCTGGTCGGGCAAAGACAATCCGCGCACGGGAAATCGATGAATCGATAATCTTGCCCGTGTTTGTGGAGATCACACGCAGATGGCGCTAGTCTTCTAACAAAGCACTTTTATTCAAAACACGCACAGAGACATAAGACACGGTCAAATTAGTGATAGTTGGAGAATCTTCCGATAAATTAATAAAATAGAATGAAATTCATCCGCGAAACGAGAGTAATTCCAATTGGGGCAACTATAGCCCTGGAGCAACTATCCTGGTTTTACCCTTATAATTTATCCAAGTTAATCATCATTTAAAAGAATGCGGAAATATATTGAAAATATTCTGTACGAGTAATATATCATTTTATATTATTGTAAGTACGTAACATTTTTCATTAGAAGAAGCAGGAAAATCTGACCGTGAATAACTGTTAGTTTTTAATATTCGTTCATCGCGTTACCTAAGTGTTCCGTAGGTCTTGTCTCTTTTAGATCAAATGGTAAAAAACTGATTCTTTAAGTTACGATATATTATGCATTTATTATCTGAAGCGTAACCGCTGACGATGCAACCGGGAATACGCTTGGATGATGATGATATATTGCCTATAAGCATTTATATTTATATTTTTCGTATATAAATAAAATAACTTAATGCAGTTGATACTGAGAAATATAGGTTAATATTTATTAAAATAATAAAAGTATGTAGTTAGAAAACGTGGCGGCCTTTCGGGTCTAAAATTTTTTTAAAAAATCATCATCAAAATATCTTAATTGAAAATATGCATTCGTAGGCACTTTTTCAGTTTTTTATACATAGTTTAGTTTAATTTATTTTCTAGTAAGTATCTATTTCTCTTCTTTATTGTAATTTTTATAATGCAACAAAAAAATATACATATATAAATGTGTCGCGACCCGTGGTCCCAAAATTTTATCCTTTACTTTCCCCGCACATTATAATTAAGTATTTCAAATTCATTATATTCATTGCATCGAGACCTAAACATGTTTTCTAATAACCTTTATAACGAAATAACATAATGTTTTTCTTTTGATATTGAAATATAAAATTAAGCATTAGATTAGTACCTACTCTATTGCAGAGTTCTCGAATTTATAGGAAAACTATTACATAGTGGCACAGCCACAAAGTTATTATGTAATATTTTTGCAGTACCCTAAAACTGTTTTTTTTTTCCTTTGCTACTTTTTGTTCTCCTAATAGGAAGTCATGGTCATGAGTGATAAAGAGCGCACTCGGAAGTTATGTGGGATTTAAAAAACACATCACGTCGAGGTGACTTAAATACTCAGGTCGTTGCGTGTCATCACTCTGGTCTTGATCAAAGGTTTAGGGAATTCATAGCCGTTTTCCGAATTATCTTTATTGTAGATTGTAGCTATTCTAATCATAAATAATTGGCCAAGTACGTGTCGGGCTACGCTCAGGGGGGTTACTCCACATAATAATACGATAGTCGTACGATAGTGACTTCCTATTTATATGTAAAACCAAATTAGACTTTATTATTATGTATTAACGCTTAATGTTGCTTGACACTGAAACGCGGATACGCAGTATCGTACGCCTTGCGTATCGCTTTTGGAGTAACCCTGCAGAGTAGAGTTCCAAAGTTAGTTCAAAATACAGCTTGATTATGCGACCCCTAGCTATATTCAAATCTTGTAATCAGATTCATTAATAGATCACAAAACCATAAGAAAATACTTATCCCCAATTTCAAATAAATGGCAAAGTTACTGACTTTGATAACGTATAGTACATTGCCCTCCCCGCCCCGCGCGCCGGCCGCCGTCCGCCCCGCCAGCCCGGTAGTGAGTGGGTGGTGACATTCAAATGAGAGATTTTTGGTATGCAATTGTTGGCTGATATCTTAAGTTTTTGACCAAGCGAGCGTAGCGAGCGAGGGCTATAATTCAAGTTGGGGCGAAAACACATTGTATGTATGTATGTTTGTTCCGCGATAACTGCCGAACCGATGGTCTGATTTTGATAAAATTTGGTAGGCATGTAGGAAATATCAATAGAATTTTCAAGTTCATTGGACATCAAAATCGGTTCAGTAGTTTTTGAAATATTAATAAAAAATCGCGAGGTCTAAGTTCGCGGCGAACTACTAGTTACTATGAAACAAGGTACATTTATGATAGAATATGTATTTTTTATTTCGCTTAAAGAGTACTTTCCTTGAATACCACTACGAGGTTCAAAATCACACTGTATGTTATTAATAAAAGATCAATAAATATATATACCTACTTATGTACTTATACCTAATCCAATCATACTTATTAAAAACCAAACCAGGGTTGCCACATCATGTTACCAAAATAAATATGCATAAGTATAATATTCTATATTACATATCCTGCTAACGTCTCAAATAACTAGGTAAACAGATTTAAATGCGCTAACATTTCAAATCTATCCGAACAATATCTTTAACATTAAATTTTGTATAATATTTCTGTCCAAATTGCCTTATGCCTTTTTGATAAGAAAACTGTTATATACTTTAGAATAAAATGACTGCTGTATTATTTCCATGCATACACCTTTTCATACCTTTTTTTACGTAAATTAATAACGGTGACAAGTGTTTTATTTTCTATACTATGTACATTTACCTTAGCACTGTTACATTTTTCCTACAGACAATATTAAGATGAGAGTTAAGTAAGAAATAAAAAATATATGTATCTAAGTATACAACGTGTTAATGAACTAACGCAAAACCTCTCAGATGGTACCTCAGCCCATGAAACTGAAAAAATTGAAGTTTCATTCAAACTGATCAGCTGATTGAGTCAATTTGTATGAAAATTCAAAATTTTCTTTTTTTGGTTTCGTGAAAGTTTTAGAACAAAAGTTGTTCAGGACTGAGGTACCATCTGAGAGGTTTTGCGTTAGTTCATAAGTTCATACATTGTTGCTTTTTATGTCCATTGCAAAAAAGGTATAATAATATATTTATTTTACAAACTGAGATTAAAAATCTAAACAAAAGACTTTATTGTACCATTATCTGTTATTAGTTTAAACGAGCAATTCTTGTATAAGAAAACGGGGAACTCGGAGAAAAAATCGATCTAACTAGGTTCCATTTTTAAAGAACCTCTTTTTCTTCGTGTTTTTATCGAGCGAAGCTCAGTCGCCCAAGTACTATTATATTATATGTTACTATAAGAATATAAAAAATAAATGACTACTTCAAGACATTTTATTATATCAATTAACGCTCCTTGTAACATAATTAATTATAGAACATATTTTATAACAAATGCTACACTGCAGTAGAAACTTAACTATTTATTTTATTATATAAAAATTTCTCACGCCATAACTTGTATGTAACCTCTACATACATACATACTATCACGCCCTGTTTCCAACAGGGATAGGCAGAGACTATGGACCTCCACCTGCTACGATCTTGACAGACCTTTTTCGCTTCATTTACACCCATCAAAATTACGATACTAAAAGGGCCGTCTGGTTCCCGTATGTCGTACAAGGCGTAAGTCGCCTTCTTCTGTAAACACAAGCTAAACAAAGCTTACTTATACATGGTCTAACAAAATATACTGAAACTATTTTAAGGGTGGATTCAGTCCATGATACTGAACAACTTTGCCCAAGGAACATATACCCAAATATAAAAAAATAATTTTTGACCTCCCATACAAGTTGACCGATCAGCTGAGTTTGTAGGGAAAGCCAAAAATTATTTTTCATATTTCGACATACGAGTATGTTCCTTGGGGAAAGTTGTTTAGTATCATGGATTGAATCCACCCTTAAAATAGTTTCAATATATTCAGTTAGACGTTATATAAACATCAATAAGACCTCTCCAACCCGTCTGGCCAGCGTAGAGTGTAGGCACGGTGTAGGGCCAAATCCTCTGACTGCTCTGGCTAATATATGGCTCTGGGACAGAGAGGATCGCGCTCCTGCAGTGGAGACTAAAAAAGACCTGATGATGATGATGAATAAAATTTAAATTGAAACCATAGTACTTCAATTGATTGATTTGTATCTGAAATCGAGTGGGCATGGGACACATAGCATCCAACAAATTGATTGAGTTCTAACCAATGCAAACGCAATCCAGAGAGAATTGGATATAGTTGGTAGCAATTGATATCTCTTTGTTTACGTCCGATAGTGTAATAACTTTGTTAATATTAAGATTACGAATGTAGAAATATTCGTTGCAGAATAATATTCTTGATAAGAGTTTTGTAAATTGAGTAATTTGTTATTTTTAGTATGTTGTTTTGACGATAGTAAATTTATAATCATCATCAGGTCTTTTTTTAGTCTCCACTGTAGGAGCACGACTCTCTTTGTACTACCAGAGCAGCCAGATAGTTTGGTCTACGCTCTCCACGCTGAACAGCGTGGAGAGGGGAGGAGAGGTCTCATTGATTATAAGCATTGTTTAGCTTATATTTTTTAAGTCGCGTTCTACGACATCCACGGGAAGACTTGGAGTGATGGTCCTATTGTACACTGCCGGGAACCCCATTTTAACTTTCCCCAGGGAACATATTTAAAGATTATTTTTTTTGCTTTCCATAGAAACTCGGATAAGCTGCTCGGTAACTTGTATGGGAAGCCAAAAAATATTTTTCATATTTCGATATAGGTACTTAAACAGTGTGACTTTATTAACCGGCAAAATTATTTGGAGCATATTTTTGGAGCCAGTTCAGTCCATGATACTTATTTATTTATTTATTTTTATTTATTTATTTTTATTTATTTTTATTTTATTTTTTATTTTTTTTATTTATTAAGGAACAACAAACAGTTACATTAATAAAGTTTTAAATAACTAAATATACATATATGAAGTGATAATAATTAATTAACCCACTACGTTACTCACAGGTTGAATCTATGCTTAATAAGTTAAAACAGTAGCCACTAGAGGTATAATTGCAAGATTTTGACTACAAATAGATATTATTGATTATCAATATACATATGTGTTTACTAGAAATAAATAAAGTGAAGAGAATTTTAAAGAAAAAGAAATACCAAAACAGAATAAATGCAGTCAATTTTTTTATATTTTTGGAGGTTAAAATTGAATATATCCATTTTTTACGAAAAATTTATTATAGGACTCAACCATACGACAAATTGGTGAACGTAGACCAGAGTTGCTGCGACAAGTAGTCGTCGCAAAGAGTGTGGAGACCCTGTGTCTGCTACCTCATCGTAGAACCTTATACGATAGTTTATTAACAAGTTGAATTGAGTCTATTCTATTATGCATAATATTAAAAAGAAATACTGCTTCAAGATACTTGCGTCTGGATTCAAGAGTCAATAATTTGTACTTCCTAAGTAGCTGATGATAACCAAGGTTACTGCGATTACACTTATAATGCAGAGTGCGCAGGTTTTTTTTGCACTTTCTCGATTGCAAGAGAGTACTTTTTGTAAACAGGGTTCAACACTGGTGCTGCATATTCCAGTTGAGGTCGGACTAAGGCTTTATATAAATAAAGGTAGGTGGAAGGCTTCTTAAAGTCAACGAACGACCGGACGACCTAAGGACAAAACCAAAAATTCGAAAGGCTTTATTGGTAATGGCCTGTATTTGGGTATCTCGATGTAGTTTATCGTCAAGAATTATACCTTACTACAACTAGTCTTTTAAACAGGTGACTTTATTCAAGGGAGAGTTTAACAGATTGTAATTATAATCAATTAAATTAATATTTTTAGTAAAACGTATAAATTGCAAATTGCAATTTGGAATGCTGAGTTGTAATTTGTTGACATCACAATAGTTAGATAATCTATTAATTTTGGAAGGATATACAGTCATCAAGTCTTTATAGATTTAGGAGCTTTTAAGTCATCTGCGTACATGAGAAAGTCGGAGTTTAGAAAGCATGTTTTTATGTCGTTGACGTAAAGTAAGAACAGGAGAGGCCCTAAAATAGAGCCTTGAGGGACTCCAGAGCTGACCTCAACTGGATCAGAGTGAAAACCATTAATTACGACCACTTGTGTGCGATTAGTAATATAAGAGTGGAACCAGCGCAACAAATTACTAATACCATTGTACGCAATTTTGTTCAATAATATTTCGTGATCCACCTTATCAAATGCCTTTTGAAAATCAGTGTATATGGCATACACTTGAACCCCAGCATCTAGTTTTTTAATAAGTTGGAAGAAAACTCTATCAGGTACTGATAGTGAACTACGTTATATAAAAATAGTTAATCAAAATCGATAAAAAAGGTTTTATTCTTTCATATGAAATCCGTTTGACTGAGCGCTGATTTGTATGGGAGGACGAAAATTTTTTATCGATTTTTAATAACTTTTTTATTTAAAGATGTTCAGTATCATAGACTGAACTTGCTCCAAAAATGATCCCGGTGTTTTAAAAGTAACCCTGTATATTCCTTGGGGAAAGTTGTTCAGTATCATGACCTGAATTCAACCGTAAAATACTTTCAGCATATTTTTTAGTCCATGTATATTTTATATACCTACAACAAACAATAACTTAATAAAAAACAAGTACGTACATACACACCCTTAAGGGTTGCTGCCAGCGCCCATGCTAAAGGCGCACATCACCAAAGATGAAAAGGCATATTGAAAATATATATTGAATCCCACTCGTGGCGGATTTTTTCATCACATATTTTCAATTTGGATAATTTTCCGAGCATTGTAATGCTATTAAAAATAATAATTGAAATTAAGCCTTCTTCACTTTAATCAGCTTTTAATTCATCGAGTATGAATTAAGTTGAATACCACACTTCTGAATAGTGGGTAGTAATGAAGATTTACGCATGCTTCAAATGCGTGTACTATGTGATGAGAAAATTCGTCGGGGTGATTCGAAGTCACGATAGCACAATTGGTAGTGCACTCACGGCGTTAACGTGAGGGTCGTGGGTTCGAATCCCACTCGTGGCGGATTTTTTCATCACATATTTTCAATTTGGATAATTTTCCGAGCATTGTAATGCTATTAAAAATAATAAATGAATAGGCATGTTTACATTGCTTTCCGTTGTTCTCGTATGATTGTGTCAAAGACATTGGCTTCGCATTCTTAGAGATGTCAAGGACTGCAGCATTCATTTATAATTACACGCGTAATACGTAACTTACATGCCATTTGTTTAGTTCCACACAATGACTTAACATACGCTTATGTTTTTAAGAATATTTATACATGCATGATAAAATTGATAAATCATCATCCGAGCGTATTCCCGGTTGCATCCTCAGCGGTAACGCTTCAGAGCCTGGGCTCCGCTACCTAACCTAGGTGATTTGATGAGGTTATTGGTTTTTACAGAGCGACTGCCGTCTTACCTCCATTACTCAAAGGGTAGACCAGAAACAATCCTAGGATAGGTTTAAACAAACGCGAGATAGCGTTTGGGACCTACAGCTTTATGTGCCTTCCGAAGCACGGAATCATCTGTATGTTTGAATAATCAGGTGATTTAAGTCAGCAATATCCTGACATGACTTGAAATAACTTTTCACAAAGTATGCTTCCCAGTGGGATTTAAACCCACAACCTCCGAATCACAAAACAAACGCCTTCACTACTGGATCATGGAGATTGGAAACAGACAATTTATACATGATAAATATAAGCCTAACATAAATAAAAACCCTCGTGGTTTAGGAGCCCTAGCTTTTTCTTGCGACTACCTTAATTGAAATGAGCGCGAAATAAATTTAAAAGCGGAAAAATGTTATTTCGTAGTAATTTCTGGGATATTAAACTTTTCCATCGGATTGCTTAGTGTTTGGTATTACTTCTTCTTCTTATGTAGTCGAAATGTACTTATAGTTTTAATTTTAAATCATCTTTGACCAGTATGCGACCACGGCAATCCCTAATGAACTAAGCAGTATGTATTTCCATATGAAGGAACCGTGTGGTTCCTGGCAGAGTAGAAATAGGACAACTTCAAGTCATTCCGTAGATTTCGTAGAAAGCTACTTAAAAAACACAACATAAACAAAGCTTATAAACATCAGTGAGACCTCTCCAACTCGTCTGGCTAGTCTGAACAGTGTAGGCCAAAACCACTGGTTACTCTGGCTACGATGGCTCTAGTAGTATAAAGAGGGTCGTGCTCCTGCAGTGGAGACTAAAAAAGGCCTGATGATGTTAATTTTATTAATTAAATAATGTCTTGCAAACTTTGTATTTTCAATCACACATTTACATAGATCTCGCTGCTTTACAGTTACATAGTTTAATTTTATTTAATAGCGAATCATGAGAAATAAACAACAGCGGTTCATATGCATTACACTTACACCAATCAAAACAACTAGTTCCAACCAGATTACACCGTAAAATATGATAGTCATTATCTAAAGTGGGTTAAAGACTGGGGTATAAGTACTACACTACACTTCAGTTATTCTTTCACATTTCATTTACTTACTATTTGCTTAGTGTCATTTATTTTGGAGACGTTAGTAAGTTTAAAAAAATAATTCGTACAAGCTTTTATTGTAAGGTCTAAGTAACTTCACTACCTATTACTAATCACAGTTGTAATAAGCTCAAACTGAATGGGTTTGCGTCGTTTTATTAGGTAATTACAGTGTTCCTATAGCCACCTTCTGGCTATATCAGATCAGCTTTTTGTTATAAATAATATTGCATTGTCATCCCTACATTAGCATACCTCAATGTTTATATTTGGTCCGTGTTTGTATAGGTGCCTGTGTGTGTTCAAGATGTTTTACAAAGAGTCAGAACCAACTTTTATGATACTCTTTCTAGTTTATTTTATTTCATTAGGTCCTACACCAACAGCATACATGAAAATACAATTATATATCTAACATTACTTATATTCTTTTTAGGTTACGGGCTGTTTCTTTACAAGAAGCCAGTGTAGGGGGTGAGAGCTGCTCTTAGTCATCCCTACTATTATTAAATGAGCTACAATTGAAATGATGATGATGTTAGACGACGATGATAAAGATAATGACGCTGAAACGCCGATAATTGAACGATTATAAATACCTAGTACCTATGAGGTAGTAAATTACAACTCTGTACCTATGCATGCCTACATAACTTTTTACTCGATTGCGCCAGAAGGAGGTTTATGTTTTTCAAGTGTATGTGTGTATGTTTGCTTGTATGTAAATTTCTTTGGCACGCTCTACAGACTAAACGGCTTGATGGTGTCGTTAGATTAGTTCTAACGTGAGTTCTAAATCTGAGAGTGACAATGTGTATATCAAAAATTTAAATAATCCGAAATAACGAAATTTCGCGCAAAATTCTTCTTCTTCAAAAGTCTTTGAAAAAAAATTTTATTCAAAGGCTATCGAGTGGGGTATCAAATTAAAGGATTTTATACAAGGATTACGAAAATATATACAACTTATATGTTAGCAGTCGGGTTTTTTTTTCTAATAATTACTTGTTAAAAATTAGAATTCATATTATGATTATAATAAATAAAATAAACAAATGGATAGGGAAAAATCCCACTGATTGAGTAGCCCCAAAGTAAGTTCAAACTTGCGTTATTTTATTGAATACTAACTCAACGATACAATATTTTATAATAAATACATAGGTATATAGATAAACACCTGAGACCCATGCAGGACAGTTTGAAACGACCATTTCCATCTTGCCCTGGCTGGGGATGGAACCCAAAACCTCCGAATGACGGACTAGCGTGCCCCAACGAGTTCGTCGTAATTACATTATTATCATAAGATCTAAGAATAAATAAACTTCATTCACGCGCATACAAATAATACAATGACCAATGATCATAAAAGAATAACATTCCACAGTTATATCGGTCATAGCAATTAAAATCGGAGTATTTGGTAAATGTTTTATTATTAAATGTTATCAAACCAGAAAATCAACATTACATCACAACATCAGAAAACGTTTGATTTCTTATCTGATTTCATTATAAATTTTTCGTTTTTCTTTTAAACCTTTTTGATAAAAAGTAGGATAAAAGTATATAAATAGTGCTTATTAGCCGTGTGGCTCCCGGCAGAGTAAGAGTGGTTTCGCACTACGTCCGATCCGAATCCGTGAAAGGAGTGCGAAACCGCTCTCACACATCACAAAAGAGCGATTACGCACTACTTCACGGATTCGGATCGGGTTCGGATCGGACGTAGTGCGAAACCACTCTAAAACTCCACATCAATTCTTCCCGTGGATGTCGTAGAAGTGACTTAGGGAACACTACCCGTCTGGCCAGCGTGGCGACTCGAGTGTAGGCCAAATCCTGGTTCGTCGACGAAAAAAGACCTGATGATGATGATAGTGGTGATGAGTACTTATTTATAGGTACTTACCTATGTACTATATTCTTTTACAGTGCGTAGGTACATGAAACCGTGTCGGGTTAAGGCCGTACCTGAATCTTCCGGGGTCCAGTGCTGCCCCAATTTACTACGCACATTTGCCAAAAGTGGCCGTTTTTGCAAATGTGCGTGGTAAAGCTTAACGTTCTCACTTTAAACTGTAAACAGTAGTTCATAAAATACTTTGAAGGGTTATCTAGGATTTGGTAGTAGCAAAATTTTAAATGATGTCTCCGTTTTCTTTGAAATGATTCATTTTAAATGGGGGCAGCACTGGACCCCGGAAAATTCAAGTACGGCCTTAATGCATGCGTTTATATTTGCCATCTTTATTTGCGTGCTTCCTCCGAGCTTCATATACCTACCTAGCTGTGACTGGGCTTTCCTCTTCCCCTCCTTCCTTCTATTATCATCATCATCATCAGGTCTTTTTAATCTACACTGAAGAATAACCCTCACTGTACTACCAAATCCATAGTTTTGGTAGTACAGTGATGGTTGATGTACACCCACCTGCTAGGTGGTCAGACGACTAGAGCAAGGTTGCAGGAAAACGCTGGATGCAGGCCGCTTCCGATCGGTCGTTTTGAAAATCCTTGGGGGAGGCCTATGTCCAGCAGTGGACTTCCTGTGGCTGATATGATGAAGATGGTTGTTACTAGGCAGGGGATTTGGCCTGCACTCTCCACGCTGGCCAGACGGGTTGGAGAGGTCTCATTGATGTTAATAAGCTTTTTTTAGCTTGTGTTTCCTATATCGCCTACTACGACATCCACGGGAAGACGTGGACCTTCTATTATAATTCGCATAACATTGTCATGCCGTATCATGTGTCCCAATACATCGCCTCGCGTATTTCCGATGACCTCTAGATGTGTCCCTTTACACCTACTCTATTAAATACCTCTATATTTGTTACTTTGTCCTCGTGATTTCATAACAAGCAAAAAATACATCAAAGATTTGACTTAGGATGTACTGTATGCAGACTGTAAACAATACAATACAAGACAATACCCGGTGTGCGGAGTTGTCAATATAATAAAAATAATTATTATAAAAACACATATACGTCATACTTAAATACATAAAACTTACAAAAGAAGTATTCTATTTGTATTTTAAGGGTTCCGTACAAAAAATGAAAAAACGGAACTCTTATAGGATCACTCGTCTGTCTGCCTGTCCGTCCGTCTGCCACAGCCAATTTTCTCCGAATCTACTGAACCGAATCAGATGAAATTTGGTAGGATGGTGTAATTCTATGACTGAAACACATATGTGCAAAGTAAATAATTTTTTTCTTTTAAATAAGGGTCATTTTCGGGGGATAAATTAAAAAATGGAAAAAAAAGTTTTGCAAACCTTACTGTGTCATACGAGTATATCAAATGAAAGGGCTACTTATGAGGATCTCAAATATATTTTTGTTATAATTATAAAATAAATAGTTTTGATTTTATTCATGAAAGAAGACCAAAATTGACCATTGCCCCCCCCCCTGATCTCCGAAACTATGGAGCCTAAAATTTTGAAAAAAATACGAAATATAGTTCATTGCTTGTAGATTACAGGAAAACCTATAAGAATTCAATCAATTGTACGCGTAACTCTCTCCACGCGAGTTTAACTCGCACTTGGCCGGTTTTATTTATTTATTATTTTTATTGAATGTTTTAATGATATAAATATTGTTTGATTATAGTTGTATTAGGTTACGTAGCTATAACTTAAGTACACAAAAAAAACAGGACAGATGAATAAACTAAGTGGGAAACAAGGGGAGGAGATTTGTTTGTATAAATCTGCTCTATAGACAGATGTTTGGT
The DNA here is from genome assembly GCA_963576875.1 of Acrobasis repandana. NCBI lineage: Eukaryota > Metazoa > Arthropoda > Insecta > Lepidoptera > Pyralidae > Acrobasis > Acrobasis repandana. The sequence continues at coordinate 5,957,748 of OY756238.1, forward strand.
TTGTTCACCCTATCACCTGCCACCACAGACTCCCTTAAATAAATTGTGACGTGCGAACAATGCCCAACATTTCCATTTTTGTTTGTAAACCGCCAACGGGCGTTTCGGTAGCACATTGACCGATTTGCATTTTGCATGACAAATCAGTCAATAGAATTTTTAAATTCATACATGCGTATGAATGACCGGGGATGGGGTGCGGGGCAGCCACTCGGTGGCGGCGCCCCATGGCATTTGCAGCCCAAAATCATAAACGATGTCTCCGATATCTCTCGATGAAAACAGCTTACTCTCGAAACGCTTTGAAGAATTCCGAACTAAATCTACAATCTTACGTCTTCCGCCGCGGGATTGATGAATACAAATCGTTTATGCCATTCTGCATATGCGGTGTCAGTTATTTAACGCTTTTACGAAACCGAGCTGTAATGACAAACAGCTAGAGGTTTAGTGAATTAGCGGATTATACCATTCAACTGCGACAAATATACTAAGTCGTGAAGGTCCGGAAGTTGTAAAGGCCGTTTAGTTACTGACATATTTCTAAGGTCAGTTATATTCGCCATTCTACGACATTGAACACTGCCAGTGCTTAGGTAAGCATGAGCATTGCTTAGTGCATACGAGAGACACCTAAGTAACACTAAGATTTTACGGCTAGTATTATTTCTCTACTAGTAGTTTGCAGAATATATCAAAGCTTTTTTAAGGACTGCGATTAAATTTATGATACTTAACTTTCCTCAAGTAATATAATCCGCTAGTTTGAATATTCCCATTTTCACGCAGAATAATGTATACCTGAGCACTGAATAAATTATTTTTGAATTTTTTGAATGTAACTTACATTCAAAAAAATTTGTTAGTGATACCCGCTCTATATGCAAAAGTTTTAACTATTCATAAAACTGTATTTCATTACATTAAATACTTAAATCAATATATTCCAAGTTAAACATTATTAATATTTTTTCATATTATATGAAATATGATTAATACTAATGATATAGAGTTGAAACTTCACATAAGTATGTGAAGTTACAACTCGACCGAATAATGGGAAGTGGGTCTTATTTAGCTTGCAAGATTTAATTTGGAATACACACACATCGGGACAGGTGAAACTAAATAAAAGCTTGTAAAAGAGGTTGCATAGATGCCAAACAAACAGAGATAAGGAAAAACTTTGAAACCTACCGAGAAAAGGCGTCACAACCACTGTGTCATGTTGACCACAACACGTGATTTGACCACTCTAGACGTACCTACGTACTATTTCTAGGAGTTACCTCTCGTACCATGGGTGTACTTTCTTATACAGACAAAAGTTTAACAGATTTTCGTTATTTAGAAAATTTTTATAAGATTATCATATCATAGAATAATCAATATGTAGGTTACTCAGTATAAAGAATTTTTAATAATAGATTTTCGTTGCACAGAAAATCAATAAATTAGAATGTTTGTTATGAATAATTTGAAATCATAGAATTTTATTACAAATAACATTTACTTTTGCGATGTTTCTAATATCAGAATATAAAATTAAATATTATTATTTTTAATAAGTTAATATTATATTTATAACCTATAAGTTTTCCCTATTCTAGTAAAATGGATAAAACTTTCCCAGCACTCGCCGTGCGGTGCACGGCGAGTGCTGGTCGTAGTTCTAACCTAACCTATATTGTGGTAGCCATTTATAATGTATTCTAACTTATTATATGGTATTTAATTTGATTAAACAATGTTTTCACTTAATACTTCCTTAAATAATAATTTTCTGTACAATAAAATTCCATGAAAGATTATACCGAACAAACAATATTCTTTAAAGAAATGTTCTACTGTTTGATTAGTTTGTTAAATGAAAATATGAGATTCTAAAATTCATTGAACTGTGTTTCTATAAATTGTGTTTCATTTAAGTAAATAGTCTTTGAAACAATAATATTTTAAATAAAAATATAAGAGTTAAATATTCTATGAAAAATTTTCTGTGAATCGAAATTCTATGAAATTTCAGTCTGTGAAACAAGGGGCACCCCTCGTACCATTAAATACTTATGAATAATAATAGTTTATATTAAAATAATAATAATAACAACGCAGGGCAGCTTGTAACGAGCTGATGGTGAGTGACGACACTACGAACCCGAGTGCTCCAGAGAGTCGGTCAGAGCCTTCGTCCCCGACGCGTCTTTATCGGTCGGGATGGAGACCCAAGAGGGCTCGCAGGACTCTCAGCTCTGCATTGCCTTAATTGGCCGTGCAGAGAGGAGTCGTTACAGCTGTTGCTCCAGGGGTGGAAGTGTTAAAGGGCATCACGCCGCGAGTAACTTCGGAGAAAGCGCACCACACCTCTCGACACTCCTGAGTCGCCCACACCGGTGTTGCCCTTTGCTGACAACCACCGTCGGCTCGTTTGAAGGGCCCATCTAGTGGGCGGCAAGCCACCACCTGCCACAAAAATAGTCAGAAATAATGATTATGGCAGGTGCCGTTATTTCTATTGCAATAGCCCAGCATCAGTCCACCTTTCCCTTTTCTTGCAATAGATTCTTCTCCTGCCGAAACCTGTTCAAGGGTATATCTTCCATTGGTATATTCAAGAATGGGTTTTGGCGGGAGCGCCACATTATATCAACTTCTTCAAAGCGCCTCTACGTGTTGGATCTGTATCCCCACGCAAGCCTCCCAAAGGACCGGGGTGAAAAGACCCGTGAACCCAAAGGAGATACAAATATTAATATAATAATAGCCTTTATACAGAAAAGAGATATACAAGTACTGATTCATGTTATGAGCTTTCACTGCACTTTTTTATATCTTCTCGTCTCCCGTCTGTGTGCCTCTATTGGCAAAGGCCTCCTCCAAGAATTTCCACTCCTCCCTTTTCATTGCCGTTCTGGACCAAGTTCCACCTGCGACCTCCCTTATGTCATCTGACCATCTCTTAAACGGTCTACCTCTTTTCCGTTTTTATCTCTTGGATACCAAAACATCATTCGTTGTCTCCACTTGTTTCTGCCTCTCACCGTATGCCCTGTACATCGCCATTTGAGTTTATTTACTATTTTTGAGACTTTTTTACTCTTTGTTAGTTTTTTTAAGATTTGAGATTTTGACTTTATCTCTCAGTCTCACCTCTAGCATACTTCGTTCCATAGAATTTTGGCACACTACCAGTTTTCTTACATGTGCTTTGGTGAGGCCCCATGTTTGGCACCCGTAGGTTAGAATGGGTAGAATACTGATATTGTATAGTTTGCTTTTAATGGCTATATATATATGTGGTCCTGTTCTTCATTATCTCTTTCACGCTCCAGTATCTCTTCCAAGCAATGCCAATTCTTGACTCGATTTCTTTTGTTGTTGCATTCGTTGGGGAGATTAATTGTCCAAGGTAGCTGTATTCATCCACATAGTCTATCGGATTGCAGTTGGTGGTGATTATGTTTTGAGTTACATACATTAGTCATTAATTTTGTTTTTTCGGCGTTCATGGCTAATCCCGCTTTTTTAATTTCTCTGTCTACTTTCCCTATTAGGTAAAATAATTAGAAGAGGCCAATACGCTAAAAGTGGCCTGGGCCTTGCCACCCTAGGTTCTGTCAACCCCGTTAGGGATAAAGACGTGATAGTGTGTGTGTGTGTGTGTGTTAAATAAGTATACTCACTTATAAATAACTATTTTAAAGTATTTTTGTCAATTTCTTTTCTCCCAAATTTCTAATAAATATAATAAATGGCTGACCTACTAACTTTACTATATGCGCGGCCGTTGCCCTCCTCGCTCGTATGCATTTTTCGACTGATATAAAAGCATATTTCGCATGACGTCGCGAACTATGACCATTTACTTACGGCTACGCAACTTTGATGCGCTGTATCTTTGTGAGTTTTTACTACTTTAATAAACCAAAAAACATGAGCCTATTATTTTAGGATTTAACAGACTGAACGACTAAATAAAATAAAATAAAAGTGAACCTAGTCCACATCCCAATTATACAACGTGGAAGGGACATACCCGTAATAAATAGAACCACGGGCTATACTAGATCACTATATTATAATGAAATTAAAATAACAGCCAAAGAACAAAAAAAATTTTTGGCATTTCCATAGAAAAGTGTGCGGATGTTGATTTATTACGGGTATGTCCCTTCCACTTTGTATAACATCTAACAAAATATACTGATTCAGTCCATGATACTGAACAACTTTTCCCAAAAAACATATATCGAAATATGAAAAATATTTTTTTGCTTTTCATACAATAACTCGGATCAGCTGGTCGGTCAACTTGTATGGGAAGCCAAAAAATATTTTTCATATTTCGATATATGTTCCTTGGGGAATGTTGTTCAGTATCATGGACTGAAATCACCCTTAAAATAGTTTCAGTATATAATATATTGTTAGACCCTGTATTTATTCAGAAACTTTGCGGGCAATTTTTCGCGTTTTTAGGTAAGTACAAGATTTTGTTACAAACTGTTATTTAGCTTGCTCTGTTACAAGTTTTTATTTAGCTTGCTCTGTTACAAGCTTTTATTTAGCTTGGTCAGTTACAAGCTATACGTGTAATGTATTGATATATGCTAATTTAAAAGTAGCCTTATTTATGTAACTATTTATCTCATTTTATCGTTTTTTTTGCGCCACCGTTTCTTTTTCACGTGCCTACATTTCTCTCCATCCACTGGTTGTCTGGAAGAGATCGCTGTCAGCGATAAGACCGCCCATTGTACCTATGTATATATATTTACAAAATGTGTTTTTGTTAATTTTTTTTATTTATTTTGTAGGTGCAATAAAGAGTTATTCATTCATTAATCGATACGACTGTGTGGAGATTGTTAACGAGACGTTAAGGGTTAACTGGAGGGACGAAATCCCATACAAACGTACTTTCGTTTTAATTTCGAAACCATAAAACTCATCGTATTCAAATTTTTTACAAGCATTAAGATGATAAATATCTAGATCTGTAATTAGTTTTGGTTCGAAAATAATAAACAAAAAAAAAAGTTATAGCAACTTAAAATTTGCCTTTTTTATCGACGAAATCGAGTAATATTTAGACGCCTATTACACTTATAATTATATTTTCGATCCTTATGGAAACTAATTATACGACTAGAGTGAAGACTCTTAATTCCAAATAATTTAGTTTTATTTGGGTATGTATCGTATTTATCGAAATAAACGAAAACTACGAAAACCTTTCGATTCATGGCCTATAACGGCCCGTTTCGCTGGCGTTCAGTGCACTCTTTTTGTCGTACGCGGGGGTGTAGCTCTCACATGCGGGGGTCGGGACGGAGCTACATTTTTTAGCGCCCTTTCTCTTTCTCGACGAAATAGCAACACGACGAAGCGCGTCGGTAGGCAACTCGCTGTGGAGTTCGCCCGCGCCTCCAGTACCACCTTAAGACTTAAAGTTCCGTTTCGATCTAACATGCGACCTTCGCGTTCTTATAACTTATTTTGGACTGGAACCAACCGCACTAATGCTGGCTTCAGGTGTCCTCTTCATCGTATGGCTATGTCGTAAAACAAACTGTTTTAGATATATTCAATCTAAAGTATGCCTCATTTATGGGTATCTTTGAAACGCTTTTTGTAACCGTTAATTAACAGTTTGATTTTGTCTGTTTAACTTATTATAACAAGATGTACTAACATCTTCTCAACAGTACAGTACACTCTAAATATAAGCTCCTCGCACTGCACTTGACACTATAATGGGATTCCGTAATAAGATTATAATAATTCTCTCATTTAATATTATGTACGTATTTAATAATCAAATAAGCGCACTTATCAAATTATCACTTATTGTTGATTTAGCACTTTCATTCTGTATTTCTGTTCGTTCTGCTTTGATGTATTTATTGCTCCACAATTTGTAATAACTTTTAAGGTTTAGGTTAAGGCAAACCTATAGCAATAAAAACCGTGGAATAGTTGTCTTGGAAATGAAATTAGATGTCGAAAAAATCTGTATTCCAATAAACCCAGTTATATTTCATTATGTTAACCCTACACCAAATCCTTATCATGCATGTGTCGCAGTTGGATTGTTTAACGGTTTCGTCAAACAGCTGATTACCGCTACTGTTTCACAAAACCGCTAGCCGTTTGGAAACGTGGTTAGCGGTTTAAATGAACGTAACACGTTGCGCGATCTTACACAATCCAGCTGAACGGTATTCGGATGTTTAACAAAACCGAGCTGTAATGCCAAACAACTAGAGTTTTCGTGAATTAGCGGTTTATACCATCCAACTGCGACATATACATATTTTACTGTGAACTTGTTTGTGGTCCTATTTAATAAATGAAAAAAAAGAATAAAAGCTAGACTACGTCAGCCTCCCAATAAAAGCTTGTACGAAAAAATGATTTTTATTTGAAAAACTAATTTATTTCGAATCGTTAGTCAAACAGACCACGTGCAAGAAAACCTGCGAGCTAAAAGTAGTTTTAAATACGTCAATCTTTAATATACCTACTATCGTCGAATACTTTTGCATAATAATTAATAAATCATTTGATTTCTATATGTGACATGTTGATTGTGTATCACGCATGTATCAAGCATGATATATTAATTGCTTGATTGATAGGTACAGATTTCCCTATACTTATTGACGTCTGTGTCAACGTTTATCTTTTATTATGTAAATATAATAATAAATAATAATAATATATTTATTTGCTGTAAAAGTGGTTACAATAGTTGTTAATTACAATTTTTAGATCACACTTCTAACCTGTCTAGGCATGCAAATGTCAATTAAGTTATCATTAATTTAATTATTTATTGTATTCATATCTTTCTATTCTATAATTATATTAGTATTTGGTCTAATTTGTTATTACTAACGTTTAAAAAATTTACTTAGTAATAAGTATTTTATAAGTAACAGTTCTATGACCAAAGATATTCCTGTATCGAGTAGAAACCCTTCTCCAGCAGGAAACTACGCAGCCTGTTCTTAAAGACTGGCAACGGCAATACTTTGATATCTTCCGGCAGCCTGTTGTAGATACGAACAGCCATCCGACAGCTATTTTGGTTACATAAAGCTGTGGATACATTTGATAACACAAGCCTGTTGGGGTATCTGCCACGATAATTAGAAATTACCTCACAATTTCTTTGAAATAAATATGAGTGTACCTTTACAAAGTGACACATTTCATAAATGTAGATGGATGGTAGTGTCAACAATTTAAGTTTTATGAAATGCGGTCTACAGCTAGTTCTCTGAGGCAACTTACATAAAGACCTTACACAGTTTTTCTGTGCCATAAACGCTCTGTCCAATTCTGTCGAATTTCCCCATACTACAATTCCATATCGTAATACAGACGCTACGTACCCATGATACGCTAACAAGGCTGTTTTAAGCTCTGTTATATTGACCAGTCTCCACAAAACAAAAGAAAATTTATTTAATTTACTACATACTTGATCGATATGAGATTTCCATGTTAAGTTTTTGTCCAAAGTAACTCCCAGAAATTGTACATCATTATATTCAACAATAGTCTGTCCATTATGTGTTATTGTTAAATCTGCATTTTTATTATTCCTTTGATTATGAAATTGTACGTATTTGGTCTTTTTAGTGTTTATTTGTAAATTATTTTTGTCAAGCCAATTTATTATGTCATTTAACGTTTTATTTATGTCCGTATTATATGCGTCAATTGAATTTGATAAATTAGGTATCACTACAGAAAGATCGTCGGCAAATAACGTGCAGAAGTGTTCAGTAGCTTTTGGAAGATCATTAATGTATAGTAAAAACAATAAAGGACCTAGTATACTTCCTTGAGGCACGCCAATATTATTTAATAACATAACTATTGCCTCTGTGAGCAGTAAACCTCGCGACTCACACTCACTCCCAACCCGTTGAAGTTTATTGGATAAAAAAGTTGTTCAGACATAAAAGTTGCGTAACCAAAAAGTTTAATGACATATTTGAAAATTTTTTCGAAATGGCTGACATATGATTTTCTTCAAGTTTTAAACCCTCATATCTCCACCATTTTGAAAAACTTTCAAAAACTAAATCGACAAAAAAAACTATATAATTATCAATACTTTTAAACTATCGCGTTGCATTATTATTAATCATATAATATATACCTATAATATATACATATAATAATTGTATAAATATATATATATACCGGCTTATAAAATTTCACGAGAATCGGTTGATAAATGCGACCTAAAGGCGAGAACAAACCAACAGGAAAACTGACGAACAAAAGCATTTTTGGCCTATCTCTAAACTCTTAACGCTTCGCTCGCTTGGTCAATAATTACATAGAGAAAATTCAGGATGAAAGAATAAAAAACTGTTACTATACCACATGCCACAGTACTCCAGTTTCGGGATTGGCCAAAAATATTATTTTTTTCCGTCTATCTGTTCTCGCCTACAGGCATTTTTAACCGATTTTATCGAAAATTGGATTTGAATTAAATTGTAATGAAATTAAAATAACAGTGAAGAAAACCGAAAAAAAATCGAAATTACCATAAAAATCGTCCATGCGGCTGCACACTTTTATACTTACAATAATAATGTAGTAATGGTCTATTTATAACGGGTATGTCCCTTCCACGTTGTCTATAGACAGTTTTACTGACGGCAAGAAACGCCGAAAGAAATTAATTTACACAGTATTGGTCCCCTATTTGTTATCGAACATACATTATATCATTATATGTACATATACATACAAAAGTTCAATCAATCAGTTTATTCGCAGAAAAGTGGTACAAAGGTTGTTATAATAATAAACGGACACAAGCACTTTTCACCAGAGTCTGGCATGCAAAAATTTGTTATAAATATCTACGTAAAAATTAGGAATACTAAATATCATAGACATGTCAATATTTCAATAATAAAAATCAATCAATTACATAATTCGTGTCTATCCATACATGCAAGTGATCAAAAATATGTAAGCTACGACCGATGCTTGAAATAATTAAAATATTCGTCTACGGAGTAGAAACACTGTTCTTCCAGCCACTCTCTTAATTTGATTTTGAACTCCTTCAGAGGTAATAATTTCATTTTTTCGTACAAGTAGACGAGAATTTCATTCGCTCACTCGTTTAATAAGCAAGAAAGCAAAACATAAAAAAACAGTGTTTACAAACAAAGTTGCCGCGAAGTAAGTTGTTTGATTTTCATTTCCTTTAAGTTATACGTTAACTGCACTTCCAGTTTTTCCTCCATAATTATTATGCGGGCTCTAACATACCGTCGCTCGTCTTTGACAACCCTGATAAGAAATATTTCTCATCGGACCCTAATAATATTATACTTCTTATCGAGTGAAAATGGATAAAATTAGATTTGTTTAGACTAAAGGATATGTTCAATCGCTTCATACATTTTGGGCCTTGATTGTTGCAAAAGGTACATTACGAGTACATATCGCAGCAAGTATCTTCACGTCATTTCCTAGGAAATAATACTGTAATAATATTGTACTGGCCGCTGTACACATTTTGCGACTTTGACACTGCAACAATCATGGCCCAAAATTGAACAGATCCTTTAGAAAATTTCTCATACAGTACCGTATCTAGACTATATTAGACGCGGCCCGTGGCTATGCCGCCCCCTCATATCCAGGTGACGGATGGTATTATATGCATTTCATTTTACCGACCCTGCTTGCTTACCAGTAGGTACAGTGCGAGTAGGTACGTAAAAATATTTTGATAGCTTCGTAATAAGAGGAGTTGTCAGATGTAGGCATATATCCTTTAAATCAATGTCAACGTTCAATGACACGCTCGTACCGTGCCCTCTGAAGCACGGCGACTTGAGGTGAAACCACTGAGCGTGCACTTATGATGGTCGACTTCCCATGAAGATTCATTGACGGTGCCGGTCCACTGGTTAAAAGAAATTTCATAAGTACAGAATATTAATTCATATTATAGCCATAAATCGAGACTAAAGTTTTTTTTCATTCATACAAACATATCTTATGACGACCTGTGTGGCGTAATGATTACATGCTTGTCCGCCGATCCGGAGGTTCTGGGTTCGATCCCCAGCCAGGGAAAACTTGCCCTGGCTACCAAAAAGGCCATTTTCCAACTGGAAACTTTTTGAAATTTGGGGCTAGCTCAATATGTGTAATATGTACCTAAAAAAATAACGTAATTAGATTGAAAATTTAGATGGCTCAGCGGAAATGCCTTTTCAACACAGTTCCTACTAGCACAGAATAAATACCAGTAGTACAGAAGTCTCACTCCGCAAACGTTTTTAAAGAAATATCCACTCACAGTGGTTAGCAATATGGTGTAATTTAGCTCGCGTCAAAACGCAGCACCGTTTCGTTTAGACACCTACAGAAATCCATTGCAAGCCAATTTTATCCTTATGACTCTTGACATACGATTCATTATACACACAAAACCGACTAAAATAGACTCAGCGAGCGACGCGCTAGGGTTGACTACTACAAGAAGCTACTATCGCCATTTAGCGCACTGTATTATCGGTCTTCCATGCTGGTCTGGGAGATAAGAATAAAACTTGAATATAAATGTAAATAAATATAAATATGTAAGGACAAATCACACTGATTGAGCTAGCCCCAAAGTAAGTTTAAACTTGTGTTATGGGATACTAACTCAACGATACTATATTTTATAATCTATACTAATATTATAAAGCTGAAGAGTTTGTTTGTTTGTTTGTTTGTTTGTTTGAACGCGCTAATCTCCGAAACTACTGGTTCGAATTGAATAATTCTTTTTGTGTTGGATAGTCCAGTTATCGAGGAAGGCTATAGGCTATATAACATCACACTACGACCAATAGGAGCAAAGATATAGTGGTAAATGTGTAAAAAACGGGAGAAATTATTTCATCTTTGAAGCCTTCCGTTGCGTGCGCCGTGAAAACGGTTCAAGATACACAAAAAATATGTATTAAAGAATAATAGCTCTTTTAATGATCTAAAAAACAGTCCGCGATAGTATATGTCTATCTTTTAAGATTAACTCACAAAAACCGTTTTTATGGTACCTAATTTGGTCGAAATAATTTGTTTAAGTTGTATCAACATAATAATATTAATCTTTATTCAAATAAATATGTTGTTGGTTAAGAGTACTTCATCTATACTAATATTATAAAGCGGAAGAGTTTGTTTGTTTAAACGCGCTAATCTCAGGAACTAATGGTCCGATTTGAAAAATTATTTTTTTGTTGGGTAGTCCATTTATAGAAGAAGGCTTTAGGCTATATAACATTACGTTCCGACAACCACGCGAACGAAGTCGCGGGCACAGCTAGTAAAAACATATATAGCTAAACATCGAAGACCCAGGACAATTTAAAAAAGGCCATTTTCGAACTTGCCCTGGCTGGGGATCGAACCCAGAACCTCCAGATTGGCGGACTAGCGTATTGACCATTACACCACGGAGGTCATGGCTGCTTCTCTCCCCGCGCAAATCGTAGAAGCCGATCGAAGGAATGGGCGAAAATGCAAATCATGTTAATAGGCGATGCGGCTAGCAACCCATCACTATTTTGATTCCTTTTTCCACCTTCTCGCCCACCATCACGCTGAAAGTTGCCTTTGGGTATTGCGGCCCTGGGCTCTGATTGCTTAGAGCCGCTGTCTGCCCCATTAGGGATAAAGACGTGATAGTATGTATGTATGTATCATCGTTTGGTAGTAAACTATAATGAATGAAATATAATATAACATGAGCGAAATTATAGACTTTGTTTTAGCTGGTTATATACCAGCTAAAACAAAGTCTTTAAAGTAGATACCGAATTCTATAGGTTGTACTTAGTAGGTACATACCATTTCTGTAACTTTCATAATTATTTTGCTAGCGAACAGAAAAGTTCCTAAGTAGGTGGGTTAGGTACCTACTTATAACAAAACAGATTGTCAATCTCAAACCAAACATCAGAAATTCGAAAGAATAATATGTATACTTATACCTAAGTTCCTACTTATTTTCGTAACCTAAGAAGGTACCTAGGTCCTAGGTATTAAACCTACTTAGTGTACCTATCATGAATGACAACATAATAATAATAACTACTTCAAAGTAGATCTTACCTTTCAGCGTCCTTAGGAAGTCTAAAAAAAGTTAAATTTGGATCACAATCCTTGTTTAAACAGTTAAAATCTGCGCAGTATTTTTTAGCCTTCTTTTTATGTTTTTCCATTTTTAAAACGGCCGGATCGGTGAAGTACCTAGGCGACGAACAAAGCTCGCGCGTGCGTCACTGCTCGCACGCGAGCCCCGACTGAATTAGCCACCCGAGAAGGCCGCCGCGCGTAGGTATATTTTTAATTCCTACACGAAGAGTGACACAGGCCTGTTACTAGGGTTGCCACTTTTTAGGGTTCCGTACAAAAAATGAAAAAACGGAACCCTTAAAGGATCACTCGTGCGTCTGTCTGTCTGTCCGTCTGTCACAGCAATTTTCTCCGAATCTGCTGGACTGAATCAGGTGAAATTTGGTAGGATGGTTTAATCCTATGACCCAAACACATATATGCGAAGTAAAAAAATATTATTTTAAAATAAGGGTCATATTCGGGGGAAAAATATGAAAATTAAAAAAAAAAATTTAAAACTTACTATGTTATATATCAAATGAAAGGGCTTGTTATAAGGATCTCAAATATGTTATTCCCTCCCCCCCCCCCCTGATCTCCGAAAGTACTGAGCCTAAAATTTTGAAAAAAATACAAAATGTAGTTCATTGCTTGTAGATTACAGGAAAACCTATAAGAATTCAATCAATGGTACGGAACCCTCTCCACGCAAGTTTAACTCGCACTTTGCCGGTTTTTATATATTATTTGGAATAAAAAGACAGAATCTATAGGTACAATAGGAAAAAAGAAACTAATTATAGACTCTAAAACTGACCTCACACATGATTCATCTCATGAATTCTATTTTCCTTACAGCGCCAAGGCACCATGCGTCACTGAGGGCCATCGGGACACGGCAGTGTGGCAGCCAAGTCTTCGCGATGTTCCTCCCGACGCAGTGGTTCGCGAGGCTAAATAATGGAGGGGTCCTGACCCAATTCTTCATGGCCACGATGGGTAAGTCCTTAAAGGTTTTTAAGGTACATTTTCAAAACAAACTTTTACTGTGATAGAAAATTAATATGGCCAATGACGACACAGTAACTAATATCAAGTATGTTACTACTAGTTTGTCGCCTATTGAAATACGCTTGTGAATTTTGTGCCTACATTATTCATATGTAAATAACATACAACATGGAAGGGACATACCTACCCGTAATAAATCAAACCACGATCTTTACTAGACCATTATAGTATTATATAATAGAATTAAACTAATAGCAAAAAAACAAAAATAATTTTCGGCATTTCCGCCCGGGCGATTTGTATGGGAATGTCGATTTTGGTTTTTGGTTTTTTTGACTATTATTTTAATTTCATTATACTTGAGTCATCTAGTATAGCCGGTGGTTCGATTTATTACGGGTATATCCCTTCCACTTTGTATAAAAAGTTAGCTAAACCAGGTTACTTTTATGTAAGTACAATAAGAATTGCTTCCCATACAAATCGAAGTAGACGCGTGATGTGCTTATGGAAAGTGAAAAAAATCAATTCGTCGTTTCATTACTGAGTTCCTATGGCTACCTCCCGGCTCCACCATCAGTTTACCAATATGATACCATGAATATCGTTATATTGTACTGTCATCCTGACATGACACGAATGCATGTTTATCTGACGCGCTCGAGTAAATCTCAAATACCCCTCTTGGACATAAGTCTTGTCCTATCTCGGAGCTCTAGCAACTCGACCAGATCGTCTGCGACATCAGGCTGAGTCAGGACCTTTTCACTATCTAGGTCACTTCTCATGGTACAATCACATTGCATTACTACCGACTATTACTTCTATACTAGATCTTTGTTAATCATTTTGTGACTTATTCGTTTTTTTGTTACTTATTATTCACCGGTGGCCTTTTAGTGAATAAAGACTGTGTCTATCTATCTACCCTAGATTTATACTTACTTATATCGCTAGTCAAATGTAAATAAGACTTGACTCATGACACTTGTCAGAAATTTTGATTTTCTACACACGCTTGTAGAGAACATATTATGAGAAAACCTGCACACTCCATAATGTACCTATTCAATTCACTACAGTGTGTGAAAAGGAATATGAATGAAGTCTCATGTCTACATCTAGTTTTCAATATCAATTAAATTGCAAGTTAAAGACGTTTATGATAATAATTTATTGTCATATATTGTCGCTTCTATAGGTAGCGCAAATTTTTATACAGGTGACTTTTTAAACACCAGCCAAATTTTTAGTGCAAGGCAGTCTGAATGATACTGAAGTACTTTCTATGCAAAAGTTATTAAATCTCGATGAAAATTTTTCGTCTTTCCATACAAAATCCGTTTGGCTGAGCGCTGACTTGTATGGAAAGGCAAATTTTTATTTTAGTTTTTCATTAATTGTTTTTATGGAAAGTAGGTCAGTATCATGGACTGAACTTGCTCAAAAAATTTGCCCGGTGGTTAAACAGACAGCCTGCTGTATAACGTCTTACAAAATATACTGAAGCTATGTTAAGGGTAGATTTAGTCCATGATTCTGAACAACTTTCCTCAAGGAACATATGTTGAAATATGAAAAATAATGTTTGGCCTCCCATACGAAATCGGAAACTTTTTGCTTGGACACACATATGTAAAGTAAGTGACGTCAATAGAAGATGTTAAAACGATTAAAATAATTATAACACTACAAAAGTGATTATTATAAAGCATTTTTAGGGAAGTTGTAAGCATCATGTTGTAACCAAGATTACTGTAATAAGTGACTATTTTATAAATGACTTTTTTTAGATGACTAAATGACTATTTTTATTTAAAGAAGGAAATGGGAACACCTCTTGATTATTTACGAGAAAATCAATACAAGAATTGCTCGTTACCCATGTGGTTCCGGGTTAGAATAGGACCACTACATCTCTTCCTATGGATGTCGTAAGAGGCGACTAAAGGACTAAGCACAATCATCTCGTGATACAATTGCATTCCCAAGACGTCGGGCGGCGGCCGGTTGTAAAACTTTTCGCACAAATACATTCCCAAAGAGGGTTGATGTCAGGCAGTCGGCCGGTTGTAAAACTATAGCCAAATCATTGAAAGTGTTCCGGCTATTTCTTCTCCATTTTACAAGGTCTTTGGCATCCTTGGGTGACCATTGACATGCATATTACATTTGGAGGAGAAAAAGCGGGAAAATGCACCCCGGGCTCCGAAGCAGCACAACTGAGGATGCAACCGGGAATGCGCTTAGACGAAGAAGATTTAATCATGTTTACAAAATCAAATATTTATTCAGTAATTAGGCCTTTGCAGGCAATTTTGCACGTCAATAATTATAGTGTACATTACGTGTAATGTTTATTTGTATCAAAATTATTTTTTCTTTGTTCAAAAGCTACTGATACTAGCGTTTCGCAACGACCACTGCTGAGAAGAAACGCCGAAAGAAACTCATTTACACAGTATTGGTCGCCTACGCGCCAGAAGGGCTTTGTCAGTTTACAAAGATATTATGCCTTATACAATGTTATTATCACAACATAATATGTAAAGCTTGTGAACGAGTGCCTAATCCAATTTACAGAAATAAGTTACACTGAGTAGTCTAAAAAAACGGAGCCGAGCTGACCAGTCCCTTCTGGCGGCACCCGTTCACGAGTTGACGCGTGGATCAGCCATCGCTGACAGAAAGTGAGACTGATTGACACATGTTTCTTTGGAGAAGAAAAAGCCAGAATGCGTGCCCTTAAAAAGCCGTAAGCCCGTAAAAGCCAGAAATCCTGGGTATAACCGGAAACGCGCTATGAAGAGAAAATACAGAGTAAATAGTAAACACAAGAAACCTACAAAATTCCAGAATATCGTTTTAATCAATATACATACGTAATCTCAAGCTACATTGCATTTAACGACATTTTTAGCACCCAAACGAATCCTAAGTGTAGGAAAAGCCGTAAAAATAATTTTTACGACCGCTGAGCGATAAAACACGCGAGATGCAGTAACAATTTTACGCCATTTACCGACTGTAGAAATGAAGATGATTAGGTATGAGTTTGTTTAGTAGTTTATAAATACTCACGACAGGGTCAGAAAAGTATTATTCTAATAAATTCGACTTGTAGATTATCCCAAAAAAAAGTTACCCGTATTTTTCAGTTTAGTATTAGCCGAGTGGTCCCCGGCAGAGTAGAATAGGACCACTCCAAGTCTTTCCGTGGATGTCGTAGAAGGCGACTTAGGAAACACAAGCTAAACAAAGATTATAAACATCAATGAGACCTCTCCAACCCGTCTGGCCAGCGTGGAGAGTGTAGGCCAAATCCTCTGTCTGCTCTGGCTAATAATTATATTCAGCTCTGGTAGTACAAAGAGGTCCTTCAGTGAAGACTAAAAAGACCTGATGGTGATGATGTACGATTTTCTCCGTGGTCCAGTGGTCAAGGCGTCTGCCTTGTGATCCGGAGGTCGTGGGTTCAAATCCCACTGGGAAGCATACTTTGTGAAAAGTTGTTTCCAGTCTAGTTAGGATATTACAGGCTTGAATCACCTGATTATCCGAAAAGAAAGATGATCCCGTACTTCAGAAGGCACGAAAAGCCGTTGGTCCCGAACGCCATCTAGCGTTTGTACCTATACCAGGATTGGTTCTGGTCTGCGGAGGTCAGACGGCAGTCGCTCTGTGTAAAAACCAGTAACCTCGTCGAATCACCTAGGTTAGGTAGCGGACCCTTGGCTCTGAAGCGTAACCGCTGACGACGCAACCGGGAATATGCTCGGATGATGATGATGTTCATACCTGCATACAGAGGGACAGACAGTTTTGTTTTATATTATGTACTAGCAGTCCACCCCGGCTTCGCCCGTGGTACACACATAGCCTATGTCACTCGGGGATAGTGTAGCTTTCCAACGGTGAAAGAATTTTTTAAATCGGCCCAGTACTTTTTGAGCCTATTCATTACAAACATACAAACATACAAAAATAGGTACAAATCTTTCCTCTTTATAATATTAGTGTAGATTGAAATGTATATGCTGGTAGGTAAGTTAATAAAACAATTAAGTACCTACACCATGTTAGGCAAAATGTATCATCACCTTCTATGACTGATCTTATTTTATCCACTAAGTTAGGAACCTGTCTAGTATGTTTATAAACTATTGCACCAAACAGTTAGGCACTAACTGTGCCGTCATTTCCTATGTTACTAACTTGTATATTATTCTAAGTAACAACTTACTTTGACGACCTCCGTGGCGTAATGGTCAACAGGCTTGTCTGCCAATCCGGAGGTTCTGGGTTCGACCCTAGCCAGGTCAAGTTGGAAAATGCAGGGAGCAACAGCTAATAATGAACGTATTTTTTAAGCCCTTTCATTTGATACCCGACTAGTTAAGATTTATTTAGGGCGCCACAGTAGATTTACTGTGACGTTACATAGCCTATAATATGCGGACAAACCAAAACGATTTCGACTATATCTTATTTATCAAGGTATCATGGATATCTTTGACGATCTCCGTGGCGTAATGGTTAACACGCTTGACCGCTGATCTGGAGGTTCTGGGTTCGATCCCCAGCCAGGGCAAGTTGGAAAATGGCCTTTTTCAAATTGACCTGGGTCTTGGGTGTTTATCTATATATTTATTTATCTTAAAATATAGTATCGTTAAGTTAGTATCCCATAACACAAGTTTTAAAAACTTACTTTGGGGCTAGCTTAATCAGTGTGATTTGTCCCTATATATTTATTTATTTATTTATTTATCTTTAAAGATATGAGGGATCAGAAGAACATATATACATAGCTGTGAAACACATAACCCTCCTTTTGGCGTCGTCGTATTCGGGTAAATAAACTGGTCAAGTGCGAGTTAAACTCGCGTGAAGAGGGTTCCGTACTTCTCATTGGTTTTCCTGTAATCTACAAGCAATGAACTATATATTGTATATTTTTTTCAAAATTTTAAACTCAGTAGTTTCGGAGATCAGGGGAATGGTCAGTTTTCGTCTTCTTTCATTAATATAATCAAAACTATTTATTTTACAATAATAACAAAAATGTATTTGAGATCCTCTCATTGAGCCCTTTCATTCGATATGTGACACAGTAAGGTTTGCAAACCTTTTTTTAATTTCCTAATTTGTCTTTCGAAAATGAACCTTATTAAAAAAAAACATTACTTTGCACATCTGTGTTTGGGTCATAGGATTACACCATCCTACCAACTTTCACCAGATTTGGTCCAATAGATTCGGAGTAAATTGGCTGTGACAGACGGACGGACAGACAGACAGACAGACGCACGAGTGATCTTATATGGGTTCCATTTTTTATTTTTTTTGCACGGAACCCTAGAAACAAAGAAAATAAGTTTATAAACAAACAACTTTAAGACCAGATAATTTAAATGAAGTCAACGACCTACGGAAACATCCTCTGTAGGTCATTCTAATCGCCCTAACAAAAAATGGCCAATCTCCGCTCCGTTTGAGAAAATCGATTAATTAAATTTTTAACAAAAAAAACAACCGACTTCAACTTTTTTAAGGAGTTTCTTCCATTTCTCCAAAGTTCTTCATCATATCTTCACCAAATTAAAATGGGACCAACTTGGTAGTAAAGGCTTTCAAATAAAAAAAGAATCATCAAAATCGGTTCACAATTGGCGAAGCTATCGCGTAACAAACATACATAAAAAATAAAAAAAATAAAAAAAAACATACAGTCGAATTGATAACCTCCTCCTTTTTTGAAGTCGAACAAAAAAAACAACCGACTTCAATTTTTTTAAGGAGTTTCTTCCATTTCTCCAAAGTTCTTCATCATATCTTCACCAAATTAAAATAGGACCAACTTGGTAGTAAAGGCTTTCAAATAAAAAAGAATCATCAAAATCGGTTCACAATTGGCGAAGATATCGCGTAACAAACATACATAAAGAACAAAAAAAATAAAAAAAAACATACAGTCGAATTGATAACCTCCTCCTTTTTTAAAGTCCGTTAAAAAGCGCTCATACTGTTAGTACGGCACACTTTACATAATGTTTTAACTTATTAACCCACATAATCGCGCATTGCATAACGATAAGAAGGATCAGGGACATCGAGACATATGAACAATGCGCAGTTCGCCCACGTCACGACATAACGTCACCTATCCAAAGTCGGCTTACAAAAACCTACAACGACATACAATAGAATCAAGTTTGTCTCCAATAGGCCTATACAACGTGTTAATGAACTAACGCAAAACCTCTCAGATGGTACCTCAGCTCAGCCCATGAAACTGAACAACTTTTGTTCTACAACATTCCCAAAATGCCAAAAATTAAATTCGGATTTTCATGAAAATTGACTCGATCAGCTGATCAGTTTGTATAAAAATTCAAATTTTTTTTGGGTTTCGTGAAAGTTGTAGAACAAAAGTTGTTCAGCTTCATGAACTGAGGTACCATCTGAGAGGTTTTGCATTAGTTCATTAACACGTTGTATAGGAAGATTATTTTACCTCTTTCCGCACAGGAAGGGTTTTTCAAGGTCTCACTGGAAAAAAGCTTCCTGTATAAAACCAAACAGAGACTACAGATTTCTGCAAAACGTTGAATTGGCTATATTATGTCGAACTGCCTATCCTAGACATACCCTGGGCACAGTCCCTAGGGACCAAAGCAAAAAATATATACATATATATATTATTCGTGAGGTAAGACGTTGGTTGAAGCACAAATGGTTTCACCAGGACCATTCTGGGCGGTTCCTGATTCGAAAGATCGCTATAGCTAATTCAAATCACTATAGAGTCGTAGCTAATCCAAACAAACGGTTGACTGCCTCCGTGGTCCAGTGGTCAAGGAGTCTACCTTGTGGTCGTGGGTTCAAATCCCACTGGGTAGCATACTTTGTGAAAAGTTGTTTCCAATCTGGTTAAGATCTTATCTTATCGTTATCTCCTGCAGTGGAGACTAAAAAAGACCTAATGATGATGATGATGATGGTTAGGATATTGCAGGCTTGAATCACCTGATTTTCCGAAAAGACGGATAATTCCGTGCTTCGGAAGGCACGTAAAGCTGTTGGTCCTGAACGCCATCTAGCGTTTGTACCTATCCTAGGATTGGTTCTGGTCTGCTCTTTGGGTTGCGGTATCGATATCGATACTTACCTACACTATAGTGGAGAATGCATACTGACTTAAATTTTATTTATTTATGAAAAAAAAACTAATGTTTTATCTACACTTTTAGTTTGAATATCTTTTTTTCTAACCGCTGTATTCATAGAATAATATTACAATACAATACAAATTATCTTTATTGCACCATAATAATTCATAAAATAAAAATAACAAACACAAAGAAAATATTGGTACAAAGGCGGACTTATCGCTAGATGCGATCTCTTCCAGTCAACCTTTGGGTAGAGGAAAAATTAATAGTACGGAATAAGGTGGGCGCAGTATCTATACCTAATTATATACTTACATATTAATACTTATATATATACATACATAAGCTTATTCTATTATATATATATATATATATATATATATATATATATATATATATATATATATATATATATATATATATATATAATACATATACGATACTAAAATATTTAAATGTGTTTAGTGACACTTAACAGAACTGAGACTTACTGGCATAACGACAGATAATATTTATGGAGACGATTTTTAAAGCTTGTTTAGTCTGAGCAGTACGAACTCTACGAGGAAGAGCATTCCAGAGGTAGAATATTACTGATTTAAGCAGATTATTTTTCTGCCAATTCAATTTAAAAAAATTGTATTTGGTAGCATACTCACTATATGCCTGATTCAGGCCCTATACAGGTTGACTTTTTATCCACCTGCTAAATTTTTGGAGCAAGTTCAGTACATGATACTGAACTACTTTCTATAAAAAAAGTTATTAAAAATCGATAATAATTTTTCGTCCTTCCATACAAAATCCGTTTGGCTGAGCGCTGATTTGTATGGAAGGACGAAAAATTTTTACCAATTTTTAATAACTTTTTTTATAGAAAGTAGTTCAGTATCATGTTCTGAACTTGCTCCAAAAATTTAGCAGGTGGATAAAAAGTCAACCTGTATAGGGCCTGCATCAGGCATATAGTGAGTATGCTACCAAATACAGATTTTTTAAATTGAATTGGCAGAAAAATAATCTGCTTAAATCAGTAATATTATTCTATGAATACAGCGGTTAGAAATAAAGATATTCAAACTAAAAGTGTAGATAAAGCATTAGTTTTTTTTTGATAAATAAATAAAATTTAAGTCAGTATGCATATATCAGGTGGATAAAAAGTCAGCTTTTTAGTCTCCATTGCAGGAGCACGACCCTCTATGTACTACCAGAGTTATTTATTAGCCAGAGCAGCCAGAGGATCTGGCCTACACTAACCACGGGTTGGAGGTCTCATTGATGTGTATAAGCTTTGTTTGGCTTGTGTTTCCTAAGTGGCCTTCTGCGACATCCACGGTAAGACAGACAGAAGTTCCCGACAGAGTAGAATAGGACCACTCCAAGGTCCTATTCTACACTGTCGGGAACCACACGGCTACTCAGTCCATGATACTGAACAACTTTCCGCAAAGAAGAAATATCGAAATATGAAAAATATTTTTTACCTCCCATACAAATTTACCGATCAGCTGATCAGAGTTTGTATGGAAAGCCAATAATGAGGCAAAAAAAACTTTTTGCTCCAAATCCATATTTCAGTTAAGGCCGTACCTGAATTTTCGGGGGTCCAGTGCTGCCCCCATTTAAAATAAATCATTCCAAAGAAAAAGGGGACATTATTTAAAATTTTGCTACTACCAAGTCCTAGATAACCCTTCGAAGTATTTTATGAACTACTATTATAATGTTTACAATTAAAAACGTTAAGCTTTATTACGCACATTTGCCATAAGTGGCCGTTTTTCGCAAATGTGCGTAGTAAAGCTTAACGTTCTCACTTTAAACTGTAAACAGTAGTTCATAAAATACTTTGAAGGGTTATCTAGGATTTGATAGTAGCAAAATTTTAAATAATGTCTTCGTTTTCTTTGAAATGATTTATTTTAAATGGGGGCAGCACTGGACCCCGGAAAATTCAGGTACGGCCTTAAGTGTTATTTGAGTGTGATCAACTAACTGTGGATACCTACTACTAATACCAGTCTAAACTTAACCTTACAAGCACAAGTGTCAAGGAACGGGTTTCCCCTTTCTTAGCTGGTATAAAATTACCAGCTGAATGACAGTGGGGTTACCTTAGTGCAAACTGGTCTGTCAGGTAATAACTTCGCTTCACAGCAAAACACTAAAGTCTTTAATTGATGAAGCCTGGCTCATAGTCCTTAGCTACTTAGATATTTTGAGCTTATTATATATTTTATACGTATGTGTACACTTTTTATAAATGAAATGTTACTTTATTAAGATTAAATATATTAATTTATTAAATAAACAAGTGTATTAGATTTCTTGTGTGTATAAATTCGATCTAGCATAATAAATAGTGAGCAATTTTCTCTAAAAAACTTCTCTAAATATGAACAAAAATGGATTTTTAATCGAAAACCTAAAATATTTTTTTTTTATCCCACCTTCAAAAAAGGAGAGGTTATCAATTCGACTGTAGGTTTTTTTTTTATTTTTTTTATGTATTCTACGCGATATCTTCGCCAATTGTGAACCGATTTTGATAATTCTTTTTTTATTTGAAAGCCTTTACTCCCAAATTATTTCCATTTTAATTTGGTGAAGATATGATGAAGAACTTTGGAGATATGGAAGAAACTCCTAAAAAAAATTGAAGTTGGTTGTTTTTTTTTGTTAAAATTTTAATTATAATAAATACTTAGGTATAGAAAAATTATTCAAGTGTGCGTCCTGGCCACGCTCAGAATAGAGTTCCGAAGTTACACGTTGCAACATCAATTTAGGTATTTCCCATAATTTGACCGCAGATCGTAAAAGCCAGTCGAGGGAATGGGAGAAAAGTCGAATCATATTAAAAGGCGATGCGGCTAGCGACCCATCACTATTTTAATTTTTTTTATACTTTTTCTTTCACCTACCATTTTTAACCGAAAAAAGGAGGAGGTTATAAATTCATCGGAATCTTTTATGTTTTTTTTTCAAAGACGCCTGGACTGATTTAAAAAATTCTTTTTTTGTTTGATAAGTCATACTTTGCAGGTGGTCCCATAGAAATTTAATTAAAATTGATTAAGTAGTTTGGTTTATAAACGGAAATAACTGAAAAATATATCGTCTAAGTATACAATTGTTGCGTATTTATTATAGCTTATCTTAATGATCTTATATAGATCTATATGAAGTCGGTTTTTGTTTTGACAAAGTATCATAAATTATTATTTACCATATATATGTATTTATTATAAAATATAGTATAATTGAGTTAATATCCCAATAACACAAGTTAAAAACTTACTTTGGGGCTAGCTCAATCAGTGCGATTTGTCCCTATATATTTATTTATTTATTAAAAGCTAAAAGTGGCCTTTGAGTCTTGTGGCCCTGGGCTCTGTTTGCCTAGAGCCGCAAAGCCCAAAATGCTCTATCTACCCCAATAGGCATGAAGACGTGATAGCGTATATGTGTCACTTTACTTGCAAATACGCTACGTCTATGACAAGATATGATAAAACTATTCACATGTTTTGACAACCTATGACTTTAATGGTGGGTAGGTATAATTATGTGTAATTTAGTTGTAATTTCCAAGTTCATGCTAGACAGCCCACGGTTTGTTTCTTGATATCTATTTTTGTCCAAATAGCGACATATAATAGAGTCAACAACCATTAAATTTGATGTAATTAGATGCTTTAAAATTAATGAAGGAAGTCGGTACTTCACTAAAATGATTTATTCTGTTTTGTACATACAAAACAGAATAAATCATTTTAGTGAATCATCCAAACCAACTGCGACATACATATATACACATGTATATATGTATGTCGCAGTTGGTTTGGATGCTAAGGTGTACCTTACGAGAATGAATAAAATCCAGAACGATTAGGTATATTAGATGTAGTTTGAAGGTCGCTTCAATACCTAGTGGAAAAGCTGAAAAGCCATCGTTTGATTTAATATGGCCATGTAATGAGGAGGGAGGGATCCTACATTTTTTATTGAATGTAGGATAAATATATCACTTAAGTATAAAAGGTAATTATTTTTTAATATTTTTTATTGCAAAAGCTACAAACTACTAGCGTTTCGGAGCGACTACTGCTGAGAAAATTACGCTGGAAGAAACCTAGTTCAGTAAGATAATGGTCCATTTGGAGGCAGACGGCTGTAGAGGAATAGGAAGACGTGGAAAGAATGTGCGAGGAGTTGAGGACAGATATAAAGGAACGGGGAGCTAGTGCAAATTTGGTTAATAATAATAACAATAAACGTTTATATCTCACCATAACCACTAAACATTACAGTACAACTTAAAACTAATTTACACTATAGGTACAAAAGTTTCTAGTGTTAGTACACTATAAGAACGATTTAATTTTATTTCAGCGGATTATGGTGGGCTGATACCTAAGCTAGGAAATATCCTGTATCTTAGGTTATCAACCCTCCACCCCAGTGAATTGAAACAAATATACAAGATGAGGGTGCCTGTTATTATTATTTATAAAAGTGTAGTATTGTTCGGGAATTGGTTTTTGTATCTATGTTATACCTATGTATAATACTTTAATTAATTTATAAGTATAAGACAATGCAACGAGCCTAACTGAACGCGTATACAATAATAAGAATGGCTAATGAATGATGAAAAATAATAATGATAGAAAGAAACAGAGAGAGTTGGCATACAGAGCCTAAAAAGAGAAAAGGCGAGGAAGATGATGATGCAGTTGGATTGTATAATCCGCTAGCAATTTGGCAATACAGCTCTGTTTTATTAAATTTTATCCTGAAGACCGTAGGACTCAAAAGGCGTACGTATACTGAGAGATCAACGAATCAATGTCAAGAGGATAGCCAGTCACCTATCGAGCATTTTTGATTCCTTATCCTAGAGGCCCATCGACTGGCTCTGCCTACCCCATAGAGACACAATCTTATTTCTGGCTTTAACTCCCTTTTATTCTCCCTCTCCAATGAGTAAGTGGCAAACTCTTCTTCTTCTTCAGCCCATTGTTACCCACTTCTGAGTGTAGGCCTCTAACAATGCGTACGCCATTTCGTACGATCTTGAGCTTTCCTCATCGAAACTTTTTCGGCAACTTTGACCAGATCGTGTTTGGTCTGCCAACGGTTCTGTGGCCAATTCTAGGTCTCCACTCAAGCACTTCTTTTCCCCAACGTTTATATACACAGCCTTTGAATTTTCCGACACAAGTTCATCGATTAGCAGTTTATATCTTCAGGTCTTGACGACAACAATACAAAACAATGCAAATCTCTTGGATACGATACAAACATGGTATTGTGACATAACACAGGTAATGACGTTTTCCATACAAACCTTCGTGATGAATGGAATCTGTGAGTGACATGAATGGCATACCAAACAGCTGAAACAGCGCCTAAGTTTACGACATTGGCGCTTAATGACGTGGGTATGTAAAAGTGATTAATTTTGTTTTGTTCTATTTTATTATTTCTTCATTATTTAATTTATCTACACCTGCATACATACTTGTATTCTCAGAAATACTTAACAACAACTGTCACAATAAGCTATACTTGATAAATAGATGTTTATATTTAAGTGTAGTTAGCAGTTTATGTAGTTTTAGGTACCCATTTTAAAGCTAGATTCACGTTTGTGTACCTTCCCACGGGTGTCCTAAGTGCTGACTACTGAAAAATTTTAAGTATCTAGTAAATAAAGATCGAGTTAAAACACGCTGAAAAAACACGTTTCTTGTATGACGACCCCCTTTAATTTATAATTTGTTATTATATCAGTCACAGTGATACATAATTGGTGAACATTTCAAGTGCTAACTAGTTATTAGGCTGCGTCCACAGACACGCGGCGCGGCGTGCGACGCGTGCTCCCATTTCCAGCGACCGGCCGCGCCGCGGCGGCCGCTCAAAACAAACTATGGAAATGTGTACGGACATTAATCCTTCCGTTCCTTTCCTTAATTTCATCTCTTTTATCTCTTGATCCGTAAGTTACGGTACGGCGGTTACGGTTCAAGAGATAGAGCCCTGTGCCGGACGAACAGACAGCGGAGTCTCAGTAATACGAGTAGAATCCCGTTGGCACTCTTTGGGTACGGAACCCTGAAAAGAACGGGCAGTAGCTAAACTACGAGTAGTATATATGTCGCAGTTGAATGGTACAATCCGCTAATTCACTAAACCTCTAGCTGTTTGGCATTACAGCTCGGTTTCGTGAAACAGCGTTAAATAACTGAACCCTCATACGCAGAATGGCATGTACGATTTTAATTCATCAATGCCGCGGCGCGAACGTAACATTGTGGATTTTAGTTCGGAATTCTTCACAGGGTTCCAAAAATAAGCTGTTTTCATCGAGAGATATAACAGACATTGTTTATGATTTTGGACTGCAAATGATTAAGAAGAATAAAGCAGATCTTTAGCTTGGTTCCCCTACAGTTATTTCGACGCCCGCCTTCCGGCAAGATGGAGAATTTACGTGAATCAAATGAAGGCCGAGAGAAACCGCTACGCCTCAATGGCGATTATGTTGCGTTAACAACAAGTTAACAAAATTTTCTGTATTCACTTGCATCGAACTTTGTATCATTTCTTTTGGTGTTATATGATGTTGGAGACTAGATAACATAGTAAGAAGTTGAATTGAGGTTTTATTTTAATGCCACGCGTGATAAAGAAAATAGAATAATAATAACAATGAATTTCCCCGTCATAAATTTGTTTGATAAAAACTTGCCTGCAAATAACCTATTTTGCGATCTATACGTGGTTAGCTGGTTTCTTGAACGTGACACATTGACAATCCAGCTAAATTATATTCAGCTATTTAACAAAACCGAGCTGTAATGCCAAACAACTAGAGGTTTAGTGAATTAACGGTTTATACCATTCAACTGCGACATATATACCATCTACTGCGACCATGGCGTGGTGATTACGTGCATACTCTAGTCATACTCTTTATTAGTAGAGGCCTTTAGTCCAATAGTGGGACTGATGTAAGGCTGTAAACAAGTAATTATTAAAATTACAAAAACCCGACCTCATGCAAAAATTTCAAACTTAATAAGTTAACAGATTTAATATTCCTTATCAAATTTAAATATATGACTTATACAGGGTTACTAAGTTCAGTCCATGATACTGAACTACTTTCTATAAAAATCAATATAGAAAAACGAAAAAAAATTGTCGGCTTCCCATACATATCAGCACTCAGCCAAATGGATTTTTTAAGGGAAGACGAATTTTTTTCATTTTTCTATAATGGTTTTTATGGAAAGTAGTTCAGTATCATAAACTGAACTTGCACGAAAAAGGTTATGCGTTAGATACCAGTAACCCTGTATAAATACACTAGCTGTGCCCGCGACTTCGTTCGCGTGGTTGTCGGAACGTAATGTTATATTAGCCTAAAGCCTTCCTCTATAAATGGACTACACAACAAAAAAAGAATTTTTCAAATCGGACCATTAGTTCCTGAGATTAGCGCGTTTAAACAAACAAACAAACTCTTCCGCTTTATAATATTAGTATAGATATAAACAAAATTTTAATTATTACCTTTATTAACTCATATATTTAAAACTAGCAGTCCACCCCGGCTTCGCCCGTGGTACACACATAGCCTATGTCACTCGGGAATAGTGTAGCTTTCCAACGGTGAAAGAATTTTTTAAATCGGCCCAGTACTTTTTGAGCCTATTCATACAAACATACAAAAATAGGTACAAATCTTTTCTCTTTATAATATTAGTATAGATAAAGGCGCAACGGGACCGGCCAGGACACTGATATAATTTGTGCCACGTCTCGACTTGACAACAAAAGACTATCAAAATCCTTATAATTTATCATCCTCCTCGACCCATTGTATTCTAATTACCAATGATTACCCATGACATGATTCCGTATTCTTTCCACATGTCTAACAACAATAGATCGATTTTAATGACTTATGTTCACTGGCTGTGCTATGAAATAGATAAAACGGATGTGGGCTGAAATATTTTAAGCCCTGTTAGCTTGAATGACACACTCCTTACACATTCCAAAATAACTCCTAATACATCCCTGATACACCCCGAAACCGGTCCTGACACATCCCTAACACATTCCAAAATCACACCCACCCCAAAAAAAGGATATTGATCCTTTTACCATATCCTTTACACGATCCAAAATCTCTCTTAAGGGTTGGATCTCATCTGTCAGCACGGAACAGCCCTTTTCCGTCGCTCTCTCTCGCTCTAGCAAATAACTGTTCTGAGCGACTGAAAAGGAAACTGAAAATATGGCTCTTTCAATTGTTCAGCATTAATAAATCTAAAATCACATTAAAATGGCTTTAATCGACAAATGACTTTATTTTGTGACTTTATTTATTCTCTCAGTACAAAAAAAATTACGGGTTGCACTCCGGGAGTGCCGGCAGAAGTGAAAACTTGAATATTAACGTTGTGCATTTTTGATATTTTGGAATGGTTAGGGAATAATTTTGCACGAATTGCTTTATTTATTAGTATAAAAGTACTATCATTTATGTGGTAGAATACAATATTTATTTATTGCGCTATCGTACACAAACATGACAATTTATATTACATTAAGGGTCGGCACCATGTAAAATGGGTTTGCGCGGGCAACAAGTTTGTACAGAAAGCGTTTGATTTAAGTCAAATAATGTATACACATAGATAGAGGAAGAGTTGGGACAGTAGACGAAAAAAAGGATTTTTTAAAATATTTTGTAGTTTTCCTAAAAACGAGCATTGAATTTACCCAAAAACATGCAAAACGCACTTTGCGCGGGCAATAGTTATGGCTTAAGTAGAAAAGACCACTAAGAAAATTACATACCTAGTTATAGGTGAATAGACTAGCCAGTAGACGAAAATCGTATTTTTTTAATTTTCATTCAGAAAAAGTAAGATAATTGTAAAGAAACCTGAAAGAAATATTTTAGAAAACCTTGCTACAAACTGGCTTGTTTTTCTGCGTAAAGAAATATTCTAACAAGATATTGCATATATTTTTTAAAAATAAAGGCTTTTTTGATACATTATTCTTAATATTTGCTTACAATGCAATCACGCAATAATAAAAAAAAAAAATTTTAAAAATTGGATGTTTTGCAACGTTTTTGACAGAAATCTCTGAAATGGCGGCCATGATTCTTCCATACAAAATCAGTTGCCCGCCGGGCGTTCAGGAAGGAGGCCGTGTCGAATTTTTCAAAAAAATCCATTTTCAAATTACGTAAAATTGCATTACAGTCTAAAATATTTCAATAAAAAACTATGTACAAACTGCCAAATTATGTCATACTTTTGCTACACTATGGTACAGTTTTGACATTATGTTGACGTTCAAGTAAAGATGTAATGCTATCGCAGATACGGCATCGCACATTTTTTTTTTAAATTTTATTGAAAATTAAGTCAATGAAAAAAATAATTTGGTTTGATTTATTACCTATATTTTTTTATTGGCGATTAGGGTGAAAATCGGATTGGAACTTTCTCGGGTCGCGGAATCATATTAACTGTTTTTGTAATAAAAGGTGCTGTTTAATTAGGGTTTTACAATTATTTTTAGGGGTGATTCAGTCTGAAATTTTGAACAACTTTTCCCCATGAATGTATATCAAAATACGAATTGACATTATGCGTAATATATCGAACCACAGGCTATACTAGATCTATACTTGGCTTGGCAAGCAGGCTATAGTAGGCTATTTATCTACATTAATATTATAAAGAGAAAAGATTTGGTTGTTTGTTTGCACTACATGGCTCCGAAACTACTGGACCGATTTAAGAAAAACTTTCACTGTTGGAAAGGTACACTATCCCCGAGTGACATAGGCTTTGTGTGTACCAAGGGCGAAGCCGGGGTGGACTGCTAGTATAGTATAATGATATTAAAACAACACTCAAAAAACAGAAAAAAAATCTGCATTTTTATACAAAAGTGTGCAGCCGCCCGGGAAATTGGTATAGGAACCGATTTTTTCGGTGTTTTTACTGTTTTTAGGGTTTCGCTTGTCTGTCTGTCCGTAAGTCACAGCCAATTTGCTACGAAACTATTAGAATGATTTAGTTGAGATTTAGTACCTACACTTATGTAACTTAGTGACCTAAAGATAGACGTATAATGTAAATAAATGAAATTTAAAAAAGGGGGCCACTTATTGTGGATAAATTAGACATTAAAAAAAAGTTTTGATAACAAAATCGTGTGACATATCAAATGAAAGAACTTTTTATGACAATTTTAAATATATTTATTTTTTATTATTTCTTAGATCGGTATTTTTAAGTTATTTAAGAAAAAAGGCGAAAATTTAACCCCCCCTACTAAACTACTGGACCGATTCAGTTGAAATGTGGTGCACATAATGTAAATTTGTGACCCAAAGACGGAAGTAAAATGTAGGTAAATGAATAAATAAATAAAAAATGAGGCTACTTTATGGGAGATAAATGAGACATAAAAAAAAGGGTTTTGTGAACTATATCGCGTAAAATATCAAATGAAAGAGCATTTTATGATAATATTAAATAAATTTTTCTATATTTTTTAAGTTGGTGTTTTTGAAGTTATTTTTGAAAATAAATAATAAAAATACACTTATCTCCGAAACCACTAAACCTAATCTTTTGAAAAATATACAGTTAATAGTTCTTTACGTATAGATTACAGGAAAACTATTAGAAGATAAACAATAAAAGGGTGCAATAATGCTAATTACTGCTTCATTAATCAACCAATTTTTTTAGCTGTTTTCAGGAAAAGATTTCTTTTTAGTGCTCTTTGTTGATTCGTTAAAAATATTGTACAAAATCAAACAGTCAAGTCATTGATTGAGCACGTACAGCTGCTACGCCAAGACTGTTGATCTGTTCAACGTGCAATCCTTTTTTACCCTCCGTACTTACATAATAAGGTGAATAGAAGTGAAAGGTGTTACGATTGCAGATGGTCGCTAAACGTATTGTTTCACAAAGAAAATTCAAATGTCTACATTTTCATGGAAAATTTGAATGGAAAGCAAACATTTTCTTTTCATATTTAATTATATAATATGTGTTCCTTAGGAAAAGTTGTTCAGTATCATGAACTGAATCCACCTTAAATTAGTTTTAGTACAGGGAGACGTTATATACTACTGCCGTGAATTTTTTTAAGTGTATGTGTGTGTGTCATATACAACCGTTTAACTGACAGAGAGGGAAGACACATGATTCTAACAAAAATTTGCAATCAAAAACCAAATATTTCACAAACGGATTGCTAAAACGAAAAAGGGTGTTCATAATCTTACAATATTTTTGAAAGACCTATTTAACGACGTCTCACACCACACATTTTTTTTCAAGTTTTTATTACCACATGTCCATGCCCATGCCCAATTTCAGCTTTCTAGTACTAATAGTCTATGAGTAAAACTGGGGATAGATAGACAGACAGACATGACGAAACTATAAGGTTTTCTTGTTAACTACGGAACCCTAAAAAGCTGCGTGAAACTAAAAAGATTCTCTATTCTAAAGGTTCTTTGTCATTTGCGCTTTAGCAAATTTCAAAATACGAGTAATCAAAACCACTTGTGCAAACTTCGCATACGATAAATTCAAAAATTGATGGATGAATGACCGTGCTTTTACAGGTTAAGCAACTACTAGCGTGGTCACAGTTAGGATGGGTGACCGTGCTTTCAATCTTAATGTTGTCCAAGTCAAATGTTGAGATTCTTATGAATAAATTTCAGTTTTTTCTACCTACATAACTTGGCAGCTATTTAAATTTCAATTGTTTTGTCGGAATTTGAACTTGGCATTTTTACATTTATGTTTTTTAATGGGATAAAATAAACACCCAAGAACCAGGACAAATTAAAAAAGGCCATTTACCAACTTGCCCTGGCTGGGAATCGAACCCAGAACCTCCGAGTGACGGACTAGCGTGTTAAGGAATCGCCACGGAGATCGACTAATAAATTGAAAAAGTAATAAATTTTACGCAAGATTCGAATAACTATAACTTGGATTTTTTAGAAAGTGCTATATGAATTTCACATATATTTAAACTCATAAATACATACATAAATACTTCCTCTCCTACGCCGCGCCGGCTTTCATCCGTCTTACGAATTTTCGATCAGGACACGTGTCCTGACGCGAGTTTAAAATTTTTTACCCATTACAAAAAAAGTGCACAATACCGCTAAAGAAGTTTTCACTTCAAAAATATTTTTGATCCGGAATACTACCCTATTATACATAAGTACTTACTTTCTATTTCATTTTAAAAGATATATGGTTCTGGGTGAAACACTGACTGAATAAACATAATATGACTTTTAGATATATTGCGTCATTTATGAATAATATTGAGTAAAATCGACAAAACAATATTGTGGAAGAGATCATGATTTCCGTTAATATGATTTATAGGCGGTAATTATAGAAACGACATGCATGACATATCACTTTCTTATATGTAATTATTAAAATCACTTTGGCACGTTCATAAATAATATATCGGCAATTTATTCTTATACAACGTGAAAGGGACATACCCGTATATAATAAATCGAACCACGGGCTGTATCGTTATAGTATCATCAACATCATTTGTTTTTTTAGTCTCCACTGCAGTACACGACCCTCTCTGTACTACCAGAGCCATATATATTAGCCAAAGCAGTCAGAGGATTTGGCCTACACTCTTCACGCTGGCCAGCCAGACGGGTCGGAGAGACCTTATTGATGCTTATAAGCTTTGTTTACCTAGTGTTTCTTAAGTTACCTTCTACGACATCCACGGGAAGACTTGGAGTGGCCCTTTTTTACTCTGCTGGGAACCACATGGCATTCTCAACTTAGTAAAAATTCACAAAGATACAGTGTGGGCTTTTGACATCACCGCCCTACAAAATGTACGAAACAGTGACCTCATGCGAAATTTAAATGCGCTGTATATTTCTTCGTCAATATTTGTTATTCATAGAAAAGAAAAGAAATACGTGTACAATATTTTTTAGTTATCTGATCTATCTGATGGGCCAAAAATATTTTTTTAGTCTAAACGCGTTTTGTAAGTGACTGAATAAATATACTTTTAATAACTAATCTAAAGGTAGATCACAGATACTGAACAACTTTTATATAAGTAAGTTCATATCGGAAAGATGTTATTTTTTTACTAATCAGCAATGATCGGAATCTGGGTGCTATTTGGGACGATATCACTAATATGATGACGATAATCCCGAGAATTCTCGGGAAAAATATTAAATATTATTTAAAATGTGTGAAATAGTGTTTTTTTTTTAAATCCGTTTATTAAATCAGTGTTTGGCTTTACACAGTAGAGACTTAATAATATAAATATAGGGTCATCTTAGACAGTGCAACAGAAAATAATGAAAACGCTCCAGATTGAAACCGATTTTATTTTCTAAATGAAAATATATCAATGGATTTACAATACACTAATATTTTTAGCGAAATATTTCCGAGCTATTTACACCCAACAAGTCTTACTTAAAATACCTAAAAACTAATTAAAAAATATTTTTCGTACAATTAAAATACAATTTTCTGACAATATACATTTTTTTATTGCGTGAAATATCATACAGAGAAAAATGATGTTATAGAAGGTACCGATTCCGATTCCCGAGAATTCCCGAGAATGTTGGTCATATCCATACTTTTGATAGTAATAGCATACAAGGTTCCGATCACTGCTAATCAGTTTCTGATAGTTTATATCAAAAGCATTTTTTATAGTTAGGGGTATTAGTCCAGTCAATAAGTGATCCTAGATGGAAAAGTCAAAAGCAGAAAGTTTGACTTCACAATTTTTTAAAACTAGTTATGAGACAAACATACTGAAAGTCCCCACGTAAGTCGCCTAAGAAGGTGTCTTGGGAAACAAGCTAAACAAAGCTTATAAACATCAATGAGACCTATCCAACCCATCTGGCCAGCGTGGAGAGTGTAGGTCAAATCCTCTGCCTGTTCTGTCTAATATATGGCTCTGGTAGTACAGAGAGGGTCGTGCTCCTGCACTGGAGACTAAAAAAGACCTGATGATCATTAAATATACGCTCTTATCTGTTAGGATGACAACAAATTATGGTTTATTTATCTACAATAACCTATTATTTGAGAGGTCTCAAATAACAAATTGTGTTGCAGTGACCATTCCAGTGCTGAATTTCGGGATGCTACTGGGCTGGCAGTCGCCCATGACGCCGCTCCTGCAGTCACCTGACGGGCCAGCACCGGAGCCAATCTCAGACGAGGTCATCTCATGGATGGCCTCACTGACCTTTTTCGCTCCGATATTCTGTGGGTTCCTGATGGGCAAGCTGGTGGATAGAGTTGGACGGAAGGTCGTCACTATGTTGACTTCTGTCTTTCTATTGGTGAGTACATCTTTCAAGACTTGGCTTTAGAAATATCTAATCTTTGATAAAGTATATCCTGGATGGCCTCACTGACCTTTATCGCTTCGATATTCTGTGGGCTCCTGATGGGCAAGCTGGTGGATAGAGTAGGACGGAAGGTCTTCACTATGTTGGTCGGCACCATTTGATGAGATTATACAACGTGGAAGGGACATACCCTCAATAAATCAAACCACGGTCTATGCTAGACCATTATAGAATAATAAAATTAAAATAACAGCCAAAAAACGATAGTAATTTTCGGCATTTTCGTACAAAAGTGTGCGGCTGCCAGGGCGATTTGTATGGGAATGTCGAATTTTTTTTTTTGTTTTTTGACTGTTATTTTAATTTCATAATACTTTAGTCATCTAGTAGCCTGTGGTTCGATTTATTACAGGTATGTCCCTTCCACTTTGTATTTTGGATGGCTTCCCTGACCTTCTTCGCTTCGATATTCTGTAGGCTCCTGATGGGCAAGCTGGTGAATAGAGTGGGACGTAAGGTCGTCACTATGTTGACTTCTGTCTTTCTATTGGCGAGTAGGTACACCTTTTAAGAGTTGGCTTCAGAAGGACCCTATCAACCATCTGTATAACATTTTTTTTTCTCCAATACAAGTTGGCCGATCAGCTGATCCGAGTTTGTATGAAAACCATAAAAAAAATATTTTTCATATTTTGATATGTGTTCCGCAGGGAAAATTGTTCAGTAGCATAGACTGAACTCTCCCTTAAACTAGTTTCAGTATATTTTGTTAGATATAATATAGGTATGTTTAAAAGTAATAGTGGATAGTTTAAATATAATATTATTTTTTATTTATTTAACGCTAAACGGGTTGTCTACTAAAGTCAACCAAAATTCATTCAAAAGTCATTAATTATCATATTAATTATAGTTACATAAAGTAATTACGTAAAAGGATATAGGTTTGTAACATAAATACAGCTACTCGTAAAATTACAGGCAAATTTATAATTGTTTTGTTCTAATGACAATATAGGAAATAAAATGTTGCATAATATTAATAACACAATGGAGTTTTATGATTACAAACCATATGAAATACATCACCATCATCCTTTTTGCCACTTCCGTAATAAATAATTAAGATGAAGATATGGGCAAATGGCCTTGAAGTGGCGCCCTCATTTGAAATAAAACTCGTAAATATGGAGATAATTTCCATATTGCTCTTCGTCATGCACTAGATAGCCCTTTAAATTATTTTATGAACTGCCGTTAAAAGTATTTACATTAGTCCGTCTAGCTTTAAAACTTGCCTCCGCCAAAAGTGGCCACGGCAAGTTTTAAAGCTAGACGGATCACCAAT
Organism: Acrobasis repandana; assembly: GCA_963576875.1. Taxonomy (NCBI): domain Eukaryota; kingdom Metazoa; phylum Arthropoda; class Insecta; order Lepidoptera; family Pyralidae; genus Acrobasis; species Acrobasis repandana. The sequence goes on from OY756238.1 coordinate 5,993,920, forward strand.
AATAGTTTCAACGGCAGTTCATAAAATAATTTAAAGGGCTATCTAGTGCATGACGAAGAGCAATATGGAAATTATCACCATATTTACGAGCCGTTACTTCATATCTGTGTTTAATCCTTACACATTTTTCCACGTCTTTTTCGGTCTTCCTATCCCTCTGCAACTATGTTTCTCCTAAAGAACCATATAAAATTATCATACAAGTACAAATAAGACAAAAGCCAAAACTCGATGGGGTTGCGTCGTTTTATTACAAGGCTCCTATAGTCACCTTCCGGCTCCATCATCACATCTGCTTCTTGTTATAATAATACTGCATTGTCATCTGATTTACATTGGCATACAAAATTAAATCTCAATTGTAAAACCAGAAAGTGGCTCAAATTTAACTTGCAAGATTCGATCTAAATAAACAACAACAAACAGAACAAGCTTAATAAAAGCTTGTAAAGTTCTGGAACGTACTAAATATACCCAGTCCTACCACAGCAACACAAAATGCCTCATTTTTTTAGTAGTATTGGATCCGTACCACGCATCTCTTTAGGTCACAGCTAAAAATCTGTGTATTGCTTCCGGACAATATTACCACTGAGCTATGTCCTTTTTAACCCCCGACAAAAAGGAGGGGTGTTATAAGTATGACGCTAATGTCGGTCTGTCTGTCGTTCGTGATAGCAAGTTCCCTTGCGGTGGTTCTTAGCTATGTTTGATGAAAATCGGTCCAGCCGTTTAAAAGTTATTGAGGATTAACGCTTGAAAATTAGGGCTTTCTTTAGCAAATACCTATATAGATGGCGCTATCTGTATATAGCGCGCATGTAGCGCGACTTGATGTCCGTATCAATTCGTATTAATAGTTCTGGTTCACATTACTAGATGACGTTCTTGGCAGCGGGGGTTTCGTTTTAATTTTCCTAGCAAATAAACTTGTCGCTGTAGCACACAAATTGAAAATTGTGCAAGTGCAACGGAATCGGCTGAGCGCGATACAAAGTCAAAAAGATGTACCTACCTAAAAGTACATTTGTCTACAACAAGAACCGCAAGAACCAAAAGACTCTGTCTGCCTCATTAGAGATAAAGACGTGATAGCGTATTTATTGTTTCATATTGCAAGTGTCACGAAGTCATAGGTCAACCCAGAGCGGTTTCAACCAACTTCTGCAGTTGGAACCACTTTGTGAGATGTTTAATTGGGGAGCAGATAATAATTGTACGGCATGACATGTCTTTAATTGTAACGGCCCAGTTAATTGATGTGGTTTATTAGGGTTATTGGATGTTATTAAATTATGACATTGAAATCATGCCGTGTGGTTCCCGGCAGAGTAGAATAGGACCACTCCAAGTGTTCCCGTGGATGTTGTAGAAGGCGACTTAGGAAACACAAGCTAAACAAAGCTTATGAACATCAATGAGACCTCTCCGACCTGTCTGCCCAAGTATGGCTCTGGTAGTACAGAGAGGGTCGTGCTCTTGCAGTGGAGACTAAAAAATGTATAATGGTCTCTTTACCCGTGTGGTTCCGGGTTAGAATAGGACCACTCTATCTTTCTGTGGATGTCGTAAGAGGCGATTAAAGGACTTCTACGACATCCACGGGAAGACTTGGAGTGGTCCTATTCTACTCTGCCGGGAACCACACGGCTAAACAGTACAATTATTCTTTATTTTACGTTTGTTGCAGATCAGCTGGTCGATTACTCTGTTCTCCCTGCGACCCTGGGCGCTCATCATGTCGCGAGCTATAGCGGGATTTGCCTGCGCTAGCTGCTATATCGTGACACCGCTTTATTTAAAAGAGGTAATGAAGTCAGATCTTTTATAAACAGGGGTCTCTTTTAATGGTCCTACTTAGTTCGGATTGTGTGTCCAGCGTGATACATAGGCTTCCTCCAACATTTTCTAGTCGTTTCTGTCTCTTGCTCTTCTTCTCCAGAGGTTTCCTCCAATTGTTTTAATGTCGTTGTTCCATCTCTGTAAGCATATATCGAAATATGAAAAATATATTTATGCTTTTCATACAAACTCGGAGCTGACCGGTCAAATTATATGGGAAGTCAAAAATGATTTTTCATATTTTGATATACATATTATAGTATGTTCCTTGGGTAAAGTAATTGTTCAGTACCATGGACTGAAATAAAATAGTTTAAATAGTTTTAGTATATTTTGGGAGAGCCTGGTACTTGGTAAGTTCATTTGAGCAATTGGTGTGCACGCCGTTGGCGCGCCACAAAGGCCGCGTCTTTGTAAAAGCCGATGCTGTCTTTGATGCGCGCCGACAACATGCAAACCAATTGAAAAAATAGACATACGAATATTTAATAAAAATTGTTCGAAACTTTATTTATATTTATATATACCTTTACAATATTTTACTCAACAGATAGCATCCGACAACGTACGCGGCGCTCTCGGTTCCCTCTTCATTCTCTCACAGAACCTCGGCTACCTACTGGTCTACATCGCGGGAGACCTCCTCTCTTTCCCAGTGGTCATGTGGATTTGTACAGCAGTGCCTATATTGCATCTACTGGCGTTTCTGGCCATGCCAGAGACGCCCGTATTCTTGGTGAAACAAGGGAAGAACCAGGTAAGTTGATGCCTTTTAGTAGCTGGCTCTTTTTTACAGCTTATGCAACGTTAAAGAGCATACCCGTAATAAATCAAACCACGGTCTTCACTAGATCATTATAGAGTGAAATTAAAACAACAGCCAAAAAACAGAAAAAAACATTCGGCGAAGTCTAAAATCGCGCTTTATTGCAAGCTTGCCTCAAAAGTCGTCACAACACAGCACTAGAAAGATCCAGTTTAGTTCAAATTTAGATCCATTAGATTAAAAAAAAAATAGACACCAAATAAACAAGTTCCAAGGAAGCTATTAAAAATGTATGTACTATATTTATGTTTGTGTTTTTTGTGATTTCGTAGAAACATTTATTATTTATTAACTTACATAACCTGTCTCGATAACCTTTTGTTTGGGAAGAAATGACTATGACGATGATTTTAAGATTGAGGTCACATAAAGAAGGTGTAGTTCAGACAACTGTATAATTCTACTAAAAAATCTTGTTAAAAAGGGGGAGATAATTAAAATATTCCGAGCGTGTTTGATTTGGCAGGGGCACTACTCTTACATTGTTGTCTGTTTTTGTAACAGTTAAAACACTTTTCTATGACTCTTTCTATATGGAACTTAATATTGAAATACAGAAGAAAAATATTTTCAAAAAAATGCATTGTTCGACAAACTCGGGGGTTATGTGTTTCGCCGCTATGAATGTATGTATGTTCATCTGTTCCCTCATATCTTCTAAGATATCGTTGGAAGCGTTCTTTCTGTACGCTGGTTTATAGGCTTAGTAACATCACAGTAAATTCAATACGGCGCCCTCTATAGGCCATAATTTAATGACCAAAAAAATAAAATAAATAGCACATTTAAAAAATATATACATTACTAGCAGTTTCTTCCTGCTGTGCTTGCATTCTGCACGGATTAACGTACTTTTCAGCAAGTAAGTAAGTAATACTTTATTGTACACCAAGAATCAAAAATATACAATAAAAAATTCTTATCTTCTATCTATCTTACTATTTATTTATTTATTTAACTTTATTACAAAAATGTAACAGGCGGACTTAAGGCCTATACTATATACTTTATGTTGTGTGTGATTCGATACGTGTTTATATATTCTTAGTATTTTTTTATTCTTAATACCTACTGTAAGAAATATAATTACTTAATTATAAAATTAACGGAGTTGAACTTGAGGAAGTGGAACAGATTCGCGACCTGGGTGTGACTCTGGACAGCAGGCTGAGTTTCATCCCCCATTATGACGCTATAGTCTCGAAATCATTCCAGGTGCTTGGCTTTATAAAACGCAATACGGCAAATTTCAAGAACACTGGGACTCTAATAACATTATATAATGCACTAGTCAGAAGCCACCTTGAATTTGCAAGTGTTGTATGGAATCCTGATTATAAAAAGCACGCCGACAATATTGAGCGCGTCCAAAGAGCATTTACACGACATTTGGCTTATAAAACTACCAACTTTAGTCATAGAAGGGAATACAGTGACCGATTGTCGAAGTTTAAGATGACATCCCTGAGTGATCGCCGCAAGATGCTAGATTTAGTATTCCTACACAAGCTTGTCCACGGTACAGTAGATTGTCATCACGCTCTCGAAAACATCGGTCACACAGTACCTCAACCAAACACCCGTAGAAAGGTCGCAGGAACATATATCATCCTCCGAACAAACACAAACCTCTCTTCTCCTAAAGGTTGACAGGGAGAGAATGCTTTAGCATTAAGTCTACCTATTGTAGCTTTTGGCTCAATAAAATTAAATAAATAAATAAACCTTGGCAAGCACGCGCCCTTACCAAGAATGCTCTCCACTTACAACAAAATGAGTACAAAATATGACCTGGACATTTACCACGACTCGTTATTTAAATTTAAATCTAAAATACAGTCATCCCATCTAAACGACAATGCATGTTAAGTTTATTTCAATATATTTTATTTAAATATTCACATTCATAATTTGATTAGCTTCAAAATTTCAATTTCAATATTTATACTTAATACTTAATTTTACCTATTACTACTGCTTTAATTATTTTAAGAATGTTGTGTTCACCTGTAATTGGGTTGCATGCTAGTACATATGTAAAACGATAATTGTAAGTTTTTGTCATGTAACCTGTTGGTGTACCTAATACTAAACTAAACTAAAACAATGCTAGTGAACACATTGATCCTGCCAATCATAGATTATGCTGATGTGTGCTACTCGGACTTGACAGCTGATATGCTGAACAAACTTGACCGTCTTCTCAATAATTGTCTTCGATATATCTTTGGTCTTCGTAAATATGATCATGTGTCGTTTTACCGCTCCCAACTTAATTGGTTACCAATAGACAATATGCATGTGATTCAGAAACGAACAAAAAAAATGATGTGTATACTTCATTGCTAAAGAAAAATACCCATATATATATCTTTTCAATTTAACGTGTTTCCATTGAGAAATTAATTATTTAAAAGCTGTATTTTTAAAATTCCCTCGCAAATTTCCGAAACGCCACGTGACGTCATGAAACACTGTCAAACTTAATTTTCTAAATAGTCTGTGCTGTCAATCACAAATTAAAAAGAAGAAGACTATCTGTCACTGTCAATAAGTCATTTGTAATTTGCAGTGTTACCAGATTGGGTATTTTTTTCGCAATTCTGGGTAAAAATGGGAAATTTTAGAGAAAAAAAATAAATCTTTTGGAGAATTTTGGGTATTTTTTTTCTTAAATAATATAAATTTGTTTAATTAATTACGGTAGGTAGTACATTATCTTATAGCTTATAGTAGCAGGCAGCTAGTCTACTACCTATTAAATTATAAATAATTGAAGTAGGTACTTACAATACTACTGTGTAGTTTTGCAAAGGATGACACTACTCATTTTGCTCACAATATGTATTTTTTGTTCACAATAGGTATGTACAGTTGCAGTTGAATGGTATAATCAGCTAATTTACTAAACCTCTAGCTATTTGGCATTACAGCTCGGTTTTGTAAAACAGCGAACCCTAATACGCGGAATGATTCCTTACATTTGCATATTTGGGCATATGAAAATATATTTTGTCAGGTGCAGTTACGATGTTATTTTTGCACATAGGAACCATACAATATTTATAATAAGATTTTGTGCGCCCTTCCATTTGTAATGAATTGATATTAAAATCTTTAATCACTCACTTATAATCACAAATTAGATAGTATTACTTATAAAATAAAACTGTGAATCCAAAACTTCGTTGTTTTGTTGATAATATTTTGAATTTGTAATTTGCACTTGACTGACACTGACATATAAGTGTTTCTATGACATTGACAATGCACGGTGACGTCACAGAAAAAAGCGCAAAATGGCAGCGTTTAAAGTCGTCCAAAAATAATAGTAATTTTAATTATTTTTTTAAGCTTATTTAATAATATTCTGTAAGTGTTATATTTTTTTCCGGTTATATAATAACTTATAGAATCGTTTAAAAAAATAAAAAAATAACATGAATATACCCTATTCGTCAACGTCGCAATTTGCACATCCTCACAACCCTCTTTTCCATTCTATTTGAACCCGCTACTCCTGCATACCATACCTAAGTACCGGCGTTCCGCCCGCTTTCAAAAGCTCTGCTGTGATTCCGTCCTCGCCCGGCGCCTTGTTGTTTTTAAGCTGTTTGAGAGCCATCCTAATCTCGTACAGACTGATGTCCGGGATATCTTCGGTATGGTGTCGGGTTAACTTGGCTCTTGGATCTTTTGCCGTATTTATGTTAGGTTTTGCAACGGATGTATATAACTGCCCATAGAAGATTGAGCCTTTGAAGGGTCAATTGATCCAGGCAGGAAGTTCCAGCTTCGAGGAAGAGGTCTTTCGACGAATCCGACTCGGCTGGGCAGCGTTCGGGAAGTTACGCAGTGTCTTCTCGTCCAAAATACCCCAGTGCCTCAAGACGAAAGTGCTTAATCAATGTGTGTTACCAGTGATGACTTATGGCTCTGAAACGTGGTCCCTTACCATGGGTCTCATAAGAAGGCTCAAGGTCGCTCAACGGGCTATGGAGAGGGCTATGCTAGGTGTTTCTTTACGTGATCGAATCAGAAATGAGGAGATTCGTAGAAGAACTAAGGTCACAGACATAGCCCAGCGGATTAGCTCATTGAAGTGGCAGTGGGCGGGGCACATAGCGCGAAGAACCGATGGCCGATGGGGCAGAAAGGTTCTCGAATGGCGACCACGTACCGGCAGGCGCAGCGTAGGACACCCACCTGCTAGGTGGTCAGACGACCTGAGCAAGGTTGCAGGAAAACGCTGGATGCAGGCCGCTTCCGATCGGTTGTTTTGGAAATCCTTGGGGGAGGCCTATGTCCAGCAGTGGACTTCCTGTGGCTGATATGATGATGATGATGATGACTCCTGCATACCTCAAGTCTAACTTTCAGTTTCTGGGTGACACCCATGTCAGACATCTTCGTTCCTCTAACAATCTCAGCCTTTCTATACCAGCTCACCGGAGTGGGTTCTTTTCACATTCGTTTATTGTCCAAGCTATAAAGCTCTGGAACGCCTTACCAGTTGATTTTCGGAAGGCTAAAACCCGCTTTTCATTTAAAAAACAGGTGAAAGCACTTTTTCTTAAACAACTGTCAGATAGTTCTTAGCGTATGTAGTATATGTGAGTAGTATATCTTAGTATAATAATAGTGTGTATTATTTGTATGTAGTTTATGGTTTATTATTACATATTTATGGTTTATTATTACATATTTATGGTTTATTATTACATATTTATGGTTTATTATTACATATTTAAGTAAACCTGGTTCATTTTTCATCAGTTCTTTTTGAGTTTTTGCACTACCCGTGTCTTTCTCGACATCACCCGGTTGGTTGACTGGTAGATAAGGCCTTAGGCTTTAAGTCCGCCATTACACTTGTATTTGTGTATAAAGTTAAATAAATAAATAAAATAAATAATAAATAAAAAAATAAATAAAATACTTAGGTATAACAGTGAAAAAGCAAGAATACCTTGATATTTGCTGCCATTTCCGTAGCACAGTTCCTTTGTTTCACGTATCTATTGATTGGGTTATCAGTCCATTATATTTTACGAAGGACTTCCTGTTCATATCACATAAGTGCAGAAAAACATATATATGTAAATTTTTCAACAAGCACCAGCACAAGGTGTATTTTTTCTTTTTATTAAAAATAAATTCTTCGAATGCTGTAATATTTGCATGGGTATAACCGTATAACCCATGCCATATTACAGCTTTCTAGTACTAATAGTCTTTGAGTTATACCTATACGAGCTACGTCTGGGTAATTCCGAACAAGATAGGTAATTTATAACTTACAACTCAATTTATTTTAAAAAAGAAGTTTTTATTTTTATTTCAAAGTCAATATAAATATACTATAAGTCTTCTTCTAAGCTAATAAGACTTAGCGCCTCATGGCATTTCAAAATGTCCTAATGTAAGGCCTATTCCGCAGTGAGATGTATGTAAGTAAAAGGCTGATGACGATGATGAATGAGGTTTTTGTATTTTGTGTGTGTAAGTGACCAACACTAGTGTCAGAATTTCCAAGCTGCCTAAAGGTATCTAACGACAATGACATAAATTCCGTTGATTTAGCTATTTTCCTAGCAATTTTTTCACCATTCTGCTCTTTCTTCCCTTTCTTCCATGCTGGTCTGGGAGAAAAGAAAAAACTTAGAATGTACCAACTGTTTCTCTTCCGTAAAAGCCGACCGAGCGAATAGGCGAAAATAATAAAACTCGTATTTTCCAGGAAGCACGGGCAGCTTTGGCGTGGCTTCGAAACACCACGACTGACGACAAAACTTTAGAAGAGATAGTGCAGCAGTTGGAAAGAGAGGATGAATACTCCAGATCCACGAAAGAGGCCAGCTTTATGTGCATAAGTAAGTACCTACTTTACCTAGTTATACATACATACTATCACATCTTTATGGGGCAAAGTGATCATTTTGGGTGTTGCGGCTCTAAGCAGACAGAGCCCAGGGCTGCAGCACCTAAAGGCCACTTTTAGCGTGATGGTGGGCGAAAGGTGGAAAAATAAATCAAAATAGTGATAGCCCGTTTTTGCCCATTCTCTCAATCGGCTTTTACGATCGGCGCGGGAAGAGAAGCAGCTGGTACATTCATTTTTTTTTATTTTCCAGCCAGACTGACATGGAAGGCCTAAAAATCTTTAAAAACATGTGATACCTAGTAGTAGTATCAGGCCTGTGTCACTCCCCGTTTAGGTATCGAAAATGTACCTACATTATTAGTATGCGCGCAGGCGGCCCCTCCGGGTGGTAAATACAGTTATATGAATCGTTTGTCCAGAGTAATAAGAATGAAATTGGCTTGCAATGGATGTCTAGGTATCTATACAAAAAGGTGCTGAGTTTTGACGTGAGCTAAATTAAACCATATCGCTAGCCACATTTCTTTGAATTTCTTTGCTAAGTGAGACTACTGTACGTAAGTATTATTTATTCTGTGGTAGTATTGAACTTTACATGAAAACTATTACAGGGCTAAGCTTTGTTAATTTAGAACTATATAAGTATTTTAAAATTTCATACAAAATACGTAATCCTAGAAAACAATTACACAAGTTGTTAATTGATCAAAAGGGCAGAACACATGTTAAATTATGGATAATGGATTAAGTCTTCTTCTGCATATCAATGATATGCTGCAATCCAGCAGCACTCATTGCTATGCGGATGATACCACGGTAGACACTTTTTATTCCGGCCAAGTCAATATTTCTCGGGCAAGCGTCTCTGAGTGTCGTACAAAACTTGTTTCTGATATCGAAACTTCATTGAACCAAGTTTCAGATTGGGGTCTATCCAACTTAGTCCAATTTAACCCCAATAAAACACAAGTTTGTGCGTTCACCGCTAAAAAAAGTCCCTTTGTCGTATCTCCCTCGTTTCAGGGCGCTTCCCTCGATATACAACCGAGGATCGGAATTCTCGCCGTCGAGATTTCAAGCGACGTTCAATTTCGCGGTCAGATGACCGCGACAAATGACAAGGCTAAGTTGGCTTCTAAAAAACTTGGTATCCTCGGTAGAGCAAGGCGCTATTTCACACCGGCACATCGCCTTCAGCTGTATAAGGCACAAGTTAGGCCGCATATGGAATATTGTTCCCATCTCTGGGCCGGGGGCACCTAAATACCAACTTCTTCCTTTTGACCGTATTCAAAATCGCGCAACTCGTATAATCGATGATGAGACTCTCGTCAGCCGTCTAGATCCTCTGGTTCTACGTAGGGATGTTGCATCCTTGTGCATTTTTTATCGCATTTATCATGGGGAATGTTCTGATGAATTGTTCGACCTAATACCTGCTGCAAAATTTCACCACTACACCACCCGCCTGAAATTAAAATACCATCCACACCACCTGGATAGTTGGCAATCAACCACCGTACGTTTTAAACTTCCTGCCACGTACGTGGCAGGAAGTAAAACGTAAAAAAAAAGTCTCTCTTGGAGATAAGGCCGCCTATTGTAGGTATAATGTACATATTTCTGAATATTATTTATTTAGTGTTTTAGGTGCAAAAATTACTTTTAATTGTTACTTTCTTACTTACTGTTTCAACAACTAACAAAACAGTAATTTATTTACTTCAGCCGTTACATTGCTCAGCTTATGTTCAAAGTTAAATATGCAAGACACAAAACACAGCTGTTCGATATTTTCTGCGAACTCCTTTCTAACGGTATACTTTCATCTGGGAGGCACTCTTATAATAAAAACAGACACGCTAAGGTACCTACAACATTGTTGCTTCATTAAACAAACAGCAAATGCGATATTATACAAAAAGTCAATAAATAAAAAAATAAAAAAAAACTCAACTGCGTAAAAATTCTAACTTAAGAGTCCCCTTACCCTAGAGTCCCCTTACTTTTCCATAGTTTCCCTTACTTATCGTTTGTACAAACATAGTATAGCTTTTATTTTGAAATTAGTTTTATTTTTCATACTCATAGTCGAATATAATATGATTGAAATACTATATAATTATCTTTCAAGTTCATATTTTTAATTGTAAAAACCAGTTATATTTAAAAAGGAAAAAAAAATCCGAAATCTGACATGTTTAAAAACAAAAGCTACATTTGTATGAGAAAGTCTGATTCTGTCTAGGGTAACGGGACTCCTAAAGTAATAGATATATAGATAGAGCAAACCAGTAGAGCGAATCTTACGAGCACTTAAGGCTCTGTCGTCCCACACTCTGAGGGGATAGGTGCGGGGCGATCCGCAAAGCACGCTGTGAAGCGGGAGGCGGGGAATTAACGCGGAATGCCGCGGAATGTAGATTTTATCGGTGTTTAGTAAGTAATTTTTTGTATCGAAAATGAAGAAGGCGGGGGCACCTTCGGAATCACAATACTAATATTTTTGAGGAAACATAATTTTTCCTCAATTTATATTCACAGAGTTTTGGAAGAAAAAATTTTTTTTGATATAATTTGTTAACATTTTTTTAAAATGTTATATTGATTAGTATCCGAACAAACCTACAAAAAATGTTTTAACACTTAGAATTACTTCAGTTCTAGTAAGTAGAAGTTGTAGTAAACAGAAATACATGAAGTTTCGGCAGTTCTCTTCGTATGTGGCCTTAAATAAACTTCTACATCTATTTGCAGACTAACCGCCTGTTACGTACTATTTTATATACGAGTACCTACGTCACGTCTAGTTTTCTTACGCAAAGATAACATTTAGTGCATTCTCTCGTACTACTTATCTACGCAACTTTAAGACTTGCATGCTAATGGTTGATTGCTATTCCAACAAGCTAAAGAGATATGCTGACCTTGATAACGAAGAGAGTTTTACTCAAAGTTGGACAAAAACTATTTTTATTTCGTAGTTTAGTCAAAGATAATATAATTACCAACGTAAACTTTTAATTTATTTAATTTTTACTCTCCCGCCTTTGCCCAACAATGAAACACCATAGGCTCCTTTCATGCAGTAGCAAGATCACAGTTTTATGTGGGCGAGATAGTTCTGCTGCGAGGCCCTTTGGCTAGTAAAAAAATTCGCTTTTAGACGCGAGGCGTCCTAAAAATCAGTAATAGGGTCCCGTTTGCACCCTTTGGGTACGGAACCCTAAAAAGGATATCCACTAGACATCTACCAGTTTTTACAGCTGCAAAGTCCCTAGATGGAACTCGTATAGTTTCGGTTTGTCCGCCTGTCCTTAGAAACCCTTTGGTAGAGGTAAAATATATATATTTTTTATGGTAGCTCCCCTATACGTAAAGTGGGGATGTAATTTTTTTTCGCGTGTACACCATTGTGAGGAGTATTTTAGGTAATTTAAAACCAATATATTATATGTATTTTAAAACCAATGCAAACACAACTTTTCAATGTTGTACCCCGTTTTCGAAAGATTAACCTAATTCTTATTAATTCGAGAATAACGCCCCCCCCCCCCCCCCCCTCTCTAAAAGCTTACCTGTTAGATTGAAAAATCTAAAAAAAACGTGATGAATAATAGTAAAATTCTACTGAACTTTATAGAAAAATTATGCCGGTTAATTTAACTTTTTTAAGGCCGTACCTGAATTTTCCGGGGTCCAGTGCTGCCCCCATTTAAAATAAATCATTCGAAAGAAAATGGAGACATTATTTAAAATTTTGCTACTACCAAGTCCTAGATAACTCTTCAAAGTATTTTATGAACTACTGTTTACAGTTTATAATTTGAACATTAAGCTTTACTAGGCACATTTGCCAAAAGTGGCCGTTTTTCGCAAATGTACAATACAATACAATACCCTTTATTGCACAAAAGTAAAAAACAGAACATAATTATCTTAAAAATTAGGAAATGCGCAAAAGGCGGCCTTATCGCTAAGCAATTTCTTCCAGGCAACCTCGTTTATATAGAAAAAAATGATGGGAAATTAGGTAGTGCGGGGTGGTCAATATAATAAACATACTTATATACAATAATTATAATAAACATACATACATCTAATACTTAAATACATACATACAACTTACACAAAGAAAACATAACAAGACAAAATGAAGAAACTAAGTGGAAACAAGGGAAGGAAATTACCTTTCATAGGGATAGAAAATGCGTTTACTTGGGATTTAAAGCTGGCTAGCGTTTGGGCGCGTCGGATAGTAAGTGGTAGTGAGTTCCATAGACGTACGGCTCGAACAGACAAAGACCGCGAGTAAAAGTCGGTGGAGTGAGCAGGAATTCTTAAAAGAAGGGTTTCAGCGCTGCGTAGTGGACGCCCATGAGACTCACTAAATAGAATAAATAATTCTCGTAGATAGTTAGGAGAGTTAGGATTGAAAAGAGTAATGTACGTAGTAAAGCTTAACGTTCTTACTTTGAAGTGTAAACAGTAGTTCATAAAATACTTTAAAGGGTTATCTAGGGATTGGTAGTAGCAAAATTATTAATTATGTCTCCGTTTTCTTTGAAATGATTTATTTCAAATGGGGGCAGCACTGGACCCCGGAAAATTCAGGTACGGCCTTAAAGAGTTACAGCCGTGTAACTTATAAAATTAACCTTTTTTTTGTATTTTGTACAAAATACTTAATTTTCAGAAAACAATTACTTAAATAAAGTTCAAAATTTTTTAAAAGCATGATGTAACCTGTAACTTCGGAATTCTACTCTGAGCGTGGCCCAACACGCACTTAGCCGATTTATTTTTATTTATAGCCTTGTTTAAATTTCCCAACAATACCTACTGTACTACCTGTTTATACCCTTGGGAAGTACTGGGTGGCGCAAAAGTAAAGACCCTATTTGGTTCAGCTATAACATTTTTTCTAAATTAGAAAACTAGATTTAGGTTTTTTTAAATGTATATTTGTGCCATTAAATTTCGTACCATTAGGATTTAAAGATGATGTCTTTTAAATGGTGACCTCCAGAGTTGATACACATTTGAGCCCTATTTATGACATTTTGCATAACTTGCCGTAACACTTCCTGCGATATGTTCGTTATTTCTTGACGAATGTTTTCTTTTAGAGCTGCGAGAGTCTGTGGCTTGTTCACATACACCCGAGATTTCAAAAAACCCCAAAGAAAGAAGTCTGGACTGGTCAGATCGGGTGATCTTGCAGGCCAAGGCAAATCGCCAAAACGAGAGATAACTCGGCCTGGAAAAGCGTCCCTCACTAAGTCCATAGTGTCGCGCGCTGTGTGTGCCGTAGCGCCGTCTTGTTGAAACCAGATGTGCTCCAGCCCCAATTCGTCCAAACTGGGTATCAAAAACTCTCGTAACATGGTTCTGTGGCGTTCTCCAGTGACAGTTATCGCATTGCCTCCAGCGTCTTCGAAAAAATAGGGTCCGATCACTCTGTCAACACAGATGCCACACCATACAGTAACTTTTAGTGGGTGTAGAGGTGTTTCTTGAATAATGCGCGGATTATCAGTGCCCCAGAACCGAGTATTCTGCTTATTGACATGCCCTGAGAGATGGAAATGCGCTTCGTCACTCATAACCAATTTTGAAGGAAAATCATCCTCTTCAAGGTTGAGGTTTATGACGCGCTGGCAGTAATCTAGACGAGCTCGGTGGTCAGCAGGCAGCAGCTGATGAGTCATTTGAGTTTTATACGGGAACATCTTTAAGTCTTTCACCAAAATACGCTGCAGGGTCCGTCTGGAAATGCCCAATTGCGTGGCACGTCGCCTCGTTGATGTTTCTGGACACTCTTCCACATCTTCGCGCACAGCATCGATATTTTCAGCTGAACGGCCTGTTCTTGGTCTCCCAGACTTAGGTCTATCCAATGTTGAGCCAGTTGCTTCAAGGCGTGTGGCAAAGCGTCGAATTGTGCGACCAATCGGTGCCGGACGGTGGTGAAATCGTCGACGAAATTCACGTTGTGTTCTTATCACTGATGAATTATTCCGTAAGAACATTGACACAATTATTCCACGTTCTTGGGGAGTAAAACGGTCCATGTTTATTTTCAGTGTATTTTACATTTGTTCACTACACAATTTTCAACAACAGAATGACAGAAAATGTCATATAAAAAAAATAAAAGTATTTTCTTTAGTGCCAGTACTTTTGCGCCACCCAGTATTAAAAATAAGGTTGTTGTTGTTTATCGTGTGTGTAAGTGGCCAACACTGGTGTCAGATTTTTCAAGCTGCCTAAAGGCATCTGACATAGCTTAACGACTGCCATACAATGATGACAGCCGGGACCAACGGCTTATACGTGCTTCCGAAGCACGGAAAAAATAAGGTAACATACATACTATCACGCCTGTTTCCTACAGGGGTAGGCAGAGACTATGGACCTCCACTTGCTACGATCCTGACAGACCTCGTTCGCTTCTTGTACACTCATCAGCCTCTGTTACCTCAATAAGGTAACATTAAAATTATATTCAATAATTTTAATGTTCTCCTTATCTTCAAAAAATATTTTCCTTACTCGATTAATATATATGTATGAATAGCCCCTCATTTTAGGCATTTGAACGTTCCGAAAAGCATGAGATCATTCCCCATGTATTTTCCTTATGGAACCGGTTACTTTCTATAACTGCTCTCCAGCTTGAGTATGTTGCAGGGGTATATGAAAAATCGGACTTCAACAAAAGACCTTATAATTAATAATGCTAATGTAATGACTGCCTCCGTGGTCCAGTGTTCAAGGCGTTTGCCTTGTGATCCGGAGGTCGTGGGTTCAAATCCCACTGGGAGGCATACTTTGTGAAAAGTTGTTTCCAGTCTGGTTAGGATATTGCCGGCTTAAATCACCTGATTATCCGAAAAGAAAGATGATTCCGTGCTTCGGAAGGCACGTAAAGCCGTTGGTGCCGAACGCCATCTAGCGTATGTACCTATCCTAGGATTGGTTCTGGTCTACCCTTTGGGTTGCAGAGGTCAGACGACAGTCGCTCTGTGTATGTATTTACAAAAATTGTAGGAAGTAGTTCAGTACCATAGACTGAACTTGCTCCATTTGGCTGGTGGTTAAAAAGTCAAATAGTTGTTCTAAAACTACCACTTTGGCACTTTTAAATATCCATCTTTTAATATTCCAGTGACATGTATGTATAAATGCTGGCTCGTATTTCATGTAGTTGCATGCAGTTTAATTTTATCTAATGTCACATTCTAGGAATTTTACAAAAGTTCGTCTTTTCGAACATGCCTGCTACACGTTAGTATAATGCGATGCATTTATAACTGTTAGCTCATGTTTCTTGAAATTTAACTTTATATCACATCATACATCCTAGGAACTCTACAAAAGTCCGTATTTTCAAACATGCCTGCGACATGTTAGCATAATGCGATGCATTTATAACTGTAGGTACTCGTATTTCATGACATTGCATGCCATTTAATTTTATCTCATGTGACGGGCACAAAGCATGGTTATGACTTGATGGTCCTGTAGGGCTGTCTTTAGTACTAAGTGATTAAGATGTATCAAGATAATAAGCAAAGATATTAAGGCCATAGGTAGGTACATGAATTTTCCGGGGCCAGTGCTGCCCCCATTTGAAATAAATGATTTTAAGGAAAACGGAGATATCATTGATCGGAGACGGAGATTACAATTTTAATATTATGAATAAATGATATATCACGGTAAAAAAAAAGATATAATTTAAACTTTTGTCTTTGTGAAGTCCTTCAAACTATTTAATGAACTACTGTTTAAAATCAAATCAAATCAAACATTTATTGCTCTCCATAACATTACAGATCATAAATCAATACAGTTGTGGATATTATATAACATTAACATTGTACAGTGTAACATTATGGGCCTAGTATAGGCGCCGCAATACAAGAGGTCTATAGTCTAATTCCGACATAAAAATTTCCTTGAAAACTATTAATTGTTTGTCTTATTTAATTTATTTATTTTATTTTTTAATTTTTCACTGACGCTGTAGTAGCATTTATCTAAAAGTAATGTTTTTAAGTCCTGGGTAAATTTTTTATCGTTGTGTTCCGTTTTCAAATGCAGAGGCACATTATTGTATAACTTTATTGACATTGACAGAGGGCCTGATGAATGAATTTCTAGTTGCGACGATGGGGCAATAGGGGATCGGACAACTTTTCATAAAGTGTTTGAAAGTAATTAGAATGGTTATTTATTAACATAAAAAATAATATTTTATTTCAATAAGGCTGAAAATATACATAAATTACATTTAAAATTTGAATGCGTAAAAATGCCGCGTAAACGCTCCCATTTGTCACCTTGGCCGCGTGACGTCATCTGTTTTTAAGGAAAAGATCAAACAATCAAGTGGAGAAATGGATGGCAATAGTGGAGGCCACAAATTCACATGTAATGTTGACATTTTGAGGTTACCCCAGCCGTCAAAAATGACAATTACAAATGAATGACGTAACGCGCTGTGATCGGTGTTTCGTTCATGGTTTTAGATTGGTCAACAGATTTAAAATATTGCAATCAACGCATTTTATTTTATGATTTAAAAATATAAATCATTATTATTTCACAAAAATACTCATTGAATGGTCAGTTTTTTTAATTACCATAATGTCTAATTACAATAAAGAATTTTTGGTAAGACCTGTCCGATCCTCTATTATTTGTACTTTTTGTGTCTATTTTCGTTACAGTTTAAAGTGAGATGCATTTTTGCGGAAAGCGGCCACTTTTGGGACAAAATGCGTAAAAAAGCTTAACGTACTAACTCACGAGGTTAGTACGTTAACTCCCTTCCGGGTTGATACCCCCTTCTTGTTACACGTCGTGTATTCAAAAATAGAACAGGGGCCAATATTTGAGATTGCTGATATATTCTATGTCAATGGCTCAAAATTGTGTTTTCCTTAGGTATCTGAAATACCATTATGTTACTAATCAATAAAATCATAAAAAGAGCGGGCATCACAATATAGTAGTAAACAACCGTAACCGCGTTACATAGAAATATTTTATGAAAGTTATTGTGAATTATTTAATTAGTAATTATTGTGTCATTCATGTATTATGAATT
This sequence comes from Acrobasis repandana, assembly GCA_963576875.1. NCBI lineage: Eukaryota > Metazoa > Arthropoda > Insecta > Lepidoptera > Pyralidae > Acrobasis > Acrobasis repandana. Next base: position 6,011,590 of record OY756238.1, read on the forward strand.
TATGAAGTATGATTAATGTTAAGCAACACATTAATTTAAAACATAGATTAACTCTTATCTAATATGTACGTCATATGAGTATATATTTGTAAAAATAATTTATTCAAATGTATTGTACAGCTATTTTAAGTAGAACTTACTACTTTATGTATACGACGTCTGACTGTCAGAATGATGTACTAAAATCACAGAATACAGTAAGAGTATACAAAATGGAATCTCCTAAGGTCGCGCAATATGCGTCCCCGTTCCCCGTCCCCGGTCCCCGCACCTCTACCCGTTTTCGCCTTGTCGACGGGCGAGAACAGGCGAACACACGGTGCACGCGGGCGCACAAGAACGGGGGAGAGGTGTGGGGGCGGGGAACGGGGGCGCATATTGCGCGTAGCTTAGGAGATTCCGTTCTGTATACTCTTACTGTCTTCTGTGCAAAAATACTAGAGAAGACACCATATAGGTACCACTGTTTTTCTTCTTCACTAGTCGCTTGCTAGCTCGCATGTGCCTAGTTTCGACAGTTTATAAGTTAAACCCATACCACAGAATACAGTAAGAGTAAACAGAACGGAATCTCCTAAGGTACGCGCATTATGCCTCCCCGTTCCCCGCACCCGCACCTCTCCCCCGTTTTTGCCTTGATGACGGGCGAGAGCGGGCGAACACACACTGCATGGCACAAGTTGGACCCACAAGAACCGGGGGAGAGGTGCTGGTGCGGGAAACGGGGACGCATATTGCGCGTACCTTAGGAGATTCCGTTCTGTTTACTCTTACTGTATTCCGTGGCCCTGGGCTCTGTCTGCATAGAGCCGCAAAACACAAACTACTGTGTCGGTCCCATTTATTAGATAAAAAGACGTATGTATTAAATTAAAGTCACACGTTATTATTGTCTCGACTTGAAATAACCGGTCAAGTGCGAGTCGCACTAGTACATTAAGGGTTCCGTACCTCTGTACAAAGTTTTAAAACGCTGAAAAAAACACGTTCTTGTATGACGACCCCCTTTAATTATTAATTTTATCTTATTTTTAGTAGTTATAGCGGCAACCCCCTTTAATTATTAATTTTATCTTATTTTTAGTAGTAATACAAAATCAATGAAAATGTTAAGTGTCTTGCTAATACAGTTCAAGAGATGGTTTAACAACCCTGTGAAAGACAGACAGACAACTTTCGGGTACGGAACCCTAAAAAAACTCTACGGTTTTCTGTCGCAAACCCTGTTATTAATTTTATCTTATTGTTTGGTAGTTATAGCGGCAACCCCCTTTGATTATTAATATTATCTTATTTTTAGTAGTAATACAAAATCAATGAAAATTTTAAGTGTCTTGCTAATACAGTTCAAGAGATGGTTTAACAACCCTCTGATAGACGGACAGACAACCTTCGGGTACGAAACCCTAAAAAAATTCCACGGTTTTCTGTCGCAAACCCTGAATCGCAAACTGGTATTCAAAGTGAAAACGTACACAAATACAATCGGAGTCATTTCAACCGGTTCCGATACAAATTATGTGATTTGTGTTTATGACTTGGTTACACGGCATGCAAATATTAGGAAAAATTATCAAGATTCAATATGCTAATGTATTCACCAGCGTCAAAAATGTTAACCATTGAATTCGATACATTTATAATCTAAATATAGACACGTTGTGTTGTGACGGACAAATGTAAATAGGTCTTGATAGAGAACCCGGCGTTTGTATCCCAGTCTATTTCAATTTAAAAATGAAATAATTTCAGGATAAAAAGATTTAGTATAAATTCTTCTTAGCGGATGCCTACGTCATAATATCTAACTGCATGCCAAATTTCAGCCCGATCCGTCCAGTGGTTTGGGCTGTGCGTTAATAGATCACTATGTCAGTCAGTCCTTTGAGTTATATGTTTAGATACCAAAGCAATATAAAAAAAATAAAAAAGCAGTGGCACTCCGGGAGTGCCGACTGAAATGAAAACTTGAACAAGGTGGTGTCGGTTGCGGTAACAGTGTCGCCAGTTCAATTGTTTTTTCCATCTCAAAAATGCCCAACGTGCCTAAAGAAGCTTTTAATTAAAAAAATATTTAAAAAAATAAGTTAATAGTGTTTAGGACTTTTAATCTGATAAATTGTAATATGGCTTTGTTTTATAGTACCTATATTACAGCAGGCTGATAGATTTATATTTATAGTATTGTGATAGACATCCTTTGTTACAAAATGTGCACACCTGTTACAATAAAATATGAAACGAAATGTGAATATATGTTAACATATATATGGAAAATTATCGTTATCTTTAGTAGTTGATGTAAAGAGGTAAATTAACTCCTCTGCGACTTTTTAATTTGCTAGTGCATTAGGGTTTGGACACATCTATCAGCACGGAATAGCATTTTTCTATGCTGCTATCCTTTTATGTCGCTCAGAACCGTCATTTGCTAGAGCGAGAGAGAGCGACGGAATGCGGCAGCATCTCTGATTCCGCGGCGTTCCATCGCTCCCTCGATCCCAACCAAACCATTATTGTGACATTATCACTGTCTCTCTTGTTTCAGTAAAGGACAAAACAACATTCCAAGCGTTCCGAATCGCCCTCAACGTGATGCTGTCGCAGGAGACGTGCGGTTACCTGGTGGTGCTGAGTTACGCGGGCTCTATCTTCGAGCAGGCTTCAGAGTCCATCAATTTGAGACTGAGCCCAAATAAGCAAACCATTGTAGTTGGCGTCATACAATTATTAGGATCAATAGTGGCGAGCTGTATTGTGGAGAAGACTGGGAGAAAGGTTAGTTATCCTCACCTTAAGCTACTTTATCTATTTCATCGTGTTGCCTCAACTGCAATGCTTGTTTAGTGAATCTCTTTCATGCATTTGCTGTCCTGGTACTTTTATACCATAACATGTTGCTTGTGACCTATTGCGTTTTGTAATGAATTCACAGATTACAAAAAAGTAGAGTGGTTTGTGGTGAGCTCGGTCGGAAAGTCCTTTAGCTGTCCTAACTCTAAATCGGATCCAATCAATCCTAACTGCGATTAAATCTTCCAATTTCATAGTTAGGTTATAATTGCTTCAAATTTGATAGTGTAATAACTGGTTAAATATTATACCGGTCCTTTACCTAATTCTCCTACCGAATTATTCTAATTTGTGATTTTTACGATATTACTATTCTAGTTTATGTTTTTAATTGTAACTTTCAGTGGCTTCTGGCCGGGACATCCTTCGCAACGGGCATCTCCATGCTATCTCTGGGCGCCTGGTTCTACATTACCTCGCTGTCAGTGTGGTTGCCCGCTTGGTTGCCAGTCATGTCCATGTGCCTATGCATCTTCTCTGACGCCGCTGGGTACCAACCAGTGCCTTACGTCATCACTTCAGAACTATTTACTTTTCAGGTAAGGGTTATAAACCTCGTCATTGGTTCTGCAACCCTAGTACATAATATCATTAACTTGGTAACATAGCTTGGTACGATCTATAATTTAGTATCTAGTTCTACGTCACCTCTCTGTCAGTATAGCTGCCTGCCTGGTTGCCAGTCGTGTCTTATATCCATCTACCTCAACATCTTCTGTACAGCGTACAGGTGTCTACATTCTTGTTCTTGGTAGATTCATATTTTAATAGATAATTAGATAACGACAAATCTCACTGATTGAGATAATATATGCGCTAGTGGTTCTGTGAGAACAGTAAACTTCGCGAGCTCTTATAACCATACAATAACCGACACTTTATTAATTATTAAATTAAAAGTATTTATAACCGACACTTTACCTTTTCCCCTGGCTTAGCAAAGCCATTTCAGTGAAATCCGTCCATTTATATATGGGTGGATATATAACACTACAGAAAACTTCCCCCTTCCCCCCCCCCTTTCCCCCTACCCCCTTTCCCCCCTTTCCCCATTTCCAATCCCCCTTTGAATTTTTTTACAACATCATGTGTAAAATGAAGTCAAATTTTATATAAAACCGTCTATAAATAACGCTACAGCAAAGTTCCTCTAAAAAAAATATAAATGCAGGAACTTGCAAACTTTCGTCAAAATCGTTAGAAAAATGTGACTTAGTGTACTTAGTTTTTTTTTAAATTTTACTTAGCCTAGAATTTGCAATGATTTTAAGAGATAGTGACCGAAACAGTCAAAGACTTTCTCTTCGATTTTGATGAAATTAAAACATTTTTACAAGAAGCATGACAAAATAAATATTCCTTAAGTAAATAAATGATAGAAAACGATGGAGAGAGTTGACATCAGAGCCGACCCCAAATAGGGAAAAGGCGAGAAGATTATGATGTTCTAGACTCCTCATTAAAATCGAAAATTTATTCATAAAGAAAGAAAAAAATCATACATAATTTAATGAACGCATGCATTAAGGCCAAAGATCCCGGTTCTAGCAATAACCTGTATCAACAGACTAAAACCATTTGTGAATTCCATACAAATCTAGCTTTAAATGGATACAAAATATTTGCGAAACATTTACAAGTCACAGACGTTTGTACAGTCCCATTGTATTCTGTTTTGAGTTCTACGAGTATACTATGAGTCACAGTTTTTTGCTATTTGACTCAAATCTGTTTATCTACGTATTTTAGAATTACGTAGATATTCTTCATGTAACATCAAATTAAAGTACTTTCATGCCATCATCTAAGTACATTGCTGTGTATTTTTAACGAATATTTTTTTTAAACATGTGACTTTTCCTGATTGTAAATGTTTTAAATTACTTAGGCAAAGACATTATTTATAATATGAATTATATTATTTGTAATATTTGTTATTGTCGTCGTCATATGAAGCATTACCAGGCCTGTGTCACTCCCCGTTTAGGTATCGAAAATGTACCTACATTATTACTATGCGCGCAGACGGCCCCTCCGGGTGGTAAATTCCAGGGCCGGATTAGCCATTGTGGGGGCCCCTGGGCAATGCATTATGCATAGCGTGGCTATATCAAAGGAAATGTTTTTTACTAGTCTGATTCTTTCTTCTTCTGAAGGCCTTTTATCATCTGTTTTCTTTAAGCTATCTCAGGTCGCGCCATACTTCTAGATCGCTCTGAAGTTGAGGCGATTCGCTTCGCAGTAGTAAAATACCCATAGCAGATAGAATTTGCTTTATTTTTGTTTATTGTGTATTATATATATATCATATCTACATTCTTGCAATCATTCTGAAAAAAAATATTATTGTGGTAAATATTCTGTCCCTGTTTGTAACCTGAGTGAGGCAACTTCTGAGCGATCTAAAAGTTTGGCACGACCTGTACTCTGTATCATTATGTTTTGGTGCAATTAAGATTTTAACTAACTATTGTGGGGGCCCGGGTCAGAAGCCCCGGTTGCCCTTCCCTAAACCCGGCCCTGGTAAATTCAGTTATACTAATCGTTTGTCCAGAGTAACGTAATTCTGTACGTTAGTATTATTTATTCTGTGGTACGAGGCGTCTGTTGGGCCGTGGCCGTAGTCAAGTAAATCTGGCCAGACGATTTTGATTTTGGCTTTCACTCCAAATACTTCTAGCAGTGGTGTTTTAGAGCTCCGTAACCGAAACTATTGGATATTCAAAATAAAAATCTATTCGTAACCATATAAAAGTTAGTCAGTATTTAAATCTACTTATACTAGTGGTTCTGTAAGAACACCTCGCGAGCTCTTATAACCATGCATTAACCGTACCTGAAAAAATGAAATTATTTCATATCCGTATCCAGATGAGTCGTCAAACATGTCAGATGGCTTTAGACAGCTTGAAAAATCTGACACCAGTGTTGGCAACTTACACACACACGAAAAACAAACAACGTATCCAGATCCGAAATTCCAAATCTATAACATCCCTGACTTTTAGGTCTTATTGTGCGCCATCCGTGCATCAATATTTGAATCTCTCAGGGTGTTCTTCCATTAGGAATGTTCTTATTTAATGATAGGTCGCCCGGATGAGATGAGATGACGACCAAGAAGAAGTCGCTAGCAGGACTTCAAGACCTTCCGGAATAAATCATTTTAAAGAAAACGGAGACATCATTTAAAATTTTGCTACTACCAAATAATGTCTCAGTTTTCTTTAAAATGATTTATTATAAATGGGGGCAGCACTGGACCCCGGAAAATTCAGGTACGGCCTTAATACTAATGAGTACAGAGTTCAAAATTACATGAAAAATTAGAGTATTTCTGTCCCTTTCTTGCAATAGAGAAAACTATTGCTATGCAGCACTGGCTGGCCTTCAGTCAGCAAGCGAATGCGGACGAGTATACACGGGAGCGGCGCATTCGTAAGGCTTAAGGTCAAGGTCACAGTACTGCCGGAAGGACCAGACCATTTTCATACAAATCTCGTACTGCCAGCAGGACTCATGGCGTCTTCCGGCATGACGTTTCCCAAATACTCGTCCTTCCAGAAGAGCTTCCAGCAGGACGTACTGTCGGGCGATGTATCATTAAATGTACTCACATATTACATTCACGTTTTTTCTCCTTTCCAGTATCGAGGCATCGCAACCTCAGTCATAACAACAGCGACCGCCTTCAGCGACTTCATGCAGACGAAACTATACGACCCACTGCTTAAACTCCTCGGCATTCATTGGGTCTTTATAATCTTCTCTATAGTTTGCTTCCTCGGCTGCTTTTACACCATCATGTGGGTGCCGGAGACCAAAAACAGAACAGTAGAAGAAATATACGCTCTTCTAGAAGACGGAAGAAAAAAACAGAAGAGCAGAGATGCGGAAACGGGCAAAGAAGTCAGCAGACTATGACAACCATGTCGCTTTTAGCTTTTGCTCAACTAATTTCGATATTCGAATATTGCGCCTGTAAGGTTATTATGACATGGTCTTAACTGAATCTGACGATGACTTATTTATATTGTGATAGAGTTTGATATAGTACGTGTGATGAAAGTGCCTTATCATTCCCGAATGTGATATAAATGACGAATTTACGAAAGTAGATTATATTTATTTTAAGTATTAATTAGACGAAATATACATATATTTTTAGGATTTTTTTGTTTTATTTAAAACATCATCATTATCATATCAGCCACAGGAAGTCCACTGCTGGACATAGGCCTCCCCCAAGGATTTCCAAAACGACCGCTCAAAAGCAGCCTGCATGCAGGGTTTTCCTGTAACCTTGCTCAGGTCGTCCAACCACCTAGCAGGTGGATGATCTACGTTGCGCTTGTCGGTACGTGGTCGCCATTCGAGAACCTTTCTGCCCTATCGGCCATCGGTTTTTTGCGCTATGTGCCCTGCCTACTTGTTGATGTTACTACATGAATTATAAACTTAATTAAAAATTAATTTTAGTTATAAAATTACATTTTTAGATTAAGACTTCTAAAGGGTCTAAATGATTCATTCTGTAAGGATGTGTAACGATGCTGCGTGCATCGTCTTCAAACCTCCTTTCTTCATCTCATCCTGTCCTTTTTTCATTCTACATTTCATTTCAAATTCCCTTTCATTCCATTTTCAAATCATCGACTGATCTCTTTTCACTCATTCCTATTCATTCTACCATCATCTCTCGTACTGTTCCCTTCTGTTCCTACGTTCTATCTGATCTGTTATACCTTATTATAATATAATATATATATAAGTTGTGTGACAAATAAATTTAATCTAACTGTTGTGTCGAGTCTCTGTTCTCCACTCCATCTACTTCCTTATATGTGGGAACTCGACTAAGAGCGCCGAGACAGGTCGAGGTCCCACAGATGTAAGGATTCAATCTGCAAGAATCAATAGGCAAAAGATACCTTTGCCTTGCCTTGCCTTGGGGGGCATTTGCCTTGTGATCCGGAGGTAGTGGGTTAAAGTAAAGTAAAAGTAAAGTAAAGTAAAAATAAATGAATTGACTGGTTTCATACGTGTACAATATAAGTATTACAATGTTTAAATAAAAGTTTTCTAGCAATCCTACCCATCTGCGAGCGGGGCCATCACTCTGCAACCCACCATCGAACTAGGAATAAACCTGTATCTCGAGTGGTGGGAAGCATCATGATTGCCCCACCGGCACAGCAGGCAATAAACTAATGATTACATTGCATAGAGCATGAAAACAATGTAGGTGTATATAGTTAATTGTTATAGTAATTTCCAAACTAGATTCATCTGTGTTTATTCTAGGTTCAAATCCCACTGGTAAGCATACTTTGTAAAAAGTCTTTTCCAGTCTGGTTAGGATAGCAGGCTCGAATTAAGTAACACTTTATTGTACACCAATAATAAAAATATAACACATAGAAAAAAAAATAACAAAGACATTAAAATGTACAATGGGCGGTCTTATCGCTAAAAGCAATTTCTTCCAGACACCTGATGGATGGGGAGAATATAAAGATACGTTAGCAGATGGGGTGTACACGACTGAAATACAATACTTAAATAACAAGAAGTACATAATATTGTATTATAGAATTACCTGATTATTCGAAAAGAAAGATGATTCCGTGCTTTGGAAACAATGACCTTCCATACACACGGTCATTGTTTGGAAAGCATGTAAAGCTGTGGGTCCCGACCCGAACGCCATCTAGCGTTTGTTTAAACCTACCCTAGGATTGTTTCTAGTCTATCCTATAGGTTGCGAAAGTCAGAAGCTTTGTGTAAAAACCAATCACCTAGGTTAGGTATCGGACCCCGGGCTCTGAAGCGTTACCTGAGGATGCAACCGGGAATACGCTCGGAAGATGATACTTATTGAATCTTTCAACAATTAGGAGAATTCATCGTTTCTTTCTGATCTTCAAATATATGTATGTATATAATATGTTGTATGTATAAATATAGTATTTATTTTATACGATATTTATGTATAATCATTTAAGAGTAATTATTATTTCTGGATTGTTTCTATCTATTTTGTACGACAACTTTTCTATCTGTTTCTCTTCTCCTAAAGGTTGACAGGAAGAGAATGCTTTAGCATTAAGTCTACCTATTGTAGCTTTTGGCTCAATAAAAATTAAATAAATAAATAAATAAATGATGACATATACCTACATAGCCACGAAAAACATAACCCTTTTTCGGCTTTGCCATAGCCGGTTAATAAATACCTACTTACGAAGGCTTCACAATATACAACAACCATTTCACAACTCTTTTATTACATTACAAATAACATGGAGTAGATAAGGAACTAGTTTCTGAGCAAAACATCAAAAGATCACGAAAATGTTATTTTTTACACTGTTCTTGTTGACTTGTAAAGTGATTTCTGCGACAGAATTCTTATCTCAGGCGGCTGATGGAGAAGATCCAGGTAACTTATAATATTAGGTATATATTGTGTGTCAATGTATGTATATTTATGTAGATATTTATATTGTTGAAGTATAGTAAGTAAGTATTTATAAAGTAGTTTATGTAGAAAGTAAATATATATCTAGTTTTATCAATATATCCCTTTTGTACCCACTTGAGGTTTTCTCACAAACCAAAGGTTGGCTGCTGTTAGATAATGCTTTTAGCATTAAGTCCGCCTATTGTGCTATACAAATTGTATTTTGTACAATAAAGTCTAAATAAATAAATAACTTTACTTATATAATATTATTAGGTCCTTACATATGAAATTTCCGTTCAGTATCAAAAAAGTGAAACAAGTTTTTTTTAATGAAATTATTATTTAATCAATCGAATTATGCGCCGTTGTTATCGATACACTTCCGCCATTTTATAGGCAGATCATTGATACCTTTGGAAAAAAAATCCTGGGAGCGAGAGTCAATGAACTGTTTGAAGGCGGTTTTGACTGCCTCATCAGATTTGAAATTTTTTCCTTGTAAAAAGTTATCCAAATTTTGAAAAAAGTGGTATACGGTTTGGGCAAGATCTGGAGAGTATGGTGGGTGACGCAGAGGTTCCAGTCGCAGCTCCTCTAACTTGGCGATCGTTTGATGTGCAGTGTGTGGTCTAGCGTTATCCTGAAGGAGCAGTGGGCTAGAGCAATTCATCAGTCTCGGTTGTTTAATGGCGAGCTTTTCCATCATTGTTTGCAATTGTTGGCAATACAAGTCTGCAGTAATCGTCTGGCCTGATCTCAAGAAGCTGTAGTAGATAACACCAGCACTGGTCCACCAAACACTAACCAGAATCTTCTTTTTGGTCAGTTTTCGCTTAGGGCAAGGTTTTGCCGGTTCTCCAGGGTCAAGACATTGTGATGATCGCTTCCGATTGTCGTACAGGATCCATTTCTCATCACAAGTCACGATACGGTTCAAAATCCCCTCATTATTGTGGCGATTAAGGTGAAGATATAGGCAAATGGCCTTGAAGTCTGAAATAAATTGTGAACTCGTAAATATGGTGATAATTTCCATATTGCTCTTCGTCATGCACTAGATAGCCCTTTAAATTATTTTATGAACTGCCGTTGCAACTATTATTGGTGATCCGTCTAGCTTTAAAACTTGCCGTGGCCACTTTTGGCGGAGGCAAGTTTTAAAACTAGACGGATTAATGTAAATACTTTCAACGGTGGTTCATAAAATAATTTGAAGGGCTATCTAGTGCATGACGAAGAGCAATATGGAAATTATCTCCATATTTACGAGTTATCAATTTATTTCAAATGAGGGCGCCACTTCAAGGCCATTTGCCTATATCTTCACCTTAAGCAAAGAAACGCAGCAAGCAACGCGTGTTTGTTGGTTTGCTTCAGTCAATTCGTGCAGTACCCACTTTTCCAGTTTTTTAATTTTTCCGATTTGGCGCAAGTGGATAAGTATCGTTTTGTCACTTACGCCGAAGGCTGCTGCTAATTCAGAAGTGGTTTGAGATGGATCCGCTTCCACTATCGCCTTTAATTCTTCGTTATTCACTTGAGTATGAGGTCGTCCACGAGGCTCATTGTGTAAATCTAAATTTCCAGAACGGAAACGTTGAAACCAAAAACGCACCGTTCGTTCGTTAGCAGTGCCTAGTCCATACACGTCGTTAATTCTTCGAGTCGTTTCTGTAGCACTGGTGCCACGGTGGAACTCGTATTCGTAAATACCGCGAATTTTCAATTTGTCCGTAGTTGTTGTTATAGCAATGTTGAAACTCAAACAAATGATGTTAAAACAAATGAAATACGAATTTTAAAACAATATTTTTCTGGCTTTATTCCGAAATAAATTTGAATTTGGAATTCCTAATGAAACGCAATATATTTGATTTTAAAGTTGCCAGTATTGAAAATCGGCAATTTCATATGTAATGACCTTATATTATATTATACATGCAAACTAATGCCGTGTGATTCCCAGCAGAGTAGAATAAGACCACTCCAATTCTTCCCGTGGATGTCGTCGAAGGCGACTTAGGAAACACAAGCTAAACAAAGCTTATATACATAAATGAGACCTCTTTAGTAGTAGGGTTTGGCCTACACTCTCCACGCTGGCCAGACGGGTGGCCAGCGTGGAGAGTGTAATCCAAACCCTCTGGCTAAGTATGGTTCTGTAACAGAGAGGATCGTGCTCCTGCAGTGGAGAGGAAAACAACATAACAAACCTATAAAAGACCTGTTGATGATGATGACATTAGTATCTCATCATCATCATCATCACAACTGTTTCCTAGGGGGTAGGCAGAGACTATGGATCTCCACTCACTACAGTCCTTGCAAACCTCTTTTTAACACGTATTTCGTTTATTTTATTGACATATACATATAAAGCAAAATATACTGAAACTATTTTCAGTCCATGATAGTGAACAACTTTCCTCAAGGAACATTTATTGAATTATGAAAAATAATTTTTTGGCCTCCCATACAAGCTGACCGATCAGCTGATCCGAGTTAGAGTGGAATGTAAAAAATATTCTTCGTACTTCAATATATGTTCCTCAGCCGTGTGGTTCCCGGCCGGCAGGATAAAATAAGACCATTCCAACTCTTCAACCGACTTCAAAAAAGGTGGAGGTTATCAATTCCACTGTATGTTTTTTTTTTTTATGTATGTTTGTTACGCGATACTTTCGCCAATTGTGAACCGGTTTTGATGATATTTTTTTTTATTTGAAAGCCTTTAGTAACCAAGTTGCTCCCATTATCCCATATTAATTTGGTAAAGATATATGAAGAACTTTTGAGATATGGAAGAAACTCCTAAAAAAATGAAGTTTGTCGTTTTTTTTTTTTGTTAAAATTTTTATTAATTTTTAATTATTATTATCTGGTATTTAAGGCGGCGATGCAAATTCGGAAGCAGATGTATCCGACGCTCGCCGGCGCCACAAGCCGTCCCTGCGCATACGCAACAACTACGCGCTTCACTTCGACACACAGCCGTCGCTAAGGATCAGGGGAGGAAACACCACAGATACCCTAAACTATCCTTATATGGCGGCCATCATTATAAATGGAAGATTGTGGTGTGCGGGCGCCATAGTTGATGTAAACTGGATAGTTACTGCCGCGCATTGTCTTAACTAGTATGGTTATTTATTACTATTCACATTCCCCTTTTCATTCATTCATTAATTTTAGCCGCATAACGTCCACTGCTGGACTAGGACTCTCCCAAGGATATCCAAGATAACCGAGTTAGTGTGGCCTGCATCCAGGCATTTCCAGTGACCTTAATCGGGTCGTCTGACCACCTTGTGGGTGGGTGTTCTACGCTTCACTTGCTGCGTGCGTGGTCGCCTATTCGAGAACCTTTTTGCCCTATCGGCCATCGGTTCATCGCCACTGTCACTTCAACGAGCTAATCTGCTGGGCTATGTCACATTCCCTTAAGTGGTCCTAATGACATTCCATAAAATAAGCTTTATTATCGCGGTTAGCGTTTTTATGTCAAAGATTTGCTTATTGTTGCTGTTGGTTAGGTAGTTTTTAAGTTTACACGTGGTACACCACATCACCAAAATCTTAAATGGATAGAACAAGTATTGAGTAAAAATATAAAATACAATACAAATACTCTTTATTGCAACATGAAGAGAGGAAATACAACAATACTTACAGATAAATAAAAATGATACAAAGAATGATATTATAAAAAATATAATAAAAGAAATAATACTTTCAAGGTTTGAATGAAAACAGCATGGCTTACTTAGCATATCTTAAATGTATTATTGTAGTGTCCTCCACGTGTCCCCAATCAAAACCCTGGGCAGATACGTCAAGATCCGTGTCGGCAGTTCCAAGCCGCACGAGGGCGGTCAACTCGTGGACGTGGTCGGCGCCGTCCGCCATCCCAAATTTGAGGAGGAACCGGTCCCGCATGCTGACGTGGCGCTATTGAAGCTGGCGGAAAACTTGGAGTTCAGCAAATACATCAATCTGATCAAAATATATGATGGGATGAAGGAACCTTTCGCTCAGAGCTTCATTGTTGTGTCTGGCTGGGGCGCTCTGAGGGTAATTCCTTGAGGCTTTTATTTTTCTGTTTAGTTCATGGACTAATTATTTTGTGCTGATCACAAAATTCCTTATTAGAAACTCTCAAGCTCGTAGTTTGAGCTAGTCCCAATATAGTCCTACCAAGTTTGGCCTACCAGTAGAGCTACTAGGTACTGGAAACTTTTGTCCCAATACATCTACCAGTAAAGTTCAAAAAAGTTCAAAATATCTTTATTATCATAGGATATTTATAATATATGTTAATAATAGTTACTTTGTTTTGTTTTGCACAAATGTTGACGTCAAATCGTTACTTGCAGCTAAGTTTATGCCGCTTCCTAGGCGCAAGTGCAGAAGAAGCGGCAACAAACTGCGCTGCACGTTTTCTCCAAAGACGTCAACTAACAAACTAAAAAATTAAAATTAGTTATATGGATGGACTGAGATTACATTGTTTGTTATGTCATAAACTGAATTATAAGAACAAAAATTGACATTATTTTAAATTACGAAATTTTAAATATGTAATGTCAATTTGTTAATTTAGTATGTACCAAGTAGTTTGCGGTTGTGTTGTGAAAATTATAAACTGAAAGAGAAATGTACATTAAACCTTTTTCTTCAATTTCATAAATTCTCTCATATAATTTATTATTCTACTTCTTTCTCTAACCTTGCTGGAAGGCTGGAACACACTTTTAACAGTATAACAATATAAATAACTAATAATCAACGATTCTGTGCCCAGGGATCAGACACAGCATTCAGAGACCATACGCCCGACCTGCTAACGGCGCGGCTGAAAGTTCGAACTCAACACTTCTGCATTGACGCATATCAGACGGTCAACGGCTTTTTGTTCACGGAAGACTTCTTTTGCGCTTCACTAAGGAACGGTACCAGAGATGTCTGCTTGGTAAGTCTTTTAGAGTCCAACCAAGAAGCTTGAGTTGTGAAACGTAGAAAATGAGTGGCGAAATTGCCATAGAAATTCACAAGTCGTTTTTGGTCGCTATGTGGCACAAACAAGACTTTCGTAAGAAAACGAAAGCAGCAGAAATTACGAAACTCATTGTCTGCGACTCAAAATATTACGGTCATTTGGCTAGGCCTTTAAATGTCTATCCATTTTCAACATTTTAGACTTATTAATGAAGAAAAGCGTTAATTGACTCGACAAAATTATGACCTCACGATTCTGTTTTTCATACAAATCCCATAGCAAATGTTTGTTTTATCGTTTAGTAAAAAAAAGTGTCTCATTTGACAAGTTTTTGGCGGGAAGTCAAGGGGTCCGGTTGGGGTAGGCTTCAAATTATTTTGAAAATTGAATTCGATGAACTTTACAATATGAAATTGGTGTTGTTTGGTGTTATAAATGCTCATGCTCATAAAAAATATGTGAAATAGTTAAAGTGGACAGTCATAGTACGGCTGTAGTGATATTTGTTTTGCGGACTGTGTCTGTCGCCTAAAGACGTCCGTCTTTAGGCGTCGTCCGCCACTCAATCATCTATGTAAACCAGTGGACTCGTATAGATTTATCGCCAGAAGCTCCCTTAAAACCCAAAACTAAAGATCGGCTCTAAAGGACTTGTATCCAGAGCTGTTAAATTATTCTCAAATAAAATTCTGATTTGAGTTTTGTCATCTAGCGGTTTGGCTTATTAATTTTATCGAATGTCAATTTATTAAGAAGAGTTTTGCTCCCAGTTCGACGCAGGCGCTCCGGCCGTGCAGCAGAATCGCCTGATGGGCATCTTGAGCTTCGGCCCCGAGCGTTGCGGGCACGAGTACCAGCCTGCGGTCTTCATCAAGGCGTTTTACTTCAGGCAAGTCATTACTAATATCATTGTGTCGTAAGAGGCAACTAAGGGGTAGGTAACACAGAATAGGCAGTAGCGATGTCTGTACAAGATTTATACAATTTGATGTGATCAAACCCGTCTACCCAGAGCGTGGTGATTATGGGCAAATGGGCAAATGCTCTGTTTATATAGGGTCTAACAATCATCATCATCCAGGTCTTTTTTAGTCTTTACTGCAGGAGCACAGCACGATCTTCACTCTGTACTACCAGAGTCTTATATTAGCCTGAGCAGTCAGAGGATTTGGCCGACAGTCTCCATGCTGGCCAGACGGGTTAGAGAGGTCTCATTGTTGTTCATAAGCTTTGTTTAGCTTGTGTTTCCTAAGTCGCCTTCTACGACATCCACGGGAACACTTGGAGTGAAATTCTACTCTGCCGGGAACCACACGGCTACCAGAGCGTAGTGATATGGGCAAATTCCCCGTTTATTGGTATACACACAAACTGTAACAATTTTTTTTTTTGCGTAAAAAGTCAGCTTCTGGCTGACATGTTTCGACCTCATCCAGAGGCCTTCCTCAGGGCGAATGTGATTCGCGACGCCTACATGAGGAACTGAACAAAATCGTAAAGAAACCCACTTTTGGATTTACGGGCAGAAACGTTAACTGCTGTTGGGTATATTAAACCAACTAATAATAATAATAAGGTAAATTCACCCACAGTTGTCCATATATATGTAGTCATTTCTACCTCAGTAAGATTTTTACAATTTTGTATTGATTGTTTGCACCAGGTGTGGCATGGCCATGGTAGGTAACGTAAAAAAAGACAATAAATAGAATTCAAATATATAATTCTTAAGTGCCCATCATTATCCAATTATTATTATCAGTGCGGTGGTAAAACGAGCTTAGCCATTACACTACACTACACTACACTACACTATACATAGCGACGCTAGTTAGCGAAACTTCCTCATTGCGGTAGTATTCATCGTTCAAACTGCACGTATTTCAGAACAAATGGCACCATCAAAACACTAGAGAATTGGCATCGCTTTAGCGTTGGTGTCAAGTTCAATAATAATAAATAAAAAAGACGTAGAAAATGTTGGGTCAAGGAGTACTTAACACTGAGAAAAAAAATGTGCAGTATGAATATATTGGATGTACTGGAGCCATCAGACGCTAGAATTTTTTTAAGATCGGGGTCTTCTCTCTTAGAAGAATTGGCGACCTTGGTCACACCACACATCATGAAGCAAGATACACCTAGGAGTTTTTGGCGGGAAGTCAAAGTGTTTGGTTGGGGTTTTCTTTAAATTATTTTGCAAATTGATTTTAGTGGACCTTATAATATGAAATTGGTGTTGTTTGGTGTTATAAATGCTCATGCTCATGAACAATAATGTGAAATAGTTAAAGTGGACAGTCATAGTACGGCTGTAGTGATATTTGTTTCGCGGACTGTGTGGGCGTCTTCGGGCGTCGTCCGCCACTCAATCGGCTATGAAAACCAGTGGACTCGTATAGATTTGTCGCCAGAAGCTCCCTTAAAGCAATCAAAGGCCTACACCAACCTTTGATTGTAGCTTTTTAGGAAAAAAGAATTTCCCACGTTTTATTAACTTGTTCCTGGCTAAATACGCAGTAGCGTCAAGCCATAAATTAAAAAAAAATTAAAAAATGATACACCTAGTGCTAGGCTAACTCTCATTACACCATGCAATCTAGCTTACTAGCTAGTGCACTAGATGAGCTAGCGCGGCAGAGTCCATACGATCGCACTAGTGTATCGCGATCTCACTAACTGCCATTACACAATGTAATGGGCGCTTTATTTTATACTTTATGCCAGCCAGTAACAAAACTTCTAAGCATGAAGTTTTTGACAACTGACAGTCTTACAAACAAATAACATTTCAGAGATTTCGTAAGGTCAACGATAGCATCGTACAAAACAACAGCCGACCTGGTAGCAGCGATGAACAGCTTGGACTCGGGAATAGACTCCGTCATGGCGCAGCGGCTGGAGCACGTGGAACAACACCACTCGCCTGATGAGGTCACCTCTCCAGACGTGAAGCATGATTAATACAAATATAAAGATTTTGAGAGAGAACTTTTCAGTGTTCATTTTAATGACCATCCTGGAATAGTAGAGATTCAGCCATTGCTGCTAGATATACAGGATATAAGAGGTTCTCGATACACCCACAAGGTGCTCAGACGACCTGACCATGGTCGCTGAAAAGCGCTGGTTGCAGGCCGCTCTAGATCGGTTATTTTGGAAAACCTTGGGAGAGTGGACGCTATGCGGCTGAAATGATGATACAGGGTGTAATAAAATATACTGAAACTATTTTAAGGGTGATTTCAGTCCATGATACTGAACAACTTTCCCCTAGGAACATACCTATATATATCGAAATATAAAAAAAAAAATTTTGTCCACCCATTTAAGTTGACAAGTTGACCGATCAGCTGATCCGAGTTTGTATGGAAAGCCAAAAATTATTTTTCATATTTCGATATAGTTCCTTGGGGAAAGTTGTTCAGTATAATGGACTAAATTCAAACTTTAAAATAGGTTCAGTACCTAAGTTTTGCTAGACGTTGTAATAGATATGCGGCTGTTTCTTCTCCACTTCACAGGGTCTTATGCGTCCTTAAGTTGGTAAAAAAAAGCGGGAAGCAAGCCCCGGGTTCTGAAGCTTGTGCTCTCCTGGGATCTGTCAGATTAGACCCGCAAGACCTAAAAAGCTCTGTCTGCCCCATTAGGGATGAAGACGTTAATGTATTTATCTACTAGTAGTTCGCCGCGAACTTAGATCTCGCGATTAATATTTCAAAAACTAATGAACCGATTTTGATGCCCAACGAACTTGGAAATTCTATTGATATTTCCTACATGCCTACTAAATTTCATGTAAATCGGACCATCGGTTCGGCAGTTATTGCGGTGCAAACATACATAAATACAAACAATGTGTTTTAGCCCCCAACTCGATTAAGAGGCTTCGCTCGCTCAGTCAACTGTAAAAAAGGTAAGTATTTCAGCAATTAATTGATGAAGATAGAGATAGTTAGTTATGGCACAGAATAAATAATACTAACGTACAGAAGTCTCACTCAGCAAAGAAATTCAAAGAAATATCTACTCAATGTAGCTGGCGATATGGTTTAATTTAGCTCACGTCAGAACTCAGCACCTTTTCGTATAAATACCTAGACATCCATTGCAAGCCAATTTCATTCTTATTACTCTGGACAAACAATTCGTATAACTTAATTTACCACCCGGATGGGCCGCCTGCGCGCATAAAAATAATGTAGGTACATTTTCGAAACATAAACGGGGAGTGACACAGGCCTGGTATGGCAATCAAAAGGATTACTGTGTTCAGTAGATCACTAAGTACGAGTATTTTAAGATTTTCTCCGGAACAAGAGTCAGAGAAAATCCCATAATAAAAACAATAGTTCAAAGAAGTTCTCGATTCCAGCTAAAAATATTCTCTCATTGACATTTTATCTAAACGACATAAGGTTTATTTTTCAATACCACTTACGAACTAGGACGCAAAAAGACCTTTGTCGAACGCAAAAAAAGAATTGCAATCTAAAAATAAATTGTTGAGCGTTTATGAATCTTATTGCGTTGAGATAGAAGTGAGTTCGTTTGTACGTAACAGTAATGATGTGTTGGCATTTATACGTAACTGTTTATAAAGGTATGAAGTTGTGTACATATCACATATGCTGCTCACTCATATGAGTATAGTGAATGCTCTTCAGTACTATAGTAGATTGACAACCATGAACGGCGGAAGCCGATTTTATGTGATTATTTCTTTATCGAATGGAAATAATTCGAATTTATGACACAAAAACTTTTTTTTTTTTTTTATTTGCATACGGTTTCTTTATTTTTTGTTTTAACCAGTTCTTGTGTTTCGGTGATATAACCTCTCAATTTGTTTATTTTAATACTGTTCCGGGTGTTTAGTGATTTTGCCAAAATGGAAGGGCGCAAAGAAAGTAGTGCTAAAAAGCAAATTTTTACAGCATTGTTAGGTAAGTACATTTGACTAAGTATTTATTTTTATTTTTTTAGGTAACCTTTTTTAATGTAAGTAAGTAGGTACCTCAAAAATTCGAACTTAGTAGGTTAGGTAAGTAATACGAATTTCGCAAGGTTTATAAAATTAATATAAGTTTAATTACGTTTGTAAGATACTTTTTTTATTCATTCTTTTTTTTTTTCATTTTGTTCAACTAAAAATCTACGCTGCCAGCCGCTCTGTATTGCAGTCTGAATCAGCGCATAGGGATATTTTCGAATTTTAAAAAAGCGAAGAAAAGGATACGACCTCTGTATGGAGTCCGGTTTATATTATACCTACAGGGTCTTACAAAATATACCTACTGAAACTATTTTAAGAGTGAATTCAGTCCATGATACTGAACAACTTTGCCCAAGGAACATATATTGAATTATAAAAAATATTTTTTGGCTACCCATACAAATTGACCGATCAGCTGATCCGAGTTTGTATGGAAAGCCAAAAAATATTTTTCATATGTACTTATTCAATATATGTTCCTTCGGGAAAGTTATTTAGTATCATGGACTGAATTCACCCTTAAAATAGTTTCAGTATATTTACGTTTATAGAAATAGGTACCTACTACCTACATATTCAACTGTTTTCCTAATATGGTCCAGTTAATACAACAAGTGACTTTAAAGACTTTAAAATTTTTGTTGCCACTTTTTGTATGTGTATTCGGAACCTTAAAAATATGTAACTGATCCAGCTTACTAAGTAACTACATACTTGTAAAGGTATTTCGTAAGTAATATATGTTAGCTTTTCGTGTATGTAAGTGGCCAACACTGGTGTCACAACAAGCTGCCTAAAGGCATCTGACATAGCTTAACGACTACCATCTAATGATTATTGCCGAGACTCCCTCCAGGACCAACGGCTTAACATTTGTGGGTACCAATTTTATTTCGGACCACATCTAGATTACGAGTCCTCTTACCCAATTTTTTTCTATATACTTAGACGTAGTCTAGCTTTTATTTTAAACTAGCTGTACCATGCGCGCGTTGCTACGCCATTTTTTTCCCTAACAATCCCTGAACTATAACGAAAAAAACAAAAAAAATACGAAATCGGTCAAGCAGTTTACAATTTTATAAAGGAAATACAGACAAACATTCATTTTTATATAGATGACATTCGGCAGTATTTTGTTATTTCAAAAAAAATACATATATCTAGGCATATACCTGGTTTTCACAGTTAAATATGAATTTAAAAGAATATAGGGTATCATATCATATTTGACCATTAGTATGTATTTAAGTATAATTAGATATGAATAGGTTCTTTTTGAAGCGCCTATCGCAATTAAGGCCATATATCAGGTGACCCGCTTGTAAGTTTGCCGCCCTATAACATAAAAAAGTGGGCGTTTTCCGCAAATGTGAGTAAAAAAAAAGCTTAACGTTCTCACTTTTAACTGTAAACAGTAGTTCATAAAACAGTTTGAAGGGATTTATCTAGGGCTTCACAAAGACAAAATTTTTAATGATATCTCCGTTTCCTTTTCTATAATTTATTTCAAATGGGAGCAGCACTGGACCCCGGAAAATTCATGTATGACCTTAAATTATTTTTCTGCTTTTCCTAAGAGTTGACTGGTATAGAATGTATTAGCGTTGTCCACCTTTTACACCATTCTATTCAATAAAGATTTAATAAATTAATTAATTGGGGAAACATAAATCATTGTTGTTTGCGATCTACATAACCTAACCTAGCTAAATCGTTTATTGCACTGCACTACACAGATTCTAACGGGGGATTTCCAGAGGCTATATATAGATGAAAGTAACCAACTGTTTCTAACCTAATAAATCTAGAAATACATTACCTACATAACTCCTTTTACTTCCTTGCCTTTTTATGTAGGTATTACAATTTTTACAAAGTTTTCGATCTTGCTGGTACTACGGCAGATGCCTTTAGGCAGCTTTTAAAAGTTGACACCAATTTATTTGTTTGTTTTAACTCTTTATTGCACATTTATATATAAACAAATTAAAAATTATATGCATTTTAAAATAAAAAAGTACAACGGTGGGCTTATAACCTAACCTACCTTCTGTGACTAATTCGGTCAAAGTGCTTTACAATTATTTTAAAATGCAGTCCTCCAGAGATTATAGCTTAGCAATATTATTTTTATGCTAACCGATTATATAATCCTGCTGACTATTTAATTTTTAAATACTTACATAGAATATAAAGCTGATCAATTCTTTATTTATTTTCTGATAAATTCCTTGTTGCTGACTATGAGTTGCAGCTGGTTTATTTTACAGCCGACATAAAAATCATATTATGCTGTCAAAATATTCTTTATTAGCTTATTTTTCTTGCCGACCAATTACAATCGTACAGTCTGCCACACGTCAAGCTAAACATGAAAGCTGGTTTTAACTCAAGAACAAAGAAATAAGTGTCGTACAAACTTCCAAGTTGTTGACAAACGCATGTTCGGTGACCCATCGTATGTAGTATGTAGTTATAAGTAGGTTTATGTACAGTTATGAATAAGCAAATAATGTGACAAGGCGTCGTCGAAGTGTGCCATCATAAAGAGTGTAATATATGGTCAACATAGAATGGAACCAAAAATCTAAAATTACTTACTACGAGTTATAATCTCAAAAAAACATTGGAAATAAAACCTAATGCCACGTAGATACAAGTACATAAAGTTTATATTTCTATAATGTTATGTTTAAATACCTAAAGTTCCCACAAAACTTGTACCTAGGCGTCCCTTTTCCGCAAACTGCCAGTGCAATAAAATAGAAAGGGATAAAAATTTGGTACCTTTTTTGGGAACGGCTGTGCCACTTCGTAGGCATTCTAGATTACATATCTAGGACAAAGACAAACAAGAAATAGTTATAATTAAAAAATGCTTTTGTCCGTCTTTTCACGAAAATTGGCACACAAGTTGATCTCGATTTTTGATGGAGGAAAATTTCAAACTAAATACGGGGGTAAAGCTACAGCAAAGATTACACTTTTCCCCCTTTTTTCCCCAAATCAAAAATCGCGATCGACTAAAAAAGAATTAAGGAACTTGTGTGCCAATTTTCGTTAAAATCGGTTGAAAAATGCGAGGCGAGAACAGACCGACGAGCGGGAAAATCTAAACTGAGACACTTCGCTCGCTTGGTCAATAAGACAGCTGGTCTCTCATCATCCGAGCGTATTCTCGGTTGCATCCTCAGCGGTAACACTTCAGGGCCCGGGGTCTTCAACCTAACCTAGTTGATTTGACGACATTATTGGTTTTTTACACAGAGCGACTGCCGTCTGACCTCCGCAACCTAAAGGGTAGACCAGAACCAATCCTTGGATACGTTTAAACAAACGCTACATAGCGTTCGGGACCCACAGCTTTAGGCGCCTAAGCACGGTATCATCTTTCTTTCCGGATAATCAGCTGATTCAAGCCTGCAATATCCTAACCAGACTGGAAACAGCTTTTCACAAAGTATTATGCTTTCCAGTGGGATTTGAACCCAGGACCTCTGGATCACAAAGCCTTGACCACTGAACCACGGAGGCAGTCTCTAACTTACAAATATGTTTCAGCTACCGTGCCGTCCTTCACGTATGGAATTCAGATCGGCTGGCTGTCCCCAATGGGGCCTCTCCTCAAATCCGACAACAGTCCAGCCACAGAAGTCATAAATGATAAAGTGATATCATGGATGGCTGCGTCTCTACCCTTGGCTGGAATTTGCGGGATCCCATTCTTCAGTTACGCTTCAGACAGATTTGGTCGGAAGATCTGTATTATTCTGACATCGCTATTATCTTGTGTAAGTATTGTTTTGTTTTTCGTGTACGTAGCCAACACTGGTGTCAGTGTTGGCTATATACTTACACAAACGTGGTTTCCTAGCTGCCGAAAGGCCGTGGGACCTCGAACTGTTCCGGCGCAGTTAGGTAAGTTCCCTCATGAGAAGTAGGTAGGCAGATGGAGAGCAGTTAGAGACTCAACAATTAGAAATTTAAGTTCGCGCTGCGATTGGTTTGGTACAATAGGCATGATGACTGAAAAATTATTTGTGGCCCATCATTAGATTAAAAAAAATTGTAAGTACACATATTTTTTTTATTTCTCTGAGAAACAATACATGACGCATGATTCTCTGAGAAACAATACATGACACAATACATGATGCATGACAATACAACACATTTAAATTTCGCATGACGTGACGCTTTCGTACGATTTTTACACATCGGTGACGTCACAAGACTCACAAGCGCCCCACTCTGGAACTTAGATACTCTGTGTCTTTGTAAATTTTTACTTTTTTGATCAACTGAAAAATACGGATACATTATCTTTGAAATTATCCAAACTTGGTCAGAAAAGTCTTATTCTAATTAGTCATCATATCTATTATCACTAAGTGGTAATGTCACAAGACTCACAAGCCCCCACTCCAAAACTTAGACGCTCTGAAGCTTTACAAGCTTTTATTTAGTTCCACCGGTCCCGTTGTCTGTGGGTCAGTGATCCAATCTTGCAGGCTAAATTAGACCCACTTCCTATTATTCGATCGAGCTGAAACTTTGCATACTTATGTAAGTTCGGTGACAATGTAATATTATGGTACCAATGACCTGATTTCATGATGAAGCCAGAAGCTGGCCACGGCACCTCTATGATGAAACAACATAACCCCATCGTCTTGAGGAGCACTTTAAACTTTTTAGTTAATTGTTTTTGATAAAAGCAAGTTTAAAAAAATATTTTTTAAATAATTAGTGATTTTACTTCAAGGAGGTCTGCTATGGTTCAACGTCAATAATAAAGAAACTGCTTAAAAAAAAAATCTAAACGAATTTCAAAAGCTTAGCTAAACGCAAGCCTATTTGTTAAGAAAATAATAGACTCCATCCAAACAAACCAAACTGAGTAAAAATAAATCAGTGCCATGCGAAACCAGATGTTCTTATAATAAATTCAAATATGTTATCATAAAAATAAAAAAATATTTGAATGAGATAATTTTAAGTAGGTACCTATATAGGTAGTACTTATTCTAATTTATCTGCCAATTTTAAATTAAAATTATCTGTAAATGTAAATTTAATGTATAATTTTTTAATTTGTACGTACTTACCTAAATTCCTACGCCTAACGTTGATGTCAGAATATGTTTGCCCTTGCTATATTTGTAAACATCTTATTATATGTTACCACCAATTCAAAGGAATATTCTATACTAATACGGATGTAAGCCGTGTGGTTACCGGCAGAGTAGAATAGGACCACTCCAAGTTTTCCCGTGGATGTCGTTGAAGGCGACTTAGGAAACACAATCTAAACAAAGCTTATAAACATCAATGAGACCTCTCCAACCCGTCTGGCCAGCATGGAGAGTGTAAGCCAAATCCTCTGGCTACTCTGGCTAAGTATAGTTTTGTAGTACAGAGAGGGTCGTGCTCCTGCAGTGGAGACTTAAAAAAGACCTGATGATTAGTAAGTAATGAAGACTAAGTACTTAGTAGGGATACCTTTAAAACGGCTCTTTGTGCTCTTTCTAGAGTAATCATATTTGACTTGACAGCTCCACCCCAAGCAAGTATGCAGTAGTTTATTACAGACTGGCAGAGGGCCAAGTACACCGATTTTAGCAAAGGACCATCTGTAGCCTCCCGGAGTAATCTCATAATGTAGATTAATTTTCGAACCCTACCAGTGGTCGTTAATATGTGTTTATTAAAGCTGAGGTTTTTATCTATTTCAACTCCCAGATATGTAACAGACTCAGTTTTAGCAATAAGTTTGCAATCACAGGTTGCATTGGGACTGTTATCTGAGATTATGCAGTTGTGGGCATCAATTTTAATATTAATATTGGGAAGTGGACAAGATGCTGCTGTTTTATGAAAGCAAACAAAGTGCGTCTTAGAGGCATTCAGAGTAAGGATATTACGGTCAAGCCAATCAGATATTTTCTATAATCCTAATTCTGTCATATATTGAACTTCCTGCCACGACCTTCCATGAAATATTAAGGCAGTGTCATCGGCATAACAAATTACTTGGCAGTTTTTATCAGTATGGACATGATGTCATTTATATATACGAGAAAGAGGGTAGGGCCTAAAATACTCCCCTGAGGAACTCCAAAATGAACTGAACTAGAGTCGCTTATGTTACCATCGATTCTAACACATTGGTTTCTTGATGACAGATAGCTGCTAAACCATCGCAAAGGTAGACCTCGAATCCCGAGACCTTCTAGTCTATTAAGAAGGATGGGAATCGATACGGTATCAAAAGCATTCTTTAAATCAAGAAAGCCACCGATGTAACTCCGACCATTATCAAGATGATCAGCAATAGTATCTACCAGAAGTGTTACAGCTTGTTCAGTGGACTTGCCCCGACGAAAACCAAACTGTTGGCTATGAATAAGATTGTTATCTTCAAGGTATTTGACTAACCTTTTATTAATTATACGCTCTAGAAGTTTAGAAAATGCATGGAGAAGCGAGATTGGGCGATAATTGCTGGGATCGTCTTTGAGGCCACTTTTGTGAATAGGTATAACTACAGCTGTTGTCCAGTCCTTAGGAAATATACCGGAGGAGATGCTTAAATTAAAGATAGAAGCAAGAGGTTTGGCTATAACTGTCCCAATACTTTTAATCAGTGTGTTATTTATGCCATCGGTTCCAGCAGCACTGCCCGAATCTAAGTTATAAATCATGCTCAAAACCTCATCAGCGTCTGTTTGGGCAATAAAAAATTACTTTACCGGAATCTAGATTTGGGATTGCGGTAGCTAAAGATTTCTGTGTTTTATTTAGCCTTGTTAAAATTGTATTTGCAAGATTTTCTCCAGTAGATGAGAAGTGGTTATTACAATAGTTAATTGAATCTTTTACATTTGGTTGTGTATGAAGGAGTTCACCTGGCAACGTTTTAGAGGAAGATTTATATGTAATTTGATTAATGGAATTCCAGAGCTTTTTCGGAGAATTTTTATTTTTATTTAGTTCCGTATTGTTATGTTGAAATTTAAGCTAAGTAGAGATGTAAAAAAGTTATTGTAACGTGTGTAGATAAGTCTCTTAACACGATTATTAGGATCTTTACGAGAATCAAGGTGTAGCCTATCACGATGTTTGGAGCATCTTAACAGGCCTGGAGTCATCCACGGTTGAATAACATACTCGTATTTTGAACGGCAAATTTTTAAAGATTTAGAATGTTTCAGCAAAGCATTCTGATCTAAATCCGATTTCAGTAAATCAAGTCAATTATTGTTCGGTTAGGCTTTGAACGCTTTTGGCGATGCCTGAACATGATTCCTGCCATTGTTATGTCATGAACAGTTAGTGCAGTAGAGCATACAATCGATTCACCTGAACACTTTTCGGGTATAAATATATGATCTATGCAGCTTTTGTCATGAGTGATATGGTATCTCATCTTTCCTCTGTACCTATATATGTCAATCACCAATTTTTAATGGATGATGGTTGCTACCCTCATACCTACTCGGAAATGTAACGCATTTGGGTAACTTTGCAATGAATTTGGATAGCTTGATGACTGTACCTAAGTATCGAAAGATCAGTAAATATGCAATTACAAAAACATGTAAAGTACATTACAAAAAAAAGAGTTGTGTAATGAACAAGGTTGTATCGTAAAAGAATAAGGCTGCCTGTCTACTGGAGCGGAGCTAGATAACGGAGCGGTGCGAGAAAGTAATGGGGAGCGGAGTTGTGGGCTGTGTCTGTCCTTATATAGACGCGGATTTAGGTAGCGGAACGGAGTTGCGGTCGTTTTCCATACGCTAAGCTAGACCGCAAGCACGCGTCGAGTCATTTGAGCTGAAATACCTTCCGCTCTTTCTTGCGGTGTGGTTTCCAGCAGAGTAGAATAGAATCACTCCAAGTCATCTCGTGGATGTCGTAGAAGGCAACTTAGGAAATACTATCTAAACAAAGCTTGGACATCAGTGAGACCTCTCCAATCCATCTGGCCAGAGTGGAGAGTGTAGGCCAAATCTTAACAAAGCTTGGACATCAGTGAGACCTCTCCAATCCATCTGGCCAGAGTGGAGAGTGTAGGCCAAATCTTCTGGCTGCTCTGGCAGTACAGAGAGGGTCACGCTCCTGCAGTAGAGACTAGAAACACCTGATCATGATGATGATGACGAACTTCCGCTCCGCTTCCCCGCTCAGCCTCACTGCTCAGTTGCTCATCTCCGCTTCCCCGCCCCGCGTTTATTTATATGAATTTTAAAACTAGTTTTCAAATCCCTGTCTACTGAAGCAGAGCGGATATTGTAAATTATTCGATTGGTTAATTTTGGCACAGCTCCGCTCCTTTCCTCTCCGGTCCAATGGACAGGCAGCCTAAAAAGGCTGTTAGAATCAGAAGTTTGAACATTGCCCCATATTGTCACGCTAAAACTACACTTGTTCACCACAAAACATTTAGGTACACACAGTGGGCCACATAGAAAAGTATACTACCTCTATTATTGGTAGATACTATAAAATACATAAAACCTATAGCACCAGTTAACAGCATCTTATCCTACATCCTACATCTCTAAGATAATAAATTGATTTTTATTGCATAAGTAATAAACAACCTGCTATCATTAAGTCATAGTTGCATCAGTTCTGAAAATATTGCATCAATTCTAAAAAGCACTTAAAATAGCACCACACCACTTAACCTTTTCATGTGATGCTCGTAAGATTAGGTAACTAAAGAACTAAGTACCATCATCTTCCATGCGTTTATGGAGGAAAAAATCTAAATGTGCCAGCTGGTTCTTTTCCCGTGCAGATCTTAACAACCATTCGAGGGAATGGGCGCAAATTTCCTTTTACCAGCTTCACGCCCACTTTAACGCTAAGTGGCCTTTGGGTCTTACAGGCTTTGTCTACCCTGTTAGGAATAAAGACTTGATAGTGTGACTTGTCATTGAACAGCTCATTTTTCAACATGATTTGAAATTTTTAATGCAGAAAAACTGATATTAAGAGCGCTATTTGACTCGAAAAATCTATGACGTCACGGTTTTGTATTTCATACAAATCCCATAGAAAATGTTTGTTTTGACGTTTAGAAAAAAGTGTTTTTTTTTTATTAAATAATTTTACGGCTCTGGATAGCCTTTAGAGCCTATCTTTAATTTTGTTTTTTATTCCTAATCCTAACAAGTTACAATCAAAGGGTGGTGTAGGCCTTTGACTGCTTCAAGGGAGCTTCTGGCGACAAATCTATACGAGTCCACTGGTTTACATAGACGATTGAGTGGCGGACGACGCCCGAAGACGCCCACACAGTCCGCAAAATAAATATCACTACAGCCGTACTATGACTGTCCACTTTAACTATTTCACACATTGTTCATGTCCTGAGCATTTATAACACCAAACAACACCAATTTCATAGTATAAAGTCCACTAAAATCAGTTTGCAAAATAATTTAAAGCAACCCCCAACCGAACCCCTAGACTTCCCGCCAAAAACTCCCCAGAAAAAAGTGTCTGATTTGACTTCTGGCCAACACTATGGGTACGTACGACTGTCGTATTATATAAAATAATACGATAGTCGTACGATAGTTACGTTCTATTTCTATGTCCGTTCGTTCCGTATATAATACTCTTACTGTCTTCTGTACCATTAGGGTTAAATACGTTATATGTATTAATAGTGTATGTATGCCCGTGAGCCGTGTTGTCGGAGTTTAGAACCACTCCATTCCTGTGGATGTCGTAAGAAGTGACTAAGGGAATAAGCACAAATATCACGTGCTACTACTGCATTTTCAAGCAGCGTTGACGTCAGGTAGGCGGCAGGTCGTAAAACTACTTATAACCGAATCATTTAAACTGTTCCGGCTATTTCTTCTCCACTTCGCAAGTGTTTGGCATCCTTGGGTGACTCAATTGCATTCATGTTATAGGTACCTATTTGGAGAAGAAAAAGTGGAAAAGCGTACCCCGGGCTCCGAAGCAGCACAGCTGATAACGCGTTAAGATGAAGAAGATGTGATAGTGTATGACATGCTGAGCGAAGGCCGTTTTGGTGCATGCTTCTTTAATGTAGAGTTGTTGAATTGTTAAGTTACCAAATTGTTCAGTATGTAACCAAATAAAGAGTTTTTCTTTATTTATGTATTAGTATAAATAACCACGCACAAAGAGTACTTTAACCATATTTCTTTGTTCACAGATATCATGGGCCATCAAGCTAAGCTGGATCACCCCGGCAGGCCTGATCCTAGCTCGGATCATGGCGGGCTTCGCTGCAGCCGGCTGCTTCGTGGTCGCACCAGTATACATCAGGGAAATATCCCAAAACTCCCTTAGAGGAGCGTTGGGTTCCCTCGTGATGACCGTCTGCAAACTTGGCGTAATCTTTGTCTATGCCGTCGGGATGTGGCTCTCTTACGCGGAAAACCAGGCGATTTACTTGTCTCTGGCTGTAGCCCACGTGGTCCTGTTTTGCTTTATGCCTGAATCTCCGAACTATTTGCTGAAGCTTGGCAAAGAGAAGGTAAAGTAAGATTTACTTTATGATTATATTAACTATCTCGGGTTTTATAGTTTTATATCTAAAACGTCATATAAGATAACGTTATTTATTCTGTTAGTGAAACTGTAGGTACTTGAGGGACATATGCGTAATAAATCGAACCACGGACTGATTTGAGCAACTTTATCTTATAAATAAATACATACATACATACTATGACGCCTGTTTCCCACAGAGGTAGGCAGAGACTATGGACCTGCACTTGCTACCTACGATCCTCCAAATCCTGACAGACCTATTAAATAAATAAATATGTATACAAAAGGAACAGGTACTAATACGAGTAGAACCTAAATAGGTATCTAAACATAAATTATGTAACGTCTAAAAAAATATAATGAAACAATCTGAAATTATTTCAAGCTTGAATTCAGTTCATGATACTGAACAACTTTCCCCAAGGTACTATCATATCGAAATATCAAAATATTTTCTGTCTTTCCATATAAAGTTGGATTTGTCAATGAACTTGCATGGGAGGCCATAAATTATTTTTCACATTTCGTAACATGTTCCTTGGAGAAAATTTTTCAGTATCATGTACTGAATCCGCTTTTAAAATAGCTACAGTATATTTTGCAGTAGACCCTGTATTCTTAAGTGGAATGCTACGAGTTTAATGCATCAAGAGAGGCCTACGAGTATAATATTGAAGTCGTGAGAGAGAAGGCCGTGGATGATGATGATGAAAGTAAAAGGCCTATATTTTGCACCCATCTATTCCCTACTTAACCTTTTTTCAATAAATAAATATTATATTTTTTTAATAAATAAATATAAAGGGACAATCCGCTAGATGACAACAAGTCAAATCAGACACTTTTTTAGGGTTCCGTAGTCAACAAGGAACCCTTATAGTTTCGTCATGTCCGTCCGTCTGTCTGTTCGTCCGGGCTCGTACTCCGCCGCTACTGCACCGATTGCCACGAAAATTGGTGGAGATATAGATATTGGAGTTCCAAAAGTTTGTTTTTAAAATTATGAAAAAATGTTTTTTTTCAGCCGTCCCATACATCGTTGTATGGGACGGCTGAAAAAAAAAACATTTTTAACAAAAACAAATAAAGTGAATTTAAAAAATTAAATTGGACTAACCCCAACGTGTAAGGTATCGTTGAAAAGGTCTTTTAAAATGCAACTAAAACTGCTTTGAAACTATGTAAATCAAACTCCCCAGTCTTGAGATAATCTAATACAAAGTTAAAATTTGAGGTGTGCCACCGTAACTTTTAAAATACTTATTACTAAAATAATTCTGAAAAAAATGTGGTATATACCACAAAGTATGTACTTTCAATTAAAACTATAGCGGTCTCGGTATCATAGATAGTTATTTTTTAATACGTCATAAATCGCAAACCGCAATTTACCTTTCTTCTTCTTCTTCTTCTTATTTAAGAGCTTAGTGGCTCTTGTCGGTGGAGTATGCGCCAATCTTCTCGGTTCTCTGCCTTACTTTTTAGTGCTTGATACGACATGACCCCTGCTTTTTCTATCAGTTGGTCTACATAGCTCTTTCTTTCTCTCTTTCTTTCTAAATTTACCTTTAGAACTTTTATATTATGTTACTTACAAATACAAATACAAAATACAAAATCATTTATTTACCGAATAGACATTGACATATAATGAGCTTAACAAACGACTCCCGCACTAGGCAAAAGCCTGTATCGCGGGCAATCAGAAGGAATTAGCACAATACTT
Source organism: Acrobasis repandana (assembly GCA_963576875.1). Taxonomy (NCBI): domain Eukaryota; kingdom Metazoa; phylum Arthropoda; class Insecta; order Lepidoptera; family Pyralidae; genus Acrobasis; species Acrobasis repandana. The sequence goes on from OY756238.1 coordinate 6,043,175, forward strand.
TTTACAGTTTAGGACGAGCGGCGGGGAAAATTTAAGTTTAAAAACTATAATGGAACAGTAAAATCTACATTTAGCCAATTAATATAAAATGGAAACATCAGCCACATAATAACTACTACTTAAGTTTGGGAGAGAGGGGTGAGGCATGGTGAAAGTGAGTGTGTGTGCGTGAGGGTGCTTGCTTGCTGCTACCTTCCTTTATGGGCGAGTCCGACTCGCACTTGGCTGCTTTTTCTAAACGTTAAAACAAACGTTTTCAATGGGATTTGTTTGAAATACAAAACCATGACGTCACAGATTTTTCGAGTCAAATGAAGTCTAAAATCATGTTGAAAATGGATATGATCAATGACATGTGACACTATTTTGTGACGTGACCTAGTCATATACACATTTCTAGCTAGCTAGCCCCAAAGTAAGTTTAAAAACTTGTATTATGGGATATTCATTCAACGATGCTATATTTTATAATAAATACATAGGTATATAGATAAACACCCAAGACCCAGGACAATTTGGAAAAGGACATTTTCAACTTGCCCTGACTGGGGATCAAACTCAGATCCTCCGAGTGACGGACTATATAGCGTGTTAACCAATACACCACCGAGGTCGTCAGTTATGTTGTTACCACCTAACCTTTTAGCAATACATACCTATCACAAAACCAATAAATATGTATTACTATTTTTTGCCCGCGGCTTCGCTCGCGTATCCCACGGGAACATTACTTTTTTCCGGGATGAAAGGTACCCTATATCCTTCTCAGTACTCCTAACTATGTGTACTTATGCGAATTTTCAAGAAGATTTGTTCAGTAGATAAAGCGTGAAGAGGTAACAAATAAACAAACAAATATACAAACTCACTTTCACATTAGTTGGGATTATCTTCCATGTTGGTCTTGGAGAAAAGAAAAACTTAGAATGTACCAGCTGCTTCTCTTCCCGCGCAGATCGTAGAAGCCGCATCGAGGGGATGGGCGAAAATGCGAATCATATCAATAGGCGATGCGGCTAGCAACCAAAGAATTTATAATACTATCTAGAATAACTACGAATAATAATCTCACAAAAATTACATTGAAAATTAAACTTAATGCCACGCACATAAAGCTCATATTTTCATAATGCTTATATTTAAATACCTAACGTTTCCAAGAAATGTACCTAAAGTTATAGGCGTCACTTTTCCGCAAACTGTCAGTGCAATAAAGTAGAAGGGGAGAGCTATAACTTTAGGTATAATTTTTGGGAACGGCTTTGCCATTTCGTGCGCATTCTAGATTTGTATACAATTTCTTTGCTAGCAACCCATTAACTGTTTTGATTCATTTTCCATCTTCCCGCCCATCATCACGCTAAAAGTGGCCTTTGGGTCTTGCGGCCCTGGGCTCTGTCTGCTTAGAGCCGCAAGACCCAGAATGCTCTGTCTACCCCATTCTTCTTATCGAGTCGAAATGGTTACACTGTACTGTAGCTTCAATTTCAAATCACCTGTGACTAGTATGTGGCCACCGCGATCCCTCTGTCGTTGGCTTTATTAAGGTCCTCTTGGTACATGACGTAGGGCAGCTCGGACACAACAGAAGGTGGTCCATCGACTGAATGGAACCGCAGTCGCAAAGTCGTTATCAGCGTGACGCCACCTAACTCGGTTTTCCCGACACCTCCCAACACCAGCCCGGAGTATATTGAGGGACTTTTATCATGTCTTTATCCCTATTAGGGATAAAGACATGATAGTGTGTCTGTATTATATTTTGTACCCTATATCTAACTTAACCTTATATTAGGCGTTTAGCTTACTCTTTCAATACCTAAGCACAGAAGACAGTAACAGTAACATACAGAACGGAATCTCCTAAGGTACGCGCGATATGCGTCCCCGTTCCCCGTCCCCGCACCTCTCCGCCGTTCTTATGCCGCCTCGTGCCGCCGTGCAGTGTGTGTTCGCCCGCTCTCACCCGTCTACAAGGCGCGAGCTGGGGAGACGTGCGGGGACGGGGAACGGGGACGCATGTTGCGCGTACCTTAGGAGATTCCGTTCTGTATATTACTCTTACTGTCTTCTGTGACCTAAGTATTGAAAAACAATTAAATATTTTATCCAACTTATTTCTCTTGCCCTCTGACCTCTAGACGTTGAATTTAATTAAAAATATAAGATAATTTACTGCATTATAAGTAAATTTCCATTTGTTTACAAAGATATCACATGTTTGAGCGTTTTAATAGTCGTAATTAGGCTTAATGATGCAATAAAACAATTTTAATTAATTAACTTGATAAACTTTGTAGTGAGTGTTAATGAATTTTTAGTGCGATAAAAAACCTTTAAATACTCGCAATGTTTTGTTGCTATTACTGTCGCACTGCTGGGAAAAGATCTCCCCCATTTCCTTACACTTTTCTATGACTACTTTCTGTGACTGTTACGATCTAATGCACTACTTGTTCTTCGTATAATTCGTAGTTTTAATTTTTCAGTCCACATGCGTACGTTAACCAAGCAGTTCTTCAGTTGCTCTCATCATACCATGTTTTCAGGAAGCCATCAGGACAGTGGCGTGGTTGCGAGGCGTTGCCAAAAGTAGCAAACTCGTCAACGATGAGCTGGAGAGACTAAAGATCGAGCAGCAACAGTTTGATGAGGCGCCCGCTGTCACCATCAGGAGCTTAGGTATGGCTTGTGACATCTCAACAGAAGGCAGTAAAAGTATTACATACAGAACGGAATCGCCTAAGGTCCCGCGCAATATGCGTCCCCATTCCCCGTCACCGCGCCTCTCCCCCGTTCTTGTGCCGCCGTGCACACGTCAATGGTTGTGTGTTCGCCCGCTCTCGCCCATCGACATGGCGAGAACGGGGGAGAGGTGCGGGGACGGGGTACGGGGGCGCATATTGTGCGGGACTTTAGGAGATTCCGTTCTGTATGTAATACTCTTACTGTGGTCTTCTGTGCCATCTCCCACACGCGGAAACCAGAGACTAGAAATACATCGTAAGCACCTACTTGCCTCATGGCTTTCCTTGAACGCACCTTCCTTTAATACAGATTCTAGGTAATTTTATTCTACCACCTTCTTTATGCAGACTTTACTTAGATTGACTTTTAACAACCAGCCAAATTTTTGGAACAAGTTCAGTCCATGATACTGATCAACTGTTCATAAAAATAATGAAGCCAAGTTCCCCCTTTTCCACCAATCAAAAATCGCGATAAAAAAATTGAAATAAATCAAGGAACTTGTGTGCCAATTTTCGTCAAAATCGATTAAAAATGCGACCTGTAGGCGAGAACAGACAGACAGACGGACAAAAGCATTTTTGGCCAATCCCGAAACTGAGACGCTTCGCTCGCTCGGCCAATTCTGTATGTTCAGTGAAAACGGGGTTAAGTCAAAAAATATAGTTTTGAGATAATCGAGCTGAGTAATGGAGCTTAAAGTTTCAAAAAAATTCCACTCATTTTCTATGGAAGTTTTATAATTTTTGGTTTCTATTATTGATAGATAATACCCATTTCAATAAACTACTGAAACAAATATTACGTTGTCTTCATTTTTAATACAAAAAACTGAAAAACATTGAGTTATGTCGTTTGACACAAAAAACAACATTTTATTTGTGCCAATTAATATAAGTCACATTATAATATTTTACACATTTAGCTTTGCTTTAGTGCTAAATGATATAATTTACTGTTTTTATAGACAAATTAGATCTCTAATACAGCGAAATGACACAAAATTAAACATGTTAATTTCAATGACAGCATTTGAAATATGCTGGTTTTATTTTGATAATTTCGAAAAAAAAGAGTTACATCACTGTACAAAAATCTGAGTACCTCTGTCCTTTTTAATGTTATGATTCTGTTTATATCAATTTACACTAACAAAATTAAAAATATAGTTTAGTTCAACTAGTTTTAAATGCAATTGTATTGAAAAACCCAAAAAATGTTGTGGGAGCTTGAAAAAACCCATACTTACATCACTTTACACGAATCCTAACTTTGGCATTTTAAGCCCTACTACGGCTATGACAATAAGACAGAAAAATAGCATTTTTTTTCTGATTCAGAATATGTAAGCATATTAAAACCGATATTACTCAAGTTAACTCAGTTTTCACTGAACGTACAGAATTAAGCGGACGCCGAATGTCGATAATCTAATTTTTGCTCCCGCTTCCACGCACACTAATTTACTCTTGCCGAAACGAGACAGGGAGCCATGCGGGGAAGAAATAATGCGGTAGGTCAATGAAGCTGGTTTTGACGTTTTTTTCGTTTTACAAAGAATATTTAAGAGCTATTTAAAAAGTAAGACATATGATGACTGCCTTATGTTTAATACAATTATAATCCAAAGTTACAAGTGCTAATTTATTGTATTTCTTGAATACTTTCCGTTTTAGTATAATTCTGAGGTGATTTGGAGGCAACCTCGCAATGTTTTTCTATCGAGAAAATTTTAAGCAATCGTGTTTTCGAAACATATAATGTATATAGTTAGTCCTGAACTTTGCTGTGTTTTTATTTCAAAGTGAATATTTCGTTACTATTGATAATATTTAAGATCGCTCTAAGTACTATTAGGGTCATACGTAGATACGTAAATAATCTCCCTTGACCACTGTGTCCTTGTCAAATTATAATTATTTGTTGTCCAGTACGAACGTGATAATTATTAGATTTGGGTCATAGTTTATCGAGGCAACTGGGCTATTATAATTAATAAAAAAGTAAACAGTCGCTTTTTTAACATTAATCGACTACGCAATTTGGGCAATACCTAAATTTTTTACAATGATTTATCTGAAGTTATATTAGATACCTACTTACATTATGTTATAAATCAATAAATAGGTATACAGGGACAAATCAGACAGATTGAGCTAGCCTCAAAGCATAGACCAAAGTAAGTTTTAAACTTGTATTATGGGATACTAACTTAACGATACTATATTTTATGATAAATACATATATAATTAGATAAACAACCAAGAACCAGGACATTTTAAAAAAAAGGCCCTTTTCCAACTTGTCCTGGCTGGGGATCGAACCCAGAACCTTCGGAGTGCCGGTCTAGCGTGTTAACCATTACGGCACTAAGGTCGTCATGCTGTGTGGTTACCGACATAGAAACAGAACCACTGTAAGCACAAATATCTCGTGCAACACATGCATACCCAGCTTACATTCTCAAAGAGATCTGTTAAAATATAGGTACTTAGGTATATAACGTCTAACAAAATATACTGAAACTATTTTAAGGGTGGATTCAGTCCGTGATACTGAACAACTTTCCCCAAGGGACATATGTCGAAATATGAAAAATAATTTTTGGCTTTCCCTACAAACTCGGATCAGCTGATCGGTCAACTTGTATGGGAGGTCAAAAATTATTTTTCATATTTAGGTATATGTTCCTTGGGGAAAGTTGTTCAGTATCACGGACTGAATCCACCCTTAAAATAGTTTCAGTATATTTTGTTAGACCCTGTATATAAAATTCCGGCTTTTCCTTCCCTATATCGTACGACAGACATCCTCAGATGACCATCGACGTGCATCTTCGAAGAAAAAGAATGCAGCAGAAAATTCAACCAGGAATGCGCTATGGTGAAAGAGGACTGAATTATTTTGGAGTAGTTTGTGGACTGATTTTACAGAGACAGCCTCCGTTGTTTGTTTGTTTTTTGTGTATGTAAGTGGCCAACGCTGGTGTCAGATTGTTCAAGCTGCCTAAAGGCATCTGACATAGCTTGACGACTGCCATACAATGGCCGCCGGGACCAACGGCCTTTACGTGCCTTCCGAAGCACGGAGGAGCTCGAGAATTTTTGTACCACTTGTGGTCACCCATCTAAGTACGGACCACGCCCGGTGTTGCATAACTTGTGAAAACGCTAGCAATGCGTACTCTCAGCGGGCCAATTTTTTTCCAACAAACACATAAGACGTTCAACGTGACTTATTTTACGTGATTGCCTCCGTTGTCCAGTGGTCAAGGTGTTTACCTTGTAATCCGGAGGTCGTGAGTTTAAATCCCACTAGGAAGCATATTTGGTGAAAAGTTGTTTCCAGTCTGGTGATATTGCAGTCTTGAAACACCTAATTATCTGAAAAGAGGATTCTGTGCTTCGGAAGGCACGAAAAGCTGTTTGTTTAAACCTATCCTAGGATTGCTTCTGGTCTACCTTTTGGTTGCAGAGGTCAGACGGCAGTCGCTCTGTGTAAAAACCAGTAACCTCGACAAATCACCTAGGTTAGGTAGCGGACCCCGGGCTCTGAAGCGTTACCGCTGAGGATGCAACCGGGAATACGCTCGGATGATGAAGAGTTAGTAGACTGATTTTAGATTTTTTTCCAGTTTTATTGCAATATTTTATTTTGTATGACTTTTATATTTATTTATCTATATAACATCAAACTACAATACAAAATATACTGAAACTATTTTAAGGGTGAATTTAGTCCATGATACAGCTCAAGAAACATACAGGCTGACTCCACCTGCTAAATTTTTGGAGCAAGTTCAGTCCATGATACTGAACTACTTTCTATAAAACAAGTTATTAAAAATCGATAAAAAGTTTTCGTCCTACCATAACAAATCTGTTTGGCTGAGCCTACGAATATTTCGATGGGCCGAGCGCTGATTGGTATGGGAGGACGAAAAATTTTTATCGATTTTTAATATACGATTTTTAAAATACGTGTAGCCTGTGGGCTAACTATACTAAAAAATCTTGTAATGCTCTTCGTGTGCAATACAACAATGCTTTTAGGGTGTTGTTGAGGTTGCCTCGCTTTTGTACTGCTTTTACGCAACAATGCGTAAAAGGTGCGCATCCCTGGTGCGCAGGGTGCGGGAGAGCACCAATGGCATCCGAAGCATGTTCGTGAGCAGATTAGACAGCTCATACTTACGTAAATCGTTGTCGTGCCATATCCAGTGGGGTGACACGGGTGTGACGTGAAATTTAAATAATATATTATGTGTGAAATTAATTTTATTACTAACATAGTGTATAAGCATTTTACTAACATTTATGAGTTTTCATTACTTGAATAAAGATTTTTATTATTATTATTATTAATAACAATTTTTATAGAAAGTAGTTCATTATCATGGACTGAACTTGCTCAGAAAATTTTGCAGGTGGATAAAAATTCACCTGCACAGAGTCACCTGTATATCGAAATAAGGAAAATATTTTTTGGCCTCCCATACAACTTGCCCGATCAGCGCTGCTGATCCGAGTTTGTATGGAAAACAAAAAATATTTTTCATATTTCGATATATTTTATGTTCCTTGGAGAAAGTTGTTCAGTATCATGGACATTCACCCTCAAAATAGTGTCAGTGTGTTTTGTTACAGTTATATTTGTTATTATGGGTGTGTTAAGTAAACATATTTTTTGGCTACATGCGTAATACATTTTTTTGTCTTTGCACAATACCAAATAATATTGATAAACGCGTAAAATAAATACAAAAAATCAATATGATAAAAAAGGAGATTGTTTTTAATCTGGGTATGATGGCAGAGGTTATCATTGTTTGGATACCCTTGTAATATTAATTGAATAAATATATACTTACTCATTAAAGGAGCATGTAGGTACCTACATGTACAGTCATGTCAACTCGTGAACGAGTTCTTCCAGGACTGCCAGGAGGGACTGGCCAGTTCGGCTCACTTTTTGACTACCTAATCAGTTTAAGTTTTTTCGCTAGTTCGACACTGTGTAAATGTAAATGAGTTTCTTTCGGCGTTTTTTCAGCTGTGGTAATTCCGAAACGCTTGTATCGGTAGCTTTTCTTTAAAGTAATTAAGTAATTAATTTTAAACGTAATGTGTACAAAACTTATTGACATGTAAAAGTGCCTGCAAAGGCCTATTTACTGAATAAATATTTGAATTTCGAAGGGATTATCAACATGGATGGTAGGATATTAAAATAAGGTATTCTCTTCCCGCGACAGCTGGTCACGTGATAAGCCTAAGAATACGTTATAGGTTATGATAGTGCTGTGAGATTAAATTACCCGAGCAATGTGCACAAACCGATCATTAAGGCCATACCTGAATTTTCCGGGTCCAGTGCTGCCCCCATTTAAAATAAATAATTTCAAAGAAAACGGAGACATTATTTAAAATGTTGGTGGTACCAAGTCCTTGATAACCCTTCAAAATATTTTATGAACTACTGTTTACAGTTTAAAGTGACAACGTTAAGCTTTACTACGCACATTTGCGAAAAACGGACACTTTTGGCAAATGTGCGTACTAAAGCTTAACGTTCTCATAATAAACTGTAAACATTAATTAATAAAATACTTTGAAGGGTTATCTAGGACTTAGTAGTAGCAAAATTTTAAATAATGTCTCCGTTTTCTTTGAAATGATTTATTTTAAATGGGGGCAGCACTGGACCCCGGAAAATTCAGTTACGGCCTTAACTAATAATGCAATTTTATAAATAAATAAATATTTATTCCAAAAAAAATGCAATTAAAATTTAAAAAAATAATCAAAAAATTAAACAGATGAATCACACGGTAGTTATACGAAATGGTAAGTTTGTGAGTATTTCATTTTATATTCAAAAACGAATTAAGGAAGTCCTCAAATTTACTGAAAAGAACAATCAGTAGGTAGTAACACTTCATGATATTCGTGATGTAGTCTTGGGCTATCGCGGGAAAATAATACCTACCATATTTTATTATACCATGCAGCATGCTTTGAATGAGCGCACAAACCTGTGGCACAGACCATGGATCAAGATAGACACAGCCTCTGTATGAATTTGCGTGTCGATCTGACGTCAAATTGACTTCATTGTATCGCCACTTTAAGTCCGTGTATGTGAATTCATTAGATCGGACATTCAGCTCTCTACTGTAAAATATGTATGTATGTATGTATGACGAAGTAAAAAAAAAACCGGCCAAGTGCGAGTCGGACTCGCGCACCGAGGGTTCCGTACAAACCTGGGAAATGGGTAGTAAGTTTAAAATTATTAAAAAAAAATATATTATGTGATGTAACTAAAAATTTATGGTTTTCGTAATTTTTCCTTTATCTATGCTATAAGACGTTGCTTCGTACCAAATTTCAAGATTCTGAGTTCACGGGAAGCACCCTGTAGGTTTTGATTCCCTTGCAAGTGTCGAAAATTTGCGGCATAAACGGCTGTATCTTTTGATTGCGTTGGCTTAGAAGTTTGATTTTTTCACAGCTTCAAGGGACAGTAGACCTGAGTAATTGATATAAATTTCAGCTTCATACCTCCACGCGTTCCTGAGAAAAAGGGTCTTGACAGACGGACGGACGGACGGACAGACGGACAACAAAGTGATCCTATAAGGGTTCCGTTTTTTCCTTTTGAGGTACGGAACCCTAAAAAGATTCCTTCCGTTTGTAAATGAATTTCTTATTAAGGCCCTGTCAGTTGCCAAGAAAACTGTGAGTGTTTTTGAAAAATCACTGTAAATAAACTAACTACTACAGTTTATTTTTCAAACAAAATACATAGGAATTGAGGCTTTTCTAAAGTAGTAATATCTTTTTTAAAGGTAAATTTAGGCAAATTTAGAGGTATGTTTGTGATTTTTTTCTATCGAGCCCAAAATTCTCAATCGTGTTTTGGATACTGTGGGTATCTTAAGAAAAGCCTTAAGATTCCTATGTAAAATTTTTGAGAAATTAACTGTAGTTGTTTCATTACATTAATTTTTTTAAAAAAACGCACAGTATTGCGGGCTGTGAACCCATCTCGCCTTAAATATTGTGTTGATAATTGGCTCTCCAGGTTTTCATACAAATTGAACGACTTTCTTTATCTAGTAGTATATACAGATCTGTGTATGTGCGTCATGATATGCGTCTGTGTTGTGCGTCTGTAATTGCGTCTGTGATTGCGTCTATGACGTGCGTCTGTGATGTATGTTTGATCACGTAAAGACTTTACGCCCGGATTTCATTTTGGTGGTTTAGCTTTTTCCTCAGTTTATTTTACTGAAAAGCTTTTGCGAGAAATGTCCTTCCAAAGATGGATGCTTGATGTAGGTACGACATTTATATGAAAAAAGGTCTAGTCTTTTTAGCGGCAGGTACGCTGACGTTGACCCCGTATCAAATCAACACTGAATATAGGTTGATATAGGTATTAATTTTTGTCGACAGTCCGCGACAAAGCCACTTTCTCCGCTCTTCGCATGGTGATGATGCTAATGGCCATGCAGACCCTGTCCGGGTGCTTCGCCCTCATGAACTACGCAGCCGATGTGTTCCGCCGTGCAGGCACCGAGTGGAGCCCTAACATGCTGGCGCTCTTCATGGGCTCCTTGCAGCTGATCGGCGCCTTCTTCACCACTATGTCCATCGAGAAATTTGGCAGAAAGGTATTTGAACATCTTGTAAGTCATCATCATCTTCCGAGCGTATTCCCGGTTGCATCCTTAGCGGTAACGCTTCAGAGCCCGACCTTAAGACCCCTTACCTAAGTGATTTGACGAGGTTACTGGTTTTTACACAGAGATATATCTATCTAATGGCAGGAGGCTTTGCCCCCGAACGCGCTTATTTTTGCGCGTTGCGATATATTCGAGAAGAGAAAAGACCTATTAAGGCAATACCTGCAAAAAAAAATTCTACGTCTGTGATTTTACCGTGGCATGCATCTACTGGTAGGTCTTTTGAAAAAAAACCGGATAACAAGAAATGTCATCTGAAAAAACAATTGATCGTCAACACGATAACGTCACGAAAAGATATACTAATAATGCAATATTCTTTGTTTTCTATGTAAGTTCTACCACATAATAAATAATACTAACGTACAGAAGTCTCACTCAGCAAAGAAATTCAAAGAAATATCTACTCAATGTGGCTAGCGATATGGTTTAATTTAGCTCACGTCAGAACTCACCACCTTTTCGTATAGATACCTAGATATCCATTGACATTGACATTTCATTCTTATTACTCTGGACAAACGATTCGTATAACTGAATTTACCACCCGGAGGGGCCGCCTGCGCGCATAGTAATAATGTAGGTACATTTTCGATACCTAAACGGGGAGTGACACAGGCCCAAAAACAACAGAATACTCGGATATAAGTAAGTAAGTAATAAACTTGTCATAGTTTTTATGAATTAGTATTCAAGCGATGTGTGTACCAGTGCACGACTCATGTGATTTGTATGCCATTGTTGCTTAGGCAGCAACACACTATCGCATATCCCTGTAGGTACCTACGTAGGTATACCTATTTCTGTTTTTACTAATTGATTTAGTGGGGGTGGTTTAGCATGCAATAATAAAAGATTATCTCACACTAAAAGGTTGTCGTCGACAAGTCGCATTTTTTTATCACAAGCCACAAAAAAAATATAATAAATTATTTCAGCCAATACAATACAATTATATGAATCCGTGAGCCTGCAAGAGGCTTTATTTTAGTGAAGGTTGTTCAAAGTTTCACCTCTACTAGGCTCTTCACCACAGACCTACCACTACTAGACTTGCAACGATATTGCTATAAAGAGACTGTCAAATACAGTACAACGTAAGAAACGCTGATATGTTTTTGTCTCTATCGGCGTGGCTGCTATAAGCTGGCCTTTTTTTTTTTACGAGGTGAAAATGCCATCGCATACCGTTCCGCTGCGGGGACAGTGGAACAGGTTATGTGGGACTTGGACCCACTAAAAACACCTCGATGCCCTTCAAGCCAATACCGGGAAGGTGGGAGCGGTGGAGTTGCCACCAATCATCCACTCTTCCCAGCCACGGCAATGACCTTTTTAGGTCACTCACTCTACCCCAGGCTAATTGGATCTTGAACACAACAGTGAAAGACGAACAGGGACACATGTCCGTACTCCCAGCCAGGTGGACGACAGACTTAACCCCGTATCTGGCGTCCGTTGGCTATTCTCAGGGTGGTTGGAGTTGAGCATAAATGCGCCTCCTTCTGCCCGGTCTTCGACGTCCCATCTCTACTAGAGCCACTGCCTCTCTTTCGCGTTCTGCTGCCTCCTTGGCTGCCATTACAGTCTCGCTAAAAGTTTGCATGGCTTTCCAGCACCTTCCACTTCCAGCCATTGCTCGAATCACAGCAGGGAGTGAGAGGTCAGCACCCACAATTGCACTCAGATTGAGGCGTTCTTGCTCCCAGGCTGGGCATTCCTCGAGTGTGTGCTGGGCTGTGTCGTTGACACTCTCACAATGGTGACACTCTGTGGTTGGCTCTCTTATAGCTCTTATAGAAAAAAAAACATTTTTTTTTTGTATATGCATTTATTTTTCTACGTAGTCATCTTTTAACTCTATACATTTGTTCTACCTATACTCAAGCTTCAATAAACCATTTAAAAGTATGATTTTGGAAAGTCATTAAAATAGGCCTCGGTGGCGGCAATGACTTCGTCATTTGATCCAAATCGCTAGCCACCGAGCCATTTTTTTAGGTTGGGAAACAAAAAGAAATCGCATGGGGCCAAATCTGGAGAATACGGGGGGTGAGACGTAAACCATAAATCGCAAAGTGAATCTGCGAAATACAATTATTTTTATTATATGTCGGTGGTTGTATTAACGCTGTGTTAGGTACCAGCGGAAGTTTAGGTAAATATGCATCCGATTATCCGACCACTGCTAATCACGCATAATGTGAAAACCAAATATAGAGAAAGCACCAAATTAGTATTCTCTTAAAAATGGAGTGTGAAAATGGAGGAAAACCTTATCTTACTTTGCCATATCTCTTGTTTCAGGTTCCCTTAGCACTAAGTTCCCTGCTAGTATCCATCTGCATGGCTACACTGGCCACGTGTTTCCTTGTTGGAAGCGAGTCAGTGAGGTGGCTCCCTGTGGTGGCCGTATGCCTGTGTATTCTGGGGTATGGGGTGGGGTTAGCGCCCGTGCCGATGGTCGTCATGGCTGAGGTATTTACTTTCCAGGTAAGACATTTTTTTATTATTTAATTAGGGTTCCGTACAAAAAATTAAAAAACTGAACCCTTATAGGATCACTCGTGGGTCTGTCTGTCCGTCCGTCTGTCACAGCCAATTTCCTCCGAATCTACTGGACCGAATCAGGTGAAATTTGTTAGGATGGTGTAATCCTATGACCCAAACACACATGTGCAAAGTAAATAAATATTTTTTTTTAAATAAGGGTAATTTTTAGGGGACAAATTAGGAAATTGAAAAAAAAAGTTTTGCAAACCTTACTGTGTCATATATCAAATGAAAGGGCTTGTAATGAGGATCTCAAATATATTTTTGTTATAATTCTTAAATAAATAGTTTTGATTTTATTCATGAAAGAAGATGAAAATTGACCTTTCCCCCCCCCCCCCCCCTGATCTCCGAAACTACTGGGCCTAAAATTTTGAAAAAAATACAAAATATAGTTCATTGTTTGTGATTGTACGGAACCCTGTCCACGCGAGTTTAACTCGCACTTGGCCGGTTTTATTAAAGAATAACGAATACACTAAATAAAAACTTGAAACTAATTCAACCATGCGGCACGTTAGCAAGGACGCTGCTGGGTGCTTTACCGCCTTTCAATGCCAATACCGTACACACAACCGACCATACTTTTTTCAAATTCGCAACTTGCCAGATCTGCAAAGGGCCCGTATCACCCCTTAGGCGCGCCAGATTAGATCTGGCACTGGCGCGGGCAGACATGCCACGGACGTCTATCCTTTCCATTCGAATTTCGTACAAAGAACTTGGAAATAAAATCGGTGAATGGTGAGACGCGGACGCCGTATGGCGCGATGTCATGTCGATTGCATGTTAAAATTAGAACGTTATTGCCGTTCATTTTGTTCGAAATTTGAATGGAATGGAAAGACTTCCGCGCCACGTGGTGGCAGAACTATACCGTTCGAGGCCCGTGGCAAATTCATCAGAGGCAACGCCTTTGTAAAACATCAAGGCATAAGGAATAAAAAACGAAACGGCCCCCGGCGGCCCGGAAGCCCCTTCCGGCTCGCCCGTGGCATTTTGCTGACTTGCCACCCTGTAGTTACGCCACTAGCGCCAAGTCTTTGCTTCCTCCAGATCGAATACGTCTTGCACCCATCTTGCGCCTTAGATACCCTTTTTATCTGCTAAAAGCTAGTATCGGCAGCTTTTGCACTAAAAATAATAACCTTCAATAAGTGATATACTTATTTATCCTACATTGAATAAAAATTTTGACTTTGACTCTGCTGAACACACAAAAACTAACTTTGCGTTTTCAGATGCGCGCGCGCATGGCGGGCGCCTCCATGGCGTTTTCCTTCTTTTGCAGCTCTATGACCGTGATCTTCTACACGCCAGTGGCCAACCAGTTCGGGCCGTATGTAGTGTTCTACACATTTGCTGCCGTCACGCTGTACGGCTTCCTGTACACGATCCTTTGGGTGCCAGAAACCAAGGGCAAGAGTTTGCAGCAAATCCAGAGCTATTGGAAGAAACCAGATCTGCCTGCGCCTGTTTTTGTATAACAGATCCTTTTAGGCTGCCCGCCTCCATCCGATAATCGGTTTCCGATTTTTTTCTTGGAGAAAAATAGAACGTAGGTACTGAGTTCAATAGTGCAACGCACAGGTCCCTACAAAGAGTAACTCGGAAATTCCCACAAAAAAAATCGGCCCGACTATCGGTCCTACAAAGTCTGACGTGGGCGGGCACCCTTAAAGTGGCACGATGGACGTACGTAGCTTCTTGTCCGCGTTTCTGTGTCAAGCAACATTGAGCATTACGAAATGATGATAAAGTCTAATTTGGTTTGACATATAAATCAACACTATCGGACGACTTTCGTATTATTATAAGTAGTAACAGTGCAGAAGTGAAGAACTTGACAAATCGTACCCTGATAAAACGAAGGAAAAAAACTAGGTACCTACTATTTAGGGCGTCCGCTAGCCTCAATGCACGTATGTCCCCACACTAAGCGGGCGCAGTCTATCACTGTCCCAAACTCTATGTGTGAAAGAGATAGCAGAATCCGTCGCGTGATGCCGTCTCTGTCGCACATAGAGTTTGTGACAAAGGTAGACTGAACCCGTAGCATGCGCCCGCTTAACGTAGCGGACGCCTTTACCAGGGTACGTTTTGGAAAATTTAGTTTAGCACAATACGTCCGAGACGTAGTACATTTGCATGCTCAAATACAATAAGAAGGTACGTACTTAAAAGTACTTACTTACCTCTAGTAACTTATGAATAAAATAAAGCTTTTCGTTGTTCTATCTACCAGCATACGGAAGATTGCCTACGCCGCGTTCTAAGTTTCAACAAGGCGTAGGTAAAAAATCATGTTACATTATATGCCTTCTTCAAACCACAGCGTAACACTGATTACCTGCTTCATATTATGTTCTTACAGTTCAATCCGCAGGGAACTTAAAGGAACAGACTTTCCTATGCTGCTATCCTTTTCTGTCGCTCAGAACCGTCATTTGCTAGTGCGAGAAACAGAGCAAGGGAATGCGGCCGCATCGCCGATTCAGCGGCATACCGGCTCTCTTTTTCGCTCTAGCAAATGTCGGTGCTGAGCTACAGAAAAGGATAGCAGCAGAAAGTGTAGTACGATGTAGCACTCTAAAGTTGCGTTCTCATTAAGGGACCACAGGAGTTTCTGAATGCATAAAATGCTACTTTACAAATGCGGCTTTAGTAAAAGTTCTAAAACAATTATAAATTCATTCTCTTAGGTAATTTGTAATAAAATTATTCTATAGCATTTGCGAACGCGGACTATACAAAGATACAACTTCTTTCCGCGTACGCATATGCGCCCGCGAACGCTGCCAGTACGATTTGAACGTTTGAAGTCAGATCGTGGTGCGAGTTATGGTTTCATGCATTTAGAATTAACACCTAAGTCATCAAATCAGAACGAAAGAAATTATACCTAAAAGTGAATAAGCATTTAAGAATTATGTTTTTATATTAGGAAAGTATTTTTATATACGAGTAGCTAAACTAGATATATTCATGGACCAAAAAGACAACCTCGTGTGACCTTGTATATGTGTGTTACAGAAGAATGAATAAATGAATTATCTATCTATCTATCATAACCTTCATACTTTAAAGTGCAATTCGATTTTTTGTTTCAATGTTGTAGCTAGATGGAGCTACTAGTTAGATAGTTGGTAGTTTCCTAGTGGTGCTGCTTACTTCGAAAAGATGGCGGTATAAACGTTTATTTTTTAGGAACAAAGAAGCGGCATCTCTGATTTTTCCTGGATACCGTAAGCCTAAGTATCCGCAGCATCCATTGTATGACTAGCGGGTGAGATAGTAGCGACATCTAGAAATAATACAGGATTTTGGTTTAATACAGAAATAATACTGCTTTCTAGCGGAGTACGCTTTTTGTATGGGCTTGTCAGTCCTCTTGTATTGTTCGTTTATGGTTTGTTTATAATTTTTATTGAGAGAAGGTACCTGTCCATTTTTTGTTTGAATTATAAATTTAAACATACATTAAATTAGTGTTTAAGTATCTATATCAAATATTATAACTTTTACATTTTGTTACAAATGGGATACCAAATAAAATACACAATTTATATGTTTATTATTTATTTTAATACATAACTACAGAGAATCATCAGCGCGGCGCTCAGGCGCCGCGACCACAGGACTTTTTGGTACACTTAAAACAATCGTAACTTAATCGTATCGCCCTTACAAAAAACGTGCGAATAACCTTCACTTTGCCAACACTTCGTTTGAGCGGGACTCGCGATAGACGCTCGTGTCGTCTGTCTCTTTCGCACGCATTGTGTGTGACCGCGAAGGAACGAAACTTGCACAATGTAGCACTGAATAGCCTGAATTTTTAACTGTGATTTTATATTCATTGCCTGTATTTTAATTATCAAATAAAATTATATCATTACAAAACAGGCAATGAGTATGAAACCAAACTTTGAATTTAGGTCTTTTTCAAAAAAAGATACACGCACGAGTCCCGCGCGACGCTGCGTCGGCTTTTTAACTTAAAAGACAGTAGCACAACTACCGCCATTTACTTCATATCGTTAAATTCAATATTTTAGAAAATAACGTTAATTATTATAATTTTACATTTCAATTATTACAATGTTCATTCACTTGATAATATTAGGATCCAATCACTCGAAATTTTAGTCACGGCCGATATTTCAAGTATCTTTAGTGGATTATGCCCAAAAATTAGTCACATCACACGTTTACACTTCGTGGCGTTATAAACTACGACATTTCACGTGCTGAATCAAAGTCGACAAGTGAATACTAAAGAAACCACAATAAATTCAACCTTAAACCATTGACCTACGGTTTAACATATACTTCTAGAAGAAGGGTCATGCCGATCTACACATTCGTTTCTAAAGAGATTTATCAAATGAAAATTATTGAGAAAATTCTCCAGGCGTCTATAAAGTCTTCACACGTCACTCTCACAGTTAAACCAATGGGAATCAATTTCAAGAGAGATGCAGGCCCAGCCCTGTCTACCTCGTAATAAAAAGTGATAGTATAAGCCTACGAATAAGTACTATAGCATGTGGAAAGCGAATATTTTAACCTAACACACTTGAAATCAAAATTTACACATCAAAAACTGAATTCACTCATCAACTTTGATTTAGCATATGAAAAGTCCCTAAACATAAGACACGTGCGTACGCGCAATTTACATAAACTTAGGATCGACCAGCCGAACTAATTACAACTAAACAACGCGCAAACAATTATAATTAAATCAAAATTAAAAAAGAACTATAATACAGACTCTTCTCTCTTCGCCTTCTAGCTAAGACACCACAGACGTTCATCGGCCGATAGTATGCCTACTTTAGAACTTCTTTTTTTTACACTGGGAACCTCTTAGGCTAAATACACCACTCAAACCATTGCATATTAAACGTTATTCCCACAATGCAAAGTCTACTTTTCTATGGCTTCAGGAGCCATAGCTCTTTTATTTACTTTGATGGTGACTATACGTCCGGGTTGCACCGGCCTTTTTTCCAGGTATTTTAAAAATTGATTCCCAGAAAAAATGTTTCAACACAATTTTGTCAAACCCTGTACCCTGGTGTAACCCTGGTACTGATTAAGAAAACTTTCGGTCGATATTTAAGGCCGTACCTGAATTTTCCGGGGTCCAGTGCTGCCCCCATTTAAAATAAATCATTTCAAAGAAAACGGAGAAATCATTTAAAATTTTGCTACTACCAAAAGTATTTTATGAACTACTGTTTACAGTTTAAAGTGAGAACGTTAAGCTTTACTACGCACATTTGCGAAAAACGGCCGCTTTTAGCAAATGTGCGTAGTAAAGCTTAACGTTCTCATTATGAACCGTAAACAGTAGTTCAAAAAATAATTTGAGGTACGACTCGGTAGTAGCAAAATTTTAAATAATGTCTCCGTTCTTTGAAATGATTTATTTTAAATGGGGGCAGCACTGGACCCCGGAAAATTCAGGTACGGCCTTAAGTCTATATTATGTGGATTTCGTAGGCTGGATTTCCACCAAAACTATGCATAAGCGCGTATGCAAGAATGTCTCGTGGGTATTTCAAGTCATTATGGCACGGACACAGAGCGTCACGTCTCTCATTTGAGGCGTCCGCTACATTAAGCGGGCGCATGCGACGGGCTCAATCTATCTCTGTCACAAACTCTACGTGCGAAAGAGATAGACTGAACCCAGCGCGTGCGCCCGCTTAAGGTGAATATAGAAGCAAATGGCCTTGAAGTGTGAAATAAATTGTTAACTCGTAAATATGGTGATAATTTCCATTTTGCTCTTCGTCATGCACTAGATAGCCCTTTAAATTATTTTATAAACTGCCGTTGAAACTATTATTGGTGATGCGTCTAGCTTTAAAACTTGCCGTGGCCACTTTTGGCGGAGGCAAGTTGTAAAGCTAGACGGACTAATGTAAATACTTTTAACGGTGGTTCATAAAATAATTTAAAGGGCTATCTAGTGCATGACGAAGAGCAATATGGAAATTATCTCCATATTTACGAGTTAACAATTTATTTCAAATGAGGGCGCCACTTCAAGGTCATTTGCTTATATATTCACCTTAACGTACCGGTCGCCCTTACTATCGTTAGGGAAGAAACAGTATTTTTGATTCATGGTACATTCAGCATAGCTTTGGTCGAAAGCTTGCCTCGTGATAGCACAGAAGGGGCCACAAAACGATTGATCCAATTTGATGTTTTTTTTTACTTTACCGTTTTAAAATTATCTTTCACTATTTCGGAGATTTCATTTTATACTTATGGCCCATCTTGCGTTATCCAGAATTCTGATTCGTCCATTTCCGAATAACCTACATTCGCGAACCACATAAAAAAAATATTTTACGATTTTTATACAAATTCTATAATCGCCTAAATCAATTCAATAAACATTTAAATGTTTTCATTATTATTATTTTTATTGTTTGTCAAAATTATAACCGTCATGTTCTTAAATATGAGACACGAAATAAAGTGTTTGCATTTTAATGACAGTTAAATATTAGATATAGATAAAAAAAATATTCAAATATTTTATTCAAATTATTTTAGATTCTATACTTATCTTTTTTGTCAAATCATATAAAACGGACAATAAACGTGATTTGGTTTGTATTATTCAAACATAGTGTCTAAGAAAATTTTGTTACAATAGCAATTTAATAAATTATTCACAGACCAAATATTAAATGATTGCGTAATTTAAGCCCTTTCCATATAGCCTGGCCAATAAATGGAAACTGAACTGAAAATAAGTTTGCACAAATAAAGCGTTCAAGTCAGGTTAAAGTTATTTTAACTCAGAGTTGCGATTTCTACGTATTTGTGGCAGTGTATATTATAAAACTGTAGTATGACTGATGTACTTAGACCCACTTAAATCGACATTTGTTTCTCATATACATAAATACGGACCAATGGACACTTGTCCTTAGAAAAAGCTGACAAATGCCCTTAATTCATTTCACAGTCGTGTCAAAAATAAATAATCCCAATAGCGTGATCCACGCAATACCATTCTTTTGATAGTTACTTACTCATGTAACTGAATCTCGAAAAGGGAATTTATACTTTATTCTCATCACAATAAAGTCGAAGGCCTTTTGGTTCGGCCGTGTGTATTAGTATGGTTTTAGCCAGTCTTCAATTAAGCGTATGAATATTTGTCTGCATTCCGGAACGTCGGGACGTCTATTCACAAATTTTCACCTTCGCCGCACACTGTAGACATAATCGCTACGACTTGTCGCTAACAAAACGTCTATGAATTTATCATGTAAGTATACATTTTTGTTGGGTTATTTAAGAGATATAAATAAAATTGTCAAGGAAAAAACCAGTTAATTTTAGCTCTTATTCTGTATGACAATAAAACATTAGCAAGCAAAATCAAAATATACAAAAATATAGAATACTTAAAGACGAGCTGACTTGTATCCTTGTATTTTTATAGTATTTTATATTCGTTTCATATAACGATGTTTGCAGTTTAGAACAGCAATAGTTTCGTCAGTTTTCGAGCTGGAACTATTAAAAATCGAAAAAAATTTTAGGGACAGTTTACATTGCGCGGCTACTTATGGCGTAGTGGTCGCTCACTCGCTCAGCGTCCGCTTGGACGCGGGTTCGTCTAGGTCCGTCTCGGGAGGTTGTTCCAGGCCTGGCAGCTGGATCTGTGTGTCTGATGCCTCGGATGGCTGTGGAAAAGAAGTTGCATTAGTAATGTGGTTATTAGAGCCGAAGTGTAAGTTTTAAACGGTCATTTTTGTTCTCAGCCTAATTAACGCGTCGCTTTTTAACCACTTGAAAAAGCGACGTGTTAATTAGGCGGAAAACAAAACAGGACATTGTATAGTCGATGGTTTTTTACATTGGATGTTAATTTTGTCAAAAAGCAAGTAGAAAAAAAAGCGACGTAAAGTATTTAGATTTTGTTGGGAAAATGTTGCATTGCAGTTTTTGTCGCTTTTTCTGCACAGTTTATTAATAACAAAATTAAAATGTTGTTCAAATATGCCACAACAAAAAAAACCAATGACCAATAAAAATAAACGAATTTTCGAGTCTCACAACCATGCATTACATTACATTGGTACATTTTTTCCTAGTATTTTTACTCAAAACTCATTCTCAGGGCTTACAGCTAGAAATTATATACTCGTATTGTATTGTAATTATATATTGTCCCACTGCTGGGACAATATAGGTCTGACTGCCTCCGCGGTCCAGTGGTCAAGGTGTTTGCCTTGTGATCCGGAGGTCATGGGTTCAAATCCCACTGTGAAGCACACTTTGTGAAAAAGTTGTTTTCAGTCTGGTTAGGATATTGCAGGCTTGAATCACCTGATTATCCGAAAAGAAAGATGATTCTGTGCTTCGGAAGGCACGTAAAGCTGTTGGTCCCAAACGCCATCTAGCGTTTGTACCTATCCTAGGATTGGTTCTGGTCTACCCTTTGGGTTGCGGAGGTAAGACGGCAATCGCTCTGTGTAAAAACCAGTAACCTCGTCAAATCACCTAGGTAAGGTAGCGGACCCCGGGCTCTGAAGCGTAACCGCTGACGATGCAACCGGGAATACGCTTGGATGATGATGATTGTCCCACTGCTGGGACATGTCGCATATTTCTCGTGAAATCAGATTATTTCAAATTATATACAGGCATCTGAGATCGCGACGACACCATCTAATGACGGCAGTTTGGAAAAACGGCCGTGCCGTAACACATGAAGTGGCTCGATTAAGATTATGGTCGTTCTGAAACGTTTACACGCTACACTAGCGCTCGTAATTTTAAAGAAAAGCTGCCGATACTAGTTTCGAAAGCTTGAACTGCTTGGTGTGAACTGAGCCTTACCCTACTACTCACTATTACACGAAACGAATACAAAAGTTATGGACGTGTGAAAGTGCCTGCAAAAGCGTAATTACTGAATAAAAATTTGATTTTGACCAAACCAAGTACAGACCACGCCCGGGATTCCTTAAACCTTTCTTTCTCTCTCTCTCTCTCATCTCAGTTGCATCCTCAGCTGCAACGCTGCGAGGCCCGGGGTCCGCTTTATGGCTTTTCCTTCTCCATTTCGCACGGTCTTGAGCATCCTTGGTTGTAAGACCATTGGCACGCATGTCATCCTTGACGACGTCAAGTCAGCATTTCTTGCGTCTCCCACTATTGCCGGGCCCCGGCGGAGGGAGCGTGGCTATAGATTAGTTTCCCACGTAGCTTTCCTACCACCACGTAGGATTCCTTAACATGCGTATCCCGGCGGGTCATCGAGCTATGTATATGTCGTGAGCTAATCGTTTAATTGGACCGATCTAGATCTGCCTGGGCAGATCAAGATGTGCCGCCATATTTGGCTGCCTAATAACCGCGAAATTGTTCAAAGCATAACGCTTGATGATTTGGCCGGCCATACTTGGGCAAATCGATTCTGTAGCAAAACACAAGCAAATAAAATTAAGTTTAAATAATTATTTTACTAGATAAAAAGGCTTTTATATAATAAAGATATACTCAGCTATGTTCGGTTAGTCTGTTGGCATTTTCCGTTTGTGATATTAAACGTCGAAATGGGATGACCAACAATTGGGTAGATGACTGGGTCAAAAATAAATTATTTGATACTGTTAAGAAAATAAAACGTCCCAAAATAGTGTCACTTGCCATCGATCATATCAATTTGCAACATGATTTTAGATTTTTTTATGCAGAAAAAAAAATGGTTGCCTGTAAAGTCGGTTTTACGGGCGAAGATTTTACGTGACAACGGCGGCAGACCGATCATAGTTGAGTGGGAGAGAGACGCAAGGCATTCGGCGGGCCTCTCTCTCGTTCGGTGACTCATCGTAACGTTACCGAGCGTTACACTTTTTCATAAGTGACTCCCAGCCGCAACCTAATTTAAGACGTTGTCACGTCAAAACTGATATTAAGTGCGCTATTTGACTACAAATATCTATGACGTCATGGTTTTGTATTTCATACAAATCCCATAGAAAATGTTTGTTTTGACATTAAGAAAAAGTGTCTGATTTGTCATTTTGTCATCTAGCGGATTAGGAACAATGACTTTTATTTAAAGTGTTTCGCTTTCTAAAATTATAAGATCAAAGAACATTATGAAGTAATAGTCTGAGGAATCCCGTTGCATGGACAACCTTCTTTTCTTCACAATTTTCGATTTCTTGTGACGCTGCCATGTTTTCTGCACGTAAACACACAGTTGACTGCCACTTGATACAGCGCAACGGCGCCAAAAGCGTCGCAAAGTGAAACTACATCACGATACGCCCAGCCATATCTCGATGTGTCCAACGGACTGAAAGGGCAAATCAACAAATAGGCTGCTCTCATCGATCTGGCCAATGATATAATTGGCCAAATCAAAAACCGGCGGAATATCTTGATCTGCCTAGGGAGATCTTGATCGGCCCAATACAAAGATTGTCCCACGGCATATATAACTTTCAGAGTGACCTAAACATTGAAAACACGCACAAACACAAAAACGTATAAAAATATACTAACTACATCAAGACAGAGAAAGTCGCCAGTACTACATAGGATTACCTTAGCGTCGATACTTCCAGAGCGGCCGGTTGGGAGCTTGAAACATTGCATACAGTCCATGTTAGACATATCACGAGTTACGTAAGCAATATGCACAACGTTATGCAGTTTTAAAGCAATAACACTTATGCATTGATTTACGAGGGGTAAAATGTAAATATACCGCCCCATGTCCAGTTATTTCTGACAGCGACGGGGTGGAGTGCAAATAGGAGTCCAGACTTGTTTTACGAGGGGCAAAATGTAAATATACCGCCCCATGTCCAGTTATTTCTGACAGCGACGGGGTGGAGTGCAAATAGGAGTCCAGACTTGTTTTACGAGGGGCAAAATGTAAATATACCGCCCCATGTCCAGTTATTTCTGACAGCGACGGGGTGGAGTGCAAATAGGAGTCCAGACTTGTTTTACGAGGGGCAAAATGTAAATATACCGCCCCATGTCCAGTTATTTCTGACAGCGACGGGGTGGAGTGCAAATAGGAGTCCAGACTTGTTTTACGAGGGGCAAAATGTAAATATACCGCCCCATGTCCAGTTATTTCTGACAGCGACGGGGTGGAGTGCAAATAGGAGTCCAGACTTGTTTTACGAGGGGCAAAATGTAAATATACCGCCCCATGTCCAGTTATTTCTGACAGCGACGGGGTGGAGTGCAAATAGGAGTCCAGACTTGTTTTACGAGGGGCAAAATGTAAATATACCGCCCCATGTCCAGTTATTTCTGACAGCGACGGGGTGGAGTGCAAATAGGAGTCCAGACTTGTTTTACGAGGGGCAAAATGTAAATATGCCACCCCATGTCCAGTTTATTTCTGGCAGCGACGGGGTAGAGTGCAAATAGGAGTTCAGACTTGTTTTACGAGGGGCAAAATGTAAATATGCCGCCCCATGTCCAGTTTATTTCTGGCAGCGACGGGGTAGAGTGCAAATAGGAGTTCAGACTTGTTTTACGAGGGGCAAAATGTAAATATGCCGCCCCATGTCCAGTTTATTTCTGGCAGCGACGGGGTGGAGTGCAAATAGGAGTCCAGACTTGTTTTACGAGGGGCAAAATGTAAATATGCCGCCCCATGTCCAGTTTATTTCTGGCAGCGACGGGGTAGAGTGCAAATAGGAGTTCAGACTTGTTTTACGAGGGGCAAAATGTAAATATGCCGCCCCATGTCCAGTTTATTTCTGGCAGCGACGGGGTGGAGTGCAAATAGGAGTCCAGACTTGTTTTACGAGGGGCAAAATGTAAATATGCCGCCCCATGTCCAGTTTATTTCTGGCAGCGACGGGGTAGAGTGCAAATAGGAGTCCAGACTTGTTTTACGAGGGGCAAAATGTAAATATGCCGCCCCATGTCCAGTTTATTTCTGGCAGCGACGGGGTAGAGTGCAAATAGGAGTCCAGACTTGTTTTACGAGGGGCAAAATGTAAATATGCCGCCCCATGTCCAGTTTATTTCTGGCAGCGACGGGGTGGAGTGCAAATAGGAGTCCAGACTTGTTTTACGAGGGGCAAAATGTAAATATGCTGCCCCATGTCCAGTTTATTTCTGGCAGCGACGGGGTAGAGTGCAAATAGGAGTCCAGATTTGTTTTACGAGGGGCAAAATGTAAATATGCCGCCCCATGTCCAGTTTATTTCTGGCAGCGACGGGGTGGAGTGCAAATAGGAGTCCAGACTTGTTTTACGAGGGGCAAAATGTAAATATGCCGCCCCATGTCCAGTTTATTTCTGGCAGCGACGCGATTGGGGTGGGGACGGGGGTGCAAATGGGAGTCGCGGGGCATAAAAAGCTAGTAACGGCACTGACCGCAGCACACTTGTGATACTCAACACGACCTACCTCTACGTCGTTGGTGTTGGCGGGCTCGGGCGCGGGCCGCGCTCTCTTCTTGCCGCGCACGTTGTTGGGCTCCGCCGCTGGCGCAGAGCGCTTCGGTTGGAACTGTGCAAACAAAACACATAGCTATACCTCGTAATAAGTATGTAATAAGGATCAATATACTATGTACATTATAAATTATAGCCATGTGGTTCCCGGCAGAGTAGAATAGGACCATTCCAAGTCTTCGCGTGGATGTCGTAGAAAGCGACTTAGGAAACACAAGCTAAACAAAGCTTATAAACATCAATGAGACCTTAGATGGAGAGTGTAGGCCAAATCCTCTGACTGCTCTGGCTCTGGTAGTACAGAAAGGGTCGTGCTGCTGCAGTGGAGACTGAAAAAGACCTGATGATGATGACTATGTATGTACATAGACCGGCTGTGTGGAACATTTGCCGTTCTATTTTTGGTAATTTACATAGCTATCACGCTGCAGCGCCTAAGTCGTTTTTAGTCGATTGAAAGTTATTCCTTTACACTTTTATTTTTTTTTGTTTTATTTTAATTTTAACTGCGCCTGTTATCTTACTTATATACTTCACACTCCTTGTCTTTATGGTTGCCTGTAAGAGATTGCTTCGGCGATAAGGCCGCCTCTTGTACCTTATTTATTTATAAGTTCCGTAAACTCTGTAATTTTTTGTTTTTTATTTGGTGCAATAAAGATTTTCCTTGCTTGAATTATTCGTCCAATATTTGAATACTTAATAATTCATCTTAATTTCAAATTTAATTTTAATTATGTTTACCACGTTTTCTTATGGTTTTCACTTATAAATGTCGAAAGCACTAGAGCTAGGCGTACGAGTATAAGAGCTAGCAAGCGACTAAGTAATTTGTATGGAGATTGATTTTGCGTATTTCTAAACGTATTTATTGGGAAAAGTTGTTCAGAAAGATGAACTGAATCACCTCTTAGAATATTTATACTGAATTTAAAATAATAGTGTATAGTAAGGTCAGTCATAGCCCAGCGGATTAGCTCATCGAAGTGGCAGTGGGCGGGGCACATAGCGCGAAGACGGGGCAGAAAGGTTCTCGAATGGCGGCCACGTATCGGCAAGCGAAGCGTAGGACACCCACCTGCTAGGTGGTTGGACGACCTGAACAAGGTTGCAGGAAAACGCTGGGTGCAGGCCGCTTCCGATCGATCTATGTGCAGCAGTGGACTTCCCGTAGCTGATATGATGATGACGATAATAATAGTAAGGTCTACATTTAACCATACCTGTAGTTCTGGCGGCAGGAACACACGCGTGTTGACGAAGTACTCGGGCTGCGGCGCGAAGTACATGGTGGGGATGCGCGCGTCCGACGGGAACTCGCGCAGCTCGAACGACGACGAGCGCGCCCATATCACTGACATTGCTAAGTCGCAAGTAGCCCACATTTTCTGAAACAGGAAATCAGAGATGTTAAGATTAGCGTGCGACACTTAAATTTCAATCGTGATTATGGAGTATGTATGTAGTTCACACTGGCTGGAGCCAGATTTTTTGAGTTGCCTACATGGACGAAAAATACAAGATGACTAGCAATCCCATACAAACAACTAGACTGCTAGAAAGCCAAAATCCTGTATTATTTCTAGATGTCGCTACTATCTCGCCCGCTAGCCATACAATGGATGCTGGGTACTTTAACTGACGGTATCCACCAAAAATCAGAGATGGCGCTTGTTAGTTCGTAGAAAATAAACGCTTATACCGCCATCTTTCCGAAATTAAGCGGCACCACTGCGAAACTACCTTCTTTCCCTAACCTAAAGACGCTTGCAAACTAAAAGGGCACTACACGCGCGTTGCTGACTGTAAAGAAATCATTTCGCCCTTTTTACCCGACTGCGGCACAGGAGGGTTATGTGTTTGACCTGTGTGTATGAGCGGTCTATTTTCCCATTAAACTAATAAACGGCTAAACCGATTTTAATAAATTATACGTGATTAGAATAGTCTTAACCACTAGTGTCATAGGCTATATTAAAATTATTCAGTTGTTGGGTTTTAGTTTTTAAAACTATATCTTGTGTCAAACAAAAAATGAACTTACATAATTAACGGCGTCGTCTGTCTCATTGAGAGCATCTTTGTGACACTTCATCCTCTCCACGAGGTTCTTGTAGAAGCCGTAGCAGTACAGGTCGTTCCGGGTGATCAGGGGCTCCAGAATGAACCACAGGCAAGTCTTTACCACCTGTAACATGAAAAACAACAATCCGCTAGATGACAAGGCAAATCTGTAAATTTTTTCTAAACTTCAAAACAAACATTTTCTATGGGATTTGAATGAAATACAAAATCGTGACGTCATAGATTTTTCGAGTCAAATAGCGCTCCTAATATCAGTTTTTGTGCATTAATAAGTCTAAACTCATGTTGAAAATGGATATGATCAATGACAAGTGACACAATTTTGTGACGTTTTATTCTCAAACAGTACCAAATATTTTTGACCCAGTCATCTACGCAATTATTTGTGAGCACGTACGCGGCGTCCTATCTCAACAGTAGCGCGGCCCGCCGGGGTCGGCTGCGCGGGCGGCGGGACAAAAATGCCTGAAATACTCAATGACATCTTTGCAGTATGAGTTTGTTCCGGTCGCCGTTGAGACGGCCGGCCCATGGTGTTCTGAAGCAAAGAGCTTTATTCGTGAGATAGGACGTCGCTTGATGGGACCGAGGATACGACCACCGCTCCGGTTCTTTCGTTCCTTTAGTATGGCCCCGGACGGCATACTAAAGGGGCGGCGGCAAGGCTAAATATTATTCCATGAGTTTTGACAGCACCCCGGATACTTCTCACAAAGATCAAATAAGCCAAGTAGGTAATTAAGATATGTAAAAAAATATCTTAGAAAGTGCATTTCTAACTTCTCTTACATAATTAAAATAATGTCAACTTTTTAATGTCTATTTTACATATCTTAATTACCTACTTGGCTAATTTGATCTTTGTGAGAAGTAGCTTGGCGGAAGAAAGAGAGATATGGCAAGCACTCCACCGACAAGAGCCCAGCTCTTAAATATAAGAAGAAGAATTAAAATAAAAGGGCCACAAATTTCCGGTCAGCTCTAGGCGGCGAAAGCCCGTGTAGTGGCGTAGCGCACTTGCTACGATGTTTTAGAATCACTCTGCATGCATGTGTCCATACCTTCAGCTGAGCGACGTTGTCGTAAGCCGTGAAGGCGGGGTCGTGCGTGAGCACCGGCACCGCGAACACCAGCATGTAGTCGGGCAGGATGTGCGGCAGCTGGCTCACTGCTTGCTCCACTGCAACATACAAAATACCATCAAAGGGGCCTTTAAAATATTACGTAAGCACCAAAGGGGGGGGGGGGGGGAGGACGTCTTCGATTTGCTTGTTTTTGATGACATTAGAAAAGGACGTGTTATTTATTCTTCGTCTAAGCGCGATCCCGGTTGCATCCTCAGCTGTGCTGCTTCGGATCCCGTGGTGCGCTTTTCCTGGAGAAGAAAAAGCTTCTTCTCCAAATATAACATGCATGTCAATGGTCACCCAAGGATGCCAAAGACCATGCAAAATTGAGAAGAAATAGCCGGAACAGTTTAAATTATTTGACAATAGTTTTACGACCGGCCGCCTGCCTGACGTCAACCCTACTTGGGAATACAATTGTACGAGCACGAGATGCTTGTGCTTAGTCCTTTAGTCGCCTCTTACGACATCCACAAGAGATGGAGTGGTCCTATCCTAACCCGGAACCACACGGGGTCATTTATTTAACTTTATTACAAAAACATGTAATAGGCGGACTTAAGGCTCAGGGCCTTTTCTACCGGTTGAACCTAAAGGTGGTGCTGATAAAAGCAAAGTCCATAATGAGGAACACTTGAACTTCTCAGACAATTCCTGGAAATAGGCATTTTCCATGCCAAGTCCTGATTTCTCATATAATTAAGGGATATGTAAGGGATTTCCATCACCGTATCTAAAATCTCTGGCGGAGTCCTATTTTCTTAATATTTACTACTATCAGACATTTTTACAAACAAAACAAAACGTATGCAAAGAGAAGACAAAATATTTATTACTTGAAAACGTAAGGACAAAGATAACTATTTTTTTTGTACGACCCTGGTTACCAATCCTTTTAAGCCATCATACAGCAATCAAAAACTGTTTGTAATGCTATAAAAGTGAGCAGCGTCTATAGCGTTCCATTAATAAACGAAGGATTCAGAACGCATAAAGGGTGTCACCATTTTTATGAGATGTATGTATTCATTTTGATGATATGTATCCAGAACCGTAACAAAAATTTCTGTATCGTAATGGTTAAAAAAATATTTTATAACATTATTTTGTTCGAGAAGAAGTGTTATAAAGTGATTCTATTTTTAAATTTTGGTATTGTATTGTATTTTTAAAGTACGTCAATATAAAATTTTACGACATGAGATTAGGTCGCATGCTGTCTGTGGTAGTACCTTTGGTGCCGACGGTGATGTTCCTGACGTACTCGCGCCGCCGCACCACGTCGGCCAGCATGTACTGGCGCACCAGCGCGCGCAGCCGCCGGTCCGGCTCGCGCCCGCCCAGCGCGTACATGCCCATGAAGTCTAGTGGCAAGCACTTGTTGGGGATACCCTGACATTTGTAAAACAACTAATTGGTCACAAATACTTAAAAATCAAAAAAATAGAAAACAATATAAAAGAAAATACAACTGTTCTAGCTTGGGAGTAGCCGAGTTAATAGTATAATAATTTATAATATTTTTTTATACAACGTGGAAGGGATATGCTCGTAATAAATCGAACCACAGTCTATACAAGATCATTATAGTATAATAAAATCAAAATAACAGCCAAAAAACAAAAATAAATTTCGGCATTTCCATACAAAAGTATGCAGCCGCCCAGGCGATTTGTATGGGAATGTTGATTATTTTATTTTATTTTGACTGTATTTTAATTTCATCATACTTTAGTGATCTAGTACAGCCTGTGATTTGATTTATTACGGGTACGTCTCTTCCTCGTTGTATACTCTTTTTTATAAATTTTTTTGGCTGCTGCTCTAAATAAGCTAGTACAATTTACCTAACGTATAATAAAATATTTTTTTGCTTTCCAGACATACTCGGATCAACTGATCGGTCAACTTGTACGGAAGGCCAAAATTATTTTTCATATTCCGATGTATGTTCTTTGGGGAGAGTTGTTCCGTATCATGGACTGAATTCAGCCTTAAATAGTTTCAATATATTTTGTTAGATCCTGTACGCTTGTCGACCCATAATCGAAGAAAGATCAAACTGACCAAAGGCAAGTTATTTTTTAATAGTTACCTTTGATAATCCTTTGTGTAGTTTCGCTGCGAATGTTTCTCTAACTTGTGGAACCTCGTCCTGAAAACAAACACATAAAGTGTACTTACAAACACTATATAAACATTCGTAAGTAGAATATTATCTAAAGGTCTATTACTAGTGGAGTAGACCAAATTAAGTATAGTAAATTAAGAACATCGCGCGAGGAAAGAATTTTTTTTTTTTTTTAATCGTACTGTAGGCGAGAACAGCCGGAAATCTGGACATCCGGATACACGAAAGAAGTTTCGCCCGGTCAAATATAGTACTAGATGTATAAATATCATATGGAGTGGAGGGGTTAGACTAATGTCGAAATGTAGAAAAAAAAAATTGGGAATATTCTGGCAATATTTAAAAAAAAAAAAATTTTGGGGATTATTTACGGAAATATTGAGAATATTATATAGAATATAGCAGGTACAAATAAAAGCCTTTTAAAGTTACACATAAACATTTCATTTCTAATCACATTTTTCATTACACTATATATTGTATCTTGGACTTGTACCTTTAAAGTTTAAAGTAATAAGTTACTTACAATCATGAGATGTGACAGGTTGTAGAATTGTTCCGCTGTGAACTGATCTCCGACGCCCTTCTGCTCGCATATCTTGAGCATGGCCGCGCCCGCCGCCAGCCTCAGGTGCGCCATCTCAGCTTTCGACAGCTGGTTTTGCTGGACGAGCAAAGTGTTTCTTGTATTAGGTATTAGTATCTGGGTGAGTGCTTCGCTCGATGAACAACACGGAGATAAAGAGGTTCTACAACGTGGAAGGGACATACCCGTTATAAATCGAACCACGGGCTATACTAGAGCACTATAGTATAAAAAAAAATTTGCCATTCCCATACAAATCGTCCGGGCGGCTGCACACTTTTGTATGGAAATGGCAATTTTTTTTTGTTCTTTGGCTGTTATTTTCATTTCATTATACTATAGTGATCTAGTATAGCCCCTGCTTCGATTTATTACGGGTATGTCCCTTCCACGTTCTATAAGAATGAAACCTTGCTAGATCGATTTTACGCCCCCGAAACCTGAGCCGTTTCCGAGACCCTTAAAATAAATAAACGCATTGAGCATCCGGAACGTCTTCTGAGTGGACAGTTCATCTTTCTACAGCCCCAGGAGCCACCGCGTCATTCATTCCAGCTATATTACATCATACTTATAACTAACTAGCTTTTGCCCGCTGCTTCGCTCGCGAATCCCACGGGAACATTACATTTTTCCGGGACGAAAGGTACCCTATGTCCTTCTCAGTAGGTATTCCTAAATATGTGTATGCGAATTTTCAAGAAGATTGGTTCAGTAGATAAAGCGTGAAGAGCTAAGAAACAAACAAATATACAAACTCACTTTCGCATTTATAATATTAGTTAGGATTAGGATAACGGAGGGACCGTATGAGAAACACCCACATCCGCGGCAGCCTTCATGACGTGACATAGCAGACAAACTGCAAGAAAGTCGCCTACGCTGGTACGGCCATGTCTTGCAAAACCGGCAAGTTACGTGGGAAACAAATGTATACCATGCCGCCTCCGCCGGGGCCGGCGGTGGCGGGAGACGCAAGAAAGGCTGGCTTGACGTCGTCAAGGATGATATGCGTGACAATGCCCCTACAACTAAGGATGCTCAAGACCGAGCGAAGGGGAGAAAAAGCCAGAAAGCGAACTCTGGGCTACACAGCGTTACAGCAGAGGATGCAACTGGGAATGCGCTAAGATGAGAGAGATAAACTTATAACTAGAACTTACTTGTAATAGATCGAATCTCCTTTGAGTAAAATGAACGTATTAAGCATCCGGAACGTCTTCTAAGCGGACAGTTCGTCTTTCTTCAGCTCTAGCAGCCACTGAGTACCAAGTCATACATTTCAGCTATATTACATCATACTTAGAACTTTAACTTACTTGTAATAAATCTCCTTTATGTAGTATGAACGCATTGAGCATCCGGAACGTCTTCTGGGCGGACAATTCGTCCTTCTTCAGCCCCAGCAGCCAGCGCGCCATACACTTCAGCCCCTCCAGCTTGCAGCGCGTCTCCTCCGGTAAATCTTCTTCGTTGCACCACTCCTCTCCGGGCGCGTTCGGCCCGCCGCCGCCTTCGCGGACTAGGAGCTCTTTTACTATCTGAAATATAAAATATAAAAAAATATATGAGGTTGTATCACTCCGCCAACGTGACAAAACGTTAACCTTTATTTTAACCTTTTTTGTCTTACAACCAAGGATGCTCAAGACCGTGAGAAGTGGAGAAGGAATAAATATAAGCCATAAAGCGGACCTAAGCGGAGATAAGAGAGAGAGGGAGAGAGTAAAATAGGGCGAGTATGTTCACAAGTTAAACTTACTTTGGGGCTAGCTCAATGTGATTTTTATTTAAGTCAACTTTATTTTAGCACGTTCCTGGTTGCATCCTCAGCCGTGGCTGCTTTGAAGCAAAGGGAGCGGTTTCCCACTTTTTCTTCTTTAAATAAAATATGCATATCAATGGTCATCCAGACATGATGAAGACTATGCGAAATCGAGAAGAAATAGCCGGAACAGTTAAAACGATTTGGCTTAGTTTTACGACCGGCCGCCTGTCTGACGTCAACCCCCTTTGGGAATGCTGTTGTTGCACGACGGACTAATGTAATACTTTCAACGGCAATGTAATAATTTAAAGGGCTATCTACTGCCTCATGGTTACCAATATGGACATTTTCACCATATTTACAATCAAACAATTTATTTTAAATGATACTACTTCTGCTTTGAATTACTTTTGCAACAATAAACGAGTACGAGTAAGCATTTGAATAAAAAATCTTACAAAGGGCGTTACATACCTTTCTCGAGACAATATTCTTGATGTGAACGGGAAAGTTATCAGGCAAGTTGTGGGCAATGTGTCCTAGAGTGACGATGGCAGTGCGGTAGTGTTCCGATTGCGGGCTCAGGGTCGCTTTTAGCGTGTCCAGGATTTCCGTGAAGATCTGTGTGCGCTGCTCTGGGACGTTGACGAAAAGACATCTGAAAATATAATTAGATGTAATGGATAACGTTTTTGTTTCTATTGAAACATAACCATTTATCTGCACCCATGTTTTCACTGCGTGATAAAATAAGGCTTGTAACTACGCCAAGCGGACGTCCGCGCGTGTTCAAGCGCGTAACCCTGCGCGCTGGCTCCGTGAACACGCGAAGGTCCCCGCGGGTACCCTTTAACCCTTTAGCTGGTTTAATTTTAACGGTGCACATTTACAGTCGTGTCGATGGAAAATTTAATTATTACTACGTAGAAATATGTATGGCAGTCGGTCGCCTGCTCGCGCGACGGGGCCCGCTTCCTCGCGATGGACGCCCGCGCGGGGCACTTTTGCATCTAACCGCGTAACGGAGTTTCAAGCCTAAGACAATACTCAAACGTGCAAAGATTCATTCACACATTTAGCTTTGGAATACTGAATACTAAAATTATCAATACCCAAAGCATTTGTCAAAAATACGCCTAATATTATGAATTAAAAAAATAATTAAAAGTAACTCCACTCTAAGCTGGTTTATTTTTATAGCGCTATTGATATAACTTACCTGACAGCATTTTTAGCCTGTTTCGGTGTTCCAACTTCAGCATAAGCCTTGCAGAGAGTAATCAGTCTTGGGAATAATGACGGGCAAGCCTCGCCTGTAAAACCACAAAAATAAAATAATAGAAGTATTTTTTTTTTCAACACCAACTTTTGCTTTAGCTAAAGGTTTTTCTGTAATAGCCCCTGAATATTGACCCGATTAGACCGTGACCCCATTGTTAAACAATTCTTTTCACGATTAACAGGTAAATCGGTATTCATAGCAATGGCTGTAAATTTAGATTACAAAAGTACATAAAACTTTTGGAAAAACTTGCATATTTCATAAATTAATAATTATATATATGTCGCAGTTGGATGGTATAAACCGCTAATACACGAAACCTCTAGTTGTTTGGCATTACAGCTCGGTTTTGTTAAACAGCCGAATATCGTTCAACTGGATTGTCTAAGATTGCGCAACGTGTTACGTTCATTGAAACCGCTAACCATGTTTCCAAACGGCTAGCGGTTTTGTGAAACAGTAGCGGTAATCCGCTGTTTGACGAAACCGTTAAACAATCCAACTGCGACATATGCATGATAAGATTTTTTCGACATCGAATTTAATTTCCCAGAAAACTATTCACGATTTTTATTGCTATAGGTTTGCCCTAACCTAGTAAAATGGATAGAACGTTTCTAGAACTCGCCGGCCGCTACCGCGGCACGCTCGCTTCGCTCGCTCGGCTCGTGCGTGTGGTGGTCGCAGTTCTAACCTAACCTAACCTAAAGGTTTGCCCTAACCTAGTAAAATAAATAGAACATTCCTAGCACTCGCTGGCCGCTACCGAGGCACGCTCGCTTCGCTCGCTCGCCATTGCCACTTCGTGGGCATTCTAAATTGTATATAATTTCTTTAGATAGAATGTTCAACAACTTCTCTAGCCGCATGGATGAATACAAGTCGTTCATTCCATTCCGCGTATTAGGGTTCGTTGTTTTACAAAACCGAGCTGTAATGCCAAACAGCTAGAGGTTTAGTGAATTAGCGGATTATACCATTCAACTGCGACATATATATAGATAAGGACAAATTATACAGATTGAGCTAGCCCCAACGTAAATTTTAAACTTGTTATGGGATACTAACTCAACGATACGATCCAGGAAAGGTAATTTTCCAACTTGTCCAACTGGCCGGGGATGGAACCGTCGAGACAAATAAAATTTTAAAAAGTAAAAAAAAATTTAATGTAAGATAAATATATCTCTTATTGAAGGTCATTATTTTTAAATTATTTTTAGTGCAAAAGCTACAAACTACTAGCGTTTCGGAGGAACAACCACTGGCGGGGCGGAGTGGCGTCCTAGCGTGGTCACAAATACGCCACTAAAAATAAGTAAGCAATACTTACTTCGAGGGCGGTCCTGGCAGGCGCGGCGCGGTATACCCAAGAAATGCTGGTTTGACGTCGTCATGGATGAGGGAGAGAACGAGAAAGAGAACGAGAGAGACTTACTAAGAGGGCGGTCCCGGCAGGCGCGGTGGACTCAAGAAATGCTAGCTTGACGTCGTCATGGAAAGAGAGAACAAGAGAGAGAGAGACTTACTAAGAGGGCGATCCCGGCAGGCGCGGCGC
The DNA here is from genome assembly GCA_963576875.1 of Acrobasis repandana. NCBI lineage: Eukaryota > Metazoa > Arthropoda > Insecta > Lepidoptera > Pyralidae > Acrobasis > Acrobasis repandana. The sequence goes on from OY756238.1 coordinate 6,079,248, forward strand.
GGTAGACCCAAGAAATGCTGGTTTGACGTCGTCATGGATAACAGAAAGAAGAGAGAGAGAGAACGAGAGAGACATAGTTAGAGGGCGGTCCAGGCAGGCGCGGTGGACCCAAGAAATGCTAGCTTGACGTCGTCATGAAAAGAGAGAGAACAAGATAGAGAGAGAGACTTACTTAGAGGGCGGTCCAGGCAGGCGCGGTGGACCCAAGAAATGCTGGTTTGACGTCGTCATGGATAACAGAAAGAAGAGAGAGAGAGAACGAGAGAGACATAGTTAGAGGGCGGTCCAGGCAGGCGCGGTGGACCCAAGAAATGCTAGCTTGAAGTCGTCATGAAAAGAGAGAGAACAAGATAGAGAGAGAGACTTACTTAGAGGGCGGTCCCGGCAGGCGCGGTGGACCCAAGAAATGCTAGCTTGACGTCATCATGAAAAGAGAGAGAACAAGATAGAGAGAGAGACTTACTTAGAGGGCGGTCCAGGCAGGCGCGGTGGACCCAAGAAATGCTGGTTTGACGTCGTCATGGATAACAGAAAGAAGAGAGAGAGAGAGAACGAGAGAGACATAGTTAGAGGGCGGTCCAGGCAGGCGCGGTGGACCCAAGAAATGCTAGCTTGAAGTCGTCATGAAAAGAGAGAACAAGATAGAGAGAGAGACTTACTTAGAGGGCGGTCCCGGCAGGCGCGGTGGACCCAAGAAATGCTAGCTTGACGTCATCATGAAAAGAGAGAGAACAAGATAGAGAGAGAGACTTACTTAGAGGGCGGTCCAGGCAGGCGCGGTGGACCCAAGAAATGCTGGTTTGACGTCGTCATGGATAACAGAAAGAAGAGAGAGAGAGAGAACGAGAGAGACATAGTTAGAGGGCGGTCCAGGCAGGCGCGGTGGACCCAAGAAATGCTAGCTTGAAGTCGTCATGAAAAGAGAGAGAACAAGATAGAGAGAGAGACTTACTTAGAGGGCGGTCCCGGCAGGCGCGGTGGACCCAAGAAATGCTAGCTTGATGTCATCATGAAAAGAGAGAGAACAAGATAGAGAGAGAGACTTACTTAGAGGGCGGTCCAGGCAGGCGCGGTGGACCCAAGAAATGCTGGTTTGACGTCGTCATGGATAACAGAAAGAAGAGAGAGAGAGAACGAGAGAGACATAGTTAGAGGGCGGTCCAGGCAGGCGCGGTGGACCTAAGAAATGCTAGCTTGACGTCGTCATGAAAAGAGAGAGAACAAGATAGAGAGAGAGACTTACTTAGAGGGCGGTCCAGGCAGGCGCGGTGGACCCAAGAAATATTAGCTTGACGTCGTCATGGAGAGAGAAAAGAGAGAGAGAGAGAGAGAGACTAACTTAGAGGGCGGTCCCGGCAGGCGCAGTGGACCCAAGAAATGCTAGCTTGACGTCGTCATGGAGAGAGAACAAGAGAGAGAGAGAGAGACTTACTTAGAGGGCGGTCCCGGCAGTCGCAGTGGACCCAAGAAATGCTAGCTTGACGTCGTCATGGAGAGAGAGAGACTTACTGAGAGGTCGGTATTTCCCGAGGAAGGTGAGCGCGGCGAGGATGTGCGGCGCGACGCTCTCGTCGTCCAGCTCCAGCAGCGAGGTGAGCCGGTCCAGCACGTCCGGGTGCAGGAAGTGCGCCGGGAACACGAACGACAGCATCACCAGCAGCTTCAGCCCGCGCTCCGCTGCCTTCTTTATGTCGATACCTGCCGACAAGGTGGTACTACTATACTTTATAGTCTAAGATCCGAAGAGAGTCGACCTTCATATAATATTAGGTCCTTACATATGAAATTGCCGTTCAGTATCAAAAAAGTGAAACAAGTTTTTTTTAATGAAATTATTATTTAATCAATCGAAGTATGCGCCGTTGTTATCGATACACTTCCGCCATTTTATAGGCAGATCATTGATACCTTTGGAAAAAAAATCCTGGGAGCGAGAGTCTATGAACTGTTTGAAGGCGGTTTTGACTGCCTCGTCAGATTTGAAATTTTTTTCTTGTAAAAAGTTATCCAAATTTTGAAAAAAGTGGTAATCGGTTGGGGCAAGATCTGGAGAATATGGTGGGTGACGCAGAGGTTCCAGTCGCAGCTCCTCTAACTTGGCGATCGTTTGATGTGCAGTGTGTTGTCTAGCGTTATCCTGAAGGAGCAGTGGGCTAGAGCAATTCATCAGTCTCGGTTGTTTAATGGCGAGCTTTTCCATCATTGTTTGCAATTGTTGGCAATACAAGTCTGCAGTAATCGTCTGGCCTGATCTCAAGAAGCTGTAGTGGATAACACCAGCACTGGTCCACCCAACACTAACCAGAATCTTCTTTTTGGTCAGTTTTCGTTTAGGGCAAGGTTTTGCCGGTTCTCCAGGGTCAAGCCATTGTGATGATCGCTTCCGATTGTCGTACAGGATCCATTTCTCATCACAAGTCACGATACGGTTCAAAATCCCCTCATTATTGTGGCGATTAAGCAAAGAAACGCAGCAAGCAACGCGTGGTTGTTGGTTTGCTTCAGTCAATTCGTGCGGTACCCACTTTTCGAGTTTTTTAATTTTTCCGATTTGGCGCAAGTGGATAAGTATCGTTTTGTCACTTACGCCGAAGGCTGCTGCTAATTCAGAAGTGGTTTGGGATGGATCCGCTTCCACTATCGCCTTCAATTCTTCGTTATTCACTTGAGTATCAGGTCGTCCACGAGGCTCATTGTGTAAATCGAAATTTCCAGAACGGAAACGTTGAAACCAAAAACGCACCGTTCGTTCGTTAGCGGTGCCTGGTCCATACTCGTCGTTAATTCTTCGAGTCGTTTCTGCAGCACTGGTGCCACGGTGGAACTCGTATTCGTAAATACCGCGAATTTTCAATTTGTCCATAGTTGTTGTTATAACAATTTTGAAACTCAAACAAATGATTTTAAAACAAATGAAATACGAATTTTACAAAATATTTTTCGGGCTTTATTTCGAAATAAATTTGAATTTGAAATTCCTAATGAAACGCAAGATATTTGATTTTAAAGTTGCCAGTATTGAAAATCGGCAATTTCATATGCAAGGACCTAATAATATCTGCTAACCGGTAAAAAAAATATTTTTATAATAAAACAAGGTATTCGGAAGGACTCTTCCCGCGACGGCCCAAGCCTACGATACAAATGTCACGAAAAGTTTAACACTAATTGTTCTTTTCAGTAAAGGACTTTTTTAATTAGTTAATAAATAAATAAATATATAAGGACAAATCACACTGACTGAGCTAGCCCCAAAGTAAGTTTTTAAACTTGTGTTATGGGATACTAACTCAACGATACTATATTTTATAATAAATACATATATAGATAAACAGCCAAGACCCAGGACAATTGAAAAAGAAATGAATATAAAATACAGTAACTAACTTTACTGTTTCGTATATAGTGTCATAGTCAATAATGGACACGACAATATTTTTTTTTCAATTTCACTGACTTACTTGTCGAATGATGTGGATAGCAACATGCAGCATGAAGGTTACATGCAACATCATTACAAAAGTAACCAGTTTTTGGCTGGAAGTCAAGGGGTTTGGTTTAATTTATTTTGCAAATTTATTCCAAGGGACTTTATAATGTAAAATTAGTGTAGTTTGGTTGGTGTTATAAATGCTCATGCTCATGAACAATATGTGGAATAGTTAAAGTGGACAGTCATACTACAGTTGTAGTGATATTTGTTTATCGGACTGTATTCGTTATCAGACGTCGTTCGCTACTCATCATATCAGCCACAGTATGTCCACTGCTGGACATAGGCCTCCCCCAAGGATTTCCAAAACGACCGATCGGAAGCGACCTGCATCCAGCTTTTTCCTGGAACCTTGCTCAGGTCGTCTGACCACCTAACAGGTGGGTGTACGTGGACGTCATTCGATCGTTCGCTACTCAATCGGTTGAAAACTAGTGGACTCGTATAGATTGGTCGCCAGAAGCTCCCTTGTAGCAATCAAAGGACCTGGACCACTATTTTGATTGAAACTTGTTAGGTTAATGGTTAGAAATAAAAAAAAGGAAAAACTAAATACAGGCTCTAAATGACTCGTATCCAGGGCCGTAAACAAAATATTAAATAAAAAAAATAACTTACCACACTCCTCTGCGATGGCTAGGTCGGTGCCCTTGACCGCCCCTTCCACGTAGCCGACCAGTATGAGCAGAGCCTCGTGGTCGATCATCACGGAACTAACTCGTTCCAGCAGCATCTTCACTGTGTTGTAGTAGAGATTCGTCATCACTGGCTGGCCGAGTTTCTTTAGGACGTTCGACTGGAAAAATAAATAATATCCGGAATTTACTTTACAGAAGTCGTCTACAATATTACAAAATTTTCTAGGTTTCTAGCCGATTATTTGGTTTATAACTAGGCCCGCCATTTGTCCGGGTTTCCCCGGGTTTGTCCTAAATTAATAAATAAAATTATATTTTATTTGTTTTTATTTTATTGCAAAAATGTTTTCAGAGCGTCCGGGTAAAATTATGTAATTCCGGAGTCCATAGTTTAGGTGATAGCAGGCCTATTGATAACAAACAGATGTGTATGTGTATATGTATGTATGTAGATATGTCATGTGAAAAGTGTGTGTAGAAATACATACTTATATTTAAAGCGCCTATAGCTAATTTAAATTTTCTGTTTTTCCTTAAGGCTGACTGGTAGAGAATGCATTAGCATTAAGTACACCTTTTGTACCATTGTGGTCAATAAAGATTTAATAAAATAAATAAAATAAAAAGAGAAAACAGCCTTTAGGAAAAACAGAAATAAATTTATTAGCGGCAGGCGCTTTAAGATAAACAAGTAATTAACTACACACACAATATACATGTCTACATACGTAAGTACGTCTACTACATACATAGTAGTTTTGAGTACCTAACTAAATTGCCCTAAAGTCAAAAATAAACAGTAATACTTACAGTGGTCCGCACGCACACTTCGCAGCTCACGTTCGGGTTCAGTATCGTCTCCATTCCCTGCAGCAACTCCGGCGCTTGCTTCATATGCTGCGAAAACTTGTTCAGAAACTCCTGCACCTTCACCGACTCCGGCAGGAATTTGGAACTTATGTGCAACACCTTAGCGATCAATTCCTTTTGCACCGCCGGCGTCTGCGGCTTCCTATGCAGATCTATCCATTCCGCTACCGTACGCCTCACCGCTAATTGATGCTTTTGGAGTTCAATGAACGCTTTCGTTGCATTATCGTCGACATTTGACATTAAGTAATACAGTTTCTTCATGCGGACTGGTGCTGGTAATGTATACGGGACCAAAGATGTGTTTAGGAGTCGTTCGACTAATAGACGGTCTTCTAGAGCGGTCATATAATAGCCGTGTAGGATTTTATCTTTGATCCACTGTACCGCTTTTTCTGTAGCAGGCGGAACGCTTTCCTCAGTCAAGAATTTCTTGTATATCATAGCGAGACCCGACATCGCTTCTTTACGGATTTTGAACTTTTTATCTAGAGTCCGCTCTTTGACGAAGTGTAGTAAATCTTCAGACTCGGCTACCGCTTGGAAATCCCTTTGTGCTGTGGCTATTATCGCCATCACCACCTCATAGCGCACTTGCTCATGAGCATCGTGCTGTCTCAGTTTCAATGTGTCCGTTATATCCTTCCTCAAATCTGGGTGATGTACCAAGAAATGCATGCAGTATTGCACGCATTTAATTCGTATTGGTACTGAGATATCGTTAAATCGACCTAAAAACGCGCGCCATAAAGCCGGGTATTGCTTGGCGAGCTCTGATCCAGGTTCTGAGAACATTCTAGCGAGGAGCGCGACTCCGCTGAGTCTCTCTTGGAATTGGGCCGACTTCAGCTTGCACTCGAGCTGGGGCAGCACAGCCAGCAGGATGCTGGGACAGCACTGGTACAGTTCGTATATCAACTCGTACACTTTTGAGAATATCGCCAGCGATTTTTCTTCTTTGCCGAGGATGAGGACATGATTGAAGAACTGTGAATTGAAAATATCATATTTTTAGTACAATTTTATCAAAGTATCAAATATATATTCAGTAGGTATGTAATTAGGTATTTGCAGGCACTGATACACGTACATTGTACAGTGTACATTATGTATAATTTTTACTTATATTTATTTAAATTATTATTTTTCTTTAAAACTACCGACAACGACCACTGCTTAAAAGAAACGCCAAAACAAAAATCATTTACACAGTATTGCTCGCCTAAACGCCAAAAGGGCTTTGTCAGTTTACAATGATATTATGCCCAATACAATAATATATTATTACAGTATATATAACATGTAAAGCATAATTGCGAACGAGTGCCGATTGTCAGAAATAAGTAATACTGAGTGATCTTAAAAAATGGAGCCGAGCTGACCAGTCCCTACTGGCGGCATCCGTTCACGAGATGATGCGTTGATCAGCCATCGCTGAACTCAACCATTATAGAGAGAAACCAGCGACCTGACCCACGATGCCACCACATAGCTCACATAGTGTTGCGGTCCCTGGCAACACCACCATTTCTACTGACGAGTTATCAAATGTAAATAACAAAATTGGCGTCAGGAAGGGACTGTTTGGCGTGCGCCATATTATCCCAGTCAAGTAGCACTTATCATCATCATGTCAGCCACAGGTAGTCCACTGCTGGACATAGGCCTCCCTAAGGACTTCCAAAACGACCGATCGGAAGCGGCCTGCATCCAGCATTTACCTGCAACCTTGCTCAGGTCGCCCGACCACCTGGGTGGCTGTCCTACGTTGCCGATACGTGGGCACCATTCGAGAACCCTTCTGCCCCATCAGCCATAGGTTCATCGTGCCATGTTAGTGATACGTAAAACAAGTAGCACTAATTTAGCTTATTCCATGTTAAGTTGCATCAGAAAAATCTGTCAATTTAATAATAATTATATAATTTATCTCCGGAAATAAAGAAAATATAGCACAGAGATAGCAATTAACTGGATGGAGTAAATGGATGGAGCCTATAAATACACAAACATGAATAATGATGATTAATAAGTTACTGATGACGTTAGAGCTGGAATTGAAAACAAAAAAGTGACTGTTATATCGCTGATTGACTTTACCAATGCTTTTAACACGGTCGATATTGATATTCTACTAGCTATCCTCTCCCATTACAATGTGGACTCCTCAGTGATCGATTGGTTTTCTAGTTATCTTCGTGGTCGTCGGCAGCAAATTCGCAACAGACAGGATTCATCTGATTGGTGTGGGCTTGTAGCTGGCGTTCCACAAGGCGGTATATTGTCTCCCATTTTGTTTTCTTTATTTATAAATCTTCTCTCAAACTGTTTAACTTGTTCATACCATCTGTATGCTGACGACCTGCAGCTTTATACGCAGACCGACGCGGAGAACGTGAACACTGCGATTTCGCTATTGAATGATAACCTTACAAGTGTCATGAATTGGTCCAACAACTATGGGGTGCGGGTCAATCCTCAAAAATGCCAGGCCATAATTGTTGGTAGCAAGAGGCAAATAAATGCTATAGATATGAGTATCGTATCAGTACTGAGGTCAAAAATCTTGGCCTCTGGATTGATAACACTTTATCTTGGAGTACTCACATCTCAGAAGTAAGCAGAAAGGTGTTTGCCAGTCTTCACTACTTACAGCGCTTGAAAAACTTTCTGCCTGAGAAAACAAAAACCATGCTAGCACAAACTTTAATTCTCCCCATAATTGATTACGCTGATGTGTGTTATCTGGACTTAACCGAGTGTTAGCATTTCCAAAATCTGCCATATTTTTATTTATACCGGCAGTCCCAAATTGTTTTTTAATGTAAGATAATTTGCAAGTGCAACACCGGCCAAGCTGTGAACTGTCAACTGTCAATTTTGACATTGTGTAGAATGCCGCTTGCCGCGCTTTGATTGAGGCAAAAACTGAAAGATCTAGATATTTTGTAGTGTTTTTACCCAGTGAAATAAGAAATATACAAGATTTAAAGCATCCCCAGTTTTATTCAAAAGTACCCTGATGAAAGTTAAGTAATATATGGCCATTCGAACATATCAGAAGCTCGGATAAAGATCCTACTACGCCCTCCTCGGTACGTAATTTGTTTTGGTTTATTCACGACACAGATAAAGGTACCTAAATTGTTTAGAATCCAAATGATGACATCTATATTACAAAACTTTGGATTTACGCATACATGCCTATGTGTTTTGTAGCCTATAAGTTTGAAGATGCGTATTGCGTATCATAGATTACACAAAGACAGATTTGCTTAGCATTGAAAAACAAGTAACACTTATTACTTACACATTGATATAACACATAGGTAGGTACCTACCTGCTTAAAGATCAGTATTCATTTAGGTAAAATCCTTGAAAGTTCTATAACATTGCCATATAAGTACCTATGTCCTAGTTACCTTTTGAAAAACTTGACTGAAGTTTTAGATTACATACCTATATTTCTAAGTTGTACTAAATGGCTTAACCTTGAGAAACCACAGGAAGTAAGAATTTCAAAGACAAGTAGACAGTGAATGATTCAGTCGACATCCATTGAAGATCTCATTTAACTAATATTTGGTTGTACTTATATTCAATGTGTTATGCTATGGCCCTTTGGAGCCTGTATTTTGATTTCAGCTAGCTTATAGAATAGTCTCATCTCAGTAGTTTGTGACAAAATGCCGCATCAAATGTGTCGAACGATTGTATTGAAGAATGAAGACTAAGTATACCCATACAACAATGAATGACACATTTAATAAGAAGGTGGTATGTATTCACTGTATTAAGGAGATTAATACTGGCAAATACTAGAAAATGCTAGTCGGGAGTCAAGGTAATCATATGATCAATTATATATTAAATTACCCCAAGTAATCTAAGCATACTAGCGGTGAGAATATATTTCCCTTATTAACTTTGTTAATTCACAATGCATACTTCTTGCATGAGTGAAATATGTATGAGTGTGAAGGAACTAGTAATGTGAATCAGGACTAAAATGAGATAAGTAATATATTACATTCACATAATAGTTGCTCCATAGCCACTTAGGCTTTGTAGATTCATGCGCAAAGAGCATAAAACATTATTAAGTATATAATATGATTATTCAGATATCTAAAAATAGAATGGAATATATTCAAAATAAACTATTAAAAGAATTCCAATATGAAGAAACCACATACTAGATACTAATGATCCTTAGTTTTAAGTTGATATTATACAGACTGGATGAGAAGTGTATTGACTTCAGTTTTTTGTAATGTACTTTACGAACAAATATTGTGGCATTACCTAGTCAGCCTCAGTTAGACTACATATTATTTATTTATTTTATGCTTGCATTCTGTCAAGTAGATACAATACAAAAGTGGTTTCAGTTAAGAACATACCTTCTCTTAAGAACTCCAATTACTTGATGATTTTCAATTCTACATATTGTCATATAGAGTCAAATATAATGAGTTTTTATTTTATTTATTTATTTAATCTTTATTGTCCATCAAATACAAATTATAAAGAACAAGAGGTGAACTTAACGCTGCAAGCGTTGTCTACCAGTCAGCCTTTGGGTTATACAGATGGTGTCCAAATTGGGGAATTCGAATTTGTTTATTACTTTTATTTCCTTTAAATCAATGCAGTTTTAGACTCCGTCCATCCCGTAAAATATTAAGACGTGAGTAGCATTAAATTTTCTTATAACTATAACCATAAAACCCTTTGTTTTGTTTATATAATTTCTATTGTATGAGAATATTAGTTTCCAAGAGGCGTACTAGATGGCGTTGTTCAAAATTGAAACAGGTTATGGTTTGTTTTATCTTATTTCTTAATACTTGGTGCATATAATCGAGTTCAGCAGTAGTGTGGTTTGATTTCTTTACATCGGTGTGTAACGGTAGTGACAGATGGTCTAAATGTAAAGTTGAGTTGTAAGATAAAGTGTAAAGTATACATAAAATACATTTAACATATTTAATTTATGTATGTAGGTATCTACATACATACACCATGTATACGTTATATATTGATAAATAAATAAATGCAGCAAATCTACTGTCACCTATAACTCGGACAAGGAGTACCTAAATACATGTAGGGTTCTCAAAAAGCGGTACGCAAGACGAAAGTATCCAGACAGTATCTAGACATTTTAGTGTCAAGCATCATTGAGCGTTATTACGTGATGATGAAGTCTAATTTGGTTTGACATAGAAATAGAATGTCATCATCGGACGACTATCGTATAGTTTTATGGAGTAACCTCCTTGTGTCTTAAAGCTAGCACAACTAGGAGCAGTTTGAATTAATTTAGAAAGCGCATTACAGAGATAGAAAGAAAACTAGTATGGTGAGAAGGAATAGAAACGGTCAAATAATTAGAATAACACAGGATTCTTCCGTGAGTGAAAAATAGAAGCTGAAAACTTTATTTTTGATAATTTAAATATTGAGTTGATATATTTTATAGAATGAATAAGTTCTTTCAGAAGATAGTGTAGTAGGTGTGTACATTGTGGTACACTGAGAATGAGAAAGAGAATTAACAGATTAAATGAGAATCAACAAATGTTTTGTGCTGTTACTTGAACATATTGAAGGTGCAAATAAGTATGGTACGGTACCACAATAGAAATCGAGCGCGTCGGTTTTAAGTTCATTAAGTTTACTGGCAGGTTACAAACATTTTGAATATTAAATATCCTTTATAAATGTGTGACATACATAATCATTATTCAGCCATTAGAGATTCTGTGGATACATCTACTTGGATATGTGGTACCTATATGTAATATCTCAGCTTACGTCCAGACCAGTGCACAGTACCTTTTCTTGAAAAAGCTAACTGTTCATTAATTAAGTTTAAACAAAGTTTTTCCGTGCACATCTATTCATATGATTCTCGCGAGTTTAAACTATTTGGTTGAGACTACTACAATACAGGTCCAGCCTAGTGTTCTGAGAAAACGTTCGTAAATTGTAGTTCTGAAATAGTAAAGAAATGATTTTTATTTATACTTTAAAGTTAAAAGAAATAGTAAACTAGACATACAAAGCCTGCCGATGTGGCTGTGTTAAAGAGGAACTATCCTTCAGTATGATTAGTAATTCGTGATTTTACATCATTAGTGAACAAAAAAAAAAAAAGACTAGGCAGTCTGTTTCTTTTTGGGTATTATCATTAGGCCTTTCTAGTAAGTTTAGGTTAAGTAAGACTCACCTATCAAAATTAATTATGAACGACTCAAGTAATCAATCAGGATGATCGAACGAATGTATTTTGTTTTATTGTTGAGAAAGAAGTTTTGTTAAACAAAAGCTTTTTGTCTGTTATCTTAATTGTATTTAAAGGTATACGATGTATAGATAATTCTAGAGGTATTTCGGAGTTATTTGGTAAATTCAAGGATGAATCCGCGTGTTTACATTTCAGTTCACGTTTGAATGGAATAGATTTTAACATCTTAGTCTTTTGACATCTATGATATATGTCATACCTATCAGTCAGCGGAACACCACTTTTAGGGTGTACGTATTCGTTTATGGCGGATCGATAAATGCTAAATATATATATCTAATAAATCGTGTTTATGTGTTGTATAGATTGGAAGTAGCAGCGAGCCTGCGGATGGCCACGGCTGCAGCTCAGTTGCAGTAGGCCGTATGCCAAAGTGGCCAAGCGGTAACTGTAGCTGAGACGACAAAAGAGATAGAAATAGTTCGCGTAGAGGCGCGATAGGGCAATGGGCCCGGCTATCGGCTAATGTGAACCGAATAATAACACATGAAAATTGATAAATATGATTGTGTGATGATGAGAAAAATATGTGATGCCCGCGGGTGGCGTCGACAATTGGTGGGCATGTGTCCCTCGGGTGGCAAACTGTGACCAATTGTCAAGTGAAAATGCTATGTACAGTACCAAAAATGAAGTTGGACTACATAAGCATTAAGTCAGCGAATGGCAAGTTCAAAATAATAATATAAATATCTGACATGAGATTTCAATATTTGAGGAAGAAAATAATATGGGAGGCAGAAGCCTCATGTAGCACAAGAAGTGAATCATGATCATTTTGATAGAGTGTATGTATAATTATCTACTTTATTTGATGTAAGTATATACTAAAACATGGCTCAGAAAGACAGAGAGCGTCTGGAGGCGTTTGGAATGTTCTGCTGAAACGTGTGTATGGTACTAAAAATAAAAATAAAAAAAAAGAGACTGCATTTAGTGAAAGAGAAAAGAAAAGTACTAAGAGCAACTGACACCAAAAGAGGAAATATGTTTGGCCATATGCTACGATTCTACTAGTTGTATCTACTAGGCAGTAGTAGGTACTCCAGTTGTTTCTACTAGTCAGTAGCAGGTCAATCCAAAGCGGACACGTTCTATTCGTCGCAAACGTCATAAAGGGGAAAGTTGTATCAAGGAAAGCAAGAGGAGACCAAGAAGAGCATTTAAGGAGGAAAAGTTACACAAGTTTTGTCTTAAAGGGAGGCCAAATGGATAGCTGAGGTTAGAAGATGACTTGACGCGGAATGATATGGAAATTACTACGCCGACAAGATAAAGTTTACAAATAATATGTATGAAACATACGGCAATATTTGGCCTGTATAGTAAATAAATATTTACAGGATTGTTTATATCTGTTCTAGTTGCTATTTTCGTATTAAGTAATTTCTATAGATGTCTTCAAGGGTCTTCAAAATTAATGTTTAATGTAACTCAAACTGTACTATAGGACAACTAGAATTTGTTAAAAAGTACTAACTATTCTTGTTTCAAGATTATTGTAATTAGAATTATTATACATACACATATTGTAACTTGGTAGTACTTAATACTAGTACAACTGCTATGCACTTGACATGTACTTTTGAATGTCGTCTTTATACTCGTAAGTATAAAGACGACATTCAAAAAAAGCAAATATACAAAGCGGACTTATCCCGTATTATATATTAGTATTGTTACTCGTTTTCCTGGAAATAAATATTATTTATGTTTATTAAAACTTTATTTAATTACTTACATAGTTGGTGTAAAGCTTAGCCAGAATTTACATTGTAACCGCAAAGAAAGTGTATTAAAAATAAGATTGCTGTTATTTTCTAGATAATGATAATATAATTAGTTTTAAAAGATGCTTTATAAAATTGTTATACTCATGTTAACTAAGAGTAAATAGTACGACGATAAGTTTCCTTATTATGCCGTGACATCTGTAAAAAAATAAAATAATTCAAGTTATCATACATACGCAGAATTGATTAATCTATTCTGAGCATACATATAAAATTGCAATTAAATATATAAGAACAAGTACTACCTAGTCAAAAATGAATTTAATTAGAAAACTTGGAATGAGAGAGAAATGAAAGAGAATTCATACTCTACCGACAAGAGCATAGCTCTTAAATATAGATAGATAGAAAACTTATTTTGTAGTCAGTGATTATCATCTTCAAACATAAATGTATTGAATATGCATATTCTGCATCCTAAGACATATGTACATACATTTATGAGAATGGATATAATTTTGCGTCATTCTACATACATGAGCCCCATCAGAGCTTAGCATGTATGAATCTATTAAAAATAAAAACAAAGTATTATCTAGATATATTAAAATATAACCACATATTTTCTACAAATTTCATAAGTTACATGAAAATAGTAGTAGTGAGACGTAGTAATAAACTCTAATGCAGATATGTGGATTTGCTCAAATGTTTGTTCTTACTCTACTGGGGATTTTGTGTTATTTAGAGTAATAAACCGATATTGATTATGTATATATGTTTCTAAACTAGTACTGGTAATACTGGGTGGCGCAAAAGTAAAGACCCTATTTGGTTCAGCTATAACATTTTTTCTAAATTAGAAAACTAGATTTAGGTTTTTTTAAATGTATATTTGTGCCATTAAATTTCGTACCATTAGGATTTAAAGATGATGTCCTTTAAATGGTGACCTCCAGAGTTGATACACATTTGAGCCCTATTTATGACATTTTGCATAACTTGCCGTAACACTTCCTGCGATATGTTCGTTATTTCTTGACGAATGTTTTCTTTTAGAGCTGCGAGAGTCTGTGGCTTGTTCACATACACCCGAGATTTCAAAAAACCCCAAAGAAAGAAGTCTGGACTGGTCAGATCGGGTGATCTTGCAGGCCAAGGCAAATCGCCAAAACGAGAGATAACTCGGCCTGGAAAAGCGTCCCTCACTAAGTCCATAGTGTCGCGCGCTGTGTGTGCCGTAGCGCCGTCTTGTTGAAACCAGATGTGCTCCAGCCCCAATTCGTCCAAACTGGGTATCAAAAACTCTCGTAACATGGTTCTGTAGCGTTCTCCAGTGACAGTTATCGCATTGCCTCCAGCGTCTTCGAAAAAATAGGGTCCGATCACTCTGTCAACACAGATGCCACACCATACAGTAACTTTTAGTGGGTGTAGAGGTGTTTCTTGAATAATGCGCGGATTATCAGTGCCCCAGAACCGAGTATTCTGCTTATTGACATGCCCTGAGAGATGGAAATGCGCTTCGTCACTCATAACCAATTTTGAAGGAAAATCATCCTCTTCAAGGTTGAGGTTTATGACGCGCTGGCAGTAATCTAGACGAGCTCGGTGGTCAGCAGGCAGCAGCTGATGAGTCATTTGAGTTTTATACGGGAACATCTTTAAGTCTTTCACCAAAATACGCTGCAGGGTCCGTCTGGAAATGCCCAATTGCGTGGCACGTCGCCTCGTTGATGTTTCTGGACACTCTTCCACATCTTCGCGCACAGCATCGATATTTTCAGCTTAACGGCCTGTTCTTGGTCTCCCCAAGACTTAGGTCTATCCAATGTTGAGCCAGTTGCTTCAAGGCGTGTGGCAAAGCGTCGAATTGTGCGACCAATCGGTGCCGGACGGTGGTGAAATCGTCGACGAAATTCACGTTGTGTTCTTATCACTGATGAATTATTCCGTAAGAACATTGACACAATTATTCCACGTTCTTGGGGAGTAAAACGGTCCATGTTTATTTTCAGTGTATTTTACATTTGTTCACTACACAATTTTCAACAACAGAATGACAGAAAATGTCATATAAAAAAAATAAAAGTATTTTCTTTAGTGCCAGTACTTTTGCGCCACCCAGTACTAACCTATTGTTACTATGTCAGGCTTTACTATAGAATTTATATAAAGTTATATTCTGGCGATATGAAATGTCTTATTTTATTGATACTTATTCAATTATTGAGAGCTGACAGTTTTTCCTCTTTAAAGAGCCAGAACCTGTCTATAAGTAGGTGCTTAATTGTAATCTATGTTAATTTAAATGTAACAGAAATACCTTCTTGTTTATCTTGCATGTTTATTCTTGTTTAAATAAAATTCCTAGTAAGAAATAATCCGATACGGTACTTATTGTTCAACTATAGTAAACTTTTGAGTAAGTATTGTGATTCAGAATTTTTATTGTGAGCCAGAAATTTAGTCTAGTACATTTTGTTAGATGTTATATATAAGTATGATATGAGAAATGTTGTCATTCTAAACCTAAACTATGCTGATCACTATTCATATAGGTTATCTATAAGAACAAAATCAATTGTATTAGTTAAACATAGGACTTATGTTACTTCAACAATGTAGATTTGGTTGAAATTTAAGATGAAATTTATTATAAGTTAGTACCAACTCTTTGTCAAAAACATCTCTATTTGTATGAGTTATATTCTTTGGATGTGCCTTAGCACTAATGTAGTTAGCAGATAAATGGCCTGTAATTATAATCTTTTAAAGTAAGTAATCACCTACTCTGAGAATAAACCACACAGGGCAACAAGGTTACTTTGAAATAAAACTAACAGCTGTTTTAACTCAATTCAGTAAGCAAAACACAAATCCTTTTGATATGATACGATAGTTAAATAAACTTACATGAAATGAAATGTACAATTTTGGTGGTACAAAAGTCATGTAGAGTCTCACACATTTAGTCATCAGTGACATGCAACAGACATTGGTATATCAATTGAAACAAATTTTAGTCAATATTTTATTTATTGTCAATTAAAATTCTTATTAGTCAAATTATAATTCTAGAAATCATATAATTATAGATACGGATAAAAAGTCTTTAACACTACAGAAACACTTCTTTACCAGCCAGTCATACAGTTTTTGTTTGAATGATTTAAGACTATGTATTGATCTAATATTATTAGGCAGATCAATGTAGATTCGTATAGCCATAGGAATACTGTTAGAACTATACAACCATGTTTTCATTGTGGTATGTACTAATCTGTTGGGATTCCTTTTACTGTACCTTGGCAAATCATTACTGGTTTTAAATAATTCTGGGTGTGATCTTACAAAAACGCACAATTTGTATGTATATACATACTCGGGAGACTTAATATCTTCATTGTTTTGAACAAGGGTCTACAGCTTGTTATAGTTGAGACCCCAAAAATTACACGTACCTATGTATTATTTTGGTTCCATAAATACTCTGTTAAGTTCTGTAGCATTTCCCCATAGCGGGAGTCCATACCTGAGTTGAGATGTTACATACCCATGATATGCAAGAATAGCGGTTTTCCTGCCTGCTATCCTTGTCAATCTCCTAAGTGCATTAGAAAATCTATTTATTTTACTACACACGCTTTCTATGTGCTTATCTTATGAGCAAGTGTTGTCCAAAATAATTCCTAAAAAATTAATTTGGTTAGTTTCTTCAACGGGTTGTCCTCCATAGTCTGTGGGTTGTCCTTTGTGTATAATGTTTAGATTTTTCTTAGTGGTACTGCGTTTATTAGAGAATTAAATAAATTTAGTTTTATTAATATTGACCTTCAAATTATTACATGTCATCCAATTTATTATATCATTATTAGTGTTATTAATATTGATATGGGACATACCTTACTTGATGTGATCTGATGTGAAAAAAAAAACGTAAATTTTATTATAGCTTTATAGCAAAACAAAACTTTATCATAGCTAGCTTTTGAAATCATTAAGTACTATATTGTATTTCTAATCAAAAATATAGTAATAGGTATAAGTTTTATAAACAAGCATATACCTACTGACTTCCAACAGCATACAAAAATGTACTTTTGTTTTGACTCTAATGAATGCTATAAGTACTTAGGTATATTATAAAATATCATACGAATGTAAACTTTAATATTAACAATTACATCAATAAATACCTATATATCTTTAGTTAAAATTGGATATGTGGACATATCCCATATCAGAACGGCCGAGAATGTTAGTAGTTTGTCAGTTATCATCACAAGTTATCATGAATATCATTATACATATACCTTATGTATCTTAAATTTTCCAAGTTAATGAAATCTTTCAAATAAAAATATTTTTTTTTTCTTTATAATAAGTATAAAAAAGTACACAGACAATTGTAAATATAGCACAAATTCAGTGATTCAGCGCACTTCATAGCGCTTGTTTATTTTAGTACTTAATCAAAGACTAAGCTGGAAATGCTCAGTCAAAATATTGTAGTTAGTACAATAATTTGTTATTTTAGTAGCGCCTTAGAAACAGCTAAAATTTAGTTTTAGCCATTTCTGGCGTCAGGAATAGGGACGTTCCTGTAAACAGAATGGCCGTCTGTTAGCATTTCCAAAATCTGCCATATTTTTATTTATACCGGCAGTCCCAAATTGTGTTTTAATGTAAGATAATTTGCAAGTGCAACACCGGCCAAGCTGTGAACTGTCAACTGTCAATTTTGACATTGTGTAGAATGCCGCTTGCCGCGCTTTGATTGAGGCAAAAACTGAAAGATCTAGATATTTTGTAGTGTTTTTACCCAGTGAAATAAGAAATATACAAGATTTAAAGCATCCCCAGTTTTATTCAAAAGTACCCTGATGAAAGTTAAGTAATATATGGCCATTTGAACACGAGGAACAACTAAATAAATTAGAACGTCTTCTTAACTACTGTATTAGGTTAATCTTCTGCTTGCGCAAATACGATCACGTTTCCCAATCTCGTTCTCAGCTCAATTGGCTGCCAATTCGTCAACGCAGGAACCAACATATTCTCTGTCAGCTGTACAATATCCTAAATAATCCCCAGACCCCTGAGTATCTCAAATCATGTTTCCAACTTTTAAGTTCTACTCATGAGAGGTCCCTGCGTTCTTCAAATACTCTTACCCTAGCTATTCCTTCTCACCGTACAGGTTTTATCGATAACTCTTTCTCTGTCACTGCTGTACGACTCTGGAATGCTCTCCCTGAGTCCATCAGAAGGGCTCCTAGCCGCGACTCCTTTAAAATTAGAATTTTTAGGTACCTCCATTTTCAATTAAATATGAGACAGACTTGATTGTTTAATATGTATTTAGAGATATGTATGTATATTTATTGCTCGTTTGTATGTATTTAATATGTAGGTATAGTATTATTATAATATTTATATTTAGTATGTTTCTTTTATTTTATTTTTAAGTTTAAAATTTTATTTAGTTTTTTATTGTTATTTTTTATTATGTGTTACACCCACATAAACTCTCCCAATCAACCCAAAGGTTTGACTGTTAGAGAATGCTTTTAGCATTAAGTCCGCCTGTTGTACTATTACATTTGTATGTGTGTACAATAAAGTGTAAATAAAATAAAATAAAATAAATGATATTGATATATTATCGGCGTTATCTATCAATCAGCTGTACAAGGCTGGGAATTAATGTCTAAGATAAATATTGAAATCCTAAATTGCAAATACTGATAGCATTCAAAACTATTATTTATTCAAGATTGTTTAAAAAAAAAGCTATTGTTAAATACATTACTTATATTAAAAAAGATACTTTGACTAAGTATATAATAAAATCTATGCTTATAAGCAAGGTCCTCAGTTCATCTCCTTGAACTACGCGTTACTGTCTACATACTTCTATTTGGCACATAATTAACAACTTTTTGTCCGCGGTTTCTTCTGCAAGCGGCATGGTTTGTGTATAACACGGGAACTTGTAGCATATCCAAGAAAAAAATAGTCGTATCTCTCAAGGATCGGTCGGCATACATAAAATCATGTCAATCCATTGTTTGACATGACTAAGATTCATTTTAATGTAAAGGACAGAAGAAAACCTCTTCACCACTAGGTACATTATTTTCTAACAGAAAAAAAATACAAATTTGATTTTACGAGCTTAACATACCTATATCTTTTTGGTTAAATGAGAATGTCACAAATTCATTAGATTCATTTAGTCATAATACTAGTGGTTCTGTGAGAATAGTAGGTCTCGCGAGTTCTTATAACCATGCCATAACCGACTCTTCCCCTGGCTTAGTAAAGCCATTTCATTGAAATCCGTCCATATATAACCCCCCCCCCCCCCCCACTTTCCCCCCTCTACTCCTCCTTTTGGATCTTTCGCGGTTTCCGACAGCGGCTTGGGTTTTTTTCTATGCTGAAACCGCGCGTGCGTACGTCCCGGAGAGGCGCCCGCGCGGGGCATTTTTTTGCGGGCGACCGCGTAACGCTTTCAAACCTTACTTTGTAACAACTTACCCCTTGTATATACGGCTCTAGCGTCTCACTGGTCTTCACAATGAGTTCCTTGGCAAGCGCGTACGCGTGCTTGTGTTCACGTTTGTTCGGCTCCACCAAGTTGATCAGGATCACGTTGAGGAGCTCGTTTGAGACGACATCCGACTCCGTGATGAGCGGGCAGAGAACATCCAGCATGAAGGATTTCACTTTTGACGAGTGTTCCGTGCTGACAGGAATAAGAACATAATACATTTAAAGTGTTTTTATTTAGCTCATGGTGTCTCATCGTTGGGCAAAGGCCTCCCCCTAGAACGCGATGGTCAGACGATCTCTCAGGATATTAAAAGAAAAAAAAGAAAAAGTGTTTAATTCAATTTCTATAAAGGTTTAAAGATTGAGTTGTATTCACATTTACGAGTGTTGAAAATCTATATCTATACTAATATTATAAAGAGGAAAGATTTGTACCTATTTTTGTATGTTTGTAATGAATATGCTCAAAAAGTACTGGGCCGATTTAAAAAATTCTTTCACCGTTGGAAAGCTACACTATTCCCGAGTGACATAGGCTATGTGTGTACCACGGGCGAAGCCGGGGTGAACTGCTAGTGTTGGATAAAATTTGTTGCACATGTACATTCCTCCTACAATCCGCGGTAGTGGGAGATGCAGACAGTGCCGGATTTAGCCTATGCAATCGAGAAGCAAAATCTAAATACGCCATATCAAATCATTAGTTCGGGCGCATAAAAGGCTATATTTTAGTGTTTTTTCTGGTGTCCCAAAGACGTGATGCCCTAAGCAAGTAACGAGATAAAACTATATTAAATGTTAAGAAAATATACACAGCACTGCTTTCATTCTGTCAATGCCTTTAGGCAGCTTGAAAGACCATTGTTGGCCACTTACACACAGGAAAAACAAACATAACCATAATAAACTTACTTAACAATCTTGAACATGAGCGAGAACAGCTCACAGAATATCTCCTGGCAGTCTTCCAGCTCGAAGCACATGTTGAAACTCTTCACATAGGCCAGGTTCTCGAGCAAGTAGAAATATCGCTTGAACGCCGGGTCCTTTGGGTCCCGGAGACCTTGCAGTTGATTGATTAGGAACAGGAATATTGTCTTTACCTGTGGCGTAAACGATAATGAATTGATGATTTGGTAAATCTATATAGAATACTCGAATACGGTCATTCCCCAGTTTTTTTTCGCTAACTAATTAATGCGTCGTCGCTTGTTTTCCCACTTGCCTTTTGGATAAAATTACACAAGTACACTTTATATTACCAATTAATATCTTATTTCATTCTCCGCGTAATTAACGGGTCGCTTTTAAGTGAAAAAAGCGACGCGTTAATCAGAGAAAAAGAACTGGAGAATGACCGAATACACTAACGCATTTTAAGAATTTTTTCCTTTTTAGGGTTCCGTACCCGAAGGGTGCAAACCCTAAAAAGGCCGCCGGCCTGACGTCAACTCACTTTGGAAATGTATTTGTGCGAAAAGTTTCGGCCGCCGCCCGACGTTAACCCTCCTTGGGAATGCAATTGTAGCACGAGATGTTTGTGCTAAGTCAAGTCGACTCTTACGACATCCACAGGAAGAGATGGAGTGGTCCTATTCTACTCTGTCAGGAACCACACGGCGAACGGAACGGAAGACCCCTTAAAATATTTGTACTTAATTAAAAAGTACCTTGTATACCTGTTCAAAAAAATTATTCAAGAAATCTTAGTTAATCTTCAGTAGAAAATCACAAAATTTTACAAAATTATGAATTAATGCCACATTAACATGTTTACCATAATTTATTAAGTGAAAAGCGGTGTCGAGCGAAATTGAACGTTTTGCAACGAGCATTGTGTTTGTGCAGTGTAAGTGTAAAGTTAAGAGCATGCAAGTCAACACGTGTTTGATATTCAGTCGATATTCATGTATGCATGAGAGCTCTACGAAAATATCCGACTCGAGTTGAGTTTATGTTGTACCCAAGTATAAGTATACATTAGATACAGTGATACAAATTTGTAGGCATCACTTTTCACACATCATGTTTTAATAAGGTTTAATGGCTCGTATTTTTTTTATGATTGATGAAATTTTGTTAAAATCAATATGGCCAGTAAGCGTATGTACGAGGGCTGTTTGATAAGTACCCGTTTATGGAAAAAAAAAACATTTTTTTTTATATATGCATTTATTTTTCTACGTAGTCACCTTTTAACTCTATACATTTGTTCCACCTATACTCAAGCTTCAATAAACCATCCAAAAAGTATGATTTTGGAAAGTCATTAAAATACGCCTCTGTGGCGGCAATGACTTCGTCATTTGATCCAAATCGCTTGCCACCGAGCCATTTTTTTAGGTTGGGAAACAAAAAGAAATCGCATGGGGCCAAATCTGGAGAATACGGGGGGTGAGACAATAGTTCGTAGCGTATCTGTGCTAATTTAGCTGTCACAACTCTTTTTTTTTTTTATTTATTTATTATGACACACTTAACAAATTGTCACCATAATTATACAATATATATAAAATAGTATACCATAGCTAGGCAACAACTCTTTAACAAGTGCATACAGCTAGACACTATATAAAACCATAAGAGAACAAGTAAAATAAAATCCTTTAAAATGTGCAATAAATACAAAAAATTGCAACAGCTGCGAAAAGAAAAAGAGAAAAGGAAAAAGTTGACTACACGCGTTATGTGTTGTATTTTAAAGTACATAACAGAAAGAAGAAAAAAAACTAACAATAAATTTGGTCAGATATCCAATATCTGCCTAATTTTGGTTTTAAAGGACAAAGAGACTCCAAGAATATCAAGGGATTTGTGGTTAAGCACAAGATCATTATAATTTCTTCACATGCGAACAACAGGATTATAATACGAGGTGTTATTTTTATAGACCTCTAAAACAAACAGCCTATGTGTGGGATTACGTGGCCTGTGCCTAGTATTAAAACTGATAAGAGCTAAAAGAGGAGGAGCGTCAATAACAGCATTAACTATTTTATACAAGCATATCAAATCACTACAGCTGCGTCGAGTCTCCAAAGATGATATACTAAAATGTTCAAGTCTGTCAGTGTATGTGGTTAATTTGCGATGGTTATTAGTTCTAAATGAAATTATTTTTAAAAATCTATTTTGTACTTGCTCTATACGGCCTATGTGGACTTTGTAATATGGAGACCAAATAACTGAATTGTATTCAAGAATACTACGTATTAGAGCAAAGTAAAGAATAAAAAGGCCATGAACATTTTTAAAATCTTTCGTATTACGCGAAATAAACCCTAACAAACTATTACTCCTGGCGACAATATGATCATAATGTTTTCTGAATGACAGATCACTGTCAAAGATCACTCCAAGGTCTTTTATTGTTTCCGTACGCTCAAGTTTGTGGTTACCAATTTTATAATCAAATAATAACTTGGTACGTTTACGCGTAAAAGTGATGACATAGCATTTTTTCTCATTTAACAACATACCATTTCTGGCACACCAGTCAGACACAACATCAAGATTATATTGAATAAGCAATGCATCACTCTCATTTTTTACAGTATGGAAAATCTTTACATCATCAGCATACAGAAGTGCGGGGCAGGTTAACTTTTCAGCCAGGTCATTAATAAATATATTGAAGAGTAAAGGGCCTAAATGGGATCCTTGAGGAACTCCAGACGGCACAATAATAGGTGAAGAGAGATACCCTGCAATAGCGACCAGCTGACTCCTGTTAGCTAGGTATGATTGAAACCAACGCAACAGATTACCATGAATTCCATACTTTTCAAGCTTCCGACAGAGAAGAACATGACAGACCTTGTCAAAAGCTTTAGAGAAATCCGTATACAGGCTATCAACTTGTAGTGTCTTAGCAAAAGCCTTGCATAGATAATCTTTATATTCTAACAAGTTGCTTGTAGTTGATTTATTAGCCACAAATCCATGTTGAACATCACTCTGGACTAATGAGCCGGGGCGTTGTCGTGATGAAACAGTACTTTTTTCTTTTTTAAATGGGGTCGTTTGTCCTTCAACACGGCGTCAAATTCATCCAATAAATTGGCATAGTACTGCCCTGTTATTGTTTTTCCCTTTTCTAAATAGTCAATATGTATAATACCCTGCGAACCCCAAAAAACGGTCGCCATGACCTTTCCAGCCGATGGGACGGTTTTTGCTTTCTTTGGAGCAGGTTCACCCGGTAAAATCCACTGCTTCGACTGCTCTTTCATTTCCGGGGAGTAGTGGTGGACCCACGTTTCGTCCACGGTCACGAAACGACGCAGAAACTCCTTCGGGTTACGTTTGAACACGGCCAAACACTGCTCAGAAGTAGTCAGTCGGTTCCGTTTTTGCTCCTCCGTGAGTAAACGCGGCACCCACCTCGCCGATACTTTCTTCATACCCAATTTTTCTTCTAATATGTGTTGTACCCTCTCGATTGAAACATTTACAGCATCAACGATTTCTCGAAGTTTAATTCGGCGGTCGGCTAAAACGATATTTTCAATTTTCTTAACCATATCGTCTGTAGTCACCTCAACTGGCCGGCCTGGGTGATCCTCATCAAAGACGGTTGTTCTCCCCCGCTTAAACTCGTTATACCAATATCTGACGGTTGTCATAGAAGGAGCACATTCATGGTAAACCGCTTGCATTCTTACTTTTATTTCATCACATGTTTTCCTTCCAAAAATAAGAATCTAATTACAGACCGATACTGTTCTTTCTCCATTTTAACAAATTTAAGTTCACGCCTTCACTGAATCGTTGTCAAATGAGAAAAAAAACAAAAGAATGCCATTTTTTTTTTTAATTTTCCCGCCTCTTAAAAATGGCTTAAAAAGGTGGTATACTTATTTGCGGCCAGTGATATTAATATATTTAGAAAACGGGTACTTATCAAACAGCCCTCGTATGTCCCACTGCTGGGCATGGGGCACGCTGGCATAGCAGTGGGACGCTGATAGTGAAGCCTTCCATTACTCTTTCGCAATCCAACAGACGCAAGCGCAACGCTAGTGGCAATCGCTGCTTCTAGATACCAAATAAGAGCTTGATCAACTTCGTACCTGCTCCTGATCCTTATACGGCGCTTCGGGCGCATACACCCTGAGCACATCGGCGATGCAGCAAGCTATCAGGAGCTGCACATCACGCGAGGGGTGTGTCAGGAAGAACTCGTCTGCCAGATGCAGCGCCAGGGGGATGTACTGCTGGTACATGCCTTCATCCTGGCCCAGACCCTGGAGGGTGTGGGCCAGTACCTGTGAACAAAGATAACATTTTAAAATACTTCGTTTCATTTCATTTTTAGGGTTCCGCACAACAAATGAAAAAAACGGAACCCTTATAGGATCACTCGTGCGTCTGTCTCTCCGTCCGTCTGTCACATCACAGCCAATTTGCTCCGAAACTACTGGACCGAATCAGGTGAAATTTGGTAGGATGGTGTAATCCTATGACCCAAACACACATGTGCAAAGTAAATAAATATTTCTTTTAAAATAAGCGTCATTTTTGGGGGACAAATTAGGAAAAATAAAATAAAAGTGCTGCAAACCTTACTATGTAAGGGCTCGTGATGAAGATTTCAAATATACTTTTGTTATTATTGTAAAACAGAAAGTTTTGATTTTATTTATGAAAGAAGACGAAAATTTACCATCCCCCCCCCCCCCCCTGATCTCCGAAACTCCTGAGCCTAAAATTTTGAAAAAAATACAAAATATAGTTCATTGCTTGTAGATTACAGGAAAACCTATAAAAATTTAATCATTTGTACGGAACCCTCTCCACGCGAGTTTAACTCGCAGTTGGCAGGTTTTATATTTCTTTATTAGCACACAAAACAGATAACAACCATATTTTGTGTGTTGATCTTGATTGTTATCCTTAGATATGTATTTGCCTCGTAAAGAAAGTAGTCGTTTGTTGCCAAATGTAAAGAAAGTATATTCGACAAGCGTTTTCAAAGTTAACATACCAGACACACCATTCCGGTAATAGGACCTAACGCCTAACGCGCCGAAAGGACAATCACGTCTTTACCCCTTGCGGGGTAGACCATACCAGATACCAGAGCTATAGGCCCTAAACCACTTTTCAGGTGGTGTTCATATAGGATACCCTTATCCCTAATACCCTAATCAAAACATCATTGGTTGCTAGCCGCATTCGTATTGACATGGTTCCACAGGATTTCCTGATGGAATATAGAAAGTACTTTTCATTAATTGTAAAGACCGGCGATAACAGGTTTAATTCTTTTTTTCGTAAACAAAATCTTTATAAATTTAAGTAATAAAGAAAATACATTTTTACATTTTTTACTTAGGATTAATACGATCTTTAAGATGATTACTTTAAATAAAACGCAATTTAGCAATTATTGCGTAATTTAATTGCGTTACTCTGCATTAAGGTCCGTGAGGTTAACTTATGAAGTCTTGCTAAAATTCAATCCATCTCATATGAATGAATAAATGAATAAAGTACCAGTCCAAGACTTGATAACTTAGTCATGTGTGTTATTTATAGACCTAGCGTGATGGGAAACGGCAGACGCTATTTTTATCTCAATCAATCAAGTATTTCCCCTGATATCAATGTAAGGAAAGTTACCATTTGTGTAGTTTTCTACGAATTAAAAAGTAGTTACATGAGTTCATATGATTTATATATATATATATATATATAACGGGACTTAGCACGATAGTCAGTCTGCGACCACGGAAGATGTAACTCTTTTTCGAAACGTTAGACAAAACAATAAAAATGGTTCGTGCTAAGTCCCGTTATATATACATATATAAATCATGTTTTCAAAGCGCGATAGTTTAAAAACCAATAGTTACATGAGTTGTCGGGAAGACAGTGTTAAAGAAAATTTAAAGTATCTAGTTAATGCTATTACAAAGACCGAGCCAAAAACGCTGAAAAAGCACGTTTCTTGCATGACGACTATTTTAATTTTTTACATTATCTTATTTTTAGCATTTGTTGTTATAGCAGTTACAGTTATACATAATCGGTGAAAATTTCAAGTGTTCAGCTAATACGGTACAAGAGATAGAGCTCTGTGACAGACGCACGGATATACGGACAGACAGCGGACTCTCAGTAATAGGGTCCCGTTGGCACCTTAGCATATAGCGCGCTAGATGCTAGCTCAAAAAAATCCATTCTTTATCATGTTTAAATAGCCTCGCTTATATCACGTGAACTAAATAAAGAAATTAAATTAGTAACGTATGAGGAACTAAATCAATATACGCCGAGTGGGTCAAACGTTAAAAATAACCTGCAATTTGGTGCCATAGTGGATTCTTTTCTTTCTGTAGTGGCCTAAAATAAGTTGTTTATTTTGGCACACGCGTTATTCACACTTGCACAAAGCGTATTAAAATTACATAATTAATGCTATATTCATGAGTGCGACTCTCAGAAAACGTACTTGTAATATAATATAAGCAGTGTCATATTTAATGTGAAGCCAATGACGTATTTTAAAAACAAAGATTTATGTAAGGTTCGATTTATGTAAGGTTGGGTATAATTTTAATAAACTTGCAGAACAGCGTTATTCCTTGTCTTAAGGTTACGTGGGTTCACAATTTGCAATACCGAGCATGTTTTTGAAAAATCACTGTTATTAAATTATGTAATATTCGTCGAAAGAGAAGAAAGGCCCGGAGCCGTGCTCGACGATATTTCGCAGTGTTTTATTTATTATAATTTTTTTGTATTATATTTATAATTTTTTTTTGTAGCCAAAACGGATAGATATTTGGATAATACATTTTTTGGTATAATTTTCATATAAAAAAGTGCTTGTATAAAAAAGTAATATGTATTATAAAGGCAAATTTAGGCAAATTAGAGGTATGTTTGGGATTTTTTTTTATCGAGCCAAAAATGCTTAATCGTGTTTTGGCTATTGTGGGTGTCGGTAGAAAATCCTTAAGATTATTATGTAATTTTTTTGTGGAATAAACTGTAGTAGTTTAATAACAGTGATTTTTCAAAAATACGCACAGTATTGCAAATTGTGAACCCACGTCGTCTTAACAATCCCCTTACCCTAGACTTTCCCATACAAACGTAGTCAACGTTTTATTTTTAAACGACATGTCAGATTTCGGTAATAATTTGTAATTTTAATGAAATTGCATGTATTACAGGTTATAATTGGTTTTAACAGTTAAAAATATGAACTTGAAAGAAAATACATATAAGGGTGTAAAAGTTTTCCATATATGCAATTTATATACTTTTCAAAAATCTTCTTTGCTCTTTTGCTCTCTTAAAATTTAATTTGTTTAAAAAAGCAGCAACATGAGATTGATATGTAGTCAGTAGATACCTAATCATATAAATAGGTATAAGTAAATTAAATTTAATAAGGATAAGTCCTTATACTTATCTATTATTTTCCTCATTTCCTATTAACATCTACCCATTGACTAATATTTTACTTGCGTATTGCACCTACCTATCACTGGCCGACCCCCGCGGTATAATGGTCAACACGCCAGTCCGCCAATCCGGAGTTTTTAAGTTCGATCACCAGCCAGGGCAAGTTCGAAAATGCCTTTTTCAATTGTCCTAGGTCTTGGATGTTTATCTATATTATGTATTTTTTATAAAAATGTAGTAAGTATCGTTGAATTATTATCCCATAATAAAGTTAGAACTTACTTTGGGGCTAGCTCAATCAGTGTGATCTGTCCTTATTTATATCTATCAATACTAACTTCAGGACGCTAAGGGTCGGTTCACACCGAGACGCGACGTAGCGCGCACGTGAAAGAAATAATATAGAACTTGTTTACTAGACAAAAGAGTGAGAGCCCGCTGCGCCTCGCTATGCATCGATACACAGCGGGGCAAAGCGGGCTGTCGCTGAAATTAGTATATTTTTGCCTAGTAAACAAGTTCTATATTTCTTCCAAAGTGCGCGCTACGTCGCGTCGCGTCGCGTCTCGTCTCATTGTGAACTGACCCTAACGGTCACGGGACCGCAACAGCCAGTTGCAAGATGAAATAGTACAAAAGCGGAGAAAATGCACTCGTGACCCAAAAACGCAGGCACTGTGCCGCGCAACTTGACGTTCTTTTATACTGAGACTAAGGACCGACTGTGTAGCATTTTTTTTTGCAGTTCTTTTTATTGTGTTAAGTGGCCAACCTATTGGATACTTCAAACAGCTTAGAGGCATCTGACCCCATAATCAGCTTGAGATGCCACTTGAGGTAAAAATAAAACATTCTTCTTCGTGTAATCGCGTTCCCGGTTGCATCCTCAGCTGTGCTGCTTCGGAGCCCGGGGTGCGCTTTCCCCCTTTTTTTCTCTAAATATAACATGCATATCAATGGTCACCCAAGGATGCCAAAGACCTTGCAAAATGGAGAAAAAATAACAGTTTAAATGATTTGGCTATAGTTTTGTCAACCCTCTTTGGTAAAAATAAAACATTATATCTTAATATTTTTATTTCTCAATTATTGATTTATAAAGCATTACAATGCTCGGAACAATATCTACTTATATAAAAAATATGTGATCAAAATTATCTTGTGGCAAAATTTTTCATCACAACATTATTATGTTTAATTCAGAATTTCATTTTCTCATATAATGCCTGATTGCAATTAATGATGTGCCATTCCCGGGAATGTTCCCAGGGAACATTCTCGTATTTCTAGGGAATGTTACGGACTATTGGATATATGTATTTGTATTATATTATAACCATATCAAGTGATGCATTTACGTTAGTAAAATATATTTACAGTAATAAAAAATATGTCTGATAAATAAAATTAAAACTTTCCGACATTTCCATTTTTTGGGAATATTCCCGGGAACGTTCCCGGAAATCTGGGGAAGGGAAACGGCACATCACTAATTGCAATGTCATCGTCACCTAAATACTGAAGAAACACGAATGCCGCTGCCGGCTTAGTCAAGTAAGACTTAAGGGCACCGCACCCTGCAATTGAACGGTGTCGCACAAGACCTAGTTGGATACCATCAGTAATGGGGTGTGGATAGTGATGTGCCGTCCCTTAACTGAAAACTTTGGAAATATTCCCATAAACGTTCCCGGCAATATTTCTAAAAATTAAAGTTTAGGGGAATATTTACGGAAATATTGGGAATATTCCCGTAAATTTACAATGGGAGAAGTAGTAGAGGACTATCGATGACGTGATGTGTCCATGTAGTTTGGTCCTGTAGAGGACTATTCCAAGCAGTGGAATGTGGAGGGCCATTGAAGAAAATAATGACCAAACTAAAAGGCCATAATTTTCTTCTGTCTGTTCCTAGCCTTCACCTGCTTCTCTCCAAAGGTGAGCATGGGGCGGAAAAGCAAAAGAAAAACAGTTCAATGACAATAAGCATATAATTACGCCCATGCACCGTCGAGGTCAGCGAGTGGCTAGTATGGAATTATATGAAGACGTAAATATCGCAAAATATCGACCAGTTCAAAGTATCGAAAATTGATGATTGAATCATTTTACAACAATCATGATTATGTGCTTACTAAAGTCATTGCCCTTCGAAGGTACCCCTGCATTGTTTTGGGGGTTATACAGTATCAGTCTTATTCATAAAAAAATTGCACTCCTTAATTTCGTAGCATATTTACTATACATATGTATGACTGATTTAGGAGAACATATTTCGATATATAGTTATATACCTATATAGTTTCAGTATATTTTGTTAGACGTTATATAAGCCAATGGGTTGGCTTACATTTATGTGCTTACATACATTGTAGTAAGAAGAAATATTAGTTAAAAATGTTTCTACAAAATACATCCTATAATAATGTCAACATTTCTCGGTAGGTGCAAATTACGATGCATTCAATTCGTGAACGTTGTGATTTGTTTACAAAAGGTGCACGGTCGTCTCCTACCTATTCTGTCACGTTGCAAAGAATCATGTTACAATACGGTATTTCATAAAAAAAAATTTTAAAGAAAAATTAAGGTGAAGTTAGAAGCAAATGACCTTGAAGTGGCACCCTCATTTGAAATAAATTGTTGACGTCCGTATGTCACAGCCACTTTCTTCCGAAACTATAAGAACTATACTGTTGAAACTTGGTAAGTAAATGTATTCTGTGAACCTAATTATTATTTTCACAAAAAATTAGAAAAAAAAAAAAAATTTTAGGCTTCCCCATACTTGAACTGAAACTCAAAAATTTTTTTTTCATCAAACCCATACGTTTGGTGTATCTATGGATAGGTCTTCAAAAATTATATTGAGGTTTCTAATATCATTTTTTTCTAAACTGAAAAGTTTGCGCGAGAGACACTTCCAAAGTGGTAAAATGTGTGCCCTCCCCCCCCCCCCCTGTAACTTCTAAAATAAGAGAATGACTAACTAAAAAAAATATATGATGTACATTACCATGCAAACTTCCACTGAAAATTGGTTTGAACGAGATCTAGTAAGTAGTTATTTTTTATGCGCCTGGGCAATCGCACGCTGAAGGATGCTATAGTGTGCTGATATTCAAGCGAACAGAACTTTGATTTTGTAGGTCATTGCCACTCTGGTCATTGTGTTATCTAGTCAATAAATAAATACGTAAATATATAAGGACAAATCACACTGAGGACTGACATATTTATTCAATTCAATTCAATTATTTATTTGCTTAATAAGAGTTTTTACAATACTCTATACTTTTTATATTTACAAGGATAGAGGGAAGGTCTTTCTTTGCCCAACAATGGGACACAATGTCAGTTACAAAAGAAAAGTCAAAAATAAGTGTTACCAACCTTGAGTCTTCGGACGAGCTCATCAGGTCCGAGGTCATCGGTGATGGGGCGACAGCCTTGCGGGTACACTATTTCCGCCATGCTGAATATCTGAGGACAAACAAAATAAGTAAGTATTTAAACATTACTAGCAAAATGAGTCATGTTACTTGAAAAATAAACAATTCATTCATTCATTCATTAATTTTTCTATACAGCAGATACCTATTACTTTATTATTAGACAAATACATAATAATATAATATGAATAAGTTGAATTAAAACCTGTAATACAAATTAAGTACTTAAATAGAAAATTATAGACTAAAATTGTAACTAAATAAAAGTAAAAGAATATACCTACGTCCATATATAACTCTACAGCACCCCCCTTTCCTCCTCCACTCACCCCTATTGGATTTTTTTGCTACATCTTGTGTAGAGTGAAGTCCTTAGTGTGCCTCTTAAATTTGATTGATATCCGGCAATAAATAACGCTACAGCAAAGTTCGCCCCTTTTCTCCCCCAATCAAGTCGCGATCAATAAAAAAAAAATTAATAACTAAATCAAGGAACTTGTGCCAATTTTCGACAAAATCTGTTGAACAATGCGACATGCAGGCGAGCACAGACAGACATAAGCATTTTTGACCAATCTCTTGACGCTTCGCTCGCTCGGTCAATAATACATACTATATGTATACATATCTGTGTATGTATAATATGCTAATTTCCAACAAGTCAAATCAGATACTTTTTTCTAAACGTCAAAACAAACATTTTCTATGGGATTTGTATGAAATATTGGACTGTGACGTCATAGTTTTTCGGAGTCAAATAGCGCTCTTAATATCCGTTTTTATGCATTAATAAATCTAAAATCACGTTCAAAAAGGATGTGAGCAATGACAAGTGACATTATTTTGTGACGTTTTATTCTCTTATCAGCACCGAATAATTTATTTTTCACCCAGGAAACTACCCAATAACCGAGCGAAAGATAGATAACTGATATTTCTAGTCTAATCTTAACCACAGTTAGTGGTTAATACATATATACTAAAACCAATAATGATCTCAGCATCTAACGAAACAAAAGTTCAACAATAGTTTGGCATAACTGATAATGGCGTTGGACTGGCTATGAAAGGAAACGGCAAAACCTTGACTGTTTTAGGTTACAGTGTTATCAGTTTTATAGCAGATGCAGAGTATATTGAGTAACATGTTTAGTATTTCAAGTCCAGCAGTGTTTCTTATTTTGATCATTACATTGTCAGACACCTGGAGTGAGTCAATATGGGAGTAAGCGGAACACAAAACGTGTTCCCAACTCTAAGCTTGTATTATTATTATTATTATTTTTTATTTAAGTTAATTGCACACAATCTCATTTGATTGATTACAATGGGTCAAACTTAGCACTATGCATTATCTACCAGTTTGCCTTTGGGACACATCGAGAAGTTGGTATAACGGGTGCAAGTTGTAGCAGTATTACAATACAACATTCCTACATAATATTACACAATAAATACATATACTTAATGTAAATATTATTAATTTAGTGCTGGAGCAACTTTGCTTCAGCATTAAAAATAATGTTCTTGAAGAAATTATCTCTGCATACTAGTCGAACGCAAAAGGTACCTAAATAAGATATTTTTTTCTGTCTGGTATCAATTATGAACACTACCTATTATACAAACAGAATATCTGAAGAGCCATTAAATGCACACCTCTTTCTTTAAACACCTGTGACCTTTCTCAGACTATTATACAATATTGATTGTGTAACATACTTTTTATGTTTAGTTTAATTTGTACAATAAATATGCATTGATGTATAAATTGTGTAAATACAGTCACGTTTTACAGACATGGCGGATTTACAGCTTGAACCTAGGATGGTAGATTTCAGGTGGGGGGGGTTTAGAAGGCTTAGGGTGCTTTAACATATTATGATCACGTGAATGCAGGTTAGGGATGGCAACATATAAATAGCCTACTGAGGCGGCAAATGTGCAAATACACGTTTTTTTACTAAGCCTTATTCTCCAGTCTCTTATTCTCGCCATTCTATCTGTTTTTCTCTTTCTCTGCATATCTGACTGCCCTCGGCAAAGGCCTACTTCAGCCGCCACTGCTAACAGAGGTTGTAGAACGCAATAGCTATGTTTAGATAGTGGAGTTACTAGGTGGACATCAGGGATCAGGAGGTGAAGCAAAGTAAGTGGCCATTTGATGTCATGCATATAATATGCTTAGCCAGAGACTGGTACACTTGGGAGAAAAGTGGTACAGGAGTAGAGACCCAGAACAGGTGACATAAATGTTGTGTGATGTGATCAAAGTTTCTGGGACGACGTGGATGATGAAAACTTAAGACCATGTGGAACAAAATGCATTGTTAGAAGCATACACTTAGCATTTTGTGACAAGGGCCTAAAAAAGAAGATCAGGGATGAGACTTGTGCCAGTTTTGTATATGTTTTGCATAGGAAGATTCCTAGGCGCAAGACCTACCTTGATTAGTAGTATTATTTGTACAGAACAATACAGCTTGTAAATTTTATATGTTTTTATACTCCCAGATCAAAGACAGAGTTATTCAATGGAAAGATCTGTCCCAGTCAACCTGCATGCTATGCTGCTGCATGGTATGGTCATTTATTGAAAGAGAACAGTTGTATTACTAGAACACAAACAGAGTTCTGGTCTAAAAGTATTGAAACATGAGGTTATTGAGTGCAGGATAGCAAACAATCGAAGAAAATGTTGGATGGAGTGTGTAAGAAAGAATGTGGCATAAAGAAGGACTGGGAATAGAAGAAAGGGACTTACATGCTTATTCCTATTGATTGTGTTTACCCCTAAGGGTTGGATCTCACCTATCAGCACAGAACAGCACTCTCCTATGCTGCTATCCTTTTCTGTCGCTTAGAACAGTAATTTGCTAGAGCGAGAAAGAGCGACGAAACGCTGCAGCACGGCCGGTGCTGAAGCGTTTTGTTGCTTTCTCTTGCTCTAGAAAATGACGCTTCTGAGCGACAGAAAAGGAAAGTGCTGTTTCGTGCTGATAGGTGAGATCCAACCCTAAAGCACTAAGCAGCCAGATGTGGTCACTTTCATGTTTCGGCCTTCGGCTAAATCCGGCTGCTGTGGTGCCTGAGTAGTCAGGTGTCAGATTTTTGACCTGCCTAAAGGCATCTGATTAACTCAATGACTGATATCTAGTGACAACAATCATTATTGAATACTAGTGATATTTCCTTTCACTAGAAGCAAGTGGCGGTACTTGAAAATGATGATGTATGAGCACAAACTCGAAGGGATAACTTGCTCCTAGTGAGAATCAAACTCAGGTCTCACAGACGCACAGCCAGTGCCTAAACTGCTCAGCCACCACCGCTTCACTCATATGCTGTAATTAACTCTATGCAAAATAATTTATTATAACTATTACACACACCTATAGTTTTTAAGAAAATATAAGGTTTAAAAATAAGTGTTCTTGACACTTATTTTTAAACCTTATATTTTTACTATTAACTACTATTAATTTAACAACTTACATATTAAAACAATTTTAATATGTAAGTTGTTAAGTACCTTTGTAAAATTTTATAAATCTTTAGCCCCTATAATCGCACATAGCCTCCCGCACAAGATCTCAGGAGAAGGGGTGCCTGAAAAACAGTGTTACCTCGAGCCTTGGTTTGAGGTAACACAAGCTGAGGCATTCCTTTGCCAAAAATTTGGTAATAAGAATATAAGTAACATAACTTTTTAATTAAGAGGTTCTCTGTATTTTCTGGCAATAAATGACTTTTTTATGTTTATTTACGTATTTATTTTATTTAATAATATGATGAAGGATTACTGAGCTAGGTACAGTGATTGAAGTAATCATGTTTCAGCATCCAGCTGATAAGAAAAATTGAGAAATAGATAAAATTTTAGTATTGTTGTGCCTTTCAAACCAAAATATTTAATTTATACCTTTACTGCAAATGCGTAGTTGCGTGAACAAAAAAATTGAAATACCTATACTATTGATTTCGAGAAAATAACCTAATGCAAACAAAACATTGGAATTGGAACTAGTCAAAATGTAATAGGTAGGTACGTTCGTCGTTCGATATGCTACTTTCGTGATAAGACTGTTCTCAAGAAATTGAAACAGAATTAGGTATGTAGTGTAAATAAATGGTAGTTGTTTGCCCAATATATGTTATTGTTGACGAGAAAAACTGCACTCGTGGTTCATACAACAACCCGCTACGCTAACAGGACCTTAGCGTTTTGAGCAGACAAGCAAACATCATACAAATTTCGAGGTTAATCCAATCACATTAGCCTCGGTGAGGCTACCAAACTACCATACACAAAATCTGCTTGCCTATTTCACGTAAATAAGCCAACTAATTCGACAACAGCGGTAATGGCTAGAATACTTACAAGTCATAGACGTGGGCCCGTGTTCCCGACCTGATGTACACAAAAATCACCAAGCACAGGGATCCAAACAAAACAATCACAGGTACAACATGATCATATCATCAAAACGTCACTGCTTTATTAATCACTTATGCAGAGAAATGTCCTATTGATCTAAATACATAGAAATTTCTTTTAGAATTTTTCTATCTTGTGGACGCCAAACTGCGGGAAAAACTACAGCGAAGTTAGCAGCAGTTGATGTGCAATTCAAGGTCATTTTATTTTATTGTCTATGATTTTTTTCTTGTCTTTGGTTCATCAGGTTGTCTTGTCTATGCTATGCTATGAGATTGGCAGACATAGAATTTAAATTATGTGGTGTAGTGTGTGTGTGTGTATTTTTATACAGGCTGACTTTTTATCCACCAGCTAAATTTTTAGAGCAAGTCCATCTACTGAACTACTTTCTATAAATTTTTTTTTTAATAAAAATCGATAAAAAAAATTTGTCCTATTTTATTTTATTTTATTTTATTTTATTCGGAAAACATACAGTCACTATTACTTATTATAAAACTATTTAGATACTAAAGACCATTTACATGTTCTCGCATATATAATATACAAAATCCGTTTGGCTGGGCGCTGATTTGTATGGAAGGACGAAAAAATTTTAACGATTTTTAATAATATTTTTCACAGTAAGTTGTTCTGTATCATATACGGAACTTGCTCCAAAAATTTAGCAGGTGGTCAAGTCAGCCTGTTAAAGTCAGTGTCACTATATGATACTGAACACTGATAGTTTATGAACTATCGAGCGCAATTGTAAACTGCCGATAAATAGTAAATAGTACTGTTTAAAATCATCATAATCAGGTCTTTTTAGTCTCCATCTCTCCACTGCTGGAGCACGACCCTCTCTGTACTGCCAGAGCTATGTTAGCCAGAGGAGTAAGAGGATATGGCCAACACTCTCTACGCTAGCCAGATGGATTGGAGAGGTCTCATTGATGTTTATAAGCTTTGTTCAGCTTGTGTTTCTTATTTCGCCTTCTACGACATCCACAGGTAGACTTGGAGTGGTCCTGTTCTACTCAGTCGGGCAGGAACCACGCTGCTTAAAATATACCGTACTAATTTTCGATAGTTTATTATAATCTATTCATTTTAAATTATGAATGAACTTGCACTTACAGAGATGTGTGATGTGACGTCAAAAACACACGCATCCCCGGCAGCCTTTTTGTCCGTGAGTTATACGTCCGTCTTTGGGTCATATATGTCTACGGAATTTCATAGCAAATTGGCTGTGCCAGACGGACTAGCAAACGAGATCAGGAAGTGCTATTTTCAGTGAGAGAGTCAGTGAAACGTCAGTTTTACGTAGAAAAATCATAAATCTGTCAATGATTTTCTTAACATGTCAACATAAATAAAAAAAGCAGCGTCAATCGAATGAAACTGATTCTCCATGAAAGGTTTCTCTGACATTTGTACGCTACAAATGTCTGTTAATGTTGTTCAGCTCATTAAAGTTCTAGCAAGTTGGTGCAAATGGTTTGCAGAAACGGATAACTTAGTCACTTACATATACTCGCACATAAGTTCTAAAATGTAGTATGTCCAAAAATTTATATTCAGAAAATGAAATACACAAAACGAAAGATGACAAATTTATTTCATTTGATAAGGTTTTAGAAATTAGGTAAGTGTAACTTAAACACACAAAAATATTCATTAAAATATAGCATCCAATTACCCAAGCAGACCATAAAAATTATACACAAGTCCTCCTTGATTTGAGGTCAGCTAATATTAATAATAGAAAAATTTATTTTCCTTACGCAAGTCTTAAAAGTAAAAAAATAAGTCTACGCAGCTGTCAGGTTATCTTGTTGACGATATAATCTTAACATTATTTCTTAAAACAATATTTTATTAAGTATAAGGAAAGAACACAAAATTTGAAGAATATATATGTTTATGTAACAACCAGTTGAGAATGGTAACGTGACACCACCGACGGCTGCCACTAGCTCACTAGTTACTTAATTAGCAGATCTGATGGAAAAAATTATAAGAAAGTAGTATAATGTGACTAATCTTTTCAAGAAGAGTTTTTGATTTTAATTGAGATCTGTAGGATTAAAACGAAATATCATTATATAATCACTATTTTCACCATTAATTTTGTGATGTCATTTGTGAATTGTGATACGAGTTGCATCGCTAAAAATTACAAAATATTATCTATTGTATAACTTTAGCTTAAATCTAACTAAAATAAAGTAGCTTAGTCTACAACCAACGTGTGAGCAATGCAAATGCATGAAGTAAATTTTGGCTTCTTTACTTTACTAACACATTTTTGAGGCTGGCCTGCCTGATAATACAATGACAATTTAAGTTGGAAAAAGGAGGCATTATTTTATTAATATTACTAATTATACAATAACCAGTATCATCACAACTGCACAAAATACCTATCTATAATTTAGTAAAATCGATTTTCAATGTTTATTATATTCTTTACAGTTTGCACATGCCGTAAATTAATCTAATTCAAGTTTTCGGAAAGAACCTGCCGTTGAGTGAACATCCTGTGTAAGATCATTCTTCTCAAGTGCATATAGATCGATGCACATATCGTCTAAAGCTAAAAGGGCCTCTCTATGTTTTAGAAGTTTACGTTTCAATTCTTGAATCATATCCTTTAACGGGACTGTACCACCGTACTCTTTTGGCAGAATAGCTGGATCGACGTGCTTTGTGAGGTCTTCAGAAGTGCGATGAAACTGTAAAAAAACAATCGAAAATGGTTATTATAATGTAAACATAACAGATTAAAAAAAACAGATGAAACTGTCTTCGGTTTACTACGATTACGATACAGAAATATTGTTTATGAGCAATGATTCACAATGATTTAAACGAACGTGTATATGAAAATAAGAGTCAATAAGAAAGACTTTGAAATTATACTCAACATTTTAAATTAAAAAATAGCATTAATAGTTATTTGAAATATTATGATTTTAAAGTTAACACATATTTGCATATCAAAATAAACATACATACAGTACATACTTAACGTACCCTACTTTGGTACAATTGGTTGAGGAAACAGTTACGTTCTATAGGTGCACGTATTGTTTGGTTGGTACCTACTCAAGCTTTCATGTTCGTTGTGAAGTTAGCTGCGGTTTCTTATGTTGGTAGTGAAGCTTGTTGATTGGATCAAAAAAATGTGGGAAAGTTAAATCATTGCTCATTGCATTAAATTGAAAATTTTACTTTATACCTACAAGTTAAATTATTATTAATAATTAGGCATTTAAATTGTGTATCACTTTGGCCCAACGCAGACGACATTTTTTTTTGTCCGATCGAGTCTGCAGCGCACAGAAAGTCTATGACGCACAAAAGATCCGTCGCGGATTTTTCAGGGACTCAACGCACACGAGGCACATTTTCAATAATTCTGTCCCTACAAATAACAATCCCTAGAAGAGTAAATAATCCCGAAAAATCATTCCACGCGATATGTACCGCGGCGAGCGGGGCTTAAAATATGAGCCGCGCGGCGCGGCAGTACGCCATGATACTCAAGTCGTGCGGTTGCGCCGCAAAAAGTTTCTTTTGAGAATATTGCTGTGTTTTTGCGATAATCGATTCATTAAAAATGCCGTCATGTGCCGTGAAGTGGTGTAGAAGCCATACATACATGAAAAACACAGGACTCGCTTTACATATGTAAGTAAATAAACATTTTAATAATCGGCCCCTAAGCCGGCTACCCGACCGCGTCGGTTGGTCGACGCGGCGATGACGCGTGCGTAATCTTGTCGCGACCAATCGCATGCATCTTTGTCTATGTGTGTGTTTCGTTGTAATTACTGTTAGTTAGTTTGCGTAAATGAAATAGAATAGAATAGAATAGAAAAACTCTTTATTGTACACCAAAAGAAAAAACAATATAAACAAATAACTTAAAATAACATTAGTACAATGGGCGGTCTTATCGCTTAAAGCGATCTCTTCCAGACGACCAGTGGATGGAGAGGACTATGAGAAAGACAATGACGGAATGGAATGGAATCAGAATCGAAGCGGTGAATGTTGGAGCGTTAGATTTCTAGAGATTATATTTCGATGTTCTGTCCAATATTAATCTATGATTCTGTCTGCAGAACTGTAGGAACGTACACGCCATGGAAATGCAGAGATTGCGATGTATTATTTTATTCTTGAAGGACAGAAAAAGAAGAAATAGAGAATTTTGGGTACATCCTGTACTTTTGGAGGGATTACTGAAAGGACAATTCCATATTTTAAACATTTAATTCTAAAACAATATCCGGACAAAATTTTCAACTTTCATATTTTTTTATAGATGTCCATAAACAGGAGCGGAATAAATATTACAGTAGACTTCATCCTACATTTTTCTTTATAAATTTGGTAATAATACCGCGTACGTTATGTCCACCACTACCCGAGGGCAGGTTGCAGACTAAAAAGCGCGCCGTCTGCGTTAGCGCGGGTTGAAGCAAACGTTGTATTATTACCGCCCACTTTTGGTGCAGCGTGGCGCAGCGCGGCGCGGCGCGATCTGCCAGGAATTACACGGATTTTTTGTGCGCCAGACTTTTTGCGCGTCGTGTGCGTTACTGCATATGATTATAATTGCATATGTTCTATTTTCACAGACTAAAAAGTGCATCACGTTCTAGTCTGTCGTCTGCGTTGGGCCTTTTTGAGCACCTTGCACCGTATCCACATTGACTTTATGATTTGTGCTTGCACCACCTAAAAAATACATCCAACAGAAATAGGATAAAACTTACCATAACGCGATCCTTCAGCTTATCACTCAGCAAAGATACAGCAAATTCGAAAAATTTTATTCCATAGTGAGGAATGTTCACAAAGTGTGTCCTTTTGTGTCTCATCGGCGTTGAATTCTGCAATAGAAAGATTTAATTTACTTAACTTAGATTTAGCAATACTTTAGTTTAGATGCCTTTTCTGTGGATTGCAATATTTGCAATGTAGGTAATTTAAATATTTATCCTATTTCATAACATGAGTAGGTACCTAAATATTAATATATAACTAAACGTAACTTTAGAGATAGAATCGTTAGTACTATATTCGTTGATTGTAACTGAGTGTGTCCTTTTTCATAGAACCGTGAACTTTAATAAAGACTTGCCACATGTCACTTTGATAGCTATCTCTTTTCCTCTTGTGAGAGTAACAGATCGTATTGTTTGTCGTTTGGTCCTGGGTCAA
Organism: Acrobasis repandana; assembly: GCA_963576875.1. Lineage (NCBI taxonomy): Eukaryota > Metazoa > Arthropoda > Insecta > Lepidoptera > Pyralidae > Acrobasis > Acrobasis repandana. The sequence continues at coordinate 6,120,388 of OY756238.1, forward strand.
AAATAAATTATTTGGTACTATAATATCACTTGTCATTGATCTTAACCATTTTCAACGTGATTTTAGATTATTTGACTCCAAGAAACTATGACGTCACGGTTTGCTATTACATACAAATCCCATAGATGTTTGTTTTGACGTAAGAAAAAAGGTATTTAATTTACCTTGTTGGAAATTATAGTTCAACCACTTCCTGCGCGATCCTCCTGCGCGGTGACAGACGGTGGCGGGGGCGAGGTAAGTAGCGTAGCACGTGATTAACAAAGGATTTGACATTAGGTTGCACGTGTTGCCCTTGTCCCCGCCACCGTCTGTCACCCCACAGGAGGGTCGTGCACGAAGTGGTCGGACTGTAGCGGATTAGAAAGGCATATACGAACCTGTATACAGTTGAGCATAATTCTGACGTCGGTAAGTGACCACAAGCTGACGTGCGGCATCTGCATGCCCGCCTCGTCGTTGACGTGCGTGTACCCCAGGAGTTGGGAACGGGGCTCGTCAAGCAGCAGCTCCACGATCATGGAGTGGACGCGCGCCATCACGCAATTGTCGTACACGTGGGGGTCGAAGCGGCCTGGAAATATTAGTTTTATTTTATTAGCTTTTACCCGCGTCTTCGCTCGCGTATTCTTAATCCTACGGGAACAGTACATTTTTTCGGAATGAAAGGTATATACCTAGTAACAGGCCTGTGTCACTCCCCGTTTAGGTATCGAAAATGTACCTACATTATTACTATATACCTACGTACGAATCGTTTGTCCATAGTAATAAGAATGAAATTGGCTTGCAATGGATGTCTAGGTATCTAAACGAAAAGGTGCTGAGTCATGACGTGAGCTAAATCGCCACATTGAGTAGATATTTCTTTGAATTTCTTTGCTGAGTGAGACTTCTGTATGTTAGTATTAGTATTTATTCTGTGCTAATACCTACCCTATGTCCTTCTCAGGACTCCTTACTATGTGTATGCGAAATTTTAAAGATTGGTTCAGTAGATAAAGCGTGAAGAGGTAACATACAAACAAATACTTATATAAACTCACTTTCGCATTTATAATATTAGTTGGGATTGGAATTGGGATAGTTACGATTATAGTTGGGATTACAATTTTATTTGCTAGGCAAATTTAAAAAAACCCCGCTGTCAAGAACGTCATCTAGTGATGAGTAGCGGAACTACCAATATGACTTGATATCCGTCCGTAGCATCTTTTATTTGCTAGAGAAAGCCCTGACTTTCAAGCGGTAACCCCCAATAACTTTTAAACGGCTGAACCGACTTTCATCAAACATAGCTAAGAACCACCGCAAAGGCACAAGTTAACAAAAAAACCCATCGAAATCGGTCTATTCCGTTCAAGCGCTACGATGACAGACAGACAGACCGACACTAGCGTCAAACTATAACACCCCTCTTTTTGTCGGGGGTTAAAAACTAACGTGAGATACATAACTCCATATTAAATTCACCTCTTACCTCCGAAGCGGACAGATTTGGCTGCTCGAACTCAAACACAGACGATTCTTAACTCTCAACCTTATTACATTGACATAAATGATATAAAGATATTGGTTCCTTGACAAAAAAATTGACCTGAACGGTTGACTTACGCACGTAGTATAGTCAGAAAAGGCCGAACTTCAGCATTCAGTATTGAGCGGAAAGCGACATCATAGGGTCGCCGTTCCTGACACTAGCCCTGAAGATGATCGTCTAAATCGATAGAAACGGTGGGCCTTTGACAAAAAGTCCAATGAATGCCCGTTTAAGGGTTAACTTAAATGTTGTGGGTCCAAAATCCAGCTTTTGAAAAGGAATACCTTAAAATCATATCTCACTCAAATTCTTACCCATGCAAGACAGCACCACTCGTCTTCCCTCAGAATCCCTCTTTGGCAGCGGCACCAGGTACCCGGCGTCTATAACAGCCGCGACCTTAGGATCCAACGGGTCCAATTTCTGGAACCACTGGGGGTACATCTGCCGTATGGTAAGGTACCGCTCCAACATGGAGCACGCTTGTGGAATGGAGTATTTCTTCGTACGCAGGAATCGGAGGAGGAACGGCGCATCTGTAAGGAGAAAAATGAACAAAATTTGTTTTTTTTTAAATAGAACTAATAAGTACCTATTTAGCCACTACCACATTGGACACCTTATCCAATGTGGTAGTGCCACGAATGCAATTGTAGCACGAGATGTTTGTGCTTAGTCCTTTAGGCGCCTCTTACGACATCCACATGAAGAGTTGGAGTGGTCCTATTCTAACCTGAAACCACACGGGTGCTCTAGATTCTCTATGACCCAATCACTATAGAAACTCTACTATTATTACCGTTGATATCCGCAAAGCCCCTTAGAGGCCATACCTAAATTTTCCGGGGTCCAGTGATGCCCCCATTTAAAATAAATCATTTCAAAGAAAACGGAGTCATAATTTAAAATTTTGCTACTAATAATTCGTAGATAACCCTTCAAAGTATTTTATGAACTACTGTTTACAGTTTAAAGTGAGAACGTTAAGCTTTACTACGCACATTTGCGGAAAAGGCCACTTTTGGCAAATGTGCGTCGAAAAGCCTAACGTTCTCATTATAAACTGTAAAAAGTAGTTCATAAAATACTTTGAAAGGTTATCTAGGAATTGGTAGTTGCAAAATTTTTAATGGTGTCTCCGTTTTCTTTGAAATGATTTATTTTAAATGGGGGCAGCACTGGACCCCGGAAAATTCAGGTACGGCCTTAAGAGTGCTGTGCGCACTCATTATCTTCACAAATTGTCATAGAGTTTTATAAATATTTATGTAAGGGGTGTCGGACAGCAAGGAATCAAAATTCCTCGTCGTCTTACATGTCGGACAACGTTGTCGAACCACGTGGCCGGAGGGGTCAATGTAGGGTTTATGAATTTATAAAATATTTGTGTATTTTTATATGTAGGTCTATGAATGTATAAGAAAATATATATGTATATCAATATACGAGTATGTCTTAAGTAAATGTTTAATTATGGTGAAATAGTTAATTTGAATGTACTACCTAATCATCCAAAATTTACTTTTATCAGCACCACCTGTAGGTTGACTGGTAGAAAAGGCCCTAACCTTAAGTCCGCCTGTTACATTTTTTGTAACAAAGTTAAATAAATAAATAAATTACTTTTAATAAATGGTGGACCGGACATATTGCGATATTCTGATTGCAAATCCGAGGTAGTTAAGTTCGTACCTATTTATTAGTGGTTAGTAAAGCTTGCAAGTTGCAACATCGGTTCTCCATATTTCCGCGTCAAACCGGCTCTCAGGTCACCAGGTCGGCAGACCTATATTCAAGTTGGAACCAGTATGGGGCATACTACAGCTTGATACTATGTTGCGGGTAAAAGAGATCGATGTAGTTCCAAGTCTATGCATATACAAAGTGGAAGGGACATACCCGTAATAAATTGAACCACAGGCTATACCCAAAAAAATTTCGACATTCCCATACAAATCGCCCGGGCAGCCGCACACTTTTGTATGGAAATGCCGAAATTTTTTTTTGTTTGGCTGTTATTTTAATTTCATTATACTATAGTGATCTAGTATGGCCTGTGGTTCGATTTATTACGGGTATGTACCTTCCACGTTGTATACATTCTTTTTCATTAGTCATTCAGTCGTCAACCTATGCCAGATGCCTTTAGGCAGCTTGCAGCTTGCTAGAGGTAGTATTAAGGCTGTGGTTAAGGGCTATTTACACAGTGCAACAATTTAATTGAAGGAATAAATGATATGTATAGTTGACGTTTTGTTTAAACTATGTAAGTCATATACTTCAATTGAATACGGATGTGGACTAAAAAAATATTTTAGCTCATCAGGCAGATTATTAAAAAATATTGTATATGTATTTTTTTTATGATAAGCAATTATTTAGAAAGATACGGCGCGTTTAAATTCCGCATAAAGTCACGATCAAGTACGATTTTCAGTTGACGGTGACGTCAATCACACCCACTTTAAAACTTCGACGCGTTGTATCGTTGTGAATTTTCACTACTTTGATGAACCGAAAAATAAAGGTCCCATATTTTTGGATAACTACGGACGGATGTTTTCAACAGGCAAGAAACTTGCAGTGTGTAAAAATGGGCCTTTATCCATTTAAACACACGATAAACAAACAATATAGGTACTACGGGGAAGACAGAGCCAAGGGTCGAACCAAGGGGAAAACCTATCAATTTATTGCGTCTATAAAAGAGGAATCAGAAATATTAACAGCTCACGCCCATCGCCTTTAAAGAATAGATCCTTAAGTTTACGACCATTCTCCTTTTCGACTTTTATGTCTATGACCTACGAAGGAGACAAAGAAGTTGGTGTTTTCTTTTTTTTATTCTCTTCCAGTCTTGGAGCCAGTTGGAGCCCTGATTTCTGACAATACTGGCCACTTGACCACACAAACATAAAACAATAAATAAATAGATAAGGACAATGCTGATTGAGCTAGCCCCAAAGTAAGTTGAAACTTGTATTAAAGGAAAATAACTCAACGATACTATATTTTATAATAAATACATGTATAGATAAACACCCAAGACCCAGGACAATTTGAAAAAGGTCATTTTCCAATTGGCCCGGCTGGGGATCGAACCCAGAACTTTCGGATTGGCGGACTAGCGTATTGACCATTACCACAGAAGATAGTAAGAGTATACAGAACGGAATCTCCTATGGTACGCGCAATATGCGTCCCCGTTTCCCGTCCCCGCACCTCTACCCCGTTTTTGCCTTGTTGCGGGGCGAGAGCGGGCCTGAGGAGCGGGCGAACAAGAACGGGGGAGAGGTGCGGTGACGGGGACGCATATTGCGCGTACCTTAGGAGATTCCGTTCTGTATACTTTTACTGTATTCTGTGCCATTACACCACAGAGGTCGTCATATAGGTATACAGCATTAAAATGATCGTTAAATGCAACACATACCATGACAAAAGTAAAACAGCACTATAATTCATAGGAAGGACAATGTTACAAATCACAGTGTCAACTCTATCACGTAAAGGTCGCGTTCCACTTGTCCTACACGAGGCCGTGATGAAATTACCAATTGCATCACGTATTGAGGAGAAATTTGGTTTCACGAGAGTATATACGCAGATAAGTACTAGTACATACTTTAAGTATATGATGACCATTTTTTTTTTGGTTTGCGTAATAGGGATGTAAACTAAAGATTTTTTTTGGCGCATTTAGCGCAGGTTAAAAAATATTGTGCAAATAACGACGACGATATAGCGCATTTCAATTTCGCATGACGTCACGATCTAGTACAATTTTCACTAGACGGTAACGATGAAACTTCGATGCAGAATTCAAGAATTCAAAATTTAAATGTTTATTTTGGTGGGCTACTGGTGAAGATAGCACAGAAAGACAATTAACAAACCAGCAGAGAATACCAACGACACAGGCGTTGTGACATTGGTGACACGAATAGAACAATCACGATTCTCACGATGCCCCGAGTATGGTGGTTTTTTTTGTGCATACTGCATTTAGTTAATTTTAAAATACTTTAGTTTACGAATTGGATGGAATTAAGATTTTATGTTGTATGTGCCGCGTACGTAGATACCACATAAAATATTCTTATCATTTTCATAAATAAATAAGTGGATAAGGATAAGACAAAACACACTGATTGAGCTAGCCTCAAACTAAGTTTAAACTTGTTTTATTTGTTTGTTGTTTAAGTTTAAAATTATAAAATATTGTACTGTTGAGTTAGTATTCCATAGTCAAGTTTAAACTTTGGGGCTCTCCATCAGTGTGATTTGTCCCTATACATTTATTTATTTATTTTACATAGTGAGAAGTAAGCGAGGAAGCGCGCAGTTAATGTATACTCAAACCAGACTTACTCACAAGTTCCTGCGACTTGTATAAGTACTTTCTTATACAGGCTGACTTTTTATCCACCTGCTATATTTTTATTGGTTTTTAACAACTTTTTTTATAGAAAGTAGTTCTGTATCATGGACTGAACTTGCTCCATAATTTTGGCAGGTGGATAAAAAGTCAGCCAGTATATAACGTCTAACCAAATATACTGAAACTATTTTAAGGGTGGATTCAGTCAGTGATACTGAACAACTTTCCCCAAGGAACATGTCGAAAAACGAAAAAAAATTTTTGGCTTCCGTACAAACTCGGATCAGCTGATCGGTCAACTTGTATGGGAGGTCAAAATTATTTTTCATATTTCGGTATATGTTTCTTGGGGAAAGTTGTTCAATATCATAGACTGAATCCACCCTTAAAATAGTTTCAGTATATTTTGTTAGACCCTGTATACAATCTCCAACAATACATCGTCGGAGCCGCGGTTCCCTAGGCGCAACACTAGGACTGGCGGGAAGATCTTCCCTTAGTGGCGGTAGAGCATATCACCTCGCTCTCGCTACAGATGACTCACCAGTTCTGCACTTCTTGATAGCCGGATGCTTCTCAATAAAATGCCGCATCTGCGCCAAGGCCTGCTCTCGCAGACCAGGCTCTTCTCTCAACTCTCTCCGCGCCCTCTCTCGTAACTCTTGTGGTAGCTCTCCTGTCTCCCGTTCCTGAAGCAAAATGTTACTTTATTTCATGGGATTATTAGGAAAAAAATTAAACAGCCCTAACCTTACCAGGGTCAATTGTAAACTACGTAAGTAATACTTATGTCAAATCACAGCACTCGCTTATGTCACTATTCGTGCTGGCTTTCTTACATACGGCTGAATAAATTCGAATAGGGGTTGGTGTAAAACTACCTTAGTTTCCAGAATCTGCAACCTTTCATCTTCAGACACCCGGGACTCTAAGTCTGATTTTGGCTCGTGCTGGAGCACCTCTTCCGGCTGAAGGACTGACGTCGCCATTTTGGATCTGAAAAAAAAGAAACAATGATTTTAAACATCTTCCTTTCGAGTGTGTTAAGAAGTAACACAGGAATCAGATTTTCGAGCGTCCGCTACGTTAAGCGGCGCACGCGACTCTAGGTGCGAAAGAGATGGAAGGATCCGTCGCGTGTTGCCATGTCTCGGTCACACATAGAGTTTGTGACAGACTGACAAAGATAGATGAATCCGTCGCGCGCGTAGCGGATGTCCATAAAGTATCTGTCGTAGCTGAATGACTGCCAACTAGTGACAACAGTCATTTTTATACACTAAACAAGTGTGCATAGGTTTCCTCAGAATGTTTTCCTTCTTCTGGAGCACATAACGTTACTTGAGATCACAGAAGACAGTAAGAGTATACAGAACGGAATCTCCTACGTTCTTGTACGGCCGCGGGCGCCGTGCAGTGTGTGTTCGCTTGCTTTCGCCACTCGACATGGCGAAAACGGGTGAGAGGTGCGGGGACGGGGAACGGGGACGCATATTGCGCGGGACCTTAAGAGATTCCATTCTGTATACTCTTACTGTCTTCTGTGTTGAGATGACCATACATAAGTAGAAACTCAGAGGTACAAGTCGCGTCTAGTGAGAATCGAACTAGTGCCTCACATACGCACAGCCAGTGCCTAAACTATTTACAATACAAAAATATACAAATCTCTTTATTGCACCAAATAAAAAACATTAAAAATTACAGAGTTTACGGACCTTATAAATAAATAAGGTACAAGAGGCAGCCTTATCGCCGAAGCAATCTCTTACAGGCAACCATAAAGATAAGGAGTGCGAAGTATATGAGCAAGATAACAGATGGCGCAGTTAAAATTAAAATATAAATAACCAATAGATATTAAAATACTTATACAAAATATATAACATTATAAAAAAAATATATAGGTACTTCATCATCATCAGGTCTGTCTTTAGTCTCCACTGCAGGAGCACGACCCTCTCTGTACTACCAGAGCTATATATTAGCCAGAGCAGCCAGAGGATTTCGCTACACTCTCCACGCTGGCCAGACGGGTTGGAGAGGTCTCATTGATTATAAGCTTTGTTTAGCTTGTGTTCCCTAAGTCGCCTTCTACGACATCCACAGGAAGAATTGAAGTGGTTCTATTCTACTCTGCCGGGAACCACACGGAGAAACCTAAACTGCTTGGCCAGCACGTATACCATTACGTGAATGAATACTCCTTGCCCCCAATAATTACTCGGTTCGACCACAGAATAAGAACCAGTACTCACGTACAGAAGACTTACTCAGCAAAGAAATTCAAAGAAATATCTACTCAATGTGGTTTATGGTTTAATTTAGCTCACGTCAGAATTCAGCACCTTTTCGTTTAGATACCTAGACATCCGTTGCAAGCCGATTTCATTCTTATTACTCTGGACAAACGATCCGTATCTGAATTTACCACTCCGAGGGGCCGCTGCGCGCATAGTAATAATGTAGGTATATTTTTGATAACTAAACGGGGGGTTTAACACATAAATTAGATAGGACTCGAAACGGGACATGGTTTTATTTATATACGCCAACTAGCAGGAGCAGCAAATAGCAACAAACGGGAGCTTTTTTTTTGGGGACAAGGGGCAGGTGACGGAGAAAATGGTCAGTCCTGTTCAAAACGGGACGTTTGGTCACTTTACGTATAAGTGATGAGGTTCGTAGCAAGTGGAAGTCCATAGGCGGCGCTGCCTACCCGGCCTGAGGGAAACAGGCGTGATAAAATGTATTTAATTTTAATTTTATTATTTCAAGTACAGTAACAAAAAGGAAAACATAGTTTAGGAAGAAAAGAAGACATTTCTTCCAGTAGACCCGCAAGAGGAAATGGGAAGAAAGAGGTAATTAGCGTAATGGTTGTATGTTATGCATGTATAAGTAATAATAATTGCACCGGAATAAGGAGCTCGGTCGCCCGGTGTGCATGCATTGCTAGCGCTTTCGCAAGTTAAGCAACCCCGGGTGTGGTCTGCACTTGGATGGGTGACCACAAGTGGCATAAAAATTTAACGAGCTCCTCCGACCTTCAAAAAGCACGTAAAAGCCGTTGGTCCCAGCTATTGACTTATATATCATAGTATCTCAATGGTCCCAGCTGTAATCGTTGTATGGCAGTCGTCAAGCTATGACAAATGCCTTAAGGCTGCTTGAAAAATCTGATACCAGTGTTAGCCACTGACACACACGAAAAACAAAACAAAACAATTGCACCGGATAATTTTTAACGATAAATAATTAAAAGTCCAAAAGCCATTATCAAATATCGATATCACCCAAAAAGCTTACTTGAATGCTGTCACCAAAACGAGTTGTTTGTTGACCGACGGTAAACACAAAACTAAGGCAGGTTTTACAAATATTGACTTAAAATTAACTGGCTTTGTTATATTATGTAACGCAAAACATTTTGAATATATGCATATTCAAAACGTTACGCGTTCTATATTTTTAGCGTTTCCACTAAATTTAAGTAGTATGGTGGCGATATACAAATATGGAAGGTAAGCGAGTTCGATTTTTACTAAATATTTTTAGTTTAAACTGAACGTTTAAACTAATATTTTTAGGGTTCCCTACCTAAAGGGAACCCTAAAAGGGGACCCTATTACTAGACTAGACTCCACTGTTCGTCCGTCCGTCTGTCTGTCTGACACCAGGCTGTATCTTATGAACCGTGATAGGTAGACAGTTGAAATTTTTATAGATGATGTCTTTCTGTTGCCGCTATAACAAAAAAAACTTAAAACAGAATAAAATAAATATTAAAGACAGGTAGACGCTTGAAATAATGATATTTAATATGTTTTGCCTTGTTCTTGCAATGTCAAATATTGAGAAGAGTGATAGGAAGAAAACATATTTGAACTAATTTAGGTTTAGCAAATGTTTGTATTTTTTTCATAAAAGGGTAAGTAGAATTTATAATTTTGATGTAAGTACTTATTTAGGATAAAACAAACACAATTAAGTAGTTATTAGGTTTTTTTTAAAGTCCGCTTTTCGACCTTTTCGGGCATAAAGTCACACGAGGAAAGATAAAAGCTTATGGAGTAATAATACAAAAGTATAGATATTAAAATAAAGAAAGCAGGTCATGCGTACACAATGTAAATTGCTATCACAAAAGGAAAAATAACAAAATATCGACACAAACAGCTTTCCTTATTTGCAAAACTTATGTTAAAATACGACCTTTTAGCTGACCTGACCTGCGACTGGAAAGTCGCAGTGGCGCGAAAACGCAAAAAAAACTGTTTCGGAAGTTCGTGTCTCTATGTAACATTATTGCATCTAAGTTTTGCGACATTATTGCAATTCAACATAGCAACTGAAAGTGAAAATTTCATCTGAATAAAATCTTGCAATGAGCTGATTTGTGACTTGAATAATTTACTTAATAGCATATTCTGTACCTAGTTATACTATATATAATAGAGAGTATGCATGAATTTTTTTTATATTTTTAATCGATAGTCCTCGTCGAGAAATAGCCGCAAAAAATAAATCAGTGCCGAAAAACATGTATATGGTGTAGAAAATAAATATTAAAAATAGCAAGTAGATTATAACAACTAAAACACGCCATTTTAAAATATGACGTCAACGTCTGCAATATCCGCTAGAGACAGAAGCTGTCAACGCATGTTTTTCTTTTTTGGGTACTTTCAATGTTATCAGCCAGTGATGTTTGTTAAACTTCTATATAAAAGTACATACATTTCGAATGTCATCGATAGTCAAACTACATGGACGGACAGTTCTACCGAACGCACCCAAACTTGTCATTTCCTTTTTATGAACTTTGTCGTCATTTCCCTTTTGTTTGTCAAAAGTTCCCGCGCAATATTTGCATATTTTCAATAATTTATTTCTAATCCAAATAAGAGTCAGTAAGAAAAATAATTAACTAGGCGTGGTAACGTATTAAAAGAAATTGTAAAATAAAAATATGAGCCGGATTGGTATTACATGCATATTCCTTATTATTAGCACAAATGCTCAAATTTTGATATTAGTGCGGTTATACAGGTAACTAATTAACACAAGTTTTGCTCATTTTTAGGGTTCCGTACATCAAAAGGCAAAAAATGGAACTCATATAGGATCACTCACTTGTCCGTCCGTCCGTCTGTCACAGTCAATTTACTACGTAACTACTGGACTGATTGAGTTGGGTACACATATATATGTAAGTCAGTGACCCAAAGGCGGATGTATAACGTAAATGAATGAATTCCAAATATGAGGGCGATTTATTAGGGGAAATTAGATTTGAAAAAAATTGTGAGCCATTAGTGTGTCATATTAAATGAAAGACCTTTTTATGCGAATTTCAAATATTTTTAGGGTTCCGTACAAAAAATTAAAAAAAGGAACCCTTTTAGGAATATCACTCGTGCGTCTGTCTGTCCGTCCGTCTGTCACAGCCGATTTGCTCCGAATCTACTGGGCCGAATCAGGTGAAATTTAGTAGAATGTTGTCATCCTATGACCCAAACACATATGTGCAAAGTAACTAAATATTTTTTTGAAATAAGTGTCATTTTCGGGGGACAAATTAGGAAATTGAAAAAAAAACAGTTTTGCAAACCTTACTGTGTCATATATCAAATGAAAGGGCTTGTTATGATATGAGGATCTCAAATATATTTTTGTTATTATTTTAAAATAAATAGTTTTGATTTTATTCATGAAAGAAGACGAAAAATGACCATCCCCCTGATCTCCGAAACTACTAAGCCTAAAATTTTGAAAAAAAAAAACAAAAAATAGTTCATTGCTTGTAGATTACAGGAAAACCTATAAGAATTCAATCAATTGTACGAAACCCTCTCCACGCGAGGTTCATTCGCACTTGGCCGGTTTATTTGTATCTATTTTTGAAGTTACAGAAAATAGGTGGAAATTGACCATTCTGCCCAGCCAATTTGCTACGAAACAACTGGACCGATTGAATTGAAATTTTATACACATCCTATGTAAGTCAGTGACCCAAAGACGGCCATAACGTAAATTTATTAATTTGTAATGTAGGGGCCACTTATGGGGGTAAATTAGACATTAAAAAAACTCTTCACGCGAGTTTAACTCGCACTTGACCGATATACATATTTGTTACTCAACTGCGCACATAATGAGAGTGTATGTTTCAAAATAATAAATATTACCAAAGATAATATAATTATTAAATATTACGTAGATGCACCAAATTACGGCACTAAATGATTTCTATTCGCGCCGTGACCTTCAAACTTGACTTTCACTTACCCACTTTCCAGACTCGCTGGATACGCCCAGACCACGCCATTTACGACGTTTTCAAGTAACGAAAAATGAAATATTGTTTCTTCCCAGCTAATTCAGGGCCCAATTTAAGTTCAAGCAAAATGCCAAAAGGTAAGATCTCTGTTTGGCTAGGCTAGTCCAAGCTATGTAAGTATATGTATATATCATATTATGTATGTAAGATATGGATAAGTGTAGCAATAATTTTTCAGTAAGGGTAACTGAAAATCTTTTAACTGTGACTGGAACGATTTGGCCTCAATTTTTTATATAATTTAATACTTGTATAAGTTTTATTAATAAATATTTTTATTTTAGTTTTCTTCCATGCTCCTAGAGGAGAAAGGAAAAAACTTAGAATTGCCAGCTTCTCCTCTTCCCGCGCAGAACGCAAAAGCCGTTTTTTTTTTATTTATTTTTTATTAGAAATTTAAGTGCGTTTGACCTCTATCTAGCCTGATGGGCAGCTAAGATGAGGTCTAAGGTGTATCACGCAGACTCAAAAAGTGCCTATACACTCTTGCCTTGAAAATCCCTAAATTGAGGGAATGGACGCAAATGCAAATCATGTTAGGTAATAGGCGGTGCGGCTAGCAATCCATCACTATTTTGATTCATTTCTCGGCGGCAAACGAGCATGTAGCACGCATGGTGTTGCATTGCAAGCGAACATCGGTATATCTAATATTTCACTCCTTTGATCGGCTTTTACGATTGGCATGAGCAGAAATTAATTTGGAAATTTTACAGCTGTCCTGGTATGACATTTTTAATTTTAAAATATTTTAATACAAAATACAAAATCATTTATTTACTGAATAGACATTGACATATAATGAGCTTAACAAACGACTCCCGCACTAGGCAAAAGCCTGTATCGCGGGCAATCAGAACGAATTAGCATAATACTTTTTACAGTTTAGGACGAGCGGCGGGGAAAATTTAAGTTTAAAAACTATAATGGAATAGTAAAATCTATATTTAGCTAATTAATATAAAATGGAAACATCAGCCGCATAATAACTACTACTTAAGTTAGGGAGAGAGGGGGGAGGCATGTTGAATGTGTGAGTGTGTGTGTCTTTTGTCGTTGTTGTATAAGTATATCTTTACTTTATTGTACAAAAAATATTTTACCGACATTTAAGCCATAATAGACCAATAATATGTAATTGTAAATGTAAATTTTATCATACCTGATAATGGTAGTGTTAAGGTAATTTATGTTATAATTAGCTGTTAGCCCGCGGCTTTGCTCGCGTAAATTTCCGTTTTACTAAATCCTATTTTCAATAACTGAGCGAAATGAAACCGATCACTTTCCTCTATTTATAGTTTTTTAATTCTCTCAATCCAGCTGGTAATTTTTATATAAACCACATTCCCGGTAGTACGAGTAGCATTGGGAGCAAGGATTATGAGACTATTAGCAGAAAGCACTCTGGAACATGCCACATAGAATTGTCCGTGTGAGGAGCAGTCAGATCTTAAATCTATCCCAGCGTCTTTCAATTACTGCCCTTGGGCTTTATTTATGGTCATTGCGAAGCATACTTTAAGGGGAAATCTCTTAACTAAAATGGATACTCTGAGGGTATCAATGGTATGCGAGGAATGAAAACAGTTTCCCCTCGACCACATCCAGTGAGCACAGTAGTCTCGACAATGTTCCCATGGAGATCTTTTTTTTGTAGTTCCATTGCATAATTTCGGGGGCCAATTTTAAGTACCAGATTACGTGGAAGGAGACCAGCTGGATTAAGAGAATAAGACATTCTATACCGGTTAATTACTGCGTCATCTGTTCGCAATACAGAATCTACTGGTTTACTGAATTTTTCAGTCGATTCGAATGACTTTAACAATGTATCATTTATAACAGCAGCTGTGTCATTTTTGTATCCCCATAGTGGTAGTATTTAAAAAAAATGCTGAAACACGTGTTTAATTATTTTTGTTATGTAACATTTATGGCAAGTTTCAAGTAAATCAGTAAAGATTTTAATTTTTTTTCATACAAACTTTGCCCCCGATTTTTACCTCCTTGGGGGTTGAATTTGAAAAAAATCTTTTTTATCTGAGCACTATGTAATAACATAAAACTACTGTCCAAATTTCAGTCACCCTTGTTCTTTTATATATAAATAAAGTCAACAAATCACCTCTACCATTACCATAGTGTATGATAAAATAAAATATTAAGTATGGATGGCTTTGCGATATCATGTTTTTTTTAATACGCAATCAGAAGATATGTTTAGCTGCTTACCTAACTATAGGGTAAATGCACTAATAAACGACACTTACACATTTCCAACAATTGTTCACAATTAAAAAATTCGGGAAGCTCTGGACAATTTGGACACGTCTTACAATACACCTGAGCCAGAATCGACTGTCGGTCGATGCTCCTAAGCACCGTTACGAGTCCCGAAATATTGCGACATGGATGCAAGTATACAAGTGCATTTGGGTGCTTAATAATGGTCTTGGCTTTTAAATTTATGATTAATATAAGACTGCAAGTGTAACGGTCAGTACCTGACATGATCTTTCGGCTAGTTATACCATTTTGACTTATTATACTTGAGGCATGTTTGGGTAGATACGTTCAGGATGAATTTTTAACAACAGACAATTTTTTGGAGCTAGTCAAATTCATATTATACTTAATTTTTTTATTTATTTATCAAACTTTATTGTTCCAAAGTAAAAATATACCAAATTAAAAACATAACTACAAAAAAAGTCGCCTTCCTATACAACTCAGCGCTCATATACAGATTTTGACAAAAAATGTTGAATTCATTGTCATGAGTGAACAAGTAAAAAAAAATAGTCTGGTGGCTATAAATTCACTGTATAATAGAATAATTAAAAAAGGAAAAATATACCGATTTATAAAAAAATATATATTAAGGGGCTACATGAATTTTCCGGAGTCCAGTGCTGCCCCTATTTGAAATAAATTATTTGAAAGGAAACGGAGATATCATTAAAAAAAATCTTAGCTTACCATGCCTTAGATAACCCTTCAAACTATTTTATGAACTACTGTTTACAGTTCAAAGTGAGAACGTGAAGCTTTTCTTCGCACATTTGCGAAAAACGGTTACTTTTGGCAAATGAGCAGCAAAGCTAAACGTTCTCACTTTAAACTGTAAACAGTAGTTCATAAAATAGTTAGAACGGTTATCTAGGGCTTCACAAAGACATTTTAAATTATATCTCCGTTTCCTTTGAAATTATTCCAAATGGGGGCTGCACTGGACTCCGGAAAATTCATGTATGGCCTTAAAAATAGGTTATAGTTAAAATAATAAAGACCATAAATCTTTTAATGGTTCGTAGGTACATCCTTTTCACTAAAAAGTAAGTACCTACTTATATCAAAGTTAAAATCATACTTTGGAAGCATTCGTAAACGTCGAGAAAAACTAATAAATCACATATATATAATTCATAACCACATACACCGTATCTAATTAAGAACATAATATAAGGTTAGCATACGGTCTGTAAATAAGAAAACATTAACTATGAATACACAATAGTAAATTGGTCACAAATTAACGTTAAATAGTAGGTAATGCAGGTTTGCCATGTACGTAGTGTAACCACAGAAAAGATACTAATTCTCCGTACAGAAGTCTCACTCAGCAAAGAAATTCAAAGAAATATCTAATCAATGTTGTTAGTGATACGGTTTAATTTAGCTCACGTCAGAAATTAGCACCTTTTCGTATAGATACCTAGACATCCATTGCAAGCCAATTTCATTCTTATTACTCTGGACAAATGATTCGTATTACTGAATTTACCACCCGGACGGGCCGCTTGCGCGCATAGTAATAATGTAGGTACATTTTCGATACCTAAACAAGGAGTGACACAGGCCTGGTGTTACATAGTGACATCATTTAATTTTATGACCCAACAGTCTTTGAAGGTACTGGTTTTTCCGATTATCTACTCGCAAATAAATATTGTAAGTACATTTGACTTACCGGTTTCCAATTGAGATTTAATTTTGTATGCTAATGTAAATTAGATGACTGCAATATTATTATAACAAGAAGCTGATCTGATGATGGAGACCGAAGGTGGCTATAGGGACGCTGTGATAAAACGCCGCAACCCCATCGAGTTTGGGCTTATTACATGTGTACTAAGGCCTCACACTAAAAGCTTGATGAAAAAAATTATTTTTAGAAGCTTATTTCATTGAAATTATATCTCACAAACCCATAGTTTATCTTAAAAACGAAGAGTATTCAGAGTTAGATTTATTTAAATTTTCGCTGAAAAAATTCGCGAATATTGCAGAGAAATTAATAAGTTGTAAATAGTTCTTATTTTATATTGTCGCATTAGTAAAAACTAATGACAATGTAAAAGTATGTTGTAATAAAATAAAATAATAACATCAACTTCTCCAAAGGGCCTCTACTCTACGTGTTGGATCTGTATCCCCACGCAAGCCTCTCAAAGGAGCGGGGTGAAAAGACCCGTGAATCCAAAAGAAGATACAAATAAATAAAATGACTTGACTTGGCCCACGAAGTTACTGCTATGTTGGATGTGGATTCGACAATCATTGTCCCGATAGTCGTATCGCGAACGGTCTTATAGCAAAGAGTCTTGACCAACATCTAAGGACTCTCGCTAGACAACTGGGTCTAGTCAGATTCAGAAGCAGTACTCCTGGACACGACACGCATTGTCAGGTTTCTCTCTCTACGGCCTCAACCGCCGGTAGCTTGGAAGTTGCCCTTGCCCCGGCAACGAGCAGCTAGCTTAGGTTTTTGTAAATGTTTATATTTTGCAGTATGTTTTATATTTTACTTTTTGTAAATGTATACTAAAACCTAGCCTAAGTAAAAAAAAAAACAAATAAATTTACATACCTATCTATCGAGTAGGAAAATAATAGCAGGATATAAATTTATACCTACATGATAATAGATAATTAAAATGCAAATTGGATGGCATCAAATTCCATGATGACATCTTCTTATGTAGTCTGTCATTAACAAAAAAGAAAAATCTGCAAATTCATTTTAAAAATGCAAAAAAAAATTGGTTGTTCTGAAGTTAGCAATTTTAATGATTTCAATTTGCAAGTGGCCATTACTTAACGTTTTTGTTAAATACATGATATAGTAGATAATATGCACGAAGGTTTTTCCAGATAGGTATATTATATTTTTACAAAAAGGCCAACTCAATATATACATTATTGATTAATGTAATTCTTCTTCGTCTAAGCGCGTTCCCGGTTGCATTCTCAGCTGTGCTGCTTCGGAGCCCGGGATGCGCTTTCCCGCTTTTTCTTCTGTAAATATAACATGCATGTCAATGCTAACCCAAGGATGCCAAAGACCTAGCAAAATTGAGAAGAAATAGCCGGAACACTTTAAATTATTTGGGTATAGTTTTACGACCGGCTGCCTGCCTGAAGTCAACCCTCTTTGGGAATGTATTTGTGCAAAAGTGTTACTCCTACTATTACTCATACTATACTCGTACAATTGTACTCCTTGGGAATACAATTGTAGCACGAGAATATATTTATGCTTTAGTCTCCTCTTACGACATCCACAGGAAGAGATGGAGTGGTCCTATTCTAACCTGGAACCACACGGGTCATTGATTAATGTAATTCTCTTTGTGCAATTCGTTTTTACAAATTGCACAATTTACATTTTGAAACAAAGTTTAGAATTGTATAAGTAGGTACATTGTGGTAAATTTTTCCTAAGTATTGATATTTCCTACACTGCACGTAAGAATTGCATAACGGTGCAATAGAAACACATTAGATCATAAGTTATTGCTTCACTTCGCACTTAGTTCGGGTACTCGTATTTTTGAACCAAGATAATTAGCGTTTTCGACATTCAAGTAAATTCAAAAGGATTTGTAAATTAAAAATATAAATTGGTAACCTCCTCCTTTTTTTATAAAGTCGATTAAAAATCTCTAGAAAAGCAACCTTAATAAAATCACTGATCATATTCTTTCCAGAGCACTCTTATGGCCCCGTCAGTTCAGAGCCAAGAATACTAACAAGAAATAACAGTGATTTTTCAAAAACACTCTGTTTTTGAAAAATCACTGTTATTAAACCACTAGTTTATTTCCCAAAAATTTTACATAGGAATTTTAAAGCTTTTTCTACATCTACAGATACCCACAATATCCAAAACACGATTGTGCATTTTTGGCTCAATAGAAAAAAAATCACAAACATACCTCTAAATTTGCCTATATTTACCTTTATTTCTAATACATATTACTATTTTATACAATCACCTTTCATCATCATCATCGTCAGCTCTCAACGACCCACTGCTGGGTATAAGCCTCCTTTTGTCTGCGCCACTGAATCCTATTCCCAGCCTTAGCGATCCAGTTCTTTCCAGCAATCCGTCTGATATCATCGACCCACCTAGCCGCCGGACGCCCAACACTCCGTTTTCCATTCATGGGGTACCGCACGCGGTGACAGCCTTACACCACCTTCCATCGTTCCTTCTAGCCAGGTGTCCCGCCCAGTTCCATTTAAGGTTCGCAACCCTAGAGAGCACGTCGTAAACTTTCGTTCGACGCCGGATCTCTACATTGCGAACTCGGTCCTGCAATTTAATACCGAGCATGACCTGCTCCATGGCCCTTTGCGCAACCGCTATTTTATGGTTCCCTTTGTAAGAGTCCATGTCTCGGCACCATAAGTATGAAAATTATACCAAAAAATGTAGAATCTAGATTAATAGTCGATTTCGCTACAAAAAAAATATATATAAGACAAAAAAAATTAGAAATAAAACACGGCGAAAAATCGTCGAGCACGGGTCTGGGCCTTTCTTCGCTCTTGACGAATATTTCACTGTGTTTTATTTATTACTTTTTTGTATTATATTTATATTTTTTTTTGTAGCGAAATTGACAATTAATTCAGATTATACATTTTTTGGTAAAATTTTCATATAAAAAGGTGATTGTATAAAATATTAATATGTGAAATAAAGGTAAATTTAGGCAAATTAATAGGTATGTTTGTGATTTTTTTCTATCAAGCCAAAAATGCTTAATCGTGTTTTGGATATTGTGGGTGTCTGTAGAAAAGCCTTAAGATTGTTA
Source organism: Acrobasis repandana (assembly GCA_963576875.1). Lineage (NCBI taxonomy): Eukaryota > Metazoa > Arthropoda > Insecta > Lepidoptera > Pyralidae > Acrobasis > Acrobasis repandana. The sequence goes on from OY756238.1 coordinate 6,139,761, forward strand.
TTTAAAATATTTGAGGAATAAACTGTACTCGTAGTAGTTTAATTACAGTGATTTTTCATAAACACGCACAGTATTGCAAGCTGTGAACCCACCTCGCCTTAATCTAGATGTTTCTCAATGTTTAACATTAAGTAAGTGAATGTAACCGAAACTATATACGAAACAACAATGTAATTAAGAGCACAAAAAACGAATAATGCAATAACAAAGTTGCAAGCTGTCCGCGGTCGATGCACTCCAGGTCCGTTATTCAACATGTGCCGAATTACGCGTCTTCCTGCGGGAGTGCCGATAATTGGAGCATGTACCTTATTTGGAGCACGACAGGGGCCAGAAAAAGTGATTTATCTCTTTCTAGGTACACTTGATTTTATTTATTTCATTTTATTTTATTTATTCAAGTACACTTGGAACATTAACATAAAAAATAAGGAAAACATAGTACTTAGATGATACTTATTTCTAAAGAAATTTCTTCCAGTAGACCCGCGAGAGGAAATGGGAAAAAAGAGGTAATTGGCGTGTACCTACAATACAAAACTAAATAAATAAATAGACAAGATACATACCTACATAAACATACATAAATATACTTACATAAATACATAAATAAATATATATTCATAAAGCATATATATAATAAATTATAAAATGTAAATAAAAAGCATATATATAATAATAATAAAAATTTATATCTAATAAAACCGTTATTTTTTACCGACTTAAAAAAGGAGGTTATCATTCGACCCGTACCTATGTTTTTTTTGTATGTGTGGTTTGATTTTGATGAAACTTTTTTATTTGAAAACTTTACTACCTAGTTAGTTTATTTTAGAAACTTGTTTCTTGTCGGATTTTTGGTAAAAAAAAAAAATTGTGTCTGATTGGATGTCCGACGATATGCTAATTTGCATAAAGAGCTGCCAGTTTATTCGACAAACGGATTAGCTTAGCTATCCAGGTGGGGAATGCTGCTAGCATTTTGGGCGCGTCGTCTCGATGTGGCGCTTTAGATGAAATTTTCTATTTATTAGATATAAAGATTTTTTAATTTTAAATTAAGTTTTAAATTCTAGACATAATTCAGTTTTACTTAGTTATGTGTTGTTTTTTTTCATTTACCTGTGTTCATTACTAATAAAAATTTTATTATTGTCATTTCTACAATTTTTTTTATTTACACAAAAATAGATTTGACTTTATTCATAAGTCATCTGACAATTGACCGGCCCGATGACACGGCTAATTTGCAAATCCTCGTCAACAAATAAAAAGTCAGTCATCTGACATGGGTTGCTACACTTATTCGGGCCGGCGAATAAGTGTGTAGCAACCCTAAGACATGTAAAACGAGCCATACACCTGGCACAAGACCGTGCACCGTGGAAAATCATTGTGAAAAGAACTGTTCATGTTGATAGTCATGACCCTCAGACATGATGATAAGAATATGAAGAGATGTAAGACAGGGGCTAACCAGGATAATCCAGTCATAGCAATTTATCTTGAACTACTCATGACTAACATACAGAATATACTTACGAGTATAGAAATGTAGAATAAGCTGCACTGTATAATTTTCGTTTTCCAAATGTCACAAGTATTTATTTATTTATTATCCAGACACACTTTTATATTATTCAATTAGATAAATTAACGATATGGATCGTTGATGTCTTTTGTATGGTACAATTTAAATAAACAAATTAGTTTCGGACAAAACTATGTTGTAACGCCGATAATGTAATACATATTTCTTGTTCTAATTACGCTTCAAAATATGAAGGTGGTCAGCCTGGTTAGTATTGTTTGTCGATGGTGATAATATATGATGATTTATCATGAGCAATTTGTAAAGAATCACAATACCCTACTACTAGGATGTAACGTACGTACGTCCTTAGCCATTATTATTGTCCATTCTCACCCAAGTAAGGTGTTGATAACAATAAAACAATACATGCTTAGCAGTACTAGGAAAACAGAGATTAATAGCACGTGTCATGTGTTTATTGATTTTCAATAGAAATTACAACGAATAAATAAAATAAATACTGTCTGCGCGTCTGGTCGAGGCAGCAGGAAACTTCAGAGCTGGCAGCTACCTTGCCCAAAGATTAGCCTAGCTATTCAGCAAGGCAACGCTGCCAGTGTTCTGGGTACTCTGCCTAGGCTCGATCAGATGCATTTGAAGAGGGATTTATATTTAGTTTACTTTTTTCATTTTGTTTTAAGTAAATCTAGATTTAGTTTATTGAAGTATTTCTTTTTTTTATTTTAAGTGTTTTAAGTGTCACTAAATCACTTCGACGGGTGACGAATAGCATAAAAACTATTCGAGCTCCCTCCGTGCCTCGGAACGCACGTTAGCCCGTTGGACCCGGTTGTTATCTTTTTTTTAAGATTTTATTTTACCACTTTGTCTGTGTGATTAATATATGTATAAAATTAGTATGTACTCATGAAAAAATACAGCTTTCTAGTACAAATAGTTGCTGAGTAATGCCGTAGACAGACAGACATGGCGAAACTGTAAGGGTTCCATGTTTACTACGGAACCCAAAAAATAGCGCATAAATAGCGTTCCACACTCTTTATATTTTGATCTCAAGATCTTGGAAGCATCTCAGCGTTTACAGGCACGCAGTGAAAGTCTTGGTCAGCCGAGCAGAAAGAGCGCAGCAAGCTATGAGTCATGCTTTAGAGCAGGCGATCTGCTGAGATCTGTTTAAGACCTTTACATCATTTCAGTCTGGACGATTGTACCCGTGTTGTTCCGGGTTAAAATAGGACCACTCCATCTCTTCCTGTGGATGTCGTAAGAGGCGACTAAAGGACTAAGCACAAACATCTCGTGCTACAATCGCATTCCCAAGGAGCGAAAACTTTTCGCACAAATACATTCCCAAAGAGGGTTGACGCCTAGCAGGCGGCCGGTTGTAAAACTATAGCCAAATAATTTAAAGTGTTCTGGCTATTTCTTCTCAATTTTGCAAGGTCTTAGGCATCCGTGGGTGACCATTGACATCATATTATATTTGGAGAAGAAAAAGCGGGAAAGCGCACCCCGGGCTCCGAAGCAGCACGGCTGAGGATGCAACCGGGAATGCGCTTAAACGAAGAAGAAGTCTGGACGATAGACGAGAGATAGGAGCAGACGATATTAAGCGGGAGTTATTACAGAATAATCATTATTGATCCTTGGTCTGAGATAGGCATCGTCATCATCGACTTGAAAAATATTTTTGGCCCATTAGGTACATTATAAAAAATATTGTATGTACTGTACCTATTTTTTTAGGATTTTAGGGCATGGGTAGACAAAGTGGTAAGTAAAAAATTCTAAAAAATTAGCAGTAGTATGTACTCGTATAACGAAGTTAAGCTATATTGTAAAGCGAACTGAACTGCTGTGTGGTTCCCGGCAGAGTAGAATAGGACCACTCTAAGTCTTCCCGTGGATGTCGTAGAAGGCGGCTTAGGAAACACAAGCTGAACAAAGCTTATAAACATCAATGAGACCTCTCCAATCTCCAACCCGTCTGGCCAGCGTGGAGAGTATAGGCTAGGTCCTCTGACTGCTCTGGCTAATATACGGCTCTGGTAGTACAGAGAGGGTCATGCTCCTACAGTGGAGACTAAAAAAGACCTGATGGCGATAAAGCGGACCGGATGAATTGGTGAAATGTCTATTTTGTAAACGCCTACTACCTGTTTTCTTCAATTTTCCTCTCCTGGGTCTGCTGGAAGAGATTTCTTATGAAATAAGCAGTACCTATGTACTCTATTTTCTTACTATGTACGTTCCTCTGTTATGTTGTGTACATGAATTTTGTAAATAAATAAATAAATGAGGTAAATAGCAACATGCAGCATAAAGGTGACTGCAGCATCGTTACAAAGTTATTCTGAAACTTATTACTGTTTTGTTTTTAAATAAGTGTGTATCCCGGTGGCTGACTGTATCATTCAGCCGCTCCCGAACATTATAACTCATCTTTACCGACCTTAATTCTGAATCATGATCTCACAACTATGACAGTTACTACTTAATAACGTTCATAGCATCATAATAGGAATAGCTAGACTGTGAAAGATAGACGGCACGGAGGTGTGAAACGTGATGATCAGTGAGGCAGAGACATTGTGGTTTACAATGCGGCGAAATGTTCCGACGAATATATTAAGCATCAAGTCATTAACTTTGTGACTGAGCAGACAATGATCGCCTCTTTTTACTTGCTTCACAAGTTCGCAACTATTGAAGTATCAAATTATAATTGATAAAAAGAAAAAAAAAATTTGAACCAACATACAACATTTACGATTAAACTAAATAAAAATAAACGTATAAAGTTGATCACCAGCCAAATTCAACCAATGGTATATAGGTCGGGGCAAGTTGACAGAACTAGAGCATTAGAGTGTAACTCAATTTGTGTTCACACATTTGCAATGTTGCTGTTCTGCATCTTTTCTCATCTGTTGCTTTAGTTTTATTAAATTATATGTAGCTTTTTAGCTTTAGTTTATGGTCCTATTTTATTATCTTGTAGTTTATACTAATAAAAGTTTTAAAATTGATACATGTGTCATTGTAATAGTATGTTACAAATCCAATGTCTAAATGTCAATCTCCGCGACCTCTTTTCTGTACAATAAAAAAATCTCGCAGCTCTCTCCTTGGCCCTTGGCGACGCCCTTAGGAGAGCCGAAGAAGCGGGAAAACGTTTACCGGGCAGTCGGTTAGTCGGCAAGCGGTAATAAAGCGGTTTACATAACATTCCTGTTATACTGAGTTATAGGCTGCGGCACGGTATGGTTTCGCAAAGACACATTTATTATGGGCATTATGGTTGCGTGTGCGCTGTGCTTTATGTTCATGTCCCACTTTTGAGCACGAATAAGTCTTAAAGCATTTATTACGCCTACTAAGTGTACTTTTATATACCACATGGCCATGATCTTTCCTGGTCCACATAGACTACCTAGGTGGGGCCGCTGTAAAGAAAATTTGACCAGGTGTAAAAATAATCGACCACTCGCAGAATATCTGTCAGTCTGGCTTATTACGATGGTGTAATTACTTTTGTGAAATTTCGTGTCATATCATATGTACACAAATACCTGCACTTTAGACGATCTGCTCGCAGCCAATGAAAAAGCTTTTGAGCTTTTGAGGTTGCCCTGGCTTGAAACTACGTCAAGCGTCCCCACGACGGTTTCAGTCCGACTCTGTCACAATCGCGGGTCTCCGCTTAAAGCAGTTTCAAGCCTTATTGGAGCAACCAAAAAGACGACCTCCGTGGCGTAATGGTTAACACGCTACACCGCTAATCCAGAGGTTCTGTTCGATCCCCAGCCAAGGCAAGTTGGAAAATGGCCTTTTTCGAATTGTCCTGGGTCTTGGGTGTTTATCTATATATACCTATATATATATATATATATATATATAGATATATATAAATAAACATTTATATATATATATATATATAGGTATATATATATATATATATAGGTATATATATATATACCTATATATATATATATATATATATATATATATATATATATAGGTATATATAGATAAACACCCAGGACCCAGGACAATTTGAAAAAGGCCATATATATAACACAAGTTTAAAACTTACTTTGGGGCTAGCTTAATCAGTATGATTTGTGCCTAAAAAAAAGATGTCATTACCATCGACGCACTAAGAAGATTTTTATATGGAACAATCACAAGAATTATGTGTTGAAAATTATGTTTGAAATGAAATGTTCCTCGCCACACACCCGTCTAAACCCGTGCAAAGTGTACCTAGGTAGACATAAAAAGGCAAACTGTCTACTGTTCGGCTTTTTCGTCCCGGGTTCATTTCGATGAGATCCAAAACAAAATTTGTATTTTTTGCGTAAAACTAGTAATAATTTTCACGATTTGGGCACCAGGTACGTATTAATTTTGAGCAGGTACGTCTAAAACTTATTAATTTTGAGATTTGGGACTTCAACAGAAACTTTCACTTATTTTCATTTATTAACAAATTTTTAACTAACCTACGTAAACGATCGTAACCTCGTACTTGTAAGGAAGAGGTTAAATGTTTTAAAAATTTTACAGAAAGATTTACTATTAAATATGTTTCTATTACTTACTTATACCTTATACCCGTTTGGTTATATTTTACCCTTGTGGTTCCGGGTCAGAATAGGACCACTGCATCTCTTCCTGTGGATGTCGTAAGAGGCGACTAAAGGACTAAGCACAAAATCTCGTGCTACAATTGCATTCCCAAGAAGGGATAACGTCGGGCGGCGGCCGGTTGTAAAACTTTTCGCCCAAATACATTCCCAAAAAGGGGTTGACGTCAGGCAGGTGGCCGGTCGTACAACTATAGCCAAATAATTTTAACTCTTCCGCCTTTTTTTTCTTCAACGCAAGGTCTTTGGCAAACTTGGGTGACCATTGACATGTATGTAATGTTTGGAGAAGAAAAAGCGGGAAAGCGCACCCCGGGCTCCGAAGCAGCACGGCTGAGGATGCAACCGGGAACGCGCTTGGATGAAGAAGATGTTTCTATTACTTACTTATCTACCTATGAGTTACCATGGAACAGATAGGTAAGTCACATCAGGGTCACTATACTCGTTGGTACAGTTTAACTTTAAAATACCCACCGTACCACCAGGGGCCAGGGGTAAGGTGCTTGTTTCTCTACCGTACTTCTACATTGGCTCGTGAACTCGTGATACATTAATTATGTGTACGTCAAAAAGATAACTCTTGTAGTATAGTGTCCCCTTATCGGTAGAGCGACGACATTGTGGAGGCGGACCTGTGAGAGCTACTTACAAGTTGGTGAAAACTGGTACGTGCTAGATTTCAAGACTCACTTTAATTCACTGAGCCAGGGACTTTCTTTCAAATATGTGTTGAATACCTATATACCTATACCTAGATAGATTCTACCTGTAACATCATCATTATCATTTGAAAGAAAATGTACTACAATAGTAGAATACTCGTATGACTACTCCAAGTCTTCCCGTGGATGTCGTAGAAGGCGACGAGACACAAGGTAAATCAATGAGACCTCTCCAACTCAGACGGGTTGGCCAGACGGCCAGCGTGGAGAGTGTAGGCTAAATCCTCTGTATGCTTTGGCCATGTTTGACTCTGATAGTACAGAGAGGGTCGTGCTCCTGCAGTGGAGACTAAATAATTAAATTTTTAACAATAAAAACAACCGACTTCAATTTTTTTTAGGAGTTTCTTACATATCTCCAAAGTCCTTCATTATATCTTCACCAAATAAAATGGAACCAACTTGGTAGTGAAGGCTTTCAAATAAAAAAAGAATCATCAAAATCGGTTCACAATTGGCGAAGATATCGCGTAACAAACATACATAAACAAAAAGAAAATAAAAAAAAGTACATACAGTCGAATTGATAGCCTCCTCCTTTTTTGAAGTCAGTTAAAAAGACCTAATGATGATGACGTCACCGCTCAATGTAGAAGAGTTCATCGCTGAAGGAGATTTTAAACCAGATGAACATCATAACCGTGATGGCCGCTCCATTATTACGAGTATAATTATACAATGTGGATCGAAACCATCGAAACGCAAGTACTTTCACTTAGCTTCCCGCCAAAAAATCCTCAGACACTTTCTCCTTCTGACGATAAGGTTTTTTGTAACGACCGTCTCAAAAATTATTCCAAGTATTTTTGGGATTCCGTATCTTAACTATGTATTTAAATTCGAAGATTTAAATGCATATCTTGCGGACATGCATGATCGGCAACTTCGCTCCAGTAACACGCTCAAGCTTCAAATTCCCTTTTATCGATCTAGCTTCATGTCCAATTCCTTTACTTCTCAAGCTATACGGCTTTGGAATGCATTGCCCGAGGACATCAGACAAATATCTAGTAGACATTTATACAAGAAAAAAGTGCATGATTTACTTTTTGAATCTTTCAACAATTAGGAGAATTCATCGTTTCTTTCTGATCTTCAAATATATATATGTATATATGTATGTATATGTATCTATATAGTATGTTGTATGTATAAATATAGTATATTTATTTTATACGATATTTATGTATGATCATTTAAAAGTACTTATTATTTCTGGATTGTTTCTATCTATTTTAGACGCCAACTATTCTATCTGTTTCTCTTCTCCTAAAGGTTGACAGGGAGAGAATGCTTTAGCATTAAGTCTACCTATTGTAGCTTTTGGCTCAATGAAATTAAATAAATAAATAAATAAATATGTAATTTATGGTATAAAACATGCCTGATCCTGTAACAGGCAGATTATGTTAACCCATTTCCAATTGGGTTAATAAGAGATCATTTTATGTTAACCCATATCGTAACATCCCTGGTTTTGACTACATTTATTGAAAAATAATGTAGAGTCCAAATTAAGCGTTTGTTTAAACCTATCCTAGGACTGGTTCTGGTCTACCCTTTGGGTTGCGGTCAGACGGCAGTCGCTCTGTCAAAACCAGTAACCTCATCAAATCACCTACGTTTAGGTAGCGGACCCCGGGGTCTGAAGCATAACCGCTGAGGATGCAAACCGGAATACGCTCGGATGATGACGATGATGAATGTAGAGACCAAATATAAGGGGTATTTACATGAACTAATATAGCAACATTGTTCTTGTATGGAACCCTTCGTGAACTAGTTCGGCTCGCACTTGGCCGGTTTTATTTTAGAACATCTGATTATTTTTAGCTACTGTAATTTGCGTATTTGGTTATGTAAACCATTGTGGTTATTATGTAATTGTAATATGAGATATGTAACTTGTTGGACAAGACATTGTAAGATCGTCACGGAGTATTTCGATAAAGAATGTGGGTCAACTTTTATGGACGCTATAACGAAACCGCACATTACTCGCACAAAACTTTATTGAATGTAAGTAGAACTTCTTTAATTGATTAAATTGAAAATACATGATTTAAATTTAAAAATTAATTTCAAAAATAACTATTTATTTATTTAACTTTATTATAAAAAAAATGTAACAGGCGGACTTAAGGCCTAGGGCCTTTTCTACCAGTCAACCTACAGTTGGTGCTGATAAAAGCAAATTTTGGACGATTAGTACATTCAAATTAGCTATTTGACCTTGACATATATATATATACTTTCTTATACATTCATAGACCTACATATAAAAATACACAAATATTTTACTAAGTATTTAAACTATATTTAGTTAAACAAATAGGTGATAATTTTTCAAACCAAGAAACTAGGACTAATCTGGAATTTATAATATCAAAGAAATTTCAAATCGTTTAATAAATGATGGAGTACACTTGACACACAGGAACATAGGTACAACCCAATTAATATACTCCTCCTTTTTCTTAACTCGGTTAAAAATGTCTACTTTCCTGCAGTACCGGCAGTAAGCTGAATTCGTTGCCATTGTCACTTTGTTTATATTTTCTACCGTGGCTCTACTACACGGGACGAATTTGAAATCGATAGGCTATAGGTGCTATAGGCTCCAATTCAGTGCATCTACTAAAAGCCTTTATAGACTTACATTTACTTATGTGTTTAATTTTTATTTTTATTAAACATCGATCGATTTACACCTATTACCAAAACGGCAGGACCAATAAAATTTGATCATAGGCAACGTTACACTAAAAAATTTAAACGAGTTTTGGGCAACTCGTTTCCTATAAAGCCGGTTTCTATAAGTACCACTAAATTAAGTATACAGATACCTCACAGTCGATAACAGCCAGTGAAATCGAAAGTCGAAGGTTTTAAGCCCATGAAAATTGAAGGAAAAAAAAAAATTATCTCAACGCTCATAAATCAAGTATACGAGTAAAATGTTAATGGGTGTAATTACTGTTGCCAGTATTTTAAAGAAAAGAAAAAAAAAGATTAATGACATTGATCACAATGGTCATAAAGGTCATCGTTTCCAGGGCCGTAAAACAATTAAAAAAAACTTTAAGTTCAGATGAGTTTTTGGCGGGAGTTTTTGGCGGGAAGTCAAGGGGTTCGATTGGGGTTTTCTTTAAATTATTTTGCAAATTGATTTTAGTGGACTTTATAATATGAAATTGGTGTTGTTTGGTGTTATAAATGCTCATGCTCATGAACAATGTGTAAAATAGTTGAAGTGGACAGTCATAGTACGACTGTAGTGATATTTGTTTTGCGGACTGTGTGGGCGTCTTCGGGCGTCGTCCGCCACTCAGTCGTCTATGAAAACCAGTGGACTCGTACAGATTTGTCGCTAGAAGCTCCCTTGAAGCAGTCAAAGGCCTACACCACTCTTTGATTGTAACTTGTTAGGATTAGGAATAAAGAACAAAATTAAAGATAGGCTATAAAGGACTTGTATCCAGAGCCGTAAAATTATTTAATAAAAAAAAAATGAGTTTTTGGCGGGAAGTCAAGGGGTTCAGTTGGGGAATATTTTGCAGATTGATTTTAGTGGACCTTATACTTAATATGAAATTGGTTTGGTTTGGTATTATAAATGCTCATGCTGATAAACAATATGTAGAAAAGTTAAAATCGACAGTCATAGTACGGTTGTCGTGATATTTGTTTAGCGGACTGTATGGGCGTCTTCAGGCCCCGTCCGCCACTCCAACGGCTATGATCAGTCAGTCAGTGGACTTATGGTTAACATATCAGTACGGAGAATAGTCGCTTAACAAGGACTGATTACTTAAAAGTATAAGTATGAAGAGGTGCAGTATTAGGTTTATGTACTATGTGGTCACTCTTATTAGATAAATTATTCTAACAATGATCTAATAACGATGACCTTCAACGAATAACATAGCTGGATATTACAAATGTCGTCACATTCCATAAGCAAGACGGCGACGTGCTAACCATCGGTCATTGCCACATGCAAGCAGCTATTGTTGACAGGAATGCTATATTGCCTTCGCTTACTTTGGAGAATCCTGCGGTCTGTGCGGGAGAACTGGTACGTTCGTTAGTATCTTTATCTCACATGTTGGTCTAGAATAAAATAACGTAGAATGTACCAGCTGCTTCACTTCCCGCGCAGATTCCCAAAGTCGATCGAGGGTATGAGCGAGAATCTGAATCATGTGAATAGGCGATGCGGCTAGCAGTCCTTTACTATTTTGATTCCCTCTTTCCACCTAAACCACAGATTATATAATACTAACATACAGTCTCACTTATCAAAGAAATTCAAAGAAATATCTACTCAATGTGGCCTAGCGATATGGTTTAATTTGCTCACGTCAGAACTCAGCACCTTTTCGTATAGATACCTAGACATCCATTGCAAGCCAATTTCATTCTTATTACTCTGGACAAACGATTCGTATAACTGAATTTACCACCCGCAGGGGCCGCCTGCGCGCATAGTAATAATGTAGGTACTTTTTCGATACCTAAACGGGGAGTGACACAGGCCTGTCTAAACGCAAACCATCACGCTAAAAGTGGCCTTAGAGTCCTACGGCCCGAGGTTCTAGTATCTATACCTACCATGTAAGAATGTGTGTATTATATAATTCCCTTAACAAGAAGAAGAATACCTCTCTAATAGGTAGGAGGAGAAAAAACATCATTCATGTTCACCACAGTCACACTATCTTTTTTTACTTAAATGGTATTTACTTTCCAGGTGGTCTTATAGAAATTATATTAAAATCGGTTGTGTAGTTTGTTTTTTAAACGGAAATAATTAGATAAAATATGGCGTCTAATGAAGTCGGTTTTGTGTTTTGAAAAAACATCAATAATTATTATTTAAAAATTAATTGACAGTTCTTAAAATCGGGCGGAAAAATGCTAGCGTACCCACACTAGGGTGGAAACTGGATATGAATCAGTATATTCAATAAATAAATACATACTCGTAGATATCTAGTTAAATAACTACATCTGCCCGACTCTTTCCCATTGTACGAGACCAAATATTTTCAATGACTCTTTCCTTTGTTGTAGAGCAAGTATGTCGGTCCACATTCACACGTGCTATTATATAGGCATACCATACCTACAAGTCGCAACATTGCCAAAAGTGAAATGAAAGCTCGCCAGCACTTTCGTTTTTGAGATCTCGACTTTTTACAGACTACGCAGCGATTATAGGGTAGAGTCAACCACAAGTGGGCAAATAGGTAACTAATAATATTCTATACAGCTATGCACAATAGGCAATCCTGCCTTTATTGGAAGATGCCTTTACTTTAGAACCATAGACAAAATTAACTCTTGCCATAAATCTCTTTGCTCTTGCCCAGAACGTATATTTCTGAATGCAATCATTTATTTAAAAAAAGGTGCATTTAAGTTCTTTTTTATCAGGATCCAGGAAGTATTTTTATGTCAACACTAACCTTGGTCGGGCGAAATTTATTATCAATTAAGTACCTACGTAAAAGTAGTTAAACCTTGAAGGGTTATCACGGAAATGGTGTGGGAGTGATTTTCGTCAACGGAATATTTTTGCAGAATAATTACGAAGTAGACGTCAACTTAATTATGTATTTAACTTACCTACCAATTAGCTAAGTTATTTAGGGCTCGGATAATTGTACGTAGGTATATGATATAATATTGTATCACTACATAGTATAAAACAAAGTCGCTTCCCACTGTCTGTCCCTATGTATGCTTAGATCTTTAAAACTACGCAACGGATTTTGATGCGGTTTTTTTTTAATAGATAAAGTGATTCATGAGAAAGGTTTATATGTATAATACATACCCGTGCGAAGCCGGGGCGGGCCGCTAGTTGTATATAATATAATAAAATAGATAATGTATTTAAAATTTTAAATACATATGTTAGTAAAATATGGACTGAAAAACTCAAATATGGAAAAATATGTACCCAATTAAAGATAAAAAAATTGATAAGAAAATGATTGTATACTTAATGCAAAAAATAAAAATTATATTTTACTCAGCTTCAGTTTTTTATATTAACACTTTATTTTCGGTAAGTAATCACGTGTTTCTTTAAATTTCAAAAATTAAAACGCTTTCTGTTTGTACAAAAGAATGCTTTGTACTGCTTGAATGGTCTTTCCACTTCACAGGATGTCATCGAAGCATAAGTATTTAAATTTACATAATGGCCCATTTACACACAGGTAAATATGTGTAAATGGGGCATAATATCTGCATGTAAATAGAGCACATCTTTGTTGCCTAGTTGCAATAGAGTGCAGTTAATATGGAAAATAAAACCTGAATTTTCTCGATCTCAGTAATATAATTTATGTAGAAAATAAAATTAACAATGAAAACAATTTCAATTAAAAATATGTATCCGGTACTCAAAATACCATAGATTATTACATAGATATACTACTCATAGATAATTACCATTCAGTATTTTTCTGTTATGTATGTAGAAATATATTACATAAAACAAACAGGTGTTTCTTCTACTTATATGGTCATTGGGGGAAGTCAGTAAAAAGTTTTTTTAATATAAAAAATTGCATTTAAAAACCCTTACTGGTCTTGAAAAATAATTATTAGGTAGGCACTCTTTACCATAAAGTACTTGTGGGAAAACACTTGAGTAGAAAACTATTGGGTAATGTTTTACTGGTTTACATCTTAAAGTAGAGTCAGGCATGCCATTAAAAAAATAATAAAAAAATAAAACACTTACCAAGAAAAAGAAGAAATCCCAAGTAAATATTTATTATCCCACTTAAGGTTTTTCACAAGGAAATTCCTGAATTTTCACTAAACTTAGCACGAAAATGTTTTAAAAATAAGTTGGACGGCGGCGACGGAACCCACCGCACCGAGTGTCGATACAACACTGGCGCGAAATACTTCTTAGTCCGTAATCGTTCTCCAACTAACTAGCCGTTAGTCACTTCACTGTATAATTTTCAATAGCTTTCTAACAAAATTCCTAAGCAAAGTGCGCATAATAAAATACCTTTTCAGTAATTTGAAAAAAGAACTAGGTAAAATCAAAAATGGCGCGCGGTGCGATATAAAGTCTGATTGGCTAAACAACCGGTTCCGATTGGTCATCTTATTACGTCCGTTTTTCTAACTTTCTTCGACCCCAATAATTAAAGACATGAGGAGCATTTTTGTAAGCTCTACTGTTACTGATTGGGTTTTAAAATATCTAGTGTAGCTAATCACTGTTGGTTGCTTGATTTTGCATTACGTAATCTTTTCACCATGTTGGCCACTAACACATTATGCATGGAAAAGTATGCGAGAGCATCTTGTAATTTACCAATAAAATGAGTTACCATTAATTTGATCGATTTTAACAATTTGTTAATACTTATATGTTTTTGGTATGTACATTAAATTAATACTTAAAAAACAAACAAACAAGAAAAATCAGGTACCTACCAATAAATCAAATTGGCTGTGGTTTGCAATCGGCCGCCTGCCTGACGTCAATCCTCTTCGAGAATACATTTGTGTGCGAAAAGTTTAACAACCGGCTGCTACCCCATAACCCGACGTCAACCATCCTTAGGAATGCAGTTTAGTGCTTAGTCCTTTAGTCGCCTCATACGATATCCACAGTAAAGAGGGAGTGCCCCTAGGGGACGCTGTCTTACACCTCTTCTTCGTCTAAGCGCGTTCCCGTTTGCATCCTCAGCTGTGCTGCTTCGGAGCCCTGGGTGCGCTTTCCCGCTTTTTCTTCTCCAAATATAACATGCGTGTCAATGGTCACCCAAGGATGCCAAAAACCTTGCAAAATGGAGAAGAAATAGCCGGAACAGTTTAAATGATTTGGCTATAGTTTTACGACCGGCCGCCTGCCTAACGTCAACCCTCTTTGGGAATGTACCTATTTGTGGGAAAAGTTTTACAACCGGCCGCCGCCCGACGCCAACCCTCCTTGGGAATGCAATTGTAGCACGTGATGTTTGTGCTTAGTCCCTTAGTCGCCTCTTACGACATCCACAAGAGATGGAGTTGTCCTATTCTAACCTGGAACCACACGGGTAACGCTGTCTTACATTACACCCCCCAAAAGAAAAGCTGATTACGGGTTTTACAGCCCTAGGTTCTGTCTACCCCGTAATGTAAATATCTAAACCTATAATATAAAGCATAAGGTTCTCAAACGGAGACCCGTACAGGCAAGTTCAGTTCTATGTCACATTGAAATTCTAACCGCATTGTAAATACGTAATACAGTACAACCATGCAACAAATCAAATCAACAGTTTTCACAACTGTATCCAGTCAAGGCTGGGTTGCTGCATAATAGATCTGCAATAAAGGCAGCCTTGTACCAGATGTGAACGAATTTCGGTTCAAGGCGAGAAGCCGGATATGCCGATTAGAGGATCCACGTCCAATTTACACTCATTAGCATGCGATGTTATGTAATGGTTTAATTTTTTTGTCAACTCGAATAACAGGATTGTTGCCGAATGTACTTCGTATTTATAAGTATCCATTGCTGTTATCTACCTACCTACCTAGCTGAATTTTTACTTTAATTAATTAAATTTTAATTAACAATTATAAATTAACTACAGTTTAGGTAAATTATCAATTAAATTAAATGTATAGTTAGTTTATAGTTATAATTTTTTTTAAAAACAAATTGACTTTATCTAAAAAACTCAGACAAATTAATTTATTAAATATAATAATACATAAATAAATCTAGTACAATATTTAGTATTGAAAAATACACGTCGATTTATTTGTCAAAAAGTCCGCCCCGAATCGTACCTGACGTAAAAGTGCCCATAACACTTGCAGCATTCCCCCGCTGTATTGCGAGGGATATGCGTTGCGTCAGGTACGACTCGGCGCGAAGGTCAGCACCACTATTTCTTATGCGCCTTCCCAGCTGCCGCAAAAAGTCCAAAAATTGAATTAAATTAATAATATGCACTTAAAAAATTGTTGAATCCTGAAATCTTAAAGGAGAGGTAAGAAGTACCCGTAACCGAAGGGCATGTATGAAGAGGTTGATGAGTGTGATGAAGCGCGAAAGAGGTCTGTCAGGATCGTAGCAAGTGGACGTCCATAATCTCTGCCGAAGTCACTGACACACAAGTTTGACTCTTATGTATTCTGTGCCTAAGTACCCCTGTGGGAAACAGGCGTGGTATGTACGAGTATGTATGTATGTAAATCCTAAATCAAAGCTAAGCTTCGGGCCTTCAGCACGTTTTAGAATAGCACTTTTGAAGTCCCGGCATGCGGCACTCCCGGCCCGGCCATTTCAAATTAGAAAAAGTTGATCAAATCGGTTCATTGCTCAGTGCACAGCCATACACAAGTTGTGTGTGGCTGTGCACTGAGCAATGAACCCACAACACAATACAACAGGTGCAATAAGAATTTATTGAATAAACCGTGGTTAATAAAATGAGATTGAAATCTGTGACAGATGTTTGTCGTCGGTACCTAAAATTGTGACTTGTGAGTCTTGCTTGTGTGACTGTGAGAGATGTTTGTCGTCGGTAGTACGAAGCTGGCTGGCCACCTTTTCGGCATTCTTTAGGTAGGTATAGTCTAGTTATGTAAGTTATATTCTGTAAATTGCTTACTTAAATTGCCGAATAAAGTTTTTCTTTCTTTCTTAAATATATACTGCTGACAAAATACAGACTGATTTGATTGAAAAGCATAAAGACTTGCAGTTGTAGTCGCAGTCTTGCTAATCTTATCGAATATACATACATAGGTACCTACTGTCACGCCTGTTTCCCACAGGGGTAGGCAGAGAATATGAACCTCCACTTGCTACGATCCTGAGTCCTGCCTGACATACCTCTTTCGCTTCATCTACACTCATCAACCTCTTCATACATGCCCTTCGGTTGTTACGGGCTACGGGTGCTTCTTACCTCTCCTTTTTTTAGAACGTCTGAAATCTGATCGCAGCATAAGAATACTTTCTAGTAGTCAATTAGAGAAACATTACCTTGCCTCTTGTTCGGCAGTCGGGTAAAAATAACATAATAATAAAGCCGTATTTAAGCACTGTTTTGCGAGTTTTGTGAAGTTGTGTTGTGACAACATAATGGTTATAGTTTGACAGTTGCCTTGACGTTAACATTTTTGTTGTCATCAACGTCAAAATAAAGATGGCGAACGTCCCTTTTCTTGGGTTAAAAACCCATGCCCAGAAAGTCTGCAGCCTTTACAAAAGAGCTTTACGTAATTTAGAATCGTTTTACGATGAACGGTAAGCATAGTTTTAATATTAAATAATCCTAGGCAATCTCAGAAATTTACAAAAAAATTACGTAATTTTACCCTAACAAACATAACCTTTTCCTAATAAATCCTTTTTCTCTTCTTATTTTGCAGATATTTTAACAAGAAAATATATACTATTGCGCCTACTGTCAATATCTAACGAATTTAAAGGTTTTTTTCCGTTATCATTTGATTTTAGTATGTTGACAAACATTGTAGTTTAGGTATTATTTATTTAGCTTATTTGGATAGCTAAGTAAGTAAATAACACTTTTTATTGGTCGTAGATAACAGATTATTTCGTAGTAGTTTGGCCCTATTAGTACAGGTTAAAAGTGCGTATTTAAAAATATTTTGAAATACAAACATATATCTAAGACAATGAAAGTGCTCCTCAAGATGAATCAAGTGAGTCCAAACTCGGTGGGGTTATGTTATTTTATCACAAAGATGCCATGACCACCGGATTTATCATTACATTAGGTCAGGTCATTGTTACCTTAATATTCCATTGTCACCCAATTTACATAAATATGTAGTTTCAGCCCAATTTTTTTTATTTTATTTAATATGTTTATTTATTTATTTATACTTTATTCTATAACGTTTTATTTAACTAAAACTAAACTAAAATCGAAATTAAAAAAATAAATTAAAACCTAAATGAAACTGTGTTTAAAAATCGTTGATGATGTGGCATGGTGCCAAGAAACTAGCTGCATTCCCGCGCTGAATGGCTACTGCAATTCTTTGTGCGAGATTTGAGCCAGCCCTCTTGTCACCGGCGGCGTCGACGAGCCAAGGAGTAATTTTTTTAATAAATTGTTTTGTGCTTGGACCCCACGGACCAAAAGTCAGCCCAATTAATTAATAATTTAATCTAATTCAGCTTGCAAGATTTGATTACGAACACATAGCCAATGGGACAGGTGAAACTAAATAAAAGATTGTGATTATACTTAAAAACCTGTCACCTTTTAGATTATCAGAGCTAGAAACTTCATGAAACATATTATATCGAACTTTCAAAGTCAATTGTTGATTACGGAAACACAAACAAAGGGATAGGTGAAACTAAATAAAAGCTTGTAATAAACAAGAATAATCGTTTCAAATGTTAAAAATTACTTACTTTATTTATTACTCCAAATTGTTGAGACCTGGCTGTTAATAGATAGTCTACTATGTGACAGCTACAAGGGAATTCACAACAGACCTTATTCAACTAAACATAACTTATTTACCAGTAATATTGTCTTCCAGTCATGTGTACCGTTACCAAGCTGTGCTCATGCGGGAACGCTTTGACAAGAATGCAAAGCTTCATGACATGAACAAGGCTGCTGAGCTGCTCAAAGATGGAGAACAGGAATTGTTCATGAAGCAGCATCCCATTCCTAGGAAATGTAAGTAGGTGCTTTGGGGAAAATATGAAAATGGGAAAATTCCAAAAATATATTCCGAAAATTACTTAAAAGTAAGCCATTTTTTTTGCTCTGGCAACATTAATTTCAACATTTAGACTCCATCTTAGTCGTCCCTCACTTGTCAGTCAATGAACAAAGCTAATCGCTTGTCTGTAAAAAAAACTGTGCCAGCCAACTGCTTTTTCTATGTTTTTTAGGAATATCCAAGTTACCCCATATTCTAAATCAGAAAATTGAAGAAAAAAAGGTTTGTTGTGACGATAGATAAACATTTTGTGCTCTGTTTTGTGTAGGTTAAGATACACTAGCTACCATTTTTATGTTTCTTTCGAAAATACTCCAAAAGAATAAATCCGAGACCCAGTTGTTCTCAAGCATTTCCACATCTTGGCTCATTTATGCAAATAAAGAATTATGATTATGATTTACAAATTATATTGAAACAATAGCATGTCTTCTTATATCTGTCATCATCATCAACAGGTTCTTTTTAGTCTCCACTACAGGAGCACGACCCTCTGTTCTACCTACAATACTTGGCCAGAGCAGCCAGAGGATTTGGCCTACATTCTCCACGCTGGCAAGATGGATTGGAGAGGTCTTATTGATATAAGCTTGCTTTGTTAAGCTTGTATTTCCTAGGTCGCCTTTTACGACATCCACGGAAAGACTATTCTGCACTGCTGGGAACCACACGGAAAAAAGTTAAATGTAGGACAACTGGACATCATGTGGGGTAATTCCGAAAATTAAAGTTATATTAATAGTTATACCTGTCTCCCAGTCCTGATCTTGATGAATACCTTTACCAAGATGTGCTCATTTGGGAACACTTTGATTCATTTCAGTCGCAACAAGCATTGGTGGTGTTGCCCATGAGCGTGTGGTGCACCCCCCAGACTGGGTAATGGACTACTGGCACCCGCTGGAGAAGGCGCAGTACCCTGAGTACTTCAAGAAGCGTGAGCAGAGAAAGAAGGAATTCATCGCGATGTGGGAGAAACAATATGGGAAGCACGACCCCAAGGATGAGCACCACTAAATGTAATTTATTGTAGTATAATATAATCATAGTAAAATCGTTATTGAATGATTGTTTTATTTAGCTTTAAAAATTATTTTTAACCCCCAACAAAAAAGAGGGGTGTTAGCTTGACGCTAATGTCTGTCGGTTTATCTGTGGCATCGTAGCGCTCGAACGGATGGATCGATTTCGGCGGTTTATTTACGTGAAAGCAAGTTCCCTTGCGGTGGTTCTTAGCTATGTTTGATGAAAATCTGTTCAGCCGTTTCAAAGTAATTGAGGGTTTACGCTTGAAAGTCAGGGCTTTGTCTAGCAAATAATAGATGGCGCTATCCGTAGCGCGACTTGATATTATCCGTATCAATCAAGTCGTACCTATCGGTAGTTCCGCTCTGAGATAAAGGATTTTATTGTTCTGAGGTTCCGCTACTCATCACTAGATGACATATAGTACTCTTTGTAGATGACCTTGACAGTCGGCAAAATGCTGTTCCGTGCTGACAGATGTGTCCCAACCCTGGCTGCGTTTCCACAAGAGATGTGCGAGGTAGCTGAGCGATACAAGGCTACGTTCTTGTCGGTGGAGTAGTTTCCATGTCTCCCTCTATTGAGCCATCGTTTAGACCTCCCTATACGACACGGCGTCAACTTTCTCCTTCACTAGATCTATAAATGCTCTTCTTGGTCTTCCCTTTCCTCTTGCTTCTATTTTTCCTTCTATTATGTTTTCAATAAATTGATCGTAGCGTATAAGATAACCAAACATCTTTCCTCTTCTAATATCGATTTAATCTACACTTCTACACTAATATTATAAAGAGGAAAGATTTGTACCTATTTTTGTATGTTTGTAATGAATATGCTCAAAAAGTACTGGGCCGATTTAAAAAATTCTTTCACCGTTGGAAAGCTACACTATCCCCGAGTGACATAGGCTATGTGTGTACCACGGGCGAAGCCGGGGTGGACTGCTAGTAATTAATATAATAAATTAATTTAAATTTATAATAATATTTGGATAGAGAAAAAGACAAATGAAGAAGTACTTAATTTAGTTAGTGAGAAAAGGAACTTATTGAAAACAAGGAAGCGTAGACGCTGTAAAACGGTGCGAGGATGTGTAGCGGACTCTTTTCAGACCGTCTAGTGACTGCTAGCAGTTTCGCTCGCCTCCCATGCCTCGCCTTGTTTTGTACGTACAAAAATCTCGCTCTAAGCTAGGTACGGTAGCCTGGTAGAAACGCAGCCTTAGAGTGTTTTCACATTCGGCCGATGTGGCGCCGCGCGCATTGGATTTTGTATGAATTTGTTCTGTTCTGACCTTTTCACCCATTAGCGCAGCGACGGATGTGGGCACCCGGGGCGGTCCGCCCCCTCGCCTCCTCTAACTACGCCACTAGTCCAATTCACCCAATGAGTTGACATAGTGAGAGTAATTTCTGATTTAAATGAATGTTAAAATGGTCGGAAAGGGAGTCAAACAATTTGTAGATCTCAATATTTTTATTGATACAACAATCTCTATATAAATATAGTATAGGGTAACACCGTGCCGACATAGACCAACAGAAATGTCTAACAACTTTATTATGCAAAAGACATCAAGATTTAAGTCCCTAAAGCCCAGCGCACACCAAGCGAGGCGCGGCGAAGATACTGAGAATAAATCAATTTAAAATAAACCTTAACTACTATGACATGCGGTTGACTCGTAGCAGCTTGACGACGCGCCGTGCGTCTCTCGCTATAATCGACCTTTGGCATGCCGTTTTCAACCACATGTTATAGTTAAGGTTTATTTTAAATTGATTTATTCTTAGTATCTTCGCCGCGCCTCGCTTGGTGTACGCTGACCTAATGCGAAATTTTTCTTTCAATGAGAGATATCCAAATCATGTCAACTATTTTTACAAGTAAAAACTATGAACATCTGAAGAACTTTTGCAGCACGCTTGTAGTACCTACGAGTTTTAGCCCGTCTGTCTGTCATCTAGGAGTGCGTGTGAGACCTCGGTTGGCCATCCCTGTCGCACACCTAATGTGTGAGTGAGACGAGCATATGCATGAGCATGACGCAAGTCTTGATAATTCTAGTTCAATAGTAGATTGAAGCTGTTGCGTATCTATATGGTCCTCTTTAGTGGTTTTTCACTATACTGATTGGCTTTATTTATTTACATTATATATTTTCACTCAAATCTTTGTACAATGTGGTCGTCATCTTACAAGATTAAAATACCATATGACGGTAACATAAGTCCAACAGATCTGTACCTATATATATATATACAAAGTGGAAGGAACATACCCGTAATAAATCGAACCACAGGCTATACTAGATCACTTTAGTGTAATAAAATTAAAATAACAGTTGAAAAACCAAAAAAAATTTTGACTTTCCCATACAAATTGCCCGAGCGGCTGCACACTTTTTTATGGAAATGCTGAATTTCTTTTTGTTCTTTGGCTGTTATTTTAATTTCATTATACTATACTATCTAGTATAGACCGTGGTTCGATTTATTACGGGTATGTCCCTTCCACGTTGTATAAGTATAAAATACTACAGTAAATAAATGCATTTTAGTCAGTTAGTGAAGTTTAGTCAGAAGTTAAAATTATAGAGAAAATGAAGACGAGTCACTCACTTGCGATTTGGTCGGTTACGCCGACTAGTTTTGAATTTCGAACTAAACGTGACGTTTGAACTACACAAAACCTCGCATGAGTGGACCGTTTTCGTAATATATTATAACGTATTTTCCTTACGTCAGTTTAAGAAAACTAAGCAATTTCGTTAATTTGTTCTTCAACACCTAACAATCCAAATAAAACCATAAAATACTACTAATTTAAATAAAAATATATTAAAACAGTCATTTGACTCAACCTTATTCTCACAGTCTAGTAAGAATAATTAAAAGTTAAAAAATAACATTTTACAGATCTTAATTTTAAAAACATAAACCTTTGACGAAAAAAAAACAATAGAACAACCCCATACGAAAAAGCGTACTCTGCTAGAAATCTAAAATTATATATACACATTATATTATAAAATTATATGTTGGTATAACGGTCATGAACTTAAAGTGGAACTGGGCGGGACACCTGGCCCAACGGGGTGGTAGCAGGTGGAGCAAGGCTCTGACCGAATGGTGGCCCAGAACGAGTGAGAGAAGCGTCGGGCGTCCGCCTATGAGATGGGTTGACGATATAATCAAAGTCGCGGGTCGCACCTGGATGAGAGCAGCACAGGACCGAGATGGGTGGCGTCGACGAAGAGAGGCCTATGCTCAGCAGTGGGCGGAACAAGGGCTGGGGTGATGATGATATAGATGTCACACTATCTCGCCCGCTAGCCACCAAAGGATGCTGGGTACTTAGGCGTACGTAGGAAATGAACGCTTATACCGTCACTTTTCCGAAATTAAATTCTTTCCAACTCCATCTAGCTTCAACATTTAAACTAAAAATGTATCTACGCTTATAGGATGAAGGTTGTCAGTCAGTTGTATTGTTTGTCCAAGATATAAACAAATTTAAACAGTCCTCAATCCGTTGCAATATTTCTGCTAAATTCCGTGAATGGAGATTTAGGATTGACGATTATCCAATAGCATTAAAGATGCATGTAGGCTTGTTAGGGTTTTTTCACACTAGTGAATTGTAAGCATCTCTCACTTATAGAAGTGATAGAGCTTTTTCGTTGCTTTATATATAATGTTATGCGAAACAAAATCAAGTATTATACAACATTATAAATAACTTTTAATTATTCCAATGAAATGAAAAGCAGTAGAAGGATCTATTGTAACTTTTTAATTTTTCCGTTTCTTATTAGAAAACATTTTAAACGTCAAACGTCAACATCGTCAAAAAATTTAATTAAGTGTTGCCCTCTCTGTCCTAACACAATATAGTCGGTAATGCCGACTACAGTACGTTAGTACTTCATTATGTGACTATAGTTTGGTACTCGTTGGGAGTTCATTTTCAAACTAGTCGACAATCCCGTCTTCATAATGTCTTTTAGCGAAAAAAAGTAACTCAAATTAAAATCAATGATCCATATTGTACTTCTTTTCAAATCAGCCATCGGATACCGTCACTCCGCAACCCCTCGTGACTAAAACCTCAAACCCCCATTCCACCCTCAGTTCCCCCCCAGCGTCTGCCCCCGCCCCCAGTTGTGTCCCCCGAAAACGCCCCCGGGCCGTGTTGGCACCCTCGCTTGTGGCGCCGTGCCGAAACCGCCCACGTATCTCGTGTCGGGGAATAGTTGTTTCCTGTGGAAGATAATGTAGATGTTTTTAGTTATAAGTAATACCCTATTAAAATTTCAAGTTGCCTCAAATACCTTTTTTATATTTTTTTGAAAAATACTTATGCACGCGCCTCTCAATATCAAAGCCCCGACTAAATCGTCTGGCTTATTGATTTTTTTATTCTTTAAACATTAAACTACAACATATAAAAAATGCATATTGCCTCAAATACCTTTTTAGAAAAAAAAAAAACTTAAAAATTATAGGTTGCCCCGCTACTCACCAGCCAGGTCTGTAGTTCCGTGTTGGGGTATAATAGGAGAGGCATGTGACAAGTTTTCAACTTGCCTCAAATACCTACCCAAAAATTCGTGCCAGCTCTCGGACCATAATATGCGTAATAAATCGAACTACGGGCTATACTAGATTACTATAGTAGAATTATATTAAAATAACAGTAAATAAACAAAAAAAGACATAATAAATTAAGTGAACAAAGTAAAAATTGTAACAATCTGTAATTCGGTGGTGCCTTGTGGATGCCGGCTTAGAATAGGACCACTCCATTTCTTCCTTTGGATGTCGTAAGAGGCGACTAAAGGTCAAAGCACTTACATCAAGTTTTCATGGCGAGTTGACGTCGGGCGGCGGCCGGTTGTAAAACTTTTTGCACAAATGCATTCCCAAGGAGGATCGCTGTCAGGCAGGCGGCCGGCCGTAAAATTTTGAGCCAAATCTTTATTCAGCATGGAGAGTAATAACAGACTCACATGCTGTCCCAGCCCCGGGAAAAGTGGGATAAGGAAGAATAAGACTTACAAGAAGCTGGGTGGCGTCAACAGCGCTGGTCCTCCGAACTCTTGGGGGTATTTGAAGAGCAGGAAGAAGGACAGGTGGCCGATCAGGATACCCAGCAGCTCCATCACACCTCTGGAAGCGAAAGAGATTTATTTTATTTATTACAGACGAGCAGCTTGGAGTTGATATGGCTATTTCATGCAGTGCTGAGAGTCCATGAAGTCTTTTCACAGTATTTAATTAATATTTCGTCTCAAAAGTCAAATAGGCCTTATTTCATTCAAATATTCATTCATATGCTTCATACAACAGCAATAAGGTAATTAACTGAATAAAAAAGCGATAGCCGATGGGGCAGAAAGGTTCTCAAATAGCGGCTTCACCTACTAGGTGGTCGACGACCTTAGCAATGTTGCAGGAAAATGCTGTATACAGACAGCTTCCGATCAGTCGTTTTGGAAATCCTTGGGGGAGGCCTATGTCCACCAGTGGACTTTCTGTGGCTGATATGATGATAACCTTAGAGACCCAGATTGTCCAAACAATCTGATTTTGTACCTGGAAACACAAATGCTGACAGAGCAGTGGCGTAGTTGGGGGCCGGGGAGAGCAGACCGCCCCGAGTCTCCTATTTGCACCCTCCCCCCATCTCTAGAAATAACTGGACATGGGGCATAGGAAGATTTTGGCCCACCTAAAAAATGTCTTCATCTGGTATAGTTGGATATTGCTATGCTAGCTACGCCACTGTGACAGAGTTTTCACGGCGATTCTTGTGAGATGCAAGATATGGGATTTTACAAAGCAGAAATAATACTTTAGTTGCAGAAACCCTCGACTTACCCGCCACTGATGACCAGGTTGAACGCCAGAAGCACCCACGGTAGGTACATCGCTTTGAAGCGGGTGCCAAACCAGAAAGACACAATCACATCTTTGTTCAGCTGGCACCACACATACAGCACTGACAAGACCATAGGGTCCATCAGGATCTGGGGAAAGATGGTCTTGTTAGGTGATCAATTATTTTACTACACATTGCATTTACTGACAGTCACTAACACCATTAAAGCTAAGCAGAGCTGTTTTTATTATTTTTATTTAGAAAACCAAATAAAATAAAAATTACTTAACAACCAATAAGGTTTAGTTATTGATTCATGAAAAGAGATAGGTCTCTATCTCTTTCTTTCTTTCTTATCCATTATCCCTTTGGTTAAAGCTTCTCAGAACTGCTCCACTTTGGTTGAACCTTCCCCTAATTGTAGTAAGTGTAAAAAAATTATG
This sequence comes from Acrobasis repandana, assembly GCA_963576875.1. Taxonomy (NCBI): domain Eukaryota; kingdom Metazoa; phylum Arthropoda; class Insecta; order Lepidoptera; family Pyralidae; genus Acrobasis; species Acrobasis repandana. The sequence goes on from OY756238.1 coordinate 6,165,796, forward strand.
TAAATTCCAGTAAATGACGGGTTACATATGTACCCACCTAACTTTCAGCCTATCCACACTATTGAAAAACCAAAACACTCACCGGTAAGCCAACTAGGAACCCAATGATCACACAGCAGAGCCAGTTAAACAGCAGCATATAGAAGTAATCTGCCGGCTTGCCAGCAAACATGCCAGTCTCGAGCCGCTGCGAGTAGTTGTACAGGAAGTAGCAGTTTATGAGGAAGTGGAAGCCCGTTGACGGGTTGATGGGGTAGAAGAAGAGAGCTGTGATTGGTCGCCATATCTGTAGGACACAGTTTTAGTTAACACCAAATATTTAAAACTTTAAAATTATTTTGTATACAACCATTAAAAGCACCTAGGAAGCACTGAACTTGGCTGTAAGGCAGTTATCCCACTGCACCGCGCACCGTCGCAGAGCGCGGTTTCTACATACTGACGCCCCAGCGCAGTGACGCGTTTTCAGTGGGTGGGAGTAGGCGTGTTTTCTATACAAACGGTGCGTGATGCAGTGGGATCACTGCCTAAGTAACAATTTCGGATCAACAGTTATGTAAAATCAAAACAAAGTGACTAGTACACACTAATATAGAGATATTATAAATATCCTATAAGAATACATATATAGATAGAGGTATTTGAATTGATTTGGTAAATTTCAGAGAACAAGATAGTTGATTACACAATAAATTGAACAGTTATACATATAAACAATCATAAAAGCAAACTTTTGATTATCAACAGAACAAAATATTTATTACTTAACTATTTAACTGTAACTATTTCTTGTACAATAAAGATATAAAACAAACAAACAAACAAAATAACAGAAAAAAGCACCATAATTATTTATAACTTAAAACTGATTCATTAGGTACTTCTTTTTCTTCAGTATGTTGATCACCATGTTTGTGTTGCCTGCTCAGTCCTAGATGGTCATGATCAACCGTAGTGCTAGGGTCGTACGCATACATGTAAGTTACACATATAGTACTAGTGCTAAGGTTGATCATGACAAACTCAAACCAAGTTGTTTCATTGTTATGTTAGAAATTTCATTGTTTATGTCTTCACTTCTTCGGTCTTTTATGGCTTTACGGAGTCCTAATAAGTCCAAACTCAATGGGGTTGCATGCTTATTACAGGGTTCCTGTAAACTCCTTTGGGCTCAATCATCAGATCATCTTCTTGTCAATAATATTGCATTGTTATCTGATTTACATTAGCATACAAAATTTCATCTCAATCAGACTGGGAAGTGGCTCAAAAACATGCAAGATTTGACCCAAAAAAAAAAACAACATAGAGGGCAAGCATAATAAAAGGTTGGAAAAAACAGCTCAATAAAAATCACAGAGCTCTTTTAAATAAAGATAAAATATATTGGGATGTTAATTTTCATTCTCTTAAGAATATTGTGTATGTTGCAAACAGGGACCAGAATACTTGTATTTTTAGTATCAATACGACTTTGAGTCGCAGTTGAGTTTCTTGCGGGACAACAACAATGCGTAGCGGAGTTTAATGCGCGAAAGGAAATATCAGTATTTATATCGATAAAATAATATCTGTATTCCAATTTATCGATATTCGTGTACTGAAATAAAATATATCAATACTAAAATACCAGTATTCCGGTCCCTGGTTTTAAGCTCAGGTTTCAAGTAATAAATTAACATTGTACTAAGATTTTCTCTTCAGATTAGGAAACAGGCAGTTTGCTTATGTTTACCTACCATGCTAAAAACGTTACCATTTTGAAAATGAAAGTAGTACCTATAGTATGTGTATTAGAATATATATGGACAACAAACAAATTATCTAATTTACAAATACGTACTGCCAAGCTGTAGAGCAAATCTTTCCATAATATAAATCTATAGGTACCTATGTAGTTCAAAGAGGATAGACACCAAAAACGATTACCGATTTATGTACCAACCTGAAATTGATTGATAAAGGGGTAGAAGTCCAGAACGAAATGGTAATAGTTTATAAGTCCAAATCGGCCGATTATACTAAGAGCTATTGTAAATGTTAGCCAATATCGCGTGAAGAACGGCACGCTATAATACCAGTCCCGAAATTCAGACATTTTCACTAAATTATCACACTATGAGCACAGGTTGACACTATGCGCACAGACGCGAGCTTGTCTTGTTGCTTCGAAATACTGAGTCTTATCTATTGCACTGCACCAGTAATACAGTTTCATCAGACTAACTAAATAGGCGACATTGATGAATCCGACATCAATATTCCGGTAGTACACGTGTCCGAATTGAATTTGTTCAGAAAAATAGCAACCACACGCAAAGATGGTGATTTTGTTATTTTGACGTTTTGATCGGGGGGTGTTGCCACTACTTAAACAATGAATTTTAAATATTTGGATTGTTTAATGGACGACTAACTTTATGCCTCGTTTATCTACTCATTTCACTACCTAACCTACTAGAATTAAACGTTTTAAGTAAAAAAAGTTTGCTGTCATATAAGTCATATTACTGTCACTGTCATCAATGGATAAATAGAATAGAACACGAATTCTACGTCTTCCCACCTTCCCAGTCTGTTTCATAGATTAATATTGTATATACTGAAATAGATAAGAAACTGAGGCTTTAACATTAGATCAAACCAGTGGCGCCATCTGGTAACATGCTTTCGCAACACCAAAGGACTAAAGATGAAATAAAACGGTGAAAAAATTACTCCGTGAGCTGGGACTTGAACTCGCGATCTCAGATCAAATACGACTATATTCCATAGCCTAAACAACTGAGCTATTATGTGATTAACCGCACATGTCGAAATTATCCATCATTTAATATTCCTATCAAATAAAAAAATGGTGTATGAATACTAATAAAAAATATACTGCGTGAGTGGGACTTGAACTCGCAACGTTGCTCTTATTTATACCATGCTCTAATCAACTGAGCTATCACGTGTTCTACCTCGTATGGCGAATTTCTGCACCATTTGATATTCTTATTCTATAACACGCATTAGGAGTTAGGTCAGCTGATTCGTGACTAGATGGCGTTTTAATAAAAAAAATTATCAAAATTCTGCAATGTTCTAAGTTTCATAGGCATGGTCTGTTTTGAATTTTGTTGTGATTTTGATTTATAAAAATTATTTAAAATAAAATAAAATATGCGGTTTTTAATAAGACGAATATATCCAGTTTCTAAAACTTTGTGTAGATGGCCAATTTCAGTAAGAAATTATTCTAAAGATGCCCAGAAAAAAGATGAGAAGAAAGAGGAAGAAGTGAGAAAAAGTATGGTTATATTTAACTACTTCATTTTCATTATTTTATGTTTATTTTTGTTCTTTATAAGTACATGGTGATTTTCATTTGTAAAAGTGTAATTTAGGTAGCATTCCTGAAACTCACTGGGCATTAATTTTGTAATTCATTTTTTGCTTACAGACATTGTTTTGGAAAAATATGATGCTATTCTTACACTGAACATCGACCGTCAGAAGACACGAAACAGCCTCGATATACCTACGCTCCACGAATTGGCCCAAGCTCTAGACACATTCGAGAATGATGCCACAGCAAAAGTCCTGGTCATCAATGGTGAAGGAGGCTCCTTCTGTTCAGGATATGATGTCGATGAGCTGGCTGAGAAAGGATATAATCCATTGAAAGATGCTGCAGTGAGTTAACTAGTACACTTAATTTTCTTAGTATTTAATATCGATTTGACATTCTGTTAAAACAACAGATATTAAGGGTTGCATCTCATCTATCAGCACGGAACAGCACTTTCCTATGCTGCTATCCTTTTCTGTCTATATGATATATGAGAAAGATGAGATCTAGCCCTTAATATCTATTATATCTTTTTTTTTATCTATTTTTTTTTCCGAGGCTTCAGTTCACTTGGTGTGACTATGCCAGCCTCATGGGGGATTCGATTAGATAATTTCTAGTTTCTATGCATCTATTATATCTGTTTTATATTAATTTAATATCTGTTACAACCTTTGATCAACAATACAACTAGATATTGAGTTGGTGCAATAAATACAGCTCGTCAAATAAGAGCGCACTCCCGGTGTTGATTATTTGTCAAGGGAAAAACACTATACGTAATACGTAGTGTAATAAGGTGAATGTGTATGATATTGATATCACAGTGAATGATATTTGATATTCAAGCGGACAGAATTATACTTTGATTTTGTAGGTAACACATTATCTAGTTGTATTGTTGATTGAAAGTTAAAACAACAGACATTATTTATTTTATTTTATTTTATTTATTATAGACGAGCAGCACAGAGCTGATATGTCTATTTCACACAGTGCTGAGAGTCCATAAAGTCTTTTCACAGTTCATATATTTATTAACGACACATTATTTGTCCTTAACCACTTGTCGAGTCTATTTTTAAATGCATTTATGGAAGGCGCAGTGACCACTTCTTCTGGTAGTCTATTCCAATTATTATTCCATTAAAAGCAAAACCGAATGGTTTACACTTTGACTGCGAAAAGACGCATTGAAAGAAGCACTAATGTAAACAAGTTTATTTGCTAGGCAAATTAAAAACCCTGACTGTCAAGAACGCCATCTAGTGATGTGAACCGGAACTATTGATATGACTTGCTTTAAACGTCCAAGTCGGATAGCGCCAGCTATATATTTGCTAGAGAAAGCTCTGATTTTTAAGCGCTACAATAACTTTTAAACGGCTGGACCGATTTTCATCAAACATAGCTAAGAAACACCGCAAGGGAACTTGCTATCACGTAAGAAAAAAACATCGAAATCAGTCCATTCGTTTGAGCGCTACGATTCCACTATTTCTTACAATAGATCTAGGTGTAAATGACCTGTAACAAATAATTTTTTATTGCATTTCGTATGTCTCTAATTTTCACGAAACACACACAGTGCGTTGTTACGCAGTCGAAGTGTTAAACAGATATTAAAGTCCTGATGTAAGAGGCTTTGTTCACAGTCTCGCCTTCTAAAGCGGCCGCTGTGTGACAAGCCGACCATAGCTGCTGTGTCTGGATATGCAGTCGCCGAGGGGTTTGAGTTAGCCCTCGCTTGTGACCTCCGCATTATAGAGGATACTGCAGTACTTGGCTGCCTTGGGCGGAGGTTTGGTGAGTAGATTTTAGGGTTCCGTACTACTCTTTAACCGTAATAGCTGGACACTTTAAATTTTCACCGATTATGTATCATCCAAGTGTATTCCCGGTTGCATCGTCAGCGGCTACGCTTCAGAGCCCGGGGTCCGCTACCTAATCTAGGTGAATGGACGAGGTTACTGGTTTTTACACAGAGCGACTGCAGTCTGACCTCCGCAACCCAAAGGGTAGACCAGAACCAATCCTAGGATAGGTACAAACGCTAGATGGCGTTCGGGACCAAAAGCTTTACGTGCCTTCCGACGCATTCGATTTTTTTTTATATTTTTTAAATAATTACTTATTTACCATGAATAGGAGTACCTCAAGGGCTGTACGGCGGGCGGCGTCTCACTTCCCTCATCGGGCTGTCCCGGGCACTGGATCTGCTGATGACCGGCCGTCTCATCTCCGGAACGGAGGCGAACCAGATAGGGTTAGCATGCAAACTGACTGCCACTGGCACTGGTGAATATTCTATTAACTTATTTTTGAATAACTTAGTGGTCAAGTCTGATGTCAGATGCCTTACAAAATATAGCACTTGTTTGTTTTGTTTTTAGGCTCGATTTATATTGTCACGGAATCAAGACGAATTTTAAGAAATTCACAGAGGATAGTGAATTCTATAATCTAGGAGAATACAGTACAAATTAGCATGAAATGAAAGAAACTTCGTGGGAATTCCCTCGTATTCCGCGGAAGTTCTTTTTTTTGACATTATACAATTTTATACATTACTTCATTGAGGTAGGGTCTAAAATGCTTTGTGGAGTATTAAAAATTCGCTTCTATACCCTCCATGGAAGAAGAATATATTTCTATATTATTTTACTCTTTGATCATATTCTCCAAAGGCACATTCTCCAAGCGGTTTCTGACATTGACGACTGTCATATATAATGATAACCGGTACCAACATTGAATTATTAAATTTAATGGGTACAAACGACTTAAAGTACCTTCCGAGTGTCACTAGGAGGCGCACCCATTTAGGTTCTATGGTGTGTTTCGATAATCCAGAACTGTGTCCATATCTCAGCAACCCCTTGACCGATATGGCTCATGTTTGGACTTAAAAATTACTCTATATAATAATTTGTTTATTTTAGTCACACATACAATGACCTTCCATACACAGACTGTAAGTTTTGTTACTAACAATTATATGGTTGTATGTGTGCAATGACCTGTGTATGGAAGGTCATTGCACACATACAACCATATAATTGTTAGTAACAAAACTTACAGTCTAGTGTTAGTAATGAGTGCGTCCATACAAAATAATTCATAATAAATAATTGGATTCACATTAATTAATATGATCATCACCATCATATCAGTCATAGTCATCATCTACCACTGCTGGACATAGGCCTCCCCCAAGAATTTCCAAAACGAATATTAAATAATATTTATTATTTAATTTTCTAATTTAAATATCAGGTGTGCACACCCCCGAGGATCCTACCGAATACCTCTATGCCTACCGAATTTCATAAAACTCCAAATACTCTTGTTAGGCCGCGTTCACGGACACGCGGCGCGGCGTGCGACGCGGGCCGCCGTAAAATTTCCATAGGGCTCAAAACAAAACTATGGAGATTTTACGGCGGTCCGCCAGGCGGCCCGCGTCGCACGCCGCGCCGCGTGCCCGTGGACGCGGCCTTAGAATTAAACAAACATAAAATACAAACTTCGCTCGCCTCGCTCGCTCGTTCAATATGCTAACTCTTAGTGCTAGTTTTTGTAATCACATTTTTAACACATCATTAAATTTAGTGACAAAAGTTAAAAAAATGCAATAAATATAAATCAACTCCCAGTTTCTTTATTCTCATTTGTTTTATTTATTGTTACAGCTTTAGGCGAATCAATAAAGCTGGCGAAGTCCCTCGTGAAATTCCCCCAGAACGCTCTCATCATGGACAAGCTGGCTGCCGTTAACTCCCAGCTCAACCCGAACAGTGAAGAAAGCATGAGGGACGAAGCTCTCATGACGAGTTTACTTGGCAATGCTATAGAGGACATCAAAGATGGCGTCAAGAAGTTCCAAGGAGGTTAGTTAACAATTTATACCAATTTGATACGAATGAGGACTAAAAAATATTTTTAGCTTATTATCAGGTAGATTATTAACAAATATTGTTTACGTTTTTAATCGCGCATTTAAATTCCCCATGAGGTCACGATCAAGTACGATTTTCACTTGACGATGACGTCAATCACCCATACTCCGAAACTGCGACGCGCTGTATCTTTGTGAATGTTCACTATTACCTATAATACTAATATAAACCGAAAAATATGGGTCCATTATTTTTGAATTATCTAAAAGACGGGCTAAATAAACGGCTACTATGCTTCGTTCGGTGAGTGAGAGAGCCGGAGCCCCATCTCCCCCCTCCATCAGGTGACCCGCTTGCTCGTTTGCCGTCCTATAACATTAAAAAAAATAAGTACAATTTTTCGGACCCAGTCCACATCCTGTTCCGTAGATCTAGATTTTTTACTTTATTTTTTTGGACATCTAATAAGACATGACAATCTATTCAAAATAATAGTAGAAGGAAAAATAAAAGGGAGACGAGGAAGGGGAAGACCAAGGATGAAGTTTTTCCAACAAATTAAGGAGGGGTTAGGAGTAAGGTCCTACTAAGACATTAAAAAGATGGCAGAGAGGAGAGGAATGGAGGCATCTCCACTTAACTCTACCGACAAGAGCAAGTTCTTAAGTTAAAAAAGAAGAAAAAGAGCACCATAGCCGAGTGCGAAAAATAATACGATAACGGTCACCCCCACAAGAGCATAAGAGATAGCGATCAAAGTGACATGTGACGAGTCTTAGTACAAGACGTCACATAAAAATTTTACTTTTCAAAAATTGGTGTAATAAATACCCTATTGTTGATGGCTCTTCTAGCTTTTTCTTCTCCACTTGGCACGGTCTTTGGCGTCCTTGGGTTACCATTAACATGCATTTCGGCTCTCTCATTGATAGATGATTCTGATTGACCTTATCATTCAGAATCATACTTTGTTAGTAAACAAAATCTACAGAAATGGAATAGACAGACATTGCTATTATCGCTTCACAATGGTAATTTTCGCTTTTATCACTTATGAAGTAAATTAGCATGCAATTCTTACCTTGGATTTCAATTATGGTATTCACGCTCTATGTCAATGGTAATGATCTTTATTTACTTACGTTCTTACTTCACTATACTTGGTTTGTATGTCATAATTATAAATTAAGAATGATGTCATAAGTGAAATTGAAAATAATGTAAATTTAGTAGGTACCAAATATACCCAAATTATGACATTTATAATTGTACAAATTTTTAAGAGGGACCCGCGCCATTCTAAAGCCAGGCTCTAATTCTCAAGTTTTTTGATTCTCATTCTCAAGATTTTTGTTTTTGTGTCTTAATAGAAGCTCTTAATTACGCTGAACGTGGCTTTAGGCTCCGTCTACCCCTTTATGAGATAAAGACGTCGTTGTATATGTCATATCATTAATCAGTATGGCATATTTTTTAAAATAATTGTTAAGTTTCCATACAAATTAAATACCCATTTGTATTTCAGGTGTAGGGAAACACGGCAAGTTCTACAAACTAACGGAAGTGCCGCTCAAGGACTGGGAACTCGAGGAGACCTTAGAAGAAGTCCAGGTCAGCATACAGAAGAAGGACGACAAGAAGTGATAAAGTGAACGTTATTGCTTTAGTGTTAAAGTTGATATTTGTTTTGTAAGCTTTTGTTGTACAATTATGATACTAGTCCTTGTTTGTATTTTTAATTATACATTAGTACGCGTCTACTAAAGGGGTGTAGGAGTGCTATTTTTCATTGAGGGAGTCAGCGAAACACAAAACGTATAGTTTGTCATCGCTCGCGTTCTATTGCATCGTATTTTTGAAACCGTCTCGACAGCGATAAGTTATATTGTTTTACGCGTTTTTTATATTTTAACCAAAGTCGCGGGTCGCACCTGGATGAGAGCAGCACAGGACCGAGATGGGTGGCGTCGACGAAGAGAGTCCTATGCTCAGCAGTGGGCGGAAGAACGGCTGGGATGATGATGATGTTTCACGCAGAAATCTTAGAAAAATTGTCAATGGTTTTCTAAATATTTCAACATGAATAAAAAAAAGCAGAGTAAAACGGAACGGATTCTCCATTAAAGGTTTCTTAGACGTTTGTACGCTACAAATGTCAAAATTATGGAATTGGAATGTCAAAAAATAGAAATCCTTCGCATACGATTAATTCAAAAATGCATGGAAACAATCGCGCAAGCCATTCGTCATATGACTCCCGATTTCAAACATAGCACTCCAAAATAGGTCACTCCATCTCTTCCTACGGATGTCGTAAGAAGTGACTAATAGGTTAAACAAAAATCTTGTTAATAACTGTATTCACAAGAAGGATTTTTTTTCTCTTTGGTTAACCCGACCTTAGAGATTTTTTGTGGGGTGACGTCAGGCAGCTGATTTTAAAACCATAGCGGAATCGTTTGAAAGATTCCGGCTTTTTCTTCTTCACTTCGCAACTTTCGGCATTCTTGGGGCGTAAACTGCGCCAGTGGGCACACGCGTCGTGTTCAGTCTATCTATCACAAACTACGTGGGACAGAGACAGCATCACGCAACAACGTATTCTGCTATCTCTTTCGAACGTAGTTTGTGACAGAGATAGACTGAACACTTCGCGTGGTCCCGTTTGACGCAGTTTACGCTCTTAGGTGATCAGATTTATGCATATCATATTTGGGTCTTCCATTTATCATTGTTAACCTCCTTCCAAGGTATTCTTTTTTGTCAAGGAACCAATAAAATTTTATTTCAATGTAATAAGGTTGAGATTCGTCTGTGTTCGACCGGCCCCATGGGGCTTTTCAGGCTTGAGGGTTTAATCCCTAGAATCTGCCGCCCGATGCTCTAGCCTACTCAGCCTGTTGCATCAATGATGTTCTTTTGAGACAATTATTTTATTTAACTTTATTACAAACGTAATAGGCGGATTTAAGCCATAGGCTTTATCTACCAGTCAACCCACTGGTGATGCCGAGAAGACTTTGATGGAGGTGCAAGTTATGTGGGCAGCACTTTTTTCGTCGCGTTCTTTGTAATGCTTTTCTACAAGACTGAATGTTAACTGCATTTTTTTATTTCCTACTAACGTTTAAGTTTTTAATAGGCATAGAGGTCTTTGCACAACCTTTGTGAAGTTTTGTCTCTAATGTTTCGTGTGTGAAAATGCTCTTAGTATATTAATTAACACAAGAGAAAATAATATTGGTACAAGTTCGTAGCCGACTGCAGACGGCAGCAGCAGACGTGTCGCGGCGATACGTCTTAACCCTTTAACCGCGAACGTCGGATTAATCCGACAAACATTTTTGTGCCTATTTCGCGAGCGTCGGATTTATCCGACCAAAAACTATGGATATTCACAATTCCTCGCGATGGGAGCACAACAACTGATATAAAGTCTCGCGGTAAAATGGTTAAGTAAGTACCTTAAGTCAAGGTAGGGTTATTCTGTCTCGACTTATTTGGCAATAATTATTTTTTTTACGTTTGTATGTACATTTTCCTTAATAATTAAGTTCATATTTACTCACTGTGACTGACCCTACAAATGTAAAATAAACTAATAAAAATACTGTGTATTGTTTTATTTACTGTAAGGAATTTAAAATAATGATCATTGGAGATGTTGACCCTCCGTGATGATGATGCATGACTGCCTCCGCGGTCCAGTGGTCAAGGCGTTTGCCTTGTGATCCGGAGGTCATGGGTTCAAATCCCACTGGGAAGCATACTTTGTGAAAAGTTGTTTCCAGTCTGGTTAGGATATTGCAGGCTTGAATCACCTGATTATCCGAAAAAAAATGATGATTCCGTACTTTGGAAGGCACGTAAAGCCGTTGGTCCCGATCGCCATCTAGCGTTTGTACCTATCCTAGGATTGGTTCAGGTCTACCCTTTGGGTTGCGGAGGTCAGACGGCAATCGCTCTGTGTAAAAACCAGTAACCTCGTTGTATCCCCTAGGTAAGGTAGCGGACCCCGGGCTCTGAAGCGTAACCGCTGACGATGCAACCGGGAATACGTGAGGATGATGATGATTGGAGATGTTGACCCAGCCCTTGTCACTGATGATACTATTTATTTATTCATAACAATGCACATGTACAAACAGCGAATAGATGACAGACATCACACATGTAACGTAACATGGGCCCTGTTAGGGCATAGCATTTTACACTATATTGATAGGATAGTGTATGTATGTATGTAAAGTAAAAAGCTAGTAAAAAGTATGTTTGTAAAGTAAAACGCTAGTTAAAAATTACAATTTATTAAAGCCCATAACCCTACTCGTTTTTAACACCTCCGCCTGGTACTTGTAATGCAAGTCGCTACAGTCCTCAATGGAGATGTTGACCCAGGCCTTATCGCTGATGATAGTGTATGTGTGTCTGTTTGTAAAGTAAAACGCTCGTAAAAACGCTAGTTAAAAATTACAATTTATTAAAGCCCTTAACCCTACTCGTCTTTTACGCCCTTCTTCGCCTGGTACTTGTAATATAAGTCACTGCAATCCTCGTTGGAGATGTTAACCCAGCCCTTTTCGCCAATGATAGTGTATGTATGTATGTTTGTAAAGTAAAACGCTGGTAAAAAGGATGTTTGTAAAGTAAAACGCTAGTTAAAAATTACAATTTATTAAAGCCCTTAACCCTACTCGTCTTTAACACCCTTCTCCGCCTGGTACTTGTAATGCAAGTCGCTACAGTCCTCGTTAGAGATGTTGACCCAGCCCTTATCGCTGATGTGGTACACCCTGACGATGCCGCCGGAGTACGCGTCACGGTGGGTCGCGTGGTAGATCGCTCGGCGGCCCAATTCTGAAAAAGTTTTGTCTTGTAGCCATATCGGTAAAAGTGGTCTGTGGGTTATATGGTGCTTTGTCTAGAGAGATAAAGAAATGACCTTATTTAACTCAATGTGGGGTTGGGAAAAAACATGACGAATTTTACTGAATGTTGTGTTTATCTTGGGTTCCATTTTTCAGCATTTATGCTGGACTGGACGAAGATAAAAAATGTAGAATGTTTCAGTTGTTTCTTCTCAGTCATAGAAAGCTACTAAGAAAATTATCATAAACCTGGGAATCTTTGAAACTTGGCAGTGGGTTTAAATAAATAAATAGGTGTCCCTATTATATATAACACAGATTGAGCTAGCCCCAAAGTAAGTTTAAACTTGTGTTATAGGATTTAACTCAACACTAAATACATATACTTACAGATAAACACCCAAGACCCAGATCAATTTGAAAAAGACCATTTTCCAACTTGTCCTGGCTGGGGTTCGAACCCAGAACCTCCGGAGTGGCGGGCCAGCATGCTTACCATTACGCCTCGAAGGTCGTCAACCTATGACTATTTATCATTTTCGTTTTTTTTAATAAGCCCACTACTTTTCACGTCTTTAGGTTTTGCGAACACTCCTACAATACATGAGGTAATACGTGTGTATCTGTAAAAATAAATTTGACAGCTTACCTTGCGCCTCTAAGTCTGTGAGGTCCCATTTGTATCCGGAGTCGAGCACACCGAACGCGTACACTGATCCAGACCCTACGGAGAACACCTTTCCGGGAGTGCGGGTGCCCTCACTGTCTACGTAGTATAGCTGGCAACCCTGGAAGAATATAACGATAGTATGTATCAGAAAGAATGATTCTTGATATGTCTATGTCGCAGTTGAATGGTATAATCCGCTAATTCACGAAACCTCTAGCTGTTTGGCATTACAGCTCGGTTTAGTAAAACAGCGAACCCTAATACGCGGAATGGAATGAACGACTTGTATTTATCCATGCGGCTAGAGAAGTTGTTGAACAATTATATCTTAAGAAATTATATACAATTTAGAATGCCTACGAAGTGGCAATGTGGCGAGCGGGTGTTCTATTCATTTTACTAGGTTAGGTTAGAACTGCGACCAACACACGCTAGAAAAGTTCTATCCATTTTACTAGGTTAGGGCAAACCTATAGCAATAAAAATCGTGGAATAGTTTTCTGGGAAATTAAATTCGATGTCGAAAAAATCTGTATTCTAATAGACACCCAGTTATATTTCATTATAGTAACCCTACACCAAATCCTTATCATGCATGTGTCGCAGTTGGATTGAATAACGGTTTCGTCAAACAGCGGATTACCGCTACTGTTTCACAAAACCGCTAGCCGTTTGGAAACGTGGTTAGCGGTTTTAATGAACGTAACACGTTGCGCAATATTAGACAATCCAGCTGAACGATATTCGGCTGTTTAACAAAACCGAGCTGTAATGCCAAACAACTAGAGGTTTCGTGAATTAGCGGTTTATACCATCCAACTGCAACATCTATATCACAAAGTGCTGAGAGTCCATACTCTTTTCACATATCATTAATTTATTATCAACAGTACTAACTACATTAACAACACTTTATTTGTAGGCGCAGTGACCACTTCTTCTGGTATTAATTTCCATAAATAGTCCAGTTATTAATTTTGTTACTGAGAAAGGATAATGTGCAGCTTTGGTTTTAGTCACTACAGCTATACAAGTTATTTTATTTATTTATAAGCCTTTTAGTTGCCAACTATAGTCGGCGTGTCTTCAGACACAAATGCCTACTCCAGCTTCTTCCAAGCTTCTCTAAATTTTGCAGTGTTCTGCCATAGTGGGCCCCCAATACTTTTTATGTTGTCAGACCAACGCTAAACAAGTATAGTAGTATACAAAAGCTATACAAGTTAACTGGTGGTTAAATAGAGTTTTTGAAGATGGTCAATGGTCTTACAACCAAGGATGCTCAAGACCGTGCGAAGTGGAGAAGGAAAAGCCATAAAGCTGACCCCGGGCTTCACAGCATTGCAGCTGAGGATGCAACTGGGAATACGCTGAGATGAGAGAAAGAGAGAGAGATTATAAGATATAGTTCTCACCCTCTTGTCGAACCCAGCCAGCATCATGCCCATGCTTAGCCCCATGCCCTTGTAGTTGTAGACCATGTTGGCCATCAGCTTGCTGGCAGCGGCCACTGAGATGCGTTCTCTGTTGCGGAGCTCGTACAGACGGCACTGCTTGGCGAGGACTCGGTCCCAGTATACGCAATCGGCGGCACCACCGGCCAACGTGCCTGGGAATTTAAAAACGTTTCTTATATGACGATCCCCTATATCTTCATTTTGGTGTTCGTTGTTATAGCGGCCATAGTGATACATAATCGGTAAAAATTTAAAGTGTCTCACTTCAAGAGATAAGAGCCCTGTGATAGACAGACAGCAGTGTCTCAGTAATAGGGTCCCGGCACCCATTGGGTACGGAACCCTAAAAACTATATGTATATGTTTATGAGTAATATTTATTATTCAAAGGAATGAAAAGAGTCAACTTGGAAACCTTCCTAATATGCTCTACATATAAAGTGAACAACATATTAAAATTGCTGTGTATTATTTTGTTATTCCCTTTTTATTAGATATATATCCTTTATATTTAAATAAGAGCCAATAAGTAAAATAATTAGCTAGGCGTGATAAGAGGATAATAGAGATTTTGAAATGGGAGAGGACTTGTTAAGTGGCTCCGTATGAAATGACAGATTTTTAAGTTGAGAAGGTTAGAATCATATAAGATACAATATATAAAAAATTACATAGCATACAAAACTGGAAATGTACACTTACCAAGCAAATAATCGTTGATTTCAACAATTTTCTTCATGGATTGTGAACCAATGAACTGACCACCGGTGGCACGGGAGTCTACAGCCAGCAGAACACCGCCCTGAAACGTTATTAAAAGAAATTGTTGAAAGAAGTTTACTGTTTTATTTGTGACTAAAGCCGTGTCCGCTGCGCCAGTTTTTTAACAAACGTTCTGTTTTTTGACTGGTGGTCTAATAACACAATGTGCTTCAAAGGGTTGATTTTCGAAAAAGTTAGATAAATAAATGGGGATATAGTGTACATTATTGAGTATTGTTTGTTACTTACCTTGTAGCGGAAACCAAGGGTGGTAGTTCCGTGGTCGAATTCAATTTTGATATCTTTGCCAGTCTCATCTTTTGAATTGAATTTGGCTAAAGTTTCTGCAGGCTGTAAGAAAGTACAGATATTAGATAACAGGCTCAAATTATGAGTTTTAAATAGTTTCAATAATTTTAATTAACCTAAACTTACGTTAGCAAAAGGAGGCACTGCCAGTTGAGCGCTATTCACGAAGTTTTGGCTGAATCCCATAACGTCATTTTGGAAAGAGGCCAGGGAGTCCATGGGCCTCAGGTTTATCTTTTCGTCAAGACGACATAAATCCACCAAAGCCATGGTTTTTAATTTTTATTGAAATAATACAAAAGCAACTTCTTGATTTATGTTGGATTGGATGACAAGCGAAAAACGCCGATGATTTGACAGAACAGATTTGACAAATAGATGGAACGGAACAGTGTTGCTGTTCTACTATCGAAATAGTTTTTTTCGTTGTTAGAGCGGTTGTGCACTAATCCGAATCCGAACCATATTCAAATCAAATCCGAATCTGACTCAAATTGGCCTTCCTAGTGATTGTATGGACGCGTGTGCACTTAGTCGTAAACGGTTCAAATCCGATTCATATTCAAACCAAGAATTCTCACTTCGGGTCGTTTTTATTTCGGATCAAAACCGACTCGAATTGGCCGCCGTAGAAATTGTACGTACGGCTGTGCACCCACTCGAATTCGATTCATATTCGAATTTCGGGTGAGGTACGGGGAGGGAAGCACACGTTGCACGCCCCGCCCACTGTCCCGTCTCGCCCGATAGTGTTGCCGAAAATATAGAAATTAATGTATAATATCGACAGTGTTATTGATAATGTTTCTGCTATTGCTATAACAATCGATACTATTTATAGTTCTTTGCTGGTCTGGGAGAAATGAAAAAACATAGCATGTACCAGCTGCTTCTCTTCCCGTGCAGACCGTAAAAGCCGATTGAGGGAATGGGCGAGAATCTGAATCATATGAATAGGCGATGCGGTTAGCAACCCATCACTATTATGATTTCCCTTTTCCACCTTCATGCCCACCATTACGCTAAAAGTGGCCTGGGCTTTACCGCCCTAGGCTCTGTCTACCCCGTTAGGGATAAAGACGTGATAGTGTGTGATAGTGATAGTATTTGAGTACTATTGATAGTTTGGTATTATAGATAATTAATGACCTTTATTTAAGTAGGTAATATTGGTTACGAACACCGGACGTTGTCACTAGAGATGGACATATCCGGGTATTAATTTACCCACGCTTGGATATACACCCGATATGCACCGGGTAAATACCCGTATCTACCCGTTTGGTGGGTAGATTGAAATATTTATTAATAAACGAGTGCGAGTCCTCTAATTATCTGTAGAAATGTATAAAAAGGTTATCTTATATATAAATAAATTAATATATCTCAAATATTAAATAAAAAAGATTAAAATCCCTAAATTAGCTATATTAAATCAGGCCTGTGTTGCTCCCCGTGTAGGTATCAAAAATTACCTACGCGCGGCGGCCACTGCGGGTGGTTAATTCAGTTCAGTCGGGGCTCACGGTATATACAATATTAATCTATGGGCTCACGTGCGAGCAGTGACGCACGCGCAAGCTTTGTTCGTCGCCTAGGTACTCCACCGATCCGGCCGTTTTAAAAATGGAGAACATAAAAAGAAGGCTAAAAAATACATCAATTATTCTTTCGAATTTCTGATGTTTGGTTTGAGATTGACGATCTGTTTCGCTATAAGTAGGTACCTAACCCACCTACTTAGGACCTTTTCTGTACCTACTAAGTACATACTATAGAATTCGGTATTTACTTTAAAGACTTTGTTTTAGCTGGTTAGATATTTCGCACATGTTTTATTATATTTCATTCATTAGAGTTGTTTGTGTTTCGCTTGTCGTACTTAGACCAAGAGCCAACCGCAAAAAAGTTGTTTGTTTTTGTTATTATAATATTGAGTACCTACCTATGTGGACGTGTGCAAGTCTAGCTCGCGTCATGGATCTGTTAAAACTTTTATGTACTACCACAGAATAGGTACTAGTACTCATGTACAGAAGTTTCACTCAGCAAAGAAATTTAAAGAAGTATCTACTCAATGTGGCTAGCGATATCAATAAATATAAAAATATATAGGGACAAATCACACTGATTGAGCTAGCCCCAGAGTAAGTAAACTTGTGTTATGGGATACTAACTCAACGATACTATATTTTATAATAAATACATATATAGATAAACACCCAAGACCCAGGACAATTTGAAAAAAGGCCATTTTCCATCTTGCCCTGACTGGGGATCGAACCCAGAACCTCCAGATTGGCGGACTAGCGTGTTGACCATTACACCAGAGATTTAATTTAGCTCACGTCAGAACTCATCACATTTACGTTTAGATACCTAGACATCCATTGCAGGCCAATTTCATTCTTATTACTCTGGATAAACGATTCGTATAACCACTACGAGTGCGGTGGCTAATCCAGTCGGGTCTACCACCTAACACGATAGCTTTCGCTTCGTCTATGGCTTATTCGTCTACGTTGGCTGCGCATTGCCCGCGACGCGACATACGGGTTTACTACCAAACGATGTTATATACATACACACTATCACGTCTTTATCCCTAATGCGCAGACAGAGCATTTTAAGTGTTGCGGCTCTAAGAGAGTCCAGGGCCACAATACTCAAAGGCAACTTTTAGCGTGATGGTGGGCGAGAAGGTGGAAAAACGAATCAAAAGAGTGATGGATTGCTAGCCGCATCGCCTATTAACATGATTTGCATTTTCGCCCATTCCTTCGATCGGCTTCTATGATTTGCGCGGGGAGAGAAGTAGCTATGACCTCCGTGGTGTAATCGTCAACACGCTAGTCCGCCAATCTATATCTATTCTAATATTATAAAGAGGAAAGATTTGTACCTATTTTTGTATGTTTGTATGAATAGGCTCAAAAAGTACTGGGCCGATTTAAAAAATTCTTTCACCGTTGGAAAGCTACACTATTCCCGAGTGACATTGGCTATGTGTGTACCACGGGCGAAGCCGGGGTGGACTGCTAGTCTATAATAAAATAATTAATAATAAAATAATTTATTATAAAATATAGTATCGTTAAGGTAGTATCCCATAACACAAGTTTAAACTTACTTTGGGGCTAGCCCAATTAGTGTGATTTGTCCTTACATATTTATATTTATTTATATTTAATTATTTTTTTGTCTCCCAGACCAGCATGGAAGACTGATAATACGGTGCGCTAAATGGCGATGGTGGCTTCTTGTAGTAGTCAACCCTAGCGCGTCGCTCGCTGAGTCTATTTTAGTCGGTTTTGTGTGTATTATGAATCGTTTGTCCAGAGTCATAAGGAGCTAATTGTGAAAAATGTTATAAAAAGTTGATGGGGGATTAAAGAACTTGTCAATACAAATATCTTTTGTTTAGGGACGAACCCCGAAATCAGTAGTTTTGGACTTCAAATGAGCAGTCAAAAAAAATCTCTCTAATATGTATAAGGGTGTCCATATGTTGACATCGCGTTTGATGTCTGATTGCTTAGTTTAACATATAATTAGGTCTACAAATATTTGCCAGCAAAAAACGTAAACTTAGACGTGTCAATTCGTATGTTCCCATCATGGGACGTTAGCATGGAGTATTATCCTCTGATAAAATGATTGATTGATTCTCTTCCGCCACCGTTAGATGGCGCCATAGGTTTCAATTAAAAAATAAAAATAATTTATAACCATTATTTGGATAAAATAATATTCTTACTGGTTAAATATATCTTAAATGAATTGCAATAACAATTTTTAAAGCATATTCAACCATTTATTTGCCAGTTTTACAAAATTCAATTACGTGTACAGAAAAGCACAAATTACATGTTATTGTTTCATGTGAATGTTTTTGAAAAAGTTACTAGATGGCGTTGTCTACACTTTTGTGGTTGGTACCAATGGTTGGTACCTAATATTTCTTTTGTGACTTTGCGCACGGTCATCTCGACGACAGTCGCATCACGCAAACGTTGCCGCTTTGTGCGCAAGAAACGGCAACATCTTGCCTAGGCTACGGTGGTTAAGGCGGACGGACGATACGCGCTCGCGCGAGACGTACTACCCACGTAGGTATTGTATTTTATTTCAAACCAATTTTTAATTGTGCAATACTCGTATAGGTACTTATATGTATAAGATGGTAAACTCAATTCTTTGTGTTGTTTATGGTAATCCTGGTTCGTAATTGTATCTGATTATGAAAATATTTTAATGAACAAGATACCTACCTAAATAAAAAAAACCGGCCAAGTTCGAGTTAAACTTGCGTGAAGAGGGTTCCGTACAATTGATTGAATTCTTATAGGTTTTATTGTAATCTACAATCAATGTACTAAATTATGTATATTTTTCAAAATTTTAGGCTCAATAGTTTTGGAGATCAGGGGCTGGTGAATTTTCGTCTTCTGTCATGAGCAAAATCAAACTACATATTTATTTTACAATTATAACAAAAATATATTTGAGATCCTCTTAATAAGCCCTTTCATTTGATATAATTCTTCTTTTTCATCTAAGCGCGTTCCCAGTTGCATCCTCAGCTAAGCTGTTTCGGAGCCTGGGGTGCGCTTTCCCGCTTTTTCTTCTCCAAATGACAAGCATGTCAATGGTCACCCAAGGATGCCAAAGACTTTGCCAAGTGAAGAAGAAAATGCCGAAACAGTTAAAATGATTTGGGTGTAATTTTACGACTGGCCGCCTGCCCGTCGTCAACCGTCTTCGAGAACGTATTTGTGCGAAAAGTTTTACAACCGGCCGCCCGACGGTAACCTTCCTTGGGAATGCAAATGTAGCACGAGATGTTTGTGCTTAAGACCTTTAGTCGCCTCTTACGACATCCAGAGGAAGAGATAGAGTGGTCCTATTCTAACCCGGAACCACACGTACGTGCAAACATTTCATTTGATATAATTAATTATGACACAGTAAGGTTTGCAAAACTTTTCTTTTTCAATTTCCTTATTTGTCCCCCGAAAATGACCCCCTTATTTTAAAAAAAATATTTATTTCCTTTGCACATACCTATGTGTTTGGTTGGGTCATAGGATTACACCATCCTACCAAATTTCACCTGATTCGGTCCAAATTGGCTGTGATAGATGGACGGACAGACAGACAGACGCACGAGTGATCCTATAAGGGTTCCATTTTTTCATTTTTTGTACGGAACCCTAACAACATAAAACATTAAAATGTGTCATTATTAGTAACTAAACTACCAGCCTACCTTACCCACTCATCCTCCTTCATTATACAGGGTTTAACAAAATATACTGAAACTATTTCAAGGGTGGATTCTGTCCATGATACTGAACAACTTTCCCCAAGGGACAAGGGTACAACGTGTAACAAAAATGGGGAATCAACCTATTGAGATATTATGTACTTACGTACTATCAATCCGAAGCGCGGGGCCCGTAGCAAATTCTACCTCTGATCTGAATGGGGAGCTCGGTGGCAGCGACGGCCTAAACCATTGCGAGGCTCCGGGCTTGAGTTTTTTGTTGCGAGGCCTTGTACAGCCCGTTATTTCTGGCGACGACGGGACGGGACGAATATAATGAATAAAAATAAATCAGCTCGGGTTGTTGCGCGAGGCCCCTGCAAGAGCGAGGCCCTGGGCGATTACCCTGCTCGCCACCCCGTTAGGCCACTACTGCTGAAGCAATAAAATGGCAGTCAACAAGCTACGTATCTGCCTTTGGGCAACTTGAAGTTGACAAGATTGTTGCCCATTTACGATAAAACAAAAAAAAGAACGATCTAGGTGAGCGGATTTGAGAACGCGGGGCCCCTTTTTTAGCGCGGGGCCCGTAGCAATTGCTACTCTTGCTATATGGCACTGAGTAACGTACTAACCAATTTGAACAACTTTTAGTATGGGACCATGACTGCAATCGCAAAAAAAAACAATTTCAGCTCCATACAAATTTAAATAAAATGTATGGAGCTGAAGATTTTTTTTTGCGATTTCTGGGATGGTCCCATAGTAAAAGTTGTTCACATTGGTTAGTACGTTAACTCCCTTTCAGATTAATACGCCCTTTTTGTTACACGTTGTAGGTCCTATAACGAAATTTGAAAAATAATTTTTGGTCCCCCATATAAATTGGCCGATCAGCTGATCCGAGTTTGTATAGAAAGCCAAAAAATATTTTTCATATTTCGATATGACGTGTTCCTTAGGGAAATTTGTTCAGTAGCATGGACTGAATTCACCCTTAAATATATAATAGTTCCAGTATATTTCCTTAGACGTTATATATAATGAAATAAACGGGCAAGTGCGAGCAAGACTCGTACATGAAGGGTTCCGTACCACCGTACAATGTTTTAAAACGCTGAAGTATCACGTTTCTTGTATGACGACCCGCTTTAATTTTTAACTTTATTTTATTTTTAGTATTTGTTGTTATTGTGGTCATAGTAATACATAATTGGTGAAAATTTTAAGTATCTAGTTAATGCCATTATAAAGATCAAGTTAAAAACGCTAAA
Organism: Acrobasis repandana; assembly: GCA_963576875.1. NCBI lineage: Eukaryota > Metazoa > Arthropoda > Insecta > Lepidoptera > Pyralidae > Acrobasis > Acrobasis repandana. Next base: position 6,187,635 of record OY756238.1, read on the forward strand.
AAAACACGTTTCTTGTATGACGACCCCCTCTAATTTTAAACTATTTTTTATTTTTAGTATTTGTTGTTTTAGCCGCCACAGTAATACGAGTACATAATTGGTGAGTGTCTAGCTATTACGGTTCAAGAAATATAACCCTGTGACTGACGGACAGACAGACAGACGGACACACAGACGGACAGACAGCGGAGTCACAGTAATAGGGTCCCGTTTGCACCCTTTGGGTACGGAACGCTAAAAAATGCTAAAAAAAATCCACCACGGCTGAGAATCTTACTTTGAATCAAGCAATCGCTACAGAAGTCACCTTATCTGCTGGTCCAATGAGCATACAAACGTACGTATATTGGACGTAAACGACCAATTGAGCATTCTATTTTTTAGAAGCCCTGTAAATGTTTGCATGAAAAACAGGCGACACTTAAAATATGCATATATTAAGGCCCGTTTACACGGTGCAAGTTTCTTGCCTGTTGCATACAATTAAATTGAAGCAATAGAAAACTTCAAAATTCGTGCATGGTCTAAACAGAACGTCAGCCATACAAATCATTTATTGCTTCAATAAAATTGTATGCAACAGGCAAGAAACTTGCACTGTGTAAATGGGCCTTTATAGTTGGGATATATTACAAATATTGCGTTATTTACGTGAATAAAATTTGTTGTAAATGTAATACTTAGTAAAATACACGTTTTATCGTAAAAATAAAAGCGACAAATATAAAACATAAACGCTATCTATTTTCGGTGAGGCTCCTAGCGGACCGAATCGAACCATTTTATGCAGTGACGAATGTCTGAGAATTTACAAGTCACTGAATAAAAGTTTAAAATAGGTATGCCATCTAAAATATTTTGTCCAAGATCTTTCTTTGCCTAGCCTAACCATATGTTTTTTTCTCGAAAACGCCATCTAGTGACGGTTTTTAACACTTTCTATTAAATAAATACAGGGATTTGCTAGTCGCGTGTGCTGCGATCTTTTTCTGTTTTCATGTTGCCTCTGCATTCGTCTACCTACGGACCCTCCAATAGCTAGTATGACGTTGGGTATCTGTTACGTTAGTAATTATATTATTTTTGATTGGGGTAAATAAATAATAAGTTTTATAATAGTACCAGCAACTGACGGCGGTTAAATGCAGGACACATAGTGAATGCGGCCTCTCTAATCAAAGTCTGGTGGTGCACTAACGAAATCGGTGGCCTCGAAATTCACGAATTCGATTCGGATTCGGCTGCAGTGCACAGACGCTACTCAAGAATTTTCCGTCCGAATTTTTCTCGTTTTGGATTTGATTTGAATATGGTTCGGATTCGGATTAGTGCACAACCGGTCTTACGAACATAAAAATTAAACATATTTTTCGTAAATTCCAGAAAGGCACAAAAGTACTATATATATTTAATATAAATTACAATTTTTACAAAACTACTGACTGGGTCTTGGGTGTTTATATGTATATGTATATAATATGTTTACATAAATACATATTACATATGTAATATGTATTTATCATAAAATATAGTATCGTTGAGTTAACACAAGTTTAAAACATACTTTGGGGCTAGCTTAATCAGTGTGATTTGTCCCTATATATTTATTTATTTATTTTTATTTTAAAACTTTTAAATGCTGAAAAGATATCAAGTTTTTCGTTTTTTAGTGCCATCTTTTGGCTATTTGAGACACAATACCTTTGCCATCTACCTGGGAGTTACACAAACTATAAATAACTTTATAGTATTGCTATTCGGCACTAGATGGCAATAGCAACATCAAAAAGCTTGGGAAACTAATGCCATCTAGTGTTGAATAGAAGTCGTAAAACATGCGCGTATTATTAAAAAATATATATATAAATATCAAACCATTATTTGTGAACTTTAATGAGTGCATGGGCATTGTAATCATGCATTAGTGCAGAAAATATTCTTAAATGATTAATAGTTTCGCACTATTATTAAGAATATCGTCGATAAATAGTCAAAATGAGATACCTACCTATATAGACAAAATTATTAGTTGCAAAATTTCGAGAAATCGTTCAAAGGTCCGAATTATAAAATTCACCGAATGAAACCAAACTCAATAAATAGTAGAGGAGCTAAACCTATGATTACGTTAAGGCCATGAGTCAGACCGTTTCGAAGATAGCATCACATTGTCGATTTAATTTGAACCCAAAACTCTGTCATTACATCGATGCGGAATAGATAATGTGTAGGTATATTGATCATTACCGTAAATATTATTGGAAACATTTGATTTGTATCTATTAGTTAGTTATATAATAGATATCACGAGTCAGTTGTAACGAGAAACAGTAGGTACCTACCTACTTACGTACTAGACAGTCAAAATATGAACTTGAAATAGGATATAGTGTAGGTGTCATATTTGACTATCAGTATGAAAAACTTCTACGCCCTTATTTTCTTTCGTCGCGCACTACGTGAGGTGGCACAGGTAGGTATCTTAACTTTCCTCTGTTCTAGTACTCACGTATCATCAGAATAGGAAATTATGGCGCTCTCTCGTCTCGGAGGACAAGATCCACCATTATCAGTAAATAAGTAAGATAAAATAAGTAAATAAATAATGCTCATTGGGTAAAAAGTTATAAGTTATTCGTAAAGGAAGGTCAAAAGGATGGCTCAAGAGAGGGAGATATGGAAACTGCTCCACCGACAAGAACGTAGTTCTTAAATTATAGATAGGGTAAAAAGTTATCCTACCCGTGTGGTTTCGGGTTAGAATAGGACCACTCCATCTCTTGTGGATGTCGTAAGAGGTGACTAAAGGATTAGTTTTTTTTTGATTTCGTGAAAGTTGTTAAACAAAATTTGTTCAGTTTCATGGGCTGAGGTACCATCTGAGAGGTTTTGCGTTATTAATTAACACGATGTATAGCACACCGCTCTCTTAAAACTTATTCCGTCTTATTATAAAACCTAGACTAACTTTGTTACTAGGTTTAACATTATCCGCCCAAATCAAGTTAACATCCTGTAAACATATCACACTATCACACCTGTCAATGTCAACTTGATTTGGGCGGATAATGGTTTAAACCTAGTAACAAAAGTTACTCCTGTTTTTATAATAAGACGGTTAGAGTCAGCAATACAAATTACAAAAGTCAATTCAAAGAACCGTACCCTAAACGCATAATGACGTACTTCCAAGCGAAAAGCAGTGAGATACTTTGGGCCTATCAATTATTTAGTCCGCTTCAAAAAAATAAACTAAGCACTCTAACCGCCCACTGCAGACAAATTCCCAAATCGTGAATTGAAATAAGAGGAAAGTCACGATTCCGTCAAGTATGAGTGCACATTAGCAGCTAAGCTAGCCGGCGAAATGATAGCCCAAAAACTCATAATTGCGACTTATGACGGCCGACTATTACACCGGCGAGTTCGCGAATTCGTGAAAACTTGATTCTTTTTAGGGTTCCGTACCCAAAGGGTGCAAACGGGACCCTATTACTGTGACTCCGCTGTGTCCGTCTGTCCGACTGTCTGTCCGTCTGTCACAGGGCTCTATCTCTTGAACCGTAATAGCTAGACACTTGAAATTTTCACCGATTATGTATTACTGTGGCTGCTATAACAACAAATACTAACAATAAGATAAAGTTCAAATTAAAAGGGGGTCTTCATACAAGAAACGTGTTTCTTCAGCGCTTTAAAACATTGTACGGAGGTACGGAACCCTTAATGTACGAGTCCGACTCGCACTTGCCCGTTTATTATTTAATATATTGTTTGTTTGTTTGTTTTATATCTTTATTGTACAAGAAATAGTTATATTGAGTTTGTATCAAAATATTCAATCAAACCCAAACTTATGTGTTATGTGTAGGAAGGGTTAACAAAGCGAGCTTGTCCCAGTAAACTTTATAAACGCTTATCAAATTAATCCGAGCGTGTTCCCGGTTGCATCCTCAGCGGTAACGCTTTAGAGCCCGGGGTCCGCTTCCTAACTTAGGTGATTTAACGAGGTGAGGTACTGGTTTTTACCAAGAGCGACTGCCGTCTGACCTTCGCAACCCAAAGGGTAGACCAGAACCTATCCTTGGATAGGTTTAAACAAACGCTAGATGGCCTTTAGATCCCACAGCTTTACGTGCCTTCCGAAGCACGGAATCATCTTTCTTTTCAGATAATCAGGTGATAAGCCTGCAATTTCTAACCAGACTGGAAACAACTTTTCACAAAGTATGCTTCCCAGTGGGTTGAAACCCTCGACCTCCGGATCACAATGCAAACGCCTTGACCACTGGACCACAGAGACAGTTCAAATCAAATAAATCAATAAAATCTGATAAATGGATCATCTAATCAAATCTTAAATACAGATTATGGTGGCGTGTAGGGAATTTGAAAAGTTTCTATATAATTCTTTTTCAGGTTTCGTAAACTTAAGCACCTTAGTTTGGACGTTTTGTAGATCAACAACCAACATTTGTTTCTGACATAGGAAAAAGTCGTGAGGATATTCGTGTTATAAAGCCATATTGTAAGTCTTAAAAGCCTATTCAAATGCCATTCTATAAGTACTTACTAGGTATGTCGTGTGCTAAAATTGTATGAAAATGCCTTTGAGAATTGTTCCCTACTCAGGTATAAAGGACTACATTACAATATCTATAGGAATTAAATCGATTTGGACCAAGGATCTTTAAAATAATAATCAAAAAATAAAATTGAGACCTATAGAAAGTTTTCCTAATAAATCTCTTAAGGCCGTACCTGAATTTTCCGGGGTCCAGTGCTGCCCCCATTTAAAATAAATCATTTCAAAGAAAACGGAGACATCATTTAAAATTTTGCTACTACCAAATCCTAGATAACCCTTCAAAATATTTTATGGGCTACTGTTTACAGTTTGAAGTGAGAACGTTAAGCTTTACTACGCACATTTGCGAAAAACGGCCACTTTTGGCTAATGTGCGTAGTAAAGCTTAACATTCTCATTATAAACTGTAAACATATATTTTATAATGAGAATGTTATATAATTTATAAAATACTTTTAAGGGTTATCTAGGACTTGGTAGTAGCAAAATTTTAAATTATGTCTCCGTTTTCTTTGAAATGATTTATTTTAAATAGGGGCAGCACTGGACCCCGAAAAATTCAGGTACGGCCTTAATACTTTAAACGGCTCCAACGATTTCGATAAAAGTGAAAAATCGATCTAGTCTCTACGGAAAGAGAATCATTGTGGCGTAAAATGGTACGAACACTACGTTTTTCACTTAGTTTTTTACATTGCCACCCGATTAAATACTATTTCGTGTTGAATATCTTCAAGTATCGTGATATTTTCTTGTGTATTTTGTTCAAAATTATGTCGAAAACGGGTAAAAACCATATTTAGTTCTACGAGACAGCAGCGCCCCCAATCTTTCCGCCAAATATATAGGAGGTCTAGTACAAGGTACATTATAACTCTTTGCTTTCCGCATAGACTCAACCTAGCTTAATTTTTTATGGAATCTTTTTTTCACTGTGATTTTTATCGACTGAATCTCAGTCGCCTTGGTAGGTATTAAAATATAAATTAAATAAAGAAGAAATAAAAAAGTTTACAGACAGTTTACAGATGACAGAGAGTAGATAGAAAAGAAAGTACCTTTCTCTCTTCTCCACATTACTACAGAGACAAGAGCAAAGGACCATCGGTCAAACATAAAACATGTTCGTCACAATTCACAATTACTTCGGTGTGAATGCGACTTATTAGCGCATTCCAGCCGAAATCCTTGCAATTTATCAGGTTAGGCTGCATTAGGGTTCCCATAGGAATCGACAGCGCAGCGGTTGTCACGCGATCCATGCAGTGGTGCCGTGGTGCCACAGATCTGTATATACTACTAGATGAAGAAAGTCCTTCAATATGTATTAAAATGTAGCGTGCCAATTTTTAATACAAAATTTAATAAGTAGAAATTCACTTACAAACGGAAGGAATCTTTTTTATTACTTGCTCCAACGTTTTAACGAGTTTCTACGGCTCAAAACGGCAGATTTAGCTTTTTTACAGTAGAGAGCTCAATGTCCAATCTAATGAATTGACATAACTATATACACGGACTAAAAGTGACGATTCTAAATGAAGTCAATTTGACGTCAGATCGACACGCAAATTCATACAGAGGCTGTGTTTAGTGAGTGCTGTCATGTGTGGACCGAAATACCTGATTTTTACATCGATGTCGATATTTGATAACCCGCTTGATAGCCTGGAGTGCTATTATTCAAAGCGGGATTGCGGGAAGCGACGGCAAACGAACAAGCGGGTCACCTAATGGTAAGTGATCACCACTGCCCATGGACAAATGCAACACCAAGGGTGTAACAAGAGCGTTACCGGCGTTTCAGGAAGATATAGACTCGTTTTTTGAAGGTTTCAATGTCGTATCGGTTCGGGAACACCGCTGCAGGAAGTTGATTCCACAGTTCGGTCATACGTAGCAGGAAGTTCCTTTTAAAACCTACGGTTTCCAACTCACCGTTCGCGTTCCGACGCATTGCTTAGTATTTCTGAAACAGTTGTGTCAGCGATATAAGAAAAGTATCATAAATTTGTCAATGGTTTTCTAAACATTTTTACATACCTAAATAAATAAACGGACAAGTGCGAGTCGGACTCGTATATGAAGGGTTCCGTACCTCCGTACAATGTCTTAAAACGCTAAAAAAGCACGTTTTTTGTATGATGACCCCTTTTATTTTAAACTTTTTTTTATTTTTAGTATTTGTTGTTATAGCGGCCATAGTAATACACAATCTGTGAAAATTTCAAGTATCTAGGTAATGCCATTATAAAGATCTAGTTAAAAACGCTGAAAAAACAGGTTTTTTGTTTGGCGACCCTCTTTTTTTTTCTTCTTATTATTTCAGTATTTGTTGTTATAGCTGCCACAGTAATACATAATCGGTGAAAATTTCAAGTGACTAGCTATTATAGTGCAAGAGATAGAGCCCTGTGACAGACGGACAGACGAACAGACCGCGGAGTCTCTGTAATAGGGTCCCGTTTGCCACCTTGGGGTACGGAACCCTAAAAAGCAGCGTGAAACGGATTCTCCATGAAGTACCTATATAGTACCCACCTATCTAACATTAAAAAAATCTAACATTCATGCGAGGCACATACAATACTCATCGGTTTTTCTACATTTCTAATAACAATGGCCTCGACTTTCGTTAAGATTGTCATAGATATAATGGAAAAACAGACTCGTTCGACATACATATCAAATACTTTATTACTTACTAGCTGTGTCCGCGACTTCGTTCGCGTGGTTGTCGGAATGTTATATAGCCTAAAGCCTTCCTCTATAAATGGACTACCAAACAAAAATGAATTTTTCAAATCGGACCATTAGTTCCTGAGATTAGCGCGTTTAAATAAACAAACAAACAAACTCTTCCGCTGTATAATATTAGTATAGATCTGTAAAAATGATGTACGATACGATGGCAGAGTCATCAAACCTTCTCACAATTAGCTTCTTCATCAAAAATGCAGCCGATGGCCCCGCAGGCTCAGTCCCAAGTGTTCAAATACCTACGTAGTGTGTAGGTCGCCTGAACTGGCTCTTCCCATAGGAATCAAAGGAATGCTGGTTGTCACGCAATCCCCATTGTGTAATTTGACGGAATTGGCCCTGTCGCCTGCCGGGAGATGTTTTTGATTTTTAAATTGGGGTGTGTCCAACAATCGATTCGGCTCGTTCGATGAACACAGACTTAGGTAATACGTAACACAAGTAATTTCCATGGACTTAATGTTTAGTTCGAAAACAAAAGGGTGGTCAAATAAACTGGTTGAACTCAAACAGGAAGTCATAAAAATTTACAGGGAACTTAGGAGAACGTGAGTGGTCGTTTTCCTTGACCTCAAATGTTTGACTTGAAAGTTCTAAAATATGTTTCATGTCGCGTCTAGCTGAAATGTGACAGGTTTTCAAGAGTCTTTACAAGGTTTTATTTAGTTTCACCTGTCCCGTTGTCTGTGTGTCCATAATCAAATCTTGCAAGCTAAGGCGATTCACCCACTGGCAACGCGCCATGCCGCGGTGCGCGGAATCTGCCGCGTTTTTACGGAATCTGCCGCGTTTTTAGCGGGTTTGACTAGGCGTGTTTTCTTAACAAACTGTGATACTTGCATACAATGTTAAAATCTCCCGCTCCGCGCTTCGCGACGGTGCGCGGTGCAGTGGGATCACCGTCTAAATTAGACCCACATCCTACGAACCCACATCCCATTATTCGATTGATCTGAAACTTCACATGCTTATGCAAGTTGGGTGACAATGCAATATTCTGGTACCAATGACCTGATCTCATGATGAAGCCGGGGTGGCAACGGCATCTCTGTGATAAAACAACATAACCCCACCCAGTGCAGATATTTTTATGCTTGTTATTAATTCGCCAATAGATAATAATAATATAAGTTGGTCGCATGTCACAGTTGCCCGAAGCTCCAACCGTGGCATGCTAATGACACCAATAGGACTTATTATGACACCAAAATTGTTAAATTGCCCCCAAGGTATATATCGTGTTGCGTAGTGATTATTATTATATTATTATTATTATTTATTAAAACTGTGCTTTTCCCATTTCGTGATGATAATTATGAAAAACTTCAGGCGTCAATCGTTTAATATAGGTATTTTCTCACGGTACATTTTTTGACTCATTTAGATCTGACTTCATGCAAACGACTTTAAAGTTTTTGAGGTGTGGAGAACACTATTTACGAGAGTAGTACTTAGATACATCACATCACATCTTTATCATTTACGGGGAAGACAGAGTCGAGGGACGCAAAAAAAGGCTATGCTTAGCAAATTCAGAAATAGTGCTGGCCTATCACCTATTTAGAAGGATTCCCCAGGTTAAGGCCCACTATGGTCGATGCACGGGAGTAAAAGGTGCCGTCCACCGCATCTTAGCAAAAGATAGGTATGGGAAAAATAATAATGTTGTTAAACTAATACATATTATTTATATATTTAATTGTTAATATTAAGTTAATTAAATAGATAATAATAATACGAGCCATCACGTGCCCCACTGCTGGGCAAAGGCCTCCCTCCACTTCTTCCAGTTAATTATTGTTAATAATAAATTTTGCCGTGAGGTTCCCGGCAGAGAAGAGGACCACTCGAAGTCTTCCCATGGATGTAGAAGGCGATTTAGAAAAGCAAGGAGAATGGGAAAGGCAAGCTAAACAAAGTTTATAAATATCAATGAGACCTCTCCAACCCATCTGGCCAGCGTGGAGAGTGTAGGCAGAATCATCTGGCTGCTCTGGCCAAGTATGGCTCTGGTAGTACAGAGAGGGTCGTTCTCCTGCAGTGGATAATAAAAAAGACCTGTTGATAATATTAAATTGATAGATTATACTATTGGTGGTTACTTGAATGAACATTATATTTATTTCACTATTTAAGATTTAATACAAAATATTGATCCGCAACATGCTTCATATACATGCAAAACATGCATAGTATAATATAATAGTATCAAAGTTATTGATGGATTTGTAAGTACCTATGTACAATACTAACCTATGCATAATATACAAGTAAGAAGGTACCTACTGCAATATAACCTAGACGTTTAATAATAACTTTGGTATAAAACTAACTGCATCATAATCTTTAATCTTGGCTAGTCCACATTTCGAGCACTTGAAGAGCACGGACATATATTTTATACCAAAGTGGGAGGGAGACAGAATATGATGATGTTACTTGATGTGAAATACGGTGTAATGCTGCACGCTCCTTATTAATATTCGAAAATAAAGAATGTTGCCATTTGCCCGCAGGGACGCAGTTTTTATGGGGCTTGGTGATAACCTACGATATTATCGATGAAATTCAGTTTATAGACATTTTTATCTATTCCTCACGAGAGAAAGGTTTAGAATTTAACCATGTGCAAGTACATAATTTGCAGAAGTCAAAGTCAAGTCAGTCAATTTTTTTTATTCAATATAATTTATATATGTACTATACTATATCACATAATGAAGGTCATTATTTTTAAATTATTTTAAGTTTACAAACTTCCAATAGGGCAGATGTAGTAATAATTTCAATCAGAACAGAAGACACAATAAAATACAGTGCGTTTAAAATATTGGGTCTTTTTTGAACTAGAGGACATTTACATTTTATGTTTTAGAGTCTAGAGTATGATTGTACTTGGACTCTATCTCTGTCTTCTTTGTTAGTAAAGTCACAAGATAGTTTATAGATAAAATGTTGTTTGCTTCCTGATTCCAATGTCTTCATGTAGTACTGAAACACAAAGCTTTAATATTAAGAATTACTCAGGTAACAAAAAAGTTTTATGATATTTTTTGAAATGGCTGAAACATGATATTTTTTCGTTTAAGACCCCATATTTTCGCTATTTTGAAAAATTTCGAAGAACTGGCTCAACGAAAAAAATTTCTAAATAGGTACCTACCTAATTAATTATTAAACCTGTTCACAAAATTTCACGAGAATCGGTAGTCAAATGCGAACTGAAATTTGGACACATGAAAGAATTTTTGCCGAAACGAAAGCCTTTGTTCGCTTCTTTCACTCGGGCAATTACTCCGCAATAATTATAAAAGTTCAGCCAGAATCTGACCACGTGATTTGTCTAAAACTCAATAACACCTAATGTATCTAAAATTCTCTACTAAAATATCAACTTGTATCGATAACCTATGACCATCCCTACAGCACTGGTCAGCAGTCTCGATGGTGAGCGATAGTAGTGGTCGCGCCGCGGGCCGCGTACGCGCCACCCTTTCATTTTCTAATTATACAACTGGCAACACCGAGCGGCCCGTGCGCGACTCGTAACTTCTTCAATTTTGAATTTAGAATTACGGAGCATTATGGTCTCGGCTGTGGAGGTGGACGAACGTGGAAAACTCGTTTACTGTAGCTATAGTTTTGTTTTGAACCCTTTATTAAATTATTTATGATACGAGCGGTTTCATCGGACTCCTAATAACCGGACTGACTGAATAGACTGGACTTGTTTTCCTAGCCTGGAAAGCTAGCCCTCACATATAGAATTTCTTACATAAGCATATAAATCGGAACATTCCTACTTAGCAGCGACAGGGTCACTGTTAACTTAAATTGACTGTCACGCTCGATGTACGCTAGAACTGACCTCATATGAATAATTTTCTTGAAAAATAAAGTTTATGATTGCCATTTGTGAATCTATATCCATTCAAATCATTCTATGAACCAATTGTCTATGGAAACAAAATGACTAGTAGGTTCCTACGTATTTTGGACAAAAGTTAAGATTCGGCGTAAAGTACCGCCAGTCCCTTGTAGACTTGGGACAGAGATGGCGGTGATTTGAGCTTGAATTTATAACCCACGACGAAAAGTGGGGTGTTATAAGTGAAATAGGTCCAGCCGTTCAAAAGCTATAGTCGGGGATTTTTTATTCAATAAATTAGTTGCAAGTGCTTCTTTATGTACTTACAAGAAGCAAAAGACAAAAAAAAAACAAAGTAATACGACGTACCTACTACAAATTAAAAAAATCTATTGGTCAAATCTAACGATATAGATGAGATACAAACATAACTATATGTTACACGGGTACTCACGTGAAAAATCAGCTACTGCCCAACATGTTTCGAGCTCATCCGCAGGTCGTCAGGGAAAATATGACGCGCGAAGCCGCACGACGACGTCCCGAACAACACACAAAAAATAAATAAAATTAGTATTTATATAACTTTTCAACTTTATGAAACAAATCAATTCTAGAACGGATAATAGAAACATCTGAACCTCACAAACATTTGACTGCGTACTCAACACAGCGCTCTAGGCACCTGTCATCGTTCCAAACCAACAATGCGGCCATTACTCCAGTGATTAAATGTTTAATTATAGTTGTTTTGCCCAATTAATCAAGCCATAGATTGAGTTTTCATCGCAAAGGTCAATTCTGAAAGCACGCTAGAGTATCTGCCGTACGCAGCCTAAGGCCATAGAGTTCTGATGCGTAGATAAAATTTTACGATGAAAGGAAGTCTGTTAATATAGGCCGACTAGGCTTAGTTAGATTATAACAAGTCACTTCTTTTCGAATGTACCGGCAAGCGCAGCGTAGGACACCCACCTGCTAGGTGGTCGGACGACCTGAGCAAGGTTGCAGGAAAACGCTGGATACAGGCCGCTTCCGATCAGTCCTTTTGGAAATCCTTGGGGAGGCCTATGTCCAGCAGTGGACTTTCTGTGGCTGATATAGGTAATGATGATGATGACTTCTTCTTACGTCAAAACAAATATTTTCTATGTTATTTGTATGAAATATCGGATCGTGACGTCATAGTTTCTTGGAGTCAAATAGATCTTTTTCCTGCATTAATAAATCTAAAATCACGTTCAAAATGGATGTGATCAATGACAAGTGACATTGTGACTTATTTTCTTATTAGTACAAAACAATATATAAGTCAATGGTACAAATATATAATTTTTACCCAGTTCATCCTATTGTAAACACATACATGCACTATCACATTTTTATCAATTTTGGGAAAGTCAGAACAGAACCAAGGTTCGGAAGCCTACGCTAAGCGAGCTGGTGGGCTTATATACTTACCTACAAGATAAACAGGAGTCACAAATAGTGAAATTGCTGACTCATTGTTTATTCATCCCCTATTTAGAAGTACTGTACCTACTGAGGTTGGCACCAATTCCCTTGATGGACCTTTACGATCCGCGCGGGAGACACGCTCGTAGACACAAAAACAAAATACCATGCATAAAACAGTTACGAAACTTACGAGTATACCTATTCTGTCGACATTTATTACCGTAATTTTTAGGGTTCCGTGCCTCAAATGGAAAAAACTGTCCCTTGGAGCTGTGAAAAAATCAAACTTCTAAGCCAACGCAATCAAAAGATACAGCCGTTTATGCCGCAAATTTGCGACACTCGCAAGGGAATCAAAACCTACAGGGTACTTTCCTTGAACTCAGAATTTTGAAATTTGGTACGAAGCAACGTCTTAAAAAGTACGCAAAGCACAGATAAAGGAAAAATTGCGAAAGGCATAAATTTTTAGTTACATACCTATAGTAAAAATATTTTTAATTATTTTAAACTTACTTATATACCTACCTAACAGGTTTATACGGAACCCTCGGTACGCGAGTCCGACTAGCACTAGGCTGGTTTTTTATTTTTTTGTTTTCAGGAACACATAATTTTGTAAAACAAACCTTTTCACTAATCTGAGCCTAACAAAAGCTTTTCACAGGATTTGCATCCTACCAAAGTTTTTTTTCTTATTTCAATTGCTCTACATCGCGCGCCTGTCACGTCACATCGCAATTTCATATCCTTTTCAAATTGTAGCTAGGTGCCAGGTGCATATTACGCCCTGCAAGGCTAATGCAGTATGCGTGCACTCAAACCTCGCCCGCAGCTTCGGAGTGGATTGTAGACCTGATGGGGACGGGAGACTGAAATGAAGGTGAATTTGATTGTAGAGAAATACTAGCCAGGTTAGTAGCTGAGCTAAATGAGTTTTGTTTTAAAAATTACATTTCTGTCCCCCATGGCAAGAGATTGGATTTGAAAAATTGTGGCTACTTTTGATTGGTATCTTTATACCACTACATGAATATAAATATTTGTTGAATCAGACTAGGTACCTATTATTATAAGAATAGATTAGTACTGTATTACCTATTATAACTGTGTACATATTACATTATAAAATTAAGCTACTATCTAACTTCACTAAAAACTAAGTTGGGTTTTCTTTATAAAAATAACAATATAGGTAATTGACGTAATTGACATGTACTTAAATAAACGAAATATTGACTAAATAAATAAATTAAAAATGTAGACATAAAAATTAAATTTATAAGAAATCGATAAAAATAAATTACATTCTTAATTGGTAAGTAATAACATAATAATTTACCCATTAAGTGTATACATTCCAAGTAAAAATCCGCATGCCGTTCCATCGTTTTATGTTGCACTGCTGTATCAGGGTTCATGTTGTAGTGGGTTCATGTTCAATCTAAATATTAAGCAGTGTCTCTGACTATATGTAGTGAAATGTAATACTCGTAAATGTACAACATAAAAAGCAATAAAGAAATGTAATTTAATTGAAATGGGATTTTAGTACATGCATTTACTAGAGACAATATTCTTATGAAGTTATAGCTACATCGACAAATAAGGACAAAGAAAATTGAGAACACCCAACTAAGTGTTTTCTGCTCTAACACAAGAAAATTAATTAATTTCATATCCAGGTGCAATGAAATGTAGGATATTGCATATCAGTCACAAGCAGAACAAACAAGCCTTGTACTTAGCCTACGAACACATCCTGTGACTTTGACATCAAAAAGCGCGCGAATGCATAGGGGCATAGACAATTTTGCGCGCGAAAGATCACTATCTCATCTGTGGTTCGGTCACGTGACCCGCCCTGTGGCGATCACGTGACTATGTTTACACAGGGATAGGGCCTTTATTAACTTCGGGGTTCAGTCAAGAACTTATATGTTGGTTTAGTGAAGTAGGGATATTTTAATTTAACAAATCGATTTAAGAGGGCTGTGTTTGGTGAGTTGGTAAGTATGTACCTATATGTAGAGTGTAGATCAACGTACCTACCTATGGTAACTAGAGAATGTAAGTACATTAAAAATTTTTTTGTTTATGTAGACTTATCTCAAACAGTATCTAATAAGATTTTTTCTTGCTGGCCTGGGCTGGGAGTAAAAGAAAAATGTGGAGTGTACCACCTGGTTCTTCTTCCGCACAGGCCGTAGAAGTAGTCCTAGAGAATGGGCATAAACTTAGGAATCTATTGTATTTTATGTATTGTTTATGTTTTTGAAGTGAAAACTTCTTTAGCGGCGTTGTGCACTTTTTTTGTCCTGATCGAAAATTCATAAGATGGATGGAGAGTAGACAGCCGGCGTGGCTTAGGAGAGGAAGTATCCCCCTCTCTTTCTACGGCGCGGTGAAAATGTATGTCTGCGCCTGCTGTTTCTTTTAGCTGAGAGATAAACTTTGTAATGTAATATAAATTGTCATGTTTGTGTACGATAGCGCAATAAATAAATATTGTATTCTACCACATAAATGATAGTACTTTTATACTCATAATTAAAGCAATTCGTGCAAAATTATTCCCTAACCATTCCAAAATATCAAAAATGCACAACGTTAATATTCAAGTTTTCACTACTGCCGGCACTCCCGGAGTGCAACCCGTCGTTTTTTTTGTAGATAAAAACAAATCATATTGATTGAGCTAGCCTCAAAGTAAGTTTTAAACTTGTATTATGGGATACTAACTCAAAGATTACTAGGTATATTTTTTATATAAATACATATATAGATAGCACCCAAATGAAATAGTATCGATTCGCATGTCGTGGGACTGCTGCGAATGATGTTACTCTTTGAATTCCACTTATTTGTATGCTCTCCAGCTTACGCCTCAGCAGTATGAACATATTCGCTAATAAGCTGCAAGGCGGGTCACCATATAATCTGGATTGTCAACAGTTCGCCAATTCTCTCTGACACTTGACATTCGCTGAGCCATAATCCCGGAGGGTTACACGGATGTTGTAAAGAAGGATGCGGTATATTTTGTACCGTCGCTCTACTATACAGGGTCTAACAGATTGTACTGAAACTATTTTACGGTTAGATTTAATCCATGATACTAAACAACATTCCCCAAGGAAAAAAATATTTTTTGCTTTCCGTAGAAACTCGAATCAACTTGTATGGGAGGCCAAAAATTATTTTTCATATTTCGATATACGTTCCTTGGGGATAGTTGTTCAATATCATGGACTGAATTCACCCTTAAAATAGTTTCAATAGATTTTGTTAGACCACGTATACATAAAAATACTAATCGCGTCTTTATGCTCTGTCTGAAACTCTGAACCTTAAGGTATAAACACGCGATTAGTCTATAATAGCCCCATATGGCTATAAGACTCGAATGTCACAGTAAGCGTGATGGTGGGCTTGTATTCCATTTCATCAATCGGATTTTACGGTCTGCTCGGTAAGAGAAGCAGCTGAAACTTTCTAAGTTTTTTCTTTTAATCCAGACCAGCATGGTAGACTATGCTATACTATGCTAATGCTATGGACTTAGAATGGAATATGCAGCATTAAATAGTAATCTACATTGTGTCAGTCATCATCACAATTTCTTTAAAAACTTTAAGAAATAAATAGTTACAGCTACCAAATATTTAATATAATTTTCCAACAACATTACTTTTTTCTTTATACTAAGCTGGTATCTATTTTCAAAGTTAAAATAGGTAAAAGTATTTCTATTTATTACCTAAACACTTGGTCACTTGGTTGATACTTTACTGTTACATTCAGTAATCTTAATGATCATGTTGCCAAAAAAATTAAGCAAAATAATACAAAAACACCTAACTAATAGCTTTTTAATTATTTTTTTTTTTGTTAGTTTTTGTTTGTTAACTCCATAAAGAATTAAAATATAAGATTCATTTGATGATTTAAAAATAGAGCCTTTTACTAAGAAAGAAAAAGAAGAAGAAAGCGTTAAGCGGAGACCCGCCACGGGTTCAGTACGTCTCTGTCACAAACCCTTCGTGCGACAGAGACACGTGACGGTTTCAGCTACTCTATCGCACTGAACCCGTCGCGGGCGTCCACTTGACGTAGTTTCAAGCCTAAGTCTATTTACCAGAATGGTCACTAAGAATAGTTATTTGACTTGTTACCGTGTCAAATACCACATCCATTTCTATCCTACCTCGACGACCGCCAAAATGAACAGCACTCGAAGAGTGTTGATTTTTGTTCTCAACTTCTCCACTACACCGCACGGTTCCCACCGATGGTCCTCTGGGAGTGGGCTAATAGTAAGCCTGTTACTACCCTATGCGGTCCCGAATTAAGAATCCATATATGATTGAGACTGGATTGCAATTTAGGTTATTGAAGTAAGTAAATCTAGTAAATATATTTTTGGAAATAAAAGCCAATAAGTTTCAAAGATATTGAGAAATCAAATGTGATACCTACGTAACATCTAACAAAATGTACTGAAACTATTTAAAGTGTGAATTCAATCAATGATATGAAACAACTTTCCCCAAGGAACCTATAGGTATCGAAATAATATGAAGAATAATTTTTGCCCTGCCACACAAGTTGACCACCGATTTT
The DNA here is from genome assembly GCA_963576875.1 of Acrobasis repandana. NCBI lineage: Eukaryota > Metazoa > Arthropoda > Insecta > Lepidoptera > Pyralidae > Acrobasis > Acrobasis repandana. The sequence goes on from OY756238.1 coordinate 6,204,932, forward strand.
GACGAAAATTGGCACACACCCTTGATTCATTTAAATTTTTTAATCGATCGCGATATTTTATTGGGGAAAAAATAGCAAGGAAAAGAGGGAAACTTAGCTGTGGCGTTATTTATTTACTGACGGATTTCAATCAAATTACTAAGGCACACTAAGGACTACATTCTACACAAGATGTTGCAAAAAAAAACCAAAAGAGGGGAGTGGAAGGGAGGGGGAAATGGTACTAGTTTTTGCACTTTTTAAATTAATTGGAGTTCAATTTGTATGAAAGACCGACTGCAAAAAGTTATTATGTTTTATTCCAATATTTCGTTATGTAAAGTAAAAAGATATAATATAACTATCCACACAAAAATCTTCCATGAAAAGGGCCACATCATCAAAACGCAGATAACAGGCATCATTACGAAATCTGCATAACTGCATTCCCGTTGCGGTATTGTCCTGGGTTCGATTCCCGGGGGCAAAACATGTCTCCCCAAAAAGATCACCTAATCAACATGTCAATTTCCAAAGAAATTTGAACTGTAGAGTTAATAACTAAAAGAAATGATTTATGATTTAAAAAAAATGTGAGTTACGCTGTTTTAGAACGCTCGCTCTAATATGTCACCCCAATAGTTATTATATGCAAATAATACGCATAATTTGGGGCTGCCCCATTCGTGTTTTATCTACTTATCTGTGAAATGGCTCAATTAGGAATGGGCCATGCAAATGTTATCTAAAGCGGTATGAAATATGCTAAATGATTTATGACGTCTTTGGGGTGCTTTATCGGATACTAGTTGTTTGAAGTTCTTTGAACAGTAGTTATAGTGGTATAGCAACCAGCATATTATGGCGATGGTTTTTAATGGTAGGTATGGTAGTCAGAAAATATTAGTATTGTATCAGATCAAACAGACATCTGTCTTTACCATAAGCGGTTACCTTAGCATATTATGAAGAAAAACAGCACGAAGAATTATTTTCACGGTCCTTTCGAAGAACTTGATTTGAAAGTATCTTGGGAAAACTTACTTATTGCATGATTTCTTTTTTCTTAATTCAATTATGTTACTAACTTACACATTTATTAAAAATAGAAACATTACGTATACGTTATGTTTCTATTATTAATAAATGTAATCAAAACAAAACAATAGATACTTAATGCTCTGAATCACCAGAACCACACAAGTCGTTCCCAAGAAAATAAATGAAATAAACGCTTAAAAATCTCTCAAATTTTAGACTGGTCACACACGTTCATAACCATTAGCACCGACAAAAACGATTAACAACCACTAATCTATAAGCTAAATAAATCAAGAAAAAAGCAAACACACGACTATTAATATCTCTATCCGTATACTTAAATTTGGAAATGCGACGATAATTACAGTTTTCGAACGTAACGTTCCAAAATTAAAAGAGTTGGAGCGTTCAGAAACGGGCACGTATCATTATGTTTGCATTATTTTGTTCTTATTCTGACGCGACCTCGGGTTAAGTCGGGTCACGACACATCCCAATTAAGGGTGATTAGCCGTCGTAATTTATTGAGTGCGTTCCAAAACGCTTGGCTGCGGCGAGCTTTGTGCCTTTGCCGTGTCGTGGCGCCAAAATATTTTTAGGTGTTGATTTGCGAAACTCCTTCGATTTGAAATTAGTATTAATAGTTCTTAGTGGCCAGTGAATTTGCTTTTGAAATTATTAGTAGAGTTAAGCAATGATAGAGCTGACTTGTTGCTTGTTGGGCATGTAAAGACAACATATTCTTTTTTTCAAAATATCATTAACGATCACTTTCTAAAAGAAGTTTATAAAAGTTAGTAAAATCCTAGATAGTTACTTGAAAGATTCTTAGAACAAGAAAAATATTTTTTTCTTGTCGTAGACTCTCACACTTATAATATTTTTCTATAAAAGCGATAGAAATTAAAAATATATCCAAATGAGCCGCACGTTCCCACTCGCCCAGTCCCACCCCCACTAATTGCCGTGTAACCCCACGCGTGGTCTTTGTCTCGCCGCCCTGTGATTAAAACTCGTGTTTTATGGCGCCAGTTCTCCTAAATCTAAATGTACTGTTAGGTTTACGAAGGAGACATATATTTTGGGCTACACATAGAAATTATGTTTTATGTCTGAAAAGGCTTTTAGACCTGGAAGATATTAACATCAATACCTTAGTTATATTACAGTGTTTTAATTGTATACAATTTTAATTGAAGATTTTTATGCAGTTTTTATCATGCAAATAATTTACTTTGGAACGTGTGCGTTTAAGAATTCTGTGCACGCTCATTATCTTCACAAATTGTTTGTTTGTTTTTGTTTTTGTTTATAAAGCTTTATTGTACACAAAAGAGAAGCAGGTATAACACAGATAACATAACATAAGATAACATAACAGATAATACGAGTATAACAGGATTAAAATTAAGGATTGAAGGAATCGTCATTGAGTATTATGAATACCTATGTATATAAGTAAGTAGTTTATGTAGGGTTTATGAATTTATAAAATATTTATGTATTTTTGTTTGTAAGTCTATGAATGTATTTAAAAGAAAAATATCTTTGAATATATGTTGTCAAATTTATAGTTAATTTGAATGTGCTAATCGTCCAATATTTGCTTTTATCAGCACCACCTGTAGGTTGACTGGTAGAATAGGCCCTGGGCCTTAAGTCCGCCCGTTACATTTTTTGTAATAAAGGTAAATAAATTAAAAAAAACACCGTAAGCAAACGAGGTAGGTCTATAAAAAGAGCTAGTCCCTAGATCTACCGAGTTAGTGCCAGTAGAACTACTAGTTGGTCAACTAATAAAATAACTCCTAAGTATCTAAATAAATCTCCATTGTCAGCAGATAAACAGATAACAAATGTCACGTTAAAGATTTACAAGCATTTAATATTAGTTATTACAAGAAATCGATAGAAAGTATCGAGTGGGCATTATCGATGCTAATTGCTCTTATATCGAGTAACGGACGTGGGCATAATCTGTGGCATAATTGTCGGCTGTCCATCGGTTATAGTTATTATTAGGTATTAGTCGGGCTTGTACGGCGCGTGCGCGAGAGGCACCCATAGGCGGTTTAGGCCACTACGAAAAGTGTAGACTTCAGTTTTTTTTTTATAAATAACCAGCCGCCCTCCCCAGCTTCGCACGGGTATGTGTTATACACATAAACTTTCCTTATGAATCACTCTATCTATTGATTAAAACGCATTATAATCCATTGCGTAGTAGAGTAGATCTAAAAGTATACTCACCAACATACATAACGTCTAAAAACATACACTAAAACTATTTTAAAGGTAAACTAGTAGTTCGCCGCGAACTTAGACCTCGCGATTTTTTATTAATATTTCAAAAACTGCTGAACCGATTTTGATGTCCAACAAACTTGAAAATTCTATTGATATTTCCTACATGCCTACCAAATTTCATCAAAATCGGACCATCGGTTCGGTAGTTATCGCGGAACAAACATACATACATACAAACAATGTGTTTTCGCCCCAATTTGAATTATAGCCCTCGCTCGCTCCGCTCGCTCGGTCAATTAATAGTCCATGATCTGAAAATTTTTCCCCAAGGAATATATATCGAAATATGAAAAATAATTTTTGGGCTCATACCAGTTGACCGATCAGCTCATCCGAGTTTGTATGATAGATAAGCCAAATAGTTCCAGTATATTTTTTTAGACGTTATATACTCGTGTAAAGGGACAGATCATGAACATGACATAAAATATACAATAAAAACTATAATTGACTGGCTTACTAATAATAATTTAAAAATAAATATTGACAAAACATTCTATATAAATTTTAATAACTCAACCCCTTCATTAAATATATCCCATGATGGACATTTATTAAAAGGCGTAGACATTGGAACATTTCTAGGAATAACTATTGATCATAAATTAAACTGGAATAAACAAATAGAAAGTGTATGCAGTAAACTTAATAGCTTTTCTTATGCCCTATATATAAACTTGCAAGAACTGCAACAAGAAGCACGGCCCTTACAGCATACTTTGCTTATGTGGAATCCGTCTTGCGATATGGGCTTGTTATTTGGGGAAATAGCACGAACATACAAGATGCCTTCCTTGTACAAAAAAAATGCGTACGAGCTATATGCGGAGTGTCATCGGACACTTCATGTAGACCCCTTTTTAAACCCTTAAATATACTACCTCTCCCTTGCCTTTATATTTTTGAAATTGCCAAATTTGTGAAACTTAATTATAAATTATTCCATGAAGCTAGAGAAGTGTTTTCGAGAAATACTAGAAATGGGAGCAGGCTAGCTTTGATGGCTAATATTATGCCCAGAAGTGAAAGATTTAAAAAGAATTGTTATTATATGTGTATGTTAATTTACAATAAGATACCAGACTCCATCAAAACTGCGACATTTAATTCTTTTAAAACAAAACAATTTAATTGGCTTAGTGAGCAAGGCTTCTACACAGTGACACAGTGAAAGAGTTTCTCAATTTCAAGAAATAATCATTAATACAAATTGCTTATATTTAATATTATTGACATTATTCATTCCTAATTTTATTTGTGACATAGTTTGTAGGTAAATTATAAACTTTTAGATTTGCATGCTATTGGTAATGGCTGATTAGGTGTTACTTTATGATTTAAGACCTTGTATGTATATCGTACCCTTTTCAAGTGCAAATAAAATATTCTATTCTATTCAGACGGGCGGGAATCGACTACTACGACGATACGGATTGATGTCACGAAGCCTATCTAATGTTCAAGAATAATCCAGAAATAAAACGTTCCACTTAAATATTCAACCTTTTCCGGGACACTTACGCTTATAGACATAAAACTATTTAATATAAAGTTAAGTTATATTTAAGAGAAAATCTATATTGTGTATAAATGTACACACTTAAATATGCATGCCCATTTAATAAGCCTATTACTATTATTATTATGTTATGATCGATGCTATTACTTACAAGTCATAATATTTTGCAGTACCGCTGCTTCGAACAAAAATACGAGCTACGACCCTACGACTGACTAGATTACTACGTAAGTACATTGAGCAATGTGCTTTTTAGGTAAGTACTTAAACTCAGTTTAGTATTTCTTTAGTTTTTAAACTTATTTATTTAAGCACCAAGAACAAGCTAGTACAGGTTGGTAGGAGGTTCTTCATATGTATCAACTCTAAAGCGTTCGTGGTCATTACGGAATTCCTATGTGGGCGAATAAAAATGTTTTAGTCCTAACGGGAAATTAATATAATTTCATTACACGACGTAATGTTATAATCGGGACCTGGGTAGATGTATAAGTACCTATGTGATTGATTTTTAACCGACGTCAAAAAACCGGCCAAGTGCGTGTCGGACCACGCATAAAGTAGGGTTCCGTAGTAATTTTTGGCACCGCGCTGTTTTGCATTTCTTGCATTTCAAGCTTCATTCAGTCCTAACAGTAAAATATGTAAAAAAACTTTTTAAGTTTATACTGTTCTTTTGGAAAAAAAAATATATTTTTATTTTATTTATAATTTTAAAAGTATTCATTACAGGATACCCGAAACAATTTTAAATAAGAGTTTCCGCGCCTGTTTCTTTACGTGAGTGATTTGAAGTTTATAGGTCCAAGACTTTAGAAATTACAGGGGGACACCGTGTAAACGACTTTGGCGGGCTATATCTCGCAAATGGTAAAGCTGATAAAAAAGTGTTGTATGGAAACCCTACCTTATTTTTAGGGTTCCGTACCTCAAAAGGAAAAAACGGAACCCTTATAGGATCACTTTGTTGTCCGTCTGTCCGTCCGTCCGTCCGTCTGTCAAGACCCTTTTTCTCAGGAACGCGTGGAGGTATGAAGCTGAAATTTATATCAATTACTCAGGTCTACTGTCCCTTGAAGCTGTGAAAAAATCAAACTTCTAAGCCAACGCAATCAAAAGATACAGCCGTTTATGCCGCAAATTTTTGACACTTGCAAGGGAATCAAAACCTACAGGGTGCTTCCCGTGAACTCAGAATCTTGAAATTTGGTACGAAGCAACGTCTTATAGCATAGATAAAGGAAAAATTACGAAAACCATAAATTTTTAGTTACATCACATAATATTTTTTTTTTAAATAATTTTAAACTTACTTGTCGTAATGAACGAACTTTGTAAACCTTGCAGGTTTGTACGGAACCCTCGGTGCGCGAGTCCGACTCGCACTTGGCCGGTTTTTTATATTCCTTTTCAACGATACCCCACATAAGGGGGTGCACTCAGAAAAATAATTCACCCCCCCCTTTACATGTATGGGGAGGGTACCCTTAAAAAGGGGTAATTTTAATTTTTTGTATTTTTACAAATGAGATCTATATGTGAAGTATCCTCGAACCAAGTTACATGCAAATCAGTCCATAAACGTAGAAGATATTCTGCTGTGACAGACTAGGACGGACGGACGGACTGAACGATCTTATAAGGGTTCCTTGTTGGACTACGGAACCCTAAAAAGGAGGAGGTTATCAATTCGACTGTATGTTTTTTTTATGTATGTTTGTTACGCGATATCTTCGCCAATTGTGAACCGATTTTGATGATATTTGAAAGCCTTTACTACCAAGTTGGTTCCATTTTAATTTTGTAAAGATATGATTAAGAACTTCGGAGATATGAAAGAAACTCCTAAACAAATTAGGTAAGTTGTTTTTTTTTTTGTTAAAAATTTAATTATTTTACATAGAGTTATACATACAAGCGGATTATTGTTGAAGTATTTTCTAGAAATTTGGAATAGTACCTCTATACAGGGTTATTTTTAATTAACCGGCAACCTTTTTGGAGCAAGTTCAGTTCGTGATACTGAACCACTTTCCATAAAAACAATTATTGAAAAACTGAAAAATATTATCGACTTTCCATACAAATCGGCGCTCAACCAAATGGATTTTGTATGGGAGGACGAAATTTTGTTTTCGTTTTTTGATAATTGTTTTTATAGAAAGTGGTTCAGTATCACGGACTGAACTTGCTTAGTTAAAAATAACCCTGTATAATAAGTGTAAGTATTTTAAATTGTTTGAAACATACCTTATTATTTTGGCAATAAATTAAACTTAACTTAGGAGCGATTTATTATACTGTATTAAAAATTATGTCATTCAATAGTGTGATAAAGGTAAAACATCTAATCATTGAAGGGCATGGGAATGTACGAAATACTAAAAGGATAATATTCTTAGAGGCACGGCACTGGCAGAGTTGCCATATGACGTCATGGCAACTTTTGATAACACTGAATGACTTATTACTGAGGTACGCGGTTCGTCACTGAAGATTTACTCGATACGCGGATGTTCGTTACTAGTACCGACGAGGCACGGCACTGGCAGGGTCGCCATATGATGATTGCGCGAGGGGGTGTAGGACATCAAACACACTCGAAATAGGTTCGTTGGTAACTGTACTTTATTGTTGATTAACAGGGTTTATATACTCGTACATATTGAAAATAGAGCATAATTCGTCATAACGTATGTTTATCTAGATTTAGGATGAGTAATCTAGGTGTTCTACATTAGAAGGTTATACGGTGTAAGTAGGACAATAATTAAAACAAGGGCACACACTACAATATACCTATCTAAGTATGATTTTTGATGATTTTATTGGTCTTGGAGAAAAAATAATGTGGAATTTACCAGCTGCTTCTCTTCCCGCACAGATCGTAAAAGTCTATCGAGGAAATGGGTGAAAATCTGAATCATTTTAATAGGCGATGCAACCCATCACTATTTAGATTCATTTTTCCATCTTGATGCCCACCATCACGCTGAACGAGGCCTTAGGTTCTTACGGCCCTAGGCTCCGTCTACCCCATTAGGGATAGAGACGTGATAATGTATCTGTACTTATCTAGAGGTTCATAGATCTACCCACATATTGCACTCGTAGTAGTGCTCTACTCTCGCCTTACAAAAATCAAGTGATTTTTTTTACTAAATGTGTCTCTATTTATTTTGTATCGCACTTGTACAATAATATTTACACATAAATGTCAAGGAAAAACACTAGTTTCAACACTTATGATATTTTTAAAAGACATTTTGCCTTTTAAATAAATAAAAACAATGTTTAATAAAATCATTTTGTGGACGTCCGAGTGTCGGGACGTATGAAAACTGGCGTGGTCACGATAACTCCCGAAAAACTTATCTGATCAAGTCCATTTTTTTTATACGCTTCAGTATTATCACGGTCTAATTCAATGTAGTTTAATTATAATTAGCAATAAACTGAAATCCACCTATCGTTGGTATATCTAAATCTATGTAAATAAGGTTCGTTGACATTGACAATTTTTTTTTTTTTTTACGGCGTTTAGCATCTGCCTTTTAGCCATTCTTAATTTCCATTCTTTTTCTGGATACAATGTTAATCTTTTCATTTTTCTTTTCTTCTTGACATTGACAATACATGCGCAGTATCTTTCTTTTCTGTATGTGCAATGCCGCGAAGATTTAAAAGTAAATTTTTTATTTTGTTCATAATAGGTACACCGATAAATATGCAATATTCAAGTTCTGTTTTTTTTTGTGAAAATTGAGTGACCGCTATGAGGCGTGCACTTTTGGATTTTCCTAACTTATTTATTAAATATTCTATAAGAAATGGTTTCCTTGCAAAACAAAACTATAATATAATGTTATAAATGCGAAATGGCTAAATGCATTCAGTGAAATGTTTAAGCGACACCCTCGCGACGTAAAATTAATTTAAAATGCGCCATAGAGGGTGTAACCACCTTGCAACTAGCACTTCGATGTAAATTACCTTCTAATTGACATTTTAGTTTACTCTCATTGTTGCCTTAAGGCCGTTGCTCGGGTTTATTAAAAAAAAGAAATATATATATGGGAACAAATTTATATATGGGATAGATCACACAAATAGCGCTAATATTTATTATGGGATAGGTACTAACTTAACCTTACTATATTTTATTATGAATACATTATACAGGGTTACTTTTAAAACACCGGTAACATTTTTGGAGCAAGCTCAGTCCATAATAATAAATAAATATATAAGAACAAATCACATTGATTGAACTAGCCCCAAAGTAAGTTTTAAACTTGTGTTATGGGCTACTAACATAACGATACTATATTTTATAATAAATTTAATACTTATGTAGATAAACACCCAAGACCCAGGACAATTTGAAAAAGGCAATTTTCCAACTTGTTCTGGCTGGGGATCGAATCCAGGACCCCGGATTTGCGGACTAGCTTGTTGACCATTACACCACGGTGGTCTTCGCGTCGTTCATGATACTTTCCAGGAAAACAATTTTTGAAAAACAAAAAAAAATTCGGCTTCCCATACAAATCAGCGTATGAGAGGACGAAATTTTTTACCAGCGGATTTAAAACATGATAGTAAGGTCTTAACACTGATGCAAAAGAACCACACCATATTTTAGCGAATGTTCGCTAAGTGGGGTGCTTACACCATAATCGGCGGGTCATGGCGATGGCAGGTAATACGGACAAATTAGCGAGCACCGTAAACGATGGGAACTGCGGTGACATCAAGTAACGATCGAATTATTCATGATTGTAACATTTTAAATCGATTTAGGGTAAGACTGCTAGTTTTAAAAGTTATTCTTATCTTGTATTTTGAAGTGCTAATGTCTCTTGGAACTCCTTATACGATCCGTAAAACTACACCTCTCGTGATATTAGATTTTTTAAATAATATGTACCTATTTCGATAAATGTTTTTATAAAAAGTGATTAGTATCAAGTGGTCAATATTCAAGAAACATTTGATATAAAACAACATAATAATATGTACATAGGTACTAACTGGTTCTGTGAGAACAGTAGACCTTAGACATGGGTAACTCCGGATTCGAATACGAGTATTTAAATGATCCGATTCATCAACAGGAGCCGATACCCGTACTGAATCCCGGTAATCGTTATCAGCTCCCGCGAGTTATTGAGTCCGCACCGATCTTAGTCCTGCAGGGAATCGGCATCTGTCGGGTCGCGAGCCGCGAGCCGCGTTTCAGATCCACCGCGTCTTGGGAGGAATCGGGAGTCGGGAGTTAATATTATTCTGTATTGAAACCGGTACCAGAAAGGACGTCTTTATTCTGTAGATTCAATAGCGAAACTTAGCAGACCTCGGAGCTGGAGCCGATAAAGGAGTAGGAATCATTAAGATGAGTCGGTACCGGATGCGAAGTAAGATTCAGTGAGCCGAAACACTCCTCGGAGTCGAGATTACCCATGTCTAGTAGACCTCGTGAGCTCTTATAACCAGGCAATAACCGACACTTACCCCTTTCTCCTGGAAATCTACAGCAAACTTCTCCCCGTTTCGCCCTTACACTAGCCCCTTTTGGATTTTTTTTGCAACATCATCTGTAAAAGAAAGTCCTTGTGTGTTTCTTAAATTTGATATCATATCAATCCATCAATAACTAACGTTACAGCAAAGTCCCCCCTTTTCCTCCCTATTTCTCCCACAAATTCAAAATCGCAATCAACAATTTCAATATAAATCCAGGAACTTGTGTGCTTTTCATCAAAATCGTTTGAAAAATGCGACCTGTGGGCGAGAACAGATAGACGGACAAAAGCATTTTTGCCTAATCTCAATTTCAATTTAAATTTATTTATTTGCTTTAAATCGAAACTGAGACGCTTCGCTCTCTCGGTCACTACCTAATGTTTACGCTAATGAACACAAAAAAAAAAGTCTGCTAGAACTTGTTTTGAGTTTTTATCTCAGCTCAGCTAAATTAATAATATATATATTTTTTTAATTTCCATCAGTTACATTATCATTATTATTCAGGTCTATTTTAGTCTCCACTGCAGGAGAACGACCCTCTCTGTACTACCAGAGCTATATATTAGCCAGAGCAGTAAGAGAATTTGGCCTACACTCTCCACGCTGGCCAGATGGGTTGGGGAGGTCTCATTGATGGGAAATTTTCATAGCTTGTCTTCCTAAGTCGCCTTTTACGACATCCACAGGAAGACTTGGAGTGGTCCTATTCTACTCTGTCGGGAACCACACGGCTAAGGCAGTTACATTATAACCTTTCTTTAACAAGGGGATAGTTAAACATCTAAAGAACTATTTTATTCAATTCTAACCATAACGTCATTAAGTGCGGCCGCACTGTGGGATGTAGATTGGCAAAATTATCGACATCGATGTTTGAAGGGTGACAGATCCATTGTTTATGTGCCCCTGCTCGAAAAGGGCGTACGTGATTTGAAGATGAATAATTTATTGTGAAAATGTTATGATAAAAAGTCTCCTTTGTAGCTATTGCACAAAGTAACATTTTAGCTTAATTGAAATTTAACAACATTTTTTCAGAGAATTTGCTTAATTCCGAGGAATGTTAATGGCAGTAAATGACTTTTTTACGTGTATTGTATGATGTTAAGTTCACCTTACCTACCTACGGAATTTGTGTCACCATTTTATTGGAAATTATGTAGTCTGTATTCTGTATATATCGCACCTGCCTACCATTACTTATTTGTAATGTAGTGTTTGTACCTACATAGTGCAACCTAGACCTAGTGCTATTAAAATTGCAATATTTGTAAATTTCCATTCAAATGAAAGAAGTGTAATAAATAAACATTGTACTCTCAGATACTCACCCGGGCATCAAACTATCGACCCTAAAGATTAAAACAGCGGACGCAGTGATCCTTAACAATCGACCAAGTTCGCTAAATAACCACTCGTTCAGAGGGTCGCCACCCTCATTTGAAAGCTTTTTATGCAAGCAAGTGATGTTCCACTTGTCGATACAATCCTTTGAATTACTAAGATGGTATCAGTTTTTTGAGCAGGTACACTTAAGAAGCAGAAGACACCAAAGGGTCTTATGATATTTAGTGTCACCTTTGTCACGTTAAAAAGACTCACCACTAATATTAGATTGACGGCTAAAAGTGAGAAAGTATATTATTTAAGTTTAAAGTAGTTATGTACTCACTTTCAAAAATTTATAAATATCGTATTATGGTAAGCCTATCTACATTTAAGAGCTCTTGTCAGTGGAGTATGAATTCTCTTCCTCTCTCTCTCTCTCTCCTCTCTCGCGTGCACCAGCTATTTTACTTCGCTGTACGCACATTGACTTATATTACGTAGCTTTACGACAAGACGTGCCTCTCCTTTATCTGTTTCATGTAGATACGCCTTGGTCTTCCTGGTCCTCTTTTCCCTTCTATCTTTTCTTCAATTATAGTCTTTATGAAATCGTCGAGTCGTAGCAGATGGCCTAACATCTTTCCTCGTCTATTTTTTATTATATCCAGAATGCACCTTTTCGCTCCTACCTATTTTCAGGATCTCCTCATTAGTAAGCCTGATTTACAAGAGTCAGGGTTGAAAAAACTAGAATTTTAAAATATTGACTTAAGATACAAATGTTAAGTCAATATTTTAAAATTCCAGTCGATATCGAATATATCCTATCGCAAATATCGATAAAAAACCACACGTGGCCCAGCACTATGCTGCAGAGTGATTTCTCTGTAACATTATTTTATGAATATTACGTGTATTTAATACGGTCTTTGATGTTCAAAGAGAATGTGTACTTTATTAAATTAATTGTGGAATCGCTTTCGTTTTTCTAATTTATTATAAGATAAGGGTCGTTAAAAATAAGTCATGTAAGTACGTACCTATACAAAGTGGAAAGGATATACCCGTAATAAATCGAACAACGAGCTATACTAGATCACTAACTAAAGTATAATCTTGACAGACAGACAAACGGACAACAAAGTGATCCTATGAGGGTTCCGTTTTTCCCTTTTGAGTCATCAACCCTAAAAAACAGTGGCACTCCAGGAGTGCCAAAAGAAATGAAAACTTGAACAAGGTGGTGTCGGTTACGTAACAGTTTCGTGAGGTTAATGGCTTTTTCCCATCTCAAAAAATGCCCAACGCGCTAAAGAAGTCTTTTTTTAGGGTTCCGTACCCAAAGAGTGCAAACGGGACCCTATTACTGAGACTCCGCTGTCTGTCCGTCTGTCTGTTCGTCTGTCTCAGGGCTCTATCTCTTGAACCGTAATAGCTAGACACTTGAAATTTTCACCGATTATGTATTACTGTAGCCGCTATAACAACAAATAATAAAAATAAGATAAAGTTAAAAATTAAAGGGGGTCGTCATACAAGAAACGTGTTTCTTCAGCGTTTTAAAACATTGTACGGTGGTACGGAACCCTTCATGTACGAGTTCGACTCGCACTTGCCCGTTTATTAAAAAAGAAACCTAGTTCTCAGTCTGCTCAGCGACTTCCAGATTGTTCACAGCTAAGTCCCTTCATATTCAATCTATACCTACTGTACATAGGTACATAAGTACTCAAAACACAGCTAATATATAAGTGATGATAACATAGTAGACATAGTAGTAAGTAGACATAACAAAACTACAGCAGCTCAATCAAAGTTCGTCGAGTTTCAAGCAGTTTAGTTTGTTTTTGTTAGGTAGAACTCTGAAATAACCTAACATCGTTTGAATTTCCAAAAGTTAATGTATCAAAATTAAACGTTACTTTTATAATTATTTCATAGATAAAATTAAGAAATTCAAACAGGTAATTGATGTATTTTATTTTAAAAAGACTTTGTTTTTAATTTTGGCCTCAGACTCTATTTAGGTATCTACCCAATTTATTTCGCATTTTGAACTTATTTTAAAATTTATTACAATAAAGACTTATACTTACAATTAAGTACCTATTTCTAAAATATTTGTTAGTCCAGATACACGATATCTAGAAATATAATAAGGCGTATTTATTAGATAATAATATGATCAAATATGTGCAAATTTAAATCTTCATTTACGTACATCTGTACATTTAAGTACAGATACACATCAGAAAACGTTGTAAGTATACTTACATATGCGATACACTATCACGTCTTTATCCTTAATGGGACAGACAGAGCCACAGATATAGATGTACTAGAGCATTTTGGTTCTTGTTCAAGACCCAAAGGCCACTTTTAGCGTGATGGTGGGTAAAAAGTTGGAAAGAGGAATCAAAATAGCGATGGGAGCCTCATCGCCTACCTCGATCGGCTTTTACGGTCGTCGCGGGAAAAGAAGCAGCTGGTTCAAAGAAACATTCTAAGTTCTTTTTCTTTTCTACTAGACCAGCATGGAAGAACATCGTAAGTACCAACATAAAAACGGATAAAGATCCCTCAAATAAGTTGAAAAATTACCGGTCATTACAAAACAAACCTGCCAGCACGGATCACAAGCAAAATGCCTGACATATCACAACGCAGCCAAATTGGCTGGCTGTATGCGTGGAATTCCTTAAACATCGCCTGGAAAAGAGTAAATGGAGCGAAAAAGTCGTGATAGTTATTCGAAAAAGGAACTCTCGGCGATTACTGGCACGCGAGCGGCCGACGCGCGCCGATTCGCCAGTGTCCACATTGTGGAAATAAATACGACCAAAAAAATATTTATTTTTTATTTATGCAATTTTTTTGTTACACATATTATTGCGTGTTCATGGATGATTATGCGTACCAATGGTCTTACAACTAAGGATACTCAAGACCAAGCGAAGTGGAGAAGAAAAAGCCGGAAAGTGGACCCCAGGTTTCACAAGCGCATTCCCAGTTGCATCCTCAGCTGAAGATGCAACTGACTGCGCTGAGATGAGAGAGAGATTATTGCGTGTCCAAAGAACAAACTTGTCAAGACTCAAATAAGTACAAAGTCGATAGATTTTCGTCGCCTCATTACTTTTTTTCTTATGGCCTTCCTGCTCCATGGTCAGACCAGCTTTATTACATCATTGCATTGACATTCTATTCACTTATGTATGCAAAATTTTAGCTTAAGCAGAAACCAGTACGTGCTCTACTTCATACTGAAAACTGCATCAAAATCGGCCCAGTAATTTCATGTTTATCAAGTAAAGACACAGATATACGCACGATACTTCAATTTACAATGAGTACGGATAAGTAATCCAATAGAGATGTGGACTGCGTTAAAAATGATTTTGTGTTGATAAGAAAATAAAGTCACAAAATAATGTCACTTGTCATTGATCACATCCATTTTGAACGTGATTTTAGATTTATTAAAGAAAAAAACTCGGCTCGGCTGTGGAATGCTCTTCCTGTTGACATTAAAATGGCTTCCTCTTTTGGGTCTTTTAAAAACCGACCGAGAAAATACTATGAGCATTCGGTAGATTCATTAAGCGAATAATAGTGTTTATATTTAGTATATTATATATTTATTTTATACATATGTTTATTTATATGTATTATATAAAAATATTTATTTATTTATAAATATGTCATATCTTTTTTTTTTTTGTATTTTAGATTTTATGATTTAAAGTTAGTCTTAGGATTTTCAAAATTTCTTTGTGTCATATTGAAACTCCACCCATTCCAAAAATATGTAACCTTTTGAAGACTGGGTTGACTGGAAGAGATCCCTTCTTGGGATAAGTCCGCCTTTGTACAAGTTATTTCTTTTTCTGTTTGTATTAAATAATGTACATTTAAATGTAATCTTTGTGCAATAAAGGAATTAAACAAACAAACAAACAAAAACTGATATCAAGAGCGCTATTTGACTCCAAGAAACTATGACGTCACAGTGCGGTATTTCATACAAATCCCATAGAAAATGTTTGTTTTGACTTTCAGAAAAACGTATCTGATTTGACTTGGAAACTAGCGGATTATTCTTAGTGGAGCCAAAAGAACCAGGTGAGCACAACCTTAGGTCGTCGTCGTGACCGCCGCGAGCCGCTGATGGATCGCCTCTGCCTCCCGCACGCCCCTCGCCACTGCCTCCTTGCAGTTCTGTGCCCCTAGTATATAACCTTCGTAAATATACCGGGAACTGGCTCAAATTTAACTTGCAAGATTTGACCCAAAAATCTGAAAACTACAAACAGGCAAGCTAAATAAAAGCTTGTAAAATGTGATGCCTGAATGATATTATCTAGTAATTTATATATTACTGTAGATTAACAAAAAATATTTATAAGGCAAGTGTGAAAAGAAGAGCGGGACAGGGTCGACCTCGGCGAACGTTCTGCGATCAGATTGCAGACGTTCTGAAAAAGTAACCGTAACCGAAGGGCATGCATGAAGAGGTTGATGAGTGTAGATGAAGCGAAAGAGGTCTGTCAGGATCGTAGCAAGTGGAGGTCCATAGTCTCTGCCTACCCCTGTGGAAAACAGGCGTGATAGTATTTATGAATGTATGTACCTACCAAATTTTGATGACGATGCCCATTGTTTTTCAAAATCGTGTTCCCTGCTGAGCAGCAACCGTCTCGTTTTCCACTCAGCAAGTTTTAAAAAAAAATAGATTTTATTTTTAATTGGAACATATTCGCGATCAATCGTGCCAGCCAGCAATGATGCCGGGTTTTTGTCCGGAAAACGTGGGGTCGTTTGGTCTTGTCAAATTTTACATTCGATATTGATCTTTATTTCGTTCGCTATAGGAGCATAGAAAATATTGTTAGTATTTAGATGGGGACCATATAGCCTCGAGGTATTTGGTTTTGGAGGAGCACCGGCATATTGGAATAAGACAATCTGGCCCCCTATAATAACTTGGTAACAATGAACTCAGTGCGCCTAAGTTACGTTTATGAATTCATTTAGATGAGTATCGAAACATTTCTTTATTTTGAAAGCGTTCCATTTTGAAACTGAAATATTTTTTATTACTCATTATTTTTGACTGCACTGGTGTGTGGTTCCAGGCAGAGTAGAACAGGACCACTCCAAGTCTTTCCGTGGATGTCGAGGAAGGCGAGTTAGGAAACACAAGCTATACAAAGCTTATGAATTACAGTGAGACCTCTCCAACTCTCCAGCCAGCCAGACAGCGTGGAGATTGTAGGCCAAATCCTCTGACTGCTCTGGCTATTATATGGCTGTGGTAGTACATAAAGGTTCTTGCTAGTGGAGACTAAAAAAAAGACCTGATGATGATGATGACTCATTGTTTTAAACTCCCGTTTTTTTAAATAAAATTCTACGGCCTTTTAAAAACTTTTTCTGCTTTAACATCAACACAGATTGCATGCATATACTTAGCGTTATTTCTTCATTTCTATCGTATGAAGGTAAGTACGTTATTTCCTACTATTTTCAATTTTTTAACAAATCTACCTATTAGTTGGTAATCCTTTGAATAAGTAAACCTTTTTTCTCTGCAAGCAGGATGCATAGGTTGTTTGTAAAAAACTGGTCAAGTGGTACATAGGTAGATGGTACCTAAATACCAAGTGTGGGTATAATGTACCAGGGGATCAGAGCTGCAAGGAGGGCTACTCATTAGGTGCTGGCGGCGATCACGACGCTTTAGTTGCTCCCATCAGGCAAGCAGGTGTCGCTGTACTGAGGTATGGTATATGGTAGGATACGGGTATGGTTA
This sequence comes from Acrobasis repandana, assembly GCA_963576875.1. Taxonomy (NCBI): domain Eukaryota; kingdom Metazoa; phylum Arthropoda; class Insecta; order Lepidoptera; family Pyralidae; genus Acrobasis; species Acrobasis repandana. Next base: position 6,222,448 of record OY756238.1, read on the forward strand.
CAGGGTTGTCTACAACTGGGTACTTGACTGTTTTATTTTATACAATATGTGACGTTCCACGGGTAAAAGTACCTTGTGGACGCTTAGAACGTTTAGAAAAAAACCTAAATTTTCCGGGGTCCTGTGCTGCCCCCATTTAAAATAAATCATTTCAAAGAAAACGGAGACATTATTTAAAATTTTGCCACTACCAAGTCCTAGATAACCCTTCAAAGTATTTTATTAACTACTGTTTTCAGTTTATAATGAGAACGTTAAGCTTTGCTACGCACATTCGCCAAAAGTGGCCGTATTTCGCAAATGTGCGTAGTAAAGTCAAAGTCAAAAGTTTTTATTTAATGTAGGATAAATATATCACTTATTGAAGGTCATTATTTTTAATTATTTTTAGTGCAAAAGCTACCGATACTGGCGTTTCGCTACGACCACTGCTGAGAAGAAACGCCGAAAGAAACTCATTTACACAGTATTGGTCGCCTACGCGCCAGAAGGGCTTTGTCAGTTTACAAAGATATTATGCCTAATACAATGTTATCACAATGTAACATGTAAAGCTTGCGAAAGAGTGCCAAATCCAATTTACAGAAATAAGTAACACTGAGTAGTCCGAGCTGACCAGTCCCTTTACGTTCCAGTAAAGCTTTACGTTCTCACTTTAAACTGTAAACAGTAGTTCATAAAATACTTTGAAGGCTTATATAGGACTTGGTAGTGGTAAAATTTTAAATGATGTCTCCGTTTTTATTGAAATGATTCAGGTACGGAAAATTCTGGTACGGCCTTAACTCAGCTTGAATGAACACAATGTCGTAAGTGCCATCGACCATAAGGTACCTTTACCTGTGGAACGTCACATATTTTTTCGAAACAACAAAAAACAACAAATAACACTAAAAAGAAATCTTTTTTTGAAAACAGCAAGAACATTGGTGAAATTTTTAAAAATTAAATGAAACTGTGATTAGCATCAGTTGTAAGACCTATAAGGCCTAACGTGGCTTTGGGTCTTATGACTCAAGAGTCTGTCTACCTCTTTAGGGATACAGAGTTAATAATGTATCTGAAACATTACTATGACTATGGGCCAACACTTTTTCAGCAATGCATTAATTTTAATTTTTAGCACTCCACCTATATTCTTGGAGGTTAGTATCGGATATTATATAGCTTAGAAATCTTAACCCTTTCACTGCGAGACTTTATATGTATCAGTTGTCGTGCTCCCAGCGCGAGGAATTGTGAATATCCATAGTTTTTGGTCGGATAAATCCGACGCTAGCGAAATGGGCACGAAAATGTTTGTCGGATTAATCCGACGTTCGCGGTTAAAGGGTTAACATTTGTAAGTGATTATTTATTGCTCTTAGTTTACGAACAGTGTAGCATCGTTATTTGTGTTGTATTTAATTAAAGTTTGGTGCCTCTGTTCAAATAACAGAATAGACATTACATCTGTGACTGTTCTGTACTTCTGTTATCTGATATCAGATACAACACCTTGTCTGTTCTGTTATTTACTTGATATGATCCTCTCGGGTTCCATCTATCTGGCAGAATCTCGATGCTCCGAATTTCATTTGGCATAACATACTTGTTAGAATCTTATTTGAAGGAATATTTCAAACGCATAAAAAATATTTAATATAATTTTTGTTTGGTCGAATATTTATATGTCCAAATGTAAAATAGCATACTTTTAAGATGTCAGAATTTCATTTAGTACCTTTTACAGAAATTAAGTTTCGCATAATTTCTTTTAGAATAATTGTTAATTAGTGTTACTTTTATGTGGTATAATTTCTTTTGACCTTGTAAGAAAACCATAATCGTTAAAATCTATACCTACTATTGTTGTTGAACATAAAAAATTGCATTCCGAGTTTACTCGGCTAGGCTAAAAATATAGGTTAGGTTATGTTAGACCTGCGAACACCCAAGGTAGACAGCCTTTTCATACTATAATATTTTTTTAATTATCATCATTGCATTATCGTCGTTATGTCCGCTACGAAACAATTGTACTCCACCAATTATCTGTGCCAGAAGAAAATTCTATCTTAGAAAAGATTTAGCATTGAAATGACTATACGTATGAATTAAATACCAAAAGGCGATTCTGACTGCGAACTTTCTGCGATATAATGATTCTACTTTTAGATAATTATGGCAAAAAAATGTATGCTCTAAGATTATTCTGATTTTTAACATTATTGGTTTTGAATCTATGATAAATGGGTAGATGCTAAACTATTTTCTACGAATTGTAAACCGCTGTAGTGCATTTATAATAATATTATAACATAAAAAGTTCTACTACTATAAAGGACCCGATCCCCTCTTATGAAGGTATTACTTAAAACTTTGGTCTTTCAAAAATAGACCTCCAACTATGCGTAGATCGATATTCAAAATATTTAAAACAAAAACAAAATCTCCGATCTGAATTCAAAAAGTACAGCTTATCCCCTTTGCAAATTGAATATATCGCGGAGGTAGTGTTGTACCGTTACGCCTGGGGATATGTACTCTGCACTATTGGGATATTCGGGGATTATTCCTATCTTTCATTACATAATGGCGGGGTGAATGCAGGATGAATGGTTTCGTTTTAACGGCTTATCTTTTTTACCACTAAATTCAAATTGCGTTCTTTACTTTTTGTTTGTTGCTGTCAATCATTGTTGAAAATGTCGAGAACAACCTGTTTGTTACTCACAAAAAATAAAAAAGTATTTTTTTTATTATTTTTAAGAACTGTATGATGTACAATTTAATAAAAAAAATATTTAATAAAAAATTCATTAAGTACATTTTAAACTAGCAAATAAGTAAAGATTTTTAAATCATTAAGTAAAAAATTCTGAAATCAGTTTTAGTAAAAGCAGAAACACGTTTTTTTGAGTTTGTAAGTAGCCAACACCGATTTTTCAAGGTGCTTAAAGTGATCTGATCTGACATTCCTTGGCTACCTGGTACCTACTGTCATCTAATGAAAACAGCCGGGGCCGGGATCAACGGCTTTACATGCCGTTGGCAATAATATGGTGTCGTGTATTATTGACGTATATAGTGAATAGTTCAAGCCAAATATGATAGTAATTTAATTACGTCCCGTTGTATTATTCAGCAGTAAAACGACACTTATTCACCAAAGCCTATTAACATTTATATTACCAGTATAATCGATTCATCAAAATCAATAATAATTTAAAATGAAAGTCAAACCGAAGTCCTTTGACCATAGACCAGAAGCCAAAACATCTCTTTTCGAATCATCAATATGTCAAATTTAAAATTTCAAAATAAGAACGCGGTAGCGTCGGTCTTGCCCCCGCTGCGCGGTTGGGCGCCGCCGTCCGCCGCCCGCAGTGCGTCGCGGTTAACAAGAAAAAGCACGTTCGGTTGGTACTCCTGCGTGTTAAGTTCTTTTTTATCGGTCGATTGAGATATTGCACATGCTAATAGATTTTATTTTTAAAGCAAAATTCTGAAGCTGTCTAGTAAGTAGGATCAGGGGCGTAATATTTTTATAACTGGCGTTATTTACGCCACTACTTTAGGATCATAGATTTATTTTTAGGTTTACGAAATCCAGAGATCTCAGTCCCTTTAAAAGAGTGAGTTAAATCAGGCCTGTGTCACTCCCCGTTTAGGTATCGAAAATGTACCTACATTATTATTATGCGCACAGGCGGCCCCTCCGGGTGGTAAATTCAGTTATACGAATCCTTTGTCCAGAGTAATAAGAATGAAATTGGCTTTCAATGGATGTCTAGGTATCTATACGAAAAGGTGCTGAGTTCTGACGTCAGCTAAATTAAACCATATTTTGCTAGCCACATTGAGTAGATATTTCTTTGAATTTTTTTGCTGAGTGAGAGTACGTTAGTATTATTTATTCCAAACCCATTTATTGGTTTTAATAATTATTTTTAATAGCATTACAATGCTCAGATGTTAATCAAAATTGAAACTATGTGATGAAAAAATCCGCCACGAGTGGGATACGAACCCACGACCTTCACGTTAACGCCGTGAGTGCACTACCAATTGTGCTATCGTGACTTCGAATCACCCCGACGAATTTTCTCAACACATTTTTATTTTATTTTTATTTTTATTTATTTGGTTCGCTAACTGGCTGAACAACACACAAATCTAAGCATATACAAATTAGAGCATATAAGTTGCCAACCTACTTGGAGCATTGTACACATGTACACGCATTTAAAGCATGCGTAAATCTTCATTACTACCCACTATTTAGAAGTGTGGTATTCAACTTCATTCATATTCGATGAATTAAAAGCTGATTAAAGTGAAGAAAGCTTGGTTTCAATTATCAAAATTGAAACTATGTGATGAAAAAATCCGCCACGTGTGGTTATTTATTGGTTCTCTAGTTTTCTCTATTTATTCATTCTTTCAAAAACCAATAAAGGGTAGTTCTTCGCAGTTATGAATCTAATAAAAATGTACAATGTATACGTAGTTTTTGAAAGGTTTGGTGACGCTTTCATATTGACATTGAAAATTTTATTGACTTGTCGACGTCCGCCCTGGCTAAGATGGTGGTTTACAGGCTTGCTTTTATATGCGTGTGGTCCTAAGTTCGAAACTCCCATTGTATTAGATTCAAATGAACTTTGATCCTGTGATTACGTCATCACATACCTATGATACTACTTTATATAAAAAAATGAAGAAAATCGTAAAAAAAATTCGTCCTCCCATACAAAATCCGCTTGGAGGGATGATGACTGGGTCAGAAAAGTATTATACTAATGTCCGTTAGTTAGATTATGCAAGAATAAGGGTTATTTTTGTATTTATGTAAAAGTAAACAATCAATGTGTTGATCCAACCTCAAAATTCCGTGTGTCATGTTTCTACTTGTTTTTTTTTTTCGTGTGGCCATCTCACCCGGCATAAAAGGAGAGATGGCCAGATTAAGTCAGTAGAGATGGCTATATGGCGAAAAGCTGTGATCAAAAGAAAAGCTCTTCGTAGGCTTTCTGATTGTAGTAACGATGTTCCTTTAGCAAATTTAGCAGAGAAGACTAAGAAAATACACTACGACGAAAATAATAATTGTCGCGGATGTGGCGAAAACTAATACAAAACCCAGCTCGTCGAAGACTGGATTAAATGTAAATTTTGTCAGTTTTGGGTGCATGAGCATTGCACCGAGTTTGATTACTCGTGTTCAAAATGCGGACAAAATGAAAAAAAGACCAAAAAATAACTAGATTTAACCTATAGCCATCATACCTTTAATGTTATGGTCATCTCAACCGGATACTCCGGGAGAGTGTGATCTCGTTATAATTGTTCCTACTTAGATTAATATATTCAAAGTTGATTGTTCAATGTTTAATTACTAAGAAATATTTTGAATCTAATGTGCGAGAGTATTTTTTATGGCGGTTTGAAAAAACTATGGCCAACTACCCCGTACTTACCTTATGTTTCAGTTTATCAAAAAAGTAAAAATTTACAAAGATACAGAGTATTGTGATGTCACCGCTGTGTAAAAATCGTACGAATCTGTGACGTCATGCGATTTTAAATGCGCTGTAACTACGTCATTTATTGTTTCTCAGAGAAAAGAAAAAATATGTGTACAATATTTTTTTAAAATCTAATCGATGGGATTGACATTGACTAAACTAGCTCCAAAAAGGCTGGTGGTTAAAAAGTCACTCTCTATACATTTATTGTGTGCTTCAATATTGTGTTTCGTTTGCTATTTTATCATTCTTATTATACCTACTAGTAGCTGTGAGAGCTGTAATTAAAACATCCACAAGTTCAGAAACAATGCTCACGGATTGTCACGATTGACAATAGGACTTGAATAAATGATTGGGGATGGCGTAATGCAATATGTCAGCAAAAGAAAAATTTTGAAGTAAATTTACCAAATTTGTTATGACTAAGTTTTCCTCCCTCCCTCTAATGACTAGTTACGAAACTTGGTAATAAACTTTTAATAACAAGTTTGCGATTTTATGTGAGTGGCAGGAAATCGTAGAAAACAGGGACGTGTGGAAAAATAAGTGAGAGGCCTTTGCCCAGCAGTGGGACACAATACCTACAGGCTAGTAAAAAAATATTAAATAGATTTTAAAATATTATCATAACTATTTCAGCCTAACCTAAACTATGGACATGAATTATCATTCATTTTTAAAACAATTTTTAAGGGATATTTTATAGTAGCTTCAGCATTTGTACAAATAGCATAATCAACTTTTTACTGTTATCTAACGCGTAATTTGAATACTGTAGGTATGCTAAAAAGTCTTAAATTTTTTCTTTGTAATTTCTGAATAAGTAATATTTTTTTATTAAAAAAGAAAGGTAATCATTATACTTGTATTTTTTTTACTAAACTGGTTTTCTATCACGCATAAACCGATCCCTAGTAATGTGTAATCACAGCGATCAACCCTTGCGTTTCGGCAAGAGGCCACGTATCAGCAGTTTGGTCCGTGGTTTGGTTCAGAATAATTTACTCGTATCGTCTATTGATTCCATTTGTTCTCATAAATGTCGTCGTTTATCATGAGTAGGCATTTTGCGCTATAGACATCCCTGCCTTATGTTTAATAAAATTATAATCCAAAGTTACAAGGGCTAATTTATTGTATTTCTTGAATATTTTCCGTTTTAGTATAATTCTGAGGCGATTTAGAGACAACTTCGCAATTTTTTTCGTGGTTTCCAAACATATAATGTATAGTTAGTCCTGAACTTTGATGTGTTTTTATTTCAATGTATTTCGTTGATATTGATAATATTTAAGATCTCTCTAAGTACTATCAGGATCATAAGGGCTCTTAAGCTTATTTCTTGCCTGAGCAATATTAGTAGGTATTGGAAAATAGCTCAAAATGTAAGTTTATGACCTATGATTAAAGTTTGTTTACCTTATTTGTTTTAGCGATTCGTATTTTACCTAGCACACCTGACATTCTCGATAAGACGACTGTCCCAATCCCAATGCACAAGTGAAGGAAAACCGCCCACAAAATGGACTGATATCGTCCACAGGGTGGCGCGCACAAACACTCAACGGGCCATACTCATTGGGGAAAAATCATTGTGAAGAGAGCTGCTCACGATGGTCACGACCCTCAGACATGAGGGAGGATATGATTATGAAAAAGATCTACCGAGCGCACGGCCTACTTTTATCTAAGTACCTACTATTAACTTACTTCAAACTATCGCGTCGCATAACATTAAAGAAATTGACATGAAATTCGTTTTCAATAATGGTCATGTTTATAATTTGCTCTAAATTGGACAACATACAAAAACACTACTTAGAAAAAACATTGTGGTTCAAGGAGATACATGTTTTTAGATATTAAAGATTAAAACGGGACAGGTGTAAACATTATTATTCGAAATCATTGTATCGTTTTAATTATTAACAAAGCGTTACAAGCCTAATTAGAAATATCGGAATCTCGACTACTTTGTCATGGGGCTTGAAGTTGAATGCTAGCCCCGGGCTTGCCATCTGTCAGCGTTTCAAGACCTTCTTGGAGGACTAGTGAGGGGAAGATCTCGATAATCGATATCGAAACAACATAAAGATTTGTAGAGTTTATGGCCTATGGTTTACCGTTAGCTACCCGTTACACTTTTTTATCACCATCATCTCAGCCTTTCTTCCGTCCACTTCTGAGAATACGCCTCACATATTGAAAAGTAAATGCATGTCAATGAATAAAATGTGTGTTTTACGAAGCGAGTTCGCATACATTGTTGATCCTTCATAAAGACGTAAAAATGTTTAATCAAAGCGGTTAAATGTTTACATTTAATATATCAATATTTTACATATAAAAGCTAACAAAATTAGTACTTACCTAAATCATAACTATGTTATTTTTAAATACTTTTTTATTATACATGATACAGTATCTAACAAAATATACTGAAACTATTTGAAGAGTGGATTCATTCCATGACGGTGAACGAATTTTCTCAGAGAAAGCCTTTATTCATAAAAAATTACCGAACAGCTGATCCGAGTTTCTCTTAAAAGCAATGTCTTTTTCATATTTCGATAGTATGTTCCTTGGGAAAAGTGAATTAGTAAGGGCTGAATCTACCCTTAAAATAGTTTCAATATATTTTGTTAGAAGGTATATATTATTATGGAAACTTTATACCAATATAATCATATCAGACATAGATAAAACTATCGATATGACTGTGAGGTAAGTCGATGTATCGAGTCTTCTTTTTCACATCCCTGCCGTTGAATTATTCATAGTGTAGTTTTTTACTCATCACTCACGGTTCCCGCCGCACGCGACAGATGTCGTTGTTTACCGAAAATTAACTGTCAAATGGCGCGGCAAACGCGGACACGCCGATTACGCTTTGTTTTAAGGGTTTTGGAGCGAGATTGATGTTTTGTGATACTTTCCAGTCTGCTCTTTTGTGTTGTGTGTGGCAATGTTTGTAGTTCTTCGATGCGGTTTCTCAGATGTAGGTACTTAATATTTAAGAATTTACATGACGGAGTAAACACAAAACAGTAATCTTCTATTTGTTTTCTGATCGAGCCAGAGATAACGCGGTACGTACGCAGGACCTGTATGACGCTACTAACTAAACAGAAAAGTCACCTTAACAGAAGTTAATGTCATTACATACTTAATTATCATTTAATTTTTGTCGTAATAAGCAGAAATTAGTATGAAGCATGCTACATTTTTACTTTTGACGTTTAGAAACAGTAATGCCGATAAAAGGGAAAGAGACAAAAGATGTTTTTTTTAAACCAGATTATCTCTATAAGAATGTACCTTTTTTGCTCTTTGGATCGAGCCTCGCTCTGCGTCCGTGTATGTCAAACATTTCGGTTTCAACATGTGTGTGTCACCACACTCAACTGACCAAAGAGAAATAATGTACCTTATGTACCTCAACTGACACACCTGGATCATGCCGGTGAAACGGACGTGAATGTCATATGATGTAGGTAAGAGTAACCGACTTGGAGTGGTTAATACCACATGGATGCGAATCTACGAAAAAAACCTACGATGCATGCCTAGACCTTAGCCTGCGTGGGCTGTTAAGTATGGCCAATTTTTTAAAACTATTTTAACCATAATCAGAAGCGGTATAATCATGACCATGAATGACCGTCGCCATAAGAAGCTTCTTTACATATGCGTGAGTTAGAGCACTCACGCAAGCAAGTATCACGGCCGCGGTACCTGTGGTAGACACACGCAAGTTTATGCTTGTAGCATGGGTAATTGAATTACATGGTGATCTGCTGCGGTCGGTTGTCAGGGAGACTGGACGTGGCCTCTTCCATACCTATGTATGGAAGAGGCCATACATAAAGTTATTTCCCAAGTTATGTCTATTATGTATGTAGGGGCCATAACATCTAAAGGCTGTTGATGGTAAATGTGTTGATGAAAAATTGAATCAAATTGATGATTTGCGAGCTGCATCGTCGTCTTACATGATTTTTTAAATTTTTGCCTGATGATTTGGAGGGCTAATTTTCATTGAGAGAGTCAGTGAAACACAAAAAGTGTAGTTTTCCAACTCACAGCTCGCGTATTTTGAAATCGTCGTGTCAGAGATAGGTAATATTGTTTTACGCAGAAAATTTTATAAAGTCAATGGTTTTCTAAACATTTCAACATAAATAAAACAGCAGCGTGAAACGTATCTCTCCATGAAATATTTCTTTGGCACTTGTACGCTAGAAATTACAAAATTACAAGTGGTCAAGGCCACTCGTGCGAATCCTTCGCATACGATCAATTAAAAATGCGCCCGTTCGGCAACACTCGCGCAAATCATTCGATGACTCACTTGACCAAATGTCAAAGAAACGTTCCACGGAGAATCAGTTCCGTTCACTCACTCTGGTTTTTTTATTTTTGTTGAAACGTTTAGAAAACCATTGACCAATTTATGATATTTTCTGCGTAACACAATATTACATAGCGCAGAAACGACGGTTTCAAAAATACGATGCAATGCGTCGAAAAGCGAGTGGTGAGTTAGAAAACTAAGTAAAGTAAGTAAGTTGGAAAAGTAAGTTTGTGTTTTGCTGAGTCCCTAAATGAAAACTAGCACTCCTGCACGGTATTTTTTGGCACTCTACACGACCATAGACCTATTTTTTTTATTTATATGAACAACCGTTTTTATAGGTCTTTATTTGAATGACCGGGGTAAGTCATCTTGGTGGAACGAAGGACATGATCTGATTCAAAAGACATTTCCAGTACGACAGATCGATGTTCGCCATATGTCGTGTCGCGGATAAGTTTGTCAGCGCGGCGGGATCCCGCCATTATAACTGCGTCCGATGCAATATGGAAATAAATAGGCGTGATGTTTTTATTGCATTAACGGTTTATTATGCTTATAATACGGGATAAGAAGAAAATTATTAGACAGCCGACTTAGGCTTTTTAGGGTTCCGTACCCAAAGGGTGCCAACGGGGCTCTATTACTGAGACCCCCTGTCTATCTGTCTGTCAGTCAGACACTTGAAATTTTCACAAATTATGTTTTACTGTGGCCGCTATAACAACAAATACCTACTAAAAATAAGAAAAAGTTAAAATTTAAAGGGGATCGTCATACAAGATGTATTTTTTTTAGCGTTTTAAAATATTGTACGAAGGTACGGATCCCTTCACGTACGAGTCCGACTCGCACTTGGCTAGCTTTTCCATCTTCATATTTGTGCGCCTGTCTGTGACATCAATACTCCCAAACGGGAGACGCGATGTTGTCTTGTAAGATTGACTTTACATAACATGAGAGTTCTTAGTTAATCAAGAAAATGGTAGAGTCACAACTTTTTTACTTTATTTAATTTGAAACTTGTTGCAGTCAGTGAGCTCTTGTTTTCAATACACTGTCTAAATAGACCATTACACCTATTAAAAGTAAACCTTTGTCATGACAGGATGGGGTCCTAATCGCACAAAGCGATGTCACTACCGGTCAAGCCCAACCCTTGATCCCTTGAAAAGGGTTTTTTGTCTATAAAATGTACTAGTTAGGTATTAGTATTCCTTTATTTTAATTACTATTTCCCTTTTTAGGGTTCCGTACCAAAAGGGTGGTAACGGAACCCTATTACTGACACTCCGCTGTCTGTTCGTTTATCTGTCCGGCTGTCACAGGGCTCTATCTCTTGAACCGTAATTGCTAGACGCTCGAAATTTTCACCGATTATGTATACTGAGGCCGCTATAACAAAAAATACAAAAAATTAGATGAAGTTCAAAATTAAAGTGGTCGTCATACGAGAAACGTGTTTTTTTTCAGCGTTTTAATAGATACATTTTACGGAACTTCTACCCTTCATGTATGAATCGGACTTGCACATGACCGGTTTTTTTTAAAGATTCTTTCTGTTTAATTACGTTAAAAATATTATTTCGGTATCAGTACCTAGTAGTAATTCTGACTAAAGATAGTAGGTACCGGCCTGCCACTTTTAATACCTACTTACACTTTTAATTTTGGTACATATTATACATAGTTAGGCCTAGGTATACTATCACTCCGTCATTATCTTAGCGTTTTCCAGTTGTAGGTAGGTAAGATATATGTAGTTGTATTAGTTTTTAAGAGCTGTGGGTTCGCTTTCCGGGTCTTTCCTCTCCAAAGATAAATGCATGTCACCCAATATGCTCAGAATGGATTGGCCTGAAACCCTGCATAGCCAAAACAAATGAGGAAAAAGGACTAAATATAATATTAAACAAATAAGGAAAAAGAACAAAAAATAATGTTTAAAAAAAGTGACTTTAATTTCCGGTCTTCTTCAAGTCCATTTCACTAAAACTCACTTTCTGAATGCAAATGCTTGATTACTTGACAAAAACTTTAAATCACTATATGTGTGCATAGAATATTAGAGATGTTCCCTCGATTTCTTGTTTCACAATGGGACCAACTTGCATGTATACCCTTTAAAACAAAAAATAATTTTCTATATCGGTTTAAAAAAATAAATAAATATATAATATACTAAATATAAACACTCCGTTGTTTATATTTAGTATATTATATATTTATTTTATACATATGCTTATATATATGTATGTATATGTATTATATAAAAAATATTTATTTATTTATAAATATGTCATATCTTTTTTATTTGTTTTTATGTTTTTTTAGTATTAGGATTTTTAAAATTTCTTTGTATTTATATTGACACTCCACCCATTCCAAAAATATGTAACCTTTTGAAGACTGGGTTGACTGGAAGAGATCCCTTCTTGGGATAAGTCCGCCTTTGTACAAGTTATTTCTTTTTCCCTTTGTATTAAATAATGTACATTTAAATGTAATTTATGAGCAATAAAGAAATTAAACAAACAAACAAACAAACAAACGGAGAAGTTATGGGGGAAAATACTTAAAAAAAATACATTCGAATTGAGAAGGCTCTCCTGTTTTGCAGTTGCTTAAAACTTGAAAAGTACCCCAATAGTTTAATAATTTTAAGTGTCTAGAGTCTATTTTACAATTCGATCCCATATGTGATTCTCATAGCAACACATTACTCGTGCGTTTCTTCCGAGTGACAGCACGCGCTCGCCGCGCCGCGCCGCGCATGCGCTAAACCACTCAATAACCACCAATTGATTTGTGCCCGCGCGCAAGCACAGAGGTTATAATTTTCGCGCCACGCGGCGAACCCATGCTGCGCCGCGCAACCGTAGAGAAACCTTTTATTTTTTAAATATTGGCACATGTAAAAATGTGCAAACATTCTACTGATATTAATAATTTAATAAGCTTTCGTGTCGGCTTGTTTACACAGCAATTTAACGTTGTACGCATTTGTTTTATCCTTACTGCGCAGGAAACTATTAATTTCCAAGTTTTATTGTCTTGTTTTCGTACTTATAGTTATTGTTAATGGATCAGTATAAAATAAATTTAAAACACATGACGGGTTATTCCAACTTTAGTTCTACAGGTCTTTCATACAGGGAGGTCTTTTACAGTAAAAGTACTAGGTTTTTATAAACGTAGAGCGTTCCCATCTCGTAAAACAATGGGTGTATACGTAGTGAGAACGCAAGGGCTAATGACTGCTGAATTTTTTAGAGCATGACAGCTCGTTCCGCTTCTGCACAACCCAGACAATTCTCAAAGCTGTCAACAGAAGGTAAAAACACTTTACAAAAATTCTTTAGCACAAAAATGTTACGCTAATAGTTACTCGACAATCGCCTGACAATAGAATACACCCGCGCTATAAAACCTTTTTGCAATAAAAAAAGTATTGTCGATGATAAAACATTTATCCAGCCAGTATCATCGACATACGAATGGAGTATTCAAAGAATCGAATGAAGCAGAATAGATCGATTCTATTCGAAGGGCTTGCCACTTTTTTAATTCAAGTGGATTATTCTGGGCTGCGTAAATATTATCATAACATTTTCTGTGGTGGTTTGATGGGATAATAAAAGAGTTTATGAAAAAAATTAAACGGAGTTATAGAAGGATTATTTCGTTTTGTTATAGTGGTTATAGTGTAGAAAATTTCATATCTAGATATATGTATATAGAGATAAGAACCAGAAGAAAAATAAAGGATGCTAAAAACTCCAGGTTATACTTAAAAACAAAGATTAACTAGTAAGGAACATCAAGCAGCTATTTAGTTTAAGTACGGGATACTTTTATATTTTTATAGTACCTATAGAAGACACTTTACGATAAGGACTTTACAAAATTTAAATCATCTCTATTGAAGATGTTTAAGAATACTTACACGTATTAATTCTGATCTGTTTTCCTCTGTTCCTATCTAATACTAGTAGACAAATCATCATCATCAAGTTTTTTTAGTCTCCACTGCAGGGCCACGACCCTCTCTGCACTACTAGAGCCATAATTAGCCAGAGCAGTCAGAGGATTTGGCCTACACTCTCCACGCTGGCCAGACGGGTTGGAGGATTCTCATTGATGTTTATAAGCTTTGTTTAGTCTGTGTTTCCTAAGTCGCCTTCTACGACATACACGGGAAGACTTGGAGTCGTCCTAATCTACTCTGCCGGAAACCACTCGACGCAGTAGACAAATGCTTATTTAAAATTACAGCTTAGGTACTAGTACTAACAGTCTACAGTGGTTACCTGCTCAGCCATGGACGGAAACATGGACATACCGAAATAATATAATAATTAAATTTTTAACAAAAAAAATAACCGACTTCAATTTTTTTAGGAGTTTCTTCCATATCTCCAAAGTTCTTCATCATATCTTCACCAAATTAAAATGAGACCAACTTTTAGTAAAGGCTTTCATATAAAAAAGAATCATCATAACCTCCTCCTTTTTTGAAATCGGTTAAAAAGTTTGTTGTAGTGACATCGGAACTCTAATAAAAGTAGTCGCCGTTTAAAGTTACAAAAAACAAATGGTCATTAGGTGGAATACAAAAAAAATATATTTTGAAACCACAATTAAATTGAGAATTTGAAAAACAGCATGAAATCACAATCTCCGTGGTAGCATTTCGATCTCGTTCCGTATTTTATAAGTTTTGTAAAAAATGCGCAAGGTTCTGTCAAAATAGAAACGCTACACTGTAGCGAATCGAAGTCGCGTGACGAATCCGTGTAACTCGATATTTGTAACAGGTTTGGTGGAACAGGTATCGTACATTTTAATCTTATTTTTAATCCCGTATCAATGATATTATTCCGTCAAATTCGATATTCGGTAATATATCATAACTGTAATTTAAAATAACTAGATATTAGGATATATAGATAGATTGCCTTTGTACAACTTTTGCTTTATGTATTCTCTGTTAACATTGTCCTTGTTGTACATAATTTGATAAATAAATGAATTGAGTACTGCCTTGTACGGGTGTGAAATGTGGTGCTGGTGGAGAATGCTCACTAAAATGGGTTACTGGATTCCCTCTAATATGGTTGAGTTCAGCGGGACTTTGACTTTGAATGAAAAAAATAAATTGGGCAGAAAAAGCAACAAACGAAAAGGTATTAGAGAACGTGGGAGAGAAAAGGCAAATATTACAAATCATAATAGAAGACGGAAAATATTAGGTCATCTACAGCAATAATCGAAGGAAAGATAGAAAAAAAAAGATGAGTAGGAAAACCCAAAAGATTTCTTTATAAAAAAAACTAAATATTAAAACATATAAGGAGGTTAAGAACTTAGCGGTGGATAAAAACATGGATAGCACTCCACGGACAAGAGCGCAGCTCTTAAATACAAGGAAATTAAATAAAAGGATTCGACTTCGGGTATAAAAATAAATAGATATGAGTATATACCCTTGCGGTTCCCGGTAAAGTAGAATAGGATCACTCCAATTCTTCCTGTGGATGTCGTAGAACGACTTTTAAGAAACACAAGCTAAACAAAGCTTATAGACATCAATGAGACCTCTCCAACCTGTCTGGCCAGCATGGAGAGTGTAGGCTAAATCCTCTGTCTGCTCTGGCTAATATATGGTATATGGCTCTGGTAGTACAAAGACCTGATGATAAGTACGAGTATGTACTCGTAATACACATAAGTACCTACTGACCATACCTATACATAGCATTGATTTATTTCAAGGGAAGTAATGGGGTAAAGAGGTTGATGAGTGTAGATGAAGCGAAAGAGGTATGTCAAGATCGTAGCAAGAGGAGGTCCATAGCCTCTGCCTACCCCTGTAGGAAACAGGCGTGATAGTATGTATGTATGTATGTAAGTAATGGTAAGGTTTTAAGAAACCAACCCACAGTTTGACCTTTCAGTAGGGTTACCTACCACCGAATTATATTTCCCTTGAATAAGATTAAACCAAATTTTTAATACTCCTGACATTTTCCAAAACCAATTATTGTTTAATCAGAAAAACATCTTAATAAACGAAAAGTAAAGAAAATGCGCGAAATGGGTACTGACAGGAGATAGGTAAAAAATGGAAATTAATACATTGTTCGACATCGACTTTGAGCTTAAAACTTAAATGAATATGGTTGATTTTCGTCTGTCTGATATATTTTTTTCCCTAAAATGTTTCGGCGGTATTAAAATATCTTACAAGCCCGGCAAAGTTGAGAAAAATGTAATTTGAAATAACAAGTCGGTTTGTGTTCTTTTAGTCCCTTGTTTTGATCCGATATACAATTACCATGATTTTTTTACATCTACCTTTTACATGTGTCTTTGTGTGAAGGATGATACAGATACATTATCACTTCTTTATCCCTAACGAGGTAGGCAGGGCCCTAGCCGTAAGACCTAAAGGCAACATTAAGAGTGATGGTGAGTGTGAAGATAAAAATTGAAATCAAAACAGTGATGGGTTGCTAGCCGCATCGCCTAGCAATAGCGGAATTCAGAATTCAGATTCGCGCCCATTTCCTTGATCGGCTTTTACGATCTGCGCGGGAAGAGAAGCTGCTGGTACATTCTGCGTTTTTTCTTTTCTCATATATAGCGGCGAAACCCTCCTATTGACTTCGCCGTAGTCGGGTAAAATAAATGGACAAGTGCGAGTCTGACTCGTACATGAAGGGTTCCGTATCACCGTACAATGTTTTAAAACGCTGAAGAAACACGTTTCTTGTATGACGACCCCCTTTAATTATTAACTTTATCTTATTTTAGTATTTGTTGTTATAGTGGTCATAGTATTACATAATTGGTGAAAATTTCAAGTGTCTAGTTAATGCCATTATAAAGATCGAGTTAAAAATGCTGAAAAAAACACGTTTCTTGTATTTTTATTTACCCCCTTTAATTTTATTTTTTATTTGTTGTTATAGCGGCTACAGTAATACATAATCTGTGAAAATTACAAGTGTCTAGCTATTACGGTTCAAGAGATAGAGCCCTGTGACAGACGGACAGACGGACAGATAGCTGTAAGTAACGATTTGACGTCAACATTTGTGCAAAACAAAACGACTATTATTAAGAGATATTATAAATATCCTATAATAATAAAGATATTTTGATTTTTTTGAATTTTCAGACAGCGGAGTCTCAGTAGTAGGGTCCCGTTTGCACCCTTTAGGTACGGAACCCTAAAAAGTATTAAAAACAGTTTCCAAACAATAAAAAGAACTGTCGCTTATATGTATCTAACTCTATCTTAAGAGTTGTTGTAACCACTCTGCCCTAGGGTGGTAATAACACGTGAAAGTGATTATATGTTCCACTTTCGCCCCTTAACTACCAATCGATCTCAGGTCAGTGCACGTAGCCCATGGCAAATGCTCGTTGATTTTAATTGATGACCTGAGTATGATTTATCAGATTCAGTTCAAGCATTTTCAGAAAGTTAGCTGGTAATAACTATCAGATTAAAAAAAACAATAAAAATTTGCATACCTTCGCAGGTAGAAAGCAAAAAAAAGCACGGCTCCGACCCTTCCTTCGCTCTCGACGAATGTGACACGACACTGTGTTTTATTTATTATTTTTTTTGTATTATATTTATTATTTTTTCTGTAGCCAAAACGGATAGATATTTAGATAATAAATTTTTTGGTATAATTTTGATTTTAAAAGGTGATTTTATAAAATAGTAATACGTATTTTAAAGGTAAATTTAGGCAAAATTAGAGGTATGTTTGTGATTTTTTTCTATCGAGCCAAAAATGCTCAATCGTATTTTGGCTATTGTGGGTGTCTGTAGAAAATCCTTAAAATTTTTATGTAATTTTTTTGAGGAATAAACTGTAGTAGTTTAAAGACAGTGATTTTTCAAAAACACGCACAGTATTGCAATTTGTGAACCCACGTCACCTTAAGAAACACACAATATCATTTACTACAGACAATAATGACGGGTAATTAGTAGCAAGCACTAAATAGTAAGGCAGAGAACCGAGAAATTTGGTGCATAATCCACCGACAAGAGCCACTAAGCTCTTAAATAAGAAGAAGAAGAAGTTTCTAGAAGTATGGAGCACATACTTATGTGTCCTAGGTGCCGAAACACCAGCACTTAGGAAGACCTAATGGCCGCAAATGATATAGCTATCAAACTGGCCTCCATACTGGAGTGACAAAATATAGTAGGTACTTACCATCGACACGAAAATAATAAACGGGCAAGTGCGAGTCGGACTCGTACATGAAGGGTTCTGTACCTTCGTACAATGTTTGAAAGCGCTAAAGAAACACGTTTCTTGTATGACGACCCCCTTTAAGTTTTAACTTTATCTTATTTTTAGTATTTGTTGTTATAGCGGCCATAGTAATACATAATCGGAGAAAATTTCAAGTGTCTAGGTAATGCCATTATAAAGATCTAGTTAAAAACACTGAAAAAACACGTTTTTTAGATGACACCCCCTTTAATTTTCAACTTTTTTTTATTTTTAGTATCTGTTGTTATAGCGGCTATAGTAATACATAATCGGTGAAAATTTCAAGTGTCCAGCTATTACGGTTCAAGAGATAGAGCCTAGTGACAGACGAACAGACAGACGGATAGACAGCGGAGTCTCAGTAATAGGGTCCCGTTTGCACCCTTTGGGTACGGAACCCTAAAAAGAGGTTTCTAGGATTTCGATCGGTTGAGTTGAGTACCCAATTTGTCTTCTTCATTTTAGCGCATTCCCGGGTGCATCCTCAGCTGTACTGCTTCGGAGCCTGGGTGTGCTTTCCCGCTTTTTCTTCTTCAAATATAATATCCAAGTCAATGATCATGGTCACCCAAGGATGCCAAAGACCATATGAAATCGAAAAGAAGCAACAATTAAAACTAGTTTTACAACCTGTCGCCGCCCGACGTCTATTCTCCTTGGGAATGCAGTTGTAGTACGAGATGTTTGTGCTTAGTCCTTTAGTCGCCTCTTACGACATCCACAAGAAGAGATGAAGTGCTTGGTCTTAGCTTGGTCCTATTCTAGGCCTGAAGTCACCGCCTCATTTTGCAAGGGATGAAAAATTGGATTTCGAATAAATATCTTATCTTTCCAGGGTTATCCGTGACTTATCACGGACTTGTCACCAATATGGATCATGTAATGTCGCTATTCTATAACAATTAATATGTCTTTTGTAAGTACTTTCAATTTATGTATTTATTATTATCTATCATCATTTATCATTTGAAATCGCTTGATTAAATATGTTAGACTTTATTTGGTCAAAGTCTACCTGAAAATGGAGGACTAAGTTTGATGTAATTTCTAATGCCTCTACATGAAGATACGTACTTATTCTGTACAAAATGAACAAAATTATCAATTTATATGTAACTTAAAATGAAAGTTAGTTATTGAAAGTACCTTTTTGCAATGTAAGTAGGTATTGGTTTTTTTAACCATTTGTGTGTTCCACTGCCTCACCGCTTTCCTTCCACAATTCCTTATCCTTGGTCTTTACATTCCATTATTTATCAAATGCACGTACATCCTTTGCCCATCTCGTACTCGCTCTACCTCTCTTTCTGTATCCATCTGTTGGAACTTAGACTGTGGCAATATGGGCCCATCTTTCCGGATGCATACGGCCAACGTGATGTAATGTAACTAAATTTTAAAATAAACAAATGAAACGTCTATCTAAAAGCTGTAAACGTTATTGTCATAAAAATTTACAACACGAATTAATTTGTCAAAATGTAAACCAGTAAAATTCTAATTCATTAAAACAACACCCAATAGATCAAAGCTCAAAGCTAGAACAACTTCAACTAAAATAAGCGCCATCAAATAGATAGACGTACTCGTAGTTCACAAATTTCCAAAAGCTCCTTCATCTGACAGCAATTCCGTTTTAGAACCTTAATCCCGACTGTAGTACGAATAAAAGGCATATTTCGTTCGCCGACGCCAGCGAAATTGTCATCGCAAATAGCTTTTGCCCTAGGCGTCGAAACTACGCAAGAACGAAACGCTAAATTTCCACCGACACACAAACAATTACACACTTTATCACCTACGGATTACAGGTGGAAATCCCTCGCGGCGATCCACGTTCGGTAATGTAACAATGAAAATGCCAGCATTGCACACGTAAATACGATTCGTCGAAACGCTTCATGCTGAGTGGAGTTAATGCGTAACAGGATAAGGTCCACAATCACTTGAAAGGGAAATCTGAACTTGAAAATCGTCGCCCGACGCTCGATATCAAATAAACATTATTGCAGTTACGGAACGCCCCAAGCGACGACGTCACCCGCGAGGGAAATGCGACTTTAGTGGTTTAAGTTAGGAGGAGAAGTTGCGTGGTGAGTTTTCTAGGATAGAATTTTCGCCGGGGGAAGCGAAAAAGATGACCGGTTACGATTTTCAGTGAGTGCGAGCGGGAGAGAGATATAGCTCGAAGCGCTGTGATTGGTCAGGAAGGCCGCAGGCAGTGAACAGTAGCCCGCCCTATGTCTACTGTGAATGTTACACGCAAAACGAAAAAGGGTGCAACTAAACCATATTTTATTTTAGTCTTATTTTTCCACGTAAATTGGTAGGTAAGCAATACCTACTGTTCTATTAATCTAAAACAGGTGAAGGCACTAGAAGATACCCCATATTCATCATAAATTGAAGTTTAATATGGCGTGTTTGTTCTTTTTGTTGTATAGGAAACTTAGAAACTACTTTGTAAAATTTTGATGCTGTTTTCTATTAAAATATAAAACAATTTTAAAATGCAATAACATGACCTATGATTTAAAAGGAACATAACGTCTAACAAAATATACTGAATTCTGAGAACTGAATTCAGTCCATGATACTGAAAAACTTTCTCAAAGGAACATATAACGTAATATGAAAAATAATTTTTGGCTTTCCATACAAACTCGGATCAGCTAATCAGTCGACTTGTATGGGAGGCCAAAAATTATTTTTCATATTTCGATATACGTTCTTTGGGGAAAGTTGTTCAGTATCATGGACTGCATCTAGTCTTCAAATTGTTTCAGTATATTTTGTTGGACCCTGTATACGTTACTGCATTATACAAAATATATTAAAACCATACTTCAGTTTATACATAGCCACGTATTGATACAATTTAAAATTTGCTACGAAATCATTCTTCATTCAATCAT
Source organism: Acrobasis repandana (assembly GCA_963576875.1). Lineage (NCBI taxonomy): Eukaryota > Metazoa > Arthropoda > Insecta > Lepidoptera > Pyralidae > Acrobasis > Acrobasis repandana. Next base: position 6,243,536 of record OY756238.1, read on the forward strand.
TTTCGTATTGTTAAGTAAAAGTATCTCTACGCAAAAATCTTTTTCGTAGCAAATAAAAGACATCAACGAGTATTTTATAAGCATGACGCATATTGAATTTGTATAAAATTATTTTTGTTATAGATTACCTTGAATAAATCTGACTTAAATTATGTATCTATAAGAACAAGTTTACAACTCTAACCTTTTCTTATGGTGGTTCCACACTGCTGTTAAAAATGTTTTAAATTAGTAAACATCTTCAAAATTCTAATAAAATAACTTAGTATCGTAATTCTTTTTAAAGTCCATGAGATTTTATTGAGTAATAAAAACTATAACATTTTGTTTAAAAAAGTGACAAAAATATTTATCTAATTAAAACTAATCTAAAATCTACATTAAAAACTAAATTAAAAAATAAAACTTAAATTGAAAATGTAAATGTTGTTCATATTAATATTGTTATTATAAGTATTATTACAGTATTTTTTTTATGTTATTATTCCTTTTTATTTTGTTCGAAAATGTTCGTAAACATTTTTAACAACAATGTACTACCATAACATAAAAAGCGAGAAAATCTTACTATTATAAAAATAACGAAAGCTTCATGTAAGAAATAAAGATGTAAAAATGTTCAGCTACCATCTTATGCAGCCTTAAGGCAGCACCTAGGGCGCCGTCTTCGCCCGGGGCGGGCGCCCCATCCCACCGCGGGCCCTCGCGCCAGTGCTGTACCTCTGCATACGCGAGGATACAGTCTGACTTTGCTATTACGTAAGTTGGGGATTTCAAGATACGAATAGACCTTCTACTTATATCATATATTTGAATACCTACTTCCTTGTAGGTATTAAGTATTATGGTAATATTATACACTACACTATGAAGTAGGTACATACACTATGACGTCTTTGTCTGTAATGGGGCAGACAGGGCATTATGTGAATGGCCTTGGAAGGAAGGGCTGGTTATACACTGGAATTACTATAAGTACCTAGTTCTGACTTTGTGAAAAAGGTTACCAATTTTAAAAGAAGAAAAAATTCTTTTTAACTCATTGAGGCAAAATAATAATATTTTAATTGATACTGCTTACGTACTTTCAACGGGTTTATTTCCAAACAAATGTAAATGTAAAATTAATCATAATAACAAAGTTGAATTAAGGGAGATTGACATTTATTTTACACAAGCTAAATAAAGATTTTTTAAACATCAATGAGCAATGAGACCTCTCCAACCCGTCTGGCCAGCGTGGAGAGTGTAGGCAAAATCCTCTGGCTACTCTGGCTGTATATGGCACTGGTAGTACAGAGAGGGTCGTGTTCATGCAGTGGAGACTAAAAAAGACCTAGTTGATGATGATATAAATTGTTATGTTGTATCAACGCTGCGTTAGGTACCCGAGTGAAGTTTAGGCAAATAAGCGCCTGGTTATCCGACCACTAGTGATCAGTGATCAGTTTACGGTAGTAAGTAAGACCCAAAATGTTCTTTCTGCTCCATTAGAGATATATTGTATTATTTATGTATGCTTATTATATTATAACTTGCTTCGTCAGTCAGTACAGATACTAAAAATTGGAACAAAAAATTTAATTTATTATAAATTTTATTGACGTATGAAGAGATTAATGAGTGTAGATGAAGGAAAAGAGGTCTGACACGGGTTACGAGCCTAGTAAGTGGAGGTCCATAGTTTCTGCCTATCCCTGTGGAAAACAGGCGTAATTGTATGTACCTATGTATAGTGTATCTTTCTTTTTTAAAACATCAAGGAGAAACGGATTAAATTAAAAAAATCAAATAAATAAAGTTCGTAACACCTTATATAGAATAACTTCGTTTACTTATAACATCGTATTTGTGAATTCAGTCGCCGCTCGGCTAGTACGGGGGCGGCCGCTGAAACGCGCGCCTGAAAACCGACGAATTTACCGACGCGATACTAAATTACGTTTTATTTACCGCCGAGTTTTACCGCCGAGTTTTACCGCCGTGATAGTGGTTTGTTTTGGTTTGATGTGACATTGTGTATACAAAAGTGGATTATTATATTTTATGTCAACTGAGTTTAAGTAAATTTTAAGTATAGGTACCTAATTTATAACACGGAATTACTAAAAAATATTTTTAAAACAAGCTTGTATCTACTTAAATAGACTAAAAAGTTTAAAGTGCTCCTCAAGTCGAATCAATTGAGCCCAAACTCGCTCGCTGGGTTGGGGTTATGTTGTTACTAGCTTTTGCGCGAGCGAAGCCGCGCGCTCGCGTATCCCACGGGAACATTACTTTTTTCCGGGATGAAAGGTACCCTATGTCCTTCTCAGTACTTCTAACTATGTGTATGCAAATTTTCAAAGATTGGTTTAATAAAGCGTGAAGAGGTAACAAACAAACAAACAAACATATACAAACTCACTTTCGCATTTATAATATAAGTTGGGATTGGGATTGGGATTGGGATTGGGATTGGGATTGGGATTTGGAATGGGATTGGGATTGGGATGGGATATCACAGAGATGCTGTGGCCACTTTCCGGTTTCATCGTAAGAATTAGGTCTATAATATTGCATTGTCACCCAACTTAGGTACATTACATAAGTATGTGAAATTCAGCTCAATCGAATAATGGAAAGTGGGTCTAATTTCGTTTGCAAGATTTGATTATAGACTAAATAAAAGCTTGTAAAATGATCACTACCTTCAGTCCGTAGGTATTTTTATTTAACTATTAGGTATCTTTGTTTGTATCTTTAAATGTTATAACAGTGACTTTGGTTCAGTTTTAAACAATCAAGAATCGTTTATTTGCATTATACTTACAATAGATGTTAATGGTACCCGCAGACAGGTATGCAAACATTTGTGTCGTTTTAAATGAATTTAAAGTCGTAGTACATAATTAGGTTAAAGAAAACTTAGGAAAAAGAAAAACTTTCTAGGTTAGAAAAGAAAGCTTTTTAGGCTGTCACTTGATTTAGGCATTAGTTTAAAACGGATTATGCAAAGCAATTTAGTACCTTATATATTTTTTAAAATATCTCATATTCCACGCTCATAATGAAAACATAGAATTTATAATAGACAATATGCATGTAATTCAGAAACGAACGAAAAAAATTATGTGTAAACTTTATTGCTAAAGAAAAATACCCATATATATATATATTTTCAATTTAACATGTTTCCATTGAGAAATTAATGATTTAAAAGTTTTCTTTTTCAAATTCCCTCGCAAATTTCTGAAACGCAACGCTATTGGCGGAACGAAACGTGACGACACCAAACACTGTCAAACTTAATTTTCTAAATAGTCTGTACTGTCAACCACAAATTAGAAAGAAGGAGAATCTGTCACTGTCAATAAGTTGTTCGTAATTTGTATGATTGTTGGAGGTTATTTTCATTGTTTTGCAAAATTATTAGTGTTCTTTGAGAATTACTAGCTGATCAAGTCTGACTCCTGGTGAAAAAAGACTTGCTACAATGATTGAAAGCGGTTTTGTTGTGGCAGATACAGTCAGATAATCTGCCTAAAATTGATGTGTTTATGATGACTACGTACTTCGCAAGTAATTCCAATTTTACATCCTTTGAATAATTTTGTAGAGGTAAATAATTTATAGATATTTGATAAAATTCCATTTTTCTCAGTTTTGTACTTATGAGACAATTCAATCAATTAATTATAACCTAAAATATGGTACGAATATTTTTTGATTTTTTTTCCATTGACACTGACATTGACAGTGTGCGGCGACGTCAAAAGTCGTCCGAAAATGATAGTAGTTTTAATTATTTTTTTAAAGCTTATTTAATAATATTCTGTGACTGTGATATTTTTTTCCGTTTATACAATAACTTATATAATCATTTTAAAAATAAAAAAAAGACATGAATATCCTATTGTGGCTATTTTCTGAAACACTTCAAAGTAAATCAGTGAGTTAATTTAATATTTTTCTTTTACCAAGCACACAGTTACAACAATAACGAAAAGCCGAAAGATAATAATGTCTAATCTCATAACAGGGGTGTTTGAAAAAACGAATAATTATTAAAAAAACTGCTCAAAGAAATCCCCCACCCGCCGAAAGCACAGGAGCCACTCCCTTTGTAATTATTTTTCCAAAACTTTCCTGTTACCTACGAGTTTATTTTGCAGGAAAAATAAGGTAAAGATTAAGATGGATACGACAGGTTATCTTTTGTGCAGCTGTTAAAGTTGGCTAAAATTCATGTTCAGTTTAGAAAATGGGTAAAAAACTGCATTTATAAACGAACAATAAAAATAGACGGCCATCTTGGCTCTTAAATTTAGTTGTAAAGAATTTTATGATTTTTGTGGGTGAAAGCCAAGCAACTTTCAAACTCATAGTAATTCTATAGACAAGTCTAGGCACACTACATATTTGTATTCACTTTATCTTTTTACTATTAGTTCATTTTATTTAATTAAATACAAAATAAATAAATAAAAAACAGGGATTTGTAATGTCTACCCTGTTATTGATAAAGACATGATAATGTCTCTGTATACATAACAGGGTTATAAAGCTAAATAAATAAAATAAAAAAGACACAACAATATACTCGTAACTAGAGTTCTATACAAACGTTGAAGTAACAAATAAATAAAGCACTTTTATTTTCCAACAAAAAATTGTATATGCAAAACTGATTTGTGTGGGAATATCCACATAAAAGTATCATAACAAGCGGTCTTGTTATTAAAAAGTTTGTACTCAACAAATACTGGCTCTTAATATTGAGGTTTGGATGCGAACTCCACCGCCCGCCCAACATGAAATCTTAACTTTTTTTCTTAGAATTTAGAAGTAAAAAATACATGTATAACATGAGCAGTTAGTAGGTAATATACGACTATAAATCACTTTCGTAGGTATGAGTTTCAAAATCAGAGGATATTGGAGGTATATAGATTCCGCGATAAAGCGTGAAAAGTGTAAACAGTCTTGAAACGTAGAGGCGTATTTTTTTAACGCGGTACGCCAGGGGAAGTATGAGGAGACTAAATAGAAAAGTCACCTAAACATGTCCGTAGACAATGTCATTAAAATTTTGTCGTATTAAGCAGACAACAGACTAAATTTTAACTTTCGACGTTTAGCGAAGTCTCATTCTAGCATCAGTAAATGCCGATAAAAGGGAAAGAGACAAAAGATGGATTTTAACCAGATTATCTCTATAAAAAAGGTACGTTTTTTGCTCTTTGTTCAAACAAAATACATTTGGATTACTTTTTTTGCAAAGCCTAAGAAAATAAATCAAACAGCCAAATGGACAATACAATACAAGATGTAAAGGAATCAAAGTAATGACGGGTAGTTGTCATCGTCTATTAACATAGTTCACATTTACGCCTATTCCCTCAATCTGCTTTTACGATGCACGCGGAAAAACAAGTTGGTACATTCTACATTTTTCTTTACTCCTAGACTAAAAGAAATATGCGATTTGAGGTTTTATTTCCTATAATTTTATAGTAATCTTCCCTGCCATGCATAAAGAAACATTTTTATGCACATAGGCTTAAAACTACACTTATTTATAACCTTGGTTCGTAAAAAAAATTACGTATTATGATAAATTAGTGTTAAGTGAACAAAGATGATTAATGATTGGCTATAAACTCTCTTTGGTGATAGAGAATGAATAAAGTGACAAATAAGATCTGAGGAAAGTGCGTGATGTCAAAGATTGTGTGGTGATGCCGCATGGGACGGCAACGAGAAGACATTATGGCGTTTTTAGCAGCTGAATCTAATGGATGGCAGGTGAGAAAACAATTTTGCCCCTTTTAATCATCATTTCAGCCGCATAACGTCCACCGCTGGACACAGGCCTCTCCTAAGGCTTTCCAAAATGACCGATCTAGAGCGGCCTGCATTCAGCGTTTTTCACCGACCTTGATTTGAGGTAGTCCCAACCTAAGTTCAAACTTGTATTATGGGATAATAAATATTATAATAAATACATATAAAGATAAAAAGGACCGTTTGAAAAGGGACATTTTCCAACTTACCCTGGCTGGGGATAGAAAATAGTTCCGTACCCAAAGGGTGCAAACAGGACCCTATTACTGAGACTCCGCTGTCTGTCCGTCTGTCCGTCTGTCCGTCTGTCTGTCCGTCTGTCACAGGGCTCTATCTCTTGAACCGTAATAGCTAATTTATTTTTTTATTTATTTTATTTATATAGGGACAAATTACACTGATGAAGCTAGCCCCAAAGTAAGTTTTTTTAAACTTGTGTTATGGAATACTAACTCAACGATACTATATTTTATGATAAATACATATATAGATAAACACCCAAGACCCAGGACAATTTGAAAAAGGCCATTTTCCAACTTGCCCTGGCTGGGGATCGAACCCAGAACCTCCGGATTAGCGGTCTAGCGTGTTAACCATTACGCCACGGAGGTCGTCAACTATATAGCTAGACACTTGAAATTTTCACCGATTATGTATTACTGTAGGCGGCTACAGTAATACATAATACATATAACAACAAATACTCAAAATAAGAAAAGTTGAAAATTAAAGGGGGTCGTCATACAAAAAACATTGTTTTCAGCATTTTTAACTCGATCTGTCACAGGGCTCTATGTCTCGAACCGTAATAGCTGAACACCTGAAATTTTCACCGATTATGTATTACTATAGCCGCTAACAACAAATACTAAAAATAAGATAACCTTAAAAATTAAAGGGGGTCGTCATACAAGAAACATGTTTCTTCAGCGCTTTAAAACACTGTACGGAGGTACGGAACCCTTCATGTACGAATCCGACTCACACTTGCCCGTTTATTTTTAAACCACCAACTAGTTACGGTTTTATTCCTAAAACCAATAGTATTGTATTGCACCCCCCACCAACTTAACCAAGACCAAATAAAACGCATTTCCTGACCAAACACGGCGACAAAGCGGCGGGCGCCGCGTAAATTGCTACTTCCGGTCGGCCGCGCCATTTCCACCAATAAGCCAACTTCCGCCAAGCCACTATCCACTTTGGGCCATCTTTTCAGGGGAAATTCAGTTTAGTCGGAAATTGACCTGAAGATCTTAGCTTTACTGACAATATTGTAAAGAAGGTACCTATATTAAGGTATAAGTACTTACTAGATATACAGGCTCCAACAATATATAATATGCTGAAACTATTTCTGAATTTGGTTCACAATACTGTTCTTTTTCCCAACGAACATATTATCAAAAACAGAAAAAATGATTTTGGCCACCCATACAAGTTGACCGATCAGCTGATCCGTGTTTATATAGAGGTGGGAGAAAGTGTATTTTTTTTCATATTTCGATAATTTTTTTGAAGTGAAAGCTTCTTTAGGCACGATGGGCATTTTTTGAGATGGGAAAAAACCATTGAACTCGCGACACTGTTACCGACACCACCTTATTCAAGTTTTCACTTCTGTCGGCACTCCTGGACTGCCACTGCTTTTTAGGGTTCCGTACCTGAAGGGTGCAAACGGGACCCTATTACTGAGATTCCGCCGTCTGTCCGTCTGTCTGTCTATCCGTCTGTCCGTCTGTCACAGGGCTCTATCCCTTGAACCGTAATAAAATATAACCGTAATAATAATACACCTGAATTTTTCACCGATTATTATGTATTACTATGACCACTACAACAAGAAATACTAAAAATAAGATAAAGTCAATAATTAAAGGCGGTCGTCATACAAGAAACGTGTTTCTTCAGCGTTTTAAAACATTGTACGGTGGTACGGAACCCTTCATGTACGAGTCCGACTCGCACTTGCCTGTTTTTTATTATTATTAATAAATATACTTTATCTTCGTGTCTCTTAAAATCTAGTAACATACAGATTGTTGAAAAGTTACATCATAAACATGTGTTGAGTCGCATGTCGAAAGGTTACATAATACCTATTTTGTTCTTTGGGAAAAGCTGTTCAGTATCATGGACTGAGTCTACCCTTTTAAAATAAATTCAGTATATTTTTTTAGACCTTATCATACTTATATCAAACTTTTTGTAAACACCTTCCAACTTTTTGTCTCAGATTATATTACTCCACCTTTTTAGGGTTCCGTAGTCCACAAGGAACCGTTATAGTTTCGTCATGTCCGTCTGTCCGTCTGTCTGTCCGTCCGGGCTCGTACTCCGCCGCTACTGCACCGATTGTCACGAAAATTTGGTGGAGAGATAGATATTGAAGTTCCAAAAGTTGGTTTTTAAAATTATGAAAAAATGTTTTTTTTTTTCCCATTCAACGAAAAGTGAATTCAAAAAATTAAATTGGACTAACCCCAACGTGTGGGGTATCGTTGAAAAGGTCTTTTAAAATGCTACAAAAACTGCTTTGAAACTATGTAGATCAAACCCCCAGTATTGAGATAATCTAATAGAAAGTTAAAATTTGAGGTGTCCCCCCCACCTTAAGTTTTGAAAAATTACTAAAATAATTCTAAAAAATGTGGTATATACCTCAAAGTATGTACTTTCAATTAAAACTATAGCGGTCTCGGTATCATAAATAGTTATTTTTTAATACGTCATAAATCGTAAACCGCTATTTACCTTTAGAACTTTTATATTATGTTACTTGCTGCTACGGAACTCTTCGGTATTTTTGTTGGTTAAAAATACAAAGCCACCAAACCAAATCAAATAAAGTTGTTGAACAAACACCTCCCAAACATTAATTTGACTAAGCAACCGTGCCAAATGGTGACTAAACGTTTGATTATCAAATTCAGATAACATGGCTGTCGCGCCGCAAGCGAGCGTGACTAAACTGTACGATCATGCAGGTTAAGCAATGTTTACTGGTTGGGGTTACGGTCTGTTGCCAGTACCACACACAGCTAAGGGCCCAATCGCTCTGTTCGTTTTAAGGTTCCGTACCCAAAGGGTGCCAATGCCAACGGAACCCTATTACTGAGACTCCGCTGTCTGTCCGTCCGTCTGCCACAGGGCTCTATCTCTTGAATCGTAATAGCTAGACACTTTAAATTTCCACCGATGAAGTATTACTGTGGCCGTTATAACAACCAATACTCAAAATAAGATAAAAAATGTAAGGGGGTCGTCATACAAGAAACGTGCTTTTTCAGCATTTTTAACACATTGTACGGTCCTCCGTACGGAACCATTCATTTACGAGTCCGACTCGCACTTGACCGATTTTTGTGTTGTGTGACTAAACTATGTAGCGATCACGCAGTGTATAAAATATTTAGTAAAAAAATTGCAACTTATTTACAATAAATAAATACTGACCATTGAGAAACTGGTCACAGAAAATTAGAATGTTCCATAGTAGCTAGTATCTATATACGGCTAGTACTTTCGACAGTTTAAGCGAAAACCATACGTAAACATGGCAAACGTAATAAAAATACTTTATGTGTGTTAAAATACTGCAAGAGTATTTCAAGGAACATGGGAAAGGGTAAAGAAATAACTTTCCATCGGAAAGTAACCAGATCTCATTGTTTGAAGATTAAATATGTACGTATGATAAAATTTCACGCTGTCTTACGAGTATATTCGAAAAAAGAACAGGGACCAATGTTTGAAATAGCTGGTCTATTTATTTTATGTCAATGTGGAAACCGGAAAAAGTCTATTTTCGGTCTGTCCTAATCAAGTTCCTGATGTAGTATGTATTTTAAAAACTTTAGTTTTACTTCACCTCAATTACCACTTAATTACTTAAAACCACCTAGTCCGTGAAATTAAAAAAAACAAGTTACTTACCTTTCGCTACAAAGACAAATTAAATTGTTACGATTCGTTACTCCTTACAATTTTCATCTCTGCGTCCAAGAGGCGTACGGAATCCCTTTACCCAAACCATTTCTACTTTCCCCTTCGAACTTTGCAATTTGAACTGTAGGTAACTTCACTAAGGGTTCCGGCTGCAGAGTTCGTATATCTGGTGGTATTGGTAGGGTTACTACATCATCAAGTGTTGTGCCGGTTGCTTAGGCGTGTTAGCTCGGGTTTGCCTGCCTTGTGGGACGTAATGCAATCGCTTACGTCGCCATGGCAACGCAGATCGATAGAATAAAGAGATCGAGTTTCAAACATGTTATGATGTTAGTCACATTAATTAGTTGTGTAACATAACATAGTTATTAAATATTAGACTTTGTTCATTGTGACTTCTCCTTCATTATTAAGTTTAGAAAGTAATACTCACATAATATTCTATTAGATAGATAATACATAGATAAATGATTTTAAACTGATTTTATTGAAGTTGACAAAATTATTCGAAACTTAAAAACCAACAGTTTCACCAGGTATAGATTTGATTCCGACCACTGTTATCAAAGACTCTCATAACATTCTTTGTACAATGATAGCACATCTATGTAACCTGAGTATCTCTGTAGGGAAATTTACTTCTATATTTAAGAATGCTGTTGTAGTCCCTATCTATACCTAAGGGAGGTGATTTAGACTCGGTGTTGAATTACCGACCGATCTCACTGCTTAGCGTAATTAGTAAAATCATCGAGAAGGTAGTCAAAAATCGTCTTATGAATTTCTTGGAAAGCAAACATTTGTTAAAAGACAATCAATACGGCTTTCGATCTGGCAATAATACAGAGGATGCTGTCATTGCATTGTCTGAAATAATTGCCAAATCTCTTGATGATGGTGAAAGATGCTTAGCTATATTTCTAGATCTAAAAAAGGCATTCGACACCGTTTCTATTACACTACTTCTAGCCAAACTGGAAGAACTGGGAATTAGGGGCACTGCCCTTAATTGGTTCAAAGATTACTTGACTAATCGAAGCCAGGCTGTTAAAGTCTCCAATACCCTAAGTTCCAGTTCGACTATTACTTACGGAATACCGCAAGGTAGTACTTTGGATCCTGTACTCTTTTTGGTGTACTGGATACTACCGTTGTCAATTTTCAATTTGCAACAGCCTGTGCAAATTGAAAATTGACAACGGTAGTATCCTTATCTTTCGCGGTGCTACCTGGTCTGAAGTCCAACATTACGCCGAATGTGGACTAAAAAAGGTTACTACATGGCTGGAAAATAACTTGCTCACCATAAATATACCTAAAACAAAGTATATATGCTTTAGAACCTCTAAGGTTACGAGTCCACACGACGATTTTGTCCTAAAATCCCACACAGCCAGATGTAATCAGGATGTTACCTCCCCTTGTGATTGTCCCTTGTTGGTTAATACAGACACACATACATACCTAGACGTTATTATAGACCAAAATTTGAACTGGGTTCCTCAGATAACAGCTCTCAGTAAAAAAGTACGCAAACTTCTACACATCTTCCGAAACCTTAGAGAATCAGCTGACTTAAAACTTATAACAAGGATTTACTTCGCTCTGTGTCCATCCCTCTTAACCTACTGTATTCCGGTCTGGGGTGGTGCTGCTACTACTCATATTTTGGAAATAGAAAGAGCACAAAGAGCTGTCATAAAGGTAATGCTACGAAAACCCAGAAGATATCCCACCAATACATTATATCAAGAATCGAGCCTGCTAACAGTTAGACAATTGTTTATCCTTAAGGCCGTACTTGAATCGGTTCTTCGTCACCATAAAAAGATTGACTTCGCGCGTATACCCCAAAACAAAAGACGACCTCGCATATGTGTACCTAATTTAAAAAGCACGCTGGCACGTCGTCAGACTTGCTATATTGGGCCATTTCTCTAGAGGCGTTTTAATAACTTACTACAAATCTATAAAATGAACAGGACATCTTTAAAAACGACATTAAATAATAAACTTAAAACGTTATCATACGAGGAAACGGAAAGTACCCTTATAGTTGTTATGTAATTTTATAGATATATTTATATATTGTTCAAAGGTTAATACTGTGCTTGTACTCGATAACGTAAAACAGAAATGTAACTTTTGCTTAGGTACTTGATCTACCCTTTATAATTATTTGTTTCTACTACTTAGTTTAAGATGAGGACATATGTTGCATGATATTGTTAATTATATTATTTAATTATTATATTGTTAATAAATTTTATTTCTTGATAATTGCCTTTTATCGATTAATTTTGCTTATATTAATATTCGAACGTACTCAATAGTTTGAAATTACTATCAGATTTTGTATATTTTTCATTAATGTTATAACTAATTTGGGCGGAGGGTTGATAATCTGAGATACAGGATTTATCCTAGTTCAGGTGTCAATCCACCGTAATCGGCATATTATGTGATGTTAATTGTAAATATTAAATACCTATATACCATTGTATGATGATTATGGTGAGCAATAAATGAAATATTATTATTATAAATAAATAAGAACAAATTACACTAATTGATCTAACTTCAAAGTAAGTTTTTAACTTGTGTTATGGGATATATGTAGATAAACACCCAAGACAAATTGAAAATTTATTTAACAAATAGTTTAGGTAAAGGCACAGGTGATTTTTTAACTAGCAGCCAAATTATTGGGGCAAGTTCAGTGCATGATACTGAACTACTTTCTATAAAAACAATTAACGAAATATGAAAAAAAGTTGCCTTCTTCCTACACAAATCGGCTCTCAGCCAAAAGGATTTTGTATTGGAGGACGAAATATTTGTCTACTCTGTTTAAGGCGAAGATATAGGCAAATGGCCTTGAAGTGTGAAATAAATTGTTAACTCGTAAATATGGTGATAATTTCTATATTGCTCTACGTCATGCACTAGATAGCCCTTTAAATTATTTTATGAACTGCCGTTAAAACTATTATTGGTGATCCGTCTAGCTTTAAAACTTGCCGTGGCCACTTTTGGCGGAGGCAAGTTTTAAAGCTAGACGGACTAATGTAAATACTTTCAACGGTGGTTTATAAAATAATTTAAAGGGCTATCTAGTATATGACGAAGAGTAATATGGAAATTATCTCGATATCTACGAGTTAACAATTTATTTCGAATGAGGGCGCCACTTCAAGGTCATTTGCCTATATCTTCACCTTAATACAAAATTAAACAGGTCCAGAAAAATCTGACTATTACCACAGAAATTAATTACAGAATGGAATTTCCTAAGGTCAGCGCAATATGCGTCCCCGTTCCCCGTTCTCGAGGGGCGAGAGCGGGCGAAAACACACGCATTGACGTGTGCACGGATGTATAGTTTCGTTTGTAGAAATGTAGGCATACTCAAATCTAAATGATACACGGCTTCTATGAAGTTTCATACCTGTGCTTTTACTATGCTGATGCTCATTTTCTTTGAGTATCTATATTTCATTTTACATCTCCATAGTATAAGTTTAAACTTTGGAGCTAGCTCAATCTGTGCGATTTAGCTATAATACGTCACTTAGCAAGTGTTCATACAAATATCTATTTCGCAATCCTCTTTGTATCTCAATATTCTCAATGAGCATATGCCATTGTGTTTTGTTATCGATCCGAGGCTGAGCTACCTATTGATACTTATACTATGTAGTGTAGAGCTAGGTAGGCATTAGACGTAAACGATCGTTTTTATTGAAGAAACTAAGAGAAGGACCTGCGTAACAGAAGACGTAGGCACAGAATACATAAGAGTCAAACAGAATGGTCTCTCATAGCGTCTCCCGCAAATTGTGAGCTTTGACCCCGCAAATTGTGAGCTTTGACGGCTCCAAACCAGGGTTTAATTACTAGCCGCACGCAATACGCGACGTGTGTTGTTTTGAGAACTGTCAACCAATAGTAACCATCATGGTGAGAAGGTGCGTGTATAATAATTGTTTATCCACCCAATACTCTAAAGAACGTATATTTCATTCATTTCCAAATGATGAAAACAGGTAAGCAAAGCAACAATATAATTTCACGTTATTACCCAGCAACCATCTTGATATAGGTATATACCCTTCTCGCTCTCTCGCATTGGCGGGAGATACACAAGAGCGAGATTGTAATATTACCGGATTGCTAATAAGCAATCCGGTAATGTTACATAGGCTCCTCGCTCACAGGTTATCACATAGGTACGTACGCCATCTGCGTGTACCTATGTGATTAGATTTCCGCGGGTTATAGTGCTAAATGCCATTGTTGACAATGACAACTTGACATGCTGTTCGTATAAGCGTGATAAACATTTTTATTGAATTTATTCATATAATTACCGTATAGTTTTGCGCCGAATATGCAAATTACTATATTACAATAGTGAATTAGTGAAATAAGTGCGTTACATTATAAATGACTCAATAATAATCAGTAAAGTGAACTAATGGTGAAATGGACAATGGACATAATGAAAAATATTTGTGAAGTGATATTATGTAGCTGTTTCCGACTTTCCTGTAACATTTAATACATATAAAACAGAAAATTTTTACGTCATAGTGTTGGCAAATCTTCCGGTATGGAAAAATATAATCGTAAATATGTCGAACTCGTTAGTAGGTAAGTATTAAAATAATTCTGCGGTGCGACCCTAAGTATAAAACTCACACATCGACGTGTGTACAGATATATTGTTTCGTTTGTAGTAGTAGTAGGTATATATGTTACTCTGAATCAATGGAGAGTCATACCAGTGACGTAGGCACATGTTCATATAAATATCATCTATGTCGCAAGCATCCCCTTTGCATCACCTTATTTTAATTCCCAACGTCATCGGATCTTTCTACAACTAGCTCTATGCCCTGGTGAAGGGTTAAACAACCATTTCTATTTTTGTGCCAAACTCATTGTGCGTGTTGTGTTGTGCTGCCATTGTTTAGTTTTATTACTTATTGTTAAAAGAATACTTAATTCGCTTGTTAGTGTACCTATAACCTGTCTTTTTAGTCAGAGTAGTATAAGTAAAAAAAAATTACGAAAAATAAGAATTTGAGCAAACATTTCATAATAAATCTATGACAGATCTATTTATTTATGATTTCAAGGTCGTTTGGTTATATAAAAAATTAAAAAAAAAATATTATAAAAAAGTTTAATTTCTTATTTCGCCGGCTCTACCCATCGTTAGCTCTATGTCATGGTGAAGGGTTAAACAGCCCTTTCCCTTTCTGTGAACCAAACTCATTGTGCGCCGTGTGCCGCCATTGTATAGCTTCATTACTTGGACTCGAATTGTTGTACACATTGTTTTATTAATTAGGTTACTGTTTCCTGATTTTTCAAATAAAACTGGGTTTTACCGTTTACCGCAAAGTTTTATGGAACGTACTGGTTAATCCGACAATTAATTATTATTGATTCCAGCAGATGAACATAGTGGGCAAGAGAAGAAGAGGACGCCATTTTACCATTACCTGAAGTCGCACTATCTCCAATATTATGAACAATTTGGGTAGTTTCTCAATACATCCAAAATCCGCCATTTTGTTCTTTTTTAACGTGGCGTATATTTATAGATATACGCCCAGGAATAACACTATGGAATGAAAAACGAAAACGGCGTGAAAGTACCTAATATACTATTAATATACAATTTGTAAAGCGCAAATAGGCGGACTTAATGCTAAAAGCACCTACAAGCATTATCCGACAGCCAACCCAATTTAAGTTGTTAGAAAACTTAAAAAGTGGGTTCAAAATGGATATTGATAAGAATTCAGATATATATTTACTTTCTACATAAACTACTTTATACTAGTATTTCTACATAAATTACATTACGTTTAACTAACTATACTCAAACTATTCTGAGGGTGAATTCAGACCATGTTACTAAACAATGTTTAGTAACTCGGATCAGCTGATCGGTCAACTTTTATGGGAGGATTTATTTGTACTTTGTATATTGTATATGTCCCTTGGTGGTTTATTCAATATCATAGACTGTAAATTGTTAAATAGTTTCACTTACACCTAATATTTTAACCAGGATAATTTAAATTAAAAGGTAGATTGTCCTAAAAGTAAATCACGAACGTATAAAATATTATAATAGTAATCGGGCAGCGGTTTGGCGGCGGGCCCGGGGCGCGGATATTTTCAAAATAATAATTAAGCGGATACATTTATTATGCCGCACGCATATGTAATGCGCTGCGAGATCACCGCATACAGGGTGCTACAGTCAATTAATTTTTAAAAAAATCTATAATTATAACGTCAAACAAAATATACTGTAACTATTTTAAGGGTGAATTCAGTCCATGATACTGAACAACTTTCCCCAAAGAACATAAATAATATCGAAATATGAAAAATAATTATTTGTTTTCCATACAAAATCGGATTAGCTGAGCGGTTAACTTGTATGAGAGGCCAAAAATTGTTTTTCATATTTCGATATTAATTATGTTGCTTGGGGAAAGTTGTTCCGTATCATGGACGGAATTCAGCTTTAAAATAGTTACAGTATATTTTGTTAGATCCTGTTTATTTTTTAATCTTTCATAATTTCTGGGAGAAAAGAAAAAACATACATGATCTGCGCGGGCAGAGAAGCAGCTGGTACATACCAGCTGCTTCTCTGCCCGCGCAGATCATAAAAGCCGATCGAAGGGATGGGCAATGCGGTTAGCAATATTATGACTATTATGATTTCCCATTACACCTTAATGCCCACCATCACGCTAAAAGTGGCCTGGGCCTTGCCGCTCTAGGCTCTGTCTGCCCCGTTAGGGATAAAGATAGTGTGTGTGATAGTGTGTATAATTTTTTTACAGAACATTATTGAATTAAATTTTAAGTTAAATGTTCATAAAGCTTTCATTTTGCAGTAAGGAACTTCGTTCTCACGTGGTTTACCACGATACCACCATCAATTTAACTTGTGTTTTAGGGTTCTTATGCAACTAGACAATTTTTTTTATTCTCCACTGCACAAGCATGAGTGCGAAACCCTCTCTGAATTACCAGAGCGATATATTAGCCAGAGCAGTCAGAGGATTTGGCCTACACTCTCCACGCTGGCCAGACGGATTGGAGAGGTCTCATTGATGTTTATAAGCTTTGTTTAGTGTACATGTAAATACATTATTAGCTGTTTCTCCCTGTTGTGCTTGCAATAACTATATAAACGTACTTTTAAGCTAGAATCTTCCCGTTGTTTGGGTTTAGTTTTTAAAACTGTATCTTGTTAAAACTATAACTTGTAGAGCATACTCTAAGATTGCAGCTCTTTGATGTTTGTGAGCCCCCTGTATACATCAACCCGGCAGACAGTGCACCGCGACCATTACCAGAGCGGCAGCTGCGGTTGTAGCCAGCGGCGAGCGCAGTTCTCGTACACTGTTGGACAGCGGCAGGGAACAGCACAAGAACAGGTGAACTTGCTATCACTTTAAAATTGATTTATATATCAAACGAACTTACAAAGTGAAGTTCGTATCGAAATTATGAAAGTAGCATCATTCGAAGCGCGCGCACAGCTTACATTTTTTAAAGTTAAATAAATATTAATAATAAATTTATATATATTAATAATAAATAAATAATGTAATTTAAATCGCCATAAATTAATGAAAAACACATAAAATTAGCATTTATTTTTCTAATATAAGACACAAAAGACAAAATTCTTGGACTGGACTAAAGTCCAGTACTATAGTTATATTATATATATAGTAATTTTATGGGTTATACAGTAACCCATAAAATTTTAAAGTCTATCGTTCTGTGTAACAAAATATACTAAAACTATTTTAAGGGTGTATCCAGTCTATGGTACTGAACGACTTTTCCTGAGGAACATATAACGAAATACGAAAAATAATTTTTGTCCCATACAAGTTTAACGACCAGCTGATCCGAGTTTGTATGGACAGAAAAAAAATGTTTTTCGTATCTCAATATATGTTCCTTGTGGAAAGTTACTCAGTATCATGGACTGAATTCACCCTTTAAAATAGTTCAGAATATTCTGTTAGACGTTATACATACAGGGTTACTTTTAAAACACCGGCAACATTTTTGGAAGTTCAGTCCATGATACTGAACTACTTTCCATAAAAACAACTATTGAAAAACGTTAAAAAAAATCGGCTTTCCATACAAATCTGCGCTCAACCAAATGGATTTTGTATGGGAGGACGAAATTTTTTTTATAGATTTTTGATAATAATTTTTATGGAAAATAGTTTAGTATCACGCACCGAACTTGCTCCAAAAATTTTGCCTGTGTTTAAAAAGTAACCCTGTATAGATAAAGTGTACGATACCTTTGCCCGCAAGTGTAACCTGTGCGTATCTTGATGTTGGTCTTATTTTGATGAGCAATATGCTCTGCTTATTTATATTTTTCATAAGGTACATGCCTATGTACAATATGGCTACCTTATGTAGAAAACCAGTTATAATATAAAGGAGTCGAGATTAAGAACTCGAAATAACTGCTGTATGAAATGGAAAGGAAGCGACTTGTTCCTTGTAAGTCGAAACATATAACAAAAATATTTTTCGTAATAAGTACTTATTTGTTACTGTCCAAAATTTTCGTGTCAAGGTTTGTTTGTTTTTCGCAGGGCTTGTTAACGATACCTAATTCACACTAAAGGTAACGTTAAATAACGTTTTTTTCGTGGTAACGTTATAAAGGGTATCGATAATACAGTTTATAACGTTATCGATTAACGATATAAGTAACGTTGCTTTTTTTCAATACTTGTAAAATATTATTTAAATAGCTCTAGTAGCCTACTAGACAAACTCTCATCAATTTATTCTGCCAAATATAGAAAAGAAATACAGTGTTAACAATACCTTTTACCGTTTATCATTGGTAACGTTATCTGATTAACGGTAAATAGTGGGAAAAATACCGTTACCCAGCATAAAGCTATCTTTGCTAATATCGTTAACGCCGTTTGATAGAATTAACGTTACCAGATTTTTAACGGTATTCCCAGCCCTGGTTTTACGTGTGTGTAAGTGGCTAACACTAGTGTCAGATTTTTTAAGTAGGCATCAGACATAGCTTGAAGACTGCTATACAATAATGAAAGGATTTTGCTTTGATTTTGTACGTAACGCGTTATCAAGCCGTGTGGTTTCCGGCAGAGTAGAATAGGACCACTCCAAGTCTTCCCGTGGATGTTGTAAAAGGCGACATAGGAGATACCTTTACAAGCTAAGCAAAGCTTATAAACTCTAGCCAAGAATGGCTCTGGTATTACAGAGAGGGTCGACCTTCTGCAGTGGAGACTAGTAAGACCTGATGATGGTGATGATGCTGCGTTATCTAGTTGTATTGTTGATCAAAGCTAGTAAATGATTAAATTTTAATTGTTCGTTTATAGAAAAGTTAGAAGTTTAAAGTTTCTCTCAGAAAAGTATAATTACACACACAGTGGCAGTCAGTCGTCAGTCTATGTAGGTAACATTTTGTAAACCAAAAATAACTTTGTATATTTATTTGTATTTGTAACAACAAAAAAAAAGTTAAAAATTAACAGATGTACTGACTGACTATTTAGAATTTGATGAGGTATACATTGATTTAAACGTCGTATTCGTACATACACATTCCTTACATTACATTCAAATGATATTTAAACGTCTAACGAGGCGCAATTACCTGGATAATAATAATCAGCCACTTATCAGAGACCTCTAATTTGTCTCCAGACCCTATAAAACGATCGGGTTGCACCCGGTCAACCCTTGATTTCGCCTCTTAGTGCCTGAAACCGGCTCGCTGATCTCAAAACACGATGACTTTGAACCATTAGTCAAATTTTTATGCAAGTACGGTTCATTAGAACTTCTTTTAAGACTATAAAAAGGATACATTAATTATGTAAAAAAAACGTACAAATGAGCGCTCATCCGAACACAAAAGAAAAATACAGGACATAATTATTTTAAAAACTAGGAAATGCGCAAAAGGCGGCTTTATCGCTAAACAATTTCTTCCAGACAATCTCGATTGAATATAAAAAGTGATGGGAAATTATAGGTAGTGTAATTTAATTTTTATTCGATTTATTTTGCAATTCAATGCAATATAATACAATACAAATTTGCAATGAATTATTTATTACGTTTAGTGAAAATATCAAAATTAGCACGAGAGACGGCCTTAGCCATCTCTTCCACATTTCTCTCACCTAGTTCTTTTAGCTCGCGTCTTCAGCCGCTTGGTTGCGGTATTTGACATCACTTGCTCTACCTAAGCATCACAGCCCACAGAACACATAAGATAAGGTCACAGCCCTTGGAGAGAAGCAAACATTGTCATTCAAGTTCATATTTTAACTGTGAAAACCAATTATATGCCTAGATAGGTATATGCAATTTCTTTGAAATTACAAAATTTTGCCGAATTCTGACATGTCGTTTCAAAATAAAACGTAGACTACGTTTGTATGGGAAATTCTAGGGTAAGGGGATTTTCAAGTGCCTATTGTAATATGCATTTTCAAATTGACACAACATTTTAAAACTTTTAGAGGATTATTAAGCGACGAAATCTACGGGCATACGGGTTGCAAGACCAGACGTTCAAGAATTCATTTGCCTCTAGTTTTGCAAATATCTGCCTTATATCAATGACATAAAACTTATATACAGTTTATATAACTTTGTAATATAAATGATGGTTCTTCAATAATAATATATGACATAGTGCAGTCACGAATGTGTCTTTACAATGATATAATTGGAGGTGAATTATGTTGATATGTCAAGGCGGTCCTTTGTCATAGGATTACTTCATTTACCTGTGCTATCATATCGTATCATAGTATGTATAATGTATATATATATATATGTATTTATCATAAAATATAGTATCGTTAAGTTAGTATCCCATAACACAAGTTTAGAACTTACTTTGGGGCTAGCTTAATCAGTGTGATTTGTCCCTATATATTTATTTATTTATACATATAAACTAACGAGATGTTTGTACTAATTCATTTAGTCGCCTCTTACGACATCCACAGGAAGAGATGGAGTGGTCCTATTCTAACCTTTCACAGTCAAAAATATAGTATAATCACAATATATAGTTAAAATCGTTATTGCCCCGAAGCATTAGATTATAGAAAATAGATGATAAAAGGCGGCCTTATCGCAAGTGCAATCTCTTCCAGGCAACAAAGGTACTTGGAGATGTTTAACGAAAATACATACATATATCTATATGTACACAAAAAAGATATACCAAACAAGATAAGTGTGGAAATAAAGAAAGTCATAGTCATGGCTAGCGTTTACACACGCTGGATGGACAGTGGTAGTGCATTCCAGAGTCGAACTGCCTTGACAGGGAATGATTTTGCATAAAATTCAGTGGATTTATAATGAATTATTAATAAATGATAAGTGAATTAGATGCGTATACCTTCACTACCTTTCTGCCTGTTTTACACCCTTTTGTTCGATGCGATATTTTTTCGAAGTAGTCAAATTAGGACTTGTTACTCGTGAAATTTCATATCCAATTGAAATACCAAATACCCGAAGTATCCCACGCTCAAATTCCCACCAATTCGATTTTCGAACGCTTTTAACGTCAATGTCCCTAGTTAATGTTGGTAGTGAAAATGATCGGGTGCAGTGCTGCCAACCTCCACTGTCTAATTGACCGGCTTGTCTTGGGGCGGTCATGCGCTAGGAACACGACCACCTCCCGGCGTATGCGTTCGAAATATCAACGCAAACGTGCCTTTTAAAACAATTTCGCTTATTGGCTGTAAAGAGTTCGCAATTCCAATTTTAAATGTGTTCACTTTTTGAAATACGATAGAAAATTAGCTGAACATCATTTGAATAACCACAACGTATATATTCTATGATATTGCGTATCTGCTTGTATATGTTATATCTTTTCTGTCATGTTAAAAGACTTACCGATACTTTATTTAAGTTTTGATATATACAAAGTCTTAGAAAAATACTAAAATATGTAAGATCCAGAACAATTCAAAAGTTATTTGTTTATCTTTAACTCACTGTGCTATAGAGTCCGCCAAAATACAGAACATATCTTCTGTTTACGCCTAAATTGCAGTTTTTAATGCCTTTGTGGCGTTCCGTACTCATCAAGTACCTTTTTATCTACTTTGTCTTAGACCCTATGATTATAATAAATATATCAGATTATCTAAATTCACTATCTCGAGAAAACTATTCTATTCGAGTAAAATGTTACTGTACCCTTTACCTTGACAAATGTTAAACACCACTTTCGTTTTAGATACCGGCTAAGATATGAACATACAGACACATACATAGTAGTTATCGTTCATTTATCGCTATTATCGTTATTTATCGCGACGGTTCGATTGAGTTGTAACCTGAACTTGATTGTCGTTAATGTGTATGTAGTCTTTAATTTACATAAGCTGTAAATTATTAAATAAAGGTTTGGCTCGCGACACAGAATACATAAGAGCTCGCGACTTGTTTTAGTTTTTCCTACAATTTTTTTTAAAGTCCTATTATTAGGCAAACATCTACGGAGCTGTTTTTGAGCATGAGTGATTGCGTTCGTGCTACAACCACGAGCTGTGTCAGTTGTACGATGAACCTTACGTCATTACAACATCAATATTGGACCCCTACGATGGAGAGGGCATTTAGCAAGAATGGATGAGGCCCGAGTACCAAAACAAATATTGGAGAGTCGACCCGAGGGTCGTAGAAGCCGAGGCAGTCCCAAGCTCAGATGGCTGGCTGGCGTCGATCGGCGTCAAAAGCTGAAAGCCCACATTGCAACCGTTCTATCTGGAACAACTTACTTAACCAGGCTCAGGCTTACCCGCGGCTGTAGAGCCTTAGATAATGATGATGATTTTTAAGCAAAAGCCTCTCTTTTCTTACATGTATCTCCATCAGGTACCTATACATCGTGTTAATGAAAGAACGCAAAACCTCTCAGATGGTACCTCAGCCCATGTAACTGAACAACTTTTGTTCAACAACTTTCACGAAACTAAAAAAAAAAATTGAATTCTCATACAAACTGATCAGCTGATCGAGTCAATTTGTATGAAAATACGTTTTTTATTTTTTTTTATTTCGGGAAAGTTGTTGAAAAAAAGTTGCTCAGTTACATGGGCTGAGGTACCATCTGAGAGGTTTTGCGTTCTTTCATTAACACGATGTATTAGGTAACGTACCGCATCCAAGACATCGTTATATGGTAATGCAAACTAAACAAAAAACGTTAAGAAATGTTTATTCTTTGAAATATTTATCGCGGCAAATATAATGAGTATAAAAAGTAGAGCTCAGTTATGATCTTATTATGTGACATTTAAAATATTATTATAACTAAATAAAAATAAATAATATAAATAAGTATTAATAATGTAGAAAGTAAATATAATATATTATAATATTAGGTCCTTACATATGAAATTGCCGACAAAACGATACTTATCCACTTGCGCCAAATCGGAAAAATTAAAAAACTCGAAAAGTGGGTACCGCACGAATTATCTGAAGCAAACCAACAAACACGCGTTGCTTGCTGCGTTTCTTTGCTTAATCGCCACAATAATGAGGGGATTTTGAACCGTATCGTGACTTGTGATGAGAAATGGATCCTGTACGACAATCGGAAGCGATCATCACAATGGCTTGACCCTGGAGAACCGGCAAAACCTTGCCCTAAGCGAAAACTGACCAAAAAGAAGATTTTGGTTAGTGTTTGGTGGACCAGTGCTGGTGTTATCCACTACAGCTTCTTGAGATCAGGCCAGACGATTACTGCAGACTTGTATTGCCAACAATTGCAAACAATGATGGAAAAGCTCGCCATTAAACAACCGAGACTGATGAATTGCTCTAGCCCACTGCTCCTTCAGGATAGCGCTAGACCACACACTGCACATCAAACGATCGCCAAGTTAGAGGAGCTGCGACTGGAACCTCTGCGTCACCCACCATACTCTCCAGATCTTGCCCCAACCGATTACCACTTTTTTCAAAATTTGGATAACTTATTACAAGGAAAAATTTTTAAATCTGATGAGGCAGTCAAAACCGCCTTCAAACAGTTCATAGACTCTCGCTCCCAGGATTTTTTTTCCAAAGGTATCAATGATCTGCCTATAAAATGGCGGAAGTGTATCGATAACAACGCCGCATACTTCGATTGATTAAATAATAATTTCATTAAAAAAAACTTGTTTCACTTTTTTGATACTGAACGGCAATTTCATATGTAAGGACCTAATATTATATATATCTGAATGCTTATCAATATATCTTTTGTACCCATTTTAAGTTTTCTAACAACCCAAAGGTTGGCTGTCAGATAATGCTTTTAGCATTAAGTCCGCCTATTGTGCTATACAAATTGTATTTTGTACAATAAAGTTTAAATTAATTAATTAATTAATGCTAACTAAAAACTAGAATATTCTTAGTCCTGGAGTCTTTTAGTTAGCTGCTGTTAAAAAAAATAAAGTAAGTTAAAACTTGTATCATGGGATACTATACCTTATGATAAAAATATATATAAATATACCCAAGATCCAGGGCTAATTAAAAAAAACATAGTTAAATTTCAAAATACATATTAAATTCACAGTTTAATTCGTCTCTTCATTCCTGTTGATTTCCCACCAGAAACTGCAATTTCCTAAATTCATACTGGTCGCAATATGAGTATTCCCCAAATTCCTGGGGCACGATCACGACGGATCCTTAGGCGCTGACAATTATACTCACACTGTTGTTTTGACAGACGACATGCACTTAAAAAACATAATAGTGAGATAATTTTCAAATTCGATAAAAAAACACCAAGACTCTTCGGCAGGAACCATTTTTACAAGCTTTTATTTAGTTTTACCTGTCCCGTTGTCTGTGTCCGCAATCAAATCTTGCAAGCTAAATTAAACCCACTTCCCATTATTCGATTGAGCCGAAATTTCACAAACTTATGTAAGTTGGGTGACAATGCAATATTATGGTCCCAATTACTTGATCTCATGATGAAGTCGGAAGGTACGGCATATCTATGATAAAATAATATAACACCACCATGTTTGGGCTCAATTGATTTGTCTTGAAGAGCATTTTGAACTTTTTCGTTCATTGTCTTAGATTAACGCTTGTTTTTAATTTTTATTTCTAATAATTACTTGTTTATTATAGATAATAATTTGTGAGAGAAATCTTATCAATAGGTTTAAATTCAATACTTATAGACACTATTTATAATAAGGTATTATTTTAGATGATTTCAATTTCAAAGTTAAATTAATTGGAAAATATAAGAGACACAAAATGTCACATGATGATTCTATCCACACTTACTTAATATAAAACTTAACCTAAGAGAATAATTATACATACCTATTTCGATTGTAACCTGATTTACTATTAGTACTAATTAATGTAAAAATGACTGAGGTGAAAACACCGAACACACAAAATCACAAGTCCAATGTAACCGCAATCAAAATACGAGTACGTCATGGTAAAATGAAAACTGCATGGTGACACCCCTACACCCCACAAGATCAAAGAAGATTTCAATATGCCAGTGCAGTGATGCGCGCGAGGGCTGTGTAAAGAAGGGAGCGTTGTTTGTTTGAATCCTGAGGATTCTTAAACTTTTTGATTTAAAAGTTATGTTATGTAAGAGTCAATTGTAAAAATCTTTGATATAAAAGTTTTTTATTAGCGTGACTAACTCGTTTTAAATATTTATCATAATTAAGTAATTGTACTTAAATATTATAAATACATTTGAACACTATCATTGTTTTATCATTTACAACTTAATTTGAGAAAGGAGCTGTAGTATAACTATTAATTGTTATAATTATACCATAGCTCGTTTCTCAAAAGTTGTAAATGTCGCAAGTTCAGCGGTTTTTTCCTATCTCAAAAAATGCAAAACGCACATAAAGAAGTTTACACTTTAAAAAAATTGGCCGATCACAGCCCTTTTACAACGAATGCATACCTACTGGCTGATATAATTTGTTTTTAATCGACTTGAAATTGGGCGCGAAATGAGTGCCAGCCAGTGCGACCCTCGCTCATTGCGGATGATAGCTTTATTTAAATGAAAAATTAATACAACCCCAGATTTCGAATCATCATATTGATTATTTAAATGTACCTATTTAAATTCTTCCACATCTTTAGGTATTTAACACTTTTTTGCATTGAAATATCGCCAATTACTATACTAGAAACGCTATCAAATCATTACCAGTCAGGCTTACTGTGTAAAAAGCATTATAAAAATCTAAGTGCAAGTATTGTTTCTTTTAAAGTCAAACAAAATGAGACAGTTCTATTTCGTTTTTCTGTAAACAAAAAACAAAAGGCGTGTAGTTGTACCAGTTGCTTCTTTGCCCGCAAGGGTCATAGAAGTCGATCAAGGGAATATGTGTAATACTGTCATTTCTGATAGATAACATATATTTTTCTGTGGCACTATATTTGCTTAGCAAGACTTATAGGTCTTGCGATCTTTGGTTCAACGAGTAGCTACCTTGTAAGAAAAATTTGACGGGAATATGCATATTTGAACCATCCAGCGGGTTTTCCTTTTAGACCTCCTTTTGACATATAATTTCATTCACTACTTACAAGTACACACGAAAAAGATGTTCATTTCCTTAGAAAATTAAAACCCAAGCTAAAACATTTTAACAAACAGAAAATGGTCGCCCCATTTTCTGTTTGTTAAAATGTTTTGGCAAACAAAACATTGCCATAGAGAATTTTTAAATGTAGAACAAAAGCGGCCATGATTAATTCCGTTGGTGGGGAGAGTCAAAGAGTAATGTTTGGAACAGAGTAAATACCCGGCGGTCTAAAATATTATTAGGAGTAATCGGAGTGATTTTTAGAGTTACCAAGTTTTCTGAGCGTGGTAAATAAATGGTTACCCGTTATGTGGCACGCCATCGGCCTGTCACTTTAGTCACTAAAGTTTAGCTACTTTTCAGATGCTGTACCAAACAAAGTAACATTGACATAATACGCTAGTTTACATCAAGTCACTTTTTTCTTAACGTCAAAAACCAACATTTTCTATGGGATTTGTATAAAATATCGGACTATGACGTCATAGTTCCTTGGAATCAAATAGCGCTCTTAATATCCGTTTTTTGCATTAATAAATCTAAAATCACGTTCAAAGTGGATGTGATCAATGACAAGTGGTATTATTTTGTGACGTTTTATTCTATTAACAGTACCAAATAATTTATTTTTGACCTAGTAAAATACCTAATTCAACGCTTCCAAAATAAACTGCTATTGTAAAATTTAAACTGCTATTTGCAAGTCATTAAAAACATATAAACATCCGAATTGAAAAACCATCCGCTTTAAAATAAGGAAATATTTGTTTTTATTATCTATATATTTAGATTCCCCGTAGGCTGAGCCACTCCCACCAAGCGATGAGCGTTTTTTTTTAATTTTCCAAGATGGCCGCCATTACTCGACTGCTTCCGATTTGACTGAAATTCAAAATGCAAGAGTGTTTTAGATCGCAAAAACCGAATCTGACATTTTTTTGGAATCCAAGATGGCGTCTGGATTTTAGAATTTTAACTTGATTCGTTCATTACGACCTCCTGGAACATCGGAGGGGTCTGAAATTTTGTATGCTGAGATAAAGCACCCTGCGGTACTCAAAACTGCAAAAAAATTTGATTCCCAGATGGCGGCCCGTATACGTTTTTATTTTTTTATACTGACTTTAGCACCTTACCTATTCTCTGAACTGGAAATAAGATTCCAACCAACTTCAATAGCTGCACGAAAAACCGCGGGCTGACGCCCGAGCCCCTCTTGACCTCCCCCTTCCCCCAGAACCCCCCCCTCAAGTTTCTAAGCGAAGCCATTGGCCAAAGGCCGAAAACTAAGCTCCCCGCGAAGCCGCAGGCCAAGCTGCGTGGCGAGGGCAAAGCCCAAACACCTTCTGGCCTCCCCCCTCCCCCAAACCCCCCCCAAGTCCCTAAGCGAAGCCTGAGGCCGAAGGCTGAATTGTCCCGCGAGGCCGCAGGCCGAGCTGCGTGGCGAGGCCATAGGCTGAGCCACTCCCACCAAGCGCTGAGCGTTTTTTTTTTGTATTTTCCAAGATGGCCGCCAACAGTCGACTGCTTCGCCCGAGCCCCTCTTGACCTCCCCCCTTCCCCCAGAACCTCCCCCCCCAAGTCACTAAGCGAAGCCTGAGGCCGAAGGCTGAAGGCTGAGCTGTCTCGCGAGGCCGCAGGCCGAGCTGCGTGGCGAGGCCGTAGGCCGAGCCAATCACACCAAGCGCTGAGCGTTTTTTTTTAATTTTCCAAGATGGCCGCCAATAGTCGGCTGCGTCCGATTTGACTAAAATTCAAAATTTAAGGGTTTTATACGCCGGGGAATCCAAATCTAAAATTTTTTTTGGAATCCAAGATGGCATCTGGATTTTAAATTTTTTAACTTTATTCGTTCATAACGTCCTACTGGAACATCGAAGAGGTCTGGAATTTTGTATGCTGAGGTAAAGCATCCCGCGGAACTCAAAACTGCAAACAAGTTTTGATTCCAAGATTTTGCCGCCCATACTTTTTTTCAAAATCCAAGATGGCCGCCATACAAGGACAATTTCCGAGTGTGACCAGGACAATTGCCGAGTGTGTACCGCGAGACCGCAGGTCGAGCGGAAAGCGAGACCGCAGGTCGAGCGGAAAGCGAGACCGAAGGCCGAGGTGCGTGGCCAGCGTGAAGCCCGAGCCCCTCTTGACCTCCCCCCTTCCCCCAGAACCCCCCCCCCTCAAGTTTCTAAGCAAAGCCAGAGGCCAAAGGCCGAAAACTAAGCTTCCCGCGAGGCTGCAGGCCGAGCTGCGTGGCAAGGGCGTAAGCCGAGCTACTCCCACCAAGCGTATATATATAGGTATATTCTTAGTTTTTTCTTTCTCCCAGACCAGCTAGGGAGTTAATATCTACCACTTTATAACACTTTATAAAAATTAAGTAGTCATTTAGAATTTCAAGCGTTGAACTTTTCTCCTGCAACTTGAAACTGTTTCTGAGAAGAGTATATCACGTATGACAGGAATTATAAAAATAAAATGCGATCCCTGCCCGGGTGGCGCGAAACAAAAGCTGTGCGTAGAAAGGCACGTCGTGATAGCCCTAGGCGACGGCTTGCGATCTGCCACTTCGGTAACTGCCATGCAAAGAGTTACAGAACTGTACAGAGTGGACATATGGTGAACTTAGGTAGGATAGGACCAGATGAACAAAAGTGCGTAGAAAGGCACGTCGTGATAGCCCTGGGCGACGGCTTGCGATCTGCCACTTCGGTAACTGCCATACTTACAAAGAGTTGCAGAAGTGTACAGAGAGTGTATACTTAGTGAAGTAAGACAGGATACGACCAATTAAGTAAATTCAATGCAAAGAGTTAACGTTACAGAGAAGACACATGGTGGAGTTAGGCGGAATATAAGGGCAGATAATGAGAGCGAACTTTTTCTGTGAATGTGGTAAGAGATGTGTAAAGAAAATAGATAAGGATAAATCACACTGAGTAAACTAGCCCTAAAGTAAGTTTAAACTTGTGCTATGGGATACTAACTCAACGATACTGCATTTTTTAATAAATACATAATATATAAATAAACACCCAAGACCCAGAACAATTTGAAAAAGGCCATTTTCCAACTTGACCTGGCTGAAGATCGAACCCAGAACCTCCGGATTTGCACACTAGAATGTTGACCATTACTACTACGGATATAATAGAAACTACGGAGGTAAAAAAGGTAAAGGACTAAGCACAAACAGCAACAACTGCATTTCGAAGGAGGTTTGACATCGGGAGGCGGCCGGTTGTGAAAGTTTTCACACAAATGCATTTCCAAAGAGGGTAAGTAACGTTAGGAAAGCGATCGGTCGTAAAAAGGTCGTAGTAAATGGTACCACAAAAGCCACACTGTGGTAGCTAAATCGTTTTGGTTCCAGCTTTTTCATTTCCACTTTTTTTGTCTTTGGCATTGGCAATATTACTAAAATAGGTAGGTACTTATCTCACTTAATCGAGCAGTCCATTATAAAATTGCACATCTGATCTGCGTATCCTAATCTATGGCATGCTTCTTATTACAGCTCTCGTAAATATACACACATTTTTTACAACTTCACCACTATTTCCATTGAATAAAGTTTAAAGTTCTCTAGCATAGGAATTTCCATTTCATGTAAAGGTTTGTCAAAATTTGTAGGCGTGATTTGCAAAAGCAGGTGTATCATAGTGCGCTATGTCTTTATGTGCGTATGTGCCTGCATCCGCCTGTAGATGTATATAACATATATGTACAAAGATATAACTACTTACAGATAATGTGTTCATAAGTGGAGTTTCTAGTTCCAGAGACGTACGATTAAGTAGAAGGAGGCATTCGTAGATATGTAGATAGGAACTATTAGTTTTAACAGTACAGAAGTAGATTGTTAGTCAGAAACTTGAAAATATCTAAGAGGTTGTTGTATTTTTTTAAATCGATACTAGTAAGTATCAAAAAATGTTAAATATCTTACTCGTAAGATTACTTTTATAACGAGAATGACTCTCCAGATTTTAGTTCTCCGTCTTAATTACCCCTTGGCTTTTTTCCACATGCTTTTTAAAATAATGAATTATTGCTAAAATAATGAATACTTAGATAAGTACTATAAAGTCTGAGGAACAGGACTGAACGCTAGCGCTAAAAATGGGAAAAAGGAATGGTCACATCAGTATCTTTCATTGATGATCTTGCATGGATATAAAAGAACGATGTATGGTCGGACTCGTACATGAAGGGTTCCGTACCTCCGTACAATGTTTTAAAACGCTAAAAAACACGATTTTTTGAATGGCGACCCCCTTTAATTTTTAACTTTTTTTTTATTTTCAGTGTTTTTTGTTATAGCGGCTACAGTAATACATAATCAAATTTCAAGTGTTATTACGGTTCAAGAGATAGAGCCCTGTGACAGACGGACAGACGGACAGACAGCGGAGTTTCAGTAATAGGGTCCCGTTTGCACCCTTTGGGTACGGAACCCTAAAAATGCTTTCATGGTTTGACTACATTGTATATGGTCTAGGGAAATAATTTGTGATGTAATTCTGGAAGTGGGACGATGCGTTAATTAGAAGAATGGGATTTGTATCTGTAATTTCATGCACACCTCAATACCTTATACCAAATAAAAATATATGTTTAGTAAAATGTGTAGTTTTTGTATTTTTAAACGTAAAGATGAGCAAAAATTGTCCTGTGGAGAATGACTGATTACCGTAGAAAGATACTTGTAGATACGTAGAAATATCTCAATAGTTGTGGTTTTAAATGTTTAATTTTTCATTTAAGTCGAGGTAGGTATCATCTGGTTTATCTATGCACCCACTTCGATTACAATGAAACAAAGTATATACTTAGGTAAAATCAGATTCAACTAATGCCAAATTCGATGCTCTACAATACGACACATTATTCATAAAAGACAATAAGTACCTACATAATTTATTCACCCTCCCAAAACTATACAAACAAAACATTTAAAACACGCCACGATAAAGAACTCATTTACACGCCGTATTAACCGAGAAATGAAACGTAAAAATACCTTTGACAACTATAATTTGCATTTAATTAAAACATTTTCAAGCGAATTAAGACTCTATTCTTTTAAAGATACAGTTTATACCCATGATTTGTAAATGGAAAGCAAATGTATTTTGTCTATGGTATAGGAGTAATTTCAACAAATGTCACCGCCACAAAGAATGTAATTGAGCTGTCAGATTTTGGAGGGAAAACCGCAGTAAAGAATACAAAACGATGAGTGATTTATGTGTTTTATTGAAATAACGCGAATGGTTATTTGTGACCGTTTTTGTTACACAATTTATTGTCGATATCTCGGTGTTTACAAAGTTTTATTAATTTAGTCAACTGAAAAACGGAGTGAAAAGCTAAATTAATCAGCTGAATCGCGACTGTAGTAAAATACTTAAAATTGTAGCTACTTGTGTGTATAAATAAGTACTCAAACCATTTAAAAACTACATACTAAAACTCTCCGAAAAAGTTTTATTGTAGAATACACACTTGTGCGGAGCCGGAGCGGGACGCTTGTAATTAATAGTTTGGAATCGAGTTTACTTGTTTAAACTGCCTAAGTAATTTGGATACTATATTAAACAGCACAATGTACCTTTTCATAATATTTTGTTGAACATTGTGCCAGCTATTTGAATCGAACATAAAAGAGCATTGGCAACATTCTACACGCCTTTCAATTACTCATGAACATAAGAGAAAGGCTTGAATATCTGTATCAGTACTTATCCATTGTAACTATCGTAATGATACAGATAAAATAAAAATATGTCAGGCATAAACAACAGTTCGGTTCGAGCACGGAGCGAGGTAATAGCCCAATAGTGGAGTGGCAGTACGTAAGCCGCACGCGCCCGCGGCTGTCACGATAAATGACCCGACCCTCGCCGCCCATAGACAATTTCACCGGACTGCGCTCATGAAAAGACCTCTTTTATTCTTTTCATGTTCTTTTTTCGAAAAGGTTCTTTTACGTGCTGGCAGAAAACGTTAATAGTCGCTTTTTAAATGACTACGGTATGATTTAATTGATACCTATAGTTAGTTAAAATAAATCTAATTATTAACTAACTAAATAAAGTTTTCATGTATTTTAACTTAACTTCTTTACTTAGTTAAAATGTAGAGTTATCCTTAATCCTAATCTCATAAAAATAATAAAAGTTCCTAAGGTTAGTAAATAATAACAGGACCTTTGATTAAAATTCACTAAACCTACCCGAAACACGATCTTACAATTACTTACCAAAACTAACACATCCAATAAAGTTTGCCAAAAAACAAACCATATCTTGACTAGTTTATAAAGGACCCTATAGGACCCCCGGACCCCTAAATTATGCGGCGACCGACTATAATTACAGTACCCTATCTGGTTTTTTATCGCGGCGTCCCTGGCTGTATCGGCCACAAATCTAATGCTCCTAATGACAGGATTCGACGAGTAAGCGTCAATTAGTCTATGGTATAAGCGTATCAACCCTAGTGTCATAGTGCACGATTTATTTGAGCCGTGAATGCCGTGATTGTAATAAAGGATTATCTTGTTGGAGAATATTTTGTGAAATAAACATATTTTAAATGAAGGATATGATATTGGATGATCTTTTATGTTTGACTTATTTAAAATAAATAATTTGTTAAACATATCCAGTCGCTTCCATATGTACTCGTGCTCGTACTCGTGTACAAGAAGAATGTCTCTACTGTCCACAATGAGCCATATTTACAGGCAGCAAATTTATATAAATGTACTTCTGTAGGTACAGTAGCACAGAATTAATATAACTATTATCATACAGAACGGAAACTCGTGGTGTGTCCCCTGCAATATATCATCCCCGCACCTCTCCTCCGTTCTCAGCAAAGTTTGATGACTTTAAACACTGAAACTCACACATTGACGCACCGCACGGATGTATAGTTTCGTTTATAGTTGTATAGGCATAAGTAAATGTTACTCCGCTTGTATGAAGTGCCATATCTTGTGGCTACTGCCTTGTGTAATTATTATTTTTGTGGATTTGAAGACTTTTTTCATTTTGGTCTTCATACATGTTTTGTTTACCTATGTACATTATTTAAACTCTATCAGTTAGGTACGATTTAAAATGTTTCTCTGATACCGTATGATTCTAGCATGGTCATTGTAGTCAAAAGACTTTGTAAGGTCTATAATATTATATACCTAATATTTTTTTAAATATTTTAGAAAATATTGTTATTAGAGCTTTGGGTCTAAAACTTTTAATATGAGTTATTTTTATTTGTACCGGTATTGGAATTAAACTTTACATTTTATTTATTTGCTGCTTTCCAGCTTCAAATTAAATTTCAATTGACTGGGCTGAAGTCAATTTTACAGATTTACCAACTTATCGCTGGGTTGTCAAGATAAAAAAAAAGATTAGTATTGACATGCTTTTATGGGATAACAAATTATGTCATTAACGAATCCAAAGAACATCAGTACAATAAGATAAGTACTAACCCGTGCCAACCAAATAATAAAGTCTATCCAAAGACAAAGGAAGGTGCTAACAGCCCCCCGCCGCGGCATGCTGTGCCGTACCCGACCGAGCTTTGGGCTCCAGGCTCCAGGCGTGAACTTCCTCAATTAGTTTATTGACCTGATTGATGGAACGCACCTTATTTGAATTTAAAACAAATATTTTTTAACCGACTTCAAAAAAGGAGGAGGTTATCAATTCAACTGTATGTTTTTTTTTATTTTTTTATGTATGTATGTTTGTTACGCGATATCTTTGCCAATTGTGAACCGATTTTGATGATTCTTTTTTTATTTGAAAGCCTGTACTGCCAAGTTGGTCCCATTTTAATTTGATGAAGATATGATGAAGAAATTTGGCGAAATTGAAGAAACTCCTTAAAAAAATTGAAGTCGGTTGTTTTTTTAAATTATTTAAGTACTCAATTTGTGGCCAGCTTCAAAAATATTGCGACAGTCCTTGTTTTTGTGTTTATTCTTGTATTTTTTTATTAAAATACCTGCTTAATTAAGTTATGTCATGTCTAATGTAAAAGATAACATCTTTGAACTTTGCACAAATGACAAGAGCTTTTTGAAGGTTTTATTGACCTTAGAAATAAATAACAACTTTTATTTAATTGTAAAATGTACACGCCAAATGTATACAGCTTATACGTAAAAGTTGTACAAATTATACAGATAAAAGAAGTAGGTAGGAGATAATGCACATCAAGCACCAACCACCGGATTAGCTACCCACGATAATTATCTCTAACAAGCTAATGTAACGGTGAGCTGTCAAAATTAATAAAGTAGTGATATCAAGTGTCAACACGTGTCTACGTAGTTGTGTTTTTTATTATTCCACCATGGACGCCCCCTAATGCGTGGCGCGTGGCAAGCGAAGAGCTTATTGTGAATACACCCTTATACTGGCAGCGTAATGGATCCTCCAGTCGAAAATAAGGAAATTTTGTTCTAAAAACAATACGTATGAGAAATATAATTGGTATTCAAACGAAGAATGTTGAGGAGGATGAGGATGAGGAGAATTTTCTGATAAAAAAATATTAACTGATAATGAAACATTTTGCAAGATAAGTTACCGGTAATAAGTATTTTAAAACATAATTGGATACTCAGAACACCCAGCTTTTCTCAAAGGTTAGATTAATCAATAAGAATGTTAAACAGAAACATAACTATTTATTGTTTGAGATTATACCTACTTTTTCAATTACCTAACCATAGACAAATTTTTTTTTTTTTAATTTTGCAATATGCAACACAAACTTTCTATTGGGCACGCGTCAGTCAGCCAGCCACTTCAATTTGAATTTAAAATACGAAGTTGCGTTTGAATTTCGAAAGTTATCCGTGTGATGCGATTTGTAGCGCGCGAGAGCTAGCGAGGGCGAATCGAAGGGAATCGATGCTTGAAATCTCATTCGATTCTCAATTTGCCACGATTCGAAAAGATATCTTTGATGTTTAATGCAATAAACTGAGCTAACATTTTTAAGCGGTAACTGATTTATGATCGATTTGAGTCGTTTTTTGGAATAACAAACTGATATTTTTCTTTTAGATTAGGGAGTACAATAATTTTATTATTTTAATAATAAAAAGATAGAAGTCAATAAGACAATAACAGCGGTGTAATAAAAAATATAAAAACACAAGAGAGGTCATATTTATTATATTAAGTACATATTAAACTGTGTTTAAGTTGTTTGCGCCCAATTCCGGATTTTAGTTTTTGGAATGCAAAAAACAAGTTATACATAGGCACAAACATAGGTAAGTAACAAAAGTAACGAATTCACCTATAAAATTTACAAAAAAAGCTTATGTGAAATTAGATGCATAAAATGATTTAAATTGAAGAAATCTACTTGAAAGTACCTACTTAAATCCTTTAATTCTAACCCACCTGCTCTTGATGAATTTACATATAATAATAGACAATCGAGATCCGATCACGCGATGAACAATATGGACTGGACAGCTGTTTGATTGTCGTAATCATGTGAAAATAATACTACGTTTAAAAATAAGATATTTTACCTACATATTCGTATCATGGTGCAATAAAACACGGTAATTATTTTCCCTGACAGCTAGGTCACGTGATTGGCCCAATATAAGTGATCAGTTAGAAGTGTTGCCACTGAGTGTGATTGAATTACCCGAGCAAAATGCATTTTTAACTTAACAAACCAATTATGTATAAATAAAATAAGTTTATAAATTAAAAAATAAAATAAACAGGTGAATCACACGATATGGATCCGAGGTTAAGTTAGTACTTCATTTAATATTCATTACCTAATTGAGAAAGTCCTTTAACTGAAAATAACTATGAGTGGTAACAATTATCGTGACATTCGTGAGGTAGTCTTAGGCCATCGTGGGAAAAGAATATCCTATATTGATTGACATGATTCGTACATAAGATAGATATATAGGAACGTCCGTCTTGTTATACTATGCGGACGTGGAAGTTAGTTGGTGTTGGTGTTTTTGTTTGCCTAAAATCTGACATTTTTAGGCAGCCAACATGCCAGCCAAACACAAACCTACCACTACTAGACCTGCATAGTGCGTGGCCACTTTAGTGCATCTCTTTCTATCTTTGATTGTCCTTCACAAAGACAAAATTTTAAATGGTTTCCTTTCATTTAATTTATTTCAAATGGGGGCAGCACTGGACCTCGGAAAATACATGTATCCCCTTAAAGAGGAAATATAGCATTGAAGAAAATTTTTAAACAATTCGTACTTTTAAGTAGAGGTTTATACCGGTGCGTGCCATCTATTTCCAATAACTGCTGTCACGCCTTGAGGCATGTACGACTTTATTAGTTAGGCTCAACTTACATTGCCGCGGAATGGAAGTTAATTTTTAAAACTCTACAAAGCATATTGAACCCTATGTCAATGTGGTAATGTATTAAATTGTGTCAACAAAAAGACTTTCCGCGGAATTCCTGCAAAGTTTCTTTGTTCATGCTAATTTGTACTGTATTCTTGTAGATTATATAAGTCATTATCCTCTATGAAGTTCTTAAAATTCGCCTCGATTCCCCGGCAATGTACATAAATTGAGCCATAAACTAGAGGTACACAGCCTTATCTAGTTAGTATTAGTATTTACTTTACTGGATACAACAACCTTTAAAAGAAATGCTTAAGAAATTGATAAAGTCAAATGAATGTGTATCAAACTTAAATATGTAATGTATTGTACTTAAAATCGTTACCACACTATAGGTTGTAGGTACCTTATCAGTAAATGTATATGTAAACGGTTCTTGTCGGTGGAGTGAATTTTCCATGTCTCTCTATTAGTAACTACGACCTACTTATCTGAAAAACCTAGAACTAGACTTTCCAACTTTAGTTAGTTTAAGAGTTCCCTTACCCTAGACAGAATTAGAGTTTCCCATACAAACGTAGTCTACGTTTTATTTTGAAACGACATGTCAGATCTCGGTAAAAATTTGTAACTTTAAAGAAATTGCATATATCTAGGGTTATAATTGGTTCTCACAGTCAAAATATGAACTTGAAAGAGAATATAGTTTATTATATCATTTTTAACCATCAGTATGGAAAATGTCTTCACCCTTATATTTTCTTTCAAGTTCATATTTTGACTGTGAAAACCAATTATAACCCTCGATATATGCAATTTCTTTAAAGTTACAAATTTTTACCGAGATCTGACATGTCGTTTCAAAATAAAACGTAGACTACGTT
This sequence comes from Acrobasis repandana, assembly GCA_963576875.1. Lineage (NCBI taxonomy): Eukaryota > Metazoa > Arthropoda > Insecta > Lepidoptera > Pyralidae > Acrobasis > Acrobasis repandana. Next base: position 6,281,291 of record OY756238.1, read on the forward strand.
TGTATGGGAAAGTCTAGGGTAAGGCGATTCTTAACTAGTTTTTTGTGTAGTTTACATATGTAGGTACCTATATAAATTACGTTTAGAGGCTACAAACTAGTAGTATACCCACAGATCTGTATATCCTTGGAATGAGAGTACACCTTTGAAATTGAGATTATTTCAAATCACGAGATTTATATTTAAGTATAGTATCTTTAGGGTATTACGAACCTCCAAAACTCTTCTAAATCTCCCCAATTAATGGTCGATCAAGAGAGGTCATCATCAGGTCAGGCGTCCATTATGGCATATTAGAGCAGCTAGGACCAATAAATCAAATGTTCTGCGTTCGCGGATCACGCGAGACACATAAATCAGAATTTTGGGCGCATTTTATTAAGTAAATGTAAGGTTTAGGATTAAACAAAGTTACGGAGCTGAGTTATATAATGCCTAATAAAAAATATTAAAATAAGGAAATAAAAAAAAGTTTTGAGCAAGAATCAAGAATTTATTTATTCAGTAATTAGGCCTTCGCAGGCACTTTTACACGTCAATAATTTTAATGTACATTACGTGTAATGTTAATTTATATTTAAATTATTATTATTTGAAATGGTTCCGATACTAGCGTTTCTCAACAACCACTGCTGAGAAGAAACGCCGAAAGAAACTTATTTATACAGTATTGGTCGCCTTTGCACCAGAAGGGCTTGAGCGTCTGCTAAGCGGTCACACCTTTTTGAAAAACTATGTTTTATCCCAAACAAGTAACTTGTAGAACGAAATAGTAGAGACTCAAGTTAATTGTGGTTCCCGCAGGCCTTAAAGTGGTGTTCTTAGAAAAAAAATGTTTTTTTTATTGCTTAAGTGAATACGACACCAAAAAATGTTAGTAACTGTGTGTTAGGTATATGTTGGTGATCTATTTTGTGTTCAATCGATCCGTTCGATCGGTGAAGTCGACAACCAGACCATAACATAGCATTGAACTTGGCTCCCATATTCACATTTATGTTTTCGCTGAGATAGGAGAATAAAACGCCACAAAATAATGTCACTTGTTATTTATCATATCCATTTTGAACGTGATTTTAGATTTAATAATGTAGAAAAACTGATATTCAATTATATTATTAATAAATATGAAAATTATACCAAAAAATGTATAATCTAAATGACTAGTTAGTTAATTTTGCTACACAAAAAATTATAAATGTAATACAAAAAAAATAATAAATAAAACACAGCGACATATTTATCGAGAGCCAACAAAGGCCCGGACCCGCGCTCGACGATAATTCGCTGTTTTTTTTTTTTTTTTTGTATTATATTTATAATTTTATGTGTAGCGAAATTAACTATATAATTTAGATTATACATTTTTTGGTTTAATTTTCATATAAAAAGGTGATTGTATAAAACAGTAATTATCTTTTTTACAGGTAAATTAAGGCAAATTAAGAGGTACTTATGTTTGTGATTTTTTTCTATCGAGCCAAAAATGCATTAAGATTCCTATGTTACATTTTTGAGAAATAAACTGTAGTAGTTTAATTTCAGTAATTTTTCAAAAAACACGCTCAGTATTGCGGGCTCTGAACCCATCTCGCCTTAAGAATAAAGTATCTAATTTGACTTATTGGAAACTTGCGGATTGAAGCTAAAACAGGTATCACAGTCACAAATAGTCTACATCACTATTAATTTATTTTTAAAAAGAAATCCAAATTCCTTTGTTCTCATTTCAAATTCCTTCGAGATTTCCCGCTCGCGTGCTTGACGGCCGGCGATCAATCAGTCAAATTATATTGTCTCGGGCGATCGGCCAAATTGTCCCGAAACTAAACCAAGCCTCCAATTGTTTCACGTAAATGGACCAATTAAACCAATAGCTCTGTTTTGTTACATATAAATAACCCAAGATAATTTTATTACTTTTCAGGGATGTGAGGGAAATTCTCTTTGTACACAGCCAGTTTTTTTTTCTGTAAATTCACTAGATGACAAAAAATCAAATCAGTCAAAACAAACATTTTCTATGGGATTTGTATGAAAATTAGAACCGTGACGTCAAAATTATTTCGAGTCAAATAGCGCTCCTGCATTCATAAATTTAAAATCATGTTTAACATGGATATGGTCAATGACAGGTGACACTATTTTGTGACGTTTTATTCTCTTGAAAGTACCAAACAATTTATTTTTGACCCTGTCATCTACCCAATTGGTAGACCTGATCAGTCTTAGATATTTTAAATGACGTTACTTAAAAAAAATACATTTCATGCTAGGTCGGGAGAAAAGAAAAACATAGAATATACCAGCTGCTTCTCATCCTGCGCAGATTCTGAAAGCCGATCGAGGGAATGTGCCAGAATCTGAATCATATATCAATAGGCGATATTACTTTTTGTTTCCCGTGTTCCATCTTCACGCCGACCAATGCGTTAAACATGGCCTTTTTGTTTTACGGCCTTGGGTTCTGTCAGCCCTTGGGGAGCAAGATGTGATAGTGTATGATCTTCCATCTCTTACCTACGACGTCACGCATGTTATACAAAGTGGAAGGGACATACCCGTAATAAATCGAACCACGGGCTATACTAGAACATTAAAGTATAAAGAAATTAAGATAAAAGTCAAAAATCCAAAAAAAAATTCGACGTTCCCATACAAATCGCCCGGGCGACCGCACACTTTTGTATGGAAATGCCGAAATTTATTTTTGTTTTTTGGCTGTTATTTTAATTTTATTATACTATAATAATCTAGTATAGACCGTGGTTTGACTTATTACGGGTATGTCCCTTCCACGTTGTATACAGAGTTACTTTTAAAACACCGGCAAAATTTTTGGTGCAACCTCAGTGCGTGATACTGAACTACTTACAACTAATTTCAACTATAAAAACATTGTCCTCCCATACAAAATCCATTTGGCTGAGCGCTGATTTTTATGGGAAGCCGAATTTTTGTTTTTATTTTTCGATAATTAATTTTATGGAAAATTGTTCAGTATCACGGACTGAACTTGCTCCAAAAATGTTGCCTGTGTTAAAAGTAACCCTGTATAACGTCTAACAAAATATACTGAAACTATTATAAGGGTGGATTCAGTCCATTACACTGAACAACTTTCCCCAAGGAATATTATATCGAAATGTAAAATAATTTTTTGCTTCCATACAACAATTCAGATCAACTAATCGGTCAACTTGTATCGGGCAAAAATTCTTTTTCATATTTCGATATATGTTTCTTGGGAAAGTTATTCATACATGGACTGAATCCACCCTTAAAATAGTTTTAGTATACATATTTTGTGAGACCCGGTATACGCGCGGCCGTTGCCCCCCCCCCCCCCCTTCGGTTTTAAGAAAAAATTAAAATCGTGGCTCATTGACAAAGCTTATTATAAAATTGACGAAATCTTTAAGAATTATTAAGTGTGACTTTAATATAATTGTTAATTGTGAATTAAATTGAATTTTCGACATTACGCCCCATAGTCTATTTTATTTTCATTGTAAATTAGGTACAGTATTATTTTCACATGCTTGTCAACTATAAGCAAAATAGATTAAGGACATGTTTATTATTTAAGATCTTATGTACTCTATTTTATGTGAATAAATATCATTATCATTATCACCGGCCGCCGCCCCACGCCGGTAGCGGGTGGTGACGTTCAAACTTCAAAAAACCAATTTTTCAGAAAATAGGTGTTCCTACTAAGAACATTTAGCGCAGCGATTTGTAGTCCACCTTTTATATTATTTTATTTTATTTAAAAACTTTATTGCCCAAAACTATTGTACAAGTGGTGGACCTAATGCCATATGGCATTCTCTACCGGTCAACCATAAGACCAAGCAGAATATATGTGTGGCTGGCGTGATCAAAATATGTATAAAATTACATAATTTAAAAAAAAAATGATATTAAATATGACCTACTTATAATACTTATATAGTATAGATAAAAACAAATAAACAAAACATTAAACAAATATATACCTAAACATATAAACTAATAAATATATATGTATTATACATATACAATAAATACAAAATAATTAAATATATTTAATGTAATTTGTCCATCTTGTTTCTACTAGTTATATTTAGTTTACGAGTAGTTATTAGTTTTAGTTTAGTTAGTTTAAAAATCATGATTTATTAAATTGCCCTCATCATCACCATCAGGTCTTTTGAAGTCTCCACTGCAGGAGCACGACCCGCTCTGTACTACCAGAGCCAAACTTGGCCAGAGCAGTCAGAGGATCTGGCCTACACTCTCCACGCTGGCCAGACGGGTTGGAGAGGTCTCATTGATGGATGTTTACCTATAAGCTTTGTTTAGCTTGTGTTTCCACACGGCAATAATAATATTATAATAAAATGATATGATAATCTAGGAACATATCCAAATATTATTGAAAAAAACATTACTCACATTTAACAATCGGGTTGAAATAGATTCCGATACTTCCCACGACGCTATTCGTGCAAAACCCCCATTTGTAACACAAAACAGAAAAAGCATAACCCTTTCCAAAAATTATTAAATCATATTTCAAAGCAAATTATATTAAAGGCTAGCTGCTATTATCGGATTAGTGTAGTGATCCGGTATTATAATAATTTGGCCGTGTTCTGACACTTTTGTTTTTGTAGTTTGGCCGTCAGGCGATTGATTGATATCCGTACGAGTATGTGATGGGGTTTGTTTGGAATAGGGATTCGGACAGGTCTCACCAAAAAATCTTTATTCTAGTTAGAAATAATGTTAATTAAATTAACTGACCATTCAATGAGTATTTTTGTGAAATAATAATGATTTATATTTTTAAATGAAGTAATAAAATGCGTTAATTGCAATATTTTTGCACCTTGAACGAAACACCGATCACAGCGCGTTACGTCATTCGTTTGTAATTGTCTTTTTTGACGGCTGGGGTAACCTCAAAATGTCAACTATAGATGTCAACATTACTATGTGAATTTGTGGCTTCCACTACTGCCATCCTTTGCACCACTTGATTGTTTGATGTTTACTCACAAACAGATGACGTCACGCGGCCAAGGTGACAGATGGGAGCGTTTACGCGGCATTTTTATGCATTCAAATTTAAAATGTAATAAAATTAAATTTGTATATTTACAGCCTTATTTAAATAAAATATTATTTTTTATGGTAATAAATAACCATTCTAATTACTTTCAAACACTTTGTGAAAAGTTGTCCGATCCCCTATCGTGCATTATGTCGAAGGATTCGAGGAGACGATTACAATGCAAGATGCTTTATGATTTATGAATTGATGATAAAATCTTTTTTTAAAACATTAGTATACCTACTATAGTGGTTCTGTAAGAACAGTAGATATCGTGAGCTCTTACGAATATAACCATGCAATGGCCGACACTTAACCCTGGTTCAGCAAAGCCATTTCAGTGACATCCGTCCATATACATCGTGTTAATGAAAGAACGCAAAACCTCTCACACCTCAGCCCATGTAACTAAACAACTTTTGTTCAACAACTTGCACGAAACTAAAAAAAAATTGAATTTTCATACAAACTGATCAGCTGATCGAGTCAATTTGTATGAAAATCCGAATGAAAGTTGTTGAACAAAAGTTGTTCAGTTATATGGACTGAGGTACCATCTGAGAGGTTTTGCGTTCTTTCGTTAACACGATGTATAACAGCAAATTTCCCCCCTTTCTCCCCTTTTGGGACTTAGAATGAAGTCCTTAGTATGCCTCTCAAAATTGACTGAAATCCTTTAATAAATAACGATACAGCAAAGTTCCCCCTCTTTACTCCTATTTCTTCCCCAACCGAAAATCGCGATCCACTAAAAAAAAACAACGAACTTGCGTGTCAATTTTCGTCAAAATCGGTTGAAAAATTCGACCTGAAGGCATGAGCAGACAGACGGACAAAAGCATTTTTTAACCAACCTCGAAACTGAGATGCATTGCTCGCTTCGCTCGCTCGATCAATAAATAGTAATATAGAACAAAGAACATATATAGGTACCTACTTATTAAATCTAAAGAACTGTCTTCTTTCGACATACCTAGAATGGGAGGAAACTGGTGGAGATATATGAGAGTAGTGGAGAAGGGTTTGGCCCAACAGCAATAGGACACCTAAAAGCTAACTAAATAAACGGGCAAGTGCGAGTCGGACTCGTACATGAAGGGTTCCGTACCACCGTATAATGTTTTAAAACGCTGAAGAAACACGTTTCTTGTATGACGACCCCTTTAATTTTTAACTTTTTTTATTTTTAGAATTTGTTGTTATAGCGGCCATAGTAATACATAATCTGTGAAAATTTCAAGTATCTAGTTAATGCCATTATAAAGATCTAGTTAAAAACGCTGAAAAAACACGTTTTTTGTATGACGAGCCCCTTTAATTTTTAACTTTTTAAAATTTTTTGTATAAATTGTTTGTATTTGTTATTATAGCGGCCACAGTGATACATAATCGGTGAAAATTTCAAGTGTCTAGCTATTACGGTTCAAGAGATAGAGCCCTGTGACAGACGGACAGACAGCGGAGTCTCAGTATAGGGTCCCGTTTGCACCCTTTTGGGTACGGAACCCTAAAAACATGCATAAATGCATGCAAATATAAAACAAACTTACCTAAACTCTAATACTGTTCTAAATAAACTAAATACCTCAAAATCGAGGCGCAAGCTTGCAATGGATTTCATAAAATGTAGGTACACAAAATGTACGTCAGCAAAACCGAAAGAAAAGTATTTGTTAAACATTCACATATTTTACTCTTCGCATCTTAAAATTGGGTGCATAAAAATGTAGTTTACTATCAAACGTTGATAACATTTTGATAACATGGCGCGCAAACATCTAGATTATTGCCAAATCTGCGTTATTAAATTTTACGTGTAATTTCACAACCTTAGTCAAGTCTTCGGTAGTATAGTGGTCAGTATCCCCGCCTGTCACGCGGGAGACCGGGGTTCGATTCCCCGCCGGAGAGAATTATTTTTTACACACAAAAAGTATTTTTGAGTGCATTAGTGATATTTATTTATTAAAATCTTTATGGACCAAAATGGTACAAAAGGTGAACTTAACGCTAATGCATTCGAGTGATAGACATCTAGCCATTTTTAGGGTTCCGAAGTCCAGACAAGGAATCCATAAGCAGCGTAAAATAAAATGGTTTTTTTCAGGCCACTTCCCCTATGCATAAAGTGGGGATCTTTTTTCTCGTGTGCCCTATTTAGTGTAGGGCACTGTGATGTAGGGTATCGTTGGATAAGTGTCGTCTGTATGATTGGGATTTTCTTAAATTTCTGTGTAGGTTTTTTTTTTGTAGGTACGTGTGTTATAGCTCCAGATAAATGAATTTAGGTATCTATTTTTTTAAAACATTGAAGGGGATCGCGGTTAGTTTGTCCCATAGATAGGTAGTAAAAGTTGAAAACATTAGAAATACAATTTTTCGATACAGCAGTGATCTGTATAATCTTCAATACAAACGATATACAGAATGACGACCTATGTAGCCTAGTGGTCATCATGCCAGGCTGTCACACCGGAGGTCCCAGGTTTGATCCCTGGTCAGGTCATGATGGCAAAATGATCTTTTTAGGGTTCCGTACAAAAAATTAAAAAGCGGAACCCTTATTGGATCACTCGTGCGTCTGTCTGTCCGTCCGTCTGTCACAGCCAATTTTCTCCAAATCTACTGGACCGAATCAGGTGAAATTTGTATTTCTACAAATTTCACCTGATTCGGTGAAATTATAATTCTAAAATAAATAGTGTTGATTTTATTTATGAAAGAAGACGAAAATTGACCGTTGCCCCTGATCTCCGAAACTACTGAGCCTAAAATTTTGAAAAAATTATACTAAATATAGTTCATTGTTTGTAGATTACAGGAAAACCTATAATAATTCAATCAATTGTACGGAACCCTCTCCACGCGAGTTTACCTCGCACTTGGCCGGTTTTTCAGATTGGCCTGGGTCTTGGATGTTTATCTATAATGTATTTGTTATAAAATATAGAATCGTTTAGTTATATATCCCATAATACAAGTCTCGAACTTACTTTGGGGCTATACAATATGTGTGATTTGTCCGTATATAAACAAAAATCGAACAACTTTTACTACCTATCTATGGTACTCACTCTAAAACCGCGATCCCCATACATTTTGACGCAGCACCTATTTTATTTTGTATGGATTACGATGCATACTTAGATCAGTTGATTTCTTTTTTCACTCTCAACTAACATTATTGTTACTATTGTAATCAATTAATATCGTTATAAAACTGATACGGACTATAATAATGCGGTTCAAAACGTTTTATAATTGCAAGTTAGACGGTCCCCATATAATTGCGGGGCAAACATAGTCATTTAACTTATTTTATGGGCCCTAAGTCATTGTTACATCTGCGGAGATTTATGTTTGCCTTTTTTGCGTTTGGATTGATGTTATCGTCCTACTTTTTGTTTTGTTTGGTATTTTAGAAAGATACAGTTTTCAAAAATACTGAAAAATTCATCCTGAAAAGTGCCAGGGAGCAACATCTAAATGTATATCTTTCAAAAGTAGAGTAGACTTTTTAAGCCCTTTCATTTGATATCCCACTTGGTATGATTCTTTTATTTATTTTTTAGTTAATTGCTTTATGGCCTTATTAGGTTTGTTAGTTTTTTAAAATAATTATTTTGAAATTATCATTGGAACCCTTCGTTATTCCACGGTTAAAAGGTATGTGTTGATCCACGGAATAAACTACTTACATGTCTTACTTCATTTCAGTTCATTCAGCCGTTTTGCCTGATTTTTTAATCACACACACACACATTTACATAAGTGACAGTTAAGATGTTTGTTTTGTTGTGTACAAGAAAGTTTCAGTAGGATAACGGCGGGTACCCACAAGTAGCTCTAGTGGCTCTATACAAACTTTTCATTGTCATCGTCACCATCCAAGTGTAACCGCTAACGTTGCAACTGGGAATACTCGGTTGCATCGTCACTTCAGAGCCCGGGGTCCGCTACCTAACCTAGGTGATTCGACGAGGTTACTGCGGTTTTTACACAGAGCGACTGTCGTCTGACCTCCGCAACCCAAAGGGTAGACTAGAACCAATCCTAGGATAGGTACAAACGCTAGATCAAGTTTGGGACCAACTGCTTTACGAGCCTTCCGAAGCACGGAATCATCTTTCTTTTCAGATAATCAGGTGATTCAAGCCTGCAATATCCTAACCAGACTGGAACCAACTTTTCACAAAGTATGCTTCCCAGTAGGATTTGAACCCACGACCTCCGAATCACAAAACAGACGCCTTGACCACTGGACCACGGAGGCCGTCAAACTTTTCATTATATTGGAATTAAAACTCTATTTTGCATTATATTCTTTGGGAAGAACTAATTTACTTTTAGTTTAATTGGCTGACCTTCTGCTTATAAATTTCGTTGTCAAAGAAAATCTTTGTTCGTGCACATCATCACTGATGTTTATCATCGAGGTACAAAAAAAGCCATTAAGTATCCTATCATCATCACTAATGATGGGGACGACATTAGAACAGCTACCCTATACTTACCGACGCATAATAAAACTAAGCTGTTTATCATATAATTACTTATAATGAGAACTCTATGGCTTTTCGGAATTTTACGGTCATCTAATATGCTAATTTATTTTATATTCACCCAAAATATTATAAAGATTTAAGTTTTTGAAGAACCTTGAATTTAGACTGATTTTACAAGTATTCAACCGACCGCGCAGCGAATGAATGTCAAAGTTTCAAACACTTATTTTCTATGCAGTCTTTTTGAATTCTTTCGAAAAAGGGTCTATATTATTGTGAAAACATTTATTTATTTCACTTTATTCTAAATGTAATACGCAGTCTTAAGAGGGCGCCTGATGACAGTAATCTATTTTTTTCTCCCGCTTCCACGCACACAAATTTACTCTAGCCGAAGCGAGACAGCGAGCCATCCGGGGCGTCGGGAATCGTGGAGGGTCAATGAGGTTGGTTCTGGTTTTGAGGTTTTTTTCGTTTTACAAAGAATATTTAAGAGTTATTTAAAAAGTAAGACATATGATTACTGCCTTATGTTTAATACAATTATAATACAAAGTTACAAGTGCTACAATATTGTATTTCGTGGTATTGGTTGTATACATTATTGTGTATACAATATTGATTTGGAGGCAACTTCGCAATGTTTTTCTATCGAGAAAATTTTAAGCAATCGTGTTTTCGAAACTTATTATCTTTAGAGTTAGTCCTGAACTTTGCTGTGTTATTATTTCAAAGTAAGTATTTCGTTAATATTGATAAATATTAAGGATCGCTCTAAGAACTTTAGGGTAGTATAGGCTCTTAAAGCCTTAGTTTTATCTACCAGACAACCCACTGGTGGTGCCAAGAAAAAGAAGACTTTAGAAGGCGATGCTAATTATATTATTTATCAATTGCTTTAAAAAGATATTCATAATAATATAATATATAAATAACGTCTAACAAAATATACTGAAACTATTTTCAGGGTAGATTCAGTCAATGATACTGAACAACTTCATGGACTGAGCTCCAAAAATGTTGCTGGTTAATAAAAAGTCACCCTGTTTATAAGATATAAATACATATATATTTATTTCAAAAATATTTTTTTGTATGGGAGGTATGATATGTTCCTTGGGGAAAGTTGTTGTCATGGTCTGATCCAGGCCCTGTATATTTTATTAAACACTCCTTATCATTAGTTATGCTTTAAATTTCCTCCATAGCCCATACGATATCCTTTTAAAGCTATCATAATAATATGAGCTCTATGCTTAGTTAGCTACCATCAAAAAAGACGGTAACGGGAACGCATATTTCATACCCAAAATCTCCCAACGCATATGAATTACGTTTGATAGACGTAGAATTAGCGTAATGGACGAACTCTCGCGTGCGTCCCCGCGTTCCAGAGTAATGACGAGCGAGAGCGAGTAAACACATCGGTGGTGGAAAATAAAAATAAGGACAGAAGATGTGCCTTGGTTACCGCACGGGCGTTGCCAGAAGAAAAGTACAGGTACAATATGTCGTCTTTATAGTTTTTGGCAACCTCTGTGGCGTAATGGTCAACACGCTAGTCCGTCGATCCGGAGGTTCTGGGATCAATTTCCAGCCAAGGGCATGTTGGAAAATTGTCTTTTTCAAATTGTCCTGGGTCTTGGGTGTTTATCTATATGTGTATTTATTATAAAATATAGTATCGATGAGTTAGTATCCCATAACACAAGTTTAAACTTACTTTGGGGCTAGCTCAATCAGTGTGATTTGTCCCTATATATTTATTTATTTATCCTTAAATACTTTTAAACTATCGCGTTGCATTAAATTAATGCATACGGGAATAAACGCGAAACGCACCTTTTTTATTTATTTTGCGTTCGGTGAAACCCGAACGAAACGTCATCAAAATAAATAAATAAAGGTACGTTTCGCGTTAATTCCCGTATGCATTAATTTATTTATCCTTAACGAAGTAGACAGAGCCTAGGACCGTAAGACCCAAAGGCCAACTTTAGTGAAACAGTGGGGTGGGCGTGAAGATCGAATAGGAATCAAAATACTAATGGGTTGCTAGTTGGCTAGTTGCATCGCCTATTGATATGATGGAGATTATGCTCATTACTACTTTTTTTTTCTTTTCTCTCAGGCCAATATAGAAGATATACGTTCGTGCGTTACGTTCTTTTTGAAGAACTTCATATTGTTTTATCTGGGAAAAACCGTAGCAGGAAGCTCAATCTACAACTTTATGTTCAGGAGAAAATCTGAAACACGGGTGTGCATACATCTATTTGTCAATAAGATTGTTAGCAATTAACTCCATAATAACAATAAACTCTTTCATAATAAAATCTTTTTTTTATTACGACGACTGACATACGAATCTATACACCAACTATACACTCTACCGCACAATACAGAGGTGAAACATCTGTCATACACTTTCATTTGTGCGGACGGTATGTCCGGCATCTCAATGACTGTACTTTTAAATTTTCAACTTTGGAACACGACTGTTATTTTGTACGTCGTTAGTACTGTCTCCTTTTGAGAAAATAAAAAAAAAATATTATCTTAATCATTTTTCTGAGGATTTTTGTCTATGAAGAATGTACTTGAAAGCAGAACCTATCCCTCCAAAAACATTTTCACGTAAATGTAATGCCAAGACGAGTAGGTACATTTTGCTGCCACTATAAAAAGGTTATCAGATTCTAAGAGCCAAGCTCCTCTACACTCCTTAACCTAATACCATACCTACTCCTACCCATAGCGTATAAAGCTCTGTGTGATACCGAGTCTTAAGTTCTATACAAGCCCCCAGATCTCGTTAAAGGCAGCCGTTAGGCTTAGGTTGCGACCATTAGTTCTTTTTTACTTTTTAAAGGTTTCTGTAAGTATCTATGTATATTCAAAACGGCTAAAACTAAGACTATTATAATCATCTCAAACTTTTGTGTCCCCCGCCTCACGACCATATCATAGGTACCTAGTATAAAAAAATATTAAAAAGCCAAAAAGCCAATTATAAAACTCAGACTACCTTTAGGATGCATATATGTGGGATTAACTTCACCAAAATGAAGCTGACAGCGACAAAAGAGAAGGTGACATATTTTTCTTTTGCAAATTGATTCTAGTGGACTTTATAATGTGAAATTGGCGTAGTATAGTGTTATAAATGCTCATGCTTATGAACAATATGTGAAGAAGTTAAAGTGGGCAGTTATAGTACGACTGTAGTGATATTTGTTTAGCGGACTGTGTGGTCTTTAGGGCCGTCTGCCACTCAATCGGCTATGAAAACCAGTGAACTCGTATAGATTTGTCACCAGAAGCTCCCTTGAAGCAATCAAATGCCTACACCAACCTTTGATTGTATGTATTTGTTAGGAATAAAGAAGCAACAAAACTAAACATGGGCTCTAAAAGACTTGTATCCAGGGCCGAAAATAATTCTAAAAAAAAAATTGCAAGGCGTCTTGTTTTTTTTTTAAGAATTATTTTACGGCCCTGGATACGAGTCCTGTATGTTGTTTCTTTATTCCTAACCAACGTTACAAGTTTCAATCACAGGGTAGGCCCTTTGATTGCTTTTACGGAGCTTCTGGCGACAAATCTATGGATTAAGGTTTAAATCATGTAGAGTTAGTGCGCTTTTCACAGAAAAAGTGTAAAGATTCTATTTAAATTATGAAAACTATTTATTGTAACAAATCGCTAATTCTAAATAGAATAGATTTTAATGTAATTTCTTTAAAAAATACCGTTACAATAATATATCAAAATATAAAATTTACGTCGCCGAAAGGTCGGCGAGTCGAATTGACCCGGCAAAGGTACGTAACTCAAAAACTGGTGAATTTATCAAAAAAGGTCTGACACGTTTCGGTAACAATTAATTTATGTTATTTTTTATTATTGATGAAAGACAATTCCGGTCGCCTTGGTAGATTAGGGTTAGTTAACTATTAATGAGGTTTTTTTTAATTTAGATATTGCGGTGAAGAAAAGATACACAATTTGTTACAGTTATTATTTTTGCTCCTGATTTATATTTAATAGCTGATAGAAGATAAACTATAAGATTTTTTTGGCCAAATCACACTGATTGAGCTAGCCTCAAAGTAAGTTTTTCAACTTGTGTTACAATACTAACTCTATGGTACTATATTTTATGATAAATACATATAAGTATACATAAACACCTAAGATCCAGGAGAATTTGAAAAAGGACATTTTCCAACTTGCCCTGGCTAGGGATCGAACCCAGACTTCCAGATTTGCCGAATAGCGTGTTAACCATTACGCCACGGAGGTAGTCAGATAATTAGGAAAAAATTAAAAAAAAATCATAACAAATCAAGAAAGACTTATGCGAGTTTGATACAGAGCCTAAGATCCCGGTATTACAATATATAACAATATATAGTTTATTAGCAAGGTATAACAAGATATAGTTTATTAGCACAGCGATTTAGGTTCCACCTTTTATAGGTATTAAAAATGGAATTTGTCCACATTTTTTCTACTAGTTATATTTAGTCGACTGTGTTTATTTGACTGCCTCCGTGGTCCAGTCGTCAAGGCGTCTGCCTTGTGATCCGGAGGACGTGGGTTCAAATCCCACCGGGAAGCACACTTTGTGAAAAGTTGCTTCCAGTCTGGTAAGGATATTGCAGGCTTGAATCACCTGATTATCCGAAAAAAAAAGATGATCCCTAGCTTCGGAAGGCACGTAAAGCCGTTGGTCCCGAACGCCATCTAGCGTTTGTACCTATCCCAGGATTGGTTCTAGTCTACCCTTTGGATTGCGGAGGTCAGACGGCAGTCGCTCTGTGTAAAACCAGTAACCTCGTCGATTCACCTAGGTTAGGTAGCGGACCCCGGGCTCTGAAGCGTAACTGCTGACGATGCAACCGGGAACACGTGAGGATGATGATGATGATGATATTTAGTGTATTTAGTCATGATTTATTATATCCATAGTACGTTTATCCAGTTAATGCAAACACAGCAAAGAGAAACAGCTAATAATGTATGTAATAATTATGTTATACCTAATTTATATTTTAATTTACTGTACACCACATTAAATTCACATAATGTCACATAGCCTATTAACCAGCAAACAACCAAGAAGCTTAAATTCTAACGATACGTCATTTGTCTATGTACTTACGATATCACCATCGGATGTCATGGTCAAAATCAAAGTCAAAAAGTTTTATTCAATATTTATATCACTTATTGAAGGTCATTATTTTTAATTATTTTTACTGCAAAAGCTACCGATACTAGCGTTTCGCAACGACCACTGCTGAGAAGAAACGCCGAAAGAAACACATTTACACAGTACTGGTCGCCTACGCGCCAGAAGGGCTTTGTCAGTTTACAAAGATATTATGCCTAATACAATGTTATCACAATATAACATGTAAAGCTTGCGAACGAGTGCCAAATCCAATTTACAAAAATAAGTAACACTGAGTAGTCCGAGCAATGGAATGGAAGGTATATACAAACAAGGGAACAGAACATACGTAAATAGATACATATCTACATAGCCATACATACATAGCCATACATACATAGCGACGAAACACATAGCCCTCGTTTAGGCTTCGCTGCTGTAGTGTAGTTGAATTAAAAGTTGACAGTGCATTGGCAACACTTCTATAATAGTCTAATTATACTTTAATTCGACTATTAGAGAAGTGTTGCCAATGCAATGCAAAAAACTAAAAAAAAAGCACACACTAATATTCATAAAAATCTACCATCTTAAATCCGTCGTATAGTGCGTAATCTGACCACTCAGCGCTATTAAGGTGAAGTTAGAAGCAAATGACCTTGAAGTGGCGCGGACGGATCACCAATAATAATTTCAACGGCAGAATTCATAAATTTAAAGGGCTAATTAGTGCCTAACATTGTGAAATATGGAAATTTTAACCATATTTACGAGTTAAGGCCGTACCTAAATTTTCCGAGGTCCAGTGCTGCCCCCATTTAAAATAAATCATTTCAAAGACATCATTTAAAATTTTGCAACTATCAAGTCCTACATAATCCTTCAAAGTATTTTATGAACTACTGTTTACAGTTTATAATGAGAACGTTAATCTTTACTACGCTCATTTGCCAAAAGTGGCCGTTTTTCGCAAATGTGCGTAGTAAAGCTTAAAGTTCTTACTTTAAACTGTAAACAGTAGTTCATAAAATACTTTGAAGGATTATCTAGGACTTGATAGTTGCAAAATTTTAAATGATGTCTCCGTTTTCTTTGAAATGATTTATTTTAAATGGGGGCAGCACTGGACCCCGGAAAATTTATTTCAAATGAGGGCGCCACTTCTGCTTGGTATTCACCTTAAACTAATAACTATACAGGTTGTATATCGTCAACAAAATTTGTTATTGTGGTTTCGCTGCCTGCAGCCTCACAACCACACCAAAACATAACTTAATCCGTTGTCTTCGTTTTTTCGGTAAACTCAAATAGACGCCTCGAGGTGTTGAATTTAGAAAAACATCCAATGACATCTGTCAACCACTGTGTGGTCCAAAATTCGGTGTTGCGACGTTCCGAGCATAATTAAGCATAATTAATTTCTTGTGGCAACACAGTGGTGTTTCCGTATGTTTTTAAAACAGCCTGGGGAGACAGACATTTGGTCGACGGGAGTTTGAAAAGTTACCGTCATTATATCGAAAGTTAATTTTCGCCCTTTATACGTTCGTAATTATTACGCTTTATTTGATTTGAATAGGCTGAAGTGGGCTGTTGGTATTGTGGTATTATTTATTATTTATTGTATGTTTTTCGATTGTATTTACGTTATAATAAGTACCTGGGTGACCGAGCTTTGCTTGATGAAAAACACAAAGAAAAGAGGTTCTATATAAATTAAACCTAGCTAGATCGATTTGCCATCCCCGAAACTAAATTTTCATTGAAATCGTTGGAGCCGTTCCCGAGATCATAAATAAACATTTTTTTATATACTTATACTACAAGAATTGCTCGTTTAAAGTAATAGGAGATTAATGTTTGTTTGTTTGTTTGTAATAACTTTAATGTACCAAAAATTTTAGTATAAAAGACAACATAATACGAAAGAGCAAATATACAAAGGCGGACTTATCCCATGTAGGGATCTCTTCCAGTCAACCTGCTTCAAATTAAATGTTCGTATATAATGCGTATTTTGAGGTGTAATTTTATACACTGCCATAGCTATTTAGCTATATATACCCTCACATATCGTGCATATATTTAGCCGTGTGGTTCCTTATCGTGTGTTTCCCGGCAGAGTAGAATACACAGACCAAGGGTGGTAGAATAGGACCACTCCAAGTCTTCCCGTGGATGTTGTTGAAGGCGACTTAGGAAACACAAGCTAAACAAAGCTTATAAACATCAATGAGACCTCTCCAACTCGTCTGGCCAGCATGGAGAGTGTATAGGCCGAATCCTCTGACTGCTCTAGCTAATATGGCTCTAGTAGTACGAAGAGGGTCGTGCTCCTGCAGTGGAGACTAAAAAAGACTTGATGATGATGATGACCCACACATACTATCACGTCTTTATCCTTAATGGGGCAGACAGAGCATATTGGGTTTTATGGCTCTAAGCAGACAGAGCCCAGGGCCGCAAAGCCACTTTTAGCGTGATTCTGGGAGAGAAGATAAAAAAATGAATCAAAATAGTGATGGGTTGCTAGCCGCATCGCCTATTAACATGATTCGCATTTTCGCCCATTCCCTCAATCGGCTTTTATGATCTGCGCAGGAAGAGACGCAGCTGGTACAATTATTATTTAGCTATTATTAAATAGCTAAGTACTTATACAGGGTCTAACAAAATATAAAGAAACTATTTAAGAGGTGAATTCAGTCCATGATACTGAACAACTTTCCCCAAGGAACATATATCGAAATATGAAAAATAATTTTTAACTTTCCATACAAACTCGGATCTTGTATGGGAGGCCAAAAAATATTTTTCATATTTCGATATATGTTCCTCGGGGAAAGTTGTTCAGTATCACAGACTGAATCTACCCTTAAAATAGTTTGAGTTTATTTTTTTAAACCCTGTATACTACTCCAATGACCGAGTGTCCAAATTACGAACATTGAACAAACATACATACATAATAAACCAAACGCACGGAGACCCCTGCATAATGTATAAACTGAATAAACCATGACAGCGCTCTGAATCTGATATCTCGACTTCCGGTTAGTGATGTTATATCCGGTGTTTGCTGTTAAGGAAATAATACCGCGCTAGGCTGTGTCTGCCCAGTTAGGAATAAAGACGTGATAGTGTATGTATAGTGTGACAGAAATTACCGTTATTGGCGCAGACGTAGAAATTTAAACTTCAACATAGATTTTTATTAAGGCCGTACTTAAATTTTCCAGGGTCCAGTGCCGCCCCCATTTAAAATAAATCATTTTAAAGAAAACGGAGACATTATTCAAAATTTTGCTACTACCAAAGCCTAGATAACCCTTCAAAGTATTTTATGAACTACTGTTTACAGTTTAAAGTGAGAACGTTAAGCTTTACTACGCACATTTGCGAAAAACGGCCACTCTTGGCTAATGTGAGTAGTAAAGCTTAACGTTCTCATTATAAACTGTAAACAGTAGCTCATAAAATAGTTTGAAGGGTTATCTAGGATTTGATAGTAGCAAAATTTTTAAAAATGTCTCAGTTTTCTTTACGATTTTAAATGGGGGCAGCACTGGACCCCGGAAAATTCAGGTACGGCCTAACTACCCCGTAGGCACAGAATACAGTAAGAGTAAACAGAACGGAATCTCCTAAGGTACGCGCAATATGCGTCCGTATTTGGTAGTAGCAAAATGTTAAATGATGTCTTCGTTTTCTTTAAAATGATTTATTTTAAATGGGGGCAGCACTGGACCCCGGAAAATTTAGGTACGGCCTTAATAATACCTAGCTTCTTCTTTTCGTGTCGATGGTACTTTACTTACTATATTTTGTCACTCCAGTATCGGGCCACTTCGATAGCTGTATCATTTGCGGCCATCAGGTCATCCCAGATACCGGTGTTTGGGCACCTGGGACACAGTACGTGTTCCATATCTGTCTATCATTTTCCACCTGACCAGATTATGTTTACAACGGCCCACCTGCGGTCTTAGTCTGTTTAAAGATTTCCAAATCGGCCAGGCTGATCATTGCCAGGTGGAAGCTTCTCTAGCGGGGTGATAAAATTGGGTGATAAATACCAACTACAATAGATATATCGGAAATATTAATATGTCGTGCTTATTAAATAATAAATAGTCATTATCTGTATTTGTCTGTTATTTGTCAAATGCCGTAGTAAGTGTGAAATACTAAATTAAGTCATTACTCTACAACATATTAATTAATGTCGTTTGTATAGTGTACATAATATATAGGTACTTACGTATTCTTCTCGTGTCAGTAAGAAACGTGGACTGAATAAATTATATCTAAGTATTATGTCGTATAGGTATTGTATTTACTATGGGTACAATAATATAGAGTTTTCTCTTCCCGCAAGAATGCCAAAGACCTTGCAAAATAAAGAAGAAATAGACGGAACAGTTCAAATGATTTGACTAGTTTTACGACCGGCCGCCTGCCTGTCGTCAACCCTCTTTGGGAATGCAATTGTAGCACGAGATGTTTGTGCAGTCCTTTAGTCGCCTCTTACGACATCCACAGGAAGAGATGGAGTGGTCTTATTCTAACCCGGAACCACACGGAAGAGAAGCCTATTATTATAACATGATATTTACTTAATGAAAATACTAACGAAAGCTCAGGATCGAGATGGTTGTAAAGCTGGCCTGGTTGGATTGTGTAGACTTAAAATATAAATATATTTAATTATAGAAATTGATTGGCAGTGGGCGGGACACATAGCGCGACGAACCGATGGCCGATGGGGCAAAAAGGTTCTCGAATGGCGACCACGTACTGGCAAGCGAAGCGTAGGACACCCACCCACAAGGTGGTCAGACGACCTGACCAAGGTCGCTGGAAAGCGCTGGATGCAGGCCGCTCTAGATCGGTCATTTTGGAAAACCTTGGGAGAGGCCTATGTCCAGCAGTGGACGTTATGCGGCTGAAATGATGATGATGATGATAGAAATTGATACTACATAATAGGTAGTCTAATTATGTACTGCTTAAGTACCAAGACACTAAAACAAATTTAAAATAGATATAAAAATAATATTAAATAACGAAATCACTTCAATTTTAAACCCGTACTCGGTAGGAATTTATAAGTGTAACAAAAAGTAAGTATCTACCTACCTATGTTTACAATACAGGAAAAAATAAAAAAAAAGGTTGAGTTTGTGCAACTTAAAAAACCGAAAGCATTCTGCAAAATACTTAGTGAGAATGTAAACAGGTGTTTTCTTCAAGTTAAATAGCTCGGAGCGTTGCGAATCAATATCGACAGACGCGATCCAAACACCGAAAAACCAACAATATGCGCCCGCGCAACACTACAGAAAAAAATCACAACCAAAACCAACCATTGTGAGCATTGTAACGCACAGCCGTCAAAACTGCTCACTTAACCCTACAATAGCCGTAGAGAATTACAATTAATCGACGCGACAAGAAATGCCAGTAAAAAAACGTCAAAATATTGCCGGTTGACGCGCGGCAGCCCCCACTGGCGTCGGAGTGGCCAATGGGGAGGCGCGTACGGAACCCGCTACCGCTTTTGAGCCAATAGCAAGCCCCGGGGCGGAGTTCGAAGCTACGCACGGCGTTTCGCCCCCAGCGAAAGGCTTGTAGCCTCCAGTCGTTTACAGATAAGCCTGCGGGATGGTCGATTATTATTACGTTTACGCGTCTCCGTGATCTACGCCCCGGGCGCATCGGATATGTACAAAGTGCGATAACTTATCTGAACTCTTGTGATATGGGACTCAGTGCGTTCTGTGATATGGTTGCCTTAGTATAGATTTAGCGGCATGAACCTTTACATGCAGTGCCATCGTGAGGTATGCAATACTTGTTATTATGTAGTGATATGAAGAGTGCGCCGCGCAGCTTTGATCTGGCTATAACCTAATGCTATCTGACCTAAAACGTATAGCTGTAATTGTGAACAGGATATCTATAGACACCTTAAAGGGCCATAGAATCTATACAACTATAGAGCTCTCAAGAAATATTTCGTCAAAGAGTGATGCTTTTTTATTTCTTTCTACTAGTATGTTTAAGTCAGACAGTGAGTCAACAGTGGTCTATAGCATCTAATCTAGGTTTTTGTTTTATCGGCGATTATAATTAAGATTTCTTTTTCTATTAACAAATTGTGGCGGATAACTTATCTGGCTATACAGTAGGGAAAACAGAAAATTTGTTACGACAAGAAAAAGTGAAATCGGTAAACCAACCTATAGTTAATTAAAAAAAATAACTAGATAACTTCACAAGTCTTTTTCCTTTATTGCATAGGTACTCATTTTGTTTTTCAAATTGCGTCGGCTTTTGAACTATTGCTACAATATACTATTTGTACCTACATAACTTTTTCTATAGGAAAACCTTTACATCTACATTTTGAGTTTAAGTAGTTGTAATATGTACTGTAGTAAATATTATCGTAATAAACAAGTCTCCATACAATGTTTTAAGAAACGATGAAAAAATCACGTTTCAGAACGACGCCCTTTAATTTTTAACTATAACTAATTTTTTGTAAGTGTTATAGCGGCCACGTGAATACATAGTCAGTGATAATTTTAATTGATTAGTAGCTATTACGGTTCAAGAGAGCTCTGTGACAGACGGACAGACAGCGGAGTCTCAGTAATTAGGATCTAGACACCCTTTGGCTACGGAACCCTAAAAACAATTTAATAAATAGGGCATAGAATGCCCAAATGTCCTTGTATAAACTGGGTTATAGTTAGACTAATCATACATTGACAAGGTATGATATGCTGCCAAGAACTAAGAACATGATATAGTCTCTTAAATTCCAGTTCTACTTGTTGTAATTATCAAAGTAGGTTCAATATAGAGTAAGAGTTGTAGATACGGTACGTAATATACATGGATATAATATAATTAATATAATTATAATTACACACTCTACTTGGCTATCCACGAAGACCAATTTTTTTTGGATCCTATAATTGCGATATTTTTATAACTTGACCTATGACATTATATTTACTTAAGTAGATGCAAAGTGTAAAAAACTTTCTAAAGCTATGCTCATATTTTTACAATTTTGATAAATACTTATTCGATGTATGTGGGGTGAGCAAACAGATTTATCAGTAACGCAGTTCTATTTATCAAGGACTGTGTAATTATTATGCTGTATTTTTTTTTATAGCCGCGAAATATATCTATCTAGAGTCAAAAAGTCCATGGATGATGCCTGAAAAAAAATTAAAAAGATATTTTATCATTTATATTTTTATTTTTTAATTAAATCTTTATTGACCACAATGGTACAAAAGGTGGACTTAATGCAAATGCATTCTCTACCAGTCAGCCTTATTTATTACGTGAGTCGTAGGTTTTTAGAAGCAGCTTACTTTGCTATTTTTAGAAAAAGCTTTTAAAATGTACTGTATTTATTCATGTAGGTAACATGTGCTTCTGTACAAAAGAGAAATTTAAATTGTAACCAATTTTAATTGTACCAATATTTTCTGCTTGGTAGAGAATGACATATGGCAATAGGTCCACCCCTTATACAATACTTTTTTGCGCAATACAATTTTGAATACTTAAATGAAATAAAGATAACAACAATTGAATGTAATAAACAGTTACAGTTAGTGTTGAGAGCTCGTACTACTTTTAAAAGAATAAAACCCTTGACAGAGCAGCCTATGCATTTAAGACATTCTTCTAAAGGGTACAATTAGCCCGGTCGAGTTTTTTCCTAAGTTATACTTTGAGGATTATAATTGACGGTCCCAGGGTTAAATTATAGGTGAGACATTGGATCCGTCGAACGTCGGTTTGGTTTTGGCGAGTTCTTACATTTCTATGTTTTGTAAATAATTATCAGTTCTGATCTAGTTTATTTATATATTATTGTGAATAATTTACTTAATAATAAAATAAGTACATAAACTAAAGCTTAAAACCTAAATATAATTCAATTAAACTAAAGCTATAATTAAAAAAAAACAAACAGAAAACGAAATATCTAATAATATATTTATCATATTTGTAACGATAGTGTGTTATTTTTATAACAAGTCTCAGAAACAATTGTGTGATGATATCAAAAAATAATGGCTTTACACCTAATTTTAAGTAGATAAATTCACAATATCATTAGTGCAAAAAGGCATTATTTATTTTTTATTATATTTTAATTATTAATTGTCCAAAAACATTTGAGTATAAAATACAATATAATACGAAAGAGCAAATATACAAAGGCGGACTTATTCCATGTAGGTAAAGTAATAAATTTCTGAGATCATAACAACAAGAATGACGATAATTAATCCATGTGAGCACTTCTCTTTTGTTTACTAAACATCTATTATGAAGTGATTTGTGTTCCGATCTGATGAACTTGAGGTTTATTAAGACCTTATTGATCTTGTATACTTTATCTATTATACTTGTGTTACTTTAGCATTAAGACAAAGATAGTTGTAGATACGGTACATGGATATTTGAAAGAATCACACAGTATTAATAATAAAAGGTAAGTCTTTAATTTCGCTCTTGCTTACAAACCTATGAACTTATATGCACTTTAAAAAAATACTTAACAACAAAGAAGAATTTTAAAAAAAACACTGTCCTACACTAGGCTAGGCCTGAGCCTGACTGTAGGCAACCAATATATCGATCGAGTTACCAATACTGCCAAATGGCTGTACTACAAGTACCTAATAAGTATCTACTGTTATGTACATTATGAAATCACTTTTGAAACTACTATTGTTGAAAAATATAGCTTGCCTACTTGTTTCTATTTATCCTACCTACCGATAAGTAGAAAATTTTATTGCAGTTTACCGATAATAAAATTTTCCGGATACATGTTTCAAGAAGATTAATCTTCCGATATAAAGAAGCTCACCGGTAAGCAACAAAATCATTACTTAGTTGCATACAATTATATGCAGTTACTACAGAAACGAGTTTAACCACTGGATGATAAATTAGTGCTTTCTTGATTGACGCGCCAATCTACGTCAGGCCGTATTATGCAAAGACAGATGCGTAGCGGTCGCTTAGACCGGCGCGGCGACGGCAGGTTAACTGTTTGAATAGTGATGCGCCGCCGGGAACTTCCATATTCAAAATTTAAAAAAAAAAGTTTACAGAATATAAAGACTAGCTATCTCAAACATTGTCCCCTGTTCTATTTTTGTAGATATGGCGGTGTGAATTTCATCATACGTTTTTAATTTTCAAACAATGAAATCTGGTTACTTACCGATGGAAAGTTATTTATTTACACTTTGCCGTGTTCCTTGAGTTTTACGGTATATTTACATACACAAGGCACTTTAATTATATTCACCATGTTTTCTTATGGTTTTCGCTTATAAACTGTCAAAAGTACCTACTAGGCGTTTACCTAAGAGCTAGCAAGCTGGAGATAGCTACAATCCGCTAGTTTTCAACAAGACAAATCAGACACTTTTTTCTTAACGTCAAAACAAACATTTTCTATGAGATTTGTATTAAATATCGTACTGTGACGTCATAGTTTTTTGGAGTCAAACAGCGCTCTTAATATTCGTTTTTCAGCAGTAATAAATCTAAAATCACGTTAAAAATGGATGTGATCCATGACAAGTGACATTATTTTGTGACGTTTCATTCTCATAACAGTACCAAATAATTTATTTTTGACTCAGGAAACAACCCAATTGAACGGGAAAGAATAGTGATACGTAGCGTCTCCTCTAGTTTTACATACGAGTAATAGCTCTTTGGTTAAGTATTAGGTTCTAGATATAATACTTAACTTCTTTTTTTTCTGTAATTTTTTGCAACTAGTTCATTCCATGATACTGTTAACATCCTCGGAATCCACAAACGAGCTGAATAGAATAGCGGATCAAATAAAATACGGGATATCGAAAATTTTCATGCTTTCAACATGCCCTGCAGTTGTAAAAATTTTAACACTGGTTTCAGGTATAATTGTGTTCTTTTAATTAAAAGAATACAATTAATTACAATAATTATTTTATAAAAAATCTTGAATTAAAATTTGCTCAAAATAGGAAAAATACTTGGATGTTTATCATGTGAATCAAAGTTCTAGAACTTATCAATACTCCTAAAATATATATAATATAATATTTATGTGCTAATTATATAGGCGAACGGTCCATTAATATTCGTAAACAAAAAATCGAGGTTTTCCACAGAAGATTAGCATTATTTAGCCGTGTGGTTCCCGGCAGAGGAGCATGCAGCACTGCAGGAGCATGACCCTCTCTGCACTACCAGAGCCATACCTGGCCAGAGCACTCAGAGGATTTGACTTACACTCTCCACGCTGGCCAGAGGTCTCATTGATGTTTATATGCTTTGTTTAGCTTGTGTTTCCTAAGTCACCTACTACAACATCCACGGGAAGACTTGGAGTTAGGTCCACTCCATAAATTTTACTTGGTAGCTTGGAGTACTTTCGACAGTTTTTAAGCGAAAACCATCGCAAACATTGTAAAAATAATTAAAAATGACTTGGTGTGTGTTAGAATACTGTAATAATACCTTAATGCAAGTAACACGGCAAAGTGTAAAGAAATAACTTTCCATCGGTAAGTAACTAGATTTCGTTGTTTGAAAATTAAATACGTAGGTATGTTAAAATTCACTCCGCCATATTTAAAAAAATGGTACAGTGTGTTTGAGAAAGCTGGTCTATATACAGGCTGACTTTTTATCCACCAGCCAAATTTATGGAGCAAGTTCAGTCCATGATACTGAACTACTTTCCGTAAATACAATTAACGAATTTTGTTTGTTTTCTTTGTTTAATTTTAGTTTAGTTAACTTTTTTTTTCACTTATAGTTTAATTTTAGCTTTAACTTTATTATGTGTACAATAAGATAAATCTTTATAAATTAAATATTTTAATTAACGAAAAACTAAAATAAAAATTCTCCTCCGCCAAAAGTGGCCACGGCAAGTTTTAAAGCTAGACGGACTAATGTAAATACTTTCAACGGTGGTGGTTCATAAAATAATTTAAAGGGCTGTAAAAGTTAACAATTTATTTCAAATGAGGGCGCCACTTCAAGGCCATTTGCCTATACGTTCACTTTAAAATTAGGGCTGCTACACACTTATTCGGACCAGCGCTGTCGGTTCGGCAGTATTTGTCGAACAACAAAGCCGACCCGAAGCAATCCGCTAGGTGACAACAAGTCAAATCAGGCACTATTTTCTAAACGTCAAAACAAAAATTTTCTATAGGATTTGTATGAAAAACAAAACTTTTTTGAGTCAAATAGCGCTCTTAATATCAGTTTTTCTAAACTAATAAATCCAAAATCATGTTAAAATATGTATGATCAAGTGTCACTATTTTGTGACGTTTTATTCTCTTATCAGTACCAAATAATTAATTTTTGACCCAGTCATCTACCCAATTATCTCGGCTTTTCCCCCGAACATTCATCTATATATAGCCGTGTGGTTCCCGGTAGAGTAGAATAGGACCACTCCAAGTCTTTCCGTGGATGTCGTAGAGGGCGACTTAAAAACACAAGCTAAACAAAGCTTATAAACAGCAATGAGACCTCTCCAACCCGTCTGGCCAGCGTGGAGAGTGTAGGCTAAATCCTCTACTACTCTTGCTCATATATGGCTCTGGAAGTACAGTACAGGGAAGGTCAAGCTCCTGCAGTGGAGACTAAAAAGACCTGATGATGATGATGATTCATCTATATTCATATATATTTGATTTTACCGCCCGGCTGTGCCTATTAATATCGACCTGAATAAGTGTGTAGCAACCCTTACTTGCAAGAGAGTAATTTACAGTAATAAAGGAAGAAGATTATGCCTCATAGTTATTACAAAGTGTTCTCCATGCTAGGCGGTCTGTACTCAGGGCATCATTTACACTGTGACAGCTCCATTACAGGAAGGCAGACGTTGTCAACAATGCAGTATGAGTAGTGTTTGCTTCGTTTTGTTTAATTTTTAGTGTTCCGTACCCAAAGGACGCCAATGGGACCTTATTACTAAGACTCCTCTGTCCGTCGTCACAGGGCTCTATCTCTTGAACCATAATACCTAGATACTTCAAATTTTCACCGATTATGTATTACTGTGGCCGCTATAACAAAAAATATTGAAAATAAGATAAAGTTCAAAATTAAAGGGAGTCGTCATACAAGAAACGTATTTTTTCAGCGTTTTAATAGGAAGTACGGAACCCTTCATGTATGAGTCCGACTCACACTTGACTGGTTTTTTAAATATACAATTACTTATGTATGTACAGATTAACATATTTTTCTTACGAGGTAGACGATGACGAAAGGGATCCTATATAGCTGGATAAAAAAAATATCATTTTAGCGCATTACCGATGCATTTTAGCTGCGCTGCGCCTTTTACCTTTTTTTTCTCTAGTAGTGCGTATCACGTCGCACAATAAGAATACCGAAGACCGATTTAAAACACTGGCCGGATTTAAAAAAAAAATATGAATTTCATTTAAAATTTATTTTGATCATTTAAAAAAATATGCTGACATAAATAATTATTTATGGCCAGCTATATCGCTTCTAACTTAATGAATTAATTTCCTTGACCTACGCGAAAGGGATTTAAAAATAAAACAATCGGCTCAAACGAAATGAAGGGACTAAAAGCTGGCGATCCCATTAAGGCGCTGTCATCGCTCACTTGATAAGATTTAAAAATTTAAATTACCCGCACAATAACGTTGCTGTCAAATCCGCCATTAATTTCCAATTTTGAATTTGGAACGGGAGCGGCGGTAGGGCTATGGCAACTGTTTTGTTGAAATTAAAAATAGTGTTTTCTTACCTTTCCTTTTAAATCACAAGTATAAATAAATAACTTATTATGAGCAACAATTACGCCTCTAAAATTTTTTTTACTAACAAAGTTATCATCAATTTTGCCATTACTAAGTATTACAAATATCAAATTAGTGCTTCTTATAAATATATTATTAGTGCATAAAGAAAGTTACTCGTAGTATACTAGTAATTTAGTTAGTGAAAATTACTTAAAAATATAAATTTTGCTTTTGAGAATGTAAAATGCATCAATTTAATTGCATCAAGTGCTCATAGGCTTCACTTTCAGGATGAACCGAATGAGCCGCTTTCAGTATCTACCTTTTGATCGACATTCATATCATCTTCGAAGAAGAAAAAGGCGAAATACTCATTTTGGGTTCCTAAGCAGCTAAGGAAGCAACCGGGAACCCGCCAAGACGAGAATAAGTTAGGCGTTGTCATAATAGAACGTGAGTGCGCAAATATCGCGAGTTCGCGCGAATTTTACTTGTACGAACGCGTGATCAATTTTCATCTCTTTATGTGTCTTAATCAACGTTAGCGCGATTGCAAAAATTTAGTTTTAAAAGACCACGCGATGATCGCCATGCTTGTTGGCGCGAAGATAGCGTAGAAATGTAGGATAACACCTTAAAAATGGGAAGCAATTTTAGCGTTACGACTAACAATAAACAGGAGAATATACTTAGAGATCGATACACTACACCTCAGAATAATAAATTTAAAAAAGTTCTGCAATTGCTAACCCTAACGCATGCAGCGGCCATTTTCAGCGGCCAGTTTTGTCACTGCACAGAATGTAATTCAGATTGAGATAATTAATTCATTAGTTCTCGGCGGATGAAAGCCTTTGTCAAATCATTATGACTTCTATTGTGTCCCGCGCCGTTTATACTTTATTCACTGTGTATATGATTGTATAGATTTGTCCAACCATTCTGTCTTGTCAATATTGAACAATTTGTTTATGTGTAAAATAAAGTAACCTGTATTCTGATCTGCAAGGCAAAAGGATGTATTTATTTAAATATTTTTCTTTTTTGTCGTTCTATAGAAACGCTATCTATGAAACAACTGAGGCGTTATCCCAGTGAAAAAAAAATAGAGGTCAAAAATAGTCTCAATAGATGGCGTTTAATAGTTTGAAATTGTTCTGTCAAAACATCGCCATCTATCTTATGTTACTGTACTATTTTTTTTAAAAAACATGCCATTGTCTTTACAAAAATTGCGGGAAAATATCAAATCAAGTTTGGATTACTTAGTTTATCAATTTTTTTTAATTTTGATTTTTATGATAAAATGAAGAAACAGTTGTTTTTAATTACTAAAGCAACAGTGTTTTAATTATTAAAAACTGTAATTTATTCTTCCGCTTGTGTTCAATACCAATTAGGAGCTACGCCATCTGATTACCACTCGCCACCAAGGTACCTAAGTATGGCCTGAGGGTCTCCACGGTTGTCAACAGGTCTCTAACTCAACACCATCGACAAGTAGACTCGTTCAGACGACTTGCCGCCAAAACGTTAAAACCGATGCTAAGAACTCTATATTATTTATGAATAGCAAATGACACCGACCATAGTTAAACGACTTCCACTGTAGCTTTTGGCCGAAATAAATCTAACTCGTTTGCTCCGCCCACACTGGCTGGATAGACCAGACAAAAATGAATGTTTAGACTGTGTGTACTAGATTTATCTAGGTAGTACTCACTAGTAGGTGTATCTAGGTAGGTATTCACGAGGATTTATAACATTTTTTTGAATTACCATAGACGAATTAATACTAGAGGACTACAATTATGTAAACCTTTCTCTTGAATCACTCTATAAATTATTGTGCGTAGTTTAAAAGCTTTAAGGGTACATACTTACAGAGGGTCAGCTGAAAGGAAGCGATTTTGATTGCCGATTTTGTTGACGGAGCAAATAATACGGCTTGGTAAATGAAGCGCACTTTTGAAAAGTTCAGTCAATAAGAAATCACTTTATGCGTAGTTTAATAAGGTTGACTTTGTAGTGAATGTAAATAGGGCAATTACAAAAGCCTGCTTATGACTTATTTGGAATAAGATAGCCCTTTATTAAATTATTTTATGAATAACAGTTACACATGGCTAAGTAACAGAAAAAAAGGTTAAAAAAAATATTCACTTTTTATGTGAAGCCAAAGTACTTATCAAAACAAATCAAATGAGCCCAAACTTGATAGGGTTGCGTCGTTTTATTACAGGGTTCCTAGGGTCCATCATCAGATCAGCTTCTTGTCACAATAATATTGCATTGTCATCTGATTTACATTAGCATACAACATTTTATCTCAATCGGAAACCGGGAAGTGGGTCAAATTTAACTTGCAAGATTTGACGCAAACAAACAGCAAACATTGCAAGTTAAATAAAAGCTTGTAAAAATACCAAAGACATAAAAAGCTGTTGAAAACTCTTCGATCACCAAAGAAAACTGTAAATTCAAATGACAACTGAAAAGTCTAAACATTAAATTCAGTATTCTCTACTTATTTACAGTCAAAATCACAGGCAGTAGCTAGTTAACCAATCTGATAAAACCTGAATATATCTAATTGGCTATTTCGAAATTCAAATTTCAATAAGCATTGCCGATATTATATTTTAATAGGCAATAAGAGGAAGGATACGCGCTCTCTGTTTTTTTTAATAGTGTGTACGGCACGGGCAGCCAAATGAGAGCGTCGTTGTTTTTTAATTTTTTGATTTATAACCAATGAATTGTGAACAGCAGTTAATGAAGTATTGAGTAATGTCGCGAGGTGAACTACGACGGTCGTATATCGTTTTATTTTAGTATTATAATGGCGCACAATGGTCGTAACTCTTATTGTTTTAGCTCCTTAATAATTCAAACGATTCTTTATGTTTATTGAAGTTAGGAGTTATGTTTTTTATGTTAATTTGAATTGCTATAATGCAATCAATAAAAAAAAATTGCGTGCATTGGTTTACATTTTATGGACATGGATGGAACCGTATCCTGTCACTGTGGCCGCTATAACAACAAATACTAAAAATAAAAAAAGATGAAATTAAAGGGGGTCGTCATACAAAAAACGTGTTTTTTTCAGCGTTTTTAACTCGATCTATCACAGGGCTCTATCTCTTGAACCGTAATAGCTAGACACCTGAAATTTTCACCGATTATGTATTACTATGACCACTATAACAACAAATACTAAAAATAAGATAAAGTTAATAATTATTAAAGGGGGTTGTCACACAAGAAACGTGTTTCTTCAGCGTTTTAAAAAATTGTACGGTGGTACGGAACCCTTCATGTACGAGTCCGACTCGCACTTGCCTGTTTATTATTTAATTAAATAAGTACCTCGAAGTTTTCTAGAAGAGATTGCAGTTGCGATAAGGCCGCCTTTTGACATCTGTTTTCTATTTCTATTATTCTGTTTTAT
Organism: Acrobasis repandana; assembly: GCA_963576875.1. NCBI lineage: Eukaryota > Metazoa > Arthropoda > Insecta > Lepidoptera > Pyralidae > Acrobasis > Acrobasis repandana. The sequence goes on from OY756238.1 coordinate 6,312,387, forward strand.
TATGTATTGGTGCAATGAAGATTTTAACTAAATAACTAACCGAAAAAAAGTAAGAAAAAATCCCGTGGTCGTGCCAAGTAGTACAACACGCCTCCGCCACAACTTTTGGCTTGTGCCTTAATTGTGTACTATTGGAATGACAGCTCGACTATTTGTGATCGAAGGCTAGACTAAAAAAAAAAGCGTTTCTTGGGACAAAATCTATGGACTTCTTTTTAGGGTTCCGTACAAAAAATTAAAAAAACAGAACCCTTATAGAATCACTCGTGCGTCTGTCTGTCCGTCCGTCTGTCACAGCCAATTTGCTCCGAATATACTGAACCGAATCAGGTAATTTGGTAGAATGTTGTAATCCTATGACCCAAACATATATGTTCAAAGTAAATAAATATTTTTTTAAAATAAGGGTCATTTTCGGGGGACAAATTAGGAAATTAAAAAAAAAAGTTTTGTAAACCTTACTATGTCATATATCAAATGAAAGGGCTCATTATGAGGATCTCAAATATATTTTTGTTATTATTGTAAAATAAATAGTTTTGATTTTATTTATGAAAGGAGACGTAAATTGACCATTCCCACCCCCCTGATATCCGAAACTACTGAGCCTAAAATTTTGAAAAAAATACAAAATATAGTTCATTGCTTGTAGATTACAGGAAAACCTATAAGAATTCAATCAATTGTACGGAACCTTCTCCACGCGAGTTTAAGTCGCACTTGGCCGGTTTATTTTTTTACTGCGCCACTGCGTCTAGCAAAAAGTTGACTCAAATAATTCAAGCCATATTTTTTAAACAGCAATTTGTTACTGCAACCGCGCTATTGTGTTAACGGAGGTCAAGCCAATCTCTTTTCTAAGCCATAAGCTGAATTTATATCCCACATCATTCATACGATCCTCCGCTTGTTTTCCTAATTAGAATCCATTCAAGCGTGCGCCATTAAAATGGCCTAAATTAAAATTGGAATAACTTACTAACTAGATATATAAATCACAGTGTACAGAAAGACAATAAAATATATTGTCGATCCTCGAAGCAATTATTAATATAACAATACTCGGCAGTAATTAAAATAAACTAATTTCTAAGCGCGCTTGGCTGGCTTATGAATGAACTGGTTGGTTAGTGCATTGACACAGGATATGACTTTGACGAGAAAACAAACCAATTTTTTTTTTTCTTTACAGTTTTTTTTTTCTTTTGCCAGTTTGTGGCTTGTGCTCCTTCCTTGGTAATTACAACAGTGCGTCAAAGTTTTATTTTATGTTAAATTAGAAACTTAAATAGCGAGGCGTTTGTCTTTTTATTTTTTTGTACAATGGTTGTTAGGATGTTATTGAATTGCCAACTTTTTATTTCTGTTTATTTATAAAGATTTATTGTTCACGAATAAAAAGATGTAAAAAAAGCATTGTTAACAATGGACTTTAATAAATAAGGATTTTACCACTATCTCTAGTACATACCTATCTTTTATCTATTTGATCTGTTTAAACACTACACGAGTTTGTAAGAAGAAGTAAGTACAAAGATAGATAGATAGATAAGATGTTTATGTGTAGCGTTAGTCACACACATACAGAAAATACACAACATAAGAACATAATAAAAAAAACACAAGAAAACAAAGGTAGCCCCAATAACGAAAAAGTTGAGAAGCAATAGACTAGGATGGTATGGACATGTTATGAGGAGAGAGGAGAGCTACGTTACCAAATAGGTGTTACATTTAAAGGTTAGTGGATAATAGAAACAGAGGAAGGCCTAAAAGAAAAGGTGGATAAAATGCGTTAAGGATGATATGGATGTAAATAATGTACAAGTGCCTTAACAAAAGATATAGCAAAATGGAAAAGACTCAAATGCTGTCCCGAACCCACGTAAAATGAGATGAGGTGATGAAGAAAAAGAATATTAGTTTACGTAGTTTCGAATTTTTTTTTTGGCAACATTCATTAAGAATTGTCAAATCGTGTTGAAACGGCGCTTCGGTGTCTATAGCATAAAAATAAGCATAAATACGGCTATGCATTGAACCTTATTCATATCGTAATAAAGTTCATTACAACACCTTTTTTTTACACTTGCAGCGCCCGCGACCTCCCAGCAGGGCGCAGCATCCGTTGCCAGAATTAACTTATTTTAATTTGGAAACGGCACCGCTTTCCACCTTAATGCCTTTCAGTAATAATTTACATTAATATACAATCCTTAACATTGGATAATTTTAATGGCCGCGTTGAATAATAGTTTCGATTAGTCGATAGTGGCAAATACAGAAACAAAACGGGGCTTTGTCGGCATTTTTTATATATTTTTTAATAAATTATGTCTTTTTACCCTAAAAGAGAAATAAAGAAATAGTTTAAAAACTATTGAAAATAGAAGAGGGAAGATGATCGGACATCTAATAAACATGACAATATATTCAGAATAATAGTAAAAGGAAAAAAAAAGGGAGACGAGGAAGAGGAAGACCAAGGATGAAGTTTTTCCTACAAATTAAGGAAGGGCCCAACCCTTCCTTAATTTGTAGGAAAAACTTCAAGTAAGGTCCTACCAAGACATTAAAAAAATGGCAGAGAGAAGAGAGGAATGGAGGCATCTCCACTTAACTCCACCGACAAGAGCAAGCTCTTAAATTAAGGAAGGTAACTTCAAGGACCCTAAAAGGAAGGTAACTTCAAGGACGGTAACTTCAAGGAAGATAACTTCAAGGAAGGTTACTCCAAGGAAGGTAACGTTAAGGAAATGGGCGAAAATGCGAATCATGTTAATAAGTGATACGGGTAGCAACCCATTACTATTTTGATTTTTTTTTCCACCTTCTCGCCCACCATCACGCTATAAGTGGTATTTTGGTCTTGCAGCACTGGGGCTCTGTCTAATAAGAGCCGCAGGGCGCATGCTGTGTCTGCCCTATTAGGAATAAAAACGTGACAGTGACATATACAGGGTTACTTTTAAAACACCTGCAACCTCAGAGATATGGGATATAATATTATAATGTTCTGAGTGCAACCTTTTTGGAGCAAGTTCAGTCCATTATACTGAACTACTTTTCATAAAAACAATTAACAAAAATAGATAAAAAACTCTCGCCCAAAATACAAAATTCATTTAGCTGAGCGCTGATTTTGATGGGACGCATTTTTTTTTTGTTGCTTTTCGACGTACTTTGAATATGTGGGTTTCGTATTCATTGGCCATTCCATCAAATTAATAAATTAGTACTTTTATTCCAGATTTCACCATGTAAAAAAATTATGACATTCATATTCCTTAAGATGAAGTATAAATTAAACAACTTTAAGACCTTAAAATTTAAAACAACTTTATACCATATTAAGTATATCAAATGTATTATAATAAAATTCACTGAGAATAAATTTAAATTATAAATTAGTATAAAAATTATTAAAATAAATGTAGTCGATAATATAAATCAAATTAAACATAATATAAAAAAAATATTATATTTTAAGTTAAGTAACAACTAATTTTACTTTAAATTATTTATTTTTTTCTTAAAAATAAACTCTGAGCAATGATAAACATTCTTAAAATAAAGAAACTAATTAATGTCTAACAGAAAACACGCATAAATTCTCTTTTGGGCTTTCTAAACTATTTTAAGTTTTTAGGGTTCCGTAGCCAAATGGCAAAAACCTAACCCTTATGGATTCGTCATGTCTGTCTGTCTTTCTGTCTGTCCGTCCGTATGACACAGCCACTTTTTTCTGAAACTATAAGAACTATACTGTTGAAACTTGGTAAGTAGATGTATTCTGTGAACCGCATCAAGATTTTCACACAAAAATAGAAAAAAGAACAATAAATTTTGGGGGTCCCCATACTTACCTTACTTATACCGGAACTGAAACTCAATAATTTTGTTTTTCATCGATCCCATACTTGTGCTATCTATGGACAGGTCTTCAAAAATGATATTGAGGTTTGTAATATTTTTTTTTTCTAAACTGAATAGTTTGCTCGAGAGATACTTCCAAAGTGGTAAAATGTGTATCCCTCCCCCCTGTAACTTCTAAAATTAGAGAATGATAAAACTAAAAAAATATATGATGTACATTACCATGCAAACTTCCACTGAAAATTGGTTTAAACGAGATCTAGTAAGTAGTTTTTTTTTTTTAATACGTCATAAATCGTAAATCGCAATTTACCTTTAGAACTTTTATATTATGTTACTTGCTGCTACGGAACCCTTCATGGGCGAGTCCGACTCGCACTTGGCCACTTTTTTTTTACTTTATCATTTTTATCTTTTTTTACTAGCCGTTAGTGTAAGATTTTTTTTATATTAACCTATTTCGTATCCCTTATAGGAAAAGGTCTCCCCCATATCATTCTAAACTTTTCTGAACAATGATATCTCCGACCATAGTTTCTCCAGCCAGCGTAAGTCATAATTCCAGCGAGTCCTTGGTGTTTTGCGGCGTTGCGTCCCACATCGCCTGGCAATATGTATGGTATCCTGGTATGCTTCGCTCCATTGCTCGCTGGCAAATCTTGAGTTTGGCTTTATAAACATATGTAGGCGCCATAGGTTAGGATGTGCAAGATAGACATCAGATTTTTTTTGATATGTCGATGAAAAAACATACGGCACTAGCGCCTAGCTAGGACACTAAACATAGCTGTAAGTAACGATTTGATGTCAACATTTGTGCAAAACTCAACAAAGTGACTATTATTAAGAGATATTATAAATTATCATCATCATCATCATCGTCAGCTTTTTGATGATTTATACACTGCTGGGCATAAGCCTTATATATATATATGCAACGCGGACAAAAGCTAGTATATATATATATATATATACTAGCAGATAACAGGAAACATTACTTTTTTCCGGGATAATAGGTACCCTATGTCCTCCTCAGTACTCCTAACTATGTGTATGCGAATTTTCAAGAAGATTGGTTCAGTAGATAAAGCGTGAAGAGGTAACAAACAAACACTCGTGCACGCACGCACGCACACACACTCGCACACATACACACTTTTCGTTTATAATTTAGTTATATCCATACTGTAATTTAGATTTTTTGTTTTATTTGGACTTTTGTTTCTTAGCTAGGTAGATTAAAAAATGAATAGATACGGAAGAACGGGACCTACTGGTACAAGTATTTTATTACTTAAAAGTAGGCCCCAACACCTAATGATTGTAATTGTTACACAAATTACCTAAATAAATTAATTTAATTAAAAAAATATTCAATATATACTCATACATACATACTCACTTTCGCATTAGTTGGGATGGGATTATAAATATTCTTTGATAATAATAAAGATATTTTGAATTGAATTGAATACAAACGTCAGTCAATTATTAAAAAAAGGCGCATCACGACACACACCATCGGGAATGCTCCCTAAATAACACTTCACCGGTAGCACGCAATAAAAAAATGGCATGGAATATTTGAAACATTTAAATTACGGCTACCGCGCACGCAGCGATACCGCGACTGCTGCAGTATGTAATTACCTGCCCGATTTGCCCATCCAAATCCGATGTTGCCACAAATAAAAATGCTCCTAATTCGTGGGAGTCCGCTAAGCAACAGCGTGAGAATGCAAGGGTTTTGGAAAACGTGACGAGAGGTATTCCAAATGTTTTATCAGTGGTGGTTATTAGGATGAACTGAGGATGAAAAAAAACATAGTGCAAAGAGATACAAGGTGACGATCGGGCAGATTTTCAGTTTCAGTGATAGTTCATATTTAATTAACTTTATTTGTTGTTTTTTACAAGCTTTTATTTTGTTTCACCTGTCCCGTGGTCTGTGTCCGTAATCAAATCTTATAAGCTTAATTAGACCCACTCCCCATTATCCGATGGAGCTGAACCTTCACATACTTATGTATGTAAGGAAACATTGCAATATTAATACCAATACCTGATTTCATGATGAAGCTGAAGGTGGCCACGGCATCCCTGTGATCAAACAACATACCAACATAACCCCACCAAGTTTGAGCTCAATTGATTCGCCTTGAAGAGCACTTTAAACTTTTTAGTTCATTGGTTTAGATAAAAGTTTGTTGTTATAAATATTTTTTAAATAATTCTTTTCTGAATAAAGTTTCATTGTTTATGACCATTAAAAGTGTCTGTCTAAATACTTAAAAACAAAATAAAAAAGATATATTACTTAAATAATTAGTTATATGGATTCAGGTGTTACTTTGCGGATGTCAAAGTTACATGCTCTCTAATCTTAACTACTTTATGTGCTTCCGCGACCAGTTAGTTCATGCTACCCACTACTCTTAGTTCCGGCATACCTGCCACCAACAATTCCAGCGTACACCAATAGTTGATGGCCCCTGCCTATGCTGCTGCATCCGTTGTGGCTGTAGCATCATCGGCTGTCGTTAAACATGTTTCATCTCTACACGAGGCTTCTTTATCCAACAGTCTCATGACTTTTGTCTCATGACGATGATTCCTTCAGCCTAATTAAGCCTCTTGGTACATGACGTAGGGCAGCTCGGATATGACGGAAGGTGGTCTATCGACTGAATGGCACCGCAGTCGCAAAGGTCGTTATCAGCGTGACGCCACCTAACTCGATTTTCTCGACATCTCCCAACACCAGCCCGGAGTCTATTGAGAGACTTCCAGAGATCTCGACCCGGTGGGAGTTTTTTGCAGGTTGCAAGGTTTGACTCGTAAGGTGGATTCTTGTTTATCCAACTCTTGCATTAGGAGCTTCTACGGCTAGTATGCTCGGCTACCTCAGAAAGCTGTTACGGCTTTTGAAACGTGCTGGTAGAGTCTGTCCATATAATTCTGCTAATATTTAACTATGGCAACTTTGAACTATTGAAAAAGTGGTGCCATTTTAAAAATATAAACGAATGACATTACAAGTTATTACCATCGCCGTTTTTAAAAAAGAGATGGCAGAGGCGATGATGAAAACACTTGGTGGTATGGCATAAATTCTCTTGGCGGTATCGGCGCAGGACATACGAACGAGAGGGCAAAAGGATGGAATAATAATAATAATAATAAACGTTTATTTCTCACCATAACCACTAAACATTCCAGTACAACTTAAAACTAATTTACACTATATGTACCTACAAAAGTTTCCAGTGTTATGACACTATAGAACAATTTAATTTTAATTCAGCGGATTATGGTGGGCTGATACCTAAACTAGGAAATATCCTGTATCTTAGGTTATCAACCCTCCACCCCAGTGAATGGAAACAAATATACAAGATGAGGGTGTCTGTACTATTATTTACAAAGGTATAAGACTATGCAACGAGCCTAACTGAACGCGTATACAATAATAAGAATTGCCCACTAGTACTTACTCTAATACAGACACAATACAATCCAACAAGTGACACAGTTTGCGAGGAAAAAAAGCAAATACAGTAGGGTAGTTAACAAAATCTACTGCGTGGCCGCAGGCTGTTCAATGTGTTTATTAAGCCTGTACAATAGTGAGCAGCGAATCACCACAAACCCCCATCCGAACGTATTCCCAGTTGCATCCTCAGCGGGAATGCTTCAGAGCCCGCGAACCTAACCTAACCTAGGTGATTTGACGAGGTTACTGGTTTTTACACAGAGCGGCTGCCGTCTGACCTCCGCAACAAAGGGAAGACCAGAACCAATCCTAGGATAGGTTTAATCAAACGCTAGATGGCGTTCAGGATTGACAGATTTTTGTGCCTTTCGAAGCACGGAGTCATCATTCTTTTCGGATAAATCTAGTGATTCAAGCCTGCAATATCCTACCCAGACTAAAAACAACTTTTTACAAAGTATGCTTTTCTTAGTGGGATTCGAACCCACGACCTCCGGATCACAAGGTAAATTCCTTGACCACTGGACTACGGAGGCAGGCTTGAAAATAATCAAATCAACCCATCTTCTTATAAATGAGGTACACGTAATAATCCAGCGTCCACCGCGTTCGCCATCACGTACAATACAATAATAAGTTAATAAGGCAATTTGGGCTCACCCGGCACTTAGCTCGAATTTGTGGCATTAGTGAGATAGCGTCGAGTTTGTTTCGAGTTTGTATGGCATTAGCTTCTATGCTGGTCTGGGAGAAAAGAAAAATAATGCACAAGGTGCTTCTTTTCGCTTTTTCCCGCAGATCGTATGCGATTGAGGAATGGGCGAAAATGCGAATCATAGACCATGCGGCTAGTGTAAAAACCAATAACCTTGTCTGATCGCCTAGGTCAGGTAGCGGACCCCGGGCTCTGAAGCGTTACCGCTGAGGATGCAAAGGGGAATACGCTCGGATGATGATGAGGCGACGCGCCTAGTAACCCATCACTATTTTCATTCCTTTTTCACCTTCACGATCATTACACCTTTACGGTCTTTGGGTCTTCTTCGGATGATTTTATATTATAGTCAATACCCATATACAACGTGGAAGGGACATACCCGTAATAAATCAAATCACGGTCTATACTAGATAATTATAGTATAATGAAACTAAAATAACAGGCAAAAAATAAAAAAAATTCGGCATTGCCATACAAAACTGTGCGGCCGCCCCGGCGATTTGTATGGGAACATCGAATTTTTTTTTGGTTTTTTGACTTTTATTGTAATTTCATTATACTTAAGTGGTAAAGTATAGCCCGTGGTTCGATTTATTACGGGTATGTCCCTTCCACTTAGTATATATAGTGATATACCTTTACTAATATTTATACATGTAATTGTAATTTATGTTTTGTTTTTGTGGTATAATTTACATTTATTTATAAGTGCTTATATGTATCTAAATATTGTAGATATAATACATTTAATTGACCGAACGAGCAGGAAGCGCAAGTAAAGCGGCTCCGTTTCAGCAGAAATGCTTTCGTATGTCTATCCAGCTGTCCGGCTGTCCAAGGTTCTTTGCGACAAGTCGCATTACTAACAATGCTTTTCTGACCCAGTCCATACAAAGAAAATGTAAACCCTTCCAAAATAGTTTTAAACAGGTTAAAATCTTAAACAGCCCTATCAGGATCTATAATAAAATTTTATATATATACATATATATATATATATATATATATATATATATATATATTATATATATATTCTTTTATATTATATTTATATATATTATATATATAAAATAATAATAAATGCATTATTATTTTCTACTAACTACTGAAATACATTAAAAATTAATGTATTTCACTTCAAATTACGAAGTTTCATACAAACTGCCAACACCTATTCCACCCCCTTAGGGATGGAATTTCCAAAAATCCTTTCTTAGCGGACGTCTCCTAGTCACGATCTACCTTCCTGTAAAATTTCATATTCATTGGCTAAGTAGTTTTCGAGATTTCGTGATGAGTGAGTGAGTGAGTAAGTGATTTTCGCTTTTATATATATATAGATATACATTAACAAGTTTAAACTTACTTTGGAGCTAGCTCAATCTTTGTGATTTGTCCTTAGATAATTAATTTATTTATTTATTGATGTTTAAGTTGAATTAAAAAAGATACCATACTATCATGAACTAAAATTGCTTATTTTATATTCTTCTACGATATTCTACAAAGTCTACGATATTCGTAGCGGTCATCTGTCTGTCTACGAGTGTCATAGCTACTAGTCGTAGACGATGGCCTACTGCAGTGCAGCTAAGCAACCGCATTCGTATATTTTCTAAGTTTCTTTTATTCTCGAACATGTTTTCTCATACAAATATGTCGCTTTGAGGTTCAGGGTCATCATCATTTCAGCCGCATAGTCCACTGCTGGACATAGGCTTCTCCCAAGGATTTCCAACATGACCGCTAGAGCGGCCTGCATCCAGCGCTCTGCTTGGTCAGGTCGTCTGACCACCTTGAGGGTGGGTGTCCTACGTTCATGGTAAAATCAAAAAATAAAACTACATGTTTATAACTTGAGGAAGCATGTTGCCCAGCTGAGGATGCAACCAGGAACGCACTTAGACGAAGAATAAAGGGAAGCATGTTACGGATTACTAACTGACTATTTTGACAAAGCGTGTTGCGGATATTTAAATAAATAAATAAATGAGGACAAATTACACAGATTGATTTAAGCCCCAAAGAAACATAAATATATTTAATTAGAGAGAAATAAATAAATATTGCATTTAAATAACATAAATAACTTATTATACTAAGGAAAAGACTCACATGCTGATCTGACCACACTTACGAGTAGAATAGGATAAGCTGAGGAAGAAACGAAAAGAATTATCCATTTTTTTATAAAATGGTGGTTTACTAAAGATAAAAGCAAAACATATAAGCTCACCGTAAGCTTTTTACCACAAAGCTAGCAACTTTTTTGTGCAGACAGTAAAAATTTAAACTATGGACGTTTTTATTTCGATTAAACCAACAGCGATATTTTTACTTGTGTGACAAATAAATATACGAGTATATACAACGTGGGAGAGACATACCAGTAATAAATCGAACCACGGTCTATACCAGATCATTATAGTATAATGAAATTAAAATCAGCGTTACACTGTCTTAATCCATAATAATCGCCTTTTAAAGACACTTTCAAACAAAAAAATAATTTTCTAAATTGGTCCAGGCGTCTTTGAGAAATCGGGGAACATACAATAAAAAAACCGGCCAAGTGCGTGTCGGACCACGCATAAAGTAGGGTTCCGTAGTCATTTTTGGCACCGCGCTGTTTTGCATTTCTTGCATTTCAAGCTTCATTCAGTCCTAACAGTAAAATATGTAAAAAAACTTTTTAAGTTTATACTGTTCTTTTGGAAAAAAGTATATATTTTTATTTTATTTATAATTTCAAAAGTATTCATCACAGGATACCCGAAACAATTTTAAATAAGAGTTTTCGCGCTTGTTTCTTTACGTGAGTGATTTGAAGTTTATAGGTCCAAGACTGTAGAAATTACAGGGGGGGGGGGGGGACACCGTGTAAACGACTTTGGCGGGCTATATCTCGCAAATGGTAAAGCTGATAAAAAAGTGTTGTTTGAAAACCCTACCTTATTTTCATAGTCCTTTTCAACGATACCCCACACAAGGGGGTGCACTCAAAAATAAAATTCCCCCCCCCCTTTACATGTATGGGGAGGTACCCTTAAAAAGGGGTAATTTTATTTTTTTGTATTTTTTAAAATGAGTTCTATATGTGAAGTATCCTCGAACCAAGTTACATGCAAATCAGTCCATAAACGTAGAAGATATTCTACTGTGACAGACTAGGACGGACGGACGGACGGACTGAACGATCTTATAAGGGTTCCTTGTCGGACTACGGAACCCTAAAAAAGATTCTGACGAATTGAACCGAACCTCCTCCTTTTTTTTGAAGTCGGTTAAAAAGGATGTATTATTTTTGTAAACGACACGGCGAAAGATTGGTGGGTTACGTACACTACTCGTATTACGTATAATAGCTGTTATGCGACTTACTTATGTTAGTTATCATAAGTTGTGCCAAGCGGATTTTCTATACTTCCCTGTACTATGGCCCACTCTATTTGGGTACCGGAAGGTGTGACACCTATGGATTTACAACCATCAATTATGGTAATGGGATAGTCGTCTCGCCCGGGCTGGACCTTCATTCAATTTTAAATGGAACACATTCATTCATAAGTACGTCATTTTAATTATGTTTTAGTTAACCTTTTGTCTATGGCCAATGTTTAACTAAGTTTTTTTAAGAATAATCCATAGCATGTTTTTTTAAGATGATACACGGCGTCCAGTGCTGCCCCCATTTGAAATAAATTATTTGAAGGAAACGGAGATATCATTTAAAATTTTGAGCTAGCAAAACGAAAGCAACAACGCAAACTTAAAGTGAGAACAACAAAAACGGCCACTTTTGGCAAAAATGCAAACTACAGCTTAACGTTCTCACTTTAAAATGTAAACAGTAGTTCATAAAATAGTTTGAAGGGTTATCTAGGTTTTGCTAGCTCAAAATTTTAAATGTTATCTCCGTTTCCTTAAAAATAAATTATTTTAAATGGGGGCAGCACTGGACGCCGTGTATCGTCTTAATAACTAATAATCACTAAATCTAAAATAGTTCTAGTGTTTTATATAACGTCTTACAAAATAAACTGAAACCATTTTATGGCTAAATTCAGTCAACAATCTTTCTCGTGGAACATACATGTTTGCTTCTAATTTAAAAAAATGTTTCCGTCCTATACAAAGTCGGATAAGCTATATGAGTGAGACTAACTTGTATGAGAAGGCAAAAATATTTTTTATTCCCTTAAAAGATTATTCTATAAAGATATACCTAGTATATCTTTCGTGGTCTGGGAGAAAAGAAAAAACATAGAATGTTCCAGCTGCTTCTCTTCCCGCGCAGATCGTAAAAACCGATCGAGGGAATGGGCGAGTATCTGAATCATGTTAATAGGCGATTCGGCTAGCAACCCATCACTATTTTGATTCTGTTTTTTCATCTTAACACCCGTCATCACGCTAAAGTGGCCTTTGGATCTTACAGCCCTGGGCTCTGTCTACCCCATTAGGAATAAAGATGTGACAATGTGTAAGTATAGGTTAGGTGTACGACACAATGACGATTTATTTAATTTCGATTCATTATGTGTTCCACTTCCACAGCTGGGCAAAAGCCTTCCTCCACTTTTCCATTCCTTCTGGTCCTGCGTTATTTATCTCCTAACTTTCCATAAAAGTGATTTGGCTTTATTTTACGACCGGCCGCCTGCCTGACGGCAACCCTCCTTGGGTATGCTATTGTAGCACAAGCTTTTAGTGGTATTTTTCCTTTAGTCGCCTTTTACGACATCCATAGGAAGAGATAGAGTGGTCCTATTCTAACCCGGAACCACACGGGTATTTACCCCACACACCACACTTTATTTTCCTCCATCTCATGACAATAACCATTGCATATATATAATATATGTATTACGAAAAGAGCGCCCGCGCCTTTTTTCTACATGTAAAACTTATTTCGAGTCGATATTCAATTTCTTTTGATCAGTCTTACTTAACACATTAACAGTCCGTATACCACTTGTGGGTTCACAAAGCTTTTCTATTGTGTCTGGTAACTGGACTGTGAATGTGTTAATCAAAAGCATTCACTAGGTATCCAATTTAAGTAGCATTAAATCTAATAAAATGTTAATCAATGAGCTCATGTACAGATAATAATTTTAGGAGCGTGTCGATAAAGATTATAACCACTTATTATTAATCATGTGACTATAACATGACCATTGCCCCCTGTGCTACCTGTACTCATTTCCTGGCAACCCACTCCTAAACCAGATTCGTTCAAAATAATTACATTTACTGTATTACGTCGACAGTAGGTTTACCAAAATTAAGTACATTCCAGGATTTATATTAAGGTATACGTAAAAAACTTTTTTTTAAATCTTAAAACTTAGTTATATTTAGTAATGTTTTTACTACATTTTATTACATTTAAAGATTACAACCTGATGTAAAATTGATACAAAAATATTTCAATGTATAGTTTACTCTATAACTTCACGAATAACTTTACTCCATTTCATTATGCAAAATAACCATAACACAGTTCGAAATAGACTGAAAAAGAAATGCAAGTGCAGCTTAGAATATGATCAGACATCAGACGCTGATTGCAGTTTGCTTTCACTCAGTTATTTTTTTATTCATATTTTTCATGAACATACGCATCTTTAAACTTTGCGTATATTTTCATGAAGGGTACAAAACACCAGCATTTTTAATAAATAATATGTCTTTATGCGTCCCTGGTAGAGTCTCAGCCAAAGCTATCCCCTGTTATTTGCATGCAAGAAATTAACATTGTGCTAAACAATGGTCAATTTATTTCCTTATCTTACCCTTTAACCGCGAACGTCGGATTAATCCGACAAACATTTTCGTGCCCATTTCGCGAGCGTCGGATTTATCCGACCAAAATCTATGGATATTCATAATTCCTCGCGCTGGGAGCACGACAACTGATATAAAGTCTCGCGGTGAAAGGGGAGATAGATTTAAATAGATAGATTAATTAATTTGTATCAAACAGGGTACACATTAACATTCAATACAGTCAGTTAATATAATAGATAATAACTAAGACTACACTAACAAGTATACACTTCAACTAGTTTTTACTACTATTACTACTAATCTCATATTTATCTCTACGACACAGCCTAGAACTACTACTTAGCCCTGAAGTATGATATTTTTTATTACCAATATTTCTCGATACGTATCCCTGGTGAGGCCACAGCCATAGTCCCCCTATTCCCCGTAACGCGGTGGATCGCTCGTGCGCACGCGCACGATTCGGAGGCTACTTTTTCATTAAAATAACACGCCTTGGTACGCCTCGCAACACGTGCTGGTGGAGCTATTGATGTACTTCATTTAACTCCAATTTTGTTGATACTTATCTGTAATGAGTAATGAAGGAAGATATTTTGTACCAATGAAGTTGAATATTAAATACTTGTATGTAGAATATGAATAAAGCAACAAATACACTAATATATCACGTCTAACAAAATATATTGAAACTATTTTAAGGGTGAATTCAGTCCATGATTATATATTTTTTTAATTTTCATACTAACTAGGATCAGCTGTTGTGATCGGTCAAATTATATGGTAGACCAAAAACTATTTTTCATATATCGATAAGTATATGTTTCTTGGGGAAAGTTGTTCAGTATCACAGACTGAATTCAGCCTTAAAATAATTTCAGTAAGTATATTTTGTTAGGCTTTTGCCCAACTCTAAAAAAAAAAATATTTTGTTAGATCCCGTACAACCTCTGGAGATTCAGTCATAGAGTCGCAAAAATCGGGGTAGGCCTGGTGGGGGCGGACCAAAGTTCAGATGTTAAGTCCATTTTCCTTAAAATATGGCAAAAGAAAGAAAAGAAAGCAGAACGCCCAATTGTATCTAACTTCTTAAACTCTAATAAATAAAATAGTCTATATTTTATTTATTAGATATTTCAGAAGTGTTATATGAGTGCCTTACTGTGGTTCCTGGTAGCGTAAATAGGACACTCCAAGTCTCCCCGTGGATGTCGTAGAAAGCGATTTAGGAAACACAAGCTAAACAAAGCTTATAAACATCAATGAGACCTCTCCAACCCGTCTGGCCAGCGTGGAGAGTGTAGGCCAAATCCTCTAACTGCCCTGGCTAATATATGGCTTTGGTAGTACAGAGATGGTCGTGCTCCTGCAGTGGAGACTAAAAAAGACCTGTTGATGATGAGATTGTCGATACTCGATAAATGGGTTCCCGTCTACCACAAAGTCAATAACAACCATAGACTATAACAACCAGCATCTGTCATAACAAAACACCACTTCCTTCATTAGTAAACATCTCAAAATTCATTTTCTAACTTTCCTGCTCAAATCGACTGTTAACAAAAGTTTTTAACTTTACCAATAAACACTTACATATCACTTCGCCTTATTTTGTATAGTTTAAAGTTGATTTTACTGTGTTTATTGATGTTTTTAATGTTGTAGATGAGTAATAGGCAGTCGCTTCGTACTACGACATTCAATCTCGCGCTTGCGCCGGCATCCATCATGCGGCCACGCCCTCTCGTGGCCATTTCGACAAAGCATTTAACCCCGTTTGGATTTCGATGATTAAAAAATTCATAAGTCACTCGATAAAGTGACAAGGAGTAAATTATTCTAAGATGAGAATTATTGCAGGAAATTGATACAAAAAACGACAATTAAGGAGGTTTTTTCCTTATTTTTATTTAAATTAACTTGTGTTCTTAAGAATACGAGGCTTGACTTTCGTGTACTTTTAAATAATTTATTTAATATTTTAGGGAACGTTGAGATTTTTACACTTTAGAGAATTATTAAATTTATAAAAATGTACTCTATTGAATATAAGTCTTGGTTACTCGAAATAAAAAATATTTATTTAATTTAAGTAGTACTTAAGTGCTTAATTTTATTATTGTTATCCAGCCTCCCAAAAGACAGCAGTAAGCCTCAAAAAGATCTATTTGTTATCACAATTTTCTTTCAGTTGTAGAAATGTAACACACATTGTCTAATTTTTTCATATTTCTTTATTATTTATCAAGCTTAGATACAGAATAAAGACATTTGTTATAGTGATTTCTTACAAGAATGTTCCTCTTACCTGAACATCTGATAAAACACTGGCATGTTATATTAATAAAAGAAAGAAAAATAAATTACTGGCAATTTAAAAACAACCAGAATTTAAAAAGAGAACATGGGCTTGGAATGTTGAAATGAACGGGGCTACCAATTTTGAATACGCATAGCACATTGTTTTTATTCGAAATTGAACATTATCACTTTCAAAAAAGAACACAATTTCGTTCAAAAATGTAAACCTGTTGTTGCCCTTTAATTAATAAATCAAAATATTGACTTCCGTTTTTACGTAGACGGATGGTTCTTAATTTAAAAATGGTTTATTAGAAAATAATATAAAAATTATTTATTCCGGAATGTTGACGAAAAAAAAAAAACTTTTTTCGTGCTTCATAATTTCTTACATAACATACCTACGTAACATACTTATATTATTTAATTTGAGTACTTAAGTACTGCATCTTGAATGCCTAAAAAAATCCTATAAAAATAACCTACATATATGTTAAATTTGTACATACACAAGCTGATCGAATTTCTTTGACTGAAAAGTTAAAAAATATTATTAATTAAAACCGGTTGACTCACGTGATATAAACGGGTTACGGGATTCGGGTTTTAATATATGGAATTATCTCACGTTAGTTTTTTAATAAAATTAAAAAATATTATTTTGAATTGCCTTTTCTGTGTTACTGTTATTGAAAAGCTAACACAGAAAAGGCAATTCAAAATAATATATACGTAATATTGATCATGCTATTGGTCATGACTGTCATGCTCATTGAGAATCCGCTAGTTTCAAAAAAACCGGCCAAGTGAGTGTCGGACCACGAATAAAGTAGGGTTCCGTAGTCATTTTTGGCACCGCGCTGTTTTGCATTTCTTGCATTTCAAGCTTCATTCAGTCCTAACAGTAAAATATGTAAAAAAAAAAATTTTAAGTTTATACTGTTCTTTTGGAAAAAAGTATATATTTTTATTTTATTTATAATTTCAAAAGTATTCATCACAGGATGCCCGAAACAATTTTAAATAAGAGTTTCCGCGCCTGTTTCTTTACGTGAGTGATTTGAAGTTTATAGGTCCAAGACTTTAGAAATTACAGGGGGACACCGTGTAAACGACTTTGGCGGGCTATATCTCGCAAACGGTAAAGCTGATAAAAAAGTGTTGATATTGCTTGTTTTTAGGGTTCCGTACCCAAAGGGTGCAAACGAGACCCTATTACTGTGACTCCGCTGTCTGTCCGTCTGTCACAGGGCTCTATCTTTTGAACCGTAGACATAGCTAGACACTTGAATTTTTCACCGATTATGTATTACTGTGGCCGCTATAACAACAAACATTAAAAAGTAAAAAATTAAAGGGGGTCGTCATACAAAAAACGTGTTTTTTCAGCGTTTTTAACTAGATCTTTATAATGGCATTAACTAGTTACTTGAAATTTTCACCGATTATGTATTACTATGACCACCATAACAACAAATACTAAAAATAGGATAAAGTTAAAAATTTAAGGGGTCGTCATACAAGAAATGTGTTTTTTTAGCGTTTTTAACTCTATCTTTATAATGGCATTAACTAGTTACTTGAAATTTTCACCGATTATGTATTACTATGACCACTATAACAACAAATACTAAAATAAGATAAAGTTAAAAATTAAAGAGGGTGGTCATACAAGAAACGTGTTTCTTCAGCGTTTTAGAACCCTTTATGTACGAGTCCCACTCGCACTTGCCCGTTTATTTAGATTTCACAACACATTTTAACTAATTCGTATTATTATATTTTGCGTGGGTACTATTATTATTTATTATTTTAAATTTATATTTCATTAACATAAAAATTTGCATAAATAAATTCAAACTGCGGCGATCGTTTTTTGATAAAAATACTTAGAATTATTATTTTATGAACATAAAACACTGAGCAACGTCTCGCCATGGCAATTGAATTTGATCTTATACTTTATGATCAATAATATTTATATAGGTGTATTATGTTTTAAAATACCAATACGTATTTAATTAAATATCTAAGCGTTCATGTAGGTAGGTACGAATCGGAAAGTCATACCAATGAAAATATATAAATATGTAAATTTTTTTTACAGGAAATTATATTTATTTAATATTTGTTTCATACATCTTTTAACATTTTAAAACTATGTTAGAATTAAAACTATTATGTAGTCCCACTAAGATATTACCCCTCGGCAGCGTAGCCAAAAGGCTGGCAGCATTGTCACGGTGTATGGCAAAACTGATTCTTTGTGCCAGATAATTTCCAGCTCTTTGGTTACGGGACAATAACCGGGAATACGATCGGATGAGGGAAGGGGGTCACGGGATAGTAGTTTTAATTTCTGTAAATTTAATTATTAAATTTTTAATATATTAATTAATAGGGTCCTTATTTAAAATTAATTCTTAGATAAACTATAAAGTACTTAATAAATATAATTCTGCTAACCAATAGGCATAGACATAGGGTTCTCCTAAGGATTTCCAAAATGTCTTCAAATAGGTACTTTGAACTTTCAAAGCTCATTATTTTTCCTTCCGTGATCCAACTACATTATTTTATTTCTTACAAAGTATGATAATTTATTACGACCTTTCTCCACCACCATGTCATCTACATCACGTGTGCTCTGCTCGAAATTTCTAAAATTGCCCAAACGTGGGATAATGGGCGCCCTTTAGAGCCTTTCCAGGGATCGACAATAAAAACTCTAACGTTTCTGTTTTGGGTTCGTGTGTAGAAAGAAGGCCGCTGTTAGTTTTTGGGTTTTGAGTTTGCGAATGTGTGACTTTTATCATTGACGATGTTTTTTTTTACCTTTAGGTAATTTATTGCTGTCATAAATAAAATGATTAAACAAACCATTGTACCTAATACCTATGACTGTTCTTCGATATTAGAGATTACCTAGGTACCCATAGCTAGATAGCTACATAGATAGACACCTACGGGTTGGCGAGATATAGATACCTAAGGACCGTAAGTTCTATACCACTGATCTGTAAAATCAATTAATCGTCCATACATTGAATTAATTGCTATTTTTCTAAGGTACCTAAGTATATTTCTGCGGTATATAAGTACCTATTAAAAGGCAACGTAACAGATATTCAAATAGGTATCTGTCGTTACTTAATGGTTGATATTTTATTCCAATTTCACCACAGCACAAACAAGTTTGGGGCTATAACTAATATCTAAGTACAGATTGAGCAAAGACGTCCCGATTTTAACAATTTTTCCACGGGCTATCACTAATCCGTTTTATTGTAAAAAATCCTCGTTTACATTGGTCACACATAAAATACAGCTAAATAACTGCAAAGTCGCGTTACACAAATAATCTTTACGTTCAGAAACGCCGAAAACCGCGGATAATAATAGCTCGGTGCGCGCTCCACAATGAGGCATAAAATTCTTGATGTCTGTTCCAAAAAACACTTTAAAAAATAACTCTTCGCTCATATCTTTTTTAAATTCATTCTTGCGTGGTTGTAATAAGATAGAAAGTTCCATGTTTGAATTTAGTTTTTTTTGGCATGTTGGTCAATAAAAAATGCCCGCTTGTGTAGCCTCGGGCGTGGCACGGGCCGACTCGCCATACAGCCGCGGACGATGCCTAGAAATCACTCCGAATCTGTATTTAATGACCATAGACGAGGTCTGCACAGGTTAAAATTAACTGTCAGTAATATTATCGGGATATTTCGAATGCTTTTTTGCGTTCATGAACTTACTTAGATGATATTACACCACCTACAACAGTATTACCGTATCGATACTAACATTTAAGAAATTTAAAATTTTCTAGTTTGGAGTATGTAGAACGCTCCGTCGTAGATCTTAAAAATCGATGGCGGGAATAGGAAAGCATTATGAGTCTGGTCATTAGGCGAAGCATCTAGAAAACTGTCCCTGACTGACCTGACAGTGCCGTTTTACGGCCGATGCTCTCTTTACCCCACAAGGGAAAAAGACGCATAAATATAACGTATATAAATATAACGTCTAACGAAATATACTGAAACTATTTTGAGGGTGAATTCAGTCCATAGTCCATTATACTGAAAAACATTCCCCAAGAAATATATACATAGCGAAGTATGAAAATATTTTTTTTGCTATCAGCTGATCGGTTAAACTGTATGGAATGCCAAAAAATATTTTTCATATTTCGACATAAGTATGTTACTTGTCTTTCCTTGTGTTCCCGGTAGAGTAGAATAGAACCACTCCAATTCTCCCCGTGAATGTCGTAGATGGCGACAGGAAACACAAGCTAAACAAAGCCACAGGCCGGAATCTCCTAAGGTACGCGCAATATGCGTCCCCGTTCCCCGCACCCGCGCCTCTCCCCCGGTTCTTGTGAGCCAACGTGAGTCATCGAGGCGAAAACGGAGGGGAGGTGCGGGGACGGTTTCCGTTCTGTTTACTCTTACTGTATTCTGTGACAAAGCTTACGAGTACAATAATCAGTGCGACCTCTACAACCCGTCTGGCCAGCGTGAAGAGAGTAGGCTAAATCCTCTGGCTGCTCTGGCTAACTATGGCTTAGGTAGTACAGAGAAGGTCGTGCTTCTGCAGTGGAAACTAAAAAAGACCTGATGATGATAATGAAATACGAACAATCGATCATACTCGTACACGGGTCTAGTAAATTAAATTGAATTCAAAGGAGTTGCTAAAAAGCGTTGTAATCTCTAAGGCCTGTCGTGAAGTTAAGTAACTAATTACGGGCCATCCGGTGATGGACGGGCAGTCTTGGCAATTAAGCTGTCCAACCGTCTATAAATCAATAGTTTGACCAGCCGACTATTGTTTTCTATATTAGATGAGTAGGTATGGTATGTGGCAAATAGAATAGGTATACTAGGTATAACAAAATATACAATACAATACAAATTATCTTAACATAACAGTCAAAAAACAAAAAAAAGATTTGACATTCCCATACAAATTTCCCGAGCAGCTGCACACTTTTGTATGGAAATGCCAAAATGCCGAAAGTGGCATAACACGCAGTAGCGTCAAGCCATTAAAAAAAACTAATTGAGATATTCTGAAAAGAACAATCAGTGGTAATACTTATCGTGACATTTGTGACGTATCTTGTCACCCATCGCGGAAGAGAATACCTACCTTGTTTTAATATACCATACCATGATCCCACTGCTGATTGTTTTATTCATGTTTAATTAATTGTATCACTAAGTAAGTGTTTTGTTTTGTTCTAGGTAAGCTGTGACAAGAAGTTCACGACTAACAAATTAGAAATAATATAAAATGACTTTTCGTTGTGTGCCTACATTCCAAACTGTGTCCAATGATAGCAACGCCACCTGGGTAAGTAACAGTGAACTATTTTGTTTTAGCTACTCAAAAATAGGTGGCGCTGTGTTGAACTTTAAAAAAAAATGTAAACAAATATCATAATGCAAACATTATTTGTTTACATTTATTTTTAAACTGTCTGTCTCTTCTGTCTCTGAAATTATTTTATTAGTAAAAGTAATTTTATGGCCATTAGTTATTTTTTATTTAAAAAACAAGAAATGTTCGTCACTAACAATAATTTCTCTCTTAACATTACAGCGCCATCTACACATTTTAGTTCAAGGTAAAATGTCATCTGAAAGCATTTTTATTCTATCAGTGTGGCTATTCGCCGCTAGATGGCGTGAATACAAAAAACTTTTATTGGTGACAATTAAATTGAGGATTAAATTAATAAATACAGGGAAACTGCACAAACATCTCGTGCTATCATTGCACCCAAGGAGGGTTAACGTCGGGTGGCAGCCGGTTGTAAAACTTTTTGCCCAAATACATTCCCAAAGAGGGTTGACGTCAGGCAGGCGGCCGGTCGTAAAACTATAGCCAAATCTTAAAACTCTTCCGGCTATTTCTTCTCCAACACAAGGTCTTTGGCATCATAGGGTGACCATTGACATGCATGTAATATTTGGAGAAAGAAGAGAAAGCAAGAAAGCGCACCTTGGGCTCCGAAGCAGCACAGTTAAGGATGCAACCGGGAACGCGCTTCGATAAAGAAGAGGGAAACTAAATGACGTTGATATTATAATTAACTTATCAAGCTATATTACGAGTAAATTGCATCATGTAAATCAAGTAGGTTCGCCCCTGCAAGTTTCAAGTCCAGTTTTTTCAATCGCGTACCTGTCGTATCGATGTCATCCTATCCATTGGTAAGATAATAAAATATAGTATTCATTTCCAGCTGGTACTGGTCTTGACAGCTGGTCACGTGATTAGCTCAAGAATACGTCATCAGTTGGGTGGGAGTGTTAGTTGCCACTGTGTGTGATTAAATAAACAAGCAAAATGCATTTTTAACAACAAACTAATCATGAACTGAAAATTCAATCATCAAATTTATTAAAATTATTCAAATTGAAAATAGGTGATGAAAAAATCCGCCACTAATTCACCAATTAATCTACGAGATTCGAAGTCACGGTAGCACAATTGGTAGTGCACTCACGGCGTGAGGGTCGTGGGTTCGAGTCCCAGTCGTGGCGGATTTTTTGCATCGCATATTTTATATTTGGATAAATTTCCGAGCATTGTAATGCAATTATTAAAAATAATAATTTTAAAAAAATAAATAGATGAACGATATACGAAATAGTTAAGTTAGTATTTTATATTTATTTTTTTTGAACTAATTTAGAAAGTCCTTAAATTTACTAAAAAGAACAATCAGTGGTAACACTTATCGTGGCATTCGTGACGTAGTCTTGGGCCTTCCAATACCTTAAATTCTTGTACGATGTGTGCTCCCACGTGTGGTGTGACATGTCAATAAGACTTCTGAGTAACCTCTTGACCGCCGCCTACGCAGTTCACTGCCCAAACCCTAGCTATTGTCAACATTGTTTCTTGTTTACCTTAGTTGCTACTGTATGGAAAGATAATAAACGGGCAAGTGCGAGTCGTACAGGAAGGGTTCCGTACCTCCGTACAATGTTTTAAAACGCTGAAGAAACATGTTTCTTGTATGACGACCCCCTTTAATTTTTAACTTTATCTTATTTTTAGTAATTGTTGTTATGGTGATCACAGTAATACATAATCGGTAAAAAAATCAAGTATCTAGCTATTACGGTTCAAGGGATAGCGCCCTGTGACGGACGGACAGATAGCGGAGTCTCAGTAATAGGGTCCCGTTTGCACTCTTTGGGTATGGAATCCTAAAACATTAACAATTTAGGTAACTATTTTTATAGATATATTTTGAGGCTTCCGTACCCAAAGGGTGCCAACGGGACCCTATTATTAAGACTCGGCGGTCTGTCCGTCTGTCCGTCCATCTGTCACAAGGTTTTCACAGATTAAGTTTTACAACCGGCCGCCGTGCGACATCAACCCTTCCTGGGAGATGTTTGTGCTTAGTCCTTTAGTCGCCTCTTCCACAGGAAGAGATGGAGTAGTCCTATTCTAGGCCGGAAGCCACGCGGCACTTTAATATAATATTGTTTTATTAAAAATAGTAATGTCCAACAAAGAATTATTATGTGCGTTTCTTTCCACACAATGACACCGACAAGGGCTTGTCTCTCAAATGTACAGACAGTCCAACAAAGATGATTTTGATTTTTCCCCGCGCTTCTCAAATGTTTAGATTAGACACTTGAGAGCACAAAACAAAATCATTTTAATTTTGACAGCTCATAAAGCGATACAGTCTAGCTGAAAAAATGAACAAAATATTTCCTACACTCATACAACTGCTCGGGTACATGCTTGAAGACAATGACCAATTTATAAAACATAACGAACCAATTTTTCCGTTATAGGTACAGACGGACGGACAGTCCATTCGTTTCAAATACACGAAACAAATGAGAGATGTATTTTTTTACGCATAATAATATAAATACTCTATAATTGCTCATTAATACTCATTATCTGATCTATGTCAGTGCATAGCTGTGTTCGTCTTAGCTCTATCTGTTTGTGCCGTTTTATAATAAAAAATTGTGGTCCTCCAAACAGAAATATGCTTTTTTTTTAAACTACAATATTAAATATTCATAGAAATATACTAGATACTCGTACGTACCTTTAATTGATAAGATTTATTTACATACTTATACCAGTGCCATTTTTCATTCATAGTCAAGGTCAAATGAATTTTTTGTACCACTTGTAAATTGTATTTTTTTCTTTTGAGATTATAAAATTTGTTGACGTTGTCACATTGTCACAAGTATCAAATAAACGCAGCAAAAGGTTTAATAAAATCCAATGAGTATAGTATGTATGTATGCATATCTTCAGAAGTTTTAATGGAATCTGTGAGGGCAGCTTATGACACAAACCTACCAGGTGGTTGGAAGATGATCAAGGATCCTATGGGGAGGAATGTCATGTTCTCATGTTCAACTATGGACTTCAAACCGAGAAGATGATGATAAAATTTTAATGGCTCCATGTATGGCATCGAATAAGTGGAACAATCGCGAAGACACCTGAGTATCAACCAAATTCATTTCACGCACACTCTTCCGAGGCCGCGTATGTGACGCACACAAACAAACACAAACTGGATATGAAAGGAACGAAGTATAGATTTGCGGTTTGGTGTGAGCAAGAAGCTTTTTTATTAAAGTATAAGCAAATTTTACAGATTAATCAAAAGCTCTAGTAAATATTTTAGTCCAAAAGCTTTTATGGTGTAACAACTTGTTTTCTTGTATTTTTTTATTGTAATAATTCATTTGAAGGTATGCAAAATGTGTGAGCGGAAACCTTGATTTTTTTATTATAGGAACAAGTTTAATTATGACGTAGGTACTAAGCGTCTCACGACATCATAATGAACATGAGCTGATAGTTCAAGAAAGAAAAGGACGTCTAGGTTTTCAAATAGATGAGGATCTAACAAAACATACCGAAACAATTTAAGGGTGGATTCATTCCATGATACTGAACAACTATTCCCAAGGAACATTTAACGAAATGTGAAAAATTATTTTTTATATTTCGATGTTACTTGGGGAAAGTTGTTCAGTATTTAAAATATTTTTAGTAAATTTTGTTAAATGTTATATAGAGATAGTGGTGTGATGATGATTCCGATATGGCATGACACCATGGGCATGGCTCATATTCGAGCATATTTCGGTTTTATTTTCATTTACAAATATGTATATAACATTTCAAAGTTTTAGGTCTGCAATAGTATTTAAGGAATAATTTAATCTTTTATATGTTATTTTTTTATGAATAATAATCTCAAAGCTCTGTATAACAGGGTTCTTACGAAACCTATCACCCGCACCACTCTCTCACAATTTTTATATTGCAAATGTAATCAACATAAGTATCCAAAATCATAGCTTATGTCATAGAATTTTTAAAAAGTAATACTTTATATAACGTCTAACAAAATATACTGAAACTATTTTAAGGGTGGATTCAGTCCATGATACTGAACAACTTTCCCCAAGGAACATATGTCGAAAAATGAAAAATAATTTTTGTCTTTCCCTACAAACTCTGATCAGCTGATCGGTCAACTTGTATGGGAGGTCAAAAATTATTTTTCATATTTCGGTATATGTTCCTTGGGGAAAGTTGTTCAGTATCATGGACCGAATCCACCCTTAAAATAGTTTTAGTATATTTTGTTAGACCCTGTATAGATCTGTTTGTTACATGCACAAATTGTAAAGAGAAAATAAATAATTTATTTATTTATTTCATAATTTATTTAAAAAACTTAATAATTCCAAAGTACTAAACTACACAACTTTAATCTAGTTTGAACATACATTCATAAACACCGGATTAACCAAGTAGAGTACGTGAGATGTTACTCGCTTATTCGATAAAGTTATATTTATAGGTCCTACTTGGCCACTCAGAATGTTTTATCTGATCATTGTACATGGACTTTGCTCTCCCCAGCTTTATCATGTCTCGAGGCTGTGCGTCTGCGCGCGCGCACCCACTCCATGTGATAGCCTCGAGCGACGCACGCCATCACGTGGCTGCGACACGCGCGAAATTCAAAATTCGAATATAGCATTCTAAATTAAAAAAAAAATAATTGAAAATTAGTGACGGACTCAAAATTCGAATCAGAATCAAAAAGTTTTTTATCTTTCTTTTTTATTTGGTGACAGTGTGAATTTATTAAGTGCCAGTGATCTGAAACCTGAAACAATTAAAGAAATTAATAAATCAAAATTTGTAACGGTAAATTCATCCAATCTCGTTATCGAAATTCAATACTTACCCAAGATAATCACATATTGGTCGCAACACCGATTTCCTATACCATCAATAACGGGCCAAGTAAACAATAACATTATCTGACCGAAGAAAGAGATAAACTAACGAGGCAGAAAGAGACAGAGCAGAAATCATCGATCTAAAGAAAATAGAATTCTCATACGAAACGTAATGACGGTACAATAATCGTGTAAAAGTTCACGATAGTTGCCCAATGCGGTAACAATACAACTAGACCAGCGTTACTGGATCCTGAACAAATCGATTTTGCGATACGATCATTAGCTGAAAGCCGGTGTCAGGTTATGCTGGCCGGTCGGGCGGTCATCATACTGACCAGATAATCATCTCTCGATGATTTACGCCGTGTTAAACCGACAATGGCTTCAGATAACCCCCAGCCGGCCTTTACAATGTGATCAATTAGAACTATACTTTCGCCATGACTAAAATGAACGGAGTCAACCTGCCGGATATGCCTCAGCAAGAAAATTTGTCTAACGACATTTTCCAATTTAAAAGAAAGAAAGAAGATACAGACAAAATGGCTGCAGATATACTTAAATTTGGAAATAATAATTCTATCAAAACGGTTGACAAACAAATTGTAACGCCACAGAATTTGAAGAGGAAGAAAGATGATTATATAGCTTCTGAAATCAATATAACAATTGATAAAGATTATAACAGAACTATAAGGCTTGAATTGAGACACCCTGTAGATGTGACGTTAAGTGATGAGATGTCCAAGGAGATAGACCAAGTTGGTGATGACGCTAGGTCGGTGATGACTATAGACAATGGTGATTTAAATGACTATACTATGAAGGACAGTGAAATTAACATTGACAATGAAAAGGGACTTAGTAATGGTGACGTCAGCGTACAAAGTGACTATCTTAACGGGAGTGACACCCAGGATACTGACGTAAGTAAAAAAAACTTCTTTTTTTGACTAAAATATTAACTAAATTATTTCTGATTCATAAAAAATATATTTAAAACAAAAAATGATTTGAGTAAGTGTCGTTGATGTCTTTTGTACTAAGATTCCTCAGAACATTTTTTTTTTGCTTCTATGGCTATCAAAGCGTCTGAAAAGTTTGTTCTTTTAGTTTATTTTGAGAAAAACAAATGTAAATAATATAATAAATAAAGTAGTTCTAATTAATTACTAATTCATATTTAGAATACCAATAGTGATTCAGTACATATTTTGCTTATTGGTGCCACACAATTTTCTCTGTTTATCCCTATAGTTGACTGGGAGAAAATCAAACTGAATATTTCAGGTGGAAAAATTATTATAGTACCAAATCTTATATAAATCACCTTGATTTACTTCCTCATACAAAATATTCGTACACCATATTCCCCTCTGACTCAACAAACTCTTCCAGGACTCCCAAACGTGTTATTAAAATCACATTTACAGCCGAAAGCCTTTATTCCCTGTTGATTAATCACATGGATAAGATTGCGGATTCCGACACAATGGACCTGCGAAGCGGAAATAATTGAGTTTATAATCAGTTTTGTATCTTAAAACTAGTCGTGTGGAAAAGTAAGTTTGGCGTTACCTACGAAATAAACTAAATACAGATACATTTTCACGACTTTATCCCTAACGGGGTAGACAAAGCCTAGAGCGGCAAGGCCCAGGCCACTTTTAGCGTGATGGTGGGCATGAAGGTGGAAAAAGGAAATCATAATAGTGATGGGTTGCTAACCGCATCGCCTATTGATATGATTCAGATTCTCGCCCATTCCCTCGATCAGCTTTCACGATCTGCGCGGGAAGAGAAGCAGCTGGTACATTCTTTGTATTTTTCTTTTCTCCCAGACCAGCATGGAAGAAGACTAGACTTAATAGTTTCCATGAAAAGCCATGATATATAACGTCTTTAAGGCCGCACCTGAATTTTCCGGGGTCCAGTGCTGCCCCAATTTAAAATAAATCATTTCAAAGAAAACGGAGACATCATTTAAAATTTTGCTACTACCAAGTCGTAGATAACCCTTCAGATTATTTTATGCCTTAATTGTATGGGTGAATTCAATTTATGATATTGAACAACTTTCCCCCAGGAACAAATATCAAAATATTAAAAAAAAATTTGGTTTTCCATCACAAGTCATCACAATCCACAAACTCGGATCAGCTGATCGGTCAATTAGTATGGAAGGTCAAATATTACTTTTCTACAAATACCGACACATAAACCTACCCACGCAACAATTCAATTCCAGGGCTAAGGCACAGAATACAGTAAGAGTAAACAAGGGACTCTTCTAAGGTACGCTCAATATTCTATATTATATAATATCTAAGGTACCCGGTTCCCCGCACCCGCACCTCTCCCCGGTTCTTGACGGCCAACGTGAGAAATCGAGGCGAAAACGGGGGAGAGGTGCGGGGACGGGGAACGGGGACGCCTGGGTGACGCATATTGCGCGTACCTTAGGAGTTTCCGGTCTGTGGCTAAGGTCAAAGGTTGCATTGGATACAAATAGGTCAGGGCGCGGTCAGGGCTTCTGGTATTATCGTAAATGCTGATGGAAATCGTTGCTCCAAGATTGATGATATAATTCAATTATTTCTTATTGCTGTCTCTCTCTCTCTCTCTCTCTCTCATCTCAGCTTATCCCCATTTGCATCCTCAGCTGTAAGCTTGTTGCTACCTCGCAATAAATCTTTCGTTTTGACACGCATTTATGCGGATGATTTATTCAGATTTCAGGAGTCTTACAAAATATACTGAAACTATTTTAAGGCTAGATTCAGTCCATGATACTGAACAACTTTCCTCAAGGAACACATATCGAAATAAGTATAAACAATATTTTTTTGCTTTCCATTGAGACCCGGATCACCTAATCGGTCAACGTGTATGGGAGGCCGAAATTTATTTTTCATATTCAAATATTGTTCTTTCCGGTGTAGGAAAACTCCCATACAAAATCCGTTTGTCTAAGCGCTGTTTTGTATGGGAAGGTGATTTTGTTTTTTGTTAATTGTTTTTATGGAGAGTTCAGTATCATGGACTGAACGAACATGCTCCAAAATTTTGATGGTGGTTAAAAAGTCATTCTGTATGGTATAGAAGATGTAAACGTTTGTGAAATTGTTCAGTGGATGTTTAATAATACTGTTCCTATAATGTATTATACTCAACGGGCCATACACCTGGCGCAAGGCCGTGCACTGTGGCAAACCATAGCGAGGAGAGCTACTCAAGATAGTCACGACCCTCAGACATGAGGATACGATTATAAAGAAGATATGTGTTATATTGACCATTATACACAAAAAACAACAACAATTGTATACATCACTTACCATTAGGTGACCTGCTTGTTTGTTTGCCGTGCTATAACATAAAAAAAAACATCGAATAGGATGACTTGATGGTAACAATACATCTAAAAGGCACATATATTAATTATAACATTCTGCGGTGTTTATATTCATATTATACACCTGCAGTAGACGCCTACGACATAGCGTGACATAGCTTCGTCTCGCTTCGTAAAAATAGCTTTTATACGCTTTGTTGAAAATAAGTAATTTAACACACTTATAACATTCTTAGAATTCCAGTCGAAACTGGAACTTTTAACATCATCATTGTTTCTGCCGCAGGAAGGTCCACTGCTGGACATAGACCTCCTCCAAGGATTTACAACTAATTTATAACATAATCAAAATAAATATGTACTTAATACTTAAACCGAAAGACAACGTAACGCAATAAGTTGCAACTTCATTAAAGAAAATATATAAGTTAAAACATACTCGTAATCCACCATTCGTTGTTCCTGATAATAATAAAAATTTTAAAATATAAAACGTGTAAGGAATAAATCAAACCACGGGCTATTAATACTAGATCACTATGTTAAAATGATATTAAAATAACAGGCATAATACCAAAACAAAATTCACATTCCCATACAAGCCCGGGCGGCTGCACACTTTTATATGCAAATATGTGTACATTTAAAAATAATAATTGTACGTACCTTAACTAAGGTAGGTAAAATAGGTACACGTGTACCTACGACGTATAAATACTTATTTCTAAGTTATTCAAAATTGTATTTAAATAATATTTTAATAGGTACATGAATGTCTGATAAACACAAGATAAAATACTTAATTATAAAAACAACTTCGCATAACATATTGCATTACTTACCGGGTGAAAAATGTCACATAATAAAAATACAATTTAAGTTTTATGCTTTCGCCGCGTGGAACTTAAAACTTTATGACTTATAATGTTGTAACGACTTGCATGTAAGGCAGGTAATTTACATGTTAAGTTTTAAACAAACGTGTAGCAAAGAAGTTTTAAATTGTATAAAAATCCCTTACTGATCATGTTGCACAAAAATCAAAATGACTACGAAGCAAATTGCCTAAAATTCATGTCTATATAGCAAAATAACTATGAAGTAAATTATCTAAAATTAAATATGCCTAAACAGTATGTGTTGCACCATATCATGAATATACAACACAAACTAATATTTTAATATATTTTTAGTGCACAAATTACATAATTTAAGAAGCTTTTATGTGCTTGCTAGGAAACACAAGTTAAACAAAGCATAAAAATATCAATGGGACCTCTCCAACCCGTCTGGCCAGCGTGGAGAGTGTGGGCCAAATCCTCTTACTACTCTGGCTTATTATATTATTATATATGGCTCTGGCAGTACAGGGAGGGTCGTGCTCCTGCAATAGAGACTAAAAAAGACCTGATAAATTAATGAGTGAATGAATGAATTTAGCTTGCCCTGTTTGTTTGGTATTATTTTTTTTTGGGTCAAATGTTGCAAGTTTGCCACTTCCCGGTTTCTCATTGAGATGAAATTTTGTATGCTAACGTAAATCAGATGACAATGAAATATTATTATGACAAGAAGCTGATCTGATGATGGAGCCGGAAGGTGGCTATAGGAACTCTACAATAAAACGACGCAACCCCATCGAGTTTGGGCTTATTTTTGTCTTGATAAGTTCATTAGACCTCACAATAAAAACCATTTACTGTTTTTTTTTTCTTTTAACTTATTATTAGGGTTCCGTACAGAAAATAAAAAAAACAGAACCCTTATAGGATCACTCGTGCGTCTGTCTGTCCGTCCGTCTGTCACAGCCAATTTGCTCCGAATCTACTGGACCGAATCAGGTGAAATTTGGTAGGATGGTGTAATCCTATGACCCAAACACAAATATGCAAAGTAAATAAATATTTTTTTAAAATAACGGTCTGTTTCGGGGGATAAATTAGGAAATTGAAAAAAAAGAATTATGAGACTCTCAAATATATTTTTATTATATTTATAAAATAAATAGATTTGATTTTATTCATGAAAGAAGACGAAAGTTGACCCCCCCTGATCTCCGAAACTACCTAACCTAAAATTTTGAAAAAAATAAGTAATATTGTTCATAGTTTGTAGATTACAGGAAAACCTATAAGAATTCAATCAATTGTACGGAACCCTCTCTACGCAAGTTTAACCCGCACTTGGCCGGTTTTATTTTTTTAATGTATCAGTAAAAAGTAAACTTAATCAAACTTAAGATTAGTCATTAAAATTACTATGACAAATAATTATTATAAATTAATTCGGTCTACCGAATTACCATGCTGTCTTTACCTACAAAACATTCCTACTACGCACGTGTGGAAATTCACACATTACTGTTTATTTAGCTTTGACACTCATCAACCAATTATATTCAACCTATTAAGTACTGCCTTGAATAGACAGTGGACTTTTACCAATTAGCAGATATTTTTATTTTTTTATTCAAATTGAGTGGGCTTGCCGACCGTATCAGAAATATGTCAAGCGCCGAATGACCACGTTTTTTGTCATCTTACTAGAACGATGACCTCTGTACTTGAGCTCTTGAAAGGGCAATGGAAGAATGGTTTATTAATGTTGCTACGTTTGCTATTGATTGTGTATGGGTTTTGGCAAAAGATCGGTGCTTTTTTAAATAGGGTTCACAAAGCACCGATCACTTGCCAAAACCCATACACAATAAATAACAGACGTAGCAATAGCAACTACCTACTTTAATACGCTATTTTGCAACAAGTCATCCAATGGAGACATTGGCTGGCCGTCCGCGGTCTGAATATTCAGATGCTGAATTTTAGATTCTAACTTTCTGCACGACCATTTATTAATGATGGTGAGCGCGTAATAAAATTGTCTATTTAGAGCCGCAAGACCTAAAAAGCTCTGCCTGTCCCGTTAGGGATAAAGACGTGATAGTGTATAGTATATGTATTGTTTGATTTCTTGGTATAATTAATACATTTAAGTTTTCATAAGATTCAAAGCTCGCCATAGACAAATAACAAAATTGTTTTAATTTTTAAAAAAGTAACTGAAAATGTGATGCTTTTTACTATATGGAAATTACTAAACATACATTTTTATTCGTCTAAGTCGATATAGTGAACTAACATTTTGTACACAAGGAAAATAATCGTAGTCACTGTTACTTCTAGCTGGCAAACAACCGCACACTTTACCTTATATCGTATTAATAAGTAGTACTTATATTACTAGATTCTTTAAAAAAATTATACTGAATTTCTAAATAAAGGCAGCCCTGATAGTACATTATTTGAAGTTGGCGCGTGTTCATCATTACCGCTGTAGACACCTAGCCGCCTACGCACGAACGACTATCGTATATATATCATACCGTATCTTATTAGAATCTACTTTTAAAAAGAAACTAAATTATTTCCTAAATATCTCCTCTATCGCACAACTCTACCGTATATCGTACCGTGTCTTATTAGAATCTACCTTTAAAAAGAAACTAAATGAATTCATAAATTTTGTCAGCCCTGGCGGTCCTGCTGGAAGTTGGTGCGTGTTCCTCATTACGGTTGTAGACACCCGGCCACCTACGCACGAACGACTACCGTATAACGTACCATGTCTTACTAGAATCTACCTTTAAAAAAAACTAAATGATTTCCTAAATATCTCCTCTATCGCACAACTCTACCGTATATCGTACCGTGTCTTACTAGAATCTACCTTTAAAAGAAACTAAATGAATTCATAAATTTTGTCAGCCCTGCTGGTACGTAGTTAACGTTGGCGCGTGTTCCTTGGTCCCGCTGTAGACACCCAGCCGCCTACGCACGCACGACTCTGTCGTATCATATCATTTCACAACTCTATGACTATGAAGCCTACTATGGATTCTCGAATCTTTCAAGTAACCGATACCGAGTCGATCAGTCATAAGGTACATATAATGATATACTACTAGTACCATTCTATATATAATATTTGGCCGTGGTCACAACCACGTCGGAGACAGTCGGTCGGTGGTCTAAAAATTAGATATTGTATCAACTTATGTATTTATTTTTCTTTTATTCATAATTTATAAAATTCCGATTTTATAAATTTTTATCTGATATTTTATTTTTATTTTCTGCCAATCAGTCTAACTAAACCATATAACTGATAAGTTAGCCAAAAGCTGATAAATTGACGAATGAGCCATCTTTATTAAGATGAAAATATATTCAAAATTAAATAAAATTGCTAACAATAACATCAAGAGCGAGCAAAAGTTAATGGAATTCTAGATCGTAGGTAGAGTTCTTTCTTTCGTGTGTGTAAATGACCAACACTGGTTTTAGATTTTTCAAGCCACCTAAAGGCATTTGACGTAGCTTGACAATTGCTATACAATTACGACAGCCGTTCCCAAGTACGATGGAGCTCGATACATATTTATGGTTCCGTACCCGAAGGGTGCAAACGGGACCCTATTACTGAGACTGCGCTGTCTGTCCGTTTGTCCATCTGTCCGTCTGTCTGTCTGTCTATACGTCAGTCACAGGGCTCTATCTCTTGAACCGTAATAGTTATAATATAAAAATACTTGAAATTTTCACCGATTATGATTACTGTGGCGGATATAACAGCAAATACTAAAAATAAAAAATAATTAAAAATTAAAGGGGGTCGTCATACAAGAAACGTGTTTTTTTCAGCGTTTTTAACTTGAACTTCATATTGGCATTAACTAAATACTTGGAATTTACACCAATAATGTATTACTATGACCACAATAACAACAAATACTAAAAATAAAATAAAGTTAAAAATTAAAGGGGGTCTTCATACACCAAACGTGTTTCTTCAGCGTTTTAAAACATTGTACGGTGGTACGGAACCCTTCATGTACGAGTCCGACTCGCACTTGCCCGTTTAATATGCCACTTGTGGTAGAGTTAAAGAAATATTAGAGTTGTTAGCTAAATGCCAAACCATTTTCTCAACTTTATTAAATACTAGCTGACCCGGCGAACTTTGTTTCGCCCGTTCCCGTTCCTTTTCCCATATTTTCTCACCGTTTAAACCTTCCCTGGACTACGACAAACATTTCAAGACCAAAATTAGCCAAATCGGTTCAGCCGTTCTCAAGTTTTAAGCAGACTAACGAACAGCAATTCATTTTTATTTATATAGATTGTTTGTTTATATAATTTACAAAGTACTTACCAAGTTTACCGTTTCAAGTAGACGTTAAACGTCACAACAAATGTGTCGAAGCAAATGGTACACCCGCGTCTTAATAGAACACTGGTCGAATAACAATAATATATGGTCAGTTCGTTTAAACACAGCTATTGTGTTTTTTTACACTGTGACAGATAGAGAAGCTGGAATGATCGTCTAGTAGCTTTCCATTAATTCGATAGTCGAAAGTAGAAGTTATGCGACAGTTTAACGAGTTTAAATTGTGAAATACTTGGGAAAATGGTAGACACCTTATTTTTAGTTAGTAGTTGTAATAAATCAAATGTGAAACACTAAATAAAACTAAGCAATATAAATCCAAGCGATTAGAATATTTATTTTTTCCACTGATAAGTTTCCTACCATCTTTGGAGTGTTCCCTAGACTTTTCCATACGAACATAGTTCTAGCTTTTATTTTGAAACGACATATTAGATTTCGGAAAAAAATGTAATTTCAAAAAATGTTGATTTTCTTCCCCCGCCAATCGTAAAAGCCTATCGAAGGAATGGGCGAAAGTCATGTTAATATACGATGCGGCTAGCAACCCATCACTATTTGATTTCTTTTTCCACCTTCTCGCCCACCATCCGCTAAGTCTTGCGGCCCTGCGCGCTCTGTCTGCTTAAAGCAGCAAGACCCAAAATGCTACCCCATTAGACGTATTGCCTAAGATTGCAAGGCCCAAAGGCCACACTAGCCACGTAACACGTTATAACGTTTTGAGAATCTAATAGCATATACGATACACGACTTACCTTTACTCCATATCAGCTTCATAATTCGTCTATGTCACCTCGGTGACCACGTGTCTTTATCAATTAATTGGTCCGCGATTGGCTGGCGTAATGACGTATCTACCGGGAATCGGACTCACAAACCACGAACTGTCTCGACTTGCGACATTTTTGACTGATACTAAAATCGTTTCTATATATATGTAGACCTAAACAATGCATTCACAGACTGCGTAAGTGTATTTGGGTGGGTCTTACATATTTATTTACCTATGAATCTAAATGTCAAGTGGGTCTTTTTCTGTTTCAAAATTGGACTAATTTTAATATATCTTTCAAATATAATTTCAAGAAAACTTTGGCTATTTCTTTGGAACACGGAATTTTTTGAAAAAAAGGTTACTATATCATGAAAACACCGGTCAAGTGCGAGTTGGACTCATACGTACAGGGTTCCGTACATCCGTGCAATGTTTTAAAACGCTGAAAAAACACGTCTCTTGTATGACGACCCCCTTTAATTTTTTACTTTATTTTATTTTTGTATTTTTTGTTATAGCGGCTACAGTAATACATATTCGGTAAAAATTTCATAAAAATCGAGTTAAAAACGCTAAAAAAAACACGTTTCTTGTATCATGACCCCTTTTAATTTTTGACTTTATCTTATTTTTAGTATTTGTTGTTATAGTCGCCACAGTAATGCATAATCGGTGAAAATTTCAAATACCTAACTAGCTATTACGGTTCAAGAGATAAAGCCAGAGCTCTACAGGTACTGGCACCCTTGGGGTACGGCACCCTAAAAAGGGGCTATATTGCGGCATTTTCATCAAGTCTTATTTAAAACGGAAATATTTACATATCAAACGTATTTATAAAAAATATTGTTTGGATAAATGTATTGTTTGTTGTAATATATTTTTCTATTATACCTAAATATAACTATCTAAGGAGGTATCCGTTTTAATAAATTGATAAATTAACCTTTCATCGAACTCGCATGACTCAGACCATGTCGCCAGTCTCAGTGGTCCCTCATACAAATTTCGACAGCAGTTACGTACTCATACATATAAGTCATACTTGTTTATACTTATAGAAAGTTGCTCCCAAATCGTAGCCCACTTCAGCATTACTCAATACTTGCGATACATACAAACAGACACATGTGACATTGTAATATCAACTTTATAACGAAAGTCATAAGACTTTATGTTGATGCAACAATGAAGACGAATTTTTGGGGATTTAATTTGAATATAATAAATATTATGATGATTGGCCTAAATATTGTCATTGTTAAATGATTCTTATCGTGTTATATTATGATTTAATTTTGCAACACCATTTATCAATCATTCATACCATACCGCCAACGCATGCCCGTGACTGTGCTATTTATCGAAACTGAAAATATTTATTTCTTTTTATTGAGGTAATTACGAGCTGATATTTTTTACATATTTATTTATATTTTGAAATATTTCTGGAAGAAATACCTTTATATAACGTCTAAAATAATATGTATACTAAAACTATTTTGAGGGTGAATTTAGTCCATGATACTTATAGCGACCACTAAGGGTGCATCACTGAATAGTGGTGAGCTAATGAAACCCAATGGATCTGACTGAACAACTTTCCACAAGGAACATAATTTATATATTTGATATACATATGTATATAAAAAAAAATGATTTTTGCTTTACATACAAACTCGGCTCTCATCAGCTGATTGTTCAACTTGTATGGGAGACCAAAATAGTAGATTGTACTACAAGGCGTAAAGGTAATAGTTTTAACGCGAGGGCGCTACTTTGAATCCAGAGCGAAACGAAAGATGCCACAATGGAATCACGAGCGTAGCGACGGATTCTACGGTGGAATCCTGAGTGAAGCGAGGGATTCAAGTATATTGCCCGAGATAAAACTATTATCGTACACCGTGTAGCACATTCTTCTTTTCATCTCCATCTATGAGAAAAAGCAAATATATACCTATAACGACAGTAGAATACCTACATATACCTAATCAGAGTTTAACAGTCAGTTACTAACCTTTATTTGGTGGCGTTTTCACTGAAGAACTACATACTATGAAAATATATTTCTTGGAGCACCACATCTTATACATTTTCCAGTTATTAGAATCGTTTCAGTACTTTTTTCTTGTGTGTCAATTCTTTATATATTTAAATATGTATATTATACGTAAACTTCATATTTTTTATTATCGGCCTCATCAAAAAATTTGTCACATTTAAAATAGTTGTAAAAATAACCTAATAGTTCCTTAATAAAATTAGACAACAATTGCGCGTTTTTATTGGTTTTTAATAAATTATTATTCTGAAGCAAGAAAACCAAAACATTTTGACCTACAGCCATCCACGTAAAACGTGTTGTATTCCAATTTTAAACAATTACGACGCCTTTGCCTTTATTTTATAAATTTAAAACTAAATTCTTCTTTTTTTTTAGCTGACTGCCAATTTTTGATTCTACATTCGTGTTCGGTTTTCAAATGTGTTTTAACGCCTAGGGAATTTACTTTTTACTTTTCAGTGTCTAGAGAATTACCAGTGACTTTAGCCCCAAATATTTGGGATAAAATCATCGTTTTTCGAATAGATGAGATGAAAAATATTTTTTACATTTCGATATGAAAGTTTTTCAGTATCATGGACTGAATTCACCCTTATAGTAGTTATCATATGTATTGTATGTATCTTTGAAATTAAAAAAGTTGCAAAA
Organism: Acrobasis repandana; assembly: GCA_963576875.1. Taxonomy (NCBI): domain Eukaryota; kingdom Metazoa; phylum Arthropoda; class Insecta; order Lepidoptera; family Pyralidae; genus Acrobasis; species Acrobasis repandana. The sequence goes on from OY756238.1 coordinate 6,350,926, forward strand.
TTTTCTTAATTATTTAAAATAAATTGACAGCCGAAAATGGTTTAGAAAACTTGATCATTTTATTGATTAATTTTTTGCCATAAAAAGAATCATACAGTCAACAGTTGACCACTCGGCCACAAACACAGATTAAAAACCCCACAATGGGCGGCCGCGACAAAATCAATCACTCGATTCCGAGAAGGTAACGGAACGTCGCGGCTTTCTTATTTTTCGGGCCTCGCACCCATATACCTATGCAACGCACCGTGTGAGAAAGGGACTTTAAATTATTGATATTTATATTTAAACAATTGTATACTTAGATGACATATTTTTTCTAGTTATTTTCGTTTAAAAAAACAAATTACTAAACCGATTAAAAAAAATTCTATGGGACCACATGGAAAGTATACCCTTTCAAACAAAAAAAATCCAAATACATAACTAGTCTGAGTAATCGGGGAACATACATAAAAAAAATCCGACTAGGACAAATGATAACCTCCTCCTTTTTTTAAGTCGGTTAAAAAGGAAAAAGAGAAAGAGACTTGAGAAAAGAATATTCTAATAAATTGAAATTTTAAGAACGTACTAACGAATAGTGACAGGCGTTGCTGTCATTTAATTGTACGCTTATGCAATAGGTACACATGATCGATTGATTTTCATCGCTTTATTTATGTCGTTGTTATAACACAAATATTAAAAATCTTAAACAAAAAACATGATCAAAAAAGCCGTGAATAAATCAGTCACTTGATTTCAAAAATAGAACGGTACGTTGCTTTCTTAATTCATGGGTCTCGCACACATACGCGCCATGTGTTCGCACCTCACGGCTTACCTAGTATCAACCGAGATGTATCGACGAAGAAAAATGAGAAATATTAGTAAGCAACTTTCAAAACATCCACAAGGATTTACAAACTAAAACTTAAATATATACTTTTACGTTTTCAATAGATAGTAAGTTGTGACTAGCATACGGTTAATTGCTAATCAAAGGCGGGTGAGATGAATTGAATAGCAGTACTTTTAGAAAAAAGGGGGCGGAAACAAGAGAGTGGCGGGTACGAGAACCTTTTTCTTTTCTTTATAGCAGTTAAAATTTTATAATTAAGTGCGTTTTTGCCGCCAAAACGCACGGGTCATTTCCGGACCGGTTGACCTCAGATCTGTTGCGGTACCTAATTTTTTTTTTTTATTGTGCGTGCTTTTTGGCCTATTTTAATAATTAATTCTGCGTAATACAATATAATTCCTTTAGAGGGCGACTGACGCTAAGAATTTAAATTTTGCTCCCGCTTCCACGCACACAAATTTACTCAAGCCGAAGCGAGACAGCGAGCTAAGCGGGAACGGAGGCAACGCGGCGGGTCAATGCGGCTGGTTTACGCGTTTCTGGTTTTTTAGGTTTTTTTCGTTTTACAAAGAATATTTTAGAGTTATTTAATAAATAAGACAATAATATGACGACTGCCTTATGTTTAATACAATATAATCCAAAGTTACAAGGGCTAATTTATTGTATTTCTTGAATACTAGCCGTTTTAGTATAATTCGGAGGTGATTTGGAGGCAAATTCGCAATTTTTTTCAATGCGAGAAAATTTTAAGCAATCGTGTTTATGTATACTATAGAGTTAATCCTGAACTTTGCTGTGTTTTTATTTCAAAGAGAATATTTCGTTTATATTGATAATACTGAAGATCGCTCTGAGAACTATCAAGGTAGTACGAGCTCTAAATATGGCTCCATGAGGGGTCTACTTAGGTACATACATGTCTATATCTAGGTTCAAAAGATTATCATTGAACATGGTAATGCTGCCAGCCTTCTGGTCACGTTAAGGCGGCGATCTACACGGGCCTTTTTTATTTATAAGTACATAGTTAATTTACTTTAAGTATGTGTGTAGCTATGTAGATTCCTTTTATCTTAACCAATAAAAATATACTATTTTAAAGAAAAATACTTAAAACTTTTGTGATTTTTCATAGAACCTAGAAAAACAAAAATAAATATTTAAAGTAAAAGGCAAAAAGAGATCTCTCCGGCGGGGAATCGAACCCCGGTCTCCCGCGTGACAGGCGGGGATACTTACCACTATACTACCGAAGACTTGTACAATGTGCCGAAATTTTATTATAAAAACAATGCTGCTCGCCTAGTGATGACGTAATCAGATTATTTGAACGATAGCGAACACGCAATCGTCAACACGTGAAGCAAAATATTTAGCTATTATAATTTTAATCATTCGTTATTTGTTTACTTTTCGATTGAAAATTGGTAATTATAGTAGACAGAATAAATATTATTTTCGTTCGTGGGCTTCGATTCTTTTTTTGAGTCTCTCTCGATTGCAATGCCAAGGTGCATAAGTACATATTTGGCAAAACAATTAGGTAGCGTAGGTTTATTTTGTTCGAATTATGTGCAATGCGATATACCTGTAATAATTACATAATTAAATGCTGTCCCGTTTCAGAAACATACATAGGCTTCAATAGGCAATATTTCGGCCAAAGACATGCCAAAGACATATGTGTGTTACTGACAGCGGTACCGCTGAGGAATCCACCTGGAATACGCTCGGATGATGATGATAACATTATGTGTTACTGTATGTACTTGCTCTCACTTTTTAATAGGTAAACATATGGAAGTAATTCTACATTATTAAATTCCCAACTGCATTACACTAATAAAATTCGTATTTCCGGATGAAAGACTGGCAGCATGGCACCCCGCCATCTTGCCTCAGGCTATCTACCAATCGACGCACGTTCTTCATTCAAAATCAGTGCACGTCACAGTGCGTTTTATTTTTCTTTTTCTATTCATTTATTTCTTTGTGTTCGATAAAAATTGGCCAATTCTTTGTTGAAGTATTTTTTTATAAAATTTTATTAGAGTTGTAGCCAATTAAAATAGTTACTTATAACAAATCAAATAGAGTAAACTATGTAAGTACGTATGTGTTTTGTGGTGAACAAAGTTTCCAAGGTATGCAATGCATAAAGTACCTATTTACCCAAAAACTTAAAAAGATGTTCTAAACTTAGGAGAAAAACTATTGTCCGACATTCTTGCAAGGAGAGCGGGTATCTTTCAAGATATTTTTATTTCACCCTTTTTTAATTATCTTCTGTTATTGTAATTAATTATCTTCTAGCCATATAAATACGTAACAAATTTCGGTTTATTGTGTTAGAACGTAATAGTTGCCAATTTACTCTAGCCGTTTATCCACTCTTAAACATAGGCGTAGCTTCAGCGGGGCCTATTGTAATAAATAAAAAATCTCAACAACGTAAGTGCTTTCCTCTTCACATGCACCAAGGCTTCAGGCTACAGGACCCCAAGAGGGTGACTAAATAACGGATATTATCGAAAGTGATCGAATTAGCAAATCAATCGCTTTTGCGATGTGGGTGTGTCGCCATTTTGAAAATTTTTCAATGTTTTAAATACGCTCGGTGGCCCGGCGGAAGTACGTATTACTAGCGCTTTCGTACGTTAAGCAACACCGGGTGAAGTCCGTTCTGGACACATTGGACACAAGTAGCATAAAAAATTCTCGAGCTCATCCGTGCTTCGCAAGGCACGTTAAAGCCGTACCTAAATTTTCCAGGGTCCAGTGCTGCCCCCCTTTAAAATTAATCATTTTAAAGAAAAAGGAGACATCATTTACAATTTTGCTACTACCAAGTCCTAGATAACCCTATTACTACACAAACTATTTTGTAAACTACTGTTTGCAGTTTATAATGAGAACGTTAAGCTTTACTACGCAAATTTGCCAAAAGTGGCCGTTTTTTGCAAATGTGCGTAGTAAAGCTTAACGTTCTCACTTTAAACTGTAAACAGTAGTTCGTAAAATACTTTGAAAGGTTATTTAGGGCTTGGTAGTAGCAAAATTTTAAATGATGTCTCCGTTTTCTTTGAAATAATTTATTTTAAATGGGGGCAGCACTGGACCCCGGAAAATTCAGGTACGGCCTTAAGCGTTGGTACCAGCTGTCATCATTTTATGGCAGTCGTCAAGCTATGTCAGATGCCTTAACGCATCTTGAAAATCACACACACGTAAACAAATAGTACATAGAAGCGGTTTAGGCACTGGCTGTGCGTCTGTGAAGTACGAGTTCGATCCTCACAAAGCGCAATGTACGGCAAAATATTACTTACAAAAAAAGAGGTGGCTCATATATCAAGGCCTAGGGCAGCCAGAATTACAGATCACGAGTACGAGTAGATTATAATTAAAAAGCTCTTATTTTGTATATTATATAATCTATAATAATATTATATAATCTATAATAATATTATAAAGCCTGTAGTGTGTACCAGATATGTACTTACTTAACTTTCCCTAATGCATATTATTCTAGTGTATGAATTATGTTGTTAGTGTCAATACAACGTTTGGGTCAGACACTCGTGTATCATTTCGCTCCCCTCAACCCGCACACTTTATGGCGACCCTGCCAGGAAGAGTGTGTTTGTTTGTTTAAACGCGCTAATCTCAGGAACTAATGGTCCGATTTGAAAAATTCTTTTTTTGTTGGGTAGTCCATTTATAGAGGAAGGCTTTAGGCTATATAACATTACGTTCCGACAACCACGCGAACGAAGTCGCGGGCACAGCAGTAATATAATAAAATTTAGGTTTTTAAACTATCGCGCTTTGAACACATGATTTATATATATATACTTAGCACGAACCTTTTTTATTGTTTTGTCTAACCATTCTGCGACCACGAAAAATGTAACTATCCTTCGAAACGTTACACAAAACAATAAAAAAGTCTCGTTATATAAGTATATATATATAAATCATGTATAATAAAATTTATTTGTAAATATTAACTAAGTAGGTGTAGTGAGTAGAGCTTTTATATTTATTTTAGTTTAAAAAAAATAATAAGCATGTATGTATATTTCAATTTCTCGTTACCTACTATATATATTTACTTACGAAATAGCCTTATTATTTATTAAATGTTTTTCTGCAAGTTGTATTTTAACAATCAGGTAGGTTTTCACACTTCACCGCTTTATTAGCTCTTGACTTGTAAATGTAATGCACTTACAATGTAATATATAACATTAAAATGCGTGTGTAACGAACCGATCTGCATTGTAACATCGTAAGTGAGCACATCGAGCACATTCGAGTGATCACCAATCGCGAATCGAGTCCAAAACCTACTAATTATAATCGAGAGAGGCGGGGCGAGCGCTACCACGGATTTTAGAATGGAAAACTGTGAGATTTGTCCGAGAATTCTTTATACAATACTTGAGACCGTTTAGTTTATATATTCTAATAAATATTACCTACTCTTTTTAGGGTTCCGTACCCGAAGGGTGCAAACGGGACCCTATTACTGAGACTCCGCTGTCTGTCCGTCTGTCTGTCTGTCCGTCTGACACAGGGCTCTATCTCTTGAAACGTAATAGCTAGACACCTGAAATTTTCACCGATTATGTATTACTATAACCGCTATAACAACAAATACTAAAAATGAAAAAATGTTAAAAATTTAAGGGGGTCGTCATACAAAAAACGTGTTTCTTCAGCGTTTTAAAACATTGTACGGTGGTACGGAACCCTTCATGTACGAGTCCGACTCGCACTTGCCCGTTTAATTATTACATTTTAATTGATAAAGTAGGTACCAGTATTTATTTACAATCAACCATCTGTGCAAACATTACACAAGTTACTGAACATCTGTTTTATTTATTCTCAGACATAATTATTTTTAAAATTATTTAACTATGTCCGTCTGCATCTCTGTGTTGTAAATCCTAATAATGACTCGTGAAATCCGTCCAAATACAGCAGACTTCCCCCTTTTCCCCTCTCCACTTCCCCTTCTTGTGTAGAATGAAGTGCTTATTGTGCCTTTTAAATTTGATTGAAATCCGTCAATTAATAACGCTACAGCAAAGTTCCCTTTTCTCTCCTATTTCTCTCCCAATCAAAAATCGCGATCGATAAAAATAAACGGGCAAGTGGGAGTCGGACTCGTACATGAAGGGTTCCGTACCACCGTACAATGTTTTAAAACACTAAAGAATCACGTTTCTTGTATGACGACCCCCTCTAATTTTTAACTTTATCATATTTTTAGTATTTGTTGTTATAGTGGTCATAGTAATACATAATTGGTGAAAATATCAAGTATCTAGTAAATGCCATTATAAAGATCGAGTCAAAAACGCTGAAAAAACACGTTTTTTGTATGGCAACCCCCCTTAATTTTTAACTTTTTTTTATTTTCAGTATTGTTGTTATAGCGGCCACAGTAATACATAATCTGTGAAAGTCAAGTGTCTAGCTATTACGGTTCAAGATATAGAGCCCTGTGACAGACAGACAAACAGACGGACAGACGGCGGAGTCTCAGTAATAGGGTCCCGTTTGCACCCTTTGGGTACGGAACCCTAAAAATCAAGGAACTTGTGTGACAAAAATGCGACCTGTAGGCGAGAACAGACAGACGGACACAAGCTCGCTCGGTCAATAACATTCCGTTTGAAATGAAATGAAATGAAATGGAATTAAATTAAATGCAATGAAATTAAATGCAATGAAATGAAATGAAAAATTTTATTTGCAAGCAAACACGTTAGAAATACATTTGATGTTACAGGTCATTTACACCTAGATCTATTGAACAAGCGTGTTGCACCAACAATCGGCATGCATATTTTTTTTTATTAGTGCTTATTATTTATTTTTTAAATTAGTGCTTCATCACAACAATATAATAATAATAGTCACTATTGAATAATATCATGAAGGTCAAATAATTTACAATATACAATTTTTTTTTAATAATAATTATTATGTCAAATGATGATATGGGCGCTGCATGTCAATATTTATAGTCAAGAAATTCGTCAACGGTATAAAATTATTTGGTCTATGTATGGTGGTATGGTATGGTAATATGGCAATGACTTCAGATTTTCTGGTAAACAATTGTAGAGCTTTATTGCCATGTTGTAACTGTTTCTGCTAAACGATTCGGTAGAGTGTTTTGGAATATCCAGGCGATTGGGGTACCTGTCAATAGTGGGATGTTGTACCTTTTTAAATAAATATATTTTTTTTTTACAAACACGTATATTTCTAATACATGGCGCAAAAGTACTGGCACTAAAGAAAATACTTTTATTTTTTTTATATGACATTTTCTGTCATTCTGTTGTTGAAAATTGTGTAGTGAACAAATGTAAAATACACTGAAAATAAACATGGACCGTTTTACTCCCCAAGAACGTGGAATAATTGTGTCAATGTTCTTACGGAATAATTCATCAGTGATAAGAACACAACGTGAATTTCGTCGACGATTTCACCACCGTCCGGCACCGATTGGTCGCACAATTCGACGCTTTGCCACACGCCTTGAAGCAACTGGCTCAACATTGGATAGATCTAAGTCTGGGAGACCAAGAACAGGCCGTTCAGCTGAAAATATCGATGCTGTGCGCGAAGATGTGGAAGAGTGTCCAGAAACATCAACGAGGCGACGTGCCACGCAATTGGGCATTTCCAGACGGACCCTGCAGCGTATTTTGGTGAAAGACTTAAAGATGTTCCCGTATAAAACTCAAATGACTCATCAGCTGCTGCCTGCTGACCACCGAGCTCGTCTAGATTACTGCCAGCGCGTCATAAACCTCAACCTTGAAGAGGATGATTTTCCTTCAAAATTGGTTATGAGTGACGAAGCGCATTTCCATCTCTCAGGGCATGTCAATAAGCAGAATACTCGGTTCTGGGGCACTGATAATCCGCGCATTATTCAAGAAACACCTCTACACCCACTAAAAGTTACTGTATGGTGTGGCATCTGTGTTGACAGAGTGATCGGACCCTATTTTTTCGAAGACGCTGGAGGCAATGCGATAACTGTCACTGGAGAACGCTACAGAACCATGTTACGAGAGTTTTTGATACCCAGTTTGGACGAATTGGGGCTGGAGCACATCTGGTTTCAACAAGACGGCGCTACGGCACACACAGCGCGCGACACTATGGACTTAGTGAGGGACGCTTTTCCAGGCCGAGTTATCTCTCGTTTTGGCGATTTGCCTTGGCCTGCAAGATCACCCGATCTGACCAGTCCAGACTTCTTTCTTTGGGGTTTTTTGAAATCTCGGGTGTATGTGAACAAGCCACAGACTCTCGCAGCTCTAAAAGAAAACATTCGTCAAGAAATAACGAACATATCGCAGGAAGTGTTACGGCAAGTTATGCAAAATGTCATAAATAGGGCTCAAATGTGTATCAACTCTGGAGGTCACCATTTAAAAGACATCATCTTTAAATCCTAATGGTACGAAATTTAATGGCACAAATATACATTTAAAAAAACCTAAATCTAGTTTTCTAATTTAGAAAAAATGTTATAGCTGAACCAAATAGGGTCTTTACTTTTGCGCCACCCAGTATGTACATAGAGGCTAGAGTCAGTATTTTAAGATTTTTAAATAAGGGTACAACTGTCTATTGGTCCAGCACCGAATAAGGTTCTCACACATTTCTTTTGTATAAGAAAAACTTCATCCTTCATCATGGACTAATCGTCTGGGGCAATTCTGTGTTAATCACAGAGTTGCCCCAGACGATAAGTCCATACCTTAAAGCCGAACACATATAGCCATGGTAAGCTATAAAACGATTGTGATAAAAATACCTATCAAAAGTTCACTCAAAACTCCCAATTAAAGAAATTTAATGTCCTAGTCACTGCGGTTTCCGCTCGTAAAAGTAAAAGTAACACGCTTCTTGATTTATCTCCTAGTCTTGAAATTATTACTTTATTGCGACATATTGCTAAATTAGATTTAAACACTAAATTTTATCTGATTCTAATTGACCTCCTTTAACAAATAAAACTAAATTATCACACTTATCAGTCTACCTTGAGTTGTAGTTAACCGGTTTACTTAATTAGAAACAAAATAAGTAGTGATTACGTAAATGAAATGATTGCACGTAGACAAATAGGGAATATAAAGTTAAAAGTCAGCACCATCGCATTAGGTCTATTATGAGACATGTAATGATTAGTGCTTGTAAGATATCAAATAAATAAAATAAAATAAAAAATGCATCTAATATGAAAGCTCTACATACCACTGCGTGAAAGAGAAAAAATAATGATATAACATATAAAACGTGTAATTGACGTAATAAATTGAACCACTGGCTATACTAGGAAAGAAAAAAAACCAGTCAAAAAACAAAAAAATCGGCATTTCCATACAAAAGTAGGCAGCCGATTTAATTTAGGGAAATTTGTATGGGAATGTCAATTTTTTTTTTGCTCTACCACACTTTTCGATCGTATTTTTGCTACTAATTGATTGAAAGACTGAAAGATATTAAGTAAAGGAGAACCAGTAAACAATATAGAATACTTACTTGTATTTTTTTACGATAGTTAACCATATATACTTCTATACTAATATTTTTCGTATAATAAAGAGAAAAGATTTGATTGTTTGTAACTAAACTCACAAACTACTGACCCTATTTAAAAAATTCTCTTAACTACATTATCAGTAAGTCATATGTATATATTATATTTTACCTTTCAAAACACAGGCAATGCCGCGGGAAACAGTTAGCTACGAGCAAAACCATCTTAGCGCATTCCCAGTTGCATCTTTAGCAAGTTTCCCTGCGTCGATGTTTCCCCATACGTATGATTTAGGGATTTTCAAGGCAAGAGTGAATAGGCATTTTGAGTCTGCGTGTAACACCTACCTACCACCTGAGGTCTACCTCATCTTAGCTTCCCATCAGGCTAGATAGAGGTCAAATGCACTCAAAACTCTAATAAAAAAAATAAAAAAAAACAATTTACCCTTTAGTTTCTTTCTCACTGTAAAGTAGAAGCAAATAGTAACGCCGATTTCTTGAGGGTCGGCTGTCAATCGGTAAGGTCGCAAGGCACCCCGAGTGCCCGAGGCCCCGAGGGCGGATTGCACGCCGCCCCCCGGCAGTCAGCCGCGAGCGCGCGACGCGAGCGATCGTAATTAGCGATCGGCAATTTATCGATTTGAATCGAGTCACCTACTCGGTTGCCGACGGTAAAAGTGTGGAAATCTTGAACAAAACTTATCGACTAATTTAATGATCCAAAAGTAGATATATGTAGTAAATATGCTAAATAATATTGATAGGAACTTTTACTTAATAAAAAACTTTTTTTGTCACAAGACATATTATGTACTTACTTACATAAATTCAATTAAATAATCCGCTACCTATACAAGACAATTCTAGAGATATTACCTTTTTTATTCTTCTTAACAATAATTTAAATTTCAACTGAACTTTTTGTCGTACAATAAATTTAAGGTTAACTAAAAAAGGAAAATCTTTTTATAGAGTGCATGATATCCAACATACTTTGATAATTATTCTGTAAAAATTTTAAAAATGGAACACCAGGATTTCATTAAAAAAATAGTTCTTTTTAATTTTAAATTCTTCTCTTCAATACTACTGGCTGGCTTCATTCGGCTACTGATTATTCGTCATTCATAGACAGTAACGAGATTTTTTAATTATACAATCTAAATAACGGTTTATAGAACATAATGGTTTTAATCAAGATATCATAGCATTCGCAATAAAACAACTAAGTAACAAAAACTCTAATGAATATCGGCTCCGTTAACTGATAATTTGTTAACTACCAGTTTTTAATTTTTCATTCAGTCACTCGTTCAGCGTGTTGAATCGATTTTATCGATCGTTCGGTCTGGATCAATCGTCCATATTTCTCGTCTAGTCGGTTCGACTGATACTACTTAGTTATTTTACAGCCAAATTATTTTACAAAAAACTAAATTAAATAGCACTTATTTTATATTTATATACGTTTTAATTACTGATGTTATGAATAAGGAAGACTTTTCTTTTTAGTTTCAAAATATCAAAATTTACCTAGGTACCTACATAGTCGTAAATTTATTTACTATAACTTGAAATTATTAACGTCAAGATATCATGAAATACTAATAATTACTTAATACCTATTATAAAAAGAAGAACTTTAAAATAAAAAAAATGTTAAGTAGGTATTAAAAAAAACTAAATTTTAGTCTTTTATTTTAATTTTCAACCTCAGCTTTCAACTGAGTTTTTGTTTTTATTTTGATTGATTAAAACTTTTTCATAGAAGCTTAGTGTCTTCAATCGGTTGAGTATTCGCCAAACTCCTCAGTGTTCTGCCTTATTCGTAATCACTTATAAAACGAATATAGAAACTACTAAAATGTGACTCCAGAATTCCAGATTTGAATTTGTTTTCCTCAAAAACAGAAGTCAAACAAAACAGCAATTTAAAAAGTAATCACCGAGCGTTGCTCGACTCGTCTCCTTTTAAGGGTTCGATATAATTATCGATCTTCAATATCGAACGTTATTTACATATTGTTTTTGTGACTTTCACCTCACTAAATATAACTCGATCAAAGTTGGTGATTGATATTTTGTACGTATCGACACATTTTTCCATCGAATCAAAATGTAGTTAGACGTGTTTGATTACAAAAAGAACTCAACAAGCTCGTTTTTATTCTTCATTCCACCAACTGTTTGTATTTAAACGGAACTAAGTAGATATATTTGTTTTTTACAAATATTTCCAATAAGTTTTATCTGTGTTTTTTAAATAGCTGGCGAATTTTCAGTTTAAAACCAAACAACTTTTATGGAAAATAACAGAAAAATAGTTGAAACAATTTGCCCCTTTCCAATACAAATATACGTTCAACAAGTTGTACTCCTCTAATTTAACAATTCAGTATAAAAAATAAGTATCTAAATTAGACTAAACTTGTTTCAATCAAATTTTAAATATACCTACAGAAAAAACAACATCATTATCAAAATATAAAAAATAACACAAAATTCATCAAATAAATGCTTATAGATTCCAGGAACTTTAATAAGAACAAAAGATTCATCTTTTCACTTCAGTGAAAGAGGTCTGTCAGGTTCGTAGCAAGTGGAGGTCTATATTCTCTGCCTACCCCTGTGAGAAACAGGCGTGATAGTATGTATGTATGTAATAAGAACACTATAACCTAAAACTAAATAGGTAACAAATTTATTTTCCAAACAATTAAAAAAAACCCTTACTACTTAAATACTGCAAAGAAAAATAAATTTAGTACAAGCAAATTAATTAGTCAAAATTTAAAATGTAGAGCCATGTAGAGTTGCCAAGTGAAGTGAGTGTCAAAATAGTGGTTTTTTTTTTATTGTAAAGTGTAAATAAAGCTGTGGCGCTGGCGTACGTGGACTTGTCCAGCGTGATTGAGGTGCAGGTAAGAGTAAAGATAGCAAGGTTGTAAAACTTTTCGCACACATGCATTCCAAAGGAGAATTGACATTGCGACCGGTCGTAAAGCAAATGAATAAGTTGATAATTGGTTTCGGCTTTTTCATCTCCACTTCGCACGATCTCTTGACCTGATCACCTTTGAGAAGAAAAAGCCAGAATGCGCACCCCGGGATACGAAGCAGCATAGCGAATCATGTAACCAGGGAGGCGAAAAGTAACATCAATTCCGTAATGGACTATCATATCAAGTTAACATCCATTTTTTTCATATTTCGCAGTTTTTGTATGATTTTGATCATGTGGACTGAATGTCACCATAAAATTTTAAATAAGTAACGCATTTCTGTTCACGACAAGCTAAAAAGAGATTTATAAAAATAAATAATAAAAATCACTTGGTAATAATATTCTAACATACAAAAAAAGTTCTCTCCGGCGGGGAATCGAACCCCGGTCTCCCGCGTGACAGGCGGGGATACTTACCACTATACTACCGAAGATATGATGCAATGCGTAAAATTATTGGCAAAATAATTAGCTAAATGTACTCGTATGACAGCGGGGTGTATTTTTTTTTATTGTTTATTATTAAGATAGGTTATCATTTAAATCTTTTATTATTTGGTAACAGTTATCTACCTTATCAAAGGCAACTTTTACACACATGTGATTTAAATCTAATAAATAAAATTCTCGTGTCACAGTTTTCGTTGCCATACTCCTCCAAAACGGCTTGACCGATTCTCATGAAATTTTGTGAGCATATTGAGTAGGTCTGAGAATCGGCCAACATCTATTTTTCATACCCCTTAGTGATAAGGGTTGTCCACCCTTAACATTTTTCTTACTTAAAAATTATTTATATGGCAAAACAACGTTTGCCGGGTCAGCTAGTATACTATAATTTGATTTAGAAAAGTTGCTTCTCTGTTCTAGACAAATAAAAAGTCTAATAAAAAAAAAATGGTTGCCTGTAAAGTCGGTTTTACGGGCGAAGATTTTACGTGACAACGCGCGCGGCAGACCGATCATAGTTGAGTGGGAGAGAGACGCAAGGCATTCGGCGGGCCTCTCTCTCGTTCGGTGACTCATCGTAACGTTACCGAGCGTTACACTTTTTCATAAGTGACTCCCAGCCGCAACCTAATTTAAGACGTTGTCACGTCAATATACTGAAACTATTTTAAGGGTGAATTCAGTCCACGACACTGAACAACTTTCCCCGAGAACATATGTAAAAAAATATTTTTTGCTTTCCATACAAGTCAGTAAATTTGTATGGGAGGTCTGTATACTTTCGACAGTTTATAAGCGAAAACCATACGAAAACATAATTAATAGCCTTAGGTGTGTGTTAAAAAATTCAAGGAACACGGCAAAGTGTAAAGAAATAATTTTCCATCGGTAGGTAACCAGGTTTCAATGTTTGAAAATTAATACGTAAAAAATCATGCTGCCATATATTCAAAAATAGAACAGGAGACAATGTTTGAGATAGCTGGTCTATATAGGTGTACATTCTATGTCAATGCCAACGACACTGGTATGACTCTCCATTGATTCAGAGTAACATATATACCTACTACTACTACAAACGAAACAATTTAACTCTTATGTATTCTGTGCCAACGACCAACCTACGCTGCGCTTACGACATAAGGATTGCCTGTCTCAATCTCTCTTTTTACCCGGCTACGGCAGAGCTAAAAGGAAGGGTAACGATTTTAGCAGTCTATGTATACAACGTGGAAGGGACATACCCGTAATAAATCAAACCACTGTATATGCTAGATCATCATAGTATAATGAAATTAAAATAACTGCCTAAGAAAAAATAAATATTTCGGCACTTCCATACAAAAGTCTGCAGCCGCCTGGGCGTTATGTATGGGAATGTCGAATTTTTTTTGGTTTTTTGACTGTTATTTTAATTTCATTATACTTAAGACTGCAGTTCGACCGTGGGAATTTTTGATTGAACACCCGAATCTATATTTTCTATCTACACATACGCATTGCGCTGTATTGTACATGCATCATGGAGACGAATTTAGACGAATTCAGAAGCGCAGCCTGCCTTATCAGCGTTTTCGTCCCCATATTTATTTAAGAATTTCGGAGAACTTTAAATTTTTCTATCTTTTTATAAAAGACAAATTATTTTTATTTATTTATTATGTTTAAGCATGAATCAGTCTTCATATATGTGTATTTTTTATTTTTTAACTCAATCGTATGCGAAAGAAATCCGACGACGTATTCGATTATATTTTCTTTAAAGTTTAACCTTTTTAACTAAGTTTTTGAATGAATTAAATTTTTTTTTAATTAAAATCTTCTTATTCACATTTTAGGATTTTCCTTTGCCTTTATTTCTCTGTAATTTAAACACAACTTTATGTTTTAAATTCCGTGTAAACAACAATGACATGAACGTCGCCCACGGCAAAAAATTGAAACACGTCTCAGGTTATTTGGAATTAAACAAACTATTACAATCAAAATCAATAAACTGTCTAATTCACTTTTTTAATACTTAAATAAACTTCAATTTAACGTATCTTAACACATTGTTACTAAGATAGTTTGGCTCCAATCAGCTCCGAAAAAGCAGTCAAAATCATTAAAAATTAGGACTGGGCCCTTAAGTGATCTAGAATAGCCTGTGATTCGTTTTATTACGGGCCTTCCACGTTGTATAATGTCTAACAAAATATACTGAACCTATTTTAAGGGTGAATTCAGGCCATGATACTCAACAACTTTTCCCAAGGAACATATATCTAAATATGAAAAATATTTTTTCCACACCATATCGCAGGGTGTTGTGGTGTGCAGGCATCTTGATTGTCACTCTGTCAACATTTTACTTTATCTAGGTCAGTAGGCTTAGAATTGAAATCGGAAATAATTCCTACAAAAGATTTTATTGTTTTAGTGGCTTTATTTGTTTTGTTGCCCAATATGACTATCCTAGGTCCCCCTTCCGCGGTAGAGCTGTGCAAGTGATGGGGTAAAAATGTTTTCTCTCTTCATAAAAGTTGTAGGGCATTTAATCTTGCATAGAATAAGACTTGTCATATTGGGCAACAAATGAAGCCATTAAAAATAATGTGTTCAACCAAAAATATATTGATTGATTGATAATAAAACCTTTTGTAAAAATTATTTCCGATTAGATTTTTTTTGGTTTAATTCTACTGGCCTAATCTGCCATCACCAAACCTCTTTGCTCTCTCCCGTATATGTCTACCCAACTTTACTTAAGAAGTAACTGGTTTCAACATCTCGCTAAGCTTCCCACTAGCAAATAAACATGTTTTTGAACCAATTAGTACAGACTACGTACAATAAAATGAATAGTTTGACCATAAACAGTAAATAATCCATAACGGTCCTGGTTTTAATTAAATTCGCGGAGCTAAGTTGTAAAATTCTAGTTATCTATGGTCTCGTTTTGAATGGCCTGATTTGAGACCAATTGGCTGTTATAGATTGTAAATGACAAATACGAGTACAATAAGGAAGTCATCGTTAATATTCTTGGGACATACTAAAAATATGCATTCTGTATCTACCTACTTAACTAACTTGATATGCCCCCTTGCGAAAATGCCCTTAAAATTGGTCAAAACATGTTCAAAACACAAGACTATCAAAATAGTATTTGTGAATTATAATTTTTAAAGCACAAACAAGTACTTAAAAAATAAGTAAACTAATATCGATTAAGCAATGTGATAAAAAAGTGAATAAAATTAGTTTATTGTATTTTATTATATGTAATTTTTTAGTAGCATTCAAATATAAACACAATCTAGGTACCTATTCTACCCTATCATACCCTAACAAGCACTGTTTTTACACAATCAATCAAATAATAAAGCAATAGTAGTGAGGGGCCCAATTCCTATGTTAATGAGACACATATATCGATCAATTTTATCGTATTGTAATTGAGATATAGCCCGGTATGAGCCTAATACGCATTCCAACTTTGATTGATTGAATGTTGTCGTAACAGTAAATTCTATTCGATTTGACGTGCTAGTATCGATATCGATTTACGATAATTGATAGCACTATCATTTTTTTTTTTGTAATTAACACTTGATTGTGGTTCGATTTTTGATATATTGCCAATATATGTCTGGTACCAATTATAAAATTTTAATAGGTACCAGACATATTTGTAGATAAATAAAACTGCGATTGGTAATTTCAAAAATTAATAATATTTTTATTTTCTTGTTATTTTAAACTAATTCAAATAATGAATGTACAGAAAAAAGGACTTAACTCTCTATATAGAAGTATATTTATCTATACCAAGAAAATATTACTGAGTTACTGTAAAGTAACTAAAGTTACTCGTGCCTACTTGAAGTCTGCTTTTGATGAATTACCTATGTTTACGAGATAAAAATCTTCATGTAAGTTCAGGATTTATGTTACCATTTTTATTAATTGTGTGGCTTTATTATGTATGTTTATATGTTAATTCTTTATTGTACATAAAAAGGTACAGACAAGAATACAAAAAATAACAATACAAAGGCGGACTTATCCCTTTAAGGGATCTCTTCCAGTCAACCCAAATGCAGAGCAGAGGTAACAAGTAACAAGTCTAAACAATTGAGCCCAAACTTGGTGGGGTTATGTTGTTATATCACAGAGATACCGTGGCCACCTTCCGGCTTCATCATGAGACCAGGTTCATTGGTACCATAATATTGCATGTCACCCAACTTACATAAGTATATGAAGTTTAAACTCGATCGAATAATGAGAAGTTGTTCCACTAGCTTGCAATATTTGATTACAGACAGAGACAACGGGACAGGTGAAACTTAATAAAAGCTTGTAAAATAACGTAGGTACTTTTGCTTTGTTAGTAGGTGATGGGAAAATTAGCGCAGATGTTATCTGGTAGGCTAATTCAATCAATTATTCTACCATGTATTTATAAAGAAATTTCAACATGACATAACATAGTTATGTTGCCACAAAGTACTCTACACATGTCAACGGTCCACATCCGCCATAACCAGTCAGTGCATATAATCAATTACTTGATCATTGCTACACAAATAACGAATGGACAGAAGTAATCTCATAGTTCATGTACAGTCCTGGTAATGGTGACACTTTTTGAGTCGTTGTACGCAAGTTTGGAAGGCTTATCAAAAACAAGAACTTTTTATTAACGGAAAATACAAACGTACAAATTTTCATTTTTATAACTTTTCTTTTTTTAATCATCATCAGGTCTTTTTTAGTCTCCACTGCAGGAGCCCGACCCTCTCTTTACTACCATATAATAGCTGATGGATGTCGCAGAAAGCGACTTAGGAAACACAGGCTAAACAAAGCTTATAAACATCAGTGAGACCTCTTTATTTAATATTTTTTTATTAATTAGGTTCTAGCTTAGATTTTTATAATGTATATATTTTGTACTGTTTTTCTTTTTTTTTACTTTTTATAGACGTATTAATAATAACCTAACATAAGAATAAATATAAATAAAGAGGATTCAATTATTAATTACTTACTATCACACCCCAAAGAATCTCTCTTGTAAGTCTAATGGGATTGAATTTAAATTCCCGTTAGAACTACTGTTACGTCAAAGCCAACTGATAGGTCATTTACTGTTTCAGTATTATGGACTAACCTTGTTCTAAAAATTTGGCTATTGGTTAAAAAGTCAAGTCAAAAGTCTGAAATCCCCATAAGATACATATACAGGATATGTATCTAATGGGGATTTTCAGGAACGGCTCCAACGGTTTCGATAAAATTTAGTATGCAGCGTGTTAGTTTTAATTTTTTAAGGACCTCATTTTCTTGGGGTTTTCATCAAGAGAAACTCGGACTACTAGGTACCAGGTATATAAAATGATAATTGAATTAGTCTATAGAGTATCCATGAAACTGTTACAATAGTGAAGTGCCATTTCTACTCTCAATTTATTCTATGATTGCGGTAACTCGAATCGGTGATCCACATTTAGTAAATTGTATCGATTAGAACAGGTGAGATGTTTCGAAATAGGGTCCCAGACCGGTCGAATGTATGATAAAACTGATTAATTACAGTTACAAAATTAGTACGCTATTCAAAGTCCACGCCCAAACGCCCATGCATTGTACTTTGTACAACTTTCATGAGGTCCAGTAAAACATAAAAGTTATATGTCTTTTTCTTCTTTTATTCTATGAACACGTCTTTATGCTTCTCTTGTATGTATACCTAAACATCTCCTCTCACAGGCCTACTACTGGAAGAGATTTCCTTTGAGATAAGTAGTGCCTTTGTACAACTTTCATTTTATGTATTCTCTGTAGACATTTTCCGTGTACATAAATTGGTAAATAAATACTTTTGTGTTGTATAATCTCATGAATTAATTAATTTCATTTACACGTTAGGTTTAAGTATTTGTAACAGAATCTTATGATCATCATTTATATACGTCGGATAGGGTTAATTTTAACGGTTTCGTTATATAGTGCCGATTATATAATATAGGTATATGTCACAGTCATGTGGTTATATTAGCCAGCTTATTGAACGCCTAGACTAGCTATTAAATTAAATGCCGGCGTTTAATGAACCGCCTAGACGTACAATTAGCTAACAAATTTAAGCAGATGACTGCGACATATACATATATATTTATGTATATTACAAATATAATGTATACTAAATATATATAATTTATTTAGAACAGGAACAAAACAAATACACCATAGAGATTTACGTTTGTATGTTTTTATAATACTTGTAGGTAGTATATTATTTTATTACTCTATGATAATACTAAAGGAACCATACATTAGTACTATGTTTTCCTTTTTTTTTACATATATTGTTTGTAAATTACAATAAATTTAATGCTTTTATTAACTTAGGCCCATACAACGTGGAAGGAACATAGGTACCTACGCGTAATAAATTGAACCATGGGCTATTAGATAATAGTATAATCAAATTAAAATAACTGTCAAAAAACAAAAAAAAGTCGACTAATCCATACAAGTGTGCAGCCGCCCGAGTGTATTGCATTGTATGTAGTGCCCGCCATTATACCACAAGCCGGAATCTCCTAAGGTACGCGCAATATGCGTCCCCGTTCCCCGTCCCCGCACCTCTCCCCCGTTTTCGCCTCGATGACTTACGTTGGCCGTCAAGAACCGGGGGAGAGGTGCGGGTGCGGGGAACGGGGACGTATATTGCGCGTACCTTAGGAGATTCCTTTCTGTTTACTCTTACTGTATTCTGTGATTATACTACAGTGATCTAGTATAACCCGTCGTTTGATTTAATACGCATATGTCCCTTTACACGTCGTATATTATAAAAAGTAATAAATCGCAATTAAAATAATATTGTTGGTCGATTTGGTTCGTAGCAGTCCGTAGCAAACTCGTAGCACAGGCAACGTTGAAATATTTTATAGAAGACTTCATCATTATCATATCATATCAGCCACAAGAAGTCCACTGCTGGACATCGGCCCCCCAAAGATTACCAAAACGACCGATTGGAAGCCTGCACCCAGCATTTTCCTGTAACCTTGCTCAGGTCGTCCGACCTAGCAGGTGGGAGTCTTACGCTGCGTTTGCCGGGACGTAAGCGCCATTTAAGAACCTTTCTGCCTCATCGGCCATCGGTTCCTTCCGCTTTGTGCGCTGCCCACTGCCGATTCAATGAGCTAATTCGTTTGGCCATGTCATTAACTGACCTAATAAAGAGTTCTCAAATAGTAAAATAAAAAAAAAAATATTATCAAAAATTCGTTTAAACGAAAGTTTTAGTTGTGTATACGAGTATGTTATAGTGTTGGTAACATTTACATACATACCATACATACATTCTATCATTTCTTTATCTTATTTATCCTTATTTATTTATAAGTTCCGTAAACTCTGTAATTTTTAATGTTTTTTATTTGGTGCAATAAAGATTTTTGTATTGTATTGTATCCCTAATGGCTAAAGGGGTAGAGAGGTCATTTTGGGTCTTGCGGTTCTAAGCAGACGGAGCCCAGGGCCGAAATACTCAAAGGTCACTTTCGCGTGATGGTGGGTGGGAAGGTGGAATAAGGGATGAAAAAAGTGATGAGTGGCTAGCCGCATCGCCTATTAACATGATTTGCATTTTTGCCCAAACCCTCGATCGGCTTCTACGATCTGTGCGGGAAGAAAAGCAGCTGGTACATTCTAAGTTTTTATCTCCCAGACCTGCATGGACTGTAGGTACAAGTATATGTTTTATATAAAGCAAGATGATAAAATAGATTGGTTAGTAGATAAAGTTCTACAAAAATCTTTATTTAATTTTTTACATGGGTTTTTAACGCGTTGATAGTCTAATTTAAAGTTTGCGTGTTTCTAACGTTAGATGTATCATTATGCTTGATATGTGTATCTTTTTTTAATGATCTTTGGTATGTAAAATTATAAAATATTCGGCTGTCGGTAAATTTCGTAATTAAATTGCTAGGCAATGTTGATTTTTTTATTTTATTTATTTATTTACTATTTATGAGCTGTACCTCATTTGATGATTTCAAAAGATCCAGCAAAATACATTAAAACTTTTTTAAGGATACATGCGCAGTTGTCCGGCAACCTTCGGAAAATTTTATTCTAAATTTACTTTTTTTCTGTATTTCTACATTGTTTATGTATCAAATTTTGAAACTGTTTTTGAATTTCGAATGTTTTGTCAACAGGAGCGTCTCGGCGGCGGCGGGCTGGGACTCGGCAGTGGCGGCTTCAGGAGCGGCGCGCAACCGTCGCTGGCCGACTTCCAGCCGCCATACTTCCCGCCGCCCTTCGCCCCCGCTCCTCACCCCGCCAGCCCGCACCATCAACAACAGGTACGTCATTTAGAACATCAACAACTATAGGAGCCTCTGTAGTACTCTTCAGGGGCGGCTCGCAACCGTCGCTGGCCGACTTCCAGCCGCCATACTGTCAACTGGCGCCAATGTCCATTTTTTTAGTGTACGACGTAGTGTATACGAGTAGTAAGCTTCTACGAGTACCTACAGCACAGGCCGGAATCTCCTAAGGTACGCGCAATATGCGTCCCCGTTCCCCGTCCCCGCACCTCTCCCCCGGTTCTTGACGGCCAACGTAAGTCATCGAGGCGAAAACGGGGGAGAGGTGCGGGGACGGGGAACGGGGACGTATATTGCGCGTACCTTAGGAGATTCCTTTCTGTTTACTCTTACTGTATTCTGTGCCTACAGGGTATTTCAGAAATCTGAAATAATGTTTTAAAGGAATGATCAGTTCAAGATATTTAACAGGTTACATACATACATACTATTAGGTCTTTATCGTTGCATTTTGGGTCTTGCGGCTCTAAGCAGACAGAGCGCAGAGCCGCAAGACTATAAGGCCACTTTCAGCGTGATGGTGTGCGAGATGATGGAAGAAGGATAGGATAGGTTGCTAGCCGCATCGCCTTTTTCGCCTATTTCCTCAATCTGCGTGGGAACAGAAGCAGCTGGTACATTCTAAGCTTTTTCTTTTCTCCCAGACCAGCATGGAAGAATAAAGACTCTTGTATGTACTTTATAATTTACAAAGTCTTCTGTCAATACTGATCATTCTTCTTTTTCAGAGCCATGGCATGGAATATGGCGGAGGGGGCGGCGGGGGCGCAGAATACGCCCAGCACTACGCCCCCCAACAGCTGCTACCTCGACACCACGGCCACCATGAGCCGCACGCACACTTGCGACACCATAGAGACCACCATGATGCCATACACGCACACCATGTAAGTTCCTAGCAACACTACTCCCAACAGTTGCTAACTAAACCCTACGCAAGTGTTCTCTTACCTAATTTCACCATAAACAAGGAAGAATCTAGACTTCAACAGCTTTACCGTATCTCGTGATAAATACACTAAAACCCTTCATCTACTCTTAATAAACCTGGATTTTTCTAAATGTTAGCTAAATTTAAGTTCAAACTATCCAATTTGCGCTAAAATCCATACGTAATTCTCGAAAAAATACTTCATTCATACCTTTGGTGGGTACTGTAATGATCTAATTTTATTTCCGCAAATACTTTAATATCGATTCATAATCTTCACTTCACAACTAATCCCCTCGCGCACCCTCGCGAAAGAATCTGGCATAGTTGGGAACCCTCATCGACAAATATGCTAATAAATACTTACTTTACTTACCTTCGAGAATCAGAACATGGCAGCTTCGAATAATTTTGGGCTGTTTTAATCAAAATTAGCGACACGACCGGTTTCTGTTGCTAAAATTCGTTTGTTCCCGATAGTAACACCCGCAATAAACTCTAATACAATAGCACAGAATACATAAATAGTCTACAATAGTTTTAATAATGGCAAAGAATCAAAAGATAAATACTTAATTAGTTATTGAACGAATGATCAATGGTCTCAGAGTCTGAATATTCTCAGAGTCTAAATAGAACATTCTGACATTTGTATACGTATAGACTGAAGAAGTTTATAAGTATGTAGTTACGTAGCAAATCTACTTTTCATCTCATCTATTCGAAAAACGATGTTTTCATCCCAAATATTTGGGGCTAAAGTCACTGGTAATTCTCTAGACACTGAAAAGTAAGAAGTAAACTCCCTAGGCGTTAAAACACATTTGAAAACCGAACACGAATGTAGAATCAAAAATAATATTGGCAGGCAGCAACAAAAAAAGAAGAATTTAGTTTTAAAACAATAAAATATAGGCAACAGCGTCGAAATTTTTTAAAATTGAAATACACCACGTTTTACATGGATGACTGTAGGTAAAAATTTTTTGGTTCTTTTGCTTTGAAAAAATATAAATAAAAACCAAAACGCGCAATTGTTGTCTCTGATTTAAATGGCAATTTTGGTACTTATTAGGTTATTATTACATAAACTTTTTTAAATGTAAATAATTTCTTGATGAGGCCGATATACTATAAGTATGAAGTTTACGATTATATATATACATATTTAATAATATATAGAATTACGCACAAGGGAAAAGTATTGAAACGATTCTAATGTCTGAAAAATGTATAAGATGTGGTGGTCATAGAAAAATATTTTCAAAGTAATTCTTTAGTGAAAACGCCACCAAATAAAGGTTAGTAACTGTCTGTTAAACTCTGATTGGGTATATGTAGGTATTCTTCTTCCATGATAGGTATATATTTGCAAATTTTCCTCATAGATAGAGATGAAAAGAAGAATGTGCTACATGGTGTACGGTAATAGTTTTATCTCGAGTAATATACTTGAATCCCTCGCTACACTCAGGATTGAAAGTAGCGCCCTCGCGTTAAAACTATTACCTTTACGCCTTGTAGCACAATCTACTATTTTTTCCAAGTACATATTTCAATAAAGTACTTGAAAAGATTCCTAGAATGTAGAAAATCTTTACATAATACACGTTCCAAATTCGATTTTCATTTTCTTTTTAAAAGCTACGACATAATATTTTCGGCCAACAATAAGTAGAAGATGCTGTTTGGCGCCACTTTAGCAGATTAGCCACTGGTAATGTTCCGGTATCTGAGACCCGGGGTTTTAGCACAATAGGAGTCGGGTTTCGGCGGGAAACTAGATGTCATTTTGTGATTGAACTTCGATTTATGGAACGACATAATAGGCTACAATATTTTTGTAATACATGATATTTTAGATTTATTTTCAATGAAAGCCAAAGCGTCGACCACATATGACTCTTGTGTAGAACCCTTTTCTATATTTGACTACTGGGACCACTCGGCGGAAAGGGTTTCATAGCCGCGCTAGTAAAATTTTAATAAGTAAATAATACTTATCTAAATAACTAATTCATATTTAAGATACTTACCTACTACCCTATCTCTAGATTTCTTACGATATTATTTTCATAAAAAATAGTAAGTTAATACTCAATACTCAAATTTTCTTCTTTTAAAATCGCGGAAACACGCTAGATGAAGGTCACATCGAATCAGGTGACTCGCCTATGGATCATTTAAATCTATAGGTGGGATTCAATGTCCAGCAAGGACCGTCTTACGGCTAAAATAATGATGATGTTCTTCATTGTTATAGACGAGGCTTAATTCAATAAATTCATTAGGGCCTGAGAATAATGGTATTTTTTTCTTTCAGTTATCCCATGGCGGGTTCAGCTATGGTGGTGGTGAAAGACGGGCGGACTATGGCGCGAGAGAACAACATGAATTGGCCTTGCACCACGCGCTGCATTCCACGGAAGAAGCGCCGGTAAGTCTATTGCTATTAGGGTGAATATTGCTTCAATCAAGCAAAGAGGATTGATGTCAGGCAGGTCGTAAAACCACGGCTAAGTAGTTTTATTGGTTCCGACTTTTTATCTCTATTTCGTCCATTCGTATCAACTTTGGGTAACAATGGACATGCGTAACATCTTTATAGAAGTAAAATCCGAAAAGCATATGCATAACCAGTAGCAGTAAAGCTAAGGATCACAGACTACGGAGCAGATACTATACTAGTATCTAAAGATGTAACTGATTACGATGAAGAAAGCTTAAAACGTGTTTTCAAGGTCAATATTTTTTTTTCTGTAAAATGATTACACCAGAGTTAGCAATTTAAATTAAAAAAAAAAAACAAAGGCTGCCAATTAGATATTATGATAAATTTACTTTGTACCCCTATTTGAAAATATTTTTACATAAGTGCAAAATATTGATAAATATCGTTCAAAACATAGAAGATTACGCATTCCGCGTGCTGGGGTTTAATTCTTTATTAAATTCCGATTGGCCGTCGGACATATTTCTTGTGAATATTGCCGATCTTCCGAGGGCCGTAATTGGCATTTTTATCGCATTTTAATATGGAACCATGTTTATTTTAAACTAAATTGTGGGGTCCATCAGATTCTTTCCTTGAGACCTTTCGTATTTGATTTAAGTGTCATAAATAATAAAAGTCATAAGAAACACATCCTTTCTTGCTCTTTGGTCATGATAGTCTTTGGTACGTTTTTTAAATAATTTCAACTCAAAACCACATTACCTCTATACAAATAAAGAATCAAATTGTTTTCTGATGTTTCGTGCTAAATAAATATTTTGTCTTTCTGTACGAGTATTTGTCTTTTTTCAGATATATTTATTTATTAATTCATATAGGACTCACATTACAAACATTTTTTATTGAACGGTGGTCCCTTACATGTCAATAAAGTACCTAATATTAGGTCTACCTAATAGTAGGTACTTTATTGATATCTAGTGTCTAACTGTCTTATACAGGGTCTAACAATATATACTGAAACTATTTAAAGAGTGAATTCAGTCCATGATACTAAGCAACATTCCAAGTTAACCGATGAGCCGATTTTGTATGAAAGGCAAAAAAAATATTTTTCATATTTCGATAAATGTCTATATGAGATAAAATGCAATACAATACAATAAAATACAAAAATCTTTATTGCACCAAATAAAAAAACAATAAAAATTACAAAGAACAAAGCAATGTCAAGAGAGATAAGAAAAAATATTTTACTATATGTTCCTTGGTGAAAATTGCTGAATTCACCCTTAAAAAAGTTTCAGTATATATTTTTAAACGTTCCATAGTCGGTACCAAACTGTCTCTATATGTATATGTTCAACATATATTTAAAATTAATAGGATGCATCCAAAGAACAAAGAGAAAAAATTCTTGGCATTAGGTCTATCTAGTAATTATAACATTACTAGCTGTGCCCGCGACTTCGTTCGCGTGGTTGTCGGAACGTAATGTTATATAGCCTAAAGCCTTCCTCTATAAATGGACTACCCAACAAAAAAAGAATTTTTCAAATCGGACCATTAGTTCCTGAGATTAGCGCGTTTAAACAAACAATCAAACTATTCCGCTTTATAATATTAGTATAGATAAGCAATAAAGTCAACAAAATATGCACATTTTCTACCTGTCTTTTAATCCGTAAAATACCACTTTTACAAAGTATTAAAAGAGTAAGTTAAATGTCATTTTAACCTTTTATCGAAAATAAACTACTTTGGTACATTTTTTTTTCTTTCTTTCATAATGACAATAGTGTGAAGTCAGTTGGATAAAATAGCAAGCTTAAATAATCCTTTAGTTTCGTTTACTTTTACAAGCTTTTATTTAGTTTTCCTGTGCCGATGTCTGTGTGTCCGTAATCAAATCTTGCAAGCTGAATTAGACCCACTTTTCATTATTCGATTGAGCTGAAACTTCACGTACTTACGTAAGTTGAGTAACAATGCAATATTATGGTACCAATGTCCTGATCTCATGATGAAGCTGGAAGGCGGCCACGGCATCTCTGTGATAAAACAATATAACCCCGTCAAGTTTGGGCTCAAATGATTCGTCGTAAGGACCTTTTTCATTATCTAAATATATATAACTCAAAGGTGGACTGACTGACATAGTGATCTATCAACGCACAGCCCAAACCACTGGACGGATCGGACTGAAATTTGGCATGCAGGTAGATGTTATGACTTAGGCATCCGCTAAGAAAGGACGCGAGCGAAGCCGCGGGCAAAAGCTAGTTTTAGATAAAAACTTTTTTTTTTAAATAAATAAGTACTTCTTTCAGCATGCGGGCATGGACGACACTAGCGGGTTTATGACGGACCTACCACTATTAAAAAGTGAGTATACTACTAATTCTAAATACGAAATTATGTATGGATTTTAGTATGGATGTTTGTTCCGCCTTCACGCCAAAACTTAACGGATTGCAATGAAATTTAGCATGTACGTAGCTTATTACCTAGATTAACGTATAGGATACTTTTTATCCCGGAAAAATGTACGGTTTCTGTGGTATTGTCAAATAACTTTTGACCACGCGGCAACAGTTAGTCTAATATTTATATTCAAATAGAATACACACATTCTTTCTGTTCAGCCATTGATCTTGATTGACAAGATATAATAAAACAAAAAATCATGAGTGACGCTCTCGGAAAACATATTCTTTGTTAGAGTCTACTTAAAAGGAACCAAACCCATTTCGCTCTACATTTTTAAGAGAAAACACTAAGGTCAAGAGAATTGAAAATAGGTATTTGTAAAATCTATTGCTGTCGCGCTGTGTCCGAACAGCAACCGAGTGAGTGCGATAGCGACAACTGCAGCTTGGACCGACTATACTTATGAAAGCTATTACAAAATCAACGTTTCGTAGTCCCTAATTTCTCCTCCAAAACTAAACTAATTTTATTTATTTGTTTCATAAAACATTTAAGATAAGCCATGGCTGTGTTCATACGTTTTATTTTTATAATATAATCTTGTCAACGTTTGTTAGATGTTTGAACAGAGTGGAAAATTTTCCCAATTTCTCAGGTCTATTAAGGTTCGTTCGTATATCTCTTAATAATTAAAAAAATATCATCAGGTCTTTTTAGTCTCCACTGCAGGAGCACGACTCTCTCTGTACTACCATACATTAGCCAGAGCAGTTAGAGGATTTGGCCTACACTCTCCACGCTGGCCAAACGGGTTGGATAGGTCTCTTTGATGTTTATTTCTTATCATTTAATATTTATTGCACAATAATCAAACAATTATAATACAAAAGGTAAAACTTTATGGTAAGCATTGTCTACCAGTTCACCTTAGGGATGTAGCAGAAAGGTTTATAAGCTTTGTTTAGCTTGTACGTGTTTCCTGAATCGCCTTCTACGACATCCACGGGAAGACTTCGAGTGGTCCTATCCTACTCTGCCGGGAACCACGCCATCTGTGAATAATTAAATAATATCGATACTTATAGATTTTATGGCGAAAAAAATCTATATGAAATAAAATATATGAAATATATATATATAATAATATAATATATACTTTATATATATATACATATATATATATATACATATATATATATATATATATATATATATAATATATACTTTTATCTGATTTTGATTTATTTATGCAAATAAATATTTTTAAGTTTGAATACTCTTCAGGTAAGTAGATACCTAACCTAGATATTATCAAATCAAGAATAAAAACATGATCCGTTACTCGTAAGAGAGGCTTTGGCATTGTCACCAAACGTTACATTAGGTCCACTAGACCTCATTACCATACTACATAAACACTATTTTTTGTGTTTGTCATAGCTTGTGGTCTACCTATCTGACATTTATAATTGAAATTATATCTTGTTTAGGCTGAATTTTTAACCCCAGTTTAATTATATAATGCCTAACAAAATATACTGAAACTATTTTAATGGTGTATTCAGTCCATGATACTGAACAACTTTCCTCAAGGAACATAAATATACAAAAAAATTTTTTTTGGCTTTACATATATGTATAGGTACTTTCATACTGATCGATCAACTTGTATGGGTGGCCAAAAAATATTTTTAATATTTCGATTTATGTTCTTCGGGGAAAATCGATCGGCTTTCACGATCTGCACGGGAAGAGAGGCAGCTGGTACATTCTAATTAATTATCTTAAATCGTTATAACAGTATCGGCGTACAAAAGAAAAGAAATAATATGCGTATTCAAAGCAAGCACATACATTCCTCCCATTATGTTATAAATTTTATACAAAAAGACGTACAAATACACCAACACTTGATCTGCCCAAAGATATATTAAATCACACGAACATCTGATAAAATAAATACATATTATTAACTTATCAAAGATTTTATTGTTACTCCAACGATGACCCGCCAAAGATAAAACTGTAATTAGGCCTCATACCGCACTTATCGGATAGGTGTATCGATTTTTCTAAGTAGATTGTAAAAAATCCATCTCATTCAACGGACGAGTGAATCGATACAGATAAAATAAAAGTATCGATCAATCAATCTATATTTGAATAGCGTTTCGGAAATGAATCGTTAAGATCCGAGTGCAATTTGAATGTGGTCATTAAAATACAGTAACTACAACGTTCTGCCTTAGATATTATGTGTAACGTTGTCTATTATAATAATTCTACATGTACCTACCTACCTACTTATCTATCAATCTTAACCTTATTCTATAAGTACCGTTATATAAAAATCGAAGTCGCGTCTTCAAAAAAATATCGCCTAACAAATATTTCCAAATTCAAAAGACGAAAATAACTTTTTTGTGTAATTGGCCACTAATACGCGAGCGCATTTCTTTTTTATTATTTGAAAAGGCAGGGTGTTAAATAGCCAGTATGGTGCAGTGCTAATGACACACTAATGTTTATTGTATTAGGGTTGCCATATAGAAATATTACAATGAGAATGCGATCACGCTGAGCGCATGTTTGGGGCGTGGCACTGATTGTTAGGAGAGCTATTGTTAGTATTTCGAGCCGGGAATTTGGTAATCACCCGTATTTTTACACAAGTACCTACATGTAGTTGTAGCCGACATGTGGATTTTGATGTATATTTCATATTAATTATGATCATGATCATAATAAAAATGCAAAGCCGAATAAATAGATTCATTTCTTTTTGCATTAAGTTTCGACCACTAACTTATCTTATACCCTATCTTTTCTACATCTTCCCAGGTAATAAGTAAATAGTGAAGTAAAAAGTATCCTATTCGCGTATATTTCACCTATATTTTATAACATGGGAAAACATAAGTACCTATTCAACATCTTGGTCATACAGAACTTGCTGTAAAAAATTGGTGATATTTAAGACCAGAAATTGTTTTATTTTTATTTTTCATTGTTTTGTAAATTCCGTCAATAAACCTCAACGTTGGTATAATTCTAAGTAAGCGATGGGCTAACATCTTAACCCATCACCTTGTTAACCCGTGACCTTTGGCTTTTGAGACCCTTGACTCTCTAATTAAATTATAATAACGTCAATATTAAATACTCAATATTTGATTGCAAACCATAAAGTACATAAAATGACAGCAATACAATTTAGGATCATAGTGTTTGTGTGTGTAATTCTCAATATATCTTCCAGCAATGAAAGGCCGAGATGGCTTAGGCGGCGGGGGCTCCTGTGCGCCCAACGACGTGTTCTGCTCAGTCCCCGGAAGACTATCCTTACTGTCCTCGACCAGCAAGTACAAAGTGACGGTGGCAGAGGTCCAGAGGAGGTTGTCGCCTCCAGAGTGTCTCAACGCGTCGCTATTAGGAGGCGTTTTAAGGAGGTAAGAATAAGAAGCTAACAAACACCACCATTATAAAACAAGTTGGTTAATCTGTCTAAATAAAATGTTTTCTTGTTTGTTCTTCTGTAACACACAATTAAATGAGGTAAAGTAAACAATTAAATAGAACACTATAGATTGCTTAAATCTAAGTATGCATTTATGTGCCATTGTAGCATAAAAGGGCTACAGCTCGACTAAATGCCACTTTCTAAAGCAATAGGTGACTTTCAGCAGACGCCCTTTAGAATGCTCAAAACCCTTTCTTTCAGAGACTAAGAAATCATAAACAGGGTATATACTGTAAAAACTTGGAAGGGCGACCAAGACTGTAAATTTTAACATATTTTATCTCTGGGAAAAATACTGAAATCCCGAAAAAATTGGACAATTTGTCGAGAATTTCTAAATTTTTTGAGATCCCAACATTGGTCCCATTTTTTTATTAGCCTTTATTCGTGACCTAGTTCCGGGCAAAGGCCTCTCCTATCTTTTCCACCGATCCCTGTCTGTTGCAGCCTGCTGCCATTCCCTCATGAAACTGTCAATGTGGCCTCGCCATCTCCTTCTTGGTCGCCCTCTACTTATGCGCCCTTCTGGTACCTATAAGGTAGTCTTTCGGGCCCACCTCTCCGGATGCATGCGGCACACATGCCCCATACGAAACGTTATTCATATTTTTTATTTATTTAACTTCATACACAAATACAAGTGTAATGGCGGACTTAAAGCCTAAGGCTTTATCTACCAGTCAACCAACTGGGTGATGTGGACAATGCCAGGAGTAGTGCAAAACTCGAAAAGTTATATGGTGAAAAAGAAACTAAGTAGGTATACTTAAACTACATACAAATAATACACACTATTATTATACTAAGATTTACTACTAATACTACATACACTAAGAACTATTTGACAGTTTTTGAAGAAAATGTACCTTTACCTGTTTTTTAAATGAAAAGCAGGTTTTAGGCCTATAATATTAACATCCTGATTCACTATTTCAAGTTTGTGTTGACTGTATATCTTTAACGGTTGTTTAAAGTAGGTAGGTAAGGAAAATAAGTAGGGTAGTTAGTAATAATAACATAGCAGAACGCTGTAGTGGAATAAAAAGTAAAATACGTATAAAAAATACACTTTTTGCATTGAAAAAAATAACATTTGTTGTTTTGGAATTTACTACTACTAAAAACCCTTAAATTCTCGCGTAATAATCACTAAATTATATCTTGAAAGGCGTCTCAGACACGTAAAATGTAATAATTGCCGTATAATTCATCTACATAATTGAATTTAATAATTGCCCTATGAATAATACATTTTAATCGAATTATTACCCAGCGTTTTACAAAGTACCGGACGTTTATATTTTTTGCAAGAGCAACACTGCAACATAATTAAAAAGTAATACAGATACGACACTTCGTAAAATGTTGTAACGCACTTATTACATACTATACTGTCGTTTTGACTCTTATGTATTCTGTGCTGTCGTTAAAAGCTGAACGATAAATCCAAACGTCTTTGCTCCATTTCTCTTATCATCAAAATTATCGTCGTATTAAGTCATTTAGTTACAGGTTGTAGCCATGTAATGAAAATTGGTGTGGAAACAATATGCTGTGGAATGACTGAAACCTAACTGAATAAGGCGAGTTGGAAAGGACTCTGTCCCTTTTTTCTAATTCCAATTTGTCCTAAGAAAAATAGACAAATCAATGCGGCAGTGTAGTAGAAACCCGTGTTTGTGTAGAATTAAAGATAAAACTACGATAGCACGGAATGATGGGCGAACTGTGACGCTGCCGCTGCAGAAAAACGGTTTTCTTGCAAGGGTCGTTCAAGTATTACGTAAGCACCAAAGGACGTCTTTGATTTGCTTATTGTTAATAAAATATAGAGTATGGGGAGTCTGGATTTCTGTTACGTAAGTAAAATTTTTTAGTTACATTTTATATTTTTTGGCAAAATTCTGTAATTTAGATTTGAAAATAAACAGTGAAATAATAGCTACGAACTACATACTTATTCAAGAAAACAATATAAAAATTAAGTAGATTTTATATATCAATGCTTACGTAAGCATAAGAGGGGGGATAAGAGATTGCTTATATTTGCTGACAAGGGGGGCGGGAGGGTTAAAATGGCTCAAATTCTGCTTACGTATACTTGAACCTAGACAACTGCGTAGTCTTAAAATAGGTCCTACTTATGTAC
The DNA here is from genome assembly GCA_963576875.1 of Acrobasis repandana. Classification (NCBI taxonomy): domain Eukaryota; kingdom Metazoa; phylum Arthropoda; class Insecta; order Lepidoptera; family Pyralidae; genus Acrobasis; species Acrobasis repandana. The sequence goes on from OY756238.1 coordinate 6,383,700, forward strand.
ATGAGTTACCCTTCTGTTACCTATATTTATTCTATGCCACTGCAATATGCTCAGCCGACGAAGGCGCGACCACTAAAAATACGTTCGACTTTCTGCGCCATTTTAGTCAGTCATTAGATTGTTTTTGTAAGTTTTGTCTGTGGTTATGCGGTAAGCCTGTGTTGGTATAACGTGTACTACTCGTAGTTTATTGTAAATAATTATCAGCTTATAGGCTCTAGTGGTTATAGACGAGTTTTAAAGAGTCTCAATGTCGCTTGCCTGATGTTAAGAGGACGTTGCCACCGCTTTTTACATGTCTAGGAGCAGCCGTTCTTCGGTAGTTAGAGTAAATAAATTCTGCTGTAAGTAGTTGAGTAAATTTTCGGTTAATTTACATTTAAATGAATTTGTTGCCGTAATAACTTTATTGTGGCAATTTACTTTTTGCGCCAATCGGTACCTAGCTTTATTTTGCTTAGAATCCATTTTTAAAATGTTATAATTTGACTACAAAATCCATTTGATAATTTGGACCCAAAGGTATACAATGTGACCGGACATGACGTAGCGATAAAAGAAGGACATGCTGTTCTTTTGCAAGAAAATAAAAAAAATTCGCCACGAATGAGATTCGAACTCACGTCCCTCACATCTGTACACTAAGTGCACTTTTAAATTGTGCTACCGTGACTCGAATCACCCCGACGAATTTTCTCATCACATTATTTCTTCATTCCTACTCGTAGTGTAATTTAGCAGTGTGGTATTGAACTTAACTCATATTAAATGAATTGAAAGTCGAAAGGCTTTATTTTAATTATTGATTTATACAGCATTACAATGCTCGGAACAATATCTAAATTAAAAATAAGTTTATTATATATTTAATAATTGGAATTGATATATGTATGTATAATTTATGTAATTTTTATAATGAAACAAGATGCATTACAGAATATAATTAATCAATAATTGGAATACATAATGTATATTGACGTGAAACGTGTCTGCGAAGGCCTAGTTTCTAACTAAATGTGTGTTCCTTTAATTCATCTCATTTTGAGGAAGTTAGCGCAAAAAATGTAGCAGCTAGAAAAGTCGCGTCACGGTTGAAAAAAGTCCAATCATATTGAAAAATGGACGCTTTAATGAACTGGATGTCAGATCAGTGTAGGAGTCGAGTTTATTTTTAAACAGTGACATTGTTACAAGCAGACTTTGATCGAAATGTTAAATCTATATAGAAAACTCAGGAACTTGCTGAGTGATACTCTCTCTTTTCTTTTTTCTTCTCTGGCTATTTTTATATTATCGATGTTTGATTTACTTTTTAAGCGATTAAAAAAAAGGAGGTGCTTCTGAATTCGAATGTATAATTTTTTTTTTTATTTATGTTCTCCGATAACTTCTCCGTTTTGAACCGATTTAGAAAATTCTTTTTTTGTTTGAAAGTGTATACATGCAAGTTCCATTGTCTCTTTTGATTTAATCATGAAATTTCAATTAAATTCTGCTTCTAACCTGTTTTTAACTTACTAAAAAGTACTATGTTTTCCTTATTTTTTTTATGTGTATGTTTGTAAATTTCCAAGTGTACTTGAATAAATAAAATAAAATAAATAAATAAAACTTACGTTTCATGGAACTTAAAGCCCAGCTGACGTATGCATTATTGTGACTATACAAGTTAAGTAACCCTAAGCGTGGTTAACACTTGGATTGGTGACCACAAGTAGCAGTAGTGGTTCTGGTCTAATGTTCTTAACATTAGACCTTGCAAGCTCTTATTATAACTACATCAACACTTTTAACTACGCAACAATCGACACTTTCCCCTGGCTTAGCAAAGCCATTTCAGTGAAACCCGTCCATAATATACAGGGTGACTTTATAACCACCTGCTAATTTTTTGGAGCAGGTTCAGTCCATGATACTGAACTACTTTCTATTAAAAAAGTTATTAAAAAGCGATAAAAATTTTTCGTCCTTCCATACAAATCAGCGCTCAGCCAAACGGATTTTGTATGGAAAGACGAAATTTTTTTTATCGATTTTTAATAACTTTTTTTATACTGAGAGACTGAGACTGAACTTGCTTCAAAAATTTAGCAGGTGGATAAAAAGTCAGCCTGTATAATGCTACAAAAAAACTTCGCCCCTTTTTCCCCTCCACTCCCCCCTTTTGGAATTTTTTTGCAACATCTTGTGTAGAATGAAGTCCTGTGTGCTTCTCAAATCTAATTGAAATCGTTCAATAAATTAACGCTACAGCAAAGTTCCCCCTTTTCTCCCCTATTACTCCCCCAATCAAAAATCGTAATCGACAAAAAAAATTAATAAATCAAGGACATGTGTTCTAATTTTCGTCAAAAATGCAAACTACTGTAGGCGAGAACAGACACACAAGCATTTTTTTACCAATCTTGAAACTGAGATGCTTCGCTCGCTCGATCCATAAAATAAACTACGAAATATTTTTATTTTCATTAGATGACAGTCGCCAACACCCTGTAAGTTGCCTTTAAGCAGCTTACTTGGCACAAGAAAAAAGAAGGTTTTATGCAAAGAGTATACCTATCCTCGTAAAATTTACTTCACTCACTCAACACATTCTCCTCAGTCTGTGTGTCTAATAGAATTTAGAGCGATCGTCGAGTTTCTAATTGCAGTCATTATACTCGAAGTCCAGTTAATTACACCTATTTCGGCGTTAAGTGAATTGACTGAGCAAAAATAAATACTCTTTCTACAAAAAAAATACTAAAAGTCTATTTAGACGACTTAATGTACTGTAAGCTTCTCAAATTGAAGAAATCGATGTTATAATATTAAAAATAAATGCGAAAGTTTGTATGAATGTTTGTTCCGCTTTGACGCCAAAATGGCTGAACGGATTGGATAATGAAATAAGGTATGTAGATAACGTATTACCTAGATCAAAACATAAATTACTTTTTAGCCCAAAAAATGTGAGTATAACGTGGGATTGTCAAATACACTTGATACCCATTGAACACGCGGGCAATAGCCAGTTGATTCATATGACCGTGTTTACTTTTACTAATTTGAACTAACATTTATTTCGTGTCTCATAAATCTACTTAGTCACTTCAAGATTGTCCCACATTACCGAAATTACCGATAAGCAACGAGTCTTTAGTTATCTGTGACAAATGTTGAAATCGAAGATTTATCTACAAAAACTTGTTGGCATTCTACTAACAAATCGTGCGAGAACTGCAGCAAGACCGGCTGGAAAGTTTAGAAAAATGAAATTATGTTAAGGTGAAGATATAGGCAAATGGCCTTGAAGTGGCGCCCTCATTTGAAATAAATTGTTAACTCTTGCTCTTCGTCATGCACTAGATAGCCCTTTAAATTATTTTATGAACCACCGTTGTAAGTATTTACATTAGTCCGTCTAGCTTTAAAACTTGCCTCCGCCAAAAGTGGCCACGGCAAGTTTTAAAGCTAGACGGATCACCAATAATAGTTTCAACGGCAGTTTATAAAATAATTTAAAGGGCTATCTAGTGCATGACGAAGAGAAATAAGGAAATTATCACCATATTTACGAGTTAACAATTTATTTCACACTTCAAGGCCATTTGCCTATACCTCTGCCTTAAGAACTCATTTTATTTTATTGCATGAAGGCAATGGCCGTTTAAAAGTGTAATTTTTAGAAAAATATAAATTGCAATAAATCTTTTTTCTTTGTATTAAATTCGCTATACTGGCTGTTATATAAAACTGGCCAGTACAGTGTTCATTTTAGTTAAATATGAAAATATTACATAGTGTACTGACTCATAAATTTTTCAACATGACAACACCCTTGTAGTCAAGCAGCTGGGCATTTATCAACATACATTGTTTCGAATATTTTACGAGTTTCATGGTTCCATGTCACATTCTCGTCTTTAGTGTAATTATCGCCGTCTGAAAATTTATTTGATTACCTATAAGCAAAATGCTGGTTGTCACTCGATGGCCGTTAAACACTTCAAAATTCTGGACAGCTTTCAATTGAATATTAAGTTATATGAATATAGAGCCTACAATGTAGACTGTAGATGCATAATTTTGAGGCCTCCAAACAAAGAACGTTGAAATAGGGTTACCTATCCTATTATTGTTAAAAACTCTTACACAGGAAGAATTTAAATGTATAAATAAATATATAGGAACGATTCACACTGATTGAGCTAACCCCAAAGTAAGTTTAAACTTGTGTAATGGGATACTAACTCAACGATACTATATTTTATGATAAATACATATATAGATAAACAACCCAAGACCCAGGACAATTTGAAAAGGTCATTTTCTAATTTGCCCTGGCTGAGGATCTAACCTAAAACCTCCGGAGTGGCAGCTATGCTACGCTACGAAGGTCTTCAATACTCTTAATTACTCATAATCAACACTGTGCGGCAAGCAGGTTGGTAATCACAGATTATTATGATTTCCTTGCACAGTATACTGCCAGTTCTCTATTACCTAGAAACTTTTTTTTTTGTGCCTGATCATCATCATCATCCGAGCGTATTCCCGGTTGCATCGTCAGCAGTTACGCTTCAGAGCCCGGGGTCCGCTACCTAACCTAGGTGATTCGACGAGGTTACTGGTTTTTACACGGAGCGACTGCCGTCTGACCTCCGCAACCCGAAGGGTAGACCAGAACCAATCCTAGGATAGGTACAAACGCTAGATGGCGTTCGGGACCAACGGCTTTACGTGCCTTCCGAAGCACGGAATCATCTTTCTTTTCGGATAATCAGGATCACAAGGCAAACGCCTTGACCACTGGACCACGGAGGCAGTCAGTTTTTTTTGTGCCTGATATGGCTTGATAAAATCTATTAAAATTATGGCCATTCAAAAGTGGCGCTCAATTAATACGGTACGTATTCGTTTCACACATCACTGCTTCAATACGTAATCGGTATTTAAATGAGGATCAGCTCGTGCCCAATTACTGCATCAATAACGAAAAATAAAATAACTTGTGCTTATAAAGCCTCGTTCATTATTTATCTGTGCCGAAAAAAGGTGCGCCTACATTATGTTTTTGAATTTCGAAACAGCTGTGTATTTTGACAGACTCTTTTGTATCGGAATTTTTACGTGTGATTAAATTTGTATAGATTACTATAGATATGCGAGTTTCTTGCGGTGCTAGTTATAAAATAACAAAGCACACTGAATTTATTTATTGCTTTGCTTTCTATGTATGCAAAGTTAAGATAGCGGGCACAGCCGAAAGGATACCTACAATTCGTGTTGGGCCCTTTTTTCAAAAGGGCAAATGGTATTAACATAGTACATGGATCTCGCTGGGTATTAACGATGAATTTTGACTATATCCACAATTTTTACAGCTCAGACAAATATGTATGTTAAAGTTTTCTAAATTGAAAATAAGTATGTGATGAAAAAATCCGTCACGAGTGGGACTCGAACCCATATTTATAATTTTTTCATCACATATTATCAATTTGGATAAATTTCCGAGCATTGTAATACCTACTATTAAAAATAATAGTTAAAGTTTTCTCTCAGTTCAGTCTTATATCAAAGAGTTTATCTCATTTTGATTTACTTTTAAATATTATGATTTAGGTATATACCTACCTAACTAAAAAAAACTGAAATGGCTAAGATTTCAAATTTAGTAATCCCAAGAGATGAGGTAGTTAAGTATATACCTAAATATGTACTACCTAGGTACATGTCGTTTTATAAGAATTTTATATGAACCTAGGTATAGGTATACTACTCAAATTCATAAACGTTTTTCTTTAAATACAACGTGTAAGAACTGACATATGCGTAATAAAATAACAGTAAAAATATTTAAAAAAAAACGGCATTTCTAAAAAAAAGTGGGCAGCCGCCCGGGGCATTTTGTAAGGAAATGTCAAATTTTTGTTTAGTTTTTTGACTGTTATTTTCCTGGATGCATCCTCAGCTATGCTGCTTCGGAGCCCGGGGTGCGCTTTCCCACTTTTTCTTCTCCAAATATAATATGCATGTCAATGGTCACTCAAGGATGCCAAAAATCTAGCGAATTGGACAAGAAATAGCCGGAACAATTTAACGATTTGGCTGGAGTTGTACGACCGGCCGCCTGCCTGACTTCAACTCTCTTTTGGGAATGCTATTGTAGCACGAGGTTTAAGTACTATTTTTCCTTTAGCCGCCTCTTACGACATCCACAGGAAGAGATGAAGTGGTCCTATTCTGACCCGGAACCACACGGGTAAGTTATTTTAATAGCATTATACTACTATTACTACTTATAGTAAACCAGTAAGCCCGTGGTTCGATTTATTACGCATACTTTTGTTAATTACCCGTTGTTGGGTAGTAAATATACGTAGATACCTTATTTTTTAAAAAAACATGAGAAAAAGATCATCAAGACCATGAATTCAAATTACATTAGTGGAATATACACACTGAGATTAAAGTGATACGTACGACACCCACGAACATGGCGGCTTCTTCAAAATTAACCTTTAAACTTTAGCAAGAACACCGCAAAGAACGAACGGTTTCTTTTTCATAATTATCGTTTTCGAATCAAGGAGGTGTACTCGATTGATAATCTCTTTAATCGGACTGTCAGCCATCGATACGAACTCGATACTCGGCCATTAGTGCTGTCCAATCTGTCGATTCATTCGATTTAGTTTTCCATTCGATTCCGAATTCTTTGTTTAGCTCGTTAGCCGATGATTCTTGATTCCATTGTGCGTGTCTAAGCGAACGTGTGAAAATATTGTGTGCCATTAAAATGTCTTATTACTTTGTACAAATGAAAAATCAATTACGATTTCTTTGTGCGCGCTTTGAATGACTGATTTGTTGTCGGATGAGGAATGCAGAATTAAATACATATGGGCGAAGTTAGGAAGTAGGTAGAAAGTAAGATACAGTGTTTAAAATGAAGAAGGCAAACTGCTCCATTATCTCTGATAAAAATCGCCACTTTTTGTCTATTTTCATACAATGAGACCGTCAAGAGCCTGGCTCTTAAATGTAGAAGAAGAAGTGAGTATGTCGGTAGCTACGGTTCGGTAGTCATTGTAGATCTGCTCACCAAAACTGTTTCTTAGATAGAACTTTTCATAATTATGAGGATAGTCAAAGATAATATAATCCGCTAGTTGCCAACAAGTCAAAACAGGTATTTTTTTCTAAACGTCAAAACATATATTTTCTATGGGATTTCTATGAAAAACGCACGGCGTGACGTCATAGTTTCTTGGGGTAAAATATCTAAAATCACGTTCAAAATGGATATGATGAATAACAAGTTACATTATTTTGTGACTTTTATTTTCTTATCATTACAAAATAATTCATTTTTGACCCTGGATACTACCCAATTACTATTGTAAGTTGTTACGAAACACATGCAAGCTAAACAAATCTTAAACATCAATGAGACCTCTCCAAAACGTCTGGCCAGCGTGGAGATTGTAGGCCAAATCCTCTGACTGCTCTGGCCAAGTATGGCTCTAGTACAGAGAGGGTCGTGCTCCTGCAGTGGAGACTTAACAAAAAGACCTGATGATGATGATGTTTTTATAAATAAACTAGCTTTTGCCCGCGGCTTCGCCCGCGTAGATTAGGGGTATGAAAAATAGATGTTGGCTGATTCTCAGACCTACTCAATATGCTCACAAAATTTCATGAGAATCGGTCAAGCCATTTCGGAGGAGTACGGGAACGAACATTGTGACACGAGAATTTTATATATAAGAAGATATAGCAAGATTGCTAGCTAGCATGTTAGTATTTTTAAAAATATTTGCTGTAATTCCTCTGATTTTCAATTTGATATCCCACTTTTAACTGGTCAATTTTTGTCATTTCAGCTGCGTAATTATTTAGTTAACCAGTTTATTTGTCAAACAAATTAATAAAAGCGGCCAAGTGCGAGTCGGACTCACCCATGAAGGGTTCCGTAGCAGCAAGTAACATAATAATTAGAGTTGATTGAATGAAAGGTAAATTGCGGTTTACGATTTATGACGTAATAAAAAAAACTACTTACTAGATCTCGTTCAAACCAATTTTCGGTGGAAGTTTGCATGGTAATGTACATCATTTATTTTTTTAGTTTTATCATTCTCTTATTTTAGAAGTTACGTGGGGGGGGACACATTTTACCACTTCGGAAGTGTCTCTCGCGCAAGCTATTCAGTTTAGAAAAAAAAAAATTAGAAACCTCAATATCATTTTTATGTATATATATATACGTATACATCAAACTTACATAGTTTGATTTAAAAAAAATTTTGAGTATCAGTTCTAAGTATGGGGAACCCCCAAAATTTATTGTTTTTTTTCTGTATTTGTGTGAAAATCTTAATGCGGTTCACAGAATACATCTACTTCCCAAGTTTCAACAATGTTCTTATAGTTTCGGAAAAAAGTGTCTGTGACATACGGACGGTCAGACAGACAGACATGACGAATTCATAAGGGTTCCGTTTTTTGCCATTTGGCTACGGAACCCTAAAAACCCCCGACTTTGAAGCATTAACCCCTAATAACTTGTGAACGGCTGAACCGATTGTCATCAAACATAGCTAAGAACCATCTCGACAGACAAGGCTTTTGATTAAAATAACCCCATCGGAATCAGTCTATTCGTTAGGAGATACAATGCCACTGACAGACAAACAGATACACAGAAGACACGTCAAACTTACGTCTTACGTCGGAAGTATAAAAAAGCAACAAACTACCAGTTCCACAGAACGAGTAGTTTCATAGATTAAGTTAGAAAAAGGGATTCATTAAAAAGTTTATAAATCTGCAAATTACGGAAGTTGGTCGCGGTTTCCGATGAGCTTAATTTCGTGTAACCGCGTCTTTGCCGCTCCATCGGAATGCGCGCCATTCCTACCATGCCGGGGGAAGTTCCCTATGTTTACTTAAATTAATAATATTATCACGAATACTTAGTGAGTAGTCCAACCAGCCAGTTATGCAATTGTTTTTAGTATATTGTGCCTTTTTAAGCAACTTAAAAAAAAGAGCTTTCCAATTTGAATGTTAATTTGTTTTTTTTTTATGTATGTTCTCCCCCATAACTTCTCCGTTTTTTAACCGATTTAGAAAATCTTTTTTTTTTGTTAGGGTATACATGCAAGTTGGTTCCATTGTCACCAGATAAAGATCTGATGATGGGATCCTCGAGAAATCGAGGGAACTCCTCTTATATTCTATGCACACATATAGTGATTTTGATGTTTTTGTCAAGAAATCAAGCATTTGCATTCAGAAAGTGAGTTTTGGTGAAGTGGAACTGCTGAAGAAGACCAGAAATTGAATTCGCTTTTTTGTGTAAAATTATGTGGGGTCTATTCCAATAGACCCCTACATACGATATTATTCATTCAGTTTGTTTTCTATTTATAAATAGACAGTAACATGAATTTTATTTACGCACTGAAAAAAATTGTTACTTTAAAACCCTAAACAGTTATAAAATTAAACATTACTCATTAACAAAGCGAACAAAAATACCAAATGAATTACCAAACAATTGAAAGGTTTTAAAAAATCAAACAGAGACTGGTCCTTTACAAAAAAATCTTTAAATTCCAAATTCAAAAATAATAAACGATGTTCTGATTGGTAGGTACAACATAGCAGTAGCGCGCGCACGTCACCTGTCAGTAATTATCGGTCAATAAAAAATAAATCCCAGCAATGCTTATTTCCAATCAATCAATGCACCAACCGGCATTTCGTTCATACTCCGAAATCATCAAAGAAATTTATCGAAAACAATTTTGTTAACGAGACCTTGCTCTGACGGTTAATACTGGTAGCTCGATTTACATATAACTACTACCGACATACATACCAGCATCTCTTATATGGTCATAGAAAATTAAAAACCGAGCGAAAGGGAACCCTACTGCGTCGAGATAAATGGAATAGGAATCCGGATGTATTCGATGTTTCGTAAAACTTTCTATACGTCAATCACGAATTACGATTTTGACGGTAATCGATAGGTTATCGGTAGCTCGATCTAGCGGGCAGTAGCAACACTAAGACATTACTCTTGTAGCCGTCATGCGTCACTTGAAATCGGACAGTTCTTTTTTCATCCATTATTTTGGGTTCATCGACTTTGGGCCAAATGATGAATAGACTTCGTGCAAGCCTCTGGATGTATGTGGTCATATGGTCAAGTGTAACGACTTTTTGATAGATTTTGAAGATTAATGTCTCTATGCTAACGATAAGTTTAATATATCTCAATTAACATAATGTCTGGATCTTAATTCCAAGTATGAATTTTTGTCAATACAGACTACTCTTCTTTGGGGATTTTAATGAAGCTCACATAAGAGCCCAGAATTTACTTTATGGTGGAGTTATGGTATAAATGGGAATAAAAGTTACTTTCTGATGATAATCTTCTAAATGAGTACCTATTTGGTACTCATTTAGAACTATTGCCAAAACCAATATCGTATTCCAGCCATAAAAAAAAACTAAATTGATGCATAAGTTGCTTCTCTCCTTAATTTTGAAATGCGTGATTTGATGTCAAACGCAACTGCGCAGGTATATATTTTTTGTACATGAATGCAAGTTGTACAGTACCCACAGCTATTACTAATTTTAATTCAATTTGATCTTAAGTATTTCAGACTGTTATTACATCCATCACCCTTTTTTGACTCTACATCAGAGGTGCTCAAGGTGTGGGCAATGGAGACATAGAGGGGGCGGCAAGGGGCCCAGAAAAATAAGATAAATCGTTTGCATGAACGACGAGACTTGCGGCTGTTTTTCAAAATGGGCAGTAGACGAAATAAGTTTGAGAACCTCTGCTCTACATCGATTACCCTTAAAATTATAATATGAATAATGCTTTTTTTTACATTTCTACCTATTATTTATGAATGAACGACCCACTAAGATTTTTTTTAACAGGTACTAATATATAAGTATTACGTAATACATTCAGCCATTAAACAAAATTGAATTACTAAACAACCTTGCAGAACAAAAAAGTTCCGTTCAGTTTAATATCTAAATAATGATGATTATTTGTTTCAACTAATTTTTAGTCTAATAAATAAATATATAGGGACAAATTACACTGATTAAGCTAGCCCCAAAGTAAGTTTTTTTAAACTTGTGTTATGGGATACTAACTCAACGATACTATATTTTATGATAAATACATATATAGATAAACACCCAAGACCCAGGACAATTTGAAAAAGGCCATTTTCCAACTTGCCCTGGCTGGGGATCGAACCCAGAATATAACTAATATCATTTATCTTCATTTGATTTGGAACATTTAAAATAATATTTAGTATCAGATTTTTCTAAATGACTTTAAAATATAATATGATAAATAGGTAGGTAAGTTTCTAAGTTGGTACAATTTTCTCATAAGAAATAATAAGTAGTAGTAAAAACTCCATTTAAACGGTTTTATTATTACAACTATCTTACTAAACGTCGTAGTCACGCGTAGTTTTACAATTCGAAAAACACATTCGTGTTGGTTCCCGTTTATTCTCCTGATGGTTCTTGAAGAGATTTTACGTAAAATTTCTAAAAAATTGTGTTTTCCCTTTGTTACAGAGCAAAGAGTAAAAATGGTGGCCGGTTACTTCGCGAAAAGTTGGAGAAAATCGGACTGAACTTGCCGGCGGGCCGGCGGAAAGCTGCCAACGTTACACTGCTCACTTCGTTAGTAGAAGGTTAGTAGAAGGAAATATTCGAATCCCTATATACATACACTATCAGTTATCCCTAATAGGGCAGAGTATTTTGGGTCACAAAGAAATATTAAAATCCAGACTTCCAATTAAACTAAAGAAAAGATAATGGATTCTTGTATAATTCCTAGCCTTACATATGGCTCACAAACCTGGATATTCAATAACAAGATAAAACAAAAAATACAAACATGCCAGCGTTCCATGGAAAAGAGCATCTTGAACATTAAACCACAGAATACAGTAAGATGATTAAACTCAAAGATAGAAAAAAATGTACAGAAATAAGAGAGAAAACTAAACTTATAGATGCTCTCAAAAACTCGCAACACCTGAAGTGGAAAAGGGCAGGTCATGTAGCATATACATACACTAACACGTTATCCCTAATAGGGCAGAGTATTTTGGGTCCTGCGACTCTAAGCAGACAGAAGTCAAGGCCTCAAGACTCAAAGGCCACTTTTAGCGTGATGGTGGGCGAGAAGGTGGAAAAAGGAACGGTATCGCCTAATAACATGATTCATTCACATTTTCGCCCATTCACATTGGAATGGTCGAATGGAAAAATAAATAAGATCCTACAACAATATGCCATGCTGGTGATATTCAGACAAAAAGAATAAACGCTGAATATGTCTACCCACTCAGTTTGTAAAATCCGATCGTCGAAAATCGAACGAAACACATCAGCAGGCGATGCAGCTAACCCTCATTAATTTTTAAGAGCCCGTACTACCCTAAAGTTCTTAGAGAGATATTATCAATATTAACGAAATCCTTGAAATAAAAACAGTCATAAGAACTTATCAAGACATATTTGTCTAAACTCGATGGGGTTCGTTTTATTACAAAATTCCTATAGCCACCTTCCGGCTCCATCATCAGATCAGCTTCTTGTCACAATAATATTGCATTGTCATCTGATTTACATTAGCATACAAAATGCGATCTCAATCAGAAACCAACTTTAAATTGCAAGATTTCACCCAAAAATCAAAAAAAAAAACAACAAGTAGGCCAAGCTAAATATGAAAGCTTGTAAAAACAATCTTAACGTAACTAAAAGGCTGTTTCCTATTTCTCCAGCTGAAGCGGTACACTTAGCAAGAGACTTTGGCTACGTGTGCGAAACGGAGTTCCCCGCACGAGCGCTGGCCGAGTACCTCGCGAGGCAGTACGCGGAACACGATGCGAGACGTCGAAGGGATCTCTTACAGGCCACCAAACAGGTAAAAAATCCACCGCTGAAACTACTGAAAGCTACCAGCGATGCCAAATTGAGTTTTAACATTATTTTACAACTATCAACGGGCATGGAGCTGCGAATCGATGTCATGTATCGTTCGGAGTAAGACACCTGGTGGCTTACTCTCAAACCTGATTTACGTACGTAACGTGATAGTCGTGTCGTCGTAACTTAATGGGAAAAAATATTTCTTTGTGTCTAGATACGCAACTGACAGACAAAAAACGTTGAATATTATATTTTTAGATGATGTAGTCATTCACGATTTAGTAATCTCCAAACAATAGATTATAACCTCATTTCAGGTTTTTTTACTTACATGGTCGTCAAATTGAGTAGTTGTCTGGATCAGAAATAAATTATTTGGCACTGTTAAGATATTAAAACGTCACATATTAATGTCACTTGTCATTGATCACATCCACTTTGAATTGCGGAAAGAGTTTATTAAGAGCGAGCGCTATTTGACTATCGCAAGAAACTATGACGTCACAGTCCGATATTCCATACAAAACAAATCCCATAGAAAATGTTTTAAAAAAAAGTATCTGATTTGACTTGTTGGAAACTAGCGGATTATGATGCATGCTACACTTTAACTGTATTTAAATTCCAATTATTTGTTTACCCAGGTGACAAAAGAGCTGATGGACCTCCTAAACCAGGACCGGTCGCCTCTGTGCAATACACGGCCTCCCCACCTCCTGGAGCCAGCGATTCAGCGACATCTCACCCATTTCTCGCTTATCTCACACGGCTTCGGAGGGCCGGCCATTGTAGCAGCACTTACTGCCATACAGGTACTTACGCTAAACTATAACTATTTATATCGATCCCTAGCCAGGGCAAGTTGGAAAATGGCCTTTTTCAAATTGTCCTGGGTCTTGGGTGTTTATCTATTCATGTATTTATCTTAAAATATAGTATCGTTGAGTGAGAATCCCATAACACAAGTTTAAAACTTACTTTGGGGCTAGCTTAATCAGTGTGATTTGTCCCTATGTATTTATTTATTTATTTATGAATAGCATTTAAAGGTTAACTAAGTTAATGAGCCTTGCCATATTGCGAAAAATTTTAAACATAAATCGGAACAAAATTAAACATGAATACAGATACATTATCACTGTAAGACCCAAAGGCCATTTATAGCGTGATGGTGGGCGTTAAGATGGAAAAACGGAATCAGAATAGTTATGGGTTGCTAGCCGCATCGCCTATTAAAATGATTCAGATTCTCGCCCATTCCCTCGATCGGCTTTTACGATCTGCGCGGGAAGAGAAGCAGCTGGTACATTCTAAATTTTTTCTTTTCTCCCAGACCAGCAAAGAAAAATGTGCTAAATAATGCCACTGAATATTTTTTTGTCATGTTATAATCGGTTTTATTGTAAAAGTTCCACATTTTTTTTAAATATGGCGCAATCCACTAAGTTTAAATAGAAATTTCAATTGCTAATTTGTTATTATTCCTTATGTCAGATGACTCTATCAAAATTTGTCACATGTGTAACCCGACAAATAAATTAACAGGTATACAGAAATAAACATGATAGTAGTTTTGAAGAATAAAAAACTTACCTTACACAAACCTTTTCTCTTGTCCACAGAATTTCCTCAACGAGTCTCTGAAACATTTAGACAAGTTATATCCCCAAAGCGGGATGGTATCGTCCTCGATGGACAAGACGAAGATGGACCCCGACATCAAGAAGTAGCGAAAGATCTCCATGGAGTCTAGCGGATTTATTGTTACATTCACTGCGTTGAGGGTTTGAAAAGTCTAGCTGCATTTTTCTGGGCGTCATAACAATGCTACAATCATGTATTTTACTGCTTTAGCGACACTACAGACTAAACAGAGATAAGTCCGTACTCTGAAGGCATACGGTATCGATACGTAACGGCGTCTTCGCATCACGTATCGAACAAGAAAATGTCAAGTTACGTTTGGAGTTAGGCCCTTGTTATTTCAACAGTGTTTTTTGACTTTAGTAGACACTTCCAAACATTCTTGAAAAATATTTAGAAATATAATCTATTTAATTTTGGCGCCTAGAAAACTGTGATGAAGTCCTTCAAAACCTACTCTTGTAAACGCTGTTGAAATACTGCCAATAAGTGAGATTGCGTATTTATTTTTATGAAAGTCTGCGAGCCCCATACAAATAAAGTGCAATTATAATACTCAAGATTGTGAGATTCTGTAAATATAGAGTACTAATTAGTATTAATTAAGCATTTATAGTGTAATTGGTTTCTTTCAAGCGCGTATATTTTTACAGAAAATAGAGTTTCATAATTTCGTATCCACCGCAATAATGTTACATACATATCAAGATTGTAAATAGTATAAACTTCTTAAATAAATTCACTATCAGTCTGCGTAGGTGAGTGAATACTTTAATACATTGGGGCGAATCTGTTTAGTTGGTTTTTTTTTAATGAATACTACCAGCCCTCGTGCTAAACAGTTTGAGAAACTCACTCTTTTCTGTGAATTTTCTCTTTGAATTACAGTGTTAATAAATACACTGCTTACTGTTATCTTCAATACAGGGTTTAACAAAATATACTGAAATTATTTAAAGGGTGGATTCAGTCTATGATACTGAACAACTTTCCCCAAGGAACATATTTCGAAATATGAAAAATAATTTTTGGTTGACCAATCAGTTGATCCGAGTTTGTATGGAAAGTCGATTTATTTTTCGAAATATTTTTCATATTTTGATAATTCCTTCCTTCCCTAATTCCTCATTTTTCTTGAAGAAATTTGTTCAGTATCATGGACTAAATTTACCCATAAATAGTTTCAGTATATTTTGTAACACGTTATATAATATAAATAAGTATTATTATCGGAAATTTTGTTCTACATATGCCTATATATCTTTATAACCTATACATCAAGTTTAAATATTTTCTAAACCAACTATACAGAATTCTTCTGCTTCGAACAAATCTGTGAAACGTTTAGTTATTATATTAGATTTAGTATTGCTAGTGATTCAATGTGAACGTGTGCCAATTAGGTTTCATTGGAAATACCGTATATTTCCAACGACTAAGTATTTAATATTTATTATTGTGTCATGTACATACGAATTTGCTGTTTCCTTGCCTAAAATAGTTTTGAATAAGAATTCTAGCCATGGCGCTGTTCGGCGTGAAATCGAATGAAATCAATTATCATTAGATATTTTGGAATATTAACATTTTAAATTAATTCATTTTTCAATACACTTGCTCGTAAAGGGAATGTAATTTCACTGGTTTTAGATATAGCTATAAACACGCGGGAAAGCAACAGTGTGTAATTCAGTTTTATGGTTTAGTTTATTTGAAATAAAATAAAAAATTGGTTCATTAGGTATTTTTCCTCGCAAGTGTTTTGAAAAACGTCGTACAATATAGTGCGTATATTGGTTAAACACACTTGGCTCTATTACGACCTCGCCTTCGGTTAGGGCTGAAATTCCGCCTCGTGTGTTATAACCACCATAACGCACTTATACCGTAATGTACTATTATAACAAACGTCTATTACGAAATGCTTGTTTTAGACTATGCATCGATATGATTTGCTCAAAAAGTTTTTATTTTTACTAACCTGCAAAATATTTATTAAAGCATAAAAAACTAACCTGTCGATAAAAATAAAACAATAGTTAAACAATTGACTACAGCCACATATACTACCGTTGGCAGTGAAGTCTAATAAAATAAATAAAGGTAATTATTTAAATAATATTTTTAAAGGCAAGCTTTTATCTCAAACAGTTAATCTAAAAAGTTTTAAGTCCCCAAGACTAATCAATTGAGCTTAATTTTATTGGGGTTATGTTTTATCATAGAGATGCAGAGGCCACCTTCAGGCTTCGTCATGAAACCAGGCCATTGGTACCATAATATTTCATTGTCACCCAACATACATAAGTATGTGAAGTTTCAGCTCAATCGAATAACAGTAAGTGGGTCTAATTCAGCTTGCAAGATTTGATTACGGACAGGTGAAACTAAATAAAACCTTGTAAATTACTACATTAATTATAATGTGGTTCGTTTTGGTTTGTGTAACGGAAAACACGGATTTTCTTATTATTTTTAATGTCGCCAAATAAAAATATGTTGCTAAAATAAATATTTAGCAGGCAAACGTCTAATAAAACATTGTGCCAAACCTTTGTTTTTTGTATACTTAGGTGTGTATAAGTTTATTTTACGAAATAACTTAATTGTAAATCTTCTGGTAACCACAATCATGGACGTCTACTACGAATTAAGTTTGGAATAAATATGCCCTTGCATAATTATTTTCTTAAAACTGCCGGGGGATAAATCCATAATTAATTAGTTCAAAACGGTTGACTTACGTAATATATTCGGAAAAGGCGGACCAGGGGTTACTCCATAAAATAATACGTTACACGTCCGATAATGATGTCCTATTTCAAACCAAATTACACTTTATCAATATGTATTAAGGCTTAATGTTGCTTGACATTAATACGCGGATACTAGTTACGTACGTCTTGCGTACCGCTTTTGGAGTAACCCTCAAGGTTTTGATCGATTTTGACGATCATCTTCAGGACGAGTGTCAGGAACGGCAACCCGACGATGTCGCTATCCGCTCAGCACCTCAGTGAGTCAATTACCGTATGCAATTCCGTGTTTAGGTACATTTGAGAAATTAAGCTCTAAGGAATTAAAATTTGTCTTATGATCTAAAACGCTATTACTTATTTATTTTAAACTGAATTCGTAGTAGAGATAGGTACTGTTTTTGTATATATTTTACAATCGGTTGTAATTTTAATAGTTATAGTTTAGTATTATTTTTAGTTCAATTGTAAAATGAACTAATTTATCTTCAATTTGAGCTGATTACCTCATCGTATTAAGATTTTTGAAACAATATGTTTAAGCCAATAACTTGGAGTAAGTAATCCAATAGACCAAATACCAATTCTACAATAAAGTAAATGAAATTGCTCTTATTGAATACTATCAGATGTATGTAGCTACCTTATTAAAGATTAAAATCACAGTTATTAGTCTGTTTGCTTAGATATAACTTAGTACTTACCTAGGTGACCGAGATTCGTTAAATGAAAATACATATATCAATAAAAGAAATTAAAAAATTTAAATGAAATAAAGTCATTGGTATATTTCGAAAAATTCTCAAATTAGGTAATAAATAACAGTTTTTCTTCATTGTACCTTTAATTAGTTCAACAAAACAATGTTCTTGTGAACCGACTTTTACATAATTACATCTAAGTGAACAGTTAAACGATTTTCAAATTCGGTTTCTTTTAAATCTAGATTTTTTTCGACCATTTTTTGCAACTATAGGGCAAATGTTAATAATTGTATGGCGCAAGAAAAGTTATTTTCAAATGACTGAAATGTGAAATTATTCTTATGATATTTCATGTCTGTGTTGGTAACAATTAATGAACTAAAATTTTAAACTGTGTATTTTGATTTTTTGTGGAGTAAAAGAATGATGTTACAATTTTGTTTTTATTTTTTCGACGCACTGGGACTTGGTAGTGCGGCGCTATCAGCCCGAAAATCGAATGAAGTAGATATGTATGTGTACGTCGGTACACACAGGCGTACCTGTTTTTCAGGGAGGGGGGAGGCCAAGTAAAAAAACTTTTACTTAGAAATCTTGTCATCGGTCCATGTAAAAAAACCACGATTTTATTAGCAATCGTAATCGTTCGGCCTGTTTTTCATGTATAAAGTAACTCGGATTTTACTAGGATAGTAATTATGATTGTTAAAATTACAGGACCCACCCTAAATATTTAACACTATAAAATTCAATAAGGACTTCTTCTGGGTTTATAGAAATGTTATATTTCGTGGGCACCTCGACCAAGATCTATGGTGGGCGTTCATCAGATAGGATAGGACTTTATCCATCTCAAACTGGAGAACGTCTCGGAAGTTTCCGTAGTAACGAGAAGTTACCAAGATTAAAAACAACACTATAGTATTGTCTGAGTTGTTCTTTCGTAATGTCTTCTGTCTGTGTGACGTACTCAGTACTGGAGACCTCTGAGTACTGAAACATACTGGAGACAGACGCCATAGATTAATATTGTATATACTGAAAACAGACGCAGCGCAGACGACACGACACACAAATGCAATCCCCGTTTGGAGTTCAACATCTACACCATTTGAAACCACAGACATAGAAAGAAAAACTAGTCTTTTAAAATGGGACCTACGCATTAATTATTAAATGCTTTTATTTGTGAGTAGAATAAGTAAGATAGTACCAGTTAAAAGACGATTTTGCTATGATTTAATAGATTGGAACACAGTACACTAGTTTGTAACACGACTAGTAGTTAGCGACCTAGCGACGACACCTAATTATTTGCGTCTTTTGCGAGTGTAGCATAAGCTTTTGATTTCGTGTAAAGTACCTTGCTACCTACATGTAAAAAAACACCAACCAAATGTCACTGTCAACGTCACAATGACGTCAAAAATTTCAAAACATCAAAACATTTACCGCGCCGGTTTTAGTAAACATTTTTTAATATTTTTATTTATTATAATAGTTAAAAATTCAAATTATGGATAAAATATTGGATCTTTTGATTGAAAACGAAGTGATAAAGAAGTGTTTCAAGTGCGAGCATGTATTATACGGCAACTTGCGTATAGTTTACAATTCAGCCACGTTTATGATCGTTTTGTGGAATAAATTCCAAATATTCGTATACGAAGACCGTAACTTGGAGGATGCGGCTAAAATATTCGTTCCAGAGTTCCAAATACATGAATTAATACTTTCTAATAATTATATACTTTGTTTAGATAGCAATGGCAACGTGCATACGATTTCACTGAAATTCAAGAATCCGGCCCAGAAACGCTTGAAAAGCAGCTTCCAGCCGCGACAACAGAGTATCACAGCATGCTTCCACGTCCAAGATCACGCATTAAGTATAAAATACGATGCTCATAGTATTTACTTGTGTCTTTATAAGATAAACACAGAATTTTATTTAGAGAAGAAAGTTGAGCTAAAATATGCCAATCCATGGCCTTTACCAAAACCTGTATTAGGCAAATGTTTATTAACATCTTATCAAATCAATGAACAGCACTTTGATCAGATAAATCAGTTATACAATGTGAAAATTATGCCAAAAGATTGCAGCATAGTTTTCATGTCTTTTGACAAGGTAACCATTTTTAGCTGTTTGTTTAGTTCGAAAATGAGTGAAGATGAAGTTAATTTAATCAAAATACATACTTTTCCTTCAGAAATAAATAGAATGGAGGTTATGGACGATTTGAAACTTTTAGTGTGCCTTACAGCAGGAACAATTATACAATTCTATTTAAAAGACACCTCGAAAGATCCCACAATAATCCATTTGAATGTTGCTATATATAAATATTTAATTATGAATGAAACTTTTATATACACAGATGGTGTTTCAATGTGGAGGTCAGATAAAACATTTTCTGATGATATTACCTTCCGTCAATTCATTATAAAGCACGTCAAAGATTTTGTTAAGTGTGGAGATCAAGTTATCTGTACAACTTACTCAAACCTCATTTATAACATATCTTTGGAAGATGAAACCTCTTATTTGAAAACAAATGAATATTGCACTGCTGAAAAATTGTTAAATAATGCAGAATATTTATACAAAATTCTAGAAGAAGTAGAACGAAATAATGATTTGGTGAAGAAAGTGAGAGAAGAAGGGAATTATATTACTGTGCTATCCCTCTCTAACAGACAAGACATAATGGATACCATTATACAACACAATATAATTGTTTATGAGAATTATGAAGATGTTATTAAAGACCACTCTGAATTATTGCTCACAGATGAAATGAGTGACTATTTTGAAAACGATGCAGTTTTGTTTGTAGTAAAAATCTCAACAAAATCTCTTCAACAGACATTTAGCAATATCTTGGCAAATTTATTCAACGATTTGCAGATACATCTATCATTCTTCTCGCAGAACAAACTATTGAAAACTACGAGCTTAAAATTGAAGGAATCTTTCAAGAAAATTGGGATATTAACATCACTGAATGTCAAAAATAGTAATACATCTCAAGTAAATGTGATAATAAAACTAATATCAAGTATACCGGGATGCCATGACCGGAAACAGCCTCTTTGGAGTTGCCTATATGAGAAACATGTCACGTTAAAGTCAGAACACTTTATAAAAACAAATACATCAACTGCAAACAACACAAGTTTAAAAAAATCAAGAGATTTAATTGAAAATTTAGTATACAAACTCGAAAATAATTATCATAGGCAATTATTTAAATTTGTAGATGTTTCAAAGCAAAACTCTAATGTTTCTGATTGGTCAATGTATCTTAAACTACCACCGAACTATATTGATCTATTTAAACATTACAATATCATAGAAAATTTTAGTGAGAATAAAGCTAATTATTTAATAAAACAGTACACATCGAAAGAGTTCTTGGAGTCAAAAAGTGATCTGATTCTAGAAATAGGCAATGAAAAAGCCAAAGTACAAATTGTTAATGATTTTTCTCCCTTGCTGAAAGTGTCAAGTGAGGATATTAGCATAGCTCACAATATTAGGGACTTTTTTTCCAGATTAATATATAAAGATTTTCAAAGCCAAGATGGCACCAGCAGGGAATATGTTAAATATACGCTTTACAATGTTACTGAGGTAGGTATGGAGATTCTAAACTTTCCAAATAATTATAAGATCTAATATAACATAGGTAAATAAATAAATATTTATGGACAAATCACACTGACTGAGCTAGCCCCAAAGTAAGTTTTAAACTTGTGTTATGGGATACTAACTCAACGATACTATATTTTATAATAAATACATATATGTATAGATAAATACCCAAGACCCAGGACAATTTAAAAAAGGCCACTTTGCAACTTGCCCTGGCTAGGGATCGAACCCAGAACCTCCGAATTGGTGGACTAGCGTGTTGACCTTTGTGAACGCCTTTAGATCCGGGGCTGTTGATGCGCGTGTAGGGGGAAAAAGAAATCAAAGTACAAGTTTTTTTGTACAGATGCTCATTTACAGTAAAAATTGAGGGGAATTTTAAAAAGGTCATAAGGGACAATGGCTAATCTAGTACAAATTAAAATAAGCATGAAAATGCTGACGCAATTTTTTACTTTATTACTTTGCCAAAGAGTTCAATTAGCTATGTTTAGTTATTTTAAAATTCGCCTCAATACCGCCTATATTTATTTATCGTTTGGCTCGTTTTCAGAACTTGCAAAAGGAAATAAAATCGTGCTTAGTCCAACGCCCATCCTCGGAAGCCTTCAAGACGATAGCGGAGCATTTCGAAAGAAGCGTCATTGGTGCTATACCTATGTAAAAGATGGTACTATGAAAATATTTGAGATACTTATTACTGATTGTGGCATGGCTGTTAACTTCGATCAACAATACAACTAGATATCGGGTCGGCCGAGCCGATATATTTTAAGAAGAAAAGTACTATCAACATAGTGTAATAAGATTGACTTTACAGTGAATGCTATTTGCTATTCAAGCAGACAGAATTTAGCTTTATAAGGGGAAAATCACTTTATACATAGTGTAATAAGATTGACTTTACAGTGAATGATGTTTGATATTCAAGCAGATAGAATTTAGCTTTATATTTAAAGGTGACACGTTATCTAGTTGTATTATTGATCGAAGGCTGTTAACAATGTGATATTTAATTAAGTGAAAAGTGATTAATAAACTGTTTTAACGAAATACACTACACTATCACGTCTTCATTCCTAACGGGGCAGACAATCCAGAGCCAAAAAACCCACAGGCCACACTGCATTGGTGGGCATGAAATGAAGATGGAAAAAGGAATCAAAAATAATATGATTGATTGCTCGATCGACTATACATAGATGATCAGCTCTCGCCCATTGCCTTGATCGGTTTTTACGATCTGCGCGGGAAGAGATGCAGCGCTGGTACATTCTGTTTTTTCTTTTCTCCCAGACCAGAATGGAAGATATATGAAATAGGTATGAGGTGGTATCTAAACCTCTATTTTAAATGATGCAACATTTCGTTCTAGCCCAGAGTATTATCTGTATAAGGATTTATGAACGTCAAGATGACAGGATCACTGCTTGTTTTAAATAGGTTTTAAACAGCCTTTCCTATCTTTTTGTAATACTCATTTGGTACCTTTTGATACCTATAATAATAATTTTGGTACCTCCTTAGTTTGGAAGATATTGAAGGTCCAGAATGATCCCGCTATTTTGACGCATCAAGATGACGGGATTAAGCTGTTACTACAAAACTACTTATCATTTTATTAAACTAACTACTCTGTTATTTAATACTCATATACCTTCGGAAAGTCTTGTAACATTGCTTGAATAAATTATAGTTTTTTTGTTATTTTTTTTTTTTCAATTTTTATGGCTTTTACGCCTACTTAATTGCTAAGAGCAAAGCTTTATAATACAGTAAATTTGCTCTTCAAATCAAGTTGGTAATTTTGCTTATATTAAACTAGCGGCCCTTTCCCGGCTTCACACGGTTAAGGTTGAGATAAAATCTTTTAATTTGTACCAAATTACAGAGTAACAAAATTTGATGAAAATCGATTCAATAGTTTCAAAGTCCATCGCGAACAAACAACTTGACACAATTTTTTTATAAGTATATGTATTATGATAGGTAACTTTAACATCAGTCGGTCATTTCATTTTTGATATGTTTTAGATAGATAAACGGAACCACTAAATTATTTCGAATACATTATAACAACATTTTTAAAACATCAATCATATTTTTTATAAAATACAAAAAAAACAGAAATCAACCTACAGGTTTTGTCATTTGTGTATGGGTAATTCTACAAATATGAAGATTTAAATTAATTTTCGGAATTTTAATATTCATGTAACTTTAAAATAAAACAGATTTATATCATTATTAATGTATACTTATTAATAATAGGAAATGACAAGTGTAGGTACGTAAAAAATATTCTACTTTTCGCTTTCGCCGTATATTATACAGTTTGGGATTGGGATCATGAAAGTCTGATTTTTGTTATTGTAGTTTTCAAATCACCATAACATTTTCATTTTCCTGACACCCTAACTCAGTGACATTTATAATATCCTAGCCTTCTGATACCAAAATTGGTGGTATGGCCTCAATGACTGCTACAATTTAATAATATGTATTATTTATTCAGTTTTAAATAAGTTGGAATTTCATGTACGTTATATGTTTTATACTGGCCTAATTCAAAAAATATTATGTTAGTTCAAAAAAAAAATTCAAAATATCTTTATTATCATAGGATATTTATAATATCTCTTAATAATAGTCACTATGTTTTGTTTTGCACAAATGTTGACGTCAAATAACTGCACTGCACGTTTTCTCCAAAGACGTCAACTAACAAACTAAAAACTTAAAATTAGTTATATAGATGGACAGAGATTACATTGTTTATTATGTCATAATTAAATTGAATTATAAGAATTACGAAATTAAAAATAATGTCAATTTGTAAATTTAGTATGTACCAATGTAAGTACCTAAATTATGACATGTCTAAGTATACAAACCTTTAAGAGGGACCCGCGCCAAGCTCAAGCCAGACCTTTTTGTCTTTAAGATAGTCATCGGTCCTATAATAAGCCTTCTCACAAAGTACTTTCTTTACATAAGCTTTGAATTTTCTGTCTGGCATATCAAGGACCGATTCTGACAATGTATTATAAAAAAGTATACACTTCCCCATAAAAGACTTACTGACTGTATTCAGCCTGTAATACGGGCTAACTAATTCAGTTAAAGAATAAACAAGAGTTCTAATTAATACATAATACATTTTTATCTCAATTATTGACCTTAATCCGTGTGAAGCCGGGAACGGGCCGCTAGTTTAATATAAGCAAAACCACCTACCTAATTTGAAGAGCAAATTTATTGTACTATAAGCTTTGCTCTTAACAATTAAGCAGGCGTGAAAGCCATAAAAATTGAAAAAAATAAATAACAAAAAAACTATAAAAGCAATGTAACAAGTTTTTCCGATGGTATCAAATAACAGAGTAGTTTAATAAAATAATTAGTAGTTTTATGGTAACAGCTTGAACGGGATCAAGCTGTTACCATAAAACTACTAATTATTGATGCGTACTACTACATCTTGATGCGTCAAAATAGCGGAATCAGTCTGGACCTTCAATAACTTCCAAACTAAGGAGGTACCAAAATTATTATTAAATGTATCAAAAGGTACCAAATGAGTATTACAAAAAGATAGGAAAGGCAGTTTAAAACAAGCAGTGGTGCCGTCATCTTGACGTTCATAAGGATTTTTAGTAAATACGTACATACTATCACGTCTTATCCAGAATGGGGCAGACAGAGCATTTTGGGTCTTGCGAAGCAGAGGCCAGGCCCAGGGCCACAAGACGGCCAGACGGGTTGGAGACCTTCATTGATGTTTAACTCCTTCAGAGATAATAAAGGTTGGGAGTTGGGACACATCTGTCAGCACGGAACTAGAGAGCGACGGAACGCTTCAGCCAGCATGGCCGGTGCTGAAGCGTTCCGTCGCTCTTGCCCTAGCAAATGACTGTTCTGAGCGACAGAAAAGTATAGCAGCATAGGAAAGTGCTGTTCATTGCTGGATAGATGAGATCCAACCCTTATCCTCCACCTTTACTAAGTCCATAGAGATAAGACTGGGCTGGACATGAACGAAAGTGCTGCCTTATTTGATTTGAAATCAATTATAAAGTTTTAGATATTTCTGTAGGTATCTTCTACTGCTGTGTGTGGTTCCCGGTAGTTGCCCGGTAGAGTAGAATAGGACCACTGCAACTCTTCCCGTGGATGTCGTAGGCGACGAAACACGAGCTAAATAAAGCTTTTAACCCTTTAGCCGCGAACGTCACGTATATGTGATAAACATTTTCGAGCCCATTCCGCGAGCGTCGCATATACGTGACATAAAACCAGTCCTTGTAAAATCCAAATTTTCTGTTTCATTTTGTTGTATTCGGATAAAAAAATATTCATATTAGATATATAAGTAGTCTAGTAATCATTTACAATAACATTCACTATAATCGTATAATTAGAAGACTCAAAAATAATTTCAAAAGTTTGACGAATTATCAGATATATTTTTCATAACTTTGTATTAATGTCCACCGCGAACGTCACATATACGTGACACGCGGGATGGGACATTTACGATTTATTTACTGATAAAAATTAAACGTAAATTGAAATATTCTTTCTTATACCGACTATATCACCATAAAAAGATCTAAAATTATCACATATATTATTAATTAATAATTTTGATACTAATATTTGTGTATATTTTATTTAATGTCCTTGAAACTTAGTAAATGAACTATCGAAATGTCAGCAATGGATTTGATTTTCCCATCCCTAAGCCTAGATGTTTAGAACATAATGTTGGTAGTTCCCCAGCGCGAACGTCTCATATACGCGACAGCTTGTGACGTCACAGGCGAGCGCCGTCTTCTTTAGTGTTGGGCTTGCGTTCGTGTGGTTAAATTCTCTTTGGTGGTGATGACTACTGCGGAGGAATTGATAAGAATTCTTGAAGGCGACGATAACGAAGAATTCAATACAGATGATGAATTTGATATTGATAATGATAATGAGGTAAGTTTTTTAATACATCGTTTTTTTTTACCTATTTCAATTGCGAGAGTAGTAAATACCTACGGACTTATAATTTTGTTACCAACTGCTATAAAAGTAGAGTAATTTAAGAAGTTAATGTACATGTATGTTTGCGAATTTCTTTATCACTAAATAGTATAAAACAAAGTCGTTTACCGCTGTCAGTATGTAGGTATGTATGTCGCCGCTGTTATAGCAGCTCGTTCGTACCTACGGTACGCTAGTCGCTCGTCAATATGGAGAACTTCTTGATGTCAATTTTCTTTTTCGAGTTGCCATCATCAGTTCCATGCAAAAAGTTTTTCATCTTGATGATCTGATTTGCACCTTTGGCACGTTTACTAAGTTCTTTCAGCAGTAGAAAGCTTCGTCATTTATTAGTGAGTCATGATTATGATACGATTAAATGTGATTGTTAGTACCTAAGTCAAGTACAAATTAATAAATCATTTTAAACCTTTAAATGCTTTTTGTTTTAATAGCTTACGAAAAATGCCTCATAATTATAGTATGGGTAAGGGTATTTAAAGTAAGTACACCATCAATCAGCTTCTGGACAATTCATTTATTTGTATAAAAATTATGGTGAATGGTATAGGTACCTAGGTGAAGTGTACAAACAAGAAAAATTAAAACATAACACAAATCTTTCACAAACTTTGGACAGCGGAGGTCACTCGGCAGTTGCTCTGTGTACCTAAATACCACTGAACTGAATATCTAAATACTAATAACTTCATCAAAAAGTTAGGTAGCCGACCCCGACCTCCGGAGTGCGAATCGGGAGTGCGCTATGATGATATATTATCATCGTTTTCCATTCACGCCTTGATAGATTTCCATTTTTGCCAGTTGAAAGTTGCCTACATTGATTGTTTGTCATATGTTTAGGTAGTATCGTTGGGATGGAAACACTCGCACATAACTACTTAGATATTGTAATTTACAACCTATAATATCGCAGCTATACCTGGGAGCTGCGACCGCGGATTATTATGTATTATAAGTACTTAAATAAAACGTATCCGGATAAATGTTCTTAATAGTAAAAACGTCATCAAGATCGCCCCAGTCATTTCTAAGCCTATATAGACAGCCAGATAAATGGATATACGCGCGGAGACTTAAGTTTATGCTATACTTATACCTATTGTAATCATTATCGATATCTTACTTAATACGTAAGTATTGCACATCCCTATTTTTTGTAGGTACTTATTTTTGATTCACTACGCTTCGCGCTGGGGGCACGACAACTGACATAACGTCTCGCGGTGAAAAGGTTAAACATCAATGAAGGTCTCCAACCCGTCTGGCCGTCTTGTGGCCCTGGGCCTGGCCTCTGCTTCGCAAGACCCAAAATGCTCTGTCTGCCCCATTCTGGATAAGACGTGATAGTATGTACGTATTTACTAAAAATCCTTATGAACGTCAAGATGACGGCACCACTGCTTGTTTTAAACTGCCTTTCCTATCTTTTTGTAATACTCATTTGGTACCTTTTGATACATTTAATAATAATTTTGGTACCTCCTTAGTTTGGAAGTTATTGAAGGTCCAGACTGATTCCGCTATTTTGACGCATCAAGATGTAGTAGTACGCATCAATAATTAGTAGTTTTATGGTAACAGCTTGATCCCGTTTAATTGTTAAGAGCAAATTTATTGTACTATAAGCTTTGCTCTTAACAATCAAGCAGGCGTGAAAGCCATAAAAATTGAAAAAAATAAATAACAAAAAAACTATAAAAGCAATGTAACAAGTTTTTCCGATGGTATCAAATAACAGAGTAGTTTAATAAAATAATTAGTAGTTTTATGGTAACAGCTTGAACGGGATCAAGCTGTTACCATAAAACTACTAATTATTGATGCGTACTACTACATCTTGATGCGTCAAAATAGCGGAATCAGTCTGGACCTTCAATAACTTCCAAACTAAGGAGGTACCAAAATTATTATTAAATGTATCAAAAGGTACCAAATGAGTATTACAAAAAGATAGGAAAGGCAGTTTAAAACAAGCAGTGGTGCCGTCATCTTGACGTTCATAAGGATTTTTAGTAAATACGTACATACTATCACGTCTTATCCAGAATGGGGCAGACAGAGCATTTTGGGTCTTGCGAAGCAGAGGCCAGGCCCAGGGCCACAAGACGGCCAGACGGGTTGGAGACCTTCATTCATGTTTAACCTTTTCACCGCGAGACGTTATGTCAGTTGTCGTGCCCCCAGCGCGAAGCGTAGTGAATCAAAAATAAGTACCTACAAAAAATAGGGATGTGCAATACTTACGTATTAAGTAAGATATCGATAATGATTACAATAGGTATAAGTATAGCATAAACTTAAGTCTCCGCGCGTATATCCATTTATCTGGCTGTCTATATAGGCTTAGAAATGACTGGGGCGATCTTGATGACGTTTTTACTATTAAGAACATTTATCCGGATACGTTTTATTTAAGTACTTATAATACATAATAATCCGCGGTCGCAGCTCCCAGGTATAGCTGCGATATTATAGGTTGTAAATTACAATATCTAAGTAGTTATGTGCGAGTGTTTCCATCCCAACGATACTACCTAAACATATGACAAACAATCAATGTAGGCAACTTTCAACTGGCAAAAATGGAAATCTATCAAGGCGTGAATGGAAAACGATGATAATATATCATCATAGCGCACTCCCGATTCGCACTCCGGAGGTCGGGGTCGGCTACCTAACTTTTTGATGAAGTTATTAGTATTTAGATATTCAGTTCAGTGGTATTTAGGTACACAGAGCAACTGCCGAGTGACCTCCGCTGTCCAAAGTTTGTGAAAGATTTGTGTTATGTTTTAATTTTTCTTGTTTGTACACTTCACCTAGGTACCTATACCATTCACCATAATTTTTATACAAATAAATGAATTGTCCAGAAGCTGATTGATGGTGTACTTACTTTAAATACCCTTACCCATACTATAATTATGAGGCATTTTTCGTAAGCTATTAAAACAAAAAGCATTTAAAGGTTTAAAATGATTTATTAATTTGTACTTGACTTGGGTACTAACAATCACATTTAATCGTATCATAATCATGACTCACTAATAAATGACGAAGCTTTCTACTGCTGAAAGAACTTAGTAAACGTGCCAAAGGTGCAAATCAGATCATCAAGATGAAAAACTTTTTGCATGGAAATGATGATGGCAACTCGAAAAAGAAAATTGACATCAAGAAGTTCTCCATATTGACGAGCGACTAGCGTACCGTAGGTACGAACGAGCTGCTATAACAGCGGCGACATACATACCTACATACTGACAGCGGTAAACGACTTTGTTTTATACTATTTAGTGATAAAGAAATTCGCAAACATACATGTACATTAACTTCTTAAATTACTCTACTTTTATAGCAGTTGGTAACAAAATTATAAGTCCGTAGGTATTTACTACTCTCGCAATTGAAATAGGTAAAAAAAAACGATGTATTAAAAAACTTACCTCATTATCATTATCAATATCAAATTCATCATCTGTATTGAATTCTTCGTTATCGTCGCCTTCAAGAATTCTTATCAATTCCTCCGCAGTAGTCATCACCACCAAAGAGAATTTAACCACACGAACGCAAGCCCAACACTAAAGAAGACGGCGCTCGCCTGTGACGTCACAAGCTGTCGCGTATATGAGACGTTCGCGCTGGGGAACTACCAACATTATGTTCTAAACATCTAGGCTTAGGGATGGGAAAATCAAATCCATTGCTGACATTTCGATAGTTCATTTACTAAGTTTCAAGGACATTAAATAAAATATACACAAATATTAGTATCAAAATTTTTAATTAATAATATATGTGATAATTTTAGATCTTTTTATGGTGATATAGTCGGTATAAGAAAGAATATTTCAATTTACGTTTAATTTTTATCAGTAAATAAATCGTAATGTCCCATCCCGCGTGTCACGTATATGTGACGTTCGCGGTGGACATTAATACAAAGTTATGAAAAATATATCTGATAATTCGTCAAACTTTTGAAATTATTTTTGAGTCTTCTAATTATACGATTATAGTGAATGTTATTGTAAATGATTACTAGACTACTTATATATCTAATATGAATATTTTTTTATCCGAATACAACAAAATGAAACAGAAAATTTGGATTTTACAAGGACTGGTTTTATGT
Source organism: Acrobasis repandana (assembly GCA_963576875.1). NCBI lineage: Eukaryota > Metazoa > Arthropoda > Insecta > Lepidoptera > Pyralidae > Acrobasis > Acrobasis repandana. The sequence goes on from OY756238.1 coordinate 6,414,648, forward strand.
CACGTATATGCGACGCTCGCGGAATGGGCTCGAAAATGTTTATCACATATACGTGACGTTCGCGGCTAAAGGGTTAAAAGCTTTATTTAGCTCGTGTTTCGTCGCCTACGACATCCACGGGAAGAGTTGCAGTGGTCCTATTCTACTCTACCGGGCAACTACCGGGAACCACACACAGCAGTAGAAGATACCTACAGAAATATCTAAAACTTTATAATTGATTTCAAATCAAATAAGGCAGCACTTTCGTTCATGTCCAGCCCAGTCTTATCTCTATGGACTTAGTAAAGGTGGAGGATAAGGGTTGGATCTCATCTATCCAGCAATGAACAGCACTTTCCTATGCTGCTATACTTTTCTGTCGCTCAGAACAGTCATTTGCTAGGGCAAGAGCGACGGAACGCTTCAGCACCGGCCATGCTGGCTGAAGCGTTCCGTCGCTCTCTAGTTCCGTGCTGACAGATGTGTCCCAACTCCCAACCTTTATTATCTCTGAAGGATTTACAGGATAAAACGAAAACACAGCAATAGGTATTAAAATCTATATTATTTAGACCATCCTCCTTAGGAGCTCATTGATCTTGTCCTCGCGGTTCCCGAAGTCTCCGCCGTCGACGTAGTGGATGGTCTTCTTGCGCCAGCCGCCGGTCGGGTTGTTCAGCTTGAATGGCCATAGGAAATTGCTAGCGTACTGTGAACAACCGAAGAAAGAATGTTAAATTCCATGTGAATAGAATTTTTTTTTTGAGATTATTTTCCGGCCCTGGATACAAGTAATTTAGTCTATTTTAGTTTTATTGCTTTTTTATTTCTCACAAGTTAATGTGGGCCTTTAATTGCTTCAAGAAACCACTGGGTTTCATAGCTGATTGAGTGGCAGATGGCGTCTAGACGCCCACCACAGTCCACCAAAGTAGCACCAAAGCCCAATAGAATCAATTTGCAATATTTTAGAAAGTAAACTCCAACTGAACCCCTTAACTTCCCACCAAAAACTCGTGAATTGAATTATTATTATTACAGTTTTATTTTCCACTGAACACTTTACAAATAAACATGCAAAAACGAATTGAATTATTTGATTAAAATCAATGTCAAAAACAAATGTCAATAGATTTAGCACCCGTAGCATTGCACCGGCAACAGCATTTATCAAGTGCTATCATCCGTAGCTATCTCGTTCTAGGCCATAATAACGAGTAAGACGTACTATTTTATCAAGATTACTCAAAGTTAGTTTGGAGACAATACCTTGAACTTTTCTCCGACTGTGAAAATCTCGTGGATAAGGTCCTCCACGCAGATGATGTTGTTCTTGCCGAGCTTGTCTTCAACGATGGTGTTTGACGCGATGGGCGTGCGCTGGCCCTTCACCTTGGCAAAACCGCGTTTGTATACCAACTGGAAAATTAAAAATGTTAATATTCGTAATATTAATTAGCCGAGTGGTGACAGCAGAGTAGAATACAATTTGTCACCACCCCTTTTCTCTCCCACGGGTATGGAGACGACTAAGGGAAGTAAACGTAACAGGGAACGGGCAGTAGCGTCCTCAGTGCAAAAACCTCATACTATCTACTGCGATCACCAACCCGTCTCCTCCCTTTACTGGGAGAGGCCTTTATTCCAACAGTGGACTGTTATAGGCTGATAAAGAAGAAAAAAGAATATAATTCAAATGATAATGCAATATTTTGTACCAGATGGATGATTGCCCAAAAGCTACCCTACAAAAATGATCAAGGAACTTTAATGACAGGTTCAACGAGCAGCCCACAAATTACGTCATAAAGAATTTTTATACCCCTGTCACATTTGATATGAGCCCCACCCCCCATCGCTGTGAGGTAATATAAGAAATGTTTTGTGACTTTAAAAGGGTTGTATTCGTACCTACTACACAAACAATTGGTAATGCAGCACGATACCATCTTTCCAAGATAACTTATAAATTTACATAGGTAACAATTTGAATATCCAATTTTCATGTAACGATGTTCGTGCCCGGCTGAAAACAGCAAAATTACGTCTTGTACCAAGACTTACCACATGTCACTTTGATTGCTAAGACTTACCACATGTCACTTTGATTGCTATCTCTTGCTCTTGTGTGGGTGACTGTCATCGTATTGTTTGTCGCACTTGGTGGTCTTTTTCACTATGTCTATGGTGTGATACATACCTCCCTCACGCTCTTGAGGTTGGGGTATCCCCATGTGATGTAGGGCTCAGCGATACGCAGCATGTTAACGGTGGCTTTGTTGAGGCGGACAAACACGCCGTTGTTGATCTGACGCAGTCTGAACAGCTGGAGGACTTTGCGGACCTAAAGACAACATTTTCGTGTAAATGAATAATGAATGCAAGGTCTTAAATAGGTAAAATCCGCTTTAAGGTGAAGATATAGGCAAATGGCCTTGAAGTGTAAAATAAATTGTTAACTCGTAAATATGGTGATAATTTCCATATTGCTCTTCGTCATGCACTAGATATCCTTTTAAATTATTTTATGAACTGCCGGTGAAACTATTATTGGTGATCCGTCTATCTTTAAAACTTGCCGTTGCCACTTTTGGCGGAGGCAAGTTTTAAAGCTAGACGGACTAATGTAATGGCGCCACTTTAAGGTCATTTGCCTAACCCTTCACCTTAATGATATAGTAATTAATTATTAAAATAGGAGTTTTCAAATTTGCTGCCTTTAACCAGCCCCCCCCAAGTAAAGCTCGAGGCGTGCACAATAGTAATGAATTTCTCAGTTATGTTTTGAATTAATTTATAAATAAATTTAGTAAAAAACTTCATTTGTAAGCTATTTTATTTGTTTTATTATAACTAAGAGCGAGGAATCAAAATATAAAAATAAATCCCTACAAGAGCAAGGCCCTGGGCGATTGCCCTGCTCGCCACGCCCTAAGGCCGCCACTAGTCGAGCCTATTTTTAAATGCATTTATTGAGGCGCAGTGACCACTTCTTCTGGTAGTCGACTTCAGTTATTGACCACTCTGTTACTGAGAAAGTGAAAATGTGCAGCTTTATTTTTTTATGCGTATACATATTTTTTTGTTTTTACAGCTACTGATGCAGGTCTTTTCCATACAGGGTAGACAGTCATGGGTGAAAAGACTTAAAGACTATAGCAAGATTTCGGGCCAAAAGGTAGATAAAATTTGAAATAGTGACAGGTTGCTAGTCCATCCATTCAAAAGGACCCTCTGGTTCTTAAATTTAACTGACGTCAACAATCATCTTTTAGAATCGACACTTTTTAAAATAAATTATGTTTTCCTCATTTTTATGAAATTCTTAACTTAAAAAAAAAAGAAAACAAGTCTTAAAAAAATAAATAACTATAAGTTGTTTTTGTCTTTAATTATGTGTTTTTTAAGTACAATAAAGTGATTACAAACAAACAAACAAAATAAAATGACTTCACAGAAAAATTTGCGATAAATTCCAAAATTCCAGATACCTAATATTATGAAAAGCTGCTGCCACTGGGGAACAAAAATTGACACACACACAAGTCAATCTGCTCAATGGCAGATCTAAATAATACAAAAAAAAAAGAAATTAGCACAAACCTTTGGTGAGACCTGGTTGATACCACGGATACGGATGACAAAAGCCAGCTTAGCTTCACCGGGCACATAGTAGTTGCCACGGTTGCGTGCCTGAAATGTGCAATGAAACTTATTTAAATTTATACGTGTAGCAGAAAGGGGTTCACAATCCAAAAGGGAGGGGGGAAGTACACATCAATATATGAACAATTTGAACTAAAAAGGCTTGAGACACCAGAGCTTTGCTATTAAGTAAGGGAGTCTCCGAAAGTTGAACCATAACTACATTGTTAAATCATTTAACTGTAACATTTTAAAGAATTGCTTCTATTTATTTGGGACTGAGGATCTTCAGTACATTAGAGAATGCAATTCCGGTCTCAAGATCAATCTCAACAAAACAATTGAGATTTCTAGTCTTGCAGTCTCGAACTTGCCATTTCAGGCAGACATTGCATTGCCTAATCTCACGTAACCAGTTAACTCAAATCATGTGGAGGTCATCAATCACCTTGAATACATAGTAGAAATAAAAGTCACTTCTGCTGTCTGACCAAGTATCTAAATGCGGTTTCCATCAGTAATTCAAGCGTAAGACGCGTCCTTTGTAGCGCGCCGACGGCATACACACCGACACATCGAACGAAGCTGGAGTGGGTCAAGTTAAAAATAAAAACATAAATTCTTTAAGATAAGAAAAAACTGACCTGTCTAACTAGCCTAATTTCATCTCGTTCCCTGATGCGGTACTCCTTAACATACTGTTCAGCCCTCTTGAAGATTTCCTTCTTCTTCTTGATAGCCGATGAACGCCTCTTGAGTGTGACCTGTGGAGGAATAAGGGAATATGTTAAGAAATGGTGGAGAATAAATGGAGCTACGGTAAAGTGTGAAGAAGTCAGATTACGAAGTTAACAGCATCTTTAGTCAGATGAACTATGCCTTTATAATTGGGAATCATCATACAAATATGAAGAAAACATCTTAATATCCATCACAAACTTATGATTCAAAAATAAAAAAGCAATAACAAGTTATGCAGTTTCTATACAGTATTCTAGTTACTATCCTATAACAAGTAAGTTTTCAACTTGTTAAAACTTACTTTGGGGCAAGCACAATCTGTGTGATTTGTCCGTATATATTTATATATATTATAGTCCTCTAGTTACCTTCATCGTCTTGTCACCAGTAGAAAATGAAAGTATTGTATTCCAAGGCAAGAAAACTTATTCTAACTAAATTTCTATAAAGATAATCTAATTATAATCTAAAAAGCTCTAAAAAAAATTTTTATTATTAGGAATATTGTAGGGAATGTTTACAGGAATATTCCCAAAGTTTCCAGGACAGCACATCACGGCCCAAAACTCATGAACTGATTGCAGAATTAAAGGAGAACAATAAAATATTATTTCCATGTTTTAGTTTTGTTACGAGGCTTCAATTCACTTGGTGTGATTAACAATAAAAGTTTAGATAAATACCTGGAGGCGGCGCGCTCTGAGGGCTTCCCTCCTCTTGCGGTGCTTAAGCACAGACTCGGGCACGGCGGGCAGCTTCTTGCTGCCTTCCTTGCCCTTTGCTACTTTCTTCTCTGCGGGCTTGTCAGCCGGCTTCTTCTGTGTAGTGGCAACCATCGTGCTGCAATATTAACATTAATGTAACACCTATGTAAGGCTGGAACAACAATGATACAAAAGAGTACACTATTTGAGTATCATATAAGACCAGATTTCTATTTTGAGTAAGCTTCTCAATGTCAGATAAAGGCATCTGACACAAAGCAACGGCGGCGGAAAAAGCGACCTGAAAAACATGACATCCTTACAACAAGCACTAAGTGTTCGTTGACACATTTGAGACAGGGAAGAAATTTTTATTACCTAAATTGCAAATATAACCTTTATCACAAAAAGAGGATATACAGATGAACATAAACCAGGACTTGGTACTAGCATCCTACTGAACGTCCACTGTTGACTATCATGGTTTTGGAGGATAACAAAGATATACTTAGTGTTTGTGTATAAATGTGGGGTCAAATTCGATAAATTTAATCGAAGTAGGTATGTACTACTATTACTTATTTTTTAAGTATTTGAAGACGGTGAATCACAGAATGCATGAAAGACAGGCATGTTGTTTATAGGTTAGGTCGATAAAAATAAGACTTTCAAACAGTAAACAAGTAAAGATTTTTTAAGACAGATATGTAGAGATTTGTTTAGCGTAAATAATGCGATTCAAGATTAATAATGAGCATTGAACACAGAAAACAACAAGAATCATCGGAGTGGCGGCATGACAGTAAGGCATGAAGATTTACATCACTTTCCACAAAAAATCACATTCATTTATTATATACTGACACTGAACTGAAACTGCTTGCAATCTTATGAACTAAATAGCACCAATAAACTAGTAAATATCTATAATTTTAACCACCTGCGAGGCAAAACTCCACGCGGCACGTGTGTCAAATTCTGAAAAGAACGTCAGGAGAAGTCGACTTCCGGTTGTCGCCATTTTAGTTTAATTTTTTTTATATTGCAACACCAAAACATTCGTTCAAAAACATTACCTATTTGATAATAAAAATATCTAAATTAGGTCTACGGAATTTTCATTTAATCTTTAAAAAAAATATAGGTACAAATGAGAAACAAATGCCAAGATTTGCCTTTTGCAAAATGCAATTACGTTACGTATCATATCACATAGGTGCATATATATTGCTAGGTACCTACTTTCTTGTTTGAGTTTGTCAAAAAACATTTTTATATAAAATCCCACAAGCAAGTCTTTGCCACTATTTAAAAAATTTAACGTTAATGGGCTGCCCAGAGACATATGTATTCTGTGCCAGAGATATGGGATATGGATATAAGTTCGTTTTATTGTTCTGAGGTATAAGGGCTGTTATTGATTATTTGTTTCCGGTGGCACCGTGGCGCGTATTTACAAAATATTGACCTAACGTGTTTCTATAGTTACGAGTTTTTCGTGATATTCACTTCAGTAATTTCATTTTATTCAAATATAAGTAAATTCAGTAATAAATATAAAATGGCGGAAAAAGATTCCCAGCTTAGCGCTCTTGATGTGGGCGAATTGGACATATTTGTAGATAGCATGGAACCATCGCATATTGATATGATAGGAAACCAGGCGTAAGGATTTTTTCTAGTTAGAGAATATTGTTTTATTGTATATTTAGACGTTTATTATGATGATTTCGATATTACAGGTGGGTAGACTGGCACATTAGACTGCAAAAACTAAACCAACAGGCTGTTTTAGAAGCTTCCTCTATGCAAGAGGAGTTGACTAAAGAAACCCTTATATCTAGCGGGAAGGTATCGCCATTATACTTATTTATCTTTAATCCTTTCAAGGCTTTTTCTTAAATTTTTAGCAAAAAAAAATTCTATGAGATTACTTTTGTTAATTTTTAGTTACCAGTACTGGTGTCCGAGGCAATATGCATTCAAATATGGCGCCTGAAGATCTACCCTCAAATTCTTAATCATGAGCCTGAGCCTGCTAACACCTTCGGTATTTACATGGTGGTAAGTTTCAAATCCGTTCCTACCTATAGGTATAATAATAACAATACGTGCCGTCATTGTGTCCCACTGCCGTGTCATGTGTCGCAAAGGCCTCCTTCCATTATTCCTACGTCCATTTATCACAGGGATCGGAAAACCTATTCAAAAAGGTATCGGTATAATCAGTTAACGATTAATTCGGTTAACAGATAACACATATACCTAACCCATACAATAAGGGTTGACACGTAACAAACCCAAATAAAAGGATGTAAGTATCTAAAAGGTTAATCTAGGTTTTCGGCGCTATACAGCCTATTGGTTGAGTCGTGGAAGCCTGCTGTTGTAGGGATAGGTACTGAGTAACGAGTTGTATTAAGACAATTTTTTATAGCCAAATGTGTTTTGTGTTCCAGTTATATCACGAAGCAGCTGCAGTAGGACTTCTAGAGACCGTCCTGTTCCACGAAGACGGCGCGCAGTGCATCAGCGAGGTGGCCGTGGATCTGCTGGACTACGCAGTGGAGCAGCTCACTGCGTTGCTGGGTCTACTCAAGTATGCATTTCGAGGCAGCCATATATTTGTGTCTCGATTCGAAGCAGCAAAATCTTAAGAAATACTAGCCAGGGCTTGGAAACTGGTTCGACAAATTTACAGATTAAATTTTTTGAAAGAGGTTCTGTTTCTTTGGACCGGTTTTTAAACCGGTTTAGAAAAATATAGGTATTTTTCATTAACTGGTTCAACTTTTCATTCAGGCAGGACAACTCACTTCACGTTTGTTTTTAGTAATTATAACATTACTAGCTTGACGTCGTCGTCAAGGTTAATAAATTTATGCGTGCCAATGGTCTTACAACCAAGGATGCTCAAGACTGCGAAGTGCCTGAAATCTGAGGATGCACTGGAAATACGCTAAGTTATGAGCGAGAACTATCCTTACAACATCTTTGTTGAATCTGGTTGTACTAAAAATAGATGACTACCTACCTAGCTTTCCAAGGTCGCAACTTGAAAACCACCGGGGTTGTCAGAACTTAGGTCCGTAAGACCCAAGGGTCACTTTTAGCGTACCAGCACGCTTGCCCGATCGCCTTACCTATAACATTATTTCCTATTCCCTCGATCGGCTTTTATGATCTGTTTGGTTGGAGAAGCAGCTGGTACAATCAGTTTATTTTAACCCACCAAAAAGCCTAAAAGGGTAAATTCGTTCAAATAGTAGGAAGGTATATAATAGTACCGGCGCGCTCTCAAAGGCCGTCGTATTTTCAAAGGCGCGGCATTTGTGGCGCAATGACGCGCCGACATTATTCACACCATTTTACCTAATAAACTATATACTTACCTACTAACTACCTTTTTAGATTGTTGTACTTGCAGCGACGTTTGTTATTTCGAATAAGTACATGTTATAAATAGGTGGGTACTCACTCTGTCCATTGTGATTCCAGCGACGATTACCTAAATGTCCTGGAGCCCAACCAGCTGCAGTGCGAGACTCCGATAGAGGAGCTGGAGCGACAGAAAAGAGACCTCCAGTTTGACATCAGCATGAGATGTATTTCCATCGTTCGGTGAGTGTTCTTCCCATTCGTCCAATCAAAAAACAAAAATTCCCATTTGTCACTAGTGTCACTACACTACTGGGACAAATAGGAATTTTAATTGAAGTCCCCAGTCCCCACTGGGAACGAATAGAACTGAAATAACAGTCATTTCCATTCGTTCCCAGTGGGAACGAGACGCGGTGGTGACAATCCAAACATACAAAATTAAAAAATGTCCCAATTGTCCCCAGTATACGTCACTTTTTCTATTTGAGCGAGGTTTGCCTGGAAAATTTGCTAAGCGATAAAGGCCGCCTTTTGCGCATTTCCTAGTTTTTAAGATAATTATGTCCTGCATGTTTTTTTGTGCAATAAAGGGTATAATAGGGTTAAATATTGTATACGAATATAATACCCGTGTTTTGACACAAAGCAGAGATTTATGTTAAATCCATTATTTAGTACTTATATTTATCTTCTAAATAACCGTCAGGCACTCTTTTTATTATTTAGAAGAACTTCCGTTATATAGTTGAAACCACAGACCTACCACTACTAGACCTGCATAGTGCGTGGCCACTTTGCATCTCTTTCTATATTTGATTGTTGCCTCCACCCATATTTTGCACACGTCACAGAACACACTATGGTTACTAACTTATGATGAGCTCAAATAAAACCCTAAATCACCTTTCCCTAAAATTAATAACTTTCTTCGATCGTTTTGTGGTTTGTTTGGCCCAGATTTTGACAGTAGGCCAGCTTATAGCAGCCACGCCGATGAAGACAAAAAAACATATTAGCGTTTCTTTCACACTCAGGTTGTACTGTATTTGACAGTCTCTTTCTAGCAATATCGTTGCAAGTCTAGTAGTGGCAGGTCTGTGGTTGAAACTATAATTGGTGACGGTGGTGGTCCGTCAAATTTTGAAACTCGTTTCCGTCAAAAGTGGCCACTTTTAACTAAAACAAGTTTTGAAACTAAAATAACTAACGTAATACTTTCTAAGGTTGATGATGTAATAATTTAAAGGGCTATCTAGTGCCTGACGGTTGGAAATATAGAAATGTTCATCATATTTATGATAAAAAAAATTTTTTCGCCACTTCTGCATGGCATTCGCCTTTAAGAACCCCCTTACCCTAAACTTTCCCATACAAACGTAGTCTACGTTTTATTTTAAAACGACATGTCAGATTTCGGTTAAAATTTGTAAGTTTAAAGAAATTGCATATATCTAGGGTTGTAATTGGTTTTCACAGTCAATGTATGAACTTGAAAGAAAATATAAGGGTGTAAAACTTTTCCATACTGATGGTCAAAAATTATATAATGCACTATATTTTCTTTCAAGTTCATATTTTGACTTTGAAAACAAATTATAACCCTAGATATATGCAATTTCTTTAAAGTTACAAATTTTTACCGAAATCTGACATGTCGTTTCAAAATAAAACGTAGACTACGTTTGTATGGGAAACTCGGATTTGGTCTAGGGTAAGGAGACTCTTAAGGGGTGAAAACCAATAAGTTTCACTTTTTGTATGTCCGCTATATTTCTACCACTTTACATATGTACCTATACCTCACTGACATAAAAAAATGAGGAGGTTATCAATTCGTCGAAATCTTTTTTTTAATGTATGTTCCCCGATTACTCTACTACTCCGACTAAATGCCTGGACCGATTTTGAAAATTGTTTTGTTGTTTGAAAGGGTATAGGTTCTTTCCAGATGATCCAATAGAAATGTTATTAAAATCGGTTGTATGATTTAAATTTTAAACGAATAACTAGAAAAAATATGTAAAAATAAAATTAAAATGTTTGAATATTTATTTTTTCTAGTAGTGAAGTTGGTTTTTTGTTTTGAATTAATATCAATAATTATTTTATTTTTTTTCTTGAATGTTAGCTACTTGGCCGAGCACATGGAGGTGGCCGGCGTGGGCGCGTCTCTCGCAACCTGCCTCTACAAGACCGGCGACGTGCCCTCTCTGCTGGCGCACCTGATAGAGTCGCAGCCGTGGAGGAGGATCAATGATCACGGAGACGTGGAGATTTTCAACTGTAAGTTTAATTCTTTCTAGGAATTTGCTAATTCAGACCAGCCCTGGATGTAGGGGGGGCAAGGGCCATACCCTGGGTGGCAAGGTGAGGGGGGTGATCAAACATTCCTGTCCAAGTGCTGTACACAAAAAAAAAGTTAGGTACCTACTGTTATGTATCAACGTCATGTGGAATTAGGTACACACATGTGCGCGGCAAACTGAAACATTACTATTTGCATCACATATTATTGATATACTTATTACAACGTAGAAATATGTGTATGGCAATCGGTTGGTCGTCTGATTATAATTATCTGCTAGTCTTTGATAAACAAGCCCGAGCCGCTGGCGGAAACCAACCGCGCGTACATACATCGCGCGCGGGGAAGCGGGCCCCGTCACGCGTACGCGAAGCCCGCCTCCCCACGACGGACATTAGAACCGCGCGGGTGTACGCTTTTTTATTTCAAATGAAGAGCCCTGGTACCCGGGCCCTAGTGTGTACATACCACAAAACACAACCCTGCCACCCGGAGCTTTCTGGCTCAGCGCGATCCTGGCTGAAGTCAATAAATACTTATTCGTATAACTATGTAACCTTCTTCCACTCCCAGTCGGTCGCTGGAACAGACTGATGGAAGACGAAGAACCGACGCAAATGCATCGCAGCGAAGCCCAGCTTTGGCTGTGCCTGCGTCAGCTGCTGCTGGAGCCTCGGCTGGCGCACCATTATGTCATCGATAATTGCCGCCGGAATGCATTTTGTCGGGTAGGATTGCATATTATTATCCATTCTATATCCATCTATCTATTAACTCTATTAATATTATAAAGAGAAAATATTTAATTGTGTTTGTTTGTAATGGATAAACTCAAAAGCTATTGATCCGATTTTAAAAATTATTTTACCTAAAGAAAGCCTCATTATCAGCGACTTCGGCTATGTTACGCGCACGCGTAACATAGGCTAAATTTTAACTTTAAAAACGCGGGCAACGCCGTAGGATGCAGCTAGTACATAATATATAGAGCAACAACTAAGTTAGTGTAGGTACCTGAAATTATGGCGCCATCGAATGTTTTTTAATCTGTGTTGTGGGCGGTGCCATGATAAATTTAATTTCAATTTTTTCCGCAATATGGCCACTAATTTATTTGTCATCGTTTCAACATTTAGGTAAGTACAGACAGACATGCAGACATGTGTCATTTGATGGTACCTACGTCAGAATACTCAGGAAAGTATTATATCGCCAGATGACAATCATTAAGCTATGTCAGATACCATACCATTAAGTTGGCCACTTAAAGAATCTGACACTAAGGGCCTGTGTCCACGAGACGGTTTCTACCCGACACGGCACCGGCCCGGTGCCAGTTATATATGGAGTTCTATAAATAACTGGTACCGGCATAAAGGTAATTATTTGTCCAGCTCCAAGCCAGGATAACTGAAGCGATGCTGGACCAGATCCCGCCGCTGGGCGAGCTGAAGAGCTTCCTGTGCCGGCTGTCGGTAGGCGACTACTCCGGGCTGCACGACCGCAGCAATGGGACCAAGAACCCTGGCTGCACCCTCATTGCTGTGGTGCCGCAGGTATATCATTAACCATCTCTTTTACAAGGAAGTATGGTGATGTCATGACGAAAGTCAAGACCTTCGTCCCGTTACGACCAAATGGTCCCCCTGAGTTTTTAGCGTCGTAGACCCTTCTTTCGGGTATATCCCATTCGTCCTCAGTGAGGACGTCCCCACTGGGGACGAATGGGAATTACTTTTATTTCACTTTCACACTTACATTAAAATTCCCATTTGTCCCAAGTGGTGACGAATGGGAATTTTCGTATTTTTATTCCCATCTAACCCCACTTGGGTAAAAGATTTTTAACATACTTTTATTTCAATATACATAAAGCCCTCCTTTCCATCTATCTCTCATCATCATCATGTCACTGTTCCCTAAGATACAGGTTCAATCCTAGTTTAGGGACCAGGGAATCACTACTAGTAACATTGCAAATGTTAAGGTAAAATAAAATGTAAGAACTGTTTAAATTTGTTACCCTTTGTAATGTATTATTTTTGAAAATAAACGTTTATTATTATTATCTTAAAAATATACCTACTTTTAGGTTTCCGTACAAAAAATTAAAAAACGGAACCCTTATAGGATCACTCATGCGTCTATTTGTCCGTCCGTCTGTCACAGCCAATATGTTTCGAATCTACTGGACCAAATCAGGTGTTTGGTAGGATGGTGTAATCCTATGACCCAAACACAGATGTGCAAAGTAAATATTTTTTTAAATAGGGGTCATTTTCGGGGGACAAATTAGGAAATAAAAAAATAAAAGTTTTGCAAACCTTACTGTGTCACACACCAAATGAAAGGGCTTGTTATGAGGATCTCATATATATTTTTGTTATTATTTTGAAATAAATAGTTTTGATTTTATTCATGCAAGAAGACGAAAATTTACCATCCCCCTGATCTCCGAAACAATCGACACCTACTGACCTAAAATTTTGAAAAAAAAATCAAAGTATAGTTCATTGCTTGTAGATTACTGGAAAACCTATGAGAAGTACCCTCTTCACGCGAGTTTAACTCGCACTTGACCAGTTTATTTAAAAATCATTATCAGCTACCCGGACAACCCCATTGGGGACAAATGGGATATATTATATATCTATACCCCTTCTTTGGACTGTAGCATCATCATGTCTTCTATTTTAGTCGCCACTGCAGGAGTACGACCCTATCTGTACTACCAGAGCCATACTTAGCCAAAGCAGCCAGAGGATTTGGCCTACACTCTCCACGCTGGCCAGACGGGTTAGAGAGGTCACATTGATGTTTAAAAGCTTTGTTTAGCTTGTATTTCAAAAGTCGCCTTCTACGACATCCACGGGATGACTTGGCAAATGCAGCATGTTAGTCAATAAATTAAAACTATTAATTTAATGCAATTAAAATTAAGTCACATTCTTTACAGATCAAAGAAGCGTACATGAAGCAAGTTCACAAACGCACCAAAAGTCTAGCTAAGCAGCAACTCAGCCACTTCTTAATGGACGGCTCAGATGAATCTCGAGAATTGGCCAAGAAACTTCTGGAATCCTACACCAGCGACGCCGCGCTGGCTATGGACAGTGGAGGCGCGAAGTGCGCCAAATGCGGAGACAAGGCGAGTAAGAAGTGTTCGAGGTGCAAGACAGAGTGGTATTGCGGAAGGTTGGTATGTTGTACTCGAGGAAAAAGCCTGAACGGATACCACCAGTGGCGGATTTGTAGTCCAGGCCGTGTGGCCACCTGTTTTTATTCGTAATTTGCCGCGATATATGAGCAAAACGGGGGGGGGGGGGGGGATTGCAGATAAAAGTCCGCAATGCACATGGGGGGTGCATCGATTACCCGCCCTGGGCCCAGGCCTATTGGGGGGTGCATCGATTACCCGCCCTTGGCCCAGGCCTATTGGGGGTGCATTGATCACCCGCCCTAGGCCCAGGCCTATTGGAGGGGTGCATCGATACCCCGCCTTGGGCCGAAGCCTATTTTGGCGTTGCATCGACTACCCGCTCAAGGCCCAGACCTATTGGGGGTGCATCGATTACCCACCCTAGGCCCAGGCCTATTGGGGTGCATGGATTACCCACTCTAGGTCGCGACGGTCGGGTAATCTGATCGTTGCGAAACGCTATAGTATCGGTAGCTTTTGAACAAAAATAATTTAAAATATAAATAAACATTACACGTAATGTACACTATAATTATTGACGTGTAAAAGTGCCTGCAAAGGCCTAATTACTGAATAAATATTTGATTTTCTGATGATAGGACCAGGCCTATTGGACTTTAGGGAAAATCCGCCACTGGAACCCGGGTTTCGAAAAATCACAGCTAAAGACCAGGAACACGCTAAGATGAGAGATTTCTCGTGTGACGTCGACAAGCGACGCCATGTTTATCGTCTCTTTCTCTTCTCCAAAACAGATACTTTTTTCTCGCCTTCAAGCGTATCTTACACAAAAAGAGACTTTCTGGAGAAATTGAAAGGGAACTTCTAGAACTTTCCAGCAGCGACATTGCTTCGGACAACGATGATGAAAAATGCTTGAAGTGTCAAACTAGGAAGATGTAGAAGCTATTAGGTGGGTAGTTTTTATTGTATGGTACTCGTACTACTCGTAGCTTCTGGGTAAAGATGTCGTAGATTCATTTTCAAAGATGATGGGGCCTTGTACACTACTCAAGTCGCAAAAAAAAAAATATTTATTATTAATACACGCCAATGTTAAGCGCACTCCGAGCTCCAAAGCAGCATAGCTGAGGATGAAACCGGGATCGCTCTTAGACGCGCTTTGGCGTGTCTGCCTACCAATGTTATCACAATAACATGCAAAGCTTTCGAACGTGACCAAATCCAATAATACTATGTACAGTCAGGCCCGGAACTAGGGGAGGGGAAACCGGGGCCCCTGCCCTGCAACACCAGTTTCAGGGGGCGCCGAAATCGTCGAATATTTACACCCTGCCTTCCAAAGATCTATGTAGGTCTAGGATCAGCCTTCACTGGATTCAAGCATATTATATAATCCAGCGACCCAACCCACTACTACAACCATTGATCGCCTGGGTATAATTCCATACGTCGCGCGACGCGTTGGCAGTACTAGTACTTATTCTGTCGGTGGTGACAATCGAAACACAAAACAAGACAAACTTCCAATAAAATTCTCATCTGTCCCGAGGTGACGAATGGGAATTTTCGTTTGTTTATTCCCATTTGACGCCAGTGGTGGCAAATGGAACGGATATTATTATACCTGATCGCCTTTACATATTTTATAATACGATACTTATGATCACCAAATTAATTCAGTATTGTCACTTTTAGTTCGTTTCTAGGTTTGACATTGAGCTCTCTACAGAAAAATATCTAAATCTGCCGTTTTGAGCCGTAGAAGCTCGCCGAAAAACGTTAACAGGAAGGAAAAAAAGCTTCCTTCGGACCACAGACCAAGGATCAAGATCTGTGGATTTTCTTCATCTGGTAGAGATATACAGATCTGTGGATGGATATACCCATATCCTTACTGCACTCCATCCACCTTATTTGGCCTTTCCCAGTATAGCGCCATGTCCAAGAAACTCTGTTAACAAATCAGTGAAAGTCAACATTTCTGTTTCAGGGAATGTCAGGTGCAGCAATGGCCGAAACACAAGGAGCTCTGCGATCAGTTTTCGAAACTTGTTGTTTAATTTAAATGTATAATTTTTTTGTTATTTTTACTATGTAGGTAGCAAAGATATTATTTTTAACTATTGACAAAAAAAGAGGGGTGTTATAAGTTTATCTGTGTGTCTTGTCCGTCGAGATGGTTCTTAGCTATATTTTATGAAAATCGGTTCAGCCGTTCAATAGTAATTGGAAATGAACAAGACTGACGGGATTTTTTTTGTCTGGCAAATAAACGTTTAATTTAATTTTAATTTGAATCTATAAAGAAATACTAAAATATTATGTTAACTATGTCATGTTATATGCTTTGTTATGTATGATGATTATGTTTGAAATAAAAACATGTGTGCAGTTTTTTTTGGATTTTTTATTTTAACTTAGACATACACCTAGAGATTAGCTCGATGACTTCAGGTAGTCTTTGAGTACGTCCAGCGCAGGCGTCTCTTCACCAAAATCCTGAAAAAAAATTTTTTTTATGTAATTGGAGATAGAAAAAAAAACTGAGTAAAGTAATACGTCATAATAAGCCAAATAGAACGAATTTAAATAAAATCTCATGCAGTTTGGGTAGTTTCACAACGTTAAAGGGAGGTAGTTAGGGTAAGTAGTAGCTGTTCATTCATCTCTGTCATAACTACGTGCGAAAGAGACATGGCATCACGCGACGTATTCTGCTAGGTATCTCTTTCGCACGTAGTTTGTGATAGAGATAGACTGATTATGTCGCGTGGTTCCGCTTGACGTAACGCACGCCAGAAGGGATGAACTCTTGGCAGTAAATAAATTGTATGAATGATAGGAAAGTTGTCTGTGCACGGGCACGACTCCATAGGGTCATTCAGTTGCTATAGCGCCGTATATTTAGCACTGTCGGTCTACTAGGACTGCCAGTGTTCGTGCAAGCGCAAACTTGATATTATGTATACTTGTTTCGCATTCATAGACATGTGTTTACTAAGGGCAAGTGCTGAACGTGTTGCACGCGCGGTATTCACCCCATCTTCGTCACAAACCGATCTGATAATTAGAGTGGAAACATTCGAACGTTGTACAAATTCGATAAAAGGCATAAACATCCCACAAGTTTACGAAGACAGTGTAAGTGAAACTATTTTCATCTTGGGTTTTAAAGTAAAACAAAATAAACAATTTCGAAATGTCTTCAGCCTCCTTGTTTCGATTTTAGGCCTCTTTATAAGCATCTAGTGTGACCTTGGACATACAATAATTACATCATTGTCTCAAATCATGTGTGTAAGTGAGATGGGCTGATTGTCACGTATAGTGTTCAGCCAAGCTATATTTTTCCGGAAAAATAACAGGCTGGGAGTTCGCGTGCTCAGGTGCCCTTCTTATAAAATTAGTATAGTTAATATATTGTATATTTATAATAATGTAATAAAACTAGCTTTACCTTGATGACGACACACGAGCAGCCGACGATTTTCCTGGCCTTGCCGTCTTTGTCGATTTTGCAGAGACCGGCCCATTCACCGAGTTTCTTGTTGTTGTCCACCTGTTGAAGTAAACATTAATTAGTTTGGAAGCTTTGCTTTACTCACAAACCTAATAATCTACGGGAGGCCTAGGTGTGGTATACTTTGTCTAACCAAAATATGAAGTCGCTGTCGCGCGTTCCTGACATTTATGCACTAATTTGTCAACAATTTGGTACGTAGCATATTGACAAGCAGTCGATGAATGACCAATGTCGAAATAAAAATTGTATGTAATTTTTTTTATTAGTGATTTGAGTGCGTTTAACCTCTATCTAGCCTGATGGGAAGCTAAGATGAGATCTAAGCTGTTACACGCAGACTCAAAAAATGCCTATTCACTCTTGCCTTGAAAATCCCTAAATCATACGTATGGGGAAACATCGACGCAGGGAGGGAATTCCACACCTTAGCGGTTCGCACAATGAAGGAGGCGAAACGGGAGGTAGGATGGGGAGGAATATAAACCACAAATGGGTGGAATCCCTGTCCACGTCGTGTTGTCCGATGGTGGAATGGTGCAGGGGGAATTAAATTGTGCAATTCCTGTGCGCACTCCCCGAAGTGCAGCCTGTAGAAGACACAGACTTGAGAATAAACACCTATTTTGCTTGTGAGCGTAATACGAAGAGTGGAGCCAGCATTTTTAAATAAGACAATCTATCTGAGAGTTGAAATTGCTATAAGCAACTCACAAGAAAAATCTAGGTGACAAAAGTTGATGAAAATTAATATAGAGCAAAGCAGTTTTTGCTATCACTAGATGTCAGATGCCTTTGGCCAGCTGGAAGTTGAAGAATGGTTATTCTTTTCTGCAGCGATTTCGTTAAGGCACAGCCTAAATTTTTCAATTATGGTGTGAGGTTTACAAATTAATGTCTGGGCGCTAGGAAAGTTGACTCAGCATGGTGGGAGGCACCATAGGGGCGCACAGTTTGCTCTATGCTCTCATAAAGTCGAGCCAGTCATAAAGGCTGGTTGACTCGTGCGGAGCAAGTAAATTTAATTTAAGGTTTTCTATGAAGTCTATAGCCCTCAGTTATCGTGATTGGAGCCTGGGGCCTAAGATTCAGTGGTCCGATACTGTTTAAATATAATATGAAAATCTGCTAGTTTCCAACAAGTCAAATTCGATACTTTTTTCTCAACCTCAAAACCAAAATTTTCTATGGGATTTGTATGAAATATCGGACTGTGACACTGTAGTTTCTTGGAGTCAAATAGCTTTATATCAGTTTTCCTGCATTACTAAAATCACATTCAAAATGGATTTGATTTTAGACAAGTGCCATTTTATTTTATCAGTACAAACTAATTTATTTTTAAGAAGTCCACAACCCTAATAGTTGACATACCTTCACAAGTGGGATCTGGTGCTCATTGCAGAGGGCTTGTACGAGCTTCTTGTAGGCGGCCTCATCACAATTCTCGGCTAACACGCACAGGACTGCTGTTCTCCTGCAACACAAGATCGTCATTAGGACTGCAGCACACAGGACAGAGCCGTGTGGTTCTCGGCAGAGCAGAAACGAACTACTTTAAGTCTTCCCGTAGATGTCGTAAAAGGCGACTTGGAAAACACAAGCTAAACAAAGTATAAACATGAGACTGGCTTTTGTGGAGTGAAGGCTAAATCCTCTGGACTGCTCTGGGTAATATATGGCTCTGGAAGTACAGAGAGGGTCGTGCTCCTACAGTGGAGACTAGTAAGATCTGACGATGATGATGACACTGGACAGAGGATTCTATAGACGGTAGACAGTCAAGGGACAGAGCAAAAACAGGGTAGACAGGCAAAGGACAGAGCAAGATGGATGGTCTTAAGGTGAAGGTATAGGCAAATGGCCTTAAAGTGGCGCCCTCATTTGAAATAAATTGTTAACTCGCAAATATGGAGATAATTTCCATATTGCTCTTCGTCATTTACTAGATAGCCCTTTAAATTATTTTATGAACTGCCGTTAAAACTAATTTTGGTGATCCGTCTAGCAATCAGCCAACCGGGTGATAAAGACAATGACAGACAGCTTTCATTGGTTTATAAAAAAATAAGCATGTAGCACAGCTGGGAGGCCACTGGCTTGACAGCCAAGCTCAGTGGTACTATGTGTGTGCATTATTGTGAGCAACGGAGTATATCCACCGTGAACCATCACAGTTGATATTTCCACACAGCAAGCACCTAGAACAGGCACACACTGTATGAATATTGGTTCATTTCCATTGCTTATCTGTCTTTAGCATGATTCTGATTCTGGCAAGAGCTGTAATGCTCATTGCTTTACTTTTAGCAATCCATCCAAATCTTACTAGACTTACCTTTTTTATTTAATCCCTTTTATATGACAGTGAAAAGGCGAAATCCGTCTACAGTACATTTGACAGTTTAAGGTGAAGGTATAGGCAAATGGCCTTGAAGTGGCGCCCTCATTTGAAACAAATTGTTAACTCGTAAATATGGAGATAATTTCCATATTGCTCTTCATCATGCACTAGATAGCCCTTTAAATTATTTTATGAACAACCGTTGAAAGTATTTACATTAGTCCCTCTAGCTTTAAAACTTGCCTCCGCCAAAAGTGGCCACGGCAAGTTTTAAAGCTAGGCGGATCACCAATAATAGTTTCAACGACAGTTCATAAAATAATTTTACCTTCAATTGGTGACGTACCGTCAAATTGAGGTCGCCCAAGAAAAAACACGAAATATCATTCGAACGGCTTGTTCCTCGACCCTGCTCTCCTTAGTAGCTGCTTGGTTCTCAGTTTGCTTTCCAACATAACTCAAACTGGATGTCGCACGCTTATAGATGAGGAGATTGAGGGTACCCGACGTCAATTTGACGTCACATCACTAATAGTGTCAGTATTTTGTTTGATAGTGAGTTGCACTTTGCTATTAAAAATTAATCTAAATGGAGAAGATTATAATTCTCTAATTTACCCCTTATAATAATCCCCCTCCCAAATTAAATAATCACCCTCAAAAGTGGCCATGGCGGCCACTATTAGGGGTTTATAAAAAAATAAAAACCAAATTTTTGCAAACTTTACTGTATGAAATATTGAATAAAATGTGTTTTATGAGAATCTCAAATATATTACTATTATAATTTTAAGGTAAATAGTTCGTTATTTTAAAAAAAAATAGGCAACAATTAACCGTTCTCCCGGGACCTCATAGACTCCCCTTAGAAATATCGCCGAAACTACTGTACCTAAAAGTAAAAAAAAAATACGGGAATTAGTTCTTAACAGGAAAACCTAAAACATTTCTATGGTATTTAAAGTATTATGTCCTGAGTATCAATGTAAATTTAATTTTACATAAAATTAATATCAATTCATACGAGGGGGGGTCAAAAAGTTCGCGGAACGGAGGGGAAGGGGGGTGAAATAAAATACTGTACTATTTTTCTTTTTCAATATATTCCCCCTTAAGTCGAATACATTTTTCAGATCTCTCTATTAACTTATTAATACCGTCGAAAAAAAATGATTTGTCTTTGTCCTCAAAATAGGCCGAAATCGCCGACTTGACTTCTTCATCATCGGAAAATTTCTTCCCCCGAAGCTCTTTTTTTAATTTGGGAAATAAAAAATAATCACAGGGGGCTAAGTCTGGACTATAGGGAGGATGGTTTAACATTTCGAAGCCACAGTGATGAAGGGCAGCCATCGCAACGCGGCTCTTGTGTACCGGTGCGTTGTCATGCAAAAGCAGCACACCCTTTGTCAACTTTCCCCGCCTTTTCTCCTTGATTGCTTCTTTTAATTGTCTTAGTAGATTAGCGTAGTATTCTCCCGTTATAGAAACACCCTTATCTTTATAATCTATTAATAAAATACCCTCTGTATCCCAAAAAACAGTTGCCATGATTTTTCCAGCCGATTGTGACACCCTGTATTTCTTAGGGGGGGGCTGACCCTTTTTATGCCACTGCATAGACTCTTGCTTCGACTCAGGCTCATAATGATGAACCCAAGTTTCATCTGCAGTAACAAGTCTTGCAAAAATTCCTTCCTTGTCGGCGCTACAGAGGTCTAAAAACTCCTTTGAATACTCGACGCGCAGCTGTTTCTGTGGTGGTGTGAGCATTCTTGGCACCCATCTTGCGCTGACTTTTGACATCCCAAGATTGTCGTGTAGAATATTTAAAATGGTTGTAGGTGATACTCCAACCATTTCTGCAAGTTGTTTCTTCTTCAAACGAGTATCCTCCAGTATAAGATTCTCCACTTTTTCAACGATGTTTGAGGTGGTGGCCTCAATCGGCCGTCCTGAGCGAGGGTCGTCTTCAAGAGACTCTCTGCCTTGCTTGAAAAGGCTATTCCACTTGTACACCATGGTTTTCCCAGGGCAAGAGTCCCCGTATACTGATAACATTTCTTCCAAAATTTTCTGAGGTGGTTTTCCTTGCTTAGTGAGGAACTTTATGACGGCACGAAACTCGATTTTTTCCATGTTCAAGTTTTTCTTCCGGATTCACTTGTTTGATCGACGACAGGTCAAAGGTTATTGACACAATCAGGTTCAAACTTGGCATATATACTCACAAAGAGTTGCTCATTAGTTACTACCTGCGGCAGGTCCCCCACCCCCCGCTATCCCCTCCATTCCGCGAACTTTTTGACCCCCCCTCGTATATGAATGGTTTGAATCGCACTTGTCCGGTTTATTTTTATGTGACCTATATTCTAAAGTGATGCAATATCATTAATTACTTAATAATCATTAAGAAAAAGTATGAGCTTTATTTTTTTTCTATGATTTTTTTAAATTTCGTGTTGATTGATCTCATGTCTATGAAAAAAGAGCAAAAATTTATACCAAGTTCCTAGTAGTATTTTCTACATAAATAATTCTATTAAAGTGCAATAAAAGTGGTTTATTAACAAAAGAAAGTTATCTTCTTGTATATAACGTGATTTATTTTATTCTCCATGCGGTAAGTCTCCTGTATTTTGGCTTTTAAGCAGTACGTCAAAATGACGGTACGTCACCAATACTGCAACTTTTATTCACGTCACCAGTTGAAGGTTAAAGGGCTATCTAGTGCATGACGAAGAGCAATATGGAAATTATCACCATATTTACGAGTTAACAATTTATTTCACACTTCAAGGCCATTTGCCTATATCTTCACCTTAACAATACTTGTCCTGCCAAAAGGGTATCTTCGATAAGTAGGTACATCCAAAAATGAGTTTTGGTGGCCGCATCACATAACATAGTTACCCAGATCTGTATTACCATGCAAACTTGCGTTCAAAAATTACACATCCTCATCCAGGCATATTATAAAATAGATTATTGGCGGTTTTTGTACCTACCCAATTATAGAACCAATTTTGATGCAATTTTCACTGTCTTGAGGATTTTAGTGTAAGGTTATTACGAGCCACTTGTCAAGAAAAGAAACGTCACTTATTTTCGAGTCCAACTTTACAATAAACAAAGAAATTACTTGTCAAGAGCCTTGGCAGCTTCGTGGAGGCCATGGACAAGGCCTCCGTGGATAAGAGCGGTCTTCAGCACCTCCTGCAGGGCTGTGTTCACGTCCATAGCACCTCCGCTCAACACGGGGTTCACTGGAACCTCACTGCAAAAACATATTTTAGGTTGTAAACTAAAATACCACATTCATGAACTTTCATGAACTAAAGGGTCCAGAAAACTATTTCGATAGGATTATTCAACGAATAATGACATAATTCAGAAACATTGTGCATGATCAACATGACCCTACATTCAAGTTTAATTTTTGAGGTTATGTTGATAACATTAGTTACAAATCAAACTTTAAAAAAGAAATCTTGAGGGAAATACAGTAAAAATATATCAAATATAACCACAGAGCTCATTTACAACGTCATTCATGCCGTAATTCAGTCAAAAATAAGGTAAACAAAAGTACTTACACTTCGACATCAGCCATGGTTTTTTGTGATTAGCCGACCTGAAATAATGATTAAAACCATTGAAGTGAAACAACATCATTGTTTTATATTTAATACAACAGCAAAATCACTAAAGATTACAATATAAATTTAAGATTGCGAAAATTACACCAAAAGACGTTTGACACTTTACCTTGCGTACTGGAAAAGAACTAGTGTTTGAGAAATAACTTTGTTATTATCGATACAAACAACCAAATAACCAGAAAAAATCTGTTACTTTTGTGAAGAAGGAGAAGAAGAAAAGTGTTACACAATATTAATTAATGAATGTAGTTAATAATGTCAGCATAGATATAGTTGTAATTAATGTAATTTAATGTATAGTCATTGTAATTATATCATTGCTAGCTAGCTTAAAATCGGACTTGTAGTTTCTCTATAACAAATTGTCCTGGTCCTGGGTCTTGCTTGGGTGTATCTATATGTATTTATCATAAATTATAGTATCTTAAAGTTAGTATTCCATCACACAATTTTAAAACTTACTTTGGGGCTAGCATAATCAGCGTGATTTGTTCTTTTTTTAAAAATAAAAAAGCTTGTTAACATTTGTATGGAAAAGTTTAGGGTAAGGGGGCGTTCTTAACATACGAAGTTTTTCCTATGTTGCTAAATGCTATAATGCTAGTAAAGTACTTAAGTACTTTTGGAAGGGGATTCATGATAAGTCTTAAACGTGCTGGACTTTTTATTCATTAATTCTATGCTTTAATAACTGATCGAATTAATTGATTTATAAATGTCGATAAATGATACTAAGTAAGAAAGAAGAGCACCTTAATGGCGTTTCCAGTGAAAAAAAAATAGAGATTAAAAACATTCTCAATAAATGGCGTTAAACCTTCTCCATAAGATTGAAATAGTTCTGTCAATTCCAAAAACAAACGCACCATGAAAATTTTAAATGAATTTGCAATTGGCAGACCGATTTAAATTATTGCTGCGGCATCTATCCTAAGTTACTGTACTAATATGTATTTCAATTCAATTCAATAATATTTTTTAAAGAAAACGCCTCATTCTAGTACTCACATTTATCGATATCGACAATTGGTAAAAGTTTAAACTCTGTACGTCAATAAATCTAAACATTCCTTCCTACGCAAAAATGAATGTCAATCAAACTTTAAGACTGGCTGTCTATACACGTGCTAATAAAAAAATAAATTGAAAGAAAAGTATTGACAGCATCACTTTTTGACTTCATTCTTTCAAATACTTTTATCGGATTTTATAAGTCGTTTTTTGCTATAAAATCGTTGTGTTTAGATTCTATTTCGAATATATTTATTTTTTAATAATTATTTTTACTAGCGTTATAAAATGTACTATCAGATAAGTTCATAATCATGTCACGAAACCCAGACATACTGTTTATAGCAGAGTATATAAAGAATGTGCTTTATTTTGCAACAGTGAGACAGGGAAAAACACTCATGAGTACAGCGGATACACATTACTTTTCTATCGATAACGAATTATTGTATGAAAACTATTATTCCGATTTTGGACCTTTAAATCTTGGTTGTGTTTATAAATATTGCAGGATATTGAATGAGAAGTTGAACCAATATCTAAATAAACAAACTATAGTTCACTATACGACAATAGACCCTAAGAAAAAGTCAAACGCAGCGTTTGTCTTAGGATGTTACGGCATTTTATATTTGGGTTTATCACCGAGAGATGCTCTCAAACCTCTCGTTATCCATGGCCAGAGCTACAGGTAAAAACAGAAATAATACTATATTTATGACAACATTCATTTAATAGGCTCTAGAAATAAAAGAACCGTCCGCCACTGTCTGCCCAAAGTCCAAATATGATAAAATTGTAAACCTACTTTGCAAAATTTTTTTGCATAGACTATGGCACGGAGACCACAAGCAAGTCTTGAAATACCGGTATTTATAGGAACCGGGATCATTGACCTTGGTAAGATACGGTACTAGACATAGTACCTGTACTACCCTACAGTATCGGTACTGTACCGGTACAAGTATCAGTAATAATCAAATATATGCGTCAGAGTGACAAAGCAGATTTAGTGAAAAAGATAAGGAAAATAACTTCATCAGTCATAAACTCATAACATAAATTAAACTCGGACGACGTCGACTCGTGTTGTATCGAGCGCTATACGTGCAAAAAGAAGTACTGGTACTTTACCGGTAAAGGCGGAGCACCAGTACTCATCTGGAACAGGAACCCAGCTACCGAAGTGAAAAGAACCTCTAAATACCGGTACCGTACCTGTCTTTTTGGTACTGGTTCCAATCCTTGACGACAAGTACATATGTTATGTGCGTGCGATTGATTAAAAATGTAGATATAACTGCATCAGAAATTTTAGAAAAACAGCGATCTTAACGATAGGTCAACATTAAGTCAGTTTGCGACACTAGTCGGCGACTGTTACCGATTGTCGCTGACCAGGGTCGCGAGCTGTCGCTGCACGCTTTCGCTCATCTATCTGAGCCCTAAAAAAATGTGTAAGGGCCAAAACACATCCTACGCGTTGCACTGCCGCAACGCCAAATTCTGCGTTCTGCCCCGCCGCAGATATCAGCGTTTCGGCGCTACAAGGGCTCGTACATAAGCGATCGCACCGCAAAAACCTGCGAGCTCGCATGACGCATCGCAAGAAGTTGCGAATTGATTCGCATCGCAAATTCTTGCGATATTACGTCACACTTGGTGCCTACCTTTTATTCCGCTCTGGGACAGTGTCACAAACTATACAGGATTACTGTTATCTAACGCATAAATTTTTTGGTGCAAGTTCAGTTCGTGATACTGAACTACTTTCCATAAAAACCAATATCGAAAAGCGAAAAAAAAATATTTTTGTTGAAATGATAAGAAAACCATTGACAAAATGATATTTTCTGCGTAACACAATATAACTTATACTGCTTCATATTTTAATATTACATAAACTGCTTCATATTTTAGACGTAAATAGTTCCCACCGGGATTCATAATAGTAATAAATGGATGAACCCAAAATCTTGTTTGTTTCTTTTTCCGCAATAACAAAAGTGCACACTTCTTTTTATGATCCATGTCAGGACTTAGTTTTCAAAAGACGTTCAGTACGGTTGACGGTCGTTGAAGGAATGGTCACCCTGGGAGACGTCTTGCCGCACGAAATCGCATCGCAGCAATTCGTGTCGCAATTTTCTGCGTTGCGAATTCGCATCGCGTCGCATCGCAGTTTTGTGTTCAAACACTAATAACAAAATTCACAACGCAAGTAAATACGTTGTGCGGCGCTACGCTGATATCTGAGGCGAGCTGTGTTGCGAGCGAGAGCGATACACGCGGGTGACCAAGATGTTCCTATAATCTAAGCTATTTTTTGTATTCTTTTTATTTGAGTTTTGGAGATAAAGAGAAAGGGAGTAGTCAATTTTCTTCTATTTTCGTAAATAACTATCTTTTTATTTTAAATTGCCAGTCTTCAAACAAATTGTGCCATTTGGGACTTTATCCAGTCCTTTCACATCTAATATTTTTCGTTAAGCTGCGTTTTATCTTTACTTATCTTTTTTTTTGTTCGAAATCAAGAAACAAAATTCCACAAATCTCCATCCAAGTCTTGGTTTTTAGAGTACTTTTTTCAAAATCTTCTCTTTTACCCCATTAATTGGGACGTTGCTCTATTAATGATATAAAATAATTAAATTCGATATCTACTGAATCGAACATCTTTGGTGCACGACACGACTCGGTTTGATAAGTTTTTATAAAAAAAAAATTGTACAAGCTTTTATTGTGAGACCAAAGGTCTTGTCAACACAAAACAAATAAGCTCGTCGTTTTATTACGGAGTTCTTATGGCCACCTTCCAGCTGCATCATCAGTTCAGCTCCAAGTCATTTTCCACTCGAACAAACATAGTTACATAACTACATACATTGCAAACTAAATAAAAACTTCTAAAACAAGCGTCTGACCTACAGAACGTGCATTAAATGAGCCGCCGCAACGCGGATACGAGCGTTGTGTGAACCGGATGTATTTACAGTGTGGCGGGCGCGCCACGCACCGCTGAGTTCTGCGGTGCGGTGCAATATTACGATCACAGATTCCAAACGCTGATAGACATTTTTGGGAAGGTGTTTGAGGCAAGCTGTAAACTTGACTCATATTCCCTATACCCTAACTGAACTCAGACTTATCTGAAGAGTAGCGGGGCTAAATCAATCCTATAATGATCAAAGATGTAATTTTTTATTACAAAAAGTATATTGCCTTAAGAATATTTTTGATATTATAGGAAAGTATAAGACAAGTTTTCAGCTTGCCTAAAACATCTACCTAAAAGAAGATAAACTTCTTTATAAGGAAAAAATATTTAATTTCAATATTTTAATTTAATCCAAAAAAGCTGCTAAAATGGAGTGTTTTCATTAATGTTATCTTTTTCTTTTGAGGCCTTTTCAAGATGCGACCCAGGGTGATTCTATGTTTACTATTAGTCTTTTTGACTGTTTGCAAGCTATCAAAAGAGCTTACGATTTGGGCTTTTTTAACTTTCAAGATTTCAATTATGAGGAATATGAAAGACTGGATAAAATACAAGGAGGTGACCTGAATTGGATTGTACCAGGTATCTTTTTAATTTTTTTAATTCTGTTGGCGCATGTCCTGATTTCGCTTTTAAATTTAAAAAATATTTATTACGTTCACAGGCAAATTTCTGGCTTTTATTGGTCCCGTCGACTACAGCGTATCTTTATATCATCCACCAGAGATGTACTTAGATTATTTTATGGAAAACAACGTGAAAATAGTCATTAGACTAAATAAAAGATTGTATGATGGAAACGTGTGAGTATTTTACAATGGACATTTCATTGGGCTTCACCGCTTTATAATCCCAAAACTCTAAAATCTAACGAATATCAACATGGACGTTAATGAGTGTCGGAAATTAAAAATAAACAGGCTTTTTTTTAAATATATGTATATATAATGTACTTATGTATATCATAGGTAGTACCCCACAGATCGGGTGCCCTTCGATTCGTTTAAAATCTTTGTTTCTAATTTCAAACTTATTGATGTTTTTGCACAATAATAGTAAAGCCTAAAAATTGTTAGCTCTAATTTTATATTTTTAATATTAGATGTCCTAAAATCGTTTGGCTTTTATTTCTTTACACGTAATGATAGCCTCATATAACTATGTTTGAGACAATTATTTACGCGACTACAAAGATGGCGGAATTTTCAAAAAAATGCTCAAAGAGCTAAATATTGTGCTATAAAAGTCAGTTAGGCCAAGCCGAGGCTGCGGTGGCGAAAGTTCTATCCATTTTACTCGGTTAGCGAAAACCTATAGGTTAGGTTATATTAGAACTGCAACCAACACATGGGAGGTGTTGGAGGTGAGATGCTAGAAAAGTCTTATCCATTTAACTAGGTAACATATTTAAACATGTTTTTATGAACATTTTTATCGATAACTTAATAGTTTGTATGCAATGTTAGTTTGATATACCGTTTTTCTAGTATTTCAAAATACTTTTTTTTAATGAGATTTTGTTCGATAGTATGAAACTGTAATGATATACTATGCGATTTCTTAAGAAAAATATATTAAAAATCGTGGAATAGCCTTCTGGGAAATGAAATTCGAAGTAAAAAAAACTGTATTCCAATAGATACCCTTGCTGCATGCTTGATTAGGCGTTACAGTTTTGTGCCTAATCTTTTTGTGCGAAATATTAATTAGTAATTGTGAATATTAGGAGTTTTTAAGTATTGGGCCTAATGACTAATTTGGGACGTAAATATACGGCGATAAAATCTTAGGGAATACAAAAATAGGCCAAAGTAAATTAGGAATAATAAAAATGTACAAAAAAATTTTATGCCACAAGTTTGTGCACCAACCAAAATTAGGAACACAAAAAATTAGTGGAGGTAAGAGAGACTTCCACAGATCTGTATATCTCTTGGTTGTTGACCTCTCTACCCAGTAGGTATATTAAAGCCTTTGTAAGTCTGCTTTCTAAAACTTTTTATAACAGGTTTAGTAACGTGGGAATCACACATTACGACTTATTCTTCCCTGATGGGTCGTGCCCTCCAAGACACATACTTTTCAAGTTTCTACAAATCAGTGAAGATGCAGAAGCTGCTATTGCTGTCCATTGCAAGGTTATATGAAATATAATATCTTTGGTCAATTTTATGTTTGGTCTGAGATCAACTTTGTAATTTGTTGTATTGTTATCCACAAGTTTATTAGTAGATATTACGTATACACACAATGTCTTTGATGAACTTCACTAACGAGTTACTTGTTCAGGCAGGTCTAGGGCGCACTGGTTCATTGATAGGGTGTTACCTTATCAAACATTATCGAATGACTTCGCACGAAGCCATAGGGTGGATGAGGATTTGTCGACCAGGATCTGTAATAGGACATCAACAGGTGCTTTGTACTCAGACATTTTGTTAATATATTTCTTATTTTAAGTGACCTTTATTCTATTAAATAATACAACAGCTGTCTGATAGTATCGTCTTATTTTAATGTCTTTATTAACACTTCGTGGCGCCTAATATTGCTTGAAACTGCAACGCGGACAAGTAGGAACGTAGGTACGTGCTGGTTTTGGAGTAAAGGTCCTATTTTTTCTTTTATTTGTGTTTTAAATGTTAATTTACCATTCAAATATAATATAACTTAAATACGTATTTTAGGAATGGTTGGAGAAACTTGAACCGTGGCTTTTAAAACAAGGGAATATTTATAGGTGAATTTTCTTAATATCTTGTAGAATAATTTATTATTATAACATCATATTCAAGAGCTTGCGATTAAACTCAATAAAGTTTGCAGGAAGCGGTTGTACCACGACGTTGAGAAGTTACCCTATCATGAATTTGGGGTGTACTCGATTGCTGTAAAGGCTATCAAACAGGGCCCAAAAAAATTTCATAAATGCCCTTCGCCTCCTCCACCGATACAAAGGCAAACACGGCCGGATCTAAGTCCGCCCGAGAGACCTCATGCTTCAAGGGTGAAAGAGGGTAATTATAACTATCTTAATTATCACATCCATTACAATGATATTGTCTGTCATCAAACAGTGTTATTTGATTTCGAAATATTGTTGGTCCTATAATAATAGTAAAAATAGTTCTCCAATTAATTTTTTTTGAATATTCAAACTTCTACAGTCAAACATTACCAAACATTTTGTTCGATTTAAAGTAACACTGTTTGTGTTACTTTTTTCATTCTGCGCAAAGTATCGCCAGTGTACCTATTCAAAGCAATGCAATTCAGTGTTATTTTAAATCGATTATTTTTTTCCTATTACAAACGTCATTTTCGGTTTAGCTATGTAATAATGTAAAATCAATTTCACGTGTAGAAAAATCGGAGGATGATGATGAAGTATTTATAACTTCGTGTGACTTAACCGAAACACCTAAAGCGTCACTGGCTCAAGTCAAAGGATGTGTTATCAAAAGTGGACCATTGAGTGCAGAGATATACGAAGTTGACAGATATGTGAGCCAAGAAAAGGAGATACCTACGTGGAAAAAATGCCTTCTTTGTTTGCCTTGCTTTGAATTATACAATAATTGTATATGGACTTTGGCGGTGCCTTTTGCGGCAGTCACTAAATCATGTCAATGTGTTTGCTTTTGTAACTTGTTGGATCGGGTATGTGGTTTCTTCAAATAGCTTTTCTTAATCAATTAAGACAAAACGGTATAAATTGTACCAAAAATATTTCTTTTTCAGCTTTTCATAAGACGACCGAGAGGGAATCGAACGACAGGCGCTTGAGGACACAAAAAGTGACTGCAAAACCTAATCAGAAAGGGTAAGAGAACAACACGTTATTTGTATATTATGACCTACGATACGATGCGATTTATAATAGATCAGTAAGTTTATTTTAATACTCAGGGACCAGTTTGATACAAGTAGTGAGGCGAAGCGTATAAGCGGCGCAGGGGAACCAAGGGTGCCGCAGGTGCACTCACGAATTATGTCTGCTGCTAAATATCGGAGTAGCACCAAAACGAACGTAAGATTTTGTACTATCGATATTAAATTTAATCAATATTATACGGTATAATACTTTTTCGCATATTTTTAGGATTCCAGAACCAATATTAAAAATCCTGGCGCTTTTCTATTGTCAACATTTTGCACAACTCAAGGACCTGTTGTAAAGACGATAAATGATGCTAAGGTAAATAAAAAATAGTCATGAAATTTAAACGTCAAGAGCAAAACACATCATATAATTTGGCGTTATAGATACGGAAATGAAATCTGTGATAAATTAATGGGAACTTTTACATACCCGTCGTCGTTGACATTTTAAGCTTACACGTGCGTTAAAGACCACATCCAAATCGCTGATGCAAAACGGTAATAACTGTGGTGATGCAAAACAGTTGATTTGATCTGAGGCCCGAGGTGAGTACCTCAGGTGCTTTACTTATATTCCGAGAGCTGGTAGATATGTATTTTTGGGTAGGTATTTGAGGCAAGTTGAAAAGCTATGTTGTCCTATAATACTCAACTGTCTCTATTTCGTTATTCTTAAATTTAATGGTAAAAAGGTTCAATTTAAAATTAAACAAAATGGCGATATCTGTATATTCAAAAGGCTATAATTTCCATAGCAAGCACTAGATTTTAATATTATATTTTAGTGATTCTACCACCGGTGTCGTACGGTTCGTTTTAACTGAGAAGACCCGGCTATAAACTCGTCATCGTTAATATTATTATTTTTTCATAATAAATTCTACAACATGTATTATTTCCTTACAATAAATATATTCGAGGTCTGCAGTTAAGTTATTAAAAGAAAAAGCAA
The DNA here is from genome assembly GCA_963576875.1 of Acrobasis repandana. NCBI lineage: Eukaryota > Metazoa > Arthropoda > Insecta > Lepidoptera > Pyralidae > Acrobasis > Acrobasis repandana. The sequence continues at coordinate 6,446,938 of OY756238.1, forward strand.
GTTTTTAGTTTGCCTCAAATACCTACCCAAAAAGGTCTACCAGCTCTCGGACTATAACTAGTAAAGCCTCGATAGTAAAGCCTCTGATCTGATCTTAGACATGGCTTTTACAGCCCTCTGTATAATTATTATCTACTATTACGGACTGTAATACTACCTCCAGCTATTAACACTACTTATCGAATTAACAGAATTTTCTAATGCGGAGTAGTATGTACGATGAAGAGCGGACAAGAAATTTAAATTCTTCAATTACGATCACGCCGCACTATGGATATCGCCCTCCACCGCACTCCAACGAGAGGGAACATGGGCCTCCTCCTAATACTGCACGTGCTACTCCTTCAGCTTATAGTACCGGTATAGCTTTTATTTGTTCTAGAACATAAGTAGTTACTTCGCCATTATCAAATATTTTTAGATCAGGGCCTTTATTCCTTAACCCGTAACGTAACAACTGTTATTCAACATCGTCGTATTACAACACCGAAACAATGTAGCAGAAATAACTAAGGCTATCATTAAATTTTTATCATAATTTTGTACCTACCAATCAATGTTGCTACTGCAAACCGGACACGTATAATCTAGTTGTACCTACGTGAAGTTAAGCCTCAGTAGACCTATTTTTGAATGAGGACGTTAGCGAAACACAAAAATGTACCTATTTATATAGTGTTATTAAAACAATCTAAATAGATTAGAACTTTCTTGCTTGACCCAGACATCATCCCTTTTGTAGCGAAGGAAACAAGTGGTCAAAATCACTCGTCTCTGCTACAAAAGTGCTCCAGAGCTCAGAGCAGCGCGAACATATTTTCTGTATTCTTCTAGCGGTTGTTTAGTATGTGATGTGGTGATTGGTGAGACGTATTTATTAATATTATATAAGTGAACAATGAATAACATTAAACTTAGAGTTCAAACCTCCTTCGTTTCGACTAGGAAAATTAAAACGACATTTTTTAATTTCAGTCAATAGTTCATCAACGCAACCTTACAATCGACGGAGACTTGGTCGAAGCCCAAGCCCACCTCAGTTTCGCAATGAACAAACGCGTGCAACGAATACACCACAAGCTACAAATAACGGGCTTGTTAAAAAAGATGCTTCACACACTGCTTTACAAGAAGCACTTTCAAGAATGAAATGTAAGTGGATATAATAATTATTATGTACACTCAGCGCCTCTACCGGAGGGCAAGACGGGGCAGTGCCCCTGGGGGCCCCTCGTTCTCTGACTCCCACATTCGGAATAGAAATAAACCAGATTCCAGGAACGCGACTTTAATAATGGCAACATGTCTCGAAAACATCTTTGTTTGAAAGTTGCGGGAAATATTTCACGCACTTTATTTTTCATATTAAATCGTTGAGTTAGTATTCCATAACACAAGTCTAGAACTTACTTTGGGGCTAGCTCAATCCGTGTGATTTGTCCCTATATAACTATTTATTGATTTATTTTTTTTGCAAAAACAATTATATCTTACAAAAGACGAATCTGGATTACGATATTTACGGCAAATCTGGAGTACTTACGTCGAATTCAAAACACGACGAATACGGATCAAACGATTTTAAATAGGTACCTAGTTAATTTGGGTTGGGCCCTAATTTATTTTTTTCCCCAGGGTCTTTGGTTACCTAGCTACACCACTGGCTCGGAACTTATTAACATTTTAAAATAAATTACTACCGACGGCGTCTACGAGTTCTACGACTGTACGCATTGGCTGATGTGTAGCGTCCTTAGGCTTATACGTGAACGAGCTTCCATTAATCACTAAACACAAATGCGTTATGTTTGCTGACGACGCCACGATCTTCATATCAGACAATAATAAAGATAAAAGTAAATTCGAAGAGGAGATAAATAAAACATTAAACACTACTACAGAATGGCTTAGGTCTATTAATCTTAAAGTTAATCTAACAAAAACTAAAATTGTACAGTTTCATGGGTATAATAAAGAAACTTATAATTTAAATGTTCAGGAATCAAACACTAAGATAGAGGAGGTAAATGAAAATAACTTTTTAGGTGTTATAATAGATTGTCACTTAAATTGGAAAAGCCACATAAACAAAATTAATAAAAAAATATCATCTTATTGTTACGCCCTTTCTATATTATCCGAAAGTTCTTCAGTAGATGTAACACGGTCTGCATATTATGGAAACGTGTATCCACATCTTACCTATGGCATAATATATTGGGGTAATTCTGTGAATGCCCATAGCACCTTCGTTCTGCAGAAAAAATGTTTAAAAATTATACATAATATGTTTACAGATGAATCACTAAGAAACGTATTTAAAGAAAAGGGTTACCTTACACTGACTAATATTTATATTCTTGAACTCTGTGTATTTGTTAAAAATAATATGTTCTACTTTCAAAGAAAAGTAGAATTTAGAAGTAACCTAAGAGAAATATATTTGCATGATTTGTTCTTACCAACTGTAAATAATGAAATGTTTAACAAAAGCGCTTTTATTTCTGGCATAAAAGTATTTAACCACTTACCGACTGAGATTAAAAGCATATATAACTGTAAGCTATTTAAGAAAAAATTAAAGACATGGCTACTTGAGCATATATTTTATGACTTAAGAGAATATTTTAATTTTAATACTCAAAGAGGAAGAAACATATAGTTTAGGTTAAATAAGTAATTACTTGGTGTAAATTATTATTAAAATATACACATTGTATTTTTTTATTTTAAAAATAGTGAAAGTCGGTATATAAATAATATTAAGGTAGCAATTTAGTATTGGTTATAAGTGTAAACTGTTTTGCTTCCAATTATTACGATTTTATTGTTATAGGTATAACTATTGCATGCCTGAAAGGGCAAACTGTTGAAACATACCACATTATGTATCATCTTTTTATACACAGTTAAGCAATAAATAATTTTGACTTTGACTTTGACTTTGACTTTGACTTTGACTTAGTTAGAAAATGGCTATGCCTGAAAAAAATAAAATTCATATATAGAAGATGTCAATTATCTGTCAATTGTCATGTGAAAGATAACCTAACCTAGAAATCGCATTTCGTAGGATAAAAATAAATTTTACTTGTTTTATGATGTTATTCGTTTAAAATCTAATTTTTAAAACAGCGTGTTGTATTAACGCTACTTGAAATGGGTGCTTTAGTGTCAAAGGCATTGAGACCAATAAAATCGTTCAACATAGAGAACAGAGCCCATCGAGTAATTTCTAAGGAAAAACCAGTGCCTGCACCCCGGTACCCTGAAAACATCGAGGACATGAAGAGAGCACTAGAATCAGACCCCAATTTGGACGAGAAACTCGACAAAAAAGATCCAGAATTAGATAATAGACTCCGTGAAGTTTATGTAACCTCTATGGGAAGGTCCGAAGATGACATTACGCGGGAAAAACAGATTCAAAATCCTGATAGACCGTTGCCGCAAGACCGGAGAATACCAGAAGAGTACGAATTCGGCTTCAAAGAGCCAGAGAGAGTTAGATATGGACATGTAACACTAAGGGATACTATGAACTTTATTTCTGCTCACCAAACTAATCCAGAAGAAGTGACCGTGTCTAAAATAGCGTTCGAATACAAGTTAAAGGAGGAAGATGTTGAAAGTATACTGAAATATTTCAAAACATTTGAGGTTTACATACCGGAGACGAAGAAGGCGCCTGCAGTGTTTGCCGGTCCGTCAACCCTGAGAAAGCAATTAGAGAACAGTAAAGTGAATCAAATAGAAAGCAAGGAGGGCAGTGCTAATGATTTAGATAAAGAAAAGGCAGCTAAGTCTGCTACTTAGTGTGCTTAGTGTACATATTTGTGAGAACATTGCATAGAATAGAAATTTTAAAGTATTTCTTTGCCTTGTGTTCATAAAAATTAACAAATGTTTGATAAACCTATTTTATTTGAAACTATGTCAATTCTCATTCTTTTAAAATCAAATACTGGAAAGAGTTATAGGGATTAAACACTAAATGCTAAAACTATATACACTATCACGTCTTTATCCCTAATGGGGCAGACAGAGCATTTTGGATTTTGCAGCTCTAAGAAAACAGAACCCAGGGCTTCAAGACTCAATGGCCACTCATAGGCTCAATTTACATTGCGCCAGAGTCGCAGCGATTCGCCGAAATCATACATAGCATAATGAACTTTATGTCAATCGTATAATGGTCAAACAGCGTCTTCCAGCGACTTGGCGTGAATTCGCCGCTTGACGCACGACGACTTTTTGAGCTCAAATTTAGTTTAAACATTATATGATTGAAATAAAGTTTATTATGCTATGTACGATTTCGGCGAATCGCTGCGACTGTGCAATGTAAATTGAGCCTTAGCGTGATTTTTGCACACTTGTGAACTAGTAAGGGTTTCCTCACAATGTTTTCTTTCACTGGAAGAAGGTAGTGGTTGATGGAGATGACTGTACATGAGTCATGGAAAAAGGAATCAAAATATTGATAGGTTGCTAGTCGCATCACCTATTAACATATTCACATTTTCGCTTAGTCCCTTGATCAGCTTTTACGATCGGCACGGAAAGAGAAGCAGCATTCAAACATTCAGTTTATTCTTCTTGCTTCCAGACAAGAAAAATGCAGCATGCTAAACCTGTTCTATATAAAATGTTTTTTCTTGCTGTTTCAAAATCAAAATTGAAAAAAGTAATAAGGGCTAAATATTTTAGCTAAAATAGGTTAAGCATTTGTTTGTAATTTTTTTGATGAATACATGAGTCTATGAGAAATGTAAAAATAAACTATGAGATTTGTCGCCGTCTCCTTATTCAAGAGCTATTTAAAAAAGCTATTCTAAAAAAATGGTTTACTTCATTTCTTCAATTGAAACGAGAAGGACAATCATTAGATATTTTATGTAAAATTTTACGTTCAGTCATAGTACAAGTCTGTACGTGTAGTATAATAGAAATTAATAGTATTACTATTACAAACATATTTATTTAAGATATTCTAAATGGTGTAAATATTTTATTTATGGTTTAGCTTATTAAAATTAATGGTTCTATTAATATTGATCAAAGTAGTTGACAACACAATGGTTATTTTAGTTAGAAATAAAATATTTTTTGTTGAACACTGATTTTTTTTGTTGCTTCTATTACTGTCACTAGATGAGTCAGTGTAGTGAGCTACGTTAGATATAGGCAACTCGCAATATCTATCACCAGTGTGACCACACTCGTTATGAAAGAAGAAGAGTATCACACAACTAGTAGGCAGTGTTGTTATTTTGTATCCCCACTGTTGGGCAAATGAAGAGCATAGTGGACTAGGGGCACTGGGGCCTATGAAACTATTAAGACGATACATGGAGTCCAGTGCTGCCCCCATTTAAAATAAATTATTTGTAAGGATATGGAGATATCATTTAAAATGTTGAGCTAGTAAAACCTAGATAACCCTTCATACTATTTTATGAACCACTGTTTACAGTTTAAAGTGGGAATGTTAAGGTGAAGTGGTAGCATAAGTGGCACATTTAAAACGGTTTTAAAACTAGACGGACTATTAGTAATAATTTCAAAGGTTATTAATAAAAAAGTTTGAATGTCTTTTTAGTCATTGATACAAATTAAATTTTTAAATATCACCATATTTAGTTTTAAACAATTTATTTACCACCACTTTACCTTTTCACCTTAAGCTTTAGTTTGCATTTCATAATCATAATCATTTATTCATCGCTAACATGTTGCATAATATAAGATGACAAATGTTGGTGCAGTACTACATGTACCCAGTTTGGGTGTGGCGATACAATTGTCAAAACTATTTACAACATTTTTGCCAAAATGGCCGTTTTTCGCAAAAATGCAAACTAAATCTTAATGTTCACACTTTAATCTGTAAACAGTTGTTCATAAAATAGTTTAAAGGGTTACCTAGGTTTTACTAGCTAAAAATTTTAAATGATATCTCCGTTTCCTTACAAATAATTTATTTCAAATGGGGGCAGCACTGGACTCCGTGTAGCGTCTTAAACCTAAACTTACCAATCGTGTACCAAGTAGGTACATCAACAATTTTTTATCGTTATTATTTTTTTGTACCAACCTTAATTTACATAGTGACGACATGGCGTGACGGGTCAGTCGGCGCCGGGTCGCTCGGCGCCCGCCGGGAAGCCCCCAGACCCAAGAGAGCCCCTAGCGTGCGTTCCGACGAACGAACGTCCGCTACCCAAGGCGACATGCTCAACAGCATCAAGGTAGGCTGTCTATGTTAAGGCGAGGGACCGCGGCAAAAAATATATTTTTTTAGGTATTTACGATTAATGAACAGTTCAAAAAAATACACGATGTAAAAAATGTTGTGTACAAGTTTATTTGCTAGGCAAATTAAAAAAACCCCGACTCAGAACGGTCAGAACGCGTAATAAAGTAATGAGATGGTGATGAGTAGCGGAACTACCGATACGACTTGATATCCGTAGCACCATCTATTATTTGCTAGAGAAAGCCCTGAGTTTTAAGCGTTAACCCCCAATAACTTTTAAAAATGGCTGAACCGATTTTCATCAAACATAGCTAACCACCGCAAGGGAACTTGCTTTCACGTAAAAAAATCGCGTCGATATCGGTCCATGTTCGAGCGCTACGATGACACAGACAGACAGACCGACAGACATTTGCGTCAAACTTAAAACATCGCTCTTTTTTGTCGGAGTTTAAATAAAATATTATTCCAAAATTTAAATCCAGACATTCGATATACCTATGCAAAAATGATACCAAACTTGGCTTAGTAGGTACATCTTAGTAGGTACATAAACGTACGCAGTTATTAACCTCGAACTTCGTTAAGGCTGAATACCCCCCTCCCCCCTCCTGCATGAAAAGTCCGGGTGGCTTTACTTCGAAAACACATCTTAGGAACACAAAGACCAGTCCTCGTCCAAAGCCGAGGGAAACCTTTGGTTCATCAAAAACCGTATTCTTATTTTTTTTGTCGGGTACAGATGCAACTATGGTTGTGTGCGACATATGTGTAAAAAAGTTACAAAAATGATTTTCGATCGAGACCACGTAGTTACGCCCGTCTTTATCAAAACTGCCGCGTGACCCCGATGAACTCGAATACGAATACGTAGGTACTCGCGTGCGTGGCGAACGATGGACTCTGACGCAGTCCGCTACTAATTGATCTCACGTTTATACTTTCGAGTTATAATCAACATAATATTTTGCTTTTGAATTTTTATTTTGACTAGCTAACGATCCTTATAAAGTGGCCTTTGGCTTTAAAACTGGTGAGTAATCACCGTGTATATTTATACTTACATACATATATCTTTTAAATGTATTTTTTCAGTTCCAACGTAGATATCGAAACACGTTGCAGGCGGACAATCGGGCTCCACTTATTCAGGATAAAATCAGGTAAATGTCTGAATATTATCTTGTTCTTGTTGACGAGGCGAGACACGTTTTCCAAAAGTTACATAAGTACCTACTTAGTTTCAAATCCGCGCCTTTTTAAGGGCGCGGCGGCGATTTAATGGCGAATGATTCTTGCCCATTCCCTTGATCGGCTTTTACGATCTGCGTGGGAAGAAAAGCAGGTGGTACATTATTCTTTTTTTTTCTCCCAGACCAGCATGGATGAAAGATAAATTGGTATACTTATCTAAATGAAGTAGACATAAAGTTCACCCAATAACGAAGTAGGCCTTCCTTACCAACTGATAAGTTTTTTTTTGTTTAGCTTAACCCAGAAGGAGAAAGACGTGGTCGTTAAAAAAGTAAACTCACAATGGAGCACTGGGACGAAGTTTCCGCAAGAAATCAGGTAAATATACTAGATTTTTCTGCTTATAGTTCAATTATACAGGATGACTTTTTATCCACCGGCAAATTTATTTTGGACCAAGTTCAGTTCATGATACTGAACTACTTTCTATAAAAAAGTTATTAAAAATCGATTAAAATTTTTCGTCCTCCCATACAAAATCCGTTTGGCTGAGCGCTGATTTGTATGGGAGGACGAAAAATTTTTAAACTTGCTCCAAATATTTTGCCGGTGGATAAAAAGTCACCTGCCTGTATGTAGGTTTTTCTTCATCATCATTTCAGCTGTAAGAAGACCACGGCTAGACATAGGCCTTTCTCAAGTTCCAAACTTCCAAAATGACTAAATTGGCGTGCGTCCAGTTTTTTCCTGGGACTGGCTGTCTAATGTCTTACTCGACTGTCTACAGTCCGACTACTTCGTGCGCGACCCTCCTGCGGGGTGACAGACGGACGGTAGTGGGACGAGGTATCAAGATGTCGGCGGGTAGCGGGGAAGGGCAACACGTGCAACTAATGTCAAATCCTTTGTAAATGACGTGCTACCTCGCCTCCGCCTGTCACCCCGCAAGAGAGTCGCGCACGAAGGGGTCGAACTATAATGCCCAACTCACAGATCTGTATATCTTGATCCATGGTCTGTGGTCTAACTAGTATAGGTAGGTACCTAGTCTCCATTCGCTAAGGATTCTGTGATCAGATCAGAATATCGATTTTTTAATAAGGGAGTCGGCGAAACAACGTGTTGTTTTCCAAGTCATCACTCTCGGGCGAAATATAATTCTCTAGAAACCTAACGCTGCTACATTCACCGCTTCGATTCTGATTCCATTTACGCAAACAAAGATGCATGCGATTGGTCGCGACAAGGTCACGCGTAGTCGTCGGTCGGGTGGGGCAGTCAACGCAATGAGCGGTGAGATACAACGCGCGGATGGTACCTATTATATAGTACGCTACGCTAAAAAAATAACCTTGTTTACGTGTTACTTTTTTTTAATAACTAATTTTCATATCTGTACTGTATGGCTTCTACACCACTTCACGGCATTTTAATGAACCGATTATCGCAAAAACACAGCAATATTCTCAAAGGAAACTTCTTGCGACGCAAACGCATGTCTCGAGTGTCACGGCGAACTGTCGCGCAGCGCTGTTCATATTTTAAGCCCCGCCCGCCGCGGTACATATCGCGTGGAATGATTTTTCGGGATTACTTACGATTCTAGAGAATTATTGTTCGTAGCTCTGGGGTTTACATTATTTAATTTATAGCATAATATTGTAATCGTTCGCGTCAGCGATGATAACTAAGTAATATTGTGTAAAAAAAAACTTAGATTTATAATGGTTTCATATCATGGCGGTTGTGAACTAAAAATCCCCAATTTCACTTCACTCACTGCGATACGCTTTATACCGCCCTTGGCTAGTATTATTAACGGTTTTTCTTCCAACAGTTCACCAAAAGAGAAGACGAGCGGCACATCGCAGAAACTGACCCGACCGATGTCACCGAAGGGACGACGGAACGCATCGCCGTCCCATTGACACAATACGTTAGTCGGGGCATATCAAGCTAAAAAGCCGATGTTCTGTATAGTATGAACAATATATTTCTACTACGCAAAAATCATTCGAGAAATTTTGCCGATCCACACAAAATTCATTTACTTACCGCAGCATACTCACCGCAACGAAACGGAATATCTGATGGTAGTTATCGAACTCGTTAGTTGGTGCCATAATAAAAGTTGTTCGTATTGTACATTGAATTGAAACCTTTTCTCCTTTGACTAACGTTTTATTTACGTAGTTGTATAGATGCTTTTTGTCTTTGACAAATTGAAAGTGCGTTAGTGGGGAAGAGTAATAAAATGTTGAGTAAAATTGTCGTTTATTTACAAATATATTTACAATATGTACATGTCAAGACACAAGAATACATTTATTGGTTATAATAAATTCATTGGCACTGTAAAGTTTATACTTTTGATTAAGCGCCGATTCTCACTGAAACGGCAGCGCACTTCATTGATAAAACATTTTCACCTTTATTTCGGTCTACGAAATGCATAGAATAGCTTGAGAAAGTGATATGAATGCAAATATTATAATAAGATAAAAAAACGCGAGTGCATTCAACGCAAATTTACTGTATCAGACAGCCACAAAACAAAAGAAGGACAACCTGTCATCATAGTTTTTTACTGTACCAAACAGTTTGTATACCTAGAGATTCGTATAGTAGAGGTTTTGTATGGGTACGCTTGCTTATACATATCAACAACAACAACCACATGATTCTTAGTATAGAAGAGGCAGTTAGCGCTGTGGGCTTGGGCCCAAAGTAGAGATGAAAGAAACTAAAAGACTACGACTTAAATGAATCGTCATTCAGTCTAATGATTCTAAACTTAAGGGTTAAAAGACTGGTATAGTCGTGAGGCGTTTAAAAAGAATCTAGTCTTTTTAATAAGCCTCAAAAGTAGCCCAGAGTGATTTGCACAATTAAAATGAAGTGCGCAGTTTACGTTTTCTATACAACGTAGAAGGGACATACCCGTAATGAATCGAACTACGGTGTATATTGATCATAGTATGATAAAATTAAAATAACAGCTAAAAACAACAAAAAAATATTTCCATACAAAAGTGTGCAGCCGCCCGGGCGATTTGTATGGGAATGTCGATTTTTTTTAGGGTTTTTGACTGTTATTTTAACATCATTATACTGTAGTGATTTACGAGTAGTAGAGCCCGTGGTTCGATTTATTACGGGTACTTAACATCATTATACTGTAGTGATTTACGAGTAGTAGAGCCCGTGGTTCGATTTATTACGGGTACTATGTCCTTCCTTTTTGTATAAATTCACAACTCATTTAACTCTTTCACCGCGAGACTATATCAGTTGTCGTGCTCCCGCGGGAGGCATTGTTGTGAATATCCATAGTTTTTGGTCGGATAAATCCGACGCTCGCGAAATGGGCACGAAAATGTTTGTCGGATTAATCCGACGTGCGCGGTTAAAGGGTTAACGCGACTCACAAAATTATGCTCGTGTCTGCCTGGGACCTTGGGCTTGAAACTACGTGCGGACGCCCCGAACGGTTTCAGTCCGTCTCAGTCACAAATCCTACGTACGATAGAAACACGTGACCCGCAGCGGTTTCAGCTATCACAAATCACACTAATTACTAGCTAGCACCAAAGTAAGTTTAAACTTGTGTTATGGGACTAACTCAACGATACTATATTTGACGGAGCGAGCGAAGCGAGCGAGGTCTCTAAATCAAGTTGGGGGCGAAAACACATTGTTTGTATGTATGTATGCTTGTTCCGCGATAACTGCCGAACCGATGGTTCGATTTTGATTAAATTTGGTAGGCATGTAGGAAATATCAATAGAATTTTCAAGTTCGACGGTGTAACGAACCGGTGATTTAAATGAAACACCGGTTACGTAAACAAATTTATTTTGTGGTTCGGATGGCCTACGCCTAGCCCTACTGCGCAGTCCAGTACTTCCTTTGCGGGACACCGGAACACCGGACGCTCCTCGGTGCACTCAACCGGAACTTGGGACCCCTAACGGGGTTATATAGTCCAAATTAGTTGAATTGATGGTATTCCACCACACAGCGGCCTATACTAGGCAGAATTACTCAAAACAATTAAAATATTGTGACTCGTAAGGATATCGAGAATGCAGGTTCGACCTTGGTATAACGACAAGCAGTACGTGTCCGTGTTGATACAAGATCAGCGGACGGCTCGCGCGCGCGCACGCAGTGCAACTCCGCGAGCCGCGATATCGGCAAACAGGTTTTGTGTGGCGAAAGATATTTAGGGATACGTGTCTAATGGCGCTTACGCGAGGAAACCTTTTTTTATTTAATATTGTGTAGAAATTTTAAGTTTAGTTTTAATTTAATTTGTAGTTTATTTAATTAATTAAGTTTAGATTTAAATTTTAATTTAGTTGTAATTTATTTATTATTATTGTAACGAATACGTTACAACGTTACAACGGGCATCAAAATCGGTTCTGTAGTTTTTGAAATATTAATAAAAAATCGCGAGGTCTAAGTTTGCGGCGAACTACTAGTTGACGTAGGGTCTATAATTCAAGATGGGGCGAAAACACATTGTTTGTATATATGTATGTTTGTTTCGCGATAACTGCCGAACCGATGGTCCGATTTTGATGAAATCAGGTAGGCATGTAGGAAATATCAATAGAATTTTCTAGAAAGCATCAAAATCGGTTCAGTAGTTTTTGAAATACTAGTTTAAAACAAATAGGTACATATATAGATAAACACCCAAGGCCCAGGACAATTTGAAAAAGGGCAATTTCCTACTTGCCCTGGCTGGGGATCGAACCCAGGACCTTCAAACGGCGACTAGCGTGTTAAGCAATACAACACGGAGGTCGTAAAGATCGTCTGACCAGTGGCGTAGCTAGGGGGACGACCGCCCCGGGTGTAAACCGTTTGGGAGTGACTCCGAGACTCCTGTTTGTAAATAACTGGACATGATACGATATATATATTTAGATTTTGCCCCTCCTGAAAAAAAAGTAGTATTAACACTCCTGTTCGGGTGACACCCGGTGTAGATATTGTATCATGCTAGCTACGCCACTGCGTCACAACAGTGTTGGCCACTGACACTCACAACAAACAACAACTGTGGATTTCAAGGTTGTGGCTGAAAACCAGTGGTTTGTTCTATATGAGCAAACATATCGCTGAGCCACAACACAACCCTTTGATATCGCTGCGGCACACATACTACCTTACATACTATACTATGTGTTATTGTTATTATTTTAGGAACTCCTGAATCTATGTAATGTGAGTGTAATCCGCTAGATGACAACAAGTCAAATCGGACACTTTTTTCTAAATGTCAAAACAAACATTATCTATGGCATTTGTATGAAATACAAAACCGTGACGTCACAGATATTTGGAGTCAAATAGAGACGTTAATATCAGTTTCTCTGCATTTTTTTTTTTAAATCATGTTGAAAATGTATATGATCAATGGCAAGTGACAGTATTTTGTGACGTTTTATTCTCTTAACAGTACCAAATAATTTATTTTTGACCCAGTCATCTGCCCAATTATAACATTAAAGCAGTGGTCGGGCTACTCCAGCGCGGGCTCGGGCGCGGGCGGCGCCATGCAGTCCCCGTCGGGGTACCGCTTCTGGAACGCGGCGATGAGGTCCGCGTCCACCAGGCGCACGCCGTCCACTTGGTTGCCGAGGGTTATCCTGAATATATTCACACAAATTACTTATTCCTTTGATCAGTACCATTGATGGAACTACTGTAGACTTTTACGTCGCTAGTACCATTTAAAAATTCAATATATTAGTTATCTATGTTCCACTGTTGGGCAAAAGCCTCCCCTCTGTGCTTCCAGTGATCTCTTGTTCTTCTACTTCTTTACTTTCTCTTTCCAATCCTTTTCAGTTCATCTGACCATTTTATTTTATTTGATGAAGCTACAACGCTTTATATAAACTAACACAACAAACGAAATAGATGCAGAAATTTCGCGAGCAGTCGACAGAAAAAAGGCAGGTGCAAGCGAAACTAGGCCTTATGTGTTCTAGTATAAAATCTAGTGTTGTTTGTTCAATTTATGACACCGGTGCACTCACACACACACACATACCCGGCGCCTAGATGTTACTCGTCATCGAAACACATTCATCAAGATGCCACTACTAGGTCGAGTACTTAAGCTGACGGTATCCACGAAAAACCAGAGATGGCGCTTGTTTGTTCGTAGAAAATGAACGCTTATACCGCCATCTTTCCGAAATTAAGCGGCACCACTACGAAACTACTTTATTTCGAACTAGTAGCTCCATCTAGCTACAATATTTAAACTAAAATCGGACTACGCTTCAAAGTATGCAGATTGACAGTCCTCTATACAACTTGGAAGGGACATACCCGTAATAAATCAAACCACGGTCTATACTAGACCATTATAGTATAATAAAATTAAAATAACAGCAAAAAAACAAAAATAATTTAAAAAGAAATAATTTCGCCCGGGCGATTTTGTATGGGAATGTCGAAATATTTTTTGGTTTTTTGACTGTTATTTTAATTTCATTATACTTTACTGATCTAGTATATCCCGTGGTTCGATGTATTACGGGTATGTCCCTTCCACTTTGTATACTGTTCATCCATGATAATAAAGGCGTTTTAATTTTAAAAGTATGTAAAATAATTCTCACCAATTTGGTTGCACGTTGTGCGGTCTACCAAACAATTCTATTTTTCTCGTGCCTGGGCTCAGTCTTTCTGTAAGAAAAAAAATTGGATAGTGGACAAACATATTTGTATGAAATTAAAAAAATAAAATAATGAATAATTGTATTATAACGTTAACAAAATATACTCAAATTATATAGTATTCAGTCCATGATACTGAACAATTTTCCCTAAAGAACATATGGAAATATAAAAAAATATTTTTGGCTTTCCATACAATCTCGGATCAGCTGATCGGTGAACTTGTATGGGAGACCAAAAATTTTTTTCACGTTGAGGAAAGTTGTTCAGCATCATGGAGAATTTACCCTAAAAATAGTTTCAGTATACTTTGTTACACGTTATATACGCCCTGCGAATTGAACGAACATTCCTGAGTCCACAGCAAGCTGTAGAGCGTGCCAAAGAAATAAACATACATACACTCGAAAAACATAACCCTCCTTCTGGCGCAGTCGGGTAAAAAAGCGAATGAATTTACCGATAATGCCGTAGATCTCGTCTGGTTTGTGCGAGGTAGCGCGCACCTCGGCCACTATGACGTCACAGTCCAGGCCGCGGTTTAGGTTGTCGGGGTTACCTTTCATTCCCACCTGAAAAGAATAAATAAAGTAAGAGATTCCGAGGGCTTGAGACTACGTAAAGCGGACGCCCCGTGACGGGTTCAGTCCGTCTCTCTCCTAACCCTACGTGCGATAGAGATAGCTGAAACCGTCGCGGGTCACGTGTCTCTATCGCACGTATGATTTATGACAGAGACGGACTGAACCCGTCCGGGGCGTCCGCTTGACGTAGTTTCAAGCTAAAGTAAAGTAAAGTTAGTAGTAATGTCAGATGAATACTAACCTAATTTTAAGATTGAAAGTAGACAATACGGTCCCGGACAAACCTTCGTGGTTGGTGCATAGAATTGTAATTCATGTTATTTTTGGATATAAAAAAAAAGCCTTACAGTGTCGCGAACTGTCGCCGGCACACTGTCGCTCGTCTATCTGAGCCCTTAGGAACATATTTTTTACGACTTGTACCAAGATTTGTCACATGTCACTTTGATCACTATCACTTTTGCTCTTGTGAGGGTGACCGTTATTGTATTATTTGTCGTACACGACTATATTGGTCATTTTACACAGTAAAAAAACTAGTTCAATGGTTGTACCAGTAATCCTTACCAAGCAGTGTTCCTTGCCGTGGTTCAACCAGTGCCCAGTTCGGCCGGTGCGGATGATTCTCTGAAGCTGGTTCGTCTTCACCCAGATGAGTTCGTCCACACGCTCATAGCCCCACAGTTTGAGGCATTCCCTTCCTAGCTCCATTGCCCTGGAGACAGAATTTGTTCTATATTCTAGAAGTTTTTAATTTATTTATACAGGATGTTTTATCTTGGATGTCGTAGAAGGCGACTCCGGAAACACAAGCTCAACAAAGCTTATCAACATCAGTGAGACCTCTTCAACCCGTCTCGCCAGCGTGGAGAGTGTAGGCCAAGTCCTCTTACTGCTCTGGCTAATATAATATGGCTCTAGTAGCAGAGAGGGTCGTGCTTCTGCAGTGGAGACTAAAAAAGACCTGGATGATGATAATGATGAGTACGTGGCAGTTGTCAAGCTATGTCCGAAGTAAAACGCGTAGCCAAAGACCGATCGCGTTGGCGAAAGACTGTAGTAGCCCTCTGCCCCACTGTGGAGGCCTTAAGTCAAGTGTCAAGTTATGTCAGATGCCTTTAAACAGTCTAGAATAGTAACACTCGCGTCTTCTTGTGGATGTCATAACGTAAGAGGCGACTAAAGGAATAAGCACAAACAGGATTAACGTCAAATGCATTCCTAAAGAGAGTTGACGTCAGGCAGGCGGCCGGTCGTACAACTATAGCTAAATCATTTTAACTGTTCAGCCAATTTTTTCTCCATTTCGCAAGGTTTTCGCCAACCTTGGATGAACCATTGACATGCATATTATATTTGGAGAAGAAACAGCGGGAAAGCGAATCCCTGGGCTCCGAAATAGCACAGCTGAGAATGCAACCAGGAACACGCTGAGATGAAGGAAATAATTTAAGCTACGCGGATGATATTGTGCTGCTTAGTCCAATGGTGAATGGTCTTACACTGACACATGGCGCGGCTGAGGATGCAACCGGGAACGCACTAAGATAAAGAAGATCTAAAAATAGAATACAAATGTGTTGTAACTACGAGTGTTTCTTTTTTAACTGACTTCAAAAAAGGAGGAGGTTATCAATTCGACTGTATGTTTTTTTTTTAGTTTGTGTCGCGATACCTTCGCCAATTGTGAACCAATTTTGATGATTCTTTCTTTATTTGAAAGCCTTTACTTTAAAGTTGGTCCCATATTAATTTGGTGAAGATATGATAAAGAACTTTGGAGATATGGAAAAAACTCCTAAAAAAAATGAAGTAGGTTGTTTTTTTTATTACTTAGGCGAGTAGTATTACTTGTACGCCTACCACGAGAGATTTTTCTATTTATCCTGAAGGTTGACCGGTAGAGAATGCTATCAGCGTTAATTCCGCCTTTTGTACCATTTTGTTTTGGTAAATAGTTTAAATAAAAAGAAATACCACCTGACTCACCTGCCTGTGACCCATAAGAATATGAGGCCACTGTCCTGTAACTGCGGAACACCTAAACACCTCATCTCGTCGTCCGACATGGTCCCGTAAGGAAGTTCCATGTGAATGTCCCATGGGGGATCCGCCATTATTACTGCGAACTTGCCTAAAGGAACAAAAGAACATAAATATGTGAAAAAGCTTCATGGATGGATGGAGTTCAACAATAGCTGACCCGTCAACTCGTGAACAACTGCTACCAGGAGGGACTGGTTTGGTCAGCTCAGTGCCAAACATGGGTTAACTTTTAGTGTAAATACTTAGTAGTGCGAAGCGAAAACAAGCGAAGTTAAATGTACCCGTGTGGTTCCGGGTTAGGGTGGGACCGCTCCATCTCTTTCTGTGGATGTCGTAGGAGGCGACTGAAGGACTAAGCACAAACATCTCGTGCTACAATTGCATTCCCAAGGAGGGTTAACGTCAGGCGGCGGCCGGTTGTAAAACTTTTCGCACAAATACATTCCCAAGGAGGGTTGACGTCAAGCGGTCGGCCGGTCGTGGAACCGTGGCCTAATCATTTGAACTGTTCCGGCTATTTCTTCTTCATTTTGCACGGTTTTTGGCATCCTTGGGTGACCATTGACATGCATGTTATGTTTGGGGAATAAAAGGCGGGAAGGCGCACCCTGGGCTCCGAAGCAGCACAGCTGAGGATGCAACCGGGAACGCACTTAGTCGAAGAAGACTTAGTAGTGCGTGCGTAAATACGACCTAAAAAAAAGTACATGAAGCTAACGACAGAGAGATCGCCGTGGCCACATACTGGTCAAAGATACATAATTTGAAATTGAAGCTACAGTGAAACTGTTTCGACTCGGATAAGAAGAAGAACACGACCGTGGACGACATGGAACAAAAATTAAAATAGAATCATCATTAGGTCAAAGCTTACCTAAAAATGTCATATCTAAATATCTAAGGTCACACTGTATCCATTGCGGAGGCGTTAGGGTCAGCACACCGTCGGGTTTAGAGACCACGGTTGCGCCTGAAACAATTTTATATCCAGAATGAAAAAAGAGAAATAAACAAAAAAATATAAGTTAATATAAGTACTTACTATAACGCCGCGCCGGACTCACATTTCTTCAATTCAGATACAATATCATATAGACAGACATAGGGTAGACAGAGCCTGGGGCCCAATATTACGTTACACGAATTACATGATATTTTTTACTACTCCCTCCTTTTCGCAGCTGGTCACAATTTTATGACCCTCACCCCCTGCCTAGTGTGTGCCCAAACTTAAATTGTTTGGAAATAGTCCCAAAGTTTACAACCATAATAGCAAAGTTGAATAAGATTGATATTTATTTTTAACCAGGTTGGTGGTTGTATCAACGCTGTGATATGTACCCGCGTGAAGTTTAGGCAAATAAGCGCCCGATTATCCAACCACTAATAATGTTAACATGTTTTGTGAATACAAACCGTTATGTGACCCTTTAATGGCGGGCTCGGTCAGGTTTTTGTTCACATTCGCATTCGGATCGGTATTATCTACCTCGTAGTGAACATACCTGAAAATAAAGATAACATAGATATGTAGATATTTTAGCATCAATTTAACATATCTTAACATATTATTACTAAGTATCTTTATTATCAAAGGATATTAATATTTATTAATCTTATTATATGTAAATGTAATGAAATATCCGCAACATGCTTCGTTAAAAGGTAAACAGAAAAATATCCGCAACATGCTTCGTCAAAAAGTAAACAGAAAAATATCCGCAACATGCTTCGTCAAAAGGTAAACAGAAAAATATCCGCAACATGCTTCGTCAAAAGGAAAACAGAAAAATATCCTCAACAAGCTTCGTCAATTCAATTTCAATTTGTTTATTCAGTAACAATAATACATTGCATTCGAACATAATATACACCTTAATATCTAATTACTTAATTTTAACAATCCAATTTAATGTGGCAAATCCGTTTTTCAACTAATTAATTAATTACACACACATATATAGCAATAGAAGCAATTAGAACTCCTCAACACTATAGCAGCACTTCTCAAGCAGTAAAATACGTAAGCGACTTTTAAATTTCGAAAGCTTTCGCTCCGTTTTCAGATCATATGGCAATTTATTAAATAGTATTACAGTCTGATTACGAGGGCAATGCTTCACGATTTCCAGTGCTGGAGCTATTCTACGTTTCAAATCTTTTCGTCTAGTGACTTCACGTGCTACCATTTCCTCCTCTGTTTCATATAATGCTCTATTTTTAATAAAGTCTGTCAATAAAATAAATATATATAAGGAAGGCACTGTTAAAATTTGCAGCGTTTTAAAGTGTTCTTCACAAGATTCCCTTGGCGATATTCGAACCATGGCACGTATAGCGCTTTTTTGTGCGACAAAAGCCTTATGCATATTGTATTCATAACTATTTCCCCAAAATTTTATACTATAGCGCAGTTTTGATTCCACCATGGAGTAATAGAGAGACTTAAGCTGTTCAATTGTAAGTTCGTCACGTAAAGTTCTGATAGCAAAGCAGGCGCTACTTATACTACTTTCTACAGCATGTAATTCCCGTTTCCAATTTAAAAGATTGTCCACATGAATACCCAAAAATTTCACAACTGGCACCGGATTTATATTTTCATTATTCACTTGAACTATTAACTTGTCCCTATTGTTGGCAGTTGTTCTAAATAACAATATATTCGTTTTCGCAGTATTTAGTTTAAGATTGTTGGCTGTAAACCATTCGTGAAATAATGTCAAAGTAAAATTTAACTTTCTATTTAGAGCGTCAATATCCTTATCCCATACTACAGCATTCGTGTCGTCTGCAAAAATTACCAATTCAATGTCAGGTTGTGAGTATGTCATATAATTTACTAAATCATTAATAAAAATAATAAACAAAATTGGTCCCAAAATTGACCCTTGCGGGACTCCTCTAGAAACTGTATTCAATTTTGAGCGTTTTATAGAATTAAGAAACTCTTCGTTAGCTTCCCTAATCTCAACAAATTGCTGCCGATTACTCAAATATGATTTTAACAGATTCAAGGTTTTACCATTAACACCACAAAATTCTAATTTCATTGTAAGAATTTTTTTATCAACGAGATCAAAAGCACTACTGAGGTCCAGGAAAATGCCCCCAACTTTTAATTTTTCATTTAATTTATTAGTAACATCATTTATGATAGTGTCCATTGCGTTGGCTGTTCCAATACCTTCTTGGTAACCAAATTGTCGTTGATTTATAATCTTGTTCTTTTTTAAGTGTCCAACTAATCTCGCTTTAATTATCTTTTCAAAAATTTTGGACAGTATTGGCAACAAAGCAATGGGTCTATAATTTAACGGATCCATTATAGAGCCCTTTTTATGTACAGGAATAATTTTAGCTATTTTGAATTGATCCGGAAATATCTCTTGTTGATAACAGTTATTAAAAAAAATTGCTAATGGCTTTGCCAAGATATCAATATTTTCTTTTAATATACCTATCGGAATGTCATCACATCCAGTACTTTTTTTATTGTCCATTTTTCTTACTATGTCAACTACTTCGGATTCTGTCACAGGTGTATAGTCAATTTGAGATACTGATTTTTTATTATATTTATTAAGAAATTCAGCCGATTTATTTACGCTTCCAAAAGATGGCTGCTTACTGTGATCAAACAAGTCAGAAAAAGTATCAGCTATATCTTGCGATTCTGTGATTAATTTATCGTCAATTTTTAAGCAACAAGTGTTTGTCTTTTTAGATTTATTTTTATTAAGACGTTGGTTTACTATTTCCCAAAGACGCTTAGACGAGTTGATGTGTTTTTTTACTTCTGCTTGCACGCTCCGTCTTTTTGCATCTCTTATAACCCTTTTGTATATTCTAAAATAACGATTTCTATAGTCACAAATGCTTGAATGATTACTGGTTTTGTCAAGTGTACTTAAGACTCTTTTCATCTTACTAGATATTCGTATTCCTTTTGTGATCCAGTCCAATTTACAGTGTTTCCTTTGATTTATCCTCTTTTTTATTTTTGGAAAGCATTTGTTAAAAATGTTTACTAAAGTTTGTATAAAAGTATTAATGCCTAGTTTTGCCCAGTCTATTCGCAAAAGTTCTTGCCTAAAATTATTTTTATTTTTGTCAGTGAAACACCTCTTTTCGACAAATGAGACACTGTCGCGCCGTTTATCAGAGTTGTTGCTTTCTCCAGTAACATTTGCAATTATACACGCGTGTCCATCTGATAGGCCGTTATGATCTACTTCAATTGAAATTGGAGTAGTTTCTGGTAAATTTGTCAAAATATTATCTATACAAGATTCGGCTCCATTTCTTGTAAATGTGATTTCGTTAACGAGATACCTAAAATTGTAACATTTTAGTAAATTCAGGAATTCTGTTCTATTGTTACTATCTTTTAAAAGGTCTATATTAAAATCTCCCGTAATCAAACATTTTTTCTTGAAAAAGTGCTGCAAAAATGTTTCTAATCTTACAATAAACTCCCTAAAATTATTATTATTATTATAACAACAAAATAAATACATATTAGAATCAATGTCTCTTATACCACATAACTCAAAGTGTTCAATTTTACTAAGTTTTTTACATAGTTTTACCTCCTCTACGTTTCTATTGTTCCTAGCTAAAATAAGGGATCCTCCTCTAGTTTTCTTTGTTCTTAAAAACTGAGTTACTAGGTTATAATTCAGAAAACTTAACATTGAAGCCGTATGAGTATTTAAAAAATGCTCACAGATACATACATAACTGGGAATATGATCCAAATTGTCTATATAGAGTTCTAACTGATCCTTTTTTGAATTTATTCCACAAACATTTTGATAAAAAATACTAGTAATTTCGGATTTATTTAATATGTGTGTATCACTATTCTCGAAAAAACTGCACAGATGATGTATTAGGTGAGCTACTTGTTAGCAATGGCTTGTCCTTATCGTTTAGTATGCAAAAATAGTCAAGAAGGTTTTTCTGTTTTACTTTTTTATGTTTCACATAAGTGTCTTTCTTAATAGAGTAATAATCTGTTATTTTCTTTTGGTAACTGTAATTTTGGCGACCATTTGTCAGAAATCCTTGATTATTTTTATGCAATGTTGCGATATTCTTAATAAATTTACAGACGTATTTCTGATAGTCGATTTCAACATTTATTTTTAGTGTCAAGAATTCTAGAATGTCAGATGTTTTCAAATAGTCAATTTTTAAAAAGGTACAATTAGGATAATTTGCTGATATTAATTCCAATTCACTATTTAATTTCTTTACATTAAGAAACTCATTACAGGGTACACTCAATAAAATTATTTTAACGTCCTTAAATCTAGATAAAGTATTACACAGTTCCGAGTTCAACATGTATGGATTTTTATCCATTGTGCCCACAGATAAAACTATAATGTCATTGCTTGAAAATGAGGATACATTATTACAACTGTTTAGAATTTGTCTCGATGTTGCATACGGTTTGATAAATCCCTTGACGTCATATATGTCGTTCCATTTACCATTTCTTGTCTTAATGATTTTTGTTGTTAAACCACATGCTTGTTCTCCACCGAAGATGTGAATTGTCGGTCTTTGATCGTTGGTTGATAATTTTTGTTTATTACTACTAGCGCCCTCTGTGGTACTTTTACGGCCTTCAGTTAATGTTTGTTGATTAGGACTAATAGCGCCATCTGTGGTACTTTTACGGCCTTCAGTTAATGTTTGTTGATTAGGACTAATAGCGCCATCTGTGTTTTTTCCGTGACAATCCAACGTAAAATCCAATTGTACTTGGTTTATGCTTTGGTGCTTTTCTTTGCTTGCTGGAATATTTTTCTTTTTCGAGGTGGAATCGCAACATATGTGGGTAAGTTTTTTTATTTTTAATTCGTACGTTTTTATTGCATTTTTCAGAGAAGAGTTTTCCTGCAGTATATTGCATATTTCATTGTCAGCAATAATTAATTTTTCTTTTAGTAATTTATTTTCTTCTTCCAGTATTTCAAGTTTATGTACATCACTCAATTGTTTTTCTGGACAGCTTCTATTGAGATTTTGCAAGGAAATATTTTCCAGCAGTTCTTCGGTCTCATCTATTAACGACTCAAAAGAATTAGAAGTCTCCAAACCTATTCTACAATCCTGTTTATCTCGCACAGTAACATTTTCATGTGAAAAACTGGCGAGACTAGTAACTTCAGGTGTAGTAGTTGGTGTTGTTGGATAGGGTGATTGTGCCATAGTTGAGGATTTTCTTTTCTGTAATTTGTTGATACACCCAGTACATTTCCAAAGAGATTTATTTTCTTTGGTCATAATACGAAAGCGCCCGAACGATACATTGGCGCAATCTATGTGAAATGTTTTCTTACAATACGAACACATTAGTTTTTGTTTGTTCGTTATCTTATTTTTACATTTAGCGCATTCCAACTCCATTTTTGGGTCCATATTATTATTAAAAGATTAACAAAAACAAAGAAGTGCTACCAAAAATACTATGCGTGTGGTGTGACTTGAACTATGAACGTCCGGGTCAACAGTCATACGCTAGACCGCTGTGCCAACTAAGTATAAATACGAGTTATGAAAAATTTGTTCAGATTGTTCCGTCTAGTCAGTGGTCAATGATTTTAATACTAATTGTCAGCATCGTTACAAAGATGTCGCTGTCTTTAAAGCACAGGCAAAAAGCATATAATTAATAGTTTGTGCAGCACTGGCTCAGCTATCAACAGCTGATGAGTCATATGATCATTGTTTACGTTTACACTGTCATTATTTAAATTCACTACGTTTGAACAATATTGTTTATAGTTGTTATTTCTATTTACTACACTGATTACGAACTGTGGAATTACACTACACCTCTAGGTTTGGTCTTTGTTTTACCGAAATTTCAGTTTATTTTGCCTGATAGTATTTGTTTAAACGTTTATAGTTCGCAAAGTTTAAGTCACTTATATCATAAAAAATCCTTGGTCTTTTTCACAGATAACACTAGTTTATATTGTTTAGACACTTATTATTACGATTAACTATTAGTCTTTGATCACATCACTAATAACCTATTTTTAATTTATTATTTGCACGGAGACGATAATTGTCGTGTCACGCCCTCTGGTGACACTGACGTCAAAAGGTAAACAGAAAAATATCCGCAACAAGCTTCGTCAAAAGGAAAACAGAAAAATATCCGCAACAAGCTTCGTCAAAAGGTAAACAGAAAAATATCCGCAACAAGCTTCGTCAAAAGGTAAACAGAAAAATATCCGCAACATGCTTCGTCAAAAAGTAAACAGAAAAATATCCGCAACATGCTTCGTCAAAAGGTAAACAGAAAAATATCCGCAACAAGCTTCGTCAAAAGGTAAACAGAAAAATATCCGCAACAAGCTTCGTCAAAAGGAAAACAGAAAAATATCCGCAACAAGCTTCGTCAAAAGGAAAACAGAAAAATATCCGCAACAAGCTTCGTCAAAAGGTAAACAGAAAAATATCCGCAACAAGCTTCGTCAAAAGGTAAACAGAAAAATATCCGCAACAAGCTTCGTCAAAAGGAAAACAGAAAAATATCCGCAACAAGCTTCGTCAAAAGGAAAACAGAAAAATATCCGCAACAAGCTTCGTCAAAAGGTAAACAGAAAAATATCCGCAACAAGCTTCGTCAAAAGGAAAACAGAAAAATATCCGCAACAAGCTTCGTCAAAAGGTAAACAGAAAAATATCCGCAACAAGCTTCGTCAAAAGGAAAACAGAAAAATATCCGCAACAAGCTTCGTCAAAAGGAAAACAGAAAAATATCCGCAACAAGCTTCGTCAAAAGGTAAACAGAAAAATATTCGCAACAAGCTTCGTCAAAAGGTAAACAGAAAAATATCCGCAACAAGCTTCGTCAAAAGGAAAACAGAAAAATATCCGCAACAAGCTTCGTCAAAAGGTAAACAGAAAAATATCCGCAACAAGCTTCGTCAAAAGGAAAACAGAAAAATATCCGCAACAAGCTTCGTCAAAAGGAAAACAGAAAAATATCCGCAACAAGCTTCGTCAAAAGGAAAACAGAAAAATATCCGCAACAAGCTTCGTCAAAAGGTAAACAGAAAAATATCCGCAACAAGCTTCGTCAAAAGGAAAACAGAAAAATATCCGCAACAAGCTTCGTCAAAAGGTAAACAGAAAAATATCCGCAACAAGCTTCGTCAAAAGGAAAACAGAAAAATATCCGCAACAAGCTTCGCAAAAGGAAAACAGAAAAATATCCGCAACAAGCTTCGTCAAAAGGTAAACAGAAAAATATCCGCAACAAGCTTCGTCAAAAGGTAAACAGAAAAATATCCGCAACAAGCTTCGTCAAAAGGAAAACAGAAAAATATCCGCAACAAGCTTCGTCAAAAGGTAAACAGAAAAATATCCGCAACAAGCTTCGTAAAAAGGAAAACAGAAAAATATCCGCAACAAGCTTCGTCAAAAGGAAAACAGAAAAATATCCGCAACAAGCTTCGTCAAAAGGTAAACAGAAAAATATCCGCAACAAGCTTCGTCAAAAGGTAAACAGAAAAATATCCGCAACAAGCTTCGTCAAAAGGAAAACAGAAAAATATCCGCAACAAGCTTCGTCAAAAGGAAAACAGAAAAATATCCGCAACAAGCTTCGTCAAAAGGAAAACAGAAAAATATCCGCAACAAGCTTCGTCAAAAGGTAAACAGAAAAATATCCGCAACAAGCTTCGTCAAAAGGTAAACAGAAAAATATCCGCAACAAGCTTCGTCAAAAGGAAAACAGAAAAATATCCGCAACAAGCTTCGTCAAAAGGTAAACAGAAAAATATCCGCAACAAGCTTCGTCAAAAGGTAAACAGAAAAATATCCGCAACAAGCTTCGTCAAAAGGTAAACAGAAAAATATCCGCAACAAGCTTCGTCAAAAGGAAAACAGAAAAATATCCGCAACAAGCTTCGTCAAAAGGTAAACAGAAAAATATCCGCAACAAGCTTCGTCAAAAGGTAAACAGAAAAATATCCGCAACAAGCTTCGTCAAAAGGAAAACAGAAAAATATCCGCAACAAGCTTCGTCAAAAGGAAAACAGAAAAATATCCGCAACAAGCTTCGTCAAAAGGAAAACAGAAAAATATCCGCAACAAGCTTCGTCAAAAGGTAAACAGAAAAATATCCGCAACAAGCTTCGTCAAAAGGTAAACAGAAAAATATCCGCAACAAGCTTCGTCAAAAGGAAAACAGAAAAATATCCGCAACAAGCTTCGTCAAAAGGTAAACAGAAAAATATCCGCAACAAGCTTCGTCAAAAGGTAAACAGAAAAATATCCGCAACAAGCTTCGTCAAAAGGTAAACAGAAAAATATCCGCAACAAGCTTCGTCAAAAGGAAAACAGAAAAATATCCGCAACAAGCTTCGTCAAAAGGTAAACAGAAAAATATCCGCAACAAGCTTCGTCAAAAGGAAAACAGAAAAATATCCGCAACAAGCTTCGTCAAAAGGAAAACAGAAAAATTTCCGCAACAAGCTTCGTCAAAAGGAAAACAGAAAAATATCCGCAACAAGCTTCGTCAAAAGGAAAACAGAAAAATATCCGCAACAAGCTTCGTCAAAAGGAAAACAGAAAAATATCCGCAACAAGCTTCGTCAAAATTCTTAAGCATTTATTTTGTTCAAACTTATCTTTATCATTTTATTTTTCTATTAGTGCTGTAAAATCTACCATACTGTTCATCGTTGTGTAATTGGGATTGTTATTTTTTTTAACCCCTAATTTTAATTTTTTATATCAAAATATAGCGTATTTCAAGAAACTAATTTGAATATTTTGTCATATTA
Organism: Acrobasis repandana; assembly: GCA_963576875.1. NCBI lineage: Eukaryota > Metazoa > Arthropoda > Insecta > Lepidoptera > Pyralidae > Acrobasis > Acrobasis repandana. The sequence goes on from OY756238.1 coordinate 6,473,545, forward strand.
CGGCTTAGTTATGTTTTTATCAATTATTATAAATATCATGTCAAAAAAAAAATAACAATGCCCATTACTGTTTTTATATTATATTTAGTGTTTATTTATGTAAATCGAAACTTTTTTTATGCATATTTTCACTTATTTATTTATTTGCGCAAACCCCCAAAATTTACTCAAATCACCGCTCATCATGAGATCAGATCATTGGTACCATAATATTGCATTGTTATCCAATTTATATTAGTATGTGAAGTTTCACCCCAATTGAAGAATAGGAAGTGGGTCTAGTGTGCAAGATTTGTTTACGGACACACAGACAACGGGGCAGGTGAATCTAAAAAAAAGCTTGTAAAGTTATTATTAAAAAAAAAACCCCGACTGCCATCATATAAGTTGTATATATTTTTGTAATCCTTGTATAAAATCCTTTAATTTAATACCCGACTCGATAGGTTTTGAATAAAAAAAATTTCGAAGACATAATTTACCGCGAAAATCCGCCATTTTGGATTATTTCAATATTTGATATAACCACCCAGTGTCACTCTCAGAGTTAGGACAAATCTAACGACACTTCTCAAGCTAAAATCCATCAAGCCATTTAGGCTGAAAAGTGTGCCAAAGAAATTTAAATACATACAGTCGAAAAACATAACCCTCCTGGCGCAGTCGGGTAAAGAAAGGTAGTTACTTGCAGCTGTCCATGTGGAAGCAAGTGTTGAGGAAGGAGCAGTCCCCCAGGGACTCGTCCGTGTGGCTCTGTATGATCTTCTTGAAGTGCAACTTCTTGCACGCGGCGCGCGCTTCGCCTTTGGTGCCGAGAGCTCGTGCGCACTCCGCGCGCGTGCCGTGCGGACAGAACTCCATTACCTGAGCACCTAAAATAAAATGCAACGTATAAAGGACATATGACTGCCTCCGTGGTCCAGTGGTCAAGGCATTTGCCTTGTAATCCGGAGGTCGTAGGTTCAAATCCTGCTGGGAAGCATACTTTGTAAAACGTTTTTTACAGTCTGGTTAGCATATTGCACACTTAAATCACTTGATTATCTGAAAAGAAAAATGATTCCGTGCTTCGTAAGGCACGTAAAGCTGTGGGTGCCGAAAGCCATCTAGCGTTTGTTCAAACCAATCCTAGGATTGGTTTTGGTCTACCCTTTAAGTTGCGGAGGTCAGACGGCAGTCGCTCTGTGTAAAAGCTAGTAACCTCGTCAAATCACCTAGAGTAGGTGGGGGCCCCGGGCTATACTAGTTCACTATAGTATAATCAAATTAATATAACAGTCACAAAACCAAATAGCTTATCGGACTACTAACAGGGTATTATGTATTACAGCCAATACAAAACACCCGAAAAGTGTCTCAATTAGAATTCATCATGCTAATAAACCAGAAAAAATAAAATATATTAAAAAAAAGTTTCGATATATTTTAGGTAATGTGAATCCTGCTATAATAATGCTTACTACAGCCAATTCCCTTGATTAACTTCTACGATTTGCATGGGAGAAGCAGCTATTCCGTCTAACACTTTTATTTGCCCCTATCATGGAATATAAATAAAACAAATAAACAACATCTGTAAAAAAATTACCTCCTTGACTTTTGAACTTATCGGCCAGTGACTTTTCCTTAGCAGTCGGTTTGCTGAGAAGATCCATGATTTCTTCACCTACCCTCTTTACTGCTTTTTCTCTGCTCGATGGCATTGCTAATAAAGACTGCAAACAAAAGAGAGATGGCATTGCTATATATATTCTCTCTCTCATCTCAGCATATTCCCAGTTGCATCCTCAGCCATAATGCTGCTAATTCCAGGTTCTACTTTCCAACTTTTTCTTCTCCACTTCACACGGTCTTGAGCATCCTTGGTTCTAAGACAATTGGCAAGTACATCATACCTAATGAGACCAAAATTGTCTAAACCATTAAAAATGATAAGACAAGAAAATAAAGTCACAAAATAATGTCATTTTCATTCATCACATCTATTTTCAACCATGATTTTAAATTTATTTGCATTAAAACTGATATTAACAGCGCTATTTGATTTCAAGAAACTATGACGTCACAGGCCAGTATTTCACACTAATCCCATAGAAAACGTTTTGTTTTGACGTCAAGAAATAAACGGGCAAGTGCGAGTCGGACTCGTACATGAAGGGTTCCGTACCACCGTACAATGTTTTTAAACGCTGAAGAAACACGTTTTTTGTAAGACGACCTCCTTTAATTTTTAACTTTATTTTATTTTTAGTATTTGTTGTTATTGTGGTCATAGTAATACATAATTGGTGAAAATTTCAAGTATCTAGTTAATGCCATTATGAAGATCAAGTTAAAAATGCTGAAAGTAAAACACTTTCTTGTATGACGACCCCCTTTAATTTTTAACAATTTTTTATTTTTAGTATTTGTTGTTATATCCGCCACAGTAATACATAATCGGTGAAAATTTCAAGTGTCTAGCTATTACGGTTCAAGAGATAGAGCCCTGTGACTGACGGACAGACAGACAGATGGTAGTTTATTTATTTAATTTACCATATTGTTCAGTATGTAACCAAATAAACAATTTTTCTTTCTTTCTTTAGACAGACAGACGGACAGACAGACAGACGGACAGACAGCGGAGTCTCAGAAATAGGGTCCCGTTTGCACCCTTCGGGTACGGAACCCTAAAAAGTATCTGATTTGACTTGTTGGAAACTAGAGGATTTAATTTTTTTATTATTTTCTCCTAAACCATATAGAAGTGTAAAATTTATACCATAATGTCGGTGTCCCCCTTTTGTGCTTTCTTCTCGTCGGTCGCCGCTTTCGCTACCTTTGCCTTAGTGCTTTCGTCTTTGACAACTCCTCCTGAAATGTTATTTATCAAACTTTATTGTTCCAAAGTAAAAATATAGATTTAACAAATGAAGGCATTAATGCTGAGAGCAATTTCTTCCAGACAACCATAGGGATAAGCAGAGAAAATTGTGCAGCGCAAAATACAATAAAATTTAAGATCCTGACTCTTAGCTACGACTTACCTGACTTGCATACCATCTACAACATGAGACAAGGCACAAAGCCATCATGAAAACACTGCTACCAGTTAACTAAGCTTAAAACCAAAGCTGCACATTTTCACTTTCTTAGTAACAGAGTGGTCAATAATTGGAATAGACTACCAGAAGAAGTGGTAACTGCGCCTTCCATAAATGCATTTAAAAATAGACTCGACAAGTGGTTAAGGACAAATAAAGTGTCGTTAATAAATATATGAACTGTGAAAAGACTTTATGGACTCTCAGCACTGTGTGAAATAGACATATCAGCTCTTAGCTGCTTGTCTATAATAAAAAATAATAAAAACTAAAAAAAATAAAACTAAAATAAAATATAGTATACAATATCACTACACGGCTTTCTCCCTAATGGGGCAGACAGAGCATTCTTGCAGCTCTTAGCAGACAGAGGCCAGGGAAGGAAGACCCAAAGGCTCTTTTAATTGGTGTAATTTGTTCTTAAAAAAAATTTGTTCCTACCTTTTCTCTTGCTTGTAGTTGTCGTGGTGTTGCCGGACTGCTCTTCCATCAGGGCGGCGAGCACTGCTGCCAATCGCACCGACTCGGCGCTCACGACCTCGATGTCGCCATCTGTTGTGCTTTCCGAGCGCTGGATTCTGAAACATTACAAACTTTAAAGGAACAATTAATTCTAAGGCTGCCCGCAGACTAGGCAGCCTGGCTGCGGCGGCCGAAGTATTTGGGCAGCTAGTTTTAGCAGCCAATCTCGCTGGTTTCATAGGAAACCTAGTATCAAAAGTAATTTTGTGAAATTATTAATTTGAAATCAGTTTAGCCCTTTTTTATAGTTGTAAAGGTTGACAAATAAGAATACTTCGCCATTTTGCAGGAAAAATCGGAGCTAATTTTAACATGGGACCACCCATAACGGATAAAAAATCACTATAAGGTCTAGTTTATGCATAATAACTTACGTTATAAGTTTCTGTGTGGCAAATTTCTCCAGTAAATTAGCAACAATCCCTGCGTCCACGTCTCCAAGACCGGGTAGGAGGGCATTGGCTGTGGCAGGCAGCTGTAGTTGCATGTCTGACAACACTTGAAGCAGGCGCACTTCAAGTGAAGCTATAGGCACCACTTTCGGCTTTTCTGAACTTTGTGCTGAAAAATCAAAAAAACAGTCAAAATCAGTTTTAGTCTCCACTGTAGGAGCACGACCCTCTCTAAACTACCAGAGCCATACTTGGCCAGAGCAGCCAGAGGATTTGGCCAAAATCCATTACACCCAACTATGCTCAAGCAGGAATCGCAAATGTAGCTCTGAAGGCAGCAAAATTTTAATAAGACTAGGCAGACTGCTGTTGATTTCTGGGCAAAGGTCTTACTGGATTCCTACAAATACTAGAAGACCTGGTAAACCAAGAACGTGGTGCGACTAACTAGGTAAATTCAATAATAAATGGCAAAAAATAACGCAGGACTGGACTAAATGGAAGAAATTGAAGGAGGCCTTTGCCCAGCAGTGTTACCTTCATTTTTCTGAGAGGCAGGACTCGATATAGCTCGGTCTTTAGACCCCGGCGAACCCTCGGCCTTTTCTGGAACCAAATTCGCGCCCAAAATATTCTGGCGCTCCTTCTTACGCTTTTCAAGCTTCTCCCGCAAGCTGTTTCTTTTACTCTTTACTGCTTGGATCTCTTCCCAAGCATCAGACATGATTTATTTTAGTCAAGAAACACTTGGCTCGGAACCGGCTTCGAAATCAAGATGGTGTTATGTTTAGGAAACTGCATGCATGCATGAAACTTATTTTAATTAGACACACAGATCATTTAGACTTTAGTTCATTTTCTCAAAAATCTAGAACAGTTTATTGAATAATATTGAAAAATAAATAAAACAAAACAAATTGGAAAGCAGTCGCTCGCACAAACCAAGCGGCTTTACTTTTGACATTGACATTTATTTGACATTAAAATTTCATATCGACATTGACATTTTTTCGTTTTACTTCGTTTGTCACTGTGAGCTCGGGTATCAAAACTATAGAGATTATCTTATGCCCTGCGAGAACTTGGACTGTTTTGTTGAAGATGGCCACATACAAAAAAAAAATACCCAAAGAAATACCCTTGTGCGCAAAGAGGTACATAGGTACGTCATTGCTCTTTGCTTGTGGGCACTGGCTGAGGCTCAGAACACTGAGGGCACTGGGCAAGTCACTGACTTTGTGATTGACGCATACATGTCATTAATACGGGAACCCTGAAAGCCTCAGAAACCAAGTAAACAATATATTTTGAATATAGGTATATAAATCTTTGGCAATAATCAATAAGAGCAAAGCAATTTCACAGATATGGCTTTTGCACCTGAATTGAGAACTCATGCGCAAAAAGTATGCACTCTATACAAAATGGCTATGAGAAATCTAGAAGCCTACCATGTAGACCGGTAAATTTAAATTGTTACTTACTTACCTTCCTAGATTATTACAATAACGAGAATTCTTATATGAACTTTTATGCAGTGGTGTGGTAGTCACAGACCATGGATCAAGTAGGTACGACGCACGTACGAGTATATACAGATCTGTGTGTGTAGTAGTAGTAGCAGCACTAGCAGGCCTAAGCCTAACAGAACAGCTGACTGGTCCTGATGCTGTATCTGTATGAGCTGTATCAAAATATTTTAGGGTGCCTTTCTACCTGACTGCGGCGATCGATGCATAAACGGGCGAGCATGGGGAGAGGTGCAAGCAAAAAACCCCCTAAATTGAATTTAAAGGAATATGGCGGCACCTGTTCGTTCACCCATGTGATGTAGTATGTACAATGTAGTAGATGTAGTTGTAGTGTGTGTGCCGGCCACGTACACTGCGGGCAAACAGGAAAGAGCCCATTGATTTTCCCTCGCTCTATTGAGCCAAGCAAGCGATTTGAAACAATTTTTTATTTTATGAATTTTTCTTTCACGTATTCGGGCCCTGTAGCCCGGGACCCCATATCCTTGATACGGTTGATACAGCGGTAGCTACGCCCCTGCTTACATAGTTATGGTTATTTTACTTCTGTGTGTTTCGCCGATAATTTGATCTTTGATGGGAACTTCTGTCATGGTAAGGAACTTTTTAGGTAGATGAGACAAAAATAAGTTCGGTCAACCGTCAAGTAGTTGCGGAGTTAGGGGTGTAAAAGCTGGGTCGTAGATCGGGGCAGCAGCGGCGGCCTTAACCATTGCGAGACCCCGGACTTCAGTCCTTTGTATGTCATTATTTATTTATTAAAACTTTATTGATCCACAATAATAATTGTTTACAATTGGCGGATTTAACGCCGCCATTGTCATTGCCGCCCCTGAAAGTACCGCCCCATGTCCAGTTGGCGACGAGGAGAGGCTGTGTTTCAACTTTTTCGAGGCGTGCCGTGCACAATAGTAATGAATTTCATTTAGTCAGGAACTTCATATTAATTATTGTTCTTTATTTTATTTGTTTTATAATAACTGAGAGCGAGGAATCAAAATACAAAAATTAATTACAAATTAATAAAAATAAATCAGCTCGGGTTGTTGCGCATGGCCCCTGCAAGAGCGAGGCCCTGGGCGATTGCACTGCTCGCCACCCCCTAAGGCCGCCACTGGATCGGGGCGAACTACTACTTAGTTTCGTACTTGATTCTTACAGAGCCGTTACCCGTTACCATCAAGTTATTTTAAGAAAACAATTCGACGACAACAAGTGTGTTTGCGACCCAAAAGAACAACGCCGTCTGCTGTGGATTGGTGAGCACGAGCTATTCATGAAGAAACACCCTTTGCAGTGTGCTAAATGTAAGTAGTACATAATAACTATCAATATTAGATCGCTTTTGTGAAATTAGAGCGCTGAGGAGTGGGGTTACTTTAATAGATTGGATTAGAAATGATGTCTTAAGGGAGCGGTGTGGTGTGGCTGTGGACTGAAAGATTTACAAGTGAAATCGAACAAATCTAGATTTCCAAAAAATCTAAATTTTTCTATTCTGAATTTCTGAAACTATGTAAGTAGTTTTTAGTATATGGTACTATTTGCTTTCATTTCAGTTTCAACATCCTTGGGAATAGCTGCTGGTGTGGCCCATGGGCGTGTTTCGGTACCCCCAGACTGGGTATTGGACTACTGGCACCCGCTTGAAAAAGCTCAATATCCCGAATATTTCAAGAAACGTGAATGTAGAAAATGTGAATACATCCAAATGTGGCAAGCTGGCATTTTATATTAATTTTGTTGGCTAAATTAAAATATTTTCTGAAGAGTTATTGTTCGTTGTTCCGATCCAATTCCATTTTTCGTTCAGGCTCTTGTATTGGTTGGGTAAGTTGGGTTAAGTTGGGTTGAAACTTGACCCGTGGATTTCACGGGAATACGAAGGAAGAGGACATCTTATCTCTTGTATTAAAAGTTGATAAATAAGTGTGTGGACAATAGTGGAAATCATCATATTGCGGAAAATCTTAAATACCGTGCCGTGCCCTATTAAATAATAAAGGGGCAAGTGCGAGTCGGACTCGTACATGAAGTGTTCCGTACCTCCGTACAATGTTTTAAAACGCTAAAGAAACACGTTTCTTGTATAACGACGACCCCCTTTAATTTTTAACTTTATATTATTTTTAGTATGTGTTGTTATGGTGTTCATAGTAATACATAATCGGTGAAAATTTCAAGTACCTACTTATCTAGTTAATGCCATTATAAAGATGAAAAAAAAAACGCTGAGAAAAACTCGTTTCTTGTAGGTATTACGACCCCCTTTAATTTTTAACTTCATCTTATTTTTAGTATAGCGGCCATAGTAATACATAATCTGTGAAAATTTCAAGTATCTAGTTAAATGCCATTATAAAGATCTAGTTATAAACGCTGAAAAAACACGTTTTTTGTATGACGACACCCTTAAATTGTTAACTTTTTTTTAAATTTTAGTATTTGTTCTTATAGCGGCTATAGTAATACATAATCGGTGAAAATTTCAAGTGTCTAGCTATTACGGTTCAAGAGATAGAGCCCTGTGACAGACGGACAGACAGCGGAGTCTCAGTAATAGGGTCCCGTTTGCACCCTTTGGGTACGGAACCCTATAAAAAATATTTTAATAGGGCACGGCACTCGTGATTGGTGGAGCGCGTAGTGATCTATCTCTACCTTCCCTAGGTACCTATATATATGCCGCAGTTGAAGCTGTTTGGCATACAATATGTATTGTATATTATCTATACTAATATTATAAAGCTGAAGAGTTTGTTTGTTTGTTTGTTTATTTGAACGCGCTAATCTCCGACACTACTGGTTCGAATTGAATAATTCTTTTTGTGTTGGATAGTCCAGTTATCGAGGAAGGCTATAGGCTATATAACATCACGCTACGACCAATAGGAGCAAAGATATAGTGGTAAATGTGTAAAAAACGGGAGAATTTATTTCATCTTTGAAGCCTTCCGTTGCGTGCGCCGTGAAAACGGTTCAAGATACACAAAAAATATGTATTAAAGAATAATAGCTCTTTTCATGATCTAAAAAACAGTCCGCAATAGTATGTATCTATCTTTTAAGATTAACTCACAAAAACCGTTTTTATGGTACCTAATTTGGTCGAAATAATTTGTTTAAGTTGTATCAACATAATAATATTAATCTTTATTCAAATAAATATGTTGTTGGTTAAGAGTACTTCATCTATACTAATTTTATAAAGCGGAAGAGTTTGTTTGTTTGATTGTTTGTTTGTTTGTTTGTTTAAACGTGCTAATCTCAGGAACTAATGGTCCGATTTGAAAAATTCTTTTTTTGTTGGGTACTCCATTTATAGAGGAAGGCTTTAGGCTATATAACATAACGTTCCGACAACCACGCGAACGAAGTCGCGGGCACAGCTAGTGTAGTAATATTTTATTATGTATATTGTATTACTTTATTGCGCCGCATAATTTTTCTGTTTATCCCTATGGTTGACTGGGAGAAAATGCTCTTAGCATTAAGTCCGCCATTTGTTAAAAGTATATTTTTACTTTGGAACAATAAAGTTTTATAAATAAATAAATAAATTATAGCTAGGTTTTGTTAAACAACTGAAAATCGTTCAGCTGGATTGTCTAAGATTGCGCAACGTGTTACGTTCATTTAAACCGCTAACCACGTTTCCAAACGGCGGTAATCCGCTGTTTGACGAAACCGTTAAACAATCCAACCACATACTATATACGGATGAATCCAACTGCGATACATCTTAGCGATACATGTATGATAAGGATTTGTTGTAGGGTTACCATAATGAAATATAACTGAGTGTCTATTAGAATACAGAATACAGATATTTTTGACATCGAATTTCATTTCACAGAAAACTATTCCACGATTTTTATTGCTATAGGTTTGCCCTAACCTAACCTAGTAAAATGGATAGAACTTTTCTAGCATTCGCCGGCCGCTGCCGCGGCACGCTCGCTTCGCTCGCTCGCCACATTGCCACTTCGTAGGCATTCTACCGCATGGATGAATACAAGTCGTTCATTCCATTCCGCGTATTAGGGTTCGCTGTTTAACAAAACCGAGCTGTAATGCCAAACAGCTAGAGGTTTTATCAATTAGTGGATTATACTATCCAACTGCGACATATACTTTCGGGAGTGCCTCAGGGATTTATTCTAGGCCCTCTGCTTTACACTCTGCTAATCACGCTCATTTTTTAATGTTTGCAGATTCAGCAGATGTCAAAAAAGTTTTCTTGTGTGTTGAATCCATTGAAGATTGTAAAAAAGATTTAGACTATTACTGCTATTACTAAGAAAGTTAGGTATTACAAAATCAACAACCTAATCTCTGTAAATATTTGTTTGTTTCTTTACAAATGTCAAAGAAATTAGAAACCTTTCATGAAGAATCCGTTTTACGTAGCTTTTTTATATAACGAGACGTTATGTTGAAATTTTTAGCACTCCGAGTCCTTCTGGCATCTGCGTCTGTCTGTGGTCTGCCTGCGTGCTTGCTTGCTATTCGCGTCATCCATCAGCCTTACCAGTGTGATATGTAAAAATTCTTTTGCTTGATTCTAGAGAAAACTGTTCTGTCAACTTGACAGTAACAACACAATCAAATCAATCATTTGATTTGTGGATGGTGTAGTGTACTATGGTGTAGGAGGTTATGTTCAAATAAGTTTTGCATATAACGCACGTTATACTGTTATTTTATGTATTTTTGCATTTCAAAATTATGTTATAATTTATGAAAAATTTACTGTTTATCCATTATATTGGGAATTCAGCATGAATAGATGATTCTAATAACCAAACAGTAACATTGTTTACATAGCTCACCAAGGAATACTAAAAATAACTCAAAATGTCTGAGGAAACTAAAAAAGAGAGAAAAAAGCCGATAACTGAGGAAGAAAGGCTCGCGCTGTGTCAGAAGCTGGACAAAGAACTGGACGATTTTATCGATAGTTTGGAAAATAAGCGCTACACTGAAGGATGGCCAGAAGACCGTTGGGAGGTATGGTTTTCCCAAATTTCTTACAGTGGACTAAATTTTAATACTTTACACATTCCGGGACACTTACAGCTGTAGACGTAAATCATCAAATCATTTTATTGAGCCTGGTTATTTAAAAAAGTAACAAAAGAGCACAAAAACTATATGCCAGCAATTTTCCTAAATATAGATCTTACATGTTTATTCCATAAGGTTATAAGGACGTGATTTAGTGTGTGTCTGTGTGTATAATATCCAAAGACCTGTATATATTTACTGCTCTTGATTCTTGGTCTGTGGTAATATTTAACATGTAATTGGTGCCTACAGGAAGAAATGAACAAGCATCCCTTCTTTATGAAGACAACACCGGAAGACGGTGAGCTATCTCCTCTAGCCGAGGGCCTGGCGAAGTTGAAGTACGATCCGGATGAGAACACCCCGCAGGAACTTGCTGCCAACTACAAGGAGGATGGGAACTTCAACTTTAAGCATAAGAATTACAGATTGGCTATCTTGGGGTTAGTAGATACTTTCTTGTTAGTCTTTAACAAGGCTTCTGACTTTATTGCAAGAAGTAGTTGTACAATCTTTTTTGTCATCTAGATCTTGCCTTTGGTTAAGGAGAGGAAACCTACACACTTGTTAATTAGTGTGGAAAAGTGACTGTTGTCACGTGCCTTTAGGCAGCTCAACAGTGGCGTAGTTAGGGAGGACGAGGAGGGTGGAACGTCACACAAACGTTCTAGTCTGGCCAGACAGCACAGCACAGAAGATTATTTATGTGGAATTATTAAACTCAAACATTTCTAATTTTAAAGTAATATTTTTCTTCTGATATCATTTATCTTATGTTGATGTCCTTATGGCTATTGCAGGTATACAGAAGGCATAAAAGTCAGATGCGATGATGCAGAAATCAATGCAAGTTTATACAATAACCGAGCAGCATCACACTGGCACTTAAAAAATTATAGATCGGCTCTATTTGACAGTGAAAAAGCACTATCATTCAACCCAAGTCATGCTAAAGCTAGAATAAGAGCAGCTAAAGCAGCTTTGGAAGCAGCGAAGTATGATACATGTATAGAACACTGTCAAAAAGTACTGGAAACAGATAAAAACAATAAGGAGTTAACTGAGCTTCTAAGCACAGCAAAAAAGAAGAAGTTGATTCAAGTAAGGGACCAGCGAAAGAAAGAGAAGAAAGATGCAAAGATGATGGAACAAAAGGAGGTTGTAATCAAAGCAATAATTGAAAGAGGAATACGAATATCAAATTGTGATGACGAAGATGATATAGACCTTTCAAAATTAGAACCAAGTCTACCTGGTGCTCAAGACTCTATAGTTCACATTGAAAATGGCATACTAAAGTGGCCAGTGTTATTTTTGTATCCAGAATACCAAATGACGGATTTCATTAAAGCATGCCCAGAAAATGTTCCATTATTGAATCAGTTGGAACAACTTTTCCCTGCTCCTTGGGACGAAAATAATAAGTATAGTAGTGACCGAGTCAATGTGTACTTCGAAGGCTATGACAAAATGCCGCACGTGATAAATCCAGCTAAGAAGTTGGGTGATTTGTTGAAGACCAAGTATTTTGAGCTGAAGGCTGGAACGCCCGCGTTTTTTGTTCTGCCACGTGGAAGCAATGTCGAAAGTCGGTTTTTGGAAAGTTATATCTAAGTGAAATGAATATAGTTTTGTAATATATTTTATTAAAATGTTTTAAAAATTTAAATGATGTTAAGAGAGAGATAATCACACACCCATAAGATCCACAGATCATGTTCAGATTCAGACTGATTGACCTCTGTATAAATATTCAAGTTTTCACTGCTATTGGTACTCATGGAGTGCCACTGTTTTTTTTTCAAGCTGTTATTTCATGGCGACCATATCAGCTGAGCTAACCTGGAGAAGTCTATCAATCTGGTTCGTAAGGATGACAAGACAGCAAACGGATTTTGGCGACCTCTCTTGGCTTACCTTCCATGTTGGACTGGGGGAAAAGAAAAACTTCGAATGTACCAGCTGCTTCTCTTCGCGCATAGATCGTAAAAGCCGATCAAGGGAATAGACGAGAATCTGAATCATAGAAATAATGGGGTTGCGGCTAGCAACCCATCACTATTTTCATTCCCTTTTTAGTGTTCCGTAGTAAACAAGGAACCCTTTCATTGTTTACTCTGTCGTTATGTTTACTTTGTCACCATGCTTGTCTGTCTGTCTGTCTGCAGTTTTACATTAATCACGCTGACAAAGTGGTAAAATAAAATCTTAAAAAAATTAGGGTACCTAGCTCCCATATTTGTAGTTTTTTTTTCTCGACTAACCCATGGCAACCATTCAAAAAATTGTGAACACTATCTGTAATAATGCCAAACCTGGAACTTTTCGACAAAAGTAAAAAACAAAATAGTTACATGCCAACGAGGACTGGAACGTAGCATGCTAAACATAGAAAATTTCAAAAAATAAAGCACTAAGATAAGAAACTTTACAAAAGCAACTGATGCCCTAAGTTACGCACAAAAGCTAAAGTGGAAGTGGGCAAGGCCATGTAGCCAGACTAAAAGACGACCGATGGACTAAGAGGGTGACACGGTGGAAAGGCCCACTGGGAAAACGCCGCGTTGGCAGACCATATGCTAGATGGGCAGACGAAAATATAAAAACAGCCGGCCCGCTTGGTTCCAAATAGCCCAAGACAGAGAAAAATGGTATTCTTTGGAGGAGGCCTTTACCCGATAAGGGGTTCTTGTACATATAATAAAAAAAAACTTAGATACAAAAATAATTAATAGAAATATGAATAACAAAAGTTAGTTGTTGTAACCTGTATAAAATTAAACTCACCTAGAATATAGTTCAAAATTTGATTAGATACTAAGATGTAGATATTATGTAAAATTAACAAGAAATATAAGGCTTTTTATTTTATATATTATTATTTATATATATCTGTAATAATACCTACCTATTTTAAAATAACTCGAGCAACAACAGTAAAATATGCTTGTAGCATACGTTATAATGTCTAGGATAAGGCAATTATAAAATCGCCAATTAAAAATAACCACCAATTAGGTTATTTTATAATTGACCTTTTCGCGCCTTCTTTCTCGCGCAATGTTGCCAAAATGGACGCATTCACTCGCGCATGCGTGTTGCTTGCATTATGTTTCGGCTGGGTTCATATAACCGTAAGTATTTGAAGAATCAAAATTAAAATATGTTAATTGAGGAAAGTTACTCAGTATCATGGACTGAATCTATTATTAAACAATAGTTTAATTATATTTTATTAGACTGATAATAGACGTTATATGACCATAAGTTGACCCGAGTTTGTATGGAAAGCAAACAAACTTTTTGATATTTCGATAGGTAATACCTATGTTCCTTGGGGAAAGTGCAATATCACTGAATTAATCATTAAAATGGTTATAGTATATTATGTTAGATGTAATACAGAGTTACTTTTAAAACACCGGCAACATTTTTGGAGCAAGTTCAGTCCGTGATACTGAACCACTTTCCATAAAAACAATTATCAAAAACGAAAAAAACAATTCGGCTCCATACAAATCGGCGCTCAGCCAAATGGATTTTGTATGGGAGGATGAAATTTTTTTACTAACCCTTTATAGTCATAAGAATAGTACCTATCATAGAACTTCCTCCAACAGGCATACAACATACGCAACCACCCATGTTGCTTGGAGCCAAACGAAAACCTAACCTTGGCGATGATCATCGACGCGTTCGAGATCTACGGTCACGACCCCACGGACAAGCTGGACAACCTGTGGCTCTACCAGAACGAGATGATGAGGATCAAGACTGCCGAGGACCAGGTATAGAGTAACCAAAGAAATTAAATATAATCAGGCCTGCTGTGTCATTCCCCGTTTAGGCACGGTTAGGTATCGAAAATATACCCACATTATTACTATGCGCGCGGCGACCACTCGGAGAGGTAAATTCAGGTATAGGTACGAATCGTTTTTCCAGAGTAATAAGAATAAAATTGACCTGCAATGGATGTCTAGGTATCTAAACGAAAAGGTGCTGAGTTCTAACGTGAGCTAAATATCGCTAACCACAATTTGTAAGTATTCCTTTCCCGCAAACTTCCAATGGCATTACCTTTTTTTGGAAACGGCTTTAACAAAAAAAAATTCTAGAGTTATTTTGGTCCGTCGCGTCCCCTAGCTAGTATTCACCTTTAATAAATTTAATAATATATTATGGTTGTATTCCGCTTCCGTTAAACTTACCTAAACCAATAGAGGTGGGTACGATAAACGAGGTTTTTTTGTCTTACAGTCCCAGGCTCTGTCTACCCCGTTAGGGATAAAGACGTGTTAGTGTATCAGTTTTAATGTTTCCAGTATATGATCAATGAACGGGTCCACATTGCCACCGACCACCTCGGACGATTCATAAAGCTGCACATAAAGGAATTGAAGGTAATCTAAACAATCAACTCCGAAACCATAGATGAGATCCAACCCTTAGACCCTACCAGTGAAAAATAGAATAGGTAGTGTTTCTCATTCGTTCGTGTAAGGCGGTGATCCCACTGCGGGGCGGCAGATTTTAACATTATATGCAAGTATCTCAATTTGTAGAAAACACGCCTGGTACAACACACTGACAACGCTTAACGCGCGGCGCCGCCGGTGCGTCGGTGTGTTGAACTGCGCTCTGCGACGGTGCGCGGTGCAGTGGGTTCACCGCCTAAGATGCTTCGATTAACAATACAACTAGACATCGGGTTGGCGCAAAAAATACGGCTTGCCAAATTAGAGCGCTCCCGGCAGAGCTCTTTTGTTTCTCTTGATCCTTGGTCTGACATCGATTTGGTTCTGTATTGCTAAATAAAAAAAAGTGAGGAAACAGGCACGTGCATAAGAATGACTGTCGTCACTAGATAGCATTGCACAGCATCAGTGTTAACAAACTTGAAAATGTTCAAATTATAAAAACAGTTTTTCGAAAACAAGTACAAGCTTTAGTTGCGAGGCTTAAGTACTCATCAAGACAAATGTAATAAGCCCAAACTCGATGGGGTGGCGTCGTTTTATTACAGGGTTTCTATAGCTACCTTCCGGCTCCATCAGATTCGTTTCTTGTTATAATAATATTGCATTTGCCATTACAAAATTTCATCGCAATTGGAAACCGGAAAGTGGATTTTGATTTTTTTTTTCTCAGATTGTTACTTAGGTACGAGTAGAAAAAAATACAATAAAAAATTACAATCGTATTCTTTATTAAAGATGTCGCCGTGACCTTTGGTAGTGGCCCACGTCATATAAACTATTGTAGAGCCCGTAACTAGCAGAAACTTGTAGAGATGCACACAAATTACTAGCAATCTAGAATTTGAAACTATATTACCTATCTTTCGCAGGTTTCCTAGGTATGCTGCCATCTTTGAAAGCAGCTGGTAGTAATAATTTGTTTTTTTGTTTGTTTAAGATCTTTATTGCACAAAAATCACATTCATGTACATTAATACAAAAAAAAAAAATTGCACAAAGGTGGATTTTCCCAAGAATCTCTTCCAGTCAACCCAAACTTGAAAAAAGTTAAGTACATACTTTTGGAATGGGAATTTGTCTACATTAAGTTTCTGCTACATATGGGCTGTCCAATAGTTTATAAGACGTTGGGTATCTGTAACGTTAGTAATTATATTATCTTTGCCTTTACTTAAAAAAGTTACATTTGGGCGCTCGCCTCTAACCATGTTTTAGGTTCTGCTTATAACCCTTGACGACGTGCTCGACAACATGTTGACGATGTACGAGAACCATAACTCTATCTTCGCGGAGAGGACAGCCGTGTTCACTGGAGGTCCGGTCCCCGTTGAATTTTACATTAGCCAAGGTAAGATACAGATCGAATTTTACATGAGCCAGCCAGGGAAGACAGAGATCAAATTTTACATGAGCCAAGGTAAAATAGCGATTGAATTTTACATGAGCCAAGGTAAAATAGCGATTGAATTTTACATGAGCCAAGGTAAAATAGCGATTGAATTTTACATGAGCCAAGGTAAAATAGCGATTGAATTTTACATGAGCCAAGGTAAAATAGCGATTGAATTTTACATGAGCCAAGGTAAAATAGCGTTTGAATTTTACATGAGCCAAGGTAAAATAGCGATTGAATTTTACATGAGCCAAGGTAAGTAAGATAGAGATCTAATAATGCATGAGCCAAGGTAAGATAGAGATCAAATGTTTTATGAGTCAAGTTTAGATAGAAAGCGAATTTTATTTATTTAACTTCATACACAAATACAAGCGTAATGGCGAACTTAAAGCCTAAGGCCTTATCTACCAGTCAACCAACCGGGTGATGTCGAGAAAGACAAGGGTAGTGCAAAACTCGAATGGTAATGTGGTGAAAAATGAACTAAGTATACTTAAATTTTTTGTAAGACAGAGATCCAATTTTACATGAGCCAAGGTGAGCTAGACATCTGTTCTCAAGAATACTATTGTAAGTATTGTCAAACTTTTATTAAGATATAAATATTTATAATTTAGGTATCTAATAATAAATAATAACTAAACTAAAACAAAGTAACTTAAAAAAAACTTGATACTATAAATAAATTACTTATAAATAACTACATGTCTAACAAAATAATTAAACTATTTTAAAGTTGAATCCAATCCATGATACTAAACAACTTTGCCCACTTATATATACTTATATTAAAATATGAAAAATAATATAATTTTTGGCCTCCCATACAAGTTGACCGACCAGCTGATCCGTGTTTGTATAGAAGGCAAAAAAAAAATTTTTCATATTTCGACATAATTATGTTTATTTGGGAAAGTTGTTAGGTATCACGGACTGAATTATTATTATTAAACACACTAGCAGCTTATTATGCTGATGCGTGTGCGTCATAATGTTTGGAGATTTTGTTTTTGTCGTCTATTCTTGAAGTTACCATTAAAATTGTTTTAGAAATTTTGGTAGACGTTAAATAAATTATTATAAATAAAAAATATCTCGGAAATTCATTCCCTGCAGACGAGTGCCCAGAAGGCTGGCAGCATTGCCACATTGTGCAAAGAAAGTACCAGCCCTCTGGTCACCTCGACAAGCCAATAGGGATGATGACTGGGTCAGAAAAGTATAATAATAAATAATATTTTTTCAGTTTATCAAAAAAGTAAAAATTCACAAAGATACAGAGTATCGAAGTTCCAGAGTAGGTGCTTTTGACGTCACCGATGTATAAAAATCGTACGAAAGCGTGACGTCATGCTAAATTTAAATGCGCTATATCTTTGTTATTTATCGTTTCTCAGAGAAAAGCAAAAATATGTACAATATTTTTTAGTAATCTAACCGATGGGCCAAAAATATTTTTTCAGTCATCATGCGTATTATAAGCAAATGCGTCGCTTTACACATCATAACTTTTTCAGAGTTCTACTGCGGCAAGAATGTCTACATATTCCTGTCAGAGCTGTACACTGACATCTACAACATGGGCCGAGGAGTAGCCCCGTACTGTAAGGAGCGGTCCTTCATTTTCCTAGGATTTCTCCATTACCATGACGAGCAGAAGTATTACCTCTTGGACGATCCCAGTATCTCCTTCCCGACGGACAACTATCTTCATGGGTTGGAGTGCCATTTGGGGGTCTGTATATTTAGGTGAGTTATTTACCTTCAAAGTAAATGACTACTAGTGTTATCAATCTTAAATAGTAGCGTATTAGAAGCTGATTTTACTATATCTGTAAGATTTTATCTGTAATGTGAATTCACTATTTTCTTAAGGTGAAATGGTAGCATAAGTGGCGCCCTCATTTGAAATAAATTGTTTAAAACTAAATATGGTTATATTAAAAAAAATGATTTGGATCAATGTCTAAAAAGACCTTCAAACTATTTTATGAATAACCTTTGAAATTATTACTAATAGTCCGTCTAGTTTTAAAATGGTTTTTCGCCAAAAGTGGCCACTTTTAGCGAAAAACCGGTTTAAAACTAGACGGACTACCAATATTACTTTCATAGGTTATTCATAAAATAGTTTGAAGGTCTTTTTAGACATTGATCCAAATCAATTTTTTTTAAATATCACCATATTTAGTTATAAACAATTTATTTCAAATGAGGGCGCCACTTATGCTACCACTTCACCTTAAAGGGGTATTATTAATTGCACATGAAATAAATAATCACCCATCAATTTAATCTCATCAATTTATATAATTTTTTTACATCAAATAAATTAACAATCTCATTATAACTGCACATCAAATTTACTAGGTTATGACAAAGCTATAGGTTAGGTTATGTTAGAACTGCGACCAACCAGGAAAGTTCTATCCATTTTACTACGCCACAAATATAAATTGCAGTTTTTTTTGTAATATTTTCAGTTGAGTATTTTGCTGTGCAATTAGTAATTTAGATTTGCGTTTAAATACTACCCTGTTTCGTTCAGTAAAACAGTTCTGCAAATACCATTAAACAGTATACTAAATTTGATTTATTTAGTGTGCAATTCAATTGGCTCCCGATTCCCGATTCCTCCCGAGACGCGGTGGAGCCGAAACGCGGCTCGCGGCTCGCGACCCGATAAGTGCCGCCGGTTCCCGGCGGGACCAAAATCAGTGCCGACTTAATAACTCGCGGGAGCCGATAATGATTACCGGGATTCAGTACGGGTATCGGCTCCTGTTGATGAATCGGCTCATTTAAATATTCGAATCCGGAGTTACCCACGTCTAATACGGATGTGGATTAAAAAAAATTTTTTAGCTTATCGGGTAGATTCAAAAAATCTGCTCTAATTGCAATAACTGGATATACTTACTTTTCATCAAGAATATTCCCGTAGTTGGATTTTAGTTTTTAAAACTATATCTTGTACAAGGTTTCCATTCAAGAAGCTTCTTCAACGGAGTCGAGACGTCACAGCGCTACCAAAGGCCATCGTCAAGTGTGGCCTGATCATGTACAAGCTGCCGCCCCTCACCGCTTCTTCGTGTCTCATCTCTTCTGGGTCTTTCATCTTCGACTTCAACATCCAGGGTTTGCGCTATCGGCATTACGATTATCTATTGGTAAGTTTATTCTTCCTTCCCTCTTCTCTTCTAAGCGCAGTAATTCTTACACTTCTCGATCACGTTTATATCTGTGGTGACCACTACGCCACTACAACTACAACAACGAAACGACAACATAGTTCCCAAAAAGACTACGAGATGTAACTAACTAAAAGCACAGAATACAGTAAGAGTATACAGAACGGAATCTCCTAAGGTACGCGCAACATGCGTCCCCGTTCCCGTCCCTGCAACTATCCCCCGTTTTCGCTTTGACGACGGGCGTGAGCGGGCGAACACACACTGCATGGCGGAAGTGGGCGCACAAGAACGGGGGAGGGGTGCGGGGACGGGGAACGGGGACGCATATTGTGCGTACCTTAGGAGATTCCGTTCTGTATACTCTTACTGTATCCTGTGCTAAAAGCTTGTAATAAAATACTTGGTTTTCTTTCTTTAGACGATCCCTAATGGCGAGACATATTATACAAAGGAAAGAGTCACACCACTGATATGCGATCACCACGTGTGCGAGTGGAACTACACTAACCACTATGGAGGTAAGGTTTTTTGCACTAAACCTTCAAGTTGAGAAGCAGAGTAGCACAGACATGAATCCAAGATAGGTCTTATTTAACGGTAAGGTTTTGGGTCACTCAGCCTCCTTTCAGACAGACAATTACGGCCTCTTTTGGCAAATATGCGTAATAAAGCTTAACGTTCTCATTATAAACTGTAAACAGTAGTTCATAAAATACTTTGAAGGGTTATCTAGGACTTGGTAGTAGCAAAATTTTAATAATGTCTCCGTTTTCTTTGAAACGATTTATTTTAAATGGGGGCAGCACTGGACCCCGGAAAATTCAGGTACGGCCATAAATACTACGTGGCCACGTACCGGCACCGGCAAGCGCAGCGTCGGACACCCACCTACAGAGGCATAATAGCTAGGCGTGGGACCCCGTCCACTGCCTCGCGGTCTATAAGGCCTTGCTTGATGAGATCTTTTTAGTAGAGCTCGTACCTTACGTGGCTACGAGGAAATGCATTACAATAAAATTAAACCAGAACTTGCTCTCCCTTCGCCACTACGCAAACGATCTTTTTTTTAGGACGCCTCGCGTGTGCGCTGCTTGCACAGCCCGGTCGATCTTAATAAAAGAAAATAGAAGTAGATAGACGGGAGTCCCACCCGTAATAGAGTAAAAGATGATGTATGAACCTGGCCAGTATGATGAATGACAGTACGAGAGGCATGAAAGCGAGAACTGGAATGAAAGAGTAGATCAGAAAACACAAGCTCCGATACATGTTGGAGTAGACGATTAAAAAAAAAAGAAAAGGCACTTCGCTGATGTGACTTCGCTATATTATTAGTCCAGCTACGCCTCTGTCCACATACTAGGTGGTTTCAGGAAACGCTGGATGCAGGCCGCATCCATCCGATGGATTTGGAAATTCTTGGGGGAGGTCCAAACCCAGCTGTGGACTTCCTTGGCTTATATGATGATGATGATGATAATGAATTGTGTGAATTAAGAATTAATAAGGTTTGATTCCCAGGTCCGTTCTTAATACCCGGAGACCCTGGTTCTGGAATCGATCCCATACCGCCGTACACTGAGACGACACCCAAACCTGATGATGATGGAGACGATGGAGACAACATCACCGTGACTTGTAAGGGCATAACATGGAATAGAACAACCCCCCGTGTGGTTCCGGGTAGGAATAGGACCACTCATCTTCCTGTGGATGTCGTAAGAAGTGACTAAAGGACTAAGGACAAACATCTTGTGCTACAATTGCATTTCCAAGGAGGGTTAACGTCGGGCGGCGGCTGTTTGTAAAACTTTTCGCATAAATACATTCCTAAAGAGGTTTGACGTCAGGCAGGCGGTCGTAAAATTACAGCCGAATCATTTCAACTTTTCTGGTAATTTCTTCTCCACTTCGCAAGGTCTTTGGCATCCTTGGGTGACCATTGACGTGCATATTATATTTGGAGAAGAAAAAGCTGAAAAGCGCAACCCGGGCTCCGAAGCAGCACAGCTGAGGATGCAACCGGGAACGCGCTTAGATGAAGAAGAAGAACATGGAATATAATAAAATAGAAAAATCTTTATTTGAATTGAAACTTAAACAAACACAAGACATTAAAAGTGGTTGTTGTTGACATGTTCATTACCAGATATTAAAAATGCCCCCGGCTCTCAACCGTTCATCCCCAATAACTTTTGTACGGCTGAACAGATATAGCTAACAACCATCTCGACATAAGGCTTCCGATTAAAAAAACTGCATCGAAATAGGTACCTATATTAGTTTAGAAGCTACGATGACATAAACAAACACACAGACATGCAGATACGTCAAACTTATGGGGTCAAAAATCGTAGTCAACGCCAAAGCTGTATGACAACAAATAAGTAGGCATTAAATCCTTCTCGTTAAAATATTACAAAATTTATATTTTCTGCAATTAAAAATTTCGATTTATCTTTAAGTGGTTTTGTTTATTTCTTAACTGAATAGTCGTATAGTTACAATATGTATTGAGAAATTGTAAGGCGCGAGGTGGGTCCAGAATTTGAATTTTATTTTTGGTGAGTTGCGTCTTGTCAGCTTTGGGAACCACTGGAAATATCTTTACTATGAACAGACTGAAAAAGGAGGGACCTAAAAAAAAAGTAGCATCTTAAAACCCAATAAACATGTTTTTTGAGAAATTGCTAGGCGCGAGGTGGGTCCAATATTTTTATTTTGGTGAGTCGCGTCCTGTCAACTTCGGGAACCACTGATATATATCTACTATGAACTATGTCAGTGAGATAAAGGAGAGTTCAGCCAGAGTTCAGTTTCATCAGTAAGATAAAAAAAAAATAGCATCTAGTAAACTCAAATAAATATTGTTTTATAAATTTCAGACAATTTAGACGGTTGCACGTTCTTGTACCCGCCAAACTATGGCTCCATCGCCGGGAAGAGTTACTTGGACTCCGTAGACCTTCACGACGACAGGTTTAGTTGCGGCGGTTCTAAAGCAAACGTACAGTATTTACAGTTACTACTTGGTTTTAGTTCGTTAAGTACGCATTTTAGTCGTCGGCGATGACGGGTCCAGACCATGGATCAAGACAGACACAGCCTCTGTATGAATTTGCGTGTCGATCTGACGTCAAATTGACTTCATTTAGGATCGCCACTTTTAGTTCGTGTATGTCAATTCATTAGATCGGACATTCAGTTCTCTACTGTAAAATAACTAAATCTGCCGTTTTGAGCCGTAGAAACTCGTCGAAAAACGTTGGAGGAAGTAATAAAAAAGATTCCTTCCTTTTGTAAGTAAATTTCTTATGAAAATTGGCAAGCCAGGTTTTCATAAAAATTTAAGGACTTTCTTTATCTAGTAGTAGTATATACAGATCTGAAGGGATACTGAAGGGAGGGCCAGCGAGAGCTGCTGCTTGGGGAGGTAGCACCCAGCAGCAGCCTGCCCTCCCCCTCCCCTCCTAGAGATTTTTTTGAAGTGAAAACTTTAGGCGCTTTGGGAATTCTTGAGATGGGAAAAAACCATTGAACTCGCGACACTGTTACCGTAACCGTAACCTACACCACCTTGTTCAAGTTTTCACTTCTGTCGACACTACCGGAGTTTTATACACACAAGAGCTCGCTAATCTTTACACATATGGGCTTACTTGTCACTGCGACCCCGCTCCCCATCGGCTAAGGGTTGGCTAATTCTGGTCGCACAAAACTGCACTTTCCTATGCTGCTATCCTTTTCTGTCGTTTAGAACTGTCATTTGCTGGAATCGGAATCAAAATCGAAAACAAAATTTCGTCCTCCCATACAAAATCCATTTGGTTGAGCGCCGATTTGTATGGAAAGTCAAAAATTTTTTTTCGATTTTCAATAAAAAAAATATGGAAAGTGGTTCAGTATTACGGATTGAACTTGCTCCAAAAAGGTTGCCGGTTAATTAAAAATAACCCTGTATAAAAAAACCACTTTAAAGCACTTGTATCGTAATGTAAATTTACTGCACGATTTCGAATATTTGCGTAATGAATGGCATTACACAATTAAAATCAGTGTGAAAATTGAACTTTCAGAACGGGCTGTACTGGTATCCGCAGTGGATGGGTCCGATGCCGTACAAAACGGCCGATGCGAAAGACGAATTTGAGGCGCCGGGAATCTTCTACCCACATCAGAAGCGTTTCGATGAAGAACAGGGCGATCGCTAGTTGTTGTAGTTATAATAAATGACCTATACTTACTTTATTTGTGTTATTTTTTGCTTGATTAATCTTATAGGTCTGTGATTATTCGCTGCTCCAAATACACAACCTTTAATAGGTATAGGTACCTACAACAGCTGAAAAACTTACAAAAATCACAGAACCACTGGAGTCAATTAGGTACATCAAACACCATATGTAAGTGTGGAGCCGACAGTGTAACCATTGAGTGAATTTTAAAGGTCAAATAAAATTTTCATTTCATTTCAAGTTCCTAAGTAAAATTTTATTGCAAAACACATATAAATAATATTCAAAAATATGTACAGTATAGGTAAACAATAGGCGGCCTTATCGCCAAGGAAATCTTTAACAGGCTACTTTTGGGATTAATTAGGTTAAAAATATAAAGTGGTGCGATGAAGAGAGAAATGTGAAACAATAATTTAGTGATATAAAACAGTAATATACGGAGACGAAGTAAAAATTAATAAAATAACTTAGAGTGAGAGAGTATTTTATTTTTCTTTGAGTTTAAATAATATACGAATATATAAATAAATAAACAAATAAACGGGCAAGTGCGAGTCGGACTCGTACATGAAGGATTCCGTACCTCCGTACAATGTTTTAAAACGCTTAAAAAAAAACACGTTTTTATCGATAGATATCGATATAGATGCCCTTAACAAGCATTTCTCATCTTCATCTTCTTTTGGTGGAAATTATAAAATGAATACGTTAAGCCACCTCGCTTCTATTCCCACTCCTGTCTATCCACCGTTTTCATTTAGTACGATTACTGCTAGTGATGTTCAAAAGTGTCTACTATCAGTGACTTCAAACGCCGTTGGAACGGATGAAATCAGTCGTAATATGATCCTGCCAATCCTTGCCATTATCCTTCCCACTATCACTGTTATTATGAACCACTCACTGTCACGCAAGACATTCCCCTTGGCTTGGAAATCTGCAAATGTAACTCCTATTCCTAAAAAAGCTAACCCTTCTTCATTTTCCGACTTTCGTCCTATCTCTATTTTACCCTTCCTTTCTAAAATCCTTGAACGTTTAGTCCAGAACCAACTTAATTATTTTCTTAATAAAAACAACCTCCTTAATCCCTTTCAATCCGGCTTCCGTGAAGGACATAGTACGACGACCGCGTTGGTGAAAGTCACCGACGACATTCGCTTTGCCATGGATGACACGCAACTAACTGTTATGTCCTTGATTGATTTTAGTAATGCGTTCAACATGGTCGACTTTGACATATTACTGGGCCTGATGCGGACACTGAACATATCTCCTTCAGTAATCGACTGGTTTCATTCATACCTTCATGGTCACCAGCAGCGAGTTCGAATTGAAGACCGTTTCTCCTCCTGGGGCGACACTACTTCAGGAGTTCCACAAGGTGGTGTGCTATCTCCATTACGTTTCGCCTTATTTATCAATTCTATCACTTTCGAACTCTGTACTTCCTATCATCTATATGCTGACGATCTCCAAATTTATTGTATATCAACCTTAACTAACCTTCCAAATGGGGTAGGAAGAATTAATGTAGCTTTGGCGCACATCTCTGATTGGGCTAAATCTCATGGCCGTCAATCCATCAAAGACCCAAGCCATTATCATAGGCAGCCACTGGCTTATCTCCAGGATTGATTGGCCTTCTCTTCCTCCTATTATCTTTGACGGCGTCAGGGTTGAGTATAGTGTGTAAGCTTCCTATTTTATATGTATATGTTTGGGATAATCGTGGGCGTTCATTAAAACTATTTCTTCAGAGTTTATGTCCATTATAATTAGGATAGTACTTAATATATTATTTTACAATATCAATCTGCTCTCGCGACAACCGCGCGTCTTCTCTCTATCTGTCAGTCATCTGACAGTGACATCTAACCTTTCAAATCCCCTTGACAACTAAAGGCTGCGTTTGGTTCTACATAAATGTATTACGTATATTTAAATATTTACATTCGGCCAACCTGATATACAGTTTGACCTCAAACTGACAATACCAAGATAGCCATTCATTTAAGTTTAGAGTATTTACAACAATATAAAATACAACAGTTAATTCTTATAATATGGCCTAACGAGAACAGGCACTTATCTTAACTTCTCAATATCTTCTTAACTCACAATAAGTGATATATTTATCCTATATTGAATAAAAATTTTTGACTGACAATTAATAGATTATCTACTTTCTTTCTTTAGATTTATGAACCAAACGTAAATGCAAATAAATTTACTATTGATCACTATTACCTTTAAATCCACCTTTCATTCTTTCTTTTTTTTTTAACATTAATTCTTATTTACTTATTCAAAAAAATCTACCAACTACTAGCGTTTCGGAACGACCACTGCTAAGAAGAAACACCGAAAGAAACAACAGTATTGGTCGCCTACTTGCTTAAGGGCTATTCATCAGTTCACGCCGACGAGTTGTTCCACACAGAACAATCTTACAGCAATTAGCTGCTAGCTAAGCTGCTACATAAAGCAGCATAGATTAAATTGTATCTTAAACAATTTACTTCCACACAAACTATTTACTCCACTCGATCTTTTCGAACCCACGCGCTATGCACGCTTATATTCTGCAGTATTTTCCGAGACCACAGCGAAGTACAAATACATACATAGGCTTCAAGACTAATAAACAAATTTACTATTGACTTAGCTCTTGCTAAGCTTGCTATATCAAGAGGTATGTAAATACAATATTTCGATATTACTTAATCCACACTTTCTAATAATACTAACTTCCAAAACATAACATATTTACACAAATCTAACAAGGTTTGTCATACTATTACAATTCTTTTTCTAAGTATAGGTAGATATCATAAACGAACATGCCAACTGATGTAGGTAATATATAACTTTTACAATCTGTTTAACTCAGAATAACAACCTAAAATATCCATTTACCAATTTAGGTCCTTATCATCATTGAATTATTCAATTTAACATTTAGTAGGTATTAAATGTACTTATTTGGATATAGGTACTTATAACTTTAACTTCTCTCTGTGACTCTCTTCTGTACATGTAGTACTGGCTTTTTAAATTTAGGTTTCATCCCGACAGATGCGACTCATTATTAGCGTCAATGAATCATTATTAGCTTGCTAGCTTACACTTTAGCTACCTATCTATACATGTGATGTATATGTATACAATACACCCTCATACAATAATGAGATAATCAATTCTACAGACTACTTAGGACTTCAAAAAATTTACACTAAGACTAATGTGAAACTATCTTTCAACTGCACATACAGTACGCGTAATGCGTTCTGGTTTCTGTGTGCGCTCATTTTTCAAAAAGTTCATATCATAAACCTTGCATAACTTATGAAACAATTTCTCCATATTAAATAACAATCCATCCCCATGGAACTATGGCGACTATACCGTAAAAGCATGGTATTGCCGAACAAATACTTTTATAACTTGAATTGCACATGGCAATCATGACACACATTATTATTGCTCTACTTCACGTTTTTACTTCAGAACTGAATTGACTACATTATGTTAATCAATTCATACACATCACTGAGTAACTATCTCATTACATATCTACTTGGAACTTGGTACTAAATATGATTTAGCTTTATATACTATGTAAGTACTTTACATACTGTAGTTGAGCCTGACTTCTTTTACCTCACCACCTTAAGAACTTGTGGTCTGGTTAACAAATTAACCTGCACTGTATACATATGACTAAAGCTTCTTTACATTTACAAAATAACTTCATCAATCATGTCATCTATTATATTACTTCATCAAATGTTCATCAGAACTTGCTTATCTATGTACTTTACTTCAACATTTCATCAAATTTACAACAGACAACTTGTTAATGCCAACAGTACAACTTATACCTTTTCTAATTTATCAAACTATGCTTCCTATTCATATCACTTCATAGGATTCTTAGATACTTATTTATCATATGTTGCAAATTATCCTTATTGGCCTGCATCGACTCGGCCATCCGATACATAACGTGTCCTCACGTTCAGACCACTTAATACATCACTCGTTGCTTAGCAATTTCACTACCATCTTAAGTTCAATACTCATCTAAGCATGGATATACATTGTATGCAATATCATGATAACCATTCAAAATATACTTATAATGCCCTGTTAAAGGTTTACTTGATCCCCTTTATCTTTGACATTGTTCTTTTAACTTTACTTCATAGGTCCATGACATTGATCTGCAAATCAATCATTCCATTGCCCAATCTGTCTGTGACAGTAACCAGCACTTCAAATACCTTGCTCAGTCCTTTACTTAACTGTTGCAAGTCTGTACTCAATTTGCTCAGTCAATGACAGAAAGTTACCTGCAAGTTTAATTGATGTGCCTAAGCAATGACATAGAAAGCTACTTGTAAATCCATTGTTCTCTTGCACAGTCTTCTAACTGTAACTTGCAAGTTCATTCTATGATTCCCGATCAACCATAATATTGACCGTTACGGATGGATATTTAGAGATGGCGTTCTCGTGTCGTTACATGGTATGCGTCAGGTTCCTACTACCCTTCGACACAAACCCCAACACTCACTTCTCTCCCTCAATAGCTGTCCGTTACCGAGTCTCATAACGACTCCGGCAGCCATATGTGGGAATGTTTCCCGATCAACCATAATATTGATCGTTACGGATGGATATTTACTGATGACGTTCTTGTGTCGTTACATGGTATGCGTCAGGTCCCTATTACCCTTCGACACAAACCCCAACACTCACTTCTCCCCCTTAATAGCTGTCCGTTACCGAGTCTCATAAAGACTCCGGCAGCCATATGTAGGAATGTTTCTTGTGACTATGATTGTCCTCTAAATTCCCTTTTACTTACCAATAAGTAAAATATCAACTTCTCGCTTAATTGTATTTACTTACTAATGCTTCAAAATATCTTACTCAAACATTGAATTATTTTATACTCAAAACTACTTCAAAATATAGCCTTTATGTCTAGTAAATACTATCAATAATATTATTATTAGTAATATTAACTTTGTACTGTCTTTACATACAGTAAGTGGCATTTTGCTTACTAGTATGCTTACTGAAAAGTATTACATACTTATTCATTATTCTCAGTTAGTCCTTACTATTAGTCTTAATCCAATTAAAAAATATCTCTTTCTGTCTAGTAAGTACCTCCTTTAGTACTTATCATGTAATAAATATATCTTTCTTCATTCTTCACAATATAACTTAAATTTTCAGAAGTTTCGCTCCAGCAATCCAGTAAGTAAGCTTCTTCATATTAAATTATTTTGCTCTAACTTTATGTAACTCTTTTACTCTTTAAGTAACGCGACTTTGGAATGTCTTACCCGATGACATCAAAGGTATCACAAATAGGTACATTTTTGTAGTTTCTTTGTGTCATGCTTCAACACACCTGTGGCTTTACATCTGTCGTGGCTTAGGCACCTGATTTTCCATATATTTTCCATAGTTTTCCAGCTTGCCTTTCACACAAGTCTGCTTTACCAATATCATTGCTCCATGAAACTCAGCTTTGTAATTCTTGCCTAAAAACAACACACATATATGCATAAACAAATTTTGTAAACCTTACTCTCACACACTTGGTATGCACATGGTAAAATATTATCTTTAGTCATTATTAGTCTACTGCCACCAACTGATCACTGTTCTCTTTTCTTAACCATCACTCTAAATTCAGCAAAGTGCCAAAAACTTCCTTACCTCTTAACTTTGTATCAACTTATTGCAACAAAATATATATTCCAGTAAAAGAATAAGTGCTAGTGTTGCAAATAGGTAGTTTATTTCACTTCAGTGACTATCATTTATTCAGACAGTTTTGATGGTTACCACTCAATGCCGCATATTGTCAATATACTACTTGAGTTAGGACTAGGTCCTAATAATAACTCATATTTAATGTAGCTTCTGTATGACTTCTTACTTAGACATGTCTATTTGCTATTCTTTCATTCAAAATTTATTAATTCTCTAATGTCTAATTTTAATTCCGTTTTACTAGTAGGACATTTCATTCTGTCTAATTCTCAATACAGTTTCTTCTCTAGTAATCCTAGCCTAGGTTAGGATCCTAAATAAGTTTAATTTAAAATGATACTCAGAACTCAGAGCACATATAATATAATCTAATGTTTGTATTTGTATAGCCTAGGTATCCGTTAGATATTACTGATAAAGATCATTTTTCTTTAGATTATAAAACGAAATAACTAGTCCAATTCAGTTTCACTATAACATTATATCTGTGTAGTCTCTCGCTTACGCATCTAGGATGCCAGAAGTAAATCAGCTGTTGCCTGTCACTCTTACTAGATCTATCTTCACCGTTTAGCCAGCGAACTATAAACACTGTGGGTGTACACATTATCAAGCGCAAAATGACCTCATCAAAAGTATAGCGTAGATCAAAAGTAAGTGAGAGCGTCAAAAACCTGGGTGTATACTTTGATAGAACACTGTCATGGTCACCTCAAATCACAGAAGTTAGCAAGAAGGTATTTGGTGCTGCAGGATCTCTTAAAAGACTGAGGAACTTTTTACCCATTGAGACTAAAATTTCGCTCGCACAATCCTTACTCCTACCCATTCTCGATTATGCTGACCCCTGTTACCTGGACCTCACTGAAGAGCAATTCGATAAGCTTGAGCGTCTTCAGAATTTATGCATCAGGTTCATATTTGGGCTACGCAAATATGATCACATCTTCAACTTCCGCGCGCAACTCAAGTGGCTCCCTATCAGACTTCGTCGTAATTGTCACATCCTATCTCTTCTATACTCTATACTATTTCTACCTTCCTCTCCCAGCTACCTAAAAGAACGATTCACGTTTTTAAGTGATGTCTCAAATCGTAACTTACGCAGCTCCTACAATCTCCGTCTTCAAATTCCCCGCCACTCCTCCACATACTACTCAAAGTCCTTTTCCGTTCAAGCTGTTCGACTGTGGAATTCTTTGCCTATTAATATCCGTAAAGCCAAAACTTTGTGCAGTTTTAAAAACCAAGTAAAAGCTCACTATTTGTCCAAATTATGATTCAGTTTGTACTGGATTCGTTCGCATTATGCTCATTATTTTATTTTATTTGTTTTCATTACTTTATATATGTATATATGTATGTATATGTATTTTATTATATCTATTATATATGTAGTATATTTGTTTATTAATTTGTATTTAATGTATTTATATATTTTTTCAGTAGATTCTATCTTATATCTACTATCAGTAAATCCGACATACTGCATCGCCTCTCTCATAATTCACTTCTCTCTCTACCCAAAGGTTGACTGGAAGAGATTGCTACATAAGCGATAAGTCCGCCTTTGTATCATTTTTGTTTTTTTTTTCTCTGTATTGTTGTATGTCCTTTCTTCATGGTGCAATAAAGAGTAATTGTATTGCATTGTATTGTTTTTTGTATGACGACCCCCTTTAATTTTTAACTTTTTTTTATTTTTAGTATATGTTGTTATAGCGGCCATAGTAATAGGTACATAAAATCTGTGAAAATTCCAAGTACCTAGTTATGCCATTATAAAGATCTAGTTAAAAACGCTGAAAAAACACGTTTTTTGTATGGCGACCCCCTTTAATTTTTAACTTTTTTATTTTCAGTATCTGTTGTTATAGCGGCCACATTAATACATAATCGGTGAAAATTTCAAGTGTTTAGCTATTACGGTTCAAGAGATAGAGCCCTGTGACAGACAGCGGAGTCTCAGTAATAGGGTCCCGTTTGCACCCTTTGGGTACGGAACCCTAAAAACACACATCCTTATAATATATACAAATATGTACATATACATATACAGGGTTATTTTTAATTAACCGGCAACCTTTTTGGAGCAAGTTCAGTCCGTGATACTGAACCACTTTCCATAAAAACTATTATTGAAAAACGAAAAAAAAAATTTCGTCCTCCCATACAAAATCCATTTGGTTGAGCGCCGATTTGTACGAAATTCCCTTCACGAAATACCTTCTACGAAATCCACGGGAAGATTTGGAGTGGACCTATTCTACTCTGCCGGGAACCACACGCCCACTTCTCGGGAACCATACGGCCTCTTCCCGGGAACCACAGGGCCTACAGGTATGCTCAAATTATGGAAATTAAATAAAACAAAAATATGGCATAACACTTTATATTCTTTAAAATACACACCTAGAATTGTTCATTTCATCACAATACATGTATTTTAGTTTTTATTTTTATTTATACAACATTATTGCACTTGAATACATTTCTAAATACGTTTCATTTCAGGCATTTAACTAAACATATTTTTAGTTACCTACTCGCTTTTCGTCCATTTCACAAATTTTGCAAAAACGTGTACGATTTATTGTCTTTACATTTTAATAAAGTATGCATTGCGGTATTACAAAAAAAGAGCATTTGCTAGTAATATTTGTGATATGTAAAATACCAAGATATGTATTATCATCATATCATATCAGCCACAGGAAGTCCACTGCTGGACATAGGCCAAGATATGTATAAAAGTCATTATTTGCGTGAATTTCTAAAGAATTTACAACACATTCATCTACACTAGCATCAAATAGTTTAATCAACTACGAGTATTAAATTCAAAGCATTTGTTGTATACTTGATTGTAAAAGTACATTAACGTTTTTTATGCCTTTGATTAGGTACTCGAAATAAAATTCCTAACAATAAATTTGATGTGATAATATCCAATTACAACATGAAAACAGCATGACTTGACTATACACATCCCATCACATACCTATAAATATTGTTACTAATCTATGTAAGTAACATGTCTTAATTAGTATGTATTCTATAGTCAACAACAATAAGTATGTTTCAAAATGGAAGACATTATGCAGTATATTTTTATATTAAGTATACATTACAATTTCATCTTATTTAAAATTTAAACGAAAGTATTAAATTAAATATTTGTATTGAATCTATTTATTTTTTATTTGATATTGTCCAAAAATTATAAAGTATTGTGTTATTTGTTTGTACATGAAATTAAACTATTAATGAATTTGGATGTATAAATAAATTAAGTATTAAAATTCTAGAGGAATTTCGTAAAGTCTAAGATTATTTAATATTTTAATGTAAATATGTTCCAAACATTACGCACTGTTTTAATAACTTTTTACAAGCAAAGGTATCTATACCACACGCTATTTATATTTTAGTTGGAAGACTTCGTTGTTACAACTTAAAAAAGTAAATATTCATCTTGGAAGACAATGATTTAAGTATATATTCTATCAACATTAAGTTTTGTATAAATATGTATATAATAATAAGCTAATTTGACTAATTAACTGTAGGTATACATACAATCATGGAAGACATACTTTGTATACTGAAACAATCTCTATAAAAAATCAAAATAATATTTACGGCTAACTACGTCATGACTTGCATAAGAGTAAGGAAATCAGTATCTTATATTTTTTTTGATAATTTGCAACAAAGTCGCTGTCTGCGACGTTTCATATTTACGAAGTTGGCATAAATCTAAAAATAGTTCAACAATCACCTATACCTACAGTAAATTAAAATGGTAAGCCTATTTTGAAAGCTTTTATAAGAGCGGAGCCGGAATCATACATGCCTATAACTCCGAACAAAACTCCTAGACCTATAATAAAATAGTCATAGGCAATGGTGGTACTATCAAGTTGATTTCCCTTCAATTTTATATGGAAATAAGCCGGCCAGATGAAACTCAACATCGTTCCAGTGAAGCTTCCGATAAAGCCCATCAATATAGCGAAATGGGGAATAAATATAGCCATCAAAATGGTAAACATTATCACACCAAGCCTCCAAGCAAGACCCCATACTTTCAACTCCCCGTCTAGAGCATAAATTACCGGGAAAAATGTCTTTGGTTTACCTCTAAAGAGTGCACGTTCTAGCAAATCACAGGCAGCATAATATGGTAGAGGGAAACTTAGTACAGCTTTGATCACGAGGAAGAAATTAACGAGACCCTTGAAACCAGCAGATCGTAGATTGTTAGTAATAACTTGCTGCGTGTCGTTCTGGAAAGTCAGGAAACACAGGTATCCGAATATGGATTTAAACGCGGCTGCTGCAATATGCGACCAATTCAACATCCATTCGAACCGCGAACGATCTTCCATGTTTCCTTCCAAGGTGGGCAAGAAAATCTGAGATGTATAAGAGAATACGATGACTCCCAAGCTGATGGGAAAGTTTTCAAAGTCTAAACTCCATTTGACTTTTCCCCAGCCCCAATCACCAATATAAAGAATGCAGTAGCCAAGTACAATAGCATTTATTATCAAATGGCTCATTGTGCACCAAAAGGATAACATACTGACGCTTTTTAAGGACTTTAAGAAGGCTAGAGGAAGAAGGAATATTCCAGTAAGCATCATCCAAGATCGTGTATCAATTGAACCATCGGGGAAAGTGCCTATCATGAGATCTCCACAGACTACAACGTAGAGAATGCAAGTCATGAGCAGTTCAATGATTTGGGCTAAATTGACGATCCGAGCACCATATTTTCTACCAAAGCATTCCTTGGCGATGCTTACATAGGAGTCGCGGACTCTTACGCGTTGTCCTGAAACTGGGTCGTCTTCGTAAAGGCATTCGACGAGGATTTTGCCAGTATAGCAGCAGATGTGGGCAATCCCAATCATAGCTGCGATGGCCCAGTAGCCTCCTTGAAGCACAGCGAACGGTAGAGACACTACAAACATGCCCTGAAATAAAAATAAAAAACATTTTATGAACATGTGATAACAATACATATATGCTACTGCTGCATATGCTTTTATTTTTTAATTTTAAGAATTGTTACCTGAATTGCATTGGTAACATTCCAAGCAGCTTGAAATTCGTTAATCTTTGCTCCTGGTTTGCCTCCGCCCTCTTCAAATCCTCCTTCTTCTGAAGAAGCGTAAAAATCAACGCTCTGCATACTCTGAGTCCTGAAATTATTAATATTTTCGTTGAATAAATAATTAGCATCTTTAGATGTGGTCGTACTCTTTCTAATCTCACATTCTGGTTTAAAAATTTTTACATAAATTACTTATTCTAAATTAAAACATATTACTGGGTGTATTTAATATGTATTATCAACTTGACCATGTTCGGAAAATGATAATGAAATTATTGTCTAAATTTTGAAATCCTATATTTTTATATTTATTTTATGAGAAGTTTGGACCATTTTTTTGTTAAAGTACCTACCTAACTTACCTTAACGTGAAATCTAGAAACTGAAACTAAACTCTTACATAAATTAAACTATAATTATTAAAAAAAAAGAAATATATCCGGTAAAAAAATCAAGGCCGACCTAGGAGATGGCGGGATCACTAAGATGCTTGCTAATGGCAGACTTTGGCCCTGAGTATGGACGAGTGGAAAGAGAAAGGGGAGGCCTTTGCCTTGCAGTGGGACACCAATAAAGGATAATAAAAAAAAAGATCAAAAGAACTTACAAAATGAAGTTCGATCGAAATTATGTGAGCAGCATTATTGGAAATAATATATTAAATGTAATGTAATGTATGTATGACAGCTAGATTATACCTTGGTGCTCCATCCTGTTGAGGATAAGTGTTCTGGTAACTGGTGAAGGAGTCCTCAGCCTGCAGGTTTCCACTAAGGAATGGGTTCGTGGGGTTGGTTGACTGGTAGGTCGGGGATGTCGTCTCGTTCATTGTTGACAGTTCGCAGCTTTCCCCCATATTGTCTGTCATAAGTTTATGAGAAGAAATCATTAAAATTAAGGAAATTTTCTACAACTTAACAACTAGTAGCCAAAAATACTTTTCAAATACTTGTTATCTAAGTTTTGTATTTATCTAATGATTAATGGCACAATTTTACATTTGTATAATTAATTTTATTTTCTAAATAGTTATATTATACGCATATGTGTATTATATTTTGTCGAAATTTTTTAATTGAATAGGGAAAAATTTTCGCACTAATCGACGTCTTGGGTGACTGGAAAATTGCTGGCGCGCATTTCGGGTATTGCTCCATCGCGGAAATGCCGCCAGCCTTTTGTGTACCTGTGACGGCAGCGATTTCGCCTCAATTTTTTTTATAGTTAATTTAATTTATGTGAGTTCTATTTTAAATAATTTTAGTTAGATAAGTTTGAATTTAGCTTATATTTTAGTAAGTATGTTTGGTTTTAAGTTTTGTCTATATAAAATGTTAGCTTACCCAAGTTAGCAAATCTAACATTCTGCGGGGGGCGCGGAGGGGCAGAGGAGCCAGCCTTGTCTGGCATCTGTTGCCGCACAGTCTGCATCGCCACATCTAAAGCATTCTTCAACGGAGGCAACTTGAACCTATTTAGATTTATCATTTTCACCACTTTTTATTTTCTTTTTAAACTAAAATTTAATTCGACCTTGACCTCTTTAAAACTTATTAACGAGTATATTTCCGTATATTTATTATTAACAAATATCACTCAATTGACGTCAAAGGGGAAGACATTGATTTACTTATTTCTAATATATTTTTTACTTATCTAATAATGGAAGACTTTTACACTAGACTGTTATGGATTTACATTATTGTAATGAATTCGTTTTCCGAGCAGCCATCTTCCCGATTTTCACTGTTCCATTTTCAAATTGAAATTGTATTCCTTTGTTTGTTTATTTTTTTTCACTGAACACTTCTGTTGGTGACTGAACGGTTTATATACCGTTTTTGGGTTGTTTTTTGTGGGTTTTTAACATTTTAAATGTGATTTTGTATTAGCGATGGCTGCTCGGTGAGATTTTCGCGAGGGTGTGCGGCGGGGGAGACTGCGCGGAGGGTGCGCGGTGCCCTGGATCGATACAAATTCACTTCGAAGGACATGTTTGTCAAGATCACAAAGTTTATTTGAAAAAAAAAATAGAGCCATGATTAATTTTCCTAGAAATTATTAAGAACTTTTTATGGAGCCTTTTTGTGCCATTTCATTCTTATAACAAATCAACAAACAAATCAAACCAAATCTGGTTTATGAAACATTGTATAGTGCATATATATATATTGTAACGTTTATTGTAAGAAATAAATAAATAAATAACAAACATCTATAAAATAGTACAATTCATTATAAGTACATACTTAGTATCTTTTATATTTATACAGAGTGTAACAAAATTATACTAAAACTATTTTAAGGGTGAATTCAGTACATGATACTGAACCACTTTCCCCACGGAACATATAGCGAAATAGGAAAAAAATATTTTGGCCTCCCATACAAATTGACCGATCAGCTGATCCAAGTTTCTATGGATAGCAAAAAACTTTTTTCGTATTTCGATAAACGTTCATTGGGGAAAGTTGTTCAGTGTCATGGACTGAATCTACCCTTATATAATAGTTTCAGTATATTAAGTAAGACGTTATATAAATTTAAATGCTCACTTTGTAACGATGCTGCATGCATCATGTTCAAACCTCCTTTCTTCATCTCATCCTGTCCGATTTTTAAGGTTCCGTACCCGAAGGGTGCAAACGGGACCCTATTACTGAGACTCCGCTGTCTGTCCGTCTGTCCGTCTGTCCGTCTGTCCGTCTGTCCGTCTGTCCGTCTGTCTGTCCGTCAGTCACAGGGCTCTATCTCTTGAACCGTAATAGCTAGACACTTGAAATTTTCACCGATTATGTATTACTGTGGCGGATATAACAACAATTACTAAAAATAAAAAATAGTTAAAAATTAAAGGGGGTCGTCATACAAGAAACGTGTTTCTTCAGCGTTTTAAAACATTGTATGGTGGTACGGAACCCTTAATGTACGACTCCGACTCGCACTTGCCCGTTTATCATTCTTCATTTCATTTCAAATTCCCTTTCATTCGATTTTCAAATCATTTACTGATCCCTTTTCATTCATTCCACCATCATCTCTGAAGCTGATACTTCTCTCTATCTGTGGTACCTTATTAAATATTATTCTTTTATAACAGTCTCTTATACTCAGTACTCTTATGTAACTTAGTATCTGATAATAAATTATAATAATCTGTGTGTCGAGTCTCTATTTCTACCTCTTCTACTATCTTCTATGTGGGATCTCGCCTAGAGTGCCGGGACAGCTTGAGGTCCCACCACTTTCTTTTAAAACTGTTTGGATATAGATGGTTATACAAGTAAATTTGCTAAGACAAATTAAAAAAAACGGCCGATATTCAAGCGTTCACCCCTAATAAATTTTGCACGGCTGAACCGTTTTTCATCAAACATAGCTAAGAAACATCTCGACAGACAAGGCTTTCGATTAAAAAACCGCATAGGCATCTGTTTATTCGTTTGGGAGTTACGATATCACAAACAGACACACAGATACATAGTCACACGTCAAAAAAACCCTCTTTTTCACCGGGGATTAAAAAGTAGGTATAGTTTATTGGTTTGTTAGAATGTTGGAGATGTTTGTTGGAGAGTTGTCGTTAATGCAAATAGCTTTATTTATCGTCCCCGAGCCCCAAGTGGTACAGGTGACTATTTATAAACAAATACTTTTCTAAGGTAGAATTTATTTCTGATGGGAACTGGACTAAACTTTCGCACAAATGCATTCCAAAGGTGGGTTGACGTTTGGCACGTGGCCGATCTTAAAAGCCACTGCCAATTCGTTTTAGATGTTCAGGCGTTTGCTTTTTACTTCACACAGTTTTCGGCAGTTTGCTCGACCAGAAGGTCCCAGGTTTGAGGCTACGTCAGATACCTTGAGGCAGGTCGAAAATCTGGCTAGTATCAGCTATTAACACAGTCGATAATAAACAAGTATTTTATTAAAAATATTTTCAAAAACAAAGCTTATATATAAAATAAAACCGGCCAAGTGCGAGTTAAACTCGCGTGGAGAGGGTTCCGTACAATTGATTGAATTCTTATAGGTTTTCTTGTAATCTACAAGCAATGAACTATATTTCGTATTGGGGGGGAATGGTCAATTTTCGACTTCTTTCATGAATAAAATCAAAACTGTTTATTTTATAATTATAACAACAATATATTTGAGATCCTCATAGCGAGCGCTTTCATTTGATATATGACACAGTAAGGTTTGCAAAACTTTTTTTTTTCAATTTCCTAATTTGTCCCCCAAAAATGACCCTTATTAAAAAAAATATATTTACTTTGCACATGTGTGTTTGAGTCTTAAGATTACACCATCCTACCAAATTTCACTTGATTCGGTCCAGTAGATTCGAAGCAAATTGGCTGTGACAGACGGACGGACAGACAGACGCACGAGTGATCCTATAAGGGTTCCGTTTTTTCATTTTTTGTACGGAACCCTAAAAACAAAGCTTTTAAAAAAAGTGGAGTACTTTACTCAAGACGAATCAATTGAGCCCAAACTCGGTAGGGTTATGTTGTTTTACCACAGAGATGCCGTGGTCACCTGCCGGCTTCATCATGAGATCAGGCCATTAGTACCATAATATTGCATTGTCACCCTACTTGCATAAGTATGTAAAGTTTCATCTGTTTCAATCGAATAATGGGAAGTGGGTCTAATTTAGCTTGCAAGTTTGATTACGGACACACAGACAACGGGACAGGTGAAACAAAATAAAAACTTGTAAAAAAGTAAGTAAGCTCGAGCTTATTCGTATACTTATTTTGGTATAAGTATATGTATATGTAATTCATAGCTATTCGGGGTCACCAGTGTAACGCTTATGTATATAGGCGCTAACTGACGGTATCATTTATTTAAAGTCCTTTTTGTATGTAACCAAACTTGATTTACTTGTATATGTAACACGCGATACAAGTAAGGCAGCGCGCGGGCGACTGCCTTTCCAATGAACTTAGCGTCTAGACAAAATGCCACCTAACCACAATACAGTGTCTTCCGAACCCCTACATATAAGTGTATATATATTTTTTTAGAATATATATTTATTAGGACGAAGATAGGTATTAACAAATTATTAAAAAAAAAAAACTAAACCTAGACTAATCTACTTAAACTATGGTACCTCTATATTACACCCAAAAGGAGTTGCGGTCATAAGCTAGTGTTTGATATTTTATTAATTACAGCAATAAATATGAAGTTAACTACGTTTTATCAATATTCTTTTTAACAAACTATGACTAAGAGTCGGTCAATTAAAAATATAATTGCTTGTTAAGGAATTAAGAGTGGTTTTCCAGTAGTCGGCCGCTACCATCATGTTTCAAGCGCACCATGGATGGTTGAGAGTTCTTTGTTTATCATGTTTTTCTGTTATGGTGGTAAGTACATCTTTTTTATTATGGTTGGCATGAAGTAAGATACATATACGAGTATTATAGAGTGTCTGTGTCTAAGTATCTAATAAACAAGTAAATATTAAAAAAAACAAGCTTTTCCTAAAACATCATCATCATCATTAGGTCTTTTGTAGTCTCCACTGCAGGAGCACGACCCTCTCTGTACTACCAGAGCCATATATATTCCAGAGCAGTCAGAGGATTTGTCCTACACTCTCCACGCTGGCCAGACGGGTTGGAGAGGTCTCATTGATGTTTTTAAGCTTTATTTAGCTTGTGTTTCCTAATTCGCCTTTTACGACATCGATGGGAAGACTCAGGTCATTGGTACTATCATATTACATTGGCACCCAACTTACATAAGTATGTCATTCAGCTCAATGGAATAATGGGAAGTGGGTCTAATTTAGCTTGCAAGATTTGATTACGGACACACAACGGGATAGGTGAAACTAAATAAAAATAAAAGCTTGTAAAAAGTATGTCAATTTATGAAGTGAACACGGGTGATCTACGGACGACACACTGAAATCGTAAGGTTACGCACAACACAATTTATATTTATATTTTCGTAGCATACAATCTGCAGTAACAATTTGGTGCTGTCTGTGCTGCTCGTGTGTAGCCATTTTTAGTGGTTGTAGAGTACTCCCTACGACGTGGCTGTCCTCGCTACGAAACTTGTAGCACTCATTTACGAAGTACGAAAAAATGCTACCAAATCGCAGATGTTATACGCATACATTTTTCCTTGTACTTACGTTAGTAATTATATTGTCTTTGCTTGTACTCAGAATGTTATTATTAATGATAATATGAAGAAAATAATTGAATATCTTAGATTTTGCTTCTGTAACAAACAAATGGATGATTTTATCTCGTCGTTGCCCTGAGGGATGTTGCAAGAAAAAAAATACCTACAACAACAAGATTAAACAAGTTAGTTCAAATAAGGGCGCCACTTTTGCATAGTATTTGCCACAATCACCACTTATTTTGCTAGCCGTGTGGTTTAAGCAGAGTAGAATAGGACCACTCCAAGTCTTGATCCCGTCGATGTCGTAAAAGGCGACTTAGGAAGTACAAGCTAAACAACGCTTAGGTATACTAAGACATTTTTAGTTATTTGTGATTCTAAATTTAATTTTAAGCATGTTAGCCCTAGCGATATAATAGATGCTTTTAAACAGTTAAATTTAAAAAAATCAGAAGATCACTGGGGCATGTCAGTAGCCGTAGTAAGTCATATTATACACATAATTGCTGCCGATTTAGCTTTCATATTTAACGAATGTATTGATGAAGGCATATTTCCTAACTTAATGAAATGTAGTAAACTAATCCCCTTATTCAAAAAAGGAGAAAAAACAGACCCTGGCAACTACAGACCTATCTCTATTCTGCCAGTTTTGAGTAAGGTGTTCGAAAAGATAATGCTCAATCAAATGCTACTTCACTTTAAGACCAATAATCTTTTCCATAGCCAACAATACGGCTTTACTGCTGGAAAATCGACCACCGATGCAGGAGTAGCACTTATTACTAATATCTACGACGCGTGGGAAAACAGAA
The DNA here is from genome assembly GCA_963576875.1 of Acrobasis repandana. Taxonomy (NCBI): domain Eukaryota; kingdom Metazoa; phylum Arthropoda; class Insecta; order Lepidoptera; family Pyralidae; genus Acrobasis; species Acrobasis repandana. The sequence goes on from OY756238.1 coordinate 6,515,348, forward strand.
ATGATGCAATTGGATCATTTTGCGATCTTTCTAAAGCATTTGATTGCGTTGATCATCCAACACTTTTGCTCAAATTTCGTCAATACGGTTTTGATGATAAGTCAATTAAATTAATAGAATCTTACTTAACAGATAGGCTTCAAACTGTTGATATAAACGGCGTAAAATCACACGGGTCTAATGTGAAAATGGGCGTTCCCCAAGGTTCAATTCTAGGACCGTTCCTTTTCTTAGTTTATGTCAATGACTTGCCTTACATGGTTGAGAAAGAGGCTGACATGGTGCTGTTTGCTGATGATACCTCGCTAATATTTAAAATAGATCGACATAACAGTGATGCTAGCGCGGTGAACAGCACCTTATCTTTAATTTCTGATTGGTTTTCGGCCAATAACCTAATGTTAAATGCGAACAAGACCCAATGCATTCGATTCTCTCTTCCTAATGTGAATCAAGCCTGCGTTGACATACTAATTAATGGTCAGAAACTCGATCTGGTTGAAAGTACTACCTTTTTAGGAATCACAATTGATTCGAAACTTCAATGGGGCGCTCATATAACTAAACTTTCTAATAGGCTTAGCTCTGCGGCTTACGCTGTTAGGAGAATAAGACAATTGACAGATGTAGCAACTGCTAGACAAGTGTACTTTAGTTACTTTCACAGTCTAATGTCTTACGGGATACTTCTATGGGGGAGTGCAGCCGACATTCAGACTATTTTTCTTTTACAAAAAAGAGCAATTCGTGCTATTTACGGTTTAGGATCAAGAGACTCACTGAGGGAATTATTCAAGGAAATAGGTATACTTACTTTTGCATCACAATTCATATTTGAAAATATAATGTATGTAAGGAAAAATATTTCCTTGTTCAATAAAGTAAGTGATTTTACAGATAGAAATTTACGTAATAAGAATGACTTAGTTAGCCCGTATTACAGGCTGAATACAGTCAGTAAGTCTTTTATGGGGAAGTGTATACTTTTTTATAATAAATTGTCAGAATCGGTCCTTGATATGCCAGACAGAAAATTCAAAGCTTATGTAAAGAAAGTACTTTGTGAGAAGGCTTATTATAGGACCGATGACTATCTTAAAGACAAAAAGGTGTGGCTTGAGCTTGGCGCGGGTCCCTCTTAAAGGTTTGTATACTTAGACATGTCATAATTTAGGTACATTGGTACATACTAAATTTACAAATTGACATTATTTTAAATTTCGTAATTCTTATAATTCAATTTAATTATGACATAATAAACAATGTAATCTCTGTCCATCTATATAACTAATTTTAAGTTTTTAGTTTGTTAGTTGACGTCTTTGGAGAAAACGTGCAGTGCAGTTTGTTGCCGCTTCTTCTGCACTTGCGCCTAGGAAGCGGCGTAAACTTAGCTGTAAGTAACGATTTGACGTCAACATTTGTGCAAAACAAAACAAAGTGACTATTATTAAGAGATATTATAAATATCCTATGATAATAAAGATATTTTGAATTGAATTGAATTGAACATCAGTGAGACCTCTCCAACCCGTTACGCTAGTCTCCACGCTAGCACCAGACAATTTGGGCTACAGTCTAGTCCCAAATCGTCTGGCCGCTTTGTCCAAGTAATTCCATTCTACTCTGCTGAGAATTACACGGCATTAAATAGTATCAGCAGCAGCAGGCCGCTCTAGATCGGTCATTTTGGAAATCCCTGGGAGAGGCCTATGTCCAGCAGTGGACGTAATGCGGCTGAAATTATGATGAATTAGTATCAATTCAATTAGTGTGATTTGTCCTTATCTATTTATTATTTATTTATTATTCTATCTTCCCTCCAGGATTCATACCTTGTCCGCAACCACCCATGTTGCCAAGAACCGGCCGACAACTTGACCCTGGCGATGGTGATCGACGCGTACGAGATCTACGGCCACGACCCCACGGAAAAGCTGGATCATCTGGCCCATTACCAGATCGAGATGATGAAGATCAAACGCGCTCCCGACCAGGTAAGAAGCATTGCTCTCTCTATAGCTTGTTGTTATTGTTTCACCAAGTGGAATACTATAGGTCTCACAAGGAAGCTCAAGCTCAGAACGATACGGGTACCATCACTTGTAACACGAAGAAGAAGATGCCAAGAAGGCAGAATGACGCTGAAACATATTATGATCTTCAGTCACTAATAAATAGCCTACCGCCACTGATTACGGATGGAGGATGTGTAATGAGGCATGTCATCTGAAAGCAGTGTTACTCTTGATTCAACTTCTAAGGCTACGTTAAAGCCAGGAGATTTAGACGACTTATTCCTAGTGCAAGAGATGGTGGTGCATCACTTGAGCTAGGAATGACCGTTCTCGGTCGTCTTCTCATTGTAGCGCGTTTTCGGTTGCATCCTCACCTTCTTGGAAGTCCGGGGTGTGCTTTCCGGATATTTCTTCACCATATATATATATATATATATATATATATATGTATATATATATATAATCTATATCAAGTGGTCTAAGTCTTTTTTCTTCCGGTTTTGTGTTCTATTAATGATTGATATAGATGTTGGGGTAGAGGTGCAATATCAACATGTATGAGGTTCTTTCAAAAAAAAATTATAACAGTGTTTTGGTTTCAGTACATAATAAACGAGCATATTCACATAGCGACTGACCATTTGGCTCGGTTTGTCCATATGCATATCAAGGAGTTAAAGGTAATTTAATTTTATAACTTGTATAATTCTCCTTATTATATTTTACAATAGATGTTAAATGTTCTGTTCTGGTTGCATATTCTGCGTCATTAACCTATGAAGACTTTATTATTGTCAATACTAGGCGTATAAATAGATTTTCTGTCATATTGAGATTTTTGCACATTCATTTTATAAATTTCATCAATAGCTGTACCTACATTTGGATTGAAATCATTCATACGTTATAGAATTATCTACTTTTAAAATTATATTAACATTTTTTGTTAAAAAATTAAAATATCAACTGTTCTTAAATTTCTAAACAAATTATAGCCTATGCAACTGTTAGTAGTGGTGGTATAAAGAAACTCACATACATGAACCCTAAAGTCATTACAGTCCTTTTTTGGGGCAATGGTGCAAAGCATCTTCCAACTATTTTAGTCTTTACGTTAATTAACACAGATATTTTCAAGGTATTATTGATAGCATTAGACGACGCCATAGACAATATGCTGACCATGTATGACAACCACAACGCCATCAAAACTGAGCGGGTAGCGTCGTTCAACTCTCCTATGGGCGGTGCTGTGCCCACAGAGTTCTATATGAGTCAAGGTTTGTTTTCTTTTTCTACACCTTTATTATTTTAATCTATTTCCCTTTCTTTCTTATCACATCTATCTATATATGCCCGTTTGCCCGTATTATTTAGGTACTTATCTATATCATTATGTACTTAACATGGGTCCACTGCTGGACTTAAGGTCTCTTGCAAGATTGGGACGATTTGCCCATGCAAACCACCCTGTGCTGGCAGGTTGGTTGATTGCAGTAGATGGCTCCCTGTTATCTGATATTTATACCTCGTACGTACGTACGTAGTCGCCCCTTACGACACCCGTGGAAGAGAAAAAGGGTGGTGACAAATTGTAGTCGACTATGGCATCACCACGTGGTTTACTTTCTGCCCCTCATTATTCTATTTTTTACTTATAATATCTAAACGGGCATATGCGACTCGTAGCCTACGCCCATTTTGAATAACTTGATGTAGTATACTGCACTATAGTCTCTCTTATATTACTATGACAATAATCTCTCGGGAAAACCATGACATTTGCTTTTAAAATTCTTTTTCTTATCTTTCTCTTTCTGCGGTGACATATATTGTAGAGTTTGAAAAGCAAAATTATTGACTGAAAAAACTTATGATATTATAAAAGCAATTGATCCAATCTCTCATTAAATATTACCTAAAACGTACGAGTACTTTATGAATATACCCTAATAATAAGTAACGACGCCTTATAAGTAGACATACAGACAAACCAGTTAATATTAAATTAATAATTATTTACACAGAAAAAATAAACTTCTGGATTGAAATTTAGTATAGGTGTTCCACAAGAGCATGTTTTGGGTCTTGTTATATCTAAAACCTATCTATTAAAGACTTATTGCCAATTTTCCAGAGTACTACTGCGGCAAGAACGTGTACATCTTTCTTTCTGAGTTGTACACTGACATCTACTACATGGGCCGAGGTCCATCTCCATACTGCGAAGGGCGGGCCTTCCATTTCATGGGCTTCGTGCACTTTATGGACGACACGCATTACTTTTTGGAGGAAGACCCCAATGTCGTATTCCAAATGGACAATTATATTCATGGGTTGGAGTGTCATCACGCAGTTTGTATATTTAGGCAAGTTTCTCATTTTTTTATGCTCTTGTTATTTTTATTTTTATCAATGTGGTCGTAATGGATCCAAGTGAACTTTATTCGTGTTGTAGGTTCTTCTCACATCAATTTCTTTCTAGTATCCATCTAATAAATATTTGAGCAAGTCCAATCATCATGAAATATTACTTTATCTGCTGCTACAGCGTAAGATTTTGATATCTTCGCCAATTGTGAACCGATACTGATGATTATTTTTTTATTTAAAAGCCCTACACAGTTAGAATCATATTCATCTGGTGAAGATATAATATGATGAAGAACTTTGGAGATATGGAAGAAACTCTACAAGAAAATGAAGTTGGCTGTTTTTTTTATTTAAAAATGTTACTATCTTATTTAATCCAGGTTTCCTTTCAAGAAAAGTATGCAACACGTCCGAGATGTCGCCAACCTTCCCAAAGCCGTGGTGAAATGCGGCTTGATCACGTACAAGCTGCCGCCGCTGACTGCTGCCTCCTGCATCATCACGTCTGGTTCCTTCATATTGGACTTCAATGTACAGGGCATTAGGTTCAGACATTACGACTACTTACTGGTAAGAACAAGCATTTACATTAGGAGTAATTCATCCAGCTATTCTTAAATTTTGCAGTCATTCGAGATGTCTCTTTCATGTTGATCTGAGAGAAAAGAAAGCTTATAATGTATCAGCTGCTTCTCTTCCCTAACAGAGCCTAAGAGCTGATCGAGAAAATGGGTGAAAATATGAATCATCACCCATCACGCTAAAAGTGGACTTGGAGTCTTGCGGCCCTGGGCTCTGTATTCTTATAGACCCAAAATGCTCTGTCTGTCCCATTAGGGATAAAGACGTGATAGTATGTAAGCTCCGTGCTGATTTTGTTAGACATTATATACAGACAAAAAAAAATTTTATACCCTTAAAATAGTTTTAGTTTTTAAAATTTTAAAGGTAGATTCAGTTTCTGATATTGAACAACTTTCCCGAAGGAACATATTTCGAAATGTGTATTTTTTGCTTTACATAGAATCTTAGATCAGCTCCAAATATGCCTTAAAATAGTTTTAGTAAGTATATTTCGTGAGTCCCTATAGTCACTTGCATAATATAAAGATGTCGTGACACTCGTGACATTCCAGACAATACCCAGTGGTACTACTTACTACACCAAAGAGCCGCATTCCCCGCTGTCGTGTGACCACCACGCCTGCGAGTGGAACAACACTAATTTCTATGGAGGTACGTAGTAAACCAACATCAATTTTGAATACTTTAGGCTTGAAACTATGTCAAGCAGACGTCCGCTACGGGATTCCGCGCGTGACCACGCGCGTGTCCCCGCGCGCGGACTACGCGCGGGTACCCTTCGCCTTCGCAGAGACCAGATTATGGAGACAAGCTAGTGTACATTTAAGGACGTGTCGATGGAGAATTTAATATATTACTACGTAGGAAGATCTATGGCAGTCGGTCGATCTGCTCTATAGTCAAGCCCGAGCCGCTAGCGGACACCACGTCAAAGAAGACAGTAAGAGTAACATACAGAACGGAATCTCCTAAGGTCCCGCGCAATATACGTCCCCGTTCCCCGTCCCCGCACCTCTCCTCTGTTCTCGCCTTGGCGACGGGCGGTTCTTCTTTGCTGGTCTAGGAGAAAAGAAAAAACATAGAATGTACCAGCTGCTTCTCTTCCCGTGCAGATCGTAAAAGCCGATCGAGGTAATGGGCGAGAATCTGAATCATATGAATAGGCGATGCAGTTAGCAACCCATCACTATTATGATTTCCCTTTTCCATCTTCATGCCCACCATTACGCTAAAAGTGGCCTGGGCTTTACCGCCCTTGGCTCTGTCTACCCCGTTAGGGATAAAGACGTGATAGTGTACCTAGGCTGTTTTGATAAGTACCCGTTTATGGAAAAAAAAAACATTTTTTTTGTATATATGCGTTTATTTTTCTACGTAGTCACCTTCTAGCTCTATACATTTGTTCCACCTATACTCAAGCTAGGTTGGGAAACAAAAAGAAATCGCATGGGGCCAAATCTGGAGAATACGGGGGGTGAGACAATAGTTCGTAGCGTAACTGTGCTAATTTAGCCGTCACAACTCTGGACGAATGAGCCGGGGCGTTGTCGTGATGAAATAGTACTTTTTTCTTTTTTAAATGGGGTCGTTTGTCCTTCAACTAGGCGTCAAATTCATCCAATAAATTGGTATAGTACTGCCCTGTTATTGTTTTTCCTTTTTCTAAATAGTCAATATGTATAATACCCTGCGAATCCCAAAAAACGGTCGCCATGACCTTTCCAGCCGAAGGGACGGTTTTTGCTTTCTTTGGAGCAGGTTCACCCGGTAAAATCCACTGCTTCGACTGCTCTTTCATTTCCGGGGTGTAGTGGTGGACCCACGTTTCGTCCACGGTCACGAAACGACGCAGAAACTCCTTCGGGTTATGTTTGAACACGGTCAAACACTGCTCCGAAGTAGTCAGTCGGTTCCGTTTTTGCTCCTCCGTGAGTAAACGCGGCACCCACCTCGCCGATACTTTATTCATACCCAATTTTTCTTCTAATATGTGTTGTACCCTCTCGATTCAAACATTTACAGCATCACGATTTCTCGAAGTTTAATTCGGCGGTCGGCTAAAACAATATTTTCAATTTTCTTAACCATATCGTCTGTAGTCACCTCAACTGGCCGGCCTGGGCGATCCTCATCAAATACGGTTGTTCTCCTCCGCTTAAACTCGTTATACCAATATCTGACGGTTGTCATAGAAGGAGCACATTCATGGTAAACCGCTTGCATTCTTACTTTTATTTCATAACATGTTTTTCCTTCCAAAAATAAGAATCTAATTACAGACCGATACTGTTCTTTCTCCATTTTAACAATTTTAATTTCACGCCTTTACTGAATCGTTGTCAAATGAGGAAAAAAACAAAAGAATGCCATTTTTATTTTTATTTTCCCGCCTCTGTAAAATGGCATAAAAAGGTGGTATATTATACTTATTTGCGGCCAGTGATATTAATATATTTAGAAAACGGGTACTTATCAAACAGCCCTCGTATCTGTATTTAATTTTCAAACAATTAAATCTGGTTACTTACCGATGGACCGTCATTTCTTGACACTGCCGTGTTCCTTGAATGTTTAAATTATGTTTACCATGCTTTTATGGTTTTCGCATAAATACTGTCGAAAGCACTAGGAGTCATATAGGGCTAAAAAGTGCCCAAGTGAAGTTTATGGAGATACTTAGCTACAATTGAACGGATCTAAACAGTGATATTTGTTGTCTCCTCTAGTTTTACATAGCTCTTTGTTGTAAGGTCCATTCGTGGTGCCCGGCGACCCGGGCACCGGTCTATCTCCGCCGGCAGTGTTCGTGGAGCGCACCACGGAAGCCTTCTTGTTCACTACCGAGCCCACTAACGGCGCAGACAACTTCAGTGGTAAGATAGAAGAGCTATACCGTTTTAGATTCCACTGCAGGAGCACGACCCTCTCTGTACTACAGATCTATGCTTAGCCAGAGCAGTCAGAGGATTTGGCCTACACTCTACAACCCAGATGGGTTGGAGGGTCTCATTGATGTTTTGAAGCTTTGTTTAGCTTGTGTTTCCTAAGTAGCCTTCTACGACATCCACGGGAAGACTTGGAGTGGTCTTATTATACTTTGCCGGAAACTTATATATACTTATCTTAAATCATAATGGTCTAATATTCAAACTAGAAATGAAAATTCACCCAACTGTTTAATGAATCTCTGACTGAACTGAATGTTAAAAAATAGTTAAATCGAGAGCGGGTTGCTTAGACAACACGGAAGGGTTAGCCTTAGGGTCAGTTTACACCGAGACGCGACGCGACGCGACGTAGCGCGCACGTGAAAGAAATATAGAACTTGTTTACTAGACAAAAAGAGTAAGATTTATTTCGATTATTCATATTAATTAGAACATTGAGACAATAATGTGTTTGTTTTTCTTGCAGATTGTAAGTATAGTTTTGTTCTTTCTACGTCTCCATTTCACATAAAGATGTGTTGTATTTTTGCTAATATATCAGAAAGAACAAGGGCGTATCCGGGTATTCTCCGGTTGAGAAAAAATTAAGTCAAAATTATTTATTGCACAACTGTTTTTAAAGTTGGTGATCGATTTCTCTCCTGCAATTACTTACCATATTTTCGTATACGATGTTTCGCAGACACCCTCGACGGCTGTTGGTTCATGTTCCCGCCCAACTACGGGTCCATCGCTGGTGTCAGCTACCTGGACCCATTGTCAGTCCACGAGTACCGGTACACCTGTCAAACTAGTGGGACCAAGGTAAGACTGAGAAAGTGGCTGTCAAGAAGCTTGTGATGGCTGATGGTTCATCATTAACACTCAGCTGTAGATTCTTAAGATTAGTCTTTAAAAAAAGTAACTCCATAGCTATAGTGGTGTAGACTGGTAGGAATGCAGATTACTATGCGCGCAGGCGGCCCCTCAGGGGTGGTAAATTCAGTTATACAAATCGTTTGTCCAGAGTAATAAGAATGAAATTGGCTTGCAATGGATGTCTAGGTATCTATACGAAAAGGTGCTGAGTTCTGACGTGAGCTAAATTAAACCATATCGTTAGCCACATTGAGTAGATATTTCTTTGAATTTCTTTGCTGAGTGAGACTTCTGTACGTTAGTATTATTTATTCTGTGCTTTGGGCCGCTCAAAAAATCTGTCACCAGTGCAGTATTAGCACACTACATAAGGAAGATTAACGACAATTAATTATGTATTCGTACTTTCAACGGATGTCACGGTAATTGTTAACCAACGCTGTGCTATTTGTTTGTGTGTATAAAAATGTTTCAAAACTAAAAACCAACTTAATTGGTACCAGTGACAGTCTCAGAAAAAAATTGGTACGCAATTAAACAATTGTTTACTTACATTATTTTGACTTAAAAGCCAATATGTGAAATAGTTAAAGTGGACAGTCATAGTACGGCTGTAGTGATATTTGTTTCGCGGTCTGTGTGGGCGTCTTCGGGCGTCGTCCGCCACTCAATCGGCTATGAAAACCAGTGGACTCGTATAGATTTGTCGCCAGAAGCAATCAAAGGTCCCTTAAAACAATCAAAGGCCTACACCAACCTTTGATTAACTGTTAGAAAAAAATAATTTCCCACGTTTTATTAACTTGTTCCTGGCTAAATACGCAGCAGCGTCAAGCCATAAAAAAAAAAAAACTACTTGTCAAATCGGAGCGGAGTTCAGATCGAGCACAGAGTAGGTAATAATATACTACGTTCAGAGTAACAAACATAAAAAATACGAATTAATTGATCACCTCCTTTGTTATGAAGTCGGTTGAAAAACAATAGGGTATTTCACTGTTTGCTTTTGGACCATAGGTACCTATTATACGAAACCACAAATTCCATTTCCACCAGATTTGAAAGACTTATAACAGCGGATTAAAATAGGTAATTATTTTTTGTTTTCGATTTCGGATGACCTATGTTACTTTTCGATATACTTAATTAATGAAAAAAATTGAGTGAAATACCATATTGATAACAAATGCAACGATGGCTGCGTTTCGATCGGAGGGGAGCTGGATGGGGAGCGTCATTAACTTAGTGTTGTGTGTCAAGGGCCTGTACTGGTACCCGCAATGGATGGGCGCGCCGCCGCACCACCCGTACCCTCAGTCCGGCGACCTGCCCGGCAACCCGGCGCCGTCCGGCGTGTTCTTCCCACACCAACAGGAAACCATTAAAATACCGCCCAGCCATTAATCTTAGTTGTACGCTCATTAATAAAAAGGTTAATTTAAAAGACTTGTCTTTTATTCCCGAATGGACATAATTATCAGGTCCTTTTCAGTCTCCACTGCAGGAGCACGACCCTCTCTGTACCGCCAGAGCCACACTTGGCCAGAGCAGTCACACGGACCCGGCCCACACTCTACGCTGGCCAGACGGGCTGAAGAGGTCTCATTGTTGTTTATAAGCTTTGTTTAGTTTGTGTTTCTTAAGTCGGCTTCTACAACGTCCACGAGAAGAATTGGAGTGGTCCTATTCTGTCGGGAACCACACGGCTTATTGTCATGTTCCTATTAAATTTCGGCATGTATTTAAATCGATATCTGTATATTCCCTTTTTCCGAACAAAACATTTTAAAGTTTCAATAATTATGCACACTAATTAAATAAATCAAATTTAGTATACTGTTTAATGGTATTTGCAGAACTGTTATCAAAATAGTATGTGTAGTTTTTTTTTGGTTCGCAAACTGGTTGTTACATTATTAACAAATAATAAACGTGAGTTCACAAAATTAAATATAAAATTTACAACCTTCTAGGAGCGAACACAGCATGCATACAAAATATGTTAGCTCACAGTAGAAAATTTTTAAGGTATAAATAAATATTATGATTAAACTATATATTCATGAAATAAATAAATTATAAATTATTGAAGGATTGAATTATTAAAGTGTTTAAACGTAAATCAAAATTACTAATTGCACAGCAAAATACTGAACTGAAAATATTACTACACAAACTGCAATTTATATTTGTGGCGTAGTAAAATGGATAGAACTGTCCTAGCGTGTGTTGGTCTCAGTCCTAACATAACCTTACCTATATATACTTACTTTTTACTTTAAGATTTCCACACAAAAATAGAAAAAAAAAACATTTTTGTGATTCCCCATACTTAGAAATGAAACTCAATTTTTTTTATCAAACCCTTACGTGTGGGGTATCTATAGATAGGTCTTCAAAAATGATATTGAGGTTTCTAATATAATTTTTTTCTAAACTGAATACCTAGTTTGCGCGAGAGAAACTTCCAAAGTGGTAAAACAAAAAAAAATATATGATGTACATTACCATGCAAACTTCCACCGAAAATTGGTTTAAACGAGATCTAGTTAGTAGTTTTTTTTAATACGTACATCTTTAAGGTGAAGATATAGGCAAATGACCTTGAAGTGGCGCCCTCATTTGAAATAAATTGTTAACTCGTAAATATGGAGATAATTTCCATATTACTCTTCGTCATGCACTAGATAGCCCTTTAAATTATTTTATAAACCACCGTTGAAAGTATTTACATTAGTCCGTCTAGCTTTAAAACTTGCCTCCGCCAAAAGTGGCCACGGCAAGTTTTAAAGCTAGACGGATCACCAATAATAGTTTTAACGGCAGTTCATAAAATAATTTAAAGGGCTATCTAGTGCATGACGTAGAGAAATATGGAAATTATCACCATATTTACGAGTTAACAATTTATTTCACACTTCAAGGCCATTTGCCTAGGTATATCTTCGCCTTAAGCGCCTATCGCAATTTGATTTATTTCTGTTTTTCAGTGACCGATACTAAATTTCAACGGTCAAGTAAAGGTAATGACTCCACTATATTGCACATTCACTTCACCTGTTGAAAACGCACCGTATGTGTTTTCATTTTCGCAAAACACACACGATGCATTTTTCAGCAGGCGAAGTGTTAACTTGTCTTTAGAACAACTTTAAAAATCAGGTACTTTGCCTATTTAATATTATTGCAGATAGTTTTAGGAAACAGAGACCAAGGAAACGGTGGAGGGAATGCGTAAGGGAAGTAGAGTAGGAAGGGAAGTAGGGAGTAACGGATAATTTAACAAAGGATAGAATGAGATGGAAAACGCTGACATACTGTGTCGACCCCACATAAATAGTGGGACATGGACAAGGCAGAAGGAAGAGTGTTACGTATCAGAAAATAAACTTGAAAAATACGATTTTTAATAACTTTTATTCATATTCATTATAATCATAATTTACACAAACATAACGAAACCTAATGCCAACTCGGTACACGGTGACAAGTCATTTCTAACCTATTTAATATAGATTTAAAATAAAATACAAAATTAATAAAATTAAGTTGCCTAAAAATAACACCGTTCTGTAACAGTCACGCGAAATAAAAATTAAGAAAAAAATGTCTAAATACTCAAAGCAGCGCTGTGCGAAGACCACCAAGTAATAATAATATATCGAAAACATATTTCAAAATAATCATTGCATCCAAAACTGACACGTAAAACAACTGTCTCTGTTTCAATTTTAAGGAAAGTGAAGAGATGTGAACACAAAATACGTGCCCTATTTTTCTGTACTACAAAGAAAAATATCGTTTAATGGTAGACGGTTTTATGGGTGTTTTAAATGTATTTTCGTTTCGAATATATCTGTAATATCAGGCGAATGTTTTACTTCAAATAGTAGCTAACTCTTGCACTTCTTATAATACGATTGGCGAAGGAAGGACGGGGTCATATTCATTCGACATAATTTTATTTGGAAGTCGCATTAATAATAAAAGTTGATTCAAATAAGGCGGCATATTTAAAGTTTTAACCAAGAAAATGTTCAAAAATATGGTTTACTCACGTATAGATCGACTGCTTTAATGAGTTCTTACCTGCGCGGTACAGGGGTGCGGGGGTACGACGACTGTCGGGACTGAGGAAGGTGCGGGCGTAACGTCATACCCCCGCGCCTCTGTACCGCGCAGACGAAAACTCATTAACGCGGTCTATAATGTAATTGAAAACGTCATTATGAAGACGATCATCAAAATAAACCGAAACTATTCGTCGTAAAATCGTACTTAAATTTGACACTTCGCGTATAGATTACAGAACAAAATTAACACTATTGCACAAAACGTACACAATTGCCGAAGATGCTGAAACGTCAGTACAGTTGTGACGGGCTAAGCTCGAAAAAAGCCGGGGAATTTAACTAGTCACTACTTACGCTATCTCGAAAAATAAACCTATCTTATGGATATCACACTTTACACGTTATTGTACCACATCGTATATACTATAGTTTACAATTATGATAAAGCTTTTTATTATTTTGTATAGACTATGGCGTACAAGGAATTTATTTTTTATTTTAACTAGATAAAGAGAGGAAACATTTTATAAAAAAGTTAATTTTATATTTATTTAATTTCGTATAAAAACTGAAATAAAAACCATTGTAATGTAAAAGCATCACTTACTTGCTATTTTTTTAGGTTCGTCGAATATAGTTTCTAGCTTATAAGAAGTCCATTTTTGAAGCGAGACGCCGCGTTTTTCACATGCATGAAAAATAACTACTAGCAAGTTGGACCATAGTCGGCGATCTCAATGTAATAGTGCGCAAGTGATTCGTATATACATTATAATATTTAAATTGTTCTCATAATCTATACAAAATTACATTGAGAGTTTAGGGTAGAAAATAAATTTATAGGTAATAAAAATAAGGTCGTTACAAATATAAAGTCTAACAAAATATACTAAAACTATTTTAAGGGTTAATTCAGTACATGATACTAAACAACTTTTCGCATTGAACATATAAGCATCGAAATATGAATTTTTTTTTGCTTTTCTTACTAACTTGGATCAGCTAATCGGTCAACTTGTATAGGTCAAAAATTATTTTTCATATTTCGATATATGTTCCTTGAATTCGCTCTTAAAATAGTTTCAGTATATTCTGTTAGACCGTGTATAAGAGTGGAATGGTTAGGTATTCTAATAACATTATCATTCATACAAAGTGCAGAATAAATGCTGGTATGACATAATAGATTGATAATGATCTCCACTGTTCTCCAAGCATCAATAGATGGCCCAGATCGAAACTCAAGTTCCATTATTAAAGTAAAAATAAAATCAATTTTAATATGTGATAACCCGGTAACTCACGTAAAATGTTAGCTACTGACCGAAATGATTTGACATCATTCGGAGGCCTTCCTCAAAGCGTAAAGGCAACGCCTCAATCCACCTTGGTCAACCTCTCTCGGATCTGAACAGTTGACGTTCTTTGACTATATATATATATATATATATATATATATATATATATATATATAGACGAGCGAGAGTATGCCAGCGACAGTTTGCGACCGCCTGCGACAGTTCCGACCGTTTGCGACCGTCTTTGAACGCCGGCGACCGTCGCACGACAATTTGCGACTACCGGCGACAATCAGTGCCCCCGTGACATGAAATTACATAAATTATGAATTCATATGAACCTTAATATAAACCAGGCTCTTACAGATGAGCGAGTTTGTCAGCTACAGATCGCGACCGTTCACGACTGCCGGCGACAGTTCGTGATACAGGTCGCCGACCACGGTCGTGGGCTGTCTTTAGCACACTGTCGCTCATATGTTTGTCACTGTGTCATATGCCCTTAGATAACACATGTTGCGTCATGTTGCGGATATTTTTCTGTTTACCTTTTGAAATATAAATAAATAAATAACACATTACATTGAACTTTAAGACCTTGAGATTGATGAAACGAGTTCAAATCTGTAAAAAAATCTTCATGACGCCTGGTACAGTGGACCCATTTTTGGAACGCGGGGACACTAAGTTCACTAAACGAACGTTTTTTTGTATCGAAAATACCATAAGTTTAATGACACAGCGTTTCAAAAACGGCACTACAGGTTACAAGAGCCGTAGTGCTGTTAGAATAAGGATCATATTAGCATCTTACAGAAAAAGAAAGTAAAACATATTGCTTTTTGGGAGGGGATAGAAACTGAATGTGCTCTTAATCTAGTGATACATATAACTTATGTCAATTACTAATTCTCTGTCGGTCATATTGATACGACAGTAAGTACACGATCAAAAAAGGCCTTAATGCCACGCAGGACGTAAAATTCCTCTTAAGCATCGGCTTTAGATTGAACATGTACTATACTAGTCACCAGTTAGCGAGTCAGGCAGTCTTTGACTTTAATCTATCGATCTCTGTCACACTTTGTAATACTATTCCGCTTACACAGTTCTGCTGTCAAGGTTTCCGTAGAGTTCAAAACGAAGATCCCTAAACGCAAGCGACCATGGTATAATAAAATATGGTACTCTCTTCCCGCGACAGCCCAAGACAACGTCACGAATGGCACAAAAAGTGTTAACACTGATTGTTCTTTTCAGTAAATTTAAGGACTTGCCGACAAAAGTTTTTCTTTCTTTCTTTCCTTCTTTCTCAATTATTTAATGAATTCAAAATGAAATTCTAATTAACTTAACTATTTTGTATATCGTTTCGTTTCCATGTCTCTCTCTTGAGCCATATGAATCATCATATGGCTTAAGAGTGGGAGCCATATGAATCATTATATTGCTCAAGAGAGGGAGCCATATGAATCATCATATGACTCAAGAGAGGGAGACATGGAAACTACTCCACCGACAAGAACGTAGTTCTTAAATTATAGATAGATGATCATCTGTTTTTTTTTTAATATTCATAATTGGTTTGTTAAGTTAACAAATACAGCTCGGGTAATTCAATCACAAACAGTGCAACGTCATCAGTTGGGAAACTGATGACGTATTTCTTGGGCTAATCACGTGACCAGCTGTCACGGGAAGAGAATACCATTTTTTATGATACAATGCCAGCGACAAGGATGGGTAGGTAATGTATAGGTCATGACCACATTCACTTGGTAACTAGCGTTTAGTATACCTGCCTATGAATGCTGCGTATATTGTCAAGCGGAATTGGCTAGCCATTTCTGAATATGGCAGTATTGAGCCGAGTGGTTACCAACGGTTGTTATTTCTATAGTAACTTTACAATTTTAAACAGTACAACGCTTCAAAATTTTTGTTTTTACTCTAAATTGTGCCAAAAATTTAATTATGTCTTTTAATAGGATATATTACGCAAAACTAGGCATAGATGGCGGCACTAGCACATACAGTACACAATCTGCTGTCATTCTACATGACATATTTTGTAACTATTTCATTATAATAGTTTTATTATTATTCACTCATTCAAAACCTGTGCCGTGGTGTTATGGCTTCCTACGACCGTTTTAATACTTATATTATTTTACAAATTTATTTTGACTTTGATGTACTTGTCACTGTCAAACATTTGTTTACGGTCTGCGCTAATGCTGCACTCTGGCGGAAAAACATTGCAGTAATATCTCCTATTGAATTAACGTCTCCCCCAGCCATAAGTGGCAATTTACACTTACAAAGCCCGCGAAATATTACACATTTTGGGTTGAAAGACGTAAATTATACATCGCGCACACAAAGATAGCCTCAGATTGAATATTAATCACATTCACCTTCAGATTGGGCTAATTAGAACTAATAAGTATGATCTGAGGCATCCAGGCATCCTATATTGCATCGCCAAGTAATATTAGTATTTTTATCCAAAAAGAACATTTATCTTTTTATATCACCTATTACTTTAAACAATCAATTCTTGTATCCATATACATAATAAGGATATCGATCACGATTTCGATGAAAATTGGTTCGGAGGGGGTTTTGAGGGTGGAAAATCGATCTAGCTAGGTTTAATTTTTATAGAACCTCTTTTTCTTCATAATATATTCCATTGAGCAAGGCTCGGTCGCCCAAGTACTGTTTAAATACATTTTAGATTTTACTTTTACAGTATTTTTTTCTTTACTCAAAAACAGTTAATTTTCAATATTTTCCTATTAATATGAGATATTTTTCTTAAAAAAGAATTACGATCGACGTAAGACATTTTCGAGCCCAAACAGTCTATGGTAAAAACAAAAATTAAAAAAGCGACTTACGTCCAAAATTACACTATGGCCGGACCAATTCAGGCTTTTTGTTCCACATCATCAATTTCAAACTCCTTTTCCCAACTCTCATCTGAATTCGCACTGGCATCGTCCTTCACTTCTTTGTCACCGAAGTAATCTTCTACGATGTTATTACCGCAGTCGTCTGCTTTCTTCTTGGGCGATTTGGTTTTCTTGTCTATGACTTTGTTGTTGAGTTTGTCTCTGGTTTGTGCGTTGTCTGGATTGTTGTTGGTGGCGTCGCGCGGTGGTTTGCTCTTCTTTGACGTTATTTCGCGTTCGTACTCTTCTAGAAGTAGAGTTTGTTGCTCCTCTGTCAGTTCTACGTCGTTGGCGAACTCTTCTGGAAGTTGAATAAACAAATGCGTTATGGAAAATTCACAGATTGGACTAGCAATGAAATAAATACTTTATGGACATTCTTCAAAGTAATTAAGTGCGACTCTACAAATATATACAACGAGTTAATCAAATAATTCAAAACCTCTCTGGTTGTAACTCAGTCCATGAAACTGAACAACTTTTGTTCTACAACATTCCCAAAATGCCACAAATAAAATTCGGATTTTCGTACAAATTGACTCGATCAGCTGATCAGTTTGTATGAAACTTTAAATATTTTTTTTGGGTTTCGTGAAAGTTGTAGAACAAAAGTTGTTCAATTTCATGGGCTGAGGGTACCATCTGAGAGGTTTTGCGTTAGTTCATTAACACGTTGTATACAAAAGAAATAAAAATAAAATAAATATAAACTGACTGGCGGCGGACTGATCTATCAACGCACAGCTGAAACCGCAGGTCTAGAAGCATAAAATTTGTCACAAACGTTCCTTAAATGATGTAAGTGTGAAAGTAATTAAAATGAGGGCTGAAAGTCAATTTTAAAGTGTGAAACGTAAAAAATTATATCTGAGCTCATGGTTCAAACAAAACACAAGTTTACTGTATCACTATAAAAAAAAAAATACGAAGCTGGGACCGGTCGCTGGTGTTTCATAATAAACTAGCGTATTATAAATGTAAATCTTCCCTGAGTAATACGCTACATTTTTTTATTTTGCATATAAAAAATAACATGTAAAATTCTTTAACATAAATAACATATTTTTTTGCTCATTGATTTTTATGCGATATTGATTATCACAACAAAACCGGCCCAGTGGTTTCAGAGTTTATCAAGTACAGATATAATTATGAATAGTAAGTGATTCCTTCATTTATAAGTAAACTGTTCCGGCTATTTCTTCTCCATTTTGCAAGGTCTTTGGCATCCTTGGATGACCATTAACATGCGTATTATATTTGGAGAAGAAAAAGCGGGAAAGCGCACCCCGGGCTCCGAAGCAGCACAGCTGAGGATGCAACTGGGAACGCGCTTGGACGAAGAAGTTACTCATTCTTACCATTTTCCC
Source organism: Acrobasis repandana (assembly GCA_963576875.1). Taxonomy (NCBI): domain Eukaryota; kingdom Metazoa; phylum Arthropoda; class Insecta; order Lepidoptera; family Pyralidae; genus Acrobasis; species Acrobasis repandana. The sequence goes on from OY756238.1 coordinate 6,533,828, forward strand.
AAGATACAACGTCAACATCGGGGCGTTCAAGCGGAGTGTCAATATCCACACCTGATAGGACTTTCTTGGGACACCTGCGAATGAAACAATCTTTAAATTTCGCTTTTGGCTGACAATAATTAAAAAAAACCCGGCAAGTGCGAGTCGGACTCGTACATGAAGGGTTCCGCACCGACTTACAATGTTTTAAAACGTTGACGACCCCCATTAATTTTTGACTTTATTTTTAGTATTTGTTGTTATAGCGGCCACAGTAATAGGTATATATCGGTGAAAATTTCAAGTATCTAGTATTACGGTTCAAGAGATAGAGCCCTGTGACCGACGGACGGAAAGAAGGAGAGACACCTCAGTAATAGGGTCCCGTTGGCACCCTTTGGGTACGGAACCCTAAAAAGCGACTTTAATTTCTAGTCTTCTTCATCAATTCATTGATTCTAATGAATACAAAAATAGAGAAAAGAGATGTAGAAGAAAGAGTCGAAGAGTGTGGTATTAGCCATGTGGTTTCGGGCAGAGTAGAATAGTACCACTTCAAGTTTTCACGTGGATGTCGTAGAAGAAACACAAGCTAAACAAACTTAATAACATCAATGAGACCTCTCCAACCCGTCTGGCCAGCGTGGAGTGTAGACCATATTCTTGGACTGCTTTGGCCAATTACGGATCTGGTAGTACAGAGAGGGTCATGCTCCTGCAGTGGAGACAAACCTAAAGATGATGAGTGTAGAATAAGTATACTAACTGTTGTATTGGCGTCTGTAGCGGGAGATGTTTGAGCACCGGGTCCTCCGTGGGGGGCTCGCTGGGGGGCTTGCGGGACGCCGCGGCCAGGCGGTCCTGCAGCAGCGCCACGCGGAACAGGTACCTGCGAGGGAAAGAAGAATACTATGAGTTTGTATATAAATGTATGCATAAATAAACCGGCCAAATGCGAGTTAAACTCGCGTGGAGAGTCCGGACAATTGATTGAATTCTTATAGGTTTTCCTATAATCTACAAGCAATGAACTATATTTTGTATTTTTTTTCAAAATTTTAGGCTGTAGTTTCGGAGATCACGGGGGGGGGGGGGGGGGGAATGGTCAATTTTCGTTTTCTTTCATGAATAAAATTTAAACTTTTCATTTTACAATAATAACAAAAATATATTTGAGATCCTCATAACGAGCCCTTTCATTTGATATATGACACAGTAAGGTTTGCAAAACTTTTTTTTTAAATTTCCTAATTTGTCCCCAGAAAATGACCCATATTTAAAAAAAATATTTATTTACTTTGCACATATGTGTTTGGGTCATAGGATTACAACATTCTACCAAATTTCACCTGATTCGGTACAGTAGATTCGGAGCAAATTGGCTGTGTTAGACGGACGGACAGACAGACGCACGAGTGATCCTATAAGGGTTCCGTTTTTTCACTTTTTGTACGGAACCCTAATATATAAATACAAATATATAAATACAAAGAGTAAAATATTTATTCCATATAGGTACCTAGATATTTTTTTACTGTGTAAAAAGACCACCATAGTTGAGTGCGACAAAACAATACGATAACGGTCACAGGAGCCAAAGAGATAGCGATCAAAGTTGCATGTGGCAAGTTTTGGTACTATATGTTACTATGATTAACCAGCCTTGGCAACAAACAATGTTGCTTATTCTACTGCAATGGCATCAGTTTTCATTAATTTAATGATATATATACCTACTGAATACTTATTCATGTGTATAACACACAAGAAGTGTCTGCCGTTGTCTGCCGGGCACGAACATTGTCACAATCTTTTTTCAAATTTTAACTGCGTTAAGTTATAAGTTATCTTACCTTCGACAGATATAGGCTTATAAAGAAAAAAAAAATATATTTAGAGTCAGCTTACACCGAGACGAGACGCAACGTGGCGCGCACTTTTAAAGAAATATAAAACTTGTTTACTACACAAAAACATATTCATACTCAATACTTTATTGCTCCTTAAATTACATGCAGATAACATATACATATACAGTGTTGTATGATCCCACACTCATTTAAGGACCCTGTTGGGCACTGCAAAGCATATTATATTTTATTCCAGCGAGAGCCCGGCAATTGAGCGGCAATTGAAATAAGTATATTGTTACGAAACTGGGGTTCGGTATTTGGAGAGAAAAGCCAAACTTCGTATGAGGGATTTATTCACTACGAAACCCTAGGTTGACACGTGAAGATGGTCTTCCGAACGTCCAAAGTCCAAGTCGCGTAGCAGCTGAGGTTCAGGTATCTCGCCAAGGTAGTCGCAGGTACTTCCACTTATCGCACTAAGGTAGGTTTCCTTCGCTTCGAAGTGATCGCTTTGATAGCTCGTATCGAACTGCCGTGGCGCACTCCAGGTTCGTTATATGCGCCATTGAAAAGGCCCACATTAATCTCGAATATTCTACATAGCTGAAAAATGTGTTTCGAAGCATCCAGTCGCCGGGTATGGGTGTGAGTGTAACATGGTCAAGCAACTCTAGACTTTATGACACAAGACATATGGGTCAATTTGGCTTGCACCATTCTATCGTTGTAGTTCGTAATTCGCGAATATTGTTCGGGAAGATTCTATCTCGTTCGCGACAATATTTTTGTGTAAAAAACAAGTTCTATATTTCTCCATAAGTGCACGCCACGTCGCGTATCGGTGTAAATTGATCTTTAGACATTTAAATACCTCTCCCAAAATTCAGTGTGAGACACGGCGTCGGGCACCAGCTTGTCGTACTGCGACTGCAGCAGCGGGCTGGCGCCGAGCCGGCGCACGGCCGCCGAGTGCGAGATGACGGCGGAGTCCGCGCTCTCGAGGCTGGCGCGCCAGGCGGAGAACTCCGCGCTGTACGCGGGCACTATGAACGTGGCGTCCACGCGCTGGAGAGCTTCTAGCTCTTTCTAACGAGGATACAATTAAAAAAATTAAGTGAAGTTAATTTTTGAAGGCTTTTGTTTTAATAAATATATCAGGCTTATCGTAAACCTAACACATGCTTACATCAAAGAGAGTTACAATTGCGCAGCCGCTGCTAGTTTATATACCGCAATTGCTCCATCCGAAGATGGCTCCGATAGTAAGCACACACACTTAGAAAGTATTAAATTGTCTATTTATTTATAGTCAATTATTATTTATTTAAATAATTGCTAATACTAAACGTAGGTAAAGAAGTCTATTACATTTTTTTCGATAAAAACGCAGCTATTACTTTCGACGTTTGAAGCCTATTAGTCCCCCCATATTTTAACGAGGGTTACATAACTTGCTTCTTCAAGGACTAATTTGATTGTAAATGCTATTAATAATATAAGAAATGTGTAACTGAGCAATAGAGCTTTGCTCGACGAAAACAATAAAATGATATTCTCCAAAAATTAAACCTAGTTAGATTGATTTTAGGCAAAACCCCCTACATACAAGGTCGTGGGTTCAAATCCCACTGAGATACATACTTTGTGAAAAGTTGTTTTCAATTTGGTTACTAAAATGCAGGCTTGAATCACCTGATTATCTGTAAAAAAGATGATTCTGATGAGGCACGCCAAGCTGTGGGTCCAGAACGCCATCTAGCGTTAGTTTAAACCTATCCTAGGATTGGTTCTGGTCTATCCTGTGGGTTGCGGAGGGGGATGCAATCGGGAATACGCTCGGATGATGATGATCACATTTGACCATCAGCACAGAATACAGTAAGAGTAAGTAGAACGGAATCTCCTAAGGTACGCGCAACATGCGTCCCCGTTCCCCGCACCCGCACCTCTCCCCCGCTTTCGCCTCGATGACTCACGTTGGCCGTCAAGAACCTCAAGAACGGTTAGGAGATTCCGGCCTGTGCCATCAGTATGGAAAACTTCTACAACCTTACACCTATTTTCTTTCAAAAATGCTAAAAAAAGGAACATATAACCTCGTTTTTCCGAGCGTGTTCCCGGTTGCATCCTAAGCATAAGTACTGCCGTTGTATCTTGCAGTCGGGTTTTTTTTAAAGTGAAAGCTTCTTTAGGCGCGTTGAGCATATTTTTGAGATGGGAAACAACCATTGAACTCGCGACACTGTTACCGTAACCGACACCACCTTTTTCAAGTTATCCTTTCTTACGGCATTCCCGGAGTGCCACTGTTTTGTTTTTAAATAATTGTTTATTAATATGGTGGTAATAAATTATTATATGCAAGTAAACATACCTTATATGTGGTAAGCATGGTGGTGTCTCCTGAAGACAGGATGATCTCAGTGTCGTCGTCATCATCTGGCTCCGGACTCAACACTGTGCTTACTTGGCCTACAACGTAATATTAATGAGTTATTAACTTTTTTACCCACTACTATTAAAGTTTATGAGATATATATATATATTATATTATGAGATTTTCTATGACATAAATGTGATTACAAATAAATAAATATTTTGAAACTATAAAAAAAAAATTAAGTTTATTCATATTAAAATTTTACAAGTCCGGTGATACAGGTTCATAATATCATTATAAGTCAAATATACCACCCCGGACAGTACCAGGCTCAAAGGTACCCATTATAATAGCGGCATTACCTCTTTGAATGGCAACGGAAATCCTTAACTCGTTTGCCCGCTACTTCCTATACATGTATAATGTGATAATAATTAGTTATCAGCCAAAGTCCCGTCAATATCGGTCCACCAGCCCCAAAACAACAAACAGAAAAAATATACAAATTGTGTTTTTGTTATCAACCTGTATATGCCTAGTCTTCCATGCTGGTCTGGGAGAAAAGAAAAACTTGGAATGTACTTACCAGCTGCTTCTTTTTCCGCGCAGATCGTAAAAGCCGATCGGGGGAATGGGTGAAAATGCGAATCATGTTAGGCGATGCGGCTAGCAACCCATCACTATTTTGATTTTTTTTCCAACTTCTTGTCCACAATCACGCTAAAAGTGGGTACCTTTTGGGACTTGCGGCCCTGTCTGCCCCATTACGGATAAAGATGCGATACTTAGTCTATTTGATAGTAAAAAAAATGTACTCACCAATGAAAGTGCTAAGACTTTTCTTCATTACATTCGCTGGAGACTCTGGTACGTCCAACTATGAAACAGTAATAGATTATTTATATATAAAAATAAAAAATAAATTAACTTTTACACGCTATATGGAGTATTGTACCGTAATGGTTATTATTAAAGTTATTTATGGGTATTGTTACAAACCATTTTAAGGCCCCGCCAGTTCAGAGCTAAGAAAACTGTGTTTTTAAAAAATCACTGTAATTAAAGTACTACAGTTTATTCAAAAGTCAGTTCATAAACAAAAATAATAAATAAAACACTGCGAAATATCGTCGAGCACGGCTCCAGGCCTTTCTTCGCTCTTGACGAATATTTCATTGTTTTATTTATTATTTTTTTTGTATTTTATTTATATTTTTTTTGTAGCCAAAACGGATAGATACTTAGATAATACATTTTTTGGTATAATTTTCATGTAAAAAGGTGATTGTATAAAATAGTAATATGTATTATAAAAGCAAATTTAGGCAAACTTAGAGGTATGTTTGTGATTTTTTTTTTCTATGGAGCCAAAAATGCTCAATCGTGTTTTGGATATTGTGGGTGTCTGTAGAAAAGCCTTAAGATTGTTACGTAAAATTTTTGAGGAATTAACTGTAGTAGTTTAATAACAGTGATTTTTTAAAAACAAACACAGTATTGCAAATTGTGAACCCATCTCGCTTTAAAGTATTTGATTTGCTAGTATAAACTTTGAAATGCTAGTACTTAGTTTGTTGCTTTTGCATTCAAAATAATAAGGTTTTTTACATAGAGCTATTACCTACGTAAAACTAGAGAAGATATCAGACCACATCTCACTGTTATGTTCCGTTCAATTATAGCTATCTCCATAAACTTCACTTAGTCGTTTGCAAGCTCTTATACGCCTAGTACTTTTGACAGTTTATAAGCGAAACCCATACGAAAACATGGTAATGACATACTGTAAGAATAATTTAAGGAACACGACAAAGTGTTGAGAAATAACTGTCCATCGATAAGTAACCAGATTTCATTGTTTGAAAATTAAATATGCATGATAAATTAACGCTATATAACGTGAAAAGGACATACCCGTAATAAATCGAACCACGGTCTATAATAGAGTATTATAGTGTAATGAAATTAAAATAACAGCCAAAAAATAATTCATTTGGCATTCCCATACAAAAGTGTGCAGCTGCCCGGGCGATTTGTATGGGAATGTCGAATTTTGTTTTGGTTCCTTGACTGTTATTTAACTTTCATTATACTTTAGTGATCTAGTATAGTATAGCCCGTGGTGCGATTTATTATGGGTCCCTTTCACGTTGTATATTCAAAAATAGAACAGGGGCCAATGTTAAAGACAGCAGCTCTATATTTTTCAAGTCAATGGCTTTTTAAGATGAACTTGATGAACATAAAACATGAACTTCAATAAGAAAATATATTCTATTAAATAAAAACATTGCAATTGACTTTTTTTGTTTTGTTTGCTCTTTTTTGCAGTTTCTTTATTTCCCTTTCTCACCTTTAACGTCTTCCCGATGACGTTGGAGGTTGTGCTAAACACATGGTTGGCCTCGCTCTTCACTGCGCTCCCTATTTCGTCCAGGTCTTTCTTGACCATCGAGTACACTTCTGCTGACTGTGAATTAAAACACAAGTTTATTTAATAGGCAAGTAAAAAAACCCCCCGACTATCAAGAACGCCATCGATACGACTTGATATCCGTAGCGCCATCTATTATTTGCTAGAGAAAGCTCTGACTTTCAAACGTTAACCCCCAATAACTTTTAAACGGCTGAACTGATTTTCATCAAACACAACTAAGAACCACCGCAAGGGAACTTGCTTTCACGTGAAAAGAACCGCTTCAAAATCGGTCCATCTGTTCGAGCGCTACGATGCCACAGACAGACCGACAGACATTAGCGTCAAACTTATAACACCCCTTTTTGTCAGAGGTTAAAAAACACGTTTTTTCAAAAAAATAATTCAACATACATAGAAGCTAGACTGTGTGTATGGAAAAGTCTAGCTAGGATAAGGGGACTCTTACAATCCATAAATATAAATTATAGTATTATTACGGGTTTCCGGGTTATCTGTTTTAATATTCGTCGCAAATTGACCGTGATCATTTACAGCTATCAGTAACGGTGATAGAGTTCGCTTATCGCAGCCCAATATAAAAATATAAACAATACATATTTATAAACACAAGTAGGTAGTTACCTATATGTATTAGCAATATAATAGAAATAATAAATAACAAAATTAATGCCTACAGTTAGACGCCACGCCGTCAACACTTACTTATTCGAACCTTTTAATTTTTTCTGTCTTTAAGATGATACATGAAGTCCAGTGCTGCCTCCATTTAAAAAATAAATAATTTCAAAGAAAATGGAGATATCATTTAAAATTTCGTATTACTAAACCCTATATAACCCTTCAAACTATTTTATGAACTACCGTTTACAGTTTAAAGTGATAACGTGAAGCTTTTCTTCGCACATTTGCAAAAATTGGCCACTTATTACAAATGTGCGAAGAAAAGTTTCACGTGCTCACTTAACTCTAACACTTAACACCATAACTCGACTCCTCATAATAGGTAGAAAGTAATTTTAAATTAATTGATAGGGCAAGATCCTACGAGGGGCAGACTTCCGTTATTTTATAAAGGCCATCTGAAAGTTTCTCTACGAATGGCTCCAATACAGGTATGAACAAATGTATACAAAAGTTAGGTTGGCTTTGGGAGATATCACTGATTGTTCTTACCTGTATTGGCGCTATACATAGAGAAGCTTTCATCCTTTATATAAAATAACTGAGGTCTGCCTCTCCCGGGCTCTTGGGCTATGAGGCTTCTACAGTTTGCTAGTGAGGGCAAAAGTAAAATATAGGTTTCCGTTTGCCTTAACATCAGTAAGAAATACGATAATAAAGACATTAAAAACCTTATCTTGAGATATGAATCACAACATGCAAAACTAAGTTAAACTAGGTTAACTTATCAAGTTATTTGTTCTGAAGCCCTTTTTCTCATACACATTGTTTTAAGTCAACAATGCAAGCCATTCTTATAATAATAATAATAGCCATTATTCAAAAGGAAGATACATAATGTTAAATTTTTTCACATTGTGCACTTTATTATGTCTCCTCGTCTCCCGTCTGTGCGCCCCTATTGGCAAAGGCCTTCTCCAAGTGTTTCCACTCCTGTCTATTTGTTGCCGTTCTGGACACAGACGACATCAGGGAGGTAGCAGATGGTATTTGGTCCAGCCATTCTTGTAGACCTTTAAATTTTGTTGCAAACAAAAATATGTTTATGTTAAAAATAATGGACCACTTCATCTCTTCCTGTAGATATCACAAATATCTCGTGCAACAACTGCATTCATAAGGAACCGGTCAGCGGCCAATGAAAAAGTTTTCGCAACAAATGACGTAGCTAAGCAGTATTCTGAGCCAATTAATGAAATCTTACATCATCATCATCTCCCTAGTCTTCTACCTATTTGGGGTCAACATCCTCCCTAACTAAGGGATTAAATATAGGGTTGAAGGTTTGTATGATACTATTTGGTATCATTTTTCAAAAATTTAACCACACGTGCATCTCTGTGGGCTTCAGGTAGTTTGTAATATCTGTACTAACCCCCCTCTCCTTCATGTCCATTCTCCCCATGACTTTCAGGTTGTCCTCTCATCTCTGTGGCCATCAAGTTAACAATTTTATTAGCCAGATGTTGGGCATCCACCCTCTTGACATGACCAACCATACCATGTTAAACGGTGGTTTTGAATGAAATGAATAAAATGTTACATAAGATATAATTTTAAAAAAAATTACCTTAGTCTTAGCGGAAGTCAGCCAGCTGTCCCACCAGTTGCCGGATCCTCTCTCCTCACTACTCGGAGTGCTGGCCGAACTGGGACTTGCTTCACCAGACCTGTAGACATTATGGCCACTTGTTCAAACAGTAAATCTAATAGTAAAATACATAGCCATCTAAAGTTCTGTCTGTCTGTCTGTACTCGACGAACGCTGAAAGTGCTGGGCCGATAACCCTGAGATATGAAACTCTCTCTACTTGGTCCAGTGGTTGACTGGCAGATAATGCCTTGTGCTGTTAAGTCCGCCATTTGTACATTTGTTATGAGCAATAAAGTTTAAAAAAATAAATAAAGTAACAATTCAAACATAGTCCCAGCATTTATAAGCCTTTAATATTAGTAAGGTAAATAGTTACAATAATATGCTTAGAGATTATTGTGAAAAAGAAACAAGTTTAGCAAATAAACACAGAAGGAACAGAATTTCTGCGTGGTACAGCGGTGACCTAATAAACAATTCATAATACATAATGGAACACTGAATCAACCAGGTTAAAATAATGCACATGGGACATGGACACTACAGTCACGTTTACAGCTAAATACACAATAAAATGCGAGACGATACACTAACTTACCGTAAATAGCCTACCTTGTAACCAAGCGTGAAATTCGCACTCTCAATAAATAATGAACTCAGTCCAAACTAATATTAAAATATTATAATCGGCACAGAGGCCTGACATTAAAAATATTATCAGATAAAAATCCTCAGTAACCAAGAAAACTAGTTCCGAAGGCTCTATTTACATGGAATAACAAAGTAAGACGCATTCTTTAGGAAATAAACTCGTTTTATGATAAGCAATCCCAGATTGAGTGGACGAAATCACAAAATCAGATCAACATTTTGTACTTACTTTTCAGCCATCCTGGATTTTTTTTACTGTACAAAGAAACAACAGGAGGACATGGACATCTATTTACAAATATTTATATGAATTGTTATTGTTTTTACACAAAATTTAGAATTAATTTTGACATAGTTTTTGTTTGCGTTGACATAAGGTGCGTACGTTCCGTTATACTGATGACAGTGACATGACAAGTGGCTTGCTTGCATTAAAAATAAAAACAAAAAAGTTAGGTAAACACATTACTAAAATTAAATATTTAAAATTTTAAAAACCTATTTCAAAAAGAATGGTGAAGTATACAATAAGAAAACTAATAATAACCCTAATGTAATACAGATATTCTTAACGTTTAAAAATCTTTATTCTCTTTGTAGGAAATGGGACGTAAATAATTCTAATAAGTTTCCATTTCTATACACTAGATGGAGGCACCTGTTAAAGTTCAAAGATTCAAATTCAGAATTCTACTATTTTCTACCTAGGCCCTCAGACCAAATTATTTGGTCTGAGCCTAGGCCTTATAAGATCATCATACGGGTATGGTATGTACGGTGATGATGATCATACGGTAACTTAGGTAGTTGTATGGTACTACAGCACAAAATTAAAAGTTAAATGTACTAACTATAGCAAGGTGTAATTTAAGTAAGTACTCTTTCACTTTCAGAGTGGTACCCTGTTCATGTAATTTTTCTCTTTACTGGAAATGATTGAGAGCGGAAATGAAAATTGAGTATATATAATGGTCGCCCGGTTATACTATTATTCGGATACACTATCACAATCTTTATCCTTCTTCTCCTCGAGTGTCATCATCATCCGAGCGTATTCCCGGTTGCACCCTTAGATCCCGGCGTCCGCTATATACCTAACCTAATAGGTGATTTGACGAGGTTACTGGTTTTTACACAGAGCGACTGCCGTCTGACCTCCGCAACCCAAAGGGCAGAACCAATCCTTGGATAGGTTTATATAAACGCTAGATGACGTTCAAAATGTGCCTTCCGAAGCACGGAATCATCTTTCTTTTCGGATAATCAGGTGATTCAAGCCTGCAATATCCTAACCAGACTGAAAACCACTTTTCACCAAGTTGCCTCCTAATGGGATTTGAACCCACGATCTCCGGATCTCAAGGCAGAAGCCTTGACCACTGGACCACGGAGGGAGTCGACCATTAACCAGATACACTATCATATCTTTATCTTTCTTTCATATTCTCGAATGTGTGTGTGTGAGTGTGTTAATACCTGTAGGAATCACCTAAATTAATTAACTACCCCATCGCCTATTGACATGATCAGGTCTTTTTTAGTCTCCACTGCAGGAGCACGACTCTCTTTGTACCGCCAGAGCCATATATTAGCCAGAGCAGTCAAAGGATTTGGCCTACACTCTCCACGCTGGCCAGACGGGTGTGACAGGTCTCACTGATGTTTATAAGCTTTGTCTAGCTTGCGTTTCCTAAGTCGCCTACTACGACATCCACGGGAAGACTTGGAGTGGTCCTATTCCACTCTGCCGGGAACCACACGGCTACGTACCACCACTACATATAGACCAGACATGATTATCTCCATGCTGTCGATTGCCTTTTAGATCTACCTACGCTGCAAGAGTAGTAGCTATCATGGGTACATTTTACGTTTTTTCTTTTCTTCCAGACCAGTTTCTTCTACTTCTCAGCGCGTTCCTGGTTGCACACTCAGCTATGCCGATTACGGAAGTAAAGGTGGAAAAACAGAATCAAAATGGTAATGGGTTGCTAGCCGCATCGCCTATTGACATTTAAAGCCTCTTGCTTGATTGGCTTTTACGAACTGCGCGGGAAGAGAAACAGCAGGCACTACACATAAATACATACTATCACGCCTGTTTCCCACAGGGGTAGGCAGAGACTATGGACCTCCACTTGCTACGATCCTGACAGACCTCTTTCGCTTCATCTACACTCATCTACCTTATCATCATGTAGGCACTACACGATTTTTCTTTCTGTTTAGACCAGTATGGAAGGAATAAAGCATTACATAACTGAAATGAAAAATGAAATTTCTCTCTTCTTCATCTAAGCGCGATCCCGGTTGCATCCTCAGCTGTGCTGCTTCAGAGCCCGGAGTGCGCTTTCCTGCTTTTTCTTCTCCAAATATAATATGCATGTCAATGGTCACCCAAGGATGCCAAAGACCTTGCAAAGTGGAGAAGAAATCAAATAGCCGAAACAGTTTAAATTATTTGTCTATAGTTTTACGACCGGATGCCTGCCTGAACCTCAACCCTCTTTGGGAATGCATTTGCGCGAAAAGTTTTACAATCGGCCAATGTCCAACGTTAACGCCTCTTGGGAATGCAGTTGTAGCACAAAATGTTTGTGCTTATTCCACCATGGAGGTCGTCAAGGAATAAAGCAATACTCCAATGAAATCTATGAAAACAATCAAAACTGACCTCATAAATCATCAGTTCATCAACCCTGCTCAGACTCGAACCACACACGGCGTTCGCATCGTCCAGCGCCATCTGTCGGGCGGGGCGCGGCACGAGCGTGACGTCACAGCCGACGGCGCGATCACAGGCGGTTTGCAGAATTATCCGGTTAACTATACAGGTTGATTTATTAAAACACAAACAGAAATAAAATATTATCTATTAGAAGAAAGACAGGTACCTACGAGTACACTAAATAATTAAATTTTTAACAAAAAAAAAAAACAACTGACTTCAATTTTTTTTAAGGAGTTTCTTTCATATCTCCAAAGTTCTTCATTATATCTTCACCAAATTAAAATGGGACCAACTTGGTAGTAAAGGCTTTCAAATAAAAAAAGAATCATCAAAATCGGTTCACAATTGGCGAAGATATCGCGTAACAAACATAAATTAAAAAAAAACCATAAATTCGAATTGATAACCTCCTCCTTTTTTTAAGTCGTTTAAAAAACAAACGACACTAAAATTAACTAAAACTAATTAATTAAAAGTAAATTATTCTATTTAAAACTAATAACCAACTTAAAAAAGCTATAAAAAGAAATACTAAAGGTATAAATATAATGAAACTATTTGAAGGGTAGATTCAGTCCATGATACTGAATATACCACGGATCAAATATCGAAATATGAAAAAATATGTTTTGCTTTCTATAGAAACTCTACGAGTATCTATCAGCTGATCAGTCAACTTACAGGAGGCCAAAAATTATTTTTCTTATTTCGATGTATGCACCTTGGGGAAAGTTGTTCAGTATCATGGACTGAATCTACCCTTAAAATAGTTTCAGTATAATAATAATAATAATAATATATAGCGTCTAACAAAATAAACTGAAACTATTTTAAGGATGGATTCAGTCCGTGGTACTAAACAACTTTCCTCAAGGAACATACCTATGTCGAAATATGTAAAAAAAAAATATTGGCTTTCCCTACAAACTCGGATCAGCTGTTCGGGCAACTTGCATGGGAGATCAAAAATTATTTTTCTTATTTCTGTATATTTTCCTTAGAGAAAGTTGTTTAATATCATGGACTGAATCCACCCTTAAAATAGTTTCAGTATAATTGGTTAGACCCTGTATAAGGACAAATCACACTGATTGAGATAGCCCCAAAGTAAGTTTTAAACTTGTGTTATGGGATACTAACTCAACGATACTATATTTTATAATAAATACGTATATAGATAAACACCCAAAACCCAGGATAATATGAAAAAGGCCATTTTCCAACTTGCCCTGGCTGGGGATCGAACCCAGAACCTCCGGATTGGCGGACCAGCGTGCTGACTATCACAGCACGGAGGTCGTGAAATATATATATTTATAATATGATAAGTTATAACCCTGTATACAACTTAAATAACTGTTTAAAAATAAAATAAAAAAAATGATTTTGTACCCCTTAGCTATATTGAACTCTTGGAATCGGAATCTCTAATAGGACACAAAACCGTAAGAAAAAGTGTAATTTTTTTTCTCTCAAATTTCTAATAAATCGTTTCTAATAATTTTTTTTAAAGTGCTACGTAAACGCTGCAGTATCGTCTCGTATGTTTAGAGATGCAAAGAGACTACACTACTTTCACGATTATCTCACCTACCATAGTCCAGCGGAGGTCTGGAGATTTCTGAAGTCTGTTGGCATTGGTAAATCTCACGCCAATTTAGATCCACCAGAATTCAGAAATCAACAGTCATCTTTGCTCCTCCGGTCACTATTCCACTAGATATTAAAGCCGGTACTTTTTACCCGTGTGGTTCCGGGTTAGAATAGACCACTCCATCTCGTTTTATTATATTTGGAGAAGAAAAAGCGGGAAAGCGCACCCCGGGCTACGAAGCAGCACAGCTGAGGATGCAACCGGGAACACGCTTAGACGAAGAAGATTAAAGCCGATACTTTACTTAAACTCTCAAATTCACCTGGCTCTTCTTATCAACTTCTTATATATCTTTTCCTTCGGCTTGGAAATTTGCTCATGTTATTCCGCTACCTAAAGTTCCTTCTCCTTCCCTAGTTTCTGAACTTAGACCTATCTCTATTTTACCCTTTCTATCAAAAGTTCTTGAGCTAATTGTCCATAGTCTTTCTACCCTTCTTTTTGAAAATAACATCATCTCGCAATTTCAGTCGGGCTTTCGAGAGGGACATATTAGAAGACTCCCTCTAGACTTAGGTACTCCAGGTTACGGATGATATCCGCTGGGCGATTGCTGGGTTCTTGATTTCAGTAGTGCTTTTAATTTTGTAGATTTTGACATTCTTCTAGGCATTCTTTGGTCTATAAATGTTTTTCCTTCTACTTTATCCTGGTTTGATTCCTATCTTCACGGTCACTCGCAATGTTTCCGCCTCGAAGAGACTTTCTCCGATTGGCGAGAACTCAGCGCGGGTGTGCCCCAAGGCGGTGTTCTTTCTCCTTTTTTATTTTCTGTGTTTATTAATACTGTTACTCAAATTATCTCCTCTAGTTTCCACCTCTACGCAGAGTGCAGCTTTACAGGCATTGTCTACCTGCTGACATTGAAACATATAGCTTGAATTCTTCCATGCTGGTCTGGGAGAAAATAAAAAACTTAGAATGTACCAGCTGCTCCCCTTCCCGTAAAAGCCGATCGAGGGAATAAGCGAGAATCTGAATCATGTTAATAGGCGATGGGCTAGCAACAAATCACTATTTTGATTCCGTTTTTTTATCTTAACGCCAACCATCATGCTAAAAGTGGCCTTTGGGACTTACAGCCCTGGGCTCTGTCTGCCTCGTTAGGGATAAAGACGTGTTGTATCTGTACAGCTTGACTACTCCGATCTAATGATGGCAACCGAGACCAAAGGCCTAACGTAACGTGCCTTCTGAAACACGAAGTCTTAGTGAAATATTTTTATTATATCAATCACGCTGTAGCTGTGATCGGCATTACGGCATCGTTGTATTAATAACGCAAGGAAAGCACCGATCTGATAGCGGGTGGGTGTGCGCTAAACAAATATTGAGCGCGTTTATTTTGTGTACGGACGAGAGAATTGGCGCGTAGATTCCATCAGCTTCGGAAATGCATTTAGCTGAGAAATTGGCCTTTTTAATATTGTTCAAGTTTATTTCTTAATTTCTGTATACATATATGAAAAAACTTTATTTAAAAATGTAAATAATAAGCGATAAGTAGTTTGTCGGTGTTACGTTGCCGCTCGCATATCCCCTGCGGTCGACTGGGTAGGCCTCGGTCACCGTCAGGTGCACTGGGGCAGGGCCTGCCTTCGCAGGCCCCAAATTATGAGGGCTGGTTGGACGGTGAAAACGGAATTCCATCGTCCAACGGACAGCCCTCCGGAGTGGAAGGCAGGTGTGTGTCGTGTCAGCGCGCCTGTTCTTGTTGGGCCGAGAGGCCAAAGCGATGGTTGCTCCGGCCCCTCTGATTGAGCAGCAGATCCGCTGGGCGAGCAAGGGCCGCTGAGGTAGTGGCCGGCCGCGCCGGGGCTGTGGAGCATGGAGAAGCACACGGCCTCAGCCGATAGCGGCTGAGAGGTGACACCGCGGAGTTTTTAGTGCCTACTCAACTGGTTCCTCTGAAAATCAGCATCTTGCCCTCAGAAAGCCTCGACATAATGATAGGAGTAACCGATTTGGTAGCATATTTTGTTTTTCTTTTATATTCAACGTCTTTTGTTGTATTTTTATGTTCCAATTATAGATTTTCTATTTCTATTTCTAAATATTCAAAGTTTTGTAATTTAATAAAGTGTTAATCCAATGCACTACAGCCCGACTACAGCCAACAACGTCTTAACCAGCATTAATCCGTTTATTACAACGAAAACCCTTCAATACCTTATTGAATAATTCCTCACATAGATCGCTGATACCTTCTCCCCACGCAAATTAATATAGCCAACGAAAATTAATGTAATTAGCTGTAATTATAATGTTTTGTTTACTTTGCAAAGTCATGGGAAAAAATACTTTTTAATTTTTAGCTCTTTCTTGCCAGTATCTGCCAGTTAAATATTTCAAAAAAGTTTGCGACCTCTTTTTTGTTTTTTTTTGTTGAGTCTTCACAGAAACCTTATTCAACGCCGGCCTTTGACCTAATGTTGTTGAACTTTGTGATAAAATCTTTGTAATATTTTACCAAGGTAAACATTTTCCAAATAGGTATTAAATTGAGTTTAAGTGCTTGATTGAAATGTCAAATTAAGGACTGCCAACACGAAATTCTCATATTTAGTGGTAAATTACTAGGTAATTGATGATTTGGCCTATTATTTAAAAACTATGAATATAATGATCCAATAGTAGAATTGTTTGGTTGTATAGCCAAGCTTACATAGCTTTTAAATTAATTTATAAAATATACTAACATAGTTCGTAATTTAAGTTCTATATATACTAACACTAAATGGACGTTTGTCGGAACAAATATATTTTTTTAATTTTTTTTTATGCAACCTTTAAAATCTACCTTACATACATACACGCACATACCTACCATCATGCCTTTTTAAAGGAAGGTAGACGATAAAAAAATCAGCCTTTTATCAGATAGGTGGGCGGTGGCAGGACGCATTGCTAGCGCTCGAAAGTTAAGCAACCCCGGGCGTGATCCGCACTTGGATGGATGACCACAAGTGTCACAAAAAATCTCAAGCTCCTCCGTGTTTCAGAAAGCATCATTGTATGACAGTCGTCAAGCTATGTCTAAAGCCTTAGGGCAGCTTGAAAAATCTGACATTAGTGTAATCTGACACTTACACATGCAAAAAAAATAGGTCTTTTATTCTCAATAATCACATTGTCAAGGGACTGGGCGTTTGCCTGGAAATTCTTTTCTTTCGAAGGCAATGGTCGAGCAACCTGGTGATGGGTTTTGTTAGCCGCATCGCCTATTAACATGGTCGGTTTTTATGATCTGCACGGGAAGAGAAGCAGCTGATACATTCTTAGTTTTTTTCTTTTTCCCAGACCACATTGATAGGTTACTTAAGTAAAAAATATCGGACATGATGTCATTTTGATGTGCGCTCGTTGATGTCTTTTTATACATCGAGAATGAGTACTTAGAATTACATTATTTTACTTAAGGCCGTACCTGAATTTTCCGGGATCCAATGCTGCCCTCATTTAAAATAAATCATTTCAAAGAAAACGGAGACATTATTTAAAATTTTGATACTACCAAGTCCTAGATAACCCTTCAAAGTATTTTATGAACTACTGTTTACAGTTTAAAGAGAGAACGTTAATGCCGTACCTGAATTTTCCGGGGTCCAGTGCTGCCCCCATTTAAAATAAATCATTTCAAAGAAAACAGAGACATTATTTAAAATTTTGATAGTACCAAGTCCTAGATAACCCTTCAAAGTATTTTATGAACTACTGTTTACAGTTTAAAGTGAGAACGTTAAGGCCGTACCTGAATTTTCCGGGGTCCAGTGCTGCCCCCATTTAAAATAAATAATTTCAAAGAAAACGGAGACATTATTTAAAATTTTGCTACTACCAAGCCCTAGATAACCCTTCAAAGTATTTTATGAACAGTTTATACTGAGAAAGTTAAACTTTACTACGCACATTTGCGAAAAACGGCCACTTTTGGCAAATGTGCGTAGTAAAGCTTAACGTTTGCACTTTAAACTGTAAACAGTTGTTCATAAAATACTAGCAAATAGTAGCAAAATTTTTAATGGTGTCTCCGTTTTCTTTGAAATAATTTATTATATATGGGGGCAGCACTGGACCCCGGAAAATTCAGGTACGGCCTTAAATATAATAGAAGAGGGAAAATGTTCGGCCATCTACTGCGTGACGTTGAGTTTTTTATAACAATAATGGAAGGAAAAATACAAGGAAAAAGAGGAGTAGGAAAACCCAGAAGAAAATTTTTCGATCAAATAAAGGAAAAATTAAACGTGAAAACATATAAGGTGGTTAAGAACATGGCGGAAGAAAGAGAGACATGGCAAGCACTCCACCGACAAGAGCATAGCTCTTAAATATAAAAAGAAGACTTACTTCTAGCGGTGCTACAACCTTTTGCGGGTCTTGGCTCCTCTACGATCTTATAACATTTCCTTCTTATTCCACCGTTTTCTTCTAATCTTCCTCTGGTGAATTCATTATCATATCATCATATGAGCGTATTTTTTTTATTAATGGCTTGACGCTACTGCGTTTTTAGCCAGGAACAAGTTAATAAAACGTGGGAAATTCTTTTTTCCTAACAAGTTACAATCAAAGGTTGGTGTAGGCCTTTGATTGACTGCTTTAAGGGAGCTTCTGGCGACGAATCCATACGAGTCTACTGGTTTGCATAGCCGATTGAGTAATATGAGTGGCGGACGTTCGCGAAACAAATATCACTACAGCCGTACTATGACTGGCCACTTTAACTATTTTACATAATTGTTCATGAGCATGAGCATTTATAACACCAAACAACACCAATTTCATATAATAAAGTCCACTAAAATCAATTTGCAAAATAATTTAAAGAAAACAAAAACGGAACCCCTTGACTTCCCGCCAAAAACTCTTATCTGAGCGTATTCCCGGTTGCATCGTCAGCGGTTACGCTTCAGAGACTGGGGTCCGCTACCTACCCTAGGTGATTTGACGAGGTTACTGGTTTTTACACAAAGCGACTGCCGTCTGACCTCCGCAACCTAAAGGGACAGACAGAATCAATCCTAGGGATAGGTACAAATGCTAGATGGCGTTTGGGACCAACGACTTTACGTGCCTTCCGAAGCATCATCTTTCTTTTCAGATAATCAGGTATCAAAGCCTGCAATATCCTAATCAGACTGGAAACAACTTTTCACAAAGTAGCTCTCAGTGGGATTTGAGATTCGTTTGCCTTGACTACTGGACCACGGAGGCAGTTCCTCTGGTGAATTACATTATTTCCCATATAGAGTAATTAAATTATCTATACTAATATTATAAAGCGGAAGAGTTTGTTTGTTTAAACGAGCTAATCTCAGGAACCAATGGTCCGATTTGAAAAAAAACTTTTTTTGTTGGGTAGTCCATTAATAGCGGAAGGCTTTAGGCTATATAACATACGTTCCGACAACCACGCGAACGAAGTCGCGGGCACAGCTAGTGAACAAATATTTTTATAATTCGACATATGTTCCTTTGGGCAAGTTGTTTAGTATCACGGACTGTTTCAGGATATTCTGTTAGATCTTATAAACAAATTATAACGTCTTTATAACGGGTAGGAGCCTAGTGCTGGAAGACCCGAAGGCCACGTTTGTAGGAGTGAAGATGGCAAAAGGGGATCAAAAGATTTACGACTAATTTCCTTGATAGGATATTGTTAGAACTTAGCTATTGCTTTTTTATATTTTTAATGAATTTTAACCCATTGTATGTCCCAGTGCCTAATTAAAACCGTTATACTAATGCCATAGCAGCTAAGAATTGGACATTCAATGTGTTAATTTAGTTCTTATTTCTTCTTACTTAACGTGTTTCCGGATTGTAACAGCGCTGCTTTGGATTTCTGGCGTGCATTTGTGCAATCCTCAAATTCAGTTTTTTATTATTCATAATATTTTACTAAGCTGTCTAGGTATATTTAACTGAGCAATTTAATGAGTAAGCCGGGATTTGCGAAATAACGCATAATGTTGAAGAGCTGCGATTGTTTCGTTGCGATCGGTTTATTGATTGCTCGGAAAAATCGTGCTTGCGCCGCTGAGGTGGCCACACGTACTGCATCATGTGGACCAACTAGTGTATATTAAGTTGGAGTTTACACGAGAACGGTGGATATCTTACATTGCGCTTGCCCGATAAAATTTAGTATTTTGATAACTTTATTATCAATTTGCACGCAAAGGCGTTGCTAAGCGTGGGCAACGTGAGCCAGCCTCGTGATAGCGCTACGCGCGTGAAGCGCATGACCTTTTTTTAAAATCAAATGGGCCTTTATATTTAGATTTTGCCGTCTCTTGTAAACTCCTCAGAAATGACTCTATTGAACCTTATAATAGATCTTGGGAACGATAGAACAGGGGCGTTGCTGATGTGACTTCACCCACATCTACTAGTTTATTGGCACACGCTTCACCTCTGTTTGGACGAGTTTAGCTAACAAACTATTGCAATTCAAAATCTCTGAAGACTTGACATCTTTGTCAAGTCTTTTATTGCTTTTTCCCTTTGCAAGTCTAGTATATACCATCAAGTTAATCTGGTATGAAGGATGAATGATTTATGATATGTCAGGATGCTGAACCTCAGTACGGCAAATCTTGAAAAGATGCATTCAAAATTAAACGTGAAAAATTAAAAAAGAAGATATTTCACTTTTTGCGCAACTAGATTACGCGGTACCTACAAAATCAAAGCAATATTCTGTCCGCTTGAATATCAAACTGTAACTATTTCTTATACGATAAAGATATAAAACAAACAAACAAACAAATAACATTCACTGTAAAGTCACAGGCCGGAATCTCCTAAGGTACGCGCAATATGCGTCCCCGTTCCCCGACCTCGCACCTCTTCCCCGTTTTCGCCTCGATGACTCACGTTGGCCGTCAAGAACCGGGGGAGAGGTGCAGGTGCGGGGAACGGGGACGCATATTGCGCGTACCTTAGGAGATTTCGTTCTGTTTACTCTTACTGTATTCTGTGGTAAAGTCAACCTTATTACACTACGTATAAAGTGTTTATCTCCTTGACTGAACTAAACTAAATAGGAGCCCACCGCCGAGAGTGCGCTCTTATTTGGCGAGCCGTATTTTCTGTGCCACTATCTAGTTGTATTGTTGATCAAAGATTTTTCTTTACGAAAGAGCTTCACTTGCCTTTTCGTATGAACAAAAAAACATAAGTTTCATTATGTACTTAGTGATAGGGACTGCGCGTCTCGAAAGTTTACAAGTATCGAATAGCTAATTTGATTGTACTAATGGTCAAATAGCTAATTTGAATGTACTAATCGTCCAAAATTTGCTTTTATCAGCGCCACCTGTAGGTTGACTGGTAGAAAAGGCCCTAGGCCTTAAGTCCGCCTGTTACATTTTTTGTAATAAAGTTAAATAAATAAAAAAGTTAATAAATTCCATTACTTTCCTGGCAGGAAATGTAAGGAAAAGATGTAATATAGAAAAAGATCATAAAACAAAATTGTTTCCTGGTAATTTTACAAATGGTGGTCACCGTACGCACCGTGGGCGCAGCGTGGGTGCTTTTCGCATCTATGTGATGCACATTAAATTTGATTGTTTCTGCAACCTGCGCCTGCGCACTCAGATTTATCGCACACAACCGCTCATTTGGAGGATATTAACGGATTTCAATTTATTACTAAATATTAATATCGTGACGCCAACAAATGTCAGTGTAAAGGTTGCAGTGAAGTGATCTATCAGGGATGGTTGGATATATCAATTAGGTTGTAAGTTATTGAATTATTCGCTTAGGCTAAGTAGATACTTATTCGTTATTACAAGCTTTTATTTAGTTTTACCTGTCCTGTGTCCGTAATCAAATATTGCAAGCTAAAATAGACACACTTCCCACATTATCGACCTCCGTGGCGTAATGGTTAACACGCTAGACCACTAATCCGGAGGTTCTGGGTTCAATTCCCAGCCAGGGCAAGTTAGAAAATGGCCTTTTTCAAATTTTCCTGGGTCTTGGGTGTTTATCTATATATGCATTTATCATAAAATATAGTGTCGTTGAGTTAGGATCCCATAACACAAGTTTAAAACTTACTTTGGGGCTAGCTTAATCAGTGTGAATTGTCCTTATATATTTATTTTTGGAATCCAAGATGGCGTCTGAATTTTAGAATTTTAACTTTATTCGTTTATAACGTCCTACTGGAACATCGAAGGGGTCTGGAATTTTGTATACTGGGGTAAAGCATCTCGCGGAACTCAAAGCTGCAAACAAATTTTGATTCCAAGATTTTTCCACCCACACATTTTTTGATGTTGCCATTACTGACTGCAGTAGACCCATTTTCTCAACTGGACATTTGTACTCTAGCCAACTTCAACAGCTGCACGAAAAACCGCGGGCTGCTTGCAGCCCGCGCAACGCCCGATAAGCTAGTTTATTTATTTATATTATCGTTACATTCTATAATATCATTAAAATGAATAACATACAAGTACTTTGTTTCCATCTTAATCATATAATATAATGTTGTCAATGTAAAATATTGCAGTGTTTAAATGTAAGTACACATCTGTCTAATAATCTCCTATTACTTTAAACGAGAAATTCTTTTACACACAAGAATATGTCTCACTCAACCAATTACTATTTTAGCTAAAAGTTGGTGGCATTATAATTTTCAAAAGCTCGCATTATTCTCAAAACGTCTCTGCACAAATTACATTTATCTCGCTGGAGAATTTATTACCAAGAAACGAATGAAATCCACGTCCAGAAAGTAAATCCAATCTGCGGATGTACCAGAGGCGCAGAACGGCGGCAGCAGTCGCAAAGAATGTCGTCGTTTATTTTATGTGTGCGCGCGCATTCGATGACAAGCGGGCATCGGGCATCGGCCACTTCTCTACGCGTTATGTATGCCTGGTACTTTTCGGTCTTGAGATTCTTGATTCGGTTGGTTTGTTCGATTGTTTTGTCGCAGTCGAGTAATCTGAATAAATTTTGGTTTTGGCAGCCGATCTTTGAAGAACAACGTTCTTTGCTGTTGATTTTAATTTCTTTTCATTCCCGCTTCTGATTAAAAAATTAACAGACCCTAGAATGAAAGTTTTGTTTGATGTATAATTGGGTAGATGACGGGATAAAACGTCACAAAATAGTGTAACTTGTCATTGATTTATTAATGCAAAAAAACATTTGAATCCAAAAAACTCTAAGTAATCACGGTAGTGATTTTCATACAAATTCCATAGAAAATGTTTGTTTTGACGTTTAGAAAAATGTGTCTGGTTTGTCTTGTAATTGTCATATAGCGGATTATCTAGTATTTTTTAAGTCTAGTAGAGTGATTCTTGCCTGAGATAATATGGGAAAAATTGTCGTAAAAATAATGTAAATCAATACACAAATATAGCTACAAAAATAATAAATTGGATGTCCGAGTTTTATTCATCATTCGTTATTAATGAGCATTTTAAAACTGCATATTTACATAAAAAATACATGCCAAACGAATGCACATCGTATGGTCTTATGACATCTTTATACCCCACATTATCCCCAATTACCATAATAGAGTGAAAGATACCAGTCTGCTGTCCAGCGGCCGTCGGCTGGGCTGCCACAAGTATTTATGCTAAAGGGCGGCTTGGCCCTTAATAAACAAATGACGCTCTACCAGATTTAAGGCCGCGCGTCGCAATTATTTCGCTATTTCGACGCGGCGGCAAAAGGCGGCTAGCTTATTTGAATTTTAAGTAGAATCGCAACAGGGCTACGTGCATGTTTAGACGAGTCAGGATCGTAATCTTTGGTTTCTCGACGATCTTTTGATAAGATTTTGTTGATATTGCGAAGCTTTTTAGCCGTAAATATCATCATCTACTTAGTTAAACTTCCATAGATAGTTCTTGCTACGCTAGAGTGTTGAGTCAATATTGTCCTAAATTTTATGGTAAATATTTAGATGAATGAAGTGAAATAAAGGATCATGATGTCTGGTGCTCATTTCTGCTGCCATATTGGTCATATGCGCACCAAAAACTTCAAAATTATCACGAAAATCAATTAGAAGTTTGATTTTTTGTGTCTCTATGACAGTTCCAATGGTTTGTTTGTTTGTTTGTTTTATTGTACCAAAAATTTAAGTATAAAGGCAACATAGTATTTTGTTTTTTTATGATTATCACCAAAACAAGTTTTTTAGGAGACCGAAGGTGCTGGAAGTGCTGGAACCGATACCTATCTAGTTATCAATGAAGAACAGGATTATTTTTTGTCGAGTTACAAAGTAGCCCACAATTTTATCGGATACTCAACGCGACGCGGCTACTGGATGTTCGGATAATATCTTAAAATGATAAATCACTCGCTCCATCACCGAGCGACTCGTCAAAATGAACTTATTTGTCAAACTTAGATGTCTGTGTAACGATAACAAAACAGGAAATTGAAATACTGTATCACTGGCCGAAAATCACGGTACGGCAACCATTTCGGATGCTAATCGTCGTGCACCATGATTTGAATATGGAACTCTTTATTTATAAACTGCGCTTAGTTTTTCTTTTTTTAATTTTTAGTGGCCAGTTGATGGATTGACGTTTGGCAGGAAATGACTGTTGTTATAAAAATACGTGATGATCTTGTGGGGGCCGTTCCAAAGAGCAAGAAAGGATTGGGCCGTTCTTTTTATTTTTTTTCAGTAGATATCAACATAAAAATGTACCTTATGTACTGGGTGGCGCAAAAGTAAAGACCCTATTTGGTTCAGCTATAACATTTTTTCTAAATTAGAAAACTAGATTAAGGTTTTTTTAAATGTATATTTGTGCCATTAAATTTCGTACCATTAGGATTTAAAGATGATGTCTTTTAAATGGTGACCTCCAGAGTTGATACACATTTGAGCCCTATTTATGACATTTTGCATAACTTGCCGTAACACTTCCTGCGATATGTTCGTTATTTCTTGACGAATGTTTTCTTTTAGAGCTGCGAGAGTCTGTGGCTTGTTCACATACACCCGAGATTTCAAAAAACCCCAAAGAAAGAAGTCTGGACTGGTCAGATCGGGTGATCTTGCAGGCCAAGGCAAATCGCCAAAACGAGAGATAACTCGGCCTGGAAAAGCGTCCCTCACTAACATTGACACAATTATTCCACGTTCTTGGGGAGTAAAACGGTCCATGTTTATTTTCAGTGTATTTTACATTTGTTCACTACACAATTTTCAACAACAGAATGACAGAAAATGTCATATAAAAATAATAAAAGTATTTTCTTTAGTGCCAGTACTTTTGCGCCACCCAGTATATGTAAATAGGTAATATTATTATTATTCTCATATCTGATTCTGAACTTGAAACTATATTTACTTATCTGACACCAACCTAAGTAAATGAAAAAAAAAATCGCAGTTCTTTTTACAAACCTAAGCTAGGTAGGCAAGGAAAACTACAATTCTACTTCTAAAGGCATAATTAGTTTTATATTATCTAGTCCAGCATAGC
Source organism: Acrobasis repandana (assembly GCA_963576875.1). NCBI lineage: Eukaryota > Metazoa > Arthropoda > Insecta > Lepidoptera > Pyralidae > Acrobasis > Acrobasis repandana. Next base: position 6,559,286 of record OY756238.1, read on the forward strand.
CGTAGATTTACTAGATTTACTCTTAATTTCTGTGTTTTGTTTTGTAAAAGCTTAAGTAAAAGGCATCCGTGGAAGACCAGCGTCGTAGTTCACGCTACGACATATGCTGAGCGGAGAGCTTTTTGGTACACTGCTAAATTTATATTTTTTGTATTAATGTGTCAAATTGTACCAAATAAACATTTTTTCTTTCTTTCTTTTATAAAGACTTTGTAGTCGTATAATATAGTATTATATCTTTAATAAGTCTCTTCCTTCACTAAATAGACATATAAAATACTAAGGTACATTATGTGTTAGGTAGTCTAAAATTGCATACAAATTATATCTATGTTTGTATCTAATTACATGTAGGTGTATATACGTACATGTTAACTGCGTAATATGGACATATTTGTTCTCCATCGCAAATTCCAGAATTTTATTACCATTATTAGTCACAAAAAATGTGATTCCTTTGTAATTCCTACGAACATCGACGAGTAAAAACCTTCAATTATCACCGTCTATGGTACCAGTGTTGCCAGACGATTGATTTGTAATCACGTTCAGTGTTGCACTAAAAATAAGTGCTGTATACCTAATCGACGTAGTAAATCAGACGAGTTCGTATAACTTTACTTTTTACTAAGTAGCCACGGGAATTCGCGAAGTTAGTAAGCTTAATGGATTTTGAAAGGAATGTTTTTGACGTATAAACAAACAGAAAAATGCTATAATAAAATATACTTTGTAAAGACCACATAAAGTTGATATTTGTTTGGTAAGGTTGAGAAACAACGAGTTTGTTTTTTAAATTGGATTCAACGATAAAAGTTAATGTTTTAATTAATCAAATATACATTTCAATCACGAAAGGAACGCATTTTTCGAATTTCTTTAGGAAAAAGAGGAACAAAACATCAATTTCGACTAATTGTGTGTTTGTTGCGTCTTGGGCCAACAAAGAAGTATTTCAAGTCATAAATATGTTACGTCGAAATGTTTTTCGTTTAGTTATTTACTTCAAACGAGAATAAAGATGGGAGAAGCAGGTTCACTGTAATCTAAGTTAGGCGCGGTCACGAAATAGGGATATACACATTGTAATTAGGTACTGTAAATAATTGGGTAGATGACTGGGGTCAAAAATAAATTACAAAATAGTGTCACTTGTCATTGATTTATATTCATATCTATTTTCAACATGATTTTAGATTTTTTATTGCAGAAAAACTGTTATTAAGAGCGCTATTTGACTACAAAAATCTATGACGTCATGGTTTTGTATTGTTTTGTATGTAAAAGTATCTGATTTGACTTGTTGTCATCTAGCGGATTCCTGAATGAACTAACTTTGTACGAAGAAAACTTTACGCAGAAAGTAAACATGGCTGACTTTTCTAATAATTAACTTAAAATGTTGACCAAAAATAGTCTCATTAAAGAATACATCGCAAAGCTTTGCCGATATAAATGGCGACTGTTGTCCGAACATACCGTATATGGGGCAATGTTTTATCTCATCTAACCGTTTTGCTTCATTTCCTTTCGCGAAAGGAAAAAAAGTCTTATTAAATGGACATAAGACACTACTGTAAAAATATGCATTAAAACAAGAAAAATCGTAATTGAATTAACTGATTGTAAAGTTAAATTTTAATGTCACTGAACTTGGGAACCACTGTGAAGATATCACCAAATTGAGTCACTGAAAACATAATACGTTTCTCTATGTTTTTAGCCATTTAGGTCTTACACAATCTTATATAGTCTTACACAATATATCTTCGGCTGGTTCCTTTCATTCTTTATTAAAAGTTTATCTACTAAATAACAAAAACTATACCGCTACGAATATCTGTCGCTAATTTCATTTTTGTTTTGTTTTACAAATTTTATCAAGTTGTATACTGAATATTTCGATGTCAATGCCTGGCCGTACATTAATCTGAATTTCAGATGCTGATTTCATATAAGACATTGTTGTAGCGATAGACAAAAATTTCTTCATTACAAATACAGCAATGTATATTTTTTATTTATTTATCGTGATAAAAACGTTTTACAACAATTACATTTATCACAAATCGTAGATGCATTACAATCTATTACTGAAGTGAAAACTTCTTTAGCGGCGTTGTGCACTTTTTTTGTAATGGGTAAAAAATGTTAAACTCGCGTCAGGACACGTGTCCTGATCGAAAATTCGTAAGACGGATGGAGAGTAGACAGCCGGCGCGGCGTAGGAGAGGAAGTATCCCCCTCTCTTTTTACGGCGCGGCGAAAATGTATGCCTGCGCCAGCTGTTTCGTTTAGCTGAGAGATAAACTTTTTAATGTAATATAAATTGTCATGTTTGTGTACGATAGCGCAATAAATAAATATTGTATTCTATCACAAAAATGATAGTACTTTTATACTGATAATTAAAGCAATTCGTGCAAAATTATTCCCTAACCATTCCAAAATATCAAAAATGCACAACGTTAATATTCAAGTTTTCACTTCTGCTGGCACTCCCGGAGTGCAACCCGTCGTTTTTTATTACTCATTATCATCATCAAGAGCTTTCAGGTGCCCACAGCTGCTGCGGCATAAGCTTCCTTTTGTCTGCGTCATATTACTATCCAAAAAGAAATCTATATAAAAATTAATGTAAGTCAAAAATAAAAATAAATAATAATTTATTCAACATCTGAATTTCAGTATGTACGGCCAGCCAAGATCTGTCAAGTATCGAATGCTGCCGAACTATAATTTATATGCTAAAGTTATGTAAAGCTCGATTCAGATGTAGCTATTATGTTCAGGCAGCTGGGCAGAGGTGGTATTCTGAAAATGCCCTGTTAGTTGATATCGCATAAAATGCTAATTTATTCCGCTATGCGGCTATTTTACCTGGATAGGGAAGAAAATATAGTAAAGTAAATCATGTTTCTGTGTCCTTATTTTTGAAACTAAGAGAAATTAAACGAACGCTTTTTACAAGCTTAGAAAAATCATTCGTCTTGTCAATCAATCTTCATTTCTAAAGTAGGGTTGCTGTGCATTTTTCACTTTTACCATTTTTAGGGTTTCGTACCCGACGGATGCAAACGGGACCCTATTACTGAGACTCCGCTGTCTGTCCGTCTGTCCGTCTGTCACAGGGCTCTATCTCTTGAACCGTAATAGCTAGACACTTAAAATTTTTATCGATTATGTATTACTATGACCGCTATAACAACAAATACTAAAAATTAAAAAAAGTTGAAAATTAAAGAGGGTCGTGATACAAAATTATGTGTTTTTTCAGCGTTTTTAACTAGATCTTTATAATGGCATTAACTAGGTACTTGAAATTTTCACATATTATGTATTACTATGGCCGCTATAACAAAAAATACTACAAATAAGAAAAAGTTAAAAATGAAAGGGGTCGTCATACAAGAAACGTGTTTCTTCAGCGTTTTAAAACATTGTACGGTGGTACGGAACCCTTCATGTACGAGTCCGACTCGCACTTGCCCATTTATTTTGTTTGTCGAAAGTCTAATAAAATCAATTGGGTAGTATCAAGGGTCAAAAATAAATTATTTTATAATGATAATAGAATAAAACGTCTCAAAATAATGTCACTTGTCATTCATCACATCCATTTGAACGTGATTTTAGATTTAATAATTCCGAAAAGCTGATATTAATAGCGCTAATTGACCCCAAGAAACTATGACGTCACGCCGTGCGTTTTTCATAGAAATCCCATAGAAAATATTTGTTTTGACGTTTAGAAAAAAGTATCTGTATTGACTTGTTGGCAACTAGCAGATTGTATCTACCTTTAAGGCGAGCTGGGTTCACAATTTGCAATACCGTGCGTGTTTTTGAAAAATCACTGTTATTAAACTACTACAGTTTATTCCTTAAAACATTTTAAATAAAAATTTGAAGGATACAGGATACACCCACAATAGCCAAAACACGATTGAGCATTTTTGGCTCGATAGAAAAAAATCACAAACATACCTCTAAATTTGCCTTTATAATACATATTACTTTTTCTTCTTCGTCTAAGCGCATTCCCGGTTGCATCCTCAGCTGTTTTGCTTCGGAGCCCGGGGTGCGCTTTCCCGCTTTTTCTTCTCCAAATTTAATATGCATGTCAATGTTCACCCAAGGATGAAAAAGACCTTGCAAAATGGAGAAGAAATAGCCGGAACACTTTAAATGATTGCATTCTAAATGCAAATTGTGAACCCATCTCGCATTAATACACATAATGACTGAAAAAATATTTTTGGCCCATCGGTCAGATTATTAAAAAATATTGTACATGTATTTTTCCTTTTCTCTCAGAAACAATAAATAACAAAGAAACAGTGTATTTAAATTCGCAGGACGTCACGATATCGTACGATTTTTACACATCGGTGACGTCACAAGGCTCCACTCTGGAACTTTGATACTATGTATCTTTATGAATTTTTACTTTTTTGATAAACTGAAAAATATGGATACATTATTTTTGGATAATCTAACTAACGGACTAATTAGAATAATACTTTTCTGACCCTTTAAAATAAATATTTTTCCTTTTTTCTTTTTGCATAAAGAATTAGATACCATAGTCGTAAGTCAAGTATCGAATTTGTGACGACAATATTAAAGTATCTAATATTTACCTCTCAGGTATAGGTCAACAATTAAATCAACTTAAATGTTTTTAACCGACTTCAAAAAAGGAGAAGGTTATCAATTCGACCCGTAGGTCTTTTTTGTATGTAAGTATGTTACCTGATATTTTCGCCAATTGTGAAGCGATTTTGATGATTCTTTTTTTATTTGAAAGTCTTTACTACCAAGTTAGTAGTTCATTTATTTGGTGAAGATATAATGAAGAAATTTGAAGATATGGAAGAAACTCCAGCTGTTTTCTTTGTTGAAAAAAATGATTATTTAATCTGTGTTATGGGCGTTGCCATGATAAATGTAGATAACTTATGTGTCAACTATATTTGTAATACTATTTAGAAATTTATGATACTATAAATATATACAAACAAGACTGAGCTGCACCTATTCAAATGACGTTCCCAGCTGATACTTAGTTCAGATAACAAGAATTCAGTGACAAATTCATACCTACATCTAATTAAACATTTTAAACCTCCGATTAAAACCACAGATCTCGATCTAGCAATGCGAGGCATTTGGCGACAGTTATATTGGCGGAACCTCGGATTCTATCTATTCGCAAATGCTGCAGGATCAAGGCGGGTTGCACATTCCTACCAACGTTTAAAGCTAGAGTTAATCAACTCAAACAAAACGTATCTTATTAAAGTATGCGAGTAATCGCATAGGTAGTATAGTGTAATAGTTTCGTAAAGTATCTTCTTCTTCATATTAACGAATTCCCGGTTACATCCACAGCTGTGCTGCTTCGGAGCCTGGGGTGCGCTTACACGCTTTTTCTTCTCGAAATATAATATGCATGTTAATGGCCATCCAAGGATGCCAAAAACGTTCAAAATTTAAAGAAACTACATATTTTACGAAATACTTTTGCCGTGTGGTTGCCGGACTAGTCCGGCCACTCCATATCCTCCTGTGGGTGTCGTAAGAGGTGAGTATAGGAATAAGCACAAACATCTCGTGCTTCCATTGCATTCCCAGAGAGAGTTGACGTCAGGCAGGCGGCCTTTCGTAACTATAGCCAAATCATTTAAACTCTTTCGGCTATTCTTCTCTACTTCGCAAGTTATCAAATAGGGTTTCTAGTCTTCAGAAATCAGAAGACGCCACTGTTCCTTAATCTGAGCTATCTGCAGATCTTCTTGGTTGGCTTTGATGTCTTCAAAGGCTTCGTCCTTCCAGGCGTACTAGGGAAATCCACCGATTTTTCTTGAAACGAAGTTCATTACCGCGGTGGGAGATGAAAAGAAGAAAAAGTAATTTATATCTGGAATTAACAGAACGTCGCGTTACGGTTTTTTTGTTTTATCGTATGTAAAATACGGTCAATTTAAGACCATAAATAAACACCTGGTATAACGAAAAACCTTAAATGCGACGTTTGATTCTGAAGAACCGTTCCGTGTCAATTTTTAAAGAAAAGGCGTGACGAAGTTTCTTGGTCACAGCACATCTTTTTTTGTCGAACGTAGAATCCTTGAAAATTGAATGCCAATTTAACTTTGGAAATCAAAGGATTGTGCAAACGGCCCCGATCTATATGGGCAGCGGGTTTAATTAGGCGTATCACTAATTATTTAGAGGAGAATCACGACGCCGCCTCACTGGCTGTAATTCATTGTTTTGTTTTGACTTCAGTACCTACCCATTATTTCCGGAAAGGTACTGGTAAATAATATTGATTTTCTCACTTATTAGATTATAGATATTATTAGATAAGTATATGTAACATCCATAAGTTACTTATAATAATTTTCTCGCATACCTACTTATGGCATGCGAGATGACACATTTAACCACTTTAATTAGAAAAAGAACTCTAAATTTTCGTGCCTCCTGATGCCACGCAAAATAATGGTAAATTTCAAGGATAAAATGGACTATTTTATTATTGTAGAGGTATATAGCACACAATAAATCGTAGAAAAAAATCTGTTAAATTTAGTTTTTCTGCCACCTCAAACAGTTTAAAAACATGAGGCAGCGTGTTCCTATTTTCCAGTAGTACCACAGCCAAAAATAACGAGATCGCGCGAAATGGAGATGGATATGTATAAACACACGTATCCATCTTTACTTAGTGCGATCTTGTTAAAACAGGAGTTGTACAGGTCTTTATATGGGTATATAAAGGCCTATACAACTCCAGTTTGACAAAAAAAGCAAACGCAATAATACAATACGGATGTGTCAGAAAAATATTATTCTATTTAGTCCATCAGTTAGATTATTCAAAAATAATGGACACTTAATTTTCGATTCATCCTATCAGCATAAAAAATATATTTAAAAAATATATTTTTTATATAGGTATATGGACAAATCACACTAATTAAGCTAGCCCCAAAGTAAGTTTTTTTAAACTTGTGTTATGGGATACTAACTCAACGATACTATGTTTTATGATAAATACATATATAGATAAAAATCCAACACCCATGACAATTTGAAAAAGGTCATTTTCCAACTTGCCCTGTCTGGGAATCGAACCTAGAACCTCCGGATTAGAGGTCTAGCGTGTTAACCATTACACCACGGAGGTCGTCAAATATATATAAATATTAAGGGACAAGTACCTAACACTGATCGAGCAAACCCCAAAGTAATTTGAAACTTGTCTAATGGGATACTAGCTCAAAGGTACTATATATGATAATAAATACATATTATTATACAGATAGACACTAAGACCCAGGATAATTGAAAAAGGCCATTTTTCAACTTGCTCTGGCTGGAGACATATCCAATTAGTAACAAATCACAGGGATATAGAGCGTCTACAAAGTGGATGTCTCAGTGAAAATTGAACCAATGCCAAGGTAATGTAGCGCGAACTTGAAATGTATCCTAGATTTTTGTTAGTCAGAGAAAAGTAAATATACGTGTATATATATTTTTTCTTTTTTCTATCCTGTTGGTATTATGTCCCACTGCTGAGCAAAGGCCTTCCCCTTCCTCTTCCACTCGTCTCTATCCTCTGCTATCTCTTGCCAATTATTGGTATAACTATCGAGGTCAACCCGCCCTCTTTTCCTCGGTCTGCCTCTACTCCGACGGCCATCCGGCAGCCAGAACGCAGCTAACTATATTTTTTAATAATCAATTAGATATTTTCAGTCATCATCATGCCTATTCAAATAGTTATCGATATAAGTACGTGCTGCCAGTTTAATCAAAATCCCCAGAATCGATATCAATACCGCAAATAAACAATACAGCAACAAGGCAATAAAAATCACAAAACAGTTGTTCAGAGACATCGTTGTGCTCCGGCTCCGGTCGAACAAATAGGTAGTGGCTACTATCCGAATGCGAATCTGAGAACCCTTCCTCATCTGTGATTGCTGATCACGACGGCGTTGTATTATATGGATATGTCACTGTCTCTAAGCCCTTAAGAATAAATTATTAAAAAAAAAAACTTATTCGTTACTATACTATTCGTTGTCATGTCTTTATCGCTAACAGGGTAGACAACGCCTAGGGCCGCAAGACCCAAAGGTCTCAACTCAAAGGCGAGAAGGTGAAAAAAGAGAATCAATAACTGGCCAAGTGCATTACGGGTTCGGACCATGCACATTTTAGGGATCCAAAGTAAATTTTAAAGATAACATAGCTGTAATAATTTTCCTTAAAATATCAGTATTTATGTTATACAACATTTACTTTTTTTTAGATTTTTAAGCAGATGTTGATTTTAGAAATGAGAGCTGGGAGGGATTTCAATTCTAAATTAAAATTACCACTATTTCGCAAACGGATCACTACATCTAAAATTTGTGTTCACACCGCCTGAATTTTTTAAAAATACCTGTTAGACTGATAGAACTAGTCCCAAGGTAGGTTTTAAACGTATTAAAAAGTTACTTTTTTTATTTATTTATTTACACAATACATTTAATACATTAATGTTTAGTCCATTTACAATGCCATCATAATCAGTTTTGAGATTTACCGTGCATCGGAAATTGCCATCTTAATTTGCGATTACGACTTCGTCATCATCTGATGATTTCAAAAACACCTTCTTAAAATGCTATTAATTATTTGATTTATTTATTACAGACGAGCAGCTAGGAGCTGATATTATGTCTATTTCAGGTGCTGAGAGTCCATAAAGTCTTTTCACTTTTTTTTTCTTTTACAATTCATTAATTTATTCTTCTTCTTTAACTTAAGAGCTTGCTCTAGTCGGTGGAGTTAAGTGGAGATGCCTCCATTCCTCTCTTCTCTCTGCCATCTTTTTAATGTCTTGGTAGGACCTTACTCCTAACCCTTCCTTTATTTGTTGGAAAAACTTCATCCTTCATATTAACGACACTTTATTTGTTCTTAACCACTTGTCGAGTCTAATTTTAAATGCATTTACTGGTTTAATTTTCACCAATTCGTTCCACTAATAAAAATTTTAGACACGTATGTTTCTGCTTTAGGATGGGTTGGTACTAATTTACATTTGTTTTACAAGTGTGTCTATAACTTGTAATCTGCAAATAACTACATATAATAATGTAACTTACATTTTTATTATTTTTGAATTAACTTATATCTTGGAATATCCTTTATATTCTTTCTTGTCACAATTAAACGATTTTTTAAATACCCAATTAGAGTCCTTAATTTGTAAATACGACAATTATTTAACTCGTATCTCTAATCGATACAACGAAAATAAGCTTTACCTGGTTAATAGTAAGGGCTGTTTTTGTTTAAAGGTTCATTTAGTTAATCTTCGGTTTACGGTCAGAGCTTGCGTTTAGGTTTAATGATTAGTTCGATGTTGTTTTGTGCTGTAATTAGTTAGTGAGTTAGTTAGCATATTTTTAGTGTAGAAAAGGTTCCCTGTAACTAAGTAGTAATACTTTAGGTTATGTCCACAGTTGGACATAAGTTTCTCCCAAAGATTTCCAAAATGACCGATCTAGAGCGGCCTTGCATCCAGCGCTTTCCAGCTACCTGAGTTCAGGTTGTCTGACCACCTTATGGAAGGGTATCCTACACTTCGCTTGCCAGTGCGTGGTCGCCATTCGAGAACCTTTTTGCCCCATCGGCCATCGGTTCATCGCGCTATGTATGTGTTCCGCCCACTGCCACTTCAACGAGCTAATCCGCTAAGCGTTGAGCTGCCTTGAGCCTCCTTATGAGACCCATAGCAAGGAACCAAGTTTCAGAGCCATACATCATCATTGGAAACACACATTGATTATATACCTACCTACTTTACTGAGGTATTTTGGACGGGATTGTACTCGTACTGCGTAACTTCCTGCGTACCTTAAAAATATTTATAAATAGCTGTAAAATATTTCTGCTGTAGGTTTTTAATAATTATTATCAGTATAAGTAATATTATTTAGGGAAAGTTGTTCAGTCTCATAGTCTGAATATACCCTTAGAATTTTACATTTACCGTTTTATTATACACTTTTTTATAAGCCTTATTAATAGGAATGGTTTTTTTTTTTACTTTCAAAATAGTTTATTTATAACAAAAATATGAATAATTTAAGGGCTCAATTTATAGAATTTAATAAGTACCTTCTCGTAGTTGGTTCAAACTGTGATCTAGGGATCTCTTTGCAAACCTGTATCTGGGCATGATCTTACTTTAAAATTCTATAACAACAAGATACCCTGCCAGCCACACATATTTTCTGCTTAGTCTAATGGTTGAACGATGAACGATGAAAAGGTCTGGCTTGAGCTTGGCGCGGGTCCCTCTTAAAGGTTTGTATACTTAGACATGTCATAATTTAGGTACATTGGTACATACTAAATTTACAAATTGACATTATTTTAAATTTCGTAATTCTTATAATTCAATTTAATTATGACAAAATAAACAATGTAATCTCTGTCCATCTATATAACTAATTTTAAGTTTTTAGTTTGTTAGTTGACGTCTTTGGAGAAAACGTGCAGTGCAGTTTGTTGCCGCTTCTTCTGCACTTGCGCCTAGGAAGCGGCGTAAACTTAGCTTTAAGTAACGATTTGACGTCAACATTTGTGCAAAACAAAACAAAGTGACTATAATTAAGAGATATTATAAATATCCTATGATAATAAAGATATTTTGAATTTTGAACGGGAGAGAATGCCATATGGCATTAGGTCCGCCACTTGTAAGTTTATTATATTGTGCAATAAAGATTAAATAAAAAAAAATGTCGTGTCATGTACGTTATTTGTATAAAGTCTAACAAAACATACTAAAACTATTTTAAGGATGACTTCTGTCCATGACACTGAACTGAACAACTTTACCCAAGGAATACCTATATCAAAATATGAAAAATATTTTTTTGCTTCCCATAGAAACTCGGATCAGGCATGGTGAGGCCAAAAATTGAGTTTCATATCGCTTTATGTTCCTTGGGGAAAGTTGTTACTTAACATGGACTTAATTTAGCCTTAATTTTTTTTAGTATATATTGATAGACCCTGTATACAAATATTACATACAAACGCTGCATTCCCCAAGTTGACTCAGCTTGCTTGTTTAATTACCAAGATAATGTCATACCTCGGCAGGATTTTGCCATATCAGATCATTGAAAATTGAGCCCAAAACCTAGTTTGTACCTTAAAAGCACCGCCTTAGTACGTTAGTGCTAAATCTCAGAATATCAATACCTATCGCTAATCAGGAGCTTTGGTATCTGCTATCAGATACACCGCATAAAGAGTCAGATAGCCCGTATCTCAGATGATAGCTCAGATAAATGTGCGCGCGCGCAGCCGAAATACGGCGCAGAGCAAAAAGACGCGAGCGGGGACGGTGTGGTGCAAAATGTGAGCATTTTCGCATGTGAAATTAAGAAGTCCGTTTAGTTTCACTACATATTTCGATCCGAATTTGTACTTGGAACGGTCACATTAGTTCCATTATAGTATTTTATGCAACAGTTGTATAAGAGTGTTCAAAAAAGACGAGTGGCACGAGCCTAGGCGAGCACCATTAAAAAGGCACCACGAGTATTTTTTGACGTACTTATCAACATCATGACCAGGTCTTTTTTAGTCTCCAAGAGCACGATCTTTTCTGTACCACCAGAGCCATATATTAGCCTGAGCCATCAAATGATTCGACCTACACTCTCCACGCTGGCTAGATGGGTTGGAGAGGTCTCATTGATGTTTATAAGCTTTGTTTGGCTTGTGTTTCCTAAGTCGCCTTCTACGACATCCACAGGAAGACTTGGAATGGTCCTATTTTACTCTTACGGGAACCACACGGCTTTACAATACATGAAATAGTTAAGTTAGTTTACTAATTGTAAAATGTAACACTTATCGTGACATCTGTAACGTATTCTTGGGCCATCGCGGGAAGAGGATACCCTAGATTCTTGTACTATGGTCGCCTCTTACGACACCCGTGGAAAAGGAAAGGGTAACTAGAAGATTTATTCTACTCTGCCACCACCACCACACGATTTTTTGTTACAATTTATTGCTACAATGTATTGTTGGTTCCTTATAGCATGCATACATCCCGGCGGTGCCCGCAAAGGCTAGTGTGACACTGTTATTTAGTACCGCGGACGGTAGCACACTGCTGTCGCGCCGTCCGTGGCCCGCCTTATATAAATAGACGGCAAAAATAAGCCGGACACATTGACGTAGGCTTTTAAACTTGAAATTGGTGGGCACATTTTAAATCTAAATGGAGAGATCTTGTATGGTGGCCTTCAGAGATAGCATTTGTGTTTATGTACGGAAAATGTGATTACTATTTTATCTTTGGTTACCTTTTTATCGCTGTATTTTTAAACAATTTTTTTTAAAACAAGCTGTTATTTAAAACAATAAACTAAACAAGCTTAAAGTGCATACGAATCAATCGAGCCCAAACTTGGTGGGGTTATGATGTCATATATCATATGCCCTCCTAAACCAGTCATTATCATAAAGATGCCATGGCTGTCTTCCGGCTTCATCATGACATCAGGTTATTGGTACCGTAATATTGCATTGTCACCCAACATCAATTCTGTGCACCCAACTTACATAAGATTTGATTACGGACACACAGACAACGGGACAGGTGAAACCTAACACTACTGATTTAAAGAACACTATTTTTTCTGTCAGTTTTATAAAAATGTCTGTGCTCCTTAAATTGGTAGCATATTCACTATATGACTGGTTTAGGAGGGCAGTTTTTTTTCTCTTGAGCAATATGTGCTGAGCTGTCTATTCGTGCTACTGTGGCACACTTACTTACTATACGTTAACTATGTAATAATTAGTTTCACTTTTTTATGTTTGTTATGTAGGTATGTAGTGTATAACAGTTGAACAAAATAAATGTATTATGTTTATACGCTTTACAGCCACGGGTCCATGAGGAGGACCGGGTGGTGCTTTGAGGCGTTCATGGGGCCAAAGCCAACATGAAGAGGCCTTTTAGTACCTTTTAATCTAAAAATTGTGATGGCTGCATCTGTAAAGGTCTATCCCTGAGATGCACTAACAGGCAGTCCTCCATAGCTGCCGAATTATTGCCATGGAGGGATTTACTTGGTTTGGGCTAAGTGAATGGGATGTTAGTGGACCGGATAACTGGGTTATGGAGCGAGATTCAGGCATCTACCTAAAAATATCTTACAACAATTTTAGCCTGGTAGATGGTGACTTGCTGCTCGTTGGCTCATTGCGTATTATAACGTATTATTTATCTATCTAAATTATAATTGGTTCACATCTAAATTCGTAGGTGTCCTAGAAAGTCTGTCGTTGGATTCCTCCTTATATATGTAGTTAAGTTCAGCGATGGCTGATCCACTTGTCGCCTGGAGAACGGGTGCCGCCAATAGAGACTACCTACTCACTTCTCCTTACTTCTCCCGAGGACTTCTTTTCCGCAATTTGGTCCATTGCGCTGAACCCGTTTTGCGTGTGGAGCCGGCGCCGTTATCAGTTTTCAAACCAGCCCAGCTCCTGCAGGAATCCGAGAACGCTCTCCGGCGCCCTCACGGCTTCCTCCACGGTTCCTTGATGTTCCAGGAACCCTCTTCTTATGTATGCGACGCCACCGCACTCGATGAGGAGATGGCTCGCAGTTTCATCAGCCTCCATGCAAGCTCTGCACAGAGGGCTATCAGTGATACCTAGGGTGTAAAGGTGTTTGTTTAGTGCAATATGACCAGTAATAATGTCAACCATACGGCGTAGATTCCTCCGGGGTAGTGCTAACAGGCGTCGGGATAGGCGACTATCCCATTGGGGTAGTGCCTCCCTAGCCTGCCGACATGTCCGGAGGGATTGCCATGATTGATTTTGTTCTTCGCTAATGCGATTTCTGATCCAGGTGCGAACCTGCGTGAAGGGGATCGGAGCCATAGGAAGAGGTCCCAACGGTGTCATACTCGATCCTCGACGCGCGAGCTCGTCAGCTGCATCGTTACCCAGTGAGTTGCTGTGTTCTTTGATCCATTGGAGAGTGACTGTGTTATACTTACAGAGTTTTTCCAGGGATTCTTGTATTGAGGCAGAGTCCACATGTGTCCTTCTGAGGGCAAGTAGGACCGCTGCGCTGTCAGTTAGGATATGGATGGACGTACCTGATATCTTCCTCCTAATAATTTCTGTAGCTGCGTGGGTTATAGCCAATAGAGACTAGTTATATCTGCTCTGTTTTTTAAGACTACTCAGTGTTACTTATTTCTGTAAATTTAATTTGGCACTCGTTCGCAAGCTTTACATGTTATATTGTGATAACATTGTATAGGCATAATATCTTTGTAAACTGACAAAGCCCATCCGGCGCCTAGGTGACCAATGCTGTGTAAATGAGTTTTTTCAGCGTTTCTCTCAGTAGCGAAACGCTAGTAACGAAAACTAAAAAATACATACTTTTATACGTCAATGTTACAAACGTAAAAGTACCTACGAAGGCCTTACTGAATAAATATAATATTCTTTGTAAGTATTAAATACTTACACAATTCGCAAAACTTAGTCTCAAGGAAAACAAAATAGTAGGTAGCACAAAAAAGGTCTTAAAACATCTCGTCAACAAACAAAGCCTCGCTGTCGAACCTGATCCGATGCGGTGATAGGCATTGTGTTCCGCTAATTAATTGTGGTGATTGTGCCCGTCCGCTGATGCGATTGAGATTGAAGAGGTATCAGCCTGTAAGATGGGTGATATCAGTGCATCTACCCTGGTAGCAAAGTGTACTTGCGATGAAACGCTGGTGAAACGCTTATTTGTTATTGCTTAGCGATAAAGCCGCCTTTTACGCATTTCCTGGTTTTATAAGATAATTATGTCGTGTTTTTTTCTTTTGTACAGTAAAGGGTATTTTGTATTGTATTTATGTTATAACTGAGATTGAAGAAGTATCAGCCTGTACGATGGGCGATATCAGGTACATCTACCTTTATAGAAACTGCCTTGATTTTAAGCGCGTCTGAAAGCACTTTTTCTTGCCAAAGGGCCTCGCCACGGTTCTATATTAGATTTTGCCGCCTCTTGTTAAAAGTATAGTCTCCTATTTGCACCTCTACCCCCCTCCCGTCAGCAAAAAATACTGTCTTAGGTTAGAAAGGAAAGAAAAGGGTCTTTGGTGATGCGACTTCGCTCGCGCTACATCTATGTCAACGCTACGCCTTTCGCCATAATGACGCATTAAGATATGATAAGTAAATTTTTGATACATTGGTCCGCATTTTCTAAACCCGTTTTGCGTGGGGGAACCGACGCCGGCTTAGTTCTCAAACCAGCCCAGCTTCTGTAGGAAGCTTAGGACGTCTGTAGGCGCCCTAATCGCCTACGCCATGGTGCCTTGATGCTCCAGGAATTTTCTTATAAGTGTGACACCATAGCACTCGAGGAGGAGATGGCTCGCGTTTCATCAGCGTCCATGCAAGGTCTGCACAGAGGACTGTATGTAATACCTAGGGTGTAAGGCTAGCAACCCATCACTAGTTTGATTAACTTTATCCATCTTCACGCTCATCATCATGCTATAAGTGGCCGTAAGACCCAAAAGGGTAAAGACGTGATAATGTATCTAGGTAGCTGATATTGAGAAAATTTACCCCGGAAGCAAACCGTTCTTATGTCGAAACGCTGCCGCTGGTGAAACACTGAATGATATCGTAGGTATTGTGTTAATTTTATTGGGATTAATACTACAAATTTTATTTCATCGCAATTAAATTAGCTAGGTAGGTACGCTTGATACTCTTTTATTTTAGGGTTGCCACGAAAAGTATTGTACAAGACACACATAATGTGATGAAAAATGTGAACAGAAATGAAATGTTTTTGTGTGACTTTAAAAGGGTTGTATTTGTACCTACTACACGAACAATCGGTAACGCAGCACTATACCATATTTGCAGGGTAAGATAACTTATAAATTAACACATTTTACAATTTGAAAAATCCAATTTTCGTGTGCCTGACACATGTATCAAAAGTTGTCACATTGTCACTTTGATCGCTATTTCTTTTACTCATGTGAGAGTGATATCGTATTTCCATACAAAAGTGTGCGGCCGCCCGAGCATTTTGTATGGGAATGTCAATTTTTTTTTTTGGTTTTTTGACAGTTATTTTAATTTCAATATACTTTAGTCATCTAGTATAGCCCATGGTTCGATTTATTACGGGTATGTCCCTTCCACTTTGTATATTTGTTAATATTATTATATGTGTTTTTGGTGCAAGAAAGTGTTACTTACTACTTCGATTTATCGCTATCAGCAAATTGTAGACCCCGGTACATAACATAGTTTGAAAATGGCCTGTCCAGCCTCCAGCAGGGGCAGCCCTACGAAGTCCTTTATGCAGCGCGGTGCAGTAGCTTGTCAGCGTAACAGTCTTTGTAGACGCCGCCGGACCTGAGCGCATAAACCATTATAAACAAGTGTGTGGTATAGATGTACCTACCTACTCTAAAGTCTCATCGGTCTCAGCAATAGGTACGTTGAACTCTTCTAAAACTGAAAAGAGATTCACCAAATGATAAATCGACGCCATTGCGTAATTGCATTATCTTTCTAAGCAGTAGGATACAACCGTAACGGTAGTGATAATGATAGGTATATTTATTGGAAGTATAATATGATCACCGTGGAAATAATGTAGAATAAATATTAAGTATATTATTTATTAAACTTTTACATGATATGTTATTTTATCAAAACCTAAAGACTGACAGAGGGAACATGACAACGCTATACAGTTTTTCTTGGTTTTGGTGTTGTTCCTGCAGCAAAAGATATTTACATTAATCAACAGAGAGAGTGTAGCTTGTAGCGTGTATGACTGCCTCCATGGTCCAGTGGTCAAGGTGTTTGCCTTGTGATCCGAAGGTTGTGGGTTCAAATCCCACTGGTGTGTTTACGTTTACTTTGTGAAAAGTTGTTTCCAGTCCAGTTATGATATTGCAGGCTTGAATCACCTGATTATCCGAAAAGAAAGATGATTCCGCGCTTGGGACGTAAAGCTGTTGGTCCCGAACGCCATCTAGCGTTTGTACCTATCCTAGGATTGGTTCTGGTCTGCCCTTTGAGTTGCGGAGGTCAGACGGCAGTCGCTCTGTGTAAAAACCAGTAACCTCGTGAAATCACCTAGGTTAGGTAGCGGACCTCGGGCTCTGAAGCGGAACCGCTGACGATGCAACCGGGAATACGCTTGGATGATGATGAAAGTGTAGCTTGTAGCGTGAGCTTTTGGCTCTTCTTTTCATATTCTTATTTTTCTTGAATAAAAAAATTATTTCTTCTTTCAGACGCACTGCCGACTTGACAAACCCTTTCCCATTAGATAATATTATTGAATAATGCTGTGTTCTTCAAAATACTTGGAATAGACAAAAACTAAATGGTTTCTGAGCTAAGAAAGTTCAGAGAGTCAAGATAGAACTGGAATTATTCAGGAACGGATTTAAGGACGTTAAGCTTTTCTTAGCATTTTTGCGGAAAATGGCCACTTTTGGCAAATATGCTAAGAAAAGCTTAACGTTTCCACTTTAAACTGTAAACAGTTTAAAGTTTATGAACTACTGTTCATAAAATAGTTTGAAGGGTTATCTAAGGCTTCACAAAGACAAAATTTGAAATGATATATCCGTTTCCTTTGAAATAATTTATTTCAAATGGGGGGCAGCACTAGACTTCATGAATCCCCTTAATTCAAGCTTGAAAGAGGCTTTGCCACCGCAAATGCCACTTGTTTCCCCAGTTTCGGACTTGCCCACTGGGTTGTTAAATTCCTGATTATACACAGGCAAAATGAAAATTATCTAGTAAAGTAACCATAACAATAAACAGCTAATATCTAACTGATATAGGTACTTCGCACTCCTTCTCTTTATGGTTGCCTGTAAGAGATCGCTTCGGTGATAAGGCCACCTCTTGTACCTTATTTAATTATAAGTTCTGTAAATTTTGTAATGTTTTTATGTTACTTATTTGATGCAATAAAGATTTTTGTATTGTATTGTAATATCACCAGCTGCTTCTCTTCCCGCGCAGATCGTAGAAGCCGATCGAGGGAATGGGCGAAATTTCAAATCATATCAATAGAGGCGCGGCTAGCAACTCGTCATTATTTTGATTCATTTTTCCATCTTCCCGCCCATCATTACACTAATAGTGGCCTTTGGGTCTTGCGGCCTCAGGCTCTGTCTGCCCATTAGGGATAAAGACGTGATAGTGTATCTGTATCTCTTATAACAATATAGGAACTGCGTGTCAATGTAAAGCAGACAAAACGTTATTCAGGTCCCAGACAAGTCGAGATCCAAGATGGCTGCAACGGAAGCCAATTATGCAATAAATCGAAGTGGCGCGTAGATCTGCAACCTAATGTACCGTTTATATGGAAATTCGTTATTTATACCAGTTTGTACCGTTCGCAGCTGCGAAGTGTATATAGTGTTACGTTCCCAGGGTGTATTTAAATAGTTTACAGTTCTATTCGTCATGCACATACTGCCCATAGTAATAATAAATGCGAAAGTTTGTAAAGGTCATCATCATCATCCGAGTGTATTCCCGGTTTCATCCTCAGCGGTAACGCTTCAGAGCCCGGGGTCTGCTACCTAACCTAGGTGATTTCACGAGGTTACTGGTTTTTGAACAGAGCGACTGCCGTCTGATCTCCGCAACCCACAGGGTAGACCGGATCCAATCCTAGGATAGGTTTAAACAAACGCTAGATGGCGTTCCGGACCCATAGTTTTACGTGCCTTCCGAAACACGGAATCATCTTTCTTTTTGGAATTGGATAATCAGGTGATTCAAGCTTGCAATATCCCAACCAGACTGGAAACAGCTTTTCACAAAGTATGCTTACCAGTGGGATTTTAACCCACGACCTCCGGATAACAAGGCAAAAGCCAAAGATTAGGTATGTTCCGATGTAAAGAGTAGGTATGTTTCGATGTTAAGGTGAAGATATAGGCAAATGACCTTAAAGTGGCGCCCTCATTTGAAATATATTGTTAACTCGTAAATATGGTGATAATTTCCATATTGCTCTTCGTCATGCACTAGATAGCCCTTTAAATTATTTTATGAACTGCCGTTGAAACTATTATTGGTGATCCGTCAAGCTTTAAAACTTGCCGTGGCCACTTTTGGCGGAGGCAAGTTTTAAAGCTAGACGGACTAATGTAAATACTTTCAACGGTGGTTCATAAAATAATTTAAAGGGCTATCTAGTGCATGACGTAGAGCAATATGGAAATTATCACCATATTTACGTGTTAACAATTTATTTCACACTTCAAGGCCATTTGCCTATATCTTCGCCTTAAGAACTAGATCCTATTTTAACGAAGATGGTCCACGATGGACAGTGATGATTAAATAGTAGGTAAACTTGATAGATATATATTATATGGATGCCTAGATGAATAATAAAAACTTATATCTAGTTAAAATATCGCGAGTCCTTTGAGCACAGTGGGTTTTATCTACCGCATTTTTACATACACATTTAATATATAATTAATTAATTTAAACCGGTTGACTCACGTGATATAGTCGCCAAAGGCTGACCAGGTTTCAATCGATTTAGACGATCATCTTCAGGGCGAGTATCATCAGCGACCCTTTTTAGGGTTGCGTACCCGAAGAGTCATCCCCAAGGGATCTTAGTCAATTTATTAGAACTTGAAACTACGTTGAGCGGACGCCCCGGACGCGTTCAGTCCGTCTCTGTCACAAACCGTCGCGGATCACGTGTCTCTGTCGCACGTAGAGTTTGTGACAGAGACGGACTGAACCCGTCCGGGGCATCCTTTTGACATAGTTTCAAGCCTTAAGACGAAATAGAGGGGCCCCTCTATTATCATCGTGGACCATCTTCGTTTTTCCATACAAACGTAGTTCCCTGTTTCCTTCCTGGATAATGCCGGTAGAGTTATATATTTTTTCCTGATAATCTATAGCCACTATTAGCATGTCCCTATGTTTTCTTTTTTTTCACAAATTATTTATTAAAAGAGATATGAACGTTCAAAAACCTAAAAAAATGGCCAGATTTTCCGCTGTGTTCAAACATCCAGAAAACAAATTTGAGTAGATTATATAAAAAAATTAAAACATAGGAACACTGATCAAGTCTTTGTTAATTCGTAATGAAAAAATTACATAAATTGGTTAAGTTTCGGAGAAGAAATCAGGGGACTACGAATCGTTGATTTTCTGTTCTTTTAATAGGTATTTTCAGTCCAAGCTGCAGTATGTTTCTATCGCACTTGCTCGGTTGTAGTTCGGGCACAGCGCGACAGCAAACGATTTTAAAAATACGTATTTTTCATTTCTCTAGCCCTTGAGGTTTCCTCTTAATATTGTGATATTACGAATATTATCTAATTTTTAAGATTTTACTTGTCTCTTAAAGTTTTTTTTGACGTTTTAGCCAAGTTTGCGTACCATAAATCACTGTGCGCGCTCGCAGCCGTATCGCGCGGATATCTTAGATACTGCCGCGATAAATAAAATATTGACGCGTACACCCGCAGGACATTCTCGTAATAGGCGGGAGTTGCGAATTTCAAGTTACACTACTAGTCGTGGTGGCTCGTTTAATTTTACGACGATTTTTTTTAAGACTTTTATATTGAGGAAGATTTTTGTTATTAACTTGTCGCACTTAACAAGTTTGAGGAAGGGATTAGTCTGGTAAGTGTTGTTACTTAATAGAAAGTTAAAACAAGTAAAAAAAGTTAATCTAAATAAACATTTTTTTCTACAAATCCAGCTAATCCACCACATAAGAATACTTTGTGAATTTAATAAAGGAAAGTAAAATAGTAAAAAAAAAATGTAATTTAATTACACTGATGATTAAATTAGAAACTCTATAGATAATAATATAACCCTACCATTCATTTATTTATAACCATTTTATTGAATTATTTTGTATTAAATTACTAGTGTTGAGTAAGTAACTAGGCATATTTATTATGCACATATAAAAAATTTTTTTGCACCGTGAAATGATACTTATCAGTTTTTTCCTATGGTTGACTGGGAGAGAACGTTTTTAGCGTTTAGTTCACCAATTGTTAAAAAAATTGTATAGTGGAACAATAAAATATTTATAAATAAATATATTTTTTTACTAGTGCCAATATGTCCTGCGTGTTGCTCAGTATCCAGTTTAAATTAGCGTCGGGTGTACAGCGGCATACGCAGCACTTGCAACACACTGCCTGCTTTTATTACAAATTTCGAATAAATACTTTTTAGGGTACAAAAAATATATACCTTTTAAATACGTACAAAAAATTAAAAAACGGAACCCTTATAGGATCACTCGTGCGTCTGTCTGTCCATCCGTCTGGCACAGCCAATTTGCTCCGGATCTACTGGACCGAATCAGGTGAAATTTGGTAGAATGATGTAATCCTATATGACCCAAACACATATGTGCAAAGTAAATACATATTTTTTTAAAATAAGGGTCAGTTTCGGGGGAAAAATTAGGAAATAAAAAAAAAAGATTTTCAAACAGTAGTGCAGTTTTAACACAGTAAGTGTCATATCTCAAATGTAAGGGCTCGTTATGAGGATCTCAAATATATTTTTGTTATTATTTTAAAATGAATAGTTTGGATTTTATTCATGAAAGAAGACGAAAATTGACCATTCCCCCCCTGATCTCCGAAACGACTGAGCCTAAAATTTTGAAAAAAAATACAAAATATAGTTCATTGCTTGTAGATTACAGGAAAACCTATAATAATTCAATCAATTGTACGGAACCCTCTCCACGGGAGTTTAACTCGCACTTGGCCGGTTTTATTGATATTTATGACACTGTTTTTGTAAATAAACCTCCATTCCTCATCTTCCGGCTGCATTTTCTTCATACAACTTTTCACAAAGTATCCTTTCCAGAGGGATTTGAACCCACGACCTCCGGATCACAAGGCAAACGTCTTTACCACTGGACCACGGAGGCAACTTTAGGTTATACATACTTAAAGTTATATATTTATTCACGAATTAAATACTTATTCTCGAATGTATCACGCCAGCCACACATATTTCTGCTTGGTCTAAGGGTTGACCGGGAGAGAATGCCATATGTGGCATTAGGTCCGCCACTTGTAAATTGTTTTAAACGGTGTAATAAATAAAAAATATATCTAGAATATTGTTTGCATGTATCATAATAACAACTGATTTAACACAATTAAAATTTTTAAATTAATTTTTATTTTTTAATTTAGTTTTTAACTTAGTTTTGAATTTAGATTTTAGTTTAGTTTTAATTAGATAAATATTTTTGTAACTTTTTTAAACAAAATGTTAGGTTTTACTCAATAAATAAATAATAATACTTAAAAAAACGATCATAATAACTAGAATATTTAAATTCAGAAAAGTTTTTATTCATTAAACAGGTTTAAAAGAATTGCCCCTTGTGGCTCAGAGCTCCCGCATTAACATAGGGGGGATGCACGTTGGATTTACTCACATTTTTAGCTAAAAGCCTGAACTACGTAATTAGATGCCATTAATACGCACGCACTTTAATTGGTATGGTATGCGAGTAAATGCTTGTCTATAGGCATTTTGAGATTTTAACGATACTTTAGAATAACGGTTAGGTATTGCATTGAGGTCTTAGTAGGAACATTTCAATGTTGCCTATACTGTAATAAAGCTAAAATAGAAATGGGTTGGTCATACTTTGAGGAGAAATAAATGGTCAAAAGACATTACTAATTGGTATCCTCGTGATGGGAGAAGGAGAGAAAGGCAAAGAGGAGATGGGAAGACGAAGTCAAGAAGGCGGCTGGAGGGTTATTTAGGAGAGGAAAGACAAGGAATAGGGTGCTATGGAGATAGATGGGGAAGGCCTTTGCCAAGGGGCAAGCTGACAGCCAACAACAGCAGTCGCAACAGGAAAGCAGAGGATTTCAGCAAGAGAGGCTACTAAGGAACATTTCTATAAATAAATAGATAAGGGCAAATAATATAGCTTCAACTTACCCCAAAGTAAGTCTTAAACTGGTATTATGGAATACTAATAACATCAGGCTCTTGCCGATGTCATTGTATGGAAAGAGACCCACATCATGATGATTTTTGGCAGAGATAATAAAGTGGTTCGCCATTACCTTCTCGATTTCACACATGTTAACTTAATTGCCACTAGTGTGCAGGCACAGGCAGGTTTCCGCAAGATGTTGAACTTCACCGAAAGCAAGTGGTAGTTGAACATTCTTCAAACGTAGACATATAAGTAAATTAATAAATAGCCTTTCGACTCGAGAAGAAGAAGACATATAAGTCGCGCCAAGTGACATAATGTGCTACTATTATCACAGAATACATAAGTGCTATTATGCTAATATTAATTATATATTGTGTGGTTCCCGGCAGAGTAAAATAGAACCACTCCAAGTCTTTCCGTCGATGTCGTAGAAGGCGACTTAGGAAAGACAAGCCATACAAAGCTTATAAACATCAGTAAGAGCGCTCCAACCCGTCTGGCCAGCGTGGAGAGTGTAGGCCAAATCCTCTGTCTGCTCTGGCTAATGCGAGTATATGGCTCTGGCAGTACAGAGAGGGTCGTGCTCCTGCAGTGGAGGCTAAAAAAGACCAGATGGTGATGTTGATAATTATATTAATTTGGCATAATAGTAGCACATAGGTATTATGCAAATTAATGGCATAATATAATACTATTATGTACTAGTGGTTAATCACTATCCACTAAGTACAAAACCTTGCATCATTTACACTAAAAATAGATAGGTACCTATTCAATTAAACTAAATACAATGACCGAAGAGTTACGATATCGTTAATAAAAAATAAGAAAATTAAAAAGTAAAAATTCAAATCTGTTTCAATCAAAGACAAACTCGCTTTTATTTTTAAATTTCGAATGTGACGTGTAAGGCAAAGGAATAAAAACCAAGAGGGAGTTTTTAGCGGGAAGTCAAGGGGTTCGGTTGGGGTTTGCTTTAAATTATTTTACAAATTGATTTTAGTGGACTTTATAATATGAAATTAGTGTTGTTTGGTGTTATAAATGCTCATGAAATGAACAATGTGTGAAATAGTTAAAGTGGACAGGCATAGTACGGCTGTAGTGATATTTATTATGCGCGGACTGTGTGGGCGTCTTCGGGCGTCGTCCGCCACTCAATCGTCTAAGTAAACCAGTGGACTCGTATAGATTTGTCGCCAGAAGCTCCCTGGCAGCAGTCAAAGGCCTACACCACCCTTTGATTGTTGTTAGGATTAGGTTAGGTTAGGATTAGGAATAAAGAACAAAATTAAAGAAAGGCTCTAAAGGACTTGTGTCCAGCCGTAAAATTATTTAAAAAAAAAACAACGGGTTGCACTCCGGAAGTGCCGGCAGAAGTGAAAACTGGAATATTAACGTTGTGCATTTTTGATATTTTGGAATGGTTAGGGAATAATTTTGCACGAATTGCTTTAATTATCAGTATAAAAGTACTATCATTTATGTGGTAGAATACAATATTTATTTATTGCGCTATCGTACACAAACATGACAATTTATATTAACTACATTAAAAAGTTTATCTCTCAGCTAAACGAAACAGCAGGCGCAGGCATACATTTTCGCCGCGCCGGAAAGAGAGGGGGATACTTCCTCTTCTACGCCGCGCCGGCTGTCTACTCTCCATCCGTCTTACGAATTTTCGATCAGGACACGTGTCCTAACGCGAATTTAACATTTTTTACCCATTACAAAAAAAGTGCACAACGCCGCTAAAGAAGTTTTCACTTTACCGCTAAAGAATATTCGGTATTCGAAAATATAGAGTTGTAATGTAATCTTTTGGTTCGTGATAAGTTTGAATAAAGCTAGCTAGGGGTGGTCCGACGTAGGTTTTTTTATGAATTTCTAATTTATTTATGAGTTATGACGCGACGTTCGGTTTATGAATATTAACCGTGTTGTGACGGACGTCACTGCGACGGTTTTCGTCCTTGCTTGATGTTTTGACAACGTTTGTGTTCTTTATTTTTATTGGTTGAAGTTTGAGGCTCTGTGCTTCAATACTTGAAAATTTTGAAAACAGTTTTGTGAATATAAGATGTTAAATAAAGTTAAAAGCGCCATCCGCCATCCACTGCCCGCAGTTTCTTGTCAATCACTCTAGTGACCAGTAATTGACAGAGTTCTTAAAACACCTGCGACTATACACAGTAAACACCTTGTAGGCTTTATAGGTAGTATCAATTTTAATAAGAATATACACCTGTAGCACTTTAACTACCTACTATGAATAGGTGGTAGGATACCATGGTACAGATACAATTCTTTTTTAGGGACAAATCACACAGATGTGGTTGCTACCAAAGTAAGTTTAAACTTGTACTATATTTTATAATAAATACATATATAGATTATAGATTATAAACTCCCTTTCTTTATAAAGTCATCATCATTCAGTTCTTCTTTTCATTAGCTATTTCTTTGTTATTATATTTATTAGTATATGTATTGTGTAAGTAGATATTTACTCTGATATTTATATATATATGTATAATAGTGTGTATGAAGTACTTAGTATTTTTTAATGTAAGTATATAGGTATTTATAGCTTTTGCGCCGCACAATTTTCTCTGCTTATCCCTATAGTTGACTGGGAGAAAATGCGCTTAGCATTAAGTCCGCCATTTGTTAAAAGTATATTTTTACTTTGGACAAGAAAGTTTGATAAATAAATATACACTCAAGACCCACGGCAATTTAAAAAAGGCCGTTTTCCAACCTGCCCTGGCTGGGGATTAAACCTAGAACCTCCAAGTGACGGACTAGCGTGTAAACCAATACGCCACGGAGGTCATAAAGTTTATAATGAACTCGAATATCAGTCAGTATTTAATAGTACCTATAGCAAGTTTCTTTTAATCTCAGCGCATTCCCAGTTGCATCTTCACCTTTATTGCTGTGAAGGCTGGAGCCTACTTTTTGGATTGATTTTGTGGTGTTTTGGGAGCAAAAAAAATACCACTAATCCTATCCAACCGCGCAAAAAAAGTTGATGAAGTGTAATGATGCAATACTCCGATTTATAGTTATAGGTACGAGTAAGTGTGCTCAAGTTTTATTTAATTTCTTTAGATTCTAAATTAAGACTAACGAACGACTCATATGGGTATTCGTTCAAATATATATCATCATTATCAGGTCTTTTTGAGTCTCCACTGCAGGAGCACGACCCTCTCTGTACTACTAGAGGCATATATGTATTAGCCAGAGCAGTAAGAGGATTTGGCCTACATTATCGACGCCGGCCAGACGCGTTGAAGAGGTCTCATTAATGTTTAAAAGCTTTGTTTTTAAGAAGTACCCATAACCGTAGGGCACGTATGAAGAGGTTGATGAGTGTAGATGAAGCAAAGGAGGTCTGTCAGGATCGTAGTGGAGGTCCATAGTCTCTGC
The DNA here is from genome assembly GCA_963576875.1 of Acrobasis repandana. Taxonomy (NCBI): domain Eukaryota; kingdom Metazoa; phylum Arthropoda; class Insecta; order Lepidoptera; family Pyralidae; genus Acrobasis; species Acrobasis repandana. The sequence goes on from OY756238.1 coordinate 6,585,858, forward strand.
CTACCCCTGTGGGAAACAGGCGTGATAGTATGTATGTATGTATGTTTAGCTAGTGTTTCCTAAGTCTCCTCCTAATCCTTGGTGGAGGCCTATGTTCAACAGTGGACTTCCTGTAACTGATATTGCCGATGATAATCATCGGCAATAATATTCTGTCACAATCTTCGCTTTTCAATATTGAAAAGCGATTTGTGACTGAATAATGTATTAATATAAGTACGAATTAAAAGAAATTTACAATTAATTATATAAGAATATGAGCTAAGTTGGTGCCCGTTGCTATACCAATGTTATAAAAGTTTTAGCCTTGCAACGGTGTTGCCAGTTCTATTGCCAACAGATATGATGATGATGACTCGATAAGAAGATTTATTTCTTAAAAAACCTGAGAGCAGCAAGTAACTTTTGAATATATTATCGCAAGCCACTTTAACAGCTCGAGTAAAGTACAAAACTAAAAAAAAACACAATTTGCCCCGTCACCTCGACATCCTGTCCCTCCTACCGACTTATGTCCGTCTGTCCATCAAATATGGCCGTATCGACTCATTTACATACCCAAACGTGTTTCTCTTAATTTATTTTATGTAAATATGCGTGGAATAAGAGAATATTGGTTATTTCGATGTCAAAGCTACGAGTGGTGGATGTTGTCAATTTTTAATTGCTTGGTCGTCTGTCTGGTTTCTAGTTGGTACTGTAGCGTTTCTTCTACATTTGGCTGGACGTCTTCTCATTTTTTCTTTTTTAAAAAATTGTCTGTGTGATTATTTTTCCAATTTGAATTTAGGAGGATTCGTTTTGAATTTTTATTGACTGAACGTGATTACTGAGAAATCTCTGATAGTGAAATTTAATTTCTAATTATGTGCTCAGTTTGAAAGAAATAATATCTGAGAAGCTATATATTTTGTCAGTTTGCTTATTATTATTATTATTTAGAGCCCACTAGATCCCATTGTTGGGCAAAGGCCTCCCTCTCAGCTCTCCATTCCTCTCTATCTTGTGCTTTTGCCTGCCAGTCTGGTGAGTAGGCGTCTAGGTCGTCGCGCCATCTACGTCGCGGTTTTTCAGGACGCCGGCGTCCATTAGTTGGAGTCCACAAAGTTAGGCTTTTGGCTCATAGTTTGCTTAACTTTATTTTGTGGTGCTCAGAACTTTTGCACTGCAGTACCTATGACCACGTCACCATTGCTACTGCCATCGTTACAAAGTAGGTCATCATCAAAATTTAAGAGCGACGCTCTTGTCGGTGGATTTTCTTCCATTCTTTTCTATCTTTCGCCAACCTCTTGACATCTTGATACGACACTGCTATCACCTTTTCGTTGACTTGCTTTATAAAGTTGTGACTTGGCTTTCCTCTTCCCCTCTTAAGAAGGTATCAGTCTAATAAATTTATCAGTATTAGTTGTTATCTGATAAAAAAGTTAACTGTTGCCTTCGATCATATACCGTGGCAGAAGGTTTTGAAAAGGTTCCAGTCGGATTGGAAACACTCTTCTGGCGCCCGCTTCAGTTTAGGATAAGGTTTAGATTAACTTCATAGTTGTTTAAGTTAATACATTGTGTATTGTGATCCTAGATTTTAATTTCATCCAGGAAGTCCCCTAATACCCACTTACTTACCTAATAAGACTCACATTTGACCTAACAATAGAATTCCCAACATTGGAAATTTCAGGAAACATGTTAACCAAATTAAACCCTGAAAATGAAGAACATTAAATAAATCTGGTCCATTTATGGGAGCCAATTGCGCCACCGGCCGCCGAAGCTTGATAGGTCCAAATCGCAAGGTATGCAAAGCATTGCCAGTAATAAATGTATCGCCGCTATCTTCAAAGGCGCATCTACCCTTTGGGAGAGCCGCTGCCGCTGGGAAGGTATGTGCTATAGGGAAAGCTATAAGATATCGATATAAATATTTTTTTCGTAGTCGCGACGGAAAAGGATAGCAGCATAGGAAAGTGGTGTGTCGATGTTGCAAAGACTGTTTGGCACCTGGAGCATTCGCTTCACGTGTGATATCCTGCAGACTGCAAGTCCTTCAGCGCTTGCTGACAAAGAACATCGCTCCGCCTCTGCTGAGTTGCCGGTTGGTCGCATGTAGGTACCTACAACTGGAGTGAAAAAGTGTTGGTCTGAAATATCACAAAGAAACAGCGTTATCGCGTATACGCGATACGCGTATTTCATTGGGATTTCATTGGGATTGGGGGCCCAGATCTATATTGAGCCTGATATTTTTGAGCCTCCTGCATAGATAATCTTACAAAATTTATTTGATTCGGTATTATTTTATGGAGCTATATATACAACGTGTACTAAATCACCTACGAACAATAAATGTCGATGTAGATCACCCATAAAATAAAATAAGTATCAAATAACAAAAAAAAAGTATTACCATAAATTGCCCGGGCGGCTGCATATACTTTTCTATGGAAATGCCAAATTTTGTTTATGGTTTTTTGACTGTTATTTTAATTTCACTATAGGTGCTATAGTACTCTACTTTGAAAGTCGGAGTTCAGTATGACACTCATTTTGTAGATATTCACCCTCAAAGATTGAAATCGGTCCTTTTTTCTTTACTTTAAATCTTTAGCTTTACTTTCACTAGATAGCGAGCCTAAGCGATGCTCAAAGCACATATTTATAAGGCGCTAGGACCTACTGGGCGCACTGACGTCTTTTGCCCATTTAGCTATGTATAAATAAATAAATAAATAAATATATACGGACAAATCACACTGATTAAGCTAGCCCCAAAGTAAGTTTTAAACTTGTGTTATGGGATACTAACTCAACGATACTATATTTTATGATAAATACATATATAGATAAACACCCAAGACCCAGGACAATTTGAAAAAGGCCATTTTCCAACTTGCCCTGGCTGGGGATCGAACCCAGAACCTCCGGATTAGCGGTCTAGCGTGTTAACCATTACGCCACGGATATGTATAGCTTCAGTATATCTTTAGCTTCGCTTTCATTACATAGCGAGCCTAAGCGATGGTCAATGCACATATTTATTGGTCACTAGGACCTATTACTGGCTGCACTGACGCCCTTCGTCCATTTCGCTATGGTTTAAGAGCAGCTCCTGCCATGTGTCACTAGGGAGTATTTATTATAATGTTTTAACTTGTTTATGGAGGCTCCTTTGATTAAATGGCTGATTCGCTCCTGAAACGCTGCTATGTCCTCTGCTGTATACATATACAGCGGACATACTAGCGTACATATACATACATACATATTTATGGGGCAGACAGAGCATTTTGGGTCTTGCGGCTCTATGCAGACATAGCCCAGGACCGTAAGATTCAAAGGCCACTTTTAACGTGATGGTGGGCGAGAAGTTGGAAAAAAAATTAAAATAGTGTTGGGTTGCTAGCCGCATCGCCTATTAACATGATTTGCATTAACTCGATCGGCTTCTACGATCTGTATATTTTATCCCACCAAAAACATTTTGTAAAAAACTAGCCAAGTCTTGATGGAGCTGCTTGTTTATCTCTAAAAAGTAATGAAATCTAGACAAAGTCGTGCCAAGTCTATTGTTTCTTACTGCGATTTCTTTATTATTACAGTTAATGTTGTACGTGTGACTTGGCCGTTGAAGGGTACAAAACCAGGTGCTCCATGACACCATTGCACAAATCTGTCGCCAGAACCGCTACCCATTGACAATGGAAAATTGCCACTTGGAAAACGTTGTAAACAAAATTTACTTGTACCCACTAACGTATAAAGAATGTTCAACGGCCAAGTCACACATCATTAACTATAATAATAAAGAAATCGCAGAAGGAACCTTAGACTTGGCACGACTTTGTCTAGATTTCATTACTTTTTAGATATAATCAAGCAGCTCCATCGAGACTTGGCTAGTTTTTTACAGAATGTTTCTGGTGGGATTTCACTTCTTTTTGTAGAAACGTGGGCATAATTGGTTGGGCTCTTGTGTTTTCTAATCAGGGTCACCAGGTACTCCAGATCTTCGACTATCCCAGTTTTTATAGTTTTCCCTTTATGTGGCCATTAAACCCTAACTCTGTACCAAATTTCAGCTCTCTTGAGTTTATGGGAAGTACTAGTTCTATTCTGATGATCATGAGTAAGTGTCATAAATGCGAAACTTTGCTTTCGCTTAACTTCTGCACTAAATGACCTACAGACTTGAAATTTTGGATTTTAAGTATGTAATTATAGCTTACTGGATGACGAAAATTTCTGCGTTCTGGTCTTATCCAGAGGTTCTCAAATAGGGGCCTGAAAATGCGGCGAAATGGTTCCAGTAAAGGATGGTACAGCAGTATTTGCTTCGCGCTCGACTTGGCGGGGACGCTGCCGTGCCTCCAGATGTCTTTCTTTTCTTCCAGACCAGCATGGATGATATAGCGTTCATATGCATGTAGAAATATATTGGTGACCCTTCCATTTCTAATAGGGAGGTTGACTAAGTCCAAATAATATTGTTTTAATTAGTTCGACAGTTATATTATCCAAACATGGAGCGCTTTCCAGCGACCTTGTTTCGTTTCGGTTTAAATCATAAATGTATGTTTATTATTAATTATATATGTGTGGCCTAGCGGTCATCAAGCCAGGCTGTCACACCGGAGGTCCCGGGTTTGATCCTCGGTCAGGTCAAGATGGAAAATAATCTTCTTCATATTGACCTGGGTCTTGGATGTTTATCTATATAATATGTATTTGTTATAAAATATAGTATAGTTGAGTTAGTATCCCGTAACACAAGTCTCGAACTTACTATGGGGCCGAGAGCGAAGAAAGGCCCGGAGCCGTGCTCGACGATATTACGCAGTGTTTTATTTATTATAATTTTGTATTATATTTATAATTTTTTTTTGTAGCCAAAACGGATAGATGTTTAGATAATACATTTTTTGGTATAATTTTCGTATAAAAAGGTTATTGTATGAAATAGTAATATGTATTATAAAGGCAAATTTTGGCAAATTTAGAGGTAAGCTTGTGATTTTTCTCTATCGAGCCAAAAATGCTCAATTGTGTTTTGGATATTGTGGGTGTCTGTAGAAATGCCTTAAGATTCTTATGTCAAATTTTTGAGGAATAAACTGTAGTAGTTTAATTACAGTGATTTTTTAAAAACACTCACAGTTTTCTTGGATCTGAACTGGCAGGGCCTTAAATATTTTTTTTGTAAAACGAAAAAAACCTCTAAACCAGCCTTATTGTCCTTACTTTTCACCCTGCATGGTCTCGCTGTCTCGCTTCCGCTAGAGATCATTTGTGTGCGTGGAAGCGGGAGCAAAGCTTACATTACGAGTATCCACATCAGGCCCAGCTTTAACGGCGTACATTTACATTCGTTTTGATAAATCATTTAATATTTTACTACGTAGAAATATGTATGGCACTCAGTCGTCTAATTATTTAAAATATCTGCTCTGTAGTCTATGCTGAACAAACCCGTGCCGCTGGCGGACCCACGCGTGCGTCCGTCGCGGGAAGCGGGCCCCGTCGCACGGACGCGGGGCCTGCCGCCGATATCCTACGACGGACACACGTGCAGGAGCACGCGACCGCCGACACTTCTGTATGGAACCGCGTGGGCGCCCGCGTGACGCAGATTCAAGCCTAATCATTCGGCTAAAAAAATATTACGATTAAAATTTCGATTCCTTAAAAATATTCGTTTTAATAAGATTGTTGCAAGTCTGTTATGCTTAATAAATTTCGGAGCATCAAGATTCTGCCAGATAAATGGGACCCTAAATTTTCATTCTATGGTACTTAGGGGAATAAGTACTCGAAATCATTGAAAAGAAAATGCGATTAATTTGCATTTGCGGCGTTCATTAGAACGAAAAGATAATATACAGGTAACTTTTTAACCACCACTCAAAGTTTTGGATACTAAACTAGTTTCTATAAAAAAAGTTGTTGAAAATCGATAACATTTTTTCGTCTCCCCACACAAAAACTGTTTGGTGGAGTGCTTATTTGTATAATAAGGCAATCTTTGTTTCGTTTTTCGTTTAGTGTTTAACATGTACAGTATTATCCACTTAACTTCGTTTCGTTAGCGTTCGATACCCACAAACTTTACGTGCCTTCCGAAGCACGGAATCATCTTTCTTTTCGGATAATCAGGTGACTCAAGCCTGCAATATCCTAACCAGACTGAAAACAACTTTTCACAAAGTATGCTTCCCAGTGAAGTTTGAACCCACGACCTTAGGATTACAGGCAAACGCCTTGACCACTGGACCACGGAGGCAGTCAATCGCACGGCTAATTATAACTTCATATTCTAAATCCTCGCATATCAAGTCTTCTTCACTAGGTATATGGGGCAGCACATACCAGTCCACGTGCGCGTTATCACAACCTGTCCTATTTTACCTAGTTTCCGAGCAAAACACGGATTTAATGAGCCTTTGTGCTGCAACGAATGTTTCCAAACATCGCCAGGGAGAAATAAAGGAGATCGCGATTGTGGCGATAAGGGATTGTGAATGATTCGGCCTACGTTCTACTCGTATTGAGGAGTCTGACCAGTTTATTCGTTAAGTTTCTTTGGGTGTAGATAAATAAAATATTAACATTATAAAAATAAAAAATAAATATAATTTCATTCATTTTTTTCTATTTAAACGTGGAAGAAATTGCTTAGCGATAAGGCTGCCTTTTGTTTTTACTTTTGTTGTGCAATAAAGGGTATTGTATTGTATACAATATTTATTTCAGGTTACAAGACCCATATAAGCACAAAAAAATATGAAAAATATATACATACACAAAATACAATTACATAATATAATTAAATAAAGTAATATATCTCTAATTAAAATGTTCTACCCTTCTATCTAGCACTGCTGTTAATAAGGATGCGGACAAAAAAAATATTTTTAGAACATCAGGTAGATTATATAAAAAAATATTGTACACTTATTTTTTCTTATCTCTTCTTCTTCTTCGAAGATGTAGCGCGAAACGAGTTTTACTACACCCACTGCGAAACATCGATACGCTATATCTTTGTGAATTTTTAGTACTTTGATGAACCGAAAAATATGGGACCATATTTTTCGGTTCATATATTTTTGGATAATCTAACTAAGGGACTAAAAATATTACTTTTCTGAGCCAGTCCACATCCCTATTATTTAAAAAATAATAATAAAAAAGCTTTTTTGTAAAATAATTTAAATAAAACAATGTTAAAAAAGTGCTCCCCAAGACGAATCAATCAAGCTTATACTCGGGGGGGTTATGATGTTTTACCACAGAGATGCCGTGGCCACCTTCAGGTTTCATCAGGTGATTGGTACCATAATATTGCATTGTCACCCAGTTAGCTTTCAAGATTTGATTACGGACAAACAGACAATGTAATAGGTGAAATTAAATGAATGGTTTGATGATTTTTATTAGAAAAAAGATATTAATAAATTAATGAAAAAAAAAACTAACAAAAAGTATTTATTTCAAACTACAAGGCCAGGCAAATCGCTGACCCGTGGTAACGTGCCCAATTAAATAAAACTTTGTAATACTGATAATAAAATAATATGTAATTAATTATAGTTACCAATACGTCATGAACGTCAGTGTCGTATTGGTAACCACGTTAATCCGCCAATCGGAGGTTCTGAGTTCATTCCCCAGCCAGGGCAAGTTGGAAAATGGTATTTTTCAAATGGTCTTGGTTCTTGCATAAAATATAGTATCGTTGAGTTAGTATCCCATAACACAAATTTAAAATCACTTTGGGCCTTAGTTCGATCAATGTGATTTGTCCACATCTATTTATTTATTCTCGCAATCGGCTTTAACGATCCTCACGGGAAAAGAAGCAGCTGGTGCTTTTTAAAGATACATAATCACTTCTTTAACCCTAACGGGGCAGACAGGGTATTTTATAATTTGCGCCTCTAAGCATGAAAGAGGTCTGAGACGCAAGATCTTAAAGCCACTTTTAACGTTTATGGTGAATAAGAAAATGAATCAAAACAATGATGAACCCATCATTGTTAGCAACCTTTTCACCCATTCCCTTGATCGGCTTTTACGATCTGCATGGGAAGAGAAACAGCAGAAGCATTCTAAGTTTTACGTGTTCTTAATACTTTCTACGTGATTACTTTTCTTCAGCATGGAAGGATTTATGAATGTATAATTATTTATCATCTTCATCATCAGTTCTTCCTAGAGTCATACATGTAGGAGTTAGCCTACACTCTGCACGCTGGCCAGACGGGTTGGAGGGGTCTCATTGACGTTTATAAGCTTGGTTCAGCTTGTGTTTCCTAAGTCGCCTTCTACGACATCCACGGGAAGACAAGTGGTCCTATTCTACTCTGCCGGGAACCACACGGCAATAAATATTAAAACATTTAACTAAAGCATTTATTATAAACTAATATTTTCAATGTTATTCGCAAATATTTTCAATAAAGTGTTAATCAATAAATAAAGGCCGCACGGGCCGCGATTCCGATGTCCCCTCGATTAAAACATAAAAGAGCAAAAGCTTAATTATCACGTATTATAACAACCTTGCGCCACGAAGGCTCCGTTGCAAAAGAGGTCGAACTGTGAATTTTTAATTTTTGAGCGACTATAGGTAGATACTTTCTAAGAAGTAATTTTAGACCATTTCTATTTACTTTATATTATACTGGTCTGGGAGAGAATGAACCAGCTGTTTCTCCTTCCGCGCAGATTTATAGAAGTCAGGCGAGGCAATGGGCAAGAATCTGAATCATGAAGGCGGCGTCCTGGGTTCTGTGTGTCATCTAAGTATAAGTATTTATTATAGAATATTAGGTATATCATTGAATTAGTATCCCATAATAGGAGTTTAAACTTTAAGGGATATTATTAATTGCACATCTAATAAATAATCACCCATCAATTTAATCTCATCATTTATATACTTTTTTACATCAAATAAATCAACAATCTTATCATAAGTACTGATTGCACAGCAAATAAATACTGACTGCACATCAAATTTATTAGGTTAGGGCAAACCTATAGGTTAGGTTATGTTAGAACTGCGACCAACACACGCACGAGCCGAGCGAGCGAAGCGAGCGTGCCGCGGCAGCGGCCGGCGAGTGCTAGGAAAGTTCTATCCATTTTACTGCGCCACAAATATAAATTGCAGTTTGTTTAGTAATATTTTCAGTTGAGTATTTTGCTGTGCAATCAGTAATTTTGATTTGCGTTTAAATACTACCCAAACTTTAAGCCAAGGATTTTTAACTACGAGTACATATATTGTTGTACATGTCAAAGTGTCAGTTGCTTTTTTCGTAATTTTATAGTATGATTATTCCTGCAAGTTAGATATTTTTTGCCTTTGGGTAAAAATTTGTACATATCGATTAGGAGATTAAATTTTTAAAATGTTTTTAAAATCCTTGGGAATATAAATATTAAACTAAATATTTATTTCTGCAAATCCGAAAGATAACTATTTTTATGTAAGGGCGTACGCTGCGTCAAGCGGGACCAGGTGACGTGCTCAGTGTTGGCAATGCAACATAAAATTTAAAAAATAAAAATGTCATCTTGACATTTGTGTAACTCTGACGTTTTCTTAATCTGTGTTTTTCTCTCTCTGGTTTCGTTCGTCTAATGTACGGGTGTGTAATAAGTTATGTGTCGCAATTACAATCCAAGTCAAGCAAAAGAACCAAGTTTTATTACCTACAAACAGTCCACTCTTCTCTACACTCAGTCTATCTTTGTCATAAACTCTACGTGCAAAAGAGATACCAGAATACATTACGTTATGCCGTGTCTCTTTTGCACGTTGAGTCAGGCCTGTGTCACTCCCCGTTTAGGTATCGAAAATGTACCTACATTATTACTATGCGCCCAGCCGGCCCCTCCGGGTGGCAAATTCAGTTATACGAATCGTTTGTCCAGAGTAATTAGAATGAAATTGGCTTGCAATGGATGTCTAGGTATTTTTACGAAAAGGTGCTGAGTTCTGACGTGAGCTAAATTAAACCATATCGCTAGCCACATTGAGTAGATATTTCTTCGAATTTCTTTGCTGAGTGAGACTTCTGTACGTTAGTATTATTTATTCTGTTGTTGAGTTTGTGACAGAGATCTGAAAACGTCGCGTGGTATGGCTTGATACAGCGTAGCCCTTACGACTGGAGATACTGACACTAAAATGTATTCGGGTAAATTTAAACCATAGGCAAAAAAAGTACATTACAATCATAGTAAACTAATAAATACCTGAATATACATACAGCCTACCGTATAAAAGGGTTATTGTTGCAAGGCGCGAGTAAGCGAAAAGTTGCTTTCCACATCCTTTGAGGAACCTTCTGCTGTAGTCTTTTTGATAAACTATATGGCAGTGATGTCGTTCCATAATTTTTTCCGAATTTTTGTTAAGTTTAATTCTGTACTTAGGTACCTACTGAATTTTGTGACATACTCGTATCATGAGACTCTATATTAAAAATTAACTTTTTTGGGAATTAGGTAATTTACAAATTTACTTTTTACAAAAAGGTTATTGTTCTTAAAAAAAAAACAAAATATTTGAGAACCAAGGTAAACATATTATTCTTCAGGATCAGACGGGTCACGGGTCGCGTAGCATACAAACTTTCTTAAAAGTAATAATCAAATATTTATGTATATATACCTAGCGAGTTTATTTTGTAACTTACACTTGTTATACATGTGTAATAAGATAAGAATCAAAGGTACAATGTACGGTATTTGCGACGCTTACTACTTCAGACAAATATAAATAAACAGCCAACCATGAATTATGGCACTGACATCGACTTGATTATTTTTTGTTTTTCTGGTACCAAGGACAATCATATCGCACGCGTCTCTAAATTTATATTTTTGGGTATACGTTATTTCTGTTAAAAATGTCAATACATCAATATCTTTGGCGCAGGGCAGGGGCGTACGCAGGCGGGCCGCGTTCGTAATTACAGGCGTGCGGGCCCTCGGGCCGATGGATGCGCCCCTGCCTGGGCGCAAATTATTTAGTAATTTTAATTTTATTTGTACTTATACCCTTGCGAGAGGGCGGTACTTTTGCAGTGTTTAGCATTTGGAAAGTACGTGTGAGGTATTATTGTCTCGGTTAGAATTTAATTATTGTGAAATAATAATTTATTATTACACGCAATTGAAGGTATTATTTTGATACCGCCAGAGACTGCTTTGAACTCGAAAGAATATCCTGTTATATTAATCGAGATATCTTTTTTTATTGTTACCTACGTGTATTTTATATAATGAATAAAACTAAATATATTGAAACTATTTCAAGAGTGTGTTCAGTCCCTGATTCTGAACAACTTTCTCCTAGGACCATGTACCGAAATAAGAAAAATAATATTTTGCTTTTCATACAAACTTGGATCAGCTGATAGGTCAACTTGTAGGTATGGGAGGCCCAAAATTATTTTTCATATTTCAATATTTGTTCCTTGGAGTAAATTGTTCAGTATCATGGACTGAATATATTCATAGAATAGTTTCAGTATATTTTGTTAGACGTCATATTATAGTTAGTATCACATTAACGTAACTGAGACTTATTTAATACGTATTTGCAAGTTTTATTTTTATTTTATCTACCTAAATCGATTTATTTTGGGATACTTATATACCTACTTATACTTTTATTATATATTAGTACATACTTGCCTAGGAATCGAACCCAGGACTTTAATTAACACACAAAGAATATTCTTTTCTAAGCCCATTTCATGTTCATTAAAGTTATTTCTTCATACTTCTGACGACCTCCGTGGTGTATTGGTAACCACGTTAGTCCGCCACTCGAAGTAACTGGATGATCCCCGGCCAGGTAAGTTTAAAAATGCACTTTTATATATATATATATATATATATATATATTTATATGTATATATATGTATTCTTATGTCATCATCATCAACAGGCCCTTTTTAGTCTCCATTCCCACTGCAGGAGCACAACCCTCCCTGTACTACCTACCAGAGCCATACATGACCAGAATAGCCAGAGGATTTAGCCCACACTCTCCACGCAGGTCAGACTGGTTGGAGAGGTCTCATTAATATTTGTAAGCTTTGTTTGGCTTATATTTCCTAAGTCGCCTTTTACGACATCCACAGAAAGACTTGGAGTGGTCCTATTCTACTCTGCCGGGGACCACACGGCTTTTAAATGTATTTATCATTAAATATTATTTAGGGCCAACTCAATCTGTGTAATATTATGTCCCTATATGTTTATTATTTATGTTTAGTATGTGTTATTCTACAGTGTTTGACTATCCTAGGATTGGTTCTGGTTTACCCTTTGGGTAGCGGAGGTCAGACGGCAGGTGCTCTGTGTAAAAACCAGTAACCTCGTCAAATCACCTAGGTTAGGTAGGGGACCCCGGGGTCTGTAGAGTTACCGCTGAGGATGCAACCGGGAATACGCTCGTATGATGATGATGATTTCACAGTGTTTTTCTAGTAAATGATTTGTTCATACAAGTAAGATAAGAAGGTAGAAATAAAAATAAAAAAGTTTAGAATATAGTTTTTATTGCTCTTATAAATTTTCTTACAGTTAGGAAGAACATAGTTTCGCAGTGCGAGAGTTTTGTCTAAATAACTAAATTGCAACGTAATCTAAACATTTATCTAAAATTTTAGTACAAGTATAACTATGAGACATTTTTATTCATCAACTTACAATTTATACACATAACATGATTAACGTTCTATAAAATATTATAAAAATAAACCTTACGGGCTATATCTACAGGCTTAACGGAAGATCTAATATTTCGATTAAACTGACATCTTTTTGTTAATTTTAACTACGAAATATACAAAAATAGTTACAAATAAATAATCTTTTACATAGGAATATTCGATACCACATCGGTATGGGTTTTGATATAATCGTAAAAATATTTTTTTTTGTAGTTTCGACGTTTTCATAGCACCAATATATGATTCAATTAATCGTATAATTTAGGTTAAACATCGGTAAACAGCCTTTTCTATTAATAACAATTCATTCAATTTAACAAACGATTCATCTAAACCGCCATTAAATATTATCCCGTATTTATAAAAAAACCTGCCTCTAAATCAGTCTATATACCTAACGACAATGCTACCAATTCGTGAAAAAAGACGTGCTTCTTAAATCAGTAGCAATTATACAATATAATTGATTTAAAAAGCAGATTTTTTAAAATATAGCGGTCAAAGTTTGCCTTATCATTTTTAGACTAGGGGAAAATTGTTCGCCAAATACATTTTAATAAAAAATATATCTAAAAATGATGAGACGACACGATATATTTACACATTTCAATAAAAAAAAAACTTAAGTAAGTATTTTTACAATCGTTCGTATCAAAAATTAGTTAAAAATCATTTCTACACGTTTTCCTATATTGCAGTCACTAAACATTTGAAAGACCATGACGGTATACTCTTTGGGCTATATTTAGGAAGTGTCCTTACTCCTGTCCCATGTCAGTCCTTTCTAGTCAATTGCTGTAGCAGGTCTGTCGAACTCCCGCGAGGATGACGCTAAATTCGTCTTCTGGTCTGACGTCAGCGCCTGGGGCGGGGGGAGTGTACGCCACGGACGGGGGCGCGGAGATCACAGAAGCGTAGGGAGAGGGGTACATCCGCTCAGAACAGTACTCCGGCCCTGGAGGCTGCTCCCCGCAGTAGGCAGGCCTACTATACTGCTGCTCATATCTGTACTGCTGCTGGTGCTGTTCCATAGCACCTTCAGCTCCGTAGTCTAAATACTTATCAAACTCTCTAGCATCAACATCAGAATCAGGAGATCCCGTCCTCATCTCTTGGCGCTGGTTCATATAATTCGGATCCGATTCCTGAGGATTATTCGACGGCGGCTCTTCTGAGAAGTACGAGCCACCAGTGTCATACTCAGACTTGGGTTGATCCGGGTAATGTGAGACGTAAGCATCTTCAGTTTTATACATCTGCTCGTATGGTTCGTATGAATGGTATTGAATGCTATATTCTGCTGGCATGGATCCACTGGGAGCTGACGAGACTCTTGGAGTGCTCGTGCCTAACGTTTGCTGGTCTTGCGAAGTTGCTACTGGCGGGAAGAATGTCCCTGTTACTAGTGGAGGCATTTCAGCATTGTTCCTCTGCGTACACATGACGTACATGCCGTTGGCCATCCCCATGGCTGCGACCGGAGCTGGCGAGAATGAGCCCGGCGTTCTATACGTCTTATAAGGCGAGTATGAGTCGGAAAGAGATGACGCATTGATAGCTCTTCGCCTCTCTTCGTATTGAAAGTTTTCTTTCTCGTTCTCGACGGGCGAGGCGTCGGGAGTTGGCAGTGGGGCTTCGGCTGGAGTGCTTCTCCTGCCTTGAGGTTCGGGAGACCTTGCAGGGGAGGATTCAGGGGTCTGGACATGGCCATTGAATTGTTGGTTAGATTGGAATGAGTCTGAAGCGAGGGGTGACGTGCGGTAGGGGGAAAAACCAGCTCCAGGGTTGTGAGAGAATCGGGCGTCTGGAGAGTCCGTGGCAGTGGCGTATGGAGATCCTAGGGCTGCTGACGCTCCAGGAGGCGCGCTTACAGGAGTTGCTGGCTGGTTTGGTCTAGTCTTGTTCTGCTTCCGCCTTCTGGGCCTGTATTTATAGTTAGGGTGCTCCGTCATATGGATAACCCGAAGTCTTTCCGCCTCCTCTACAAACGGTCGCCTGTCTTGCGGAGTCAGCGAACGCCATTTTTTACCTGGAAAACAGGAAAAAAGCAAATGAGCCGATTGTTGTGTTAACGACTTGTACATCTACACGTTTTTATCGCGATGCAGAGAAAACTCGTGGTCTGTATACTGTATACAATTATGATGCTTTTTAATAGCAAGCAATAGACAGGTCATTTGTCAACGAAGCTGGTAGCTCTAACGTGAAAGGTAACACCAATATTATGAATGCTTCTCTACTATCTAGATAACATTCCTAAGCCTAATATTAGAAGAGTGTTTGAGAAATAAAATAGACGCCGTCTGTCACAGGCTGAGGCTTAAATAATCACGATAGTGTTTTATCAAATAACTATAAAATACGCTCCATGAGAGGGTTATAAATCTTATGTTGACTTCAACTAAGTATATAAATTTTGACAAAGCAATTTGAACCTTTACGTTAAGTTAATAAAATAATCTTTTATATGAAGGGAAAGGTGTGAGCTGTACAGTGAAATTATGGAGAAGACTGAACAATCTTTAAGGATATTTATCAACGCGACACTACTTGCTACTGGCACAGCAAACAACTTTACTTTTAGTGAAGTGAAATATCGATATCACTTTATCGATAAGGTGAACATTTTTAACTGGTTTTTGTTAGCCTTTGTTTATTGGCATTGTATTTTATTTGTCTTTTTTTATAAATGACGTTTGATTAAATGCAAATATTTTTTTAATATTTAATTTAGTGCTTAGTTTGGTTTGTGTTTGTTTATTGGGTAGTTTCCTGGATCAAAAATAAAATATTTGTTACTGTTAAGAGAAGAAAACGCCACAAAATAATGTTACTTGTCATTGATCACACCCACTTTGAACGTGATTTTAGATTTATTAATGCAGAAAAACGAATACTAAGAGCGCTATTTGACTCCAAGAAAGTATGACGTCACAGTACGATATTTCATACAAATCTCATAGAAAATGTTTGTTTTGACGTTACGAAAAAAGTATCTGATTTGACTTGTTGGAAACTAGCGGATTGTTTATTTTTAATTATGTAGGTACTTATATCCTGTCATATTATGTAGCATGCAGTATATTTTTTATAGTCTCGTGTAATATTATTAACAAAAGCTAATAGTTGAATATAAGTTATATGTTACACGATAATGCCTCAGAATTGTGATATAATATATGTACTCTATTCTATATATGTATACTCTAATAAGTATTCGAAATGTGATTTTATAGTAAACTTGGAAGTATCAATGTAATTTGGTATCTGTTTTGTCGTACTTTGCTGATAATAAAATACTTAAATAAATATTCTCAATTATATTTATCACATTTAAAATACACGACAAAAAATGATTACGCAAACACAACGTATTTTATTAAAGTTATTCCATTGCCAAGAAAAATAACTCAAAACTCTTGTGTAATTTAGAAAAAAATCCGTCAACCTTTAAGGCATTGAACCTCGTAGAAAATGTATGTATCCCAAAAAAACTGACAACCAGGTATCAAGGCAAGGCATGCTTGACTGATGTCAAATGTCAAAGTGACAAATGACAGGAGGGGGCTTCCTGTAGTGTGCGTCGTAGTCCATTAGAGCGTCGGTTTATCCATGTTTCTCTTTATCGATATCAAATAATTAATGATTTATTATAAAGGTCGCGTCTCGGATTAGTGTTGTCAGCAAGAGATTTCGACTGTTCTTTTTTCATCGATTTGTGGAAGGATTGCATAGTTGTTTTGTAATTGAACCATTTGAATTTATTTATCGAAGCGTTTAACATTATGTAAAATTTAAATTGAACTACTTCTATGTAGATTGTACGATACAGTGACTGAATAATGCTTTTTTAGTAAGTTTAAAAACTTTTTGTAATTTTATTGTAATGTTCTTGGCCAATTTATATTTATTTATTAATTATTATTTACTTAATAGATTCTAAAGTATATGTTTCTAAGGTTAGTGTTCAGAAAAAAATAAATTAATAATTCTATCAGTTCAGTTCTCTAAACTAAAGTTTCATAGCTGTCAACTCAATGTAGCTATGTAAAAAACAGGGTTTCAATATTTCTATTAGAATAAAACTATTTATACTAGGTATATTATTTCATATCTAAGATGTATGCTGTTTATTATAATATTATAAAACTTACTAAGAATATTTCTTTTTTTCTTTTTTTACGAGCTTGCAGTACCTACATTTTATCTACCTACATAAAGTAATTGCGTAAAGTTATAGTTATCTTGTTTGTCAGCAAGCAAGTCAATTTCTCAGTATCAGGGGTGATCAGGGACTGAATTTACCCTTAAAATAGTTTTAGTATGTTTTGTTAGATGTTATATATTATGTATATATTCTATCTGACAGTTCCCGAAGAGAATGTACACGCACTGCACTTTTAAATGCTACACGAGTACGTATTCGCTGTTAAGACCACCAGGGTCGCATAACTATACTCTATCGCGACATTCGCGACACGTGATTATGATAGCAAAGATACTGGTTGCCGACGGAAGCAGGGGCGCGGAATTAATGTAGGCAGAAATGTCAAATGATGGAGTACCGATGC
Organism: Acrobasis repandana; assembly: GCA_963576875.1. NCBI lineage: Eukaryota > Metazoa > Arthropoda > Insecta > Lepidoptera > Pyralidae > Acrobasis > Acrobasis repandana. The sequence goes on from OY756238.1 coordinate 6,603,187, forward strand.
TTATGGTGGGTGCGATGGGTATCAAGTAACTTGTTAAAGGTTAAATAGCAATAGCTTATACACCGCAACGTAATTGAGTTAATAACTTATTTGTTATTGCATAATTACGCAAGTAAAATTGTCGTTGGCGAAATTGCAAGCGCAATGGGTGGGGTACTTTTGGGCCAGGTACAATCGGGGTGGAAGTTTTGATTAATTTTTATTTTATTTAGTTTTCTCTTAATAGTAAACTGACGTTCAAGCAGAGATTTTTTTTTATAAATATAGTTATAAAAATAGTCATAAGTCAGCCGAAATATTAAACAGATAACATCGACAAATAAACTACCTATATTTGGTATATTACATATTTCACAAAATCAATTCTTGGCACACAAAAATAAGATTTTTCAACAAATAGGCCTGTCACTGAGTGATAACAAGAATTCGTGGAAAAAATTGAGATATCATAGAAATGTTCGTAGAAAACCACCCAAATGCAGCATAAAGTTTAAGTTACAAATAGCCAGTCATTAAGTTGAGGTCTCCCACGGGAGGGTCTCATGCTAAATGACACTTATCAATCAATCCCAGGGTTTGGAGAAAAAGTGTAACAGGTAGGTAAACATTGGTGTGTTTACGGCAGCTCACACAAACGATACAGTTTTGTGTTGCTGTCTTTGTTCTTGCATAATAGATTGAATCTACTCTTACACTACTTTCAATTTAGAAAGAGACAAAATAATTACTGTGGTACCTAAGTATAAAAAAGTTAAATCTAATATTAGTACCCTATAATATTTATTAGAAAATAGAGTACGTAATAGACAACTAAAAATACCTACGTTAACTAAATATGGCATAAACTTCCTTAAGGTGAAATGGTGTGGGAAAAAGTGGCGCTTTCATTTGAAATAAATTGTTTAAAACTAAATATGGTGATATTTGAAAAAACGGCGAAAAGCCGTTTTAAAACTAGACGGACTTTTAGTAATAATTTCAAAGGTTATTCATAACATAGTTTGAAGGTCTTTTTAGACATTGATACAAATAAAATTTTTAAATCTATACTAATATTATAAAGCGGAAGAGTTTGTTTGTTTGTTCAAACTGCGCTAATCTCAGGCACTAATGGTCCGATTTGAAAAATTCTTTTTTTGTTGGGTAGTCCATTTATAGAGGAAGGCTTTAGACTATATAACATTACGTTCCGACAACCACGCGAACGAAGTCGCGGGCACAGCTAGTATCACCATATTTAGTTTTAAACAATTTATTTCAAATGAGGGCGCCACTTATGGCTACCACTTGACCTTAAAGTAGGTACTTACTTTCATTTAAATTTAAATTTAGTGTACCGTTAAAAAGAATCAAGAATTATTTATTTGCATTTTACAATAGATGTCAATGATGTCAGTATGTATACAGGGTCTAACTAAATATTCTAAAACTATTTTAAGGGTGAATTCAATCCATGATACTGAACAACTTACCCCAAGGAACACATATCGAAATACAATACAATACAATACAATACCCTTTATTGCACAAAAGTAAAAAACAGAACATAATTATCTTAAAAATTAGGAAATGCGCAAAAGGCGGCCTTATCGCTAAGCAATTTCTTCCAGGCAACCTCGTTTATATAGAAAAAAATGATGGGAAATTAGGTAGTGCGGGGTGGTCAATATAATAAACATACTTATATACAACTAAATATGGTACGAAATATGGTAAATATAATTTTTGACCTCCCATACAAGTTGACCGATCAGCTGATCCGAGTTTGTATTGAAAGCCGAAAATTATTTTTCATATTTCGATATATGTTGCTTGGGAAAACTTGTTCAAAATTCAAAAATTCAAAATTCAAAATGTCTTTATTATCATAGGATATTTATAATATCTCTTAATAATAGTCACTTTGTTTTGTTTTGCGCAAATGTTGACGTCAAATCGTTACTTATAGCTAAGTTTACGCCGCTTCCTAGGCGCAAGTGCAGATGAAGCGGCAACAAACTGCACTGTACGTTTTCTCCAAAGACGTCAACTAACAAACTAAAAACTTAAAATTAGTTATATGGATGGACTGAGATTACATTGTTTGTTATGTCATAATTAAATTATAAGAATTACGAAATTTAAAATAATGCCAATTTGTAAATTTAGTATGTACCAATGTACCTAAATTATGACATGTCTAAGTTTACAAACCTTTAAGAGGGACCCGCGCCAAGCTCAAGCCAGACCTTTTTGTCTTTAAGATAGTCATCGGTCCTATAATAAGCCTTCTCACAAGAACAAGTGTTCAGAATCATAGACTGAATTCACCCTTAAAATAGTTTCAGTATATTTTGTTAGTCCCTGTATACTGTATTAACCTGCAGCCAGGTATATATTATGTAAACATTTTTATCGTAGAAGGTGACTTAGGAAACACAAGCTAAACAAAGCTTATAAACATCAATGAGATCTCTCCAACCCGTGTGGCCAGGGTGGAGAGTGTAGGCCAAATCCTCTGGCTGTTGTGGCCAAGTTTGGCTCTGGTAGTACAGAGAGAGTCGTGCTTCTGCAGTGGAGACTAAAAAAGACCTGATGATGATGATAGAGTCTAATAAATATAAAACAACCCATCACTATTTTGTCGTGATGCGCGTGAAGATAGAAAAAAAATCCCTTTTCCCACCATCACGCTAAATGTGGCCTTTGGGCCTTACGGCTCTAAGCTCAGTCTGCCCCGTTAGAGATAAAGACGTGATAATGTATCTGTATTCCATTTCTAAAGTTCACAAATACGCATTGTATCTTGATCTTGAAATTGGTTGACACAAAACCAGAAGCCGTGCTCGACGTAACTAATGATTAGTTTTAATGATCCAATCGATCATCCTTGTTATGACGCGGTGGTCCGCCGATCATCATTAATTAGATCACAATCGTTAATGATAATGATGCGGCCATGGGATTAGTCGAGACTGCTTGTATTAACGTTTTTATATTATTAAGTGTTTTTAAACTTTGATTCAATGTAATAGTACTCAAAGTAATATGTGGCGAAATAGTTACGAATCAATATTAATATTGATTAATTTTGTAACGATTACATTATGTTGACTGCATCCGAAAATATTTATTTTATTTAGTCCATTAGTAGATTATCCAAAAATAATGGACCCACATTTTTCGGTTAATCAAAGTAGTGAAAATTCACAAAGACTGTATCTAATTAAAATAATAAATATCGCATTAATAATTTTGTCGTGGGGGCGATTAACGTCACCGTATAGTGACAATCGTACTAGATCGTGACGTCATGTGAAATTTAAATGCGCTGTATCTTCGTCATTATTTGCTAATCAGAGAAAAGAAGAAATATGTATACAATATTTTTTATAATAATACTTACCTGATGAGCCAAAAATATTTTTTTATTCTACATCCGTATTATCTTCTTATTGTGGTTAACAGTTAAAAGAAAGCTCTCAAATTTACAGATTTAGTATTTTTTTTATTGTCTGGGTAAAAAATTCAACTCAATTTGATGTAGGTACAGTCAGCATCAAAAATATTTTTATTTTTAGAAGTGTGAAAACGCTTTTCATTGGTGACATATTTTTGCCGCTGACTGTTTTCTTAATAATATAATACCTAAGTATAGCACGGACACAAAAAGGGATTTTATCACTAAGTAGTTACATATTATATTTACCTATACACAACTATAGCTCAGATACTTTTATAAGATCTAAGTATTTTTCGAAAGTGAACATACCACTATAATAGTACTGTACTCGACAAATAAAGTGCTGATGCGATGACTACATGAGCTTACCCGTAAAGACACCTTTACTCTGAAACCGATACACAAAAAACCGCATTCTGATTCTGACCTTAAATAACCGTAGCGCCAGAACCGACCGATAGATGGCACCACCATTTTTTTCGCTTCGACGGATGTCTGTGCGCACGCGTCGCATTCTAAATTTGAAACGCCGTTCCTCTCTATCCAAGAGTCTTATTTTTGAAATGGGGAGTCATGGAAACAAAAAAACGTGTACTTTTACAAGTCGCACTCGCATTCTAAGTCACGAAATGCCTTTCCCAGTATTTTTGAAATCGTTGCTTCAGATGTAGTGCAGCCAACCTTTAGCAAAAACTAAGAACTTTTTTTATGCAGAACTTCTTTTTTTCTGTGAAGACTTCTGTCAGAACTTCTGTCAATGTAAGATTATGAAAATAGCAATATAGAAAAGCCACTTTCAACAACGTGAACAGTTTATTTATTATTCCCTCCATGCGTCGATGTTTCCCCATACATATGATTTAGGGATTTTCAAGGCAAGAGTGAATAGGCATTTTTTGAGTCTGCGTGTTACATCTTAGACCTCAACTTAGCTCCCCATCAGGCTAGATAGAGATCAAACGCACTCAAATCTTTAATAAAAAAAAATAAAAAAAATACGAACCATTTATATCCCAACATAAGTTGGGCATAAGAAGATGAAGAGTTGAAAATTTTATCTAATTTCAACTTTGCTAAGAAAAGCAGCGTGAAATAAAACGGAATTTTCATGACAGCCGATGCGAAGATTTCGTTGATATGAGCAGCGGCAAGGCAACATGTGGTCAAGACCACTCAAAAGTGCGAAAAAGGTGTTCTTATGTGCGAAAAGGCGGCACTTTGCCCGAACAAACTTATTCAAAGTATGACTCCGCGTTTTAAAAATTTGGCCCCAGGACATTGGTGTGTTCTGTCCTTTTCGCACACTTTTTTTTGCATTTTGATTCCGAATGCGTTGGTCATTTCATTTGTTTTTTTTTTAAATTCATAGTACGGTTCCAGAGTCCAGACGGTGGCAGAATCGTTTTGTTCGATTTAACTGTAGTTCCGTCCAGATTTATTCAGTCTTCGTATTTTGATATCCCGTTTCTCTGGAAATCCTTGGGGGAGGTATAGGTATGTTGAACTAATAATAATAATAATAATAATAATAATAAAGCTTTATTTATTCCATACAATTTTACATTTATATTTACACTGTTAGCCTTCAAATGTATTTCAAAAGAATTTTAATAATTTATAAGCATTAGTTATTTTTATATTTTTGTCATAATAATTGATAGTAAAATATAATAAAGAAATGTCAATGTATTGCAATGTCCAGATAATTATTGATATTGAAAAAAAAAAAAAAAAAAAAACTATTGTATGGACCCCTCTCGGGTAAAAGCCTCCTCCAAAGCTAACCATTTGTCCCTGTTTTCAGCTACTTTCATCCAGTTTTTTCCTGCGCGGGCTGCTATTTCATCTCCCCATCTGGCATTTGGTCGGCCTCTGCGTCTCCATCCTTGGGGCCCCTTCCACCTCGTGACTTTCAGTGTCCATCTATTGACAATAGATGGACAATAGATGTTGAACTAGTATTATATAATGAAGATCATCAAGTGAGATAGTTTTGTTTGTTGACCTTCCAAAAAGCGATCAAAATGCCTATTGCTGATACCAAAACTAAGTGAAAATTCCATAGCTGGATCGTGAAGCTATGGCGTAATAGTATATATAAAGCTATAGCTCCTAGACCAATGGTGTACCTCCATGCAGCTAGATAATTTGATAGGCGTGTTTGCAGGGTAGAGGGCGGTGCGATACGCGCACAATGAGACGCCCGCGGCCGGTTTACAGCGGACAGTTTATTATTGGCCTGTCGGTGTAGCCCAAGTTATAATACGGAGCGATTACTACCATATTATTTGCCATATGCCTGGCAGAGTAGAAAAGGACTATTCCAAGTCTTCCCGTGGATGTCGTAGATGGCGACTAAGGAAACACAAGCTAAACAAAGCTTATAAACATCAATGAGACCTATTCAACCCGTCTGGCCAACATGGAGAGTGTAGGGCAAATTCTCCGACTGCTTTGGCCAAGTATGGCTTTGGTTGGTAGTACAGAGAGTGTCGTGCTCCTGCATTGGAGACTAACAAGAACCTGTTGACGATGATTCCACATGTTTCCCGTAGAGTGACGAATTGTGGTCAAATAAAAAAAAAACAACTCTTTGCTTTTCATCACAATTGTATTTTTAGTAGCTACAACCGTTTTTAAACGACGGTTGTGGCTGCAGTGATGTGCCGCTCGAAATAATCCAAATTTACGGTATTTTTCCCATTGTAAATTTACGGGAATATTGCCAAGATTTTCATAAATATTCCCCTAAATTTCCATTTTTAGTAATATTTCCGGAAATGTTTACGGGAATATTCCCAAAGTTTTCAGGGACGGCACATCACTAGTTGTAGATACTAAAATACTACTAGAAAGCACTCGCTTCATCTCACACTTTACGCCACACCCCAAGTAGAAATGTACAATTTTCGTTTCCGTCAATATAGAAGTTTCTACGGTCGAATAAACCTTTATGTACCTATTTCGGCAGCTTTGTGCTTTCCGAGAACTGCAAAAAAGCTCGCACACGCAGCTTTTAGAGGAGCATATTTGTAGAAACTACTGTTTTATTCCCGGCTATGAAACAGCGCTGGTGCGTAAAACGTTTTTGTGGATACCTTTGTGATGGCTTTTAGAACTTAAGGATAAAATGGGATAGAATGTTGCACGGTGGCATTTTATATGCTAAGTTATGACAACATTATCTGGCATTCTTGGTTTATGGGAATGAGTTCCTCGTAGTTTTTTTCATTTTCTTCTTACGACTTTCTATGTGCGACTTGAAATGTGGTCACAAATTTAATAAAAAATGCGGTTTATCTTATCTTCTTTATATAGGTATACAAGTTTATTTTCCAGACAAATTAAATAACCCCCGACTTTCAAGTGTTCAGAGGAGGGGCGGGGGAGGGGGGATAGGGGGTTCTCCGGCTCTCTCACTCACCGAACGAAGCATAGAAGCTACTACTCAGACGTCGATTTTCTGTGAGAGTGTGGTACTTCCCCGGACGAGCCGGCCCATTACTACTACTATGCTACTAGCAAAACTGAGTTTTGCCGGTAGCGTGGCTCTTATAGCTATTATTAGGAGCTACAATGACACAGAAACACAGATGCACATATACACAGACACAGACGCGCCAATCTTATAACACCCCCCTATTTTGTCGGGGGTTAAAAATTACAGATGTGCTCAATTTAATTACAATTAGAGCTCGGTGGTCCAGTGGGTTATAGTTTTTAATGTGGCATATACGAGTACGAGTATATATCAATACCTATTAAAATTTATTTTCTTTGATCGTTGGTAATAACGGAAGAATTAACTATCTTGGTTTCAGCAGCTATTTAGAAGGAAGGTAAGGTAGGTAGGTTTTGGTAGCTTTTTAGAAGGTCAATAAATACTTCATTACTATCAAATTACACTATCGTAAACACGCCTATCAAATTATGTAGCTTTATGGAGGTACTGCTCAGACTAAAACAAGCTTTAAAAATCGTCTCCATAAATATTATCTGTCGTTATGCCAGTAAGTCTAAGTTCTGTTAAGTGTCACTAAATACATTTAAATATTTTAGCATCGTATATGTATTATATATATGTATATATTATGAAATAAGTTTATGTATGTATATATACAAGTATTAATATGTAAGTATATAATTAGGTATAGATACTGCACCCACCTTATTCCGTACTATTAATTTTTCCTCTACCCAAAGGTTGACTGGAAGAGATCGCATCTAGCGATAAGTCCGCCTTTGTACCAATATTTTCTTTGTGTTTGTTATTTTTATTTTATTAATTATTATGGTGCAATAAAGATAATTTGTATTGTATTGTATTGTATTGTACACTATTGGTCTAGGAAATAGAGCTTTCTATCGTTGTAGCTTAACGATTCTTCAGCATTAGAATTTTTGTTTGTATGTAATAACTTTATTGTATCAAAACACTAAAGCGAAAAAGCAAATATACAATTGCGAGCAAATATTTTATTTAAATAATCTTGACTCAAATTACGACAAAAATAATTCCATAAACTTCGCCACATTGCTTTTACATAACGAATTTAAATTTACTCGTACAAACTACGAGTACTTATACAAACGCATGTTTAAAAATTGAATTCGTCAAGCATCATTAGGTCCGTTTTATAAAATGCTTAAATCACTTATTCTCGGCGTATCAACGTGATATTTATTTCTCCTAATTTGACTGGATTTCTCGGTTACGACTTGTGGTCATTAATCATATAGCTGTCTTGCTTTCGCGTATTGAATGGCTATATTTCTATCCCTCTCTATCATGTTAAGATTCTCAACACGTGCATGAATAGGCTCGTGCCGCGGTGACGTTGCGGTGCAAAACGCAAATGAACAAAAGTGGAAATATGACACTTCTATTTTTTCTTAGGAAACAAGGGAGAAGCCGTAAGAGTAGGATAGGCACAGCAATGAACTATTGATATAACGTATTCTGGATGTAGCGGAGCTATAGACTCGGGCTATTGGCAGCGACGACGCGACGAGCAGTTTAATAACAAGGCATTATAAACTTTATGTACAATGTCATAAGATATAGAAACGCTTGATAGAATTAACAGGGCGCGACGGTTCGAGACTGCGCGAACGCGAGTCGCCGCCACCGCGTCGCGTGTTAAACTGCTAGTCGCCAATTCAGTGTTGTAGCACAAAGACTATGGACCTCCAATTGCTACAATCCTGTCAACAATACTTCTTTTGCTTTATTACTCATCAACCTCTCATACATGCCCTTCGGTTACGGGTACTTCTTACCTCTACTTTTTAGGGTTCCGTACCCGAAGGGTGCAAACGGGACCCTATTACTGAAACTCCGCTGTCTGTCCGTCTGTCACAGGGCTCTATCTCTTGATCCGTAATAGCTAGACACCTGAAATTTTCACCGATTATGTATTACTATGGCCGCTATAACAAAAAATACAAAAAATAAAAAAAGTTAAAAATTAAAGGGGGTCGTCATACAAAAAACGTGTTTTTTTAGCGTTTTAAAACATTGTACGGAGGTAAGGAACCCTTCATGTACGAGTCCGACTCGCACTTGCCCGTTTATTTCAAAACGTCTGCAATCTGTTCTCCGAGGTCGACCTTGTCCCGCTTTTACATTCACATTGCCTAAATACTACAAATAATCTGGCACAGACTAATAATATTCTACGTCAACAAATCCTTTACTGTAAACGCGACTTCTCTTCTGTCATATTTTTATTTTACGCTCGTGCCATGACGTTACGATTTCGAGAAAAAACTATAAAATAAAAGGATTGTATAATTTCCGTTTGATTTAAATGAGAAGCACTGGTGCGAATGATGACTGTCGATATTTTTTATTCTATTGGCTTTTTTCTAGGATCGGCTTTAATTTTGGGTGTTTAAGTTGAATTACAATATTTTTTTGGGTTCTTGCTAAAAAACTTATTATGAACCAAAAGTAAATAGTTATTAGTTTTAGAATAAGATTTTGATCAAAGATAAAAATACTGAAATTACAAATTTTTTTGGTAATTTTTCTAAATCTATTTTATTAATACGCTTACTTTTGGAGCAAGTAAAAAAACATATCAAATTCCATCGATTCTTAGACCTTTGGAATAACACACTAAGAAAACATATAAAAAGAAATTGATTACCAATGTAGCGACGGGCGAACAAAAGACATCAACGCATTGCTACTCAAATTAGGCGTTTATTTAGTTTTATTTTAAAACGCGACTAAATTTAGTTTTTGGTTTATACTATTATCCCCCAATTTCTTCTTTGCCGGTCTGGCAGAAAAGAAAAAACATAGAATGTACCAGCTGCTTCTCATCCCGTGCAGATCGTAAAAGCCGATTGAGGGAATGGGCTAGAATCTGAATCATATAAATAGGCGATGCAGGATGCAGCAACCCATCACTTTTATAATTTCCTTTTTCCAACTTCATGCCCACCATCACGCTAAAAGTGCCCTGGGCTTTACCGCTCTAGGCTCTGCCTACTCCGTTAGGGGTAAAGACGTGATAGTGTATCTGTATTATCCGCCCAAAACAAGAAAACCGCAATATGTCACCTCTTTCGTCGCTGTCAACTTCATTTGGGTGTATAATGGTTAAAAGACCAAGTCCTAAAGTCTGCGTTTTATAAAGACGGTTAATATACCTACTCAAGAATACCGAAAATAGTGCAAAGTGGAAACACAGTATACAGTATTCAGACAAATCTCCAGTAGACATATTTACATGAAAAAGTGCATGATTTACTTTTTGAAACAAATCAAAGAATTCATTGTTTTTTTTAAATTTTCCAAACATGTGAATATATATGTAGGTACATAATATATTGTATGTGTAAATATATTATTTATTTATTTTAGTCGTTATTTATCTATACTAATATTATAAAGAGGAAATATTTGATTGTTTGTTTGCATTGAATAGGCTCCGAAACTACTGAACCGATTTGAAAAATTATTTCAACGTTGGAAAGCTACACTATCCACGAGTGACATACATCGGCTATGTGTGTACCACGGGCGAAGCCGGGGTGAACTGCTAGTTTAAGTACTGTGTAGTAATTTAAATATAATGAAACTATTTTCATGGTGAATTCAGTCCATGATACTGAACAATTACCCTAGGAGCACATGTCGAAATATGAAAAATAATTATTGGCTTTCCCTACAAACTCGGATCAGCTGATCGGTCAACTTGTATTGGAGGTCAAAAATTATTTTTCATATTTCGGTACATGTTCCTTGGAGAAAGTTGTTCAATATCATGGACTGAATCCACCCTGAACATAGTTTCAGTATATTTTGTTAAACCCTGTATCTCTATCTGTCATTTAGACGCCAACTTTCTCTTATCTGCTTTTCTTTTCCTAAAGGTTGACAAGAAGAAAGTGTTTTAGTATTAAGTCTATCTGTTGTCGCTTTTGGCTCAATAAAAGTTTAAATAAATTAATACAATTTTCTTGGGTGACCATTGAACGCTGATGCAACCGAGAACGTAATATTGTGAATTAGGTAGCTTTGCAAGTTTTTCAACAATGGCCAGAAAGTTTGGAGGTGAAGTAAGGGCATAAAGGTGCGTGTACACGTGCTCATTACGTTCTGCGTATGCGCACCGCGACCGCGTAGTCACGTCGTCAGCACGCGCCGCGAGGTGTGGCTCCATTGTTATCAGCGGGAACTTTCCCTAAACGTTACAATATTTCATTGGGCCTTGTAACCGAAAATTTTCCTCTTTAATCTTCCACAGATTACAGTAGGCGCGTAACTGAATTTCAAAATACGAACGTGCGAAGAATTGTGGTTCGTAATATCGTAGTTACGATAAACTGTTAGTCGACAGATTGCTTGAAAGTATGAAAGAATGGTAGTACTATAAACTGCAGCGACAGAAAACTTCTTCGACGACTAGTGCGAGAAGATAGGCTGATCGGCGAAATTGCGCATTTTATTAGCCATTTATTACGTCGTCGTCTCTAGGTTTATATACTGTGGTAGAAGTATTGTTTACGTACATTACGTAAAAACCAGTAGCCTCGTCAATTCACCTAGGTTAGGTACCGGATCCCGGGCTCTGCAGCGTTACTGCTGAGGACGCAACCAGGAGTACATTCGGATGATGATGAGACGTATCGTTTACGTACCGTACGTAACAATGCACTCCCGTCACTTACATTGCGGCACGACCACTGACTTACGAGAGTCTCGTTCTTATGTTATTAGCTATTATTATTACGCCGTTGTTGCCTCTATGTTACACTTCCACTGCGGGAAAACGCACCGTGTGTGTTTCGCGGAACAGAAAACACATACGGTGCGTTTTCTGCAGTCAAAGTGTACGTATACCGTGCGTGATAGACGTATCGTTTACGTACCGTACGTAACAATGCACATGCGTCACTTACATTGCGGCACGACCACTGACTTCGAGAGTCTCGTTCTTATGTTATTAGCTATTATTATTACGTCGCATCTACGTGTACGGACTGTAGTTGAATTCTGAAAACGCCGGCACAGCGGCGGATGCGGCTGACGTGGCTTGCGTGGCAACGTGGACACATGTGCTCAATAATTCGTGGAAACAGTTCGGTTGTCTACGAGCCTACATTCCTGCGGCGTGTTTGAACAGTGATCTAGTAGTGGTTGGCATTGATTGAACAAACAAGCGTAGAGAGCTAAATCCGCTAGGTCAGACACTTTTTTCTAAATGTCAAAACAAACATTTTCTATGGGATTTGTATGGAATACAAAACCGTGACGTCATAGATATTTGGAGTCAAATTGCGCTCTTAATATCAAATAATTTATTTTTGACCCAGTTATCTACCCAATCCTCCAAGTATCAGATATCTAAATTCTAATCATCGAAAAAGGTCTCTCAGGATTATAGCTAGTGGAGGTCCGTTCTGTCACTGACTATACTTTTGTATGGATATGACTTTTTTTTTTGTTTTTTGACTGTTATTTTAATTTCATTACCTATACTAAAGTGATCTAGTATACCCCGTGGTTCAATTTATTACGCATATGTACAGAAAAAAAGCAAATGTAGAGTACAGAATATTATATATTATATAATATTACTTTCCATTTCCTCGATCGGCTTTTACGATCTGCGCAGGTAGAAACCCACGGGTACTGATCAGTATGGAAGAATATAAAGAAGAATAATAAGGAAGATAATGTATTGTTTTTCTTGCCTAATAGTAATGCCTTGCCACTCCGAAGGTTCTATGGGTTCGATCCCTAGCCAGGGCAAGATGGAGAACGGTATTTTTCAAACTGTCCTGGGTCTCGGGTCAATCTATATACGAGTATATATTTATCGTTGAGTTAGTATCCCATAACACAAGTTTAAGCTTACTTTGGGGCTAGCTCAATCAGTGTGATTTGTCCTTATATAACGTCTAACAAAATTTACTAAAACTATTTTAAGGATGAATTGAGTGCATGATACTGAACAACTTTTCCGAAGGAACATATATCGAAATATGGAAACTATTTTTTTGCTTTCCTTACACACTCGGATCAGCTGATTGATCAAGATGTATTGGAGGCCAAAATTTTTTTCTAAGATTTCGACGTATGTTCGTTGGGGAAAGTTGTTTAGTGTAATAGACTGAAGTCACCCTTAAAATAGTTTTAGTATATTTTGTTTTACCCTGTATATTTATTTAATTAATATAGAGTTATATTAAATAAATATACCTTAAATATAAGATCATAATGAAAGCCATGACGCAGTACATTGAGTATTTAGTGAGCGCCAGACTCCCGTTAAGTGCATACTAATGCTGTTCTCAGAACTCCCACGCCTAAAGCTGCAACTTTCCACTTATTGTGAACTTGTTTAGAAGCTCGCAACAGTTGATACAGACTTTAAATTTTAGAACAATCCGCTAGATAACAATAAGTCAAATCGGACACTATTCTCTTAACGTCAAAAAAACATTTTCTATCGGATTTGTATGAAATCCAAAACCGTGACGTCATAGATATTTGAAGTCAAATAGCAATCCGAATATCAGTTTATCTGCATTAAAAAATCGTAAATCATGTTGAAAGTGGATATGATCAATGACAAGTGATACTATTTGTGACGTTTTATTCTCTTAACATTACCAAATAATTTATTTTTGACCCAGTCATTTACAGAAACCCGTTAATTGCGCCAACTGCTTTTTCCCGCGCAGATCATAAAAGTAGATCAAAGGAATGGGCAAAAATCTCGAGGAATAATTTTAATTTTTGACAACCTCCGTGGCGTAATGGTTAACACCACTAACACGCTAGTCCGCCAATCCGTATTTTTTTCTGGGTTCGATCTCCAGCCAGGGCAAGTTGTTTTTTTTAATAAATTTATTAATGTAGGACCACAAACAGGTTTACAATACAAATCATATTACATGCCAAAAATATCCTTTTTCAAATTGTCCTGGATCTTGGGTGTTATATATAATGTTATTAAAAAAAAATACGGAATAGTTTTATTAAAAAAATAAGACTAACTAAGCGGAAGATCACATGATGAATACTTAATTAATTTTTTAACAAAAAACACCAACCCATTTTGTTTTCTTTAAGGAGTTCCTCCCATATCTTCATCCCTTCTTTATAATGTATCATCAAAGTAATCTCATATTAATTTGGTCTTCAATGGCTTTCAAATAAAAAAGAATCATCAAAATAGGCTAAAATATAGCTGATAGCATGAATGTTGCAAAGGTTTTTTATAAAATTGAAAGTATCGGACGGAATCTTCAGCAGAAAGTTTTTTTTTTGTTACTATCGTTCACTCGACAATAGATTAATGTAATATGTGCTACTGGGAATAGTAATATGTTTAGTACTGCATTATGTATCTATGGATTTCCTGAGAAATCCATAGATTTCAAATACTAATTCTTTATACATTTGCTCAATAACAGATATGCGGGGCTAAGTTCAAGCTCATATTTAATTCATACGCCGCGATGGCTCAATTCTACAGATGATCGTGAAATTCGCGGTCACGAGTTTTGTATTGCTGTCTATGGTCAATGACACTCTATGGTTTACCCGATGGGTGTCATAGGAGAGCTTTTACAATCTTTTACTGTCATAGTACTTTTTACTCGACTGTTCCAGAAAGAGATTCTGGAGCCAAATTATAAATCTTATTTTTTTTTATTCAAAATCCATAGAGTAAATTCGAGAAGGATATAAAATAAAGGATTAAAAAAATATGTACAACTTATATGTTTAAAGGCAATTTGGAATAAATCGCTTGAAGTTGATCTATTTTTTTACACTGTCCTTAAACCTAGGCTTTACAAAAATAAGCTCGATTTGTTTAAAAATAGCTTTTCTGTCTGACGTATACGCACGTGAGACGAAAATTATTTGGTAAGAACGCAATTGCAAGACTATTTATCGATAAATTAAAACATCCTTTTTACCTAACGTTCAAACCTATAATCAGTTTGAAATATTACACAAGTAATGACATGTTTGTGTAAACCCTTATAAAGTCAGTAATTATTTTGACCCAAATCAATGACAGGTTCCCAAAAACCCCAGCCAAAGGTGAATGTCACAATTTACCTCCCCCAGTGCAAGATTCTCAGAGCCAGATGTTCCCATACATCAAAAACAAATGTCAACGACCCCAAGAATTCCACGATACAAACAAAATTACAGGGCTACAATCGTTCGTCGCCCAAATGACACGCCCGTGACAACCAAATGACATAATTGTCAAAATAGTCACTGCACTGACATTAGCACGTGACACAGCGATGAGCGAGACCGACTTATATAGATTTTTCTTATCAGAAAGAGACAAGAAATGGCGCGTCGGCGTCAATTATAGGCGGGGAAACAGAATTAGAGAGCAGGGCCCGCCGGTTTCAAATTTGGAACCGTTTTGTTTTAAATCGATAAATCGATCGATTTTGTGGTCATAGCGATTGCGTGTGGTCGAATTTCTAAGAATAATTGAATATCAATATTAAGTTACGATTCTATGCTATTAGTATGATTACTATCTGTGAAGATGAATGAAATCCGAGTCATTCATCCCGCGAAAATACGGACACGACACGGCCATGATTCATAACATCATAATAAAGATCATTCTATTAAAGGGCATTATGAAGCGTGCCGCCCGTGATTTTATGGGCACATTTATTAGTGCAGTATAAGAAAAATCGGTCATATATTTGCAAGCACGGGCCTGCCCTTTCGACGCCTGTCGCGCATAAAGTCCGTGATCATTTCTCCTAATTATACGTACGAGGAAAGGGGCAGGGACTTTTGGTGCGATGTGGGTGTTCGAAATATAAAATTATGAGAGGCGCGAACGTGTGACAGTTACTTTTTTAATTCGTCATTCATTTTCACAAGTTTCATAATGCTAGACTGCCAGTATAATTTTTTATTGAAATTTCAAACCAAAGATAATATTTTTAATTTATAGAGATACCTAATTGGGTGGGTACCTAATATTCATGGAAGTTAAATAAGTGGAACGCTAAGCAGATGTCGTGTGAGCGTGTCGTGAAAGGACGATAATTTTATTTATCGTTTTATAATGAGCCTGTTTACACACGACTTAAAAAGGTATAAATATTAGCCATGAGGTTTATTCACGTTTGCATATTCGTTTCGATGTGTGCTTCTTTTTGTAATTTGTCATCGGTTATTTCAAATTGTGAATTTATCTTCGGAAAGAAAAACTGTTAGAATCTTTGCTACATAACGTAACTCTCTGTATTATTATTGATTATAATTTTCAAAGTTGAATATTCGTAATTAACATTAAGTTTAAGTTCCTACTTCGTAAATAATAAATCATTACATAATTATTTCTTATATGAAAAGATCATGATAGGTATAGTAGTCAGACTGCCTCTGTGGTCTAGTGGTCAAGGCGTTTGCCTTGGGATCTGGAGGATGTGGATTCAAATCCCACTGGGAAGCATACTTTGTGAAAAGTTGTTTTCAGTCTGGTTAGGATATTGTAAGCTTGAATCACCTGATTATCCAAAAAGAAAGTCGATTCTATGATTCGGAAGGCACGTGGGTCTCGAACGCCATCTAACGTTTGTTCAAAACTATCCTAGGATTGGTTCTGGTCTACCCTTCAGGTTGCGGAGATCAGACGGCAGGCGCTCTGTGTAAAAACCAGTAACCTCGTGAAATCACCTAGGTTAGGTAGCGGACCCCGGGCTCTGAACCGTTACCGCTGAGGATGCAACTGAGAATAGGTACGCTCGGATGATGATGATGAAAAAAATACAATAAATTCAACTTCTATAATAAATAAATAAATACCTATACAAGGACAAATCACACTGATTAAACTAGCCCCAAAGTAAGTTTTAAACTTGTGTCATGGGATACTAACTCAACGACGCTATGTTTTATGATAAATACATATTTATATAAAAACCTGGATCTTCCCAGGAAAATTCTATGATGATGAACTTCTATGATCGACGCGGGAGGATGAGTAGCTGGTATATTCGTATGGTTTCTAGTATGCTGCTTTAGATATGTAAAGACTGTCTACGAGTATATAAGATAGTTTTAAGAAAATGCTGCAATGGATTCGAGATTAGGCGGTAATAAACTTAGCTATAGGAACCTAAGTAATTTCATTGACGTCAATCAGATAAGGGTGTGTTATACAACATTGAAAAATAAAGGACACGAAAATGTAATAAAGAATTTAAGAAAACTGGTCAAGTGCGAGTCGTCGACTCGTACATGAAGGTTTCCGTATCGTACAATGTTTTAAAAAACTGAAAAATCACGTTTCTTGTTTTGTTGTTTTGCTTGTTGTTATAGCGGCCACAGTAATACATAATCGGTGAAAATTTTAAGTGTAGGTAATGATTTCACATAACAATTCTACTTAGATTCCAAGCATACAGAAAATCTCGGATAATTCCTATCCCGTGGGAGAGTGACCGCACCCATCACAAAAAAACTGATTATCCATCTCATAGCCCGGTTGAATGTGCAAAACGCATACACTGACCCGAGCATAATCGATTCAGCGAATAATAATTACAATCGATTATTTCATAACCGATAAAAAATGACACGGAAGCCGAGTAGCAATTATCGATGCAAAAAGACTCGCGGAAAACCTTCTCGATTCTCGATTAACCAGCGTTTGATAAATATGGAGTTATGTCTGGGAACGGAGGTCAACTTTCTTTTGTAGTGTTAACAAGTTTTCTTTTCTGTGATTTTCTTTACCGTTTGATGGATGGTATTTTGAGGAATGCGATGGGATAGTATGTTAACTTGCTGATGTTTTGCTTTATAGGGTATTCAATTATGAATAGTTTTGATGTAAACCAGCTGCAATTAAGTACACCGAAGTATCATCAATCGATAGTTTACACGTAGCTTCCCAAGTTCGTTTATTACAAGCTTTTAAGTATTTAGTTTCACCTGTCCCGTAGTCTGTGTGTCTGTAATCAAATCTTAAATTTAAAAGCTAAATTAGATCTACTTTCCATTATTCGATGGACCTGAAACTTGCCTTTCTCGACATCACCCGGTTGGTTGACTGGTAGATAAGGCTTTAGGCTTTAAGTCGACCATTACACTTGTATTTGTGTATGAAGTTAAATAAATAAATAAAAAATAAACTTCACATTCTTATGTATGTTGGGTAACAATACCAATGATCTGATCTCATTATGAAGCCGGAAGGTGGTTACGGGGTATCTCTTTGATAAAAGAATATAAGCCTACCGAGTTTGGGTTCAATTGATTCGTCTTGAAGGACTTCAAACTTTTTCGTTCATTGTTTTAGATAAATGCTTGTTTCTAAATATATTTTTTAATACTTAATTACTTTTTTTGTCATTATATAGGATAACATCACTATGGAAATACTTAAATAAGTAACTTTTTAGTTAGATATAATTGTAAAGTTTTCAATAAAAGTACGTTTTATTTTGTGTGTTTATATGTTTAGTTAGAATATTTTTGTACTGATAATGTGATATACATATTGGGCAAAAAGTTCAGTGTTGCAGACTACGGTTTTAGTGCACTTATATTTAATTTTATTATGATTTTATTTTTCAATTTATTATTAAATATTTTAATAATAAATTGAAAAATAATAATAAGTTATTTATCAATATAAGTTATTTATCAAATAAATTTACCAATATAATTGAAACCGCTGACCCTCACTCTCAAGGCTACTTTGTAAACATAGGAATGTTAGAAAACAAATTAATTGGGTACACGATCATGAGCAATTATCGAACAATCTGCAATAAATCAAGAAAAAAATTCGCGTTAAAGATCCCCATTACAAGCTTGCAACTAGACTGTGACCCCTAGGTTGTTTAATTACGTATCTAGAGGCGAAATAAAGCCTTCAAAATTTACCAAAACTTGACAAGCCTAGTGTACCATGAACTATGTTAAAACTAACAAGATTAATTATGTTTGCATATTAATTTATACCATGTACTTATATTGTAAAAAAAAACTGACTTTTGTCTTGATTTTATTATTATAAGTATTAAAATAGAACGAAGTCGATTTTATTAAGATATTGTATTGGTAAAAAATGTGTCGAAGCATCAGTTCCCGACCAAAGAAGGTGCAACTCTGAAAGTATTAACTTTAACTTTATTCCCACCTCAGCACCCAACTTTGGCGGAATGTGAGAAACACTTTTATTACAAATCTAGGCTAGTAGTCTAGTCTGTAATAAAGGCAAATTAATCACCCAGACAAGACACCAAAAAAGCATTAAAATTTGTAAACCATTAGACCGTTAAATAAGCGGCCAAAACCCCGATCAATTTCCTGGGTCTTACAATTAAAAAGTAAAAAATAAAACGCAGAGTTCGCCTGCGTATAGGCCATTTCTTTGGGGTCATAGCACCCGACAGGAAGCGGCGTTGCGGGTCGCCGAGCGCGCTCGCCTCTTACGAAAAATACTTTTCTAGCTGCGTATAACACATAGTCAGTCATTCGTTTAAGTGTACTGTTTAATATGCGATGTGTACGCGAATGTACATGATGATATGTGGTTTTGGCGATTCTTGATACCGCTTCTGGTTCGCAGCTTTTGGAAGGAGCAAACTTTATTGGGATTAGAATAATCGAAAATGAGTTTAGATTAAATAGCCAGTAGTATCGAATATTCTAAGATAATTATGTAGTTTTGTCGATACCATATATTCGGTGTGGAAACCAATGAATAAGTTGAAATCTTTAGTGTGAACTCATAACTAATCAGGAAGCTTAAGCATTTGCAGATTTAGCAAAAGTAAAGTTTTATTACTCAGTGGTTCTTGAAGTGGAACTTCAAGGCTTAGTGTACTAGGTAATTGCATAATTTAATTAACTTCAAAAGCAACAACTTTATGTTTTTTTACTACGTGTAATATGCGTCCTTGTAGCTAGAAAAAATAATTTGAAATAACACAGTAATATTGTAACATTATATGCATAGATATGTATCATTTAGACATCTTGTAATCTGTTAGCTCGCCGTGTGGGGGGTCTTCCTACACTCGTACAGGTAAGAAATTAATAAACACTAAGTCCGGGCTCCCACTGTCTCTTATTTTATATACATTACCGATAAAGTAATGAAGGACTAGAATTTTATCATTACAAAACTAGTAATGTGTATCAATTCAGCATCTGAAATCAA
This sequence comes from Acrobasis repandana, assembly GCA_963576875.1. NCBI lineage: Eukaryota > Metazoa > Arthropoda > Insecta > Lepidoptera > Pyralidae > Acrobasis > Acrobasis repandana. The sequence goes on from OY756238.1 coordinate 6,623,323, forward strand.
GCATGTGACCTGCTGACCTCATACTGTTTTAATTCAGGTGCTTATACGAGTATTATACATTGCCAGTTTTGTCATCGATCATATTCTGATTGGAACAAAATAGTCAATGTATATTAGGCTTAAACTGGTAACAACTGTCTTAAAATCAGTTGCTGACTTTTTATCCACCAGCCAAATTTATGGAGCAAGTTCAGTCCATGATACTGAACTACTTTCCATAAAAACAATTAAAGAGAAACTAAAATAAAAATTCACCTTCCTATACAAATTAGCGCTCAGCCAAACGGATTTTATATGGGAGGACAATTTTTTTTATCAATTAACTGTTTTTATAGAAAATAGTTCAATATCATGGACTGAACTTGCTCCAAAAATTTGGCTGGTGTTAAAAAGTCACACTGTATATTGTAATGATTGATCATTTAATTGGATTAAAATGGTGCACAACTGGTGCATATTTGCTCCATAGACATGAGCCACTAAAATTTTTAACCGGCTTCAAAAAAGGAGGAGGTTATCAATTTGTTTTTTTTTTCAATTGTGATCCGATTTTGATGATTCTTTTTTTATTTGAATGACTTTACTACCAAATTGGTCCCATTTTAATTTGGTGAAGATATGATGAAGAACATTGGAGATATGGAAGAAACTCCTTAAAGAAATTGAAGTCGGTTGTTTTTTTTTGTTAAAAATTTAATTAATAAGAATAAATGTATAAAATCAGTAGGTTCCTATCTGAATTTAAGACAGTGCGAGTCTCACATAAGTCAGAAATGCTATTATTTATTGATTACACAAGACAGTTAACACGGTACTATCGTAAATCCTAGCAAAATGTTATACGGAATAATTGTAGTTACAAAAACATGTTACAGTAGTCGAGTTGTGTTTTTTGTAGTTTTCTCCGCAAGAAACTGATTATAAATTTGATATTGGTAGCTAGTAGTAGTATCTCTGTGTTTTTTTTTAGCCTGTGGTGTCCCATTGTTGGGCAAAGGCCAATCTATCTATACACGGTCTAAAAAAATATACTGAAACTATTTTAAGGGTAAATACAGTACATGATACTAAACAACTTTCCCCAAGAACCATATATCGAAAAATGAAAAAAAATTGTGGGCTTCCCATACAAATTGACCGATCCGAGTTTTTATAGAAATCAAAAGTTTTTTTGTCATATTTAGATATATGATTCTTGGAAAAAGTTGTTCAGTATTATGGTCTGAATTCACCTTTAAAATAGTTTTAATATATTTTGTTAAATCCTGTATATCCATAAGTCTTTTTATTCAATAAAACGCCTTGTCTACTCGACTCATCGTTCTTGACTCGACCAATGTGCACATAGACCTATGCATCCAGTGTCGATGTGATTTACATGCTAAGTCCTGTTTTAGTTAACATAATGGCGCACTAAGCGTTATCGCATACTTAGGTGATTTCATAGCCACATTGATTTAAACTGCAAAAGTTGACTAAGCTACACTAACTAGCTTAAGCTTAAATTCTTTATAGCCTATCCAATTATCATCAACGTCAGGTCTTTTTTAGTTTCCACTGCAGAAGCAGTCAGAGGATTTGGCCTACACTCTTTACGCTGGCCAGACGGGATGGAGAGGTCTCTCCCAATAAAAAGAGAGCGTTACTCGTAATTCTCCATGCTCTGCATACGGTTCTTCTTCTTCGTCTAAGCGCGTTCCCGGTTGCATCCTCAGCTGTGCTGCTTCGGAGCCCGGGATGCGCTTCCCCGCTTTTTCTTCTCCAAATATAATATGCATGTCTATGGTCACCCAAGGATGCCAAAGACCTTGCAAAATGGAGAAGAAATAGCCGGAACAGTTTAAATGATTTGGCTATAGTTTTACGACCGGCCGCCTGCCTGACGTCAACCCTCTTTAGGAATGTATTTGTGTGAAAAGTTTTACAACCGACCGCCGCCTTACGTTAACCCTCCTTGGGAATGCAATTGTAGCAACAGATGTTTGTGCTTAGTCCTTTAGTCGCCTCTTACGACATCCACAGGAAGAGATGGAGTGGTCTATTCTAACCCGGAACCACACGGGTATCTCTGATGCTCTGCATAGGGTTAGTAGGTATAAAGTCTTTGCATATAGGAGCTGATTCCCGTTTCCTTTTACATATCCTTCTATTAGTCGCCTGTTACGACAGCGGTGGGAGAGGAAAAGGGTGATGACAAACTGCATTTTACTCTGCCGTAACTACACGACGAACACATAAGCATGACGCTTCATACAAGTGGAGTAATATTTAACCAACTACAAACGAAACTTTACATACGTGCACACCTCAATGTGTGAGCTTCAGTGTTTAAAGCCATAAAACGCACCCGAGTACGTGGGAAAGGTGCGCGGACGCCAAATTGCGGGGGACACTGCGAGCCTCCGTTCTGTACGTTAGTACTTATATAACGTCTATGTAAAATATAATAAATGTAAAAAATTTAACCTTTTGAAGACTGGGTTGACTGGAAGGGATCCCTTCTTGGGATAAGTCCGCCTTTGTACAAGTTATTTCTTTTTCCCTTTGTATAAATAATGTACATTAAAATGTAATTTTTGTGCAATATAGAAATTAAACAAACAAACAAACGTCTAACAAAATAAACTGAAACTATTTTAGAAGTAGATTTGATCTATTATACTGAACCACTTTCCCCAAGGAACATATATCGAAATTTGAAAAATATTTTTTGGCCATCCATACAAACTCAGATCAGCTGTTCGGTCAACTTGTGTGGGAAACTAGAAATTATTTTTTATATTTCGATATATGTTCCTCGAAGTTGTTCAGTATCATGGACTGAATCTATTCCACAAAAAGTTTTAGTATATTTTGTAAGACCCTGTATAAATTGTATGGCCAAACTCAACTAAACTCAACTGAAGTTCATTTCTGTTCTTGAGCTCAGAAAGCGGTGGTAATCTTAGCGCATTCCGTACTGCTTTGGAGTCCAGATTGCACTTCCCAGTTTTCTCATCTCTAAAGATAATAATATATGTCAATGGATATGGTTGCTGAAGATCATGCAATAGTTGCATGAGACAGGTATTTAGCAGCTTTTTTAGGCACCACAACATCTACAGAAATATATGTATGAAGTGGCTTTATGCTAAGCCAAAAACCATACGATACAAGCTTCTATTTAATTATAAGAGTAGCTACCGAATATCCTCTGACTCATGCGCTTAGAACGAAATTATTTGAATTTTATCCATAATAATAAACTCAGAATCCCATAACTAATTCTTAAAAACTAAGCCTTGTTAACAATCCAATCGGCCAGGTGTCGCAACCTCTTGTATGTTTGCAAAACAAAAGTGAGCGGCCATGCCTTGGTCCATACAATTTGGTTCTCACTTGTGAATTAGCAGCTAGTATGGATAATTGGCGGTCGTTAACTCCGGTTTTATTGACAATTCTGATAATTTGTATGTTACGGTGAATGGGAATGTAAAATCATGTTTGGCTGGTGAGAAAATATAAATTAAATCCGTTACAGTTATTTGTTACAGAAAGGCGAGATAATCCTTGAAGCCTTAGCATGCTCAGTTTGTAATAAGATGTGTATAATTCAGAAAAAAATACGAAAACAATCTGATAAAAAAATTACCTTCTATGTCCATCAATTATGATGGACTTGTCAATATAATTCAAAACGGAAACATTTCAATATTTTCAGACTAAAAAGAATTAAATTAATTTAGGTGCCGTTATTAAAAAGAAATGAAGACACGTCAGCTGGGCAGTGTGAATCAAACAAAAACTCTTGCTATTATAAGCTTGGAGCTACGCTATGACGTCTACCTAATATCTAATCACCAGGCGTGTGAACGGAGGGTCGTGAACGCGGAAGTAGAGAAGTTACGCACCGGCGACTGGCTTGGCTGTATACGCTTTTTTCCTTTGTCCCGTAACGCAATCGCTAATTACTGACGACAAAATCTACGTAATTTAAGACAACCGCTCTGATTTATTAACTAGCAAGGAGAAATAATTCTTTGATGATAATTAGAAATTAATGAACGCTAGTTGTGCTTTCTTTTGCGTGACCGCTGACCAGTGACCTCGGGTTGCAAGTCGATGATCTGACTATTACCGCGAATGATTTTTTTTTAATATCATGATTTTTACATGAAAAGGGATTCTTTTTTAATGGTTAATTTGGTACAATATGAATCAAATGATTATCATGATCTAAGCCTTTAATACGATTGGTGATTTCTATGTTTGATTATTTATTTTTATTACTTATTAATAAAGCTAAAATTAAACTAAAATCAAATTAAAAAAGGATTATCTCAGAAAGACCAGACCACTTGTAGAAAACGACTCAATTCCTATGTATTTAAATATTTTAAATTTAAAATTAATCTCTCGGCCTTCCGCCACCTCCGGGCCAAAGAGCAACAACCCGAGCAATTAATGCAAAAAATAAAATTTAAACTCGATCACGGTACAGTTATCGTCATGGGAACGTGGCCACATGTATATTGCACTAGTTAGCGGACGAGCAAATGGGGGCGGGCCGCGCCGCGTGGCAATCGTATTCGTAAATTTGTACTTAGAACTTTAGAACGCACTGAGTGTACACTCAATTACATACCTGGCTCTCATAAACGTTAAAAATCTTGAACATCATCGTGAATGTCCTCTGCAGACATAGGCTATTCCCAAGGAGATGGGCCCATCGTTGCGGTTAATACATTCAAAAAAAGAACTTCGTCAACATCAATCATCAATTTTAAGAATTTTTAAAATAACCAGTTAAAAGCGACCAGTGTCTCTAACCTTTCTCTGGCGGGGGTAGTATCCAGATCTCTAATAAAGATTCTTAGCACCCGTTATACTTCTTATAAATTCTTCTTCTTCTTCTCGAGTCGAAAGGCTATTTATTAATTTAATTAAATGAAATTTTACCAGTATTTGGCCACGGCGATTCCCCGGTCATTTGCCTAAAATTGTATTGATGCGATTCACGGTAAATTTTGCGATGCGGCGAGCTCCAGTTTGCTCGTTCCTTAAGAAAAGAGATGGTTAATTCATAACTACAAGACTCGACAGTGCGTGTAACTCGTATTGGTTTTTATCTCAGATGAAGACGGTTTTTATGGAATCATTGAGCTTGGTATTAAGTCTAAAAGTAGTAATTATGGCAGGGAAATGTGTTGGTAATGGCTTTTTGTAACGTTTTCTTGTCTGACGGAATTTCTGTAATGATGAGTGGAAGGAAATTTTTATTTGACGGATGAATGTTCTATAACCCTTAATGTTTCGATTTGTAAGAATCTTTGCAGCTTTTTCAACATTTTTTTAACGTGATAGGTAAATATTTTATTTATTTGTCACACTTTCGTTATACCTAGTGCCAAAGTAAAAATATACTTTTAACAAATGGCAGAGTTTCAGAGTCAACCATATAAGCAGAGAAATTTGTGAGACGCATAAAAGTAGAATTTCTACCTAATCACTACTGGTATTATAAATATGAATAAGTACTTAGAATATTGTCCAGTTCTGAAAATGTATTATTAATATTTATAACATATCACCTCGCGCTGTGATGCAGTGAAGCTAAGGATGCAACTAAGAACAACTTATATGTGTATACCTATATTATGTTATCTTACAAACATACATATTATTACGCCTGTTTCATAACCAGAGACTATGTGAACTTCTTTCACTCGCTACGATCCTGGCAGACCTCTTTCGCTTCATCTACGCTCATCACTCTCTTCATACATGCCCTCAGATTATAGCTCTTTCACACGTACCATAACTACACCACAACAACACGTGGTCGCAAGCTATTTTGTATAAAAATGAATAGTAGAATTAACACGGATATTTTGCCATAATTATCGTATTTGATCGGTTGTTGATACCGTGGTTGATCGGTTGACCACAACGCAAGAAAACTGCAGCAACACTATTCACCCGTAGCCACTTCTTGACCACCTTTTTTCGCTGCGATATGGTGTGGTTGAGGTATGTGTGAACAGATGCTTACAGGTTACAGGTACTTCCAACTTATCGCCGAAGCCGACTCTTCACCGAAGCCGACTCTTCGCCGAGGCCGACTTTGTCGTGATCTTCCATTCATATGTTTGCCTTTATGATCTTTTATTATGAAGCTTTAACTTAGTTCTCTACAATATTTCTTTAATATTTTTAAGATTCACATTTCGCACACGGGAAAATTCCCGACGAAATGTGATTGTCCGGAGTCCCGCCTTTGGACCTTCATCAGGCTCCAGTCTCTTTTAATATGCACTCCAAAAACACTCTTGTTTTTTGTTTTTTTTTTTTTTTTAGTTTCATTGATATATAAGATTGCTGGAAACAATAAACTACATTTAACTTTTTTTTTCTTTATAAATATTTTTTGTATATATAGGTATTCTTACCTTTATAAATACCTATCGTTTTTACACGTCCAGTAGCTAATACGAATGTTATAATTTATCGTATCAAATCTAAAATAATCTAACGCTGATATAAATTATTATTATTACACGCCAACGTTTACATATGCACGTCAAAATATTATGATAACTATCGCTGCAGAACAAAACACGGACATAAAACAAATACAAACATCTCTAAACGTTCACAAGTTTTTATAATTGCCTTCATTAACTGACCATAACCACCCATCGATCGAATTGTCAATGAAAAAACTACTTTACGACCTTCCGATAAAAAATAAAGTTGAATGATGTGCCGCGTAGTCATAGACCACTCCTAGAAATCCATATTGCTCCACTTCGCTCTCGACAATTTGAACTTTAAATGCTTTTTAATAGAGATGAAATTTGATAGGTTGAATATTTTTTTCTTTATTGCTACTAAATTAAATTACCCGCTTGGAAAGGCTGCTAAACGGCCAGCTTGTATGCTATGTAAATTGTAGATAATTAATGTAAATGACTGATGTTAATTCGAAAAGGCAAGAGCAACTTGTTCAACATTGTATGACATTCATTCAAGTTTTTCTGTATGTACTTACATGGGTTCTACAATCAAGTATATATATACACCTATATAACAGTATTATATATTTATTTTCTGTGATTCTGTGTGTTTATACGATCACATAATATATTTATTTCCTTAAGGGTTGATGGAGCCATGGGTCGCAAAACTCAAAGGTATTTTTTTACTTAAGGGTCAGTTCACACTCGGTGTGTACTGAACTAAGTGCTAAGTAGACAAAAAAGAAAATATTTGCGAAATTTATTACAACATTTTTTGTAATTATTTGGTGTGATAATATTTTAGGTACCTTACTGAATTGTTACAACAGAAAAAAGTACTTCAGTAACGCGATCGACTAATAAATTTTAATAAATTAAGGAACTTGTGTGTACATTTTCTTCAAAATTGGATGAAAAATGCGACCTGTAGGCGAGAACAGACAGACGGACAGAAGCATTTTTGGCCATTCTCGCAACTGAGATGCTCCGCTCGCTCCGTCAATTTACTTAAAACTCTTAATTAGAAACCTCTAACATTTACTGAGCAATAAATTTCAAAACCAACATCTCTAGTACACTTAACCGCAAAAGATTATTATCTTAAGCATTAATTATTAATCTAAATTAAATTGGCGACATACATAATTAAAATATTCGTGAAAGTCAAGGCGAGACAATGCTGTGAGCCTCCCACGGTAAGGCAAGCTCATCGTTTTGCCCGTGTCACCTAGATAGCATTACATACTGCCTGAATGTGGATCAGGGTCTTAATTTAAAAAAAAATATCGAAGCTATTTTTAATCTGTGCGGTTGACTGTTTTAAGTTGGTGTCTGTCTTAGCTGCCAGTGTTACATTTATAAGAATACTTTTTAATTTCCCGAGATATTCTGAACTAGCTTTTATTTAGAAACAACATGTCAGGTTGAGTTAGGTGACTAAAATCATAAGTACCAATCTGACCATTTTCTTCTCGTGAATGATCGTCGTGATGAAACTTAACCATCACGGGGAGCTTGCGTACCGCGTACTGATTACTTCAATCACTAGTGTGTGAAATTGAGGATGCATTATGCAAACTACTTCATTATTTCTACCAAAAATAAAGCAATGTTTGCTTTTTTCTACAATAAATAAATAAAAAAGTAGAAAACAAGTCTTGTTTAAGTATTGACTACATAAGATTCTTCTTCTTCTTCTTAGTCGTACACTCTTGAAAGAGACAGAGAGTGGTCGTGATTATGCATTCGGTTGTTCGTCCATGGCCGCTGCTTTTGCTATTTTTCTCCACGTAACTCGTCTGCGGCTTTCTTTGAGCATTCAGTTGCTGGGCACTGTGTTACAGCTTTGACGAGATCTAACCACCTCATTGGAGACCCACTTCGTGAAGGCTTGCCTTCAATTCGACCCTGAATCACCGAACGATCCATCGAGTTTTCTTTGCGGGTGACATGGCCGAAGAATTTAAGGATTCGTAACTGCACAATCGACGAAAGCCTATTCTTAATTCGCTATTCCTTCAGTATGGAGACATTAGTGCGGTGGGCGGTCTAAATTATTCTGAGAAGTCGTCGCCAACACTATTACATACAACCACACAGCTTGTTTGCTTACGTAAATAAAAAAATAAACGATGGTAAAAAAATTTGAAAAGAAACTCATAAATCACCTAAGTCCATACAAAGCATCATAATAGCATATCTTAACTTTTTAATTCTCCACAGAGCATTAAACACAGGGTTAACAATTAACAAATACAGTTACAATTAACATTCAACTCGATTTACAATGAACCGAGAAACGCCTTCGTAATTTTTTTTTCAAACGTACCTTAGTATCACCCCAGTGGATACGTTTAAAAATTTGCATTCCGTAACTCTTATAGCTTTAGGATTAAGGTTGAATATTAGGAGAAATTTATGCATGTTTTTAGCTTGGCGATGGTGCGTACAGTTACGGGTGGCTTCACATCTAGGGCTAAGGTGAAAGAACAAGAGAAAACACGTTTACGACACATGCCATATTTTATAGGATCGTGTGGTAGCACCTTTAATTGGTGGTCTACTTGCATATAAATGTTCAAGTAGTGAGTTTTCAGGTGTAACGTCTGAGATATCTGATATTGCTGGTACATTTTAGAAGAGAATGCAAATCGAAAAGCAACGATTCGCGAAGTAATAAATAAATATTCGAAATTATTTACAGATATTTCTATTCTACTATTTAATTAACTATTTTTTAAATATATTAGGACAAAATCACACTGATTAAGACCCAAAGTAAGTTTTTTTTAAAACAAAATGACTGTTCGTTAAAGAGTTCATAAAAAAGTGATTGAAAACTACAGTATGATTTCATAGGTATATTGCGTTAAGAACTGCGTTCGTAACTGATATTGTACATTTTGGAAGCAATAAATATTTGATATGGAGTATATGAGTACTGGTAAGGTACATTCAAAAATTTACTAGGTGTATTAGAAATACCATAATTGTGGTTCAAGTAAATTTTGTTTTGGCGTAATCTCAGCAGTGGTCGTTCCGAAACGCTAGTAGTTTGTAGCTTTTGCACTAAAATAATTTAAAAACAATGACCTCCAATAAGTGATAGGTACTTGTATTTATCCTACATGAAATAAAAAAAAATTACATTGACTTTAGTTATATTTTTTCTTATTTATTTGTCTCATATACTAAGTACCTAATGACAATATCTACCTAATACCGATTTAATACACTAAGATGTCAGTCTGCTCTTAGACGACGGGATGTCGCGTAGCCTTCCTCTAAATCGCCAAGGCGATACCTTTCAACTAGCTAAATAGCCAAGCACTCAAAGATATGTAATAAATTAAAAATAGAACACTTAAAATGCGTCTAAAAAATCATGCGCCCGTAACCGCGCGCGACCTATGTAAATGACGCCCAATTGCACACCCGAGTTAATATAAACAACGGAGTGACCCTCGTTTATAAATTACTTTAAAATTTACTCAATACATTCCATTTAAAAAGGAACATCATGCTCGTCTTCCTACGGACCCACGACGATGTCTGGCGGCGGCTCTACGCCTTTACCCTCGTTTATACAGTCAAACCAAATTAGATACATAGGACCTAGACTGTTTAAAAAAAAATGTTTGCCTCATACGAGATGAGAGACGACCTTCGTGGTGTAATGGTCAACATGCTAGTCCGCCAATCCGGAGGTTCTGGGTTTCATCCCCAGTCAGGGCAAGTTGGAAAATGGTCTTTTTCAAATTGTTTTGAGTCTTGGGTGTTTATCTATATATGTATTTATTATATATATAGTATCGTTGAGTTAGTATCCCATAACACAAGTTTTAAAAAAAATACTTTGGGGCTAGCTCAATCAGTGTGATTTGTAAAAAAAAAGAGATGGGTTTGTTTTAAGCCTCTTTATGGGCCTGCTTCTATCCATACTGGGGTGGAAGAAAAGGGAAGACTTAGAATGTACCAGCTGCTGCGCAAATCGTAAAAGCCGATCGAGGAAATGGGTAAAAACGCTAATCATGTCAATAGGCGATGTGGCTAGCAACACATCACTATTTTGGACCCTTTTACATCTTTTTACCCACCATAACGCCAAAAGTGGCCTTTGGATTTTGCGCCTCTGGGCTCTATCTGCTTAGAGCCGCAAAATGTATAATGCTCTGTCTGCCCCGTTAGGGATAAAGACGTGATAATGAATTTGTATCTTTATGTGCTTCTGCCCTAAGTATAAGACATCCAATGCCAAGTATTGCGTTTTTTATACAACATGTAACAAAAAGGGGGTATCAACCCGAAAGGGAGTAAACGTAGGTACTAATCAATGTAATTGTATAGTTACATTTAAGATGAGTTTTAGTTGTAGTTTATGTAAGTTGAAGAGTTGAGTAGCGTAGTGATCCAGTGGATGATGGAAGCAGCTGAGGATAGTTGATGTGAAGAAAGAAAATCACCAAACCAATCACAGTTGAACGGTAAGTATATTAGTTTTAAGTAGTTAGTTAAGTATTACATGAAAACTTTGGCTATTCCTTTCCGTATATAGTGCGAATGCACTTCGGTTCGATGCACTACACATACTAAGTAATATAAAATAAAATAGGTATGACGCGCGCCTGGTGATAGCCGCGTAAGCACAAAATATTAGGTAATGGACAATTAGACTGTACAGTAATAATTTTAATTTTCTGTTTTTCCTAAAGGCTGACTAGTAGAGAATGCATTAGCATATTAAGTCCACCTTTTGTATCATTGTGGTCAATAAAGACGTAATAAATAAATAAATAAATGTGAACAACTTTTACTATGGGACCATCCCTGAAATCGCAACAAAAAAATCTGCAGCTCCATACAAAATTAAATACCTACCGTGCCAAAATGTATGGAGCTGCAGATTTTTTTTTCACAATTTCAGGGATGGTCCCATACGAGTAGTAAAAGTTGTTCACAATGATTATTACGTAAATTCCCTTTCGGGTTGATACCCCCTTTCTGTTACACGTTGTATAGTACAGAACACTCCTTCGCCGTGTTTTGTATAAACGAACAGAAACAAAAGAGTAAGTAACACACGCATATCAATCAAACGCAACCTTCAAACACCATATTGGTACCAAAGCCGTGCAAAAACATTTTCCATTTCCGATCTAACTTTTTCACAAATTAACATTGTTCCTGTTTTTCCGATTTTCGCAACACTATCGTCTAATCTGTTTTCGCACAATCGCCGCCGCTTGACAATGAACCGCGACACAAGAAGCGATTCGCACGATGTTGCACGAACATTGCGCAAACGTTGCGAAGGGCGGACGGGCGCATTGTGTGGTGGTGCCTTTATGAGGGGAACTAGGTTTTTGTCGGAGTTCAACGGTCAGGCGCAGATAACCTCCAGAATCTAGGCGTTTTTTAAACGTATTCTGTCTAATTATAATAGTATATAAAACAAAGAGCGAACTAACCCGGTTTAGACCATTATCCACTTAGTTTATTAGAGGTTGCTTGGAAGAAATTGCTTAGCGATAAGGCAGCCTTTTGCACATGTATATATATTTTTTGTGCCGTTAAGTCATGTGTTTCCCGGCAGAGGACAATAGGACTACCTACTCCAAGTCTTCCCGTGGATGTCGTAGAAGGCGACTTAGGAAACACAAGCTGAACAAAGCTTATAAACATCAATGAGATTGAGACGTCTCCAACCCTGGCCAGCTTGGAGAGTTTAGGCCAAATCCTCTGACTGCTCTGGCTAATATATAGCTCTGGTAGTACAGACAGGGTCATGCTCTTGCAATGGAGACAAAAAAGACCTGATGATGATATCTTTTGTGCTATAAAGAGTATTGTATCCACCCCAAACAAGTAGACACTGTTAATGACATATTAGAATCGATATAACGTGGCTCAGCTACTTTTATTTTATTTATTTATATAACTTTATTACAAAAATGTAAACGGCGGACTTAAAGCCTTAGGCTTTATCTACCAGTCAACCGACAGGTGCTGCAGAGACAAGTGAGGCTAAAGTAGGAGCAAAATTTACTTTGCGAGATAAATATGAAATGCTTTGATTACATTTTCGTATATTTCTTGAAATTTTGGTCGATAATTAAAAGTTGCATGAACACAGTCACACGTAACATTAAACACTTAGTCTTCTAGTCTTAATACCTACTTAGAATCCTAAACTAACTTATATGAAAAGAAGTCAATACTGCACTGTATATAAAGGAGATATCAGTATTAAAAAAATAAAAGTGGACGAAAAATTTAAAAACCTAATTTCTGGCTGACTCATTTGTTTTTGCTGCAATATCATTCCCCAAAGTAGGGCATTGCATCTAATTATATAAATTCATTAGTGAACCAAATCATTTTCAAATAGATCAAGGCAACTATTCGGGAGCGACACTGACGGACGACCAAGGATGGTGACTGTGGCGCAACGTGTTGCAAACGTATTAATTGCTTCAATACGCCTGTGTGTACAGGGTGTTTGCAAATAGCCAAATTAATAACACTTACAGCACTAATGATGATGATGATTCTTAATGAAGTTCATAAATCAGAGTATCTCGGGCGGCGCCCAGTTGTAAAACTTTTAGCTCGAATGCATTCCCAAGGAGAGTAGCTGTCAGGCAAGCAGCCGGCCGTTTTATTTTTAGTTTCAAATCTTTATTTAGCATGGAGAGTAATAACAGACTCACATGCTGTCCTGACCCCACGTAAAGTGGGATAAGGTAAGGAAGAAGAAGAAGATCAAAATTTAGTGTGTAGTGCTTAAAGCCTTATTGTAGTCGTATCTGCATTAAATATGCGTCATTGTTTTACCTTCAGTACACAAACACACGCATCCTCGCACATACACACACACACACATACACACACACACACACACACACATTATCAGTATTTATTTCTAATGGGCAGACGGAGAATTTTGGGTTTTGGCAGCAGAGAGAGCCCAGAACCGCAAGACCCAAACGCTACTTTTAGCGTGATGGTAGGCAAGAAGGTGGAAAATAGGAATCTCTTCTTCTGCTGGAAGAAGCAGCTGGTACAGACGGTTATACAGGTGGTACAGGCACAGATTAATAAATAGTGGTACAGGAATCTGATTAACCGTCCGTACATTCTAAGTTTTTAGGGTTCCGTACCTCAAAAGGAAAAAACGAAACCCTTATAGGATCAGCAAATTTTGAGCCTCTCGCAAGGGAATGAACACGAAGCAACGTCTTATAGCACAGATAATAAAAATATTTGTAATAATTTTAAATTTACTTATAATTACGTAATTACTACCTACAGGTTTGAACGGAACCCCATGGAAGATTTTTGACGTCTTCAGTAAATATTAAAACAATCTGACCTTCATATTTAGCATAATATGACCGGTCATTATAATGCTAAATATGATGTGATGTGAATATAGACATTATTAAAAGAAAGACCATAAAAACACAGTTTATTCAACACTTATCTAACAAGTTAAAATGGGAAATAACGTCCCTAGTTTAGCACTATAAAATTAAACAGCCTGTATATAACAACAGTTAGACCGTGCGAAAATCTGATAAGTTTTATGTACGTATAAAGTATATTTTTCTTAAGACAATGGGCTACCGCTGGCTGTACCCATATGGACCGAGTTTTTATTCTTAATTATCTGTACCTTTCTAAACTGTTAAGGTCGCTGGTTATATGATCAGAGGTGAGCAATTTTTAGTTTAAGGTGGGTTTCATCGTATTATTCTTTATTTTTATTTAAACAAACACGCTTAAATAACGTGTAACAAAATATACTGAAACTATTTTAAGGGTGAATTCAGTCCGTGATACTGAACCACTTTTCTCGAGGAACATATATAGAAATTTAGTAAATAAATAAATATTTATTTATTTATTTATCAAACTTATTGTCCAAAGTAAAATATACTTTTCACAAATGGCGGATGCTATTATATATATATAATATAAGTATATAGGGGCAAAACATACGGATTGAGCTAGTCTCAAAATAAGTTTTTAAACTTATGTTATGGGGTACTTACTCAACGATTATATTTTTTATGATAAATAAATAGATATAAAAGTAAAGATAAATACCCAAGACCCAGGACAATTTTAAAAAGGCCATTTTTCAACTTTCCCTGACTGGATGGGGATTGAACCCAGAACCTCCAGATTAGCGGACTAGCTTGATCGAAGAGCCGATTCGAGTGTGTACGGAAAGCAAAAAAAATTTTTCATATTTCGATATATGTTCCTTGGAGTTAATCATGGACTGAATTCACCTTTTAAATAGTTTCAGTATATTTTGTTCGACACTGCATACCTAGCTTAAACTTAAAAATTAAATTATTTTGACGACAGTAGATGTGACAATTGTTTAAAAAAAAAATGAGCCAAATTGGCCAAGGGTTTGCAGAGGTAGGAGCTTGTCAAGGGCTGCTAGGTCTAAAGTTCGGGACAACCTCCTAGCATAGGATGTCGTCACATGTTTGTAATAAAAGTGATACCAGTAGCCAGTCATTATCCTTTTAAAGCCGCTACATGTAGAATACGAAATAAGGCCGGAGCCACACCCGACGCGGCTTCCTGTGCTCAGCTGATGTCGCCGTCTTTTTTTTTATTTGTCTAGAATAACATCAAGCAATTGTAAAATCTAAGAATAACTATAGTTATTCTTAGTTTACTGATTTTACAATCGTATTGTATTGTATCTACGTAGTGTAGTATTGTATTGTAGCTAACTAATGGCACAGATACACTATCTGTCAGTTTTTTATAGATAACTGTGCCTTCAAATGTTTTTTTTTATGAAAAGCAGATTTAAACCGGCCAAAAATCAACTGGTAAGGCGTTCCAGAGACTTCTAGCTTGGACAATAAAATAATATGTAAAGTTCATATAAAGAAGTGGGTTCCGTTAATATACATTATGTAGGTACTTAAACTAAACTTTAACCAAACTATGGGGTGGGCCAAAACCCTAACATTGAGGACTCCGACTAACGTCCTGAAAAACTGTGGCGTAGATGTCATGACGAACTAGACACCTACTCACCAGACTGGCAGGCTAAAGCGCAAGACAGAGTGGAATGGAGGCCCTTGTTGCTCAACAGTAGAGGGCTCTAAATAAATAAATAAAAAATGCACTTAAAAGCCCTGCGTGATTATTGTAGTTAAACTGCGGCTAATGGGTCTAAATTATCCATTTTGAGACACGATCACATCCATTCACCCCATACGACACAATATAATATGCTTGCCGCAAGAACTTGCAACATACAGGTTTTCCTTTTTTCGTGGGAATCTACGTTTTCACCACACGTCGAACAATGCACACTCATACCAAGAAAAGCTTAACACATTCGCGATTAGGTTTAACCTTAGGATGATAGATATAGGGTCTAATTCGCAGCGATTTGTTGGTAGAAAAAAATATGTAATTATTTGAGAAATTCGGTAATAAAATTTTATTGTAACGGATTGTATATAGCGGTAAAGTATGTTTTTTTAAGTACCTCTTATTAGTACTTGTATTATTATATTACTTACTTCAGTAAGTCACATATTTTTATTTTTCTATGAGAGAAAATAGGTCGTAAATTCGAACCTTTTCATATTAATGCATTTAAGAAGAGACTACGTAGAAGACAATATTTTTTTAACAAAACAAAATCAATCGATTTCATTTTCTTTGGGAGTTTCTTCCATATCTCCAAATTACTTCATCAGGTCTTCATCAAATGGATATTGGGCTAACTTGGTAGTAAAGTTATTAATTTTTGCTAAACCATGACGTCGTTAAGAATAAATATCGATCAAATGTACTCTAGAGTCGATCGACTGTCAATTTGGCTAAATTAACTGCCGCTTGAATATTTGTCGGGTCAAAGTGATTTCATACAATGGTAGTGCCGATCAAAAGCTATGTCGGTTAAACATTGGTCGAAAAAACAGGATGTCGACCAATTGTAGTGCCGATCAAATATTTGTCGGACAACCGTGGTACAATCAGGGTCACTTGACAAATATTGGGCTCACAATTTATTTATTTGTCATTTAAGATGACACAACAAAAACCATCAACTTTCGATTACCGAGGCATCTAGGTACTTCAATGATTAATAGATATACAGAGGTATTCGTATTACAAGCCACCTACGCTTATTGCGTAAGTAGCGTAGATTATGGCGGCCGATTCTGAAAATGCAACTCATCCTACATTTAATAAAAGGAGTATAAAGTTTTGTCTGTGTATAGATTTTATTTTAATCTGACGTAGACATTGAAAATCATTAAAAGAACCACTGTAGTTGCAAAAAAGGTACCTAACTGGGTTGAGTTACCTACAAAAAAATATACCTATATGTACGTATGATAAATAAAAACCAATAAATGGGTAGACGACTTGGACAAAAATAAATTATTTGGTGCTGCCAAGAGAATAAAACGTGTATAGTGTCACTTGTCATTGATCATATCCATTTTCAACATGATTTTAGATTTATTAATGCAGTGAAACTGATATTAAGAGCGCTATTGACTCTAAAAAATTAGACTTCACGATTGTGTATTTCATACAAATCTCATTGGAAATGTTTATGTTGACGTTTAAAAAAAAGTGTCTGATCTGACTTGTTCTCATCCAGCGGTTGATGTTAGTTACCAGACACTAGATACTTCTACATTAAAATTTACTCGAAATTACATGGAATAGTCTGTGTAATTTTCTTCACGTCAGCCTGCTCTTTGATATAAATATCAGGAAGTTTATATAATGATCAAAAAAATCTTTGATAACTACTTAATTATTATCATCGCCTACCCTTGACTCGTTTTGTTGAGTTCTGCTATTATAATATGCCTGTATAATAATCCTGCCTGCCAATTGTGCTCGAAGCAAATATAAAATTTGAATTTCACTCAAGCGAAGTGAGTTTTCAGAATAAGCCGGCTACCAATTCGTTCTTAGATAACATCTTAACACAAGGCGGGTCAGTATGCAAATGTGAATTTAATTGTTTCAGCCGTAGATCTGAATTTTCTTAACTTTATTACGTTACGCGAACGCGTTACTTCAAGGATTTATTTCTCAACTTTAAGTAGCTGTGATGGGTGGAAGAGGCTGCAGCTGATAAAAATATACCTTCTCGTAGTTAATTAAACAGCTAAAAGACGTTAAAAGTGGCCTTTAAGTCTTGCGGTCCTGGGCTCTGACTGCTTATAGCCAAGATCCAAAATGCTCTGTGTGCTACATAAGGAGGATAAAGACGTGATAGTATGTATGTATGAAAGACGTTCCATGTGTGACATTATTGATCGTGAAGTCAAATATTTTATTTCAGAATTTTTTAAATATATATTCTAAATAAGGACAAACAAAGAAACATACTCTTACACTCATTATTTTATTTACAAATATATATTTATCAAATTAGGCTTTTTATTTCTTATAAAATTTTTTTGATGTAACACATTTAGATACATTATTTATTAAGGAAGCCATTAATTAACAATTTATCCAATAAACATACTAAAATAACTAAAATAAACCTTACAACGACGTAGATGCTAAAAAAATTTTTAAAATTTGTTATTTCAATTGTTACTGGAGATATTAATATACTTCCAAAAAAAAGTTGTACAAAAAATTGCTAAGTACTTTTAAATCTTTGTCGTAAGTTTGAATGTAAACAATGTAACATACAGGACATGTATAATTAATTTACGTCCTGCCCACGTGGCGTCAAAACGACACCCAAAAAGAATACATCAATCAAAATGTAATTGAATTAATACTAATCTATGCTTGTAAGTATCTAATATAATATACAAAAAAAAATATTGAAACAGCGTGAAAAATAGTACCAACTCCGAATGATAAGAGAAAAGCCTTTTTTTTCATGACGATGACACCTACCTTCCTAACTTTAGATACATACTATGGAACTTACGTAGGTACATATTACAATGAACAGCATATTTTTGGGCATTTACATATTTTTTCAGCTGTTTACTTCTATTCTTTGCCAAAAGTAGAGAATTTGTCTGTTCATTTTGTAATATACCTAAGTAATTTTATATTTATATATGGCCGTGTGATTCTCGGCAGAGTAGAAGGAGTGGTCCTACCACTCCAAGTCTTCCCGTGGATGTCGTAGAAGGCGACTTAGGAAACACAAGATAAATAAAGCTTTAAAACATCAATGAAATCTCTCCAACCCGCCTTGGCAGCGTGGAGAGTGTAGGCCAAATCTTTTGGCTACTCTGGCTAAGTATGGCTCTGTACAGAGAGTGTCGTGCCCCTGCAATGGAGACTAAAAACCTGGCTGATGATGATAATGAATTTTATATTATTATTTAAGCAAATAGTTATACAGAAAGATCAGCCGTGTGGTTTCTGGCCTAGAATAGGACCACTCCATCTCTTCCTGTGGATGTCGTAAGAGGCGACAGGAAAGGACTAAGTACAAACATCTTGTGCTACATCTGCATTCCCAAGGAGGGATGATGACAAGCAGGCGGCCGGTCGTAAAACTATAGCCAAATCGTTTAAACTGTTCTGGCTATCTTCTCCACTTCGCAAGGGTTTTGGCATCCAATCATGTATATTTAGAGAAGAAAATGCAGGAAAGCGCACCCCGGGCTCCGAAGCATCAGCACAGCTGAGAGATCCTATTTTCCTCCATCAACTTTGTAACTTTTTTTCCCACTTGAGAACCCTAACAAAGCCTTACTTGTTCAACCCTACACCGAGAGGCTGAACGGATCTTACGTCCCCTCATTAAAGATTCTAGGTCGGCTGCAATCGTTAATTAGAGAGATAAGTACTGTATTAATTGTACGCCGCGTATCGCTCCATCTAGCGGATTTTGCGCTCCTTCGGTTCAGTTGAAGGTTTTGAATTTGAAAGGGCTGAATACACCAATCAGGAGAAGAAAGGCAGTTACATATTGCGCCATCTAGCGAAATCTTCGCTCCTTCAGCTTAGTTAAATTTGGAAAGAATGGCAATCCAATAAGAAGAAAGGATTTACGCATCATATTGGGCAATGTTGCGAGCTGTACAATTTTTAGATTCATTTTGAGGGTTTCAAATTTCGAAGAGATGGCTGTACCATAAATATACGCTGTTTTACTACGCACATTAGTCAAAAGTGGCCGTTTTTCGCAAATGTGCGTAGTAAAGCTTAACGTTCTCCCTTTAAACTGTAAATAGTAGTCCATAAAATACTTTGAAGGGTTATCTAGGATTTGGTAGTTGCAAAATTTTAAATAATGTCTCCTCCGGAAAATTCAGGTACGGTCTTAAGGCCGTACCTGAATTTGTCCAGTGCTGCCCCCATTTAAAATAAATCATTTCAAAGAAAACGGAGACATTATTTAAAATTTTGCAACTACCAAGTCCTAGATAACCACCCTTCAAAGTATTTTATGAACTGCTGTTTACAGTTAATAATGAGAACGTTAAGCTTTACTACGCACATTAGCCAAAAGTGGCCGTTTTTCGCAAATGTGGGTAGTAAAGCTTAACGTTCTCACTTTAAACTGAAAACAGTAGTTAATAAAATACTTTGAAGGGTTATCTAGGACTTGGTAGTTGCAAAATTTTGAAGGATGTCTCCGTTTTCTTTGAAATAATTTATTTTAAATGGGGGCAGCACTGGACCCCGGAAAATTTAGGTACGGCCTTAATAGCGGTAATATGTTGAAAATGTAGGTATAAATAATAGAGTTATAAGACTTGTACAGGAGTTTAGGAACAATATAAAGTTTTTAATAAAAGTTTAATAAATAATTATACATAAAGCTTCTTACAAGGTTTTCATTATAATTTTCACTATAATAATCCAAATAATTATAGTGAAAAATATTATGTTTTGTATCTAAAAAATAACAATTTAAACAGTATTTTTTATTAAACATAAAATTTTATTAACGCAATCGGGTAATTTTTTTTTTAAATTTTGCTATTGACTCTATCGCCTCTGCGATGTAAGTGCCTACCGTAGAAAAACTATATGATTTATGATGTTTTAGGTTATTTTAGCACATGGATATTAGTTTTATGTAAATGTTAAGTAGGTACAGTTAATTACGAGTAACAGACACACTCATAGGAATTTTAATGTACAAAGTCCAAAGTTCAGCTGACGCGTTGAAGGAAATTTATGCCATTTTTTGTCAACTTACCTATTAAGCACCGTCATAGTATACGTGACTTTTTAAACATACCTGAAAGCAGAAAAATAATAAAATTAGTATCTTTGTAACATACTAAAATATTACGGTTGCTACATACTTAATCGGGCTGGCATTACTCGGCACAGCCGAGCGGTAAAATCCAATATATGTAGAAGAACGTTTGAGTAAAAAGCCGCTCGGCTTTCACTAGGCGGGCAACAGCAGCGGGATGGCATAATCGGCAAAGCCGGGCGGTAAAACGAATATATGCAGATGAATGCAAATATTGCCGAATCGAATAAAGTGTCGACCTGAATGAACTATCTGATCGGCACAAGCCGAATGAAGCCGGACAAGTCGGCTTTTGTTGATTGACAACTGGCGAACAGGCCCGATATATATAATGTGTGTAGCAAGCAACTCTTTGAACCGTATGATTTTTGCTAGCCTCTTGTAGGGAAAATCCCTCTCTTTATTGTACATATAACACACAACAATTACACATAGTTATGTGTTACTTATGTGTAAATTCAAACACAATGATACAAAATGCAGACTTATCCCAGAAGGGATCTCTTCCAGTCGACCAGTTGGACAGCAAATTATTAAATTAAATTTAAAGTTAAGTTAACTATTATGTGCAAGGGGGTAAGTACAATATAACCCAAAGGTTCGACGTGCTTCCCATCGTGGACCCCAATGCAAGATAAGATAAGATTATGTGTATATAAACAACCAGAGTATTGAAATAGCAAACTTATTCAAAACGTAGTTGAACCCGGTCCTAATTTATATTTTAGGAAGTTTATAGAAATATCGAACTTTTATGTAAGTACTTATAAGAAAACTATTTCAATTTTGAACATTGACACTAAAAACTAAGCACAGAGTTCTCAGAGATAAAAATGTATCAAATAATACTGATACTGGCAGGTAATAAAAAAGTTAAATACCTAATTTTAAAATCTGAGGTCTATGACCAGTTAACACCCTTAAATCCGTAGATCATTCGAAATTCAGATCCGCAACGCACCAACGCGCCCGAATTCGGATGTACGAGTAACATTGCGAAAATGGAACGGATATTGCTCGTTCCTCTCGGCGGCCATTCTGATCGAAATTTGAATTTTGCCGGTTAACTGACCCCATCCGGCACAGAAACAGCGCTTTGTTTCTCAGTTGGGCAAGTATCCGAGCGGATTGGGCGCTGTACAGTCCGCAACGGATTAATGAGACGGTTAAGACATGATTAATTAGATACAAGACTTCCGTGGCGTTTTATTAAACACACATAATTATTCGAGTTTAGCATATAAATTATTACTTTTAAAATTAAAACTACTACCTGTTTTCTTAAATTTTCCTCTCCTGGGTCTGCTGGAAGAGATTTCTTATGAAATAAGCAGTACCTATGTACTCTATTTTCTTACTTTGTACGTTCTCTGTTTGTATGTTGTGTACATGAATTTTGTAAATAAATGAAAAAATAAAATTTTTTGTATTGTTATACCAACTGACTACGAAGATTATGTAGGAGTTTTGTTAAAAATATTAATAAAAATATACAGATAGGTATAAATTATAGGCACCGAGGACTTTGATAAATAATTTTTCGTAGTTTCGTTACCTAAGAATCTAATTTACAAAAATGCTGTATTTTGACTAGATATACCTATACAGCGTGAAAAAGACATTACACATTTTTATTTTTATAACTTTTTGTATTTTATGAGTTTGTGTAGGTGAGATGTTCCTTTGTAGACATTTATTATGCTGACTGTACTGGTACGCAGGTGTTGAACCGTGTATTATTGCTTTGCATTTAATCTGGGCTGCTGCGTATCTGGGTAATGATGGTGGGCAAACGATCATACGAGTTACAGCGTAGAAATGGACAATTTGCACATTCACCTTGTTCAATGTAAGATGACTCCTACGATCAACAATATAACTAGATATCGGGTTGGCGCAAACAATACGGCTCACCAAATAATCTAGATTTTTTCATACTCTACCTTTTATTTTGAAACGACATGCTAAATTTTGAAATGATTTTGTAACTTTAAAGATTTCTAGGATTTTAAATGGTTTTCCACACTCGAAATATGAACTTGAAAGAAAATATAGGATTCTCAAGTTTACAATGTTGATGGTTAATTTAAGACATACTATGCTGGTTATATATTCTTTCAAGTTTATATACAGGGTGACTTTTTAACCATCGGCCATATTTTGGAGCAACTTCAGTCCATGATAATGACCTACTTTCTATTAAAGAATATTTTCGTCCTACCATTCTAATCTGTTTGGCTGAGTGCTGATTTGTATGGGATGGAGAACTATTTTTCGTTATTGTTAATTGTTACATAGAAATATGCAATTTCTTTAAAATTTAAAAAATTTGCCTAAATTTTACGTGTTGTTTCAAAATAAAAACTAAATTACGTTTGTATGGGAAAGTCCTTATATGCTTTTGCCGAAATTTTTATCCGGTGAAGTTTATTTCACTTAACCGGGCAACATTTATACATGCCCATATGTCTTGGGTGTTTTGCGATACTATGTATGTATACTACGTATAACGAGAAGAGGGTATCAACCCGAAAGGGAGTTTGTATGGAGCTGCAGATTTTTATTGCGATTTCAGGGATGGTCCCATAGTAAAAGTTGTTCACATTGGTTAGTACGTTAACTCCCTTTCGGGTTGATACCCCCTTTTTGTTACACGTTGTATGTATTTATTATAAAATGTAATAACGTTGAGTTAGTATCCTATAATACAAGTTTAAACTTAGTTTGTGGGTGACTCAATCAGTGTGATTTGAATCATCTATTTATTTATAATTTAATAATTGTTACTCCTTGATATAATTTTATCTGTTTCTTATTAACAAGAATTAATAATAGATTCACAATAAAACGAATAAAATAAGTGGATTCTCGGCAGACGGCGCAGTCTCAGAGGGCACGGTAACGCGTGGTCGCGCCTCGTAATGGCGGCCGGCGACCCGTGACGACAGTTAGGCGGTGATCACGTACCATTGGGTGTAAAACGGACTGCATCTTATATTAAAGCAGAGAAAAAGATAGCAATTTTAATAAAAGATTTGTTAAAAGTAGTAAAGTTCTGCCAAATAATGGCTGCGAATGGAGCAGCGAACTGTGACGCCACAGAACGGTGGTCACGTTACCATTGACTCTATCTTTTATAAAACATCTTATTCGATCTAAGTAATACCACAGAATAGTATACTAGTACTCCGTACAGAAGTCTCACTCAGCAAAGAAATTCAAAGAAATATCTACTCAATGTGGTTAGCGATATGGTTTAATTTAGCTCACGTCAGCACTCAGCACCTTTTTGTTTAGATACCTAGACATCCATTGCAGGCCAATTTCATTCTTATTACTATGGACAAAAGATTCGTATAATTAAATTTACCAATCCGGAGTGGCCGCCGCGCTCTTAGTATTGTAAGTATATTTTTGATTTTGGAAAAAACGGGGATTGACACAGGCCTGGTAATACTGATAATACTGGTATTGCCGTGTGGTTCCCGGCAGAGTAGAATAGGACCACTCCAAGTATTCCCGTGGATGTCGATGAAGGCGTCTTAGGAAACACAAGCTAATAAACATCAATAAGACCTCTCCAACCCGTCTGGCCAGCGTGGAGAGTGTAGGCCAAATCCTCAGACTGCTCCGGCTAATATATGGCTCTGGTACCTAGAAGTCCTTTAGTCACCTCTTACGACATCCACAGGAAGAGATAGAGTGGTCCTATTCTAACCCGGAACCACCCGGGTAAGACTTGGGCTCTGTCGACCCCGTTAGGGATAAAGACGTGATAATATATGTTTATATAAATAAATAAAATAAAGCTGAGTGACCTTCCAAAAGGGTCACCGCTCGTGGGATGCGCGTTACGCGCCGTGCACAGCTGATGCACTTTTAATTCCAAGGGACATGTTGGGCAACCACGTTAATACGAAAATGGACAAAATAGCTAAATTTGTAGTCAAATTTACCCAATTTTGAGGTTATGCTCTTTTGATTTTGACTTGCGTTCATTTGGTAAAATTATTTTTCGAAGATCAAAGAGCTATTATGTAAAACTAAGGCACCACATAACACTGTTCAGGAGTGTTATTTTTCATTTAGGGACTCAGCGAAACACAAAACGTGTAGTTTTCCAAGTCACCACTCGCGTTCTGACGCGTTGCATCGTATTTTTGAAACCGTCGTGTCAGCGATAATTTATATTGTGTTACGCAGAAAATATCATAAATTTGTCAATGGTTTCCTAAACATTTCAACAAAAATAAAGAAGCAGCGTGAATCGGAACTGATTCTCCATGGAACGTTTCTTTGACATTTATTCGCTACAAATGTTAAAATTACGAGTGGTCCAGACCACTCGTTGCAAATCCTTCGCATATCAGATCAATTAAAAAATGCGCCCGTTTGGAAACACTCGCGCAAACCATTCGTAATGTGAGTCCCTGAATGAAAAATAGCACTCCTGTTCCGTTCAATTGGGTAGATGACTGGGTCAAAAATAAATTATTTGGTACTGTTATGAGTATAAAACGTCACAAAATAGTGTCAGTTGTATTGATAATATACATTTTCAACATGATTTTAGATTTTTTAATGCTGAAAAACTGATATTAAGAGCGCTATTTGACTCCAAATATCTATGACGTCACGGTTTTGTATTTCATACAAATCCCATACAAAATTTTTGTTTTGACATTTAGAAAAAAGTGTCTGGTTTGACTTATTGTCATCTAGTGGATTGTAGCTATCTCCATATTTTTTTTTTATCTTATAGGGCGGCAACAAACTACTCTTAGTCGCTTGCTAGCTCATAAACGCTTATTCCTTTCGACATTATGTATGCGAAAACCATACGAAAACATGGCAAACATAATTAAAAATGCCTGGTATGTGTTCCAATAAAGTTAGAATAATTCAAGGAACACGGCAAAGTGTAAAGAAATAACTTTCAATCAGTAAGTGACCAAATTACATTGTTTGAAAATTAAATACGTATGATAAAATTCACGCCGCCATATATTTAAAAATAGAACAGGCGCCAATGTTTGAAATAGCTGGTCTGTATAGAGATTTTAAATGGCCACCTTTTTGATATCTTGTAAGAAGTGCCTTTGGCGGTCAGTTATACTATTTGGTAGTATCTCAATGATAAAAAAACTTTTTTAAAGTGAATTATTTTCCGTTTTAGTTTAAAACGCAGAAAAACTTAAGGTTAGTAGTCGTACATATAGTTTTTTAGTACATAAGCCAGAAGATGTGATGAAAGGAATTTTAAGTTTTTTCGTTTGAACATGACCCAAATCAGGATCCCGAGTTTTCAGTTTGGTGCGAATTACTAGTGTATCTGTATTTTGCCTTGTGGCTGAGACAATGTAAGAAAAGGGTCTTCGACTATCTCTGATTTGTATATACAGACTGACGTTCAATCTCTATGTACACATGTGTATTTATGTGTGACATACATGAAAACATGTAACTCCATTCCCATAAAGTACAGTCGTGCGTCGGAAGGTCGTCTGATGCCGATACGCGCCGTTTCGGCCGCACCCTACCTCGCTTGTATAAAAGGTGATGCATTTTTTTTTTAAATTTCACAATACTTTTATTCCCTCCATGCTGATTGGGTAGAAAATAAAAGACTTAAAATGTAGTTCTCTTCCCGTGCAGATCGTAAAAGTCGATCAAGGTAAAAATCTGGATCATTTGATAAGCGACGCGGCAAGTAAGCCATCACAATTTTTATTCTTTTTTCCACTTTCTCCACACCATTACGCTGAAAGTGGCCTTTGGATCTTAAGGCTTTCGGTAATTTTTCAGTTTTTTTTTCGCTACCTAATTATAGCCTCACCTTTTTTCCATTTTAAAAAAGGTGACGCGTTAATTGGGTAGCGAAAAAAACTGGACAATGACCGCCCTAGACTCATTCTATCCCGTTAGAAATAAAAAAGGTGATAGTGTACCTTCATTCTCATATTTATTAATTGCTTGTCGTTATCATCATCATATTTTTTTATGGCTTAACGCTACTGCGTATTTAGCCAGGAACAAGTTAATAAAACGTGGGAAATTCTTTATTCCTAACAAGTTACAATCAAAGGTTGGTGTAGGACTTTGATTGCTATAAGGGAGCTTCTAGAGACATATCTATACGAGTCCACTGGTTTTCATAGCCTCGAGTGGTGAACGACTCCCGAAGACGCCCACACAGTCCGCAAATAATTATCACTACAGCCGTACTATGACTGTCCACTTTAACTATTTCACATATTGTTCATAAGCATGAGCATTTATAATACCAAACAACACCAATTTCATATTATAAAGTCCACTAAAATCAATTTGCAAAATAATTTAAAGAAAACCCCAACCGAACCCCTGACTTCCCGCCAAAAACTCCCATCATCATTTTAAGCACAGGAAAAATAATAAAGTGCTACTCGTACATGCATAACTACAAGTATATTAAAACTCCTTTCAAATAGAAAATTAAAAGCAAATGTTAGTATTATAAGTTTTGACGTGGAGTTTTTGGCGGGAAGTCAAGGGGTTCGGTTGGGGTTTGCTTTAAATTATTTTGCAAATTGATTTTAGTGGAAGTTTTGACGTTGTACCCTGATGTGACATTGGACGCATCTATTTGTAAGTACTTGTTTTAAAACAGGTACGTTTACTAGTTCGTTGCTTGTTATTTCAAAATTACTACATAGTTGTTTTGACCTACAAGTAATTTCAACATCGTTGACTCCTCTTTCGTGTAAAGCTCCTAATAAAAAAAAATGATATGAAAGCATGACATCTGTTTCGGTCGAGGGTCTAAACAAAAACGAGATGGGAAGAGGTGATGCGGCATGGTAGCAAGAATGACGGCTGCGTTTACTCGTTGGATAGCAATGGTAATGTGTTGAGCGAATAAAATACATATTTTTTAATAATAATAATTGATCTTACTTTAAAATAATGAAAATACGTTCACAAGAAAATACTCTATTTCGTTTACCGGCACAATATATTTTTTATATAGACGATATATTTTGGTTTAAAAACGAAAGTACTGTACTCATATAGTAAGTATACAGGATGCGGCGCGGAAACTTGCTGATTTGAAAGGTCAATAAAAAAGTAGCAGAGATGTCACTGTGATTTAAATTTATTGTAAAATATATCATCAATGTCTTTTTATTAAATAGCTTTGTAGATGACTTCAGCCAAATGACGGCCCTCAATGTTAATGAATTGAGTTACCCGATTTCTGTATTATATATTATTTGCACCCAAATTCCACCGATAGCGGTTCGTACCGGAGCACCCTGTAGGTTGGCAGTACCGTACGTCCCTCCAGTATGCAATGAACCGCGAACCACGGACACACTAATTTTGTTATTCGACTCATATTTACGATTCCCTGGATAATTAGCTTTTGAAATGTGATTCACTCCGGTAAATTACTTTTTACAGAATAACAAAATGAATTGGAAAATTCGTAAAGCATTCGATAACTATGTATTGATACTCCAAGACACATTCCACGGCAAAATAGGAGAAAAATGGCCAACTTCTATGTCAATGATTCAGCATTTTTATTGCCCGACTACCGTGAAGCCAAAATGAGGGGTTATGTGTTTCGCCACTATAGTATATATGTATGTATGTTCATCTGTTCCCCCGTGTCTTCCATGATATCCATGGTATATTGACAAATGAGGTAACGTTGAAAGCGTCTTTGCTCTTCGCTTGTTTAGTTATGGCTATGTGACGTCACACTAAATGCAATATGGCGCCCTCTATTGGCTAAAAAATAATGAACTTAAGACTAAAATAAATTCATTCATACCGTGTTTGATATTAAATTAAAGGGCTTAATTAGCACATTTCAAAAATATATACATTTTTAGCTGGTAAACCCTGCTATGCTTGCATTTTTTTATTTATTTATTAAATCTTTATTGCATAATGAAATGAACGTACAACTGGCGGACCTAATGCCATATGGCATTGTAACTGGGTAAACATACTTTTTAGCAAGAACTATCCCGTAGACGGGTTTCAGTTTTTTAAACTAAGTACATATTTTAAGACGTATTTTCATTCGCATTTTGTCACGTTCTACACGGAACGTTCCAAAAAAGTAGAGCCCTAGAAAATCCTAAGTGCGAACTGCATGCTGTATAGGATTACCTTTTTTAGAAAGAAAGAGGATATTATGGAAGTCTTCAGCATCCTCCATCCGGCATACTTGACTTTGTTACACTATTAGTACTGCACGTGCATACTTTATTGACTGAAAAGTCTTCCCGGAACTTCAATTGGAGCACTTACTCACAAATATACTAAAGTACAATCACATTTGACATTAAAAAACTCATATCGACGTTAGACATAATATGTCACGCTATAATCTTCTTTCGAACCATCTGATAACTATAATGTGAATGAACTAAAGTCGACTTTTACAAACAAGTTTTTTGTCGTACAATCCGTTTGGATCACTAGTGCTGTGAATAGGGCGGTGTACGTGGTGCTCAAGCACAGGGCACAGATTCTGAAAGGGCGCAAAAATTACCATAATCGGGTATGTATCAGAACGTCGTTTTGTTTTCCGCATTATAACAACATGCCCTAGAAGTACGTAAGTCTATAGTTCGCTTTATTTATTGTATAACATTCAATAATTTATTGCTCTAAATGTTCTCTTAAATTGACATTTTTGATAACCGCACGCTTATTGTATATAATTTTAATTTTAATTGTAAGAAATGTTATCAGTAAGTGAAATACCATTGTGTTTTTTATGAGAAATTATGAGGAATAAATGTTCTTTAAACCTTAAATTGTACTTCGCCTAAACAAAAACGTGGCCGCCATTCGAGAACTTTTCTGCCCCGTCAGCCATCGGTTCTTCACGCTATGTTCGCTCATAGATCGGATCGGTCAGTGTCAAAGCGTAATTGTATCATTCCATACGAAATTGTTTCCATTGTAGGTAAAGAGCGCAGCATAAAAACTTGCACCGGGCGCGTAAAAAGCTAGTCACAGCACTAAGAATCACAACACTATTTATCATAGAAATATCGAGTGATCGACTGGTATACAATTATACTTTTACAAACTTCTTATTTCCACTTCAAAATCATCCTATAACTTCTATATCTATAGGAATAAGGATTAGAATTGACACATATGTACTTTGGTGGTTAGCAAAATATAAGTAAGCTAATACAGAGTACCGGTTCGGCTCATTCATGGAGTGAGTGCTAAAATGACGTGTCTCAAATTATAAATAGTTGCAATATTGACCTTTAATGGTTATATAACAGTCATTGTTTATTGATCGTGTGCTATATTTTTTGTTCAGTTGCTAGGGACCTACACTGATTTTTGTAAGTTTATTCTGTAAAAAACTAAAATTAGTTAATCTAAACCGAGTTAATATCCCATAACACAAGTCTCGAACTTACTTTGGGGCTAGCTCAATCTGTGTGATGTGTCCCTATATATTTATTTATAAAAGAGATGTATTGTGTATCCATTGGGCTTATTATTTTAAAAGGTACTATAAATAATGACTTGGCGACTAATACTAATGACTTGGCGACTAATGATATTAGTCGCCAAGTCATTATTTATAAACAGTGATATAACAAAAATATAGGTTAGGTTATGTTAGAATTGCGACCACCCCACGAAACTGGTGCCAAGGTAGGCAGCATTTTCATACTATGATTACAGGGAAAAATGAATTCGCCAACCTATTATTTTTGCTACCTGCTTTAATTTTTTTTAAATCCCAAATTCAGATTTATTTGTCGCCGCGTTAAATACATGCCTATCCATTGCAGGACAGAGCGGGATGGCGTGGACAAAGGGAGGCTTATGCCACGCAGTGGGGTTTTGAAAGCTGATGATGATGATGTATCCATTTCATATAAAATATTGCCTTTTTTTGGTTAAAACTAACGTGAGATTACTAATATGCGATAAACGGGTAACTCACGTAAAAGTCTCGGGCAGCGGCTCGAAACGTCTTCTGTATGCGTCGCGAATCACATTCGCCCTAAGGAGGCCTCCAGATGAGGTCGAAACATATCAGCTTTTGTCAATTTTTACGCAAGTTACCCGTTTATCACATATATTTACCGTTTATATTTAGCAGCAAATCTTGCATTCTCAATTTGATCCACTTTCTGGTGATCAATGGAGCGAAATTTTGCACAAACTGTTTTTGATGGAACCAAAAGGTAACGAGGCAATCCAATTAATAAAAAAAAAAAACTTAATTTAAAGTGAAAAGAAACGCACTGTTTGCTCACTTTCTCATCTGAATCTGAATCTACATGTAAATAAACGCTTTTTTATCGACATACACGGCAGAGACGAGTCTTGGCACCATGCCTCATGGATAAAACTAAATGCTTTTCCTTACAACAGTACAACTGACAAAAAATTGTTTAACATATACAATTTATCGGGTGTCCGCCCATCCATCCGTTCCCGACGTTAGCTCTACGACAACTTTCAAATCTATAAATAGAATGGACAAAAAAGTATTTATTAAATATAGCGAACGAAGTAGTATTTATTTAATAATACTAGCCGTAAAATTCTTACATGAAACTGTAATGCAATCAAAGATATTGGATTGGGAAAGGTACATAAGTACGTCATTGCTCTTTGAATGCAATGCACCTATTCAATAAAATAAATATATGAACCCGGTGATTATATGGGTAAATTGTCTACCTTTAGTTATACTTTTTTTATTAGCTGTTTGTATTCCACTGCTGGGTAAACAATTCTCTATTCTGGGTATTCAATTCAATTCAATTCAAAATATCTTTATTATCATAGGATATTTATAATATCTCTTAATAATAGTCACTTTGTTTTGTTTTGCACAAATGTTGACGTCAAATCGTTACTTAAAGCTAAGTTTACGCCGCTTCCTAGGCGCAAGTGCAGAAGAAGCGGCAACAAACTGCACTGCACGTTTTCTCCAAAGACGTCAACTAACAAACTAAAAACTTAAAATTAGTTATATAGATGGACAGAGATTACATTGTTTATTATGTCATAATTAAATTGAATTATGAGAATTACGAAATTTAAAATAATGTCAATTTGTAAATTTAGTATGTACCAATGTACCTAAATTATGACATGTCTAAGTATACAAACCTTTAAGAGGGACCCGCGCCAAGCTCAAGCCAGACCTTTTTGTCTTTAAGATAGTCATCGGTCCTATAATAAGCCTTCTCACAAAGTACTTTCTTTACATAAGCTTTGAATTTTCTGTCTGGCATATCAAGGACCGATTCTGACAATTTATTATAAAAAAGTATACACTTCCCCATAAAAGACTTACTGACTGTATTCAGCCTGTAATACGGGCTAACTAAGTCATTCTTATTACGTAAATTTCTATCTGTAAAATCACTTACTTTATTGAACATGGAAATATTTTTCCTTACATACATTATACTTTCAAATATGAATTGTGATGCAAAAGTAAGTATACCTATTTCCTTGAATAATTCCCTCAGTGAGTCTCTCGATCCTAAACCGTAAATAGCACGAATTGCTCTTTTTTGTAAAAGAAAAATAGTCTGAATGTCCGCTGCACTCCCCCATAGAAGTATCCCGTAAGACATTAGACTGTGAAAGTAACTAAAGTACACTTGTCTAGCAGTTGCTACATCTGTCAATTGTCTTATTCTCCTAACAGCGTAAGCCGCAGAGCTAAGCCTATTAGAAAGTTTAGTTATATGAGCGCCCCATTGAAGTTTCGAATCAATTGTGATTCCTAAAAAGGTAGTACTTTCAACCAGATCGAGTTTCTGACCATTAATTAGTATGTCAACACAGGCTTGATTCACATTAGGAAGAGAGAATCGAATGCATTGGGTCTTGTTCGCATTTAACATGAGGTTATTGGCCGAAAACCAATCAGAAATTAAAGATAAGGTGCTGTTCACCGCGCTAGCATCACTGTTATGTCGATCTATTTTAAATATTAGCGAGGTGTCATCAGCAAACAGCACCATGTCAGCCTCTTTCTCAACCATGTAAGGCAAGTCATTGACATAAACTAAGAAAAGGAACGGTCCTAGAATTGAACCTTGGGGTACGCCCATTTTCACATTAGACCCGTGTGATTTTACGCCGTTTATATCAACAGTTTGAAGCCTATCAGTTAAGTAAGATTCTATTAATTTAATTGACTTATCATCAAAACCGTATTGACGAAATTTGAGCAAAAGTGTTGGATGATCAACGCAATCAAATGCTTTAGAAAGATCGCAAAATGATCCAATTGCATCATTTCTGTTTTCCCACGCGTCGTAGATATTAGTAATAAGTGCTACTCCTGCATCGGTGGTCGATTTTCCAGCAGTAAAGCCGTATTGTTGGCTATGGAAAAGATTATTGGTCTTAAAGTGAAGTAGCATTTGATTGAGCATTATCTTTTCGAACACCTTACTCAAAACTGGCAGAATAGAGATAGGTCTGTAGTTGCCAGGGTCTGTTTTTTCTCCTTTTTTGAATAAGGGGATTAGTTTACTACATTTCATTAAGTTAGGGAATATGCCTTCATCAATACATTCGTTAAATATAAAAGCTAAATCGGCAGCAATTATGTGTATAATATGACTTACTACGGCTACTGACATGCCCCAGTGATCTTTTGATTTTTTTAAATTTAACTGTTTAAAAGCATCTATTATATCGCTAGGGCTAACATGCTTAAAATTAAATTTAGAATCACAAGGGCTAACATTACTCTTAAGCAAAGCCTCAGCACGCTGGGCGCTAGAACTCACATTAGAAGTGAGTTCCAAAGGAATGTTAGTAAAATAATCATCAAATATATTTACTATTTCTTCAGTTTTTGAAGTATTTTTACCATTACATTTGATTCGGCAAATATTTTCTTTGGTTTTATTTTTACCTGTTTCCTTATTTATGACACTCCATGTTTCTTTAATTTTATTAGGAGCATTATTTATTTTTTTGCTAATACTATTCGACTTGGCTCGTCTACAAACTTTTTTAAATATTTTAGAATAATTTCTAACATATTCTATAAAAGAAGGATTAAAGTTATATTGTTTTTGGGCATATAGATCATATAACCTGTTTCTACTTATGTAGATGCCGGTAGTAGCCCATTCACTAAACTGTTATTTACTATGAACTACTACTCTTTTTTGTTTTAATGTTTTAGAATACTCAGACGAAACAGTACTAAATAGTTTATTATAATGGTCGTCAGGATTATTTCCTGTATATACCACTGATAATAATTTTCCCTCCAATCCCTGCGTCGTAACTTTTGATTTCTCAGACCATCCTGTTCTAAGCCTTACTCTCTTCCTGTCCTCCATGTGACTCTACTGTTATAAATTAGAATGCTATATTTGATTTTGTCGGTTAAGCAAGATTATAAGACCTAAATAACAAAATGTTCATATTTTAATAATAAATTATCGTAAATTTTATCAATTGTCATGTAACGGAATGCAATAGTGTGATCAATTTGTTCATAATTGACAGTCCAAGATTACAGCGTCTGGTCACCTGAATCAATTTCGTATCAGTCTAGATTTTTTGCAAGTCTGGTCTAAGTCTAGGTCTTAGCAATTACTCCAAAACCATAAGTAATTCTGTTGAAATTTTATTGTAACACGGTTAGGACAAGATAAATATATTAACTTATTACCATTAGGGTGTGACCATTAAATACGTGAGGCGTTTTTAGAAATTTTCTGAACCCCCCCCCCCTGCTCCTGGTGAGATGTCGTGAGATTTGACTCAATCAGTAACAATCGATGAATTTCAATTAATTAGCTGTCTTTTCTTTAGAGATACATTACATCATCACGTCTTAATCCCAAACGGGGCAGACAGAGTCCAGGATCGCAAGACACAAAGGCCACATTTGGCGTGATGATGGGCGTTTACCCGTATCACCATGTTTCAAATTCTCGCCCAGAGTGGCGATCGGATTTTACGATCTGCGTGGGAAGAGAAGCAGCTGGCACTTTCTGAGCTTTTTCTTATCTTCCAGATCAGCATGGAATAAAGAGTCTTCCCTAAGAGTAAGTAAGGATATCTAATAGATATGCGATAGAGTTAGCTCAAAAATGTTACATACCTCTATAGTAATTTTTGTTTCTAAAAATAGAACAATGGAAATTAAATTAAGAAAAGTATAAAGAGTGAAGTCCAATGAGTCCAATGACGCAAAAACTTATGTCACATTACTTCGTTTGAACTTTGTACTACCTATTTTGAACCAAATTAAAACATGCCTGCCTCACGATAGACAATCATCATCATAATCCGAGCGTATTCCCGTTTGCATCCTCAGCGGTAACGCTTCAGAGCCCTGGGAACACTCTTACTGTCTTCTGTGCCCAGGGTCCGCTACCAAACCTAGGTGATTTTTTTTTGGTTTTTACACAGAGCAACCACCGTCTGACTTCCGCAACCCAAAGGGTGGACAACCAATCCTAGGATAGGTATGTATGTACATATAACTCTTTGGCATACTCTACAGCTTGCTGTGGACTCAGGACTGGTCGTTTAGTTCGGAGGGCGTATATAACCATCATTACCATCATTCGAGCATATTATATCCGAGCGTATTCCCGGTCAGAAGCTAGGTTGGAACCTAGGTGATTTGAAGAGGTTACTGGTTTTTACCTCATGACAAAAAATGATATTTTAAAATTTTTTCACAAGTTGAGGAGTTTGCAAAATCATTCGCACACATGCAACGACAACGACTACTACACGCGGCCATATTAAATACATAGTAAATCACATAAAGGTTTTATGTGGCTTCACTCAACTTTATTGCGTGGTTCTTAGGACCGACGGCAGAAAAGTGTAGTGTAGTTTTTTGAAGAGAAATGAGAGTGTTGCCCACTTAAACACACATGAGATATGACCCAGCCATTTTGGCACCACTACCACACACACATAGGCATATTAGGGCACACAGAGCATTTTGGGGTTTGCCGCTCTAAGCAGACATAGCCCAGGGCCGCAAGACTCTACCAGTCGGTTTATTTATTTATTTAAAAACTTTATTGCACAAAAATATTGTACAAGTGGTGGACCTAATGCCATATGGCATTCTCTACCGGTCAACCATAAGACCAAGCAGAATATATGTGTGGCTGGCGTGATTAAAATATGTATAAAATTACATACTTAAAAAAAGAAATCTCATATTAAGGCGGAGGTATAGGCAAATGGCCTTGAAGTGGCGCCCTCATTTGAAATAAATTGTTAACTCGTAAATATGGAGATAATTTCCATATTACTCTTCGTCATGCACTAGATAGTCCTTTAAATTATTTTATGAACCACCGTTGAAAGTATTTACATTAGTCCGTCTAGCTTTAAAACTTGCCTCCGCCAAAAGTGACCACGGCAAGTTTTAAAGCTAGACGGATCACCAATAATAGTTTCAACGGCAGTTCATAAAATAATTTAAAGGGCTATCTAGTGCATGACGAAGAGCAATATGGAAATTATCACCATATTTACGAGTTAACAATTTATTTCACACTTCAAGGCCATTTGCCTATATCTTCACCTTAAATATGACCTGCTTATAATATATAGTAAAGATAAAAATAAATACACAAAACATTAAACAAATATATGTATACCTAAACATATAAACTAATAAATATATATTATACATATACAATATATACGGTTTCAAATCCCATTAAAATATTTTGAATATAATTTTGAAACAACTTGACTATATTTCTTATGTATTACTACTAAAACATTTAAAGTAGATTCGGTACGTACAAAATCTACTCATAAAGTAGAATGCTAATTTGACTTCATCATCACTATCATTTCAGCCGCATAATGTCCACTGCTGGATAAAGGCCTCTCCCAAGGATTTCTAAAATGATGGATCTAAAGCTGCCTGCATCCATTATATTTCGATTCTGCATCCTGATTTGATGAAGTATTTATTATTTCACATTAGTATGAAATTGTGGTTATTTGTCATTCACTAATATAACAACAAGAATAGTTTTTTTAGTTAAAAGTTTTTATTCAATCATCACACGTAGTTTTGGGTAGAGATTTGTATTATTTGTTTTGTCTAACATAATACCATTGTTTTATGTGACAAACATTAATTTAATTGTTTTTACACAATAAGGAAATAAAACTGAATTACGACTTTCCCCACGGGTATTTCCGCTTTCAAAGCATTGTCTTCAAGTTTTATTTAAATATTTTCATATGATACTTTGATTGAGTATATTCAATATTCACTATGGCATGATTGAAGTTGAAGTTACAACATGCAAAGAGGTGTTTTCTTTTAAAAAAATAGTACAATAACGTATGATAGATAGGCAGAAACTGAGGGCAGAAATCACTTCAATCCATCTGTCAATGTCAAATTTTGGTCAAATTTATTTAAAATATTCAGGGTGCGTGTTAGTTTTTGGAATATTTGTTTTTATATTTAGTTTAAAATATACTATTGTGTACATATTTAATATTTATATATTTAATTAAATTATAGTAAAATTTAACAGAACACTTTCATGTTAAAATACCATTTCAAGACCATTTTTTCTGCTAACGCTACCCCGCCAACCGCTTGCGGTTTAGCGCGCTTAACTATTTTTCCAATACAGCCTTCCAGCTACAGCCAGTACAGGTAATCTCATAAGCAATCGCACATTTTATAAGCTCTAAAAGTTTTTCAACTTCACCTGTGCAGCTTTTGCTAAGGTAAAAGCTGTTAGTTCCAGATTTTACCTTTTCTTGCTACTAAGCTACTCCGCTTTGTTATTTAGTCAAGGACCATATTCTAAATATTTTAGGAATTTAGGTTGTAATTGTTGTAGACTAAGGCTTATTTTTAATTGAATGAGCGAGCGAAGCGTCTCAGTTTCGAGATTGGCCAATATTTTGTCCGTCTGTCTGTCTGTAGGTCTCATTTTTGAACCGATTTTGACAAAAATTGGCACACAAGTTCCTTGATTTCTTATTTTTTTTAGTCGATCGCGATTTTTCGATTGGGGGAGGAATAGGAGGGAAAAAGGGGGAATTTTGCTGTAGCGCTATTTATTGACGGATTTTAATTAAATTTGAGGCGCACACTCAGGACTTCATTCTACACAAGATGTTGCAAAAACCATCCAAAAGGGGGAGTGGAAAGGGAGAATCAGGGGTAGCTTTTTGTAGCGTTATATATGGAATGGGCGGATTTCACTGACATGGCTATGCTAAGGGGAAAGGGGAAAGTATCGGACATATAGTATGGTTAAGTTGCTAGTTAGTTTAAGTTTGTAGTGTATTATAAATATATCTGTATATTTAAATAATAAACAAATTGAAAATGATTCCAGCCAATCCCAGGATCTTTAAGAAAATTCTAATAAACTGAACAAAACTTGAACTTATGAAACAGGTAGGTGAAGCTATTTCAGACTACAGCTACAGAGTAAGTTTTCTTCGCTTGTTCGTTTGCCGTCATATGAAAAAAAAACTCTAATATAAAAAGTAAATAAACGTCAATCAATACAGAAAAACTTAACGATATAATATAAGTTATT
The DNA here is from genome assembly GCA_963576875.1 of Acrobasis repandana. Taxonomy (NCBI): domain Eukaryota; kingdom Metazoa; phylum Arthropoda; class Insecta; order Lepidoptera; family Pyralidae; genus Acrobasis; species Acrobasis repandana. Next base: position 6,661,680 of record OY756238.1, read on the forward strand.
ATTAGTTTGGTGTTAACCAACAAGGATTTACTATAAGAGATTACTTTACAACACAAACTCAAACAATCTCCCACTCAACCCAAAGGGCGCTTCGACCACCTGAAGATGACTTTTAGTTTTAGCTCCCCTGCTGTAGATCATAAGAGGGTTTAACCTGTATAATATCCGAGTAACCATGACTTGCCGATTTTTCGAATTAACCTCCTTTGTAGGCCGACTTTTTTTAATTGGTTTAATGTTAATGACAGAAAAAATAATGTTGGTTAAGCGCGAGTCGAACTTGTGTACAGAGTTTGATATCATCAAAATACGTATATGTCAATAATTTTTGCAAACCCGAAAAAAAGGTATTCTCTATTACTACTTTACTTAACCTTTTCAATATTACTACTATAGTAGAGTTATTAAAAAAATATAAAAGTAATTAATAATAATCGCTTCCTTACTCATTATGTAGATTTAACAATAAATTTTCTTATTATTATAGAGGTAAGTAGAATAATATTGTCCTTGAAGCAACTACTATCTTCAACATGATGAATTCATTTCTTCGTTCAATATATTTTTTTAAATTTATAAATTCAATTAATAAACTGATCAAAGATTTTAATATTTTATCATCATCATCAGGTCTTTTATAGTCTCCACTGCAGGAGCACGATCCTCTCTATACTACCAGAGCCATATATTAGCCAGAGCAGTCAGAGGATTTGGCGTACACTCTCCACTCTCCACGCTGGCCAGACGGGTTGGACAGGTCTCATTGTTTATAAGCTTTGTTTAGCTTGAGTTTTCTAAGTCGCCTTCTACGACATCCACGGAAAGACTTGGTCCTATTCAACTTTGCCGGGAACCACACAGCAACTTACTGAAATATGTAGATAGACATTGAGACCGGCAAATTGAATAGGATTCCTTCTCTTCTGCCACGGAACCCAAAAAAGGTCCTTCGATGAGAGTCAAAACACAAGTTATTGTCATGTTAATTTGTATAAACTTATTATGATTCTTTTGATTGTGGATATATAGAGGTTTTTTATTTACATAATGTACCTAAATCAATCAGAATATATTACCTATACCACCAATTTGTAATTTATGTGTTCACATATCGATAATTCACATGTACCCTCATGTTATTTTTTGTATAAATTGTGGTAGTGTTACAAAGTTATCTAATACAATTCAGATTAATTAAAACTATGTTAGAACTAAACTAAAACAATTACAAATTGTGTAGTTTCACGAATATGATTCACGATATGATATTACCCTTCGCCAGCGTGGCCAAAAGGCTGGCAGAATTGCCACGTAAATATAACTATGTCGTCACGAAAAAAAATATTTATGTTTTCCTAAGAGTGTAACTAAGTAATACTGGAGACGGATTTTCCTAAATTCCAAAAGACATTTGACAAATGCATTGGTGTGTTACAATAGTAAGAATAACTCAAGGAACATGGCAAAGTGTAAAGAAATAACTTATCATCGTGTTTTAAAATTAAATAAGTATGATAAAATTCACGCCACCATATGTTCAAAAATAGAACAGGCGCCAATGTTTGAGACGGCTGGTCTATATATTGTATGTCAATGTAATTTATCCATAAAATCTAGTTCAAAACTTAAACATTATAATAACTGAATACTTATCAATCCATATTCCCATATATGTACATATAATATTGTTAATGATACGTATATGAATAAAATATAGTTAATTTGACTCACGTTTGAGGATAACAGAACTGATTTACATTCATTGACGCATTTACAAGTTTTTACAGTTTGTCCATTATTGTGCAGTGGTTAGTATGGTGTATGATAAACTAGTACTTCCTATACGTCAATTTACTCAAAAGTATATAAAGGCGACTTAGGAAACACAAGCTAAACAAAGCTTATAAACATCAATGAGACCTCTCTAACCCGTCTGGCCAGCCTGGAGAGTGTAGGCCAAATCCTCTGACTGCTCTGGCCAAATATGGCTCTGGTAGTACAGAGAGGGTCGTACTCCTGCAGTGGAGACTAAAAAAGACCTGATGATGATGATATAAATTGTATGCACATAGGCACCGAGAATTTGAGGCCTCCATATAGTATATGCGATTTATTTGATATATTGGCCGACATGTTTCGACCTCATCCGGAAGTCTTCCTCGTCGTCGCGTACAAGAAGACGACCCGAGATGCACTTGACTTTTTTATTTATGAACTGATTGAAATAGAACAAACACTTCAGTCACATTTTCACATTAGTTAAATTTTTATTATCGTCAGTTACATTTTTATTATATGTATAGATGTTATTTAAACATTGAATAAATTTAAGTATCAACTAATATAGGTAGGTATATGTCTACAATTTCTATTTTATCAAAAAAATATAAGCATATAGGTACCATAATAGACAACCGTATAAGATTTCAAATTAATATTTATTGATTGATAGGTTCGACATTAAATAATATTATTACCAATTGGGGGCGTACATACCTAATTGTTTAAATCATATCACAAATGACATATTATTTATTATTCAATATATTTGTGTTAAAGGGCGTGCCTGTAGGTGACTCTTTTTTATTGGCAAAAATTACATTGCTCTAGGTCTAAGGTTACATTACTCGTGGCGGGCGTCTTATAGATTCGTCTTCTGTCATATTACCTATTTATTTTATATAAACTACAGAGTAAGCTAGAAAAAGAGACAAAAATCATAAAAAGTACTTTTGACCGTTTATAAACGAAAACCATACGCAAACCTAAGAAACATAATTAAAAATATCTTGGGTGTGCTAAAATACTGTATGAATAATTTAAGGAACACGGCAAAGGGTAAAGAAGTAACTTTCCATCTTTAAGTAATTAGATTTCAAATATTAAATACGTTTGATAAAATTCACGCCACCATTATACTTATTCAAAAATAGAACGGGCCAATATTTGAGATAGCTGGTCTATACAAGCTGATTATTTATCCACCGGCAAAATTTTTGGAGCATATTCAGTCTATGATACTGAACTACTTTCTATAAGAAAAGTTATGAATTTTTTTTATCTATTTTTAATAACTTTTTTTATAGAACGTAGTTTCAGTTTCATGGACTGAACTTGCTCCAAAAATTTTGCCGGTGGATAAAAAGTCAGCCTGTATATTCTAAGTGTTGTCCATAGGGAGGCATTATCCTAACAATTTACAAGTTAAACTAGTGAATATTCCTACTGTAACAAATGATGGAACGAAACTGTTAATAAAGCGCGTTTATCTTACGCTGCCGTGATTTCGTTCTGATTGATTAGTGCGCGGGAGGCCTGCCAGTGCGGGATGGGGTGGTATCGATAGCAAGAGTAGCCAACACATGTCGATGTTTAGGTGTTGAAAAATTGCGACAACATCAATTCAAAGTGCATTGCGTCACAAAGACAATAAATAGTGTTTCAGTTGTTCATATTTTATTTGTATGTTAATCAGTAAGGTATTTATACTATGAGCCTATAATATTGTGAAATTATGTTGGCTGAAATAAATTATTATTATCAATATTTTTTCGGAATTAATCTAAATCTTGTTTTATATAAGATTACCGTATTTTGTAAGATAAAGATTGATATTAAGTAAATATGTATAAAGAATAAATTAATTAAAAATAATTAAAACATGGAATAAATGAATGAATGAATTGAACTTTTGTTTCAATTTAATTTTTTGCGAACGCTTACTTAAGTATTTACGCTTACTATAGCATTATCAAATCAATTAAGTTTACTTAAAGCTAGTAGAGTATTTGAGTTAGCAGAAATTTTAGTCAATATGTAAACAAGTCAATTGAATAAAATGCCGATTTAAATACATCAAATTAAAATAGGTTAATTCTTGAGAAATTAGCTTATTTTTGTAATCGCTGAATACAGGCAAGTTAAAACAATGCATTTGTTTCTAGATCACAATGTAGTTAAAAAATACATCGATATGATACTCGTATAACAATCGATCGCAGCTCTACAAATCGAGAAAGTACACATAGCGTCGCAATTAGGCGGTATCGAACATCGCGGCGCGGCCGCGCTAACTTGGCGTTTACAACATTTGTCAAACTACTGGGACAAAAAGCTATGGAGTCTACTTTAACATGACTTTAACTATTAAAATATTAATATACGCCCCGCAATCAGACAAAAAGCTATTGAGTCGGTGCATATTAGATCTAGCACAAATTTATTATATAAATGAAATATTAAGTCGGACGCTCAACATTTGACAAAATGGCGGGTCAAAAAGTTATGGAGCTGATTTCATTGGTTTATTGCATATTGTGAAGTTTAGCTTTCACTTTACATGCGATTACCAAATTACTTTTTTAAACAATTAATTATTTTAAATTTTGATTTTTATAAATATTTGGTGGGGTTATGTTATTTAATCACAGAGATGCCATGGCCACCTTCCAGTCTTATCATGAGATCAGGTCATTGGTACCATAATATTGCATTATCTTATCACTCAACTTACTTAAGTGGGTCTAATTTAGCTAGCAAGATTCGATTACGGACACACAGATATTGAAATTAAATAAAAGCTTGTGAAAACTGGTTTATTCGGAATCTACATACTTTTTTCATCATCAATCAAAGCCCTTCTTTCGCTAACTGCTGAGCATAGGCCTCTCTTCGTTGTCGCCACCTATCTCGGTCCTTTTCTTATTTATAAATATTCTATTATTCAAAAAAGGGCCAGAAACTACTTGTTTGTCCCTTTGTTGCACACATTTTCCTTCTGAAACTTGGTCCAACCGCAACGACTGATCGTAAAAGAAGTTAACATTTCAAAGATGGCGTACAAGTCACGTCACGGCCGCAAAGAGGAAAATTCTCTCTGCATTAGCGTTTTTCTAGCCGCCAGTCATAATTGAGCCAATTAAGCGTCTTTGCATACAGACCTTGAGGCTGTACTCTGCATTTCCGCGCAATTACCTCTTGATTCACAAGTTGGATGCTACTTGTAGATAGGTCCATCCTTGGAACCAATCTTGTGCACTTTTTTCTTTATTAGCCTACATCAGTCCACTACTGGAATAAAGCCACTCCCAATAAAGTGAGGTATACTTATCCGAGCGTATTCCCGGTTGCATCCTCAGCGGTAATGCTTCAGAGCCCGGGGTTCGCTACCTAATCTAGGTGATTTAACGAGTTGCTGGTTTTTACACAGAGCGATTGCCGTCTGACCTTCACAACCCAAAGAGTAGACCATAACCAATCCTAGGATAGTTTTGAACAAATCCTAGATGGCATTCAGAACCCACAGTTCACGTGCCTTCCCAAGCACGGAATCATCATTATTTTCGGATAATCAGGTCATTTAAGCCTGCAATATCCTAACCAAACTGGAAACAACTTTTCACAAAGTATGCTTCCCAGTGGGATTTGAACCCATGGCCTCCGGACCATAAGGCAAACGCCTTGACCACTGGACCACGGAGGCAGTCTTCAAAGTGAAGATTTGCCCATTATTACCACGCTGGATAGATATTAGTTTGGTGATCGCAGAAGACAGTAAGAAGTCGTTAATTAGAGAATGCTGGTTGTTTTCTGTTACCTATACCTCCCTTAGTCGCCTCTTATGACACCAGTGGAAGACGAAAGGGGTGGTGACATAATGTACTTTACTCTATCGTCGTCAGGCTATGCATTTCCGCGCAATTACCTTTTGATTCGCAAGTAGGCTGCTTTTAGATAGGTCCATCCTTGGAACCAATCTCGTCTAGCATTATGTATAAAGATTTCTTACAGTAGTTCTTTGTTCTTTGTGGTTTCCTACTTAGAATAAACCGAAAAGCAATTCCGGGTTCTGAAGCAAGGATGCAATCGGGAACAAGATGAAAAAAAAGGGTTGGTTCAAAATTATACGTACTTCAATTCAATTTCTTTATTGCTTTTCATGTTGTACAATTGTACATGTATTACATTTCACAACAGTCACCACTGCTTAAGATAAAAGGTACAACATGAAGGGTCTTACTTCTTCTATAAAAGCTTCTTACTTTTATAGGTAAGAAAACGTACTTATGAATGTATTTTTTACTGGCCAGACCACAGATACCTAATTGGCCAGACTTACGAATTCGAACGCGTAATATTTTAAACAAACGTAAGAGTTAATAACTTTTTGATTTTTGATTTCCATAACTATTTGAATTATGGGAACTTACTTATTATTAAATTGAAATTAATTGCGTGAGTTGTAATTTTAATACAATAGATCCCAAAAATAATACGATTAGTTGAGTACAAAACAGAAAAATATAAACGTCATACTAACTACTGGCATTCGACAGCCATTCCCCTGGGAATAACAAACAAAGCTAACATCAAACCCTCTCCACAGCATAGAAAACCATTACCAAGAAGTGTTATCTATATGCCTCGCTCCATCTTTCATTTTTGGACCTCACGGGACGAAGCCGCGAGTCGATAAGAGCGGATTAACTACGACTATTTATCATTTACTCGACTTTTTTGTTCACTATCGTTCTAGGATGGATGATCTGACCTCCTTGGAACTTGGCGTTTGTCGACAGCCTCGTTTCGAAATTAAAAATGTTGGTGTCGGACCGTAAATTGTTCGTAATTTGAAATATTTCGAGGTGACAGGTTCTGCTTTAATAATTTATCCACCCATCATTGAAGTTAATAAAACTAAAACAGTAAAAAGATTTAATGACAGATCTTTTTTATAAATTCTTCTAGTAATTTTATATTCAGCCAGTATCAATCAATGTTTTTATTAAGTCATTGCTTTGATGTGTTTGATTTGAAATAAATAAATTTACATATACAATGTACATTTACCGATATTGTTAAATAAGTTGTAAGCCAACATAATAGCCGCAATCAACGGTTTAAAACTTTACGTCACAAGAACAATACAATTTAATACTCGTCACGTTAAGAAAAGACAATGCCGGTACATTGTTACACCTTCTCTTTCGATCAATGGCAGATAGAATCTCGTGAAAACAGCTGATCGGAACAATGACGAAAAGTTAACCTATTTAAAAAGAGTTAGATGTGAATGAACTTGGCTCGAGGAACTCCTGATGTGCGCAAATGTATAAGTATACAGAACAATGCCTATTGTTGATTACGTCATAGGTCGGAATATAGGTCAGCGGAGGTCCGAAACGGCTCAGCTGATCGTGGGACCGGGCCTTTGAATGGGGTTCCCGGTCTGAGGTACTATCTTGGGTTTTTTGTAAGGTCCTAATAGCCGTTAGGAGTTTTATCGTGATACGGGGTCTTTTCACACCTTTGTTTGCAGAATAGTGGTTTGTTTGGTTATGGATTACGGTTATTATGTGGTGGTTTGTTTTGATTTTTATACTGAAGTGACGTAATAACATATCTATAGTCATAGTGCTTTAAGACAACTTGATAATCGTCACCGTCTTACAACTTACAACCCTAGGCTCAGGTTACCTTGTGTAAAATAAACACGTAATATTGTATAAGAGTGTCTGTGTTACTTTTAAAAATTCAAGATTTAAGTTTGTCGCCAAAACTCTTAGACCGTATATGGTCTAAACCTCTCAGTTTTGATGATATGACAAGAAAAAAGGATGGAATAACGGAATATCTCTATAACAATTCCCCTTGGGTTAGTTGGGTAAAAAGGTATCCCGTAAAACCTTACAGTAATGAGCATTGAAGCTGCTGCATTTCCTACGAAAGTATGTCGATTCCAGATCTCTCAGATATATAGGTAGACCTAAACTATTCCTTTTTTCTCGACCTTGAAAGTAATATTTAAAAAAAATAATTTAACCCATTTATGTCCCACTGCTGGTCAAAGGAGTCTCCTTTTTCCTTCCACAGTTCCCTATCCTTGGTCTTAAGCTTTACTTTCCTTTCTTTATCAAATGCACGAAATTCGTCGCCTCGTATTCTGTGGCAATATGGACCAAAAATTATATTCCTAAAATAATACCCCCTCTTTGGGTCAGTGGGGTGAAAAGATATTCCGTAAAGCCTGAAGCATCTGCATGAGCATTAAAGCCGCTGTATTTGCTACGGAAGTTCGTCGATCCCAGATCTTTCAGATGTATAGATAGACCTAAAGTATAATTCCTTTCTTCTCGACCTAGAAATTAATATTAAAGAAAAAAAATATTTTTAAGATAATACCAAAGAGGGTATTATTTTAGGAATATAATTGTTTTTTAAACTACTTAATGATCATTGAAGCCTCTGCATTTGGTACGAAAGTTCGTCGATCCCCGATCTTTCAAATATATACTTAGACCTGAAGTATAAATCCTTTCTTCTCGACCTAGAAATGAATATTAAAGAAACAATGATATTCCTAAGATAATATCCCTCTTTGGGTCAGTGGGGGTAAAAAGGTATCCCGTAAAGCCGCACGGTAATGAGCATTGAAGCCGCTGCATTTCCTACGAAAGTTCGTCGGTCCCAGACAATGGCACATTGTTTTCACAATTATGTCAGCATCCACGTGCTTAGTTTTGTTTACCAATTGTTTCACGCTTATCTCGCATCTAGGGGCGTCCTTGGGACGTTTCAATCCCATGACACTTCGCATGCTTCCGTTTGGATGGGAATGATCGAGTAAACTATTAAAAAATAAACTCAATTTTATAATATCTCCATGAAGAGTTAAGAATCGTTATTTTTTGGCAGATTTCAGACATCATGTATATTTCTTTTCTTTTAGCTACCTTCTTGTTCAATTCAAAAATATCTTTATTATCATAGGATATTTATAATATCTCTTAATAATAGTCACTTTGTTTTGTTTTGCACAAATGTTGACGTCAAATCGTTACTTAAAGCTAAGTTTACGCCGCTTCCTAGGCGCAAGTGCAGAAGAAGCGACAACAAACTGCACAGCACGTTTTCTCCAAAGACGTCAACTAACAAACTAAAAACTTAAAATTAGTTATATAGATGGACAGAGATTACATTGTTTATTATGTCATAATTAAATTGAATTATAAGAAGAACGAAATTAAAAATAATGTCAATTTGTAAATTTAGTATGTACCAATGTACCTAAATTATGACATGTCTAAGTATACAAACCTTTAAGAGGGACCCGCGCCAAGCTCTGTAACATTATTTCTCCCGTTAATCATAAAAATATACAAACATTTGCTAAACCTATTTTCGTTTTAATATATTTAGTCTTGTTCTTGCAATTTAAAGTATTGAAAAGAGTGTTAAGGACACAACATATTTTTTTCTAAAATAGGTTTAGAAAACTTTTGTTTTTTTTTTTTTAAATAAGGGGGTAGGTAAGGCTCTACGATAGCGGGAGAACCTGGGTCTGTGCGAGATTTTTTCTTGATAGTTGAGATAGCTGTTTTGGTATTTCCATTTTTCATCGTTGGCGCTAGCTCCATCGTTTTCTATCATTTACCATATCTGTACTAACCCCCTCTCCATCATGTCCTGCTTCACACCTTCACCCACGTCTTTCTAGGTCGTCCTCTATCTCTGTGGCAATCCACATTCAAGTTAAACATTTTATTAGCCTGATATTGGGCATCCCGCCTCTCGACATGACCGTACCATGTTAAACGGTGGCTTTTTAACTTCTCTACAATTGTTTTTATTTATTTATTTATAAAAAATTATTATTCCAAGGTAAAAATATACTTTTAACAAATGGCGGACTTAATGTTAAGAGCATTTTCTCCCAGTCAACCATAGGGATAACCAGATAAAATATTATTATTGTCTTAGTTTTCAACTTTTAACTATGTTTATTTAATACTTATTTTTGTACAAGTAAACTGAAGGTTCCCATAAATAACATTATATTTACCAGTCAGTCTGTATATTTTCTGACGTCATCAAAAGAAATGTCAAAGACAAATCAAAATTGATAATTAAAAGTCAAGCATAAAATACCACCTTGCATAAATAACTAGCATTAGCATAACTCAAAACGTTAATGTATTTATTTCATTAATAATTATTTATTATATACACTAAATGCCGTCAAACTTAGACATAAACTTGTATTAAAAATGGCGACGGCGGTCACGAGGCACCGCACGTGCTTTTGGCGGTGGTAAGAAAAGAAATATGGCTCATAAACAACGTAACATAAGTTTATACAAGTCATTGGCACTGAAGAACAATAATTTAAAAAGCTAGGTAATATATTATTTGCATTTAACCATTTAGTTTGGCATTTGGTTTTCTATAAATACATAGGTACATATACATATTATCTCGCCTGTTTCCCATGAAGGCAGAGGCTATTGATCTTTACTAACTCCTTGCAAACCTCTTTTGCTTCGTCAGCACTCATTACTCTTTTTATGCATGCTCTCTGGTTTTGGGTACTCCTTACTTCATCCTTCTAAAGAACATTTGCAACTTGGTTTTAGTTTTATTCAGCCACTGAACTTTCCTCTCTACATATCTTCAATATTCTAAATGAAAAATTTCGGTCCGAAAATTCACAAAAATTGCAGACAGCCACTGCTTAAACTGGGTAATATGCATATGGGCTTTATATCACCAACAGATTTTTTTTTCTATAAAAACTAAGTAAAAAACATGAACGAACCAATACTAGAGGATAAACTACAAAAAAACGTACTCTGCTAGAAAATCAAAATCTTGTATTATTTCTAGATGACGCTACTTAGGCTGACGGTATCCACGAAAATTCAAAAATGGCGCTTGTTTGTTCGTAGAAAATGAACGGTACCGCCATCTTTCGGAAATTACGTGACGCCACTACGAAACTACCTGCAGTGGTCGTTGCGAAGGTCGTTCAATGTAGGATGAATATAAGTGACATATTTATCCTACATTGAATAAAAAATTTTGATTTCGACTTTGACTTTCACCTTCTTTCGAACTAGTAGCTCCATCTAGTTACAACATTTAAACTGAAAATCGAAAATAATAGGGTATATTCATGTTATTTTTTAATTTTTTTAAACGATTCTATAAGTTATTATATATCCGGAAAAAAATATAACACTTACAGAATATTATTAAATAAGCTTAAAAAAATAATTAAAACTACTATTATTTTTGGACGACTATAAACGCGCCATTTTGCGCTTTTATTCTGTGACGTCACCGTGCATTGTCAATGTCATAGATACACTTATATGTCAGTGTCAGTCGAGTGAAAATTACAAATTCAAAATATTATCAACAAAACAACAAAGTGTTGGATTCACAGTTTTATTTTATAAGTAATACTATCTGTGATTATAAGTGAGTGATTAAAGCTTTTAATATCAATTCATTACAAATGGAAGGGCGCACAAAATCTTATTATAAATATTGTATGGTTCCTATGAGCAAAAATAACATCGTAACTGCACCTGACAAAATATATTTTCATATGCCCAAAGATGCAAATGTAAGGAAAACGTGGTGTAAGGCGATGAGAAGAGACGATGTATCGTGTTTAAGTAGTTTATACTGTTGTTTTAGATAGAATGTTCAACAACTTCTCTAGCCGCATGGATGAATACAAGTCGTTCATTCCATTCCGCGTATTAGGGTTCGCTGTTTTACAAAACCGAGCTGTAATGCCAAACAGCTAGAGGTTTAGTGAATTAGCGGATTATACCATTCAACTGCGACATGTACATACCTATTGTGAACAAAAAATACATATTGTGAGCAAAATGAGTAGTGTCATCCTTTGCCAAACTACACAGTAGTATTGTAAGTACCTACTTCAATTATTTATAATTTAATAGGTAGTAGACTAGCTGCCTGCTACTATAAGCTATAAGATAATGTACTACCTACCGTAATTTATTAAACAAATGTATATTATTTAAGAAAAAAAATACCCAAAATTCTCCAAGACTTTTTTTTTTCCCTAAAATTTCCCATTTTTACCCAGAATTGCGAAAAACATACCCAATCTGGTAACACTGCAAATTACAAATGACTTATTGACAGTGACAGATAGTCTTCTTCTTTTTAATTTGTGATTGACAGCACAGACTATTTAGAAAATTAAGTTCGACAGTGTTTCGTGACGTCACGTGGCGTTTCGGAAATTTGCGAGGGAATTTTAAAAATACAGCTTTTAAATAATTAATTTCTCAATGGAAACACGTTAAATTGGAAAGATATATATATGGGTATTTTTCTTTAGCAATAAAGTATACACATCATTTTTTTTGTTCGTTTCTGAATCACATGCATATTGTCTATTACGATTTAAGGTGAAGATATAGGCAAATGGCCTTGAAGTGTGAAATAAATTGTTAACTCGTAAATATGGTGATAATTTCCATATTGCTCTTCGTCATGCACGAGATAGCCCTTTAAATTATTTTATGAACTGCCGTTGAAGCTATTATTGGTGATCCATCTAGCTTTAAAACTTGCCGTGGCCACTTTTGGCGGAAGCAAGTTTTAAAGCTAGACGGACTAATGTAAATACTTTCAACGGTGGTTCATAAAATAATTTAAAGGGCTATCAATTGCATGACGAAGAGCAATATGGAAATCATCTCCATATTTACGAGTTAACAATTTATTTCAAATGAGGGCGCCACTTCAAGGCCATTTGCCTATATCTTCACCTTAAAGAAGGTATATGCAGGTCCTCTATAATATTATTGCTCGTCCATAGTAAAAATATATGTTTTTAGCCTGTATCGAAAACTTTGTTTTTTACACTTTGATTTTAATTCAGAAAGTATCTACAACTTTCTATACATTACAAGTATACTAATTTTAATAAAAGATTATTCTCGAATGGCTTTACTACCCCAGAACATGGAATAATAAGATTTTTTTCTTTTACAGACCGTACTATGCCGAACTTCCACGCTGGTCTGGGGAAAAAGAAAAAAACGTAGAATTTACCAACTGCTTCTTTTCCCGCGCAGATCTTAAAAGCCAATTGAGGAGATTGACGCCCATTCGGCGAGAATCTGAATGATTTTAATAGGCGATGCGGTTAGCAACCCATCACTATTTTGATTCCCTTTTTACATCTTTACGCCTACCATCACGCTAAAAGTGGACTGGTCTTACGGTACTAGGCTCTGTATAATCCGTTAAGGATAGAGACGTGATATACGAGTAATGTATCTGTATACCGAACATGTTTCAGTCAATGACTGTAGCGATAAAAATATCTGAAATCGATACAACCAATCTACAACTTCCTATACCTACATTATTACATGTAAGTAGTAATTCTTAAATCGATTAGTGTCGAATGATTTTATTACCAACTTAACATGTAGGTATAAAGCCAAGCGATCGGGTTTCACTCATTGAAGCGAGATCAGTCAAAACAAGCCGTGTTATACTTACTTGTATAAACATGGCGGTTAACATTTAAATAAGGTCGTGAGAGTATGAAACCTGACGAGTATTACGAGTATGTGAGTCTAAATTAAATGCTTTGCTACCTCTCTCTCTTTGCCTCGCCTTGTCCCATTTTAATTGGGGTCGGCTCTCCTCGTCAATCTTCGCCAAACTGTTCGGTTTTGGGTCGTCGTAGCATTTATTTGGGCTTTCTTTGTATCATTGTTGATGACGGACATCCAAGTTTGTAGGAGTCGTCCTGGCTTTCTTGGACCGGTAACTATGTTTAGCACTTTTCTAGTCACGTGAGTTCAGGCCTTCTCATGACGTGTCCAATTGTCCATACCACCTGAGACGTGTTTCGGAGAGTTTCTCTTCGATAGGTCTGATTTTAAAACTTCCACGAATGTGTTCGTTTCTCACCCTGTCTGTCAGTACCTACCCTGTCATACCTCCTGCCCGTCTTAACATCTTCATTTTAGTCGTATGCATTTTGGAGGTATGGATATTTTTCACGGGCCAGCATTCAGCACCGTTAATGCTTTGCTACCTATATAGCAAATATTTTCTGAAATCTAGTCAGCTGTCAATGCTTTTTCTTTCTTGAATTTGTTACTGGCCATCAGTGGTATCAGATTTTTTAACATACTCGTACATACATACATCACGTATAGACTTCCTCCGTGATCCAGTGGTCAAGGCATTTGCCTTGTGATCCGGAGGTCGTGGGTTCAAATCCCACTGGGAAGCATATCACCTAGGTTAGGTAGCGGACCCCGGGCTCTGAAGCATAACCGCTGAGGATGCAACCGGGAATACGCTCGGATGATGATGATGACTAAAGAACAAACTTGTGCGACTACTGCATTCCTAAGCCGTCAGACGGCTGTAAAACTATTCGCGCAGGTACATTTCCAAGAAGGGTTGACTGACCTTAGCCATTTACATATGTAATATAATACTAGGTACGTACATACAGGGCGGAACTCGCCATGATTGCCTTCCATATACCAAGTAATAAAAATCACACGAAATACCAAGCCTTACAACAAACATTTTATAGGTGTTTGCGTGAAATGGAACGGACTGTGTGAGGTGAAGGCAATTTCTTGAAAAAGCAGGCCGTACTGCGTACCTAATCGTGTTCGGAGGAAAGGTGTTGTGTTCCGAACGTTGCCGTGTGACTGGACACACGGCCGAGAAGCTCGGCGAATTTGTGGGTCCGTAAGGCTTGAAACTACGTCAAGCGTACGCCCGCGACGGGTTCAGTCCGCCTCTGTCGCAAACCCTACGTGCGATAGAGATAGCTGAAACCGTCGCGGGTCACGTGTCTCTGTCGCACGTAGAGTTCGTGACAGAGACGGACCGAACCCGTAGCGGGTCTCCGCTTAACGCAGTTTCAAGCCTAAGGCCGCGTTTCCACTAAGGCGGAGCGGAGCGGAGAGGAGCTTAGCGGTATCTGAATTGCCCAGTCATAATGCTCAAAATTTTCGCTTCGGCGTTTTGATTGGTCAATTCAGACACCGCTAAGCTCCTCTCCACTCCGCTCCGGGTATTTAAACCAGTGATTGAGGCATATTCTATAAATAATAAGTTTTTATGTAAACAATGATTTATCTAAATATGGGGTTACTTATATGAAAGAGACATAATATAGCACTAACATCGCGACGCGAGTTCATAGGTTAGTGTGAATAACTAGTTTAAGTCGAGGGAGATCGAGTGACGATAAGAAAAACCTACCAATTGAAAACTATAAACTAAAATTAAACTTTTTCAAAAATAATTAAGATAAAAATATAGAAATAATGATATTAAAAATTTTTCTAAGGTAAATCAACAATTCTGAATCCATGAAACTTTACTTACCTACTGATTTACTTTGTTGAGGATCTTTCATTAATATCCAACAAAAGCAAAAGCTGATCGCCAAACAATCAAACCAACAAATCTTGTACAGATTGTTCACCAACCAAGCAAACCGTGTGTAAGTGCAATAAACATTAAGAAACATGACTCCCGTCGCCGTTTTGGAGCAAAATATTGCACGTTAATTTAACACAGCCAGGTCACTCATTTGAGTTCCTTCAAGACCTGAATCAGAGCCCAGGGTTGTTGCGACCATTAGCTACCAGCCCTCGTCAATATAATTATTGCGAGTGTTGCGGATATATGTATTTTTTTTTATTGATAATGTATCAAATATTCATAATAATGACATTAAATACGAGAAGGAAAAAGGAAAAAGAATAAATTACCAATTAAATAATAATAATCTTCCCTTTATCTCTATTAAATCATACAAATTGATCGAGTCCAAAAGCTATTATCCCAAAAAATAAGTTTTTAAAGAAGACCGCTCTTGATACACAAGAGCCGGTCTTCTTCTTATCAAGTCGAAAATGGCTTAAACATAAATTTATTTAGACCAGAACCTAGTCATGGCATGTATCAACGGTAGCCTTGTCGATGGCTACATTTGGGCATTTAAGAGATGACTAAAGGTGGTCCATGGACCGAATTACTCCACAGTCTCACAAACTGTTGTTGGAGTTCATTTAACTTTACTTTCTCGGCATCACCCAGTATTAGGTCGCAGTAGTAAAAACAAAAAATGCTATGAAATAATACAACAACTCCACTTTGAAAACTTTTAGAGATTATGGTTTAAAAAAGTAGTGTCTCCATTCTTCTTGAAAATAGATTCCGAAATTGTAGCCCATTCATATAATTAAACACAATATTTATACCAGTATTTATACCAAATAAAGCACTGGCAATGTTGCCTCTAATATAGCTATTAGCAAAATAACGATGTTTCAGTAAACCTAAATTTTCAAAGAATGCAGGTGCGTTTTAATAACGCTAACTCAACGCGTTATTAACGTTTCTCAAGATAAACACGTTACATAACGACATAACTGACTCTGGGACGTTACATCCATCACGAAACCCCGACAATCCAACAAAGTATAAAACGGAACACCGAAATGAGTTGCCATTCCAAAATCGCAGAGTTAGCACCGTACACTCATGAAAATCCCTATAAATCTTGTTGAGTTCATCTGGCAACACTGTAGTGCTCGTAAAACCGAGGTTGCCACATAAAATTATTCAAAAGATAATTCGATCTCTTCGACGAACGGTTTTGGATATTTTTAAAGTTACGCGTGTTTGCGTAGAACGTGAGAAGTTGCTGTATGCTACATTTCTTTTAAATTTTTAACCCGACTGGTTTTTTTTTAGTTACATAAATATGTTCTACAGAATTTTGTTTTATGATAGACCACCTTTCTGAAAGTTTTTTCACGCGGTGCAAAACATGATTGGACGAAACGAAATGCGAATATATTGTAACGCATGTTTGGCAATTCTTTGCTGCAAGCAGCCCGCGGTTTTTCGTGCACTCTTAAAGTTGGCTAAAGTGCATGTCCAGTTTAGAAAATGGGTAAAAGAATGAGTGGGCGGCCACCTTGGATACAAAATCTGATTGAAGTTTCAAGTTCCGGGGCCGCTATACCCTAGCACACATAATTTCTGACCTTTTCGATGTAAGACGTCAAGAACGAATTCAAAAATCTGGACACCATCTTGGATTAAAAAAATAGGTAATAATTCAGATTTGGATTCCGCGATCCAAAAAACCCTTGCATACTGAATTTCAGTCAAATCGGAAGCAGTTGACTATTGTTGGAAAATGAAAAAGAAAACGAAATATTTTACCCTATTTTTAAACGCCATTATAGGCGGTGTTTAAAATAAAAAAAAAAGCTAACGCATATTATTGGAGACTGGTGTCTTACAACGAAATGTCATGTAAGTACCTAAGTTTTGAACTCTGACATCGTGAATAATGTTTTGTGACGGAAAAATACAGGGAAATTCACTTATATTACTAACAAATGGACGAGTACCTACCTATGCACATATAGGTATAAGAAATCACATAATGTACTATTTTTTTACATGAGAATTTTGGCATCATCGTTTCAATCGCATAACGCCCACTGCGGGACTTAGGCACTCTCAAGGATTTGCAAAATAACCGATCTAGAGAGGCCTGCATCTAGCACTTTCCAGCTACCTTGATCAGGTCTTCTGACCACCTTGTGGGTGGGTGTCCTACGCTTCGCTTGCCACTACGTGGTCACCATTCGAGAACCTTTTTGCCCAATCGGCCATCGATTCGTCGGGCTATGTGTCCCGCCAACTGCCACTTCAACGTTGGACTTTCCTTATAGGTCATGTTTGGGATGGGTAGGTGCGTACTGTATAACGTAGGAAAATGTATATCAAGGCAAAAGGGGCCAATGGGTACATATGTATGTACTGTACGCATAACTTTATATGACCTGATATGGCGAATAAATTGCAAATACATACATATACACATACACTATCAGGTCTATATACCTAATGGGGCAAACAAAACACTTGACTGACCTTGTCTACTTAGAGTCGCAAGAGCCAAAATGGTCTGTCTAAAGGCCACTTTTAACGTGATGGTGGGCGAAAAGGTGGAAAAAGGGATCAAAATAGTGATGGTTGACTTGCATTCGGGAAGAAAAGCAGCTGGTACCTTCATGCCTTCCGAAGCACGGAGGAGCTCGAGGAAAGTATGCCACTGGTGGTCACCCATCCAAGTACGGTCCACGCCCGGTGTCGCATAACTTGCGCAAGCGTGTTCCCGCCGAGCCGCCGAGCTCTTGATCATCATACTATAATTCTGTGACCACTAACTGCAGGTTTGAGAATTAGTAGGTACTTATTAGAAGCCCCGTTATGCCGTCGTCGTCAACACTCTAAGTTACAGTTTTGACCTGACACGCCGAGAAATATGGCTAATGAGAATGAAGACATTGTACTCGTATTTGTGCATATTCGAAATAAGCTTTCATGTAAAAATGTTGCCAAGACGAGTCTACATAGTTTACCCTGTGAAAAAGTTATCAGATCTCGTATAAAGCCAAGCTCTAAAGACTACACGCTCTAAACCTACAACTCTACTCTACACCTTAATCAAAATCTATGAAAAAGTGGTCAGATCTCATGTAGAGCCAAGATTCTTGATCTATGCGCCCTTACTTTACCAAGCCTAACTTCACATACTCTACATTTTATTCAAAACGTGATGCTTGGCCGTTTTATTTCACACACGATGAACGAATGCCTATGAAATCTTCGTAATGGTAGCAAAACGGCCAAGCATCACGTTTTGACTGTAAGACAAGTAATAGTATTTTTATTATATTATTAATTTCATAGAAGTATTTTCCGACTTTATCTCATGGGTGTTCTGAGAGATTACAGAATGAGGCTTTTCAAGGTAAGGTATTCAGAGTCCATATGAGGGAACAGATGAACATACATACAGACATAGCGGTTAAACATAACCTTTCTTTTGGCTTTGCCGAAGTCGGATAAAAATTAAAATTAATCGTCGAATAACAAGCCTAATTTGTTTCGACTATAACGAATAGGCGTAGACCTAGTTTGCTAAACCAAATAATTTGTCCGCCATGCTGTATTTAGAAGTGGGTGAATATATATCGATAACTTACGCGGCTCTAATCAATGTATCGCCATGTTAGCTTATCACGATAACTGTTTGAGCAATTAGTCAACAAAGTTATGTCGAGTTATGTATGAAAGTACTATATAAGTCTAATAAAAGTTAAAAATGGTGTTAAATCAAAATTGACTGATTTTTTTTTAGTTTACCTATCTTGTCCCACTGCTGGGCAAAGTCTTTCCCATTTCGTTTCATTTGTCCTTGTCAATTGTCATTGCTGACCAACCATGCTGAAAAAAGTCAAGGTTGTCGCGCCATCTCTTTCTTGGCCTTCCCCTGCGACGACGATTATCCTCGGGTATCCAGGGAATTACTTTATTCTACATTTCTCAAGAGGCATTCTGCTGACATGGTTATTATTATATTATAGTAGATTTATCTGCAGATTCAAATTTGTCTGCTATTTTGCGAGATTTACAAACTCTATATCAACTTTTAAACACATATTTTTTTTATTTATGATAGGTATTTATAAAATGACACTGGCTAGCACCAAACCATATGAAAGAACACACCTAAAATATTCATAAATTAAGAATCAAAAGCGGCATATGTCTGGACTGCCAAGGAGTGGAACAATTGAGTGCATTTGTATGCGGTTGGCATGAGCTCGGCTGGAGGTAGGTACGTCGGCTCTGTAAGTACTCACTAATGACACTGTGACAATTGGCTGTTATATATATTATTGGGGTTTTAAATCGTAATAGGTGTTTAATGGTCGATAGTGATGCTGAGATTGGTCGGGCTACAACATACAGTGTACAGTACAACATACTATCCCTTTGAGTTGACAGTGGCACGGGGACTTACAATAAATATTTTTAAAAGATATATTCAAGAAAATATATTCAAAAAAGAATATAATAATTTAAATAAATAATTAATCCGCTAGATGACAACAAGTCAAATCAGACACTTTTTTCTAAATGTCAAAACAAACATTGCCTATGGGATTTGTATGAAATACAAAACCGTGACGCCATAGATTTTGGAGTCAAATAGCGCTCTTAATATCAGTTTTTCTGCATTAAAAAAATTTAAATCATATTGGAAATGTATATGATCAACGATAAGTGACACTATTTTGTGACGTTTCATTCTCATAACAGTACCAAATAATTTATTCTTGACCCAGTCATCTACCCAATTGCCATGTGGTTTCCGGCCTAGATAGGAAAATTCCTTTTCTTCTGTGGATGTCGTAAGAGGCGTCTAAAGGGCAAAGCACTTAGATCTTGAGCAAAACCTGCATACTCAAGGAGGGTTGACGTCAGGCGTCGGCCGGTTGTAAATTTTTTGCAAGAATGCATTCCCAAGGAGGTTTTTTTGGTTGACTGTGGCTCAGGACGTCTTCGTATAGGCATCGCCTCACATTCGCCATGGGAAAGGCCTCCGGATGAAGTCGAAACATGTCGTCCAGTAGCTGACTTTTTACGTAAGTTACCCGTCCTTCTTCTTCTCGAGTCGAAAGGCTATTTATTAATTTAATTAAATCAAATTTGACCAGTATTTTGCCACGGCGATTCCCCGGTCATTTGCCTCATTTAGGTCTTGTATTGTGCATATGCATATGGCATATTAGTAATTGTCTATATAAACTATTTACCCTTCATATGCTGAAAGGTATTTCAGCATACGAAACAGCATTCGAGCAGATCTACACCAAAATGCATTGTTTTACAATTGTGTCTAGTAAGACATTATAAGAGATATTAATAAGCCCCTCTCCAACCCGTCTGGCCAGCGTGCAGTGTAGGCCAAATCCTCTGGCTGCTGTGGCTAATATGTATACGGCTCTGGTAGTACAGAGGGTCGTGCTCCTGCAGTGAAGACTTAAATACCTAATAAAAAAATGCTTAATAGAAATCTAGAGTTCTTTGAAAAGAAACCTCAGTTCTTGCGACACGCACTTCACGTCACACCGTACAATAGTGTCATCCGGCGTGACACCTGTCAGTTGTCAGTCTAAGACTACAAAGAGCCGAGCTTGATGGTGTATTAAGAAATTAAGAGTAGGTACTTCTAGGTCACTTTTAATTTGATCGTAGACAGCTTATATAGCGTGGCTTATTCAGTACAAGTCAATTTAAGTCAGAAGTTAATATACCTAATTTAATTTCTTTCAAAAGGTAGAATATTTATATGATTTTATCCAAGTAGAATATATTTATTATACGAAAAATTCTTGTCGAAACGTTCGGAAAACAGTCAATAATGTAAATATTTATGAAATGTGCTAAGCCTTTTCATTTGATACTCTACATGTTATGATTAAATTTATTTTATTTTTAGTCCATTACTTTATGGCCTATAGGCCAGGTTGAGGGTGCCATCGCCTATTTAGAAAGATACCCAGGTTACCGTCTATTCCCGAAGTCGATGTTTACGAAGAAGGAGAAGCAGCTGGTACATTCAATATTTATCAGCTTGCCATTTTAATGCCATTTTTTTTGCTCTATCACGTCTTTATCCCTAATGGGGCAGAGCTTTTCTTTTTTCTTTATTTTTTGCTTACATGCACTTATAAGTAAGGTTAGTAGGTAAGTACATGAACACTAGCAGGGTATTGCGAAGTTAAATGTAGTTGAGTTTATATAACAATAATTGTGATAATAGTAAGTAGTATTAAATCAAATCAATGTCAATAGATAATTAAAAATACTTTATAGATAGACTAACAATTAATTATACAATTACTACAATAGTGCGTAGGTCAGATGCAATTTGGTTTTATTTGGGTCTTGCTGCTGAGCCCAGGGCCGTAAAACATAAAGGCCACTTAGCGTGATGATGGGGGAGATAATGAAAAAAAAGAAATCAAAATTACAATTAACATGACGAACTTCAACCATGCTTGTCTGGTAGAAAAGAAAAAGGTTAGAAGTCTAAAGCTGCTTTTCTGCGAGTGCAGAAAATGCGAATCATGTTAATTGGTAAAAATAAGCTCAGTAGTATAATCAAGAGGCTTTACATATTATTATGCGATAAACGAACTCACGTAAAAAATCTTCGCGTACGCGTCGCGAGTCACATTCGCCCTGAGGAAGGCCTCCGGAGGGGGTCGAAACATGTCGGCCAGTAGCTGATGTTTTACGTGAGTGACCCGTTTATCTCATATTAATAATGTCAATTTCTCACGTTAGTTTAAACCAAAAAAGGCTTTAACATAACAAGGCTTCGCGAGTCGTATTAGCAGAACTATCTGACCTTGATACGCCATAGCCGCTAACACGCTAACTAGTACGTAATTGGCAATAAAAAAATGGATGCCGACGTCATAATGACGTACAAATTAATATAGCAAACAAAAAATTGCATGCAGCGCCGACGTAACATTGTCAGTGAATAAGCAAAAAAAAATTTTTTTTAAACCTTTAAAGCCTGCTGAAATGGGACTGGGCGGGATAAGTCTGACAATAGCTTAGATACACACAACATGTCACACTGGGGGGTTGTAGCTCTGAATAGAGACGATTTGAAGGAAAAAGGGGAAGCCTTTGCCCAGCAGTGGAACACCAATATAGGCTAAGCAAGATTAAATGGAAACATATCCTTTCAGGTTGACTTGGGTCTTGGAATCTTTTCTTTATATTATGCTAATTGTGATTGATCTGATTGCTTTATTTTATTTTATTTGATCTGAAATATCCAACCATGGAAGTGTGGAACCAGTTAGTATGGAAAGCTAAAAAATATTTTTCATCTTTCGACATATGTTACACCGGTGGTCCCGGGTTCGATCCCCGCTCAGGTCAAGATGGAAAATGATGTTTTTCAGATTGACCTGTGTCTTGGATGTTTATCTATATATGTATTGAACTTACTTTGGGGCTAGCAATATGTGTGATTTTTCCGCATATATATTTATTTATTTACATAACGTGTACATACACCTTATATTTTCTACAGAAAAATAAGTAAAACTTACAATTTAAAATATACTTATAGACTATACTCACAGGACGCTGGCTGAATTCAGAACTTACCTAAAAAAGAAAATATGTTACTTAGGTTAAAACAAAAAAAAAGACAAAAGAATACATACATAAAGGTCGACAATTACTTATTTATGATTTTCCTTGTGTAAGAGTGTGTATGTGTGTTCCTTTTTTACGGCAAAATAGAACAGCCTACGGGGCAATTTGAGACAGCAAGTTTATTTATATATATTCTGTGTCAATGAGGTCTACAAACTAAGTTGTTGCAACGTTTCCTTATGTTATTTACAGATACCTATACAGCCTTAGCCATATAATTGTAGTTAGTTCAATGGATGACGTACGTTCCGCATACATGCCCAACTGACAGCTGTCAAAAAGCCTGTCAACCACACCTCGCAGAACGTAACGTTTCACACCTAAATAATTACACATGAAAAAAAATAACGAGCGATATTGAACTTTAAAATAACCTCAATAAAGAGATACAGTGATCGGTGGAAATTAATTCTACATAGTGGATCGAGTTCTCGGAACCCGATGTATGAGTTTTGAGGTCCCATTCAAAGGTGCCTCCCACTCGTGTGGTAACGGTACCCTGTGGTCTGTGGGGTACCGCGGAGTTAATTCTGGTACGATCATTTAAATTCTAAACTTTTCATACAATCAACAAGCATTTTTAGGAAAGTCCATTGTTTGTGTATAATGTACTAGTAACATTGAGTAGATGTTTTATGACATCTAGGCTACTTTTGGCATTTACATGGGTTTCGTGAATTTTGGTACCAGAAAGGGGAGGAATGCTTTAAGATCCACAGGCTATTTAATACAGAATTTATAGTACTCTTTAACTAATTAACTAACTTTAGACCTTATTAGTTACATGCAATAATTAGCTCAATATTTTAAATAATTAGTATCATTCATTGGGATACAAAGTTAATTATCTATTCTATTGTAATTAGAAATTCTCCGATGAAATAGCAATCGCTTTTGATGCGCTCTCTCTCTCTCTTTTACTTTAGTAATATAATATGGGTACTCATATTAGGCACTCAATGTCTATTATATAAGATAGTTTTAAGTATACGAGTATACTAAACTTACATAAAATATAATAAAATAAAAATACTATTATTGAAATTAGGTGCTTGTTAGTTGAATGTTTGATTTAGAGAATAAAGGTACATTTGCAAATTCTTTAAATTATATATTCACGATGAGTACACGAAATACATTTTTTTTTAAATGAACTGCTATTTAGTTGTTTGTTCATTTACAGTTTGTATGTAAGAACAGCATTGATTCAAATTCAATCACTTTATAAAATGTCAAATTCCATACACACCCCTTTCAATTTGTTTTCATAATTACGAACAGACATTCCTCATGACTAAAAATACTCGTATATGTTCACCGAGGTCAAACAAAAGGCGCAAGTACGGAACCTCCCTTTGCAGACGACGTATTAAAACCATTAGCATATTTAAAATCATACGTTAAAACATAGTTCGTAATGTATGCACATGGGCGCGTAAAGTGTTGGCATTAAGAGAGGCTGACTTCGCAGCAAAATGCCGAGATTAAAAAAAACTTTACATTTGGGTCTTATGGTAATATCACAAGGGACGGATGTTTGAAAATGCATACTGGCCATACAGAGTAAAACCACGGTAATGATTTGATAGTAAAACTCTTCTGCGGCTTTAGTCGAAAAAAGCTAATGGCTGGTTTGTAAGTGCGATAAATTAAAAAAGAAATCGGAGCTCGCACGGTTGATTTTTTTTTTAATGGCTCTGATCATATATTTTTCTACTTCTACTATAAATCTTAGTAAGTAGTCAGTCATTTCCTTTTATACTTTTATACATTTTAATTAATCACCTGTTGGTGAGCAGCTGTTGCTGCTCCATCTATTACATTCCAAATTTTTTGGTGAGGACCAAGCCAAACGAGCGTAAGTAGGTAGGTAATTTTGTGAAATGTCGCAGAAAATGAGTTAAAATTCACAATTCATTTTCTGTCGTAGCAGCAGAATATTAGTCGAGAGATTTCAGTAGCTTTCATTTACTTTACAATTTTGTTCCGTGCGTATTCGCATGGCCAAGGTTGTACGTACCAGTACTCACACACAAAAAAGCCACGCCTACCTACGAAAGACGTTCAAAAACGTTCAAAATCGAGACATTAGCAATTCAAAACCAACTGTTTTGTGACGTCATTACAATAACCTTAGTGCTGTGGTAGAGCCACGCTACCGGCAAAACTCAGTTTTGCTAGTAGCATGAATGGGGCCGGCTCGTCCGGGGAAGTACCACACTCTCACAAAAAATCGACGTCTGAGTAGTAGCTTCACCGCTTCTATGCTTGGTTCGGTGAGTGAGAGAGCCGGATATATATTTATTATAGGATATATTATACATAGAAATTTCCACATGCTTAATCGATGCCTCATGAGATCTAAAGGGCTGGCGTGCATTTTATCCAAACGCTGAGCTGAGCTAAAATTGCAATAGATAAGAAAGTTGCCCGGTGTTAAGAAATAATACTCTTACTGTCTTCTGTGCCTGTTTGAACGGGCCTTTATGTCGGCATGGCCTATTTTGGCATGGTCATCTTGAAATAAGTACCTAAACAGTTGCTATCACGATTATAATGAATTATGTAGTTAAATCACAGTTAATAGTTATCGCTTATTATCTAGTTTAGTATGCAAATTGAAAATCAAGGTTCTTTTACAGTGCTTGGCTTGTGGCAGTTAAAGGTTATCGCAAATAATAGATTTAAAAGGGAATCGGCAGGCCAACAGACAAATAGACAGGCAGTCAAATAAGAAAAGTTTCTTTATTTTATAATATGCAAGGTTAGAAAACTCCTCGCTCTATATTTATAATTTGATTCCAGATCAGTTGGTCTGTACAAAAAAAAAATGATGAAAATGTAACAGAAAAATGGCGTTTAGTTTCCGGAAGAGCAAAATATGACCACTCCAAGTCTTCCCGTGGATGTTATAAAAGGCAACTTATGAAACATAAGCTAAACAAAGCTTACCTATAAACATCAATAAGACCTCTCCGACCCGTCTGGCCAGCATGGAGTGTGTAGGGCAAATTCTCTGGTTGTTCAGGCCAAGTATGGCTCTGGTAGTACAGAGAGGGTCTAGCTCCTGTAGTGGAGACAAAAAAGCTGCGAAAGACGAAGAAGAACGGTGATGCGAAAGTACGAAGGTGCGAAGAACTGTGGCGGGAAAAAACGGAAGTGCGAAAGCAAATTAGACATGTCACTGAGATAAACTACATCTTTTTCTTAATTTCCTTGCTTTCTCCCTATTTGAGGCCGGCTCTGTATGTCAACTCCCTCCATAATTTTCTGTCCTTCGCCATCTCCGTACTAACCTCACGTTCCATTGCCAATCTCATGCATTATTCCCACGTCTTTCTCGGTCTTCCTTCTTCTATACCCATCTACTTTCTTTCAAGTGGACCACTTTTTGCCAGATGTTCGGCATCCCTTCTCATTACGTGGCCATACCAGGTCAGGCGATGGCTTTTTAATTTGTCGACTATTGGCGCCACCTTAAGACTTCCTCTAATCTATTTATTGCGATATAAATCTATACTAATATTATAAAGCGGAAGAGTTTGTTTGTTTGTTTGTTTGTTTGTTTGTTTGTTTGTTTGTTTGTTTGTTTGTACGCGCTAATCTCGGGAACTAATGCTCCGATTTGAAAAATTCTTTTTTTGTTGGGTAGTCCATTTATAGAGGAAGGCTTTAGGCTATATAACATTACGTTCCGACAACCACGCGAACGAAGTCGCGGGCACAGCTAGTTACTAAATATAAGACTGTGAGGAATAACATCAAATTGCCGTTGTTCTTACATTTTACAGGTCATCAAACTGAGTGACTAGGACACTGAACTTGCGATGGAAACAGTAGGCACTAATGTTAAGATGTCTTTGAATATATCTATTAATATTTAATATATCTTAAGCACCTACGTCCGTATGAACTGCCTCCGTGGTTCAGTGGTAAAGGCGTTTGCGTTGTGATCCAGAGTTCAAATGTCCTTTTCGTTCATCGAACATTCATCAATTTTAGTATAATATTTCTAACTCGCTAATCTTTTTGAGTTATTTTTCGATTGTATCATCTACTCGTCTAGATCACTTGCCCTAGTTTGTCCTTTACGTTTGAAATTTAAGATTATTTCCAAATCTTAATTTTTTTTGTAATGAAACTCCGGTCGATATTAGTAACATTTCAAGCAAATACGAGTTATTAGCTCTGTTCAATTTACTTTTCATTCAATGAGCACCAGCACCTTGCGTCTTGCAGAGTTTACCATTGGTTTGGCTTAGCCGTTCTTTCAAAAATCGAACATTGTTCCAAATGTTGTTCGATATTTGAAACATTTGCTCGCATCCCTGTCCAATTTACTTTTAATTCGATCTCGATCGTCCATTGGCCGGCTCGCACCGCCGCGATTGGCCACCACGCGGCGTCACAAAGCGCGCGAGAGGCGGCGCGTGCGCATGTCCGATGAATATGGATGTCGTTGACCAGCGATATAAACCACTGGACATGCTGCAATGGGAAATAAGTAGCAGCTGTAGCCGGCTATCATTGCTCTTGAATGTCTCGAATAAACGGTGTGTAAAGCACTTTAGTGAAATAATGTATGCGGATATAATAAAGTTATTCCGCTCCGGGATATTTTTTAGAGCTCAAACGCAAAACAGCCGTATAATAATGTATATGGCTACTCACTAGTTGAATTATTTTAAATACAATTTACTTATCTTGAAAGAAAAAATATTAAGCCTAAAAAATAGTGCCTGCCTGCCCATTGCCGAAATTTTACGCTAATTACTTTAGTTGACTTCTATGGCCTACGCAAAAGGAGAAGCAGCTGCTATGTTGCACCATCCATCAGTTGGTTGATGGTAAGTGGTTACCGTAGCCTATATAATATATGCGTATACCTATTTACTAACTTAGTCATATAAAAATGCATGATATAATGTAGAGGCAGCACTTTATTGTAATTACCTAATCCCAATTTATACGGCTTATATTAATCGATGCAGGTAAATGTAGGAGACTTAAGTGCTATTCTGTGTAACGCCTCTTAGTACATAAATTAATTGCCTAATTATTACTAGCTCACAATGGAGCCGCTTTATAACTAATCGCTCTATAACAGAGAATAATGACTGTTAGTTAGCTTACAAAATTCAGTGGTTATGTACATTTAGCTTGATTAGGTACCTAATTTAGGGCATTTATTTAAAAAATGTAGTTCAGAAAAGGCATTGATTAAGATGTGTTAAATTTGAAATATTCTTGAAAAACTAAATAAATATGAGAACATTTGGTTTCATTTTACACTTTTTCGGCAATAGATTTTTAGATCTTGAAGGTGTTTAAATTAAGAGAAATGTTTTAAAAATTGAAATTTTCATATATGTACATACTCGTCAAAAGATCGATAGTCAAACAAATTAATACAACGCAGGTACTTAATTAATGAATTAAAATTACCCGGGTGGTTCCGGGTTAGAATAGGATCACTCCATCCTTTTCTGTGGATGTCGTAAGAGGCGACTAAAGGACTAAGCACAAACATCTCGTGCTACAATTGCATTCCCAAAGAGGGTTGACGTCAGGCAGGCGGCCGGTCGTAAAACTATAGCCTAATCATTTGAACTGTTCCGGCTATTTCTTCTCCCTTTTGCAAGGTCTTTGGCATCCTTGGGTAACCATTCACGTGCATGTTATATTTGGAGAAGATAATGCGGGAAAGCGCACCCCGGGCTCCGAAGCAGCACAGCTAAGGATGCAACCGGGAACGTTCTTAGACGAAGAAGGTACTTAATTAATGGTCCCAAAAAAAAATTAAAAGGAAAACTCTACAAGTTGTAGGTACTAGGAAATTATAAAAAGGAAGAGGTAAAATGTGGTTGAGGACTTATATATGATGTGCAGAACGTGAGGAACAGTGAATAGCTGCAGGACGTGGTGTCTGATTCAGAATTTTTTTTGGAACACTAATGTCAAGTCTACAGCTTACTCCAAGTGTTACTATTACATAACATTAATGAAAAATCATCTATTAGAAAGAAATTTAAGGGAAGGAAAACGTCTACAAGTTGTAGGTACTAGGAAACCATAAAAAGTAGGAGGTAAATCGTCGTCCAGGACCATGACGTGCAGAATGTGTGGCACAGTGGATAGCCGAAGGATTTGGTGTCTGATCCAGAATTTTCTTTATCAAAAAATAATCAGAAAAAAGGGAAAACGTGTACCTACAACTTGTACACGTTTTCCTACTAGGAAAACATAAAAAGTAACAGGCAAAACGTGGATCAAACGTCGTCTAGGAAAGACATGACGTGCAGGACGTGAGTCACTGTGGGTAGCCGCAGGACGTGTCTGCTTACGGCCAACGCTGCGTCAAGCGAATTTACTCCACATTTGTAACATATATAATATATTTGTAAACTACGAGTATATCTCTCTATCTTGATAATTCATTACCGTCATCGCAACTTGTCAAGAAAATATTACCAATTAACAAATAGAAATCGTTTGATAAATACAAATAATCAAGGCTCGTTATTATGAACTCCTAGTTATTTTCTTTATTTTTTCTGAGCTATTCATATTGTTGTACAAAATCTTCCATTAAGGTGAAGATATAGGCAAATGGCCTTGAAGTGTGAAATAAATTGTTAACTCGTAAATATGGTGATAATTTCCATATTGCTCTTCGTCATGCACTAGATATCCCTTTAAATGATTTTATTTACTGCCGTTGAAACTATTATTGGTGATCCGTCTACTTTTGGCGGAGGCAAGTTTTAAAGCTAGACGGACTTATGTAAATACTTTCAACGGTGGTTCATAAAATAATTTAAAGGGCTATCTAGTGCATGACGAAGAGCAATATGGAAATTATCTCCATATTTACGAGTTAACAATTTATTTCAAATGAGGGCGCCACTTCAAGGCCATTTGCCTATATCTTCACCTTAATTCTCCCACACATCTTTATTAGTGGTTTATTCTAATACTTGGCTAGATAGGTTGTCTCGCCAATTCTCTTTTAAATATGCCTACTCGTATATTATGCCTAATAAATGTTAACATTTCTGTTGTTCCGCTATTGTCTAAGTTACAATTTCAGGCTTTCCTCCCTTTGGCCTCTTTTGCAATACAATTGAATTTCCCACACAAAGTTTAGAAAAACCAATGACGCGCAAAATTCGCGCAATATGAACCACCAATTTCCCTGTCAAAACGTTCCACGAACAAATTAACATAACACACGTCAATTGTCACCATATGAGTAGCCGACAGATGCCGAGCACACCCGAAAACGGCCGACCGAAATCAAAAATGGCTGCACGGATTCCGATTGCATCTAATAAACTCAAAATCGAATGCAAAATGGCGTATTGAATAAATGACGCCGGCACGGTTGGCATTCCAACAAGCTATAAGCATGTACGCATTTTCATTTCAAACCATTGTCTTGAAGATATTAGTATTGATTTCAATAAATAAATTAATAGGATGCCTCGAATAGAGTTGTTTTGGCACGCGACATCGGGTCGTGGTGAATCGATAAACTTGTACGGTGAGCATTGTTTGATGATTAAATGTAATGAAATGACGTTTACCGTTACTTTAGGATCAGTGGCCTTATCCTATTATATTCGTCATCACTTTTTATGTAATGCTTTGGCATAGATTTTGAAATATCTTCTTTCTATGGTTTTATCCTTTAGCCTTATCCTGTTTCAATATTGAGTTACTCTCGTAATTTCTTGCAGATCAGCTAGCGATCTATATTAGCCTGTTTCAGTTTTTTTATAACATAAATTTTACAAGACAGAGTAAACAGAAACACAATCTAGCATATGAGTGGTTTTCTTGTATCCTAACGCATTCCCCGTCCACTTTCTGGCTTTGTCTTTTACCCATCGCACGATTTTCAGCATCCTTGGCTTTAACATGTGTAGTCAAGCGGTTATCATACACTAAGGACGCTTGCAACACAAGCACGTAACAAACAATAAAGAGCACTTTTCACGCCGTTTTCTAAGAAACACATGGCTGTAACAAAGATAATATAATAAAACTAACGTAACAGATACCCAGTCATAAAAAACCCATGATACAAACTTTTGGAGAACACGAAAATAGCAGAAACTGGGTAACGAATTTATTATTAGTACTAGCTAATATAAAATAAACCGGCCAAGTGCGAGTTAAACTCGCGTGGAGAGGGTTCCGTACGATTGATTGAATTCTTATAGGTTTTCCTGTAATCGACAAGCAATGAACTATATTTTGTTTTTTTTTTCAAAATTGTAGGCTCAGTAGTTTCGGAGATCAGGGGACAATGGTCAATTTTTGTCTTCTTTCATGAATGAAATTAAAACCATTCGTTTTACAATAACAACAAAAATATATTTGAGATCCCCATAATAAGCCCTTTCATTTGATCCATGACACAGTAAATTTCGAAAAACTTTTTTTTTAAATTTCCTAATTTGTCCCCCGAAAATGACTCCTGTTTTAAAAATAAATATTTATTTTCTTTGCACATATGTGTTTGGGTCATAGGATTACAACATTCTACCAAATTTCACCCGATTCGGTCCAGTAGATTCGGAGCAAATTGGCTGTGACAGACGGACGGACAGACAGACAGATCAGACATCTACAGATCCTATAAGGGTTCCGTTTTTTCATTTTTTGTATGGAACCCTAAAACATTTAGAGATAAATGTTTAAGCATAATGTGGATAACATCAGAGGAAACGTCAGTCGGTGGACTTCCTGTGGCAGATATGATGATGGTAAGGTAAGTCACAGCTAGATGAAGAAGAGGAGTGGAGTTAGTGGAAAATATAAAAGAGGGCTATGTCCGAATACGAACGAATCAAAGTCTGAAATGATGATGCTAAAAATGCTGTAGTCTCCCAGGAAGACCATAGTACGCTTGTGCCACAAGCCACAACTGAAGCGTAGGCAGAAAGGAAACATCTCCAAAACGTATGCAGTCATCCGTTACGTACAGTATGAGATCATACGTTTATGAAGCAGGGGAAAATGTAATAGTCACAGAAAATTCTTCTGTTGCGCACTGTTGGTATAAGGGGGGTATACGTGTAAGGGGGAAATTCCTCTCAAAACGTATACTGTATTGTGCACGACCGTACGTTATGTTACCTATTATTTATTACTCTATGGTACGTTTATGGCTTTTCTCTTCCACTTCACACGCTCTCCGGAAACCTATGGATGACCTGACCATTGAAATGCATATTATATTTGGAGATAAGAAGTCCGGAAAGTATACCTCGGGGTCGCTTAGACAAGAAGTTCATGATATATATAGTCGGGGTCGCTTATCTGGAGGTTCTAGGTTCGATCCCCAGCCAGGGCAAGTTGGAAAATGGCCTTTTTCAAATTGTCCTGGGTCTTGGGTGTTTATCTATATATGTATTTATTATAAAATATAGTATCGTTAAGGCCGTACCAAAATTTTCCGGGGTCCAGTGCTGCCCCCATTTAAAATAAATTATTTCAAAGAAAACGGAGACATCCTTTAAAATTTTGCAACTATCAAGTCCTAGATAACCCTTCAAAGTATTTTACTAACTACTGTTTTCAGTTTAAAGTGAGAACGTTAAGCTTTACTACGCACATTTGCGAAAAACGGCCACTTTTGGCTAATGTGCGTAGTAAAGCTTAACGTTCTCATAATAAACTGTAAACAGCAGTTCATAAAATACTTTGAAGGGTTTTCTTTGAAATGATTTATTTTAAATGGGGGCAGCACTGGACCCCGGAAAATTCAGGTACGGCCTTAAGTTAGTATTCCATAACACAAGTTTAGTACTTACTTTGGGGCTAGTTAATCAATGTTGTTTGTTGTCACGTTTTAGATAAGTGTCTGATTTGATTTGTGATCTAGCGGATCCTTTTCTTGCGCACTGTACGTGTGCATATTCGTATTAGTCCTGTACTGACGTTGGTTTGACTCATGTTGACGCGTGGTAGGGCGTTCACATGTGATTTTCATTTGTGACAATGCCATTGGTAATCATAAAGACTTCGCAAGTGGATCGACGTATATGGAATGTGTAGCCAGACATACAATAGCTATTAGCTTTAGTAATATATTTACCCTTTTCCCCTTGCTTAGCAAAGCCATTACAGTAAAATCCATCTATACAGGGCGACTTTTTATCCACCGGCAAAATTTTTGGAGCAAATTCTGTCCATGATACTGAACTACTATCGGTAAAAAAGTTTTTAAAAATCGAAAAAAAATTTCGTCCACCCATACAAATCAGCGCTCAGCCAAACGGATTTTGTATGGGAGGACGAAAAATTAGTATCGATTTTTAATAACTTTTTTATAGTTCAGTACCATGGACAAAACTTGCTCCAAAAATTTTGCCGGTGGATAAAAAGTCAGCCTGTATATAACACTACAACAAACACTCCCCTTTCCCCCCTCCAGTCCCCTTTTTGATTTGTTATTGCAACATCTTGTGTAGAATGAAGTCTCTCAAAGATTAAAATCCGTCAATAAATAACGCTACAGCAAAATACACAAAGGAAAATGCACAAAATATATTTTTTTAAACTTTGGAAACTGACGTTATTTTCAGTGTAAAGTAGCAATTAGTACTAGGAATAGAATAGCTCCTTAGTTTGGTTCACTATAATGACAGTTCATTCAACTTAGGTGCAAACCTATTGTTCATAAATATTACGTATATTTATGAACAATAGATTTGCACCTAATAAATAAGTTACTTAGCAAGTGTCAAGTTTAACTTACTAAACAAGTTTAACGTAATTAAAATAATTTTTAAATAAATAAAGAAAAAGGTATTGAAATTGTCATTTTGTTGTTACAGTAAATCCAACAGAACCGAACCAATCGGTTAGTAAGGACATTTTCACAGAAATTTCCTTTAAAGTTGACTTAAGGCCGTACCTGAATTTTCCGGGTTCCAGTGCTGCTCCCATTTAAAATAAATCATTTTAAAGAAAACGGAAGCATCATTTAAAATTTTGCTACTACCAAGTCCTAGATAACCCTTCAAAGTATTTTATGAACTACTGTTTACAGTTTAAAGTATGAACGTTAAGCTTTACTACGCACATTTGCAAAAAAACGGCCACTTTTGGCAAATGTGCGTAGTAAAGCTTAACATTCTCAGTTTAAACTACTGGTTGAAAATTTCTTGCGACCCCCTTGGGCCATAGAGAGACAAAAAAAATTGTGTCATTGCGGCTCGGGACGTCGTTTAATATAATAAATATTTATGGACAAATCACACAGATTGAGCTAGCCCCAAAGTAAGTTTGAGACTTGTGTTATGGGATACCAACTCAACGATACTATATTTTATGATAAATACACATATAGATAAACACCCTAGACCCAGGACAATTTGAAAATGATCATTTTCCATCTTGACCTGACCGGGGATCGAACCCGGGACCTCTGGTGTGACAGCTGGGCATGATGACCACCTAGGGCACAGAGGTCGTCAATATAATGTAGTAGTGTCGAACTTTGCCTTTTTCCTCATGCTGGCGACCTTACTCGGGGGGAGTAAGGTTTTGCGATCCACCTAGGTGGGGGTCGTGACCCACAGTTTAAAAAATACTCAAATAGGCCATATGGCTTGGACCTGACCGAGATAAGTATAGAGGTACATATATCTCGGCTACCCTAGTCGCATTGCTGTATCTATCATACAAACGAAGACGTTTCATTTTAGGATTCTTTCATACAACAATGCAAAAATATAAATAATTTTAGTATTAATTTCCCAGCAGCTGCCAAGTGAGTCGTCTCAAGGCATGTGACGTCACCGATCAGCATAGGAATGCCCCGACTAGGTCAGGACCATTAGCTTATCGTGCGAGCTGCTGTGCATTATTTGTCATGCTGTTCAATCAAGCACACTGTTTATCAACGCCTACGTTTATATTAAACTTTTATTTACTAAGTAATTATTTGTCCAGACTATTTTCTGCTACAAGAAGAAAATTCTCGTTTCTATTACATAGTAGTTGAAAAAAATATTCCTTGTCACTATTTACTAGATTATGACGTATATTCACATCCCTATTGTCATCCAATCCAAAAACTAGATCTATAATAACGATTTGGCTGTCATTTTAACTAGTCGCCTGCATATTATCAACTATTCTTAGGAGTGCAATTGTAGCATGTTTGTGCTTAGTGTTTTAGTCGCCTGTTACGACATCCACAAGAAGAGATTGAGTAGTCCTATTCTATGCCGGAAGCAAATCAGCTTAGATTACGATGACTATTATTATTTTGAATGTAAGATATCAAAATCTTAAGGAACTGCTATCTATTGATGACTTTTAAAACTTTAAAAGCATTCGGAATTATGAGAAATTTAATTTATTAATTCCAATTTTTGTTCAAAATGATCGATGACGTGTCGATACTCCGTCATCAATTAATCGTACAAATCGGATGTATCGATTAATCCGCAATAACTATTTGTCGTCGGCAGTGGTATCTACTCGCCTACTTATACTATAATGTATTCTTGAACCTACGTACAGCGTAGGTGCTGTACTGCGTTTCTGATGTCTTGATACTTGCCGATATCATTTGTCAATTCACATCGACTGCCAAAGGGCCTTCGTTGTTTCAATAGTTTTTGAATTTGCTAGGGTTAGCAATGTGTCTATCGACTTTTAATCAGGATTATAAAATATACCTTTTTCTTAATCCTTTAACACCCTTAGGTTTGAGACCTCGAATTTCCAGTCCTTTGTCAAAAAAATCAATTACTTGAACTGAACCGCAGACAAAAAGTTCTCGAACCCTAGCTGTTCATATCTCAACATAAATTGAAAAATTATGCTTTTGCTGGAATTTTGCCACTGCCTTATCGTCATCAAGCAGCAGTAAGTTTTCATTGAACATACCCCCCCTTCCCCAGAGATTTTTAAAATAACTAATTGAAGGTGTCCTACGCTGGACTTGCCAGTATATGGTCGCCATTCGAAAACCTTCCTGCCCGGTAATCGGTTCGTGACAGTCTTCTGCATAGCAATTATGGCATCGAGGATAATACGTAACCTTGCGGTACTCCAGTATTAAATTCTATGCTATAGCAAACACGCCCTTAATTGACTGTTTTAATTTATCTGCTGCATATAAAAACTAGAAAACTACTTAGTTACTTAATTCCACGAACAGTAAAAAAGACTTGCATTTTTAAATGTAAATTAAGGAAGTCGAAACTGACTGCTCAATAGCTCATTTGAATTCACAATAACGATGGTTTGCTGAATAATTCTAATTAAAATCATCTCAGATATTACTATACTATAAGTTATAAATAAATTTTTGATTTTATACAGTCCATACATGAATAGAAAATGTTAATAGGAGAAATTTGTTTGCACTCATATTCGAACATCTCTACGAATACAGACCGCAAAATGTAGTATCTTTCGTAGTACATTTAATCTGTAAATATTGGGCGAGAGAAGAATATTGATAATATTTTCAATTCTAATTATAAGCTAACTTTATAACCACTGATCAAAACCCTAACGTCAAGTACACGCAAACGAAACGCAATCAAAACGTGGTAAGCGGCATTTGTATATAGTTTTACCAACTATGTATGTGTTGTGCCGTGTCGTGACCCTATTGCGTGTGTGAGTCATGGCGCGTGCGCAACTCTGAGGTTTTAAATTTCGAGATCATTCGAATTCGAATTTCGAACGATAAGGTATGTGCTTGTGCTTATGTGCTATTATACCTCCTGTGTTTGGCGGGTTACCTGGTGTTGAGGTCGACAATGTTTTTAAATGTTTGATTAACAAAGGTTCCTGGCGACCACCCAATAGGTTATTTGATAAGTACTTACACTCATTTGCATGAAGTGTCAGTGGTATCATGTTCCATTTTACATTATAGTCTTCAAGTATATATAAAATATTATGAGCAAATGACGTAATTATGTAAGCTACAAGAGGATCAATGTTCATATAGCTTTGCCTTGGCATGATATCAGATTTCAGTAAGTACAAACATTATTTCTCTATCGGTGTGAATCTATAAAATATGTACAGGAAAGTGCAGGAGGATCTTTAAATACTTAACCACAAATAAAGTAGGTATAGCGCTTGTTCAAATTAGTACGTACCTAATGTCAGTTGATTATTTGAACAAGTGAGCAAAACGATTACATCGAAGTTCTTCTCTCCTCTATTTGGGCAGTCCAGTTGAACCAAAGATACCTACTAGAGTATCTTCGGAACATCATGAAATTCGGTACATTTTACAGATAAAAAAACTATAACTTTAAGCTATCGAAAGATTGAAAATTGATGTATTTTAGAAATTATAGGTAAGGATATGAATAGAATAGATCACAATTTCGTGAATTCTGGTAGACGAGTAGATAAGGTATAATAAAATATTTTTTCAAATCTTATATGAGACCCTCACTAGACACTTTTCCTTTGCTATTAACCCTACAATATTCCTTCATTGGAAGAATTTTCATGAGTAATTGATGTTGTCATAATTAACAAGTCTATTACCCACCGTGGGTGTGGCGTTGGTGTGTGCGGCAAGTACCTCGTTATGCAATTATTGTAGCTGTAACGTGTAATTGGGAACCAATTTGCAAACGAGGTTCCATATAAAGTATTAAGAATCAAATATTCATTCAGAAAGTTCATCTTATGTTCTTATGCATTAAGTTCATCTACGGTCTTCGTAAGTACGACCATGTGTCTAAATTCCGCTCTGAACTCAAGTGTTTACCTATCAGACTTCGCCGAGATTGGCATACCCTTTCCCAGTTATATACCATACTCTTTAATCCCAAATCTCCTAGGTATTTAAGGGAACGCTTCGTTTTTCCGTGATGCAGATTAACTAACTAACTCATAGGCCCTTAGTTTTTTCTACTCCTTGAAGGTTTAGGACATAAACTCGTTTGTTTATCGAACCATACTTCCTCTTCTTGCTAGTTTGATAGCTAGAGTACATTCTTTTGTCTAACTGCGAACATTAAATCATTAATATGTCTTGCAAATCGAAGTTTTCCTTCGGGACGAGCCTCCCAAGTCGATGCCACATTTTTATCGTCATCTTATATAGGCACAACTATTTTATCCACAACAAATTCAGGCATAATCACCCCTATATCATTAAACATAGAGTCTATGTAATATGTTTTGCTACCGTTGCGTTCTACCATCAGATATCATACGGAATTAATCGTATTATTACGAACGCCACCAGAATATTGATATCTGTCGGTGTTTTAGTTGGTTCTTAGAATTATTTTTGTACTCGTTACATTACAAGGTAGCCATGTTCAGTACGTTCTGGGAATCTATACTGTCTGGATTTCTTTGAACGTAAAATACGTTTTTACATGCTTTTATTGTTTCAAAAAAGCTTCTAAACTCAAAATTTTATTTGAATTTCTAAGATACCTAGTAACGACATTGATTTAAAAACAATAAACACGTGTCAATATAAAAAAAAACGCTATTCTGAATATTAAAAAATGAGTTAAATGTCAATTAATCTTGATCTCTGTGCCACAGGCTAGAAGGCACGAAGAGCCATTGAGATGTTGTCTCTAGATATCAGCTGCGTTTATGCAGTTTGACACCAATGTTAACTTCTACAGGCTGACTTTTTATCCACCGCAAAAATTTTTGGAGCAAGTTCAGACCATGAACTATTTCTATAAAAAAAGTTATTAAAAATCGAAAAAAATTTTTCGTCCTCCCATACAAATCAGCGCTCAGCCAAACGTATTTTGTGTGGGAGATGAATTTGTTTTATTGATTGAAAAAAAAATTTTGAATTTTTGAATCAATACCTACCTATAAAAAATCTAATTAAGACAAGACGAGTCAATTGTCCCCCCCAGAAAAATTCACGGCATAAAGAAATTAAATGGAAAACTATAAGAGCTAAGTAGGGTTTACAAATTAAAGAGTATAGTCAACCAATTTATTAGTCGCATTTAGTCGTTTAACCGTGAAGCGTGAACTCTCTAAGTCCTCATTCACAACTACGGAACCCTACACTACGCGTAACCCGACACGCGCTTGGCCGGTTTTATATTGTTTTGTTTCTTAAATTACAATGAAAACAAGCTCCATTTCGATAATAACGGCATCCCCAAATGCTAATATAGTTAAATAAATTGTGGATTCGCACCACGGATCCACGGCTTCTGTCTTCCGTGTAGGTTCCGGGTTCGATTTCCGTGGCAAGTTAAACATTTTGTATTCTGTTTTGTACTATCGATATCCTTTCGTTTTATGTCATGAAGACATTTTATTTATTCCTAATAATTCGTAGAAATGAATAACATTTAAATTATATGTATATTTATTGTGTAATATTATATAGGAATGTGGTTTTAGTAAATAATAAGTCTGCTACACTTGCAGCCCTTCTACCAACTTCTCGACATGTCCCAAAGGCAAACTGTTAGATAATACATTAGCGTTAAGTTTGACCTATTGTAATCAATCAAATATAGATCGTGTGCAATAAACTTAAATAAATAAATAATTAATGATAGTATCTTTATTTAGAAAATTTAATTTAACTTCTTAATTATGCAGGATATCTGAAGCTATTACTTTAGAAATTTAACAAAATTAAATGCAAGAGAAATTAAAAATCGCTCGAAAGTTCAAGTTCATCCCCAGTAACTTTTTTCATTTTAAACTTTAAACTTTTTAGTTCATTATTTTAGACAAAAGCTTGTTATTAAAAATATTTTTAAAATAATTACTTATTTCTAACCAGCTAAGTTATCTTTTTTCTCAAACATGCATGATTTTTTGTTAAGTTTAAAATTGTTTCTCCCACAATTTTAAACTTAACATAAAATCCGCGTCACTAACTGTGTTACGCATATCAAGATTATTAATAGAGGAGAACTCCTAAACGGGCGATGGAGTGGCCACGAATGGACCGACAGACAGGCCTTTTGTTGGTAAAGATATGCCAGTTTTGGGGTATGAAAGTGGAGGGTTATGGAGAGATGACTAATAAGGTTTTATGTGCGGATGCAGTATGACGACCTCCGTGGTGTAATGGTCAACACGCTAGTCCGCCAATCTGGAGGTTCTGGATTCGATCCCCAGCCAGGGCAAGTTGGAAAATGGCCTTTTTCAAATTGTCCTGGGTCTTGGGTGTTTATCTATATATGTATTTATTATAAAATATAGTATCGCACAATGAGTTAGTATCCCATAACACAAATTTAAAACTTACTTTGGGGCTAGCTCAATCACTGTGATTAGTCCCTTAAAAAAAAAGTTAAAAAAAAGACGGGTTGCACTCCAGGAGTGCCGGCAGAAGTGAAAACTTGAATATTAACGTTGTGCATTTTTGATACTCGTATTTTGGAATGGTTAGGGAATAATTTTGCGCGAAGTGCTTTAATTATCAGTATAAAAGTACTATCATTTATGTGATAGAATACAATATTTATGTATTGCGCTATCGTACACAAACATGACAATTTATATTACATTAAAAAGTTTATCTCTCAGCTAAACGCAACAGCAGGCGCAGGCATACATTTTTGCCACGTAGAAAGAGAGGGGGATACTTCCTCTCCTACGCCGCGCCGGCTGTCTACTCTCCATCCGTCTTACGAATTTTCGATCAGGACACGTGTCCTGACGCGAGTTTAACATTTTTACCCATTACAAAAAAAGTGCACAACGCCGATAAAGAAGTTTTCACAACAAAAATTTAAAAAAAAATAAAAAAAAAGTAAAAAAAAAGTATGTTTGGTAGAGCATTAAAAAGTGATATTTTTATTCATAAAATGTATATATAGTTAAATAGTAATTATTTCATCATCAATATCATCATTATCAGGTCTTTATAGTCTCCACTGCAGGAGCACGACCTTCTCTGTACTACCAGAGAAATATATTAGCCAGAGCAGTCAGCGGATTTGGCCTACACTCTCCACGCTGGCCAGACGGGTTGGTGAGGTCTCATTGTGGTTATAAGCTTTGTTTAGCTTGTGTTTCCTACGTCGCCTTCTGCGACATTCACGGGAAGACTTGGAGTGGTCCTATTCTACTCTGCCGGGAACCACACGGCTTATAATAAGCCGTGTGGTTCCCGGTCATTATTTAAAAAATATTTTTAAAACAAGCTTTTATGTAAAACGATGAACTTTCACTTTACTACGATCCTGACAGACCTCTTTCATGCCGGTTATGGGTACTTCTGACCTCTCTAAGTACATGGATAATGGGACACACATAATACATCATCCGCCTTGCATATATGGCATCGAAATT
The DNA here is from genome assembly GCA_963576875.1 of Acrobasis repandana. Lineage (NCBI taxonomy): Eukaryota > Metazoa > Arthropoda > Insecta > Lepidoptera > Pyralidae > Acrobasis > Acrobasis repandana. Next base: position 6,702,927 of record OY756238.1, read on the forward strand.
GATGGGTACACAATCAACTAATAAGATTTATCCTTATAATTAATCATCAACATGATTTTAATTACATTAGTCAATTAATTGAATTGAAAAAAAAGTCTTTAATAACTTTATGTAAGTCATGAATAAAAGATGAGAATAACTCCTTACGCATTATAATTACCCCTTGGCGGGTAATTAAATAAACTTAAAGCAATATAGACCTTACATGAGGTATATGACCATCTCGACACAGGTGGAGGTACCCGTTATTGTAATAGATAGATATATAATTAGAATAAGGACGGATCACACTGATTTAACTAGCCCCAAAGTACGTTTAAACTTGTATTATGGGATACTAACTCAACGATACTATATTTTATAATAAATACATATACAGATAAACACCCAAGATCCAGGATAATTTGAAAAAGGGGATCAAACCCAGAACCACTGTATTGGCGGACTAGCGTGACGACCATTACACCACCGAGGTAATGTAATGTAGTGTAGGTACTAAAATATATGGACATAAACTGTCATACAGTCAGTTCATGTTGGCAACTTCTACGCGTGTCTGAAGAAAAAATAATGCGATTGCGTCAATTCTTGGAGAAGTTCCAATATGACGCAGTTTTCTGGATATTGCTCTAGATTTTTATCAGTCCCGCAACAAGACTCGTTAGCTCAGTAGGTTAGAGCACCGATATACAGTTTCACTTGATCATCGGAGGGCGGAGGTTCAAATCCTTCACGAGTCATTAATTTAATTTTTAATTTTTCTACTGTGATTTCCAACAATGACATATGGTGCCAAAACATGGCCGCTTACCAATGAGGCTGTGTACCGAATAAGAGTTTCACAGAAAGCCAAAGCGAACCATGGAGCGAGCCAAAAATTGCACCAAGCAGTTGTATTTTTGTTTTGAAAGGTGAAGTGGTAGCATAAGTGGCACCCTCATTTGAAATAAATTGTTTAAAACTAAATATCACCATATTTAGTTGTAAACAATTTATTTCAAATTAGGGCGCCACTTATGATACCACTTCACCTTAAGAAGTAACTGAAATTTTTAAAAACAAAAATATAATTGCTTGGTGCAATTTTTCCACTCTCCGACTGTCTTCACCTCTAATTATGCCACGAAATACCTATATGGCTTTGCTAAGCAGACAGAGCCCAGGGCCGCACGACCCAAATCAAACTTTTAGCTAGATGGTGGAAAAGGAAGTCAAAATACTGATGGGCTGCTAGCCGTATCACCTATTAGCACGATTCGCATTTTTGCCCATTTCCTCGATCGGCTTTTACGATTTGCGGGGGAAGAAAAACAGCTGCTACATTCATGCCGTAATCAAATCTTGCAAGCTAAATTAGACCCACTTCCCATTGTTCGATTGATCTGAAACTTCACATACTTATGTAAGTTGGGTGATAATGCAATATTATAGTACCAATGACCTGATATCATGATGAAGCCAGAAGGTGGCCACGGCATCTCTGTGATAACATAGCCCCACTGAGTTCGGGCTAAATTGATTCGTCTTGAGAAGCATATAAACGTTTTGGTTTTTTTTTTTTTTCTTAAATAAAAGCTTTTAAATGTTTTTTTTATATAATTACTTGTTTCCTAGACCAGCATAAGCTTTATCACCTTTTAATCATCATCATTATCAGGTCTTTTTTAGTCTCCACTGCAGGAGCTCGATCCTCTCTGTACTACCAGAGCCATATATTAGCCATAACAGTCAGAGGATTTAGCCTATACTCTCCACGCTGACCACACGGGTTGGAGAGGTATCATTGATGTTTATAAGCTTTGTTTAGCTTGTGTTTCATAAGTCTTCTACTACGACATCCACAGGGAGACTTGGAATGGTTATATTTTACTCTGCCGGGAACCAAAATTTTTAATAATAAAGCCCTTTAATTCGTGCTTTCCCAGCTTATAGCTACCTGCAGAAACTATTTCCAGTATGAATCTATTAACCCGTTGAAATTATGTATTCTGATTACATAGACCAGGCTTCCGCCGCAACGCTTACATGGACATAACTCTTAATTAAAAATCCTTTAATCTAATGAATGCTCGGTTTTTATTAAGGAATGTGTTTATAGCATTGCAGACACATAGTAAATAACATAATTATGTCTGACTGCTTGTAATATTGTTAAATGGATAAAGCCTTTTTTGTAATCAGTATTATTAATAATCTTATGTCGTCATCATCATCCAGAGGTTCAATCCCAAGCCAGGGCAAGATGGAAAATGGTCATCTTGTTTGTTTGTTTGTTTGTTAAAATCTTTATTGCACCAAAACATAATGATACAGATTAATAGATTAAAGAAAACAGATGTCAAAAGGCGTCTTCAAACTGTCCTGGGTTTTGGGTGTTTATCTATATATGTATTTATTACAAATTATTCTATCGTTGAATATAGTATCCCATAATAAAAGTTTAAACTTACTTTGGGGCTAGCTTAGTCAGTGTGATTTGTCCATAAATATTTATATTTATTTATTTATCATCAATTGAAGTGCTGGATGTCCACTGTTGGTATAGGCCCCCTATAGATAAAACTTACTAGTACTTAAGTTCACTGGAACTTACTAATAATTGATAAAAACGTCTCAAATCAGTGTGAATGTACATATGTATGTAGCAGACACAAAGACAAACAAAACTTTACTTTTTATAATTTGTAAGGAATTACCTAAGCAGCATTTTATAACAAAGCCTTTCTGGCGACAAATACTGTTAGTGAGTTTCTTTCGGTGTTTCTTCTCAGCAGTGGTCTTTCAAAACGTATCTTAGTATCGTTAGCTTTTCTTTAAAAAAACGAGAAAACCTGATTATTTTATTAAACTTAGCGGTAAGTAGAATAGAAACACTCCAAGTCTTCCCGTGGATGTCGTAGAAGGCGAGTTAGGAAACACAAGCTACACAAAGCTTATAAACATCAATGAGACCTCTCCAACCCATCTGGCCAGCGTGGAGAGTGTAGGCCAAATCCTCTGACTTCTCTGGCTAATTAATATATGGCTCTGGTAGAACAAAGAGGGTTGTGCTCCTGCAGTGGAGATTAATAAACGGACAAAGGCGAGTCGGACTCGTACATGAAGGGTTTCATACCACCGTACAATGTTTTAAAACGCTGAAGAAACACGTTTCTTGTATGACGACCCCCTTTAATTTTTTACTTTATTTTATTTTTAGTATTTGTTGTTATAGCTGCCACAGTAATACATAATCGGTAAAAATTTCAAGTGTCTAACTATTACGGTTCAAGAGATAGAGCCCTGTGACAGTGGGACAGACAGACAGACGGACAGACAGCGGAGTCACAGTAATAGGGTCCCGTTTGCACCCTTTGGGTACGGAACCCTAAAAAAGACCTGATGATGATGATGATGAACTAAACTTATTGAAGTGTAAAAGGCCCTATTACTAAATAAACATTAGATTTTTCTTCATAATACAATAGAATCCTTGTATTTTATATGACAATATATATATATTATTCATAGGGATTTCTCAATTATGCAAAAAAAAATCTTACACAATTTATGCTTTATTAATTACTAACCACATAGATAAGATATCTAACAAAACTGACTCGTAATATTACTTATATGTTAGGAAAAACTAATAAGTCATTTTATTGTTTCAAACTAAGTTTAAATTTGTTTTATTTGAAGGGATATCCCCTATTTTAAATTAAAGTGTTTCATTTTCTTCAAGAAAAGACTTCAAGCATCTTTGTCTATTATTAGGTGTTAGCTATACCTAATCGAAAGAAAACACTAAATTTTCATTTCCAAAAAAAAATACACATCGCAATAATAATTTTGCCTAAATTAAGATAAAATCTATTTGGTGGTTAGTAATGACGGGTATTTGTGAGACATCCGAATTGCGCTGTGCTATTGCCATAAAATATAGGGACGGTGCATATAGGGACATTTTTATCTTCATTATAGATACGTACATACATAATTACAATTCCTGGGATAGACGGAGTTTTTTTTTTATAAATAGACAGAGCTAAGAGTCGCAAAACCAAAAAGCCATGTTCAACAAGATCGCTTCGTACTCGAAACTCGTGTTAATATAATAAGACACAATAATAAACCCTAATAGATATATATATATCTACTACGAGTATGACTATAATATTTATTTTATTTTTGATTTTCATAGAAAAATTGATAATGGAGGTTTTGCTTAAGGAGAAATTTTTCGAAAGAGACATTATGCGAAAGGGACATTTTGGGAAAGGTACATTCTGCGAAAGGGACATTCTGCGACGAAGCAAACGAGATGGCTTTGTTTTAGCAACTAAAAATCAAATCACCTACAGCATGTTAATTAATTTAAAAAATGTATTTATCATACTGAATACGTATGCCATTCATAAAATATTTAAATCAAAGCAATAATTTGAAATGATCAAATGACTCAAGCTTCTTTTAAGGGCAAGCATTGAATTAAGGCCACTAAGTATGTACGCCGCGGGGCCCAGTACAAGGATGTCATTAACGCTAGGTGACTGGGCCTTAAAAGGGGGGCAATTTAGCCAATTAATAAGGAAGGATCGCTCAAGGTCGAGTGTTAAGAAACGTGATAAACAAGCGACTTACTCGGGCTGTGGCTACGTTCTAAGTAATAACTCAAGTATCTTTGATACTTTGATAATAGGGCAAGTCATGAGTAGCTGAAGATGCTGACGATGCTACTCCTTGTGAAGACCAGGAATATGAGTTTCTGCTCATACTCGTACTGGGTGACTTTTCTAACTACCAGCCAAATTTTGGAGCAGGATTAGTCATGATACTGAACTACTATCTTTTAGAAACAAAAAACAAAATATAAATTTCGCCTTACCATACAAGATTTTGTAGGGCTGAAAGTTTTTATCGATATCCAAATTTAAATATCCAGTTTTTATGAAAAGTAGTTAAGTATCATTGACGGAAATTGCTCCAAAAATTTGGCTGCTGTTTAAAAAGTCACCTTGTATAAAATTGACTATTTTGTTTTTCATATACTAAATGATAAATTTTATATAAGGTGACTTTAGTGACAACGGTAACTCATGTTAAATCTGGACGAACTACAAGTAGTAGTAGTAGGGCTTTCAATCGTTGTTTATAAAATAAATTGAAGGGTTATCTAAAATGGTTATCTAGACATTCATGAAATCAAAAATGACAGCCCTGTAATTTTTGATTTCATGAACGTCGCCACTCGTGAGTACTTCCGAATTATCACTTTATTTTCTCTATCTCTTATCGAGAGCGTTATAAGTAGAGATCGAATATTTGGATGCGTATTTAAAAAAATCCCAAAATCCCGAGAAATTCAAATTTAAGTGTATAATACTCTGTGAGACAATAATCCCAATTTGACACAAATGACAGTTGCCCTTTTACAAAGTAATATGGTTGCCTAGAATCCCGGGATTTAATTTTTATTAAACATATTTTAAAAAGCCGCTTCCATATTTTGTTAGCCAAAAATAACTTTAGGTGTAAATATGCATCCGATTATCGTATCTCTAGTTATAAGCTAACACTGGTGTCGGATTGTTCAAGCTGCCTTAAGACATCTGACATAGCTCATTGATAATAATCAAAATTCAAGGCTCATTAAATTTGACAATAAAGATACCAAAATCAAAGCGATTACGAGATGACTTCAGTTTAAAACTACTTTTTACTGAAAACAAAAATTGAGGTCATTCTCACTTGTGTTTTGCTTAAATGTTGCGTTGACGCGTTGACGTCTTTTCGTCAAATAGAATTTATTTTTGGGTTTTGATTTTACATTAGTCATGTCATTACCCGTATTTGGTTCCCAAGATACAGGGTTTCTTTAGTTTGGGAATCATAGCAATGTCTTACAATTTCCAATTTTGTTAAGCACTGCATTCTTATTTTCTTTTTATTATGACTCGACCATTGTTCCAAAATTTTAGAAGATTCTAAAAACTATGTCCTCGATATTAAATGGCACTAATATTTATTTGAAAATGCCTGAAACAAAGTATCTTTTACATTGTTATTTGAATTGAATAATATCATTAATAAAATGGGTACAATTACGTCTATGAATATAATTATGCCTACTGTATATTTCAGTCCAGCAGCTACAGCGTAAACACTGGAAATCCCGCTTTTTGACCGATAAACTCCTGCGGTACGTCATCAGGAATATTTATACGCAATAATAATTTTAAAATGTTAAATAATATATTATTTATTGGACGTAATAATAATAAACAGAGTATTTTGCTTATCCGGTTATCATTTTAGAAGTTGACCAAGAGAATTGACATTCTTTTACCCGACACCCGACTACGGCGATGTCAAAAGGAGGGTTATGGTTTTTGTATTTTTGTATGTATGTATGTTCATCCGTTTTCTCGTATCTTCAAAGATATCCATGACACCTTGATTTTGACCATGCGGTATGATGGCAAGAACGCTGGCTGTATTTCCTCTCTGAATAGCTATGCTAATTATTTGAGAAAAGGAACAGCTAGCCCTCTTGTCATTGCACTAGCGGCGGTGATCAGGCGCAGTTATCTGTTTGAGGAAGGCCCTCGCGCGGGGGCTCCATGGTCTGTCCGTCTGTCCGTCTGTCCGTCTGTCCGTCTGTCCGTCTGTCCATCTGTCCGTCTGTCCGTCTGTCCGTCTGTCCGTCTGTCCGTCTGTCCGTCTGTCCGTCTGTCCGTCTGTCCGTCTGTCCGTCTGTCCGTCTGTCCGTCTGTCCGTCTGTCCGTCTGTCCGTCTGTCCGTCTGTCCGTCTGTCCGTCTGTCCGTCTGTCCGTCTGTCCGTCTGTCCGTCTGTCCGTCTGTCCGTCTGTCCGTCTGTCCGTCTGTCCGTCTGTCCGTCTGTCCGTCTGTCCGTCTGTCCGTCTGTCTGTCTGTCCGTCTGTAACAGGGCTCTATCTCTTGAACCGTAATAGCTTGACTCCTAAAATAATCACCGATTATGTATTACTGTGGCCGCTATAACAACAAATGCTAAAAATTAAAAAAAAAAAATTAAGGAGGGTCGTCATACAAGAAACGTGTTTCTTCAGCGTTTTAAAACATTGTACGGTGGTACGGAACCCTTAACGTACGATTCTGACTCGCACTTGCCCGTTTATTTGTCTCCACTGCAGGAGCATGACCCTCTCTGCACTAAGCTACCAGAGCCATATATTAGCCAGAGTAGCCAAAGGATTTGGCCTACTCTCTCCACCCTGGCCAGACGGGTTGGAGAGGCACGTTCCGGAAATGTGCCTACATTACAAATTATAACTCTCCCGAGCTCGGATTAAAAATTGTCCAAGCTTACTATATCTATTTTGGTACTGCCTTTATTTTTTATACGGGTTATTTCATTAAGTCAGATAGTATCAACCACCCACGCCGCATAATGACTTGCCATATCAAAGTCTATGGTACAGGCGACCACAAAAGGTATACCGTTATGGTGCCCTATTTAGTGTGCACTATGGTATTTAAATTAAGATTTTAAGGCTGATTTAACAATGGATTTCACACTAGCCTTCGATGTTCAATGCTTTTGGTGTATACGAGTACGTTGACAGTTAGCGTGATAATGTAATTGTACTTTGGCAAAATAGGTACTCTTGTGTGAAAGTGTTATACCGTTATATTAGTTTTTTAGGTTTCCGTACCCAAAGGGTGCAAACGGGACCCTATTACTGAGACTCCGCTGTCTGTCCGTCTGTCACAGGGCTCTATCTCTTGAACCGTAATAGCTAGACACTTGAAATTTTCACCGATTATGTATTACTGTGGCCGCTATAACAACAAATACTAAAAATAAAAAAAAGTTAAAAATTAAAGAGGGTCGTCATACAAAAAATGTGTTTTTTAGCGTTTTAAAACATCGTACGGAGGTACAGAACCCTTCATCTACGAGTCCGACTCGCACTTGCCCGTTTATGTAGGTTTTCGTACCCAATGGGTGCCAATTCGACCCTATTACTGAGACTGTATCTGTCCCACTGTTACCAGGCTCTATCTCTTGAACCTTATTATCTAGGCTCTTAAAATTTTTACCGATTGCGTTGCCGCTATAATAACAAATACTAAAAATAAGATAAAGCTAAAAATTAAAGAGGGTCGTCATACAAGAAACGTGGTTTTTAACGTTTTAAAACATTGTACCCTTTATGTACTAGTCCGACTCGCACTTGACCAGTTTTTTAAAAAAACACTTTTTTATAATATAAAACTAAAAAGAATAGTGTTACAAATCTATCTTCTAATATTTTTTTGCTTGGAACAATGCAAGTAATATTAACCAACTCATCAAAGGAGAAATTTCTCAATTCGATTCTACGAGTATTTTATTAATATTTGTAATCCCAGAACACTGTTTCAGAATTATTGTAGATGATAATGATTATAAAATTTATTAAATTATTAAAATTGGTTCAGTGGTTTAGTTTTTAGACCAAAATAACTGAAAAAACATAAAGCATTTTCTCTCAGTTTACGATAGGGATAAACAGAGAGAAAAAATTGTGCGGCGCAAAATACCCATGTAACATGTAGTAGGTACCTAACCTACAATACAAATATATCATGTTACTAAATATGATTTCTGCCTTTTTTGAGACTGTATCATGTACCTAATCTACAATAAAAATATATAAATATAATAAATATACTCGTAAATATATAAGGACAAATCAAAATACTAGAATAGTAACAACAAACTAGTCAGTTTTTTCAAATGTTTTGTAATCTTTCGTCACTGTGTTCGAATGTACGAGTCTTATATTACTGCAGAGTTCATGTCCTCGACTGCCGCTATCGGAGAAAGTCAGTAATAACCGGCTAAATACTGTCATTCGCCATGTTAATTGTCCAACATTAAGGTTATGTTGTCTTATTTTGACTGAGTTGGAAGTTGTAATAAACGGGCAAGTGCTAGTCGGACTCGTTCATGAAGGGTTCCGTACCACCGTACAATGTTTTAGAACGCTGAAGAAACACGTTTCTTGTATGACGACCCCCTTTAATTTTTAACTTTATTTTATTTTTAGTATTTGTTGTTATTGTGGTCATAGTAATACATAATTGGTAAAAATTTCAAGTATCTAGTTAATGCCATTATGAAGATCAAGTTAAAAAAACACGTTTCTTGTATGACGACCCCCTTTAATTTTTATGTATTTTTTATTTTTAGTATTTTTTGTTATATCCGCCACAGTAATACATAATCGGTGAAAATTTCAAGTGTCTAGCTATCACGGTTCAAGAGATAGAGCCCTGTGACTGATGGACAGACAGACAGACGGACAGACAGACAGACAGACGGACAGACAGCGGAGTCTCAGTATAGGGTCCCGTTTGCACCCTTCAGGTACGGAACCCTAAAAATGAGCGAGTCAGGTATTAAATGATTGCGACATCAAATCTAAAGTATGAAATTAAGTTGAAATCTTAAGTGGTCATTACACTATCCAATTTGAAGGAATCCTAACTAGGAAATCGGAAGATGTAAACGCAGTTAGGATTGGATCTGATTTAGAGTAAAAAGGACGTTTTGACCGCTCTACTTCCATGTACTCTGTGGATTAATTCCAAAACGCAATAGGTCACAAGCAACATATGAAACAGGATTAACCTTATAATAAAAGCAATAAAGATAGTTTTTGTTTACGTCGCCGTCGGTCATGCGCTTCGATTTAGGATCCAATTTAGTATATTGTGTTCCCTAGCTAACAATTTAGGAACACAACTGTTCCTAGATAGAGTTCCTACAAATTGGATAGTGTACTAACCGCTTTAGACAACTAGCCTGTTTCCGATTCTAAATTCATATTTCAGTATTTACTAGTAATAAATACCACTACTAGTTAAACGTATTGGGCTTTATTTTTGGTGCACAAGGATGCTCAAGACCATGCAAAGTGGAAAAGAAAAAGATGGAAAGCGGATCCCGGGCTTCACAGCATTACAGCCGAGGATGAGGAGAGAGAGACTGCTTCCGTGATGCAGTAGTCAAGGCGTTTGTCTTGTGATCCGGAGGTAGTAGGTTCAAATCCCACTGTGAAGCATACTTTGTGAAAAGTTTTTTCCAGTCTGGTTAGGATATTGCAGGTTTGAATCATCTGATTATCCGAAAAGAAAGATAATTTCGTGCTCCAGAAGGAACGTAAAGCTGTGGGTCCCAAACGTCATCTAGCGTTTGTTTAAACCTATCCTTGGACTGGTTCTGGTCTACCCTTTGAGTTGCGGAGGTCAGACGGTAGTCGCTCTGTGTGAAATCCAGTAACCTCGTCAAATCACCTAGGTTAGGTAGCGGATCCCAGGCTGTGAAGCGTTACCGCTGAGGATGAAACCGGGAACACGCTCGGATGATGGTGATGATGATGAATATTCATATAGTTTTGGATGGAACTAGTGAGACTAAACCTTAAATATAGTTTTAATTAAAGAAACAAAATCACATCTAAATCCTCCACCACACTATAATACCACAGAACCCCTAATTTTGGTTTATAGGTTAAAAATACCTACAGGTGCCAGCCTCATCTGTCCAGACCAAGCTTCCTTACGATCCCATAATTGCGTTATGATATTTGTATTCAGCAAAGAAATGCTGACAGCATTTTTGTTGACTTCTTGCACCGCGTAAAACGTTCGTATGACGCAAAGACCGTTTACAAATACTTGAGCTGTAGCGTCAGCAAAACTAGTCAGGATAACGTGATCGAGATGTCACGTGATAAAAATATAAATGCTATGACAGATATGTAAATGCTGTTAGTTTATTGTGGCGTAAGTTGCTTAATATTTTACAAGTTTTTTATAAAGTGCGCAATTTTTTATAGCAACGTCAGTCCATGATATTGATTACATTCCACAAAAAAATGCTTCATACCATTTAGAGTAGAAACGTTAGATCCTTTTTTTTTTATTTTATTTGATTTTCAGATTAGTTTTACGTTTTAGATATAGTTTAGTTTAGTTGGTACCTACCAAATGTTTTTATTTTTTCATATATCATTCATAAAAAAGAAATGCTATATTGCTAAATATATACCTAGTTAGATAATATAGATTGATTGTTCATATTTTTAAAAATAGCAAAGTAAATATAATAAAAATATTATTACTCTGTGCTACTACGCACGTATATACTACGTACTATACGTACATCGATTAGTATATCTTTTATTTTATTGTAACTAACATTATTTTGGATTCTTATTAAGAATATATATATATAAAAATTTAGCTCACAAGCTGGATAATATAATGTCTACGAGTTAAAAAGACTAATTTGTACCTGTAGAATTTAAAAAGAAAATCTTTGAACTCTTACTTAAAAAATATTCATGTGTCACGTTAACCTAACTTGCAGACCGTACTTTGATTAAGTTATTAGCAGTCCATGAACGATGTTGATCGGTCCTTTTAAGCCTCGGAATGCACTGCAGATCAGTTAGCTAATAAGGAATTAATATAAGGGCGCAACTTGGGCGCAAACAACATTTTTGTAGCGACTTATGCCACTTTTAAAACTAAATTAGCTGTCAGTGGTGCTTTTTTGGATTTTTGATTTATGTGAGATCTAGTCATGGCGTAAAAACTGTATAAATTATTTTTTCTTGAAGCATTTTGTCTCCTTAAAATGGAATTATTGATTGAATAAGATCTTCCATGCTAGTCTGGGAGAAAAGAAAAAACGTAGAATGTACCAGCTGCTTTTATTCTCGCGCAAATCGTAAGAACCGTTCGAGGGAAGGGGCAAGAGTCTGAATCATATTAATAGGCGATGAGCAACCCATCACTATTTTGATTCACTATTTCCACCATTACGGTAAAAGTGGCATTTGGGTCTTGCTCCCTATGCTCTGTTCAACCCGTTTGGGAAAAAGACGTGAGAGTGTATAAGATTATATTTTTATTTCTATAAGACTTATCCTAGTAAAACAACTGGCAGATAAGAGAGACAAATGGAAGAGAATTCATACTTTACCGACAAGAGCATAGCTCTTAAATATAGATAGATATAGATAGATAAATAGATAAGACTTATCCGATCGATATGTTGTTATATTATACGTAATTATTTCGTCAAAATTTTGTAAAAGATTTTGTGCAAAAAAGGTAAAAAGTTCGATTAATCTTACGATATACTTTTATATAGAAAACCTTTACATAAACATTTTCAAAATAGTTTAATGGATTATAGAATATAGCTTCTTCTTTGAAGAAAATACCTCGTTTTAGTAACCACAATGAAATTACAAATAGCCTAATTTTGCTTCAAATGTTCTTAGATCAAAATATATTCTTATTCTTCTTATCCAGTTTTTGCACAATCACGTCAGTGTACATATTTTGAAATGTATGCACTTACTACTCACCAGTATGATTTTTTTTACTACATATTTTCATTTTTCTGTTCGTGTAAATATTTTTTTAGCATACGACGTACGTTTAGTTTCCGCTTATTTACATTAGTTAGTACATATTTCTTCAAATGAAGATAACTTGTACAATAGTTATTTTTATTTTAGGATGATTTTTTTACAATGTTCTTTTCATTTAATTTTACTTACTTTAAGTGTTCCATGCTGGTCGGGGAGATGATAAAAAAACTTAGAATGCACCAGCTGCTTCTCTTATTTATTTATACTTTATTGTACACAAATATACATGTTTAAAGTACAACAGGCGGAACTCTTCCCGCGCAGTTCGTTAAATTCAATCGAGGGAATGGGAAAAAATCCTTTCCTAACACTCGCCCTAAAGATGATCGTCTAAATCGATCGAAAAAGGCCGACCACTTTTTCGACTATATAACGTGAGTTAACTTTTTTAAATTAATGTATTAATAAAGTGTTTGTGTGTAGTGCCATACTAAGACATTACAAAACAAAGACATAAATAAAATAAAATAGCCATTTATTCTACTACCATTTACAAAACATATGGTTCAATTCTGTGTCAAATAAATTTCCATAGTACAATAGATTAGATTAGTAATTAATAAAATTGTCAAATTGAAACAAAACAAAGACATGCAGCAGGATATTTTTTGCATTTATTCTAGAAAGATCTGTAATACAAATATAATTTGAAAAAATGGCAAAAAAATTTATGTTTTCTGCCCTAATCAGTAAGAATATTGTTTAAAAGGAAGATAATAATTAATAATAATAGTTTAATAGCGGCCAGCATTCTTGGCACTATGCCACATGGACACGATTTTTTAGATTAAATTTGTAGTAAGTAGGTATTTAACTTTTGTATATCTGTGTAAATATGTAAATTATTTTATCTTTCTTTTTTAAATAAACTATTTTTTTCTCAGATAATATCAACATAATCTTATAAATAAGCTAGCAAACCAATATAATATATTATAGAAAGAGCATCGATAATGCAAATAATACCTACCAGTTTCTCATATCACTCAAACAAACCTCAGTATTCAATCAAGATGCTTGTAGTTTTCTTTAACAAAATATGCAAATATATTTATTACCTATGCATAAATAAGTAGAGACAGGAAGTACCTCGACGTCTAAAAATTTAAATGTATAAAAGATAGTCACAGCCTTTGATAACCTTGCAATACGGTATATGTTTTGTTAAATTAGATTATGTGTAACTTGTATACTTTGGACAACATACTTGGACTTAATCCGTGGCATATTGGTTAACAGGCTAGTCCGTCACTCGGAGGTTCTGGGTTCGATTCCCAGCCAGGGCAAGTTGGAAAATGGTTTTTTTTAATTGTCTTGGGTGTTTATCTATATATTATAAAATATAGTATCGTTGGGTTAGTATCCCACAACACAAGTTCAAAAACTTACTTTGGGGCTAGCTCAATCAGTGGTATTTGTCCCTATATATTTATTTATTAATAAATATTTCGACCATATCAACATTCACGAAGTGTGTACCCTAAAAATGTTTCACATTGTTGGTAAATGTTTAATTAAAAAATATATCCAGACAAGAATTTTTTTAATAAGGTTGCCATTTAAATATTTTCTCGATGTAGTAAAATTGGCACTATAACTATCATGTCTTTATCACAGACAGAGCCCAGGGCCATAAGACTCAAAGACCACTTTAATGGTGGGTGGCCGTGATGGTGGGCGAGAAAGGGAAAAATACGAATCAAAATAGTGATGGGTTGCTAGCCGCACATGACACATTTTCGCCCATTACCTCGATCGGCTCTTACAATCAGCGCGGGAAAAGAAGCAGCTGGCAGTAAAATTTAAAGTGATTTAAGTAGTTTCTAGATAGTATACTTTATTGTATTCTCCATATTTCTGAAGTATCAGCAGAAAATTGAAATGGCACTGGGCGGAACACATGCTAAGAGAAAAGAAAGATAAATGGACTTAAATAATTACTGAATAGTACCCTAGAGAAAGCAAAAGAAGTAGAGGAAGACAGTTAAAGCGATGGGAAGATGATTTTAAGAAAGTAGCTGGTCCTGAATGGCTACGAATAGCAAGGGTTTGAGACAAGTGGAAAGCCTTAGAGGAGGCGTTGGTGGAAAGACAAGCTGCTAAAAGGGGAGATCAACCGAATGCCAAGAATATTATAGTTTAAGTTTAATTTATACTTTCAAACCTTTATTTTCAACTTTTAAAAATTATTCTACTGTCAAAATGTTTAAATTAGCAGCAACAAAGGCTTATTTTATTTTTATTTTAAGTAGTTTCTTGGGCATTTATCGTTAAGTTTGTATTTCATTATAATAACTTTAGGGCTAGCTCAATCTGTCTATTATTAGAAAGTAAAATTATCTTCTGAGTTACTTTGGAATAAACATTTTAACTAAATAACAAAAACATGTTTTTAGACGTAACTCAACAAGTATATAATGTAGAGCAAGTAAATGACGAACCTCGAAAGCTTTGGACATTTGACTTTTAAATGTGAAATCTGTTTTCTGCTGAGTCATTAGACCCGACTTTCTTAGCGGGATGAGTATTGGAGTATGCATAATACACCGGGTAGAGAGGACTCAGCATTAGAAAGCATATTTAAAATAGTTGTTATGAAATGCTTTTGAGGCTGTGATGAAAACAAATTGGATTCTAAATAATACGTACATATGTACTATGCAGTAGCGTGTATTTCATACAGACATGTAGAATTTGTCTATCCTGCCTGTGCCAACCCTAATAAAATGTCGGATACTGAAAATTAATGTATTTTGTTCGATATGGAACCGTTCTGGTAATTTAGGTAAGATTAGTGTGCACGTCACTGGTACTATGGTGCTGATGGAGTTGATATCTAAGAAAAAATCTAATTTAATAGTTACTGTAGTTTGTCTATATTTGGACAATAAATAAAAGACATGAAAACAAATAGATGCATATTTATGGAAGTATTTTGATGTAAAAAGTATATTTACATACATAAAGTGTTAAATGTCAAGAACATTTTTTTACTCGTAAACACAGTAAAAGGGATAATCACACATGATGTAGGCAAATCGGTAGACATTTCATTAGTTAAAATTGGTTCTAACGTGTCCGTCAAATGCAATCAATGCTACTTTGTTTTTCCATAGAACAGTTAAAAACTGAGCACTAAAAATTTTGACTTTATTCGTATTTATATTACAAACTAGCTTTTGCCCGCGGCTTCGCTCGCGTCCTTTCTTAGCGGATGCCTACGTCATAACATCTACCTGCATGCCAAATTTCAGCCCGATCCCTCTAGTGGTTTGGGCTGTGCGTTGATAGATCACTATGTCAGTCAGTCAGTCACCTTTGAGTTATATATATTTAGATATACCTATGGCTGTTTTTATGTTCTTTTTATTTGTTTGAAAAGAAAAGCTTCCAGCCTTTTGGCCACGCTGCCGAGGGGTGATATTTTAGTTGGACTATGCAATTTATAATTTTAGTTTTATTAAAAAAAATATAAATTGTAAGTAAATACAAAAAAAAAATATTAATTAATTTTTTTAAATTTAATTTTTTAGTTTTTGTAGGTTTTAAAAACCTGAATAACTTATTCAGGTTTTAATAACTTATTCAGGCTAAGAAATAGTTTTAAAATTGATTTACCGAATAAATGAGTTACCCACCAAACTTATGGCATATTTTTATGGCAATAAGTTCCATGTCTTTTTTTTATTATTAGACAGGCTTTGTTGTTGTTATTAGTTTAAGATAGTTTTATTGTACTTTTTAATATTTACGTTAAGAATTAAAAAAAATAGTAGTCAGAGCAACCCTACAACTTGTAGATACGTAGTATAATAATACTCTGTGCTACAACAAATAAAATAAAAGAAAGGAATAGACACTTACCTAGCATTTTACTCAAATCAGCATTATGCAGATCTGGATTCTCGTCAGCCAGCTTCTTCCTCTCCACCTTCGCCCACACCATAAAGGCATTCATAGGCCTTCGTATCCTGGCCTCCTTCAACGCCTTAGCCTGTCCCATCTTGGTAGTGAACGGCGCCCTTGCGTACTGCTGTGTAGAATAATCCCTTGACGCTTCATAAGGATTTCTATAATCATATTGAGCCCTATAGTCTAGGCCATAAGGTAGAGTTGACCAGACGACCAGTTCTGGGCTTGTCTGGTCTTGCCCTGAGTCCGTGCTGTTTTCGACGCCCCCCTGTACGTATTGCTCGTAGGTCCGGTGGTAGGTGGGTGGCGATTCTGCTATCCCCGCGCCTCCGGAGTCCATCATGCTGTGGAAAAGAGAAAGAAAGTTATTGTAAGGTAATGAGGCAGTCAAAGTTTTCTTGAGATTGGTGGTTAGCTGCGAATATACTGAATAAGCAGTTCCAAACCAAACAGCGTTACGAGGACGTGGTGGGGAAGCTTGGCGGGCTGGACTTAACTACAAAATACCACAGGAGTCTGATAACAGCGTTTGTGACATGCCGACCAAAGACCGCCACCAAATAGGTCTTCCCCTAGTGTTGGGCAGTGGCAATATTAGTACCGGCGGAGAGCCCATGGAAAATGATTCCGGGAGGGACTTCGCTGGACAGTAACCAAGGAGTAGTAGGCAAGTGGAGTAACCACCACACTAATCTTCTATAAAAATGGAGAACAAGAAGAATGTCGTATCGTACAGCGAAGTAAAAAAGCTGGTGGATGACAGAGACAAATGGAAGAATTTAACCTACCCGACAAGAGCATAGCTCATAAATATAGATATATATATATAGATTGATCAAAGATACGTAGTCTGAGGTTGTGATAGGCTCCTTCATTCTTGGTTTTAAGACCATTGGTATACATATCATCGTAATCGATTTGAACCCTACTTTTATTGTGATGACCCTCACGGCATAATTTGTTTCCAGTTCTCAAAATTTATCACTTGACAATATAGAAATACGTATTTTTTTACTTCTCATTTGAACAAGCTATAGATAAATCAGTCGTCGACATTTTTTCCTTATTTTAATAAAACTTTTTTGTACTATTAAAACAATCAAATAATTGAGAGTAAATCTAAAACGGCGGACTTATCCCATAATGAAATCTCTTTCAGTCAACCGGCGAATAAGTAGATAGGACAATTACTCTATTCAATTAACGTTTCTTGAGGAATATTATATACCATACCATGTACTATTTGCTGTAAAAAATTTAGCATTCGACCAACCACTATTCCCGTTTGCACCTGATCAGCGATTGCATCGAAATTGCTTTTACGAGCCCATTCGAGTGCTAACGAGCAAACTTAGACTCAACTGTGACAGTACACCATCATTTCTTCGGCTGGTGGCTACAATTTCAGAACAGTATACTGTCGTTTCCTTGGCTGGCATCTAGAATTTCAGCACAGCTGATCCGGTGGTCTAGCACCGGTGTGTTATGAAAATACATCGTAAATGCTCGGGTGTAGGAATTTGAAAAATACATAGGTGTCGCGTGCGATGGATTCAGGAAACGTAAGCTGATGATGAAATAGGAGGTCGGTCTAGCTTGTTGCCAACTGTGGTTACCGAGGGCTGTTGGTTGCTATCGCCAAAAGATGGCCAATAATGGAACCAATATCGCGGTAATGTGGTATCTTTGGTAGATGACTGGGTCAAATATAAATTATTTGGTACTACCAAGAGAATAAAACGTCACAAAATAGTGTCACTTGTCATTGTTCATATTCATTTTAATTATGATTTTAGATTTATTAATGCAGAAAAACTGATACCTACTGACTGACTTCACGGTTTTTCATAAAAATCCCAAAGAAACTGTTTGTTTCGACGTTTAGAATAAAGTTTTAGATTTGACTTGTTGTCATCTAGCAGAAAGTGATTATAAGAACAAAACAGCTGACCGCTTGATTTCAGTAGGTAATTTAAAATAGTTTGGGCAGATTTTTCGCACTCTAAAGCGGTCGCAAAATGCAATTTTTGTCCCGAGGGAATAAAAAACTATAGAAAACAGTGATCAAAGCCTGTTGTTAATATTTCTGCCTTTTGTTAGTACATACTAAATAGACGCTTAGTTGTTAATAATAAATACCTCCTCCAAGATCCTACTGTCATCACTCTGTTTAGATTCAAAGGGCACAATCATTACTATTACGTATGACTATTATGTATGATATATGAACGGCAATAGGCCTAAAGATAATAACTATGTACAGTCGACGAAACAATCCCCAATTTATCTTGTGAACTGTACTTATGAGATACAACCAACTTATTTATTAGTTACTCCCTTTTGCCCTGAGGTGTTACTCGAGTCTGACTCTGTTATTTGCACGTCCCTCGGGAATAAAAACGTACACTGCATGTCTTTGTCCATTAAGGGATAGACTACGGGGTGTAAGTGGCTAACACTGGTGTCAGATTTTTCAAGCTGACAAAGCTGATGACAGCCGGGATCAACGGCTTTACATGCCTTCCGAGACATGGAGGAGCACGAGATTTTTTTATACCACTTGGGCGTAGTCCGAGCATTGTCTCCGCACTTGGATTGGTCGGTCACCTATCCAAGTGCGGAGACAATGCTCGGGGTTGCTTAACTTGAAAAAGCGCTGGCATACTCATATCGAAAGGATCCCAGGTTTATGTTCATTCACCTAATCTTCATGCTGGTCTGGGAGAACAGAAAAAACTTAGAATGTATCAGCTGCTTCTTTTTCGCAAAACCCAAAATGCTGTTGAACTACTTTATTATCTGGTTGTATAAGTCAAATAGAAAAACTCAAGTACTTCCTATTTCCGCTCTTGCGCGTCTGTAATGGCTGCCGATGTAAATATTAGGCGTATTCTAACAAAATATACCAATACTATTTTAATGGATTCAGTCCATCGTACTGAACAACTTTCCGTAAGGAACATATATCGAAATATGAAAAAAAATTTTTGGCTTCCTATACAAGTTGATCGAGTCAGAGTTTGTATGGAAAGCAAAAAACTATTATTCATATTTCGATATATGTTCCTTGGGAAAAGTTGTTCAGTATCATGGACAGAATTCGCCCTTAAAATAGTTTCAGTTTATTTCGTTGAACGTTATATAAATACCTAGATATTCAGAGTGTCTTTTATTGAATAGAATTTTATTTATTGAATAAGAGAAGCAGATTCGATGAGCGAAGGAGAGACAGGTAGACATCTAGAATAACATTTCACATGAAAAAAGAAGCTAATGTATTTGTATTATTATATACGTACGAGTTTTTGCAAGAAGCATGACTAATTCCAAAATTAAAGGAAAGTTGGCGCCGCGACCCGACACCGCAGATTCCCGCTACCGCCGCTAGAGGCGCCACCGTGTGGGAACAGACATTGTTCTCGTGATTTCACTCGATTCTGCCATCTTTATGTGTACTTGGAACGGTGTAGAGTTCACCGTAACTGTGCCTTTTTTGCTGCATGTAGACCTGCCAAGTTATTAGTTGGTACGCAGTCTTTAGAGCGCAGCGAAGAGTTTCTAGTTAAAATGAATGGTAGAGTCTCTAGAGGTCTTTGAAAAGAGGTCTTTAAAATTTAATGCCTCGGTCCTTTTGTACAACTATGAAAATTTTAAAACTCCAATCTACTTCATCTTAGCGCGTTTTCGGTTGCATCCTCCGCTGTGCTGCTTCGGAATCCAAGTGCGCATTTCCTCTTTTCTTCTCTAAGTATAATATGCATGTCATGGTCACCCAAGCCGAATAGCCGAAACCGTTTCAACGATTTGATTGTATTTTAGGACCGACTGCATGCTTTACATCAATCCTCTTTGGGAGTGTATGCTACCTACACAAGACTACGTCACATGGCCGGCAAAACAACGAAATAGAAAATATAACTATGAGATCAGTTTTCATACAATACCTACCTATTAAACAATGAAAATCCATAGGTACGTAAACTAGAGAAATAGGTAGGTACCTAACCTACCTACCTCTATGACTAGTCAACCAAACAAAAATATTATTAAGGCAAATTTAAATAAATAACGGATTCTATCATCGCATTATTTCAGAATTACGGACAATATCTCGGCGGCGATTGTTTTGCGTTGAATCTCGTAAATATAAATAAGAATCCACACAATCGAGTGGTTATTAGAAAAGCGGCATACCGCGTCTTCTAAACAACTGTGTTTACTGTTTTCACTACTGTCAGTGATTCGTAGCGTAAGCATCTAATTCTTAGGTCAAATCAACTGCAGTGTACAAAACAGGTGATCTGTCAGTACCTAATACCTAAATCAATACGGGCGATGATTGGGACGGAAAAATATTATTTTATTTAGTTTTTCAGTTAGATTATCTAAAAGTAGCGGACATTAAATTTTAATTCATCTAATTAGTAAAGAATCGTAAAGATAAAAAGCGTCTAAGCTCTGGAGTGGGTGCTCGCGATGACACCTCTTATTGCAAAATTGTACTCAGGCGTATTACGTACTGCGAACTTTATATGCGCTGTATTTACATCATTTTTGTTAGTCAGGGTGAAAAGACATGCACAATATTTTTTTAACAATCCATCTGATAGGCGAAATAAACATTTTCAGTCACCATGTCTATTCTATTAAATTTGTACCGTGTGTTGACGGCAGAGAAGTATAAAATTTGTCATCACAACTTTCTTCTCTAACGAGTGAGGGACTAAGGGAGTATATGTAACAGAGAACAGGTAGCAGCGTCCTCTATAAAACGACTTATAGAGGATGCACGGACTGCAATCACTAAAACGCCTGCCCAGCATGGTGATTATCCGAAAACTCTCCCTTAAAAAGTCATACAAAATTAGATACGAATACTCAATCTGGTCTTTATTTCTTTTGTGGTAGGCAAAGCTACCACCACCGAGGCCATGAGATCCTAATACCGCTTCCAACGTGATGATAGTAATGAAATGTAAGTGGAATTGAAACTCTAAATAGTGACTGGTTGAAAGCCGTAATGCCTATTGACATGATGCCTCAAGATTTTTGCCAATTTACTCTGTCTGTGCGCGAATAGAAGCAGTGCCGGTTTTAGCTCTACCAGTGCCCCGGGCGAGATTTTCCCACCGCCCCCCTCCAAACTGCAATTCAGACTCTGACTTAGGCTTCAATCTTATAGGATTTATTTCTGCCGACGGGGGGGGGGGGGGGGGGGGGGGTTGGTACAAGTACGATAAAGGATTCTTCAAATTTGCCGCTTCATTGTAAACGGAGGGAGTGAGGGATAGGTGCATACAAATAAGAGTAGGAGTTGCCGCCCTTAACCAGCCGCTATTTATATATTTAATATTACCTGTGACCCCCCCCCCCCCCCGTGCCCAAAAACGCCCCCTGTCGCCCCTTTGTATCTGGCGCCCTGGGCGGTCGCCCAACCGCGCCCTACCCTAACGCCGCTACTGAATAGAAGCGACTGGTATTTTCATCCAAGACTATAATAGTAGTAAATGACTGTATTACCTAACTACTAAACCCATCAGCATGTATTTTCTCAATAAGAATTAAACAGGTAACATAATCATTTAACGAAATCAAAACTGCGAACGAGCGAACATGCCTCCCTGAGGCACGCCTCACCGATCTCGAAACTTAAAGGGTGATGTTATTTTCAAACATCGCGAGACAATAGCTATTGTTGACAAAACGATCAGTCAGCGTTCAGGGGAGCTCGATATCTGAAAACCATTCGATAAGCACTCGATTCTTCTCGCGATTGTCAATCGATTTGATGGCGAATGACTTTCGGAAGTCGAAAAGGAATTCCGGGTTGCAATGAGTCACCGGAGGAAATATTTTCTGTTTTGCAATGTAACGATATGAATAATGATGGGTATGAGTCGTGTTGTGTGACAGTTTCTTTGTCCATTAAATAGGTACATATGCTACTTATCAAAATATTTTTCCTATTTCCGTACGTAAATTATTGCGAAATATTAAAGCAACGGATAACCGTGTAAACCTCTTTAATTAAGTAGTTTTTTTTTTTAAGATTATTATTGATCCTGCATATTAAAATCGCAATTTATACGAGTAAATAGCCTTGCTTCTTTAGGCTAGCATTAATTTTTTGATGATTTTCTTATCACGAGTATCTTTTTTTTATTGGGCCAAAAAATATATAAAGAAACTGACGATTTGAAAGTAAAAATTTATGATTAATAGTTAATGATTTAATTTTTAGTTTTTTAATCTTTTTCCATGTCCCACTGCTGCGCAAAGGTCTCTCCCATTTCCTTCCATGTGTCTTGGGTTAAAATCTTTCTTGCATCAAAACATTTTTACAGAAAACAGATGTCAAAAGGCGGCCTTATCGCAAATGCAATCTTTTCCTGGCCAGTCTATTTTTAGACGTGCATGACCATTATATAGATATAGAATCAATTGAAAAGAACGTAGATTTCAAATATAAAGTAGAAATAAACAAACTTCAAAAATCTGTCAATGACTTCAACTTCTGCACGTGTATTCCAGCGTACAATCTGATGAAATGCCGGCGAGTGTGATGCTTCGCTGAGCTGATATCAGATCTCTTATCGCCCGATAGCTTATCACTGCACTGCACCTGCAACCCATAGGGCAGTTGCACACAAAACCGCTGTATTTTTATACAAACCGCACTCCTTAAATCAGTTATATAGTATAACACTACTGATTTAAGATGTTCTCTTTTTTATCAAATCAATATAAATGTCTGCACTCCTAAAATTGGTAGCATCTGACTATATGACTGATTTAGGAAGGCCTTTTTTTATACAGGACAAAGATTAGTGCTTTCATTTAGGTATTTCATTTAGTGTTTTCTCCTTATCTCGACAAATAACTGTCCGCAGCTAACTCCAAACATGAAAACAAAAACTTACTCAGATCAACCCACCACCCTGTTCTCTATCTATATTGATAAATGTGGCCGGCCTCGGCCTTTGCGAAGCACGTGATGCTTTTAGTATACGAGTATTTACCTTTATTCCGACATTGTTTTTTAATTTAAGTAAATTCTATTGAGCATGATATTACTCCGCTCTATCTTCCATTTGTTAGGTGAAGCGAAAGGTTGTATTTTGTAATGGCAATATTAACTTTCAAACTGTGAAAAAATACTATATTTAGAACAAAAGTTATAAGCTAGGCATTGTCACAGTGTGTAACAGACTTTTTGATGTAGACGTATGAGTGTGCACTATACCTACGTCACTGATGTGAACATGCACTTGCAGTTTCTTTCTTTATTTTTCATTTTAATCTAGTAATGTCTAGTATTTAAATATCACTATTTATATTGCGTAGTTTATGGACTGTAATCGTATTATGATTAAATTTTAACGTTTTTCTGTCCTTTGTCTTTCGTGACTCAGTTACGTACGCCTTCGTATTAGTATAGTACAGATACTCTATCACCCTATCCTTAACGGGGTAGATAAAGCCTAGGGCCGTTATACCCATAGGCCACGTTTAGCGTTAAGGTGGGAGTGAAGATGTAAAAGAGAAGCAAAATAGTGATGTGTACAAATAGATTTGGATTCCCATTCCATTCTCTCAATTTATAAAAGATTAGATAAAAGTAAAATATCTAATAGTTCTAGACACATCCCACATTTCATTACAATTAAGTTAAGATCGCGTATGACCCTAATAATACTAAGAGCGATTTTAAATATTATCAACATTAACGAAATACTCACTTTGAAATACAAACACAGCAAAGTTCAGGACTAACTCTAGTTATTATATGTTTCAAAAATACGATTGCTTAAAATTTTCTCGATAGAAAAAGTTGCGAAGTTGCCTCCGAATCACCGCCGATTTATACTAAAACGGCTAGTATTCAAGAAATACAAAATTAGCCCTTGTAACTTTGGATTATAATTGTATTACTTACGTAAATATAAAGCAGTCATCATATTATTATGTCTTATTTTTTAAATATCTCTTAAATATTCTTTGTAAAACGAAAAAAACCTCAAAAACCAGAAACGCGTAAACCAGCCTCTTTGACCCACCGCAATTCTTCCGCCCCGCATGGCTCGCTGTCTCGCTTCGGCTAGAGTAAATTTGTATGCGGGGAAGCGGGAGCGAAATTTAGATTATCAGCGTCAGACGCCGTCTTAATACTACATAACCCTAAGTGACAAGAGCACGTAAAATTTTGTTGCTTTACATTTTAATATATAAGTAATACGATCGACTAAGTTTTTATTACAAATCTCCTTTGGATTCAAGGGTCTTTTCACCCCGCTCCTTTGGGAGGCTTGCGTGGGGATACAGATCCAACACGTAGAGTTAAAGAAGTTGATGTAATATTAATATGGAGGCTTCCGCTAAAACCCATCCTTGGATATACCAATAAAAGATATACCGTTGATTAGATTTCGGCAGGAGAAGATCTATTACAACGAAATTAAAACATTCTATGGATTATAGAATGGGTTTAGGTGGGATTGATATTGGGATATTGCTTATTATTATTATAAATAATAATAAATAAATAAATATATAAGAACAAATCACACTGATTGAGCAAACCCCAAAGTAAGTTTTTTTTAAAATTAAATATACATACAAATTATTATTATTACATAATGCGATAATATGTCACAGCTACAACTAATTTGCTTGTTGAATGACATTTTATCAATGAATTCAATAAATTAATTAACATATTATTAATACGTTTTTACCTCAAACGCATTTGGTCACCACAGCGCCTGCAGACTAACGTCAATGAATCATACTAAACACAACATTTAGTACGCAAGTAAGATTTCCCTATACGTAGATTGAGGATGAGTACGTCAAAATTCAAAATATTGTGGATTTGGCAAAACAATTAAATGTATAAGAATAAATAATTTGATAAAAATGTTATTATTATTACTTACATCACGCTAAAAGTGGCCTTTAAGAGCCCCCTTACCCTAGACTTTTCTATTCAAACGTAGTCTAGTTTTTAGGGTTCCGTACCCAAAGGGTGCAAACGGGACCCTATTACTGAGACTCCGCTGTCTGTCCGTCTGTCCGTCTGACCGTCTGTCCATCTGTACGTCTGTCCGTCTGTCCGTCTGTCACAGGGCTCTTTTCTTGCACCGTAATAGTTAGACACTTGAAATTTTCACCGATTATGTATTATTATGGCCGCTATAACAAAAAATACTAAAAAATAAAAAAAGTTAAAAATTAAAGGGGGTCGTCATACAAGAAACGTGTTTCTTCAGCATTTTAAAACATTGTACGGTGGTACGGAACCCTTCATGTACGAGTCCGACTCACACTTGCCCGTTTATTATTTTGAAGTGACATGTCAGATTTCGGTAGTATTTTGTAGTTTTAAAGAAATTGCATAATATATAATCTTGGCATATACTAGTATATGCCAAGATATATATTATGCAAATTATATTATATTATGAAATTGCATAATATATATCTTGGCATATACTAGTATATGCCAAGCAATTTTCGATAATCAACATATTTATAAACTTGCAAGAAATTATAAAGATGTAGAAGGTTTTCATACTGATTGTACATTGTATAATCAAAAAATTACAAAATGCGCTAATCTATACGGTACCTAATCTCCAAAACTACTAGACGGTTCTTTTTGCAGATTTTACAAATAGATTAAGGCTGCGCCAGATGTGGATAATCTAAATTTTGCTCCCGCTTCCACAAAAATTTACTCTAGCCGAAGCGAGACAGCTAGCCATGCGGGGTAAAAAGATCACAGGAGGTCAATGAGGCTGGTTTACGCGTTTCTGGTTTTTGAGGTTTTTTCGTTTTACAAAGAATATTTAAGAGTTATTTAAAAATTAAGACATATGATTACAATTATAATCTTAAGTTACAAGGGCTAATTAAGTGTATTTCTTGAATACTTTCCGTTTTAGTACAATTCTGAAGTGATTTAGCGCAATTTTTTTCTATAGAGAAAATTTTAAGCTATCGTGTTTTAGAAACATATTATGTACTTATAAATTTAGTCCTGAACTTTGCTGTGTTTTTATTTCAAAGTGATTTAATATTGATAATATTTAAGATAGCTCTAAGTACTATCAGGGTCATACGGGCTCTTAAACTCGAATAAAAGTTACAACCACATAATTCTGAAGAGTATTTAATTTATATATTAGTGACTTTTTAATTATTTCTTTTTAGTCAACTGGTTGCTTAACTCAACTGTCATTTACGCTAGTTTTGTAACAAGAATATACTCGTATTTTCTTTTTGGGCAACCAGTTGCGTAGCAAGATTATTACTTCTTTTTGACAACGGGTTGCGAAACATAGTTGCCAAACCGGCCGGAGGGATAAACACTCGGAAAAAGTTGCGGGCACCGAATATCCATGGGGATATTGAAGGTATTTCACAGCTATCCCAAGACTCCTAACATTTCGGCGTACCGTCTATTCGGTGAAGCGTCTGTTTTCTCTCCCAGAAGTGTTGTTGATTTGAGCCTCACAATGCTGTTGCTTCAAGCCTGTGTATACACGATGTCCGCTGTATGATAACGTTATAGTAATCTGCTTGTTTTAATGCATTTACTAAGTAATACTTTGTTTTATAAACGAGGAAAATGTAAAGGATTTCCAAAGCGAGTGAGAGCATTATAAATATGCAACCCATATCTAAAGTTTTTGCTGGTTTTCTGCAGTGAAATATGACGAAAATATAGTGTGTACCTCTACATAAGACGTTTT
Organism: Acrobasis repandana; assembly: GCA_963576875.1. Classification (NCBI taxonomy): domain Eukaryota; kingdom Metazoa; phylum Arthropoda; class Insecta; order Lepidoptera; family Pyralidae; genus Acrobasis; species Acrobasis repandana. The sequence goes on from OY756238.1 coordinate 6,730,051, forward strand.
TTTTGATGGTAGAAAATTTATGACACTATGTTTTCTTTTAATCCATTATTTTTTTGTGAATTCATTAGTATTGTGTGAATTCATTAGTATTGTGTGATTCATTAGTTTTGTGTGAAAATCCTAACTGGATTTTCAGAGTGTTTCAGAGTGTCACTTTTCATTGATCATAACATAACCATTTTCAACATGATTCTAGACTTATTAATACAGAAAATTGACTCGAAAAATCGATGACGTCACGGTTTTGTATTTCGAACAAATCCAATAGAAAATGTTTGTTTTGACGTTTAGAAAAAAGTGTCTGATTTGATTTGTTGTCATCTAGCGGATTCAGCTTAGGCCAATAGTCTTAATTCCCAGTCAAGAAACAGTACTGTCCCATAGACGTACCAAGTAAGGGTTGCTGCACACTTATTTGGGATGGCATTTATCGGCACAGCTGGGCGATAGAATCGAATATAAGTAGATGAATGTTCGGGGAAAAAGGCGATTGTTCGAAAAACACTGCAGAACCGACATGAATATCATATATTATATTACATGCGCATCTTCTCACCATGATGGTAACTATTGGTTGACAGTTCTCAAGACACGTCACAAATTGCGTGCGGCTAGCAACTAACCTGTTTTAGATCTCAATAAGGGGCACATAGAACGGGGGAGAGATGCGGGGCCGCCAAATTGCGGGAAACGCTGTGAGATTCCATTCTGTTTGTACTCTTAATGTATTCTGTGATATAGGTATGTTTTTGGGGAATGTTGTTCAGTATCATGGACTGAATTCACCCTTAAAATAGTTTTAGCATATTTTATTAGACCCTGTATAGAGAAGCTACCTACACTAAAATGTTGTGACGGCGTCAACGCACGCTATCAGATATGCCTTATCAGTTATCAGTGCAGTTGCATCGACCTTGCTGCACGCGCCGTATCACTGCAACTGATATCGTATCAGTACTTGTCACACGTAAGGAAAATGTTATTAGCTTGAGCCTGACTGCCCCAGAAAGGTCTTTTTTTTTTCCTTTTTAACCGACTTCCTAAAATTGAAGGAATTACTAAGTCGATTTTTTTATTGTAGTTAGTTACCTCAGAAATTTGTCATTTATATATATATATATATATATATATATATATATATATATATATATATATATATATATATATATATATATATAATATAGATAGATAATCTATATTTAAGAGCTATGCTCTTGTCGGTGGAGTATGAATTCTCTTCATTATTCTTTATTTATAGACTGACTTAATTATTTTTTTGGCACAAAAGGATCAGTTACCGATACATTTACGTTATCACGTCATATCCCTAACGGAGACATAATCCAGGGCTGTGAGACCCAAAGGCCACTTTTAGCATGAAATCTTTATGATGGAAGAAAGGATCAGATTAGTTCTATAGAAACTTTATCAAAATTGACTCAGTAGTTTGGTTGTTAAACCAAAATAACGGAATAAAATATGTGTATCATCCAAGTAAATAATTAGTGAGAATTTTGCTTTGCTGTAACTAGAATAGAAGACTTTTTGAAAAAATATTGTGTTTATTTCTTATTTTTAATCTCCCCTAAACATATCTGTTGTAGCTTAATAACTGTTGTCTGATAATAACAGCCCGGACCAACTACTTTACGTGCATTCCAAAGCTCAAGATAAATCAAGGTTACAGCCCGTACCAATGCCGTAATAAATAGTTTTATACTTAAACTTAACTATTGTCTTTTCTATACTTACTCAGCTGGCTTAGCAAAGACCCGAAGTGGATCTTGTTCTTCGAGATGAGAGAGCGAATAATTAAAAAACAAGTTTGATAAAAAAAATCTCTGTTAAAAAAATCATTGTCTTCTTCTTTCTCACTTTATGGTGCTCTACGTTAGGTGGTGACAGCAAGTAAGTCTTTTCCAATTCCCTCTATTTTTGTTTGTTTCTAATAACTTCATTGGACCAAAATCATTTAAATATAAAAGACAACATAATACAAAAGAGCACATAAAAAACAAATGTGTAAATTCAATGGGCATATAAATTTAATTTAATTTCACCCGTCACCTCAAACTTCATCATAGTATGATAAGGTTTTTTTGACGTTACTTATCAGACATTAAAACCAAGCATCAGACGCTTAGCGGAACAGTAAATCTTTGCGCACCAGCCCATCATGTAATTAGCATCTATTTATTTCATCATCTAAGGTAATTAATGGCTACTCCAAGGTTTTTATGTTCACGTGCCTTTGATCATATGATATTTTATATCTATCATTTAATAACTACTAGCAAATAATATTATAGTATTTACTTGTCATCTATAATCCTAACTTATCCTAATCCTAACTAATATTATAAATGCGAAAGTGAGTTTGTATATTTGTTTGTTACCTCTTCACGCTTTATCTACTGAACCAATCTTCTTGAAAATTCGCATACACATAGTTAGGAGTACTGAGAAGGACATAGGGACGGAAAAGCATTGAAGCAACTGTCACTAGGTTAAAGTGGAAGGGGGCTGGACACATGGGCAGGAGAAAGGATGGTCATTGGTTGCGTGAAATTGGAAAATAAAGACAAAAGAAGAATGGGCTCTTCCTAAGGACAGTTGGGAAACCACCAATGCGCTGGGTCGATGACGTCTTACAAAATGTGCGGACAGCAAAGACAGGGCTCAAATGGAAACACCTTAAAGAGGCCTATACTAGCCCCCATATGTAAAAAAGGTCTGAATAAGAAGAGTTATTTTAATTTTTTTGCTTAATTTTACGAACTGTACTGCCTGTACCTGTATGCCTTTGATAGGCATACGCAGGCACGTTCATAAACATCTAATCTCACAGGCCTCTGGAAGAGATTTCTTCTGAGATAAATAGTACCTTTGTACAATTTTTATTTTATGTATTTTCTGTATACATTTTCCGTGTAGATAATTTGGTAAATAAATAAAGAAGTTTATCCATATAACTAATTTTAAGTTTTTAGTTTGTTAGTTGACGTCTTTGGAGAAAACGTGCAGTGCAGTTTGTTGCCGCTTCTTCTGCACTTGCGCCTAGGAAGCGGCGTAAACTTAGCTGTAAGTAACGATTTGACGTCAACATTTGTGCAAAACAAAACAAAGTGACTATTATTAAGAGATATTATAAATATCCTATAATAATAAAGATATTTTGAATTGAATTGAAAAAATATCATTGACTGAATTGGCTCCATAAGAGTATCGATAAGGTAGCAGACTCTACTACCACAGAATAGGTATTAGTACTCACGTACTACACGTAGTACTCACTACTACCGACGCTCCACCAAAAACAAACCAGTGGCACTCCGGGAGTGCCGTCAGAAGAGAAAAATCTCAACAAGGTGGTGTCGGTTACACGGTAACAGTGTCGCGAGTTCAGAGGTTTTTTCCTAATTCCCATCTCAAAAAATGCCCAACGGCGCGTTAAAGAAGTTTTCACTTCAAAAATACTGGTAGCACAATACCGCTCATTCATTCGACCACACACGGTCAAAGTCAGCTTTAAAACTAGTCATAACAAACAGTTTCGAAACATTACCCATTCATGAACCGATTGAAAAATAACCATACGTAATTTACATGTTCAAATTACCTTATTACTATTTCTCGCACATTGTGCACATTGAGGTGTGTTCACATTGATCAAGTCAAATAAGCGCCACTTGTGAGTTGGAGACTGGAATGACAGTGGCCGTCAGCGCACATTCATTGTCATCATCATCATCAGGTCTTTTTTAGTCTCCACTGCAGGAGCATGACCTTCTCTGTACTGCCAGAGCCACATTTATTTATATTCTCCACGCTGGTCAGGGTAGAAAAGGTCTCATTGATGTTAATAAGCTTTGTTCAGTTTGTGTTTCCTAATTCGCCTTCTACGACATCCACAGGGAGACTTGGAGTGGTCCAATTCTACTCTGCCAGGAACTACATGGCACATTGAACCATATTTACTTTTACATCTTTTTACGAATAGCTTCCATGCTTGCCTGGGAGAAAAGTAAAATCTTTGAATGTACCAGCTGCTTCTCTTCCCGCGCAGATCGTAGAAGCCGATTGACGGAATCGGTGAAAATGCAAATCATGTTAATAGAAGATGCGGCTAGCAACCCATCACTATTTTGATTTCTTTTTCCACCTTCTCGCCCATCATCACGCTAAAAGTAGCCTTTGAGTCTTGTGGCTTTGTCTGCTTAGAGCCGCAAGACCCAAAATACTCTGGTCTGCCCCATTAGGGATGAAGCCGTAAAAGATCAATATGGTTTGACAGTGAAGTACGCAGCCAGCTGTTGCTGTTTCTGTGTGAATCGACGCTTACAAGAGAAAGCTGTTTGAAGAAAAAATGTTGTAGGTACAACGTACAACGGAAAGTATATGTATGTATAATTATCGTCGGATTTTAATTATCTATCTTTCTCATTTTTACATAAACTGAAAACTAGGTAAATTAAGTAATAAGGTGGCCAATTTTATTCTGATTTCAGTTTCCGTAAACTCTAATCAAATAGGTACCTATATATTTACCATGTTTCTATCTTATTATAAAACCACTCCCCACTTCACTCGCCTTCAACTCGACTAATGTAAACGGGGCTTATTTCTCGCACATCGAAAGGTGAAAAATTAATCACCGTTATCTTGGAGATCGGGAATTCATTCATTTCATTCATAGGTTTGAAACTGGTTAGCACTTGGCGGGTTTTGACTAATCGTAATTGATGAATCGTGATGCTGTGACATGTACATCGATTTATGAATCGTACAATGTGTGAGGTAGCAAATGGGTCTTGTTATTTTTTTTCTTTTTTGTAAAAGTTGACAAATACATTAGTGGTTCTCGCTTATTGCCAAACAAAGACGGAACTAAATTTTACATGGCATCGCCCTTGACACAGTTAAAAATTATTTGGGGACGCCATCATTTCAGTTTGTTGTTCACTTCTTGGTAATGTTAATATAGTTAGAAGAAACATAGTTAATTTGTTTAAAACCAAAAAAAAAATATTATCGTGAAAAGTTTTAATAGAAAACAAGTATTTTTTTTTAAACAAGCTTTTGTCTAAAACATTAAACTAAAAAGACGCACTTCCTAATTCCATCCAGTTGAAACTTAACGTAACTTCACTTTAAACTTTTTAGTCCATTGTTTTCGATAAAAACTTGTTTTTTTTTTAAACAATTCAATTCAATTCAATTCAAAATATCTTTATTATCATAGGATATTTATAATATCTCTTAATAATAGTCACTTTGTTTTGTTTTGCACAAATGTTGACGTCAAATCGTTACTTACAGCTAAGTTTACGCCGCTTCCTAGGCGCAAGTGCAGAAGAAGCGGCAACAAACTGCACTGCACGTTTTCTCCAAAGACGTCAACTAACAAACTAAAAACTTAAAATTAGTTATATAGATGGACAGAGATTACATTGTTTATTATGTCATAATTAAATTGAATTATAAGAATTACGAAATTTAAAATAATGTCAATTTGTAAATTTAGTATGTACCACTGTACCTAAATTATGACATGTCTAAGTATACAAACCTTTAAGAGGGACCCGCGCCAAGCTCAAGCCAGACCTTTTTGTCTTTAAGATAGTCATCGGTCCTATAATAAGCCTTCTCATAAAGTACTTTCTTTACATAAGCTTTGAATTTTCTGTCTGGCATATCAAGGACCGATTCTGACAATTTATTATAAAAAAGTATACACTTCCCCATAAAAGACTTACTGACTGTATTCAGCCTGTAATACGGGCTAACTAAGTCATTCTTATTACGTAAATTTCTATCTGTAAAATCACTTACTTTATTGAACAAGGAAATATTTTTCCTTACATACATTATATTTTCAAATATGAATTGTGATGCAAAAGTAAGTATACCTATTTCCTTGAATAATTCCCTCAGTGAGTCTCTTGATCCTTTTTGAAACATTTTGTTTACCTTATCTAAATAAATTATGTGTAAGTATACATCTAGCGTTGTTTCATTCAAATCAATATAATTTATGACTACCACACTTAGCACTATAATTCGACAGACTTCTAAGTTACACATTAGTCTAGACTCGTCATAGGTACAATACGGTAAAACTAGTTCTATGTTAGTACAATAGCATATGTGGGTGTTACTTTACTGTTATTTTATTGAAACATAACATTAACTACATATGATATCACCGTCAAATGTCGATGTCTAATGCATTATATGCCTTACAAAATCCTTTTTCAACACCCTTGCTCGTAAAATGGATCTAACTTCTCTGGTTTTAGATATGTAAAGCAGCCCATAAAACACGCGTGTGTTAAAAACGAAAATAGTAAAGTAATATTTTTCCTCGCAAGTATGTTGAAAAACGTCGTACGATATACGTGCTTATATTGGTTAAACTCACTAAGCTCCTAACGCCCTCGCCTTCGGCTCGGGCTGATATTCCGCTTCGTGTGTTATAACCACCATAACGCACTTATATCGTAATGTACTATTACCGCAACCAATAGCGTTTATAGAATATAAATTCTTCCATCGCAACTAGTTGTGAAACTTAGTTGCTATGACGGCCGGCACCTTTTCACATTTTAGGTAACTACCTAACTAGGCATTAATTAGTAATTAAGTAACCCCTTAGTAAAAGGTAAGCTTTTATTTCGTTTTACCTGTCCCGTTGTCTGTATGTCCGTAATTAAATCTTGCAAGCTACATTAGACCCACATCCCATTATTAGATGTAGCTGAAACTTTACATAACATTTTCTATTGTAACCCAACTTACATAAGTGTGTAAGTTGGGTGACAATGCAATATTATAATACCAATGACCTGATCTCTATAGGTGGCCTCGATCGGCTTCTACGATCTGCGCGGGATGAGAAGGAGCTGGTACATTCTAAGTTTTTTTCTTTTCTCTCTGACCAGCATGTTAGGGATAGATACGTATATATGCATTTTTTATAAACACGTGACTTAACTTCTTTTCTCCATCCAAAGATTATAAATACACGTAAAATTATAGGATATCAAATATATTATGCTATAACAATTTTATTACGAAATAAAAATTTATTAAGAATGAGCATCAAGGCGTATCCATCTTTTCTTACATCTGATCTGATACTTTAATATTTGCACAGCAGAATAAAGCTTGAGCCCCACAAAATCGCGAAATAAAAAAAGTTAAGAAACTAAAATGTATTGACTTCAAAACTGAACTTCGCCAAACTGTATTAAGACGACATTTTATATCGACAATAAAATGTAATATTATTATACACGAAGAATTATGAATGAAGAAAAGTCTCAAACCTATTTATAAAAAGTAACAAAAAAAAATATTTTCATTCATTTCATACAACAATGATCAGTAATGTATAAAGTATAGAAATTCTTCCATCGCAACTAGTTGTGAAACTTGGTTGTGATGACGGCCGGAGCGATCATTCCATATCTCTCATAAGTGTCACATCATAACATAACTGAACGAATGAGCGAAGCAAATAAATAACAAGTAGTAGCTCACGCTGGAATATCGACTTTACGCCAACTTTCTAATTTGCCTCATGATTTGAAGTAGCGCGCCGTGCGCGGGCTGTCGATACTGCTTGATACGAGTCGGCTTAAGCTTTGTTTTTGTGCCGTGTGATGCTTATTTCGTACTAGAAAGACAAAAAAGCTAGATTTGACTCAAACTTAGAAGGTGTAATGGTAATACCACCCGGTAATGTCGACATATAATGTAAAATGAAAAACTTTTCCTTCTGAATCAATGTCTTCATAAGGAACAATACTCAGTCCACATAATGTCATTTTAAAATTCTGCAGTGCATTTTGTTGCCGCTTCTTCTGCATGTGTGCTTATATAGGCAGCGGCACTAAACATAGCTGTAAGTAAACGATCTAACTAATGTCATTGACATTGAAAGCAAAATTCAAAATTTAGTGATTAAAACATCCAAAGATAATGAATGATTTTGTCTTTGAGTTTGACAACGAGGATCACAAATTCCCCTTGCTGTCAACCACCCTTGGGAATGCATTTATGCTAAATGTTTTACAACCGGCTGCCGCAATGCGTCAACTCAAGATTTGCAGAAACATCTTGTGTAACAACTACATTCTTAAGGAGGGTTGACGTCAGACGGCAGAGGTGACTAAAGATCTCTTTTATTGCCTCTTAAGACATCCACAGATGGAGTAGGATTCTAGGCTGGATACAACATCCTGCTTTAAAAAAATCATGACAGAGAAGTCCTGGACACTAGAATGTTAAAATAAAGAGAAAAGAAACAAACCGCTTAAACGGGTTCAAAAGTAAAAATTTGGAGTTCGTTATTGACCTGACGTCGTCAGGGATGATATACATGCAAGATCGTGCGAAGTGGAGAAGAAAAAATCGGATTATTACAGGATTTGCAGCGTTCGGCTAAGGATGCAACTGGGAATACGCTGAGATTAGAGAGAGACTGAAACGCGAAATGATGATTCGAAAAATTGCAGCTAAGCAACTTGCAGCTTTCAACAACTTCCTATTAATGTACCTAACAAAAGTAGGAAGTTGTTGAAAATATGTAAATGTACGAGTAGGTACGTATTACCAAATATCTGTCGAAAGTTTCTTTCAGAAAAAAGGTTTCCTTTAGTACCTACGTAATGAATCCCAAAAGAAGCTAAGAGTCATATTTATAGACGTATTTAAGAGCTATGCTCTTAATAATGGTGATTTTCCATCTCTTTCCTTCGCCAGTTTATACAATAACGATAAATAATAATGTATTAAAGTCACTCTTCTACCTTAATGAAAGTCTCTGAATTCAAGACGATCCTTTGGCGCCAAAATGTTTAATTCTTGCACAGATTAAAACGCTCAGCAATTCATTGCACGTGACCATTTATGATAAGGTTTATTGTCGTGCCACTATAGATATCAGATGACGGCCGGTAGTGGAACAATAAATACATTCGCTAATACAATTTAGTATATCCGATCGTGCCCTGACCGCCGCTTTACCATAAGCAGGGATGTAACTAGCCCTTTACAAGCCCGGTGCGAAATTTCACACACTGCACATTTTAGACGCTTATCCAGGGGTTTTACAGAACTGCCTCTGTGGTACGCAGTGGTCAAGGCGTTTGCCTTGTGATCTGGACGTCGTAGGTTTAAATATCACTAGGAAGCATACTTTGTGTAAAGTTGTTTCCAGTCTGGTTCGAATATTGCAGGCTTGAATCACCTGATTATCCGAAAAGAAAGATGATTCCGTGTTTTGGAAGGCAAGTAAAGCTTTGGGTCCCGAACGCCATCTAGCGTTTGTTTCTATCATAAGATTAGTTTTGGTCTACCCTTTGGGTTGCGGAGGTCAGACGGCAGTCGCTCTGTGTAAACCAGTAACCTCGTCAAATCACTTAGGTTAGGTAGCGGACCCCAGGCTCTGAAGCGTTATCGCTGAGGACGTATACGCGGAGGGGGAATACGCTCGTATGATGATGACCTTAATGGCTTTATAGGGACTGTCGTCCTATCTATAGTATTGTTACATTATATTGCCAACCAAAATAGGTAGGTTTAACAAGAGATATACAAATCTGTAGTTTATTGTATTCATGCGCTCAATATTCTTGACACTGCAACGTAGATATAAAGCCACAGAATACAGTAAGAGTATTAAAAAACGGAATCTCCTAAGGTCCCGCGCAATATGCGTCCCCGTTCCCCGTCCCCGCACCTCTCCCCCGTTTTCGCCTTGACGACGGGCGAGAGCGGGCGAACACACACTGCATGGCGCAAGTTGGCGCACAAGAACGGGCGAGAGGTGCGGGGGCGGGGAACGGGGACGCAAATTGCGCGTACCTTAGGAGATTCCGTTCTGTATACTCTTACTGTCTTCTTCGACAAAGCGTTGATATCGTGCAGATTTTGGGAAAGGTCTTAACATCATGCCATAGGTACCTAATACAGTATTATTTCTGTAGCCTTATTTTTGAAAACAGGAGAGTTAAAACTGTAAGTTTTAGAAATAAACTTATTTGTTTTCTTACTCTATTTCAAAAATAAGGCTTCTCATTGACTAAACCGTTCATAGAAATCAATTCATGCAAAGACGAAGTAAGTTTTTTTTAATTGTTATGACGCTGTACTGATCAGTATAACGCCCCTAATGCTTCTGCGCCCCGTCCCTAATCCCACTGGATCGCCCTATTTACAGCTCTGACCATAACTCCATTTTGCGACAAAACAAAAAACATATTTGCAAACAGAAATTGAAAGGTACCGGCGAGCGCGATGCTATCGCAAAATTATTTCCAATTTCACCGTTTTGCGTCTCCGTTCGGATTCTTTTTTTGAATTTATTTTTTTAATTTTGTTTCGAATGGTCGCGCTGCGCACTCCCATAAATTATAGTTCGGTAGCTCTTTTAAAGGGGTTTTCGGGTTTTTTTATTTTGGTTTAGCTCTTTGAAGAATTTATGTCCCGTCTTACTTAGTAGCAGCGGTCAGCCGACCTGTCTGGCTTGGAAATGTTTTCTGCTTGCTTCCTTTGCCTTCGAATGGCTATCATTTGCGGGGGCAGTCAAGTTTTACTACTCACTGTTGCGTTTTTGCGACTCTTAATGACATTAGGGAATAAATTTATTTTAAGGCGTCCTTAAACTGGAAGGGTGTTAGTTGATTGACATTTAGCTGGAGTTCATTCATTTACAATTTTATAACTTTGTCTGGGTGGAAACGTTTTGAAAACTTACATTCATGATTTAAGGCCATGAATAACCACAGTTACCAATGATTTGTATAAACTAGAAGATGTTTATAGCTAACTACCTCTTAAAATAAAATAAAAAATGTTAGACATAATGAAGTATCAGAAAATTCACAAAGACCTATGTGAACTACTTTATCATCACATCATCTATGGCTGATTGGGAGAGAATGCTTTAATTTGTACAATTATTAATTTTGAAACAATAAAATCAGATTTCAAAAACACATATTTCTGTTACTTAAACGAATTAAATTAATGGCTAACTATTATTGTTTATTTATTTATTTTAATTAATAATTGTACATTTGAACTATCTTTATCATTAACATCGTGTTTCCGTCCAAGTTTCATAGAAATAAAATTACTTAGGAAAGTACCTACGTACAAGTCCCATCAAAATATGAGTTAAGAATTCATGCGCGCGCATTAAAAATAACCTCTCAAAAATGTTATAACACACAAAACGGATTCCAAAAACTGGCAATTGGAATAGTTTTCAGTCGTTTTTACTTTTTTATTTGTTTCGAGCTGCCTGGCATCCTAACGGTACACACTTGAGACATAACTCTCGACGGACCAGACATACTTTTTAAACTATTTTTCTGCTGACCTCAGGCGGTCGCGTTCGCGAATCTAAATTTAAAATACGAATTTTAAAATTCGAATTATTTTTGATGTTTTGATACATATGATCAATATTTCAGGAAGGTAATTTTTTAAATACGTTGGAATGATGAATCAAGAAACACAAGAAAACAAGAAAACTGATTGGCAATGCCAATAACCTAATACAACGTGCAAATATTATTGTTATTTCAACGGTTAACTCCTTAGTACATAGGTATTAATAGTTAAAATAATTAAAATATGCGTGATTAAAATATATTTGTAGCTAACCAACTCTTTCGAAATTGTAATATGTAAATTCTATGCACTATCAAAATTGTGATAATGCATATAATTTACAGATAAAGGTCTATATGTACTTAAAAATCAAATCAGCATCATTTTAGCTTTTGATTTGTTCTTCTTCAGACGTAGGTTAGGCTTCTATAACTTCTTATTCTAGTCTTCTGTATCCAGTTGTAACAGACGTTTCTTATGATGTTGGTTATCGACCAATGAAAACCATAGCAAAATGAAATATTTCTACATAGATACACAATTCGATTGAATTTCATTTTGTTCGTTTGATCTTTGAACAACTATTCCAAAGAACTATCTTAATAACAGTTTCAAGGGTATGTGAAAATATGGTTCAAAATGTGTCAGTCCGATAGTTCCAACAAGTAAATTAAGACACTTTTTTTAAATGTCAAACCAAGCATTTTCTATGGGATTTGTATAAAAATCACTACCGTGAGTAACGTCATAATCTTATATTATATAATTAGTATGAAAATCAGAACCGTCATCATAGTTTTGTGGAGTCAAATAGCACTCTTAATACCAGTTTTTCTGCATTCATTAATCTAAAATCATGTTGAAAATGGATATGATCAATGAGAAGTGACACTATTTTGTGACACGTAACACTACCAAAAAATTTATTTTTGACCCAGTCATGTACCCAATTCAACATTCACAAACATTGAAATCTTGCTTCTGAATGAAGTGTATGTACCGTTTTTGACAGGAAGTAATAAATTTAATTGAATGATCGAAAAAGTAATTCGAGTACGAGAATTCATTGATACTAAACTGACTTTATTAAATTATCTCGACATAATGATAATAGTCAACGTGAGATTATTACAAAAACGTCACTGGCAGATCTAATTGCATTCAGCAACGGCCAAAATTGAAAAGAAAAGTCGCGCAGTAAGAATCCCGCCTATTTTTAAAAATGGAACCCAACGATGATTCGCCTAATTAATAAACCAATCACGTACAGTCGAGACGCGGCGGCGAGGTGCGGCGGACGTGCGGGCAGGGGGATGAACGCTCGGATATTCGAATACTATATTTTTTCTGCACTTAAAGCATCGCAATGTTACTTGTAATTGGTCTGACGGCTGATGACATCGAATTTAGTATCAAACTGATTAATTTATAGATAGATCGCGTTGCAATTGTTAATCTTGGAGCACTAACTAGGCGGCTTTTAGTTGTTTGTCAGTTGTTTATATGACAGCAACCTAGTTATGAAGCAAGACAATAAGCGAAGCCCGTCTCAGTAGTTAATCTTGTCGTGTCAATAAAAAAGTATTAATAAGGCCCCGATCGGATTCTTGGAACACTGTTATGCGACACACGGATTATATTATGACAGCATTGCCTTTTTCATTGAATGGCTATGAATGAAGCTCAAATTTATTACTAAAAACCGTTTATAAAATTGATACCGAAAATTGGCAAATAAATATTAAAGAAACCGAATTATTTATTGACATTATGGTCTGTTAAGTCTTTGCGCAGCGTGATTGTAAAAAGTTTGAATAATAAGTTCGGTTAGCAACACTGAGAGCCGAGGAAAACCGAGTAGAGGGCGAAGATTAGCGAGTGCGCACTTTTTGTTTGCATCAATCGATGCGCTCGCGCATTCGCACGATGAATAATTCAAAAATTGACATGAAATGGCGTATGGTTCTTTTTTTAAATGAAAGGTGCCCAATTGAGGACTGTAACCGCCTGACGAATTCATTGGCCAACGGCTTTTTGCATTCGGTAATTACTGTATTTACTTTAGGTTTTGAAATTAGTTTCATGCGCCCTTCGCTTTCCGCAAAAAAACTAAACACACCACTGACATCTAATTTGCTGACCATATTTGAATTTCGAATTCGATAAACAAAGTCTGACATCGAACCTTCATCGAACGCTTTACTATTATTATTTTTTTAAGTAAATCTCTGTCTATGGTTCGTCAAGAATCGTTACGTGAACTTTCTTACGTCGAGGGATGGGCTGTTGCTGCAAAAAAACGTAATTAATTCGAGTAATGCTGTTAATGATGCCTCGAAAACTCGTGTCGATTTCCAAGTATAAGTAATCTTGTCATCTGAATTCTGTTTGCGATTGAGCAAAGATCGCTGCGTGTATTTTTTGGGTAAATGGCTTCATCGCACACTATGGGTTGCCCATAACTTATGGTTATGACGGCTTTTTACGTGAACAAGTGACAGTTGGAGATATTTTCATTAATTTAACTGTAGTTTTGCATTTCAGAGGTGTTTTCAAGTCCACTTAGATACCAAAATTAATGATTTAAAGTTACAATTAATTAAATCCAACCAGAAGTTACTAACTGAAGTAAATAATTATTGAAGTATTTTTATGTAATTTTGTACGAGACATTGTACGAGAAATTTGAAATGCTTTATATCTAATTTTGCATTACTTTCGATGACTAAAAGTAACTTTTTCTTACAGAAACTACTTATTACAAATATAAATATTAAGTTTCTTTAAGTCTCCAAACAAACATACTTAGTTGAATTTGTAAGAAACGAAATATGTATAGGTATCTGCTCTTTTGTCCATAGTTGACGAACGATAGCTGTAAGTTTCGTTACCTGCGAGCTTCTATACCTACTACTTCTCACTTACATACATACTTATCAAATCTTCATCCCTCACGGGGTAGACAGGACTTGGGACCATAAGACCCGAAGGCCACGTTCTGTGTGAAGGTGAAATGTTTGCAATCAGCTATTGCGACCCGCAAGGGAAGAGAATTAGCTCATGCACTCCACGTTTTGTCTTTTCTCCTATATATTTAATGTATATCAAAACATATTTCCTCATCTTATTTGACGATACCCTCAGTCGATTCCATGACGAATTTATAAACAAATTAAAACTGTTTCATTTAACAATCACATTATATGAACACTTACTTGTATGATGAAAAAGACATATTGCTGTCGACACAAGTCTGATCTTCCACTGTTCCACTGGTCGTGAGCATCAGGGTATTCATCCGTGAGTGCAACAATATTACAAGATAGATCGATCAAATCGATATTGATTGTAACGCGCACACCACTACTTCACCGATGTCCGTTTGCTAAGCGTCACGATGACGCAGTGCAACATTATGTACGTCACATCACTAGCTCTCGTGTCTATGGTTCATGTCTGAAAAAAAAGAATTTGTAATTTAATACCTAAATAAACAGTTTGTTATTCCGGATGCAGTGTAATATTTTTAGGTTTTTTAAAATATGCGGTAATTAATAATAATAATTAAGTATGACATGCAGACTACAGAAATTCTTATCCTAAGACTTACATAAGATTAATAATATTAACTTGTTTTATGAGAGTGTCAAAAAAGCAAAAGCAGAAATTGCAAATAAAACTACTTTATCTATTACAAGTAATTGGGTATTTTCCTGGGTCAAAAATAAATTATTTGGTACTGTTAAGAGAATAAAACGTCACAAAATAGTGTTACTTGTCATTAATCACATCCACTTTGAACGTGATTTTAGATTTATTAATGCAGAAAAACGGATATTAAGAGCGCTATTTGACTCCAAGAAGCTATGACGTCACAGTCCGATATTTCATACAAATCTCATATAAATTTTTGTTTTGACGTTTATAAAAAAGTATCTGATTTGACTTGTTGGAAACTAGTGGATTTAATATTTGATATATATCCTAATAATATTATCATTACGAGGATGTTTGGTTTTGCTTTCAAGCCTTTTGTGGTTGATGTTCCACTTCATCGTACCTCTCGATTCGCCTCCTCCTTCATTGTGCGAACCGCTAAGGTGTGGAATTCCCTCCCTGCGTCGATGTTTCCCCATACATATAATTTAGGGATTTTCAAGGCAAGAATGAATAGGCATTTTTTGAGTCTGCGTGTTACACCTTAGACCTCATCTTCGCTTCCCATCAGGCTAGATAGAGGTCAAACGCACTCAAATCTCTAATAAAAAAAAGCCAAACGGCTGAAAGAATTTGAATGGTATTTTGCACGCAGGAAGTTTATAGCTATCCTCGATTTAAACATAACATAGGTACTTATACTTTTATCCCAAAAATGTAAGGATCTCTTGGGATTGTAGGCATTTGTGGGCAAGGAAACGCTACGGGAACAGATAATATTCTATAATCTTCTAGATATAAATGAAAATAAAATCAATGAGCATTTTCTTGTTTATATTTTTTTCTTATAGTTATTCACAAGTCAATACGTATGTCTTCCGTAGGTACATCGGATTCATTTAGATACACGAGTAATGTTTGATACTACAAAAAACATCTTCATTCTTATCTACAACGGGTACTGAACCCTGTTGAGATTTAACGCAGATAGGCACCGTGTTCGATTCAGACCGGCTCGGTCGCCATATTGAATCTGATTGACAGCTGTCAATGTCGGCGGCACACCAACGCGTCGCCGCGCCCGCTCTACGGTACACGGGTACCACTAATTCCTTTTTAAAAATAGAACGTTATATTTCGAATTTTTTTTTCTAATTTTATTGAATGATTAGTTATGCTTTTTGCTAGATATTAGCTTGAATGGTAAAGGGGTACTACTAATATCCTTTTTAAAACTGGAACGCTCTTTTTTTCTAGCTTTTTGAATCAACTTTCATTTATTTTTTGTATTTTTTATATGGACATATAGGGACAAATCACACTGATTAAGCTAGCCCCAAAGTAAGTTTTTCAAACTTGTGTTATGGGATACTAACTCAACGATACTATACTTTATGATATATACATATTATATAGGTACCTGACACCAGTACACAGTGCAATGCGTCACAAAAACAATAAATAGTTTTAATTTTACTTTTTACAATTTATATGTATGTATATTAGTTTTTAAGGTATATATTATATGGGCCTTGTTTGTAAACCATGTTTGTAAACTTAGTTGCCTGAAATAAACGGATATTATTATTATTATTATTATATAAACATCCAAGACCCAGGACAATTTGAAAAAGGCCATTTTCCAAGGCCAAGGCCAAGGCCATTTGCCCTGGCTGGGGATCGAACCCAGAACCTCCGGATTAGCGGTCTAGTGTGTTAACCATTACGCCACGGAGGTCGTCAAATTTAACTACGTACAAAATATACTATGTAAATTAACGTCGGAGGAACTATGAATTCATAGTTTTTATGAGCACCATCAGCCATCATGTTTAACCACAAATCTAAGGCGTAAAATTTAAAATTATAGTAATTTTTGATGTTGTATGTGGAGGAAAACCGCCTCATAATTCATTAGTACTCATAATATATATATTTTATGACCACTCAAAGGTTCTATGTTTATGCAAGGTTCCTATATTAAATATGACCTTCTATGTTTTAGGCATAGATTAGCAATGTACGGCCTTCTTTACTTATTTCATCCTCTATGGCTAAAACTTGAAACAAGTAATTAAAAAATATTTTTAAAAACAAACTTTTGTCTAAAACAATGAACTTAATAATTGTAAGTGCTTCTCAAGACGAAACAATTGAGCCCAAACTCGGTGGGGTTATGTTGTTTTATCACAGAGAGGCTGTGGCCACGCGTGGATCTAGTGGAACATAGCTAAGGTTGCAATGGAAATACCGTAACAAAATAAAGAGAGAGAGAGAGAGAGAAAGTTAACAACGTAGAGCAGAAAAGTTAAAAAGAAACAGGATAAAAAGAACACTAATTAGCTAAACGTATATAAGTTAGTTCCCAATAACGTAATAAAATATAATGTAAAATTTTAAAAGCTATTAAAATTTTCAAACTAATGTTATTTAATTCCATATACTTGATTACTTTTAACACATTCATAGTCCAGTTACCGGAAAATTTTATTTATGAGCCCACATGTGGTACACGAACTGTTGATGTGATATATAGGTACGGATGATACAGAAAAGTGAAATAATTAGATCAGCACGTGGAATCGATCGACGAATCGAGCGATCTAATGCGATGATAATTGTGTCTCTAATGTGAACAAGTCAAAATTTTTGTTCGCGTTTCGATAAAAGTCAGTAAAAGTCGTAAATTTATTAATTATTAAAGTAGAAGTAGCGTTTCATGATATTAATCATGAGTCTTTGTAAATCACCGCGAAATATAAATTGATATCAGTTCAACGACCGCCATTTACATACATACTTACATACAATAGATTTAATATGGTTTGCGTCAGCCGGAATGTAAGTGACAATGTACCATGTTGACATATTTTTGGTCCTGACTGTACCATATAAGGTAGGCGAAACACGACATGTGTAGTTTTCAAACGCACCGCTCGCGTTTCGACGCATTGCATCGTGTTTTGAAACCTCCTGGCAAATATTGTACCCATATTTTTTTTCTCTCATTAACAAATATTGACGAAGATACTAATATTGTTTTTGATATTAATATGTTTATTGATAACAAATATTGGTTTTAAAGGGCGGAGACGTCACAAGCCTCCACTCCGGAACTACAATGCTCTGTATGTTTTTAATTTTTTCTAATTTGATAAACGAAAAAATATGGGTCCATTATTTTTGGATAATGTAACGGACAGAATTAATAGAATATACCTATTATACCTATTCGACCTTGTCCACATTATTATTGTCACTAACTGGCTTCTAAATAGGCGACGATCTAGGGTGTTTACCAATGCCCCTCCATACCAACACTTGTATAGCTCGTAAATCAGAATATGTGGGCAAAAAATAATATTTTTTTTGGTTCGTGCAGTTCATTATTAAAAAATATTGTATACTTTTTTTTCTTTTCTCTGATAAGCAAACAATGACGGAGATACAGCGCATTTAAATTATGCATCACGTCACGATCTAACAAGAACGATTTTCACTAGACGGTGGCTTTAATAGCTGCCACTCCGAAACTTTGACGCGCGATATCTTTGTGAATTTTCACTACTTTGATAAACCGAAAAATATGTGTCCCTTATTTTTGTATAATCTAACTGACGGACTAAATAAAATAATATTTTTGGATCCAGTTCATATCCCTATTATGTCGTTATTGGTTACGTATACTACTTTGGCCCAAGTTTTACAAATTAACGATTTTGTAAATATTCAAACACGTGCTATCTTGATAATAATAAATATAGTATCTAATTCTAATTATATAAAAGTGATTTGACTGATCCTGTCAAATGGAGTAAAGATTTTGACAGGCAATGC
The DNA here is from genome assembly GCA_963576875.1 of Acrobasis repandana. Taxonomy (NCBI): domain Eukaryota; kingdom Metazoa; phylum Arthropoda; class Insecta; order Lepidoptera; family Pyralidae; genus Acrobasis; species Acrobasis repandana. The sequence goes on from OY756238.1 coordinate 6,748,948, forward strand.
TGCCAGCTTACTTTTCAGTGTCACTGACACGTCGATAAAATCTGTCGATAGTATCAAGCGCTGTCACAGCACTAGTCGAGCATTGTCGATAACAATCTAGATCGTCGCGGCATTGTGTACCGGTCAGAATTCCAATTAAGAAATTATTTTTATATTTTTTATTGAATTAATATACTCTTCGAAAACTCTTCAAATTATTATTTTCATACTACCTACTTGAGTGTGCAATCTCGATATATGTTAGGTATTACTTATTAGGTAAATGTGAGAGTTAGTTGAAAAGGTACCTATCATGGTACAATAACATAGGGTATTCTCTTCCCGCGATGGCCCAAGTCTACGTCTCAAATATCACGATAAATATGACTGATTGATCTTTTCAGTAAATTTCAGGTCTTTGTCAATTAGTTAATAAATATAAAATAAAATACTAACTAACTAAACTATTTCGTATATCGGGTAATTCGTCTGTTTATTTTTAATAAAGTTCATAATTGGTTTGTTAAGTTAAAAAAAGCATTTTTCTTGTTTACACAGTGGCAACACCACTTGGGCCAATCACGTGACCCAGCTGTCACGGGAAGAATTATCTTCCCGTGAACAATGAAATATGGTTATTTACCGATCGTGTATTAACACGATCGGTAAATAACCATATTTCATTGTTTAAAAATTAAATACCTACGTAGCCTACGTATGATAAAATTCATGCCGCTTCCATCTTCAAAATTAGAACATGGGCCAATGATTAAGATAGCTCTGTATATTCTAAGACTGGCAGGCTTGCAATGTTTCCCATCACCGGAAGCAAGTGTAACCTAAGTTACAAAAAAAGGTTAAAATATCTTTAATCAACATAAATTCTAACTGAATGAGTGAATTCTAAATGAATGTGAAATGTCACAATGATTCATTCAGTCAACTGCAACTTAAGTATAAGCTCTAATTTAAACATTGGATGTTTTGGTTAACGTCCAGTGTAATAAAAAACATCCGCATCGAATACTAACCATAATACAGTAATATGTTATGATATAACTGCTGGTTTTAATACACTCTCGTCGACTGTGGGAGAAATCGGAAGTGATATTGGAGTAATTCATTAAGAGATTCATTCACAAAACAGAGGAGAGTTGTGAATTGAAATCTGATAAATAACCCTCTTAATCATAAAAAATCTGCTCTCCCAAATAAGTCATATAGTGACTGTCAATAGGCAAGACGATTGCTAGAATATTTTTGGCCCATCGGTTAGATTATTAAAAAATATTGTACACGTATTTTTTCTTTTATCAGAAAAACAAAAATTCACAAAGATGCAGCGTATTTTAATTTCGCATGACGGTATTTTTTTTTTTTAGATGTTTATTTGTAGCTTTAGTCACACACATACAGAAAATATACAACATAAGAACATAATAAAAAACACAAGAAAGACGGAAACATATAACAATATATTCGTATCTGTGTGCTACAGCAACCCAAAAAGGTCATAGCTCAGTGCTTAGTGCTGCTCAGAGAGCAGCTCACTGATTTTCAGCTACGGCCTGTCAAGTGCGAGTGCGCATCCAAAAATCCCTGCCACGCATTTACGGGTAAGTACGATTTTTACATAGCGGTGACGTCACAAGTCCCCACTCTAGAACTTAAATGCTCTGTATCTTTGTGAATTTTTACTTTTTAGATAAACAGAAAAATATGGGTCTATTATTTTTGGATATTCTGCAAGACGGACTAATTAGAATAATACTTTTCTGACCCTGTCGTCACCCTTATTTAAGGAGTGCAGTCTTTTTTATGCAATTGACAGAAAAAACAGTGCTTCTTAAATCAGTTTTGTTGGTTTTTCGTGTGTGTAAGTGGCCGAAACCGGTGTCGGATTTTGTAGGCTGCCTATAGGCATCTAGGAGACCTTAGCGACTGCCACACAATGATGACAGCGGAGACCAACGGGTTGACATGCGTTCCGAAGCACGAAGCAATATTATTTATTATTATTTATTCATATCGTATTATTTATCTGTTCCCGGCAGAGTAGAATAGCACCACTCCAAATCTTTCCATGGCTGTAGTAGAAGGCGACTAAGGAAACACAAGCTAAACAAAGCTTACACACATCATTAAGACCTCTCCAAACCGTCTGGCCAGCGTAGAGAATGTAGGTCAAATCCTCTGATTGCTCTGCCTAATATATGGCTCTGGTAGTACAGAGAGGGTCGTGCTCCTGCAGTGGAGACTGAAAAAGATCTGATGATGATGATTTATTCATATATCACATACAGTTCATCATTGTCATGTCTTTTTCAATCTCCACTGTAGGAACACGACCCTCTCTGTGCTACCAGAGTCATACTTGGTCAGAGTAGCCAGAGGATTTGGCCTACACTCTCCACTCTGGCTAAACGGGTTGAAGAGGTCTCATTAATGTTTATAAGCTTTATTTAGCTTGTGTTTTCTAAGTCGCCTTCTACGACATCCTCGGAAAGACTTGGAAAGTGAGATCACATACAGATTGACAGTTATTTACCAAAGCATCTGTACAGTAGACAAATAATACAAGCAAGACAGTGCGTTGCACTCACAATATACATTAGTACATGGCATTCTTGTGTGGTCTTATTATTTATTTAAATGAATTCATGCATTTTAAATATTCATTTATTAGCGTTATTAACATTCAGCCTCGGTTAAAGTTGCAGACGTGATTTAATTTGGAATTATTTCAAATAGATTTTGAAATAATAAATAGCCGTGTGGTTCCCGGCAGAGTAGATAGGACCACTTCAAGTCTTTCCGTGGATGTCATGGAACGTGGAACGTCGACTTAGGAAATACAAGCTAAACAAAGTTTATAAACATTAGTAAGCGATCTCCAACCTGTCTGGCCAGCGTGGAGAGTGTAGGCCAAATCTTCTTGCTGCTCAAGAGAGGGTCGTGGTCCTACAGTGGAGACTAAAAAGAAACCTGATGATGATGATGAGATTTTGAAAAGGAATCTTATATACTATAACCATTGAGAACAATTTTGTTTGCCAGACAAACTTAAAAACCCCCAACTTTTAAGTGTTTACCGCCAACTACTTTTGAACGGCTGAACGTTCAAAGTAAGTTTACGGTTTTCAATATTTTACTAAATGACCTTATTTATAGATGGATAAAAAAATATGCAATAAATATTACCAACTCATATACTGGTCAAGTTTGATTTAATTAAATTAATAAATAACCTTTCGACTCAAAAAGTAGAAGACCAACTCATATAATACATACATACATACTATGTAATGCCTGTTTCCCACAGGGGTAAGCAACATGCCCCTCAATCTATAACAATGTTATATTCGCGCACCTAAGAATCACATTACTCCATAAGTCCATAACGTACAAACTCTTTATTTGCCTCCTAACAAAAGATTTCAACGATACACCAAATTCGCCTCGTTTTGGTCGTTCACTGTAATGTTTTTTTACTATTTTGTTGATAAATTTATAAGGTAAATTACTTAGTGTTTACTACACTAATAATTATGAAATTAAAATTTAAAACATAAATATATTTTTGTTTGATATTTTCTTTACTACATTTTTTGTGATCTATTTGTGATTTACTTATGGAGAGTTGATTTCAAGCAAGTGGCCGGTGAAGCACAGCCAAATAGTATTTTTTTTTAATCTACTTCTGCAAAAACAACTGACTTCATTTTCTTTCTTCCATATCTCCAAAGTACTTCATCATGTCCTCGACGATCTCCGTGGAGTAATGGTTAACACGCTGGACCGCTAATCCGGAGGTTCTGGGTTCGATCCCCAGCCAGGGCAAGTTGGAAAACGGCCTTTTTCAAATTGTCCTGGGCCTTGGGTGTTTATCTATATATGTATTTATCATAAAATATAGTATCGTTGAGTTAGTATCCCATAACACAAGTTTAGAAACTTACTTTGGGGCTAGCTTAATCAGTGTGTTTTGTCCCTATATATTTATTTATTTATATCTTCACCAAATATAATATGGGACCAACTTGGTAGTAAAGGCTTTAAAATAAAATATCATCAAAATCGGTCCACAAATGGCGAAGATATCGCGTAACAAACATACATAAAAAAACATACTAAAAACATAATATATCGAATTGATAACCTCCTCCTTTTTTAAAATCGGTTAAAAAGATGGAAAACGGATCCAGGGCTCCCAATCAGCGCACTTAAGATGCAACCAGGACTTCCATATTTGTTATTAGGTTGGTACAAATTGTTCGATTTGACTTACTCGTATCAGTATTGTAAAAATACCAATTATTTTTAATTTTATATTTATGTAAATTATAATACCTAATTTCCTACCTTTTTTCCTATTTAAACGAGGCTGCCTGGAAGAAATTGCTTAGCGATAAGGCCGCCTTTTGCGCATTTCCTAGTTTTTAAGATAATTACGAGTATGTCCTGTTTTTTACTTTTGTGCAATAAAGGGTATTGTATTGTATTGTATTGTCACCACCACCTGCTTCCGGCAATGGAAACATCGTGAGGAAACCTGCACACTAGTGCCTATTAAGTTTACTAGTGTGGCATCCTTAGCTGTGCTGCTTCGGACCCGGGGTGCGCTTTCCCGCTTTTTCCTCCCCAAATATGACATGTACGTCAATGGTCACCCAAAGATGCCAAAGACCTTGCGAAGTGGAGAAGAAATTGCCGGAACAGTTAAAATGATTCGGCTGTAATTTCACGACCGGCCGCCTGCCTGACGTCGACCCTCTTTGGGAATGTAGTTGTGCGAAAAGTTTTACAACCGGCCAGCGCCCGAAGTTAACCCTCCTTGGGAATGTAATTGTAGCACGAGATGTTTGGTCCTATAGTCGCCTCTTACGATATCCACAAGAAGAGATGGAGTGGTCCTATTCTGACTCGGAACCACACGGGGGGCAAACCACTTCATTATCTCTATCAAAAATAATTATTGTGTTCGTCTCTTTCCATACAGTGACACCAACAAGAGCCTGGCTCTTAAATTTGGACTGACTGAAAAATCTAGAAAACCTGACCCTAGATTATCTCCTGACAAAAACTATAATTGTCTATCATGATCAATTGATAAGGCCTAGGTCAGTTATGATTCGTTATATTTGAATCTAATTAGCAATTGAAATAATGGCTAAGAGTGTTTCAAGATGAGTTTTCTTTGTAATAATTTAATAATTTTTTGTTATTGAAATTATTTATTGGTGAAGATAATTGCAAAGGTTGATTGTCAATAGCAGCTGGACTAAAACCCTTATGATCTAAATCATTGGTCCCGGCAGACATGGTAGATCCAAGAAGCTTGATGTCGTCAAGGATAATATGCTTGCCCTTGGTCTTACAACCAAGGATGCTCAAGACCGTGCGAAGTGGAGAAGTAAAAGCCGGAAAGCGGACCCCGGGCTTCGCAAAGTTGCAGCTGTGGATGAAACTGGGAATACGCTGAGATGAGAGAGAGAGAGAGAGAGATCTAAATCATAGGTCATAGTATAGACATATACAAATCCCACTGGGAAGCATTTGTGAAAATTTGTTTCCAGTCTGGTTAGGATATTACAGGCTTGAACCACCTGGTTATCCGAACGATAATTCCATGCTTGGGAAGGCACGTAAAGCTGTGGGTCTCGAACGCCATCTAGAGTTTGTTTAAACCTATTCAAGGATTAGTTCTGGTCTCCCTTTTGGGTTGCGAAGGTCAGACGGCAGTCGATCAGCGTAAAACCAGTAACCTTGTCAAATCAACTAGGGTCAGGTAACGGACCCCGGGCTCTGAAGCGTTACCGCTGAGGATGAAATTGGGAATACGCTCGGATATGCTCGGCTAGACGTAGACAACATTTTGCTTGTTAACATTTTCATTCAAATGATAAAAGCCTCTGTAAAAAAGAAAATTAAACACTACTACTGCTTTTTTGTGGCTCATATTTATATGTTACCGGTAGCTGAATTTTATTTTATTTTATCTATCAGACTTCAATCTTACAGCTAGACAAAAGGCCTCCCCTATAAAATAAAGGGAGGATTGAGGACGCTGCTGTCCATTCTATCTATACGTTGTTACCTCCTCTTAGTCGCCTATTACGACACCCATGGAAAAGGAAATGATTTAATCATACCCTGTATGTAGAGGTATAATATCACAAACATTACACCACCATTTTAACGCAGTCGTTAAAAAGCATTGAAACTTGAACTTTCATTTCATGGTTCATTATTCAGTTGCTAAGAAGCGGGTAGGTGCACATTAGCAATTCAAATTCCTTATTTCGAGAACTCTGACCCCGTCACTACCTACTTATTTAAAAAATCTAATGCGTAAATAACACCATGATAATTATTATTTATAGTAATTAAAAATTACACGGTTCAAACTAATGAGTAGTATAAATGTTCCTGTATCCCTGAACACTGAAAAAATATTTCTTTATAATGCTCCCGTAAGTATAGAACACTGAAAAAAATTACAGATTTTATGCTCCATGCTCCATCAGAGTACATTGAAAATGTAATAAAGAAATAACACAATTCCAGTTGCGAAATGAATATCAATATAGTGGGAATACACAAGAAACAATAAAGATAATGAAATAGGTAAGTACATAAACTAAAGCTATACCTAATTAAAGAAAAAGAAACGAAAAATAGAACAGAAGAAATAATAAAATATATATGTAAGTATTTAAAGCTTATCTTGCCTCGGAGCGTAAATTGCCAAAAATTAATTTATTTCGACTAAATAATATTTGTCGTTGCATTTTTATGCCTCTACGTGGCCGAACTACAAACCAATCCCAGCTTTGGGAACCTTCGCAGCCCACGTCTGTCATCCGATCATCTACCCATTAGGCTTCTTTTTTAGCCCAACTCACAATCTCCAGACACTTTTTTAAAAATTTTGTTCGGTAAGTAGAAAAAAAATATTTTTTTTTATATTTTTTCGCAATTTCACAAAAACTACCCAATCAATTTTCAAAATTCAAGCTCCATATGATAAATCTCCACGCCGTGCACATTTTGATTCCTCTCCCATAGAGATATCTCCAATTTTGCTCAATCTACAGCCATGTCGCACTTTTCTCTGAACATATTATCGGGCACATATAACACTGGTGATGACATAAACAATTTCAATGATAAAATCTTCCTGTATATAGAACCCAGTTGCTATGGATGAATAGTATACCTATAATGTAGTATAATATAGTAGATTGGTTTATATCTATTTTTTGCTTACCTATTTGTTTATCTATTTTCATCGGTTTGCTACAATATTTTTCCAACTAGTAACTATGTAGATTATTGTAGATTATTATAGATATTAAACTAAAGAATTGACTCACGTAATATAGTCGGAAAAGATCGATCAGGTTTCGGTCGATTTAGACGATCATCTTAAGGGCGAATGTCATAAACGGTGATCCGACGATGCCGTGCCGCTGTCCGCTCTAATTGACAATATTTTTTTTAACTGAATGGGTAAAATCTTTAAATAAATATATAAGGACAATTCACACTGATTGAGCTAGCCCCAAAGTAAGTTTAAACTTGTATTATGGAAAACTAACTCAACGATACAATATTTTAAACACCCAAGACCCAGGACAGTTCGAAAAACACCATTTGCCATTCTACCTTGGCTGGGAATCAAACCTAGAACCTCCGCAGTGGCAGACTAGCGTGCTAACCATTACGCCACGGAGGTCGACAAACTGCAGCTAAGCTTTTTCGAGCAAAGGTATTTGACGTAGCTGAGTGAGCTTTCTGTGTGTAATTTTTACAAATAGAAATTATGGATTACTTCATCATTATCAGTTCTTTTTAGTCTCGACTGCAGGAGCAGGAGCACAACCCTCTCTGTAATACCAGAGCCAAACTTGGTCAGAGCAGCCAGAGGATTTAGCCTACACTCTCCACGCTGGCCAGACGGATTGGAGAGGTAACATTGATGTTTATAAGCATTGTTTAGCTTGTGTTTCATCAGTCGCCTTCTACGACATCCACGGGAAGACTTAGAATGGTCCTATTCTACTCTGCCGAGAACCACACGGCATATGGATGGATGTATGGATTAACTACTTAAGGTGAAGGTATAGGCAAAAAGGCTGCTATTTGTTCTATGCTGTTCTGTTGATCAAAGGTCGTTTTGTTATTTTTGTTGACGATGACTTGATCAAATGTATTTTTATATATGTTTAAAATATTAAATATGATTACTGTGCAGATTTGATGTACGGTACTGTACCTACATAATTTTCAGAATTCATTATAAAAAATCAGGCAATGTACCTATACAAAATCAGTATCTGAATTTCAGCATGTGAAATATACATGCTGAAATTCAGATACTGATTTTGCTGCAGCCAATAGGTATACCAAATGCTAAGAGCATTATTTCCCTATCCACCTTTACGATATCTGTGTTTCTGTTTATTGCAAATGGATGGATCGATTTTGATTAAGTTTTTTTTTGTTTGAACGGTGACTTTATCAAAGGCATTTTTATGTTTAAAATGCTAGGCGTAACTTGAATGTTAAATTTATTTTTTCAACTAAATAATCTTTCAAGTTTCAATTTTAATTCATTTTTAGAGCTTAATATCAAAATCAATGATTTACTTTTAAAGAAATATGAATGTTAACAATTTAAGTAAATCTGTTTATAATTTTATTTAAATTAAAGCTAAATAATATTTTTTTTTATAAATTGAAACTTATACCTCTAAGAAATAAGTAAGTAAAATATTTATTTAAATATAAGTAAATTAATTTTAAAACTTTTATGAAATAATTAATATGCGATAACCTGGTTACTTACTCACGTAGAGAGTCAGCCACTTGCCAACATGTGCGAATTGGTCATCACCGTGCGCGTCTCAAGACACATTCGTCCTGAGGAAGACCTCCGGTTGTGGTCGAAACATGGCTGCCAGTAGCAGACTACGTGAATAACCCATTCATCGTATCTCAATTCATTCGGTGTCAATCAAAATTGTATGAAATGGTTTAAATTAAAATCAATGTTAGAAACAAAATATTTCAGTGTCTCATACGAATGTTTCCCTCAGTTTATTCAACCAGCAAGACCTTGTTTTGCATATTCTAATGAAGGTCAAAAGTCCGCATCGGTCCAAATCATAAATATTTGTTTTTACGACTATTCCAAGCCAATTCCAATATTGTAATTGTTTGTGATCATTGTTTTATTAAGGCACTTTATACAAAAGTTATCTACCTCGCTCTCACCTATTTTTGACTTCAAATTTTCAGGTACTTTATACCAGGCCTGTGTCACTCCCCGTTTAGGTATCGAAAATGTACCTACATTATTACTTTGCGCGCAGGCGGCCCCTCCGGGTGGTAAATTCAGTTATACGAATCGTTTGTCCAGAGTAATAAGAATGAAATTGGCTTGCAATGGATGTCTAAGTATTTATTTATATTTTTGTTATGTTTTCTTTGTGTAAGTTGTATGTATTTAAGTATTAGATGTGTGTATGTTTATTATAATTATTGTTTATACGTATGTTTACATATTGACCACCCCGCACTACCTAATTTCCCATATTTTTTTTCTATTTAAACGAGGTTGCCTGGAAGAAATTGCTTAGCGATAAGGCCGCTTTTTGCGCATTTCCTAGTTTTTAAGATAATTATGTCCTGTTTTTTTACTTTTGTGCAATAAAGGGTATTGTATTTATACGAAAAGGTGCTGAGTTCTGACGTGAGCTAAATTAAACCATATCACTAGCCACATTGAGTAGATATTTCTTTGAATTTCTGCGCTGAGTGAGACTTCTGTATTATTTATTCTATGCCTATAAGTACTAAAACAGTATTACAGAATATAGTTATTGAAATAGATATTATTTTACCCAAAGGGAATTTCATAGGAACTCGGATCTTTGAAATTGTTCTGGAGGCGAAAAAATATTTTACGTCCCTGGGCCGAGTGCGTAACTGAACTTCGAAATACAAACACGCGAAGAATTGTAAGTTCGAAAATTGTAAGTTCGAAATATCGTAGTTACGATGAACTGTTGGTGACGTACGAAGGAATGGTAGTGCGATAAACTTTGCAGTGACCGAATACTTCTTCGATGAACGCTCATGCGAAAAAAGAAAGCTTTGTCACATTAAAAAAAAGCCAATGCTAGTTAGTTCTCTTCTCCAAGCAGATTCTTTAAAACTGCTTTAAGTTTTCACTAAAATATCTTCGGTAAAAGTTTATAATACAAAAGTATAGACCAAAAGCTTAAAATTTCTATTATGTCAGTACATATGTAGCTGAAGGAAATTTAACTAATAACAGTATTTACTTCTTTATTTACAAAAAAAATATTTACTTAAAATTATTAAATATTTTAATGTAGGTATATGGCAGATTAATTTGCATAAAGATTCAAGATTGTCTTGCATATTTATTGACTCCTCGACTTCTGTTGCGAATCAGATAGCATTTTAAGTAGCTAGTTTTTTTTTTACATTATAGCAGCAAATTATTGTTAATTCAATCTTTGCTAACCCACCACAGGCATGGTAAAACGTATTTTAAAAACTTTAATTAATTTAAAGTCAAATTTGGAAAAATTTCAGACTTTTTTCTTATGATAGGGAGAATATTGGACAAACCATTTTGAATAGAAATGCAATTTGCCAAATGTTGATTATTTACATGATTGTAAAATTAATACAAATAAAATTGTTTAAAATGTAGACACTTTGACAGCTAAAAAGCTATTTAGAAAACATACCTATGATATTTCTATTACAGTTAATATACGATGTTTTTTTTCTATATGTGTCTATATAAAATACGTTTAAAGTTCTAAAAAAAATACGATTCAATTAATAAGTTCCAATTTCGGCCGCCGGAACCGATTTTATAGTATTTTTAAAACTACCCACATTTTAACATCTCATGGTAGTTCCATCTTTGTTAAAGTGTGTTAATATTAAATACATAACAATTATATATATTTAAGCATTTCTTCAATTGTCTTAGCTTTTGCTTTTAAATGAGTGAGAAACAAAAAGGACTAAGTTCTTCAGGACTCATTATTTACTAACAAATATTTAATAACTATATTTATATAAACTACTCCTTTATCTAGAAGTACGATGTACTCTATCTATTAGATATTGATAAACAAAATAAACACGCACCTGTTTTGCCCAGAAACACTTAAATTGTTTATAAAAATTCAAAAATACACAAATCACACAAAATCTCCAAGTACATCCGTTAAGGCTTTAACACAGCACGATGCGAATTTCAAATTTCACTGCACTTCACAATTTGAAATTAGAATGCGCGGTAGAGTCGGATAGATTCGGGTAGAGTCCGAGTGGTGTGTGTGCGCGCGCGCGGGTACCACAACGACTGGCAACGCACGCGCCTCGGAACACGAGTCTCGGCTTTGTGCAGGGGTAGTCAACTTGTAAAGTCATGAAGAGCTGACACATAGCGAGCTTGGTAGAGTACGATTTGCGAAAAGTACATTTTTCTTATCTAGAGTAAGGAAGATTCACATTTGTAATGTTTTTAGATATTACACATCTAAGGCTTTCTGTCAAATTCGTTGATAAATGATCCTTGTACCTTAAAAACCGTTTTAAAATATAATCGGATTTACGTTTTTTTATATAAAAATACATCGTCTAAAATACTCTACATACATTTTAAATGTTAAATTAAAATATTTTCGTTTCAATTCAATCCAAATGTTGACAATAACTGGAAAAACCTGTTAAGTCAGCCGATGTATGCGCCAATAGCCTCCGAAGGTCTACACAGAAATATATCTTTCCTTTTCCCTCCTCAGAAATTGTTATAAGAGAGAGAAAAGGACATCATGATGTTACAGGTGATTTTACATGAATTTAACTTATTCATTTCAATTCTAATAGGCATTAAGTACTTCAAAAATTACTTATTGGATTATAAACTTTAAGGTCTTGAGCTAAGTTCGATATCTAAAAAAGATTATCTCGAATAGTACGATATAAAATAAAATTCTTTATTCAAATTACTTACATTACTAAATAGGAACGGCGTTTTAATAAATAGATAATTTAGGAAAAATAATTACTGGCCAGTATCTAACATGTGATCGTTATGAAAAATAAAAAAGGTTTTATTATCTCTTGAGATAATTTTAGCTTGAGATGCCCTCGCGCTGGACAGTGGACACGATTCATTAGCTACGCGACTGCATCCACCTATCTGCCTCTTTTACACATTGGAGATACTCGCAAGTTAGAAAGAGATAGACGCTGTTTACATCCACATGGACCTCGTAGATGTGGCTTTAATGGGATCTTCCCAGATCAGTTAATTTTGGGAGTAGGAGGAAATTCGTTTTACATAGCCACGCGTTTTTTATTTATTTATAGCGCTACTCTGTACATCGGACATTTTCCTTTTATTTGTGGTTTAGTTTGCGTTATTTACGGGATAATTGTGTGCGTGAATATACGCATGTAGTGATAGTACATATTATTATGTATTTACCATAAATATTCAAGTAGGTATAAAAATAAAGTTTCTTATTTTATTATGCTTCATGAGGAAAGGATACATTTGTTTACTATTATTTAAATATAAGTACATACATACATATAGGGTCGTAGCTAGAAACAAAAAAAAACACTTCCCATACATATCGATTACCTAGTTGTGAGCTAGTTACTATGGGAACTGTTTTTCTTATATCGATATACTTTTAGGAAAAGTTGTTCAAAATGATGGAGTGAATAACCCTTTAAAATATTTGTACTAAATTAAATATAAGCGTGCAGATTTTTTTATGAATTGGGCGAATAATAAATAAATAAATAGATAAGGACAAATCACACTGATTGAGTAAAGTAGTAGACCAAAGTAAGTTTAAACTTTTATTATGGAATACTAACTCAACGATACTATATTTTATAATAGATACATATATAGGTAGATAACACCCACGACCCAGGAAAGTTTGAAAAAGGCCATTTTCCAACTTGCCCTGGCTGGGGATCGAACCCAGAACCTCCGGATTGGCGGACTAGCGTGTTGACCATTACACTGAGGTCGTCATACACATTCTAATGTAATTACACATTCATCCTGTTTTATTTAAGGCCGTACCTAAATTTTCCGGGGTCCAGTGCTGCCCCCATTTAAAATAAATAATTTCAAAGGAAACGGAGACATTATTTAAAATTTTGCTACTACCAATTACCAAGTTCTAGATAACCCTTCAAAGTATTTTATGAGCTACTGTTTACAGTTTATACTAAGAACGTTAAAGCTTTACAACGCACATTTGCCAAAAGTGGCCGTTTTTCGGGAATGTATATGTGCAAAAAGTTTTACAACCGGCTGCCGCCCGACGTTAACCCTCCTTGGGAATGCAATTGTAGCGCGAGATGTTTGTGCTTAGTCCTTAGTTGCCTCTTACGACATCCACCGGAAGATGTGGAGTGGTCCTATTCTAACCCGGAACTACACGGACAATCGTCTTACGACATCTACAGGTAATGATCCTTTGGATGTTGTAAAAAGCGACATCTGACACGGGCCAAGGCTCAGAGGCGTATCTAAGACTATATAGACATAGGCGAAGTCGCTTAAGTTATTTCTGGCGACGATGGGGGAGGGGGATGCAAAAAATAGGAGTCGTAGTTCTAGCCAAAGGGCCTCCCTTTGGCTAGTACAAAAATTGCTTTCAGACTAGACATGGGTAACTCCGGATTCAAATATTTAAATGAGCCGAATCATCAACAGGAGCCGATACCCGAACTGAATTCCGGTAATCGTTATTGGCTCCCGCGAGTTATTGAGTCCGCACCAATCTTGGTCCCGCCGGGAACCGGCAGCGTCTGTCGGGTCGCGAGACGCGAGCCGCGTTTCGGCTCCACCGCGTCTCTGGAGGAATCGGGAGTCGGGAGTCAATATTATTCTGTATTGAAACCGGTACCAGATAGGATGTCTGTATTCTGTAGATTCAATAACGAAACTTAGCGGGCCTCGGAGCTGGAACCGATAAGGGTGTAGGAATCATTAAGATGAGTCGGTACCGGATGCGGAGTAAGATTCAGTGAGCCGAAACACTCCTCGGAGTCGAGATTACCCATGTCTATTTCAGACAAAAGACGTCCACAATAAAAAGCTTATCTGTGGCGTCCGTGACGAGGTGTGAACGGTGGGTAAAAATTCTATAAAATCGTAACGCGAAGCAAGATCATATTAAGGGATGATTTTGTCTTTATTTTATGTTCTATGGTCGCGCATCATACGCTGCATGTAGTTCGACACTAAGGATGCAACCGGGAAAACAAGGTAGAGACCTCAGGTAGAGCTCTTTAGGGTAGAAAGTCTCTTCCAGTATAGACTATTTTCATTTGGTTAAATTTACAATTTACATATATACATTAAGGTGAAGTAGTAGCATAAGTGGTGCCCTCATTTGAAATAAATTGTTTAAAACTATATATGGTGATATTAAAAAATTTGGGTATATAATAACCTTTGAAATTATTACTAATAGTCCGTCTAAAACGGGTTTTCATAAAATAGTTTGAAGGTCTATTTAGACATTGATACAAATCAAATTTTTAAATATCACTATATATAGTTTTAAACAATTTATTTCAAATGAGGGCGCCACTTATGCTACCATTTCACCTTAAGTAAGTAACACTTTACTGCACCAAAAAACACATACAAGTATGTGTTTGATATAACGTGCTACGTGGTGGTGACGTAGGAAATACAATTGCGGAACAGATTTGGCAGCGTCATCTGCGTAACCACTCCATCATACCATCTACTTTGTACACCAACCCACCTCCCCAGCGCCAGCATGGTAATTATGAGTAAATCATCTTTATTTAGAAATCGGTCTTTATTTGGAGGCCTTTTCAGCTGCAGACTGACAAGTTGGTGAAGATAGGTTTCGGCCATGTAATTCCAAAACGTGTAATAAATATACGCACGCTCTTGGGGTTGTCGTTTTTCTTTTTGGACCACGTCCTGACTTGCTCAACCATCATTTGCCTTACCTTATCCCATCATCTTCTGCTTCGTCTAAGCGCGTTCCCGGTTGCATCCTTAGCTGTGCTGCTTCAGAGCCTGGGGTGCACTTTCCCGCTTTTTCTTCTCCAAATATAACATGTATGTCAATGGTCACCCAAGGATGCCAAAGACGTCGCAAAATGGATAAGAAATAGCCAGAACAGCTTAAATGATTTGGATATAGTTTTACGACCGGCCGCCTGCCTGACGTCAACCCTCCTTGGGAATGCAATTGTAGCACGAGATGTTTGTGCTTAGTCCTTTAGTCGCCTCTTACGACATCCACAGGAAGAGATGGAGTGGTCCTATTCGAACAAGGAACCACACGGGTAACCTTATCCCATCATCTGCCTAACCTTATCCCATCATCTGCGTCTCCTTATCCCATCATCTGGGTTCGGCGCAGTATGTCTTCTCCTTCCACTTTCTTCTACTTCCCGTTACATTAACATCTACTCCTACTATCCCCATATGCGGTTGCTATGCGTGCGATTGTGTGGCTTCCAGCCTAGAATAGGACCACTCCGTCTCTTCCTAGATGTCGTAAGAAGCGACTAAATGAATAAGCAAAAACATCTCGTGCTACAACTGCATTCCTAAGGAGGGTTGACGTCGGGCAGGCGGCCGGTACGAAACTATATAGCCAAATCAATAAAACTGTTTGGGCTGTATTGGCATCCTTGGGTGACCAGTGATATGCATATTATATTTGGAGAAGAAAAAGCGGGAACGTGCACCCTGGGCTCCAAAGCAACACAGCTGAGGATGCCACCGGAAACGCGCTACGATGAAGAACAATGCGTGAGGCTGCTGGGCCATCGAACTCTTATAACGTAAGGGACAAAGATGTGGCAACTTTCAGTCGTATTCGAGCGACGACGATCGTGAAACTGAGGTGCACGCCCCAGATACCATCTTGATTGTGTCGCTGTACTGTACACCCGCAGTGCATCGTGAAGCCTGATAATAGTGTGTTTTAGTTTTGCAAACTCTCTTCAATGCTGGTCTGGGAGAAAAAAAAAACTTAGAATACCAGCTGCTTCTCTTACCGCGCAGATAGTAGAAGCCGCTTTCCGCCCATCATCACGCTAAAAGTGGCTTTTGGGTCTTGTGGCCCTGGGCTCTGTCTGCTTAGAGCCGCAAGACCCAACAAACTCTGTCTGCCCCATTACTATCTAAGACGTGATAGTATATTTGCAAACTCTACGTCTTTTTACGTAAATCTACGTATTCCAGTCATATTTTGAACTAGTATTAGTTTAAGAGCGCCATCTAAACCAGACCCTAACTGAAAGGTCCCTGGTTCGATCACTGCCCGGCTCTGAGTTTTAGTAAAATTTACGCATTATTAATTTACCCATGTACGGATATTTTCATGGACCACGAAGGAAATATCTTGAGGAAACCTGCACTGTAGTTCACTAGTGTGTATTTGCCATTGGATGGCAGTCATTGAGATACGTCAGATGTCTTCAGGCAAGCTCGAAAAATCTGAAACCAGTTATATGAACACACTTGGTAAGACAGAAAGATTTTTTTTTATATCATATGACGGCAAGCGAACCAGCGGGTCACCTGATGGTAAGTTATCACCGCTGCCCATGGACAACTGCAACACCAGGGGTGTAACAAAAGCGTTACCGGCCTTTCGGGGGCATGGATGAGGGGGGGGGGAGGGGCTCCAGCTCTCTCACCGAACGAAGCATAGAAGCGGTGAAGCTACTATTTAGACGTCAATTTTCTGTGAGAGAATGGTACTTCCCCGGACGAGCCGGCCCATTCATGCTACTAGCAAAACTGAGTTTTGCCTGTAGCGTGGCTCTACCACAACTTAAAACATAAAAACAATATTCAAAGTTTTACACACTCCTAGGACTTAAGACATACTTACATACATACTATCATGTCTTTATTCTTAAGTCTTTAAGTTTTTTTCGGGAATCAAAAGATCAAGTGTACTAGAACTCCCAGACGAAGAAGTAAAAGGTATAAGTATAATGTCGGAAAACTTTGTTAAAAAACAAAAACAACAAATAAATACATAACATACATAAATTTTCCGTTTCAAGTGAGAACGTTAAGCTTTTCTTAGCATTTTTGCGGCCACTTTAAATTGTAAACTGTAGTTCATAAAATAGTTTGAAGGATTATCTAGAGCCGTATGGTACAATTTTTTTAATGATATCTCCGTTTCCTATGAAATGATTTATTTATAATGGGGGCAGCACTGGACCCCGGAAAATTCAGGTACGGCATTTATTTTCATTGTCTTCTCAACATTCCCTGCGAGTGTACCGTGTGCACAGCGCGCGAATGTTTCGGAGGTCGGGAAAGTGGAAAATCACCAGTAATGGCTGCCGACGACAACGTTTAGCTCATATACTCATATCTCACTTTCCCTTATTATGCGACGTGTTGACAACCTCTTTAGCAGTTGCTACCAGAGACTTTGTTTTTATTACGATTCGACGACCTCCATGGCGTATTGGTTACCACACTAGTCTGTCAGCAGGTCATGGGTTCGATTCCTAGCCAGGGCAAGTTGGAAAATGGCCTTTTTCAAATTGTCTTAAATCATGCGTGTTTAATTTTATCTAAGTATAATATATGCATTAATTATAAAATGTTTATATAGATTCATTTTTTCTAGATGGAATGGAATAGAAATGAGTCAAGATATGAATTATGAAATGTGTCAAGAATGTGAAAATGAAATTTGGAATATAGTTTTGAAAAGCGAACAGGATAAGATGATGAAGAAATGAGGTGGATAGCAGCAAGCAGCATGAAGGTTATATATCGTAATTCTAAGGTTTGTTGCAACATATCACTTGAGCAGTAGAAATCTACCGCAACTTTCTGAGAACTTAAGGAAGCGGAAAGGGTCGAATGACATAATAGGAAAAATGAACCAACTGACATATTACAATATTTACCCATGAATCGATTTGCAGTAAAACTCGTAAGTAATCTATAGTTATAAGTAAAAATACCTATTTATTTGTTCCTATAACATTCCTTCCATTTTGGTCTGGAAGAAAATAAAAAACTTAGAATATACCTGCTGCTTCTATTCCCGCTCAGATCATAGTAGCTGATTAAGGGAATGGGTGAAAATGCAAAACATGTAATAGGCGATGCGGCTAGCGACCCATTAATATTTGATTCCTTTTTCTACCTTCTCGCCCACCATCATGCTAAAAGTGGCCTTTGAGTCTTGCGGCCCTGGGCCCATAAAGTCGTGTATGTATAACATTATACAGGAGAATATTGTTCCGTTGAATTTTGACAGCATGGTCATTATGGTGTTAAATGTTCTGAGATACGGACGGACGTTTGAATTTAGAATAATGAGGCGTTTTCTTTAAAAAAATTATTAGTACAGTAAGTTAGGATAGATGGCGCAGCAATATCTTAAATCGGTCTGTCAATGTCAAATTCATTTAAAATTTTCATGGTGTGTTTGTTTTTGGAATTGACAAAAAAATTTCAATCTCATGAAGAACGTTTAACGCCATCTATTGAGAATGTTTTTAATCTCAATTTTTTTTTCACTGGAAAACGCCTCATTTATTTGTTTTATTTATTTAATTTTATTGAGCCAAAAGCTACAATAGGTAGACTTAATGCTAAAGCATTAAGTCTCATTGATTTATTCCCAACTAGAAAGCGTACATGTTAACTTATTTTTAAAAGTAAAATATAGATAATATTTTTAATATACAATATATATTTATTGATGTATTTATGTAAGTATATTTATGTATGTTTATGTAGGTATGTATCTTGTCTATTTATTTATTTGTTTTGTATTGTAGGTACACGCCAATTACCTCTTTCTTCCTATTTCCTCTCGCGGATCTACTGGAAGAAATTTCTTTAGAAATAAGTAGCACCTAAGTACTATGTTTTCCTTATATTTTATGTTGTGTTTGTAAATTTTCAAGTGTACTTGAATAAATAAAATAAAATAGATTACCAGCATTCATAGAGCAATTTCTAGCTGACTCTGCAAGTGACCGGGGACTGTGATTGGTCTGTGGTCAGCAGAGAGGGCAGCCAATCGAGACGCGGTAACGACTCTATGATTTACTTGTTAATAGCTTTTATACCTAGCTATTCCAAGGCTGTACCAGTAGCTATCAAGTTTCTTTTACTTATTCGTAGGTAGGTATATAAAGGTAACTGTCTTAATACTGTACCATATATAAATAAACACTTATGAGAAAATCGATGGGCCGTATTTCCATACAAGCGTAGTTCCCTGATTACTAGCCGGATAGAGACAGTAGAGCATAGATATTTTTCCAAAAAAAAATATGACTACATTGGCATGTTCCTATATTTCCTTTTTTTCATAACTTAATTAGGTAATAAAAGAGATACAAACCTTTATAAACCTGAAAAATTGGTAAGATTTTCCAATGTGTTCAAACATCTGTAAATAAATTTGACGAATTTATATTATAATAAAAAACCGGCCAAGTGCGAGTTAAACTCGCGTGGAGAGGGTTCCGTACAATTGATTGAATTCTTATAGGTTTTCTTGTAATCTACAAGCTATAAACTATATTTGGTATTTTTTTCAAAATTTTAGGTTCAGTAGTTTCGGAGATCAGGGGGGCGGAATGGTCAATTTTCGTCTTCTTTCATGAATAAAATCAAAACTATTCATTTTAGAATAATAACAAAAATATATTTGAGATCCTAATAACGAGCTCTTTCATTTGATATATGACACATTAAGGTTTGCAAAACTTTTTTTTTTAATTTCCCTAATTTGTCCCGCATAAATTACCCTTATTTTAAAAAAATATTTATTTACTTTGCACATATGTATTTGGGTCATAGGATTACAACATTCTACCAAATTTCACCTGATTCGGTCCAGTAGATTCGGAGCAAATTGGCTGTGACAGACGGACGGACAGACAGACGCACGAGTGATCCTATGGGTTCCGTTTTTTCATTTTTTGTACGGAACCCTAAAAATTAAGGAAACGTAGCGTTGGTTTTGAGTTTGTGAGCCCTGGCTTTATAAGTATAGGGATAGAAAAGGAAGGGTATTCTTGATGGTATTATTGTGTACATAATGTTGAGCTACATTGTTTTTTAACCGGTAGGTACCTACTGACCTCTGCTAAGACTACTCATATTCGTTTACTTGTTTACAAGTAGTTAGGTGTACTCGTATTCGAATTCGAATAACAGTAGATATATGAGCTACAAAATCACAACACAAGCAAATACTACTTTGTGGAATTTTAGACAGGTAATTTATAGTGTACGAATGGTTGCGCAAGACATGTGCTGCATCTTCTATGTTTATATATATGTATGTATGTATATTTTATTATAAAAAATATGTTGTATCTCTAGTTGACTTAGTATCTCAAATCCTGTATTAGGTGATTAATATGATGTGGTTTATCATTACCAAAGAATTTTTTTTTTATTTAGACTTATGTTAGTGATATGATACAACATTAATACGTAACTAGGTAGGTAACCTATACTAAGGCCGTACCTAAATTTTTCGGGGTCCAGTGCTGCTCCCATTTAAAAAAAATCATTTCAAATAAAACGGAGACATTATTTAATATTTAATTTAAATAATGTCTCCGTTTTCTTTAATTTAAGCTTTACTATGCACATTTGCCAAAATTGGCCGTTTTTCGCAAACGTGCGTAGTAAAACTTAACGTTCTCACTTTAAACTGTAAACAGTAGTTCATAAAATACTTTGAAGGGTTATCTAGGACTTGGTAGTAGCGAAATTTTAATTGATGTCTCCGTTTTCTTTGAAATGATTTATTTTAAATGGCAGCACTGGACCTTGGAAAATTCAGGTTCGGCCCTAAACGCTTTTATTTAAAATTTTGTAAGTTTAATATTCACTTCCCAGTTTTCGATTGAGATCGCATTGTGTATGCTAATGTAAATCAGATGACAATGCAATATTATTATGACAAGAAGCTTATGATGATGGAGCCGGAAGGTGGCTTTAGGAACCCTTTTAGTTAGGGCTTACTATACCTATTTGTCTTGATAAGTACTTAGGCGTCACACTTTTTTAACTGCCTCCGTGGTCCAGTGGTCAAGGCGTCTGCCTTGTGATCCGGAGGTAGTGGGTTCAAATCCCACTTGGAAGCATTCTTTATGAAAAGTTGTTTCCAGACTGGTTAGGATATTGCAGGCTTGAATCACCTGATTATCCGAAACAAAGACGATTCCGTGCTTCGGAAGGAACATAAAGCTGTTGGTCCCGAACACCATCTAGCGTTTGTACCTGTCCAAGGATTAGTTCTGGTCTACCCTTTGGGTTGCGGAGGTCAGACGGCAGTCGCTCTGTGTAAAAACCAGTAACCAGTCGTATCACTAGGTTAGGTAGCAGACCCCGGCCTCTGAAAGTGTAACCGTTTACGATGCAACGCTCGGATGATGAAGTACTTAGGCGTCACAATAAAAGCTTGTACAAAAAAGAAAAGTTTTATAAACTTATTTTATATCTCATCATCATATCAGCCACAGGAAGTCCACTGCTGGACATAGGCCTCCCCCAAGGATTTCCAAAACGACCGATCGGAAGCGGCCTGCATCCAGTTTTTCCTGCAACCTTGTATTATTATTATTTATTTTATATCTAATACATACGAGTACCTATAGATAACTTCTTTAGGTATCCATTTATCAAAGAAACTTGGAAGCTCTGCGTTCGAATGGCATTTACATAAGTACCTATGTTCAAATTCGTATAATAAGGGTATGTGCTACAAAATGACAACAGAAGCAATAATAACATTATTAGTGGAAACTTCTTAGATAATCGAATTACCGAATGCTTGCGCAAGACAATATGGAAAGCTGGCAAATTGCGCGCGGACAATTTGGGCGAGATCGGCGCATGCATCGTCTGGCGGGGTAGCGTCGGCAAAACAGAACATTTGGTGGAAATGGGCGTGATGTCATAGGAGTTTTTAACAGCAAGTTCAGTCCATGAAACAAATCACATACATTCCAATAAAGAAATTATGAATTCTAAGAAATAAATTAAGTATACTAGGTATAAATACTAATAATCATTTCATTTAGGGCCATCACGTGTTGCAATTGCAAAGGCCCTCCATCCATTTTTTCTATTTCGTGTCCTTGGATTACCGGGCTTTCTGGTGATTGTGGGGATCCAAGATGAGGTTACCTTTGCCCTGAACTGGTCTGGCCTGCGATACACGTGGCCAGCCCAGTCACCCTTCAACTTGGCAGCCTCCAGAGCTACAACTGTGATACCTGTCCGTGAGCGTAGTTCGGTGTTGCGGATTTTTGTCTGTTGTTTACATTGACATGAATATAAGTACATAGATCTCGTTGGTTGTTCATCTACACTCTGGAATAGGTACCTACTTTGGAATACCTTCTCTCCAAGCCGGATGAAGCTGTGCGTAAATACAAGTATGTTGTAAAGCATTTTTTTTACAGGATTCCTACCTATATGCGTATATCATAGGTTTAAAATGCGACCTGTAATCTCGCATTTTTCAACCGATTTTGACGAAAGTTACTTACAAGTTACACACAAGTAACTTGTTTTTTTTTTAGGCTTTAAATGGCTTTGCTAAGCCAGGAGAAAGGTTAAGTATCGGTTATAACAGGTCCACTGATCTCATAGAACCACTAGTTATTGTTATGATGACAGACGTTTCTGCTGACGCTACCTGATCTCATCACCCCAAGTTCATGCGCGTGCGGCCACCAGCGTGAAATTGTCGCACTCTTACTTTCTCGATACGCGTTAGGAACGCGTCCTTTCGCTTTAATTGTTGTCACAGGTTCTCGACCTCACCATCGTTAATTGTTTGGGTAACCTTGTCACTTACCTAATTGTGTTTGCTAGTAATGCCAAAGATAACATAATTAGGTACTAACGTAACAAATATCCAACATCTCGTTCTACAATTGCAATCCCAAGGAGGGTTAACGTCGGGTGGGCGGCGGCCGGTTGTAAAACTTTTCGCACAAAAACATTCCCAAAGTCACGTCACGTCAGGCAAGCAGTTGATCGTAAAATAACAGCCGAATCATTTCAACTGTTCCAGCAATTTCTTCTCCACTTCGCAAGGTCTTTGACATCCTTGGGTGACCATTGATGTGCATGTTATATTCGGAGTAGAAAGAGTGGGAAAGCGCACCCCGGGCTCCGAAGCAGCACAGCTGAGGATGCAACCGGGAACGCGCTAAGATGAAGAGTAACAAATACCCAACTTCATACAAACTATGGAATGCACGTAAATAACAAACTTGTAGACTAAGTCATCTTCTTTTTAAAACATCTTCCATGCTTGTCTGGGAGAAAAGAAAAACTTTGAATGTACCAGCTGCTTCTCATCCCGCGCAGATCCTAAAAGCCAATCAAGTTAATAGACGAAAATGCTAATCATCATTAATAGACGTTGCGGCTAGTAACCCATCACTGTTTTAATTCCTTTTTTTTCTAGCCCATCAAATGCGGGCCACTCCCGGTGTTGCTTAACTTGGGAAAGCGCTAGTAATGTGTACTCCCCGGGCCACCGAGCTCGCTAATCAGGTGCTTATCCAGGGTCCGATCATGAAGCTGAAATATGCGAGTACTTACAAAATTAAATTTTTAAAAATTAGAAAAAAGTATATATTTTGTAACTAAAATGGCATAGTTGAAAATAAACATAATAAACGTACCATACACCTTTCATTGGTATATAGTATATGGTATACAAATATAGATATGTATAACCAGCAGAAGTACTAGTTTGTTATAAATAGGGTAGGTTTGGCAGGCGTTTGTCAAATTTTTTGAGTACGAGGATATATGTATGTTTAAATTTTTGTATGTAAACTCGTAGGCATTTCATCACTTATTATAGAAATGTCATAAAAATATTCTGTTGTACATAATTGTAATATGTTAGTAGTAAAATAAATAAATAATATCCCAGAATGGGAGCGCCACATTACATCAACTTCTCCAAAAGGCCTCTACGTGTTGGATCTGTATCCCCACGCAAGCCTCCTAAAGGATCAGGTTAAACAGACCCGTGAATCCGAAAGGAGATCCAAATAACTTACCTAAGTTTATCATTAATTTCTACACTGTCACTTGATTCAAACTTCACCGTTGCCAACTTAAAACAAAAAATGTCGTCAGCGGAGGGTCGCCACGGAAGGCAATATCCGGTTTCCGCTTAACCCCTTTTTATTTTAATTCACAATTATAGAGTTATTCGCTTGATTTCGTCAGCTCCCGTCGTCGCTGGTTGAATATAAATTGGGTAATAAGAATGGACGTAGTCAGGAGCGGGGAGCGTGGGGTATCTAGGTTCTAGAAGAGTTTTATTATCATCATCAGGTCTTTTTTAGTGTTTACTGCAGGAGCACGACCCTCTCTGTACTTCCAGAGCCATATATTAGTCAGAGAAGTCAGAGGATTCGGCCGACACTCTCCACGCTGGCCAGACGGGTTGGAGAGGTCTCATTGATGTTTATATTTAGTTTATATTAAAAACAAATTATAAAAACAAAATTATACAGAAACATTTTTACAAATAAAATATCTCTTCCAAAGCGCCACATCTAGGCAACGTACCCAATATGCTGGCAGCATTTCCTCGCTGTATAGCGAGACTTATTCTCTGAGCAAAAAAGCCGCCAGCTCTAGGGTCACCAGTTGCCTCGATTAAGCGCGTTGTGACGTCTTCAAGAAATAACTTTGCGTCGGGGCCCCAAGGTCCCATCGTCTCCACTGTGAATGGAAGAAAGATAAAACTGTCTCCCAGACCCGCGTATTTCCGCATTTTGGCAGCCTCTGCAGTACAAGCCGCCGCTCCACCAAGATTAGACGTTGTAGGCAAATGTGATGGTGCTAGAGTATCCACACATGTGGCATCCCAAACGAGGAACCTACCCTGCCTCCATGGGACCAAGGAAAATGGCACAGTAGCACCACAATGGCAAATATGTGGTTCATTAATTTTTGCACCTAGACGAAGGCCCATAGCAAGAGTAAAGGTGCAATTATCGAGAAGGGTGCCAACATGTGCAGATGGAAGCGCATGCAACCAATATCCAGACTCTCTCCGATAGCGCCATGAGGCGAGAGCGTTCCTCCACTCGAGAACACTCTGCAATCATTCGCTGCTGGATATCTTTGCAAAGAGGATTGTCCCACTGTTATTGAGAGCATAAATTTAAAGGCAATGCATCGAGTTCATTGGATAGCCATACCTCCTTAGCCTCACTCACGCCACACAACCCAGCGGAACCCATCACTGGACCAAGAAGACTACCGCATAGTGAGAATGAAGCATGAGCGGAAGATAAGAAAGTAGGTAGAGCCACTGCAGATGCCTTACGTGCACCAATGCCCCCAAAACGGACAGGAAGAGAGGCAAAATGCCAAGACTCATCGCTAATCTGACGATTAAATATTTTTACTAATGACGTCCGGATAAGAGCGTCCAATACTTTTAGATGGTTCCGATGCTTCCACAAGAAAGAACATCGCAAAAAACACGTGAATTTTGGCACAAACAGACAACATTTGAGTAAAAAGAAAGCCATGTGAGTGTTCATCTTAAATAGAATATCACATGAACTTTGAAACTTGACTACCTGAGCACTTACGTAATCAGGGATCGCATCGTCTAAAAGTGGGGCTCCTAGCTTGTTTAGCTTGTGTTTCCTAAGTCGCCTTTTACGACATCCACGGGAAGACTTGGAGTAGTCATATTCTGTCGGGAACCACACGGCTTTGCCGTTATTATATTATATTTTATTTATTTAATAAATCCACAGTCCTTTATATACTACTATACCTACTTTATATTTGATGACTGAGACACAATTTAGCAGGGATGAGACGAATTGCATAATTGCATTGCACAGACACACGACACAGAATATAG
Organism: Acrobasis repandana; assembly: GCA_963576875.1. Lineage (NCBI taxonomy): Eukaryota > Metazoa > Arthropoda > Insecta > Lepidoptera > Pyralidae > Acrobasis > Acrobasis repandana. Next base: position 6,774,951 of record OY756238.1, read on the forward strand.
TTGCATTGCATCTGGTTTAAACCTGGGTGGGTACGCCACTACTAGTAGCACTTCTTTTACAGTGCATTCGTTCAAATGGTGTCCGTAAATGGTGCGACGACAAAGGCGGAATCGGCTTTATCAAAGACGCAGCCTTTGAAGCGCGCCGACAGTATACTCACAACTTCAGCGAACGAATTAAAAACACCTTTGTGGTTTGGAAGGCTTTAACCCGTTGATCTAACTTCACTTGCTAGATGATCTTGCTACCTATAGTCGTTTTCTGACTCAAATAAAAGAAAAATAAATTAAAAGAAAGCCACTACAAATACACAATAAAAACAAAGTACTTACATGATATATTTTTGCTAGGTGTGCAAAGTTGCCCACTTTGCACACCTAGCAAAAATAAGGTGTAAAGGCGTCCTTTTTATTTCGCTCTTCTCTCACAGCACAGAATACATAATAGTACTAGTAGTTACACCACAGAATACAGTAAGAGTATACAGAACGGAATCTACTAAGGTCCCGCGCAATATGCGTCCCCGTTCCCCGCCCCCGCACCTCTGCCCCGTTTTCGCCTTGACGACGGGCGAGAGCGGGCGAACACACACTGCATGGCGCAAGTTGGCGCACAAGAACGGGCGAGAGATGCGGGGGCGGGGAACGGGGACGCATATTGCGCGTACCTTAGGAGATTCCGTTCTGTATACTCTTACTATATTCTGTGGTTACATTTAAATTGTAGGTATTACCTGCCTGTCAAATAAATTCCAAAAAGTGCCTCGGAGTTGTAATATTTTTTTGTTTTCCCTCCGCTACTGTGACTTAAATCCTGGCTACGCCTTTGAAAAGTGTTGATAGCAAGGGTGGTCTGCCGTTAGTATCGGAATTTCAAATTTATGGATTTGAGAAATATGAGTAAACTATTATGTAAACTAAGTATGAATCCAACCGTAGTAATCGACACCCCTGCACCACGTCATTATCTAGTTTTATCATGCGGAAAATTTTATAAAATAAGGGGTGGGTAATTTATCCTCCCACTTAATTGGGAGAGACCTCTAGTCCAGCGGTGGACTTATGTTAAAGAAGATGGATAATTAATTTTGTAGATACCAAAAAAAAAGCCATGCTGATAAAATTTAGGTACTTACTTACATGTATTTTATTTCTACAAAGTAAACTTTTCATGAAGTTTCAACCAAAACATAGAAAAGCGTGGAAAAGCTCAATCTGCCTGTAGCTTTTGTGACTGATAGCGTTAGTTATTATATTATCTTTGCTGATACTGACAACAGTAACATATATGATCATCATAGATCTATATTTATATTCAGGCTGACTTTTAAACCACCAGCCAAATTTCTGGAGCAAGTTCAGTCCTTGGTACTGAACTACTTTCCATAAAAACAATTAACGAAAATCTAAAATAAAAATTCGCCTTTTCATACAAATCAGCGCTCAGTCAAAAGGATTTTCTATGGGAGGACAAAAAATTTTCATTGATTTTTAATAACTTTTTTTATAGAAAGTAGTTCAGTATCATGGACTGAACTTGCTCCAAAAATTTGGCTGGTGGTTTAAAAGTCAGCCTGTATAAGGGTGACATGACATCCCGTGCGCAGTCCCCAGTAGGTACCGAAAATTAACGCATCCAAGTTATTTACCACTACCACTAGCAAAAATCTCAATCAAATTCTTAAATAAAATAAAATTGTTGCATTAAAAAATAAATATATACCTAGTATCTTAAAATTACCTATTTTGTTTGTTTTTGTTGATAAATAAAATGAAACGATAAATTTTTTTCGCTCTACATTTCAGACTTACAGAGACAAGGGGGACAGCGCGTACGCAGTCCCCACTACCAAAAATTACGCATCCGAGTTATCCACATTAGGGATAATCGCAGGGGTCAACCCGTCCGCAGTGCAATGAACAGGCCTCGCCCTGGGGGAACCGCCTTGTTGATCACGGTGTCCCCTATGCCAGGTAAGTATGCTTTGACGAGCGCGGCCTGCGACCGTCATCCAAGGCGAAAAAACAACCATAGCGAGTTTTACTTTTCTAGTGGCGACATCTTGTAGAAATGAGGAGAAAAACTGCAAGCTCTGCCGCAAGCGACGACATGGCGGCGCTAGCATCGACTGTGCTTGTGTCTGTGAAGGTTGTATACTTAAGGCCGTACCTAAATTTTCCGGGGTCCAGTGCTGCCCCCATTTTAGATAAATCATTTTAAAGAAAACGGAGACATCATTTAAAATTTTGCTACTACCAAGTCCTAGATTACCCTTCAAAGTATTTTATGAACTACTGTTTATAATGAGAACGTTAAGCTTTACTACGCACATTAGCCAAAAGTGGCCGTTTTTCGCAAATGTGCGTAGTAAAGCTTAACGTTCTCAATATAAACTGTAAACAGTAGTTCATAAAATACTTTGAAGGGTTATCTAGGACTTGATAGTAGCAAAATTTTAAATAATGTCTCCGTTTTCTTTGAAATGATTTATTTTAAATGGGGGCAGCACTGGACCCCGGAAAATTCAGGTACGGCCTTAAATGTTTGGAGTTTGTGTGCGACATCTGACGGGATAAAAATGTAGTTTTCCTCCTGCGTTTCATTGCGTTGTTTTTTAGCATTACCATATGACTGCAGACTTCGACCATGGGAATTTTTGAATAAACACCTGAATCTATATTTTCTATCTACATAAACGCATTGCGCTGTATTGTACATGCACCCTGGAGACGAATTTAGACGAATTCAGAAGCGCAGCGAGCGGTCTGCCTTATCAGCGTTTTCGTCCCCATATTTATTTGAGAATTTCGGAGAACTTTAATTTTTTTTATCATTTTACAACAGACAAATTATTTTTATTTATTTATTGTACGTATTTATGCATGAATCAATCTTCATATATGTGTATTTTTTATTTTTTAACTCAGTCGTATGCGCAAGAAATCCGACGACGTATTCGCTTATATTTTCTTCAAAGTTTAACCTTTTTAACTAAGTTTTTGAATGAATTAAAAAAATATATATTAAAATCTTCTCATTCACTTTTTAGCATTTTCCTTTGTCTTTATTTCTCTGTAATTAATACACAACTTCATGTTTTAAATTCCGTGTAAACAATGACATGAACTTTGCGCACCGCAAAAAATCGAAACCCGTCTCAGGTTATTTGGAATTAAACAAACTATTACAATGAAAATCAATAAATTGTCTCATTCACTTTTTAATACTTACATAAACTTCAATTTAACATATCTTAACATATTATTACTAAGATAATTTGGCTCCCATCAGCTCCGAAAAAGCAGTTAAAATCACTAAAAGTAAGGACTGGGCCCTTAATGCTAAAAGGGAACCGGAGGATACTCGTAGATAAGAATAGCCTTATTTTAAAAAATAAATTAATTTGTCATTCATTAATTTCAGCCACATAACGTCCACTGCTGGAAATAGGCCTCTCCAAAGGATTTCTAACATGATTGATCCAAATTGAATCTAAAATAATTGTATTAATGTTTTATAAAAAAAAATATTGACCAGTGAATAATGGTACTTCTAATACTTATTGAAAAGTCTATTTTAGGAATATTAGAAAATAATTTTATGAATCTTTTTATCTATTTTTAGGGTTCCGTACCCGAAAGGTGCAAACGGAACCCTATTACTGAGACTCCGCTGTCTGTCTGCCTGTCCGTCTGTCACAGGGCTCTATCTTTTGAACCGTAATAGCTAGACACTTGAAATTTTCACCGATTATGTATTACTGTGGCCGCTATAACAACAAATAATAAAAATAAAAAAGTTAAAAATTAAAGGGGGTCGTCATACAAAAACGTATTTTTGAAGCGTTTTTAACTAGATCTTTATTGTTATTTTACTGATTATGTATTACTATAGCCGCTATAACGAAAAATAATAAAAAGTTAAAAATTTAAGGGGTCGTCGTCATAGAAGAAACGTGTTTTTTTCACCGTTTTTAACTCGATCTTTCTACTGGCATTAACTAGACACTTGAAATTTTTTACCGATTATGTATTACTATGGCCACTGTAGCAAAAAATACTAAAAATAAGATAATCTTATTTTTAAAAATTAAAGGGGGTCGTCATACAAGAAACCTGTTTCTTCAGCGTTTTAAAACATTGTACGGAACCCTTCATGTACGAGTCTGACTCGCACTTGCCCATTTATTTTTAACAATTGTTGAAAGTATTACCACAAATTAATAATATAGGTACGTACAAGTATTACTATAGTGGCCTGAAAAAATAAACCTATTTAACAATTTTTTTATCAAGTATTAGTTTCATAAAACAAAATGCTTTGCACGTAGAGTAATTTGAAGATAGTATACAGGCTGACTTTTTATCCACCTGCAAAATTATTGGAGCAAGTTCAGTCCATGATACTTTCTATAAAAGAAGTTATTAAAAATCGATAAAAAATTTTCGTCATTCCATGATAACAAAAATCTTATTAAAAAACCAAAGAAATTTTACCTATTGTGTTATATTCCACATATTTTGTATTAATTTAAATAGTTTCAAAAACTAACACTCAGAAAGCGACAGCATCCCCCCACTCCAATAATCTTATAAAAAAACCAAATAAATTGTACCTAATTAAGTGTGTGTTAATTAATTGGATTTGATGTACATACAATACATGTATGTACATATTACATAATTTTGTTTAAATTAATTTAAATAGTTTCAAAAACTAACCACTCAGAAAGCGACAGTATCCCACTCTCCCCCGAAGGGAAGCGAACGATCATCGAGGGCTGATGGTGAACCACCACCGCCCGCCTCACGCTCAGGACACCGCGCCACATCTCCTCATCATGGTTAGTGAGGCCTCGCGAATTGCGAGCGTCTATGCGAAGAGCTTACTATAGAAATGATCCTATGAAGTAAGGTCTTATCTTTGAATAACTGTGCCGAGGTAGTGATTCTGAGCGGCAAAATCTCCATAGCGCGAGGTGGAAATGAAGTAAACATAACAGTGACATCTACCGTATTCAGATCGAAGCTTTTGGTTGACGCGTATTTGACGATGTTAGTGACGTAGTAATGGTGAAGGTCAAGGTGAAGTAGTGATCTATTTTAATAAAACACTCACGCGTATGTGACGCTTCTGTAGGTTAGGTACTTAATAAAACAATAGGAAAATAAATATAATAAAGCCAGCTTATTCGAATTTAAAACTTCATTCGGTCTCAAGAAGTCCACTAATGGCTACAAACTACAAAGGCTACAAATTAAAAATTATTTACAGGAAAAAGCAGCTATTTATTGACCTACGTTATTTTGATACAAGTATTTTATTAATTTTTTGTTGCCTATATCATGGAATACATAATAGCCTATGTTCCATAAAATTTATAACATAGCAAAACAATATAGAAAATTCAATTATTTATTGGTAATAAAACCAACCTTGTAGGTACCTAAATTGTTCGTTATGTACCGGAAATAGACCCAGAAATTCTAAAAATTGTATAATTTTATCTTTTTTTCTGTTTCTTACTGGTTTCATTAAATTTTGTATTCGTTAACAAATAAAATTAGGTATTTTTAAAAGTACATTTTTAACCTTACTCGCATGACGCATTTTATTAATATTTTCTTGATTTATAATAAATATAATTATAAGGTGACAGCGCGTACGCAGTCCCCACTACCAAAAATTACGCATCCGAGTTATCCACATTAGGGATAATCGCATGGGTCAACCCGTCCGCAGTGCAATGAACAGGCCTCGCCCTGGGGGAACCGCCTTGTTGATCACGGTGTCCCCTATGCCAGGTAAGTATGCTTTGACGAGCGCGGCCTGCGACCGTCATCCAAGGCGAAAAAACAACCATAGCGAGTTTTACTTTTCTAGTGGCGACATCTTGTAGAAATGAGGAGAAAAACTGCAAGCTCTGCCGCAAGCGACGACATGGCGGCGCTAGCATCGACTGTGCTTGTGTCTGTGAAGGTTGTATACTTAAGGCCGTACCTAAATTTTCCGGGGTCCAGTGCTGCCCCCATTTTAGATAAATCATTTTAAAGAAAACGGAGACATCATTTAAAATTTTGCTACTACCAAGTCCTAGATTACCCTTCAAAGTATTTTATGAACTACTGTTTATAATGAGAACGTTAAGCTTTACTACGCACATTAGCCAAAAGTGGCCGTTTTTCGCAAATGTGCGTAGTAAAGCTTAACGTTCTCAATATAAACTGTAAACAGTAGTTCATAAAATACTTTGAAGGGTTATCTAGGACTTGATAGTAGCAGTGAAAACTTGTTGGTACTGAATGATAAAGCCTATGTATTGTATGAAACTACATAGGTACGATACGAAATAACGGAGTTTATAAAGGGAAAGGACTAATGTAATATAAACTAAATTTAGGTCTTTTTTCTAATTATCTACTAAAAAAAGTGTAGAAAATAAATATTTACTGACATAAAATGTGATAAACGAACAGTACCATATGGCACAAACAAAACCTTCTCAGTGGTCCTAAACAAAATGTGTAGTTAATATTCTCCTTTTATGAATATTCAGATATACAGGGTGTAAAATGTGTCATGCAAGCAAGGTTAAAATGTATTTTTAAATATACCTACTTAATTTTATTTGTTAACGAATACAAAATTTAATGAAACAGTAAACAGAAAAAAAAATTGTAATTATGTAATTACTCTATTTATATATATATAACGTCTAACAAAATATACTGAAACTATTTTAAGGTTGAATTCAGTCTGTGATATTGAACAACTTTCCCTAAGGAACATATGTCGAAATATGAAAAATAATTTTTGACTTTTCATACAGACTCGGATCAGCTGATCGGTCAACTTGTATGGAAGGCCAAAAGTTATTTTTCATATTTCGATATATGTTCCTTGGGGAAAGTTGTTCAGTATCATGGACTGTATCCACCCTTAAAATAGTTTCAGTATATTTTGTTAGTCCCTGTATATATATATATATATATATATATGTATATAAAGTCTAACAAAATATACTGTAACTATTTTAGGGATGAATTCAGTCCATGATACTTAACAACTTTCCCCAAGGAACATATATCGAAATATGAAAAATATTTTTTGGCTTTCCATACAAACTCGGATCAGCTGTCGGTCAACTTCTATGGGAGGCCAAAAAATATTTTTCATATTTCGATATATATTCCTTAGAGAAAGTTGTTCAGTATCATGGGCTGAATTCACTCTTAAAATAGTTTTAATATATTTTGTTAGACCCCGTATAATATGTTGTATGTGTAAATATAGTATTTATTTTATACGATATTTATGTATGATCATTTAAAAGTACTTATTATTTCTGGATTGTTTCTATCTATTTTAGACGCCAACTATTCCATCTGTTTCTCTTCTCCTAAATGTTGACAGGGAGAGAATGCTTTAGCATTAAGTCTACCTATTGTAGCTTTTGGCTCAATAAAGTTTAAATAAATAAATAATAAAAATTTTTGAATTTCTGGGTCTATTTCCGATACATAACGAACCAATAAATAATAGGATTTTCTATATTGTTTTGCTGTTAGTTATAAATTTTATTTTTTGCTAGTTTTGACGACCTCCGTGCACGCTATTCCGCCAATCTGTAGGTTCTGGGTTCGATTCCCAGCCTGGGCAAGTTGGAAAATGGCCTTTTTCAAATTATCCTGGGTCTTGGGTTTTTACCTATAAATGTATTTATTATAAAATATAGGTATTTATTATAAAATATAGTACCGTTGAGTTAGTATCCCATAACTCAAGTTTAAACTTACTTTGGGGCTAGCTGAATCAGTGTGATTTGTCCCTATATATTTATTTATTTTATACAAATTAGCGCTCAGCCAAACGGATTTTGTATGGAAGGACGAAAATTTTTTATCGATTTTTAATAACATTTTTTAAGGAAAGTAAGTCAAGTACCATGGACTGAACTTGCTCCAAAAATTTAGCAGGTGGATAAAAAGTCAACCTGTATATCTGGATATTCATAAAAGGAGAATATTAACTATACATTTTGTTTAGGACCACTGAGGTTTTGTTTGTGCCATATGTTCGTTTATAATTTGTCCCTTTATATTATTTATTTAGGTATTTATGGAATATAGGCTATATGTATTCTATGATATAGGCAACAAAAAATAAATAAAATACTTATATCAAAAAAACGTAGGTCAATAAATAGCTGCTTTTCCCTGTAAATAATTTTTAATTTGTAGCTTTTGTAGTTTGTAGCCATTAGTGGACTTCTTGAGACCGAATGAAGTTTTAAATTCAAATAAGCTGGCTTTATTATTTTTATTTTCCTATTGTTTTATTAAGTACCTAACCTACAGAAGCGTCACATACGCGTGAGTGTTTTATCAAAATAGATCACTACTTCACCTTGACCTTCACCATTACTACGTCACTAACATCGTCAAATACGCGTCAACCAAAAGCTTCGATTTAAAAACGCTAGATGTCACTGTTATGTTTACTTCGTTTCCACCTCGCGCTATGGAGATTTTGTCGCTCAGAATCACTACCTCGGCACAGTTAGTCAAAGATAAGACCTTACTTCATAGGATCATTTCTATAGTAAGCTCTTCGCATAGACGCTCGCAATTCGCGAGGCCTCACTAACCATGATGAGGAGATGTGGCGCGGTGTCCTGAGCGTGAGGCGGGCGGTGGTGGTCCACCATCAGCCCTCGATGATCGTTCGCTCCCCTTCGGGGGAGAGTGGGTTACTGTCGCTTTCTGAGTGGTTAGTTTTTGAAACTATTTAAATTAATTTATACAAAATTATGTAATATGTACAGGTCGCGCCAAACTTCTAGATCGCTCTGAAGTTGAGGCGATTCGCGTTGCAGAAGTTAAATACAGATACCCATATCAGATAGAATTTGCTTCATTTTTGTTTATTGTGTATAGGTATATATCATATCTACATTCTTGCAATCATTCTGAAAAAAATATTATTGTGGTAAATATTCTGTCCCTGTTTGTAACCTGAGTGAGGCAACTTCAGATCGATCAAGAAGTTTGGCGCGACCTGTACGTACATACATACGTACGTACATCAAATCTTATTAATTAACGCACACTTAATTAGATACAATTTGTTTGGTTTTTTTAGAAGATTTTTGAAGTGGGATTCTGTCGCTTTCTGAGTGTTAGTTTTTGAAGCTATTTAAATTAATACAAAATATGTGAAAATAAAAAGTTAATTATGTACATCAAATCTAATTATTATGTAACAAATAAGTACGTACAATTTCTTTGGTTTTTTTAAATAAGATTTTTGTTTTCATGTTATTAATCAAAGTGAAAGGGACATACATACCCGTAATAAATTGAACCACGGGCTATGCTAAATCAATAAAGTATAATAAAATTAAAATTACAGCCAAAAAAAAACTCGACATTCCCATACAAATCGCCCGGGCGGCTGCACACTTTTGTATTGAAATGCCGAAATGTTTTTTGTTCTTTGGCTTTTACTTTAATTTCATTATATTATAATGATCTAGTTTAGATTGGTTCGATTTATTACGGGTATGTCCCTTCCACATTGTATAAAATTAGGTCACTTGATTTTTAGATGAAATAAATCAGACCACTTCCGATTAAGGTGAAGTGATAAGCAAATGGTCTTGAAGTGTGAAATAAATTATTAACTTGTAAATATGGTGATATATATACATATTTCCATATTGCTCTTCGTCATGCACTAGATAGCCCTTTAAATTATTTAATGAACCACCGTTGAAAGTATTTACATTAGTCCGTCTAGCTTTAAAACTTGCCTCCGCCAAAAGTGGCCACGGCAAGTTTTAAAGCTATACGGATCACCAATATTTTCAACAGCAGTTCATAAAATAATTTAAAAGGATATGTAGTGCATGACGAAGAGCAATATGGAAATTATCACCATATTTACGAGTTAACAATTTATTTCACACTTCAAGGCCATTTGCTTACCCCTTCACCTTAAGGTGACGAGTGCTCTTCGTTATGCACTAGATATCCTTTAAATTATTTTATGAACTGCCGTTAAAACTATTATTGGTGATCCGTCTAGCTTTAAAACTTGCCTCCGCCAAAAGTGGCCACGGCAAGTTTTAAAGCTAGACGGACTAATGTAAATACTTCAAACGGTGGTTTATAAAATAATTTAAAGGGCTATCTAGTGCATGACGAAGAGCAATATGGAAATATGTATATATTACCATATTTACAAGTTAACAATTTATTGCACACTTCAAGGCCATTTGCTTATCTCTTCACCTTAAGACAAGTTGCTACTGAGACTATTATATACGTCTGCGACCATTCGATACACTATCTCTTGAAGCGATGGTGCCTAAGCGGTTTAGACACTGGCTCTGCATCTTGAGCTACACAGATGCCTTTAGGCAGTTTGAAAAATCTGAGACGAGTGATAGTTATAGTAATAACATCCACACACATTCTTTTAAATTTTTGTAATTTCTATCCCGCCGCACCGGGGACTGAAAGTAACTTATTCCATAGTAATTGTGTAAACAACATTTAAAATTCGTCTTTTTTTTTTGCTTGTTAATATAGGAGTTGCCGCTCTTAACCTAGGTACAACAATCCTACCTCTATGAATAAAATAGGTCCTAGTTTATGAAACTGTCGCTGGTCACATAATGAAAGCGCGGGTGTAGTATAATATTAAAACAAAATTTTAAAACCCTCTTTATGTGCAGTTTCATTAGCGAATGAAGATTGTTAACTAGACAGAAAAATTCTTAACTTTTCTTAATTCCAGTTTCCAATGCACAGTTCTTTGTTTTCGTTTGAAGTGTTGAAACTGCGTACCGCTACTTCTTTTTGGACATAAGTCGTGCAAATGCGTCATGAATAAATGTGGAAGAAGAAAATTTGTTTATTTTATTTAATCTAACGATTTTAGGCCACCCCTAGCGTGATAGCCTAACTGAAATACCAGATCTACTCAATATAAAATATAATAATCAAAATTATAGTTCAATAAATACTTTAATTTCAAGACAAATTAGTTTCAACTTACAATAATGTATGTTTACTAAGTTTCTTTCTTTTTACATTTTTGACATAATTTTTAATTGTTGCACATTTTAATACAAAAGTATAAAGGCTTGTTTACATGAGTACACACTTTGTACATGATAAGTAATGTTTTTAATAAAGTATATATTTAAAATCGTAATCTGGTAACAATATCGTCATTTCCTATGTATATATATTTATTGAATAAATATTATTTAATTAACTAAAAATACCGATGAAACTCCATATTAAGTTTACCTCGTGCGCAGTGTACGCAAGATAATTTTGTGTGAATACTAAATGCACTTTGTATTAAATTCGTTTTGGGGGCAATTTAGGAACACTTTGAGGGCAATTTGTGACCATTTTGGGGACAATTTGGAATAGACTTTTTTCCATATTTCCTTAAATTTTTAGGGCAAGTTCCGTCCATGACACTGATTACATTCCCCAACAAACGTAATATAACAATAGAAAAAGCGACTACAAACGGGTCAACACCTAAACTACTGATTATCTAAATTGAAACAATTGAATTGAACTGCTATTAATAGTTTATCATTATCCGAGCGTATTCCTGGTTGCATCTGGTCGTCTGACCTCCGCAACTCAAAAAGTAGACGAGAACCAATCCTAGGATAGGTACAAACGCTAGATGGCGTTCGGGACCCACAGCTTTACATGCCTTTCGAAGCACGGAATCATCTTTCTTTTCAGATAATCAGGTGATTCAAGCCTGCAATACCCTAACCAGACTGGAAACAACTTTTCACAAAGTATGCTTCACAGTGAGATTTGAACCCATGACCTCCGGATCACAAGGCAAACGCCTTGACCACTGGACCACGGAGGCAGTCTCAAACTGCTATCAATAGTTCTAGGTTTAGATATACGTTAGATTATTTTAAGTCCCCTTAAGCAATATTAAAGTAAACATAACATTTTTAACAATAATTTTAAAACTTCCTTTTTACACTGGTAAAAAATCAGGACATTCTTTATAATACGCCATAGACTGGCAATAGTAAAAAGCACAATAGATACAATTTTAAATGACGTGAGTAATTTATCAAAATTAAAACCATTTCTTACTTATCTAAATAAGTACAATTAAGTACTTTGTACACAGTATTCAGCAGATTTTATAAAACAACACATTTGCCAATTATTTTTATCACAATAATATTTCTATTTACTTGGGGTAAGATGTCTGCACTTTATATATTAACTAATTAACTTATAAATTTTCTATTTCGCTTATAAACTAATATCTTATTGCATGTGAAAGAGACAAATAATAGTTCCAAAGTTTCTATTATTTTGAATATGTTTAAGAGTATGTATAATTACATAAAAATGCCACACCTTTATTTAACATAATAAAGCACTAGCAAGATTTGTATCCTTACCAACACATGTAAGTACCTCTTTATAAACCCTCATATAATGCGATTACAATAAAAATAGAACAGACCGTTTGCTAACTTCAGACGCTTAAGTACCGTTTGCAATAAAAAAGGATTAAAAAGTATAATCGATATCTTTTGTGTGTGTTTTTACACATCATCTATTTTTCAAATATCGATTCAGAATTCGATTAAAAAACGGAAGATGATGCCGAAATGAGTGGGATCGAAAAATTGGCGTAGCACCATATAAATACCTAAAAAAAAATGAATTTTAATTATATTTTCCCGTTTTTTTCTGCACATCGTACTGAAGTGAAGTTAGTTTGACACTTGTATGACAGCATGACGTCACAAAATGGCAGCGGTTCGATTATATTCTTATTGTAATCGCATTGCACTTTAGGGTACAGCTTTGACAACTTGGTTACCTAGGAACCATTGATGCCTAATTTACTTTATATCATCTACACACGACACGATAAATCATAGCGATTTTAAATAAATAAATTGTATGTGAGCGTAAGCTGAGAGCACACCCTGGGCTTAGCCTTTTCATAGCTTAGGGCTCGGACATACGAGCGACAGTCCAACGATAGCTTTCGACCCTAATAGCTAAGTGCTATTTTTGCAAACAGGAGTCACACAACGAATGATTTGTGCGAGCGTTTCCAAATAGGCGCATTTGTAAATTCATCGTATGTGAAGAAATTGTACGATTGATCTTGACCACTTGAAATTTTGACATTTGTAACAAACAAATGTCAAAGAAACCTTTAATGGAGAATCTGTTCCGTTTCACGTTGCTAATTTTATTTATGTTGAAATGTTTAGAAAACCATTGACAAATTAATGGTATTTTCGTAAAACAATTATTATTTATCGCTGAAACAATGGTTTCAAAAATACGATGCAATGTGTCGGAATGCGATTGGTGAGTTGGAAAACTACACAAATTGTGTCGCTGGCTCCCTCGTTAAAAAATAGCACTCCTGGCCGACGATGGTTGGCGACCAGTGTCGCGGACTGTCGCAACTGTCGTGTTCGCCGACTGTCGCGCGACACCGACTAATGTCGCTACGTCGCTAGTCTATAAGAGCCCTAAGGATTCAACCTGGAATGCGATAAATTTAAAGAGATATATTATTGTGTGTGTAGACGTGTGTAGAGTGCTAGTATTCATCTACATTGCATGTGAATTGTGAAATTAGTTACGCACGCCCCGTTTCATGTAAGAGCGAGACCGTACAAAACTTTCAGACGAAACTAAACTCTACAGGTATACAACTAAGGTACATTTTGCTACACATGTACTAGATCTTATCGTCTTTACTGCCCAGCGTGGCCTTACACACGTACCCCTTGAGAGCCAGCACTCCTCGGCACTTGATGTGCACTTGGTACCGCGCGCACCAGTCCAGGTTGTGGCAGCCCACGCCCACGTCGGAGAGGGTCTTGACAGCCGCCAGCGACAGTAGGTCTGGAAGATACCAAATTGTATGATTAGCTTACTAGAATTTTTATTGCATATAAAATAACTTAGTTTCAGTTTTAATTTCCGATATCTTTTTATTTATAAAAACATTTTTTATCATCATTATTACGTTTTTTTTAGTCTCCACTGCAGGAGCACGACCCCCTCTGTACTTCATTTTTTAACCTTTAAAAATATCTTAGTTCTAGAAAAGGTACGAATTGACGCTATGACCCCGCTGCGGGGTTATTACGTCAGTTAGCGATAACGACGTCACATGTGGAGATTTTTAAAGAAACTTCAATTATACATTTACTGATAATGCAAGCTATGTAACCCTGAGCTTATAAATAAATAAATATATAAAGACAAACCCTAGGACAAATCACACAGATTGAGCTAGCCCTAAAGTAAGTTTTAAACTTGTGTTATATTACTAACTCATCGATACTATATTTTATGATCAAAGCATATATAAGATTAGAACCCAAAACCAGAGTGGCGGACTAGCGTGTCAACCTAATACAACAGGTATGGTGCTTCATTAAGCGCAGTAATATTAATGCCTACTCCTACTACAAACGAAACTATACATCCGTGCACACGTCAATGTGTGAGTTTCAGTATCGAAAGTCATCAAACGCACCCGAGAACGCGGGAGACGAGCGGGGGCGGGGTAGGTACCTGGTAGTATCTTGTAACTACCTGGCGGTATCTTGTAGCTACTTGGCGGTATCTTGTAGCTACCTGGCGGTATCTTGTAGCTACCTGGCGGTATCTTGTAGCTACCTGGCGGTATCTTGTAGCTACCTGGCGGTACCTTGTAACTACCTGGCGGTATCTTGTAGATACCTGGCTGTATCTTGTAGCTACTTGGCGGTATCTTGTAGCTACCTGGCGGTATCTTGTAGCCACCTGGCGGTACCTTGTAGCTACCTGGCGGTATCTTGTAGCTACCTGGCGGTACCTTGTAACTACCTGGCGGTATCTTGTAGATACCTGGCTGTATCTTGTAGCTACCTGGCGGTATCTTGTAGCTACCTTGCGGTATCTTGTAGCTACCTGGCGGTACCTTGTTGCTACCTGGCGGTATCTTGTAGCTACTTGGCGGTATCTTCTAGCTACCTGGCGGTATCTTTTAGCTACCTGGCGGTGCCTTGTAGCTACTTGGCGGTATCTTGTAGCTACCTGGCGGGTCAGCGTGCGTGAGCAGCTGCACGTCGTTGGCGCGGCAGAAGGCGTGCAGCGAGGGCGGCACCACGCAGCACGACGCCAGGTTGATCTGCGCGATGGCCGGCTTCACGCGCGCCCAGCCGTGAAGCTTACGCAGGCAGCCGCCACCCACGTCCGCCACTCCTAGCTGGTTCACTCGACCTGCACAGCATCAAATCGAATAGGCTGTTGGAAAACATGTAAAACAAATCATAATTTGTTGTCATCCTACCAGAAAAGAACGTATAGAAACATATTCCACTTAATTACTATTTAAATAATAAATGGCTTTTGCGAAATATACAAATCATCATCTTCAGGTCTTTTTTAGTCTCCAGTGCAGGAGCACGACCCTCTCTGTACTACCAGAGCCATATATAAGCCAGAGCAGTCAGAGGATTTGGCATACACACTCCACGCTGGCCAGACGAGTTGGAGCGGTGACATTGATGTTTATAAGCTTTGTTTAGTTTGTATTTCCTAAGTCGCCTTCTCCGACATCCACGAGAAGACTTGGGGTGGTGTTATTCTACTCTGCCGGAAACCACACGGCAATTTTTTTATTCTTTTTATCTATGACACAAAGCCTTGTGAATGGCGTTTTCTCCGATGTCGCCCCTTACGAAATGTTGTGTTTTGACGGACATTCTGTATGCGCGTAATCTGTGTCATCTGTGTAATGTCATCTGACAAATAACTGCCCCGCCGTGACAGAAATTAGTGTTTTTGGCGCAGTTGTAAAATTCAAACTTCAACATTGATTATTATTTATCCCGGAAATATTAATTTATTGTGCTTTTTTATGTAATAGAGAATTATTTATAACAATATTTCAGTTGTTAAAAAAAAATGTGAGAAATTTCGCCACGAGATTCGAACTCACGCCACTGGTATGACACTTCATAGATTCCGAGTAACATATATACCTACTACTACTACAAACGAAACATTTTATCTGTACACACGTCGATGGGTGAGTTTTATACTTAGGGTCGCACGTCGCACCGCAGAATTAATTTAATATTTACGTAATAACGAGTTCGACATATTTACGATTATATCTTTCCATACCGGGAGATTTGCGAACACTATGACGTAAAAATTATTCTGTTTTATATGTATTAAATGTTACAGAATAGTCGGAAACAGCTACATAATATCACTTCACAAATATTTTTTAATATGTCCATTATCCATATCCATTTCACCATTAGTTCACTTTACTGATTATTATTGAGTCATTTATAATGTAACTAAATACACTCTTGTAATATAGTAATTTGCATATTCGGCGCAAAACGATACGGTAATTATATGATGAAATTCAATAAAAATAAACAAATGTTTATCACGCATCCTAATACGGCTTGTCATTGTCAACAATTGCACAGCTATTGGTTGATCTTGATAGTTCCCAAGACAAGACACGTCGCGAATTGCGTGCGGCTGGTAACTAAATCCTGGTTTAGAGCGCAATAAGGCGCACAAAGTGCGGGGGAGACGTGCGGGACGCCAATTTGCAGGAGACGCTGTGAGATTACATTCTGTTTGTACTCTTATGTACTCGTATCCTGTGATCACGCTCCTCATTTTTTATCATTTTTCATCGTCATACTTTTATCACAAACTTATTATTTAGATATTGTTCCAAATCAATAATTAAAACTTTAATCGTAATAAAATAAGTAAAATACCACACTACTGAATATAGTGAGTAGTAATGAAGAAATTAGCATGCTTTAAATGCCAAAGTAATATGTTATGCGTATATTCGTCGGGTGTTTCTTATTTAACCAAAACGCTTAACGTCATTCGT
This sequence comes from Acrobasis repandana, assembly GCA_963576875.1. Taxonomy (NCBI): domain Eukaryota; kingdom Metazoa; phylum Arthropoda; class Insecta; order Lepidoptera; family Pyralidae; genus Acrobasis; species Acrobasis repandana. The sequence goes on from OY756238.1 coordinate 6,791,920, forward strand.
ATACAGTTTTACAAAACTGAGCTGTAATGCCAAACAGCTAGAGGTTTTGTCAATTAGCGGATCATACGATCCAACTGCGACAATTCGAAATACGGGTACCTATGCTTTGTCGACTTATACGACATGCTCATAACATAAGCACATACTGAAAAATGTCAGGTTCGAGTCACATAGTCAAAACAATGAAACTTACCTTCTTTGACATAATCTTCTAGGATAGCCCACAGCACTTTGATACCGGGTAGTATGGCCTCGCACTTCCTCGCGTCCGCTTCACTGTCGGCCTCCGTTTCTGTTGAGGGTAGGCGCACTGAAAAATAATTATTTTAATATTTATAAACGTTGAAACAAAATTAAAACTGAGATCCCAAAGTATGTCAATAGGCGACATAGTACATTTTCATACATTTTCAGGGAAAAGAGGACCAGGATGACCGAGGCATAGCTACATAAAACAAATAATAAACGGGCAAGTGCGAGTCGGACTCGTACATGAAAGGTTCCGTACCTCCGTACGATGTTTTAAAACGCTAAAAAAAACACGTTTTTTGTATGACGACCCCCTTTAATTTTTAACTTTTTTTATTTTTAGTATTTGTTGTTATAGCGGTCATAGTAATACATAATCTGTAAAAATTTTAAGGATCTAGTTAATGCCATTATAAAGATCTAGTTAAAAAATCTGAAAAAACACGTTTTTTGTATGGCGACCCCTTTTAATTTTTAACTTTTTTATTTTCAGTATTTGTTGTTATAGCGGCCACAGTAATACATAATCGGTGAAAATTTCAAGTGTCTAGTAAGTTCAAGTAGCTATTACGGGTCAAGAGATAGAGCCCTGTGACAGACGGACGGACAGACAGACAGACGGACAGACAGTCTCAGTAATAGGGTCCCGTTTGCACTCTTTGGGTACGGAACCCTAAAAAAGAAGGTGAACGTCGTGTCGTAAAACGAAGTAAAACAGCTGGCGGATGGGGGAGACAAATGAAAGAAAATTCATACTCCACCGGCAAGAGTATAGCAAGTTGAAGTTGAAGTTTGGAGCTCTTAAAATAGATAGAAAATTTTGTTTCTCGTAGAAAGAGTTTTGACTTTTATTTGAAAAACTACGCTCCTTTCTGTAACGTTCACGGACAAATATAGTTTCTTACTCACCTCCATCAACTCTTAGTACCTCAATAAAAAAAAAATGTCTTTGTACATCAATTCTTCTTACCTAAAGTGTTGCTTCCTAAAGAAATAGGTGACGCTTTAGTGGCATTGACGTGTGTGTTCTTCAGGTTGTTCTCATCCGAGTCGTCCTTGTGCAGTATATCGGGGTTGTAGGCCAGCGTCACGTTGTCTATGTACTCCGTGTGGAGAGCGGTGAATACTGGAAATAGTGAGAAATGTTTTAATATTCCTTCTACTACTACATTTATTTTCTATACCTACAATCAAGCTCTATACACCGTGGAAGGGACATACCCGTTATAAATCGAACCACGGTCTATACTAGATCATTGGTATAATGAAATTAAAATAAAGGCCAAAGAACAAAAAAAAAATTTGCATTTCCATAGAAAAGTGTGCAGCCGCTCGGGCAATTTGTATGGGAATGTCAAAATTTTGTTTGGTATTTCGACTGTTATTTTAATTTCATTATACTATAATAATCTAGTATAGTCTGTGGTTCGATTTATTACGGTATGACCCTTCCACTTTGTATAAAAATAGGTTCATCTGTTTGTAAGGTACGTTGACACAGATAGATACACACGCAACAAGTTTATTTGTTAGGCAAATTAAAAAAAACCCCGACTGTCAAGAACGCCATCTAGTGATAAGTAGCGGAACTACCGATACGACTTGATGTCCTTAGCGCCATCTATTATTTGCTAGAGAAAGCCCTGACTTTCAAGCGTTAACCCCCGATAACTTTTAAACGGCTGAACCCATTTTCATCAAACTTGGCTAAAAACCACCGCAAGGGAACTTGCTTTCACGTAAAAAAAACTGCATCGGTTCGAGCACTACGATCACACAGACAGACAGACAGGCAGACATTAGCGTCACTCTTATAACACCCCTCTTTTTTGCCGGGGGTTAAAAACAGGCCTGTTGACCAGTTGCGAAAGTGACATATCGCAAAAATGACTAAGTGCGAATATGACGAGTTGAGAAAGTGACCTTTTGCGAACTATACCCTACATGTCATTCTTCTTCGGACTTTTTGGAAGTCGGCTGAGGAAGTTTATTATTTTGTATTTATTTTTAATAATTTCCGTGGTAGGTGTATTATATACTAGCTGTGCCCGCGACTTCGTTCGCGTGGTTGTCGGAATTTTATATAGCCTAAAGCCTTCCTCTATAAATGGACTACCCAACAAAAAAAGAATTTTTCAAATCGGACCATTAGTTCCTGAGATTAGCACGTTTAAACAAACAAACAAACTCTTCCGCTTTATAATATTAGTATAGATATACGTATATTAAAAATGAGAAAATGTAATCATAAAAAGGAAAATAGTTTTACAGCTCTATACAGCGACTAACAAAATATACTGAAACTATTTTAAGGGTGAATACAGTCCATGATACTGAACAACTTTCCCCAAGGAACATATATCAAAATATGAAAAATAATTTTTGGCCTCCCATAGAAATTGACCGATCAGCTGATCGGAGTCTGTATGATAAGCCAAAAGTTATTTTTCATATTTCGACATATGTTCCTTAGGGAAAGTTGTTCAATATCACAAACTGAATTCACCCTTAAAATAGTTTCAGTATATTTTGTTAGACGTTATATACTTGTTTCACACGGAAATCAAAAACAAAAGAACAATAAAGTATTTAGTTCTGAATTCAAATTATTATGCACGATAAAATGCATTCGTTTGTAATCGGAATTGCGATGATTGCCAAGGGACATTAACAAAATACACGCACTGTAAATCCATGACGAGTTTTCAAAACATCACCGTGAGTACTAATAATACGAGCTAGATGTTACGCAATTAATATTTCTATGGCGTAATTTTCCTTATATTCTGCTGAGTTGAGATGAATACATTTACATTGGTAGTTTTTGCTATTTCATTCTTTAGCTTCATCGGAATCAACCTTAGTAATGCATTTATGCAATAAATTTAAGAACTGCGGTCCACTGTCAATCTATCTCGAGAATGCAGTTGTTGCAATGCAGCGTCCTAGTCCATCTTTTTTACACGACTGCCAAAAAAAAGAGTGTAATGTTTTCAGGATTCATGTAGATAAGTATGCAAGTATATACAGCACCCCGAGCGGCACTATAATCTTCTATTGTCGTTTTTTATACTTATACAACGTTTTAATGAACTAACGCAAAACCACTCAGATGGTACCTCAGCCCATGAAACTGAACAACTTTTGTTCTATAGCTTTCACAAAACCCAAAAAAAAAATTGAATTTTCATACAAACTGATCAGCTGATCGAGTCAATTTGTATAAAAAATTTTTTTTGGCATTTTGGGAATATTGTAGAACAAAAGTTGTTCAGTTTCATGGGCTGTGGTACAATCTGAGAGGTTTTGCGTTAGTTCATTAACACGTTGAATAAATAAAATGAGGCTTGTTCGCTTGTGTTTTTTTTACTTCGCAATAATTTTATACGGTACATTTTTTTTTATACAGGGTCTAACAAAATATACTGAAACCATTTTAAGGATCAACTCAGTCCATGATACTGAACAACTTTCCCCAAGGAACATATATCGAAATATGCAAAATAATTTTTGGCCTCCCATATAAGTTGACCGATCAGCTGATCCGAGTTTGTATGGAATGCCAAATTTTACATATTTCGATATATGTTTCTTTGGGGAAAGTTGTTTAGTATCATGGACTGAATTGATTCTTAAAATGGTTTCAGTATATTTTTTTAGACTTTATATATACCCAAAAGTACTTTAATTCACTTCCGCTTCATTATCTAAAACCAAATCAGTCAGAATTATCAATCAGATAACTATAAACTACTTGTCATACAATTATCATGATAACGTGATTAGCATAGATAACAAAACAAAACAACTGAGTTCTATCAAATTTCTTATTATGAACAGATAAGGACTAATCAATTGAACTAGCCCCAAAGAAAGTTGTGAGCTTGTGTTCATCGCCTCTTTTTCATCCATCTCAGAGTATTCCCAGTTGCATCCTCAGCTGTATCGCTGTGACACCTGGGGCACAGAATACATAAGAGTACAAACACAATGGAATCCCACAGCGTCTCCCGCAAATCGGCGTCCCCGCACCTCTCCCCCGCACTTTGTGCGCCTTATTGCGCTCTAAACCAGGGTTTAGTTATTAGCCGCACGCAATTCGCGACGTGTCTTGTCTTGAGAACTGTGAACTAATAGTAACCATCATGGTGAGAAGATGCGCATATACTTAATAATTTTTTATCCACCGAATACATCAATGAACGTATATTTCATATATTTCCGAGTGATGAAAACAGGTAAGCAAAGCAACAATATAATTTCACATTATTACCCAGCAACCATCTTGAAGACCGATTGATATATATATATTTATTTATTAAATCTTTATTGACCACAATGGTACAAAAGGTGGACTTAATGCTTAATGCATTCTCTACCAGTCAGCCTTTAGGAAAAACAGAAACATTTTAATTAGCGATAGGCGCTTAAAGATAAGTATTTATATACCTTTCTCACTCTCTCGCATTGGCGGGAGAATACACAAGAGATATTAAGAATACACAAAAATATATGTGAAGTGATATTATGTAACTTTTCTGTATCATTTAATACATATAGAACAGAATATTTTTTACGTCATAGTATTTACAAATCTCCCGGTATGGAAAGATGTAATCGTAAATATGTCGAACTCGTTAGTACGTAAGTATTAAATTAATTCTGCGGTGCGACCCTGAGAATAAAACTCACACATCGACGTGTGTACAGATCAATTGTTTAGTTTGTAGTAGTAGTAGGTATATATGTTACTCTGAATCTATGAAGTGTCATACCAGTGCCTGGGGTCCGCTTTCCGGCTTTCACATCTCTACTTTGCACGGACTGAGCAACCTTGGTAGATCATTGGCACGCACATCATCACTGACGACGTCTAGCCAGTATTTATTTCTCTACCAAGTCTGCCGGGACCCAGCGGAGGATACATAAAAAAAAAACAAAACAAAACTTACCATTACATAGGCATTCCGTCAAAGATATTCTCTATCACTATCAGTGTGATTTGTCCCTATATATTTATACTTATATCTATATCTATCCTCATTGATAAAAATCTTTACTCCGATCTTCAAGTTCTTCCTCTCCTCTTCCGCCATCTTGTTTTGCACGTCATCGTGCGGCCTTGTAATGCTCAGTAATGCTAGCGTCGGCGCCGCGAACGTGGATACTACCATGTTAAGTCTGATATCTGGTGGGGATCCTACCATAGTTTGATGACTTCCATCAAAAAAAACAGCCAAAACCAACGGCTTAACGTACCTTTCGAAGCACGGAGTTGTTCTATATAATCTATCCTCATTGATAAAAATCTTTACTCCGATCTTCAAGTTCTTCCTCTCCTCTTCCGCCATCTTGTTTTGCACGTCATCGTGCGGCCTTGTAATGCTCAGTAATGCTAGCGTCGGCGCCGCGAACGTGGATACTACCATGTTAAGTCTGATATCTGGTGGGGATTCTACCATAGTTTGATGACTTCCATCAAAGAAAACAGCCAAAACCAACGGCTTAACGTACCTTTCGAAGCACGGAGTTGTTCTATATAATTTATGCCACTTTTTGTCACCAATCCAACAGGCGGTCACGCACGAGGTTGCTTAATATGCGAAAGCTAGTAATGCGTACACCAGTTGGGTCATCAAGCTCCCCAAAAAATTTGTGAATAAAAGAAAATCCTCACCATTTTCAAGACACTCCGTCAACGAGACCGTACTGTCCTCATTTATAAAGATCTTCACTCCGATCTTCAAGTTCTTCCTCTCTTCCTCCGCCATCTTGTTTTGCACGTCATCGTGCGGCCTGGTAATGTTCAACACCGCTTGCGTCGGCGCAGTGGACGTAGAGACTACCATGTAGTCTGATATCTGGTGGGGGTCGTGGTTCCGCTCTTCTGGGCAGGCGGACCCGTTCTGGTGGGGTAACCCGTTTTGAGATCCCCATTCTGTAAGTGTCAGTTTTATGCTCTCTGATAGCTGCAAAGAGGAAATACAGGTTGGTTAATCTAACACAATATATCTAGAATAGTCTATATTTCAAATAGCTTTTTTGTGTGGGTGTGGACCTCTGTCATCTCAGTACATTTTAGTCAATTTTAGTTTACAAAATGTACTAAGTACGAGTATAAATTGACTAGAGATCGGATACGGATTACGAATTCTAACTACCTATTTAAAATGTAAATTCAATTATCTTTCAGACACTCATTATTTATCGACAACTTCGTTCTAACACGACAACTCTTCATCCCTCTTTCCCGGACAAACTTTATGTCGAATTCTTTCTCCCTCCAAGCTTCACGGCTCTGGAATGCTTTACCTGCTGACACCAGAGAAATTTCCACCAAATTCTCTTTTAAGAGGAAAGTTCACGCTCATCTTTTGAACTCCTTTTCTTATTAAAGTCATCATCATTCAGTTCTCAAAATTGATTATACTATTATATCTGTATAATATTATGTATATTAGTATATATCATACACCTAGTATTATAGGTATGTATATATTCATAATAGTTTGTATTTAGCTTTTTTGCGCCGCACGATTAATTTTTTCTCTGTTTATCCCTATGGTTGACTGGGAGAAAATGCTCTTAGCATTAAGTTCGCCATTTGTTAAAAGTATATTTTTACTTTAGAACAATAAAGTGTTAAAATAAATACTTACTTAAATAAATAAATAATCGGATACATTTTATTTATTCAATTTTTTTTATTGTACTTACATCAGCGATAAACACATAATAAAATAACAAAGGTAATTGAAGAAATGGTGGACTTATCCCAGAAGGGATCTCTTCCAGTCAACCAATAGGGAAGAGGACAGTTACTTAATAGGATTCATATTTACCTTAAGAATTTTTTTGGCTAACAAATTAAGGAAGCGGCTTCATAGGATATTTTTATTAAAAATAAAATCCCGGGATTCCGGGCACGTCAGGGCAATTGTCATTTGTGTCAAAAAAAGTTAAATTGGGTTTATTACATCTCACTGAGTACCTATACACTTGAGTTTTAATTTTCCGTGTTCGCGGGATTTTTTCGATTAAAAAGGTACTTTCCATCCATAGCAGCCAACATCTCAACTTTAGGTTGGCTTTTACGATCTGCGCGGGTAAAGAAGTAGATGGTATATTTTAAGTTTTTATTTTCTCCCAGACCAGATTAGAAGAAAATGTCATATTATAATTGCAAGCGTACTAAGTAGGCACTCGAGTGTGTAGTTTATGAGTACATTATATGCAGTTTTCAGAGTCCATCATCACAAGGCACATTGTTATGTCAACAGTTATTAGACGGTATCTTCGTTGTACTGGTATCAGATACAATGAATGTTCAACGAATCATATAGTTAGCTCAAGAGACATAACAAGATATAGTTTAAAAAAAACTCAAACCCGAATACTAAAAAATTCACACTAAAAAGTACATTTATCCAGTTAATGCAAGCACAGCAGGGAGCAACGGCTAATAATGCATATATTTTTGAAATATATAATACTTTTCAAGCCCTTACATTTGATACCCCACACGGTATGATTCGACTTTTTTTTAGTTCATTCCTTTATGGCCTTAACATCGTGTTAATTAAATAAGGCAAAACCTCTCAGATGGTACCTCAGCCCAACTGAACAACTTTTGTTGAACAACTTTAACGAAACTTGAAAAAAAATTGAATTTTCATACAAACTGATTAGCTGATCGAGTGAATTTGTATGAAAATCCGAATTTTTTTTTGGGTTTCGTGAAAGCTGTTTAACAAAAGTTGTTCAGTTTCTTGGGCTGAGGTACCTTAATTAACACGATGTAGAGGGCGCCACAGTAGATTTACTGTGACATTTCATAGCCTATCCAGCGGTCAGCCAAGACGATTTCGGCGATACCCCATTTTTCAATGTATCGTGGATATCTTTAGTGTTCCCGAACTATCCATTGTTCCACTATCGATAGTTGACCTCGAAAATCAGTTAAGATATCGATAATATCGATAGTATCGATAGTTTATTAGATATTAAACCTTGATAATAGCAATGCTATCAATAGTATCGATACTATAATATTATATTATATTTTCGCCTCTAACAACTTTACTTGGCCTATCGATAGTTGTTTATGTTTCGATAGTATTGATTTAGGTTAAATATCAATATAAGTATTGATAGGAAAGTCTTAAGGGACGGCAATAGTATCGATAGCATAGCTATTGCGGGGCCCTGGGCACTTGCCCAAAGTGCCCACTGGGAAAGAGGGGTATGGAAACAGATAAAACAAAATGTTGTCTCCCAAGTCATTCAGGCTTCAGAGCATCCTACAGAAATACACTTCGTAAAACACAGGGGACCCAGTAAACCGAAGATTATATTATACATCACGGAGAACAACACATCAATTGTTAACCAATTAATCTCAACTAACTACCTACTCATTACAATTTACAGTCTCCTAAATGATCTATCAATTGAGTAATTTATTAATTGGTATGATACGAGAATGTGACCTGTCATTCCAGTAGTAACTAATTTGATAAAAATACTATGGGATGATAATATCAAGATATTTCATTAATTAAACGTTGTCTGGTAACAAGTTACGTAATACTGAGACTTGAGTAATTTAATAGCAATCAAATTGATTTAACTTCCAGCTACGAACAATAATTCTCTAGAATCGTAAGTAATCCCGAAAAATCATTCCACGCGATATGTACCGTGGCGGGCGGGGCTTAAAATATGAACAGCGCGGCGCGACAGTTCGCCGTGACACTCGACTCGTGTGGTTGCGTCGCAAGAAGTTTCCTTTGAGAATATTGCTGTGTTTTTGCGATAATCGATTCATTAAAAATGCCGTCATGTGCCGTGAAGTGGTGTAGAAGCCATACAGACATGAAAATTAGTTATTAAAAAAAAGTAACACATAAACAAGGTTATTTATTTTAGCGTAGCGTACTGCATAATATGTACCATCCGCGCGTTGTATCTCACCGCTCATTGCGTTGATTGCCCCACCCGACCGACGACGACGCGTGACCTTGTCGTGACTAATCGCATGCATTTTTGTCTATGTGTGCGTTCGAGTGTTTCGTTGTAATTACTGTTCGTTTGTTTGCGTAAATGGAATCAGAATCGAAGCAGTGAATGCAGGGGCGTTAGGTTTCTAGAGAATTATATTTCAATGACTTCCAGTCATTTTTTTTTTTTTTTTTTATTTTTTTTTATTAGAAATTTGAGTGCGTTTGATCTCTATCTAGCCTGATGGGAAGCTAAGATGAGGTCTAAGGTGTATCACGCAGACTCAAAAAATGCCTGTTCACTCTTGCCTTGAAAATCCCTAAATTATATGTATGGGGAAACATCGACGCAGGGAGGGAATTCCACACCTTAGCGGTTCGCACAATGAAGGAGGAGGCGAATCGAGAGGTACGATGAGGAGGAATATCGACCACAAATGGGTGGAATCCCTGTCCACGTCGTGTTGTCCGATGGTGGAATGGTGCAGGGGGAATTAAATTATGTAATTCCTGCGCACACTCCCCGAAGTGCAACCTGTAGAAGACACACAGACTTGCTACCAGTCGGCGATGTTCGAGGCTGTGGAGCCGTCCTGCCGTAAGCAACTCATCACCAACGAGTCTTCTGGCACGTCTGTCGATAGCTTCCAGGGCTTCGAGCTGATAGCGGGCAGATCCATCCCATAGGTGGGAGCAATACTCCATACATGAGCGGACTTGAGCTGTGTAAAGGCTCAACAGTTGGTCAGGGGTAAAATATCGTTGGACCTTGGAGAGGATGCCCAGTTTTTTAGAAGCCGTCTTAGCCCTGGACTCAATATAGCTACCGAAGTTAAGATTTGATGAGAGATCGATACCGAGAAGTTCGAGATGACGGGTGATAGGAACAGGCACACCCCGGAAAGTGGGAGCCAAGTTGAAAGGGCTCTTTTTAGCAGAGAAGAGACACGCCTGTGTCTTAGAGGCATTGAATCTCACAAGGTTGGCATCACCCCAATCGGAGACAGCTTGCAGAGTAAGATTGGTATGGAGCACCATTGCCTCTCTTAGTTCGTCTATTTCCGGTTTTTTTGCCCTTGCACTAGAAAAATATCTTTCCGTAACGGTGCTATCGTCTGCATACCCAAAAATACCGGGCTTTAGCAGATCGTTAATGTGAAGCAGAAATAGCGTTGCGGAAAGAACAGATCCCTGAGGTACTCCAGCATTAATTGCCAATAGGTCAGACGAGCAGCCGTCAAGAGTTACTCGAATAAACCGTTCCCTCAGGAAATCGGAAATCCAAGCACAAAGGGTGGGAGGGATACCGTAAGCGGAAAGCTTCGCTATAAGAGCGTCATGCCATACCCTGTCAAATGCCTTTGAAATGTCAAGTGAGACAGCAAGTGCCTCACCGTATTTTTCAAGGGCTTCACCCCAAAGATGTGTAGCGTACACAAGAAGATCCCCAGTAGATCGGTTCTGGCGAAATCCGTATTGCCGGTCACTGAGGAGATCATTGTCCTCAAGGTACGCAAGTAAGCGCTTGTTAATAACACGCTCCATTACCTTACACAGAATGGAGGTGATTGCAATTGGGCGATAGTTTGAAGGGTCGGCACGTCTACCCTTCTTAGGTACGGGTTGAACATTGGCGAGCTTCCACATTTTTGGGACGATTCCGGACCGAAGAGATAGACGAAACAGGCGCGTCAGAACAGGAGACAACTCGGGTGCGCAATTCCTTAAGACAATAGCAGGAATACCGTCGGGACCACTGGCCTTATTCACATCTAAGTTGCGTAGAGTCTTGAGAACCTCCTTTTGATGAATGCGGACTTCAGGCATTTTACATCCACAAGGAGGTAACTGGGGCGGTGTTTGATTGTTAGCATCTAGACGTGAGTTTTCGGCAAACAGTTAAGCTAGTAAATTAGCTTTTTCTAAAGCCGTGTGTGCCAGTGTACCGTCAGGTTTCTGCAAAGGAGGAAGTGAGGAGCGGCAAAAGTTAGCTTCAACGCACTTAGCCAGAGACCAAAATGCTTTACTACCGGATGGGTACGAAGCAAGTTTGGCACCAACTCTGCCTATGTGGTCGAAGCGAGCCTTTTTAAGCGTTTTTTTGCAGGACTTGGCCGCAAAGTTAAAGGCTTTCTTCTTTTTACGCGTATCCGGAGCTCGGCGCTTACGAGCGTCAGCCCAGGCCTGGTATGCTGACTGTTTAATAGCCTCAGCTTTTAAACAGTCAGCATTGAACCAGGGTTCAGCTTTGATGCCAGAGGGTCGATCAGAAAATGGAATATAATACTCCATCGCCTGACCGAGAACCTCAGCAACGGCACTTGCACAGCTCGACGGATCGCCAGAAGAAAAGCAGGCTTGCAGCCAAGGGTAAGAAGCAAGGAAATGTCGCATCTCATCCCAATCTGCTGACTTGTACCGCCAAACCCGTCTATTGCCTCTAGGGCTGAAGTCAGGTGGAGGACATATGAGGACGGACTTTACCAGACAGTGGTCAGAACTCCCAAGAGGGGCTGAAACAGACACGTGATATCGGTCTGGTTCAGTCGTCAGCAGAAGGTCCAAGCAATTAGCTATGTGATTCTCAACGTCGGGTATCCTAGTCGCCTGGTCGACCAGCTGGGAAAGGTTCAAAGACAAGGCAAACTTGTACGCCTCTCTACCAGCATGGTCAGTTTTCTGGTATGGGAACAACCATTGTTCGTGGTGAGCATTAAAGTCCCCCAGAAAAACGATTTGCGCGGTAGGATACCTTTGCTGAGTCACATCAACAGCCTCACTTAGGTGACGAAAAAGCCTCGTTGTCTCCTGGTCACCGCTATGCGATCGGTAGACACCGACATAGACAATTTGTTCTGTGCCGGTGTCCACAAGCAGCCAGATTGAAGAAGAAGAGGGATCTTCCAAGTTACGGAGGCGCTTACAGCAGATGTCATCACGCACATAGAAACAAAGCCCTGCCTTAAAGCGGAAATTGTGCTCCAGGACATATCCTGGGTAATTCAAGTAGGATGTATCAGCAGGGGTAGTAATTTGCGTCTCCGTAAGCAAGAGCAGATGCGGCCTTACAGTCTCAAGATGGTGGTGGACTGGGACGAGATTAGAGTGCAGACCTCGAATGTTAGTGAGGTGCACTTTTAGCGAGAGGCCGTGTATCCGCTGTTGATTCCTCAACTTTTTGTTTCTTTTATTCATTATTGTATTTATTTTTGGGGCAAGAGGGAAAAAAGGCGAAGAGTGGCAGTTACGCGAGGCATCAGCCAGCCCCCCCCCAGAAGTCACAGTACTGTTGCGCGGTAGGATAAGACTAGTGCGGAGACCGCGGGGACGCCCGGACCCCCCCAAGGCCGCCTGTCGAGGCCTCTCACCCGGTTGCCAACCGGCCCGACAGGGGCAACCTTAGGATTATGCGCGCGATGGCGCAGCAGCCTTTCACAGAAGGCTAGTCTGCAATTGGGCTCCCAACTATCGGCGGGCGGCCAGCGAAAAAACCGTTGCTCCGGATCCCGCTGCCCTCCGAAACTAGGCACCCCGCGCAACAACACTGTGAGTCTGAATTCGGTACATTGGCAGATGCAAAACTGCGTAGACCCACTCCTCGAACGGCTACTCAGGGAATGCAGGATGGAACGCGCGAACGCTTGGCACCCTGATTTTTCCACTGAGGGTGGTGACCAGCCGCGGCCTAAGCCTACCACCGGAGAGGGTGTCACTCTTTAGCACCACCCGGGGGTCACGTGTAGGGTCTCGAGGGTAAAGCCTACGGACGCGAGTGACAATCGACCCCCAAAATTTCATTGACTTTCCATGCTGATTTTCTCTAATTCAAATTTTTTAAAGGGAATTAATGCAATGAAGGATCCTTTTACATACGATTTTAATTTAAACAATAAAAAATACAACTTTTATAACAATGCAAAATTATTTTTCTTCATGAAACCTGGTGTGAAGTGATGTGCCGTTCCTGGGAACATTCCCAAATTCCCCGGGAACGTTCCGACGTTCCCAGGGAATTTGGGAACGTTTCCCGTATTTCTAGGGAATGTTACGGATTATTGGATATATGTATTTGTATTATAACCATATCAAGTGATGCATTTACGTTAGTAAAATATATTTACAGTGACAAAAAATATGTATGATAAATAAAATTACAACTTACCCAGACATTTCCATGTATTGGGAACATTCCCGGGAATCTGGGGAACGGGAAGGGCACATCACTAGGTGTGATGTGGCAGTAAAAGATTTAAAAAAAAATACCGAAGTCATGAAACAAGCCTCAAGGATAGGAAACAATTCAATCCAAACAAACTAGCTTCATGCTAACTTGTGTTGCCAATGACTCATACATAATACTGTATAGTCATTTAAGTAATTTAATACAACTAAGTCATGGATTTTATGACTATACTGATTGGTAATGAGATCAATGACAGGCAAAAAATTCCAAAGCAAATGGAAGACAAAGGCATCAATTTAAATTTTGCTATGTTCAGAAAGTATTGGTCAGTAGTAATGTATCAGAAAGTTTATATTAGACCCTGGCTATAGGTATGTGGACTGGATCTGAAAAATTTTTTTTTAGTCCATCAGTTAGATAAATTATTCAAATTCAATGGACCCATATTTTTCGGTTTATCAAAAAAGTCGAAAATCACAATGTCACCGTCTAGTGAAAAACGTACCAGATTGTGACGTCAAGCGAAATTTAAATGCACTGTATCTTTGTCTATTTTGAAAAGAAAAAATATGTACTTATACAATATATTTTAATAATCTACCTGATAAGTCAAAAATATTTTTTAGCCCACATCTGTGACGTATTAGAAAAAATATATACTGGATTTGAAAAAAAAGTAGTTCTATTAAGTGCTAAACTGCTTACAGTCATAATTGATGTTAAATTTTTCGAGCTGCCTTAAGGCATCTGATGTAACTTAATGATAGTCATCTGGTGAAAAACAGTAATTTTTATGCACTAATAAATAAATATATATAGATCTATAAGGACAAATCACTAGTGTACAGGTCAGGAACCTAGGACATTTTTGTTATATTGCCCATACCCTCGATTGGATTTTACGATCTGTGTTAGAAGAGCTAACCAGCTAGTACATGTTTAGATTTTCCTTTTCTTCCAGACCAGCTTGGAAGAGAGATAGTCTTTTATATGGGCTGAAAGTACAGGAGTTTCATCCACACAGGTTTTAAGAATAAAAACACAAAAGTGTGCACAGCTGAAGTATAGTTATAGCAAGTTTATCATCTATATCTCATATGAAAATATTAGTAACTCAAGCAAGAAATGATGTAAGGATTTGGTTAACCAAATCCTTAAGTGTTAAACACTTAAGACATTATGTTGAACACTTAAGTGTTAAACATAATACTTACCTATATCTAATATAGGTAAAATTGATTTTAGGCAAAACACAGCTTCTGATATACTTGTGACAACCAGTACAACATTCTTACAATATACTTACTTAAAACTGTCTTGAGACAATAGTATATTGGAAGAACTATAGGTTATTTACATGAAAATGGTAAATTTATTAGAAGATATATGAGACTAACCTCTTCAGTAACATTCTGCCCAGCTTTTTTCTTAATATCGATCAGGTTCAGCACGTTCCCAGTGTTAATTGTCACCTTAGAAGCACTTTTCAACATCGTGGCCAACTAGACTGTTTTACTTTTAATTTAACTTTGTGGCCTTCGTCACAATAAGACAAGGTTACTGGCCAGTAAAATAAAAAAATACAATTCAAGTTACGCGAGCAAACACGACAAGGTGCTGTGTATCACTGAATAAATAATGGCCTTGCAAAAGTTAAGTTTTCATCATATCAGCCAGCTGATATGTGTTGATGGTTTTATGGCAAATAGTGACGAAATAAGAACTAAAAGTTCATTGGAGTTATCTTGCTTATCTTATGATTTCCGAGTGGGTGTGGTTTACTGAGAATTTTTCGGTGAATACAGAGAATTTTATTTGTAGTTCATAATATTTATTCTTTTCTATGAAATTCAGAACAAAAATGACATCACGCACGTCATGATGACATTTACATGACGTTTATGTGTCACTTGGCAGTTGCATTTTTTCTCCGTAGTGGCACTGGATGAAAGGCAGCTTATTGGAACAATAGGCAATAGACATGGCCTGGCTGTATAGAATGGATCCTCATGTTGACTATAAAGTACCTAGAATTATAAATAATTTATGTCAATGTCGAAAATTTTACCTGTCATTGTCACTATTGTTGTCAATGTTTCTATTTCAGCCAATCCGAAAAGGAGTAAAATTGTTCTGTGATTTTAGCATTCAGTCAGTTTCAGGTTTCAGCTAAGGTTTCAGTTTTCTTCTGTTCACTGATTGATTTTGCAGCGTATCAACAAGAAGTTGAGTTCAGTAGTTACGATTTAATTTGATTTAATTTATTACCTACCTATTTCGTTTGATACTCCATAATACTTGCAACCTCAACTGCACAACCATGGGTGTGGATTTTCTAGGATTTGCATACGCCGCCACAGTAGCCGCCGGTGGTATTATGGGCTACGCAAAAGCAGGTTAGACATAATTTTATTACGTCTGAACCCTATTACTAAGACCTCGACATTTCATAACATTTTTGAGTGATCATAATTTTATCAATTATCAAAAATTTAAAGGATCATATGGGTCTTGTAGGTATTTTATTTATCTACAAGTTCGTTGCTTGACTATTATGCACTTTTCTAAAGTAAGCACTACCAATATTATCATAAATATAAAAACTGATAATTTGGTTTCTGGAAAAAAGACTTTGCACTAGACACGATGATTATTGTTGCTGATAAGATAATAAAGAATTTTACGGTTTGCGACCTGTTAAAAAATCATTCTGTAACTTATTATTGATGAATAGATGCAGCCCTTATCCTATTAGGAGTATTTTGGGCAATAAATAATAGAGCGGACTGTATATTATTATAGGTCAATGTTATACTGCTACAAATGTATGGGACATGCTTATTGCCTAGCAAGTAATTTGGCTGAGTGATGACCGCTGACTGGCAGTGCAGTGCCCCACACCTCCTGCGATGACATAGATATATAATCACTTTATTTATGTTACTGAGGCACACACATATATATGTATACTTACATAAATTTTCACAAAAATAATAACAATATAGATACGTAGACATTTGGTGTAAGTACCACAGTGTATATGTAAAATTCAATGCCGCAGTGACACAAAAAGGCAATTACTCAGCTATACACTTGCACAGGGAGAGTGAGTGGAGGGAGTGAGAGAATGTGAGCCTGTCGAATGCGAAATTAATAAAATAAAATAAAAAAGACAATATAAGAATAAAGTGCTGACATGTTGAAATGAAAGGAATGAAAATGAAACATTAAGTAAGAAGTAGAGAAAGTGATGATTCAGTTTGCGATCCATTGTAGTCCGTCACCTAAGCGACCAATCTGTTTTTCAGCAACAATTCCTTAATTTGTTTTTTAAATATAAATTCATTCATCATCAGGTCTTTTTTAGTCTCCACTGCAGGAGCACGACCCTCTCTGTAGTACCAGAGCCATACTTAGCCAGAACATCGTAAAAAATCGAATCCCTGGCTAGGATTTGATTTTTTATGATATTGCATCATAACTGAGCCTGTTGGTTCAAATCTAGAAATATACTTTTGAGTGCTATTTTGATAAAATGATCAAAAAATATCATAAGAATCGAAGAGTGAGATCAAAGTCAATGGATAAGATGTTTACGTTGATGAAATTCTAAAGAAGGATGGTGCATCGGTCTGCAATTTTTATTCAATTTTATTTTCATTTAATATTTATTTATTTTTATCTACAATCTTACATTACAGAACATAATGATAACAACGACATAGGTAGATGGTAAGCAGAAGATGAGAGAATGTGAGAGACTGGTATCTGAACTAAGCAGAGCTTGTATCTCAGAACACCAGACCCTCCACAGTTGGAGGAAACATTTGACCTATCAGTTTTAACATTATATTAGGTATATGCAAAATTTGACTGCATAATTGAAAAGTTTGGAGAAATTATATCTAAAATTAAGTTCTTTTTTTTATTAAACTATTTTAAGTTCTTTATAAAACATAAATTAATAAATTGGGCGGCTGTATGTGTGTGCGTGCGTGCTTTATTATTGTGACTTATTCATAGAGTGGCACGTTATTGATTAATTTCAAACGGTTGACTGACGTAATATAGTCGGAAAAGGCCGACCAGAAAGAGAGACAGTGCTGAGCGGACAGCGACATCGTCGGGTCGCCGCTGACACTGGCCCTGAAGATGATCGTCTAAATCGATTGAAACCTAGTCGGCCTTTTCCGACTATATCACGTGAGTCAACCATTTTAACGCTTCAAACCCCGCATGACCCTATGAGGTAGCGGTCCATTGTTTATCTATTGTGTCTGGTTTTCTTGGTGTTTAATGGATTAAATTAATCAATTATGGATTTATCTCACGTTAGTTTTAATAAAATAATGTCACCTTATTGCTTTATAATAAAGTTGATTTTCAAAGAATATTTTTATAAATGATGTCGAAGTTACAGTACTTTAACCAATACCATTATTGTTACGTGCTTTGAATGTGGATATTGTATAAATAACTATTCAATCAAATAATAATATTATCATTAGATCCAATCGAAAAGACCAAACCTATTGAAGCATTTCTTTATCTCCATACTGGTGTGAGCGCAAAGAATAAACATAGACCGTATAGCGAGAGCGAGTCTCTCTCACCTCAGCGTATTCCCATTTGCATCCTCAGCTGCAACGCTGCGAAGCCTGGGGTCCGCTTTCCGGCTTTTGCTTCTCCACTTCGCACGGTCTTGGGCATCCTTGGTTGTAAGACCATTATGTATAGCGAAAGCGAGTGATATGCTCGATCGCCTCAAAGGAAAGATCTTCCAGCCAGGCATAGTGTTGCGCCTGGGGAACCGCGGTTCCGACGACGGTGTATTTTCAGAGATTTGTATATGGTTAGTTGCAGCCAGAACTCTGAGATCGAGATGTAGAATACTGCTAGCGCCATCTCGTAGTGTTCTTGTGAACTTCGTACTTCGCTTCGTTGTTGTGGTTAGTTCCTCATAGTGGCGCAGAGGTCGCCAACAACCGTCTTAGTACAAAATGTGGACTAACTTTATGCATCATTATGCAAGCATATTCCCGATTGCATCCTCAGCGGTAACGCTTCAAAGCCCGGGGTCCTCTACATAACCTAGGTGAATTGACGAGCTTACTGGTTTTAACACAGAGTTACTGCCGTCTGACCTCCGCAACCTAAAGGGTAGACCAGAACCAATCTTAGGATATGTTTTTAAACGCTAGGTGGCGTTCGGGACCCACAGCTTTACGTGCCTTCCGAAGCACGGAATCATCTTTCTTTTCGGATAATCAGGTGGGTGATTCAAGCAGAGAAAGATGAAAAAGTCATCACTTTTAAGAGCATAGCTCTTAAATATAAAAATGATGATGATTATGTAGACACCCTCACTTTGGAATGGCCCCAATGTCGATTGGTTTCTGGCAGAGTAAAATAGAACCACTCCAAGTCTTCTCGTGGATGTTGTAGAAGGCGATTTAGGAAACAAGCTATACAAAGCTTATAAACATCAATGAGACCTCTCCAACCCGTCCCCCCTGGAGAGTGTAAGCCAAATGTGGCCAAATCCTCTGGCTAATAAATGACTGGTAGTATAGAGAGGGTCATGCTCCTGCAGTGGAGACTAAAAGAGACCTGATGATGATGACGCATATTATATTTAATCTGTATTTTTTTTTTATTTGCAGGTTCCATACCATCTTTGGGTGCTGGCTTAATTTTTGGATCGATTTTAGGTAAGAAAATTAATTTATTTTACAATTGTCTTCGAGAGGTTACTTCTATTATTGCCTAGCAAGTAATTTGGCTGAGTGATGACTGCTGACTGGCAGTCCAGTGCGACAGCCGCCCGGCCCCACGCCTCCTGCGATGACATATCTTCATAATAAAGAACTTAATTATAAATATAAAATTATAAATATAATACATTTATATGTATATATATTATAGTATATATATGTTTATATATATTTATTTATATAGAAATGATAATTAGATAAATAAATTCACACATTTACACATATATTCGTACGCACACGTTATAAAATACAAATAAAAACTTTCATTGTCTGCATATAAACACGTCTTTTATTAATTAAGACCGGGTCTTCCTAACACAGGTTTATATAACTTAAAAGGAAGGCCCAACTTATTACTAAAAATTGTAATTTTTATGACAGTAAAGAATTATTATTATTAAAAAAAAAATACAAAGAAATAAAACACAGTGAAATATCGTCGAGTACATATCAGCACCCAGCCAAATGGATGTTGTATTAGAAGACGACCTTTTTTTCGTTAATGATATGTTAATATGCGTGAATGATAATGGTTTTTATGAAAAGTAATTTAGTATCATGGACTGAACTTGCACCAAGCGTTAGATACCAGTAACCTTGTATATTGACCCGTTTATAGCGGTAATTACACTATCCAATCCTATATAGACTACCTCCTTGGTGTAATGGTCAACACGCTAGTCCGCCAATCCGGAGGTTATGGGTTTGATCCCCAGCCAGGGCAAGTGGGAAAATGGCCTTTTCCAAATGTCCTATCCAAACGATATTCCGTTCATTGGTAATAAAATAACTACTTAAGGATGTAATTTATTTTTATTTATTTATTTAATCTTTATTGCACAATAAAATAAACGTACAAGTGGCGGACCTAATGCCATATGGCATTCTCTCCCGGTCAACTATTAGACCAAGCAGAAAATATGTGTGGATGGCGTAATAAAATTCACAAAAATAAGCAAACTTAATATAAATAAAATATATATAATCAAAAGCACATGTAATAACTATACATATATACTAAAATGCATAAAATAATATATATATATATGTTACCGGAAATGTATGAAATCAAGGAATTGTATACAAATCCTAGGAAATGTTTACAATTCCGATGCTATTTAGGAAATGTATAAAATATTTTTTAAAAAACTTAGATAGATATCCTAGGAAATGTGTACATTTCCTCGGAATTGTATATAATTCCAATATCGTATTAGGAAATTTATAAAATAAATCCTTTCTGTAATAAAACACGTTGTTAAAATGAGAATAATATTTTTTATTATTGCTATAGGTTTGCCCTAACCTAGTAAAATGGATAGAACTTTTCTAGCACTAGCCGGCCGCTGCCGCGGCACGCTCGCTTTGCTCGCTCGGCTCGTGCGTGTGTTAGTCGCAGTTCTAACCTAATCTAACCTATAGGTTTGTGCTAACCTAGTAAAATGAATAGAACATTCCTAGCACTTGCCGGCCGCTACCGCTGTCCCCACGTACGCGCACTGACAGTTTACGCGGCAGTCTTACATTTCCGATTGCTATTTAGGAAATACATGGATTTCCTAGGTAATGTGTATAATATAATTTATTTCACACATTTCCGTGCGATTTTAGGAATTACATACATTTGCTAGGAATTGTATACAATGACGGATTACATACATTTCCGTTAACATATATATAACATAAATATACATACTAAAAAATATAATCAGGATTTATATCTGAATGAAACGCAATTCCAGGTGTAGGAGCATACCAGCTAAGCCAAAACCCTTCAAACTACGCTCTGATGCTGGGAACGACCACGACGCTTGGAGGTCTTATGGGATACAGGTACATCATCGTTCATGCAATTTTTATTTCTGTTCTTATCTATGTAAATATATACGTATACATTTTTATTTAATTTATTGCACTTACAATCTTTAGATAGGCACAAAAGGTACAACTTAATGCTAAGCATTGTCTTCCAGTTTACCTTTGGCACATAATGCAGAAAATGTGGTAGGTGGGGTGCAAAAGTAATATCTATAAAAATCAATAAATGAGGGTGTATTGCAAAACAATAGCATAAAGTATATAATTATATATTGGTATAAGTATAATAAAACGAACCAAAAATATCTACATAAATTATAGTTAGTATAAATTATTTATTATAATATTTACCGGCCCAAATTTTAACCACCATCCAAATTTTTAAAGCAAGTTCAGTCCATGATACTGGTCAACTTTCAATAAAAATAATTATTAAAAAAACGAAAACATAATTTCATACAAATCAATGTACAGAACGAATTTTGTGTGGAAGAACGATTTTTTTTTCGATTTTCAATAAATATTATGGAAAGTAGTTCAGCATCGTGAACTGAACTTGCTCCTAAATTAGGGTTCATGGCATTGAATTATAGGTTGGTGGTTAAAAAGACATCTTAAAAATGTCGCTAAGTTTAATATAAATCTCTTTCGGTTTTAGACTTTGTTCGGAATGTCGCACACTTTTCCATTAAAAACATAAAAGTGAAAAATTACGCCAAGTTGCCTTACATTTTTCGTGGTAATGTTGGGCACAATTAATTATTTTTCTAATTCAATTACCAATATTAATTTTATTCCAATTACAGTAATTAGAATTACCGAATTCGTATTTTTAACCTGACTACGGCAAAGCCTACGGAAGGGTAATGATTTTAGTAGTCTATGTATGTTTGTAGATTTTCATGTCTGTTGCACCGTAGCATTCGAACTGCTACTAAATTTTTACAAATGATGTCAGTCGATTCGTCATTATCGTCCGGGTGACATAGGCTACGTTTTATATGTATATAAATAAAAGTGTACTTAAGTTTTAAAAAAATTGCTTCGATATCGAGTGGGGTATCAAATGAATGGTCTTAATAAGCATATTTCAAAAATATATACATTATTAGCCGTAAACGGTTGCTGAGTTTGCATTAATTTGCTAACTCATACTATTCAGGAAGAATTTTCCCATAATCGGGTTTTAGTTCACCTATTTCTAGTTTGCAACATCCATTTGCCCTAAAAAAAATAACCTTAATTACTTACTTTCAGGTTTTACAACAGCAGGAAGTTCATGCCGGCCGGCCTAGTGTTCTGCCTGTCAGTCGGCATGCTTGTAAAACTGCTCGCTAAGAACGTCGGCGCTAGCAACACGCTGCCCGTCAAAACTGGTTAATATAGCTTAGTTTCTAGTAGAGTAGTGGCCAGTCCATTTGCTGAAATTCAGATGCTGATTTTATATACAATGCTGTTTTTGTAATGAATATGATACAATTTTAACCGAGCATTGTGAAACAGGCAATGTATATGGAATCAGTATCTTAAATTCAGCATAGTAGACGCCTAGTAATACAGTTGACCAAAGAAGTAGAGACAAAAAATACTGTATCTCGCACTACATAGCATCATAACGATATATCTATGTATGTTATCTGAACAGATAGGGATGGTTGCGTTTTTACCTGTCTGCACCAGAAGGAGGGTTATGTTTTTCAAGTGTATTATGTACTTATGTGTATGTAGGTATATTTCTTTGGCACGCTCTGCAGCGTAAATTTGATGGATAGCTTGAGAGGTGTTGTCGTTAGATTCGTCCTAATAGAAAAAGTGACAAAAATACTACTAAATTTCCAAAAAAAATGTAAGTAGTAAGTACTATGTTATCCTTTCGTTTTACGTGTTGTTTCTAAAATTTTAAGTGTACTTGAATCAATAAAAATAAATTAAATTAAAAATTTTAATTTCACGCAGTCTGGTTTTTTTTTATAATAATTCTAATTGATATGGACCTGGACGAAGCCGATCGGAATTTTTGAGCATTGTGATTGTTCAATTCATGCGCGGTTAGGTTTAGCTCATCTTTAATGCCAAGGCAGGCTTGAGAGTTAATTTTTGCATCTTTAAAGTGACATGTTGACTTGTTCGTCGACTACAACACAACGTATTAATCTATTTAGGATACTTTATTGGGGCCTAATACGCACGATTTAATTACACTTAATACATCCTTAAATAGACAACTTTAGTTAGAAATTGATCATGCTATTTCTATTAGAAGACAAAATTATTTTTTTACCAAACTACTTCTTTGGCTGACTGTATGTAATAAGTAGATTGATGTACGTATTTTTACAATTTTCATAATATTTGACATATAAACTGTTATTATAGATCCTATTGGCAAAAGTGACAGAAATACATAATATTTGATAATAATTATCTCTATTTATTGATGTTATATTGATGTATATGTTGTGGTTAGATTAAGGATAAACTTTAGAGTAGTTAAGACTTCTATGGTGTAGCTTAAAAATTACCACGTATTTCTTACGCAAATGTTCTATCTGTTAAAAATAATTTCTTTCTCTTCTCATACAGTTAAACAATGGACATGAATCACATATGAATTATTAAACAATGGGCATGAATCATATATGATTCATGGGACAGATAAACTGTTGAAAATAAAGACATCTTTGCTTGATTCGTAGATTATTTTCTTTTTTTGCTATAAAGTTAATACGTTGTGTAACTGGCACAATATTTTTCGGGCATTTAGGAGGAATGTTTAATTTTTAGCTCCTGATGAAATGTGACGACTAATTTGTATAAAGTGAAAATGGCAAATAAAACGGTGTTGGGAATTACTCGTTTTTTTTTAGATTACCGAGTTAGAACTCAATTGGTACCTATTTTCCTAACTATTGTGTCTCTCGTCGCTAACTGATTTCGAGAGTGGTGAGTCGCGTAAAATGAGTTGCGCTGTTTATGTTTTATAGAATTTGGCAACTAATTTTGAGTCGTCGTGTTGCACAAACAAGACTTGTAAATCAAATAATTACGCTCGTTTCCTTGGTTTGGTCCTTATCCGTGAGGCTTGAAACTGCGTTAAGCGGAGTCCCGCGACGGTTTCAGTCCGTCTCTGTCACAAACTCTATGTGCGACAGACACACGTGACCCGCGACGGTTTCAGCTAAAGACCAAACTACAAGACTAAAAATCAGCGGGAAAAAGACGAGACCAAAAATCTGCTGCATTAGTGTGCGTTAATATGCATGTGTTGTCCGCCGCGCAAAGAAAAAGAAATGTTTTCCATAGACAAACGTGTTGTCTACAGTACACCAGGGCTTGGAATGCCGTTAAAAATCTGGTAACGTTAATTCTGCCAAACGGCGTTAACGTTATCAGCAAAGATAACGTTATTCTGGGTAACTGTATTTTTCCCACTATTTACCGGTAAATCAGATAACGTTACCAATGATATTAACGGTAAAAGGTATTGTTAACACTGTGTTTCTTTTCGATATTTGACAAAATAAATTGACGAGAGTTTGTCTTGTAGGCTACTAGAGCTATTTATATAATATTTTACAAATATTGAAAAAAGTATCCTTACTTATACCGTTATTGATAACGTTAGAAACTGTATTAATGATACCCCTTATAACGCTACCCGTATGAAAATAACGTTATTTAACGTTACTTTTAGTGTGAATTTGGTATCGTTAACAAGCCCTGCTCTACACCATATCTACACGTTGTCTATGGAAAAAATTACTTTCAAATTGGTCTCATATTTTTTTGATTGTTTCAGTAAGAGTTTCCCATGAAGGAGTTTCCCCTCTATGTACCTGTACACAATCCTACCTCTATGGTTTCAGCTATCTCAATTGGTCTCATTTTTTTACTTGTTTTAGTAAGAGTTTCCCCTCTATGTACCTGTACACAATCCTACCTCTATGGTTTCAGCTATCCGTACGTAGGATTTGTAACAGACACGAACTGAACCCGTTGCGGGCGTCCGCTTGACTTAGTTTCAAGCTTTAAAACCCTGTCAACGGGTGCATAAGCGCTCATTTTATCCGACAGGTGAAGGGTTAATAGTTTTAAAATTTTAAAGTTTTTTGAATTTTCCATGCTGGTCTGGGAAAATAAAAGAAAACTTAGAATGGGTCATCTGCTTCTCTTCCGGCGCAGATCAGGTTAATAGGCAAAGCGGTTAGCAACCAATCACTATTGTACTTATTACTACTACTTATTGGGCCAAAGCACGTACAATTTGCAGCGTCAGCGCGTTCACACCGCGCGGCGCTTGCACTCGAAACATTACACCGTACACGTTCACGTTTAGGTCCGCGACGGTTCGTGAGTGGCGCGTGCTCACATATCAAATCATTGTATCAATTTAAGTCTTTCTATCAGAACTTTTGTATCATTTACTATTATTCTATCAGTATATGTTTTGGTACACCATAAAACTATTTTGATTCCCTTTTTCCACCTCCACGTTCTTCATTTCGCTAGAAGTGGCCTTTGGGTCTTCCGGTTCTAAGTTCTGTCTGCCTCATTACGGATAAGGGTTGGATCTCATCTATCAGCACGGAATAGCACTTTCCTATGCTGATATCCTTTTCTCTCGCTCTAGCAAATTACTGTACTGAGCGACAGAAAAGGATAGCAGCATAGGAAAGTGCTGTTCCGTGCTGATAGATGAGATCCAACCCTAAAAACTTATATTTACTATCTCTCTCTCTCACACACACCACACAATTATGATTTAATTTTTTTAGATGTAGAAATCTTTCTTATGGTTATGTAAATAAAACAACACAAATCATGTTTGTTATTTTCTATTTTTTTCTTAAAATTTAGATGTGATGAAATTAAAGTGATTAGTTCATATCTAGATAGATCGAACAAAATAAATAGTTAACGGCAAGTTGTGTACAGTCAAATCACTGTAGGTCTTAAAAAAGATTTAACCGAAATAAATCATTTTTGCTTTTACTCTATTGGTAACTTTATGATTAAAGAACTATGTCACATAAATAATTTTAGAAATTAAAAACAGACTTAAATTACAACAAGTTCGTCGGTTTCCGTAAAAGAAATAAAATCAAGATTCACAAAAACAGTGTAAAATTACTTATAATTAAAGGATAATAAAATTGTTCAGATTTTTGCGAACCAGTCGCACTATGAAAAAAAGACTTATATAAAACCTATTTAGGCACGTAGTGGCAGTTTCGTGATTCGAAATTCAAACGCATTTTTTACAACCGTTTACAAAAATAGGCTAAGGAGTATTTCTAATAATTCCTAAACCGTCGCAGTTTCCATCACTTGCAGGGTCGGCCCTGGTATTTTTAAACTAACATACTTATAGTTCATAATAGTTACACAATCACATTGTAATATCACTCACTGACTTGCGTCTGACACTATTCGTCTTCAGACACAATACACACACCGCACTATCCCGTATTTAATGCTATAAAAAGCGAAATAAAAACAAGCAAAGATATTTTATCTGCTTGCTTTTATTTTTCAACTAAAATCCAGTCTATTATGCATCATTATTATGCAGTAATAACGTAAGATAACATTTTCCATGATGTAATATTTCTATAACGTGGCATTATACAAGTTTGTTGCATGTGTAATGCTTATACAAACGTGGTTGCATTCATTATTCCAAGTTCGTATCACGCTAACGCATCAAAAGTCGTCTAAATGTAAATTAAAATTAATTATTCACGTACTTATAATAAAAAGGCCAATTGATTGGCTAATAAAAAATATTTACAACATTTATTGAAATTATCCTATTCGTTATTAATTATTTGGACATAAAGGCGACTTTCCATGCGTATTACAAAATTTAATGAATATGCAAACTACTTAATTAAGTATTTGCAACGCAAAATAATTTCCTTATCCCAAAATTAAATATTATTTAACGCAGAAATTTAAGTAGTTGGGACAATTTATTTGTTTTAGTTAATAAAGTATTCGTACATCTGCTTGAATTACAATTAAGTACTTCATTTATGTAACAGATATATTTGATAATATTGTTTTATAGATGCATCAAAGAAAAGTAAATATACTTCTTTTTTTATTACAATTGTTTCTTAGATGACAAAATTACGATGTTATTATGTGTCTACATGATTACACAAAATTACGATGTTATTATGTGTCTACATGATTACAAACGTAATTAATACTGCGATAACAACAGTGTTCGTACGGGATCAAAAAAGCCGTACGGAATACAAAAGTTCATACGGGATATAAAATAGTTCGTACGGGATACAACATGTTCGTACGGGATACAACATTTTCGTACGGGACGTGCGTTTCGCTCTGATTGAAGGCCGGGGGACTCATGTCCTATCAAGCGCGAGGCCCGCTCCCGGCGGCAGTCTTGTCCTTAGTCCGCTTCTAATATTAGTGGCGGCTGCTGACAACAGACAAACAAATGTTAGTTAAATGATATAAGGTAATTTTTAATTAAGTACTTATGAATATTTTAAAGAGCAGTTCAGTTCATCATTTTGAACACCTTTTTTGTAGGTACCGAAATATGAAAAATAATTTTGATGCAACATACAAATTGAGCAGTCACGTGATATGGGTCTTAATTTAACTTGCCCTTAAAATATTTGCTTTTAGTTTAAACAGGCCTTGAATTATTCTGCCTTACTACAAAATTGTGTACATAAACATTGAATAAACTGTAAATGCATGCTGCCAGTGCGCGTTCTCTTTGTTTGGCGCACTGCCGTGCGTATAATTAGGACTAGACCCAAAGTATTTTTTACAAATTATCTTAGCGTGCTCAATTATTTGTTTATTTCGCGTCATCTCACTACAAGTGGCTTATACTTACCGTTTTCGTCAGAAAAAAAACAGCCTATAAATTATTCTGACGAAAGCGGTATCTGGCCAACGTTTGGCGTTGGATCTCGTTAGAAACAATAGCGTTAGTGGCGTACTTGTGTCGCATTTTCGAGATGACATACCACATAAATAAAAATATAAGTAAATAAGTATGGCGTAATACTATACACAATTTTGTAGTAATAAAATTGGCATTTGTATTTTATTCATCCCTGAAAACTGTAAAATTTTCTCATAAACTTATTGATGATTAAAAATATTTACAAGACATATTTACAAAAAAAAAACATGTAAAACAGTAAAAGAATAGTTGTTACATGTTTTGTAATACATAAGTAAATTATTCAACTGCTATAATAATAGGTACTAAAAATATAAAAACGCCATTCCGACTCGAATAGGTACTCAATAATTACTTAAATATATATATTTTACGATCATCAGTAGCTATAATGTATTACATGAAATCTTTAATATTTCTAAATATATTATAATATTATAACTTATAAAACTGTGTTGTGGAAAAATAGTATCATAGCGGAAATGGTAACTAAATAAAAAAGTCTAGAAACACGGCAGTGTACAAGCCAAGTCTTGACATAATGCTGAAATGTTTAGTGAAATATTTTGACTCCAAGAAGCGGATCACTGCCGTTCCTCTTATGTTTACTTGAATATTTAAAATAATTACGTAAATTAAATATATTATAGAGAAGTAGACAAGAAGTTGACAGATATTAAAATTAATATAAAAACTAGTATGTGAGACAGATTTGAGTTAATTATTTAAAGTATTTATTAAAATCACGAATATATAGTAAAAAATAACATCTCATAATAGTTTCTGAATATGGGATGCGTTAATTAACACAAATGATAAAGTAAGACTTACGAACTAATAATAATACACAAACACACAAAAAAACATGCTTATGATAATATATCTTTACTTTTATCTAGAAATAAAAAATATTTTAGTTAGTTATATTGTCACCCTACAGAAGACACAAAGCCACGATGTAATTGTTTAAATAAATTTAAATTAACAGTAGGTTTAAGAATGATGTATAATTCTGTCGCAAAAGCAAGGTTCAAAGATTTTCGATCCTACAATGAAAATAAAATGTATAATAGGGATGATAACTGGCTCAGAAAGTATTATTCTAACTAGTCCGTAAGTTACATTATCTAAAAAAATTGTACCCATATTTTACAGTTTATTTAAAAAATAAAAATCGTACGAATCCATAACGTCATGCCTTTAAATGCGCCGTATCTTCGTCATTAATTGTTTCTCAGAGAATAGAAAAAATACGTGTACAATATTTTTTAATAATCTAACCGATGGGCCAAAAATATTTTTTTCAGTTATCATACCTATTCTAATAACTATTGTGATTTGCGAAATGTTATCTGTCAGGCGACAATATTTTCTACATTTATATTTTGATTGAAAAGTAAATATGTAAGAAGTAGGTATAAAGTACAGTATGATGGTAATGGTGTAAGAACATACATTTGTTGTATGCGCTCGATATTGTCCTGTTTGATCGATGTTGAAGACTGAAGTAGTATTGTGGAACAGTGTGCAAACGTGGAATCCCAGTTACCATTTGGTTTTAATATATTTTTATATCATTATACTCCATTTGGTTAGGTATTTAGATAAATGTAAACAATCTTGACATGTCTTTTTATTAAAAAATACACTTTACAAATTATTATATTTTTACACATTACAAATTAATTAGGTACCTAGTAGGTAATTTATAAAATAATTAATTTGAAATTTTCAAAGGTATCAATTTATAAAGTGTAAATTGAAATAAAAAGACATGTCAAGATTGTTTAAATTTATTTTAATGCCTAACTAAACATATAGAATTCCACGATTGCGTCAATTAGTTATAGATGTGCGAGTGTTACGTATGAATCCATGCGGCGAGACGTCCAATAATGACCCCTAATATCTTACCAATATATTATCCTACTGCTGTATTTCCCTTGAAGTCAAATTCCTCTGATACGAGAACACCAATCTCGCTGGCTCTATTTGAACTTGCTGAGAATTTGCATCGGGCCTTATCTGGTTTGGTTGCGAGTAATATGTCCCTATTTTGAATACAGGCTGTGCCTTTTGGTAAGGATTTTTCGTTGTCCCACTTTCGAAGAATGGGTTTTTGTTGTAGTATCCCTTATCGTAGTTTCGTGTTGTAAAGTCATGGAAATCGTATGGACTCCTCGTTGTTGAAACTGAGTATCTGTTTATTGATGGTGGGAATGTATAGCTTGGTTTCGAGTATTGGAATTGAAATGGCGATCTTGTAGTGCTGTAGTAGTTCTGCGTAGTTGTAGTGGTCGTTTGCTTTTGATTGTAAAAGTAGTTCTGTTGGTAAGGTTGTGTGGTTGCTTCGTAACTGTGTTCGTTAAACAAATAATTATTAATATCGTGAATGGTCTAGAAATCGAATGAGGGCAAAAGATTTTTTATTGCTCCCGAGAGTGGCATATTTATACAGAGTTGATGTGATGCTGTTGTTTTAGTAAAACGAAAGTTCTAAGCTCTAAAAATTCTTGACAATATCTTAAAAGTCTATGTACTGCCAAGTGTTTGTCTCATGCATGGCCTATATATATTTCTGTTGTCTGTTCATGGCGCCACCTGATGACGAAAATCCTGCCCTCATTCTCTGGTGATACAGTAAAGGTATATGTCTAATATACTAGCACTTGTACTTAAAAAAGTACGTTACTAGTACTTTTACAGATCTAATGTAGGTATTATAGTAAATTGGTCACTGATTCTATGAAAGAGTCAGTAAACCATAATGTAAAGTAAAATTAGTTTTCTATTATTTATGTGCAAATTTAATAATGCTACATTTTTAGCAACTACTCGTACATATTTTACACACATTGCATATATAACACGTGCAAGGGACATACCCGTAATAAATTTAACCATGTCTATACTAGATCATAGTATAATGAAATTCAAATAACAGCCAAGAAACAAAAAAAATCGGCATTTCCACACAAAAGTGTGCAGCCGCCTAGGCAATTTGTATGGGAATGTCGATTTTTTTTTGGTTTTTTCAGTTTATTTAATTTAATTATACTTTAGTGATCTAGTAGGGTATGTCCCTTCCACGTTGTATATAAATAATATGCCAAATGGAGCCGATTTAATCAGATCTGTAGATATGTTTACTACAAATACAATTTAATATAATTAAATTATAATATACTTAGTTAAAAAATTGTAGGCGATCGGTCTAGTGAATTTTTGCGGACAAACTAACATTAATTTTACTGTATATTTTGTGTAGATTATTAAAGTAGTACCTATCTTTTTTTTTATAAAAGATAAATTGAAAACGACTACATAAATCGGCACTAGTTGCTTTTAAATTTAATTACAATTATTATTGTTGAAATTACAAATTGGTTATGTTGAGATGGCAGCTGTAAGTAATAATGTTAATTACCTGGTAATATTCCCGTAGAAGGGGCTCTTCTCTGGGCGGACGTAGCTCGGCGTGTGTTGAGAATAATCTGGTATTATGTTCTCGTGTTCCGTTATACACCGCCCGTTTATGCAGTACTGAAATTGTTACATTAAAAGTAAGTTTTATTTTAATTTCAATTTCACAGCAATTTAATTATTAAAAAGCCAACTCGTTCGCGGTTGTTTCGACCTCATTATATAAGGCTCCAGACACACGGACCGCATTTCGACTGCCAAATTCTAAGGCCAAATTACAGTTCATATACAGTTTGATTGCAGTTGGCACGACTGTAATGAAACGCCACGTGTCTGCACGAAAATGACCGTGCAGTCCGATTGCAGTCAGTACTAGCAGGCCTGTGTCACTCCCCGTTTAGGTATCGAAAATGTACCTACATTATTACTATGCGCGCAGGCGGCCCCTCCGGGTGGTAAATTCAGTTATACGAATCGTTTGTCCAGAGTAATAAAAATTAAATTGGCTTGCAATGGATGTCTAGGTATTTATACGAAAAGGTGCTGAGTTCTGACGTGAGCTAAATTAAACCATATTGAGTAGATATTTCTTTGAATTTCTTTGCTGAGTGAGGCTTCTGTACGTTAGTATTATTTATTCTGTGGTACTAGTATGCATTTGGCTGACGGTTGCAAATTGCAGTTTATGTACAGTTTGATGCAGTTGGCACGACTGCAATTAAACTGCACGTCAATGACCGTGCAGTCAGTATGCAGTTGGCTGCCGGTTGACGTGCAATTTCAACGACTGCCACCGTCTGCAATCTCTGGACTGCACGGCAACTCCCATTTGGCAGTTGAAATGCAGTCTGGCTCTCAAGCCGACTCGTGCACTCGAGGTCTTTTACAGAATATAATGATAACAATGACATAGCGTACATGGTTTGCAGAAGATTGTAAGAGACTTGTATTTGTATCTCAAGACCTCAAGCCTGTTGCGACCTCAACAGAACCTTAAGCCTTGGGTCTTTTGTTTTTATAAAGATGCAATAAGACTTGCCTGTCCATCCCCACAGGGCGACCCCTCCGCCGCCGGTCTGTACGCAACGCAGTACCCGCTCGCCGCGTCGAAGCAGAACAACTGAGCGCACACGCGCTCATCTTTGAAACACGCGCTGAAATGTTAAGTGATAGAATTATGAGGCTGATATTTATCATTGAATTTATAATATGTGGTTATACTTGATAATAACCACTAACCGTCATACTGAACAGTGGGCTTGGTCAAACGAAAAGCTCAAAATCTATTGAGATGGACAGTGTTTATGGACTCGACCCCCTTTGCCCCCCCCCCCCCCCCCCAGACCGGACATAAAAGCTCAAGTAATATCAGACAAGTACATTTTGTTCTCAAAGAAGAAGAGTAAAACGAGGGCCAAGTTCCTAGCTACTAAACTAAGTTTTTTTTTAAATAGGTAATTGTCATGATTTCTTATTTCTAAATACACTGTCGATTATAATTGAACTGGAAATTCTAGTTTTAAGAGGACAGACTTTTTATGAATACGGTAGGTAACTTATTCATTAACATCACTTGGTAGAAAAGAAATTGGGTAGATGAGATGACTGGTCAAAAATAAATTATTTGGTACTGTGTAGTTTATAAAACGTCACAAAATAGTGTCACTTGTCATTGATCATATTCATTTTCAACATGATTTAAAATTTATTCATGCAGAAAAACTGATATTAAAAGAGCTATTTGACTCCACAAAACTGACGTTACGGTTGTGATTACAAATCCCATAGAAATTGTTTGTTTTTGACGTTTAGAAAAAAGTGTCCGATTTAACTTGTTGTCATCTAGCGGATTATAAAAATGAGTAGAAATTTATCGAACAATCAATATTTCCCGAATTTTCCAATGCTACATTACCTCGTGCCTCTGTCTTTTCGACACTGCGCGTCAAGCGTAAGCAGTCTACCAGGCAGCACCCGCGGCAGAGAGTCGTCCTCGTGCGGCGAGTTGTAAAGACACGTCGCCGTATCGCCGCTGAAATGCATTTTAGTTTATATTTATTCTTGGTACTTATGATATGTTTTTGAAGTAAAACTTGTTTGGCGCGTTGGGCATTTTTTGAGATGGGAAAAACCATTGCACTCGCGACACCGTAACCGACACCACCTTGTTCAAGTTTTCACTACTATCGACACTCCCGGAGTGCCACTGATTTTTTTAAACTAGATTTTGGCATATTTGCTTGAAAAAAGTTAGTGTTTCTACTCATAAATCCTATTCATATTGTATGTATGTGAGGATATATGGACGTTTGTTCTGATTTCACACCAAAACGGCTGAACGGATTGTATTTTATGCATGTTAGTATATATGTATAGTTATTATATGTTTAAAAGTATATTTGTGTATAAATATATGTGTTTTTGAATATATATATTTTATTTATATTAAGTTTGCTTATTTTTGTGAATTTTATTACGCCAGCCACACATATTTTCTGCTTGGTCTAATGGTTGACCGGGAGAAAATGCCCTATGGCACTAGCTCCGCCACTTGTACGTTTGTTTTATTTTGCAATACAGATTAAATCAATAAATAAATAAGACTTATTATTTAATAAAAATTGTAACATTTGTATTATTGTTGAAAATAAGGGAAACACAACTGTTAATTTTGTTTATATGTATATTTTAAAAGCCCCCCTTAGGTACTTAAAAAAGTGATAGAACTTCTGCATACTGCACGGCGACCAACTGAAGCCTTTGTCCGTGTGCGTGCTGAAGGTTCGGCCATCCACCCATAGACGTTTCTCAGCAAACCCCCGAGGTAGGACGGTTTACATTAGAATATTTACTATATGTATTTTGAAGCACTTACTTCAAGAAGTGATGGAAACTCTGTACACTGCACGGTGACCACCTGAACCCTTTCTCTGTGTGCCGAAGGTCCGACATGATGAAGCCGTCTTCCCATCTGCATTTCTCAGCGCCAGGCCCCCCGAGGTAGGAAGGTGGAGGGCTGCCGTCGTGAACTGCGCCAAGCCTGAATTTTAAATAAGTAATTATTTTAGACACTTTTTATTTTATTTTCAGTCTCTGTCAGTGCGTTACTTGTGCGTGTTTTGCGTTAATGGGACCAACATTATATGGTATCTTTAGGACCAAGGATGGAAAGCACCTACTGGTTAGAAAGAGGGAGCGCTTTGCCCGTACTGGTCATAAAAATATTTTATCAGCTCACTTTAATTTTATATAAGTCAGTATATGTCGAATTTCGAGAATTTCAAAGTTCAATTGTTTGAGTAATAAATAAAATACAATACATAATAATAAATCGATCCTGCGGCCTTAACAAAAGCCGGCGGCATGAGCCTCTCGGCGAAAGCCGGCGGTCCGTGCCGTTAGTGTGTATATTAGATAATATTCTTACAATAAATAAATCTTTTTATTGAAATTTAAAGTGCTTACAAATGTCCAACTTCGTGAGCAGCTACGATGATACCGGAGAAGCCGCCTGTATCTTCAATGATAGCCACAGAGTTCACTTTCTCTAATCGCTTGTTCACCACACATGCGCCGCCGACATACGCGAAACCTGGATGTCATTGTGTTAATAAAAAAAAAGAATATAAAATATAAAAATGAATTTAAAATAAAAGAATTAGAACTGTCTGGATTAAAAAAAGAATAAAACAAGAGATAATTAAAAAGATAGGAAAGTTGCTGGCTGGAAACTAGGTTCAGGATTAAATAAGGTTAATTTACATAAATTTATTATGATGACCAATAAAATCAGTGTAGATAGATGATTTGTCTAAAGAACTACGATAAATTATGTACTAAATAATGATAAATGAATACGACATGTACTTACATTACGCTGGTTGGCAGCAGTAAATGTAAGATTTAATTACTATCATTCACAAACATGCAAAGCATTTACATAAAGCATGCATTAATACACAAATAATGCTGTATTAAAATGGAAAGTAAACCCTAAAAAAATTCAAGCACCAAATTAATCACCAATTCGTTTACATAATCTGTATCATATCAATACAATAAGGAAAAATATAAGTACATAATAATAGCATGCTATTGCTTTTATTTAAGTATACTTTTGAAATTTAAGTTAATTGATCACTCCACCACGCAGAAGGCAAATTCAGATTATTATTTAAGATAAAATGCATTTTAGATTTCCATGGCCTCTACTTTAAAAAAGCAACAAGTATTTTTCCTTTGCGTGTTTGCCTACATATTTTCAAAATATTTGGAATACTAACATATTTTACGTAAGGTATAAGATGTCTCTATAAATCGATTTGAGTTTTGCTATTCGTAAATTAACTTTACAACGCCTATGCAGGCATTAAAATGTCCTCGTGTCATTTTAACTTAAGGTAGGGCCACCTGGTCCATAACTGACCTTACGCAACTTTCTTGTTAAAGTAATTGCAGATGTACCAGTGATCTTTTGAATCGATTTAAGCCAATCCTTACAACACAACCTCATTATAATAAACCTATAAATAAACATAAACATGCAGTATGTATGATACGATAAACATATGTTCTTTTATAAAAAAAAAGCAAACGCATGCTCACACTGCGCAGTTTTTGTTACGTACATAAGACAACGATGAAGTCTGTTCATCTAGAAAAAAACATATAACGATAATGTAAACTCATAAATAGAAGACCCATTGATGACACTACACTACATAGAGAAAGAGACTTTAAGATATATGTACACAAACTACATGAAAATTAGGTAATGTTCTCATAGAAATTTACATGTGTAAAAGAGAAGACGGTTGCGAAAAGACAGATTATTCACAAGGTGCTATGACCGGGTTGGAGAGGTATAACTTCGGATGGATAGGTCCCAATTGTGTAAGGTGTGGGACATAGAAAGGCGTGCTTGAGGATTACTATAGAAACACGCCTACCTGCGGTCCCTCTATTGCACGCATCGTTTGCATATTGCCTCCTGCACATGTCTAGTCTGAAATATCATGGAAATAAACATAAGCTCAGTAATATGTATAAAAAAAAGTTGTTACAATAGACCCCGAAAATTTCCGTGAGACCTAAACATTTGGGGCATGTGTTTGTGTTTATGTCAGCGCCAGTACCAATCCTTTACCTCATACATAAAATTATGAAGCTTTATTTTTAAGCTGTTAATGCGCAGCTTGACCACTCCATTGTTGACTGACTGACTAAAATGTAATTTACCAGCAGTGCCTTTTGTACAGCGACCACCCTTGCGTCGTCGGCACATGTCATACCTGTTGGTGAAATTAGTTTTGATGTCTTCATATTTATGTTACTTACTTTTGTTTGAAATTACTTCACCTGAATGATGTACAAAGAATAAATTGTCAGTATGAAACCTGGCTTATTGCTAGTCTGCTTTTTTATCCTTTACATATAATTTTTTTCAGTTAACAAAATATCAGTCGTCTCGTGAATAAGACTTGTCTGTGTTCATATTATTATTAGCATTAACCTTAGGCTTTAGCAAACATTGCAGCAACTTTTTATTATTACTTATATCTTGTGCCCAATCATCGAAGAAATAGTATTACGTGGCTTTTTCAACAGTGACTAACTAAATGTTTATAATAATGAAAGTGTGGATTTAATTTACTTACCATCTTACCTGGAAGTCCACATTGCATGAATGGACAAAGATGACAATTAGTTACTCGACAAATGATAGAAATTATGATATACCTAGGACCTAGGTAGCTTATGGTACTTACTTGTCTAAAAGTCACAAAGCTTACACTTTCAAGATATGTGATTTATAAAAAACATTAAAAATGAATTTAAAAGTGAATCTGCATTCACTTTTAAATTCACTTTTAATATCTTGATTTCTTTACTTTTTATGTCCAATTTGGCGTTGATACAGGACTGACAGTTCCTTGCAAAAACAAATATAAGACAGGTTTCAAAAAGAAATCTTAAATTTATACGAGATATCTGACTGACCTTTGCGTGTTATGTTACATTGTAAGTTAACGTTAAAATCTAAAATTATTTGCAAAGTGGCAATTTTCAAATGTGATAAATATCCGATGCGTCGTAAACTAAGTACTTTAATGTTATAATGATTTGTATGATAAATGTTCTGTAATTTGAGAAATAACAGCGATGACAGGTATTCTTGCTTACAAATGTTGCAAAATTTTGCATTAATTTGGAGTTATTTTGCAAATAATTCTTTCGTATCTACATTTTAACTAAATATACAATACTAATTGACAAATATTAAAATAATTGAAAATTTAAAAACAATGAACTAGGTACCAGTATAAAAATAAAAAATGTGTGTACGAACTTAGCTGACCACACTACCGTGTGTCTAGTCTGCGATTTTATCAACATCTGCTAAAATGCTTCCTTTTTTGTGATTATATAATATAACTGACTGGCAAATGTCCATAGTGAAGTTCAGTCTATGGTAGGTACTCGTAAGCTGTTCCCAGACATTTTTTTTTTCAGTATCATGGATTGAGCTATATACTATACCTACCTACTCGTATAAACTTTTTTTCGAGAATAATTTTACGGCTCTGGATACAAGTCCTTTAGAGCCTATCTTTAGTTTTGTTGCTTTCTTTATTCCTATCTACCTACATAATTAGGTTAGCTTTAGGTATATACGACAAGTATGTCAAGCAAGTGACCAGACGGGGGTTCTCACATGCTATACAAAGTGGAAGGGACATACCCTTAATAAATCAAACCACGGGCTATAATAGATCACTAAAGTATAATGAAATTAAAATAACAGTCAAAAAACCAAAAAAAATTGACCTCCCCATACAAATCACCCTAGCGGCCGCATATTTTTGTATGGAAATGCCGAAATTTATTTTTGTTTTTTGGCTGTCTTTTTAATTTCATTATACTGTAATGATCTAGTATCGACCGTGGTTCAATTTATTACGGGTATGTCTCTTCCACGTTGTTTAAGAAAATCATCTAGATCTTGGATTTTTCAGTCTAGCTAAATTGACGAAAGAAAGTATGGCCACCGTCTTTGCTTAAACTGATATATACCTACTTATATGATAAGTAATGACTGGACTCACACAGTCATAAATTAAGATTCTGATACATTGTCTGTTATGTTACAACTAAATCCTGATCGATCATTACAAAACCGGCAATGTAGAAAATCATCTGACAACGTGAGCCCAGGGTAAGCCCAAAGGATGTGTGATACTCACTTGGTGATAGCGACAGCGATGTCGTAGACGGGCAGCCTCCGTTCTCTGAACAGATACTTGCCCATGTCTGTTAGTGCCGCGGCGGAGTCGATGGCATCCCGGCCTACCCTGTTCCTTTCTAAGTATGGCGTGGCGTCACGGCCCTGCGAAGAAAGTTTTTACTTAAGGGGCTACATGAATTTTCCGGGTTCCAGTTCCTGCCCCCATTTGAAATAAATTATTTAAAAGGAAACAGAGATAGGTATCATTGAAATTTAAGCTTTTTAAGCCAAAAGTAGCCGTTTTCCGCATTTTTTATGATATCTCCGGTTCCTTTAAATAATTCATTTCAAATGGGGGCAGCACTGGACCCCTGAAAATTTATGTAGCTCCTTAATTTAAAAATTAAATAATGGTTAAAGGTTTCTCTACAACAGTAATTTTCTGTGCCGGTGGTTTGAATAGGAATAAAGTGATGATGTGAGAAACAAGGACGTATATACCCGTGTGGTTCCGGGTTAGAATAGGACCAACCCATCTCTTCCTGTGGATGTCGTAAGAGGCGACTAAAGGACTAAGCACAAACATCTCGTGCTACAATTGCATTCCCAAAGAGGGTTAACGCCAGGCAGGCGGCCGGTCGTAAAACTATAGCCCAATAATTCAAACTGTTCCGGCTATTTCTTCTCCATTTTGCAAGGTCATTGGCATCCTTGGGTGACCATTGACATGCATGTTATAATTGGAGAAGAAAAAGCGGGAAAGTGCACCCCGGGCTCCGAAGCAGCACAGCTGAGAATGCAACCGGGAACGCGCTTAGAAGAAGAAGAAGTGAGAAAGAAGATTATCGAAATATTCATGAAAGGAAATTCTAATATTCAGTGATTATGGATATTTCATCCCTTTAAATAAAGATGAATGATAAAGAAAAAAAAAATAAAGAATATGATATTTCCTCATTACTGCGTGCCGTGGTCAAACATTTTAAGAAACCACATCGTAAATTAGACTTTTCGACATCGTACCTACCTTATTAGACATGACAACACTGGTATTCCCCAGTGGATTTAGGTAAGTTACGTTTGTTTACCGAGTGGTTGTGAAGTTATAGTCCTCGTATAATATAAAAGCGCGTAAGTTCTTGCATATTATATACCTACCTAGGTACGTATTTATTTTAATTAAGTAGGTAGTTTCTCTCGCTCTAGCAAATGACGCTTCTGAGCGACAGAAAATAATAGCAGCATAGGAAAGTGCTGTTCCGTGCTGACAGATCAGATCCAACCCTAGTGCTGCACCATTCACGACGCTTGCTATTAGTTAAGTCGTTAAAAAACTAGATACCTAGTAACTACCTACCTAAATACATAAATCGGACTGATCATCATCACTTACAACCCAAGGCTCTGCCTACCGTTACTTTTGAACTAGGTAGAAATATAGGATGATTGCAGATGGCAACAACGATTGAGTCTCATCCGTTCAAGCTCAAGTGTCGACCAACCAGTTTGCGATCTTTACATAACTTTCGTAACCTTGAATTCTAAGAAAAAATCGGCCAAGTGTGAGACGGACACGCATAAAAAATAATCGCTGAAACGCTTTTTTTATTCTCTTATTTTTATTCTACCTACAAGGCGTGATTTACCTGTAAGTAGGTACGTAGGTAGGGATAAGTAGGTGCCTAGGTATCGATTTTTTTTTATCATTTCGTCGTTCAATAAATAAGTAATAGCTAATGCTGATCGGTACAAATTTTACTGAAAAGTACTTATATGAATGTAGACTTTGTCGAATCCCCGGCATTATTTTTTACGAGATCATAATACCTAATGATAAGCGGAGTCTTTGTAAGTTGCTGATTTTTTTTATTGCTGATAAGCTCATTTTTTTTTTAAATGGTCTCATTTAAAAAAAATACTTTTCTTGAGAAATTAATCCACTGACAGACGGACGGACACTGTAGGAAATGAAAGGGTTCCCTTTGGGCTCGGTACCCTAAATATAAAACATGTGACCCACAAACCAGTTTCGCGTATTTTCGTGTAATTTTCTTAGAATAAATGATTAAAATAACGAAGTAACCGCAATCCATTTGATCATAGCAGGTGTTAGGTACTTATACAAATTAAATTCAATGATTCCAGCTAATTTGTGATCTGGTTTTAAAGTTAACCTTTTCTCTAAAGTTGTTCTATTATTGTTTGAATATTCATAGGAATAAACTTAAGATTATAGTGCGGTTTATTTTTAGGATTCCGTACCCAACGTTTCAACGGGACCCTATTACTGAAACTCCGCTGTCTGTCCGCCTGTCCGTCCGTCTGTCACAGGGCTCTATCTCATAAACCGTAATAGCGAGACACTTGAAATTTCACCGATTATGTATTACTATAGCTGCTATAAAAACAAATAGGTACTAAAAATAAGATAAGGTTAAAAATTAAAGAAGGAATACAAGAAACTTACTTGAAATTTTCACCGATTAGGTATAACAACAAATACATAATTCAAATAAGATTAAGTTCAAAATTAAAGGGGGTCGTCATACTTCCGTGTTATTTGGCCAGAGCAGTCAAAGGATTTGGGCTACACTCTCCACGCTGACCAGACGGGTTGGAAAGGTCTCATTGTAGGTATATAAGCTTGTTCAGCTTGTGTTTTGTCATCTTCTACGACATCCACGGGAAGACTTGGAGTGGTCCTATTCTACTCTGCCGGGAACCACACGGCACCCTGAAGGCATCTGACGTAGCTCAATTACTGTGATAACAGCCACTAGTGAACTAGTGTGCAGGCTTCCTCACAATGTTTTCCTTGACCAAAAGTAGGTGGTGGATGTTGAAAATTACCGCAACTACATGAGTACCTCTACAAAGAGGCAAGGAGGTCATAATTCGCGCCTAGAGAGGGTCCATCTAACTCCTCACAAAAGCACAGTTAGTGTCTAAACCGTTTAATCGCCACTAATTTACGTTAAAGTTACGTAGTAACTATTTACATTTCTTCGAATTCCATAAATTTTTTTCAGATACCTTTGTGAGATTTCTTCTGTGCCAGACCAGGCCTGTGTCACTCCCCGTTTAGGTATCGAAAATGTACCTACATTATTACTATGCGCGCAGGCGGCCCCTCGGAGTGGTAAATTCAGTTACTTACACGAATCGTTTGTCCAGAGTAATAAGAATGAATTTGGCTTGCAATGGATGTCTAGGTAACGAAAAGGTGCTGAGTTCTGACGTGAGCTAAATTAAACCATATCGCTAGCCACATTGAGTAGATATTTCTTTGAATTTCTTTGCTGAGTGAGACTTCTGTACGTTAGTATTAGTATTTATTCTGTGGCCAGACAAAACTAGGTACCTACCTACTTACTTATGGGTACCTACCTACCTGAGTAATTTTCTACAAATAATAACGCAGCTGTTTAGCTGACCAAAAGAAAACTTCGTGAAACATGTGGGTGTACCTACCTAAATACCTAAGAACATACCTAAATATGTTAATATGAATAATTTGATAAGGAAAGTGTAAACAAAATCCCAAGCAGAGGCGATAATAATGAGATCGAAAGTGTTACAAAACATGAAGGTCCACAAAGGAATAGGTGTAAGTCAACGAGATCTATGTATTTACGTACTAGAGAAGACGCCACATACAACAGATGTGTTCTGTTCATCATATGCTATCACTGTTAACCTCACATTAGTCACTCGCTAGCAATACGCGCATAAAACACTCCAGAATTCATTAAGAAAACACTGTCAACTTAGTCAAAAATGCCTTGGTGTGTGTTGAGATACTGCACTAGTAATTCAACATTCAGAACAAAGCAAAATATGAAGGAATAACTTTCCATCGGTAAGTAACTAGATTTTATTGATTGAAAATTAAATACGGATTGCAAAATTTCGGCTGCCATAATGAATGTTATGAGTGAATGATCTGTCAACCGATGGAATGATTCGTCATAGACTAACAAAACAGAAGTGAAATGTAGACATCATAAATATGCCTACATTTCACTTTCTTCATGGAAGCATCGAAAAACTATTTGTTTGCTACTCAGTTACTAATGTTTGTACAACGTTTAAAAATGTTTCAATTTTATAATTTTTATCTACATATGCTATAAATGCTTTGCAAAAGTTTCCTAAAATCCTATAAATCCTTTATAAAATTAAGTCATATCTCGTAACGTCTCACTATGATCCGAGGGCTCAAAAATTTTTTATGTGGGGGCTGTACCCAAGCCCAAGCTACAAGTGCCCCGCGCAACTTGAAACTGCTATCAGATTTGGGATCCAAGATGGACGCTTACACATTTTTGATGTTTTATTATGTTTGTCCCTATAATTCTGTTTCCTCGTAACTGCTACGCGGCTAAATCGATTTTGATAAATTATTATATAACTATAAGCCGATTACAAATCTTCATATATGTCTAAATAAACATATGTAATTTAGACCCAATACTTACGTATATGATTATATAATACATTAAATACAGAGATAGCTAACAAAGAAAAAAAAACAAAAAGGTATACAAGTACAAGAAATCACTTTCTTCTAGTGCAAAACATTATGTTAAGAACTTAAGTAAGAATAATAAAAGGTTACCAAAGAAACAGATATGTGCAGTTTAACTTTACCTTTATAAATATGATAGTCGTGAGTCTACAATCTAAAAATCTATACAACCATACAACCATCCATACACCCATCCGTACATCCAGCCATACTTATCAACATCCGCATTTAATAAAATATATGTAAGATTTAATTTGAACCACGTACTCGTAGGTATTTTAAAATATATTGACCTTTCTGTACTACTCTCGTGTTTAGTCTATATTACCAAAAAGGACATGGCCGTGTTTGAAGATGCCGAGTCTATATATTCATGTCAATGGTGTAAGTATTTATTACACTAACGTCTTAGGTATTTATTGTTCTCTTGTTGGCTATTTGTTGTGTAAATATTATAATAATTTTAATGCCTAGGTATAAATATTATAATAATTTTAATACATAATATTTTACACGGCGCTGAGAACATAACGACATTTTGGCAACTCACAGATTGAGAAGACTTTATAATCAGCACAATAATTTATGTTGCTTATTAGCTATGAATAAAATATCAACAAAAGGAAATACATTAAAATAATTTTAGGACACTCTTCTTGCTGCGAAAAGTAATAACATAAAAAATCTACCTACCCAATATTTTAAATTGATTTGCATACGAAGAGATTAGATGAAAGATTTAAATCTTGATATCTTTGCCTTAAAAATATAGATTTATATTTTTTACATTTTCTTCAATCAAGTCATGGCTGTATGAATCGATATCTGTGCCCGTAACTAAACGCGCATATTCTGAAAAAGTTATCACGGCGGCAAATTTCTATGACCGCGGGTTGTAAAAATTATTTCTGTTTTTAATTTAAATTTTGTGATTTAATTTGCGTGGTTGTTTTAGAAATGGCAAATGAAGCAGTTTTTAAATATTTGACCGACACGAATCGGCCATACTCGTGTGCCGATGTGACTGTGAATTTACGTGGGGCCTTCGGGAAAACGGCCGTACAAAAGGCCCTGGATTATTTGAGTGAAAATGGCAAAATAAAATGTAAACTGTATGGAAAGCAGAAAGTGTATGCCGTCATACAACCAGAGAGCGCGGCGGAGGGCGATAGTGATATAGAAGGTAAGTTCTAAATTAACAAAATCCTTGAATAAATAGAAGTGCACGGCACGGTAGCCCCCGGCTTAGTGTAGGTACCTACGTAGTCTGTTCTTAGTGACCACAAGTAGCACAAAATATCTTGAGCTCTTTCGTGCTTCGGAAAGCAAGTAAAGCTGTTGGTGCCGGATATTTTTAGGTGGTAAAGATGTTCAACTTTTTTTTTCAGATTATGACAAGTTAGTGAAAAATCTAACTGAAACTATTGCCACCAAAAACAGCTCCCTGAAAACAGCCGAATTTAATTTTAAAATATTGACCTCGACGCCAACCACTCCCGCAGCCAAGGGTCAGA
This sequence comes from Acrobasis repandana, assembly GCA_963576875.1. Taxonomy (NCBI): domain Eukaryota; kingdom Metazoa; phylum Arthropoda; class Insecta; order Lepidoptera; family Pyralidae; genus Acrobasis; species Acrobasis repandana. The sequence continues at coordinate 6,836,585 of OY756238.1, forward strand.
TTGAAGAAATAAAAAACAGGTACCTATACCCTTGTGTCCGACTAACATTATTAATTATTCTTGACTGAAAGGGATTTGTAAGCAACGCGCTCAATTAGTTAATTTTATATATAAAATTCTCGTGTCACAATGTTCGTTCCCGTACTCCTCTGAAACGGCTTGACCGATTCTCATGAAATTTTGTGAGCATATTGAGTAGGTCTGAGAATCGGCCAACATCTATTTTTCATACCCGTAATCAACGCGGGCGAAGCCGCGGGCAAAAGCTAGTATTTTATAATGTACCTACCAGAAAGAGACGGGCGTGTGGAACTGCAACTACGCGGATGTCACCGGGGGTGTGACACTGTCATTGCCTTTTTGTCTATCAAAACTGTTCGAATTTTTTTTTTTTATCTGGATTGTAGGTACTGGCATACCTACTTACTTTACAAGTCTAGAGCAGTCCACAGGTGGACTAAAAGTCTCTCCTAATAAAGGCAGGATATGCCCATACTGAAATTACCCGTTGACACCAAAGACATTTCTACTAAATTTTCTTTTAAAAGAAAAGTATAGGTACTCTATTTCTAAAATAATGTATTCCCTTTAATTTTCACCATCATCAATCATTGTTTAAATATAATAATATTGTATGTAAAAGTGTATTTTACTTTGTCGTCAACACCTTTTCCGATTCCTCCATAATTCTGCGCATATCGTAAAAGTCAATCGAGAGAATGGGCGAATATACGAAAAATGTTAATAGGCGATATGCGGCTAGCAACCCATCACTATTTTGATTCCTTTTTCCACTTTCTCGCCCAATGCTTAGAGCCGCAAGACCCAAAATGCTCTGTATGCCCCGTTAAGGATAAAGACGTGACAGTGTTTATGTACCTATATATTATTTATCGAGGTCTAAAGAATAATATAATGTTTAGGTGTTCTATTAAAGAATTAAACAAACTAACAGGTTGGTGCATCTTCAGAACAAGTTGGAAACCCTAAGAAATTCCACTGAGATCGTTAGCGCGGAGGAGAAGAAGAGTATCTTGTCGGATCATGATAAGCTTCTAAGGGAATACAGGTGATAATGATAACTAGTTTCATTTAAATATTTTTATGCTATGTTATCTAACTTATTATTGATAAATTATTGATATTTATTTAAAACAAAAGAACCGACTTCAATACTAGAAAAGCTGACGACGGGAGCACTTCGCAAGGTCTTTGGCATCCTTGGGTGACCATCGACATGCATATTATATTTGGAGAAGAAAAAGCGGGAAAGCGCACTCCGGGCTCCGAAGAAACACAACGGAGAATGCAACAGGAAATGTGCTAAGAATAAGAAGAAGATAGATAGTTACCTATTGACTTTCAACATTTCGCCTTCAATAAAAAAAGCACCGCAGACTGTCACTGAAGTGATATTGAAGACTGATTTTAGGGTTCCGTACTCCACAAGGAACCCTTATAGTTTCGTCATGTCCGTCCGTCTGTCTGTCTGTCCGTCCGGGCTCGTACTCCGCCGCTACTGCACCGATTTTCACGAAAATTGGTGGAGAGATAGATCACCCAAAAGTTGGGTTTTAAAATTATGAAAAAATGATTTTTTTTTCAGCCCCTCATACAATAAAAAGTGAATTTAAAAAATTAAATTGGACTAACCCCAACGTGTGGGGTATCGTTGAAAAGGTCTTTTAAAATGCAACAAAAACTGCTTTGAAACTATGGAGATCAAACCCCCCAATCTTGAGATAATCTAATACAAAGTTAAAATTTGAGGTGTCCCCCCACCGTAACTGTTGAAATATTACTAAAATAATTCTGAAAAAAATGTAGTATATACCTCAAAGTATGTACTTTGAATTAAAACTATAGCGGTCTCGGTATCATAGATAGTTATTTTTTAATACGTCATAAATCGTAAACCGCAATTTACCCCTTTAGAACTTTTATATTATGTTACTTGCTGCTACGGAACCCTTTATGGGCGAGTCCGACTCGCACTTGGCCGCTTTTATTTTGTTTAGAAAAATTATAACAAACTCGGATTTTATATACGCTATCTACAACTTATTTTTGAAATAAGTCTGGGATTTATGAGAGACTTGAATGCCATATGCTTATTACCACTATCACTGCGAGCAAAAACTAGTGTCGACATACAATCTATAGAGCTAGTTTTCCCACATTTTTATGCAAGTTTTCCCCCATTTCACTTGTAAAAAAAACACGATGCTTATGGGAAATTCTCTTTAGAAAGCGATAGTCGATCGATAGATTAAGTTTGAAAACAATACATATTGCTTTGAGAAATAATTTAATTAACATTTACAATCAATTAAGAAATCTGAATTGTTCCTAATAACAAAACTTTTTGAAAGGTTCTTTTTATAATTATTTTTATTTTAAATCAAGCTTGCAAAATCCTGGCTGGAAAAACAAGCTTTACCTTATAATGATTTTAAAAGTATATCGCGTTATCTACATACGTATTCCTATTTTTTCGAGTAGGTAAACTCACTTATTAGTATTTAAGACGTCCTGACGACCTAGGTCTTAAATAAACGCTGGTTGATCAAACTGATCTATTTTAGAAAAACAGATTGCATCGGTTTTCTTTCATACATAAATAATGCTTATGTAGGTACAAAATAAATAATATACTAGGTATAGACTTCACCATCCATGGAGTTTAAGAATTGTTTCTTTTTTATATAACGACAAATCACACAGATCGAGCTAGCCCCAAAGTAAGTTGGTATACTTGTGTTAAGGTATATGAACTCAACGATGCTATATCTTATGATAAATCCATACACCCAAGACTGGGGCCATTTTTCAACTTGCCCTGGCTGGATATCGAACCCAGAACCTCCAGTAAAATGTTTATTGTTTTTATCTTGCAGGAAACGAAAAAGGACGTGTTCCGAGATGTTAGACGCGGTGATGGAAGGTTACCCGAAGTCGAAAAAGAATTTCATAGAAGAATTCTGTTTAGAAACTGACGAAATGGCTGATTTTAAACTGCTGGCTACATAGAAAATGATTTATGATAAAAAGTAAAATGTTTTTTTTTTTAATATACTTTTTTTCTTTTCGGCCTATAATCTTGGGCTCCTTAAGTTGGTACCTATGCGTTACTATCAGCATTATGTCGACGCTTTCTGAGACCAAGACGCTAAATGTCAAAGGATCCTTATTGATGTTAATTTTAAATGCACTAGTAAAAAATTGTAACGTGAATTGTATGTTCTAAGCGTAATATGAAAAAAGAATTAGATACCTATGCTGTCCAGTATTTTCCAGGCAATACGAGTATCAACAAGAATTTACGAAAGAATGGTTGTTAGCACAGTACAGCTGATTATTATGATCAACTGCACCTATATTTGTTTAATTCTGTAAATATCTTGAAACCTAGCAGATTTCATATGTAGATACAAAAGGCAGTTAATGTACTCGTAGTTAGTTAAAATCTTGCAATAAAACGTTATGATACAGAACAATATAAAACATAAAACTGCAGTTGCGATAAGGCCGCCTTTCGAGATCAATCTCTTTCAGGCAACCGAGGTACTTAGAGATGTTTAGGTATGGTATATGGTTGTAGGTACAAGCTTACCATTTAAAGCCACACCGGAGCTCGCATAAATAATTCTTACAAATAGAATTCTCAATTCAGTTCTACGTACCTAGTCTATATTTGGTATAAGACCCGGAACCTTTCATGACATAAAATATGAGTACCTTCGTGGAAAAGATAAAGGTCTAAAACGCTCAATTTAATGTATCTTATCGTGAATAATTTTACGTTTATTTGGGTCACCTAACATCCACCTTCTGTCTTTTGCAAAGATTGAATTACAATAATCCAGAAGCCGTGTGGTTTCCAGCAAAGTAGAAAAGGACCACTCCAAGTCATACAGTGGATTAAGAAAACAAATATAAGCTAATTCTTCTATATGAGGTACTGAATTGAAGCGGGAATTCCACTTTTCTGCTCTTCTTCCACTTTGGACACAGCACCCTCAGTTGTGTAACCGTATGCATAGTGACGTCAAGTAACTTATTCTTGAGTAGACATGTGATATTTTGGGAGTATTACCTACCAGGCCCGTGTCACTCCCCGTTTAGGTATCGAAAATATACCAACATTATTACTATGCGCGCAGCGGCCCCTCGGAGTGGTAAATTCAGTTATACAAATCGTTTGTCTTGTCCAGAGTAATAAGAATGAAATTGGCCTGCAATGGATGTCTAGGTATCTAATCGAAAAGTTGCTCAGTTCTGACGTGAGCTAAATTAAACCAAATCGCTAACCACATTGAGTAGATATTTCTTTGAATTTCTTTGCTGAGTGAGACTTCTGTACGTGAGTACTGGTACCTGTTCTGTGATATTACTCACCCTTGATATGATGATTCCCGCGATGGATATCCGTATTCTGGGCCCTTTGAGCAGTTTGTACCGAAGGTCGACTCCGTTCCAGAACGAGACGAAGTACCGTTTGATTTGCACGTTGTCGCCGCCGTGTAATCTGTAAAATAAATAAACAGTTTTGAAAACTTCAAAGGATTTGCCATCTAACAAACCAAAAACCAACTTACTTCATAAATTTTTAACCGACTTAAAAAAGGGGAGGTTATCAATTTGACTGTATTTTTTTATATTCGCATGTTACGCGATACCTATGTACCTAAGTATCTTCGCCAATGTGAACCGAATTTGATGTTTCTTTTTTTATTTGAAAGCCTTTAGGTACTATCTTATTGGTCCCATATTAATTTGGTGAAGAGATGATGAACTTTTGAGATATGAAGTCGGTAGTTTTTTTTTTGTAAAAAGGATCTTTATTATTCATGAATCTCAATAACTGTACACTGACACTGAACATATTATTGGCCTGCTTCACATTTTACTTTTTTATAAAGGTGCATTTTGATTGAAGCTGGATAGGGCAGGGCTTAGTTAGTGGCAGATAAATTGACTTAAAATTTCGTGATTGGTTAATTAGGCCTCTCTCTGCCCAGCTCGGTAGAGACTTAGAAGGGTTATGCGTGCACAAAAGAAAATTCAGACATTCATCTCCTTTTTTAAGAAATTAATTATAAGTAGGGAGATATACTTAATTTAAGATTTTTTAAGTAAAAACTTTTTAAGTCGCGTTGGGTACTTTTTGAGAAGGGATAAAACGGAAAAAAACATTGAATTCGAGACACTGTTACCGTTACCATCTTGTTGAAGTTTTCACTTCTGTCGGCACTTTTTTTTAACGTGTCGCAATGCAGCGGCAAATAATAACTATTTAGGCCACAATCTGCGACATGACTGATATTAGCTGCTTCAACTTATTATGATGGGCAAAATCAAAAGCAAAAGACGTGTTGGAAGACGCCAAATATTAAGGGCATGGCCGAGCAAATAAAGGGTAAAAGTAAACCGAAATTACCAAAGTTGAGAAATTATTCCGCAAGGCAATGGATGGAGAGGAGTTTGGGAAGCTGACGGCCAACATCCAGTAATGAAGAGGCACAAGAAGAAGCACAGTGCGGCTCGGCAATGACGGCAACTGAGGGACGTATTCGTGTACGCGAGTTCGCCCTGAGGAAGGTCTCCGGATGAGGTCGAAACATGTCGGCCAGCAGCTAACTTTTTACGCGAGTTACTTACCCTTTTATCGCATATTAAGAAGAAGCATTTTTTTAGTTTTGACATAAGAGTGGGAGAGAAGAAATATTTTAAAAATCATTGAAAATAGAAGAAGGAAGATGATTGGACATCTAATAAGACATGGCAATCTATTCAGAATGATAGTAGAAGGAAAAATAAACGAGACGAGGAAGGAAAAGACCAAGGATGAAGTTTTTCCAACAAATTAAGGAAGGGTTAGTTTAACGTCTTACCAAGACATTAAAAAGATGGCAAAGAGAAGAGAGGAATGGAGGCATCTCTACTTAACTCCACCGACAAGAGCAAGCTCTTAAGTTAAAGAAGAAGACACGAGTCGCCTCAGAATAGGCACAGGCTAGGCTAGTAGAATAAGATGTTTCCCCATACATATGATTTAGGGATTTTCAAGGCAAGATGAATAGGCATTTTTTGAGTCTGCGTGTTACACCTTAGACCTTATCTTAGCTTCTTATCAGGCTAGATAGAGGTCAAACGCACTCAAATATCTAATAAAAAAAACTTAAAAAAAATGTACACTGACCTGTACCCATCGTAATCCACAATGACTAGGATCTCAGGATATATTACGTAGGGCGCGTCTCGCTTCTGCCTGCTGTGGTCCGTGGAGCGTTTCCTTCTAAACCGCTTGCCCAGGTGGTCGGGTTCCATGAACGCTGAAACAAAGCAAAACATTAAAAAAAAATACAAGTGTATTCTCAAGCATTGACGTCCGGCCGGTCGCAAAATACGCTACTTTGCAACAAGTCAAATCAGATACTTTTTTCTTGACGTCAAAAACAAACATTTTCTATGGGATTTCTATGAAATATCGATTTATGACGTCATAGGTCCTTGGGAGTCAAATAAGGCTCTTAATATCCGTTTTTAAATTTAAAATCACGTTCAAAGTGGATGTGGTCAATGACAAGTGGCATTATTTTGTAACGTTTTATTCTATTAACAGTACCAAATAATTTATTTTTGACCCAGTAAAATACCCAATTACGAGTACCTACAGTCACATCTTTTGAATATATGTCCAGCGATGCTCAGGCACAGGGCCCATGATTGGGTGTTTTTATTAGGTACTTTCAGATTACCTAGATGTCGATATAACATCACTATAGTCAGTGTTATTGTTTAACTTTAGAAGACCTACCGTACCACCAGAGGTATGGCCAGGGGTACGGTGGGTCTCTCAGGTTGGTCTGAAACGGATCAATGATTTGACGATTGGTATAAATTGGGTCTAGACTTTTTGACATAATGTAAATATGCCGCCCCATATCCAGTTATTTCGTATTATAGGCTAGTTACGGCACTCTACCTACTTAAGGCCATACTTGAATTTTCCGGGGTCCAGTGCTGTCCCCATTGAAATATTTTTTTTAAAGGAAACGGAGATATCATTTAAAATTTTGTCCCTAGATAACCCTTGAAGGGTACTATTTTATGAACTACATTTTACAGATTAAAGTGAGAACGTTAAGCTTTTCTTAGCATTTAGCCAAAAGTGGCAGTTTTCCGCAAAAATCCACAATCTTCACAAAGACAACATTTTAAATGATATACCTATCCGTTATCTTTCAATTTTTTTTTTTCAAATAGCAGCACTGGACCCTGGAAAATCCATGTATGCCCTTAATTGAAATATGTAGAAACTTAGTAGGTATGTCGAAGTTCAAAGATACGGATATAGGTACTAACAGACGAGCAGGCGTCTATAAATTTCCACAGGAGATAATATCTAATAAATTAACAGAAACCGGTTGTAGATCTCACACTAGCAGTTATTAGTCAACGTAGGTAAGTACATTGTGCATAAATTATATTTTATTGACTGTCACAAACTCTGTATTTGAAGTAAGTATAGCGGCAATTAGGTACTTATTATAGGTCGTCAAAAGTGGCCGTTTTTCGCAAATGTGTGCGAAAAAAAGCTTCACGTTCTAACTGTAAACAGTAATTCATAAAATAGTTTGGCGGGTTATCTAGGGCTTACTAGAACAAAATTTTAAATGATATCTTCGTTTCCATGGGTGCCATTTGTAATAAATTATTTTAAGGGAAACTGACCCCGAAAAATTTACGATCCTTGCAAACCTCTTTCGAAATAAGAAATTCAGGTTTTAATCTATTGATTTTTCATACAATAGAAAATAAAAAAATAAGAGCAAGGTACAATTACAGCTAAGAGAGGGTATTTTCACAAATGAGCTGAATTTACGTTTATACAGAGGGCCATTTCTGACAATGTAGGTTTTTGACACTGACGACCTCCGTGGCGTAATGGTTAAAATACATATATGATCTCCGTGGCGCTAGTCCGGCACTCCGGAGATTCTGGGTTCCCCAGCCAGGATAAGACGAAAATACCTAGCCTTTTTAAAATTGTTCTGGGTCTTGGGTATTTATCTAGGTATAGTTGTATGTAGGTATTTATTATAAAAATATTGTATCGTTGAGTTAGTATCCCATAAGGGTAAGTAATATAACATATAAAAAAAAATATATCAACGAAATATATAATTTTGGTCAGTATAATTATCAATTAAGATAAAAATCGTAAGAAATAAGTTTAAAAAATCTAAAATCTTTTATTATAACAATTATTTAACATATCAAACTTTTATTATACCGTTTTATTATTATAAAATTTAACAAATCGATTAGTTATTATGTATAATAAACGTTTATTTATTTAAGTTTATTGCACACAATCTCATATTTGACTGATTACAATGGGTCAAACTTAACGCTATGCATTATCTACCAGTTTGCCTTTGGGACACATCGAGAAGTTGGTAGAAGGGGTGCAAGTTAACGTTATATACATATTATTACGGATATTAATCATTGATTATACGAATAAATTAACCTATAACCTATAGGTTTTCCCTAACCTAGTAAAATGGATAGAACCGACCTAGCACTCGCCGGCTTTATTATTCATTTATATATTAATTTAAAATAGTATTCTATTTGAATGGTATACATTTTGGCATGTATACTGCACAAGTTGTATAACAGGTGATATTTAGTGTTCATAAACGTTATAAAAAATGGGATTATGCTTTTCGAATTGAAAATTTTATGAATATACAAGCTGTTAAGAATATAATCAGTAATGATTATGTCAAGTTCACATTATATCTTTTGAACTTTATTGAAATGAAAATATATAATTTGTTAATATATCAAACAATACGCACCCATCCCATAATACAAGTTTAAACTTACTTTTGGCAAAGTGAGATTTGTTCTTCATAAAAAATACCTAAGTATAATGAGTACGTTACCTACTGATCCGTAGGTAACATAGAAATTCACTTTCATATAGGTAGTTAGGTAGGTACTTATGTTCCTATTAATTTATAGATTGTTCTTGAACTTTTCAATAATGATTAATAAGACGATCAAGGTGCACTACCGCGATGAGATATAAGGTGATCTGACAATTCATATCTCCTTAAATTGATGGCAATAAAACAAGTTGGATGATAAGATCTCGACTTTTAACATTAAATGTGATTTAAGCAATTATTTTTCTAAATAGTAAACATGGTTCCTGCATAAGATTTAATGATATTAATAGAATTTAAAAAGGCTAAAAAAAAGAGAGGATTGTTAAAAGGTTAGAAGTATTCATAACCGACGGGGTTGATGAGTGTAGATGAAGCGAAAGAGGTCTGTAGGATCGTAGCAAGTGGAGGTCCATAGTCTCTGCCTACCCCTGTGGGAAACAGGCGTAATAGGACTAATATGAACGTAAGTAGTTTGGATTAATGCGTTTCTTCATAAAGTGTGCATTTGAAAGAAACATACACTTTTTTACCTTATTTGCCATAAATACTTATACTTATGTAATAGTTGTATATCTAAACATATAGTCTCATAAAATATACTGAAACTATTTTAAGGGTGAATTCTGTCCATGATACTGGACAACTTTCCCCAAGGAACATATGTCGAAATATGAAAAATAATTATTTGCCTCCCATACAAGTTGAGCGATCAGCTGATCCGAGTTTGTATGGAGAGCAAAAAAATATTTTTAATATTTCGATACCTGTAGGTTTGTTCCTTGGGGAAAGTTGTTCGGTATCATAGACTGAATACTTAAAATAGTTTCAGTATTTTTTTTTGACGTTGTATATCTACTTACTTTGTTAAAAAATAATACGTAAGCTCTGTATTCCCTGGTAGTATCTATATATGTATATTTATTTATTTAAAAACTTTATTGTATATATGTCGCAGTTGGATGGTATAAACCGCTAATACACGAAACCTCTAGTTGTTTGGCATTACAGCTCGGTTTTGTTAAACAGCCGAATATCGTTCAGCTGGATTGTCTAATATTGCGCAACGTGTTACGTTCATTGAAACCGCTAACCATGTTTCCAAACGGCTAGCGGTTTTGTGAAACAGTAGCGGTAATCCGCTGTTTGACGAAACTGTTAAATAATCCAACTGCGTGCATGCATGATAAGATTTTTTTGACATCGAATTTCATTTCCCGGAAAACTATTCACGATTTTTATTGCTATAGAAAAGTTCTATCCATTTTACTAGGTTTGCCCTAACCTAGTAAAATGGATAGAACTTTTCTAGCACTCGCCGGCGGCTACCGCGGCACGCTCGCTACGCTCGCTCGGCTCGGGCGTGTGTTGGTCGCAGTTCTAACCTAACCTAACCTAACCTATAGGTTTGCCCTAACCTAGTAAAATGAATAGAACATTCTAAAATTCTAAATTGTATATAATTTCTTTACATAGAATGTTCAACAACTTCTCTAGCTGCATCTATAAATACAAGTCGTTCATTCCATTCCGCGTATAAGGGTTCGCTGCAATGACCGAAAACTGAGCTGTAATGCCAAACAGCTAGAGGTTTAGTGAATTAGCGGATTATACCATTCAACTGCGACATATACATTAGCAATATTTACACATTCACAATTAAAAATACAATTATACAAACGATGGACTTAGCTCAGAAGGAATGTCTTCCAGTCAACTAGAGGACTTTTACATGTTTAATAGGAAGGCAGAAGTATACCTATTGTTGTGAACTCCTTTTTTATTATTCTTTTTTATAGTATTTTAAATTATTTTTTTATAATCTTTTTAGTTTTTGAGTGTGTCATGGCTGTTTGGACTGTAAAGGTCATATGCGTAAATGTTTATTATTTTCTTTCTCCACGAACCCAGCAAAGCGCAATAGTATCGATTGGTAATACCTATTATATATTTACTTATTATGTTTTCCAAGGGCCTTACTGCAAAAGCTACAAGACATGAAATCGACAGGCTGCTTCTTAACCGCGTTGTAGAGTTAAAAGGTACATTTGAGCGCTACGAAATTATCCTGAATTCCAATTCAATTAAATTTAAAACCTCGATGATATCCGGAAGACATGGGTTCCTACTGATTTTAAATGGTACATGTGCAAATAAAATTAATTGACTTAACAATAGCACACCGTAATTCGATCAAACAAATAGGTATATTTGCTTATCGTATTAAAAATAATATTTTAGGGTTGCTACACACTTATTCGGTTCGGCATTGTCGGTTTAGCAGTATTTGTCGAACAAAGCCGACCCGAAGCAATTATATTGGCTTTTTTCCCGGAATACGCCTGCCCAGCTCTACTTAGAAAAGAGGTCTTGTTCATTACTTTAGTTCACTTCTACGACATGCGCATGAGGAAAGTGGTTCATTTAACAGAGTGGCTCATTTGTATTTCTGACCATCTTTTAAAAATTAGAACCTATCTACGATCGAACAACGATAAACAAAGATCAAACACCGATACGTGATCAACTTGGAAACCGGTATATTACCATCGATAACATCTCGAGTTATCGATAATCGTTATGCGTTCGGATGCTCCGTCACGTGCTGGGCCGCACGTGAATCTGTTATTGTGCTATTAATCAATAATGTTGACGATGTAGGTACTGTACTAATGATAATTCAATAGCTTAATGATTAAATTGCATGGAAATTGCGACTACTACATATTTCTCATCTATCCATCCCATATAAATCACCACAGCAGCGTTCTTATCTATCCATACCACATAAATTACTACCGGGGCGTTTTATCTTTCTCCCTCTCTCTGATCTCAGCACATTCCCAGTTGCAACCTCAGCTATAGTGCTGTGAAGCCTGGGGTCCGCTTTCCGGCTTTTTCTTCTTCTCGCGGTATTGAGCATCTTTAGTTTGGCACGCATATAATTCTTGACGACGTCAAGCCAGCATTTCGTGGGTTCATCAGTAGGAGACTCTCTTGCAGTTTATCTGCCGCGAATGCGGGCGTTTTGTCTGTTCTATTAACTCTGAAATGTCTAAGCCGATTTTGATGCGGTTTTCACTAGCAGGTAGAGTATTTATCTGAAAAGGTTTATGTGTATAATATATAGATACTATCGTTTGTTTACGTTTTAGACGTACGTTTAAGAAGTTATTTTATCTAAAACAAATATGAAAATTTAAAGTATTGGTTATGGGTAATGATGTTCTGTGTTGTTGTTTGGGTAGTGTTGTGTTGGCGTCATTACATTTTAAGCTGCCACTTTTTATTTAAGGCCGTACCTGAATTTTCCGGGGTCTAGAGCTGCCCCCATTTAAAATAAATCATTTCCAAGAAAACGGAGACATTATTTAAAATTTTGCTACTACTTTACAATGAGAACGTTAAGCTTTACTACGCACGTTTGCCAAAAGTGGCCGTTTTTCGCAAATGTGCGTAGTAAAGCTTAACGTTCTTACTTTAAACTGTAAACAGTATTTCATAAAATACTTTGAAGGGTTATCTAGGACTTGGTAGTAGCAAAATTTTAAATGATGTCTCCGTTTTCTTTGAAATGATTTATTTTAAATGGGGGTAGCACTGGACCCCGGAAAATTCAGGTACGGCCTTAATTTTTTTTCTAATCTCCTTCCATTGATATGAAAATGGGAAAAATTTCTTCTAGATACAAGTAACTTGTCCCGGCCATTTTTTTTTTTGCTTATTATGGCTTCTAAACAACAGTTCACTTGATACAAATTCTATAAAAACTCAATGACTCAATAACGTCATAACTCAACCATAAACTTCAATTATGTACACGGAACATGTTCAAGAATGTTATTATTTACCTACCCACTTTATTTTAATTATAGGTAATTTAATGCAACTCTATTTATTAACAACATTACCCTGCTATTACTTTATAAATTATTAAGAAACTTATGGATTCTACTCGTACCTACATAGGTACTTACCATAGAACGAAATGACATAGATGTCAGACGGCGGTCGTAAAAACCAGGAACCTCGTCAAATCACCTAGGTTAGGTAGTGGACCCGGGGCTCTGAAGCGTTACCGCTGAGGATGCATAGCACCGGGAATACGCTGGGATGATGATGATGGTGATGGACTGACAAAGAAGAATTAAGCAAATATGCCTCCATACTGACTCTATAAGTTTCTATTGGCGCCTCTTATCTGCAGTAGTCGTTACGAAACGCTAGTTTGTAGCTTTTTTCTTCATATGAGCAACTATTTCGATGTATGAGTGCAATATTCATGATGTACACTGACGTGAAAAAGTGCCTGCCGAGGCCTTTTGATAAATCTATTTCAAATTTTATGTAAGAACACTAGTACCTTTACAAAACCCTTGTTAATCATCTAGACCATAGGTCTCGCCACACGTACTGTGTGTGTGCCTACTCTTGGCCTCCCAATATTTTTTTAATTCATTCGTTTTGACAGTTTTTCGAAGCTGTTGCGAATGTTTAGCGTCGAGATTTTCATACAACAATAAAAGATAAAAGTATATTGAAAAGCGCCGACTGACTACGTCTTTATCCCAATAAGGTAGACGAAACCTAGGACCGCAAGACCCAAAGGCCTCTCTTAGCGTAATACTGGAAAAAGGGAATTAAAATTTTGATGCTTTAACAGCTAGCTCTTTTCCTCGATGGAAAGTATGGCGTACACTTGTGAGTATTAAGATTAAAAGTGTCACCTACGGCCAGAAATAAAGGGGTTCTTACCATAGTCTCCGAGATGGTCCCCCTCAGCCGGATCCCGCTTGATGATTACGTGTTGAGCGCCATTCAGCGCTCTCCTTAGTCTGTCTTGATCTTCTCTTTTCCTCTTCACTGGAACAAACGTGAGACGTAATTTTTTTGAACATTCAACATCTTTAGATTGGTTTTGAAAAAACGTTACTAGCTTTATCTAATTGTGCTCAGCATATGTAGGTAGTATGATCTTTCTAACCAAAGTATGTATTTTAACTCCTGGGAGACCTCTTTGTAGTGAAAAGAGCTAAAAAAAAAAGGTATAATTACGTACTTAATATTTTTTTTACTATCGAGTATAACACCCGACATCGGCAGGCCTAAACATAGATGAATTATGTGGACTGTTTACCACAAAAAAACAACATGAAAAAAGCCTTACAATATTCGCATATGATATGTAATATCTGGCCTACCATCGTGCACGCTCATTGGTCAAATCAAATAGCGCGCGCTTTCCCGATTTCCTGTTATACACTTCCGTCGCATTTCACGAAATCACTCCCACAAATTGAGGGAAAGCGAGAGGAAAGATGTAACAGATAAAAAACTTACCAAGAGGCAGTGATATGTCTATAGAGAACATGTCAGGCATGATGACTAACCTGTGTTTATGGATATGACTGACATGGCTGGACGGGTCCAGGAACATTCCATCTTCGTGTGTCCGGGATCTGGGATATAACTTTATCTTGATCTAAGTATATTGTGATTAGTCTAAAACTTACCGAGGGGCAGTCCTGTATCTATGGAGACCATGTCAGCCATACTGGAGGGGTCCATGAACATCTCGTCGTCTTGCGCGGGCGCAGTCATCGAGTCCGGGATCGGGCGGATCACCAGGTCGTGACCAATCGAGCCTTCCTGTGGACAATTTGTTTAGTTAGACTTATTTGGAGTGGCAGTCGTATACCGTATACTTGATCGTTTCGCAAACCGGCGCGTTTTGCAAACTCTTCTCCCTATCTGACGGTATTTGACAACGCGCGGTTGTCCCATTGTTACTCTCCTAACTTCTTCCACTTATCTCTTTTCCGTCAGTCTCACAAGTCTCGACCATCCTTTTTGGAATGCGTCTAGATCGTCTCGCTCTCGCCAACCGGCCTACCCGAGCGACGGTAGTCATCTTTATAAGGCAACCTCTCCGTTGCAATCTTGTCCATCTTTCGCTGTGCATCCTATCGACATGCTATCATCTACAACGTTTTACTATAAATTTACCCATACAAGGTCTAATCACACCAAAACAAACCAGCAATATTGTTACCCGTCAATGGTTGACTTAGTAAGAAAATCATCTAAATACACCAACACAAAACCAGCACTTGTTTGAAAAACATTCGTGACGTAGTTCCGTTCTATTTCTCAGTGGTTCCTTCGGCGTGCAGTAACCAATAATTACCTTTTCATATTCTGTTTCCCTCGTTAATGGCCGCCAAACTAGTTTATTGTTACGAAACAAACGTTTTGCTTTGCGTGAACTTTAATTGTACCTACTTATTTCGCATCGGAACTGTTGACATTCCTAGTAATTTTAGTTCAGTTTTCAACGAACGTAAATCCTAGAGAATATTACTCAAGAAATACCTATGTGTAAATATAAATAGGTAGGTACATGTTGATTTTTAATTTATTGATACATTTTCTGCCAGTCAACCATTGCAGCTTTTCATTATGAGCTTTTTCTTAACTTTCTCAGTTTGTTTATTCCATACCTACTTATATATAATTTTTACATACACATGTAAATCGGAATACAATGCAATATATTAATTGGCATAGTTGGTCTGATGACGAACCGGTTTTGATACGAAGTCCAAGAAAGACTAGACACCTAAAATTTTCACCGATTATGTATTGCTATGACCACTATAACAACAAATACTAAAGATAAGATAAAATTAATAATTAAAGGGGGTCGTCATACAAGAAACGTGTTTCTTCAGCGTTTTAAAACATTGTCCGGTGGTACGGAACCCTTCATGTATGAGTCCGACTCGCACTTGCCCGTTTATTGATATAATAACCAAGTTCATAATATCGAGATTACTTACAAGTATCTAATAATAAAATGCGAAGCTGTCTGAAAATAATAAATCATACTAATTTAAATTGATTTATTGACTCCTTTAAATCTCTATCATGTAACTACTCGTAATAGCAATTAATAGATCATGAACTATACAAATCACTTTCATGTTACAATTAATTCACTACAATAGCCGTGGAACATTTGACATATCAATGGCGAAATAATTAAGTCTTGATTCAAAATTCTTATTAGATTAATTGATGACAGTGAAAACACCACCGGCAATGTCATGTCAAGCGGTGAAAAAATCATATCTATTTAGCTACTTAGCTTTAAATATTTTATTGGAATTAATACGCTGAAAATATTTAAGCTCAAATCAATCTAGAGACTCCTTGTATACTCATTTAATTTCGATAATTGATAAAAAAAATATAAATGTAGTAGGTATCTATCGATAAGAGCAGCGAACTATTTAGAACTAAGGATACTAGGCCAGTTCTATTATTCCCAATTCTGTTTTTTTTTGTGAGACAGTTAAATAAATTCTACTAGTGGCTCTGTAAGTTCACCTCAAATACTGACCTCTTGAAGTTTATCGGATGAAAAAGTAGTTAAGACAATAAATCTACATTAAAATCAAACTTGCTTACAAAATTTGACGAGAATCCGTTGAGAAATACGACCTGTAGGCGAGAAACAGCCGGAAAACTGAAATTCGGACACACGAAAGAATTTTCGCCTAAGCTGAAACGGAACGAAGACCTTCGTTCGCTTCACTCATTCGGTCAATAAAGTTGAGCATCCAGGCCAGGTACATGTAGGAATAGTTGCCTAATGAAATGTACTATTGATCCGCGTAATGTTTTTCTCCTTAATGAACCACAGAGGTCGTCAAATGACTTTTACAAAATTATAGGTAAATTAGATATGCGAAAAACATTCCTACTTGCACATAAACAGCCACATAAACTTGTTATAATTTTAAGCCGTGTACACAATAGACGTCTGGGAGCTGTTGTGCAATCGACCTTAGTCTACTTGCCATCTATTGTTTATGGCTATGGCGTATGAAAATACAAATTCCGACCTTACCGTGAGATGTAACTGATGTATGAAATAATAAATTGACAAGTCGTAGCCACTATTTTTTCAACCTGTTTTAGATAGGTTAGATAGATATTTCAATACTTTGCTCATTAAGATGCTACGTTGCTCATTCAGATGAGCTGTAAATTAAAACCAAATGAGTTTTTCCTGTGCAAACATTTTTGCAGTAAAAGTTAGTGGTCGACTTCCACTAAATAGGTACTCGTATCGGTTCACCATATACTTAATCAAGTAATCTACTGAAGAATTCAATAAAAAAAAATATGCACTAAAAAAATCTCCCTATTATAATTAGCTTCTAGCTATCTATATATATTTTTAGTTAGCAAAGTATTAATTCATTCATTAATTAAAAATACTTTGCAATCTAAAAAAAATATACACAATATCACATCTTTATCCATAAAGAGGTACACAGAAGCCAGGGCCGGAAGGCCTAAAGGCTTAGGTGATGGTAAACGGGTAGAAATGAAGATTGAAGGTGGTAAAAATGTTGTGTACAATAATAAATACATTAAAAATATTCCCCAAAGAATATATTTATTATCTTCGGAAACTTTCAGATAGATTATGGATATTAAGATATATTTTGAATGTAAGTTTATTCATATATATATTATATTGTTTTTGCTATCCTTTTAAAATAAACGTTACATTACCTACTTACATAATTTGCACCTCCTTCTAAAGTTTTCTTTTTCTCGGCATCACCAGTGGGTTGACTGGTAGATTTATATATTTTTACCGAAATCTGACATGTCGTTTCGAAATAAAACGTAGACTACGTTTGTATGGGAAAGTCTAGGGTCTAGGGGATTCTTAAGTCCTCCATTACGTTTGTAATAATGTTAAATAAATAAATATTTTGAAATATTTTCATATTTCGAATAATTTTCGGCCTCAATTCAAATTGAGTGATTAGCTGTGACGAGTTTCTATGAAAAGTATTTTCTTGGACTATAATAAAATTTTAATACTCGTAGTATCAGTATATATTTTTTAGACTTTATACCTGTAAATACCAAGCCTTAGTCGATGGGATCGTCCCGTAATAACCACTCCAAGTCACGTCATCAGATTTACGAGACACCTGCTAACATTGTCACCCGCCGCCGTAATGGGACATCCTGCCTTCATGTTAATCAGTTTTTTTGTTGCTTAGGTTTAGTAGAGCTTCTGTTAACATAATTTATATATATATATATATATATATATATATATATAAATTATATATATATAAATTATATATATATATATATATATATATATATATATATAGGGCCAAATCACACTGATTGAGCTAGCCCTAAAGTAAGTTTTAAACTTGTGTTATGAGATACTAACTCCACCATATATTTTATAATATATAGGTACATATATAGATAAACATACAAGACCTAGGACAATTGAGGACTTGTTTATACTGATATATTTTCGAAAAGGTATAAGAAAATGTGGGAGTGAAAAGAAAAATACTTATTACAAATCGTAGTAGAAGAGGGAAAACTTTCGGTAGACATGATGCGTATTTAAAAAAAAAAATTAAAAGGATGACAAAAGGAAAAAGAGAATCAGGAAAACCCAGAAAAGAATTTTTGATCAAATAAAAGAAAAATTAAATATAAAAATATTTATGGATAGTTAAGAACCGACAAAAGCGCAGCTCTTAAATAGGTACAAGAAAAAGTTACTGATACTGATGATTCTCACCAAATTCTCACCGATCTGTGTATAATCGACATGGCTCATGTACGAACGTAAAACAACTACGTCATTTCACCTATAGACTTAACTAAATTAAATTGTTACTAGAGTCCCAGAAGGAGTTTAAGTAGGTACTTATTTACTTTGCAACTTACTCATATACTTAAAATAGGTACCAGCTACCAAGTAATATCGTTAACTCATCATTATGCTAATCCCCAATTAGCTCATACCGTGCTATAGTTAGCCTACATGACATAACTGGAGCTAACCGGGCTATCGTTAGCCTATATGACATAACTGGGAGTTAGGCATTACTGTTTTTGTAATTATTGCTCCATGACATGTTATTATATCTCGTCTAATCGCGTTACGTCTTTACATCATACCTACATTGTTAGAGTGATGTATGTTCCTATACACCTATTCCAGTACGCGGGACACAATAGGGAGCAGTATTTCCCGATTCATGCATGCACATTCTTGCACTGTGTAAAGAAAATCAATCTAAAATACTTTTTGACACCTAAGTAGGTACGCAAATAAACTTACAGCCCATCTGATTGTAAGTGGTTACCATAGGCTTAAAATGCTTAAGACGATACACGGTGTCCAGTGCTGCCCCCATTTGAAATAATTTTTTTGTAAGTAAACGGAGATATCATTTAAAATTTTGAGCTAGTAAAACCTAGATAAACCCTTCACGTTACGTTAGGTCAACGAAAAACGGCCACTTTTGGCAAAAATGCAAATTAAAGCTTAACGGTCTGACTTTAAACTGGAAACAGTGGTTCATAAAATAGTTTGAAGGGTTATCTAGGTTTTACTAGCTCAAAATTTTAAATGATATCTGCGTTTACTTACAAATAATTTATTTAAAATGGAGGCAGCACTGGACTCCGTGTATCGTCTTAAACATTTGGAGACATTTAAAACTACTCAGTGTAACTTATTTCAGTAAATTGGATTTGGCACTCGTTCGCAAGCTTTACATATTATGTTGTGATAACATTGTATGAGGCATAATATCTTTGTTAACTGACAAAGCCCTTCTGGCGCGTAGGCGACCAATATTGTGTAAATGAGTTTTTAGGCGTTTATTTTCAGCAGTGGTCGTTGCGAAACGCTATCGGTAGCTTTTGAATAGAGAAAAAAATAATTTAAATATAAATAAACATTACACGTAATGTACACTATAATTATTGACGTGTAAAAGTGCCTGCAAAGGCCTAATTACTGAATAAATATTTGATTTTGATTTTGTAGTGCCAAGCGTGAGTTGCCTACTACCCGATAATCCCTTTTTGCAGAATCTATTGTGGTAGTGACGTTTCTGAAGAAACTGGTCGCAGAGAGATTGTGTTAACGACTTCTGCAGACTGAATAAAAACTATTTTATTATTCCAAGAGTACTTCACTTACCTTTAGTTACAAAATATTGTAGATTTGCTCTAAGAAAAATATATGATTAAAAAACCGGCCAAGTGCGAGTCGGACTCACCCATGAAGGGTTCCGTAGCAGATTGCGGTTTACGATTTATGACGTATTAAAAAAAAAAACTACTTACATTAAGTCCGCCTGTTGTACTATTACATTTGTATGTGTGTACAATAAAGTGTAAATAATAAAAATTCTAGATCTCGTTCAAACCAATTTTCGGTGGAAGTTTGCATGGTAATGTACATCATATATTTTTTTCAGTTTTATCATTCTCTTATTTTAGAATTTACAGGGCCACACATTTTATTTATTTTTATTTATTTATTTAATCTTTATTTTCCATCAAATACAAATTATACAGAACAATAGACGAACTTAACGCTAAAAGCGTTGTCTACCAGTCAACCTTTGGGTTATACAGAAAGTCTAAATGTGGGTTGCAAAATAAAGTGTAATACTTTGGAAGTGTCTCCCGCGCAAACTATTCGGTTAAGAAAAAAAATATATTAGAAACCACAATATCATTTTTGAAGACCTATCCATAGATATGCCACACGTATGGGTTTGATAAAAAAAAAATTTGAGTTTCAGTTCTAATTATAGGGAACTCCCAAAATTTATTGTTTTTTTTTCTATTTTTGTGTAAAAATCTTAATGGGGTTCACAGAATACATCTAAGTTTCAACAGCATAGTTCTTATAGTTTCAGAAAAAAGTCGCTGTGACATACGGACGGACAGACAGACAGACATGCATGACGAATCCATAAGGGTTCCGTTTTTTGCTATTTGGCTCCGGAACCCTAAAAACGCGGCAAAAGGCCTTACCATTTGTTTGAAATATGACAAGTTTACTTTTTTTAAAGCGTGCGTCAATAACACAAGTGTACTCGTATAAACAGCCGTATAAAAGTATTCTTATGCGGAAGAAAATTTCTGTGAAATACTTACACTTTGGAAGAAATAGTACGGTTCATACCGTACTATTTGTTCTAAGGTGTAAGGATTCAAGGTGTCAGACTCTAGTTATATATTCTTAATATTTTTCTTTCGTTTCTGAGTACTTTTCTAAGCTATATGCATGCAAAGAACATACATGCTTAAATACATAAAGGTGCTTACCACAACGAGCTTGCCATGTGTCGGATGTCTTCTGATAAGTAACGCAGCACCGTTCTCCTCATCCTGGTAGAGATCGCCCAGGTCTTCCTCGCCTTCCTGGAAATAAATATCAAGATTAGAGAAAACTGTCGAGATAAATCATATTTTAAAAAAATGATTTGAAACATAGGACCATCTTTGAGGCTACAAAAGACTAATGGTCGCTGATGATTTATAATACCGTTGCTGATTATGTAGCCGTCTGACAGACGGCGTCCGTTCAAGATCTGAAAAACCAGTAAATAAAAAAGAAAGTTTGTGCGTGTAATGATTCTCATGTCAATCCAGGATGATACTTTTTTGGAAAAGTTATTTATTTAATAGAAATAATAGCCGCATATAAATAAGTAAGTAAAGGATTTCTTTTAGCAAATCTGCGAAATTTATTTACGGGGAAAATAGTTATGGCTTTTAGTATCAATACCAAGATATCATATATTATTATATGAAAAAACCCGTGGCCAAAAGCTAATGACATCTGCACATAACAACCATGCTCAAAGGATGTGGAAATGGCCAGTACTTCAGTTATTTACAATTTAATTAAAAAAATAATTCGTACCCGGAGACTAATTGAGACCAAATTGACTACATTCCAGAGACAAACTTAGTCACAATCGACGGAAGGAACCGACGAAGGCCAGAATGAGTTGTTCCGTCCAAAGAGTTAATTTGTAGACAATTTATAATTTAATCAATGTGATGAAGTAATTTATTTTGACTGACGATGTAGTGATAACAGATGTGTGATTACGAGTTGTTTTAATTAATTTTTGACCATTATTTTCCGCTATTCATCACTCACAATATTTAAAAGGATACGATACAATACTAGTCTAAGAAGATCTTACGGCAAATTATAGGCATCGGAAGAAGGGGTGCATTTGCATTTCCCAGCCTTGGCTTTCTTGGCGGGACGGTTGCTTATTAAATCCGACTTGAAAGTAAAACTTTAAAAACGTAATCTTTCTAAGAATTTTACCAATACTTATTGGCAAAATACCTCAAAATTCCTAATAAGAAAGTTAAGATTTATGATGAATGTTGCCGAAAATCTTCAGTTCAGGTTTTGTTCAGCTGTACAAACTAATATTTAGGAATTTGCTGATGGTAACTTTACAGGAAGATTTGCTAGTCTTGGCAAAGAGACCAAAGGAAATATAAAACTTACTTATTGACCAAGCGAGCGAAGCGTCTCGGCTTCGAGATCAGCCAAAAATGCAAAATCCGGTTTTGGTTATTGCATGGTTATAAGAGCTCGCGAGGTCTACTGTTCTCACAGAACCAGTAGCACACTTATGTATTCTGTGCCAGTAGTAAGTACAAATTCTTGACATAAATATTCTGAACTGGGTAACTAAATTATATACCTACTAATTTAATTCAATTTTGCAATTTACAACCGAACAAATAAACAAACTGTCTCTCTCATTGAGGAACATAATTAATTAAAGAAACGCTTTTGTAAACTGTTATCACTAGACGTTATCGTGGGAAGATCACGTCGTGAGTTGAATACACCCTGTATGCGCAATGCGTGACCGAGATGAAACGTCCGCGGACATGAGAAAATATGAGGAGCAGAGGTAGAACTCATTTGTGCCAGTTGGTTTTTGGCCTAGAGAATAAGACTACTCCATTTCTACCTATGGAGGCAACTTCTTCATCATCTTAGCGCGTTTCCGTTTGTCGCTACGAAAGGCTTCAATGAGATTTTTTATAGAAACACTATTAAACCCAATCAAAGGGATAGCGCTTAAACAGTAAACGGAACGGCTTTTGCACCGAACGACTTTAGTATACAAACCCTTACTAAAAACCCCTCAAAAACCCGTGAAGGGGATAGCGGTCCTGTTCCTGCTCTTAGGAGCAGCAAACCCTATCACGTCAGGAAGGGTTTGCTTTGTACTCTGGAGACGCAATTGCGTGTTAATCTTTAACCTTAGAGATTCAAAACAAATGCATTCTAGACCTCGCGTAGATTTATTTATTTTATTTATTTATTTAACTTTATTACAAAAAATGTAACAGGCGGACTTAAGGCCTAGGGCCTTTTCTACCAGTCAACCTACAGGTGGTGCGGATAAAAGCAAATTTTGGACGATTAGTACATTCAAATTAGCTATTTGACCATTATTAAACATTTACCTAAGACATATAATCATATATATACTTTCTTATACATTCATAGACCTACATATAAAACTTACACATTGGATTTTGTACCTTTTTGATCACAATTGCCGTTGAGGTAAGACTATTACAACTGTGTTTATGTGTTCTTGACACACACTGTGCCCACAATTAATACAATACCCATCACCAATTAAGGTATTGTATGTCCTTTGGATTCACGGGTCTTTTCACCCCGGCCCTTTCGGAGGCTTGCGCGATACAGATCCAACACGTAAAGGACCTTTGGAGAAGTTGATGTTATGTGGCGCTCCCGCCAAAACCCATTCTTGGATATATATACCCTTGAATAGGTTTCGACAGGAGAAAGATGTATTGCAACAAAATTAAAAAAATTGATGGGTTATAGAGTGAGGTTAGGTGGGATTGACATTCGGCTATTGCAATTGGGTATTCGGCACCTGCCATAATCACGATTACTATTTTTGTAACAGGTGGTGGCTTGCCGCCCAAGTATTGTTATAAATCTTATTTTTCTTCTTTTCAATTCATTGGCAATTGTTATCCAAATTGTATTGACCCAGACATTCGCAACATCTATACCCCTTTGGTTAGCCTTCATTAGATCCTCTCTAGAACAAGATGTGTTGGACGTGGGGCATGACAGCAGATGTTCCATGGACTGGATGCATGCACAGGCACATTATTCTTTAGCTCCTTTCTCTTATTAAGAGTAGTAGTCTGAGTAAAGTGTGAATCTTCATGTGAGATAAGAGTCTCTTAATCTCTACAACAACAACAGCCGTGTGGTTTCCGGCAGAGTAGAATAGGACAACTCCAAGGCTTCTCATGGATGTCATAAAAGGCGACTTAGGAAACACAAGTTAAAGCTTATAAACATCAATGAGACCTCTCCAACCCGTCTGGCCAACGTGGAGAGTATAGGCCAAATCGTCTGACTGCTCTGGCTTATATGTTTATGGCTCTGGTAGTACAGAGAGGGTCGTGCTCCTGCAGTGGAGACTAAAAAAGACCTGATGATGAATCTCAACTTACTTGCTGATTAAAATTCAGGAATTTTGCAAACACATGAAGCAGTGTGGTTTTGAACAATCAGCTCATCACAGTCGTGTCTCGTGAGGAGATACGATCGCCATGACATGTCAGACTGCGGAAGTTGCGTATGCAACTCATAAAATTCGCATAAAATCCGTAATCGAGGCTGGAGATGTGTACGCATAGTTTTATTTTTTACTGAACGAGTGTACCTATCAAGAGAGGGAATAAATAATAAATAAATATACAGGGACAAATCACACTGATTAAGCTCTAGCCCCAAAGTAAGTTTTAAACTTGTGTTATGGGATACTAACTCAACGATACTATATTTTATGATAAATACATATATAGATAAACACCCAAGACCCAGGACAATTTGAAAAAGGCCATTTTCCAACTTGCCCTGGCTGGGGATCGAACCCACAACCTCCGGATTAGCGTCTAGCGTGTTAACCATTACGCCACGGAGGTCTTCAAGAGAGTCTAGAAGAATTAGAAGAGTCTACTTAGACAATAGGGATTTATAGATAAATACTTCAGTGAAAAATGAGGCGAGTCACCGGCTAAAAGTGTTTGTTTATTTATAAAGCTTTATTGTACACAAAAAAGAATCAGATACCAAAATAGCAAAAGTGTGTTTCTTGATCAATTTCTTTTTATATTTACGATTAATGAACAGTTCTTCTTCTTATCGAATCGAAATGGTTTCACTGTAGCTTCAATTTCAAATCGTCTTTGACCAGTATGTGGCCACGGCGATCCCTCTGTCGTTAGTTTCATTAAGGTCCCCTATGGTACGTGACGTAGGGCAGCTCGGACATGAAGAGTTCAAAAAAATTACACGATATACCCACATATATTGCCTAAAACATGTGCTAATGTATTACACATTAGGTTGTTATTTAGTCGATCAAATTAAATGTTGAAAATAAGCTAAATTAAATGCGAATTTATATTTTTAGTAGTGATATTTCTGATTTTACACATATTTTTATATGACGATAATATTCGTGAAGTACTAGAGAGAATGTGCTAAATTATTTAAAAAAGAAAACGATCAAATCAATGGTACGCGTTCATTCCCCGTCAGTCGCAAGTCGCAACATGTATGTCGCGTGCGGGACGCCTCGCAGATTGCTTAACTAAAGCTTAACGTTCTCACTTTAAACTGTAAACAGTGGTTCATAAAATAGTTTGAAGGGTTATCTAGGTTTTACTAGCTCAAAATTTTAAGTGATATCTCCGTTTCCTTACAAATAATTTATTTCAAATGGGGGCAGCACTGGACACCGTGTATCGTCTTAATGAAATGTAGCACTAAGTAAGAAACAGAAGCGTATTGCTTTTTAATAGTAAATAGTTTCACACACGCGGTTTAGGAATTATCACCGGCCCTTCGGTTTAGTGGTTGAATTTAATCCTTGGTTTAATTATCTCAACGTGAACCCACGGTTTAGCTTGCAACTTGCGGTTTTCGCGTGTGAATGCGTCGTTTCCCAGTTTATATTATTTCTTCATAGGTCATTGGTGGTTTAAGAACCTACTACCGCGAATTAAGTGGCAAGAAATTATGTTTTGAACTCCGTATAAATAACTAGACCCATTAAATTTCCAAAGTGGTCGATGGTGAGCGGTTAAGAAGGCGAATTTTATTTTTATTTCAGGCACGAAAGTCTGTTACTGTACATATTGTGAGTCCAGAAGGTCTTATTTTCAAAATGACCAACAAAAAGCAACCTGCATCTGTGTGCAAATTCAAAAATTCGACCTTTATAAGACATTCGTCAATTAAAAAACATCCAGTCAGCGGGGTCCTTTTTAAATATTACGTATTCTTTTATATCATACAACAGCGTTAGGAGCTTGAAATTATGTATCTCGGCAATCAAAATTTTGACTTTCTATAAGCCAGGTAGGTCAGAAGATAATAGCCGAGACAAAACATTGCTACATAAACATATAAGTATTGTGTGCTTGTTTATATTCCGGAACTACATCCATATTTTCCTTGAAATATTTATCCAATCCGTGTAAATTAGTACATACCTATTTGTCATTTATCAACACATGTTATTTCTCAGGAACTTTTAGAAGGACAATGAGTAATGGCCAATGACGCATGTGCGGTTGAGTGCATCATTATATGAAAATAAAAGTGGAAATCAAGTTATATTCAACATATGTAAAGTATCATTTACTTAACAGAAAGCAGATGTATGAATCTGACACAAAAGTTCATCGGTTCATCGGTACTTTCGTGTCTTAGGTGTACAAATACCTTAGAGGATCTAGTCTAAGCTAGTGGTAGAGCTCTTAAAATTGCCCTTTATTGATTGATATTGCTCTTTATTGCTTAAGACTGCGCTTTATTGGAGCAATCAAAGTAAAGAAAAGCAAAGAAGATAGTTGTCTTTGACCACCATATTCGTCTCCCTTCGGCAGTTATTGCTCAGTTTTCAGTATCTCTATTTATTTAACTTTATTAGAAACGTAATAAGCGGATTTAAAGCCATAGGCTTTATCTACCAGTCTTCTTCTTCTTCATCTAAGCGCGTTCCCGGTTGCATCCTCAGCTGTTCTGTTTTGGAGCCCGGGGTGCCCGGGGCACAGAAGACAGTAATGTACATACAGTAGTGTACATACAGAACGGAATCTCCTAAGGTACGCGCAATATGCGTCCCCGTTCCCCGTCCCCGCACATCTCCGCGTTCTTGTGCCGCCGTGCACAAGTCAATGGGTATGTGTTCGCCCGCTCTCGCCTCGATAAGGCGAGAACGGGGGAGAGGTGCGGGGACGCGGAACGGAGACGCATTTTGCGCGGGACCTGAGATACGAGTACCGTTCTGTATGTAATACTCTTACTGTCTCCTATGCCCGGGGTGCACTTACCCACTTTCTCTTTTCCAAATATAATATTCATGTCAATGGTTAGACTTCAAATCCTTGGGAGACGCCTATGTCCATCAGTGGACGTTATGCGGTTAAAATGATGATGATGATAATTAATACCTACTCTGTGACCCCTGATTCCCTATTTTTTTTATTCCCCGATTCTGAAAGTGCCAGTAGAGCAGTTTTTTTCAAATAAAACTAGATATATTGGCATATCCCTATGGGTTATTTTCTTCATAATTTAATTATTAAAAGAGCTATGAACCTTTATAAACCTGATACATTAGTAAGATTTTCCACTCTCACCAAACATCTGGCAAACTAATTTGACGAGATTAAATAATAATAAAAAAAACATAGGAACTATAGCTTTTCTTAAGAATCTCCATACCCTAGACTTTCCAATACAAACGTAGTCTACGTTTTATTTCGAAACGACATGTCAGATATCGGTAAAAAATTTTGGTTTTCACAGTCAAAATATGAACTAGTTTTCGAAACGAATTTTTAAAGAACGAACTCTCGAACTTTATAAGCTGGATTTTAATAGACTAGGAATACACATACCTACTTAGTTCATAAATAGATGTGACGAACTAAAATTTCACAGAAGGAAATTTGGATTTTCACGTTCAATTACCTTCGCGTGACTTCCGAACTAGGAGCGGCCCATGTATACCTTTACCAAAGCAATATGATTTTGAAACCAGCATAATACGACACAGTATATCCCATTAACCCACTCTTACTACATAAGACTACGAGAATTGCAAGCCCACGTGCTTAGTAACATATACCAACAGCACTAAATTATGCTGAATTTAAATAACAAATCACTATGCTGCGGACATCGCAGTAGCTTGCCGAATAGGTAATATATGTATGTACGAAGCCGATTGTATGTGGGAAAATGGACCCTGACTCTGAAGTACCATGAACATGGATGCAAACAGAAATACTTTCAGATGAGAGATTGAAACAAAACATTATTTCACTGCCTTTGAGGAGCTCATTGGGCCACTGCTACCTACCGCTACTCATCACATATTACTTACGTATTTGAAGAATTCGTAATCCTTCATTCCTATCCACTAATTAAGAAGTAGTGGTATTTCACTTACTTCATATTAGATGAATTGAAAGGCAATTAAAGTGAAGAAGGCTTGGTTTCAATTATTGATTTTAAAAGCATCGCAATATCCGGAAGATGACAAAATTAATAATATGTGTGAATCTCAATCGTGGCGGAATCTGAAGAAAATTTAAAATCTGAATCTGAAGAAAATTTAAAATCTGAATCTGAAGATAATTTAAAATCTGAATTTGAAGAAAATTTTTCTTCAAATTCAGATTCCAAAGGCCAAAGTAAAGGTGGGTGGAGTGTGTAAACCAGAATATGGGTAGTTGACGAAAGACAAAATGGAAGCGACTTACACCGACCGACCACACCTAGACTGGAATAAGGAAAGGAAGGAGAATAAATTCAATAAATGGGATAAGTCCGGCTTTGTATATTTGCTCTTTCGTATTGTGTTGTCTTTTATACTTTAATTAATATGGTACAATAAAGATATTACAAACAAACAAACACATTCAAGGCTCGTACTTTTTTTAATTTTATGGCTTCTCAATGCTTCAGAAAGTACGAGCCTTAAAAAATATAACTAGCTGACTCATCCAGCAATGCTTCAATTTAAACCGCTGCGCCATTGAGCTCCCAATTCTCATAAAAAGACTTAGAAATTACTTCATTAAAATAAATCTAATCATTTCCATTATTTAAGTTAATTATTGTATATATTTAGCTAGGAAATTGTCTAAGTTGATTTATGGTTAAGTGTAAAACACATAGAAATACACATTTATGTCATAAATGACGTCTTCTTCATTATTACTTTTAATTTATGGCTGTGCAAAGGCGTCACTGCGGTAGGTAGCCAAGAAAATAAGTAGCTAAAATATGCAATTATGGTAAGTGTTCAGTTTTCCTTAACTCGTATTAGAATGGGTTATGTTTTAAAAGGCAATAAAATGTGTTGGTACTTCTTAATTGAGTGGAAGCAAAGATTTAACTAATAAAGTTGTTATAGCGTTTTTTTGTCGGTCTGTTTGTGCGCCTTAAAGGTAATTTTGAAATTAGAATGCAAATTACTACGAGTACGTTACCTTTTGTGTCTATATTTTCAGTCTTGCTTTGAGCTGAGATTTAGATGTAGGTATGTAAATCTATCTGGAAGATCTTCATCTTATCGCGTTCTAGCTGTGCTGCTTTGGAGCCCGGGGTGCGCTTTTCCCCTTTTTCTTCTCCAAATATAATATACATGTCAATAGTCAGCTAAGGATGCCGAAGAATTGATTCGAAAATATCGAGAAAAATGGCCGAAACAATTTAAACGATTTGGGTATTTTAAGACCGGCCGGTTTGTGCTTAATTCCTTAAATTCCTTTTAGGACATCCACAAGACCTAGGCCGGAAAGCACAGGGTCATCTATCTGAAATATATATTTGCCTAAAAAAAACCATACCCATTATAAACCTTTTTTTATGTTATTTAGATACTTATGTAGATGGGATAAATAAAACATCCATTTTGTATAACTGTCACACACATTATTCTTAACAAAGGAAATTACAATTAAAATGAAATAAGTACATTTGTTACTCAAAAAAGCGCGTATACTATTGGACCCATCGAACTCATCAGTAAGTAAGGTAACAAGAACCTGTACAAAGACATTGTCTCGTATTTAGCAATAGCTGTCCAAGTCTCAACGAATGTCTCAATTGGAGCTACTGATTACAATTATAATAAAGTAACAAAAGTCCAACTCGTCGACCATGTTATGTCACGGACATTATAAATGAATTAGTTTCCTACTAAAATGCATTCCGATCGCCAAAGCGATGTCGGTGTAAGAATCTGAGCACTAAATAGCAAAAGCTAGAAGTTTTTTCTTATTTTTATTAATGGCTTGACGCTACTGCGTATTTAGCCAGGAACAAGTTAATAAAACGTGGGAAATTCTTTTTTCCTAACAAGTTAAAATCAAAGGTTGGTGTAGGCCTTTGATTGCTTTAAGGGAGCTTCTGGCGACAAATCTATACGAGTCTACTGGTTTTCATAGCCGATTGAGTGGCGGACAACGCGACGGCCGAAGACGCCCACAGAGTCCGCGAAACAAATATCACTACAGCCGTACTATGACTGTCCACTTTAACTATTTCACATATTGTTCATGAGCATGAGCATTTATAACACCAAACAACACCAATTTCATATTATAAAGTCCACTAAAATCAATTTGCAAAATAATTTAAAGAAAACCCCAACCGAACCCCTTGACTTCCCGCCAAAAACTCCCTGGAAGTATTTTGTGTGAACGTAAACAAACCTTGCCTTGAACGTTTACCAACTCTTCCATGCTGGTCTGGGAGAAAAGTAAAAATTTAAAATGTACCAGCTCTCTTCCCGCGCAGATCGTAAAAGACAATCGAGGAAATAGGCGAAAATGTGAAATGCAGCTAGCAACTTTTTACGATTTGATTTTTTACACCTTTTTGCCCACCGTCACGCTAAAAGTGGCTTTTGAGTCCCGCAGCCCTGGGCTCTGTCTGTGCCGCAGACCCAGAATGCTCTGTCTGCCCCTTCAGGGATAACGACGTGATAGTGCATGCAAAGTGCAAACCTCGCAAGCCTATTCTCTAGAAATTTTAGGCTGGAAATAACAGGTAACGATGTCACTGATAGGTACGACAAAACAAATAACTTTTATTGACAATTCAGAAACATTGCGTTAGTTCGCTTCTTTAACAAAAAATCTGTTGCAATGCATAAAAATATCAATAGACGGAACCACAGAAGACAGTAAAAGTATTACATAACGGAATGGAACTTAGCAGTAATACGCATGATCAATAAAAGTGTAAATATAAGTTTGGAAAATCCAAAAGTGCACGCCTCATAATCACATTTTTCACAATTAAATTGAAATTACGATTAAACTACATTGAATTAGACCGTGATCTTCGAAAGGACTTAGTTTTGGATAATACTGAAGCGTATAAAAAAAATGGACTTGATCAGATAAGGTTTTCGGGAGTAATCGTGACCACGCCAGTTTCCATACATACAGACACACGGACGTCCACAAATTGATTTTATTTATTTAAAAGGCAAAATGTCTTTTAAAAATGTCATAAGTGTTGAAACTAGTGTTTTTCCTTGACATTTATGTGTAAATATTATTGTACAAGTGCGATAGAAAATAAATAGAGACACATTTAGTTAAAAAAATCACTTGATTTTTGTAAGGCGAGAGTAGAGCACTACCTCATGCGCTTCGCTTATGAGGCGTGCAAAATAAAACAAAAAAACAACAACACAAACAAAACAAGCCTAGAGAAGTTTCATCTCTTTAGTTATACTATTTTGGGACCGGTTTAAGAATTAAGGGCTCGAATAGCTTGGACCTCAGTCCTCAAGGCCGCCCTCGTGTTCGCTGGACTGCACTGTCAGTACTACCAATGTCGATGGATTTAATAGTTTACATTGATTATAGACACTTAAATCGTAATTCTAGGGAAGTTTGTAATCGACTGCTCGATGTAACTAGTTATTAAACAAATACATTGGTACGTACATACATTATTACATTTTGGGTATTTATTTGACTGTCTCCGTGGTCCAGTGGTCAAGGCCTTGTGATCCGGAGGTCGTGGGTTCAATTCCCACTGGAAAGCATACTTTGTGAAAAGTTGTTTCCAGTCTGGTTAGGATATTGCAGGCTTGAATCACCTGATTATCCGAAAACAAAGATGATTCCGTGCTTCGGAAGGCACGTAAAGCTGTGGGTCCCGAACGCCATCTAGCGTTTGTTTAAACCTATCCTAGGGTTGGTTCTGGTCTACCCTTTTGGTTGCAGAGGTCAGACGGCAGTCACTCTGTGTAAAAACCAGTAACTTCGTCAAATCATCTAGGTAGGTAGCGGACCCCGGGCTCTGAAGCGTTACCGCTGAGGATGCAACCGGGAATACGGATGATGATGAGAGCATTTTGGGTATTGCGGCTCTAAACAGACAAAGCCCAGGGCCGCCAGTCCCAAAGGCCACTTGTAGCGTGATCCGGCACGGGAACGCGTTAAAATCAGAAAGAACTCTAAAGAACAAAGCTACACCCATCATCGACTACCTAATACAGATGTTGTCACATGACTTTACATGCCAGCACCAGTTAGATAACGGCGTGGGAAGACTTTCACTGCTTTTTGCTGTTCTTGTACAATTGCCTATCTCCCGTGGTGAATAGTGTTCAATCTTCTATTGTCTGTTCCTTTCGACAAATGTGGGGATTCAATAGATACATAAAATGAATTTGCTAAGGGGTTTATTAGGTAACACAAATACGGAAATATTTTTAACGTTAAAATTGTTTGTGTGATCACTCGTGTATGTGCCTGATGTTCAGCCTAAAGTGCGATATGGCCGATCGGTAAAATTTATTTATTT
This sequence comes from Acrobasis repandana, assembly GCA_963576875.1. Classification (NCBI taxonomy): domain Eukaryota; kingdom Metazoa; phylum Arthropoda; class Insecta; order Lepidoptera; family Pyralidae; genus Acrobasis; species Acrobasis repandana. The sequence goes on from OY756238.1 coordinate 6,869,369, forward strand.
AAAAAACTTTATTGCACAAAAAAATTGTACAAGTGGTGGACCTAATGCCATATGGCATTCTCTACCGGTCAACCATAAGACCAAGCAGAAAATGTGTGGCTGTCCTGATTAAAAAATGTACAAAATAACATAATTTAAAAAAAAATCTGATATTTAATATGACCTACTTATAATATATAGTATAGATAAAAATAAATAAACAAAAAATTAAACAAATATATACCAAAACATAAAAAATATAAAAACTATAAAATTGGAGATCTATCGTATGGTGCTTGAGTTTAGAAAATTTGGTCGGGTAGTTTTTGAGAAATTTTGCAGAAATCGAAAAAAAGTTTAAAAATTAGTGTTTTTGAATCTCTAACTGCCTTTACTACATCTATCTACTCTGTAGTTCTGTACTTACTTTTCATGTGGGAACTAACCTGACTGCGCCGGGACAGGTCGAGGTTCCACATACCAAAGTACATTTTTCTCCTTTTAATGATCATTCAGATCATCACAAGATGATAGAAGACAGTGATTTATGTACGCCTATTTATTGTGTCAGTTGAGTAGGTCAAGGCCACGCACCGACCCTAAACAAAAATGACGAATGTTGAGCATGTCTTGCTCGTTAAATGCTGGTTGTGAAGATCACAGCGAGCATTTAAATGTAAGTATTTTGCTCCGGCAACTTTAATTTTAATATATGTAATGTGGTCTTATGTTCTATTCATTTCTTTATAGGGTCTTTGAAATAAAAGTAACACAAACGTGCTGCTCTGTGAATAGAGATTATTACATTATCAAGATTTAATGTTTTATATTTGACATTACATATTAAGGATAATTAATAATGTCAAATATCATTCTTAAAACCAACCAAAGAACAATAACCTATAGCAACAAACTCTACAAATAAACTATTTTTTTTTAAACACCAAAGAGAATGCACAGCAAAATTAAACGAAGCATCACAGGCATAGGTCAGACCAAATATTTATTTGATCCGTGAGGCATAGGCTTTGTTTATATGTCTTAATCTTCTCCCGAGCCTATTTCCCATAGCTTTTAGGGTCGGCCCTCCTAGTCCTATTCCTCCATTCGAGCCGAAGTTGTATAATATCTGGATTCAAGTCCATCGTCTTTATGACTTTGGAAATGATACCAAACCAAGACGTCGGAGGGCTTCGTTTACATATATATGTACTAATTTATGATGTTATTCATTACAAGCATAATTAGGTATCAAACTTGCTACTCTCGTGCAAAATGCCACGTAAAGACTCGTCCCAACGAAAACGACGAATGTAGAGCATGCATGTGTTTCTCCTTAAATTGTCCCGATAATCGTATAGGCGAACGGTCTTATAGCGAGTCTTGGTCAACATCTTAAGACTTTCTCGCTAGATAGCTGGGTCAAGGGTCAGATTCAGAAGGTAGTACTCCTGGACTCGGCAAGCACTGTCAGGTTTTTCTCTCTGCGACCCTAACTGGTAGCATGGGCCTTGCCTCGCTGCCAGCGGGCAACTAGGTTAGGTTTTTATAACATGTTTATTTGTATGATTTTTATTTTAATTTTTATAAATGTATTATAAAACCTAATCTAAGAAAGAAAATAAATAGAGATTAATCATAAAAGTACTTGCTACAGTGCAATAAAAATAGATACGAGTTTTCTGGGAATAATAGTTTTAAGAAAAGGTGAATTTCAAAACTATTTTAAGACTTTAGCAACGCTACTTGCAATAGAACAACATAACATTGACCAATTTTTTTTAAACTTAATCATGAGAAATGGTAGGTAATAGTATGAACTAAGTATTCTGCGAACTAACCAGGATATTCGTAAGAAAACTACGGCGCAGATAATACTACAATTGTTGAAAGCAGTTGATAATGATGGTGAATTGATATAACCAATTCAGTAGTCAGTAAGCTGTAACGTGATCCTATACTTTCTTTGTGACAAAGAATCATTTGTCGATCCCGAAACCTGTTCTTTGATTAGAGGTGCTGCTTTAGCCTTTTTAAAGGACGCCATTTGTCTCTTGCATCTGCCACCAGTTTAACTTCGTTGTACGACACGACGTTCACCTTCTCCTTTATCCGTTTAAATATATTACATATCACGAAAAGAAAATCTCTTACCGTAGTCATCTCCTCATAATCCACCCCATGCGGCTGCGTGACATTGTTCAACGCTCTCCACATCTTAACTCCATCCTTCTTCACTAGCCCCTCCTGCTTTCTCAGCACTAGATTCAGCTGCCTCCCAAACGCCTCCAAGTCTATCCGATGCACATCCAACTCCTGACCATCTACCACATGTTCATCATCACTGGCACTTAATTCACTATCATTCACTTCACTAGAATTAGTAACACCAAAATCTAAGCTCACTGTATTATTTAAATCACCTATTATGTCGACATCTTTGATAAATTCTTTCGCTTTTACGAACATTTCATCATTCAGTAAAGACGGTGGGCTGGTTTCGGTCTTCCATTTAGTTTTTTCTTTTTGGGTTTTTTCGTGTGGGATTTTCGAGGGGTTTTGGGAGTGGCTGTTGGTGGGGTGTGAGGTGGCGATGTTCCGCCTTGATAGGTGGTGCGTTAGTTGAACTAAGTGGTAGTCTGGAACGAGGCTGTGATGTTCTACGTGAAAAACGTCTCGGAGCTCGTCGGAAGACATGTGCTCGTGGATCTGAAAAGAAGAGAGGAACAGGTTAGGTTGGTTTATAAAGATTATAACTATGTATACTTTTTGTTCTGTACTCAAAAATTATAATAGATGAATAGCAGCTACAGCGATAAATAGGTCAACCTAGTGTTAGCTTCAGAACTAAGCGGACATAGAATCAATGGATATGAGTCAGTATGTCACCTTTGAAGGCACATCACTTGCATAGAAATTCTCGTACCTTTTTATAATTTAATTAAATATAGAATTACAGTTTGAAAAACAATTAAATAAAGTGGTTGATGTAAAATGCTAGGTTTAATTAGCAAAACATTATTTTACGGATACCAAAATACATTGTTGGCTGCGTCGAGTTAAGCCGCGCCTGCGTCGAATATTTTTAGCTTTTTATCCGATTCAAACCATGACCTTAGCCGAAATAAGTTTTAAGGGCAAAGTTTGGTCTGTAACACTTAGTTATTTTTACCAAAAAACATATTTTATTATGTACTTTTTTGCGCCGCTTAATTTTTCTGTTTATGCTTATGGTTGACTGGGAGAAAATGCTCTTAGCATTAAGTCCGCTATTTGTTAAAAGTATATTTTTACTTTGGAATAATAGTTTGATAAATAAATAAACAACTAGGTAAGTACTTATAGACATTTTACCTTCCAAACGAACTCAGCCCTTATTATAATGTGTGAGAAAACAAAATGCAATATCGACAAAGAGATTAAAAAATTCAAAATGTCATCTACAAACGAATCTGACCGTATCTCAGAAATCAGCAGATCTTTGTTTATATTTTTTGCTAGACTTTTTGCTTCATAACCATAACTGTATTCGCACGAATCCACATCCGTATTCTAAATGCCAGTGGCCAGATCTCGAGAGCCTTGGTGGAGGTCGACGGCGCAGTGTGTCGTGCCTTTCTCGATATATTTCCATATTTGTGCCAACAAAGGCGTTTTACAGACATAGAATGTTAAAGGATTAACTTTTTGACAATGCTTCCGTGCTCGCTATCTTCCCGCACAGATCTTAAAATCCGATTGGGAATGTGCTAGAATCTGAATCATGTTAACAGGCGATGTGGCTAGAAACCCACCAATTTTGTTCATCATTCTATATAACATAATCCAATATTTATCAGATTCGTATCCGAGTCAAATTCAAAACCAATTCAATATGTGGTAGGAATCCCAAACACTTTGTAATGCCTAATATTTCGGATTTACCACGTTGAAGTAAACATTTACAACGCAAATCGGTTCAATGCGCGTCGTAAATCGTCTAAAAACGCCTAAATATCTTTTGTACAGTATTTGAAATGGCGTCATATCTTCGCTTATGTTATTTCGATGGAAAAAGGTGGCTTCTTTGTTTTGGATCTCAAACCTTTGCTTATTTTTAACTTTACATTGTAAAGATTCTATTGCCGCTGAGCATCTCGTCATTGACTTGAAATGTTTACATTGATAGTTTCTTGAATATTAATTATCCTTTAGTACAATAAAGAATTTACATGTATAAATAGTATTGAAGCATTAATATGATCATTATCATTTCAGTCGCAGAAAGTCCAGACTCTTAGACCATATTAGATCTTAGATCGACCGATGGGATTTTTTTGGCTAAAGTTCCGAGGAATTTCTTCCCAAGTACTGTAAACTTTCGGAGTGAGCTCTCTGTCATATTATTCCTGAGAGAATATAAAATGAGGTTCTTTAAAAAGTTCGTAAAATAGAGGTATAGAGAAACGATTTCTTTCAGGACGGGAAAGCGCGTTTTACAACACTTTTCACTTCTTTTATAAAGTATTTTTGACTTGCATGATGGACGGTGGTATATATGTACATCGACACACTTAGCTAAAAAAAAATATAAAAAAATCAATGAACTGTCAGAATTCGCCCATTATGGAATGTAATACATGTGGCGGCCACGCCTACCATTGCGTGTTACACGTTAAATATACGCATAGACAGTATTAACGGAATGAATTCCTAAAGAAAAAAATATTGAATAATGTTTTTACTGCTGTCAGATGCCTTTCAGCAGTTCAAACACCACCACAACAAAAATTCCAAAAAAGCAACGTACGGTGAAGCCATGGATGACCAAGGGTAATCTTAAGTGTATACAAAATCGAAATAAATTACAAATGGAATCGCGTAGAGATCCAGATAATAACATTAAAAAAATTACTTACACAAGGTACCGAAAATTTTGTAATCATCTTATTAAAAGAACTTAAAGAAACTATGAAACGAACTTAATTAATAATGCAATAAAAAATAAAAAATTACTCTGGAAAAACATTAAATCATTAACCTACACTAATAAGACTAAAGGAACTAAACAAGAATTGATAGATCTAAAACCAACGCCTCTTGAATCAGCGAACTATATTAACAATTATTTTGCAAAAATTGGCCATCAACTTGCAGAGGACATACAATCAACTATAACTAAAGATGAAACATCTGCGTACCTCCAAAACCTTCCCAATCAACCCCAATCATTCGTTCTGTTAAAAACCGATTATGAGGAAGTCGATTCTATTATTAGAAACTTAAAATCGGATAGCGCTGTTATAGTCCATCTAGTGAATCTTTGTTTTGAAAAGGGTATATTCCCCTCAATCCTCAAAGAATCCATTATCACTCCAATATACAAGGGAGGAGGTGAAGACGATATCAGTAATTACAGGCCTATCTCAGTAATAACAGTCTTGGCGAAAATAATTGAGAAATTACTAAATGCTTACTCTTACTGTATTCATGTGTACTTCATGTATACTCTTAAATTACCTCGAAACACACAATATACTTTCAGGCTCACAGTTTGATTTCAGGAAGGGAATTTCCAACGAAGATGCTGTAACTTCCCTAACTGAAACCATAATTGAAAACGTAGATAAAGGCATTAAATGCTTAGCATGCTTTATCGACCTTAAAAAGCATTTGATACAGTCTCCATCTCCATCTTGTTGGCTAAATTAGAAAAAATTGGGGTTAGAGGCCATCAACTAAAAATCTTCGAGGATTATCTATCGGACCGGATTCAAAAAGTAAAACTGGATGCATATATAAGTGAGGAACAAAACGTGACCTTTGGCGTCCCGCAGGGAAGCGTCCTGGGCCAAAAAAAAAATTTGTTCATACGCGGATGATACTGCGATAGTGTTTACAGGTCCAAACTGGGAAATTGCTCGTAAAAATGCTGAAAATGGCATGGCCCAACTAGCTATGTGGTTAAAAAACAATCTCCTAACCCTAAACGCATCAAAAACAATATGCTCTGCCAATATATATAATAAATTAAATGAAAAACTAAATATATATAATAAACTATCCTATGATTGTAAACCGCAAATAACATCTTGGCTCAAAGAACTCACATATGATGGTTTGGAGAGTCTTATTGCGATTACTCCTCCATAGTGCCAAAATGCTATTTTGTACTTATACACACAAACATTCAAAAACACCCACAGTACACACACGCGTAACTCGCTCTCACAACACACACACTCACGCACACGCACGCACGCACTCACACGCACGCACGCACGCACACACACACACACTCGCACACACACACTCGCACATATACACACTTTTCGTTTATAATTTAGTTATATCCATACTGTAATTTAGATTTTTTGTTTTATTTGGACTTTTGTTTCTTAGCTAGGTAGATTAAAAAATGAATAGATACGGAAGAACGGGACCTACTGGTACAAGTATTTTATTACTTAAAAGTAGGCTCCAACACCTAATTATTGTAAAATTTACCTAAATAAATTATTTTATTTTATTTATTTTAAAAACTGCAACACTACTGCGAACTCGAATGAAAAACCTCCAAAGGTTCATGTTTCATATTATTCACTATGTTAGGACTATGCAGTTTTCCCATTATATTTTTATTATACTGCATAAAAATTCTTGATGTACCAACGTACTTATTTGGTGAATGCTTACATTATCGTCGGTCTATTGGCCGCTTGCATCATTGCGGTAACATTTCTTGTTACAACGAAAGGGAATGTAATATTTAAATTTCATTCCAATCCCTTCAGCCGTTATGACTTGAAAGTGGAACAAACATTCACACATCTATTATATCTTTATAGACTTCTTAATTTATAAAATGAATATTAGTACCTAGTATGTTGTTCCAATAATTGTGTCCTCATTATTAATATGCGATAAATGGATAGTTCACGTAAAAAGTCAGCTACTGAGCCTTCTTCAGGGCGAATGTGACTTGGGACGCGCACACGAAGACGTCCTGAGCCGAATGTGTCCACATTTGCTCTTTCACGCGTACACAATTATGACTGGACTATAATATCCTTATTCGGTACCGATACATCATTATTTGGTAAAGAATTAAATTATCTTTGGTCGAGTGATCGCTTGCGTCATCGCGATAACATTTTTGTTAACGAAAGTACGAAGAAAGCGTAATTGCTCATTTGCAATCTAATTCTGACAGGTGATGAATGTGTTTCAGATTTCGACGAAGATATGATAATTAGGGGTTAAAATAGTATTTTGAATACATTTGTTGTTTAATAAATAGTATAGATAGAGTACAGTTTGTGTGATATAAAAATACCTACTACCCTACCCTACCCTAGAAGCTGTTAATTCATATGTAGAAGAAGTGTGAACAAGAGTTCCACTCGTTCTATTATTTTATTTATTATATCTATATAGGACTAGTGAGAAAAAAAATTACCATTAGTTCTGTCATATGTATCGAGTTGATGAATAAACAGTCAACTTAATAGTAATTAATACTAATTAGTTTATTTATTGTATAATTACTACTATGAAGTATCTAATAGTACTTAAAACCAAAAATTTTTAATAGTAAAGATCTTACAATCTTACGAAAATAATTATCTAAATTGGAATACTTCAATTTCGTATTGCATTGTTTAGGATTAGCCGAACAAATACAAGAATACTGAAAATCCCATACAACAAAACTTTGCTAGAAAGCCAAAATCGCTACTATCTCACCCGAACAATCAGAGATGGCGCTTGTTTGTTCAAAGAAAATGAACGCTTATACCGCCATCTTTCCGAAATTAAGCGGCACTACTACGATACTACTTTCTTCTGGACTAGTAGCTCCGTCTAGCTAAAACATTTGAAAATCGAATTACGCTTCAAAGTATGAAGGTTAACAGTCCTCTTGTATCTTCGTCCATAGTTTATGTGAGATAAAGTATTGCATCGTTGTTTTATTTTAAAACACCTACAATATTTTAACAGCCGAATAATTACTTGGTACTGTTTTACATACAGATAGACTATATCTTGTTACCAATTACAATACAAGCCCCAATTACAGGATTACAAGCAAAATTTATACTTCCTGGCATTGTTGTTACGTTCCGTTCTCTTTTGAGACCTATTTTGTTTCATTGAGTCGATATTTATTGACCTGACTTTAATTACCAAATTCCTTTGTACAAATTCTTCGATTTTAAACTCTATGGATACTATAGTTTTAGTTGCTATGAGATATAGTTGAATGCAAAAGCAATTGTTTGATTTGGTTAAAATAGGTAAGTTTTCTTGAAATGTCTTATATTTAATTTTAGACTGTAGTGAAATTAGTTCAAGGTTTAATCTACGTTGTAGTTATGAAACGTTTTGTTTTAGTAGTAATGAGTCATGAGCAACGCCTGGTGTCGGAACTAGCAAGGTCGTGATAGAAAGCTTTGCGAAAAGTTTTAAATGGGACATTATGACGTATGGCGATAAAAATTTGAAGGTTACTTTACCTCCAATTAAATTTACTCACTAAGTATAAAGAGTCTAGTATATAGTGGAAAATTTCAAAATACTTAAGAGATTTTGATAAGTTTTTAGAAAAAAACTTATCAAAACCTCTTAAGTATTTTGAAATTTTTTCTCTTAAATTTTTTTTTCTTAAACGCGTTTCTTTATTGTAAGGCCTAAGAACTTATCAAGACAAAAGTAATATGCCCAAAGTCGATGGGGTTGCGTCGTTTTATTACAGGGTTCCTATAGCCACCTTCCGGCTCCATCATCAGATCAGATCCTTGTCATAATAATATTGCATTGTCATCTGATTTACATTAGCATACAAAATTTCATCTCAATCAGAAACCGAGAAGTTGCTCAAATTTAACTTGCAAGATTTGACCCAGAATAAAAGGCAACAAACGGGACAAGCTACATAAAAACTTGTATAAATATATATTTTTGAGCGGTTCTGTTTGAAGATTTTCTGACTGCCCAGGGATCTCTGCTGGGCAGTCTGAAATTCTTTAAACAGACTCCAATCTGTTACTGGGAGATGCGGTAAAAGTGGATCCAAATGGGGTTATTCTGACAACAGCATGTGTGACTGTGGGGTCACCCTGTCTTTTAGGAAATTTTGTTATGCCCCAAATGTATTTGATAACATACGTACAACGTCATTCATTTGGATCAGCCTCCGACCTCGTAACGTCTAACAAAATATATTTGAACTATTTTAAGGTTGAATTTAGTCTATGCTACTGAACAACTTTTCCCGAGGAACGTATATCGAAATATGAAAAATAATATTCAACCTTCCATACAAGTTAATCCGAGTTTGTATGCAAAGCAAAAATATATTTTTCATATTTCAATATATGTTTCTCGGGAACTTGTTCAGTATCTTGGACTGAATCCATCCTTAAAAAAGTTTCAGTATATTATTTTGTTAGACTTCATATACGGACTGACTAGACAAAAGGATCTGAAGAACAAACCAACAGGGTTGAAATAAAATACGACAGTTTTTGCCGAGTATTCAAAATATTAATATAGCGCTGTATATGCAAAACACCATTATATTTTCTTATTCAACATTCATTTAAATTTCCGTTTATTTCCGATCCAAAGCACTCTCCAACAACATCTAGGTAAAGCTAATAAAATGCACAGCCTGCTCTGATTCGTTGCGCAAGCGCTTTCCTGCTTGTTTCCTACATATAAATCAAGTGCATTGTACTGATACTAATACCCGGTCTGAGCAGGAAAGCTTAGGTAACAGCCTAGATACTGGCAATTTTAGACGAGAATTAGGTGCACTAAATAATGTTTGAGTGACGTAGATCACGGTTTGGGATAGTTATTTGGAAATCTATTTCATATTGCCATCCTACAGTCATGTAAGACACACTTTCACGTCTTTATCCCTAATAGACAGATCTCTTTGTGTCTTGCGCTGGGCAGACACAGTCCAATACCACAAGACTCAAAAACCAACTTTTAGCGTAATTGTGGCCGAGAAGGTGGAAAAAAATTATTTAAGATATCAACACATCTATAATATTAGATATATTATCATGTAAAAAAAACATTTATACGTGGTCAAAACAAAATGAAACTATTTTAAGGGTAATTTGACATTGTTGACGATATTTCCCCAATAGTGAACGAAAAAATCTTGGCATCTAAAAACCAATCATCAGGTGATCTGTGTTCCTAACAAAGCAAAATACCTACTTTTAAAGTTCACACAGTAAGAGTACATTCTGAAAGATGGGTCTACATTCCGATGGGTAAGAATAAGAGAGGCCATAATCAAGATACCTGGCCAGATGTCTCAATATTTTTTTTTCAAGTTCAAATTTAGAAGAGGTGAAGGTTTTACATATATAGCGTTTAGGAGCATATGGTCAAAAGCGCAACATGACAAAGCATAGCAAATTTTCAAAAGAATAGAATTTCAAAAACGCACATAGTTAAAAAGCGCAGAATATCAAAGGCATACAAAAACACGTAGTTCTCTAAATAATCTATACTAATATTATAAAGAGGAAAGATTTGATTGTTTGTTTGTTTGCATAGAATAGGCTCCGAAACTACTGGACCGATTTGAAAAATTCTTTCACCATTGGAAAGCTACACTATCCCCGAGTGACATAGGCTATGTGTGTACCACGATCGAAGCCGGGGTGGACTGCTAGTCTGTGATAAGTACATACATAGTAGCTAAAAATTTGCCTAAAATTCACACTGGCCGTTTAATACAAAAGATATTGCACAGTACACCATTATTAAAACCTATGCAATGCACGAGCACGGCTCACAATACAAGGTTAAGCTGTGTGTTTGTTTGTTTGCACAGTGAAGGACGGCGGCTATGGGATTTCTTTATTTACTCATTTTATTTATGTAAACGCTGTGACTAAGTGGCATAGCAGGATGTGGAAAATATATTTTTGTAATACTAATTGCTATTTACTCGTATAGTTCTCGTAATCGAGTAATGTATAGCATGGTATAGTTAAATATGGTATTCTCTTTCCGCGATAGCCCAAGACTACGTCACGAATGTCACAAAAAGTGTTACCACTGTTGTAGGATCACTCACTTGTCTGTCCGTCCGTCTTTCACAGCCAATTTTGCTGCGAAACTACTGGACCGATTTAGTTGAAATTTGGTCCACAGAATGTAAGTCAGTGACCCAAAGACGGTCGTAGAACGTAAATAAATGAATTTAAAATATAGGGGCCATTTATAGGGGTTAATTAGATATTTTTAAAAAAAGGTCGTGTGGACAATTGGACATATCACATGAAAGATCTTTTTATGAGGATTTTAAATATGTTCTTTTCATAATTTTTTAGATCACTATTTTAAAAAAAATAGGCAAAAATTGACCATTCTCTCACCCCTGTCTATAAAACCAATAATTCTTAACTTTAAAAGAATACAGATTTTACCTAGGTAGTTAATAATGTCAAAGTTAATAATATACCGACTAAAGATGTAATAATGTATGTGAAATAATAGATATGCACACAAAAAAAAGTAAGTATATCAAGCAATATATATAAGCATATATATATATATATATATATATATATATATATATATATATATATATATATGTAAGCAGCCAATTTCAGTTCTACGTTCATGTTACAATTAAGAATGAATAAGATGCCATATTTTTCAACCTGACATTGATTGCTGTTCACACCACTAAATACCAGTTTTCATTTCTAAACGGCCATTAAGACAAAGTCAAATTAATCTAGCGATTGAATGGACCAAACGACCTGACGGGTAGAAAGCATATAATAAAAGCGATCTTTTGTACTAAATGCATACATTAATGAGGCAACAGAACAATAACCCTGTACTAAAACCTCCGTGTAGAAGTATACTATAGTCTGACCACGACCGCTGTACCGCGCCTGAGGTTGCGCAGGGTGGTAGGGGGGCATCATGGACTCAAAAGAGATTCATACTGTCGGATAGATCTTAAGATATCGAAGTACAATATTTTGACGCTGTATACGAGTACATACATATTATATCCAATTCTTATTATGGTACAATACGTTTGTTTAAACACAAATAAAAAAACCAATATAAGTGAAATTAATGTGTAATTATTGGAAAAATAAAATGTTTCGAAAATCACTTTTATAGTCGAAACTATCTTTGTCTGCTTTTCTTTTCCTAAAATATTCGGCAACGACAGCCTCTCCGAAGGTTATGGGTTCGATCCCCAGCCAGGGCAAGATAGAAAATGGTCTTTTTCAGACTGTCCTGGGTCTTGGGTGTTTATCTACGTGTGTATTTATTATAAAATATAGTATCATTGAGTTAGTATCCCATAACAAAAGTTTAAACTTACTTTGGGGCTAGCTCAATTAGTGCGATTTGTCCTTATATATTTGTTTACTAGTAATAGCAGACCCCTCTTAAGCCCTTTCCCAAGATAAAATGTAGCTACGTCACTCTTTGTAAACGCATTTTATTACTTACTATATTTTGTGATAAACGTCAATTTATCTCTTTCTAGACAATTTAAACTTTATTCTAAATATATTTTAGGTTAAAGTTAGATTGCATTTAAGTCTGTATTGTCTTTTAGTTTAACAATTGCGGTGATGCCGTGATTGTGCATTGTTACATAATTACTTTTAGTTGTACATGACATGTACACCTGCTTGTAACTAATAGGTGTGATTTGTGATATTAATCACTGTGCTTAGTAAAATAACTAAGTATATTTTCAAAAAATATTTTTGCTTAAGGTTTTGTGTCCAAAACGCATTGATATAGCGTGAAACTACACAAGGTTTTAGCCTCCAGGCTTTTTAGTAGAAGTACAAAACTTAGATTATATAAAACGGTCATAAAACCCATACTGACATATGGCCGCGAGGCCTGCTGGACACTAACACTAAAGGAGGAAATACAGTTCTTGGTAGCAGAGCGCCAATTATTTCGTAAAATCCTGGGACTGGCTAAAAATGCTGAATTGCTGACGGAATAGAGAAGCTGTTAAAAAAGCCGAATATAATCGGTGTTACTTATTACCAATCGATGTTATTGCGCTGGGTTTGTGAAAGAGAAAATAAAAAAACCTTATAATACCCTTTACTTTCTTAGACAAACTAGCCATGACACTAAAAAACAAAATTGGAATAGGTTTAGAGAAAAACAAATTTAAAATACAATAAAAAAGTTTTATAAAAAGTAGTTCGCAACATTACTGTTAATACAAGTAAAACGCTTCGCTTGCAATGGCTTGGGCATCTGGAAGGAATGAAGGAGGATCGTGGCATCGTTTATGGGAAAAGTATAAGGCTGAAGTCCAGTGGGTCGACCCAGATATCGCTCCAGCGATACGGTGCAGGCTGATCTGCGGAAGATGCAAGTTGTCAACTGGCAAGATATCGCTCAGAATTAAAAAAAAATGGCGCTCTTTTGCCTCGGAGGCCAAGACTTCGGATCGCTGAGCCAGCGGTGTAGTATTAAGTAAAAAGCTTTTGTATGTAAAACATACACCCTGATTGATGGGCTAAAATTTGTACAGAATACCGCCTGTTAGCTGGCGTCGCAAGAAAGGCGGTCCAAAAACAAAGTAGTGTGGTGATCTGGCGTCTTTCGACAAGACTTAGAAGTTTATCGCACGCGGTAGAGATCAATGGCGGAGTAGAAGGAAGGGCGTTGCCCAGCAGTGGGAAAATTAAGACTAGTAAAAATGTGCGCTCAGAATATTATTTTCTGTACTTTAAAAAGCACTACATTTCCAATCATCAATTTCAGAAAGTGCAGGTTAAAACAAGCGCGTTGATGTCTTTTATTAGATCTTTCGCATTGTTGCCAACAATGAATATTTTTTTATTAGTAACTTAGCCTATCTGAGATCAAAAAACAGCGTAAAATGTGCCAAACTTGAAAAACCAGTTATGGAAATAAGCATTAAGGAGCTACATGAATTTTCCGGGGTCCAGTGCTGCCCCCATTTGAAATAAATTATTTGAAACGAAACGGAGATATGATTTCAAATTTTGCCTCTAGTAAGCCCTAGATAACCCTTCAAACTATTTAATGAACTACTGTTTACAGTTTAAAGTGAGAACGTAAATTTTTTCTTCGCACAAAAGTGCTTATAAATTGCAAATAAATTGCAAATAGGACCATCGTCTGTCGACCATCGTATATCGTAAATAGACGATAGTCACACTATATCAATATTATAAGCAAACAAGAAAAATAAGTTTGGGCCTCCCATACAAATAGACCGATCAGAGTTTCTTAAGCCTCCTCTACATTTCAACAAATGCGTCGGCGGTTATCATCTGCGGATGCGTCCGCCAACGTGTAGAGAGGGTGATTTGTGCGTCTGTGGTAGGTATATAACGTCGCCAGATACGTCCGCCTCGAATCCGTTTGCTGTCGGTTTTTGTGGCACGCATCAAAGGGTTTTGGCGCGAACGTTTGGCGTTGTCTGCATACGTCTGCCGAAGCATCAGTTTGATCGTAGTTGCGATAGAAAGTACACGCGTGCGTCTTTTCGTTTACAGTTTGTTTCTACTTGGCGCATCGTTCGTGAAAAACTCAAAATGACTAGTAATATGACCACCGAGGAAATTTTTAAGTTTATTGAGCTGTATCAAACTGAAAATTGTCTATGGAATCCAAAAAATAAATATCATAAAAATAAAAATATTGTAAGTATGAACTTATATTAAAAATCTATTTAATAGGCAAGGGTATATATTGTATATAGTGTAACCTATTTCAACCAATTTGTTTTTTTGACTACTTTTGTATGTTTTTTGTGGTTTGAGGAGATCGATGGCCCAAAGAGAGTAGCGCATTGTTTTCGCTTACGCCACTAAAGCAACCCCGGGTGTGGTCCCTACTTGGATGGGTGACTAAAGTGGCACCAAGAACATCTCGAGTTCCACCGTACTTCGAAAGGCACGTTAAGCCGGTGGTCCCGGCTGTCATCACTAGACGGCTGTCGTGATGCCATGTCAGATGCCTTTAGGCGGCTTAAAAAATCTGACACCAGTGTTGGCATCTGTCGAGACTGAACATAAACTGATCGATCTGCAGACGTGTGGACAGTTCGTGGGAATTCATCTGCGGATGCATCTGTCAGCGTCCGCGGACGCATCTCTTGACGTGTAGAGGAGGCTTAAGAAAAGCAAAATTTTTTTTATATTTCCGTATAACTTCCTGGTGGAAAGTTGTTTAGTATCATAGACTGACTCTAACCTTAAAATAGTTTCAGTATAATTTGTTCGACGTGATATAATATTACTAATAACTTTTTTTCTCTCTCTTTCATCTTAGCGTATTCCCAGTTGCATTCTCAGCCGTAATGCTGCGAAGCCCGGGGTTCGCTTTCCGGCTTTTTATTCTTCACATCGCTTGGTTACCATTGACACCATCCTCCATTGATATCATCTATAACGACATCAAAACTATATGGCAACAAATCAAATCAGACACGTTTTTAAAAAAAAATTACAAATAAAAACAATGCAGAAAAACTGATATTAAAACCCCTATTTGACTCGATAAAATTATGACGTCACGCATATTTTTTTCGAATCAAATAGCGCTCTTAATATCAGTTCTTCTGCATTGTTAAATCTAAAATCACGTTGAAAATGAATATGATCAATGACAAGTGACACTATTTTGTGACGTTTTATTCTCTTGGCAGAGTCAAAATTTATTTTTGACCCAGTCATCTACCCTATTACTAATAACTATTTCGTAATAAATATTTCGCAAATATTAATTTCATACAACGTGAGGAAGAGTCGTTTAAAAGGAAACAAATTAATAAATTACACATTGTTATTATCGACCTTGAGTCAAGCTCGTAGAGATGCATTCTAATTGCAGCGTGTTCTGTGATCGATGAGTTACGTTATACAGGGTGCAATCTTGCCAAATGTCAGGTTTACACGCATTTTTTGTAATGATCATCATCTTAAATTAATTATATGTTTTGCGAATATTGTTTTTTGAGTTATTTATGATAACGTAATTAATGTAAAAGGAAATAAAGAAGATATTTTTATAACGAGATATAGCTTTAAAAACTAAAACTCGATTACGGAAAAATTCACACTGAAACTAATTTATGCAAGCATATCAGGTAGCAACAACTAATAATGTATATACAGGGTCGAAAAAAATATACTCAAACTATTTTAAGGGTGGATTCAGTCCATGATACTGAACAACCTTCCCCAAGGAACATATGTCGAAATATGAAAAATAATTTTTGGCCTCCCATATAAGTTGGCCGATCAGCAAAACTATTCTTCATATTTCGACATATGTTCCTTGGGGAAAGTTGTTTAATATCACGGACTGAAATAGTTTTAGTATATTTTGTTAGACGTAATATCTTTTAAATGGCCTTTTAAGTCCTTTATTTTTATACCCCATTATGTTCATACCATTCGCTTTATTTCATTTTTTTGTTCATTGCCGTGTGGTTCCCGTGAGAGTAGAATAGGACTACTCCAAGTCTTTCTGTGGATGTCGTAGAAGGCGACTCAGGAAACACAAGCTAAACAAAGCTTATAAACATCAATGAGACCTCTCCAACCCGTCTGGCCATCGTGGAGAGTGTAGGCCAAATCCTCTGACTGCTCTGGCTAATATATGGCTCTGGCGGTACAGACAGGGTAGTGCTCCTGTAGTGGAGACTACTACCAGCGGACAGCCAATACGATTCAAATGATACCTCACTTGTCAAAGTATCATGGATATCATTGAAGATACAAGGGAACAGATGAACATACACACGTACCTACATAGTGGCGAAAAACGGAACCCTTCTTTTAGTTTTGCTGTAGTTAGGTAAAAATGTTAAGACCCGCATGTATTACCTGCTACACTGCAAATTGTGACTTTGTTTGCCTATTGGCGCAACACAGTGATACAAACACCCACTTTACCTATGATTGACCAAATAAATTATTATGATAGAAGATTAAGATGATGATTCATCATCATCATCTTCTTTATTTATTTATTAAATCTTTAGTCACCACAATGGTGCAAAAGGTGGACTTAATGCTAATGCACACTCTACCAGTCAGCCTTTAGAAAAAAAAAATTTGCAATAGCTGCATAAAGATAAGTATGTATGTAAGTCTTTTCCTTCTCCCTATTTGGAGTTAGCTCTGTATGTCAACACATACCTCAATCTTTGCCAATAGGGATGATGACTGGGTCAGAAAAGTACTATTCTAATTAGTCCGTTAGTTACGAGTAGATTATCCAAAAATAATGTACCCATATTTTTCAGTTTATCAAAAAAGTAAAAATTTACAAAGATACAGAGTATCTAAGTTCCAGAGTGGGGGCTTGTGACATCACCGATGTGTAAAAATCGTGCGAAAACGTGACGTAATGAGAAATTTAAATGCCCTGTATCTTCATCATTTATTGTTTCTAAGAGAAAAGAAAAATATGTATGTGTACAATATTTTTAAATAATAATCTAACCGATGGGCTTATAATAATTTTTAGCCATCATGCCTATTGTAAACCGATTTTAATTATTATTTTTTGATTTGATAGCCTTTACTACCAAGTTGGTCCCATATTCATTTGGTGAAGACATGATGAAGAACTTTGGAGATATTGAAGAAATTCCTCAACCAACCTAATGGTGAAGACATGATGAAGAACTTTGGACATATTGAAGAAATTCCTCAACCAACCTAATAACCAAACCTACCAAAAATATTTTAAACCTCCCTATTTTATATTTATGTATTAATATCTAGTTTAGGTTTATATACATATGTAGTTATAAGTAGTTTAATTTTAGTTTAATAATGTTATTTTTACCTAATTTACGAATAAACAAATCTCCGTATCTATCGAATACAACTTTGTTCCAGCTCTCTATACCCCATATTGCTCAACTTGAAAGTACCTATCAATTATTAATTAATACTGAAATATTAGCAGTTATTTCAAAGTCGTGTTCCGATGTCGTGATCTGGTGCAATCGTAAATCAGACGTCTAGAATATATCAATTTCAGTGTTATGTAAAATGTCTGAAAATTGATTTGTTATTCATTATTAACTATTTATTGTACGAGGCTGGTCTTAAAGAAAACCTAGAATGTACCAGCTGCATCTCTTCCCGCGTAGAGACGAGAATCTAATTTATGTCAATAGGTGATGCGGCTAGCAACCCTCCCAACCCACATTCCAATCCACCGACCATTACAGATAAAGCCGTCATCAAGCCATTGAGAATTTGAGATATACCAAGAGACACCAACGTATTTTGGTAGTTCTTTTTTAGGGTCTTGCCCCCCTCCCTCCAGCGCCCTATACCAGCTGTATTGGACACGTGAAAAAATTCACGGCAGTAGTATATATACCTAACGAAGTTAAAAGAAAAAATATCAGAGCTAAGGAGGGTTTTCAAATTAAATTGTTATAATCGGCCAACCTAAGCCGGCATTCGCAACTACGGAACCGAACCGCACTTGGGCGGTTTTTTGTAATATGAAATCATTTTCCTAAAATACTTATGGTTCTGAGTTCTCAGGGCGTGTTATATTACACGCTTTTATTGCAATGCTTGCGTGTATAAAAAATAAGATTATCTGAACAAGTTTCTATTAGCGTCATAAAAAAAAAAAAAAGTAAATAAGTGTATCACATAAGAGTAGAGTCTAATTTCAAATTACAATTTTTTGTAGGTTTTTGTTACAAAGTGAACGCGTTTCTACTGAGCCTTTGGCGAGGTTGCCAGTGCTGAAAAATTTTATCGACATTTTATTATGCGCAAACAATAGCCAGCTTTTGGGTTGTGTAAGTACAATTGGATTGTAAGGACATAAATTAAAGAAAATAAAGAATAAGTAAATGGGACATTTAATTAAAACTTTGCATTGGAATTTGCTAATACCAATAACACCCACGAGTATAAGCAAATTCCTTCTTTTCATAAGTTTGGAAAATAGTTGTAGTTCAGGAAATTTTGTTATCTATCCACGGAACTAGACCGCTGAACGCAATTGGCAGTAGCCATTCTGGCAACATTTCAATTTGATATTCATGATATTTGACGACCTCCGTGGCGAATCACGTTAGTCCGCCACTAAGAGGTTCCGGGTTTGATCCCCGGCCGAGGCTAGTTGGAGAATGGCCTTTTTTCAAATTGACGCTACTACTATTTCATAATACAATTTAAAAAAACTTACTTTGGGGATGGCTCAATCTGTGTGATATTTATAGAGACAGGGTTATATACAGATATTTTTTCAAGTGTCTACACAGGAAGAATGCTGTACCTCTATCATCATCATTCGAGCGTATTCCCGGTTGCATCCTCAGCGGTAACGCTTCAGAGCCCGGGGTCCACTACCTAGCCTAGGTGATTTGACGAGGTTACTGGTTTTTACACAGAGCGACTGCCGTCTGACCTCCGCAACCCAAAGGGTAGACCAAAACCAAACCTAGGATAGGTTAAAACAAACGCTAGATGGCGTTCACAGCTTTACGTGCCTTCTGAAACACGGAATAATCGTTCTTTTCGGATAATCGGATGAATTAAGCCTGCAATATCTTTATAACTTTTCACAAAAAATGCTTCCCAGTGGGATTTGAACCCACGACCTCAGTATCACAAAGCAAACGCCATGACCACTGGACCAAGGAGGCAGTGCTGTATCTCGATATGAGCTATAATAATTAATATAATGTTTATTGCACTCTAAATCTTATCGTACAAAAACTTAATGCTAAGCATTGTTTCAGTTCACCTTTTAGACTCAGCAGAAAGGTAGAGATTTTTCTATACCTTTTGTAATTGGCCTACAAACGTGATATGGCGCACTGAATGAAAGTGCTGGGCGGGCCGGCGCGGGCGCGGTGAGATTATATCTTTATAAATACCCGCCGATACTAAGATAATGAGTGAGCGTTTTCGTAATTTACCATTATTAAATTGTTAAGTCAAGGCAAATTTTAATGCACATGTCAATCGCTTTAAGCACTTCTTGTTGTCAGACTATAACATCATCAATTATAATTCAACAGGTCTTTTTTAGTCTCCATTGCAGGAGCACGACCCTCTTTGTACTACCAGAACCGTACTTGGCCAGAGCAGTCAGAAGATTTGGCCTACACTCTCCACGCAGGCTAGAAGGATTGGAGAGGTCTCATTGATGTTTATAAGCTTTGTTTAGCTTGTATTTTCTAAGTCGCCTTCTACGACATCCAGCACGGGAAGACTTTGTAGTGGTCCTATTCTACTCTGCCGTGAACACGGAAATTTAGACTACAACATAAAAGATGATTTTTATCATCTGTGTTTAGTGCTATTTTATTTGTTATATGTGTTCATTTTACGCGCTTCGAACCTTCTTATGAGTAATTACCAAGTTGGATGGCAATGCTTATTTTTTGTGTGAAAAATTTCCAGCCCCCTGGTCACCTTATATATCGACCAGCCTTTTACTTAAATAAACTGTGGGCTGAAGGGCCTCACGGTCCAAACGTTTCAACCCCAAGCGGCTTAAATATATATGTAATTGCTAGGCACCGTTTGAACGATTCCGTGGTAGCTGCTGCCAGAGTGTTAATGCATGTGACGCCCCACACTAGCGGTCTGCCCAACCACCAGCCTCTTGCCATCGTCCCGAGTCAGCTCTAAAATAGCTGGCATTTGAATGGTTACAAGAGCAAAGCTGGATAATCTGGAAATTTTGAATTTGGAATTAAATCTGACCATAGGGTTTTGGCCTCCGTTAAATTAGAAATTTCGTAAGCAGGCGGTTCGAAAATATTTACAAAAAAATCTCTAAGAATTAATCTTAATAGGTATTTTATGTAAAAACATCAATTCATAATTACAACACGTTTTTACTACGTTATAAATCATAAAGTTTATTCCATCTTATAACGACAAGATTAAGATTGTAAAAGCACATAACAAAATGGATTCTATAAGGCACTCTTCCATACAAAATTATGCAAATTGCCGTTCAAGAGTTTCATAACACCGACCTAATGCACGTCAGTTCCGACGGATTGCTAACACTCGGTTTTTTCACACGATGCTAGCAATTTGTACGTCCGCTACTTAAAGCGATCGGCGACCTTGTATGTTACAAAACCTATGAGAAATATTTATAAGTAAAACCACTGTTACTTGACCACTTTTACTATTAAACACTGGCATGTAATAATTATTAAAAAAAGTGCGTGAAAATTAAGTTGTTATTGTTACTGGCCGGTAACAATAATCATAAGCAAGAAAGAAAAGAACAAGCGAACATCCGGGAAAAATATTTTCACTCTTTGATTGGCTCTTGACTGGTGGTTATACGTAATCGTAGATTTAAAAAAAAACGAATAATGCGCGAAAATCGATGACAGCAATTTTGGCGCGAAAGTATCTGACATTCGACGCCATGTTGCTTGACGGCCATCTTGGACCGACCTTGCTCCAGAAACGCACCGGTTGGTTTCGCAATCCGCTGGTGGGAAATTCATGCTTCTATTGATTTGTACTACAATTTTATTTTGTTAATTTTAATATTGTTAGAAAATTGTTACAACAATAGCCGATTTTGACATTTTATTAAAAAGTAATTTTAAACTGCTCGATAGATGGCAAGTTCACAGGTCGAAACTATAAAAATAATAAAGATGTGATTTTTTATGGATCAATTTTTTATTACTTACGAGAAAATGCCTCATTCTATTTGTTGTAAATCCGAAATAGTAATTTGTCTTGTTTCTAACAAATTAGTGTCTCAAAACCTATGTCTATGTAGTCAGTAAGTTAAGTATCTTACACAACAGTTGCCTTTTGCTAAAAGTGATAAATGGATTACCGTCTAGTTACATAAAGGTTAACCTGGGTTTAACACGCGCTTTCTAGTTAGAAATTTAAAGAGTAGAACTTTTCCTGTTGGCGTTTTTACTCAAAACTTTACAAAAACAAGATGACAACAATAATGTTTATCCTTTTAAAAAAATAACATCTGGCTTTGAAATAAGAGAGAAAGAGGAATGTGTAATGAAATTAAAGGGGCCAGATTTATATTTATTTACTTCTAATAACTTGCATAAAATAATCTATTATCTGACGACCGTTTCCCGATCTTCAAAGATTTTTCCACTCTCTCTTTTTCACTATTCTCTTTTATTTCACATAGGTAGGTGTCAAATCAGGAGATTGAATGCTACAGATGATGATAGGCCAATCATCATCATGTACAGCAATCAACCTCCTATCGCTGGAAATAGGCTTTAACCACGGTCATTTACCACGGTGATCTTCTACTATCATCCCATTTTATATACTGTTAAACTAGCTATACATCCTATCGTTAGACAAGTCAATGAACTTTGTACCAATTGAAAATTCTAGGTCTACCGAATTAAGCTACGCATACCTTTGTCTTGATACGATTCCAAGGAATAGAAGGCTTTCCATTCCCTAAAGAATGTTGAAAACAATCTTAGATGGAACTAAGTACTGAGATTTATATTTTGCACTAATCATTCGTTTCATTAATAGATGAAATCTTCCATGCTGGTCTGGGAGAAAAGAAAAATCTTTGAATGTACCAGCTGCTTCTCTTCCCGCGAAGATCGTAAAAGTCGATCGAGGGAATAGGCGGAAATGCAAATCAATGCGGCTAGCAACCTATCACTATTTTGTTTCCTTTTCCATCTTTTCACCCACAATCACGCTAAGAGTGGCCATGGGATCTTGTAGCCCTGGGCTCTGTCTGCTTAGAGCTGCAATATCCAAAATACTCTGTCTGCCCCATTAGGGATAAACACGTGACAGTGTATAATGGAACTAATGCGACCATAACGGTCGCAGTATTTCTATGGAACAATTTCCGAGATGGAAGCAGTAAGGTGAGACCAAATGATTCTATAACAATTTGTATCTAAAATAACATTTAGTACCTATGTATTATTTATTTTTATTTTAAATAGATACAATATAATTATTCCACATCCGCCAACTGATTAGGGCTAATGAAGTGTCGAGTACAGCAAAGCCGGTCAAAGGGGTCCTTGGTGGACACAGTTCCTTTCATTGTACTAAATAAGCCCAACGCATTGTTCCGTTGTTTGCGAGCATGTTTTGCATCCAATTCCCTTATTAACATACAAACGGTAAGTCCTAAGGTGTATGAAGGCGTTGTGTCCACTCATACATCGATGTTATTTATTATTATTATCAAAATTTAATAATTTTGTAATACTTAGTTAAGTTTGAGAAATTATAAAGATTTTTATTTTCAATTTCTATGTTAGCGTGTGAGCGCTTAGGAGTGTTCAAATCAATTCAAAATATCTTAATTATCATAGGTTATTTATAATATTTCTTAATAATGGTCACTTTGTTTTGTTTTGCACAAATGTTGACGTCAAATCGTTAATAGCTATGTTTAGTGCCGCTTCCTAGGCGCAAGTGCAGAAGAAGCGGCAACAAACTGCACTGCAGCATTTTCTCCAAAGACGTCAATTAACAAACTTACTAGTTGTTAGTTTATGTCTGTCTGTATTTCTATCTATCACAAAAGTGATGACATCTCATAAGTAGATAGATTCCAGTGCAGTTTTCGTAATTTGAAACTAGATTCAGAATGTTATGTTATGACTATTTATGATTGGTGAAAGCTCGACTAGGAAATTTACTTATGTTTTAATTTTGTTCTTTGAACAAAAATTTATACAAATAATTTAAAACTAGTCACGACAGTGTAAAGTTACCCTTAGCCTAATGGTTCCAAAGTTTCCCAGACTTCATAAATATGTTAACCGTCAGAATTCAGTGATAAGCTATCTCGACGAATGACAGAGCCTGCATTCTATCGCTATATTTAGCAGGACAATAGGCGTCGACGTGAAGACTTATTATGGTAGGTTTAATTGTTAGTAATGCTACACGGTCGATGAACCGAATTATGTAATTTAATAAAGGATGCATATTAAAGTTTATTGATCCTTATAGTAGTGTATTATAAAATACCTAATAATCCAGTGCACATATACAAAGTGGAAGGGACATACCCGTAATAAATTGAACCACGGGCTATAACTAGATCACTTATAAACAATGAAATTAAAATAACAATCAAAAGACCAAAAAATTCGACATTCCCATACAAATCACCCGGGCAGATGCACACTTTTGTATGGAAATGCCGAAATTTATTTTTGTTTTTTGGCTGTTATTTTTATTACATTACACCATAATGATCTAATATAGACCGTGGTTCGATTTATTACGGGTATGGTATGTCTCTTCCACGTTGTATATACTTATAATTAGTTTTTGATACCTACTATTTATATTTCCAATAAATACTCTGTAACAATAGTTCATAAGATAATTTTATCAAAACATTGTTGATTAAAGTGGTTGAGCGTCTTCATATTATAATATTATCTTTGATAAACCTTACATATTTACCTAGTAGGTGAAATCCATAATCTGCGTGGAAAGAGTAGCCAGTAAATTCTAAGTTTTTTTCTTTTCTCCTACACACTTACATGGACGAATTCATCACCACAAGGAGTTTCATCATGTGTGCCTACAATTTGCGGAAGGGGTAGATGTACCTGATATCGCCCATCTTACAGGCTGATACCTCTTCATTCTATACTTCTATATCTATAATAATATAACAAATAGAAAAGCTTGTTCGGCTTGTATCTGCGTGGGATGAGAAGCAGCTGGTACATTCAAATTTTTCTTTCATACTATCATAGAAGATAACATAGAATTTTCACTTTCATGAAATGCTTCACGTGTTAGGATTGCTACACACTACAGCCGGGCGGTAAAATCGAATAATGTAGAATGTTCGGGGAAAAAGCTAATATAATTGCTTGGGGTCGGCTTTGTTGTTCCACAAATACTGCCGAACCGGCAATGCCAGTCTGAATAAATGTGTAGCAACCCTTACATAACATTACTGGTACAATTTAGTCTTACCAGATTGATTTACACCAATCTTCCCCCAACAAAGGCACAATGGACAATATGAACATATCAGAGTGGGCATGCCAAACGATTATATTGTCATTCTGACCTTTCAATCGTGATATTGACTGACAATAGTATTGATTCAGTTCTCACCAATATAATGAACACATTATATAATATAACTGCCATGTACCTTATTACATTCTCGTAGCGGTAGTTTATAACAATAATGTTACGGTCGGTGTGCAGCCCACAATACATGGGAAAGCATTCGTTATGCGATAGTACACTTTGACCTTTCAAATGTGTGTAAAATGAAATTGAATGTCAATCAAATATTTAGATCAAGACTGGAACAAAGTTGCAAACTATTGCAAAGGTCTTGTTATGGGAACATTTACCGAATGTCCCCAGATCGATTGGTAATTGCTAAAACATGGTAACAGGATTCATTCATTAAACCTGAAATGTATGAATCCGTAATTACAGAAAAAACCATTGATACTTCGATTCTCAGTTTTTACTTTCGACGAACAAGGGGTGTACAATTTTGTTTGACGTGCCTGTGTGTCTGTTTGTTTCATTTGCTCCTAAACGAATAGACCGATTTCGATGAGGTTTTTTTTAAATCGAATGCCTTGTCTGCCGAGATATTTCTTCAGTTGTTCAAAAGTTATTGGGGGTGAACGCTTAAAGTCGCGGGATTTTAAATTATTGTAACAAATAAATTTGTTCCACAGCTAATAATTATAATCAAATCATTTACTACTAAGTAGTAAATGATTTAAAAAAATATTGGAAACTGCGTTGGGTAAGTACTGGTGTGTTATCTGGTTTGAAGTGATGAAATTAGCTTCGGGAACACAAATACCTGGAACAAAAAAAAAGGTTCTCTAAGACAAAGAAGTAAAAAAAAACATCATCTTTAAAATACAAAACAATGACAAAATCCTAATCCTAACTTCCTAACTAATATTATTTTATTGCGAAATTATTAATGCGAAAGTAAGTTTATATATTTGCTTGTTACCTCTTCACGCTTTATCTACTGCACCAATCTTATTGAAAATTGTCATACACATAGTTAGGAGTACTGAGAAGGCCTTTCATTCCCGAAAAAAGTAATGTTCCCGTGGGATTTGGGATACGCGAGCCAAGCCGCAAGCAAAAGTTAGTATAAAATAAATGACACCGATGTTTTAAAAAAATTACATTAAAATTAATAAAAATAACAATAAATTGACTTAATAACATGTAAATAAATGTAATATTGACATAATAAATAAATTAAAAATGTAGACATATAAATTATATTATATTTAATAACTAATAATTTTAATAAAAATCCGCACGTCCCATTGTTTTATGTTGGAATGCCCTATCAGGGTTCATGTTGTACCTTCTATAGCAGTGATATATGTAGTGAAATGTAATACATATATAACGTCTAACCAAATATACTGAAACTATTTTAAGGGTGGATTCAGTCAGTGATACTGAACAACTTTCCCCAAGAAACATATGTCGAAAAATGAAAAATAATTTTTGGCTTTCCGTACCAACTCGTATCAGCTGATCGGTCAACTTGTATGGGAGGTCAAAATTATTTTTCATATTTCGGTATATGTTTCTTGGGGAAAGTTGTTCAATATCATGGACTGAATCCACCCTTAAAATAGTTTCAGTATATTTTGTTAGACCCTGTATAAATGTGAAAAGTAATAAAGAAATTGAAACGGAACTACTAAAGTCTGTGAGAGGATTTTGTTGTGTACGAGTAAGTAAGTAGTTCATATACAGAGTCTAACGAAATATACTGAAAGTATTTTAAGGCTGAATTCAGTCCAACAACTTTCCCTAAGGAACATATAGCGAAATATGAAAAATAATTTTTGATATTCTGTACCAATTGACCGATCAGCTGATCCAAGTTACTAGTATGAGTAGTAAGCAAAAAACATGATTTGCATTTTCGCCCGTCCCTCGATCGGCTTCTACGATCTGCGCGGGAAGAGAAGCAGCTGGTACATTCTAAGTTTTTCTTTTTTCCCAAATCAGTATCCAAACAATCAATTTATAAAACTCGTCTTGATTCCACTAAAACCCTTGTAAGTGACCTCTCTATCGTAATGAATGCATTATATTATATAACTATACAATAACACCTACATATCCCCTACGCAGACCATCAAGTTAATTAAAACAACTAGTTGAGACGCACTGTATAATTTGTATAGTTATTAGAGTAACAATAGAAAGCAGTTATGTAAATATTGAGTAAAAATTCATTCATAGCTTACTTTTAAGAATTAATGTTGGCGTCTTTTCGCCTGGCGCAGACGTACAGTTTCCTTAGTAGGTTTTCTAATCGGAAATTCAGGTTCAGAAACCTGAACCTGCTCTCTTACATACAAAATGTTCAACAAGGCGCACATGTTCTTATTTATTCCGAACGGAAATAAACCTCATGTTTAGTTTAAAATCAAAAACCGGAGGTTTTCGCTAGTCTCAGGAATTCCGAATCTGAGTTCCTAATCAGGAAACTGAAACCGTATGTGTGCGGCAGTCCTTATAGGCCAACGAGAATCGGAGCAGAAGTTATTGTTTCTTTTAGGGTTCCGTAAAAAAAGGATGCCAACGTAACACTATTTCCGTATGTATCTAGACTCTACTGTCCATATTTGTCTGTAAGTCAGGACCCGTAATTGTAGATCCAGATAGTCGAAATATTTTCACAATGTGCATTTACAATAGTAAAACAATACTCTTATAGTTTATCTCAGTTTGTCCATGCTGATCTAGAAAAAAAAATACTTAAAATATATGTTAGTATATATTAGTGAAGATTTGTAAATGGCTACTCAGTGATGTGCTCAGTGATATTTTTGTATTGATGCTGTAAATCTTCCGAAAATAAATAAATAAAAAAAATTTTAACTAAATTAGTTTAGCGAACGTTTTGTTATTTATCTTTCAATACGAAGCTATTTTTAAATATTTCTTTTGGTAAAGATCATGAGGTAAGCTACTTAGTTCGATAGATGTTCAACATGATGTCACTATAGTCATTAATTTAAAGCTATTTCAATCATCCTTATAGTAAAAACGAGTTATGAATACAGCCTTATGATCAGATGCACATATTTCCGCGTGCAAATGACACTTGTCTATACCTAGATGCAAGAAACAAAACAGAAATTAAGAGACGGATAACACTGCAATTTTAGCTGGTGGATGTCCACTGTTTGGACATAGTAAGCGGCCTTGTATTTTCGATACTGCGCAAAATTTGATATAGTGGACTTTATGCAACTGAAGGCTGTATACTTTGAAGCATCTCTAAATTTCTGAAAGTCATATATTCTTACTGTCTCCAGATATGAACATTTCCAGGACGTGAACTACACTATAAAAGCTCATAAGTTGTTCTAACATCTCCCAATGGTGGAGGATAGAAGGACATTTTTTTAGTTATTCTTACGTCTATCATTTAAACGGCATCCTAAATTGTATCTCAACGTCAGTTGTAGGTACTCCTCATTTCGTATATTTAACAATGCATGTGCATTAAAAAGAGGTATGTTTTATCATACTGGGATATTTACCCAGCATGATGAAGCATAAGTCTATATATACCCATATGACATTTCGAAATACTAATTAAAAACTCAATGTTAATGTATTTGGTACCCATATTATTTCGGAGTATCACACGTATCCTTTACTTTAATTTAGACTTACTAGTTGTATGAAACTAAGGCGGCGATCAGAACTGATGATACTCGTGAATCGTTTTACATAACTGGCCAGTGTTATATCTAGTTGATTTGAAAAGATGGCCATATTTGACCATGGTCAAGTTAGACCATGGTAAAATAAAAATAAAAAAAGATGATGGGTACTTAGGTTAACGGTATCCACGAAAATTCAGAATAAGTGTCGCATCTTTCCCTTATTATAATTTGTAAGTAGATGTGTCCTGCCTGCGGCGACGCCCGGAACTAGTGATGAATCGTTTTACATAACTGGCCAGTGGTATACCTAATTGTTTTCGTGAAGATGAGTGATACGCTCGTCACTTATTTAAAAAGGAGATGATGTGTGCGTTATACCATCACATCAATCATCCATCACACCAATTAATATTATGTTACACACAACATCGTGAGGAAACCTGCACACTTGTTCACTAGTGTGTAATAATTACTGTAGTCACTAGATGAGAGACAGTGAGCTACGTCAGATGCCTGAAGGCAGCTCGAAAAATCTGACATTAGTGTCAGCTGTTAAGAGACTTACTAACCTAAAGTTCTTAGAGCGATTTTATGAAGAAATGGAGTGGTCCTATTCTAACCTGGAACCACACGGGTGGTATAGTAAAAGTATGTAGTGGGGTGAAATTTATATAAGAGGCTAGGTTCTTATATGGTAGACCAAAGCCATTTTCGATATTTTAAAAATATTTATTTGAGGCTAGATTCTTATATGGTAGACCAAAAATATGCCATGCGATATTAAATTATATTTGAGTCTATTTTCTTATATGGTAGACCAAAAATAGGCCATAGGTATGTATCTATGAAGGTGTTTTGTCTCATTGGCGTGTGTATGTGACATTATAGTCATTTCCGTATTTGAAATCATATTTCATAGTCATTTTTTGTGCAATTATGTTTTTGCTATGGTTACGTTACATGTACATATTTGGAAAAAACATAATAGTGCTCACTGTAGAAGGTTATGGACCAAAAACAGTAATCGAAACATGTAGATACAGTAGGTGGGTCTATAAAGTGTCTTTTTAGTTTAATTGAAATATGTATCTTCTATAATGTTGTATACGGTTTTTGATAGTATTTAGATTGCCAGTTTTTTCACCGTAAAACTCAAAAAGTTATGAGATTAAATGAAAGTCAGATAATTTTCAGAAAAAAGAAATTCAGAAAGAAACAGCCAATCCACGACAACACATACGTATTTCCCAGTATTTATTTATTAAAAACATAAAAGAAGGAAAAATAGAAGAAAGGAAAGACCAAGCATTTATAGATCAAGTAAAGGAGAATGTTGACGCCGTGTCGTATAGGGAGGTCAAAAGGATTGTTTAAGAGAGGGAGACATGGAAACTACTCCACCGACAAGAACGTAGTTCTTAAATTATAACTATTTGTTAGTGTGGTGTGTAAATTCCTTTTGTTATTTATGGCAATGGAACTACCAGGCAAGACCGTGGACTTTTATCTGAGTAGGACCTGCATGTTGGTAATTTTTTTGCAAGGTTTATATGGTAATATCTAGTGACTTCAAACATTTTACAGACATAAATACAGACATTTAAATGTTCGTGATGACAACAGCATAGAATTCGCGTGCCCGTTTCATTGTTAACTACCCAATAACCGCCATTTCCGGTATGCTATAGCCTAATCGGAACAACTGCAAATTGTGTAACGAATGTCATTGGACGACCTTGGGGCTGATTGAAAAGAAACTGGCGAAATATGATTCATATTTTGACCAGTAAGGCCTTTTACGGACTTTAAAAGGAAGTTTTTTGTTTTTATATATAGTATATAATATATATGTATATATATATGTATATATATAATATATATATATATATATATAATATATAAACTTTAAAACGGACTTTAAAAGGAAGTTTTTGGATTGTGACATGTCATATCATATAAGTCTAACAAAATATACTGAAACTATTTTAAGGGTAGACTCAGTCCATGATACTGAACAACTTTTCCTATATATATATATATATATATATATATATATATATATATATGCAAAGCAAAATAATAATAGTAATACAAGTTAAAACTTACTTTTAGGCTACCTCAATCAGTGTGATTTGTCCTTATTTATTTATCTTTTAGGCATTTTGGATTAGCCGTATTATAAAAGAAGTTATTTTAATTATTCTCAATGATGACGGAACTAAATGTAAGGAAATTAAGATTAGCCCAAATGCCATTGATAAGAAGCGGAGGTCCTAGTTCTTTATTCCAGTAATTAGTTCAACCACTGGTATGTAGGTTCGAGTCCGTGATTACTGATAATGTGTATTGTTAAGTCCGGTATTAAATTGCTTTTTTTTGTCAACTTAAAACCTAATTATGTCACGCTATTATTTGAATTGTATCGATCATAAGGCCAATTATTATGGGCTTATCTTAATTTTAGTAGGTATATAAATCTCAATAAGCTTTTTTATCACTGTATTGTGTATTTGATAATAAATTCTCATTGGGTCTCGCTATACCAGTAAAATTTTACAAATTATTTAAGATTAATTGCAATTTTTAAGATAAAACCCGTCGATTTTCGATCACATTCGTGACACGACCTCCGTGGCGTAATGGTTAACACGCTAGACCGCTAATCCGGAGGTTCTGGGTTCGATCCGCATCCAGGGTAGATTGGAAAATGGCCTTTTTAAATTGTCCTGGGTCTTGGATGTTTATCTATAAATGTATTTATCATAAAATATACGATAGTATCGTGGAGTTAGTAACCCATAACACAAGTTTAAAAAAAAACTTACTTTGGGGCTAGCTTAATCAGTGTGATTTGTCCCTATATATCTATATATATTTATTTATATTTACATTATTTTCTAAAGCAAATATTAAAAAAAAAAAATAAGGACAAATCACCCTAATTGAGCTATCCCCAAAATAATTTCAAACTTGTTTATTGAGATACTAACTCAAAGATACTATATTTTATAAAAAACACCCAGGACAATTTGTAAAAGGCCAATTCCCAACTTGCCCTGAAGGTGATCAAACTCAGAACCTCCGGATTGGCGGACAAGCGTGTAGTCACAGAGTATGTAAATCACAGAGGTCATCGTCCAGAATAGAACGCCAGAACTTGGACTTGTACTCGTAGCTATTACTTTGAAACTAGGAATTATTGCAAGTCGGCGGAAATAGGCTCTGTCTACTCCGTAAAGGATAGAAACGTGATTAGTATGTTAAACAAAAAGACACAAATGTTATTTTTCATACTGAAAAAACGATCCTATTGTGTCTTTTTCACTAGGTATAGGTACCCTACCCATTTCAAATTAGGGATTTTCAAGGCAAGAGTAAATAGGCATTTTTGAGTCTGCGTGTAACACCTTAGACCTCATCTTATTTTCACATGAGGCTAGATAGAGGTCAAACGCCCTAAAATCTGTAATAATAAAAAAATAGCCTATATTTTTTTAAGAAAGCGGAATCTGATCAAAGTCCATTTTCCTCAGGAAAAATCAGCCAATAAATTATTCTGACGAATGCGGTATCCGATCAAAGTGGCCAAACTAAATCAATAATAGGGCAAAACACCTTTAAGACAAAATGTTCTTTCTAATTTTATTTACTTCTATAATTACACTATAAGGCAGATATGATTCGATACCAGATCATCGATCTCCAAACGAAAGTGCAACGCATCGAAATCGAAAGTGGTAGGAAGTGGGCCGGCGCGCGCGCAGCGTTCAATGGACCACATACCTTACGATTACGTAGACTGACACTGATCGCGCAGTTTGCTAATAATCGATTTATCAACAACTTATTAAGAAAAGTGATTGATTTCAATATTACTTAATTAAGAAGATGTATTTAACTTAATAGTATCTGCTAAGTAGGAACTTTATCTTGCGTATACTTAGGACTTAGATCATTTAACCAATACTAATGTTGGTTTGACCTTTGACTTATATTGACGCGTGTTAAGGGTTTTATTTTATTTGTTACAATACCATCGGTAATGATAAACGCTTTTTTTAACCGACTTTAAAATAGAAATATTGTAAATAGAAATTCTTCCCCAATTGTGGACCGATTTTGATATATATTTTTTTTTATTTGAAAGCCTTTATTATCAAATTGGTTCCATATCATTTTGGTGAAAATATGATAAAGAACTTTGGAGATATGGGAGAAACTCCTCAAAGAAAATGAAGTCGGTTGGTTTTTTTTGTTGAAAAATTTAATTATTATCTGAATTTTCTCTCGAGAAGTAACTAGACACGTATCTTTCTAATTCATCATCATCAGGTCTTTTTTAGTCTCCACTGTAGGAGCACGACCCTCTCTGTACTACCAGAGCCATATATAGCCGGAGCAACCAAAGGATTTGGCCTACACTCTCTACGATGGCCAGACGGGTTGGAGAGGTCTCATTGATGTTTATAAGCTTTGTTTAGCTTGTATTTCCTAAGTTTCCTTCTACGACATCCACGGAAAGACTTGGAGTGGTCCTATTCTACTCTGCCAGGAACCACCCGGCCAATCTTTCTAATTAAAGTAGTTTAATTTACCTTTACGACAAAAGTAATTCATTTTGTCATCAGCTAAAAGTATAAAATTTTGAACAATTCTTAACTCACTGTTACAAAATAATATAAAAGTAAGTAGGTACATTCACAAAAGTGGCCCATTCATTGCTCTACTTTTAAGACCACTTTCGGTTTCATTGTGCTTTCGTCGAGCGGACGTAATACCCGAGCGTCACGAAACGTCACGCCCCCACGTCACGTGATCACGTAGTGTAATGTGACGTCATTGTGCGAGGGATTAACTTTAAAATCCAATTATAATAATTAAAAGGTTTGGGAAATATCGTGTTATTTGTTACTTAGGTAGATTTTAGTTTTATAGTATTTTTTATGAGCTGGCTTTCTTAATAATGCGCTGTTATTGACTACCAAACATACACGGAACCACTTAGTTAAATTAAAAATAAAGAAAAATACATAATATTAAATAGCAGACTGATTTATTTATATTTATTTATTAAAATCTTTATTGACCACAATGGTACAAAAGGTGAACTTAACGCTAATGCATTCTCTACCAGTCAACCTTTAGGAAAAATAGAAATTATTTAATTGCGATAGGCGCTTTAAACATGTACTTAATAATGTACTATTTACAAGTATACTTAAATAAATTCATATAATACACTAATCTATATAAATACCGTTATATATATATATATACTACAATTTTTTTAAGATAATGACTAATTCTGCTGCGAAAATTTTAAAGAAAGGTACGTTTGAACTTTCTTCTAAATAAATATCTGTTTGAAATACTTTTGATGTCTTCAGGTAAGGCATTCCAGAGTCGCGTAACTTGAAGAGTATTCTTACATTTAGATCAGGATAACACACATCAGCATAATCAATAATAGGAAGAACAAGAGATTGTATTAAAGTAATTTTAGTTTTGATAGGAAGAAAATTTAAAAGTATTGTAAGGAATAGGTGACTTTTCTGCTGATCTCAGTGACCTGATTTCTCCAGCTAAACGTAGAGTCCATCAGAAGACCAAGATTTTTGACGGATTGAGTGAGTGAGATGTTAGTATTATTTAGAGAAATCGAGGGAACAGAGCTCATATCGATCTCATATTTCAACTTTTTTTACAAAATAAAAAAGAAACTCATAGGAAATCTTTGCAAATGCTATAAATAAAACTTAAAGAAAATATAAATAAAACGAACAGGTATGACTACACTAGGAAGAGATAACAAAAGGATATTTACCATAAAACACGAGTTATGTTTTAACACAATCATAATATTGTTTATTATTAAATCCGCTGGTTGTTTCACAAAGTCATAAAGCCAATGAACATAAATTAATCACCAATATTTTGTTATTCTTATTTAGTAGTAACAGATGTTTGTTTAGTTTAATAATTTATTGGATGTAATATTTATGATGACATAGCTTTTTGTCTACTTTATTTATTGGGTCACATAACATCAACCTTTATTATATATAAAATAAATGTGTACTTTTAGCAACATTTGCTCTTGTTGGCAAAATATTTTAGGTAATCCTTGATTACAATATAGAAAAGTAATTACTTATTTAAAAAAACATACATACATACATACAAAACACATAATTTGGCAGCAAAAATCCGCCATTCTGTTTTTTCTTAATTTTTAGTATACCCAGTGTCACTCTCAAAATTAAGACGAAACGACACCTCTCAAGACTTTTAGGCTGCACAGCGTGCCAAAGAAATTAACAAACATACATACGAAAAACATAACCCTCCTTCTGGCGCAGTCAGGTAAAAAACTCTCCAGTTGTTTGGCAAGGCGAAGTGACGACTGGTGAATTACCTCCAATTTTCACGGAATGGTGGCACTGGTAAGCAAAACGTTGGTCGTCCGAGAGCATTGGTAGACGATATTAAAAAAAATACGTGGGTCGACAATGGTTTCGTTAGGCAAAGGACCGGGATGAATGAGATGAGAGGCCTATTCCCAGCAATGAGATGTGGAGTGCTGTCGTTGATGACATTGACGAATGTCATTTGGATATCACATATTTTGACTGTCTGAAGCAGTACAGTTAAAGATGTCACAGGCATCTTATTGTCTTATAGTGACCTTGACATTATTATTGAAGACTAGGTCTTTAAATTTGGACGCCGACTTTGCTATCTGGTTAATTTTCCTATAGGTCGACAGGGAGATAAGGTTTTAGCGTTAAGTCTACCTATTGTAGATTTTTACCCGACTGCGCCAGGAGGTTTATGTTTTTCGAGTGTACTCGTATGTATGTACCTATGTAAATTTCTTGGGCACACTCTGCTTTTAGCTTGAAAGGTGACATTAGATTTATCTTGATTGGGAGATTGACACTGGGTTGGGTATATCAAAAATTAAAAAAAATCAAAATGGCGGAATTATGGCACCAAATTATGTCTTCAATTCTTTTTTTTATTTAAAGAAACCCTATTGAGTTGGCTACCAAAAGAAAGGATTTTATATATGGATTACAAATATATGTATATCTATATATATTTTACATGTTTAAATGTAATTTGGAATGAGAAATGCTAAAAAAAAACATAATCTCGGTCATGTAGGTATTGTATCAGGCAGTTGGTTATTTTTTTTTTTTAATTACTTGTTTCAATAAAGTTAAATAAATAAATAAGAATCTGAAGACCGTTTCAAAGTAAAAATTCTATGTCCTCCTTTATGAAATCGGTATTACTTTTCACAAATACCCAGTCTCCAGGATCAACTTGACCCAGTTGTCTGCGCTTTCGTTTTTATGTCCGTTTCGCACCGTGCTGAGAATCATAACGCAATGCTTTGATATCAGTGATGTCACTTTCCGAGACAAGGACATTTTGCCCTTGTTATATTTTGGGTAAACTAAGGTACTAAGATACTAACAGGTAAACTGCGACGTAGTGTGCAAAGTCAAATACCTTAGCTAGTAGTGTAATTGTTCATATGTTTTAAAAATAGGTCAATATTTCCATGATTATTTGACTGCAGGGACCGGAATACCGACATTTGGTATCGATATATCGATACGCAATGCTGTGGGTCGCGAACGCAATTGGATTGGTTCTGATCTACCCTTTGGGTTGCGAATGTCAGACGGCAGTCGCTCTGTCTAACAACCAGTAACCTCGTCAAATACTCCGGTCTCCGAAGCGTTACCGCTGAGGATGCAACCGGGAAATATGCTCGGATGATGATGATGATGATATCCATGATCATATAAATGCTATAACGTGTTGTTTTAGCGGTTGCTGCTTTTTCTTCTCCACTTCGCACTGTCTTCTGCCTCCTTGAGTAACTATTACCATGAATATTATCTTTGGAGAAAAACGACCCGGTAATTTTAATACGGGCTCTGAATTAGCTATTGTATGTCACGGGGATATTGAACAATCTGCATCAGTTTTGGCCAACCAACTTAAATTTCTTTTTGTTAGATTTCCAATAGAAATAAAAAGAACTTTTAAAATATCTGTCATGTTTGTTTGCATGGAGAATCACTGCGTTGCTCTCATTCGCCACACTTGATGTGCGAATGCAAACTCGTCACATGTACAACCTTATGTAAGTATGGGAAGAGTCATGTTCACATGATTACATGATGGAAGTTTAGCTTTACTATGGGAAACGTTAATAGCTTGATTGGCGTGACATGCTACTTTTTTAACCGACTCAAAAAAGGAGGTGATCAATTCGACCTGTATTTTTTTGGATGTGTGTTACGTGATATCTTCGCCAACTGTAAACCGATTTTGTTGACTGACACTATGGTAGATGGAACCGCAAAAAAGACATGAGTACTATTTTGTTGACTTTTTTCTTCCTTACATAAATCTGCGAATTGTTCTCATTTCAGCTGAATGGAGATTGATAAAAAAAGATTTAATTGTCGATCACTTACATACACTTATAACATCAGCCAAAAGAAGCTAGGCAGTACATACTTATTCTTATTTCTTTATTTTCATGATACTCTTATACATAGATGGTTTGTAGGTAAGAACATGTACTCTGGCGAAGTGCTTGAGTTTATATAATAGGTAATAATAGTAGTAAGTAGTATTAAATCCAATAAAGCTTAAAATAATTATGTACCGAGATCGGTGAAGTCAACTAAGAGGACGTATGCTCAGCAGTGGACGTAAGAAGGGCTGAGATAATCATGTAGAATAGAATAGAAAAACTCTTTATTGTACACCAAAAGAAAAAACAATATAAACAATTACTTACAATAGGCGGTCTTATCGCTTAAAGCGATCTCTTCCAAACAACCAGTGGATGGAGAGGACTATGAGAAAGACAATGACGGTGATGTAACTAAACAAGAAGGGAAAAGAGAAAAAAAAACTGTAGTAAACTTGACGTAGTAACATGTACTTTAACACATTGCTGGACACTCAGCCAGATACAATAGAAAGAACAATTGATCTAAGTCTACAGACTTAGTGTCTCCAGCAATATGTTAAAGCAGAATATAAATCATATATTTTTTATTAAGGTAATACATAACAGGTTTTTATCTTAAAAATAATTGCAATGTTCACACCCTGATTAAAAAGTAAATGGCACTGAGCACCCAAAACACTAATTAACATAAATATTTTTGGAAAATTTTTAAACGAACTTTATGGCGGCCGTAAATAAGATATTTTATCTAAATGATAGGGTTTATGTCGACACAACAAGGGCTAAATATCTGGCTGCTAATAAAAGCAATATAAACTGTATCAAACACATATTTTCCTACATCGTAAATTTCTTAATTAATGACGGTTATTTTATAGGTAGGTGGTATAAATAAGCTATTTTCCTTTTGAAAACATCCCACCCGGGATGGTTTCAAAAGGGAAAACCTAACCTAGGTAAAAACCTACGTAGGTCATTTCAACCAAGTGCGATCATTTGTGAAGATTGATAGATTAACGTGTTAAATTTATTTAATAAAAAGAAATAAACTACTACACATATAGTCCCATTTTCTTTGGAGGCTAGTAGGCCATTAGTTGCACGAATGTGTTACATGACGATTAATGAACCGGTTTTAATAAGTAAAATATTTATTTCAAGTGCGAAATAGTAATCCAACTGGCACACTCCATGAAATTGCGGTGCAAGTTATAATATTCTAACTAAATTAAAGATATAGGTAAGAAAATTACAGTTCAAGCTGTGCAGCCGGTGGAGTTCTTTTCATATTCCTTGGTGAATATAGAAATAGAAATATTTTTATTTCCCAGAAATAATACATGTGAACAATGTTTCCTAATCAACAACATGTTATTACACAAATAAATAAGTAGTGTTGTGTACAAAGGAAATGTATGCAAGAAGATTTATTTATTTATTTTATTTGTTATAGACGAGCAGCTCAGAGCTGATATGTCTATTTCACACAGTGCTGAGAGTCCATAAAGTCTTTTCACAGTACCTAAATAAGATACTACCTATATGCATTGCCCGAGGACATCAGACAAATATCTAGTAGACATTTATACAAGAAAAAAGTGCATGATTTACTTTTTGAATCTTTCAACAATTAGGAGAATTCATCGTTTCTTTCTGATCTTCAAATATATATATGTATATATGTATGTATATGTATCTATATAGTATGTTGTATGTATAAATATAGTATATTTATTTTATACGATATTTATGTATGATCATTTAAAAGTACTTATTATTTCTGGATTGTTTCTATCTATTTTAGACGCCAACTATTCTATCTGTTTCTCTTCTCCTAAAGGTTGACAGGGAGAGAATGCTTTAGCATTAAGTCTACCTATTGTAGCTTTTGGCTCAATGAAATTAAATAAATAAATAAATAAGAATAAATATCTAATACATAATATAAAAACTGTCGATCAGGGCAGATGTACGCTCTTTAACATGCTATTAGTTCTTTAGACCATGCCAAAATATTAATAAATAGTAAAATGTCAGTCATCAACATTATAACAAACAAGGTTTTACATTTTCCAAATTGCACATAAAAAAAATCTAGAATCTAGATCTAGAACTAGGAAATGTGTAAGTAATCAATATTTTGTAAGAAAATCAAATTAATATTAACCTATCTGCCTTCCAAATGAGGTACATTTGTGTACTCTCCCCTCCTATAACTTGTACCAAACGTGACGCAACGGCGTCTACCGAGACGTCGGAAGTGGGAAGTTATGTCATTGCATTGCGTGATCCGCGAGCTAAGAGATCATGGCGAAAATGCTGGGTGCTATCGCTCTAGGAAGCCGTTTGACGGATGAGAATAGGTTGTCGTGACATGTGGGAAGAGAAGGTTGCTTTTTATTAATTTTTCTGAATTAACAGTTTGTTTGAAGCCTAAGCCAAAAGAATATTATCGTTTTCAATCGACCAAAAAGATTTTATACGAGTCACTGACTCATCGATCAAAAATATCGTTTCTATCCTTCGATCATATATTCTATAGCTGCACAGTTCCTTGCAAAATCAAACAAAATATTGTCCCCTTGTCAATACGTACATAGGTAGATGTATACTATTTAGAAATAGAAATAGAAAATCTTTATTTGAAGCATAAAAATAACAATTTCAAGTATTGCAAAAACAGTTTATCTAATTTAAACCTTAAGTAACTGAGATTAGCGAGAAAATAAATCCGTATTAAGTTCATTACATATTACCTTCTACCTATGTCCAGCAGTGGACGTTATGCGGCTGAAATGATGGTGATGATGATATTACCTTCTGGTTAGATTGGTCATCTTTCACGTAACGTCAGCGCGCGGCCACCGAGCGAATGACAGCGAAACAAGGCATAATACCACAGAATAGAGACTAATACTCACGTACAGAAGTCTCACTCAACAAAGAAATTCGAAGAAATATCTACTCAATGTGGTTAGCGATATGGTTTAATTTAGATCACGTCAGAACTCAGCACTTTTTCGTTTACATACCTAGACATCCATTGCAGGCCAATTTCATTCTTATTACTCATATACATACGATTCGTGTAACTGAATTTACCACCCCGAGGGGCCGGCAGGGCGCATAGTAACAATGTAGGTACATTTTCGATATCTAAAAGGGAAGTGACGCAGGCCTGGTGATACTGTTTTATGCCTTGTTTTTTCGGTGCCATTTTTTAGGCGGCAACTGTGCATCTATAGAATATATGATCGAAGTTTCTATCCTTTTAAATTCTGAGCACACATTTTGACGAATAAAGAGTATGAAAGATTGTGACGGGGTTTTCACCTTCTCGTCAATCATCATATGCTTAAATGTCTTATAGTACTGGGTTGTGTCTGCTTAAAGCCGCAAGACCCAAAATGCTGTATCTGCCCCTTAGGGATATTAGGATTAAAGACGTGATAGTGTATGTAGGTATGTATGTAGGAAAATAGGTGATCGATGGTCTTAACAATCTCTTACCCTTGACCTATTTGACTTATTTTGGAAGTTAAAATTTCTATTGATCCCGTCTACTCACTACATACTATACGTACGTACGTATTGTATAAGTAGATATTTATTCTGATATATATTATATAGTAATGTAATGTAATGCTTTATGTATATGTTCTTAATATGTTATATGAATTATTTATTGAATCGGTAGTCATAATTGATTAATTTTGCTTTTTGCGCCGAACAAATTATTTTTCTGTTTATCCTTATGGTTTACTGGGAGAAAATGCTCTTAGCATTAAGTCCGCCATTTGTTAAAAGTATGTTTTAAGAGTATTAAATTAAAATAAATTAACTATACCGTCTAAACTTTAAATTTCTATCTACTCACTACACAATATCACGTCTCTGTCCCTAACGGGTCAGACAGAGAGTTTTGATTCTTGCGGCTTTAAGCAGACAGAGCCCAGGGTCGCAAGACCACTTTAAGCGTGATGGTGGTCGAGAAAGTATAAAAAAAAAAAGAAAGTGGAAAAAGGAATCAATATAGTTATGTGTGGCTAACCGCATCACCTATTAACATGATTCGTATTTTCGCCTATTACATCTACTCGCCTACCAACGTTTGTTGGCACGCATGTCATCCTTGATAACTTACAATCAAGGATGCTCCAGACCGTACAAAGTGAAGAAGAACAAACCGGAAAGCGGACCCGGGCTTCGCAGCATTACAGCTGAGGATGCAACTGGGAATACGCTAAGATGAGAGAGAGAGAGAGACATCTACTCACCTACCAAATTTCATCCAGTCAAAGTATACATTTAAACGCCGGGCCAACCAAATATACCTGGAAATCGTCGCTCAAATAGGTAGGTGTACAAAAAGTGCTAAGTGATCACTTAGACCTAAAATCACTTAATAAACATATCTGACCAACTTGTCATCTCAAAGGTCAGTGTCAAGAGTTGACTCACAAAGGATTAAAAGGGACGAGCAATTTCTGCGCAAAATCTCTTGACTCTAAAAAGAAGACCGCGAAATCTTTAGCCCCTCGCATAAAGTGTCGGTTAATTTACACATCAACATGTCAGGCCTTTAAAACAATTTTTAATTCTCGCTTTTTGCATCGTAAAATATGTGAATCGTCAAATATTTTGATCTCTCCTTTCAATTTTCTTGTCTTTATACTCTTAAAATAAACCTGACTTGATGCATGCGTATCATAATACCTATTTTTTTAAAATAAAATAACAAAATATTTATATTTCAATAAGGCATATTTTCCTTTTAGTCGTAAGTATTTGTCACTTGGGTTTGATGATTCGAAAAGGTCATAAATGTTAGTTTTTAATTTCGATACAATGTAACTTATCGTCTTGAATTTTAGAAGTACTTAGGCTTAATCTCTATATAACGCATAAAATGGCAGTAACAGTGGCTAAAAAGACTAGTAAAAAGGGGCGACTCTACTTTTATTGCTGCCCTATCCTTATCATAGGGTCGGCAGATTAAGTCAGTGTTATCCATCTTGTTCTATTGCCAGTTAGTTTGTAGGTCACTCCTTTCCTTCATATACTTAACACATTAACCCACCATTTTGATGGCTATTCAGTTCTTGACTAATTTTTATATCTTTATCAGGTCTTTTTTACTCTCCACTGCAGCACAGGCCGGAATCTCCGTTTTCGCCTCGATGACTCATGTTGGCTCACAAGAACCGGGGGAGAGGTGCGGGTGCGGGGAACGGGGACGCATATTGCGCGTACCTTAGGAGATTCCGTTCTGTTTACTCTTACTGTATTCTGTGACTGCAGGAGAACGACCCTCTCTGTACTACCAGAGCCACATATTAGCCAGAACAGTAAGAGGATTTGGCCTACACTCTCCACGTTGGCCTACACAGGACAGGTCGGTCTCAATAATCTTTGTTTAGCTTGTGTTTCCTAAGTCGCCTTCTACGACATCCACGGGAAGATTTAGAGTGGTCCTATTCTACTCTGCCGGGAACCACAGGCCAATTCCTATATGATATAAAATAATGAAGTAAGAAATGATGAAAAAATACCTCGTGAGCGGGACTTGAAAAAGCGACCTAAGACCATTCCCTTCCAACTGAGCTATCACGTGTCTCGCCCTGCATGTCGAATTCCTCCACCATGTCCTACGACTTTATTAGGCTTGCGTCATTCTTTATTCTTCACTCATCATTTCATTATTTAGTTAGAGTAAGTACTTTAATACTGTTTATAAATGCCTAAACCAAACCCTATTAATTTTGTTCTTCTTTTATCGAATTCACAGATTTCTTAATACTTTAAAAGTTATCCTTCACTGCACTTGGAAATGAGGTATCGAATTAAGCTGTTACGCCATGCCAAGGTGTTTAATTAAAAAGACACGAATTGGCTATGGTCGGGCAGCCGCGACACCATCCTATTCATAGACGTCACCGCAAGCGTTCAACTGTTTTACGTGGCACATAATGCTACAGTCAAACATAAATAACTTTGATTTTTTATTTATATCCAAAAATAACATGAATTACATTACAATTCTTTGCACCCGTAAACCACGAAGGTTTGTCCGGGAGCATATTGTCTACTTTCAATCTTAAAATTGGGTTAGTATACATCTGACATTATTTAAGTACTTATATCTAAAGTGGTTAAGTAATAGTTAATTACATAAATAATTATAACAACTGTCGTTCACTACAAGTTCTTAAG
This sequence comes from Acrobasis repandana, assembly GCA_963576875.1. Classification (NCBI taxonomy): domain Eukaryota; kingdom Metazoa; phylum Arthropoda; class Insecta; order Lepidoptera; family Pyralidae; genus Acrobasis; species Acrobasis repandana. The sequence continues at coordinate 6,912,784 of OY756238.1, forward strand.
ACTCTACATTAGATAAAAAGTAAATGGTATATTTTATGGTGTCCTCTAATCTACTATCGGAAATAGAACAATTACGTAAAAAAACATATATCGAGTCTGAACCATAGCAGATGTTAGACGAAGGCTTTTGGCTCTACGAAAGTTACCATACAGATAATTTTACTCGGTAATAATTTCTAAAGGCTTAACTCTTATACCGTAAGGATATATAGACATCTGTCATTTCTTTACAAATAAACGGGCAAGTTCGAGTCGGACTCGTACATGAAGGGTTCCGTACCACCGTACAATGTTTTAAAACGCTGAAGAAACACGTTTCTTGTATGACGACCCCCTTTAATTTTTAACGTTATCTTATCTTTATTATTTGTTGTTATAGTGGTCCTAGTAATATATAATTAATGAAAATTTCAAGTATCTAGTTAATGCCATTATAAAGATCGAGTTAAAAACGCTGAAAAGAACACGTTTCTTGTATGACGACCCCCTCTAATTTTAAATTTTATCTTATTTTTAGTATTTTTTGTTATAGCGACTATAGTAATACATAATCTGTAAAAATTTTAAGTGTCAGGCTATTACGGTTCAAGAGATAGAGCCCTGTGACAGACGGACAGACAGCGGAGTCTTAGTTTAGGGTCCCGTTTGCACCCTTTGGGTACGGAACCCTAAAAAATTACCATGGAAAATTATTCTTACATAAATAGTTATTATTTCTCTACATACTACGGCTTCCTCTTTATTTTTGTTATTAATTTGACGAGTGTTGAATTGAAGGTCTGTATCGATAAATAGAATCAGAGCTAAAAATGTTACTTATAAAGTAGAATAAAAAAAAAATTGATTGTTTTCAACTTAGATGTTATTGGCCGAACGAGCGAAGCGTCTCAGTTTCGAGAATACCTACAGGTCGCATTTTTTAACAGATTTTGACGAGAATGGACACTCAAGTTCCTTAATTTGTATAATTTTTTTAAGTCTATGGGCAGAAATAGGGGAGAAAAGGGGGGATCTTTTCTGTAGCATTATTTATTGACGATTTTAATTAAAGAGAGGCACACTAAGGACTTTATTCTATACAAAATGTTGCAAAACATTTTCAAACGGAGGAGTAGAGTAGGGGAAAGGGGGGAAGATTACCGTAGCGTTATACAGGGTCTAATAAATATAATTTTTAGCCCCCCATACAATTCGACCGATAAGCTGATCCGAGTTTCTATGGAAAGTCAAAAAATATTTTTTATATTTCGATATATGTTTCTTGGGGAAAGTTGTTCAGTATCATGGACTGAATTCACCCTTAAAATAGTTTCAGTATATTTTTTTAGACGTTATATACTTACTCGTATGTATGGACGGATTTCATTGAACTAACTGGCTTTGCTACTTCGCGAGCTCTACTGTTCTCACAGAACCTCTAGTTTTATTTGGGTTAAAAACAATGTCATAGTTCACCCACTGCATTATGCAGACGACTGTACCGTCAACGGCACGTCTGCCCTTTACCCAGTAACACAAATTGCGGCTTGGATGCAAAAAGTACCTTTTATAAACGCGACACTCCGTGCCAAACAAAAACTAACCTTATCCCCATTACTTAAATCTAAATTCTATTACTACGCATTCGCATACCTTTTTTAGAGGTATAACTTTTTGTCAAGCAAAAACTCACCTTATCCTTCAGTGTTTAGATTTCAATTATAATGCTTGATTCGCACTCGTGCGTCAAAGTTTGTTTAGAAACATGACATTGGGCGCGATCTTTGAGACAATGCGTGCATCGAATCCAAATTAACATGTGCTAACAAATTTGCCAGTAATTCGCTAATTCCGTCACTCTATATTTTGGTGCTTTGTCTTTTAATAGAATTGTCTACGCAAAGACAAGGCTGTAGGGTTACTTCAAAAGCGGTACGCAAGACGTACGTACGTAACTGGGTATCCGCATGTCTGTTTAGTCTAATTTGGTTTGACATAGAACCGTGTCTTGTTAGTGTCGCGTAGTCCGATTAGATATACGTTAAATTTAATATTTATGTAGATATATCAAATATTTCGAGGCAATTCAATATTTCTACTTATTATAACATAGGTATTTTACAAATCGTTTCTTGCGTTAGTCTATGTATCTGTTTATTCATCCGATAGGATTCAACAGATTTTGATGCAAATATTTTAGAGCTACATAGAAATTATTTTTAGCATTATTTGATACTACCTATTACTAAAGGCCCATTTACACAGTGTAAGTTTCTTGCCTCTTGCATATAATTAAATTGAAGCAAAAGAAAACTTGCATGGTCTAAACAGAACGTCAGCCATACAAATCATTTATTGCTTCAATAAAATTGTATGCAACAGGCAAGAAACTTGCACTGTGTAAATGGGCCTTTATTCACGAATGTTATCACGCCAGCTACACATATTTTCTGCTTAGTCTAATGATTGACCGGCAGAGAATGCCATTTGGCATTAGGTCCGCCACTTGTACATTGTTTCTAACTGTGCAATAAAGTTTGTAGGTTTGTAAGTCTGAGATTTGTATGAAACATTGTGCGATGAATTGTTTTTCACAGTCATTAGCGCACACTAGTTACCAGTATGATAATCTAGAACCTCCTCGATTTATATTCATTGAATGCAACGATATTCAAGATAAACAGAAGAAAGTTATTGACAAGTTTGACAGCTCTATGACAGCCGGAAGTAGGAAGAGTTGCATTGTCTATGGGCGTTATCTAGTTTCCGGTGACATAGTCTATGGTATGGAGGTCAGGGTTGAGATTAACTGGATCATGTCGATGGTTTGACGTAGGCGGACGACATTTTGAAAAATGGTTGTGTATGTTGTAATGCTTGACAACAAAGTTAGAAGTATAGTAGTAGTAAGTAGTTATTATAGTAATTTACGTACTTCTTTCTTTGTCATTTTTATAGAAAAAGGTAACACCTTAGATCTAAAGGTACAATATAGGTACATTTAAGGTAATGAAAAATGTGACCAGAAATGAAATGTTTTTGTGTGACTTTAAAAGGGTTGTATTTGTACTACACGAGCAATCGGCGGTAATGCAGCACGTTACCATCTTTCCAAGGTAAGATAACTTGTAAATTAACACAGTTTACAATTTGAAAAAGCCAATTCTTCTTTTTAGAGATTATAACTCGGTTTTGCACCATTTCATGTTTGTCCACTCTTTTTTTTTTCAATTTAGAATTAGATATCGTCTTGTCTTTCGACTTGGATATCGCTTTGCCGGTGTCAGTCTCGAAACCACAGTCTAATTTAGCAATTCAGTTGTAATTACCAATTTCCTACAGACGCCTGTGGTCCACATACGGTCAGCTTTCTTAACCGCGAGCCGTGACTGAATTATGCTCCGTTTGATTTAATTTTACTTCAGTCCAGCTAAAATCCACTAGTTTCGAAAAAGTCAAATCAGATACTTTTTTCTTAAAGTCAACACAAATCGTGACGGCATAGTTTCTTGGAGTCAAATAGCGCTCTTAATAGCAGTCTTTCGATTTAGTCAAAACGGATATAATCAAATAAATATAAGTGCCATTATTTTGTGATGTTTTATTATCTGATGATGATTTTAGATTTATTAAAGAGCGCTATTTGACTCGAAAAAAATTACGTCATCGTTGTGTTTTTCATACAAATCCCACAAGAAATATTTGTTTTGACGTTTAGAAAAAAGTGTCTGATTTGACTTGTTGTCACCTAGTGGATTATTATTTAACTAGCGAGCTGCAAAAACATAGACAAACGAACTTATCACAATCACCCTGTTTTTTGTTGTTGCCACTTCTTGTCGAGTCGAAATGGTTCAAGTTTATTATCAATTTCAAATGATCTGTGACCAGTATGTGGCCATGGCGATCCCTCTGTCGTTAGCCTCATTAATTGGACACACAAGGAAAAAAAACTTAATTACTCACGTAGAGGGCTCATAACTTTCATAAAAAATTGTTTGTTTTTATTTTAAAATTACTTACACATCTTCATAATTTGATATCTTAAGACTTCGAACCTCCAAATCAAATTAAAGTTAAAAGTAAAAAATCGCGTAAACGCTGTATTCGCCATTACATTTCCCGCACATAAGTGTATGAATTGAAAACAAAAATAACCTTAGAAGGGTTATTGGCCAATCCTCCCAATTTTGGTGACGCGCCGTCCGCATACAGCGACCAACATTTCTTGAGCCTTGCAAGTTTCTTTTCTTTTTTACTCACATTATTAGCAGCGTTCGGACGTGGGTCATCATTTTGTGGAAAGGTTCGGCAATTTGCGTAGTCTGTTTGTATGTACGGCACATACGAGAAGACAAAGGAACACAATGGCAGTCATTAAACGAGATATTCCTGTTAAAGTGGGCTACTCATGAATATTTTTGTATAGTTTGAAACTGAAGACGGTACTAAATGGACAGACCTACAAAAGTTGCAAACTGCAGATTTTATTTTAAGAAAGAAGTGACCTTATTTTTAATGAACCAAATGTTTTATAAAAAAAAATTAATGATAGCTAAAAATTTTAGATCAAGCCACCTTTGGAGCAATGAATCATCCATTATTATGCTGCGAAATCAAAGACAGATAGATAGACACTTACGCGTTGAACTTTTAACAACCGTCTTTACCTATCAGTGGTCAAAAAGTAGAGATGCGGAATATTCGCTTGGTATTCGGTATTCGGCGTAATCGGCATCTTTTCCACTATTTGTATTCGGCCGAATTATTCCGTTTTGATGCCGAATATATTCGGTTCAAGCATTTCTATTTTCTTGGCTACATGAAATGGTGTAGAACTCAAAGACAAAACTTCTTGTATAAGATTTATGTTATATTATAAGTCAAAGAAAACATATTTATTTCTTAACCTATAGTTATACATAACTTTTGTTTTGTCATCTCCTATTTCGTCAAAAACGACCCAAGCACGTGATCCCGCCCACTCATGTTGCAAACAATAAAGTTAACATTATCAATATTTTAATATTTTTGTAATGAAAAGCTCCTTTGTTATGTTTGTAACTTAATCGTGCGATGTTTTGAAGCAAAGTGACAGCGCGGTGTGTGAGCGGGTAGCGGGTGGTGAGGTACGGCTCGCTAGCCATCTAGCCAGCAGCGACACGTAGCTTACATGTTATAAGTAGAACCTGTTTACGCGGCAAAACAATTTACACAGAATAATTCGGCCGAATATCCGGTTCGGTTAAGGCTAAACCGAATTATATTCGGTATTCGGTTATTTGGTGAAACCACTATTCGGCGCATCTCTATTAAAAAGACGATACAGTGATTTACCTAAGTAATATTTATAAAATCACTATTATTGCCTGTCTTATCTTATTGAAAAAACTAGGGGAGTTTTTTCAAAAACTTTTTGATAAAAATATGGTTTTTTCCACATTTTGCTTTTATTTATATAATATTTTTAAAAACAACAAGTAATTTTTAGCCCGCTCATAAACTTATCAGAATCAATTAACAATTACTCGTATCGATAAATGACTGTCATATATTAAAATTGATTTTGACAGCGCAATAAAAAAATCAATGATGTTATAATAAAACATAATTTAATAAAAAGATAAATAAATAAAAAGGAGAAGACATACTGCGCCGACGCCAGATGACGGGATAAGTTGAAGTAGAAATACCTGTGTTACATGCACTTTGATTGATTAAAATGATAACATTATTCATTGAATACTCCTTGATATCTTTTATTTACACTCAAATTAGACTGACAGTTTGATGCTGATTAACACTTAAAGTGATCTTAAAAACGTAGAATCAGCGTTAATAATGGGTATAAAAAAATCTTTATTGATATTAAAATATGAAGATGACATTACGCCGCCCTCAGGGCGTCATCCATCGATAAAAAAGGCGAACAAAAAATGGGTATTCTAAGTTAATTGATTGAGGAAAATATGTTTTTTCGTTGATTAATACGAACTTTTTTGAGGACTTGATCCTAATTCGATACTTTATGATTCATTAGATATTAGGTCCTTACATATGAAATTGCCGTTCAGTATCAAAAAAGTGAAACAAGTTTTTTTAAATGAAATTATTATTTAATCAATCGGAGTATGCGCCGTTGTTATCGATACACTTCCGCCATTTTATAGGCAGATCATTGATACCTTTAGAAAAAAAATCCTGGGAGCGAGAGTCTATGAACTGTTTGAAGGCGGTTTTGACTGCCTCATCAGATTTGAAATTTTTTCCTTGTAAAAAGTTATCCAAATTTTGAAAAAAGTGGTAATCGGTTGGGGCAAGATCTGGAGAGTATGGTGGGTGACACAGAGGTTCCAGTCGCAGCTCCTCTAACGATCTTTGATGTGCAGTGTGTGGTCTAGCGTTATCTTGAAGGAGCAGTGGGCTAGAGCAATTCATCAGTCTCGGTTGTTTAATGGCGAGCTTTTCCATCATTGTTTGCAATTGTTGGCAATACAAGTCTGCAGTAATCGTCTGGCCTGATCTCAAGAAGCTGTAGTGGATAACACCAGCACTGGTCCACCAAACACTAACCAGAATCTTCTTTTTGGTCAGTTTTCGCTTAGGGCAAGGTTTTGCCGGTTCTCCAGGGTCAAGCCATTGTGATGATCGCTTCCGATTGTCGTACAGGATCCATTTCTCATCACAAGTCACGATACGGTTCAAAATCCCCTCATTATTGTGGCGATTAAGCAAAGAAACGCAGCAAGCAACGCGTGTTTGTTGGTTTGCTTCAGTCAATTCGTGCGGTACCCACTTTTCGAGTTTTTTAATTTTTCCGATTTGGCGCAAGTGGATAAGTATCGTTTTGTCACTTACGCCGAAGGCTGCTGCTAATTCAGAAGTGGCTTGAGATGGATCCGCTTCCACTATCGCCTTCAATTCTTTGTTATTCACTTGAGTATCAGGTCGTCCACGAGGCTCATTGTGTAAATCGAAATTTCCAGAACGGAAACGTTGAAACCAAAAACGCACCGTTCGTTCGTTAGCGGTGCCTGGTCCATACACGTCGTTAATTCTTCGAGTCGTTTCTGCAGCACTGGTGCCACGGTGGAACTTGTATTCGTAAATAACGCGAATTTTCAATTTGTCCATAGTTGTTGTTATAGCAATGTTGAAACTCAAACAAATGATGTTAAAACAAATGAAATACGAATTTTAAAACAATATTCTTCTGGCTTTATTTCGAAATAAATTTGAATTTGGAATTCCTAATGAAACGCAAGATATTTGATTTTAAAGTTGCCAGTATTGAAAATCGGCAATTTCATATGTAAGGACCTAATATGTAAGTATCTTTAAAAATATATTATAGTTTATCGACCCACCACTTTTAATGAGATTATGATGAAGATGAAATTGCGCGGACGTATGGGATGGTTAAAAAGGACTGAGGTATCAAAAAAATATCTGTAAAAATACTTATGGTAGGTTAGTACCATAATAGCACATTTGAATTATATTTTTAGGTTGGTGGTTGTATCAACGCTGTGTCATGTACCCGCATAAAGTTTAGACAAATAAGTGCCTAATTATCCGACCACTAATAACTTTATTTCATTTTAATTTTAAAAAAATAATAATAAATCTGTCAATCCTGTCATACATAGTGTTGGATTAAGTAGAAAATAAATGTAAGTAGTCTTTATTATATCCAAGTGAAATAAAATAAGCTATCTACATAGAAGCAGTTACCAAACTTCCGATTCCGACTGTAGTGTATGTACCAATGGTATTCGTAAGGTGTAGCTGAGAAGGTTGTTTAGTCAGTGTTTAAGAGACAGTGCTACTGTAACTGACTCTTAATAAAAAATAAATTATGGTAATTAACTGACTTCGACACTAAGTTTTTCAAGTTTCTGAAATAAAATACCTACTTATTAAAAAATGAAGTAAATCATTGATTAATAATTGAGGATTTGACGATCAATCAAACTTCTGCAAACTTCTCGACATGTCCCCAAGGCTAACTGGTAGATAATGCATTAGCGTTAAGGTTAACTACTGTTTACAGTTTAAAGTGAGAACGTTAAGCTTTACTACGCACATTTGCGAAAAACGGCCACTTTTAGCAAATGTGCGTAGCAAAGCTTAACGTTCTAATTATAAACTGTAAACAGTAGTTCATAAAATACTTTGAAGGGTTATCTAGAACTTGGTAGTAGCAAAGTTTTAAATTATGTCTCCGTTTTCTTTGAAATGATTTATTTAAAATGGGGGCAGCACTGGACCCCGGAAAATTTAGGTACGGCCTTAAGTCTGACTGTAATCAATCAAATATAAAATTGTCTTCAATAAACAAAATATATAATTTAGCCAGTTCAGCTACTAAGCTATTGTTTAAATGCAATTTTAAATACTCTGTATCTAATTTTACAAATATACCTCCGTGGTCCAGCGGTCAATGCGTTTGCCTTGTGATCTGGAGGTTGTGGGTTCAAATCCCACTGGAAAGCATACTTTGTAAAAAGTTGTTTCCAGTCTGGTTAGGATATTGCAGGCTTGAATCACCTGATTATCCGAAAAGAAAGATGATTCCGTGCTTCGGAAGGCACGTAAAGCTGTTGGTCCCGAACGCCATCTAGCGTTTGTATCTATCCTAGGATTGGTTCTGGTCTACCCTTTGGGTTGCGGAGGTTAGACGGCAGTCGCTCTGTGTAAAAACCAGTAACCTCGTCAAATCACCTAGGTTAGGTAGCAGACCCCGGGCTCTGAAGCGTAACCGCTGACGATGCAAACGGTACGACGATACATATATATAAATATATATTACTGCTCTACGTTTAAAAATATGTTAAAATAACATTCGGTGACAAATTGAACGAAAATTAGACGCTTTATTAAATATATGAAAACTTCAAATAATCAATAAATATTTAAATTAGTTATTTAGCTCAAATGCAATTTCCTGTGGGTAAATAATAAATTAAACTTGATTGGAGGCGCCATCTAACTCTGCCGCGCCTTAATACATTTTCTCCACAACGAGCGGTAATTACAGGTATCCCGTCGAACTACACCGACTGCTTTCCTTAGATGCGTCGATATCCTCTAATACTCAAATTGAATGGGCATACATTCGTATAATAAAACTCCTTCCCATTATCTTATATATAAAATTCTCATTTCGCAATGTTCGTTCCCGTACTCCTCCGAAACGGCTCGACCGATCCTCATGAAATCTTGTGAGCATATTGAATAGGTCTGAGAATCGGCCAACATCTATTTTTCATACCCCGAATCTACGCGGGCGAAGCCGCGGGCGAAAGCTAGTTTATATAGAAAATCGTAGTGATATTTACTTATATGCATTTTGACCATCAATTAATCATCATCAGCCGCAGCCTTCATCATGTCACTGCTGGAAATAGACCTCTCACATCGTCATCATCATTTTAGCCGCATGACCTCCACAGCTGGACATGTCTCTCCCAAGGATTTCTAAAATGACCGATCTAGAGCGGCCTGCATCCAGTGCTTTCCAGTGACCTTGGTCAGGTCATCTGATCAGGTGATTAGAAACGAAGCGAAGGACACCCACTCACAAGGTTGTGAGTGGGTGTCATTCGCTTTGCTTGCCAATACGTGGTTGCCATTCGAGAACCTTTTTGCCCCGTTGGTTCGTCGCGCTATGTCTCCTCTTCCAATGAATGTCGTTTACCATGATCCTATTGTTGTCTCATCCATTCTGAAACCGCGATCGTTATGATGTCGTCGACCTATCTTGCCAACAAAGGACCAACCATTTGTACACTTGTAATAATAAATAGATTTGAAATCTACTGATAAACAAAAAATACTTCTTAATGCGAGATGGGTTCGCAGCCTGCAATACTGTGAGTTTTTTTTTAAATCACTGTAAATAAACTGCTACAGTTCATTTCTCAAAAAAATTACATATAAATTTCAAGGTTTTTCTACAGACACTCACAATATCCAAAACACGATTAAGCGTTTATTATTATTACAATTCAAACGTACCTACTTAAATAAAATCATCGATTTACCAAAAAATCGACTTTTAATAACACGATCATTACAATAGCTTTAATGTTTAGAACATAAAAATTAAAACCAACCAACCCATTTAAAATAAAATATTAAGTTAACATTTCACGCAGAATTTTATGCATAATACCTACTTGTTAATAAAATAAAACGCATAAATCACGGCAAAACGATGTACTAAAGATAAAGGCGTATAAACACGATTCTTTATTATATTTACTTAGCTGTAAATAATACGAAAATAACCCAGACTATGTCGGAAGTGCACATAATACTCGCGAGAATCACGACTCGATTCGTCACTCGATTTCCGATTACGATACAATCGGCACGTGTCCACAAGGACGAGATAACATTCGATTAATTGTTCTAATGGAATTTATTATTTTTATATCGATGTAAATGAAAGTTACTAAGGAAATGCAATTCGGAAGTGTCATATCACGATTTGTAGTTGGTAGGAAACAATGTATCGAATCAGTTCTATTGATATGTCAATGATTATCACATTTTTTTTTTAAATTGATCGGTTAGATTAGCGTTATTTATCAATTAAGGCCGTACTTAAATTTTCCGGGGTCTAGTGCTGCCCCCATTTAAAATAAATCATTTTAAAGAAAACGAAGACATTATTTAAAATTTTGCTACTATCAAATCCTAGATAACCCTTCAAAGTATTTTATGAACTACTGTTTCCAGTTTAAAGTGAGAACGTTAAGCTTTACTACGCACATTTGCGAAAAACGGCCACTTTTGGCAAATGTGCGTAGTTAAGCTTAATGCTCTCATTATAAACTGTAAACAGTAGTTCATAAAATACTTTAAAGGGTTATCTAGGATTTGATAGTAGCAAAATTTTAAATAATGTCTTCGTTTTCTTTGAAATGATTTATTTTAAATGGGGGCAGCACTGGACCCCGGAAAATTCAGGTACGGCCTTAACGGAATTTAAATCAAATATGTACTTAGCAACGTTTTCCGATTAGGGTCATTCTCCACATCACCCGGTTGGTTGACTGGTCCATTTACACCGTTTGTGTATGAAGTTAAATACCTAAGCCACATGCAATTGTTAATTTTACTAAGGTTTAATCGTATCGGGAAATTTATAGGTGCAATGCAATACACAACGAAGAACGTCAAGTTGTACCTGTTAGTTTGGTCACAAAATAGCATTTTTACGCCAGAATTGCAATCACAACTGATCGCAAGCAAACTGTAAAAACGTTATTGTCCGAGGTGCACAAAACAAATCGTTATGGCCAATAAATATTGCTTATTTGCCGATTATTGCTAAAACGATCAAGTTACGTTAGTCCATTGCGTACGGTTCGTACGCACGATTTAAGTGCAACTTTAATTTTACAACTCATGAGGTCGTGATCCTAAATAAAATAAATAAATAAATACGAGTAGCTAGGGACAAATCACACTAATTGAGCTAACTATCCCTAAAGCACAGAATACATAAGTGTACAAACAGAATGGAATCTTACAGCGTCTCCCTCAAATGGGCTCCCCCGCACTTTGTGCGCCTTTTTGCGTTGCGTTGCACGCAATTCGAGACGTGTCTTGTCTTGAGAACTGTCAACTAATAGTAACCATCATGGTGAGAAGATGCGCATATAATAATTGTTTATCCACCTAATACAACAAATTACCGTATTGTTTTGCGCCGAATATGCAAATTACTATATTACAAGAGTGTATTTAGTGCGTTACATTATAAATGACTCAATAATAATCAGTAAAGTGAACTAATGGTGAAATGGATATGGACAATGGACATAATTAAAAATATTTGTGAAGTGATATTATGTAGCTGTTTCCGACTTTTCTGTAACATTTAATACATATAAAACAGAATATTTTATACGTCATAGTGTTCGCAAATCTCCCGGTATGGAAAGATATAATCATAAATTGTCAGAATCGGTCCTTGATATGCCAGACAGAAAATTCAAAGCTTATGTAAAGAAAGTACTTTGTGAGAAGGCTTATTATAGGACCGATGACTATCTTAAAGACAAAAAGGTCTGGCTTGAGCTTGGCGCGGGTCCCTCTTAAAGGTTTGTATACTTAGACATGTCATAATTTTGGGTACATTGGTACATACTAAATTTACAAATTGACATTATTTTAAATTTCGTAATTCTTATAATTCAATTTAATTATGACATAATAAACAATGTAATCTCTGTCCATCTATATAACTAATTTTAAGTTTTTAGTTTGTTAGTTGACGTCTTTGGAGAAAACGTGCAGTGCAGTTTGTTGCCGCTTCTTCTGCACTTGCGCCTAGGAAGCGGCGTAAACTTAGCTTTAAGTAACGATTTGACGTCAACATTTGTGCAAAACAAAACAAAGTGACTATTATTAAGAGATATTATAAATATCCTATGATAATAAAGATATTTTTGAATTTTGAATTTTTTTGAAATATGTCGAACTCGTTAGTAGGTAAGTATTAAATTAAATCTGCGGTGCGACCCTAAGTATAAAACTCACACATCGACGTATGTACATATAAATTGTTTCGTTTGTTAGTAGTAGGTATATATGTTACTCTGAATCTATGAAGTGTCATACCAGTGCATAAAGTAAGCTTAAACTTGTACGATGGGATACTAATTCAACGATACAAGGTTTATAATAAATACATAATATATAGATAAATACACAAGACCCAGAACAATTTGAAAAAGGTCATTTTCCAACTGGCACTGGCTGGGGATCGAACACAGAACCTCCCGATTGGCGGACTATCGTGTTGACCATTATGCCACGAAGGTCGTCTAATAAGGTTTACATTATCAGTTTTACAAGTTTGCTTTTAAAATAATTAAAGTCTTTATATCATCAGGTCTTTTTATTTAGTCCCCACCCTACTGAGGAGCCCAACGCTCTCTGTACTTCTTCCTTTCCTTATCCCACTCTAGGCGGTGTCGTATTTGTCGAACAACTAAGCCGACCCGAAGCAATTATATCGGCTTTTCCCCCGAACATTTACTGTGCCGATCAACGCCGACCTGAATAAATGTGTAGCAACCCTTAGTCATCTCAACCGTAACAACCCTCTCTGTACTACCAGAGCTAAAGCATACGGTGTATAAAAGTGTACTCTCCACACTTGCCAGACGGATTGTAGAGGTCTGACTGATGTTTATGAATACTTTTCTTTGTTCAGCTTGTATTTTCTAAGTCGCTTTCTATTACTTCCACGGGAAGAGTTGGAGGGGTCCTATTTTAGTCTGCCGGAAACCACACTGCTAGTTCGTAATTTAAGACTTAACAAAATAGATGAGACATGTAATATTTGCTATTATCTAAAATTTTGACAGTACTCTCAAGACTGGCTTCTTTTCATTGCCAAAAATCGCGAAGTTTTTGACGTACCTAAATGAATAAGGAGACTCGAACCCAAATAGAGAAACAAAGATGATCTAGGTACTGAGATTGCGTTTGTACACCTACCGTTAAAGTTATCTTACCACATTGCTCTCTTTATGTACCAACTCCTTAAAGTAGAGATGTTTACCTGAAAAAGATGAAAATATTTTAGTTATACCAGCTATGCAAGTTAGAAAATGGCCTTTTTCAAATTGTCCTGGGTCATGGGTGTTTATCTATATGTCGGAGCGTATAATTATCATGGCTGTATAAATTAGAATTCCTTTACTTTAATGTTCGATGACGTTTGGTTGGCAGCAGTCCTGTGTCAATGTCAATTTGACTATTGACAGTTGACGTGAAGTAGAAAGGCGCGAAGGACTGAGTTGACTAGGGACAAATCACGTCACGTTCAGACTTTTTTTTTTAAATTTATGGCTTGACGCTACTGCGTATTAAGCCAGGAACAAGTTAATAAAACGTGGGAAATTCTTTTTTCCTAACAAGTTACAATCAAAGGTTTGTGTAGGCCTTTGATTGCTTTAAGGGAGCTTCTGGCGACAAATCTATACGAGTCCACTGGTTTTCATAGCCGATTGAGTGGCGGACGACGCCCGAAAACGCCCACATAGTCCGCGAAACAAATATCACTACAGGCATGAGCATTTATAACACCAAACCACACCAATTCCATATTATAAGGTCCACTAAAATCAATTTGCAAAACAATTTAAAGAAAACCCCAACCTACAATTTAAAGAAAACACCTTGACTTGAAAAAACCATTCGGACTTGCTTATCGTAGTAGTTGAAAATACTGAATAACAAGGGTTCTTGTGTCCTGGAGTGAGCTTGGACTCTGGTGTGATATTGAGATGCTGGATTATGTTGGAAATAAGACTGGACAGTGAATTAACCCATGTGAAACATCATCGAAGCATTTGTGAAGCTTCGCGCTCTGCAATCCTGTGTGTTTCCATCGAACCTCAAAGAACTTCGTGTCTGATGTGTTCCAAGTCGACATATATATTTATTTATTATAAAATATAGTACCGTTTAGTATCCCATAATACAAGTTTAAATTGATTTTGGGGCTAGCCCAATCAGTATGATTTGTCCTTATCTATTAAATTTATTTTTCATTTTAGAGAAAATGTTATTAGTATTAAACGGAATAACAAAAATATAGAGTACAACATACTATAGGTACATACACAAGCACCAAGATTGTTACGCCAATTACGTAAAACTTAAATCAAAACCTTCGCGCGATCTTGGCACAGATTAGCAACCAATTTGAACACGTCACGTGACAGGCTACAATTTTGAGACCAAATGCATAATTCATTTTATTATATATTCAGGCAGGTGTGAATGAGATTAAATTTAGAGTTTACGTGACATTGATTGGTTAGTGTAATTGCCAGATTTGTTAAACCCTAGCTATGTAAATTTTAACTGTAAGATCATATCATAAGCTCAATAATATTCATACATATCCAAACGTGTTTTTTTTAAGTGCAGAAAGATTTAAATCCTCTAAACAAACTGATTTTGGAGCTGAAAGTTGCTAAAAAAATACATTAGAGGTCTGTGACAACATTTATTATATTTGGAAAAGAAAATGCGGGAAAGCGCACCCGAGGCTCCGAAGCAGCATGAAGATCCAACCGTGAACGCGCTAAGAGGATGATATGCAGGTTTGGGACAATGAGGTAAATAAAAAGTTATTGAACTTTATATTTGACCATGTCATTTACATTGTTGGCTCCTTTAGCACTCCATTCGATGAGACATGATGTCAAAATATTTACACAAAAACTTGTCAAATTCCTCATTACTAGGGTGGTCTGGAGACATATCAATATGGTGCAGTAAATCACATACCTACTTTGTAAAAACAAAGAAGGTCCGAGGCTACACAGATAGTAGTAAAGATTTACGATGACAGCTACGTATTGGCGGTGTGTACTTGAGCAACAACTCACCCAGTCATGATAGGGGACTTTAAAATATAAGTAGGTACCTTTGTTCCGGCGTTTCTTGAGTACCGTAAAATAAAGCTAAATATAAAGTGTGGATTAGCTCATTGAAGTGGTAGTGGGCGGGACACATAGCACGACGAACCGACGGCCGATGGGGCAAAAGGGTTCTCACATGGCAACCACGTACTGGCAAGCGAAGCGTAGGGCACCCACCCGAAAGGTGGTCAGACGATCTCACCAAAGTCGCTAGAAAGCGCTGGACGCAGGCCGCTCTAGATCGGTCATTTTAGAAATCCTTGGGAGAGGCCTATGTCCAGCAATGGACATTATGCGGCTTAAATGATGCTGATGATAAAATATTTTGAGAATACTCAGTACCAACACTACTCTAAAGGGTCATACAAATATTATAAAGTTGAAGACATTTGCGTGTTTACGATTTTTTTTGTCATTTTGTAGGTCATCATTGACTGGCCCAAAATAGAAACCGTAGAAAATTATTAAGTTGGTTGTTTAAATTTATGTCTAATATTGTTGTTGTATTTTATTTTTAGGTGTTTTACCCGGATGCGCCAGAGGGAGAGTGTTCGAAATTTTACATTGACTATACAATTGACCAAATTTGTATTAATTTTGATTTTTGTCCAATCTTGATTTATGTAGTTGCTAACTAGATGTTGCTGCTGGTTATTTTTTATAGGCCGACAAAAATATATCATGCTGTCAAAATATTTCTTTGGCTTATCTTTGTAACTGATCAAATAATTTTAATAAATATGTACTTTGTAATTGCTTGCTTTTTTTACTAGTATAAGTATTTGCAAAAACACATACGGTACATATGATTACAGACACCTATGACCAATGATCATATATTTGACAATTCTGGTAAACAACTTCTTCAGTAAAATTTCCAAAACTTGATAACATCCAGATCACAATTTGCTACTCAATTATTAATATTGCTATAAATATATTTAATTTCCTGACAAAATAAATTTTGGAGCTTACCAAAACTTCTTTATTTAGCTGACCGTTTAAATGAGAGCCATAAAAAATTTTCACTCACTTACCACAACAAAAAATACCATAAGAAACCATAAACAATACCAATGTAACAGCAAACTACTTTGTTAGATAATGAGGTTTTGCGTCAACAAAGCTTGAATGATATTACAGTCGCTCCCAACTGCTCTATAAAAACATGACAAAGAAGAGTTACTTAATAGAGTAATAACTTAATAGAATTAATAGAAAAAAAAATGTGTAAAAAAATGACTCGTGCCCAGTTTAGGCTCAAGCGTAACATTTTTGCAATGCACGCAAAGGCAACCGTGTCAAAATGCCAATAATTGACAGAAAAACTTTAACTTTTTTTAATCTGTGACAAAAGCAGCCGATTTTGAAGGTTGCGCAGGAGTTGCCAAACGTTGCAGTGGCGCTAATTTTATGAAAATTCTAATTATGTTTGTTTAGAGGTTCGTTTTCGGGTTTCATCAATTTTATTGGCGTCGATAAGGAAATTGGGAGATTGCTTCAGAATCTGAGCCATCGTGACATGACGGAAAGTGTTGCGTCTTTGAAATATATATGCTTATTATATTTTATTTCTTCGGTAAGTATGTAATTATAATAGAATACCTACTTTATTTTATATTTTTATAAGGCTTGGAAGAATATTACTGATATATTAAGGTCATATGTATGTTTATTGGAAACATGCATTCATGAGTACGGTTCTTTTTTTGTTTAAGCAGTACTGTCTATTGGCCTATCGCTACTTAATTCTATACTTAAATTCCTACTTATTGCAAAAAAAACTATGTTTTAATACAATAAATAATTACAAAAAAATTAAAAAGACGATGCGGCTAGCAACCCATCACTATTGTCATTTATTTTTTCCACTATCAGGCTAAACGTGGCCTTAGTGTCTTACGAACCTAGACTCTGTCTACCCCGTTAGAGAAAGAGACGTGATCTGTATCTGTAAATTAAATAATATCCTTTTCATTAAATTTACAGAAAAAAAAACATAGGTATTTAGATTATTCTTTAAAAAAAATTGTCCTTGATACGGCCGTAAGCCTTTGTCTAGCGTGACCAATCGCGCCTATGACACTATAGTCAGTTAGTGGGTCGCTTGCAATTGCAAAACCAATTAATTGAACTGATACTATTACTTCCATTTGTTAGATAACTTAAGTTAGACTAGGAAAGAGAATTACCTACATGCTTAGTAAAAGAGATAAATAATTACAAAAAGGAGATTAATTAATTTTACGCCAAAGTAATTTTATGTTACATTACCTTATAAAAGTGACTTATTAGCAACATTTATTGAATAATATTAAGATGTTAAACCAAAACTTGCTTATTATGCCCTAATTCTTTAATCTATTGACAATACCAGCTAATCTTCGCATCAAAGGACAATGGCCGATGCACTTCAAACCCTGACCCGTCGACCCGTTCACCCGTTTCCTAGTTTCACCTTGAACCGAAGTCACGAGAAGAAATTCTGACTTAATTTATTGCTGGTTTTTCTGATTTATTTGTGTGACGATCTTGTTCTTAACTGTCTATTTATTATTATAAGTCCTAATTCGTTTATAAATTGTCAATATTAACTAATTTTATCAGAAAAGGACAGTGGTTGAAGTACTATAAACCCTGACCTGTCGACCCGACAATCCGTTTCCTAGTTTCACCCGCCTTACACCGAGGTCACCAGAAGAGATTCTGACTCAGATTATTGCTGGTTTTTCTGATTAAGGCCCCGCCAGTTCAGAGCCAAGAAAACTGTGAGTGTTTTTAAAAAATCACTGTAATTAAACTACTACAGCTTATTCCTCAAATTTTACATAAGATTCTTAAGGCTTTTCTACAGACACCTACAATAGCCAAAACACGATTGAGCATTTTTGGCTCGATAGAAAAAAAAATCACAAACATACCTCCAAATTTAGTTATATACATACATTACATACCTCTAAGATAGTAGTTTAATAACAGTGATTTTTCAAAAACACGCGCAGTATTTCAAATTGTGAACCTACCTCGCCTTAATATCATCACATTAACATTTAGTTCTGGTAGAGCCACGCTACCGGCAAAACTCAGTTTTGCTAGTAGCATGAATGGGCCGGCTTGTCCGAGGAAGTACCACACTCTCACAGAAAATCGACGTCTGAGTAGTAGCTTCAGCGCTTCTATGCTTCGTTCGGTGAGCGAGAGCCGGAGCCCCCCCCCCCATCCCCCCCATCCCCCCCCCCCCTGACCGATCGAAACCAGTATTTTTTTCTCCCTGACCGATAGGAGGAAATTAAAACATGATTCTGTGTCTATATTTACTTTATACCTTATTGCATTTAATTAACCCATTATGTTACTAATTAAGATAAGTGGGTCACTCACGTAACAACTCAGCTACGGGCCGACATGTAACCCATTATGTCCTAACGGCCGTTCGGCACCCGATTTTACGTGTTCAAGTTTTTGCTCTTTACGCGCGAAAGATATTATGAAATCCAAGAGTGTGCTATCAATGTGGTACTAGAGGAACATATTTTTATTTACTTTGTTTCAATTAGAATACACAACTTTGAGATCATAAAATAATTCAGGCCATAATGAATTTGCAGCTATATAGACAAGCGCTGCTATAAATATAAATTGAATAGCTTATGTAAACAATGTAGAGTACAGCGCACCCAGTAAATGTTGTTATGCTGCCCTAATAAACTAATTCACTTTAATTACTGCTGTTGATTTTTCATTGAGAGTGTTGCTTGATTGTAGAGCTTGTAGAGCATTTTCATAGAGGCATTAAACTTCTACTTACTAACCGGTAGTGATCTTCAATGTACTTACATACAAATCTTACGTAGTACCTAGTATTAGATCAGTAGATGTCGCTTCTTATCATGTTAAAAGCTAGCTCCATTTTATTGGATGCTTTTTTGAAATCTATTATTATTGTATAAATTTGTGTCAATATATATATATATTTTTTTTCTCTCTTATTCTATAAAGATTGTGAGATATTTTTGTTGCCCTTCAATGTTCAATGTTTAATGTTACTGTCAGCTGTCAATGTTGTTTTTCTTAATAACAGTTAATGGCATTTTTTTTTCTTTTTCTTTTTGTTATAGGTAATTTATAATAGGTATGTACTATTATGTCGGTAAAATTGTATATTACGATATTGTATTGTCGTGGCATATAGATAGGTGTTTTGCGATTTACTTTGTGTTTTTTTTTTTGCATTGCGTTAGTGCATATTTCCGTGACGTCAACTAGGCTCCAACGGAAGACCAGCGCTGGCAGTCCTTACACAGCCAGCATATGCTGAGTTGGATCCTTTTTGAGAGCACCTCTAATAGGTTCCGATAATAATATCTGTTATATATATTTTTGTTTTTTGTGTGTTTCTCGAATAAAGCATTTTATTATTATTATTACGTATTAAATTAATGCATACGGGAATTAACGCGATCGCGTTAATTCCCGTATGCATTAATTTAATAATAATGCAACGCGATAGTTTAAAAGTATTTAGTATTACGTAGTAATGTCATAAGCCCTAAATGCCACTTTCAGCGCGATGGTAGGCGTGTATATGAAAAAAATAGGTTATTAAGTAAGGTCGCTAGCTACTACGAATAATTACATGACAAGTATTCCTCGAGATTTTCACCCATTCCTTTAATCATATAATCTACATGAAAAGATAAGCAGTAAATCCTACATACTTTTTACTAGCTTTAATTTAGTTCTCCTGTCCCGTACTCCCGTTATCTGTGTCCGTAATCAAATCTTGCAAGCTAAATTAGAGTTTATTAGACCCACTTCCCATTATTTAATTGAGCTGAAACTTGACATACTTATAATATTGCATTGTTGGGCGACAATGCAATATTATGGCTCCTTCTCTTTATGGTTGCTTGGAAGAGATTGCTTCGGCGATAAGGCCGTCTCTTGCACCTTTATTTATAAGTTCATTAAATTATAAATTCTGTAAATTTTGTAATTTTTAATGTTAGGTACTTATTTGGTGCAATAAGGATTTTGTATTGTATTGTATTGTATGGTACCGATGACCTGATCTCATGGAGATGAAGCTAGAAGATGGCCACGGTATCTCCGTGATAAAACATCCCCACCAAGTTTGGACTCGATTGATTTGTCTTGAGGAGCATTTTAAACTTTTTGGATCATTGTTTTAGATAAAACTTGTCTTTAAAAATATATTTTTAAATAATGACTTGTTTTCTCTCAGATTAGCAAGGACAAAATCTGATTTGAATCATTTTAAAAAGTGTATGAAAAAGATTCATATATTAAACATGTTAAAATAAAAATAAAAGTACTCAGATTATATTTTTAAATAAATAAATCGATATAGACTAATCGCATAGATTTAACTTACAGTAAGTTCAAACTTATCAGATCAGTTTTTAACATTCTCCGTGCTGCTTGCCGAAGTTTACAGTTTCATAAAAAGCGAGCATACAACAAGGTTACAAACGGTTACTTGGTAAACAGATGTAAGTAAACGCACAGGTATGCAACGAGTTTGAATATGCATGCGCTTTCGTAAACGTCGGGTCATCGAAGAGGTGTTAGTTTGTGTTACTAGTTACAATGTTAGTTCAAAGTGGTAACTTGAGATAGAACCTTCAATTTATGTTAAATATTAACAATGTTTTTAAAGAAAAAAAGAGAACTATAGAAATTGCAAAATGCGATAAGGCTGCCTTAAAATCAACTAGTTGCCATCAAGTCAGTTTTGACTTGATGGCAATTTTAGAAAAAAAGTAGCTGTTTAGCTACTTTTTTTCTAAACGTCAAAACAAAAAGTTTCTATGGGATTTCTATAAAAACGCACGGTGTGACGTCATAGTTTCTTGGACTCAAATATCGCTCTTAACATCAGTTTTTTAATAAATCTAATATCATGTTCAAAATGGATATGATCAATAACTAGTTACATTATTTTGTGACGTTTTATTCTCGTATCATTACAAAATAATTTATTTTTGACCCTGGATACTACCCAATTCATCCTCATAATAGGACATATTACTGCAATGTTCTGCCGCCACAGTGTAGTATTAGCGGAGACTGTAAACAAATGTTTGACAATGACAGGTACATCGAAGTCGCAATAAATTTGTAAAATTATATAGGTATTTTAAATGGCCGTAGGAAGTCATCATACAACCACAGCACAGGTTTTTAATGAGAGTATAATGTAAAATGGTAAACATAGCGTGTGTTACAATACAGTTAGAATAATTCAAGGAACACGGAAAAGTGTTAAGAAATAATTTTCCATCGGTAAGTTACCAGATTTCATGGTTTGAAAATTAAATACGTATGATAATATTTACGCCGCCATATATTAAAAAATAGAACAGGGGCCAATGTTTGAAATGGCTGGTTTATATATGTATTCTATGTCAATGTCTTAAAACCTACAAACTACTAAGAACGACCTAATGGATTACGAAAAGGCATGCATATTCAAATGACAGCGTTTGCATGAACGATCTGCGGTGAGCCAAGACAGCTAAGGTCACACTTACCAGCAAATACTGATTAGTACTTATCTACGTTTTTGCATGTCGATGTAAAGTCATTATGTCACAAGAAGTCAAGAGATACGTGAAGTATTTATCAAGTCAATCGCTATTCCTGTATCTTCAACAGGTTGACATCACATGCCTATTTTTTTCACATGCTTTGCAGTTTTGATTGAATTTAAAGTTGAAAGAAGCAGCACAGCTAAGCATGCAAAGATGAGGAGTTGATTTAATACAGATTTTGGGTCATAACCCGGGAGCACCAACACTATTCTGAAAGCCATTAGTGACAAACCAGACTATCCAATTGTGAGGCACTGGGTACATACGAATGCGCATCAAAAACTATAGGGTGGGCAAATATTTCAATTAAAATTTTAAGGAAAGATACTAGGTTCTAAGATTTGTATTTTATAACTAATTATGGACACAAAAGGTTTGAAATAAAATCATTTTATTTTATTTATTTTGGGATCCAAAAGAATCTTTATAAGTGGCAACATATTTAAAAGGCCAACCCCAAATCTGGGAAGAGAACAGACATAGAGAAAGAAGACACATTTTGGAAGCGCAGAACTCTATTAACTTCTTCATTTAAGCGCGTTCCCGATTGCATCCTCAGCTGTGCTGCTTTGGAGCCCGGGGTAAGCTTTCCCGCTTTTTCTTCTCCAAATATATCATGCATGTCAATGGTCACCCAAGGATGCCAAAGACCTTGCAAAATAGAGAAAAAATAGCCGGAACAGTTTAAATGATTTGGCTAGGTATAGTTTTACGACCAGCCACCTGTCTGACGTCAATCCTCCTTGGGAATGCAATTGTAGCACGAGATGTTTGTGCTTAGTCCTTTAGTCACCTCTTACGACATCCACAGGAAGAGATGGAGTGGTCCTATTCTAACCCAGAACCACAGGGGTAAACTCTATTCGTTGAATTTAGCGCTTGTTGCATATATTGCCGCTATTTAGCTATGTCGTTGTTATTTGCTACTATATTGCTAAATACTTTTTTAAAGCAGTACTTACCATGGCATCATCATCCCCACGCACCACATGTCCGAACTATAGTTGTGTAGATTAGAAAAAAGTTAGGTACAAGATATATTTTCGTGAGCTAAGAAAGTGTGTGCATACTAACCTACTTACGCCCATTCATTAGTCATGTATAGATCATAATAATTGCATAAGTATTATCAAATAATACTTAAAAGTCGTTGCGATTCCTGAAAAATTGCAATAAAGTTACGAATCATCGGCAATAACTGGGTAATTTCCTTCTCAGTGTGATTCAACAAGAAATATTAAGAAACATATTATGTATCGCAGGCGTGAGTCAAAAAGTATTGTTCTATTTTTAAGCGCAATAAAAAAGTAAAAGTCTGTTTGTCTATTTATATTATGTACAGTCAACATAGTTAAGTTACCATCACGCAACTAGCGATAGATAATACCACCATCACCAATATCGGTCCTGTTTCGGACGGATAAAAAAATGCTTAAGAACGTCCACTTTTTATTCCAGTGAAAGAAGAATGAGGTCATAAAAATACAAGTAATTTTATTTAAAAAAATATTTTTATAAGTAAGTAATTAGTAGACGTTGGGAGAAAGAGTGCCAAAGTAAATGGGGACTGGGCGGGTCACGTTTGCCAAATGGTGCCAGAAAGATGGGCTCATAAAACTACCATATGGACGCCAGAAGACGGCGTACGATTAAGGGGAAGGCTTAAGATGAGATGGATGGACGACCTGTCTGCTTTTGATATGGATTGGAAAGAAACAGCTAAAGATCGAAGTAACTGATAACAACAAGGGGAGGCCTTTGCCCAACTATGGGACCTGAATTAATAAAAAAAAGCGGCCAAGTGCGAGTCGGACTCGCCCATGAAGGGTTCCGTAGCAGCAAGTAACATAATATGAAAGTTCTAAAGGTAAATTGCGGTTTACGATTTATGACGTATTAAAAAATAACTATCTATGATACCGAGACCACTATAGTTTCAATTGAAAGTAAATACTTTGAGGTATACTCGTACTCGTATACCACATTTTTTTCAGAATTATTTTAGTAATATTTCAAAAGATACGGTGGGGGGACACCTCAAATTTTAACTTTGTATTAGATTATCTCAAGACTGGGGGGTTTGCTACATAGTTTCAAAGCAGTTTTTGTTGCATTTTAAAAGAACTTTTCAACGATACCCCACACGTTGGGGTTAGTCCAATTTTTTTTTTTTAATTAACTTTTCTTTTTATGTGAAAAAAACATTTTTTCATAATTTTAAAAAGCAACTTTTGGAACTTCAATATTTGTGACAATTGGTGCAGTAGCGGCGGAGTACGAGCGCGGACGGACAGACAGACAGACAGACAGACGGACGGACGGACATGACGAAACTATAAGGGTTCCTTGTGGACTACGGAACCCTAAAAACAAGTAAGTATTTATCTAAAACGTATAAAGTGCTCCTCGAGACGAATCAGTTGAGCTCAAACTCGGTGGGGTTATGTTGTTTTATCATAGATATGCCGCGAACATTCGGCTTCGTCACGAGATCCCGATCTCATGCTCATCATAAGTGACAAAAGCAACTTACATAAGTACCTAAGTGAGGTTTCAACTTGATGGAATAATGGGAAGTGGGTCTAATTTAGCTTGCAAGGTTTGATTACTGACACATGGACAAAAGGACTATTCTATCTGTTTCTCTTCTCCTAAAGGTTGACAGGGAGAGAATGCTTTAGCATTAAGTTTACCAATTGCAGCTTTTGGCTCAATAAAGTTTAAAAAAAAACTAAAAAATTAAAAGAAAAAAAAGGTCAGGTGAAACTAAATAAAAGCTTGTAAAAAGAATTTATTGAGCATAAGAGAAGAGTACTCGTAGGATGCAGGTTCAATATCATACTGACCATATCAAGAAACGGAAAGTTACACCAGGTAGAATATTTACACAGTATATTTATTAACCAGGATGTTTGGACATCTTGGTGACATAAGAAAACAAAAGTGACACGCGGATGATTAAGTTTTACTAAGAATGACCACAACATTTTATTTCCTTACTGTTTAAAATTAATACTGTGGTTTGAATTATATTTTTTCGTCAAAGATGTCTTTTCCCTGTAAGCTGATACATCACCACTGGATGGTAAGAAATGCATCATCATTGACTTTGGTGTCAAAGGCTCGCTGGGTTTTACTCAACGCAAAAATCCTTAAAAGGACAAATAAAAAACAAACCGGTCAAGTGCGAGTTAAACTCGCATGAAGAGGATTTCGTACTTTGCATAAACTTTCCTGTAATAGGTACAGAACTATCATCTGTACTTTTGCACGCCTCATAAGCGAAGCGCATGAGGTAGTGCTCTACTCTCGCCTTACAAAAATCAAGTGATTTTTTTAACTAAATGTGTCTCTATTTATTTTCTATCGCACTTGTACAATAATATTTACACATAAATGTCAAGGAAAAACACTAGTTTCAACACTTATGGCACTTTTAAAAGACATTTTGCCTTTTAAATAAATAAAAACAATGTTTAATGAAATCATTTTGTGGACGTCCGTGTGTCTGTATGTATGGAAACTGGCGTGGTCACGATAACTCCCGAAAAACTTATCTGATCAAGTCCATTTTTTTTATACGCTTCAGTATTATCCAAAACTAAGTTCTTTCGAAGATAACGGTCTAATTCAATGTAGGTTTATCGTAATTTCAATTTAATTGTGAAAAATGAGATTATGAGGCGTGCACTTTTGGATTTTCCAAACTTATCTGTAATATTTTGAGTAATTAAAAAAAAACCTTATTTAATCTTATTAATTCTTTCATACTAGTCTGGGAGAAAAGAAAACACTTAGAATGTTCCAGCTGCTTCTCTTCCTTAAATCCTTGGGGGAGGCCTATGTCCAGCTTCCTTTAGCTGATATGATGATGACGATAACGTTATAATTTATCTGTATCTTATTTAATCATACTTACCAGGTTCGTCATTGGTAACCTTCATTAAAGATCTTGGGATAAGTTCAAGGATCTAAAATTAAATTGACATTATTAAAAAGTAATAAACTGTAGACGAGATAATATTGTTTATGGCTGTCGTCGAACCACCACCTGCGTCTCAAAGATTTACGATGTCAGCCCGATGTCGTCCGAGAATCATATTTATGTGATGTTCAATGAATGCCCGACTTCAATTGATCTAAAATGTCTTTAAAAGGTCATATCTTTTAGTTTTTGCATTTATCTCTTGCCTTAAATGGCTTTCATTACCTATAGTCGATGTTTGTGGTACAAATTTTATCGATTAACTTACCTTTAAGATACATTTTATTTCTGGAGTTTAAAAACAAGTTATTATATAAATAATATTTTTAGAAACAAGCTTTTATCTAAAACAATGAACTAAAAAGTTTAAAGTGCTCCTCAAGACGAAACAATTGAACCCAAACTCGGTGGGGTTATGTTGTCAGAGATGCCGTAGCCACCTTCCGGCTTCATCATGAGATCAGGTCATTGATACCCATAATATTGCATTCTCACCTAGCTTATGTATGTGAAGTTTCAACTCGATCAAATAATGGGAAGTGGGTCTAATTTAGCTTGCAAGATTTGATTACGGTCACACAGACAACGGGACAGGTAAATCTAAAAAAAATATTGTTTGTGTGAAAATTATTTTTTATTTTATTTTACCTTACAAAAACACTGCTTTGAAAGTTTTTAAACCAATTTAGATAAATGTTTGACTCAAACAATATGTTTAATGAAAACTTTTACCTTTTTCAATAAAATGCACATAAACACATTGCGTACCTATGTATTTACGAACAGCTGTATGTTGTGTAGATATTATAGTTACACACAACCTAACTTCCATTCCATATATACTATCACGCCTGTTTCCCACAGAGGTAGCCAGAGACTATGGACCTCCACTTGCTACGATCCTGAGAGACCTCTTTTGAGACATAATTTTCCACATTTTTTTCTTTTTCGAATTAGAATAGATAGAGACAAAATGTCTTTGTAAAATGGTGGACTTAAATATGGAAAACTGGAATCAAATAGATACACAATTACTTGGTCCAACTCTAACATCTGTGCAAAATACTAGGGATTTAAAAACTGTAATTAAAAAAAATATATATAGGGTCTAATAAAATATACTGAAACTATTTTCAGGGTGGTGGAAAGTTGTTCAGTATCATGGACTGAATCCACCCTTAAAATAGTTTCAGTATATTTTGTTAGACGATATATAATTAAGCTTTAAAGATTGCTTTAATCGATTTATTTGATTGATTTCATCGAAAATATGGCAAGAAAATAGTCTCAAAGACCTTTTGGCCTCAAATGGAACCGTTAGGCAAATGATTGTTTAAATAATAATAACATGTCGATCATTATTCTATTTGCATTACGACAACCAGATGACTCAAAGATCATTATTGCACAGTTAAAGTATTTTGACCTTACGCCTTTCTAACTGACCGTTTTAAGGAATAATCAATCACAATAAAACATGGTTATACTATGTTTAAGCATAGTTCACACGAGTTGAGTAACTAAGCGCTTAGTATATCTTCTTTTTCCGTTTGGGCGAGCTGTCTGTAATCATAACTGTCCCGTGATATAAGGTATTTTTGTTAGCCAAATATAGAAAGGTCGCTATTTTTTAAAGTATAATTTAATTTATTTATGTAACCAGTAAAAAACTTTGAAGCAGTGATGAAGCTAATGTTGCATTAGCGTGTTTTATTGCTGTTTGTGGGTGTATGTGTTTATAAATATTTTCTAATATAGTTGTGATAAATTTTGACACTTATAAAGTTAGCTAGGTCTGTTTAAGATATTAAAAGGTAAGTATCTGAAAATATATGTATTTATCATAAAATATAGTGGTTGAGTTAGTATCCCATAACACAAGTTTAAAAAAAAAACTTACTTTGGGGCTAGCTTAATCAGTGTGATTTGTCCTTATATATTTATTTATTTATATGAAAAACGAAAGACAATTATTTATTTTGGTAAAAAAATATCTACAGCATTTCCACTTACTATAAATATGGTCAAAAAGCTGAATATATACAAAAGCTGATTGACAAGCTACTCGGCTCGTGTAAACAAAGCATAAGACATTTAAATGCAAGTGGGTCAGCGTTATGACATTGTGCATAATATGTTCAAAGGTCATTGAACTTCGAACTGAAATGCTGGGTATTTGCAATGAAGTGTCATTAATTGTAATATTTCTACAAGATAAAGACAGGTACCTTCGAATTGTCTAAGAGCGTTCGCTTATACTCGTATAGCAATTCAGCAGATTTTTTTTAGCATAAAAAAGAAGAATATAATTTATACCTAATGTTCCAGTTTTTTACATATTGTAATGTGTTTATCCCCTAGAGATAGACAGAGCCAATGGTCATAAAGTCCATAGGTCACGATTAGCAAGAGCCTAAAATTAAATTTTACGATCTCAGTGGGAGAAATTTCTGGAAGCTTATGTTTTTTGTTTGCTCTTAGACCAACATTACCTTACTAATTTTATTTATTTAGTTTATATAAACTAAATTAATAATAAAATCAACAGAAAAAAAATCTGAGACTAATAACCCTAGTGTAGATAATTGAAAATGTGGCTCTGGGCGAATATACGGACAGTAATGTACAGAATGTACAGACGGTCAATCAGATACCTGTGCCACCGCGCGCTTCGCGCACTACGTGAGGTGGCACAGGTATCTTATCATTCCTCTGTTCTTCTTATCGAGTCGAAATGGTTACACTGTAGCTTCAATTTCAAATCACCTGTGACCAGTACGTGGCCACGGCGATCCCTCTGTCGTAAGCTTTATTAAGGTCCTCTATGGTACATGACGTAGGGCAGCTTGGACATGACAAAAGGTGGTCCATCGACTGAATGGCACCGCAGTCGCAAAGGTTTTTATCAGCGTGACGCCACCTAACTCGGTTTTCCTGACACCTCCCAACACCAGCCCGGAGTCTATTGAGAGACTTCCAGACTGACCAGGGGAGGTCTCTACCCGGTGGGTGTTTTTCAGCAGGAGGGATACTTGACTCGTAAGGTGGATACTTATTTATCCACCTCACAACTTTTGCATTAGAAGCCTCTATTGCTGGTATGCTTGGCTGCCTGAGAAAGCTGTTACGACTCTTGAGACGTGCTAGTGGCGGGGTCTGTCCGTAGAGTAGGTGCTGTACAAGTAAAGTACATATGGTTGTTATAACAATAAATATAGTGGATTCAAGTTATCGATATTGTGTAATCGACTTGCTTTGCAACCCACAGTGCCAAATATCAAGCGGACCAAGCTCCAAAGACAGCAAAGCAAACAGAAACGACTAAAATAAGAAAGAGACATTCCATAAGTTCATGAAATTATGCCGTGTGGTTCCCGGCAAAGAAGAATAGGATCACTCCAAGTCTTCCCGTGGATGTCTTAGAAGGCGACTTAAGAAATACAAGCTAAACAAAACTTAAAGAGACCTCTCCAACCCGTCTGGCCAGCGTGGAGAGTGTGGGCCAAATCCTCTGGCTGCTCTGGCTAAGTATGGCTCTGGTAGTACAGAGAGGGTCGTGCTCCTGCAGTGGAGACTAAAAAAGACTAAAGAAGACGAAAATAAGATTAAGACTACATATTTCGTGTGTCTAACCACCGCTTTTTCAGCCTTCTCATGAAATAAAACTACACGATTCGTGTTATACCACCTTTTTTGGGCTTCTGTTAAAATACAAGGAAACCGGCCGATATTTTACCACTGATGTATGGCTGACCGCAAATTAATACCACTGATTTACTAACTCGAACTCATAAATAAAACATTTCTCTTTAATGGGCTATTTATATGAATTCATTATCTGGTCAAAGACCTAGTCTGGTGATTTTTGCAGGCGTTATAAGAAACGTCTATTGTATTACTTGTAGTTGACGTCAATGTATTGAATATTAGTGGTAACGCTTATCCATTATGTAGACGAATAAAAAGTCTGTTTACGATGATGTTGACTAGGTAGGCATCTTAAAAAGAATTTGATTGATTCGTTATTTTTCTTTTGGATACATTACATCATCATCATCCGAGCGTATTCCCGGTTGCATCGTCAGCGGTTACGCTAAGAGCCCGGGGTCCGCACCTAACCTAGGCGATTTGACGAGGTTACTGGTTTTTTTTTTTACACAGAGCGACTGCCGTCTGACCTCCGCAACCTAAAGGGTAGACCAGAACGCTAGATGGCGTTAGAAACGCTAGATAGCGTTCGGGACCAACGGCTTTATGTGCCTTCCGAAGCACGAAATCCTCTTTCTTTTCGGATAAACAGGTGGTTCAAGCCTGCAATATCCTAAACAGACTGGAAACAATGTGGAAAAGTATGCTTCCCAGTGGGATTTGAACCCATGACCTCCGGATCACAAGGCAAACGCCTTGACCACTGGACCTCAAAGGCAGTCAAATAGGTAATGTATCCAACATTACCTAATTCAATAAATTAGTAGGTATGTTTTTAATATTTTTCGGAAGACTGCCTCCGTAGTCTAGTGGTCAAGGCGTTTCCCTTGTAATCCAAAAGTCGTGGATTCAAGTCCCACTGGGAATCAAACTTTGTGAAAAGTTGTTTCCAGTCCGGTTATAATATTGCAGGTTTAAATCACTTGATTATCAGAAAGATGATTCCTTGATTCGGAAGGCACGTAAGGTAAGTAAGTTCCAAACTTTCAAAATCTAGCGTTTAGGTTTCAAAACCTATCCTGGCATTGGTTCTGGTCTACCCTTTGAGTTGCTGAGGTCAGACAGCAGTCGCTTTATGTAAAAACCTGTTACCTCGTCAAATCACTTAGTAACCTAGGTGATAGCTAAGGTAGCGGTCCCCGGGCTCTGAAGCATTACCGTTGAGGATGCAACCGGGAATACGCTGGGATGTTGATATTTTTAATATTTTTTACCTAGCACTATGAGTGTAATCCAAAAACTAAGAGTACAAAATAGTCACTATAATGTAGACTGTATTTTAATGCAAGCTGTTCTTGTTAGTCCTTCTACTTTATCGCCAAATATATTCTAAGACCAAAGCACTTTTCAAACCAATTCGATAGGCTTCGTTTTGCCCATATTCTTTTTTTCTTTCCTCACCTTTTCCGTATTGGTTCTCTATGTCAACTCCCTCCATAATTTTCTGCCCTTCACCATGTCCGCACTAACCCCCCCCCCATTCCCCCTATATCCGATTTCACGCATTCTTTCCGCGTCTTTCTCTGTTCTTATTTTCTTCTTTACCCGTCTACTTTCAAGTCAACCATTTTTTTTTTGCATCACTTCTCATTACGTGGCCATACCAGGTCAGACGATGGCTTTTTAATTTGTCGACTATTGACGTCACCTTTAGACTCCCTCTTATATACTCTTACTTGTTACTTCCCTCAAGGACATTTTTCCGCAATTTGGTCCATTGCTCTGGACCCATTTTGCGTGGAGAGCCGGCGCCGGCCTCAGCTCACAAACCAGCCCAGCTCCTGCATTAAGCCTTAAGCTCAGGACATTCGTAGGCGCCTTGACAGCTTCCGAAATAATTCCTCTTATATACTCATTCCGGATTTTATCAATTTTAGTAACCCCAGACATTTGTAGTCTTTGTTTTGTCCATACAACTTTTAAATTTTCTGATTTGCCAATGCTGACGTTCGTCGACATAAACGCCTACATTAACATTACATATCACGTCTTTTAATAGATAATCTCGACTTTATCTAGACAGCCAGTCCGCACGTCCTTCGAAGCACTTTCGTCGATTCTGCATTGTATGTAAATCACGTAAATATACGGTACTACGGTTAAATGCGTCGGGGAATAGCGGTTTTATTCATACTGAAATGGAGTAGATACGTACGTGCGTCACCGTTAGGTATGATACCGTTTCTTGTACATTTAAAAAAGAAAACCTAGATTTTTCAAATTTGGAAAATGCGGCCCTGGCCTAGGCCTCAACTTGGGCGTCAAAGAAGGTAAAATATAAAATAGATGAAGTAAAATTCAATAGATAGTTTATTTCTAGTTATTGTACTCGTACTTATTGATTTAGATTATGAACATTATTTATTTATTTATTAAAATTTTATTGATCCACAATAATAATAATTATAATTGTTTACAATTGGCGGACTTCAGTCAGCGGACAGTCAACCATTGGGATAAACAGATATTCAGTTGCGGCGCAAAAATAAATATTATAAAGTATTACATTACTCCTAGGATAAGTTTTAAAATGCTATTCCCTGACAGGGTCCATTAAGTGCATGTATGTAGGTACATTGAAAATAATTAAAGAAATAAAGGCTGTATTGATGCTCTAAAAGCCGTGTAGTTCCCGGCAAAATAGAATAGGACCACTCCAAGTCTTCCCGTGGATGTCGTAGAAGGCGACTTAGGAAACACAAGCTAAACAAAGCTGATAAATTTCAATAAAACCTCTCCAACCCGTCTGGCCAGCGTGGAGAGTGTAGCCTAAATCCTCTGACTGCCCTGGCTAATATATGGCTCTGGTAGTACAGAGAGGGCCATGCTCCTGCAGTGGAGACTAAAAAGAGACTTTAAAACTTATTTAAAAAGAAAATAAAAATAATTATAACAAGTTGCTACCAATATAAATGAATTTACACCTAATTTATGTAATAGATAACTAAGCCCATTAATTTTATTTTAATATCCCTAATATTAGCATCGTCAAGCTTGAAGTTGTTAAAACTGCTATCAAAAGGTCGTTGAACTTTATTAGTTATTCATCTCGCGAAGAGCGGCGCCCTTTGCATCATAATTCAGTACGACTGTACTGCATTACCTTTTCAATGAGGTGACAGAAGGTATAGTCAGAGACAGTATTACCCTCAGAACATTTTTCATATGAAATGATGAAACATTATTATTTCATTTTCCTTCCACCATCTCCAGCGAAATGCCAACCCAATATGATTTATTATACAATTTCATCTTAAAGTTACCTAATAACAAAGAGATAGTCGTCTCTGCCGACTACTGGTCCACACGACAAACACAACGAGTACCATTCCCAAACGGCCCTGACCACTTGCATCTCAACAGATCCTCTCTGACCTTTTTAAAAAGTGGACTATTGACATTTCAAAATCCCAAAACGGCTGCCAATTACCAGTTCTTGCGTAAGATTTGTAAAAAACATGAACTTAAATGGGTCGCAACCCATCTGATGAATTTATGTATTTCGACAAGATGATATATTTTGGGACCTGTTTTTTTACTAAATAATGTCAAGATGAACATGAAACGTGAGAAAGTTCGTAAGTCAGTGTTAGGGTGCATTTCCACCAAAGACAAGGTGAGGAGACAAGAGCATGTGGTCCAATACTTGACGACCTCCGTGGTGTAACGTGGTCAACACGCAAGTCCGCCAATCCGAAGATTCTGGATTCGACCCCCGGCCAGTTTTTCAAATTGTCCTGGGTTTTGGGTGTTTATCTATATATGTATTTATTATAAAATATAGAATCGTTAAGTTAGTATCCCATAATATAAGTTTAAACTTTAATTTGGGGCTAGCTCAATCAGTGTGATTTGACCTAATCTAGTTATATATTTATTTACTATGACAATAGCAATCCACTGCATACCTAACATCACAAAAATCATGTTTACGTTATAAACTAACAAATTGCAGATTTGTTACTTAGCGTTGTTATAATTCTTACCTCAACTCGCTTGTGCTCGGTAAAAAAGTACCTTTATTTAGTATTGACAAGGGTGTGTGATGAAGCGGGCAATTTATATTGATTGCGATACAGCAATTTCGTATAATAACTCCTTTTTCATAACAGCCCAAGTTATTGATGCCTTTTGTTAAAAAATAATATGAGGACCGATTTATGCTTACTGTTAGATGTACTTACTCAAACCCCAAAAGCATTAGACGGTCAGAATTCTTAGGTCATCTTTTATTTATTTATTATACACTTTATTGCATACAGTTTAACAAAAAAAAACAATTTTATACAAAAGACGGCCTTATCGCATAGCAATCTCTTCTAGGCAACCTTAGGGTAGTTTATTAAGACAAGGAAATGACTAAAGAAAAAGTTAGAAAATTATTTATAAAGAAAAATATAAATTTTATGTCAAAAGCTTAGAATAAAATATATGTTTATACATGCCTATTATTCTATTTTTTCATTAGGTATTACCACTTAAAAAAACCTGGAGGTTGTCATAAGTGCCTTTATATTATGTGCATCCCACAATATTTCTTAATTGGCAACACTTAGGTAAATATAACTCAATAGGTATTATGCAATATTTGTTCGAATTAAATGTCCTAGTCGACTCGGACATAAAGTTTTCAATGTAAATATTTAATAATGTAATACATATATGTAAATTACGTTAATAGGTAAATTTATAAAAAAAATACTGATACATATTGTACACTTTTAAACAAATTCTTTTAAAAACTTTACACAGACAAGTTCAGTACCTACGAGTATTTAATGTAACTTAAAATTTAAATTAAATGTAATAAAAATATGCCAAAAATTAACCAACCGGTCCACCAACAAAGACAACAAAAAAACCCAATTTACCACAACAACAATAAACGTCAGGTGACATCACACGCTGATTTGTAAAACATAACCGAAGCATCGAACCTAGGACCGGCAGGTCCGGTTTATTATGAAACCTGGGCGTGGAGGTTTGCGACACACGGGTACAGTATAGCACCCAGCGATAAGCTATAAGTTTAAGGTACCTACTTTGGACAACTCTGGAATCTGGCCATTTTATCCACACCTAGAAATGTGCATTTTGTCATAACACCTATGTAAAAGTTAACCATTAAACTATTTTAAGGGTGTATTCAGTAATTTTTGGCCCTCCATATAAACTCGGATCATCTAATCGATCAACTTATAAGGGAGGTCAAAAATAATTTTTCATATTTCAATATATGTTCCTTGTGGAAAGTTGTTTAGTATCATGGACTGAATCTACCCTTGAAATACTTTCAGTATATTTTGTTAGACCCGTATATTGGTTATTAATAAGTACTAACTGTACGCAATAATAGGCGCCATCTTAAGGCCGTACCTGAATTTTCCGGGGTCCAGTGCTGCAGTTTAAAGTGAGAACGTTAAGCTTTACTACGCACATTTGCGAAAAACGGCCACTTTTGGCTAATGTGCGTGGTAAAGCTTAACGTTCTCATTATAAACTGTAAACATTAGTTCATAAAATACTTTAAAGGGTTATCTAGGACTTGGTAGTTGCAAAATTTTAAATAATGTCGCCGTTTTCTTTGAAATGATTTATTTTAAATGGGGGCAGCACTGGACCCCGGAAAATTCAAGTACGGCCTTAAGAGTCTTCAATGTTGAGTGGAGGAAAAAAAGTTGAATATACCAGCTGCTTCTATTGCCGAAGAGACGAACGAAGGAATGGGCGAAAATCTCGAGGAATTCTGACAATAAGCGATATATAGAATAAGCTACTACTATCAACGTCCTGGTAGGACCTTACTGCTAAGTTTTCTTTTGTTGGAAAATCTTCAACCTCGGTCTTCCTTTTCCTCATCTTCCTTTTATTATTCCTTCTACTATTATTCTGAAGATTGGCATATCTTATTAGATGTCCAATCATCCTTCCTCTTCTATTAAGAATAGTTTTTAAAATATTTAATTGCACGCCTCATAAGCGGAGCATTGAGGTAGTGCTCTCCTCTCGACATGTCAAAAAACCCAGTCTTTCGAAACTTAAATGACGGTTTTTTTTTTATTTTCCCCTTACAGGATAATATGAGTGCACTAATATGAAGTTAAATAATCTGTCTAGCACATATGGTACATTTTATAAACAATTAATTTGTTTAATATAATAAATAATAACATTAAAACTAATCATTCTTGGACGTCCGTGAGTCTGTGTTGTGTATACCATGTATGTGGCAGAGAAATTGGTCGAAAAATTCATCTTACCGGAATACTTTTGTTTTTAATATATAAAGTATTACACTGTGCTGATTCCTAGTTAATATTAACGTTCTAAGTACTGTCGTTTAATTATAATTTATAAAAAATCAATTTAATTGTGAAAAATTAGATTATGAGGCGTGCACTTTTGGATTTTCCAAACTATTTCTCCTCTACTTTTTCTAGTACCTTCTCATTGCTTACTCTATAAGCAATATATATAAATATCAATGACCAACCCGTCTGGCCAGCGTGGAGAGCGTAGGCCTAATCCTCTGACTGCTCTGGTTAATATATATGGCTCTGGTAGTACAGAGAGGGTCCTGCTCCTACAGTGGAGACTAAATAATTAGATTTTTAACAAAAAAAACACAACTGACTTCACTTTTTTCAGGTTTCATTCTTCCATATCTCCAAAGTTCTTCATCATATCTTCATCAAATTAAAATGGGACCAACTTGGTATTAAAGGCTTACAAATAACATAATAATCATCAAAATCGGTTCACAATTGGCGAAGATATCGCGTGACAAACATAAATAATAAGACATACAGTCGAATTGATAACCTCCTCCTTTTTTGAAGTCGGTTAAAAAGACCTGATGATGATGATGATATTTATTTATATTGAAGTAAGTAGACTTCAATCCATGTCTTTTAGAAACATAATTAATTATACTTTTTGTAAAATAATAAAAAGTTTTCCTTTTGTAATATGTTTCTAAAACACATCCTTTTTATTTACGAGTATAGATAGCCATTCGCATTTCGCCATAGGCAATCTCATTAACAATAGCGGTGTCCATAAAAATCTTTTTGCTAACTCAATGGCGATGCTAGAGTCCCGTTAGAGATCATCTGTCAAATACTCAGGTCAAATACGTAATCAAGATTTATTTTTTAAATTTAAATAATAAAAACTTTACAATATCGCCTGTAGCAAATAACTGATATTATAAAATGTATGAACTTTTTTTATTATATTGGCGATAAATATAACTGTATTTTCTCAAGTTAGGTTTTTAATAAAAAAAATTGGTAATAATTTTACTCATTTACGACACCTGATGTTTTTAAACTATATTATTTTATATAACGTCCCAACAAGAAGTTTGTGAGATTTGGATATATGGGGTATACATTGGGGTGGGCGTTAAATCATCCAAGGTGGTAATTTTTTTTTGAAAATTAAGGGTAGCCATGTTTTGATTTTTACTTGTTATTGAAGACATCATATTTTAACGTCACAAAGGGTACTTAGAACTACAGATTCTGTAGGCATTGCCTCCTCGTAACCGTATACAGGGTGACTTTCAACTTCTTAACTATAAGTATACGAGGAAAGTACGTTTTTTGTCATATGTACTCGTACCTTGTTTCATAAAAAAGCCAAAGATATCAGCGGACAAATACCACGGCACCGCTTGCTAGCGGGCTCGTGGCGGAAGCGTGGAGGGCAATAGCCACCCCCACGCGTATAGTAAAGTAGCCATTTATAAAAAATCTAGAAGTTTTTTTTTTTAATTTACTGATTTGTGTTATATGTATTAAGACGAAACACAAGGGCCGTTTTTCCATACAAACGTATACCCCTGTTTTCTCCCTGGATAATGCCAAAATCAGGGGACTACGAATCGTTGATTTTCTGTTCTTTTAATAGGTATTTTCAGTCCAAGCTGCAGTAAGTCTCTATCGCACTTGCTCGGTTGTTGTTCGGGCACAGCTCGACAGCAATCCCAACTAATATTATAAATGCGAAAGTGAGTTTGTATATTTGTCTGTTTGTTACCTCTTCACGCTTTATCTACTGAACCAATCTTCTTGAAAATTCTCATACACATAGTTAGGAGTACTGAGAAGGACATAGGGTACCTTTCATCCCGGAAAAAAGTAATGTTCCTGTGGAATACGCGAGCGAAGCCGCGGGCAAAAGCTAGTAGATTTTATAAATACCTATTTTTCATTTCTCTAGCCCTTGGTGTTTTCTCTTAATGATTCTGAATCCAACATTTCAATACGGGTGCAAAGTTAACTAGGATAATGGCTAGGTGATGATATCAAGCAAGTTACTGGGAAGGATCAAGATCTCGCGATAGCCAGGACAGAACAGAATGACGTAGACAAAAAGGGACTTAATCCCTACATCATCATCTGAGCGTATTCTCGGTTGCATCCTCAGCGGTAAGGCTTCAATACCGGGCTCCACTACCTAACCTAGATGATTTTACGAGGTTACTGGTTTTTACACAGAGCGACTACCGTCTGACCTTCGCAACCCAAAAGTAGACCAGAACCAATCCTAAGATAGGTTTAAACAAACGCTAGATGGAGTTTAGGGCCCACAACTTTTACGTGCCTTCCGAAACACGGAATCATCTATCTTCTCGGACTTAATCCCTACAGTGGCTTATTAAAAGGTTGTGATGCAAAAAAACATTTACCTGTAACCTACCACCTAAGGACATAAACATAAACTTATCTTCTTTACTCAGAAATTATGACATATTAAATATATTGAAAGTTACATTGAATAGTTTAAACGTCGTTGGAGAGTTTCGTAATATTTACAATAAAGTTTTCTAACATGTTATAATGAGTCAATAAATGTGTCAAAATGTTACATGTACCTACATATAAATTTACAGAGTAATGATACAAATAGCAATATACATAGATGTGCGATCTTATAACCTATTGTCTTCGAGCAAAAAGGTTAGGAAACCGCAACGAGACTCAAGAGACTGTTTTTGTTAGCTACCAGTGTTGCCAGGTGAACTTAACTATAGTTAAAACCAAGAAATATAATTTGAAGTAAAATGTGAGTGCGGCTCAGAGCGTCTTCATATATGCGTCGCAAGTCACATTCGCCCTGAGAAAGGCCTCCGGATGACGTCAAACCATGTCGGCCTCTAGCCGACTTTTTACGCGAGTTACCCGTTTCAAGCGTAATCCAAGCGTAATCCAAGCGTAATCCCGGTTGCATCCTCAGCGGTAACGCTTCAGATCCCGGGGTCCGCTACCTAAACTAGGTAATTTGACGTTACTGGTTTTTACACAGAGCGACTGCCGTCTGACCTCCGCAAGCCGAAGGCACCCAAAGGGTAAACTAGAACCAATCCTAGGATAGGTTTAAACAAGCGCTAGATGGCGTTCGGGACCCACAGTTGCATAAGTTTACTACATAAGTTTTAATAGTCTTCATAATTTTACTCTACATTAAATAAAAATGTTCGCCTTCGATACTATCACTTTAATTAAATAATGAAATAAGAAATGGTGAAAAAATACCACGTTAGCGGAACTTTAAACGGTGACCTTGGTCTAAATACGACCATGCTCTAACCAACTGATGAGCGTACTTTAGTAATGCATTTTGAATGCCTAAAAACCCTATAAAAAGACTGTAACTTTGTATAACGGAGAAGGATCCCAACATTTGAGTAAAATTGAACACTGGCAACTCCGATTATAACAACAACACAACAATTGCAACAAGTGGCCGACATAACCTAAGAAGCGCGGATCTAGTGAAAGTGGCGTTAACGCATGAATTATGTATGTATGGTTGTATGACTTCCGAAACGTTTTGTTATTTTATTGGCAGAGTAAATAGCAATGCTATACATACTATATTATTGTCACCACTTATCCCTGGGTTCGATCCCCAGCCATGGCAAGTTGGAAAATGGCCTTTTTCAAATTGTCCTGGGTCTTGGGTATTTATCTATATAAGTATTTATCATAAAATAAAGTATCGTTTAGTTAGTATCCCATAACACAAGTTTAAAAAGAAACATACTTTGAGGCTAGCTTAATCAGAGTGATTTGTTCCTATATATTTATTTATTTATTTATCTCTAACGTAGTGGTAGCCTATAGGACCAACCCCAAAAGGCACTTTCTGCGCCCTTTAGGTTGCCTTTCGACACGGTAAGAAGAAGGGCGTTGGTCAATCAATCAATCATTTAATCATTTATTTGTCAAACTTAAGTACAATGATACAGATGTTACAATATAATATGATCGTTCGCTATGTCTTACTATACGAGATCTAACAAAATATACTAAAACTATTTTAAGGGTGAACTCACTCCGTGACACTGAACCACTTTCATCACGGAACATAGGTATATCGAAATATGAAAGACAATTTTCGTCCTCCCCTAGAAATTGGCCGATCAGCTGATCCGCGAGTTTCTATATGCAAAGCAAAAAAAGATTTTCATATTTTGATATGATGTGCCTTTTTCAGTATCATGGACTGAATTTACCCTTAAGCAAAATAAAAAATAAATCAAAGATGTCAGCCGACAAAAATGCATACCAAAAGTTGAATGTAACGAAAATACGAGTACCTTATAATTTAATTTAGTATCTAAGTATAGTGGCAAGTACCCTTATGCCTGCCAAGTGCTTGCAGGGCGTCACTTATAGTATGTAACGAGAACATTATAATAATTTATAAACTGTAGCACATGATTTGTGTAAGTAGGTATAATAATTATAACGGGACTTAGCACGAACCTTTTATTTATTTGTTGCTTCGACACTGAACGATATAACACTTTTTGAAATGTTTAAGCTGAATATATAAGCAAATGGCCTTGAAGTGTTAAATAAATTGTTAACTCGTAAATATGGTGATAATTTCCATATTGCTCTTCGTCATGCACTAGATAACCCTTTAAATTATTTTATGAACTGCCAGTACCATGGACTGAATTCATCTTTAAATTGGTTTTAGCATATTTAGTTAGAGCATGTATACAGTTTGTTTGCTCAAATTGTTTGTACACTTTGTCGGCGGACGGACAAATTAGGCGCTGAACTTGTACCTTAACACACTAAAACTGATACAAAAAACTGGCGTGTTACTCAATCCATGTAAATTGATGAAAATTTCCAACAAACGTGACAGGATGAACAGGTGTCCGTTGACATAATAAAAATAAAGTAAGGTTCCTTAATTAATTCGTTTAAATTCGGCTAAAAGTTTGCGTTTAAATATCAATCGGTTACCAAGAACAAGTTTTGGTGTCATGCGACGTTCCGATTAACATAATATTCAAATTGTGTGGAAGTTTAGAAAGATGACCGGTTTGCGAGATTTTGCGATAATACCAGACTTGTTAGTTGAGCACATGAGCAGGTCTTGCATTAACATGTTGTGATGAGGAGCTCGGTGGCCCAGTGGGAGAATGTATATTTATATTTATTAGTACCTAACAGATTACAGTGACTGATTAAAGTGTTGGCCACGTCATCATCAATAAACTCAGCAGTATATTTTATTACTTGATAGTGGAGTATGTTCCATGATGACGACCTCCGTGGCGTAATGGTTAACACGCTTGACCGCTAATCCGGAGGTTCTGGGTTCGATTCCCAGCCAGGGCAAGTTGGAAAATGGCCTTTTACAAATTGTCCTGGTTCTTGGGTATTTATCTATATATTTATTTATTTATTTATTTATTTAACTTTATTACAAACGTAATAGGCGGACTTAAAGCCATAGGCTTTATCTACCAGTCAACCCACTGGTGATGCCGAGAAAAAGAAAATTTTAGAAGGAGGTGCAAGTTATGTAGATATTGTCACATTTACCTTATGAGGATAGCAGTAACAATATAATATATATATATATATACATATGAATAAACCTACATTCAAAATATACATGGTTATATATGTATTTATCATAAAATATAGTATCGTTGAGTTAGTGTCCCATAACATAAGTTTAAAAAACTTACTTTGGGCAACTTTGGGACCAGCTTAATCAGTGTGATTTGTCCCTATATATTTAATTTATTATTCTGAAACCTCTTTTGTATAAAATTATTTTACCTCTTCCAGGGCCCAAAAGTGTATTTTTGTGCCCGCTACGTGTGCAAAGAAATCTACTCCCTAGCAAGGGTAAGACGTAAAATTGTATACACACTGAGGGCTGGAAGAAATCATCATCATCAGGTTTTTTTTAGTCTTTACTGCAGGAGCACGACCCTCTCTGTACTACCAGAGCCATACTCAGCCAGAGTAGTCAAAGGATCTGGCCTACACTCTCCACGCTGTCAAACGGGTTGGAGATGTATCATTGATGTTTATATAGGTACCTACTTTGTTTAGCTTGTGTTAGGAAACACAAGCTTAGGCGACTTAGGAAAGTCGCCTTCTACCGGGAGAAATAACGCAGACCAATATTTTCCACTAATTCCTATGATCAAAGATTTTTCTTTCCGTATAGGTAATCTACTATACTGTTTTCAAGATATTTTTACAATTGTACTAAACTTACCTTATTGTTAAGTGTGTGCGTGGACAAGAAGAAGCAGAAGAAGACAAGAGCGGACAGCCAGTGGGCCGACACCAGCTGTGTCGACTCCATAGTGATGCCTGTGAACAAACAATAGCATAGGTAAGCATCATCGTGTGCTTGACGCGCGAGTTGCAAAATAGGCTTTTTTAAATTGTTGAATAGATAAGATTAATAAGAAGATAAGGGCTATTTCGTTCTATTTAGGTAACCTTTACACTTCATAATCTTTGATAGAAACCTATCATCATCAGTAAACTTAAGAATTAATCGTAGCTAGGTACTTTTGTGCAATATTTTTTATGTCTGTAGAAAGCGATGACACATAGGTATTGAACTAGAAACTATACGGGTGCCCTTCAATTCGTTTAAAATTTTTTTTTCTAATTTCACTTCGCCGAACATTATTGGCCTAAACTTGTAATGCAACATTATTGTTTAGCCTAATTGATGTTTTTGCACAATAATAGTAAAGCCTAGCAATTGTTAGCTCTTATTTTAGAATCTCTATTATTAGATGTCCTAAAATCGTTTGGCTTTTATTTCTTTAGACGTAACGATAACCTCGTATAACTATGTTTGAGACAATTATTTACGCGACTACAAAGATGGCAGAATGCATGCTTGCTGCATGCTGCATACAACGTCATGTGTAACGCTAACATTGCAACGCAGCAATGTTGGCGTTACACTTTTGTGCTTAATCAGTAAGTAAAATTAGTAAATTAGAAATTGTGAATATTAGGAGTTTTTAATTATTGGGCCTGATGACTAATTTTGGAAGTAAATATACGGCGATAAAATTTTAGAGAAATCAAAAATAGGCCATACTAAATTAGGATTAATGAAACTGTACAAAAAAAAATTGTGCTACAAGTTTGTGCACCAACCTAAATTAGGAATACAAAAAATTAGGGGAGCCAATAGAGACCCAACTATACTAAACATAAATTTAAAAACTTAAGAAACATTGTTGCAATTACCCAAGCCCTAATGGGTATTTATTCGAACACTCTTTGACTGGCTTACTTTAATTACAACTTGACTGCAACTTTGTACGAGTAAACACAAAATATGATCACATAAAAAGCACACTCTAAACACATTTTATAACAAACGTCCCTTATAAAATCAAGAGTTTATCCGAGAAAAGCATAATAACTTCCACTTACACCGTACACGCTAAATTAAATCCACAAAAGCTTTGACATTAAACACCTTTCGTTCTGAAATACGACGGATGCGGTCCATTACTTAGACGGTGACGTAAATGGAGGCGATTGTGGTGACGTAAAGTGGCCAGATGTAAGGTTATATCAAAGAGGATATATTGTAAACCTTTTTTCAAGAATCGAATTTTCGATGTTTGTTTCGTAACAGTGGACCTTTGGACGTGGTGGTATTTACTGGCTACACATCATCATCATCCAAGCGTATTCCCGGTTGCATCGTCAGCGGTTTGTTTGCTTAATTTCTTTATTGCACAAAAATTACATTTAAATGTACATTATTTAAAACAAAGAAATAGCTTAGCGGTTACGCTTCAGAGCCCGGGGTCCGCTACCTAACCTAGGTGATTTAACGAGGTTACTGGTTTTTACACAGAGCGACTGCCGTCTGACCTCCGCAACACAAAGGGTAGACCAACACCAATCGTAGGATAGGTACAAACGCTAGATGGCGTTCGGGACCAACAGCTTTACGTGCCTTCCGAAGCACGGAATCATCTTTCT
Source organism: Acrobasis repandana (assembly GCA_963576875.1). Taxonomy (NCBI): domain Eukaryota; kingdom Metazoa; phylum Arthropoda; class Insecta; order Lepidoptera; family Pyralidae; genus Acrobasis; species Acrobasis repandana. The sequence continues at coordinate 6,956,828 of OY756238.1, forward strand.
TTTCAGATAATCAGGTGATTCAAGCCTGCAATATCCTCACCAGACTGGAAACAACTTTTCACAAAGTATGCTTCCCAGTGGGAATTGAACCCACAACCTCCGGATCACAAGGCAAACGCCTTGACCACTGGACCATGGAGGTCATGTTTACTGGCTACACATTCACGTCTTAATGCTTATAGGAGTAGACAGAGACTGAAGTTGGGCGTGAAAGTGGAAAAGGCTTACTATTTATTTATTTATTTATCAAACTTTATTGTCCAAAGTAAAAATATACTTTTAACAAATGGCGGACTTAATGCTAAGAGCATTTTCTCCCAGTCAACCATAGGGATAAGCAGAGAAAATTGTGCGGCGCAAAAGCTATAAATACCTATATACTTACATCAAAAATACTAAGTACTTCATACACACTATTATATATATGTATATATCATATATAAATATATCAGAGTAAATACCTACTTACACAATACATATACTAATAAACATAATAACAAAGAAATAGCTAATGAAAAGAAGAACTGAATGATTATAACTTTATATAGAAAGGGAGTTTGAAAGCTGGGCGTGGATTTTCCTCTTAAAACAGAATTTGGTAGAAATTTCTCTAATCTCAACGGGTAAAGCATTCCAGAGTCGTAAAGCTTGAAGAGAAAATGAGTTTGACATGAAATTAGTCCGAAAAATGGGGATAAAGAGCTGACGAGTCTCATTAGAACGAAGTTGTCTATCATGAGTGTCTGAAAGGTAGTTATATTTAAATTTTAAATATTGAGGGTAATCAGGATTCGTAAGAATCGAAAAGAGAGTACACAGTAACCGAAGTTTCCTGCGTTGGCGGATAGGAAGCCAAAAGCTCCGAACGATAAGAAGACACATGATCATATTTTCGAAAATAGAAATAAAGCGAATGCAGTTATTAAGGAGCCGATCAAGTTTATTGAGAAAGTCTACATTGAAGTTAGGATAACACACATCAGCATAGTCAAAGATTGGAAAAATTAAAGCCTGTACAAGTAAGACCTTTGTTTTAAAAGGCAGAAAATTCCTTAGACGGTTCAATTGCTGAAGACTAACTATATGAGTGGTCCAGCCAAGCGTGGAATCGATGTTTAATCCTAGGTTCTTGACAGAGTTGCAAAAAGGTATAATATTATTATTGAAAATGACGGGTTGGATATGACTAGTATCAATCTGTGCAATCTGTCTCGAACTACCTACGATCATTGCCTGACATTTGGAGGGGTTAACTCTAACACGAAACTCATCAGACCAGGTCATAATAGTCGATAAGGCGGAATTAATTGTGGCAACACACGTATTGATATCTTCTACTGGCGACTGAGCATAATTTGAAGGTTGTCAGCGTAAAAATGGTAAGAGCAGCCAATTGCAGAAGAAAGAAGATTTATAAAGATATAAAAAAGCAAGGGCGACAAAATACCACCCTGCGGTACACCTAAAGAAAGTGTCATCCAGTCCGACAGGTCACGGTCCATTCGAACTGATTGCTGACGATCAGGTAGATAATCTGAAAACCAATCCACCACTGAGGATGAGAACTGCAGGTGACTAAGTATGGCAAGGAGAATATCGTGATCAACCATATTAAAAGCATTAGAAAAATCAATGAGAACTAGGATGGTGACCAACGTATTCTCCATGCCCAATCTTAAATCCTCTATGACTTTAAGCAGAGCAGTAGCAGTACTGTGACCAGGGTGAAAACCGGACTGTAGAGGAGTAAGGAGCGAGTTAGTAAAAATAAAGGAAGACACTTGAGCGTGCACTACAGCTTCAAGGATTTTGGAAAGGAAGGGGAGTATAGAGATTGGTCTAAAATTATTTAAGGATTGGGGAGATGTAACTTTAGGGAGAGGAATAACGAAGGCTTTACGGCACAGAGAGGGAAAAGACGCAGTAACTAGAGAAAAAATTATGATGTGAGACAGAATGGGAAGAATAATAGGTAAAATATTTACAATAATTTGCCTGCTAACATCATCACATCCTACCGCCTTTGACTTAATTGACATTATAATTTTGCGTATGTCATCCTCAGTGGAGGGAGAAAAAGAAAAGGGGTCAATTTGATGTTGCGCCCTGGAAGATATTCTAGAAATAGTGGCAGCTTTAACAACAGGATCAAGAGAACTTGGAGTGTTGAAATGATTATTGAAATCGTTCGGAGAGAAGCTAGAAGTGGAAAAATGGTTACTTTTATTTTTGGCAAGACCCAAAGAACGGAGGAACTTCCAAATATCGGCTGACGAAGACTGGGTAAGATTTTCAGAGAAATATTTACGTTTGGCAGCTCTTACCATGTTATTGCACCGATTAGGCGCAATCTATCTGCCAGGTACACTAGCAAAAGCTGCCCTTTTCTAAGAGCGATTATATTATAGAATACGCCGCTGCGGCAGAGTTTTTTTTTAATTATTTTTTTAATCTTTATTGCACAATAAAATAAACGTACAAGTCCCTCTTATCGGCATTTTTTGTTGCTAAAATGAGACTACGCTAAACGTCAAAAGTAAAAATGTAACCTCTTTTCTGCTTAATACGACAAAATTTAAACGACATTGTTTAATAACATTGACTTTTGTTTAGGTGACTTTTCTATTTAGTAGCGTCACACACGACCTGGCGTACCGCGTTAAAAAAATACGCCACTACGTTTCAAAACAGATTACACTTTTGACACTACATCGCGTAATTTATATACGTACTTACATCCGTGCGTGAGTAAAGGTTTACACTGAGCCTATGACCTTTTTGAATTGAACTTACACAGGCTATTATGTTTTTTTTCTTTCTTTTAGGTATTATAATTTCTGTATTTATGTTTTTTTTATTTTTTATTTTTGTTAAAGATTGTGTGTGTGTTTCAATTCAAATAAAGTTTTATTCTATTCTATTCTATTCTATTCTATACGTCCAATATATGATTGGTGGTAACTATGAACTCGTTATAACAACTTGTCCCAACTGTGATAAAAACTCAAAGAATTCCGAATTTCATGAAGTTCCGGTCAAAGAAAGGTATATATAGACGTGACTGTCCATTAAATCGGTTGCTCTTTCAAATATTTTGATCGTATAATCATTGTAGTCTTATATTTATATGAAAAATTAAGTGATAGATATTAATTCATAGATAAGTATGTAACCGGGTCGCACGTACGAGTATGGTCATAACATACAATACATAGATACAGCACGTAAGGCGATCGGAAGTGAGCGGGGATTCGAACTGGCTATCATTCAGTCGACCTTCGAAGATCTGACACCAGATTATCAGCTTCGCTTACCTATTGTAAGGCGGCGATACCATCTTGTTGAGACATTGTATTATGTAGTACTTAATGGTAGCAAATAATAGACCTTTATCGTCAGATAACAACCATAATTTCAAAAGCTCTACGATTTTTATGGGCTTTTCATGCCTGGGATAAAAGAAAAAACTTAGAATGTACCAGCTGCTTCTCTCTCCACGCAGATCGTAGAATCTGATCGTTAGAATGAGCGAATGCGAATTATGTTAAGGGGATACATGAATTTTTCGGGGTCCAGTGCCAGACCATTTCAAATAAATTATTTCAAAGGAAACGGGAGATATCATTTAAAATGTTGTCTTTGTAAAGCCCTAGAAAACCCTGCAAACTATGTAATCCTTAATAAGCAATGCGGCTAACAACCTATAACTATTTTATTCCGTTTACCTTCTCGCACACCATCTCCCTTCTTCTTCTTAGCGAGTCGAAATGGCTAAAATTATTATATGAGTGAGGATCAATGTGTGGCTACACTTACTACTTGTTATTAGCCGAATTTAGGTCGTCTTTTGTACAAGGGGTTGGGCAGCTGTGGCACGATAGTAGGTGGGCCATGGTTTGAACAGCTCCACAGTCGCATCGATTGTTATTTGAGAAACCCCACCATCTCCCCAAAAAGACCCTTTGGGTCTTGCGATCCTGGGCTCTGCTAATGTAGAGCCGCATGTTTTTTCTACCCCATTTCCCTAATGGGGATACAGAAGTTATAGTAGTATCTGTTAAGAGCGATGTTTTTGAAGTTCTAGTTCGCGTGAAAACGGAATCAAAATAGGTCACATTGCCTATTAACATCATTTGCATTTTTTCCCATTCCCTCGATAGAATTATAGGATCTGCACGGCATGAGAAGCAGATAGTACATTTTACACAATGTAAAAGTGTGTTGAATTAATAAATTAAAAAACATTTCATAACCCATAAACCTTACCTTTTTCTTGCAATAGATCCTTCTCCTGCCGAAACCTATTCAAGGGTACACCTTTCATTGGTATATCCAAAATGAGTTTTGGCGGGAGCGCCATATTACATCAACTTCTCCAAAGGACCTCTACGTGTTGGATCTGGATCCCCACGCAAGCCTCTCAAAGGACCCGTGACTCCAAATAAATAAACGGGCAAGTGCGAGTCGGACTCGTACATGAAGGGTTCCGTACCACCGTACAATGTTTTAAAACGCTGAAGAAACACGTTTCTTGTATGACGACCCCCTTTAATTTTTAACTTTGTTTTATTTTAAGTATTTGTTGTTATTGTGGTCATAGTAATACATAATTGGTGAAAATTTCAAGTATCTAGTCAATGCAATTATGAAGATCAAGTTAAAAACGCTGAAAAAAACACGTTTCTTGTATGACGACCCCCTTTAATTTTTAAATATTTTTTATTTTAGTATTTGTTGTTATATCTGCTACAGTAATACATAATCGGTGAAAATTTCAAGTGTAACTATTACGGTTCAATAGATAGAGCCCTGTGACTGACGGACAGACAGACAGACGGACAGATAGACAGACAGACGGACAGACAGCGGAGTCTCAGTAATAGGGTCCCGTTTGCATCCTTCGGGTACGGAACCCTGAAGATAATAAAATAATTAAAAAAATAAACATTGTTACATTGTTTTTTATTTCCTCCAAAACCAGCATGGAAGCAAAACTTCGCACTTTAGTTCAACAAATATGGAATCTATATCGCTAGCTCATTTATTTCCCACCTGCGCTCACGACCGGTCCAACGCGGAAACAGAGTTAATATTTCGTGTCGCCAATTCTGAGAACGAGGAGACGTTGTCCTGCCGAGCGACGACCCCAGCTTTTTGTTTGTTTATGGTGCGGCCTGGGGAACTATTTCTCTCTGAAAATTCAAGTTTCTTTGAGCAATAAATTCACTCACCATGGAAATTGAGTTAAAAGTTTATTTTCTACAAAAAATACATTTGTGTACGTGTAATCATCTATATTAGGATTCCGTACCCAAAGGGTGCAAATGGGACCTTATTACTGAGAGTCTGCTGTCTGTCCGTCTGTCACAGGGCAGGGCAATATACAGGGTCTAACAAAATATACTGAAACTATTTTAAGGGTGAATTCAGTCCATGATACTGAACAACTTTCCCCAAAGAACACATATCGAAATACGGAAAATAATTTTTGACCTCCAATACAAGTTGACCGATCAGCTGATCCGAGTTTGTTATTTCTTTATATTTCGATATATGTTCCTTGGGAAAAGTTGTTCAGAATCATGGACTGGATTCACCCTTAAAAATAGTTGCAGTATATTTTGTTAGACGTTATATATTACTGCGGCTGCAATAAAAACAAATACTAAAAATTATTTAAAGTTAAAAATTAAACGGGTCGTCACAAACGAAAGATGTTTTTTAGGGAGGTACGGAACATTGTTGGCCGCTTACACACACGAAAAAACAAAGGGAGGTACGGAATCCTTCATATATGAGTCCGACTCGCGGTTACCCGGATTTTTTATTGTTTTGTCATCAGTTGTAGAAGTATCTCCTTTTCTTTTTAAGCTACTTTAAAAAAAGGAGGAGGTTATGAATTCAATTGTATGTATTTTTTTATATATGTTTGTTACGCGATATCTTCGCCAATTGTGAACCGATTTTGATGATTCTTTTTTTATTTGAAAGCTTTCACTACCAAATTGGTCCCATTTTAATTTGGTGAAGATATGATGAAGAACTTTGGAGATATGGAAGAAACTCCTGAAAAAAATTAAAGTCGGTTGTTTTTTTTGTTAAAAATTTTATTATTCCAACTACTTTTATCTCCAGCTACTTCTCTCCACATACAAGTTTGTATAAAATAATTAAAAAATCTAAGAAGCATAATTGTGATTACCAATTTCTTTATGATTAAAAAAAATCAAGCGACTGTACAATTGAGATGATCTGAAGAAGGCTGGCTGTAGGGACTGAAACTCTGACGCAATGTTATATACCTACTCAATTTTCATAAAAGCTTTTGTGGTTTTTTATAAAGAGTTATATAGATATAAGAAAGAGTGAAGTCTCCTGGCACAAACATGTTCTTTGTTTAAAAGTAAGCTCCAGCAACAAAACATTGTAATTTAAATAGTTACCAAATAATCATTCGTGGAAATAGAGAAAGACCCTTTGGAGATGTTGATGTAATGTGATGCTCCCGCCAAAACCTATTCTTGGATATACCAATGAAAGGTGTACATTGAATAGGTTTCGGCAAGAGAAGGATCTATTGCAAGAAAAAGGAAAGGTTTATAGGTTATGGAATGAGGTTGGGGTGAACTGATGCTGGGCTATTGCTATAAAAACTATGCCTTACCTGCCAAAATCATGATTACTGACTATTTACGTAATAGATAGTGACTTGCCGCTTACAAAAAAATGATTATCATTAAATAATTTGAGTGCGAATTTTTGTGATTGTTTTATAAAACGGATTTGTGATCATGCACGATTTCAGTTCAATAGAATTCTAAAATTACCATCTAAATGTCACTTCCCTGTGAACATTAGGGGGTCTTTATCGTTTAACTTTTCAATTTACGTGAGAAGCTACCAATAAACATTAATGTCGCCATAAAGCTCTCTTTGCGTAGGCGGGCAAACCTCTAAAATCCTAAAATAACGACTCCTACATATCACTAACACATAAAATACCCATGATAACATAAATTGCCGTCAACAAGTCACTCCGATCTCGTAAAAAACTGAAAAAGATACAATAATTTTAACTAAAGCGTTAAAAACTCGTGTTGTGGTCGTAACAAAGGTCTCGCACCCGTGCGTCTCTATTCTCGCTTCTTCTAAACGTATAACTTGAATAGGATACTTGATGAGTAAAATCAAATGCTTTTCAGTCCGCTACAGTAACCAGAGGACATTTTTTCTATCATACTATTTATTTTTTTAACTTTATTACAAAACATGTGATAGGATAATGTAATATTACCATAACATTCGGCACCAATGCGACACAGTTAAATTTCTTCTACAGATCTATTTGTAGGCAAAGTTTAATCGAGAACCAACAAACGTATAAGAAGCAAATAAGTACAAATTTTCGAAGGCAAAAACATATTTAGCTCTTTTGTAGGGACTGATTTAGAGAGTCTACTGTCATAAAACAAAAGTCTTCATAAGATTTAGGTATACAAAAATAACCACAAAAGTACAAAGCACCTAATATACGGGGCTAACAAAATATACTGAAACTATTTTAAGGGTGGATTCTGTCCATGATACTAAACAACTTTCCCCAAGAAACATATACCGAAATATGAAAAATAGTTTTTGACCTCCCATACAAGTTGACCGATCAGCTGATCCGAGTTTGTAGGGAAAGGCAAAAATTATTTTTCATATTTCGACATATGTTCCTTGGGGAAAGTTGTTCAGTATCATGGACTGAATCCACCCTTAAAATAGTTTCAGTATATTTTGTTAGACGTTATATAATAAGTAGCACCTAAGTACTATGTTTTCCTTATTTTTTTACATATATCGTTTGTAAATTTTCAAGTGTACTTGAATAAATAAAATTTAATTAAATTAAATCTAAAGCAGAGGCATAAAGCTCGTGTTGTCTACTAAAAAAATTCTAAAATTTTTTAAAGACGTATATGAAATATCTGATAAATTGCTTATTTAGAAAATCTTTACTATATCTTTATTGAAAAATAACTCTAATATAGGAAAAACGCTCTTGTTACACCCCTGGTGTTGCAGTTATCCATGGACAGTGGTGATCACTTACCATCAGGTGACCCGCTTGTTCGTTTGCCGCCCTATAACATAAAAAAAAAAAACAATGTAGCGACGTGCGCCGCGAACATCAGTGTGGTTCAGGACGTCTTCGTGTGACGTCGCGCATCACATTCACCCTGATGACGACCTCTGGATGAGGTCGAAACATGTCGGCCAGTAGCAGATTTTTTACGTGAGTGACCCGCTTATAAATATTAATTACTAGTAATGTCTCTGTCTAACGTTAGTTGTAACCAAAACATAAACTTTACAATTTGTGGCAAATATTAAAAAGTGAATGGGTGCGATTCCTAACCAGTAACGAGATAAATCTTGCAAGAACTTGGCTGCCAATTACCGGGAAGTGAAGCTGGATAATATGTTACTATAGGACACGAACATGTTAAATTCACGACTTCTGATATAAAACTGTTTTTAAGTGCTGCAAAATTTTCGTGGTTAATAAAATTTTCCTCCTTCTCATACAACACTAAATAAATGAAGCGATGGTGGCCTAGCGGTTTAAGCACTGTCTGTGCATCTGTGAGGCATGAGTTCGTTCCTCCCTCACTAGGCACGATTTGTAAGTATGTATTCATGTAGTTACGTCACAATTTCAACTTTAACCACTTGATTCCGGTGAAGCAAAACATAGTGAGGAAACAAAAGTCACTGACATAGCCCAGCGGATTAGCTAGTTGAAGTGGCAGTGGGCAGGACACATAGCGCGATGAACCGATAGCGGATGGGGTAAAAAGGTTCTCGAATGGCGACCACTGGCAAGCGAAGCGTAGGACACCCACCCACAAGGTGGTCAGACGACCTGACCAGGGTTGATGGAAAGCGCTAAATGCAGGCCGCTCTAGATCGGTCATTTTTAAAATCCTTGAGAGAGGCCTATGTTCGGCAGTGGACGCTATGCGGCTGATATGATGATGATCATTGATCATGATGTGAGGAAATCTGTGCACTAGTTCACTACCTACCTTCCTGATCATGTTGCCCAAAAATCAAAATGACTACGAAGCAAAATGCCTAAAATTAATGTCTATTAGAGCCAAATAAGTATGAAGTAATGTAGATACCTTATATTATAACATGGATACTAGGACACTTTTTACCTTGAAAAAATGTGAGGTTCTAGTATGATAGTCAAATATCATGGACTGCTGTAAAAAACTACGCACTGGAAAAAAAGCAAATATTTCCAAAATAGTAGATTGTGCTACAAGGCGTAAAGGTAATAGTTTTAACGCGAGGGCGCTACTTTGAATCCAGAGCGAAACGAAGGATGCCACAATAGAATCGACGAGCGTAGCGAGGAGTTCTACGATGGAATCCTGAGTGAAGCGAGGGATTCAAGTATATCGCCCGAGATAAAACTATTACCGTACACCGTGTAGCACATTCTTCTTTTCATCTCCATCTATGAGAAAAAGCAAATATATACCTATAACGAAAGTAGAATACCTACATATACCTAATCAGAGTTTAACAGTCAGGTACTAACCTTTATTTGGTGGCGTTTTCACTGAAAAAGTACTATGAAAATATTTTTTAGGACCACCACATCTTATACATTTTCCAGTCATTAGAAACGTTTCATTACTTTTTCCTCGTGTGTCAATTCTTTATATATTTAAATAAGTACATTATACGTAAACTTCATATTTATTTACTATCGGCCTCATCAAGAAATCAGTCACATTTAAAATAGTTGTAAAAATAACCTAATAGTTCCATAATAAAATTACTATTTAAATCAAAGACAACAATTGCGCGTTTTTATTGGTTTTTAATAAATTATTATTTTGATGCAAGAGAACCAAAACATTTTGACCTACAGTCATCCAAGTAAAACGTGTTGATTCTAATTTTAAAAAAATTCGACGCCCTTACCTATATATTATAATTTTTAAAACTAAATTCTTCTTTTTTTAGCTGACTGCTAATATTATTATTGATTCTACATTTGTGTTCGGTTTTCAAATGTGTTTTAACGCCTAGGGAATTTACTTTTTACTTTTCAGTGTCTAGAGAATTACCAGTGACTTTAGCCCCAAATATTTGGGATAAAATCATCGTTTTTCGAATAGATGAGATGAAAAGATATTACAATATTCGAGCAAAATTTTAATTTTGAAAGTGTAACGTTTTAGACCTCCCTGCAAAATTTTGCAACCGTAAGTTTGAATGGTGTGTCAAATATTTCTTTCCAATAAGTTAATATGTGAACTGCTTGGCTTAAATAAAGTGTTTATGATGCAATTTACCTAAAAAACTGCTAACATTATACAGGAAACGTCAAAATTCGCCATTAATATCATTTTCGCTAATTAATGACTTCGCCTTGACAATCCGTGGGAAAGACGTATCGTGATAATTTCTTTCGCCAAATATGAACCTTATTATTGGTAACTTTAAGGCGATAATTACTTAAACAATGCTAATTAAATGTTTGACGAAATATGGTGATGCTACATGTAAATCCTCTTACCTGTTTTGACTTTTAATCAAGGTATCTATGGTTGTCCTTTTATAATATATTTCTTGTACTTCTATGATGTAGTTCGAAGGTGGACCAAAGTCAGGGACGTTGTTGATACTATAAAAAGACAGAAATGAAAGTAGGCAGGACACATAGCGAGAATAGACGCATATCGAACCAGAAGGGTAATGGAGTGGCGACCATGGGCTAATAAGAGAGGCAGAGGACACCCAGCTGCACTGCGTTGGGTAGACGATATTGAGCATTACACAAGTCGCAACTGGATGCACGTGGCAAGGGAGAGACACAAATAGAATGATATAGAGGAGGCCTATGTCCAGAAAAGGATAACATAAAGGCTGCTATGGATTGATGGATGGACTTGATGTCAGACCACTCCATATTTTCCTGTAGTTTTCGGGAAAGGGTATTTGACCCATTTTGAAAAGTATCTCAATTAGATTCTAGTTGCTAATAAACCACTTCAAAAACACAAAACATTCTTCTATCGATAACTTTAGTACAGTTATGAAATATGCATTTTTTTTAAAGAGGTCTGAAGTCAGGTAGGTGGCCGGTTGTAACACATATATATGAATCATTTGAATTGATCCGACTTTTTTTTGTCTTCGTCGCACGATCAGCATCCTAGGGTGACCATTGAAATGTATATCGTCTTTGGATAAAAAGAAGGGATAAAGGGCAACCCAGGATCCAAAGCAGCAAATTGTCCTGGGTCTTGGGTGGTTATCTTTATGAATATTTATTATAAAATATTTTATCGGTGAGTTAATATCCCATAATACAAGTTTAATCTTACTTTGGGGCTAACTCAATCAGTGTGAGTTGTCCATATCTATTTAAAACAACAAATAGCGGCAATATTGCAACAACTTATCATCAAAATAGTCTTGTTTTTGACGAAAAGATTTCGAATACCTAAATCACTCAAAATACATGTAACATTTTTATTGGTGTTCACCCAATTGCGAGCTGAACAAAAGAATTCATATTACAAAACTTCGCATCTCGTGTGAATGTTACGAAAGTGGTCGGCCATTTTGCGAAATTGGCGATTTTAGTTGCGATGCCGCATGAGGCTAATGATAACCTATCAAGATTATATGTTATTATTTTATAATGCTCAACGGGTATTAAAGTGATAATAAATAAGCACTGCATAAGTAACATGAGACTTGACTATAAGATGATAAAACAAAGTACTGAACTAGTCATAAATTTTAGCTTTTACCTAGGTATATAAGTATTCTGTGACAAGCAAGTGTTTCTTACTTGCGGGTTTACCTACACTTGCTGGTCTGGGAGAAAAGAAAAAACATAGAATGTACCAGCTGCTTCTCTTCCAGCGCAAATCGTAAAAGTCGATCGAGAGAATGGGCAAGAATCGAATCATATCAATAGGCGATGCGGTTAGCGATCCATCAATATTATGATTTCCTTTTTTGACCTTTATGCCCACAATCACGCTAAAAGTATCCTAGGCCTTATCACCCTAGGCTCTGTTTGCCCCGTTAGGGATAAAGACATGATAATGTATCAAGCAGCAATAATAATTGGTTGGAAATACTTTTTACCTAATCTGATAGTTCTTGGCGCTGTTAAGTGCCTTTTTTGTTGAGTTGGCTCTGAGAAGAACCTTTGATTTTTTAAGCCTTAAAATAAACTCCGAACTGGTGTTGGGAGATGTGAAGAAAACCGTGTTAGGTGGCGTTACTCCAAAAACGACAAATGCGAGTGCGTGCTGACCAATCCATGACCCACTTCCCGAAATGCCCCAATTAGAAGATTAGCTGAAAGTCATTTTTATATCAATATTATTATTAGTATCAATAGAAAACAATCAAGTCAATAATCTCAGTGCTGATTTATGACTTTCGTACAAGTTATCAATTTGACCAAGTTTTATAATCGACAACTCGTATAGGAGGCGAACTATCAAGGTATCTACGCTACGATACAACAATAGCCAATCAATAAACACTCATAACAGTTTTTGTGCTAAAAATTAATAAGAACTAACTGGTGCCATAAGATGCCATCCTTGTCAAATGGGACAGGTCTAAAGTGTCCAAACTGTCAAATTGTCAACTATGAACGACGTACAATGGCAATCGTAGAAATTGTCTATGGTTCAATAGACCTATAACCTTGTGGAATTTTAAAACAAGAAACTATTTACATATGGAGCTAGTTTTTTTAACAATATTATTCACGTTCTTATTCTTTACTGGGTAGACACAGGTAACATCCAAAGGCCACTTTTAGCGAGAAGGCAGCGTGCAGATGGAAAGCGAATCTAAATATTGACAAGATGCTAGCCGCATATCGACATGTTTTGCGAACTGTTTTTATATTCTTGGAACTCTTTGGATTATATTTTTAAATTATATTAAGTTTACTTACCTACCTTTTGTTTTTGACAAAAAAAATGGTCTGTTGTCTTGTGGTATATCAGTTAACTCTTCTATAAATCTTGGTCGCATAAAAATGTATTACTTCATATTTCCTTAGACATATGCGAACCCTTAGCACATTACACCTAATATCGATTGGTAACAACACGATTCCCATACATTTTTGCCCATTATCTCAAACCAACTGTTACATTCTACGTTTTATTCTTCTAACCTTTATGTAAATATAACAAACAAAACGTAAAATACCTCGTGCAGCATAACGTGCTAATACGTTTGCAATAAGTTCAAAGGGTACCAATTAAAAGTCGCAATTAAAAGAATCGTCCAATAATGAAATGATCTCTACATTATGTAACTGAGTGTAGAGAGGACTTTAATTAAAAAACTGTGTTAAAGTGATATCCATACTTTTTGGTATCGCGCGGCAACTCTTTACTAATTAGCCGACACCAATAAAACGGCCAAGTGCGAATCGGACTTGTACGAATATATTTACAGGTTAATAAATTCGTACAAGATTTACCTATAAAACTATTGTATGGGGAATCCTTTTAATTTTTAACTTTCATTATCATCTTAATATCTGTCTTCCTATTTATATCATATTATAACTGTCAAATCAAATCAAATCAAATATTTATTCAGTAATTAGGCCTTTGCAGGCACTTTTACTCGTCAATAATTATAGTGTACATTACGTGTAATGTTTATTTATATCTAAATTATTTTTTTCTTTGTTCAAAAGCTACCGATACTAGCATTTCGCAACAACCACTGCTGAGAAGAAACGCCGAAAGACACTTATTTACCCAGTATTGGTCGCCTACGCGCCAGAAGGGCTTTGTCAGTTTACAAAGATATTATGCCTAATACAATGTTATCACAACATAATATGTAAAGCTTGCGAACGAGTGCCAAATCCAATTTACAGAAATAAGAAACACTGAATAAAGTTGTCCTCTGTCCTACTGGAAGACAGGAAGAGATCTCTTCAGGGACAAGTTCACCTTTTGTACCATTGTGTTTGTAACTATTTACCTCTATAATTGCTGTGTGTTCTATTTAAAAGTTTTTTTTAATATTTCTTTTTTCAGCTGCATGATGTCTTGCATAGTATGGCACGGTTCCGTTGGCATCATTTAGCCACGAAACCCTAAAAAATTCATACTTAAAAAATTCTTTGTCGGGCACCGCCAAGACACCTGCTAAGAGCATTTTTCTGATAATGATTTGTTTAAGATTAAACGGGTTAAGAACCTTCGAATATGAAGTTATTCACCTAATTATTCGTCTTTACAAATAAGTAAAGAAGGAAGGTATCAGATAAGGCACGTCTTGCTGTTCATAAAGGAGTACTAATACCTACTTTAATGTACGGTAGTGAGAGTTGGGTATGGCAGAGAAAGCATTAAAGCAGAATAAATGCAGTTGAAATGCGAGCGCTGAGGAGTATGTGTGGTGTTACCTTGAAAGACCGAATAAGAAATGATGTTCTAAGGGGTCGGTGTGGAGTGAAAGAGGACGTAGTGACAAAAGTAGAACAAGGGATGTTAAGATGTTTGGTTCTCATTGCCAGGTGAGATAGTGTGATATTACTAGATGTCAACGTGATTTGGGCGGGTTATGGTTTAAACCTAGTAACAAAGTTAGTCCGGTTTTTATAATAAGGCGGATTATGTTTAATTAGAGGACACACCACATATCATTGTTTTATTTAAAAATAGAACACGGGCCAATGTTTGAGATAGCTGGTCCATATGTATATTCTATGTATTGGCTTGGTTCCCAATTTTTTACAAGCCCCATATCATCATCATCATAGAGGGCCTACTGCTACGCCATAAACCTCCTTCAGTCTGCGCCATTATCTTATCTGGCCTTAGCCAATTAGTTCTTTCTAACAAGCTCTAATAGGTAATTATAGAAAGTTTGTTTGTACATTTTGCAAGAAAATATAGGTACTTATTATATGTACCACGATTACATGAAGCATATTTTTATAGGGTTTTTTAGGCATTCAAGATGCAGTACTAAAGTACTCAAATTAAATAATGAAATAAGAAATGGTGAAAAAATACCACGTGAGCAGGACTTGAACCCGAGACCTTAGTCTCAATACGACTATGCTCTTACCATCTGAGCCTTCACGTGTTCAACTCCGCATGACGAATTTCGCCACCATTTGATATTTCTACACGCACGCACTAGGCTTCTTATTTCATTATTTAATTTGAGTACATGAAGCATATCAGTATAATGATAAATATCAATATATACGCCTTGAAAGGTTGAAAGTAAATCATTATCCCTATGCATTCCGTTGGCATTTACTTTGCGGAAACTATTCGAGTATCGTTTGTTAGTTAAGAGGAAACACTAGGTCGAGAGAATTGAAAAATAGGTACTATTTGTAAAATCTATTGCTGTCGCGCTGTGCTCGAACGATTGTTGTCCGAGCACAGCGCGACAATACGATTGAGCATTTTTGGGTTCGTGTTTTGGGTATCGTGGGTGTCTGTAGAAAATCCTTAAGATTTTTATGTAAATTTTTTTAAGGAATAAACTGCAGTAGTTTTGCAAATTGTGAACCCACGTCACCTTAATAGTTAAATTATGAAAACAAGAAAACATAGGGCCATCTATATCTCAACAACAACAAAATATACATAGATTTTTTTAAACAACTTATTGCTCTACCACAGAATAAATAATACTAACGTACAGAAGTCTTACTCAGCAAAGAAATTCAAAGAAATATATACTCAATGTGGCTAGCGATATGGCACAGAATACATAAGAGTCAAAGATATGGTTTAATTTAGCTCACTTCAGAACTCAGCACCTTTTCGTATAGATATCTAGACATCCATTGCAAGCTTCTCATTCTTATTACTCCGGACAAACGATTCGTAGAACTGAATTTACCACCCGGAGGGGCCGCCATCGCGCATTGTAATAATGTAGGTACATTTTGATTTTCGATCGATACCTAAACGGGGAGTGACACAGGCCTGGCTCTACTGGGGCTATCCGGTAAAAAATCATGGGACTACACTTGTATGGAAATACGGCCCATCATTTCCTCTTAATGTCCGACTAAAAACTATTTGCTACGCTAGTTTCGTTAAATAAAGATAGGTACCAAAGCTTAATTGATACCTACTAAACTGATAATTATTAACTCGAATATATTTAAATGAACGTAGAATAAATATTACGTAATAATAATATTTGTCGTGCCCAGGTGTTCAAAGTACCAAATTTAAATACCCAATAACATTACTTCAAAGTTTACCGAAGCCATAGCTACCGTGACCTCAAAAAGCGCGCATTTTTTACAGTCAGCAAACCAAATCGAATCGCCGCAGCATATAGCCAGGCGCCCCACTGGTTGACCAAACTCATTCATTACAGGTTCAACGACCTCCCAGCAAAATTTCTGCCTTTCTTCTGCAAAAATTGTTCATCCCGTTATGCAATAATGGTGACACAAAATTCATTAAACGTACATATCCATTACGAATATTTATAAAATTTATTTACTTTATCGTTTTGCGGCAACTTTTTGACCCAAAATACATTTTTCGCGGTGTTATGGCAAAGGAAAACACACGTACAGCTTAATTTAAATTTGATATTTTATTGAGATATGGCCGAGAGAATTTATGGTTCGATTTTTAAAAGTGCTTCGGTCTTTTTGTACGGTTATCTTCAATGGAGGGGTTTACCGCGGTGTCGCACTCGTTAACTTTACGTTCCTTTTTGACACTTTTTTTTTCACGCGCAAGGATTCGGCTACATACTGGCTATGTAACTGGCCGAAAACATCCAGTTTCTTGCATTGCGCAATTTACGTAGTACCGGTTAATCAGGTCATACTTGACTAAATCTATTTTTTGCAAAACATGTATTTCTGGAACGAAAATGTTAGACAACTTTCTTATGGTAAACAAAATAGTGGATCCTAAATTAAAATATAACACTGACGTCAAGCCTGCTTGAAAAATACAGCTTTTGCATAAGATGTTTGTCATCAGTCCTTTAGTCACATGTAGACGCAATCAAAAGCTAGTAAGTACTTTCGTGAGATAACATAAGAAAGTGTAAATTTTAGATTCTATCCACAAAGGAAGACAATTCAATATGTCGCGCGAACGACATGTGAAAATCGTTCGCGTTCGGAATGTTTATCGCATTTTGCAATGAACATAACTTTCTTCCAGTTTTGTGTCTATTTGGAATAAATGATGTGAAAGTAAACGTTGCATTGCTGACTACAAATATTTGGCAAATAATGGTTATACTTAGCTTGTGTATGTATGTACAATCTGACTTATAAGTATCTGTACAGAAATGCAAATCTATTATTTTAAATCTTCTCTTTCGTGTCTTTCGAGTGTGTTTATAGCAAAGAATTGATGGAGGCAGATAAATGACGTATTATAAGGTGAAGCGGTAGTTAGTTGCATCCTCAGCGGTAACGCTTCAGAGTCTGGTTTCTACAACGCTTTAATACTAGTGTACTATTACCACACTCGAGAAGAAAAGTTAAGTTATTTTGTCATTTTTCACCATTCACTAAAAAATGTCGTAAAAATACACAAGTTAGTATGTATTTTTATAATGAGTAGACTGGGCTTTTTTAGTTAATTCACCGTGTCAACTTCCGGAAACACGTACCTGTAACAAAAAAAATGTTAATTAAATAACAAGAAAAAAGATGTAGTAAAAATGGCAAAAAAGGTCAATTATTTTTTTCAATAAACGATAAATTAATATATGAAGGTCCATTTTTTTGGAACATAAATGTTTTAAAACAATCACTGATAAGGAGATACATTCTAAAGCCAAGTTTAGTATACCGAAATAAATAGTTTTAATACGGAAACTTCATTTAAATACTATTCAAAAGAAAATGTATGGTAAGTATAGTGTATGTATGGTATTTTATATCTATTAAGTTTTTTTTTTACTTATTTCCAAAACTAACAATACAACGTAAAACTAAGAATTAACTTAATTGAAAGTAACTAAACTAAAAATATTTAAATAATATTTTTTTACCTACATATAAAACTCTACAATCTATACCTACATAAAAAACTTCATAAGTACTTTATATAGGTGCGGAACCCTAAGCTATTGAAGTGCCAGTAACCCACAAACACATTTATTCATTACATAATATACTGTAGTCTGTACGACTGAAAATTGTACAATAATTTGAACAATTAGAGAGGTCGACGGCATAAAATTTATGCAGCCAAGTAGACATCAACTACTAATGGTAAAAACTGTGGTGACGCAAGACAACTTGATAGAATCTCCTCATCATCAGGTCTACCAGAGCCATATATTAGCCAGAGCAGTCAGAAGATTAGGCCTACACGCTGACCAGACGGGTTAAAGAGGTCTCATTATTGATGTTTATAAGCTTTGTTTAGCTAGTGTTCCCTAAGTCGCCTCCTACGACATCCACGGGAAGACTTGGAGTGGTCCTATTCTACTCTGCCGGGACCACACGGCTAGACTAGACATCAACTACTAATGGTAAAAACTGTGGTGACACAAGAAAACTTCATAGAATGCATACATTTAAATATACAAATGCATACATTACCTACAATAAATTGCCATTTTAGTTTTGAAGATGTAGTGTGTGAATTCTGGCCTAGGATAAGACTACTCTAAACTTCAATTGTGTATTATGGTGGGTCAAAAATTAATTATTTGGTACTGTTAATACTAATCCTTAGTACCCTAGCAGCCAAAATTGATGGGCCGTTTGTGAGGCACTGGGCAGATCTGCTCGTGCATAGAGGATACACCTCATAAATTAATTTTCTGTTTTTGTCTCGCAAATTACTAACACTAGGATAAGTACTTTGTTTTTTACTAATATTTTATGGACCATGGTCTGAAATAAAGAATTTATTATTATGTCGGTACGCTTTTCAGCCACGGGTCCATGGGGACCCGGTCCTTTGAGGCGTTCATGGGGCCAAAGCCAACATGAAGAGGCCTTTTAGTACCTTTTTATCTAAAAAGTGAGATGGCTGCATCTATGGAGGTCTATCCCTTAATATACCATTGAGATGCACTAACGGACAGTCCACCATAGCTGCTGAACTATTGCCAGGGAGGGATTTACTTGGTTTGGGCTATGTGGATGGGATGTTAGTGGACCGGATAACTGGGTTATGGAGTGAGATACGGACATCTACCTAAAAATCTCTCACAAGAATTTAAGCCTGGTAGATGGTGACTTGCTGCTCGTTGGCTACACTGCCTGTGGGCACCCTAACTTGCCACGAAGATGCGGCCAGGGCGCAACACAAGTGAGCAGCTGAGGGTGTCGAGAGGTGCGGCTCCGGTTTTACCATCACGGGGCTTACCCCCGAGAGCGGGTTTCCCCGTTATTACGCCATTACGTGCAATACACTTCCACCCTGGAGCATTTGTTCTGCTCTTGCGACTCCACTCTGGCCGGCCGGTTAAGGCAAGGCAGAGGCAGAGGGTGTGTAACTGTGTGTATGTGTGTGTGTAAGCGCATGTGTGTATGGTCCCCCCCTCTTTTTTATTATTATTATTAGAATAAAACGTCACAAAATAATGCCACTTGTCATTGATCACATCCACTTTGAACGTGATTTTAGATTTATTAATGCAGAAAATCGGGTACCTATTAAGTGCGTTATTTGACTCCAAGCAACTATGACGTCATAAATCGATATTTCATCCAAATCCCATAGAAAATTTTTGTTTTGACGTTAAGAAATCTGAAGTATCTGATTTGACTTGTTGCAAAGTAGCGTATATGAAGGACTTAATCAGTGGGTCCTTACGTTATACCACAGAATAAATAATACTAACGTACAGAAATCTCACTCAGCAAAGAAATTCAAAGAAATATCTACTCAATGTGGCTAGCGATATGGTTTAATTTAGCTCACGTCAGAACTCAGCACCTTTTCGCATAGATACCTTGACATCCATTGCAAGCCAATTTCATTCTTATTACTCTGGACAAACGATTCGTTTAACTGAATTTACCACCCGGAGGGGCCGCCTGCGCGCATAGTAATAATGTAGGTACATTTTCGATATCTAAACGGGGAGTGACACAGGCCTGGTTATACAAAGTTTTGGAGGGCACGTAAATAGCAGTGACTTGTTGACACATTATATACCAGCTGCTCACAGAGACGGCAGCACACTAATTACTAGAAAACTTGCGAAAGGTAAGTAATATTTTTAAAAAAATTAAAGAAGATCCCTTCTGATGATGTAATTTAGAAAGCCGTGTCGCGAAATGGCCCAGCGGATTAGTTGGATAGAAAGATAGATACTTTATTTATGTAACTGAGGCACACACATAATAAACATAAATTAACATTAAATATTAACAATATACGTCTACATTCGGTGTAGGTACCGCAGTGACACAAAAGGCAGTGACTCAGCTATAGGTACACTAGCTCAGGGAACAAACGCTGATTTTCAGTCATCACCGTCAAGTAAGGATTAGCTTTTTGAGTGGCAGTGAAAAGAGTTAGACCAAGGCAAAGTTGATAAATCTGCGATATGAAGCTTTTTTACCACTGCTTATAGGTTGTACGTATATGTCTTTCCCTCTCCAGACCGAGAAAATGCTAACTTGGCTCGTGAAAAATGCCATTTCCTTGTATTATCGTAATAGTCGTAAAATCGTAAAAGCCGGTCGAGGATTCCTTCCCATTTGGGCGGGAATCTGAATAATGTTAATCGGCGATGCGGCTAGCACCCCATCACCATTTTGATTCCGTTTTTTCATCTTATCGCCCACCATCACGTTAAATGTGGCCTTTGGGTCGTACGGCCCTGGGCTCAGTCTAACCCGTTAGGGATAAATACGTGATAATGTATCTGTATCCTCGTATTATCCGGTATTTTCAATATGAGTAGGTGAAAAATAATAATTGACACATATATTAGTTAATACTGTAGGCTTATTATGTAGGTAAAGTTTTTCTTATGTTTTAATCTACTCCATTCAAGTTTATATTATACACTATA
Source organism: Acrobasis repandana (assembly GCA_963576875.1). Classification (NCBI taxonomy): domain Eukaryota; kingdom Metazoa; phylum Arthropoda; class Insecta; order Lepidoptera; family Pyralidae; genus Acrobasis; species Acrobasis repandana. The sequence goes on from OY756238.1 coordinate 6,977,897, forward strand.
GAATTAGTTTTTACTGTATTCAGTCGGCGTCACAATACTAATCATTCCCATAGTATGTTTGCCGCCTGTTTTTGCTCGCCATTGTGAGCAGACAGCGTGACCAAACGATGAGGGCCGAGTGAATTAGAACAGTGAGTTACACCTCTACTAACTATACTTGACATATTTTAAGGGCTTGTTTAGTATAAAAAAATGTTGCATTTATAAATAGTAGGCTACTTAGGGTAGTATACTTTGACGAGATATTTTTTCTTGTTAATTTCGACAAACCACACAATCGATTTTAATAAAGTTTCTATGGGACTGGAAAGTATACTCTTTCAAACAAAAAAAGAATTTTCCAAATCGGTCCACGTGTCTTCGAGTAATCGGGAACATACATTAAAAAAATATTTTGACGAATTGATAACCTCCTCCATTTTTGAAGTCGGTTAAAAAATGATTTGACATAAACGGTTGCTGTAAAATTTATCTATAACAAAATAACTAAGAGATATCCTACTACAAAAAAATAAAGATTAGTAAAATAGAATTCGAATTAGGCAACTATGAAGTCTTGTACAAAGCACTACTTGTACAGAACACTAATTATTATTGTAAAGTGCAATGTGTCAAGTGAATGTGAATATTTCTAACAAATGAATTAGTATGTCTGTCGGTCTGTTAACGTGAGAGCAAGTTCCCTTGCGGTAGTTCTAGCTATGTTTGATGAAAATCGGTTCAGCAGTTCAAAGTTTTTTTTTTTTTTATTTATGGCTTGACGCTACTGCGTATTTAGCCAGGAACAAGTTAATAAAACGTGGGAAATTCTTTTTTTCTAACAAGTTACAATCAAAGGTTGGTGTAGGCCTTTGATTGCTTTAAGGGAGCTTCTGGCGACAAATCTATACGAGTCCACTGGTTTTCATAGCCGATTGAGTGGCGGACGATGCCCGAAGACGCCCACACAGTCCGCGAAACAAATATCACTACAGTCGTACTATGACTGTCCACTTTAACTATTTCACATTATTGTTCATGAGCATGAGCATTTATAACACCAAACAACACCAATTTCATATTATAAGGTCCACTAAAATCAATTTGCAAAATAATTTAAAGAAAACCCCAACCAAACACTTTGACTTCCCGCCAAAAACTCCCGTTTAAAAGTTATTGGGGGTTTACGTTGAAAGTCAGGGCTTTCTCTAGTAAATAATAGATAACACTACAGATGTCAAGTTGTATCGGTAGTTCTGCCACACATCAATAGATGGCGTTCTTGACAATCGGGGTTTTTTTTAATTTGCCTAGCAAATAAACTTGTCATTATTATCGTATCAAATATCCAATTAACTGATGACGTGACAATTTTCCATTTTTGCCATATCATCAGCTTTATTAGTGAACTGTTGTTAGCACGAGCCAAAACTAAAAATAGTCAGCCAAAGCAATTAACACATACTAATTTCACGCCTATCAACCCTTTTCCGACAAAATTAGAATATTGCCAACAAACTGACCATACTGAAAGTGGTCGTCCGATTTAAGGTTAGGTTTCGAAAGCGCAGATAAACTGATTATAAGCTGATTTGGTTCACATTAAAGGTGTGGCAATTACTTTAATTTCAATATCGGTTTCTAAACGTGGATTATTTGCTTAGCGTGGGTGGTCGGTGGACTGCTGTGAAGAGAAAATGTAGGAATATACTCAGATTAGCGGTACCTGTCCCTAAATCCTTCTTCATATTCTTCTTCGTCTAAGCGCGTCCCCAGTTGCATCCTCAGCTGTGCTGCTTTGGAGCCCAGGGTGCGCTTTCCAGCTTTTTCTTCTCCAAATATAACATGCATGTCAATGGTCACCCAAGGATGCCAAAGACCTTGCGAAATGGAGAAGAAATAGCCGGACAGTTTAAATGATTTGGCTACAGTTTAACGACCAGCTGCCTGCCTGACGTCAACCCACTTTGGGAATGTATTTGTGCGAAAAGTTTTACAACCGGCCGCCCACCCGTCGTTAACCCTCCTTGGGAATGCAATTTTAGCACGAGATGTTTGTGCTAAGTCCTTTAGTCGCCTTTTACGACATCCACAGGAAGAGATGGAGTGGTCCACACCCAGAACCACACGGTATCTGTACCTAAATCCTATGAGATACTAATAAATTGAATAATTTATAAGGTCGATCTGTCCCTAAATCCTATGAGATACTAATAAATTGAATAATTTATAAGGTGGATGTGTCCCTAATTCCTATGAGATACTAATAAATTGAATAATTTATAAGGTCGATCTATCCCTAAATCCTATGAGATACTAATAAACTGAATAATTTATAAGGTCGATCTGTCCCTAATTCCTATGAGATACTAATAAATTGAATAATTTATAAGGTCGATCTGTCCCTAAATCCTATAAGATACTAATAAACTGAATAATTTATGAGGTCGATCTGTCCCTAATTCCTATGAGATACTAATAAATTGAATAATTTATAAGGTCGATCTATCCCTAAATCCTATGAGATACTAATAAACTGAATAATTTATAAGGTCGATCTGTCCCTAATTCCTATGATATACTAATAAATTGAATAATTTATAAGGTCGATCTATCCCTAAATCCTATGAGATACTAATAAACTGAATAATTTATAAGGTCGATCTGTCCCTAATTCCTATGAGATACTAATAAATTGAATAATTTATAAGGTCGATCTGTCCCTAAATCCTATGAGATACTAATAAACTGAATAATTTATAAGGTCGATCTGTCCCTAAATCCTATGAGATACTAATAAACTGAATAATTTATAAGGTCGATCTGTCCCTAAATCCTATGAGATACTAATAAACTGAATAATTTATAAGGTCGATCTGTCCCTAAATCCTATGAGATACTAATAAACTGAATAATTTATAAGGTAGATCTGTCCCTAATTCCTATGAGATACTAATAAATTGAATAATTTATAAGGTCGATCTGTCCCTAAATCCTATGAGATACTAATAAACTGAATAATTTATAAGGTCGATCTGTCTCTAAATGCTATAAGATCTCATAAAATCTGTACATTTTATTTTATAGAACGAGCGAGCGAAGCGTTTTGGTTTCGAGATTGAAAAAATTACTTTCATCCATCTGCCTGTTCTCGCCTACCTACAGGTCGCATTTTTCAACTGATTTTGACAAAATTGGGCATAGAAGTTCCTTGATTTATTAAAATGTTTTAGTCGACCACAGGCCACCTTTCGGCTTCATGAGATCAGGTCATTGGTAACATAATATTGCATTGTCACTCAACTTATTTATTTATTAAAACTTTATTGATCCACAATAATAATAATTGTTTACAATTGGCGGACTTAACGCTAATAGCGTTCTCTCCCAGTCGCCCATAGGGATAAACAGATAAAACCAGTTGCGGCGAAAAAATAATATTATAATATACTTATACTATATAACATACATAAGTATGTGAAGTTTCAGCTCAATAGAATAATGGGAAGTGGGTCTAATTTAGCTTGCAAGACATTACAGACACAGAGAACGGGACATAAGAAACTAAATAAAAGCTTGTATAACAGTGAGCTTTCAGCATCATCAAAACAGCGATGGATACACAGTGAAGAAGATAAGTACCTGTCGAAACATGGTATTAGTTTCAACATCAACAGGTACTTATCAGAGTTGCATCACAAACCAAATCAGTACCTAGTCCAAGGTAAATTGATGCTCTTTTTCCAAAAATCCTCAATTTGGTTGCAGCCTAAACCTGGCCTTCGGACCAGTGTGTCGTTACCAAACAGTAATTATAAGACAACAATGGTTTTGAAACCGCGGTCGCACGATCTTGGCTGCGGTGTTAATATGACGCTTTTTGAATTTCAAGTTTTGATGGTGTTTTGTGAGTGATGACAGTAATTTTGATTCTAACTTGAAAAAGTGCTTGCCATGGCCTTATCTCGTTCTAGATCAAGCAAATAGTGTGAAAACACTACAGATACCGATACATTTCCCGCTGTAGACATAACTGTGGATAACAAGACTTAGGAGACATGAGGATCTCGGTGGCCCATTGCTAGCGATCCCGCAAGTTAAGCAACCCTGGGCGTGGTCTGCACTTGGATGGGTGACCAAATTTGGGCGAAAATTTTTCGAGCTTCGGAAGAAACGTAAAGCCGTTGGTCCAGGTTGTCATCATCCTACCACAGGAACTGCATGACATATTTATTTTTTATTTTTTTTAAATACTTAATTACCTAGTATTTTATTTGTTAATATTATTTTAAGTTAAGTTCTTATTATTTATATTTTATTTTGTTTTAACAATATGTAAATAGCTATGTTGTTAATTAAGCAACATATTTCCTTAAATTAACTTGAGATTAATTAATTTCTTAATTGAATACCGTTATACACGAAACTTGATATTCTTGCATATATTACTCGCGTGGCATTGCAACAGAGAAACTTGTACTTTTCTTACGCAAATGTGCGTATCGCTCAGAAATCGCATCCGGAATGTATAACGGAAGGTATATTTTATCCATTATGTGTGTTAAGGACACACATATGAACCTAACTCAGTTTGAAAAACCGTGGAATATAACAATAATTCGCGAGTGCTAAAAATTTGTTCATTAATTTTAGAAATATATCATAGGCCTATAAATTAAATAGACATGAAAATGTCAACATAAATTTTTTATCACTTAAAAAATACAGATGACTAGCTTTTTCGTGTAATCAAAGGTTATTTGTCAATCCCATGGGAATAGATTTTCCGAAATCAAAAGTATCCTATGTGTTATTCCAGGTAATAGGCTATCCACATGCCAAAATCCCACTCCATTTAGCTGTTTTAGCGTGAAACGTAACAAACATACATACAAACTTTATTATTTATAATATTAGTAGGATGCCGGCTATAAATAATTTTTAGATCGTTTTTTAAATAGTAAAAATAATCTAGTAATAAAAGAGTTCGGAAGACTAAAGAGCTAAAAATAGTAAACTACAAAAGCGCAGTTTTATCGTGCCGGCTGCGCAAAGAGAGCATTGTAGTAAAGGTTGTGGTATTCGTGAGGTTAACTTTTTGACACCATGGATTAAAACATTTAAACTCAGTCAGTACGTTGTTTGAATTCTATCCTTTGGATAAAGCAATAAAAAAAAATTGTGCGCAAAATGGCATCAAATTTATTCTGTGATACTGGTGACATTTCCAAACAAAAGAAAAAACCAATCAAGTTTCCTACCATTTTGCCTTTTGGGCTCTACTATTTGGACTTTTAGGGTTTTTTTTTATATTTCTACTAGAAGCTATTCCACCGCCTGTAGTTTATGTTACTTCCATGCTAGTCTAGGAGCAAAAGAAAAACTTAGAATGTACCAGCTGCTTCTCTTCCCACGCAGATCGTAGAAGCCGATCGAGGGACGAGCGAAAATGCAAATCATGTTATTAGGCGCTGCGGTTAGCGACCAATCACTATTTTGATTCCCTTTTCCACCTATTTGCCCATCATCATGCGAAAAGTGGCCTTTGAGTCTTGCGGCCCGGGGCTCTAGCTGCTTAGAACCTTCTTCTTTAACTTAAGACGATACACGGAGTCCAGTGCGGCCCCATTTGAAATAAATTATTTGTAAAGAAACGGAGATATATATCATTTAAAATTTTGAGCTAGTAAAACCTAGATAACCCTTCAAGCTATTTTATGAACCACTGTTTACAGGTTAAAATGAGAAAGTTAACCTTTAGTTTGCATTTTTGCCAAAATAAGCCGTTTTTCGCAAAAATGCAAACTACAGCTTAACGTTCTCACTTTAAACTGTAAACAGTGGTTCATAAAATTGTTTGAAAGGTTATCTAGGTTTTACTAGCTTAAAATTTTAAATGATATCTCCGTTTCCTTACAAATAATTTATTTCAAATGGGGACAGCACTGGACTCCGTGTATCGTCTTAAGAGCTTGCTTTTGTCGGTGGAGTTGCCTCCAATCCTCTCTTCTCTCTGCCATCTTTTTAATGTCTTGGTAGGACCTTACTCCTAACCCTTCCTTAACTTGTTAGAAAAACTTGCTTAGAACCGTAAGACCCAAAATACTCTGTTTGTCCCATTAGGGATAAAGACGTGACATTTAAAGAAAATGCCGATTCGATCGATTTTGGACAATAATTAGTTGTTTTAAGTGGGCGGTGGCCCTAAATTCTACTTATTTATTTTGTAATAAAGGCCGCTTTTATCTTGCACGAGGTTTCGACACACGCTTTTACGCATTTTCCATTTGAACCTGTTTATATAACAGCACTTAATAAAATTACGCATGCGGTCAGTATTTTTTGTTCTAGTTAACATGCAGGTGAATATATTAGCTGATGGTAAAAACTGGTGTTGAAATTAAACATTGCAAATTACTGCAAAAAATATACAGTTTAGAATTACAACATCAACTGTTTTAAATTAAAAATGGTTCTCTTTATCACGTTTTAACCCGCTAGACGAGAACAAGTAAAATCAGATACTTTTTTCTAAACGTCAAAACAAACATTTTCTATTGGATTGACACACGCAAATTCATATGGCTGTGTCTATCTTGATCCATGGTCTGTGGAATTTCATTGTAACTAGAACGTGTTTTTTTGGTATAATTAGTATTTACCCTAAAAAATAATATTTATCTTTCATTACATGGACTAAAGGTCTCTCCCAAAAAGGGAAGATTTTCCCATACAAAACAATAAAGTAATTTTAATTATACATAATTATACAACGTGGAAGGGACATACCCGTAATAAATCGAACCACGGTCTATACTAGATCATTATACGAGTAGTATAATGAAATTAAAATGACAGCCAAAGAACAAAAAAAAATTTCGGCACTTCCATACAAAAGTGCAGTGCGCAGCAGTGCGCAGCCGCCCGGGCGATTTGTATGGGAATATCGAAAAATAGTTTTTTGACTGTTATTTTAATTTCATTATACTTAAGTGATCTAGTTTAGCACGTGGTTCGATTTATTACGGGTATGTCCCTTCCACTTTGTATAACGTCTAACATAAAATATACTGAAACTATTTTAAGGGTGGGTTTAGTCCATGATATGGAACAACTTTCCCCAGGGAACATATATCGAAATTCAAAATTTTTTTTTTGCTTTCCATGGAACATCGATACAGCTGATCGGTCAATTTGTATGGGACGCAATTTTTTTTCATATTTCGATATATGTTCCTTTGGAAAAGTTGTTTTGTTAGACGTTGTGTAAGATATTGTACATAAACTTTGCATTTAGTGTTAATTGATAGAATACAATTGCTGTTTTTATAGGGTTTTTAGGCATTCAAGATGGAGTACTAAAGTACTCAAGTTAGATAATGAAATTAAGAAATGGTAAAAAAATACCACGTGAGCAATTTCGCAAAAAAAATCGCAATTTAATTTTAACAGAGCCACATTGGGCCTAGAAACGACATCAACGCGCCCGTTTGTGCTTATATTTTTAAGCTCAGACCAATGAATGAGACACAGTTTTGCTTCGCTATACTTGCCTCTTCTCTATTTATACATATTACTCTCTATTCATTTTTCTTAAGGTTTGCTACACACTTATTCGGACCAGCATTGATCGGCACAGCCGGGCGGTAAAATCGAATATATTTAGATGAATGTTCGGGGAAAAGGCGATATAATTGATTCAGATCGGCTTTGTTGTTCGTCAAATACTGCCGAACCGACAATGCTGGCCCGAATAAGTGTGTAGCAACTAGTGTTGTAAAAAACTCGAGTCCGGGAGTCTAAATATTCTGACTCGACTGTAAATCACAAGACTCGACTCATAAATAGAAACTCCACTGCTAGATGTGTTAGTTACACTCAAACTCCCATAATAGACTCTAGTTCGGTATTAGTGCTCGAGTTTGTTTATGGACTGAGCCTACTGCGTCAATATACAAAACGGTCGTGGAGTTTAGAAAATCATAATTGTTTATTTTAAGTATATAATAAATATTGTTATTAGTTATAATTAATATCAAATAGAATTTTGAATTATGTAATGCGTTGTATTAGAGAGTTTGTTAAGTAGACTTACTTCGAGTTTGGTATTCGAACTTGAGTTGGTTTACGACTCGACTTCTTATTTGACTCTTACTTTTTATTTGACTTGAGTCCATGCTCCGACGACTCATGCTCGACTCGACTCTGACTTAGGAATGTCTTTGTCTAGCAAGCATGCAAAATTAAGTCAAGTATGCAAATGTAGACTCCCGGACTCCAGTTTTTTACAACACTAGTAGCAATCCTACATTCGTCCTGTTTATGGTAATGTATCCCATCTTTCAGGATTTATATAACAAAAGCCCCGCTTAGTCATGGTATTTATGTGTTTCGCCGCTATGTATGTATATACATATGTATCCTCGTATCTTCAAAGATATCCATGACACCTTGACAAATGAGGTATCATCAGAAGCTTCTTGGCTGCTCTCTGGGCTATGTGACGTCACATAGTATAAACGTACGGTCATAAAGTAATGAACTAAGAAATAAAATAAAAGATCATTTCAAAAATATATACATTTGTGCTTATATTAACCGGATAAACGTACTATTCAGTATCAATTCTTCCGTAGTCGGGTTTGGTTTTTAAAACTATATCTTGTTATATCTCTTTTGGGAGATAACATCTCCACATTTATAGCATTCATTACCATCACCATCATCCAGGTCTTTCTTAGTCTCCTCTGCAGGAGCACGACACGACCCTCTCTGTACTACTGTCATCATTACCATAAGACGTGCAATCATTACCATTTTTTACATCGTCATTACCATTTACTCAGATTCACCCCCTTACTTAGATAGAGGTAGCCAGAGGATTTGGCCTACACTATAAACGCTGGCCAGACGGGTTGGAGATTTCCCATTGATGTTTATAAGCTTTGTTTGGTTTGTGATTCCTAAGTCACCTTCTACGACATCTACGGAAAGACTTGGAGTGGTCCTATTCAACTCTGCCGGGAACCATTTGACGTCAACATTTGTGCAAAACAAAGTGACTATTATTAAGAGATATTATAAATATCCTATGATTATAAAGATATTTTGAAATTTAAAATTTGACCACACGGCTTTATAGAATTAGTTATTATTTATGAAAAACTACGTATCAATCTGATATCTCTCTACGAGTTTAACAATGGCTAATAGTACTATTTTAAGATGTCTATTTATCAGTTTGGTAGCAGTTAAAATTGCCTCGTTATTTTCAAATTAAGTCCTTACGCAACAGTAAAAGCAGTTCGGACTGCATTTTTTGTACTATCTCGCTCTATTGTGCTTAAGGTAGAAAGTTTGCCTTCCTATTGTAGATGTGTCACTAGCCTTGTTGTACTCCATATAGGACCAGGAGATTTTCTAGGATTAAAACCCTTTTTAGATCAAGAATTCATTCAAAAAATATCACGGTTCGACTTGTAGGGTGTATGCATATTTACCGAAACTTATATACATGTTAGTTTATCTATCTTTCGTGTGTGTAAGTGGCCAACACTAATATCAGATTTATCAAGCTGCCTAAAGGCATCTAACAAAGCTTGAGGATTGCCATACAATAAGTATTTATTTATTTATACTTTATTGTACACACATATACATGTTTAAAGTACAACAGGCGGACTTAATGCTAAAAGCATTCTCTAACAGTCAAACCTTTGGGTCGATTGGAGAGTTTTATGTGGGTGTGAATATATAAAGAAAACTTAAACTAAACTAAATTTAAAAGATAATGGGTAGATGACTCGGTCAAAAATAATATATTAAAACGTCACAAATAGCGTCACTTGTCATTGATCATATCCATTTTCAAGATGATTTTAGATTTATTATGATTATAGATTTATGTATATTTAATGGTTCCCCCGTATCTTTGGATGCGTCAGTAAATTCCATATTGCGCCCTCTATAGGCTTTAAAGTAACCCACTTTTAGACTCTCTGTATAACCCAAAGGTCGACTGGTAGACAACGCTTATAGCGTTAAGTTCGCCTATTGTTCTGTACAATTTGTATTTGATGGACAATAAAGAATTAAAAAAAAAAGTAATGAACTAAAATATAAAATTGTTCGAATCATATATCATATCATGTAGGGTATTAAATGAAAGGACTAAATTTGTACTTTTAAAAATATATTCTACATTAGCTGTTACTTCCTGCTGCGCTGTAAGAATTTTCTCGTAGACGGGTTTTATTTTTATTAAACATCTTGTTCTATTACTGAGTTCTCGAAACAGATCTATGTGGAACACAACCTCCTCGGTTAATATAATATCACAGCGACGCGTGGGCAACAAATTGTCGCACAATTCACTATTCCAATTTCAAACACTTCGTTGACAGTCGCTAACCATATCAAATCAGCTGTTGTGAAAAACAAATGAATAATATAGAGATTATATATATATGTTTGTTGCGATTTTTTTGCATTACAATCTAGTTTATATAGGGGTGCCTCTTGCCTATATCATAACTAAAAATAAATACACTATGTGACGTTTGCTGTGATCTTTAGAACGAGTTTTTAGCGGAAATTCAAGTGTTTCAGTTGGGGTTTGCTTTAAATTATTTTTCAAATAAAATAAAGTACATTTATTTCGGTAACTATTTGACCCATAATACAATTTAAATAATAATAATGTCAGTCGCTCGAATATTTATACAATTAATACACGAAACACACATACAGTTTTAAATGTCAAAAGAATTAACAATTATTATTTTAAAATTATTTATTTACAATTGCCTCTTAAATGGGCAACACGGTACGTGCTTGTCACTGCAGTGTCTCAAGTAAGGACAATCCTCTCTCTCAGCTATCGCCACTAGGACAGTATTGGAGCTGGCCCGCACCCTGCGCACCAGGGACGCGGCGCGCTTGCGCATAGAAGCATGAAAACAGTTAGTTTGCGCGTCTGCAAACATCCCTGATGCGCTACAGAAGCGATAAATGCTCATGCATTTATACCATCAAACTACACAAATGCACATATTATTCATGAGCATGAGCTCATGAACAATAAATGTATTTATCATAAAATATGGTATCGTTGAGTTAGTATCCCATAGCACAAGTTTAAACTTACTTTGGGGCTAGCTCAATTACTATGATTTATCCCTATCTATTTATTTAGATACAAGTTTCCATTACAAGTTTCCTTACTTGAGATCCCTTTTCTTCAAATACATTATAATTAAATAAATCTAGATAAACCAAAATGACTGTAATTTGTTTTGTCTGGATTTATTCGTCCAGCCCATCAAAACACCGTTTCCGTCACGACTCACGTCTATTCTCAAACGCCACATTATCAACGACCATAACCTATATGTGCACATGTTAATGTTGTCATGTAGAGGAAGTGTGCGCTTGTGGCGGGAAATAATGCAATCTTGCGCAGTGGGGAGTTAGAAATATTGCAGAAACTGTCGTGAAGAAACTGCAATAGAATGAAAATGTTACAGTATCTTCCTACACACTATCTTCACTTGGAGAAGTCGAAATCACCTCTTCGATAATACCGAGGCCAGAAACCAGGCAATACCTGAAGGTAAACTCACAGTAAAAACATATTTAACTTATAAATAAAAAAATAAAAAAGCAAACATAATAAAATATTTTAAAAAAAAACATAAATAAAAATGAACTTAAAATACAAACTTTACTTTGCATCGCTGACACATCTAGAATAAACATCTTTCATCCGTGTGTTGCCGGGTGGGATCGTAGTGCACAGTCAATGACGAGCGACGACGTCACTCTAATTCTGCCCACCTTATATTTATATTTTTGTCAAAGCTATTGGTTTTTATTGTTTATAAAAGCACGCTCATTGTACTATTACGTATGTAAATATTATGTTTTCTCAGTAAGAGAATTATTTTATGTCATTCTTATGAGAAATAAAGTTATTGTAACCCTACAGTACTCACACATGCTCCAATAATAAAACATAATCAGCTCGACTTCTATAAGTCAACGATCGAAAGTGAACGTCTTTCGATCATACGAGTACATATAGTGCGTAGTAAACTATCTCGTATTGTAAGTACAAGCCTTGTGCGCTAGGAAGTGACGTAGTGGATTTAACAAAGGAATAAGGATACTAGATATGACAAACGCTACTCGTACATTAAAATTTTTGGTCTCATCAAAATCGTGAATCGACAAATGTCAAAACAAACAAAAAAATAATGTAATATAATTTTATTACCAGCTTAATATGTTGGTTTTAGGTCCCAAAACTAAATTAATAATAAGCGTTTTATATGAGATATAAAACGATTATAAACAAGATAAATAATAATCATTTGATATTAGATATGTTTGCATACTTAAAATAAAAATAAAGATCACACATAATTTGATTTTTGTGGCTCAAAAAGGGTGGACGCATTTCGCTATGACCAGGACATACAGCCAGCGTCTTTCCATCATGCCTTATGGGCTCTCTACTATTTGGGCTAGGAGCTCGGTGGCCCAGTGGGATGGGAGTACATATTGCTAGCGCTTTCGCAAGTTAAGTAAACCCGGGCGTGGTCCAAACTTGGATGGGTAACCACAAGTGGCGTAGAATTTTCTCAAGCTCATCCGTGCTTCGGAAGGCACGTAAAGCCGTTGGTCCCGACTGTTATCATTATTGGCAGGCGTCAAGCTATGTCAAATGCCTTTAGGCAGCTTGAAACAATTTGACACTAGTTGGCCACATACATGCACGAAAAACAAATAATTTAGACTGTTTAGGGTTTTTCTTTTTATATTTAGCAGCCGACCGTAGTATTTCATCCAGGGTGTGCGAAGCGCAAGCAAAGCCTCTTCGATTCATCTTTGGCAAAATCGGCAATTTGGTTATGTATGTCTGTTGGACTGGCTGTTCTCTACAAGACATGTATACCCCGACTGCTAACGTATCTTTATATCGCTTTTAGCGATAAGACCGCCCATTGTACATTTTAATGTATTTTTTATTCTAATTGTATATATTTTTTTCTTGGTGTACAATAAAGTATTACTTACAAGCTACGACTTACAAGTCACATTTCTCCACTGATTCTCGTGATTTTTTTTAAACAGATTTTAATTATTAATTTATCTTTGGGTTTACGGGTCGTTCACCTCGGTCCTTTGGGACGCTTGCTTGGGGACACATATACAGATCTAACACGTAGAGGCCCTTTGGAGAAGTTAATGTAATGTGGCGCTCCCGCCAAAACCCATTCTTAAATATACCAATGGAAGATATACCCTTGAACAGGTTTCGGCAGAACAACGATCTATCGCAAGAAAAGGGAAAGGTTTACGGGTTATGGAATAAAGTTGGGATGGACTGATGCTGGGTTATTGTAATAGAAATAACGGCACTAATAAGTATTTATTATTATTAATGAAAACAACAAATTGTTATAAATAGACATATCTTCAAATTACCTTTACAGTCAACATTGAGATATCCTGTCACTTGCAGTACCCCCATTCATAAATAGGTAGGTAGGTACATGATTTGTGTTGTTTCGAAAGCTAATCCGGCTTCATTGCCAAAGCGGACATTCAACCAGTAATAACTAGTACTTTAGAGGTCCGGATACCGCGGGATGTCGAATTCTGTACTCGTAAATTATAGCAAATTGTCTGAAAAGGATAGACATAAAATTAAAGTTACAAAAGTTTCAATTTAAGAAAAAAATATTGGTAGAGTTCGAATAACTTTTGAATAAAAACTTTTGCGGTTGAACTCATTTTAACACATTGTAGAACACTAATCTATACGCCTATCAATTGTTATTTCTATTGTGTCTGGCTTAGTGTTTAACAATGTGTTAAACATCTTTAGGATTTTTTTTTATAAACAGAATGCAAAGAAAGTCTATAAGAAAGTTTAAAAAATATTAGTTGATTCCTGAGAACGTATCTTGCAAAACTTATTTCGCGAAAAAATTGTCCAAATAAAACTGTTGAGATTTGTATAAGGCTCGTTCTAAGATGCCTACGGGTTAGTAGGTATATCTATTTCTGCCTTGTTTCTTTATTGAAAAGAACAATCAGTGGTAACACTGTTAGTGACATTCGTGATGTAGTCTTGGGCTATCGCGGGAAGAGAAAAGGTACCCTTTTTTATTATACCATGAAAGCAACTCTTTTCTTGGCTCATCCTGTTTTCTTAGTCCCCGGTAAAACCGGCCACTCAGACCACGGGCATCGCACGCGGAGAAAATATTCAATCGCTTCGAACATCGATTTATAGCAGCGGAAATCGTACGCAACCACAATATTTCATTCTGACGACGTTGTCGCCAGTTTATCGGTAGACCTTGATTTTATTGTTCGTAATAAGCAGTTTTACGTATATTGAATTTGTATTTATAAAAAACCTTTTGCGTATTCACTATATAACTCCGTTTATAAATCCGTTCTGCACAATTTGTCTAATTCTCCGTTCTTGTTATGCAAACCAAGTATGTAGAACTCTATGGCAGAAAACATAAACCTAGATTTTTTACTATGTGGAAGATATACCTATACATATCTTCTGCATAGTAAAATATACAACTAAAAGTAGTTATACAACTACTCACTATGAAACAAAATGTGCCAAAACAAATTCAAAGTTTTCTATCTAGTATTATTTCCAGTGTAAGAATACCTATGAGAAAAGCTTTACGAGTTGCATAGGTCAGTTACCTACTACTTTAAAAATTGTATTTTTTATCATTACATGAATGTTTACTGTTTCTTTCTGAGACACAAAACAAATGCGTTTAAACAGCTTTATTAATGAAAAAGAAAACATCTGCTATTCTTTACCGACAATGACTTAGCAATTAATTAATCAGTATGCCGACAGAACTAGAGATTAACGTTTTTTATTTTATATTTAGTTTAATTGTAATTGTAATTACCCACTATTGTTTTATATTGTTTCATTATTGATTGTGAATTAAAAACATAAATAAAGTATTTTTACACTTTCTTCAAAAGGAACAAAGTTCCATCTAGTCTGGGTTTTCATATATACGAGTATGTATGTCTAGTCCATTTTAAGGACGCCCTTACCCTATACTTTTTAAACATACGTAATCTAGCTTTTATTTTATAACGACATGTCACATAAAATTGTGTAATTTTAAAGAAATTGCATATATAATATAACTGGTTTGTGACCGTCAAAATATGAACTTGAAAAAAATATACCTCTAAGGGTGTAGAAGTTTTTCATATTCATGGACAAAAATTATATGACTTAATATGTATATAAATAATAACCGGGCATCGTAGGTATTATTTTTTCATTGGTTATGAACTTTCTGTCAAAGGCATAAGGTTCAATTTAATGTGGTATAGTGCGCTCGTACAAGTACTGCCTGAGAACCTAGATACCAGTCATTTCGTTCGTTCAAAAATAAAATGACGGATTTAAACACTGTTGCTAATTTCATTCAAACCTAGAGGTGTGTTAATTGGCTACTGATTAGAAAGACAAACATATATTTATGTACCATATTGCACAGCAAGCAGCCTTCACTGCAGTCATTAGCATGATGGGTGCAATTTTGCAGTTTATCTTTCTAAGGTGCAAAGGTCGCGAGTGTGAAAGGTGTACTATACTATACACTATCACATCTTTATACCTAATGGGGCAGACAGAGCATTTGGGATCCTAGGGCCGCAAGATCCAAAGGCCATTTTTAACGTGATGGTGAGAGAGAGGATTTTTGTTAATAAGTGTAATACAGGGTATAACAAAATATACTGAAACTATTTTAAGGGTAGATTCAATCCGTGATACTGAACAACTTTCCCCAAGGAACATATATCAAAATATGGAAAATAGTTTTTGTGCTTTTCATAGAAACTCGGATCAGCTAATCGGTCAACTTGTATAGGAGGCCAGAAATTATTTTTTATATTTCGATATACGTGCCTTGGGAAAAGTCGTTCAGCATAATAGACTGAAGTTAGCCTTAAAATATTCTGAAACTACTTTACTGGTGGATTCAGTTTATGATACTGAACAACTTCAAGAAACATTGTATAACGAAATATGAAAATATATTTTTGCTTTTTATACAAACTTAGATCAGCTGATCGGTCAACTTGTATGGGAGGCCAAAAAATATTTTTCATATTTCGATGTATGTTCCTTGGGGAAAGTTGTTCAGAAACAAGGACTGCATTCACCCTTAAAATTGTTTCAGTATATTTTGCCAGACCCTGTATAACATAACCAATTGTATAACACTAGAAATACATAACAATGAAGACATACATAGTTATATTTGTTATAAAATATCACACATTGTCAAGTTACATAGACTTTCTTGTTCGGGTTGCGTGATCAACGTTTCCTCAATTAAGATTACTTACTGCAGCGCCATTTTAACGGCTGACGATTTATTAGAAAATTATGTTATTCATAAATACATAATTCCGTTCATGGTGATGGTGGTGGAATTATTAATTTGATGCTTTACCATGAGAACTTTTACCCCATAACCTTTAACTGTAAAAAGGATATTGGTCTGCAAAAATAAACCAAGACGCATTATCTGACTGAGTTGTCTTCTTTTTTATTGAACAGGGATAAAATTGCACTATTCCATGCTGCTCTGCAAGAAAAGAAAAAACTTAGAGTGTGCAAGCTACTTCTTTTCCGCGCAGATCGTAAAAACCGATCGAAAGAATAGTCAAAAATGCGAATCGTGATAAAAGGCGATGCGGCTAGCAACCCACCACTAGTGCGATTCCTTTTTCCACCTTCTTGCCCACCATCACACTAAAAGTTGTATTTGGGTTTTGCGGTCCTGGGCTCTGTTTACAGCCGCAAGACCCAAAATGCTCTGTCTGCCCCATTAAAGATAAAGACGTGATAGTATTTATGTATGAATTGTTACTTGGTTATCATACTCGTGCATACATAACCAATATCGCTGATATGATGCGATAACTTCAGAAGAAAAACGTTTAGGTAGGCTCTAGAGAAAGAGGTTTTCCTGCAACATTGTACCAGGTTTTTTAACACTTAATTATGTATGTATGTACCTACATTGTCTTGAACATTCACATGAATTCATAGTGATATAACCCAGTTAAGGAGGCTCGCTTATAGAGAACCTTTCTAATCGTGAATATAGAATTGATTTGTTGCATAAATAAAAAAGGTTTTGAAGACGTCGTGTAAAACGATTTATATTAGTGATGAAAGATGATGTAACAGAAAAGCTAATCTAAATATATATAACTCAAAGGTGACTGACTGACTGACATAGTGATCTATCAACGCGCAGCCCAAACCACTGGACGGATCGGGCTGAAATTTGGCATGCAGGTAGATGTTATGACGTAGGCATCCGCTAAGAAAGGACGCGAGCGAAGCCGCGGGCAAAAGCTAGTGAGGACATAAGTGCCGTATAAAGCGAATAAATTAGTCATGGCTGCAGTGTAGGTGTATGTGCGTAAGAATGATCGCTTAATAAATAATAAATAATATATATAATATAAATCTCTGGGTGAAAAGAAAAAAGAATTTACTAGCTGTTCTCTTCCCGCGGAAGTCGTATAAGCCGATCGAGGGAATGGGCGAAAATGCAAATCATAGGCGATTCGGCTAGCAACAATCTGAATTTGATTCCTTTTTCAATCTTCTTTCCACGCTAAAACGGCCTTTGGATCTTGGAGTCTGCTTAGAGAAGCAAGACCCAAATTGCTCTGTCTGCTCCATTAGTGATAAAAACCTGATAGTTTATTAGTATACAACAAACACTCTTATTTTTAACTGCATGTTTAACTTTTTCGTCAAGTACAGATATTTTATTCAACTGTTGACACTTCCAAACGAAGTACCTATCTCTATCTAACAATACGGCAAACTTCAAAAGCCGTCAAGTCATTTACAAGAAAATTAACATACATGCAGGTACTTCACATTCGTAATAAATTACACTACTTCTGGGGTTGTCCCGTCAATCAATAAAAGGCTCCGGCCTTTCATTGGATTGTCTTGATCTTGTCCCGAGGACAATCCATTGCAGTGGAATGGCTCCATTCACACGAAGCCATAGACAGGACAATCCACTAAGACCAATTGGCTTAGTGGGAATGGGCCATAAAGCCAGAGACTCCCCCTCTCAGACCCCTTAAGGTGAAGGTATAGGCAAATGGCCTTGAAGTGGCGCCCTCATTTGAAAGTATTTACATTAGTCCGTCTAGCTTTAAAACTTGCCTCCGCCAAAAGTGGCCACGGCAAGTTTTAAAGTTAGACGGATCACCAATAATAGTTTCAACGGCAGTTCATAAAATAATTTAAAGGGCTATCTAGTGCATGACGAAGAGCAATATGGAAATTATCACCATATTTACGAGTTAACAATTTATTTTACACTTCAAGGCCATTTGCCTATATCTTCACCTTAAGTTTAAACACGCTAGGTAAACAACACATGTCACAAACTAGTTAATGGAAATTTAGCAATTTAATCATAATATAAATCCCTCATTTTTGTTATTAATACCTGCAATACATTTACCAGTTTATTCAAATAAACGAAAACGAAGTGCGTATTCTTGAAAAACGATTTCGTCACAAAATAACAGGTTAAATAACGGGTAACGTTATTCGATAACGCGTTACGGGACAAGAAGACGAAAGCGATTCTACCGTACGATACGGTCTGCTCCACTCTTACATCACCTATCAGATTACTGGATGTAGGTTTAACACGTGATTAGTATAGTTTTACACGTTTTAGATGACCTAACAGCTTGGTCTTCAGAAGAAAAATGTTAGAATGTACCAGGTTCTTCTTTTCCCGCGCAGATCGTAAAATCCGATCGAAATAATAGGCGAAAATGCGAATTATGTTAATAGGCAATGCGGCTAGCCCCATCACTATTTTCATTCCTTTTCCATCTTTTCGCCCACCGTAACGCTAAAAGTGACCTTTGAATCTGTCTGCTTAGAGCTGCAAAATCTAAAATGGTCTGTCCTCCCCGTTGCAACTGTACCAACTTGGACCCGAGTTTGCGAGGGAGGCGACAATGGTTTGCGTGTTACTCCACTGATGTGAAAATGATTTAGTAGAACAAGCAATGTATTAAGAAATAAAACCACACAACCTAAGTCCATAAGGGTTAGAAGGAGGAATATCTGACGGAACAATTACGCAGACGATCTGGTAGTTGGCAATATTTAAATATGATCAAAGCTAAGAAAAAAAATTGTATTATGATAGTTCTCACAAAACCAATATTTTAATAATTCTACCAGTGTGTTAACCTGTTGCATTACTCGTTACATATCCTTTAAGTTTCACTCACTAACGTTACACAAGTTTAACCCTAAAATAGCAGCTACTAAGAACGAGTGAGAAATAACCGCTCATGTATATTTATGAGTCGGAAATCCGTCGTTTCATTATCCGTTGAACTGTCTGGAGAAGTTTTTGCCGCAAGACAGTTCTGTGGAAATATTTATTAGGATTTAATATCTCTGCTGCTGTGCCGTGTAGTTCCCGGCAGAGTAGAATAGGACCACTCCAAGTCTTCCCGTGGATGTCGTAGAAGGCGACGTAGGAAACACAAGCTAAACAAAGCTTATAAACATCAGTGAGACCTCTCCAACCCATCTGGCCAGCGTGGAGAGTGTAGGCCAAATCATCTGACTGCTCTGGCTAATATATGGCTCTGGTAGTACTGAGAGTGTCATGCTCCTGCAGCGGAGACTAAAAAAGACCTCATGATGATTTCTCAGCTGACAAATACATGCCTCTTATTAGTTACACGGTTCTAGCAATACGAGTAGATCTTGTCTCGGGTCAGATTAAATTACGTTCTTCATTTCTAGACCCTGATTATTAATAACTTTTCTATTTTTATGTAGTACTAGAAATATTAATCCAACTTATTTGTTAAAAAAAATTAAGTCTTACAAATTAGGCCTAGTGTAAGTTGTTTTATAATTTTATAATTATTAATAGGATTTAACATTTGTTGTTGGATATTGCCATTAATTAGTTTTTTTTTGTAACATTGCAACACTGATTGGTATGTCAACAGTGTCAGTGTCAAAAAGTTCATTTAACAAACTTTTCATATTCGCTCGGTTTGAATACATGGTCTCCAGCCTCTCGTAATATAATCGGAGTAAATCCACGATTCCAATATTCTTTTCTCGTTAAATAACGCTTTTATACGGACATATTTTATAAAATACTATATAAAATGTTATGTATGTAAGATGAAATCAAATCTAATACTATGTTTCAGCACAATAGCAACATAACCCCTTGATTATGTAAACAGATACATTATCACGTCTTTATCACTCGTTATTGATAAAGACGTGATAATGTATCTGTCTACCCCGTTGGGTAGACAGAGCCTAGGGTCGTTAGACCCAAAGGCCACGTTAAGCGTGATGGTGAGCGCGAAGATGGCAAAAGGGAATCAAAATAGTGATGGGTTGCTAACCGCATCGCATGACTCAAATTTTTCGCCAATTCCCTTGGTCGACGTATGTATGATCTAGGCGGGAAGAATTTTTTTTTGTATGATCTAAGCGGGAAGAAAAGCAGCTTACCAGCTGCTTAGAATGTACCCATTCTAAGTATTTTTTCTCCCAGACAAAAAAAAACAAAAAAAAAATATTATTACGATTTAATAATCGATTAATCGTTTCTAGTTCTTGCTAAGTAGCACATTGCGTAAATCAAATATCGAAACCTCATTAACTGACCGTGAACTTAAATTGCATTTAATTAATTTGGCAAGAAATGCAAAAACTATTCCATTTAAATGGTAAGGTTAAACTAGATCTAATTATTCATACTGTTTGTTTGGTTGTCTAATAGTCATGAGACTCCCTAGGTCATTATAATACCTAATCTTGAAAAACTGTGTGTGTATTATAATAATAAAAAATGCATTCAGTTCACTTCAGTCAGATAGGTACATACAGATTTAGAAGGCAGTACTTGACACTGCTCGCATTGTCAGGTTTCTCTCTCTGGAGGCCTAATAAAACCAATTGGGTTTTTATAATATGTTTATACTTTTTACTACGTGGATATTTAATTTTTTATAAATATCTTTAAAAAACATAGAATGTAACAGCTGCTTCTCTACCCGCGAAGTTTATAAATGCTGATCGAGAGAATGGGTAACAATCTGAATCATATCAATAGGCGATGCGGTTAGCCACCCATCATTTATGATTTCCTTTTTCCAACTTCATGCCCACCATCGCACTAAAGGTTGCCTGGGGCTTTCCGCCCTAGGCTCTGTCTGCCATGTTGGGGATAGAGACGTAATAGCGCCTTGATAATGCAATCAAGTAGCTATGCCGAATACCTCCAAACTCCTAAATAGAGTTCACGGTAGAAGTAAGCAATGTAAAAAGCCTGTTTGTACGTAGTTACACGTAGCATCAATAGGAGAATTACATCAAACATAAATAAATTAAAAATTCCACAAAATGAATAATAAAGTTTTTGCGAATTTTTGACTTCTTATCCGTAAACGGCGTAGAAACTGTCGTTTTTATCGGTAAGCAAAATACAATCACCTTCTTTGATTCAATACAACAGAAATCTATCTCAGACGTGACAAACTTAAACCAATTTACAACTGGCGGGACAATAAATATCTGTTCTTTAAATCCTTGTCTGTATCTGTTAGTGAAATACAATAACGTTATGCAATATTGCTATTTTTAATAAATTTTATTGCGAAACACGTTGTGCACATCTGTCATGCCCACGCACTGGCCGGCTGTAGTGAATTGGCCAATTTAAAAAGATAACATTGAATTGATTGTGTGCAAACTTGATTTATGGTATGCCACTTTCAATTGCTCTCTTTTTGACAAGTATCTTTGATAAACATAGGGTTATATGTTTACAAAATTATCAAGAAATATAGTAGACCAATGAGGTACACAGGTCCGTAAGACCAAAAGGATAGTTTAGCGTGGAGGTGCGCAAGAAAGTGGAAAAAGGGAATCTTAATAATGATGAGTACCTATATATAGCCGCATCGCCTATTGAATGATCGGCTTTTACGATCTGTACCTGAAGAGAAGCAGATGGTAAGTTCAAAATTTATTTATTTTCTTTTGGATATAGAAGAATAAGACCAAGAAATAAAACTCATATTTAATCCTTTTTGAAAGAAAAACACAAAAATAAAACGATAAAATGAGGTATTTGAACTTTTATCTCAAAAATACCTATTTAATAAAAAAAAATATTAACTTATATTGGTTTTTCACTGCTGGGCAAAGACCTCCCCTTCCATTTAATAAGAAATTTAACTGTAATTTAATAATATTACCTAATAAAAAATCAAAGCATCAAGGCTCAAAATTACTTATTCAATTCATGATGTCTAAAAACGTTGAAAATACACGTTTTGAATATAAAACGTTGACGTTACTTTTATAAAATTAAGAAGCGTGAGAAAAAATTACAACATAGACATTACAATTCTGGAAGTCGCAAAAATACAATGTATTTATGTGTAAGACTGGAAGTTATTTACAATTACTTTTCTCCGAGCGGTTCCAACGATTTCGATGAAAATAGGTATTTGGGGGATTATGAAGGGTAAAAAAAATCGATCTAGCGAGGTTTCATTTTTATAGACCCTCTTTTCTTCACTATGTTTTTCTTCGAGCGAAGCTCGGTCGTCCAGATACTTTATTGTAATTAATAAATAATAATAAATATATAGGGACAAATCACACTGATTAAGCTAGCCCCAAAGTAAGTTTTTTAAACTTGTGTTATGGGATACTAACTCAACAATACTATATTTTATGATAAATACATATTTAGATAAACATCCAAGACCCATAATTATATTTAATAAAGACATTAATCTACATAATATCTATACTATATACTATAATATTATAAAGAGGAAAGATTTGTACCTATTTTTGTATGTTTGTATGTTTGTAATGAATAGGCTCAAAAAGTACTGGGCCGATTTAAAAAATTCTTTCACCGTTGGAAAGCTACACTATTCCCGAGTGACATAGGCTATGTGTGTACCACGGGCGAAGCCGGGGTGGACTGCTAGTAATGTATAAGATGAGAATAAGTGTAACTCTGTATTAGGTTTCTTTCGGCATATATTCCCAGCTGTGGTCGTTCCGAAACGCTAGTGAATAAATAAATAAACGGGCAAGTGCGAGTCGGACTCGTACATGAAGGGTTCCGTACAATGTTTTAAAACGCTAATAAACACGTTTTTTGTATGACGACCCCCTTTAATTTTTAACTTCTTTTGAATTTTTAGTATTTGTTGTTATAGCGGCCAGTAATACATAATCTGTGAAAATTTCAAGTATCTAGTTAATGCCATTATAAAGATTTAGTTAAAAACGCTGAAAATACACGTTTTTTGTATGGCGACCCCCTTTAATTTTTAATTTTTTTTTTTTTTCATTATTTCAGACCGGCAGACAGACAGACGGACTGACCGCGGAGTCTCAGTAATAGGGTCCCTTTGGGTACGGAACCCTAAAAATACCTATAAAAAGAAAAAATCGGCCAAGTGCGAGTCGGACTCACCCAAGAAGGGTTCCGTAGCAGCAAGTAACACAATATAAAAGTTCTAAAGGAAATTGTGGTTTACGATTTATGACGTATTAAAAAAAACTACTTATTAGATCTCGTTCAAATCAATTTTCGGTGGAAGTTTGCATGATAATGTACATCATATATTTTTTTTATTTTATCATTCTCCTATTTAAGAAGTTTCAGGGAGAGACACATCCAAAGTGGTAAAATGTGTGTCCCCAACACACATTTTACCACTTTGGAAGTGTCTCTCGCGCAAACTATTCAGTTTAGAAAAAAATTATATTAGAAACCTCAATATCATTTTTAAAGACCTATTCATAGATGATACCACACATGTATGGGTTTGATGAAAAAAAAATTTTTTGAGTTTCAGTTCTAAGTATGGGGAACCCCCAAAATTTATTTTTGTGTGTGCGGTTTACAGAATACATCTACTTACCAAGTTTCAACAGTATAGTTCTTATAGTTTCGGAAAAAAGTGGCTGTGACATACTGACGGACAGACAGACATGACGAATCCATAAGGGTTCCGTTTTTTCCCTTTGGCTACGGAACCCTAAAAATAACTTTGACTTTTTAGAACATATCTCACAAAGAACAATCAAACCATTATTACATAATAACTGCTAATAAAACAAGGATTAACTAGAAGAACGTTATACTTTTCCCAACACAAATAGTGATGTGCACCTATTTAGGTTTATTTATCATTAAACGTAGGAACAGAGTATCGATAAACTTGGAAGCGGCAACAATATAACGTTATGTAACGTGACCAACTTTCAACGTCGACGGAGGGACGGGCCATGTGAATGCGAATTGCAAATTGATCTTATTTTCGGGTAGTACCTATCGTGAAAATCAAAATAGGACTATTATACTATATAACTAATAAGATTTTTTTTAATATCCATTTTATTAAGAGCAAGTTTTCCATTATATTAATATATTTTTGCCTATGTTGTGTCTATACTCCATTTGGTTAGGTATTAAAATAAATATAAACAATTTTTACGTCTTTTAATTTAAATAAACACTTTACAAATTAATATCTTTACACATTACAAATTAAATATATAATTTATAAAATATTAATTTGTAATTTGCAAAGGTATTGATTTATAAAGTGCATATTTTAATTATTTTAAAGACATGTCAATATTGTTTACATTTATTTAAATATCTCACCAAATTTATTTATTTATTTATTTTTAAACTTTATTGTTTAACAATGAAATTGTCTTACAATTGGCGGACTTAACGCTAAAAGCGTTCTCTCCCAGTCAACCATAGGGATAAACAGATAATTCGTTGCGGCGCAAAATAATTAAATAATTACATACTTATACCAAATAATACACATACATGCATATATACTCATAATAAAGATATATATAGGCATACATATAAAATATACATATATATACATATACATAATTAAATAAATACAAATACACGCATAACTACAATGAATGATGATGTAGATAAGAAAATGAGACTAATTTACTCGTAGGAAAATTTTGTGGAAATTTCTTTGATGTCAACGGGCAAAGCATTCCAGAGTCGTGAAGCTTGAACAGTAAAAGAGTTTGCCATAAAATTTGTGCGATGAAGAGGAATACTAAGGAGACGGGTATCAGTAGAACGAAGCTGCCGATCATGAGTGTCGGAAAGAAATTGAAATTTGCATTTAAGATATTCAGAAATTCCAAATGCTGTATAGGATATAGAAATAAAAGTACTATTCATTAGGCTTGCTATATTTATCTCTTTTGTTTACATAATCCGAGTTTGCATAAATTAATAAAACTTTGTAATAAATAAATAAAATGTTGACGAACACAATATCGTCATTAACTTATTTATATAAAGTACATAAAAATTGCCGTGTGATTCTCGGCAGAGTAGAATAGGACCACTTCAAATCTTCCCAAAGATGTTGTAGAAGGCGAAGGAAACACAATCTAAACAAAATTTGTAATCATCAGTGAGACCTATCCAACCCGCCTGGTCAGTCTGGAGAGTGTAGGCCAAATCCTCTGACTGCTTTGGCTAATATATGGCTCTGGTAGTACAGAGAGGGTCGTGCTCCTGCAATGGAGACTAAAAAAGACATGATGATAATGACAAATAAATAAACATACTAACTAAACGAAACTTAATAAACGGGCAAGTGCGAGTCGTACTCGTACATGAAGGGTTCCTTACTACCGTACAATGTTTTAAAACGATGAAGAAACACGTTTATTGTATGACGACCCCCTTTAATTTTTAACTTTATTATATTTTTAGTATTTGTTGTTATTGTGGTCATAGTAATACATATTTGGTGAAAATTTCAAGTATCTAGTTAATGCCATTATAAATATCAAGTTAAAAACGCTGAAAAAAACACGTTTCTTGTATGACGACCCCTTTAATTTTTAAACTTTTTTTAATTTTTAGTATTTGTTGTTATAGCGGCCACAGTAATACATAATTGGTGAAAATTTCAAGTGTCTAGCTTTTACGGTTCAAGAGATAGAGCCCTGTGACAGACGGACAGACAGCGGAGTCTCAGTAATAGGGTCCCGTTGGCACCCTTTGGGTAAGGAACCCTAAAAATGACTAGATTATTATAATGAACGGTATGATTACTCTAGACCGGGGGCCACTCGGCCATTGAATAACGTTGTGCCACTTTTGATTATAACAATATGTGTTAAGTCAATATTTTTATCAATAACGTTACGCAAGTGCTAAGGGCCTGTCCCACTAAATCTTATAACTTATCTTAATGTTACTTTATTATGGCACTGCGTATGCTTGCATAAGAAAGCGGGATGATAAATATAAATGTCCTCGTTTTGAATAAGATTCTCAATCTTAGACGTCAGCAGTGGCGTAGCTACGAGTAGCATGGGTGGCACCCCGTGCGGTGATACACTATCCAAAAGTACCAGATGTAACAAAATCGAAATATGCCGCCCCATGTCCAGTTATTTCTAGAGATGAGGGGGCGTGCAAAGACTCAGGTGACACCTGGGGTGTTCTGCCCCCCTCGCCCCCCCTAGCTACGCCACTGACGTGCAGCGGTTATTGCAAGAAAGTGTTACTTAATGCACTTTACGTTTTGAGATAGAGACGCGCTCTGAAATTGCAACAGTACAATTATAAATTGCTAAATAAGTATATTGAAAATGTATGTTTCGTAAGTGCAATCTTTCACAGATTCAGGTTAGCTATGAATCAAGCCGACAGAGTTTCAAAATACTAATCTGTTATTTTATCATTTTCTCGAAATAAGATTTTTTTGCAAAAAAACATTCTTAATCTTTTCTTTCTTAATTTTCATTATTCACAAAAACCAAGCAAAAGCACTATTTTTTTTTTGCCAAGTTAGTAACTGTATATATATTTTTAATTATTTTTTTTTCTTTGCCTTATTTACAGTTTTTATATATTTATAGTTTATATATTATGAAATAAGGTACATTACAGAATATAATTAAAACTAAATTAAACTAAATTGCCTTATTTAGCAATAAACAGCTGTAAATATTCAATAAACAATGACAAGTACATATAAACTCAACAACGATTAAAAATAACTAGTTTCCGCTAATAACGATAACCGGTTTGGACCAGTTTTTCTGTTATCTAACAGTAAGGGCGAAATAGCTGTGTTATGATAGCAAAACGATCTTGTGCAATATATTCGTTGAACTTATTGTTAGACCCAGTTTTCTTAGTCACGAATGCGAATGCGAATGCAAACGAAAATGGACTTAATTGACGTAAATTTGAATGAGAAATGAACGAGGCTAGGTCGGCTACGCAATGTTTATAATTGTTTCTTGCAATTTCTGAGGTTTGTTTATTATAAGACTTTTGAAATGTATTCGTGTCATATTAAAAACAATCTATTATACTAGATACTATAAAACACAAAATCTTACATAAAATAGCATATTTTTAACCGACTTCAAAAAAGGAGGAGGTTCTATGTTCGGCTGTATATATTTTTTTTTATGTATGTTCTCCGATTTCTCCGTCAATTGCGGACCGATTTTCAAAATTCTTTTTTTATTTAAAGGAGTGCACTTCCGAGGTGGTCCCATATTAATTTGGTGAAGATATGATGAAGAACTTTGGAGATATGGAAGAAACTCCTAAAAAAATGAAGTAGGTTGTTAATTTAATAATTTAAAGGGCTATCTAGTACCTAACATTGAGAAATATAGAAATTTTCACCATATTTACGAGTTAACAATTTATTATAAATGAGCGCGACACTTTGGCTTGGTATTCACTTTAAGTACTTATCAAGAAAACTGTAATATGCCCATACTCGATGGGGTTGCGTCGTTTTATTACAGGGTTCCTATATAAGGAATCAACGCCAATCAAGACCCTTTATACAAAGGGTCCTGATTGGCGAACATTTCCTTGATGGATTATATACTTTTCATGCATACAGTATTTTAAAGAAAAACAATATAATAAAATATTAGTAAAAAAAATTGCTGCCAGTTGTCTTACCATAACACATGATGACTGGCAGCAATTTCTTTTTCTTTAAAATATTCTATGCACGAACCGTAATAATCCATCCAGCTGCTAGTGCTATAATTTTAGCTAAAGTGACAGAAAATCTTCAAATAATACTTAATTGGCATTAATGGACGATCGTTTTATAAACTTTGAGAAATGTAAATTATAAAATTCAAGAACTAAAAGCTGTCGCAAAACCTCGTTTTACATTTTGTTTTTTTTTATATTCAAATGTCATTTGATACGACAGATTGGATTACATTCGCAACATTTTACATATTTTATGTGAACATATTTCATGTTATTAAAACATAATCCATAACAGTTTATAAATTTTAGTTTATGAAATAAAAAATAAGATATTATGTATATTACGTTTATAATATTTTGCGTGGAATGAATTTTTTTTAACAATAACTTAGCTAATTAATTTATAAATTAAGTACATATTATTATAGTTAGTTTAACTGTTGGGTAAAGTATGTTAAGTGATCCTTTAATTGGTTAAACAATTAGCTTTATGTTTCGTTGTGAGTTTAGTAGAAATATTATTCTATTAACCGTTAGTGTAGGTAATAATAAACCAACACAAATACAGCGGTACCAATACTTTCCGTTACTCCGTGAAGAGCACATTAGTACATGATAATGAAATATTAATCTATGGAGCTAAGTTCAATGATCTCTGGTTGTAGTGTATTCAGTTTAACTAAAAAAAAATTCTACGGTACATCAGTGTATATATTTTTTGCTCTGTTATGCATGAGTATGAGTGTATGAGTAGGTACTATGATGATACGTATTTGGTGTTGAAGACAGATTTTTCCCATTTATGGTGCTTCCACACTGCTGTTAAAAATATTTACAAACATTTCTAACAAAATAAAAACGCATAATAACATAAAAATAAAATTCTGTAAATAATATATGTCGCAGAAGGCGACGCAAGCTAAACAAAGCTTATTAACATCAATGAGACCTCTCCAACCCGTCTGGCCAGCGTGGAGAGTGTAGGCCAAATCCGCTGACTACTCTAGTCAAGTATGGCTCTGGTAGTACAGAGAGAGCTGATAATTATGTCTTCAACACCAAATACGTTTGATGATACGTATTTGGTGTTGAAGACATCATTATCAGGTCAATTTTAGTTATATGTACTTGTTACTCTCGTTTGCATTTGCTTTCTTAGCTATGCTGCTAAGAAAAAGCCGGAAGTACATCCAGGATTCATAAATCCTGGATATCTTCCGGCTTTTTCTTCTGACCAATGGTCAACCAAAGATGATGTAGAGTCTACAGCATCTTTGGGTGACCATTTGTCAGAAGAAAAGGTCACGGAAGAAACTTCGTACGGTCAACACTATAGACCGTGCGAAAAGGAGAAAAAAAAAGCTGTATTGTATGCTTTTTACGGCCAGGTGCCTAAAATCAACCCTCTTTGGGTATGATAGATAGATGACATGTTTACTTGTTGCTATCGACTCGACACACACAAATAATAAAATTATACACACAGTTAACTTAATCATGCTTAAAATAAAGACATAGCAATAATTAGTTGCATGTGTGTGCTGCAGCAAGATATGGTCAAAGCTCAGTGGCGATATTGCCTTAAATAATACACTGATTTTCAGCAATGGCCATAATGGGGTAGGAACGAGTGCGAATCAGATTAGAAAGAAGCACCTCTCCAACCCGTCTGGCCAGCGTGGAGAGTGTAGGCCAAATCATCTGACTGCTCTGGCTAATATATGGCTCTTTTAATACAGAGAGGGTCGTGCTCCTGCAGTGGATATTAAAAAAGACTTGATGATATTAAAAGAGGGTTGATACTATACGAACATGAACATATCATAACCTAACTGTTAAACTTCAGATACCTCTACTTGTAATATGAAGACAAAGACTTAAGAGTCACAAAACCAATATTTAAAACACTGCACTCGAGTCTGCTTCAAAGTGAAGTGCATACTAAACGATCTCAAGGAGAGTTCCTAGAAAGTACATTGATCTGTAAAACCTTGTACGTTCCAAATGTCAGTTCAAAAATAATTGTAAGTCTAACTACCAATAACGGGAATTAAATTGTAGTATCGAAAAGAATATTGAAACGTTATATCGTAAAACAAATGTTATACATATTATTGTAAATAGTTGCATACTTTTGTTAATTTACGCAATTACTTCTACGAGTAAATACAATTTGGTACTAAGATGTGTGTTATGGAATTTGGAATATGTAATTCAAAAATGTTGTCCTATAGCAAACTAATTTTAATTATTGTCCACTATATAATTATTTTTTAACGGAATTAAGGCAATAATAAACAAGTAAATTAGAAACACAAGAAAACCAATTAAAAATAAACTTAAAGGTGACCTAACCTACTACCTAATTTAAATAAATAGATTTATTGAGTAATGAAAAGCCTGTGTTTTTAAAAGAAATAAATTTATTTAGGTATACTTCTTGTTGTACTTCAAGAGCTTGCTCTTGTCGGTGGAGTTAAGAGGGCGCCTGATGTCAATAATCTAATTTTTATTAAATTAATGCATACGGGAATTAACGCGAAACGTTTTGCGTTAATTCCCGTATGCATTAATTTAATAATAATGCAACGCGATAGTTTAAAAGTATTTGCTGCCGCTTCCAGGCACACTAATTTACTCTAGCCGAAGCGAGACAGCGAGCTATGCGGGGCGTTGGGAAACGCGGTGGGTCAATGAGGCTGGTTCTGGTTTTGAGGTTTTTTCGTTTTACAAAGAATATTTAAGAGTTATTTAATAAGTACGACATATGATGACTACCTTATGTTTAACACAATTATAATCCAAAGTTACAAGTGCTTATTTATTGTATTTCTTAAATACTTTCTGTTTTAGTATAATTCTGAGGTGATTTGGAGGCAACTTCGCAATGTTTTTCTATCGAGAAAATTTTAAGCAATCGAAACTTATTATGTTTATAGTTAGTCCTGAACTTTGCTGTGTTTTTATTCCAAATTGAGTATTTCGTTAATGTTGATAATATTTAAGATCGCTCTAAGAACTTTAGGGTAGTACGGGCTCTTAAGTGGGGATGCGTTCATTCCTCTCTTCTGACTGCCATCTTTTTAATTTAATCTGGTAGGACCTTACTCCTAACTTTTCTTTAATTTGTTGGATAAACTTCATCCTCGGTCATCCTTTTCCATGTTTGCCTTTAATTTTTTCCTTCTGCTTATATTCAGAAGAGATTGTCATGTCTTATTAGATGTCCAACCATCTTCCCTCTTCTATTTTCAATCGTTTTTAAAATATTTCTTTTCTCTCCTACTCTTTCTGGTACCTCGTCAAACTTACTCTGTCCATCCAGCTTAACTTCTCCATTCACCACCACATCTCTAATGCTTATATTATTTCTGTGTCCTTCTTTCTCAATCTCTACGTTTCATGTTCATATAAAGCTATACTCCAAATAAATGTCTTATGTCATAAATTATTTTCTTACTTTTTCACTAATAGGTATTACAAGTAAGTAAATATTTGTTAAATTATAACGTGATAATCTAATCTTTGTATTATTTTATTGCATTTTCGTTCAAATAGTTTGGTTTCTTCCTACAAATGTCCTTAAACAAACAAAACACGCAGGTCATCGACTCATCATGCCAATCTCAAAACAGCTCAGTTATTTTCCTAATGTTATTGATAGGTTTTGCAAATACATTAGTTGTAACTTATAAATAGATTTTTTATGTATTTTCTTCTCACTTTTATACACAACTTTTTGTATCTCAAGATTCTTAAGTATTGATTCATAGAATGGTCATTGCCTTATGTTGTGGTTTCTTTTGTATTATCAACTGAAATATCCAATATGAATGACGCCAATGATGTTTTTATATTTTGATATGTACTTGGCTTTCTTTCTGTTTCTTTCGTCTTTTCTTGTGGCTGTCATTACGAGCTTGTTTAATTGTTTGTTTTTACATTACATTTAGGAGTTGCTTAACCTTGTTGTTTTTAATAGTAGATATTGTTATGGTACCATTTTAATATAATTATGAGAAGGTATCGGAAATTACTACATATTTAAGCCGTTTTGGGTTAAAACTGAATTACACGACGCTATCTCAAGAAAACTAATTGAAATTTCCTGTGACCAAAGGTCAGAAAATAAGCATTGCCATACAACGTGGCAATGCTGCTAGTCTTCTGGGCACGTTGCCACAGGGTAAAGAACTACCCGGCCTTTTTATTTGTTAATATTAGTAGGTAGTGTAGTGTAGTGAGTAGTATTTTATCTTTATTTTAGTTTTTACTAAATGAAATTTTTGTTACAAATAAACTTACATACCTCATCATCATCAGGTCTTTTTTAATCTCCACTGCAGGAGCACGACCCTCTTTGTACTACCAGTGACATGTATTAGCCAGAGCAGTCATCAGCAGGATTTGGTCTACACTCTCCACGCTGGCCAGACAGGTTGGAGAGGTCTCATTGATGATTCATAAGCTTTATTTAGCTTGTGTTTCTTAAGTCGCCTTTGACGCGACAAAAATCAATAATAAGGTAATAAATAATAAAAGAATAAATCAAATCCAAACTCGTTTTCTAATAAAAGTAAAAAGTTATCATTGTCACAGAAGACAGTAAGAGTATACAGGAGATTCCGTTCTGTATACTCTTACTGCCTTCTGTGTCATTGTGTAAGTATATCACGTCGTATCAATCATAATTACATACCGCTTTCCGACATATATCTCGATCTCTTACAGCCGCTGACATAACACCCACTTACCTGAAAAAAAAATGGTGTTATTAACCTCTGAACGTTCAAATGTTATCTAACACATACTTAAGTGTGCTGATTGGTTAGATTTGAATGTAAAATACGGTAAAGTAATAACAATCTATAAGTAACTAGAGTTTACTTTTAATTTTATTTTTAGGGTTCCGTAGTAAACAAGTAACCCTTATAGTTTCGCCATGTCTCTCTGTCTGTCTGTCCGCAGTTTTACGCAGAGACTATTATTCCTAGAAGCTGTAATTTGGCATGAGTATGTATATATATTAATCACGCCAACCATCTTCATAAAAATTCAATTAAATTATTAGACGTTTTGAGTCGTTAAACCCTACGTAAGGTAAACTCTAAATCGGCATTCGCAGCTATGGAACCCTACACTGCGCGTGGCCCGACACGCACTTGGCCGATTATTTTTTAATTTAATACTTTCTTGGACATTTACGTCTACAGACATAAAATTTAGAACTCTATTATCTACGATGAAAGGATTGTATGTAATATGTAGTAAGTATATTATTTAATATTATATATAGGGTCTAACAAAATAAACTGAAACTATTTCAAGGGTAAATTTAGTCCATGATACTGAACAACTTTTCCCAAAAAACATGTATCGAAATATACAAAATAATTATATTAATAATATGAAATAAAAAAGTTAATATTAAATTAATAGATAAGGACAAATTACATAGTTTGCACTCCTTTGGATATCATTTTAAGAGTACATCATAAATCACAGGTACCTAATAAAAGAAATCGTTAATAAAACCTTTACTTTTTCAGCTGGCAACTTATGTAAGTAATGTTTCTTATCCAATAATAACATAAAATACCGTGGGCATATAAACTAGCATTGAATTGTAACCACAAGTTAAGCAACTGGACCCATTCAGTGTCCAAAGTCTTGCGACATTTTGTCTTGTTATGGCGAACAATACTACAGAATTATTTGAATTGGAAAGGTACAGCAAACCATACACGAAGCATACCGATGCAGTTCCAAAACCTCCACAAGGAGAGAGATTTAAGGTTTATACAAACTTTAAAGTGATACAATTAATTTTTGGTCCACTGTTTAAATTAATTAATTTCAAAAGCTGTACAATCATAATGTATATCTATAGACGGCAATTGACTTTTGTTCGACAATTGCAAATTAATTTTCTAATCAATTGAGAGATTGAGACATCGGTGACTTGAAAGCATTGACTTATATTTATTTATTTAAAAAAATCATGTACACAACACACAAACAGACGAACGTACAAAGTAAGAAAATGGAGTATATAGGTACTGCTTATTTCATAAGAAATATTTTCCAGCATACCCAGGAGAGGAAAATTAAAGAAAGCAGGTAGTAGGCGTATACAAAATAGACTATATTTATAAATACATATAAGTACTAACCTAAAATGTTAAACATACATATACAATACATCAATAAACATACACATATATTATACATAAAAATACAGGGTGTAACAAAATATACTGAAACTATTTTAATGGTGGATTCAGTCCATGATACTGAACAACTTTTCCCAAGGAACATATATCGAAATATGAAAAATAATTTTTGACCTCCCATACAAGTTGACCGATCAGCTGATCCGAGTTTGTAGGGAAAGCCAAAAATTATTTTTTATATTTCGACATATGTTCCTTTGGGAAAGTTGTTCAGTATTATGGACTGAATTCACCCTTTTAATAGTTTCAGTATATTTTGTTAGACGTTATATATACATATAAATACCTAACTATAAATAAATACATATATAGTATCATCATCATCATCCTCACGTATTCCCGGTTGCAGTTATCGAGAAAATGTTAAGCAATCGTGTTTTCGAAACTTATTATGTTTAGAGTTAGTCCTGAACTTTGCTGTGTTTTTATTTCAAAGTGAGTATTTCGTTAATATTGATAAATATTTAAGATCGCTCTAAGAACTTTAGGGTAGTATGGGCTCTTAAGTGGAAAGTATTTGGAGGGCTGGAGAACCCATTATGGTTATAATAATGATTAAAAGTACCTATTGATTAGTCTAAAATGAAATCATCAACGCTGATCATATAAAACTAATGCTAGTAATGTTACTTAATTCGATTTAGTAACATCACTACCATTAATTTAGTCAAAAACAAAAACATTATTCCAAAGGTTAACTCATCTGCCAAAAGTAACATCACATCACCAATTAAGGCGCCATCATACTCATCAACCGATTATCTCCCCGTCTATGCAGTTTTGAACTATTACATAAGGGAATGCACATGCATATTACGTCACAATGTAACCTTTAAGTGTTTTGTAATCTATCGCAATTGCTTTCGCCTGACCAATGACTCGGTGACCTCTTGACACTGTTCAACAAACAAAATAGTAGATTTGTGTTTGTGTGCGTTGTGTGAGTACGCTTAAGGTCGGGTCGGTAACTCGGTACTGAAGATTGGTCTTGAAACTTCTTCGACTAAGCGCGTTCCCGGTTGCATCCTCAGCTGTGCTGCTTCGGAGCCCGGGGTACGCTTTCCCGCTTTTTCTTCTCCAAATATAATATGCATGTCAATGGTCACCCAAGGATGCCAAAGACCTTGAGAAGTGGAGAAGAAATAGCCGGAACAGTTTAAACGATTTGGCTATATATTTAACGACCGGCCGCCTGCCTGACATCAACACAAGACTTTTGTGTTTAGTCCTTTAGTCGCCTCTTACGACATCCACAGGAAGAGATGGAGTGGTCCTATTCTAGGCCGGAAACCACACTGCAGAACAATGCAGCGTTGGATATCCGTTCTTCTATTAACACAAAAGCAAAGTTCATGGCACCATTCTAATAAGACGACCTCCGTGACGTAGTGATTAACACGCAAGCCCGCCACTCGGAAGTTCTGGGTTCGATCCCCAGCCAGACCAACTACTGGATCGATTTTAAAGCAGTTTTCACTCACATGCAGAGGATTTTCCGGGGAAGGTTTACATGTATAATACCTACATTTATGTATATATCGGGTCCCTATTAAGTTAGTCTCTCATAATACCAGTTTAAACTCACTTTGAGGCTAATTCAATCTGAGGTGATATGTCATTATAATATACAGGGTCGAACAAAATATACTGAAACTATTTTAAGGGTGAATTAAGTCCATGATACTGAAAAACTTTCTCCAAGGAACATATATCGAAATATAAAAAATATTTTTTGGTTTCCAATACAAGTTGACCGAAGCTAATTCGAGTTTGTATGGAAAGGAAAAATAATTTTTTTTATATTTGATATATGTTCCTTGGGAAAAGTTGTTCAGTATCATGGGCTGAATACACCCTTAAAATAGTTTCAGTATATTTTGGTAGACGTTAAATATTCAATTTTGCATATTAAACAATTAAAGCTATAAGCTATTACCATATATGATGTCTAGTAAATATTCAAATAAGACTAAGTATTAATTCGAGTAGCATTAGAATATAGATGCATCGAGATTGGAAATAGAGCAGTCTGAAGGTGACCGGGTAGCGGAGTAACCACAGACCGACGCATTTCACGTGTTGGAAGCACGTTCTGTTTTTTTTTGTCTGTAATAGACGTATAAATAAATAAAAAACTGAAGATTGTTCACTGTCTTTGCCAAAGAATTTATAATACAATCTAGAATAACTACCGAGTAATAATCTCAAAAAAACAACATTGAAAATTAAACTTAATGCCACGTACATAAAGCTCATATTTTCATAATGCTTATGTTAAAATACCTAACGCCAAAAAAACGTACCTAAAGTTACAGGTGTCCCTTTCCCGCAAACTGCCAGTGCAATACTCGTAAAGTAGAAAGGGAGACTTAACTTTAGTATCTTATTTGGGAAGCTTTGCCACTTCATAAGCATTGTAGATTGTATACAATTTCTTTGGTCTTTGCTCAATCGCAAACAGAGTTGATGTTTTTCTATCAAGCTGGGGGTAATTAGCCCTTTGCAGGCAGTTTTACACGTCATTAAGTTTTGTATACATTACGTGTAAAATTAATTATTTAAAGAAAAGCTACCAATACTAGACTAACTTCTTATCGAGTCGAAATGGTTACACTGTAGCTTCAATTTTAAATCACCTTTGACCAGTATGTGGCCACCGCGATCCCTCTGTCGTTAGCTTCATTAAGGTCCTCTATGGTAGATGACGTAAGGCAACTCGGATATGACAGAAGTTGGTGCATCGACTGAATGGCACCGCCTGGGCACCGCAATATTGGTCGCCTAAGCGCCAGTAGAGCTTTGTCACATGTCTGCCAATTTACAAATACAAGTATACAATGTTAAAACATTATCATGTAATTCTTGCGAACGAGCAAACATAAATAAATAACGTAATAATAAATACTAATTAGTCAAAAAGCGAAGCCGAGCTGACCAGACCCTTCCAGTTCCCTTCAACTATACTATCAAAGAATAAATACGGACAAATCACTCAGATTTTGCTAGCCCCAAAGTTAGTTCGAGACCTGTGTTATGGGATAATATCTCAACGATCGGGATACGTTCGGGGGACGTTATTTATTTATGTTTGCTCGTTCGCAAGAATTACATGATAATGTTTTAACATTGTATACTTGTATTTGTAAATTGGCAGACATGTGACAAAGCTCTACTGGCGCTTAGGCGACCAATATTGCGGTGCCCAGGCGGTGCCATTCAGTCGATGCACCAACTTCTGTCATATCCGAGTTGCCTTACGTCATCTACCATAGAGGACCTTAATGAAGCTAACGACAGAGGGATCGCGGTGGCCACATACTGGTCAAAGGTGATTTAAAATTGAAGCTACAGTGTAACCATTTCGACTCGATAAGAAGTTAGTCTAGTATTGGTAGCTTTTCTTTAAATAATTAATTTTACACGTAATGTATACAAAACTTAATGACGTGTAAAACTGCCTGCAAAGGGCTAATTACCCCCAGCTTGATAGAAAAACATCAACTCTGTTTGCGATTGAGCAAAGACCAAAGAAATTGTATACAATCTACAATGCTTATGAAGTGGCAAAGCTTCCCAAATAAGATACTAAAGTTAAGTCTCCCTTTCTACTTTACGAGTATTGCACTGGCAGTTTGCGGGAAAGGGACACCTGTAACTTTAGGTACGTTTTTTTGGCGTTAGGTATTTTAACATAAGCATTATGAAAATATGAGCTTTATGTACGTGGCATTAAGTTTAATTTTCAATGTTGTTTTTTTGAGATTATTACTCGGTAGTTATTCTAGATTGTATTATAAATTCTTTGGCAAAGACAGTGAACAATCTTCAGTTTTTTATTTATTTATACGTCTATTACAGACAAAAAAAAACAGAACGTGCTTCCAACACGTGAAATGCGTCGGTCTGTGGTTACTCCGGTACCCGGTCACCTTCAGACTGCTCTATTTCCAATCTCGATGCATCTATATTCTAATGCTACTCGAATTAATACTTAGTCTTATTTGAATATTTACTAGACATCATATATGGTAATAGCTTATAGCTTTAATTGTTTAATATGCAAAATTGAATATTTAACGTCTACCAAAATATACTGAAACTATTTTAAGGGTGTATTCAGCCCATGATACTGAACAACTTTTCCCAAGGAACATATATCAAATATAAAAAAATTTTTTTTTCCTTTCCATACAAACTCGAATTAGCTTCGGTCGGTCGGTAATATTTGATAACATATACAACTAGTTAATGAAATAATTCAAAACCTCTCTCGGCTGTAACTCAGTCCATAAAACTGAACCACTTTTGTTCTACAACATTCCCAAAATGCCACAAATAAAATTCCGATTTCCATACAAATTGACTCGATCAGCTGATCAGTTTGTATGGAAATTCAAATTATTTTTTCTGGGTTTCGTGAGAGTTGTAGAACAAAAGTTGTTCAGTTTCATGGGCTGAGGTACCATCTGAGAGGTTTTGCGTTAGTTCATAAACACGTTGTATAGATAAACATGCAAGGCAGGTCAATCTAAAAAAGATCGTTTTCCAACTTATCTTAAAACATTATACAAAGAAACTTGTAAAACTGACGGAACAGAGTTCAGGCGTAAGTTTGAAAAATTTAAAGCGAACTAAACAGTTTCCGATATCCTACATTCCTCTTGAGCTAAGAGAGTTACGGAGTACTCACCTAATGTTGCATAATGCAACTGAATCGAATCTAGCCACACTTTCACTGACCGCGACGGTTAGGATTGTATACTTCGGACCACTTACTTATTATCTGGCTGTAGGCATGGTATATTAAAATAAGGTATTCTCTTCCCGTCTCAGCTGGTCACGTAATTAGAACAAAGTACGTCATCACTTGGGAGTGATGCCACTGTCTGTGATTGAATTACCCGAGCAAAGTGCATGTTTTAACTTAACAAACCAATCTTGAACTAATAATTCAATATATAAATTTATTAAAAATTAGCGGCCCGCCCCGGCTTCGCACGGGTATTTGAGCTCCGTAAGAACCATCCTCGTACTTCAAGGAATATTCTAAAAAAAGTATTTGCGAAATCGTTTAAGCTGCTCTCGAGATTTGCGCTTAGCAACACATTCAGCTATTCATTTTTATGTTATAGAAGATAAAAACAGATGAATCACTTGAGAAAGTCCTTAAATTTTCAAAAAAATAATTTTCATTACATTCGTATTCATATGTATCAGAGGCAAATTTTCCGTGGCATTCGTGTGACGTAGTCTTGAGCTATCGCGAGAAGAGAATACCTTTGTTTTATACCATAATTATATTGACAGATAAGCTCCTTTAAACTTTGTCGAGTACTCGAGTCTACATTTCCACCCAATACATCCGCGCATGTGAAGAACAGGCAAACCAGTTATAATTAGTTACGTAGTCCACATTCGTTGAGGCGGAACCCCGGTTACACACGCATCAAGTATGCATTTTTTTTTCATTAGCACGTGTCTGCAACGCCTCAATTCCACGTTCGTGAGCCATTGTTGCTTTTATATTAGTTGAACGAGCTTTACACATGAAATTGAAATGTTGTAAGTATAACGCTACAGTAAGACAAAAAGGATATTATAATATTCTCCACTTACATCTCCAACACTTCAAAGGTCTATTCATCATAAAGTCTTTATTTAGTCTCCACTACTGGAGCACGACCCTCTCTGTACTACCAGAGCCATATATTAGCCAGAGCAGTCAGAGGATTTGGCCTACACTCTCCACGCTGGCCAGACGTGTTGGAGATGTCTTATTGATGTTTGTTTCCTAAGTCGCCTTCTACGACATCCACGGGATGACTTGGAGAGGTCCTATTCTAATCTGCTGGGAACCACACAGCTTCATCTAAGCAAACAGCAAAGGTCTATTAATATTGATTAAAGTGTTATACCTACGCATTACTTAATTTAAACAAGTTTAAAATGAAGTCATATACTGACCAATAAAGCTGTTAAATTAACAAATCAAAACTTGTACTGGATAATTAAATAAACAGTTGCAACTAGGTTAGCCTTCAAATTCTTATGTAAACTTACAATCTTGTTTGAATCGCATCTCAAAGACCATAAAACAATATAAGGGTTACGAGTATTAAACACACAAATTAAATGTTTAATTAATTTTCCTTTTATTAAATATTAGTTGTAGTATCTGTCAACATTTGAATATTTGTTAATTCAAAATCTGGCAAGATATACTTTGGAAATTATTAGCTTAAAATGAATATGAGTAATTAATATTTTTAAGCTAAAAGTTTTTAATCCTAATTAAAATAGAACTAAGTTTTGACCTCGGTTCCCATTCACAAGCTAAATTTTAACATTTTGTTTAACTGTAACAAACAGGTGAGGCGCAAAGTAAACACAATTGAAAATAATAATAATAATAAAACTAGGTACAGCTAATAAATAAACTTACATATATAAAATTACATAGATATACATACTTAAACAAAATATCTATCTCTATAAAGTATCTAAACCCAAAAATACGGGACATACATAATATAAAGATGTACACAGATAAGAAAACCCGAACAAGTGAGAAAAACACGAAATCATGTTAAGTACTTATAAGAGAGATAAAAATTTTGACTTCACGTGAGATTTAAAGATGGCTATTGAGCACGCCGGATGGACAGTGGTAGTGCGTTCCAGAGTAGAACAACCTTTACAGCGAAATATTTTAAATAAAATTCAGCGGAGTGTATAGGGAATACAATAATTTAGAGTGTGTTCCTATGACTTATCAAACCCGTAGGGGTAAGCGATATGTACTTGATATGTATGACCATAAGTGTTCTCTTTCCTTAGCTCTACCCATTTTACCCCACATTTCCCCTTTCCCACCCGAGTTTTTGTGACGTAACTATAACTACCGGTGGAGATGTCAGGAACTTACAATCCTATCCGAGTCCTTAGGTTCCCAGAAAGTCACACGACACAAGTTCAGCATGATTTCCTTCGTTTTCCAGGGTTTCTCAACCGTTGGCCAACAGTTTGCAACAGAGAACGCTCTACTGCGCGCGGCTACTTATTATGCAAGATTTAGGGTTAACCTACATTATCATTTTTGCGAGTAATAATTATGATCCACTTTTAAAATATGTAATGTAATTTAAATATATTTTTAAATAATTTAAAAAAGGTTTTTGTCATGTTGAATGTTCTCAAAATTTAAAATCATAGTAAGTATTCAATCACTTGTAAGATTCTAGTTGTTAGTTTTATTTAGAATATAAGCACATAGTTTAATGTTTTCTTTTAATTCACTTAAGTTTAATTTAGTTATCTTTTTATTGTTATTTAGAACCTATAGAACTTAAATAAATGTATTCTATTATTAATTAATATACATCATACTACTAATGGCTTGTTTTCTATTCAAAACATGGTTGTCATCTAATAAACTTATTAAAAATGCAAAATAGATTTGTATTTGTGTTATTGATAAACAACTCTTATTTTGTTAATATTTTAATTACATTAATTTCCCTTCCCACACAGATCGTAAATGCCGATTGAGGGAAAGGGCGAATATGTAAATCATGTTAAGGCCGTACTTGAATTTTCCGGGGTCCAGTGCTGCCCCCATTTAAAATAAATCATTTCAAAGAAAACAGAGACATTATTTAAAATTTTGCAACTACCAAGTCCTAGATAACCCTTCAAAGTATTTTATGAACTACTGTTTACAGTTTAAAGTGAGAACGTTAAGCTTTACTACGCACATTTGCGAAAAATGGCCACTTTTAGCAATTTAGGTACGGCCTTAATAGGCGATGTAGATTTGACTGCCTCCGTGGTCCAGTGGTCAAGGCGTTTGCCTTGTGATCCGGAGGTCATGGGTTCAAATCCCATTGGGAAGCATACTTTGTGAAAAGTTGTTTTCAGTCTGGTTAGGATATTGCAGGCTTGAATCATCTGATTAAAGAAATATGATTCCGTGCTTCGGAAGGCACGCAAAGCTGTTGGTCCCGAACGCCATCTAGCGTTTGTACCTAACCTAGGACTAGTTCTGGTCTTCCCTTTGGGTTGCAGAGGTCAGACGGCAGTCGCTCTGTGTAAAAACCAGTAACCTTGTCGAATCACCTAGGGTACGTAGCGGACCCCGGGCTCTGAAGCGTAACCGCTGACGATGCAACCGGGAATACGCTCGGATGATGATGAGGCGATGAAGCTATAGCAATCCATCACTATTTTGATTCCTTTTTCCACCTTTTCGCCCACCATCATGCTAAAAGTGGCCTTTGGGTCTATCTGCGCAGAGTCTCCTTAGCTGGTCTGGGAGAAAAGAAAAAACATAGAATGTACCAGCTGCTTCTCTTCCCGTGCAGATCGTAAAAGCCGATCGAGGGAATGGGCGAGAATCTGAATCATATGAATAGGCGATGCGGTTAGCAACCCATCACTATTATGATTTCCCTTTTCCACCTTCATGCCCACCATTACGCTAAAAGTGGCCTGGGCTTTACCGCCCT
Source organism: Acrobasis repandana (assembly GCA_963576875.1). Classification (NCBI taxonomy): domain Eukaryota; kingdom Metazoa; phylum Arthropoda; class Insecta; order Lepidoptera; family Pyralidae; genus Acrobasis; species Acrobasis repandana. The sequence continues at coordinate 7,020,815 of OY756238.1, forward strand.
TGGCTCTGTCTACCCCATTAGGGATAAAGACGTGATAGTGTATCTGTAGTTTAATAGTTTTAGTATATTTTGTTAGACATTATATATTTAAATTGCATTGTCTATCTTGAACTAAACTAACTCAAAAAAAAACTAATAACTACATATTTGCTTTTAAACATTCGCCATTTTTCGCACAAAGCCAATTTTCGCAAGACCATCAACACATTCAACAGGTTACCTTAAAACGAAGTGAATAAGGTTCCTATTTCTTTGTACACCCAATTGTATGAATTACTGAGATTATACGATAGTTTTTATTACTATTACGTATGTATTACGTGTATTGGTTTCGTAGAAATTCACGTGTGGAACGCTACGTATGATCATGTTAAATTATGAAAAGTGATACAGTACACAAATTTCAGGTTGAGTTGCACTCCCTAAGTATATTGGAATCGTTAATGGAACACGTTTAGGTTTATTTAAGCTATGGAACGGACCGCTTTGTAGCTTAGCCCAGATTAATTTAATAGAAACATCTGGGAGTGCTACAGAGCGAGCCCGCCTCCTTGCCGTCGCAGAATGGGAATCTGGGCTTTGGCTACAAGCCCTCCCATCACCCAACCTCGGTACCTTGCTTGACGACGAATCTTTTCGGGTGGCGACGTCACTGAGACTTGGCGCAAATTGCACCGTACCACATCGCTGCTCCTGCGGCGACAGTGTTGATGGCTTAAGCCACCACGGCCTCTCTTGTCGTAAAAGCGCTAAGCGTTTAGGGCGCCATACTGCTCTAAACAATTTGATCCACCGGGCTCTTGCTAGCATCCACATGCCAGCCGTTTTAGAACCTAGCGGCCTGGTTAAGGATGATGGCAAGAGACCGGATGGGATGACCCTTGTGCCTTGGAGGTTGGGACGGCCCCTTGTGTGGGACGCTACCTGTGTCGACACTCCGGCACCGTCTCATCTCTCAGTCACAGGGTCTAAAGCAGGGACAGCCGCAGCTGCTGCAGAAACCCTCAAACGGCGCAAATATAGTAGCCTCGGCAATAATTACTTATTTGAGCCGTTTGGGGTTGAAACTTTAGGGCCGTGGGGACCATCAGCACACAAAATATATAATACTGTCGCCCGGAAATTGACAGACGTCACACATGACCAGAGGGCTGGCCTCTATCTGGCTCAAAAGATTAGCATTGCCATACAACGTGGCAATGCTGCCAGCCTTCTGGGCACATTACCACGGGGCAGCGATTTGCAAAAAAAAAAAAAACTCCCGATTTGCTAAAAGGCTAAACTAGTGGCTTTAGAATACGCGCGGCCGTGCTGGCTGCCACCCGCCATTGGCCCGGTAGCGGGTGGTGACTGGTGACATTCAAATGGGAGATTTTTGGTTTGCAGTTGTCGGCTGCTATCTTTGGTTTTTTTAGTATGAAACAAGATACTAACTCGTATAACATAATTAAATTTTTAACAAAAAACACCACCGACTTAATTTTTTTTAAGGAGTTTCTTTCATATCTCCAAAGTTCTTTATCATATCTTCACCAAATTAAAATGGGACCAACTTGGTAGTAAAGGCTTTCAAGTTAAAAAAAGAATCATCAAAATCGGTTCACAATTGGCGAAGATATCGCGTAACAGACATACATAAAAAAAAAATTAAAAAAAAACATACAATCAAATTGATAACCTCCTCCTTTTTTGAAGTCTTTTTAAAAATGTGTACTAATGTAAGTATTTATATTTCTTTTTTCCGCGGAAGTTATTTATGTTGATACAATTTTATAAATTACCACATTGACATAGGGTCCAATATGCTTTGAAGAGTTTTAAAAATTCGCCTCCATTCCGCGGCAATGTAAATTGAGCCGAAAGGGTCACAAAAGTAAATCTAAAAATGTCACGTATGATGACATAACGTATCGGTACAATTATTTAATCTTTTATCCAAAGTAAGATAGTTCATATTTGCAAATAGCACGTATAGTATTAATGGCACAAAACAAGACATAGAACAACTACTTCAAATAATGGATAAAACATTTCAAGAATTCGGCTTAAAAATAAATAAATCAAAAACCAAAACTATGATCACATATAAAACATCACCAGTAAGAGATTCAGGGCAACTTTACGGAACAACAATAGAACAAGTAGAAAAATTTAAGTACTTAGGAAGTATATTAACAGAAGACTCTAGATGTACTGCAGATATTAAAACCAGAATTGCCATGGCCAAAGGAGCATACAATAGTAAAAAGAAACTTTTCACAGCAAATATATCCAGAAAAATACGCAAACGCCTTATAAAAACGTATCTGGAGCATAGCACTTTATGGATGCGAAACGTGGATACTGAATAAAAAAGATAGTGACAGTCTGGCTTTCGAGATGTGGTGCTGGAGGAGAATGGAAAAGATCAGTTGGATGGAAAGGAAAACCAATGAGGAAGTATTAGAAATAGTAGGAGAGAAAAGAAGACTGCTGGGCGAAATAGAAAATAAGAGAGGGAAAATGATTGGTCACTTAATACGACATGACTCCTTATTTAAAAACATACTAGAAGGAAAGATAAAAGGTAGAAGAGGTCCAGGACGACCAAGAAAGAGCTATGTAGACCAACTGAAAGAAAAAGCAGGGGTCATGTCGTATCAAGCACTAAAAAGTAAGGCAGAGAACCGAGAAGTTTGGCGCATACTCCACCGACAAGAGCCACTAAGCTCTTAAATAAGAAGAAGAAGAAGTATTAATGTCAATTGGAAAAGTCATAAGCAAAAGAAAACAAGAGATTTCAGGAGTAAGACCAGATATGGCGCTTCATACAGCGGAGTAACATTTATGCCACTACTACTACAAACGAAAGTATACATCCGTGCACACCCTTGCGCACGTCAATGTATGAGTTTCAGTGTTCAACTGGGAAGAGGTACGGGGACGCTATATTGCGGGGGACGATAGTCGGATTTATGAAGTAGTTGGCCTATGTCCATTTCTCGTGGCTGGTATGGTATAATGGTGTTTACTTATGACGTAACTAGTTGCTATGCTCCGCCAAAGGTAGCCGAGCAGAGAGTAAACTTATCGAGTAAATATTGTCTCAGAAACAGGCCAGCTGATTAGCGGAGTACCGCCATCTTATTAGTAATGGCTTGACACATCTGTTAGCTTGAGAAGGCTTATATTTTTGCAATACGAGATGGCAATGTATAATGATTTTAGAAAGATCAGTTATGAACAAGAGAACTAGTCACTCCACTGCATGAGCACAGAATACATAAGAGTCAAACAGAATGGTATCTCACAGCGTCTCCCGCAAATTGGCGTCCCCGCACCTCTCCCCCGCACTTTGTGAGCTTTGACAGCTCCAAACCAGGGTTTAATTACTAGCCGCACGCAATACGCGACGTGTGTTGTCTTGAGAACTGTCAACCAATAGTAACCATCATGGTGAGAAGGTGCGCGTATAATAATTGTTTATCCACCCAATACTCTAAAGAACGTATATTTCATACATTTCCAAATGATGAAAACAGGTAAGCAAAGCAACAATATGATTTCACGTTATTACCCAGCAACCATCTTGATATATATACCCTTCTCGCTCTCTCGCATTGGCGGGAGATACACAAGAGCGAGAGGGGTATTAGCAATCCGGTAATGTTACATTGGCTCCTCGCTCACAGGTAATCACATACACGCAAATGCCAAATAGATTTCCGCGTGTTATAGTGTAAATGCCATTGTTGACAATGACAACTTGACATGCTGTGCGTGAAAATGTGATAAACATTTGTTTATTTTTATTGCGGTGCGACCCTAAGTATAAAACTCACACATCGACGTGTGTACAGATAAATTGTTTCGTTTGTAGTAGTAGTAGGTATATATGTTACTCTGAATCAATGGAGAGTCCTACCAGTGGCATGAGCAGTGAGCACAACCCTCTCTGTACTACCAGAGCCATACTTGGCGAGAGCAATCAGATGATTTGGCCTCTCTCCACGCTGGCCAGACGGGTGGGAGAGGTCTGTTTGATGTTTATAAGCTTTGTTTAGCTTGTCTTTCCTAAGTCGCCTTCTACAACAACCACGGGAAGACTTGAAGTGGTCCTTCTACTCTGCCGGGAACCACACGGCTTGTTATACGTGTATTTATCATGAAATATATTTAGTACCTATCGTTGCATTAGTATTCATTAATGCAAGTTAAAACATAGTATGGGGCTGGCTCAATCAATGTGATTGGTCCTTATCTATTTATTATATTAATTAATCCAGGAATGAGTATATGAAGTGACCCCAATAAACGGCTCGGGGACTAATTTCTGATATGGAAAGTTAGTAAAACTTACTTTTTAATCAATAGCTTAAAATATTGTAATTCCAAACTATATAGTAATATTTTATGATATATTTATTTATGATTACTTATTGTGTCGGTTTTTGCTTATCCTGAAGTTTTTAAGTTAGATTTAAATTAACATTAAGTCCGTCATTTGTTAAAAGTATTAAAAATGTAGTTTGAGATAATAAAGTTTGATAAATAAGAAATAAAGTGTAGAGGCAGTTGTCTTTAGTAAAAAATATGATTTCGAAAATATATAAACTGTGGTAGGTTCTTTTATTCCGAAGTTTGAACCTTCATAGACGCTGTCGATGCGTGGGCGCGTACAACTAGCATGAAAGTACTTATCTATACATTAAGATGTATTAAAGTAAACAAACCTTATAAGACAAATCTCAGTGAAGTGCGAACAAACAGTAACTACAGTGTATAGAACTAGTCTGCCATAGTGCGTTCACCTACGTACAGAAAATTCCATTCACTGACACATGATATAGCGTGAAATTATGAACACATTTCTATTAAATTAAACATTCTTCAAGCTGCTTTTAAAATATTAATATACGAAGATATACAAATGGTAACAGAGTTGCCATTTATACATCTTATATTACCTCATTTGAAATAAATTGTTGACTCGTATATGGAGATAATTTCCATATTGCTCTTCGTCTTGCACTAGATAGCCCTTTTAATTATTTTATGAACCACCGTTGAAAGTATTTACATTAGTCCGTCTGGCTTTAAAACTTGCCTCCGCCAAAAGTGGCCACGGCAAGTTTTAAAGCTAGACGGATCACCAATAATAGTTTCAACGGCAGTTCATAAAATAATTTAAAGGGCTATGTAGTGCATGAAGAAGAGCAATATGGAAATTATCACCATATTTACGAGTTAACAATTTATTTCACACTTCAAGGCCATTTGCCTATATCTTCACCTTTAAGCCTTTAAAATCTAGTGGGAAAAGGAAATGTCAAGAAACAGAAAAAGGATGCATGTATAGAAATATGACGTCACTGCCATTAGGTTTCGAGTATACGACGGAGATAGCGACATAGGATACTTGTAGGATAGGGAGGAATGCCTCCGCGGTTCAGTGGTCAAGGTGTTTGCCTTGTGATCCGGAGGTCATGGGTTCAAATCCCACTGGGAAGCATACTTTGTGAAAAGTTGTTTCCAGTCTGTTTAGGATATTGCAGGCTTGAATCACCTGATTATCCGAAAAGAAAGATGATTCCGTGCTTCGGAAGGCACGTAAAGCCGGTGATCTCAAACGCCATCTAGCGTTTGTACCTATCCTAGGATTGGTTCTGATCTACCCTGGGTTGCGGAGGTCAGACGGCAGTCGCTCTGTGTAAAAACCAGTAACCTCGTCAAATCGCCTAGGTCTGAAGCGTAACCGCTGACGATGCAACCGGGAATACGCTCGGATGATGATTACGGAGATAGCGAGATGTCCCCACCACGCTCCCACTTTTCTTCATACTAATATTTGAAATGTTAATTACTGCTTCATTTAATGACCAATTTTCTTGCTGTTTTCAGAAAAAGATTTCTTTTAGTGTTAATTATGGTTTCGTAAAAATATTGTATAAAATCCAACAGTCAAGTACCCAATTGTATGACATAATAAAGGCTATCATACCACCACTATGTAGAAGGCATATACTACCAAACTCTACCTTCACTCGCGCTCATGGGATTATGACAATAGGCTCAAATCCGAGGAATGTGACAATGGTTGCATTTAGACAGCCTTGTCATTGTTCTGGCTTGTGTTCAGTGCTTTAAGGTCCGTGTGCCTCGTGCGTTGGCCCATTGCAGCTATGGTTATTTGAAAAGTTCATAAGTCTTTTTCATATACCTATTTACGAGTATCTTCACAAGATTGATAGTTACTGGTAGGTCTACCCAGATACGTTTTTTTTGTAATTGTCAGATATATATTTATTTTTTTCATTTATAATTCGCACGATTTTTCCTCATATTAGATTATCTATCTTTCTGATTCATCAAATACGTAAAATTAAAGAAAATTAAGGTTGTAGGAAAACACTGGATGCAGGTTGCTTTCGACCAGTCGTTGTGGAAGTCCTTGGGGGAGGCGTATGTCTACCAATGGACTTCCTATGGCGGATATGATAATGATGAAATACGTTTAAAAATATTTGATTCCCAATCTCAAACTCTCTTTAGATGCTCTATACTATGTTGACATGATTTCGATATTACCCTAAACATTTTCATATTAAAATATAGGACCGGTCAATTTTTTTAAATAATGTACATGAAGTATATTCAGAGTTACTAACACTGGCATAAAATCATTTTGTTCATTCAAAGATGTAACTTCAAACTGTTCAACTCTTCAATTTTTTTTCTGATAATCCCTATCTTAAATTGTTTTATAGTTATTGAATAACTGAAAAAACAAATACAAGATTTACATTTAACAAGAAATTATAGATTTTATATTATCAACTCCGAACTGACAGTTTTTGAGGTAAATTGCAATTTATCGTGAGACATACAACATACCATAAGAAAAACAATTAACCATAACTTACGACTATGACATTGACTTGTCACCTTCCGGTGGGCTTTAACCCGTTTTTAAAATACAACCATACACGCAACATATAGCAATGCAAAATATTAAACTGATTTTGCAGCTATGTGAACGTTGTCATTGGGTGTCGATTGAATTTGGTGGCGTTATACTATAACACGACAGCATTGAAAACGAAAGTGAGTCGTGATTTTAGCTTAGATAATATTAACTGTCTTATCCTATATAACTAGCGTTTTGTTTTTTACGCCTATTATAATGCTGTTTGAAATAAACTATAAAATGTTTGCTAATATTCTAAGGCTAATAACTATATACCTAACTTACGAATTAAAATGAAAGAGAGGGCATTAAAACTTGTTTCATTTGTTTTTAAAATATAATTTTGTTTTCTTTTTCTTTACTTTCTCCTACTTGTTGTTTGAATTTAGAACATTACTTAATTTAATAGCTTTCAAAAGAAACTTAAGAAAAACCGGCCAAGTGCGAGTCAAACTCGCGCACCGAAGATTGCGTACAAACCTGTAGGTATATAAGTAAGTATAAAATTATTAAAAATATTTTTATCATATGAAGTAACTAAAAATTTATGCTTTTCGCAATTTTTACTTTATCTGTGCTATAAGACGTTGCTTCGTACCTTTCAAGATTCTGAGTTCACGGGAAGTACCCTGTAGGTTTTGATTCCTTTGCGAGTGTCGAAAATTTGCGGCATAAATGGCTGTATCTTTTGATTGCGTTGGCTTAGAAGTTTGATTTTTTTACAGCTCTAAGGGACAGTAGACTTGAGTATTTGATATGAAAAATTCAGCTTGATATCTTCACGAGTTTCTAAGAAAAAGGGTCTTGACAGAGAGACGGACAACAAAGTGATTCTATAAGGGTTCCGTTTTTTCCTTTTGAGGTACGGAACCCTCAAAAGACAAAATCGTAATATATTATGTAGTATTCTATATTCTAAGTATGAAACTTACTTTTTATACTTAACTGTCTATACATTCTTATGTTTCTCAACAATAAAAATCTATAGATACCTAATATAATTACCAACGTAATTTTACCACCAAAGTGAAGACGTTACTGAATTTTATTTATTCACTAGACCTGACTCAACCTTTGATATTAATAACAAAATGGTAATCGCCATAAAACTTGAATACATTATGTGAATAAAAACTGTTTTACGTAACGATACGACATTTGTCATGATTATTTTAAAACCAACATAAAATCAATTTTCGATTATTTCATTTGTCATACCTACTTTTTTTCATGATGAATATAATATACGAGTAAATTGTTTTTGTACCCATTCATAGTAAACTCATTTGCTTTTTACCTTATAACTGACCTATGGTAGCCATTTTGAAATATCAATCTAAATAATTTAAGAACCACGTTCTTGTCGGTGGAGTAGTTTCCATGTCTCCCTGTCCTGAGCCATCCTTTTGACCTTCCTATACGACCATATATGATATATATATATATATATATATATATATATATATATATATATATATATATATATATATATATATATATATGACGCCGTGTCGTATAGGGAGGTTCGTACATATATTTTTAAATCTTAAATAAATACCTCTTGGGGTAAGTTCAATGATGAAATTGAGGTAATGAATTCTCGGAAAAGATGATAAGTATACAATTTATATGTATTAAAAAAAATATCCGTCTGCAAATGTAACACACCTAATTAAGGAAAAACAATATCTTATTAATAAATAAAAGCGACTATTTCCTTTTCTGTTTTAATTTATACACCGATTCTCAATGGTTCTTAGTATCCTTAAAATCCTTGTTATGTGATTCACAATGCCTTATTTATAATGCAATCGAAAGTGGACACTTTTGGCCAAAACGTTACTTTCTACATTGCGTCACTTTGTACAGCATTCGCAAGGTTAACACTACAGCATTTGACAAACCACTATAAGTATCTTAAGTAAGTAATATCTTTATTGAACATAAAAAGATACAATTAAAAATACAGCAAGTACAAAGGCGGACTTATCAGTGTCAGGGATCTCTTCCAGACAACCCTAAAACCAGAGGAGATAATGCTAAAATTTGGGTGGAACGTTGTACAACAGTTACAAAGCTGAATAAAACACATGATGTTACTAGTAATTACTCAAACAATATATTCTTATATTATACAGATACACATATAAACCTAATATATATATATATAATACATAAATAATTTATATTTAACTAAATCAGGAAATTTCATAAAATTACCTATTTATCCTATTTTTGATGGAATTCAAAGTACGAGATTCTTTAGTATTTTCTTACATGATTTTTTTTAATATACACCAAATAATCATATGGTTTTACATTAGTCTTGTCGGAACTAGTTGATTCGACCATCAACTGCGTTAAGAAATTAAAATTAAACTTTTAAAATTGTATTTTCATTCATAAAAAGTGATTTAAGTAGATTAGATAAATAGTATTCACATAAAATTTTAGTAAGTAAATAGTTCTATTTTTAACCTAGTCTCCTTAAATCGATAATCGATAGTGTATGTACTTACTTGTATTTCATAATAATATTTTATTTCCATTATTCCTCAATAGTCCTGCATCTACTGAGAATTGTCAGTGAGGACATTGTCATAGTGTCCTTACCGCCATGCCCTGGTTGGTGCTCCATTACAAACTATAGCAAATCTCTCACAACACAAGGTCTCTACATGTTGGACCTGGGCCCCCATGCAAGCCTTTAGGACTTGAGTCGGGCCTTCCTTTTAAGTTATACATATAAATCTGTGTTAAGAAGACCCGCTCTTAGATAACAAATCATGTATTTATATACAGACAATTAAAGTTCTTATAAACAAGATTTTTGTTAATGTGCCCGAAAGAACGTTTAACATCATCATCATCAGGTCCTACCGGAGAACGACCCTCTCTGTACTAACATTGCCATACTTGGCCAGAATAGCCAGAGAATTTGACCTATACTCTCCACGCTGGCCAGAAGGATTGGAGAGGTCTCATTGATGTTTATAAACTTTGTTTAGCTTGTGTTTCCTAAGTTGCCTTCTACAACATCCACGGGAAGACTTCAATTCATTTATTTAATTTCATAATGTAAAATTCACTCTCTTATATAGCACAATATGAACTCTGTCGGTATTGCAAAACAAAAATTGGAACGGATATCGAGTTTTATGACATGCAGTCAATTTATAAATTTAACAAAACAGGTATAGATAATTAAATAGTTTTTTCTTTCAAATTATTATCGGCGTGATTGTTTTTATTAGTAAATTAATGTAAGTATAAAATTAATGTCAATGTTTATTTGGTATATTGTATAATGTTTATTTCAATTATTTTTCTATCTTTATAATACTCGTCCAATTTATAATACTTTTATTTACTAAAATTAATTTCAGTACATTGAAGTATTCGTACTCCTAGTACTCATTTACCTAATTGCAAACGAATTTACGTTAAATTATAATCATAATGATGATTAGTCTGTCAGACAACCATTAGCCAAGCTCTTTGACCATAAGACGAAGTGTAGTATTAATTAACCACTAAAGTGTCAATCCATTAGAACCTATATCGTAGTTTCATTGACACACGAAACAAAATTTAAAAAAAACTTTCAGACAGACATTTACGACCTTTCGTCTAGGCTATAATAGGCATAGAGACTATGCCTAGAGGAAGAAAACAGACCGACAGACTAACATTATATTATAACAAAGAACAACTTTTAGGCCTAATATGAAATACTCTTACTGTTACTACTCAGCTCAACATCTCGTGCTACAATTGCATTCCCAAGGAGGGTTAACGTCAGGCAGGCGGTCGGTCGTAAAAGTATAGCTAAATCATTTAAACTGTTCCGGCTATTTCTTCTCCATTTTGCAAGGTCTTTGACATCCTTGGGTGACCATTGACATGCATGTTATATTTGGAGAAGAAAAAGCGGGAAAGCGCACCCCGGGCTCCGAAGCAGCACAGCTGAGGATGCAACCGGGAACGCGCTTAGACGAAGAAGAAGATAAAATACTCTTACTGTCTTCTGTGGCCTAGACTTTTGTTTTCTATAAATATACTTACAATGCATAATTGACATATGCGTAATAATTCGAACCACTGTTTATACTAGACCACCATTTAGTATAATGAAATTAAAATAACAGTCAAAAATAAAATTCGCCATTTCTATACAAAAGTGTGCACCCGGCTGGGGATGTATGTTATTTGTATTTTGACTGTTATATTTATATCATTACACTAGAGTGCCGTAGTTCAATTTATTACGCATATGTTGTATAAGTACATAGAAAATATTTGTCTGATAAGTATCAAGATTCAAGACTTAGGTATGTCACCTGTCTAATGATTTTACGCTCTGTTAAATTGCAATTACTTACTAAAACAGTAATTAATCGTCATTTACTTATTAATGTTTTATAATTTACTGAGCATAATTTTTTTGCGGAATTGCTTGATTTAATTATTTAGAACTAGTGGCCCGCGCCGACTTTACAGCGGTATTTATTTTACCGATTTACATCAAACATAGCTAAGAACCTTCTCGACAGACAAAGCTTACGATTTAAAAAAACCCGCATCGAAATCGGTCCATTCGTTTAGGAGCTACAATGCCACAGATAGATACAACGACACACATACACTTCACTGAGAAAAAGAATGGTTGCTGGTAGCTAAAATATTTTCTACACATAACTAAAATGGAGTGACTGCTGAACTCAACGTTTACATTGGTTCTACTAATGTATATAAAAGTTTGGTATCTAAAAACCAAATTCGCAAGTAGCACAGCTGGTTCAGCTATTTTTTTTCTCAGTGTTGTTCAAACTTATAACACCTCTCTCTTTTGTCGGGGATTGAAAACTAAAGTCTGGTTAGAAACATGCATCATGGTCATCTGACCAAATCATTTAAACACTCGTAATAAAATCAACTCTAATGCCTGCCTTATCATACAAATGTGTATGAATCACAAAGCTAAAGTCAAGGATATATTATAATTGAATTAAAATAAGAGATACATATGATAATCAAAATTATATCTTCATTTTATCAGTACGAACAAGCTCAGAAAGACATACAATCACGTACTTACGTATGGATAAACACTGGAGATAAGTCAATATTAAAAAGCGTGTCTGAATTGATCAGGTATGTCGGTATATTTCTCATTTGAAGAGGCTGACATATATAATCATTATTACTACAAGAAAGTCATATTTGTAATAATAATGTTATAAAAATATAATTGTAAAACTGAAACACAGATAAAAGAATTTTATGTTAAACGAACTCTAAAAAAACACTATTTTATCTACAACAAATTAGCTACATTGTATTTAAAATAATAAATATAAATAGCTAGCCCCAAAGTAAGTTCTAAACTTGTGTTATGGGATACTAACTTAACGATACTATATTTTTATAATAAATACATATATAGATAAACACCCAAGACCCAGGACAATTTGAAAAAGGCCATTTTCCAACTTGCCCTGGCTGGGGATCGAACCCAGAACCTCCGGATTAGCGGTCTAGCGTGTTAACCATTACGCCACGGAGGTCGTAATGTTTATTTCTACCTGATTTACTCGTAAATTACAAGTCGTAATATAAGTGTGTCTTACGCACTAACGTAAAATATCGAAGGACATCAATGTCGCTTATTTTTTTTTTTACAGTAAAAATAAAAATCCAAAAGAGTTAAAAATATATATATAGTAACCCGAAATATATGGTTTCTAAGACTGACCCTGTAACTGCGGTTGTGTGTAAATACACGTCTAAACTATTTTTGTTTTTTTGCAGATAAAAAAATGAAGTCTTTATACTGTTTAATAAATACATGATTGCCTAATTATATCACTCAATTACATATTAAAAATGGCCTATGATGACATAAATGTGATTGTCAAATAGTCAAAAATCCGCTTAGCAGCCGTCTTATGCCAATATTTAAACAGGTAGGCCACTATTTTATGGCATGTCCGTTTGGATGTCCGTCCATTGTAAACTGTAGTGGAATAGATTTTTGTTTGACAACAAGCGAGAAAACAATAAAGACATTATCATTTCCTAGAGTTTGCTTTAATTTGACTTATATTAACACCGTCATATCACACATTGGAATACAGATCATTTCTTTTTTATTCATTTTTATAAATTTACTTTTACTTTTAATATATATATATAAAACATTATATAATGCTTACGTAGAGCATATAAAGAAATAAATATTTATTATATATATATATATATATATATATATGACTTTAATCTATATATGGGCTAATAATCATAACATGATTATGTTAATATATACATATAGTATTTTTTACAGACATTATTTTATTTTATTACTATACTACCTGTTTCGCCAAAATAACTAAGTACATATTATTTTTCTTTCAGTTATTGTGTTGGCCTTATGATTGTCCAAACGACTCCCCTTTGGCCTTTATGAGTATTTAAAAAGATAATCGCTTCAGCCAAGAGTATGCGTTTAACATGACTTGTTAGTAACAAAAAAGGCAATTTGTGTAATTTAAGTACATTAAGAAAAAAAAGTATCGTAAATACTTTCGTTGCATAAATTATGTTTTTTAAAGAGCATAAATTGAAGCGTTATTTTCTAATGCATCATACATCATCGACATTTACAAAAAAGGCCAGCTCTTGCAAGCAGGCCCGCGGGCGAAAGGCAGTCATATAGTTCAAAGGTGGCCGTACAGGTTTGTCCGTGAGTGGGTAGGTTCACTCGCATCATATGATCCGTAGTTACGCAAAAGATCATGAGATAATAATAAAATAATGGCAATGTTTGAAATAAAATTATTTAGTGATTTGGATCATAACGAGCAGATAATAAACTTTTTCTTCTTCTCAGCAGTGGTCGTTTCGACACGCTATTAGGTAATTTATTAGATGTATGTTTTGATATTTATCACAGTGGAATCCCTGGATGAATTTAGATAAAACTTAGCACACTAAAGCCACCCCATGTTTTAAAGCATAAGATACAATACAAAAATCTTTGTGCGATCACCAAATAATATTTACTATTACAAAATTTACAGAACTGTATATAATTAAGGTAAGAAAGGCGGCCTTATTGCCAAAGCAATCTCTTACAGGCAACCACAAGGAGAATTGCGAGGTAGAAGAAGAAGTTGTACACTATTATTTTGAACAAGTTTTCCCAATAAATATATATGAATCGAAATACGAAAAAAAACCACATCCCATAGTAACTAGATTCCGTGACTATTTCGATTTGTATGAGAACCTATTTCTTCGGATTTGATTGAAAATAGCCTTGTACAACAAAAACTTTTAGCAGAATTATTATTGAGTAGGATCATTTCCAATCGCAAATGTAATTTAGAGAGATAATTTTAAAAGAGCGAAGATACCCGCCAGTTGTTGGTCCGGCGACCGGCTAATAAACTTCGTATAATATTGAAATATACATTATTTTGTACGTTTTTTTCGTCTGTCGAAACATTTTCGCACGACGCATGCGCTATTGTGAGACTTTTTGAATCGTTACGACATGGTGAAAAGGTTTTTAGCTACCAAGGACTTCTCGGCAGTCATCTGACATATTGTATTTTATAATAATTTATTGCGCACTGTCAAAGATTGTCAAAACAAGATAAACTTAAACAGATATATTATTCCTTACGGATAATCAGAGTTTAAGGCCATAAGACTGATTACTAACCACATTGATTACTGACGTCGAGACTTCTAAAATTAAAAAAAAATATGTATTTAATATTAAGGAATTATTCTAATTCTCCATAAGTAATTAAATTTATTAAAAAAAAAAAATATTTCAATATAAAATTACTTTTCCACTGAATAAATTTTTTATTAATAAAAATGAAATTAATACAATTGAAATGAAAATAACAACAAACCTGAAAATAAAACCTTATCTAAATTATCAACATCTAATAGATTAATTAAAAATATAAAGTTTCTCAAAATTATTTATTTAGTTAAGTGTGAACTTAAATTGCGACGTGTATTACTTAAGGGTACAAATTTTAACAGGAAATAACACAGGCACTGAGATTGTATGCATATTTTTCTATAAATATATCAGTTGAATACTTATCTGTAATTGTAAGTAATTAATTATTTGAAAATTACGTCTTTCAATGAGATGCACACTTTATATACAAAAATGTAATAATTACTCTGATTTATATAACATGTAACAAAATATACTGAAACTATTTTAAAGGTGAATTCAGTCCGCCATAATGAACAACTTTCCCCAAGGAACATATATCGAAATATGAAAAATATTTTTCACAAAATCGGATCAGCTGATTAACTTTTATGGGAGGCCTAAAATTATTTTTCATATCTCGATATTATTCCTTAGGGAAAGCTGTTCAGAATCATGGACTGAATTCAAACTTAAAATAATTTCAGTATATTTTTTTAGACCGTGTATTATAGACTGGTTAGCTTTTAGATAGAGCTATTGATCGAATTACACAAAGACCACACTTAGACAGATGTAATGAATATAAATATATATAATATAAAAATAAATATGAATATATAAATATAAAAGTGGCCTATGTATCTTGCGGCCCTGGGCTCTGTCTGCTTAGAGCCGCAAGACCCAAAATGCTATGTCTGCCTCATTAGGGAACTACTAAATTGTATAATATATATTTTAATATTTTTATACAATCATTTTTACATTTCGAAATAGCCTAAGCTACCAAGTAAAATTTTTCAAGTCAAACTATTATGAAACGTTAAGTACCTACCAAAGTTACAATACATAACACAAGTTATCACTTATTATGTAAAAGTGTGAGCAAATGAGCATCATTATATGCGTATGAATAAAATAATGAGCCAGTTAAATATTAATTTTGATTTACTCATTCCGCCAATTTCGTTTCATAATTATTAGATATAATTTAAATATGTATATAAAAAATGTCGTGTGTTATTTTATTTTATTTCAAACATGCCGGATTATGTAGGTCAGTTTGAAGAGGCAGGGTTGGTCCTGTCGATGTGGAATAGTTTTCCAATGAAAACTTATACTTTATATGGGACAATAAAATCGACCTTCCTATATAAAAGTGGTGCCGAACAGCTGTTCATTCTTGTATGAGAAATTTAATATTAATTTAAATAAAATTATTAAGAGTTTTCTCCCCAGTATTGTTCTTACAGGAAAAATATGTTTAACGTTATTACTGTTTAAAATTATGAAAAAAAAATATTTTCTATAAAAATGTTAAAATGCATTACTTAATAGATATGAATTAATACCTTGTTCATAATTTCTTGTATTATCCGGCAAATTACGACCTTGTTTTACTAGTTATATATTCAAATTAGATTCGTTAATAACTATTTGTATTTATAATGTTAGTTCCTATACATACAATATGTCTTAAACTTAGCGAATAACACTTTAAAGTATTTTATTTTAAATAACGCTATTATTTTTGTTGCACTTTGTAGTTGATATCTTATTTATTACTTTGGAAATTAAAAACGGAAGCCTTTGCCCAATAATGGTATGTTTGGTATGGGTTTTAAATATTAAAATAATTCTCCTATTTCCAAAATTGTAGGTAAATTGTACAGTAAAGTAGTGTATTGTACTATAAATCAATAATAATATTAATAAGTATACCTAATGCAACAAAACAAAAAGCTTTTTAATACACTTTTAAAAATAATATAAATAAAGTAATAAAAATATAAAAGAAAATCACCCAAGTAAGTTAAGATATTAAATCACCTAAGTTAGGATATTAGGTAAGTGTTAAGTAACAATTAGGCAAAACAAGTAAAAAAACGTTTTCACTTAAGATCATAGTAAAAACCTAAATCTCACAACAATTTTAATTAAAAAAAAAACTTTCAAACACGAAACCCTTGAAAAGTGACTGAGCCAAAAAGACCCAATTCAACACTTTCAGTTTCATTGCATAACTCACCGTTGGATACTACGAGGGAGGGCCGGGTGCGCTGCAAATACCACTTGTACACTTATAAGCCATGCACGCAATCCATCACGTTTTGAAAAAAAAAACACAGTTTAAGGGACACGCGACACAATTTTTCCGCCGAGAAAACTGCGACAGCGCGACGCCTGCTTCGCCGGACGGCCAACGGCACACTGGAGAGGCGACCGTCTCCCCCACACATAAAACCTTCGGGTGGGAGTGGGGCGCTTTTCGGAAATGCACTTCATGTTTTCCTAGATCCTGGCGGGTTTCAGCAGGATTCTGTTGGGATTTTTGGAATTCTTATTGGGTTTTTTGGGATTCTTGTTGGATTTTTTGAAATTGTTGCGGAGTTTTATCTAGGGATACAAGATATAAATATAATACGCATTTATATTGTTGTTTTGTTGCATATATCTTAATAAATAAGAAATTCTAGCTATGTATTGAGTTTTGCAGTTTTTTTATTGGCAGACTAATGATTAAAATTATATATATTCTAATATGCTTTAGCTAATTTTGCCAATTTATTAAAATATGTAGATAAATAATATGAATGTATAATAAGTATATAATGTTAAACACCTTTTTGTTTTTTATTTTGGCATATTGAAATCAAAATCTTTATAATTTAAGCTTTAAGAGGCATGCATGTGAGTGACCGTCAATGCTCCCACTTTTCTCTATGAAAAGACATCAACGATCCCTGCGCGCATTTTTCAATTTAAGATTTTTTTCAGTTTTTTTTTTTTTGGGCATGTTTCAAATAATAGTTATATAATAATATATTTACCTAAATTATAGATATTAGAACACAAATCTTTTAATCAATTACACTTTCACGATCAAATAATCAAATATTAAATTAAAACTGAAATACCCAAAAATAAATAAATCAATTAAAACCAAATTCGTACGTATGTAGAGAACTAACTACAGATAGATGCAGAAACATTATTACGTCTTTATCCCTGACGGGGCAGACAGAGCATATTAATTGTCTTCTTATGGTTTTAAATTATCGTTGACAAATATAGAGTTACATAAATGAATCATGTATTAATTTATACCTTTACTAAAAAATATTGAATTAATTATATATTGACAATATTCAATAAAAGGTATTAAATATCTATATTCCTGTCTTAAAATTCAAAGAGCATTTATTTTCGTTTTTAAAATTTATTTACAGTCAAATGTCAATCCAAAATCATTGAATTAAATTTAAAAATTATACATTACATTCTCAAGTCTAGACAAAAATAAACAAATTAATGGCAAATAATTTATCTTGTAACTAAAATTTCGGCTACATAATTAGTATATTTTCATTTCATTAAAAATATGTAGCTACTTTAAATTTTTACAATATAAATGATATGGAAAGATCAGGGGAAGGCCTTGGCCTCAAAAAAAAAAATCTGCAGAGGAGACTATTATGGTAATTATTATTATGATGTACTAATTTTTATTTAAAAAAATTAATAAAAATTAAACAATCTAGTCTTTTTTTGTTTGTATTTCGTGTGTGTAAGTGGCCAACACTATTGTCAGATTTTTAAAGCTGCCTAAAGGCATGTGACATAGCTTGACTGCTGTCTTATAATGATGACAGCCGGGACTAACGGCTTTTCGTGCCTTCCTAAGCACGGATTAAGCCCCGTTCCTTTTTAGCCAGTTCTGCAGTTCGGAGTTAGGGTATAGGAGAAGTATAAGACAAGTTTTCAGTTACCTACCTTACCTTGAGATTTTTTTTATTACAAGCCTGTGTGTCCCATAGTTGAGCAAAAGCCTCCCCGCTAGATTTTCACAAACTTCTCCATCATCCGAGCGTATTCCCGGTTGCATCAACAGCGGTTACGCTTCAGAGCCCGGGGTCCGCTACCTAACCGAGGCGATTTGACGAGTTTACTGGTTTTTACACAGAGCGACTGCTGTCTGACCTCCGCAACCCAAAGGGTAAACCAGAACCAATCCTAGGATAGGTACAAACGCTAGATGGCGTTCTGTACCAACGGCTTTACGTGCCTTCCGAAGCACGGAATCATCTTTCTTTTCGGATGATCAGGTGATTCAAGCCTGCAATATCCTAAACAGACTGGAAACAACTTTTCACAAAGTATGCTTCCCAATGGGATTTGAACCCATGACCTCCGGATTACAAGGCAAACGCCTTGACCACTGGACCACGGAGGCAGTCATTTCCATCCACAAACTTCTGTAGTGTCCCATAGTTAGGCAAAAGCCTCCCCTCTATATTTCCACAAACTTCTATCAGTGGCGATAGTTTGTCAGCTCTTTTCGTATGCCCTTAGAACGTCTGAGAGATATACCTACCCAAAAAGTCTAATAGCTCTCGGAATATTGCTTTGTCCTGATTAGATTAATGTTAATTAATTATCATTAACATTTTAATCTAGCTCCTTTATGTTAAATCATAATTTACGATGAAGTATCTAATAAATACAATTTAATGACATGTTATTGCTTTTTAAGCGTCTCAGTGACAGAAACAAATCATTACTTTGAACAATTCTAGTAAATAAGGTCGGTGAAGTCATTTTTTGCGTATTTCGCACTTCATCGTACGAAGTTTATACGTCATTTCACATAAACTCACTTTTGTACTAACTGAGCGCTAGTTCCATGGAATATTTTTATTTTTATTGAGGTTTTTGAAAACAGCTTTTTCGGATAACAAATATGAACATCTGTAGTTTTCCTGTCGCTTTTTAAATAATATATAGGGTTACTGGTAATGGCTATGCCATCTTCTTAAGAGGTTATAGTGTGGACTAGATGTGTGCATAGTAAGGACTGTTACTTGGGATTCATCATCATTTCAGTCCCAGAAAGTCCACTCAGCAGGACATAGGCCTTCCTTCAAGGATTTCCAAAACGACCGATTGGAAGTCTGCATCCAGCGTTTTCCTGCTGCATTCCAACTTTTTCTTCTCCACTTTGCACGGTTTTGAGTATCCTTAGTTATATTACATAGACCATTGATACGCATATCATTCTTGACGTCGTCAAGCCAGCATTTCTTAGGTCTTCCACGTCTGCCGGCTCCAGCGACATGTACATTTGTTTTTCTTTTAGGTGTTTTAGTAGCGAAATTATATTGGTTTTTATAATTACTCAAAACTATAAATCGACTTCATCACCAGTGACAGTCACAGAAAAGCTAAGTACGCATCAATTGTATACTTAGACGACATATTTAATTCCAGTGAGATTGATAAAAGTTCTATGGGACCACTTGACAAGTAAACCTTTCAAACAAAAATAGATTTTTTAAATCGGTCCCGGCGTCTTTGATTAATCGGGGAACATTCGGAACATACATAAAAAATAAAAATAAAAGATTATGTCGAATTAAGAACCTCCTCCTTGTTTTAAGTCGGTTAAAAAGACACAACTCCTCACCCACCATCAATAGAGTTTCGGCTTAAACCGCCATGGTGTCAATTCCATGCAATATTTTTAGTATGAACAAGGAAAACGCAGAATAATCACAAAACAACAAACAACACATAAAATGGCAGGTAAGCGAAATCATACGAGTTCGTTTAGCTTGTTTTATTTGCTTTGCGAATAAATTTGAGTAATGTTTAGCATTTAAGTAGGTATTTTTTCATCTAACTTCTTTATCTATGCTTCTTTATGACCCCACTTCTGACATGACATCTTGTCATGTCAGAAATGGGGTCATAGCCCATTTCTAGTTACATACTTAACACTGCGCTGTCCGCCTTTTTTTCTTCAAAAATAAATTAATCTACGTTCAAAAACTAAATTATTCACTTAGTGTTTTCTAAGTGATATAATGCATAATAGGTAAAATAAACCGGCAAGTGCCAGTCAGACTCGTACATGAAGGGTTCCGTACCACCGTACAATGTTTTAAAACTCTGAAGAAACACGTTTCTTGTATGACGGCCCCCTTTAATTTTTAACTTTATCTTATTTTTAGTATTTGTTGTTATAGCGGCTATAGTAATACATAATCCGTGAAAATTTTAGGTATCTAGTTAATGCCATTAGAAAGGCCGGTTTAATAACGCTGAAAAAAACAAGTTTCTTGTATGACGACCTCCTTTAATGTTTAACTTTATCTTATTTTTAGTATTTTTTGTTATAGAGGTTATAGTAATACATAATTGGTGAAAATTTCAAGTGTCTAGCTATTACCGTTTAAGAGATAAAGCCCTGTGACAGACGGACAAACAGACGGACAGACAGCGGAGTCTCAGTAATAGGGTCCCGTTTGCACCCTTTGGGTACGGAACCCTAAAAAGAGTGTTTTATTTGTTTTTACGTTTTTTTGCCGAAACATTTGACATTTCCATTGAATTATTACAGACATTTCTTATCAAAATAAAAGCTAGACTAAGTTTGTATGGGAAGTCTGATTCTGTCTGGTCTAGGGTAAGAGGGCGCTTATGAGAAAGACACTACCTTTAAGAGATAAATGCTAATTTTTTTTTTCAAAATTTCATAATATTAAACAACCAAGTGGTTTAAATTATACCAGCTATTTCTTCTCCACATCGCACGGCCCTCAGCATCCTTGGGTGACCATTAACAACTTATTATATTTAAAGAAGAAAAAGTGGGAAAGTGCACCCCTGGCTCGCGCTATCAATACAACCGGGAATGTGCTTAGATGAAGAAAGATGAGTGGTCTAGGGACTCTTATGTATATGTGGGAGTGGTAAAGGGATCAGAGGCTTACAAAGGGATCGCAAGAGCGTTGTTTGGGGGGAACTAGTAGTAAATTTAGTCTTAAGAACCCCGTATTAAAACTGATTTGAATCACTTGTTAATCATTACGCCTACTTTGTCTGCTCCGCAAGGAGGAAGACGTGATTAGAATTTATCTGTATGTTAAAAATGACGTCGTTATCGTCACACTTTCTGTCAAAACAAGGAACTATATGGTTCGTTACCTCGAAGTCCGATACCGCGACTGGTGTCGATCCACGTAACTACACGAAGTCGCGTGCTCAAAGCGCTATTACTTCGCGTGACCGTTCGTGGCGACCTAGTTTTTGCTGGTTGTTGGTTATTGCCTGGTATTGGACTGGTTTTTGGCGGTGGCTAATGGCCTAAACGAACAAAGAATAAGTTACTTTAAAAAAATTCGTACAAGCGTTTATTGTGAGGTCTAAGTACTTATCAATACAATTATAACTAATAATCCCAAACTCGATGCGTCGTTTTATTACAGGATTCCTATAGCCATATTCCGGCTCCTTCATCAGATCAGCTTCTTGTTCTAATAATATTTGACAAGTTGGGGCGAAAACACATTGTTTGTATGCATGTCATGCATGTATCTATGTTCCGAGCCGATGAAATTTGTCCGATTTTGATGAAATTTGGTAGGCATGTAGGAAATATCAATAGAATTTTCAAGTTGGTTGGGCATCAAAATCGGTTCAGTAGAGGTCTAAGTACAAGTCATTAGGTATGTATGTAGTATATTCGTAGTGTTTACGCTTTCATATTATACTTGTTTTTTTCATTATTCTGTACGTACTTCTACCTTCCTACTAAATATGTAACTGACCTCTGCCTTACTGGTCGACTGGAAAAGATCCCTTCTGGGATAAGTCCACCATTTGTAATATTACCTTTGTAATTTTATTATGTGTAACTATCTATCGCTGATGTACAATTAAGTTTTTTAAATAAATAAATATTGCATTGTCATCTGAATAACCAAATTTCATCTAAATCCGAAACCGGGAAGTACCTAGCTTAAATTTAATTTGCACGATGTGACCCTAAAAACAAATAACAACAAACTAAAAGCTTGTAACTAAATTAAAGCCTGTATATAACGTCTAACAAAATATACTGAAACTATTTTGAGGGGGAATTCAGTCCGTGATTCTGAACAACTTTTCCCAAGGAACATATATCGAAATATGAAAAATATTTTTTGGCTTTCCATACAAATTCGGATCAGCTGATCGGTCAACTTATATGGGAGGCCAAAAAATATTTTTCATATTTCGCTATACGTTCTTTGGGGAAAGTTGTTCAGTATAATGGACTGAATCCACCCTTAAAATAGTTTCAGCATATTTTGTTAGACCCTGTATAAAAATTAGAATAATCCAAAAAAACATTTTTATGTGTAACATCTATTTTATCTGTACACATTTACGCTTATTCGTATATTTATCCTATCTACTTATTTTATAGACACGCATACACATACTATTTACACATAAACCACACTCGCCCGTGAGTCACATATCACATAAGGTCCATTGAAAACCAGCGTTGCGGTAACATCATCGTGACCGCGACATATGCTGAATGGGTCTTTTTGCCAGAAAAAAAATCCGCACTACGCCATGGCAATGCTGCACAAATGTATGAAATAAGGGGACAATTATTATTATTTTTTTTCTTTTTAGGGTTCCGTACAAAAAATGAAAAAACGGAACCCTTATAGGATCACTCGTGCGTCTGTCTGTCCGTCCGTCTGTCACAGCCAATTTGCTCCGAATCTACTGAACCGAATGAGGTGAAATTTGGTTGGATGGTGTAATCCCATGAGCAAACACAGATGTGCATAGTAAATTAGGAAATTTAAAAAAAAAGTTTTGCAAACCTTACTGCGTAATATATCACATGAAAGGGCTTGTTGATTTTATTTATGAAAGAAGACGAAAATTTACCATCCCCCCCCCTGATCTCCGAAACTACTGAGCCTATTGTCCTTTACTCTTACTCTTTCTTGTACGTATCTAACTCTCTTATCTTCATTTGTGTATATAATTTCTATTTATTTGTTGTAGTATTTCTTTTTGGCAATAAAGTAATTATATTCTATTTTATCTTTTTCTCGCTTTTCTGCAATATGTACGAGTGATTTCGTGGAATGCGACGGAAGTGTGTAACAGGAAAGCGGGGAAGCGCACGCTATTTAATTTGACCAATGAGCGCGGTTGATTATTGCCAAGGTGAGATCTCAGATGAAACACATCCATATCTTATTCTTTTACTGAAATTAGTACAAAAATCTGTCCCGGTCATTCCATCATCTTGTCCTAGGCCTACCAAAAAATAAACTTAAAGTACCTACTTAGTACAAAATTTCTAGGACGGCGACTTAAACGGGGTCTAACAAAATATACTGACACTATTTTAAGGGTGAATTCAGTCCATGATACTGAACATCTTTTCCCAAGGAACATATATCGAAATATGAATAACATTTTTTTGCTTTCCATACAAACTCGGATCAGCTGTTCTGTCAACTTGTATGGGAAACAAAAAAATATTTTTTATATGTCGAAATATGTTCCTTGGAGAAAGTTGTTCAGTATCATGGACTGAATTCACCCTTCAAATAGTTTCAGTATATTTTGTTAGACCCTGTATAACGGAAAAATACATAACCCTTCTTTTGACTTGGCCGTAGTCGGGTAAAAAGATGAAGGGCCTATGGCCAGAAATAGGAAACCTTACAAGGCTTTAATTCCGAAATGTTTCCTCAAATGTCATTTTGAAACAATTAAAGGAAGTTGTACGGATGTCTCTTCTTCCTCGTACTTTACCTGCTGCTATTGATTTAATTGAACATGTAGTCACCGTTAATGAGATTGATGGCCATTGGTTTAATCAGCAGGAAACATTATAATTATAATAATTCAATGGCAGGAAACCAATCGTGGAAGAAAATTTCCCCGAATCAAAAAAGCTTTATATCTGTCAACATCATTAGGTGCCATCTGCCGACGACTGCCTCCGTGGTCTAGTGGTCAAGGCGTCCGCCTTGTGATCTGGAGGTCGTGGGTTCAAATCCCACTGGAAAGCAACTTTGTGAAAAAGTTTAATCCAGTCTGGTTGGGATATTGCAGGCTTGAATCACCTGATTCTCCGAAAAGAAAGGTGATTCCATGCTTCGGAAGCCACGTAAAGCTGTGGGTCCCGAACGCCATCTAGCGTTTGCTTAAATCTATCCTAGGATTGATTCTGGTCTACCCTTTGGGTTGCGGAGGTCAGACGGCAGTCGCTCTGTGTCAGTAACGTCGTCAAATCACCTAGGTTTAGGTAGCGGACCCCGGGCTCTGAAGCGTTACCGCTGATGATACAACCGGGAATACGCTCGGATGATGATGATGATCATTGGGTGCCATCTAGTCTATATATCATCGTCATCATCCGAGCATATTCCCGGTTGCATCCGCAGCAGTAACACTTCAGAGCCCGGGGTCCGCTACCTACTCTAGGTGATTTGACAAGGTACTGGTTTTGACACAGAGCCACTGCCGTCTGACCTCCGCAACCCAAAGGGTAGACCAGAACCAATCTTACGATAGGTTTAAACAAACGCTATATAGCGTTCGGGACCCACAGCTTTGCGTGCCTTCCGAAGCAAGAGAAAGAAACAAAAAGATCTTTGTATCAAATAATAAATTTGGCAAACTGTTTTAAACGGTTATGTAGGCTAGGTCTAATGTTTAAACAATAACACCTGCATCGGAACCTACATACTATTGCAAATAATAAATTTCATCGATTGATTAGGTAGCGGACCCCGGGCTCTGAAGAGTTACTGCCGAAGATGCAACCGGGAATACGCTCGAATTATCATGGTTGATTATACAATAGGTATGCAAGTTTATTGAAAAATCTTTATCTCGATGAAAAAGCCATAAATATAGTCATAGGTACCGACGTAAACAGTCATATAAAATATGACGGGTAGAGGAAACGCTGTATGGCGATAATTAGTTTAAAATAAGGAAGATGTCAGTCGGTGTGTTTATAATAAGATGCTTGTGCGTAAGTACATGTAAATACTGTGTTAGGTACCTACTTGCTAGATATTTACATTGTAAAATACGAGAAGTGTTGCAACTTGCAATGCCTGTCTTCTTTCTTGGTTATAGCCATAAATGTAATTTTGAGACCTTCGTTTCAGATGCTGATATAACGTCTAAAAAATATACTAAAACTATTTGAAGGGTAAATTCAGTCTATGATACTGAACAACTTTTCCCAAGGAACATACTTATATCGAAATATGAAATGTATTTTTTTTGCTTCCAATAGAAACTCGCATTAGCTGGAATCGCGTCAAGATATATAGGAGGGCAAGAAATATATTTCATATTTCGATATAACAATACGTTCCTTGTGGAAATATGTTCAGTTTCATGGACTGAATTCCGTCTCCACGGCCCCAACGTTTCGACTTTTAACTATATTTACACTTAATATATCACTTCCGAGTACCGTCGCGTCGTGTACTGAGTCCTTTATTTATGTATAGGTATGACATTAATGACACAAACAAGCAAACATGCTCAACTTCCGGTGCATCCTGCGTGCCAGTTATTAAAATAGCTTGATAAACATATGTAATTTCTCATTTGTCTACGGAAATAATTATGTATGATTATAATAATGATGTTTGATGTAAATTGATTTATGGTACCTATGTTTTTAATCAATACATATACAGTCTTAAAGGAAATCGGCATTGTCGTTTCCGGCCTAGGACCATCTTTTCCTGTGGATGTCATAAGATCAAAATATAAAGCTCAGTTATCTCATGTGACCACTAGGTACTACTGTTTACAGTTTATAATGAGAACGTTAAGCTTTACTACGCACATTAGCTAAAAGTGGCCGTTTTTCGCAAATGTGCGTAGTAAAGCTTAACGTTCTCACTTTAAAGTGTAAACAGTAGTTTATAAAATACTTTGAAGGGTTATCTAGGACTTGGTAGTAGCAAAATTTTAAATGATGTCTCCGTTTTCTTTGAAATGATTTATTTAAAATGGAGGCAGCACTGGACCCCGGAAAATTTAGGTACGGCCTTAAATGAATATATTAAATGAAATTTGAACTGTGCCACCTATTAGTCCTATTATCTTACTTATACATATACTTCGCACTCCTTCTCTTTAGGGTTGCCTGTAAGAGATTGCTTCGGCGATAAAGTCGCCTCTTGTACCTAATTTTATACAGGCTGACTTTTTAACCACCAGCCAAATTATTGGAGCAAGTTCAGTCCATGATACTGAACTACTTTCCATTAAAACAATTAACGAAAACCTAAAATAAAAATTCGCCTTCCCATACAAATCAGCGCTCAGCCAAACGGATTTTGGATGGAAGGACGAAACTTTTTTATCGATTTTCAATAACTTTTTTTATAGAAAGTAGTTCAGTATCATGGAATTCATAAATTTATATACTTTATAATATTGATTTTTGCGCTTTGGCTGGTGTTTAAAAAGTCAGCCTGTATTTCTCTTTACTTTATATTTCTTAATTGTAACAGATACAGATACAGACATCACGTCTTTATCCCTAACAGGGCAGACAGAGCCTAGGGTGGCAAGGCCCAGGCCACTTTTAGCGTGATGGTGGGCATAAAGGTGAAAAAAGCGGCCAAGTGCGAGTCGGACTCGCCCATGAAGGGTTCCGTAGCAGCAAGTAACATAATATAAAAGTTCTAAAGGTAAATTGCGGTTTACGATTTATGACGTATTAAAAAATAACTATCTATGATACCGAGACGGCTATAGTTTTAATTGAAACTACATACTTTGACGTATATACTACATTTTTTTCAGGATTATTTTAGTAATATTTCAAAAGTTACGGTGGAGGGGACACCTCAAATTTTAACTTTGTATTAGATTATCTCAAGACTAGGGGGTTTGATCTACATAGCAAATATTCAAAGCAGTTTTTGTTGCATTTTAAAAGACCTTTTCAACGATACCCCACACGCTGGGGTTAGTCCAATTTAATTTTTTAAATTTACTTTTTGTTGTATCGGCTTTTACCATCTGCGCGGGAAGCTGCAGCTGGTACATTCTATGTTTGCTTTTCTCCAAGACCAGCAAGGAAGATTTAATTGTAAATGTCAATGTATTATAATACATTGACAATGTATTGTATTATTGTATACAGGCTAGGGTCTAACAAAATGTAAGATAAAGTAAAGTATGAAAAAATTCTTGGGCAAACTCCATATCTTTAATTCTATTCCTGACCTTTAAATTTTTCACTCACTTTATTTTATAAATAAAAAGTAAATTAAATTCATTTATTTCGGAGATTCATACATAATTACAATTAAAAATTAATTTGATATCAAAAAATTATATGGAAAATTGCAATTTAATATGGAAACCAATTAAATATAAAAATAACAAAAACGAGTTTTGGCATTTCCATACAAAAGTGTGCGGCTGCCCAGGTGATTTGTATGGGAATGTCATTTTTTTTTTCGTTTTTTGACTGTTATTTTAGTTTCATTATACTTAAGTGATCTAGTATAGCCCGTGGTTCGATTTATTACGGGTATGTCTCATCCACTTTGTATACCTTATACCATTAAAAACCGTTAACCTCGTCAAATCACTTAGGTTAGGTAGCGGACCCCGGGCTCTGAAGCGTTACTAATGAGGATGCAACCGGGAATACGCTCGCTCGGATGATGATTATATATCTTATACATATAATAAATATAATAATGTGTGCTCCTTTTCAATGACAAGCCAGTCGACGTGGTCAAAACTCAAACCGCCAGCGTCGCACATTTGCAACAAAAACATTGCATATAAAATGCCAGGTCATTGTGATGCATTGCCGGCGTGTGGCCTTAACCTTCATCACGATCAGAGTTAAGGTTCCCGATTGCCTTCTTAGCTGTACTGTTTCGTTGCCTGGGTCAGTTTTTCGGTATTTACTTTTCCACACCACACGATCTAGCTTTCTATTCTTCAATGCTAGTTAGGGAGAAAATCTTCGAATGTTCCAGCTGCTTCTGAGGGAATGGGTTTGTTTTTTATGCTTTATATATATTTGCATTTTATATTATGTGTTTATGTATGTGTATTTATGTATTTTTATATGTATGTAGATATGTATATAGTGTGTGTAGTTAAATACATACTTATTTTTAGCGCCTATCGCTAATTTAAATTTTTCTGTTTTTCCTAAAGGCTGACTGGTAGAGAATGCATTATTAGTCTACCTTTTTTACCATTGTGGTCAATAAAGATTAAATAAATAAATAAATGAGCGAAAATGCAAATCACGTTCCTTTTTCTATTTCGATTACTTTTTCACCTTCTCGCCCCCCATCACGTCAAAAGTGGCCTTTGGGTCTTGCACTCCTGCTCGTGATAGTGGGTATGAAGGTGGAAACAAGTTTAATTGCTATAGCTATTGCTAAAAAGGCCAATTAAAAAACCCCCGACTGTCAAGAACGCCATCTAGTGATGAGTAGACGACTTAATATCACTAACGCCATCTATTATTTGATAAAGAAATCTTTGACTTTCAGGCGTTAACCCCCAATATTTTTTAAACGGCTGAACCGATTTTCATAGCTAAGAACCACCGCAAGGGAACATTCTTTTACGTAAAAAAAACGCATCGAAATCGGTCCATCCATTCGAGCGCTACGATGCCACAGACAGACAGACCGACAGACATTAGCGACAAACTTTTCATTTCATTTCATTTCAGCCCATTCCCTCGATCGGCTTCTATGATCTGAACGGGGAGAGAAGCAGCTGGTATGTTCTACGTTTTTTTTTCTTCCAGATCAGCATGGAAAAGGAATTTATTATAAGATAAAAGTCCATTACGCGAAAATTGTGTGAATACCCAGCACCAGTTACCGACCACGTAACACCTCAGATTGTATGTTGTTAATATCTACTTATAGCGGCTGTGAGTGCTGTGACTGGTCAGTGGTCAGGTAACATCATGCACTATTTGCTCCGTGAGGTAATAGATCGGAATCCGAGTGGGAATGTGAAATTTATAACAATTTTATTGAAGCGAATTAAAATTAGTACCATAGGCAACCGATCTTAGCTCGATTAAAAGCATCGAGGGAACAAGGTTCTCTAATAATCAAACCTAGCTTGGTAGATCGATTTTATTTTTATTTCGTTTTTAGTACATTTAAGTACATGTTTTGTACATTTTTACTACATTCGTATTACATAGTATTTTAGTACAGAAAAAAAATAACGAAAACTGACTAGACCAAGACTCAAACCACGACTCAAACCACGAACTTTTAAATCACAGTCTCTCTGATGACTGAAGCGGCGATATTATCGTTTTGTTTTATTTTATTTTTATTTGAATAAGCTTCCAATGACATAC
This sequence comes from Acrobasis repandana, assembly GCA_963576875.1. Classification (NCBI taxonomy): domain Eukaryota; kingdom Metazoa; phylum Arthropoda; class Insecta; order Lepidoptera; family Pyralidae; genus Acrobasis; species Acrobasis repandana. The sequence goes on from OY756238.1 coordinate 7,050,929, forward strand.
AAAATGAGGTTCAGTTCAGTTAAGGGCCAGACAGTATTTTGGGTCTTGCGGCTCTAAGCAGACAGAGCCCAGAGCCGCAGACCCAAAGGCCACGTTTGGCGTAATGATGGACGAGAAGATGGAAAAAAGAATAAAATAGTGATGAGTTGCTAGCTGCATCCCTATTAACATAATTCACATTTTCGCCTATTCCTTCAATCGGCTTTTATGATCTAAAGGGGGAAGAGAAGCAACTTTATTTTACTATTTTATTTACGATCGGCCGCCCACCTGACGTCAATCCTCCTTGGGAATGTTTTAATTGCGGTAGAGTCACGCTACCGGCAAAACTCTGTTTTGCTAGTAGCATGAATGGACCGGCTCGTCCGGGGAAGTACCACACTCTCACAGAAAATCGACGTCTGAGTAGTAGCTTCACCGCTTCTATGCTTCCTTCGGTGCGTGAGAGAGCCGGAGCCCTCCTCTCCCTCCCCCCTTTGGGGAGGGCCCTGAAAGGCCGGTAACGCTCTTGTTACACCCCTTGTGTTGCAGTTGTCCATGGGCAGTGGTGATCACTTACCATCTGGTGACCCGCTTGTTCATTTGCCGTCCTATGACATAAAAAAAAAACACTTCATTCCTCCTTGGGAATGCTTTGTTGCACGAGCTTTTAGCGCATGTTTTCCTTAAGTCGCCTTGTACGCCATCCACAGGAAGAAAAAGCTGGAAAGCGGACTCCAGGTTTCACTGCATTACAGCTGAGAATGCAACTGGGAATACGCTGAGATGAGAGATGAAAGAGAAGGGAAGAGAAGCAGAGCAGCAGAGGTACATTTAAGATTTTTCTTTTTGACAGACTAATACGGAACAACTTTTACCGTGTGGGAACCACACGGTAAAAGCCAAAAGTGGCCGTTTTTCGCAAATGTGCGTAGTAAAGCTTAACGTTCTCACTTTAAACTGTAAACAATAGTTCATAAAATACTTTGAAAGGTTATCTAGAACTTGGTAGTAGCAAAATTTTAAATAATGTCTCCATTTTCTTTGAAATTATTTATTTTAAATGGGGGCAGCACTGGACCCCGGAAAATTCAGGTACGGCCTTAACAAGAAGAGTCAAATGACTGAAATTGTAGCATAATTTTCATAATTGTCGCACCGATATTGTATAATGCAACAAACTGCATGTAACGGTGCATCTGTAGGAAGTTACGTCACTGTCCTACTCTTACGGTTGGTGCCACAGACCTACCACTACTAGACTTGCAACGATATTGCTAGAAAGAGACTGTCAAATACAGTACAACGTGAGTGTGAAAGAAACGCTGATATGTTTTTTTGTTTCTATCGGCGTGGCTGCAATAAGCTGTCAAAATCTGGGCCAAACAAACCACAATACGATCGAAGAAGTTATTAATTTTAGGGATTTTATCATTTAAAAGGTGATTTAGGGTTTTATTTGAGCTTATCTTATATATAAAATTCTCGTGTCACAATGTTAGTTACCATACTCCTCCGAAACGGCTTGACCGATTTTTATGAAATTTTTTATGCATATTCATTAGGACTGAGAATCGGCTACTATCTATTTTTTATACCCCTAATTTACGCGGGCGAAGCCGCGGGCAAAAGCTAGTTATTTATAAAATAAATATAAAATATAAAAGTTAGTAACCATAGTGTGTTCTGTGACGTGTGCAAAATATAGGTGGAGGCAACAATCAAAAATAGAAAGAGATGCACTAAAGTGACCGCACTATGCAGGTCTAATAGTGGTAGGTCTGTGGTTGGTGCACTCGTCACCTCGTGTCGAAAGGAAAAGTAGATGTGGTACAAAGTTCATTATTAGGGTTCCGTACCCAAAGGGGGCCATCGGGGCACTGAGACTCCGCTGTCTGGTCCGTCTGTTAGTCCGTCTCTGTCACAGGGCTCTATCTCTTGAACCGTAATAGTAAGACAGTTGACATTTTCACCGATTATGTATTACTGTGGCCGCTATATACAAATACTAAAAATAAGATAAAGTAAATTATGAAAAATTCTTGGGCAAACTCCATATTATGTTTTATTCTATTCCTGGCCTTTTAATTTTTTTTGGTCACTTTATTTTATTAATAAAAAGTAAATTAAATTCATTTATTTCGGAGATCCATACAGAATTACAATTTAAAAACATGTCAATTAAAAATGTATTAAATATCAAAAAATTATATGGCAAATTGCAATTTTATATGGAAACCAATTCAATATATATGAAAGAACATGCTACCTCCACTGCACAAATAATATGAATCTTCGTAGTAGTTCGATATTCGCATCGCAAATCTAGGATAGGAAAGGTGATCTGTAGAGAAATGGTTCGAGCAGAACATTTGTTAGACATAAGACATGACAATCTATTCAGAATAATAGTAGAAGGAAAAATAAAAGGGAGACGAGGAAGGGGAAGACCAATGATGAAGTTTTTCCAACAAATTAAGGAAAGGTTAGGAGTAAGGTCCAGCCGAAATTAATTTAAGTACTTATTATAAATAAAAAGAATATATTTCTTCTTTAAATATATATTATAAATATTTATATAACATAAATGTATTACCAAAGAGGAAAGAGAAAAAACAGTGAGGAAAAAAGAAAGCAACAAAGAGTTACAAAGTCGTGCAAAGACTATAAGAATAAGTGCGCTTCCTGAGAGCAAGAAATATCTTTGTAGTCAACACGCTAGTACGCCCATCCGGAGGTTCTAGGTTCGATCCGCCAGGAAAAGTTGGAAAATGGCCTTTTTCAAATTGTCCTAGGTCTTGGGTGTTTATCTATATACCTACATACAAGTATGTATTTATTATTAATTGTAGTATCGTTGTTAATTTAATTAATGAGAAAAGGAACTTATTGAAATCAATCGATATTAGAAGAGGAAAGATGTTTGGTCTTAACATATACTTAGAATATCTTAAATAGAAGCAAGAAGAGGAAAGGGAAGACCAAGAAGAGCATTTATAGATCAAGTAAAGGAAAAAGTTGACGCCGTGTCGTATAGGGAGGTCAAAAGGATGGCTCAAGAGAGGGAGACATGGAAACTACTCCACCGACAAGACCGTAGTTCGTAAATTATAGATAGATAGTATCGTTGAGTTAGTATCCCATAGTACAAGTTAGGACTTACTTTGGGGATAGCTCAATCAGTGTGATTTGTCCATATCTATTTATTATTATTATTTGTTATTTACGCCTTCTCGCCCACCATCATGCTTAAGGGCCCAGTCCTTATTATTAATGATTTTGACAGCTTTTTCGGAGCTGATTGGAGCCAAACTATCTTAGTAACAATATGTTAAGCTATGTTAAATTGAATTTTATTTAAGTATTAAAAAAGTGAATTAGACAATTTATTGATTTTCATTGTAATAGTTTGTTTAATTCCAAATAACCTGAGACGTGTTTCGATTTTTTGCGGTGTGCGACGTTCATGTCATTGTTGTTTACACGGAATTTAAAACTTGAAGTTGAGTTTAAATTACAGAGAAATAAAGACAAAGGAAATCCTAAAAAGTGAATGAGAAGATTTTAATTTAAAAAAAAAACAAATTATTCAAAAACTTAGTTAATAAGGTTTAAACTTTAAAGAAAATATAAGCAAATACGTCATCGGATTTCTTGCGCATACGACTGAGTTAAAAATAAAAATACACATATATGAAGATTGATTCATGCTTAAACACGTACAATACATAAATAAAAATAATTTGTCTTTTCTTAAAAGATAGAAAAATTTAAAGTTCTCCGAAATTCGCAAATAAATATGGGGACGAAAACGCTGATAAGGCAGACCGCTCGCTGCGCTTCTGAATTCGTCTAAATTCGTCTCCATGGTGCATGTACAATACAGCGCAATGCGTATGTGTAGATAGAAAATATAGATTCGTGTGATTAATAAAAAATTCCCACGGTCGAAGACTACAGTCTTAAAGTGGTATTTGGTTTTACGGCCCTGGGCTCTGTCTGCTTAGAGCCGAAAGACCCAAAATGCTCTTCCTCTCCCTTTGGGGATAAAGACGTGATAGTGTAGGTACCTATATTATAAGTAGTATACAGGGTGACTTTTTAAACACCAGCCAAATTTAATGAGCAAGTTCAGTCCATGATGTTGAACTACTTTCTATAAAAAAAGTTATTAAAAATCGATAAAAAAATTTCGTCCTCCCATACAAAATCCGTTTGGCTGAGCGCTGATCTTTATGGGAAGGCGAATTTTTATTTTAGTTTTTCGTTAATTGTTTTTATGGAAAGTAATTCAGTATCATGGACTGAACTTGCTCCATAAATTTGGCTGGTGGATAAAAAGTCAGCCTGTATAAATATGGCACAAAACGCAAGGCACGATTGAATCAATTTTAAAATTACAATGTAGGTTTGTCTGGATAACAAAAGCTTGGAAAGTAGACGTCTAAGAAAAGAAGAGGTTGAATATAATATCGTGCATAAAAGATTGATCTGATGATGAGAGAACCAATATTCTGTGACTATTCTGTTTAGTTAACTAAATAGATTTAGCAGTTTCAAAACGGAACGAATGCATCAAGTAAGTATTTATTTATTTAAAAACTTTAATGCACAAAACTATTGTACAAGTGGTGGACCTAATGCCAAATGGCATTCTCTACAGGTCAACCATAAGACCAAGCAGAAAATATGTGTGGCTGGCTTGATTAAAATATGTATAAAATTACATAATTTAAAAAAATCTGATATTAAATATGACCTACTTATAATAGATAGTATAGATTAAAATAAATAAACAAAACATTAAACAAATATATACCTAAACTAATAAATATATAAATGTATCATATAAATGTATGTATATTGTCATGATTTTCAAGCTTCTTCCTGACTGGAAAATCATTAGATACCAAATACCCAATATATATTTTTTTTATTTTTGACTGAAAGATCTCAGTCAAAACTTTCTTTAGAAATAAGTAGCACCTAAGTACTTATTATGTTTTTTTTAAATGTATTGTTTGTAAATTTTCAAGTGAGTGTACTTGAACCAATAAAATTAAAATTAAATTAATTTGGATGAACTTAATTACTTTGCGTTTTTAGTACTGTGGAGTTTTGTAGTTCTATTCTTAAAATGAGAAACCCATCGAATGGTTTTTGTACGAAAAGATACAACAAAACTATTTTTTTTTACAAGTACCTAGTAATTTTTTTACTTTACGTACATAAATACTATTACTACAGATTACGGTAAGCACTTATGTACAATATTTATAGATTCCCATCCCATGCCTACTGAATACTGAATAAGGTACTTTACCTCCCGTTAGACCGTTAGTCAGTCCCGTTTTTAGCACTACCAGCGCCCCGGGCGAGATTTTCCCGCCCCCCCCCCTCCCCCCCCCCCAAACTGCAATTCAGACTCTGACTTAAGCTTCAATCTTTTAGGATTTATTTCTGCCGACGGGGGGGGGGGGGCGCTATTTATATATTTATTACCTGTGACCCCCCTTGCCCAAAAACGCCCCCTGTCGCCCCTTTGTATCTGGCGCCCTGGGCGGTCGCCCAACCGCGCCCTACCCTAACGCCGCTACTGCCGTTAGTCTAGTATGTTACAAAGTCTAACAACTGTGTAACAACTCCTACTTACTAACAAAGCAAAAAGACAAATCGCCCGACTAATGACCCCAGCAAATCGCTAACCCAGAAACAATGGCGCATCGCAAAAACAGAGCAAGTCTGCTCATAACATTAGCTAGCGGTCCCACTAATTTCGCACTTTCGGCGCAGCACAGATAATTACAATGCCTTGCATAATCACCAGTCGCTTCTGTACTCAGTCACGATCATATCATACCACAAACTTAACTTTACAACCACAAGAATACAACACATGTTAATTCTTACCTTTAGAATATAACAATAAGGTTGAAAAATATTGACGTGAAATTTCTGCAAGTGAAAGATACAAATTTGCGAAGGCACAAAGCAGTAAAAATTATATCAAAACGTCAAAGTTGGCGGTTGTGCAACCTCAACCAAGAATTGGATGTCGCAGAAAAAAAGGAAAGTGGTTCAAGTAGGTATTGGATACAATGGCACGATAGACACGACTCTTAATAAGGGAGCATTGTGCCATTTTTTGTGCTAATTGGTGTGAAAGGTAAACAGTCATGTCTTTATTTCCGACTGCAGTTCGATATATATTTGGAGAAGAAAAAGCGGGAAAGCGCACCCCGGGCTCCGAAGCAGCACAGCTGACGATGCAACCGGAAACCCGCGAAGAAGTAGTAGTAGAAGTAGACGAAGAAGAAGTACTCGTATAGTACCTATTTATTTGTTATAAAATATAGTATCGTTGCGTTAGTATCCTATAACACAAGTCTCGAACTTACTTTGGGGCTAACTGTGTGATTTGTCCGTATATATTATTATTTTATTCTGGGCTATATGAAAAAAAAAAACGTTGAATGTGCCAGTTGCTTCGAAGCAACTTACCTAAGTATGATCAATACAATGTATTTATTATAAAATAAAGTATCATTGAGTTAGTACGAGTATCCCATAATACAAGTTAAATCTTACTTTGAGGCTAGCTTAATCAGTGTGTTTTGTCCATATCTATTTATTTATCTTCTACGATCTGCAAAAGATATCTTCCTGTGCAGATCGATGGAATGGCCCAAAATGTGAATCAAGTAGGGAAATAGGCAATGCGGCCAGCTATCCATCCCTACTTTGATACCTTTTTCCATTCGTGCCCACCATCGCGTCAAAAGTGGTATGTGAGTCTTGCGGCTCTGGGCTCTGTCGTCTTAGAGCCGCAAGATCCAAAATGCTATCATAGATACGGAGTTTACGGTGGACCGTGTGACGTAGCAGACAAACTGCAAGAGAGTCGCCTACGCTGGTGTAAGGTGAGCTAGTCATGTCTTGCGGAAACGGGCAAGTTACGTAGGAAACAAATGTATACTTATAGCTATACCGCCTCTGCCAGACCCCGGCAGACATGTTAGACCCAAGAAATGCTGACTGATCTGATCCAAATCTTACAACTAAGGATGCTCAAGACCGCGCAGAGTGGAGAAGAAAAAGCCGGAAAACGACCCCAGGCTTCACAGCATTAAAGCTGAGGATGCAACTGGCAATGGGCTGAGATAAGAAAGAGGGAGTGTGTATGTATGCTATCAAAAGCTAGTGGGTAACTTATGTAAACAATTACTAAATGACAAAAAGCACTTGAATCAAATCAAAATCAAATTCTTTATTTGCTTAATAAGAGTACAAAGTTGTCTTATAATTAAAATATAGTCCTTCTTAGTCTTCTCCTTCTTCTTCTTAGACTGCATCTTGAACCTTGAAACGGCAATAAAAATAGAAAAGACAGACAGACACATTTCCATTGCGCTTCAGAGACCTTGTACCATTTTCATAACAAAAGGATGCAAATTTAACAAAATGTTTTATGGCCAATAAATATTAGACTAACTCATTTTCGTGATGATAGATAATTGCGCAAGGGAGCAATAAATTATTTTTTTTAGTTCACAAGTGTATGTATGTATGTATTGGGAACGATTGTGATTTTCTAAACGTTGCTCGATCACGTAAGTTAGCTAACTCAAATAAAAACTTCGGGAACATTATCCTGAGGCAAAAGCCCCCTGGACGCCCTTCGGTGTCCTAGGTAACTTACTGCTGGAAAAAAATCGCATCGAACCGTTGCTACCCCTTGACATAAATGACGGACAAACAATGATAGAGACACTATTACATTATAAACTAATAGTAGTACCTAACAAGAGAGGTGAATCCTCGATATGTATTCAACTGTGCGAACTACTGTACTTACTAGAAGAAGGTCAATTCACCTATGTTGGTACATAGATTAAAAAAACAAATAAGACCTGAAGAATGAAACCAACAATTCCAAAGCCTTGTGATATAGATTAACCAGTGATACGAAATCCAATTGAATTGTAATTGTAATTGCGTACAATTTTATCAATTCATTGATGTCGACCTTTAGATTTCACTTAAGGCGCAGCAGCAACTATGTTTTTTGGAGTACTTGCGACTTTATAAAAAAATATTGTAAATCATGAGCTAATGTGAGTTTGAAGGACAAATAGCCGTGAAGTTCCCGGCAGAGTAGAATAGGACCACTCCACGTCTTCCCGGTGATGTCGTAAAAGGCGAGTTAGGCACAACACAAACACAAGCTAAACAAAGCTTATAAACATCAATGAGACCTCTCCAACCCGTCTGGCCAGCGTGGAGAGTGTGGGCCAATTCCTCTAACTGCTCTGGTTAATATGTGGCTCTGGTAATACAGAGAGGGTCGTGCTCCTGCAGTGGAGACAAAAAAAGACCTGATGATTATAATGATGATGACGATTAATCTTTAGTAAGTACGGCACGGACAGCCAATAATGGTTTTCATTTTTTAATTTCTTCTTAAATACAAAGAAACTAAAAAATGTAAATCCATTAATGGCTGTGAGTGCTGTACTAGTTTCAGTATAAAGCAACAACCTTCAGAATTTGCCGTATTCCGGTGTTTAATGTGTTGATATGTAGGTTACCTTATAAGTTCTACCTACATTATCAATTAGGTAGTAAATCATTTTTTATTGTAGGTATAATTGTTATTACATGATATATGAAAATAATTCATCATTCACTTAATTTGTAAGTCACTTAAATACTTATTAACCCGTTGGTTGAACCATCATACATGCATAAACTAGGAATAGGCGCAGTTATCGATATAATATAATGGCGTAGTATACGCCTTGTAAATACCTTCTGATAAGATTACTGATTTGTATTTATTAAATTTTTAACAAAAAAAACAACCGACTTAAAATTTTTTAAGGAGTTTCTTCCATATCTTCAAAGTTCTTCATCATATCTTCACCAAATTAAAATGGGACCAACTTGGTAGTAAAGGCTTTCAAATAAAAAAAGAATCATCAAAATCGGTTCACAATTGGCGAAGATATCGCGTAACAAACATACATAAAAAATAAAAATAAAAAAAAACATACAGTCGAAATGATAACCTCCTCCTTTTTTGAAGTCGGTTAAAAAAGTAATGTGCCCGACAAAAATATTTTGAGAATAAATGTGTGAGAGAAATTGTCGGTCCTTCGGCCCTGGGCACGGGCCCCGTGTGCCCTTATGGTGAAGACGGAACTGCTCGCCAGTACTATGCTAAGAGGGGTATGGAGTTAAGTAGGTATGTTATAGTAAATATTAGGTCCTTACATATGAAATTGCCGATTTTCAATACTGGCAACTTTAAAATCAAATATCTTGCGTTTCATTAGGAATTCCAAATTCAAATTTATTTCGAAATAAAGCCAGAAAAATATTGTTTTAAAATTCGTATTTCATTTGTTTTAACATCATTTCTTTGAGTTTCAACATTGCTATAACAACAACTATGGACAAATTGAAAATTCGCGGTATTTACGAATACGAGTTCCACCGTGGCACCAGTGCTGCAGAAACGACTCGAAGAATTAACGACGTGTATGGACCAGGCACCGCTAACGAACGAACGGTGCGTTTTTGGTTTCAACGTTTCCGTTCTGGAAATTTCGATTTACACAATGAGCCTCGTGGACGACCTGATACTCAAGTGAATAACGAAGAATTGAAGGCGATAGTGGAAGCGGATCCATCTCAAACCACTTCTGAATTAGCAGCAGCCTTCGGCGTAAGTGACAAAACGATACTTATCCACTTGCGCCAAATCGGAAAAATTAAAAAACTCGAAAAGTGGGTACCGCACGAATTGACTGAAGCAAACCAACAAACACGCGTTGCTTGCTGCGTTTCTTTGCTTAATCGCCACAATAATGAGGGGATTTTGAACCGTATCGTGACTTGTGATGAGAAATGGATCCTGTACGACAATCGGAAGCGATCATCACAATGGCTTGACCCTGGAGAACCGGCAAAACCTTGCCCTAAGCGAAAACTGACCAAAAAGAAGATTCTGGTTAGTGTTTGGTGGACCAGTGCTGGTGTTATCCACTACAGCTTCTTGAGATCAGGCCAGACGATTACTGCAGACTTGTATTGCCAACAATTGCAAACAATGATGGAAAAGCTCGCCATTAAACAACCGAGACTGATGAATTGCTCTAGCCCACTGCTCCTTCAGGATAACGCTAGACCACACACTGCACATCAAACGATCGCCAAGTTAGAGGAGCTGCGACTGGAACCTCTGCGTCACCCACCATACTCTCCAGATCTTGCCCCAACCGATTACCACTTTTTTCAAAATTTGGATAACTTTTTACAAGGAAAAAAATTCAAATCTGATGAGGCAGTCAAAACCGCCTTCAAACAGTTCATAGACTCTCGCTTTCAGGATTTTTTTTCCAAAGGTATCAATGATCTGCCTATAAAATGGCGGAAGTGTATCGATAACAACGGCGCATACTTCGATTGATTAAATAATAATTTCATTAAAAAAAACTTGTTACACTTTTTTGATACTGAACGGCAATTTCATATGTAAGGACCTAATATTTGCGTGTAGCAGATACATCTATGTTAATCGGACAACATTCACGTCGTGTCTGGAGGACTAAGGAAGCAGATTGATCACGAATGCCCGAGCTTAGTGAAAGCAGGAATGAAACATTATAACTATTAAACAGCACTTGTTATGTAGGCGCACCTACATAACAAGTGCTGTTTAATAAACAGACAATAGGTACTTACTAGGCACCTTTTGGCCCACTGTGGTCTATAAAGATTTAATAAATACTTATCGTCAATTCTTCTTCCATGCTAACTTATAGGAGAAATGAAAAAAACTAAGAATGTACCAGCTGCTTCTCTTCCCTTGCAGATCAAGGGAATGGACGAAATGCGAATCATGCAGGCGATATAGTCGTTTTGGCTTGAAAGCGGAACCAACATGCTAGGAAACGTTGAGATTTATGATTAAGTAGGGTGGTTTTACTAAACCCCTTATATTTATTTATAGCAAATTCACGGATGTGCTATTGTTTTCTTTGTTAGGGGAAAATGATGTACATACACACATCACGCCTGTTTCCCACAGAGGTAAGCAGCGGCAGCCTTAACCATTGCGAGGCCCCAGGCGGCAGAATTTTGCGAGGCCCCTTGTCCTTTGTGCAAAATATGTAATTTGAATGTAGGTGTATTGATTATGTTTTATGAGAAAGAATAAAAACTCGGGGATTACCCGACGCAACGCAATATACAAAACCAACAAGTTTTTTCGAAGAGCGAGATTCTTACCTAATTGATTTCTCATGTAGGTAATGAATAAACCAACTTTGTTTTTATTTTGTTACAACTAAGCAACAAAATTCAAAATACTTAAGAGTCCCCTTCATATTACGGTGAAAACCAGTTATTTGCCTAATTATATGCATTTTCTTTGAAATTACAAAATTTTGCCAAAATCTGACATGTCGTTTCAAAATAAAAACTAGACTACGTTTGTAGGCGAAAGCTCGACTCTTAAATAAAATAAAACAGGTCGGGTTGTTTCGCGAGGCCCCGGGTGACTGCCCTGTTCGCCGCCCCCTAAAGCGGCCACTGGAGGTAAGGTAGGCAGAGACTATGGACCTCCACTTGCTACGATGCTGACAGATCTCTTTCGCTTCGTCTACATTTATCAATCTTTTCATACATGCTCTTCGGTTACGGGTATTTCTTACCCCTCCTTTTTTCTCGTCTGCACTATGTATTTCGACAAAAACTATGTATTTCCTTACAGTATAAAACAAGATAGCTCCCCGCCGTATGTCCCTTTGTATGCACGCTTAAATCTTTTAAGGCGAAGATATAGGCAAATGGCCTTGAAGTGTGAAATAAATTGTTAACTCGTAAATATGGTGATAATTTCCATATTGCTCTTCGTCATGCACTGGATAGCCCTTCAAATTATTTTATGAACTGCCGTTGAAACTATTATTGGTGATCCGTCTAGCTTTAAAACTTGCCATGGCCAATTTTGGCGGAGGCAAGTTTTAAAGCTAGACGGACTAATGTAAATACTTTCAACGGTGGTTCATAAAATAATTTAAAGGGCTATCTAGTGTATGAAGAAGAGCAATATGGAAATTATCGCCATATTTACGAGTAAAAAATTTATTTCAAATGAGGGCGCCACTTCAAAGCCATTTGCCTATATCTCCACCTTAACCCTTTCACCGCGAGACTTTGTATCAGTTGTCGTGCTCCCAGCGCGAGGAATTGTAAATATCCATAGTTTTTGGTCGGATAAATCCGACGCTCGCGAAATGGGCACGTAAATGTTTGTCGGATTAATCCGACGTTCGCGGCTAAAGGGTTATACTAACGCAACGGATTTTAACCTTTTCCCTACGGGTGGCATCGATAGTTGATTTCCCACAGCCAATGAATTTTTTTTTCTAATTCTGTGTCTAGGTATGGTATAAATGTTAATAGTGGATCAAGAGGTAGGTTTATGTGTATAATAACTATTGACGAATAAATACAAGAGAACTGACACCCTTCATATTTTGTGTAGACAGATGGAGCTACTAGTTCGAAAGAAGGTAGTTTCGTAGTGGTGCTGCTTAATTTCTGAGATACATAGTAAGTAAATAAGTGTTCATTTTCTACGAACAAACAAGTGCCATCTCTGATTTTTCAGTCAGCCACCCAACATCCTTTATATGGCTAGCGGGCGAGATAGTAGCTCCATCTAGAAATAATACAGGATTTTGCCTTCTAGCAGAGTACGCTTTTTTGTATGGGGTTGGTTGTCAGTCTTCTTGTATTTCTTTGTTTGTCCATGATAATAATGCATACCCATGCAAAACCAGACCGCTAGTAAAGAATAAAATAGTAAATAATAAAAATAACGTGTGAATTATTTCAAATACATTTCAAATTTACTAACAATATACCTGTTTATACATTAATTGCCTGTTGTTCTGTACAATTTGTATTTGATGGACAATAAAGATTACAGAAAAAAGAAAAAATATGAGTACAATATTTTTTAATACTCTACCTAATGAGCTAAAAATATTATTTTAGTCCACATCCGTAATCTATCTAAACCAAGTCTTTCATGAGACTGGCAATCTCTCCATGTGAACAGAAGCCTAACCAAAAACTAGATTTTAAGAAAATTATTAAACAACACTAGCTCTCAACTAAGTTTCATGTCATCTCTGCATCGAAGCTACTTTCTCACTAATCTCGGTGAGCATCTGCGCAGATTTGTGAATGTTCTCAAACTGGTAGCCCATGTGTACGGATATGAGCTGCATCTTCTTTAGATTCTCCTCACTGCTCTCCATCAAGCCTTCCGTACCAGCGAATTCCCGTGCTGCTTTTGTTAGAAGCTGAAAAATATAAGTAATAAAATAATTTCCACCTTCTCGCCCACCATTACGCTAAAAGTGGCCTCTTGCGGCCCTAGACTCTGTGTGCTTAGAGCCGCGAAACCTAAAATATAGCATTTTATATATATCTAAATATAGCAGTCTAAGTCTGCCCCATTAGGAATAAAAACGTGATGAAAAATACAATGTTATTTTTAATTTAAATGTTTTATCAAGCCCTTTATAGAATATTTTTACGAATTAATTCTACTTACCTCATTAGATTTAGATCCTCTCTGTATCTGCCGAGCCAAGGAAGATATGTTATTCATGTTTACTTGGACGCGCTCCGCCAGCCGTTGTTTGGACTCCGCGAAAAGAGAACGGGCACTGCTCGATGAAGCCGACGTCATTATTTTACACTTCCTCTCCTCCACTTCGCTACAATTTAATTCGCAAGTTTTTCGTTCTATTTCCTCAATTTTTTTTTTTTAATAAAACGCTGAATTTTTTTTGTGTCAAACTTGCACAGCAAATTTGTCAAAGTCACGAATGTTTTGATTAATTTCTTTTTTTTAGTGCAAAGAAAGTCACTTGTAGAAAGTACATGTCCTTAGCAGCGATAGCTGCCTGCTTGCTTGCTTGATTTGCTGCTAATGTCAGTGTGACTGCAGCCATATGTTTTTTTTTTATTATTAAACATGGCAACATTGGTTCGCACCCCTATTCTTTAACAATTATGTCAAAATCGTATTTGAATGAAGTGACGTGCGTGACATTTCATATACTCCATCTCTGTTTTCGTTGAGGAATAGAAAGGGACAAAGATAGTTTCTATTCATTTTGTAATTTGTACGCAAATTATACAGAATAGGAACGAGAGCGATCAGCGAGCTGTCTTTTCGCTCGTCACGAAAGGTTTTGTGTTGTAGGAAATTTCTGTATTCTAATTCAATTACCTACTAGCTTTTTCTTAAAAATGTTCCTTTCAAATCGTAGCGTTCACTGTTCAGTTCATCCATATATAGTTAGTTTTCGGTTACGGCCTTCTGTAGTATAGAAAATGTCCTTTATTTACAAGACTTTAGTGGATCAGTAAAGTTGGTTTCGGTTTACGGAAATAATTATTATTCACAATGGATAAAGGAGTGACGTGTGAGCATTTAAATAAACTTGCTGACTCCCTAGGGAAGGAGCTGTGGCAATCAAAAGAGGTAAGGATAATTTCTTTACACATAACCTAAAACACCAGTGGTAGGAATAGGCAGACAGTTACGAATCCTACTCTTGTACCATTGTGTAATAATTTGTGAATTCCTTACGAGCATCATGCGATCTGTTTTAAGTTCCTCTTCGTTTATAAACGCCTAGTAATATTTGCTTTTGTTAAAACATTTTTTATGATATTCTGATGTTTATTTTTATATTATTATCTTCATTACCAATTAAGTACCATCACTTTATAGTAGGTACTTAACTAGAAATCCAGTGGCTTTACTTACATAGATCTTTTTGGCCATTGTATACAAACTAAGTATAATTATAATTACCTATCTCCTGAAGGTATGCAAAATTTTATGCAATATAGTTATTACTTAGTCAAATGAGAAATACTAGTCTATCAAAATATAGGTACTTACTGAAACTATTTTACGGAAGAATCCCTGATACTAAAGGAACAAAGAAAAATATAAAAATAACATTTGGCCCATACAAGTTGACCGATCAGCTGATCATTGTTTCTATGGGAATCAAACATTTTTTTCATATCTCATTATACATACATATGATCTGTATATTTTTTTGACATTTGTATGTACAAGCAGACCTCATGGAGATGAAATCTTTTTTGTTCTTACTATCCGTCCTATCAACGTCAATTTTTTTTTGTCAAGGCACTATAATCGTTAGGTGCATATCACCACTGTCTGGTCTCTCAGACAGATGGCACGAGCAAGAGAAGTAGACCTGCAATGAAGTAGTCAGATGAGCTAAAACATTTTCCAAGGGGATTGGAAGATGATGATTGGATGCATAGAAGGGGGGCTTTTGTCCAGCTTCTTCTTAAAATACTGGTGTCAGAATTTTCCAGCTGCCTAAAGGCATCTGATGTAGCTCAATGACTCATCTAGTGACAGCAATCATTTTCCTCACAATGTTTTCCTTTACTGGAAGCAAGTGATAGTTGAAAATGGCCATAATGACTCGACATTGACCTATTGTAAGCAATCAAATATTTTGATAAGATAAGATTGTGTGCAATAAACTTAAATAAAAAAAACTTACGCTTCACAAATGCAGAACCAGCCTCTAAAATGCTTGCTACCACCGCTTCAGCATTTGCAAAGCAATGTGACAGCTCACTTTAGTTCTTGATATGACAGGATTTGCCTTTGAGTTTGTCTCTTTATCTCATTCTTGGCTCTCCTGTAATTCTCCAACAGGTTTTTGATTGCTTTTTATGTGTCTTCAGATAACAAAGTGCTACAAGCACTTTGTTGTCATTTCAACTGTCATGTTCTTTCCGGTGCCCTAATATTTTAACACTTGGTTGTACCTGGAAAGACAGACAGCTAGGTAAAACAATATACAAAGTGACCATATGACAGAGTTGTTGACATAACAAACTACTGTTACGAAGCTGGACGGATCAATCTTTTTATAGGGTTCCGTACCCAAAGGGTGCAAACGGGACCCTATTACTGAGACTCCGCTGTCTGTCCGTCTGTCACAGGGCTCTATATCTCTTTAACCGTAATAGCTAGACACTTGAAATTTTCACCAATTGTATTATTGTGGCCGCTATAACAAAAAATACTAAATATTAAATAAAGTTTAAAATTAAAGGGGGTCGTCATACAAAAAATTAGTTTTTTTTTATGTTTTTAACTAGATCTTTATAATGACATTAACTAGATACTTGAAATTTTCACAGATTATGTATTACTATGGCCGCTATAACAACAAATACTAAAAATAAAAAAAAGTTTAAAATAAAAGGGGGTTGTCATACAAAAAATGAGTTTTTTCAGCATTTTTAACTAGATCTTTATAATAGTATTAACTAGATACTTGAAATTTTCACAGATTATGTTAAACTATGGCCACTATAACAAAAAATACTAAAAATAAGATAAAGTTAAAAAATAAAGGGGATCGTCATACAAGAAACGTGTTTCGTCAGCGTTGTAAAACATTGTACGGAGGTATGGAACCCTTCATGTACGAGTCCGACTCGCACTTGCCCGTTTATTTTATATAATTATAGTGTACACACTATACAATACTACTATGTTAAAATCTTGAAATCAGAAACACAAAAATTCAAGGTATTATTTTTTGTAAAAAAAAAATTCCCTTTCTAATAAATAGCTTACCTACTGACTTCAATATACGCGCAGGCGTTGCCCTCCCTACTCAGTGGCCGAGCCCTGTTGCGAGCGGAGACATTCCAATAAGAGATTTTTGGCTTATTCTGTCTCAGCCCATTGTCATCCAATACTGAGTGTAGGCCTCTAATGTTGCACGCTATTCCTTTCGATCTTGAGCTTTCCTAATCCACGTCACTGCAACTGACCACGATGGTCCATCTATTAACTGGTTTACCAACGCTTCTGGACCAGTTCTAGGTCTCTACTCCAGCATTTTTCCCCAATGTTCGTCTCTGGTTTGGCATACGTGGCCTGTCCATCGCCACTGCGCTAATAAATGGGTAAATATTTTAAATGATCTTTTTTTCAGACACTAACATGTTTCGACTGTGGCTGCCCTGGTCCGAATCTCTGGATCTGCCTGCAACCAGACTGCCATCACATTGGTTGCTCTGAAGTCAAGAATGACCACAGCACTATACACCAAAAGGTGAGTCACAAGAAACTTGCTGTATTTTACATCTACATATCTTGTGGTTGGTTAGTGGTTAAAATGCCAGTCCGCCACTCTGGCAAATCCTGTGTTCGATCCCCAGCCAGGGCAATTTGGAAAATGGCTTTTTTCAAATGGTCCTTGGATGTTTGTTTATTATATTATAAAATACACATATAGTATCATTGAGTTAGTATCCCATAATACAAGTTTAAACTTAGTTCGAGACTAATATTACATATGTACAATAAAGTTTTTTTTAAATTAATTTAATATTGTGTGATTTTTCCTTATCTATACATATATCTATTAAATATATTTCTTTGTCAAGGATCTACTTATATTCCTAATAGTTGTAAAAAAATATACTGGATATCAATATGTATACATTACTTCTGTATTTGTCTTGTTCTATTCTGTAAGTATTCTAAATATGAATAAGTACTTCATTAGAACTACTTTAAACACATAATTATATACAACATGTCAATGAACTAACGCAAAACCTCTCAGATGGTACCTCAGCCCATGAAACTGAACAACTTTTGTTCTACAACTTTCACGAAACCCAAAAAAAAATTGAATTTTCATACAAACTGATCAGCTGATCGAGTCAATTTGTATGAAAATCCGAATTTTATTTTTGGCATTTTAGGAATGTTGTAGAACAAAAGTTTTTCAGTTTCATGGGCTGAGGTACCATCTGAGAGGTTTTGCGTTAGTTCATTAACACGTTGCATACATACATAATTAAAAATACACATAACAAAATATTATTTCGTCTATTATGGCTTATATGTCTGTAAAATATTTTTTGTACAATAAAGATATATATAACAACAACAATTTTACACACACGCAGTTACATAAAGCAGAATATAATATAGATAGTAGGAAGTAGGATAAACAAAGCCCAGGCAATGAAAAATAGTTCTATATTTACCTGGCCTGGCAGGGGATTGAACCCAAATACCCAGTGATGCTAAAACAACTACATTACGACTGCGTCACAAAGTCGCATTAAATAAATTCAGCAAGTACGCCCAAAGTCCTTTGTTACTTTTGTTAGCAACTTGTGCAAGTCATCACATTGTGTTTAAATGCAAAGTGATTCATTATTATTACAACAAAGATTGAAATATTTGATTTTACTTTAGGGCGACCTCCGTGGCCTAGTGGCTCAAAAGGACACGAAGTAAGAATTAAAACAATACTTACTTTAAAAAAAATTCAGTTCAATACATTTTCTTATAATTTCTAGATAAAAAAATATTTCTTTAATTTAACAGTCTAGGCGCCAGAAAACCAGTGGACTTGTAGTTTTGTCGCCAAAAGCTCCCGTAAGGCAATCAGAGGACCTACACCTACATCCTTGATTAAAACTTGTGGAGCATTAAAGAAACGTAAAACTAAAGGCTTTAAAGAACTCGTATCCATGGCCGTAAAATAATTCTTAAAAAATAGTTATAATCATACTGATTGAGCTAGCCCCAAAGTAAATTATTAAACTTGTATTAAGATATAACTAATTCAACGATAATATAAATACACACCCAAATCCCAGGACAGTTTAAAAAATCCCATTTTCCATCTTGCCCTGGCTGAGAATCGAACCAAGAACCTCCGGAGTGGCAGACTAGCGTGTCAACCATTACGCCACGGAGGTCGTCAGTAGACCCTTGGGACTAAAATAGCCTTATTAAAGATACAAAGAGACGTCTGTATAAACTCGTAGTATTCGTCATGCTTGATCTTTGCCCCCTGCGATAAAATGCATTAAACGGAGAACAAGAATCGATGAATGAATGGTCATATTCACAGCTGGTAAAGCGGTTAAACAATTCATCATAGCGAAATTATTTCCCTCGGTCAAAAATATAAGAGTTGATTCATACTGAGATGAAAGTGGCCGGCAGCGCATTTTCACTGTCAAACCATATTCTATATATATACTATATACACTATCACGTCTTTATCCCTAACGGGCCTAGGGCGGTAAGACCTGTGTGAACCTGTACCCCACCTTGAAGAAATTTTTTTTTTTTTAAACGCGTACGTTTGTACAGGGTATGTACTTGTTTGTACCAACTTTTTTTCGTTTGTACCTTAGGGGATCAAGGTCATTTTTAGAGATAATCAAAATCTGCGAGCGGGGTTGTATTCGTCATCGTTTGTACCTGCTTGTACCACCAAAAGATAAGTTTGTACCTCAAGAAGGTCAAAAATAGAGGACTTGCAAAACTGTCTCTCGGTAATTTTTTGACTGTCTCCAAAAAATCGGCAAAAAATGGCCAAGAGACAGTTTTGCTAGTCATCTATGCTCGTCCCCCTTTAGGAATCTTTTGGTAGTACAAATAGGTACAAACGATGAGGAATGAAACCCCGCTAGAAAATTTTGATTTTCTCCATAAATGGCTGAAATACCGTTTTGCATGTTTGACCCCCTTAAGGTACAAACGATTCTTTTGGTGGTACAAACAGGTATAAACGATGACGAATGCAACCTTGCCAGATGATTTTGATTATCTTCAAAAATGGCCAAAATACCGTTTTGCATGTTTGACCCCCTTAAGGTACAAACGATTCTTTCGGTGGTACAAATAGGTACAAACGATGAGGAATGCAACCCCATTAGAAGATTTTGATTTTCTCCATAAATGGCTGAAATACCGTTTTGCATGTTTGACCCAACGAATACAACGAACGGTACAAATGAATCTTTTGGTGTTACAAACAGGTACAAACGATGAGGAATGCAACCCCGCTAGCAGATTTCCATTATCTCCAAAGAATCTGCAAAAAATGACCGAGAGACAGTTTTGCAAGGCCTCTATGTTTGACCCCCTTAAGGTACAAACGAATCTTTTGGTAGTAAAAATGGGAACTAACGATGAGGAATGCAATCCCGCTCGCAGATTTAGATTTTCTCTAAAAATGGCCGATATACCGTTTTGCATGTTTGACCCCCTTAGGGTACAAACGAATCTTTTGGTGTTACAAACAAGTACAAACGATGACGAATGCAACCCCGCTAGCAGATTTCCATTATCTCCAGAATCTGCAAAAAATGACCGAGAGACAGTTTTGCAAGTCCTCTATGTTTGATCCCCTTAAGGTACAAACAAATCTTTTGGTGGTACAAGCAAGTACAAACGATGACTAATACAACACCGCTTGCAGATTTTGATTATCTCTAAAAATAGCCCAAAGACCCCCTGTCTCTCTTGACCCCCTTAAGGTACAAACGAAAAAAAGTTGGTACAAACAAGTACATACGCTGTACAAACGTACACGTTTAAAAAAAAATCAATTTCTTAAAGTCGGGTTCTGAGTATTTTTAAACCCTCTGTATCTTTCAACCCCTTTAGGTACAAACGAAAAAAAAAAGTTGGTCCAAACAAGTACATACCCTGTACAAATGTACGCGTTTAAAAAAAATTCAATTTCGTAAAGTCGGGTTTGGAGTATTTTTAAACCCCCTGTATCTTTCAACCCCTTAAGGTACAAACGAAAAAAAAGTTGGTACAATCAAGTACAAAAATATGCGTAAAAAAAATATTTCATTTCTTCAAGTCGGGTTCCAGGGTCACACAGGTGGCGGTAAGGCCCAGGCCACTTTTAGCGTGATGGTGGGCATGAAGCGAATAGGTGGAAAAAGGAAATCATAATAGTGATGGGTCGCTAACCACATCGCCTATTGATATGATTCAGATTCTTGCCCATTCCCTCGATCAGCTTTTACGATCTGCGCGGAAGAGAAGCAGCTGGTAAATTCTATGTTTTTTCTTTTCTCCCAGACCAGCATGGAACATACCATATTCACTCTAATTTATTATCAGTGGAATGCATAGTATAGCTCGAGAAAATCAAAAATAAATCCTCTGACTGCTTTGGCTAATATATGGCTCTGGTAGTTCAGAGGTCGTGCTCCTGCAGTGGAGACTAAAATAAGACCTGATGACTACGAACAATAATTCTGTAGAACCGTAAGTAATCCCGAAAAATCATTCCACGCGATATGTACCGCGGCGGGCGGGGCTTAAAATATGAACAGCGCGGCGGGCGGGGCTTAAAATATGAACAGCGCGGCGCGACAGTTCGCCGTCACACTCGCAAGAAGTTTCCTTTGAGAATATTGCTATGTTTTTGCGATAATCGATTCATTTAAAATGCCGTCATGTGCCGTGAAGTGGTGTAGAAGCCATACAGACATGGAAATTAGTTATTAAAATAAATGTTACACGTAAACAACGTTATTTATTTTAGCGTAGCGTACTGCATAATAGGTACCATCTGCACGTTGTATCTCACCGCTCATTGCGTTGACTGCCCCACCCGACCGACGACGACGCGTGACCTTGTCGCGACCAATCGCATGCATCTTTGTCTATGTGTGCGTTCGAGTGTTTAGTTGTAATTACTGTTCGTTTGTTTGCGTAAATGGAATCGGAATCGAAGCGGTGAATGTAGGAGCGTTAGGTTTCTAGAGAATTATATTTCGATGCCTGATGGTGATGATGATGAGGTAGAAAATTGGTCAATGGTTTTCTAAAAATTTCAACATTAATAAAAAAAAGCGGCCAAGTCCGAGTCGGACTCGCCCATGAAGAGTTCCGTAGCAGCAATTAACATAGTATAAAAGTTCTAAAGGTAAATTGCGGTTTACGATTTATGACGTATTAAAAAAAAACTTCTTACTAGATCTCGTTCAAACCAATTTTCGGTGTAAGTTTGCATGGTAATCATATATTTTTTTTAGTTTTATCATTCTCTTATTTTAGAACTTACAGGGGGAGGGACACACATTTTACCACTTTGGAAGTGTATCTCGCGCAAACTATTCAGTTTAGAAAAAAAATATATTAGAAACCTCAATATCATTTTTGAAGACCTATCCATAGATATCCCCACACGTACGGGTTTGATGAATAAAAATTTTTGAATTTCAGTTCTACAGAATCAATTCTTATTGTTTTCACTTCTGATGCCAAAATACGTCGTATTTTGAAGCCGAGGTTCCGGCAATTTTGATATCAAAAAGCCAATTTCATGAATTTATTCCAATTATTATAACAATGGCATCACGTTACGCGGAATGCTCGACATACCAAGAGCCATATGTTATTGTTTAACCTTGACCTTTGACCTTTAAGGTAATTTACATTATTTACTTTTTAGGGTTCCGTACCCAAAGGGTACAAACGGGACCCTATTTCTGAGACTCCGCTGTCTGTCCGTCTGTCACAGGGCTCTTGAACCGTAATAGCTAGACACTTGAAATTTTCACCGATTATGTATTACAATGAACACTATAACAACAAATACTAAAAATAAGATAACTGAGTAAGATAAATTTAAAAATTAAAGTGGGTCGTCATACAAAAAACGTGTTTTTTTTGTGTTTTAAAACATTGTACGGAGGTACGGAACCCTTCATGTACGAGTCCGACTCGCACTTGCCCGTTTATTGTATAGTTTGAATTTAGCCGTGACGGTGCTGCCGACGCGCGCGTGCTGGTTACCGTAGAGAATGCAAATGTCACCACCCCTTTCGTCTACCACGTACTATTAGGCGACTAAGGCGAAAAACATACAGAGGAGACGAAGCGGAGGCGGACGGTCAAAGCAACACAATATATACCTTAATATATTTAGCTTTTTTTTTACTGCCTCCATGGTCAAGTGGTCAAGGCGTTTGCCTTGTGATCCGGAAGTTATGGTTTCAAATCCCACTGGAAAGCAAACTTTGTGAAAATTTGTTTTCAGTCTAGGTAGGATATTGCAGGCTTGAATCACCTGATTATCCGAAAAGAAAGATGATTCCGTGCTTTGGAAGGCACGTAAAGCTGAAGCGTAACCGCTGACAATGCAACCGGGAACACGCTTGGATGATGATGATATTTAGCATAAAGTCGTTTTTATCGTAAAGAGAATTGCGCCCGCGCTTCCAGGCGGCGTGGCGCTGCATTGTGACGCGCTGATTGTAAAAGCCAATCAAGAGAATGCACGAGAATTTAAACACGAGAATCTCAACACATAATTTTTTTAATCCCGTATTCCAATTTTACACCCACGGATCTATTCGGGTCTTGCGGCTTTAGGCTCTGTCTACCCCTTTAGGGATAAAGACGTCATAGTGTACCTGTATTTATACAACTTTTTAAGAGCTTCTCAATTCGAATGTACATACATATATGTTATTATTTTTTTATGTATGTTTCCGTTTTTGAACCGATTTAAAAAAAATATTTTTTGTTTGAAAGCGTATTTAAGCAAGTTAGTCCCATTGTCACCAAGTGAAGATCTGATGATGGGATCCTCGAGAAATCAAGGGAACTCAATTCAATATTCTTCTTCTTCTTATTAAAGAGCTTAGTGGCTCTTGTCGGTGGAGTATGCGCCAAACTTCTCGGTTCTCTGCCTTACTTTTTAGTGCTTGATACGACATGACCCCTGCTTTTTCTTTCAGTTGCTCTACATAGCTCTTTCTTGGTCGTCCTGGACCTCTTCTACCTTTTATCTTTCCTTCTAGTATGTTTTTAAATAAGGAGTCATGTCGTATTAAGTGACCAATCATTTTCCTTCTCCTATTTTCTATTTCGTCCAGCAGTCTTATTTTCTTTCCTACTATTTCTAATACTTCCTTATTGGTTTTCCTTTCCGTCCAACTGATCTTTTCCATTCCCCTCCAACAATATTCTATGCACACATAAAGTGATTTTGATGTTTTTGTCAATAAATCAAGCATTTGCATTAAGAAAGTGAGTTTTGAGATGAAATAGAACTGATACTCGTAAAGAAGACCAGAAATTGTTAAATATACTTTTAGTTTATGTATTCTGTGTATACGAGTTAATGAAATAACGCAAAACCTCTCAGGTTGTACCACAGTCCATGAAACCGAACAACATTTGTTCTACAACATTCCCAAAATGCCAAAAATAAAAAAATCTGGAATTTTCATACGAATTGAATCGATCAGCTAATCAGTTTGAAAATATTTTGTTTTTGGTTTCATGAAAGTTGTAGAACAAAAGTTGTTCAATTTCATGGGCTGAGGTACCATCTGAGAGGTTTTGCGTTATTTTATTAACTCGTTGTATATTGTCCGTGTACATCAATTGGTAAATAAATAAATAAATATTCTTTCTTTTGTTCTAGAACTTTCTGACGCACTGCGTGCACATGAACGTCTCCACTGAGAGGATATGGTGCTACCTCTGCGAAAAGGAAGTCCACATCAGGGCGGCGCTGGCGCAAGGATTGGTAAATTACGTCACCAGTTCACCACCGCACCTTTGACACTCTATACTGGACCATTAAAATGCATATTATATTTGGAAAAGAAAAACCGGGAAAGCGCACCCCGGGCTCTGAAGCAACACAGCTGAGGATGCAACCAGAAACGCGCTAATTTGAAGAAAGACAACAAAACAAGACTCCTTGATATCAGCATATTTTTTTTTACAGATAAGTCCCGACTCGACATCCTTGGATGGTTCAATTAGTAGCGCCCGTTTCGGTTCGCTCGGCATCGGACCGTCCGATGATGACCTTGACCCTGACGAAATGGATTACGATGATGAAGGTCGTCCTAGAGGTATGTATGCTTTTTTTTAATCTATCATTCTCCTAGCAGTGTCCGTTTTGGTTCACTCGGCATCGGACCGTCCGATGATGACCTTGACCCTGACGAAATGGACTACGATGATGAAAGTCGTCCTAGAGGTATGTATGCTTTTTTTTTAAACTATGATTCCCCTAGCAGTGTCCATTTTGGTTCACTCGGCATCGGTGCGTCCCATATTTTTACATAAGTTTTATCATTGGTAATTTGTTCAATTAAAATGGAGATAACCAAATGCACGCCGGCTGCAAGTGGACCGCGCAGTCAGTGTGCATTTTGATTGAATCTCAACTGCAATTTTGCAGCCGGCGTGCAGTCGAAATGCGGTCCGTCTGTCTAGACCCTTAGTGATTAGTGTTGGCCGTTGAGGTAACTTTTTAGGTTTTATGATGTATTAACCCTTCTCTTTCTACAATAAGCAGGCCTCGTGGGCCTTCAGAATATGGGCAACACGTGCTACATGAACGCCGCATTACAAGCTCTCAGCAATACCGCCCCTCTGACGTCATACTTCCTGGAATGTGGGGCCGCGGTAGCTGTTCTAGCGGCGGAGAAGAAACCTGGACTCAGTCGGTGAGTAAACAAAAATGTATCTTATTTACATATATGTAGAGTGTCTTTTAGTTTGTCACTTTAAAAGCTTTAGCTTTTGCAGCAATACGGCCCAATATATATATTGGGCCGTATTGCTGTTTGAACTTCCTAGCTATATTTAAGGGTGATTTTGAACTTCCTAGCTATATTTAAGGACACTTTCATCGCAACACAAGTTTGACAATTAGTTGCCATGGAAAAGTGCACTTTGAGCGAAATAAAAATACACACTGTCATGTACCTTGATTCATAATAATAACCAAAGATATCAGACACAAATGCATACCAAAAATGTCCAATTAGAATGTCACTATCCGCTATCGGATGACTGGCGGGCGGCGGGCCACGATTGGGAAAGGCAACGATCGCGCTTAAGAGTCGCCTTACCCTAGACAGAATCAGAGCTTCCCACACAAACGTAGTCTACGTTTTATTTTGAAACGACATGTCAGATTTAGGTAAAAAATTTTAACTTAAAGAAATTGCATATATATAGGGTTATTATTGGTTTTCACAGTCAAAATATGAACTTGAAAGAGAATATAGTGTATTATATCATTTTTGACCATTAGTATGGAAAACTTTTACACCCTTATATTTTCTTTAAGTTCATATTTTTGTATGGGAAAGTCTAGGGAAACGGGATTCTTAAAGTCAGCAGATACCCATCTGCTGACTTTAAGAATTTACTGACTTTTAGCGCGACTGTTGCCGTGTGCTTTCCGGCAGAGAAGAGAATTACTCCAAGTAATCCCAAGGCGACTTAGGAAATACAAGCTCAACAAAGCTTGGACATCAGTAAGAGCTCTCCAACCCATCTGGCCAGCGTGGAGAGAGTAGGCCAAATCCTCTGACTGCTTTGATAATACAGAAAGGGTCGTGCTCCTGCAGTGGAGACTAGAAAGACCTGATAATGATAATGATGTCATCATGTATCTTGTTTTATAAATTCATGACGATCGGCAAGGGCAACGGTCGCGCGTAAAGTCAGTAGAGTAATTATTTTTTCCTAATTATTTATATAATTATATAAAGAGTAGAATAGAACAACTCCAAGTCTTTCTGTGGATGTCGTAGAAGGCGACTTAGGAAACACAAGCTAAACAAAGCTTTTGGTCACATCAATGAGACCTCTCCAACCCGTCTGACCAGCGTGGAGAGTAGGCCAAATCCTCTGACTGCTCTGGCTTATATATGGCTCTGGCAGTACAGAGAGGGTCGTGCTCCTGCAGTGGAGACTAAAAAAGACCTGATCATGATCATGACTGATTGATGAGGAATTTGGGAAAAAAAAGTCCTTTCTCTCGGTTTTCTGTTCTATGACTGATTCTGATTCAAAGCTTTCAATTTAACCCGTATGTTGTAGATTATTATTTTGTCACCATCTCTGAATTCACCATGATGTTTTTTTTTTCAGCGCATACCAAAAATTAATCAAAGAGATGTGGAGTAGAAAAACGAGAGGCTACGTCGTACCTACTGGAATTTTATATGGAATCCGAAGTGTAAGTGTCTTAAAATTAATCTTTTCTGATCTTTCTATTTTTAGGTACATCCTTAGATTCTTCCACAAGTGCCCTCTTTTCTGTTCTTTCTTTTTTATACGTGCATTCTTCAATCCTTCCACTAGTCTTTTCTGATCTTTCTATTTTAATTTGCATCCTTAGTTCCTTCCACTAGCCTTCCACTGGCCTTCCACTAGTGCCCTCTTTTCTGATCTTTCTATTTTAGGTGCATCCTTAAATCCTTCCGATATTGCCCTCTTTTCTGTTTTTACTATTTTATGGGTGGATCCTACAATCCTTCCACTAGTGCCCTCTTTTCTGTTCTTCCAATTTTATAGGTGCATCCTACAATCCTTCCACTAGTGCCCTGTTTTCTGTTCTTCCAATATTATAGGTGCATCCTACAATCCCTCCACTAGTGCCCTGTTTTCTGTTCTTCCAATATTATAGGTGCATCCTACAATCCTTCCACTAGTGCCCTCTTTTATGTTCTTCCTATTTTATAGGTACATCCTTCGATCCTTCCACTAGACTTACACTGGCCTTCCAAGAGTGCCCTCTTTTCTGTTCTTCCAATTTTATAGGTGCATCCTACAATCCTTCCACTAGTGCCCTCTTTTCTGTTCTTCCAATATTATAGGTGCATCCATCTTACAATCCTTCCACTAGTGCCCTCTTTTCTGTTCTTCCAATATTATAGGTGCATCCATCTTACAATCCTTCCACTAGTGCCCTCTTTTCTGTTCTTCCTATTTTATAGGTGCATCCTTCGATCCTTCCACTAGACTTACACTGGCCTTCCAAGAGTGCCCTCTTTTATGATCTTTCTATTTAAAGGTGCATCCTTCGATCCTTCAACTGACCTTTAACTAGTGCCCTCTTTTCTGATCTTGCTATTTAGGGTGCATCCGTCGATTCTTTAACTAGTGCCCTGTTTTCTGATCTTGCTATTTTAGGTGCATCCTTTGATTATTTAACTAGTGCCCTGTTTTCTGATCTTGCTATTTAGGGTGCATCCGTCGATTCTTTAACTAGTGGCCTGTTTTCTGATCTTGCTATTTAGGGTGCATCCGTCGATTCTTTAACTAGTGCCCTGTTTTCTGATCTTGCTATTTTAGGTGCATCCTTTGATTCTTTAACTAGTGCCCTGTTTTCTGATCTTGCTATTTAGGGTGCATCCGTCGATTCTTTAACTAGTGCCCTGTTTTCTGATCTTGCTATTTAGGGTGCATCCGTCGATTCTTTAACTAGTGCCCTGTTTTCTGATCTTGCTATTTTAGGTGCATCCTTTGATTCTTTAACTAGTGCCCTGTTTTCTGATCTTGCTATTTAGGGTGCATCCGTCGATTCTTTAACTAGTGCCCTGTTTTCTGATCTTGCTATTTAGGGTGCATCCGTCGATTCTTTAACTAGTGCCCTGTTTTCTGATCTTGCTATTTAGGGTGCATCCGTCGATTCTTTAACTAGTGCCCTTTTTTCTGATCTTGCTATTTTAGGTGCATCCTTTGATTCTTTAACTAGTGCCCTGTTTTCTGATCTTGCTATTTAGGGTGCATCCGTCGATTCTTTAACTAGTGCCCTGTTTTCTGATCTTGCTATTTTAGGTGCATCCTTCGATTATTTCACTACACACCTAAAATAGCTAGATCATAATAGAAAATAGGGCACTTTAGTGCTCTATTTTCTGATCTAGCTATTTTAGGTGCATCCTTCGATTCTTTAACTAGTGCCCTGTTTTCTGATCTTTCTATATTGTAGGTGCATCCAATGTTCCGCGGATACCACCAGCATGACACGCAGGAGTTCCTGCGCTGTTTCATGGACCAGCTACACGAGGAACTCAAAGAGCCGGTAATGTATGAACACTTATATCACACACTCGAGTATTTCTTGAACTTTCGCGTCTGCATGCAACCACTGAAGATACAACTTCTCCGTAGCTATATTGTAATGTGTTACAAAATTTTCTTTCTCATCATCTTCTTTCATGATTAAAAATACTTAGAATGCACCAACTGCTTCTCTTCCGATCTGATCCGATCTGAGCCGATCAAGGGAATGGCCGAAAATGCGAATCATGTTAATAGGCTAGCAACCCATCACTATTTTGATTTCTTTTCAACCTTCTCGCCCACCATAACGCTAAAAGTGGCCTTTGGGTCTTGCGGCCCTGGGCTCTGTCTGCTTAGAGCCGCAAGAGCATTGTCTGCCCCATATGGGATAAGACATGACAGTGTTACTAAATGTATTTAAACTAAGCAAGATTCTGACGGAGCATCTTTTTCCATAAAACATACAATTAAACAAGAAATAAACGGGCAAGTGCGAGTCGGACTCGTACATGAAGGGTTCCGTACCTCTGTACAATGTTTTAAAACGCTTAAGAAACCCGTTTCTTGTATGACGACCCCCTTTAATTTTTAACTTTATCTTCTTTTTAGTATTTGCTGTTATTGCGGCCACAGTAATACATAATCGGTGAAAATTTCAAGTATCTAGTTAATGCCTAGTTATAAAGATCTAGTTAAAAACGCTGAAAAACACGTTTTATGTGTGTATGACGACCCCTTTAATTTTAAACTTTTTAATTTTTAGTATTTGTTATAGCGGCCACAGTAATACATAATTGGTGAAAATTTCAAGTGTCTAGCTATTACGGTTCAAGAGATAGAGCCCTGTGACAGACGGACAGACAGCGGAGTCTCAGTAGGAGGTCCAGTTTGCACCCTTTGGGTACGGAACCCTAAAAAGTTGTTTAAGGCTTGCTGTATAAGTTGACCGATCAGCTGATCCGAGTTTTATGGGAAGATAAAAAAGTTAAATCATGAACAATTTCTTAATTTGAGTTATATAGTCAAATCTCTTTTAATCTTGCACACAGCGGACGGACCCCCGTGTGGTTTCGGGTTAGAACAGGACCACTCCATCTCTTCCTGTGGATGTCGTAAGAGGTGACTAAAGGATTAAGCACAAACATCTCGTGCTGCAATTGCATTCCCAAAGAGGGTTGACGTCGGGCGGCGGCCGGTTGTAAAACTGCGCACTAAAACATTCCCAAAGAGGGTTGACTTCTGGTAGGCGGCCGGTCGTAAATCTATAGCCAAACCGTTTGAACTATTCCGGCTATTTCTTCTCCACTTCGCAATGTCTTTGGCATCCTTGGGTGACCATTGACTTGACAATGCATGTTATATTTGAAGAAGAAAAAGCGGGAAAGCACACCCCGGGCTCCAAAGCAGCACAGCTTAGAATGCAACCGCGAACGCGCTTAGATGAAGAAGAAGAAGTCAGAGGACAATCATATTATAGTCCTCAACTATTGACAGTGTATTTGACAATTGGCAGGTGTATGACAGCACAACAGAAGATAAGCTAAGTTCTGAAGCTGACGGGGACCATCAGGATAGCAGGAGCGTGCACGTCAGGCGAAGAGCGGCTTCCTCGGGCGGTGAGTGACATCTAAATTATAAATGTATTATTATAATATTATAAATGTATACCTACGGGGTCTAACAAAATATACTGAAACTATTTCAAGGGTAAATTCAGTCCATGATACTGAACAACTTTCGCCAAGGAACATATATCGAAATATGAAAAGTAATATTTTGCCTCCCACACAAGTTGACCGATCAGCTGATCCGAGTTTGTATGGAAAACGAACAAATATTTTTCATATTTGGATATATGTTCCTTGGGGAAAGTTGTTCAGTATCATGGACCAAATTCACCCTTAAAATACTTTAAATATATTATGTAAGACCCTGTATATATGTCGCAGTTGAATGGTATAATCCGCTAATTCACTAAACCTCTAGCTGTTTGGCATTACAGCTCGGTTTCGTAAAACAGCGTTAAATAACTGACACCGCATACGCAGAATGGCATAAACGATTTGTATTCATCAATGCCGCGGCGCAAGACGTAAGATTGTAGATTTAGTTCGGAATTCTTCGCAGCGTCCCGAGAGTAAGCTGTTTTCTTCGAGAGATATCGGAGACATCGTTTATGATTTTGGGCTGCAAATGGTTAGGAAAAATAAATCAGATCTTCTGGGGAACCACCCATATAGTTATTTCGACGCCCGCCTTCCGGCAAGATGGAGAATTTACGTGAATCAAATGAAGGCCGAGAGAAACCGCGACGCCGCCATTGAGATTATGTCGCGTTAACAAACTTTTCTGTATCTACTTGCATCGAACTTTGTATCATTCCTTATTGGTATTCTATGATGTTGGAGACTATATTACATAGTAAGAAGTTGAATCGAGGTTTTATTTTAATGCCCCGTCCGTCATAAAGTTTGTTTATTGTGAACAGCACCTTATCTTTAATTTCTGATTGGTTTTCGGCCAATAACCTCATGTTAAATGCGAACAAGACCCAATGCATTCGATTCTCTCTTCCTAATGTGAATCAAGCCTGCGTTGACATACTAATTAATGGTCAGAAACTCGATCTGGTTGAAAGTACTACCTTTTTAGGAATCACAATTGATTCGAAACTTCAATGGGGCGCTCATATAACTAAACTTTCTAATAGGCTTAGCTCTGCGGCTTACGCTGTTAGGAGAATAAGACAATTGACAGATGTAGCAACTGCTAGACAAGTGTACTTTAGTTACTTTCACAGTCTAATGTCTTATGGGGGAGTGCAGCCGACATTCAGACTATTTTTCTTTTACAAAAAAGAGCAATTCGTGCTATTTACGGTTTAGGATCGAGAGACTCACTGAGGGAATTATTCAAGGAAATAGGTATACTTACTTTTGCATCACAATTCATATTTGAAAATATAATGTATGTAAGGAAAAATATTTCCAAGTTCAATAAAGTAAGTGATTTTACAGATAGAAATTTACGTAATAAGAATGACTTAGTTAGCCCGTATTACAGGCTGAATACAGTCAGTAAGTCTTTTATGGGGAAGTGTATACTTTTTTATAATAAATTGTCAGAATCGGTCCTAGATATGCCAGACAGAAAATTCAAAGCTTATGTAAAGAAAGTACTTTGTGAGAAGGCTTATTATAGGACCGATGACTATCTTAAAGACAAAAAGGTCTGGCTTGAGCTTGGCGCGGGTCCCTCTTAAAGGTTTGTATACTTAGACATGTCATAATTTAGGTACATTGGTACATACTAAATTTACAAATTGACATTATTTTAAATTTCGTAATTCTTATAATTTAATTTAATTATGACATAATAAACAATGTAATCTCTGTCCATATATATAACTAATTTTAAGTTTTTAGTTTGTTAGTTGACGTCTTTGGAGAAAACGTGCAGTGCAGTTTGTTGCCGCTTCTTCTGCACTTGCGCCTAGGAAGCGGCGTAAACTTAGCTTTAAGTAACGATTTGACGTCAATATTTGTGCAAAACAAAACAAGGTGACTATTATTAAGAGATATTATAAATATCCTATGATAATAAAGATATTTTGAATTGAATTGAATTGCATTGAATTATTACATGCGCAAATAACCTATTCTGCGGTCTAAACGTGGTTAGCTGGTTTGTTAAAAGTAACACATTGACAATCCATTTGAACAATATTCAGCTGTTTAACAAAACAGAGCTGTAATGCCAAACACCTAGAGGTTTAGTGAATAAGCGGTTTATACCCTCCAACTGCGACATATACCGTTTTCTTTAAAGCCTATATAAGTCTACTGGATTAAAGATCTCCTAATACAGGGAGCATTTGAGCTGGGCAGGCTAGTTAGTGATCGCAGTATTTACACCCTTTCCTATCCTACGGGTGTCTTAGGGTTGGGACACATCTATCAGCACGGAAGCGAGAGAGAGCGACGGAACGCTTCATCACCGGCCATGCTGAAGCGTTCCGTTGCTCTATCTCGGTCTAGCAAATGATGCTTCTGAGCGACAGAAAAGGATAGCAGCATAGAAAAGTACTGTTCCGTGCTGAAAGATGTAGACCATCCCTTAAGAGGCGACTACATGTAGGCATAGACGAAAAATACTAGAGGACTGACAACTTCATACAAAAAAGCTTTGTAGGCGCTAGTGCCCAAGAAGCGGCAACATTTGTTCAAAACAAAACAAAGTGACTACTATTAAGCGATATTAAATTTAAATTCCAATGATAATAAAGATATTTTGGATTGAAATTAATTGTTATAATACAAACCCGCTTGCCCAGCATGGTAAATATGACCAACAAAATCTACTCTTTATTGAGAGAAGCCTAAATTCCAGCAGTGGACCTATATAAACTGGTAAAGGAAACATTGAACATTGTTTTTAGTGTTGATAAAACACGAGTAAAAATAAAATAAAGCATTTATTACTAAAATTGGAAAATTGAAAGTCTGCTATAATTCCCAAACTAGGGAAACACTGTATCTTGGGAACCAATATCATCGTTAACAATAAAATTACACAATTCAATTGTATTCCCATATAGTTGAATAGTATGTTAACAATGAAAATTTTGCAGCAAGCGATGCACCTTTCTTCGCTCGGATGAGGCGGAAATCACCGGCTGCGTCATCTTACAGCGAGTCCAGGACCGATGGCTATTTGAGGTAAGGTCACTTGTGCACGTGTGAACATAACAACTTGTGACGACCTCTACTCCACTTCTAAGAACTATTACTACAACAACGAAGCTACAGCACAGTGCACAAGGAGTGTGCAAGATGGCCCTGACACATCCTACAACTCGATCTCGGAGTTTCTTATATTGACTGCATAAATACATATTGCTGCTTATATATAAAATTATGTACTTAATTATCTATAAGAATATGTATGAAGTATTAAGTATTTGTGTATGAAATGTAGCTATTTAAGTATAATCTTTTAAATTATTTCGTACGTACTTGCTTCTGCCTTTTATTGAGTGAATATCCTCTTAATATATTGGTCCTTGGGGGAAGCCTATGTCCAGCAGTGGACTTCCTGTGGCTGATATGATGATATCGCAGGTTGACTGGAATAGATACCTATACGAGATAAGTCCGCCATTGTATATTTACTCTTTCGAATTTTGTATTTTATTTTTGAGTTTTGGCACAGGTATGGCACTTTATAGAAGCGGAGTATCATTTATGCCTAAACTACTACAAACAAAACTATACATCCGTGCACACGTCAATGCGTGTGTGTTCGCCCGCTCTTTGCCCGACAAGGCGAGGACGGGGACGCATATTACAAGGGACCTTAGAAGATTCCGTTCTGTATAAAATACTCTTATTGGTTCTGTGGTTTTGGTACAATAAAGTGATTATAAACAAATAAATACAATCTCACAACATTCAAAACATTCTAAAGCTTAAAATTATGTTTTGTTCACAGGGTGTCGGAAAGCTGTCCGACTGCGGACGGGCGACATCGGCGGTCCGCGAGCTTCGGCGGCGCCAGGCATTTGGCCTATGCCGCTCTAGCTGATAATTTTACAGGTAAACCATAGGCTCTTACATTTATGAGCTTTACAGATGTCAGAATTACAGGCCTGGATCCCACGCATACATAAATATCTGTGTCCAATTAAAAACTTGTGATTTGTATGTCATGTGCTTCGGAAGGCACGTAAAGCTGTGGGTCCCATCTAGCGTTTGTTTAAACCTATCCTAATATTGGTTCTGGTCTACCCTTTGGGTTGCGGAGGTCAGACGGCAGTCGCTCTGTGTAAAAACCAGTAACATCGTCGATTCACCAAGGTTAGGTAGCGGATCCCGGGCTCTGAAGCGTAACCGCTGACGATGCAACCGGGAATACGTGAGGATTATGATGATTGTATGTCATTTACATACACAAGCTTACACAGTAGATGTTATGCGACCATGTTAAGAGGAAACCTCAAGGGCTAGAGAAATTAAAAATAGTTTGGAAAATCCAAAAGTGCACGCCTCTTAATCACATTTTTCACAATTAAATTGATTTTGATTGTTTTATTGCTAACTTAAAACGAAGAAAAGTATGTGTCGGCTTTAACGCACGACTGGAGATTATTTTTAACTTTTATTTTTAACTTCCCGCTGAGAAAATTGAAAATTTTCAAAATTCGGGACGTTATTAGTTTCACCCCGTTTTTGAAAAGTCGAGTTTTCATCAGATCTCGACGTTTAAAGGTCTCAGGAATCTTCCCTGACCACTCACGAGCAAGTGTCATGAACCCTATCCGTATGTGTGTGTGTGGGTGTGTATGTGACCCGCTTATAACTCTTGAACAACTAAACCGATCGGAACCAAACAAGTAGCTTTCCAAAGAGTTATATACAACTCAGATTTCCTGTGAATTTAAACCGATTCGGACCGGTAGATTTTGAGAAATCTCAAAAAAACTAAGCAAAAACAAGAAAAAGACACAAGACTACGTCACGAATGTCAAGAAAAGTGTTACCACTGATTGTTCTTTTCATTCTCAATTAGTTAATGCAAATTAAATAAAATATCAACTAGCTTATCGCTTCTTTTACATTTATTCGTCTTTCATATTTAATAAAACAAACAAAATCATAACATTCTTTATTCAAATTTCTTTTTACTTCTTTTCTTACTTGCCAGTTACACATTCGTACTCATCATACATAGGTATTAACTCTTTCAACAAACCTCACATCCAAAATTATTTTTAATATGTCACCTGTATTTTTATAATAATAATTACGATTAAACTACATTGAATTAGACCGTGATCTTCGAAAGGACTTAGTTTTGGATAATACTGAATTTATTTATTTAAAATGCAAAATGTCTTTTAAAAATGTCATAAGTGTTGAAACTAGTGTTTTTCCTTGACATTTATGTGTAAATATTATTGTACAAGTGCGATAGAAAATAAATAGAGACACATTTAGTTAAAAAAATCACTTGATTTTTGTAAGGCGAGAGTAGAGCACTACCTCATGCGCTTTGCCTATGCAATAGGTATTTGTAAAATCTATTGCTGTCGCGCTGTGCCCGAACTACAACTGAGCAAGTGCGATAGAGACATACTGCAGCTTGGACTGAAAATACCTATTAAAAGAACAGAAAATCAACGATTCGTAGTCCTCTGATTTCTTCTCCAAAACTTAACCAATATAAGTACTTTTTTCATTACGAATTAACAAAGACTAGAAAAGAGCGGTGTTTCTATTTATTTATTTACACTTTATTGTACACACATACAAATGTAATAGTACAACAGGCGGACTTAATGCTAAAAGCATTCTCTAACAGTCAAACCTTTGGGTTGATTGGGAGAGTTTATGTGGGTGTAACACATAATAAAAAATAACAATAAAAAACTAAATAAAATTTTAAACTTCAAAATAAAATAAAATAAAAAGAAACATACTAATTATAAATATTATAATAATACTATACCTACATATTAAATACATACAAACGAGCAATAAATATATACATATCTCTAAATACATATTATACAATCAAGTATGTCTCATATTTAATTGAAAATGGAGGTGTCTAAAAATTCTAATTTTAAAGGAGTCGCGGCTAGGAGCCCTTCTGATGGACTCAGGGAGAGCATTCCAGAGTCGTACAGCAGTGACAGAGAAAGAGTTATCGATAAAACCTGTACGGTGAGAAGGAATAGCTAGGGTAAGAGTATTTGAAGAACGCAGGGACCTCTCATGAGTAGAACTTAAAAGTTGGAAACATGATTTGAGATACTCAGGGGCCTGGGGATTATTAAGGATATTGTACAGCTGGCAGAGAATATGTTGGTTCCTGCGTTGACGAATTGGCAGCCAATTGAGCTGAGAACGAGATTGGGAAACGTGATCGTATTTGCGCAAGCAGAAGATAAACCTAATACAGTAGTTAAGAAGACGTTGTAATTTATTTAGTTGTTCCTCGGTTAAGTCCAGATAACACACATCAGCGTAATCAATTATGGGGAGAATTAAAGTTTGTGCTAGCATGGTTTTTGTTTTCTTAGGCAGAAAGTTTTTCAAGCGCTGTAAGTAGTGAAGACTGGCAAACTTCTATGTTTTATTTTTTTTATATAATCTAGTTAAATTTGTTTTCTGGATGTTTGAACACAGCGGAAAATCTGGCCATTTTTTTAGGTTTTTGAACGTTCATATCACTTTTAATAAATAATTTATGAAAAAAAAGAAAACATAGAGATATGCTAATAGCGGCTATAGATATTAAAGAAAAAAAATATAACTGTACCGGCATTATCCAGGGAGAAAACAAGGGACTACGTTTGTATGGAAAAACGGCCCCTCTGTTTCGTCTTAAGATGTCGGACAAAAAGTTTACACACAAGACACTAAATTAATAATGGTGAATAATTGTTAGGTGGCGAATCATTAAACAGAGACGTGGGCTCGGAATCCGAGCTGTCCTGTTCGAGTGAGGCTGAGGAACGGTACGAGACCTGCTCGAGTGGTGCCAGTGATGCGGCGGACTCAAGGCCGGAACGGACACGGTGAGTTTTTTTAGAGGTCGTAGTTCAAAACTTCAAAATAAGTTTTGAATTTCTCCATCTTACCATGCACGAACAAATACAAGGGAACTGGCAGCCTTCATACCTACTTTGAATCGTAATTCGATTTTTATTTACAAAAAAATTTGTAGCTACTAGTTCAAAAGGTAGTATCCTAGTGGCACAAGCCGGAATCTCCTAAGGTACGCGTAATATGCGTAATAAGCCGTTCCCCGCACCCGCACCTCTCCCCCGGTTCTTGACGGCCAACGTGAGTCATCGAGGCGAAAACGGGGAGAAATGCGGGGACGGGGAACGGGGACGCATATTGCGCGTACCTTAGGAGATTCCGGCTCTCTACTGTATTCTGTGCTAGTGGTGCCGCTTAGTTTCGGAAAGATGGCGGTATAAGCGTTCATTTTCTACGAACAAACATGCTCTGATTTTTCGTGGATACCGTCAACCTAAGTACCTAGCATCCATTGTATGACTAGCGGGCAAGATTGTAGCGACATCTAGAAATAATACAGGATTTGACCTTTCTAGCACGTTACTTTAGAGTCTAGAGTACATTTTTTGTATGGCTTTGTCAGTCCTCTAGTATTGTTGGTCTTACGTACATATAAATTCTGAAGCTAAATGTACCTTGGCCCCGCCCATAAAACTTAAAAAACGCAGAAATAGGCTATTTCTATATTTTAAAAAAAGAAACATGTTTTTTAAAATAGGAGACATGACAGACAGTCAATCAAACTTTACATAACTTGAGTGAAGTACTATTGACGCATATCTATCTCTACTGAAACCATTCGAATCCATGCTTGCCATCGAAATATAATTCTCTAAAAATCTAACGCTCCTACATTCACCGCTTCGATTCTGATTCCATTTACGCAAACAAACGAACAGTTATTACAACGAAACACTCGACCGCACACATAGACAAAGATGTATGCGATTGGTCGCGACAAGGTCACGCGTCTTCGTCGGTCGGGTGGGGCAGTTAACGCAACGAGCGGTGAGGTACAATGCGTGGATGGTACCTATTATGCAGTACGCTACGCTAAAATAAATAACCTTGTTTACGTGTTACTTTTTTTTTAATAACTAATTTTCATGTCTGTATGGCTTCTACACCACTTCACGGGACATGGCGGCATTTTTAATGAATCGATTATGGCAAACACACAGCAATATTCTCAAAGAAAAATTCTTGCGACGCAACCGCACGACTCGAGTGTCACGGCGAACTGTCGCGCCGCACTGTTCATATTTTAAGCCCCGCCCGCCGCGGTACATATCGCGTGGAATGATTTTTTGGATTAGAATAGAATAGAATAGAAAAAGTCTTTATTGTACACCAAAAGAAAAAACAATATAAACAAATAACTTAAAATAAAATTAGTACAATGGGCGGTCTTATCGCTTAAAGCTTAAGATTAGTTACGATTCTAGAAAATTATTGTTCGTAGATGCTTGCAATTTCGCAGTTTTAATTAAGTTTATTTTTAGGAAACCATCCGGATCCTGCGGTAGTGGTGACGGCAGTTCGGTTCGCTACAGAAGCGTCATTTCCGATGTGTTCGACGGCAAATTACTGTCTTCGGTGCAATGTCTCATTTGTGATAGGGTAAGTAATTTTAATACGGTCGCTCTTAACCAAAGAATTTATAATACAATCTAGAATTACTACGAGTAATAATCTCAAAAAAATAACATTGAAAATTAAACTTAATGCCACGCACATAAAGCTCATGTTTTCATAATGCTTATGCTTAAATACCTAACGTTCCCAAAAAACATACCTGAAGTTGTAGGCGTCCCTTTCCCGCAAACTGTCAGTGCAATAAAGTAGAAGGGGAGAGCTATAACTTTAGGTATAATTTTTGGAAACGGCTTTGCCACTTCGTAAGCATTCTAGATTTGTATACAATTTCTTTGCTCTTAAGGACTGTATGCACAAAGCCACGTGGTCGGATTTGGCTCTGAAATATGCAAAATTTTCCCGCTAGGGGGATAAAAATGTCAAGATGAAGTTACATAGAGTTAATAATGTGTAAACGGGACAATAGATGTAGGTAATCATAAATTGTAACCTAGAAGCTTACTTGTTTCTTTTCGTCAAGACTTCCAGTCCGCGATACTTATTAAAATTTTCAAATCAATCAAATCAAAGAATTATTTTGTTTGAATTATTATTTCTGAATTAAGGCCTTGGCAGACGTCATTATAATGTACTTAACACTTTAGTAGACAGGCTATCAGTAGAAAAAGGCTAAAGTCGAAAATACAGTAGTGTGCGTGAATGCAAGACATTTATTTAAAAAGCGAGTTTAAATATATGTGAAATTCATATAGCACTTTCTAAAAAATCCAAGTTATAGTTATTCGAATCTTGCGTAAAATTTATTACTTTTTCAATTTATTAGTCGACCTCCGTGGCGATTCCTTAACACGCTACTCCGTCACTCGGAGTTTCTGGGTTCGATTCCCAGCCAGGGCAAGTTGGTAAATGGCCTTTTTTAATTTGTCCTGGTTCTTGGGTGTTTATTTTATCCCACCAAAAACATAAATGTAAAAATGCCAAGTTCAAATTCCGACTAAACAATTGAAATTTAAATAGCTGCCAAGTTATGTAGGTAGAGAAAACTGAAATTTATTCATAAGAATCTCAACATTTGACTTGGACAAAATTAAGATTGAAAGCACGGTCACCCATCCTAACTGTGCCCAAGCTAGAAGTGCTTAACCTGTAAAAGCACGGTCATTCATCCATCCATTTTTGAATTTATCGTATGCGAAGTGGAGCAAAATATTTGCACAAGTGGTTTTGATTACTCGTATTTTGAAATTTGTTAAAGCGCAAATGACAAAGAACCCTTAGAATAGAGAATCTGTTTCGTTTCACGCAGCTTTTTAGGGTTCCGTAGTAAACAAGAAACCCTTATAGTTTCGTCATGTCTGTCTGTCTGTCTGACTGTCTGTCCCCAGTTTTACTCATAGACTATTAGTACTAGCAAGCTGTAATTGGGCATGGGCATGGATATGTGGTAATAAAAACTTGTGGTAGAAATTAAATGTGTGGTGTGAGACGTCGTTTAATAGGTCTTTCAAAAATATTGTAAGATTATGAACACCCTTTTTCGTTTTAGCAATCCGTTTGTGAAATATTTGGTTTTTGATTGCAATTTTTTGTTAGAATCATGTGTCTCCCCTCTCTGTCAGTTAAACGGTTGTGAATGGACACTTAAAAAAATTCAAGACAGCAGTATATAACGTCTCCCTGTACTAAAACTAATTTAAGGTGGATTTAGTTCATGATACTGAACAACTTTTCCTAAGGAACACATAATTAAATATGAAAAGAAAAGGTTTGCTTTCCATTCGACCTCCGTGGCATAATTGTTAACACGCTAGACCGCTAATCCGGTGGTTCTGGGTTCGAGCCCTAGCCAGGGCAAGTTAGAAAATGGTCTTTTTCAAATTGTTCTGGGTCTTGGGTGTTTATCTATGTATGTATTTATCATAAAATATAGTATCATTGAGTTAGTATCCCATAATACAAGTTTAAAACTTACTTTGGGGCAAGCTTAATTAGTGTGATTTGTCCTTACATATTCCATACATATATTACATAAATATTACATTTTGCCAAATCTTGTGTGTAAGAGATCAAAAATAATTTTTGTATTTCGTATGTTCCTTGGTGAAAGTTGTTCAGTATCATGAATTGAATTCAGACCTAAAGTTAGGCAGTTGTAAGTTACATAAAACAAGTAGGTAATGACTACGGAACCCTACACTGCACGTGGCCCGTCACGGCACGTGGCCGGTTTATTTCGGTTAAGTTGAAATTTTAGGGAACCATAGACAAATTTATGATATTTCTGTGTAAATCAATATTACTTATCGCTGACATGACGTTCTCAAAAATACAATCAAATAGTATTTTACGCGAGCGGTGACTTGGAAAACTACACGTTTGGTGTTCCACTGACAGAAAATGTACACATTTGAATTTTCTTTGTGAAACAATACGTTTAGCGACCATCTGCAATCGTAACACCTTTTACTTCTATTCACCTTATTATGTAAGTACGGAGGGTAAAAAAGGATTGCACGTTGAACAGATCAACAGTCTTGGCGTAGCAGCTGTACGTGCTCAATCAATGACTTGACTGTTTGATTTTGTACAATATTTTTAACGAATAAACAAAGAGCACTAAAAAGAAATCTTTTCCTGAAAACAGCTAAAAAAATTGGTTGATTAATGAAGCAGTAATTAGCATTATTGCACCCTTTTATTTTTTATCTTCTAATAGGTTTTCCTGTAATCTATAGGTAAAGAACTATTAACTGTATATTTTTCAAAAGATTGGGTTTAGTGGTTTCGGAGATAAGTGTATTTTTATTATTTATTTTCAAAAATAACTTCAAAAACACCAACATAAAAAATATAGAAAAATATATTTAATATTATCATAAAATGCTCTTTCATTTGATATTTTACGCGATATAGTTCACAAAACCCTTTTTTTAATGTCTCATTTATCTCCCATAAAGTGGCCCCATTTTTTATTTATTTATTCATTTACCTACATTTTACTTCCGTCTTTGGGTCACAAATTTACATTATGTGCACCATATTTCAACTGAATCGGTCCAGTAGTTTATTAGGGGGGGGGTAAATTTTCGCCCATTTCCTTAAATAACTAATAACCGATCTAAGAAATAATAAAAAAAAAATATATTTAAAATTGTCATACAAAGTTCTTTCATTTGATATGTCACACGATTTTGTTATCAAAACTTTTTTTTAATGTCTAATTTACCCACAATAAGTGGCCCCCTTTTTAAATTTCATTTATTTACATTATACGTCTATCTTTAGGTCACTAAGTTACATAAGTGTAGGTACTAAATCTCAACTAAATCATTCTAATAGTTTCGTAGCAAATTGGCTGTGACTTACGGACAGATAGACAAGCGAAACCCTAAAAACAGTAAAAACACCGAAAAAATCGGTTCCTATACAAATTTCCCGGGCGGCTGCACACTTTTGTATAAAAATGCAGTTTTTTTTTGTTTTTTGACTGTTGTTTTAATATCATTATACTATACTAGCAGTCCACCCCGGCTTCGCCCTTGGTACACACAAAGCCTATGTCACTCGGGGATAGTGTACCTTTCCAACGGTGAAAGTTTTTTTTTAAATCGGTCCAGTAGTTTCGGAGCCATGTAATGCAAAAAAACAAACAACCAAATCTTTTCTCTTTATAATATTAGTGTAGATAAATAGACTACTATAGCCTGCCTGCCAAGCCAAGTATAGATCTAGTATAGCCTGTGGTTCGATATATTACGCATAATGTCAATTCGTATTTTGATATACATTCATGGGGAAAAGTTGTTCAAAATTTCAGACTGAATTACCCCTCAAAATAATTGTAAAACCCTAATTAAACAGGATCATTTATTACAAAAACAGTTAATATGATTCCGCGACCCGAGAAAGTTCCAATCCGATTTTTACCCTAATCGCCAATAAAAAAATATAGGTAATAAATCAAACCAAATTATTTTTTTCATTGACTTAATTTTCAATAAAATTAAAAAAAAAATGTGCGATGCCGTATCTGCGATAGCATTACATCTTTACTTGCACGTCAACAAAATGTCAAAACTGTACCATAGTGTAGCAAAAGTATGACATAATTTGGCAGTTTGTACATAGTTTTTTATTGAAATATTTTAGACTGTAATGCAATTTTACGTAATTTGAAAATGGATTTTTTGAAAAATTCGACACGGCCTCCTTCCTGAACGCCCGGCGGGCAACTGAATTTGTATGGAAGAATCATGGCCGCCATTTCAGAGATTTCTGTCAAAAACGTTGCAAAACATCCAATTTTTAAAATATTTTTTTTTATTATTGCGTGATTGCATTGTAAGCAAATATTAAGAATAATGTTTCAAAATAGCCTTTATTTTTATAAAATATATGCAATCCCTTGTTAGAATATTTCTTTACGCAGAAAAACAAGCCAGTTTGTAGCAAGATTTTCTAAAATATTTCTTTCAGGTTTCTTTACAATTATCTTACTTTTTCTGAATGAAAATTAAAAAAATACGGTTTTCGTCTACTGGCTAGTCTATTCACCTATAACTAGGTATGTAATTTTCTTAGTGGTCTTTTCTACTTAAGCCATAACTATTGCCCGCGCAAAGTGCGTTTTGCATGTTTTTGGGTAAATTCAATGCTTG
Source organism: Acrobasis repandana (assembly GCA_963576875.1). Taxonomy (NCBI): domain Eukaryota; kingdom Metazoa; phylum Arthropoda; class Insecta; order Lepidoptera; family Pyralidae; genus Acrobasis; species Acrobasis repandana. Next base: position 7,094,530 of record OY756238.1, read on the forward strand.
TTTTTAGGAAAACTACAAAATATTTTAAAAAATCCTTTTTTTCGTCTACTGTCCTAACTCTTCCTCTATCTATGTGTATACATTATTTGACTTAAATCAAACGCTTTCTGTACAAACTTGTTGCCCGCGCAAACCCAGTTTACATGGTGCCGACCCTTAACGCAGGCGTAAGTTCGATCCTTGCTCAGTCCATCATGAATAAATCGTTAAGTGTATGTTAAATTAACATGTGGAGTGGATCATATCCTTGAAATGACATTTTTGCTTCTCGTATCATCAAATAAAGGAAGGGAGGGGGGGGGGGGTAATGTAAGGGGGTTTCACTTACACTTGACATTTGTAGGATATATAGGTAACATCCAATAAAGTAAAAATTATTTTGCATATTTCGATATATGTTCCTTGGAGAAAGTTGTTCAGTACCATGGACTGAATTCACCTTTAAAAGATTTTCAGTATATTTTGTTAGACCCTGACCAATAAAAAACAACAAATCGCACGCAGTCTGGTTTTTTTAATAATTACTTGTTTCCTTGTAGGTTTCAACCCGTGTGGAGACGTTCCAAGATTTATCGTTGCCGATCCCGTCACGGGAGCATCTCGCCGTGTTGCGATGCCAACAGCCGCCTCACAACGCTGCCACTTCGCAGGAATCATGGGTATTTTGTTATTAATCATTTAATTTTTCTTCTAAACTCTTCTATGATGGGAAAAAAGAAAAATACATAGTGTGCCAGCCGCTCCCGCGCAGATTAAAAGCTGATCGTGTGAATGAGCTCAAATGTCACAGAGACATTATGGACACTTTCTCACCATCACGCTAGAACTGTCATTTTCGTCTTGCAGCCACAGAAGACAGTAAGAGTATTACGTACAGAACAGAATCTCCTAAGGCCCCTTGCAATAGCGTCCATGTTCCCCGTCCCCGCACCTCACCCCGTTCTTGTGCCGCCGTGCACACGTCAATGCGTGTGTGTTCGCCCGCTGTCGCCCTGAGACAAGGCGAGCACGGGGGAGAGGTGCGGGGACGGGGAACAGGGACGCATATTGATATTGATAGATCCCTCCCTCCATCCTTGGGAGAGGTCTGTAATAGCAGTTTGCTGATAATAGGCTTTTAAAGAAAATATTCATTTCGATAATATTTATTAATTTAACTTTATTACAAACATGTAAAAGGCGGACTTAAGCCCAGGGCCTTTTCTACCAGTCAACCTACAGGTAGTGCTGATGAAAGCAAATTTTGGACGCTATGGCACATTATCAATTATACAAAATGTTCCTAAAACATATATTTAAGTTACTTTCATTTTATATATATACATACATTCATACATAGACCTACATACAACATTAAAAAGATATTATAAATTCATAAACCTTACATAGATTACATAAATATTTATAATACTCTACCACAATCTGTGAAGATAATGAGCGCGCACGGCACCCTTAAACACTTGGCGACTAGGGGCTTTGCGGATATCAAAAGGAAGGGCGTTCCAGAGCTTTACGGCTTGTTTGGTAAAATAGATTACTGGCAAAATTGGAAGTTTTTGATCAATATCTAAAAGACACTTTACATACATACACTATCACGTCTTTATCCCTAATGGGGCAGACACAGCATTTTGGGTCTTGCGGCTCAAGCAGATAGAGCCCAGGGCCGCAATGTTCAAAGGCCACTTTTAGCATTTTTATAGGGTTTTTTAGGCATTCAAGATGCAGTGCTAAAGTACTCAAATTAAATAATGAAATAAGAAATAGTGAAAAAAGTGAAATAATGATGCAAGCCTAATGCGTGTTAAATGAATATCAAATGGTGGTGAGATTCGGCGTGCGGAGTTGAACACGTGATGGCTCAGTTGGTTAGAGCATGGTCGTATTGAGTCCAAAGTCGCGGGTTCAAGTCCTGCTCACGTGGAATTTTTTCACTATTTCTTATTTCATTATATAGTTTAAGCACTTTTAACATGATGAATATTTATATAATTTATTAATCCCCCACAGGTATGGTGGTTGCTGAGTTGGCTGAGGTCATGGTTCTACGGCCCGGTGGTGTCCTTACAAGATTGCTTGGCTGCATTCTTCAGTGCGGACGAACTCAAAGGCGATAACATGTATAGGTAATCATATTATTTATTTATTTACTTACAGGAAGATTTTTAAGTGCGCGATATTAAATTATCTAATAGTTTTTTTTTTTCTAGAAGTTGTAAGAAAATGTGTTTGCTCCGAGTGAGCTGGGATTTTTTTAAGAATGTTTTACGGCACTGGATACGAGTCCTTTAGAGCCTATGTTTTTTGACAGTTGACACTTTTACACACATACAAAAACAGATTATAAAAACTAAAAACTTTAAATTCAATTTTGAAATTTATTTTGATCGGTGCAATCTTCGAACTACCTTCTAAGCTTGAAACTACGTCGATCGGACGCTCCGGACGGGTTCAGTCAGCGACACGTGAATCGGGACGGTTTCAGCTATCTCTTTCGCACGTAGGGTTGGTGACAGAGAAGGTCTAAACCCGTCCGGGTTGACTGCCTCCGCGGTCCAGTGGTCAAGGCGTTTGCCTTGTGATCCGGAGGTCATGGGTTCAAATCCCACTGCACAACACCCAATACTTTGTAAAAAGTTGTTTTCAGTCTGGTTAGGATATTGCAATCTTGAATCATCTAATTATCCGAAAAGAAAGATGATTCCGTGCTTCGGAAAGCACGTAAAGCTGTTGGTCGCGAACGCTATCTAGCGTTTGAACCTATCCTAGGACTGGTTCTGGTCTACCCGTTGGGTTGCGGAGGTCAGACGGCAGTCGCTCTGTGTAAAAACCAGTAACCTCGTCGTATCCCCTAGGGTAGGTAGCGGACCCCGGACTCTGAAGCGTAACCGCTGACGATGCAACCGGGATTACGCTCAGATGATGGAGGTCTAAACCCGTCCGGGGCGTCCGCTTGACCTAGTTTCAAGCCGTTCAAGCAGTTACGTAATACGTTTTTCACCCCATACATTCGCGTCTAACCATTTTTTCTCATATAGACTAAAATACCACATTGTTTTTACTAACAGTTGCTCCCGCTGCAACAAACTCCGGAACGGCGTGAAAATGTCCGGAGTTGTACGGTTACCGGAAGTGCTGTGCGTGCATCTGAAGCGGTTCCGCCACGAGCTTATGTTTAGCGCCAAAGTAGCGGCCAGGGTCGCCTTCCCCATCCACGACCTCAACATGGCGCCCTACACACATAAAGGTGAGCTTTTAACAAACAAAAAACCAATTTATGTCAAGGCAATAACACGCATTTCAGGTCACAGCTGGGACTGACGGACGCTACGAAAATTGTGGGTGTGGGCTACGAAACAAAGCTAAATGCTACGAATGTAAGGTCACATGCTACGAATCGGACTGTATGTGCTACAAACTCGCTGGATGTGCTACGAACTCGCTGAATGTGCTACGAAATTGTAATTTAATCATAGGTTAATAACATGAAGATCTCAGACCTCACCAGGCGCGAGTCGGACGAATGAGCGAAGCGTGCGAAGTTCAAACCAGGCAATGGGTTGTGGTGATGTAAAAGAGTCGCGAATCAGTTCTCTGATCGGACAAACTATTATGCAAAGCCAAAAATTATTTTTCGTATTCTATATTTGTTCTTTGGGGAAAGTTGTTTAGTATCATAGAATCAAAGAAATCAAATATTTATTCAGTAAGCTTAAGTCCTTTGCAGGCACTTTTACAATTATAGTGTACATTACGTATATCGTTTATTTACTTTTTTTTTTAAATAACGAAAGCTATAGTCTGACCAAGACCGCAGTACCGCGCCTGAGGTATGCGAGCGGCGAGACGGGGGCTGTCTATGTCAGACGCACATGAGATATTATATCCAAAGATGGGTCGTGCTTTATCTCGAGATGTTAAGGCTGTCGTTTTCAAAGTGGCCGAATATTTTAGGAAAAGAAAAGCAGACAAAGATAGTTTTGAATATAATTCCAAAAATTACACATTAACTTCACTTATACTTATTGTTTTTTATTTGTGCTTAAAAATCGTATTGAACCATATAAGAATTGTATATAATATGTATACAGCGTCAAAATATTGTACTTCGATATCTTAAGATCTATCCGACAGTATGAATCACTTGTGACTCCATAATCTTTCCTGCCCGCACCCCTGCTTCCCCGCGCAGACCTCAGGCGCGGTACAGCGGTGTTGGTCAGACTAAACTTATACGTTTTGCAACTATCACTGCTGAGAAGAAATGCTGAAAAAAACTCATTTACACAGTATTGGACGGCCTACGCGCCAAAAGGGCTTTGTCAGTTTACAAAGATATTATGCCGAGCTGACTGACCATCGTTGCCGAGTTGACGCGTGGATCAGCCATTACTAAACTCGTCCATATTAGAGGGAATCCAGCGACCCGTCCCACGATGCCACCACATCATGGACTAAATCCACCTTTAAAAGAGTTTTAGTATTATAAATAAATAAATAAGCCTTTTATTTTCTTGTCATATTATATTTGACATTTTTACACTATTTACTACATATGTTGTTTTCATATGTCAAGGCCCCTTATAGGCTCTGGGTATAGGCCTCCTCCAGATGTCTTCACTCCGTGCTGTCCTCTGCTTATATCGTATTCAGTTTTTTCCGGCGTTCTTTTGTATGTCGTCCGCTCATCTCTCTCTAGGGCGGCCTCTACTTCTGCGGTGGTTAGGGCCTACCCGTATAGTGACTCGCTTCGTCCATCTGTCGTTTGGCGCGCGTGCTACATGACATACCCATTTCCACTTCAGGTGTTGCTTATTTCTGTACATTTTTTCAAATCGGCCTTTAGACCCTGTATATTTCTCAGACTGCACATCCAAGGTGACCCGCTACGAGCTGTGCGCGGTGATCTGCCACGCGGGCACGGCGGGTGGGGGGCACTACACGTGCGTGGCGCGGAACGGCCGCAGCTGGTACACCTTCGACGACCTGTGCATCGCGCCCATGCCTTACCATCACTTGGCCAGCTGCGAGGCGTATGTGCTTTTCTACAGGTGAGTTACCATGTCAGATCTTCAACTATACCTAGTCTAACCCTAAATATTGTAAAAAAGAAAAAAAAATCTATTGCAAATAACATTTATTTATCACTTTTACAATGCGTTAGTTTAATACATAAATATAAAAAGCTTATTCGAAGTGGTCTCCATTGGCTGCAATACAGTCCTTTAAACGTTGAGGCCAGTTATCAATAGAAGCACGCATTCTTTCCATGGGAAAATTCTTCACTGCCAATCGTATGGATTGTTTTAGGGACTCCAAATTATCATGACGTTTAGAGCAAGCCGTACTCTCTAAAACTGACCATAAATCATAATCCAGCGGATTAAGATCGGGACTAGACGACGGCCAGTCTTCAGCTCTGATGAAGTCGGAAACGTTCGATTCCTACCAAGACTGCGTGGACCGAGCTTTGTGACCCGGTGCCGAGTCTTGCTGGAAGGACCATTCTTGATTATTGAACATGGTGTTGTTAAGGGGCTTAACTACCTTCTCAAGAATGGTATCTTGATACACTTGTGCCGATGTTTTGATACCTTTTTCACAAAAGTATGGCTCAGTCACTCCTTCATAGCTAACACCCGACCAAACCATCACTGAAATCGGATAATGTCCACTCTGTTGACTAATTGGGAAGCTTTCTTAGAGCTTTGAGCATAAATACGGCCATTTTGTTTATTAAAATGTTGCTCAATTGTAAAAAAATTCTCATCCGTAAACAAAATTTTTCTGTGACCTCCCTTTGCGTACCGCTTCAGTAGTTGTTTCGATTTTACCACCCTATTATTTTTTTAATTATCATTAAGAAATGACCAGTACGTCTATTATAGGCTGCAAGTCCTAAGTCATCTTTTAAAATACGCGACATGGTTATAGGTGCTATCTTCATCTCCCGTTATAAAATCTTTTGCTTTCGGACAGGATTTCTTCAAATTCTTTCCTTTACTGCTTTGACCACATTTTTCGTACGAACACTACGTGGACGGCCAGATCTTTTTCTGTCACAAACAGAGGTACCTCTCATTGTACTTATTAATAGCCCGGTACACAAACCAAGCGTATGGAGAGTTTTGAAAATTGAATTTGGCTCCATACCTACTTTGTGTAATGCAATCACAGCGATAACTGCCTCCGCCAAAAGGGGCCACTTTTGGCGAAGGCAAGTTTTAAAGCTAGACGGACTAATGTAAATACTTCCAACGGTGGTACATAATAGTAGATTGTGCTACAAGGCGTAAAGGTAATAGTTTTATCGCGAGGGCGCTACTTTGAATCCAGAGCGAAACGAAGGATGCCACAATAAGTGTTAACATACGGTGGAATCCTGAGTGAAGCGAGGGATTTAAGTATATCGCCCGAGATAAAACTATTACCGTACACCGTATAGCACATTCTTCTTTTCATCTCCATCTATGAGAAAAAGCAAATATATACCTATAACGAAAGTAGAATACCTACATATACCTAATCAGAGTTTAACAGTCAGTTACTAACCTTTATTTGGTGGCGTTTACACGGAGGAAGTACTATGAAAATATTTTATTTCTAGGACCACCACATCTTATACATTTTCCAGTCATTAGAATCATTTCATTACTTTTTCCTTGTGTGTTAATTCTTTATATATTTAAATATGTATATTATACGTAAACTTCATATTTATTTACTATCGGCCTCATCAAGAAATTAGTCACATTTAAAATAACCCAATAGTTGTATAAAATTATTATTTAAATCAAAGACAACAATTGCGCGTTTTTATTGGTTTTTAATAAATTATTATTTTGAAGCAAGAGAACCAAAACATTTTGACCTACAGTCATCCACGTAAAACGTGTTGTATTCCAAGTTTAAAAAATTACGACGCCCTTGCCTATACTTTATAATTTTAAAACTAAATTCTTCTTTTTTTTAGCTGACTACATTCGTATTCGGTTTTCAAATGTGTTTTAACGCCTAGGGAATTTACTTTTTACTTTTCAGTGTCTAGAGAATTACCAGTGACTTTAGCCCCAAATATTTGGGATAAAATCATCGTTTTTCGAATAGATGAGATGAAAAATAATTTAAAGGGCTATCTAGTGCCTAACGTTGAGAAATATGAAAATTTTCACCACATTTACGAGTTATCAATTTATTTTAAATGAAGGCGCCACTTCAAGGTCATTTGCTTCAACCTTAAAGAAAGACCTGATGATGACGATTATTTTTCAGGAAAGTGAATCCTCAAATGACGGTGTTGCGTCAGAAGGCATCGGAAATAATAAACTCTACGACGGTGGAGCCCAATGACATCAAGTTCTACATTTCTAAACAGTGGATAAACAAGTTAGTTTGAACTAAACTAAATAGTTTTAATATTTTATTTACTTAGAAAACACAAGCTAAACAAAGCTTATAAACATCAATGAGACCTCTCCAACCCGTCGGGCCAGCGTGGAGGCCAATTCCTTTGACTGCTCTGGCGAACTATGGCTCTGGTAGTACGGAGAGGGTCGTGCTCCTGCAGTGGAGACTTAAAAAGACCTGATGATGATGATAACAAGCTTATATTTTATCTAGCTTGCCCTGTTTGTAGTCGTTTGTTTGTTTGGGACAAGTCTTGCAAGTTAAATTTTAGCCATTTCCCGGTTTCCGATTGAGATGTTTGTATGTTAATGTAAATCGGATGACAATGCAATATTATTATAACAAGAAGCTGACCTGATGATGGAGCCGGAAGGTGGCTATAGGAACCCTGTGATAAAACGACGCAACCCCATCTAGTTTGGGCTTATTACATTTGTCTTGATATGTACTTCGGGCTTACAATAAAAGCTTGTACGAAACCGTGACACATAATTATAGAGGTAAAGTCTAATATCGTTTGACATATAAATAGGACTACTATCGTATTAATTTATAGAGTAGCTCCCCTGTATCATCATCATCATCCTCACGTATTCCCGGTTGCATCGTCAACGGTTACGCTTCAGAGCCCGGGGTCCGCTACCTACCCTAGGGGATACGACGAGGTTACTGGTTTTTACACAGAGCGACTGCCGTCTGACCTCCGCAACCCAAAGGGTAGACCAGAACGAATCCTCGGATAGGTACAAACGCTAGATGGCGTTCGGGACCAACGGCTTTACGTGCCTTCCGAAGCACGGAATCATCTTTCTTTTCGGATAATCAGGTGATTCAAGCCTGCAATATCCTAACCAGACTGGAAACAACTTTTCACAAGGTATGCTTCCCAGTGGGATTTGAACCCATGACCTCCGGATCACAAGGCAAACGCCTTGACCACTAGACCACGGAGGCAGTCCAGTAGCTCCCCTGTATAGTAATGTTGTATTTTTGTCTATGATTCAGGTTCAACACGTGGGCGGAGCCCGGCCCCATAGACAACAGCGACTTCGTGTGCTGCCACGGCGGGGTGCGGCCCGAGCGGGCGCAGCACCTGCCGCAGCTCGCCACCGTGCTGCCGGGCGTGCTGTGGCAGTTCCTGCACGAACAGTTACTATTATTGCTTTATTCAGTAGGCCATGAGCCAAATTGGTGAATTATGATGGTATGGCCTCGTTGTGAGGAGAGGAAACAAGATATAGGTTAAAAAAAACTAATAATCGACTACGGGAATTTTTTCACAAAAGCTAATAATATACCTATATACTTATATATTTGGAGTCTGCTAATTAAACCCTTTAAATTTGATTTTAGTGAACTTTATTATATGATATTGGTGTAGTTTGGTGTTATGCTCATGCTCATGAACAATATGTGGAATAGTTAAAGTGGACAGTCATAGTACGGATGTAGTGACTTTATTTAGCGGATTATGGGCTAAAGTCGCCGCGCCATCCGCCTCTTAATCGGCTGAAAACCAGTGGACACCTATAGATTCGTCCCCAGAAGCTCCCTTGAAGCAATCAAAAGACACCAACCTTTGATTGAAACTTTTTTGTAATAAAAATATAAAGAAATTAAAAAAATAAAGATCTAAAAGACTTGTATCCAGGGCCGTAAAATAAGGCCATTTTGTTTTCGTGTTTGGTTTGCCATTGCGTTTCTTCCATGCTGGAGTGCTATTTTTCATTCAGGGACTTAGCGAACCTCATAACGTGTAGTTTTCCAACTCACCACTCGTGTTCCGGCGTATGCATCGTATTTTTGAAACCGCTGTGTGAGCGATAAGTAATATTGTGTTACGCAGAAAATATCATAAATTTGTCAATGGTTTTCTAAACATGTAAACAAAAATAAAAAAAACCGGCCAAGTGCGAGTCGGACTCGCGCACTGAGGGTTCCGTACAAACCTGCAAGGTTTAGTATTTGGTATGAATTTCAATTTAATACCTCTACGCGTTTATGAGGAAATGGGTAGTAAGTTTAAAATTATTAAAAAAATATATATTATGTGATGTAACTAAAAATTTATGGTTTTCGTAATTTTTCCTTTATCTATGCTATAAGACGTTGCTTCGTACCAAATTTCAAGATTCTGAGTTCACGGGAAGCACCCTGTAGGTTTTGATTCCCTTGCAAGAGTCGAAAATTTGCGGCATAAACGGCTGTATCTTTTGATTGCGTTGGCTTAGAAGTTTGATTTTTTCACAGCTTCAAGGGACAGTAGACCTGAGTAATTGATATAAATTTCAGCTTCATACCTCCACGCGTTCCTGAGAAAAAGGGTCTTGACAGACGGACGGACGGACGGACAGACGGACAACAAAGTGATCCTATAAGGGTTCCGTTTTTTCCTTTTGAGGTACGGAACCCTAAAAAGCAGCGTGAAACGGAACTGATTCTCCATGGAACGTTTCTTCGACATTTGTACGCAACAAATGTCAAAATTACGAGTTGCAAATCCTTCGCATACGATACGATCAATTCAAAAATGCGCCCGTTCGGAAACACTCGCGCAAATAATTCGTAATGTGACTCCCTGAATGAAAATAGCGCTCCTGGTCGTCGTTCGGAGAAAATAAAAAACTTAGAATGTACCAGCTGCTTCTCTTCCCCCGTAGATTGTAGAAGCCGCTCAAGGCGATAATGCAAACGGCGAAGTGGCTAGCAACCCATCACTATTTTGATTCCTTTTTCCACCTTCTCGCCCACTTCACGCTAAAAGTGGCCTCTGAGTCTTGCGGTCCTGGGCTCTGTCTGCATAGAGCCGCAAGACCCAAAATGCTATGTCTTTCCCATTAGGGATAAAGACGTGATAGTATATACGTATGTAAAATAATTGTATTATTTTTCTCCAGTTTCGGCGGCGGGCCCGCCGTGACGCACGTGCACGAGTGCGGCGCGTGCGCACGCGCAGCGAAGAGGCTGCGCACGCGGCGGGACACGGAGCTCACCGCCTTCTACGATTTACATGCCATTTTTCAGGTAAACATTTTTCTTAATTTAAACACTTTTTATTTTGTAACTTGTCGAAAAGATGCACGTTTTAGAACTTTTTTCTTTTCTTCCAGACAAGTATGGAAGATTGCTTTTAACTAGCTTGTTTTATTTGGATTTTTTGATCACTTGATAATTTTAATTTTGCTGTCGATTTTATTGACTGAGCGAGTTAAGGGTTAACTGGAGGGACGAAATCCCATACAAACGTACTTTCGTTTTAATTTCGAAACCATAAAACTCATCGTATTCAAATTTTTTACAAGCATTAAGATGATAAATATCTAGATCTGTAATTAGTTTTGGTTCGAAAATAATAAAAAAAAAAAAAAGTTATAGCAACTTAAAATTTGCCTTTTTTATCGACGAAATCGAGTAATATTTAGACGCCTATTACACTTATAATTATATTTTCGATCCTTATGGAAACTAATTATACGACTAGAGTAAAGACTCTAAATTCCAAATAATTTAGTTTTATTTGGGTATGTATCGTATTTATCGAAGTAAACGAAAACTACGAAAACCTTTCGATTCATGGCCTATAACGGCCCGTTTCGCTGGCGTTCAGTGCACTCTCTTTGTCGTACGCGGGGGTGTAGCTCTCACATGCACATGGGGTCGGGACGGAGCTACATTTTTTAGCGCCCTTTCTCTTTCTTGACGAAATAGCAACACGACGAAGCGCGTCGGTAGGCAACTCGCTGTGGAGTTCGCCCGCGCCTCCAGTACCACCTTAAGCAAGAAATAGCAAAAGGGGGGAACTTTTGCTATAGCATTACTTACTAACGGATTTTAATCAAATTTAAAACGCACACTAAGGATTTTAATCCTACACAAGACGTTGCACAATTTTTTTCCAAAATGGGGGAGTGGAAGGAGAAAAGGGCGAGGTTAGCTAGACATTTTAAATTTTCACCGATTATGTTTTACTGTGGCCGCTATAACAAAAAATACTAAAAAAAGGATAAAGTTAAAAATAAATGGGGGTCTTCATACAAGAAACGTGTTTATTCAGCGTTTTAAAACATTGTACGGAGGTACGGAACCCTTCATGTAGGAGTCCGACTCGCACTTACCCGTTTATTTTCATTGCTGAGAGACGAAGAAAAGTGAATAGTGTTTTAAATCTATCTTTATGAATTTTATCACCATTTATTTCTTTGAACGTAAGTAGGTAAATCGTAAATCAAGGAGTGTTTTGAGTCAGGTATTATAATAGTGTTGTTTTTATAGGTAATTACAGTAGAAATTACCTAGTACTTACGCAATGGAAAAAATCCTATAATTTTAGATTTCTTTGATATTTTTGCTATGGGTAGGAATATAAAACATTATATAAAACTAAAACATATATTTGACTGACTAATAAAAATATGGTTGATTCGCAACATTCCTTTGATTACATTAATCATCATAGATAGATACGTACAATACAACCCTAGCGCATTCTTACGATGACGCGTTGGCACGTGACTCGCGCGGCGGGCAACACAGTCTCGAATCTTTGTGCGCGTACTTATGGTACATTTCTTGTTCTGAGCAGCAGTTATTATTATTAACATCTTGTAGGCTATTATACAGTAGGTATTTTCACTTTTGTACTGGAGTAATGTATCTGTTACGTAGTAACTATTTATTAATCTATGGTTAGTGGGCTTTAAGGCCATACATGAATTTTCCGGGGTCCAGTGCTGCCCCCATTTGAAGTAAATTATTTGAAAGGAAATGTAGATATCATTTAAAATTTTGTCTTTGTCAAACCTTAGATAACCCTTCAAACTATTTTATGAACTACTGTTTACAGTTAAGTGAGAACGTTAAGGCCGTACCTAAATTTTCCGAGGTCCAGTGCTGCCCCCATTTAAAATAAATCATTTCAAAGAAAACGGAGACATCATTTAAAATTTTGCAACTATCAAGTCCTAGATAATCCTTCAAAGTATTTTATGAACTACTGTTTACAGTTTATAATGAGAACGTTAAGCTTTACTACGCACATTAGCCAAAAGTGGCCGTTTTTCGCAATTGTGCGTAGTAAAGCTTAACGTTCTCACTTTAAATTGTAAACAGTAGTTCATAGAATACTTTGAAGGGTTATCTAGGACTTGGTAGTTGCAAAATTTTAAATAATGTCTCCGTTTTCTTTGAAATGATTTATTTTAAATGGTGGCAGCACTGGACCCCGGAAAATTCAAGTACGGCCTTAAGCTTTTTTTAGCATTTTTGCGGAGAACGGCCACTTTTGGAAAATTCATGTAGCCTCTTAAATTATGGCGTCACTGAACATTTTTTATTTGTGTTATGGAGCTGTCTGATGTTAAAATTAGTTCAGATTTTTCCCGCAATATGGCGAGGTCCTATAAGTTATTTGACCTTGAAACTGATATTAAAATTGTTTCAGGAACAAGAGCGTCCTCGTGCAATCTACGCCATAAGCATGCATTGGTTCCGCCAGTGGCAAGCCTTCGTGCGCAACAAGACGCAGCAGCCGCCGCCGCCCGTCGACAACAGCGGGATCGTCGCCAAGCAGGTCGGTGTTCTATAATATTATTTTTAGGTATACAGGGTCCAGCAAATTATACTGAAACTATTTTAAGGCTGGATTCAGTCCATGATACTGAACAACTTTCCCCAAGGAACATATATCGAAATGTGAAGTATATTTTTGGACCTTCCATACAAATTGACCGGTCAGCTGCTCCGAGTTTTAATGGAAAGCAAACTTGGAATTGAACTGAACTGGGCTGTTAAAAGCCCTTACCCACCGTCACATATCCATGTCACCCTGCTCTGTTTTTGTTTGGGCTCTTTACCTAAAAGTGGTATTCTGACATAACCTTCAAACTTTCCAGGAAATCGACGGCGTTACAACATACAGCCTAAAGCAGGGCTCCGACCACGCGCAGCTCAGCGAAGAGCTGTGGAGGTTCTTTACAGACATCTACGGCGGCGGGCCGGAGGTCAAGCTCAAGTCTCCCTCCTCCACGCCCGCCGTGCACGAACCTCCCAACCAGAAGACCTTCGAAGCCAGAAGACTCTCAAGAAAATACTCAGAGTCCGACAAAGAAGAATACTGCTCAAAAGCCACATCAGAAATGAACTTACGAGACTCCATCCAAACAGAGTTACAAAAGAATCAATCGCTTCAAAATATCAACAGACGATACAAAAAAGCAGAATCGGACGAAGATGTCAATTATAAATTCCAATATAAACGTCACGAACCGAACGGTAACTACCAGGATTCAGACGAAGAAATGGAAGCGATGCCGTTGCAATATGTCAATACGGTCAAAATGGAGAACGGTGTGGACAGCTCGGATCACGATGCCAACGATAACCCAGTGTACAGCAAGAAAGCGGACGACCTACCGAACCTAGACAGTATATCGTTGAAAAGCAAGCCGTCTAAAAGCGGGAAAGTGAGAAGGATGAAGAAACGGACAGTGAAATGATTCTTTCTAGCGTTCCAATTCGTTCACAGGTTGAGGCAAAAGGTTCGCTCGAGCCGGGACTGTGTCTGACTATGAACATTCCTATGGTGATTGGTGTAGTGCATTTAGCGGTGTCTGGAGCCCTGACGAGTGTAAGACTCCTCGCCCACGACGACTTTTTTTGACGTTTACAAAACGCGCGTCAGCATCGCTTCTAATGCGCATTTGTAACGCGCTACAGCATCGCGACCGTGTTGGACGACATGAGGGAGAGTACGGAGGGAGGGTGGCGCATAAGAAGAATCGAGTTACTGAATGCTTACGTGGGCGAGTGTACACAGCTTGCGACCGCATCGCGACTGTATCGCTGCGAACGCGCGACAGAATCGCTACAAAAAGTCGCCGTGGGCGAGGGGCCTAAAGTGTAATTACTTATTATTACATACTCAATTTAGATCTTAGTTTAAAATTCCTGAATGTCAAAACGCTTACGTCAACTTGATTTTTAAAACTTGCAGTCCTGAATTTAACTGTTACATTGTTCATTAGTTGTTTGTCGTCTCTAAATGTCTTCTTCTTGTATTTAAGAGCTGCGATCTTGTCGGTTGAGTGTTTTACATGTCTCTCTTTCCTCCGATAAGTCCTTAACCTCCATGTGTTTACATTAAATTTTTCTTTTATTTGATTATCATCATCTTTTGTAATTTCAATCGTAAGCTTTTAATTGTACCAAAAACACTGGTAATTATTAACCCATAATGTACGGGCTAATTAATAATTACCAGCTGTAAAATTAAAAGCTTAAAATTGTAATCGCAAATGAGGCATAAACATCAAACAATATTAAGGTAGAATTTTCTAAATTGAGTGTGAGATATGTCGAATAACATGTATAATAAATAAATAGTTTAACAAATATAATTGTTTTCTAATTCATAAGAATTCAATACAGAATCGTATTGTAGCAATATATAAATAATAGACTGTATTATAAATTACTATGAGGTAGTTAATTCATATTGACCAAACGACATGGTTGAAAGTAACTCACTTTTTGTTTGCTCTCAGGGCTCCTGTCTATTCAGCCTTCGCGTAGAAAACGAGACAATGTGATTCTTATATTATTGTTTGTCAATTTTTTTTATTAAATAAGGGTTTACTGTAACCGATATTTACCATTATTATAATGGAGGTTAAATATGTTTCTCTCTAACATATTTAACCTCCATTAGACATATTAGACGTCCATGTTAGACAAACATATCTAACCTAACGTAAGTCAGCCACTGGCTGACATGTTTCAACCTCATCCAGAGTTGCGGCTCGGGTCGTCTTCGTGTACGCGTCGCGAGTTACATTCGCCCTGAAGGAGGCCTCCGGATGAAGTCGAAACATGTCAGCCACTAGCTGACTTTTTACGTAAGTTGCCCGTGGACCCCCTCTCTACACCCCCCCCCCCCCCTCATTTGTGTAAAACCGTCCTACGGAGCGGCCCAAGTGTTGGCGAACGAGGGGGAAAAATGCTTGAATTTGACGGCCCTACTGACATGTGACCCCTGAACCGAAGGCTGGATCCGCCTTTGAAGCTGAATGTATTCCGCAAATTCCTAGGATCACCCTAGCCCACAAAGCATCATTGATATCTAAACATTAGTTTATTTACATATTCAACTTACTGTCATAAAGGCAGTTTGCCTTTTCTACCACGCAATGAAGCGAAAAGCGACGGGGGGATGAATAATTCTCATTATTTATTGGTCTCGTATTCTACGCATTTGACTGTCCCACTCAGAAACGTGATAAACATTATGAACCTTATGTCACTGGCAAGGTTCAGTAGTTACGACTATTTATCCCGGATTACTATTCGAACATGTTCAGATAGCGCCACCGTACATTTGAATCCCGGGCCGGGCTACAAGCTACAAATGACATTTTATAGCAGCTGCGTGCCCAATAAAAGCCTTGGAAGAACTTCTTGTCCAGGGGAACGTGAAATTGTATACGTGTTAATGGACTAACGCAAAACCTCTCAGATGGTAGCTCAGCCCATGAAACTGAACAACTTGTTCTACAACATGCCCAAAGTGCCAAAAATAAAATTCGGATTTTTATACAAATTGACTCGATCAGCTGATCAGTATGTATGAAAATTCAAAATTTTTTTTTTTTGGTTTCGTGAAAGTTGTAGAACAAAAGTTGTTCAGTTTCATGGGCTGAGGTACCATCTGAGAGGTTTTGCGTTAGTTCATTAACACGTATAAATAAACTACTGACGGTGATAAAAATAGCCTCAGATCGCATATTTTTATTTAGGATCGTCCATTAATCATTCAGGGTTCGGAAAAATCACGAAATATCACAAGGGTGGGAGGTGAAGTGCGATATCTATATCATGTATTTATTTTTAGATGAACGCGCGTTTTCTAATCTAAAAACCGCCGCGTGATCTAGACTCGCCGTAATTCTAGAATTCATTAGATTAAGAACTTATATTTAAAGATTATATTCTGAAAAATATTTATTAGTTACCAAAATCTACACGTGATTTTGATTAGGGAGGGGTTTAATATAAAACCTCACCACACAAGGGGGGGGGTTATAAAAAAAGCAAAAAAAACATCACATGATTAAATGGACGACCCTTTTGTTATCTTTGATGTAAGATTTCACCGCCCTAGTTTCACTATTATATTTTTTGGCCCAGCTGTACTTTACGAGTGGGACACTCGCGGCAGTAAAAGAATATTTTTCTAAATTAATATTAAATTCGCGGCCTGCGCGCCACGTTTGGGAGGGATAGTATTTTTAGTACAATTTTAATTTAGTTAAAATTCAAGTAGATGAATTAGATACTTGAATGATGTTATCCTTAATCGAACTGTATATTTACATTAATTAATGTATAACTTGTAAAATTCCGTGATTTTAACCGTAAGGTAGGTTTTACATGACGATTGACAGCTTTTTCTTGCTTGGCCCTTAGTTTTTACTAAGTTTCACTTAGACCAAATTACGAATGAAATTGTGAAGTGGCCATTTTCTATCGCTTACTCGTACCTCGTCACCTATCTTTAAGACTTTGTAAAATTATTTTAAGGGGCAGCTTCATCCATCATCCTGAATAACTTTACCTATATGTATCGGCCGCAACACGAAATTTATTATTGGTTTCCCGTACAAATTGTCTGATTAGTATGGAAAGTACTCTTTTTCGCATTTCGACATAATTGGAGAAAGTGCAATAACATTGACTAAACTCGGGGATATTCCGGTTTGGGTTATTAACCTAATTGGCAACGGGTTAACATACATTTATGGTAGAAATGCCTGTTACAGGATAATTTCGGTTAACCTTAACCGAATCGACTTCAGGGTTTAGATTTCAGGTTTCTGCATGTTACTACTCGTGTTTTATTCCTCGTCACTTAGTCGCGGTACCTATCACGCTCGCACGACTCAACCAATGGGCTGTGAATCGCCGAAAACCTAGATTCATCTTTTCAGATAAACCATTTTATTTGGGTAAGCGTTACGTGTTAACCCTTATTGTATGGGTTGACGGAATTATTCGGTAACCGTTTATACAGGTTACCGTTATGAATGATTTTTCAATCCCTGACGAAGCGTCTCCTCAAAACATTTTTTTCTAGTTACTTGGTTGTTATTTTTCCCCACTTTATTGTCAATTTTTTCGTCATGTAAAACGACTGTTGCCTATGTGTATAGATCGAGTTTATAGCTAGTATATTTCAGACTGCATTTCTTTCGTTCTGTTTACTTGTGGATTAGGTATTTATTTTGTTGTTTCTGGTTCTAAGTCTATGTATTTGTTAATGAATTGATCAGCAATAAAATTTATTTCATCTATATTGGCTGCAGACATGCGTTTTTTTTTTGTTAACTACGACCGTTTGTTCCCGATACTGACCGGGGGGGGCGTTAATATAAGTATTACCTATTATACAACGTGGAAGGGACATGCCCGTACTAAATCAAACCACGGTCTATACTAGACCATTATAGTCCTTATAATAAAATTAAAATATCAACCAAAAAACAAAAATAATTTTCGGCATTTCCATGCAAGTGTGCGGCGATATGTATGGAATGTTGATTTTTTTTTTGTTTTATAACTGTTATTTTAATTGCATTATACTTAAGTCATCTAGAGCCCGTGGTTCGATTTATTACGGGCATGTCCCTTCCGCTTTGTATAGTATCTACTCTGTGATATTACGTAAGACCCGAAAAAGAAGTGGGAAAAGCGAAAAAGATAAAGGAAGTCTTTGTTTTACTTATTTTTGACGACACAGGGGCGGTGGGGTGTGGACTTTAATAACTTCAACAATTTCTTTTAGTTGTTTATTACATTTCTTGGCAAAAATTTTGCTTACGTAATACTTTAACGGTCCCTAACATCTAACGATAACAAGGGGAGAAATCCCGATCTGTGCCTGTGTTACTTATTGCACCTAATATTCTTCCCAATAAGTAACATTGTTACTTAACGGCATTCCGTATTCTCGTTATGTAACACTGTGTACTTCCATGTGGCACTCTAGCGCAATGTCAGTCGTTCCTTAGGGTCAGTTCACACCGAGACGCGACGTAGAGCGCACTGTTGAAGAAATATAGAACTTTTTTACTACACAAAAATATTAGATCGAGAGATGGCACCAATTTTTGGGTAGGTATTTGAGGCAAGTTAAGAACTTGTCACATACCTCTCCTATTATACCCCAACATGGAACTGCAAACCTGGCTGGTGAGTAGCGGGGCTAGAAGAACCCATAATATTTTAAAATGGTTTTTTTTTTAATGTATTTGAGGCAATATGCATTTTTATATGTTGTAGTTTAATGTTTAAAGATTAAAAAATAAATAAGCCAGACGATTTAGTCGGGGCTTTGACATTGCCAGGCGCGTGCAAAAATATTTTTTTTTTAAATGTAAAAAGGTATTTGAGGCAAAGGATAGCAGCATAGGAAAGTGCTGTTCCGTGCTGATAGATGGGATTCAACCCAGAGTACCACAACAGCTATAACCGTATATTTTTCTTTCTTGTGTTTTTTATATTTGGAAATAAAAAATAAATGGTAAATTGGGTAAATAAAAAAAAGTTGATGTTTAAATATTTATTACAATGAAAATCATGACATGTTATTATAAACCAGGTACATTGTTTATAATTATAAACTGGCTTTCTGCGAGGGCACGACTGTTAGTACTAATGTCAAACAACTTCTTCTCGAGTCGGAAAAGAAGAAACTACTATTGATGTAGTTAAAATCGGAAATAAGATTTATGGGCGCAAAATGTCCAATACGCAGAATGTCCGTTCTATTCAAAATGGTTGCAAGCTGTCATATTTGTCATGATGACATGCGCGCACCAAAGTCAACTGCTGCAGACTAAATCTCGACTTCGCATAATTATACATATGTTTAATGTTCCAGGGGAATTTTATACACACGCACTCACGTGTTTTTCTCTAACGTGGTAGACTGAGCCTAGGGCCGCAAAATCCTAAAGCCACTCTTAGCATGATTATGGGCGTGAAGGTGGTACTTATAAGGGAATCAAAATAGTGATGGGTTGCTGGCCGCATCGCCTATTGACATAATTCTGATTCTCGGCCATTCCCTAAATTGCCTTTTACAATCTGCGCGGGAAGATAAGCAGCTGGTGAATAGGTAAAATTTTATTTAATAAATTTTCACTGTCTAGCCATATCCTTATTCTATCGCCAAAATGCTTAGAATAGCTTGAGAAAAACAAGCGGCAAGCTTTTCTCAAGCTGTTTTATGCATTTCGTTAACGTCGAATAATGGTTAAAAAACAAATAATATATGATTAACAATTACGTCATGCAAAAAGCCGCAATTGACATGGTCTCTATGTACGTATATGGTATTATAAAGTGATAACGTTACCGTTCGCGATAAAACCTCATTTCCGACTATAACTTAACATTCGGAAGGTATATTTTATTAACATCCATTACAAAATGACAGATTTCTCCAAAAAGCGTAACAAAAATAGATCATTTCTATTAAAATATCGTAATTTCTAAAAATATTTTTTTCTTCATTATATTTCAAACAATCTACATTTTATTTATTAAGGCCGCTACGTTATGTACCAAATTACGTATATCTATTGATCAGTGTCACATTTTACTATGAGTAAGGCTTCTTTTAAGAATACTTATTTTACATACTAATTAGTAGGTTTAAAAATATATACGTTTCTTGTTCCGTTATAAATATAGTTATGTAAACCCATATTTTACATAAACAATTTAATAAAGGTTGACTGGTAGACAACGCTTTTAGCGTTAAGTTCGCCTATTGTTCTGTACAATTTGTATTTGATGGACAATAAAGATTAAATAAATAAATAAAATAAATTCGCCAATTAACAAGTATGTATCCATTATAATTTTCTTTTCATTCTATCTTATAATTTTCGGTTTAAAATTAATCCAATTCTTTATAATTTATTTATTTAAAACATTTTATTTTTTTATCGATATTAATAAGATAAGACACATTGACTTTCATCATAAAATTTAGAGGATGATGCATAGTTTTTAAATGAACCATATATTCGATAAACGGTTTAAGGAATATGGCAACACATGAGATCTCTTGTATTGAAAAACAAAGTATTGCCATAAAGTTAAATTTTTAGTACAAAGTTTTTGAATAAAATATTCCAAAACCGAATCTTTATATCCAGAAATTTTAATCGGTAATAATTACAGCTATACAATCCCCATATCATAAATATTAAAATTAAGAAAGTCCTTACTCATAGCGCATTCGTTGCTGTTACCAACTTAAGACGAAATAATATTCGAAATCTTACATAAAATGTAAGAAAAAATAATTATTTGGTATTACACGAAATAATTGTAATTATAAAAATATAAATAATGAGTTACACTCATTAACTATTATGAAATAATATCTATACAAACTGGGGTGGATGTGAAAACAAAAATATCATCAATTTTTTCCAGTCATAAAATAATATACAATAATAAGTATCGATTCTGTAGCAAATATATTCCATAATACTGTCCTTATTATTTAAAATTTCAGATAAAAATGTTTTATAAAAAAATACAAATTATGTAAAGTTAAAGAAATTTTACTTAAAGGGATTTTAAAACTATTCAATATTCTAATTCAAAAGATGAATCATAAAAGATTCCGACAAATTGAGAACCTTCCTTCTTTTTTGAAGTCGGTTAAAAATAGTAAAGATTTTCTAATTAATCATGGCAATTATAAAATTTGAAATTTAATTTTTTCCACATGTAGTTACTTCTCAACACATTGCTACAGAATCAAGCTCATTTAATGCATCAATAATATTTTTTTAAAAATATGAACACTTTCAGTGCTACACAAACACATTAGATACATTTTATTGTCATTTGACATCGGTTTTAAATAAATAAATACAAAACTGTACTGCACTTCAATATTATATATTCAAGAACAAAGTATATTAAAAACGTAACAAAGTCATAGTGTGCAATCGCTAGTCTTTGATATGTTATACATTAAAACATTAAAATCTAAAACTTTACAAAAATATATTGCGTATAGTATCGTTGTATAATTATGTCAATACTAAAATTGAGGAAATTCTATAATGTACATAAACTACTTCTGTTAAATTTGTACTTAACTGTTTGCACCTTTAAATAAATTATTGTTATCAGATTGGTAAATATCACTCAGTTGTAACTGCCTATTTGAGAATAAAATATGTACTGCTATTGTATATGACTAGGGGTTTAGGGGTCATTGAAATGAAATATCCATTTCAATACGCAAAATTTTCAAAGTACACCAAAAATTCTTGAATTAATGCTGTACTTAAAAAATAATTATGCATGAAATCTTTCCTGATATTTGTTTTATCATAGTAATATAATATGTATATTCGTCTAATGAAACTGTGAACAATGTGCGATAAGGCCCTACAATATAAAAACTATTTATTTTTTTATAATTTTTGATTATTTTTTTCAGTTAACTATCAAAACCCAGATTTCGTATTTGGAAAACTACACTTGATTCGAAACAAATCCCAACTCGAATGGTGACTAAAAATTAAGAAAAAAATAAAGAAGCGAATCTATACATATTTATGTTGTACATATCAATTATCAATAAAGATTTCTATAATCAGCACAAATACGAAACACACGTCTAGGATTGCCACCTCTCTATTTTACATCTCTATTTTTATATAATTATGCACTTTTAGAAAGATGGCAATACCAGTTGCATCAAACCAAAACGGTTCTGCATTTCTCAAATAGAATAAAAGACCTAACACTCACTAAACTAAAATAGTAATTACAATTCTAGCCGTAAAAATAAATTGCAATTGAGGTAGATTAAATTTTTTATAGTCCTATTAACCTACAAAAGATTAGAATTATTTACATATTCAATATACCAAGCGTTAACAACATTGGATCTCTCCTTATATACTTTTCTTTGCCAATTGTCATTACTAGACGCCAAACATTGATCGTAACTATTATTTATATGAATAAAAAAACCTTTAAAATTACCAATTAAATCTTACATTAACATATTAAAGTGTGCTTTCGTGCCAGGAATAAAACATTCGGATATAATGCTACGGAACACAGTCGAGCTGAGATTGATAAATTTTACAAATCAGATGAACTTTGTTTTGTGTTATCTGGCAAATGGAGTTCATTCATTTTACAATTAATGCGTCATCGCGATGATATTTAATTAATGTAGGATCAATACTCGCTACTATGATTACGAGGATGATAAAAATTGGAAATGGGGAGAAGACTGTTTCAATTTTGAGGCAACTTTTAAAACGAACGTGAATTTTTTTTAATGCGAATTGCGAGCTCGTTTTTGACACGGAAATATGAGAATGACAGCAAAATAGAGCAATGAAATGACCAGGACCAAGGCTCAGAAATTTAATTCTGGTCTATCCAGGGGATGGATTCTCTAGATAGACCAGGATTATTATCTACTCAACTAATCGACTTAGGAATTGACAAACGTGAAATATCCAGTCGTGACTGTACATTTTACGCTTGTCAATCCTGGATGATACGCTAGGTGTCATATAAGAGTTACTGTCATAGTAGGAGGCCGACAAAGATTAGAACACAAAATGAATATTGATCTCACGAAGGGTCCTCTCGCGGAAATAAACGACATCTCTTACGAAAGAGCGCCGACACAAGAAAAACGTGAAAGAGATGCAACGAAAATCTTATTTAAGTCCAATGATTTTTACATAAATATTTATTCATAGGTGAATAAATCAACATGCCTTTGCGTATTGAAAGCAACTATTTATTGAATTGATTCCTAACGACGCCTATTTATTGGATACTGCGAGCTCAAATGAATACGCCAACATTTCACGCAAGAAGACGTTACAACTAAGTACATCAGCTATCGACGACGATCGCACGCAACTTTAGAGAACATTTATATTAT
Source organism: Acrobasis repandana (assembly GCA_963576875.1). Taxonomy (NCBI): domain Eukaryota; kingdom Metazoa; phylum Arthropoda; class Insecta; order Lepidoptera; family Pyralidae; genus Acrobasis; species Acrobasis repandana. Next base: position 7,117,937 of record OY756238.1, read on the forward strand.
TGCCTATGTCCATGATGTCCAGCAGTGGTCGTCATGCGGCTGAAATGATGATGATTTTGTCCTGAAAATCCGAATTCTAAAGAAATACTCGACTGTGTCCGCTTTTTATTAATTCTGTTCGTCTAACATGAGATCAACAGCAAAAGTTCGAAAATATTTACTTAAATATTAATATTTTTTTTAGTTATTATCGGTAGAAGTCCGAGTACTTGGCCATAAAAATCGAGATGGAATAATTTTAGTCAAATCCCCGATACTGGTATGATCCCCTACATAAAATAGCGGTATGCGCTAATTCTAAAGCGCAGGGTCCACATAGACCATGCTCAGTTTTCTCTGATCTCTCACCAATCATGAGGGCTGCAATGACGTGAATCTGCCCCAGATACAATACACGTCTATAATGTCTTAATTCCTTTAAATCCCTAACAGACCATAGGACTGGAAACAAAGGTGTTCTAATTAATTTAATGTTGTTGAAACTTAAATTGTGTTAACACAAAAAATCGGAAATAACAAAAATTCTCGGAAATAACTGATAGTCAAATTGGAACAGGGACAATCGTATCATATTAAATCAAATTTTCCTTGGTTTAATAGGGATTGTAAATAAACAGATTCCTATCGATGTTTTTTTTAACGTCCACTAGTTTTTACTACTGCAATCATATGAAGAAACAGAATGTAAGCTGGGGTTTATTAGCCCTTCTCTGATAATAATTAACTTGATTTTTATTTAAAATGTTCGAACTACGCTATTAATCCCGTATCAGTTATAGAGAATCATGAAATGCAAGGCACCTAATAACCCAGCTGTAATTTCCTTTCATTTCACATCACCAAGTTGTTTTTCTCACTATACATCACTCTGACACTTACACCAAAATTCTAAATCATTTGGAAATAACACAAATAAACTAATTTGGCTCATAACCCTAAAAAGTAGGCCAAGACGCCTAAAAGATTTTCGGAATTTGTTAAACTAGCTTTCGGTGTTCAATATCGTGCAAGATATGAGTTTGATCAATCGCATGAGCCGGCAAATTGTTCTTTTCACAATACACACTTCGATAAAATTCTTTAAAATAAAAGGGATATCATAGATTAATTTTTATGTATAACTTGAAGAAGGACATTTTGTTGAAGGGTATTTTGCGAATAGAACATAATGCGCCGAGATGCAGCGACTTTATACTACCTACTGCCTGATGAGCAAACAAATTATAACTTTTAGAGCCATTCTAATAGATTTCTAGACTGCATTCTTGTTTTTTGGCACAATTTGTTGAAAGATAATGTGAATTACAGATAAACTACGACAATGCTTGCTCATCAGACAGACCCGAATAGTATCTTATAATTAAGGAGGCACAACTGCCTCTGAGGTATTGCTTTGTTGCTAGCACTTTTGCTGAGTTTGCTAAAAGGTTCCATGACATTCTGCACAACAAAATGCCATTGAACTTTGTCCCCTACTCATTCAAACTTACACATAGATGATAGTACAATCTAGGCAGATCTGATGTTTATCGTAGCAGAATTAAGAATCTATCTATAGACCAGGAATATGCTCCAGTGTATTACTTCGCGTCAAGCAGCACGCCTCTCTGAAACATATTGTAATAGCATACTGCTTCCAAGAGCCATACCTTCTAACAAAATTCTGCTTCAACATTCACATGAAGAACACCAGCTAATGAGGTTACTTGATGAACTTAGCAGAGTTGGTCCCTAAACTCCATGTACGCTATAAATAAACATATACAATTCCGAAAGTACATACACGACTAGATCACATATTCATGTAGAATTCGGAAACATTTTGGTATACCTGAAACATACAAATATACAATTTGGCAATTTCACCGGAGGGCGCGCGCCCCCTAGCATACAACTCACTGTCATAGAGTCCAACCTTACAATTGAATTACTAGAACACTCCAGACTATTTACAGCTTACCTTACTAGTGAGGTAGCTCGGTTATAAGCTAAATGGGCGAGGCTACTGCGGCGGCGGAGGGGGCTTCGGGCTCTTCGCGGTCTGAAACGCCTTGCGGAACGCGGGCAGTCGCCGCGGCTGCGACGAGGGCGGGCACTCTTCACTTGCATACGACGGCTCACTCTCCTCCAAAAGCTCCAGCATCTCATTGGACAAACCCGACGGGCCCTCCCCAGGGTCCATCAGCAATGTTTCAGGCATGAGATGCGCTTGGCTGATGGGATCGGAAATCGGCTGCGTCGTAATATACGATAGCGTTGCCGGGGTTTGAGTGTATGGGGCAGACACCACAAACATGACAGGGTAGTCACCCGGCAACAGCTCACAGCCCGGTGATGCTGGCTGCTCAATTTTTATATCTAAGGATTCCTCTATCTTCACCTCTACAGGCTCAACTTTTATATCAAGATCAGGCGGAATTTCCACAATTATGTCTGTGGAAGGCACTCCAGATTGACCCTCTGATGTGCTTTCTTTAGGTGATGGTGACTTCCAAATGTATTCTGGATTCTCTACTTCAAACTCTGAATATGTTTCCTCAAAAGAGGTGGGCTCAGGAGCTAGTTCACTAGACGTTCCTGGCATTGCTGCTTTTACGGACTCCTCTGGATGAGCATTCTTCATATGCCGCACTAAGTGATCTTTCCGTCCAAACTTTTGGGGACAATGTGGACAAATAAAGTCCCGCCTGCCAGTGTGCACCACAAGATGCCTCCTCACATCTTTTGCTGTAAAGAATTTTCTTTCACAGTATTCGCATGTAAACTTTTTATCAGTCTCATTTTTTACAGTCCGGCTTCCTGTGTGAACTTTCAGATGGTAGACTATCTCTTGGTGAGTGGTAAATACCTCATCACAAATCTTACACTGTAGATTTCCATCTTCCGCCGAATGCAAAGCAGCATGCTTACGATAGCTCAATGACGATGAATATGTCTTTGTGCAATTTGGTCTATCACATTTGTACACTTTTTTACTTGGGCTATGCACTTTTGCATGATTATTAAGATGATCTTTGCGATTGAAAGACTTATGACATTGATCACATTTGAAGGCTTGCTGCTGACTGTGAATTAGCGAATGGCGGACAAGCTTGAATTTAGAATTAAACCTCTTTTCACATTGATTACAAGAGTAAGGGAGCTCGCCAGTGTGGGAGAGTATGTGTTGCTGCAGCTTCCCTGGGCTTGAGAAGCGTTTGTCGCAGGTGGAGCAGGCATGGCGCTTATGGCGTTCGCGCTCGCGTCGCGTGGGCCGCTCGGATTGTTCACTGGGCCCCGCCAGCGGCGCGCTGGGCCCAGCAGGAGGGTCGCTGGTCGGCTGCGGCAGCGTCGGCACGCGCCGCGCCCGCTTTACGGAGCGGAAGCACTGCTTAATGCCGCCGCTGGGGCCCGGCGCGCCGCGCACTACGAACTGCAACTTCGAGGGCAGCTGCGACACGGGCGGCGCTATGAACATTTTCTGCGCGGCGGCCGGGCATTCCCCACTCGACTCCTCCGCCAATTCGGGGACGGAGACGCCCTCCTCTCCTTCACTAGGGTTCGGTGGCGGGGTGGCCATCTCGCGATCATTTTTAACGCGCTTACCCTATTTCGCTTCTCGTTTATGACGCGTCGTGGTCGTTTTGACTCTGCGGTGGTGCTGGCTCGTCGCGATGGCAGAAAACATTTCTGTCACATTGACGGTCTGGAAGCCCTTTTCGTATTCGTGTCACATGGTTCTCGTGGAATATATGGGCCCCTATACACTTTGCACAAGTTTATTCTTCGAATCTTATTCTCTACACTTCTACCCGAAGGAAAAAAATGGAGAAAGAATGAAAAACGATAAAAAATTTACTTTTATCAAAGAAATACGTAGCGCTTGACATCGAAATATCGAAATGTCAAAATAATGAAATGAAGCCAAAAGCGCAGACAGGGTTGCTAGATTTATTTTGAATATTCCCCAAATGAAGGCAAAGAGTAAAAAAAAATGTTGCTAAAGGATCTATTCTTTTTTGGGCTTTGCTACCTGATTGCAGTGTCATACATGTCACAAAATGTGTAGAGCGCGGCAGCGATCTAAAACTAATTTATATAAGCATCGCACTATAATTGTTAAAAATATTTTATAAAAACATATTTTACAATGAAAAAACTAGAAAAACCTTACGTTTTATTTACTTGATTTTTTTATAATTTCCCAGAAGCTAGTCAATTTTTTATACCGTCATACTTACTGAACGAAAGAGATGTCATTAGTTATTCATGTTCATTTGTCAATGCGTTTTGGTCTACTATCACAAAACCTCTTGACAGCAAATGATCTTATATAAATGCATCCAGTTTAATAAGATGTGACGTTGTCGATTTTTTTTAATTTTATAATTATATCGTATAGTATTTTTTTTTTTTTGATTGAACTATTGTGATCAAAACGCTCCGGCCAAGACCCATCATGTAGCCAGATAGTGTCACTGCTATTTCCCAATGTAGAAAAAGTAAAATCCTTGTTATATAGTGTGCAAACGTCAATAAAATCTAAAAAAATCTATCTTTTGTAATCTAAGGATTATTTCCTACCTAAATGACGTAAAAATACTTGCTGTGACTGCGACGTGTAATGCAACAATTAGGGCCCAAAATACATGAAGCGATTGAACAGATCTTTTGTAAATTTTTTAAATAGTAATCTTGTTAAAAAGGCACTGAGCACAAGCAGAAACAGCGCTACACAAAGGCATCTATTTTATGGGTTTAAAGAATTTGTTTATTTGCTCACAAGAATTACATGGGTATTCACTTAGGTGAGTCTATACATAATTAATACACTTTATAAAAAATCGGTGAATGTAGGTAGGCATCACAAAACTCATAAACACCAAGCGCAAGCTGCCACCGACCAAACTGCGAGGCAAGTTGATACGAGTTGTAAGGTAAGTACGTAAACAACACGGAACACGTACAAGGGATTAGCGTTCACTGGATGTGGCACAGTGAAAGTTTTTACATTTTTGATTTTTCTTTAAAATATGTATTTAATTTTGTTAGTGTGTAGTGTAACAGATACTTTATTATTTATTAGTTGGTTTTAGTTTTTTTTTTTTGGTATTATAGTAGTTTTTGGGTTTCTTTATTTAAGGAATATAATTAAAATAAAATGCACATAAGTGCAGTATTTTCCTAGTAGTAATGTAATTTTTATTACTATTTATGTTTTGTATTTTGGAGCATTTTATGTTAGTGGTAAAATGTATATATAAACTATATTGTATATTTTTTTATTATATGGCTTTTAAGCACTTTTTTAAACTGATACATAGATTTTGTGTCTTTGATACAATTTGGGAGTTTGTTGAATATTTGAGCACCTTCGTAAAGTATAGTTTTTTTGCCATAGTTAGTCCTTGGAGGGCGTAGATGAATGTTATTAGCGCTTCGTAGTATTCGATTACAGACTTGTTTTCTCTTGGTGAAAGTTATTTGTGTATGTATGTCCTTGTTTATAATTTTGCGTATTAATATACATGTGTTGTAAGTATATATTTGTTTAATGTTTAAAAGTTTTGTTTCTGTAAATATTTTTGATGTTGGTGTCGAATAGTGATACTGGAAAAGAGATTTAATCAATTTGTTCTGTGCTATTTGTATAATTTTAAGATTAGTTTTTGCAGCTGTGCCCCAAACTTCGATTAAATTTTCCAAATGTGGTTTAACTAATGAGTTATATATGGTACATCGAACGTTAAGCGGCAAACATTTGGCAATTTTCCTTAAAGCTCCTGTTAGACATGTTAATTTTGTTTTTATTGTTTCAATATGCAACCTCCAGGTAAGTTGACAGTCTAAAGTAAGGCCTAAATATTTTCCCTCTTTGATTTTATTTATAATTTGGTTATTTATTTTTAAATTTTGGTGGAATTTAATTTTATTATTTTTTGCCGAAAAAATTATATAATTTGTTTTCTTTGTATTGATTGTTAAAAGGTTATTTAAAAACCAAGTATTAAGTAGATTCAAATCTTTTTGTGCTTCGGTTAGTACTGTGTCAATAGAATGTCCAAAGTAAACTAAACTAGTGTCATCAGCATAGAGGGTTATGTCTCCAGTGAGGCCGATGTCTTGTATATTATTGATATAAATGAGGAAGAATAAAGGCCCTAAAATAGAGCCCTGTGGCACACCACATACAACAGGCAAAGGATTGCTTTAATGATTGCCTAGCTTAACGACTTGAGTTCGATTTTTAAGGTACGATTCAAAAATTTTATGGGCTTTTTCACTAATTCCTATATCTCTAAGCTTTTGAAGTAAGATTTTATGACTAACAGTGTCGAAAGCTTTTTTTAAGTCTATGAATATGCCAAGAACTATTTGTTTTTTATCGATGTTAGTTTTTATTTTGGTAATAAGGTCGATAGTAGCTGAGAGTGTATTTGATTTAGATCTAAAGCCGTACTGTTTTTGAAATAGAAAGTTTATTGATGTCAGGTAGTTTTCTAAGCGATTGTATAGTACTCTTTCAAATACTTTAGACAAGACAGGCAGTACCGAGATAGGTCGGTAGTTACCCGGATCTGATTTTGAACCAGATTTATGGATGGGAGTAACTTTTGCCACTTTTAAAGAGTCTGGAAATATACCAGCCTCAAGACATTTATTAATACACTTAGTCAGTTCGTCTAAAATTAGATGTTTAATAGCTTTTAATGCCTTTGTTGTTAGACCGTCTAACCCTGCACTAGTGTTGTTACATAAGTTGTCAATAATTTTACTGATTTCGTCTGCACTGGTAGGTAACAACTCGCTTAATTTTGAATTTTTCTGAGATTTTGTTCTTGGGTTCGGTGTTGCTTTGTGATATGTCTTCGGTATAGCATTTGCCAAGACTTGTCCAACGGTAGAAAAATAGTGGTTGAATTGGTCACATATTTCTTCTGCATTTGTTATTGTGTTACCAGTTTGAGACTTTAAAGTTGGCAGTGTCGTGTCTTCTTTAATTTTGTTATTTGCCAGGTTGTTAATTAGTTGCCACATCTTCTTAGGTTTAGTTTTGCTCTCATTGAATAATTTGTGGTAGTATTTCGTTTTAGTGGATTGTATTAATTTTGATACTCTTTCTCTTTCTTCCTTAAATTTAGCTTCTAGTATTTTTTCTTTAGGATATTTTTTGTGATTTTTCCATAATATATTTCTTTGATTTATTCCATCTATTATTTCTTTATTTATCCAGTCTTTTTTTAATCTATTTAATATATTCACTTTTTTCGTCTTACTTTCATTCAGACATGTTTCTAGCATTTTCTCTAACAAGTCGTATTTTAGTTCTTCGTTTTTGTAATTGTATCCTAAGATTTTTCTTTGAAATTTCATATAGTCTACACATTCATATTCTTTCTTTTCATTATATGTTGGCGAGCATTTCTTGATCTCACAGTAGATTTGGTTATGATCTGACATATAAGATGCAATAACGGCTACATGAAAATCATTTTCTCTTAAGTTTGTATGTACATGGTCTAAAATTGTCTTTGTTGTGGTTGTTTCCCATGTGCATGACTTCTCGTCTATTTTATTTAATATACTGTAGCCGCATTCTAATAGAGTGTCTTTGTACATGTCAATCGTACGACTCTGTGTTAGTAGATCATAATTAAAGTCTCCAAATATTATGGCCCTTTTTCGGTCTTGTAGTTGTTGAGATAGAGTGTCAAGGAAATTGCTGTCATTGGAATTACCAGGCTTATATATTGCCCCAATATCAATAGAATACTTTGCAAGGTGGATCCAGAGGTAGTGGTTTTTTTCTGAGCACAGTTCATGTATAAGATGGTGTTTCAGGTTGTTGTGAATAAATATCGAAACGCCACCTCCTCTGGAAGTTGTCCTAAAGTTGTAGTAGTGTCTATAGCCTGGTAGTTGAAATTGTTTTGCTTCAGCTTCAGATTTGATCCACGTTTTACACAATACGATTACGTGAACAGTGCTTGGGAACGCTTTTATCACGCATTGCAATTCGTCAAATTTTCCATGTTTTACGATACTGCGGACGTTAGCATACATACATTTCAGTGACTCCTTTGTAGTTTTTATTTCTTCATAACTCTGTACTACCTGATGTGTTATGCTGTCCTTATTGTCATTTGTTTTTATTTTAGAGCACTGTCCGGCGTTTTGTCGTTTTTTGAAAGCAACTTTGTGATCGTAGGCAAGCCTTTTATGTATTTTATGGTTAGGTTTTTTTCTCCGCTGTCAATCCGTCTCTTCAGTTCTTCTTTTAGTTTTTTCATATGATCTTGTTGCTGTATTGTGAGATCAGCATATATCTTTATAGATTCAGTATTAATCTTGCTTCTATTTCTTAAGACGGATACAGCTATCTCAGGTGTAGCAAGGCATACTTTGACTGGTCGATTTTTCTTCGGGGTGAATTTACCTAGGCGTATCAATTTATCCGGTTTTGGACATGATTCTACTAGTGATATCAGCATATTGTGTGCTTCATTTATGTCTTTCTGTCTTCTTTCATCTACGTTTTTGGTATTTATTTCTGGTAGTCCAGTTATAATAATATTCTTACTTCTTGTGCTGCGTTCATGGACTTCAGATATTAATTTCTCCAAAGCCACTGTTGATTCGGCAGAGAATGACATATTCGGTGCTATTTTAAGTGCAGTCACTTCAGCTTCTAGGCTTTGAAGTTTTACTTCTGTATTTTTGACGGTTTCTTTCATATGTGATACATCTTTTTTAATTTTGTCGTTTTCAGTTGATAAACGTTCAACAGCTGTGTTTATTTTATCTACTTGATGTTTTATTGAAGCAATATCTGAACATATTCGATTCGTGTTTTCGTTCTGCGTGGAATTTAAGGTTGCTAGCATATCCATCATTTGATCCATTTTACTTTGTAAATCACTCAACTCAGTCTTTGTATACATATCATCATCTAACAGATGCTTTCTCTTGGACCTCCGAGTTATTTGAGAAATAGCTTTTTCATCAGAAAGGTTTGGTTGAGAGTCACTTCGGTCAATTTTGCCACTTCCAGTAGGCAAGTTTAACATTTTAGATCTGTGGTTTGTACTCACGGAAGGCGTAACGCAGTGGTGGTATTGTTGGAGTAGGACGAAAATAGTGTTATGTTCGTCTCTTTTTACCAGAGGCGTTCCAATGTGGGAAGATCGTAAACGCCACAGAGGGTCGTAAGATATTTTGTATTTCCACTTCGTAACTTTATTGTTCACTTTTAAATGAAGGTGTTATTTGACAATTAAAAAATTATAAGCAACACGTCTGCTCCGTACACACACTCGGCCGAAATGAATTATTAAGACTTTAAAAACAATGATTACTCAAAGTTCAAAGCAATCTCAAAAATGTGCTATCCCTCTACTCAATGTCCAAGTCAAAGTCATTTCTTTTATTCAATGTAGTATTTATCTCTGGTTAAAAGTAATTTAAAAAAATATTGTTAGTGAAAGTGCAAACTGTAAAAGCTACAAACTACTAGCGTTTCGGACGAGTGCTCTTTTTCATTGAGAAACTCCCTCAGAGGGACTCAGCAAAACACAAAATGTGTAGGTTTTCAACTCACCGCTCGCGTTCCAACACTTTCAACACTTCCGACAAGTTCCGACGCATTGCATCGTATTTTTGAAACCGTCGTGTCGTGTCAGCGAGAAGTAAAATTGTTTTACGCAGAAAATTATAAATTTGTCAATGGTTTTCTTATACTCATACTCATTTATTCATAAAATTAACACGTCAGTTTTTTTAAATACGTATGCATACTTTTACAAGTACACAAACAATTATAATAAAATGTAAATACCTACATAATACAATCATAAAAATCATAGTTATGTCAAATTAGGAATTAAATAATATTATGTCAATAAATTCATTTTAATTTCCATGAATTCCTCAACATTAATAAGATTAATTAACATATCAACATAAATAAAATAAACGGCAGTTGGGAGTTGGACTCGTACATGAAGGTTCTGTACCTCCGTGCGTTTTGGTGTGTTAAAACGCTGAATAAACACGTTTCTTGTATGACGACCCCCTTTAATTTTTAACTTTATCTTATTTAGTATTTTAGTTTATCCGACTTGCTAAGAAGAAGAAAAAGTATTTTAGTGTTATTACAGCGGCCATATAATTTAAGAACTACGTTCTTGTCGGTGGAGAGGTTTCCATGTTTCCCTCTCTTGATAGTAATACATAAGCTGAAAAAAACACTTTCTTGTATGATGATGACGAATTTTTTACTTTATCTCATTTTTAGTTTAGTATTTTTTTCTCATAGCGGCCATAGTAATACATAATCGGTGAAAATTTCAATTATCTATCTCTATCTATTACGGTTCAAGAGATAGACAGACAGATGGACAGATGGGCAGACAGCGGAGTCTCAGTAATAAGGTCCCTTTTGCACCCCGTGGGTACGGAACCCTTAGAAACAGCATGAAACAGAACGGATTCTTTGAATTAATGAATGTTTTCTTTGACATTTAGACGCTACAAATGTTAAAATTATGAGTGGACGGTGGCACAGGTATCCTATCTTTCATCTGTACCTACCATGCTTAATGGGCTTTGTTACTTTACAATACAGATTCACACTTATTTCTTATGATATGTATTACTTTATACATTTAAATCATTTCAACTACTACACACTAACAACTGACAACAGTCAATTATTACCAGAATTCTTCATCAGATAAAAAGGTATTACTTACGCCTTTTTAGGGTTTCGTTCCTATTACTGAGACGCTGCTGCTATCCATCCGTCTGTCCGTCCATCTGTCAAAGGGCTCTATCTCTTGAACCATAATAGCTAGACACTTGAATTTTTTACCGATTATGTATGACTGTGACCTAAAATTCTAAAAATAAGATAAAGTAAAAAAATTAAGGAGGTTGTCACGTCATGCAAGAAACGTGTTTTTTCAAAGTTTTTAAACATTGTACCGAGGCGCTCATATAAAATAAATTAAAAAAAAACCGGTCAAGCAATTGTAACCTGTGCCAGTGCAACCATTGCACACCTGTGCAAGTTGTGCAACCATTTAACGGCAGTCCTAAACTAATAATAGTAATGCTAAAGCTGAGTTGAGGTAGCTTAGCTAATGTATTTTTATTTCTAGTATTAGGTAGGTAATACAATGTGTCACATTTTTTTTAAAAAAGAATTATTTATAAATGTACAAATTGCCTCCAGACATCCTATAAAAATGTAGAATGAATTGCGAAGGAAGAGTCAATATATGTCTTAAAATAATTTTCTAAGAGACTCTCTAGTACCCAGTTTGTAATCTGATAGCGCGTTTTTGAAGAACATAAATATGGCACCTATGTATGTCTAGCTAAGCGTTACCAGGTTACCACATAGTAATATTGCATAATAATACATTATGGATGTAGTAACCGGAATATATCAAACGCGCTGTATATCAACGTCAATTTAAGTATCTGCCTTATTCTCTGAATTGCATAGGCCACGGCCGCGGAGCTAAGTTTCCCAGAAATATTTTAATATGGGCACCCCATTGCAACCTGGAGTCAAGAATCAAGCAAGAGTTATTCCCAGACATGTTGTATTAGCTGCCAAATCTACTGCTTTATTTATTAATATTGGTGTTGTAACCTTAATAACTGTTGTAACCGGGTTAATAACATTTGGTAAGCAGATTTTTATACAACCAATCAAGACCAAGAGCAAGCAAGACAAGACTACAAGACAAAACAAGACTGATATTTTTCCCCAGAATTGTGAAAAAATCTCCAATCTACCAACCCTCACCAAGGCACAGACTAATAAGAAAAGTGATGTCAAAAAAAGTCCGCCAAACCTATGGCCAAACGCAAACGACCGTCTGTCAGGTCGACGACCTCAATCCACAGATTAATTTAATATTATTCTATCCACACCAGACACACTATGGTCGCCAGTCCATTTGCTGAGATACAGATTTGCTGGATTTGTAAATGATTCCATTTTGGCCAATCGCTGCATAACATGCAAAGTATAAAAAATCAGGCAATTTCCGGTCCAAGTAATACAGAATCACGCCTGATCGACGCTATATGTTTCTGGGGTGGGTTGGCCCCACCTAACGCTCAGCCACGAATTGGCGCGACAGCGACGGCCATGCCACGAATTCACAAAATCGCGCAAAAAATAATTACCTATTATAAAAGAAAATAGTATCGTATTAGAGAAAAATAATTTCAAATTTGGAGAGAAATAGAAAATAGGCCAGGGTTTCCAGAAATCATATGAATATGATCATCATTCATAATGTTATCAACTAATATTTTTTTTATTGGTTCAAGTACACTTGACTTGAATATTTACAAACAATTAATGTAAAAAATAAGAAAAAATGTAAAAAAAAATAGGTAGGTAGGTAATTAAGTGCTGCATACTTATTTCTTAAGTTTCTTCCAGTAGACCCGCGAGAGAGGAATGAGAATCAGTCACGTCTTTTGTTAAGTATGTAGATTGATAACAGGAAGAAAACCATAACATACAGTGAAAAAATATCCAAATCCGACCAAAAATTACGAAGATACAGCGATTATACTGCATCAGTTCACAAACGCCCGAGAGTACGAGTCTCGATCACTGTGACGTCATTAAACTCGTCCCGGTCTGCCCGCCGCGCGCGCTCACCAGTTTTGTAGGTAATATTCCGTACTTACCCACATTTAAATATTGTATCGTGATCGTACAATAGTGCAAGAGTATACGACTAATGTTAAGTACTCCAAACACACAATTTTTTGCGTGTTCCGACCAACGTACCAAAAAACTATAAAAAAGTGGACCAGTGTTATGAAGAGAGATCCGTTCTACTTTTGCGAAGATCATTTTGAAGTTTTAAATATTATAGTACTTATTGAGTATTAAGTATGTACCTTCTTACCTGTTCAACTATTGTTACGAAACTGAAGTTCTAATTTGGAGAAAAACGCCAAACTTCGCATAAGGGTTTTTATTCACTACGGAACCCTAGGTTGACACGTGAAGATGATCCTTCAAACGTCCAAGGTCTAAGTCGCGTAGCAGCTGAGATATCTCGCCAAGGTAGCAGGTACTTCAACTTGTTGCACTAAGGTAAATTTCCTTTAGTCGCCACTTACGACATCTACAGGAAGAGATGGAGTGGTCCTATTCTAACCCGAAACCACAAACAGGGCAACAGAAATACATTATCTGTAAAAATTTCAACTGTCTAGCTATCACGGTTCATGAGATACAGCCTGGTTACAGAAAGACAGATGGAGAGTGGAGTCTAAGTAATAGGGTTCGTTTTTACCCTTTGGGTACGGAACCCTAAAAACAGGTACCGTCGAATTAATAACCTCCTTTTTGAAGTCGGATAAAAATATCCTATTTAAGGTAAAATGAAATCAAGCCTCGGGTACAGTTAAAACCTAACCTGGCAACTGGAATACGCGCGTCTTGTCGCACCAAAATACGCCTGCAAAATCGCCGCGCGCCGTTGTCGTTGACTTGACCGTGGCATGCTTCATACATTTCCTTGTATTTGTTTCTGTCGCATCGCGTGTCGCCGTCGCTGTCGCGCCAATTCGTGGCCAAGCCGTAAGAGCTGATGCGCATTTTTGGCAAAGATTAAAAGTCTGTTAATTTAACGTGGCAATGTCGCCGCCAGTCTCTTAGGCACCCTGCCATGTGCATCAAAGAGAATATAATCCCATATCTCTGATATAATCACTACGTTATAAGAGACGGGACCCCATACAAAAAAAACGAACTCCATTTGCAGCATTTTCCAACACCAACATTAGGTAACAAAACGTCAAACGTGACTTGTTAGAGTTAGATTCTATCGATATCGATACTACAGAATGACGCATGGGTCCTCCCTAGTCTTCTATATATTATATATATTTTACTTATATATACACATAAATGTGGACTCAAAAATAAAACAAAAAATACTTTTATAACTGTTTAATTACGATTTTGAAAAACATAAAAATGCATTATTAATTTTTACTGCTTATCGTGCTTCATCTAAAAGAAATTTTGCCATAAATATTATTTTCTTGTTACCTACTCGATTGGTTTATAATACAAAAGTAAAGTTTAAGTGTAAATTTAATAGATCTAAGTCACTTTTACACAATTACACCACTGTATCACTTATTTACTGAATTTAATTGCAAAAAAAAAACTTCAATTTCTTACAGTGTTAGGATAGAAAACAAGATGGCGAACACGAACGACAACATGATGAAACGAGCAGTTTTATTTTTAAAACGAAAGAGAAACTCGACTGAGAGAATGAGATAGTAATAGCCGCCATCTTGGTCGCCATGAAAAGAGACGCAAACTCCATACAAAATTTATGGTCTTAGTAGTTTCAGCGCACCTGTGCATAGTAATCTCGGTTCAATTTTCTATAATATACTATAATGTTTTACTTTTATTTAGTTATATATTTGAGTCTGTAGTTTTCTATTTAATTTGTATTTTAGGTTTTAGTTTAATGTATTTATATATTGATATGTAATAATTACTAATTTAATTTATTGTGTGTACGTACATTTATTATTTATCTAACATTTATAATAATAACAGGTAAACTAAGAAAACAAACAACTTTAAAATTAACTAAAACTTATTAATTAAAAGTAAATATTTCTAATAAAAACATAACTTAAAAAACTATAAAAAGAAATACTATATAACGAGTTATTGAAATAACGTAAAACCTCTCAGGTTGTAGGTAATATAACTCAGTCCATGAAACTGAACAACTTATGTTTTACAACATTCCCAAAATGCCAAATATAAAATTCGGATTTTCATACAAATTGACTCGATCAGCTGGTCAGTTTGTATGAAAATTCAAATTATTTTTAGGTTTAGTGATAGTTGTAGAACAAAAGTTGTTCAGTTTCATGGGCTGAGGTACCATCTGTGATCGCTCGCGATTCGATCATGTCATGGTGCGACCATGGACACCTTTGCGGCAGGTACGATTCGCGGAAGTCTTTTTGATTATGCGTAGGTATATTATTTAATTTTGACATGACAATGTACAATTTTAATTTAATAAAACTTTATATCTATGGATTGAGTTGTGCGGACTTTTTTGACATGGCTTTTCTTTGTAGCAAGTAAATTATAAACAATCTGGAATTCCTACGAAGTGGCAAAGCCATCTAAATAGATACCTAAAGTTGTAGGTTGTAGGTGTTTCTTTCTATTTTATTGCACTGAAAGTTTGCGTGAAAGGGACGCCTACAACTTCAGGTACGATTTTTGGGAACGGTAGGTATTTAAACATAAGCATCATGAAAATATAAAACTTTATGTATATTTTGTAAGTTTTGTAACTATAAAAAACTGTATCGCTGTTGGTTTATCAATAAACGAAAAATAAAAATAAATTTTGAATGTTGTTTTTTTGAAAATTTTACTTTTATTTTATCTACATTTATTGTATATGTCGGGATAGTAGTTAACACGAGGCGTGAGGCGCCACGTGGGCAGTTTAAATAATAAAACTCGTTAAACCCCACTATTGCCTTGTTAAAAGCGTCGCACGGTCGGTCGATGGATTAGCCATCAGTCTGGTTCGGGCGGCCGCACGATGCTCATCTCGTGAATATTCGTAGTTGTGTAGCTGTGACGCCTGTGACTAGGCATAGCTATGACTCATTCAGATATGATTATTATAAGGTATACGGATCTCCTGCCTCTTCGTTACAATGACAGTCTACTTCACCTGGACAGTAAGCCCTGTGGGCACAGGATAACCGTGCGGGCTAGAGAGTTAGTTTAAGCTGTGATGTAGTTTCACAAAGAAGCTTCTCATAGTTCAGCGCGAGGACGGGCGCTGACCTTACCGCCCCATTTTTAATTATTGGTCATCTATCTACCCTCATTGTGTTTGTACCTATCCTAGGATTGGTTCTGGTCTACCCTTTGGGTTGCGGAGGTCAGACATCAGTCGCTCTCTATGTAAAAACCAGTAACCTCGTCAAATCGCCTAGGTTAGGTAGCGGACCCCGGGCTCTGAAGCGTATCCGCTGACGATGCAACCGGGAATACGCTCGGATGATGATGATGGATGGTATAATCCGCTTATTGATAAAACCTCTAGCTGTTTGGCATTACAGCTCGGTTTTGTTAAACAGCGAACCCTAATACGCGGATTAGAATGAACGATTTGTATTCATCATGATGTGGCAAAGCCGTTGTAGTGTCCCTTTCTATTTTATTGCTTTGGCAGTTTGCAGGAAAGGGATGCTTTTATGAATGTTTTTGAGAACGTTAGATATTTGAACACAAGCAATAAGGAAATATAAACTTTATACACGGGGCATTCAGTTTAACTGTCAATTTTTTTTTGTTGAGCGAGTGCTAGGTTCTATCCATTTTACTAGGTTAGGGCAAACATATAGGTTAGGTAATTACGCTAATTAGATTCCGTTCTGTATATTTACTCTTACTGTTTTCTGTGATACTGGTCAAGACTGCTATTTGCACCATAGAACTGCGACCAACACACGCATGAGCGAAACATGTTTTTATTAACAGTTTTATCGATAACTTAATACTTTATATGAAATATTACTTCGATATACCATTTTTCTCACAGATCAGTATATACTAGATAAATAAAATCTTTCAATTTGTATGGGAACCTACAGTGCCAATTTT
The DNA here is from genome assembly GCA_963576875.1 of Acrobasis repandana. Lineage (NCBI taxonomy): Eukaryota > Metazoa > Arthropoda > Insecta > Lepidoptera > Pyralidae > Acrobasis > Acrobasis repandana. The sequence continues at coordinate 7,134,630 of OY756238.1, forward strand.
GAACTGTCAAATATAATGTCAGTGGTGACATTTAGTGATGGGAACATTCTGTTCGCGCTAAATCGATTAAAAGACACCGACCAAGTGAATGAAAATGAATTAAAATTCGATTTTCAGTCGATTAAACAATCACGATTATTAGAACCTTCTCGCCGTTTGCCCCTCTGTATACGCAATGGATTTTAATGCGATTTACATTCAGAGATAGACAGACCAAGCGCACGAATACCAAATTAAAATAGTTCAGGGGCAGTTACATATTTTGTCGCTGTGCGTATCACGTATCATACTTATTGACATCATAAATCATGATTACTATCTATGTAACGTCAAAAATATAAGAGGTGCGCGGGCTTTTCGCTTTTCGGCACGCGCCAATGGGTACCAAAGGTACCGCCGCCTTATTGGCTCGTTATTTGTAACCGCTTAAAATCGCGCGCAGCGCGAGTGTCCACACTTCTTGTTTTTATTGGATAATTTAGTCAACTTTGAAGCACCTATTTTTTGTACAGGCTGACTTTTAAACCACCAGCCAAATTTTTGGAGCTAGTTCAGTCCATGATACTGAACTACTTTCCATAAAAACAATTAACGAAAATCTAATAAAAATTTGCCTTTTCATACAAATCAGCGCTCAGTCAAACGGATTTTCTATCGGAGGACGAAAAATTTTCATGGATGTTTAAAAACATTTTTTTATACAAAGTAGTTTAGTATCATGGACTGAAATTGCTCTAAAAATTTGGCTGGTGGTTTAAAAGTCAGCCTGTATACATATATTTGGAACGAAAATCGAGTACTGAGTGCACTGAGTGTACAAAATTAGTGAAGAAAGTACAGTGCTTGATTTTTTCAAACCCGTTTTAAAACTAGACGGACTACCAATATTACTTTCAAAGGTTATTCATAAAATAGTTTGAAGATCTTTTTAGACATTGATACAAATCAAGTTTTTAAATGTCACCATATTTAGTTTTAAACAATTTATTTCAAATGAGGGCGCCACTTATACTACTATTTCACCTTAACAAAACCGCTAGCTGTTTGGAAACGCAGTTAGCGGCTTCGATGAACGTAAACGTAACACGTTGCGAATCTTAGAAAATCCAATTGAACGATTTTCAGTTGTTTAACAAAACCGAGCTGTAATGCAGCTAGAAGTTTTATCAATTATCGGATTATACTATCCAACTTCGACATATACATTGACTAATCATTGAAAAGCAAATCAGAATTTTAAATTCAGCAAAGTGGATTCCCAGCCTAATGTTGAGCAGAGCAGCATATATTATAGTTTCTGCCGAACGTATCCATAATCTTCGCTGTTCATCATAGACTACCGCCATTGATTGCCAAAAGTCACAACTTTACTGTCAATGTCATAATTTCACAAACTAACCTTAACGTGTCGCGAAATATTTATTTAATTATTCTTAATCTCTAGAATAATATTCAGCTGTTATTATTTGATTTCCATTGTGAGCAAAAAAAAGGTAAATAAGATTTGTTTTACTTACAAAAATCCATATAAGATAATTTGTAATGGATGACAAACAAAAAATGTTTGTCGGGGACTCGAAGTGGGGTGCATTTTATTCCGCTATATTTTAACCATATAATTGTTCATTGTTTGTTGTCTACCTTGATAAAATTAATCAGGCCATTTTCTGTTTATGGCTGGTTTTACACTGGATTATATTCAGGTGGTGATTTTTTATATAATACCTGGTTTGTACTCTCACAATTTTCTCTTTTCATTATTCGCATTATTTCTCTACTTGGTCCAATGGTTGACTGGCAGAGAACGCCATAAGGCGTTAAGTCCGCCATTTGTACACTTTTTTTATGAGCAATAAAGTTAAAATAAATAAATAAATAAAAATACTGATCGATCAGAATAGATATTACGGGACGGATGACGATTGGGTCTGAAAATCATTGTTCATCATTGAAATAATACAGGCAATGCATATAAACACTGCATTTGAATGTAGGACAGCGGCGAAACATTGACTAAACCATTTTTTAAGCGCTGTCCACACATTAACGGGTTCGTGTTCCCGACGGGATGGGCCGTACATATTAGGAAAATCGATGTCAGAGAAATCTGTGTTGGTGACTGATACGCACACAACGATGGGCATATTTAAACTGAGGAATTGGCAATAATTGCAATAGCGCTTGATGAAGTAGGAGAAGCTCATAACCAAGAAGTACATCGGCCTGTAGGTAAAAATCGGTTGAGTCAGGGGCAAAGGGGCGTCCGGGCGGCCTCCGGGACACTGAATCTTAATCCCCATCTAGTACCTACTCTTCTTAATGATTCCGACTCCCTTATCAGTTCCGGCTCCAGAGTCCCCTAAGTTTCGCTATATCCACATACTACAAACATCCTGGTACTGGTTAAAAATATTACTTATTCTATTTTGAAACTGGTACCGGGATGTCCATACATAACATCAATATTTGTTTTTATTTTTCATCAATTTATAAATAAAATTGTTTTAGTGATGTGCATTTGATTGGCTTACTTAGAAAACAATCAACCTTAAAAAATTTATACACTGGTTGTAAATTTTTTATGTAAATAAAATGCGGATAAACAGTTCAAAAAACTGTCTCATATTCGAAAATAAAGAGTAATCAGTAGAAGAGAATAAATATATTAATCTAATACCGTACCATACTTTATCTGTTAAATTTTATTATAAGTACTTTAGTGATATACGAGGGCTGTTTGATAAGTACCCGTTTAAGGAAAAAAAAACTTTTTTTTTATATATGCATTTATTTTTCTACGTAGTCACCTTTTAACTCTATACATTTGTTCCACCTATACTCAAGCTTCAATAAACCATCCAAAAATTATGATTTTGGAAAGTCATTAAAATAGGCCTCTGTGGCGGCAATGACTTCGTCATTTGATCCAAATCACTTGCCACCGGGACATTTTTTTAGGTTGGGAAACAAAAAGAAATCGCATGGGGCCAAATCTGGAGAATACGGGGGGTGAGACAATAGTTCGTAGCGTAACTGTGCCCTATTGCGAATCTCAAAAAACGGTCGCCATGACCTTTTGCAGCCGATGGGACGGTTTTTGCTTTTTTTGGAGCAGGTTCACCCGGTAAAATCCACTGCTTCGACTGCTCTTTCATTTCCGGGGTGTAGTGGTGGACCCACGGTCACAAAACGACGCAGAAACTCCTTCGAGTTACGTTTGAACACGGCTAAACACTGCTCTGAAGTAGTCAGTCGGTTCCGTTTTTGCTCCTCCGTGAGTAAACTTGGCACCCACCTCACCGATTCTTTCTTCATACCCAATTTTTCTTCTAATATGTGTTTTACCCTCTCGATTGAAACATTTACAGCATCAACGATTTCTCGAAGTTTAATTCGGCGGTCGGCTAAAACGATATTTTCAATTTTCTTAACCATATCGTTTGTAGTCACCTCAACTGGCCGGCCTGGGTGATCCTCATCCAAGACGGTTGTTCTCCCCTGCTTAAACTCGTTATACCAATATCTGACGGTTGTCATAGAAGGAGCACATTCATGGTAAACCGCTTGCATTCTTAGCATTCTTACTTTTATTTCATCACATATTTTTCCTTCCAAAAATAAGAATCTAATTACAGACCGATACTGTTCTTTCTCCATTTTAACAATTTTAAGTTCACGCCTTCATTGAATTGTTGTCAAATGAGAAAAAAAACAAAAGATTTCCATTTTTTTTTAATTTTCCCGCCTCTGAAAAATGGCTTAAAAAGGTGGTATACTTATTTGCGGCCAGTGATATTAATATATTTAGAAGACGGGTACTTATCAAACAGCCCTCGTAGTATAGCATAGCCCGTGGTTTAATTTATGACGGGTATGTCCCTTCCCATAGTATTTTTTTTCTTTTTATCTGCGATCAGTCCGATGAGCTGTGTGTTATTCTTTTTTTACAGAAGTTGCGCCCCAGTTGCAGCATCATTCCTTTATATCTGGAGCTTAGTCCTTGAATATTGTGTCTTAGCTCATTAGGGTGGTTAGCGAGTTGCTTTTCATATCACTCAGACAAGAGTCTTATCTCCTCCTTCACAGTGGTATTTTCAATTCCTTATGGACTTCGGTGTTGGTGATAAACCATGGTGTGTTGGCGATGTTCCTTAGGAGGCCATTTTGCAATCTTTGCATGATGGTGATATTAGAATTGCATGCACTTTCCCATACTTGAAGCCCATAGGTCCATATTGGTTTAAGGATTGTCTTATAGATTAAGAGCTTGTTGTCTAAGGACAACACTGTCTTGTTGTGTTTACGCCAGGTCAATTTTCGGTCCAGATGCATGACCAGATACCTAGAATCACTTTGTGGTTATCTTCTCCCAATTTCACCTGAGGGCAATCCCCCTTTCTTAGAGTGAAGGTTATATGAACAGATTTAGAGGAAATTGCTTTGATTCGCCACTTATGGAGCCAGTCCTCTATTTTTTCAAGGCTCTCTGTAATTCAGCAGAAGCTAGGGGTCCTTGTTGCTTGACAGAATGCCTGTGTCATCGGCAAATGTTGCGGTGGTAACATTATCAACCTCAGGAAGGTCAGCAGTGTACAATGTGTACAGCAACGGACCCAGCACAGATCCCTGGGTGACCCCTGCTGTTATTTCGTGGAATTCCGAAGAGACTCCATCTGCCCTGACTTGGAATATTCGGTCAGATAAATAAGACTTCATTAGCATGAAGTAGCTGTGGGGAAGCGTAGTTTTTATTTTGCATAAAAGACCCTTGTGGCAAAATTTCAAAAATGTGGCAAAAATCAAATGCTGTCCAAAAATGCTGATAAGCAGTATTTTTTATTTTCTATTTGTCTTACAAACTTGATGGACCTGTTCAATCGTTGAGTGATACTGCCTGAAGCCAAACTGATGATGATTTTGGGATGACGTCATTTTCGGTCAATATTGGTAAAATTCTGGAAAGGAGAATTTTTTTGGAAGCCCTTGGACAAGATCGGTAAGAGGCTGATCGGTCTATATGAGCTATCTTCATGAGGTGGTTTGCCCGGTTTTTGTATCATTTTGAATATCGATACTTTCCATAGTGCCGGGAAGTATTGTGTTCTAAGAATGCCGTTGAAGAGTGTAGTAAGGAAGACTATAGTCTTTTTTGGAAGCTGTTCCAGTACTTTTTGGTGATGAGATCAAAGCCCGGGGATTTATGACTTTTCAGGATTTTTATTATTCTTTGAACTTCTCGAGCAGTGACGGGTTGTGGTGGCAAGGAAAGTTGGAAGTCTTGGTTAAGGACATCATCTATTTCTTTCTCGGCATCTGTACTGTGGCTTTCGTTAGGTTTAAATACTTCAGCTAGGTGTTTAGCAAAGGCATTAGCTTTCTATTCACCAGATTTAATCATCCACCAGCAGTCTCCTTAATGGATATTTTATATCTTGAGGTCCGTTTAGTGCTTTAGTGACCTTCCAGAGCGAATAGTTCGTACATGCTGTCGCAGTGAGATTTTCTAGCTTGTTCTGGATAGTTTTGTTTTGTGTGTCTTTCATGATATCTTTTAGCTCTTTTATAGCTTTATTTAAGGCAGTCTTATCGCTCGGGTGTCTAGTTTGATGCCAAATACGGCGAAGTCTTCTCTTTTCAAGGACTTTGTGTTTTTTGTGTAGCGGTATATTTTTAGGCGTGTGGTGATTGTCCTTTTGCGGCGTGTTTTGCCAACCGGCCGTTTGTATTAGGTTAGTAATATGCAAGGCTGCATTGTTTATCTCTTCAGGTGTTTTGAGTTTTACATACATTACACATTTAGCTTGAGACGTTCGTCTATATAGTCTTTGAAGCTCTCCCAGTCAGGGAGTCTGTTATAGAGAAATTCAGGTTTTTCGTAGCTTATAAGCGTAGTGCTAACAGTCAGCAGTACCGGTGTATGGTCCGAGCTCGAGAGGACTCAGCTTTAAGGTAATGTTTTGCGAGCTCTTTGGTGATGAAGAAGTCCAGGAAGTCAGGTTTTTTTTTAGGATCTGTTGGCCAGTAAGTTGGGTTACCTGTCGAAATCGCTTCGAGGTTATTATTGTCCAGACACAATTTAAGTTGTCTCCCTTTAGCTGTCGTCAATCTTGAGCCCCAATAGGTATGTTTTGCGTTCCAATCTCCTCCCACAACAAATCTACTTCGAGAATTACACATTTATCTTCAACTGTTACGGAAGTCGATTGGATTTTATGCGTTTTATACTCTGGCAATGGATGGTGTTTGATAGACTTGCGTATTATAATGGCCGTCCCGCCATGTCCAGTCCGGGTGGTGTGTGACATAGATGTTGAAGCCTTTGATAGAGATCTTACTTTGTGTAGTCCAATGTGCTTCTGAAATCAGGACTGCGTCGAGTTTGTTGTTAGTATTTATTTAATACTGTTTATTGTTCTAAAGTAAAACAAACTTTTAACAAATGGCGGACTTAATGCTAAGTGCATTCAACCATAGAGCATTCCCAGTCAACCATAAGGGTAAACAGAAAAGTAATTTGTTCGGCGCAAAAAGCAAAATTAATCAATTATGACTACTGATTTAATAAATACTTCATATAACATTTTAAGAACATATACATAAAACATTACATTACTACATACTATATAATATATATCAGAATAAATCTACTTATACAATACGTACCATTATATTATACCTACATATATAATAAATTTTGAGAACTTAATGATGATGACGGAGGAAGGAAGTTCAAATAATGAGCGTGAACGTTCGTTTTAAAAGAGAATTTGGTAGAAATTTCTCTGATGTCGACGGGTAAAGCATTCCAGAGCCGTGAAGCTTGGAGAGAAAAGGAGTTAGACATAAAATTTGTCCGGAAAAGAGGGATAAAGAGTTGACGTGTCTCATTGGAACGTAGTTGTCGATCATAAGTGTCTGAAAGATAATTGAATTTACATTTTATAAGCTCTGGCTTATTTGGAGCCAGTCCATTAATATTCCAGGTAGCTATTCTAAGTGACATCATTTCAATTTGCTGACGAACGTTATCAAGAGCCCCATAAGGGTGCTCATTTGTTGTAGGAGTAAGCCAAACTGGTACATCCTAGGCGTGTCAGGATATACTAGTTTAGCCCAGGACAATCTAGTTTGGCCTAGGCCCCAACTGATTTTGATTATTATTCAAGTAAATGAATGCCTAAAATTAAAAGGCAATAAATTATATGAATAGAATAGCAATAATTATATAGACATAGTCCACCTAATTATTAAAAAAAATATTAGTAGTGGCCAAGTGTAGCTTTGGCAGTACAGAGAGGGTCATGCTCCTATACCACAGAAGTAAGTAAGATGCCTATACAGTGGAGACTAGAAAGACCTGATGATGATGATGATGATGATTAGAAGTGGTGAACACTTGTATAAAACGAAAAAATAAAATCAGTACTTCTCAGTTTGTATTTTTTAGACATAGTTTATTAATAAATAATGAAGGCCAAAGAATACAATCAGTACTTCTCAGTTTGTATTCTTTGGCCTTCATTATTTCTTAATAAACTATGTCTACATATTATAAGTTTTTCTCATCTAATTAATTGCCTTTTAATTATAACTAGCAATATGGTTTAATTTAGCTCACGTCAGAACTCGGCACCTTTTCGCATAGATACCTAGACATCCATTGCAAGCCAATTTCATTCTTATTACTCTGGACAAACGATTTGTATAACTGAATTTACCACCCGGAGGGGCCGCCTGCGCGCATAGTAATAATGTAGGTACATTTTCGATACCTAAACGGGGAGTGACACAGCCTGGTACGACTAGGATTCAATAATTCGCAAGAGTCGCAATATGTCAGCTTCTCTTTTATCACTGTCAACTTCATTTGTCTGAATTAAGGCGGTATGAATTCAGTTTACAACTTTTGAGTATTGATATCTGTGTAATCCATTCTCGTGATAATATTATACTTATTTCTTTGCATTTAGTGATGTGAAAAATATAGCTATTAATAACAATGTGCATAACAATCATTTCTATTCATAATCAAACTTGACCTAAAATGGAAGAGATCCCGTTGTATTTTTTGTGTTTGTCTGAACTTAATAATTTATATAGACATTATATGGAAAATTCTTTTTTTGTTTAAAAAGATATACTTTCAGACATTGACTTATATGTTACGACTAGGCCAACCGCGCGAAGAAATGGCACAAACTCGTTGACCCGATAAAGTCGGTTTGCGGGCCAACGCGACTTAGTCGTTCTCGGTCCGCGGAAGAGTTCATTAGTTTTTTAGGGTTCCGTACCCGAAGGGTGCAAACGGGACCCTATTACTGAGACTCCGCTATCTGTCCGTCTGTCACAGGGCTCTATCTCTTGAACCGTAATAGCTAGACACCTGAAATTTTCACCGATTATGTATTACTGTGGCCGCTATAACAACAAATACTAAAAATAAAATAAAGTTAAAAATTAAAGGGGGTAGTTATACAAGAAACGTGTTTCTTTAGCGTTTTAAAACATTGTACGGTATTACGGAACCCTTCATGTACGAGTCCGACTCGCACTTGCCCATTTATGTTTCATACTTGTGAATGCCATAAAAATGCCTGGTTGTGCATTTAAAGGCTGCAAAAACTACGATATAGGTTAAAAAAGTATATGGAATATCGTATCATTAGTAAGTAACATAACTGTTTGTTATAATTATAATACTAAGGAATTGTACCGCGCTAATTTTACAACCGAATAGCAGCCATGCTCGCAGCGTCGCGCCCGGAGTGACAACAGCGCATGCGCTGTGGTCGCTCCGGGCGCGACGTTGAATGTATGAAGATATTTTATGCAAAATGTTCTGATGGGCCCATCCTGAGTTGAAATCATTGCTTTCAGATTGTTTCCAGATATATCAAAATTAGTTTATTTGGTTGTTAAACCTCTATGACTGTTCAATTTTGCTGACTCTGGTCTTGTACTGAATATAAGTGTGATATTTCAGATGTCTGAACAAAACGTTGGATCTGCTGGGTCTGCTGGTGCTGGTTCTGGCGGCGCTGGTTCTGCCGCACCTTCAGCTACCAGTGTTGCTGAAGAGCAGCGCTCGGCAAGCATTGCTGCTGCATCAGGTACCATATACATACATATGTAATATGTATACATCGTGTTTTTCACAAAACTAAAAAAAAATGAGTTTTCATACAAACTGATCAGCTGATCGAGGCAATTTGTATGAAAATCCGATTTTTTTTTTTGATTTCTTGAAAGTTGTTGAACAAAAGTTGTTCAGTTACATGGGCTGAGTTTTTGTGTTCTTTCATTAACACAATGTATACATATGTTACGCTCAAAGATTGAATTTGCTCATTGAGGTTTCTTTTTAAATTCTGGTAATCCATATCCACACACATACCCCAACCAACACTAACACACTAAACTGACACTCACCCCAATACTCGCATCGCACCATAGACATTGTACACACACATCACATCACATCTTTACGTACACACTCACAAATACTCATTGGTAGTTTCTTTTTATTTTTATCTATTTATTTATTTCATTATTTATTTTGTCAAGCTCATTGATTTTTAAAATATAATTTATAATTAGATTACATATAAGTTAGATATAAGTACATATTTAATTTCCCAAAATCACAGTTATGCTAGTTTTGGGAAATTTGCGCACAACCTGTGAACGCACTTGCCAATTATGTTGGGCCAACAATAAAATTATGAAATCCATTCCGGAGACAGGTTGTTTCCGAGATACAGACCCCTGTCTAGTTCGGAGATGGCCTGTAGCTGGTTGGATGGAATAAAATATAACTACTCGATGTATCTATAAATGTACGAGTTTTGTTTTTTGGAAATATGTCTATGTCTTTTTGGCTAAATAAAAAAAAAAAAAAAAAAAAAAGGCCACAACGCGTTCTGAGCGTTTTGATATGGGTCACGATATGAATTGGAAATGAAGTATGATGTTTGTTTTGTTTTTCGTGTATGTAAGTGGCCAACGATAGAGCAGGAAAAAGGAGGCTTATGCCCAGCAGTGGGTACTTGAAGGCTGTTGATGATGATTAAGTGGCCAACACTGGTGTCAGATTTTTCAAGCTCCTAAAGGCATCTGACATAGCTTGACGACTGCCATACAATGACAGCCAGGACCGACGGCTTTTACGCGCCTTCCGAAGCACGGGGGAGCTCGAGAAATTTTTGTACCACTTGTGGTCACCGATCCAAGTACGGACCCCGCCCGGGATCGCTTAACTTGTGAAAGCGCCTAGCAATGCGTACTTCCACCGGGCCACCAAGCTCCTCATGAAGTATGATGGAACCGTATTATGGATATGCCGCACAGTGATTTGATATGGGGGGGTGCTCCTAGTTGCCCTAGTTGTTGGGGTGATGATGATGATGTTGATGTCGATGATGATGATGAAGACAATGATGATCATCCTCATGATGATGATGATCATCGTCGTTGTCGTCATCATCATGATGATGACGATGATCACCTTCATTATCACCATCATCATCATCACCACCCAAGGGCATCTAGGAGGACCTCCATATCAAATCACTGTGCGGCATGGCATATCCTTATTATGGTTCCATCATAAAAAAAAAGCGCGACGTGGCCGTTTCACAATAGCTACAACGCGTTGTGGACAATTATTTTGCTTAATGAGCGAATTCGGTCTTTGTTACCATAGTTATGTTAGTGATGTTTGTTAATCATAGTTATTGGATATTAGTCTATCTATACACTAAATAAAATGTTTTTTTTTACTAGTAACTGGAACTGTCGCTTCTGAAGAGAAAGTGTATGGTGGTTGTGAAGGCCCCGATGCCATGTATGTGAAACTGGTCTCATCGGACGGTCACGAGTTTATTGTGAAAAGGGAGCATGCGCTGACATCGGGCACCATCAAGGCTATGTTGAGTGGACCAGGCCAGTTCGCTGAGAACGAAGCCAACGAGGTCAACTTCAGGGAGATTCCGTAAGTACTCTTTATATCTGCGTGTTCCTTCTACATTGGACTTCCACTAGTCTGGGTGTAATAAAAGAAATATGTGTTGCTATGAGCTGCTTCTTTTCCCAATCATATTGTAAAAGCCGATCGAGGGAATGAGCAACAATCTGAATTATGTCACTGAAGCTAGCAACTGTCACAAGTTTTTGATTCTTTCTTGACCGACACGTCTACTAGCAAGCTGAAAAAGGCTTTTGCGTCTACTGCCGAACCGACAATGCCGGCCCGAATAAGTGTGTAGCAACCCTAACAGATAACACACAATGGAATAGAACCTTTTTGTTGCTTGCAGGTCACACGTCCTTCAAAAAGTATGCATGTACTTCACATACAAGGTGCGCTACACGAACTCGTCCACGGAGATCCCCGAGTTCCCCATCGCTCCAGAGATTGCGTTGGAGCTCCTTATGGCCGCTAACTTCTTGGACTGCTAAACTGAATCTGATGGCTGTGGAATGGAATGGATGATGGGTACAAACAACTATCATTATTATAATTATATTAAAGTAAAAAATCATATAAAACGTTAATGGACAGGACGACGCTAGCTACTTGGTCTTGCTTTGTATACCCCGTGTTGTTCCATAAATAGGCAAATATGTACTGCAAAATAAGTAAACCAGTATACTTAATAAATGATAACTAATTGTATTCTTTGTTATGTACCCAGATGATAAATCATACAATTATTAACGAGTTTTCGCCTGCAGGGTACAGGGGCGCGGGCGGCGCACTTCCTCCGCGCCCCTGAACCCCGCAGGCGAGCACTCATTAAAGCGGTTGGTCTATAAAAGGGTATCCATGTTTACACAATAAACAATTTGATGTAGTTATGATTACTAAACCGTCTAGCTTGTGTAAAGGAATATATTTAAGACTTCAGGATTTGCTGTTGTGTTAAAAAATAAGGTAGTAGACCTAGCCATATTGTGGAAAAATATCGGAACTAAATTTAACCCTTAAACGGTACGTATAAGGTTCATGTTAATGTGGTAACTATTTTATCATTCCCTGTTAAGGGATAACATGGGATCGCACCATCATTTCAGGTACACTCAGTTGTTAAACATTTAAAATACATTATATACTATTGATTTAGCAAAGTGTATCAATAACATTGCTTAAATAATATGGATTTCTTAAAAGGGCTATGTCACAAACTCATAATTACGTTTGTCGTTTCATTTGTGTACTAACATATTGTTGCGTGCATTTCGTATGCAAAAACATAAAAAATAAATAGTATTAAAGAGATTTTGAGGCAATAAATGTATTATTTTGCTCTCTGTATAGTAAAATAGGCGAGGGGCTTCCTGTCGCTAACAAGCCTACCATCTCCGTCAAGACTTGCGACTCTAGGCTACCCCGTAAGGGTAGACATGGCAGTGTATTTATCTGAATAGTAAAATAAACAGCTTGGCTAAAAAATAAATTGGCGCCGTCTAAATATTACGTTACCCAAAAATTTCGACTTTTTGCATTCCTCCCTGCTATGTCACGCTTTTTTCCGAACCCTTTAAAGCCGTGTCTGCTGCGATAGTTTTTTTTAACAAAAGTTGTTTTTGAACATTGTTCAAAACATTTCCCGTCTGCTGCGACTTTCAGCAATGTTCAGTAAACAACGTTTTTTAACAAAACTTGACATTTGAAACGTCTTCCTGCGTCAAAACATAAAATGAACGAGCCCCCCCCGCCGCAGACGAACGCGGGGATGTTTTCCACAAGCTCCGGCAAACACATTTAAGTGTATTTGCTCGAGAAAATATTTAGGCCACGGCCTTTTTAATGTTTTCTAACAATGTTATGTTCAAAAACTGGCGCAGCGGACCCAAGTTAACACGGACCGTTACGTTTGGCATAACCCCTAGCGCTGTCACGTAATATGCAATTGGCCCCTTACTTGAGACTTAGTTAGCAACCCCCCCTTTCCATGAAAAATCGTGCTTTTTAGCCGAGCTGTTTAGGAAGATTTATTTTGTTCTAAAATCAATTTAAATGCAACTTACGGTAGAAATGTACCAATAGCTATAATGACCTTTAATTTTTTTATTTATTTCGATATTGGTGGTTAACAAGAGACGAGACATTAAAACTTGTTATTTTATAACCTAATATTTATTCGATCGTAAAGTGTCGTATTAAATTAAATTTCCATTATAATAGCTGCCATTTTAACTCCAAAAATACTTAAGTGTAATTCTAAATACTTATTAACAACTTGCGGGACACTCTGCTTCATATAATATATTAATTGATTTATGTCTAAAGCCGTTAGTGTCCGGGAAAGTGTAAATATTGATTAAGGGCTTTGCCACACCTGCGGACCATTGGGCACCGAAAGTTTGGATCAACACGCTTGTGTAATTTTTTTTATACTTTTGTAGCGCTATAAGGTAGAATGTTGCGCTAGCCCTCTGTAGCATATACATTGGCACCGTACATATACATTGGCGTAGAATGAATAGACAGCTCAAACGTTGGTTAAAATAGAAAAGGTTCTATTTTAGAAAATATGGCGGCGTGACTTTTATCAAACGTATTTTTTCAAACAATGAAATCTGGTTACTCACCGACCGAAAGTTATTTCTTTACGCTTTGCCGTGTTCCTTGATTTATTCTTACTGTATTGTAATGTAACACGCACCAAGGCATTTTTTTATTTTGTTTCCAATGTTTTCGTATGGTTTTCGCTTTTATACTGTCGAAAGTACTAGGCGTACCTAAACAGCTAGCAAGCGGCTCAGTGAAGTTTATGGAGATATTGAACGGGACAAATATGTAGTTCAGCTTTTTGTAAATAGACCCAGATAAAGTTTATATCGCGCGGCAGACTAGTGCTATCCTGCTCGTTATTATTACGTACGTAGAGCGTGATAGTTTATAGCGCTCGATAAACGTTGTCGCCGGTAAAATGCTACGAGGGCCGCTTTTTGACTTTGTATAGGCACTCTGCCTGAAAATGCGCGCCAAGTTGTGCCGAATTATCAACTAGGACTTAAAATATTTTCGTCGGCCGAAAGTTCCATAGATGTGGTCACGCCCTAAGATTCGGTTCTCAGTTGTAATGATAACGATTTTCTAGTTTGATTTTATTGTAAATGCTAACTTTAGTCAAATGATTTTACGAAATCACTTGCTTTCTACTTTTTGTTAATAAACCTCAATTTTGGAAAATAATGTAGGTATTTTATTTTCATCATCATCATCAGGTCTTTTTTCGTCTTCACTGCAGGAGCACGACCCTCTCTGTACTGCCAGAGCCATCAGACGATTTGGCCTACACTCCACGCTGGTCAGACGGGCTTGAGAGGTCTCATTGATGTTTATAGCTTTGTTTAGCTTGTGTTTCCTAAGGGTCAGTTCAGACAGAAGGAAAAAGCTCGCGCGGGCTCGAGCTTCCTCTAGCCGCAATTCACACCGAGAGCAAAAATGCGCTTCGAGACGGTGCGTCATCGAAAGAATGCTCGAGACCGCGCGAGGACGCGCGCGCCAACACGAGCCGACGCGGGGAAATTCACCGGGGTTGCGAATACATACGAATATCCCCGTCAATACACCGCGGCGATCCGCGAGCACGTCAGAACTTGCTCGCGCGGTTTCGGGCGTGCTCGAGTCCTCCCGGGTAGGCGCGAGGACCGCGACCGCGCGACCGAGTCGCCAGCATGCACCAGACGACGCTTGAAGTCTCCGCTGATATTCATACAATTTTATACTTTAAGCAATAGTAATACGGTTGTAATTTTAAGGGTCAGTTTAGACAGAGAGGAAATATGCTCGCGCAGGCTCGAGCTTCCTCTAACCGCAATTCACATCGAGAGCAAAAATGCGCTTCGAGACGGTAAGTCGTCGAAAGAATGCTCGAGACCGCGCGAGGACGCGCGCGCCAACGCGAGCCGACGCGGGGAAATTCTACGGGGTTGCGGGGTTCATACGAATATCGCCAAGAATTTTACCTTAGAACAACATAAAAATGACATTTTAAATAATTTACAATTGGTTGAATAAAAATAATTAAAAAATAATATATCAAGAACAAAGTTAATGAATTTTAATAATTTTAAAAATAAATCAATTGACATACAGTTTGACGGACAAGTTCTAAAGAATGCAGATAACACGACATTTTTAGGTTTAATTATTGATACGAAGTTAAATTGGAAGCGACCAATATACAAAGTTTGCAGTAATATAAACAAATTTGCATATGCCATTTCAAAACTAAATAAAGTTGCAAACAAAGATACAGTTTTAACAGCATATTTTGGATATGTCGAGTCTATAATTAGATACGGTTTAATTATGTGGGGAAATGGTACCAACATAAAAAGAGTGTTTAAGGCACAGAAAAGATGCATAAGATCAATTATCAACATACCACCATATATTTCGAGTAGACCTTATTTCAAGTCGCTGAATATACTCGTATTAACCCTGCCATGCATATACATTTTAGAAATAAGCGTCTTTGTGAAACTAAATGAGCATTTATTTGTTCAAGCTAAACACTTTTTTCTTAGAACAACAAGAAATTGTAATAGACTCGTGTTAAATGTGGTACCAAAAACTGAAAAATATAAAAATAACTATTTATAACAAATTACGATCTGCACTTAAAGAGCTTCCATTAATAAATTAATGGAATGGCTAAAGACCGAATTCGATGCATGAATAATTTGATTTAATAATATTTTAATAATGTGTGAAAAATTTGCATGCTATTGAATATGGCTAAATAGGTTAAACTACTGTATTTAATTGTATTCTCCCAACACCTGTATTAACCCTATTTATTGAAAATAAAAAACTTATCAAAGCGCAGGCGGCGATCCGCGAGTACGTCAGAACTTGCTCGCGCGGTTTCGGGCGTGCTCGAGGGGCGCAAGGACGCGCGCGACCGTGTCGCGAGCATGCGCCAGACGACGTAAGTTTATACTAATACCACAGAATACAGTAAGAGTAAACAGAAGGGAATCTCCTAAGGTACGCGCAATATGCGTCCCCGTTCCCCGCACCCGCACCTCTCCCCCGGTTCTTGACGGCCAACGTGAGTCATCGAGGCGAAAACGGGGGAGGTGCGGGGACAGGGAATGGTGACGCTTGGGTGACGCATATTGCGCGTACCTTAGGAGATTCCGGCCTGTGCTAATACGGTTGCAATTTTAATGGAACTAGTAAATTCCGCCAGCATTTTTCCTTTCTGTCTCAACTGACCCTAAGTCGCCTTCTACGACATCCACGGAAAGCATTGGAGTGGTCCTATGCTACTCTGCCGGGAACCACACGGCACATTAACATTAAACGGCCTTTAGTTAAAGTGCTATTGATATTTTTATAATCTGCATTATGAGCGGTGCCCAAAGAAATTATAGGTACAATCTTTCCTACGAAGTGGCAAAGCCATTCCCAAAAAAGCTACCTACTCGTAAAGTTGCAAGTGTTCCTTTCTATTTTATTGCAATGGCAGTTTGCAGAAAAAAGATGCCTACAAGTTTAGGTAAGTTTTTTTGGGAACGTAAGATTAAGAACACAGGCATTATGGAAATATAATCTTTACGTACGTTGATTTAAGTTTAATTTTCAATGTAGTGTTTTTTGAGATTATTACTCATCATAGTCATTCTAGATTGTATTTAATTTCATTGGCCGTGCTATAGTAATTTTAATACATTTCCGGTAACATGCATGACACAGCGCCCGTCACGCACCATTATCATCAATAGAAATAAAACAAGGCATGATTTCTGACCTGTCCTTTATTCAATATGCATAAACAAAAACCGGTCCACTCAACAGTTCGGAATCTAGCGCTAACGGGCACTACGGACACTTGTAGACACTTTGGAATGACATCCGGCAACTTATCAAATCAAATGACAATAAATAAATTCTGTTCGTAACTAACGTATGTTATAATGCTACAGTATCGACTGAGATCTAAGCTTACAATAAAACTTTGGATAAAAATTAAAATAAACCTTTTGTACATTTTTACAAAGTAATTTTTCAAATCCAGTTACAACGAGAAATTAAATGCGAAGTTATAGCATACATAATTAATTGTAATATAATTGTTAAACATCTTACGACCCTGTCTATCTCTATCTCGCTCTCCGACACGTGGTTTGTATTGTTGTCTCTTATTAGACAGGGCCGCATTTAAATATTTAACAATCCAATTACTTCGTTAAATCTATGAGTTAAATCTTGTGACTGGTACTTAACAAATTATACACATATAATAATACATTTTAGATTACAAAATAATACTTTAAGATTAATTTCAAAATGATTAATTAGATTATTGTTGCATGGAAGAATTCATTTTTCACTTATAATAACGGTTCCGTATAAAACCTGTATTAATAACACCAAAAAATATAAAATTTGTATGAAAATAATTACAACTTACTTGTTAGGTGCAATATAAGGAATGTGCTTATGTAGCTATGCAAGCTGAGTTAAGTTACGCGATTTAGGTCGTTTATTGGCATTCATATCACAAATCAACCATTTTCGATCAACAGTTTGAAGTAATGACAATTTTAAGATGACAATGCTACGAAAAAATGAGCACGAATATTTTTCTCGAAGTCCTTTACTTTAAGTGTGCGTTTTTTATACTGTAGACAGAAGTAAAAATCTACCATTTAGGGTGAGAGTCAAAATGGCGGGTGTACAATAGCGAATTGAATTATACCAATTACCAAAAAAAATTACCTGAAATGTACTATTTTGTACCTAGGTTTAAAAAATCTGTACCTCCTTCAGAACCAAATTATTTTGAAATTAATCTACACCCGCAATATTGACATCAAAATGGCGGGTGTTCTTAATTTATAGACTGGAAATACTAACCGAATTTTTAAATGTGTTAGGGTCGTAAAGCAAATATTAACTTTTTTTTATTAGTTATATGTTTTTTTTCAAGAAATGGACATTTCGAGCATGATTGAGATTAGACAATGTTTTTCCATGAATATGTAAATATGTATGTCGAATAATATTTGTTAATGTAATAGGCAACACGAGAATATTTATTTGAAGCACAACAACGCCGATGATATGTCAATAGATATTATCACTAAAACGACATTAAAAACAAATTCGTTAAGTGAAAAATTTACTAAAAAGTCATCTTGACTTTGACCTTGAACGAAGATTTTCGAAAGGTGCATCACTAGCTGGAAGCAACACGCATGATGTTACTGATATTTTCCAATAATATGGATATAAATACCAGAATTTTTTCAATACCAATAAAAACATCGACACCTTAAGGTGACGTGGGTTCACAATTTGCAAAACTGTGCGTGTTTTTGAAAAATCACTGTTATTAAACTACTACAGTTTATTCCTCAAAAAATTTACATAAAAATCTTAAGGGTTTTCTTCAGACACCCACAATAGCCAAAACACGATAAAGCATTTTTGGCTCGATAGAAAAAAATCACAAACATACCTCTAAATTTGCCTAAATTTGCCTTTAAAATACGTATTACTATTTTATACAATCACCTTTTTATATGAAAATTATACCAAAAAATGTATCATCTAAATATCTACCCGTTTTGGCTACAGAAAAAATTATAAATATAAATATCATAATTGCATACAAATCTGACTCAACATAATGCATCAGACTGGATATAAAAACAGAACATAAAAGACAAGTACAACGATGACAGACCGTCAGTTGTATTTCTACCACATCATAACGTGCGCGCCAATAGAAAACGAATTAAAAAGACTACAAATATAACCGTCGTACATTATAGAAATGAAACGTGCGAAACGACTTGTGGAAATGATGACGCAAGATACGCAAACGATGGAATCACCATCCCAATCGCCGGAGAAAGTGGAATCACAGGACGAATCGGGATTATTCGACTGGAGAGCGTTCAAGAAAGAGAAGGTGCAAGACTATTTGCTGGAACAGAAGGGACTATCGGGATTGAAGGGGATGGCTGCTACAGAGTCAGATAGAGAAATAGAAGAGAGCGAAAGTATTCTGGAGGAACAGGAAGCTGCGAAAGATTATAAGGAAACGATAACGGCGTGGAACAAAGAGTACATTCCATCGGTACGTATATCCCAGTCGCTGAACCTTACAAACTCGTCGCTGTGCATAGTGGATCAAGAAGACGGCATTGGCACATCATCTACATCAGTAATAATAAACAGTGGGGATTTAACTCTCGACTGGGACGAATTATTCGAACAGGAGCCTACAAAAATTCGAACATTAACTGCGTGTCTTGTCTACGCCAGTATATTTATTCCGGCAATGGTCGTCAGGTTCTACAAGACATTCTCAGCGACGAACACATTAAAGCTTGTCAGTGCGCAAGCCATTCATTCATTCATGTGGAATGGACGGGTACGATAAATGGACGCAAGAAACATACGAAACTGAGTGTTCCGAAAGGGGAAATCCAATATTTTGCATGGAAAGCGTCACACCTGAAGAGGAACTCGCAAGAATGGTGGATGCAGTTGCTGAAACCGATGAACGTGAAGTACGTAAAAGACACTGGGGAGGTGATATCGTTCAAACCGCAGACGGGCAAGTTTTACACGGACGGCAAAGTCATAAATACGAACTGGACTTCGGAAAAAATCGCTACACTCACGATCGAAATTCAAATATTATTATACTTCTTTGCGAGAACCGCGCTTTCACGGAAGCCGAAGATATGGAAGCATTTACACGAACGCCTGAAGGCATTGAATTTATCTGCACAAAACAATACAATGAGAGGATCAAGAGCTACATCCACATTGCAAGAATACTGGTATTTCAAGAGTCGGTAAAGAACAGGTTCGAGAGAGCCAAAAAAAAATTTGAAATCGACAACGCAGAGTTCTTGACGGACGAATATAAAGACACGGCATTGACACTGATAAAGGACATACTGAAAAGGAACAACACACAGGAATCTGAATTTGCAAAATGGACATTTAATCACTTTAATCAGAGAACGGGGAAGAAGAATAACCTGTTCTTTTACGGACCACCGTCGACGGGGAAGACGATGATAATGAACTCAATGGTGGAATGTCAGTTCAATTTCTGCAGACTCACGGGACTGTCACCCAAGTCGAGCTTCAATTTCAGCAGCCTACTGCACACGAACGCATGCATAATGGACGAGTGTAAACTGACAGAGAATCAATTCGAGCAATGGAAGCTGTTGGCATCCGGGATGGCCATGTCGACGGATGTAAAATACAAGGACACGTGCGACGTGCAAAAGTGCGTGTTGTACACATGCAGCAATTACCCGAATTAAACTTGTTAACGAAAATGTAATCATAATATATAATAATATATAATGGACAATGTAATCATAGAATAGTGCATGTTTAATAAATAAAGTAACCCAAAAAAACGGCCCGTGTCTCATTTATCAAATGACATAAATGCACACATTTACAAACATGGAGGTGTAGGTCAATCATTGTCAACCTTGAGAAAGTTAGGTCAGTGTGCATTTACAAACATGGAGAAATTTTTGGTAAAGGTTAGGTTAGGTTAGATATTTAGATATAAATATTTTTGGTATAATTTTCATATAAAAAGGTGATTGTATAAAATAGTAATACGTATTTTAAAGGCAAATTTAGGCAAAATTAGAGGTATGTTTGTGATTTTTTTCTATCGAGCCAAAGATGCTCAATCGTGTTTTGGCTATTATGGGTGACTGTAAAAAATCCTAAAGATTTTTATGTAAATTTTTTGAGGAATAAACTGTAGTAGTTTAATAACAGTGATTTTTCACACACAGCATTGCAATTTGTGAACCCATGTCGCCTTAAACCATATACACCGATATTTATGTTAGTACCGATAGTACTCGTAATAGCAGTATTTTTGAAAAATCGGTGATACAGACCCTGGGGTCAGGTCAAATAAACTTGAACTGTTGTCATTGGATAGCATTTTGACAGTTCTAACTGTTGTCAACATTGTTCTATAGACCTGACCGATCGTTGCTCCAACCTGGTGGTGTTTATTAATCGAAAACCCTCATTATTTTAATTTTTAAATTATAGTTTATTATTTGGCAACACATCAAGCTTAGTTTATTGAGCCAAGCAATCAATCAGGTCAAAATCAAGAATGTTTCGATTAAATAGGAATAAATATGTAATGATCTATGAAGAAAGAATGGGGACGATTTTCGGTATTTGGCTCAGGAATTAATTATCTGATCTATTCGCTACATAGAATATTGAGCATTATAGGTCTTTTAAGAACAAGCTTGCATCGCACTACGTTTTCTAAAGCGGCACAAAAAATTAAATGCTGTCGTTTCATGAGCATATCCGCGGTAAGTACACTATTCGATCTACTGTTCATAGCCTTATTCAGTAAAGCTGTATACCTCAAGCCAGGGACTAATATCGATATTTCAGTATCGATATCCAACAAATACCTATCAATATCGGTATTCAATATTATTACCGGTATTTTGGTATCGGTACCTAAATAAATATACCGATATTTCAATAAAATAATACCGATCGTTAAAATAAGTAGTTATTTATACCGATATTTAAAAAAAAATCAGTATGTATCGATCATATCAAAAGTTATTGATACAAGTGGCGATAACTTCTGGAAAATATCGATATTCAGTCCTTGCTCCAAGCGGAGTCGCCGTAAAAAAAATTGCCACTACAAGCAAACTAAATCTTTAGGCTGGCAACATTCATCCCTGATCGCTATGCGCCACGTTCTGGTCTATAGGGATCATCTTTTTGCTGACGGAGTAAATAGGTGGCGAGTCTATTTTGCCTGCAATCGCTTGGACTCTGCTCTTAACGGACTCTAGTGGCGCAACATCGACTTTCCCATCTTCGCTGATACTCGACGACGAATGTTGGAAAGAACCGCCCACTTCAGTGTTGCCATAAATATGTTGCGGTTCCCTGACGTTGCCGTAAAGATTGTAATTATGTATCAAGGCGGAAACTCTGTTCGAGGTGACGGGAAGACTGCTGTGTTCTTTAGGCAGATGTTCAGTTACGTTTAGTTGTTCAGTCGTCACTGGTTGGTTGATCTTGAAGTCTGGTTTGGGCGGAGGGGTTTCGTCTTCTTGTATGGAGGATTGGTTGCTAAGTACTGGGTTTTGGGGGGTGAAAGTTTGGGATTGAGGGGTGGAATTTTGGTTTTGGGGGGTGAAGGTTTGA
Source organism: Acrobasis repandana (assembly GCA_963576875.1). Classification (NCBI taxonomy): domain Eukaryota; kingdom Metazoa; phylum Arthropoda; class Insecta; order Lepidoptera; family Pyralidae; genus Acrobasis; species Acrobasis repandana. Next base: position 7,156,849 of record OY756238.1, read on the forward strand.
TTTTGGGGGGAGAAGGTTTGGTTTTGGGGAGTGAGGGGCGGGCCGGTCTCCGCGGGGGGACTGAGGGCGGCGCGCCACTCGATGTTGGGGTGCCGCGCGCGGATGCAGTCTACCACGTCGAGGAGATTCTTTGCGTCCATTGCTAGGACATGAGCGGCTGCGAGCATTCGTCTGAAACAAAATGTATGAATTTGTACCTTTAAAGAAACGAGCGAAACACGTAGTCGCATATGATGAGTAACATCTGACATCGCCTTGGTAATGGCCAACGCTACCATCGTGGGCGCTCATTGGTCAAATCAAATAGCGCGCGCTTCCCCAGATTCTATTACACACTTCGTCGCATTTTACGAAATCACTCCCACAGATTGCAGGAAAGCGAGAGGAAAGATGTTAACATCGTTTTTTTATTCACTGGAAAACGCCTCATTGAATGAGCAAGCGAAGTGATCCAAGTTCTCCAATTGGGGCTCACCAAAGACCTTGTAACTACAAGAAATCAGCGGGAAAAAGGCGTGAATATGCATGTGTTGTCCGCCGCACAGGGGATTCAGTAATGTTTTCCATAGACAACGTGTTGTCTACACCATGTGTACACGTTGTCTACGGAAAACATTACTTTTAAAATGGTGTCTTTTTTTTGCTTGTTTCAATAGGAGTTTCCCCTCTATGTATACCTATAGGTACACAATCCTACCTCTATGGGGCTAACATTAGTACTTGATGTGGTGGAAATTATTCTCTTAGGTTAGTCCGAAATAAACTTTGTTTATGTTAGGTACTCAGTGGTATTTTGTCTATAAGGTTGTCAAGGTAGACTCACTTGGTGTATTCGTCGTGCAGTGTGGTGTTAGCGTACTGTATTGCGAGCCTCATCGCCTCCACTAAAGCTGCCATGTCCTTGCTAAGTACTTGATGTGCCATCTCCACCTCCCTGACAACCAGATATTTAGGTTTTTAAAGAAAATCTTAGGTTTTTCGTAAAACTATGGGTTGCTACACACTCATTCGGGCCGGCATTAATTGGCACAACCGGGCGCAAAAATCGGTTTTTTTTTTTCAATTCAATTCAAAATATCTTTATTATCATAGGATATTTATAATATCCCTTAATAATAGTCACTTTGTTTTGTTTTGCACAAATGTTGACGTCAAATCGTTACTTACAGCTTAGTTTACGCCGCTTCCTAGGCGCAAGTGCAGAAGAAGCGGCAACAAACTGCACTGCACGTTTTCTCCAAAGACGTCAACTAACAAACTTAAAATTAGTTATATGGATGGACTGAGATTACATTGTTGGTTATTTCATAATTAAATTGAATTATAAGAATTACGAAATTTAAAATAATGTAAATTTAGTATGTACCAATGTACCTAAATTATGACATGTCTAAGTATACAAACCTTTAAGAGGGACTCGCGCCAAGCTTAAGCCAGACTTTTTATATAGGATACAGGGGACAGATAGGATTTTTACATAGGATATATGTAGAAATGTTCGGGGAAAAAGTCAATATAATTGCTTGGGGTCGGCTTTGTTGCTCGTCAAATACTGCTGAACCGACAATGCCGGCCCGAATAAGTGTGTAGCTACCCTTAGAAGCTTAATCAAGGACGAAGGGATGTTTTTACAAGCTTTTATTTAGCTTGCTAGCTTGTGCCGTGTGGTTCCCGGCAAAGTAGAATAGGACCACTCCTAGTCTTCCCGTAGATGTCGTAGAAGGCGACTTAGGAAGCACAAGCTAAACAGTTAATCTTATGAACATCAAAATGAGACCTCTCCAACCCGTCTGGCCAGCGTGGAGAGTGTAGGCCAAATTCTCTGACTGCTCTGGCTAATATATGGTTTTGGTAGAACAGAGAGGGTCGTGCTCTTGCAGTGGAGACTAAAAAACGACCGATGATGATTTAGCTTGCCATTGTTTTTGGGTCCAATGTTGTAACTTATATTTGTAACTATATTTGAGCCACTTCCCGATTTCTGATTGAAATAATATTTCGTATGCTAATGTAAATCAGATGACAATGCAATATTATTATGACAAAAAGCTGATCTGATGATGGATCCGGAAGGTGGCTATAGGAACCCTGTAATAAAAAGACGCAACCCCATCGAGTTTGGGTTTATTACATTTGAGATTTACATAGATCGTTCCTCACACTCGCCCTGAAGATGATCGTCTCACTCAATCAATCGAAACCTGGTCGGCCTTTTCCGATTATATTACGTAAGTCAACCGTTTTAAATTAATTAATCATAGTTATGTCACGTAAGTTTAAAAAAAATAGACTTACCTTTGCGCAGTGTGTGGAAACGGTACTACAATAAGGTCGACGGTCGCACACAGCGCCCTCAACTCTGTCCCCACCGCGCGCACGCTGGCCAGGACGTCGGCGGGGGGCGCGGCCCGCTGGGCAGCTTGTGCCAGTCTCATCACACTTCTCACTACGCCTGTTGTAGCGGAGTAGACAGGTTCTGCATTCTCGCCGCTGCGCGCCATCTAGAGGCGAAAAGACAAGTGTCAGATAAAAATTGCTGTATAAACTGCATCGTTCGTTTATTTCTAAATAGATGGCGTTATCCGAACTTACTCGATTATGAGTAGTTTTGTACTAGGCATGCGTAATCTCGACTCCGAGGAGTGTTTCGGCTCACTGAATCTTACCTATTCCTACTCCCTTATCGGCTCCAGCTCCGAGGTCCGTTAAGTTTCGCTATTGAATCTACAGAATACAGACGTCCTTTCTGGTACCGGTTTTAATACAGAATAATATTGACTCCTGACTCCCGATTACTCCCGAGACGCGTTGGAGCCGAAACGCGGCTCGCGACCTGACAGACGCCGCCGGTTCCCGGCGGTACCAAGATCGGTGCGGTCTCAATAACTCGCGGGAGCCGATAAAAATTACCGGGATTCAGTACAGGTATCGGCTCCTGTTGATGAATCGGCTCATTTAAATATTTAATATAAATCTGGAGTTACCCATGTCTATTTTGTACGATTCAATTCCAAAATTTCTTGATTTTTCTCCACAATCTTACATTACAGAACCTAACAACGACATAGGTACATCGTTAGCCATAGGTTAGTAGAAGATTGTGAGAGACTGGTTTCTGAACTAAGCAGAACTTGTTTCTCAGAACAATATAGGTAGGTACATCAATCAAAAATGTATGAAATATCAGGCTAGTAAAAGCAACTGAATAAACAGCGTTTAGTATCCAACGGTGAGTTTAACATAGAAGTTTCTGGGATATGTTCATTGCTATTTTTGTATACTGTCTCATTGGTAAATCATATGTCATGCTTTAGTGATTGGGGAAGGTACATAAGGTACATGATTGCTCTTAGAGTGATATATCTACTATGGGACCAACACGTTAATCGTAAAATATCGGCTATTCTTTACTTACACTTTGCCATAGTACATTATTTTGTATGAAACAGCTGATTATTTTTCTTAATTTAAGAGTTGGTCACAGTCCAAGTTGGTTATATATTAACATTTATTTTTTATTTTATTTACCTTATCGTCACTGGGAGGTCTCTCTTTAGAATTCACTGTATTGGCTGGACTAGTTTCTGTCGAGTTCGTACCTAAAATAAAACAAAATATTTAGACGTAAATGTATGATATAAAAAATGTGTAGCGGTCTGTGTTGTCATCTAAAAGTAAAAGAAATGTGTTTTCATAGACACAGAAACAGTTCTTATGTGCCAACTGCTTAAAATATTGTCTTTACGTCGGATTTTATTAAAAAAAACTAAAGAACAAACAAAGGTTTTCTGTTCTTTTCTTTGTTTTTTTGTAATTCCATTTGTTTATGGTGCAATAAAGAGTATTTGTATTGTATTGTAAAGGCAAAAAACAAGAGAATGCATTAGCATTAACTCCACCTTTTGCACGAATGCGGTCAATAAAGATTTAATAAATAAACATGGATGTTGACTCTAAAAGTAGATTTAAAAAAAAAATTGTATACGTATTTTTCTTTTTTCTGATTAGCAAATAATTACAAAGATACATCGCATTTAAATTCCGCATGACGTCACGATCAAGTACAATTTTTACTTGACGGTGACGTCAATCACCCCCACTCAGAAACTGCGACGCCCTGTATCTTTGTGAATTTTCACTACTTTGATAAACTGAAAATATGGGTCCATTATTTTTAGATAATCTAACTGACGGACCTAATTAAATATAATTTTTCGGACCCAATCCACGCCCACGTCCCTATAATAGATAATAAGTATTTCTGACTTACCTGACGGCGGTTGACTAGAGGTACGCATCTCAACTGTATTATTTTCCGATCTGTGCTCACTGGGCTCGCTCTCCGTCGACACTTGCATGTTCGACAGCCGCTTCTGTTTTAAGAGATTCAACGAATTAGATTTATGTTGATATATCAAAAAAGTTTATAACCAATTAGATTTTAATATGGGCGACATATAGCGCGAAGAAACAATGGCGGATGGGGCAGAAAGGTTCTCGAATGGCGGCGAATATAAAATTTTAATAGTTTTATTATTATACACTCATTTAAAACCTGTGATGTGGTGTTATGACTTCCTACGGCCATTTAATTACATAATCTATACTAATATTATAAAGCGGAATAGTTTGTTTGTTTAAACGCGCTAATCTCAGGAACTAATGGTCCGATTTGAAAAATTCTTTTTTTGTTGGGTAGTCCATTTATAGAGGAAGGCTTTAGGCTATATAACATTACGTTCCGACAACCACGCGAACGAAGTCGCGGGCACAGCTAGTATCTATATAATTTTACAAATTTATTTTGACTTTGATGAACTTGTCATTGTCAAACATTTGTTTACGGTCTGCGCTAATGCTGCTCTCTGGCGGCAGAACATTGCAGTATCTCCTATTAGATTTTAATACTGAACTGTGGGCGACATTGCAACATGTTGGGCGCCTAACCTGTCACCAGTTAATCCACACTTTCAAGTTTATTAATGTATCATAATATGTTTTGTCTAGAATATCACCAATTTCATTAATGTATCAAATGAAAGTACAAGTACGTCTGACCTGGTATGGCCACGTAATGAAGAAAATGGTTGACTTGAAAGTTCACGGATATAGAAGAAGAGGAACACCGGGAAAGACAGAAATAATGCGTGGGATCGTATATGTGGGGGGAACTGGGGGTAGAACATGGAGATGGTAAAAGACAATAAAATTATGGAGGGAATTGCCATACAGAGCCGAACCCAAAAAGGGAAAAGACGAGGAAGAATGAGAAGAAGAAAGTACTTTCCTACTTTTTAGGAAAATTGAGACTAAAAATAATTTACCAAATTATCTTCCTGCATTTGAAGCCATCTTCTGTCCTCTTCACTCTGATGTTGCTGTCTCGCTAATTCAGCTAGCAACCTTCTTTCCACAGCTTGCTCCGTGTCGAATTCCGGACTCTGTTACATAAGGAATAGGGGTCAGTTATGTTTGGTTTTCTTCTCACTTGGATCTTAGGAACTAACGTTGATGTTAGTGTTATATTTTTATACATTCTTATTGTTTTAGGATAAACAGACTTGTTAACATGTTCCCCGACCGAGAAAATTGTATTTTTCTCTTGAAACCTTAAAAAAATAATATACCAACACAACGTTAGTTTTAAAAGTTGAAATTACTTTTGGCAGTTTCAGATTGTTTTTAAATGTATTGCCGAAAAAAAGTAAAAAATATATATTGTGGCATTCATAAATAAGTAACCAAAAGTGATTTCATTTGAAAATACAAAAGTAATAAAACAAAAAATAGAACCAAAAATCTACCGGAAAACCCAATGGCCACACAAAATTCTGTAAAAAAGAAAAATAAGGACTCAATTTACAAACAAAGAAAAAAATTAAATACGTACTAATAATTATATAAAAAATATACAAGGTATATATACAAATGTGTTAAGCTTGACGAGTACCTATACCAAATATTTTAATGACTTATATGGATTTTTGTATTTACATGTATCTACAAATATAAACGTAACACGATTCATGTTTACAAATGAACATAAAAACTATTCTACCACTAACGGTGCCTACTCCAACCAAAATGTGACTTTACAAACAAACGGCAACGAACTAATTACATAAAAAAATTCGTCCAGCTTGTTTACGTATCAAAAACAAACTTCCGATTGCTGTCTAAAAAAATCCTAATCATGCATCGTATACCAACATAAAACCATGCGCCATAAACTACGAGTACAAGTCACCTGAACAGCTTGCGGCATCGTCGGGACCGAACACTCTTGCCGCGTCGCGTACAAGCTGTGCGCGTCAACCGCAGACGTGAACTGCGGGCGGAAGCTCGCCGACGACTGAGCGGCCTGCGGCGTCGCCTGCGGCTTATATAGCATCGGCTGCGCCCCCACCACCTGAGAGCTAAAATGCTGCGGCACGTACGACATCGGCCCTACGACGCCCATCGGCTGGGGCATATACCCTTGAGGGTAAACCGGACTAGACGACCTAAGGAACTGAGGCTTCCCTGGACTCTGGGAGTACGGGATACCCTGCACCACACCTACCGGAACGCCGTACGAAGTAGGGTGAGAAGCGGACATGCCCGAAACGGACGGACGGTAAGGTTTAGACATCGCTTTTTGGGCGGCGATCGCGGCGCAACTCTTAACATTCTCCCCCCCAAAGTCGTATATTTCCTCGATCAACGGGGGATCGGGTTGATGTCTCATCTTGTTGACTACACTAGCGGCGAGTTGCGCGTTGATCGCGCCTTGAACTGAGAACTGACCTACGTCTTGCTCCCGCCGGCTCCTAGGCGGAGGGGAGGCTGGCACGGAATGCTGGCGAGTGAAAGGCGCTATCGGCACTGGGGATCCTCTATGGGACAAACTGCCTCTAGCATTTCGTTCTAACGACCCCATTCTGACTGGGACTCTCTCTGCTGTGGACAACGTCCCTCTAGTATTCCTTTCGAGGGACCTGATTCTACTAGCGTACGGCTCGGCCGGCGTGTCAGGCTCAACTTGAGGCGAAGCAACAGGAGAAACCTGATTCTGGCATAAATTATCGCAACTCGCGCCTACGACAACTGTTAACTCATCGGTCTGTTCAGGGACTATCGGATCTAGCTTGTGTAGACTAGCGACTGGGATGGGGACGGTTTGGAGTGGTATGTCGATCTTTTCGTCGGGCTTGGGGTGTATGATTTTGTCTTTGATTGGGTCGTTTTCCGGCAGCGTTTCGGCGAAGTCGACGGCGACGGTGTTGAATACCGAGGCGGGCGTGGTGTAGGCCTGCGGGTCCAGCGCGCGCGCCTGGTTCTCCCGCAGCAGGTGCGCCAGCACCAGCGGGTTCTGGGCCACGATGTACGTCTGCGGGGCCGCGCCCACAGACTGCGCGGACGACGACTCCACTGCTGCGAACAACCATTACAGTTCATTAAATAAATAAAAAAAGACAACTCTCAGGCTTGAAACTACGTCAAGCGGACGCCCCGAAGGGGTTCAGTCCGTCTCTGTCACTAACCCTACGTGCGATAAAGATAGCTGTATAATCGGTCGGATAATCGGCCGCTTATTTGCCTAAATTTCACGCGGGTTCATAACACAGTGTTGATACAACAATAAATCAATCTCCTTTAATTCAACTTTGCTATTATGATTATGGACGGTGGATACTATGTATACATGGAGTTACTATAAGTACCTAGTGCTGACTTTGTTAAAGAAATTTACCTACTTATAAAATTTTTCATCTCATCTATTCGAAAAACTATGATTTTATCCCAAATATTTGGGGCTAAAGTCACTGGTAATTCTCTAGACACTGAAAAGTTAAAAGTAAATTCCCTGGGCGTTAAAACACGTTTGAAAATATTGGCAGTCAGCTAAAAAAAAGAATTTAGTTTTAAAATTATAAAATATAGGCAAGGCCGTCGTAATTTTTTAAACTTGGAATACAACACGTTTTACGTGGATGAATGTAGGTCAAAATGTTTTGGTTCTCTTGCTTCAAAATAATAATTTATTAAAAACCAATAAACTTTGATTTAAATAGTAATTTTATTATGGAACTATTAGGTTATTTTTACAACTATTTTAAATGTGACTATTTCTTGATGAGGCCGATAGTAAATAAATATGAAGTTTACGTATAATATACATATTTAAATATATAAAGAATTAACACACAAGGAAAAAGTAATTAAACGATTCTAATGACTGGAAAATGGATAAGATGTGGTGGTCCCAGAAAAATATTTTCATAGTACTTCCTCCGTGTAAACGCCACCAAATAAAGGTTAGTAACTGACTGTTAAACTCTGATTAGGTATATGTAGGTATTCTACTTTCGTCATAGGTATATATTTTTTAGATGGAGATGAAAAGAAGAATGTACGGTGTACGGTAATAGTTTTATCTCAGGCGATATACTTGAATCCCTCGCTTCACTCAGGATTCCACCGTAGAATCACGAGCGTAGCGAGGGTGGCATCCTTCGTTTCGCTCTGGATTCAAAGTAGCGCCCTCGCGTTAAAACTATTACCTTTACGCCTTGTAGCAAAATCTACTATTGTAGAACTCATTGCGACAAAATAATAAAAACCAAAGATATCAGCCGACATATTATACCAAAATCTCCCATTTGAATGGCACCCGTGGCCGGCGAAGGCCGGCAAGCGGGGAGGACAACGGCCGAGCGAATAGAAAAGTCAGTAGGTTAATTATTTATTGTATATGCGGGAGAAAAAAAAGTTAACAAAAAATTAGTCTTGTATTTAACGATTATGTTTTGTCACAGGTATGGCACTTCATAGAAGCGGAGTATCATTTATGCCTACACTACTACAAACAAAACTATACATCCGTGCACACGTCAATGCGTGTGTGTTCGCCCGCTCAACACCCTCGACAAAGGTCCGTTCTGTATGTAATACTTATATTAATTCTGTGGTTTTGTGTTCCATAAATGATTCTGATTACAAGATTTTAATATATATATAGCTAGCAAAATCAACGTGTATATCAGGATGACTGGTTATTAGTTCTGGTGGTGTGGGACCGACTCACCGGTGAGGTGGGTGCCGGGCCGCGTGGGCTTGGGCGGGGGCTCGTCCCCCCACGACGCGGCGGCCACGCGTCTGTTCTCCCGGCGCATCGTGTCCCACGCTGAACTGCGCTCTTCTTGAAGAATTTCGCTGAAAAAATATTCTTTTTATTTATATATAATTTTGTTTGTTTGTAAACTTTATTTTTAACAAAACAAAAAAAATACATCTTTAAAGCCTACTGGCATTTACGCAGGAAATAAGATCGACATCACTAGGAAAGATATTCAAAATAGTTTCCTTCGAGCCATGTGCAGGGACCTGGGATGTTAGCATCGCCATATATTACTTAACTTTTCATCAGGGTACTTTTAAATAAAACTGGCGATGCTTTAAATCTTGTAAATTTCTTATTTCACTGGATAAAAACACTTTACAAAAGATCTTACTTTTTCTATAAAAAAACGCGGCATTTCATACAATGTCAAAATTGACAATTGACAGTCCACAGCTTGGACGGTGTTGCACTTTTGCAAATTATCTTACAATTTATGGTTGCTAGTATAAATAAAAATATGGCTGATTTTGGAAATGCGAACAGTCTCTGCGAAGATTCGTAGAACTAGCATCTTGACATCACAGAGAACAACCTCGGTGGACTATTTGTTCAGGCCAATATGAGTCTTATTATTTAGGAAATAAGATTGAAAGTAAAACTTACAATAGTGTTTCCTTCAAGCTATGTGCCGTAGGTCTCTGCGAAGGCTCATAGGACCAGCATCTTGACATCACAGAGTATAACCTCGGCGGACACTTCGGAGGTAGAGCCAGTCGTTCTCCATTTTCCAGTTTCCCAATGACGTCATTGTTCTTCACTCCTATGAAGGGCTTGACTCCAAGCATTAGGATCTCCCACATGCACACACCTGTAATAGGTAGATATTTTACATTGAAATAGAAAATACGTTCATTTATGACACATAAAGTTTTTAAATAGTGTCAAATCTAATGAGAAAATTACAGAAATTAAAGTAAAAGAGGAGAGATTCAATTTAAAGGTTTTTTTTTTAAAGAATATTTTTTAAAACCTATAAACCGACTTCAATACACGGCTTCAGGTGAATACCAAGCAGAAGTGGCGCAGCTTTTCTTCGCACATTTGCGAAAAACAGCCACTTAAGGGCAAACGTGCGAAGAAAAGCTTCACATTCTCACTTTAAATTGTAAACAGTAGTTCATAAAATTGTTTGACGGACTATCTAGGGCTTGGTAGAAACAAAATTTTAAATGATACTTATCTCCGTTTCCTTTCAAATAATTTATTATAAATGGGGGGCAGCACTGGACCCTAGAAAATTCTAGTATGGCCTTAAGTCACAGAAAAGCTAATTTCCAATAAAGGTTCTTGGTTTAAAAACCAAACTACTCAACCGGTTTTAATAAAATCGGCCCTGAGAAGTATATCCATTCAAACTAAAATAATTTCTTCTAAGGTCTTCAAGTAATCGCGAAATATACATAAAAAAATCTATCGAATTGAGAACATTCTCCTTTTTTAAGTCGGTTAATAAGATAAGGAGATATTACTGCAATGTTCTGCCGCCAGAGTGCAGCATTAGCGCAGACCGTAAACAAATGTTTGACAGTGACATGTGCATCAAAGTCGCAATAAATTTGTAAAACTATATAGGTATTAGTTTGTTAAAGTTTGTTGTTTGTGTTTGGCCGTGGAAAGTCATAACACCACATTACAAATTTTAAATAAGCGAATAATAATAAAACTATTCAAATTAAATACTTTTATAATTATTTGTTGCGAAAAAATATGACATGTAGAATGACAGCAGATTGTTTACTGTGTGTGCTAGTGCCGGCATCTACGCCGTGTTTTGCGTAATATGTATTGGAATCACGTGAACGAATCGACAAGTACATACCAAACATCCAGACATCTGAAGCGGACGTGAATCGCCTAAAGTTAATAGATTCTGGCGCCATCCACTTGATTGGTAGTTTTCCACGAGATGCCTTGTAGTATGATTTGTCGTCCACCATTTTTGATAATCCAAAATCTGCCAACTGAAATAACAATGGCAATGATTAGATCATCCTTGATCTCCATTACCCATTATTCAGGAAAAGTTTTATTTAGAAATCGTCGCCACAGCCAAAAATAATGTTCTTTCACGCAGAAAACTTAGAAAATTTGACATTGTTTTCAAAAAAATTCAACATGAATAAAAAAAATTTTACTTTTTATATATTGATATTATACTAATGTAGTGGTCTAGTATAGCCTGTGCTATCATTTATTACGCTATATTTACTGGTCCCGGCTGTCCATCATTGTATGATAGTTATAGTAAAATTTAACAGAACACGTATGAACTCTATACGGGCCTGCTCCGTCATGACGTGCACAAAACAAAGGAGGAATACTCTTCCTACTGATTCAACATAAAACTTGGCCCATTTGGAAATCTTTAAACAGACTAAGAACGCAGTTGGGCCGTTGTAAAGATAATCTGGTCAGGTGTAAAATGATAGACAGATCGCAAAATATTTGAGAGTGGTTTCTCTCCACAAACTATGGAGCACCTACTTACGTGTCCCAGGTGCCAAAAAACCGGCACCTGGGATGACCTGATGGCCGCAAATTATACGGCTATCGAAGTAGCCCGATACTTGAGTGACAAAATATAGTAAAGTACCATCGACACGAAAAGAAGCAGAACATAAAACTGATGTGACGACACATCAGTTTTATGTTGAATCAGTAGGAAGACTATTCCTCCTTTGTTTTTTGCACGTCACGACGGCGCAGGCGCCATGGTCACACACTTTTTTCTATAACATGACAGAAAAGCACAAGGATTAAACCAAACTCTATGGTTATTGTTCTTTGCTGAGTTATTGTATTGTTCTTAGGTTATTTGCACCAAACGGCCTAGTGTTTGTTTTGACAGAACGATTTCAAACTATTAAACGCCATCTATTGAGAATGTTTTTAACCTCGTTTTTTTTCACTGGAAAACGCCTTATTATTTGCTAATAACAATATTTTTTTATAATCTACCTGAGGAGCTAAAATATATTTTTTTTGTCCACATCCGTATTACACACACAAAAAAAATTAAGCTTATGTGTTTTCCACTTTGTTACCAATAATCAAGTAGGTACCAATGAAAGTAATTATGAATTACCTTGACGCAGGTCGGCGTGGAGACTAGAACGTTCCTCGCTGCGATGTCCCTGTGCACAAATTTCTTGCTCTCCAAGTAGCTGAGAGCTGTGGATAGCTGGTAGATGTACAGCACTAGTGTGCAGGTCTCCAGTCTGAAAAGGAGATGTTAACATTGACCGTCTTGTTAAACGGTACTAACTTAAATACTACCTCTCTATGAAAACAGCTAACTTTCGGAAGGCGGTGAAGAATTTACCTTATCGGAGGCCATATTTGTTATGACAAATGCCAAACTAAAATCTACAATGTTTCGCCGCGCCATTTATGAATACAAATCGTTTATGCTATTCTGCGTATGAGGGTTCAGTTATTTGGCCAAAATGCTATAGGTTATTCGCTGTTTTACGAAACCGACCTGTTAATGCCAAACAGCTAGAGGTTTTGACAATTAGCGGAATATAGTATCCAACTGCGACATATGCATATAAGACTGATTGTTGAACAATTTCTAACTAAAACAGAAAGTAAAAAAGAAAATACAAACCTTAAACTGTTAAAAAAATTATAAATACCGGTTTCAATGATCAATGAAAAAATCTTCGCTCATGAAATTAGTTGTGGAACGATAAAGATAAATAAATAAAATGATGACGTCATAATAGTGGTTACCTCCTCGCATTTTGCTGTAAGTAAGCCCTCATCTCGCCGAGCGTGGCCAGCTCCATGACGATCCAGATGGGCGGGCTGCTGCACACGCCCACCAGCCCGACGATGTGTGGGTGCGAGAACTGCTGCATTATATCTGACAAATAAACGATTTTCAGTCAAAAAAAAAATAAGGTATTTGAATTTCTGTCCTGTATTGTAATTTATTTTGTACTGTTAGAAATTCAACTGAAAGAGATATCTACTTTTGCGTTTTTCTTGTAATATTCTTAGCATAGGTACAATAAGTACCTATGCCTGTACCTATACCTATACCTTTAAATAAAATAAAGTTTTTTTAATCTATGTACGTACTTACAAAATCTTAATTAAAGTTTGAGTAAAATTGAAATGCTAAAAATATCGTAAGTAACATAACACAAGGGCTTATAGTATTTAAAAAGTCTGGGCAAAAGTATATGATGAGATACATGTTATTTTTTGAAAACTTTATTCGGCCTTGAAAATCCTATTAATACGAGTATTATAAAAGAAAGTTTTGAAAAGGATGTATTGATGTCTGAATGTTTGTTTCACTTTAACGCCAAAACGGCTGAAAGGATTATAACTAAATTTGGCATGTAGATAGCTTATTACCTGAATTAACACGTAGTGTTCTTCACATTTATCTCGGGAAAATGTGAGGTCCCGTGGGATTGTCAAAACTTCGACCAAGGTCGTCGTCGGCTAGTATACAACGTGGAAGGGACATACCCGTAATAAATCAAACCACGGTCTATACTAGACCATTATAGTATAATAAAATTAAAATAACAGCCAAAGAACAAAAATAATTTTCGACATTTCCATACAAAAGTGAGCGGCCGCCCGGGTGATTTGTATGGGAAAGTCGATTTTTTTTTGGTTTGTTGACTGTTATTTTAATTTCATTATACTTAAGTCATCTAGTATAGCCTGTGGTTCGATTTATAACGGGTATGTCCCTTCCACTTTGTATGTACTTAAAGTGTTTTTTTTACATATCTACTTACATGCTTCTTCGAGGAACTTTTCTGCTGTGTCTAGATCGGCATCCATCTTGCAAGTCTTCACGGCCACTGGCAGGATATACTCCCCACCAGTAACCTTCCCTTGCTGTCGCTGTTGGGCTAGCTGTCGTCGTAAAGATGGATGATTCGCTGACGTCACTCGACATGTGCCTAGAAAAATACACAAAATAAAATAGATAACTACTCGTACAACTTTACAACTAGTGGCTCTGTGAGCTTTAGACCTCGCGAGTCTTTCTTTGCATAACCCATCACACCCTGGCCCCTTGAAGTTAATTGAGTGAAAAAGTTGTTCAGACAAAAAAGTTGAGTCTTAATAAGGGTAACAAAAAATTAAGACATTATTGAAAATTTTTCCATGAAATTGTTGAAATATGATATTATGCAAGTTTTCAAGCAACAATACACCGCAATTTTGAAAAATAACCAGAAAATGAATCGACAATAAAATTCCGTGTAACTGTCAGTCCTGCTCACAAAATTTCATGAGAATCGATTAAGAAATGCGACCTGTAGGAGAACATACGGACAGCTGGATACGAACCAATTTTTGACCAGTTGAAACAAAGACCCTTCGGTCGCGCTTCACGCTCGGGTAATCAGAAAAATGCTTGGGCTCTTGGAAGAGCTGTTGTGTGTTTCTTGTTAATAAGATTATTATAGACTATTAACAAGTCACACTCTATGTATAGATTACATAGAGTGTGACTTATTAATAGTCTATAACGATAGAGGAGTAGAATATGTTTTAGGCATGAAAAGGTACTGGCTGGTAGAATATGCGAATTTTTTAAACTTAAGAACGCTGTAATGGTTTCCTTGGCACATTTTTCTTCAAAATAATCCATTTCATCACAGTGAGTCAACCTGTATATTGAAATCCACTTTAATCCGCGACAATCCGATTAATGGGTACTAACCCCAGGATAACAATAAAAGCAACAAAAGTACTGTACCTTTGTGAACATCACCGAACTGTCCCTCACCGATGATGCCGGTGAGTTCGATCTGATTTCGCACCAATTCGTAGTCTCGTACTGAAAACAGTTATTATGAAAAAGATATATTTTTTAAGCAAAATACTAAAGTTGACAAAGAAACGTGACATTAAATAGTTTAAATGTGAGAGAGAGGTTAAATATGAAAGATTTTGGGACTTACCAGCAGGCGTGGAGTAATCAGCATCATCGTCCACAATCTCAGCGTAGTCCTCTGATAGTAGAGTAGCAGTATTGGCCTCCCACGAACTCGTCTTGCCTTCCGATGAACTACTGCTCATTTCAGCTGGAATACCAGATACTTCTTTACTCCATTGATAAATCAATCAGTGCGCCTACTGGGTTCAGGAGTGGTATTTTTCATTCAGGGAGTCACACCACAAAAGATTTGCGTGAGTGTTTCCAAACTGGCGCATTGTTAAATTGATCGTATGCGAAGGATTTGCACGAGTGGTCTTGTTCCGTACAAATGTCAAATAAAGCTTTTATAAAGAATCCGTTCCGTTTGACGCTGCTTTTTTATTTATGTTGAAATGTTTAAAATACCATCGTGAAATCAATAATACGTAAAACAATATTACTTAGGACGGTTTAAAAAATACGTTGCAATGCGACGGAACGCAAGCGGTGAGTTGGAAAACGTTTTGTGTTTCGCTGACTCCCTAAATGAAGAACAGCACTCTAGCTCGAGTATTTCCGGCTTAAAAAATGTAGAACATTTTTAGCACCTATATATTATTATAGCTACGTACTACGCTACATACAACGTACGATATCTTACAACTTGTACACTTACTTTTACATTGACAGTTGAGAGATTTCCATGCGGTTGCTTGGAAAAAAGAGAAAGAGAAGATATAATAATACAAAGAAAAAGGAATATTAGTTACTCAGAGAAAAACACATATTTAATAGAGTAAGAGTTTGTATATTTTTATTTTACTTATTTTCTCTTAGATTGTAAGAACACCTCTTTTATTATTTCATGTACACACATGTTTTGGATTGCAACCAGTTTTAATGTTTTTGTATGTTTCTTTTTGTGTAGTTTTGTAATAGTTGTAATCTGTTTGTGTGATCATAAAATAAAATAAAAACAGAATTTCCTACAGTTTTGTCAATGAGAGGAAAACCCTCAAATTTCCTTTAAATTTAAATATGTTTGATGTATTTGAGACTGCTTTATTTTATAAAATGAACACTTACTCGTTCTATTCCACAATGAGGTCTGCGAGTCGGTAACCAGTCTACAGTAGCCATCCACCAGGTCGGCTAAACTTTCTGCAGCCTGCAATATGTATAAATTGAATATATTTATTTTGATTTGTCCCTATATATATATAATATATATTGAAATGTAAAAATACATTTCCGAATCATATAGCTACCAAAACTATCGACCAAGTGGCCTTGCAAACAAATATTATATATAATAATAATAACTACTCGTAAATCAAACCCGGATCCTTCGTTACCGTGACAAGTCTCTTACCAGGTACATATTTAGCAATTAAAATATGAAATCAGAATAGTAAAGGGATGTCGGCGTGTATCGCGCTATTCACGCCCGCTGCCCGCGCCAGATTAGCCACCTAAGTCGTCATACCCCGCGCCCCTGCACCCCGCAGGCGAGAACTCATTAAAGCCGCCAGCTATATTGAATTTTTATTTGGTCTACTTTTACGACCTGCATAATTCTCTTTCAAAAGTTGAATTTACCTTTTTATATATGCCACGTGGTAAATGGCATTCATTGAGAGAGGCCTATTTCCAGCAGTGGGAGGCTAAAGGCTACGAATGATGATAATTATGCCCCGACATCAGTATTTAAAGGTATTTTACCTCGACACTGCTGCACGTGATCGTTAGCGTCTCGGTCGCTCCCTTCACTCTTAACTGTAGCGCCGCTTTACCGCACGAACCGCTCTGTAATTTTCATGACAAAAATGTTCACCTTAATTTTGGAATACTTGTAATATTAGTGTAACTGTCAAATATCCCACTAGAAATATTATAAAATTCTTGTAATTTTCAAAGAGTACCGAAGTCTACCGTACTTTGCTTTTCCACTTCGATGCATGACTACTAATATTACCTGTGTTTGTGACTGTTGTGAACAATTCGACTTAAGGGTCTGCACTGCTACGATGTCGCTGAATGATGCTATTTTGGAGTACGTTGGCGGCTCGCCTGCTTTGTGGGATACATACGAGATATCTGAAAAGAGATTGTATGTTTTACTGACACTGGCAGCTAATTGTTTTTTTTTACCTATTTAATACTTGGTATAAGCATGAAGGACAAAATACAAGAAGACTGACAAACTTCATATTAAGCGTATTTTTAGTTTAAATGTTGTAGCTAGATGGAGCCACTAGTTCGAAAGAAGGTTGTTTCGTAGTGGTGCCGCCGCTTCAAAGTCAAAGTCAAAAGTTTTTATTCAATGTAGGATAAATATATCACTTATTGAAGGTCATTATTTTTAATTATTTTTAGTGCAAAAGCTACCGATACTAGCGTTTCGCAACGACCACTGCTGAGAAGAAACGCCGAAAGAAACTCATTTACACAGTATTGGTCGCCTACGCGCCAGAAGGGCTTTGTCAGTTTACAAAGATATTATGCCTAATACAATGTTATCACAATGTAACATGTAAAGCTTGCGAACGAGTGCCAAATCCAATTTACAGAAATAAGTAACACTGAGTAGTCCGAGCTGACCAGTCCCTACTGGCGGCACCCGTTCACGAGTTGACGCGTGGATCAGCCATCGCTGAACTCAACCATATTAGAGGGAATCCAGTGACCCGACCCACGACGCCACCACCAGTCTGGACATTTTAGTGAGCATGTCAGGTTTGGGCTCACCGACCTTACCAAGAGTGAATACTAGGTTAATTTGTCTGTCACCCATTGATCGCAGTCCTTACATATTTTACAATAACTACATGAGCTAGAAATGCTCGAACACATTAAAACCGTTTGTTTCAGTCATATTTTATCATTATAGTAAGGAAGACGTAAGCTACTTCCAAGAGTTTTTATCAGAGAAGTAGTCATTTACATGATAACACGCTTTTTTAATAATTGTTTTTTAACGGCAGACTTAAACTTGGATAATGGCAACGCTACTATAGTGTCTGGAATTTTATTATAGAGGCGCACTCCGAGACCCATAAAAGATTTTTTTGTTTTTCTAACCGCATCATCTTGAAAGATGGCGGTAGAAGCGTTCATTTTCTGAACAAACAAGCGCTATCTTGATTCGTCTCTATATATTTATTTATTCTATGCCAGAAACCTCCACTTATAATAATTATTGATTGCTATAAAAGTTGATATATTTTAACACTTTGTCAGTTAGGCTTTTTCTTCTCGATTTCGCATTGTATTCAGCATCCTTGGGTGACGATTGACATGCATACTAAATTTGGAGACGAAGAAGCGGGAAGCACCCCGGGCTCTGAGGCAGCAGCTGAGGATTCAATCGGGAACGCGCTTAGAAGAAGATATATTGACACTTTGACTTACCGATGTCAGGTCCGATAGCCAACTCAACGGGTATCGCCCATTCGGTTCCCAACGCACCCGTGAATGTCTCCCGGTCGTACCCGTAATGTGTGTGCATAGTTTCCAGATATTTCAGCATGCATTCTGTGTCACTCATGCTGGCAACCTGAAAATGTAAAAAACAATTAAGGTACAAGTTCGGATCTATGAAATAGCTTTCGCAGCTGGTGACGCGTCGCTGCGACATGTCGCAGTTATAATTCGAACCCGGCGACGTGTCTGTTGCTGCCGTCTGCAGTCGTGACACGAACGTATATATATAACTTATATTAATTTTTTGTGGCGCTGTATAGCCAGAGGGACGTTCGGTGGTATCGAAGAGAAAGAAAAACCACCGAAAAATAACCGTAGTCAACAACAATTTTAACTTTATTTATGGGAAAGTTTTTAGAGTTGAGTCACTTTAGCCTACTTATGCCGTGTTTCTAATTCCTAGGAGCCGAGGACCCTAGACGCCGCGACGTGAAGATGGCCAGCTGGGGTCGGTAGATCAGAACCTGCTTGTATGACGCAAGGTGTAGGTGAAGGCGTCTTCTTCGTGAAACCCAAATTTTGGACTTATACACTTTTAATTGTATAGTTTTTTTATATCCCGACATTAGTAACGAACTTATTTTAATTCTTTGATTGGTCTGTCAGTTAGAACCAACCAAACTAATTTTGTAGGTTTGTCAACCAAATACCATAAAGAAATAAATAATAAATCTATTTATTTTTTCCTCTTTGTGCCCATATTAAATGTTTACATAATAGACTTATTTTTAGGCTGTCAATGTACAAAATTCAGTTATAAGTGCCTATATTAAATATTTTGATACAGTTTAGGCATAGAAAGCAATTTGGTTTACTAAACAATTAATCACTAGTTCCTACGCTAGGCATAGCCTGTCCTGTAGGCAACTAGTCTGCCGACCAAGTTACACATACTGTTAAATACTGAAGTGTTAACTAACATTGAGATATATTTAACACCCGACAAAAAAGAGGGGTGTTATAAGTTTGACGCTAATGTCGGTCTGTCTGTCTGTGGCACCGTAGCGCTCGAACGGATGGACTGATTTCGATGCTGTTTTTTACGTGATATCAAGTTCCCTTGCTTGTTCTGGTGATTCTTAGCTATGTTTAATGAAAATCGGTCCAGCCGTTTAAAAGTTCTTGAGGATAAACGCTTGAAAATCAGGGCTTCCTCTAATATATAAGTATAGATGGCGCTTTCGTAGCACGAATGTAGCGCGACTTGATGTCCGTATCAAGTCGTATTACATTAAATAGTTCCGATTCACATCACTAGATGGCGTTCTTGACAGTCGGTGGTTTTTGTAATTTGCCCAGTAAATAAACTTGTTATAAGGCAGATTTTAGCAGGTTCAAATGACGTACCTTCTTGAACTGCTGCTGGATGGCTTTCTTGAGCACTTTGGGTTTGATGCCTTCCAGCACGGACTTGGGCACGAACTTGTGCAGCCCGAACTCCTTCTCCAGGTATTCCATGTTGGACTTCTTGTCCAGGGATATTTGATTATCCTTACAGAAGTATCTTGGACGGAAAATATTTTTTTTTAAATACCTATTAAGGGTTGGATTTCATCTATCAGCACAGAACAGTACTTTCCTATGCTGCTATCCTTTTCTGTCGCTCAGAAGCGTCATTTGCTAGAGCGAGAGAGAGCGACGGAACGCTTTGCGCACCGGCCGTGCTGCAGCGTTCCGTCGCTCTCTCTCGCTCTAGCAAATTACTGTTCTGAGCGACAGAAAAGGATAGCAGCATAGGAAAGTGCTGTTCCGTGCTGATAGATGAAATCTAACCCTTATAGATAAATTACGATCACAAAATTATTTTATACAATAACATACACGTCTTTATCTCTAACGGGGTAGAGGCCAGGGCCTTAAGACCCCACAAGCCGTAAGGCCACATGTAGCGTGACAGAGGGCGTGAAGATGAGAAATCAAAATAGTGTTAGGTTGCTATCTGCATCACATTTAACATAATTCAGATTTTAGCCCATTGCCTCGATCGGCTTTTACGATCTGCGCGGGAAGAGAAGAACATTCATAATTTCACGGGTACATTCTTTTTTATTTTATTTTCTCAAGCCAGCATGTGAAACAAATAATCAAAACCTTTAACACACAATAGAATATAAATTTCAGCACTCACTTTATCTCTAAACAGGCTATTTGTACCGCCAACTCCTGGTCTACCATAGGATGGTTGGCATTGAGGTAGTCGTGTCGCACCTGAAAAAAAAACAAAGAATATGTAAAAAACGTACCCGAGCCGTGCCGTACCCGAGCCGTAGCCGTGTGGTTCCAGGCAGAATAGAAAAGGACCACTCCAAGTCTTCCCGTGGATGTCGTAGAAGGCGACTTCCACTGATAATAACTTGGAAACTAAAATATGTGACGTTTAGAAAAGTCGACGCTGGCGCATAAGACGTTTAGAAAAATAATTCGTACAAATTAACTAAGCTTAAATAAACACAATATCGTAAGTGCCAGCGTCCATAAGGTACCTTTACCCATGGAACGTTACATATTATTGACGCCATTACAGGAGGCCACCGACATTTAGGATGCCTATCCATTTAGGCTCATTATGTGTGAAATTTAGCTGTACCAGTTCGGCCTCGTTCATTATGGCGACAATAGAGGTCAATCAATTTATGATGGACGCTCATATCCTTGCTAATATATTAGCAACGTATATTAGATACCTACTGATTTGATTGAATTCGTTTTGCTCGCGCAAACATGTTTCAGCAAATTCCAGCGACAAAGGCTGAGTGCCTTTGTCGCAAATAAGAATCACAGTACCGAGTGGAACTTCTGTGCTTCTGTACCCAGTTTTCCTGTTGTTTCATATCACAGATGTATATTTGTATCTATATCTGGTTACATATCTTTTACCTTTTCTTCTTTCTTTATTACCATTCATTCACACCTTCACCAGAGCAGCTTATTCGCCGCTAAACATTGTAGCACAAAATCAATTTTCTTCAACGATCCAATGAGGATATATTCTCAAGAAGGAAAAAACACAAACAGGCAAATCCAGACGTAAACGTAACTTAAGTGAGCAATCCTGGAATTTCCCAACGGGCGCACGGACCCTTGCTTTTCACTTTCACATTTCCCCCACTCCCCCGTCATTATGTTTCGTACTTTCGGTGCGGCATACGGTCGCCTGGACGACCGATGACATGCATTTACCTATGGTAAAGAAAAAAACCGAAAAGCGCACCCCGGGCTCCAAAGCCACTAAGGATGCAACTGCGAACGCGCTAAGATTGGAAACATGGATTCTTGCGGAACGACTTGCTTTGCTTACGTCGTAGTAATAGTAACACAGAAATCCCGTAGGTTTGTAGGTACCGCACTCGCTGCTCCAGTCTCCACTCGCTGCCAGCATGCTATTCGTGCATCATCGGCTGACTTTGGATATCTTCGGCTTCCAGAACTAACCTGGTCGTAGTAATAATGGAAGGTGACGCGGTCCGAATCGCATAGATCCCTCAGGTTTGCAGGCAGGTACCGCACTCGCAGCTCCAGTCTCCACTCGCTGGCGGGCCATTTGCTGAGCAGCTCGGACACTGGCGTGTCTTGGTGGATCCATCGGATCTGAAACGAGAATGATTAACTGGTGAAGAATGATAGAGAATAAATTTATAAAATTATGGATCCAAAGGGTATCCAGCCTAGAATAGGGCCAATCAATCTCTTCCTGTATATGTCGTAAGAGGCGACCAGCAGTCTCAGAACAAACAATTAGAGCAAAACTTCGAAAGAGCGTTAAGCTCATGCAGGCAGCTGGTCATATCACCACAACCAAATCATCTTCATGGTATAATCCGACTGGAACCCTTCCAAAACCTTCTGCTGCGGCTGACTATTGTTGTTTGTTTCCTCAAACGGGCACCATAGGCTAAAACAATGTTTGTGGTAACACATCTCCTTTTACTCCGACTTTTCTAATCCACTTGGCACAGCCTTTGGTTCCTTGGGTGACGTTTGAATGCCATTGACATATCATCTTTGGAGAAGAAAAATCCGGTAAGGGCACCACTAGGGATGAACCGGGAAAGCGGTTACACATAGCTGGACACACTACGTCTATAGACGTAGACGTATCAATTGTTCTTTCCATTGTGTCTGGCTGAGTGTCCAGCAATGTGTTGAGATAATAGAGAAAATGATGGCGAGTTAGGCCATGAAATGACTTACAATAATGTTCACTTTGAAACTTCATTTACAAATGCATGCCCGTTGTAATGTTTCTGTTTCATCAAGGACCTCTTTGTTCCTCTCTGTGATTAACGTGTTAACCAGTACGACCTTCGTATTGGTTAACACGCTAGTCCGTCACTCCGGAGGTTCTGGGTTTGATCCAGCCAGGTCAAGCTGGAAAATGGCCTGTTCCCAATTGTCCTGGGTCTTGGGTGTTTATCTTCATAGTATTGTTGAGTGTCACTTTCTTATGCTGACATCCTTTCCTGTCGCTTAAAAGCGTCATTTGCTAGAGCGAGAGAGAGCGACGGAACGCTTATGCACCGGCCGTGCTAAAGCGTTCTGTCGCTCTCTCTCGCTCTAGCCAATTACTGTTCTGTGCGACAGAAAAGGATAGCAGCATAGGAAAATGCTGTTCCGTGCTGATAGATGAGATCAAACCCTTAGTATTCCATACTTTGGGACTAGCTCAATCAGTGTGATTTGTCCCTATTGTATGAAATAAAACGGGATATTTACCGTGATTATTATTTTGGAGTTTCCGATATTTCGGCCTATTTGTATGAGCTGTTTTATCCCGTTTTATTACATTCTAATTTTGACAACCGTGAAAGTTTAAGGCGAAGAGATAGGCAAATGACCTCGCTTGTTTTCACTCACACATGCACAACCTAATACGCACAGTGAGTGTGCACACATAGAAACATGGCCAGCGCCATCTATCAAAAAACCGGAATTACATACAATGGACGGCAAGCAGATATCACTTTTCAAAAAGTTTTTTGCGCGTCGTTAGTTGTTACACACAGACTTATTCACGTTATAGATTCGCCCAAAATATTTTACAGAGATTATAAGATTGACTATTTTAGTCTCTTTTTACGAGAATTTAATACAAATGTATATACCCATGTTTTGACGTAAAAACATTATTTGCTATTAAATTCAAACAACTTATTTGTTGCCAGAAATATATTGCTTTAAACAAAAAAATCCGGAACAATGAAATTCTAATTCTAATAGTAGGTACCTACTCCAAACAAACAATTTTTAGGGATCCGTAGCCAAATGGCAAAAAACGGAACCCTTATGGATTCGTCATGTCTGTCTGTCTGTCTGTCTGTCCGTCCGTATGTCACAGCCACTTTTTTCCAAAACTATAAGATCTATACTGTTGAAACTTGATAAGTAGATGTATTCTGTAAACCGCATTAAGATTTTTACACAAAAATAGAAAAAAAAACAATAAATTTTGGGGGGAACCCATACTTAGAACTGAAACTCAAAAATTTTTTTTATCAAACCCTTACGTGTGGAGTATCTATGGATAGCTCTTCAAAATTGATATTGAGGTTTTTAATATAATTTTTTTCTAAACTGAATAGTTTGCGCGAGAGACACTTCCAAAGTGGTAAAATGTGTGTGTATCCCCCCCCCGCCCCTGTAACTTCTAAAATAAAAGAATGATAAAACTAAAAAAATATATGATGTACATAACCATGCAAACTTCCACCAAAAATTGGTTTGAACGAGATCTGGTAAGTAGTTTTTTTTTATACGTCATAAATCGTAAACCGCAAATAACTTAAAAAAAATACACTATCATTAAAACATCGATCAAAGTTACAACGAACTACATGAACTTTTATATTATGTTACTTGCTGCTACGGAACCTTCATGGGCGAGTCTGACTTTCACTTGGCCGTTTTTTTTCGTGTTACAACGGACCAAAAAACTATAAAAAAGTGGATCATTGTTATGAAGAGAGATCCACTAGCAAGCAAGAGTAGGTACTTTTTACTGTTGCGAAGATCATTTTGACATATTATAGTACTTATTTAGTATTAATTAAGTATGTACCTACCTACCTAAACGATCAATAGAAATAGGTTATATTATAGGTACCTATCTATCTCTTTTTCTCATTATTGCTAGATTTATCTAATTCAACCTGGTACAGCCTTTTAATAACCCATCGGCCATTGCTTAAAATCTAAAAGTAAACGTTTGGGTTATCTGAACGCCTATCTACCTACGTAGGTACATGCATAGTTCAGGAGACAACTGTATTTTAACCTGCAATAAATGTTACGATTAACTAATTTTCAGGGTTCCGTACCCATAAATATATAAAATACTGATTTATGGATAGTCCTTTTTCAAATCCATCTTTCAATTTGTTACTTATTATTACAGTTACCGAAACAATGCAAAAAACCAACAGTGTTGACCACTAACCACGATATTTGCGGGCGGACGGCGCGCGGCGGTGGCGTGCCGTATGGTCCGGAGTGACGTCATCACTACTTGGCTGGCAGACGCGTGTTTTTAAATCGGGTCCAATAAAATATTGAATATCTTCTGCATTTATGAACGGATTTCAAAAATTCAAAAAGTACCGTACTAAAAAAATCATGATGCATGCGAAACACTAGTCAAAATCTGTTTTCTGTTAATTTATTGATTCTCATTGATAAAGATATAAAATGCTGAAAAAATCTGACCACGAAAGTCACACCAGTAAAAAAAACAACCATTTCTGTTACTTTTCGCTACAATTAAATAGTCTTGTGCATTAAATATCAATCAATTAAGACCAGTACATGCTTTGCACAAGCGTTGAGTATTTACATGTTGCAAAAGTACTCACTTTGTTTCATTTTACATCAACTATCTTTATAAAAATACAATAGGGATGACCCCTATTGTATTTTTATAAATAATTAATACAGGGTATGTTGATAGTTGATGTTAAATGAAACACAGTAAATACTTTTCGAAACAATTTTTCAAAATAGAAATTAAAACATAATTCAACTTTTCTCTTACTATCTAAAGAATTTATACGAAACAAAATAGATAAAAAATGGTTTCACATAAACATTATTATCTTATACGACGTATAAGGCTTTCTATGATGGTAATAATTTTACAATTCATTTAAAAACCTTTATTGTACATCAGCGATAGTTACACATAATAAAATAATTGATATTACAAATGGTGGACTTATCCCAGAAGGGATCTCTTCCAGTCAACCAGTAGGTAGGGCAGAGGATAGTTACAAATTTAGTAGGAAGGCAGAAGTACGTACAGAGCAATGAAAAAAAAAACAAGTATAATGATAAAGCTTAAACGCTACAAATACACTACATACATACCTAATGAATATGCTACATATAATATATAAATAAATATTTTATATTACTCAAGTCTAGATTTAAAGGAGCCTTATAATTGAGACATTTTATCTCCACTGGTAAAGCGTTCCATAAACGCGCAGCGAGCACAGCGAAGGACTTCGCGTAGGTCTGTGAGGAATGTGATCTGGGATCTGTAGAAGTGGTTCACTACGAACGACGACGGCTATCAAAAACCTTAAAGGAGAATTTTTCATGAAGATATACGTGTGAGCGAGGATTAAATAGAATGTTAAAGAGAAAGAAAAGAACGTGAGTGTGACGGTGTTGTCTGATAGATAAGCCGAGAGGCTATTGTACTCATACAAATTAACTTTAGTATTTACATAACATTAAATCTGTAAATTTCCATAATTGAATCAAAGTTAAAAATGTAAGTAGTAAAGAGGTAAAATGTAAGTAGTATAGGGTAAATAAAACTAGACAAGTTTACTCCTCTTTACTTTGTATATGGATATATCATATAGGCTTAACTTTTCCTATGAAATTAGGAAAGGTTTTAGATCTTACAATGCTTCATATTTTATCTCCAACACATACCAATACTTATCAACACATACCAATAACTACTAATACATACCAACACAAACCGTTCTCAAATTTTAAATGATATCTCCGTTTACTTTGAAATGATTTATTTTAAATGGGGGCAGCACTGGACCCCCAAAAAATTAGGTACGGCCTTCAGAAATTTTGAAAAACTTGGATACATATACACGTGTATTTAATATACACGTGTATTTTTTTTCCATGGATATCATCATTATGCCGAGGGAACAGATGAACACGTACCATACATGCATAGCGGCGAAACACATGCATGAACCTCTTTTTTCGTTCGACGTAGTCGGGTAAAAACAAAACGAATTTAATTATTTGGATTATTTGTTGTAACAACTTCAGTAGGTATAATTTAAACAATGACGTCTCTGAATCGATATAACTCTATACATTCACGCAATGTAGGTACTGAGTCAAATCCTTTGTGTGCCGCGCGGTTAAAATCATAGAAAATCTAAAACATTGCAATTCAGATGAATGCATATCAGATTACTACTTACAAAATGAACATGAGTACCTACCTATTATACTTATTCTATTTGTTCAACTTTCCAGTGTGGTCCAGTCCTATTCCAACCCGGAACGGGTTAGAATAGGACTACTCCATGTCTCTTCCGTGGATGTCGTAAGAGGCAACTAAAGGACATCTCGTGCTACAATTGTATTCCTAAGCAGGGTTAACGTCGAGCAGCGGCCGGTTGTAAAACTTTTGGAACAAATACATTCTCAAAGAGGTTTGACGTCAGGCGGCCGCCCGGCCGGTCGTAAAACTAAAGTCAAATAATTTAAACTGTTCCGCCTATTTCTTCTCTTAACAGTGCCGGTTTTAGCTCTACCAGCGGCCCGGGCGAGTTCCCCCCCCCCCCCTCCCCCCTCAAACTGCAATTTAGACTCTGAGTTAGGCTTCAATCTTATAGGATTTATTTCTGCCGACGGGGGGGAGGGGTGCAAGTACGATATAGAATTCTTAAAATTTGCCACTCCATTGTGAACGAAGGGAGGAAGGGCCCACCCCCTTCCTCCCTTCGTTTACAATATGCATACAAATAAGAGTTTAGGAGTTGCCGCCATTAACCAGCCGCTATTTATATATTTATTATTACCCCCCTTGCCCAAAAACGCCCCCTGTCACCCCTTTGTATCTGGTGCCCTGGGCGGTCGCCCAAACGCGCCCTACCCTAACGCCGCTACTGCAAGTTAAGCAACCCCGGGTGTGGTCCGTACTTGGATGGGTGACCACAAGTGATACAAAAATTTCTCGAGCTCCTCCGTGCTTCGGAAAGCACCTAAAAGCCGTTGGTCTCGGTTGTCATTGTATGGCAGTCGTCAAGCTATGTCTGATGCCTTAAGGCAGCTTGAAACATCTGACACCAGTGTTGGCCACTTACATACACGAAAAATAAACATTACCCATTTTTTTTAAAATCAAATATACAACAGCTCTAAATTATCACATTATGACTTTTTCCATCAAATATATCACAATACTCGTAGGTTAGGTAGCGAAACGTGCACGAGCTGGCAACAACGCCGCGTTTACAAACGCTGCACAGATCGGCAACGCAGCGCCGCCGAATGCTTTTGCGCCTGATAGTTTTTGCAAGCAAATATAGTTTTGACGTTTTCATGTTTTCAGTAGGCGTAAATTCTTTTTTCTAAATTATTCAATTGTTTGATTACTTTTTCCAACTATTGGAATGTTGAATAATAGACACAAACTAAAGTCACAAATATATCCAGTATAGGTTTAAAATGGATTTGTAATAATGATAAAAAATTTGCCCAAAAAATAACAGATCGACGCTTTTCAAATTATTTCTGGATGTGAATAGAAACTAAAAGCAAGCATTTTCAATCGTAAAGCAACACTTTAGGATATCCTATACAGTATATAAATATTTCAAAACTTCACGTTCTATATTTAAGCCAAAATATTTGCCCAAAATCACTTCGATTACACTGTTTCTCTTATGTCTTCACCTTAAAAAGCTACATCGTCCTTATTGTTTTCAATTTCAATCGTACCTTTCCAGTAGTCAGCCGCCTTGCTCTGAGCGCATAACAGCTGGTGTACACCCTGTCTCCCGCCGCCAGCCTCGCAGCCAGCAGCCGCAGCACTGATCTGACATCTTCATCAGCCGACGCTCGCACAACGTTGAAGCCGCCATTGGGAAGGTGGACTTTGAGGGTCGACTGGTCGCCCGCTCCTGTGCCTGCTTAAGAAATACACGATTTTATTAATATTGTAATATAAATTCATCCCTTTATAAAATGTACACGAAGTACATGATTTTTCGTGTGGTGTACACACACAATGTACACGACTTTTGTACGAACAATTAGGCTAACTGACATATCCCAAAAACCTCTACTGTAGTAAAACACCGATGTATAAGACACACTGTGTGTGACATAGATTTCGTTCGAAATACACAAATAATAACAATGTGCCGTGTGGTTCCCGGCAAAGTAGAATAGGACCACTCCAAGTCTTCCCGTGAAAAACACAAGCTAAACAAAGCTTATAAACATCAGTGAGACCTCTCCAACCAGTCTAGCCAGCGTGGAGAGTGTAGGCCAAATCCTCTGACTGCTCTGGCTAACTATGGCTCTGGTAGTACAGAGAGGGTCGTGCCTGCAGTGGAGACTAAAAAGACCTGATGATGATGGTGACACAAATAATAGAGGTACAAAAATACACATATCGAGTTCTAATTTCATATATACCTGCAATCAACTAACATATAAGTCTAAAAATAGGGTCGTCAAACACGGTGTGCCTCAAGGGAGTGTGCTGGGACCATTACTATTTATAATATATATAAATGATCTCCCTAAAGTGACAAATCAGGATATGATCTTATTTGCTGATGATAGCACAGTAGTAATTAAACCAGACATTTTAAGTAATTATGAAAGTGAGATAAATTTTACATTACAAAATATAATTAATTGGTTTGACGATAATAATTTGATGATTAATTTGACAAAGACACATTTAATGCATTTTTATAATAAAAATATACCAAATATGAACATACATTATGAAAACACAAACATAGATACTGTAAATCAAACAAAATTTTTAGGACTTCAAATTGACAGCAAACTTAAGTGGGAATCTCATTCAGAAGAGTTACGTAAAAAACTAAGTAAATCCTCTTTTGCCTTACTTAATCTACGGAAAATAGTCAACAGTGACACTGTTTTAACTGCTTATCATGGTCTAGTAGCACCTATATTACGTTATGGTATTATTTTCTGGGGCAATAATACTGATAGGGAATTAATATTTAAAGCGCAAAAAAAATGCATACGAGCGATGTGTGGACTCAATTCCTGGGAAAGTTGTGTTCAATACTTTAAAAGTCTAAATATACTTACATTACCATGTTTGTATATCTATGAAATTGCCATTTTTGTAAAGAATAACCCTCGATTGTTTCCAAAGTGGTCAGATACACGTAAAAGAAAAACTAAATTACGAAATAAATATATAAATAATGTTAGTACACAAAAATGTAAACCAGCTCTAGTCAGAAAAAGTATAATGGGTATGGCTCCGAAAATTTTTAATCATCTCCCAAATGAAATTAAAGAATTAAATTTTAAAATATTTAAACATAAATTATTCCGTTTTCTCATTGACAAATGTTATTACAGTATTAAGGACTTTTTGAATGATAAATTGTAAAGCTGACATTAATGTATGTGACTATTTTTTTATAATTTGAAATTTTATTATTTTATTTATTGTTTTAAATTTAATTTGAACTAGCTCAGTAACTAAAGCATGATTAAGTATTTTAGTGTATTTATGACTTAATAAATATTTGTATGCTGTATACAACGGCAAAACATAGCGGCCATAATATTATTTACCAACTTGTTTATACCTATGTTTGACAAATAAATGATTTCTTTCTTTCTTTCTTTCTTTCTATAACACTGATTATGTACTGTCGATGTATGTAATTTTACGATTTGACACTGTTTTGGTTCCGATTTGCCATCATCATATTACCAACATAGAAACATATCGACGTGCATGTCCACATGAAGTCGTCCTCTCGAACTCCGTATCCTCATTACCTGCCTGATTGGTTTGGTCACGACACCGAACTAATTCCGAGTGAATTGCCAGGGGACGATCTTGGCAAATAGTTCGTGTTTAGTTTTTGCGCTAGCAAACTCATGATATACTTGTAGCCTTGTGCCAAATGAGAAATCACAGAATATGTTGTAAGTATAGAGATTGTATTTTAAAAGTAATCCTGAAAATTCTCAATTTTTTTTTAAATTCATCATCACCATTAACATCCACTACTGAGCATAGGCTTCTCTTTGACGACGCCACCCATCTTGACATTGATCTCGGTCTTGGCATCTTGGCTCACATCCCAATTATTTATTTATTTTAAAAACTTCACTGTAGTAACACAATGGAACAAAAGGTGGATTTATCCCAGAAGAGATCCCTTCCAGTCGCCCATTTAGACAGAGGACAGTTATAATACATTAAAAGGAAGGCAGAAGTATGTAATAAGAACAGAACACACATGACACATAAACTCTCCAATCAACCAAAAGGTTTGACTGTTAGAGAATGCTTTTAGCAATAAGGGCCCAGTCATTATTTTTAATGATTTTGACTGCTATTTCGGAGCTGATTGGAGCCAAACTATCTTAGTAACAATTTGTTAAGATATGTTAAATTGAAGTTTATGTAAGTTTTTATAAAAAAATTCATTTTTTGTACAAGCTTTTATTATGAGACCAAAGGTCTTGTCAACACAAAACAAATAAGCCCAAACTCAACGGGGTTGCGTCGTTTTATTACTGAGTTCTTATGGCCACCTTCCAGCTTCATCATCAGATCAGCTCCCAGTCATCATAATATTGCACTGTCACGTGATATACATATGCGTGCAAAATTTCAGCTCAATCAGTTGAAGATATCTGCTTTAAAATTGAGTTGCAAGATTCCACCCGAACAAACATACATAAACGCTTGTAAAAAGTGAATTTGACAATTTATTGATTTTCATTGTAATAGTTTGTTTAATTCCAAATAACCTGAGACGTGTTTCGATTTTATGCGGTGCGCGACGTTTATGTCATTTTTGTTTACACGGAATTTAAAACATGAAATTGTGTATAAATTACAGAGAAATAAAGACAAAGGAAAATGCTAAAAAGTGAATGAGAAGATTTTAATAAAAACAATTTTAATTCATTCAAAAACTTAGTTAAAAAGGTTAAACTTTGAAGAAAATATAAGCGAATACGTCGTCGGATTTCTGGCGCATACGACTGAGTTAAAAAATACACATATATGAAGATTGATTCATGCTTAAACACGTACAATAAATAAATAAATAAAAATAATTTGTCCTTTGTAAAAAGATAGTAAAATTTAAAGTTCTCCGAAATTTTCAAATAAATATGGGAACGAAAACGCTGATAAGGCAGACAGCTCACTGCGCTTCTGAATTCGTCTAAATTCGTCTCCAGGGTGCATGTACAATACAGCGCAATGCGTATGTGTAGATAGAAAATATAGATTCGGGTGTTTAATCAAAAATTCCCACGGTCGAAGACTGCAGTCTTAAGTCCGCCTGTTGTACTATTTATTACATTTGTATGTGTGTACATTAAAGTGTTAATAAATAAATAAATAATGAAAACACAATAAGAAAAAAAATACATATAAATAAATAAGTACATGATGAGAGTTTGTTTTCTTTCCTTTAAGTGTGCAAATTTTTCAAGCTTTATCTGACATATTTTAACAGTTTCCATCGAATGATGACAGTCGGATAAAAATATATTTTAGTCACTCAAAATGTTTGTTTGTTTGTAATAACTTTATTGTACTTAGAAAACACATAATTAAAGACAAAACAACATATAGAGTAAATTGACAACGGCGGACTTATCCCATAATGGAATCTCTTGTACTTGTAATGTACTTGCTTATATGCTTTACCCGTTTCTCTTTACGTGCTTTAAAATACCTAAGGCAAAAGGATCGGTCAGTGTCCGAGTCAGTATCTTACCAAACATTTGCCTACCTGCGCTCGCAAATTTGATAGCCTAGCAATTTGCGAGGTAGGCAAATTGCTTGCCTATCAGACGTCGCGTGGGTGGTGTTTAATAGCAGATTTAGTCGGTGCAGCCAAAGCAAGCCTATAAAATTTAATTCATAGTCTCTATGGAAGACTCGTTGGGAAGATATGAGTATATTATATATCGGTAACAAATCATAGTTGTATCTATTCGATGTTTGTATACAGCACAGGTATATGTATCTGCCGCACACATGTTTTATTTTAAAACCGACTTAAAAATAGGAAGAGATTATCAATTCGACTCGTATGATTTTTTTTGTATGTATGTTATACAAGATCTTCACCAAATGTGAGCAGATTTTGATGATTATTTCTTCATTAGGAAGCCTTTACTACCAAGTTGGTCCCATATTAATTTGGTGAAGACATGATGAAGAACTTGGAAGAAACTCCTCAAAGAAAATGAAGTCGGTTGTGTTATGCCATTGTGTTATACGGCTATGTTACTTGAGCGTGGTGGTTGACCAACATATTTTTTTTTAAATATTACTACGATGGTGACTTATTTTTATTAATTTCTAAGACCCATATTTAACTGTGGAACAGTTTATTATTGATAATTATGATTATTATTGATAACACGGATTATTTGGAGATTACACAGATTTCTTTAACTAAATATTAGATTTTCACAAACTGTTTCATGACTCAGATCGATCTGACGAGACGATCATGATATAGCCTTCAACATATCGACTAAATAGAAAAATCTCCACTCTTTATTAATTTCTTAATATAAAACTACATTGCGGCAGTGGTGCTTGCATTTGTACTAACTCTTAATAACTATATATTTTCCCTTTTTAGGGTTCCGTACCCAAAGGGTGCAAACGGGACCCTATTACTGAGACTCCGCTGTCTGTCCGTCTGTCACAGGGCTCTGTCTCTTGAACCGTAATAGCTAGACACTTGAAATTTTTACAGATTATACATACATACTATAACAACAAATACTGAAAATAAAAAAAGTTAAAAATTAAAGGGGGTCGCCATACAACAAACGTGTTTTTTCAGCGTTTATAACTAGATCTTTATAATGGCATTAACTAGATTCTTGAAATTTTCACAGATTATGTATTACTATGGCCGCTATAACAACAAATACTAAAAATAATAATTATAAAATAAAAAAATAAAAATTAAAGGGGGTCGTCATACAAAAAACGTGTTTTTTAGCGTTTTAAAACATTGTACGGAGGTATGGAACCCTTCAAGTACGAGTCCGACTCGCACTTACCCGTTTATTATATCCACTTTAGTTTATAATCTATGCTCCCCCAGTCCGTCCGTCAATTCAGCATAGATGCTGATTTTATATACATTGCCTGTTTTACAACGCTCGGTCTAAATTGCATCATTACAAAAGCAATGTATCAATTATAAAAATCAGCATCTGAATTTCAGCAAATGGATTCACAGGCAAAGATATAATTTTTTTCTTCAATTCTGTGACGTGTTGTCTACCCAATAAAAAGATCTATTAATGGAACGTCCGTGTTATGTGGTTACCTGTCATGGCATACGAAATGCTAATGCAGGCCAGCCAAGCTATGGCATGACATCATCGAGCTCAGAGTCGGCCTACAACGGTACACTATAAATAAGGCCTAGGATACGGAAAGTAGACAATCTTTGTAGGCAATCGATTTAACACTATGATTGCTGTAGAATCTGATGCAATGTAACAAGCTACATTGAGCAAGGAAGGTGAGAAATATGCACATCATCAGAACTGCCTACATTGAGTAATTTTATATTAGTACTTGCCGGACCTTATTTTTACCGTTTTATGTGTGTGTAATTTTTAATTTTATTCGTTCATGTACACTTGAAAATTTACAAATAATACATTTATAAAACCTAAAGGCTGACTGGTAGAGAATGCATTCGCATTAAGTCCACCTTTTGTACCATTGTGGTCAAAAAAGATTTAATAATTAAATAAATTACAAATAAATAAATAAAAGAAAACATATTTCATATGTAGGTGAAAGGGACCAACACTGGTGACAGATGTTTACAGGACCTGTACATCAAATAACATACTATGATAAACGAAGCGAGAAACGATGAGGAGAAATTGAACCACGCAAAACCGTTACTATAACCACAGAATACATAATAGCACAACTATAACCACACGCCTTGCCTCATACCCGAACGTAGGTAGTTATGTGCCGCCTATAAATGTCGTGGGTCGGCCACAAGATGATTCTTCTATTAATTCTCGAGTCAGAAAAGTTAACGGCATTAAGAGAAACGAGTGCAAGGTAAGCCCTGGAGTAGACTTCTCAGGGCCAAAGGGCAAAAAGTTTGCCGTCTCAAGCAGACCTGGAAGCGCACTGTTGCAGCAGAGAATTCTAAAACCTTGCCGGAAGTGAAGCACGTAGCCCAAAACTGAATAGCACTGTTAAAGGTTTCTACTTCACCTGAAGGCCTTCAGGTGAAGTAGAAACCTTCTCTACTTCACCTGAAAGCCTTAGATCTTAAACTAAGTCATTGGCTATAGGCATATAAACTACTCAGTAGTGGTCATTCCGAAACGCTACTGGTTTTTACTACTACTACTACTACTGGCTTTTGCACTAAAAATAATATAAATATTTTTTTAAAACAATAAACAGAAATCCCTCGATTTCTCCAGCATCCCATGATCACATCCTGACTAAGGGACCATCTGGGAAACTCTTTCATACAAAAACAGAACATTCCAAATCAGTCCAGGCGTCTTCAATCGGGGAACATACATAAAAATTAAAAATTAAAGATTCCGTCGAATTGAGAACCTCCTATTTTTTTAAGTCGGTTAAAAATTACGTTAAATTAAGAGAGAAATTTGTCCTAGGTACAGACGGTTAATCAGATAACCATAGTTTTTGATTTTGATTTGACTTACCCTGCGTAGGCGCCGGCGTGGGGTGCCGCTTAGGCGAGCCGCCCGGCGGCGCGGGCTGCATAGCGCGCGCTAGCGGCCCGTCCGCACACCGCCCGCCGCCCTCCGGCTCATGGCTGGAAAGAAGAGAAGAAAATCATTAGTTATTTGGAAAAAGGAAAAAGCAAAACTGATAAATAACATATTAAACATTCACGCTTGCTGCGCCGCTAAAAAAAATACAACGCCCATGACAGTTTCTAGGTAAAATGAAGCGCCGCTCCGTTGTCCAGAATGTAAGTTTCCTACCTAATTATAGTCACAAACAAGAGCGGAGACAGGACGTCAATAAATAGTATGAATGACCCAAAATTTTCACGAATATAATTTCCATCTCAGACAAAGGGTAGAGATATACAGAACTGTGATATACATGCTATCGTGGATCCATGACCTGCGTCGCCTCTTTTATTGTATCCGGCTTTATAAGAAACTAGCTTTTGCCCGCGGCTTCGCCCGCGTAAACTAATACTAACTACTAATTAAAAAATGTCAAGTGTCTCGCTTCAAAAATGACGAAGATTCATACAAACTTGCAACCCCTATTTCAGCCCTATAGGGATGTAATTTTCAAAATCTAATAAATGCATTATTTTTTTCTACCAACTACTAAAATATGTTCATTAAAAATTTCATGATTTTTTGTGTCTCACTTTAAAAATAACGAAGTTTCATACAAACTGCCAACCCCTATTTTACCCCCTTAGAAATGGAATTTCCAAAAATCCTTTCTTAGCGGACGTCTCCTAGTCACAATCTACCTTCCTGCTAAATTTCATCTTCATTAGATAAGTAGTTTTCGAGATTTCGTGATGAGTGAGTGATTTTCGCTTTTATATATATAGATGAGGTCTCCAAAGAGTTTTTATTATGTCATAGGACGGCAAACGAACAAGCGGGTCACCTGATGGTAAGTGATCACCGTTGCCCATGGACAACTGCAACACCAGGGGTGTAACAGAAGCGTTGCCGGCCTTTCAGGGAGGGCCCTGAAGGGCCGGTACCGGCAAAACTCAGTTTTGCTAGAAGCATGAATGGGCCGGCTCGTCCGGGGAAGTAACACACTCTCACAGAAAATCGACGTCTGAGTCGTAACTTCACCGCTTCTATGCTTCGTTCGGTGAGTGAGAGAGCCGGAGCAGACCCCCAAAGGGGGGGAGGGGGCTCCCCCCCTTTGGGGGTCTGCTGTGAGAGTGTGTTACTTCCCCGGACGAGCCGGCCCATTCATGCTTCTAGCAAAACTGAGTTTTGCCGGTAGCGTGGCTCTACCACAACTGAAACTGTTTTAGACTATGCAGAATATTTTATTTTTAATGTAAATTTTAACAGCAAGGTCCGTCCGTGATACTGATAAATCATAAATCTAAATACCTAGCTGAAGAAATACGATAAAAAGATTAAGCTCCCATACTACCTTTTTATCGGACATCGAAATTGTTTTTCGTTTTTCGCCCTACTTTAATTACACTACTTATATTAATTCGTATATAATCAGTATCATGGACTGAACCTGCTGTTTCATTACGCACAAAAACAAAAGTTTGTATAGTTAGGCAGTAGAAAGTTTTGGTACCTACGAGTAAGCTGTCATACAAATACTAAACAAAAAAGCAGACGCAACAAACAGTATGACACAAATTATCATACAAAGCAAGCTGTAAACAATCATTAAAGAGGAAAGGGCTTGTCTCATGAATAATTAAAGGCCCTTAGTTGTTACAAGGGGTCCTGGGCCATCAGGAAGAATTAGCATTATGAATAAAAATAATAAATTACGAACAACGAAAGATGTGTTCATGATTTAATGGAAATCAATTAGTGATATCGTTATCTGTTCTCATATTTTATCGTTGATTTAATTAAATATATCATTTTAAAATCGAGTAATAATTTTAGAGTGAGTAGAAAGTTTACTATATGACGTATTTTAATATTTAAAGAATAACAAAAACAATAAATTTCCTAATTGCCACAGCCCGCTTGGACTTACCTTTCACAAATTTGGCAATTCGACTGTGAAATAAGATGAGTAAGTTTTTTAAACAAATAAATAAATAAATTTGTACTGTTATTCCAAGACACTAGTGTTGCAGCAATAATATTGACTTATTGACTATCGATAGTATTGTGTCATTGACGAGTAGTCGCAATATCGATAGGCCTATCGATAGTATCGATACTATTGATGTTCTCTATTCAATACTATTGACCAATTTACTTCAACAAACAATCGATACTATCGATAGTTCCAAAAACTATCGATAGTATCCTGCAACGCTACAAGACACATCATAATAGAATAGAATCAGGCATCCGACCCGTAAGAAAATTTGTAGCGGTCAAAAATTTGACAAGCATCGCCTTTCAATCAACAAACAATTAAAAAACAAAAGCCCTGTTCCGCTGTTTTATGCACAGATTGTATATTTCACCAAGTTTAGGGCAAGGGCGTGAAATTCCATACAGCGGAGATTTAGGACGCTATTGTTAATGGAAGCTAAATTTAGTTTTAGTTTCGTAAGACAACCTACTTCTGGCGAGTTCAGTCAGATTATCTTCTCGAAGGTATTTTCATAGAAATTATAGTTCGTAGCGCTTTAAACAATGTAAGTATACAAAACATATTTTTCTACTAAAATAATGCTATCCTCTTTCGTTAAAATTAGGCTTCTTATTTATCATACATCAACTATTTTTTTCTGTTATGAATTTTTCCATTCGTTTCATTAAATGTTTATCAGTTATGTCGAATATAAAACATCATATTTAGTGCCAATGAGGTATGAAAGTCTACATATTAATTCTACCTAAACCTATATTTTGAGGTCCAAATTTTACAATTCAAACGACAGAAACTATTTTTGGCAAGTTTTTTCACTTTTTCACACGATTTGGTCAAAATCGGCCAGAAATATATTTATTGTGAAACTCAATTTGGCATCATAAAAGAGCCCTCTCTGGGGCTCTATTAATCTTTTCAAAATGCAGTTTGACCGTCGTAAAAACAAATCATGTTCGAGATATTACGGCGCGCGAATTATGTTGAGATTTATAAAATATTGAGGCTGTAAGGGGAACATAAAGTAGACGATTTCATAATTCCTTGGAGCAAATGGAACAGCCAGAATGAGATGACGTAAAAACTGATTACAAAATTTAAGAATGGAAAGATTTAACAATACTGGTAGGTAGTGTAGGTTAGGTACAATCTGATTTTAAATATGTATATAATAATAGAAAATTATACCCAAATCATTAAAACTGTTTTGGCCACCTATATCTTCTCCACTTTAAAAGGCCTTTGGCATCCTTGGATAACCATTGACATGGATGATATATTTGGAGAAGTAAAAGCAATAAAACGCTCCAGGCTCCAAAGCAGCACTGCTCAGGATGCAACCAGGAACGCGCTCAGATGAAGAAACAGAAAATAGAAAATACGACATTTCAAAATAAAGTTGCAATGGTGGTCGAAAGGAATTGCTAATGTAATATTAAAGATTCTTCCAATTCAATGTGCTGCGTATAGTTAAGTGATTTTTAGACCCTTTAAATCGAAATACAGATAATAAAAAATAGCTGCCATAAAAAATAAGGTTGAAGTAGTTTCAAATTTTCAAAATTTTGCATATATTTTAAATATGGTAAAATTACTAGTTCTACTGGGACAAGCTGTAACAGGTCTAATACTCCGGACTTTCCCAGCATTAATAATGGACTAAAAGGAAAACAATAGATACTGGTTTTACCTTGTATCAAAATACTGATTGACTCATTTAATTGCATGAAGTGATTCGTCCCTACATTATGTAGTGTATTATTTTCAATATAGTAACAAACATAGTCACATTAATCATAATATGATTTTACGTTTTCTCCACGTCGTTGTCAAGGATAATATGCATGTTAATGGTTGTTCGGGCGTCCAGCCTCTTTACTGACTGACCATGGCTTGACAAGGTAGGATAAAAAAGACAGACAAGACAGAAGACGACGAGACAAGACAAGACAAGACTGAAATTGGATTATTTTCCTTGAACGCTGGGTTTTATTTTGGACTAAAAACCTAAGAGACCGTACAATGGTCTTACAACCAAGGATGCTTAAGACCGTGCGAAGTGCAGAAGAAAAAGCCGGAAAGCGGACCCCAGGCTTCACGGCATTATAGCTGAGGATGCAACTGGGATGAGAGGAATACACTGAGATGATTTAATTAAAAAGTCAAAATTCTGAGTGACATGTTACGTGAACGGTAGTTAGTATATTTCGTTAGATGTTATATATTGATAAGGAGAAGCGATTTTGTTAAATCTTTGGAAAATAGCTGGAGCCTCCGAAGTTGCGGTTGGAAGTTAGTACCAAATAAAGCTAGGAGAGTTCAAAACTTCGTTCGGTAAGTAAACAATGTATTTTAAATAGACAGGCAAAGTTCGCAAATACGTAACTTCATATTCACCTCACTTCCCAGGCTAATCTGAATACAGTTTAAACATAATAGAACATTGTGTTTTCGAAGTCATGGCAAATTTAAATTTCGCATCAAAGGAAATATTAGACGTTTATCGGCATGTTAGTGACTGTAAGCTTTAGCAAAATATACGGAATCTATATCAAGGGGAGTTTTAGTCCATAATATAATAATAAAAAGCGGTCGTTGTGGCCATAGTCATGTTGGTTATATGGTCAAAAAAAATATAATAAAACCATTTTGACTAGACAAGAAAACACCGACTGAACACCTTTTTTAAAGTAACAACCGTAACTGGTTTTTGGTCATACTATTTCGATGAAATTATGTTTTTCTAAAAAAGTAAATAAAAAATTGCTTGCTTGATTTAAGTTTCGCTACTATAACCTTTTTTAACTTTTTTGTTTGTTTGTTATTACTTTATTGTGCCAAAAACATTGAAGTGTTAAAAGACAACATAATACAAAAGAGCAAATGTACATTTTTTCACAATCATGTAATCATATACATAATTATACATATAATAAACGTAATACCTATAAGAATAAACGAAACCAATCTTCCAGTACATATAGCTTCCATTCATCTAAGTCTTCGCAAATATGTCAAAGCAGATAAGTTTCAATACACTATGTTGCAGACCTCTGACTCTCTGATTTAACTAACCAAAATCAAACCGAGAATTGTAACAAACTGCATCCATTACTTAATCTCCGGATTGGTCCGTCTCGGCGATCCAATTGGAAACCTCAATTCCCTGGCTTCGGAAATTTTAATTATTCCTGCACAGCGACATGTCCGACCGAGAAAAGTAACGAATGCACAGAAAGCTGACTCATGTGTGTATCTCGCACTTTTGTACCAATGTTCCTTACATCTTGGAACCAATATGTTTGGCCAGGAAATGATCAAGTTTTTTTACTTGTCCGTAGTATATTATTACTCTGTGATTTTACTAAGGCGTGCAAATACCGCTCTAAGCAACTTAATTTTATACTATTTTAATCCAATTATTATTATCTTTATTTATTTTTAATCTTAGGCCCTAACCTTATAAAACCTATTGTATTATAAGTAACACATTTATAAAAAGTAAAATATAAAACATGCCTAATAAAACTACTTAAAAAAACCGAACTTATTTACAAAATGTTGCTCAATACAGCTGAGTGCTTTTTTTCAACTACTTTAACCTACCTCTACAATACAACTACAAACATTACCTGTGATCTGTGATAACTACCTACTAAAGTTTCACGATACCATCACTTTAGTTTTTTTGACGCAGCACCTGTTTGTTTTTTGCAACACTAACATAATTTTTTATTAAGTACCTATTATTTTCTTTATGTATCCTTTTAAAATCCGTGTTGATAAAAATATCGAATGTCTACTGTTTATGTTGTTTGTACAATGTGTTGTGTGCGTGAGCTAGGCAACGCATTGTGTGGTTACATCTGCACTTCTGCTAAATTGCACCCAGGTTCACCGTCCAGTCCTTCCCATTTCACCCCCTCTCCCCTTTCACCCACACTCCTCTTTTCACCCCTTTTCGCCACCCTCACGCATCGATTGGTGGCATGCAAATGCACAATGCAATCCTTACATAGGCAAACATTGCATTTGGTATGGGTATAGTATAGGGCTACTGAGATCAGAATTTGTGTTATCGAAGGATTAACGCGTTTTATGTTTGTTTGTTTACATAAATATTTCTACTCTCCTGTCTGATAATATTCCAGCGGTAAGGCTTATATCAATTTTAGCTGATTTGATCAAGGCTTTTTCAGAAGGTTTTATCTCAAAACCTGTGATCTACAAAAATGAGTTAAAATGGACCACCTAATGACACTATACACCTTTGCTTATGGAAGAATCACGTTGAGGGAACAATGATGAAAGATATGATAAGTGATATTGATAAACGTAAGGAATCGGAAGTTAAAACAAATTTAATCAAAGACTTACCCCAACCAGCACATAAGCAATTAAACAATAACACAGTGGGTGAACCGAAGGTGTGGCAATGCAGCCAATATACTGTGTGACATTACATGTAGGCCATTTGACAAGTCTCAACGTGCTATCAATGTAGGTGTATATGAGGCTATATGAATCAGCTGTGTTACGCAAGATTGCGGAGTTAATGACCTTTGCGTAAGGAAGACATCTATTGTATGTCATTGGCATTGGTATTGCAGTTCCTGATAGGATATCTGATGGGGAAGTACAGAATAGTTATTATAAAAATAAGAATTAATGTTGAGGCTAACAATAACATGCATTCGATAAAAAAGGAGACAATGTGAAAAATTATTCAAAATAATTAAGTTGAAATATAAGACAAATTTCTATGATGTGCTGAGTGTGCTAACGATCATAATGATGGCATAATATCTCCCCCGCAAATACATTGAAATCCACTGAAATTTTATAGCTTCACCGTTTAGAACCACTATAAAAATTAATTACATCCTTTGAAGATTGATCATTATCACTCGAATCATATCCTTGCTAACTGTGAATGTTATTGCTCCACTGATAGATATCTTAACTGTCTCAACTCAACCTAGCAGCTAGCTCATATAGATGAGCTAGCTGCTAATATAGATTTGGGCGGATAAGAGGTGACGAACCTAAACTTCGCTGAACTTCGTAAGAGTTCATAATTTTCGATTCATGCTTCTTATTTTTACTTTATTGAATTGTTATGAAGATAGAGACCTTATCGGTTTCAGTCTCAGCGTAGCAGCTATATGTATATTTTGGTGAAAATTAAGGAGTAATGAACCGAAAGTTTACTGAATATAGAGAAATTCATGAAATTTTGCTTCTTGCTTAGAATCTGTGAACTTCATTGCTAAAGGTAGATATTAATTAACGGCCTGCTTAGCTCATCTATCGGAAGACTTACTTTCCTTACTTACTCAAGACGAAAGACGAAAATTAAATTTGAATTATCATACAAACGTACAATCTCGTACGTAGTATGCCAGGTCGGATGTTTCATGGAGTAAATTTGCTGTAAAATTTGCGCTTAGGAAGAAAATATGCTGTAAATTTGTACGAAAATTGTGGGGAGACGGACCTGAAGTTCACTGAACACCGTAACCACTGTTTACTTCAGCCGTGTGCCTCGTGTTTTTGTAATTCAGCGTGTGCTCCGCTGGGATAACAAACAATAAAGTATACGTTCACACTTGCTCATTTTTTGCACATAATTTGATAAAATTTGAGGTTGCGTGCTGAAAAAAATACTATAGTAAAAGTAATTTATTTTAATTTTTTTAGGAATGACAAAATAAAACCGTTTTTCATTTTTCACACTTTTTCAATGTCATGTTTTATTATGCACTGGATACATAAAAACTATCGACCTATCGGGTGACACAATGTAACTTTCTGGCCAAAGGAAGATGTAAAATTGCATACACACTTCGGGCGATCATAAAGATAGCCTCAGATCTTAGCAATTTGATTAAAGTAATTTGAGACTTTTTTACTTGCGTCGCCGTCGGTGTATATTTTAGTATAAATTCACTTACCAATTTTTAAGGGTTAGTTCTGATTCCCCCCGTTCTTGGTTCCCTCTGAAAGTTATAAAAAAAGTGGTTTTTAATACTCAATATTTCTGTAAGCGA
Source organism: Acrobasis repandana (assembly GCA_963576875.1). Taxonomy (NCBI): domain Eukaryota; kingdom Metazoa; phylum Arthropoda; class Insecta; order Lepidoptera; family Pyralidae; genus Acrobasis; species Acrobasis repandana. The sequence continues at coordinate 7,200,522 of OY756238.1, forward strand.
CATGCCGCCGGCCTATTCCAGTCAATATAAATTGAGAAGACGTACATTTTTAAAATTCACAATATATCGTAATGTCGATAATTTTATTCCAACGTTTACTCAAAAACCTTTATTAAAATAAGAGTAACAACAACAACAAATAAGAGTTGCATTTTTCTGTCAAAAGCCTATTGAAATAAAACGATGACGTCACACCAGTGGACAACGGCCGGAGGGCTGCATCGCATACTGAATATTCATGCAGAATTTATAATTCGCAATCAGTCAGGGATCCATAACCTGTCAGTTTTAATTCGGTTCGTCCGGCGCTTGACAAATATGAAGTAAAAAGCATTGGCCCCCATGAAGTCTAGTGCTGTAGGTATCTATTTCTGTACCTTCTTTGTTTTGTGCGGATTGTTTTGAAAAAGCTAGAGTAATTTTCTTGGTGTCTCATATTCATATGTAAGGAAAAGGATTAAGGTTTCAAGAGTTTACTAGATCATTTCTTTGTTTCTTCCTTTGTTCTTCCGTCCAATTTACTAAAAGTATAAATATAAACCATATTTATATGGTTAGTTAGGGTAAATAAACAATCGGTGCAGTAGCGGCGGAGTACGAGCCCGGACGGACAGACAGACGGACGGACGGACATGACGAAACTATAAGGGTTCCTTGTGGACTACGGAACCCTAAAAATGAAAACAAACTTCATCGTTATTTTGATTCCTTTTCCACCTTCTCGCCCACAATCACGTTAAAAGTGGCTTTTTGGTCTTGCGATCAAATAGGAAATAAGTAAGTAGGTACCGATTTGAAATGACATATCAGTATTCACGCCACGCTACAACTAAGAATTTATTCGTATAATGAAATCGCTTATAATAAAATCCCAGGTGATAGAAAACTCATTAATAAGCAGTCAACACGTTGCATTATTCATAAATCCTATTACACACTTTTGCAATTTTATATCTACCAAAACGTGTAGATTTACAACGTGCATTAATTACAATAGAACCATAGATGCATTATAATATTATAAATTATAAATCTTTGCGAAATTGAGAATAGAACACATTGATAATTTTAGGTACTTATATGTCAACGAAGAAATGAGTTCTTTGAATAAGGTTTTTTATAAAAATCATTTTAATATATATTTTTTTATTTGATATTGAGAGCATACGAGTATTTTAAAGACTGAACTAAACCCTATTATTTACCCCACGTAGTTATGAGGGGCTAGCATAGCAGGACAATCCACTAAACCAATCCATTGTCTTAGTGGATTGTTCTGTCAATGGCTTCTTGTGGATGGAGCCTTTCATTGGATTGTCTTTATCATTGTCCTGAGAACAATCTATTGCAGTGGAATGGCTCCATCCTCACGAAGCCATTGACAGGACAATCCACTAAGACAATGGATTGGCTTAGTGGATTGTCCTGTGTGTTAATGGGCCATTAAGATATACCCATTTTGCTCTATCACTAAGAAAATAATGAGGAAATAATCAAAGGAGACGGTCCTTTGATTATTTCCTTCCCTACTGTTTACTAGATCCCATTATAAAAATAAAATGACAACCAATTTATTGAAAAACACTCACGAGAGGTCTCAGTAATTGAGTTATTAAAGATTTACGCGGATGTTTCTCATATAATGCCATCAATCAATATTCTTAACAAAAAAAGTACGTAACAAAAATTGAGAAAGATGTTAAGATGCTTTGGTCATATAGGGAGGATGGACAAAAGAAAACTACCTATTTACTAAGCGAATCGGCAAACGTTCGTAAGAAAGGAAAGGTGTACGAAAAACCGAAGAGCATGCATATAGAGAATAGGGAGTGAAGAACGAACGAATGAAGTTTGACACAAGGGTCGTTGCAAGTGGGGAGCCATAGTTTCTGCTTACATTGTAATATGCGTGTGTATGTACGTACGTACAAATATACATTACATACACATTTTCGAAACAACAAATCAATATTTTAATAAAACACCTTCACACACTTATGTCACCGGAAACGACTGCAGTTTGGAAAGAAAGCAGATGTCATTTAAATTCAATATCGGGACGTAGGTGTCGGATCGAAGGATTTGTCAGCCGACCACAACGTACCAAAACAAGTTTTTGTGGGTCACTCATAGACTATTATTGTTCCATGTACTGTCAATCTCAAATTAACCTCATTATGCAAATTATATAAATATTTAATTATAATATCGCCAGCGTATGGCGCGTAGGCAGGCCATGATTTATGTCGGGTATGCCCACTCGAGTCATATGATCCGTAGCGTTTGATAATAGATGATACGCCAAAGATAATCCAATGACATTACTTATCATCACCTCTTAAAAGATACTATGTTTGGGGCTAGCTCAATCTGTGTGATTTGTCCTTCTATATTTATCTATTTGTCCCTACTTATAGTCATAACCGAACATTTTAGTTAGTAGTTAAGGCGAGATGCGTTCTCAATTTGCAATACTGTGCCAAGCAAAAAATGTATTATCCAAATTATAAATATAATTTCGCACAAATACATTTCCAAAGAGGGTCGACGTCAGGCAGGCGGCCGGTTGTAAAACTATAGCCAAATCATTTAAACTGTTCCGGATCCGTTTTGGCTACAAAAAAATAAATAAATAAAAAACTGCGAAATATTGTCGAGCACGGCTCCGGGCCTTACTTCGCTCTCGACTAATATTTCACTGTGTTTTATTTATTATTTTTTTGTATTATATTTATAATTTTTTTTGTAGCCAAAGCCGATAGATATTTAGATAATACTTTTTTTGGTATAATTTTCATATAAAAAAGTGATTATATAAAATAGTAATATAGTATTTTATTTTACTTAATTTTATTTATTATAAAGGCAAATTTAGTCAAATTTAGAGGTATGTTTGTGACTTTTTTCTATCGAGCCAAAAATGCTCAATCGTGTTTTTGATATTGTGGGTGAATGTAGAAAAGCCGATTCTTATGTAAAATTTTTGAGGAATAAACTGTAGTAGTTTAATTACAGTGATCTTTAAAAACACTCATAGTTTTCTTGGCTCTGAACTGGCGGGGCCTTAATAGAATCTGAGTGGATGTTTTCGAGCTTAGAGGTAGTTTTTGTTCTGTTTACGCAACTTTTTGTTACATGTTTACAACTGTTTGGATTGAAGTAGAGCCTATTTCGTTTAGAAATATATGTATTTTTTTAAATAATAGACTACGTAAACAGAATATATTTTGTAGTCGACGTCTAACTATTTAAGCAAAGAAAGAAAGCGTTTTAGGTTGAATACAGTGACTGAAAATTTACGTAGAACGCTTCCGCAACGGCATAAAAGAAGAAGATCCAATAATTCTAATGGAAATACCCTTTATTTGCATAGTCATTTGTCTGATTGTGTAGAAATAATGATAGGTTGATTATTTGGAAACGTTTCTGTGATTGAATGTAAAGGTTAATCAAGTTTTGCCTACGGGCTATAAAGCAACAGCTGTTTTGAACACTCCGTCATTAATTATATTTCTCAAATAAATCAATTTACCCGATTTCCTCGGAGGATGTTCTTGGGCTAATTTATGCTTTTGAGCAAAAGCAATATACTTAGTTTAAAGAGGATTTTGATATTAATATTAGATTTGATATCGGCTGCCTCTCTACCTATTTAGTTCTATTGATAAAAATATGTAGGTGGTGCATGGAAGTGTAGTCTTATAGTGTAAGTATCAGAAGATACAATGGTTTGACGTGCCTTAAGAAATACGAAAGTCAAAGAAATTAAAAGTCATCCTAGACTTTAAATTTACTTTGACTTACTAAACCATGACTAATATTCCTGATTAAAAATGCCTACAAAGTACGGTGTCCCTTGTAGTTATTATTGGTCCAAGCCATTCGAATAAATAGGAAAAAAAGTTTTCTGCGAAATCTGTGTAAAATTTTATTAATTTGATATATTCAATAACAATTTATTGTATCATGTATTAATCAGAACGACCAGTAAATTCGTTAAAATAAATCTCCAACTGGATCGCGTGGTTCATAATGGCGCTATTATTTGTTCGGCGCGCGCGCTCGAAATTATTTAGGAACGAGGCGATGAGTCATCACCATCGGCCGTTGATGCTGGTATCACTGGTTTTTAGGCTTACCTAGTGTCTTTACTTAAGTGCACCAAAGTTTTGCGGCTGAGAGGTGCTTAGTGTTTCTCTACGTGATCGAATCAGAAATGAGGAAATTCATAGGAAAACGAAAGTCACTGTCATTTTTTTCCTTTCCTCAGCTGTACTTCCGCTATCTTTGCTGAACCTGGTAATAATCACGTCTTTATCTTTTACGGCGAAGGCAGGGCTCAGGGTCGTGGTAAGCCAGGACTGTCATACAATTCCAACAAAATATTAATTAACGCACAATTAAATCCTACAGTGGAGGTCATGTCATGTGCGACGTAATAACTTTTTGTTTCCTGTTACAGTTTTGTTTGTCTGTTTGTCCGTAATGTGTTAATGGGAATGGCATCAAACCGCAGAGGAAAATATCATATTGCAATATTTTATCAAGTACCCATGTTATTAATTGCATATTATTTTATTAATTCATGTTGTTTTTGCATTAACTTAATAACCTGTGTTAAAATTAACCAATCGTAATTGACATACGCATAATAAATCGAACCACGGGCTATTAGCCCGGTCAAATTAGACGAAAAAATGGGTGTGAGGTTACAATAATTCGCACCCAGCCGAAAGTTGGTAGAATTGTTCAAAACACCATCAGAAATGAAATATAAAAAGTCCTCGTCGATCCGATACCTGAAAAAAAATTACTGGGGGTCAAAGGTCACAAAAAAGGGTTTTCACAATTTTCAGCAAAACGGTAAATTTTATCATAAAATTAGTTATTAAAGGGGGGCTACCATACAACAAACGTGATTTCGGGGGCCCCCCTTAAATATTTATTTTATTGTAATTCAATTTTATATTTTTAAAGTGAATATACGAGTACAATACCATACAACTAAATATTCTGTGAATATTTCCAGCGTCTACCTGTTGCCGTTTTTAATATAGAGCAAAAAAAACCGGCCAAGTGCGAGTCGGACTCGCGCACCGAGGGTTCCGTACAAACCTGCAAGGTTTAGTATTTGGTATGAATTTCAATTTAATACCTCTACGCGTTTATGAGGAAATGGGTAGTAAGTTTAAAATTATTAAAAAAAATATATTATGTGATGTAACTAAAAATTTATGGTTTTCGTAATTTTTCCTTTATCTATGCTATAAGACGTTGCTTCGTACCAAATTTCAAGATTCTGAGTTCACGGGAAGCACCCTGTAGGTTTTGATTCCCTTGCAAGTGTCGAAAATTTGCGGCATAAACGGCTGTATCTTTTGATTGCGTTGGCTTATAAGTTTGATTTTTTCACAGCTTCAAGGGACAGTAGACCTGAGTAATTGATATAAATTTCAGCTTCATACCTCCACGCGTTCCTGAGAAAAAGGGTCTTGACAGACGGACGGACGGACGGACAGACGGACAACAAAGTGATCCTATAAGGGTTCCGTTTTTTCCTTTTGAGGTACGGAACCCTAAAAACGGAAAAAATCTCTTCCAACTTTTTGAATCGTTATTTATCTCAGCAACGGTGACTGTCAGGAAAAAAAGAAATTAGACATTTTTTATAGATAATGATCTGATCTACAAGTTTTGTCTGTTCTAATTTTATGACAAAATTTACCGTTTTACTGAAAATTACGAAAAACCCTTTTTAATGACCTTTGACATCCAGTAATTTTTTTTCCAGATATCGGATTACAAAACTTGCAAGATTTGACCCAAACAAATAAACAGGGCAATCTATTAAAAGCATGTAATAAAAATGTATTTTCGTTAAAATGTCTAAAATCAAAAACAATCTGCACGCCAATGTTTTGTACACAAGCTTTGCCTTTCTAGTTTGAAAAACGTATGCCTGTCAACTACCCATTTTTATCAGAAGCTTGAATACGAACCCGAGTTGGCTGAAAGTGCTGTTATCGACAGGGCAGCCTTATCGAAAGTCCTTTATGACCCAAACGGCTTGCTATCTCCCGATGTTCACGTTGCGAGGCTGTAAAGGCTGGGACGATATGATTTTGGCATGTTGTCATTGTTTATGCGAATCTAATAATACTTTACGAGTAAGTTGAATAAATTTGAAAATGGCCACAGAATACAGTAAGAGTAAACAGAAGGGACTCTTCTAAGGTACGCGCAATATACGTCCCCGTTCCCCGCACCCGCACCTCTCCCCCGGTTCTTGACGGCCAACGTGAGAAATCGAGGCGAAAACGGGGGAGAGGTGCGGGGACGGGGAACGGGGACGCCTGGGTGACGCATATTGCGCGTACTTTAGGAGTTTCTGGCCTGTGAAATGGCTCTAAAATATTTTAACAATTCTTATATTCATAAATGCAAAAATTTTTAATGCTTCGTAAAAACTTAAGTATCAATCAAATAATCAAATATTTATTCAGTAATAAGGCCTTTTTCGCCTCAAATTAAATTGGCAATAAAGAGTGTACATTGTGTGTAATATTTAAAAGAAGAAGGCTTTGTCAGTTTACAAAGATATTACGCCTAATACAATGTTATTTTTCGATAATAACCGATATTTTCGTAACTATTTTCCGATATTCATTTCTTAGGAGTACCATATCGAGCGTGTGTAAGCCGATTCCAAAGCTCAATGTGATTTTTCTGCCTTTCAAAGAAGGACCACATCCTTCTATGTATCCATCATATTGGTCCAAGCGCTTGTTTTTACGCAAAAAGATCATTTTATTTCTTTCCAAGTGCTGTCCAAAACACGCAAACTTGGTTTTTATCAATTTAGCTCATGTACATAAAAAGATCTTTAAAAAAATCCTGTATCTTACACACCGTAGTCAGTTGCGCAACAGTGATCATTCATAAGCGAGAGTGCACAAAAAGCTTGCAATACTATAATTATAGTTGATTCAGCTTCACTTGTTTCGAGAGCGACATTAGTTCAGAAGAAAACGAGAACTGGCACGCCAACTGACGTATTACATCTAATAACTATTCGACAAAACCAAAGAGCTATTATGTAAAACTAGATGAGACAACACATATCACTGTTTTGTCCCTTTCAATTGTAGCGAAAACCATACGAAATAATGGTAAACATAATAAAAATGTGTGTTACAATACAGTAAGAATAATTCAAGGAACACAGCAAAGTATAATTCTTTCAATTCTTTCAGTCCTTGATATCCCTTAGAGTGCGTGCAATTATAGGCAAAACTCTTTCTTTATTAGATCAGCAAAGGAACTGAACAAACTGGCTGTTTGCCCGGAAATTGACCTGTTCAACTCAAACCCTAGATGCTTCAAAAATAGTATTTCTAGGTCGTGGTTTGATGGTCCTCACTATGTCGATAATTAGATTATTTTTCTTTATTTATTTATTATTTCTTTTGTTTACAAGATAATTTAGCCTTTTCTTTTGTTATTTGTTAATTTTTAGTTATATGTATATCAAATTACTAGCAGACAAGCACTTTTGCTACATATATGCGAGAACATGTAAATGGTCTTTAGTATCTAAATAGTTTTATAATAAGTAATAGTGACTGTATGTTTTCCGAATAAAATAAAATAAAATATTTACTTATAATTACTACTTACTATTTACTTATAATACTATTCACGCCGCAATAAATTCAAAAATAGAACAAAGGCTAATGTTTGAGATGCTAGTCTATATGTCGCAGTTGGATGGTATAAACCGCTAATTCACGAAACCTCTAGTTGTTTGGCATTACAGCTCGGTTTTGTTAAATAGCCGAATATCGTTCAGCTGGATTGTCTAATATTGCGCAACGTGTTACGTTCATTAAAACCGCTAAACACGTTTCCAAACGGCTTGCGGTTTTGTGAAACAGTAGCGGTAATCCGCTGTTTGACGAAACTGTTATACAATCCAACTAGGAGTAGGGTTACCATAATGAAATATAACTGGGTGTCTATTAGAATACAGATTTTTTCGACATCGAATTTAATTTCCCAGAAAACTATTCCACGATTTCATTCATGCTATGAATAAATTATTATTCGTAAGATTCATGTAAAGTATGGCATACATAAATCAATACCCACTACAAAATAATTTTTGTCTGTCTGTGACATAAAAACGCGAAACGCGTAGCGTAGAAGTCGGCTATATCATGAAATGATCAATTCTACAATCTGGCCACGACCTACCTATGGAACGAGGCCGTAAGTAGCCAAGGTAGGAACTAGCCGAAATTTATTTGAAAATACTTTTAATAGTTTTTAGGGTTAGTGGTTCTACAAACTAAATCCTCAAATATTCAAAACGAACATACAAAATCGACTGAATTAAAGGAGGTTGTACCATAATCTTTTATATCTCGACATAATTTGCAAATTTTAATCTCGAAAGTCGGCAGTAAACAACTGGTTTTAATTTTACATATCGTTCCTTAATCGATTCTGATTTTCGATATTCAGAGTCATAACTTAATATAACGACATAATTGCTTAGCTTTAGGCGACGATATTTCATAAAATTGAAATGTTTAAAATACATATTACAACTAAAGTTTATTACTAGTTATAAATAGGTAATTATGGGTATTAATAACTCTACTAGTGATCATGCAATGTAGTAAATATTACATCACTCGTAGCAAAGTTTTTAAAGTCTCTAATTTGACTACTGAGTATTTCTTATTATGTTATTTATTGACCATTCGTTTACAAGCATTACATGTTATCATAATGTCAACAATACATTATGAATTTGTAAATTGACAGACATAATGATATTAGTAGATAGACAGAGTAGATATTTCTTTGAATTTCTTTGCTAAGTGAGATTTTTGTACGTCAGTATTATTTATTCTGTGATATAACTAAATATTACACGTAATGTACACAAAACTTGTTGACGTGTAGAAGTGCCTGCAAAGCCCTAATTACTTAATAAAGATTAGAATTTTGGCTGTTCAAAATTTTGTAGTAACATACTCGTATGTATGTTGTCTGTGTCTCTATCTAGTCAATCAGCTGAGCTACGTCCAATGACTAGTCAAATTTCCACATTTGTGATTTGATCGTGTAGGGCGACACTTGGCATAACTCATTCCATAGCCGTAAGTATGTATTACACTGGAAGCCATTTTTCATCATCATCATCATTTCGGCCGCAAAAAGTCAACTGCTGGACAATGACCTCTCCTCCCAAGGATTTCAAAAATGCCTGATCTAGATAGATGCAGCCTGCTTCCAGCGCTTTCCATTTTTAATCACCCTTAAATATATCTATAAGAGACTTAAAAATAATATTATCGAAATACGCATAAGCTTGGTCACATAATTTCGTGTTTTATAAGCTAAGGCTTGGCTCAGTTCAGTTCAGTTCAGTTCAGTTCTGTGCCCACCCAGCCAGCGTTTGGCAGCAAGAGCGTAGGAACTAAGTCCACCTTGGAGTGAACGTGACTGCACTTCTAGCAACGGGCCGATATATGTACTTATCGTCTCCGTTTTACTAGCGCAGCCCACGTCAGACCACGTTAGACCTGTACCAGGCTCAAGAAACCAGGTGAGCACGTATATAGGATATGGAGTGTGTGGGGAATTGCAGTCTGGGAAATGGGAAAGATGAGGGAAATTAGAGTCTTCCGTATTCCAGCAACAAGTAAACATATGGGAGATAAATTCTATACTTGGTGTGTAATATATAATGAGGAAGGGATAAAAACTGCGTGTTCTGCTCTTCCTGATGTTCCTCTTTCGAAGGGCTGTGTTGGCTGCATCATGCTTCACGGAATCATAGATAGGGTTGTTTTATAAGCTAAGGCTTGGCTCAGACATAAAATAAATACGTCAACTTGAGCGCTATTTCATAACGCTGAGTAAGAACATTGGTGACGCCCACGCGGTTGTAACAGATGTGATATGACCAATATGCATACGAATTTAAGTAGAACATAAAATAATACGAGGTAAAACATACAAACTGACTCGTAATCAGGTGATATTATAGCCATGTTCGTTCAGTTCTAAGTATACAAACAAGTTTCAGTATGGGACCAACTGAAATCGCGAAATAAAGCAGCTGTTTCATACAAAATTCCTACTGCGACAAAACGAACGCGTGTTTATTTTCAAGACAGAAGGATTGGTCCGTAATGTAATAAGCCAATCAAAATAATTTCCCTCCCTAGAGTAGTCCTCCTCCAATCATAACTTTTATATCAAAATTAAAGTCTTAAATTAAATAGAGGTATAGTCCATTCATAAAGATTAAGTAAAATACATAAATAAAGGTAAATTAATGAACCAAAAACTATGCGTTACGTTGACATAACGTAATGTTTTTTTATAACATTCAAATAAATTAACAGTAAATGTCGCTACAAACTCCACATTTGTTGATTTAAGGACTCAAGGAACTCGGTAACGACACGAAAATATTTCCATTCGAGTTCTGCACTACCTCTGCCATTCTCCACATCACCAGGTTGGTCGACTGGTAGATAAGGCATTAGGCTTTAAGTCCGCCATTGCACTTGTATATATTTGGTGTCTAGAACAAATGGTTGTAGCTAATAAGGTCTAAAAACCCAAAATTCATGCTCTGAAACTAAACTGCCTAGCTATGCGAAGCTAACTTTCGTCCAAGAAAGTTTACCCGTAAATTTTACAAAGAATGAAATGAGAACATCGATTATGCAAGAACCTTAATCTTTTCGTCGCCAACAACTTTGTAACTCGTAACGAATAATGAATTAATTTTAATTAAAAAGTTAGAGACGAGTCAAAAGGAATTACATTGTTTGAGACGGTTAATTCGTTTATTTCCAAACAAACTTTGAGACAAAATGGCATTTTAAAGTGTAAAAAATTTAAGAGTTGAAATCTGCTTAAAGTTTGTAAATCTGATTAACTGACGAATATTTAAACATACCTAAGGAGTAAAAATGATAGAGTATACATAGTGTCGGTCTACATTTAAGAGCCAGGCTCTTATTGATGTCACTGTAGGGAAAAAGACGTACACAATGACTATTTTTGGCAGAGATAATCGAGTGGTTTGCCGGTGTCTTCTCCATTTTACACACAAGAAAACTTTATAGTCACTCACTAGTGTGCAGGTTTCCTCACGATGTTTTCCTCCACCAGATACTACAAGAATTTAATATACTTCAAAAATTACTGAAAAATCTGAAACGAATTTGGTACTAACTTTTATGTATTAAGTTTACAATAAATAAATACCTAAAAAAAAGACAGAAAAATAAAACACGTACCTTTTGGAGCGCACTCTCGTGTATCTCCAAGTGTTACTACTGTAGTGTCCTGAGCTGGAAGGACACAGCAGCAACTGTAAGCTGTTCGGTCTCGGCTGCCTCTGCTTCTTCACTCGCAACTTCACAAAATCCTCCGGCTTTTTCCTCTCATCCTTCGGAGGCTTCTTCGAATCCACACTCCACCTCTTTCCTTCATCTATTCCATCTTCCAAGTTCAAATGATCTAGCCTCTCTCTAATCGTATTTCTTCTTAGTAAATCGGGAGTATTGTCATGTTTCCGTGTTTCTATCGGGGACAAGGGACGTCTTCGTGGCTCGAACACAACTTTTGAGTATTCGTTGCTCCTCCTCCACAGTCTGGGAGATAGGGGCCAGAATCGCCCGGTCTGCTGCATCGACTCCATCACCATTTTTCACATTAACACTGACTTTATCGATACTATAATCACCACAAATTAAAAAATTAACACCAGTTATGATTAGCCGACCAAAATTGACAATAATTTTAATTTGATAAAAATGTTTTCACAAATAAAATAACACCAGCTACGATTAGTCAATTAAAATTTCGATTATTTTAATGTAAATATTAACGGACACAGTTAAGTTGTAATAATTACTAATAATGACACGTCGTTCGTAGTGAAACATAAATGGCAGACTAAATAAACAAGAGAAAAGTTCCTCAAAACCTCGCTCGGTCAATCACGTGTGGGCTTACAATGAATATAGATTAAACAGAGTGACTGTTTTGATGAGTCAATGAAGTAAGGTAGCTACGGGTACCTACGTGACGTGGGATGGCTAGCCGCTGACCTGGTTAAATTCTTGGGGATTCCTAAAACCTTTGTTGAAGCTATGTATTTTGTTTTGTGTTTTTGGAGAAACGGAAAACAAAGCATACGCATTTAGTAAGTAGTTAAGTAGTAAATTTTATACAAGTATTTTTCAGTTTTAATTTGATAAAAATTCTTTTATTTTTAAAGAGACAATTGTATCATTGTTAATATTTGAAATTTGGCCAACATAATTTTTAGATGTCACACAAATCTAACTATGAAACATAAAATACAAGAACAATATTTAAATGTACATATATTTAATTTTGTAGAAAGTGTTTCTTGAAATTGATTTTTTTATTAAAAAAAATTTTTTGCCACACTAAATTACCAACAGATGTAAATCGAAATGTTATTATTAAAATTCTCTCTTGTCGACGACTTTTAGTCTATCATCGTCTCACATCTCTAAACAGTTCCTGTCTGTTAGAAATTTTATCATCAACACACGCTAAAGGCTAAGTACATCCATCATCGGATGTCACCGCACAGGCCAGCATATAAACTAAGCTGGACGGAAACGTAAATAGTCCTGTGCAGGACGTAATCTATGTGTTTGCTGTACTAATGTACGACTGTAGGTTAAGTAATAACTTAGGTTGGTAGACTCGATGTGGATAATGATAAGTTGATAACTAGCAAAAAGCAGTTATCAACTTATTGGACTCGACTCATAGATTTATGAGGACTCGGGACGTGTTTAAATCTAGTTAAGATAGATAACACACTTCAACATGTATTTAAATTACTGCAATAATACCAAATCTGGTGATGTAGTAGTTAGGTTTTGTCAATTGTAACTCTAAAATGTAGTGTGAAATATGGGGCATGGGGCTCTTTTTGCTCGCCATGATTATTTAGAAAGAGTGTGCATTACAACCATTGCATATACTGCAAAGTTATCTAACGGCATAGACAAGAGCTGTGGATCGCAAGCATAGCTACGTTAAAATATAGCATAAATTTAAAGAGAAAGTAATAAAGTAACTGACAAATAAAATAAGAAGAATCAAACGACACATGAATGGTTTCTGTATCTGGAAACGTTGTTATTCAATCTTACTTAGAGAGGCTGATGATAAAGCACCGGAACAAAAGATAGATAACATGATTTCGATTACGTGACAGATCAGATATAACATAAAACATCCTTAACCTAAAAATACAAAGGAATATGTTAATCAAAATATAAACTGGCCCAAATAATGTTAATAAAGACTATTGTTTCGAAAATGACAGCATAAATAGTGCTCGAAATACAATGCTTTATAAAGATCCATTCAGAAATACAGACTAAAAGACTGGTGAAAAAGCAGCGAAACAAGATTTTTATAGGGGAAGTTTTTCTATGATGGAATTACACGTGTCTGTAGCGGGCCAAATCAGTGGCTCAAAGCGCGACAAAAGAAGAGCCATATGCATAAGCGATGAGCTGCTTTAGCACGAAAGTAGGTAGGTACATCAAAAAGAATTATAGTTACACACAAAAATGTATGTTTAGTGAGAATTTACTTTCCAAAAGGGCTTCAGACAACTCTATAAAAACAACTTGATTATATTCATATCTTATTCCTATTCTAATTCCAAAATGTGAGGCATTAATACACCATTATTTATCACGAAATCTCTTTATTAATACGAGTAGTCACGAGTACCTTAAAACTACAAATTGCATACAAGTTGCAGGAAGTAGCTGCTATTGAATCACGGGAAGTCGCTCCAAACTTGACGAATTACTTCGAAACCCTGACTCACCACTGCGGAATTCTTGAAAAATATTCCAATCCCAGATATTGTCACTATGATTATGGGTAAAGTGTTCGCAGATCGTGGGTGTGTCATAAAAGATGCGTACTGCATTATGCGTAGATATAACGTTAAATTCTGTTTTGAATACGTAACTACGAGTATTATGAAAAAAGAAATCGTCTTAATCGGATTTTTACCTGTCCGTATTTTTTTACAAAAAGTTCATTCCATTATACCTACTGTAAATTTTCCAAAAAAGGATTTAGCAGAAGAAGTGAAATTAAATGATTGAAAAATTTACAAATATCAAAATGTTTTAGATGGAAGACGTTTTCAGCAGAGGTCAGATTGGCTGTGCAAACAGTCAAGAATGTTAGTATGGATAAAATACCAACAAGGATCACACGCTTCTGATAGCTGTTTTAAGTGCATTGAATTACAAGGAATCATGTTTTGACGATCCATTGTGTGCTTCTTGGAGACAAACGATGCTTACGATTTGCATACGCTAATGCCTTTTGTATGAGTACCTTGAATATGACATTGGGAATACAAAAGGAACATGGAATCCTCATGGTAAACTCAAAGAAAAATATGAAAAATCGCCCAGTTACAACCACGAAAGAAAAACGAACTAGTATTAAAAAATATCTTTTGTAAACATATTACCTAACTTTACAAAAAATGAGCAAACTGAAACAGTATCACATTCACTCTCTGACATTCAACCAATGTTGGTTGTCAATTTTTCAATACTTTTTTCAGTAGTAACGTCCGATTGTAAACTATACTGACATAAACCTTGTTACGAATATTAAAACATTTCTCAACCTTTGTAAATATCAATCTGTTTATTATGACGTGTTATATATATAACATTCTACATTTCAAATAAGATTGAAGTTTACGTATACGTTTTAAAATCTCCATCAAAGAAGACATCTGCTAAATTTACTCGTCTATCTTCTTTACAGTCTATATCATTCCACTGCTGGACAAAAGGCCACTCCTAATGGAGGATGGTCACCATACGGGGCAGGTGGGTTGGTGATCACAGTAGCTGGTATAAAGTCGTTGCAAAGAGGAGGAGGCGACTTAGGAAATACAAGCAAACAAAGCTTATAAACATCAGTGAGATCCAACCCGTCTAGCCAGCGTGGAGAGTGTAGGCTATATTCTCTGACTTCTCTGGCGAAGTATAGATCTGGTAGTACAAAGAGGGTCGTGTTCCTTCAGTGGACTAAAAAAGACCTGCTGATGATGATGAGGATGACAGAGGACGCTGTTGTCCTGTGTTACCTATACCACAGAATAAATATAATACTAACGTACAGAAGTCTCACTCAGCAATGAAATTCAAAGAAATATCTACTAAATGTGGCTAGCGATATGGTTTAATTTAGCTCACGTCGGAACTCAGCACCTTTTCGTATAGATACCTAGACATCCATTGCAAGCCAATTTTATTCTTATTACTCTGGACAAACGATTCGTATAACTGAATTTACCACCCGCAGGGGCCGCCTGCGCGCATAGTAATAATGTAGGTACATTTTCGATATCTAAACGGGGAGTGACACAGGCCTGCCTATACTTCCGGTAGTCGCATCGCATCTTACTATACCCGTAGGAGTGGAAAGGGGTGGTGACAAGACGTATGCTACTCCGCCGTCACCACATGGATCGTTATTTTTGAACGAGCGAGCGAAGCAGTTTCGAGATTTGCCAAAAATGCTATCCGTCTTTCTCTAGTCGCCTACAGGTCGCATTTTTTAACCGATTTTGAAAATTGGCACACAAGTTCCTTGATTAAATTCATTTTTTTTAGTCGATCGCGATTTTTGATTAGTGGAGATATAGAGGGTAAAAGGGGAGAACTTTGCTGTAGCGTTATATCAAATTTGAGAAGCACACTAAGGACTTCTTTCTACACAAGATGTTACAAAAAAAACCATCCAAAAGGGGGAGTGGAGAGGGGACGAGGGAGGAAGTTTGCTGTAGCATTATATATGGATGGATTTTACTGAAATGGCTTTGCTAAGCCAGGAGAAAGGGGAAAGTGTCGGTAATTGCATGGTCATATAAGTGATCTTGCGAGGTCTACTACGAATATTCTCACAGAACTACTAGTTACAATATTTTACATTTCAAATAATAGTGCAGTGTACGTTTTAAAATCTGTATCAAAGGAGACGTCTGCTTCATTGAGTGGTCTATCCGAATCATTATCTTTTATTGTATCATTTGGCGCTGGTTCATTCAACTCTTTGTTTACACAAGTGAATTTCGCAATGTTTTGTGTTGTGTTTCTTTGATCTATATTTGTAATGAAATTTTTTTAAAATAGATTGCAATTTCCACCAAATACTAAAATATTTTCACATTTAAATCGACGATATTAGAAACATGGCGTCTTCTATGGCGCAGAATACAATATTCTTGATTACGCGACTCGGGTAAAATTACCAAAGCGTGCATATAACATATATGCTAGACGTGTCTAGGTCCCGGCAGAGTAGAATAGGACCACTCTTAGTCTTCCCATGTATGTCGTAGAAGGCGACTTAGGAAACACAAGTCAAACAAACATGATAAACATCAGTGAGACCTCTCCAACCTGTCTGGCCCACGTGGAGAGTGTAGGCCAAATCCTCTGACTTTTATACTTATGATCATTATTTTTACATTTATATCAAGTAACTTTTGAGTATTAATTATTATGCCATTCATATTTTCTTCTATTTTTAATGCTACCGAATATATTTTCGGTAGTTACCCAAGGATCCAGTATTGTTACCGAAATACATTTTCCTAAAACCCTTTCTAGACACAATCGCGTAATCCAATCAAAAGAAACGTCTAACAAAAGCCATCGGAGTAAACACGTCATCCGACCTAGACCCGGGGATAAACTAAGGCTACCCCGGCTCTCAAGGGCATCACCGTGATTGATACGCGCTATCCCGCCTGCCATCCTTTAGGATCTTGGTAATTCGTCATGTAACTAGAAGCAATTACTTTCCTTTTACTGCGATAGCGGCTTTTATTCTTATATTTTTAATCCCTGACCAGAATATAGGGGTGTTGTAAGTTTGACGCAGCTGTCTGAGACGTAATGCGAGTAGGTACTTAGTTCCCAAATAAATGAACCGATTTTTATAAATGAGAAGTTCGTGAAAGAAAGTCCGAGTCGCAATTAGTCTTTTTTTGCGTTTATTTTTATAAGGTTGTTTACAGCTAGGAACGAACTAAAGGTTTCAACTAACAAGCAACGAAATAATACCTACTCGAAACGCTACTTGGCTTTTCAGAAAGTGGACTACACGACAACATGCGACACGGCACACGAATAGACGAGACCTCTTAATAGACGACACACAATGGCCGGACACCTGGGAACGACGCGGGCAATCGAACCCTCGATCTTACAGGATTTGACTTTGTCCGATTAAATAGACGTCGATACCAACACATTCAGTTACCATCTTGAATGTGCCGGTTGCTTTTTGTTAATTACATCTTATATGATGTGGTTTGATACACACATCGTGGTGACTATAGGCATATCTCCTCTTTATTGGGAGAGGTCTTTAGTTGGGAGGTAGTTTAGTAGTGGACTGATATACAATATATACCTTTTATTGCACAAAAGAAAAATACAGGACATAATTAACTTGAAAACTATGAAATGCACAAAAAGCGGCCTTATCGCTAAGCAATTTCTCCCAGGCAACCTCTCTCAAATAAAAAAGTGATGATATAGGCCGAAAAGTTTGTAATAAGTACATACTTCTACCTTTCTTATGAGTAATTGTCCTATCTACTTATTCGCTGGTTGTTTTTGTCTTTAATTCTGTGTTTTCATAGTACAATCACAGAGTAATAATATACTACGTACAAGTACAATAAAGTTATTACAAACAAACAAACGATAAAACCCGTTTCCCAAGGAGGTACGCAGAGACTATGGATCTGCAATTCTTATGATTAAATATACGGTTTTGTCTACCCCACCCGTCTGACATATCTATAATATTGTCTTTATATTTTATTTCATACATTTTGTATTGTCGAATCGGTCGATAAAACGCCGTTATGTGCGGCAGCCCATGTAAACTCATCGCTCTCGCTACATGCTGTAGTAAAATTATTGCCATCACGTTGGCAGAAATAATTGATCAAAAGAAGACATAAGTGAAAATTATGACAACGCGGAAAACAAGGGTTGAAAAGACCACACACCTCCGGTTAAAGATGGTAAACGCAAGTAAATTAACGCTTTAACTGCACGCGTACCGAGATAGCGTTGAATCATCAGTATTTATGGGACCACACAATAACCGGAAGACTCGCCTAAAGCGGTCCAGTGTTGGACGCCTGCCACCGATGGGCTCGGCTTTCTAATATGCTTTTTATAATATTACATATTATATGTTACATATAACCCTGAGGCTGCCTATTTTCATGAGCCTGAGACATGAATTTCCAAAAATATTTAGTAGTTTACCAACAATAAAATCAGTTTGATCTACCCGACCCACAACCAAAAAGTTGTAAGTACGCATTTTTAGACCCATAGATTTTAGATAGATATATAGTTTAGTATATATACTTACTGGTTTGTTTAGGGTCTAATTTCCGTCTACAAATTTTTAAGGGTTTATTGTATAGATTTTCTCTTTATTGTATAGATGGTCTCATTCACTAAAGGGCCAGTGTGACATGCACTTAATTATATTTCTTAAAGTAGTCTAAAGGACAGGATGAAATTCCCACAACTGCATATCCGGAAGGCAGCTCCTTAAAATGCAACACAACTATTTATTTTACTATACAAATACATATAAAGTGGTAAAAGCTCATTATGTATGAATGGGAATTATTATAAAACCCGTTTATTTTCTTTTAAGTAGCAAAATCTTTATGTTAAAGCGAAGCCATTCACAAGATTAGGCATGTAGAAACCGTATAGGTCAATGTTAACTACATCAGAGGTCAGATGCCAGGCCAGTGCTGAGAGGTGGTAGCCTGGTAGCTAATGTGTTTTAGTAATAAACTGGATTCCTATGAAGACAACAATTTTCTCTAGGCCGATTTTGTTGACTCGCTTTTTGACAGAAAGTTGATAAAAACATGTTTGTTTAAATCAAATAAATATGATTCGACCGGAATTTCAAACACAATGTCCTGAAATTTATAGATTAAAAGTGTTGGATATCAAAACAAACACCTCACAACAAAAAGGAAACCAAAGGGAAGATCCGAAATCAGAACTCAAATTAATGTACGAGTATGTATTATATGGCGATTTCTTACAAAGGAAAGTGAAAAAAGTGTCAAAATCGCTTCATTAGTATTGAAAAAGCAGATAAAAGTATACTAAAGACCGATATAAGTAAAAATATGGATGAATAACAAAATGAAGTGCCATCAAGATTCATAAATCATATGGGACGCGAATAGGATTCCAGCCGCATTCTGTCGCCGAATTGTTCGCGGAAGTCGTCACTGCAGCGACCTCAATGCTATAAAACAACGAAAACGCAACAGAAGAGCATTCTCGTACGTCTAATAAGTCAACAAAAAATGGCGACCCTATTTTGATATTGGTTGTAAGAACGCGCAGTTTTTTCCTACGTAAATCTCAAAAATCTTTGTTTCTGGACTTGCTAAATCAATTAAATTTTAATTGGTGTCAATGACAGACACTGTGCGATATAAAAATCGTAACTTTATTGAGTCTGGTTAAGAGTCTTGCAAAAAATAAAGTTAATTCAACGCATTGTCATCTCCGGTACATAATGTGAGTTAGTCAAAGCTTTGTTTCTGGCAGAAACATTCTGTATTATCTGTGATTTGTGTAAATGTCCTCAATCAGCAGTTTACATTGCGCTAATGAAAAGCATGACATGTGTACTTAATTGTGTTTATGTTATCCGAATTAATATAACCAATAT
This sequence comes from Acrobasis repandana, assembly GCA_963576875.1. Lineage (NCBI taxonomy): Eukaryota > Metazoa > Arthropoda > Insecta > Lepidoptera > Pyralidae > Acrobasis > Acrobasis repandana. Next base: position 7,220,394 of record OY756238.1, read on the forward strand.
CGCGGAAGATATCGCTATTAGATATTTAAAATATCAAACAAAAAGGAGGAAGACTTTCAAATAAGCAGGAAATTCACGATTTGACTCGACTCATGCCTACTTAAATTTTTTTTATTCTAAAGTTTTATAAAATATCCCTCAAGAGAAGAAAAATACATTTCTTTCCAGTCGCTCTTCATCCTTTTCTTTGAGAGAAATAATAACTGAAATATATTATCTTATTTCTGCTATAATTATAATATTTATTGTATAAGAATGAGTTTTTAAAAATTTATTTTTTTTCAAATAATTTCGCCTCACCTGGCAATGTGTCCTGCCTGCCCGACTCCGTTTAAAGATGATAAAGCAGTCTAAAATAGAGCACACCTGATATTAACGTCCATTATTTTAAAGTCGTCATCATTATTATCAGGTCTTATTAGTCTCGACTGCAGGAGCACGACTCTCTCTGTACTACTAGAGCGCACATAGCCAGAGCAGACAGAGGATTGGCCTACACTCTTCACGCTAGCCAGACGGGTTGGAGAGGTCTCATTGATGTTTATAAGCTTTGTTTAGCTTGTATTCCCTAAGTCGCCTTCTACGACATCTACGTGAAGACTTGGAGTGGTCCTACCAGTATCTACTCTGCCGGAAAACACACAGCGAAAAGTCGTCAATACTGACCTAAATATTCTTAATTTGAAATAAACAAAACGCTTGCAAAGTACGCTAGCAAATTGTATACTCCTTAATTGCGAGTTGGCCGCACTCCAAAGGACTTGATGAGTCAGGTGATACAGGGAATCGAGCCGCTTGTGTCATCGGCTTTCCGCGTTTTTAATTTGCATTCCAGCCAAAAGTATTGAATATTCAACTGCAATTGATAAACGACAAGTGTACAGAGAAAATAATCGGATATAAGTACTTACTGTTGGCGCTAATAATGCACTAATGAAACTATTAAGTATATGGGATTATAAGTGCAAATTAAATACATATATCTTTATTATTCCGTATTATTTATAACTTAGGTTTATTAATACGTCATAAACAGATGTTAACGTTCACGATGACGTTTCAAAAGCATCAATAAAGGTTTCTATGACCACATATTACACCTGAGAATGAACGAAAATAGGTACTAAAAAAAAATCATTTTTCGTATGTACAAGCACAATTGTGAGGCCTAAGAACAAAACAAGACGATGTCGACGATTTGAAGACCTCCGTGGCGTAATGGTTAACATGCTAGACAGCTAATCCGAAGGTTCTGGGTTCGATCCCCAGCCAGGGCAAGTTGGAAAATGGCCTTTTTCAAATTATCCTGGGTCTTGGGTATATGTATTTATCATAAAATATAGTATCATTGAGTAAGTATAGTCATAAAACATCGTTGAGTTAGTATCCCATAACACAAGTTTAAAACTTACTTTGGGGCTAGCTTAATCAGTGTGATTTGTCCTTATATATTTATTTATTTATGTAATAAGCCCAAATTCGATGGGTTGCATCAAGTTGCGTCGTTTTATTACATGGTTCGTATAGCCACCTCCCGGATCAATTATCAGAACAGCGTCTTGTTATAATAATATTGCATTGTCATCTGGTTTACACTAGCATCACAGCTAGCACACAAAATTTCATCTCAATCTGAAACCGGGAAGTGGCTCTAACTTGCAAGATTCGACCCAAAAAACAAAAAAAATTGTACAGGGAAGCTAAATAAAATCTTGTAATGTGTAAGTGATTAAAATAATATTTCAAGTGCCAAGTTTGTTCAACCTGTTAAGTATGTGTGTAACGTATAGTTTCCTCGTTTTTAGGTGCACATTCGGAAGTGTTCCTACAAGAATTTATGATGATTCCGAGAAAAATCCACAATATTTTCGTAGCAACACACACGTACAACATATCACGAACAAAATTGCAAAAGCGTTGCATCGAAGGGACAACAACTTAAAAAAAATAATAGAATTTAACGACTTTGACTTTCTAAGCACTAAAACAACTGGACATCATGTAATCAATGACGAAAATACTAAACGGGGCGAGGCTAGGAAGCAATTTCACAAGCCAATTGCTGAGCACACAAATTAATATCAACAAACACACCTCGGGCGATGTAGCAAGCTTAAATATTGAACGACCAGTAATTAGTTCGAAATCACGATGTAATGAAAATAAGGATAATTGTGGAAATCATAAACATGAAGGTTATGAATAAAAATTTTATGATCTAAATAATTGATTCTATTTTTTTGAAAAATATAAAAATGTAGTAAAATCGTATACCAGAATTGGAACCTTAGTAAATAAATTCAGAATTCTGGTATACTAATACTTGACATTTCATACTGATGACGTTAGAACAGTATTCAACATACATACATAGGTTGACTCTACGGACAGATGGTCATTTACCAGAATCACTGCAAACCCTTTCACTTCATCAACAGTCACCATCATCACTTCTCTATGGTCAACACCCAAACCTTTCTACATAATATATAATATAATGTGTGACCCAAACGTTGACTTTTCACGGAATTCTGCAATATTGTAACACAAATTCATTCAAACAAATTGTCCATCTTACCTACCAATCAATTAAGTAACAAATTAATCAATCGTCCAAAATTCAAAGAAACATCCAAATATTTACGACAAAACAATTAACTTGAAAACGTAATTGTAAACAAAGGGACAGCTAAAAACCCGCTCGTACCAATTTTGTTAATGGAACTCCTCGAAATGGGACCAGTGACAAGAAATTCTAAAACGTTTTAACCCTTACATGTAACAGAATAAGATCGAATGTTGCTGAATACGTATTCACGTATTAGACGTGAACATAGAAGTTTAATCACGCTATTAAGAGTGAGTGAGTCACGCTTGGTACGTCTGTAATTTGGCGGATTGGACATGAAACTTCAGATGGTGCAGTTAAAGTTCCAGGGAATGGACATAATCGTGAATGGTGGATATAAAACTAAGTGATAGAGACCTAACTATAGATATGAGTGGAATTCAATACTTGCAACATGAAACAAGAAGAGCGTTGTCGTCTTAATAGAAAACACGGTCTTTACCCACAACTACACCGTAAACAATTGACATCTAGTACAAACTGGTAGATAATGCATCAACGTTAAGTTTGACCTATTGTCAATCAAATATATGGTTATGTGCAATATAATATATATATAAATATAAGATATATATTAATCAATCAAATATAAGATTGTGTGAAATAAACTTAAATAAATTAATGGCCAGAGATATTGGAACATTCCAAGCTCTTTGACAACAGTTGATTTGGGCGGATAATGGTTTTAAACCAAATAATAAAGTAGTCCGTGTTTTATAACTAGTGGTTATGTAATGTAGACCTCGCGAGCTCTTATAACCATAGAAAAACCGACACTTTCCCCTTTCCCCTGGCTTAGCAAAGCCATTTCAGTGAATTTCGTCCATATATAATATAACGAAACAGCATTTTTTCATTCCTCCCTTTTCCCCCCTCCACTCCCCCTTTTTGGAACTTTTTGCAATATCTTTTGTAGAATGAAGTCCTTAGTGTGCCACTCAAATTTGATTGAAATCCGTCAATTAATAACGCTACAGCAAAGTCCCCTTTCCTTCCCCCTATTTCTCCCCCAATCACAAATCGCAATACACCAAAAAATTTAAATAAATCAAGGAACTTTTATGCCAATTATTGTCAAAATCGGTTGAAAAATGCAACCTTTAGGCGAGTACAGTCAGGCGGCATGACGACGACAAGCATTTTTGGCCAATCTCTAAACTAAGATTTGTTCGTTTGATCAATTAAAATGAGAAATTCAAAAGGAATTTGAAAATGCCATCAACGATGGAAATATTATCATAGACAAAACGACAAAAATCTTAAACGCAATTCAACGACGACAACGAAATATCTCAGCAAAAATAAGAAAAATATAAATGCATCAAAGTAAATAAACATTTACTTACCTCAAAGCGTTAAATTGCGAATAAAATACCATCATTTCTCATTCCCTTACAAAGCCAGGAGAGAGCACCGCAAAGGTAATTCAAAATGGAGTATAATTAAAAACATACTTAACAATATACCGAGTAAATATCGCTTTTATACGAATTCCACAAGAGTATTTTATTTTCAACTGGTTGAACCGACTTTCCACCAACTTCTATATTTTATATTTTTTTAAAACTAGATATTGGCATTTATGCATACATAATATGTTTCAAAAGAACTATCGGGATTCGGATCTATATAACCAACTTTTGCTGATGAAGAAACCCATGATAAAAACAATGTTTAATGTGTGTTTTTTGTTGTTCCAAAGTACAAATATAAAAACGTTAATTTACTAAAAGAAGCTAGTATTAAATTAAGACACATCGGTATATATTTAAATTACAACAACACAATTTAGGAAAATACATATGAGATAACAGAAGTAAAGATTTTATAAATGCTGCAATTGTTTTACGTTAAATCAATTAGTTATTTACAATGTACCTAATGAGGTCAGAGAGATAAGAAACGACAAAGAGACTTTTGTATTTCAATAGTACATAAATAATAATATACATTGTAACAGTAACCTAATCACACAAGCATTGATATACAGTAACTTTGTGATACTGATGATACAACTAATGGCTAAGTAACTTGATGGCTTCAAGATATATATTTTTTCAAAACAAAAAACAGACTTTAATATCAGTGAAGTGATAGTCACAGAAAAGCTAAATACGCAACAATTACATACTTAGACGATATATTTTACAGTTATTTTCGTTTAAAAACCAAACTACATAATCGATTTTGATAAAATTTCTATGCGGGACCGGACGAGGGATGGGATTTTCTTAAATCAGTCGAGGCGTCTTCGAGAAATCGGGGAACATACATAAAAAAAAGATTCCGACGAATTGATAGTCTCCTCCTTTTTTGAAGTTGGTTAAAAATAAACAGAATGTAACAAGATATAAGATGTTACATGCTTAGTATTAATTTGGTGTCTGCGGGTGCACGCCATTATTGTGTCTGCTAGTCCGTTTTTACAAGCTATTTCTATCTACGAGTAGCTTGTATTTGCTGTTTTTGGCATTCTGGGTCAAATTTTCCAAGTTAAATTTAAGCCACTTCCCGGTTTCCGATTGAGAAGAAATGTTGTAGGTACGCTAATTTAAATCAGATGACAATGCAATATTATTATGACAAGAAGCCGGAAGAACCCTATAGGAACCCTGTAATAAAACGACGCAACCCCATTGAGTTTGGGCATATTACATTTGTCTTGATAAGTCCTTAGACCTCACAATAAAAGCTTGAACAAAAAGATTTTTTTTAATAAATAACCTATTTTGGACAATCAGACACTTTCGGTTTATTCTTAAAAATTTCAGGACACTTACGGCTGTAAACATTAATCATTTATTATTTTCATAATATCTGGCTAAGTGTTCAGCAAGATGTAAAAGTCTTATTATAAAACCTGGACTAACTTTATTACTAGGTTTAAACCATTACCCATCCAAGTTGAAGAAAAATAAATCAACTCAACCCCCGATATCTTTGACGGCAAAAATGACGAAGGAGGTAACACAGCCATACAATTAATCACATCTGAGGGCGATGAGCTACTAGGAAACGAAATATCTCGAAACAAAAATGCTAATGAGGAAAAGCGTAATGATAATGATAAGGGTGATCTTTACGATAGCTATGTGCTTAACGACCTTTTTTACATTTTAAATTACAAGGCTTGTTTAAACGTTGTTTTGCATGTCAAAACTTAATCCTGTGAGCACTGAGGAAATATATCTTCAGATGACCATTAAATGTGTTTGGTTGTTTAGGATACAAATAGTTTTACTTTAAGGTCAAACGGACAGTTAAACATGTCAACTCGTGATTTATCTGTTTTGTTTTGGGAAGCTAAATCTTGTTTATGTATTAACTTAGACTTAATGTCGCAGGAAATAACTGCAAATTGTTTTATATTATACTATGCAAAATTTAAAAATATTACCTGAAAAAAACAAATCAGAAGATGAAAATGATTTAAATGATTGACCACCTGATATTATGATAGACAAGGAAAGGATAAACGGACACTGGCAAGTTATGTGGGAAGCTAACGTATAACCATTCCGCCTCCGCCGAGACCCGAAAGGCGTGATAGACCCAAAAATTGCAGGCTTGACGTCGTCAAGGATGATTGATATACGTGCCAATGGTCTTACAATCAAGGATGCTTGAGGCCATGCAAAGTAGAGAAGAAATAGCCTTCGCAGCGTTACAGCTTAAGATACAACTGGGACTACGCTGAGATAAGAGAGATAAAGAGACTAGAGAGAAAGGCATATAGACGAAGATGTCTAGGAAGATGAAGAATGGCATTACAAAAAAAGTATGATTTGCGTAGTCACAGAAACTAAATAAATAAAAAAACTAAATATAAAATAACAAGGCACAAAATAATACTACCAACAAAAGTCTCTCTCTTATAATTATTACTTGTATCAAAATTCACAATGAATCACAGTGATTTTGTCATATACCTATGACCTGACCTATTTATTATTTTTACGTGGAATTCCCTACAACCTAAACATTATATTATTCATAATTGACATCACAATTAATGTTTGTGTGTTATATAATATAACGTCTAACAAAATATATTGAAACTATTTCAAGGGTGAATTCAGTCCATGACACTAAACAACTTTCCCCAAGGAACATATTTCGAAATATGCAAAATAATTTTTGACTTTTTATACAAACTCGAATCAACTTGCATGGGAGGCCAAAAAATATTTTTCATATTTTGATATATGTTTCTTGGGGAAAGTTGTTCAGTATCATGGATTGTATACCCTTAAAATAGTTTCAGTATATTTTGTTAGACCCTGTATGTATATGTGAAATAGTTAAAGTGGACAGACATAGTACGGCTGTAGAGACATTTGCGGACTGTGTCTTCAGGCGTCGTCCGCTACTCGAACTATCGACTATGAAAACCAGTTGTTAAACTTTTCGCACAAATACATTCCCAAAGAAGGTTGAAATCAGGAAGGCTGCCGATCGTAAAACTATAGCCAAATCCTTATAACTGTTACTTCTATTTATTCTCGATTTTGCATGGTCTTTGGCATCTCTGGTTGACCACTAACATGCATATAATATTTGAAGATGAAAAAGCGGGAATGCGCATCCCGGGCTCCGAAGCACCACAGCTGTGTATACAATCGGGAACGCGCTGGAAAAAAACTCGAGGGAAGGCGGGAAAGAAAACGCCGTCAAAAGCTTGTAAGTCGCATGAGAATTAATCCACCACGAAGAAAGCTAAATGAGAAACATTTTTTCACAGACAGAGTCTAAAAAACAGAGCGCAGTATCCTTGAAAGCGAACTGTTCTGAGCTTCATCTCAATAAAACGTTAGTGTTATTGAGATGAAGCTCAGAACAGTTCGCTTTCAAGGATACTGCGCTCTGTTTTTTAGACTCTGTCTGAGATGGAACAAAAGGATTGAAGCACGAATGTAATTAAGATTAAACGCGCTCAAAACTAAATACTTTATAGGGTTCAGTAGGTACACTAAGGGTGCCAACGGGACCCTATTATTGAGACTTCGCTGCCTGTCCGTCTGTTACAGGGCTCTGTCTCTGGAGCCGTAATAGCGGTAATACATTATGTATTACTGTGGCCGTTATAACAAAAAATACAAAAATAAAATAAATTTAGAAATGAAAGGGGGTCGTCATACAATAAATGTGTATTTTCAGCGTTTTAAAACGTGTACGGAGGTACGGAACACTTCGTGTACAATTCCGACTCGTACTTGACCGGTATTTTTGGCCTCTGTCTGAGATATGACAAAAGAAATGAAGCACGAATGTAATTAAGATTTAACACACTCAAAACTAAATACTTTTTTTAAACTTTTATGATATCATACACACTACACACTAAGATATACAACCACCTCTTTATCTCTGGCGGGGTAGACATAGCTACGTGATACAAAACCACGCAAGATGTTTAAAATGCATTCCCCGTGTGGTTCCGGGTTACAATAGGACCACTCCATCATCACAATCATCTCGTGCTACAATTGCATTCCCAAGGAGGGTTAGCGTCGGGTTTGTTCCGGCTATTTCTTCTCCATTTTACAAGGTCTTTGGCATCCTTGGGTGACCATTGACATGCATATTATATTTGGAGAAGAAAAAGCGGGAAAGCGCACCCTGGGCTCCGAAGCAGCACAGCCAAGGATGCAGCCGGGAATGCGCTTAGACGAAGAAGAAGATGTTTAAAATGCATTTACAGATGACGACGGCCAAAAACGTGGACAGTTTGTTGAATAATGTTGTGTATAAAAAGGATCGATGTATTCAATCATGGAACTTACCGTGCTATAAATATTTGCACATTACAAAACGACTCCTCGGTTTTGTAACACGATACGGTTCTCCTTAGTCAGTTAGTATAATCCTAGACTATGAGTCAGTCTGGACTTGTTTAACAACACGGAACATAAATATCAGTAAAAAATGAGACATCGTAGCGTATTCTTTACGACGGAGTGGCGGCGAAAATAGAATAGGGAACTCGGTATACGTTTCGACGGGGAAATTGTGGCGATGTAAGCACACTTATTAATATAAATTGTCTTGCGTTTGTGGAATGAGAGGAATTAACTTTAATTAAGTTTTACGAGTTGACGATTAGACTAGGTTCTGTGAGAACAGTAGAGGTCGCGAGCTCTTATACCATGCCATAAACGACACTTTCCCCTTTCCCCAGGCTCAGCAAAGCCATTTCTGTGAATTTTGTCAATATATAACGCTAAAGCAAACTCTCCCCAAAATTGGTAGGCGAGAACAGACAAGACGGACACATTTTTGGCCAATCCCGAAACAGAGACGCTTCGCTCGCTCGAACAATAAGACAATGGCAAGTCTTCTTCTTCTTCTTATTTAAGAGCTTAGTGGCTCTTGTCGGTGGAGTATGTGCCGAACTTCTCGGTTCTCTGCCTTACTTTTTAGTGCTTGATACGACATAACCCCTGCTTTTTCTTTCAGTTGGTCTACATAGCTCCTTCTTGGTGGTCCTGGACCTCTTCTACCTTTCTACTAATGCAAGTAACCTACTAAAATTTTAGAAAGAATGTACAATTGTTTCTCCACATTCTATCCAATTTAGAGAAATTATACCACTAGCCAATGATAAAGGAAGACCGTATATCGATGAAAGAGGAAGTGTTTAAATTGCTTCTATTAGAAAACTGTGAGCTGATGTTATCGTTGTAAGAAATGTTTATTGACGCAGGCGGGGTCAAAGCGATCGTAGAATTAAAGTGAAAGAAACCCACAAACGAGATAATCGTTTGAACAGTTTGTGGGAATTCTTTTGCGTAGACAAACGATGAAAATTATTGTTCCGGAGAAGTTTTATTATCGCTTGAGGACATTTCAAAATACTTTCGTATCCGAATTAGAACATTGTTCTGAATTTACGGCTACGATTGAGAACTGTGACTTGCTGAACCTAGTGATTATTTGCGAAAAAGTAAAAAGAAATCAAATGGAGTTCAAAAAGGATTATATCATTACTTACACGGTAGATAGAACATTTTGGATTTTGCGGGTCTAAGCAGAAGTCAGGACCGCAAGACCCAAAAATAACCTTTAGTGTTATGGTGGGCAAGAATGTGTCAAAAGATATCAAAATAGTGCTGGGTTGCTAGTTTACTAGCCGCATCTTATCGCATAGCTTCTCTTCTTGCGTAAATCGTAAAAGCCAATCGAGGGAAGGCGTGTAAATGTTCTTCTCTTATATTTATATATATGTTTTTTTCTTTTTTCCCAGACCAGCATTAAACAATATACATAGGTATATAGTCTCTTTATAAGTTGTTTCGTCCGTCAAGAACTCCCAAAATGGAACGTGTGTCACGTGCGTGTGTAAACATGGCGTCTCCACTACAATATAAGGGTATTTTTAGAGTTTCGTATCCATAGGGTGCCAACGGGACCCTATTACTGAGACTCCGCTGTCTGTGCGTCTATTAGTCCGTCTGTCATAGGGCACTGTGTCTCTTGACACTTTTTTTCACTAGTTACAAGTCACAAGTTAAAAATTAAGAGGTCGTCATACAAAAAACGTTTTTTTCATGCGGAACCCTTCATGTACGAGTCTCACTCGCACTTGAGCGGTTTTGTTTTCACTTTCGATTCAGTTCTTTTTTTCTTACGGTTTATCGTGATATGGTGAAATATATTTACAAGTCTTGATGTATATCCACTTCATCATACCATACCATCAAAACTTGTTAGCTAGACATGTTTCCTGTAAAACACGACAAGATCACATCATAATACATAAGCTGTGATATAATTGTCTACATGGTGGATACAAATTATGACTTTATGAGAAAATGCGGAGGCATCTTAAGCTTCCTCATAAAAGGAGTTTTAACGCCAAAAGTCATTTATGAATTTTACTATATCTTTTATGATAGCTGTTTCCGTCTGTTCAATGTAATTTAAGAACTTACTGCTTTATGTTCTCGACTATACTAGTATTTATAGTATTATCTCATAAAAAAGTTTTTGTCATGTTTCTCCTTTTATGCTTTCTTGTTTTTTGGTATCTCCATTTTCTCGTTCACTCATATACAGATACAGAATTTATTTTCCACTTTTAAGATTACGTTTTGAAACATTTGTTTCAGTATTTAGATTAATGACAGCAATTCCTTTATTCTTAGAGAAGATGTCTTCCACTGTTGGTTGTTAATTGCTTCCATTAACAACTTTACTGCATGTCGTTTCTCTCTAAATAATAAACAATTCTAAAAGTGCGTCCGTTGGGGAGACGTCTAGCGCAGTTAACATGTCTCATTCTATTTCCGACCACTGCAAACAAGATAGACGAACTAAACTCGACAGAGATCGTCCATGTTGAATTTTCTTTGAAAAATATCACCTTTGTTTTGACTTTCCAAGAATTTTCAGCGCAAAAACTGGCAGCAAAAAGTTTTTAATGATGACGGTAAAACATGTGAACATTTTGAACACCAACCCTTAGTTAGATGTTATAAAAGAACACAACAAAATAAAATATAGAACAAATATTTGCAAGTACTTAGCGCAAATATTAATCACAGTTGAACTTAACAGGAAAGCTGTGTCCGTTAAAACAGGTGGCTAATGAGGTGATCAACCTGATCCGAGAATCATAACTGGCAACTAATAAAAAAAAAACAAATCACCATTCACAAGACATAAAACCGTGAATCGATAAACTTCGTATTCAATTTTTCGAATTCGGAAAGATCGCATCGCTAGTTCAAATATCGAAGCAGACGCTAAAGCAGAGAATAGACCGCGCCGCGCGCGCAGCGGCCTGAGACTGGCTGGAGACAAAACCTCGCGCACGCATCATTCACCTTTATTATCCACACCATTCACACCTATGACACTATCTGAAGAGAGAAAGGGACAGACGTAGAAAGTAATATTTTTCTGCGGAGGCGTAATTTCACAAGGCTCGATATAGTCAAGGACGATTTACAAAACATTACCTGAATAATTATAAATAAATATGCGGCTCTTTGTGATATGTCGCCTCGTATACTTAATAGCGTGCTAGCCAGGTGGACGTCAACGTGTTCCAATTTGTATATTAAGAATGCTATTATCTCATGTTTATTGGATCGTTAGTTGTTAAAAATAACCAGATTAGGGTGTGGCTTGATCATATTAAAATAGCATTGGGACCTACACAATTTGTACATGTAGATTGTAGGTTCACAAATAGCTTCAATTAAATTGTTTGCTGTATACTTAAGACGATACACGGCGTCCAGTGCTGCCCCCATTTGAAATAAATTATTTGTAAGGAAACGGAGATATCATTTAAAATTTTAGGCTACTTAAACCTAGATAACCCTTCAAACTATTTAATGAACCACTGTTTACAGTTTAAAGTGAGAACGTTAAGCTTTAGTTTGCATTTTTGCGAAAAACGGCCACTTTTGGCAAAAACGCAAACTAAAGCTTAACGTTCTCACTTTAAACTGTAAACAGTGGTTCATAAAATAGTATGTAGGGTTATCTAGGTTTTATTAGCTTAACATTTTAAATGATATCTCCGTTTCCTTACAAATAATTTATTTTAAATGGGGGCAGTACTGGACTCCGTGTATCGTCTTAACTCTGCTATTTATATGCAAAAACGGCGGTTCTTTGAAATAAAACTAATCGCAGTACTCAAGGACAGAATACAATCGGAAGGTCAAAGATTTAAATTAGATGACTAATATTAGGGTTCGAATAAAGATATTTGCTTGTAGATGGAATGTTGTCCTTATTTATGTTAAATTGCTTTGAAATTTAATAAAAACTTTCATTGGAGCTGTCAACTTTTATGTCAAAAGTAACAGTAGGGATGTCGATAGTCAAATCAGACACTTTTTATAAACATGGAAACAAACACTTTCTATGAGATTTATATCACAAAAGAGTGTCACTTGGTTGGCATTGATCATATCCTTTTTCAACATGATTTTAGATTTATTAATGTAGAAAAACTGTGATTTGAAATCACAACTGTGTAGTCATAGTTTTTAGGGTTCCGTACCTCAAAAGGAAAAAACGGAACCCTTATAGGATCACTTTGTTGTCCGTCTGTCCGTCCGTCCGTCCGTCTGTCAAGACCCTTTTTCTCAGGAACGCGTGGAGGTATGAAGCTGAAATTTATATCAATTACTCAGGTCTACTGTCCCTTGAAGCTGTGAAAAAATCAAACTTCTAAGCCAACGCAATCAAAAGATACAGCCGTTTATGCCGCAAATTTTCGACACTTGCAAGGGAATCAAAGCCTGCAGGGTGCTTCCCGTGAACTCAGAATCTTGAAATTTGGTACGAAGCAACGTCTTATAGCATAGATAAAGGAAAAATTACGAAAACCATAAATTTTTAGTTACATCACATAATATATTTTTTTTCAATAATTTTAAACTTACTTGTCGTAATGAACGAACTTTGTAAACCTTGCAGGTTTGTACGGAACCCTCGGTGCGCGAGTCCGACTCGCACTTGGCCGGTTTTATTTAGATTCAAATAGCGCTCTTATACAGGCTGACTTTTTAACCACCAGCCAAATTTTTGGAGCAAGTTCAGTCCATGATACTGAACTACTTTCCATAAAAACAATTACCGAAAAACTAAAATAAATATTCGTCTTCCCATACAAATCAGCTCTCAGCCAAACGGATTTTGTATGGGAGGAAAAAAAATAACTTTTTTTTATAGAAAGTAGTTAAAATCATGTTGAAAATGGATATGATCAATGACAAGTGACCTATTTTGTGACATTTTATTCTCTTAACAGTACCAAATAATTTATTATTGACCCAGTCGTCTACCCAATTGTTTTGAAGAGCGATCAGTACAGATAACATGAAAAAAGTACTTAGATCGTAGCAAGTGAAGGTCCATAGACTCCACAGTCATACTAGCATAGCTATTTCTCGCAGGGGTAGATATAAACAACTATATGGACCTTTACTTACGATATTATCATATGAACCACACACGCGATAATAGGTATATAAATGGAATAGAATAGAATTTAATTTATTGCCAAAAAATACCACAACAAATAATCAGAAAGTATAAACACAATTGAAATTATAAGAGAGTGAGATACAAGAGTGAGAATAAACAATAAAAATAAAATCTCCTTCATCTCATACATTTGAGCAGCATTGTCATAACGTGGCGAGTAAATAGTAAACATGAATCAATATTTAGGCAGGACAGATAATTCAATGAGCACAGACGACAAAGGCAAGTTAAATAACCAAAATGAAATAGTAAATTAGTGGTTCTGTGAGAACCTGAGAACAGTAGACCTCACGAGCCACTGCCCCTTTTGGTTTCTTTTTCACAACAGATTGTATAGAATGAAGTCCTAGCTAAATTAATGATACATAACGCTACAGAAAACTTCCCCCTATGTATCCCCAATCAAAAATCGCGGTCGAAAAAAATAATTCAATAAATCAAGGAACTTGTGTGCCGATTTTCGACAAAATCGGTTGAAAAATACGACCTGTACGAGTAGGCGTGAACCGACAGACGGACAAAAGCATTTTTTGGGCAATCTCGAAACTGAGACGCTTCGTTCTCTTCGCTCGTTAGGTCAATTAATTATCTCTATACAACGGTGATAGTATCGAATTTGCAATACATAGAGAAGCTTGATGTCCCGCTAATGGTACTTGGCTAGGAAACAGGTGTATAGTTCCATTAGTCTCAAACGAGTGGTTTGATTTAGACATTAATTGGTGTTTAGGGCTAGTGTTCAAGCTCATTGTATGCATCAGAGCAGTCAGGCAGATGATGGAATATTCAACAGAGCGGTTAACTACAGGATTGGTTTGTCTTAGAAAAGTTACACTTTGGGGCGAGAGCACGGTGTGTAATTTTTCCTTTTCTATTTATTGTAAAGAATTTAAAAGATGTTACACAGTTTGTAAACCGAAGAAATATCTTGTAATGTTATTATACAGGCTGACTTTTTAACCACCAGCCAAATTTTAGGAGCAAGTTCAGTCCATGATACTGAACTACTTTCCATAAAAACAATTAACGAAAAACGATAAAAATATTTCGCCTTCCCATACAGATTAGCACTCAAACTAACTGATTTTGTATGGGAGGACGAAAAATTTTTATCTATTTAAAATACTATTTTTTTATTAGAAAGTAGTTCAGTATCATGGACTGAACTTGCTCCAAAAATTTGGCTGGTGGTTAAAAAGTCACCCTGTATCAGTAAATCGGTTTGCCGAAATATTTACTTAAAAGAAGCTTAAAAATTCTTCGGAATTCTAAAGGTTCCTGAAGTGGAAATATCAAGTATTACTTTTCTGACAGAACTATTTATGATCTTGTTGTAATATTTGTAATTTTTTTGTAATGTTAAACGTGTAATTTCTTCTATGGACTATTTATAAACTTTTTATAATCTTAGAACTTAAATAGAATATATTTTCCACTCCGAAATCTCGTTTTTGTATTTTTCTATGTCTGACTTGATATACTCGTATTTGACAGCACATAATATTTTTTCTTATAAAACATATAAAGTACAAAGGTTTTAACACGCCGTCCACCAAACGGCGCAGTTTTGCCCTTTAATTTTGCTTTTGAGAATGCAATAATTTTCTGAGCTCTTCGTGGCATACTTAGTTACAATGATTTTGTAATTAAAAAGAAAAATGCAACCTTGAAGGTTCAAGGTATCAATCAAAGTCAATGGTGTTATAAAAATGATTGAAACATATGTTCCGCATAAAACTACTACAATTGATATGACGACCGACAAATGACATAAGATCGTGATTGCGATACATATTTTAGAAAAAAAAAAATCAATGCACGACCTAATGTACTTGCAATCGATGTAGGTATCTGGTTTGACCACAAAAGGCATATTGGTCGTGAGTGACGAGGCCTTAGGCCTTAGAATGCGAGGTTTATGACTCTGGGGAAGTAACAGATAATTTCTAATACATGTGAGAAAATATGTCCAAGGAAGGACGTGTTAGGTAAAAAGATGTTTATTTCTCCATTAACGGTATTCGTACGGTACGGTAACGGTAGTCCGTTTATTTATAATAAACGGACAAGTGCGAGTCGGACTCGTGCATGAAGGATTCCGTACCACCGTACAATGTTTTAAAACGCTGAACAACACATTTTTTGTATGACGATCCCCTTTAATTTTCAACTTTTTTTATTTTTAGTATTTGTTGTTATAGCGGCAACAGTAATACATAATCGGTGAAAATTTCAAGTGTCTAGCTATTACGGTTCAAGAGATAGAGCCCTGTGACAGACGGACAGACGGACATACAGCGGAGTCTCAGTAATAGGGTCCCGTTTGCACCTTTCGGGTACGGAACCCTAAAAAGGTATTTTAAATGTTGTCCAAACGAGAATCAACTTCAGACTATGATCAACATTAGTAAGGCCTGTAATATGTCAAGCAGTGGACTTCCCGTTGTTAAAATGATGATGATGATAATTGCATTAGTTCTTATGCAAATTTTTGATCAACTACTTTTATAAAAAGTTGATAATATAGGAAATAAAAGAGCAAAAAGCCACAAGCGACCAACTCAGAGGTCAGCCACTGGTATGACTTACGATTATGACTCACGGTTCGATATTTATACTCATAAAATTATAATTGCTCATAATTTCTTTAAACCTAATATTATTCCTCATAATATTAATAAAATATAAATCTATAAGCATAATTCTTTAAAAATAACTTTTTTTAACTAACAGTTGACACGCATAAATCATAATTGAATTCACATACAAATAATACTCTTATGAATATTATAAAAAAATATATTTTTTTAACCTATATTATTGTTTCTGTCATATTACATTTTGTATTATGACATAAAAATTATGTTATCAAAGTTTAGTTTAATGAAAGAAGATTATGATTATTATAGATTTTTTACGATAACATTACGGAAAAAATTACAAAGTATGGTTATGACAAAAAAGTTAAAAGAAACAATATTATGAATTAAAAAAATAGGAGAATCAAATGGATCCCATGACTCACAAGCACATTTTATTGAAAGATTATCGGCACTCCTTTTACGTGTTGGTATAGCAAATTGGTCTGACACTGCGAGAGTGTAATCAAGACTTTTACGGGTAATGATCATCATTTTATAACTTACTCTTGATCGTATACAATTCGAGCGTATTCTGGTTATTGTGGGAATAAACAACTCATGTTTTTTTTTTAAATTGGCTTGTTTGTAATTATGGTTTGCAGTTCTTCTGCTTTTTACTATTAATTATCTTACATCGTGTCTGAAAATAAATAAAGTGCTAGTTAAACTCGCGTCAAGAGTGTTCCGTACTTCTTATAGGTTTTCCTGTAATCTATAGGTTAAGAACTACTTTCTATATTTTTTTCAAAATGTTAGGCCACGTCATTACGGAGTTACGAAAATATACTGAAACTATTGATAAGGGTAGATTCAGTCCATGAAACTGAACAACTTTCCTCATGAAACATATATAGAAAAATAAAAAAAAATTTTTGCTCCCCATAGAAACTCGGATCAGCTAAGTAATCAACTTTTTTTTTGTATTTTGCTATATGTTTTTTTAAGAAAGTTTAATATCACGGACTAACTTCACCCTTGAAATAGTTTCAGTATATATTTTGTTAGACCCTGTACTTATACAGGGTGACTTTTTAAACACCAGCCAAATTTTTACAGCAAGTTCAGTCCATGATACTGAACTACTTTCTATAAAAAAAGTTATCAAAAATCGATAAAAAAATTTTGTCCTGCCATACAAATACCGTTTGGCTGAGCGCTGATTTGTATGGGAAGGCGAATTTTTATTTAAGTTTTTCGTTACTTGTTTTTATGGAAAGTAGTTCAGTATCATGAATTGAACTTGCTTCAAGAATTTGGCTGTTAGTTAAAAAGTCAGCCGGTATAAGGTTTGTTTATTTTTAATTATTATTTATCCTATTGGATGACTTACTACAGTTTTCTTGCGTGCTTATTACTTAACTCTTCTATTAAGTACAGTAATCTAGTACAAACTTGTTAATTTATTTATTTATTTATCAAACTTTATTGTCCAAAGTAAAAATATACTTTTAACAAATGGCGGACTTAATGCTAAGAGCATTTTCTCCCAGTCAACCATAGGGATAAGCAGAGAAAATTGAGCACACTTGAAGACATAATATATTTTCATTTCCTTACCAATTTCTATTATTATTTATCTTTTTACACCACAAAAGGTCGCCCAGGTCAACTGTCATCAAGAAACTGAATTCTACGTGTGGTGTGGTCGCCGACAGGTTATTTGCAGTCAAATCAGCTCTCCTTTGGCATGCTAATGCCTTTGTACCAGCAGCCCCAGCTCGTTGTCCTATTACAATCCTGACAGGAGTCCCGGCGCCTAGATTGCTTCTGAGACAACCTATTCCTAATTCTGACTGTTATTAAAATTGACTGTTACTACAGATTGCAGGACCTAAAACTTCAAAATCCTTTAAATACACATGAGTTATTATTATTACTGACTCCCGTTTTCTTTTTTCGTTTTCAATCTTAACCCTTACGTCTTTCGTTGTCATCATAATCATAATGTCTTTTTTAGTCTCCACTGCAGGAGCATGACATGACCCTCTCTGAACTACCAGAGCCATATATTAGCCATAGTAGTCCACTGCAGGTCATGACCCTCTCTGTACTACCAGAGCCATATATTAGCTAGAGGATTTGGTCTACACTCTCCACGCTGGCCAGAATGGTTGGAGGGGTCTCATTGACGTTTATACTTAAGCTTTGTTTAGCTTGTGTTTCCTAAGTCGCCTTCTACGACATCCACGGGAAGACTTTTCGTTGTCAGTCCGCTGGTATTTCTTCGCCCGTGATAAAAATAGAGTGTAACTAAATTAACTGAAGGTTTTGTATGTGTCTAGTCTGTTGAACTATTCTAATACACAAAATCATTAAAATACTACGATACGTATTAACATATGAACAAAACATCACAGAAAACAGATGCCAAAAGGCGGCCTTATCGTAACTTCAATCTCGATTTTTAAATAGTTTGTTATTTTTTAGACTTTTTATTTCTTCACTTTTTTGCGTGTCGATGGTTTGACACTTTATATTCAATCAGACACTTTATAATTCAGGAAAAATAATGAATATTTAAGTCAAATAGAAATAAACAAAACTGAATGAATTGTCCGCTGTTCAATATTCAAAGTTCGCGTCAAGCTTTATTTCCACGAGATGGAATAAACAGCTCTAACTCATTTTTATAACTTGTTGACGACAGGTTATTTCCTAGGGGACCTCCCTTGTTTACTTTTATGATGATTGATTCGGTTACCATAAATATCTTAATTTTTTGTTCGAAATCGAATTTCCCGACATCAACACGTTAGAGCGGCACCACCGCGCGTTTGGAGAAATACTGCAGCGGCGAAAACTGCTGCCACGGCAGTGTGATGTGTAAACGCCCTTAATATTTGTTGTTGTTCCAAACTTTTGAACTTCATTAGATAGAAATGTGGATCATTTTTAACTGACTTCAAAAAAGGAGGAGGTTATCAATTCGACTGTATGTCTTTTTATTTTTTATGTATGTTTGTTACGCGATATCTTCGCCAATTGTGAACCGATTTTGATGATTCTTTTTTTATTTGAAAGCCTTTACTACCAAGTTGGTCCCATTTTAATTTAGTAAAGATATGATGAAGAACTTTGGAGAAATGGAAGAAACTCCTTAAAAAAATTGAAGTCGGTTGTTTTTTTTGTTTAAAATTAAATTATTCAGCATACTTTCTATAAAACTTGTATTTTGCTTAAAAAACGCGCGTCATTATATGGCGCCCCGTCCGCTTGTCAGCGATAAAGAAAAAAAACTTTTCGGCGGCCGAATGTATCACACACAGGCGTAGCGAGCGAGGCCCTTTGGTAAAAAAGATTAGTTTCTTTATGTACCATTAACAAAATCGGATAAGTAGTTTCAGTGCTTCTTCGAGTACGTTCTTTAAAACAATAATTGAAGGAAAGGTAGAAGGAGAACGATGAGTAGGAAAGCCCAGAGTATTATTGGATAAATTAAAAGAAAAATTAAATATGCAAACTTATAAGGAGGTTAAGAATTTAGCGGAGGAAAGACAGACATGGAAAGCACTCCACCGAAAAGAGGGCAGCTCTTAAATACAAGAAGTTTCAATGCTGGTAGAACGTTTTTACATTATCATATCCTTTTGACCATAGTCCGGTAATCGCAACTTACACCCTCAATTGATTAATATCAAGCTCTACCACAGAATACACAAGAGTACAAACAGAATGGAATCTCACAACTTCTCCCGCAGTTTGGCGTCCCCGCGCCTCTCCCCCGTTCTATGTGCCCCTTATTGCGCTCTAAAACAGGGTTAGGTAGTTGGTAGCCGCACGCAATTCGCGACGTGTCTTGAAAACTGTCATTTAATAGTAAACATCGGTGAGAAAATGCGCATATAATAATTGTTTATCCACCGAATACAATAAAGAACGTATATTTCATAGATTTCCGAGTGATGAAAACAGGTAAGCAAAGCAACAACATAATTTCACGTTATTACGAGTACATATAAAACAGAGTATTTTTTACGTCATAGTGTTCGCAAATCTCCCGGTATGGAAAAATATAATCGTAAATATGTAGAACTCATTAGTAGGTAAGTATTAAATTAATACTACGGTGCGACCCTGACTATATATTTCACATATTGACGTGTGGACAGATATAGTTTCGTTTGTAGTAATAGTAGGTATATATGTTACTCTGACTCTAGAAAGTGTCATACCTGTGGCTCTACTATCGTTAAATACTCATACAAAAACACATGAGTGATCGTGCGAGAACGTGCCGTGACTCTAACACACTGGAAAGAACTAAGCTGAGTAGTGTTGATGTACGACGAACACCATTAATCATGTTTAGAAGTAGATAAATTGAATACGCGTTATATCCGCTAGACTATACTTGTTTGCGAGGATTACCCCACGAGGCTACGTTTAGAAATTAATGACCATTGACCATGTGGTTAATACTAATTTATGTAGAGGAATACTATAAAAAAAGTCTTAATTTAAAATTAAAATAAATAAAGTCAAATTAGACACTTTTTCCAAACGTCAAAACAAACGTTTTCTATGGGATTTGTATGAAATACAAAACCGTGACGTCATACATTTTTCAAAACCAATAACGCTCTTCATATCAGTTTATCTGCATTAATAAATCTTAAATCATGTTGAAAATGGACATGATCAATGACAAGTTACACTATTTTGTGACGTTTGATTCTCTTAAGAATGCCCTTACCCTAGACTTTCCCATACAAACGTAGTCTACGTTTCATTTTGAAACGACATGTCAGATTTCGGTAAAAATTTGTAACTTTAAAGAAACTGCATATATCTAGGGTTATAATTGGTTTTCACAGTTAAAATATAAACTTGAAAGAAAATATAAGGGTGTAAACGTTTTTCATACTGATGGTCAAAAATGATGTAATACACTATATTCTTTTTCAAGTTCATATTTTGAGTGTGAAAACCAATTATAACCCTAGATATATGCAGTTTCTTTAAAGTTACAAATTTTTACCGAAATCTGACATGTCGTTTCAAATTAAAACGTAGACTACGTTTGTATGGGAAACTCTGATTCTGTCTCGGGTAAGGAGACTCTTAACAGTACTAAATAATTTATTATTGACCCAGTCATCCACCCAATTGGCCCAACTTGCAGGTATACGCTGCGCTGTCAAACCAAAAAAACAATTCCAATTCGGTTCAAAAACGGAGAAGTTATCGGGGAACATACATAAAACTACATATTCGAATTGAGAAGCTCCTCCTTTTTTAAGTCACTTAAAAAGGAATCAAAATAGTGATGGATTGCTAGCCACATCACCTATTTGAACATGATTCACATTTTCACCCATTCATCCGAAAAGTTAGTGAATAATAGAGCAGTATATATGATCTAGATAGCCGTGTGGTTCGTTCCCGGTAGAGTAGAATAGGACACTCCAAGTCTTCCCGTGGATGTCGTAGAAGGCGACGTAGGAAACACAAGCTAAACAAAGCTTATAAACTTCAGTGAGACCTCTCCAACCCGTCTGGCCAGCGTGGAGAGTGTAGGCCTAATCCTCTAAATGCTCTGGCTAATATATGGCTCTGGTAGTACAGAGAGGGTCGTGCTCCTGCAGTGGAGACTAAAAAGACCTGATGATGATGATGATATATGATCTATCTGTAATTTCCCAATGAATGCAATGATTATGACTGTTAACAAGTTACAGTGATGCGTGGGTTAGTTATGGCAGGTCAAGGGCATTGCGATGGTGCAACGTGCAGGTGTTGCATGGCATTACATATTGATTGAATACTCATCTAGAGTAGTCATCTAATTAAAATGATTCTAATTAAAATACTTATCAGGTATAAATGTCTGGTCAACATATATTTGACTCAGTACGTTAATATAAAGAACTTTTCTCATAAAACCAGTGCTGATTTGGACTCCCTCAGTTGTCCAGTGGTCAAGGCGTTTGCCGTCATTCGGAAGTCGTGGGTTCTAGTCTGGTTAGGATATTGCAGGCTTGAATCACCCGATTATCCGAAAAGACAAAAGATTCCGTGCTTCGGAAGACACGTATAGCTGTGGGTCCCGAATGCTTTTCTTTAAACCTATTCTAGGATTGGTTCTGGTCTACCCTTTGGGTTGCTGAGGTCAGACAGCAGTCGCTTTGTGTAAAAACCAGTAACCACCAAAATCACCTAGGTTAGGTAACGGACTCCGGGCTCTGAAGGTTTACCACTGAAGATGCAACCGGGAATACGCTCAATGATGATGTTTATTGTCCTTGAATACAGCTAAGAGGTATAGAATCACCCTGTATATGGCAAACAATGTTTTCCGCTGCTGCGGGAATTTCACGGTGTCATTCCGGAAACCTCATTATACTCAATTGTATGGATGGAATACGTTTTTAAATTATAGCTATTAAGGA
Source organism: Acrobasis repandana (assembly GCA_963576875.1). Lineage (NCBI taxonomy): Eukaryota > Metazoa > Arthropoda > Insecta > Lepidoptera > Pyralidae > Acrobasis > Acrobasis repandana. The sequence continues at coordinate 7,243,061 of OY756238.1, forward strand.
TCAATTGAAACATGACTCAATGAATGCGTGAATATACGCGGTTCCAAGGTAATTGGTCGCCATGAATATTTAGCAGTACTAATAAACATGTCAAACTGACTACCGCAACACGTAGGTAATGTACAAGCTTATCAATCATTCTGCAACGATTCCGCGGCTCATGAGAAACAAGCTATGTAAGTATAGTTAGGAAGATTCCTAATTTATTTAGGCATGTATTTAAAGCGATATCTGTATATTCCCCTTTTCAAACAAAATATTTTAAAGCTTTACCAAAAATACTGAATTGCACACTAATTATGCACATTAAATAAAATAAATTAGTATACTGTTTAATGGTATAATATTTGCAGAACTGTTTTACTGAACGAATACGGGTAGTATTTAAACGCAAATCAAAATTACTGATTGCACAGCAAAATGCTCAACTGAAAATATTACTAAACAAACTGTAATTTATATTTGTGGCGTAGTAAATAAGATGGATAAAACTTTTCTAGCACTCGCCGGCACGCTCGCTTCGCTCGCTCGGCTCGTGCGTGTGTTGCTCGCAGTTCTAACAAAACCTAAACTATAGGTTTGCCCTAACCTAGTAAATTTGATGTGTAGTTAGTATTTAAGTTGAGATTGTTGATTTACTTCATGTAAAAAAGTCTATACCTAAATGATGAGATGATTGATTATTTATTTGATGTGCAATTAATAATATCCCATTTATTTACTATAATGTCTAGAACCAACATGCTAAATTAAAATCTCTAGAATTGGACAATGGGGTTATAAATAAAGTCCAACACGAAAAAAGTAAGGGTTGCTACACACTTATTAGGGCCCGCATTGTCGAATCGGCAGTATTTGTCGACGAACACGAACCCTGATAGAGAATTGGTATATAATATATAAAACAATGGAACGGCAAGCGGATTTTGAATCGGTAAGGATAAACATAGTTAGTGTGTAATTATAATTAGATACGTGTATATTTGTTCTTTACGCGGTTTCTATCGTCATTCATGCTCATTCATGCATAAAATACAAAAGTGCGTAGGTAGAAAAAAATTCAATTTATCGTTTATTTCTTAACATATAAATTGATTCTCACGTTTTTCTCTTGCAAAATAAAAGGAAAAAAAGCAACAGATATCAAATCAAAAGCTTGTTGTGTCGGTTTCCTTATAAGGAGAGGCTGTGACGGAAAACGGCGCAGGCGGCTCATATTTGAATAACGAACAAGGTTGCCATGACAGTAAATTAAACAAATGTACTAAGTATACAAATGCTTTTATAAAACCTCGTCCGCTTTGATTTTGTTTTTTTGGTTGGTTGGAAGAATCACAAAAGATCAGAATTCAATTCAACTACATAGGAAGCAAATGTCTGGTTATGTCGCTTTAGCCAGACCTCACCAGAAGGCGTAGAAGGACGATATACATCCACAAGGATGCCGGAGACCACGCGGGAAGAAGAAAACCGGTCAAGTGCGATCGGACTCGTACATTGGTTCCGTACCTTCGTACAAAGTTTTAAAACGCTGTGAAAAAACAAGTTTCTTGTATAACGAGACGACCCCTTTAATTTTTAACTTTATCTTATTTTTATTATTTGTTGCTATAGCTGCCACAGTAATACATAATCGGTGAAAAAAAAAAACAACTTTTCAAGTGTCTCGCTATAACGGCTCAAGAGATAGGGCCCTGTGACAGATGGACGGGAAAACGGACAGACAGTGGAGTCTTAGCATAAAGGTCCCATTGGCACGGAACCCTAAAAAAGCCGGAAAGCGCTCCAGGATAGCACAGCTAAAGATGCGACTGGAAATGTGCTGAGTTAAGAGATAAAATGCAGTGCATTTTATAGAAAGAGCCGCGTTAGATACCACATAATAATAACGATCACACTAATGATGAAAGCTGTCCAAGTTTACCTGTGGCCATCACATCATCCAGCACATCATTAGCGACGTCAAGTCAAGCCAACGTTTATGAAATCTAATAAAGACAGATTAAAATTAAAGCTTTGATTTTGGTATTTACTTTCAGGTCGCTAAGATATACCTAAGATTCAAATTCACCGGAAAAAGCCGGCTCAAGCGTATCTTATTACATACATAGCATGTGTATTTAATTACATGCTTCTGTTTTTCCCAAAGGTTGGTATAGAATGCAATAGCATTAAGACCACTTTTTGTAACATTACGGTCAATAAAGATTTAATAAATAAATAAATATCTTTACAAACTTTATCTAAATCTAACGCTCGATTGCAAATTATTGCAACTACCGAATTATCTTATCTATTGTTAGGTAAACGCATCATCGACCTACTCGATTGAGGTGAACAGCCTGCGTCGATTGCGCCATAGATTACGAAATGTGTATCGATTCCATGAATACATATTTCATACCTCACACCTTGTTTCTACAGATCTGAATGCTAATAAATAATGATGACTAACCACCTGGTTTCGTCACGTATAAAGGCTGTGGCAGGAAAGACTGCCTCCGTGGTCCAGTGGTAAGGTGTTTGCCATGTGATGCGGAGGTCATGGTTCAAATCCCACTGGGAAGCATTTTCTGTGAAAAGTTGTTACCAGTCTGGTTAGGATATTGCAGGCTTGAATCACCGGTTATCCGAAAAGAAAGATGATTCCGTGTTTGGGAATACACGTGTAAAGCTTCCGAACGCCATCAAACGTTCGTTTAAGCCTATCCTAGGATTTGTTTAGGTCTACCCTTTGGGTTGCGGATGTCAGACAGCGGTCGCTCTGTGTAAAATCCAGTAGCCTCGTCAAATCACATAGATGTGGTAGCAGACCCCGGGCTCTGAACCGTTACCGCTGAGGATGCAACCGGGAATACGCTCGGATGATGATGAATGACATGGAGTGCTATTTTTCATTTAGGGACTCACTTTACGAATGATTTGCGCGAGTGTTTCGAAACGGGCGCATTTTTGAATTGATCGAATGCGAAGGTTTTGCAACGAGTGGTCTGAACCACTCGTAATTTTGACATTTGTAGCGTACAAATGTCAAAGAAACGTTCCATGGAGTATCAGTTCCGTTTCACGCTGCATTTTTTATTTTTGTTGAAATGTTTAGAAAACCATTGACAAATTTATGATATTTTCTGCGTAACCCAATATTACTTCTCGCTCACACGACGGTTTCAAAAATACGATGCAATGCGTCGGAACGCGAGTGGTGAGTTGGCAAACTACACGTTTTGTGTTTCGCTGAGTCCCTAAATGAAAAATAGCACTCCTGGACTAGAGCAGCCAGTGACCGTAAAACCTGGAAGCAGTTGAAGGAGGCAGGAGGCCTTTGCCGAAAAAGGGCAACAGACAACAGAAAGAAACTCAGAGATCAGATCTTCTCAGAGAAGAATAGATAATGTTACCATTTGTCTGAAATAAAAGGCTTAATAACCTCCTCGTATATTGAACGTCCAAGCGACGTGAACAAAATATGATATTAGATAGTTGAGTAGATGAGAACAACATAATTCTTAAGTTCAAATATAGGAATAAATATAGGAAAAGTTAAATTAAAGATAATATATAATTACTAATGTAACTAAGAGGTTGTCTAGATATAGGAGTTATAAGAGGAGTCAAAAGTTCACAGTTTAGAGCAAAGTACTAGTTTTATAATTACATATATACAATATTTTTAATCGACTCATTTGAGTTGAGAAAATGAACCAATCAAAAATGAAAATAACAACAATTTGTTGGTTTTTCATATGTATAAATGGCCAGCACTGGTGTTTGATTTTCAAGGCAGCTTGAAAAGTACAGTATCGTTGAGTTAGTATCCCATAACACAAGTTTAAAACTTACTTTGGGGCTGGCTCAATCAGTGCGATTAGTCCTTTTAATAAAAAAAATAATAAAAAAAAACTCCATCTTATGATCAGAGCTTTTAGCGTATTGTTCTGTACAACTTGTATTTGATAGACAATAAAGATTAAATAAACAAATATACCTACCTCTATAGCCGGGACCAAAAGTATTACGTACCTATCAAACAATTACCTCTAGGTAAAGATTTATTAATTTTGGTGTATCTTCTGAAACAACGCTACTCTTTGACACTGGCTGGCTGCCAGAATGTGCCAATTTAATAAAAACTAGCGCCGTGCACGTGCTAACAATGTCCTGCTCAGCTGCTTACTATGTTTTGTTTATAACGCAATTTTCGGGAGGTCAAGAACCTTACAGTAAACAATAATATGTTACGCGAATATATATATATATAAACTATGTACTTCCTCTCATCTTAACGAGTTCTCGGTTGCATTTCAAATCGATCTAGTTATACTTACATATACAGAAACATTACCACGTCTTTATCTCTAACGCAGTACACAGAGTCCAGGGCTGCAAGACCTAAAGGCCACGTTTTGCGTGATGTTGGGAGTAAAGATTAAATAAACTGGTCAAGTGCGAGTTAAACTCGCGTGAAGAGGGTTCCGTACTTCTCGTAGGTTTTCCTGTAATCTACAATGAACTATATTTTGTATTCTTTTAAAAATTTTAGGCTCTGTAGTTTCGCAAATCAAGGGGGGGGGGGGGGGGGGAATGGTCAATTTTAGTCTTCTTTCATGAATAAAATCAAAACTATTAATTTTAAAATAATACTTAACAAAAATATATTTGAGATCCTCATAACGAGCCCTTTCATTTGATATATGTCACAGTAAGGTTTGCAAATGTTTCTAATTTGTGCCCCGAAAATGACCCTTTATTTAAAAAAAATATTTATTTTCTTTGCACATCTGTATTTAGGTCATAGGATCACACCATCCTTCCAAATTTCACCTGATTTGGGCCAGTAGATTCGGAGCAAATTGGCTGTGACAGACGGACGGACAGACAGACAGACGCACGAGTGATCCTATAAGGGTTCCGTTTTTTCATTTTTTTTACGGAACTCTAAAAAGGGAATCGAAATAGTGATGGGTTGCTAGCCGCATCGCCTATTAATATGTTCAGATTCTCGCCCATTCCCTCAATCGACTTTTGCGCGGGGAGAGAAGCAGCTGGTCTGGTACAATTTTTTTCATGTCTCCTCTGGAAGATGCTGCTGCATGCATATTTGAAGCGCTGGCCGCTCTAGATCGGTCATTTTGGAAATCCTTGGGAGAGGCCTTTGTCCAGCAGTGGACGTTATGCGGCTGAAATGATGATGATGATGATATTTTAATCAGATTTCAACAAGCTTTGCCGTTGTCGTATGCACTTTGATTACGTCATCAGACTGTCAAACGGTACACGACAACACGTGTCCAACTGTAACTTCTGAGACAATCACCATGCAGACTTGTTATAAAGCATAAATATTTAGTTCTGCCCACGCACTTATTGTTTTCAACGCGAGGATGTTTCTCCGAAGATGGCCGCCGCCGGTTTGCTTGATATGATTTGGTCTGTGGCCTAATCACTCAATATATGTGTAGTTGAAGTCTATGTCTAATAATTACTGGCAGGTTTTTAAAACATTATTTTCTTTTAACACGCTTTTTATTAGCTTCACTTCTATGTTTGTATGTATGAATAGGAATCTTCAAATGCGACTTTCACCTAATTAAAAGCGTGTAAAGTGTTTAGCGAGAAAATTCATGTCTTTGTAAAAAAAAAGCGTGGGGTTGTACGACTTTTTTACTATGGCACAGAGAAAACAGGAATCGAGGCATCTCCATCAACAAGAAATTACACGAAGAAGAACATATATGTAAATACACGAAGAAGAACATATATGTAAACATAATTAATTGCCCTTTAAATGGTAAATTTGTATTGATAAGGTATTTATTTTATTTCAAAAATTAGTATATTATTACAAAATGTACAAATCACTCAAGATGATAATTATGAAGAAACAAAACAGCCTACACACAAACATCTGCTTAGGTAATTTCCAACACTATAAAAATTCCATTCAACCCGTGTTTACATGTAACACAAATTCATTCAAATCGCATATTAAATCCTTATTAGGCAAAAGCAACTTTGGAGGAAATGCGCGGTATGCGCTGGATTTGGATAAGTCATATGACATCACTGCAGAATTATGTAAATGTATCAAATTGGTTGTGCTCATCTTAATCCATGCAGGCGGCAAAAATAATTCTACTTGCAATAAAAGATTTATTTTTATAGAGAAGAGAACGTAAGAAAACATATCTCGCACTTATCAAGTTACCAACGAGTACTTATTGATTCTAAAAACTAAACTTGCTTTTTTCATCATAGCGTATTCCCGGTTGCATTCTTAGATTGGGGAGTAAATATGAGGAAGGAAAATATTTGGCGGAGGCTCAAGGCCGGCTGCCTGCGTCAAATATCTCTAAGATTGGAAATCTTACTTGCACAACATAGTATCGTAGTAAAAGTTATTCGTGTTGATATATATCAACACGAATAACTTAAAAACATGTTTTTGTTAGTTGAAAAGGTATTGAGGAGGTCTATCTATATAGATAGACCTCCTCAATACCTTTTCAACTAACAAAAACATGTTTTTACTTCAAATTAAAAAAATGAAAAATACAGGACTGATAACTCCATAACGAAAAAGCGTACTCTGCTAGAAAGCCAAAATCCTGTATTATTTCTAGATGTCGCTACTATGCCTGCTAGCCACACAAAGGATGCTGGGTACTTAGGCTGACGGTATCCATGAAAAATCAGTGATGGCGCTTGTTTGTAGAAATTGTAGAAAATAACGCTTATAACCGACCGCCATCTTTCCGAAATTAAGCGGCACCACTACGAAACTACCTTTTCTCGAACTAGTAGCTCCATCTAGCTACAATATTTAAACTTTAAAAATAGGATTACGCCTCAAAGTGTGAAAAATATCAGTCCTCTAGTATTTACTATTGTAAATGTATGTATGTATGTACATATTTGATGCAGTTTCCCTAAATAAAGGAACTTATTTATTTATCTATCTAACTTTCTAGAACAGTTACAAGAAGGAGCAATACAAGAATCATATTATTGCGCAGAAACATTATTTGCGGCGTGAGCTCTACATATTTCACCTCAATGGCCGCAATATGGTTTCGGATCGTAAATTCCGAGATTAAGCTGTGAATTGTGATCTGTTTCATTGCCTGCGGGGTTGGTGGTCCGGTGAACGATGACCGATTCCAAATTGTGTTCCTGAACTATTGTTTAGGTCTTAAGTTCATTGACGTTTGGACTAAAATCATTATTATTAAAATATCAAATCTACTCGCCATAGCCCTTTTGAAACAATGTTTGTCCTAAACTATTGTATATAGTCTTAAGAGTCCCCTTACCCTAGACAGAATCAGACTTTCCTATAAAAACGTAGTGTAGCTTTTATTTTGAGACGACACGTCAGAATTCGGTAAAATTTTGTAATCTTAAAGAAATTGCATATATGTATATGTATAGGCATATAACTGGTTTTCTCAGTCAAAATATGATGTTGAAAGAAATTATAGTGCATAATTTCATATTTGACCTTCAGTATGAAGAAATTCTACACTCTTATATTTTCTTTCAAGTTCATATTTTGCCTGTAGAGAACTAGTTATATGCCTAGATAGATGCAATTTCTCTGAAATTACAAAATAATTTGGTAAATCCAAAAGTGCACGGCTCATAAACTACATTGAATTAGACCGTGATCTTCGAAAGGACTTAGTTTTGGATAATACTGAAGCGTATAAAAAAAATGGACTTGATCAGATAAGTTTTTCGGGAGTTATCGTGACCACGCCAGTTTCCATACATACAGACACACGGACGTCCACAAAATGATTTTATTAAACATTGTTTTTATTTATTTAAAAGGCAAAATGTCTTTTAAAAATGTCATAAGTGTTGAAACTAGTGTTTTTCCTTGACATTTATGTGTAAATATTATTTTAGAAGTGCGATAGAAAATAAATAGAGACACATTTAGTTTAAAAAATCACTTGATTTTTGTAAGGCGAGAGTAGAGCACTATCTCATGCGCTTCGCTTATGAGGCGTGCAATACTGCCCAAATCTGACTTGTCATATCAAAATAATATCTAGACTACGTTTGTATGTAAATGTCTAGGGTAAGGGGACTCTTAAGTTCATTGACTTCTGAACTAATATCATGTAAAATATCAATTCTACTCGGCGACATAGCCCTTTCAAACCCAATGTTCGTGAGTGAACTATTGTATAGGTCTAAATCCACGGACATTCGAATTGAGATCTTGCTAAAATATCAAAACTTCTATTCGGCGACATGACAATTTCGAAATTGTGTTTGTTCTATTGTTTACAAACAGCTTTCTGAAAATACATAAATTGCAGATACTCGTAAGGTTGATTTATTTATTTAACTTTATTACAGAGAATTGTAACAGGGGGACTTAAGGCCGTTGGCCTTTTCTACTAGTCAACCTACAGGTGGTGCTGAAATTAGATCAAAAGTGTAAAAACTAAAATGCTTGAATCTAGGAACACTTACCACAATATAAACTTACCTACATACCTAATATGTAAAATATGAAAACTTTTAATATACGCTTATCATGTTTTTGCCGTGTGGTTTCCAGCAGAGTAGAATAGAATCACTCCAAGTCATCCCGTGGATGTCCTAGAAGGGGACTTAGGAAATATAAGCTTAACAAAGCTTGGACATCAGTGAGATCTCTCCAACCCGTCTGGCCAGCGTGGAGAGTTTAGGCCAAATCCTCTGACTGCTCTGGCCAAGTATGGCTTTGGCAGTAGATAGAGGGTCGTGCTCCTGCAGTGGATACTAGAAAGATCTGATGATGGTTTTGATCAAGCTGTGAGGTTGAAATTCTTCGTATTTTTTTATATATTTTTAGGGATTGTTATGGGTATCATGTTCTTATTTTTAACAGTTTGAGCACTAAGTACAGTCTAAACGTTACACAATAACAAAAAAATATGTAAGTCAATCTATACTTGTGTGATTTAAAGTAGGTAATACTAATATTATCTTAAAAACTACTGCCTCCGTGGTCCTGTGGTCAAGCGATCAGGAGGTCGTGGGTTTAAATGCCACTGGGAAGCATACTTTGTAACAAGTTGTTTCCAGGCTGGTATTGCAGGCTTGAATCACCTAATTATTCGAAATGATGATTCCCTGTTTCGGAAGGCACGTAAAGCACACTTCGACTGTTGAAAAATGCACCGTGTGTGTTTTGCCAAAGAGGAAAACACATACGGTGCGTTTCCAGCAGGCGAAGTGTTAAACAAACGCTAGATGACTAATCTAGCGTTTGTTTAAACCTATCCTAGGTTTGGTTCTGGTCTACCTTTTGGGTTGAGGAGGTCAGACGGCAGTCGCTCTGTGTAAAAACCAGTAACCTCGTCAAATCACTTCGGTTAGGTAGCGGACCCCGGGCTCTGAAGCGTTACCGCTGAGGATGCAACCGGCAATACGCTCGGATGATGATGAAATGCGCAAAAGGCGGCCTAATCGCTAAGCAATTTCTTTTAGGCGACCTAGCGTTTATGCAAAAAGTGATGGGAAATTAAAGGTCAAAGGAAATAATGTGCAGCTTTGTGAACTTCGCAGATTGCACCGTAAGTCTCCAACAATAATTGTCGCAAGTAAATGGAGTGTTGTAAGGCTTAATTACAGGGAAACTTACATGTGTTCATTGTGAAGTTCATGCCAAGTTGTTAGCGCTATCATAATTAGTACTGCAATCTCAATCGGCTGAGCGAGGGATTATGTGAGCTAATGAGTTCGTAATGTCGCTTTACCACAAAAGATAACAGTTGATATCTTGATCAGCTAAATTCTGAGACAGAACTATGTTTAAACTAGTGTTATTACTTGGGAATCGAGGGAATGGGCCAGAATCTGGACCATATCAATAGGCGACGCGGTTAGCAACCCATCAATATTATGATTTCCTTTTTCCACCTTCATGCACACCATCACGCTAAAAGTGGCCTGGGCCTTACCGTTTTAAGCCCCGTTAGGGATAAAGACGTAATAGTATCTGTATTTATCGTGCCATACTCAGAAGACTCATTAAAAAGTAATAAAGTGCCCACCAAACAAATGTTACGACAAATCCTAAATACTAGACGTAGCTACATTATTATTTATTTAGTAAAACCTAATGTAAACGCACGCCAACCTACACAGAAAACGGAAACAATGCTCCAACAGCAAGTTTAGTGGATATTATCAAAGTTGCATAAATGTCGCGGGGGCGGCGCGACGCATCGTGCGCGGTAGACTTCTAACTTCAAACTATACTGGACGCTTGACGCTAATGTCTTTTTGCCTGTGTCATCGTAGTGCTCGAACAGATAGACTGTTTCGATGCGGTTTTTTTTAAGTGAAAGCAAATTCTTTTGCGGTCGTTCAGCTATGTTTGATTAAAATCGGTTCAGCCGTTTAAAAGTTATTGGAGGTTAACGCTTGAAAGTCAGGGATATATTAAGCCATATCGGACGTGACAGTCGAGGTTTATTTTTTAATTTGCCTAGCAAATAAACTTGTTGACAATATCTTTGTATATCATGAAGTAGCCATGCGTTAAGCTTTTCATATCGGCAAATGCTGATTATTCATTAATCTGGACAGACCACATCATGATGGGATCAGCGAGTATTTTCTATATCATAGCGAGTATTTTCAATATCATGAAAAATAACCATTTTATGAAATGGACGGTCATATCATGAAATGGTCAATTCTACGATCTGGCCGGATTCGGATTTCATGGACATGGAGACAATCTTGAGAAACTCCTGTTTCCAGGAAAAATATCAAGAGGACGACGCAGTCCCACGCGTTGGTCCGACCAGATTCAATCGACACTTGAGACCAAAGTCAGCGACGCTGTCAGCTGCAGAGCACAGGACCGAATGGCGGGACATAGTACACAGGAAGGTGTTCCATAGAGATCACGACCCTCAACAATGAGGATTACGACGCAAGGAGGAGGCCAAGACAGACCTATGCGTTTACTACGTCTAGCCTTAGACGTCTAGCATATAGAAGTCTACATACCAGTCGGATGCACCGCCTGTATACTGCATAGAAAGTTGATCATTAACATACTAGTTTATTACGTTGGCTCTGAAGCTGTTCCGAAGGATCAACAGGGGTGAAATGTTTTGACTCTTTTGTTGACCGAGAGAGCGAGTTGAACGAAGGTCTTCTTTTCTGTTTCGGCAAAAATTCATTTGTGTGTCTGAATTTCATTTTTCCAGTTGTTCTCGCCAGCAGGTCACATTTCTCAACCGATTCTCGTGAAATTTTGCCAAGCCTTATTTAAATTTTTTTAAAAAAGTCGAAATATGGTGTTTGATAACGTAAGAAATATCATATTTCAGCTACTTATATGTATATAAAAAATATTCAAAAATGTCACAAAACTTTTTCGTTACCCTTATTACTACATGAATTTTTCGACCCCATTTAATATAAATTATTTGAAAGGAAATGGAGATATAATTTACAATTATGCCTTGATCAAGCCCTCGATAACCCTTCAAACTATTTTATGAACTACTGTTTACAGTTTAAAGTGAAAACGTTAAGTTTTTTTTAACATTTTTGCCAAAAGTGACCGTTTTCCGCAAAAATGCTAACTAAAGCTAAATTCATGTAAGTTTCCTCTTAAAACACAACTTTTATGTCCTATCAACTTTTTCATTCAATAAATTTCAAGGGGTCGATATGTGAAGAATGAAAAAGCCTGAGGTTACATGATTTTTTTATTGCACTTATTCGTGTCATCTCGTAATAGGTGACAGCTGAAAAATCTGTGGTTGCTCTTTGTGCCTATTTGTACTTCTGTGGCATACATACTGCATGTAATTAGGCTAAGAATGTATTTGATTATATAGAGATAAATTTCCTTTTTATGGAAAATTATGCTAAAAGCAAGAAGAAACTGCACTCGAAAACAAAAGAAAATCTCGGCCTAACAACTCGGAACAACAGCTATTAAAACATTCAAAAGCCTTCACTTTGATGCAATGCAGCGATTAAAATCAGAGGCGCGCGCGTGTAATATTGTTTGGTTAAGTATAGGAAAAGCTTGGATTAAAAGTTTAATGAGCGTAACAGCGCCATTTTGTAATTTCTCATTTTGGCGGATACATTCAAAGTATTGTTGCTTGTTATAAAGCTATTTGGATTAACTGTAAGAGCTATTAAAATCCTCTAGGTAAGGATAATTTCAATTAACTTTTTAACAAGCTTTCTATTTAGTTTCACCTGCCCCGTTGTCTGTGTGTCTGTTATCAAATCTTGCAAGCTAAATTACATCCACTTCTTATTATTGGATCGAGTTGAACCTTCATATACTTATGTAAGTTGGGTGACAATGCAATATTATGGTACCAACGACCTGCTCTCATGATGTAGCCGGAAGGTGGCCACGGCACCTCGGTGATAAAACAATTTAACCAAGTTTGGGCTCAATGGTTTCGTCTTGAGGAGCACTTTAAACGTTATTGTTCATGTTATTGCTGTTTTAAATAAAAGCTTGCAAAAGACATAAACTGTCGAGATACTTATACAGTCCAGATAATTCTAGTGTCGAATTCGGGGAAGGCGAAGAATTATAGATTTTTAAAAAACCTACCTATCGCAAATACTGCCCATTTGCCAAAATTACAAATTATAGAAACTGGCGAATAGTGTTCTAATTCGTTACTGTAGTTATTTAGCAGGATTAAAACAGATTTTACTGATAGTAATCCGTTTAAATTAAATAGCCCCACAAAACTAATACAAATCAAAGTCGAGCCTTTCACATTGATGTTACGACGTTTCACATCTGATTCCAATGGAATAAATATGAGAAAATCATAATCGGTAATACAAATACGATGCATTCAGGATATTGCATTCCAGGCTTCGTTGCAACGGATGGCTGTTTGAATACAGCGCTCTGGAATGTTGTGGAAATATCCGTATATATTATTATACTTTTAGATGACTTACTCGTAAGAAAACTTAGTAGTCTAAATAAAGAAGAATAAATACAAGGGTGTGACCAGTTTTAGTTTAAATGTTGTAGCTAGATGGAGCTACTAGTTCGAAAGAAGGAAGTTTCGGAAAGATGGCGGTTCATTTTTTACGAACAAACAAGCGCCATCTCTGATTTCTCGTGAATACCGTCAACCTACATACCCACTACCCAGCATCCTTTGTATGGCTACCGGGCGAGATAGTAGCGTTATCTAGAAATAATACAGGATTTTGGCTTTGTAGCACAGTACGCTTTTTTGTATGGGGGTTGTCAGACCTCTTGTATTCATTATTCCATGGTCTAAACCTACTTTTTTAAGCTGCATAACGGCATCTTATTACACACTAGTGAACTGTAGGTTTCTTCACGAAATTTTCCTTCGTTGAAAGTTGAAAGTGGTAGCTGAAAGTCACCAGTACTTAGAAAAAAAGTAAACAAAATTATTTATAATACATTAGTCCCTTTTAGTAACAAAGCTCTTTATCATAAATCACTTTGTCAAATTATGTAAAGGCAAAACGGACAGTTTGACTACCCTTTCAATTTGAGCCATCTGAGTTTCTGCACTGGTATGACTCTCGATTGATTCAGAGTAACATATATACCTACTACTACAAACGAAACAATTTATCTGTACACACGTCGATGTGTGAGTTTTATACTTAGGGTCGCACCGCAGAATTATTTTAATACTTACCTACTAACGAGTTCGACATATTTACGATTATATTTTTCCATACCGGAAGATTTGCGAACACTATGACGTAAAAAATATTCTGTTTTATATGTATTAAATGTTACAGGAAAGTCGGAAACAGCTACATAATATCACTTCACAAATATTTTTCATTATGTCCATTGTCCATTTCACCATTAGTTCACTTTACTGATTTATTATTGAGTCATTTATAATGTAACGCACTAATTTCACTAATTCACTATTGTTATATAGTAATTTGTATATTCGGCGCAAAACTATACGGTAATTATATGAATAAATTCAATAAAAATAAACAAATGTTTATCACGCTTGATGATGATGACAAATTGACACGCACAGCATGTCAAGTAGCAATCCGGTAATGTTACAATCTCGCTCTTGTGTATCTCCCGCCAATGCGAGAGAGCGAGAAGGGTATATAATCAAGATGGTTGCTGGGTATAACGTGAAATTATATTGTTGCTTTGCTTACCTGTTTTCATCATTTGGAAATGTATGAAATATACGTTCTTTAGAGTATTGGGTGGATAAACAATTATTATACGCGCACCTTCTCACCATAATGGTTACTATTGGTTGACAGTTCTCAAGACAACACACGTCGCGTATTGCGTGCGGCTAGTAATTAAACCCTGGTTTGGAGCTGTCAAAGCTCACAAAGTGCGGGGGAGAGGTGCGGGGACGCCAATTTGCAGGAGACGCTGTGAGAGACCATTCTGTTTGACTCTTATGTATTCTGTGGTTTCTGCTGGAAACAGCTCAAATTTCAATGCATAATACTAGCTAGATACAGATACACTATCACGTCTTTATCCCTAACGGGGCAGATAGAGCCTAGGGCTGTAAGGCCCAGACCACTTTTAGCGTGATGGTGGGCATGACGGTGGAAAAGGAAATCATAATAGTGATGGGTTGCTAACCACATCGCCTATTGTTAAGATTCACAATGCTTTTGCAATCTGCGCGGGAAGAAAAGCAGCTGGTACATTCTATGTTTGTTCTTTTCTCCCAGACCAGCAAGGCAAATACTATCTAGGATTGGACAAATCTGATTACCTACATAATAAAGAGCACATTTATACATATAGGTAAGGTAATGAATTGCATATCCTAACCAAGTGTACTGTCAACAAGTATTATTTAACTTGACTACCTAAACAGCGTTTGGGAGTACAAAACTGTGGTGTGGAGTGGAAACCACCCCCGCGATATTTACCGAGCAAATTAAATTGTAACGTAGGTTCGTTTGTTTAGAGACGATATCTTGTAGTGTTTGAGTTTCATTCACGTAACCTAGAGGTAGAGAGGTAGAGAGGTTTACTTTCTAGCAATATTCATAGCTGTAAGTATTCACATGTTTTAGAAGTGTTTTGAAGATTTTCTGAGCGTTTCTTGTCTATGGATTAAGCTACAATATAGTCGTTTGTATTGTTCGATACAATACAATACAGTGCCACTATTCTGATAAAATATGTACTTATTTTACCAAAAACACAGAAAAATTCATATCTCAGGTTCAACGTGCGCAAGACAAGGGGTATTAAAACCTTCGTTCTTATAGCAAAAAGTGACGTAAAAACCACTTTCAAGCCATGAAGAAGATGTAAAATAGTATATTAGCGGGGAAGGTACGAAAGGTGCATGATACCTCTTTGATATTAGCGTAACAAAAGCCTTAGATTACAGGAATCAGACTTCCTGACATCCAAGTCTTTGACGACCTCTGTGCAGTCAAACATTATCCAGTGTCAGCAGTTTTTAAACAGCAAGAAAGAAGTATTTTCTTCCAACAAACTAGGTTATCCACTTTGTCGGAACGGAACTGTAGTTTTTGTGTTGTCGGATGGTAGTATGCATTCTAATAAGCTTTTATTTAGTAAAAAAAAAACGACTGAATAAAATCACAACATCGACAAAGAGACTGCACAAACCCATCACCACTAGAAACTAAGTAAAGTATTCTTACCGTGGCAATGAGAATGTTACTCGCTTACTTATCATGCCATGCGGGTAAGGGACTGGCTCTTACCTGAAAAAAAAAAAGAAAAACTAATTAGTAAAAAAATTAAAAAAACAGTAATATAAGTATATAATGTGATAACTTGTGTCTGTATTCATCAAAAACTGATTTATATATTATGTAGTACATAATATGGCACTGAATAAATATAATCATATTTGATTATATGTATATGTTCGTTATTCCAAAGGAATATAAAGAAATTAATTTGGCTTTGTTTAAGGAAAAAATTAAGTTATTTTTTATTTAGGATTTTATCTTATTAATTGTAAAATGACTTTGTGTTATAGTAAATGTAGTAGATTCATAGATTCCGGATATTTTTATGGTGATAACAGCCTTTCCGATTAAATTTGCACACCGTTGATGGTAAACATGATTTTACGAAACGGAATGTAAATATCTTGTGTTTGAAACATGTTTGGCAAATAAATTATCTTTATCTTTACAGTTCTCGGGCTCTGTTTCTGTCGGGCGCAGTTTGCCGTGTGGTTCCCGGCAGAGTAGAATAGGATCACACCAAGTCTTCCCGTGGATGTCGTAGAAGGCGTAGGAAACACAAGCTAAACAAAGCTTATAAACGTCAATGAGTCTCCAACCCGTCTGGCCAGCGTGGAGAGTGTAGGCTAAATTCTCTGACTGCTCTGGGTAAGTGTGGCTCTGGTCGGTCTTACAGAGAAGGTCGTGCTTCTGCAGTGGAGACTAAAAAGGGCCTGTTGATGATAGCGGGTCGTCAAGCACATTAAGATTTTGAACTAGAAGTTCACCCCGGTTTCTAGCGTTTGTATGTTTGCCAATACTCGAATTGTCGTCGAATATACAAACTCTGTATTGTCCAAGTAAGAGTCTTAAAACTTCGCTCACTCTTTTAATTATTAAATTGATATTTTAAAACTTTCGCAAAACGTTTTGTCAAAAGACCACAGAAATTTTCTTCAAATAATAAACCTGTTTAACAAAGCCCCTTATTGCATAAAATTTGTTCCAAACAAAAATTAAAGCTTCCTAAATGATAAAAAACAAATACTTCAAACGAAAATTGCTTGTCACAAGGAATTTCTTCCGACTTTGCTGTTCCCTCTAATTGGATGTAAATATCGAAGCTTTATTATTTTGCTGGAAAACGGATCAAAAAGAAACAGCCCCCTACGCCACAAAGGAAGGGAGAACGTCGTTAAGGTGTGAACGTAGTGTTGGGTAAATATCGATAATTGTCTGAGCTCAAATATTCGATAGTAATATGTAATTTTCCCTCAAGGGTTTTCCTTGGATAAAATCCTTTAGGAATATACAGTTCGTTCGTAATTATTAATCACCATATCATCTCATATCATGATATTAAGGGTCCGGGATGTATGGAAAGAAAGAGGGGAGGTTTTTACCCAATAATGGGACCAAATTGGCTAACAAAAAATATATTAATCATTATTTTTTTAGCCCATTAGGTTAAAATTAATGGGTTAACAAAAAAAAATATTAATCTGCTATCGCTGCAACAAATCTTGCACTCATCTATCTAAAATCAAACTAGACACTCTCACATAAAATAACATACATCACTTAACATTTACATCCAACAAAAGCCAACACAAAAGGAGAAATGCAAACGTAAAGTGTCAAAGCGGCTGACACATGACGCGTACAAAAATATGCGACACGTACTGAAATATCTCTATGGGCGGACTCGACCAAACATTAAGTTAACTATTGTTCGGATAATTTTAATCTTTGAATTTAATCTCTAGTAACTTCGTTAACGTTTTCCCATCCAATTTCTGGAGATAGAGAAGATATCATTGGTATTATTAATCTATGGTTGAGGAATGAATGTATAACCCGACAAGAAATCCTATAATACTCTTTCCATAGATTGACTTGGATTGCGGAGACCATTTAATTTAGCATTAGATAAATGTCAAATATTGCATTTGAAGCATGCGTCACATATTTCATTTTATCAACTATTAACCGTCTATTGTTCTTAGTAATCCCTTTAGTGGTTCTTTTGAAGGAACTACTGAGCTTTTTTACTCTCTGTAGTTCCTTCAAAGGTACTAAAGGAACTACTGAGACCGTTTGTTCTCAGTAGTCCCTTTAGTGGTTCCTTTGGAGGAACAGCGTTAACAGTCAGCCATTAAAATACTCCCAGATAACGTTTATATCCCTAGAAAATTGGCGGTATAATAACTTACTCTGGAATACAATACCAATTAGGTACTAATCCAAGAATAAGATATTCTTGGATTAGTACCTAATTGGTAAAACGCAATATCGAGTTATTCTAGAGTTTTGCCATTTACTCGTATTATCGAATAAACTACTTTGGTCGAATCCGCCCTTTGTATGTATAATACGAGTAGTCGATAGCGTCGCTCGAGTGCATTAGTGCATCACTATTCATTTGGCGTTACACGCGTATTTACATTTGGAAAAGTTTTTACCATTTTTTCTGCTGCGTATGGGCTTTGTGCTTTTTGTTCGCGAGGCTGACGAAATTCCGGGTAGACTGACGTATTTGGCAAGGGATGATGGCTGGGTCAGAAAAGTATTATTCTAATTAGTTAGAAGTAAATGTAACCGAAGGGCATGTATGAGGAGTGTAGGTGAAGCAAAAGAGGTCTGTCAGGATCGTAGCAAGTGGAGGTCCATAGTCTCTACCTACCCCTGTGGGAAACAGGCGTGATAGTATGTATGTACGTAGAAGTAAATATTTGATTTTTTATGCTTGATGCGTGGTTTTTGGGTTTTGCAAACATCTGTCCACCTCGCAAGGGATAAAGGATAGTTTGTATGTATAGCTACAATAAGGCCTTAGTTTACTGGCAACCTATTTGTAAAGTAGGTATTCCGTATTCCAGTGCGTTTCAGTCACATTTTAAGTTCACTCAAGTCCGCATATAACTTCAAGTATCCCTTACAACGGGTTCAAGAGGCCATATTTCATAGAATAGTGCTCGGGACGCGAAAAAATACATAGCCTCCCAAGAGGCACTTGAAGACGTGGCGCCATCTACATATCTTACGCTTTTCTAAGGACCTTCTGAATAGTGCGTCTCGTATTTGTATCAGTGAAAAGACTGTAATAACAAGATGGATTATAAATTCTCAGACTACAAAAATGTGAAAATTTCAAGTGTCTAGCTATTACGGTTCCTGAGATAGAGAACAGACGAACGGACAGACAGCGGAGTCTCAGTAATAGGGCCCCGTTGGCACCCTTTGGGTACGGAACCCTAAAAAATGTGATCTATTATTTTGCACGCCTCATAAGCGAAGCGCATGAGGTAGTGCTCTACTCTCGCCTTACAAAAATCAAGTGTTTTTTTTTTAATAAATGTGTCTCTATTTATTTTCTATCGCACATGTACAATAACATTTACACATAAATGTCAAGGAAAAACACTAGTTTCAACACTTATGACATTTTTAAAAGACATTTTGCCTTTTAAATAAATAAAATCAATGTTTAATAAAATCATTTTGTGGACGTCCGTGTGTCTGTATGTATGGAAACTGGCGTGGTCACGATAACTCCCGAAAAACTTATCTGATCAAGTCCATTTTTTTATACGCTTCAGTATTATCCAAAACTAAGTCCTTTCGAAGATCACGGTCTAATTCAATGTAGTTTAGTTATAGCGAGCAGCAAAAAAATTTAAATGGTCGCGCGTGAGCTCGCCATTTTGTTACAAACCAAAATCTTACTGTCAAAAACAAATCAGGGTGAAAGAACTTGAGCTGCTCTTCGCGCACGCGTAGATCGTCGGGGTGAAGGCAAAGAGGTTTGCAATGGGTCCTCCTTCACAGTGCCCGCTATATTTTTCTCAGCGGGAAGTTAAAAATAAAAGTTAAAAATAAACTCCAGTCGTGCGTTAAACCCGACACATACTTTTCTTCGTTTTAAGTTAGCAATAAAACAATCAAAATCAATTTAATTGTGAAAAATTAGATTATGAAGCGTGCACTTTTGGATTTTCCAAACTATTTAACATTTCGTTTAACTGCATCAAATTATTGGCAAATAGCAAAAGTTAGCAAACAAACGCAATCCCATTGGCATTAGTCGCAGGACTGCGCCAAATCCCCTTTTAACGACATCCAGTCTGCATCGAATCGACTGTAAAGGGATTTTGTTTCATATCAATTTCGCTCACAGTTAATCTTTGTGTTTGCATTATGTATAGCAATATTTTTTATCTGTATTTATATTTTTAAATTTTTATCTATTCAATATTGTTAGGTTTTTTTGTAGTTTTTTTTTAGTTTAGGTTTGAGTTAGTTATATGATTATTGGATTATGTAACCGCAGTCGCCGGCCGACCATTGTACATCGCCATGGAGATAATCACGTTCACGTCTAAATTCTTTGAACCACAAATACACAGAGCTGCGACTTAGAGCTTCATCACCAAATGCTAATTAAAGTATCTGGCAACTCTCATGTTGACTTAAGCCACAACGTAAAATAGTAAAAAATCATTGACCGAAAAAAAAAAACAAATGACAATCTCGCAAATTAAAAAGTAACATGTTACTAGAGTTTTATTTTCGAATTTCGAAACTGCTTTTTTATGTGTTTAATTGTAAGTGGCCAGTTCCAGAAACTTTCAGTATACCCCACGTAAACTGTCCGAAGTAATTACTTTTTAATTTTGGCACTAAATTGAAACTTTACCAGACGGTTGCAAAGCTAATTTTTATACACATCATAAAAAACTTAAAAATTATGTTTTCGAAGAAAATCCGAAAGTCTTTGAAAACTTGAAGAATATGGAGATTTGAAGAGTTAATGGAAGCGGCGATAATGCGGCGCGCGACTCGGGACTTGAGAGCCCAATTTGGACTGCAGAAATAATATTTGCAAGATGTAGAGAGAATACTTTTCATACGATTTCTGCAAAACTTGTTAACAATTAAAACACTCTAAAATGGCCACAGAATTGTAAGATTTCTATTAAGCTGGATTTAAAACGTCTTACTTGACTAAGTTTTAAGGCCCACACGAGGGTCAAATAGCTTCACCATTGCTTCGCAATCGCGATCTTCTGGTCTTGGGCTACGCGCTTTATTTCGGGTCAGATTAAATTTTCAAAATAATCGTACTTAAAAAAGTTATTTGAACAAGTTTATTTGCCAAACAATTTAAAAAAACCCCGACTTTCTAGCGTTCACCCTCAATAACTTTTGAACCGCTGAACTGATTTTCATCAAACATGGCTAAGGCAGTGAACCCACTGCACCGCGCACCGTCGTGGAGCGCGGTTCAACACACTGACGCTAGACTAGGCGTGTTTTCTATACAAACTGAGATACTTGCATACATGTTAAATAAAATCTGCGGCCCTGCGCTCTGCGACGGTGCGCGGTGCAGTGGGATCACCGCCTAAGAACCATCTTGACAAACAATTAGTCAAACATATTACACCCCTTTTTTAGTTGGGAATTAAAAAAAGATGCAGATAAGATTCAAAACAAATTGATAGTTTCAACGTTGCTAACTTTACCAAACAACAAGTAGGTACGAGTAAAAAAGTATAACTTAAAATTATGTTTATGGACGAAACTCCGCAAGTTTCTGAAAACTTAAGAATCTATGAAATTTGATGGAGGCAGCCATATTGCGGCGCTCAATTCGAGTGGCCAATTTGGACGGCAGAGATAGTTACCGAGGAGTATCTACTCCTCGCTTTGAATAGGAATTCTGTAAAAGTTGACAATGGCTGACTTCAAAATAAAAATAAAACTAGTATTTATGCTAAGATACTTTCTTCAAGAATCTAGAGGTAAGCATGAAATGTTGATGAAAGCATCCATAACGTGGCGCTCAACTCTAGTGTCAATTTGGACGACAGAGATAGTTTTGCCGGAGAGTATTTTTGACTTTGATTTTTAGAGGATTTCTACCCAATAGGTAGGGTGGCGCGCTCAAATACTCAACGGGCTATACACCTGGCGCAAGACCGTGCACTGTGGCAAACCATAGCAAGGAGAGCTACTCAAGATGGTCACGACCCTCAGACATGAGGATACGATTATAAGGAAGAAGGTACAACAATCCTACCTCTATGATTTCAATTTTTTAATAGCTCACTTCAAAATAAAGCTATGAACCAAGAGTCCTGGAGCGCAATTTTTCATTCAGGGAGTCACATTACGAATGATTTGCGCGAGTGTTACCAAACGGGCGCATTTTTGAATTGATCGTATGCGAAGGAATTGCAACGAGTGGTCTTAACCACTCGTAATTATGACATTTGTAGCGTACGAAACTTAAGAAACGAAATGTTTCGAAAACCATTGACTTTATGATATTTTCTGAGTAACACAATATAACTTACCTCTGTCACGACGGTTTAAAAAATACTATGCAATGCGTCGGAACGCGAGTGGTGAGTTGGAAAACTACACGTTTTGTGTTTCGCTGAGGCCCTAAATGAAAAATAGCTCTCCTGGCTGCTTACAAAAAGTGTTGAAATAGTTGCCTCAGACATATTTAAAGATCAACCCTGAGACTTTAAGACAAGTGAATTTGAGACCCTGTTAGCAGTTAATCGGCCCTGTTTTCAAACTGGCGAGTATGCGGAAATTGAAAATACACACTAACACTACTTCATCGTACACAAATGGTTAGTGAGAAAATAAGGAAGGTCTGGCACCCCCACGGCTCTTGATCCATATGTACATAGCTTAGCTAAGATTCCTATATTTTTTATTTATATTGAAGATTTCAAGAATTAAAACAGAAAAAATACAGAAAGAATAAAGAAAGTAGAATATCAGGATGGTATACTTATGATCATACGTCATAATAGTTGCCGATGCTCATGCAAAATAAAAAAAATCCGTAAATATGCAACAAAAGTAACGATTTTTAAAAAGCATACGTTTTCCCCGTTGTTTAAAGATGTAGTATACAACATATTGTTGTTTGATTCATTAATACGAACATCAAATCTTACATACTTGAAAAATCAAGCATGCAAGCTTCGATAAATCAAAGAAAGCAAAGTTTCTGTCTGATATCCAGACAAAAAAATTGGCTGAAGGTGTAAAATGTAGGTTCTATTTTGGTCTCCTGACAGTGGGAGAGTATATTCGGCTGGAAATTTAGAATGCATTGCTGTGAATGCTAGACTGTCACAGACAGACAGGGGATGAATAATGAAGCGATCATAGGAGGAAACGATTTCGGAATGAAATAATGTGAACTACTTGGAACTGAAATATTACTGTTCGTTACTGTCAAAGTAAACTTAGTGGTTCTGTAAGGTCAATAGATCTCGTGAGCTATTTAATAACCAAGCAAATATTAGGTCCTTACATATGAAATTGCCGATTTTCAATACTGGCAACTTTAAAATCAAATATCTTGCGTTTCATTAGGAATTCCAAATTCAAATTTATTTCGAAATAAAGCCAGAAAAATATTGTTTTAAAATTCGTATTTCATTTGTTTTAACATCATTTGTTTGAGTTTCAACATTGCTATAACAACAACTATGGACAAATTGAAAATTCGCGGTATTTACGAATACGAGTTCTACCGTGGCACCAGTGCTGCAGAAACGACTCGAAGAATTAACGACGTGTATGGACTAGGCACCGCTAACGAACGAACGGTGCGTTTTTGGTTTCAACGTTTCCGTTCTGGAAATTTCGATTTACACAATGAGCCTCGTGGACGACCTGATACTCAAGTGAATAACGAAGAATTGAAGGCGATAGTGGAAGCGGATCCATCTCCAACCACTTCTGAATTAGCAGCAGCCTTCGGCGTAAGTGACAAAACGATACTTATCCACTTGCGCCAAATCGGAAAAATTAAAAAACTCGAAAAGTGGGTACCGCACGAATTGACTGAAGCAAACCAACAAACACGCGTTGCTTGCTGCGTTTCTTTGCTTAATCGCCACAATAATGAGGGGATTTTGAACCGTATCGTGACTTGTGATGAGAAATGGATCCTGTACGACAATCGAAAGCGATCATCACAATGGCTTGACCCTGGAGAACCGGCAAAACCTTGCCCTAAGCGAAAACTGACCAAAAAGAAGATTCTGGTTAGTGTTTGGTGGACCAGTGCTGGTGTTATCCACTACAGCTTCTTGAGATCAGGCCAGACGATTACTGCAGACTTGTATTGTCAACAATTGCAAACAATGATGGAAAAGCTCGCCATTAAACAACCGAGACTGATGAATCTCTAGCCCACTGCTCCTTCAGGATAACGCTAGACCACACACTGCACATCAAACGATCGCCAAGTTAGAGGAGCTGCGACTGGAACCTTTGCGTCACCCACCATACTCTCCAGATCTTGCCCCAACCGACTACCACTTTTTTCAAAATTTGGATAATTTTTTACAAGGAAAAAATTTCAAATCTGATGAGGCAGTCAAAACCGCCTTCAAACAGTTCATAGACTCTCGCTCCCAGGATTTTTTTTCCAAAGGTATCAATGATCTGCCTTTAAAATGGCGGAAGTGTATCGATAACAACGGCGCATACTTCGATTGATTAAATAATAATTTCATAAAAAAAAACTTGTTTCACTTTTTTGATACTGAACGGCAATTTCATATGTAAGGACCTAATAATCGACACTTTCCCCTTTTCCCGCATTTTTCAACCGATTTTGACGAAAATTGGCACACAAGTTCCTTGATTTAATTAAGTTTTTAGTCGATCGCGATTTTTGATTAGAGGAGAAATAGGGGGAACTTTACCGTAGCGTTATTTACTGACGGATTTCAATCAAATTTGAGAAGCACACTAAGGACTTCATTCTACACAAGTTGTTACAAAAAAATAACAAAAAGGGGGAATAAAGAGAAAAAATGGGGAAGATTGCTGTAGCATTATACAGGCTGACTTTTAAACAACCAGCCAAATTTTTGGAGCAAGTTAAGTCCATGATACTGAAATCGATGAAAATGTTTCGTCCTCCCATACAAAATCCGTTTGGCTGAGCGCTGATTTGTATGAAAAGGCGAATTTTTATTTTAGTTTTTCGTTAATTGTTTTTATGGAAAGAAGTTCAGTATCATGGACTGAACTTGCCCCAAAAATTTGGCTGGTGGTTAAAAAGTCAGCCTGTATAAGGACGAACTTCACTGAAATGGCTTTGCCAAGCCAGGGAAGAGTGTCGGACTGTGGGGTTATAAGAGCACCCGTGTGGTTCTGGGTTAGAATAGGACCACTTCATCTCTTCCTGTGGATGTAGTAAGAGGCGACTAAAGGATTAAGCACAAACATCTAGTGCTACAATTGCATTCCCAAGGAGGGTTAACGTCGGGCGGCGGCCGGTTGTAAAACTTTACGCTCAAATACATTCCCAAAGAGGGTTGACGTCAGGCAGGCCGCCGGTCGTAAAACTATAGCCAAATCATTTAAAGTGTTCCGGCTATTTCTTCTCAATTTTGCAAGGTCTTTGGCATCCTTGGGTGACCATTGACATGGATATTATATTTGGAGCAAAAAGCGGGAAAGCGCACCCCGGGATCCGAAGCAGCACAGCTAGGATGCAACCGGGAATGCGCTTAGACGAAGAAGAGAAGAAGATTGTGGGATTACAAGAGCTCGCAAGGTCTATCGTTCTCACAGAATCACTAGTATGTTACATAACAGAAATTACTAAAGGTACGAGTAGATAGATATATTAAATCTCGCTTATTGCGAAATTTGGCAAAAAGAGTAATTTTAGTGGTTTAAGACCGTACCTGAATTTTCCGGGGTCCAGTGCTGCCCCCATTTTAAATTAATCATTTCAAAGAAAACGGAGACATCATATAAAATGTTGCTACTACCAAGCCCTAGATAACCCTTCAAAGTATTTTATGAACTACTGTTTACAGTTTAAAGTGAGAACGTTAAGCTTTACTACGCACATTTGCGAAAAACAGCCACTTTTGGCAAATGTGCGTAGTAAAGCTTAAGGCTGTACCTGAATTTTCCAGGGTCCAGTGCTGCCCCCATTTAAAATAAATCATTTCAAAGAAAACGGAAACATTATTTAAAATTTTGCTACTACCAAGTCCTAGATAACCCTTCAAAGTATTTTATGAACTACTCGTACTGTTTACAGTTTATAATGAGAACGTTAAGCTTTACTACGCACATTTGCCAAAAGTGGCCGTTTTTCGCAAATGTGCGTAGTAAAGCCTAACGTTCTTACTTTAAACTGCAAACAGTAGATCATAAAATACTTTGAAGGGTTATCTAGGACTTGGTAGTAGCAAAATTTCAAATGATGTCTCCGTTTTCTTTGAAATGATTTATTTTAAATGGGGGCAGCACTGGACCCCGGAAAATTCAGGTACGGCCTTAAGGTGCCACCAAACAGTGTAAAATTTTCCTCTTTATTTCAAGTATAAATCACGAGAGTTCACAACATCCATGTTGCAGTACAATGCACCTTTTGTGTAGCTTGAACTGATTAACGTGGAAGGAATCTTGTGAAAATAAGAAGAATCTACCATTTCATGGCTTCAGAAACGAGACTCAAGTGTATCATTTTGTTATTAGTTGGAACAAGCAGTCGACTTGGTATTATTTATTTAGGTAATAGGAAACCATTAAGAAGGAAGCTAGATTTCGATAACTTTTAGAAAGTACCTATGTTATGTGTATCCGACATACTGCATCGCCTCTCTCATAATTCACTTCTCTCTCTACCCAAAGGTTGACTGGAAGAGATTGCTACATAAGCGGTAAGTCCGCCTTTGTATCATTTTTGTTTTTTTTCTCTGTATTGTTGTATGTCCTTTCTTCATGGTGCAATAAAGAGTAATTGTATTGTATTGTATTGTATGTTCCTAATTATAAGTTTTTAGAGCCTCCTTAGATAATCCAACGTTTATCACATCACCATCATCATCCGAGGGTATTCCCAATCAGGTGATTCAAGCCTGCAATATCCTAACCAGACTGGAAACAACTTTTCACAAAGTATGCTTTCTAGTGGGATTTGAATCCACGACCTCCGGATCACAAGGCAAACACCTTGACCACTGGACCACTAGTATTAGCACGAAAGCTCGCTCACTCAGCAATTTCGTCAAGAACTGCTAGTAAAGTAGCACTGGCGGGCCGCCAGATCCTCGGGAAAGATAATCCGTTTTACCCGACACTAGTTTGCGGGGTAGTTGTCGAGTAGTCACTCCTCTCGTCTTTATTAACCGGGTCGTTTTGTTATGTCTTTCGAAGGGCCAGAAGCAATTACTCTTAGATTAACTAAGCATTGACATCTTTATTGCCGATTTGGGTATAAAATAAAACTTTTCAAATTCAAAATATTTTTATTATCATAGGATATTTATAATATCTCTTAATAATAGTCACTTTGTTTTGTTTTGCACAAATGTTGACGTCAAATCGTTACTTAAAGCTAAGTTTACGCCGCTTCCTAGGCGCAAGTGCAGAAGAAGCGGCAACAAACTGCACTGCACGTTTTCTCCAAAGACGTCAACTAACAAACTAAAAACTTAAAATTAGTTATATAGATGGACAGAGATTACATTGTTTATTATGTCATAATTAAATTGAATTATAAGAATTACGAAATTTAAAATAATGTTAATTTGTAAATTTAGTATGTACCAATGTACCTAAATTATGACATGTCTAAGAATACAAACCTTTAAGAGGGACCCGCGCCAAGCTCAAGCCAGACCTTTTTGTCTTTAAGATAGTCATCGGTCCTATAATAAGCTGTAACTGTTTTTTTTTTCATTTATTCGTATAAAGAAATAAACATGAAATTCCAATTTCCAATCAAATATGCCCGAGTTACGATCACTCGGGTTATTGTCGAACAAACATATCGTCCAAGTAGGCTCGGATAACTTTCTACTTTACTTCTTCTTCTTGTCGAGTCAAAATGGTTACACTGTAGCTTCAATTTCAAATCATCTTTGACCAGTATGTGGCCACGGCGGCGATCCCTCTGTCGTTAGCCTCATTAAGATCCTCTATGGTACATGACGTAGGGCAGCTTGGACATGACAGAAGGTGGTCCATCGACTTTACTAGACTAATTACTTTGGGGCTAGCTTAATCAGTGTGATTTGTCCCAAAACACAAAAAAAACAAAAAAAAAATAATACTTACACTTAATCGGGCCGGAATTGTCGGTTTCGGCAGTATTTGTCGAACAACAAAGCCCGAATCAATTTATATCACCTTTTTCCCCGAACATGCATCTACATTCTACATATATTCGATTTTACCGCCCGACTGTGCCGATTAATGCCAGCCCGAATAAGTGTATAGCAACCCTTACTTGGCAGGTTAAGCCCAGGGCACAGAAGATAGTAAGAGTATTACATACAGAACGGAATCTCTTAAGGTACGCATATTGCGCGGAGACGCATATTGCGCGTACCTTAGGAAATTTCGTTCTGTATGTAATACTCTTACTGCCTTCTGTGCCCTGGGTGAGAAGGTCAATTTCTGGTCTTCTTTTTCACTTCCCCAAAATTCACTTTCTGAATGCAAATGCTTGATTTCTTGACCAAAACATCAAAATCAGTATATGTGTGCATAGAATTTTGGAGGAGTTCCTTCGACTTCTCGAGGATTCCATGATCGAATCTTCACCTGTGCTGTGTGGGACCAACTTGCATGTATAACCTTTCTAGTAAAAAAATATTTTTATAAAACGGTTAAAAAACGAAGAAGTTGAGAAATACACTTACATAAAAAAGACATTCACCTTTTTACTCATGCGGCTCTAGGCTCTATTTAGGTATAAAGACATGACACTGATAGCGAGGGAGAGAAAGTGAAAGAAGTTGCACAAAGCTTACGTACTGAAATAAGCCTATCGACAATGACGTCATTGGAGCCTAGCCTAGCAAGCCGAACAAGAGATTTTGCATTTCACCGACGAAGTTGTAAGCCCTCGCTCGCCCCATTGATCGACTTATTATTGAACAGCCACTGTTTGTGCCTAGGCTTTAGCCATAATTACGTAATGACTGGCGGGAAAGCTTTGAACCACTGAACTCAGAAACTTTTGACCTCGCACAACATCATGCTAAAAGTGGCATTTTGGTCTTACGAACAAAATATTCTGCTTACCCTGACTACCCCGTAAGACGTTAAGGTTTTTTTACGGCGTACTTACTGGCGTAGTTATCTATTATATATTGTTTTTTCTAGATAAAAATTATCCCATGTAATATCTAAGTAATAAACTATCTACCTATGTCAAATTTTATTTCAACCATTTAGCCGTTTTGACGTGAAGGCGGATCATATTCATAAAAACTTTCGCATTATAAATATCATCATATATTAGCCAGAGGATTTGGCCTATACTCTCCACGTTGGCCAGACGGGTTGGAGACGTCTCATTGATGTTTATAAGCTTTTATTTAGCTTGTGGTTCCTAAGTAGCCTTCTACGCCATCCAAGGGAAGACTTGGAGTGGTCCTATCCTGCTCTGCCGGGAACCACACGGCAAATTTATAATATAAGTAGGGTAATTGACGGAGCGGAGCCGCCTCCGCCGGGGCCCGGCAGACGTGGTAGACCCAAGAAAAGCTGGCTTGACGTCGTCAAGGATGATATGCGTGCCAATGGTCTTACAACCAAGGATGCTCAAGACCGTGCGAAGTGGAGAAGGAAAAGCCGGAAAGCGGACCCCGGGCTTCGCAGCGTTGCAGCTGCGGATGCAACTGGGAATACGCTGAGATGAGAGAGAGAGAGAATTGTCGGAGCGGAGCGAGCGAAGCGTCTGTTGATTGGCCAAAAAATGCTTTTTGCAGTCTGTTCTCGCCTACAGGTCGCATTTATCAACCGATTCTCGTGAAATTCTATAAGCAGGTTCGATAATTATATAATTTTTTTTTGTCGATTCAGTTTTTGGATTATTTTTAAAATGGCGGAGTAATGGGGTTTAAACTTTAAGAAAATCATATTTTAGCCATTTCGAAAAATTTTCAAATATGACAAAAAAACTTTTTTCATCTCATCTATTCGAAAAACGATGATTTTATCCCAAATATTTGGGGCTAAAGTCACTGGTTATTCTCTAGACACTGAAAAGTAAAAAGTAAATTCCCTAGGCGTTAAAACACATTTGAAAACCGAACACGAATGTAGAATCGAAAATAATATTGGCAGTCAACTAAAAAAAGAAGAATTTAGTTTTAAAATTATAAAATATAGGCAAGGGCGTCGTAATTTTTTAAAATTGGAATACAACACGTTTTACGTGGATGACTGTAGATCAAAATGTTTTGGTTCTCTTGCTTCAAAATATTAATTTATTAAAAACCAATAAAATTATCATATGAGTTATATTTTATTTATTTGTATATTATATACTAGCTGACCCGGCGAACTTTGTTTCGCCCGTTCCCGTTCCTTTTCCCATATTTTCTTACCGTTTAAACCTTCCCTGGACTACGACAAACATTTCAAGACCAAAATTAGCCAAATCGGTTCAGCCGTTCTCAAGTTTTAAGCAGACTAACGAACAGCAATTCATTTTTATTTATATAGATTGTATCATATTATATAGTGTTAAGGAGACATATATTATATTATGCACATATTTTAATACTTTATTTTGTATCTAGTTTTTTGCGCCGCAACATGATTTGTATCTGTTTATCCCTGTGGTTGACTGGGAGAGAACGCTTTTAGCGTTAAGTCCGCTAATTGTACCGTTTTTTTATTGTGGAACAATAAAGTTTTTTAAATAAATAAATAAATAAAAATGCGCAATTGTTGTCTTTGATTTAAAAAGTAATTTTATAGGTTATTTTTACAACTATTTTAAATGTGACTAATTTTTTGATGAGGCCGATAGTAAATGAATATTAAGTTTACGTATAATATACATATTTAAATATATAAAGAAATGAAACGATTCTAATGACTGGAAAATGTATAAGATGTAGTAGTCCTAGAAAAATATTTTCATAGTACTTCTTCAGTGAAAACGCCGCCAAATAAAGGTTAGTAACTGACTGTTAAACTCTGATTAGGTATATGTAGGTATTCTACTTTCGTTATAGGTATATACCTATTTGCTTTTCTCATAGATGGAGATATAAAGAAGAATGTGCTACACGGTGTACGGTAATAGTTTTATCTCGGGCGATATACTTGAATCCCCCGCTTCACTCAGGATTCCACCGTAGAATCCCTTGCTACGCTCGTGATTCTATTGTGGCATCTTTTGTTTCGCTCTGGATTCAAAGTAGCGCCCTCGCGTTAAAACTATTACCTTTACGCCTTGTAGCACAATCTACTTTTGTTACCTTTATTGACGCGCAACTTTTTTGTCTGAAATTTTTTTTATCTAATAAACTATTAATGGGTTTGGGTTGAGTCGCGAGGTTTTACAGCCGCTAGTTTTAATAAGTAACGTTGAAAGCCAAGGTCCGAACTTGGCCAGTATTTCCACACACTGAAAATCCTCATTTCCTCTCCGTGTCCCAGTAAACTGTAAGGCAGCGGTTGTGCCCGGCTGCAAGCGGCCATTGTCCATTGTCAGCGGCGGCCAAACGTTACACAATGGCGGGAAATCAAACAGGTCAAGCGGGCATTTTCAGCGGAACTTTAATTTTCATCATTCTTTACACGACTGCTATGTGTATGATTGAATATGTGTATTTATATGATTGTACAGGGTTTAAAAAAAATACAGAAATTATTATGTTTAAGGGTAAATTCAGTCCATGATACTGAAAAAACTTTTCCCAAGGCACATAATATACTTATCGAAGTATGAAAATATTTTTTTGCTTCATACAAACTCGAATCAGCATAAAAAAAAAAACTGCAGAACGCAATCGGGTTCATCATAACCAAAATGTACTAGTAATTAGGAGATAGATACCTACCTTATAATATGTTTTCGATTTCAGTTGATAGAAAAATACCAGTTTAAACTTACTTTAATTAAGGCTAGCTTAATCAGTGTGATTTGTCCTTATTTATTTATTTAACTTATAGTAAATCCAACCTTGTTTTTTCCTTTATTTCTCATTATTTATCTTCCCCGAGTCAAAGAACTAGTAGCCCTTTTAGGCTTCAACTTGTAATTAGATAACTTGAGATTGTTTGCGACGACCGCGAGGATTTTTTAATTACTTGCTTTAAATTTAATTCATTCGACAGTTTTTAGGGTTCCGTACCCAAAGGGTGCAAACGGGACCCTATTAATGAGACTCCGCTGTCTGTCTGTCCGTCTGTCACAGGGCTCTATCTCTTGAACCGTAATAGCTAGACACTTGAAATTTTCACCGATTATGTATTACTGTGGCCGCTATAACAACAAATACTAAAAATAAGATAAAGTTAAAAATTAAAGGGAGTCGTCATACAAGAAACGTGTTTCTTCAGCGTTTTACATTTACATTGTTCGGTGGTACGGAACCCTTTATGTACGAGTTCGACTCGCACTTGCCCGTTTATTTACCAAATTCAAAGGAATTTCTCATAAATCAGTTGTTTTAGGTCTATTAGTCCAGTCTATGAATACAAGTAAGATCACAAACGCGGTAGAGTCAGCACATAATTTTGTAATCTTAAAAAATCTGTGCTACTCCCCAAAGACCAATTATGTAAACCTAGAGGAGACACCACATATCATTGTTTTGTCTCGTTTGACTGTAGCTTATGGAGATCATAAACTTCACTTAGTCGCTTGCTAGCTCTTAAACGCCTAGTACTTTCGACAGTTTATAAGCGAAAACCATATGAAAACATGGAAAACATACTTATATCGGTGTTACAATACGGCAAAGTGTAAAGAAATTCGGTAAGTAATCAGATTTCATTGTTTGAAAATTAAATACGTATGATAAAATTCACGCCGCCATATATTCAAAAATAGACCAGGGGCCAATGTTTAAGATAGCTGGTCTTTATCAATAGTTATCTCCTATAAAACCAATGCCACGATATAATGTTTTTTGTTTTGACAATTTCTACAGGAATATTGAATTTTTAGATTTTGGAATTTTTCAAAAATAGAACAGTGGCCAATGTTTGAGATAGCTGGTCTATGTATTGTATCTCAATGTTACTCCTGTCGTATTAAATAATTATAACTGTTACCCATCTATGACTGTAAACTCCTACTTTTAATCATATCGAGTATGAATGACCATATTACTGAAATCAATGTAAAATGTACGTCAAAGTAACTACGAGTAATCAGCTAGTTTCCTGCTTTCCAATGATAGGACGCAACGGAATGGGATTGATGGAGCGGTGGCAGGAAATTGAGATTGCTATCCGATACCGTATCAATTCAATGACTGTATACCTAGCTTACTATAGCATAAGATTGTGTTCAGAGGGAATAGACGAAAATCTTGAGGAATCATGTTGATGCGACAAATAAAATGTAAGACTTTTGATTCCCATTTCCACCCCACTATCACGCCAAAAGTGGCCTTTGTGTCTTATGACATGCCCTAGGCTCTGTGCGTCATCATCATCAACAGGTCATCTTTAGTCTCCACTGCAGGAGCACGACCCTCTCTGTACTACCTACCAAAGCCATACTTGGCCACAGCAGCCAGAGGATTTGGCCTACACTCTCCACGCTGGCCAGACGGGTTGGAGAGGTGGAGAGGCTCTGTGCGTAAGGGATGAAGAAAAGTACGTATGAATAAACAAGAAAAAATTAAAACAAACGTTACTTATTGTACCTGACGATTGTCACGAACTCAAGTGTCAAAAAGTTACTCAATAATTTTTATTTTGTTAAATAAATTTTCGGCTTATTTATATCCGTAGAAGACGGCTGTTACATACAAGCAGCCAGCAAAGACGAAAATCTGATTTTGACAATTTCTGACAGCAAAAAGTATTTTTTTTTTTAATGTTGTTTCATTAAAAATCACTTTTTACACGCATAGTCAAAAACTAATTTGTTTCAAGAGAGGCGAAGCGGCAGAGCGAAAAATCTTGTCACAGCCAAGAGAACGAACTAAAAAGTCCTAAAACTTTAAATTTTAAATCCATTGTGCACCAGACATGCCGCGGGCTGCGCCGTTTTTCATTAATTCGCAGATAAACAAAAAAGAAACGTTGAAAAATGTAATAGGACCGAGCGCCTCCCTCCCGTAATTTACATGGGGGGAAACATTAGGGCTGCGTAAAGGACCTTTATCACTTTTTGAAACCTTCTTTCTTTAATCTTTTTGAACTTTGTGAAAACCAGATTTATGCAATTTCTTTGAAATAACAAAACACTGTCGAAACTGACATGTCTTTTCAAAATAAAAGATTATATTCTTCGTTCTTCGACTTCGTTTCGTGTATATGGAAAAGTCTATAGGGTAAGGGGACTCTTAAGACCAGCAGATCGTACGATGATTGTAAAAAAATCTTTTTTTATAAAATTCAAACTTAAAATCTCTTTTCGTGACTCCACAGTTAATAAACTAAACAGCTTCATTAAAAAAAGTTCAATCCCAAGGCAAAGACGAAATGGTAAAAATAAAACTTAACCTGCAAGCTTCGTGGCCCATCCTGAGAGATATTTCTTAATTTAGGTAAAAGCTCGGCACTCTTCAACACTCGTATTTAGTAGTTGGACTTGCCAAGCTTACAAAGTAAACTTTAGCACTGAGATCTAAGCTACGAAACCTCTAAAAACATTTTTATAGGAATACAGCAAGTCAAATTCTATGAAAATATTAATATTTTAACATTGAAATAACAAAATGTACTCAATATCATTTAAAAAAAAACGATTACCTAAAAATAATAATTTCATTTTTAAATTTAACTATAAAATAATCGGGCAAGTGCGTGTCAGGCCACGCTCAGAATAGTGTTTCGAAGTTAGAAGTTACAACATGGAAACCTAATTTTCCATCATTTTACACGTTTAATACCCATTTATAACTTTATTTAAGTACTTAATATATACATAAATTACTATTACTTTTCGTTTTAGTTTTTTTTCAAGTTAAGGCTGCTATACTCAAATAAGAATTAGTTTAAAATATTTCGAAAACGGGTCTATCAACAATACATCGAAAAGTTGTCTTTGCAAACCTCAATGGTTTCAAATTACCTATTCATCCACACGGAACGCTATATATAATAAAAAATCTAAGGGATAAACAACTGTCATTACCAATTCCTCTCCTCATATTTTCGTGGTGATTATCAAATCGATAAATCATTCGATTGAACGCTAATCGAATCTGAAGTGTCGGCGTCAATTACATCGACGAAATATTTGATTGCTCGAATATTTATAACCTGGAGCCGGCGCCAAGGATTTTTTTTATACAATATAGTCAAACAGACATGTCTTACCTAGTACAAGGTATTCTCTTACCACGACGGCCCAAGACTACTTAGCTTACCACTGATTGTTATTTTCAGTAAGTAAATTTAAGGACTTTTTCAATTAGTTAATGTATATAATATAAAATATAATTAAATTTTTAACCAAAAAAACAACCGACTTAAATGTTTTTTAGGAGTTTCTTCCAGATCTCCAAAGTTCTTCATCATATCTTCACCAAATTAAAATGGGACCAACTTGGTAGTAAAGGCTTTCAAATAAAAAAAGAATTATCAAAATCGGTTTACAATTGGCGAAGATATCGTGTAACAAACATACATTAAAAAAAATACAGTCGAATTAATAACCTCCTCCTTTTTTGAAGTCGGATAAAAATACTAAATAACTTAAATATTCCTATATCGTGTGATTTATCAGTTTTATTTTTAATAACTTTATATATTGAGTTATTAGTTCATGATTGATCTGTTAAGTTAATAAATGCATTTTGTTTAGGTAATTCAATCACTCCCAACTGATGACGTATTCTTATGCAAATCACGTGACGCAGCTGTCACAGGAAGAGAATACCGTGTTTTTTATTGCAATGATAGATGCCATCAACCAAGGACGTCATTAAATTTATTTATTTTCTAGCCATTTAGGTCCCGATTTTGCTCATGAATCTTGTGGCAGCATCAGCTAATACACTGGGCTGTCTGTATACCGGCTGTATACATTGTAAAGGTGTGAACTCACTGAGCCAGTCACGCTTCACTGATCACTTACTTCAGTTGAGCACCGAATACTCCTCATTCACTAGGAAACTGAACTTCACTTTAAATATTTTCACGAGTTTTCATTTTGCACATTTATCTAGTAATTTACCCTGAACTGTTTTATAATATGTACGTATATCTCGATCTCTAAGTTATTTTATCAATTTTTACTTTACCTCCGTATTTTACTGTTTAATATCACAAAATTATTGTTTCATATTACTCTCTTCATCGCAACATCTTTTAATTTTCAGCTTAATTCCTTTCACCTCTATTGTACACCTATACAGTACATATTTTTAAATATTATTTCGAATGTATTAAAGTGTTTTCGGTGCAATAAAGTCTAGGCTTTACCATGCTTTACCAATTACCATTGAAAAATACTAGTTCGAACTACTAGCGAAACCTAACGTCGGTGATTTGGTAGAAAGCCAATGTTAGTGGGCAATTTGAATCACGAAATTCACGAACTATAAACGGAATCTTAACAATAATATAACTGTAGTGTAATTAATCTAAAATTCCATCGTAAGGACAGTCCTTGGCTGTGGGGTCGTGGTCTACGACCCCTCAGTCTATTACCAAAGGTGAAGGTCGAGGCTAAATGCTAATGCAGGGTCCCCATCTGCCGTAACGTGTTTGTGAGGGCTTATACCGATGACCTCCATGTACGGGTTTGAAGCTATAACGAGTAATATATGGATGCCAATTGGTTCTTTGAAAAGGGGCTGTACAGTCGGCAGCCAACATATGTCACCTTATAAAAGCGCATTACTAATGCATAAATATGTGTAATGTGTAATTATACTGATGTACTAGGCATGATGACTGGAAGAATATTTTTGGCCATCGGTTAGATTATTAAAATATATTGTACACGTATTTTTTCTTTTCTCTGAGAAACGAAAATTGACAAAGATATAAATTTCTTTTATCTAGCTGTGACGTCACAAGCCCCCACTCTGGAACTTAGATGCTCTGTATCTGTAAATTTTAACTTTTTTGACAAACTGAAAAATATGGGTCAATTATTTTTGGATAATCTACATAACGGACTAATTAGAATAACACTTTTCTGACCCTATCGTTACCTCTATTGTAATGTGTAAACGCTTTTATTCGGTGACATATTTTTGCTGCTGACTGTACCATTTTGCTTACTGAAAATGAAGGCAATCTCGGGAAGTATACGTACCTGAAATAAAAAAATTACGTTAGTATATGTATATTGATTACAAAAAAAACGACGGTTTGCACTCCGGGAGTGCCGGCAGAAGTGAAAACTTGAATATTAACGTTGAGCATTTTTTATATTTTGGAATGGTTATGGAATAATTTGCACGAATTGCTTTAATTATCAGTATAAAAGTACTATCATTTATGTGGTAGAATACAATATTTATTTATTGCGCTATCGTACACAAACATGACAATTTATATTACATTAAAAAGTTTATCTCTCAGCTAAACGAAACAGCAGGCGCAGGCATACATTTTCGCCGCGCCGTAGAAAGAGAGGGGGATACTTCTTCTCCTACGCCGCGCCGGCTGTCTACTCTCCATCCGTCTTACGAATTTTCGATCAGGACACGTGTCCTGACGCGAGTTTAACATTTTTTACCCATTACAAAAAAAGTGTACAACGCCGCTAAAGAAGTTTTCACTTCAAAAAACAAAAATAACGACTTGGTATTCGAAATGCTATAGGACGTTGAGGAGTCTCTTCCATTTCTCCCAAGTTCTTCATCATATCTTGACCAAATTAATATGGGACCAACTAGATAGTGAAAGAATTCATCAAAATCGGTTCACAATTGGCAAAGATATCAATCACGTAACATACATACAAAAAAACATACAAGCGGATTGATAACCTCCTCCTTTTTTGAAGTCGGTTATACAAATAAGATAATTAGACAAAGAAAAGAGATAGTCCGGCTAAAAACAAAAAAATGTTATTCCTTAATGTTTGGAAATAATTTTAATTTGGCATAAATGCATTTTAACATTGATATATATTAAATTTACATATATATTTACATATTTATAATGGTAACATTTAACGAGTCATTTTTAGGGTTCCGTAGTCCACAAGGAACCCTTATAGTTTCGTCATGTCCGTCCGTCCGTATGTCCGTCCGGGCTCGTACTCCGCCGCTACTACACCGATTGTCACGAAAATTGGTGGAGAGATAGATATTAAAGTTCCAAAAGTTGGTTTTTAAAAATATGAAAAAATGTTTTTTTTTCAGCCCCGTCCCATACAACGAAAAGTGAATTTAAAAAATTAAATTGGACTAACCCCAACGTGTGGTGTATCGTTGAAAAGGAATTTTAAAATGCAACAAAAACTGCTTTGAAACTATGTAGATCAAACCCCCCAGTCTTGAGATAATCTAATACAAAGTTAAAATTTGAGGTGTCCCCCCACCGTAACTTTTGAAATATTACTAAAATAATTCTGAAAAAAATGTGGTATATACGTCAAAGTATGTACTCTCAATTAAAACTATAGCGGTTTCAATATCATAGATAGTTATTTTTTAGTACGTCTTAAATCGTAAAATGTTACTTGTTGCTACGGAACCCTTCATGGGCGAGTCCGACTCGCACTTGGCCGGTTTTATTAAAAACAACAATTAACCGTGATATTTTTTTCCGAAATCCTTACGATTCTTCCTGTCAAAGTGACAATTAAGACAAATTTTGATGAATTTGATCAATCTAACGACACCTCTCAATCTTAAATCCATCAAGCCGTTTAGTCTGCAGAACGTACCAAAAAAACATACATTACATACACTAAAAATATAACCCTCCTTCTAGCGCAGTCGGATAATGCACCTGTTAGGTCAACCTCTACCGAACTTTGACAATGAAAAGGATTTTGTTTTTGACTCGGATAACAACAACATATAGGACTTTGTTCTTGACTCAAGATAAGAATAACAAGTTGTCCTCAGCACCACTCTTATCACCAATCTTCGGTAGAGGATTCCCCACCCCTAACCAGCTAAATGAAAATCATAACCGTCCAAGTTAAATGACAGCCTGAGTTGAACGTTGGCACAACAAAATTTCAACTGAGTAACTGAGGCAGCTGACAAAACTTTGTGCAATGCTTAATTTGATATGCGGGAACTGTGGCGATTTCTGTTTTGAGGATTTATCCTTCAACGTTTTAATTTAGTTAAATAATGATAATGAATCTGTAATCTCTAAAAATAACTGGACATGGGGAGGAATATTTAGATTTTTATAAAAAAAAATTGATTTGATTTTTTGGGTATTGCATTACCTCCCCGGGTCCCACCCATGCTAGCTACGCCACAGCCTCCAAGCCTCCATGGTATAATAATATACTTCGCCTTGTATTCTCTTCCCGTGACAGCTTGGTCACGTTATTGGCCCAATACGTCATTAGTTTGAAGTGTTGGCTCTGTGTGTTTGAATTACCCGAGAAATACATTTTCTAACTTTTGGAAATGCAGGCGTTGCGCAAAATGTTTGCGATTAGTTTTTTAGTCGGCTCTTACATTCGTTCAGTTGGATGTTATGCTGTCGGCGCGCTCCAAAGACCGCATCGCCGTTTCGCCTTTTACAAAGACGCGGCCTTTGTGGTGCACCGACGACATGCACAACAATTAAGCAAAATATTTACTATACATTTTTAATTTTTGGAATAAATTTAGTGGTGTCAGTTTTGTGATAGCTGCGCGATTAAGAAATACTCGCCTGTTTTTGGAATATGATTGCATAACGTTGTTAAAAAAAAAACTGATTGCCATCCCTCGTTTGACCTCTCCCACAGTTGCTTGACTCGCGTGTTAGCCTGAGCAATAGCACAATTGTTATAACTAACAGCTAGACACAGTTTGCGTCGCGTGACTCAAAGTTGTAAACTATCCCACGATTTATTTTACTGTTGAAGTTGTTTTGAGTTCGCTCCGAGTGAAAAACATAATATAATATGTAAGTATTACTTTTAGTTACATGATAGATTTATTAGGAGTTGGCCAGTTTTAGCACGATTTACGATCCGCCTACCCCGTAAGTCATGCATATGAATATAATGTGAAGGCTGATTTACACAGGGTCAGTTCACAAGTCAGTAGCGGCGCCAATGCTGACTGACTTGACAAAATATTCGTATGTGAATATACAAGTCAGCGCTGACTTCGCACCGCTGTACTGACTTCAAATTAATTTACATTAGATTTTTTTCGGGTCAGCCCTGACTTGTTTCGAATTCGGAGTCAGTCACTGACCCTGTGTAAATCAGCCTTGATGTTAAGAGGGCGCCTGGTGTTGATAATCTAAATTTTGCTCCCGCTTCCACGCACATAAATTTACTCTAGCCGAAGCGAGACAGCGAGCCATGCGGCAGAAGGCAGGCAGGTCAATGAGGCTGCTTTACGCGTTTCTGGTTTTTGAGGATTTTTGGTTTTACAAAGAATATTTGAGTTATTTAAAAAGTAAGACATATGATGACTGCTATACTGCTATATGTTTAATACAATTATAATCCAAAGTTACAAGGGCTAATCTATTGTATTTCTTGAATACTTTCTGTTTTAATATAATTCTGAGGTGATTTGGAGGCAACTTCGCACTTTTTTTCTATCGAGAAAATTTTAAGCAATTGTGTTTTCGAAACATATAATGACTGGAGTTAGTCCTGAAGTTTGCTGTGTTTTTATTTCAAAGTAAGTATTTCGTTAATATTGATAATATTTAGGATCGCTCTAAGTACTATCGCGGTCATACGGGCTCTTAAGGACATCACAACACAACGCGTCTTATCTAGGCGACTGATGATCCTAGAGCTTCTTTGCTCAGAGAATAAGTCTCGCTATCCAGCTAAGGAAGTGATAGCCGTGTGGTTCCTCGCAGAGTGGAATAGGACCATTCCAAGTCTTCCCGTGGATATCGTAGAAGGCTTAAGACCGTACCTGAATTTTCCAGTGCTGCCCCCATTTTAAATAAATAATTTTAAAACAGAGACATAATTTAAAATTTTGCTACTACCAAATCCTAGATAACCCTTCAAAGTATTTTATGAACTACTGTTTACAGTTTAAAGTGAGAACGTTTAGCTTTACTACGCACATTTGCGAAAAACGGCCACTTTTGGCTAATGTGCGTAGTAAAGCTTAACGTTCTCATTATAAACTGTAAACAGTAGTTCATAAAATACTTTGAAGGGTTATCTAGGACTTGGTAGTAGCAAAATTTTAAATGATGTCTCCGTTTTCTTTGAAATGATTTATTTAAAATGGGGGCAGCACTGGACCCCGGAAAATTTAGGTACGGCCTTAAGCACAAATGTAGTTACAATTTACAAAAAACAATTTGCATGCCAAAATCCGAACGTTAATTCGAAATTCAGCTCGCAGAGACATCGTTTTCAATTTATTTGCGCCATGAAATATTTCCAAGAGAGGCTGTTTACTGAAAATTCGGCTATATAGCTCTCTGGACGCCTGCCAAGTGAACACAGCACTAATTTCACTATTCAACCTGGGAACCTTATTTTGCATTCATTAAATTACTGTGTGTTACATTATTACTTAGTTTTCCTGCATACAAAGTTTTTGTAAGAATTATAGGTACTTAATTAGGGTATAGATAGAAATGGCTAGTACTAACACGCATACAGTGTTAGACACTTAACTCAAAATAGTAGACGGTGTACAAAGCAAAAATTGACAAAAAACCGCAAATCGATGTACAGGATAGCCATTTGGTACACGGGTACTTTAAACAATCATTTTGAGCGGTAGTTCTTAAAAATATTCCCATAGGGAGGGCATTAATGACGTAATCAATATTTTGTATGGGAATAGAAAAAAAAAATTTTAGAAGCTTATCTTGTATAGTATCAAATGAATGGGCTTCATGTGCCGATTCAAAAAATATACTACATGACCTTTCTGCCACCTGTTTTCTACAAATCTAAAAATATTTTCGAAACATACTAAGTTTGGGCTCCTCCAGGTAGTAGACGACTTTGTAATTTTTTGTAAAACATACGCCAAATGGCTATCCTGTACATCGATTTGCGGTTTTTATTTACGTAGGTCGACCACTAAAACCTTCGTTTCGCTGATCGAATGCACACGGTGCATTGACGTGTATGCCCTTACTTATATATGTATTTCAAAATATTATTATGATTAATTCCAACTTTTTCAATTTAAAGGACATATTGTTTCTGAAATTAGGCGCTAAAATTATACTTTTCTGACGATTTCTGTTTAAAACGTTCGACGCCGTGTCGATTATACCAGCCTCGGACATTTTTACTTTATTGGCCTATATCTCTATAATCTGGAACCCATGATTATGCATGAAAAGAAAAATATAACGTAATGTAGCTATTGTTTAATAATGCTTTCATTATTCCCAATAACATTTTAGTTAAACTATTTTCTTTTCATAATGTACGGCGACAATTTTTTATCCTTGTAAATGCGACGAATTACAAGGATAAAGAATTTATTTTTATAGGGTTTTTTAGGCATTCAAGATGCAGTACTAAAGTACTCAAGTAAGTAAGTAAGTAAGTCCTGCTCACGTAGTGTTTTTCACCATTTCTTATTTGATTATTTTGATAAAAAATTTGTCGCCGAACCCATACTAGCCCCGCTGTATTGTTTACTTACCTACTACAATAGACCAGTGCCGATAATTTTTGAAACCAAAAAAAAATATAGTAAATAAATAAATAATAAAGTAGGATGAAACCCATTGGAAAAGGAAGAGAATATTACAATAAACCGGCCAAGTGTGAGTTAAACTCGCGTGGAGAGGGTTCCGTACAATTGATTGAATTCTTATAGGTTTTCCTGTAATCTACAAGCAATGAACTATATTTCGTATTTTTTTCAAAATTTTAGGCTCAGTAGTTTCGGAGATCAGGGGTGGGGGAATGGTCAATTTTTGTCTTCTTTCATGAATAAAATCAAAACTATTCATTTTACAATAATAACAAAAATATATTTGAGATCCTCATAACGAGCCCTTTTATTTGATATATGACACAGTAAGGTTTGCAAAACGTTTTTTTTAATTTCCTAATTTGTCTCCCGAAAATGACCCTTATTTAAAAAAATATTTATTTTCTATGCATATATGTGTTTGGGTCATAGGATTACAACATGCTACCAAATTTCACCTGATTCGGTCTAGTAGATTCGGAGCAAATTGGCAGTGACAGACGGACGGACAGACAGACGCACGAGTGATCCTATAAGGGTTCCGTTTTATTATTTTTTGTACGGAACCCTAAAAATTAAAGGAAAAATAAATTACGGGCGATCTGAGGTCGAGGGGTGGGGGAGGGGTGAGTTTTTAAGGGTAAAAAACGGTTTAACTCGATTTCCGGAAAAACTACAGGTCCTATAGAAAAAAAACAAAAAACCAGGTTTTTGGTTTTTTATTTTATCTTTTACATTTTCTTTTTTTTTTATCTAGAAATTTTGTGAAAACTTACCTTTTTATGTGCCAAACACCCAAATTTGATTGATTTAAAATATTTATTTTTTTACTTTATTCAAAATTCAATTCAATTCAAAATATCTTTATTATCATAGGATATTTATAATATCTCTTAATAATAGTCACTTTGTTTTGTTTTGCACAAATGTTGACGTCAAATCGTTACTTAAAGCTAAGTTTACGCCGCTTCCTAGGCGCAAGTGCAGAAGAAGCGGCAACAAACTGCACTGCACGCCGCGTTTTCTCCAAAGACGTCAACTAACAAACTAAAAACTTAAAATTAGTTATATAGATGGACAGAGATTACATTGTTTATTATGTCATAATTAAATTTAATTATAAGAATTACGAAATTTAAAATAATGTCAATTTGTAAATTTAGTATGTACCAATGTACCTAAATTATGACATGTCTAAGTATACAAACCTTTAAGAGGGACCCGCGCCAAGCTCAAGCCAGACCTTTTTGTCTTTAAGATAGTCATCGGTCCTATAATAAGCATTCTCACAAAGTACTTTCTTTACATAAGCTTTGAATTTTCTGTCTGGCATATCAAGGACCGATTCTGACAATCTATACTAATTATATAAA
This sequence comes from Acrobasis repandana, assembly GCA_963576875.1. Lineage (NCBI taxonomy): Eukaryota > Metazoa > Arthropoda > Insecta > Lepidoptera > Pyralidae > Acrobasis > Acrobasis repandana. The sequence continues at coordinate 7,286,940 of OY756238.1, forward strand.
GCGGAAGAGTTTGTTTTTTTGTTTGTTTGTTTGTTTAAACGCGCTAATCTCAGGAACGAATGGTCCGATTTGAAAAATTCTTTTTTTGTTGGGTAGTCCATTTATAGAGGAAGGCTATAGGCTATATAACATTACGTTCCGACAACCACGCGAACGAAGTCGCGGGCACAGCTGGTTTATTATAAAAAAGTATACACTTCCCCATAAAAGACTTACTGACTGTATTCAGCCTGTAATACGGGCTAACTAAGTCATTCTTATTACGTAAATTTCTATCTGTAAAATCACTTACTTTATTGAACATGGAAATATTTTTCCTTACATACATTATATTTTCAAATATGAATTGTGATGCAAAAGTAAGTATACCTATTTCCTTGAATAATTCCCTCAGTGAGTCTCTGGATCCTAAACCGTAAATAGCACGAATTGCTCTTTTTTGTAAAAGAAAAATAGTCTGAATGTCGGCTGCACTCCCCCATAGAAGTATCCCGTAAGACATTAGACTGTGAAAGTAACTAAAGTACACTTGTCTAGCAGTTGCTACATCTGTCAATTGTCTTATTCTCCTAACAGCGTAAGCCGCAGAGCTAAGCCTATTAGAAAGTTTAGTTATATGAGCGCCCCATTGAAGTTTCGAATCAATTGTGATTCCTAAAAAGGTAGTACTTTCAATCAGATCGAGTTTCTGACCATTAATTAGTATGTCAACGCAGGCTTGATTCACATTAGGAAGAGAGAATCGAATGCATTGGGTCTTGTTCGTATTTAACATGAGGTTATTGGCCGAAAACCAATCAGAAATTAAAGATAAGGTGCTGTTCACCGCGCTAGCATCACTGTTATGTCGATCTATTTTAAATATTAGCGAGGTGTCATCAGCAAACAGCACCATGTCAGCCTCTTTCTCAACCATGTAAGGCAAGTCATGGACATACACTAAGAAAAGGAACGGTCCTAGAATTGAACCTTGGGGTACGCCCATTTTCACATTAGACCCGTGTGATTTTACGCCGTTTATATCAACAGTTTGAAGCCTATCTGTTTAGTAAGATTCTATTAATTTAATTGACTTATCATCAAAACCGTATTGACGAAATTTGAGCAAAAGTGTTGGATGATCAACGCAATCAAATGCTTAGAAAGATCGCAAAATGAACCAATTGCATCATTTCTGTTTTCCCACGCGTCGTAGATATTAGTAATAAGTGCTACTCCTGCATCGGTGGTCGATTTTCCAGCAGTAAAGCCGTATTGTTGGCTATGGAAAAGATTATTGGCCTTAAAGTGAAGTAGCATTTGATTGAGCATTATCTTTTCGAACACCTTACTCAAAACTGGCAGAATAGAGATAGGTCTGTAGTTGCCAGGGTCTGTTTTTTCTCCTTTTTTGAATAAGGGGATTAGTTTACTACATTTCATTAAGTTAGAAAATATGCCTTCAATCAATCAATCAATCAATACATTCGTTAAATATAAAAGCTAAATCGGCAGCAATTATGTGTATAATATGACTTACTACGGCTACTGACATGCCCCAGTGATCTTCTGATTTTTTTTAAATTTAACTGTTTAAAAGCATCTATTATATCGCTAGGGCTAACATGCTTAAAATTAAATTTAGAATCACAAGGGCTAACATTACTCTTAAGCAAAGCCTCAGCACGCTGGGCGCTAGAACTCACATTAGAAGTGAGTTCCAAACTCTGTATTTTGACTTAATATCGAAAAAGCACCCTAATTTTCAATCGAAAATTCTCACGTATCGGCTTCTGCACCAGTAATCTATAATGTGGCTGTAGCGATATAGACTTTCGTTTATCTCTATGTTTTTTTTTTAGTTTTGCCCATAACAACGTCTTCGTTTGACCTCACGTCTTCCCCACATTGACTGACTGGCTGACGTTGATCCTGATTGCATTTTGCAATTAATCAACTCGACTCGTTCGTTATTATAATCGCTGGCACCGTTCTGGCAAGTTGCTCGCCTGTCGTTCTGGCATTTAAGTTAATCGAAATTAAAATGTCACAATATTTATTTAATGAGATGTGACTGCGATATGAAATTCTGGTAATTATTGTAATCAGATAGTTTTAAAGCTTTTACTGTAATAAGGATATAAAATAATGTTACTAGGGTAGAAACGTCATAACAGTACTCAACTCAGCTTTATGGTCCTGTTAAAAATGTTTACAAACATTTTATATAAATATAAATTAGTTATTACCTCTATATTTGAATTTTAAATTTTTTTACTAATGTTTGTAAACATTTTTAACACCAATATGGGAGCAACATTAAGCAGATTACAGGATTTAATCTAGTTAAATAGCTACTTAAAGATAGCTTACTTAAATCTAGTAGATTCAAATCAATCAGTCTAAAATAAAAAATAACAATCATTTTGAATCTAAGTACCGAGCTACCTAATGTTTGTTTAGCATGGTGTTATGTCTATGTCCCACTGCTAGGCTAAGGTCTCCCACTGTTCTTTACACACGTCCCTATTTTGAGCAGCCTGCCCGCAATTATTCTAGCATTTCTTTTGTGGTCTACCCCTGCGTCTGCGCCATTCAGATATAAGGTAACTTTTTTACACTAGGTAAGTCGTGGTGTTATAATATTGTATTAAATACATAGGTATTTGCATTTCTGCCAACAAATTATTTGATTGATATTGGAACATTACAGGATTTTTTAAATAAGATACATTTCGTTTGCTTCAAAGGTTAACAGACAGCAAATATTTTAAATAACTTTCTAAACGTTCGCGTCAAAGGCTGCAAAACATCATCATCAGATCTTACTAGTCTCCACTGTAGGAGCACGACCCGCTCTGTACAGAGCCAACTTGGCTGGAGCAGCCAGAGGATTTGGCCTACACTGTCCACGCTGGCCAGACGGGTTGGAGAGGTCTCATTGATGTTTATAAGCTTTGTTTAGCTTGTATTTCCTAAACCGCCTTCTACGACATCCACGGGACGACTTGAAGTGGTCCTATTCTACTCCGCCGGGAACCACACGGCCCATAATGCAAAACATAATGGCATTCAAAGGCAAGTTTTAATTCAGTAATTCCTAATTACTCTCTGCGTTTTTACCAAATGCGTGAAAAAAAATAGGTCAAGCAAACTGTTACGAACAAACCGTAACTACGGGCAATTTGTATAATTACCACCGCATCAGAAGCATCGGCGAATTGGCCATTACGTTCACTACGTTTTACGCTGATTAAACACAAAACCAAATTAATTTACAAGGGCCATACATATAATGTAATTGACGGTAAAATACAGACAATTGAAATATGGCTCCTGTTTTGTTCTGTGTAATGGTTTGATAAGCATGTGGATTACAAAGTATTTGATTGGGTGATAGTTGAAATAAAAAATAAATTATAGTTTTGCAATCTGTTTTTCCGCAACAATTGAGGTAGTGGAAATGCTTGGGCGCAATAACGCTTAATCATTTTGTGCATGGATTAAAAAAGAGAAATGTGCTTTATATCTACAGTTGCTAATGATATTCTTTTCATTAATTTTAGTAAATTCCTAGTTCTAACTAGCAAATAAACCATACACAAGTTATCTTGACTTGACTAGCACACTTCACTCACTACTCTAATTTATCCTACCTAGCGCAACAAGGAAAACGTACCAAAGAAACGTTGCCAAAAGAAAATTAAGACAAACGTCCTCTCCCAGCAAAACTAACTCCGGTCAATTTGTATATTTACCACAAAATCGAAACTACCGGGAAAGTCCTATTAACTAAGAGTAGTGTTTCGCAGATTAGTTTCGGTTTTTCGTTAGATGTGTGGTTGATTGAAAGAGGAACTTGATGCTTGTATTTTGGAAAAATAAATTGTATTCTATAAATGGTTTCAAATGAATTGATTGTAAGTGAAATTCAATCCGAGATGAGTTTTGGTTTTCAAATGTTTTCAACACAACAGACAAGACTTTTGCCACACGGTTTGTTAATTTAAATAGAGTTCGAGTGCAATTAGTTACTTATATAAGGATAGTATGGACATGTAATGGGACGGTGGAGATCCACAATACTAAAAAGGTGCTAAATTTAAAGGTTACTGGATACAGGAACAGAGGAAGGCCAAAGAAATTATAGGTGGAATGCTTTGGACATGATATGGATAAAAATAATGTAATAAGTGCCCTGATAAGTTAGAAGAAGAAGAAATGGAAATGAGTCGCATGCTACCCCACGGAAAGTGGAATAAAACGACTATTTCGATGCCACTATTTAGATGCCCTTTTCTTGTGGCATTTGGGCCTTATCTCATGACACTGGACTAGACGTGATTAGAATGTTGGTAAGTAATTTTACCTGGAATTCAAAGTGACAAGAAATCTTATTATTCTATCTATCTGCAGATTCCAAAGTTCCGAATCCAATAAGAGGCTTCTGTAAAATGTAGTGTGTATATAATGGATTTTTCTAATGAAAACAAGGGAAAACGTGTTCTTTTTTTTTAAAAGCAAGCAAAATTGGCAACAGTCTCCTTTATCACAAACTAAGCCCATTATAAATCGCTGCTATTAAAATCCATTATCAAAATGGTTTCGCAAACACAGTCTACATTTGGCAACAAAAACAGTTGGCCCACCTCACAACTCGACCCCTCATCCCCGCAACCCCGGAGCATCCCGGTAAAGCAAAAAGGACTCATTCTGTAAATACAGAGGGATGTCATGTGTGAAATTGGACACGTGCGGCACCCTCGCTTTTAAGATTGGGCAACATTGAAAATGGACCTACCCAGCGTCAACGATCATTAAATTTATAGGTGAATTTAGGGATGTAAAGATACCAATTTTTTTAAAATCTACCACCATTTTTTTTGTGGTCGCTCCAGGTTCAGATGGACACCGAGAGGTGCAGAAAAACCATTTCCTCTCGCGAGTCCACTAGAAGTAATTTTTTTAGAAATAACTAGCATCTAAGTACTATGTGTTCCTTTTTAGGGTTCCGTGGGGAAACGGGACCCTATTACTGAGACTCCGCTGTCTGTCCGTCTGTCACAGGGCTCTATCACTTGAACCTTAATAGCTAGACACCTGAAATTTTCAAAATTAAAGGGGGTCGTCATACAAAAAACGTGTTTTTTTCAGTGTTTTTAACTCTATCTCTTGAACCTTAATAGATCTAGCTATTACGGTTCAAGAGTCGTCATACAAAAAACGTGTTTCTTCAGTATTTTAAAACATTGTACGGTGGTTCGGAACCCTTCATGTACGAGTCCGACTCGCACTTGCCCGTTTATTTTTACATATATTGTTTGTAAATTTTCGAATGTACTTGAATCAATAAAATTCAAAATTGAAGAACTGATCCACTTTAGGTCGCTGCACCACGGTAGTAAGTACCACCATCAAAATTACCTATAAATTGTTTGTTTTTAAACTGCCTCAAGGCATCTGACATAGGTAGTCATCTGGTAGAAGACTGCCATTAAATGATGGCAGCTAGGACAAACGGCTTAACGTACCTTCCGAATCACGGAGAAGCTCAAGAATTTTTTATGTTCACTCCACTTGTGTTTACCCTGCTTGTGAAAGTGCGTGCTCATCAAGGCCACCGAGCTCCCGTTTAGATCTACTGTGAAAAGCTCGTAAATGTAATGAGCAATTCATAAAATTATTTCAATAAATTCATGAAATCAATTTTCTATCACTATCTATATGTGAAAAGCCACTTTTAATTTAATTTCACATAGCAACATGTAACGTCATCAAATTTTAATATCCACGAAAGAAATAGGCAAGAAAAGAAAAAGAAACAAATACTTATTTAAAAATATCTTTAAAAACAAGCTTTTATCCAAAACAATCAAAAGTGCTCCTCAAGACGAATCAATTAAGCCCAAACTCGGTAGGGTTATGTTGTTTTACCACAGAGATGCCGTGGTCACCTTCCGGCTTCATCATGAGATCTGGTCATTGGTACCTTAATATTACATTGGCACCCAATTTACATAAGTATGTGAAGTTTCAACTCAATCGAAGTGGATCGGAAGTAGACATGGGTAACTCCGGATTCGAATACTTAAATGAGCCGATTCATCAACAGGAGCCGATACCCGTACTGAATCCCGGTAATCGTTATCGGCTCCCGCGAGTTATTAAGTCCGCACCGATCTTGGTCTCGCCTGGAACCGGCGGCGCCTGTCGGGTCGCGAGCCGTGAGCCGCGTTTCGGCTCCACCGCGTCTCGGGAGGAATCGGGAGTCGGGAGTCAATATTATTCTGTATCGAAACCGGTACCAGAAAAGACATCTGTATTCTGTAGATTCAATAGCGAAACTTAGCGGTCCTCGGAACTGGAGCCGATAAGGGAGTAGGAATCATTAAGATGAGTCGGTACCGGATGCGGAGTAAGATTCAGTGAGCCGAAACACTCCTCGGAGTCGAGATTACCCATGTCTAATCGGAAGTGAGTCTAATTTAGCTTCTTATTTTATTAAATTAGAACTGGCAACCCTGAGTTCACGCCATTTGAAAAAGTCGTAAGTGCTTTTATGCGTCTTGCCTCTTGCAGCGTTATTAAACCGGGCGGGAATTAATGGTTATTGTTATTGAGGGATTGAGCTTGTTTACCATCAATCATATTACCCACCACCCCTGTACATTATTTCATTTAATTCTGTAAGTGGTGTATTGAAAAATAATACAATGGGAATGCAATTTATTGAATTAAACCACGAATTTATAGCAGACGGAATTGGTGTGGTGTTTTTGGATCTATGTTATGGACTATGGATCGTCTTTACTGGAGTGCCACTTACCATGGACATATTTCCCTTTTCCTCCATTAATGCACATAAAAAAACATAAGTACCTAATTGGTTCTAATATTACATTTGAATTAGCATCTATCTAGTCGTGTGGTTTCCGGCAGATTAGAATAGAACCACTCCAAGTCTTCCCGTGAATGTCGTAGAAGGCGACTTAGAATTACAAGCTACGGGTAAACTATTGTAGTATATGTGAGTAGTATATCTTAGTATAATAATAGTGTGTATTATTTGTATGTAGTTTATGGTTTATTATTACATATTTATGGTTTATTATTACATATTTATGGTTTATTATTACATATTTAAGTATACCTGGTTCATTTTTCATCATTTCTTTTTGAGTTTTTGCACTACCCGTGTCTTTCTCGACATCACCCGGTTGGTTGACTGGTAGATAAGGCCTTAGGCTTTAAGTCCGCCATTACACTTGTATTTGTGTATAAAGTTAAATAAATAAATAAATGAGACCTCTCCAACTCGTCTGGCCTGCATGGAGCCTGCCTCTTGCTGTTTTGGCCAAGTATGGCTCAAGAAGTACAGAGAGGGTTGTGCTCCTACAGTAGAAACAAAAGACTTGATGATACCATCTATTCCAAGTCAATAATATTCTTGGAGATATATTAGGGTTGGTTACAAATCAGTTAACACATGAACTCTTTTGGAAATAAACTAAATTAATGAACTTTCCTGAAGATGCCTTCTTACAATAAATATTCCAAACATAAAAGTTGTTTTCTCTGATGGTGTATAAGTCTCTATATTTTATAAGAGCTGCAGGCAGGGCAGACAGAGCAGAACTCAGTAGCAAACGGAAGCCATTGCATATTTTATACCTCTTCCATTTAAAGCCATTTGGCAGATTTTCGCAGCTGGCTACTATCGACTGTGTTCCGTTATGACAAACCAACTGGGTTAAACTTTATTATCTTCACCTCGAGCCAAAATAATAAACTTGTGAAAATATATTAGTATTCGTAGACACAGGCTCACTTTTCAAACACCAGACAAATTTTTCGATTAAAATGTATGCAGTGATACATATCTACTTTCGATATATTAACCAAAATACGACAATATACAGGTTGTTCTTTACTTCTATACAAAATCGGATCAGCCGATCGCTAATTTGAGAATTGATTTCAGCAGCATGACGTCGGCTGCTGGTCATAGGTATCTCCCAAGGATTTCCAAAATTACCGATCTAAAGTTATTTTATTCATATTTCACTATTAAGGTCTAGGGAAAAGTCTTTGATAAAGTATCATTAACTAATCTTGCTCCAAACAATTGGCTGATTTTTAGGGTTCCGTAGCCAAATGGCAAAAAACGGAACCCTTATAGATTCGTCATGTCTGTCTGTCCGTCCGTATGTCACAGCCACTTTTTTCCGAAACTATAAGAACTATACTGTTGAAACTTGGTAAGTAGATGTATTCTGTGAACCGCATTAAGGCCATACCTAAATTTTCCGGGGTCCAGTGCTGCCCCCATTTAAAATAAATCATTTCAAAGAAAATGGAGACATTATTTAAAATTTTGCTACTATCAAATCCTAGATAACCCTTCAAAGTATTTTATGAACTACTGTTTACAGTTTATAATGAAAACGTTAAGCTTTACTACGCACATTTGCCAAAAGTGGCCGTTTTTCGCAAAAGTGCGTAGTAAAGCTTAACGTTCTCACTTTAAATTGTAAACAGTAGTTCATAAAATACTTTGAAGGGTTATCTAGGACTTGATAGTTGCAAAATTTTAAATGATGTCTCCGTTTTCTTTGAAGTAATTTTTTTTAAATGGGGGCAGCACTGGACCCCGGAAAATTTAGGTACGGTCTTAAGATTTTCACATAAATATAGAAAAAAACAATAAATTTTGGGGTTCCCCATACTTAGAACTGAAACTCAGTTTTTTTATCAAACCCATACGTGTGGGGTATCTATGGATAGGTCTTCAAAAATGATATTGAGGTTTCTAACATAATTTTTTTTTTGCGCGATAGACACTTCCATAGTGGTAAAATGTTGGTCCCCCCCTGTAACTTCTAAAATAAGACAATGATAAATCTAAAAAAAATATATGATGTACATTACCATGCAAACTTCCACCGAAAATTGGTTTGAACGAGTTCTAGTAAGTAGTTTTTCTTAATACGTCTTAAATCGTAAAATGTTACTTGCTGCTACGGAACCCTTCATGGGCGAGTCCGACTCGCACTTGGCCGCTTTTTTTATATTTTCAAGCTCTTTATAAAGGCATCTTGATTTACAACAGCAGGCTGTCGCCGCCACTGAGCCCTTATTAATGTAATATACGAGTAATAAAGCGCGTACACTGCTAAACCATCGAACTCCTCTTACTACTGCGAAAATTAAAAACTAGATGAACTCTTTGCAAATCACTTCCCTTGAGAACAGACTGACCAAGGAAGCTAGAAATATGGAGGGAACTCGGAGGGAATTTAAAGAAAGCCAATTACGAGTTTCAAACTCCATTAGCGAACAGCGGGTTGAAGCTGCGAGGAATATTTGGCCATCAAAAGTCGCGCCTCTAGTCAATACATCTTAATATATCATAAAATTTAACATCTTAGTAGTTTATCGCCCCGGCTTTGTTTGGCTATGGTGTTTATACGCAAATATGTTAAAAAGTCTTCTATTAAAAGTAAAAGACTTTTTAACATATTTGCGTATAAAGCAGTAGGGTTACTCCAAAAGCGGTACGCAAGACGTACGTTACTGCGTATCCGCGACCGCGTTACAGTGTCAAGGAATATTGAGCGTTAATATACAAAATGATAAAGTTTAATTTGGTTTAACATAGATATAGGACGTCACTATCGGACGACAATCGAATTATTTTATGAAGTAAACCCCACTGTATGAGGGTCAGTAGGCAGATACTGATGTTAACAAACTGCTTTTGTTTTTTTGTTTTCTGACAAATCAATAGGTATAATGATCGTATCCTGCTATATACGCACATATTTATTAAGTTTTTTTTCTAGCTATCTATGTCTCACAGCTGGGAAAAAGCCTGTTTCTACGCTTCCAATCATCTATTTTCTTCGCTTTCTCATTCTGATTCTCTTTAAAATTTCTCAGTTCGTCCGACCACCTGGCAGAACGAGGTGGCATCTATCGGAGTTCAGACAGTGGCGATATGAGCCCATCTTTCCTATAGGAATTATTTTGTTTAACAGTACTATTGACACGAATTAAATTACTTAAACCCAGATGCAAATCTTAGAAGCCAAAGCCACAAAGCTAACTGTAATGCACGAAAATATGAAATTGAGCATTAAATAAAAAAAATAGAGAGTAACATAGAAAAAAAATATATTTAAAATCTCTTATTAAATACTAAATAGCTTTATTATCTCACTTTTAATAGGTGTAACCCTCACAAATGAAGAAGCTAATAAAATAGTAACAAATAGCTCATAAATATACCGGTAGCATTCTTCCACATGTGGTGCATTGAAAACAATCGAGTTTTCGGATGGTGTACTCCATTCTTATCTAAGGAATAAATCCTCGGATTCATAATTTTTATGTTGTCTGTGTGCAAATCTTAGCTTTTACACCAAATTTCAGCTTTCTATGACGTCAGAAGTCAGAAGAAGCCGTGCGTGTGGTTCCCGGCAGAGTAGAATAGGACCACTCCAAGTCTTTCCGTGGATGTCGTAGAAGGCGACTTAGGAACAAGCTAAACAAAGCTTATAAACATCAATAAGACCTCTCAAACCCGTCTGGCCAGCGTGGCGTGTAGGCCAAATCCTCTGACTGCTCTGGATAATATATGGCTCTGGTAGTACAGAGAGGGTCGTGCTCCTGCAGTGGAGACTAAAAAAGACCTGATGATGATGATGATGACGTCAGAAAGTACCCTCACAATTTTGCAGATCGTCAGTCAGTGAATAAGTGAATCAGTTGTGTCAGTGAGCGACGGTATACATTTGAAATTTTGCATGTTTTATAAGTATTCTAATGGCATTATATCCTGAGAATGTTTTTAGCAGTATTAAGACCGATCTATTTATCTATTAAAACTATAGCCAAATCATTTAAACAGTTCCGGCTATTTCTTGTCCTTTTTGCAAGGTCTTTGGGTGACCATTGACATGCTGTTATATTTGGAGAAGAAAAAGCGGGAAAGTGCACCCCGGGCTCCGAAGCAGCACAGCTGAGGATGCAACCGGGAACGCGCTTAGACGAAGAAGATTAGAACTGTTTTTCAAATAAAATAAAGAAGTGGATGCAATCTACCGCAAAATAAATGCGTTTACCATTTGGATGAACACTAAACAAGAGGCAACGCGAACACACCTTTTGAGATCACTTAACCCCGAGTGCTATATCGGTACTACCGCCCTGTCAAAACACGGCCCTTTGAGTTAAAAAACTCATTAACGGGTTAGAAGTATTCACGACGTGTTCGGGAACAATCTGGCATCGTGTTTACGTGTAGTACTGAAATGTTTATACTTTGTAAGTACGTAGAGAGAAATTGGAATTGTTAATATTTTTTTACTCCTAATTTTTATTTTTTTATATCAAAATATAGCATATTTCAAGAAACTAATTTGAATATTTTGTCATATTACGGCTTGGTTAATTATATATAAATTATTATAAAAATCATGTCAAAGACAAAGTCTTGTCTTAAGAAAACAAACGGCCAAGCCATATTCAAAAAATAAAATCACGCTAGTGTCATAATAGTCTTTGTCAGTGTCATTCAGTGAATTCAGTTGCCCATGATTGACGGAAAGTTCTTTTCTCACTTATGATTGGCTGAAATGGTGACATTTGACGTTATTGTCAGTGACGGATAAATACCATAAAGCGACTCGTATTTTTTAATGAATGGTCTCAGTGCTTAAACCGATACAGCCGCGGAGTAAGGTCAAACAAATCATACGTTTGTTTGTAGAAATATCCAAAACCATTGATTATTTTGGCAAAAAATGACCCACAACTGTTCATTAACTCTGTATCTCGAAACGGATTTCAAAACAACGCTTTCCAAAAAACATGAACAATGCTCATTGTAGTAAACGGGAATCTTGATATTCCTTAAGCAGTACAAGCTTAAGGAATCTCCAGATTTTACTACAATTTCTCTCTACGTACTTACAAAGTATAAACAAGTTTTGACGCAAAGAAATTAACGTAGGTAACAATTTAGTTTTCAATTACAATTTTTGATCGTGCAATCGGAAACGGCTTTCCCAATGTTAATTTTTCCACCGAACGATTCACCGTCTAAACATTTGTCCCATAAGTAACCATTTTTTTTTCAAGATAAGTTATATTTGTTTTTATAAATTTAAATTGATGTTTTTCTTTTCAAGAGAGTCTATCAAACTAAATGTTGACTAATGCAGAAAACAATTACTCTTAGAATAGAGTTAGCCTTTTATACTCGTTTTGAATTGAAGTTAAATAAATAAAATTTCAGAAAACATATTTTAGGAAACAGAAATTGTAACATGAAAACGTATCAAGTACCAACATTTATAAAGCTTGTATACATGAAGGTGCGACGTTAGTACGCGGCCTCTAATGGCGTCTCCTGTTGCGGTGTAAGTTGTAACAGCTACATGTTAAACGAGCCGCCTGTATACAGTATATATGAGTCTTAGAACATTGTAGGAGTAAGGAAACTCATATCTACATATATATTACGCATATGTAGATATGAGTACATCATATGTACCGTACATAGCGCCACAAAGACCCGTGTGGTTCCGGGTTAGAATAGGACCACTCCATCTCTTCCTGTGGATTTCGTAAGATGCGACTAAAGGACTTAGCACTAGACATGGGTAACTCCGGATTCGAATATTTAAATGAGCCGATTAATCCACGGGAGCCAATACCCGTACTGAATCCCGGTAATCGTTATCGGCTCCCGCGAGTTATTGAGTCCGCACCGATCTTCCGACGCCGATTCCCGCAGGGAATCGGCGTCTGTCGGGTCGCGAGCCGCGAGCCGCGTTTCAGCTCCACCGCGTCTCGGGAGGAATCGGGAATCGGGAGTTAAAGGACGTCTTTATTCTGTAGATTCAATAGCGAAACTTAGCGGACCTCGGAGCTGGAGGCGATAAGGGAGTAGGAATCATTAAGATGAGTCGGTACCGGATGCGGAGTAAGAATCAGTGAGCCGAAACACTCCTCGGAGTCGAGATTACCCATGTCTACTTAGCACAAACATCTCGTGCTTGTACAAATGCATTCCCAAAGAGGGTTGACGTCAAGTAGGCGGCCGGTCGTAAAACTATAGCCAAATCATTTAAACTGTTCCGGCTATTTATTCTCCATTTTGCAAGGTCTTTGGCATCCTTGGGTGACCATTGACAAGCATGTTATATTTGGAAAAGAAAAAGCGGGAAAACGCACCCCGGACTCCAAAGCTGCACAGATGAGGATGCAACCGAAAATGCGTTTAGACGAAGAAGATAGCGCTACAAAGACATTAAGCAGTAGTAGTAAAGTAGGTGACGTTTGGCCTGCTTCAAAAAAATTGACTACGGGCGAAATGTCTACTTTGTAAAATCACTATGGGTCTATTCCCCCAAACCTGTGCCCAAACTACAACTGGCTCACTCTCGAGCCTTCATCGAAATCTGTTCAGCTGCTTACAAGATTCTTCTTCTTCAACTTAAGAGATTGCTCTTGTCGGTGGAGTTAGGTGGAGATGCCTCTATTCCTTGTAGGACCTTACAAGATACGGGGATGAAACTGATGATTTAAAAAAAAAATATATGCAATGTACCTTGCAGCATTCGACAGACATACATATATATATACCTACGTCCATTCTGTAAAAGCATAGATTTTGAGCCCTAAAATATTCATTCGCGTGACGCCAGGCGTCAGTGCCCATTTATTTTTCATCGATTCTCTAATGGTCTGCCATGTCATGCGGAATTGACCCTTAAATTGAGCGATCAGTACTGTCACAGGGCAGCTGATGAATTATAAAAATGCCTTGAACTATGTTGAGGTAATAGATGGAAGTATAAAGTAACAAACAATATATTGTTTTCTTTTTTCGGAGCTTGTTATAAGTAGGTAGATACATTTGTGGAATTATTATTTTATGTAAGTACAAACAGAAAATTAGTTATTAAATTCGGGGCGATATTTCTGTTACACGGAAGTTTTTTTAGGCCAATTTTATGTTACTGTTTGTTGGAGTGTTCACGCGCTCATTTTGCATGAGGCACCTACCTTATTTTGCGCTCACGCAAAATAAGGTAGGTGCCTCAAAAAGAAAAACATCAATACTGTCAAATTATACGTAATTCTACATAGATGTACTTACGTTTCCAAATACTGAAACACCCTGTAGACAGGCTTGCGGTACACGAGGAATCCATCGCATCGCTCCATGACGCCAGAGGTTCCAAAACGTTTACTTATAACTCAATGGGCTCCCGACCCCACAGCCCAAAAACTGATCCCCCACACTTCACTGCAAAACAATTCCCCATATGACATCCACTGAACGCACTTCACTTCGATATGTCATCCTAACCCTTTACAACTTTCCGTAAAAAATTCTATTCGATTCACTTTAAGCACTTTTACACTAGGTAAATGTTACACTAGGTATAAAATTTTAAGGCGTTCGTACACTATCAAAATTGGTTATAAAATGTTGGTCCTTTAAGGTGACACTACTTTAAGGCTTTATATTATTGGTTACATGTATATTTATATGTTGGTAAAGAAGCACTTATTGTTGACTACACTACTTTAACGCCATATGTGGCGATCACAGTGCATTTGATTATATTTATCCACTATAACACTATTTTTTGGCAAATGCATTTAACAACTGGATATCTGTAAAAAATATAAATAAATTAGTAACGTGTAATGTAGGATTTAGTTTATTTTTTCGAGAAGCCATTGTAATAAAGATTTAACAGGTTTTCGGTGAATAAAAGAAAATCACGAACATACAGCCGCTCAATTTATAAATTTATTTTTATAAAGAACTTAATTATAGACATAATTATTCTAACCTTTTTAAATCAGGAGTATTATTACTATTTAATTTTGTATAGAATATTAATACTGATAGGTCAGATGTTTCCTCCAACTATAGAGGGTCTGGTGTTCTGAGATACAAGCTTTGCTTAGTTCAGATACCAGTCTTTTCTTTATTTATTCTTTTTCTTTACAATCTTACACTCTGGTAAGATTGTTAATAATGACAATGCTCGTGTCAAGGAAGCCTACTAAATTATTCTTATATAATATTGACAATAGATATTCCGGGACCGAAATACGTTTGGAGAAATGAAACGTGTATGAGATTGTCCCATTTTTTCCCTGTTAAGTACATACAATATTTTCAAGAATATCTCCTCATTCTCCAGTCTAAGTCTTCCCGTGGATGTAGTAGAAGGCGAATTAGGAAACACAACCAGCAACCACAACAGGAGAACTCTCCAACCCGTCTGGCCACTGTGGAAAGTGTAGGCTAAATTCTCTGACTGCTCTGGCTAATATATGGCTTTAGTAGCAAAGTGAGTAGTGCTACTGCAATGGAGACTAAAAAAGACATGATGATGAGCTGGTCTATAGAGGTATAATCTATGACAGTGGAATAAGCAATTGAATGCAACCACCAAACCATCAAACCAGACGCTCGTTGCCGGCACTCTTTCTCCATTAACATAGGTATATTTTATTATATTAATATTGTGACTCTTACCAACTTACTGCTGTGAATTCTTTCAAATAACCTAATTTGGAAGCGTGTTGAAAGAGGCCGCTCATTCAGATGCAGGAGCCTCGTCATTAGAGGAGCCGATCAGATTTCATAGCCATCGATTTTGCATAATTGACGCTGATGTTGGAGTTTCTTCGTTTTTTAATGATTACCTCGGGGAGTATTTTGATTTTTAAATTGCGTTTTGTTTACTCAGTTTTTTGTGTATATGTACATCATTTGTAAAGACAATGTTAATTTTAAAGAAAATTAATAAGGCGTTATTAGACAAACCGTTGGTATAGTGGCGCGATATACGAGTACCAACGGTTTCTCGCAAAAAACACCAAAATGAAGAATTATTATAATACAAATCGTACGAAAAGCATTTAAAGATTTCTGTGCATACAATAAAATTGCTAATAAATAAATTTATAGGGAAAAATCACACTGATTGAGCTAGCCCCAAAGTAAGTTAGAGACTAGAGCTAAGTTTTGTGAATGTGTGTTAGTAGAAAAGAGTAAGACATAACAAGGAAGTCTCTTCGAAATTGATAGGTATCTAATAGTAGTGTTATAAAACGTAGTGATTATGATTACCGACAAACCCTCCTTCCATTGGAAGTGGTCTTTATTCCAGTACTGGACTGATATGAACTTTAAAGTTACTACTTTACATTACTTTACATTCTGGTAAGATTGTTAATAATGACAGTGCTCGTGTCAAGGAAGCCTACTAAATTATTCTTATATAATATTATTTATATGATTTTATTATATAAGAATAATATGATACAGTTATTGCATTTTTTTTTTAACCTTCATTGTCCCACTAATAAATAGATAGGAACAAATCACACTGAATGAGCTAGCCCCAAAGTAAGTTAAAACTTGTGTTACGAGTATGGGAAACTAACTCAACGATACTATGATAGATAGATAAACTCTTTATTGTACACCAAAAGAAAAAACAATATAAACAAATAACTTAAAATAACATTAGTACAATGGGCGGTCTTATCGCTTAAAGCGATCTCTTCCAGACAACCAGTGGATGGAGAGGACTATAAGAAAGACAATGAAGGTGGTGGTGGTAGTGTGTTTTATTATAAAAACATACATATATAGATTAACACCCTAGACCCAGAACAATTTGAAAAAGGCCAACTGAGGCCGCGGTCCGAGTAAATTGCAGTCCCAGTTGCTGGTCTATCGTTCAACTTGCCCTGGCAGGGGAACCAACCTAGAACCTCCGGATTGGCGGGCTAGCGTGATCATTACGTCGCGGAGGTTGTCTGACCCTTGCACACTGTTGGGCTAAGGTCCCCCCCTATCTACTTCCACTTAATTGCATCTATTCTCAACAATTTATAACCAGATCTGAATCATTCGCAACAATAAGCCAAACATTGCATAACAACGATTCAAATAAATCGGCGTTTTAATCCCGCATAAATGACGGCTGCAAAATGGAAAAGCTTATTCCATCTCATCTTCACAATATTGAAATGAAAACTGCATCTGACAATGAGGACATTATTCCCGTTCCGATATAACATAACTGCTATTGTTTTTATCTCTCCGTTATGGGAACGGATGCTGCTGATAGGCGATGACATTTTTCTGTTGTGCTAACCAATTGGCTTTAAACTTTCAATAGTAGATATCTGGTTTTTGAACGGAATTTGATTTATTTTATTCCGAAACAGCGAACTATTATCATGTATATCTCTCATATAATTGGATGGTTCATTAACGAACTTTTTTTGAAGGTATTTCAAAATTTTGTTGATGTTACATAAATAAATTTTTACTTTAGGTACTACAACCGTGGATCATCAAGTCGTCAGGTACTTAGGGTACTCACAGCAAAAGTAATATTGAGGTTTGCAGAAACTAGAGACTCAGGATATTCCTAATTGACTTTTGTGAAAACTAACACTATCAACTAGGAACTAGTATACTATTATTATTTAGTACTGTTTTTTTTACTAGTTAAAACTTGTCATATTATTTTCCATTGTTTTATGAAATAACACGCCGTTACAATCCTTTTAAGGTGAAGCTATAGGCAAATGGCCTTGAAGTGGCGCCCTCATTTTTAATAAATTTTTAACTCGTAAACATGGAGATAATTTCCATATTGCTCTTCGTCATGCACTAGATAGCCCTTTAAATTATTTTATGAACCAACGTTGAAAGTATTTATATTAGTCCGTCTAGCTTTAAAACTTGCCTCCGTCAAAAGTGGCCACGGCAAGTTTTAAAGCTAGAGACGGATCACCAATAATAGTTTCAACGGCAGTTCATTAAATAATTTAAAGGGCTATCTAGTGCATGACGAAGAGCAATATGGAAATTATCACCATATTTACGAGTTAACAATTTATTTCACACTTCAAGGCCATTTGCCTATATCTTCACTTTAAAAAAACTGAAGGACTGATTCCATTTCTAGCCGAATTTATTTAAATTACCGTTACTTGCAAATGACAGTACGCGGAACTGGAGGGCAAAAGACTGGACCGGAAGCAGCTGGCACGTGCGCCACCTGCCTCCGACACGCGACAGCAGTTTGACCACCACTGACAAAAAACAGGCAGGTATAGAAAAATAACTGAAACAAATCTCAAGTCTCAGACAAGTTAACACTATTGTTTACCCAACACGTCACCGACCAAATGGTGCAGTGGGGAACTGCTGTTAAAAAATGTTTACAAACATTTTCTAATAAAAATGCATAATAACATAAAAATAAGATACTGTTATTTGTATATAAATTGAATTTTGAAAATGTTTACTAATTATTATTATTTTTTGTTTGTAATTTTTTTTAACAGCGCAGCAGTAACTTGATCAAAGGACATCAGGCCAGCAGCGCAGCTTCTTACTCGTAGCAACAGTCCCCAGATGCACGAGAATGCAACACGCGTGGAATACGCTAAGGTGAGAGACCTCAGAAAGCTACTCCATCAAAGAACGGTTTCTTTGTTTTTCGCGTGTGTAAGCTGTCAACACTGGTGTCAGATTTTCCAAGCTGCCTAAAGGCATCTGACATAGCTTGACGACTGCCATACAATGATGATAGCCAGGACCAACGGCTTTACGTGCACACAGAGGAGCTCGAGAAGTTTTAATTCCACTTGTGGTTCATCCAAGTGTGGACTACGCCCAGTGTCGCTTAACTTGCGAAAGCGCTAATGCTTACTCCCAACGGGCCACAGAGCTCTTCAATGGACTGAATGTGCCCTTAAGTATTTTAATGACTCACTGTCACCTTTGTAAATAACTGCATTTCATCGGCGCTGGTATGTATTTCAACGTTAGTTAATAAAATGTGATTTCTTTAGTCTCTTTATTTTGTATCGTAGACCATATAAAGATCACGGTAAAGGCTGACCAAATACAGACATAATCAGGTCGATATTAGTTTCAAATTAATTCCAAGTACGGCCGAAAGTACTTATAAAAATACTGTTTTTAAACGTACTATCCACACATAGGTACATAAAAGGGTAACTCAGTTCGTCAATTAGCATGGCGCCGGCGACTGCGTTTATCGAGCGTTATCAACTATTACTATCTCGCTCTACGTCATGATAACGAGCAGGATGACACTAGTCCGACGGGCGATATTAACTTTATTTGGTTTTATCAACGCTGTCATGCTACGGGGGCTGAACTACTTTTCCTATAGGATAAATAATGCTGATATCTCGTAAAAATGTTTTCTTATTTTGACCGAAGTAAAGGAAAAGATCTTAAGAAAATTCAGGTTTTTCGAAACCTTAATTTTTATTGATTTAATTTTAAAAAATTAACTTAATAAAGCGAGTGCAAGCGAACAGCGTCTAGCTGAGACAGAGTTGATGAACTGGGTCCTCTGGGACGAACGAGGTAAGAAAAGGGACTGATGACTCGCTATAAAACGCACACGATGAGACTATTCCAATGAGAGCTTCGTCTAGATCCTATAAAATTTATTGATTCCAAGATATTGAATGCCTAAATTTTAATTAAGTTCCTTGCAAACACACTTAACTAAATTAATTAAATAAATAAATAGATAAAAAACAATCACACTAATTGAGCTAGCCCCAAAGTAAGTTTTTAAACTTATATTATGGGATACTAACTCAACGATATTATATTTTACAATAAATACAATAAAGATAAACACCAAAACTCAGGACAAAACTGAGTGCAAACAGCGTCTGCCTGTCTACTTTAGAGCTACTTTAGATGAACGGGGTCCACTTAAATGAATGGTATGAGAATGAGACTGGCGACTTGCTATAAAACGCATACGATGAGGCAATTGGAAAGAAGTTCGTTAGATGCTATAAAAGTCAAATTATCTCCAGTTTATGCTCCTACGGTTCAGATTGCATTTCTAGTACTTAAACATGTGATGCAAAACACGATATGGCTAGTAAAGTTGTGTTATGACAGCTGAAATGACAAAGGATAAAGCAAAATTGATGAATTGCTTCGCAGCGTTGCTGCTGTGGATGCAACTGGGAATGGGCTAAGATGAGAGAGAGAGAGAGCAAAATGGAACCTGTACATACTGTGCCGATCCAGTTAAGTGTTCGTACAAGCATTTATTGTGAGGCCTAAGTAATTAAGATAATATTGCATTGTCATCTGATTTACATAAGCATACAACATTTAATCTAATCGGACCCCGGAAAGTGGCTCAAAAACTTGCAAGATTTGACCCAAAATAACAACAACAAACACGGCAAGGAGATAAATAAGAAGTGTGCGCAGACAAAATTAACCACGAGCATCCCTTCATTTTCATTCCCCCACAGATATCAAACCCATTTACATATCAGAAAACTTTGCTCTAGTCTAGTGGGAACTCATCCCAGGAAGCTTCGACGTTTTTATATAAAACACACAGATTACAACGCCTATAATCCTCATGGACATAAGCAAAAGGCATGGGAGCGCTTACGGGTGGAATCTGATGAAGATGATAAGTGCGCCAAAGTACAATCTCTTATTTATGAGAGTCTTCAGCTATGGACCTATTTGGTCGACATCACGATCCCAGGTGAAGAAGCAGTTCGCAGTTTCGCACATTCCCCGTTTTATTTGCACTTTAACCAACATTAAAGGCGACATACTGAGATTTGCTTACATTGTTGGCATTTCTATTGACGCAGACTTGCCTTTTTGCCGTCTACAACTTAAAATAGACGTCGGTATGCACTGTACAGTTATCAATGTGTTGCGTGTGTAGCGCCAATTTGCTTCTGAGTTTATTTGACACATACAAACGTAACGGTCTAGCTTTAGCTGGGTACTAAAATTGACGGTGAAAGCGAATATATCGAGATATTCTGTTTGATACTAGCATAAACGAGGATTGTTCACATTTCTAAAAATAACTGTAAAGATTTTCCGATGGCTAACGCAGTGCGTGGGGTGTCGATAAATAGGTCTGTCAAAAATATTACGAGTTTGTGAGCAACATATTTCGATTTAGGGATCCGTTTGTGAAATATTTGGTTTTAAAGTGCAATTTTCTGTTAGAGCCAATGGTTCCAACTAGCAAAATAGTTCCTATAACTGTTTAGACGTGCGTTTCGACGCTCCTATTACAGTCTTCTAAAAGCTTACAAGACAGAATTTAGCCTTCAAGTAGCTTACAAGACTGAGCTAACCAGGTATGTTTTAATCATACTTAGCTAGCTTTAAAAGGTTGATTTAGCTGCCTTTTCAGAAGAAAAATGCTAATATGCATATTCGAGTAAAGGGTATGTTATTCATTGTGTCTCTAGATTTTTATTGAACGAACAAGCGAAGATGAGACAAGAATAACTGTTAATAAGAAAAAGAGAAGATCGCACATTAGCCATTTCGGTAGACGGGTTGCCAAGCTGCCGAGATGTGGGAGTTGTAATAGAAGTCAAAAATTTAAAGTTCGGGGCGTACCTACTACTAGTTTATATATTACGCTTTAATCTTAGTCTTAAATAATAATAAAGAAATATTTATTTATTTAAACTTTATTGCACATAAAAAAAAGTGTACAAATGGCGGACTTAACGCCTTATGGCGTTCTCTGCCAGTCAACCATTGGACCAAGTGGAGAAATAATTTGGGTGGTGCGACAGAGTGTGTAAACAAAATTTAAAAGTATCTATAAATACCTACAAGAATAAATCAAGAATATACATAAATATTAATTTTAAAGAAATATATACCAATACAATAACTATAGATAAAATAAATATACAAAATATATAATTATGTAAATATAATACATAAATATACAGGCTGACTTTTAAACCACCAGCCAAATTTCTGGAGTAAGTTCAGTCCATGATACTGAACTACTTTCCATAAAAACAATTAACGAAAAACTAAAATAAAAATTAGCCTTTTCATACAAATCAGCGCTCAAACGGATTTTCTATAGGAGGACAAAAAATTTCCATCGATTTTTAATAACTTTTTTTATAGAAAGTAGTTCAGTATCATGGACTGAACTTGCTCCAAAAATTTGGATGGTGGTTTAAAAGTCAGCCTGTATATTTCTTTATTATTATTTAAGACTAAGATTAAAGCGTAATATATAAACTAGTAGTAGGTACGCCCCGAACTTTATATTTTTGACTTCTATTACAACTCCCACATCTCGGCAGCTTATATATATATATATTATATATATATATATTATGGACAAATCACATAGATTGAGCTAGCCCCAAAGTAAGTTCGAGACTTGTGTTATGAGATACTCACTCAACAATACAATATATTATAACAAATACATATATAGGTAACATCAAAGACCTTGGACAATCTGAAAAAGAAAATTCTCCATCTTGACCTGACCGAGGATCGAACCCGGGACCTCCAGTGTGACAGTCTGGCATGATAACCACTAGGCCACAGAGGTCGTCAAAATCAAAGTCTATATGGAAATCCTGCCCAAGCTTTTTCATTTCCAAACAATGTTACGTAAATATAGTTCTAAATATCGTCACCGGCAACTTCCAGCTCCTTTTACGAGCGGGCGATATTTCAGCTTCATAACGGAGAATAATGAGAGAACGGTAATGAGACAACTGGTTTTATATCATACTTAATGTTAGCACGTACTAGCTACGTCTGTTATTAAAAACTTATAGAGCGTAAAGTTTTATTGAAGTTGTTTGCCATGTGGCTTCCGGCTTAGAATAGGACCACTCCATCTCTTCCTGTGGATGTCGTAAAAGGCGACTAAAGGAATAAGCACAAACATCTCGTGTTACAACTGCATTCCCAAGGCCGGCCGGTTGTAAAACTTTTCGCACAAATACATTCCCAAAGAGGGTTGACGTCAGGCAGGCGGCCGGTCGTTAAACTATAGCCAAATCATTTAAACTGTTCCGGCTATTTCTTCTCCATTTCGCAAGGTATTTGGCATCCTTGGGTGACCATTGACATGCATGTTATATTTGGAGAAGAAAAAGCGAGAAAGCGCACCCCGGGCTCCAAAGCAGCACAGCTGAGGGTGCAACCAGGAACGCGCTTAGACGAAGAAGAACAAATACCTAAACTACATCAATTTTAGACCCCTCGATCGCTGTAATTCAAAATTATAATTCATACAGATGTCCAAAACCATACAATTGGAAATACTCGTGGTACGTACCATCAATAAACAAATTACAGCTTTATAACAAGAACAATATATAAATGTCTTTAATTATTTCAATTTTAATTTTTCCTAAAAAAACGTAGACAAGCAAAATGACATTGTTTCATTAAGTCGAGCGGTCGTCGACCCGGACCTAAAGCCCCGACCTTGGCTCCCTAGAGACGGAATCAGGGCTAACCATTTCCCAAGCTAATTTTGTGGCCGCTCGTGGAATTCAACATTAATAAATTCCTGAATTTATTAAATTAAACATGGCTTCTTAGGCTGCTCGCCCATTGCATTTTATATCTTACTTCATTTTAACCACGAATTACACTGTGACATTATAAATTGAATCAAATTAAAAAATGACTAGGAAAATTTATGAATGTTTGATGTATTATTATTATTATACAGGGTCTAACTAACTATACTTAAACTATTTTAAGGGTGAAATCAGTGCATGATACTGAACGTCATTCCCAAAGGAACATACATCAAATTCGAAATATGAGTTTAAGTTTTAAGGATGCCAGCTTATTTATTGAATTGACAGAAAAAACAGTAAGTACTCTTAAAACTACGGAGTGCGGATTTTATATATGAATATTTGTGGTTCGTATGGAATCACCAGTGAAGTGAAGCAGTCTCCTTATCGATATTACGAGTATAGATATTGAATGGAACTACACTGAAAGGTATTTTCTGTCCCTCGGGAATGTATTGTGTTGTCGGGACGCTCTCCTGAAGCGAGGATTCTAAAGGTAAATCGCAAGACGAAGGAATGCTGTCGAGTTCATTGATTGTCTGGTCATCCTCCCCTTCTGTATTACAAAAACTGGTCAACTCTCGTAAATAAAGGGTTCCGTACCTCCGTAAAATGTTTTAAAACGCTAAATAAAACACGTTTCTTTTATGACGACCTCTTTAATTTTTAACTTTATCTTATTTTTAGTATTTGTTGTTAAAGCGACAGAGTTATCATAGTCGGTGAAAATTTCAAGTGGCAGCTATTACGGTTCAAGAGATAGAGCCCTGTGACAGACTTACAGTCAGCAGAGTCTGAGTAATAAGGTCCTGTTGGCATCCTTCGGGTACGGAACACAGAGCGTAGGTATATAATTATACATAATTTTAATGAAGGTGGGATTTTTGTGTTTGAAAAATAGATTTTTCTATCCGGAAGGTCCCATAGTTGAAGAAAAGCTACTCTTTCTGTTTCCATTTAAATATTTTTTTCATTAGTAATTAAGATAGTTGGAAATATATAAATAAATAAGATGGTATAAAGAAGTTCTGACAATTTGAATTAATTTAAATATTCAATAACTTTTTGAAATTTATTGGACGACTCGTGATATACGCCTTAGTTTATGAAAATATATCTGAACAGAGTAAGTATTCGCATACTCAAACTATTACTCAATATTTTCTTTTGATTAATAGTTTCAGTTAGTGTTATTGTGTAGTTACAAAAAAGCAAATGGCCACTTACACACGAAAAACAACACCCGAAACAATATTTTTCAAATAACCTTTTTTATGGTTCGAAGAAATTCTTCAAACCATAAAAATATTTGGGAGGAAAAACTGTAAAACTCGACAATTTGACTATAGTCCAACAGGTTTTGTCAACTTTTTTATCATCCCCATGCATTTTCCACGTGTAGCGAAACTTGAAATGCCTTTGTTTTCGAATGATATATTATTCAAACGCTTTGCAATACTTTCCTAGCATTATTAAATTTCCTTTTATCCTTTTACTGGGAGAACAAAGTCACGTATTCGGGTAACGTATCGACGTCGCGAGGCGCTAGTGTGGGGACGCCTTAAACTCATTTGCATAATAGAGTAGAAACTAATTCCGGCGGAAACAACCAGCCATGGCACCACACTTTTCGTTTCCCATAATTTTTCATGATAGAGTAAAAAGTAAAAAAGGTTAACTTATTTTTTTCTGAAAGTAATGTTACAAACCATCATTGACTTATATAAGTCAATGGTGGTTTGTAACACTACTAGCGTAAGGACTAGGCTAACCGCGCGGAGAAATGGCGCCAACTCGTTGACCCGATAAAGTCGGTTTGCGGACCAACGCGGCTTAGTCGTCCTCGGTCCGCCCGCGGAAGAGTTCATTCGTTTTTGTTTCATACTTGTAAATGCCATAAAAATGCCTGGTTGCGCATTTAAAGGCTGCAAGAACTACCTTATCATCTATCGTATTATAATTAAAATACTAAGGAATTTTACCGCGCTAATTTTACAACCGAATAGCAGCCATGTTCGCAGCGTCGCGCCCGGAGTGACAACAGCGCATGCGCTGTGGTCGCTCCGGGCGCGACGTTGAATTGTATGAAGATATTTTATGCAAAATGTTCCAATGGGCTTATCCTTAGTTGAAATCATTGCAAACTATGGACGAAACATATAATACAAGAGGACTGACAACTTTCATACTTTCAACCGGCGGATGAAGAGTTTTTTTTAAACGATTTCATCACTGCCTTCCGCACCTACAGTTCAAGTCAATCCTAACGGTAGATAGATAGATAAACTCTTTATTGTACACCAAAAGAAAACACAATATAAACAAATAACTTAAAATAACATTAGTACAATGGGCGGTCTTATCGCTTAAAGCGATCTCTTCCAGACAACCAGTGGATGGAGAGGACTATGAGAAAGACAATGACGGTCAGCCTGTTGAGACTTTAAATTGTCAGGATAGGCGTAGTTTTCAGTACGCTTCGCGGAAGGGAAAATAAAAGTTAAGTATATTACTTTGTTATAGCTTCTAAAGAAATATTGTTTAAAAATTATTTTGTAATGTATTTTAGTGACTAGTGGTGAAGGGATTTGTAGTGTATTTATCAACTTTGTGAAGGTAGACGCAACTTGAGGTCTGTGACCGAGCAATAAACGTGTTGCATCGATTTCGTGTTTCTCTTCATAGTTTCGTCTAAACTCCATAGAAGCGAAATTTGATTTTTAGTTTAAATGTTGCAGCTAGACGGAGCTACTAGTTCGAAACAAGGTAGTTTCGTAGTGGTGCCGCTTAATTTCGGAAAGATGGCGGTATAAGCGTTCATTTTCTACGGACAAACAAGCGCCATCACTGATTTTTCGTGGATACCGTCAGCCTAAGTACCTTTCCTTTGTATGGCTAGCGGGTAAAATAGTAGCGACATCTAGAAATAATACAGGATTTTGGCTTTCAAACAAAGTAAGCTTTTTTTGTATGGGGTTGTCAGACCTCTAGTATTTCTCGTCCATGTTACAAACAGAGTTCGTTGACAGTGTGATATTTCGTTTAATTAAGTAATTAGTACACGCCACAGGCGGCCCTCGTAGACAACAAACGTCTATATTATGGCTACGTAACGGTGTCTTATTGTTGTCGGCTACGGGTCATTACTCATTCAGTGCAGCGATGCAGTTTGATGTTTATTAATAGGAATGATTGATGTACTGCATCTATTATTGGAGTCAATTGTAAAAAAAAGTCTATATCTAGGTCCTTAATATAAATATACTAATGAAACATGCCTTTATTTACTTAAGGAGCAGACAGAGCTTACGGCCATAATACCCTTAGATCATGTTCTACGTGATGGTGGACGGATAAATGGTAAAGGGTATCTTAAAAATGTATTATCTAAATATCAATATATATTGGCTACAAAAATAATAATAAATATAACACAAAAAAAAAACTGCGAAGTATCGTCGAGCACGGATTCGCTCTCGACGAATATTTCACTGTGATTTATTTATATTTTTTTTGTATTATATTTATAATTTTTTTTGTAGCCAAAACGGATAGATATTTAGATAATAAATTTTTTGGTATAATTTACATATAGTAAGGTGATTGTATAAAATAGTAATACGTATTATAAAGGCAAATTTAGAGGTATGTTTGTGATTTTTTTCTTTCGAGCCAAGAATGCTCAATCGCGTTTTGGCTATTGTGGGTGTCTGTAGAAAATCCTTAAGAATTTTATGTAAATTTTTTAAGAGGTAAACTGTAGTAGTTTAATAACCGTGATTTTTCAAAAACACGCTCAGTATTGCCAATTGTGAACCCACGCCGCCTTAAGGCATCTTGCTCAAAAGTGGGACACTGAAGTAAGTTATATTAGAGCAGCCAAACATCAGAATAGCCCCACCGTTCAAAATATACTACTGCTGGCATAAGATCCTGGTTTTACTATCAGATAATCTAAAAGTTAATCTAAGTAGAACTAATAACCGAAAAGCATGCGACATCGTGCGTAACGAATATAAAAATATGAATTCATAATAAGTAATTATGTTCGAATTGTTCCTTTTATTTCAGACATTAACCTTTGGGCATTTCCCGATTCCCTTGACATAAATTTATGACAAGATTGATAAGGGCCTAGTCAACCGCCGTTGTGGTCGTTCTGTGATTGCCACAACGCGTCGTGAGCCTTTTTATAAGGGCCACGGCCCGAATTTTGCGTCGTGGCTGATTTACTTTATACATAAAGCGTCTCGTGGCCTATTATTTAATTTCGGTCTTTGCGAAAGCGCCGACTAATGTCCTCGCTAACACTCGCCCGGGCGATGGTCTCCTAAATCGACTGAAACTATTAGGCATTTCCTACCACATACCATCTGTAGAACTGCATAAAATATTCATTATGGATTGATCTCGCGTTAGTTTTAATAAAATTAGTGTTGGTAACACCAACATTTTATTACAACAATTGAATATTTTATCTGTAGTCTGTACTTCCCCTACCAATGTCTATGTATTCTGTGATTTCCTTCTTGTGTTTCATGGCAGAATACACGTATATCAAATCAAGTTACACCTCCGGAACTTTCATTGAATAACAGTACCTTAAATACAGTCTTTCAAACCTAAACAATTAGTTCTTTTAAAATTACAACTATCAAGTTCAACTAATTAGAAAGTAAATCCTTAATTCTGAACGTAAACATTTTAAGGCACGACACAAATCAAAAATATACAAAACGTTAAACTCAACAATATAATAATGGCTAACAGATGATGGTTAACCAGCACAGAACAAACAAATGATATTAATATTTATGCTAACCAAGACCAACGTAAATAAAAGAGGGATTTTAATTAGCTCGCTCATAAATTATGCTTTTAAACTGTTGACAGTGGATTATAACTTGATTTTAAAGTTGGGGAAGGGCAGGAGAATACAGTCCATTAGTAGTATTTTTATAATGTAAAAAAACGATTTCATTAGGTAAATGATTTCATAATAGATCAATGTAATTTTTGATTGACTAATTAATAATATTTTTGACATCTATTTGCCATTTATTCTCTATTTTGACATAATTTATGATTTTATTAATTTTTTTTTGCTTGCATAATTTGTTCGGAACTGACGCTGCGCGTGCCGCGTTCGCGACGCGGACTCTTATTGAAAGCTGGCTCTACGCGATCGGCGCTCGTGCGCGCGTGTCGTCTGATCGCGCCCTACAGTCCGCATAACAAATATCACTACAGCTGTACATACTATGAGTACTATTAGGACCTTACATATGAAATTGCCGTTCAGTATCAACAAAGTGAAACAAGTTTTTTTTAATGAAATTATTATTTAATCAATCGAAGTATGCGCCGTTGTTATCGATACACTTCCGCCATTTTAAAGGCAGATCATTGATACCTTTGGAAAAAAAATCCTGGGAGCGAGAGTCTATGAACTGTTTGAAGGCGGTTTTGACTGCCTCATCAGATTTGAAATTTTTTCCTTGTAAAAAGTTATCCAAATTTTGAAAAAAGTGGTAATCGGGTGGGGCAAGATCTGGAGAGTATGGTGGGTGACGCAGAGGTTCCAGTCGCAGCTCCTCTAACTTGGCGATCGTTTGATGTGCAGTGTGTGGTCTAGCGTTATCCTGAAGGAGCAGTGGGCTAGAGCAATTCATCAATCTCGGTTGTTTAATGGCGAGCTTTTCCATCATTGATTGAATTGTTGGCAATACAAGTCTGCAGTAATCGTCTGGCCTGATCTAAGAAGCTGTAGTGGATAACACCAGCACTGGTCCACCAAACACTAACCAGAATCTTCTTTTTGGACAGTTTTCGCTTAGGGCAAGGTTTTGCCGGTTCTCTAGGGTCAAGCCATTGTGATGATCGCTTCCGATTGTCGTACAGGATCCATTTCTCATCACAAGTCACGATACGGTTCAAAATCCCCTCATTATTGTGGCGATTAAGCAAACAAACGCAGCAAGCAACGCGTGTTTGTTGGTTTGCTTCAGTCAATTCGTGCGGTACCCACTTTTCGATTTTTTTAATTTCTCCGATTTGGCGCAAGTGGATAAGTATCGTTTTGTCACTTACGCCGAAGGCTGCTGCTAATTCAGAAGTGGTTTGAGATGGATCCGCTTCCACTATCGCCTTCAATTCTTCGTTATTCACTTGAGTATCAGGTCGTCCACGAGGCTCATTGTGTAAATCGAAATTTCCAGAATGGAAACGTTGAAACCAAAAACGCACCGTTCGTTTGTTAGCGGTGCCTGGTCCATACACGTCGTTAATTCTTCGAGTCGTTTCTGCAGCACTGGTGCCACGGTGGAACTCGTATTCGTAAATACCGCGAATTTTCAATTTGTCCATAGTTGTTGTTATAGCAATGTTGAAACTCAAACAAATGATGTTAAAACAAATGAAATACGAATTTTAAAACAATATTTTTCTGGCTTTATTTCGAAATAAATTTGAATTTGGAATTCCTAATGAAACGCAAGATATTTGATTTTAAAGTTGCCAGTATTGAAAATCGGCAATTTCATATGTAGGGACCTAATATGACTGTCCACTTTCACTTTTACACATATTGTTCACGAGTATGAGCATTTATAACATCAAACTACACCAATTTTACATTATAAAGTCCACTGGACTAGAATCAATTCGTAAAACAAAAAGCAAACCCCAACTGAACTCCTTGACTTCCCGCCAAAACCGCCTATTATAATAAGTAATTTTCTCATCTGTCAGTGTCAACTTGTTTAAGTTGGATAATAGTTCAAACAAAGTTAATCCCCGTTTTAAATTATGAATGTGGTTTGTGGTAAATGGTCTAACATTTAAAAGTACGAAGGTGAACCAGATTGCAATTTATTGGAGCAGAGCCAACCGTTTATCATGTAAAGGGGCATTTCCAAAAGGGCTTGCAGCGGAGCCACCCGTACATACTGTCTGAATTTTAAATTTTATCGCTAAACTTAGCATTTCCTTAAAGTAAGAAAGCTTTAGAGCTTTACTTTCCATCTCAGCTCCTTTCTCAGCAAATTTTCCATTGAATATTTCACAGCTTGTTATATTTAATTCCAGGCTGTTCTAAGTGTTAACGTCTTTCAAACGTGTGTGTGTGTGGGGGGGGGGGGGGGTTTAAATAATAAATACAGGGTGACTTTTTATCAACCGGTAAAATGTTTGGAGCAAGTTCAGTCCATGATACTGAACTACTTTCTATAAAAATGTACAGTATCATGGACTGAACTTGCTCCAAAAATTTTGCCGGTGGATAAAAAGTCAGCCTGTTAATGTATTCACTTATTTTACTTTTCCGCTTCGTATTTTCACCTTTATTTTTGTAAGCGTTATTTTATCAGTAACCACTTTAGTTTTTGTGTCCTTTATATCATCTTCCAACCTTGGATCCATCTATCCACAAAAAATAAAAACATGTTAAAGTGTATAACTTTTCCACTTTTTTATACAACGTCTAACAAAATATACTGAAACTATTTGAAGGGTGGATTCAGTCCATGATACTGAACAACTTTCCCCAAGGAACATATGTCGAAATATGAAAAATAATTTTTTGATTTCCCTACAAACTCGAATCAGCTGATCGGTCAACTTGTATGGGAGGTCAAAAATTATTTTTCAAATTTCGGTATATGTTCCTTGGGGATAGTTGTTCAGTATCATGGACTGAATGCACCCTTAAAATAGTTTCAGTACATTTTGTTAGTCCCTGTATAAAACGTATGAATTTCGTTTCTCATTTGCTCACGAAGCATATAAACTCTACATATTATATTATAACCCCGCCGCTCCAAACGACTGTAACTTTTAACCGAAAGAAATAAATAAATTCTACATGCATTCAAGGCGGCGCGACGCCGGCGGCGCTAGAATTCGTCGCCATACCGCGCGTGTCTGTCGACACACGAGTAAATACAGGCTATAAGATCTATCATTCTACACCGGAGTGTAAATGTACACATTGTTAAAGGGGGACTCGCTCATAAATATGAACACCTTTTCATATAGGTAGGACCAAGGCCGGGAACCCAAAAAAAATTCAATATTCCCGTAAAAATTGTCAAAACAAAAAACATTATATCGTGGCATTGGTTTTATAGGAGATAACTATTGATAAAGACCATCTACCTTAAACATTGGCCCTGGTCTATTTTTGAATATATGGCGGCGTGAATTTAATCATACGTACCTATTTAATTTTCAAACTATGAAATCTGGAATGCCGTGTTCCTTGAATAATTTATACTGTATTGTAAAACACATCAAGGCATTTTTAATTACGTGTTTTCGTATGGTTTTTGCTTATAAACTGTCGTTGAAAACTTGACCACTTGTCTGTGAACTTAGCTATAACTATGATATAGTTGCCAATAAGTGTATGGATTGTGTGACAATTAAGCTCAGAACGTACCTATAAAAGTTTACGCGCTGTGATGTGGTGAAAACACTCAGGGTCGTCTGTATTTACTCAAAGCCGTCTCCTCTCCGCGTATCAATCACCGGTTGCATAAGTTGCATAGCGCACTTTGCATGTAGATGGCTAGTTTAGTCTGAGCAGTTTGTCTAGTTCTAGCTCATATCATTTCATGTGATAGAAAGCTAGCATGTAGGTATAAGGTCTATTAAATATACCGAAACCGAAATATAACTTAACCAAATAAAGGTTAGCAACTGCTTGTTAAACTCTGATTATGTATATGTAGGTGTTCTACTTTTATTTATAGGTATATTCGCAAATTTTTCTCATAGATGGAGATGAAAAATTGATTGTGCTATATATTCGGTGTACGGTGTGGTACGGTAATTATTTTTACCTCGGGCGATATACATTAATCTCTCGCTTCAATCAGGATTACGATTACGGTTAACCGTAGATTAATATTATGACTCGTTTCTTTCTGGATTCAAAGTAGCGTCCTCACCTTAAAAATATCTACTATTTTAGCTTATTTTGCCCCTGCGCTATACGACACGCCCGCAAAAAATATGGGTTTAATCCTTCCACAGCGTAAAACACACAAGATATACCTATTATATTAAGGCCGTACCTAAATTTTTCGGGGTCCAGTGCTGCCCCCATTTAAAATACGGATCCCGGAAATTTAGGAACGGCTTTAAGTAAAGCTTAGTAAAGTAGTCGTTTTCGACATTTAATAGTAAAATGCGTACAGGAATTTACCTTGAATTAAAGCTACATTTGGAGCTATATGTTAGAATGCTGCACAGCTGGCGTGATAAGGCACATCCACTGAAAATATGAGTTTCATCCTTCCACAACAACGGCGTCATACATGTAAATTTTGAAACTACATCAATGTAGTGAGTAAAGCCTGGGGCGTGAAGCTTGTGGTTTTCAGCTATGCCTACATGTAATTATTGATTACATAAGTACAGAAATTTAGATTAAATTTAAAGCTACATTTTGAACTATAGAGTACTGCACTATGCTCGTGCTTGATACGACACACCCTCTGAATATATGGGTTTAATCCCGGCTTCCACGCACGAGGGCGTTATAAATCTAAAATTCTAAACTGCAGGGATTCCATGCGAGGGAAACCCAATGTGAGAAATTAATTTTTGGCTATTCCTAAATGTAGTTTTTAAATGCGTATAGGAATTTAGCTGGACTTTACAGCTACATTTTGAGCTATATTTCAGAACGCTGCACACTGCACAGCGCTTGCGATATGGCACATCCACTGAAAATATGAGTTCACATTCAACTTAACAAAAAGCTTTTGCCCAAGTATCTGACCTAAATGACTAATAAGTATATAAGAATTTAGCTTGAATTCAAAGCTTCATTTTAAGCGATGCTGCACAGCGCGTGCAATACTGCACGTCCATTGAAAATATGACTAAAGAGGACGCTTCCCGACTTACTTTCCATACCAACGCTCGTACGTGATTATGGAGTTGTAACAGATCTTTCTTTATAACTTTTGAACTAACAGGTATCTTGTGCGCTATTTCTAGGATTCTATTGAAATAAAAAATCAAATTTGAAGAAACAAATTCAGTATAAGCCTCCAAAACTCTGCTTTTTTGCAAAAATTTACCTTAACTTCGGCCGTTCATAAAGTACTCATAAATAGTAAAATCAAAGAAATATTTTGATATAATCCTCGCAAATGTAATGAAGATTCTAAATGAAAAACATTTATTTCACAAACTTGTAAGGCTTACTGAAAACCACGTATTACCTGAAACAAGTTTTGTGAAATTTCCGTACCCGTATTTTTCGTACAATGTTACGAGTATCGCGTTCTCACTCGCTGCTGCATGAAATTGCTTTGCGCTGGATGAAACAACAAGCTTTTCTCAACCATGCTCGCATTGATGATATACGAGCCGCGAAGCGTCCTCTTAAATCCTTTAACACACGACACGAGATAGCGTCATAAATGTAAAGTGTGCGATCCCTCTTGTAGTTTTGAGCAAGTCAACAATTAAACACAAGTAGTATTTAATTGTTAAATTCGTGATATGTGATGAACGCAGCTTGAATTAAAGGCTACATTTTTAGCTATATTCAGTCCACAAACAACAAAGTGTCGAATATACCTTCTTATTGCGAATAAACGAAACGAATTTCATTAAACTGAACTGAATTGAGTTTAATATTTAACATGGATTCCATCGAGCGAGGCCCGGTCTTGAAGCTAGTCCTTAATTTACATTTAACTGTTAAATGCATACAGGAATTTAATGTAAATTTAAAGTTACATTTTCATAAGTAGGTACTCGTAATAAGTACGACACACCCGTAGAATTAATTTGTATAATCCTTGCTTCCCCACACGATGGCGTCATAAATGTAAGTTCTGAAAAAATTAAACCTTTGATCCATTCAGAAACTTTCTACTAACGTAAACAGACCTAATTTCTGCCGTAAACTAACTATTCTCACTTTACCAGCTCAAACATGAAAAGCAAGCCTCTCCAAGCACAGAACAGTGGCTCCGTGCACTTGCCCTGAAAACTCCAATTAGTCAAACAATGCCGCTCCGGTGAGCTGCACTGCACCTCGCGAACAGTTTGTTTGGTTGGAATGAATATGAAAGTCCTCGGCGAATGTTCCGAACACGAAATGGCGGGTTGTCAAATTTGAAAAAAGGAGTTTGCCTGTTGATTTCGGTTGTACGTGAAACTTTTTGAGCGCCTATTCAATGTCGCTGGCCGTGATATTTTTAAAATGTTTCTTTTTAGGGTTCCGTACCCGAAGAGTGCAAACGGGACCCTATTACTGAGACTCCGCTGTCTGTCCGTCTGTCTGTCTGTCTGTCCGTCTGTCTGTCCGTCAGTCACAGGGCTCTATCTCTTGAACCATAATAGCTAGACACTTGAAATTTTCACCGATTATGTATTACTGTGGCGGATATAACAACAAATACTAAAAATAAAAAATAGTTAAAAATTAAAGGGGGTCGTCATACAAGAAACGTGTTTTTTTCAGCGTTTTTAACTTAATCTTCATAATGGCATTAACTAGGTACTTGAAATTTTCACCGATTATGTATTACTATGACCACTATAACAAAAAATACTAAAAATAAGATAAAGTTAAAAATTAAAGGGGGTCGCCATACAAGAAACGTGTTTCTTCAGCGTAAAACATTGTACGGTACTACGGAACCCTTCATGTACTAGTCCGACTCGCACTTGCCCGTTTATTTATTAACTGCTATGTTTTTCTCTTTGATTGAAACGAGGTTTTCAACATCGATGACCGGCCCTACAGTCGAATGACCAAACTACTGACATCAAAAGGTTATTCAGTCTGCTGTTAGCCTTTTTTTGCAAACTAGATCCCGACATCACAGGCAGGTTTCAGGCATTCAATCTGTATAATTGAATTAAGAGGTCTGCAAAATGTCCACTTTGATGTCAATTTTGCTGAATTAGCGTTTGAATCTCTGGATTTGACCTACGAGCCTTTGATATGGTACCTATTTTTTTTTTTTTTATGTTATAGGGCGGCAAACGAACAAGCGGGTCACCTGATGGTAAGTGATCACCACTGTCCATGGACAACAGCAACACCAGGGGTGTAACAAGAGCGTTACCGGCCTTTCAGGAAGATATAGACTCGTTTTTTGCAGGAGGAATAGGAGTCAGTGATGGTTCATGCTTGTTTTGGTTTTTATCTGTTTGAGCGACACTTTTTTGTTTATTAGGTTAAAATCAAAAGTCACTGCGATATGAGAGAGAATATTCACTCATGTTAAAGCTTTAAAATTAATTGCTTAATAAAAAAAGGGTGTAAATTATTATTTATTTCAAAAATTAAAAAAATACATTAATTAAGCTACCTTCAGATTTCTTTTCTAAGGGATCTATTAAGCTACCTTGTATTTTGTTATTGTTACTTTTGAAAATTAAGTTCACCGCAAATTTTGGACGTTGTTTTTTTTTACTGTCAGCTAGTAGATAAGTATTCTAAAAAAAAAATACAACACTGTATCCTAGCTAAGAAGCAAAACCCCCCTTTTAGACAAAAAATCTAAAAAACTGAGCCAGAATCTCAATTAAGCTGAAGAGGCAAGTTCTCCGGCAGTCGGCAGAGCTAACAATGGAACCAATTTGCAGAAATTATCGCCGACTCCACTCATCTAACAGCGGGATGAAAGAATCTTAGTTACCACTTGCTATTAATTTTCTGGGAACTTGGGCTTTGAGGTTTTGAAGTTTCATGTGGAAATAGGTAAAATTCAGAGAATTAATTTCTTCTATGCTGGTCTGGGAGGAAAGGAATAACTTAATGTTATAACCAGCTGCTCCCCTTCCCGCGCTGATCGTAAAGGCCGATCGAGGGAATGGGCAAGACTCTGAATCACTAGTTTAGATTCCGTTTTTCCATCTTAACGCCCACGCTAAAAGTGGCCTTTGGATCTTACAGCCCTGGCCTTTGTCTACCCCATTAGGGATAAAGACGTGATAATGTATCTGTATCAGAGAATTATGCAGCAACCGTAATAAGGGAAATACACTTATTGAAAATATTTAATCCATACTTATTTTAAAGTTCTAAAACTTAATAACAGAAACTACTTATTAATTAAGAATGTGAAGTCTATTAGGCTCAAATCTAAAAATCGTTGCCAAATACTCAACCCGTTTCAAGTACATAATATAATGTTTAAATATCACACTGTCCCTGATTTTTAAAAAGAACGAAAATTTTTTATCGATTTTTAATACCTTTCTTATAGAAAGTAGTGGACTGAACTTGCTGCAAAAGTTATGCCGGTAAATAAAAAGTCAGCCTGTATTACAGGCATGATTTAAACTTATCATTTACACGCATCATATAGAAATTGAACATAATAAAAACATAAATAATACAGCTACCTATATCACTAGTAAAATTCCATACCTGTATACCTGTTTAATTACACTAAGTTGTATAATAAACGGGCAAGTGCGAATCGGACTCGTACATTAAGGGTTCCGTACCACCGTACAATGTTTTAAAACGCTGAAGAAACTCGTTTCTTGTATGACGACCCCTTTAATTTTTAACTTTATCTTATTTCTAGTATTTGTTGTTATAGTGGTCATAGTAATACATAATCTGTGAAAATTTCAAGTGTCTAGCTATTACGGTTTAAAAGATAGAGCCCTGTGAAAGACGGACAGACAGACGGACAGACAGCGGAGTCTCAGTAATAGGTGCCCGTTTGCACCCTTTGGGTACGGAACCCTAAATGGTGAAATAGTATTCAAGTTCACCAGTGGTCCTACTACCTCAACTGCAGACAATTGCGCAAGTAATTTACATGTAGTGATTGCTGGAAATTACTAAGGAGCCTATTGTCCGTCCATGTGAAGAGGAAGAGTCGCCATTCCCCCCCACGAGACAAAGCAGTTAATGACAGATTTCTCTCATTCCCCGCAATTACATACTGCGTGTGAATTTGCAGGATAATTAGTCTTATTCCAGGCAAATCTAATATTTTGAACATCAAAAGTATATTTTTATGATAAGAAAATTTCATTCTTTTTAGAGTCATTACTTTATGTCATTTGCGACAAGTGATTGGCAATGAAAAAAATTAAAAGTGACTTTAATCTGTTTGTGATAGGAATGACCCAGTTCAAGAAATCACTTAGTAAATTTTCCCACTTTTGACAGAATCATATTAAAACTTTTCTATATTTCTGTTTGTTATATATTGTGACATATAACAATTACACACACACAGTGTGTATGTGTAATTGCTATATGCGTAATAAATCGAACCACGGGCAAAAAAAATTGACATTTCTATCCAAATTGCCCAGGCGGCTGCACACTTTCGTATGGAAATGCCGACTTTTTAATTTTGTTTTCTGACTGTTATTTTCATTTATTAAACTATAGTGATCTAGTATAGCCCGCGGTATTTTTTTGTACAATCTTTTATTGTGAGGCCAAAGTACAGACATAACAAGATACATGAAAGAAGCCTAAACTCGATGGGCTTGCGTCTTTTTCTCTTAATATTATTGTATTGTCATCCGATTTAAATTTGCATACAAAATGTTATCTCAAACTTGCAAGATTTGACCCGAACAAACACATACATACGTCATACTACATTGCAAGTTAAATAAAAGCTTGTAAGCGCAACAGTTAAGTTGACAAGGGATAGAGCAAAGCGAGTTGCCTTGATTACTGTGCCTTTGAAAGACGAGTTGAAAAACGAAAAAAATAACTTTCGGGCAGTGTACTCGTATGATTCCTAACTAAATACAATAAGTACTTCAATATATTTCGATATATTTTCTTTGGGAAAGTTGTTCAGTATTATAGACAGAATCTACCCTTAAAATAGTTTCATTATTTTTTATAAGACCCTGTATAAGAGTGATTCAGTTTCCTTTCTGATTTCTAGTGCTGAAAATTACAGGTGAAAAAGTGTAGAAGGACCAGTATAAAGTGACATTTAACCATTTACCTACGTCTGTAGACGCATGTTTTCTAGAAATTGTTAAACAGTTTTACCAGCTAGGTGAAAGACAACTTCCTAAACCCTGGCACAAAGGCAGCGCAGCACTATAATCTGAGATTTCTCTCATTTCCACGTAATTATGGGCTGCACGTGAATTTGCAGCATAATTATCAAATTGTCCGGACGCGACGCACATTATGTACTGTCGGGGACAAAAGTGATGCGATTACGGGACTTCGTTACGTTCGTGGTGCGGAAAAGCTCGCTTATGAACAGCTCGGTAAAGTGGAAGTGGAATTGGATTTCAGTGACAATCCGCAATCGAGTCGTAGCACCAAATAGATAGTTTATTGTTTTATTTTTTTATTAATTGCAAAGAGCTATTACGTAAAACTAGAGTACCACATATCACTGTTTCATCCCGTTCAATTGTAGCCATCTCCATAAACTACTTTCGACAGGTTATAAGCGAAAACATGGTAAATATAATAAAAATCCTTGGTGTGTGTGGTGTAGAGCAAGAGAAAGCGACGAGAACGCTTCAGCATGGCCGGTGCTGAGGCGTTCCGTCGCTCTCTTTCGCTCTAGCAAAAAACTGTTCTCAGCGACAGAAAAGGATAGCAGCATAGGAAAGTACTGTTCCGTACTGACAGATGTATCTGATGCTTATGACACGAAGCTAATCTGACTATGAAGCCGGAAGATGGTTTAACTGGCCATAGGGCCCCAATCCCATCGAGTTTGGGTTAACTTCATTTGTATAGATAGATAGGTGCTTTAGTCTCAAAATAAAAGATTGCCATTTTTAATATTTTGTCGTTTCCACTTTTGCAGTCGACTGTGTGGTACTTGAGTTAAAAAGTTCAGTTCACGCGGACGGAAGTCGCGTTCTCACCTGGCGCATTAAAATAAGTTTGTTTAATCAAAATCGTGTTGGTTTTTGTCGGCGAACAAGGTTTAACGAGCGGGATTGTTTTTACAACATCCGGATGGGAAATGCCCCTGTAATGATAGGTTAAAGCGCAAATCGCTGTAATAGGGATGATGAAAGCGTCAGAAAAGTTTTATTCTAATTAGTTCGTCTTGTTGATTATGCAAAAATAATTGACCCATATTTTTCAGTTTATCAAAAAAGTAAAAATTCACAAAGATACAGATCATCTAAGTTCCAGAGTCCCCTTGCGACGTCACCGCTTTTAATCAAAAAATCTTCTAGGTTTTAGTTTTTAGTTAAAATAGAAGAGAGAAAATGTTCGGTTATCTACTACGAGACGACGCGTTCTTTAAAACAATGGTTGAAGGAAAGATAGAAGGAAAAATAGGAGTAGGGAAACCCACAAGAAGATTTTTTGATCAAATAAAAGCCAAATAAAATGTGAAAACATATAAGGAGGTTAAACACTTGGCGGACAAAAGAGAGACATCGAAAGCACTCGACTAAGCGCGAGATGAATAAAACACAAGAAAAGAAAATATGTAAAGAGCAACAAATCAATTTCGATACCTACTAATCCGTGAACGTTGTGGACTTAGCAATAAGTCTTAGAACAGATGGAAATAATCATTTTACTCTTGCCAGTTGTAACATATACATCAAGGAAAGCATGGAGAATCGCCATATTATAACTCTATTACCTACATTTCCCGTGACGAATTCTCTGCAAATGACTGTCTGGGAAAGTTGCGGGGACATTACGTTCATGTGAAGTCTAGAACCTAGTTGTTTTATGAAGGACAGCAAGCTACTGCGGCTAAACCAGCACTACAATTTAAAATTATTTATTTATTGAAACTTTAATGTTAACAATTGGCGGACTTAACGCTAAAAGCGTTCTCTCCCAGTCAACCATAAAGATAAACAGTTATTCAGTTGCGGTACAAAGTAAATTAAATTATTGGTCAAATTTCTTTCTATCACCGCTATTTGTAATGGCTGATAAAAGTTCATCATCAGTATCATTTCAGCCCCACCAACTTGGTTGTAAGTATTTATTGTCATATGCATTGATTTATATACTACCATTGGTCATATGTATATGTACGGGAATGTAGTGTAATGCGTCGGGAAGAGGACCACATGACTCACTCGCAAAAGTACCTAGCAAAGTGATGGATATACAGGAGGGCAAGAGAAGAAAAGGACGCCGTCTTACTACTTGGAGTTGAACCATCTCCAATGATGTGAGGTCGCTGGATATAAGCCCAAAAATGACGCAAAATCGCCAAAAATGGCGTGAATGTATTAGGGGGGCCGACCCCGTATACGGATATGGCAAGGAGAGAAGAAGAAGATACATAGTGCTATAGTAAAGTTATATTTGCTGCAATTTGGTGTAAGTACTAAATTAGTGGTCGATCCCCCCTAGTTTCCTAATCGCTGTAAGTACTAAATTAGTGGTCAATCCTTCCTTAGTTTCCTCATCGCTGTATCTATAGCGGTAATTTATAAAACAGGAGCCAATAACTATCACACTTAATCCTGGAATGTATGAACGCGTTTTAACGACCGTCTAATTTAAATATGGAACAATTGATTTAGATATTGTCATTCGATGGCTGCTCGTCCAATCGCATCGCTAGGTCACGTCCGTGCGGCGATGAGTGTACGTGCAAATGCCATATCAGGGGTCAAAGGACACAGCTGAGATCCATTTAAGAAGGGCAGTCTGAATATCTTGGAATAATTAATTTTTTACCGTTGAGAACGTTTATCGGAAACGGAATTTGCATTCTGAAGCATTTAATATGACGTCATTTAATATTTTTGTATTAAAACCTGCATTACGGATAATACGAATGAGACAGACATTATTATGTGCAGACGTCAATATTTACAATGTTTACAGTAACACACGAGCGGAGCCGTTTGTAAGGGGGAATACAAATACATACAAAATTTGAGTGCACCATAACGGAGGTATGGTTATACATACTAAACATAAGCACAGAATACATAAGAGTCAAACAGAATGGTATCTCACAGCGTCTCCCGCAAATTGGCGTCCCCGCACCTCTCCCCCGCATTTTGTGAGCTTTGACAGCACCAAACCAGGGTTTAATTACTAGCCGTACGCAATACGCGACGTGTGTTGTCTTGAGAACTGTCAACCAATAGTAACCATCATGGTGAGAAGGTGCGCGTATAATAATTGTTTATCCACCCAATACTCTAAAGAACGAATATTTCATACATTTTCAAATGATGAAAACAGGTAAGCAAAGCAACAATATAATTTCACGTTATTACCCAGCAACCATCTTGATATATATACCCTTCTCGCTCTCTCGCATTGGCGGGAGATACACAAGAGCGAGAGGGGTATTAGCAATCCGGTAATGTTACATAGGCTCCTCGCTCATAGGTAATCACATACACGCAGATGCCAACTAGATTTCCGCGGCTTAAAGTGCTAAATGCCATTGTTGACAATGACAAC
The DNA here is from genome assembly GCA_963576875.1 of Acrobasis repandana. Taxonomy (NCBI): domain Eukaryota; kingdom Metazoa; phylum Arthropoda; class Insecta; order Lepidoptera; family Pyralidae; genus Acrobasis; species Acrobasis repandana. The sequence goes on from OY756238.1 coordinate 7,328,791, forward strand.
TTGACATGCTATGAGTGGGAGCGTGATAAACATTTGTTTATTTTTATTGAATTTATTCATATAATTACCGTATAGTTTTGCGCCGAATATGCAAATTACTGTATTACAATAGTGAATTAGTGAAATTAGTGCGTTACATTATAAATGACTCAATAATAATCAGTAAAGTGAACTAATGGTGAAATGGACAATGGACATAATGAAAAATATTTGTGAAGTGATATTATGTAGCTGTTTCCGACTTTTCTGTAACATTTAATACATATAAAGCAGAATATTTTTTACGTCATAGTGTTCGCAAATCTTCCGGTATGGAAAGATATAATCGTTAATATGTCGAACTCGTTAGTAGGTAAGTATTAAATTTATTCTGCGGTGCGACCCTAAGTATAAAACTCACACATCGACGTGTGTACAGATAAATTGTTTCGTTTGTAGTAGTAGTAGGTATATATGTTACTCTGAATCAATGGAGAGTCATACCAGTGACATAAGTAAGCAACATTGAATCATAATCATTCGAGCGTATTCCCGGTTGCATCCTCAGCGGTAACGCTTCAGAGCCCGGGGTCCGCTATCTAGGTGATTTGACGAGGTTACTGGTTTTATCACAGAGCGACAGCCGTCTGACGTCTGATCTTTGAAACGCAAAGGGTAGACCAGAACCAATCCTAGGATAGGTTTGATTAAATAAGACAGTACAAAATGTAGGCTAACTGAAAGCCGCAGTGGGTTACCGAAACGAATTTCCTTTAGAATCCGACCGCAGTCAGTCGGCAGGTTGAATAATGTCTGAAGCATCTCTGCCAATTCCAGAAGGCATCCCAGCCAATTTGCTTCTACTAGGGCTGTCTATTCACAACAGAGTTTGTGCTGAAAAAATTTGCAAGTTTTATTCAATAGTTGTAAATTTACTACTGTTTGAAGTGACATTAAGAGTACTTGAAATGCGAAGAAATTATGCAAAATCTATTTGGAATTTGAGAGTATGGTTACTTCAAGATTTTGTCCTCTGTGTCGTCACTTGTATAATCTCTATCTGGTACAAATTGTACAATGAGACCACTTGATCATTACCTGTATCTTAGTTGTTCATTTTCTATCCCTCCTCTTTATAGTTAATTAAGAAATTGCTTCAGCGATAAGGCCGCCTCCTCTTCAAAATAACTGGTTATTGGGATCAATCCCATAATAATCCCAATAACCAGTTATTTTAGGCATGAAGGAATTTCAGCATGCTCCAACGAAAAGACTTATTAGAAAACTAGTAAAGCTGATAATTCACAGCCCTACGTTGTTGGAGGCATGCGCGGAAACAAGCCAGGCCACTGTTTTTACCGACTGTACCCTTTGCCGACAGTACTTACTGAATGGCGCAGCTCAAGCCGGCTTAGCCATCGTGTAAACATCGAACAATTCTCGCAAATTGAAGGCTTTATTTTGTCTTTATTACGTGTGGCTTTTAAACAACTCCATACCCAATCATAGGGCGAAGTTTACTATTTAGCTGAATCATCATGAGAGACCGCAGTCAGTATGTTAAGGATGGTACATACGTATCCGAGCCTTACCACACTAGATCGGGGGTGAGTCAGGGTTCAGTTCTTGGCCCACTTCTCTTTCTAATCATGATACACGACCTGCCTGGCGTACTGACAACCGCCAAATGTCTCTTATATGCCGACGACCTTAAACTCTTTTTAGAAATTGAATCGCATGAAGATTGTATCAGATTGCAAAATGACATAAATCTTATCCACGAATGGAGTTTGACAAATAAAATGCCTTTTAACATAAATAAATGCTATGTAATGACTTTTGACCAAAAAAAAACCCAGTTCATTTTAAGTATTATTTAGATGACACCGAAATTAAGAGAGTGAGTAGTATTAAGGACTTCGGTGTGTTGTTTGACCGTAGTTTGACTTTTCACGACCACGTGTCTAGTGTTTCTAAAGATGCCTATCGCCGCCTAGGCTTTGTGCTGCGAAATGCCAAGGAGTTCCAAAACCCGCAAGTCATTACAACACTATATAAAGCCCTTGTCAGAAGCAAACTGAAATCTAGTGCGTGTGTCTGGAATCCGTATCATGTTACATATACACGGATGCTTGAAAAAGTACAAAAAGCCTTCCTAAGGGCCTTATACAAAAAATCATATGGCTATTACCCATACTTGTACCCAACTAAGTTCTTGCTCGGTCACCTGGGATATAACTCATTGGAGGTGCGAAGAATGGTACAACAACTCACCATTTGCCTCAAGGTTCTAAGAGGTTCCGTCGACTGTCTTCTTTTACACAATCTTTTGTGCGCGCTGTTTGTGCCTAACGAACTCGAGATCCCAGTGGATAGACATGGTCGTAGCCGGCCTCATGACATCTTCCATGTTGACAGGGGCCACACGACATCGCGCGCGATGTCACCATTAGTACGACCGCTGGACAACCTCAATGCACTACGTCGCGCCAACACTAACTTTGATTTTTGTTTTGACAACTGGTCAACTATTGTAAAGGCTATATTGACTTATTGTGAAAATCTGTGTGACCAGTGGTTTATTACCAAAACTGCTGATAGCGATGATAGTGAATAAGTGACATTTAGTACAGACGGACAAACATGTATTTTGACTTATTTAAATTATTATTTCTTTTTATATTTTATTTTTATATTGATTAATTTTTGATAATAATAGATTGTAATGCATGTACGTATATTTAATTGTAATGTGTGATAAATGTAATTGGTGTAAATCGTTTTTATCACAGTAAAAAAAAAAACAAACAAAAACAAAATCATCATGTCTTTTTTAGTCTCCTCTGCAATAGCACGACCCTCTCTATACTACCAGAGCTATACTTAGCCAGAGTAGCTACACACTGGCCGGACAGGTTGGAGAGGCTTCATTGATGTTTAAAAGCTTGTTTTTTTTTTTTTTTTTTAATTACAAATTTGAGTGCGTTTGACCTCTATCTAGCCTGATGGGAAGCTAAGATGAGGTCTAAGGTGTATCACGCAGACTCAAAAAATGCCTGTTCACTCTTGCCTTGAAAATCCCTAAATTATATGTATGGGGAAACATCGACGCAGGGAGGGAATTCCACACCTTAGCGGTTCGCACAATGAAGGAGGAGGCGAATCGAGAGGTACGATGAGGAGGAATATCGACCACAAAGGGGTGGAATCCCTGTCCACGTCGTGTTGTCCGATGGTGGAATGGTGCAGGGGGAATTAAATTATGTAATTCCTGCGCACACTCCCTTTCCTTAGTCTCTTTCTACGACATCCACGGAAAGACTTGGAGTGGTCCTATTCTACTCTGCCGGGAACCACACGGCATTAAGCTGAATCCTACAGTGGCGAACAGCTATATGGTAATTGGACGTAGAGAAAATAGTGGTCGATACTTTATTTTATTTATTTAATCTTTATTGACCATCAAATACAAATTGTACAGAACAAAAGGCGAACTTAACGTTAAACGCGTTGTCTCCCAGTCAATCTTTGGGTTACACCACTAAATAGGATAGTACTCCGTACCGTACAGAAGCCTCACTCAGCAAATAAATTAAAAGAAATATCTACTCAATGTGGTTAGCGATATGGTTTAATTTAGCTCACGTCAGAACTCAGCACCTTTTCGTTTAGATACCTAGACATCCATTGCAGGCTAATTTCAGTCTTATTACTCAGGACAAACTACGGGGACAAACAATTCGTATAACTGAATTTACCACTTGCAGGGGCCGCCGCGCTTTTAGAAATAATGTAGGTATATTTTCGATACCTAAACGGGGATTGACACAGGCCTGGTTACACAGAGAGATGTAAGTCTTTATTCAAGACGGTACAGAATGGAAACATGTAATATTATTTTTCTAAAACTATTGTCAGGATGAACTTGTTGAAAATATTCTCTTAGGGTTAAATTCAAAAGAAAATATGAGATTACAAATATCATAAGCTTCAACTCTATTGCCGAAGGAAATATAATGATATTTCATGCTATCGCTTGAAGTGGTTGGCAGAACTACAAAATAATGAAAATATGGAACTGACTCTGAAAGTGGACGTCGAAAGATTCCATTTAGTGAAAACAGACATCTCGAAATAATCTATTATAACGATGCTTGATAAATGCTATCCTTAAATGGCTGTAACAGCATCAAAATGCTGCCGCGATCAAGACAAGAAGAACACATGACATACATTCCCGGACATCTAATGTTATCTCAATGTCCCAATCAAAAACGACCCAACACTTTGGCATGTTTTAACGGAAAGCCGCCGATTAATTAAAGAGTTAAACATAACTGTTTTTCTTAAGGCAGTTCTGCTTGACAAATTCGCAATGCACGACTGTGTGTATCGGTGGCACCCATTGTTCTTCAAAGCTTCTATCCTCAACAGGTTTTTTTTTTGCTCCACTGCAGGAGCACGACCCTCTTTATACTACCAGGGTCATATATTAGCCAGAACAGTCAGAGGATTAGGTCTACACTCTCCACACTGACCAGACGGGTTAGGATGGTCTCACGATGTTTATAAGCTTTGTTTAGCTTGTGTTTCCTAAGTCGCCTTCTACGACATCCACGGGAAGACTAGGAGTAGTACTATTCTACTCTGCCGCACGGCTTACTTCTTCTTCTTTATTCTCAGTGTTTTGTGTCGAAGTGGTTGGCAATGTAATTTAGGTAATGGCTGCCAACTGAATGCGAGGATATTGTTATATTTACTGTAAGTAAGCTGTTTATTTATTACTGCTGGTGAGGGGGGGGACTTGTTGGTTACCTGGTATGTAGCAAAATAGTGACATTAACCTAAATTTAGAAGTTCTTTGTGAATTTCCATAAATATAGATTCAGCATTTTAAAATATATGAGAACGTTAAAAGCGTTGATACAGGGTATCTCTAATTTCTAATACAAAATAGATTAAATCCCCATATTTTTATAAAAATGCGCTTAGGTAAATAATTGTTGCACATGTTTTAGGATAGGTACAGATTGCGGGTCGAATTCTAAAGGAAATTTGTTTTAATAACCCACTGCATCGAATATAAACATTTTATTTTATGTTATTTAAAGTTCTATTATATTTTGTCTGATAATATGTAAGTATTTGGTATTTTTTAAATTGCCACCCAAAATACAAAACGAAATTTTAGCATTTACACACGTTCTAAGACGCATTTTTGACGAAAACAAAATTTCTGGTGCAAGAAATACGACACAAAGATTTATTTAGATCAGGTTTCACAAAGGAAATGAATATTATTAGCTTACTGTTACAATATGGCATCATATCATCATCACCCTTAGGTACTTAAATTAAAATATTGTTTTATGAATATTTCACTTATTTATTATTGTCGTATTCCCAGGCATAGGCAGTTTGTTACTTTATTTCTGTGCTAACTACATGAGCAGGGGCTTTAATGTCATTGTGACAGATGTCATAAGTAAAATTTGTGAGAAAAGGTACATTCCAAGCTCTTTGAAATTTGTGTTCGTCGGTATTGGGTTGAATGTCAAGCACAATAAACAACAGTTCATTAATTGTTAGTTATATCCAAAATAAAATAATTACCTACTTTTAATAATTAAATTTTTAACAAAAAAAAACAACCGACTTCAGTTATTTAGGAGTTTCTTCCATATCTTCAAAGTTCTTCATCATATCTTCACCAAATTAAAATGGGACCAACTTGGTAGTTAAGGCTTTGAAATAAAAAAAGAATCATCAAAATCGGTCTACAATTGGCGAAGATAAATGACAATAAGATAAATAATAATAATTATTATTAATGAATAATAAAATTGCGTTTGCCGCCATATAACATTTAAAAAAAAAACTGGTAGCAAAAAAATAGCATACTGACGAATTGGTAACCTCCTCACTCCACCTCCTCCTTTATGAAGTCGGTTAAAAATAACACAAATACCTGTCTATTTAAATATTTTCTCTATCAAATTCCACGTCAGTTATCCGAATCGTTCACGAGTTACTCGTGTGAGGAGCTACCGAGATTGGAGTTTTCTGGAATTTTCTAGTCGCGAATGCTGGCCGTTCCAAGGCTAATGGAGGGGGCGGGGCGAGGGGCACGGGGTGTCTTCAGGGATTTAAAGGAATAGTCTGGGAAGAATGGCTTCTAGACGTGTTAAGTTTCTGATTGACTTTTTGTATTTTCTGAACTAAATGCTAAAAGTGATTGTAGTAGTTTAATTGAGTCAACAAAAAGGGTTTTATAATAACACCTCAGTTGTTGTAATGCATATCATTTAGGTTTGTTTGTGGTGTAAAATATCTAAGTTTTATTATTTGTTATATAGTGTTTATAATATATGTATAATCGCAAATTAAGATGGCAATTTCCGATGCACGGTAAATCTCAAAAGAGATTATGTTCGCATTGTAAATGGATTAAACATTAATGTATTAAATGTATTGTGTAAATAAATAAATAAAAAAAAATAAAAAAAAATCTTCGTCGCGTACATTTTATACGTTTACAGCATATACTTATTTCTAGGCATACATACACACATACTTATATGTTTAACACGCTGTCACGCTAGATATCTAGTCTAGAACTACTCTCGAACTTGTAAATTTATAATCTGGTACAATATTGTTTGTAAACCTAGAATTCTTCAGTGTTACTTTTTCTTCTTTCATTTGTTTGTTTTCAGCGGGTATATTCTTACTTTGAAAAGCAGTGAACACGAAAGTTATTTGCTACCAAAAGCACAAAACAAAACGTTTTGTATTCTAGGCAATACAATGAGGCTAGCAACCCATCACTATTTTGATTTTCTTTTCCACTTTCTTTTATAGTTCATTTGTTGAAATGGCATTGAACCTACCAATTAACGAATGGACAACCATTATGTTTAATATTTTCAATGAATAAGTATAATTTTCTTATTTCGACTCTATCGACTGCTGAATAATTATCTGGATTTTACTTATTTCCACATGAAACTTCAAAACCAAAAAGTCCAAGTTCGCAGAAAATAATTAAGTACATAAGTAATTAAGGTTCTTTCATTCTGCTTTTATTTAGATGAATGGATTCGGCGTTAATTTCTGCAAATTGCTTGCTTAAACAAACACTTGTACAAAAAGCTTGTCTTCAGCCTAACTGAGATTGTGTTTAAGATTTTTTGGAGAGTCATGTACTACCCCGTTAGGGATAGATGTGATCAGTAAGTACTTTACGCTTTCTAAACTATATTCATTCCTAAAAAGGGTAAATACACGAGTATCTACCAGCCAACAACCACTAACGAGCTAAACAATACCTATCAGAGATCTAACAGCGACACTTCGATATAGATTGTACACCTTCCCACGACGATATCGTCAGCTTGTTATTGGGGAATGAAAAACATGAGAATTTTTTTGGTGTAGTCGAGGTGCCAGAAGTAGACCATTTTTTTAAACAACTTCTCTACTTTCTTCCTTTGCGGCTCTAGATATTACGTTTTCAATTCTGTTGGGTATATTATTTCAACTAGTGTACAATTTTTTTAAATAACCAATGAGGGAAATAGATTAAATAAATTTAATTAAAAAATATATTATATAATACTATCCGGGCGCAATTTAACTAGGCAACCTATTTGCAATGTCAATGTGAATATTATCTATCATTTATTTCTTTGAGGGTATATATTTCTTATACCGGATCTTGTACTAGTACAACAAGATATATTTCTTATACCGGATCTTGTACTAGTACAACAAGATATATTTCTTATACCGGATCTTGTACTAGTACAACAAGATATATTTCTTATACCGGATCTTGTACTAGTACAACAAGATATATTTCTTATACCGGATCTTGTACTAGTACAACAAGATATATTTCTTATACCGGATCTTGTACTAGTACAACAAGATATATTTCTTATACCGGATCTTGTACTAGTACAACAAGATATATTTCTTATACCGGATCTTGTACTAGTACAACAAGATATATTTCTTATACCGGATCTTGCACTAGTACAGCAAGATGAACAATGATACCGTTCGATAAACTTTGTCACAGATGCCATGCTAGGGGACTACGGGGGCTGTTCTAACTAAGTAAGGCCGTCCGCATATCTCATCTTTCGACCATTATTTAAAAACAAAACCTATTAACAATAATTATAAACCAGATAAATATAAAATACATTATGTATATTGACGTGAAAAGTGTCTAACGAATGCCTAGGTTCTAACTATTGTAAGATGTATTCATTTAGGGAGAAACAGTATGGAATCACACAATTTTAACACATAAATTACTAAGTCTAAATATTACTAATATGAAAATAACAGGAAGATCTAATAGATGATAAAATTGTTTGCTGCTGATGAAGAAATTCACCCAAAAACTTACAACCCACCAATCCCATTCCCATTGACCATTACGCCAAACCGCATCGAACCTAAAAATAAAACATTAAAAAAACTGCAGCGTTGCAAAATATCCATTACGGCCCGACAAATATCGAAACTCGATTGACACTAATCGATACCGAAATTTATCGATGCTTACTCGTTACATTACCGACGGGGACCGTCGTTTTGTTTGTGTTCGTCCACTCGACTAAAATGATCTGTTGCAAATGAAATTCCAAAGGTCTAAACAAGAAAAAATCTACAATTTGAAATCTACACGAATTCCTTCGCAATGATGTTTGTTTATTAAAACAATGTACTAACAAAACATTCGCACCTGTTGACTTAAACTATAGGTATCAACACAAAATGTAATTTGTGTTAACTTTGTATCTTTTATCCCTTGGTATTCTCTCCCCCCTAAAAGATGCTGTTATCTATCTGTGTACATGCTACTTTTGAACCTCTCAGACCCCACACACCAGTCGAAAGTCATCACGTTTCACGATCAGAGTCCATGTCAGAGTGATATCTTGACATTTGATCCGTTCTCACTTACTACGGATCATATAATGCGAGTGGAAACACCCATCTCGTTTTGTTTGCGTAAAAGGACTGAGGCCGAATTTCAATTCTGCGCACATTCAGACACGTATCCAGTGGACCGACGAGAAATTGTGTTGTCATGTAAATTGTCTCTATATAAAAAAGCTTTGATTGCAACTGAGCCCACGTGAGTAATCTACGGGAGTGGCGTCTGGCTACTGTATGGGTTTGGTCGTCTAGAGTATTTATCGGTAGGTAATATACATGATAACGCTAGCTGCTAGTTCAGAAGGCTCTAGAAGTCAAAGTCAAGACTTTCTCGACTTTCTTCTTTCCATTCTCCTTTAATGCCAATTAACTTTTGCAAGTTTTGTACGTTAGTACATAAAATCCCTCATCAATTTAAAATACGAGGTGAGAACCTTGCACCGTGAAAAGTTGACGTACCATCAAATTTTCGTCTACAAAATGACGTAAATAAAATCCCTCATCAATTTAAAATTCGAAGTGTACAGTAAAAAGTTGACGTAGCGTCGAATCTTGTCACTATATCGAATACAAATTTGTAAACATAATATACTTTACAAACACACTGACTGCGACACTGCGAGCGCCTTTTACGACGACGTTTTTATTGCACGTCGATTTTTATGCAACAGACTATACCAATATGGCGACACGTGAAATATTGATTGTAAATCAAGTTTCGTGTAAATTTTTAATTGCTTAATTTTTATTTAATAACGCCAGTAAAGTAATTTATCGGGTTAATTTTATGGTGGTTTGTAGATGTTAAATTGAGGCGCCTCTGAATATATTTTCGCCTATAAACTGTCGAAAGTACTAAGCGTATAAGAGCTAGCCAAAGGGAATTCAAATACAATACAACGTAAGAGAGCTAGCAAGCTACTAAGTACAGTTCATGGAGATAGCTACAATTGAACGGGACAAAACAGTGATATGTGGTCTTCTTCTCTAGTTTTAAATAAAAGTTTTTTGAATATAACAAGGTCTATAAACTTAGACGACGTTTACTATAAGTGATTATTTTACAGGTCAACACCTAACTCCTGTAACCGACGAAGCTAGCATATGTTTACTAATATTTTAAAATCGTCACAATAAACTTCTGTAGTAGTACAATATCATAGACGATGTATTGGTGGCACATAATTAAATTTTTAACAAAAGAAACAACCGACTTCAAATTTTTTTAGGACTTTCTTCTTTTTCTCCAAAGTTCTCCATCATATATATTTGTCCGTATATATTTATTTATTTACATCTTCACCAAATTAAAATGGGACCAACTTAGTAGTAAAGGCTTTCAAATAAAAAAAGAATCATCAAAATCGGTTCACAATTGGCGAAGATATCGCGTTAAAACATACATTAAAAAAAAAAAAACATACAGTCGTATTGATAACTTCCTCCTTTTTTGAAGTCGGTTAAAAACGTATTAACGCATATAGTACATAGCACTAACTGCACCAAGTTTATAAAGAAAAACAGCAACTAAGTAATTTCAATTTGATATCTTAACGCAAAATCAATTACTCCATACGGCATACCGGATTATGGACATTTGAGACGTCATGTTCAAGCTGTACTGAGCATACAAAAAGCTGATTATCCAGCGGGACCAGTCGCATTGGAATTCCGGAATGTTATCAATTTTTTGTCACGTCAAATTGATTATAATGACGGTGGAAAGTCATCAGAGTTCTTGCAAGTTTCAATTATCCGTGTAGAATTCCTCTATTCCTGTTTACAGCTTAGGAAATAGAAAACTATTATTGAGCGAGCGAGCAAAGCGTCTCAGATTAAAGATTGACCAAAAATGCTTTTGCTCCTCTGTCTGTGCTCGCCTACAGATCGCATTTTTCAAGTTCCATGTTTTTCTTTTTTTTGTCGAACGCAACTTTTAATCGTGGGAGAAATAGGGGGCGAAAGGGGGGAACTTTGCTGTAGCGTTATTTATTGACGGATTTCAATCAAATTTGAAAGCAACACTAATTAATGACTTCATTCTAGAGGTACACAAGATGTTGCAAAAATAAATGGGCAATTGCGAGTCGGACTCGTACATGAAGGGTTCTGTACCACCGTACAATGTTTCAAAACGCTGAAGAAACACGTTTCTTGTATGACGACCCCCTCTAATTTTTAACTTTTTTTTATTTTTAGTATTTGTTGTTATAGCGGCCACAGTAATACATAATCGGTGAAAATTTCAAGTGTCTAGCTATTACGGTTCAAGTGATAGAGCCCTGTGACAGACGGACAGACAGCGGCATCGCAGTAATAGGGTCCCGTTTGCACCCTTTGGGTACGGAACCCTAAAAAGGAGTGGAGGGGGGGAAAGGGGGAAAGTTTTGTGTAGCGTTATATATGGACGGCATTTACTGAAATGGCTTTGCTGAGCCAGGGGAAAGGGGAAAGTATCGGTTATTGCATGGTTATAAGAGCTCGCATGGTCTACTGTTCTGACTAAAAAAAAAACAAATAATATAATCCAAAAAATACTGTAAAAAAAATACAGATTTAAGAAGCCGATGCTAACTTTCCCATAGAGTTCTCTAGAGTTACATGAAAAACAATTTTAATTTTCATATTTGATTAAATTTGGTCCGAATTCTGGACAGAATTTACACAGTATATTTTGTTAAATCTTACTTATACACGCATAAATATATGTAAGTAAACGTAGGTATATGTTACGGCACATAAAAATGAAGCTTTCTCGGCCGTACGAGCTTTTATGCGAAATCAATTTACTGGAACTTTCTCCTGCTTAAAGCCTTAAAATTAAGACCCAATGGCTTCCACTTTTTTTATCTAAAGTAAGTATATTTTTTGTTTTTTTTTTACAAATCGTGCCCGATGTCGTGACGACTAAACGGACCTAAATTATTCAACATAGTATCTTCAGTCAAAATGCCCGACGTACTAATGCTTAATTTTATCATCATCATCATGATCAGGTCTTTTTAGTCTCCACTGCAGGAGCACGACCCGCTCTGTACTGCCAGAGCCATATATTAGTCAGAGCCGTCAGAGGATTTGGCCTCCACCCTCCACGATGGCCAGATGGGTTGGAGAGTTCTCATTGATGTTTATAAGCTTTGTTTAGCTTGTGTTTCCTAAGTCGCCTTCTACGACATCCACAGGAAGACTTGGAGTGGTCCTATTCTACTCTGCCGAGAACCACACGGCACAATTTTATAAAAATTAATCTAATCTATTCCGATGTTTTCTGAAATCGTACAGAATGGACCTCTAAGTCTCTAAGTCAAAAGTGAAAATGATTTGCTATAGGTGATAATTAATTATTGTATTCTTACACCCTACAACCTTATGGTGCCTCCCACACTGCTGTTAAAAATGTTTACAAATTAACATTTTCAAAATACAAATTAAATGACTTATTATTGTAATATTGTTATTATAAGTAATTTTATTTATATTATACAATTTATATAATTATTATTATGTATAAGAGTATTTTATTTTTATGTCATATTTATTTTATTCGTTACCTCTCCAACCCGTCTGGCCAGCTTGGAGAGTGTAAGCCAAATCCTCTGACTGCTCTGGCTAATATATGGCTCTGGTAGTACAGAGTGGGTCGTGCTCCTGCAGTGGAGACTAAAAGTCTTGATCATCATTTATTTTGTTAGAAAATGTTTGTAAACATTTTTAACAGCAGTGTGGAAGCACCATTAGATGTAGGTGTAGGTCTTACTAATGTGTGTGTGATTTGTCCTCATATACGTTTGGATATACATATGCAACGTTGGCGACGAAAGCAGCTGTGTCCCATAAATTCTGCAAGTACACCTGGTGCACCTGAGCACGAGCTCAAATTGTGTGTTGAACTTATTGAGATATTTCCCAACACATTTGCATAAGGCTGGTAGGAAGGCGACGCGGTGTTATGGCAGCTTGTGCATGTGCATGTTTTGAGAACAGTTTTACGTATGTTTACTAAACCAATGTTCATGACTACTCTGTAGAGTATAAAGCGCTAAAATGTGTGAAGTTTAGTAGAAGTTCGATTATTGAATCCTCCTCATCCAAGCGCGATCCCGTGTGGGTCAGAAATTCAGAATGACGGGTGTATAGTTGCAGAAATTAGATTATGTTATGAGATAGTATTTAAGTCAACGACACTATATTGCATAAGTAGGTAATACATACGAGTACATTTATATAACGTCTAACAAAATATATTGAAACTATTTAAAGGGTGAAGTCCCTAATACTGAACAACTTTCTCCAAGGAACTCATGTTGAAAAATTAAAAATTAGTTTTTTGCTTTCAAGAGAAACGCGGGCGATATGATCGGTCAACTTGTATAGGAGGTCAAAAATAATTTTTCATATTTCGCTATATGTTCCTTGGGGAAAGTTGTTCAGTATCATACTCTGAATTCACCCGTAAAATAGTTTCAGTATATTTTGTTATACCCTGTATAGATAAACACCCAAGCCCCAGGACAACTTGAAAAAGACCATATTCCAACTTACCCTGGCTAACTTGATTGAACCAATATCTTTCGGAGTAGCGGACTAGTGTGCTGACTGCTAGTGTACTAATATAACTCGTAAACATCATCATCATCAGGTCTTTTACGTCACCAATGCAGGAGCACGACCCTCTCTGTACAACCAGAGCCATATATTAGCGAGAGCAGTCATAGGACTTGGCCTACACTCTCCACGCTGGCCAGACGTGTTGGAAAGGTCTCATTTATGTTCATAATTGTAGCTTGTGTTTCTTAAGTTGCCTTCTACGTCACCCACGACGAAGACTTGGAGTGGTTCTATTCTACTCTGCCGAAAATCACACAGTAAATACTCGTAATGTATCTATCAAATTAGTCATAAAAAGACCCTGCGGTCGCTATCGTTAATACTAACTACACGCGTAGTCTAGTTTACGGTTGATAACCTAGAATTAAAAATATATCAATGATTCAACTCGTTCATTCGCACTCGCAACTACATAATGTGTATAAAATTGAAAACAAATTATAGGTACAGTTCGACCCACACTTGTGAACGCCCTTGCAACCAATCTCGTTGGCTATGAATGATTCATGCATACCATTAGTTGTTAGGGAGTCAATATACTGGCAGCTAGTAGGTACCTACTCTATCTAATCGAGTGTGTAAATAGCTAACACTGGCGTCAGATTTATCTAGCTGCCTAACTAAACGCATCTGACATAGCTCAATGAATGTCATCTATAAAGAGGAAACACTAAATAGGGATGATGACTGGGTCAGAAAAGTATTATTCTAATTAGTCCGTTATTTAGATGATCCAAAAATAATGTACCCATTTTTTTCAGTTTATCAAAAAAGTAAAAATTCACAAAGATACAAAGTATCTAAGTTCGAGAGTGGGGGCTAGTGACGTTACCGATGTGTAAAAATCGTACGAAAGCGTGACGTCATTCGAAATTTAAATGCGCTGTATTTTCGTCATTTATCGTTTCTCAGAGATAAGAAAAAATATGTGTACAGTATTTTTTTATAATCTAACCGATGGGCCAAAAATAATGTTTCAGTCATCATTCGTGCTGTGCCCGAACAACAACCGAGCGGCTGCGATAGAGACAATTGCATCTCGGACCAAAAATACCTATGTACACAAAATTAACGTTTCATATTCCCCTGATTTCTCCTCCAAAACCTAACCAATTTATTTATTTTTTCATTATAAATTGAATTAAAGCTATGGCTGTGTTCCCCAGAATCGCCGGATTGGCGGACTAGCATGTTGACCATTACACCACGGAGGTCTTCAATTGATCAATGAAAAGTAAAATGATTACAGACAGCCTATGTTCGTGTGGAACTAGATCGCGTGTAATTTTGTCGATGTAAACGGTGTCGGCGTTTCGGGGTCACTTTGTTAGTGCTACCATGAGCTACTTTATGCTACTGGTCATAATAGCTGTTAATATAGATTCATTTCGACGACCTCCGTGGCGTAGTGGTTAACACGTCAGTCCGCCACTCCAAAGGTTCCGGGTTCAATCCCAACCCGGGCAAAATGGAAAATGATATTTTTCAAACTGTCTTGTGTCTTGGGTGTTATCTGTATAATCATTTTTCATCATCATTATCAGGTCTTTTTTAGTCTCCACTGCAGGAGCACGACCCACTACCAGAGCCATATACTCGTATTAGCCAAAGCATTCCTATGTGGTCCTATTCTACTCTGCCACACGGCAATCTGTATAATAATATGTATTTATTATAAAATATAGTTTCGTTGAGTACCAACCATCCGATATGGTATACCTAATTTAATTTGTCGTAATATAATTATTTATTTATTTTATTAGCATTGATAATATTAGTAGGATTTATCAATTAGACAAGCAAACCCGGCAGTGAAATCTAGTGAATCGATGTCGTTGACACTGCGCGGGGGGCGCCACATGTGCGAGGTCGGGCACTATCACACAATTATTATAATTAGCACCATGTGTGCAGTGGCGAATGTAGACAGAGGGTCGCCGATTGTAATGCACCTATTGTTAATATTTACGAGGCTATAAAGAAGAATGTCCCAGTTCTAGCTGACACAATTTCCCATAGCTCCTTATTTCGCGGCAAACACACAATGTCGCAGTGTGCCGAAAAAGAATGTCCCATTCCAATACTAGCTCACTCAATTTTCTACAGCTCCTAACTTTTCAACAACCACAAATGTCCCACGGGGCCTAAAAGCTGGTGGTGTCGATAAAAAAGAATATCCCATCCCAGTTCTAGCTCACACAATTTCCCATAGCTCCTTACATCGCGACAACCGCAAAATGTTCTTTTGCGCGGCCAGCTCGCGGGCAAGTGTGCTGTAATCTATACAAAGTGTTAATGAACTAACTCAAAACCTCTCAGATGGTACCTCAGCCCATGGAAATGAACAACTTTTTATCTACAATTTTCACGAAATGCCAAAAATAAAATTCGGATTTTCGTACAAATTCACTCGATCAGCTGATCAGTTTAAGTACATATATGAAAATTCAAATATTTTTTTTGGTTTCGTGAAAGTTGTAAAATAAAAGTTGTTCAGTTTCATGGGCTGAGGTACCATCTGAGAGGTTTTGCGTTAGTTCAATAACACGTTGTATATTAGATCCACCAAAAATTAAACTATTATTGTCGTTTAATTTTGTGGTTGTGAATAAAGATTTAAAATACGAGTAATTTCTATGTGCTGCATCGAATAAAAAAAATTAATTAAATTTGTCAAACAATGTGCGCAATAAAACTGAATTTAACGCGGACGAAGTTGCGGCACCAGCTAGTTGTTGATATTTACGAGGCTTTAAAAAAATAAAAATTTATTCAGAAACTAGGATTAGGTAAGTAATTAAGTATACATAATGTTTTATGATTGACTGTTGGTTTTGAAGAAAAAATTTACAGCTCAAAGTGTTTCAATAACTCGTAGTCACATAAATTGAAGCTCTAATCTTTGGGCAAAAATATGACGTAGGCGGAAATTGAGTTCGAGTAAGGAGAGACAGATTAACTAAAAGAGTATTCAAGAGATAGAGCCGTGTGACTAGGGTTCCCAACCCTCCCGGATTGCCCGGGAGACTCCGGTAATAATGGTTAACCTCCCGACCTCCCGGAGAGCAATAATTTCTCCGGTTTTTCTAAAAATTAAATGCATCCTTGAAAAAATGGTCACGTTTCTTCTTTCCATTCCTGTATGTAATGCTTCATACGAGCGTGTATTCAGCATGATGGAGCAAGTATTGGAGCAAGGAAAGGAACCGAATGAGTATTTCTTAAGTTAAAGCAGAGTTACAAGTACTAACAAACTTCGATTTTTCATGTCAAAACTTTTATGATTTTGTGGTGAAAACAAATATTAGATGCTGCTCGAAAACAAAATAAATATAAATTTAAAAATTAATTAATGATTTCCTTTCAATCCTCCCCCCCCCCCCCCTCCGATAAATTTCTTAAACATACAAACCTCCCGGGTTGGTCCTTTCGAGAGTTGGCAACCCTACGTGTGACAGAAAAATGGACAGACAGCGGAGTCTCAGTAATAAGGTCTCGTTGGCACCCTTTGGGTAAGGAACCCTAAAAAAATTATTCAGTGTAGCATAAGTTTCTCTTTAGTGCAATAAAATCAATGTTTTGCGCATCTCGCCAAGCGTGGTGTTTTGACGACCCTGGACTCCTGCATACCAAGAAGATGGTTTCGCTAACAACAACAATGTAGTAATACAATTATTACTAGTAATCAAATTAGGTACTACAATTATAACAATGAAGTCCCTATTTAGTATCGCAATTGTCTATATTTAACTGACCTAACCCAGTTTGCATGTCAGGTCAAACTCAGGTCAGCTAATTAATAAAAGCTTTTGTCACTATGTTTAAATTCTCCACACCTACTTTTTACTTAATTTAATTAAATCAGCGATGTATAGTTTTACTAACGTTTTACCTGTGGACTTATTGTTCTATGAAAGTTATTAAATTAACAAGGTTTAGCATGTCATGAATAGGGTGTGCCTTGTTGGTAACTGGATATTTGGAAAAAGTTATTTCTGGTCATTAACATAGAATATATATGTAGGTCACAATAAAATGAAATCAATGAAAATATATAACCAATATATATTTTTACTTATCATAACTCATAACTTAATATTCCGATAATTTAATAAATGGTTAGGATTGCTAACATTTATTATTGTACTAGGATTTGCCTGCGGCTTCGCTCGCGTATCCAAAATCCCACGTCCCAATTCTCAGTACTCCTAACTATACTCGTATGTATGCGAATTTTCAAGAAGGTTGATACAATAGATAAAGCGTGAAGAGGTAACAAACAAACAAATATACATTGCATGCATTTATAATATTAGTTGGGATTATTTATTGTATACAAGTAGAGTATTGAAACTGTTTGTCAAATGTTTCCTCCAACTGTCTGTAGAGTTGGTCTGGTGTTCTGATATACAAGCTTTGCTTAGTTCAGAAACCAGTCTCTTACAATCTTCTACTAACCTATGGCTAACCATGTACCTATGTCGTTGTTATGTTCTGTAATGTAAGATTGTAGAGAAAAATAAAAAACTGAATTTTAAATTTTTGAAAAAACTTTCAAGTGAATGACCTGACAAAATCCGACTGGACTAAAAACATTAATACACCGACGAAACGGCAAACGAGGTAATTGGGTTGAAATCGGGCGTGTTCCATTAATTGACTGTTTGACGGAGGTCCGGTATTGGACCTTTACCTGACTTGTATTATTTCTACACAATACAGCCTTAATTGAACAAGAAAAATCGAAGTAAAGCTTCTAACATAGCATGCTACTACCATCTTTTTTTCTCATACCATCATCTTTCTTTAACAGCCTATATCAGTCCATTGCTGAATTAGGGTCAGTTCACACCGATACGCGACGCGACGCGACGTAGCGCGCACTTTGCAAGAAATATAGAACTTGTTTACTAGGCAAAAAGATACTAATTTCAGCGACAGCCCGCTTTCCCGCGCTGCGTAGCGATGCATAGCGAGGCGCAGCGGGCTCCACTCTTTTTGTCTAGTAAACACGTTCTATATTTCTTTCACGTGCGCGCTACGTCGCGTCGCGTCGCGTCTCGGTGTGAACTGACCCTTAAGAGTCAGTTCACACTTTCACACACTACGGTCGAGAGAATTGAAAAATAGGTAGTACCTATTTGTAATTTCGCGCTGTGCCCGAACAAAAACGCACGAGCGAGTGCGATAGTGTTGTTTCTATCGCACTCGCTTGCAGCTCGTACCGTAACCACAGAAGACAGTAATGGTGGCACTTCACTTGGCTATTTGTATTAGCTATTGGGTGTTAGACGTTATTTGGAAAAAAATTGCAAATGCAGATATAGGCAAATACGACCATCCACACATGGCAGCTAAATAACAAACACACAAACAAGGTCGATGGTGCGCGCGCATAATATGGCCATAGTGTAGACGGTATATTTGCGAATTTGCCTATTCGACCTCTTTGATGTGCGTCGAAAAACCGACAAGCACCTGGAAACGCGTGTTTGGGATTGGCCTTATTTGTCAAATAGGCAAATAAGTCCAAACATACTGTTCACACATGGTAAATATGTCTCTCTTACTGTCTTCTGTGCTTTCGGTCCAAAACCGCTTGAGTATTTTATACCGAAAGGCTCGACGCAGAAGATGGTATAGAAAGTCATCACAGAGTAAACTGCTGCCCATTCGCTGTTACCTATATCTGCCTTTACTACCGTCTAGATGTGATATAAACTCTGACTGTGCTATCTGATAGTACAGCCGGTCCCAAGCCCGGATAAAAGATGTTTCTTCGGTAGGCTAACCACCTGTCATGGTATAAAGGACCTGGTTGTGAAGTCCATAAAGAAAACAACCGGATCTTTTAAACCTCAAAAACTCGTGCCTAGGTTGCAAGAATAAAAGACGGGAAATGGGAAAGTACGCAGCATGGAGAAGACAGGCCGGAGACAGACCGAAATGGCGACGAATCATTGTGGAGGCCAAGAACGAAGAAAGTTATTGTTAAATAAGTAAGATGTGATTGATATAAACGAACAAGAAGCTCGAACCTCGATGACATCAAAATAAAATGAAATTCCTTTTCAACAAATCTACTGAAACCTTATGAAATTCATGATAAGATTTTCATTAAAGTATATTTTATGACACATCTATTCATCTAAATCGCATTATCTTTTACCGACATCAACAATAGGAAAGCTTCGTAGTACGTCACCGTAGCCGCTCTAAAGCCAGCTACGCCGTAGACCTTCTACGTCGTAGCGCGTCATCAACATAGAAAGAAAACCCAAGGCAGAAACGTAGAAATATTTTCTTAAGGCCATACATGAATTTTACGGAGTCCAGTTCTACCCCTATTTGTAATAAATCCTTTTAAGTAAAAGGAAACGGAGATATCATTTAAAATTTGTCTTTGAAAAGCCCTAGATAACCCTTCAAACTATTTTATGAACTACTGTTTACAGTTTAAAGTGAGATCGTTAAGCTTTTTTACGCATTTTGCCAAAAGTGGCCGCTTTCCGCAAAATGCGTAGAAAAACTTAACATTCTCACTTTTTGTAAACAGTAGTTCATAAAATAGTTTGAAGGGTTATCTAGGGCTTTACAAAGACAAAATTTTTAATGATATCTCCGTTTCCTTTGAAATAATTTAATCCAAATGGGGGCAGCACTGGACCCCGGAAAATTTATGTATGGCCTTAAACATGTCCTCTTGTACCCAAGGTCATATCGCGTAGTTAGATCGATCGTCAACTTTTGAGTATCCTTGACCTGAACATGAAATAATAAAACAAGCTATTCTCTACCCGTGACAGCTGGGTCACGTGATTGGCCCAAGAACACGTCATCTGTTAGGAGTGTTGCTACTGTGTGTGATTGATGATTTACCGTGTGGTTTCCGGCAGAGTAGAATAGAATCATTCCAAGTCATCTCGGGGATGTCGTATAAGGCGACTTAGGATATTCAAGCTAAACAAAGCTTGGACATCAGTGAGACCTCTCAAACCCGTCTGGCCAGCGTGAAGAGTGTAGGCCAAATCCTCGGTGCTGGCTGCAGTACAGAAAGGGTCGTGCTCCTAGACTAGAAAGACCTGATGATGATGTTTATACCATGGTCCTGAACTCCTGACCTGAACTTTAAACTCCAAAGTCAAAATCATTTATCCTTAATTTTAGTATAAATGATTGATTTATAAGCCTTTATTGTAAATGATAATAAAAATAAATGTTAAAATAAAAACGTTTGAAAACAAGTCCATGGGAGCTTCCGTTCACAATGTTATCTATTGAATGTTTGCACGCGCTGTATTCAACTGATAATGTAATCAAAACATTGTATGTAAAAAGAGTCGTAATAACTTATTATTATAACCTTCGCCCCCAACTGTGAACTCGCGACCCCTAATACACCATGTCTTGTCAACTTTTTGACCGATTTGGCTCATGTTCGAGCTTTAAAATCCTGTAGGTCTCGAGTAGACTCACGAGTAGATACTGTTCTACACACTATCATGTCTTTATTCCTAACGGGGCAGACAGGGCCTAGGGCGGTACGGCACATGCCACTTTGAGCCTGATGGTGAGCATGGAGATGGAAAAGGGAAATCATACTAGTGATGGGTTGCTAACAGCATTTCCTATTAATATGTTACGGATTCTCGCCCATTCCCTCAATCGGCATTTACTATCTGCACGGGTAGAGAAGCAGCTGGTACATTCTATTTTTTTTCTTTTCTCCCAGACAAGAAAAGAAGCTAGATAATGTTCTATCTAACTTAAACAGAAAGCTCTAAACCGAACAAAGATATTCGATTATCGTCGAGCATGCGTTAAATAATACATACCTACATACTTACAAAGATTAATTTAAGTAAACTCGGAGAACACAGCTCATTATATTAATTGCTACAAACACATGCATTTGTGCATGTATATGATAAGCTCCAGCAACTATTCGATTCGTATATAAATATAATTGCAAACACTACAGGAAAACCATAAGGATAAAAAATAAGCAAGCTTTGTTTATATTCAATTTGTTCTTAATGATTTAGCGACTTTATAGACCGTAGGGCACAAGTTGTAAAGTGTAATTATTTAATGTCATCGATTTAGTAGGTAATCGTTGTAAAATGTTGTTAGTTCATCATTTACCT
The DNA here is from genome assembly GCA_963576875.1 of Acrobasis repandana. NCBI lineage: Eukaryota > Metazoa > Arthropoda > Insecta > Lepidoptera > Pyralidae > Acrobasis > Acrobasis repandana. The sequence continues at coordinate 7,350,480 of OY756238.1, forward strand.
GTATAAAAAAGGAAAACTTCTCGTCGTATCTAATTTAAGCAACTTTAGTAGCCCGCAAAATGTGTTCATGTAAGCTATGAAACTATCAATACAGCATATTACCAAATCATGCTGAACGTATCCTGAAGTTGTCTAATTAATAATAATTGGTTTTCAAAAGAGTCCCATATACAACTTTCAACCAATCTCCATGAAGTCGAACGCAAAAACGACACCGAAAACCTGCTGCGTCATTCATTACTAAAATACTGTATGCTTTGCATCCAAAAAAATCTAATTAAAGGCTTCTCGTGAAAATAAAATCGTATCCACAATACAAAACAAATCCCACTGCACTTACACAAGCACTGATACAAAACATTAGTACTAATACTTAGTATAAAAATGGTCACGCACTGCGAACGTTCGTTATCGAATCGAAACCTACCGCAACGCGCTGTCAGTTATCGAACGTAGCTCGCGAACATTCTGCGAACGAGCGCGACGGGAACGCGGGCGGTGGCGCCGAATACCGGCGTGGCACTGCGGTGCGGCCGCCGGTGCCGGTAGCCGGCCGGCCGCGTGTCAGTGCTATCCCGCAACGGGTTCAAACACCTTACGCCCTAACTCCCCAAAACGGCCCACAAAAAACCAGTCTTCCCACCCAAAACATAGGGACGCTTCTCGAAAAACAACCCCCGCGAACGCCAATCGATGCTCGTGGAACAGGACAAGAGATCTTTTCGCCTCCGCTTCCGTCATCATGCGAAGGGAATTTTCGAAAATTTCGACGACTGTCATCGACGATAATAAGCCCACTCTTATTAGCGCCACTGGTCTCAGTATAATTGTGACCTAAAGGCAATAAACAGCCATAAACAGTCGTTATAAAATTCTTGTAATCCATAATTTCTCCGGTTTAATGTTATGACCCTTATAAACGTGGTAGTTAAAGAAATTCAATTTATTGCCATACAATTTATAATCAAAACATTGTTGGGAACAGTTAAAGGAAAAAAATTCTTATGGATCCGAAAATAGCATACACAGACGCAGTTTGAAATTATTGATAACCAAAAATAAATATAAAGAAAGAGCAAAGGAAAAATATTAACGGACATCAAAACAAACAACGTACAGAGAATTTTCGATCTGAATTTCTCGTACACCTTTAACAGAAACTAAACAGACGCGAGACTCGATAGCATTGAAATGGAATCACTTCAGAAAAACGAATAAGGATTGTTGATCGACACACAGATCACAACACTAAAATACAGGATTTAAAAAAACATAATAAAAAACTGTTTTCAATTTTTAAACGGACAACTTAGTTGCTTACACACCTACATGCAACGGTGCGGCGAAAAGGTGCAACTGGTGCAAGTTAAAAGCTTGTAAAAATATTTACTATTGCTGATGTAATGTACGGAACAGAATGATTACTTTAATAATTAAAATGGTAGCTCGAAATACTTCCATGAGGAATTCGTTAAAGCTTTTACCAACAAAAAACAGATTAAACAATGTATTACTATGAAAAATTCTGTACTCATGAAAAATTCTGTCTTGGCATTCGCAAACATATTACATTCCAGAAAAGGATATGAACTTCTTAAACTGTTGAAGTTGTTCCATATGAACCAAAAACTTTGTTAATATTGTCTGCCCGTATTTCGGTCCTTGTGGCCACAGAACCGTATGAACAGAAAGTATCTTTCAATTTCATACAGTTCGTCTTCCATATTACGAGTATATTTGATCGGAAAGAGCTTTCAAAATACCAAAGCACACTAAAGTTCAATCTTAGTTTCGGTATTTTTGGGGAAATCAAATTTTCCCAAAAATACCGATAGAATTTCTTATATATAAAAGAATGTAACGTGCATTTTAAGCTTATGCTATTGCTATTGAAATTTAGGAAATATACATATATGTCATACTATATTATGATCAATGGTCCAAATGGATCAAAACAGCCAAACACGATAGATATGCCATAGGTATTTAGATCTATCGTGTATGAATAATCAAAAGTTCCTAATATAATGGCACAAAATACGGTAAATTCAAACATCGACCCAAATTGTCTGGCTAGGAGTAAAATTCGATATCTGCTCTGAATGTAAGAAATATTTATAAGCAACAGATATAAGAAATTAGATCGGAAACATTGCAGGCGTTCCTGGTCGCCGCTCTTCTGAAGTGCACTAGTGTTTCAACGGCACTCTGATTACAGGCTGTGAAACTAAAGAACTTGCACTTCGATTGCATTCCTATTTACAGTGTCGATTTTCGTTGAGTAAAAATATTGTGACTTTGATTTATTAGGTCTCGTAATTAGAACACCGGAAGATCCGCCAATATCTGTAGGCAGTTAAGGTGAAAACCATGCAGAAGTGACGCCCTCTTTGAAATAAATTGATTGCTAACCGTCAGGCATTAGATAGATCTTATGATTAAACGTCTAAAATATTACGTTAGACCGTCTAGTTTTATCTCATCTTTATCGGCGGGATGCAGGCTTTCGTGCATAAACACGTCATTGATGATATAATTTGCTCAAATACGATGTTCTGTTTTATTTTAATTTAGAAATGAACCAGGAGTCGACTACAGGAAGTTAGTAGACCACATAAAAGTCATGATTCGGTCTTCGAAAGAACTCGGAAAAAGATTAGCTAAGAATTTTTAGTGTTTATTAAAAGTATTATCAGCAGAAATATTTAATGTGAGGTAAATATCACGGTGTTGATACCTAAAGACAAAGGGTGGTAGATAACCTAATAGTTAAATACTAGTTGATGTAGTTTTTAAGGTTGGTGATACCTCCACTGCACCCACCTTCCCAATATGAGTGCTGTTATGTAGCAGCTGTTTATAAGAGCTCTTAGTTCTGTACAACCGTTCTGATATCCCATTTAGTACAGCAGTATACAGAGCAGAACGCAGCAGAACATATACATTGGATCGAACTAACAAAACGACGTTTCTTTAAACGGCCCACCTGCTTAACTGTGAGATAAATGCTCCACACAATACTCTTTTAAATGGAACACCATGAAAACCGCATAAAACTGCGAACTGCGACCGCTCCGCAACGGGTGTTCCGGTGCACGCACTTCGGTGCCGTGGGAAGTCTGTGTTCTATCGCGTTCTACATACAGAGGCCGTTCAGTTTCACAAAATCTACTTACTTTATCTACGGAATTAAATAAACGAGAACAAAATTCTTAAAACCTAACCCTTACCGGACACATTTTCTACTTATGGAGTTGATAGCTCAAATTTTGTTAGGGACACTAAGGACAGTAGACGTTAAACCATTTTTATTTTAATTGTGTCTGGTTAGGTGCCCATAAAGTGTTAAAAATACGTGAGGTTAAACAAGTGATTCTTAAACAAGAGATTGCAGCAGGGTGAGCGGAGCGCGTGTAGTTCTCCTGGCGTTACCGGCGTCTATGGACTACGGTAACCAGTAACTATTTACAATTATATGGGCCTGTTTGTTCTGTACTTCTTCTTGTATTTAAGAGCCGTGCTCTTGTGGAGTGCTTTCTGTGTCTCTCTTTCCTCCGCTAAGTTCTTAACCTTTCTGTACTTAGTACTATAGACCCGTGTGGTTCCGGGTTAGAATAGGACCACTCCATCTCTTCCTGTGGATGTCGTAAGGGGCGACTAAAGGACTAAGCACAAATATCTCGTGCTACAATTGCATTTCCAAAGAGGGTTGACGTCAGGTCGTAAAACTATAGCCAAATCATTTGAACTATTCCGGCTATTTCTTCTCCATTTTGCAAGGTCTTTGGCATCCTTGGGTGACCATTGACATGCATGTTATATTTGGAGAAGAAAAAGCGGGAAAACGCACCCCGGGCTCCGAAGCAGCACAGCTGAGGATGCAAACGGGAACGCGCTTAGATGAAGAAGAAGACTTAGTACTATAGAATTCTGACTTAATATGACTGTGTGTGTTAAACTCCTGTGTTCCTTAAAATATTGTTTTAAGACAGCTTGGATTTATTATTTAGATGAATGTGAGATAGGTTGCTCGACACGAAGGTGGTTCACCTCGGAGCCCACGCCATTTGAATCACGCCTGACTGGATTAATTCGCGCCTTCACTGCCTAATTGCGGACTATGAGTTCAAATACTATGTGTAATTAACATTTATTATCAGAAGTACAACTTGCACACAAAGTTATACTAAAAGAGTATAAAGCTTTAAAAGAACTGATGTTTCAGAGAAAACAAAAATATGATGTAAGGATAGTATTTTTTTAGAAACAATTTGTACTAACACACATCATACAATCACAGCTTTATTCCTGACGTGGTAAACACGCGTCTTTAGCGACTCAGGTCCCACAGTTGGGCCAAAGCTTTCCTTTTATCTATTTATTTATTTATTTAAACTTTATTGAGCCAAAAGCTACAATAGGTAGACTTAATGCTAAAGCATTCTCTCCCTTTCAACCTTTAGGAGAAGAGAACAGAAACCTTTTTGATTCCAACTACTTCCATCTTCAGCAACTTCTCTCCAACCCTTATCAAAAGCAAACAAATCATCAATATATCTTCATGATAACTTTTAGTATAATTGTAGGTCTAACAGCGAAAACGATAATCAGAAACATTATAACAAAAAACATGTTTTACAAAATTCAACAATTTGAAACATTTTCACAAGCTTTTATATAGCTTGCCCTCTTTGTTGTTTTTAGGGTCCAGTTAAATTTGAGCCACTTCTCGGTTTCTGATTGGGATGAAATTTTGTATGCTAATGTAAATCAGATGACAATGTAATATTATTATGACAAAAAGCTCATCTGATGCTGGAGCCGGATGGTGGCTATAGAAACCCTGTAATAAAACGAGTAATGTAATATACAACCCCATCGAGTATGGGCTCATTGCATTTGTCTTGATAAGTTTTTAGGCCTCACAATAAAAGCTTGTAAAATAAAAGGCTTTTTTTTTCAAATGTTTTTTTTTTTTTTTACTTTTTTGTCACAATTAATGTTCCAATATTTATTTGCATGCAGCCGACCACCCCATATCAGTTTCTCTCCTAATCAAACGGTGACAAGAAATCCATCAGAGACAGATTATGCTGAAGATAACTAAAAGATTAGCTATGCACCGAAACTTATCAGCTATCCTAAATAAATTTATCGGGCAAACAATATTTATCTCGATTTGACGCCACTTTAATCTTATGCTTCATGACATTCATGTGATACTACCTGATCTTCATCCTACATACACCTCAATAGCACGCTAGTCCGCCACTCGGAGGTTCTTGGTTATATCACCAGCAAGTACGAAAATGGCCTTTTTCAAATTGTCATGGGTCTTGGTTATTTATCTATACAACGTGGAAGGGACATAACCGTAATAAATCGAACCACGACCTATACTAGATCACGTAAGTATAAATGAAATTTAAACAACAGTCAAAAAACAAAAAAAAAAAATCGACTTTCCCATACAAATTGCCCGGGCGGCTGCACACTTTTCTATGGAAATGCCGAATTTCTTTTTTATGTTATTTTAATTTCATTATACTATATTGATCTAGTATAGACCGTGGTTCGATTTATTACGGGTATGTTCCTTCCACGGTGTATACAGGCTGACTTTTTAACCACCAGCCAAATTTTTAAAGCAGGTTCAGTCCATTATACTGAACTATTTTCCATAAAAACAATTAACGAAAAACTAAAATATACAAGTCAGCGCTCAGCCAAACGGATTTTGTATGGGAGGACGAAAATTATGATATTTAATAACTATATGATATATATGATTTTTAATAACTTTTTTATAGAAGGTAGTTCAGTATCATGGACTGAACTTGCTCCAAAAATTTGGATGGTGTTTAAAAAGTCAGTCTGAATGTATTTATTATAAAATATTGTTACGTTGAGTAAGTATCTCCACAATTTAAGGGTTGCTCAATCAGTGTGATTTGTTTTGTTCCTATCTATTTATTTATTTGAATAAAACATTTGAGGCTTCAGCACTAACTCGTGGCTATGTCGTATTACTGAGATTTCTATGGCCTGGTAACAATTTTTTTTTCAGTTGTTACATGTCGAAGGAAGCCTCTGTCAGGTCCTCGAGTAAAATGTTTATCAAAGAAACGTTAAATTGACGGCGTCAAGGATGATATGCGTGCAATCGTCTCACTTGGTATTAAGATGATTGCCATGGATGCTGTGCGAAGTTATGAAGAAAAGAATGTGAGCCCAGCTCCGAATCAGCACAGCTATAGGGATGCAACCAGGAACGCACTAAGATGAAAGAAGTGGGTTGAAGAACGAAAACACACAGCGAAAATAATGGATATAGTGACAAAAGAATTGTTTTTACGTTCTGGTTTTGCCAGTTTATAGTTATGAACAACAAATAAGCCTTATTTCTTAACAACTTACATTTTATCACAGTGTGTCATCTAAATCTAAACACATCACGATTATTTCTAGAGCGGATAGAATCCTCCTTGACGAATCGATGACAATGAAGAGGCGTGAGATCGGAATTGCTATTTTAATTCCAGTCCAACAATTAACTGTACTTAAAATAATGACGTAATTTTGTACGTCATCTTCGAAGCGTACAGACCACCGTAATCCAGTGGATCTGCGCCGAAAGAGAAGCAGCTGGTACATTCTAAGTTATCTCTTTTCTATATACTCTTCGTCTTGCGGCTCTAAGCAGACAGAGCCTAGGGCCGCAAGATCCAAAGGCCACTTTTAGCATGTGTGCGAGAAGGTGGAAAAAGGAATCAAAATAATAAAGGGTTGCTCAACGAGATCTATGTACGGGTTGCTAACCGCATCGCCTATTAAAATGTTTCGTATTTTCGCTCATCCCCTCGATCGGCTTTTACGATCTGCGAAGCAGAAAAGAAAAGACCCCAGACCAGACCATAGAAGAGTCATAATATAATGATTTAGGTAAAAATAACTATCGTCATGCAAAGAAAGAGAAGAAGCTCAGGGTTTTGGGTGAATCCCCAGTTATTCCCAGCGAAAAAATAAATTAAGTAGGTACTAGGTACCTATTTGTCACTACTCGTGGCCTAATATAGGAATTACTAAATTCCTATATGCAAAAATTTCAAATGCTAAAATTACGATTTCTTTTTGTAAAACAATTTGCCATATAAGTGCGACCCAACTATCGCATCATAAAGGGGGGCTGCTCATCTTCAAAAAATATACAGAAAGAACAACATTCTTTGGATTAGTGTTACAGGCGTGCTCAAGCATCGCTCTTCTATTTATAGGTTATGTAGCCAGCTAATAAAGAAAGCTCTTCGAGACAAGAATATTTTCAAGTTAATGACCATTTAAACTCTATATTACAAACATAATTTTGATTAATAACTGTAATTTCGAAATAAAAGAAACTTTGTTTCATTACAACTTCACCGACATTCTCTAAGCTTCTGTCTTCAAATTTTGAAAAGTATAATGTTTTTTCAGGTATTTGAATAGCCATTGAATAAACACTGTAAACAAAATAGAGGCAAGTAAGTTTATATAAGAAGTAATTTTATTCAAAGTAAAAACAACAGTTGTAAGAAATTATTATGAGACGGATACTCGATATGTGAAATGAGATGAGAACAAAAATGCCAACAAAAAATATAATATCAGGTACTTACCAACACGACCGCTACGAGCGATGAATTGACCTGTAATTAAAAATACGTAAACCTATTGAATAGTATATAAAACATGTAGTGATTGATATATGAGTCGTGTGGTTCCCTGCAGAGTAATAGGACCACTCCAAGTCTTCCCTTGAATGTCGTAGAAGGCGACTTAGGAAATACAAGCTAAACAAAGCTTATAAAAATCAATGGGACCTCTCCAACCCGTCTGGCCAGCGTGGAAAGTGTAGGCCAAATCCTCTGGCTGCTCTGGCCTTGAATGGTTCTAGTAGTACAAAGAGGGCCGTGCTCTCGCAGTGACAAAAAAAAGACAAGATAATGATGAGTAGTGTTGTCTTAGAAATCGGATTATTCCAGAAATATCACCGTTCGCCTGTGGATTTGTCGGTGACTCGACATCTTTGTATACTTGGTCGAAAAGTGTAGCGCTACGCTAAATAAATAGATAAGGACTAATTACACAGACTGAAATAGCCCAAAAGTAAGTTTTGAACTTGTGTTATGGGATACTAACGAACGATAATTTATGATAAAACATATTATAAAGATCCACAACCAAGACCCAGGACAATTTTGAAAACGGCCATTTTCCAACGTTCCCTGGCTGGGGATTGAACCCAAAATCTCCGAGTGGCGGACTTATGTGGTTACCAGTACGCCACGGAGGTCATCGACGATAAAAAAGTAACACAAGTCACAAAGATTGCACTATCTCTTAAGACTATCCCGAAGAAACCGCGGGGCATACATCAAAATTTATTGAAATCTGTATTTTTGTTTTCTACATCGGGCGCCAGATAACTTGGCAGCACTTTTCATGTGTCAGCAAAACAAAAAACACGAACAGAAGAACAGTCGCTGCTCGGAAATATGGAATTCAACAATACAGTTCTCACGTCGTCCCGCTGCCCTATTTTGCAGATTTCAGGGCTGCGTTGTTTTTTAGAAAATTGATTTTTCAAAAGAAAATAAAAACTGTTAAAGCTGCGGTTGAAGATGTCTTGTTTTCAAAGTAAAGCCATTTTACTTGTAGATTATGTTATTTTTAATTAAGTACAAATATTTAAGGGGGTGATTTACTGCATAATTTTGAACAACTTTTCTCAATAAATGTATACTTACATTTATTGAGAAAACAACTTTTCTCAATAAATGTAAGTATACATTTATTGAGAAAAGTTGTTCAAAATTTATTCGAAATACGACAAATATTTTATTAAATTAAACATATCAAATTAATAATTAATATTCGATTCTTCTTTATTTGTTTTTGTATTTCAGATTAGAATCACACAAAACTTATCTTGCGCTGTACGAAGTATGTATGGTAATGCTTATTTTAAATGGAATGGAAAAGACAATCGAAACATATTAAATAGAGAAAGTGATGAGATGACAAACCACTCTATTAATTCCAGCATAGTCATTGTGTACGGTTGTTATGTCACTAAATAACAATAGCACTTCTTCCGCCCACTACTCATCATAGGCCTCTCTTCGTTGACGCCTCAAACCTCACGCGCCTAGATGAGTCCTTAGCTTAACTCATCCAGGCGCGATTAGTGATGCGCCGTTCCCGTTTCCCGGATTTCAGGGAGAGTTGTAATTTTATTTATCAGACATATTTTTTATCACTGTAAATATATTTTACTAACGTAAAAGCATCACTTGATATGGTTATAAAACAAATACATATATCCAGTATTCCCTAGAAATACGGAAACGTTCACAAATTCCCTGGGAATGTTCCCATATTCCCGGTAATTTGGGAACGTTCCCGGGAACAGCACATCACTAGGCGCGATCCGTAACTTATATAGCCACGCCAGACTATATAGCCACGCCGGTCCCCGCTTTTACCGAGATGGCGTTCAGCGTAGGCGACGTCGTCGCAGGCACGTCAAGATGAGCTTTTTTAGGTCTCGTGCCTGAATGCTTTTTTTAAGAGACATCTACTAATCTATTAGTCCACAAAGATCTCGCGAAACTAGCTCACACAAAACTAATCGCAAAATAAAGTCTATATTTTTTATTCAATCAATATTAAGAACTATGTTCTTATCGGTGGAGTATTTTTCATCGTTCATGTCCATAATGTCCCCTGGTTTCAAAATCTTCAGCCAAATGCTTGACTTCCCTATACTTTTTTATTAAATGTGAGATAAAACAATGAAATAACCATTTTGCCCCGCCACTGCAGTTTAACAACAGTAGCTACAATTTAAAAAAAAAATGCATTTCATGTGACAGCCCTGTTCCATATTGGAATGTTGCGGCGTCCGGCGTTGGCGGAAATAACGTCACAGCGAACCAGTGTTTTGCCGCAGCCTGCAGTATGTACTGCTTTATTTTATACTCTTTTTGATGTTTGTGAACGTAAATATTCCAAAAGCAGTTTTTTGTCAACCCTAGGTATGTATGGCCGTGTGGTCTTCTTCTTACGTGTCGATAATCAAAATCAAATATTTCTCTGAGCCCAGTATCGAGCTACCTCTACTGCATTAGAGCTTGCACTATACAGTTCCTCCAGCGTGCAAGTATCGGGGCACACTGGGCAGCTCAGTAGGTGTGCCATAGTCTGTGGAGATGCACCACAGCCACAGACGTTGTCGTCTCTGTGTATGTATTTCCACCTAACCAGGTTGTCCTTACATCGGCCAACCTGGGTTCTTAACCTGTTAAGACACTTCTAGATTGGCCATGGCCGTGTGGTGACGGCAGTTATTTTTTATTTATTTATTTTTATTTTAGTTTTGTCACAACGCCTTCCCTCTCCCATGGGTGTCGTAAACTAAGGTCGTCTGCGAGTAAGAGTAGCTTACAAAGATCGGGAATCAGCTTATGTGCAAAGACTTTACCATCTACTGCGTCCGTACCCGTCTGCCCCGCGTGGTGATTATTTTATTTATTTTATTTTAATTATTATAGACGAGCAGCTTAAAGCTGATGTGTCTATTTCACACAGTGCTGAGAGTCCATAAAGTCTTTTCACAGTTCATATATTTATTAACGACACTTTATTTGTTCTTAACCACTTGTCGAGTCTATTTTTAAATGCATTTATGGAAGGCGCAGTGACCACTTCTTCTGGTAGTCTATTTCAATTATTGACCACTCTGTTACTAAGAAAGTGAAAATGTGCAGCTTTGTGAACCCATTACTATTTTGTAACCTTTTTTACAACTTCATGCCCACCAACACGGTAAAGGTGGCCTTTGGGTCTGTGCACCTAGGTTACTGTGTAGGTCTAGGTACGTTATAGGGATAAAGACGTGATAGCGTTTCGGTCTACCATGGATTTAGTGATTTTCATCAAGAATCATCCGTTGTTTTTTAGGGCTTCGTACCCAAAGGGTGCAAACGGGACCCTATTACTGAGACTCCGCTGTCTGTCCGTCTGTCACAGGGCTCTAACTCTTAAACCGTAATAGCTAGACACTTGAAATTTTCACCGATTATGTAGGTATTACTGCGGCCGCCATAACAAAAAAACTAAAAATAAGAAAAATTTAAAAATTAAAGGAGGTCGTCATACAAAAATCGTGTTTTTTCAGCGGTTCTAACTCGTCTTTATGATGGCATTAACTATATAGTACTTAAAATTTTCACCGATTATATGTATGTATTACTATGGCCACTTTAACAACAAATACTAAAAATTAGAAAAAGTTAAAAATCAAAGGGGTTCGTCATACAAGAAACGTGTTTTTTCAGCGTTTTAAAACATTGTACGGAGGGAGGTACGGAACCCTTAATGTACAAGTCCGACTCGCACTTGCCCGGTATTTTTATAACTTTATTAGTCTCTTCTAGTCAGTCAACCAACATTTTAAAAGGAGCTTTTGAAATGGTTGGAGAGTCAAAACGTACACAAAAAAAATTTGAAATATCCTTAAACTAACCTAAAATCTTAAAATGTAAAATAAGTAAACACCAAAACAAAAAAAAAATATGATTATATAAATATGTAATAACATATACATATGTGTGTATATAAAAATGTTTGCTCGAATCTAAAGAAAAATACGCAGCCATTTTATTCTTGCAAATCCGCGTTCGGCGTCATAAAGGGAGCCGACGAGCGCGACGTTTTCCTGTGCGACAGTGGCGCCGCATCCTGCCGTGGGAAAATGGGACAACGCTTTTAGTGGAATGCTCCTTTATTTGCTTTTACATTTTTATACTAAATAACTCCAGAATGGTTTAAGAAAGGAAGGTAGAGTGGTAAATCAGAGGTCCTTTTAGTAATTTAGGTAGTATAGTATTGTTGTTTGTTTTTCGTGTAAGTGGCCAACACTGGTGGCAGATTTTTCAAGCTCCCTAAAGGCGTCTCACATAGCTTGACGACTGTAATTTAATAACAGCCTTTGCCGTTAAATAAGCGCCAGTGGTGCCGCATTCTGTCGCGGGAAAATGGAACAATGCATTTAGTGAAATTTTCCTTTATTTTTGGCTTTTACATTTTTATTTATTTATTTTATGCTGAGTAGCTCCAGGATGGTTTTATAAAGCAAGTAAATGACTATTTATCTATTAAAAATTCTTGAATATAGTCGATATTATAAGAAAAGTTGCAATTTTTGGGTAAATCTGTATTGCAATAAAGCCCATCAGGCTGTGTATGTACCTAAACTGAACTGGGTTTATTTAGGCGTAACTTCCCAGCAGTGGTCGTTCCGAAACGCTAGTAGTTTGTAGCTTTTACACTTAAAATAATTTTAAAATAATGACCTTCAATAACTGATACATTTATTCTAAATTAAGTTTAAAAAACTGACTTTGGAAGATAGAGTGGTAAATTAAAGTACATTTTAGTACTATAAATAATATTTGTTTGTGGGTAAATAAGATAATATCACTAAATTAATAATACTAACATACAGAAGTCTCACTCAGCAAAGAAATTCAAAGAAATATCTACTCAATGTGGCTAGCGATATGGTTTAATTTAGCTCACGTCAGAACTCAGCACCTTTTCGCATAGATACCTAGACATCCATTGCAAGCCAATTTCATTCTTATTACTCTGGACAAACAATTCGTATAACTGAATTTACCACCCGGAGGGGCCGCTTGCGCGCATAGTAATAATGTAGGTACATTTTCGATAGCTAAACGAGGAGTGACACAGAACAGTGAAAAACATTAAATAGGGCAAAGAGTGCAGCAAAACAATCTGGTTATTGTATTATAATTTTTAGTGTTAACAAAGCTTTTTAAAATAATAGAACAAGAAATTGCAACAAGCTAGATGATGCAGGCACATGATAATTAAATAAATTGAATTAATATTAATAAAAAAAAGAATATGTACAAAAATACCGGCTTTCATGTTCCTAGCTCGTTAAACAACTTCTTAGCTCTTTAAGCAGCAGAAACAACACATTTCTATTATGTTTACACTAAATATTATATTTGCTAGAAGACATAAAATATAGTAGGTATGTTGTGAAACAGTCATGTGGAGTCATAATTGAACCAATTATAGCTATAACATTTAATTAGACACCTATGATTCAGCATAGCTCTGCATATTCAAGCCCATGTTGATACATAGTGGGAACTAGATAGAGAATACATTGTACCATGTATTCTATTGTGTTATAAAAACATGAACTATTCTTACTAATACATTTGATAAAATAACATAATATATATGACTATAAGAGTTGTATATGTTTGTATCAAAAACTAGTTTCATTTTAGGGTTCCGTAGCCAAATGGCAAAAAACAGAACCCTTATGGATTCGTCATGTCTGTCTGTCTGTCTGTCCGTCCGTATGTCACAGCCACTTTTTTCCGAAACTATAAGGACTATACTGTTGCAACTTGGTAAGTAGATTTATTCTGTGAACCACATTAAGATTTACACACAAATATAGAAAAAAAAACAAAAAATTTTGGGGGTTCCCCATACTTAGAACTAAAACTCAAAAAATTGTTTTTCTCTAATATAATTTTTTTCTAAACTGAATAGTTTATGCGAGAGACACTTCCAAAGTGGTAAAATGTTGGTCCCCCCCCCCCTGTAACTTCTCAAATAAGAGAATGATAAAACTAAAAAAAATATATAATGTACATCACCATGCAAACTTCCACCGAAAATTGGTTTGAACGAGATCTAGTAAGTAGTTTTTCTTAATACGTCTTAAATCGTAAAATATTACTTGCTGCTACGGAACCCTTCATGGGCGAGTCCGACTCGCACTTGGCCGCATTTTTTAGCTGTAGCAAATGAAATGCGCTGTAAGCGCGCGTTTGTATCGATACTGTCGCGCGTAAAATAAACGTCGTGGAAGGGCCCTCAGTTCTACTACAGATATTTGGGTACACATTAAGTGTTCAAAAATTTTTTTATTATACTTATTATATTTTTTAATTATATTGATTACTCTTTATGTTACATGCATTGATCTCAAAAAGTAAGTAAGGCACACAGCATTATATGGACAGCTTTAGAACATTTTCAAAGTTGACATAATTTATTATTAGTATTTGCGCTGCTTCAGCAATAAGCTATTTGTCGTGGCACTTAGTGGCGACTCGCGAGTAATTGGTTGTGATTGAATGCTGGGAGCTTCGGAAAACCGGTCGTGTAATGCCAACTTTCTTACATCAATAAAACCATTACCATACAGCGAATATACCATATTTATACTGACGAACATTATTACACGCCGTAAACTTACCTTTCACAGCATAATTTACTGTAATTTTAAACAAAATACGACGAAATTCACTAAAATTCTATCAATGATATGATGACACTGTTGCAGCCATAATTTCGGAGATTCGAGCTATGTAAAAAAAGAAAATAATTACCTTAAGACTCTCACACTACTTTCGCACGATATTTGCACAGTTTAACACAGTTAGTAGTTTATTTATTGGTAAAACAACAACAAACTCGTATTATTGGAATCTCGCAATTTATTGACAGACACCCTGACTGACCATAGACAAATACAATTGCAAATTTTAAAAATGTTTGCTATCAGTCATTGGGTACGTTCGGTCGGAGAATTTGAAGGCATTGCAAAGTAGTATATTTGTTGTTATTCATAATAATTATATATTCATGCGTGTGATGTCATATTTATCATATCATATCATATCATAACTTTCTCATTCTCATATCTCAAACGTAATAATATTGCTATATATTATTTTCAAAGATCTTGTTTGCCTGCTTCCAATGGACTAATGTACACTCAGAATAAATATTCTAACCCTTAGAGCGGTTGTGCATTGCTCCGAATTCGAACCATATTCAAATCAAATCCAAAACGAGAAAAATTCGGACGGAAAATTCTTGAGTAGCGTCTGTGCACTGCAGCCGAATCCGAATCGAATTCGTGAATTTCGAGGCCACCGATTTCGTTCGTGCACCGCCAGACTTTGATTAGAGAGGCCGCATTCACTATGTGTCCTGCCTGCATTTAACCGCCGTCAGTTGCTGGCACTATTATTATACTTATTATTTATTTACCCCAACCGTTGTATGGAAACATACGAATTGACACGTCTCAGTTTACATTTTTTGCTGGAAAATGATTGTAGACCTAATTATATGTTAAACTAAGTAATCAGACATCAAACGCGATGTCAACATATGGACACCCCTCATGCAAAACATAGAGAGAATTATTTTTGACTGCTCATTTAAAGGCCAAAACTACTGATTTCGGGGTTGGTCTCAAAACAAAAGTTATTTGTATTGACGAGTTCTTCCATCCTCCATCAACTTTTTCAAACATTTCCCACAAATTAGCATGCCGGATATTTAATCCAATCTACCCATTGTATGGGAACATACGAATTGACACGTATATGTTTACATTTTTTGGTGGCAAATGTTTATAGACTTAAATATATGTTAAACTAAGCAAACAGACATCAAACGCGATGTCAACATATGAGCACCCTCATACATAATATACCTAGAAAGAATTATTTTTGACTGTTCAATTGACGGGTAAAACTACCAATTTCGGAGTTCGTGTCAGAACAAAAGATACTCGTATTGACGAGATATTTGATCCCCAATAAACTTGTTCTAGCATTTCCCACAAATTGGCATGCCGGGTATTTACCCGAATCTACCCGTTGTATGGGAACATACGAATTGACACGTCAAAGTTTACGTTTTTTGCTGGAAAATGTTGGTAGACCTAATTATATGTTAAACTAGGCAATCAGACATCAAACGCGATGTCAACATATGGACACCCCTCATGCAAAACATAGAGAGAATTATTTTTGACTGCTTATTTGAAGGCCATAACTACTGATTTCGAGGTTCGTCCCGGAACAAAAGATATTCGTATTGACGAGTTTTTCAATCCCCCATCAACTTTTTATAACATTTTCCACAAATTAGTATGTCGGGTATTTACCCCAATCTACCCGTTGTATGGGAACATACGAATTGATATGTCTAAGTTTACATTTTTTACTGGCTAATATATTTTTAAACTAAGTATATTTTAAAATATGCAAATAGACATCAAATGAAATTATATCTGTATATTTAATACTAGCAGTCCACCCCGGCTTCGCCCGTGGTACACACATAGCCTATGTCACTCGGGAATAGTGTAGCTTTCCAACGGTGAAAGAATTTTTTAAAGCGGCCCAGTACTTTTTGAGCCTATTCATTACAAACATACAAAAATAGGTACAAATCTTTCCTCTTTATAATATTAGTATAGAAGTATAGATGGCTAATTTAGTTATGGCTATTTGAGATATATTAATTACAGATAATTAGAGGACTCGCACTAATTTATTTGGGTTCCGTACACAAAGGGTGCAAACGGGACCCTATTACTGTGACTCCGCTGTCTGTCCGTCTGTCCGTCTGTCACAGGGCTCTATCTCTTGAACCGTAATAGCTAGACACTTGAAATTTTCACGGAT
Source organism: Acrobasis repandana (assembly GCA_963576875.1). Lineage (NCBI taxonomy): Eukaryota > Metazoa > Arthropoda > Insecta > Lepidoptera > Pyralidae > Acrobasis > Acrobasis repandana. The sequence continues at coordinate 7,367,063 of OY756238.1, forward strand.
TATGTATTACTGTGGCCGCTATAACAACAAATACTAAAAATAAAATAAAGTTAAAAATTCAAAATCGGTGGCCTCGAAATTCACGAATTCGATTCGGATTCGGCTGCAGTGCACAGACGCTACTCAAGAATTTTCCGTCCGAATTTTTCTCGTTTTGGATTTGATTTGAATATGATTCGGATTCGGAGCAATGCGCAAGCGTCCTTAGCCTTATCTTATCTCAGGTTGTACTCTTGTACTCGACACGTTGTCAAAAGTCATAGACAATTTTTTTTTGTGCGATAAACGTCACGCACAACACGACAGTCAAGCAAGTCAATAGTTATCAATACTCAATGTCAGTCAATCATCAATCAATGTCAAATCAATAGGATTTTGGTTGGTGATTTGTGTGTGATCATATATCTATCTACATGCCTATGAAACTTAGAACATTGCAGAATTTTGATAAAAAAATCAATAAAACACCATCTAGCTAACGAGTTCTGACCTAACTTCTAATGCGTGTTATAGAATAGGAATATCAAATAAATAAATCTTTATTTATCTCCACACATTTCTTTACAATTTTAATAATATTAACTTATCTCAATAATCTTACAAACATAGGTTTCTTTTTAACTTAACATAACTTTTTAACTTTTTATAAATGACAGAGAAATTCGCCTTAAGATGTAGAACATGTGATAGCTCACTTGTTTAGAACATGGTTTTATTGAATTTGTAACGAGATCGCGAGTTCAAGTCCCACTCACGGAGTAATTTTTTTTACCATTTTATTCATTTGGTGTTGCGAAACCTTGCTACCAGATGGCGCCACTAGTTTGATCTAATGTTAAAGCTTCAGTTTATTATCTACTTCAGTATATACAATATTAATCTATGGCTGTCTATCTAATTTGTTTGTGTGTGTGATTTTGGAGTTGTGAGAAACGAGGTGTCATTTATTTATATATATAAAGTAAAATAATTATCCATCAATATTTGTTTTAGAAATATTTAAAGTAATGGGGATAGTTGAGCCCAAGTCGTGTTAAAATTTTAGCTAGTGTACCTCTTTGATGTGTGTTGTTATCTTGTGAAATCATGATGGAACCAACGAAACAGTTCGAAGGAAACTCTGACCCTAGCTTATCGAATGCTGGCGTGACGGGAAATCTCAATGTCGGGTCATTCAGGAATCCCATACCTTCGACATCCACCGCTGCCGTTGCTATGCCACCTGCATTGCCTCCCAGACCTGATGTAGCCTTACAGTCTAATTATGGCATGAATAATTACGGAATGAATTCTTACGGTGCGATGGGAGGGATGGGTGGCATGGGAGGCATGGGATCCTATGGGATGGGTGTATATGGTTCCTACGGAATGGGCGGCTATGGAGGATATGGAGGTGGTTATGGAATGGGAGCCATGGGTGGTATGGGCTATGGAGGTTACAACAGATATGGCCCCATGGATATGGAAAGTAGGTGAGTTAGCAATGTTATGACTGTACTATCACTAGTATCGGTAGCTTATGCACTCAAAATAATTAAAAATAAGTGACCTTTAATAAGTGATATATTTATCCTACATTAAATAAAAAAAATTATCTTTGACTTTAGTGTCTGCGAGAGCTGTAAAACTGTAAACGTGAGTCTTTGCACAGCACCTCACATACTGACCCCTTGAAGTTTGTTATCAAAAAGTGGTTTAGACAAAAAAGTCATTTTTGAATATTTTTCGCAATGGCTGAAATATATTTTTTACGTTTTGAAAAATTTTAATACATAAACATTAAACCTGACTTGGTTTTACAACCAAGAATGCTTAATTGCTTAATGTCATGGAAAGTGAAACACTCTTCTGAGGGAATTTATTCACTACGGGACTCAAGATTGATACACAATAATGGTCTTCCGAATGTCCAATGTCCAAGTCGTCAAGCACCTCACCTTTATTACCCTTTTTTGGACCCCTTTTATATGCGCCTGTATAGATTCTTGTAAATTCTCCATATTTGACGAATGTGTTTCGATGACAGAAACATCGAGGCGCCGGGTAAGGGATTGTTCAAGTATTACGTAAGCAGAATTTGAACGTTACCATTTTTAACCCAACAAGAGGGAAAACCCTTGTCAGCATCTCTTATGATTACGTGAGCTATGATATATTTTTTATAAAATTTACTTAAGTTTTATATTGTTCAAATTTTATATCAAAATTACAAAAAGTTGTGAAGATAAATAAAAAGTGTGCTTACGTAATGGAAGTCCAGACCCCGCCGTGTCATCAAAAATAAGCAAATCAAAGACCCCTCACCCCCCTTTGGTGCTTACGTAATATTTGAACGGCCCCTAAGTGTGAGTAATTGCAACGGAGTCAAAAACGGGACAAACAACTCTAAACTTTATTTAAAAATCATAAGGCATTGTTTCAGCTGCAACATCTTGACGTAATTCTATGGATTCCTACTCGAGAAACTTCTGCCTTTATCTCGTTTGCGACATTATAACCCTTACAATTTACAGCTTCATCTTAGCATGTTCCTAGTTGCATCCTCAACTGAGCTGCTTTCTTCGCCAATATATGACAATGGCCATGCAAAATCGATAATAACTGGAACAGTTGTGTAATAGTTATTATATTATATATTTATATAAAGTATATATAGCTGCACATTTTCACTTTCTTAGTAACAGAGTGGTCAATAATTGGAATAGACTACCAGAAGAAGTGGTCACTGCGCCTTCCATAAATGCATATTTAAAAATAGTCCTTTAGCCACAAGAATAAATGTAGTAGTCCTATTCTAAGCCGGAAGCCACACGGCCTATACAATAATCCTTACAACCTACATATTCCATTCAAAATGTGCAGTGCAGTTTGTTGCCGCTTCTTCTGCACTTGCGCCTAGGGAGCGGCATAAACTTAGGTGTAAGTAACGATTTGACGTCAACATTTGTGCAAAAAAAAAACATAGTGACTATTATTAAAAGATTATAAATATCCTATGATAATAAAGATATTTTTAATTTTTTTTTTTGATAAAAGAATTTCTTTAAAAAAAATTCTTTGTATTTATATTGACACTCCACCCATTTCAAAAATATGTAACCTTTTGAAGACTGGGTTGACTGGAAGAGATCCCTTCTTGGGATAAGTCCGCCTTTGTACAAGTTATTTCTTTTTCCCTTTGTATTAAATATTGTACATTTAAATGTAATTTTTGTGTAATAAAGAAATTAAACAAACAAACAAACAAGAAAGTAAAAGGACCAACTTAAAATACATTTTTTTTCAGGTTTATACAATTAGCTGAAGAGAATTCTCGACCAGCGTTTGACTCGATACAAAGCTTCGTGAATGCCGTCGGGAGTGTCGCTATGATGCTGGAGAACACATTCTTTGCTCTCACTAGCTCTTTTAGAGCAATATTGGGTAGGTATTAATGATTTAGGCGTTCTGGCAGAATACCCTGTTTTGTATGGGGTTTTTAGTCCTCTTCTATATGTTTATCCATGATTAAATATACCAACATTCTAATTCACTTAAATTATGTGCAGGCGTAGCAGAGAACTTCGGTCGACTAAGGTCTCTATTCGCACAGTTCTGGTCCACTTTCGCCGTGGTGCGGTCACTGAACTGGCTCGTCCGGAAGCTGATGGTGTTGATCGGTATTAGGACTGAAAATGAATTTAAGGTCAGTGAATTTTATAACTTTTTTTATACATATAAGTACTTATTTTATTAGCTACCCTAAGTATATAACTTTCAGCTCCAATATGATGTATGTGGGTCGGATTAACCAATGAAAAATATTTATTGGTTATTAGTATGACTTTAACTTGACTGCCTCTGTAGTCCAGTGGTTAAGGCGTTTGCCTTGTGATCTGAAAGTCGTGGCTTCAAATCCTATTGGGAAGCATACTTTGTGATAAGTTGTTTCCAGTATGGTTAGGATATTGCAGGTTTGAATCACATGATTATCCGAAAAGAATGATGATTCCGTGCTTCGGAAGGCACGTAAAGATGTGGGCTCCGAACGCCATCTAGCGTGATTAAACTTAAACCTATCCTAGGATTGGTTCTAGTCTACCCTTTGGGTTGCGGAGGTCAGACGGCAGTCGCTATGTGTAAAAACCAGTAACCTCGTCAAATCACCTAGGTGTGGTAGCGGACCCCGGGCTCTGAAGTGTTTTCGCTGAGGATGCAACCGGGAATACGCTCGGATAATGATGATTAAGAATGACATTAACAGCCATTCTTAGATTATATGCATGTGAGAAGAGTACTAACATAGTTTAGTGGCAGTCCCTAATTCAGTATGTTTGTACATTTAAATTAGACGCTTGAACTGTAACAATAGAAATTGAAACAATGGGAACACTTGAATAATTCACAATTCAATAAATTATAGCAATTATGTAAAAATATTTTTTAAATACTACTTAGTGATTTCAAACTGTTAAGATATATGTTAATTGTTATCTATTTAAACATTTATTGTGAAATAACGGGTTTGTGTTGTTATTTAATTTAAAATATTTCTTTCTTTGAACCTTTCGACTCGAGAATAAATAAATATATAGGGACAAATCACACTGATTGAGCTAGCCCCAACGTTAGTTTAAACTTGTGTTATAGGATACCAAGTCAACGATACTATATTTTATAATAAATACATATGTAGAATTGTAGATAACACCTAAAACCCAGGAAAATTTTAAAAAGGCCATTTCCCAACTTGCCCTGGCTGGGGATCGAATCCAAAACCGCCGGAGTGACGGACCGGCGTATTAACTACTACGCCACGGTCGTCAAAAAGAAGAAGAAAAATCCAACAGGTATAAACAGTCGGGGTGCAGCCTACACTCTGATTTTACGCAACGCCGCTGAGCCATATACCTAAATTGCATTCGTTTTACAAAACATATGTCCATATGTTATTGTTCAAAATTAAATAAAAAACGTCGTGTTTTTATCACAGTATCTTAATATGCAAATCTATACGTAGCTGGTTTTTGATAACAAGCCACGAGATGTGGAATATTGTTTCTCTGTTCTTTGTTCGTATCTGGTTGCCAAATTGATAATGATAACACTATCTTCAGGATGATAGGGAAAATGGCGTTCATAATAAAAGTCATATGATAGCATGATAAAGTAAAAACAAAATTAACATCTTTACAATTGTTTCAGTGTGCTTTTTTTTCATGAAAGATATGACGATTTTCGACCTCCCTTTTGTATTTGCCAACCAACTAAAAGTTCGACTGTCGTAGAAGTTCCATATTATATCACTGATAGAACTAGTGCTAATGCATGTCAAATGATTTACAATAATACAGGATAATTTTTAATAATAAGCTTGGTCCACTAAAATCATCATCATCATTTTAGCCGCATAACGTCCACTAAATGATTGTTCTTATTATTCTTTAAATGTTTTAAGTACATTTTTTTCTTTTTAACTTTTCAGCTACGAACAATAATTCTCTAGAATCGTAAGTAATCCCGAAAAATCATTCCACGCGATATGTACCGCGGCGGGCGGGGCTTAAAATATGAACAGCGCGGCGCGACAGTTCGCCGTGACACTCGAGTCGTGCGGTTGCGTCGCAAGAAGTTTCCTTTGAGAATATTGCTGTGTTTTTGCGATAATCGATTCATTAAAAATGCCGTCATGTGCCGTGAAGTGGTGTAGAAGCCATACAGTCATGAAAATTAGTTATTCAAAAAAAAGTTACACGTAAACAAGTTTATTTATTTTAGCTTAGCGTACTGCATAATAGGTACCATCGGCGCGTTGTATCTCACCGCTCATTGCGTTGACTGACCCACCCGACCGACGACGACGCGTGAACTTGTTGCGACCAATCGCATGCATCTTTGTCTATGTGTGCGTTCGAGTTTTGTTGTAATTACTGTTCGTTTGTTCGCTTAAATGGAATCAGAATCGAAGCGGTGAATGTAGGAGCGTTCGGTTTCTACAGAATTATATTTCGATGCTTTTTAGCTATTTTGTAACTTAGATACATTATCTGTGGCGAAAGAAACTTGAGTCCCACAACACTGGGAATCCTAGTGTGGGACCGGTAATATCTTTATAATATTATCTTTTCGTCTTTGGAGCAATCATTGACATGAATATAAGTACATAGATCTCGTTGGGAGCAATAAAGTATTTATTTTACAGCACTGATGTAGATAGACTACTCACCCTTCAAAAGAAGTGTATAAGAATAATTGTTAATATTAGGTCCTTACATATGAAATTGCCGTTCAGTATCAAAAAAGTGAAACAAGTTTTTTTTAATGAAATTATTATTTAATCAATCGAAGTATGCGCCGTTGTTATCGATACACTTCCGCCATTTTATAGGCAGATCATTGATACCTTTGGAAAAAAAATCCTGGGAGCGAGAGTCTATGAACTGTTTGAAGGCGGTTTTGACTGCCTCATCAGATTTGAAATTTTTTCCTTGTAAAAAGTTATCCAAATTTTGAAAAAAGTGGTAATCGGTTGGGGCAAGATCTGGAGAGTATGGTGGGTGACGCAGAGGTTCCAGTCGCAGCTCCTCTAACTTGGCGATCGTTTGATGTGCAGTGTGTGGTCTAGCGTTATCCTGAAGAAGCAGTGGGCTAGAGCAATTCATCAGTCTCGGTTGTTTAATGGCGAGCTTTTCCATCATTGTTTGCAATTGTTGGCAATACAAGTCTGCAGTAATCGTCTGGCCTGATCTCAAGAAGCTGTAGTGGATAACACCAGCACTGATCCACCAAACATTAACCAGAATCTTCTTTTTGGTCAGTCTTCGCTTAGGACAAGTTTGGCCGGTTCTCCAGGGTCAAGCCATTGTGATGATCGCTTCCGATTGTCGTACAGGATCCATTTCTCATCACAAGTCACGATACGGTTCAAAATCCCCTCATTATTGTGGCGATTAAGCAAAGAAACGCAGCAAGCAACGCGTGTTTGTTGGTTTGCTTCAGTCAATTCGTGTGGTACCCACTTTTCGAGTTTTTTAATTTTTCCGATTTGGCGCAAGTGGATAAGTATCGTTTTGTCACTTACGCCGAAGGCTGCTGCTAATTCGGAAGTGGTTTGAAATGAATCCGCTTCCACTATCGCCTTCAATTCTTCGTTATTCACTTGAGTATCAGGTCGTCCACGAGGCTCATTGTGTAAATTGAAATTTCCAGAACGGAAACGTTGAAACCAAAAACGCACCGTTCGTTCGTTAGCGGTGCCTGGTCCATACACGTCGTTAATTCTTCGAGTCGTTTCTGCAGCACTGGTGCCACGGTGGAACTCGTATTCGTAAATACCGCGAATTTTCAATTTGTCCATAGTTGTTGTTATAGCAATGTTGAAACTCAAACAAATGATGTTAAAACAAATGAAATACGAATTTTAAAACAATATTTTTTTGGCTTTATTTCGAAATAAATTTGAATTTGGAATTCCTAATGAAACGCAAGATATTTGATTTTAAAGTTGCCAGTATTGAAAATTGGCAATTTCATATGTAAGGACCTAATATTATATAAAAGGGACGGAGAGCTGCAAGCCTTATTTTAAGGATTTAGAAATATTAACTTTACCGTCTATTTATATTTTGGAGGCCTGTAAGTTTGTCCGTAAATATCCCCAATTTTATACAAGGAAGGAAGACTTGCCGCGTTGATATCCCACTCGGAAGAAAAATAATTAGTTACACCCACTTCCAAGCTAGAGATATTTAAGTCTGGCCCGCTAGCTATGACGATAAAAATTTATAATGCCCTACCCGACAGCCTACGAAATGAAGAAAATAATTCACTTTTTATAAAAAAAAATTAAATCGATTTTAGCAAATAAAACGTATTATAAATTAGACGAGTACTTTAACGATAAAAAATTTAATTGAAATTGACATTATAAAGTATAGGTAGGTACCAAATAAACATTGACATTCATTGACATTACTTTTTTTTACTTACATTAATTTACTTTAATTAACGATCTTGCTGACAATAAATTAAAAAAGAACCTTATTGGTAAACACTTAGGTAAGGCTTATATACATAAATTAACTGCATGTCATAAAACTCGCTTGCCGTTCCAAATTTTGTTTTGCGATACCCGACAGGGTTCATAGTGTGCTATTTTAATACAGTGACTTTAAGTAGTTAGAACTGATGTACATTATGAAATGCAATAAATGAATTGAATTGAATTTACTAGCTGACCCGGCGAACTTCGTTGCGCCCGTTCCCGTTCCTTTGTCCATATTATCTCACCGCTTAAACCTTCCCTGGACTACGACAAACATTTCAAAACCAAAATCAGCTAAATAGGCCGAGCCGTTCTCGAGTTTTGGCGAGACAAATGAACAGCAATTGATTTTTATATATAACGTCTAACAAAATATACTGAAACTATTTTAAGGGTGAATTCAGTCCATGAAATATGAAAAATATTTTTTTGCTTTCCATACAAACTCCGATCAGCTGATCGCTCAACTACTATGGGAGGCCAAAAATTATTTTTCATATTTTGATATATATGTTCCTTGGGGAAAGTTGTTCAGTATCATGGACTGAATTCACCCTTAAAATAGTTTCAGTATATTTTGTTAGACCCTGTATAAAGAGATTTATTATGTTCTTATTAAATAGTCTATTTCATCTCCCACTTTAGGCGTGGGCGGAAGCCGTGGCAGCCACGCCATCAGGCACCGCATCCCCAGAGCAAAAGGCGCGAGGTTCGAGCTGGCCCGTGCTCTTGTTCTTCGGAGTGGTGGCAGCGGCGCCATACATCGTGCTGCGGATGATGCAGGGACTCTCCTGTAGCATACATGAAAGATGTGAGTTTTTTGTTGACCGAAACCGAGACTACTCCTTTTGTTAGGTCAGTCCAGAAGTGTAGCAGGTAATACCCAATTATTACAATACAAACTGTTTAATCTTCTTCTTTGCGTGTCGATGGTCTTTTTTGTCTATATTTTGTCAGCCCAGTAGAGAGCCACTGCGACGGCGTTATCATTAGCCGCAAGTAAATCTTCCAGGGTACAGGTGGTAGGGCACCCGGGACAGAAAAGCAGGTGACTGTTTAATCAAAATAATGATCCATAACAAAAAACTGTTCACACCTCGAGCTCTTCACGGCAGCCAATCAGCAACAGAATGATACCGCTTCAATCAGTATGGTTGTACGAAATATAATTCATGGCTAAACGAATTTACCTAAGTGAAGTTCTACCAAAATTATATGAGATTGTACCGCAGCGAAGAAATTTAATCTCCCTCCCACCCCGTACGACATCGGATGTATGGAACATACAGTTACCATGTCATACATACCCCGAGTTGCAGCATGGGGACTTCTGATCCTGGCTCTGAACTGAATAAAGTAAGTTCCGTTCGTTCCAGCTGAACTAAACGAAGGTATACGAACGACCAAACAGGTATTATTTTTTATTTAAAAAAATGATTTTTTTAAGGTGTTTTTTTTAAACTTTAAAAATGTATCACGGTTTTCAATTAAAATTCACGTTCATTTAAATTTCACGTGAAAGACACGACCTTCCATGGTAATTAAATTTCGAAGCTGCAGTAATTGAAATATAATTTAGTTTTGGCCCAGTCATGTACCCAATTGTAATGAAAGCGGTCCATAGTCCAATGTTTGAAACTTCATTAGCTCTTGATTTTACTATCTTACCCATTGACCGCGCGAGCAAAGCGCCTCAGTTTCGAGATTAGCCAAAAATGCTTTTGTCCGTCTGTCTGTCTGTTCCCGCCTACAGGTCACATTTTTCAACCTATTTTGACAAAAATTGGCACACAAGTTCCTTGATTTTTTTTTATTTTTTTGTTGATCGCGGGTTTTGATTGGGAAAGAAATAGGGAGGAAATATTGACGGGTTTCAATTAAATTTGAGAGGCACACCAAGTAAGATGTTGCAAAAAAAATCCAAAAGGGGGGAGTGAAGGGGGAAATGCGGGGAAGTTTACTGTAGCGTTATAGAGGTATATGGACGGATTGCACTGAAATAGCTTTGCTAAGACAGGGAAAAGGGAAAGTGTCGGTGATTGCATGGTTATAAGGAGTTGCGAGATCTGACTGCCTCCGCGGTCCAGTGGTCAAGGCGTTTGCCTTGTGATCCAGAGGTCATGGGTTCAAATCCCATACTAGGAAGCATACTTTGTTAAAAGTTGTTTCCAGTCTGTTTAGGATATTGCAGGCTTGAATCACCTGATTATCCGAAAAGAAAGATGATTCCGTGCTTCGGAAGGCACGTAAAGCCACTGGTCCCGAACGCCATCTAGAGTTTGTACCTATCCTAGGATTGGTTCTGGTCTACCCTTTGGGTTGCGGAGGTTAGACGGCAGTCGCTCTGTGTAAAAACCAGTAACCTCGTCGTATCCCCTAGGGTAGGTAGCGGACCCCGGGCTCTGAAGCGTCACCGCTGACGATGCAACCGGGAACACGACCGGGTGATGATGATGATGAAGGACTTGCGAGGTCTACTGTTCTCACAGGACCTCTAGTATTATTAATGCGAATGTTTACTTTTGTGCGCCCGCGCCGCTTGCCACCGACTTGTGAAAAATCAATGCGTTTTCTTCATTTGACGACCTCCGTGGCGTAATGATCAACACGCTAGACCGCTAATCCGGAGGTTCTGGGTTCGATTCCCAGCCAGGGCAAGTTGGAAAATGGCCTTTTTCAAATTGTCCCGGGTCTTGGGTGTTTATCTATACATGTATTTATCATAAAATATAGTATCGTTGAGTTAGTATCCCATAACACAAGTTTAAAACTTACTTTGGGGCTAGCTTAATCGGTGTGATTTGTCCGTATATATTTATATTTATTTATTTATTATTATTTCCAGTAAACGACCCAACAACGTGGCAAGAGCCGCTCACCGCAGTTGCCCAGTACGACTACCAAGCCACCTCGCCACAGGAACTTAGTTTCTCCGCCAACCAGGTACAAATCAACCACAAATCATAATAATAATAAAACAAAAATAAACTTCGGCATTTCCATACAAAAGTGTACGGCCACCCGAAATTGTATGGAAATGTCGTTTTTTTTTTTGTTTTTTTACTGTTATTTTAATTTCATTTCACACTAGTGATCTAGTAAAGCCCGTGGTTCGATTTATCACGGGTATGTCCCTTCCACGTTGTATAAGGACAAATCACACTGATTGAGCCAGCCTCAAAGTAAGTTTTAAACTTGTATTATGGGATGTGTATCAAAGATACAATATTTTAAAATAAATACATATATAGATAAACACCCAAAACCCAGGACAGTTTCTTAAAAGCCATTTCCATCTTGCATCTTGAGATCGAACCCAGAACCTTAAACAATCACGTCTTTATCCCTCTTGGGGCAGACAGAGCAGTTTGGATATTGATTGCGGCTCTAAGCAGTCAGAGCCTATAGCTGCAAGACTCATAGCCCATTCTAAGGCCTCTGCCACACGGGCGTCGCCACTGCGCTGCGTCGTCGCAACGCAATAATTTCAACGCAGTATATGCCACACGAATGCTGCGTCGTCGTTGCCTCAAAGCAGCTATCTCGCTCCGTCGTTTCAACGCAGTTCCCTTCCCCGCCTCGTCTCCCTCCTCTCCTTGCCCGTTGCGTCGCCATCCGTCATTTCATGTCGTATGGCATGTCGTTCAGGTTTATATGTAAAACGACGGAGCGTCACCGCTCAGTCGACGCAACGCTAACGCAACGCACAGACGACGCCCATGTGGCATCGCCCTTAGCGTGATGGTGGGAGAGAAGGTGGGAAAAGTAATTAAAATAGTGATGGGTTGCTAATCGCATCGCCTATTAACATGATTCACATTTTTGCCCATTCCATTCAAGAGAAGCGGTTGGTACATTCTAAGTTTTTTTATTACTCCCAACCCAGCATGGGAATTAATAAATATTCATTAAATGGGTTTTGTTTCTTACCATTCACCAAGGTCCTGACCCTGGCCCCTCAAGCCCTACAAGGTCATCTGTGGAACAGCGGTTGGGTGATGGCGTCCACGGACCGACAGAACGCGGGTTTGATTCCAGTGCCCTACATCAAAGTCATCAAGCCAGGCGGCCGAGGCAGCGCTGTGGAGACAACGGATAATACGGTGAAGAGTGAGAATGTGGATATGGAGAAACATTTCGAAAATGAATTGTAGGTTGTTGATGGGAAAGATTGAGCTAGACTTGTGTTGTACCTTTAGGGTTGGGCTACATCTGACAGCACGGAACAGCATTTTCCAATGCTGCTATACTTTTGTGTCGCTCAGAACCGTCATTTGCTAGAACGAGAAACAGAGCGGGAATGCAGCCGCATCGCCGATTCCGCGGCATACCCGCTCTCTTTCTCACTCTATCAAATGACGGTTCTAAGCGACAGAAAAGGATAGCAGCATAGGAAAGTGCTGTTCCGTGCTGACAGATGTAGCCCAACTCTTACAACGTTATAGAAATACGTTATAACGCTGTAACGAAATAACGCTAAGAATCGAAATGAGTATCATAATAATGCTACCAAAACGGAAATACTGCTATTATTAAACTATTTGTAACCATTAAGAGCCCCTTTACCCTAGACAGAATCGAGACTGCGATACAAACGTAGTCTTGCCTAGATATATGCAATTTCTTAAATCTGACTTGTCATTTCAAAATAAAAACTAGATTACGTTTGTATGGAAATGACTAGGGTAAGGGCACAGAATACAGTAAGAGTAAACAGAAGGGAATCTCCTAAGGTACGCGCAATATGCGTCCCCGTTCCCCGCACCCGCACCTCTCCCCCGGTTCTTGACGGCCAACGTGAGTCATCGAGGCGAAAACGGGGACGGGGAACGGGGACGCATATTGCGCGTACCTTAGGAGATTCCGGCCTGTGGTAAGGGGACTCGATGGTAAAATATTTCCCAAAATTGAACCTTATGACTTTGACATAAAGTTTAAGCCTACAAAAATTATACCTACGATGCCCGTTTATGAGCTAAAATATCATAACAACACTATCGCAAAGGTTTAGACAGACGGACCGCATTTCAACTGCAAAATTGCAGTGGCTGCAAACTTACTGCAATTTGACTGCGCGGTTGTTGCAGTCGGCGTGCAGTTGGTGTACAGTTTCATTGCAGTCATGCCAACTGGAATCGAACAGCATCTCAACTACAATTGGTAGTCGAAATGCAGTTGTGTGACGGTCCTAGGCTTCTGTCTAGAGCCAAAGACGCAGTTTTTTCTCTGTATGCAGCAGAAAGTAATTTTGTAGTTCCATTTACTCATATTTCAAAATCCATTTATTATTGCTTCTATTTACTTAGGTACTCAAAAAGAAATACATATTACCTTTCCAACAGATTTTATTTGTACTATAGGTACAGGGTCTTACGAAATATACTGTAACTATTTTAATGGTAGATTCAGTCAATTATACTGAACAACTTTTCCCAAGGAACATATATCGAAATATGAAAAATATTACTTTGCTTTCCATACAAACTCGGATCAGCTAATCAGTCAATATGTATTCAAAGTCAAATGTCAGTCAAAATGGAGGTCAAAATTATTTTTCGTATTTCGATATGTTCCTTGTGGAAACTTGTTCAATATCAAGGACAGTATATTTTGTTAGATGCTGTATATATGTATATTTACATGTGATAGATAAGCTACGAACAATAATTCTCTAGAAGCGTAACTAATCCCGAAAAATCATTCCATGCGATATTATGTACCGCGGCGGGCGGGATTTAAAATATGAAACGCGCGGCGCGACAGTTTGCCGTGACACTCAAGTCGTGCGGTTGCGTCGCAAAAAGTTTCCTTTAAAAATATTACTGTGTTTTTGCGATAATCGATTCATAAAAAATGCCGTCATGTGCCGTGAAGTGGTGTTGCCATACAGACATGAAAAACACAGGACTCACCTTTCATATGTAAGTGAATAAACATTTTAATAATCCATACTTGACATCTATTGACACCTATGTGTGTTTGAGTGTTTCGTTGTAATTACTATATTGTTTGCATAAATGGAATCAAAATCGAAACGGTGAATGTAGGAGCATTATATTTATAGAGAATTATTGTTCGTAGTAGATAAGTGATACTTTTGAACATTTTTTACATTGTACAGGTGGTGTTTAGTGTAGTGACATAATTGTTTTATTTTTTTCTTCTTTTTTTCTTTTAAATAGACTGGTCTGCATTTCCAATCCTTATTTTATATATCAAATGGTAATAGCTTTATTTTACTTTTTTATAATGTAAATCACTTGTAAATAACTTTTGTTTTGAACGAAAATGTGAAAATTTGTCCAAAATGTACCTGCATTCCAGAATTATAATTGAACATGTAAGGGCATCCGCTACGTTAAAAGGGCGCACGAGATGTGTTCAGTCTATCTCTCTCACAAACTGGGACGTGGGACAGAGACACGGCATCACGCGACGGATTTTGCTATCTCTTTCGCACGTAGACCTTGTGACAGAGATAGACTGAACCCGTCGCGTGCGCCCGCGTAGCGGACGTAAAATGGACATAATATTATGTATCTTCAATGAAATATGTTTAATATTTATCTTGTTATTTATTGATTTATGATCTAGTCCTCATTTTTAATGTGTGAACTGCCACGTTAGCAGAGAAGACGTAAAACTGCATAAAACGCCTTGGGCGGAAATAAAAAAGTCTCAGATTATATTTTCCGATTTCCCATACAAAATCCATTTGGCTGAGCGCCGATTTGTTTTGGAAGCCGATTTTTTTTTCGTTTTTCTATAATTGTTTTTATGAAAAGTGGTTCAGTATTACGGACTGAACTTGCTCCAAAAATGTTACCAATGGTGATTGTGGTGAAGCGATAAAAATCATTTTCTCGCTCGCGTACTTTTATACAACGTGGAAGGGACATACCCGTTATAAATCGAACTACTGTCTATACTAGATCATTATAGTAATGAAATTAAAATAACAGCCAAAAATTTAATAAAATTTCGACATTTCCATACAAAAATGTGCAGCCGCCTGGGCCATTTGTAAGGGAATGTCGAAATTTTGTTTGGTGTTTTGACTGTTATTTTAATTTCATTATACTTGAGTGATCTAGTATAGCCCATGGTTCGATTTATTAACGGGTATGTCCCTTTCACGCGAGAGAGAGAGAATGATCTTCGTCGCTTCGTTCCATTCGTTACATGGCACGGCTATATACAAAGTTAATTTCTACACGCATATCGCGTAGCATTTGGTTTTGATGACAACCGACCCTAAATACATTAAGCTTCGTTCGCGTGATTATTCTATAATTTAACTCCTATGGAATGGTTAATTTTATCAGTAGGTATTGGACAGTATTCAAAATGACAATTCGTATTATGGCGTACGCTGCATCAGGCGGACAAAGAAACCCAGTTTCACAATCATCCTAAACTACAAAGAAAAGTTTATATTTTCTTTTTTTATACTATGAAACGTTTCGGAGTGAGGGGCATGAGATCATTAAGTCTTTTTCTTGTCAAGGGGTGTATAATGACAGATTACTTAATGACTTTGACATTGTCATGACATTACGACATGTGTTGCCCTCCTTCCAACGTCTTTTTGTTTTTGTCATGAAAACAATAATTTTATTTCAATGTAATAAGGTTGAGATTCGTCTGTGTGTGCGGCCAAATGTGGCCGCTTTGGAGCTGAGAGAAAGGGACACAAGCATGAGTAGATTTGGAGGGGGGGGGGGGTCAAATTCTGCATCTACCACGGGACTGGACCACACCTAAGTTTTCTTTCAGAAAAGTTACAAAAAATAGTCTAGGTCTATAGTTACAAACGCGTACATGTAGGTACTATGTATGTTTTGTCGCGGACATCCGCGTGACGCAACGCTAACAGGTTTAGGTGAACGATTAATAAAATAGCAATTCGCTAAATCAATTCGTAAATAAATTCTAATGTTATCTTAGGATAAGCTTTCTGGGTGCAATGGACTTATGTTATGGGATTAGTTGTCTCTAGTTTATAGCGAGGGATGGACTGATTTTGTTATTATTATGAATAATAAACTATTGAAATACATAATACTCTCGTATTTAATTATTATTTTGCACCCTTCTTCGGTCCTTCGGAGCTCGATGTAGTTTGATTCACATAGAATGGCGTCTGTGAACCACAAATTATATAGTAGTGCTGTGAACTTAGCTGCGAGCGCCAGTGCGCAGGTACATACGGCGGAAGGGCAACCGCGGTTCGCGGCCTCCCCGCCGGCGCTGTGCCGCCCCGCTGACACCTAAAACTCGCTACTGCGACGCGACTTGTGACTAATTTCACAGACGCCTTTCTTTTTGAATCGAATTATAACAAGCAAAACTCAGATTAAAGATAAGTACTAAGAAGCAAAACAACTAATTGTACCACTGTATAAAGGAAAGGGTTCACAGCAAGACTAAAAACTACCGACGCATTAGTCTTCTTAGCGTGGTTGGCAAATTGTATGCAAAGGTCTTGATAGAAAGGGTTGTGAAAGATACCAACGAGAAGATATGGGATGTACAAGCGGGATTTAGAAAGGGTATGGGATGCACGGATCAGGTCTTTTCTTTAAGATGCAATTTTTTAGAGAAACTTTTGGCCAAAGGTCGAAAAGTCTATTGCATCTTCGTAGATTTAGAAAAGGCCTATGATAGAGTGGTAAGGAATGAATTGTGGTCAACACTGTCTACGTATGGGTTGAGCAGCCATCTGATCCAGGTACTGAAATCTCTTTATAAGGATTCTAGTGCTTGTGTCAGAATTGACGGCGAATACACAGACTGGTTTAAAAGGTGTTAGACAGGGATGTGTAGCGTCGCCTTGGCTGTTAAACTTATTCAAGGACAGTTGTTTGACAGATTTGAAAGAAGATGAATGTGGTGTTAGAATGGATGAGTTATTTATCAAATGCCTTCTCTATGCCGATGACCAAGTTATACTTGCGGACTCAGAGGAGGAATTACAGAGGATGATAACTGTTATGAATAATGCATTAGAAAAAAAGGGTATGAAAGTTAATGTAAGTAAGACTAAAGTTAGGTTTTTGAAAGGGATGATAGTTCAACAGAATGCAATATTTTAATAAATAGGGTGAGAGTGGAGCAAGTGAAAGAGTTTGTATATTAAGGATGTAAGTTTACAAAAGATGGCAAGCACGAGGGTGATGTGGACAGAAGAGTGAATGCGGGTAACCAAGTGAATGGAGCGTTGCATTCCTTTATGACCAGCAGGAAGGTATCAGATAAGGCACGTCTTGCTGTTCATAAAGGAGTAGGTACTAATATCTACTTTAATGTACGGTAGTGAGAGTTGGGTATGGCAGAGAAAGCATGAAAGCAGAATAAATGCAGTTGAAATGCGAGCGCTGAGGAGTATGTGTGGTGTTACCTTGAAAGACCGAATAAGAAATGATGTTATAAGGGATCGGTGTGGAGTGAAAGAGGACGTAGTGACAAAAGTAGAACAAGGGATGTTAAGATAGTTTGGGCATTTAGAAAGGATGGATGAAAATAGATTAACAAAAAATATTTATAAGGTAAGTGTGAAAGGAAGAGCGGGA
Source organism: Acrobasis repandana (assembly GCA_963576875.1). Classification (NCBI taxonomy): domain Eukaryota; kingdom Metazoa; phylum Arthropoda; class Insecta; order Lepidoptera; family Pyralidae; genus Acrobasis; species Acrobasis repandana. The sequence goes on from OY756238.1 coordinate 7,384,658, forward strand.
CAGGGTCGACCTCGGCGAACGTTCTGCGATCAGATTGCAGACGATCTGAAAAAGGGAGAGGTAAGAAGTACACGTAACCGAAGGGCATGTATGAAGAGGTTGATGAGTGTAGATGTAGCGAAAGAGGTCTGTCAAGATCGTAGCAAGTGGAGGTCCATAGTCTCTGCCTACCCCTGTGGGAAACAGGCGTGATAGTATGTATGTATGTAAGCAAAACAACAAAAAAATATACTTGAGGCTAATTGACAACTAAAACTATTCTTTGGAAATTTAAGCGCTGATTTATACTGGAATGCGGCCGACAGCGCACTTTCACTGTCAAAACATATTCACCTTTATCTTCAAAATTCATAGTATACAGGGTGACTATTTGTCCACCTGCAAAATTTTTTCTATAAAACATTAACAACTTTCTATAAAAAAGTTATTAAAAATCGATAAAAATATTTCGTCCTCTCATACAAATCAGCGCTCAGCCAAACGGATTTTGTATGGAAGGACGAAATTTTTATCGATTTTTAATAACTTTTTTAATAGAAAGTTGATCAGTATCATGGACTGAAATGTATCGCTTCAAAAATTTAGCTGGTGGATAAAAAGTCAGCCTGTATAAAACATAGATAGTTGCCGCTGCTGATGTTTTTCTCAAGCTATATGCATTTTGTACTACATCATAGAATTAAAGGTGAATATGGTTTTACAGTGAATGCGCTGCCATTGCAGTATGAATTGGCGCATAAAGAATTCTTTTAGCACGGAATACCGACCCAGAAGAATGTTCCGGGCAATGATTTTTACCTACAAAGGCCATTCACTTTGCGGTGGGTTTTTGGTAAGGGTCAATTCATATTAGCGCAGAGTTGAAGCGTCAAATTCTTCGCAAGTTGCATTCGCGTGAATTCCTAAATAAATTCACACTATTTTACGTCGGAGTCTTCGGACTGACGAACGACACGTTTGTTCGCGTAGTAGGCGCTTGAGTTCGTGTCTTTTGTATCTCAGAAGAAAAATGTGCATTACGTTGTAAGGCGAATTTGCTGTTGTGTGCGTGGTATGAGGGCCACTTTGTTAAAACTCTAAACTGTGTCTCAAATTGACTCTTCGATGCGCTCTGCGCTAGAATGAATCAATTGACTCTTAACGATTGTCACGTTCAATACGTCCCATGCTCCCATGTCACTGGCAATCTATTTTATGCTGGTAAGTGTCAACAGTTGTGACTTGTGACTGCACATAGGTATGTTGAATTCGAAAATGTAGTGTACTTAAGTACTCGGACACTTATTTTTTCGCATTTTGAAAAGTGTGTAAATAAAAAATAGTACATATAGCAAAGCTGTAGGTTGAAAATGAAAACTCAAATAAGGTTTTAGTTTTATTGTAAAGTCATAGTCTAATTTACAAGTAGGGTTCGGGGAACTCGAAGGTGACTTCGCGCCCCGTCAGCTTCTTGTAGACGGACTGGAAGGTGTCCACCTGTGGGCAAAACAAATAACGTAATAGCGTCATATGGGCAAAGTCAACGTCATGAGTGGATGTATGTTGTGCCGTCCCTGGGAACTGAAAATATTTCCATACATATTCAAGGCAATATTCCTAAAAATCTAAATTTAGGGGAATATACGGATATAGGAAATATTTACTGAAATATTGGGAATATTCCCGTAAATTTGGAATATTTCCAGCGGCACATTACTGTCACGTAGCAATGGAAGTCAAAAACATCTAAAGATAGATTAGTAGTTAATATAGCTCTTAACCTCGTTCCGGGAACCTGTTTCCTTATGTAGGTCCTGCTTATTTATGGGCCGTTTGCAGGTGAAGTAAAGGTTAACAAAGTTAGTGAACCTGGGCTGAGGGCGCTGTAAATCCGTATTCATGGCATCCACCTATGCAATGGGTTGACGACATAATCAAAGTCGTGGGTCGCACCTGGATGAGAACAGCACAGGATCGAGATGGGTGGCGAAAAGAGAGGCCTATTATGCTCAGCAGTGGGCGGAAGTAGGGCTGGGGTGATGATGGTGATGATGGTGGTGATGATGATGACAGGACTAACACGGAAATCCCTAGACAGACCTATGAGACAAGACTTGCTGACAAAGCTGAGACGGATTTTCAAAGGAAGTGGTGATAGTTGGCTCACATACGCAAAACCCAATACTAATATTGGGGTAAAGAGGTGACGTAGAAGCGTAGGCAAACAAGTACATGAATCCGATTCTTGCCCATTCCCTCGATCGGCTTTTACGACCTGCACGGGAAGAGAAGCAGCTGGTACATTCTATGTTCTGAGTAAAGGGCTTGTTATATAATACCTTGTGTTCAATGGTGGTCTGTTGGTTCTTGTCCAGGTGCACTTTGATGAGCTGTGAGCCGTCCAACTTGATCCTGATGCGCTTGCCGACGATCTCAGCGGGGAACACGAGGTCCTCTAGGATAGCGTCGTATACTGACGTCAGCGTTCTGAGAATTACAAAGGGAGTGTTGATGAAATTACATTTTATGTTCACACATCTTTTGGTGAAAGCTTCGGATAAATTGTTAGAGATAATGCAGACGTGTTCCCTTTCTATTTTTTACTCTATCTAAATATACCTACTAAAATGAGTGTGAAAATGATGACAGATTAACATGTTTTTTTTTTTTTAAATGTAGTGCCTGACAAAAGTATTTTGCGAATTAATGGGAGAAAAATTGTCGGTCCTTCGAGACCTTTGTGAGGATGTGCGTCCTTGGCATGGGCCCATGTGCATGCCCTTATGGTAGACTTTTGTGCCACAGAACATGACGATGACAGAAAATAAGTTGGCCTATGCCCTTAATAGTTACTTGCGATTATGTCAGAATAGTAGACCTTGCAAGCTCTTATGCATTAACCAACACTCTCCTCTTTCCCCTGGCTTAGCAAAGCCATTTCAGTGAAATCTGTCTATATTTAAAATTTTTGGATTTGATAAATAATTATATAAATGACTAGCAGTCCACCCCGGCTTCGCCCGTGGTACACACATAGCCTATGTCACTCGGGAATAGTGTAGCTTTCCAACGGTGAAAGAATTTTTTAAATCGGCCTAGTACTTTTTGAGCCTATTCATTACAAACATACAAAAATAGGTACAAATCTTTCCTCTTTATAATATTAGTGTAGAAGTGTAGATCTATAAATAAAAAAGTACCTGGAACGTGGCCTCTTCTGTTTGTTAGCTACACGTGTTTTGTGGCTAGGCTTGGGTAAGATCTTGCGATCACCGATGAATACGACGTGTTTGCCGCTGAACTTCTTTTCCAATTCTCGCACCAATCGGATCTGGATCTTTTGGAAGGCCTTCAGTTTGGGCATAGGCACATAAATGATGATTGACTGGAATAAAAAAGTAATGGAAATTTAACATGTGACGTTTGTTGTTTTTGTGTATGTAAGTGGCCAACAATGGTGTCAGATTTTTCAAGCTGCCTCAAGGCATCTAACATAGCTTGACGACTGCCATGTGTGTGTACATGTGAAGTGAGCATTTGAGATACTTGCAACGAATGTCACACTTCAGGGTGACCCATGTAGATATGCTCCCTTATAGTTTGTTTGTTGACCTGCTCAGACTTGTGTAATTACTGTGATAAGATGGAGGACTTGATACATGTCTAGCTGGAATGTGACCAGTAGAGATGAAACGGATATCTGGTAACTATCCGGTATTCTGCCTATCCGGCCGCCATAATACTATCCGGCTGAATACCGGATAGCTACTATTCTGCCGGATGTCTATCGAGCCGAATAAAAAAAAAAACTGGATAAAAGAAACATATTTTTGAGTAATTATTTACTTTATTTAGTTCGTCTTAGTATCACTTAACTTAAATATAATTGGTTTTAGTGTGTGAAATAGACATAATCAGCTCTGAGCTGCTCGTCTATAACAAATAAAATAAATAAATAATTTTTAATCACACAATAGTTAATTAATGTAATACAAATAAAATTAATGAATTAGTACTCATACTGCACTAAGGGCAAATTATGGTAAATAAATACTAATTTCTCTGCATTGAGAGGTAGCAGGCGGTTGCGTTTCTCTTCATAAGGCCAGCTTCAGAAAAAAGTTTTTCGCTGTACACACTGCTGCAAGGTGCAGAAAGGTAGATTTTGGCAAACTTTGTTTCGACAAGACCTGAATCGAACCGAGTCCACCCGATCGTTCGCGCGCCGCCTACACAAACGGCTAAGTTTCGCCGGATGTCCGGCGGCCAGATATCTGGCCATCCGGCCACATGATCAGCCGAATATCCAGTATCCGTTTCATCTCTAGTGACCAGTGTACTTACCTACCCTATGTGACCGATTTGTAATGGAATTATCAATGTGCAATGGTGAGCAATCCACTATCACATGGCAAAAGCCATGCTAGAAACTATTTAAAGTCCCCTATGAGGGTGGGATAGCCACACGAAGTGAACTGAACCCTTTGAAAAAAAAAAAAAAAGATTTCTCTTGTTACACATTCACATTTTTTACTGTCCCCAGCGCTAAGGTGCCACCTTTTGCATGCCCTCTATTAGGCCAACAATTGTAAGTTTTTAGACTTCCACATTGTGCTGTTACAACCCAAGAAATACTGGCTTGATGTTGTCAAAAGATATGTGGGCCAATGCTCTTCTTTTACCAATCAAGTGTGCCTTACACCGTGCCAAGTGGAGAAGAAATACCAAGACGGAACCAAGCTTCACAGCAGTACAACTATAGATGCAACTCGGAATACTCTGAGATGAGAGATAATAGCCATTGTAACTGTGAATGTCTAAAAACTTACAATTGTTGGCCTAATAGAGGACATGCAAAAGGTGGCACTTAAGCGCTGAGCTGTTATTTCATCAATTTTACATTTATTTGTTAGATCAATTTATAGCTTTTACTGCTTATTTTAATTTTTGAGCATGTAAGGCATTTTAATATAGTTTAATAACTGCCTGTTTAATAATGAAAGTCAGAATCAACAGCTTAACATGCCTTGTAGCTGCTATTAAATTGATTGGTTCAGATTTATCAGAAATAAAAAGTCAGCTGATTAGTTTACTATGAATGTCAAACTGTACTTACTCGAAAACAGAGAGGAAAATCAAAATTTCTTTTGTTAAAGCTTTACACATACATTCAAATGAATTTATGATCAACTGCATCTAAGGAAATATTGTTTAATTTGTTTTTTAATTAAATAGTGGTCAGCCTGTGCCCTGCCTTAACCTTAAAACCTCAGCTGTAAGCATGTAATGTTAACTCATTCATAATATAAATCTTCATACTCTCATGAGGAAATGATGATACTTACAAACATAACCTCAAATTACTTTTACCTTTTATAACTAAACTGTTTTAGAGCACTATCAAAACAGGTACTTACTAAATATAAGTAAACTAAGGGTTAAACATATGAAAGAAACTTACTTTTTTGTTATGCAGTTCAATTTCCTTAGCTTTCGTAATGTAAAGCTCCCTCAGTTGTGCTTTCAGGTCAGAGTTGGTCTCCAACTCGACTAGCGCTTGCGAGATCGAGGTCTCGAATGGATCGGCCTCCGCGGCACCAGCTTTGATGATTTTCGTACTCATCTGCAAAGTACAACCACTAATATTTTCAATCACACTTCACCGTATAGGTTAGAAAACTTATGATAACATTACTCCAGAATCCGCTTTTGTTCACTGAAATTCACTCATACTTTACGATTCCTTGAAAAGTTTAGAGCATCGAGTTGTTAATATATCGTAATATATCACTATTTCATTTTTAGAAACAAAAACAACGTTGAACACTGGGGCCCAAAATGTCACCAGAAAAAATCCATAAAATCATTACCGTAAACTACAAACTACTGATAAAACTAGATTCCCGAATTAATTAAGAATCAAAGTTTTGTAATATTTGTAAGAATAAATGGCTAAAATTACAAAAATAATCTAAAAATCCACAATGACGGCTACCTTGAAAACCTAGCGGGAGCGAAAGAGATAGAAAATTAGTGTTGTCAGCCTCCTGTTTCATATTTCCCAATCGAGGAAATGATTTTTATGAACGAGCGAGCGAATTCTCCGCGTGATCCGCGTCTTTTCTACTTGATCAATCCACCCGGCGTTGTATGCATGTATACGTATGTTTGTTCAACGATATATAAATATAGGGACAAATCACACTGATTGAGCTAGCCCCAAAGTAAGTTAAAACTTGTGTTATGGAAAACTAACGATATTATAATATTTCATAATAAATAGGTACGTATATAAATAACACAAGACCCAGGACAATTTGAAAAAGGCCAAAAAGGCCTCCGGAGTGACGGACGTGACGTGAGTGACGTGTTAAACACTACGCCACGGAGGTCGTCTTCAAAGATAACCTGAGTTTCTTTGATAGGAGCTGAGCATGAAATGGTAGGCGTATAGATTGATATGATATGGTATGGCCAACAGAATTTTTAAGGTCGAACATAAGCAAAATCATTTAGGGGGTTGCTGACATATGGGTTTTGCGAGTTCACAGTTCGGGGCGAAATACTCGTTATTTATGACGATGTTCTGGACGCGAGAGGAAGGGAGCTTACAGCCCTTAAACCCCTGGCCGAGATCTACTGCTTTTTGGTCTTGGCGCCCTCTATCTTCTTCTTCTTCTTCGTCTAAGCGCCTTCCCGGTTGCATCCTCAGCTGTGCTGCTCTAAAGCCCGGGGTGCGCTTTCCCGCTTTTTCTTCTCCAAATATAAAATGCATGTCAATGGTCATCCAAGGATGCCAAAGACCTTGCAAAATGGAGAAGAAATAGCTGGAAGAAATAACAGTTTAAATTATTTGGCTATAGTTTTACAACCGGCCGCCTGCCTGACGTTACTCTTTGGGAATATATTTGTGTGAAAAGTTTTACAACCAGCCGCCGCCCGATGTTAACCCTCCTTGGGAATGCTTGCGCTTAGTCCTTTAGTCGCCTCTTACGACATCCACAGGAAGAGATGGATTAGTCCTATTCTAACCCGGAACCACACGGGTAACTCTTAAATACATAGATATAATAGATAGATAGGCGCCCTCTATCTATCTATCTATATTTAAGAGCTATGCTCTTGTCGGTGGAGTATGAATTCTCTTCCATTTGTCTCTCTTATCTATCTGTAATATCTGTGACGTGTACTTTACACGTCACAGATACTTTACTTTACACGTCTTTGCAGGCACTTTGCCTGCAAAGGCCTAATTACTGAATAACTAGTAGTTCGCCACGAACGTAGACCTCGCGATTATAGTTCCCTACCTAAGTAACACCTAGATGGCGCTATCCAAAGTTAGAACGCGCTTTGGTTTTGTTTGCTACATAATCGCGGACATTTTTATTAATATTTCGAAAAACGACTGAACCGATTTTGATGCCCAACGGACTTGAAAATTCTATTGATATTTCCTACATGCCTACCAAATTTCATCGGACCATCGGTTCGGCAGTTATCGCGGTACAAACATACATACAGTCAATGTGTTTTCGCCCCCAATTCGATTAAGAGACCTCACTTGTTTCGCTCGGTCGGTCAAATATGATTATTGTTTCTTGCTTGATTCATTGTTTTTAGTGTATGTGACTAGTAAGTTAATTTTATTTCCTCAAGTAAGTTAAGATCAAGAGGAAAACGTTTACTTTTCTTACGCATAAAAATCCTTAAATCCTTGTACCTTACTAGGATATGCCTTTCACCCGAAATAAATGCAATTGTTTGACAAATGGCAATACTAATTAATTTCGTTCAGAAATTAAATGAATGTCATTCATAATGACACAAGCCTGGTATTTATCAAATTTCTTTGGCCACTATTTTATTGGATCCAGCTATAGATAGGTAGGAGTTTAGTGTGTACTTGTGTAGTGTAGAGGTATTGTAGGCGTGAAGTGTACTTCTGTGTCGTGTAGTGTAGCTATTTATACAAACTGCCACAAACCATAATCAAATGACAGTAACAGATAATTAAATTTCTAAACGTAACTTGGCCTGTCAAATCAAAGAAAGTTGCATTCCGAACACGTTCCGAAACATAAATTAATTAAAATATTGAGAGAATACAAAAAAATGTTTATTAATTATTTTGTAGAAATCAAAAACAGTCTTCTGTTTGATATCTCTACTCTCTTCTGTTCACGTAGATAGGTACTTTACGGAGCTTTTGAAATTCTTTATGTTAAAACTCGTTGTATTTTTTCTATCTAATTTGTGGTATTTTTTTGTTTTATGTTCAGATCGTTTGTATACAATTTTCCTCATGACGTCTTTTGAAACACCGTGAATATATTTCCCTCAAATTTTCTTTTATTTTATAAAATACTCGCTGTTGGCAATGTAAATAAGTTTCATTTTGTATTTAGTGTTCTTCATCGCAGTCATCTGGGGAACTTCACGTATTGTAACATTTTTATTGAAAATTTGACAAATTATTTACAGAGTCAGCAATGATATAGAATAAACAAACCTTGGATGCATCCGCCACGCACCGGCTACGTGTATCCTTCAATCATTTAAGACTGCGACGAATCTCAGAGCAATGAGGCCACTTACAAATGGGTAAGTCATTGAATTGAAATGATTATCATAAGAATAGGAAAGTACCTACTAGATCGAGAGCTGGCACGAATTTTTGGGTAAGTATTTGAGGTAAGTTAAAAACTTGTCACATACCTCTCCTATTATACCCCAACACGGAACTGCAGTCCTGGCTGGTGAGTAGCGGGGCTAAACCATTTTAATTTATTTAGATTGACCTGGCAGGTAGAAAGTCCCATCAAAATGACCTGTCTTTTTGAAAATCTTATTTTTTAGTTATAAGTTATTACTTATATTAAAATTTCAAGTTGCCTCAAATACATTTTTTATATTTATTGAAAAATACTTTTGCACGCGCCTGGCAATATGAAAGCCCCAACTAAACCGTCTGGCTTATCGTATTTTTTTATTCTTTAAACATTAAACATATAAAAAATGCATATTGACTCAAATACATTTTTTGAAAAAAAAAAAACTTAAAACTTAGGTTGCTCTAGCCCCGCTTCTCACCAGCCAGGTCTGCAGTTCCATTTTGGGGTATAATAGGAGAGGTATGTGACACGTTTCAACTTGCCTCAAATACCTACCCAAAAATTCGTGCCAGCTCTCGGACCATACCTACCTACTTACCTACCTAATTTTCTTTTCTTTTAGGATTTAAAGTAGTTTTATGTCGACAGGACACTTAATATTTTTAGCTTAGCAGTCTACTTGTTGCTAAAAAGAGAAATGTGTAGGTAAGTACTAGTGTAAATAGATCACTAGATTTTATATTTTTATTTAGAGAATAACCCCAGGTGTTAGTGAACACTTTGACAGCAATAATACCATCTAGTAAGCCTTATAAAATTGTACCTAAAATATATTTGGTGACTAAGCGAGCAGCTCACACAAAACAGTGTTGCATATTTGGCCCATAGATAACACCCAAGTGCAGTGGCGTAGCGTAGTAACGGGTGGTGTGTGGGCGGCAAATTTCCCGTCGTCGGCCCGGGCGGCGAAAGCCCACGCTACGCCACGACCCAAGTGGTAGCTACAAATTCATGTAGTTATCATTTTATCTGGCTATCATGGTTTTTACATTATTAAATGAGTACAGATCACATCTGAAGGGACCAAAAATGAAATAATCCAATAAGTGACCAATGGTGTCAGCGAACTACCTAACCACTTCATCTTCTATTAAGTGAGATTATGACTTCAGCTTCACTGTGTCTACTATATATATATTATATGCTTAGTCTATCCTTGCGGCGGCCGTGGCGGCGATCGCTGCAACTACAAACTATGGAAATTCAGGGCAGTCCGCTAGGTGGACCGCGTCGCACGCCGCTCCGCGTGTCCTTGGACGCGGCCTTATACATATTTAATATTCATGTTCATATAGTTATCAATATTTTTCTATGAAAATTTTTACTTTTTTATATTTGATTCGCACTCATACCTACCCCATTATGGCCATCATCTATACTAAGATATTTATTGACAGCAGTTTTAATGAAACAATATTCTATAATCATTTCATGTGGTTGTTTGTCAAAATGAGGCATGAAAATACAAATTTGAGACTGGACATGAACATAGCTCTATTTTATCCTAGTTCAAAGTTCCCAAGGGATTTAAGTACACAAAAGAAGTCACTTACATTTTTGTAAAGTTACTTAAAATATAACAATGTGGCAAAAAACGCCACCCTTGTTAATTCAATCAGAAAGCAACAGAACAGGTAGGACCAAATTACTGAAATGCAGTGACGGATTTACATGCAGCTGAAGATTTTAGGGGCGGCAAATTTGAGGCCAGTTTGTCGCCCTCCGCCTCCATGTACATGCAACTCTACGCTGCGTATGAATAGCCAACTGGCGGCACATTAATACAAGTTTATAAAAACTAAAACCCGACTATGGGAAGATTCTGCCCTGAAGTATGATTATCCAGTTAATGCAATATCAACTAATATTTTTTTTATTTTACTTTATTAAGCCAAAATACCTACAATACACATAAACATAATGCTAAGCATTCTCTCCCTGTCGACCTTGGGAAAATTAATCAGACAGCAAAGTCAGGCGTCTAAATATCATACATATGTTGAAATGTGCTAATTATTTTCATTTCATTTGATACTCTATCTATATGTATAATTTGATTTATTTAATTTTTTTGGTTCATTAATTTATGGCCTATAGAGGGCGCCATATTGAATCGAGTGTTACGACTCTTAGTGTATAACCAGCGGAAATATATGAGGAAAAATCTATACTAATATTATAAAGCGGAAGAGTTTGTTTGTTTGTTTAAACGCGCTAATCTCAGGAACTGATGGTCCGATTTGAAAAATTCTTTTTTTGTTGGGTAGTCCATTTATAGAGGAAGGCTTTAGGCTATATAACATTACGTTCCGACAACCACGCGAATGAAGTCGCGGGCACAGCTAGTATAAACATAAAAACATGTGACCCCTTTTTATAGCTTTCCCCGTAGTCGGTTAAAGATTGGCTCTCATTTTTAACACAGCATGTGTCACGCAGTAAATGTGGATTTTATCAGTGTTTCATTGATAAACAATTTCTTTCTTTCATTCCTTATCAGCCTAAAAAAGTATTTGCGCCAATTTGTGGCAATTGTCACCATAACAGGTTTTTTCCTAACTGCTATACTTAAATCTTTAAATAGAATAAAAATAGAGTTAAATAAATATTTAACTTCATAACAATACATGTATATGGCATGGCCTGTGTATATGGCATGGCCTGTGTATATGGCATGGCCTGTGTATATGGCATGGCCTGTGTATATGGCATGGCCTGTGTATATGGCATGGCCTGTGTATATGGCATGGCCTGTGTATATGGCATGGCCTGTGTATATGGCATGGCCTGTGTATATGGCTTACTTAAGGCCAGGAGCCTTTTCTACCAGTCCTTGTATCACTTTCATGTACTACACAAATATGTTTAATACCCAAAAATTTTCATACACATATACTTACACAAGTTTTTGTATATTATGCTTATAACAATAATAATAAAGCCTTTATTTCTAAAACTTTGGGTTGCAAATTACATGTGAGTTTAAAAATATATTTTATAGAATGTCCCGCAGCTCGGTGTACTTTTGGCATAGGCTTCCTCCAGCATATTATGCATTAGCATATTATGATTAGAAAATTGTTTGGAAATTGCCCTGTTGAAAGTACGTAAGCAGTATTCAATTAAAATATTTTTATTTTTTTGCAATGAGTTCTTAACAAAGTTGTTAACATTTTTAACAAAGTCAGCACTAGGTACTCACTTGTAATTTCATGTACAAGTAGATAGTATACTTATTGGTAAACCATAATAATAAAGTTGAATTAAAGGAGACAGATATTTATTTTTAACAGGTTGGTGCTTGGAACGGTTGTATCAACGCTGTGTTTTATACCCGCGTGAAGTTTAAGCAAATAAGCACCCGATTATCCGACTACTAGTCACGACATATAGAAATGGCATTCGACAACTTTGATACAACTGTGATAAAGTAATCTCTAAAGAGCATGTAATAACAGAGTCATAAGTACCAGACTACCAACTGATAAGCGTACCAGTGACCGCGCTGACGTGGAGGCCTACCAACGTGCGTTTTTATAGCCAGGGTGTTTTTTAAAGTTAGTAGTTCCAGTTTTAAATTTCAAGTTACTTTTTTAATTTTATTGCTGTTACAAGCAAGCCAGTGTCGGATAGAGGTTACGAATAGATTTTTGCGGTCGAATAATACTTAACATAATTAGTTATTTATTAATAGTGAATTATTTTTATGTATTCGGTAGATTTTTCTTTAAAACTTTCTCTTTAGAACTCAATATTTTATCAGTATAAAAAGGTATAAATATAATAACTTTTTATGATGATGACTGGGTCAGAAAAGTATTAGGTACCTATTTTAATCAGTCCATTAGTTAGATTCATCATCATCATCATCATCATCATCCCAGCCCTTAGTTAGATTATCCAAAAATAATGTACCCATATTTTTCAGTTTTTTAGAAAAGTAAAAATTCACAAAGATACAGAGTATCTAAGTTCCAGAGTGGGGGCTTTTGACGTCACCGATGTATAAAAATCGTATGAAAGCGTGACGTCATGTGAAATTTAATGCGCTATATCTTCGTCATTTATTGTTTCTCAGAGAAAATAAAAAATATGTGTACAATATTTTTTTATAATCTAACCGATGGGCCAAATATAATTTTTCATTCATCATGCCTATTAATGTTGTTACATAAATTTAACATCAATGATTCTGTTAGAATATTATACCTACTTACTGACCTATTTCAGATAACAATATTGATAAATTAGTATAAAAATGATTTTAAAGTTCCGTACCTGTGCCAACTGGACCTTATTACTGAGACTCCGCTATCTTTCCGTCTGTCCATCCGTCTGTCACAGGGCTCTATCTCTTGAACCTTAATAGCTAGATAGTTGAAATTTTCACACAATAATAAATAAAAGTAAAAAATTAAAGGGGCGTCATACAAGAAACGTGTTTTTTCAGCGTTTTAAAACATTGTACGGAGGTACGGAACCCTTAATGTAAGAGTCCGACTCGCACTTGATCTGTTTTTAATTTAAACATCTTTGGGGCCAGGTAGATCTATCCTTATAATATCGTATCGTGTATAACTATGAAAAAATATTAAAATGTGTTTATTTGGAGATAAAAATCGTATATCAGTCTATCACTCTCATAACACCATGTTATTGCATATCAATGCTTGTTTATTTAAGCAATTGAATCGACTTACAAGATAAGTTGAAAGATAATATGATATATATTAACGCTCAACGCGCTATGGAGAGGGCTATGCTCGGTGTTTCTCTACGTGATCGAATCAGAAATGAGGAAATTCGTAGGAGAACAAAAGCCACTGATATAGCCCAGCGGATTAGCTCGTTGAAGTGGCAGTGGGCGGGACACATAGCGCGACGAACCGATGGCCGATGGGGCAGAAAGGTTCCCGAATGGCGACCACGTACTGGCAAGCGAAGCGTTGGACACCCACCCACAAGGTGGTCAGACGATCTGACTAAGGTCGTTGGAAAGCGCTGGACGCAGGCCGCTCTAGATCGGTCATTTTGGAAATGCTTGGGAGAGGCCTATGTCCAGCAGTGGACCTTATGCGGCTAAAATGATGATGATGATGATATATATTCAGTTAGATAGAAAAACATTAAATTTAGTTTCGATAGGGGGTCACTATGGTAACTACACAAATCTAAGTTTTATTTATAATGATTATGTAGCACATGTTTTAAATTGTGTGCCTAACCCAGCCTCAGACCAGGGATGCCCCAGAGAAAAATGGAGAAAAAAGAAGGTACAAGCTGACTCTCCGCCTTATTCATAAAAAAATTGTAACGTTTGCTAAACCTATTTTAGTTAAAATATGTTTTGTCTTGTTCTTGCAATGTCAAATATAGAAAAGAGTGATAGGGACAAAACATATTTTAACTAAAATAGGTTTAGCAAACGTCTCGATTTTTTTATGAATAAGGGAGACCCCCTTATGTATAGTCAGAAACAGAACAAAGTAAGTGAAGATAGGTTGTTTTCCACTGCAATAATGATACATCGGCGAATGCGTTGACAGATAGATACGTTTGAACGCGTCTGTCGACGATGTCACCCTTTGATCCGTGTCGCAAAAACCGACAGCAAGCGGATAAATGGCAATTCAATTAAGTTAAGTATTGCATTTCATAATGTACATCAGTTATATTCTAATTACTACACACTGCCTATAATAGCACTATCGAGAGACTGTCGGAAGACATGAAAAGCACTCCACCGACAAGAGCCCAGCTCTTAAATATAATATAAATAATAATATATAAATATAAGAAGAAGAACTCTGTCGGGTATCGCAAACCATAATTGGAAGGCAAGCGAGTTTTATGACATGCAGTTAATTTATAAATAGGTAGGTAGGTATATAATAAAACTTTGTTGTAACAAATAGGTATAGGTTATTAAATAGTTTTTTTTTTAAGTTATTGTCAGCGAGATCGTTATTATTATCTAGTAAATTAATGTACGTAAGTTTAAAAGTAATTTTAAGGTTTATAATGTCAATTTCATCTTTTTTTATCGTTAAATTACCGTCTAATTTATTCGTTTTATTTACTAAAGTATTTTTTTTATAAAAAGTGATTTTTTTTCTTAGCCTCACATACAAGTTGACCGATCAGCTGATCTGGGTTTGTATGGAAAGGCAAAAATATTTTTTCATATTTCGACCTTCACCCTTAAAATAGTTTAAATTTTGATAGTTGCGAAAGTTTTATCTTCAAGTCACATAGTAGTACCTACTTAGATAACATATTAGTGATTCTTATTCCAAGATTTAAACACATATAACTAAATCAACCTGTATAATCCCATATGTATATTAAGACCTGAAAAAACTTCGGTCTTCCTTTTAATTATGTTGTTCTTTTTATACTTAAGTAGGTAAGTATATTATATATATTGTTGTTTGTGTAATTTTTTCTTAATTTATGTAGTTATTTATGCACATATTTTTATGTTATTAAGTAAATAAACAATATCTTCCTATACTTTTTTCGAATTCGTCACACTATTGTCAATTTATTCTAAAGCTATTTGAAAAATTAATATAACAGTGTTTCCACAAGTGTTCCATTAAAAATATAATTTATTGTTTGTAAGCAAAATATGACTGGAAATTGTGCGTAATTCGACCATGTTGCCTTAACTATTCGGTTTAAAATATGTTGTACGCTTGGTAATTTTGTTTATAAACCTATTGCATAGGTATTTTACTCAGTGCTCAACTTCTCATTCTAGTTTACAGGTTTACAAAGGATAAACTCGTGAGTTGATCTAGATATTTTTATTATTTCAAAGTTTTATTTTTTGACTCACTGGCAAGAAATAATTTTCGTTTGATTTGTGTCAGATATTTCAATTTTTTTTATGTGACTAACAGTGGTGGAAGAAATTTCGAGCCGCCTAGAAGCATCTATTTTTGAAAAGTGCCTCAATTAAATTCCATGGTGCTAAAAATAATATATTGTCTACTGTATTTATTCTTGCGCCGTCATATTTTCTAAGGATTCTTGTTATCTTGTACAGTTCTTGATTAACGGTCATATGAAGTGCCATAAAACCCTTAGTATCCGATAAAAAATACGATAAAACGCGTGTACAAATAGTTGGTATGTCTAGTCTCTAACCTTTTTGCATTTAATTATATTATACTGGCCGGTAACAATTTTGTACAAAAGAAAAAAATATGCATGTCAAGAAAAGAACATTTTTTCCAAAAAAAAATCTGGTTATTTGTTTATTTTGACATTGTATTTTTTCTCTAGCATTTTTGTCATATCTATGTACATATAGGCTGAGCCTGAGGGCTGAGCATATAGGTATGTTAATTTCTCATAATATAGTTTTTATTTTACTTTATACCACCACGTTATTTTTATTCATCCCTGGCACAATGAACGTTAATTTAGTGTGAACGTCATTATCATTCGACACAGAAGTAATCTATAGACACATGTTTGCTTTGTGATTTTTATATCGGATGGATGCTTGTGTTAACATTTGCTGTGCAGGTGGAATATAAATGTAATGTATAGCAATAAACGTGTCTAGAACTAGTGGCTGTGGTAAGTGTGGCCACACACCGGTCCACAACCCTATAAAAAGCCATTCCTACTCGCAAAAAAATCGAAATGGCTGAATTTTTTTTCGTCTTCAACACCCATGGCGGATGTTTTTTTTTCAAACACTGAATTAACAACTTCTCCATATGATTATCGAACCTGCTCACAAAATTTCATGAGAATCGGTTGAGAAATTAGACTTGTTGAGGAGAACAGCCGGTCAGTGGGACGGCGGGAAGGCTGGACAACTGGACAGTCGGACAGCCGGACGCCGGACATACGAACGAATTGGTCCAAGCTGTAACGGAGACGGTTTGCGCTCCATTGGTCAATTATATTGGTAGGTAAAGGACCATGAGTATGTTTGTATGATGTTTGACCCTGCTTCCCTTACCCGACTACGGCGTTCATGTGTTCCCTCGTATTTTTAATGATATCCATGATACCTTGAGTTATCGTTGGAAGCGTATTGGCTGTCCGTTTTGGTTATAGGTAAGCTATATGACGTCACAGATTTAATGGCGCCCTCTAACATCGTGTTAATTAAAGAACGCAAAACCTCTCAGATGGGACCTCAGCCCCATGTAACTGAAAAAATGTTTTTAACAACTTTTACGAAATGAATTTTCATACAAACTGATCAGCTGATCGAGTCAATTTGTATGAAAATCCGATTTTTTTTTGGATAGCAAAAATCTTCCCGTAGTCTGGTTTAAGATTTTAAACCTGTAAATTCTTTCGATTTAAACTCTGTAGGCCGTCTTTTATTTTCTAATTTTAGTTTGATGTTTTGTATGTCATTTTGTGCAATAAAGGTATTCTTTTCAGGGTTGCTATGAAACCAGCCATCTTAGTAACGGGTGGCGCGGGGTACGTTGGCTCTCACACAGTCATCACCTTGCTTGAAAGAGAGGGCGAATATAGCAATTATGACATCGTCGTGGTGGATAATCTTACCAATGCCTACAGGTTTGTAGTTTTTTTCCCTTTCATCCGATGTTTACGTTTTTGGTGTTAATGCGTTTGTTTGGCGTTTCTTCTCAACTGTACCTAGTAGTAGCACCGAAACGGTTGTAGTTTGCAGTATTAATACCCTGTAAATGTGGATAAGTGTGGCAAAGCCCTAGTTTTTACCCGACTACGGCGAAGCCATAAAAGGGGTTATGTGTTTCGCCGTTATGTATGGGATATTAATATATATACATTATTAGCAGTTGCTTTCTGCTGTGGTTGCATTGACTTGATAAAGTATGTACTTTTCAGTATGATTTTTTCTGTAGTCGGGTTTTAGTTTTTAAAACTATGTATCTTGTTAAATAAACATTCCATTCATTGATTCTCTACATACAGGACGACCTTCCAATCTGCAAATTAATTAAAGTTAAAAAAACATGACGAATCCGCTAGTTGTCAACAAGTCAAAAGTGTCAAACAGATAATTTTTTCTAAACGTCGAAACAAATATTTTCTATGGGATGTCAATGGAACGCACGTCGTGACGTCATAGTTTCTTGTCAAATAGCGCTTTTAATATCAGTTTTTCTGCACAAAACAGCAGCCATTTGCGTCTTTTGCGTGGGAAATCGTTAAAGTATTTTTATTTCTGCGTATTTCTTGGGAAATGTAATCAGTACCATAAGCAGGCCTGTTTCACTCCCCGTTTAGGTATCGGAAATGTACCTACACATTTACTATGCGCGCAGGCGGCCTCACCGGGTAGTAAATTCAGTTATACAAATCGTTTGTCCAGAGTAATAAGAATGAAATTGGCTTGCAATGGATGTCTAGGTATATAAACGAAAAGGTGCTGAGTTCTGACCTGAGCTAAATTAAACCATATCGCTAGCCAGCCATTGAGTAGATATTTCTTTGAATTTCTTTGCTGAGTGAGACTTCTGTACGTTAGTATTATTTATTCAGTGCCATAAGTTAAACTGGCTGTAAAAAATTATGCACTACATAAAATAAAAAATCTGTTAAGCCAATTTGACTATTTCGTCACATAATTAAAAGTACTAATGAGCTCTATTAGAGGCTCACTCCGTTGAACTGTACATTCGTTTAAATGGTTGGTATATCGTAGGCGTGAAAACAAAAAGGACAAGGCCTTTGTGGCGCGCCGCCAGTACGAACACCATTTCAGTGAACGAACATATCTACGGTTATGTGACAATGCTCAGACTCTATGAAGCTTCAGAGTTGTGTTTTTGTTTTGGAATTTGCTCTACTTTATCAACTCTTTGAACACCCTTATCCTCGTAACACTAACAACATAAAATTGTATTAACCTTTTTTTCAGCAGAGCCCCAGGCGAGAAGAAACCAGAATCTTTACGAGTGATAGAAGAGCTGACAAACAAGACCTTACATTTTTACTCGCTAGATATTAGGGACGCAGCGTCACTGAGCCAAGTTTTCGAAAACGTAAGTAGACTGGTAGAGTTAGCCCCGATCTGTGAATTCTTACTCCTCCTACAACCTCTTATCTCCACAACCCGTTGATTAATAAATAAATAAATATATAGGGACAAATCACACTGATTAAGCTGGCCCCAAAGTAAGTTTTTTTAAACTTGTGTTGATAAATACTTACATTACATATATGTATAGATAAACACCCAAAACCCTGGACAATTTGAAAAAAAAAAAAGAATACTAGTACTAATACCACAGAAGACAGTCAGAGTATTTCATACTAATACTTAACCTATATATAGTACTCTGTGCTATAATCAATAAATCAGACTTTTATAAAATAATATCAATATATTTATGCATCGAATAAATTAAAACACGATTGGAATAAAAAAGATACGAGTATATAACAAAGTATAGTGTTTTAGACGAGACTACGAAGAGAAACACAAAATCAATGCAACACGTTTATTGCTCGGTTACAGACTGACGCCACCTTAAGTTGCGTCTACCTACACAACGTTGATAAATACACTACAAATCCCTCCACCACTAGTCACTAAATTATATTACAAAATAATTTTACAACTATCTCTTTAAAAGCTACAACAAAGTAATATAACTTTTATTTTTCCTTCCGCGAAGCGTACCGAAGTCTACGTCTATCCTGACAATTTAAAGTCTCAACAGGCTGACCGTCAGGATTGTCTTGAACTGTAGGTGCGGAAGGCAGTGATGAAATCGCTTCAAAAAACTCTTCATCCGCCGGTTCACGGCCCTCCTCAATTCCAACATTAGCATCTGATACTACACAAGACGGCGGCGGCGGCGTATCGCTACTTACGCACACGTCACCTACAATGGCCTCGGTACCAGCGCCTGACGGTGAACCTGTTGGGGATAAAATTCCCTGATTTTGAATGGGTTCACAAGAGACTTCACTACCAATACAATCTTCATTAACAAATGTGACGTCGAAATTATCATAATTAGTGTCAAAACCTTTGTACGCTAATAATTGATCGATATGTTTACGTAAAATACAATTTTCATGTAACAAACGAACGGTATACATATTTGAACCTATAACTTCTTCAACTACACCTAACTTCCAAGTATGATTCTTTCCATTATTATGGAAACATTTAACAAGTATCTTATCGGCCCGAGCAAACACCTGTTTCCTTTTGCCAGCATACTGCTTATGCTGTGAGATCTGCGCAGAAAAAACATGATCTTTAGCTGTGGATGATGACGGCATACCTCCAGAGTGAGTCTCTGGGGCCCGCAACAAATCGAGACGACAGCGTAACGGCCGGCCAAACATAAGCTGCGCGGGCGAAAATCCCGTCGTGCAATGTGTGGTGTTTCGGTAATCAAATAAAAATTTATTAAGTTTTCTAATTAAAACTTTTTGGCTACAATTATCACTCAAAATAAATTTGACTCCTCTTTTAATCGTTTTTACACTATTTTCGGCTTGCCCGTTGGAGGCCGGGTGATAAGGTGCTATAGTCATATGCTCGATCCCGTTAGCCACACAAAACTCGTTAAACCTATTGGAGCAAAAATTTGTCGCATTGTCTGTCACCAGAACGCGAACCAAACCGAAACGACTAAACATTTCGCACAACTTGCTGATGACTGCTTCACTGTCTGTGGCCGTCATCATAAAACATTCCACCCACTTCGAATGAGCGTCTACAGCCACTAAAAATTGTTTACCGCTAATGCTAAACATGTCTAAGTGCACGCGCTGCCACGGCCCGCTGGGGTAGGGCCACGAGGCGAGGGGCGCGCGGGGAGGAGCGCTGCGCAGCGCATTACATAAACTACATGAACCTATTTTTTGTTCTATGTGTTTATCTATATTAGGCCACCACATACGAGCACGGGCCTCCAATTTCGTTTTAACCACGCCAAAATGGGAGCTATGCAACTCGTCTAGCAAACGTTCCCTGAATTTAGTCGGGATGACAAGTTTATGGCCTCTTAAAACACAACCGTTTTCTAACGATAATTCTGACCTACAAAAGAAAAAAGGTTTTATATCAATATCATGTATTTTTATCGGCCAACCAGTACTTATGTAATTCATTACTCTACACAATATCTTGTCTTTGGCTGATTCTATTTTAATATCATTTAATGTTATTGGGCTGAATAGCCCATCTGAAATGAAATTTATAAACAAAGCCTGATCCGTTTCCTCCAGTAAATCATTTTCTAAACTTTTTGACGGTAATACGGATCTAGAAAGAAAATCGGCCACATTATCTTCACTCTTAACATATTCAATATTGAAATTGTAGGCAGACAGAAATAATGCGTATCTCTGTAGTCTATTTGCGGCCAACTCAGGAATTCCCTTCTTATTGCCAAAAATAGTCAAAAGTGGTTTATGATCTGTTCGTAAGGTAAAGGGGACCATACAACCATACAAATAATGGTGAAATTTTTTTATAGCGAATATTATCGCGGCAGCTTCCTTCTGAATCTGCGCGTAGTTACGTTCAGGTTTAGTGAGCGAGCGCGAGGCGTATGCGACGACGCGCTCGGTGCCGTCAGGCTGTCGCTGCGCCAGCACGGCGCCGAGCCCGTCAGGGCCCGCGTCCGCCGTCACCACCGTACCGTACTCCGGATTATAATGCGCCAGTACGGTGTCCGACAAGAGTGCCTCTTTAATTCTTCTAAACGCATTATCTTGAGATTCTCCCCACACCCACTTTTGATCTTTTTTTAACAATAAATGTAAGGGATTTAACAAAACAGATGTATTCGGAATAAAACATCTATAATAATTTATAAAACCTAAGAACGACTTTAATTCTTTTATATTCCTGGGTTGGTTACAATTCAACATAGCTTCTACTTTCTTTTTTGACTTATGCAAACCATTTTTATCAATTACAAATCCTAAATATTCGACAGAGTCTTTTAATAGCTCACACTTATCTATTTTTAACCTCAAGCCTGCTTCCTCTAATCTTCTAAGTACTGCTCCTAATCTTTCTATATGCAGAAAACGGTTAGGCGCCGAAATTAAAATATCGTCTAAAAATATGCACACGCCTTCGATACCAGAAAGTAATTGTTCCATTGTGCGTTGAAAAATAAACGGCGCACTCGATAGCCCAAAAACCAAACGATTGTAACGGAACAAACCTTTGTGCGTGTTTATCGTAGTCAATTCTTTGCTATCATCTAATAATAGTTGTGAGTAAGCCCGCGATAAATCAAGTTTACTAAACTCCACACCACCGTGTAGTTTTGCAAAAAGCTCTTCTATACGTGGTAGTGGGTAATTATCCGTATACAAATATTTATTTAAGGTCACTGAGAAATCACCACAAATCCTTATATTTCCATCAGAACGTAAAACTGGAACAATAGGGGTAGCCACATCCGAATGGTCCACTTTTTCTAAAATACCTAAATTAACCAAACGATCTAATTCTTGTTCAACCTTTGACTTCAACGCTAAAGGTACAGGTCGAGGCTTAAAAAATTTCAATTCAGCACCTGTTTTAATTTTTAAATTTATTTTATACTTATTAAAAGTTCCTAAATCATCAGAGAAAAGTTTAGAAAATTTATTTTTGAGTGATTCTCTCAGAGCGTCCAATTTCAAATTATTACACTCAACACTACATAATTGCAAATTAAATCTGCATAAAAAATCGCGGCCTAATAGTACCGGCTGTTTATTTTTTGTAAAAATAACAAAAAACTTTAAAAACTCTTTACGATCGTTGTAAAAAACCGGTACTTTTATGAACCCCAAAGGAGCAATCTTGCTACCATTATAACAATTAAGAGTTACCCCGCAGTTTTGCAATTTGTAATTATCTTTGAAATTAGACTGGTAAGTATCCAAAGGTAAAACGGAAACCGCACTACCGCTATCGATCTCGCACTGAATATTTACCGAACCTATCGAAACTATTTGTTGCATGGGCTCACCATTGACACACTGTATATTAAATAAATTATAAATACCTGTCAATATGTCGTCATCATCCGCAGACAAAAAATTGTTGTTCTTGACAACTGATTTACAAACACGCTTTAAATGTCCCTTCTTGTTACATTTTTGACACGTATAATTAACGAAACGGCACTTTTCTTTGGTATGATTTTTGTACCCGCACACCGGACAGCACTTTTTATCACTGAACACAACGGATGGTTCCGGCTTGGCCGAGCTAGTCACGCCGGCGCCAGAGGCGCGAAGCGTAAACACAGGCTCCGTGGGCGCGGCGGCGGCGGCTGATGACTGCAGGGCCGTCCTCGCACATCGAACACTCTGAGCCAATTCTAACGCCTTACTGAAGGTTAATTTGTCAATACTTTCTGCAAACAATTTTTCTTTCTCCTTACTGTTCTCTAACCCAAGAACAAAACGATCTCGCAATGCTGTATCAAGCTCCAATCTAAAACCGCAGTACTGAGCTAAACTTCTGACTCTTGCCGCCCATTCTGCCAAATCTTTGCCAGGCCTTTGTTCCGCCTTGTAGAACTTATATCTTTCTGCGAACGTACACTTTTTAGAAATGAAATGCGTGTTCAATTTTTCTAGAAGAACCTTATACTCTAAATCTTCGAGTTCTGCAGGGAAAGCAAGGTCTTTAGCCGTTCGATAGGTATCTTCCACCAACGAAGACAACAAAATTGCTCGACGCTTCAGGAAAGCCTTATCAGTGGTATCATCAATGTCGTTTGCTAAACAAAACTGATTAAAACGGCTTTTAAAAATACTCCATTCTTGCGTGCGATGATCGAAACTGAGCCCGCCACCGATCATCATGTATTTCACTTCACTCGTCATTTTAACACTGCAATCCACACCCTTATGTAGAAAATTCGATGAAAGCAAATGCGTGAGTAGCAATCGTCGCCGATTTATAGTGTTTTAGACGAGACTACGAAGAGAAACACAAAATCAATGCAACACGTTTATTGCTCGGTTACAGACTGACGCCACCTTAAGTTGCGTCTACCTACACAACGTTGATAAATACACTACACAAAGATATTATAAGAATATTTTGTTTTGGTAGAGCCACGCTACCGGCAAAACTCAGTTTAGCTAGTAGCATGAATGGGCCGGCTCGTCCGGGGAAGTACCACACTCTCACAGAAAATCGACGTCTGAGTAGTAGCTTTACCGCTTCTATGCTTCGCTCGGTGAATGAGAGCCGGAGCCCTCCCTCCCCCACCCCTCCCCGAAAGGCCGATAACGCTTTTGTGACACCCCTGGTGTTGCAGTTGTCCATGGGCAGCGGTGATCACTTACCATCAGGTGACCCGCTTGTTCGTTTGCCGTCCTATGACATAAAAAAAAAATATATATATACAAAGAAAATATTGAATTTCTTAAAAACTAAAATAAATATAAAGACTACTCATTACACAAACGGAATTAAGATTAATGTCAAGTGACATTATTTTGTGACGATTTATTCTCTTAAAAGTACAATATAATTTGTGTTTGACCTAGGATACTACTGTAAATAAAATAATAACTTATTAATTTCAGCACAGTATAGACTGCGTGATTCACTTCGCAGCGTTGAAGGCTGTCGGCGAATCGATCGAGAAGCCTCTGGAATATTACCAAGCTAATATCACTGGGACATGTACGCTGTTCGAGGTAAATATGATATTTAGAAGAAAATAAAGCGGCCAAGTGCGAGTCGGACTCGCCCATGAAGGGTCCCGTAGCAGCAAGTAACATAATATAAAAATTCTATTGCAGTTTACGATTTATGACGTATTCAAAAAAACTATTTACTAGATCTCGTTCCCCAAAAGTTTATTGTTTTTTTTTTATATTTTGTGTGAAAATCTTAGTAAGTTTCAATAGTAATTCTTATAGTTTCGGAAAAAAGTGGCGGTGACATACGGACGGACAGACAGACAGACATGACGAATCCATAAGGGTTCCGTTTTACATGATATACATAAAATAAAAAAATAATGGTGCCTTCTTAAGTATTAGGTTTTATCTATCTTTCTTGTGTGTAAGTAGCCAACACTAATGTCAGATTTTTCGACGTTGGTCTCAGATGTATTATATATGTACATGGTGTTGTTAATTGTGACGTAAAACACTATAGGTACATTTTTGCCCATCATCCTTTTTAGATAATGAGATGTTTTTTTATCTGCTTTTTTTGTCCAGGTAATGCGCAAATATGGCGTCTACAAACTAGTGTACAGCTCATCGTGCACAGTCTATGGGGAGCCTGAAAGGTTACCGCTCGACGAGGGACACCCCACGGGCAAGACTATGACCAGCCCGTACGGCAAGTCCAAGTATTTCTGCGAGGAGATTATGAAGGACTTGTGTACTAGTGACAAGGTTAGTGACCATTCTTATATGTATGTTCCTTGGGGAAAGTTGTATGTTGTTGTACCATGGGCTGAATTTCACCTTTAAAATAGTTTCAGTATATTTGGTTAGACCCTGGATGTTATTATGAATGTTTCAGAAGTGGATGGTGATCTCCCTGCGCTACTTCAACCCCGTGGGCGCGCACCGCAGCGGCCGCCTCGGGGAGGACCCCACGGGCATCCCCAACAACCTCATGCCCTTCATCGCACAGGTAAGGGATTATACCCATACTACGTGAGTAGGGGGAGGGGGGAACTTCAAAATACCACTGCCTTGTGATCCGGAAGTCGTGGGTTCACATCCCACTGGTAAGCATAGTTTGTGAAAAGTTGTTTCCAGTCTGGTTAGGATATTGCAGGCTGAATCACCTTGTTATCTGAAAATAAAGATGATTCCGTGCTTCGGAAGGCACGTAAAGCTGTGGGTCCCGAGCTACATCTAGCGTTTGTTTAAACCTATCCCAGGTTCGGTTCTGGTGTACTTTTGGGTTGCGGAGGTCAGACGGCAATCGCTTTTTGTGAGAACCAGTAACCTTGTCAAATCACCTAGGTTACGTAGCGGACACCGGGTTCTGTAGAGTTACTGCTGGGGATGTAACCGGGAAGTATTACGCTCTGGAGTGCTATTTTTCACACAAAACGTGTAGTTTTCCAACTCACCACTCGCGTTCCGACGCATTGCATCGTATTTTTGAAACAGTCGTGTGAGCGATAAGTAATATTGTGTTACGCAGAAAATATCATAAATTTGTCAATGGTTTTCTAAACATTTCAACAAAAATAAAGGCAGCGTGAAACGGAACTGATACTCCATGGAACGTTTCTTTGACATCAGTACGCTACAAATGTCAAAATTACGAGTGGTCCAGACCACTCGTTGAGAATCCTTCGCATACGATCAATAAAAAAATGCGCCCGTTTGGAAACACTCGCGCAAATCATTCGTAATAAATTATATTAGAGTACGAGTAATATACTCGTATAAGAGTCCCTGAATAAAAAATAGCACTCCTGATGATGATGTAGAATCAATAAATATATAGGGACAAATCACACTGATTAAGCTAGCCCCAAAGTAAGTTTTAAACTTGTGTTATGGGATACTAACTCAACGATACTATATTTTATGATAAATACATATATAGATAAACACCCAAGACCCAGGACCCAACTTGAAAAAGGCCATTTTCCAACTTGCCCTGGCTGGGGATCGAACCCAGAACCTCCGGATTAGCGGTCTAGCGTGTTAACCATTGCGCCACGGAGGTCGTTGGACAGCAGATTGTTTACTGTATGTGCTAGTGTCGCCATCTACGCAGAGTTTGCGTAATGTGTCCTATTGAGCTTTTCCTTTTTAGGGTTCCGTACCCGAAGGGTGCAAACGGGACCCTATTACTGAGACTCCACTGTCTGTCCGTTTGTCCGTCTGTCTGTCTGTCCGTCAGTCACAGGGCTCTATCTCTTGTACCGTAATAGCTAGACACTTGAAATTTTCACCGATTAAGTATTACTATGACCACAATAACAACAAATACTAAAAATAAAATAAAGTTTAAAATTAAAGGGGGTCTTTCAAGAAACGTGTTTCTCCAGCGTTTTAAAACATTGTACGGTGGTACCGAACCCTTCATGTACGAGTCCGACTCGCACTTGCCTTGTTTATTGACATTGGAAATGTATTTTCATTCTCTCCAGTGTAGGCTCCGATTTCACGAAAAAGTGCGATCCCTTTATATCTCGAAAAGTTGTGAAGATATGATATTGAAGAAAGACGCGCATTTACGAGAGCTGGTATCTAAGGTGCAAAAACAGTTATTTGAGAAAGTCAAATACAAAAAAGTTATGGCCGAAATAGTGAAAAAAAAACCCTTGTTTCCGAATTTTCGACTTTGGCGCTCGATATTTTGGAAACGAAGAATGATAAAACTCCTTTGGAAAATTTAGTCAGCTACAATTTGAGCTTAAAACAAAGACGATCAGGTTAAGGGCCCGGCAAACCCTAACCTAACCTTTATGAAAAAAGTCAAAAAGTCAGAACGTCATTTTTTCGAATTCCGTAGATTCATTTCCAATGTGCTCGATAGCCGTGTGAGGCACGAAATCTGTGATGTTTTTAACCGATTTAAAAAAATAGAAGGTTATCAATTCGTCGGTATCTTTTATGTTTTTTTTTATGTATATTCTCCGATTTCTCGAAGACGCCTGGACCGATTTAAATAATTATTTTTTTAAAGTTTTTTAACGAAAATAACTATAAAATTTATCGTCTATGTATACACTTGTTGAGTATTTAGCTATTCTGTGACTGCCGCTTCACTGGTATTGAAGTCGGAGTTTTATTTTGAAAAAATATCATAAATTATGAAGTCGCTTAAAAACTAAATTGATAAACTTTCCAGGTGGCGGTAGGTCGTCTCTCCGAACTGAAAGTGTTCGGCAACGACTACGACACCGTGGACGGCACCGGCGTGCGGGACTACATCCACGTGCAGGACCTGGCCGAGGGCCACGTCAAAGCAATCAAGCTGTTCCACCAGCCGGGGTTCAACGGGTTCCATGCTGTCAACTTAGGTAAGGGGCCATATTTTTTATTATTCTTCTTCATTCATTTATTTAGGTATTTATTAAACTTTATTTTACAATAATTGTAAACGGTGGCCTTGGGCTTTCTCTACCAGTCAACCGACAGGTGGTGCAGAGACAAGTGAGGCCAAAGAAGGAGCAAAAATAATATTTTAAAAGTATTTGAACCTATATTTGCTTCATCTTAGTGCGTTGCATCCTCAGCTGTGTTACTTTGGAGCTCCGGGTGCGCTTTCCCGCTTTTTCTTCTCTTTAAATGGTACATGCATGTCCATCGTCACCCAAGAATGCCAAAGACCTTGCGAAGTGTAGAAGAAATAGCTGAAACAGTTTCAATGATTTGTGCGAATTTTTTTACAACCGGCCGCCGTATGACGTTAACTCTCCTTGGGAATGCAGTTATAGCATAAGATGTTTGTGCTTAGTCCGTTAGTCGCCTCTTACGTCATCCACAGGAAGGGATGTGATGTAGTGGTCCTATTCTAGGTCGAAAGCCACACGGCACAGCTGCAATTATTTGGAAAGAACTACAACACGGTAGACAGCATAGGTGAACCGAGGGAGGGCTAATCTGAGGGTTCCAAACTCTTAGGAATAAAACCGTAGTTTATAAAACAAATTACTTGGTGGCGTATTTATTTACCTGGGTGGCAAATTAAGTTTTATTTGCCACCTGGGTATGTCTTTAACAATTGATCAAATCAGTTGATAATATTTCCAATTGTTCATGTTCTAGGAACTGGCACCGGCTACTCGGTCCTCCAAATGGTGGCCGCCTTCGAAGCGGCCAGCGGACGCAAGGTCCCCTACAAGATCGTCGGCCGCCGTTCCGGGGACATCGCCGCCAATTACGCGGACGTCGCGCTCTCCAACAAACTGCTCGGCTGGCGAGCCACGCGGACTCTAGATGACATGTGTGGGGACACCTGGCGGTGGCAGAGTGGTAACCCTAATGGGTTTAAAAGAGATTAGTCTACACATAGGCGTACCGAGGGGGATCTAGCGTACCGAGAGGGGGATTTAAGGGTTCAACCCCCCTCGAAATAAAGTCACTTGACAATCATTTTATTTAAGGTCTAGTTGCATTAACCCTGAATAGGGCAATAGTAGAATAGTTCTTACATTAAATTGAACATAAGTTCGTAACCAATGAAAAAATTATATCTACGATGGTTAAGAATTGCCCTCCAAAATTGGCCTAGGTACGTTTATGAGTCTCCGTAATTTTCCCAGTAGCTGATAGGTCTAATAGAAATTTAATTCCCAGTAGGTCTATAGGAACCGAAATTCGTCGACCTGCTGATTAACCAGTGGCCCAGTGGACCGCTGGCGGATTTACGAGCGGGCTTAGAATACTAGGGTGGCAAATTTGTTTTTTGACATGTCTCAGTGCTGCCATGTAATATTTTCAAGAGTTTCGTTATTTTTTTAATATTTGGCTAAATTGCCATCTTTTTTTTAGTTTTACTGGATTTAATCTAATCATTCCAATTTATGTATTTTACCTTGATGTAAATAATTTTATGTTGAAAACATGATTTTTCTAATAGAAGAAAAGTATAAGAGGCAAAATTATTATTTATTTAACTTTAGTGCCATTTATTCGTATCGAAAAATATTATTTACACGTTCCTATTACGTTGCCATTTTTATTAATGTTATATTTTTATACCAAATATGTTGATTTATTTATTTTTAATTTAACTGCAGCGTTACCAAAGTAATAATGGAAATACCAAAGCATTGTATACCAGTGAGGCGTTTAATTTATTTTAAAAAAAAGACAAAGGGCAGACAAAGCCCAGGGCTGTAAAACCCAAAGACGTTTATTAATTATTTCAAATACAGTCAGCAAGTGAATATAGGTCATTGACACATGTTTTAGATGCTATGTTATATTGATTTAGGCCACTTTGGTCAAAAACCGCTTGTGTCAGAATAATTTTTAGGCTGTTTTTTTTCTGACAACGGAATGCCACTTTGGACAGAAAAAACGTTGGTTAATTTTTACAATATTTTTCTGACGAAACGGAATAGAAACAATTTCGTATAGTAAGCGCCGATTCACACTAGAACGCCAGCGCACTTTCACTGCGGCGCCACAGGTAAGAAACTTCTTAGAAGCGGAGTATCATTTATGCCTACATTACTACAAACGAAACTAGACATCCGTACACGTCAATGCACGTCGTGTGTGTTCGCCCGCTCTCGCCCTGAGACAAGGCGAGAACGGGGGAGAGGTGCGGGGACGGGGAACAAGGACGCATATTGCAAGGGACCGCAGGAGATACCGTTCTGTATGAAATACTTTTATTAATTTATGTGTTGGCGTCTCGAGCAGCCTGCCGGCTTTTGTTTTTTTCAAGCTATTCTACGCCTTTCATCGATAAAAATAAATGAATATGGCTTGATAGTGAAAGTGCCTGCCCAGTTTCGCCAGCTAATTCTGAATCGGCGCTAAGTCACCACTGTTACGTTTAAATTAAACACTTGTTATACTCGTATATAAAATAAAAGTTGAAATTTATAACTTGAAATTTTGTAATAAGGCTGAATAACATTTATGATTTAAGGTGAATATGGCCTTGAAGTGTGAAATAAATTGTTAACTCGTAAATATGGTGATAATATTGTTAATCGTCAGGCACTAGATAGCCCTTTAAATTATTTTATGAACTGCCGTTGAAACTATTATTGGCAAGTTTTAAAGCTAGACGGACTAATGTAAATAATTAATCAAATGAGGGCGCCACTTCAAGGCCAGTTGCTTCTATATTCACCTTAAGGCTTTGATGGTGTCAGTTTATATTCCAAAAGCATGAGCAGATTAGGTACTTTAGTACTTTAGTAGACAAGTGAAACAGAAATACATATTTTTGCTCAGTTTGTCACCCCTGGGTAACTATGAAGTAGTGTTCCCGAGGACTATAAGCTTTTAGCCCAAAATTTAAGCCTGTCGGTCCTTTTTTAGGGCTATGTCATTATAAAAAGCCTATGAGCCTAAAGAGTATTTTGCGGCTATAGGATTTTTTTTCAAATAAAAAGGCTAGGCTTATATTTAGGCTAAAACAATTTTTGAGACAGCAATTGTTTAAGTAAGCCAACATAATTGATGGCTTACTTAGGTCGAGTCTCAAAAATAGTTACTTAGGCTTATCATAATTATATGAAGAAAGCATTTATTTTAATTTGCATTTATTTCGAAAAAAGGAAAAGAAAAGAAAATTATTATTTTAGTTAAGTATCGCCAAAATAATATCGAACCAAAAGCCTATAGAGACTTAGTTCTGTAGGCTTGGCCTATTCAACAGGCCTAGCCTAAAGGACTAAAAGCCTAGTCCTCGGAAACACTACTATGAAGGGTAGAATAAAGTATAACAATCTTGTGTATCAAATGTGTCTGTTAAGGCTGTAAATTACACAAAGAAAGCCCCAAAATACTGGTTTTAAATGGCTAAATACAAAACACTAGTTTAGCCATTTTGTTTTCTGCGGTCAAAAACATGTCGTGTGCGTAGGCTTTACTTTCTTAAAATTTTCGGCATTTAATGTATCTTACCATTCCGTTGTGCTAAGCATTTTAAACCATAAGGTTAATATTTACAATGAAATATAATATTTGTTTGTGTTAATTAGCGGTGCTGTCGTATTTATTTAACAAAATAACGTTATTATTATAAATAATAATAAAAGAATTTATATGATTTTGTTGTTTTCTTAAACATACAACTTTTACCCCCATATAATACTAGCTTTTGCCTACATTGTTCGACCCACATTCCTCGGGAATTGGATTCCGGGAAAATGTCAACATTTGGTTTAAGGTGTCAAGTATTGCTTCGTTTAGACACGAAGGACGGGTATATCCCATTCGTCCCTCTGGGGACAAATGGGATATATATTTTTATTCCCATTTGACCCCAGTACAGTGGTAGCAAATGGAACGGATATTTTTTCGTTCTCAGTTATGTTAAATAAGAGCTAAAATGATCTGCTAATTGGGATCAAAATACGAAAATTCCCATTCGTCACCTCTGGGGAAAAATAGGATCTTAAATTGTGAAATATAGGTTATTCCCATGCGCCCCTAGTAGGGACGACGCGATGGTGACAATCGAAACAAAACAAAAAATCGTCCCATTTGTATGAAGGTCGATAAGGATATATAGACCTTCAATCTTGTTATAAAAACGCAGACCAACTTTATCGAGGCCGCAGGCGGAGAGCTGTGCATACCCAACAAGTGCTGTGGAAAATTTTTCAAAATTATCTGTGATGGCTGCCACTAGTCAACTGCATCAGACTTACTGAAATAAGAATTCAAGGGTATTTCGTGTCGCGGAATCTAACTAAACCTGTTCTTTTTTAAATCTAAGATGGCGTCTAGGTTTTAAAGATTAGAAAATTTCTAGGTTTTAGGGTTTGAAATAACAACCCGGTAATTCTAAACTGCAATAAGTATTTCGATCCTTTTACAGACTGTCGTTTTTTACCCTTTTTTCTCAACTGGACATGGAATTTAGCCAACTTCAACAGCTGCATGAAAAACCGCGGCGCCCGACTAGTTGAAATTAAACACCGTTATAATTGTCATTAATTTCTGTATTATCTAAAATTACAAATCTTTCATAATTTCAATCATTACAAACTATCGCTTGATTATTCAGCACATACCTTTACTCTGTCGTCTAAAAATATCTGATTTACATTTATACAAACATCTAATAATATGTTTTGAGTTATGGAACAGGGTTTAAAAATGGCAGTTAAGAAATGCATGGTTTTTATACACTTGATAAAATAAAAGAAGAATATTGGTACATGTGTTTATCCCTAATGGGGCAGACAGAGCATTTTGGGTCTTGCGGACCTAAGCACACAGAGCCCAGGGCCCGCAAAACCCAAATACCACTTTTAGGGTTGGGACATATCTGTCCGCACGGAAGGGTCAGTTCAGACAGAGAGGAAAAATGCTCGCGGAATTTACTAGTTCCATTAAAATTACAACCGTATTACCATTTCTTAAAGTATACAA
Organism: Acrobasis repandana; assembly: GCA_963576875.1. Classification (NCBI taxonomy): domain Eukaryota; kingdom Metazoa; phylum Arthropoda; class Insecta; order Lepidoptera; family Pyralidae; genus Acrobasis; species Acrobasis repandana. Next base: position 7,417,327 of record OY756238.1, read on the forward strand.
TTGTATGAATATCGGCGGAGACTTCAAGCGTCGTCTGGCGCATGCTCGCGACTCGGTCGCGCGCGTCCTCGCCCCTGCCCGGGAGGCCTCGAGCACGCCCGAAACCGCGCGAGCAAGTTCTGACGTGCTCGCGGATCGCCGCCTGCGCTTTTAGAGTTGCTGCAAAGGTTTGCGTGTATTGACGGGGATATTCGTATGTATTCGCAACCCCAGTGAATTTCCCCGCGTCGGCTCGCGTTGGCGCGCGCGTCCTCGCGTTCTCGAGCATTGTGAACTGACCCGAATCCGCATTCCATCGCTCTTTTTCGTTCTAGCATATTACGGTTCTGAGCGACAGAAAAGGATAGCAGCATTGGAAAATGTTGTTCCGTGCTGATAGATGTGTCCCAACCCTTAGCGTGATGGTGGGTACAAAAAGAATTGTGCTGAAAAAGAACTTAATAAAACCTAAATCTTGCAAACTTAAGAATACCTACAGTGTGTTGTCGAAGTATGAAGCGCACGGCGATACCGTGAGTCATTTTGAGATCTACAGTTTATCAAACACTCTGTATAAGAAATTGCACTTTAAAACGTGTTTGCACAAAGTACTCTAATTTTGCAAAATTTTACAGATACGAAAAAATATACAGACTAAAATTGAGAATGTATTAAAAAATACAAAATCATTCTTATAATGTATATGTAATAAAATATAATGAAACGAAATATTTTAAGGGTAGATTCAGTAGTGTTAACACTAAACAGCTTCCTCAATGAACATGATCAAAAAGCAAAAAAAAATGGCCTTCTATACAAATTGACCATTACGCTAATCGGAGTTTCTATGGAAAGCTATCATTATGGACCATTGGACCCACTGCTTGGTCCACTGGGATTTTGAGGCCTTCCACAAAAGTTGACCAATTAGCTAATCCATCTATAGACAGCGTTTTTTTAATATATTTATATACGTCATTTGGAGAAAAGTTATCGTAGACTCTACCTTTAAAATAGTTTCAATATATTTTATTACAACTAAGGGTTGCCACACACTTATTCGGGCGGACATTAATTGGCAAAGCCGGGCGTGAAATTGAATATATGTAGATGAATGTTCGAGGGGAAATGCCGATATAATTGCTTGGGGTCGGCTTTCATCATCATCATCATATCAGCCACAGGAAGTCCACTGCTGGACATAGGCCTCCCCCTTTCCAAAACGACCTATCGGAAGCGGGTCGGCTTTGTTGTTCGATAAATACTGCCGAACCGAAAATGCCGGCGAAATAAGTGTGTAGCAACCCTTACACATCAATAAATTCATCCACAAACTTATTTTTTAAAATATCATAACTAGAAATATCATGCCCTTTAAATTTTGATTTTGTCTCAATTCAAGTGCCAAAAGTAAAAAAACTTGACTGTTACATACAAAATTAAAAGTACCTACGGTAGTATGGATCTATGTAGTTATTCTTGGATATAAAGTTATTCAGTATATAGTATACAGTAGGTTTGGGATTTCTGTCTGACAACATAAAAGCCCATGGAATATTATGTGAAGACATAGATTTTATACAAATGAAAGATCATATCTTTTATTTGAAGGGAAATCATTATAAATACTGAATACTACTTTAAGGGATTTCTTTTTTTTTAAATAGGTACTTTTTGATTATAGAGATAATTGGTCTTCAATTAATGTTTTGTTGATTTATTGTTATAAAAGTACCTACATAATATTTTTCTAGGTTAGGAAGAAACAGCTTTGTATTTGGGTAAAATCTTTGATATTTAAAATGCTTCCATCAGAAGATTCAGATTTCCTTCGTATTATTTGATCAGATGTATGTGCATGACCGAGCAAATATGTACAAGAGGACTAACAACTGATACTTTGTCGCGTTATTAGATTTTAAGTTTAAAATGGTCACTTTTATGTCATCACGACAGGGTCATAAGAACAGGTAGAAATATAATATACATTGCTTGTATATAATGCATATATTATACATTGTGTCAACAACACCTAACAACGCTAAAGCAGTGACACTATGTAATGCGTTGCATGTCAATTTTTATTGTAAAATAGATCCTATGTAAGTAAAATAAGACTCAAATTATATTGACAATGTGTAATAGACTTAACATAAAAATGCTATATTGTGATATTTTCTTATATCAAATTACATACTAACTGATATAGATTATTATGCATTTTCACTTACAAAATAAATGATTTTTGACAGTCATTAGAAAATAACACATCTTGGGAAGTCTTGAAGTACCTACTCAAGTAGGTTTCTAAACCACATATTATTGTTTTAGTGGCGGTACATAAAGTGCAATCTAAATTTGAACCCTATTAAAATATAAATAAAGTTAAAAAAAAGAAAAGGCAATAGAACATAAAGTACTATTTAACCTTACCTTGCAGCGATAAGGTTCAAAATATTCTTGTTCATATTTGAAACATTTTATTTTTTGTTATATAATTTTATTGCACTATAAAACTGACATGCAACCACATCATCAGTAAATAATCGTAAGGCAACCATTGGTGGATAGAACTATATGTTACATTGATATGTTAGCATAGTCAATAATCGTAAAGTGCTGTTACATACTACACTAACGTTCAGGAATGTACAAAGAATAAGCAAAAGCATACTAAAGCAAATGCAAGACAGTTTATCTTTCATCGCTAAATCCTAAACGCTTTTTATGAAATAAAATCCTAACATTGTAAGATAATAATTTCATTACTTAATAATATTATGCGTCTAGTATTTGGCCATTATGTGTTACATTTATATTTATTAGTGTCAAACATTTTTAGATTTTATTACAATTACTTATATATATATAATTACTTTTATTTAGTTCCACCTGTCCCGTTGTCTGTGTGTCCGTAATCAAATCTTGCAAGCTAAATTAGACCCACTTCCCATTATCCGATTGAGTTGAAACTTCACATACTTATGTAAGTTGACAATGCACTATTGCGGTACCATAACCCGATCCCATGATGAAGCCAGAAGGTGGCCATGATATTTCTGTGACAAAACAACATTACCCCACTGAGTTTGGGCTCAATTGATTCATCTTAAGCACTTTCAACTTTGTAGTTTATTCTTAAGCTTGTTTTTAATATATTTTTTAAAATAATTACTTGTTTTAAAAATTTAATTAAAATATTGCAAATTACACCGTAAATTACAAAGTCATGTCGCTCACATTCCAATGTGACTGTGAGTGGAGCTATCGTCGAGTTAGTGTAATAGGCGATTGCCTTAATGCGACATATTGAGAAGATAAATCATAATTACAGATACGCTATCACGTCTTTATCCCTAACGGGGTAGACAGACCCTAGGGCGGTAAAGCCCAGGCCACTTTTAGCGTAATGGCGGGCATAAAGGTGGAAAAGGGAAATCATTATAGTGATGGGTTGCTAATCGCATCGCCTATTCATATGATTCAGATTCTCGCCCATTCCCTAGAGCGGCTTTTACGATTTAATCATAATTATCGTGAAAAGTACAGTAAAAAATAATAACACACATAACAGCACTTTAGACCACGACGAGAAGACCGGAGGCTATATTCTAAACACTTTGGTTGTTAGGTAACTTACGGAGAAGGACAGAGAACCGAGGATCTATGCTAGCACATCAATGTGCAACTGCGGTGTTAAACAAACTTCGTCTATATCTAACAACTATTGACGGTGGGCGAGCAAATCGTAGACCATTACTGTTGAAAGTGGAGGTATTTTGTAACACGGCTAGGATTATTTTAAAATTTCTATTTATTTAGGTAAATTGTTATAAATTGGTTCGATGAGCTGAATTGTCGAGTAATTTTTCAAATAAAAGAAGAGGATGGAGCTGTTTTCTATACTCTTCGTCATATAGATATAGGCTATTTTTAACCCCAGACAAAAAAAGGAGTGTTCTAAGTTTGACGCTAATTTCTGTCGGTCTGTCTGTCTTAATATTTACTGCTTCATACTTGCAAGAATCTTAGAAAATTTAAATGAGTCTATGATTTGCTTAAACCCATACTTAGATATATAAGAACATACTGAGAACATTACTGACGCATCCTCGTTAACATTACATCTGTTGTACTCGTTAAGAACTCACCCAAATTATTTCATAAAGTGTATTTGTTACAATAACTGTGTTAAATTCATTCTTTTAATATAAAATACACAAGAGATTCTCTATTTTGGCGATAGACAAGTGTTTCTGTTAATATGTGTCATGTTTCTTTTAAAAATTATAGTTAAAATGGTATAATGATTGTCATATATTTAATTACACGTACAGTGTGGCTAATAACGATTGGTCGGATGATCGGGCGCTTATTTGCCTAAACTTCACGCGGGTACATAACACAGCGTTGATACAACCACCAACCTGATAAAAAATAAATATTAATATCCCTTAATTCAACTTTGCTATTAGGTTATAACTTGTGTGGATATAGTTTCGTGAAAAGTACGTAAGCAGTATTTTTTAATCGACTTATTGTTTTCATTGTTAGAAAAGATAGTATCTAGATTGGATTAGCTAGACTGTATCAAGTGAATATCTATTTTACAATAAAATAAAATATTCGTAATACCGAATAAGCATACTACCGAATAAGTGTAGTTTCAAAAGGCACTACTTATTGCTTACCGGAAAACATTTACTATTGTTGTCAAAGTAAGAGACCAATTTTTTTTCTCTTTTAACATACTTTAGGCAAAAGCATTAAAAAAAAGTGACCTTTGGGTTTTTTGTAGGCTCTTACTCGGTGAGGGATAAAAAAATCATTTATACAGAACAAAATATACTGAAACTATTTTAAGAGTGAATTCAGTCCATGATATTGAACAACTTTTCCAAAAGAATATAAAGATAAATACGAAGAATATAAAAAAAAATATTTTTCATACAGGCTGACTTTTTAACCACCAGCCAAATTTTCGGAGCAAGTTCAGTCATGATACTGAACCACTTTCCATAAAAATAATCGTCGAAAAACGAAAAAAAATTGGCTTCCCATAGAAATCAGCGCTCAGCCAAACGGATTTTGTATGGGAGGACGAAATTTTTTTATTAATTTTTATTACCTTTTTTCTAAGGAAGTAGTTCAGTATCATGGACTGAACTTGCTCCAAAAACTTGGCTGGTGTTTAAAAAGTCACCCTGTATTTCGATACATGTTCCTTGGGGAAAGTTGTTCAGTATCATGGACTGAATTCACCCTTAAAAAATAGTTTTAGTATATGTTGTTAGACGTTATATAAAACTGATGTTGATCCGATTTTTAATAATTCGATAAATGTTCTTATATTTAAAATATGTAAGAAAAATCTTGTCTACCGCCTCGAAAGCCAAAGATTTGATAATAACGTGTGTGTATGGTATGTTACATTGGTGTTACGTTCACTAGAGTCTTTAGGGCACTTGCACTTACGGTGGGTTAGCCTTCTCTCTTGATGCTGGGCATTTGTGGCGGAGGCTCGGCTAGGCCTTTAACCTGCGAAAATGTCAAACAAAATTCTTCATTATTTTACAATTATCAGATGTTTAGAAATCCTGACACATATTTAGGATATTCACGCATAAGAAACTGGATGGCCTGATACTCAAATATTTTTATTTAATGTAGGATAAATAAATCACGTATTGAAGGTGCATTATTTTTAAATTATTTTTAGTGCAAAAGCTACAATCTACTAGCGTTTCGGAACGAACACTGCTGGGAAGATAAGCCAAAAGAAACCCAGTTCAGAATACGAGTAGGTACCCATCCAACCTGATGGGCTTTATTGCATTACAGATTGACACTTATTTTTATCATTTACATAATACATTTAAAAAAATTGCAACTATTCTCTTCTTGTACATTTCACATGAGAGGCTCTTGAGACCGCTAGGCCGTAGGCGGTGGCCCACGTCTTGTCATTCTTACTTTAAGTCGTCTTAAGAATTTCCTTGTCTTACAATATTAATCTATGGCGACCCTGGCACTGATCTTACCTAGAGCCGCGCGGCAGTCTTAAGAAAGGCAGGCAGCTTTTCTCTGTAGTCCTGGTCCAACACAACTTAATGACACGGATCGCTATGGACCCTGCCAGTGATCTTACCTTGAGCCGGAACTCTTTAAGGCGATTCACCCACTGGCAACGCGCCCTGCCGCGGTGCGCGGAATCTGTCGCGTTTTTAGTGGGTTGGACTAGGCGTGTTTTCTATACAAACTGAGATACTTGCATACAATGTTAAAATCTGCCACCCCGCGCTCCGGGACGGTACGCGGGGCAGTGGGATCACCGCCTGACACCTTGACTGCCAGCATTGCAGACACAATGATTTTCAATCGCTTGTCGGTAACCAGGTGACCGCCATGGCGTTTAAAGACTTAAGACAGGCAAGCAGCTCCTCTCTTGTTCTTGCCACACATAACTAAACTATGGCGACCCTGCCAGTGATCTAACCTTGAGTCGCGCGCCATTATTAACACCTTGACTGCCAGCATTTTCGGTAACCAGGTGACCGCTATGGCTTAAGAAAGGCAGGCAATTCTTTTTTTTTTTCCTTGCCCTACATAACTAAACTATGGCGACCCAGTGGCCAGTGATCTCACCTTGAGCCGCGCGGCAGTCTTGAGGAAGGCGGGCAGTTGCTCCTGCGACACGTTGACCTCTCCCGCGTACATGAACTCCAGTATCGCCTGCAGGTGGAGGTACGACACGTCCTTCAGGATTATTATTGGATGCTTCGAGGGGTTTTCCTGTAACAATGTATTGTCAAATCACTACTTGGTCATACATGTTTCAAGTATAGTAGATAACGCTAAAAGACTGTTCTTACGAGATTAACGTTGTGTCAAAAATAGGGTATCGTCGCAAAATGTCCCTTTCGCAAAATGTCTCTTACGCAAAATGTCCCTTGCGCAAAACGTCCCTTTCGCAAAATGTCCCCTGGTAGCAAAATGTCCTCTGGTAGCAAAATGTCCTTTTCATTATTTTTTATAAAGTTACTATAAAGTGAGTTTCTTTGTTGTTTATTTGTTTGTTACGCCTCCACGCCGTAACTACTGAACCAATTATCATGAAACTAGCTTTTGCGGCTCCGCGTGCGTTAATATCGATCCCTAAACAGTAACTTTTTCGGGTTAACAAGTAGCCTATGTGTTAATCTGGGTGATAAACTATCTGTGTGCAAAATTTCATCTAAATCCCTAATCCCTTAAGCTGTTAAGGCGTGATGGAGTAACAAACATCCGAAGTGGATTCGAGAATGGTTTATATTTATTACGGGTATGTCCCTTCCACATTGTATACAAAACAAACAAACAGGGATATTTTATTGCCACCAGGGGACATTTTGCTACGTCCCTAAAGGGACGTTTTGAGCAAGGGACATTTTGCGAAATGGACATTTTGCGACGATACGAAAAATAGTACGATATACATAAACACTTTCACGACTTTGTCTTCTACGAGATAAAAAGAGCCAGGGTCACAAGACAAAGATATTTTAGGTGTGTAGGTGATAGAGGTAATCAAAATGAAAAGGTTTGCCGCATCGCGTATTGACATGATTCGTCAAAATTGACGCTCATCACGAGGAAGGGACACAGTACTGAGTACATCTTCGCTTTATTTTTTACAATCTGATATCACTATATAATTACGTTTATAATAGTCTCATAATAGCACCACCTATTTATTATTTTTCAGCCAATCCTGTCACCCAAAGGTAGCCTGGAAGAGGTTGCCTTGGCGATAAGGCCGCCTATTGTACACCTTATTTGTATTGTCTCTTTCTAGTGTTTCGGTGTGTAAAGTGTTTTATTATCATATTTAACTTTTGTTTTTCTCTGAATCTGACACCAGTGTTGGCCACTTAAACACACGAAAATTAAAACAAAAACGTACAATTCGTTCTTTCACATGGTTTCTAGACTGTCAGCGTGCCACAAAGGCAGCGCCGGCTCTTTAAAGTTTTTTAATTCAAGGGCATCCGCTACGTTAAGCATGCGCACGCGACGGGTTGTCTCTCTGTCACAAACGTGCGACAGAGACACGGCATCACGCAACGGATCTGCTATCTCTTTTGCATGTAGAGTTTGGGACGGAGATAGACTGAACCCGTCGCGTGCGCCCGCATGACGTAGCGGACGCCCTAAAGACACCGCCTCTGTAGGGCGCTGATAGTCTACAAACCATTTGAGTGAACTAACTGTAATGAACATGAATCTGTTTGTATTTATCATTACATACGTGCTGGTGTGGGAACCAGCACGTATGTAATGATAAATAATACTAAACTACGTGATAGTATTTTTATAGGGTTTTTAGGCATTCAAGATGCAGTACTAAAGTACTCAAATTAAATAATTAAATGCGGGACTTGAACTCGCGACCTTGGTAATCATATTTAGATACGACCATGCTAACCACTGAGCTATCACGCGTTCAACCCCGCACGCCGAAGTATTTAGACCAAAGACGCGAGTTCAAGTCCCGGTCACGTTTTTTTTTTACCATTTCTTATTTCATTATTTAATTTGAGTACGTTAGAGTACATAAAAATTTAACAATATTATTAGTCCAGCTGCCTTTGAGGAAACGACGTGTGATCAGTACAATAACAGAGCAAGCAATGTGTGTTTTAGAATGATATGACAACATCCTGCCATTTAAACATAATATCCACTTGAAATTTGTAATGAGTATTACAAAGAAAAGTGAATTTTGATTTGAGACACAACAGATGTTTAGGGTCATAAACAGAGGTCGGAATACGCTATTTTACAACAATTCAAATCAGATAGGTATTTTTTTCTTATCGAACTTTTTAAATATTGAACTATGACGTCATAGTTCCTTGGAGTCAAATAGCGCCTTTAAGAATCGCCTTACCCTAGACTTTCCCATACAAACGTAGTCTACGTTTTATTTTGAAACATGACAGAATTCGGTAAAAATTTGTAAACACTTCCACTGCTGAAAAATGCAACGTGTTTATTTTGCCAAAGAGGAAAACACATACGGTGCGTTTTCAGCAAAAGTGTTAAAGAAATTGCATATATCTAGGGTTATAATTGGATGTTACAGTCAAAATATGAACATGAAAAAATATAAGGGTGTAAAAGTTTTCCATACTGATGGTCAAAAATTATATAATACACTATATTCTCTTTCAAGTTCATATTTCGACTGTGAAAACCAATTATAACCATAGATATATGCAATTTCTTTAAAGTTACAAATTTTTACCTAAATTTGACATGTCATTTCAAATTAAAACGTAGACTATGTTTGAATGGGAAACTCTGATTCTGTCTAATATCCGTTTTGCTGCATTCATAAATCTAAAATCACGTTCAAGGTGGACGTCATCAATGGCAAGTTTTGTGACGTTTTATTCTATTGACAGTACCAAATAATTTATTTTTGATCCAGTAAAATACCCAATTAGGTACAGTTATTTATGTACTTACACTGATTTCATACAGCGAAAGAATAAAGTGGATATGCCTCAAATCCCGAGATTAATTTTAAAGAGCAGAAAAATCCCATGATTTATTAAATAAAAGTTATTTACTTTTACTCAATTAAAACCACTGCACACGCGACGTTGTCACACACAGGATTGTCCATTAGAAAACCAGGAAGATCCACATTAATATCAACATTTCCATGCAACTACATAAATAACTACCTAACTCCGACCTCTGGTCATAAAGAATGGAAAGGGTTGTAAGAATATGTGTTACCACCCAAGGAAACAAATCACATTTATGATGTTTTAGACTCACCTCTAATAAACTTTTGAAGTACGGACTACACGCTGATAGCACCATTTTATGTGCTTTACATGTCTGCCCTTCACATGCTAACGTTACCTGAAAACGATCATATAGGTACAACGAGTTAATAAAATAACGCAAAACCTCTCAGATTATAACTCAATCCATGAAACTGAACAACTTTGTTCTACAACATTCCCAAATTGCCAAAAATAAAATTCGGATTTTCATACAAATTGACTCGATCAGCTGATCAGTTTGTATGAAAATTCAAATTATTTTTTTTGCGTTTTGTGAAAATTGTAGAACAAAAGTTGTTTAATTTAATGGGCTGAGGTAACATCTGAGAGGTTTTGCGTTAGTGTATTAACACGTTGTATTTAACCCTAGATAACTAAACTATCCTGGGAGTTACTCAATAACTAAACATTCGTCTAGCGGACTACGCATTAAAAAATCTTATATTATCAACATAATTTAACGTGAGGAAGAAATTGTTACATGATTCGTATAAAGTGCTCGTTGTGAATAGAGATAGGTAGAAATAATTTTATACTAATGATGCCACATACCTTTTATACACATCTACATTATGGGTGTCACAAATTGCATTTTTTACATCTAAGGCATCAATTTTTGGTCTTCCTTAGCAATTTCGACGGGCAAACGTATAATTTTTTTGTAATATTTCATACATAAGGAAATGGAGCAGATTCTTCATATGATTTCACCAAGGATATCTCCTATCATGACCTTGATGTCACGTCTTAAAGTTACCGTCCGAGCAAGTTGCCGCAACCAAGGCTCCATGAGGTGGTTTGTCAGTTTCAAAACAAAATCTCGCCGTGTTATTTGTTAATTATTTTTGATGTTATTCGCGACGTATAATAACATAAGTAGGAGTAGTCTTAGTGCAGATGACCATTTATGATGAGTTTTACTGGATAAAAATCGAAGAGTTGCTAAAGCACATGTCGAATGCTACGTTGTAGCATCTGACGTAGTATGTAGTACGTTTCTTTCCATGTTTGACAATATAAAATCATCCGGTTTAATAATTTGGGTTCTGTTGTCTTTTACTTGATACTAAAAAATCATCTTCAGAACCCAAAGATTGGCACGAGACATCAGTATTAATGCTGATATTGTATTGACTTTCAACCTTCCAATGATTTGTCATCACCACAGAAGTTAAATTATCTTGTTTCTTTTATCAAAGTAATCAATCTTAATAAACGTGAATTTCTACTTTCAGCCTAGGACATATGTTTCCATTTATAAATCCATCAATAATATTAGGTATATGAGAAAAAGTTGAAAGCAATTAGTAGTATGAATGACATCTTACTAATAAACCCTAGTCATTAAAAAATAACCGTTTTTATGAAATTCATATTATTTGTATATTATCTAATTATAATACAAACATTTATTAATTTTTTTTATTTGAAAATACTAATATAAAATAAAATGCAATTTAGATACCTTTGAAAATCTGCACCTGTTATAACTAAACTTTCGTCATCTAGGCGACGCGGTGGTTATAAATCACAAGTAAAGACAATTGTTTGCGCAAACGCCGCATTTGTGCAACTTTTTACTCTAATTATGAAGGTATACAAAGGCGTGCAAGCAGGGGGTACGCGAAAGTATGTGAACTAGACTTATGCAAGGGGTCGCGTAGTCTGCCAGACGAATGTTTAGTTATCTAGGGTTAAAGCAAAAAAACATATTTTGACATCCTATAGACTACCTATCATGGAGTATGCATTGCTCGCTTTCACAAGTTAAGCAACTCCGGGCAAGGACTGCAGTTTGATGGTTGACCACAAGTGGTATAATAATTTCTCAAGCTTCAGAAGGCAGTTGTCAAGCTATGTCAGATGCCTTTTGGTTTGGTAGCTTGAAAAATCTGTTACCAGTGTTCCATTTCCATTTTTAGGAACATTACCAGGAATGTTTACAGGAATAAGTCTAGGGACGGCACATCACTAGTTAGCGTAGCTTATAATAATTACGAAATTAATTAAGACTGATAACATCTATATCTCGCTTAGTTGTGTCTTATGATTATGACACCCAGGGGAATGGGAAGGGAGATTATCTAATTAAAATGATTTAATGAATGAAAATTTCAATGTACAGAGACTCTTGGTAAATTAATTGGAAAGATTGATTATTTTTGGCAGATATCTGCCAAAAATAGTCATGGTGTCTTTTTCAATACAATTACACCGACAAGAGCTTGGCTCTTAAATGTAGTGGAAGGACTATACAATATGGGACAGAGCCAATTTTGATGAAAATTTTATTGGGGAGGGGGAGGGTATCCCTATTGTATTTCTGAAATCGGAAAAACAGGAAAAGAGTTATGACGACTTACACATTTTAGTAAATATCTTAAAACGAGTCCCCTTGATAGGGGTTTTTTGAGGGGGGATGGGGGAGGGAGGACATACCTACCATCAAACCCCATCTGCCGAAGTTGCAAAGTTTTCGAGTTATGAGTAATAGAAGTTTAGTATGAAAATTGCTGCCGCGTTTTAAAATATCATATTTAGGTAGAGCAATAGTAATGATGATGTGGGAGTTAGAAAGTCCTGTATTTCTTATTTCATGCCAAATATGCCATAACATCTCCGGCACTGCGGGAAGTGCAGCCCCTCCGCCCTTGTGTAAGAAAAAGCAGGCACTCATGCGTCTTCTTACAGCGGGCGGGGGCTGCCCACCCTCCACGCCTCCGGCTATAGAAAAACACTTATGTATAGGGCAGACAAGATTACGTGAAGTCGGGCTTGGCCAGATTGGATTTGCCCATAACTTTCATGTGAATAATTTCAAGTTAAAATGCATTTTAAAAATGAACAAAAATATTAAGACTCATTACTGGGAGCTAAGTTTGCTTTAGAACATTTTAGCGAAACCCAAAGACACCTCCACAACCTCAATGAAGGCGACAAGGCAATTAGTTAATATTCAAAAATTCATAAAAAAATGTGTTTTGGCGCTTATGGATTTTTATTAGGGGATTTCTCTTAATAATAAAAATATGAACTCCTAAATCAATGTCCCATATTGTACAGTTGGGCCAAGAGTAGTAGTAGTAGGCAGATTGGGACGTTAAAACTAGGGATGCATCGATACGCCTTTTTGCCGATACGATACCGATACTCCTATAAAAATATCGGCGATACCGATACGCTTAAAAAAATACAGACCTAGACTGCCATTATCAGTTATTAAAATTAGAATTAAGGTGTTAAGAGTAGTATTAAAATTAACATTATTAAGGTTTTTGTTTAAAAAACAAAGTATTCTCAAGTTATGCGGGAAAGGCGATTTTGCAAGTCTGTTTGAATGAGACCTGCAGTACAAAATAGTCTCTCAGATGCGACAGAACTCATTTGAAAACTAAAGTATTTCTGTGCCATTTTTTTTAAGTTTGGTTATAAGACATGATTGCGCCGGAAAACAAACGGATCTGCATCTCTCGGTATTTTAGCAGACTTGAGGTATCTTTCGACTTATTCTTTGAGAGAATTACAGCTCAGAGTGGACAGGGGCTCATCTTCCTCGGACTCTCTAATAACATTTTCACAAATGCTCCAAAACAAGGATTCACCTCAGAACTTGTACTAAGTATAGAGGTAAAGGTGTGTCTGAAATATTTTCAGAATGCAGAGCCACATCGAGATTAAGTAGCTCTTCAAGACGCTTTTTTGCCTTAGAAGTAGTAAATTGTAATTGAAATATTCGTGCTTTGTAACGAGGATCAATCGTTGTAGGTAAGTAATATATTTCTTTATTTTCCAAACTACCAAATAGACGAACAGCACGCGCGTTTACGTTACCTTGTTGAAGCGCAAAATTTAAAAAGTATTGTTGTATCGGCAATAAAAATATCGCTGATGCTGATATATCGGGAAATCCGAAGTATCGCCGATATATCGGCATTGGTATCGGTATCGGATGCATCCCTAGTTAAAACCTACGAGAAGAGAATTTGTCAGAGGGATGTACTTTACGGAGAGAAGGTTAAGGTCTAGTATGACAGTGCAGAGGTAAACATGTGATAAAACCTTTATACTAGTGGATTACTTTGTACCTCAACAGTCAAACTTTATAGTTTGTGAATATAGCTGTTTCGCACCCTAAACACAGCGATTTTAGTGGATAAAAAGAACATATCATGGCAAAGGCTTTCATAATAAACAATGTTGGTGTGCACTGTATCAACGGTTTAAACATATGTGTAGCCGCTGTATACCATAATAAGCAGAAAGATAGTCGAAAATACTAAATAATTGTTCTAGAGGTTATGAGTGCAAAAGTTTGAGGGTACATTTCATCTCGTAACTTACATCTGTAAAGCTTTTTTCGTCCCTCAAATGCCTGAACGACGTCACCATATTCGTTTGGAAATCGTTCCATTTCAAGAAAAACTGTTGGTCGCCCATTTTGCTTAGTTTTTGAATCTGCAAATAATATTTACATATGCAAATAAATCGATGAATAATAAAGATATATCGGCTTTTCTACATCACTGCTAGATGTTAATGCCATGTAACATCTTTAATAATATATGATAAACAACCAATAATAGAAAAAGTGCAATTTATACATACGTCATTAGTCAAATGCATAGAAAACAAGCTATCTATTTTATTAGTTATTTTGTTTATAAATTAAATATTTGGTCCTTACCGAAACTATATGTTGTATATTTCAAGGGCAACGTATATTGTGTCGAAACTTCCACTAAAGTTAAGCAATTGAAACTCAAAATAAAGACGCCGTCTAGCATAAATTAGCGACTTCTTTCTATTTCTTGAAATTCCTTTTCAAGGCTGGTGTTGCCCATTTGCAAATTAAAAAATCCCTATGTAGACAGATACGACAGCGGACAGATGTCGATAATAATGTTGTCATGTCATGTCACTGTCAGTGTCAGATTATATTTTATTATGATTTTATTAGACTTTCTACTGTAGGATAAAATCTGAAAAATATTTCTTCACTCATATTTTGTTAATAAACAAAGATATTTAATGACAATATAGTACAAACCATCTGACTAATATCACCGTCTCTTGTATAGACGTTAAAAAATGTTAAAAATAGAGTTGCAAATGTTAAAATTAGAAATGCAACGGAGAGCGATTCGGCCGGATATCGGATACCGAATGTTCGGCCTGGTTTTTGGCCAGATAGCCGGATACCCGGCCGCCGAACATTCAGCCGGCAATAGAACACCCGAATTTGGTTTTCGTCTTAAGCTTAAGTCAGATTATTTCATGTTGTATCGTGGTAACCTGGTAACTAAATAAGTTTGTTGTTTGCTTGTTTGCGTGGTGTGTTACACCGGTTACACATTACACCTACAATTGAAGGAATATGCATGTAATACCAATCCGGCTCATATTTTTATTTTACAATTTCTATTAATACGTTACCACGCCTAGTTAATTATTTTTCTTCCTTATTTGGATTAGAAATAAATTATTGAAAATATGCAAATATTGCGCGGGAACTTTTGACAAACAAAAGGGAAATGACGACAAAGTTCACAAAAGGGAAATGACAAGTTCGGGTGCGTTCGGTAGGACTGTCCGTCCATGTAGTTTGACTATCGATGACATTCGAAATGTATGTACTTTTATATATAGTTTTATCAAACATCACTGGCTGATAATATCGAAAGTACCCAAAAAAGAAAAACATGCGTTGACAGCTTCTGTCTCTAGCGGATTTTGCAGACTTTGACGTCATATTTTAAAATGGCGTGTTTTAGTTGTTATAATCTACTTGCTATTTTTAATATTTATTTTCTACACCATATACATGTTTTTTGGCACTCATTTATTTTTAGCGGCTATTTCTCGACGAGGACTATCGATTAAAAATATAAAAAAATGCATGCATACTCTCTATTACGGGAGCCAACCGATCTCTGGTATGGAAGTATTTCGACATCAAATTTTCTATGTAATAGCATTAACAATTACTATCCGGTATCCAGCCGGATAGCACGCTCATATCCGGCATCCAGCCCTATAGCCAAGAGAGGGCTGGATAGGCCCAGATACCGGAAAGTGACCGGATATATACGTTACATTACAACTAGCAACTCTTGTTAAAATGATAACTTTTACGACACAGAGTGGAATCTCTAATATTTTTCTTGGCCAGACTTGAACACAAATTAATGAATTAATAAAAAAATAATTACAAATCTTAAGTGAAAAAATTATACTTAATTCTGTCTTAAACGTGTATGAACGTTTTTAGCCGACGACCGAATGATTTATATGGGGGTGGTAATGATTTGGATGGACAATTACATGGGTCTTATAGGTATAATTTTTATTTATTTATTTTATTTAATATTTATTGCACAATTATCTATCGATTATGATACAAAAGATAAAACTTTTGTCTCCCAGACCTGCGTATTTACACTTTTTGGTATCCTCTCCAGCCTGCAGCACAGGCCAGCGGTCTATCAAGGTTAGACGTTGTAGGAGGGTGCGGTAGTGCGAGGGTGCTAGAGTATCTACACATAATTGAGTCCCAAACAGTAAATGTATTCTTGCACCCAGTATAACCATAAGATAACCAATACTCTATATGTTTGTATTTAATTATGTGTTTGAAAGTACAATAATTATTACAAACAAACAAAGATTTGTAAATCCTTTTTTTTGTATCGGGGGTTACTTACTTCTTCTTACTTCCCTCGAGGACTAAATTACGAAATTCGGCCCTTATAATCTAGACCCGTCTTACGTGGGTCTTGTAACGGTGGTTAAAAATATAATATATATAATTTTGATGTAAGTTATTTGTTTACCCTAAATGGTGCAGATACCATGATTTTGGCAATATTTTTCGTTTGGATGTTGGTTTTTTGTTTGGATGCGTTCATCAATAGTTAAATGCACGGTAATTTTTCAACTTCTTGATATATATATGATTGACATGATAGGTATATATTTCAATATGATCGTTTGGTATTAAATATGTTACACAATAACTGTAAGCTATTAATATAATTGTAAAATTAAAAACTTTTTTATATTTCAAGATTTTAATAAAATAGCGCCATCTCTTGATTTGTAGCACATATATTCAGCATTATATACTGCTCGCTCTAATAGAAGACAGCACTGTCATTGTTAATGCATGCATGTTTGATTTAAGTTGCTACTCAACAATAGATGGTGTTTACTAAATTGTAGCAGTGTACAGTCAGCGTCACAAATGTCTACAAAATAATATTATTTATATAAAATTTTTAAGTTATGTATTATAATTACGTCGTTTTGTTTCTCTCGTCACTTCATTGGTCTGTCTCTGTTAAGAATAATATCTCTAGTTTAGTTGATAAGTACACACCCAACCTATGTAAATAGCAAGGTTAGATTAAGACTCCTATCTTCATATAACTATATACCTAGGTACCTATCTAGGTTTAAGGTTTAAGATGGTATAGCTTGCTTATGAAGGTTATAAGTAATAGTTATCATACGATGCCAGTAGTCAAGCTATAGTATAGTAGATGCTTTGAGGCAGCTTAAAATATCTGAATGTATGTGGTCAACACTTAAATAAATTCAAGAAACAAAACGAAGACGGAATATTTACAGTTCGTTCGTTCAAATGGTGTGCAAATAAAAAATATACTTTTTAAATTAGTATTCGTTTATTTATTTCAATGAAACAACGGAAAATAAAAAAATAATATTAAGTATATACTCCATATCACTTTTCTATTATAAAAATTTTGTCTGGTAATGTATATGTATAGATGGAGAAAATTCTTCCA
Organism: Acrobasis repandana; assembly: GCA_963576875.1. NCBI lineage: Eukaryota > Metazoa > Arthropoda > Insecta > Lepidoptera > Pyralidae > Acrobasis > Acrobasis repandana. The sequence goes on from OY756238.1 coordinate 7,434,950, forward strand.
TGCTGGTCTGGGAGAAAAGAAAAAACATAGAATGTACCAGCTGCTTCTTATCCCGCGCAGATCGTTTACGATTCATTCCGTCCGATTCAGCACGCCTATACAATCGAAATAAGAAAAAAAAAAATTCACTTTACATACAAATTGAAGTAGTCACGTGATCTACTTACTATAGGTCGCAAAAAAATTATTTTTCGTATTTCGATATATATTTATTGGGAAAAGTTGTTCCAAATGATGGCCTGAATCACCTCTTAAAATATGTGTAGGTATTGAATTAAAAATAACATACATACATACTATCACGCCTGTTTCCCACAGGGGTAGGCAGAGACTATGGACCTCCACTTGCTATGATAAAATAAAAAATAAGTTGTATCAACTACTCATCTCACTCAACTCATTACTATTTTAATTTCCCTATTTCCATCTTCATGCGCTAAACGTGGCCTTTAGGTTTCTCGGCCCTGGGAACTGTCAGCCTCATTAGAGATAAAGACGTGATGGTATCTGTATCTAACATTTATATAAGATCGGGAGTTTAAATAAAAGATGTTATTATTTAATAATACACCATTATGTATTTCACAAAAAACGTTTTTAAAACGACACTCATATTGCTGGAAAGTAAAGAGAGGCAAACAGGTGAGTAGTAAATATCTTATTTTAATAATTATTAAAATACTATTAAGTCATGCAATACAATAAATCGTAGAATTTATTTTTAAAATTACCTAAGATATACAAGAGCAATTTTTTTAACACACAAACACTACATTGAAAGGCCAAGCGGTGTTGCCACATTATTCTTAATTTATTGACTTATTTATTATTAATTATAACTACCCTATGTACATTAAGTACGAGATTACTTATGTATTAAGTATATGTAATACATTCAAGACTCAAGTCAATAATCCAACTACTTTTTTGCAACTAAATTACTAACTGGCCACATTATCATTCAATTCAAATTAAATAAATATAATTAATATCAAATTATTTTCACAATTTCTAACTATAATTGACATGAAGCAGGATTTTCCTTTAAAATAATACCATATTTAGCTTACTTTGGTATACATTAGTGTAAATATATTATTTTAGATTACTAATAATTTTAATACAGACATTATATTTATGCTTAATTTAAGATTCTATTATTGCTCCATAATGATATTTATTTATACATTATTGTGAAAAAGTTTAACTTTAAGTAGGTAAGTATAATAAATGTAGTAATATACGTAGGTATCTACCATAAAAATTTAGAGATATAAGTACTGTAATACAGAATCACTCTTTACTTTTCATATACAGTAGCTACTATTAAACAATAAAGAAAATCTTGCACAAATACATCAAGATTTTCATTTTTCACTATAGAAAATCGTACATTAGGTACAATACTACAAATAGACATTAACATAACTTAATAGTATCAAATCTATGTTATAAGTAAGTAGGTATATGAAAGTTATATTTGGTATTTTTTCAGCATTTGAATATTTACAAAGCATTATTCGGACTTAGGTATATTCTAGCGTATGATTAGTCAATCCATATTAGGAGACTTTTATCTAGTATAAGTTATATCTAAGGGTTTAACCCATAAGAAAACGTAACATTGCCGCACCAGTATTATTAAATTAAAATCTTAAGTTAATAAAATTCGGGATAAAAACAAAACATTGAATTATTAATTTCTAAAATAACCAAAATTGGTAAAATTACATCCACCAAAGCAGTTAATGATCGTAAAATAGTGTTGATTTATATAAATACTCGTAAATTAGTTATATTTAAGAGCTTAAGAGATCCTATCTGTTAAAAAGCAACGATTATTTTCTAGAATTGTTTAAAAAAGAAATGCCATGAATTTGAGCAAATTAAATGTCACTTCACTATGTAATTAAAAATACTTCACACATCCAAAAGTATGATAGTACTTATTAAGTACTTTTTAACAAAGTATGAGCTTAAAATAAGTACTAATAGATTGCCCAACAGAGGCAAGTATTAAATATAAGTTAACGGTATAGTAAGAAAGATTTAAAATTGCAAGAAAAACGAAGTTAACAAGCTATTTCTGTCATGTACAAGTAGGTATCTGTATCGTCGTAATTATTTATGATAAGTTCCCCTAATGCTATAAAGCACATGCTAATTCTATTCATTGGTAGGATATAATGAGGTTTATTTATATGTTATATTTAAAGGACCTTAAATTTAATTAGAATATTAATCCTAACTTACCTATTTATCATTAAAATTTATTGATAATTTGGTATTTTAGCTTATTTTAATCGATATAAGAAAACGTCTAAGGAATTGACTAGATAATTTTGGATTTGCAAAAATTTAGTTTTTGGCTGAACTTTAAATATTAATGTGAAAATTAAGTTTGGTGATCGTGAGGATACTTGAAAATGAAAATAGAAACACGACTAGATGGAAATGCATGTAAAATTGGCTCATAGCTCTTAGGTTTTTGGTTCGTGCCGAAACTGACGCGTTTCGATATACTTGCGCAAACGCTTAATAAAGATTTAAATGTATGACAGTAACGCTACTTACTAACTAATGACAAAATATAAAATGTACTTTCGTAAACTGGCACTACAGAAAATTTCGTTGCTCAAAAAACCCACTTCTAAGCATTATATTACGCTAAGGCAGAATAGGACGGTTTATATATTAATTTAAACTTAAGGCAGCTAAAGGCACCTAGTTATATAATTAAATATTATAAAATTAGTAATTTAGAAGGGAGGACCCTAAAAGCGCTTTTTCGCGCATATATACACCTAGTTTAGTCTACTCGTTGATAGATGGCGTTGTAGAATTATTAGCATTTGCATTCGTTGACGTCGTTGTTTGTTGTAGTGGTAATTTTAGCCCTCGCGGAGCTAGGATGAGTCTAGCGGGCGTCACGAGGACTAAAGCGTACTCTCATTTGTTTACCCCAAGGAATTTGGCCGCTTCATCCGCCGAAGAGAGTAATTTATTGATGATTGTCTTGTCAGGGATGCCCAAAAGCTTTCCAATCAAGTCGCTCCCATTTTCGCCATCGTTTTCAGCTTCTGAGGAGTATTTGCGTGAAGTCATGTCCAATTTCAGTTTCTTTTCATAAGGCGCTGCTGGAGGGGAATTGTTGTTGTTGACATTGTTGGGAATCTCACTGCCTGAGCCATCGTCATCGCGATAGCGATATCTGTCAAGAAAAATAATATATTAGAGACACGGAAGACTTTCCTAAGATATTATAAATTAAATTACTGCGGTAAATAATTTTCCTGTTATGGGTTGAATGAAACGTTACGTAGATTGTACATACCCGTTGGTCATATTCTCCGCTTCAATGGGAGTAGTCGGTGGTGAAGGTTCCTCATCATCAGTGCCGTCGTCCCGGTGCTTCTTTCGATGACGTAGCATGCTGTGCTTCAGGGTGAACCTTCGTCGGCACAGGTCACAGGCAAACGGCCGCTCTCCAGAGTGGGTGCGCATGTGTCTGCGGAGATCTTCAGCTGACCAGAAACGGCGGACGCAAAATGCACAGACGACCTGGTGAACAAAGAAAATATACATGAATATTTGTATATATAGACTTACTTAGTAAATAAAGTAACTTTGAGTTATAAACAAAAAATAAAATACAATATTACTGTACCTTTCTGTTAGCGTGATCTGGAAACTTTCCCCTCTCATCATCATCAGCGCTTTCACTCCGGTCACTGGCGGCATCCAAAGCTCCTTTGCTGACAAGTTGCTCGTATTCCGTCGCATGCGCTGAAGCCAAATGCCCCAGTGCTCCACCTCTATCGCCAAAAGATCCTTCACAAAGATGGCACTTGAAGACCAGGCCATCAGTATTATCTTCATTGATTTCGGGATTTGGAGATCCTGGCTGTGAATCTCCCGTGCCATGGCGTGAGGACATATGTTTTTTTAGAGTTTCTAATGAAGAAAACGTGCTTGTTGGACAAGATGCACACTTGAATGGTCTTTCTGGTACAGTTCTTGAATCATTTAATGGTTGAGGTGGTGATACAGTTTCGGGAATCGGCTCGGCTAATATGGCTCTAGCTGATCCGCCATGTTTTCTTAATAGATGACGATCGCAGTTTGACTTGGTGGTAAAGAGAAGAGGGCAATGGGGACATTTAAATGGTTTCTGGCCCGTGTGCGTGAGCACGTGACGTCGTAGCGAAGAAGACCATGGAAATTTTCGATGGCAATATGGACACGAGACTCGGTTGGGTGCTAAGCTGTATGCAGACTTCTTTTTTGGTGGCTGAGTTCCAATGTCTACGTCCGATCTGAAATGAAATAATCTGATTAGTTGAATTACACTTTAATAATAACCTTTATAAAATAAATTATTGAGTAATTGTTAGAATTATAGTTAAACTTAGTTAAAGTTTAACTTACTTATTTTCGTCGCTTCCGGAGTTATTGCCTTCGCTTGTTGAAGCAACTAAGCCTTCTTCATCTTCTTCTTCATCACTGCGGGCAGGTAGCACAGGTACAGGCAAAGATTCTTGAACTTGAGTTTGTTCATTTACAGCCTCAGCCTTTTCAGTGACAAGAGAGATAGGTTTATTGATAAAATTTCCAGCAATTTTAAGATCAAAGTCTTTGTTAAGTTCTTGCTGGCGGGTTGCTATCAAAATTTCGGCAGCAGCGCGATGTGCTGCAGAGTGTTCATCCGATCTGGAGTCTGTATCTGGTTCTTCATCGATAACTAAAGTATCATCTTCGTCTTCTTCATTGTCTGCAACTTCATCGGAATCTCTTCGTATAGGCGACCGTTCAGGTTGTTGTAAAGGCCGTTCGAGATGGCGTGCTAGTAAAGCAAATTTTACACGGTCGGCTAAGGTGTCAGGATTGGGGTATGAGGGCGGAGCTCTTGGAGCTGGTCGCCTGACGCTCCAATGCTGAGGATGCTGTTGTTTCACATGGCGTTCCATGTTTGAGCGAAGAGTGAAACGAGCTGAGCATTGAGAACATGAGAAAGGTCTTTCAGTACGGTATCTTCTCTGTTTTTGTTTTGGCATGAGTACGCCATTTTTGATAACCATCTTTACGGAATCAGTCTGGGGCACAAGATTGTTACTAAGTGGCCTCGGAGATTCAGATTGCGGAGCAGGAGACGGTGATCTAGGTAGAGGCATTGGCTTTTGTTCTTCCTCTTCAGGTTCTTGCTTTGGCTGACTGTCTTGTTCATTAGCGACAAGCCTTCCACCGGACATGCTCAGCCCTCGAATAATTTCCTTCTGAATACGCTGCTTTATTTCAACAAGTTCTTGTGAATCAGTTGGGTGAGGAAAAAACGAAGGTTGGAGAAAGTAAGGGTTGATTGGAAAGGATGGCGGTAGCGGTAAGCCAGCGAGTCCTGGCACCGCACCGGCGTATAACTGCGATAGTTGAGTGGCATAATAAGCAGGGTCTATTTTAGGTAAAGTATTTTCGAGAAGTCTTTGTTGAGCTAGCAATAGTCGGGTCTTTTCAAACGCTGACGCGGCAACAGCGGCTGGATCAGGTTCAAAGGACGGCCGCGGTGGGGCTTTAGGTTCATCGTTGTCAACATCTCTTTTCTTTTTACTGAGATCAAGAACATCACAGCTATCGTTTGTGCTGAGGTCAACTGGAGCTTCGTCCTCATAAGTATCAGATTGCAGATCGTTTGGCTTAAAAGTGGATAAATCAGTTGGCCTGAATTCAGGTATTTGGGTAAGCTGACCGATACCTTTAACTTTGATTCTAGGCATGGGCTGTTCACACTCTCTTGGGGTAAGAGTAGGACTTTCTGGCAATGGCTTAGCCGCTAAAGCTGAAACGGGATGCCTGTCTGTAATAAAGCTGGGAGTAAAATGAGTAAGAGGAGTGTCCCGCCCTGTATTCTCATTACGTCTTTCTATTTCTGGTGTGTGGAAAGCGAGCGACCTCTTCACTTCCTCTCGGGCAAGTTTTGAGTTAACTTCGTCATTATTAGGATCTTCCGAGGGATGGTAGATTATTGAGCGTTTAACATCTTCTCTGGTAACTTTAGCATGACGATTTCTGAGATGCCTTTCACAATTGGCTTTAGTTGTAAAGGCGTAATTACAAACAGCACATTCATAAGGACGATCGCCATTGTGAGTTCGCATATGACGAACTAATGCTGCTTTATCCAAAGACGCATGTGGGCACATGTTGCATTGGTAGGGTCCAGGTCCTGTCCCACTAAGATGTACTCTATTATGCCCCTTCAGAGCTCTGAGGTTGGGAAACTTCGCGGGACACAATCGACACGGGAACTCTCCTCGTAGTTTCATGCGCCTGAACTCGGCTGCAAAATTATCTTGCGTTTCCTCTTGGTCTCTTTCCTTGACTATAGTATCAGGTGGTGTTAATACGGTACTTTCTAGACCTACTCTTGTACCAGTCAGTCTTTCTAAAAGGCTTCCTGCTGAAGTAACGTTCAGAATTGATTGAATATCAGCTAAGTCTCTGGCAGCGTCAATATGTCTAATGCCATTTGTAAGATGTCCATCATCAAATTTTGGGGTAAATCTTTCCATTGGTGGTGTTAATGTGCCAGGAATACCGAACGATCGGTTTCTCAGGTCCAATTTAGCGAAGAAGTCTTCTCTCCTATCCCGTTCAGGACTTTGAACTCTGTTACTTGTGCACGTTTTCCTGTGAATGTCTAAAGCTTGTCCACAAGAAAAATCCCTTGCGCAAAGGTCGCATCTGAAGCGTTGCTCAGTGATGGAAATATGAGGGTTGCGCTCGCAGACACCTCGCGTAATTTCCGGAAACTTTTTACTAGAAAAGTCGACGAAGGTAAAGTCGTCGAATCCAGATCTTGTGTCGTCTCCATGAACAGTGAATCTATGGACGTCAAAGGCATTTGCTGAATCGAATCGTTGCCTACATTTGGGGCATTCGATTCTGGTGATCCTCTTATCTAGGGGAAGTGGGGAGGGGGAAGTAGATGCTGGCCTCTTGCGGGATCTTCTCAAGTCCTCTTCTTCGCTTCTATCTGAACGGTTATCACTGTCGATGCTGGTCGTCCTGGTAGCTCTAATTTCTTGTTTCTCCACCATTTTGTCCATGTCATCAGTCTCGATTTTTGCTTGAGTGATGACCTCTTCTGTTTTGATTTCTGTAACAACGAAAGTACACAATTGATTAAATATTGTATGTTTGGATAACGTAGGGCGCTTTCATTTTCCATTTCCAAGAAAAGTCGACAATAGATGAGTCAGTCGTTTCGCTTGTAGTCTGCAGTGGTATTGGAATAATACAGATAGTCATTCATTGTGGTACTTCCGATAATCAACTAATAGATTCGAATTGAAATATTTGATACGCAAAATACAAAAGAAAATCGTACCATGCCGCTAGTTCGGCTACTCGATACAAGATGGCGTTACAGTGATTGCGTATGTTTTTCAACTCGAAATCAATTCAGTACTTTTCAGGGCGTAAAGTATTGGGTGTAAATCTATCTAAGTAATTAATTCATGTTTCACGTACTACTGAGCAAATTCCAACAGACCTGTTAATTTTACATAACATCTTGTTTGTAACCTGAATTACTCATTACGAAAGTGACGAGTATAAAAATACTAGTAAATCATTCGTTCTAAATCTGACGCGTATCCCTAAATTCCCTTGTCTGGTAGAACAAAGTTATTTGCTTATGATTCACGTTTTTGACGGATATAAGTATATAAGCTTTGTAGAATGGAGCTAAAGTTCATTGTTGTATGGGGCCTTTGTTAGAATCTGTAGGGTATAAAAATCAATATCGTGTTAACACCTAACGTTGGAGCCTACATTACTATCATTGATACACAATATGTTCTTTAGCCATTGGTTTTATCGCTATATAGGTAGGTATACGTATTTATTATGGGACACTTATATTTATTTACTAGCGATCTTAAAAGGACACCTAAAAACGAACACCTCGAATATTTTTTTTATTAGAATGTGCATACGTCTTAGTTACGAGTGTTTTCAACAAAATCATAATGTGGTAGTACCTACTTACCTACGTACCTTCTTCTTTGCTGGTCTGGGAGAAAAGAAAAAACATAGAATGTACCAGCTGCTTCTCTTCCCGTGCAGATCGTAAAAGCCGATCGAGGGAATGGGCGAGAAACTGAATCATCCTTGGCTCTGTCTACCCCGTTAGGGATAAAGACGTGATAGTGTATCTGTATCTGTATCTACTTACCTACCCACGCTTTTAAGCAATGATGTAGGCGTAAAGGTACCTATTTAGATAGATTTTTATTTAAATTTAACCTAACAAAGTAGAATTATTAGAAAGTTAGGAAACATACCTACTTCGTAGATATAATACATAAGTATCACAAAATATACTGAACAGCTTTCCCCAAAGGAACATGTATCTAAATATAAAAAAAAAATTTGGCCTCCCATACAAGTTGATCGATCAGCTGATCCAAGCACAGGCTTGGATCATAGGAAACATACCTACTTCGTAGATATAATACATAAGTATTACAAAATATACTGAACAACTTTCCCCAAGGAACATGTATCTAAATATAAAAAAAAAATGTGGCCTCCCATACAAGTTGACCAATCAGCTGATCCAAGCACAGGCTTGGATCAGCTGATCGGTCAACTTGTATGGGAGGCCAAATTTTTTTCAGTGTATTCAGTCCATGATTTTGAACAACATTTCCCACGGAACATACACTTATCGAAATTTCAATTTTAAAATCTTTGGCTTTCTATACAGATAGAAAGCCAGAAATTTCGATAAGTGTATGTTCCGTGGGAAATGTTGTTCAAAATCATGGACTGAATTCACCCTTGAAATAGTTTCAGGTAGTATATTATTATTCTGTGGTTTCAGTAGGTATATTTTGTTACACATTAGAAACTTATTTGTTCGTTTGAGTACTAATTTGTATAATGATGAAAATAAATACATGTAGGTACGTAGTTATATGAATGAGTAGGTACCTACCTAAGTATTGAGAACAAATAACAATATCACATGATTACGATGATCCATCATAATGCTACGAAATATGATACATAAGTACATAGGTACACCTATTATACTTATTCATTCGTCTCAAAAATCCCAATTGAGTAATTGTAATGACCTGATTAGCATTAGGTACTTACATACGTAGGTAAGTAAGTAATACTTTATTTTTCACAAAAGACAGAAAAAGACAAAAATAAACGGGCAAGTGCGAGTCGGACTCGTACATGAAGGGTTCCGTACCACCGTACAATGTTTTAAAACGCTGAAGAAACACGTTTCTTGTATGACGACCCCCTTTAATTATTAACTTTATCTCAATTTTAGTAATTGTTGTTATAGTGGTCATAGTCGGTGAAAATTTCAGGTGTCTAGCTATTACGGTTCAAGAGATAGAGCCCTGTGACAGATCGAGTTAAAAACGCTGAAAAAAACACGTTTTTTGTATGACGACCCCCTTTAATTTTCAACTTTTTTATTTTTAGTATTTGTTGTTATAGCGGCCACAGTAATACATAATCGGTGAAAATTTCAGGTGTCTAGCTATTACGGTTCAAGAGATAGAGTCATCAGACGGACAGACGGACAGACAGTGGTGTCTAAGTAATAGGGTCCCGTTTGCACCCTTCGGGTACGGAACCCTAAAAATGTACAATGGTCGGTCTTATTTTGGTCGGTGATTTTTCCAGACAACCGATCGTCGTCAACATCAGGTTTTTTTAGTTCTCACTGCAGGAGCACGACCCTCTCTGGCAGTACTACCAGAGCAGTGAGAGAATTTGGTCTACACTCTCCACGCTGGCCAGACGGGTTGGAGAGGTCTCATTGATGTTTATAAGCGTTGTTTAGCTTGTGTTCCCTAAGTCGCCTTGTACGACATCCACGGAAGACTTGGACTGGTGCTATTCTACTCTGCCGGGTACCACCCGGCTAGACAACCAATGGCGAATGCGAATTATGTTAATCGATGGCTAGCAACGCAATTTTGAATTCCTTTTTCGGGTTAGTACGAGTATCGCAATGACTTAGTCATGACTGCGTTTGCCCTGTGATCCGGAGGTCATGGGTTCAAATTCCACTGGGATGCTTGTTGGATGTTTAGGATATTGCAGACTTGAATCACCTGATTATCCGAAAAGAAAGATGATTCCGTGCTTGGAAGGAAGGCACGTAAAGCCGTTGGTCCCAAAAGCCATCTAGCGTTTGTACCTATCTTAGGATTGGTTCTGGTCTACCCTTTGGGTTGCGGAGGTGAGACGGCAATCGCTCTGTGTAAAGAAACCAGTAACCTCGTCGAGTCGCCTAGGTTAGGTAGCGGACCCCGGGCTCTGAAGCGGAACCGCTGACGATACAACCTAGAATACGTTTGGATGATGATGTTGATCGCAATGACTTAGTCTATAAATTCACCTAATCGCTAGAATGACTAGATCTGAAAACGACCAAGACCCTTTTTCCACCCTCTCGCCCACCATCACGCTAAAATAGGCCTTTGGGTCTTGCAGCTTTGGGCTCTATCTGCTTAGAGCCGTGAAACCCAGCATGCCCTGTCTGCCCCATTCGGGATAACGTCAAAATAGTGGCAATATACTTATATATCTATATAAATTAAAGAAGAAATAAAATTGGGTTGAGACGTAATTCTAAGAGTCGACATTGAAATTTGTTGTTTTGGCGTAATTCAAGACAGCGGATGTTGCTATCAAAATACCTGAGTATTGAAAGTAGACGCTGCAGTTTTGCATTTTTCTAACAATTAATTTGTGAGATATTTTAAATTCCAAATTGTTTTTCGTCTTAGCTTCTTTTACTAAATACCTATATACAATTTATTTACGTATTTACATAAATGACTAGCCACAGTAACAATTCATAGCAATGACAAGAGTTTAACAACTCATTTTTAACTGACTCGCACTTGACTGGTTTCTACTCTAGAAAACAAACCAGTCAAGTGCGAGTCGGATTCGTACATGAAGGGTTACGTACGTACTTCCGTACAATGTTTTAAAACGCTGGAAAAAACAAGTTTCTTGCATGACGAAGCATTACAAAAAAGTAAACGGGGTACTTTTTTACTTTGTTTGATTTTTAGTATTTGTTGTTATAGCGGCACAGTAATACATAATCGGTGAAAATTTCAAGTATTTAGTTAATGCCATTATAAAGGTCGAGTTAAAAACGTTGAGAAAAAAACACGTTTCTTGTATGACGTTGACGACTCCCTTTTATTTTTAACTTAATCTTATTTTTAGTATTATTGTTGTTATAGCGGTTTCAGTAAAACATAATCGGTGAACATTTCAAGTGTCTTACTATTACGGTTCAAAAGATAGAGCCCTGTGACAGACGCACAGACAGCGGAGTCTCAGTAATAAATAGGGTCTCGTAAGCACCCTTTGGGTACGGAACCCTAAAAATGTATTTTGGCGCAAACTTGTATATTTTTAAATAATCGATTTCCGAAATTAGCAAGTGCTCTCTACAGCTACATGAAGTAAAAAAATATTAAAATTCCATAAACTCCTGAACAATGGATTTGCTGCGTTGACATTTATAAAACCCTCTATTTCAACTTATTCTGGGAAATACTTACGTTTCATTCCAAAATATTGGTAAAATTAATACCTAAGTGTATTTTGTAAGGACAATAACCTTGACCAGCCGTTTGTTGGTTGACTACTAGGTGTTTGAAATAACTTAGTAGGTTGTCCCGAACTTTGAGGTCACGATTCTTAATTAAGGCTGGGCCTGATGTGGATAATCTTAGTTGTGCACCAGCTTCCAAGCACACAAATTTACTCTAAGTGAAGCGAGACAGCGAGACAATGCGGGGTGAAAATATCATGGTAGGTCAATGAGGCTGGTTTTGGTTTTGAGGTCTTTTTCGTTTTACAAAGAATAATTAAGAGTTATTTTGAAAGTAACACATATAATGTCTGCCTTATGTTCAATACAATTATAATCCAAAGTTACAAGGGCTAATTTATTGTATTTCTTGAAAACTTTTAGTTTTAGTATAATTCTGAGGTGATTTAGAGGCAACTTCGTAATTTTTTTCTATCGAGAAAATTTCAAGCAAATTGTTTTCGAAACATTTTATGTATAGAGTTAGTCCTGAACTTTGCTGTGCTTTTATTTCAAAGTTATGTCGTTAATATTGGTAATATATAAGATCGCTCTAAGAACTTTAAGGTAGTATTACGCGATATAATAGATTGTGATGATTCTTTTTTATTTTAAAGTCTTTACTACCAAATTGGCCCCATATTAAATTGGAGAACACATGATAAAGAACTTCGGTGATCTGAAAGAAACTACTAAACGAAAACGAAGTAGGTTGTTTTTAGGGTTCCGTACCCAAAGGGTGCAAACGGGACCCTATTACTGAGACTCCGCTGTCTGTCCGTCTATCACAGGGCTTTATCTCTTGAACCGTAATAGCTAGACACTTGAAATTTTCACCGATTATGTATTACTTTGGCCGCTATAACAACAAATACTAAAAATAAAAAAAGTAAAAAATTAAAGGGGGTCGTCATACAAAAAACGTGTTTTTTTAGCGTTTTAAAACATTGTACGGAGGAACGGAACCCTTCATGCACGAGTCCGACTCGCACTTGCCTGTTTATTATGTATTTTTTGTAATACCTAATAAGGCCAAAAGCGACAGCAAAGGCATTTACCGTATTTCGCGCAACGTTTCGTGAAACAAGCTAGTGTTATTTCGGTTCATGTGTTAGACCACTAACACATAAAAACGAAGGATATTCTGCCCAAAAACAACAGGTCTCAAACTGGTTATATTATGTAGAAGCGTGTGCATTAAATGATTGAATGTCTATGGTTGCCCTTAGGTCAAAAGGGTTGCGAGCATCTTGAATGAAATAAGGACCCTTTGAGTGACCTTTCGATTGTAGGGTTAATTTAGGGTTAACAATAAAAGGAATAAACATTTATGCTAAAGTATTTAACTCTTTGATGCACAAGAAAATATTTTAGGTGTATTTCTGTAACAGAGATATTATGGTATTTAACCAACAATATTAGTTTTAGCTAGGGTACGATTATATTCATATTTTTTAAACTAGTATGTAGGTCTGTGTCCCACTGCTGGGCAAAGGGGAGGCCTTTGCCCAGCAGTGGGATGGCCTTATCGCTTATCTATCCACACGTCCCTATCTTCCGCGATTTCTTACCACTCGCACAAAAAGTCAAGGTCGTCCCGCCCCCTTGTCCTAGGTTCCTACCCTTGCGCTCGACTGGAATCCAAAATGTGGACAATTTGATCTATCTTTCGGAACGCATTCGGCTAAAATGCCCAGCGTCACTTCAGCTTTGCAGTATAAACTGCGCATAAGCGCCTCTGTTTTTTTGAGCGCAGCTCGGTGTTTCGCAACTTCTATAAGTCTCAATCCTAGAATGCTGCGCTCCATAGCTCTTTGACAGACCTTGAGTTTAGACTTTTGAGCCTCGGTCAAAGACTATGTCATAATTCATTACTTACGTTCTTTAAAATATTATTCCCATTTTCAAAATATAAAATTGACCGACGATATTAGGGCGGGTATGGAGAACACCAAAGTCGCAGTTCTGGCTTTGGTGGATTTTTCAAATGCCGTTAATACCGTCGACCATGATATCCTTCTTGCCATCCTCTCCCACCATTCTTCCTCGGCAGTTAATTGGTTTTCTTCCTATCTTCGTGGACGCCAGCAGTCAGTCCGCCTCGGTGACAATGTATCGAACTGGTGTGATCTGGATACTGGGGTTCCTCAAGGCGGAATTCTTTCACCTTTACTTTTCTCGATTTTCATTGACTTCATCACAAAAGAACTTCAGTGCTCGTATCACCTGTACGCCGATGACTTGCAGCTTTATGCACAGACAGAAGTGAGTGATTTGGATTCAGCTATAGATAAAGTTAATGCTGACTTGGAGGCTATTGGTGAATGGTCACGCAGATTTGGGGTATCGGTAAATCCTAAAAAATGTCAAGCTTTACTGGTTGGCAGTTCACAATTACTAGGTAGAATTGACAAAGAGTCCCTACCCCCAGTTCGTTTCAATAACACTGAAAAACCATTTTGTACCGATGTAAAAAATATTGGTTTGTACATTGATTCCAACCTTTCCTGGGGCGTACAAATTTCACAGTTGGCTGGAAAAGTTGTGGGGGCCCTTCGGTCCCTATATAAGTTAAAAAACTTTGTACCCATTAACCTAAAAATCATGCTAGTGCACACACTTATATTTCCAATAATCGATTATGCTAATGTTTGTTACCCGGATCTGAATTGTAATTTTCTCAATAAACTTGACAGAATCCAAAACAACTGTCTTCGTTTCATCTTTGGCCTTCGTAAGTATGACCATGTGTCGAATTATCGTTCGCAGTTAAAATGGTTGCCCATCCGGCAACGTCGTAACTTACATATACTTACCACTCTCTTTTCTATACTCTTCGACCCTAAAACTCCGCGGTACTTAAAATCTCACCACCTGTCGGTTGACTGGTAGATAAAGCCTAAGGCTTTAAAGTCCGCCGTTTACAATTTTTGTAATAAAGTTAAATAAATGAATTATCTTTTGTTTCAGTTTATCTAGTAGGCTGAGAAGTGTCTATAAAAACCTTTTGTAAGTACCTAAGTGTCCAGTAAAAGTGTAAACTTATCAATTTACCTATATACACTTTATTGCATCATAAAAAAACAAACAACAAAATTCGAAAAAAGGACAGAAACAGATGTACAAAGGCCTGTAAAACATAATTCACAATTTCAAATTGAAACTTTTAAATTCATCGCATAAAACCCCAACATACTCTGTCAATCTTAAACCGATTCGCCAATCAAATCAGAGTTCATCCAAGTTCAGTTTCGGAGAAAACATATGACATACATACACTCGTCGCCGTGACTTCCTCCTTCCCTCTTATACGGAATTTAAATCGACCATCCCGTGCGTCTATAAAGAAAAAAATATATTTTGAACTCTATGGTTACGGTGACAAGGCGTTTGTATGGTGACGGTATAACGGCGAGGTTTATTTTATATGGCTAGGATGTCGCTGCTTTCCTATACACTCCAATGGGTCCAACGGTACTGAATTACACCTCCAAGCCTTCATTTAAGGTGTCACCGTACACCATTACACGGTATGATCACTGAAGCGAGGATGGAAGAAATTGGACCTTATGTCGTTGGGAGAAAGCCATGGAAATTAACTATGAGTCGTGCTATCGATTGTTGGACGGTCGAGAAATTGATAACTCGTTTTGAACGGTCAGTCGAATTTCGACCTTAAATCTTAGAGAATTTTAAAAATCGAAAGATTTTCGGAATATAGAATTTATATATTTACATGGGTGACAACTCATTTCATAAAAATTAAGGAATTTTTTGTGACTTAATTTTTAAATTTTTATTGTAAAATTCTTTAGCCCTGATATTAAAATTGAAAACCATCTCGAAAAAGGTTACTCATTCTATAAAATAATAATCTTAAAACGGTTGTTTTTTAGAAGAATTGAAGGCATTTATATTTCAAATGCTACGTATGTAGGTAAGTACGTGGATTTTTCATTATTCCTCAACTTTTGTGGTAAATTATGAACTTGGAGATAGCATGCCGGTGAAAATGTGTCAATCGTCTGCCATGCAACAGGAATATAAAATGCTATTCCTGTGATGCCATGGCGGCCATCTTGGCCACACTCATTAATTCGAGTCAGGAGGCACCTTCCGCGCCGATTTAACGGTCCTTGTATGATGTTATGATCACTGCGTCCATTGGAAAGGGGACGACCGTCGTCATATTAAATGAGAGGCCAACGGTTTTTCCCAAGTTCCATATCTGAAATTATTCCACTTAGTTCCATATTTAAATTATCGCTTATATTTTGGATATTGTTGTTGTTTTTCGTGTTTAAGTGGCTAGTTATGGAAAATCAATACTATACTCTGAAAAGCGTATCATGCCTAAAATTATTCTTCAATAAAATTCTTTTTATGTGTATATTTCGATTAAATTTCAGATTTTTGCATATACATAATTTATTTTAAGACATTGCCCTCTCTGTTTTATTAAGCTTATCAAAAGGATAAGCATACATATGTAGTATAGTCATTAGTGTATATGCTTTTTATTAAAACGTAAAACTGAAAGCATGAAAGCATTGTCATTTACCACAATGAATCAGCCGAATAGTTAAAACCGCATTCATTGATCGATCACGTTCATGTCGTAATTGGATTCATCAAATTCGTACCTATTTCATGTATGTGTTTGTATGAATGAAATCTGTTTACTGAGCTTGTCCGCGTGACGAGTGACTACTCAAGTTTCAATGTCCATTTTACGATATCGCTTGTGTTTTCATATTTGTGGGTAAAAGACTGACAAAGTAATTGTTTAAGTTAAGAATCGCACAATTGTTTTTTTTTGTATGAAGTTTCGTGTTCGTCCTATACAAAATTAAATTTTGAGTTTTGTTTAAATATTTACTTAGTTCTCGATTAAATAGTGATTCAAATATATTATGTTCTATACAGGGTTATTTTTAATTAACCGGCAACCTTTTTGGAGCAAGTTCAGTCCGTGATACTGAACCACTTTCCATAAAAACAATTATTGAAAAACGAAAAAAAAAATTCGGCTTTCCATTCAAATCGGCGCTCAGCCAAATGGATTTTGTATGGGAGGACGAAATTTTATTTTCGTTTTTCGCTAATTGTTTTTCTGGAAAGTGGTTCAGTATCACGGACTGAACTTGCTCCAAAAAGGTTGTCGGTTAATTAAAAACAACCCTGTATAGCTGATATATAATTGATTTTAATCTCAATGCAAAATTCTCGAAGTTATTTTTAGCCGTTTGTTCAACATTCAAATTTAGAATGTACTTAACCTCTAAAATTTAAATTCGTTTCGGTCAAATCGTCAGCAGCCCTTCTTTCCAGTCGATCGATCGCTTTCTCTGAACGGAAAAGTCGTCCCAATTAGGCGCTTGCGCACTGAAGGTGGGGAGAGATTAACTGAATGGTAATGTAGGGCTTAGGGTTGCCACTATTTTAATTTACCTTTACTTATTTTACACAAGATTCCATATTTATGGCTATGAACCGTTTTGACAGAAAATAATAGTACCTATCTAAATAAATATAATTCCATAATTAGAATAAGAAGAAATAGATTCTTATAGAAATAGAGTATACTTTTCGTAATTCTTTCAATTTTTTATGACCTTCCTAATTTATAAAAAAATACAAGGCAACCTAACTAGTTGAAGAACTCTTTTATTCAATACTTATATTGATGTATTTCGATCCTGAATAAACAAGATGTAGTTTTTAAAACTAAAACCCAACTACGGGAAGATTCTCATTGGAATCATTGCATGATGCTTAAAAGTATGTCCAGCAGCAGAAAATTAGATTGAAATGTTTTAATTAAGCTCTTTATTTAAAACACATAACTCTCCCTTTGGCTCGTAGTCGAGTAATTAATTTTATAAACAGACGTTCACGACTTTTATATTTTTTCAAGTATCAACCCTACAGGGTCCGAGATGCCAGCGGAGTTGTGCGCGTGCGCTGCCTAACAAACGACACATTCCACCTTAAGATTTCAACTGTATCTTGAACTTTTAATGTTTGCTCTGTACATGTCCCAGTTATTATTAAAAGGTAGCTTAACAAATACAAAATGTCACGAAAGTTGGTTACAATCTCTAATAAAACAAGTGTTTAATTTAAAGTTTAGTTTTAAATTTTAGACATAATTTAGTTAGATTAATATTGTTTGTTTTTGTTCCTTTACTTTTGTTCATATACACATAAAATGTATAAGTAATATTTCTTTGGAATAAACATACTAGATGTCGCACTGTAGCCACCCAATTAGATCTAAATCTTATTGTTAAAGAACTCAACATACCATTAAACTAAACCCAACCAATTTTTTGCCAAGATTCGGTAAAGATGAAACAGTTTTCTAGTTCTGCCTTAATCAGTTCTCAACAAGCTGACTTGCTAAGATAATACAATCAATGAACAATGAAAACTTGATATTACTAAATATGTATTCAATACTTAATATGGGTTGTCTAACAATGACTTAATTAATACCTAAATAGTAAAAATATCCTGTATAATGAACACGGGTGTGGACTATAAAAATACTTTTGGCTCAACGGGTCGATTGTACAAAAATATTGTATACGTATTTTTTCTTTTGATTATCAAATAATGACGAAGATACAGCTCATTTAATAAACGGTGACGGTAATCGCCCCCACTCCGAAATTTGTACTTCTTGGATAAACCGAAAAATATGGGTACATTTTTTTTGGATAATGTAACTGGCGGACTAAATTAAATAACATTTTTCGGACCCAGTCAACATCCCTATTGAAAAATCAAGGTTTTAATAAAAAGGCAAGAACTTACGTCATAGCCACAAAGTCGTTAGTCATCGTTGTGATTGTTTTGTCCAATTTTGGGACAGTCCGAAAAGTCGTTTATCTAGAGATAAAATCCCGTTAACTCGCCGCCGACATCCTGGGCTGATAAGTGATAATGGTACAGTTACTTCAAATAATTGGGTAGATGGACTGGGTCAAAAATAAATTATTTGGTACTGCCAAGAAAATAAAACGTCAGAAAGTAGTGTCACTTGTCATTATAGATGATATCCATTTCCAACATGATTTTAGATTTATGAATGCAGAAAAACAGATATAAAGAGCGCTATTTGACTCGAAAAATATGACGTCACGGTTGAGTTTTTCATACAAATCCCATAGAAATTGTTTGTTTTGACGTTGAAATAAAAAGTGTCTGATTTGACTAGCGGATTATGTCTAAATTGTTTGCAATTAACTTACAACTATTTTTGCCAACCCTGGTTTAAAAAGGTAAAGATTGAAATGAAGCCAACGTTACCAGAACCTATAACAAATACATTTTTGTCATTGATTGCATTTCAATATTATAACAAAATACCTTTAAACCCAGACTTTGCACGAGTATGGCTTTTTAAATTTTTAAACTGTTTAATTTCATCTTTAGTTTATTTCTTGGTAAAATAAAAAAAATATCAAAGAGTTTATAGACACCCTACCTATTAAAAAAACAGCATTGATTCACATTTAAAAAATTTGGGGTGACCACAAAAATAGGAATATTTTTTTACATCTATAACTTTTTTTTAACGGTAGTGGTTCGCGTAGTATGTGTTTTTTGGTGTCATAAAGAAGTGACGCAATAAAACACAGACCGTCATTTGAATTTCTCAGAATGACTTAACTTATCATTTTCCTTTTAAGATGATCCGTTGAGGCGTGAGCCGGAAATGGAGTACCAAGCTATCTAAGCAATTATTGTTCATTGTTTCCTGTTTCATGACATATTTGGATTATGAAAATTATAAAAATGGTATCCATTACTAAGTACTTTCTACAAAAAGAAAAATCGTCAAGTAATGTAGCAAGTATAATTTCTTTCTGAAAAATCACCTCAAAAGTTAAGGCCATACATGAATTTTCCGACGTCCAGTGCTGCCCCCATTTGAAATAAATAATTTCAAAGGAAACGGAGATATCACAACATTTAAATGATATCTCCATTTCCTTTAAAATGATTTATTTCAAATGGGGGCAGCACTGGACCCCGGAAAATTAATGTATGGCCTTGTTGACCTCTTTCGCTTCATCTACACACATCAACAAAAAAAAAACAAAATACATATAAATACCTATCTAAAATTTTAAACAAAAAACATGCATATACAATACATAAATAAACATATAAAACATACTTAATCGTTATAAGTACATTTAACTGCAGCCTTATACTCAAACGGATACGAGTATTGTCTATATTAGTGCATGAACAAAGATAGATACATATAAAAAAGAATTCAATAATTTTCGCCGTTTTTTACTTGTCTCTTGCGTTGTCTCATGCATGTCTAGTTTTGTAAATCATTTATGTCAGTGGCAATTAAAAAAAATCATATAACTTTTGTCAATAACGAAATTGGAGATACAAAAATACTTGGATGTTTAGATGTTCTCATTGTAACGACCTTAAGATGCTGTTGACACAAGTGTGCGTGCACAAAAGGATGTGGGTTTCCTTGCTCTCTAGAGATACAGTCTTTTGGCTGAGCAAACCGAATTCCGGCTTTAATGAGACTCCTAATGAGTACTTGTTTTGTGTGTTCTGTTTGAATTATGGAATATTTCAATGTAGCCCGTCCTTGGGCAGCTAAAATTGATCTTTGTTGAATGTTCTTTTTATTCCTTACACTTTAAGTTATGAGGGAGAAGTTACTTTTAAATTTATAAATTAAATACGATACATATATTTGTTTTCTTACTATTCTTCATTTTACATAGCGGAAGACTTATATTTGTTTGTCAAAAAATAAAAATTAACTTCTTCGTATTATATCATTAATAGTTTACCTTATTTCAATTTAGAAGGCTTTCACATAGTTGCAGAGAGTTCGTATTGCACTGCATGAATGAATAGAAAAGTCACTTCCACTAGTAAACAAATTAAATTCAAATTTGTAATAATTAAATCATTATGACTAATTAGGCTCCATATAACCACAGCACTATTTTGTCATTGAAGCTATGATACCTGAGATACTATCTTTTGATGATAAATAATCATTAATTGATCGATTCTTGAGTAACTACGGATTTCAATACAGTATCATAAAACGATAAAGATTATGTACTTATATATCTCTGAAGATTTATACAATATCTTGTCTGCCCTCAGTCACGTAGGCAATTTCTTAACTGTTATTGCTAAAATCAAGAATTGCGATAAAAAAAGTTATTTATAGGAGGAATTCTTAAATTTTCAAGGTTTTTCTTGACTATTTAACATAACTATAATGAAAAATTCGAGCGATATGCCGCAATACCGGATGGTTAGTCGTAAACATTATCAGCAAGTAAAACGCAATAGACAACGAGGCTCGTATAAATGCTTTGGCGTCGAGTGCGGCTCGTGCGAACGATTAGGGCTCCGGTAGCGACCGCCTCGGGTTGCGAGATGCGAGTCAATCTTCTTCAACGAGTGTAGATCGGATTCACATCCTGTAGATCATAATGACCAATCTCTATACTCGATTATATTTTGATACAAGAACATCTTAATTGGTATTAAAGATAACTGTGATGTATAATTTATCAGTGAAATGTTTTATTGCATAAGGGGCTGTTGAAAAAAAAAGATGTTGTTGCATTAAACGTACTGTACGTAATGTACATAGCGCTTTTAGCGTTAAGTTCGCTAATTGTAAGACAATCTGTATTGTGGAACAATAAAGTTTAAAACAAATAATAATAAATTAAATATTTTAGTAAATCATGGTTGATATGCGTGCCAATGGTCTTACAACCAAGGATGCTCAAGACCATGTGATGTGGAGAACAAAAAGCCAGAAAGTAGACCCCGGATTTCACAGCATTACAGCTGAGGATGCAAGTGGGAATACGCTGAGAGAGAGAGATAGATTAAATATTTTTATAAAAAAACATATATCTTTTTTTTAACAAATACAAAGTGGAAAGTAGTAAGGGTTAATTTTCACGGAAAATAAATCTCCGTAGTTTTATTCTCCGTGAGAATTAACCCTTAGATACTGAAGCTTTGTATACGCGTAGCTATAAATCAATAATATTAAATGGTTTTAAATATTGTTATTACGAGTTACCTAACCTAGATTAATGGTTTTAAATATTGTTATAACGAGTTACCTAGGTAATGGTTTTAAGTATTTTTATTACGAGTTACCTAGGTAATGGTTTTAAGTGTTGTTATTACAAGTTACCTAGGTAATGGTTTTAAGTGTTGTTATCACAGGTTACCTAGGTAATGAGTTTTAAGAATTGTTATTAAAATTACCTAGGTATGATGCCTCTTAATATATATATAATAATAATAATATATATATAATGACTGTTGTCAGTGAGATCACAATACGATATTTTGCAACAAGTCAAATCAGATACTTTTTTCTTAACGTCAAAAACAAACATTTTCTATGGGATTTGTATGAAATATCGATTTATGACGTCATAGTCCCTTGGAGTCAAATAGCACTCTTAATATCCGTTTTTCTGCATTAATAAATCTAAAATCACTTTCAGAGTGGATGTGATCAATGACAAGTGGCATTATTTTGTGACGTTTTATTCTATTAACAGTACCAAATAATTTATTTTTGACCCACCAAAATACCCAATAGAGCTACGTAATCTTGAAAAATTACCAGTTGATATTAACACACTTAGAAGAACCCCTTTTCAATCCTAGTCAATATCTTCTAGTCAATGCGTCATCTCTGCGTCAATACCCGACCTACTTAACTATAGTTGTAAGCTTCTTACACTATTTACAGTATAAATGTCCACGCCTCCTAGACTTATCTTTGTTCAATGCTGATAAACTAAAATATATTTATAGAAACAAAAGTCCCTGTGATTAGTCACCTTTAAGGCATTGTGTTATGAGGGTTCCGTACAATTATTTGAATTCTTATAGGTTTTCCTGTAATCTACAAGCAATTAAATATATTTTGTGTTTTTTCAAAATTTTAGGCTCATTAGTTTCGGAGATCAGGGGGGGCGGGGGGCCTGATCTCCGAAACTAATCCGAAATGGTCAATTTTCGTCTTCTTTCATGAATAAAACCAAAACTATTCATTTTACAATAATAACAAAAATATATTTGAGATCCTCATAACGACTTCTTTCATTTGATATATGACACAGTAAGGTTTGCAAATCTTTTTTTTAAATTTCCGAATTTGTCCCCCGAAAATGACCCTTATTTAAAAAAAAAAAATTATTTACTTTGCACATATGTGATTGTGTCATAAGATTACACCATTCTTCTAAATTTCACCTGATTTGGTCCAGTAGATTTAGAGCAAATTGGCTGTGACAGACGGACGGACAGACAGACGCACGAGTGATCCTATAGGGGTTCCATTTTTTCATTTTTTGTACGGAACCCTAATAGTGATGGGTTGATAGCCGCATCGCCTATTAAACGATTCTACAATCTGCACAAGAAGAGAAGCAGCTGGTACATTCCAAGTTTTTTCTTTTCTGTCAGATCAGCATGACCTTAAAACTTAAACAATAAACCTAAAAAATATATTTATTGGCTAGTTAAAATGTGACTTTAAAGCGTTGTGATTAAAAGCAGTTATTGGACCATTACGTAATTATCCCTTAGTAATGTAACTTAATCGTTTAATTAAGAATACTTACGTTGCGAAGAGGGCGGCTCGGCCGCAGGTGGTGCGGGCGCGGTAGCAGCTCCCTGCATGACCCGCGACGGTCGTCCGCGCCGGCGCCTGCAATTAAATAACTCAATTAATAAAAATAAAAAAATATATATATACCTCTTTATATGTCGTGGCCAGATCTTAGAATGGATCATTTCGTGATGTGGCCGACCATGAAATGATTGTATTTCAAGATATGGCCAGCCTGAAACTGACTATATCGTTTACATGTCAACGTTTAATCCACGTTTGAACTGTTAGGGAAAAAGATGTGCAGTATTTTGCCTTAAAAATTACAAAAATTCTAAATCATGGTCACCCTAGCCCATACAGTCGTGCCATCTAGTTTACTTCTAGTAAAACAGGCAATCGCTACGATTATGTATTCAAAGTTTTTTTTTGTTATAATGTATATGTAAACCGATACCATTTAATTATGACAGTCAGGACCAATAGCTTAACATGCCTCCCAAATCAGCAAAAGGTAGCTCGAGATATTTTATGCGATTACTTTCTGTTAATAAATAGTTAATACTGGTGTCAACTTTTTCGAGCTGACTAAAGGCATCTTGGCCTCTCAAGGCGTCTGACTTACTCGTAGCTCAGTGACTGTCATCTAGTGAAAACAGGTTTATTTACACACAAGAGAAGTAGCAAGCAGGTTTTTTTTTCCTTCTATGATATATGTATAATAATAAATATAGTATAGCGCTACTGATTTAAAGAGCACTGGTTTTTCTGTAAATTGCATATAAAAGGCTGCACTCCTTAAATTGGTAGCATATTCAACATGACAGATTTAGGAGAGCAGTTTTCTAGGAATATGAGGGTATATATTTAAAATGAAGCTGGAATCTTCGACACGTACTTAGTAAACACGCTATAAAGAACCGTGAGTCAGTGCGTGGTATCAGCGATGCTTCCTTCAATCGTTAATCATCGATCGGCGAAAATGAGGCACCTAATCTCCTTTATCGCGTTCAGGTGGGGATGATGCCGATAATTTAAAACCGACTTCAAAGAAAAAAGAGGATTCAGTCGGATTGATAAATCAAATTTATAAAATTGATTGTTTGAAAGTATACTTCTATTAGTCCCATAAAAATATTATCAAAATCGGTTCTGTAACAAAACCATTGTTGCGTATTTAGCTTTTATGTAGGTTAACACTGGCGTCGAAGTCGTTTTTTGTATATATTACTTAATATTAGAACGAATTATATTCAAATTACAAAAAAAAAGAATCCCAATTTCAGGTGCTAAAGTTATCGACGTACGTGCAAACGCAAATTTTGCTTTGCATATCTGAAAATAAAGTACGTATTCTCAAATTAAATCGTTCAAGAATATTTTTTTATTTCGGAAAATATTTTTTGAAGAGCCTGCTTTAAATCAAACTTTAATTTATTAACAAATATTTTCTATTTAATAAAAAATTACTAAGACAAGGCAATATTAAATAAAACCCACTAAAGTATATTTGCATTTTATTTTTAAATTTTTTGAGTAAAGGGCTTGCACTTTAAGTCAATAACACATGTAGCAAACGAAACTATACAGGAAAAATATATTTAAGCATGTGATTTTAAATAAAAAAATATATATATTTAAAAAAATATGTAGGTAAGGTGTGGAATTCCCTCCCTGCGTCGATGTTTCCCCATACATATAATTTAGGGATTTTCAAGGCAAGAGTGAACAGGCATTTTTTGAGTTTGCGTGATACACCTTAGACCTCATCTTAGCTTCCCATCAGGCTAGATAGAGATCAAACGCACTCAAAATTCTAATAAAAAAAAAAAAAAAAAAGGTACGAAATATTAAAGATGATCTTTATAACATGGTCACCCTCGTCACTATATGTGCTCTGGCCTATTATATCGCAAGACAATAAGTGCTAATAACCTGAGCTCTTAGTATAGACAGGTATATAATATATGTCTAGGTAGGTAGGTTCAGTCAATAGCATTTTAAGTTACCCAAATTAATTGTGATTTTGTCACTTCTAACTCTCCTTAGAGAGGAGTCAAGGATAAAGTCAAGGATAACTATTGTACCGTTTTGTGTTATAGATACCTATATTTAGTTTGTTTATTATTACCCATTTAACTACCATTACCTTTTTGATTTACATTATCTGAAAGGCTGATACAAGAAAAATATATATAATCTTTCTTAAATAACATATACCTACCTACCTAGTACATACACCTAATGTGAAAAATAAATCAAATATGAATGTACGCATAATAATCTACTTTCATACTGCTTCAACAAGTATAATTAGGAAGTTAAATTTATCTAAATAAATGTAGTTAAGTATACATCAGTATACATTCTCGTTTTGTGTCATTGTCATTAGTTTAAAAAAAAGTAAAAATAAAATAAAGATTTTTTTTAACTTTACTATTATTTTTATTTTTTTACTTCTTCATTTGTGCTTCATTTCGGTCTTTTGTTTTGCAATGACATAAGTTAAATAAAAAGTTACGTATTTATAAAAAAAGAGGTTGGTTGGTTGCTGAGCCAACAGAAGACTGGCTGATGATAAATTATTGTTATCCACGTCCAGTGTAAAAACTAAACAAGTTTTTTTAAATATTAATCTCAAAAGTGTACCTAACTAACGACCGAATTACGAAACGAGATTAGTTTGCGACACAAATCTAATGATATTCCGGATTCCGGCCATTTCTCGTTAGCTAATCGGAAATATTGTATTTTCTGTGTAATCGGTGTAAAGTTAACAAAAGGCTTGGCGCATTGTCGTATTCATATTGGACGAGTGGAATAATCAAGTTTGTTACCAGTATAATATTTGTAATAATACCCTTGTTTATGCTTAAATAACTAATTTTAAATGAGGTCACCTTTACTTTAGTGCATGAGATTCAATACGCGTACAGTAGCCACTGGCTAATACTGGTGTCAGATTTTTTCGTGAAGACAGAAGTCTTCTACAGACGAAGGAGCATAAGATAAAGTGCCATAAGCTGGTTTAGTCATCCAATCACAACACATATTACGTGCGATAAATCATAAGCACCGTTGAGAATATTTTTGTTACTTTTTTGGGTCAATTTAAGATTGTGAATAAAATACATCAACGGCCACGTAAAAAAATCTTTTGTTTTTTTAAGGAAAATCTTACAAATGCCATAACTGCATAGCCATACAAATGACGCGAGGCACGAAAAACCTAGCAGCAATTGTGTCACTATTGTTATTTACTATACTAGTCTGTTGGTGGAAAAGTTAATAAGTATAATTAACTATTTTTGCCTGAGCTGATATTTGATTGAGAATGAAAGACATCAACGGTCATGTCTTATACTTGCGTGTTCAAGTACGCGACTCGAACGAGTAACTTGCCTAACGTGAGTGCGAGCGTCGGCACCTTTGTGGTATTTATACTTATCTAACGTGTTCCTGATAAGTGACCGTCTTCGGAAAGTAATACGAGATTTATTGTTTTATTCCCTTTCCCATGGCGGATACGGCTTTGTATCTTCTATTTGGCGGACTTCTGCGAAATCTTATACTTGCATACCTTACTATACAGCCATACTTTACTTCAGTAGCGTAGTGTTGGGGGCCAGATCGGCACTTTTGAGGCGCAGTAAAATTTTATTTCATTCGAAGGCGCAGTAAAATTTTATTTCATTCCATTCCTCCACTAGACATTACTAAATATGGGGCAGCATATTTAGATTCCGTAAAAAAACTCCAGAAACTCTGGGGAGCCATATTTAGAGGAACCTAGATGCAGATGCACCTCCCTGAAAGAAATTCTTTCAAATAGGTACCTAAGCCTAAATAAGAAAGCGGCAAAATTTTCTTCCGCTCACGCTACTCCACTACCTCACTTACATATTGTTAGGTACTTTTTTGTAACACGAACCGATAGACAAGCATTATGTATCTGATTTGTAAAAAAATAATGCAATAGATGAGTTCAGTACCTATCTATTTCTTTTATGTTGTATCTACTGAAATCAGTCTGTAAAAACCAGTAACCTCGTCAAATCACCTAGGTTAGGTAGCGGACCCCGGGTTCTGAAGTGTAGAGGATGCTGGGAATACGCTCGGATGATGAGTCTTCTTCTTCGCCCCCCCCTTCCCTCCTAATACTTCCACACCATTTTTGGCGATTTTGCGCCATTTCTGGCATTAGCGAATTAGTGGACGTTCTTTTAAGAATCTGTTATTATCTATCGACACTTTTAATTGATGTCTAATACCTACCTACCTACTGAAACATTACGATTTCGTGTCATTATGATCAAAGAAACCAAATCCAGTGTTTTTTTAAGTATTCGTACGGGATTTTTAATATTGTCTGTTATGTAGGTAACCTAATTGTTTCTGATAAGCGGCTTATCACAACACGGATCTATTTTATCATTAATATACGAGAACCAGGTGACAGGATGACGAATAGTAATCTTAATAAACAACGTGTTTTATTATTAAGTAAGTACTAATTACTTACATTTTTCCAAAAATAATATTTCTTGGAATGGCAACTCTCTCATTATTCCTTTTTTAATTTAATTGACATACTTAATAGTCAACCAACTAATTTGTTGAACTGGATAGGTACATATAGTATTTTTCAAATTCTTTTTTAACCGTCTGCGGGGAAGCCAATGTTTATATGTTTCGCTGCTATGTATGTATGTTTATCTTCATCTGCTTTCTCGTATCTTTCAATATATCTACGATATCTTGACAAATGAGGTATCGTCGGAATCGTCTTGACTGACCGCTGGTTATAGGCTATGTGATGTTACAGTAAATCCACTGTGGCGCATAGGCAATTATACCGAGTGGGGTAACAAATGAAAGGGCTTAAAAAGCACATTTCAAACATACATACATTATTAGATGTTGCTCCCTGCTGTGTTTGCATTTACTGGATAAATGTAATTTTCAGTGTATTTGGGTAAATGCCTGGGTCAAAAACAAATTATATGGTGCTGTTAAAAGAATAAAACGTCACAAAATAGTGTCACTTGTTATTGATCAAATCCATTTTTAACATGTTTTTGGATTTATTATGCAGAAAAATTGATATTAAGAGCGCTATTTAACTCCAAAAAAATATGACGTCACGATTTTGTACATCGTACAAATCTCATAGAAAATGTTTGTTTTGACGTTTGGGAAAAAGTGTCTGATTTGACTTGTTGTGATCTAGCGGATTTTTACCTAGTCGGGTTTTTATAACTATATCTTGTTGTCCTTGATGATCTGTTTGCATCTGTTCTTATTAGATTGTTATTGAAAGATTTTGAGAAGCTCGTTGGCCTGGTGCGCTTTTGCAAGTTAGGCAACCCTGTGTGGTCCGCACTTGGATGGATGACCACAAGTGCCATAAAAAATTCTCGAGCTCCTCCGTGATTCGGAAGGTTCTGTTGTTCCCGGCTGTCAATGCTGTCATCATTATAAAATCGCTAAGCTATGTCAGATGCCTTTAGGCAGCTTGAAAAATCGGACAGGACACAATCAGTGTTGGACACTTACTCACACGAAAAACAATAAACAACTGAAAGATCTAATTCTAATTCAGAGATTGGTATACCTACCAATCTGCTTTTTATTTTATATACATATATTTTTTAACTTTTTAAAATTATTTTATTTTATTATCTCTTTTTTAATATTTAATTAATTTAAAAAAGAGATTATGAAATAAAATAATTATGACAAAATAAGAAATAGCACAATTCCTATTTTTTTTTTTTTACAAAAAATAGACACTTCTTTAGGTAAGTACTATTTTTAACAGGTAGATATTACAACTATGTAAAGGTACTTGAGTTCGACGGATAATAATGTTGTTTTATCATTAAATGTGCACATAATCCTAGAATCGTGTTGCTCTTTTGACGAAATGAGCAACTTATCAGACAATCCGTGACAACGCCGCCATAACATCTTATATTGAGAGGTAAACTTGACGCAATCTCTCCATTGCGTTAAACAGTTGTTTAAATACATAATAATAGTGTTTTTTTCTCAAGTAGGTATATAATATCTGTGATAATATCTTGCACTTGTTGCGTTATATCTCAATATCAAGATTTGATTGAGATTTTATCACTGTTTAATGTAATGATGTTGTTTCAAGTGATTGGCTATGTACATATGTTATAGTATAGTAGGTATATTATTACTCTGTGGTAGTATGACGACCTCCGTGGTGTAATGGTCAACACGCTATCCGCTAATCCGGAGGTTCTGGGTTCGATCCCCAGCCAGTGCAAGTTGAAAAATGGCCTTTTTGAATTGTCCTGGGTCTAGGGTGTTTACCTATCTATATATGTATTTATTATGAAATGTAGTATCGTTGAGTTATCCCATAATACAAGTTTAAACTTACTTTTGGTCTAGCTCAATAAGTTTGATTTGTCTTTATTAATTTCTTTAAAAATATTTATTTTCTTCTTGGAATTTAAGATTATTAAGCTCTTGTCGGTGAAGTTAAGTGGAGACGCTTCCATTCCTCTCTTCTCTCTGCCATCTTTTAATGTCCTGGTAGGAACTTACTCCTAACTTCTCTTTAATTTTTTGATAAAACCTCATCGTCTATCTTTCTTTTCCTCGTCTCCTTTTATTTTTCCTTCTACTATTATTCTAAAGAGATGTCATGTCTATTAGATGTCCAATCATCTTAACTAATCCTAAAGTAGGTATTATAGCCGAGTAAAATTTGTAAAATTCATACATTGTTAATTTAATGATAGTCTTTTAGTCAGTTTACTTTATTTTGCAATATATACAGTTTAGTTTGCAATAAGTAATTTAAAAGATAATTAGCACTTCAGCTAGCTCAATATGTGTGATTTTCTTATCTACTTATTATTTATTATATATATATAACATTTGATCGGCTTTTCACCCCCGGCGGGTGTGTTGGGACTTTTTAAAGAAAGGAAAACTTAAAACAAAAATTAATAAGGAAGTTCTTTCTAATTATGAATAAATTATTACCTTACCTTAAATTTCATAGTATTAATATGTTTTAGGTACTTGGTAAGTTGGTTATTAGTTTTAGTTTGGTTTTAATAAATAAACGAAGGTACTGCTAGGTATACGTACCTACCTACCTAATGACATTTGATGGAGACAGGTGCTGTTTCCATCTATTTGAAAAATTAAAGATTTCATTGCATTTTTAAGTACGGTAATCTTTTAAACCCAAAAGTTTTGTGAGTCGTCGATACATATAAAATAATATATAACATAACTTCTATAATATATTAGTTTAGTTACATATAATAACGTAACTAATATAATATAGGTACTAGTTTGTTATATAAATATCTTTAAGTATCGACAACATACAACACTTTTTTTTGGCCTCAAAAAATTAGGTAGGTAGGTAGGTACCTACCTACCGTAGGTAATCAAATGCAATAGACACTTTAATTTATTAAAGAAAACTTCGATTTTTAGACGCAAAAGTGAATCTTGTGAGATCATGTAGTGATAATATATAAAAATACATTATATTACGGTAACTAGAGCGTGTTTAATTATGGTACTCGCAATGTTGCAAATAATTTATGTTTCTTCATAATTTATGTGCTTACCTACCTACCTGCTTAACACTTGTAATAGTTTAGCATTATAGTAAGTTTGTCCAAAAAATAAAACTTACACGATTCTAATTGAAATCTTATGAGAATTAGGCAGTTTAAATGGGGTGGGATACCTAATTAGGTTTTAAATATTACTTACATAATTTAGTACCTATAAAATAACTCACAGTGACTTACCTACGTAATAATAATGTGATATAGCTATGTTTAATAATAACTAATAAATTGATACCTAAGTAATTATTTTAATGTTGAACTTGAATTAGATATTTGCGAATTTGCATTTATAATCCGGCAGGTGTATATTCAGTTTAAAAAAATGCTTTCCTGTCAAGTTAGCATTTTTGCACCAATGACATTGATAAAAAAATTAACTATCATTTTATGCAAATAGGCACTTAATTTGGTTAAATACGAGTTAATTAATGTGTAAAATTCAGAAAGGAAATAATAATTATTTTGTTAATAGATAGGTACTGTTCAAGTTAGTAGTTTTTTGTTTACTTTATTTCCTTTATTTAAATTAATTTGCGAAATCGATCTGACAATAGACTAGAATTTTATCGTTAATTCATTGAAAATCAAATTGATAATAAAAAGTTGTAATAAAATATTTTTTTAGTTGTAAAATTTTTTTGAAAAAAGTTGTAAAATTTTTTTTTATGTTATAGTTCTGAACAGAATATCGCGCGTAAAAATCACAGGTCAACAAACGACTAGAATTTCTTCGCGTCGCCTACTAGACAACCCGCGGCCGAGACAACACCGGCCATTGGCTTCTGTCACAAAACGATTATTTTGCACCGTAATCTAATCGAAATTACTTACCCAATCGTGAATAATTTTTGCGCTATCAGCGTCGTACGAAATAATTAAAAAGTCCAGAATCACAGCTCCCAGTCTCTCACTTATCACGATAAATATTTTGAGCACAGATTACAGTCTTAACACTAAAATGAAGGCACTATTTTGGTATAAACTAAGTTATTTTTTCGCGCCGCATCCACATCTCCGAGGCGCGCGCGACAACCTCACGCGTTGAGATATCGTCTCTTTGTGCTGTGATGAGAACAAGAGCACGCACTGTCGCCTGCTCTCGGGGGAGCAGAAGATGGCCGCCATTGGTCGACGACTGGGCGCGCGGAGAGAATGAGAGCGCGCGTCTTCACTGTACTGGCGCGAGCGAGACCGCTATAGGCAGTCGTTTCGCCTGCGTGCTACAGATTGTTCAGCGACAGCGACTCAAGGTGTATCATTGCGGGTGATTGCGGAGATGCCCGAGGTGAGGGTTCCGTCTATATATTTCACGCGAATTTTATTAAATACGAAAAGAGTACTAAACTATATTTACATTTTTAACACATTCCGGGGCACATCGCAAAACATTTGCACAAAGTTGAGTGACCCGTAACGTGTTAAAATATACTTAAGAAATAATATTATCTGTCTGCACTAAAACAATAGAAGTTTTCAACTCAAATTCAAACGTAACAAATAATATTCAAATGTTTAACGAAAAAAATAAGAGTCTTATTAGACTGATTACATGACAATTAGGTAAGAACTACTCAGTAAGAATACAATGAATTTATATATGCGTAGAAAAATAGTTGAAACATTCACTAGTTAAAAGCACACTGGCAGGCAAACGGTTTTAAAATAGATAACATAAGTAGGTATACATGATTAGAACTAACTAGGTACCTAGTTATGTACTTATTTCTCGTTCCCTTTCATATCCATCCACACTTAGAGAATCAGACATTACTCTGAAACTACTGGGCCAATTTTTGCTTTGTTTTCACTATCATGAAGGAAATTTTCCCGCGAAGACATACATAGGTATAATACATATCTGTTCCTTGTAAAATGTGCAAAACTCTTAATAATTAGTTAAAATCTTGTATGTACCTGAAGCAAAATTATGAAAAAAAAACTAAGACGGCGCGGGCCGATTATTATCCCAAGGGTTTAAAAAGACTCGTTACCGGGGCCGTAAACAAAAATAAAATAGTTATCCTATAAAGTCCCCTACTTGTTGAAATAATTTTTTTTCTTAATAGGTAAGTACCTACATGATAATAATGAAGTAACTGATTCATATTTATCTACGCTCAAACGTAATACACGTGTATGCATGCAATTAGAAAAGTATTTGTTTATTTTATCATACAAGTTGCATGAACATTCGTCGCTGATTAGAAAATTGTAATAGCTGTTTTATTGTTTTTTTTTGATAAAATTGTTATTTTTTTTCGTCTTCCGTGTTGATGGGTTGTGTTAGTGTATATCCATGACACGCGTGACTGCAAAATTATGTGAATTCTCATTTTTGTTTTTTGTATATACAATAGGTATATTATATATATGAATAATAATCGGAAATGTTTAATTATTAACCTTTTTTCGCAAAAACGCCTTAATAAATAAATGTACAGCACGTACTAAGTAACGTAAGTAAAAAAAAAGACAATAAGACACTCAATAATAAAAACGCAACAAAGTAAAAATAAAAAATAGCAATAATAAACGTCATGTAAAATGAATAAAAAGTACATAAATATTAAGGTTCATAAAAATTTAATTTATATCCAGTTAAAATGGTGACAATTTTACAAATCCACTACAATTTTTTTTATATTATGTAACAAAGAACATTTAAACTGTCCCCTTGAAACTTGTAGACGACCGTTGGTAAACATCGGCACTTCGGTTACATTATCACCATCTCTTGTGACCTGTGGCAATCGGTCACTTGTGGGCAAATAGAGCCCCATCTGAGTGTTTCCTTGTTTGATCTTCCAACCAATTTTAGATTATCGATTTTTATGTATATACTTTTTTTATATAGAAATATATATAAAATATGGATTAAAACTGTTAGGGTGAGAACTAAAAATAAAAATTCAAATTTTTTTGGCAATTACTATTTATGCTTACATTTTTAATTTTTGTAAAAAGAAGTATGTACAGGAAAGGGGTGTTACATTTCTTGTGACCTCTGGCAATCGGTCATTCTTAGGCGAATACAGTGCCTCATTAAATGTTTCCTTGTTAGATCTTCAGTCGATTTCAGTTATATATTTTTGTATAGATTAAAAAAAAATCAGAGCTAAAAAAATATTATTTTTTTAAGGATGTTTTGTATTTGTCATTATTTTTTTATACTTTTCTAGAAAAATAGTACTTTTTGAGAAACAATAATAAAGTGTAACAATACAAGAAATAATAAAGTGACCATATTAACCGGCGGGCCATTTTCCCCTCCTGTACCCTATACCTCTTGAACCCACCCTAGCTGCCAAAATAAGCCACCGTGTAAAAGCGTTTTGAAGCTAGACGGACTAAGGTAATATTCAATTCAATGGTTGATTATAAAATAATTTGGAGGGAATTCCCAATTATATTGATTCCCAATTATGATAGCATTTATCACGTTTTACAATGTAACAATTAATTACAAATTGGGGTCTATCTAGATGATGTTTTCGTGTGTTTACAGTTTCGGGACGAACTATAACTTATCATTTGTATCTTTTACGTTCTCGTATATCGTATATTACATCTGTACAATAGTATACGCTTATATATTTAAATTTCACATATTTAATAATAACCGTATATATATCAGAAAACTGATATTCTGATATATATACGGGTCTAAAGCAAATATAAAACAGGGATATCCATATCTGAATTAGTACTGCACATAATATTTTCGAGACAGCTATATGACGACGATGTTTGTGAGGTGGAGGGAGGTTCATTGTGGGGTTTTGTGTCTGCTGTGTGATGGATATACATCCACATAGGTATATCACACACCACACAGGTAACATATTATATTTACCCTGTATTGGAATACTAAACAGAGAGCTGCATTATCATGATCTCTAGTGACCTCTACCAATCGGTCACTTTTAAGCAAATACAGCGCCCTCCGTCTGAGTTTCCTTGTTTGATCTTCTAACCAATTTCAGATTTATCACATATTTTATCGGAGTTCCTTTTATCGAGCGATAGGGTTAAGTTTATTTTAATTTTAAATGTGTAAATTACCTACGAAGTGTACTTTACTTACGACGTACTTACCTTATTTTTCATCATCTCAGTCTTTAAGGAAAAGATCTCAAGTTTACCTTTTTGAAAACAAAAAGACAATGATATGTACTTATTGCCTTATTTTCTTAAATGTTTTTTATTCTCAATACTTTATCTTTGTAACCTTAACGCTCGATTAAAAACATGTTGTTTGTGTTTTATCATCTATCCTTCTTGTGAATGTACAGTGGACTATAAATAAAGCTCGACTTTACGACCTTATCGCTTTGTAATAGAGCTGTTTTTGTGCGACCACTGTACAATGAATTTGGAATTCTGCTAATCTCCAGACATTAATCGATAGTTGATAACAGCTGAGATAATAGAATCTTTTGTTCAAGGTATTGTTTTTTTTTTAATGCATACATAGCAGGTGTAGCGGCCATAGTAACATAATCGGTGAAAATTTCAAGTACCCATCTAGTTAATACTATTATAAAGATCTAGTTAAAAACGCTGAATTATAATTATGATTATGAAAAAACACGTATTTTATATGACGACTACTTTAATTTTTTTTTTTCTAATTTATAGTTTTAATGTGATAGCGGCCACAGTAATACGTAATCGGAGAAAATTTCAAGTGTCTCGCTATTACGGTTCAAGAGATAGAACCCTGTGACAGACGGACATACATACTCGGACAGACAGCGGAGTCTCAGCAATAGGGTCCCGTTTGCACCCTTTGGGTACGGAACCCTAAAAAATACCCAAAATAGAAAAATTATAAGAATGTACCTATAATTACAGTAAAGATCAAACAGAAAAAAATCGTTATTACGTAGTAAAAAGACTTAGAGATGGATACCTTCCAAAGTATTTTTTTCTTCCTATTTAAGTTTTTAATTAGAATACCTAATTTACTTCTTAGTTTAAATTAACTATACGTAATTTATATGTTGTAAATAAAATTGTCTTCTCAAATAGGTAAGTTATACATTTATAAAAAAAATATTATCAGTTCTAAAAACACAGCATATTTCCAAGCAGCTCTACAAAAGTAGAGGCGCACCTTTATAACTATATAAATAAAAAAATGGTTGCCTGTAAAGTCGGTTTTACGGGCGAAGATTTTACGTGACAACGGCGGCAGACCGATCATAGTTGAGTGGGAGAGAGACGCAAGGCATTCGGCGGGCCTCTCTCTCGTTCGGTGACTCATCGTAACGTTACCGAGCGTTACACTTTTTCATAAGTGACTCCCAGCCGCAACCTAATTTAAGACGTTGTCACGTCAAAAATTAAAAAAATGCCCAGAGAGCAAAATTTTCATTTAAAACACGGATTAGGGAGCTGGCAGGCAATACACAAAAAAAAACAAAACATATCTTTTTCGACTTGCCTAATCGAATCTGTAAGAATTTCAAAATCAAAAACTAAATACAATTTTATCGAAGTTACTTCACTGATACGGCTAGGAACTACAATTATCTGATACGATATCTTTTAGTCATGCTCGTGTATTGAGTTTACCGGATATAAGGAGATACTGCGCGCGTCACACCTATCACCTCTTTTGTTTACGAAAGGTGGACTTTAAACAAGATCTGATGGGTCTTATGCCTTATTAGTCTTAATATATTTCATTTCAGACATTGCCATAATAGAATATATCGACCAGCTATAGGTCCTTACATATGAAATTGCCGATTTTCAATACTGGCAACTTTAAAATCAAATATCTTGCGTTTCATTAGGAATTCCAAATTCAAATTTATTTCGAAATAATATATAAATTCGTATTTCATTTGTTTTAACATCATTTGTTTGAGTTTCAACATTGCTATAACAACAACTATGGACAAATTGAAAATTCGCGGTATTTACGAATACGAGTTCCACCGTGGCACCAGTGCTGCAGAAACGACTCGAAGAATTAACGACGTGTATGGACCAGGCACCGCTAACGAACGAACGGTGCGTTTTTGGTTTCAACGTTTCCGTTCTGGAAATTTCGATTTACACAATGAGCCTCGTGGACGACCTGATACTCAAGTGAATAACGAAGAATTGAAGGCGATAGTGGAAGCGGATCCATCTCAAACCACTTCTGAATTAGCAGCAGCCTTCGGCGTAAGTGACAAAACGATACTTATCCACTTGCGCCAAATCGGAAAAATTAAAAAACTCGAAAAGTGGGTACCGCATGAATTGACTGAAGCAAACCAACAAACACGCGTTGCTTGCTG
The DNA here is from genome assembly GCA_963576875.1 of Acrobasis repandana. Taxonomy (NCBI): domain Eukaryota; kingdom Metazoa; phylum Arthropoda; class Insecta; order Lepidoptera; family Pyralidae; genus Acrobasis; species Acrobasis repandana. The sequence continues at coordinate 7,472,183 of OY756238.1, forward strand.
CGTTTCTTTGCTTAATCGCCACAATAATGAGGGGATTTTGAACCGTATCGTTACTTGTGATGAGAAATGGATCCTGTACGACAATCGGAAGCGATCATCACAATGGCTTGACCCTGGAGAACCGGCAAAACCTTGCCCTAAGCGAAAACTGACCAAAAAGAAAATTCTGGTTAGTGTTTGGTGGACCAGTGCTGGTGTTATCCACTACAGCTTCTTGAGATCAGGTCAGACGATTACTGCAGACTTGTATTGCCAACAATTGCAAACAATGATGGAAAAGCTCGCCATTAAACAATCGAGACTGATGAATTGCTCTAGCCCACTGCTCCTTCAGGATAACGCTAGACCACACACTGCACATCAAACGATCGCCAAGTTAGAGGAGCTGCGACTGGAACCTCTGCGTCACCCACCATACTTTCCAGATCTTGCCCCAACCGATTACCACTTTTTTCAAAATTTGGATAACTTTTTACAAGGAAAAAATTTCAAATCTGATGAGGCAGTCAAAACCGCCTTCAATCAGTTCATAGACTCTCGCTCCCAGGATTTTTTTTCCAAAGGTATCAATGATCTGCCTATAAAATGGCGGAAGTGTATCAATAACAACGGCGCATACTTCGATTGATTAAATAATAATTTCATTAAAAAAAACTTGTTTCACTTTTTTGATACTGAACGGCAATTTCATATGTAAGGACCTAATATTTCCAACATTGCCTCCTGTTCTATTTTTGAATATGTGGCGGCGTAAATTTTATCATACGTATTTAATTTTCAAACAATGAAATCTGGTTACTTATCATCATCTTCATCATCATCATCACCAGGTCTTTTTAGAGTTCCGTAGTCCACAAGGAACCCTTATAGTTTCGTCATGTCCGTCCGTCTGTCCGTCCGGGCTCGTACTCCGCCGCTACTGCACCGATTGTCACGATAATTGTGGAAAGATAGATATTGAAGTTCCAAAAGTTGGTTTTTAAAATCATGAAAAAATGTTTTTTTTTCAGCTGGAGAGCTTTTTTTAATTCACTTTTCGTTGTATGGGAGGGGTCGAAAGTACGAAAAGTGAATTAAAAAAATTAAATTGGACTAACCCCATAGTGTGGGGTATCGTTGAAAAGGTCTTTTAAAAATAAACGGTCTAATACAAAGTTAAAATTTGAGGTGTCCCCCCCACCGTAACTTTTGAAATAATACTAAAATAATTCTGAAAAAAATGTGGTATATACCTCAAAGTATGTACTTTCAATTAAAACTATAGCGGTCTCGGTATCATAGATAGTTATTTTTTAATACGTCTTAAATCGTAAAATGTTACCTGTTGCTGCGGAACCCTTCATGGGCGAGTCCGACTCGCACTTGGCCGGTTTTATTTAATAATGCTAATATTTTATGTATGTAAATATATATATATATATATATTTACATATATCTATATATATATACATATATATATATATCAATGTACAGGTACATTATGTATTTGATGTACCTAATATAATAAATACCTGATAAAATAAAGAAAAATATTAGCCAGAGCAGTCAGAGGATTTGGCCTACCCTCTCACCGTTGGCCATTTCATGAAACTATTCCTGAAAATGTACAGTTTTAAAGGTCAATCAGTCAATGCGTCAGCTGTAGCAGTAATTTTACGTAACTGTTTGCGTGATTATGCAAACTTAGGTAAAATTAATAATTCGCCATATAAGTACTTATGACAACGTGTGATGACTCTATCAGGAAAACAGACAATTATTAGAAGTCATCATTGCCATAAAAGCAGAGCCATATAGTTTACAACTTCTATTAAATACATATACCTACCTACATTCATATAAGCCATAGCATTTTACATTGATATAAAATGGGCGAGTGGAAAACTGTTGCCCTCGACAGCACTGATTGGAAGCAGAAAAGGAAGGCCTTTGCCCAGAAGTGGAACACTGAAATAGGCTATAAAAAAAGTAATAGGTAAACGTGTCGTGTGGTTCCCGGCAGAATAGAATAGGACCACTCGAAGTCTTTCTGTGGATGTCGTAGAAGGCGACTTAGGAAATGCAAGCTAAACATCAATGAGACCTCTCCAACCTGTCTGGCCAGCGTGGAGAGTATAGGCTAAATCCTCTAACTGCACTGGCTAATGTATGGCTCTGGTAGTACAGAGAGGGTCATGCTCCTACAGTAGAGACTAAAAAAGATCTGATGATGATGATGAATAGGAAAGCCTGTTATCTAGACTCGTTGCGTGTCAAGCCAAGTAAAGGCGATGCAGCACCCGTGTGTATTTTACACGAACCATTTTGAGCCACCTGTGATATGACCCCTTAAGAATCCCCTTACCCTAGATATAATCCTAGTTTCCCATACAAACGTAGTCTACGTTTTATTTTGAAACGACATGTCAGATTTCGGTAAACATTTGTAACTTTAAAGAAATTACATATATCTAGGGTTTTAATTGGTTTTCAAAGTCAAAATATGAACTTGAAAGAAAATATAGTGTATGGATAAATATATCATTTTTGACCATCAGTATGAAAAAGTTTTACACCCTTATATTTTATTTCAAGTTCATATTTTGACTGCGAAAACCAATTATAACCCTAGATATATGCAATTTTTAAAGTTACAAATTTTTACCGAAATCTGACATGTCGTTTCAAAATAAAACGTAGACTACGTTTGTATGGGAAAGTCTAGGGTAAGAGGATTCTTAAATGCGTAGGTATTACATCCAAATATAACCCTTCTCGATAAAAAATATAAATAAATATTACGACCTCTGTTGTGTAAAGGTTAACACGCTAGTACGCCAATCCGGAGGTTCTGGGTTCGATCCCCAGCCAGGGCAAGTTGGAAAATGGCCTTTTTAAAATTGTCCTGGGTCTTGGGTGTTTATTTATATATGTATTTATTATAAAATATTAGGTCGTTGCGGTAATATCCCATAATACAAGTTTTATCTTACTTTAGGGCTAGCTCAATTTGTGTGATTTGTTCTATTTATTTATTTATTATCTATTTATTTATTATTTATATTAAGATTAGTAGCATAGTATACGAAAACTGGCTAGGTCAAATATTATAAATAAATCAGGATTGCCTACAGAACTTGGCAACCATTTAGATCTCAATTATTTTTCTCTTATTATTTATTTCATCCTTTATGCCCACCATTACGCTAAAAGTGGCCTGGGCTTTACGGCCCTAGGCTCTGTCTACCCCGTTAGGGATAAAGACGTGATAGTGTATCTGTATCTTTCTATCTCAATTCGAAGTTGACATCATATCAAAATATTAAAATTTGGTTCACATATTCACATTTATGTTTTTGGTAAGATTTGCTTTTACTCTGTGGCTTTTACATGACATTTATATACAGAATTACAGATATCACGTCCCAACGGGGTTGACAGAGCCTAGGGCCGTAAGAACCAAGGTTAAGTTATATAATTATAAAATTTCTTACAACGTAATCATTCACACTTGTAGTTACTTATACCACAGAATAGGATACTAGTACTCCGTACAGAAGTCTCACTCAGCAAGGCAATTCAAAGAAATATCTACTCAATGTAGTTAGCGATATGGTTTAATTTAGCTCACGTCAGAACTTAGCACCTTTTCATTTAGACACCTAGACATCCATTGCAGGCCAATTTCATTCTTATTACTCCGCACTAACGATTTGTATAACTGAATTTACCACTTGGAAGGGCCGCCGCGCTCTTAGTAATAATGTAGGTATATTTTCGATACCTAAACGGAGAGTGACACGACACAGGCCTGCTTATACCTACATTTTCCATTTTCAATCGAGCAGCTCTACTAAATATCCTATAAGACGAGTTGCCATTGACTATTTACGTTTGCGACCGTTCGTACTATCTCTGTATATCATAGTCTATGCGACGTGTTAGTTTAACTATCCATTGTGATTTTGGGAGATGTTTGTGTGAGTCTATTGTCGCACAGCCACCCTGGTCTATATTTTGTAAACCTCGCCGCCCGCATCCCGTTCATCTATTTTTTCCGTTGGCGGCCATGTTTGTAAACTCGCGCCGTTCTGTCAATGAATTTGGCGGGTTTCCGCAAATTGGCGGGAGAACGTGGCCAGAATATTTACCATAAACAACGGAACGTACTACCGGCCCATTGTTGCTTTTGTGTAACGAATAGATAATACACATACTTACGTCTTTGTAGGAAAATCAATGGATGAGAGTGGTACAGCACTGTAGAATTCGAAATTCGATGTTTTTTTCTTGCTCGACAAACAGTATGGAATAGATAATGAACTAGTTTTTTTAATTTGTTTTTGTTTTCGTGCGTAATTTAGCAATTTCTACTCAATACTATACTTAAAAGTTACAGATTAAATATTAAAAGAATACGTTTCTTATGTTGGCAGTAAAGAACTTATAACGAAAAGTTTTATTTTTTATAAAAACCGTATGAATTTAATTGTTTGTTAAGTTGGTAGATGTGCTTCTTTGTTGTACAGTTAGTGTTATTTACTGCGTTAACTGACTCAATGACCCAAAGTGAACCTCATTAACCAGTAAATAAGTAAATCTACTTTTTTTGTTAATAAATACTTACATAAAACAAGATTGTTGAAAAAAAAAGAAATCCGAGTCTATTGAGTTATCGTTCATAGTCAAAATTTGTTTTCGGTTATAGTATTTTAAAGAATACTATATCTAGACATTGGATATTTATTCAGAAAGAAGATTAACAAATGAATTAATATATATATATATATATTATAGAGATATATATATCTCTATATATATATATAATATATATATATATATATATATATATATATATATATATATATATATATATATCTATCTAGACTAATATTATAAACAGAAAATATTTAATAAATAATTTTTACAATGTCTGCAAATAAAAATACTTCGTCATAATTGCGTGTTTGTTTTCAATATAGATCATGGTCTTATTTACGATACAAGGATTCGCCTGTTTATAATACCCTGTAGAGTTATTATAGAGTCCACAGATAATATTTCTTGGTCTGAGGTAGAGTCGTTCTATGTTTTGCTGAGTTCGAGAAAGTAGCAATTAAAAGAGTTAGCTGTTTATTTTTTCAAATAAAAATACTTTATAAGTACAAAATATTAGTTTGCATGTTTACCTACATACAGAAACGAACAAAATTCAGGTTTGCCTGTCACTACTGAAAATCAGTGATTTTCGTGATTTCCCGGAGAGGTTAGTCATGACATTATGATATGAGCGGATGATAAATCAATGGCGCATAGCTGGCGACTGCAGTGGCGTGGTTATTGATTTTCAGCACGTGAATCAACGAAGGTACATAGGTGGTGTCCGTATGGCCGACGCAAGAATTTGAGTGCAGAATCGTGAAATATAAAAACAAGAAATTATTTAAAAATGTTTAAAAAAAACAAGCTTTTTTTCTTCTTTTTAATTCTTTTTCTCTCCTTGCCAATTCCCTAGTCGGCCTCCTTTTAATACTTTCATGCCATTTTTGACGATTTTTTTGGCCAACGTCCTCAAATCATTGCAGATGGTTCGACTCCAGGTGGCGTTCTCTTCCTCTCTTACCCTCCTGTATGTCCATCACTTTCCAAGTCATGTGGTCTTCCTCCCGACGAATTATATGCCCGTACCACCTCAAGCGTTTTTCTCTGATCTTTCTGGATATGTCAGCAACTTTGAATGAGCCGAGAATGTACTAATTTTTTATTTTATCCAGGCGTGTTACACCACCAGAGCAACGAAGCATTTTCATTTGGGTAACATGCAGCTTCTGGGTGTCATTCTGAGTATTTTCTGAGCCATACAGCATTGCGGATCTGACTGCCGACTTGTACACCCTGCCCTTAGTTTTAACGGGCATGATCGAACGCATACCTAGTACACAATCTAACACAATAAACTAAAAAGTTTAAAGTGCTCCTCAAAACGAATCAATTGAGCCCAAATTCGGTAGGGTAATGTTTTATTAAAGAGATGCTATGGCAGACCATAGTAGAGATCCTAGGCTCTGTCTATCCCAAAAAAAGTACTTTTCAGTCGAGTAGAAAGTGATAAACTAAAGAAAAAGTTGCAAGTTGTAACAATGAATCATCTCGACATTCATCCTCGTTAAGCCCACGGCGTACACCGCTCTAAGTTATCTGCGCAATAATTAAATAAAGCACAATAGAGTACAGAGGCACACGCCGTATTGTCTCTGGTGCATGTATTATGCTTTTATTTGTTAACGCGCGGTAACTGACACTGCCCGGTAGGAATGTCTTGTGATACTTGCAGGGCTATTCAGTATTCAGTAAGTTTAGTAGCTCTTCTTCTTTTTTACGTGTCGATGGTTTCTTTTTAGAGTTCCGTAGTCCGTACCTAAAAAGGAAAAAACAGAACCCTTATAGGATCACTTTGTTGTCCGTCTGTCTATCTGTCAAGACCTTTTTCTCAGGAACGCGTAAAGATATCAAGCTGAAATTCATACCAAATTCTCAAGTCTACTGTGAAAAAATCAAACTTCTAAGCCAACGCAATCGAAAGATGCAGACGTTTTTGCCGCAAATTTTCGACACTCACAAGGGAATCAAAACCTACAGGGTACTTCCCGTGAAGTCAGATTCTTGAAATTTGGTACGAAGCAACGTCTTATAGCACAGATAAAGGAAAAATGGTAAAAAGCATAAATTTTTAGTCACATCATATACTAAAAATATTTTTAATAATTTTAAACTTATTTATATACCTACAGGTTTGTACGAAACCCTCGGTGCGCAAGTCTGACTTGCACCTGTACGTTTTTTTCTCTTTAAATTTTGTCAGCCCAGTAGAGGGCCACTTCGATGGCGTTATCAGTAGCTGCAAGTCAATCTTTCAGGGTGCAGGTGGTAGGGCACCCGGGACAAGAAAGCAGGTGCGTCATAGTCTGTGGAGAGGAACCACACTCGCATACGTTCCGTGAGCTATCAATTATTTTTCACCTGTACAGAAGCTCTCCACAACGACCTACTTAGGTTCGCAGTCTATCACACGGATCCGACTATTGGTGTGATTCGAAATAACCTTTTAGAAAGGTAGTTTAGTCATCAACCAAATTTCCTTTTTCATTACGTCAACGGTCCAGAATGAATCATTTTCCTCCATAGTTTTATATCGGATTAGCTCTCGTAATTACGTCGGTACTTATCGGTAGAATATCCTGGGTTCGTTGGTAGGGTAGAATTTTCACTTTTATATATTCGCGTTTATTTAACTATGATCTCTTCATGAAATTGTAGATAAAACTGCAAGTCAATCTTTCAGGGTGCAGGTGGTAGGGTAGAATTTTCACTTTTATATATTCGCGTTTATTTAACTATGATCTCTTCATGAAATTGTAGATAAAACTGCAAGTCAATCTTTCAGGGTGCAGGTGGTAGGGCACCCGGGACAAGAAAGCAGGTGCGTCATAGTCTGTGGAGAGGAACCACACTCGCATACGTTCCGTGAGCTATCAATTATTTTTCACCTGTACAGAAGCTCTCCACAACGACCTACTTAGGTTCGCAGTCTGCTGATCCGAGTTTGTAAGAAAAGCCAAAAATTGTTTTTCATATTTTCATATATGTTGTTTGGGGAAAGTCTTTCAGTGACACTGATTGAATTCACTCTTAAAATAGTTTCAATTTTTGTTGGACGTTATGGTTAGTCTAACAAAATATACTGAGAGCCCTAAAAACAAATCTAATGTGGTGAGATCCATGGCACAGAATACAGTAAGTGTAAACAGAACGGAATCTCCTAAGGTACGCGCAATATGCGTCCCCGTTCCCCGTCCCCGCACCTCGCCCCCGGTTCTTGACGGCCAACGTGAGTCATCGAGGCGAAAACGGGGGAGAGGTGCGGGGACGGGGAACGGGGACGCCTAGGTGACGCATATTGCGCGTACTTTAGGAGATTCCGGCCTGTGTCCATGGTCAGTTACCTACCGTTTGAATCTGTTTTATAGCTCAATGGCTGTTTTATTTTTCTTCAAAAAGTAATATAGATTTGCTTTCCTTAAACCAGTTACTTACGAGTACCTACGTATTTTTTGTCAAATTTGTTAATAGTCTGAGCTACTTTCTTGTCAAAGTCAACAGTCTGGCAGCACACGACCAGATCTGTGACTTTTATCAAAGAGCCCTTGTTTTTAATGAATAATAATGACAGTTCGACTCTATAAGGTCCAAATGTGTGATCATCGATGAGTTAGCGAATAACCCGTCTTGCGCTACTAGCCGTAAGAAAAAAGTTAAGATTCTATTTCGCGCCAACGCTTCCGCCATTTTGTTCGCGTGATGAAAATGATGTATTGGTCAAATGCCTTTCTTTCACTTTCGTTAGAGTACCGTGATGTTAAATGATAACATGTTCCTTATTACGCTTTTTATACTATTCTGATTGGAAGTTTTTATTAATTTCCTTGCACGTAACGTCTTTAATGCAAGAGTATTGATTAAGATAAATTAGTTTCGCACGACAAAATGAGTATTAATTAATTAATTTATATAAGAATGTTTTCAAGGTGACAAATTGGACAGATAATTGGGAAATCATCTGTTGAACTTGTTGTCTGTTTGGGGTTTACATCCAGGTTGATTTTTACGTTTGATATACAAAAATAGGTATGTATCAAAATGAATATAATGATAATAATGAATTAATATTCATCCAAATATTTTCTAAACAAGTAATAAAATGAAGCCGATTGCGTGTTAAACTAAATAAATCAACTGAAAGGTTATATTTTTTTATATATTTTTCTATATTGCCAGTGTTACTGACAATTAAGATAAATCTAATACCATACATACACTCGAAAAATATAACCCCTTCTTCTGGTGCAGTCGGGTTAATTTTATTGTAAACTAGCAAACAAAATAGCTAGAAAAAACTAACAAATAAAGTTGTTAATAGCTTTTAGATTTCCAATATGTTTTTGATTGATTTCCCTCCGTTAATTTCCAATTTCTCCAATGATAAGAGATCATGTCAAAGGCTGTAAATCAATTTTTTTTCTTCTTCTAATAAAGAGCATGAATTCAATGTCTCTCTCTTCGTTAAGTTCCTAATCTCCTTTGATGTTTACACATTTAATTTTTCTTTTACTTGATCAAAAAATCTTCTTCTGGGTTTTCCTACTCCTCTTTTTCCTTCTATCTTGACTTTAAATACTGTTTTAAAGAACGCATCGTGTCGTAGTAGATGACCGAACATTTTCCATCTTCTATGTTCTATGATTTGTAATATTTCTCTCCCACATTCTCTAATACCTCTTCGTTTGTTCCTTATTCTGTGTAACTCATTTTTTTCAATATCCTCCAGCACCACATTTCAAACGCTTCAAATCTATCAAATCTTACAAGTTTTTAAAGAAAGCTACCGTAACTATAGCGTTTCGCAATGACCACTGCTGAGAAGAAACGCCGAAAGAAACTTATTTATACAGTATTGGTCGCCTACGCGCGTCAGTTTACAAAGTTTTATGCCTAATACAATGCTATCACAACATAACATGTAAAGCTTGCGAACGAGTGTCAAATAAGAAAGAAAGAAAGAAAATCCAATATTAAGTAATACTGAGTAGTCTTAAAAACGGAGCCGAGCTGACAAGTCCTGACTGGCAGCACCCGTTCACGAGTTGACACGTGCTATATCACAATAACGTGTGCACAAGTTAGATCATCACAAAATTCCATAAAGTTGAAAAAGACCAATGAAATATTTATCTAATGGAACTGAATACCTATATTTTACCAATCAGAGAAGAATTTTCCTGTTTTTGTAGTACGATTCCCGTAGTTTTACATGACATAATATCACGTGATAATAATATGGGCGACAAATCTGTGGTTTTGGCGTACGGACTGTATTCACGGAACCAACGGCAAGTTGTAAATGGCCTTTTTCAAATTGTCCTGGGTCTTGGGTGTTTATCTTTATATGTATTTATTATAAAATATAGTATCGTTGACTTAGTATCCCATAACTCAAGTTTAAACTTACTTTGGGGCTAGCTCTATTAGTGTGATTTGTCCCTATATATTTATTTATTTATCAGTCCTGAAAAGCTACGTATTTTTAAAACATAACTATCCGGGCCCTGGTAAGGTCGAATTTGCTTTAAAAAATTGCCCAGGACAATCTTATCTTACTCTCCTAAAGGAAAGTAAAGCCTTAATAGCTTTAAAAGCTCTTAGTTTGTCAACTACATGAGTCTGACAAATTTAAGCACACTTTTTGTTTTAAAATCGATTCAGATTTTAAAAGAAAAGACAAGGGCTGTGAAATCAAGCTTTTGGAAAGCGGAGGAAATTTTAAAAAGTCGGAATTTTGGGATAGTCCAGAATTGGCTTAGCAAGTTAGACTACAAACGCCTTTATTTGACGCCTATTAGAATCAATTTTGTTTGTTTGTTTGTTTAATTTGTTTATTGCACAAAACTTATATTTAAATGTACATTATTTAATACAAAGAGAAAAAGAAATAACTTGTACAATTTTATAGCGGAGCAGTTTCAAATTTTCCTAGAATTAATAAGAATTCCCCCTTATTTGGAAAATTAAACATAGAAATGTTTTAACATCTGCGATCTCTATCCATCCCAAGACGCTGTCGGGTCGCAGTGTACTTGCCGTGTATCTTATTTGGACACAGTATTTGTCGTCGATATCAGTTCTTCTGACTACAGTCAATATTGTCAGAGCGGGCAGTGACCCCGCAACGTATTTATTGTGACCCTAATAGATATTCAAGGACTGCGATGGATTCATCTTCACTTTATCTGAGTACTAGTGATCTGTCATTGGATTTTTTCCAGTCCGCCAACTATCGAAAGGAACTTTACCTAAGTTTAGATACAGATATACTAACAAACATACTAACAAACATATCACATTACATACTACGAGTAGTACTACTTGTCTCTACTATTTTATGAACTTGCGAGGGTCGTGCTCCTGCAGTGGAGACTTAAAAGGACCTGAAGATAATGGTGAAAGCAAATATAGTGTCTAGAATGTTTAAATTAATGACCCATTAAGTGCGGAAAATCAATGAACCAAACTTTTTAAAATATTTAAAAAAAAAACGACAAAATTTTGTACATTTAAAGAAATTTCTTTAAAATTACAAAATTTTGTCGAAATCTGACATGTCGTTTCAAAATAAAAAAAAGCTGATAAATGGGTGAAAATGGCGACCTTCTGAGTACCAAAAGGACGTCGCAATAGAGGCAGACCAAGAACCAGATGGCGAGATGACCTCGATAAATTCTTACCTAAATGACAGGAAGAAGTGACGGACACAGACAAGTGGAAGAATTAGGGGGAGGCCTTTGCCCAGTTGTGGGACATAACAACCACAGGCTAGTAAAAAAAGAAAAACCGGTCAAGTATGTTTTAAAACGCTGAAAAAACACGTTTCTTGTATGACGACCCCTTCAATTTTTCACTTTATTTTTAATATTTGTTGTTACAGCGGCCACAGTAATACATAATAATCAGTGAAAATTTTAAGTGTCTGCTATTACGGTTCAAGATATAGAGTCCCGTGACAGATGGACGGACAAACGGACAGACAGCGGAGTCTCAGTAATAGGGCCCCGTTGGCACCCTTTAGGTACGGAACCCTAAAAAATGTCTCAACAAACGAGTGCATTTACGAAGAGCAGCACTCGATGATACAGAGCGCGTTTGAAATTCCGCTGACCTGTGGGTATGGAACCATACCCATTTACTTCGTCTTAAGAAATAAGTAAACGTTTCAATTTCACAAATCTTCCCGTTTGGAGGATCGACGTATCTGAAAAGTAAATAGAGCTTTAATCAAAACATGTTTTGAAACATGGTGTATGCGCAGCTGCGCAGCGTCGCGCGGATTCCAGCGTTCATCTTTGTTATCTCCGCCTGTGTTTAAATTAACGACTAATATTTGTATTATAGATATTCGGACTTAGTGTGTCAAAATATAGTAGAACTATATTAAAATATATTCATGTATTTAAGATCTAGATATATGTAAGTACCTAAATTTTATGCAAATAAACAAATTGATTGATTCAATGCCCAGCAGGTTGTTTCGAACATTGTAATGCTAAAATAAAAGCCTTCTTCGTTTTAATCGATTTTCAATTTATCTTCACACTTCTAAATAGTGGGTAGTAATGGAGAAAAACGCATGCTTTAATGCCATATATGATTTTTTAGGGGTTCAGTGCTGCCCATTTCATCATCATTATCATCAGCATATCAGCCACAGGAAGTCCACTGCTGGACATAGGCCTCCCCCAAGGATTTCCAAAACGACCAATCGGAAGCGGCCTGCATGTAGGAGAACGCTGGTTTCCTGCAACCTTGCTCAGGTCGACTACCTAGCAGGTGGTGTCCTAAGCTGCGCTTGCCAGTAAGAGGCCGCCATTCGAGAACCTTTCTACCCCATCGGCCATCGGTTCTTCGCGCTATGTGAAATAAATCATTTCAAAGGAAACAGAGATAACATTTTAAATTTTGTCTTTTTGAAGCCCTAGATAACCCTTCAAACTATTTGATGAACTAAGTTTACAGTTTAAAGTGAGAAAATTAAGCTATTCTACGCATTTTTGACAAAAGTGGCCGTTTACCGCAAAAATCGTGGCGTAATTTTTCATCACATATTTTAAATTTAGATTTATTAATTTTTACAATAAGTATTTGTGTATAAATTTTACATTTATATATTTAATTAAGCGTTTTCAATTTTTTCTTTCCTTCCCTATTGTGTAATAAAATAGGAAACAATAATATCTCATACCTGCTGTAAAATTTCACCACTACACCACCCGCCTGAAATTAAAATTTCATCCACACTACCTGGATAGTTGGCAATCATCCACCGTACGTTTTAAAAGGAACTTTCTGCCACGTACGACCGAACTGTGGAATCAACTTCCTGCAGCGGTGTTCCCGAACCGATACGACATTGAAACCTTCAAAAAACGAGTCTATAATTTCCCTGGTGTTGCAGTGGTCTATGGGCAGTGGTGATCACCGCTTGTTCGTTTGCCGCCCTATAACATAACAAAAAAATAAAATAAAAAAAATGGTTGCCTGTAAAGTCGGTTTTACGGGCGAAGATTTTACGTGACAACGCGCGCGGCAGACCGATCATAGTTGAGTGGGAGAGAGACGCAAGGCATTCGGCGGGCCTCTCTCTCGTTCGGTGACTCATCGTAACGTTACCGAGCGTTACACTTTTTCATAAGTGACTCCCAGCCGCAACCTAATTTAAGACGTTGTCACGTCAAAACAATAATACGTTTTTATGTGTCCCAGATTAACAGAAGCTTTACTGACAGGTATACCATACGATGGCAGACTATTTTATTGTCAAAAACAAAAGGTTAATAAATACCTACATTATAATTTAAAATATATATAAAAATAATTTTAAAAATTGTTATTTGTTTTTTTTTAATTTTAAGATTAGTTTTAATAATAAATTTTAGATATAGTTTAGTTTAGTTTTATATTCAAGTATAGTTTTACTAGGACCTAATTTAAGTACTTTAATATCTAATGTTATCTATGAATAAATTATAATTTAGAAAAACAAAAATTAAAAAAAAAGTATAAAATAATTTAAAAAATTCAATCCAAAGAGTTCCAATAATACAAAACAGTTCGCAACAACGAGGAAAGGAAAAATCGTTTCAGAACGATACGTTACCTTTGCAGTAAGCTATAATGTATTATATCAATTACGTTAGTTACTAAGTACTAATTACAAGCGGGGTTTTACCAACCACATGATAATATAAAGGGAGCTTTGACATTGGTAAATACCGTGTTCTAATAAGCATGTTACCCACTACAAAATTCCTATAATGCAGTATGTTTACATGTTTCTCATTGTTTAGAGCTACGTGCCCTAAACAATGAGAAACATGTAAACATAGATAGATAACGACAAACACACTGATTGAGCTATAGACCCAAAGTAAGTTTAAACTTGTATTATGGGATACTAATTCAACGATACTATGTTTTATAATAAATTTATTACATATATAGTTACATTACATTACATATACATAATGTCTAAAAAAATGTACTGAAAGTTTAAGGGTAGATTTTCCCCAAGGAACTCGTGTCAAAATAATAAAAAAATATATTTCCCTATTGAAACTCGGATCCGCTGATCGGTCAACTTGCATACCAAACATTTTTTTTCATATTTCGATATGTGTTTCTTGGGGAAAGTTGTTCAGTGTCATAGACTGAAACTCTTTTAAATTTATTTATTTAAACTTTATTGCACATAAAAAAAAGTGTAGAAATGGCGGACTTAGCGTCTTATGGCGTTCTCTGCCAGTCAACCATTGGACCAAGTAGAGAAATAATTTGGGTGGTGAGACAGAGTGTGTAAACAAAATTTAAAAGTATCTATAAATACCTACAAGAATAAATCAAGAATATACATAAATATTAATTTTAAAGAAATATATACCAATACAATAACTATAGATAAAATAAATATACAAAATATATAATTTATTATATTATATATAATAAATATAATACATAAAGAACTAATTATATATGTATGCGGATAGATAAATACAATAAAATATGTAGTTTCAGATATTGTGTTAGACCCTGTTATCAGTTTATTAAAAATTAAAATATTGGGCTGCTAGCCGCGTCGCATCGCTTAATAACATGATTTGCATTTGCGCCCATTCCTACGATCGGCTTCTACGATCTGCGCGGGAAGAGAAGCAGCTGGTACATTCTAAGTTTTTTTTTCCCAGTTAAAGATAAGGCTTTATAACATTTGTAATAAAGTTATATAAATAAATAATTTAAAATGTGCTTTCTATATAACACCTGTTTTACATTAAAGTAAAAATAGGCATTCAAGGTTAGGTACACACATTATTACGATATTATTATTATTATTTCTGGATTGTTTCTATCTATTTTAGACGCCAACTATTCTATTTGTTTCTCTTCTCCTAAAGGTTGACAGGGAGAGAATGCTTTAGCATTAAGTCTACCTATTGTTGCTTTTGGCTCAATAAAAATTAAATAAATAAATAAATAAAATATTACTTTTATTTTATTTTTTTGTGTGTATTACCTATACTGAATCATTTATTCATAAATATTCGTAACAGACGGTATTAAACTAAGTAAAATTATAACATTTCCCCGTTGGATAGCTAAACTAATCCTTTGGGCGGCAGCCAGCTGTTGGGTCTCCAGCCGTCTCGATGAGGCGCGTTGTAATTGGTTTTACAATGTTTTTTTGTTTCAGCATTCCGGTACCTCAATTTAAGTTTCTAAAAACCAAAAAGGTATCAAAAGATATGAAATGTAACTTTAAATTTATGATTTTAAAATCCGCGAAAGGCCTAATGTCTTCGGCGTCCACTGCTGGACATGAAGAGACCATCTCAAGCAGTGAACGGTATGCGGCTGAAATGATGATGATGTATACAACAGAGTGACTTTTAAACCACCAGCCAAATTTTTGGAGCATGTTCAGTCCATGATACTGAACTACTTTCTATAAAAAAAGTTATTAAAAATCGATAAAAATTTTTCGTCCTCCCATACAAAATCCGTTTGGCTGAGCGCTGAATTATATGGGAAGGTAAATTTTTATTTAGTTTTTATTTAATTATTTTTATGGAAAGTAGTTCAGTAACATGACATGACAAAACAAACAATGGACTGAACTTGCTCCATAAATTTGGCTGGTGGATAAAAAGTCAGCCTGTATACAACGTGGAAGAGACATACCCGTAATAAATCAAACCACGGTCTAAACTAGACCATAATAGTATAACAAAATTAAAATAACAGCCAAAAAACAAAAAAAAATTTCGGCATTTCCATACAAAAGTGTGCCGCCCGGGAATTTGTATGGGAATGTCGAATTTTATTTTGGTGTTTTGACTGTTATTTGAATTTCATTATACTTAAGTTATCTACGAGTAGTATAGCCCGTGTTTCGATTTATTACGGGTATGTCCCTGCCACTTTATATATAGCCCTGTCTTTCTGATAAAAAAAATATTATATTATATATATTATGTAATATATATATATAGGCTATCTAGCCTTAATTGGCATTATATTTTATATAATAACGTTGTCAGTGTCTTTCGTTTTCACCTGTCGGCTTTCTATCCATTTGTCTTATTATATGATAGAAAAAGTTATTATGATATTTATATCATACAGTTTTACTGCGCTCTACGTTGTTATGTGTCAATTACTAAGCAAACACACATATTGTCACGTCTTTTATCTCTAACGTAATGGACAGAGCTTACGAAGGCCTCTCTTAGCGTGAAACGAAGAATCAAATATTTATTCAGTAATTAGGCCTTCACATTTACTTCTACACGTCAATAATTTTAGAAGCTTCCAATTCTAGCGTTTATCAACGACCACTGCTGAGAAGAAACGCGGATTTAACGCGAAAACGGATTGTAAGGATGAAGATGGTAAAAGGAAATCAAAATAGTGTTGAGATTCTCGTCAATTCCCTCGAACGGCTTTTAGGACCAGCGTGGAAAGAGAAGTAGCTGGTACAGTCTACGTATTTCTTTTCATCCATACCAGCATGAGACTACCTACCTACGTTAAACAGCTTATCCTACAGTTACGAGAATGTATCAAACTATCAATCAGTTCGTGGTAGCAAATCAGGAAAATTTGTCAATTTATCGATTGTACAGGATGTTTTTGTTTTGTGGTTATGAGATTAAAAGATTTTATATACTTTCCTGTTAGTAAAACAAAATTAAATTATTCTCTAATGGAATAATACAAGGCGAGAGTTTGTGTAGCAACGCGATGGTTTCGTCACATAATAAATAATACTAACGTACAGAAGTCTAACTCAATATCTACTCAATGTGGCTAGCGATATGGTTTAATGTAGCCCACGTCAGAACTCAGCACCTTTTCGTATAGATACCTAGACATCCATTGCAGGCCATTTTCATTCTTATTACTCTGGACAAACGATTCGTATAACTGAATTACCACCCGGAGGGGCCGCCTGTGCGCGTAGTAATAATGTAGGTACATTTTCGATACCTAAACGGGGAGTGACACAGGCCTGGTTTAGGTTCCCTTTATGTATGGTCATTTTAAACTACCACTTCTTGCTTCCGGTGAGGGAAAACATCAATAGGAAACCTGCACACTAGTTTAGTAGTGTGTACAAACCGGTCAAGTGCGTGTCGGGACACGCGCAGTGTAGGGTTCCTTAGTCAGTACTTGTTTTACGTAACTAACAACTATCTAACTAATTTTGCCTAGTGTGATGAGAGCAAATCCTCCCTTTATTCCGAGAGAATAATACAGGCTGGTAAGGAAAGAAAAAAAAACATGTTTTTTTTAAAGTAGATAAATCACACAGAGTCGCGATGTACGGGAGCTGATGAAACCTTATCGGACAGCTCCCACGTGAACGAATCTGTTATCAGGAGATGTGGTCACCGCGGTTTCGATAGCATTGGAAAACATTGTGGCAACTGATTTAATGATACATATTTCATTATTCTTATATTTTAATTAGATACTTATTTTAATTTAAGGAGTAAGAAAAGTGGGCAACTTTTCGAGACCACTTGCATTTAATAAAATCGATGATCTCGAGTATCTTTGAGCGAAGTAAGTATATAAGACATTGGTACATATTTTAAATTTTGTAATTCTAATAACTCAATTTAAATCATGACATAACAATGTATTCTCAGTCCACATATCTAATTTTGAGTTGTAAGTTGACGTCTTTGGAGAAAATTCTGCAGTGCAGTTTGTTGCCGCTTGTTCTGCACTAGCGCCTAAACTTAGCTGTAGGTAACGATTTGACGTCAACATTTGTGCAAAACAAAACAAAGTGACTACTATTAAGATATATTATGAATATCCTATGATATTATTAGTTAAGTATATAGATATTTTCAGGAGATGAAGAGGAGAGTTTAGTTCGTACATGAGCGAAATAGGTAAAGGAAATGCTGAAATATAGGTTTGTAAAATACCTTATTGTAAGTACCTTTGATGGGAACTTTGTTTTGTAGGCGAGTAAATGAGACTAATAGAATTTTTAAATTCGAACATGACCTAAATGTGGTGTTGTAAGCGGAGTCATGACTTCAAGTTCTAATTTAATAAGTACCAGTTTTATAGCAAGTTGACTGCTTTGCAGAAAATGCTACAGTACAGTTTGTTGTCACTTCTTCTGCATGAGCGCTTAGGAAGGGATTCCATCTATCTGGCAGAATCTCGATGCTCCGAATTTCACTGGCATAACATACTCGGCAGAATCTTATTTGAAAGAACATTTCAAACGCATAAAAAATACTTAATATTATTTTTGTTTGGCCAAATATTTATATGTCCGAATGTACAATAGCATACTTTTAAGATGTCAGAATTTCATTTAGAAGAATCACCTTTCACATACATTAAGTTTCGCATAATTTGTTTAAGAATAATGTTTAATTTTAGTGATACTTATATTTGGTATAATTTCTTTTGATCTTCTAAGAAAATCATAATCGTAAAAATCTATACCTGCTATTGTTGGTCAACATAAAAAATATCATTCCAAGATTACTCGGTTAGGCTAAAAATATAGGTTAGGTTATGTTAAAACTGCGACCACGGTAGACAGCGTTTTCATACTATGATATTTTTTTATATTATAGCATTAAGCATTATCGTCGTTATGTCCGCTACGAAATATTATTGTATTCATTCAATTATCTATGCCAGAAGAAAATTCTATCTTAGAAAAGATTCAGCATTGAAATGACTATACGTATGAATGAAAAACCAAAAGGCGATTCTGACTGTGAACTTTCTGCGATATAATGATTCTACTTATAGATTATTATGGCAATAAAATTTATGCTCTAAGATTATTCTGATTTTTAACATTATTGGTTTTGAATCTATATAAATGAGTATTATGGATGCCTAACTATTTTCTACGAAATGACGTTTCTGTAAACCGCTGTTATGCATAATAATATTATTACTTAAAAAGTTCTACTAGGGGGGACCCCTTAGGAAGCGGCGCTAAACTTAGTTGTAACTAAATGATCTGACGTCACCAATTATTATGAAATCGTAAGCAAAATTGATCAAAATCCAAAGACGAAGAAGATTTTGACTTTGAAACTGTTGTGGGGGCGATCTACTAGTATTGAAAAGCCAACATTTCTTTTTCGATATTCCAGCATTGCTTTCATAGGAAAATTGGTAGATATTACTGTGGAATCCTTTAAAGTACAGGTTGATATTGTACCCCTTACCCAAAAAAGACTTATTTTGGTGGAATTTTTTGTTTTCACAAATTTCTAATAAATTACTAATCTACTGACTCTACAATACGCGCGACCGTTGCTCTCCCCGCCGTCCGCCATAAGTCCGGTAGCGAGCATTGCAATAGGAGAATATTGGTATGCCTTTGTCGGCTGATATCTTTGGTTTTTATTATGAAACAAGATACATATGACAGAAAATGTAATTTTTTATTGGCAGAGGGAGGCAGTATATATTATTTCAAAATAGCGTAGGTAAAGTGACCACAAAACACTGCAGTTATGTATTAAGTAATAATATAGGTGGGAATTCACACGTTGTTATTGAAGTACCGGTAACAGGACAATAATAATACATGTTAATTTATTATTATGACATACTAGCCAAAAACGGAATAAATAACTTGATGCATCAGGGCACGGCTACGACTAAGCGCATGTTTACATTATATCACAGCTGACATACTAATAATTTACCTATAACTTTTAATAATGCTGATTTATTTTTATTTATCTTATAATATAAAAATGAATCGCAAAATGTGTTGGTAAGCGCATAACTCATCAACGCCTGGACCATTTTGGCCAATTCTTTTTTTTAAATGTTCGTTGAAATTCAAAGATGGTTTTTACGACGAGAAAAATTCGAATAATTGCCGGAAAAACCCTAAAAACAGCCCTTTTCTTTTTCCCATACAAACGTTTTCTAACTAAAACGAGCTTTATTGCTATTGTATAAAGTTCATATTGAATTACAAGCAGTCACTGTTGTTTAAACAATGTAGGTATGTTCCTAACGTCAACGAGTCAATTTGCACTTTATTGCCTCTGTACAAAGTTCAAATTCAATCATATCTATCAAAACAGTGTGCATTGGAGCACAGATAAACAAAAAAGAAAAAGAAAACGAAATCGAATAGTTCAATTTGATCGGTTTCGCGATATTTGTTTTACTTTAAAATGCATCAGTTTTGATAGATATGATTTGGCTATATTTGGCAGTACGAAGTCTTCCGGGTCAGCTAGTTATTTAATAAATCTTTATTAAGCACAATGGTACGAAAGGTGGACTTACTTATTGCTCTATATTATACATGAAAGTTATATAAATGAATATCGATAAAATCAATTTCAGATAATAACATAAAAAAATGTAATTTGCTTACCGGTCCACCTCACTGTATATAGATCGGGTGTAAAATTGTAAATTTACAGTCAACACATACTCAAACGCAGGCCACACCACCAGCTGAGGAGGGAGCGAGCGAGGCGGGCGAGTAGCGTTTCACCTCTTTTGATATTACACCGCGAACTACAGAGACAATGCTCAGCGATTCAAGGACGCGAGCTGAATATCCGTCGATTCCATCAAAGCTGTTCGTCTACCTCGTTAGCATAGCTTAGCTCTAGCTCTATACATCACGGTGTTAACCAAAGTATGAAAAGAGGTGTAACAATTCTTACACGGACGGCTCTCATCGCCCTCCCAACAGCTCGGTCACCCGTCCGTCTTCGGTGTCAACCCAAACCTTCGCTTGCCAATGCTTCGCTTAGTTTGTGTAGTTTCCCTCACCTCGCTTTGCTCGCCAGCTCGTTCTCTCGCTCGCTAGCTGGCGGTGCTGCCTGCACTTTAAAGAGGTCACTCGGACTTGGTAACCTCTTTAAAGCGCAGGCGTGCAGTGTCCATCCGAACAATAATGTCGGAACCATCGCATTATATAACGTCTAAAATTATATACTTACTAAAACTACTTTAAGGGTAAATTCATCCCGTGATACTCAACATCTTTTCCCAAGAAACATATCGAAATATGAAAAATATTTTTTTGTTTTCCATACAAATTGACTAAATCTTGGATCAGCAGATCGTTAAGTTTATTGCCGCTTCATAAGCACAGTGCAAAAGAAGCGGCAACAAACTACACTGCAGCATATTTTCCGAAAACGTCAACTTACAAATAACTGATAATAACAGTCCAAAATAAGAGCTAGCAGAAACTAGTAAATACAAGCTTGAACAGATATACCAAAATTACTATAATAAAGTTCATAATAACAATTAGCCAACACCGTTTACGCGTAAAGGTGTTTCTCCACTCGTTGCAGAGATAAACCGCATCACGTACGGTTATGAAACGTCAAATTTAATTATTATCTGTGCTGATTGCGATGCTTTGCCAATTTGCATGCTAAATACTGAAACACGGAGGTTGGGGTGCTGGAAGGGGTACGAAAAGTCCAAAATGTTGATATAAAAAAAAATTGGAAAGACTTAACCGGAATCTTTATTAATATTAGAGAGATTACATTAAATGGCTTAGTCAGGTGAATGACTATACATTCGTGACAGCGTACTTTCGAACTGACGTACATCGTATGTTATCAATCGTATTACTGTACATGTCCCAAATTGCGGAATATCATAATTCGAAATTAGGTAGCGCAGTCATAAGTTCAATATAGGCACGTGAATTTAATTTAAAAATGAATACACAATGTGTCTTGAAGACACTGACAATGTAGGTATTTCTGATTTCCTTGTTGCGTAACAAATTACTTGTATCTAATTTGTAGAAACACATTTCTCTTATACCTAAGTATCAGTTTTCTTTATTTACTTTGCAGTACCTGTATCAAAGAATTCGAAGGAGACATTATTTATATGTTATTAGAAATGAGAATAATAAGATAAACAGCTCTTGTAAAGGTGTTAATGTTTGCGTAACAATTTCCTTCCATTGCTAGATAAAGATAAAGTAATCACACCATTTGTGACGCAAATAAGTACCAATTAGGTATTTATAAATAGGTATGACTCTTACGTTTAGAGAGGACGGAATATGTTTGTGTTGGAGGCCGAGATAAATAATATGGTGTAAATTTTATCCGGAACATAATTTGTGTTTCTGATTCTGAATTTATTATTATTTATTTATTTAATACTCTTTATTCTTCCAAAGTTAAAACATACTTTTAACAAGTGGCGGACTTAATGCTGAGAGCATCAGTTCTGGTCTGTATTTTACACTAGTACTTATTTGCGTTACAAATGGATTACTTTATATTTATCTTACTAAAATTTTACCGAAAATTAATTTTAGTTTTTATAGATTACGCTTCTTGTAAGTACAATAAGTACAAGAAATTCAACACTTAAATCTCCTATAGCTATATAACAACTATCATCCAGTGTCAACTGTGAACCAGGAGCAACGGCGTGAAAAAAGAACTAAAATGTCTATCCAAAAGATTGGCAAAGGAAAAAAAACAAAACTTGTCGCTGCCATTTTTTTTACAGCTCTGCCGTGTTTACCTACTCTGTAAGTAGTAGAAATGGTCTACGCATAAAAATAGGGCGGACGACTAATTAGTCCGTCTTGTAGATTATTACCCATATTTTTCAGTTTATCAAAAAAGTAAAAATTCACAAAGACACTAAGCATCTAAGTTCCAAAATGGGGGCTTGTGACGTCACCGTTATGTAAAAATCGTACTTACTCGTTACGTCATGCGAAATTTAAATGCGCTGTTTCTTCGTCAATTTTTGTTTCTCAGAAAAAATATATATGTACAGACAGATACCTGTAAAATTTTCAATAATCTAACCGATGGGCCACAAATATTCTTCTAGTCTTCATTCCTATTGTACTAAAGGAATGTTTTTATTTCTGGCAAAAAAATCAAAAATATGGCAAAACAAAACGTCGCTTCCATTTCTCTACATCTCTGCCGTGTTCATACTCCGTTAAGTAGTGGCAAGGTCTACGCATAAAATCTGTACTAGAGCAATTATAATTTTTAATTCTGGAAATTCATCTCGCGTTTATTTCAACACGTGACATATCTAGGTATTGCAACCTCTTTGTAACTTGTAGTTGTTTCTTAATTTTTTGTAATGAGTTGAAATTAAGATATTTTTATGGCAAAGGCGACTGTGATCTTATAGAAAAAAGTTATTTTACATAGTATGATAATTATGAACAAATTCTTCGTTTATTGGAAGGGGCTATGGATAAATGCACTCAGCCCACGGTTTCCAATGAATTTCAGGAGCACGTGTTTCTCTATCAAAAGAGAAATTTTGATTTAATAAAAGCTTGTAAAAATATTTTCTAGGTACTTATCACCATCAGGCCTTTTTTAGTCTCCACTGCAGGAGCGCGACCCTCTATGTACTATCAGACCCATATATTAGCCAGAGCAGTCAGAGGATTTGGATTACACTCTCTACGCTGGCCAGACGGGTTGGAGAGGTCTCATTGATGTTTATAAGCTTTTTTTTAGCTTGTGTATCCTAAGTCGCCTTCTACGACATCCATGGGAAGACTTGGAGTGGTCTTAGTAATCTGCTCTACTGGGAACCATACGGCAAACGTACTTATATATGAATTCTACTAATATAATATGATAATTAATAATCGTGAATACCTAAAAAAAATAATGTAAAAATGTCTAGCAATATTTTGGATAACATTATACGTTACATACATTTATACTAAAAGATGAACATAAAATATAAAAAAAATTGCATTCTATATTTGCAATCGATTTATCAACCTTATCTTCAGCAATCGATAAAATGATCGAATGTATTTGGAAGCACGGTACGGCGCGAAAGCGGCGGATATCTGCGCGTACGCATCCCGCGCGGCGCATGCGTAATGTGTCAAACTTTTCTCTGGTAATTCATTCAGTACCGTTTGGGAGACTATATGAATTATCAAGTACATTATTATTTTGGCAGTGTAAGAGATAATTATGTTGTACATTTTAGGGTTGGATCTCATCTATCAACACGGAACAGCACTTTCCTATGCTGCTATCCTTTTCTGTCGCTCAGAAGCGTCATTTGCTAGAGCGAGAGAGAGAGCGACGGAACGCTGCAGCACGGCCGGTGCTGAACCCTTATTGTGGTTGATTAGACTCCTTCATGCTGGTCTAGGAGAAAAGAAAAAACTTAGAATGTACCAGCTACTTCTCTTCCCACGCAGGTCGTAGAAGCCGATTGAGGGAATGGGTGAAAATGCGAATCATATCTATCAATAGGCGATGCAGCAAGCGGAAGAGTTTATTTAAAATTTAAAAAAATCTAGTTCAATAGGTATTTTTCCTCACAAGTGTGTTGAAAAACGTCGTACGACATATGTGCGTATATTGGTTAAACACATTTGGCTCTATTACGCCCTCGTCTTCGGCTCGGACTAAAATCCCGCCTCGTGTGTTATGTTATAACCACCATAACGGACTTATATCGTAATGTACTATAACTGTTCTATGACAAAAAATACAGGGTCTAACAAAATATACTGAAACTATTTTAAAGGTGAATTCAGTCCATAATACTGAACAACTTTCCCAAAGGAACATATATCGAAATATGAAAAATATGTATTGGCCTCCCAGACAAGTTGACCGATCAGCTGATCCGAGTTTGTATGGAAAGAAAAAAATATAATTTTCATACTTCGATACATGTCCTTGGGGAAAGTTCTGTATCATGGACTGAATTTACGCGGTGCGAAAAAAAGTTACCATGTGTTTTTTTGAACAAAAATCGTCTGTATACCAATGAAAAATCTTCCGATCATTAGCACTTGGTTTCGGATGTTTGCGTAACAAACAGATTAACATTCTGCCCAGGCTCCATTAAGTAATAAGCTTTCTCTCGAGGTGATCAGAGACTCATTAGATAATGCAGATCCCTTGTGCAACTCATTATGACAGACTGGCTACACTGTGATTTTTCTGGTTTGTTTTGTTTTTCGTGTATAATTGGCCAACACTGGTGTCAGATCTTTTCAGCTGCCTAAAGGCATCGGACATACCAGTCGCTACCAACGGCTTTACGTGCCTTCCGAAGCACGGAGAAGCTCCAGAAATTTAGGTAAATAAATACTTAAAATTGGGTATTTTGGTGAGTCAAAAATCAATTATTTAGTACTGTTAATAGAATGAAACGTCACAAAATAATGCCACTTGTCATTGATCACATCCAATCTGAAAGTGATTTTAGATTTATTAATGCAGGAAAACGGATATTAAGAGCGCTATTTGACTCCAAGGAACTATGACGTCATGAATCGATATTTTATACAAATCCCATAGAAAATGTTTGTTTTTGACGTTAAGATAAAAGTATGTGATTTGACTTATTGCAAAATAGCGTATGAAGAAATAAAAGTTTTCAGTAGAAGCTAAAGTCGATTCATCAGGCGATTATTTTTATATCGGAGACATTGGACTCGAGTTCTTTAGTGATAAGTAACAAGAGCAGTTCGATTTATCGTAAATTATTGTTTGACAAAATCGGACCGATTAAGTACATTGATAAAGGTATATTACCTTTCGATGAGACTATAAATGCTATAGAAAAATAAACTTTAAATTGAAATCGATAAATTTGAAATTTGAGTTATTTCTGTCAAAAAATAAAAAAAAAACTTTGAGCAAATTTTTAAGATTAAAAGATAATGTTTACAGATAATGTTGGGAACAACGTCGATAGATTATCTGGAAAAAGTTTTCCTAAAAATTATCTGATTGACATTAAACAAGTAGGTAGGTATATAAATTAATAATAAAGGTGACTTATTATTTATCGTTCAGAAGTTAATTAAATGTGTTTACTTGGGTAAATAAGGCGTCGTCAATGACAGAATTTTGTGGCCGTTCTT
Organism: Acrobasis repandana; assembly: GCA_963576875.1. Classification (NCBI taxonomy): domain Eukaryota; kingdom Metazoa; phylum Arthropoda; class Insecta; order Lepidoptera; family Pyralidae; genus Acrobasis; species Acrobasis repandana. The sequence continues at coordinate 7,498,227 of OY756238.1, forward strand.
ATAAATATAGCTTGAAAGAACTGTTCAGAGGGAACAATATGAATATATGAAACATAATTGACTCGTCTATAGATAAAGTATGACAGGGCTGTGATACTTAAATTTATAATTTTGTAAAAATAAGTAAATAAAATATATTTTTCTGCTTTTCCTAAAGGTTGACTGGTAGAGAATGCATTAGCGATAAGTCCACCTTTTGCACCATTGTGTTCAATAAAGATTTAATAAATAGTTTGGAAAATCCAAAAGTGCACGCCTCATAATCTAATTTTTCACAATTAAATTGATTTTGATTGTTTTATTGCTAACTTAAAACGAAGAAAAGTATGTGTCGGCTTTAACGCACGACTGGAGATTATTTTTAACTTTTATTTTTAACTTCCCGCTGAGAAAATTGAAAATTTTCAAAATTCGGGACGTTATTAGTTTCACCCCGTTTTTGAAAAGTCGAGTTTTCATCAGATCTCGACGTTTAAAGGTCTCAGGAATCTTCCCTGACCACTCACGAGCAAGTGTCATGCACCCTATCCGTATGTGTGTGTGGGTGTGTATGTGACCCGCTTATAACTCTTGAACAACTAAACCGATCGGAACCAAACAATTCTATACAACTCAGATTTCCTGTGTATTTAAACCGATTCGGACCGGTAGATTTTGAGAAATCTCAAAAAAACTAAGCAAAAACAAGAAAGACACAAGACTACGTCACGAATGTCAAGAAAAGTGTTACCACTGATTGTTCTTTTCATTCTCAATTAGTTAATGCAAATTAAATAAAATATTAACTAACTTATCGCTTCTTTTACATTTATTCGTCTTTCATATTTAATAAAACAAACAAAATCACAACATTCTTTATTCAAATTTATTTTTACTTCTTTTCTTACTTGCCAGTTACACATTCGTACTCATCATACATAGGTATAATATTAACTCTTTCAACAAACCTCACATCCAAAATTATTTTAATTATGTCACCTGTATTTTTATAATAATAATTACGATTAAACTACATTGAATTAGACCGTAATCTTCGAAAGGACTTAGTTGTGGATAATACTGAAGCGTATAAAAAAAAATGGACTTGATCAGATAAGTTTTTCGGGAGTTATCGTGACCACGCCAGTTTCCATACATACAGACACACGGACGTTCACAAAATAATTTTATTAAACATTGTTTTTATTTATTTAAAAGGCAAAATGTCTTTTAAAAATGTTATAAGTGTTGAAACCAGTGTTTTTCCTTGACATTTATGTGTAAATATTATTGTACAAGTGCGATAGAAAATAAATAGAGACACATTTAGTTAAAAAAATCACTTGATTTTTGTAAGGCGAGAGTAGAGCACTACCTCATGCGCTTCGCTAATGAGGCGTGCAATAAATAAAAAAAATTGATAGGGACAAAGCGCACTGATTGAGTTAGCCTCAAAGTAAGTTAACTCATCAGTAAGTATGAAAAATAATGTTTGGCCTCCAATACAACTTGGCCGGTCAGCTGATACGATTGAGTATGAAAAGCAAAAATATATTTTATATTTCGATATACATTCGTTAGGGAAAAGTTGTTTAGTATTATGGACTGAATTCACTTTTAAAATAGTTTCAGTATATTTTGTTTGACCCTAACCCTTACATTCATAAAAATTAACACACGTTTGCTAAACCTATTTTAGTTAAAATATGTTTTATCACTCTTTACAAAATTTGACATTGCAAGAACAAGACAAAACATATTTTAACTAAAATAGGTTTAGCAAACGTTCGTATTTTTGATGAATAAGGTACAATACCCGGCACATAAGTTAACCCAAAATGGCGGTCACTGCGCACACTTTTTCCTCTAATTATACCTGCGCAAAGCCGCCATTTTGGGTCAACTTATGTGCCGGGTAACTTATGATTCTGCATAGAATTTCTTGACTCTGAATTTAGAGGAGCATTGTCATTGAGACATTTTTATCTTCACTGGTAATGCGTTCCATAAACACTCAGCAATGCACAGCAAAGGACTTATTATGTCTCAATATTATCACAGAATAAATAATACTAACGTACGGAAGTCTCACTTAGCAAATAAATTCAAAGAAATATCTACTCAACGTGGCTAGCGATATGGTTTAATTTAGCTCACGTTAGAACTCGGCACCTTTTCTTATAGATACCTAGACATCCATTGCAAGCCAATTTTATTCTTATTACTCTGGACAAACGAGTCGTATAACTGAATTTACCACCCGGAGGGGCCGCCTGCGCGCTAGTAATGTAGGTACATTTTCGATACCTAAACGGGGAGTGACACAGGCCTGATATTATTTTCCCGCGCCAATTTGGGTTTTTTTTATAAGAATCATTTCAATCTGCTATGGGTATTTTATCCGTGTAATTTTTGTGACTAAAACGTGCTTATCTATCTACTTTGGCAATGATGGATTAATTAGGTACCTACCAAAGAATATTAGTTTTTTCCCTGTCGGTTCCGATGTATAGGTTACATGTTTATCAAAATCAGTTTGGGTCTCCCAAGTTTGCATCCGCATTTGTGATGTCATCCAATTAATTAATATTATTAAATATGATTTAGATGTAATCTAATGGGATTGAGAAGAAATATTAATATTATTTAATTTTATTTAAATGTAATATAATGTGATTTTTATAGTTTATGTCATCATGTATGAATTAATATCATATTAATATCGGCTACTTGTGTTACGACGACGACTCCCACTTGGCCGGTTTTTTTTGTTAAGTCGACGTGGGTTCACAATTTGCAACACTGTGCGTGTTTTTGAAAAATCACTATTATTAAACTACTACAGTTTATTCCTAAAAAAAATTACATAAAAATCTTAAGGATTTTTTACAGACACCCACAATAGCAATAATAACACGATTGAGCATTTTTGGCTCGATAGAAAAAAATCACAAACATACCTCTAAATTTCCCTAAATTTGCCTTTATAATACGTCTTACTATTTTATACAATCACCTTTTTATATGAAAATTATACCAAAAAATTTATTATCTAAATATCTATCCGTTTTGGCTACAGAAAAAATTATAAATATAAAACAAAAAAAAAAACACAGTGAAATATTCGTCGAGAGCGAAGGTAGGGTCGGAGCCGTGCTCGACGATATTTCGCAGTGTTTTATTATTATTATTATTATTATTTATATTTATTATATTAGATAATACATTTTTTGGTATAATTTTCGTGTATACAGGTGATTGTATAAAATAGTAATACGTATTATAAAGGCAAATTTAGGCAAATTTAGAGGTTTGTTTGTGATTTTTTTCTATCAAGCCAAAAATTCTCAATCGTGTTTTGGCTATTGTGGGTGTCTGAAGAAAATCCTTAAGATTTTTATGTAAATTTTTTGAGGAATAAACTGTAGTAGTTTATTAACAGTGATGTTTCAAAAACACGCACAGTTTTGCAAATTGTGATCCCACGTCGCCTTAAAACTAACGTGAGGCACAGACATTACTAATTTGCAATAAACGGGTAACTCGCGTAAAAAGTCAGCTACTGACCGACATGTTGTGACCTCATCCGGAGGCCTTCCTCAGGGCATATACAGGGTCTAACAAAATATACTGAAACTATTTTAAAGATGAATCCAGTCCATGATATTGAACAACTTTCCCCAAGGAACATATATCGATATATAAAAAATATGACCTCCCATACAAGTTGGCAATCAGCTGATCCGAGTTTGTATGGAGAATTGGAGAGTAAAAAAATATTTTTTACAATTCGATACATGTTCCTTGGGGAAAGTTGTTCAGTATCATGGATTGAATTCACCTTTAAAATAGTTTCATTATATTTTGTTAGACGTTATATACACAAAATATACACATATACATATAATATACGCGAAAATCGTGTAGTACTGTAGTATTAATAATGAATTTACTATTGTCCGAAATGACTATTGTCCCTGAGCCCACTATCTTTCTAAACGTGTTCCTTATTTTGCAACCCTAGGCTCTGTCCTCGCAAAGGATAATGACGCGTGATAATAGGTAGCTAAATATAATCTTATTATAACGAGTTAGTTCTTTAGTCGATAAAACATCTTTAACATAAAAACTTTATTGAATCAATAATAATATAGGTACATAGTTTAAATAAAGCTAAAAACCTAAAATGTATGTAGGTAATAAATATAAAACCAGCCAGCCAGCCTTATGCGCACATTACCACGGGGCAGCGATTTGCCAGGTCTTTTTTATTTATAAGTAGTTTTAAATTAAATAGATTTAATTAGAAAAAATATATATAATATACTTAATTAAATTAACCAAAGGGTAGGTAATAAGTTTTGTATACTATACAAGCTTAAAAAAATGTAAAATAAAAAGAAACGGAAAACAGAACAAATTAAATCATTAATTAACTTTTTTTTATGACATCAATGCAAAGCAGGGCTAACCCGTCCATCCCATACGTCCATACATACATATTCATACTCGGGTTTCACCTCTGACCTGTGACACTACGTCCGTTGTATGACGTGATTAAATAACAATAGAATGGAAAAGACGTATTGTTAGTTTTTACCTAATTTTATTAACATTCTCAGAATCAGGGCACGAGATTAACATTCTTAGAATCAAGGCACGCTAAATCTGTGTTCATTACTTAGATTTATAAGTAATGGGTGCGGCGCAGAAACTTCCTTACTTTAAAAAAACATAAAAAGAAGTAATTGAAATATCATTTAATTAATTTACAACGTGGAAGGGCATACCCGTAATAAATCGAACCACGGGCTATACTAGATCACTGAAGTATCATGAAATTAAAATAACAGACAAAAAACAAAAAAATGGTTGCCTGTAAAGTCGGTTTTACGGGCGAAGATTTTACGTGACAACGTCTTTTCATAGTTGAGTGGGAGAGAGACGCAAGGCATTCGGCGGGCCTCTCTCTCGTTCGGTGACTCATCGTAACGTTACCGAGCGTTACACTTTTTCATAAGTGACTCCCAGCCGCAACCTAATTTAAGACGTTGTCACGTCAAAAAAAACGAAACTCCCAAACAAATCGTGCAGCCGCCCGCACACGTTTGTATGAAAACATTGCCGATTTTTTTTGTTTTTTGGCCTTTATTTTAATTTCATTATACTATAATAATATAGTATAGCCCGTGGTTCGATTTATAACGGGTATGTCCCTTCCACGATGTATATTAAATAGCGGTGCATTAAAAGGCGAGTCGATATTGGACTAATATAAAGGTAAGAATTTAAGTAATCGTAACCGAAGGGCATGTATGAAGAGGTTGATGAGGGTAGATGAAGCGAAAGAGGTCTGTCAGGAGCAAGTGGAGGTACATATAGTCTCTGCCTACCCCTGTGGGAAACAGGCGTGATACGTATGTATGTATAAACGTCGGTGTCGACTCTACATTAAAAAATGTAGATAGTGGCTCTAAATGGAGGGCAACAAAAAGGCATTTTAATCCAAAGAGTTCTTTCATTCCCAAGATAACGAAGATAGACTTTGTGTCCAGTGGCAGCAAGATGGGATGATGGATGATGTGCATAATTAGAGTTGTCTTTCTATTCATATCTACTTACTCTATGGTTTTTTCACCCTGCATCGGTTTTTTCCTCCATCCTGACCTCTGAATCGACAGCAGCGTTTAACATATAAAATAACAAATCTGCATACATTTGCACCTACACTGCGTCTATAGACTCGATAACAAATAATAAATAAGTACATATAATTTACGCGCCTCATCGAGACAGCTGGAGACCCAAGAGCTGGCAGTGTTTTCACCTAACGGATTAACTTAGCTATCCAGCGGGGAAATGCTGCCAGCATTTTGGGCACGTTGCCTCGATGTGGCGCTTTTGATGAAATTTTCTTTCAGATTAGTAAAACCGGCAAAGTGCGTTTGGGCCACGTGCAGTGTAGGGTTCCGTAGTTGCGAATGCTGACACGCAATATAACCTTGACTGTAACAAAAATTGCACTTTAAAACTTGATTCAACGAAACTCCATGGATTAGTCGAGAAAAAAAATCCTACTTATTCCTTTAGGTAGCTACCTATATGTAGTATGGTAGCTACCTAAAAATATTTTAAGATTTATGACTTCGTGGGCGTGATTAACATACATACCCATGCCAAATTACAGCTTTCTAGCACCAATAGCCTCTGAGTATAATCGCGGACAGACAAGGCGATACTAAGGGTTCCTTGTTTTCTACGTAACCCTAAAAAATGTCATTAGTAAAAAAAATCCTGTATCCTTTTTCTCTGTATGCTACCTGTCAATTTCTTACTAACTCAACACAGAGCCGCGCGATTCCCACGCGTCAGTTTGCAGGAATACGCGAGATGATCCACTTTAGAGCTGTCAGCAAAATATATAAGTATACTTATGTGTATGTTTTGTTTCACATGACCATGCAGGTAGGCCTGCATTTTACAAAAAAATATATAAGATAGTTTGTGTTAGTAACCAAGTAGGTTAATTTTTGTTTTGATTAATTTTGTTTTTAGCTAGTTTTGTTTTGTATTGTTTAACAACATATACTGAAAATATTTTAAGGCTGTATTCAGTCCATTATACTGAACAACTTCTCCCGAGGCACATACATTGAAATATAAAAACAAATTGACCGATCAGCTGATCCAAGTTTTTATAGAAAGCAATATTTTTTTCATATTCATGTTCTATAGGGAAAGTTGTTCAGTTTAATGGACTGAATTTGCCCTTAAAAAAGTTTTAGTATATTTTGTCAGACGTTATATTTAATAAGTTCTTAACTCATTGATATATTTTATTAATTAAAACCACTAACAATACTTACTACAGTATTTATTCTGGAATTGCTAATGATAAATTCAAATGAATCTCAACATTATAAAAGTATCTACTCGTATGTAGTGCTATGGTATGGTACCGTAATATGTTTTTTTTTGTATTTATGTTAGTGAATGTTAATTCTTTTGACAAATAAAGAATCCTTAACCATATATGGACTGACTTTGCCGTAAAAATTGTCTTCTTGTATATTCCATTGATCTACATATTGTCGAAACGTTTGCAAGAAGGATATTCCTTGAATCGCTGTTTCTCCTTAGTATTCGCGGCATTGAGAATCACTTCGTTCTCACGCTGCGCTGCCGTTTGCAGGAATACAAGAGATGACCGCTCGTAGGGCTGCGAAGCAGATATATAACGTAGAACTAAATATACAAAAAAAAAAATTTTTGGCCTCCCCTCGGTCAAGTTGATCAGCTGATCCGAGTTTGTATGGCAAGCAAAAATATATTTTTCATATTTCGATATATGTTTCTTTGGGAAAGTTGTTCAGTATCATGGACTGAATGGTATTTGTATTTTGTTAGACTCGGTATAAAGTCGAACAAAATAACTCAAATGGCTTCATAATTTTTATCGAACTATATGTATATATATATATATATTATATATAAATATAATTTAATATAGAATAACGATCCAGTTTTTCTATTATTTAATGTATTTTTTAATATTGTTATGTAGTTCTCACAAATAAATAATATATTTTTATACTTATTTCGACATATGTTCCACGGGAATTCAACCTCAAAATAGTTTAAATGTATTTTATTATATTTCATTATTGTAGATTTATATTCCTTCTATGCTGGTTTAGGAGAAAAGAAAAAACATAATCCTTTTCAAGGTGAAGGTATAGGCAAATGGCCTTGAAGTGGTTAACTCGTAAATATGGAGATAATTTCCATATTGCTCTTCGTCATGCACTAGATAATAATAATAATAAATAAATAAATATATACGGAAAAATCACACTGATTGAGCTAGCCCCAAAGTAAGTTTTAAACTTGTGTTATAAGATACTAACTCAACAATACTATATTTTATGATAAATACATATATAGATAAACACCCAAGACCCAGGACAACCATTACGCCACGGAGGTCGTCAATAGATAGCCCTTTAAATTATTTTATGAACCACCGTTGAAAGTATTTACATTAGTCCGTCTAGCTTTAAAACTTGCCTCCGCCAAAAGTGGCCACGGCAAGTTTTAAAGCTAAATGGATCACCAATAATAGTTTCAACGGCAGTTCATAAAATAATTTAAAGGGCTATCTAGTGCATGACGAAGAGCAATATGGAAATTATCACCATATTTACGAGTTAAAAATTTATTTCACACTTCAAGGCCATTTGCCTATATCTTCACCTTAAGTGACTTCAAAAAAGGAGGAGCTTCTCAATTCGAATGTACCTATATATGTATTTTTATGTATGTTACTCAATAACTTCTTAGTTTTTTAATCGAATTAGATTTTATTTTTTATTTGAAAGGGTATACATGCAAGTTGGTCCCATTGTCCCAGGTGAAGATCTGATGATAGAATGCTCAAGAAATCGAGGGAACTCCTCAAATATTCTATTCAGCATAATATAGTAATTTTAATGTTTTTGTCAATAAATCAAGCATTTGCATTCAAAAAGTGAATTTTGGTGAAGTAGAACTGATGAACAAAAACCAGAAATTAAAGTCACTTTTTTGTTTAAAATTATCTACTTACGAGTATATTACATGCTAAAACCATCCATACATTCACCACCTACTTATACTACCTCGCTAAAACCATCCGTACATTCACCACCTACTTATACTACCTCGCTAAAACCGTCCGTACATCCACCACCTACTTATACTACCTCGCTAAAACCATCCATACATCCACCACCTACTTATACTACCTCGCTAAAACCATCCGTACATTCACCACCTACTTATACTACCTCGCTAAAACCATCCGTACACCCACCACCTACTTATACTACCTCGCTAAAACCATCCGTACATCCACCACCTACTTATACTACCTCGCTAAAACCATCCGTACATCCACCACCTACTTATACTACCTCGCTAAAAATGATTGTCTGCACTAAAGTTTTGTAACGAAGAACTGTCCTGAAGATACAAACACATTATCACGTCTACATCCCTAACGGCGAAGACAGATCCTAGTATCGTAATCTAAAGGCCACCTTTAAAAAGTGATAGGCGTGAAAGTAGAGAAAGTGAGAAGAAAGAAACCTACTCGTAGTTCATTTCAATTTGCAGTGGATCAGATCATAGCTAAGGTTTTTATTTTTACAATAGATAAATGACTATACCACAGACCATGGATCAAGATAGACACAGCCTCTGTATGAATTTGCGATCTTGTTGATCTGACGTCAAATTGACTTCATTCAGGATTTCAGGATCGTTACTTTTAGTCCGTGTATGTCAATTCATTAGATCGGTCGGACATTGAGCTCTCTACTGTAATACCTAAATCTGCCGTTTTAAGCCGTGGAAACTCGTCGAAAAACGTTGTAGGAAGTAATAAAAAAGCTTCCTTCCGTTTGTAAGTGAATTTCTTATTGAATATTGTATTGAAAATTGGCAAGCTAGGTTTTCATACAAATTGAAGGACTTTCTTCATCTAGTAGTATATACAGATCTGTGGTATCAACCCTAGATTACTGCACAATCGGTAGACGGCGACGCAAAGGCGTGCCGCCAACGTACCGCGCACCTGAGCCCGTAGTAAAGTAAACATCCTGGGAAAAGCCCGAGCACATCTCATGTAGCTGATACATAACATATCTATAGGTACCTTTATGATATGCATCAAATTTATCATTAAATACTCGAATAAAGTTTACATACATAGCCGTGTGGTTCCCGGCAGAGTAGAATAGGACCACTCCAAGTCTTTCGTGGATGTCGTAGACGGCGACTTAGGGAACACAAGCTAAGTGTAAGCCAAATCCTCTGACTGTTCTGGCTAAAATATGGCTCTGGTAGTATAGAGAGGGTCGTGCTCCTGTAGGCTAAAAAAAGACCTGATGATGATGATGTTTACCATGTATTCGTATGGTTTTTGCTTGTATACTGTTGAAGTAAAGTTTATGGAGATAGCTACAATAGAACAGGACAAAACAGTAATCTGTGGTGTTACGAACTATTTGGATTCGTATATACTTATTTTCCTTTTTTACAAATATATTTTGTTTTTATATTGACTTTGTCAGTTTGGTTGTACATATCGTTGGAGAAGGAATACAAGGCTCATACAAAGTGGTTTCTTTTCATTTCTCATTATAATCTCGCCTCATTTAGTAGTTTTCCATTAATATACAGTCCATCCGCCTCATGTGGTGTCTCCTCTAGGTTTACATAATACTATAATAGCTCTTTAGGAAATGGGGAATCTATCTCTTTTTGAATTGATGCTTACTGAAGTCACTACAAAAGGAACCCGGGGTACCCAACTCCTCGTAATTTTAAGTAAATGAAGTCGGTTAAAAATGTACTTATAGCCATCGCGATATTTCGTATTTTTTTTTGATTCGGGACATTCCTTTGTCATTGCATTGAATTCTTTAACCACGCCAATGCCAAGCTATTGAAAAAACGGTCTGAATTCTGATCCCAAATTCGAAAATTCATTCACATCATGTGCATAACTGACCGTTGGATGTTCCAATTTTAAAATCAAAATTTGCAAGATTGACGACGACAGTGAAAGCGCGGTCATTGGTCGCTTTAGACCTGCGTGCGAGTTGACGCACGCGCACAAAGTTATACCTGCATTCTTAACAATTCTTATGCTCTTGTAAATAAGGTTGAATATTACATGGCTTGGTGGAAAGGGTAAAGATGGTCGTACACTACCGCTGTTCGTCGCACGCGCCTCAATGAGATATAATGGTTCTTTTGTTTACGTTTAGAGCATTAATTGTTTGTTGTAGTAAGAATTTAATTGGAGTCGTAATTGAGATAAGGGGATTGTGTACGTGGTAGTATTTCGCACGGTTCATTGCAATAAGTAAGATCATATTGCATCGCGAAGTGATTTTTTGATTGGTGTATTTTTCTTCCTTTTTAGAACTCGTGATCTTTCGATGGTAAAACTGGGGATGGCTTTTTCCTTTTAGCTAATTAATTGTGGTTGCGATACCATGTATAGGCACCTACATGAATTATCTAGGTATCTAAGTACAGATATTATTATTGACCTAAGTAAGCTAAGCTTACCTAAACCTAAGTAAGCTTTTAAAGTAATTATAAGTACACTGACTTTAAATGAAGTATTTTAAAGTAATCATACATAAATACATTATTACGTCTTTATCCCTAACTAGCAGTCCACCCCGGCTTCGCCCGTGGTACACACATAGCCTATGTCACTCGGGGATAGTGTAGCTTTCCAACGGTGAAAGAATTTTTTAAATCGGCCCAGTACTTTTTGAGCCTATTCATTACAAACATACAAAAATAGGTACAAATCTTTCCTCTTTATAATATTAGTGTAGATGTAGATAGATGAGGCAGACAGAGCATTTTCGGTCTTGCGGCTCTAAGCAGACAGAGCCCAGGGCCGCAAGACCCAAAGGCTAATTTTAGCGTGATGGGTGGGCGAGAAGGTGGTAACAGGAATCAAAATAGTGATGGGTTGCTAGCCGCGTCACCTATTAGCATGATTCGTATTTTCGCCCATTCCCACGATCAGCTTTTACCATCTGTAAATAAAATAAATTACCTCGCCTTTTCTGTATTTAGGGTCGGCTCTGAATATTTTTTTTACAGTGTGCATGCGTTATAGATTTAAAAAAAAGTTAAATTGGACTAATTTAATAACAGGGGGACATCTGCAGGTATCCCCTAGAGGTAGGACATGGGGTATACCTGGAAAATGTTGGTATGATGATATCAAGTGTTTTGAGAGGATTTGGTCACAGATCACGCTGAAAAAGTTTTAAAAGCGATGAGGCAGGCTTTTGACCTCTGTGGCGCTGGTCAACACGCTAGTCCGCCAATCCGGAGGTTCTGGGTTCGATCCCCAGCCAGGGCAAGTTGGAAAATGGCTTTTTTCAAATTGTCCTGGGTCTTGGGTGTTTATCTATATATGTATTTATTATAGAATATAGTATCGTTGAGTTAGTATTCCATAACACAAGTTTAAAACTTTGGGGCTAGCTCAATTAGAGTGATTTGTCCCTATATAATTATTAATTTATTTATTTTGTCTAGCAGTGAGACAGTAGGTAGGTACTAGGTACCTATATAACGTCTAAAATTATACTGAACTAAAACTAATTAAGGGTAAATTCAGTCCATGACACTGAACAACTTTTCCCAAGGAACATATATCGAAATATGACAATGTTTTGACCGATGACGAGATGGGCAGACTATTTGCGTGCATTGGACAAAGACTGGAAAGTGAATATCAAGGATAGAGACCATTACCCAGCAGTGGGGTATAGACGACTAATAAAAAAACAAACTATCACAAAGACCATAAACTCCCAAAAAGTAAACATAACAGTTCTATTTGATTATGTACCCTCAAATCTAAACAATGGGCCGTTATAACTGAGGCTATGCAAATCAATGAAAATGTAAGAGACGGCGAAATAATTGATTTATTGATTAACCAGTTCACTGACCTACCAGTATGCCGCTCATTTGGTTCCAATATTTTTACTTTTAGTGTTCGATATGGTTAGGAAGATGAACTGCCCCCGTGGTCTAGTGGTCAAGGCATTTGCCTTGTGATCCGGATGGCATGGGTTTAAATCCCACTGGGAAGCATACTTTGTGGAAAGTTTGTTTCCAGTCAGGCCTGATTCTCTGATTATTATGAAAATAAAGATGAATCCGTGCTCTTAAAAAAAAAACGCCAGACTTAAAATAGGACCACTCCAAGTCTTCCCATGGATTCGTAGAAGGCGACTTAGAGACACAAGCTAAACAAACCTTATAAACATGAATGAGACCTCTCCAATTCGTTTGTTTGTTTAATTTAATTTATTGCACAAAAATTACATTTAAGTGTACATTAGTCAATACAAAGAGAAGAAGAAATAACTTGTACAAAGGCGGACTTATCCCAAGAAGGCCCGTCTGGCCAGCGTGGAGAGTGTAGACCAAATCCAGAGGATTTGGTCTACACTCTACTCTACTACTCTGGCCAAGTATGGCTCTGGTAGTACAGAGAGGGTCGTGCACCTGCAGTGGAGACTAAAAAAGACCTGATGATGAATTTAAAAGGATAACGTTGCAGAATTTCAAGAAAAAAAATGAGAACTCATATTCCGAATAAGATCCAATTGTTTGGGTTATTATTGCAAAGTGGAAAAACGACGGCGGTTGATATTAGGTATTGTTTATTTATTTGATTAATTTATAATTTAAATGTTCGTTATTATTGTTCTACTACCTAACAAATGTTACCTGAATTTTTCCTGAAATCGGAATGATGGGTGGGTCTTTTATACCTATAACACTTTTAAATTATATTATGGAAGGAAAACTAACATAACTATACTATATATTATAATAAATACATATATATATATTGATAAATACATTTATTTTTTATTAGGTATTTGAGTGCGTTTGACCTCTATCTATTAGTTTATAGTTTAGTTTAGTTCACCACCTTGTTATACTCTTTTAGTCGCATTTCACAAGGTACTTACTTACTTTAATGTTTGAGATTCGTAAACTGCCAGACTTTCAGACCCGTTCCGTCACACTTCCATCTATAAATTTCGTTCCAATTACGCTCGACCCTGAAAAAAAGAACTAGGTATGGCAAAAGTGAATAAATCATATCGCATAACACTTTCCATCAGAGCGTGGTACCGTGAAATGTGGGCATAACAATTACCAAGTAATAGCATTACATTATAGTGATATAAAAAGCGGTGTTTTCGATCTCAGACGCAGTAGCATGACGTTTCACACGCATTTTTAGACTCGTTTTCTGTTTTGTTTCTGTTTTTGATCTTGCGATTGATGGAACTATTCCTACATTTGAGAAATTGAAATGAAAACCGATCAAGTGCGAGTCGGACTCGTACTAGGGTTCCGTACCTTCGTACAATGTTTTAAAACGCTGAAAAAAATACAAAATTTCATAATTGATTTTCTCTAAAACTACTGGGATGGAAAGCTTTTTCTTTGCTGATCTGGGAGAAAAGAAAAACATATAATGTACCAGCTGCTTCTCTTCCCGTGCAGATCGTACAAGCCGATCGAGGAAATGGGCGAGAATCTGAATCGTTGAGTGCCCAAATATATTTTACTGAATCTTTAGATATAATATTGCTCCTAGATATGAGTAAATAAAATTAAATGAAAATTAAGAAGCCTGTTCATTCCAGTGACTACAACAAATCATTTTTGAGATTTGATAGATTTTTTTTCAAAGATATGAGTACTACTAAGTAATTTCTGGGAATAACTCTTGACTCCGGGTTGCAATGGGGTGCCATATTAAAAAAAATTGCTGGGAAACTACCTACGCGGTTAGGAGAATTAGGCAGACAACTGACATTAATAGAGCGCGTTTTGTATAATTAAGTTAGTTCCACAGTATTCTGTCCTATAGAATATCGCTATGGGGTAACACTGCAGACATAAATGTCACTTCAATAAGTGATATGTTTATCCTACATTGAATAAAAATGTTTGACTTTGACTTTTGAAGTGCTATTCTGATATCTGTGATTGTACATTAATAAAAAAATATATATACGTATCATCTACGTAAGCGTAGTAGCTTCGACAAGTTACAAACACCAGTAATTAAGTGTACGTTGAAACAAGAGCATGTCTAACCAAACAAGTATGAAGAAGTAATAAATTCATCGTGCAAGCGATGTGGCAACACTCAAACTCGCCTGAAACACGAAACGTGAGAAAAAACTGGATTTTTCGCAACGCCGTCCGGCAATCAGCTTCGATTCTGATCATTTATTGTTTCTTTATGGGGTTGCCGTAATTGGTTGATTAATTACCCAAAAAACTATTACTGAAAGATTGTCTCTACATTTTTCATCAAAGTAAAATTACCAAATTATTAAAGTTAACCTTTAATAATTTGGTAAAATTACCAAATTATTAAAGTTAACCTTTAATAATTTGGTAATTTAATTTTTCACAGCATGTAAATATTGCTGCTAATAATGTTAGTTGATTTACAAACATGCCCAGAGATATTTTACTAGCGACTACTACTAAGCCTCTCTTGCTGACCTCCTCCTGTTTTACCTACTGCTTCTATTGTTTGTCGTTAGGTTGTCTTTCGACAAAGGCCTCCCGTTGCTGCCTCCATAATATTCTATTTCTTATTTTTCTTCATAATAAATCTCCAGATTTAATGATTTAATATTTCCATCTCTTTTTCCCATCCCCGTCTCTATCTTTTACTAAATCATTCAATCAGGTCAGATCACTTTTTCCCAATAAATGTGTAAACATCAGCTGCTGGCAACACTGTTCTCGGTTCAGTGCAGATGTGGCGCTCACCGCGCTCACAATCAGGATGCGTTTCAGCTGCGACTGCGCACGCAACGCACGCGATGATGCGACACATACCTGTGTTGCCATAACTCTATAAGTATCTACCTTAATGACCTGACTTACATAGTTTTACACATTACAGAAACATTTTGAAAGTTAAGTAATCGTATGAATATTATGGAAAACAGTTTTGATATGTAATCTAAGGAGCTAGAGCACTTTTCAATACTCACATTTAAATTTAGTTTGTTCTAAAACTTGGAAGTCTGTTCATGTATAGTGACGGAAATATCCTTTAGTCGCTTTTTACGACATCCACAGGAAGAAAATCAATTCTAGGCCGAAAACGGCACGGCGTAGGACACCTACCTGCTAGGTGGTCGGAAGACGCAAGGTTGCAGGAAAACGCTGGACCCAGGCCGCTTTCGATCGGTCGTTTTGAAAATCTTTGGGGGAGGCCTATTTTCAGCAGTGGACATCCTGTGGCTTATCTCTTATCTCTTAGCCACAATATGATGAAGAAAAAGATGCTAATGATGAAGAATTCTATTATGCTTGTTGCTCTGGGATTAAAGAAGGTTATATTATATTATAGTATGGTTTACATAGCTTTCTGACTCTTTCTCCTGCGCACAGAAGTTGATCAAGAGAATAGGCTAAAACCCTAAACTCACGGTTTGTATCCCATAAATCCCTCTATCCCGTACAGGATGAAGACGTGAATTGTGTCTGTATATGTAAAAATGATTATTTGGTCATGTAGGTCAAGGAATGAGACTACTTATCAGTGCTAAATTCGTGAAACACGATAAATTGTTCATTTGTTTAAGATTGTAACAATGATAACCAAATAAAGAAAATAGCTAAAAAGTAGATTAAGAATTAATGGTTTGGAACGTTCCCGTTCCCCAGATTTCCGGGAACAGTCCCGGGAATGTTCCCAGAAATGGAAATGTCAGGGAAAGTTGTAATTTTATTTATTAGACATATTTTTTGTCACTGTAAATATATTTTACTAACGTAAATTAGACACGGGTAATCTCGACTCCGAGGAGTGTTTCGGCTCACTGAATCTTACTCCGCATCCGGTACCGATTCATCTTAATGATTCCTACTCCCTTATCGGCTCCAGCTTCGAGGTCCGCTAAGTTTCGCTATTGAATCTACAGTTCCATTTATACAACCGTTTAGCTGACAGAGGACAGACAGACAGACAAACACACATGGCGAATCTATTCTAAAAATGGGAGGAAGAGTGGAAGGGCCAAAGTGGAAGGTCCAAGTGTAAGATTCGATGTGAGAAGGTCTAAAGTGTTCCATAATGTTCAAAGTTCGAAACCTATGTTCTGTTGTTCTCGTTTCTATTATCTAATCAGAGCTGTTGAATCACTTTCAAATCACAAAAGACGCGGTGGTACGTGTATTATAAAGTTATCGGTTTTTTAGGGTTCCGTACCTTAAAAAGTAAATACGGAACCCTTATAGGATCACTCACTTGTCTGTATGTTTGTCTGTCACTGGCTCACAGCCAATTTTGCTACGAATCTGAGCCTAAACTTAAAAAAATCATTTAATAGTTCTTTATCTATAGATAACAGGAAAACCTATAAATTTTACGGGGGTAAATATAAAAAATAATTAAAACTATGTCGTGTGGCAAAAATGAAAGGCCTTGTTGTAACTGAAATATATATTTTTAATAATTTTACGATAACTGTTTTTGAAATTCATTAAGAAAATAGGCGAAATTTTACTACCCCTCCTTATCTTCGAAACTAAGCAGTACAAAAAAAACAGTATAATAAAGTTCTGTACCTATCAATTTTAGGAAAATCTATAAAAAGTACGGAACCCTTAACCTGCACTTGATTAATTTATTTTATTCAACTACGTGGCGATAAAGAAAGACGCTAAGTTATTTTCGTCATTACGAATTAATTTATTTTTGACAGTATTAAGATAAGCATTTTTCTTCTGACATACTCGTAGTTGAGTTGTTAGCCAATCAATGCCCTCCGATAATATTTACAAGATACCATGCAGAAATATTAGATATCTACATTTTATTCCATTGCTATCTTTTCAGCTCAGTTCATTTCATGATATTGAATTTACTGTCAAAGAAAAATAGAAGCCCAATTTTTAGATCAAAACATTTTTGGGCAATCTCGAAACTGACACGCTTGGCTCGTTCGGTCGATTATGCCCTTTACGTGCAGGTAAAAAGCTACTTAATTGTCAAGGGAAGACGTTAAATTATAATAATTAGGATTCAATGTAATCACCACCTGTACCCTATACAACGTAGAAGGGACATAAAAGTGTGCAGCCGCCCGGACGATTTGTATGGAAATGCCAAAATAGTTTTTTGTTCTTTGGCTGTTATTTTAATTTCATTACACTATAGTGATCTAGTATAGCCCGTGGTTTGATTTATTACGGGTATGTCCGTTCCACGTTGTATAACGGACCGAATTTGAAGTAAAACTGCCCAATATACCTACTACAGTTTGCACAGTTGGAAAAAACACCTACAGCACCTACACATACATAGAATATACTATAGACCAGCTATCTCAAGAATTGCCCCCTGTTCTATTTTTGAATTTATGGTGGCGTGAATTTTATGAAATTTTATTAAACGTATTTAATTTTCAAACAATGAAATTTGGTTACTTACAGATGGAAAGTTATTTCTTTACACTTTGCCGTGTTTCTTGAATTATTTTTACTTTATTTTTAATTATGTAGTATGGTTTTCGCTAAACTGTTGAAAGTACTAGGCGTATAAAAGCTAGCAAAACGACTAAGTGAAGTTCATAGACAATAGCTACAATTGAACGGGACAAAACAGTGATATTTAGTGTCTCCTCTAGTTTTGCACACACACAGTATGATTTTTTACCTACCCCAGGAGCTACCTAACTTACTGATTAAGCTAGCCCCAAAGTAATTTTTAAACTTGTGTTAAGGGATACTAACTCGACGATACTACTACTATCAAATGCAGGTGCAAGAAGACCTCTCATATTACTTAAAAATTGTCATCCAGTAGGTACGTCTGTTAGTACCAATTGACTTGTCAGTTATCAGTCGCCAGTCGCCACCCAATAAAAAGAAGAAAGGCATCACAACAATTGAAATTATCCACACATCGCGCACATGATCGAGACGAGCTCTCGACCCCATTGTATTCAAATCCGTGACCCGTCCGGTGCGCGTCCGCGGTGAAACGCTACACCTATTGGATAATTTCGCGGGTAACTGTGACCAGTGAGTCTATTATTATGTCTTTTGAAGACAGATACAAGTCTCAAAACGAACGCAGCTTGAATAAATTTATCGTCTTCAAATATTTTTAATCCCTATTTTATAGGGTCAAAAAGTGGTGTTTATTGCCCGGTAGGTACAAGTAGAATTGTATAAAACGTGGAAAAGACAGCGTAATAAATGATAGCATATGCGAAACTTCACCACTTTATTAATGTAAAATTATAAAAAAAGTAAAATAAGTGAAGTGTATTACAAATAATAAAAAACTGAAGAGGGAAAATGTTCAGCTGAAATTTCAAAATTGATTTTCTCGAAAACTGCTGGGTGGTTTTCAATATTTTTTTGCATACCGTCATTAAATATTAGTATGAGTTTGTGCTTTCATTTATTACGCTAATGTCTTTTTCACGTTGTATATGTATACGTAAAAAAAAAAGTTAATATTTTATCCATGAGGTGAGGTGTGTAATGTATGTACACACCTCATAGATAAAAATTATTGCATCTTCGGTTCGGCGGATAAATTACTATGATCTGAGACATTAACAAAATCAAATAAAATGTACTATTTTTTAAAGCTTCATTATTCCCAAGCAATAAATAAAATACATCTCAATATCAACAAACGACAGAGTCAATGCTGAAAGTATTTTCCCAGTTTCAATTTTAAACATAGAGACAAACAGAGTAAATTTAAACGCGAAAAATCAAAATCTATACTTACCTCTCTCTCTGTCTACTATTTAAAATTACAGTAATGATCACAAAAAAATATATAAAAGGCTAAAATAATTTAATTCAGATATGAATGCAATAACAATGAGTAGGTAATTGCATAAAACGCGTCTATTTTCCAGAGGTTGCGTATGCGCAGGCGTTGCAGACTTGCGATTAAGTCATGCGATTTTGGACAATTCTGGGTCTGGCAAGATTATACTGAAAAACTGTATTAAGCATAGGAACGGAAAAAATGGTACACGTGTTTTTCTTAGTAACAAAAAATTAAGATACTGCGCATTTAAATTTCACGTTTGGTCACGCTTTTGTACTGTATTTACCAAGAGTTGACGTCACAAGCTCCACTCTGGAACTTAGGTGCTCTATATCTCTGTGATATTTTACTTTTTTTGAAAACCGGGAAAGTTTCATTATTTTTGGATTAAATCTAAGTGATGGACTAAAATAAGATCATATTTATCTGACCCAATCATCATCTCTATTATAGTATTTAGGGTTCCGTACCCAAAAGGTGCCATCGGGACTCTATTACTGAGACTGCTCTGTCTATCTGTCTGTCCATCCGTCTGTCTATTTCTTGAACCGTAATAGCGTGATACTTGAAATTTTCACCGATTATGTAGCTACTATTACTGCCATAATAACAAATGAGATAAAATTAAAAACTAAAGGGGGTCGTCATACAACAAACGTGTTTTTCAGCGTTTAAAAACATTATATAGAACCCTTCATGTACGACGTTGACCAATTTTTTAGGATTCTTTTAATAAGCCCTATTATAAACAATTAAAAATGCTAAGCTTTTTACTTGCTTTTACCGTAGATAAGTAAATATGCACTATAGCAATAACAGATGACTGTTCTCTCAATATAGTAGCAATAGAAATAATTTATCGAACTCGAGCATTGTCTGCCCTATAATTATCAGATGAATATTTTAGAACTGCAGAACTGAAACTACGGCATTGGTTTATTTTAGGAATTGAAACAGTGCTTTTAGATCTTTTTATTAAAATCGTTTGTAATTTTAGTTTCATATTTAAATATAACTTATATGTGTCGTTTCGTTTGGTTTTACGGCCTAGATCATTGGACTAATTTATATCTGCATATGGATGAAGGATGTCGTATAGGCGACTAAATTAATAACATTATCAATAAGTATAATCACCTCTTTTAACGATAAGTCAAAAAAATTCAAAGAATAAGAGAAACGCGTGACCGTATTTCCAACTATAGAATTGAGATTTTGAACTAAAGTGGTTGCCCGCGTTCGTCAGCGCCGCTGACTGCATATTCTAACAAACCTCTTTTCTATTTATTTTCTCAAATCAAAATTCACTTTTCTTGGTGATACTCATGTTAAAAATCTTCGCTCTTCTAGCAAACTCCGTCTCGATGTACCATGACACCGGAGTGGTATAAAAAGATACCGTGTGATCCACGTGATGCCGAGAAAAATCTCGGCATCACGTGGATTGACCGCCTATTACATTTGTAATAATGTTTAAATAATTAAATTTTTAAC
This sequence comes from Acrobasis repandana, assembly GCA_963576875.1. Lineage (NCBI taxonomy): Eukaryota > Metazoa > Arthropoda > Insecta > Lepidoptera > Pyralidae > Acrobasis > Acrobasis repandana. The sequence continues at coordinate 7,519,141 of OY756238.1, forward strand.
AAAAAAAACAATCGACTTCAATTTTTTTTAGGAGTTTCTTGCATATCTCCAAAGTCCTTTATCATATCTTCACCAAATTAAAATAAAACCAACTTGGTAGTAAAGGCTTTCAAATAAAAAAATAATTATCAAAATCAGTTTACAATTGGCGAAGATATCGCGCAACAAACATACATAAAAATAAATAAAAAAAAACATACTGTCGAATGGAATAATATGCTTTTACTTATTTATTCAACTTCATAGGATTAACAAAACACTTCATATTTTTCCACTCTTGGCTACTCAAGCGATTAAACTTCACTTCAAAATTCTTTATTGCTTAAACTGTGTAAAAAAAGGTGATACAATAAAAAAGCATCAACAGTTTACCCTGTCAGGTATGCTTAAAGGATAGAAAAAACTTAACTACTTAGATACATCTTATACTTAAAATATTATAACAGTACAGTTGCTATCATACTCATTATACTTATCAACCTTCAATAAAATCGCACATATCAGTCGCAAGACTGTACAAAATGCAAATCTACTCCGCTAATGTATGCATACCAGTCCAGTCGTGGTTCAGTTATGCACAATTACAACATTCTGATGATGCATTGATTGATGTTTCAGAGATGCTAGTTTTTGGTAAGTTTAAGTTAGTTTAAAAAAAAAAACTTACTTTGGGACTAGCTTAATCAGTGTGATTTGTCCCTATATATTTATTTATTTATTATTATTTATTTAATTGGTACAATTAATATTAAAGTTGGTGTGGCTTCTCTCTATAATGATGTCCGTGCGATGTTTTTTTTGTGCTCAAATACTTGCACCTTGGGTGACTGTTTCGCCTCTGACAATGCTTATACTTACTTTATCAGCCCATAACAGTCCACTGCTGGACTAAAGACCTCTCCCCATAAAGGATTTGCCCATAATCTTGATTAACCTAAAGTATTTTTTACATAATTTTAAGTCTCATAATATTATTATAACATGATATGATATGCTAGAAACTATAGTATACTCGTATACTCGTAGATAGGTTAAGGTGCGGCTAAGCCGCAAATATATTTTTATTAGGTACCTAATCTTAAGTATTTGAATGAAATTATAATTTGTCAATCGTCATATGGAAGAAAATTATGTTTAATAAATATTACGAGACCTACAAATTAGGTTAAATGCATTATTTGAAGCTATGCTATTATAAAAAAAATTATAAGAATGAATAGAGAACCGACATGCTATATAGATGGCAAAAGCGTTCGTATATAGGTATTTTTCCTCTTTATCACGACTGATTATAAAAAAGCGGACTTTACTGGCTCCGTGAGACTCAAGTGACTACGGGAAAAAAGCTACGAAACTGAAAATTTAGGTAAAATCACTATGCGGAAAATGTGACCAACACAAATGGCATGGCAACATAAATTCTGTGGAATCTATTAGTTATACTCCATGATTAGATACTTATTCATATTGACGACCCTCGTGGCGTAAATAGCCTCCGAGATCACATAGAATACTGAACTACCTACAACCGCTAGGTGCGTCGAAAACCGGGCGTAAGTAACACACGTACATACATATACTCGTACCTAAATACTTCAAATTACACCTCACACTACTACACACATGCCCATATCCCAATTCAGGACAATCCTATCACCTATACATCTCAAAATACCTATACTAAAGCACATTGGAAAACCGTCCTAACGCACCAGAAAATAGGGTGTCTGACAAGATCTCATCACGTAAGACAAGGACGCAAGATCCATGAGATTAGAAGCCATTCTGGAGTATTGATCGGATTCAGGCGAAGTGGGGGAGAGGTAGGGGGGGTGAAGAGGGGTGTTTTGTTAATCTCAGGCTACGTCTGGCAGGGGCGGATTTTAAATGGGTTCCTGTGAAAAGCTGTTGTACCTATTGTACGGCGGTACGGAGGTTCTATGGGGAGTTATGGGATGGGGTTGTTGGGTGATGGGTTTGTACACAATCTTTGTTTGTTTGGAGTAGATAGCTGCTACATAGCTGAATAGTAAATGTGTCTGAAATATTCACTGTTTGTTTTTCGTGTGTTTTAGATTTAGTGGCCAACACTGGTGTCACATTTTTCAAGCATAGTTTGATGACTGCCATAATCGTTTTCTCAAAAAATCAGGAAGTTCGGCTGGACGCCGATTTGTTTAAGAATTATTTTTTTATTACTCTTTTCTTAGTGTTTATAAAGACTGTAATTAATTACTCAAAAGTCAGTGAGCGTACTAAATCATACTAAATTCTAACCTGATTGACATACACGTAAACCAACATTATAGACGCAGCTATAATCCCAATCCCATCCCAATCCCGACTAATATTATAAATGCGAAAGTGAGTTTGTATATTTGTTTGTTTGTTGTTACCTCTTCACGCTTTATCTACTGATCCAATCTTCTTGAAAATTCGCATAAACATAGTTAGGAGTACTGAGAAGGACATAGGGTACCTTTTATCCCGGAAAAAAGTAATGTTCCCGTGGGATACGCGAAGCCGCGGGAAAAAAAACTAGTAATATGTATTATAGCTACGTTTATGACGGCTTTACTCTTTACTTGATACGAGTATGTATATCCTCCACTAATCATAATATTCTAGAACTGGTTGCATTACGCCATTGGGAACTGGAGTGCTATTTTTCATTGAGGGAGTCACACAACGAAGGATTTTCGCGAGTGTTTCCTAACGGCCGCATTTTTGAATTGATCGTATGCGAAGGATTTGAACGAGTGGTCTTTACCACTCGTAATTTTGACATTTGTATAATTTATTTGCATGATTTACATAACCTGCATGCAGGCGTGCAAATATTAACAATATGTAGTTTATTAAATACAATTATAATTATGTAGCGTACAAATATCACAGAAACCTTTCGTGGAGAATGCGTTCCGTTTCACGCTGATTTTTAGGGTTCCGTACCTAAAAGGTGCAAACGGGACCCTATTACTGAGACTCCGCTGTCTGTCCGTCTGTCCGTCTGTCCATCTGTCCGTCTGTCACAGGGCTCTATCTCTTGAATCGTAATAGCTAGACACTAGAAATTTTCACCGATTATGTATTACTGTAGCCGCTATAACAAGAAATACTAAAAATAGAAAAAAGTTAATAAATAAAGGGGGTCTTCATACAAGAAACGTGTTTTTTTCAGCGTTTTTAACTCGATCTTCATAATGGCATCAACTAGATACTTGAATTTTTCACCGTTTATGTATTACTATGACTACTATAATAAAAAATACAAAAAAAAAGATAAAGTTAAATATTAAAGGGGGTCGTCATACAAGAAACGTGTTTCTTCAGCGTTTTAGAACATTGTATGGAGGTACGGAACCCTTCATGTACGAGTCCGACTCGCACTTGGCCACTTTCTTATTTATGTTGAAATGTTTAGAAAACCATTGAAAAATGTATGTTACTTTTTGCGTAAAACAATATTACTTATCGCTGATACGACGGTTTAAAGAAGAAATGCAATGAGTCGGAACGCGAGCGGTGAGTTGGAAAACTACACGTTTTGTGTTTTGCTGATTACCTCGTTGAAAAATTGCATTCTTGGAGACGAACTGGTGCCGACCAGTGCCGAGGACAGAAAAACCAGTCACGCTGCGATACATCCTGAAATTCTGACAACAATTACCACGACCTGATAGTAGCTTCGATTGTCGATAGTTTTTACCCGACTACGGCAAAGAAAGAGGTCTGTCAGGATCGTAGCGAGTGGAGGTCCAAAGTCTCTGCCTACCCCTGTGGGAAACAGGCGTGATAGTATGTATGTATGTATGTACGGCAAAGCCAAAGAAAAGGGTACTTAATGATTTTAGCAAGTATTTTAGTACGTACGTGACATACATACGTTCTAACTGCTATATGTATGTGGATATTTATGTCTGTTTCACCGTAGCATACGAACTGTTTATCCAATTTCCATAAATGAGATGTCAATCGATTCGTCATTATTGTCTGGGTGACCACTCGTAGATAGGATCGAATAAAGATCCTCTGAGTGGTAGACTAGCATGGTTAGCAATACGCCGCGGAGGTCGTAAATGACTTGTTCGCTACCTAAGTAAGACGATTCAATATGTTAACAACATTATATCTAGTTTTTTAGCATAATTCATATCTTAATCCTGTTAGGAATGTTGGCTAGAGTACTGAAACGCTGCAGGGTCGGTCAGAAGGTCGTAGATTTCAGCCTTAGATGGCTGGACGATGTCCAACACTAATATCTTTTTCAAGCTGCCTAGAGGCATCTGACATAGTTTGGCGACTGCCATGCGAAGATAACAGCTGGATGTCCCTTCCGAAGCACAAAAGAGTAAAAACTCATAGAGAATATAAAACACACCAGCATTATGACCTGGAAGTAGACGGGTTAAAACAGATCCGTATAAAAATATAAATAAATATATAGGAACAAATCACACTGATTGAGTTAGCCCCAAAGTAACTTTAAACTTGTGTTTTAGAATACTAAACTAAACAATACTATATTTTATAATAAATACATATGTAGATAAACACCCAAGAACCCAGGTCATTTCGAAAAAGGCCATTTCCAACTTGCTCTGGCTGGGGATCGAAACCAGAACCTCTGGAGTGGCGTGTTAACCACTACGCCATGAAGGTCGTCGAAAATATGAAGATAATGAGTAGTAAATGGAAAAAAGTCAACTGTTAGACTAATGTTCGTGTTCAGGTATTATCTGCAACTATCACATCCCTATCCTTTACTAGTGGCTTCGCAAAGGTATGTATTACACACGAATACCTTCCCGGGAAAATCTTTTGCATATTAGTGAAAACCGTATCAATCTCCTGTAGTTTTCAAGTTTATCGCTACAGACAGACATACTCCTTTTTGTAATAGGTGTGGATAGGACAGTTCCAGAATGGATTATTTCTGGCATTCTTATTGTAGTTTTTTAGATTTTTTATTAAAGTACTTTTCTAGGAGAAAGTTTTAAGACAGGGACTGAACTTGCCTCTAACGTCAAGTGATTTACCAGTCTGTATTGATCAAGAAATAAACTTTTCGCTATGAAATGTCGTGTCGTACATTTCATGATCATAGAAAATCGACAACTCTCCACTCCACACGCAATTTTCCGGTACAACCATCGATGTTATATTTTCTAAAGATGTTGTACTACAAACTAAAACTCAATTTTATTACCCACATATTTGTGAAATACCATTCTTTTAATCCCGGTCCTTTTAAAGGCTAGCGTGGAGATACAACACGTAGGTAGAGGTACTTTGGATAAGTTGAATTGGATATACAAAAAGGATAGTAAGGTAACATTTACTTTAAAATTTATTAAAATATGTGCTTAGGAAAAATTTATTGAAAGAAATTGGTCAACGAATTTCAAACGCGCTCTGCATTATTGAGTACTGCCCTTCGTAAATGCATTCTTTTGTTGAGACATATTTTTAAGAGCTGATGCTACATCTACAGTTATATCTATCAAAGGCAACAATCGATGTTATCCGATTAGTAGCCCTAATAACCAATTAAACGGACTTTAACAGTACGATTATCGATTACTAGCCTTCCGATTGCGGCTTTGCTTGCATGTAATTATGGTACGTAAATATTCATCAGTACGTTAGTGGCTAACACTTGTGTATTTTTTTTAAAGCCAATGGCATCTAACATAACAACTCCCATCTAGAAATGAAGTTTAGCATTGAGGAGCGATTAAGTATTACCATCGATCAAACAATATAGTAATATTTGATCGATGGTATTACGTAAGCAGAATTTAAGCCGCTCTTACAAATATTTGAAAATAAAAATTTATTACAATACAATTTCGACAACCGTGTCTTGTCTCGGTTCTCGACCCGAAAGTCTCGGGACCTGAGACAACTAAGTTATCAAAAATTCCCGGGACTTCGAGACACGAGGCGTCCCGGGACCCAAACCCTAATTTTGTTCGTATGCAATTGGCTACCAATTTATCTGAATATTTATAATTTTTGTTTTTCATCTTCACCATCTTGCTAGGTGGACATGTGTTTCTCTCTTTCCTTTAAAAGAGAAGACGTGAGTTTTCAAATTCTGAAATTGGGTTACTGAAACGCGTCACTTCGATGGGTGATTGTAGCAGCTACGCCGTAGGCTACGGCGTAGTTTGGTAGCTACGTCGTAGCACGTGATCTACGCTACGAGTCTACGCCTGTTTTGGTCGTGATTTATACGATTTATCATCGTCAGTTTCTTTAGGGGATGGAAGGAAATACGAGGACGAAAAAGTCTGATGGCGAGGCCACAGCGCTGATTGGAGCTGGTAAAATAAGAAGTTGCTTAGAAAATAAGTTGTTTACTTATACTAGTGGTTACCTTACTACCCTTACAACCAAAAAATAACCGATATTTTAACGTTTTCCTGGATTAGCAAAGCCATTGAAGAGTTTTGATACCAACCTACCAATGCTTGAAAGAAACTAGAAAGACCCATGCTTTACTCATAAGCCCCACCGTAGTGTATTACATTACCCTCCCTACTTAAATACATTTGCAAGTTTTTTTAATTTATTTTCCTCCTCTATTTTTAATGAAGAAGTTTCATTGTACATAATCTGGTGAGGCGGTCTAAATGATCTGTGGTCTAAATTAAAGGCTACAGGATTATGTCCGCTAGCTGGCGAGAGCGAGAGAGGGCAACTAGGAAGTTCCCGCTGCTAACTCACGAGTTCCTAAATCTACAACCACCCTTGGCAGTGTCACACCGTGCGATTTTCTGTTTATTTCTTTCTTAAAAAGACGCTAGTTATAACGACTATTTTAAAACTAAAAAGCAAAACAAGAAATCAGCTCTGCGAAACTACATATGTAGTAGGAAACATGATGACTCGAATAAAAATTAAATTAGGGCGCTACTGGGACTGGGTGGTAAACTAAAATTCAACCTTATTATTACAAGCTATTATTTAGTTCACCTGTCCCGTTATCTGTGTCCCGTAATCAATTTCGCAAGCCAAATTAAACCCACTGCCCATTATTCGATTGAGCTGAAACTTCACATACTTTTATGTAAGTTAGGTGAAAATGCAATATTATGGTACCAATGACCTAATCTCATGATGAAGCCGGAAGGTGGTCATGGCATATTTGTGATAAAACAACATAACCCCACCGAGGTTGGGCTCAATTGATTCGTCTTAAGGAGTACTTCAAACTTTTTAGTTTAATATTTGAGGAGCCCGGTGGCCTGGTGGGAAAACTCTTTTCTAGCGCTTTCACAAGTTATGCATCACCAGGCGTAGTCCGCACTTGGATGGGTGACCAAAAGGGGCTATAAAAATGTCTTGGGTTCCTCCGTGCTTCGGAAAGCACGTAAATGCTGTTTTAGATAAAAGCTTGTCTTTTTAAAAATATTTTTTAAATAATTGTTTTTACATTTGACAATACAGACAGTAACCCAGCAATATTACTCAGTGCACAGGTGGCATCCCATATTTCCACAGATAAACAGTGAAATGCCGTGCCAGGCGGCGCCGCGTCGCGGGAATTAATATTTCTTCGCTTCCGTACCTCCTGAAGATCTATCGCTTGTGTATTCATTTATCAAGGTTTAAATGGAATATAGATCACAGAAGTGCAGTGTGATTTCCGGCTTAAAATATGCTCTCCTTTAATTTAAGAGCTTGCTCTTGTCGGTGGATTTAAGTGGAGATGCTTCCATTCCTCTCTTCTTTCTGCCATCTTTTTAATATCTTGATAGGACCTTACTCCTAACCCTTCCTTAATTTGTTGGAAAAACTTCATCCTTGGTCTTCCCCTTCCTCGTCTCCCTTTTATTTTTCCTTCTACCATTATTCTGAATAGATTGTCATGTTTTATTAGATATCCAATCATTTTCCCTCTTTTATTTTCAATAGTTTTTAAAATATTTCTTCTCTCTTTCACTCTTTCTAGCACCGTCTCATTGCTTATTCTATCCATCCAGCTTATTTTCTCCATTCTCCTCCAGCACCATATCTCGAATGCTTCTATTCTTTCTCTGTCCTTCTTCCTCATTGTCCACGTTTCACATCCATATAAAGCTACACTCCAAATAAATGTCTTTATAAAATATGCACCTGAGATTAAATAGATAGATAATATCTTTATTTGTGTGAGGCACACACATATATAAATAAAAATAACAATATTCGAGGTGTCGCAGTGACGGTGAGTAGGTGCCGTGTGATTCCCGGCAGAGTAGAATAGGATCACTCCAAGTCTTCCCGTGCATGGCGTGGCGTGGCTTCTCGTAGATGGCGACTTAGTAAACACAAGCTAAACCAAGCTTAAACATCAATCAGACCTTTCCATCTCCAGAGGTCGTGGAAATAAATAAATAATCTTACATAGATACTGTATCTAAACTACCTACTGTCCATTGATAGAATCCCAATACAATCCCATTATAAGCATCCTCCAATCAGCGAAAAGAGGGACGTCTTACAAATTGAACAAGATCTCGAAATACACATTTTCCTCTGCAGAGATACTTCAAAACACACTATTCAGTCAGTGACAAGGCAAAGTCATTGGCAATTCATGTGAAACTACTATATCGAGAGTTCAATTTTCTTTTACTCTGTCTGTTGGATGTTACTACGTTATTAATTCAGCTCAAAAACGAGATCGATTCTCTTAAGTGGGGCCAAACATTACGAATATCAACTCTAATTTATAGATATTTAGAGTTGAATTTAGAATACAAGCTGGGGAATGATAGACCAATTCAAATATAGAACATTCAAAGATGGTTCTCTAGGGAAAACCGGATCGAGTTCACTATGGATTTTCGCTAGAACTCGCTGTGTTTTTAAAGTTTTAAGGTCGTAAGTCGTTTGCATGTAATTTGGTTAAGGCGTTGTGGATATGAGTCAGGGCTGGCAAGATCGATTTTGCTCCGGGGAGAACGAACGTCAGATATTGGGCGCGCAAAATGTGAAATGTGTTTCTTTATTTTGGTAGATAATGTTTTATACTCAATTTATTGCTGAATCTATTATTTGAAGAATATACATAGAATTTACCAGCTGCTTCTCTTCCCGCGCAGATCATAATGCTGATTGAGGGAATGGGCGAAAACGCGAATCATATTAATAGGCGATGCGGCTAGCAAACCATCACTATTTTAATTCCTTTTTCCACCTTTGCGCCCACCTAAAAGTGGCCATTGGGTCTTGCGGTCCTGGGCTCTGTCTGCTTAGAGCCGCAAAATCTAAAAGTCTCTGTCTGTCCCGTTTGGGATAAAGAAGTGATAGGGTATATGTAAAAGCTTCCAACAATAAAAAAACAAAGGGCGCCCTAGCAACAGCACATAGGTGCTCTTGAGCGCACACAGCTAGGGCGGCGCCCTGCCGCATCTGCGCGCTCTCGGGCGGCCGCGCCCTTCTCATATACTCGTACAAGTACGTAAATATCTACATATATTTAGACATACATACATTATGTCAGCTTGCGTTAGAGAGGTGCGTATAAAGAAAGATGTTAGGTTGTTATGTCGAGGACTATTGTGATACTGGCATATAAGAAGAGCTGTTAGAGACATTTTTTTTTTATTAAATAATTTTACGGCTCTGGATACAAGTCCTTTAGAGCCTATCTTTAATTTTGTTCTTTATTCCTAATCCTAACCTAATCCTAACAAGACAATCAAAGGGTGGTGTAGGCCTTTGACTGCTGCAAAGGAGCTTCTGGCGACAAATCTATACGAGTCCACTGGTTTACATAGACGATTGAGTGGCGGACGACGCCCGAAGACGCCCCACAGTCCGCAAAATAAATATCACTACAACCGTACTATGACTGTCCACTTTAACTATTTCACACATTGTTCATGTCATGAGCATTTATGACACCAAACAACACCAATTTCATATTATAAAGTCCACTAAAATCAATTTATAAAATAATTTAAAGCAAACCCCAACCAAACCCCTTGACTTCCCGCCAAAAACTCATCTGTTAGAGACATAGATTTAATAATAATAATAATAATATTCGTTTATTTCGGTCACACATACAACCATATCATTGTTAGTAACAAAGCTTACAGTCTAGTGTTAGTAATATAGTATTTAAAAGTATAAAATTCTGGGTTGTTAATTTTCAAACGGTATGTCTGGCGAGTTTTTGGCGGGAAGTCAAAGGTTTCAGTTGGGGTTTGGCATATACCTATTACTGTGGGTTTTGTTTAAATTATTTTGCAAATTGATCTTAGTGGACTTTATAATGAATTTGGTATGGAATTAAATATGCTTGACATGATATTTGGTAGCTTAATAATTTGTTTTGTTTTTCATGTGTGTAACGCTCAAGTGGCCAAAACCCAATTGAGCGTTGTTAAAATACTAAGAAGCCAGATTACTAAATGTAATCTCGCGATAACAACTAATGGTACCATTGGTTTTACGTGTAAGTTTCGAAGTAGAGAGGAGTTGAAGAATAACGAATGTCTTTTTTTAGGTACACCAGTTAGATATGATATGATACAACTTCTTTTGGTTTAAGTCACTAACCTTGATATTCATAAAAAATAACATACGATTGTTAAACCTATTTCAGTTAAAATATGTTTTGTCACTCTTTTCTATATTTGCCATAGTATGTTAAAGGCAATAATAATAATAATCTGTAATTGGCAGTAAGTTATAGTAATAATATTGTAAAGTGCTGTTGATTCTGTGATGAATAAATAAAAAAGAAACCAGCTGCTTCTCTTCCAGCGCAGATTGTAGAAGCCGATCAAGGGAATGAGAATGCAAATCAAGTGAATAGGCGATACGGCCAGTAACCCTCTTTTTTGATTCCTAAAGTGGTCTTTAAGTCTTGCGGCTCTGTCTGCGTATAGCCGCAAGACCTAAAATGCTCTGTCTACCCCATTAGGGATAAAGACGTGATAGTATGTATGTATTTATGTATAAGGGGGTTAATATTTTAGGAGCTCGGTCGGTACTTGGATGGGTGACCACAAGTGGTACAAAAATTTATCGAGCTCCTCCATGCTTCGGAAGGCACGTAAAAGCCGTCATTGTATGGCAGTCGTCAAGCTATGTCAGATGCCGTTAGGTTAGATGCCAAAAAATCTGACACCACTGTTGGCCACTTACATACACTTCTATGTTCTCTTTTCTCTATTCTTAAAAATCCCTTTTCTCCGCAATACTTGAAATGTAAGTTTCAATATCTTGCGGACATGCATGATCGGTAACTTCGCTCCAGTAACACGCTCAAGCTTCAAATTCCCTTTTATCGATCTAGCTTTATGTGCAACTCCTTCACTTCTCAAGCCATACGGCTTTGGAATGCATTGCCCGAGGACATCAGACAAATATCTAGTAGACATTTATACAAGAAAAAGTGCATGATTTACTTTTTGAATCTTTCAACAATTAGGAGAATTTATCGTTTCTTTCTGATCTTCAAATATATATGTATGTATATAATATGTTGTACGTATAAATAAAGTATTTATTTAATACGATATTTATGTATGATCATTTAAAAGAATTTATGATCATTTAGACGCCAACTATTCTGTTTCTCTTCTCCTAAAGGTTGACAGGGAGAGAATGCTTTAGCATTAAGTCTACCTATTGTAGCTTTTGGCTCAATAAAGTTTAAATAAATACACGAAAAACAAGAAACAACAATATTTTAGCCGAACTTGACGTCTGCTAGTCCCGTAGCGCGTTTTAGAACCAAATGACGGTATCTCTCTTTCAAAGTGGGAATTAAAAAAAAAAACAGCTCGTCAGCTGCTGACAATAGGTATTTTCCGACAAATGCAAGATGTATGTTATGTAAATGTTGAGTGTAATGGTCTCGGGAACGCCGGAACCCGCATGCGCGAGCGTGGCCCTGACTCGCTATCTCAAAGGAGCATTCTGCAATTCTAATGTCAAAATAAATATTAAAAAAAAAAGTAAACATTACGAAGTCATTACAATATATCTAGTATCGAAGAAAACTCGAGTCCTCGAGTCAAAACTCGTGAGTCCAGAGCGCAAGACTCGAACATGATTCGGCTCTTAAAAAAATCGAGTTATAAATCTATACTTGCGACTAGTGAAAGTCGAGTTCAAAGACTAGACTCGAAGTAAGTTCGACTCATCAAAATTTTGATTAAGACAAGCAGCCTTCAACTGGTTTCTAGGTTATAATGAGGATATTACGGGGCTGTAACCACGCTTGGCATGTCATGCCATGCCACATAAATAATATTGCTGAGTACATAAATACGCGAGCACGACTCGATCATTACAAGAAGACTCGAGCTCACAAGAAAACTCGCTCGAACTAATGTTGAACGAGTTCAAAAGGACTACTTGCTTAGCTCGCAACACATTGAACAATAGCGTGTGCCTAATGAGACGAGTATTGTGATTAAGAGTCTGGGGACAAAATGTGCAAAGGAATATTATGACCGAGGATCATTATGGAAAATGATAGTTGTACAAATGATATAATGGAAAACAAAAGAACACCGTCTGAAGGTCATATTGATGTTTATAAGCCGTGTGTTCCGGGAGAGTAGAATAGGACCACTCACAATAGAAGGCGATTTAGGAATTACAAGCTAATCAAAGCTTATAAATAAAGTGAGAATTTATCTTTATTGAACACAATGGTACTAAAGGTAGACTTAAAACTAGACTAAACTAAAAAAAAAACCAAAGAATGAAATAGAATAACCCTGCATTATCGTTATCAGCGCAGCCTGCACTCGATGCTGACAATTCCTCGTTCCATCCACTCGTTGCATACCTTCGAGCAGTAGGTATGTACCTTAGTACTTAGGTACTTTGTTTTGTTTCTTACGGAAACACGCATACTAGTTTTCCGTAGTTGGATAAATATGCCAATCGTATGGAACTTAGTTGATTTTATGTCTACTTTGATGTCTATTGACGTACCTAGCCTTATTTACAGTTTGTAAATTTTTAATGAAACTTTTAAAATCAGCAACGGATATTAAAGGCTATCAAATATTTTTCTGCTATATTATCGAAGCTGCTATACATAAATGTAGTAGTAAACAAAAGCTAGTAAGTGCAGCATACACTATTTTCCATCCGTTTTTGTTTCTTCAGAATGTGTCGTGTGGCGACTGCGACCAGATTGCAAACATCTTAATAAAGGAGAGGTCAGAAGTACCGTAAGTACCTAGTAAGTAAAAGCGAGAGAGGCCTGTCTGAATCATAGCAGGTCCATAGTCTTTGTCTATCCCTGTGGGAGAGAGGCGTCTAGCGAAATATACTGAAACTATTTTAAGGGTAGTGTACACGCTGTTCCGCCAGTTAGAAATAAAAGATTCGTGATAGTGTAAAAGTAAAATAAAACTATATTAGATAATAAAACATAATGTACATATTGCTTTTACAACGAAAAATTAAAAAACCGCGCAATTTATACCTGACAGTTCCTTTTTTTCATAAATTCTTAGTCTTAGTGGCCAGTATTTTACTAGACCGCAAAGAGGTTGCACTTGAATGCACTTTGCTAATACAAACATTTTATACTGGTAAATTTAGTCATTTGAACAACTTTGCCCAAGGAACATGTTTATCGAAATATGAAATCTATTTTTTTGCTTTGCACAGAAACTCGGCTCAGCTGATCGGTCAACTTATATGAAAGGTCTAAAATTATTTCTACATATTATGTTCTTTAAAAAGCGTTGTTCAGCATCATGGACTGAATTCAGCCTTGAAATAAATTCAGTATATTTTGTCAGACTCTGCATATGTATGTGTTTTGTCGCGCACTGGAGTTACATTTTGCAAGTTACATACTTGTACGATTGCCACTATAAGATAATACCTGTGTCCTTGTAACATGGCATTCGTTAACTATGTCAGATGTAATGATGTGCCGTTCCCGGGAACGTTCCCGAATACCCGGGAATTTGGGAAAGTTCCTGGGGAATTTTGAAATCATAATTAGGGAATATTACGGAATATTGGATATATTTATTTGTATTTGTATTATAACCATATCAAGTGATGCATTGACTTTAGTAAAATATATTTACAGTGATAAAAAATATGTCTGATAAATAAAATTACAACTTTCCCTGACATTTTCATTTTTTGGGAACATTCCTGGAAATCTGGGAAACAGGAACGGCACTTCACTACAGATGCAATTAGGCAGCTTGAAATTTAAAAATATCACATCAGTGTTGACTACAATCGAAAAGAAGAAAAATCACATTATTCCAAAGTGTGTCATCGAAGTTTAATCAGAGATATCGAACATTTGGCACACCAACATATCACTTCAGATAATTTCACATTTCGAGTATGTACCTACCGGGTGGCAGCCAGGTCTAGATACTATATCTCTTGAAATTAATTTTGCGGTAGTTACTTACTGATTTTGTTACCCGTGTGGTTCCGGTCCATTGAAAGTGTTCCGGCTGTTTCTTCTCCATTTTACAAGGTCTTTGGCATCCTTGGGTGACCATTGATATGCATATTATATTTGCCGAAGAAAAAGCGAGAATGCGCACCCCGGGCTCCAAAGCAGCACAGCTGAGGATGCAACCGGAAATGCGCTTAGACGAAGAAGAAGGAGGAGACTTAGTGATTTTGTTATCATTTTTATCTTACAGTGGCCACCACCCCGTAGCCACCAATCTTATATATAAAATTCTCGTGTCACAATGTTCGTTCCCGTACTCCTCCGAAACGGCTTGACCGATTCTCATGAAATTTTGTGAGCATATTGAGTAGGTCTGAGAATCGGCCAACATCTATTTTTCATACCCCGAATCTACGCGGGCGAAGCCGCGGGCAAAAGCTAGTAGTGTATAATAGTTCATGCAGATTCATGTAGACCTCCCAGGTCATTAACTATTTTTGGGTTAAACAATCACAATTTGGTAATCATTTACTATTTTTGGCAATAAAAAGTGATTTTTGCTGTTATATTTTACTAGATCTGGTAGTTATATTTTTGGTTATTTCTTACTATTTTTGGCAATAAAAAGTTTTTTTTTTGCTATATTTTACTAGATCTGGTGGTTGGTTAAACATAAGCCTAAAAAAACTGTAAAAATCCTTCATTTTGTCACAGTTCCCAAATAGGAAATTAGAACAGAGACATATAATGACTCATTTTCACGGAAGTTTTACTGTGACAGGTGCGCCCTTACTAGAAACTTGAAGCCTGAAGTGTCACCATATACCACGCCTCTGTGACTCTTAACTATTATAAGGCCGAGTTTTCAAGAAAGGAGAGATAGATAGGGTACCTACAATATAACGTCTTTTTTCCTTATGGGGTAAGTGTTACCCGTATGGATACATAGAGACAATAAGGGTACAACCCAAAACCCATTTTCAGTAATTCGTCAAAAAATATTATGAATTTATTTCGTTTTAGAGAAAATTCCTAATTTATTTTAAATTAGTACTTTCATCCATTCAAATCCTTATGATAAAACCCACACCAACTTGAGGACTCAGTTGAAATCATTATTCAGCCAAATCAAATTGAACGGAAGGAGCCCCCCCGGCGCGCCCTTGAAGCTGCTATATACGGTAACGCAGTGTCTTGGCAAGATGACCAGTCCTTTCACCAAGATATTCATCAAAATCGACACGCTGAAAAGAAGTGACAAACAAAAGAGAAGGAATTTATAGCGGGAGGTCGTCTTGTTTTGGGCGCAAACAAGTTCTAAAGTTAGTCCACATTTTATAATAAGACAAAAATGCAGCCAGTATTCTTGGCACAATGCCAAAATAACAACATTAAGATATTATATTCAGTTTATTTAATTAAGTTTTTAATTTAGATTCTAGTTAGGTAGATAAATATCATGTAACTTTTTATAACAAAATGTCATTTTAAGATTTTAAGTTGTATAATCTGAAAATAAAGACGAACCACGTTCGTTAAGTTTACTATCTGATACTATTTCTGATTCCTATATATTTTTTTTGTGTCTTCTCATTTCTTTCTTAGATAATGTAATTAGAATCACAAATTGACATACTATTAAAATTTAACTGTAAAAACCTAGATTATTTTACAAAAAAAAAATGATACTCCTAGCAACAAGAAATATCTTAAAATATGACTACCTACACTCAGCCTAACATCAAATAATCTGATTCAGAATAAGTACCGAATAATCTGAAACATTTCAGTAGGCGACCAAATCGACATGTCGAGTCGAGATAGACAGATAAGTCCGCTGGAGTGCTGGGCAAACAAGCGGATAACTTTAAAACGAATTATTGAACCATTATCTAGATAACCTAACCTAGTTTTGGAGATAAGTTTCGAGATTATTGACACTTCTTAGGAACGGCTGTTACACAAGACAGATTTTTTTTTTTAGGAAAAATTATTCTGGTTGGGCTAGCCCCAAAGTAAGTTTTAAACTTGTGTTATGGGATACTAACTTAACGATATTATATTTTTTAATAAATATATATATAGATAACCACCCAAGACCCAGGACAATTTGAAAAAGGCCATTTGCCAACTTGTCTTGGCTGGGGATCGAACCCAGAACCTCCGGATTGGTGGACTAGCGTATTGACCATTAGACTACGGAGGTCGTAGATGTGGACTGAAAAATATTTTTGGCTAGTTAAATAAATTATTAAATAAACGGGCAAGTGCGAGTCGGACTCGTACATGAAGGGTTCCGTACCACCGTACAATGTTTTAAAACGCTGAAGAAACACGTTTCTTGTATGACGACCCCCTTTAATTATTTTATTTTTAGTATTTGTTGTTATTGTGGTCATAGTAATACATAATTGGTGAAAATTTAAAGTATCTAGTTAATGCCATTATAAAGATCAAGTTAAAAACGCTGAAAAAAACACGTTTCTTGTATGACGACCCCCTTTAATTTTTAATTATTTGTATTTTTAGTATTTGTTGTTATAGAGGCCACAGTAATACATAATCGGTGAAAATTTCAAGTGTCTAACTATTACGGTTCAAGAGATAGATCCCTGTGACAGACGGACAGACAGCGGAGTCACAGTAATAGGGTCCCGTTTGCACCCTTTGGGTACGGAACCCTAAAAATATTGTGTATGTATTTTTTCTTTTCTCTGATTAGCAAATAATGACGGAGATACAGCGCATTTCAATTCCGCATGGCGTCACGATCTAGTGCGATTTTCACTAAACGGTGACGTTAATCGCCCCCACTCCGAAACTTTAATGCATATATCTTTGTGAATTTTTACTACTTTGATATCCCGAAAAATATGGTTCCCTTATTTTTGGATAATCTAACTGATAATATTTTTCGAACCCAGCCACATCCGTATTTAACCACATTGATTTGGCTCTTTGTCTTCTATGATTCAAACTCTAGTCCTATGATGCAGTGGTAACTATCTACGTGACCCTTATTATTGAAAGGAAAGCCGAACGAATTTTTAGGATTTTCCCTAGCTTCCTTGATAATCTGCAATGATGGTGGTCCTAACTACGTGGAAAAACAAATGCATCTCATCAAACTCTAGTAGGTAGGTACTTCCTAGATTGCATTATTTGCGTAAAACAAACGTAACAAGGACCACCAAAGTTGCAAGAGACGCATTGTAGAATTGTCGGTCGTTTTGGAAATCCTTGGGGGAGCTATGTCGTTGTATGTTGGATAAATATGCATTTTTTCCTATTTTGTTGTATCTTTCTTGGGTAAAGTATCTTATAAAAAGGTTCAGTATATGTTGTTTTTGCCGTGTGGTTCCCGGCAGAGTAGAATAGGACCACTCTTCCCGTGGATGTCGTAGAAGGCGACTTAAGAAATACAAGCTAAACAAAGCTCAAGCAAACATCAATGAGACCTCTCTAACCCGTCTGACCAGCGTGGGGAGTGTAGGTTAAATCCTCTGGTTCTGGTAGTACAGAGAGGGTTGTGCTCCTACAGGGGAGACTAAAAAGGGCCCGCTGATGAAGATGATGATATGTTGGTGCCTCATACACACACACGCAATGCCTTTACATACTCGTAATTCTGACAAACGCTCATCCATTCATGCTATTTCCAGAAAGCAAACAAAATCTTCCTGCGTCTTGAATGATCTCGCATACCAGTGTAACCAGACTCGAAAACAAACCATCTCGATACATATTCGATTCCTCGAAGTCTTAATGGCAAAATGAAAAGATCACAGAAGAACAACTCAGATACCTGCCGATGTATTACTCTACCATACGTATAAACTAGCTTTTGTCCACGACTTCGTCTGATTGCAATTTTATGTAAATTTATCTGGAACCTGTAATAAAAACACTTAATTGCACCAACACCCTTAAAACAAACACCTCTGCCACTCCAACCCGTCTGGCCAGCGTGGAGAGTGTAGGCCGAATCCTCTGGCTGCTCTGACCAAGTATGGCTCTGGTAGTACAGAGAGGGTCGTGCTCCTGCAGAGGAGACTAAAAAAGACCTGATGATTATGACTTGAAACTGTGGTCTTATATCGCTAAGGCTATCACTTACAGGCTAAATTTGGGTGACAGGATTGGCTGAAAAATAAGATTTAAGAGGTGCAATTATGAGAATAATGTAACTTCATTAAATAGTGATATCAAGCAGTAAAAAATATAGAGAATAAGTAAGTATAGGAACTAAAATATAAATTAATCTAGGTAATAAGCTATCTTCATGCCAATCTGTTAAGGTGAAGTAGTAGCATAAGTGGCGCCCTCATTTGAAATAAATTGATTGGACTAATAGTCCATTTTAAAATGGGTTTTCGCCAAAAGTGGCCACTTTTGGCGAAAACCCGTTTTAAAACTAAATGCACTATTAGTAATAAATTCAAAGGTTATTCATAAAATAGTTTGAAGGTCTGTTTAGACATTGATACAAATCGAATTTTTAAATATCACCATATTTAGTTTTAAACAATTTATTTCAAACGAGGGCGCCACTTATGCTACCATTTCACCTTAAGCTTTTTTGCGTGATTGAATACTTAACAAACATGAATGTCATAAAAATCTAAACTTGAGTAAACGCGCCTGTGAGGATCGAACTCGTGTAACACAGTCACAGAGCTAGTGTCTAAACTACTTCACCACCATCGCTTCTTGCTTACTCTGTGGGTAAAACCTTGTTTTGGGTAAATCTATGTTGGTGAGTGGAGTGCACATCTGTTCCCTTGTTTGTTTGTGGTCGAAGCCTCAATGGACGCCCATTCACGATCGACGTAACGGTACTTATGGTCTATCGGCGTCCAGCTTTATGAGAACTGTGGGCTGGTACATACAGCACTCAATTAATATTTCTACATACTTCTACGACGACCACTTGAAACTTGAAACTTGAAAAACGTATCTGTCTGTCTGTATTTGAGAGTCAAGCTCTTGCCGATGTCATTGTGTGGAAAGAGGCACACACAATGACTTTTTTTTGGCAGAGATAATAAAGTGGTTTGCCATTGCCGTCTACATTTTACCTCCATTTTAACGTAAATTAATAGTCACTAGTGTGTAGGTTGCCTTCGAGTGGTCGGATGCTCAAGACCGAGCGAATTGGAGAAGAAATAGCCGGAAAGCGGACCCCTGGCTTCGCAGCATTACAGCTGAGTATGCAACTGGGAATGCGCTGAGGTAAGAGTGTGTAGGTTTCGTTACGGTGTTTCCTTCATCTGAAAAAGGTAGCTGGATACAGGTCGATTCTTATTGGTCATTTTGGAAATACTTTATGTCTGGTGTGATGAAGATCACCTACTTCCAAGAAGCATCATTATCATCCAAGCGGTTGCATCGTCAGCGGTTACGCTCCAGAGCCCGGGGTCCGTTACCTTACCTAGGTGATTTGACGAGGTTACTGGTTTTACACAGAGTGACTGCCGTCTGACCTCCGCAACCCAAAGGGTAGACCAGAACCAATCCTAGGATAGGTACAAACGCTAGATGGCGTTCGGGACCAACAGTTTTACGTTCCTTCCGAAGCACGGAATCATCTTACTTTTCGGACAATCAGGTGAATCAAGCCTGCAATATCCTAACCAGACTGGAAACAACTTTTCAGACTGTATACTTCCCAGTGGGATTTGAACCCACAACCTCCGGATCACAAGGCAAACGCCTTGACCACTGGACCACGGAGGCATTTAAACAGTAGCAGTAGTTGAGTACTTTCAAGAAGCAATGTATAAGTATCAATTTTAGAATAGAAAGTATTACAGAAAACCTTTAAGGCCGTACCTGAATTTTCCGGAGTCTAGTGCTGCCCCCATTTAAAATAAATCATTTAAAAAAAACACGGAGAATTAATTTAAAATTTTGCTACTACCAAGGCTTAGATAACCCTTCAAAGTGTTTTATGAACTGCTGTTTACAGTTTTTAATGAAAACGTTAAGCTTTACATTAGCCAAAAGTGGCCGTTTTTCGCAAATGTGCGTAGTAAAGCTCATCGTTCACACTTTAAACTGTAAACAGTAGTTCATAAAATACTTAGAAGGGTTATCTAGGACTTGGTAGTTGCAAAATTTTAAATTATGTGTACGTTTTCTTTGAAATGATTTATTTTAAATGGGGGCAGCACTGGTCCCCGGAAAATTTAGGTACGGCCTTAATTCAGAAACCTAGAGGAAAACTGATTTCCTTACATTGCCTACTCTTCATGCAACGCTCCTCTCTTTCCTTGATGGGTCATAAAAGTCAAACAAGGAATGTAGATGAAGGAACTACAAAGGAAATATGAGGAGTTAGGTGGCCCAGCGGGAGTACGCAGTGCTAGCGGTTTCGCAAACTGGGCGTGGTCTGCGCTAGATGATTGACCACTAATGGCATAAAAAAATCTCGAGTTGGTGGTATGTGGCATGATCGAGCCTACCAGCCCTAACAGCATTTACCGTTGACAATTGGCCAACGTCGGCGATCAGTTCGCCAACAATAAATGCTACTAGGGTAGTGGTATTTATGATAACTCTTTAGTTTTGTTTTTAAGCTTCTAAGCTAAATATGAGCCTAGTTTTGGTTTTGTGTTAGTTTTTCGGAAATCATTGTTTATTTTTAATTTGAGTTAAATCCACGAGTCTCCCATTCTCCAGGAGTATCCAGTGGAGTATGCCGTTGCCTCGTGTTTAACTGGTACTTTGACGATGGTACACCCAGAGGTCAAGCCACACTGGTCGGAGTAAGAGATCTCTTAGGATGCGAGTCTCGTGCGATACTTCCGTGAAGCATGTGTGTCCATTCACACCAGCACGTAGATGACGTTTGTTTATTTCTGTGATGTCCAAATGCTAATGGGACGAACAGTTATCATTTCTCGAAAGTCGTCGATCCATATTTTTAATTTGTCTGTTCTCTCAAGTACCTACTTGGATATGTAACATCTCACAAAATATATTGGAACTATTTTAAGGGTGAATTTAGTATATTTAGTGTGGTTCTCCCATACAAATTGACCTAACAGGTGATTCGAGTATGTATGGGATTTTATGTTGTAAAAACATTTTACAACATAAAACAAAATATTTTTCATGTATCGATATATTTCTATTCTATTCTAAATGTTTCTTAGAGAAAGTTTAAATTTTATTATTTAATTTTATTACAGAGAATTGTAACAGGCGGACTTATGGCCGTTGGCCTTCAGGTGATGCTGAAATTAGATCATTTCGGAAATAGTGCAAAAATTGAAATGCTTGCAACTAGAAACACTTACTACTACAATATAAACCTACCTACATACCTAATAGAAATACACAATATTACTATTACACAAATTGTTCAGTACCATGGACTGAATTCACCCTTTAAGGATAGTTTCAGTATTTCAAGAATATTTACAAAACTATTTTTAATTTCACGTGTCTACTTATATTCAAGGATATTATTACTAATTAAGCTAATTATTAAATACGTCCCATTAATATTTACATAATAAGGAAAGTGTGAATTTCTAGAATTGAAATAGCTGGAGGCAAAACTGTTATTATCCTGAGTTATTCAGGGACTTATCATGTTGACATTTGTGTATAATTTATCCTACAAATATAAGAGTCATGGCTTCAGGTGATATAATAATATTTATCTACACCCATGCTATAAATCCTCTATAAAAGTTTCTGAAACAGTTAGCTTATTTCCAACATTATAACAACCAGTGTCATAGTAACCGTAATATCATCCAAACGCGTGATATAATGTTGTACTATATTTCATTATGCCATCAAATCTTTTTTTTTAAATTCATAAAGATAGAGGGATCGAGCCTCTATCTTTATGAATTAAAAAAAAAAAGAACCATAAGTGCCATTCTTGAAACGCGGATTCACGTAAACGAATGATTTTTTCCTTACAAAAAAACGTTCGATTAGTAAATCCGCATTTGAAAAATGGCACCAATAACTTGCACGCGCGTTTCACTAACACAGATTCGAAATTAAAAAAAACATGTTATTTGAATTTTCGTCGTATCCTGGCATTTTTGTTCGTAAATAGCATTTCAAAAAATGATTATTTTGTTGTTTACAAAAATGAGTGATACATTGATAATACCTACACCACCAGATATCTCTAATGCAGCAAAGGACATTTCTAACCAATTATTACCAGAAAAGTCGAGAAAACGTGTAATTAGTATATTTTCAAGAATTATCCGAAAAATTCAAATCTTCATCCCTATGGACCTTCTATTCAATGCTCAAAAGTACGCTGAGTATTAATCACAACGTGGATATCTCAAAATATTCAAAATTAATGGCCTTGCTAAAACGTAAAACAGAAGGCTATACCTTTTATAGAGGATTCATATTATGGGTGTAGATAAAGTATTGTATGCAACTTTTCATAATTAGGTATTAAAACACTCATGTGATACTATTATCACACTCGGCTTCGCCTCATGTGATAAACCCACATTCGTGTTTTAATACCCCTTATTATATCACAGTTGCATAAATTAAACTACTCGTAGTAAGGACCAGCTAACGGATTACCGTACCGGGGTGGAAAATATACATACATACTATCACGCACGTTTTTATCCACAGTTAGAGCATTTTGGGTCTTGAATGAATGAATGAAAAACTCTTTATTGCACCTAAAAAATAAATAAAAAATTAACAAATAATATATATATATATTTGACCTCTATCTATATATATATATATATATATATATATATAGAGATATAGAGAGAGAGATATATATATATATATATATATATATATATTGTCAACAAGTCTTGCAGCTTTAAGCAGACAGAGTCCAGGGCCGCAAGACTCGAAGGCCACTTTTAGCGTTATGGTGGAGGAGAAGGTGTAAATAGGAATCAAAATAGCGATGGGCGATGCGGCTAGCTAAGCCGCATCGCCTATTAACATAATTTGAATTTGCGCCCATTCCCTCGATCAGCTTCTATGATCTGCGCAGGAACAGAAGCAGCTGGTACATTCTAAGTTTTTTTCTTTTCTCCCAGACCAGCACAGAAGAATCATAATTAGGAAGTTTCATAGTTAATGGTGAATTAAGGTACTATAGGTTTTTTTCCGGACCAGTAAAAAAGGTAAGATAAGGCGAACGAAAAGGGTTGTAAGATCGATTGAAGCTGGAAATGGTCTAATAAATAATATTCTTTTTTTTTTCAATTAATAAACCTACGGCGACTCATCTAAAAATACTCGTACTGCATAAGTAATAAGATGTAAGTTGCATCAGTCAACTATCACTAAAATAAGTTTGTATTTAGAATGTATTGAACCTAGGCACGCACCAGATGATATTCTGAAGTTAATGCAGTCCTTCAGAATTCCCGAGGCGGGTGAGTAAGGCAAGGGGTTTCAATATAACCCAAAGGTTCGACGTGCTTCCCATTGTGGACCCTAAATTCAAGATAAGATGTAGTGAAGACAAGTTCAAATACAAAAACCGTAAAGAAATGTTCATTATCCGTCATCAAATGGAGATTGAAAAATCGCACGATCTCAAATTTAGATGACGTAAAGTTGAATTACCAAGAAAAGCTTATCCGTCATCAAATGAAGTTGAAAAATCACCACTAGATCTCAAATTCAGACGATGCAAAGTTGAATTACAAGAATAGATGTACTAATTAGGAAATTTTTATTTAACTTTATCACAAAAAATGTAACAGGCGGACTTAAGGCCTAGGGCCTTTTCTACCAGTCAACCTACAGGTGACGCTGATAAAAGCAAATTTTGGACGATTAGTACATTCAAATTAGCAATTTGACCATTATTTAACATTTACCTAAGACATATACTCATATGTATACTTTCTTATACATTCATAGACCTACATATAAAAATACACAAATATTTCTTAAATTCATAAACCCTACATAAACTACATAAATATTTATAATACTCTATGACAATTTGTGAAGATAATGAGCGCGCACAGCACTCTTAAATGCTTGGCGACTAGGGGCTTTGCGGATATCAACGGGAAGAGCGTTCCATAGCTTCACGGCTTGTCTGGTGAATGAATGATCGAAAAACCCACTCCTGCAGCGAGGCATATTGAGAAAGAGATTGTTGAAAGAACGAAGAACTTTGAGATGGGTATCACCCAGAATTAAATTAAAGCTTAATCATTTCGATATCGGTATCGCTCAAACTATTTTGCCGAAACCAGGTTCGATAATTGCAAAAAAAATGTATGGCATTTTCATATCTCCTCAGACGTGTGTTTCTTGGCTAGGATAGGATAGGGCTGACATGTCTTCTTCGTCTACGCGCATTCCCGATTGCATCCTCAGCTGTGCTGCTTCGGAGCCCGGGATGCGCTTTCCCGTTTTTTCTTCTCCTAATATAATATACATGTAAATGGTCACCCAAGGATGCCAAAGGCCTTGTAAAATGGAGAACAAATAGCCGGAACACTTTCAATGATTTGGCTATAGGTTTACAACCGGCCACCTGCCTGATTTCAATCCTCCTTGGGAATGCAATTGTAGCACGAGATGTTTGTGCTTAGCCCTTTAGTCGCCTCTTACGTAATCCACAGGAAGAGATGGAGTGGTCCTATTCTAACCCGGAATCACACGGATGGATAGGGCCGACATGTCTGTTAAGATAAAAGCTCATAAAAAAAAAGAAAAAAGAAGAATAGCAAAGGTCAATACCATCTTGAAATTAGTAAACATCCTATTACATCACATAGCAAAAAGACATTCGAAAGGAAGTTAAAAAAGCCAAGAGCACGGAAGCGGCGGCCGTTGCCTTCAGATGCGGTGCACATATTGATGAAGTTGTGTCCAACGAGCAGTCCCACCGAGATGGTAATGATCACCGAGAGGAGACGAGATTAGCATACGCGTGACGAGAACACGGATTGGAGAATCAGCATTTTCATTCATACGGGTATAATGTGGCTAGGTGTGTTTCATAGTTAATGGTGAATTAATTCAATTCAATTTACTTTATTTATTGCTTTTCACATTGTACAATGTAAATTTGACTGCCTCCGTGGTCCAGTGGTCAAGCGTACTCGTATTGAAATTGAAACCATGACAAATAAATGATTTCTTTCTTTCTTTCTTTCTTTCTTTCATGTATTACAAATGTGGGGATATTTCCTAATGAAAATTAGCAAAAAAGGTATTCTTTTTCTTGCTATTTTGTGTTCTATTAGTGATTCTGATTCCAAGATTTCAATATAGCTCAGTGTTTTAAAATCAACCTGTATTTTACATATTCAAATCACTTTACATAAAAATGCAAGAAAAATAATACTTTTTTTTACTAATTTTCATCAGAAAAAATCTCCACATTTGCAATACATGGCTAACGTATTATTATTTGTGTCAATGACCTCACTGTCGCTCGATTCCTCCGTATGACTGCCCCGCACCCTTCCCGCCGCCGACGCGCGGGGCGAGCGATCATATGGCGGTCGGTATCACTGCGATTGGGAATTTGCCGTACAACTTTGAGGGCTTTTATTTTTGGTTTTTATTATGAAACAAGGTAATTGTAATAGAACAAGTATATTTTTTTGCGCATAAAGAACTATCCTTGAATATAGAGGGTCAAAATCAGTCTGTATAGAAAACATCCAAGACCCAGATCAATCTGCAAAAGATCATTTTCCATCTTGACCTGAACTCCTGACCGGGGATCGAACCTGGGACCTCCGGTGTGACACCCTGGCATGATGACCACTAGGCCACAAAGGTCGTCATTAACACATTTACACATTAAGCTATTAACACTCTCGTTGTGGTCGTGGCTGTCTCGTGCGCGAGGTGCCTTAAATAAGATGACAATGAGCGATGGTGGTGATAACATCTCTACCTATTGTCTAATCTTACCGTACTTTTATAGTCGTGTAAGTGCTGATGTTTATAATGAATATGTTCTTTTTTCAAATAATGTAACACTATCACGTCTATATTTCTACCGGGATAGACATTGATAGCTTTCATAAGTTATGCAACCCAGGGCGTAATCGCACTTGGACGGATGACCACAAGTTGCATAAATATTTTTCTCGAGATCTTCCGTGCTTCGGAAGGCACGTTTAGCTGTTGGCCTCGGCTTTTACCATTGCATGGCAGTCGTCAAGCTATGACTTTAGGCAGCTTAAAAATCAGACATCAGTGTTGGCCACTTACATATATGAAAAACAAAACAAAGAACGGGGTACACCTAGAAGAACGAGGTAGACAGAGCCTAGGGCAGCAAGACCCGAACGCCACTCTTATTATTATTATTTTTTTAGGGTTCCGTACAAAAAATGAAAAAACGGATCCCTTATAGGATCACTCGTGCGTCTGTCTGTCCGTCCGTCTGTCACAGCCAATTTTCTCCGAATCTACTCTACTGGACTGGAATCAGGTGAAATTTGGTAGAATGTTGTAATCCTATGACCCAAATACATATGTGCAAAGTAAATTTTTTTTTTTAAAAGGGTAATTTTCGGGGGACAAATTAGGAAAAAAAAAGTTTTGCAAACCTTACTGTGTCATATATTAAATGAAAGGGCTCGTTATGAGGATCTCAAATATATTTTTGTTATTATTGTAAAATGAATAGTTTTGATTTTATTCATAAAAGAAGACGAAAATTTACCATTCCCCCCCCCCCCCTGTTCTCCGAAACTGCTGAGCCTAAAATTTTGAAAAAAATACAAAATATAGTTCATTGCTTTTAGATTACAGGAAAACCTATAAGAATTCAATCAATTGTACGGAACCCTCTCCACGCGAGTCTAACTCGCACTTGGCCGGTTTATTTATGTCATAGGACGGCAAACGAACAAGCGGGTCACCTGATGGTAAGTGATCACCGCTGCCCATAGACAACTGCAACACCAGGGGCGTAAAAAGAGCGTTACCATTTCAGGGGGGGGGGGAGGGGGCTCCGGCTCTCTCACTTACCGAACGAAGCATAGAAGCGGTGAAGCTACTACTCAGACGTCGATTTTCTGTGAGTGTGGTACTTCCCCGGACGAGCCGGCCCATTCATGCTACTCGTACTAGCAAAACTGAGTTTTGCCAGTAGCGTGGCTCTACCACAACTAAAAACTTATATACTATGTATTATAACAAAATATACTGAAACTATTATCCTTATAATTTTTGTACTCCCATACAAGTTGAGCAATCAGCTGATCTGAGTTTGTATGGAAAGCAAAAAAAAACATATTTCGATATATGTTCCTTGGGGAAAATTGTTCAGTATCATGGACTCAATTCAGTAAGACGTTATATAATATATAAAATAATAATGACAATACACGAAGACGTCCCGAGTTGTACAGTGCGGCTCGGGTCATCTTCGTGAAGGCGTCACGAATCTTATTCGCCCTGAAGAAGGCCTCCGGATGAAGTCGAAATGTCGTCCAGTAGCTGACTTTTAACGTGAGTTACCCATACCGCAAATAATTATTGGTACATATAGATATAGAGAAAGGTATGATGATGTGAACTGATCAGCTCTACGCATTTGCAAAATCTTCTAATCTTCTAACATTATCCATCCCTCATCTCGCACTGAATTATGAATAAATCTTTTTAAAGTAATTTTGTGTTAAGTGCGTAGTGTATTTTAACAATGCTAATTAATGTCGTGTATGCTCACAGAGGATCATTTTTGTAATAAAATTTTTGTAAGTACATTATTGTATAGCTATGGATTATTCTCAGTAAGTGAAATGTAATATTTCTTTATGAGAATGAATAAAGTTCTTAAACCACTAAATTCAAGCCATCCTTCTCTGGAATTCTCTTCCTGATTCTATTAGACGAGCGCCTAGTCGTTAGGCTTTTAAACGGGCGGTTCATAAACGGTATCTCCAAGAAGTCTCTTCTTCTCATGGTGTCCCTGCGCAGTAATTAGTAGTTATCCATATATGTATTTATTTATCCGCATACATATATACTTAGTTCTTTATGTATTATATTTCCATAATTATATATTTTATATATTTATTTTATCTATAGTTATTGTATTGGTATATATTTATTTAAAATTAATACTTAGGTAGGTATATTCTTGATTTATTCTTGTAGGTATTTATAGATACTTTACTTTAATTTTGTTTACACACTCTGTCTCACCACCCAAATTATTTCTCTACTTGGTCCAATGGTTGACTGGCAGAGAACGCCATAAAGCGTTAAGTCCGCCATTTGTACACTTTTTTATGTGCAGTAAAGTTTAAATAAATAAATAATATCTTGTTAGAACCTTAGATTGAATGATTGCGAGCAATGAAGTGTTGAGCTGTCCAGCAAGAATAAAGGAATGAATGATGTCAACAAAGTACGAGTACGATCTCGTCTGAAAAGTCGTGAATGGCGGTCTCGCGTTGCGGCTGTCATTGATAAGGGATGCGGTACAATGCGCCATTATGCGGTACTCGGAATGCGGTGTTGACTCTGTAGATGTCACTCCGCTCCCTTTGGCACTTAGCTTTAGCACCTAGTCTATACACGACAGTCTGCCACTTCAGAGATTCTGGATTCGATCCCCAGCGAGGGCAAGTTGGAAAATGGCCTTTTTAAAATAAAATTGTCTGGGTGTAGGACAGCGAAGAAATTTAAACATCAACGCGCTAAGATGAGAAGAATCATTGCTTAATAGCTAATGCGGTAATTGGTCCGCTGTTGTAGCTATTAAGCATGTGGGACCTCGACCTGTTCCGGCGCAGTCAGGGGAGTTCCCACATAGAAAATAGGAGAGAGAGTGGAGAACAGAGACTCAACAACACAAATACATATTAAATTTATTATACTGACACTCAACTTTGAATCAAAAGTTATAATTAGACTTTTAAATACTCATCATCAAAATTTAAGAGCGATGCTCTTGTCGGTGGAGTTTCTTCCATTCTTTTCTATCTTCCGCCAACCTCTTGATACGACACTGCTATCACCTTTTCCTTGACTTGCTTTATATAGCTGTGCCTTGGCTTTCCTCTTCTTCTTCTTCCCTCTTCTCCTTCTTGCCTTCTAGTATGATTCGCATAAAATTATCATGCCGTATCAAGTGTCCAAACATTTTAAATACTATGAAGATATTATAATAAATAGATAGGTAGGACTGAATATCTGATCAGGATAAGAGATGGAAGTGGAATGAGTCGAAATGAAGAGGGATGTGTATGATTGTAAAGCGGACAGGATGGATTAAGAAATGAGGTATGAAAACAAGATGCAGCATGCAGGTGGCATGCAGCATCGTTACAAGCAGATCAATTACCTGCCTGATTCGTTAATCAGGCAGGTATTAATATGTACCAACAAAGCACTAGGTACCAACGTCATAAAAACTTTTGGAGGGCATGTACCTATTACAAGCAAACCTGTGAAAGGTAGGTAATTTGTGTGCTATTATCTACGTGAGCGTAATAATTTTTTTTTCCTTTTATTTATATCCAAAAATAACAATAATTACAATTATATGCACCCATAAACCACGAAGGTTTGTCCGGAAGCATATTCTCTACATTCAATCTTAAAATTAGGTTAATATTCATCTGATAATATATAAGTACTTATATCTATGGTTAAGTATTAGTTATTAAATAAAATACATAAATCATCACAACACCGGTCGTTCACTGCAAGACCGGTTTTGTATGCATCTATAGATGGTGCATACAAAACCGGTCCCGACCCAACTTCTTAAACAGTCTACAGGTTGTTCAAAAAGTGAAACATAAGTTTTTTCTTTATATTATTTTTTGTTATTCTTTGTTTTTATTTGTTACCATACTTGCCAAGCTCAAAAGTCTGCTGCTTACGTGCCCTCCAAAATTTTGTATGATGTTGGGTATCTGTAACGTTAGTAATTTTCGATTGTCTCAAGTGCCTAAACGAACTGAAGCTGCGCGGCTGAAGTTCTGCGGCTAATTTATATCTTCGTGAAAAACGCGACGTAAGTTTGGCAAAGACCATTGTATTATAAAAATCTTTTTAAGCAAATAAAGAATTGAATTGAAAGTGTGTTGCTAGTAATTCAAATAGCATTGCAGGCGTAATTTTGGCGTAAGTTCGATCACGCAACTTCGGCATGTTTGGTACTATGCGACATTAACAGGAACTAATAAAAAGGTCTTGTAAAGAACAAACCTTCTTCAGTTACACGAATAAATCTCAACAAATATTGATTTAGAGGATCGATCGCTTTATCAGTGTCATACAGAACTAAATACGACTAAGTATATTTCAAATACTTATGTACCTAAGAGAAACATTGAATAACATAACTAAAACGTTAGATAGACCGATTTCGATGCGTTTTTTTTAAATCGAAAACCTTTTCTGTAGAGATAGCTCTAAGAGTTAAAAGTCTTAGAACTTAGTCTAAGCTATGGTTTAATGAAAAACAGTTCAGTCGTTCAAAGTTAGTAGAGGTGAACGCTTCAAAGTTCAAATGCTTCAAACTTTTTAATATGACTGGCCCCTTTAAATCAAGAGTTAAGAAATTCTTTGCAGAGTCATAAATTGAGTTATATAAAATATTTATTTTTATATTATAACTATGTAGTATATTCTTTAGGTATGTATGTAATGTATTCGTAGTGTTTAAGCTTTAATATTATACTTGTTCTTTTCATTGCTCTGTTCTTCCTTCCTACTAAATTTGTAATTGTCCTCTGCCCTACTGGTCGACTGGAAGAGATCCCTTCTGGGATAAGTCCACCATTTGTAAAATTACCTTTGTTATTTTATTATGTGTAGCTATCGTTAATGTACAATCAAGTTTTTTAAAAAATTTAAATAAATAAACTTGTTAGTTTTTCTGATGACTCATCATCATCATCATCTTCTCCGCCTTCTCCCTTTTTTTGTTTTCTATTGTTTATTCTATCTGTACTAACCCCCCTGTCCATCATGTCCCGCTTGACACATTCCCTCCACGTCTTTCTTGGTCGTCCTCAATCTCTGTGGCCATCCACCTTCAAGTTAACCATTTTGTTAGCCAGATATATTTATAAACCGGTTGAGCAAAGTGTCGAGAAGAACATTTTAAGAGTAGGTACTTAAGAATAGGAAATTCTTAAAACTTCGAAAGAAAATATCCCTAGCTAGTTTGTAAAAATAAAATAACTCCTTAAAGTTGAAGAAAAAAAAAGAAAACGACAAGAAAATAAAAAAAAAAAATTTAAAAACCACAGTGGCCACAAATCAATAAAATAAATGCCATTCTCGATAGCACCGAGCGGAGTACGTAAATAGCAAGTACATGATTCGCATCATTATTAGCTCAGCTTATTTGCATGCAGTTTGCATCAACATCTTCTGAGATGTTGAGGAAAGCACGAAGCGTGCATATTTTCTACTTTTTATGGCAATGAACATATTTTTCGTTTTTTAGGGTTCCGTAGTAAACAAAGAACCCCTATAGTTACGCCATGTATGTCTTTTTATCGGTCTGTCTGTTCGTGGTTTTACTCAGAGACTATCTACTAGAAAACTGTAATTTGGTATGGGTATGTAAGTATATTAATCACGTCGAAAAAGTAAATAAAATCTTGAATACATATAAAGTGGGTATATTTTTTTTTCTCGACTATCCCATGTTGTAGGGTATTGTTGAATAGGTCTTTCAATAATACTTTGAGTTTGTGATTACCATTTTTCGATTTAGGTATCTATTTGTGAAATATTTGCAAATTTTTGTAAGAGTCAAATGTCCTCGTCCCCCCTCTGTCAGCTAAACAGTTGTACATATATAGACATGAAAAAAAATCATAGACATGTAAAAAAAATCATGGCCATGTGAAAAAATTCATGGCAGTAGTGTATTTCTCGAATTTAAAAGGGAAACTACAAGTATTCGATGTGTGACTTAGCAATCCAAACTTGTATTGAACTTGCATAATTATGAACATTTCATCACGTTACATGATTTTCAGGTTATATATTGTAGCAGGAAAATTACATCACTAGCATTATAACAACCAAGTTCGGGTGTAGTATTATTCTGAGAAGTGAACTCGATGAAGCCGATTACTCGTGAGTTTCCTGCGAATTTCAGTGACGAGTTGAGATGGTAATACCCGGTGTTGGATAGATTGGTGATCATCGACCACAGTATTCCGTTTTGGCGAAGTGCGGGCTTATTCTGGATGGTAAGTGATGACATATAAAATTACAATTAAAATTTTAAGGAGAGTTTTTGGCCGGAAGTCAAGGGGTTCGGTTGGGGTTTGCTTTAAATTATTTTACAAATTGATTTTAGTGGACTTTATAATATGAAATTGGAGTTGTTTGGTGTTATAAATGCTCATAACATGAACAATGTGTGAAATAGTTAAGTGGACAGTCATAGTACGGCTGTAGTGATATTTATTTTGCGGACTGTGTGGGCGTCGTCCGCCACTCAATCGTCTATGTAAACCAGTGGACTCGTATAGATTTGTCGCCAGAAGCTCCCTTGCAGCAGTCAAAGGCCTACACCACCCTTTGATTGTCTAGTTAGGATTAAGTTAGGTTAGGATTAAAGAACAAAATTAAAGATAGGCTCTAAAGGACTTGTATCCAGAGCCGTAAAATTATTTAATAAAAAAAAAAAATTAAGGTAATTTATAATGTGAAAGTTTGAGAATAATTGTATTTTACTCATTGAATAACAACTAATTAGTTCGTCCAGAACTTTGAACTCGTAACCTAAACTATTTGATATCTCGGTAAAGGTTAATAACTAAGTTGGTGGACCTCGCCACATTGCAGAAAAAACTCGGAACATAATTTAACATGGGGAGCCCATGACACAGATTGAAAAACGTTTGGTAAGCGCCATCATTAAAAGCTCATGTTCAATTAGTCGCCTTATAATTTTATTACTTATGTATCTTCTTTTTGGATTCACTGGTCTTTTCACGGGATATGTAGAGTACGCGTCTAAACATACTCAGATATAAGTACATAAGACAAAGGCTACTTAACTAACAAGTAATTGTATAAAATATATTTTAAAAAACAAGCTTTTATTTCAAGCCATTAACAAAAAAGTTTTAAGTGCTCCTTAAGACGAAACAATTAAGCCCAAACTCAAGGTTATGTTGTTTCATCATAGATATGCCGTAGCCACTTCGGGCTTCACCATGAGATCAGGTCATTGGTACTATAATATTGCATTGGCACCCAACTAACTTATGTATGTGAAGTTTCAGCTCAATCGAATAATGGGAAGTGGGTCTAATTTAGCCTGCAAGATTTGATTACAGACATCCAGCCAACGGGACAGGCGAAACTAAATTAAACGTGGCTAGGACAGATTAGTCTCTAATATGTGTTTTGTTTTTACCCATTTTACTTTACAGGTCACACGTGTCAACAATTCTAAAATTTGTTTTTTTTTTTTTCCTATTGTAATTTTTTATATTCATAGCACTAGAATATACCCTCTGATTTCACATAGCGGCTATTGTGTGGATTCTGCGTATCGGAGATCGGGCGCGAGCCCTGAATACTGATGCAGTCCGAGATGGAGCGGTGACGAACAGTATTGTTATGTGAGGTGGCTGGATAGTGTACTTATACATACCTATGTGTAGGACGTATAGCTGTACAATTCTATTTACATATGGTCAACACGTTGAAGTTGACTGCCTCTGTGGTCCAGTGGTCAAGGCGTTTGCCTTGTGATCCAGAGGTCGCGGGTTCAAATCCCACTAGGATGCATACTTTTTGAAAGGTTGTTTCCAGTCTGGTTAGGATATTGCAGGCTTTCTTCGGAAGGCACGCATTACTGTGGGTCCTGAACGCCGTCTAGCGTTTGTTTAAACCTATTCTAGGATTGGTTCGGAGGTCAGACGGCAGTCGCTCTGTGTAAATACCAGTAACCTCGTCAATCACCTAGGTTAGGTAGCGGACCCCGGGCTCTGAAGCATTAGCGCTGAGGATGCAGCCGGGAATATGTTCGGATGATGATGATGGTCAACATGTTGAAGGAGCGACTCAACCAGCTCGTCAATGTGGACAACTTTTCCTATGGGACGTATGCCGGAATCGCCATCTCAGCGCGTTCCTGGTCGCATCTTTAGATGATGATGTTATATTTTCTTGTCTCTCTCTCTCTTATCTCAGCGTCTGTCTACGAAGACAAAAATAATATATTAGTAGTTAAAAAAAAAAGTTTAAGTAATATATCAGTACTTAAGTACCTAATGTACATTTATGGAGTAAGATTTCTACGTCAGTTATGTTATCTTTACTTTGTCAAGCAAGAAGCAATTATTTTTCTTACATATTATACTTATCAACATAGTAACTCGTCAGACACTTTGTCTTTCAGTCACTCTGGTCAGTCACTTGTAGTAATATTCATCTCGAGAGTTCAATGAACTGCTGTCTCATCGTGAATGTTATATTTGTCGTAAGAGTAGAGTAAAGGACTAATAAACATCCCTTGCACCAATGGTACCTACGAGTATTACCAAAGAAGGCAAACAAAAGGCAGGCGGTGAGCATTGATATATAATATCATAAACATTTATTTTTTCAAAGACGCCCACACAGTCCGCGAAACAAATATCACTACAGCCGTACTAAGACTGTCCACTTTAACTATTTTACATATTGTTCATGAGCATGAGCCTTTATAACACTAAACAACACCAATTTCATATTATAAAGTCCACTAAAATCAATTTGCAAAATAATTTAAAGAAAACCCCAACCGAACCCCTTGACTTCCCGCCAAAAACTCCATCATAAACATTGGCCCCTGTTCTATTTTTGAATATATGGCGGCGTAGATTTATCATACGAATTTAATTTTCAAACTTACTAAGTTGGAAATTTATTTTTTTCACTTTGCTGTGTTCCTTGTATTCTTACACACCAAGGCATGTTTAATCCGCTAGATAACAACAAGTCAAATCAGACACTTTTTTGTACACGTCAAAACAAACATTTTCTATGGGATTTGTATGAAAAACAAAACCAAGGTTTTTGGAGTCAAATAGCGCTCCTAATATCAGATTTTCTGCATTAATAAATTTAAAATCATGTCGAAAATGACAAGTGACAATATTTTGTGATGTTTTATTCTCTTAACAGTACCAGACAATTTATTTTTGACCCAGTCATCTCTATGTTTTCGTATGGTTTTCGCTTATATACTGTAGAAAGTACTAGGCATTCGGCAAACAATAACTAAGTACTCACACATTATACCAACAAAGTTATGTTTGGTCAGTCACTCGTGGAGATGTTCATCTCGGGAGTTCAGTCAACTGGTCTCTCATCGCGAATGTTATCTTGAATCAGACGCATTGGACCGACAAACTATGTACGAGTATCTGGAGGTAGGGTTACCTGCGTATTATGTACATATTTTATAAATATTTAATTTTATTCAGCCACCAGCCTTGGGGATCTTGCTGCTGACGGTGTCGATTTGGGTTTCATTGGTTCTTAATTAGTATTAGTTTTAGATTTAATGTATTGCTGTTAGTTTCATCATCAGGTCTTTTTTAGTCTCCACTGCAGGAGCACGACCCTCTCTGTACTACCAGAGCCATATATTAGCCAGAGCAGTCGGAGGATTTGGCTTACACTCTTCATGCTGGAGATTGGAGACGTACTGTTAGTTTAAAAAATAGAAACAAGAAACGTAGAATGTACCAGCTGCATATCTTTCCGCACAGATTGTAGAAACCGATCGAGGAAATTAGTAAAAATTTGAAACATGATATGGGGGTTCGGCTAGCGACCCATCAATATAAGATTACCCTTTCCACCTTCTCGCCCACCATCACGCTATAAGTGGCCTTTGGGTCGTATGGTCCTAGGCTCTGTCTGCTTAGAGCCGCAAGACCTAAAATACGAGTACTCTGTGCTATTAAGGATAAAAAGGTGATAGTGAGTGTATGAGTATTATATATAAATACTTTTCCTACTTTAAGTTTGCAGTTATAAACAGATAAGTCTGTATACACGTACGTTAGCACATATTGTATTGATGATATACATGTATAAATTCCCAATCCCAGTGAGAAGCATACTTTGTGAAGAGTTGTTTTCAGTCTGGTTAGGATATTGCAGGTTTGAATCACCTTTATTCTAAAAGAAAGATAATTCCGTGCTCCGGCAGACACGTAAAGCTGTGGGTCCCGAACGCCATCTAGCCTTTGTTTTAACCTATCCTAGGACCTACCTGAACTGACCTACCAGAACAATTCTGGTCTACCCTTTGGGTTACGAAGGTCAGACGGCAGTCGCTCTGTGTAAAACCAGTTACCTCGTCAAATAACCTAGGTTAGGTAGCGGACCCCGGGCTCTGAAGCGTTATCGCTGAGGATGTAACCGGGAATACGCTCGGATGATGATAATGATTGATAAATCCAGATCAATTAAAAAAAAACCTCCAAACTCCTTAAAGATCGCCAGCCCTAGTACATAGTAAGTCGTCTTATATAATTTATTCAACACCATCCGAGCCTGCGTCGATTCTCACGCCGACCGACCTGCACTCGAAGGAAAAGGTTATGAATCGATCCTCTCAACTTACCCATTTAAAAACCGACCTTTTCATATTAGCCTTAAGTTCTTTTTGACTTGTATATATTTGTAGTTACGTTGTTTATGTTTAGGATAATTTATTTCATTTGGAAAAGGCAGGATACGTGTCCCTCTGTCTTCACGCACCAGCGAGTTGCCGTGAGCATGTTGGGTCTTGAAAAAACCTAATGGCCCCACATCTTGCCGCGCAAACCATTAGCAGAATGGTTTTATCTTTTGTTCGAATTTCCGTTGGAATAAATTAGTGTTTGTGGTTGACAATAAATTGCGGATGGCAGGCGATGTACTCTTTATACCTACGTAACGTAGTTATTCCTTGTAAGGCTGTCTTGTAAATTGGACTAATTTTCTTGGTGTGTTGACCAGATTGGTTGTAAAGATCCCAATGACTAAATTCAGCTCTACACATGATTCAACGTATAGTTTCTTATATTTATTGTTATCTTAATCAGTTTGACTCTACATTTTTTGTTAATAGTTAAGTAAGTAGATACATTTGCCTTTACTTCCATCTACTACACTAGCTTTGACTTTTCACAATAGAGTAAA
Source organism: Acrobasis repandana (assembly GCA_963576875.1). Classification (NCBI taxonomy): domain Eukaryota; kingdom Metazoa; phylum Arthropoda; class Insecta; order Lepidoptera; family Pyralidae; genus Acrobasis; species Acrobasis repandana. The sequence continues at coordinate 7,556,684 of OY756238.1, forward strand.
TTAACTATCTAATGATGTACTTACCTAAAGCCAAAACGCTTGGGATAGCGCCCTGGAGGTCATTATTAAAATTATACCTATATGAATACTGCGATAAGTAGTCTTCAAATTATTTTAAAAGCAACTGTCTTATTTTGAGAAACAGGTGTCCGCAAATCTAAATTCAGAATCTGATTTTTGAGTATCACTGTTTGGAGGCCCGGCTAGATCGAATAAATTCTTACAAGAACAGAAAAAAAATGCATTATCTCTCAATGCTATCCTACAACATTCCCAAGGCTCCCACTGGAGCGCCTGGGGCAAGATGCGACCTTCGCGGTCCGCTGGCGAGGGGACCCTAACTACATGGTATCTTTACATACGACTTAGGTTTTATGTGTCTGGTGGCATAACCTTTTTGCTTCTCTGGCGTATTTTTAAAAAGGTTTACTGTTTTGTGTCTGTATGTAGGTTGGTTTAGGAGTAACAAATATTTAGTATTGGTACTTTTGCTCTGGATATGGTCCATTAGATTAGAGGACTTCTTACCATGGAAAATTAAATAATAGGTAGGTAGTAATTACCTATCTTTTATTTATTACTAGCTTTTGCCCGCGGCTTTGCTCGCGTATCCCAAATCCCACGAAACATTACTTTTTTCGAGCGGAAAGGTACCCTATATCCTTCTCAGTATTCCTAACTATATGAATGCGAATTTCCAAGACAATTGGTTAAGTAGATAAAGCGTGAAAAGGTAACAAAAAAACAAATATGAAAACTCACTATGTCATTTATAATATTAGTTAGAATTACATGGCACACATTACACATTGGTACCCTTACACACGACTTAAGTTTTATTTGTTTGCTTGGCATAACATTTTTGTGCTCCTCTGGCGAGTTTTAAAAAGAGGTTTGCTGTTATGTAGCTATGTAAATTGGCTTAGGTATCGTTGTTTTGGGTAAGGTCCACGACGGGACTCTATCTTCTTCTGCCTTATCCTTATCCTTATCCCAAAGGCAGTTTTCTTTTACATTTCTGTTTGTAAGTTGTTTCAGGTTCTCGTAGATGGTCCAAAAGTTTTCCGACTTTTTCATTAAAATTCTATATTTACAAGGGGCGTAGCGTTGTGTAGAGTTGCTTGCTTGCTAGCTATTTTAAACTTTATACAGCTATGGATAAAAATGAACTTGCTCTGTAGCTTGTTCGTGTCATTTAGGCACTAGTTGGTCAACACTAAGAACAATAACCATCTCAGGGTCAACACATTTGGCATTTTGACGAGCAGTCAATAAGGCCGTACCTGAATTTTCCGGTGTCCAGTGCTGCAACCATTTAAAATAAATCATTTCAAAGAAAACGGCGACATCATTTAAAATTTTATGAACTACTGTTTACAGTTTAAAGAGGGAACGTTAAGCTTTACTACGCAAATTTGCGTAGTAAAGCTTAAGGCCGTACCTAAATTTTCCGGGGTCCAGTGCTGCCCCCATTTTAGATAAATCATTTCAAAGAAAACAGAGACATCATTTAAAATTTTGCTACTACCAAGTCCTAGATAACCCTTCAAAGTATTTAATGAACATTACTGTTTACAGTTTATAATGATAACGTTAAGCTTTACTATTGCGTTTTCTTTGAAATGATTTATTTTAAATGGGGGCAGCACTGAACCCCGAAAAATCCAGGTACGGCCTTAACGTTCTCATTATAAACTGTAAACAGTAGTTCACAAAATAGTTTGAAGGGTTATTTAGGACTTAGTAGTACCAACTTTTTTAATGATGTCTCCGTTTTCTTTAAAATGATTTATTTTAAATGGGAGCAGCACTGGACCCTGGAAAATATAGGTACGGCCTTAACGACTGACAAAAATTTATATGTATTGAGAATAAACACTTATTTTGCTTGTAAACGTATACCAACGCGTGGGGCGAGCATTTTTAATTTAGATGATCTACATAATTTAAAAGAGGATATCTAAATGTTTTTATTGCAGTGATGTTTTAAGTACTTTGAGAGTTAAGAAACAAAACCTAGGAGGTACTTTCTCATTGTCCTACAGTTTTTCAGAGTACCTAATGTATGAACAATTATTAGTTTCAGTCCCGATGTGTGTTCGTAATAAAATCTTGCAAGCTAAATTAGAGCCACTTCACATTATTCGATTAAACTGAAACCTTACATATTTATGTAATATTATGGTACCAATGACCCGATCTCATGATGAAGCCGGAAGGTGGCCACAGCAACTCTGTGATACTGATAATACAACATAACCCTACCGAGTTTGGGCTCAATTGATTTGTATTTAGCACTTTAAACTTTTTAGTTCATTGTTTTGGTTAAAAGCTTGTTTTTAAAAATATTTTTAAATAATTACTTGTTTATGTACAGAATTCACATTCCCACAATGGGTCATTGTACTAGGATGACATATTTGCATAGGTACTTATTACGATTGTATGCGGTCACAAAGAGGTAAGTACCTATTTACGAGCATTTGGTAAAAACTTTAACATGTGATATTTACACAACCACAAAATATGAAGTTTCGCAGTTTAATGGATGTAGTTAGTCCTGAAAATTACATAATTCCCTCTTCGTGGACAATGATGGATACGGTTATTTTTTCTTTAAACATTGATTAAAAAGCCTTGATATGAATAGAATCACTCTCTCTCTCCCTCTCCCTCTCTCATCTTAGCGAACGAGGTTGTATACCTACAGGTTGATTTTGCACCCCATAGCTATATAAAAATCTTGTTATCAGAATTATTAATAGAACTATCTGAAATGACCGCCTTTGTACCTTTTGCTGTATTGCTCTTGATGTTACGTAATTTTGTATTTGTTTATTTATTTATTTATTTATTAAAACTTTATTGATCCACAATAATAATTGTTTACAATTGGCGGACTTAACGCTAATAGCGTTCTCTCCCAGTCAACTATAGGGACATATGTTCTTTGTGTAAGTACAATAATTTTTTTACAAATAAACAAACAAACACAAAACCTCAAAAAAATCGTCACGCTCCGTGTCCCGCCCACTGCCACTCCAACGAGCAATATATGTATGAATCTGATGCAGCTTGACAATCAATACTTATACAATAATGACCAGATATCATATGACAGTCGTGTAAAATGTATCGATTTACCTTGGCCCTACGTTTTACTAGCGTTTCGCAACGACCATTCTGAGAGGAAACGCCGAAAGAAACTTATTTACACAGTATTGGTCGCCTACGCGTCGGAAGGACTAAGATGTCATTGAAATAATTCGCATCGGGCACAAAATTTTCCAAATCAATAAACTCAAAAATTTAATAAGGAGCAACATTTTGTTCAGTTTGTCAAATCAATTTGAAAGTTTCGTTTACCGTTCTACCTCATTATAATTACCACCGCTGTCAACCGGTTTGACCCATTTAATATTCGTATCACGCAAATGTTTCTACTACGTGAAAATAACCATTTTTTTATCTTGGTATAATTAACAGGTTTTCTGTGAATCCGCGGGATACATGCATACTTACTTATATATATATATATATATATACTTACTGACGTTCATACATACATACATATACATACTATCACGCTTTTATCCCTAAGGGTCTGACAGAGCATTGGGTATTGTGGCTCTAGGCAGACAGAGCCCAGAACCGCAAAACTGAAACGCCACTTTTAGCGTGATGGTGGCCGAGAAGGTAGAAAAATGAATCAAAATAGTGATGGATTGCATTGCCTATTAATTAACATGATTTATACTTTACGAGGCATTCAACCTATTCTTTCTTTTTCACGGTGAAAACTTACAGGACTCTACATTACTTAGGTAGATACTTATTTTATGTTGGGGAACTCTAATTTAATAAAGTACATTTGGCTATCGCTTTTCTTTTCGAAAATAAACTGTTTTGTTTCTTACCCAAAAGTAAAAAAGTCGGAAAAATTTCTTTTCCTATTTGAATTATTAATTTTATTTGTTTGTTCGTCAATATTTAATTTCGTTCTTCATCGCCTATGTCATTCATTTTGAATTTTAAATGAGTTTGGTGTAGATAAAATTAAAGGTGATAGATACCTAATATAATAATCAGCATTACTATAGGATTTTCTGCCATGCTGGTCTAGGACAAAAGAAAACATTTGAATGTACCAGCTGCTTCTCTTCCCGCAGATTGTAAAAGCCGATCGAGGGAATGGGGAAAAATGCTAATCATGCTAACAGGCGATGCGGCTAGCAACCCATCACTATTTTGATTTCTTTTTCCACCTTCTCGCCCACTATCACACTAAAGTGGCTTTTGGGTCACTCTTGCGGCCCTGAGATCTGTCTGCTTAGACCCACAAGACCCAAAATGCTCTGTCTGCCCCATTAGGGATAAAGATGTGATAGTATGTACATGTATAATATTATAAACTCTACTTTGACAAACTTGAGTAGGTATCTCTTTAGTAAATAATTAGGGAAATGCAAACCTTATAATTAGGTACATACATTTTATCTCCGAGTTTTAGTAACTTATGTTAGTGAGAATCAAAGTAGTGGCTATCAACTTGTCCATAATAATCTTTCGACACAGCAAAAGAAATGGAAAATAAAATTGGAAAAACAAACAACGAGATAAACGTCCAGCGATTGGTGGACGCGACGTTGCCGCTCCGTTATCCCGCCGAGATGCCCGCCACCGCATGTCTCTCTCGCAACCACTCATTTGCATATCGTCCTCTCTCTTTCTACACACGTCCGCAGGATCGTCTCGCTTCAAGACCCAACAGAGATAATTTTATCTGAAAGCTTTGAACTTCGAACGTGACTTTTTTTTAAATTTTCCTCGTCGAACCAATGGAATGAAAGTGGCTAACACCAGTAATTTTACCTTGTTTATTTTTTAAACAAAAGCGGCCAGTACGTAATTTCCTTTTTTTTTAATGGTTAGTATTTGGGCGTAGGTTTTCGAGAGATTACAGACTGATAGATGGTCTTATTTTCATTATCTGATGGCGGCGTGAGGTCGATGGGGTCAAGGTTATTCATTGTTCGTTGTGGAAGATCGAAGCTCGGCGTTTGAGGTGTTTTATAAGAAACATCGTCTCATCGTCTGACTAATGCGATTGTCTGATGTTGGGTGTGAAAACAAAGAGATTTTAATAACTTTTGTTTGAATAACGATCATCATGAGTTGACATAATTGAGATCGATAATCTAGCGCTTAACCAGTAAGTACATAAGTACTATGGATTTTCTAGTAAGTGTGCATTTTTATAGGCAGCAGAGTACGTACTCTTCATGACACCTCCGAAAGCAAATTTAGCGCTTTTTCTTTCTGAAATCTTTGTACTGTATGCGTATGTTTATGCTGCTTTGGAGCCCGGGGTGAACTTTCCAGCTCTATCTTTACCAAAATGCCTTCTACCAAAATTTTTCTGCTATTGGATGACATGCATAGGTAGATATTACCTATGCATGTCATCCAATAGCAGAAAAATTACATGTTAGTCATTTTAATACTGACCATCACGATACTCCTACAATACATTTTGGTTTTTAATAATGTTTTAATTGATACAATTACTACTAGAAAGCCAAGTGTGAACACGGTAGGTACGTCCGGCCGACAACCGGTAGAAGCGCCCCCGCCTTTTTCTCAAAGGTGACGCGCCCGCGCACCTGTTGGTAGAGCTAGTAACTTTCAGAACTGACCGAGCTAACAAGACACTAACAAGCTGTTTTCAATTTGATTGACTGACAATGGAGAATTAAAATTTATGTTTAATTTAAAATACCCTTCAATACGGTGATGTTAAAGTAAAATTAGCAGAACTCACCTGAGTTCTGCTAAACTAATTTTAGGACAATACCCAATTTACATAATGACGTAGAGCGTGACGTAATTATGTACATTATTACATAGTTTACTCATTAACCTTTACTTACCGTCAGAGTTGTGAACATTAGTTACCTGAAAACAAACAGTGAATAATCGCTTGCCTACCTACGTAGTTAGGTATGTAATATGTCCAGTTGAGTTAGTAATATAATTGGTCAGACATCATCGAAGTGGTTCTGAATGTCTACATGCGGTCTATGATCTACCATGGAGAGAATAATATAAAAGGGATTTCCTATATTCATAATCTTGACGCAAGTCTACAGGACAAGGGTAAGTAAATATCGTTTTTTATTTATTTTATTCTGGTTTATTTGATATCTTACAAGCACTAATCATTACAGGGTTCATAATATAACTAATACAATGGTGCTGACATTTATTTATTTACCATGATATTTATTAACACATTGTAGGATACACTACGTCTACAACGTACATCATTTCTATTATGTCTGGCGTAGCGTCCAGCAATGTTTTAAATAGAAATCTATATAGGTACTCTAGCAAACTCATAAGTAAGCGATATTTGTGTACAACAAACGGAAGTGTAGACTGATATAACTTCTGACAGCTTAACATCTACCGCAGTTTGCCTGAGTACATGGCACTTATAAAGTTGCCGAATCAAACGTTAGATTTTAATCAAAAAAATATAAACTCAAATGCCGCCTCTACCTACCAAATAGAAGGAAGTCTATGCTGCGCACGCGACCAAAGCAGCCCTTTCTCGAGACAGTTGTGAGCCGAGGCCGACCGTTACTTGCTATCTGACATCTACTGTAGGGGTTCCATGTCTGTCGTGTAATCGAAATCGACTTGCTATGAACCTTGGCTTGTGTTTAATACTTTGCGGGATACCTACTCAACTAAGCACAATAATATTATAATATGTAATGGTTTTGCGTTTATAGCAGTGTCCACTGTTAGATGGACAGTGGACACTGCTATAAACGCAAAATAGTAAGTATAGTAAGTGGCTAGGGAAGGGTTAATGTCTTGCACATCTATTGTGACATTTGTTACATTTCAAGCAACCTAGCGTATTTAAAATTTAATTTCTTTGCTTTAAATAGGGAAATCTATGCAGGTCTGTGTGGTTTTTAGCCTAAAATAGGACGACTCGATATCTTCCCGTGCTGGTCGTAATAACCTAAGGATTAAATGCATAAAAATGTCATGTAAAACTACATTCCCAAGGGACAACGCGCAGAGAGTTTGTAAAATTTATGCATAAATGCATTTCCAAGAAACTTTCTGGTCCTAAAGGAAAAGTTCACGTTTGATAGGCGGCCCTATCATATGTCCAAAGTCAAATAATTTTAATAGATAAATAGAGCCATTGAATACATGATCCCACAAACATTGTTAGCAAAATTATGAACATATATGTGTAAAACAGAAAACGGAAATAATGAGGGGATTACCTATTTAGATTCTCAATTCCGCGGTCTACGTGGAAAGAAAAGCAAGCTGGTAAAATTAACGTTATTTCTTAGCTCCCAAACCAAAATAGTATTTTGTGTATCGAACCATTATTTGATGGTGTCGCTACCCATATACGAAATGCAAGTGCATCGAATACTAAATGATTTCGTGACAAATTGCCCTGCAGAGCGTCGTGACGTGACAGCGGGCACGAGTCACGGAGCATCGGCGGCAATTAATGCTATTATGGTTTATTATATGATAATTATGAGGTTTAGGCAGGCGTAGACCCCAGAAATGGACCCTGGCTTGACGTCGTCAAGGTTGATATGTGTGCCAATGGTCTTACAACCAAGGATGCTAAAGACCGTGCGAAGTAAAAAAGAAAGATAAAGCCGGAAAACGGACCCCGAGCTCTCCGCAGTATTATGGCTATGGATGCAACTGGGAATACGCTGTGATGAGAGAGAGAGAGACAGAATTATAAGGTTTAGAAGAGCGGGACAGGGCTAAACCTGTAAGTTAGAGGTTAACCTCGGCGAACTTCTGCGATCTGATTGCAGATGTTCAGAAAAAGGTGAAGTAAGAAGTACCCGCTACTCCACTGACAAGAACGTAGTTCTTAAATTATATGTAGTTAGATAGAAGAAGTACCGAAGGGCATGTATGAAGAGATTGATGAGTGTAGATGAAGCAAAAGATGTCTGTCAGGATTGCTGCAAGTGGAGGTCCATAGTCTCTGCCTGCCCCTGTGAGAAACAGGCGTGATAGTATGTATGTAATTATGAGGTCAACTTTTGGGTGCTCCATTGCTGGGACCCAGCATTCAGCCTCTACAATAGTTTCCGAATAGCTGTCGGGCTCCGGCTGGGAACACCCGTTTGTTCCCCTCATCGTTGCCCATGTGGTAGCGACGTGGATCAGTTTGGGCTTCACGGTCTCTACTGCCATATCAGCGCTGGTAGAATTTCACGCCACGGCTCTCTTAATGACATTATCCGAAGGGCTCTGGCCACCATCCACGTACCTTGCACCCTTGAACCTCGGGGGGTAGTGCGTGATGATGGCAAGAGGCCTGATGGAATGTCGCTGATCCCCTGGGAACGCGGCAGGGCTTTAGTGTGGGACGCCACATGCGTTGATACGCTTGCACCCTCCCATCTCAGAGGATCAGTCTCGAGAGCCGTTTCGGCTGCAGAAAACGCTGAGATCGCCAAACGGCGCAAATATAGTTCTTTAAATGATGACTATATTTTTGTGCCATTTGGTGTGGAGACTTTCGGGGCGTAGGGCCCGGTGCTAGGGGTCTCCTTAAAGAGATCTCTCCAAGACTGATCTCCGCCGCCGGTGACAAGAGGGCTGGCTGTTTTTTCGCACAACGTATTAGTATTGCGATTCAACGCGGAAATGCGGCCAGCGTTCTTGGCACTATGCTACATGGACACGATTTTTTAGATTAAATTTGTAGTAAGTAGGTATTTAACTTTTGTATATCTGTAAATATGTAAATTATTTTATCTTTCCTTTTTTTTAAATAAACCACATAATATTATGAGGTTTATATAATATTTTTGTTTGACTGTTTGCCGTGTGGTTCCCGGCAGAGTAGAATGAGTCTTTCAGTGAATGTCGTAAAAGGCGACTTACGAAATACAAGCTAGACAAAGCTTATAAACATCAACAAGACCTTTACAACCCGTCTAGCCAGCGTGGAGAGTGTAGGCCAAATCATCTGGCTACTCTGGCCAAGTATGGATCTGGTAGTGCAGAGAGCGTCGAGCTCCTGCATTGAAGACTAAAAAAGACCTGATGCTGATGATGATAATACACACAAAGGCAGCGATCAATACTTTTAAAAAGTTCTGACGCTAGGCTTTGTTGTATTCATTTAAAACTGTATTGAGCCAAAAGTTAGAATCGGTAGACTTAATGCTAAAGCACCCGGGGTGGCCAAAATGGGAGGTGGCATATGAAACCAGGGCAAATAGGGGGTTGGCATCTGGGAATAAACCATTTGGAAAGCATGACTTGTAGGATCATATCTACGTCTTAACGACGTCGTCTTTTGTTTCGCTGCGTCCTCATTTCATAAATAGATCCCCAGGCTTTCAACCATACAATAATATTATTACATCTTACAATTTACTCGATTGAATTCAATTCTTATAAACAGCCTTGTTTAAACTCAAGCACGAGGCGGTCTCAAAACAAAGTCTTGTCCAATCTAAATATTTTAGTTTTTCGCTAAATATTTTCTTTGAAATCAAGTCCGTGTTTATCTACGTCTATACCAATTAGGTACTACAACGCTAATACAATACCACAGAATAAATACTAGTACTCACGTCCTAATACACACATGCAATCACGTCTTTATCCCCAATGGGGCAGACAGAGCATTTTGAGTCTTGCGGCTCTGTCTGCTTAGAGCCGCAAAGGCCACTTTTAGCGTGATGGTGGACGAGAAGCTGGAAAAAGGAATCAAAAATAATGATGGGATCGTTAAATGTATAGATATGTCGCAATTGGATGGTATACACCGCTAATTCACTAAACCTCTAGGTGTTTGGCATTACAGCTCGGTTTTGTTAAACAGCTGAATATCGATCAGCTAGATTGACAATGTGTCACGTTTAACAAACCAGCTAACCACTTTCAAACCGCAGAATAAGTAATTTGCTAGGTTGTGACCAGGTTAGGTTAGGTTTATGATCTCCCTAAAGTGACAAATCAGGATATGATCTTATTTGCTGATGATAGCACAGTAGTAATTAAACCAGACATTTTAAGTAATTATGAAAGTGAGATAAATTTTACATTACAAAATATAATTAATTGGTTTGACGATAATAATTTGATGATTAATTTGACAAAGACACATTTAATGCATTTTTATAATAAAAATATACCAAATATGAACATACATTATGAAAACACAAACATAGATACTGTAAATCAAACAAAATTTTTAGGACTTCAAATTGACAGCAAACTTAAGTGGGAATCTCATTCAGAAGAGTTACGTAAAAAACTAAGTAAATCCTCTTTTGCCTTACTTAATCTACGGAAAATAGTCAACAGTGACACTGTTTTAACTGCTTATCATGGTCTAGTAGCACCTATATTACGTTATGGTATTATTTTCTGGGGCAATAATACTGATAGGGAATTAATATTTAAAGCGCAAAAAAAATGCATACGAGCGATGTGTGGACTCAATTCCTGGGAAAGTTGTGTTCAATACTTTAAAAGTCTAAATATACTTACATTACCATGTCTGTATATTACCATGTCTGTAACCCTCGATTGTTTCCAAAGTGGTCAGATACACGTAAAAGAAAAACTAAATTACGAAATAAATATATAAATAATGTTAGCACACAAAAATGTAAACCAGCTCTAGTCAGAAAAAGTATAATGGGTATGGCTCCGAAAATTTTTAATCATCTCCCAAATGAAATTAAAGAATTAAATTTTAAAATATTTAAACATAAATTATTCCGTTTTCTCATTGACAAATGTTATTACAGTATTAAGGACTTTTTGAATGATAAATTGTAAAGCTGACATTAATGTATGTGACTATTTTTTTATAATTTGAAATTTTATTATTTTATTTATTGTTTTAAATTTAATTTGAACTAGCTCAGTAACTAAAGCATGATTAAGTATTTTAGTGTATTTATGACTTAATAAATATTTGTATGCTGTATACAACGGCAAAACATAGCGGCCATAATATTATTTACCAACTTGTTTATACCTATGTTTGACAAATAAATGATTTCTTTCTTTCTTTCTTTCTTTCTTTGCAGGCATGTTATAAACAAACAAATTAATGACGGGGCATTCAAATAAAACATAAATTCAACTTTTTACTATGTATTCTAGTCTTCAACATCATAGAACACCAATAAAGAATGATACAAAGTTCGATGCAAGTGGATGCATTTATATAATGCATGTGTGATAAATGTAATAGATGTAAGTCGTTTTTATCACAATAAACAATTAAACAGAAAAGTGGCGGCGTAGCGGTTTCTCTCGGCCTTAATATGATTCACGTAAATTCTCCATCTTGCCGGAAGGCGGGCGTCGAAATAACTATATGGGAACCAAGCTGAAGATCTGCTTTATTTTTCCTAACCATTTGCAGTCCAAAATCATAAACGAATTCTCCGATATCTCTCGATGAAAATAGCTTACTCTCGGAATGCTGTGAAGAATTCCGAACTAAATCTACAATCTTACGTCTTCCGCCGCGGCATTGATGAATACAAATTGTTTATGCCATTCTGCGTATAAGGTGTCAATTATCTAACGCTGTTTTACAAAACCGAGCTGTAATGCCAAACAGCTAGAGGTTTAGTGAATTAGCGGATCATACCATTCAACTGGGACAGAGACATTGATCAGAAACAAGCCCGAAAAAAAACGAAGTTCTGAGAGAAACTCACAATCTATTTTTAGTCTTCAAATAAAAAGCACGAGCCAAAAAAAGGTAAAAAGCATCACTATAGCAACAGCTCCCCTAGCGGAAGGGTACCTGTGCCGGAAATGAGGTTATCCCACCCCAACCGGAAGTCGGTTCGGCTGGCTATCTTGCAAGTGGCGAGTGGCTGTATTAATTATTTATTTAGAAGAAATTGCAATTTATCGTTAACCCATTTACAACAAGGCCATTTTCAAAAAGGACTTTTTCTAGATATTATTTATTTGATTAAAAAATTGTGGAGGTTTATAAGTAGGTATATTTTCCGATTTTGGTAATAAATATTAATTTTTTTATCAATAGAACCATCTATTTTTTTAGGGTTGCTGTTGGTTAGCGTACCCCAAGGGTGCAAACGGGACCCTATTACTGAGACTCCGCTGTCTGTCCGTCTGTCACAGGGCTCTATCTCTTGAACTGTAATAGCTAGATACTTTAAATTTTCACTGATTATGTATTACTGTGGCCGCTATAACAACAAATACTAAAAATAACAAAAAGTTAAAAATTAAAGGGGGTCGTCATACAAAAAAACGTGTTTTTTCAGCGTTTTTAACTAATCTTTATAATGACATTAACTAGATACTTAAAATTTTCACAGATTTTGTATTACTATAGCCGCTATAACAATAAATACGAAAAATAAAAAAAGTCAAAAATGAAAGGGGGTCGTCATACAAAAAACGTGTTTTTCAGCGTTTTTAACTAGATCTTTTTAATAGAATTAACGAGATACTTGAAATTTTCACCGATTATGTATTACTATGGCCACTGTAACAAAAAATACTAAAAATAAGATAAAGTTTTAGTTTAGTTTATTAAATCAAAATTAAAGGGGGTCGTCATACAAGAAACTTGTTTCTTCAACGTTTTAAAACATTGTACGGAGGTACGGAACCCTTCATGTACGAGTCCGACTTATATATATCTACTTAGATATTTGTATTTGCCCGTTTATTATATATCTACTTAGATACCTATTTATTTCAAGATATTGAAAATAAAGTTTTTTTGTAATGAGTGCGTGGGGTATAAAGTGCCTTTCGCATTTTTGATTTTTGTGCATTTATTAGGTATAGTTACATATCTTAACTACTGCACGAAATCTGCATGATCGGCGAAGTAGTTCGGTGCTTCGTAGGGCACGTTAAGCCTATGGTCCCAGCTTTTATCATAGATGATAGTTGCTACGTCAGATGCCCTTAGGCAGCTTGAAAAATCTGACACCAGGGCTGGTCACTTACACACACGAAAACCAAAGAGCTTTTAAGGCACGGTAGAGCTTGGCACGAATCAAAATAGTGATGGGTTGCTAGCCACATCGCCTATGATATGATTCACATTTTCGCTGGACCATCTAGCTCCTTAATGTCCTAATGATAATGCATAAATCAAATTAAGAAAAAAAAAAACATTTATTTTCTAAAAATTAATCGACTTTTACCCATTTTGATCCGATTAACAAGCGTGAAAAAAAAACCGTATGTGTAGGGTGCTGGGGTGACGGGGTGACTTTTCACGCAACGTGGGTTAGGGGTACAACAATGATATTGGGGATGCAGGCACCCTCCGGATTTGAGGAGACACAGGTGACTGACTGAGGTGAAACGTCAAATCATACAAAAATCAGTACTCTACAATAATTTAAGTAGTAATAAACACGTAATTACTAGAGATGCGCCGAATATTCGTTTGGTATTCTTGGCAACTTTTCCACTATTTGTATTCGGCCGAATTATTCGGTTTTGATACCGAATATATTCGGTTCAAACATCTATTTCTTGGCTACATGACATGGTGTAGGTAGAACTCAAAGACAAAACTTCTTATGTAAACTTTTATCTAAAACAATTAACTAAAAAGTTTAAAATGCTTTTTAAGACGAATCAATTGAGCCTAAACTAGGTAGGTACCTATACTTATGTTGTTTTATCACAGAGACACCGTGACCAATTTCCGGCTTCATCATGAGATCAGGTCATTGGTACCATAATATTGTATTGTCATCCAACATACATAACTATGTGAAGTTTCAGCTCAATCGAATAATGGGAAGTGGCTCAAATTTAGCTTGCAAGATTTGATTAGGGACACAGACAACGGGACAGGTGAAACTAAATAATAATAAAAACTAGTAATAATAATGTAGCGGAACATTCCGGCTTCGCAGAAGTGTGTACTTGTATTGTATTATTCATAATATATGTAAAGCTTGCAAAGAAAATGCCCTACACGTTCATAAAAATTGGATCAAAATTGCCCCAGTAGTTTTATAGTTTCATCCTGTAAAGCCAGACTGCGCAGGAGGTAATTACGACTACTATTTCAGTTTAAAATAATAAGTAGGTATGTAAATGTGTGTTCTTTTAACCAATTTGTCTTTCATCATCACTTTTCAGGGTTCCGTAGTAAACAAGGAACCGTTATAGTTTCGCTGTATCCGTCTGTCTGTCTGTCCGCATTAGTACTCGTACTAGATATTTGTTGTAGGCTTGGGTATGTAAAAGTACATTGATCATGTCGACAAGGTGGTAAAACGCAATATTGAAAAAAATTTTTAGAGTAGATCTTCTATCTCTTCTATCTAAAAGTCCTAAAATCTATCTAAAATCTAAGTTTGTGAACACCATTTTTAAGATTTAGAGATCCGTTTGTGAAATATTTGGTTTTAAAGTGTAGTAAGCGTGCTTGTGGACACGGCCATTATTCCTCGCGATTCTCTTGCTCTCGCCCGTGGAGACAACGCCTTATTTACTTACATGATAACATAAATAAAATGTAAAACAAACTTACAAAAAGCACAAAGCCTTGGTGCTACATTAATAATGCTGACAAAAAATAATAATTCATTCGAGACCTGAATAAATTAGCAAATTAAAACGCGACGACTTGTTTCGTATTATTTATTCTGGTTAAGGGTCCTTTCACATACTTATAGGTAGGCCTGTTTTGAATAAAAGTGCTTTGTTAGGAGACTAGCGCCATCTGCGTGTGATCTCCACAAACACGGGCAAGATTATCGATTCATCGATATTCCGGCTGTGCCCCGCCCTGCGCGGATTGTCTTTGCCCGGCCAGAAAAATAATCATTGGCTTTGTGTCAAAGTCTCGACTGCGTTCTCCGGTCGCGATGAAAGCCATGCGGAATTAATTTTGTATTTTGATATATTGCGAATATTTCGTGGAGAATTGTCGCTAATTTTTGTTTGAACGCGTGTGCCCAATTTGTTTGGAACGGCGTGGAGCCGAAATCGTTTGTATTACGTAAAGAACAGTGATTTGTGTCAAATGTAAAACGCGTGACATGGCGTCACTATAAATTGTTGGTTGTTATCTATTTCCCGTGTGGAACGGAAGTATTTGTTATGTGAATAAACTTGACTATAAAAGAAACTTGTCGTGCTGTGTTGAAGTGGTGTTATAAATACGACGTATTCGTTTGGGGCGACATACATGAGCTCATGGGGAGGTTAGTGTAGGGACCACATTTTCTGCACCACTGACTCGGGACCCATGGTGGGACCTGAGGCCGTCGCCAGCCCTGAGTAGGACTTAGGGCTCGACGCGAAGGCCAGGCGAGGCTGCCTGAAGACTGCGTGGACGCGGTAAGTTTTGTAATTAGTTTAATTACTTTTAATTAGAATTAAGTTAAACTCATAATTAGGTTAGGAGGTTCCCTGGACCTTATCCAGGTGGTAGCAGACTGCGTAGGTTTGTTTGTGTGTTTGTTTGTTGCCGGTGGGATTGCCGGACTCGTACCAAGAGCGTAGTTGGTAACATTTCTTGGTATCAGAACGTAATCTTAGCTATCTGCACCTACAAGGCCGACTGGAAAAGCATTTTTTTACATGCTTTTATTTAACTTGCAATGTATGTAGGTATGTTTAGTTCAGGTCAAACAGAGATATTGGGAGAAAAGTTACATTCCAAGCTCTTCGGGGTTCAAATCTTGCATGTTAAATTTGATCCACTTCCCGGTTTCCGATCGAGTTTCTGAAATTTTGTGTCTATGTAAATTAGATGGAAATACAATATTATTATGATAAGAAATTCATGTGATGATAGAGTCAGCTAAAAGGTACTTAAGACCCCGCCAGTTCAGAGCCAAAAAAACTGTGACTGTTTTTCAAAAATCACTGTAGTTAAACTGCTAAAGTTTATTCCTCGAAAACTTTACATAAGAATCTTTAAGGCTTTTCTACAGACACCCACAATATCCAAAATACGATTAAGCATTTTTGACTCAATAGAAAAAAATCACAAACAATTTGCCTAAATTTGCATTTATAATACACTAGCAGTCCACCCCGGCTTCGCCCGTGGTACACACATAGCCTATGTCACTCGGGGATAGTGTAGCTTTTCAACAGTGAAAGAATTTTTTAAATCGGCCCAGTACTTTTTGAGCCTATTCATTACAAACATACAAACATACAACAATAGGTACAAATCTTTCCTCTTTATAATATTAGTATAGATATTACTATTTTATACAATCACTTTTTTATATGAAAATTATACCAAAAAGTGTATAATATAAATATCTATCCGTGTTGGCGCAGATAGCTAAGATTACGTTCTGCTACCAAAGATGTTACTAAATACGCTCTTGGTACGAGTCCGGCAATCCCACCGGCAACAAACAAACACACAAACAAACCTACGCAGTCTGCTACCACCCTAGATAAGGTCCAGGGAACCTCCTTACCTAATTATAAATTAAACTTAAATCTAATTAAAAGTAATTAAACTAATTACAAATGGGAAACAATTAAAGATAAAACTTACCGCATCCATGCAGTCTTCAGGCAGCCTCGCCTGGCCTTCGCGTCGAGCCCGAAGTCCTCCTCAGGGCTGGCGACGGCCTTAGGTCCCAACACGGGTCCCAAGTCAGTGGTGAAGAAAATGGGGTCCCTAAGCGAACCTACCCATGAGCTCATGTATGTCGCCCCAAACGAATACGTCGTATTTATAACACCACTTCACCACAGCACCACAAATTGCTTCCTTTTATAGTCAATTTACAAATACTTCCGTTTCACACGGGCAATAGTCAAAAACCAACAATTTACAATGACGCGATGACACGCGTTTCACATTTGACACAATCACTGTTCTTATCCGTACTACGAACTATTGCCGGCTCCACGCCGTTTAAAACAAATTGGGCACACACAAACAAACAACAATTAGCGACAATTCTTCACGAAATATTCGCAATATATCAAATACAAAATGCCGGCCTCCGGTTTTTTATCGCGACGGGACAGCGAACGCAAGTCATTAATAATGGCGTCAGTCGAGCTTGACGCGACCCATTGACAAAGACTATTTCCTGGCCGGGCAAAGACAATCCGCGCTCCACAGCCGGAATATCGCCAAATCGATAATCTTGCCCGTGTTTGTGGAGATCACACGCAGATGGCGCTAGTCTCCTAACAATAAGTACTTTTATCCAAAACAATCCGTTTAGCCAAAACGGATACATGTTTTAAACATTTTTTCAATCGTCAATGCCCAAAGACTTCCCTTGAACTATGTTTGAGTAAGTTCCTTCTTTCTTATAGTCTGAATCTGAATAAGTCCCGTTGATGACATCTATTCTGTTTACTGCCCTATGGTTTAAATTCTGCTCTTTCATACCAAATTTGAACGAACCCTTAATATTTATTCTGGGTAAGGGGGTGAATAATTACGTTTTTGCCGCTGTTTTCTCTAATTACAACAGTGAAATGGGCTAAATATGAAAACAGTTTGATTGAGCTATTTTATTTAAATAAACTGCGTGAAAAACAAGTACGGGCATATCTCGTATTTCTACTTGTTGAAGAAATACCAAATGTATAATAGTAATAGCTTTATTATTTAACTAGCTTTTGCCCGCGGCTTCGCTCGCGTATCCCACGGGAACATTACACTTTTCCGGGATAAAAGGTACCCTATGTTACTTCTAGTACCTCCCAGGATATGTGTACAAAGTTTCATGATGATTCGTCAAGTAGTTTTTGCGTTTTTGCAAAAGGTAACAAACATCTACGCTTTCACATTTATAATATTAGTAAGGATTATTATTTTTACCGACCTTTAACCCTTAACCTAACAGAATAATATGTTATTAACCGAATTGGAAATGTGTTAACATACATTTTGGGTTAACATAAATAGATATTACAGTAATAAATATGTTACAAATAACCTGTTACAGGATAATTGCGGGGTACCTACTACGTCATTCGTTCCTCGTCACTCAGTCGCGGTACCTTTCTTAACAACAGCGCTTGCACGACTCAACCAATCGACTGTACATCGCCGAAACCCTAGATAAGCCTTTTCAGATAAATCCTTTTATTTGGGTAAGTGTTACGTATTAACCCCTACTGTATAGGTTATGACTGTTCGGTTACCGTTATAAAGCTTTTGAAATGTGGTGGCGTAGGATGAAACGGATAAGCTGGGTTGAGAAAATTACAAATGAGGAGGTCCTGAAAAGAGTAGGAGGAGTTAATAAGAATAGACGAGAAAAGATTTTAGGTCATCTGCTACGACACGCATCATAAAGAGATCTTGAGAGGACCAGGAAGACCAAGGCATAGCTACATGAAACAGATAAAGGAGAACGTGAACGTCGTACCGTACAGAAGTAAAAAAGCTGGCAGAGCATCGACAAGACCATAGCTAGTAAATCTTGTCTCTTACAAGTGTTGTAAGATGCGACTACGGTTAATTAAATATGTAACAGGCACATACCATGGATCAAGATAGACACAGCCTCTGTATGAATTTGCGTGTCGATCTGACGTCAAATTGACTTCATTTAGGATCGTCACTTTTAGTTCACGTAATTCATTAGATCGGATATTCAGCTCTCTACTGTAAAATATCTAAATCTGCCGTTTTGAGCTGTAGAAACTAGTCGAAATACGTTGGAGAAAGTAATAAAAAGGAAAAGTAATAAAAGTGAATTTCTTATTAAATATTGTATTGAAAATTGGCACGCCAGGTTTTCATACAAATTGAAGGACTATCTAGTAGTATATACAGATCTGTGGTAACAGGTAACGGGCAGTAGCGTTCTCTGTCTAACGACTTTATATCTACTGCGATCACCAACCCGTCTGCCCAGCGTCTCCCTTTATTGGGAGAGGCCTGAAGAATCTACACTGCCACAGAAGACAGTAAGAGTAACATACAGATCGGAATCTCCGAAGGTACGCGCAATATGCTTCCCCGTTGCCCGTCCCCGCACCTCTCCCCCGTTCTCGCCTTGTCGACGGGCGAGAGCGGGCGAACACACACTGCACGACGGCACAAGAACGGGGGAGAGGTGCGGGGACGGGCAACGGTGCGCGTACCTTCGGAGATTCCGTTCTGTATGTTACTCTTACTGTCTTCTGTGACACTGCTTAAATTTTTATATACCTCCCTTAGTCGCCTCTTATGACACCCATGGGAATAGGAACGGAAAGACGTGGTGACAAATTGCACCACGTGCCGTAGTAAAAAACATTGACAACCTGTACCTAATAAAAATATAGCCAAGTTCGCTGAACACGTAACCTATTTAGAAGGCACACATGGGCACCGGCTAGTGGCCATTCTTCTGGGAAGCGGCGTGGGGTTGCTGTGGCAACGCGCCGCATCAACACCGCACACAGACGCGCGTGTGAATGTGCAGGTGATCGGAGAGGTAGCGGCACACTCAGAGATATCTTCAGGTATTTTCTATAATTAGGGCATTATCATCATCACAGGTTCGCGCAAACTTAACTCGTATGAACGCGCGGTCAAACATATTGGATTTCGAATTAATGTCCTAATTGACACTCGCGTGATTGTAAATTTGTTTTAAGTATCACGTGATGGTTGCACAGCTTATTCGCGCGATGATCACTCATATTAGGACAACGTCACAGGCCGGAAACTCCTAAGGTACGCGCAATATGCGTCACCCAGGCGTCCCCGTTCCCCGTCCCCGCACCTCTCCCCCGTTTTCGCCTCGATTCTCACGTTGGCCGTCAAGAACCGGGGGAGAGGTGCGGGTGCGGGGAACAGGGACGTATATTGCGCGTACCTTAGAAGAGTCCCTTCTGTTTACTCTTACTGTATTCTGTGACAACGTCTAAGGTTTTACAAAATATTCAGCCCATGCATTGCACATGCTACGGAACAACTTTCGTCAAGGATATCTATAAGAAAATAAAAATTACTTTTCATAGGAAGTTTGATGAGATAATCAAATAACTAGTATGTAAAGGGATTTTTTTATTTTATTCCTTAATTAAGGGAAAGTTTATTTATGGAGTGAATGTGTCACTGTAAATTTGCGAAATTTTCGCTCAATCTAATAGGTCCTTACTCAAATTTTAGACTCGCAATGCAATCGCGCGATAGCCTAAAAGGGACATCTCTTTTAGATCTATCGTTTGATTGCGCATTCGTACGAGTAAAATTCGCGCGAAATTTCGATGTTCGCGGATTCGGGACGAAGCCTTAGAGATAGAACCATCATGATCAATCTAAGTATTGTTACTTAAATCAAAATATCTTACAAAAAAAGATTCGCTTGGGCCATGTGTACCCGCGGCCTTCCACACGAGAGCGCTGTGTGAGTAATCCAGCTCGCTGTTTATCTGCGGCCACGTCATCCGTGTCATACAGATATTATCCACTAGGACACGACATGTGCCCTCGCAAACACTACCAAACCACACAACCTACTTCATAGATAGGTACAGTTAAATCATGTATTATTACGTTCACAGTCCAGTGTACGCTATTCTGTACACGCGGATGGGTTCCGGCAAGTCCATGTACTCTATATTGTACACTGATTTACTTTTATGCCAAGTAAATTTGTATATGTAATTTACGGATATTATTTCCAAAAAACAACGAAACTAGTCATTGAGATATAGAATTACAATAAAACGAGTGAACATGCCATACAAACATATTAATATTCAACAAAATAAACATAGGTATTCCTCTAATGAATTCTTATTAACAAAAAGATTTTTCTTACACTTATTCATAAATTTAAATTAAAATATGTATGTTCTTTAAAAAAAACATTGTAAACAAAGCGCTTTGTTTGTCTTTTAAAATGCAACAAAAACTGCTTTGAAACTATGTAGATCAAACCCCCCAGTCTTGAGATAATCTAATACAAAGTTAAAATTTGAGGTGTCCCCCCACCGTAACTTTTGAAATATTACTAAAATAATTCTGAAAAAAATGTGGTATATAACTCAAAGTATGTACTTTCAATTAAAACTATAGCGGTCTCGGTATCATAGATAGTTATTTTTTAATACGTCATAAACCGTACACCGTAATTTACCTTGAGAACTTTTATATTATGTTACTTGCTGCTACGGAACCCTTCATGGGCGAGTCCGACTCGCACTTGGCCGCTTTTATTTTTAATCTTTTCATTTCAAAACTGTAATTTTGTCTTTTTGCATCGTTGCTATTTCCCACTTATTTAAATTGGCGTTCACGACATCACCGGGTAAGCGTCTCCTTTTTTGTTTACAGTACCACATAGGTCTGTATTATGCATTAACAGGTATTCTGCCAATGGTCCACAAATTAATAAATAAAATTAGTAAATTTACGAACGACACGTCCGTGTACTGCATTGTGTACACGGACAAAGTCGCGGTATGGATCTTGATATACTAATAGATAGATAATTTGTATTGTATTTTACATGTTTAAGCAAAATTCTGTCGAAATTCATCGAAAACCTTGAGCGTACGGGTGATTTAAACCAGGGGACATAGGGGACTGTGAACGTGTTAAGAATCCAGAAGTAGTTCTGTATGTTTATCATCATAAAACCATAAAGTTGTTAAGATGACGACAATACTATTTAGAGAAAAGAGTTACATACTACCTATCAAAACTTAAGTCAACTTCCGTGTAGAGTAGCTTGCATTGCTATGCTGCTTAGCCCGGTGTGCTTTTTACAGCTTGTTCTTCTCCGAAGATGATATGCAAGTCAAAGATCACCCAAAGATGCCGAACACCAGAAGTGGAGAAGAAGAAAATCGGAACCATTAAATGATTCAGCTGTGGTTTTCTGACCGGTCGCTCCCCAACTTTAACCCTCCTTGGGAATGCGGTTAAGATGTTTGTATTTAGTGCTTTTGTAGCCTCTTACGTAATCTACAGGAAGAGATAAAGTAGTCCATCAATTACAAGTTATATAAAAAATGAATATGTAACGTATTATGTTTTAATGATATCTACGTCATTATTATCGGCTGACTCCATCCATCACCCCTCATAGTTGTTTTTCCAAGGCGGCTGCTGTCTCGTCGATGGCCGATGGTTCCTTTTCCAAGGCTTCAAGTCTTCGCATTCCGTAAATTTCCATTGGTAAATGGAGAATACTCTAGATTCCTAAATATTTTCTACTGCGGTGCCAGATGAGACAGCCAAATTACTAAAATTAAGCCGCTTGTACTCTAATAAAGATAAATCGTTCGTCTGTCTAGAGGTGACATAAAAGTCGTATATTCATACACCTACGTGGACTGTACTATACCTCCCGTTGAACCGTTGGCTTAATTTTCAAGAGTGATGGATGATTAAGCATATCAATGAAATTAAGCTAACACAAAAATATTTTATAAAAATTTGGGTTGCTGCTCACTTATTCGGATCGGCATTAATTGGCACAGCCGGGCGGCAAAACCGAATATATGTAGATGAATTTTCGGGAGATGACAATTTGCTTTGTTGTTCGCTAAATACTGCCGAACCGTCAATTCCGGCCCGAATAAATGTTTAGCAACCCTAAACTAGTAGTTTGTTGCGAACTTAGACCTCGCAGTTATTTCTAACACAATGCTGTTCCCTAAGTAACATCTAAATGGCGCTATCCAAAGTTAGAACGCGCTATGGTTTCGTTTGCTACATAATCGCGGACATTTTTATTAATAACTCAAAAACTACTGAACCGATTTTGATGTCCAACGAACTTGAAAATTCTATGATATTTTCTACATGCCTACCAAATTTCATCAAAATCGGACCATCGATTCGACAGTTATCGCGGTACAAACATACATATAAAAAAGGTGTTTTCGCCCCCAACTCGAGACCTCGCTTGCTTCACTCGCTCGGTCAATAAGAGTAATTGCGATATTTTGGATGAGACTTTATTTAAATATGGTTTATTTCATAACAACATTGTCTATGTTTTGTATATGTATTTTGAAATTATTTTCGTTCCTTTTCTTTAATTACCATTGTACATATTCCCAGTCTTATCTGCATCATTTCCAATACTTCTTATGTCGAAGGAGCTCTTGCTACAATAGTAAATGCGTCATTCAGTAAAGGCGTCTAAACATTATCAGATATGTTTTGTATATTTAAAATTCTTTTCCTTTCTTTTCTTTAATTACTATTGTACATATTCCCAGTCTGATCTGCATCACTTCCAATATTTCTTACGTAGAAGGAGCTCTATCTACAATAGTCAGTGCGTCATTCGGTAAAGGCGTCTGTACGGTAAGGACTCCATCTTTGGACAGAGAAGAAATGACTTCTTCAGGGTTGACACCTTTTGGTAGCAAGAACTCCTTATGGTACTCTCTGTATACGTTGGAATTGTCTGACTTTTCTTCATGTATAGCTGACACTATTAGAAATTCGTTTAAGATTTTTACTACTACCTGAAACAAAGGTTAACTTCAAATAGTCATCATCATTATCCGAGCGTATTCCCGTCTGCATCCTCAGCGGTAACGCTTCAGAGCCCGGGGTCCGCTACCTAACTACTAAACTAACTAGGTGATTTGACGAGGTTACTGGTTTTTACACAGAGAAACTGCCGTCTGACCTCCGCCACCCAAAGGGTAGACCAGAACCAATCCTAGGATAGGTTTAAGCAAAGGCTAGATGACGTTCGGGACCCACAGCTTTGCGTGCCTGCAAAGCGAAGCAAGGAATTATTTTTCTTGATAATTATTTTTCTGGATAATCATGTGATTCAAGCGTGCAATATCCTAACCAGAGTGGAAACAACTTTTCACAAAGTATGATCCCAGTGGGATTTGAACCCACGACCTCCGGCTTACAAGGCAAATACCTTGACCACTGGACCACGGAGGCAGTTAACTCTAAATAGTATCTAAGTGTATTTGACTTCGTGGTTAAAAAAGAAGAAGAAAGAAAGATGAAACAAGGCTTGCATGACCTTTAGGTAGTATTGGAAGAGAACGTGATATGGATCAACAAGGTCTCAAAGAGAAGTTTAAAACAGACAGCATTCCTACTTATAAAGAATAGATCAGTTGACTGCTTACCACAAGAAAGTAAGAAGAGGACTGGGAAAGCGATGAATTTGAGCCAGCAATATAATTTCAGGGTAGTCTTAGATGGTAAAAGACAGAACCAAATGAAATATTATGACGTACCTACTGTACCGTCAAGGCCAAAAAGAAGAAGAAATATCTTAGCCATGTTAATAATATTAAACGATTAAACAGGCATGGAAGCTAGCAGTGGAAGAACGATGAAAAATAGCTACTATTGATAACTAAGTCTACTCTCTCTCTCTCTCATCGCAGCGCATTCCCAGTTGCATCCTCAGTTGTAATGCTGTGAAGCATGGGGTTCGCTTTCCAGCTTTTTCTTTTCAACTTCGCTTGGTCTTGAGCATCAAGAGTTGTATGTTAGACCATTGGCATGCATCTCATCCCTGACGACGTCAAGCTCATTTTTTGGGTCTACCACGTCTGTTGGGGAATGGCGGAAGCGACATAGCTATAACGTTTGTTTCTTACGTAAACTTAGTACTGATAAATAAGTCTACTGTTCAATACTTATTTTAGATCATCATCGACATCATTATCAGATATTTTTTAGTCTCCACTGCAGGAGCACGAGTCTCTCTGTACTACAATAGCCAAAGCAGTCAGAATATTTGGCCTACACTCTTCACGCTGGCCAGACGGGTTGGAGAGGTTTCACTGATGTATATAAGCTTTGTTTAGCTTCTATTTCCCAAGTCGCACTCTACGACATCCATGAGAAGACTTGGAGTGGTCCTATTCTACTCTGCCGGGAACCACGCGGCTAATTATTATTTTAGATGTATTCAAATCACGAGAGATGGTAATTGTATCGCTTCAAACAAGTTCTTGTAGATATGGATGCAAGTTAAGGTGACCTACCTCTGAAGGATTGAACTGGCTAAGATCGAACTGCAGCTTCAAGTTCTTAATCTCCCCCTCACCCTCGATTAGGGGGGAGTTGGTGATGCTCTCCAACGTGGTGGTTGGACCAGGGTCGCGTTGCCCTTGCGCTGAGCCAGTGCCTGAGGTTTGTCCGTAGAGGCACATCAGGTTCTTTCTGGATGCAAAAGAGAAATGATTAACTTTTGATGAAGAGGTTTGTACGAATACAAAACTAGATTAGTCTTATTATTAGTCTTATTACTAGATCACGTGGTATAAGTAGCTAGGCAGAATAGCCAATCTTGCTTCTTGTACTTAAGTGGCACTTTTTGATCCTCGCCTTCGGTAAAATCTGATGGGCCACGGATAGAAAATGTTATCCCCTTTCCTTCTATTTCCTTCTGGTCAAGCAACAGGTAAAATAGAAACAAGGAAGTATAAATGGACAAAATAAGCAACGGACTGTAGAAATAGAAAATCGCCCGGAAGCTAAAATCCAAACATGTTAATAGGCAATGCGGGTAGTAAACATTTACCAAAATGTGGCCTTTTGCATTTACGGCCCTAGGATCTGTCTACACAGTTAGGGACAAAGAAGTGATAGTGCTCTTTTGAAAATGGCGTAAAAAGAAAGAGGGTAAAGTATTGTGATTTTGATGATGAAAGGATAGGTACGAAAAAAACCAGTAACCTCCTCAAATCTTCTAATTTAGGTAGCGAACAGGCTCTAAAGCGTTCCGCTGAGGATGTAAACTCGGCTCATATGATGATAATGAAAGGATATTTACGAGAAGTTAGTCATCTCCTGGTCCATCCTCTGCATTTCAGCTGTGAAGCGTTCCTTCATATTGAAAAACGCGTCATCAAACAGCGTCAGATCGGTGGTCTGCACGGGCACTATGAAGTTCTTCTGCAGAACATTGGCTTCAGACATCTTGTTCTTCTTTCGCTTAAACCTGGACAGTAAGGAATACAGCTTAGTATCTTATTTCACTTGGGTCGTAAAACGTGCTGTGCGAGCACAGGAATTTTGGGAATTTTGCGAATTTTCTGATTTTTGCTCCGGAATTTTGACAGTTTGATTGATTGTGGAATTTTGTTTGATGACAGAGAATTTTATTATGCCAATTTTTACTTCTTTGAAAACACAGTTCGAAAAGGTTTAATAACCCATTGATTTGATTTTTTTCTTCTTAGGTCCTGGAAATTATCACACCAACAGGGTTTTTCTCTTGAGACTTCGAACTGGATAAAACTGGATTTAAGGCCTAAAGAATAAAAATAATTTCTTAACTCATGTTCTATAGTTAATTTCTTAGTTCATTTCATTTCATAAGCTAGGATTTTATAACATATTTATAAAAAGTAAAATATAAGTACTACAAAATATAATAAATAAACCTAACCTAGTTGCTGCTGGTAATGGGGCCAGGCCTAAGTGACTAATGGTGGTAAAGACCGCTGAAAAAGAAACAACCTGACAATGCGTGCCGTTTTTAGGAGTACTGCCTTTTTACAATTGAATTATACGTACTTAAGGCTTACACCAGCTAGAAATGTTCGCACACGTTGAAACCGTTTGTTTTAGCCATATTTTTTCATTACAATGGGTAGGTATATTCTTAATTTTTTTCTATCGAATCAAATTAATAGCATCATGTTTTGAGAACAGTATTTCGGTAGCATATATCCTGAAGAATATCATTATTGTTTTTAATTTTTTCAATGTAGTGAAACTTTTAGTTTTACGCAAAATAAAACTCTCGTCTTCAATTAAAAATAAGGCGGAGTCAATAAAATAAAATAAAACTAAAATAAAATAAAATAAAATACATCTGTTACAAAATCAAAACGCCAAAGATATCAATCAAATACAATCACTCTAAACAGCTTTTTGGAAGCTAATTAACCCCTAACCTTTATCTCATAACATCCCCAACCCCCTAGAGATGTGGTATTTGGCGCCCCAGCCAGATTGTCAGTTCACCCCTGGTGCTATGGCGACCGGAGTACCAACATGGAGCCCTATTAATCTCGAGGCAGGGCGTGTCGAAGGGTGGACAAACTTTACCAAGTAATAACTGATTTAATGATGTGGAGATGTGGACATACAGTGTGTTGATTTTATTATATTTTTTTTGGTAAAATTTAATAAAAAGGCCGCGGCCAATCGTATGTTTAATATATAATTTGACAATGATTAAGATTTTACATAAGAATCAAGAATTTTCTTCTTCTTATAACTTAAGAGCTTGCTCTTGTCGGTGGTCGTCAATAATTTTAGTGTACATTACGTGTAATGTTTATTTATAAACTTTTTTTAATGCTACAGGTACTAGCGTTTCGCAACGACCACTGCTGAGAAGAAGCGGCAAAAGAGAAGTTTTTTAACCTAAAAGAGATAAAGGAGAGTACCAATGAATAGACGAGGAGTACCTATCGAAGAAGATGTTTTGTGATAGAGCTGTTTGAAACTACTTCCTGATAATCTAGCTAGGTAATAGACGTAAACCTAGAGATAATATATGTAGGAATTATGTCATTAGCTAGAAATCTGCCACTATTTCTGCATCGTCCTTGATTTCTGTAAAGAGTATGAAGACATCATGCATATATCACTGTTTTGTCCATGAGAGTACCTAAGTTAGTATAATAGATTAAATTTGACAATGATTAACATTCTACATAAGTTTGATTAACCTAAACGGAGATGGAGGACAATATGTATAAATAGAAAAAAAGTACCTATCAAAAGAGATGTTATAAGATAGAGCCGTTAAAAACTGCTTCCTGATAGGTAATCTATCAAGGATAAAGACGTAAACCTAGAGATAACCTGTGTAGGAATGTTGCAATTTGCTAGTAAATCTACCACTATTTAATATGTCTGATATCCAATTTGCACCCACAGATATTTTTCCAATCATCATGGCCTTGGCTCTCCCAAGGCCACGCTAAGTCTATGGGTCTATCCAATGATCAATAAATTTGATGAATTTCTCTTAAAACTAAAACAAGTCATTATTATTGAAAAAAATATTTTTAAAAACAAGCTTTTATCTAAAACAATGAACTAAAAAGTTTTAAGTGTTCCTCAAGACAAACTTGGTGGGGTTGTTGTTTTATCACAGAGATGCCGTGGCCACCTTCCGGCTTCATCATGAGATCAGGTTATTGGTACCATAATATTGCATTGTCATAAGTTTCAGCTCATTCGATTACACTGATCGACAAAATTTGTAATTTTTTTTGTCACTGGAATAAGCCTTATTGTCTCTTATAGATTTTTGTAAAGTGTATATGGACATAATTTACTTTTATTCGTAGGACCTCAGAATTTTGAATAATGTTATATCAAAGATCCGATTTCCCCGATTTTCAATTATTTATATTAAATAGCTTTTGTGCAGGTTATTTAATTCTGCCACATTAAATAATGTAATCACTCATCGAAATCAAAACAAAATTTGGTTTACCCTTATTATTTAAGGAGTTATACAAAATTTAAGTTAATATAATATTTCTCATACATTGTGTACTGCGCGTATTGTATACCGTTATACCGACTCGCACAAAATCTTTAATAAGTCCATTTTATTAAATAATTTAGAAATGATGTAAAAAGTATTGTAAAAAGTAGGGTTTGCACAGTGTTAAACTGGTATTTGAAAATAGAAAAGGAGCTTATTGAATGAATGGTATAATTTTAAAATTAACAAAAATTAAAAAAAAAAATATTTTTAACGTGATATATTTGAAAACTTAGACGTCCTACACATTTTTTATAACAAGATTCATGTTTTGTGTACTAAATTCTATTAGAAACCGCTGCAAGTATGCTTGTGGCAAAATCTTGTTGACCAGTGTTATTGGAAGTGGGTCTAATTTAGCTTGCGAGATTTGATTACGGACACACAGACAACGGAACAAGTGAAATTAAATAAAAGTTTGTAAGAAAGACTTACATATCATGAATTTTTCGGAGTCCAGTGCTGCCCCCATTTGAAATAAATTATTTGAAAGGAAACGGAGATATAATTAAAAATTTTGTTCTAGTAAGCCCTAGATAACTTATACATTCTTTGTGTTTGTTATTTTTATTTTTTTACTTGTTATTATGGTGCAATAAAGATAATTTGTATTGTATTGTATTGTATAATCCTTTAAACAATTTTTTGAACTACTGTTTATAGTTTAAAGTAAGAACGTGAACGTTCTAGTTAAGTACAACTTTTGACGAAGCATGTTGTGGATACCTTTTGTACACTTTTTGACGAAGCTTGTTGCTGATTTATTTTTGTATGTAACTATTAATTTATCTAATAATTATAATTTTTTTTTTTGAGAACGTGAAGCTTTTCTTTGCACATTTACGAAAATCTGCCACTTTTGACAAATGTGCGAAGAAAAGCTTCACGTTCGCACTTTAAACTGTAAAAAATAGTTCATAATATAGTTTGAAGGGGCTTACTAGAACAAAATTTTAAATTATATCTCCGTTTCCTTTGAAATAATTTATTTCAAATGAGGGCAGCACTGGACCCCGAAAAATTCACGATCCCCCGATTCCCCTTAAATCAAAATCATAAGTAAGTACCTACCTGCCTTAACTAAAAATCCGTTAATGATAAAGGCGTGATAGTGTCTCTGCTTTATGTGAATAAAATAAGTAGCTACGTCTAGTTTTTTATCACATCAGCGTGGTCACCCTCCAAAGCGAGGGCGCGAACCGCCGCCAAATTGGCGGGAAAGCTGTTCGTTTGACAGATCATTTTTTATTCTGTGGAACTTCGGCGATTGTTCCGTTGTACCGGTGATTGCCAGGTGGCCAGGAAGTGACTTAAACCTATCATTCATTGTGTGAGTTATAAATACTGCGCAATCAGCGTAATTTCTTTGGAAAGAAGATTATTTCTTCTAGAACTACCTAAATAGAAGAACTAAGTACTTAGTACCTATTCTCACATTGAGGTGACGCAATTTCGTTTTCCGTTCCGTTATATACCATTATATAACATTGTCTTCTCGTCAAATCCCGCCAACCATCACGCTAGATGTGGTCTTCGGGCCTTAGTTCCGGCCCTGGGCCCTGTCTGCCCTGTTAGGGATAAAGATGTAGTATATCTATACTATAACAGTTTATCTATAACAGGGCAAGACATACAAATGTATTTCTTCCCCTCAACTCCCACGTTAAAGAGTTTTGTTCTAAAAATATACATAAATCTACTTTACATAATCTGTAAGTAATATTATTGGCATTTTACGATGTGCCTACTCTACCTTCTAATATGTTACATAACGATTGGTTATGTACAAAATATCGATCATAAAAAAGAAAACTAATATCTTTAATGTCCTTTTTATCATTTTTATTTATAAATATTTATTATTCCCATTATTTCCAAATTAATTGCTTATCAGATCTCATCCCCAACACAAATCTCCCTCAAGATATGACATTTCGTACGCCCTCGCCAATCGATCTATTTAAAAAATAATTTTGTCTATGGTTCATAAAAGAGGTTGGGGTTACATTTTTAATTCAACTAAAACGCGAGGTGTCTATCTCGGGGGAGAACGGGCCAACATCATTAAGTTTTAGGCGTTTGTTTTGTCGGTAAATAGTCGACGGGTTCTAATAACTTTTACAACGTGTAAGGGACATATGCATAATAAATCGAACTACGGGCTAGGCTATAGGTATAAGATCACTTATTAAGACATACAGGGTCTAGAACAAAATATACTGAAATAATAAATAAAACTTTCCCCAAGGAACATTATCGAAATATATACCTAAACTCGGATCAGCTGATCAGAATTTATTATAAGAGGTCAGAAACTATTTTTCATATTTCGATATATGTTCCTTGGGGAAAGTTGTTCAGTATCATGGACTCAATGTACCCTTAAAATAGTTTCAGTATATTTTGGTAGACGTTATATTTGAAATAAAAAAATTGTACGAAATAGATAATCTTCAGAAAATAAACTACTAAGGTGTAAGTTATAATTTTTAGAGGGTAGATAACATGTGATATTATGGAAAATTAAGTCCTCATATTGTAACTTATAAATTATAATAAATAAATAAAATAAATAAATATAAATATATAAGAACAAAACACAATTTTTGTAATTTTGGAACTCTACTCTGAGCGTGACACATACTCGACACACACTTGGCCAGTCATTATGAATATGACGGGTAGAATATAATGTAACTGCGGGAGTGATTTCATGAAATGCGACGGAAGTGTGTGACAGGAAGCCGGGGATGCGCGCGCTATTTGATTTGACCAAAGAGCGCGGTTGCTTTTACCAAGGTGAGATGTCAGATGTTACCTACCCATCATATGCAAATACTGATTACTGTAAGGCTCGCTTTTTTTTAGAGTGCGAGAGTGATGTAATCTGATGGATATTAATCCATTTAATCAGTGCCCGCGGCCGGGCGCGCCCCACCCCGCGGATGATGGAGGGGACCTACATCATCCGGGGCGATTTGGGCGCGCCCGTTTACAACGCAATCTGTAGATAGTGCCGAATTAACTGGAAACCAGAGCTTTTAGGGAACAGAACATAAACTAGGGGCTCTGTGAACTGTAAACCTCGCGACTCACCCCCAACCCGTTGAAGTTTATCGTATAAAAAATTGTTCAGACAAAAAAGTTGCGTAAGGGTAACAAAAAAGTTCTATATGATTATTTTAAAGCTTTAAACCCCATATCTCCGCCATTTAAAAAAAAAATCAAAAATTGAATCGACAAAAAGAATTATATTTAATTATTGAACCAGCTTATAAAATTTCGTGGGAACAAACCGACTGACGACTGACTGATCTCGAAAATTAGATGATACGCTCGCTCGGTCCATAAACTATTGGTTCTAGGAGAATAGTAGACTTTGGAGCCTTAATAACCATGCAATAACCAACACTTTTCCTCTCCCCTGGCTTAGCAAAGCCATTTCAGTTAAATCCGTCCATATATAACGCTACAGCAAACTTCCTCCTCCACTCTCCCCTTTTGGTTTTTTTTTAACATCTTGTGTGGATACTCTATAAATTTGTACTCGTATTTGTTTTAAAATATAAAGTATCGTTGAGTCAGTATCCCATAACACAAGTCTCGAACTTACTTTTGGGCTAGCTCAATCTGTGTGATTTGTCCATATATATTTATTTATTTTATTGTAGAATAAGGTCCTTAATGTGCCTCTCAAATTTGATTGAAATCCGTCAATAAATAACGCTACAGCAAAGTTCCCCCTTCCCCCCCCCCCCTCTCCCCCAATCAAAAATCGCGATCGACTACCAAATTTAAATAAATCAAAGAACTTGTGAAGATATTTTTGGCCTCCTTTACTATAGTCCTCCTTATCGCTTTCGATAACGGCGACAAGTTGACCAATCAGCTGATCCAAGTTTGTATGAAAAGCCAA
The DNA here is from genome assembly GCA_963576875.1 of Acrobasis repandana. Taxonomy (NCBI): domain Eukaryota; kingdom Metazoa; phylum Arthropoda; class Insecta; order Lepidoptera; family Pyralidae; genus Acrobasis; species Acrobasis repandana. The sequence goes on from OY756238.1 coordinate 7,589,126, forward strand.
ATTTTATTTTATTTTTAGATATATATTCCTTAGGGAAAGCTGTTTCGTATCATGGACCGAATTACCCCTTAAATTGTTTCAGTATTAGGTATTTTGTTGGACGTTAAACAATACCTACATTACCTCTGCATTAAAGCCAAACGAGCTAAGAGAGATTTTTAAATTTAATCAATGAAATGTGATAATTCTCTATTTCCTCCCGTGATGCGAGCATCGTGAGATCATATTGCGTGAGCAGCCGTAGTTTGCTCGCAAAATTACTGTTTGTTTTCGATCCCGAACGCTAAACTCACTGGTGCGAGAATACGTCGAGTGAATTATGTTTTCATCTCACGAAGTATATTATAATCAAATTGACAGTTCATAATTATAAGCTAGAATTAAAACTGAAAGTAATTTAATAGATTTGCTTTTTATTATATAATTTAATATCAAATTATTTGTGTGGTAAGATAGTTGGATAATAGAAAGTGTGGTTGGTTTGATAGATAAACAGGTAATGTTTTTCTTACATCTCAGCGTATTCCCAGTTGCATTCTCAGCTGTATTGCTGTGATATTTTTGATGAAATTATCGTATCGTATAAGGTGTCCAAACATGTTTCCCCTTCTTACATCGATTGTCTTCATTAACGTCCTTTTTATTGTTATTTAGAACATAACAAAATTTATACATAAACTCTAAAAATAATGTTTTCTAGAATTTTTGAACCAACAGTACGGGTCCCTGGTACCGGAGCGTGTGTTTGTGTTTATGTACACCAATTTACTGATTGTCCAAAGCAAATTGATGGGGATCCCGGGTAATCGGGAGTAACCCTCCGCAAACATACGGTTTATGTCGGGATAAAAAGTGTATCAGACTATTATTATAATTAAATGTGGTCATCTGGCTAAAAGAAACGGTTACGTTTAATCCTAGAAGCTCAATCATATTTATTTATTTATTGATTAAAACTTTATGAATCCAAAATTCTTCAATTGGGTAGTAGGCAAAGATTATCCAAAAATAATGAACCCATATTTTCTTGTTTAGCAAAGTCATAAAAAATCACAAAGAGACAGCGGGTCGAAGTTACGGAGTGGGGGTGAATATTAAATTAGGGAAAGCCTGTAAAAACGAGCTGTATTGGAAATAAATAAAAATAAAAAAAATATGTCATGATAATTGTACTTTTTTTTTTTTTTTTTTTAATTAATGGCTTGACGCTACTGCGTATTTAGCCAGGAACTAGTTAATAAAACGTGGGAAATTCTTTTTTCCTAACAAGTTACAATCAAAGGTTGGTGTAGGCCTTTGATTGCTTTCAGGGAGCTTCTGGTGACAAATCTATACGAGTCCACTGGTTTTCATAGCCGACTGAGTGGCGGACAACGCCCGAAGACGCCCACACAGTCCGCGAAACAAATATCACTACAGCCGTACTATGACTGTCCACTTTAACTATTTCACATATTGTTCATGAGCATGAGCATTTATAACACCAAACAACACCAATTTCATATTATAAAGTCCACTAAAATCAATTTGCAAAATAATTTAAAGAAAACCCTAACCGAACCCCTTGACTTCCCGCCAAAACCTCTCAATCCTCTCATAATTGTACTTGATCGTGACGTCATGCGAAATTTAAATGCTCCGTATCTTCGTTATTATTTTTTAATCAGAGAAAAGAAAAAATACGTATAAGTACAATATTTTTTAATAATCTTAAACTAATGAGCAAAATAAAAAAATATTGTTCATGTCCGTATAGGCTTGGTCTAGGCAGACTTAATGCTAAAGCATTCTCTCCCTGTCGACCTTTTGGATTTTTTTTTTTTGCAAAAAGATTTAAAAAAAAGTCCAAAAGGGGGAGTGGAGTAGAAAAGGGGAGGATGTGCTGTAGCGTTATTCATGGACGGATTTCACTGAAACGGCTTAGCTAAGCCAGGCGAAAGGGGAAAGTGCGGTTATTGCATGGTAATAAGAGCTTGCGAGGTCTACTTCTCACAGACCCACTAATAATGATTTGTTCCAAATGACCTGCAAATCACACATCATCAGCACCCCACGCCCTGTAACATGGACGACATTACCGACGCGTGCGCCTGCGCAGGCTGCCCCGCCGGCAATCACCGTAATGAACACACCTTTCGTGGGGTCTGGGGTTCTAAAACACACATGCTTTAAAAGATATTGTTTTGTATTGATTAAACCAGATATTTTTTGTGGATCTAGCAGTCAGGGGTAATTGCTTTTTGTCCGACCTTAATCATGTCTTGTTCGATGTACTCGTAGAATGCGGCTATAGAGCGTAGTTACCTATATATTTATATTTTATAAAAGTAATTTTAGAAAATTTACAAAAATATTTTGTCCCTCCATATAAAATCCGCTTTGCTGATCGCCGATTCGTATGGGAAGGCGACATTCTTTTTTTCGTTTTTCGTCAATTGTTTTTATGGAAAGTAGTTAAGTATCACGGACTGAACTTGCTCCAAAAATTTGGCTGGTGTTTTAAATGTCAACTTGTATAAAAACTATTTAATCACAAATAAGTACATAAGTATCAGTTTGCCAAAATTAATTACAGAATATGTAAGTAGTTTGAAAAATCTAACTCTCCGATACCTATAATGTACGGAATTATTACAAATCATAGTAGTTAATATAGTATTAGGTCAAACAAAAATAACCTATTTAGTTTTGTAATAATAACAGTTGTTGAATGTCAAACCCGTTTGGTTTAACCGTGTGGTTCCGGGTTAGAATAGGACCACTCCATCTTTTCCTATGGATGTCGTAAGAGGCGACTAAAGGATTAAGCATACACATCTCGTGCTGCAATTGCATTTCCAAGGAGGGTTAACGTCAGGCAGCGGCCGGTTGTAAAACTCTTCGCACAAATACATTCCCAAAGAGGGTTGACGTCAGACAGGCTGCCGGTCGTAAAACTATAGCCAAATCAATTACACTGTTCCGGCTATTTCTTCTGCATTTGGCAAGGTCTTTGGCATCTTTGGGTGACCATTGACATGCATGTTATACTTGGAGAAGAAAAAGCGGGAAAGCGCACCCTGGGCTCCGAAGCAGCACAGCTGAGGATTCAACCGAGAACGCACTTAGACGAAGGACAAGAATAGTTGTTGAATGTAAAAATGGAGGTTTTCTGTTGTCTTAGATTTATCGAAAATCGAGGTTTGCGGCTTGAAAATATAATTTAATGGAGTAAAAATAAATTGAAATCTCACAAAAACAAAGAATGATTTTCCTCGAAAGAACGTGAAAGTGATTTAGATGCAAGTATAGATATAGATAATCAGGAAGACACTATGTCGTGCGTGAGACACAGGCCGGCGCGTGCGCACTTTGGACACGAATCAATATTGTTTCCAACTATATAAGAAAAATAAATATCGTGAAGTTAGTTTGTTTGAATATTGTAAGTTTTTCATATTTCAATATGTGTTCCTTGGGACAAGTTTTTCAATATCATGGTCATGGACTATATTCTCCAAAAATAGTTTCAGTATATTTTGTTATACGCTGAAATACAGGTAACTTTTTATCCACCGACCAGTACCTCCAGACCAGTAACCTCGTCGAATCACCTAGGTTAGGTAGCGGACCCCGGGCTCTGAAGCGTAACCGCTGACGATGCAACCGGGAATACGCTCGGATGATGAACTTTTTATACACCGAATTTTTTTATTGATTTTTAATAACTTTTTTTATAGAAAGTAGTTCAGTATCATGGACTGAACTTGCTCCAAAAATTTTGCCGGTGGATAAAAAGTCAGCCTGTATGTATTTACATATATATTATTATGTTTGTTATTTAAACTCTAAGTTATTTATTATTTATTTTACTGTTTAATATTATTAAATTATTGTCTCACATTACTCTGTGTATCGCACCACCTTTATTTTTCAGCACATTTCCTGTCACCCAAAGGTAGCCTGTAAGAGATTTCTACTTTATTGTATTGTATATTTATACTGTACATATTTTTGAATATTATTTATTTGTGTTTTTGGTGCAATAAAGTGTTGGTTATAAGACATGACAATCTATTCAGAATAGAAGGAAAAATAAAAGGGAGACGAGGAAGGGAAAGACCAAGGATGAAGTTTTTCCAACAAATTAAGGAAGTAGTAGTAAGGTCCTCCCAAGACATTAAAAAGATGGCAGAGAGAAGAGAGGAATGAAGGCATCTCCACTTAACTCCACCGGCAAGAGCAAGCTCTTAAGTTAAAGAAGAAGAAAGGGTTGGTTACTTACAATGCAATCATATAAGCATTACCAAAAGACATCACTAGTGTAGCGAGGTGCACTAGTGTAGTGATGCATGGGCTGCAACTATAATACACGGTCGTGATGTCCACTCGTGGCGCCTCCGCCACTTGAATAACAATGACCAACGCTTTTATTGGGTTCTTTACCTCTTATTTATAGTTTGGCTATAAAGCTGGAGAGACAACGCTGGTTCACATTGGTCAGGAACGATTCTATTATTGCTTGCTTTCCTTTTCAGGTTTTTTCGCAGTGAACTAACAATTGTACACCACAGAAGTAAAGGAAAAAAAAGTGGCTGTCCGGGAGTGCCGACAGAAGTGAAAACTTGAACAAGGTGGTGTCGGTTACAGTAACAGTGTAGCGAGTCCAATGGTTTTTTTCCAATCTCAAAAAATTCCCAACGCACCTTAAGAAGATTCCTCTTTAAAAAAAATATAATATACCAGGTGCTTCTTTTTGCGCGTAGATTGTCTGACTGAAGCCGATTGATGATAAATCTCGAAGGGAGAAGCAGCTGGAAGAAGAAACAAAGACTTATTCGAGACCAAACATCCATAAAACGGTGACAGTTGCTATAAGCAATACATAGTAAGTGGAGGCAGGTAAAGTAGTAGGTGTGCCAGTATCGTATCAGTATAACAAAACAAAAATTGCTTCTTAAACTAGCTATCAACTCGATCAATGTAAATCTAGGAATAAAACATGAGAAAAAAAACAATAAAGTGATTTGACCTAAAATCAATGGTTTTTTTTAGAATTTCGATACTAAAAATGCGTAAAGTACGACAGGTTTAGTAGGTATTTGCTATTCTTACGATGGAAAGCTAACTTACGAGCGTTTACACATTACACCGCCGCCGCGGTACGGTGCGGTCAGAGTCAGTACAAATACTAAAAAATTCAAGCGCGTGGTACGGTCCATATTGCAGCGGTGTTCCTCAAGGAGCGATATTGGGACCTGTGAGTTTGAGATCAGGATTTTTTGTAGTTACGGTAGTTTGACATACGTAGCTGATAGGAGTATAGAAAATATCAACTAATATGTGTAATCATTAAAAAGAAACAGATATAGGTAGGTAAGTTTTTCGAAAAAAAAATTATTTCAGACAAACTTTTAGGTAGGTAGCTTGTGAGGCCTAGAACTTATCAAGGCAAAGTAATAAGTAAACTCGATGGCGTTGCGTCGTTTTATTACAGGGTTTCAATAGACACCTTCCGGCTCCATCATCAGATAAGCTTCTTGTCATAATAATATTGCATTGTCATCTGATTTACATTAGCATACAAAATTTCATCTCAATCAGAAACCTGGAGTGGCTCAAATTTAACATGCAAGATACCCAAAAAACTACAAACACCTAAAGCTTGTAAAAATGTGACGTTCCACGGTAAAGGCACTTACGACATTGTGTTTATTCAAGCTAAGTTAATTGTACGAATTGTTTTTCTTAACGTCTTAAGCGCCACCGTCCATAATGTACCTTTACCCGTGGAACGTCACAAATGGTCTTAAAGGTGCCCTTCTATCTCCGATAATTTATCAACTTGCCCTGGCTGGACATTAAACCCAAAACATTCACAGTGGCGGATAGCGTGCTAACCTTTACGCCACGGAGGCCGTAAAAAGTAAGTAGTTGAAGATAATCAACATCATTATTTTCAGTCTTCTTGAACCCAACTACTCCGAAGTTTTTCTACGGTCCTGTGCCAATTTCATCCCTTGCTTTCCTGTCAACCTCCCAGTATTAGTGATAGTGGCCGGCCCCCAGAAAGCGAAAGTCTTGCGTCTTGCCCTTTGGAATCAAATGATGAAATTGGTACATAGTTTTTCGGTAATAAAGGGTTTCAATTACACGTTAACTAAGATAAATTAAAAATAATGAGGCAATGTAATGTTATAAACTATAAAACTCTTCACCTTGCTTTTTGCGAAATACGCGAAATGAAGAAAATCTTCTAGTTGGCCTCCGCGGTAAGCATCCATCATAATATCTTAATTAGCAATGTTGTAATTGATGTGCTGCGGTAACGCTACAAATTAGGATAATTAACGAATGCCTGGTATTAGAATTCCTACTGAGAAAAAATTTTACTCATATATTTTTTTTATTAAGTATTTAGCACAAACGTTCAGTTTGCTCGATACTTTCCGAAATGTAGTAGAACATAAAGTCTTTACATTTTTTTATAAAAGCTAAGAACAAAAACTTTATCATAACACATAAAATGTTTAGTACTTTTTTAGCAGAAGTCTTTTCCTTATTAAGGAATTTCATAAAATTACCGTTTCGAACCGTGTAACTTACAGCGTAGCCTATCTCACTCATGTCCTTTCTTTTGTTTTGATCTAGTGGTTTAAATACGCCTATATTTCATTAGAATTTTTTCTAAATACTACTTTCTCTCAAACACTGCAACTTACAGCAACAGTCCTCAGTGGCTCCGGTCCTCTCTTTTATATTGACCTAGTTGTTTAGATGCGTCTAAATTTTAACGCCTATAAAGAAACATTTACACTTGGTCACTCGAATCACCTTCAAGCTGAGGTAGGTCAATCTGGCGAGCGCACAAGCAGAAGCACAATAGACCGAGACTGCCTAGACACGAGTTCGATCCTCATAGGCGCGACTTGTACCTGTTGAGTTGGACTCATGTAACGTCATTTTCAACCTCCTTGCGTCCAGTGAAGGAAAACCTTGTGAGAAAACCTACATACCAGTTAATTCAAGAGTAAAAATTACTGATGTCACTAGATGGCAGTCAAGCTTGGGGAAGGTACATAAGGTACATACATACATTATAGCTCTTTGCTTTGAGCTACGTTCGAAAAATTGGACACTAAGTCGATAAGAAGAAGCGGCCGCGTGGTGAAGGCAAAGTAGAATACAATTTGTCACCACCTCTTTTAAATCCTACAGGTGTCGAGGCGACTGTAGATACAGGAATAGGTTACAGCAAAACGGCAGCGTCCTCTGCGTAATTTATCTAAGTATTTTAGAATTTGTGAAAATATCAGATGTTAAAAGATGCAGACTGCAGATTTTTGCGTTGGCATTTACATCCACTATTACTGTTAACTGCGCAATTGCATCAATATTGCACTAAACAAAGAATTTTACAATGACAACAATCTTCTGCGATGACCAACCAGCCCTTCGTGGTGAATGAGCAAATCCTTCCTTTATTAGGTCCAGTAGAGTAGGGTCAAGCAGTGGACCTTTATAGGTTCGTACAGGTAATAGTAGAAAAGTGAGCAAGCTCCCTAAGTTAATTACTGTGTAATATTAAATTACTTAATGTGTACGCATATAATCAGCGGGAACTTAGCACATCGTTATTATAACTGTAATGTTAGTTTGTTTTACTTAAACGACTTAATTATTAGGTACCTAACTATTTTATGTTTATATCATTGTGAATGTTAATAATCACTAACTCCACGTAATAATTATTATATTTTGATTTAGGTACTTTTTACATCACTAAATATAAAAGTTATAATCAGACTACTTCTAAATAATAATAAAACTAATAAGTAGGTACTTCTAAATACGGACTCCGAAGTGGAGTAGATATAACCGCAACCATTGAAAACACTTGGCTGAGGTTTTACCGTCCTGCTGAGTGACGTCGCTCTCCTCGGGAATGCATTGGTGCGAATAGTTTTACAACCAAAATATTTAAATGAGACTAAATTAATGTTTTTTGACGACATCGAATTTAGTATTCAAAGTGTGTCCCGACGAGTTTTTATTGGTTTAGATATGGCCTAGTTAGTCGTTCACTGACATCTATTCTTTCCACATCAATAAATATGGTCTAGGGCTGTCAATTATAGCACTTTTGAGGTTCATTGCGAAGATATTTCTTGCGGGCTGGTGAAATGTTATAAATAAACGTTTTTTGGCGAACTAACACCAAATATTTTTCTTTGAAATAGTGCAAGTCAAAACAGAGTCGAACAGTACGAAATGAGGTCGGTTTGCCATAATATTGATACTCTACACAAATAGTAGAGTATCAATAACAAAATAACCATGAGATGCTGTGACTCTAAGATGATGTGGAGAGTTCAGAGATATTAGAAAATCATATTAATTTAAAACTAAACGGAAGGAAGGTATCATCATCATAAATAGGTCCTTTTTAGTCTCCACTGCAGGAGCACGACCCTCTTTGTACTACCAGAGCCACACTTGGTCAGAGCAGTCAGAGGATTTGGCCTAAACTCTCCACGCTAGCCAGACGGGTTGGAGAGGTCTCATTGATAATATAAGCTTTGATTTATGTTTATAAGCTACGACATCCACGGGAAGACTTGGTGTGGTCCTATTCTACTCTACCGGGAACCACAGATAAGGAAGCTATAAATGAATGTAAAATCTAGCTAACTTTAATAATTTAGGTTTAGGTTAACCTTGCAGAATGAAGTGAACAATTTGTGAAATGAAAAACTAAGTTTTTACAGCATTCATCTCGCAAATGAATTATGTAACAAATTAGTAAGTAGGTATTTAATAAATCAAAATAACAATTTTGTATGTCAACAGTCATAAACTGCTTATTACTATTTTGATTTCGTTTTTAAACTATAACGCTAAATTTAGCCTTTAGGCCTACGGTTCTAGACTATGTCTGCCCGTTAGGGATAAAGATATTATCTATGTAACAAGGTATTATTATACATAAAAATACGACGATACGGATGGCAATCTAGGCTTAGCCCTGTTAGCCTAACACAAAGAAACATTATTAATTTTAAATGTAATTAAATCCAGTCTCAATTTATATAAACATAAGGTTTAAATCACCCTGACGATATGTTTTTGAATACCAAAAATAATTGTTTATTCTAATAGAAGCTGTGGTATAAAAACTCTAACAATGATGGCCCGCTCCTTCTTTGTCATCTATTTAGGACATACATTAATTTATGCGATGGTTTGATAAGAGGCCTCTGATTTGTGATCGGTGTATCAAAGATTTTGCATCCCGCGGTGCTACAAGCAAAATTCTTGCATAGACCAGGAGCTGTGCAATTTAAATTCTTTTTTATGTAAATGTACATTGTACCTATATTAGAGGAAAGAGGATCGTGACAAATGGCATTTATTGAGAGAGGTGTATTCCTGGTAGTGGGAGATTGAAGGCTGTGGATTATGCTTATGTTCTTATTATGAAGTTTGGTCGATAAGGTACTGAACTATGAGGTTGCCTGGATGAAATTGCAGTTGCGAGAAGTCGCCTGTCTTATCAGTATCATGAAGTGCACTTCCTAGGTAGCTATGGAAATTTGTTAACTGGAAACCAAAGTATTTTTGATTAGGTACTATGCCACGTGGCAAAATGTTTGGACACCTTATACGACGCGATAATTTCACCAATAACACCACAGGAGGAAAGATCGAGGCAAGGAGAGGAAAAGGAAGGCCAAGAAGGACGTTCATGGATGAAGTAAAGCATTTGGCTGAAGATCAGGAAACATGGAAAAAACTCCACCGACAAGAACATAGTTCTTGTATATTCTGATGATGATGACTATGCCACAGTATCACTGCACTAATACAAGGAGCAACACTCGCTTCTTAAATCCGATGCCCGCTTCGTTCATCATTATAAACTAAATAAGATACCTATAATTTTACTTGAACCAATTTCTTTATAGTAAAAACTGTCATATTTATTAAATTCTTCAAATAATACAATTCTTCGTCTTACTTCCTGCGGCGTTACATCCCTTTGTGGGTCGAATCTTGGCTTGCTCTACAATTTTCTACGAGTACCATTTCGCTCTGTAGCTGGCCTCCCTTCTTCAAGATGTTTAGATATATATTCTTCGATGAATGAATGAATGAAAAACTCTTTATTGCACCTAAAAAATAAATAAAAAATTAACAAAAAACAAATTGTAAATATATATACATAGGTACAATGGGCGGTCTTATCGCTGACAGCGATCTCTTCCAGCCAATCATTTAACAAACATACAAATGCCGAATTGTTGCGGAGTCCACTTGGTGATGCACTTCAAAGGCCGGGTATCATCCATTCTTTCCAGGTAACCTACCCATCTACCTTTGTGACTTACAGAACTTAACACTGTCTCTTTATCTTTATGGATCAGTGTCTCCAGCTCATAGTTCATTCTGATACGGATTGTACCGTCATCTTCACGCAGTGGTCCGAAATCAATCATACAAATTTTCTTCTTCTTATTAAAGAGCTTAAACTCTCGACTTTGGAGCAACCAATGCCTTCCATCTGTCTGTCCAAAGCCAACTCCTTTACATCTTTGTAGGTTGAAACTTGATTTTTCATTTGTTTTATAAAACTATCTCTAGGTCTTCGTTTGCCTCTTCTTCCTTCTATTTTTCTTTCCTGCTCTCCTAAATATAAGACTTTTGACAAACGCATTGGTAGAAGAGCTATTTTTTTATAACGTTTAGCAAACAATTTGCCCTCCGACTCCTGGACAAATTATGATTGTTATTCTAAATGCGTCGCGACGCTGAGCATGTACCAGTAGGTACCTACTGGAGCTCTTTCTTTGAACGCATCTGCAAATAATGCAAGATCGTCACTGCTTCGACATTTGCATTCGGCTTAGGGCAGGAGTCAGGAGCAATGCACTCTAGGCACTTGTTATAATGGTCGCTAAAATGTGGCAATAATTTAGTAGCTTTACTCTATTTTAAGGGCAGATATCAGCCAGTGTCAGGTATAGACGGATACTGGCCGATTGGGGTTGTTGTAAACACACCACCCTTGTAAACTCACCACCTAACTATAAATTTCATAAATTCACCACTGGTCAAAAAATTATATTATTTTGTACACGCCTACTACCTGTGTTCTTCAATTTTCCTCTTCTGGGTCTGCTGGAAGAGATTTCTTATGAAATAAGCAGTACCTATGTACGCAATTTTCCTACCTTGTTTGTTCCTTTGTTTATATTTTGTGTACATAAATGGTCTGGACGCATTTCGTGCCTCGTTGATTATTTGTAAACAACTAAATTAGCCGCGAATCGAAAAGAAAATACCTTGGTGTCAAAAACAATGGTGTGGTGAATATACAACTAAAAATAAATTTTAATAATAATAGGTGGTGAATATACACATATTTTTTAGTTAGTGAGTTTACAAGGGCGGTGACTATTATTAATAATAATAAATATAAATAGGTACAATCAGCCAGTGACATGGGCCGAGGAACGTGGTCTCTAGCATCCAAGAGTCATGGTATCCAAGAGCAAATAAGTATTATCTATATTTATTTATTCAACTGTATTACAAAAAATGTAACAGGCGGACTTAAGTCCTTAAGGGCCTTTTCTACCAGTCAACCTACAGGTGGTGCTGATAAAATCAAATTAACTATACTCACTCAACACACTAATAGAGCTCGAAATAATCAAATACAAAACCCAGACTATAGCAAATATACGTCCTAGAGTAATATTTGTATTGTACGTCCTTTTATTTCAAGCGATGCTTCGTCCGATGTAATCTCAAACATCAAGACAAACATAAACAAGTCAATATGTTCACTAAAATTGACATCAACATAACACGTACAAATTGTACAAACATTTCGTTTTACACCTCATACATTGCCTAATGTCTCACACAATTAGACAACGGCACAAAACTAAAGAAGCAATGGAATTGGAACCAATAGACACGGCATTATTTTCCATTTCGGGTAGTGAAGGGTTTATCTAAAGGTGACAGAAACGTTTTAGCGTTATCTGTGCAGGCTCCGAGGCGGAATGTTGCTATTATCTTGTGCGCACGCGCCATCGACAGGTCGCAGAGCTAAGAATATGAAACATGATTGTTTTTTATTTATCTTATTAATATTTATGTTATTAGGCAGAATAGAATAGCACCAGTCCAAGTCTTCCCGTGAATGTCGTAGACGGCGACTTAGGAAACACAAGCTAAACAAAGCTTATAAACATCAGAGAGACCTCTCCAACCCGTCTGGCCAGCGTGGAGAGTGTAGACCAAATCCTCTGACTGCTTTGGCTAATATATGGCTCTGGTAGTACAGAGAGGGTCGTGCAGTCGTGCTCCTGAAGTGTAGACTATAAAAGACCTGATGATGATGATGAATGTATGTAGTATTTAACATATTTGTACGAGTATAATTTATGCCTTTAATTTCACGGATTCCTAGAAGTATTCAAACAAATGATGTAAATGACACCGATTATGTTTTGGCATATACTAACTCGTATTCCAATCTCAAAAGGAAGAGAAGCAGCTGGTACATTCTAAATTTTTTGCTTTTCTACCAGACCAGTATGATCAATCAATAGGTACGTTTGTCATACATTTTCTTAGAAATTAGGTGTCAACGTGACCATAGCAGCAAAAAAGACCTGTCACTTCTAAATATGATCAACTCTATTCTCTGGATGTTGGATTCATCTCCGGAGTATGTGTCCCTCTTCACGTTATCTCTCTCTACTCTAAGCGAAGGTACGCGACGATGGGTGATAACGTCCTCTTAAATTTGGGCTACTTTAGGAACTTAACTAAAGTGCATGCCACTGTTTTGTGATGATCACACACGATGTTTTTCTCTGTATGGTAGGATAGGTATCTATAAATTAGTCGTGTAGTTCTAAGCTTAGACTAAAACTATTTATTGATGTCGTAAGAGAAGAGACGAAATAGCACAAACGTTCTACAATGGCATTACCAGGCCTGTGTCACTCCCCGTTTAGGTATCGAAATTGTATGTACCTACATTATTACTATGCACGCAGCCGGCCCCTCGGAGTGGTAAATTCAGTTATACGAATCGTTTGTCCAGAGTAAATAAATAAATATATAGGGACAAATCACACAGATTGAGCAAGCCCCAAAGTAAGTTCGAGACTGTGTTATGGGATACTAACTCAACGCTACTTTATTTTATAACAAATACATATAAAGATAAACATTCAAGACCCAAGCCAATCTGAAGTAGATCATTTTCCATCTTGACCTGACCAGGGATCGAACCCGGGACCTCCGGTGTGACAGCCTGGCATGACCACTAGGCTACAGGTATCTAAACGAAAAGGTGCTGAGTTCTGACGTAAGCTAAATTAAACTATATCGCTAACCACATTGAGTAGACATTTCTTTGAATTTCTTTGCTGAAATTCTGTACTGGTTCTTATTCTGTGGTGTTTCTAAGGAGGATAGTCAGCGGGCAGACGGCCGGAGTTGCGACCAAAGGCAAATAGTTTTAATAGTTTCACTTTCTTCACTTGGGATAGTTTTCAGTATCCCTAGGTTTCTTTCATGCTAGTCTGGAAGAAAACTTAGAATGTACAACTGCTTCTCTTCCCACGCAGATCGAAGCCGATAGAGAGAATGGTAAATGCGAATCCCTTTTCCACCTTCTCGCCCATCATCACGCTAATAGTGACCTTTGAGTCTTGCAGTCCTGGGCTCTTGATAAAACCGCAAGACCCAAAATGCTCTGTTTGCTCTATTGGAGATAAAGACGTGATAGCGTGTGTTTGTATGTTAGGTCATTGAGAATCCTTGAAGAAGAATTTTGAAATTGTTACAAAGAAAGCTTGAATCTTTTCATACATGGTTTTCTACAATTTTCTCCAAAACAGTACATATACGATCATTATCTTTTCCATCCATCCTCTAACTGTACTGTATAACAGATATGCTACTCGTATATCTATTGTCCCCTTCTGATTGTCTCGCAATGACAGTGGGCAGCAAGAGCGCGTGGGATCCCTGCACCTCTAATTCTATTCTCGGCCTGTGAAGGGTTAAGTCGGTAACGCTCGTATATACATCTGCGTTTCGTGTTTTCCATTGGTAAATTTTCTATGACTCTATTATCATCATTATCATAGGCAGCATTGAGCTTACCACAATTAAGTATTCTTTTCCGATTAACTGTCTATTACAAAATCGTTCTACATTGGTCGGTTCAAAAAATTAACCAACTAACGGTTGGCCGAAAACACGTTTTTCCTCTTAAAGGCCGATCAAATTTTTCTTCGCAACACCGGATGACAGGGTCAGAAAAGTGTTAATTAGTCCGTCTTTTAGATTATCCAAAAATAATGGACCCATATTTTTCAGTTTATCAAAAATGTAAAAATATACGGAGCATCAAAGTTTTAGAATGGGGGCTTTACGTCACGGCTACGTAAAATCGTACTTAGCCTTGATGTCATGCGAAATTTAAATGCGCTGTATCTTCTCCGTTATTAGATTTTAATGTAGCCGATGGGCCAAACAAAACTATTTTTCCAGTCGTCATGCCTTTACGGTTGTACAAAATTTCATTCACCGATAAACCGTTCGTCTCTTTACAGTCCTACAAGCCCTGGACACAAGTCTCTTTTTATTTGCGTCATTGTCTTCTATTCCTGGCCTTAGCGATCCAATTCTTCCCTGCGACACGTTTGAAAAATCTTCATTTCGTAGAAATCAACCACAGGTTGGTTGACCTGAAATTTGTCACTTAGAAGTTAAGCTGCTGAGCAATCTTTGGTTTGAATAATACGAGTATAAAGAAAATTAATAAAAATATGGCCTCACACAAGTTGACCGATCACCTATGTCAAGTTCTAAGGGAAGCAAATTTATCCTCAAAAAGGCCCTCGATCGAGAGAGTTGTAGTGCTGGAAGGGAGGGCTTTGCCCAGCAGTGGGATAGTATAGGTTGAAAATAGAATGGATAGATATAAGTGTAAGGATTTTTTTAAATTCTCCATTAAAAGGTTTCAGTAAATTTTTTTAGAGGAGCTCGTTGGCTTGTTGGGAGTACGAATTGTTAGCGCTTTCGCAAGTTAAGCCACCCCGGGCGCAAACCGCACTTGGATGGGTGACCTCTAGTGTACACGTAAAGCCGTTGATCCCGACTGTCATCATATAAGGCAGTCGTCATGCTATGTCAGATGCCTTTCGGCAGCTTGAAAGTTCTGACACCTGTGTTGGCCACTTAAAACAAACAACTGTATATTTTTTATAGAACTTATTATATCGATGGATGGATAGACAGTCAAATGGACAACAGCACTAACAGTAAGTAGCAACCCAGAGGCCAGTTTTACGCAACTGTCGCAGCGTCACATCATATCATTCTATTGTCCAACGCTGGGAAAACCTGAGATGAAATGACTGGTTGGGGTCGCAGACCTGGGATATAGGTCGGCCCACCTGCCTTTTGTCGTCTATCGTAAACAAGACAATTCATGTGAGCCATAACCGCAAAGTTACTGGTGAAATTAGTCAAAAGTGAGTCAAAAATTACCAAGTCACTAGTACTGATAAAATAATATAAATACATCGAGTAATCGAATTGCGTGTCGTGAAAAACAATGAAGTTGCCGTGCGGTGGCAGGGTAGAAAACAGTTTGTCACCACTCCTTTCGTCTTCCACGGGTGTCGTAAGAGGCGACTAAGGGAGATATACTTCGGTAACGGTAACTCTGTGTAAAGTCTTTATACAGTCCACTGAGATCACCAACCCATCTGCGTAAAGTATTGATTATTGGCACCTCTCCCAATACAATTAGTAAAGAAGAAGAAGAAACAATGAAGTGAGATGCGTGTGACGTAATTCATGATAATTGAAAATTTTGTCATACTGGTGTAGTGAAAATTGCTTCAGAATTTGATCTATAAGGTCTCATCTCAGAGCGTTTACAGTTCATCTGTGCTGTTTTGGCCCCGGGGTGCGCTTTCCGACTTCATCTCCAAAGATGATTCATGTCATTTGTTTCCCACGGAAGACTGAGGACTTGAAGTAGAGGAGAAATCCTACCTATAATGTCAAAAGCAATTGGGTACAAGAAGATTATTCCCCAGCTAGTACAATAAAGAGATCAGTTGTTTTAAAATTGTATCATTATAGGTAGAAAGCTCGGCTCCGGTCACCTCGGCTCGGAAGTATGAAACAATAGGAACTACCCCATTTCTCGGAAGCTAAACCGCACGTATCCGGCTTTCTGCCTCCCCGAGGGAGAGCGAATAATCGATATGCAGTACCTGGGAGTCCACACAGTGGAAATTTTATGGGACTTTTTAAAATTACATTTCTGGCTGAAATCTATTGAATTATTATATACTGAAATCTGAATTTGTAAAGGTAGGTAAATACTAAATAAAAATCTATTTATATTTTTTTATTTTATTTTTATTTTTGTGGAAAGTTTTCTTTAAATTTTTGTAGAACAAAAAGCAGTGAACTTTCCGGCCGAGAATAGGATCACTCCATTTCATCCCGTGGATATCAAAAGATATGACTAGAGTACTAAACACAAACATCTCGCGCTACAACTGCATTTCCGAAGAGGCTGGAGGCCAGTTTAAAAAACACGACCAAATCCTTGATGTTGAGGATGAGGACTCCCACGTTCTGCAGTATACGTACTTTCTTTCTTAAAAATGAATGTTTAAAAACCTGCTAGAAAAATGACACCCCGGGCGCATCCTTTAGACTCTCTCTCTCTCTCATCTTAGCGTTTTCCCAGTTGCATCCTCAGTTGTAATGCTGCGAAGCCCGGGTCCGCTTTTCGGCTTTTTCTTCTCCACTTCGCACGCTTTTGAGCATCCTTCATTGTAAGACCATTATTTGACCTTGACGACGTCAAGCCAGTATTTCTTGGGTCTACCATGTCTGCCGGGCCCTGGCGACGTAGGTGGCATGGCTACACATTTGTTTCCCATGTTACTTGCCGGTTCCCGCAAGACATGACCGTACCAGCGTAGGTGAGTCTTTTTCAGTTTGTCTGCCATGTCTCGACATTTCCCTTTGCACTATGTCTCGACATTTACACTCCCCTTAGCCATTGTTCTGAAATCCCAAACCCTTGGCTAACGTGGCCACCCTACGCACACCCTCCATCAGGTGAGTCACACAGACACACGTTATCTCCGTGCGACTGTGTGAGTGCTGTGTGTGTGTGAGTGCGAGACTCACTGGCGTCGTACTACCAAGTGATGTTGTAGTGAAATGGCCAGAGTCGATTATTTTCGAGACCTAGAGCAAATTTTCGGAAGTTTTAATGCTTGGATATAGGAGTTTTTTACACAAAAAAAGATTCGGCTTTTTTATACAAAAGTGTGGAGCCGCCCGGGCGCTTTGAATGGGAAAGTCTTTTTTTTTTGATTTAATTGTTATTTTAATATTATTATACTATAGTGATCTAGTAAGTATAGCCCGTGTAATTTTGTAATCGATCGCGATTGTTGATTGGGGGAGAAGTAGGGAAAAAAAGAGAACCTTGCTGAAGAGTTATTTATTGACGGATTTCAATCAAACTTTAAAAGCACATTAAAGACTTTATTCTACACAAAATGTTGCAAAAAGAATTCCAAAAGGGGGAGTGGAGGGGGACAAAGGGGGGAAGTTTACTGTAGTGTTATATTAGAACGGATTTCACTGAAATGGCTTTGCTAAGCCAGGGGAAAGCGGAAAGTGTCGGTTATTGCATGATTATAAGAGCTAGCGAGGTCTAACAGTTCTTGGAGACCCACTAGTACCTATATTTTTACTATGACTCGGCTTCTTGACCAATTCAATACGTCCCTAGTTTTCCTTGTGAGCGCTGTTATTAATATTTGAGCCGGTCTCCGGGGAGCTCTCACAAACAGCCGCGCCCCGACGGCCGATCTTTACACATTTTCTATAGTTTTTCGTGAAAAATATATAGAATGTATTGAACCCCCCGTATGGTTCCGGGTTAGAATAGGACCACTCCATCTCTTCCTGTAGATGTCGTAAGAGGCCATTAAAGCACTAAGCACAAACATCTCGTGCTATTGAATTCCCAAAGAGGCTTTACGTCGGGCGGCGGCCGGTTGTAAAACTTTTCGCACAAATACATACCCAAAGAGGGTTGACGTCAGGCAGGCAGCTACGGTCGTTAAAGTATAGCCAAATCATTTAATCTGTTTCGGCTATTTCTTCTCCAATTCTCAAGGTCTTTGGCATCCTTGGGTGACCTTTGACATGCATGTTATATTTGGAGAAAGAAAAGCGGGAAAGCGCACCCCGGGTTCCAAAGCAGCACAGCTGAGGATGCAACCGGAAACGCGCTTAGAAGAAGAAGAAGACATAGAATATAATTATTAAACCCTAAGAAGTTTCTAATAATCTGAGCTGTGTTTCCCTGGAATAAAGTAAGTCCTCTTTACCTACATTTTCTTGAAAGTTTTTCGTGAAAAATAAGTAAAAAGTGTTGATCCTTCTTATTAGAATCAAAGAAGAATACTAATAAGAATACATTTTTATTTAGTAATAGGGTATATTCATGTCCTTTTTTTATTTTTTAAAATGATTCTATATGTTATTATACGAGCATAGTTAAACGGAAAAAAATATCACACTCACAGAATATTATTAAATAAGCTTAAAAAAAATAATTAAAACTACTATCATTTTCGGACGACTTAAACGCGGTGCCATTTTGCGCTTTTATTCTGTGACGTCGCCGCACACTGTCAATGTCAGTGTCAATGGAATGAACTTTTAAATCATTAATTTCATAATGGAAACATGTTAAATTGAAAATATATATATAGGTATTTTTCTTTAGCAATAAGTTTACACATTTTTTTTTGTTCGTTTCTGAATCACATGCATATTGTCTATTAGGCCTTAACACGTCAATTAGTTTTGACTTTACGAGCTATATTTGCAAATATTTAAAGTATTAATTTCTAAGAAAATCTTCCAATACTATACAGGGTCAAACAAAATATACTGAAACAAAGTATGTTATAGGTGGATTCAGTCTATGATACTGAACAACTTTCCCCAAGGAACGTTTAACGAAATATAAAATTAATTTTGGCCTTTCCATAGAAACTCGGTCGACTTGTATGGTAGGCCACAAATTATTTCTCATATTTCGATATAATATATCGAAATATGAATTTGTAAATACTTTTAAATTTCAAAATAAATAAAAAAGGTACGTTTCGCGTTAATTCCCGTATGCATTAATTTAATAATAATTTGTAATATAAAAAAAAAATTGAAACGACTTTCCCGAAGGAACATATTATGTTCCTTCGGGAAAGTCGTTCAGTATCATGAACTGGATCCACCTTTAAAATAGTTTCAGTAAATTTTGTTCTACAAATTTTAGACCGATAGATCTCTGTATTGAGGATGATTTCTTTCAAATTAAAAGTACTTAGATACTTACTGAGCTGTTTTACAACAGTGTAATCGTTAATATCGGTTTAGAGTTTTTGGCGGGAAGTCAAGGGGTTCGGTTTGGGTTTTCTTTAAATTATTTTGCAAAATTGATTTTAGTGGGCTTTATAATATGAAATTGGTGTTGTTTGGTGTTATAAATGCTCATGCCCATGAACAATATGTGAAATAGTTAAAGTGGACAGTCATAGTACGGCTGTAGTGATATTTGTTTCGCGGACTGTGTGGGCGTCTTCGGGCGTCGCGTCGTCCGCCACTCAATCGGCTATGAAAACCAGTGGACTCGTATAGATTTGTCGCTAGAAGCTCCCTTAAAGCAATCAAATGCTTAAACCAACCTTTGATTGTAACTTGTTAATAAAAAATAATTTCGCACGTTTTATTAACTTGTTCCTGGCTAAATACCACTAGCGTCAAGCCATTAATAAAAGAGGCCTATGTCCAGCTGTGGACTTTCTCTGACTGATATGATGATGATGATGACGATTAATAAAAAAAAATCGGTTTAAAATTGAACCAGGGAAAGAGATTAAGCGTTCAAGATTATGTACGTATCTGCAACATAGTCAATATTTATGTGCCTACAAAGACTATCTAAGAAATAGACCTTATTCTCACCAATAAAATCTGAGAATGGTTTCTAGGATTTACACTTTAAACGTGTAACTACTTACATCTCGATTCCCATGCAAAAAGAAATACCATTTAAAACCATGGTAGGTACTTCGATAGGCATTAAACTAAAGGAAAAATAATGTACACAAGTTATTTAGTCATCGTTATTTATCATTTATCGTTTTATAAAAGGTTCTTTTACTCCCCAATCACAATAGGTTTAATGGGATTTGCTTTTGTACAATAGATGCACTTCGGTGGTTTTAGTAATTAAAAAAAGTTTAATATATAGAGATAGTGGTAATAACTTTGTAAAAAGTGATGGGAAGCAGAAAGAGCAATCAGTTACATATACATCTCTAGCCAGTCGCCTATTTAGAAAATCCTGACCTTTTTTTTACCTTTTACATAGAATTTTATTGACATCTCGAATTAAATTAAAAAGTAATTTTTAAAAATACTATATGTAGAAAGAAAAATAGAATAACACATACAAATAAATAACGACACGCACTTGGCCGTTTTTTTTTAATATATTTTTGAGTTTGAACATAAGCTAAAACGGGTTATGAGGTTGTTATTATGTAATTAGGTCTAACATTTGCCTACTGGAAAAATGTGTCCATATAAAAAGAGATGAAACTACTTACCAAACCTGGTACTCATCATTATAATCCGAGCGTATCCCGGGTGCATCCTCAGCGGTAACGCTTCAGAGCCCAGGGCCCGCTACCTAACCTAGGATATTTGACGAGGTTACTGGTTTTACCTGGTACTCATCATAGGAGACAAAATTAACCCTTTACAAGCCGCATAGACTACGACGGCCCAGAACACTACCAATATTTCCCTAGGGAGACTTTCGTGTGTACGTTTGGGCGTGTAACGTCACTAACGTGCGGCTGGCACGCCTTTAATAATTACGCCTTTGCTATTAAGGGGTTGATGATTTCAAGGTAGGTGTCTGTATAGCAGATGAGCCAAAAATAAATATAAAGCTAAAGAGATAAGTAATTTAAAAACTATACGCCCTTTCCATACAAAAGTACTGTAGCTTTTATTTTGAAGCGACATGCAGAATTTGTTATACTAAAACTTATTATGTTTCAAAATAAAAGCTAGATTTCGTTTGTGTGGAAAAGCCTTAAAATGGCCCTTAAGAGAAGAAGGAAGTGGAAACTGGAACCAATTATAGGTACCTACATACTTTTAGATATGTTTCGCGGAGGAAAACGCCAAGTTCATACTTTTTATCTTTCACAATATTATGCATCTCGTTGCGGCAAGTGGCCTAACATTTTTTTCTCTTCTATTTTGTAAGTAGTTGCTTTTGTCTGAAACTTTTCACTAGTCAGTCGCAGAAGCTGTTTTTGAAACAATTAAGTTCATCTTGTCATCTTGTGCATCAAATCATCTTGTATGGGAGGCCAAAAATTATTTTTCATATTTCGTCTATATGTGCCTTGAGGAAAGTTGTTCAGTATCATGGACTGAATTCACCCTTTAAATAGTTTCAGTATATTATGTTAGACCCTGTATAATAGACCTTGAGTGCTTAATATGGGCACATTATATTACCTAAGTAGAAATCAGAAAGAGTGCGAATTAAAATCGGTGAATGTATAACTAAAATAGAATTGAATAATAACGATAGCTTCCAATAATATTAAATAATTAAACTACGATACACTTTAAAATACAATAAACCATATTGAAAATATTATGGTTATATGGACATTATATTTCTTTGTTATTTACATCAATACAATAATTACAAAGGTATAATTATAAGGTACACGGCTTTTACTATATTCATATAACGTAAATGAAGGAAGAATATTATATCAATACATAATGTAATAAGAAACGTGACGAATTATAATCAAACAATTAATCTTTGTCTATCGATTGTCATGACAAACATGTCGGCATCAAGCCAGATGTTTTTCTAGTAAACAAACAATTACTGACATATACGGTTAACATTATGTAAGTATGTACTAATATTATTTAATTGTACAAGTATATACTGAAACTGCGCCAACTCCCCCACATCTTAGTCTACATTTCCCTCAGGTTGGCTGGAAAATTGCCAAAAGTGGCCGTTTTTCGCAAATGTGCGAAGAAAAACATCACGTTCTCACTTTTAACTGTAAACAGTAGTTCATAAAATAGTTTGAAGGATTATCTAGGGCTTACTAGAACAAAATTAAAAAAAAAAAAAATTTAAAACCTTTTCCTTTAAAATAAGTTATTTCAAATGGGAGCAGCACTGGACTTCATGTAGGTATACGTTTAAGTTATAAGATGCCTTTGTACTAGACATGGCTTATCTCGACTCCGAGGAGTGTTTCTGCTCACTGAATCTTACTCCGCATCCGGTACCGACTCATCTTTAATGATTCCTACTCCCTTATCGGCTCCAGCTCCGAGGTCCGCTAAGTTTCGCAATTGAATCTACAGAATACAGATGTCCTTTCTTGTACCGGTTTCAATACAGAATAATATTGACTCTCGACTCCCGATTCCTCCCGAGACGCGGTGGAGCCGAAACGCGGCTCGCGGCTCGCGACCCGACATAGGCGCCACCAGTTCCCGGCGGAACCAAGATCGGTGGCGACTCAATAACTCGCGGGAGCCGATAACGATTACCGGGATTCAGTACGGGTATCGGCTCCTGTTGATGAATCGGCTCATTTAAATATTCGAATTCGGAGTTACCCATGTCTACTATGCTTACATTTAATTTCTTATTCAACGGTTTATTTTCATTGAAGATCTACATCTTCAATTGCTACAGGAACAACAGTGAAATAATCCTCTATATTGCACTGCGTACCCAGGAAAGAAATTATAAAATACGACCTCCGTCGCGTAATACTTAACACGCTTGTCCGCCAATTTGGAGGTTCTGGGTTCGATCCCCAGTCAGGGCAAGTTGGAAAATGGCTTTTTCAAATTGTTCTGTGTTTTGGGTGTTTATCTATAAATTTATTTATAATAAAATATATTAAATATAGTATCGTTGAGTAGTATCTCTTAATACAAGATTAAACTTACTTTGGGGCTAGCTCAATAGTGTGATTTGTCCCTATTTACTTAGCTGCTGACCGAGTTTCCATATCTCTCACCAAAGTCTTGAAATCAATTTCCGTTAGTATATCACATACTATGTACCAACTTTAAAGATTATTTCACCGTCCTGAAACAACCTCTGTACTTTTTTCTTTATTAAAACCATTCATTAATAAAATACAATAATTATCAACTTTACTTCAGACACAAATTGCATACTACAACACGCACAAGTTGTAGTTTGCAAACTAAATTATTGCCTTTGATAAATAACTTTGTAGATTCGACAGTGGCGCAAATGAGTGCATTTACTACGCGAAGGAAAACGAGTGCCTTAAAACTGTTTTCTTTAATTTAAATTAAAAACTTACTGAAAAATGCTTTTAGTCCTTATTTAAAACTATTTTTAAAACAACCTTTTTCTTAAACAATGAAAAGTGCACCTCAAGACGAATCAATTGACCCCAAACTCGGTAGGGTTATGTTGTTTTATCAATCACAGAGGTAATCTGCTGAAAAGTAATATCAAACATGAATTTGTAACTTGCTGAAATGATTTCTAATGACATGAACAAAAATTCAATCAGTCAAGTATTAAAATTAAACTACATGCATATGCATTGGTTTGTTATTTTGTATAGTATGAAGTACTTTATTATGTCGACTAAATATATAATAATACCTTAATTATTCTAACCCTTTATTGGGAGGCGCCTTTAGTCTAGAGCAGTGAACTGATATAGACAGTTGAAGAAGTATTCTTTTTTTTAAGCCTATATTGGTGTCCCACTGCTGGGCAAAGGCCTCTCCACTTTTGCCTTTGTTTGGTTTGCCTCGCTTTCGGGGACCATCTGACCAAAATGTTGTCAGTTTGGCCATAGATAATTCCGTATTATTTATCTATGTTTTGGCCCACCTGTCCTGTCTCTGACGAAAGTATTCTAGTGAAATATAATCCTCTGTATAATTCTAGTAAATATTATTTTAACAAGTTATGTAATAATAATAAGGTATCTACAAAACATAACATCATTGCAAATTGCTTTATAGAACCCGCCATTGTTGCCTGCAATTTTGTAATTAATACTTTTCAAGACATGTCTCATTTGTAGCGGCACACCGTGAAATGGCGGGAAATTGTTGAACGTTCTGCCTGTGACATAGTCAGTTGTAGTTTGCAGTTCGCAAATTGGTATGAATTAAGATAAATAAGATTCTAGATTAGACTAGAGGCTTCTTCTCGCATGACAGAATCAGGCGTTTTTATACAAATGTAGTCCAGCTTTTATTTTAAAACAACATGTCAGATTTAGGCAATATTTTGTAATTTAAAAAAAATTGCATCAAACGAACTTATCAAATCAAGCAATCATCAATCATAAAACGAAAGAAAAAATTATTTAGGTACTTTCCATACTTGATTACGTCTTCTTCTCTTCAATAGCTAAGTGTTTCTATTATTCTTTCCTTAAAAACAAAATGTGTATCATTTTATTGATATTATATAAATTAGTATCTTTAGTATACAAAATACGTCCAAATAATAAATTCAACCCTATTCGTCCCTCAATATTATACAGCTTATTGTACTACATTTGCAGGTTTGAAAGACCCTTTTTATCCGTTACTAAAGCACAATAAACTCCGATACAAAAGGTCAACCAAAGGATTGAGGCAATCCGAAGGGTCACCTTTTGTAGCTGGCCAATCCCATTTTTTTTTAAGGTCCACCTTTAAAAGGAATTGGTCCAGATGACCCATGATCGTATTACAGGGTTAGGGGTCAACGAATGGTCAGCAAGGAACGGTGATTAATTGGGAGTAAATTTCAATGCGATACAAATTCAAATTAGATTTTTAAATTTTTATTTATTTAATAATCCAGATAAATGTACACAACTAAAATAATTATATTTATTAATATATATTTTATATTCATCAATTGAGATAAAGCATTTATTCATCTCAATTTATAAATATCGAATATTCATAGAATTACCTGATTGTCTGTTACACAGTTAGAAAAATATATATATATTAGTATATTATTAGTTTGTTTTTCGCGTGTGTAAGTGGCTATCAGTGATAAAACAATCGTGAAGAATTACCTAATTAAGCCAAATCTGCTACGCTGACGTGATCATTGAGTAGCACGTGTAACTTTATTCTACAAACAATTCTTCAATCAAATCTACTACTATCAGATCAGTATAGTACACAGCAATCTAAAATCATCACACAACGAAATGACATTGATCATAATTTTCTTATTCCTTATAAAATCTATAACGTCAACTGAAATATACGATGTAGTCGATTGTATTAAAGAAGGATTTAAAGTTCAAGATTGTATTAACGGAAAGATTAAGAAGCCAGCTGATTACTACAGCGAAGAAGGAAAAGAAGTCGTGCCCAAGGGATTTATAAAACCTTTGTATGATTATGAACATCGGACAAGATATAAGGTAATAAAAATGCGTGAAAGTCATGATAAACAGTATCATTTGGTAACTACAATAAACATTACAAGAAGTACATACCTAGTAGAAGAGTTAAACCAAAAAGACCATCGAATACAAAAAGGGTAAACATCAATGATGAATAATTAAGAATATGTGTAATAAGAAGTTGTAAGAATATTAGAAAGTATTTTTTTTTATCATTATAGGATTGTTAATACCTTTTTGAAAATCATTTTTATCACGCATTTTTAAGCTAACGCTATCAACTTCTAAGTTTCGATATGGACATGGCTGAGAAGATATACCAAAATAAACTCAATTACCTGGGTCACTTATCAGGGACAATCTGATAAATCATTTTTTTTTAAATCATTTTTCTTTTATTTGTCTCGACGAAGACTAATAATAACCCAATGATAATTTCAGCATCTGATAAAGTTCAAAAACAAACAGTACTGTCACCGTATTATGTTTTAAATAAAAGACACTTCAACACTAAAGTTATTATTTCATCCCGGGCCCTGTCATCAGGATGTTCTAACGTTCATCTGGACAAACAAAAAGCTGAGTCCAGCTGCGGAAGTACCATCAACAAAAGATTGGCGACCGTTACACCAAGGAGTTTTAATTGCTAAAATTTGCATAAATATCGCAAGGGTTACGGGACAGGATGCATCGTGATTGATCACCAGTGGCCATGCAAGTTGCAGAGAAGGGTTCACTTCTTAGAGCTATCTTATTTTTGTTAATTTTAAGTTATCGAAATAAAAATATGTGATGGAATTCTAAAATGCAATAATAATAGAGTCAAGTCCGCATAATTTGATACCTAAGAGTGCCACTGTTTATTACCGTACATTTTAAAGAATGCAGTCTTTTAAATAATAATAATACAAATATTGTTTATTTTCAACCACAACAATAAAAAGTTAACTGAATAACTAAATATCTAGTTTTTTTTATTTTTTATTTATTTATTTACACAATACATTTAATACATTAATGTTAAGTCCATTTACAATGCCATCATAATCTCTTTTGAGATTTACCGTGCATCGGAAATTGTCATGTTAATTTGCGATTATACATATATTATAAACACTACCTATATAAAAAATAATAAAACTAAGATATTTTACACCACAAACAAACCTAAATGATATGCATTACAACAACTGAGGTGTTATTATAAAACCCTTTAGCAAGTCTAGTAAGGATGTACAGGGTTGTTGTGGAGGACTGATGCCTGAACTAGGTATCCTAAGGACCTCTCTACATCGCAAAGTTCCCTTTATCGCCCCAAAGTTAAAAAGAAATAGATTATTCAGTTCAAAGGCAGTGTTCAAACCTAATTTGTTATTTATTATTTCAAAATCAATATGCATCAGGCCAAATTTATTTTAAATAGAAATTTTAAGCTTGCTCTACTAACATACACAACTTAAATATAAAATAATAAAAATTTCCTAAACCAATTAAGGAAGTTTCGAAATCAGTTGAATTATTTGATATAATCTCTAAGATCGTAAACTTACAAAACGATCGCCTACCTTCACAATATCGTCTAAATCCCTCTTTTGTATTAGCATTCAAAACATGACCGCTAATCTCATACAGCATCCCCAAAAAAACAATCATCCCTACAACAATAAAGTGCCAAATTACCATAAACAACGCATTAAACCGCTCCAAACCGTTCCAAACCAGTTTCGACTGGTTCAATCCGGAAATCATAAGATCCTATAGTTTCGCGACACCTCACAATATTGTTCTTTTGTTTTTTTCTTACGTTCGGGTCCATTCGACCGTGGTAAGGTATGAGAAATTTCGGGATGGACAAACAAGGGTTTTGTTATGATCTTTAATAGCCGGATATGTTTGCTTAATCGTTTTTGTTATGAGATGCTTCCCATGGGGTGATGTGGACGTTACAGTAAAATTGGTTAACAGATCTAGCGATGGCGTTGGTAGCCAACTTTAGTGTTAGAACTATTAGATTGTTCAATGAGCCCATCAGGCTGGGTAGGAACCTATACTGAACTAGGTTTCTTTTGGCGTAATCTTCCCAACAGTGGTCGGTCCAAAACGCTAGTAGTTTGTAGGTTTTGCACTAAAAATAAATTAGGTGGAAGAAGGTGTGAAGGTGGTGTGGACGAAATAGTATGGATGGCAAGCCGCATCGTCTATTATCATGATTCGTATTTTCGCCCATTCCCTCGGGAAGTGACGCAGCTGGTAAATTCTACGTTTTTCTTTTCTCCCAGACTACTCCTTCAGTCGTCTGCTCACTGCTGAGCATCGCGATGTGCCTGACCTAACTTTCTTACGATCTGCCTTCATTTGTTGCGATCTTTTGCCTGTTCTAGTGCCTTGGAGATCTTGGTGTTCAGGTGTTCTTTTATTTGGTCAGACCATCGTATCGGGCTACGGCTTCTCGATCTTTTTCCTGCCACCATAAGTTTCTCCCAGACTAGCAGAAGTTAACTATTCTTGCATATTATACGTACTTACAATAAAGTTTATGAGAGATTCCGCTATTACGATGGGAGAGGTCAGTCTGTCAACTCGTCTGTGAGTCAGATTCTCGGAAACTCTGGGAACTGTATCTCGGTCTATTTTATGAGACGACGTTATGATTATGACCAAGTCGGCGTAATTAGAGGAGATAACATCTTGAGAAGTTACGGATCGGTTTCGGTTTTTTACTCAAGTCAACGCATTAAATTATAATAACTGATTTGATCCCACTACGTCTTCTTGTGGATGTCGTAAGAGGCGACTAAAGGACTAATCATAAACATCTCGTGCTACAATTGCATTCCCAAGGAGGGTTAACGTCGGGCCGCGGCCGTTTGTAAAACTTTTTGCACAAATACATTCCCAAAGAGGGTTGACGTCAAACGTGAAATTGTTCCGACTATTTCTTCTCCATTTTACAAGGTCTTTGGCATCCTTGGGTGACCATTGACATGCATATTATATTTGGAGAAGAAAAAGCGGGAAAGCGCACCCCGGGCTCCGAAGCAGCACAGCTGAGGAGGCAACCGGGAATGCGCTTAGACGAAGAAGGAGAAGAAGATTTGATCCCACTACGGTTTACGGTTGTTCAGTTGATAGAAAAATGATGTTAATAGTACATAGTCTCACGCTAATCATCATCATCATCCGAGCGTATTCTCGGTTGCGTCCTCAGCGGGTCTCAGCGGTAACGCTTCAGAGCCCGGGGCCCGGGGTCCGCTGTGAGAGAATGAGAAGTGTTTATAACTTTATTTTAGTTCCCAGTTATCACTGGAATATATAAACTACAATTTAAAATATAAATTTTACTTTTATTATATTTTATTATAGTAAGTAATTCTCCTGAATGTATGTTCAGGAGGAAGAATGGAAGTGGAATGAGTGAGTCAAATGAAAAGAGATGTGTGAATGAAATTAAATTTGAAATGTAGTCTTAAAAGTAAAGTGAGATGAAATAGATAAATGAGGTAAAAACAAGATACAGGATGATTGAGTAAGCGGCATCGTTACATGTAAGTATAAGTACTTAGGTCTCACAATAAAAGCAAAAAAACTTATTTAATTCAAGACTTACTAATCTAAAAAGCGTGATAATGATACTCGTAAGCATTTGACACATGTTAAAATATACAAAAATAGACACTTCAATATTTTGATATTTTCGACAGAAACTCTAAACCTACGATTAGATAACTCATGACTGATACCAGAACTCTTAAAATCGTCCAGAAGTCGTTCAACCACACGCCAACAATCGAAAAATCGATTGCCTGTACATCTGCCGTGCCTTACTGATAACAGACCCGTTGTTTGCGATAACTGCCGGTAAATTATACCCATGAATAATCAAACACACGAAAATATATCATAAGTTGAAACCATAAGGTCCTGTGGAAACGCAAAGTGGAAATTTGTTAAAACATTTGCATGAATCACACGTAAAAATTTGTGTACGTGTGGGTGATAGCCACAAAGTTGCAATTACTGTTGAAATTGAGGTTTCTGAACCTTATTTTGTTTTTAATAAGGTTGTTAATGTAGTTTTGGATACGGAAGATAGGGTTTTTATATTGGGGTCAACGTTTCGCACCTTGGAAGCCCGTTTTGTTATCTTGTCGAGAAAATGGGGAGAAAAATCAACATTTTACCTTTGAGCATTGTTTGGAGGCGATAATAACGTTTTATGGTCTTCAAAATAAGCTGCTTTGTTTTAATTGTGGGATTTTATATTTAATTTATATTAGCAAAGAGGGGTTTCTTGTCTTATTTCTTTTGGTCAAACAAATGAATGAGATTCTTATTGGATATATAAACTTATAGGATTCATGCTAAGCTATTGGTAAGGTGCCAAAGTCACCAATTTGTCTAAAAACAAAATTCTTAGTTCATTTAAATTACATTTTTCTTCTTTTACCTAAAAGTCTTCAATTTGTTCACCTTAAATGAATATTTACTTTAATAAGAATAATTAGAAATTCAATTTAAATAAAAGAAATGCCTATTTTTATACAGGTTGATTTTCTAATCACCAGCCAAATTTTTGAAGCAAGTTCAGCCCATGATACTGAACTACTTTCCATCTGAGGTTTCCATAAAAATAATAGAGAGTATGCATGCATTTTTTTTATATTTTTAATCGATAGTCCTCGTCGAGAAATAGCCGCAAAAAATAAATCAGTGCTGAAAAACATGTATATGGTGTAAAAAATAAATATTAAAAATAGCAAGTACATTATAACAACTAAAACACGCCATTTTAAAATATGACGTCAAAGTCAGCAATATCCGCTAGAGACAGAAGCTGTCAACGCATGTTTTTCTTTTTTTGGGAACTTTCGATATTATCAGCCAGTGATGTTTGTTGAACCTCTATATAAAAGTACATAATTTCGAATGTCATCGATAGTCAAACTACATGGACGGACAGTCCTACCGAACGCACCCGAACTTGTCATTTCCTTTTTGTGAACTTTGTCGTCATTTCCCTTTTGTTTGTTAAAAGTTCCCGCGCAATATTTGCATATTTTCAATAATTTATTTCTAATCCAAATAAGAGTCAATAAGAAAAATAATTAACTAGGCGTGGTAACGTATTAATGGAAATTGTAAAATAAAAATATAAGCCGGATTGGTATTACATGCATATTCCTTAACGAAAAAAAATTCACCTTCCCATTCGAATCAGCGCTCACCCAAACGGATTTTATATGGGAAGACGAAAAATTTTATCGATTTTCAATCTTTTTTTTATTGAATCGTTCAGTATGATGGACTAAACATGCTCCAAAAAATTGGCTGGTAGTTAAAAAATCGCCCTGTATGTAAACCTATCTGACTAAAGTTCGCAACATACTAGATCTCCGTTAAAAATTAAAAATAGAGCTATGGGTTATTATTAGATATGTATTCAATCAAACTATTCCCAAGAAAAAACACCGTAATTCGAATCACCAAATCTATTGTCAAAAAAACCATCTGTCCATCTCCTAAGATCCATTTTTTCTTTTGTCCACCCATTGTCTATCATCTATCGCTCAAACCTCCTTTGTTCGATCGTTTTGCACAACCCTGCGATGCGGCGCACACAAAAGATGCACTGTCTTGGTCTAACTGACCCATTTCATTTCGCAATCCTTTTAAGCAATGTTTCCCACTGGCTAACAAAAGAAGTCTATGTCTAACCCTTTTCGCGTTACACTTTTAATGGGAAGAAATTTTCTATGCTCTATTTTTTGCATTGTCCGAACGCCTTGGCCATCGCCTTTGGCGAATCGTGAATATTATAATAGGAAATTATGGTCCTTTATTTGTGTATATAGGTGCTTTGTTGGAAGACCGTTAGACGTCAATGTCTTTGATATATAGATGTAAACACATAAGTAGAGTAACGGTTAAACCAAAAAAAAACTGTCACTGGCCACTTTAATAAAAATCAACGCCTGAATGATGCTACAACTGCTGATCTAATTATTATTATTTTAATAATAAAAGTACTTAGAGAAGTATAGCTTTTTAAGTATTAAATGTCTAGGTATGTTAATAAACAAAAGTAGGTATTATGGAATTTAGTTAAGTATACTCTATCTGGAATTTAGTTAAATTATGAGATTTTCCACACAAAAGATAAGTCGTTTATCATTATAATCGCAAAACTCGTTTAACCGTTACCTATATCAAAATAATCATGTAATTCAATATATTGGTACTTTCTTATATAAATTTGTATGAAATTACATTAAGTATTTATTTATTTATTTACCAATTTATGTACACGGACAATATATACAGAGAATACATAAACAAAAAGTTGTACAAAGGCACTACTTATCTCAAAAGAGATCTTTTCCAGTAGGCCCGTGAGAAGAGATGGTCATATATGAAAGGCATACAGGCGTGTTCGTTAAATAAAGGAAGAAGAAATTAACATACTATGAAACTACAGATAAACATACATATACATATGTTACATACATACTTAAATAAATACATATGTCTATTTAGAAATGAATATACTTAATATATAATATATAAACTACAAATATGATGATTCCGATAAATAATAATCTTTTACTCGTCTTTTAAACACAGAGATTGATTTAGATTCGCGTATAGAAGGTGGTAATGAGTTCTATAGTCTGACCGCATATACCGAAAAGGAGTAGGGAAAGGTAGTGGTGCTGTGTGAAGGGTATTTAAGGACAATTTTTAGGTGGGATCTGCAAAGAGAATTTGGAGAATATAAAAAGTATAAGTACCTATTAACTTAAAAATATTAGGCATTAGAAAAACATTTCGAATCATGTGAGTATTTGTACAGAGTAGAAATACAAGTTTTGCAACAATCTCCTTTAAATTGCTTACAAATGGATGCATTGTATCAAAATCGAGTTTAAGAGGTTATCGCGATTTTCCGAAATCGGCCGTTAGTCTTGTTTTAATTGTCCATTCACCGGGTCAGTTATGGCCGTAGCCAACCCGTGCTGCCCTTAAGGTCACGACAACCCTTTACGCCAATTTAAGCGGCCCAAAATCACTGCAGCGTGAGTGATGGGGTCAAAAGATGACCCCACTGACCCTACCTTACAAAACACCCCTTTTACAAGGCATTATTTGTTCCCTATCGCGAATACTGTCCGTCTATTATTTGTCTATGCCTGAAATTCGCGTGAGAAAGAAGAACGCTCTAGTTCTTTGCAAATTGTAACGTTCGGCTATATGGGAAAGTTGGCGATTTGTCCACTAGACAATGAGTGGTCTCTTTTTAATGATCGGCTTTGTAGTTCTTTGTTAGGTCACTTCGGCCGTTGCTAACGCTTTTGCCGATTCTATATAAGGCGGCCGCGGGACGGTTAACTGTCAAAGATGGTCAATACGATGATGGTGCAACACTGTTTGGCGGTTATGGTTGTTTGGAAATCATGAAAACCGTGTACCGGAACAACCGTAATAAGTACCTAATATACTAAAATGCAAAAGGAAGCATTATTAACCGAGCTCATTTAGACTTCAGGCTTTTTCGAGTGTCTAACTCTTTCAGTTTAACTTCAGGAGAAACTATTTAAAATGTAGGTATTTTGAGTGATAAAATTATTTTAATGAGAAAACAAAATATTATAGGTACAGAAGCCTGGTAAACTTTTTATTTTACCGTTAGACTAGACTAACTTAAACTAAAGTCAGGCTTTATAATATTTTCAATCAAGCTACATGAGTTTAATGAGAGAACCATAACATTGATTTTACAGGAAGGAAAACCTACATTCATAGATAAATTCATCCCGATAACCCAACTCAATTTGTAAAATAAATTAGTTGGTCCAGATAAACTTAAGCTTGTACGTACGTACTTGTACCTCATATCTATGAAAAATCCAGTTTGATGTGAAATAACGAAAAAATTTAAAAACCTCTTACCTACTTACATTGAAAGCTGTTGTAACGTTGTAAGTAAATATTCAGTAAACTGCAATTATGAAATAAAAAAGAAAGTTGACCACAAATAAGTGATATATAAAAATGATAAAAACACACTCATTATTTACGTGGATAAACAGAATTTGTAAAACGAATCATTTATTAAAAAAATAAATTAAAAGGAGAAAGTTGACCACAAGATGATCCGTAGACCGTCCCCGGATGGGGGGCGCGGGGCGCAGGGTGCGGGGGGTGGACAGTTGGCACGTGCGCCCGCGCAGGTGCCTGCCGCCCTCAACAGGGGTAAGCAACTGTTGGAGACGTTTTTGTTTTAATTTTCAATTAATCAAATAAATGCAAAATTTTAAAAGGCATCGGCGTTTTTTATACGTTACAAATTTATAACTTTACTATTTACTTGGATGTGTAATAGCATTTTTTCCCATTATGTGTAGAGGTGATTAGGTATGTATGTCGTGTAAAGTTGTTAGTAAATTAACAAGTTCAAATTCATGTTAAAAAACAAGAAAAGTTACTTTACTTTACGATACTTGCTCTACTTTAAATGTTTGTCCGTCTTTTTACTTATTATACCGTTAACGGCTCTTGAAGTCTTGATGATTCCAATAAAATGTTATGTTCCCCTGGCATTCACTTCGAAGCCGCTGCGCTCGCATGTGTTGATCCGTTATTTATTTTTTATTATCATTTATATCAAGATCAAAGTACGCGCCTGTAATGACTACACGGTTGGGAAGTAGCAAAAAATATAACTTGCTTAAATATGTGCCGATATTATTTAGCGTAACCAAGCATCTAGTTTTTTTTTATTGCGGCCTTTGACAAGTAAGTCGTGCCGCACAGAAAATATCAAACTCACCGGACCGACCCCAGAATTTCAGAAAACTAGCTATAAAAGATGATGCTAAATTAAAGATAAGTAGATAAATAAAGTTTTAAGAGTACCTTAAGGTAAAATTATTATTATATCGTTAATATAAAGTTCCCCGGCCCTATCGTAGAGCATCAGATACATATACATAGATCCTACATAAAGGCGTCTCATGGGAATTTAGATGCTGATTTTATATATCATTAGAAATCAGCATCTTAGTTTTAGCATAGTGTATCCCCGGCCCTATCGTAGAGCATATACATTATGTATATGCTATATAAAATCGGCATCTGTGTTTCAGCAAATATAGTAGGTTCTATGTATAATACATAGAACCTACTACATTTGCTGAAACACAGATGCCGATTTAATATACATTGCTGGTTTTGTATTGTAATGATACAATTTTGATCGATCGATGCAAAAAATGCATGAAATCAGCATTTTAGTTTCAGCATAGTGTATCCCCGGCACTATCGTAGACCTACCTACCGACCTCTAATGGTTCAAGTTCGGAGAACTTCTTTCGTTCAAATATGACTTATAGATTAAATTACCAAATATCAAGCTTCCTTGGTCACTGTACGCACAGGTGTGAAGTCGGCAGCACCCTTCCCACGCCTCATCCTAAAAAACTTATGATGTACCGGAAAACTAAACGCAGGATGGCCGACCTTCGTAGAGAGTCAGATCATTTTGTATGTAGAAAAGTCGGGTTTTTATTTAAAACGTCATTTACTTACACAAAATAGTATGTTAAATTACAACTAGCTTAGTTTAAAAAATATGTAAATTCTCAGCTGGTGATATTATAACGTCTAACGAACGTCTATTCAATGCATGATGCATACTGAACAACTTTCCCTAAGAAACATGTTTCGGAATATGAAAAATGACTTTCCATGCAAACTCGGATTAGCTGATCGGTCAACTTGTATATAATAAATAAATAAAATATAAGGAAAAATCACACTGATTGTTTTAGCTCCAAAGTAAGTTTAAACATGTATAATGGGATACTAATTCGACGATACAATATTTTATAATAAAATTCATATAGATATATATAAACATAAAACACCCAAGACCCAGGACAGTTTGAAAAAGACCTTTTTCTATCTTGCCCTGGCTGGGGATCGAACCTTCGGAGTGGCGTACTAGCGTGTTATAACCATTACGCCACGGAGGTCGTCATGGAAGGCCAAAAATTATTTTTCACAATAATATTTTTCACAATACGATATATATGTTCCTTGGGGAAAGTTGTTCAGTATCTGTAACTGTAGTAACTGGATCCACCCTTAAAATAGTTTCAGTATATTTTGTTAAGTAGACCCTGTATAGATACGAAAAAATCTTAGGGAAAAGAGCAATGAGCATGAGGCACGTAATAGGTACGTCGCAAAAAAGATTATATGAGCCACTAAGTCACAGTATGTAAGTGATGGACTTACAGGTAGTCAAGACGAGTGTCATGTCAGTCATTTTTTTTTATTCAATGTAGAATAAATATATCACTTATTGAAGGTCATTATTTGAAATTATTTTAAGTGCAAAAGCTACCGATACTAGCGTTTCGCAACGACCACTGCTGAGAAGAAACGCCGAAAGAATCTCATTTAAGTACACAGTATTCGTTGCCTACGCGCCAGAAGGACTTTGTCAGTTTACAAAGATATTATGCCTACTACAATGTTATCACAATATAACATGTAAAGCTTGCGAACGAGTGCCGAACCCAATTTACAATTTACGGAACGAGTGCCAAATCCAATTTAAAATTAAGTGTGTAACCTGTGGCGTAACTGAACTACAAAATACAAACGTGCGAAGAATCCGCTAGAAGACAAAAAGTCAAATCAGACACTTTTTTCTAAACGTCAAAACAAACATTTTCTATGGGATTTGTATGAAATACAAAACCGTGACGTCATAGATATTTGGAGTCAATTAGCGGTCTTAATATCACTTTTTCTGCAGAAAAAAATCGTAAATCACGTTGAAAATGGATATGATCAATGACAAGTGACACTATTTGTGACGTTTTATTCTCATAACAGTACCAAATAATTTATTTTTGACCCAGTCATCTTCTACCCAATTGTGCTTCGAAATATCGTAGCAATTACAATAAACTGTTCGTCGACAGACTTTGAAAGTACGAAGGAATGGTAGGGCGATAAACTGTGCAGCGACATAATACTTCTTCGACGAACGCTAGTGCGATAGATCGCCACTGCTATGAGATAGAGAAACCTTTTTTGAATGTCATTTTTTTTTCTAGATCCTAGTATTGATCTCATTGAAAAATTTGTTCATACTGACGGGCCTGAAGAATGTGCCTTAAAATTTCACCCTGTATGCTCGAAACACACCATTCTCCTTCTGAGAGAGTCGTGTAGTATTAGCTATCGCCTTCAAATTCGTCAGCCACTGGTGCGTGAAGTAACGACCAGGAACAGGGGGCGTCTTCACACATGCTGCCTTCAAAGAACAAGCTCACCCTCTAAGAATAAGGTTCTGTCATATGGCTGGGCCATGTACGTGTACAGTTAACTTTACAAGATGTCATTAAAAGACAATAAAAACGAAAATGTTTAATAGCAAATTAAGTATTAATTACCGGTTGATAGTCATTGTATAAATTGACTGCCTCATTGGTCCAGTGGTCAAGGCGTTTGCCTTGTGATCCGGAGATCGTAGGTTCGAATCCCACTGGGCATATACCTAGCACACTTTGTAAAAATATGTTTTTAGTCTGGTTAGGTTATTGCAGGCTTGAATCACCTGATTATCCGAAAAGAAAGATCGAAAGACACATAAAGCTGTGGGTCCCGGACCGACGGACGGTCGGATGTGTATAAACCTATCCTAGGATCGGTTCTGGTCTCCCTTTGGGCTGCAGAGGTCAGACGGCAGTCTGATTCAGACTGAGTCTGAAATCGGTCTGAAATCAAGTTATTGGCGGTGAACGCTTGAAGCTTCTTGAGAATTTGTTTGGTTTCAATTTTTTTTTTCAATTCAATTTTATTTCAGTAAAGTATATAATCTAAACTATTTATTTAGTCACCAGGTCATCTGAAGATGGATTTTCGTGAAGTAGAGGAAAATATTTTAGACATGTATAGTGATATTGATGTTTTGTCAATTAATCAAGCATCAGAAAGTGTGATTTGGTAAAATGAAACTGATAAAGACGAGAAAATAAAATCTATTATTCAACGAAATGTCAAGATTCTCAATGTCTCCGGGAGAGAGCGCATGGTGGAGCAGGTGGCAGGTGGACCCAAGGTGCCGACCACCAGGGCCCGTTGCGTTACGTAACGATCCTCATTGCATG
The DNA here is from genome assembly GCA_963576875.1 of Acrobasis repandana. Lineage (NCBI taxonomy): Eukaryota > Metazoa > Arthropoda > Insecta > Lepidoptera > Pyralidae > Acrobasis > Acrobasis repandana. The sequence continues at coordinate 7,626,924 of OY756238.1, forward strand.
TTTATGTACTTTCAAATTATGCCGTTCTGCATAAACATATCTACTTAATTACATTTGTTTACCTCTATAGTATATAAATTTTAAATTTACTAAAAAAATGGTACATAAACTAAAGCTAAAACCAAAATATAATTAAATACGAGTACATCTTAAGCTATAATTAAAGTAAAAGAAACGGAAAATATAAAAGCAATAATTAGATGATTTCTTGATGACAATTTTAAATTTTATTTTTATTTTCAGCTTATACAGTCCCACTGCAGGACAAAGGCCTCCCCCCCACCTTCCAAGAGCCTGCTTCGTACTTAGAGCGATCTTAAATATTATCAATACTTTGAAATAAAAACTCAGCAAAGTTCAGGACTAACTCTATACATTATATGTTTCGAAAACACGATTGCTTAAAATTTTCTCGATAAAAAAAATTGCGAAGTTGCCTCCAGAATTATACTAATACGGAGAGTATTCAAGAAATACAATAAATTAGCCCTTGTAACTTTGGATTATAATTGTATTAAACATAAAGCGGGGATCATATGTCTTATTTTTTAAATAACTCTTAAATATTCTTTGTAAAACAAAAAAAACCTTAAAAACCAGAAACGCGTAAACCTTTCAAATAGGCAGTCAAAATATAAACTTGAAAGAAAATATAAGGGTGTAAAACGTTTCCATACTGATGGTCTAATATTATAATACGCTATATTCTTTTTCAAGTTTATATTTTGATTTTCCAAACCAATTATAACCCCTATAAAATTTCTTCAAAGTTACAATTTTTTACCGAAATCTGACATGTCGTTTCAAAATAAAACGTAGACTACGTTTGTAGGAATCTCTGATTCTGTCTAGTGTAACACTCTTAAGGCCCAATCCTTATGAAAAGATTCAAGATCTTCCCGGCATCTCTTTTTGGGCTTGCCCGACTTTCTTTTCCCATTTAGTGGAGTACTTACATAGTGTGGTCGTCTTAGTCATTTTCCAAATATCTAAAAGTAGTCTATTATTTTTAAAACCTATACTGGCAGGCGTTTATGGTATCTCTGGAAGGGTGAGCAAGGATATAAAATCTCCTACAGTCGGGGTCAGTGACAGGCCAGATGTGCTCACATCTGCCACCCCGTTTCGCTCGGCTAGTTCTAACGTCTTGTCGCTTGCCTACGAGACACACACCTTTGTTATGAATTATAAAGTCCTTACCAACACTTGGGCAAGTACCTACTTAATAAATATCAATATACGAACATTACATTGCATTACTTAAAAATATAGCGAAAAAGGAAAGAAACACACACCTTTTGATTCAGAAGTTCCGGCTGCCATCATAAGTTGTTTAAAATGCCATAAGGCATCTTGAAATATCTGACAGCAGTGTTGGCCTCTAACATCTACACAAAACCTACAAAAAATACTTGGTGCACAGACGAAAAGCGAAAGAAAAAATATAGGTACTAAAGGAAAAAAAACGAAGGGTTGCACTCCGGGAGTGCCGGCAGAAGTGAAAACTTGAATATTAACGTTGTGCATTTTTGATATTTTGGAATGGTTAGGAAATAATTTTGCACGAATTGCTTTAATTATCAGTATAAAAGTACTATTATTTATGTGGTAGAATATAATATTTATTTATTGCGCTATCGTACACAAACATGACAATTTATATTACATTAAAAAGTTTATCTCTCAGCTAAACGAAACAGCAGGCGCAGGCATACATTTTCGCCGCGGCGTAGAAAAAGAGGATACTTCCTCTCCTACGCCGCGCCGGCTGTCTACTCTCCATCCGTCTTACGAATTTTCGATCAGGACACGTGTCCTGACGCGAGTTTAACATTTTTTACCCATTACAAAAAAAGTGCACAACGCCGCTAAAGAAGTTTTTAATTCAAAAACTTAAGTACAGACGGTTATACCTACAGGCTAGGAAAAAAAATACAGACGGTTAATCAGATACCTGTGCGCGTCGCGCACTAAGTGAAGTGGCACAGGTATCTTATCTTTCCTCCGTACCTTCCAAAAGGCACGTTATAATAACAGATAATACCTAGTAGACAATACATTGAAGGAAAGATTAATGAAAAAGACGAGTAGGAAAGCTCGGAAGATTTTTTAATCAAATTAAAAAAAAAAGTGAAAATATGTAAGGAGGGTAAGAAAAGAAAACGAGAGAAAGAAAGACGAGGAAATAGAGACGTGGATAGCTCCCCACTGAAAAGAGCGTGGCTCTTAAGAAGAAGACCTAGTAGGTATGCTAGTAAATTGCAATACACTTTTGATTAGATTTCCATGCCCACTTTCATGGCCATAAAACGCCGTTCCGCCAAACAAAATGATATGTGCCAATGATGCCCCTTGTAGTAAAAAAATACCTCACAAAAAACAACACAATCGAGACAATCACCTGAGCCTAAAAAAAAAAAAGTAGTTACTCCCCAATGTCCGACGTCCGGCCGGAACGTAACCCGAGAACGGAAGCCCCACAGCACCGCATCGCTTCCACCGCGCCTGAGGGAAATAATCGGATATGCTGTGATCCGATGACCACGTGGAGACTATGTTTTATCTCGAATTCTCAACTCTTGTTTGTATGTACCTACATCGTCAATTTTTAATGAACTGAAATTATGACGTCACCAAAATCATTTTCATCATATAATTATCGTAATGTGTTATGGGTATGATGTTTCTTCTCTCAAAGCACGTACCTACCTACCTAATCCAAATATATTGTCAAAACGAATACATAATAAAAAAAATGAGAAGTGCTCCTCGAGACGTATCAATTGAGCCCAAACTCGGTGGGTATGTTGTTTTACCACAGAGATGCCATGGCCACCTTCCGAGTTCATCATGAGATCAGGTCATCGGTACCATAATATTGTATTGTCACCCAACTTACATAAGTATGTGAAGTTTCAGCTCAATCGAATAATGGGAAGTGGGTCTAATTTAGCTTGCAAGATTTGATTACGAACACAGACAACGGGACAGGTGGAACTAAATAAAAGCTTGGACGGGTGAAACTAAAAAAAGCTTGTAAAAATTATTTTTGTTATCATGATGAAGGCAAGCACGGCATTCTATCTCCATTCAATACAGGGTTAGAGCTTAAGAAAGAAGTAAATTAGTTAAGAGTTAGTTTAACTAAGTTTCTGCGAGTTTCCCTTCTGTATGTAATATACTTTTATTAATTATGTGGCCTAGGTTAATTATGTATGACCATCTTGCTTGCAAATAACTTTTTAATGTCAATAACAAAAAAAAATATGAATATGAATAAAGGTCACTGTAACCTTTTAAGATAAAGGACGGAAATCCTATTCTCTTAATATTCTAATAAACGTCCCGATGCACCTAAATTCTCCTACAAATTGATGTTTAATACTAATTAGCCAAATCTCAGGAAGCCAGGTCACGTAAATAATGCAAATTGAGATTTTTTAAACAAAAGAGGATAGACTTTTTTTTTTTTGATGCTGACTTTATGAGTTCCAAATCCAAATGTTAAATGTTCCGTTTGTAAATTGTCTTATTAAATATGGGTTCCGTACCCGAAGGATGCCAACGTACACGAAAGAGGTTTAGATCAAAGTGCATGTAACTTTGCTGTGGTAAAGTAATACGTGAATCTTTAACGAACAAATGTCGTTTTAGTTCAAAAGCGATATATTTTTCTTAAACTCCTCTAATTCTGTTATGTTCAGACATAAGTTACAACATTTAGATTTTTAATTCAGTTTTTTAATGTAGTTTTAAATTTAGATTTTGGTTTGGTTTTATTTTAGATATTTTTTTAATACGAAAGTTAATCGTTTTTAAGTAATTTTAAAATAAATAAAGAAAAGTCTCAAAAAAACTTTTTAAAACTTATAACTATACTTACTTACCTTTAGTATATACCTACTTAATTTTAATTATTATGTCTATTTGTGTTTTGTGTGTTTTTCATCGTGTGAGAATAAGGTTTATTCGAAGCCATGTTTGTGGTGCACCGCAGCATCCCTCTTTTCGGTCACATGGGAATATTAAGTCATTTATCCTTAAAGGTTTAGCCTAATAATATCAAGACACATAATGTTACATCATCGGGAGTGATGGTAAATTCAATTTGACGACCTCTGTGCCAAGCTGTCACACCGCAGGTCCCAGGTTTGTATAGAGGTATAACTTTATACTTAAACAAAAATAAGTATTGCGGGACGGGAAGTCAAGAGGTTCAGTTGGGGTTTGCTATAATTTAGCGCCGACCGCCATTCAATCGGCTATGAAAACAAAAGGCTCATTTAGATTTGTCGCCAGAAGCTCCCTTGGCACAAAGCAATCAAAGGCCTACACCAACCTTTGATTGTAACTTGTTAGGAATAAAGAAGCAACAAAACTAATTAAAACATATCCTAAAAAAAACGGCCCCAGATAAGCCGTTTGCATAAACGCACGCTAACCACCGTTGTCATTTCCACTGGCTGGCCACACACTGGCCAATCACGTATCTCCCAAGTGCCAATTTGTCGCCAGAGCGCCTCGCAATCTGACACGGACTATAGTTTAACTGACGGATAGATTTCTGTACTTAATGATGGGGCGACCGAGAAAGTTGGTAACGGGGGATAATGTGTGGTTGCATTGGCCGATTTTTCCAAAACACTTTTCTATGGGATCCATCAATGATAATCATTTGTGACACGTATAGCAAAGCCGTTCAGAAACATTAGAACATGGATCATTTTGGTGGTGCGTAGTACATTGGAGTATTGCTCATCTGTTTGGGCGCCTTTTTATCAGGTTCACACGGATTAGATTGAACAGATGCAGCGTTGCTTTCTGAGAACACTTTGCGGTAGACTCGGTTTAAGGCGTCAAATACCTAAATATGAAGATAAACTTCAGAAACTTGGTCTCAAAAGCCTTGAATTCCGTCGCAATTTACATAAAATAGCTAATGGGTCAATGGGTTCCCAGTTACTTGAACAATTGGGATTCAAGATTCCACATCGTTCAGCCAGGGTTCCACAGCTGTGTAGCGTGCCTTTTACCAGGAACAATGTCGGTCATAATAATCCTTTGATTAGAATTTGTGAATTATATAATAATATTAGCACTAATGTCCAACTCGATTTATTTGCTGATATATTGTTAAAATTTAAATATTCTGTTTATCAACATAATTTGCAGTTATATTTTATTGATACATGTTTGATTGTTTATTTGCTTGCATGTATTAATATTATCTGTAGTGCGCATTCTGTTATCTGTGATAAAAATAAAATAAATGTCTTTTCGTATTGTTGACGTTGGTCGCCGTGGCCACATAGCTACTGGTCAAAGATCATTTAAAACTAAGTACATATATTAGAATTACACGCTTTTATTTAGCTTGCCCGTTGTTTATTTGTTTGGGTCAAATCTTTCAAGTTAAATGTGAGCCACTTCCCGGTTTCCATTCATACATTCATACATATGATTTAGGGATTTTCAAGGCAAGCGTGAATAGGCATTTTTTGAGTCTGCGTGTTACACCTTAGACCTCATCTTAGCTTCCCATCAGGCTAGATAGAGGTCAAACGCACTCAAATCTCTAATAAAAAAATTTAAAAAAGACTTAGTTTGTGATGATTTTCTTTATCTTATGTAGCTCGTATGTCAAAATACCGTAACTACAAAAAATCTAATCTGATTACAAACTCACAGGTCCCAATATCGCTCCTTGAGGAACGCCAAAGCAATATCTATTGCCTTTTAAATTTTAGATCTAATTAACATTTAATTTCCCGTTCCCAATAAAAGCAAACACATAAATAACAGTAAACCTTAACGTGGGTACACAAAACGACGGAAGTCAGATTTCAATCGGCGATTTCAATGCAAACTTATAAGAATAGCTTTTGGTATTGGTTACTTTCTTTTTGTTGGAATCCAATAACGTTGATGCAGCGATTTATTGACACATATTAATCCTTATTTTCTACACACACACATGCATAGTTCACTTCATCAATACGATGAACTCATTATATATATATATTACCAATTCTAATATAACGAAAAAAGAACTGTTTGTCAAAAGTGTAGTATCCTGGGTCAAACATTAATTATTTGGTACTGTTGCGAGAAAAAAACCTCGTAAAATAATGTCACTTGTCGTTGATCATATACAATTTCAGCAGAAAAACTGACATTTAGACCGCTATTTGTCTCCACAAGACTTTGACGTCACGGTTTGGCATTTCATTTAGGAACAACATTGTGGATTCTGTGGAAAGCCACATACTACTTATATCATACTATAACATAATATAGAGAACAGCCATGAGACTATTATACTATAGTCCTGTAGCGTTAGCTAATTTTGAGGGTATAACTTTCAAAAATTAATGTAGATAAAAATCGAAGACCTACAACAATTTGAATAAACGGGCAAGTGCGAGTTGGACTCGTACATCAAGGGTTCCGTACCACCGTACAATGTTTTAAAACGCTGAAGAAACGTATCTTGTATGACGACCCCCTTACATTTTTAACTTCATCTTATTTTTAGTATTTGTTGTTATAGTGATCATAGTAATACAAAATCAGTGAAAATTTTAAGTATCTAGTTAATCCCATTATAAAGATCGTGTTAAAAACGTTGAAAAATACACTTTTTTGTATGAGGACCCCCTTTAATTTTTAACTTTTTCTTACTTTTAGTATTTTTTATTGTAGCGGCTACAGTAATACATCATCGGTGAAAATTTTAAGTGTCTAGCTATTACGGTTCAAGAGAAAGAGCCCTGTGACAGACGGACAGACGGACAGACAGCGGAGTCTCAGTAATAGGGTCCTGTTTGCACCCTTCGGGTACGGAACCCTAAAAATGGCCATTTTTCACACTTGCCCGGGTTGGGGATCGAACCCAAAACCTCCGAGTGGCAGACTAGCAACTAGCATACCATGCTAGTAGTATAACCAATACGCCACGGAGGTCATCATCACATTAGATATTTAAACATCCAGGGTTCACATTAGAATCGTATAGGCATCTTCAATTCTACAAGGGCCGCACCTTGCAGAAAATGTGAATTAAATAGATTCTATTACATCTGCAGCTGCCTATTCTTGCAGGTGGAAACGGGTATCAGAAATGACAACCTCCATGGTGTGATGGTCAACACGCTAGTCCGCTAATACGGAGGTTCTGGGTTTTGATCACCAGCCAGGCCGAGTTGGAAAATGGCCTTTTTTTTGGTTGAGCCTGGGTCTTGGGTGTTTATCTATTATAAGCCATGATACTTAACAATTTTCCCCAAGGAACATAAGTATCAAGGAACATATATCGAAATCAGAAAAAATATTTTTGGCCTCCAATACAAGTTGACCGATCAGCTGATTTGAGTTACTATGGAAAGTAAAATAAAAATTTTCGTATTTCGATACTGTTCCCTGGGGAGAGTTGTTCATTACCATAGACTGAATTTACCATCTATATAGATTCAGTGCATTTTGTTAGACCCTGTAAGTATATTTGGTTACTATGAAAACGTTAATTTTTTTTCGGTCTTGGACCTAACTTGCTCTCAAACTATTCCCATTAAAATAGTTATAGTAAGTATTAGTAGTAAATGAGTGCGGTCATAACCCAACACAACTTGCCTAAGGGTAAGCAATCTTATTAGAATCTGCAAGGTGCAGGCTGCGCACGCGCCGGTCGCGCACCTGCGCAGTGTCAATGCACCGTGAGTAAGATTTATGTTATTGTAGTGTGTGTCCATGATCCGTTTATTGTCTTCTAGTAGATATAATATTATGATTACATACATCACTCTGACTGCCTCCGTGGTCCAGTGGTCAAGGAGTTTGCCTTGTGATCCGGAGGTCGTGAGTTCAAATCCCACTGAGAAGTATAGGTACTTTGAGAAAAGTTGTGTCCAGTCTGGTTAGGATACTTTTTGCAGGCTTAATTGAATCACCTGAATCCGAAAGATGATTCCGTGCTTTGGAAGGCACGCAAAGTTGTAGGTCCCGAACGCCATCAAGTGTTTGTTTAAACCTATCCTAGGATTGGTTCTGGTCTACGCCCTTTGGGTTGCGGAGGTCAGACGGCAGTCGCTCTGTGTAAAAACTACCTCTAGTAACCTCCTCAAATCACCTAGGTTAGGTAGCGGACCCCGGGCTCTGAAGCATTACCGCTGAGGATGATGCAACCGGGAATACGCTCGGATGATGATAATGAAGTACTTTTATATGTGGCTAACTATACATACCTACAGAGGGACAGACGGCAGGGATCGACTTTGTTTCATACTATGAATTGATAAAGAAGAAGAATGTTCATACAATCATGCAACACCTAGTCTTTGTTTGTGTGATTCACCGGTGAGTCACCGTCTGTCTGTCTGAGTTTTAGTCGCGTGATTCATTTTAAAGTTTATCGAAAGTTTGAGCGCCGCTGTCTGTTATGTAATAGTGCGCGTGTTTGTTTGCAAATGTATTCATTCCGTTTTACTTATAAACAGATACAGTATTGCGGCTCTAAGCAGGTAGAGCCCAGGGCCGCAAGTCCCAAAGGCCACTTTGAGCGTGACGATGGGCGGGAAGATGGAAAAACTTAATCAAAATAAATGGGTTTGCTAGTCACATCGCCTATTGATATGATTCACATTTTCCACCCATGCCCTCGATCGGCTTCTACGATCTGCGCGGGAAGAGAAGTAGCTGGTAAGTTTTTTCTTTTCTCCCAGACCAGCATGGAAAACTTAACTTTTATACAGATAAATTATCACGTCTTTATCCCTAATGGGGAAGACAGAGCCCAGGGCCAACCCAAAGGTCACATGGTGGGTGAGAAAAGAGACAAAGGGAACCAAAATAGTGATGAGTTGCTAGCCGCATCGAACGTCTAAAGGCTCAATTTAAATTGCGGCAGAGTCGCAGCAATTCGCCGAAATCGTACATAGCATAATGAACTTTATGTCAATCTTGTAATGTTAAAACTAAGCTTCCTGCGTCTTCCAGCGACTTCGCGGGAATTCGCTGCTCGACGCGCTTTTTGAGCTCAAATTTAGTTTGAACATTATACGATTGACATAAAGTTCATTATGCTATGTACGATTTCGGCGAATCGCTGCGACTTTGCCGCAATGTAAATTGAGCCTAAACATGATTCAGATTCTCGCCTTTTTTATACTCGTATGTAGGAATCCTGAATCTCCTATTACTAAAAACGAGCAATTCTTGTACGATGTTATCGGGAAGGGCATTCCAATGTTGTAGAGCCGTGACGGAAATATGAGACTTGGCTATATGATGGATTTAGGAGGGCAGGTTTCTTATAAATATAAGTGGTCAGTATTTACGTAGCAACCTCGTCACGTGGTCGTTCTGTTCCCCGTCGTTACCTCCCCCGATCTTACCTACGTTCCTGGTACTACCTGAGGGTTGTAGCGAGAGATCTTACAGTACATACACCATACCATAGACTAGGGGTGCACCCAGCTGCCGCGCACCTGCCCACCAGAGGGATTTTCCGGTCAATAACCCCGCATATGTTGAATCAGAACCCATTAAAATCCTAGTGCATTTTATATAATTAATTTCTTAAAAGCCACAAAGAAGAAGTGGTAAATATGCAAAATACATATAATACATATTTCGAAATATGAATAAAAAATGTTGACTTTCCATACAAGGTGACCAATCAGCTGATCCGAGTTCTATGAGGAGCAAACATTTTTTTTACATTTCGATGTATGTTATCCTTGGGGAAAGTTGTTCAGTAAAGTGGACTTAATTTTCGCTTAAATTAAAATACACCTAAGCCAAGACCCATAACCATTTAACATGCTATCACATCTTTATACACCTTACGTGGCAGACAGGGTCAGGTCTATATATAGCGAATAAAATATATCTTTATTTATTTAAACTTGTTTGCACATAAAAAGTGTACAAATGGCGGACTAAACGCCTTATGGCGTTCTCTGCCAGTCAACCATTGGACCAAGTAGAGAAATAACTTGGGTGGTGCGACAGATTGTGTAAGCAAAATTGAAAGATATAAACCTACAAGAATAAATCAAGAGTACTTATAGGTATTAATTTAAAAATAAATACGTATATACCGATGCGATTACTATAGTTAAAATAAATATACAATGTTTATATGTAAATATAATAATGAATGTGTTATAGGCATAGTAAACACATATATATGTAGTATCTTTTTAATAGGTAGGTATTTACTTATTAGCTATTCATTATTGTTCTATGATGTGGCTAGCTCTGAGTAAGTTTCAATTTATTTTATCTTCATAGCTTTGTATGCAGATTTCAACAGTTAAATCAAACGTCCAGTTTATAGAAATGTTTTGTATAGAGACGCAGATGCCATAGCGTACAGTCAGAAGCATTTCGGTGACACGATCGATTGTATATTGAGTCATGTAGGTCTTGGTTCAATTCAATTCAAAATTCACATTGCTCATTGCTCATGGTTCTAACATAACCATAATAATATGGTAATATGGCTTGCAGTGGGGAAGCTAACCTCAATATTGTTAAGCAAGTCTTCTTTTTTCGTATTTCTTCTATTTTTATAAGCTATTAACTTAATTCATTTTTAAGCTTGCTTGTTGGTTTTTGGGTCAAATCTTGCGAGTTAAAGTTGAGCCACATCCCGGTTTTAGATTGAGATGACATTTTGTATGCTAATGTAAATCAGATGACAATGCAATATTGTTATAACAAGAAGATCTGATCTGATGATGGAGCTGGAAGGTGGCTTTAGGAGTCCTGAAATAAAACGACACAACCGCATCGCAGTTTGGGCTTATTATACATTTGTTTTGATTAGTACTAGGCTTCACAATAAAAGCTTGAATGAAAAAACTTTTTTTTTCGTAAATCTTATATGTTCAAATGGGAAACGATTTATCTTAATGATATAAATATTAAAAGCTATAAATTTCACCCTTACATTGAGTAGTTTTTTCTTATAGTCGTATCGGTCTTGCATCAATAATTCCATTCCATTCCTGCACAAGGCATCCTGCCTTGTGCAGTGTATCTGTCACTAGTATATATTTTGTTTTATTTATCAAAAATCTAAGTACGATCGGGAGGAATCATAGAGGAAAAGTGAATTATTAAACTAATTCACTTTTCCTCTATGATATGTCTTCGACCTCATAATAAAATAATTTTCAAATATTTATAGCTTAGTTAGTTTTAATTTAGCATATATTTTAGTTTGTTTAGTTTTAATTAAGTATTTTTTTTAAGTTGATCTGATTAAATGCATAGTTTACGTTTCTATCAAGGACATACAGACAAACATCCATTACCGGGGTTTCGTACCCGAAGGGTGTAAATGGGACCCTATTACTGAGACTCCGCTGTCTGTCCGTCCGTCACAGGGCTATATCTCTTGAACCGTAATAGCTAGACATCTGAATTATTCACCGATTATGTATTACTATGACCACTATAACAACAAATACTAAAAATAAGATAAAGTTAATAATTAAAGGGGGTCGTCATACAAGAAACGTGTTTCTTCAGCGTTTTAAAACATTGTACGGTGGTACGGAACCCTTCATGTACGAGTCCGACTCGCACTTGCCCGTTTATTTTTATACATATATATACAGGGCTGACTTTTTAATAATTTCTATAAAAAAATTTATTAAAAATCGATAAAAAAATTTAATAACTTTTTTTATAGAAATTAGATCAGTATCATAAAGTGAACTTTCTCAAAAAAATTGGACAGTGTTTAAAAAGTCAGCCTGTATATATGTCGCAGTTGGATGGTATAAACCGCTAATTTACTATATACCTCTAGCTGTTTAGCATTACAGCTCGGTTTTATTAAACAGCTGAATATCGTTGAGCTGGATTGTCAATGTGTCACGTTCAACAAACAAGCTAACCACGTTTAGACCGCAGAATAGGTTATTTGCATGTATAGGCATGTTATAAACAAACAAATTTATGACGGGGCATTAAAATAAAACCTCAATTCAATTTCTTACTATGTAATCTAGTCTCCAACATCATAGAATACCAATAAAGAATTATACAAAGTGCAAGTGGATACGGAAAAATTTGTTAACGCGACACAATCTCAATGGCGGCGTAGCGGTTTCTCTCGGCCTTAATATGATTCACGTAAATTCTCCATCTTGCCGGAAGGCGGGCGTCGAAATAACTACATGGGAACCAAGCTGAAGATCTGCTTTATTTTTCCTAACCATTTGCAGCCCAAAATCATAAACGATGTCTCCGATATCTCTCGATGAAAACAGCTTACTCTCGGAACGCTGTGAAGAATTCCGAACTAAATCTACAATCTTACGTCTTGCGCCGCGGCATTGATGAATACAAATCGTTTATGCCATTCTGCGTATGAGGTGTCAGTTATTTAACGCTGTTTTACGAAACCGAGCTGTAATGCCAAACAGCTAGAGGTTTAGTAAATTAGCGGATTATACCATTCAACTGCGACATATATATAGAGAAGAAGATAGATTATATAATATGTCATATCAGGATTTAGTGTATTTAAGTAATTTAATCTCTCTCGTTAGCTCTACGTTATTAAGTCAGCTTTATCAGCGTACATGTCATACAAAAGACTTCGCAACCAATATTTATGATAGTACTAGGTCCTAAATTAGTATTATATACATTAGTATTACCATTGATGGTACGGTACAATGGTGTGTCACTTGTACCATTAATGGTACAACTGATTCGGAGGGTTCTGAAATTAACACATTTTTGAGTGCGAACCCCAAAAAAATACTTTCATAATTTTTGGACAAACCAACTCACCAAATTAGAAATTTTGACATAAAACAAAAACAAGGCATCACCGGCCGCTGCTAATGAACTGAATTTAACCGATAAATGACACCGACCTTTGCAATAATTTTGGTATTTTCGAAAACAAGCAACGCACCTGGTCGCCGGCTGCCAAATTGTCTGACCCACTGACCGAGTTAAAGTTAAAACTTTAGCTGGCTTTAGAACACTTGAGATGTACTTTTTATTTCCATATTTGGCGTATGACTTTTGTAAAGCCATTCAAACAATCAAAACATTTATTCAGTAATACGGTCTTTGCAGGCTCTTTTACACATCTATAATTTGAGTAAATTACGTCTGTTTATTTTTTTATTTTTAAATAATCTTTCACGATTCTTCCATGCTGGTCTGGTAAAAAAGAATAACGACCGAGTGAATGGGCGAAAATGCGAATCATGTAGAGACTATTTTGATCCATCACTGTTTTGATTCCTTTTTTTGCCCTCTCGCCCACCATCACGCTAAAAGTTAGCCATTAGGGCTTTCCGCTCTGGGCTCTGTCTACTTAGAGCCGTAAATCTCAAAATGCTCTGTCTACCTCATTATTAATAAAGACGTGATAATGTATAGGGTCTAACAAAATATACTGAAACAATTTTAAAGGTGGATTCATTCCATGATACTGAACAACTTTCTCCAAAGAACATATATCGAAATATGAATCATTTTTTTGGCCTCTTATACAAGTTGACCTATCAGCTGATCCAAGTTTGTATGGGGAGCAAAAAAATATTTTTTATTCTTCGATATATTTGCCTTGGGAAAAGTTGTTTAGTATCATGGACCAAATTCACTCTTAAAATAGTTTCAGTATATTTTTTTAGACGTTATATACATATTAAGAAAACCCAGAAAGACTACTCGCTATCAAGCACAACGTAAAATATCAACTTGAAATAAAAATCATCTCCAACGCTCGATTATTTAATAAAAACCGATAGCCACAAATCCCCCATGCCATTAAAAAGATAAAAATAGTAAAAGAAAGACAGTCAGGTGATCAGCTGAGCAGGTTGAGATCGCAGATGCTGCCACAGCTGCCGCGGCGCGTGCGCATATACTGCGAATATAAATCTTGATACATGCCGCTATTTTTATAAAAGTCTGCATTCGCTGAATCAACAAAAGTAAAAAAAACGACGTATTTTTTATTTAAGTACAAACATTTCAAGGGGATTTATCGAAATACGAAAGAAAAATGCACTTCCCATAGCAACTAAATCATATGACTATTTCATTTTGTATGAGAACCTAATTTTATTTCCGTATATCGATATACATTCATTGGGAAAAGTCGTTCAAAAGGATAGACTGAATCACCCTTGAAATATTCAAACCACGAGGGTTATATATTATATTTACCTGTCTCCTCAGGTCCATCGGTTTTTAAATACATGGCTTGCGTATTATTGGATATGTTGTATATCTATATACTATATATATATAACGTGAAAGGGACATACCCGTTGGTTTCGCCACATAAGATATTTCATAATTTAAATTTGCACTAGTGTTGCCCTGAACAAAATGGTCAAGTACTATATTGTGTTTTATTGCTGTCAATTTTGTGTTCCGCTTGTCAGTGTCAAGCTTTAGGTTGACATTTGTCAATTAATCCATTTTATTCTCACTTCCCTTTAAAAATCGCATCGCGTCCATACATGCGCTCTCGATAGCGTCGTGGATTTTACTAAATATTGGTGTTTCAAAACCCCGGCCGGGTGTCAAGACAGTGTTGGGACCGTCCCCTTCATCAAGAACGATCGAGATCAAGAAAGCCAGAGCAGATTGCTGTAATAGAATCAGTAAGTACTTTGCCACGAGAATGTTCATAGGTTAACGCCATGTGCATTTCTTTATAACAGCACCAGGCCTATATATACCATAGAACCAGCGACCTATCCCGCGCGAGACACCTTTCGAACAATCTCTAAAGGGCGCCTCCACCCGTAATAAATCGAACCAGGGTCTATACTAGATCACTAAACTATAATGAAATTAAAATAACAGCCAAATAACAAAAAAGAATTTTGGCATTTCCATACAAAAGTGTGCGGCCGCCCGGTCGATTTATATGGGAATGTAGATTTTTTTTTGTTTTTTAACTGTTATTTTAATTTCATTAAACTCGATTTTCATCATATAGTTCGATTTATTACGGGTATGTCCCTTCCACGTTGTATATTATGGTTCCGTACAAACCATTCAGTCATTTTTGGGGGACAAATTAGGAAATATGAAAAAAAATGTTTTGCAAACCTTACTGTGTCATATATCAAATGAAAGGACTCGTTATGAGAATCTCAAATACATATATTTTTTTTATAATTCTAAAATAAATATTTTTTATTTTATTCATGAAAAAACACGAAAATTGACCATTGATCCCCTGATCTCCGAAACTACTGAGCCTAAAATTTTGAAAAAAAAAATACATAATATAGTTCATTGTTTGTAGATTACAGGAAAACCTATAATAATTCAATCAATTGTACGGAACCCTCTCCACGCGAGTTTAACTCGCACTTGGCCGGTTTTATTATATGATAAAATCAATAAAGAAAGAGTATGTATAAACGTCTTCCAGAATGAATGAGCTCGTTTGGGAGAAAAGAAAAATAAACGTGGAACGTACCAACTGCTTTTCTTTAAGAATCATGTCATTAGATGGTTTGGCTAGCAACCTATCACTATTCTAATAAAAAAAATCTACCAACATGCCCTCCATCACGATAAACGTGGGCTTGGGCTCTAAGGGTCTAGGCTCTATTTACCCCGTTAGGGATAAAAACGTGATACTTGTATCTGTATCCATTAAATCGTCTAATATCAAATCGTATTAGTCATAGTATACGGCGGTCAGCTGCCGCAAAAGCGCGTGCGCATCTCGCGTCTCTCTGTCTGTGTGCGGCAGAGGCTGCTAAGGAGGAGTATGTTATAAGCGGCAGCGGAAACGGTGGTGAAGCCTTCACCTACTCGTAATCGCCACACTATATCATCATCTTCATCTTAGGCGCTACAGAAGCGAGTGGTCCTAGACCTAGTTTTTCTGTAAAGTCTATAATTTTCCTTTAGGCTTTTTGTCTACAGCTTTTGTTCCTTTGATTAATTAAAGTTCTCCGGCTCTTATTATATATGTCCACCTGTGCAAGAATAGCTAAGAAATTACAGGAGCTATTTTGATTCGTTTTTTAATAATATGTAGAGTACCTATAGTAGAGCATTTTCGAGATGTTTCGACAAATAACACATGTATTTTTAAACCTTTCCATCCGTGTACAAGAGATTCAGTGATGATCCAGGCATGAATCCACATACCAAAGCTAAGTTAAACTGTGCGGACTCTTTTTAGATACCAAAATCTTATCTGTAGAGTAAGAGTTCATAGTAAATCACAGTTTAGTGAATGGGCTACTACCGGCATCTACATAAGTAGAAACAGGTTATATGATCTATATGCCCAAAAACAATATAACTTTAATCCTTCTTTTATAGAATATGTTAGAAATTATTCTAAAATATTTAAAAAAGTTTGTAGACGAGCCAAGTCGAATAGTATTAGCAAAAAAATAAATAATGCTCCTAATAAAATTAAAGAAACATGGAGTGTCATAAATAAGGAAACAGGTAAAAATAAAACCAAAGAAAATATTTGCCGAATCAAATGTAATGGTAAAAATACTTCAAAAACTGAAGAAATAGTAAATATATTTGATGATTATTTTACTAACATTCCTTTGGAACTCACTTCTAATGTGAGTTCTAGCGCCCAGTGTGCTGAGGCTTTGCTTAAGAGTAATGTTAGCCCTTGTGATTCTAAATTTAATTTTAAGCATGTTAGCCCTAACGATATAATAGATGCTTTTAAACAGTTAAATTTTAAAAAATCAGAAGATCACTGGGGCATGTCAGTAGCCGTAGTAAGTCATATTATACACATAATTGCTGCCGATTTAGCTTTTATATTTAATGAATGTATTGATGAAGGCATATTCCCTAATTTAATGAAATGTAGTAAACTAATCCCCTTATTCAAAAAAGGAGAAAAAACAGACCCTGGCAACTACAGACCTATCTCTATTCTGCCAGTTTTTAGTAAGGTGTTCGAAAAGATAATGCTCAATCAAATGCTACTTCACTTTAAGACCAATAATCTTTTCCATAGCCAACAATACGGCTTTACTGCTGGAAAATCGACCACCGATGCAGGAGTAGCACTTATTACTAATATCTACGACGCGTGGGAAAACAGAAATGATGCAATTGGATCATTTTGCGATCTTTCTAAAGCATTTGATTGCGTTGATCATCCAACACTTTTGCTCATATTTCGTCAATACGGTTTTGATGATAAGTCAATTAAATTAATAGAATCTTACTTAACTGATAGGCTTCAAACTGTTGATATAAATGGCGTAAAATCACACGGGTCTAATGTGAAAATGGGCGTACCCCAAGGTTCAATTCTAGGACCGTTCCTTTTCTTAGTTTATGTCAATCACTTGCCTTACATGGTTGAGAAAGAGGCTGACATGGTGCTGTTTGCTGATGACACCTCGCTAATATTTAAAATAGATCGACATAACAGTGATGCTAGCGCGGTGAACAGCACCTTATCTTTAATTTCTGATTGGTTTTCGGCCAATAACCTCATGTTAAATGCAAACAAGACCCAATGCATTCGATTCCCTCTTCCTAATGTGAATCAAGCCTGTGTTGACATACTAATAAATGGTCAGAAACTCGATCTGGTTGAAAGTACTACCTTTTTAGGAATCACAATTGATTCGAAACTTCAATGGGGCGCTCATATAACTAAACTTTCTAATAGGCTTAGCTCTGCGGCTTACGCTGTTAGGAGAATAAGACAATTGACAGATGTAGCAACTGCTAGACAAGTGTACTTTAGTTACTTTCACAGTCTAATGTCTTACGGGATACTTCTATGGGGGAGTGCAGCGGACATTCAGACTATTTTTCTTTTACAAAAAAGAGCAATTCGTGCTATTTACGGTTTAGGATCCAGAGACTCACTGAGGGAATTATTCAAGGAAATAGGTATACTTACTTTTGCATCACAATTCATATTTGAAAATATAATGTATGTAAGGAAAAATATTTCCATGTTCAATAAAGTAAGTGATTTTACAGATAGAAATTTACGTAATAAGAATGACTTAGTTAGCCCGTATTACAGGCTGAATACAGTCAGTAAGTCTTTTATGGGGAAGTGTATACTTTTTTATAATAAATTGTCAGAATCGGTCCTTGATATGCCAGACAGAAAATTCAAAGCTTATGTAAAGAAAGTACTTTGTGAGAAGGCTTATTATAGGACCGATGACTATCTTAAAGACAAAAAGGTCTGGCTTGAGCTTGGCGCGGGTCCCTCTTAAAGGTTTGTATACTTAGACATGTCATAAATTGACATTATTTTAAATTTCGTAATTCTTATAATTCAATTTAATTATGACAAAATAAACAATGTAATCTCTGTCCATCTATATAACTAATTTTAAGTTTTTAGTTTGTTAGTTGACGTCTTTGGAGAAAACGTGCAGTGCAGTTTGTTGCCGCTTCTTCTGCACTTGCGCCTAGGAAGCGGCGTAAACTTAGCTTTAAGTAACGATTTGACGTCAACATTTGTGCAAAACAAAACAAAGTGACTATTATTAAGAGATATTATAAATATCCTATGATAATAAAGATATTTTGAATTGAATTGTTGTCTTAAGTTCAGTTTTATTTTTCGTGTGAATAAGTGGCCAACACTGGTGTCAATTTGTCAAGCTGCCTTAAGACATCTGACATAACTTGACGATGGCTTAACGTGCCCTCCGAAGCACGGAGGACCTCGAAAACTTTTTTTACTTGCGGTGACCCATCCAAGTACGGACCATGCCCGGGGTCACTTAACTTACGAAAAGCAATAGTAATGCGTTCCCTTACCAGACCACCGAGATCGTCTAAATGCGTCTCAAATTCAGTAGTGTCTTACGGTCTCGTGTCACTTGGACCACGCGCGTGAGTCATCGACATTGACCATGCAATGTGCAATTATAACATCTCGTGAACATTATATCACACGGAATTATGCAACGAGCATTAATTTGCCTGTTAAGAGACCGTAGGCTTTTAATTATACTGAGAACATTGAACTTTACTTGACGAGCAGTCTATGACGACCGGGTTGTCTTCTATATATGATTCTGTAAGCTGTAAGACTAAAAAAATATTTTTGTCTCATCAATATATCTCAACAATATATGATCCTGTAAGCTGTAAGACTAAAAAAATATTTTTGTCTCATCAATATATCTCAACAATATATGATTCTGTAAGCTGTAAGACTAAAAAAATATTTTTGTCTCATCAGGTAGATTATTCAAAAATATTGTATATATATTTTTCTTTTCTCAGATTAGCAAAAAATTAGGAAGATACAGCGCATATAAATTTCTCATGACGTTACGATCTAGATCGTGTTAATGAAAGAACGCAAAACCTTTCAGATGGTACCTCAGCCCATGTAACTGAACAACTTTTGTTCAAGGTTTACGAAATCAAAAAAAAAAAATTTTTTCGTACAAATTGACTCCATCCGCTGATCATTTTGTATGAAAATCCGATTTTTTTTTGGATTTCGTGATAGTTGTTGAATAAAAGTTGTTCAGTTACATTGGCTAAGGCCGAGGCATACAATTCAGCGCTCAGCCAAATGGGTTTTGTATGGGACGACGAGAAATTTTTGTCAATTTTCAATAATTTATTTTATAGAAAGTTGTTTAGTATCATGGACTGAACTTGCTCCAAAAATTTGGCTGGTGTTTAAAGTCACCCTGTATAGTACGATTTTCACTAGACGGTAAATATAATAACCCCCTTTCCGAAACTTCGACGCGCTGTTTCTTTGTGAATTTTTTACTATACTTTGATAAACCGATAAATAGGTGTCCATTTTTTGTGGATAATTAATTGACGAACTAAATAAAATAATATTTAGGGAAGGGATGAAAATTTTGAAAACGCTTGAATAATTTTCTGTGGTTAGGAATAACATTCCTCGTTACCATAAATAAATATAAAATTTTTCTATCCAGTCAAGTAATTTAAAAAAATAAAAATATTTTGAAGGCCAATTTTAAACCCAGAGTCAGACTTACTTCGCCATTACTTTTACCCGGACAGTCGGACTTATTAAAAAAAATAATGTCATATGACTTGACTAATTAACTGCCACCGTGGGAAAATAGAGATAGTATCATATGACAGATGACAAATAACTGTCATTTAACTGTCATAGTTGTCAAAATAGTGTCAAGTGCCATATGACATTATTTTTTTATACGTCAGACGGTCCAGGCTAAAGAAATGGCGGCGTAAAAATGACTATGGGTTTTAAATTGGAATTTAAAATATTTTTACTTTTTATAATTAATTGACTAGATAGAAAAATCTGATATTTTTTTATGGTAACGAGGAATGTTATTACTAACCACAGAAAATTATTCAAGCGTTTTCAAAATTTTCATCCCTTTCCTAATTAAATCTTTCCCCAAGAAAGATAACAAACGCAGTGCCAATGCTAAATACCTCTTATCACTCCCTTGTTCTATGTGTTAATCCAGGTTATCTAAATGCCAAATTTCATTCCACTTCGTTCAGCCATTCCGGCGTGAAAGCGGTACAAACATCCATACACTTTTTCGCATTTAAAAAAAAAAGATAATTATTTATAAAAAAGGAACTAAAGAAAGTACTCAATTTAGCGTCGGTTGGCGCGTATACAACCACATTTAAAAATAAGCGAGGACGGATTTATTTAAGACTTCGTCCTATCTGTTAAATTAAAGTATTGATAGACAGTTTAAAATAAAAACATGATCTGTCTTAACGGAATATCCTGTCTCGTGCTGCAACAAAAACCTAGTTCTGCTCGAATAGTTTGTCCTGAGGATCTATGGATTGTGCGGCATCCTGCTGTCTGATCCTCACAAACAATGAATAAGGAAATCACTTAGACATTTTTTATTATCTAAAGAGACAAGGTTCTACAATTACTGACGCGAATATTAAATTATTTATATACTGTTTAAAATTATGTCGTTTTACTAAACATTATGTAATTTTACATGCAAATAAACAGGCCTGTACAATTCTGTACAATTAATTGAATTCTTATAGGTTTTCCTGTAATCTACAAGCAATGAACTATATTTTGTATTTTTTGGGGAATGATCAATTTTCGTCTTCTTTCATGAATAAAATTAAAACTATTCATTTTACATTAATAACAAAAATATATTTGAGATCCTCATAACGAGCCCTTTCATTTGATATATGAGACAGTAATGTTTGCAAAGCTTTTTTTTTAATTTCCTAATTTGTCCCCCGAAAATGACCCTTATTTTTAAAAAATATTTCTTTACTTCGCAGAATTGTGTTTGGGTCATAGGATTACAACATTCTACCAATTTCAACTGATTCGGAGCAAATTGGCTGTGACAGACGGACGGACAGACAGACGCACCAGTGAACATATAAGAGTTCCGTATTTTAATTTTTTGTATTGAATTTTATAATATAAGTTTGACCGAATATTTTTTTTTGCAACAAAGTAGGCAAACTAAGGTCACTAGATAATGCTTCATGTAGGCCGAGCGAGCAAGCGAGCGAATTGATTCGTCAAAAAGGCTTTTGTCCGTCTGTCTGTTCTCGCCTACAGGTCGTATTTCTCAACCGATTTTGACGAAAATTGGCACACAAATTCCTTGATATATTTTTTTTTTGTGTATCGTGATTTTAGATTGGGAGAGGAAATGGGGGAAGGGTGAATTTTGCTTTTTTTGATTTGATTTTAATCAAATTTGAAGGGCACACTATAAGAAGGACTTCATTCTGCGCAAGTTGTTGCAATTAAACTCCAAAAAGGGGGAGGGGGGGAAATTTGCGGTAGCGTTATACAACGTGGAAGGGACATACCCGTACAATACAATACAATACGAAAATCTTTATTGTAATAAATAATTGTAATAAATCGAACTACGGTCTATACAACATCAATATAGTACTTACTTATAATAAAATTCAAATAACAGCCAAAAACAAAAATAAATTTCGGCATTTCCATAGAAAAGTGTGCAGCCGCCCGGGCGATTTGTATGGGAATGTCGAATTTTTTTGTTTTGTTTTATAACTGTTGTTTTAATTTCATTATACTTTAGTGATCTAGTATAGCCCGTGGTTCGATGTATTACGAGTATGTCCCTTCCACGTTGTATATGGATTTTACTGAAATGGCTTTGCTAAACCAGGGGAAAGTGTATATGCATGGTTGCATGGTTATAAGAGCTCACGAGGTCTACTGTTCTCACAGAACCACTAGTAAAATATATTTTACGGGTATTGTTACGAGTAATGATAAAATCCTGAGTCAAATTAAAATTACAAATCACGGGTTCAAGTCTTTTAATTCTGAGTCAGTATTTCAAACTTATTGATTATATGGTGTATCAAAACGTTGGTCATCTTGAACCGTTCAAAAGTCAACTCCATTGAACCGAGAGGTAAAAGTTCATCTGGCTATACCTGCCCGATAAAATAAGAAAACAATGCACGACAAAAACCCGGGAGAAAATTAACGGCTGGGCAAAAAACCGGCGACAGATGCCGACAATTCGTACAGACGCGGCCAATAGTGCTACGTTTCTTTTAGGGTTGGATCTCATCTATCAGCACGGAACAGCACTTTCCTATGCTGCTATCCTTTTCTCTTCTTATATTGCAAATAGTTTTTATTTAAAAACCGTTTAAGGCTACCTAAATAGTTTTCAGATAAAGTTCTATATTAAAAATTTCAAATACTGTATCCGTAATATTTTGGTGAACATTGGGTAGTTCACGAAAACATCATCATCATATCAGCCACAGGAAGTCCACTGCTGGACATAAGCCTCCCCCAAGGATTTCCAAAACGACCGATCGGAAGCGGCCTGCATCCAACGTTTTCCTGCAACCTTGCTCAGGTCGTCTGACCACCTAGCAGGGGGTGTCCTACGTTGCGCTTGCCGGTATGTGGCCGCCATTCGAGAACGAAAACATAAATAGGTACTAATACAAACAAGGTACTAACACAGGTAGTAAGTAGCTACCTGCTGTATGTAGATATTATCTTTTGCTATTTTATTCTTTGGTTTTGATTAATTTATGTAGTTATCTATTTATTATAAAATAGTATCCCAAAACACAAGTTTAAAACTTGTGGCTAGCTAACTTTGGGGCTAGCTCAATCTGTGTATAACGAAGGTAATTAGGCACAGATAATAATATCTATGCCATGATAGTATCTAAGTACAAGCAGGTGAATTGTATCTAAACCTATATGTATAAAAAATAATTGCTGTTCGTTATTAGTCTCGCTAAAACTCGAGAACAGCTGAACCAATTTGGCTAATTTTTGTGTTGAAATATTAGTGGAAATCCAAGGAAGGTTTATGTTGTAAGATAATATGGACCGGGAAAAGGAACAGGCGGAGCGAAGTTCACCGGGTCAGCTAGTGTACAATAAATATAAATCTACCGAACAGTTCTGTAGTCGCCTGTACCGGAAGCTGCAGGCACGAGCCGCGCCGGTAAAAAGTTCAATTGTATTGATGGTGCGGACAACGGCTTCTTTTGGTACGTCAACAAACTAAGATGTCGTTCAATTTTTAACCGACTTAAAAAAGGAGGAGGTTATCAATTCGACTGTATATTTCTTTAAAATTTTTATACGTATATTTGTTACGCGGTATCTTCGCCAATTGTGAACCGATTTTGATGATTCTTTTTTTATTTGAAAGCCTTTACTACCAATTCGGTCCCATTTTAATTTGGTGAAGATATGATGAAGAAATTTGGAGATATCGAAGAAACTCCTAAAAAAATTAAGTCGGTTGTTTTTGTTAAAAATTTAATTATTATTTTTGAAACTGTTGCCCGTTAATATCATTCTGTATTCATAAAATATCTGCTTTCCTTAGGGATCGTTCAAGTAGGTATTAAGTAGAATTGGAGTCATTTT
The DNA here is from genome assembly GCA_963576875.1 of Acrobasis repandana. Taxonomy (NCBI): domain Eukaryota; kingdom Metazoa; phylum Arthropoda; class Insecta; order Lepidoptera; family Pyralidae; genus Acrobasis; species Acrobasis repandana. The sequence goes on from OY756238.1 coordinate 7,650,829, forward strand.
AAAAATCTCCGGTCTACGATTGAGAAAAAAAATTGTATGCTTAGTATGTAAATCAGATGACAATGCAATATTATAACAAGAAGCTGATCTGATGATGGAGCCGGAAGGTGGCTTTAGTAATAATAAAAGGACCAGCCTGTATTAAAAGGACGCAACTCCACCGAGTTTTGGAGTATAACCTTTGTCTTGAGTAGGTACCTACTTACTTACAGAAACGAAGAACTTATTTATTATCTCGGAAAAACGTTATTTTCCCGTGGTATTGTCAAATAACGTTTGACTACGCAGGCAACCCCGTGGGCAACAGCTAGACAATTTATATTTCATCATCAACAGCATTTAGGTACCCACTGCTGGGCAGCCTCCTTTTGTCTGCGCCACTTGCTCTGTCATTGGCCATCGCAATCCAGTTTCTCCCAGCAACTTGCCTGATGTCATCAAACCACCTAGCCTCCAGACGTCCTACACTACGTTTCCAATTTCTGGGATACCATTCGGTGACGGCCTTACTCCACCTTCCATCGTTCTTTCGAGCCAGTTGTCCCGCCCAGTTCCACTTTAGGGCCGCAACCCTGCAGAGCATGAACTTTCGTTCGACGTCGGATCTCAAATGATCCGGCTCGAAGAACAACAAGCCAGCATGTGTAAATAAATAAAATACTAGCTGAATTTTACGGACTGTATTTATAATGAAATGAAATGAAAATTATTACAGAGTCGTCACGTTTTAACGCTAAGCACAGCAGAGCAAGAGAGAGAGGGCGATGTTGCCATAACAAAAATATAATGTTTTAATAGACAATCCAGTGTTGCTCTTTTTATTTTAATATTTACTTTTATGCATATCCTTATGTTTTAGGTTTCTCAAACACACGTTGCGTTAAAATTTATCGAGTAATAATAAACAAAAGCTGCAAGTTCCTCCGTCTCGACATTTATCACCTTTTTATAATTACGGTGCATGGCGTCCGTAGTATTATAATTCGGTGAAAGTTTGCAGATGTGCACACTTTCACTTGGTAAGGACGAGTGACGTGAAATAATGATTCTAGCTAGGTACAACTCCATTTATGTAACTACCTTAATGATAAGGATAAGGAAATAGCAACCCTCGGTTGCCTGGGAGAAATTGCAGGTGCGATAACGCCGCCTTTTTACATCTTCTGAGTTTAATATCTATTGTTCTGTATCAAAATGTTTTGGTGCATTAAGGCGACGTGGGTTCACAATTTGCAATACTGTGCGTGTTTTTGAAAAATCACTGTTATTAAATTACTACAGTTTATTCCTCAAAAAAATTACTTAAAAATCTTAAGGATTTTCTACAGACACCCACAATAGCCAAAACACGATTGAGCATTTTTGGCTCGATAGAAAAAAATCACAAACATACCTCTAAATTTGCCTAAATTTGCCTTTATTTGCCGTCTTACTATTTTATACAGTCACCTTTTTATATGAAAATTATACCAAAATATATATTATCTAAATAATTATCCGTTTTGGCTACAGAAAAAATATATAAATATAATACAAAAAAAATAATAATTAAAACACAGTGCAATATTCGCCGAGAGCGAAGGAAGGGTCGGAGCCGTGCTCGACGATATTTCGCAGTGTTTTATTTATTATTTTTTTTTGTATTATATTTATTATTTTTTCTGTAGCCAAAACGGGTAGATATTTAGATAATACATTTTTTAGTATATTTTTCATACAAAAAGGTGACTGTATAAAATAGTAAGACGTATTATAAAGGCAAATTTAGAGGTATGTTTGTGATTTTTTTCTATCGAGCCAAAAATGCTCAATCGTGTTTTAGCTATTGTGGATGTCTGTAAAAAATCCTTAAGATTTTTATGTAATTTTTTTGAGAAAGAAACTGTAGTAGTTTAATTACAGTGATTTTTCAAAAACACGCACATTTTTGCAAATTGTGAACCCACGTCACCTTAAAGAAAACTAATTAACTAACTGATTTTCTACTATGTATTTTTATATTTTACTTTTGATAGACTTATTATAAAAAACCTAGGTAACTTAAAAATTTATATAAATAAAGGGAATATAATGTTTAACAGAATATATTTTTTTGACAAAAAGCAACTGATCTGTATCATAATGTTTTGGTGCAATAAAGATTTTAACTAACTAACCGAAAGGATAATGTTTAAAAAAAAATTTTTTTGACAAAAAAAACAACCGACTTCTCCTTCCTTTGAGAAGTTTCTTCCAGATCTCCAAAGTTCTTCATCATGTCTTCACCAAATTAATATGGGACCAACTTGTTAGATTTTGGCTTTCAAATAAAAAAGAATAATCAGAATCGGTTCACAATTGGCGAAGATATCGCTTAACACTTTTTTGAAAAAAAATTAGGAAGCCCCGAGGAAGCGGATGACCAAGGATGAAGTTTTTCCAACAAATTAACCTACCAAGTCCTAACAAGACATTAAAAAGATGGCAGAGAGAAGAGAGTAATGGAGGCATCTCCACTTAACTCCACCGACAAGAGCAAGCTTTTAAGTTTTTTAGCTGATTGGACAACTTATATGGGAGGCCAAACATTATTTTTCATATAACGATATTTATTGGGGAAAGTTTGTGAGGCCTCGACCTGTCCCGCCGCTCTAGGCGAGATAGCATAGAAGATGAAGGTAGATGTGGAAGATAGGCGGAGTGGAGAATAATAGAGACTCAACACAGATAATATATTCAAAGTTGCTATGACACAACTTCGTTATACTCTTAATAAAGACTAAATAATATTTATGTATACAAAGTGTAACAAAAAGGGGGTATCAACCCGAAAGGGAGTTAACGTACAAACAAAAGTGAACGACTTTTACTATGGGACCATCTCTGAAATCGCGATTTCTGGCTGATAGTAAAAGTTGTTTACATTGATAAGTACGTTTACTCCCCCCCGGGTTACACGTTGTATACAGCAAGCCACAAGTAGTCCTGGATATGTTTCCAGGGTAAGAAATGATGGTGGAGAATGAGCCAAAAATGAAGAGAGGTGTGTAAATGATTTGGAAATGGAATGAAACGAAATTTGAAATGAAATGAAGATTGAAAAGCGGACAGGATGAGATGAAGAAATGAGGTTTGAAAGATGCAGCATGCAGCATCGTTACAAGTTGTTCAGTGTCATGGACTGAATCCACCCTTTAAATAGTTTTAATATATTTTGTTAACCCTGTATAGGTACTTAGGCCTTGAGAGCACTCTCAAATTATCCGGAATGTAGCCATCTCCACTAAACTCTACCTCCAAGAGCAAGCTCTTAAATTACAAGAAGATAAGAAAAGACAGCCATGATTCATTGAATTTTTGGTTTCTCCTTCGATTAGCTTTTATGATCAGCACGGGAATAGTTAAACAGCCGGGTACATTTATTTATTTATTTAACTTTATTACAATCCTAGTAATGGCCGGCTTAAGGCCAGGGGCCTTTTCTACCAGTCAACCAACAGATGATGCTGAGAAAGCAATCTTTTGAGGTAAGTACAAACAAACAAAAAAAAATATACATGTAGCCACTACAGAATACGTCGCGCTGAAAATTCATCACCATATTTGGTCATCAACTTACATCGCACGCGCTATTCGTCTACAACTCCAAATTAGGAAACATATCGGGACACGGGAGCAGTGTCGCACCGCGCCAGCCAATCAAAACACAGGAACGAGAACATTACCTTATTTGGCTATCTGTTTGTCCCTAACCACTGTATATAAACCCGAATTTTGTAAATAAATTATTCATTCGACTATCGACTCAGGAGCATAGAACACGCATTATTATTTACCTCCAGCTAGGTACACGTACCCTACTACACACACCATCGTTAGCCTCCATAAGCTACAGTGGTGACCCCGACGTGATACAGTGGTGACCGCCGACGACTCCGCGTGTCACGCGACACGTGGACCACCAGCTCCAGCGTCAACCAACGCGACGTCCTAAGCAAGTGATGTAGAAACACTCATCGAGCCCACATCCTCTGCACCCACGTCCAGCTGCCACCGGAAGAAAATTCTGCCCAGCTGCGCGCCGTGCACCAGGAACTCCAGCTCATCTCTACGCAACCAGCGTTACTTTTATCGTGCACTTCATTTCACTGGCACTGTATGTACCAAGCACTACGATGTCCACGACCGTTCAAGAATATCAAGAGCTCGTCCAGAGTCCTCGAAAACTATCACAAGAAATCGCGCACCTCAAGAAAGTCAGATCCGCCACTTTGTCAAACACCGGGTACAGCCATCAACATCGTCAGTCGAGTCATCACCGTCCGGCACATTTTCATCACCGCTCACGAATCCCACTACCGCGTCCCACGTCACCTGCCCGTTCTACGACGACCTGCCACAAGGAAGCTAGAACTCTCGCATCGACAGACACCAGCGATGCCGCCGGAACATACCGCCTATTCGTCACTGATAAGAAGACAGGCTTATCATTTCTTGTCGATACCGGAGCCAACATCTCTGTCATACCGAGAAGAAAAGGCCAATTATCGACGCCTCTACCTTTCAAGCTGTACGCCGCGAACAACACTACGATAAATACCTACGGAGAAAAAACGCTCGAACTCGACCTCAGCCTACGCCGTCCATACAAATGGAAATTCATAGTCGCCGACGTCTCGAAGCCTATCATCGGAGCCGACTTCCTCAAACACCACCAGCTCGTCGTAGACCTCACAAATCGAAGACTTGTTGATGGAATCACGAATCTCCAAATTCACGCTCCAGTCTGCGCCTCAAGCACTCCGACTATACGAACTATCGACGTTCACCAGTCATACCACGATATACTAGCTGAATTTCCCGGCATCACTCGCCTAACACCGACAAAAGTTAACCCGAAAACAGCTGTTGAACACTACATCGAAACTCAAGGCCCACCAGTCTTCTGCCGCGCTCGCCCGATCGCGCCTCATCGCTATGAACAAGTACGAAAACTATTCGAAGATATGATGCAACAAGGAATATGCCGCCCAAGCAAAAGCCCTTGGTCATCACCACTCCACATCGTACCTAAGAAGAATGGTGACATCCGTATCTGTGGCGACTACCGACGACTAAACGCCATCACGAAACCAGACCGATATCCCGTACCACGTGTTAAAGATTTCACATACCAACTCTCCGGCAAGAAAATATTCTCTACCATCGACCTAAATCGTGCCTACCACCAACTATCAGTTCGTGAAGAAGATGTTCAGAAAACTGCGATAATAACACCGATGGGATTATGGGAATTCCCAAAAATGGTTCCAGGTTTGAAGAATGCCGGTCAAACTTTTCAACGGTACATCCACGAAGTACTCAGAGGACTCGATTTCGTCTTCCCATTCCTCGACGACCTACTGGTAGCTTCCTCGTCAGAAACTCAACATCGCGACCATCTACGACAAGTTCTCCGACGACTTGAAGAAAATGGCCTCACTATAAATCCCGCCAAATGCAACCTCGGCAAGACAGAAGTTAAATTCCTTGGCTACACAGTTTCACAAAACGGCATCAAACCACCCGAAGAAAAGGTCAAGGTCATCACAGAATATCCACGTCCAAAAACAATAGAAGAACTTAGAAGATTTCTCGGTATGGTCAACTTCTACCGTGAGCACATACCGAACGCCGCCGTCATACAAGCACCGCTTAATTCATTTCTACACAATTCGAAGAAACGTGACAAAACACCAATCACTTGGAACGACGAAGCTACGAAAGCATTCGAGGCATGCAAAGCAAGCATCACCAACGCTGCTCTGCTCGCCCACCCATCGCACGAAGCCACTCTCGCTATTTTCACCGACGCGTCGGACACCGCCGCCGGCGCAGTACTTCAACAAAACATAAACAACACATGGCAACCACTTGGCTACTTTTCGAAAAAATTCAGCGACGCACAGAAGAAATATTCGACGTACGACCGAGAACTACTCGCAATCTACATGTCTATGAAACATTTTCGAAAAACATTCGAAGGACGACAACTTATTATTTTCACTGATCACAAGCCACTGACATACGCAATGAGCAAGGTACAATCCGCGACCGAGACACCACGGCGAACGCGACAATTAGCCTTCATTAGCGAATTCACTTCAGACATACGACACATCCATGGAGAAGAAAATACCGTTGCCGACGCACTTAGCCGAATTGAAACAATTACCTATCCGTCTACCATCAACTTTGAAGAACTGTCACGCGCACAAGATCAAGATAGCACTATTCCATCATTACTACAACAGCCAAATCTCGCGATCAAGAAACTCACGATTCCCGGTACAAACATCGCTACCTACTGCGAAACGTCGACATCGCAAATTCGCCCTTATGTACCAGCGAACTTTCGCCGAAAAGTCTTCGACGCAATTCACAACGTAAGCCATCCCGGAATTCGCAGTACGAGAAAAATAATAGCACAGAAGTACTTTTGGCCGTCAATGAACACGGACATTGGATTATGGGCGAAAACTTGTATTCCCTGCCAGAAAAGCAAGATACATCGACATACTCAAAGCAAACTAGCCGAATTCCCGCCTACGGACAGATTCGAGCATTTGCACGTCGACATAGTCGGACCTCTCGAAACCACCGCTCAAGGACATCGCTATCTCATCACCATGATCGACCGAACTACGAAATGGATAGAATGTGTACCAACAGACCATATAACAGCCGAAAACGTCGCAAAAGCAGTGTACGACCACTGGATCACAAGATTTGGATGTCCGATCACCGTAACTACCGATCAAGGCCGCCAGTTCGAAAGTGAACTTTTCACCAAACTTATGAACCTCATGGGCTGTCAACGGAATCGAACTTCGTCCTATCATGCTCAATCGAACGGGATCCTGGAACGTTTCCACCGTTGTCTGAAAGCTGCACTCCGTGCCAAGCTCACCAGCGCAAGTACCAATTGGGTCAACGAACTCGGAACAGTACTACTGGGACTTAGAACCGCCCTACGCGAAAATGGAGTTACGCCCGCGCAACTGACCTATGGCTGCAACCTACGACTTCCTGGAGACTTCTTCATCACCTCGCTATCACCAGAAAACACCCTGGACTACAACTTCGTCGAAAAACTACGAAAAATAATAGACGACAACAAGCCACGAAACGCAACGACGTCACATCGAAACAGCAGGCGTATTTTCGTTCACAAGGATTTGAAAACATGTAGTCACGCCTTCATCAGGACTGATGCAGTTCGAAAACCACTCCAAACTCCATATGAAGGCCCATACAAAATACTTTCACGAACCGACAAGCTATTCAAACTTCAATTACCGAACCGACAATCTACTATTTCGATCGACCGATTGAAGCCCGCCTACATTATAGAAGATTTTCAAGATAGTTCACATCAAGACACTTTACTCCCGGATTCGTCATCACAAATCATCATCACACAGCACTGCAATCCCATTCCAACCGCAATCGCCCGCGCGTTAAATAACGTCAATGACCCGCCGCCGCGTGCCAGCAGCGAGCCGCCCGCATCGCACACACCGCCCGCGCGATCCAGTTTACGCATCCCGGCCGCGCCTGATACAGCGCTTCTTCCCGCCACAAGACAAACTCGCTCCGGAAGGAACATCAAGTTACCGGTACGCTTTCGCTAAGGAGGGAGTACTGTAGCCACTACAGAATACGTCGCGCTGAAAATTCATCACCATATTTGGTCATCAACTTACATCGCACGCGCTATTCGTCTACAACTCCAAATTAGGAAACATATCGGGACACGGGAGCAGTGTCGCACCGCGCCAGCCAATCAAAACACAGGAACGAGAACATTACCTTATTTGGCTATCTGTTTGTCCCTAACCACTGTATATAAACCCGAATTTTGTAAATAAATTATTCATTCGACTATCGACTCAGGAGCATAGAACACGCATTATTATTTACCTCCAGCTAGGTACACGTACCCTACTACACACACCATCGTTAGCCTCCATAAGCTACATACACATTTATTTTACAATGTAAGTAGGTATATAGACATACCTACATATACATCGTGTTAATGAAAGAACGCAAAACCTCTTAGATAATACCTCAGCCCATGTAACTGAACAACTTTTGTTCAACAACTTTAACGAAACTAAAAAATATTTGAATTTTCATACAAACTGATCAGCTGATCGAGTCAATTTGTATGAAAATCCGATTTTTTTTCGATTTCGCGAAAGTTGTTGAACAAAAGTTGTTCAGTTACATGGGCTGAGGTAACATCTGAGAGGTTTTGCGTTTTTTCATTAACACGATGTATATCGCATATAAAACATACACAAAAATATGTATATAAATATATAACGTCTAACAAAATATACTGAAACTATTTTAAGGGTGGATTCAGTCCATGATACTGAACAACTTTCCCCAAGGAACATGTGTAGAAATATGAAAAATAATTTTTGGCTTCCTCTACAAACTCGGATCAGCTGATCGGTCAACTTACCTATATGGGAGATCAAAAAATATTTTTCATATTTCGGTATATGTTCCTTGGGGAAAGTTGTTCAATATCATGGACTGAATCCACCCTTAAAATGGTTTCAGTATATTTAGTTAGACCCCGTATACCTAACTTATTCCACAGTAAACAGCATACGTAAACTACATACCCAATGACAGTTTTCGGAGATAGATGGCACGCACTGCCTTTTTAAACGCGAAACTAGTTTTAGCTTTCCGAATAATGACTGGGAGGGCATTCCAAAGCCGCACCGCTTGTACATTCTAATTTATAAAAATAAATAACTCCTTAAAACTAAAAGAATATATATATTCCATCGCTCCCACTTCTGATCTCGCCACAGATTACGTAGCGAACAGAGCCGGCGCCTGCGCGCGGTGCGGCGCCCTATGTACTCGACCCTCGCAAGATGCGACTGAGATTTCTTCATGGATTGGATGCTGCGCTGTACCGCGCCCCGCCCACCGGCCAATCATAAGAGGCTGGGTATCTGATGTTTTGATTATGTACAGTTCAATACCTATATTGTGGTGATTAGATATTATTATACCTACTTACTTGTATTTATTTGTTGTTTTGGTAAGAAGTCGCTGACTATTAGGTATGATAACCCGGACGATTTATATAGAAACGATGCAGCGAAAAACCCTGTATTGATTGAAGTGGAGTTACTATACTAGCTACCTTTCAAAATCCGCTAGTTTCCAACAAGTCAAATCAGGCATTTTTTTCTAAACGTCAAAACAAAAATTTTCTATGAGATTTGTATGAAATATCGGACTGTGACGTCATAGTTTTTTGGAGTCAAATAGCGCTCTTAATATCCATTTTTCTACAATTATAAATGTAAATTCACGTTCAAAATAGATGTGATCGATGACAAGTAACATTATTTTGTGACGTAGAACGTCACAAAATAATGTTACTTGTCATTGTCTCTTAAAAGTAGCACATAATTTATTTTTAACCAGGAAACTACCCAATTATTGAGGATTGATTACATTGAAGAACTCGGTGGCCAGGTGGGAGTGCGCATTGCTAGCGCTTTCACAAGTTGAGCAACCCCGGGCCTGGTCCATACTTGGATGGGTGACCACAAGTGGTACAAAAATTTCTCGAGCTTCTCCGTGCTTCGGAAGGCACGTAAAGCCGTTGGTCCCGGCTTTCATCGTGGTATGGCAGCAGTCAAGCTATGTCAGATGCCTTTAGGCAGCTTGAAAAATTTGACACCAGTGTTGGCCACTTACACACACGAAAACACAAAAAACCTTTCAGAATTATTCAAATAAATTACCTTGCTTGCTACCTTGGCTACCGTAGAAGCATTGAAATAACAAAAAAACAAGTCTTCATCGCTGGCTTTCAAAAAAGTCCAAAGGGCGACCCCCAGAGTTCGTAACTAAGGGTCAGTTCACACTGAGACGCGACGCGAGGCAAGGTCGCGCGCTGTTTTGAAGAAATATAGAACTAAATTACTACCTACATTAAAAAGTGAGATTTCAGTACCTACCTAAGTGCTCGCTGCGCAGCGCGGCGGCGCGGCGTAGCGGGCTATCGCTTAAAGTCAGTCAATTTTTTTTATTCAATGTAGGTATGTAAATATATAAATTATTAAAGGTCATTATTTTTAATAACTGAGTCTGACTCTTCTTGTGTACCTACTTAGTAAACAAGTTCTATATTTCTTTAAAAGTGCGGACCCACGTATGGTGTAAATCGATCCTAAGTTGTTATAAAACTTATGTAGATATATTAGAGTAGGTAATCAAGTGACGCAAAGGTAACAAATTGGATGCTTCTCGAGTTGGATGCAATCAAGTGTGCCTACCTAAGTCACATAATTTGCACCTCCTTGAATCTTTTTTTCTCGGCACTAGCAGTCGGTTGACTTGACTGGTAGAAAACACCTCCTTTATTTAATCTTCTTTTCTTGGCATTACCTACCAGTGGGTTGACTTGACTGAAAGATAACACCTCCTTTATTGAATCTTCTTTTCTCGGCGTTACCAGTGGGTTGACTCGTATCGTAGATAAAGACTTTAAGAGGAAACCTCAAGGGCTAGAGAAATGAAAAATAGGTACCTATTTGTAAAATTATTGCAGTCGCGCTGTGCCCGAACTATAACCAAGCAAGTGCGATAGAGACATACTGCAGCTTGGACTGAAAATACCTATTAAAAGAACAGAAAATCAACGATTCGTAGTCCCCTGATTTCTTATCCAAAACTTAACCAATATAAGTACTTTTTTCATTACGAATTAACGAAGACTTGAGCGGTGTTCCTATGTTTTCATTTATTTATATAATCTAGTCAAATTTGTTTTCTGGATGTTTGAACACAGCGAAAAATCTGGCCATTTTTTTAGTTTTTTGAACTTTTACGCCCCTCGCTATTACATTTGTAATAAAGTAAAATAAATAAAAACAAATAAATGTCAATATGCGAGTATCTCTGTCTTCCATTTCAAAAGAACTTTTGTAGAACAAGCATTAGGTGAGTACATAATAAATTGTACTTAATTAGATACCTAGGTACTTACTAGAAACAATATATAGACCAGCCATCTCAAACATTGACCCTGTTCTATATTTGAATAGGAGTAAATTTTATCATACCTACGTATTTAATTTTCAAACAATGAAGTCTGATTACTTACCTACCGATGGAAAATTATTTATATACACTTGAACGTGTTCCTTGAATTATTCTTACTGTATTCTCATGCACACCAAAGCATTTTAATTATGTTTACCATTTTGTCGCATGGCATCGCATTTTCGCTTTATTATCTGTCGAAAGTTTGGGCGTATAAGAGCTAGCAAGCGACTAACTGTGGTTTATGGAGATAGCTACAATGAACGGGACAAAACAGTGATATGTGGTGTCTCCTCTAGTTTTACATTATAGCTCGTTGGGTAAATGTAGTTTCTTCATCTCTCATACCTAAAAATTATGGAAACTTTTTGGGACCCTACGATAGCATCTCTTTATTTTGTTTGTTTTTCGCGTGTGTAAGAAGGCCACCACTGGTGTCAGATTTTCTAGCTGCCCAGAGGCATCTGACAGCTTGACGACTGCTAAACAATGGTGACAGCCGGGACCAACGATCTAACGCACACTCCGAAGCACGGCACGCCCTATTCCTTATTTATATTAACATGTTATTAATTTGGTAAGTACGTATAGGTAGTCATCTCTCTAACGGAAAACGTAGATAGCGTTATTATAATTATGAAGGTTGACTAAATCGAAGGTCTGAATTCTCTAGGAAATGGAGCACTATCTAACGGAAGAGATAGTGACGGTACCTACCTAAATTACATACCTGATCACAACTCAAGAGAAGGACGAGCAAAATCCCCCCGTTAATTTATTTATTTGAGCATAAATGCCGAAGCAAGGACCACAGCTAAGTAATTAGATATGATTGTACTAATTAAAATTTGACAATATAATTTTGACTAATTTATGTTTCTATATGACGTGACTTAAAAAAATACATTAAAATTGTGTTTCGTATTTTTTTTTTTTGTACATTGATATTTTACGGCAGAATTTTTTGTACGCAACTGTACATTTGGACAAATATGAAACTTATAGCGCCATCTACTATGGAATAGCAAACTTTTAACAAGTGTACACTTTTGTTACCCTTGCTTGAAATTTTGCATTTTCTGTTTCGCTACTCCACAATAGATGGCGTAATGCAAAAATTTAAGCCAAATGTCAAAAGTTTTTTAGCTTTTAAGATTTTATTTTATAAAATGTTTATTTTCTTTTAGCTGTTATTTAAGTTTAACAATAGTGATTGCCGTAAAAGTTAAAGAAAAACCATGAGCATCTACGTCTGGAAACTAGGAGAAGTAGCACTAGCCAGAATTTGCCAAAAAGTTTATGCAAAAGTTCAAGTTGTGAAGGATGAAAAAGGTTTATTTTATGACTGGAAAGGTATTTACTTAATGCTTTCAATATCATCGATAGATTTACTAATTTTCACAGTCGCAATCACTAATGAAAACTTTACAGCTGTTAACTACTTTGCAAAGATAGTTTCAACTTTTTCTTCTTAGTTCTAGGCATCACAGATGACCAAGATGGCAATCTGGTTGTGACGAAAGAGCTCTGCTATTATGCTGAAATAAGCCGAACAAAACACAGGCTATGGTTACCGTATACTTGTCTTCACTTAGCAGAGCGCTCTCGTCCATTCTATGGACCTGCTTATAAAATGTCCCCACCAAAACCTGCTGATCCTAAACCTGTAGCTACTCCTAAAAAGGTATTATCTTTTTATCCTTTATCTCTCACTCTCTCTTTCTCATCTCAGCGTATTCCCAGTTGCATCCTCTCAGGGACAGCTTTCCGGCTATTTCTTTTCCACTTTGCACGATCTTGAGCTTCTTATCCTTCTTCTTCTATATTCTTATTTCTCTGTGGTCTGGGAAGCCAGGAAGACGTTTTCTTTAAACTCTCTTGCTAGTCAAATCGCCTGATTATCTTTTTCTAAACATATCTTCCTTCACTCATTCTGTTGACTTCTTTTTCTTCTAATCGAGTGTGTTAATAGCATACACTGGTGTCTGATTCTTTGTGCTTTTCGACTTCTTTATATATAAAATACTTATTGTCAAAACTTACAGACATACAGACATAATTAATATGTGAAAAAGGGGTACCACTCGTACAAAGACAGCTACTGGCCAACATATTTCAACTTCCACAAATACATCCTGAGCTGCTCAGTGTCATCGCAAGTCAAGTCTGAGAAAGGCCTTCAGATATGGTTGAACATGTCAGTCAGTAGCTGACTTTTTACTTGTGAGTTACCGATTTATCGCTTATTAATAAAATACTTATGAAAATATGTTAGCAACTTTTGTTTAAAAAATTTTGTCAACCAGATTTTTAGTGCTCTATTAAAATAGTCAATGGCTGCAGAAAACAGATTTTTAAAAGTAAGTAATAACTTTGTACCTTTATATTTATACAGAATTTAAAATAACATTTTACTTATTTTAGAGAAAGATCAGGGAAGACCACCCTCTGCCCCTTAATGTAAAGCCAAGTAACCGAGTTCCTGACCTTAATATCACATATGACATCACCCACATTCCTCTCAAACAAGGCCGCTACGAAAATGCATTTAATGAATTTGTCCGACACGGCAAAGAGGCGCTGTTCGACCACTTCTACTCCCTACTTCAGAAAGATTTTGACCAGAATGCGGACAGTTTGGATTATTTGATGAATGTTGATGCCAGTACGGAAGATAAATTTGAGATGGTCATAAAGGATATTGTGACGCTGAAGGAAGTAGAGAACTATTTGCACCAATGTTGGAGGTACAATTTTGTCCATAAGATGGAGAGTAAGGATTATTCTGATAATTCTGTAAGTGTTGGTTAAAATATTTTTTTTATTGAATGTGTATTATACTTTAGACAGTTTTAATATTGATGTTGTCATAAGTGATGCCCATACTCGTATGGGGTAAAAAGGTTTGCAAGATCTAAAGACCAATGCCTAAAGGTCAGTTGCGGATCTATACATTTGCCGCCAGTAGGTTAATCATTTTTTGCCGCCCCTAACCTGTCTTCAATGAAGAGCAAAAAAAGGCTCATCTGCATCATGCGCGAGGCTCTGCTCATCCGCTTCGTCTACATTCACTCGAGTAACTACGAGTTGACTACGGCGAGGCACAAGGGGGAGGACAAATTGTCCTCAAATATGCCGCCCCCTAAAATCTGCCGCCCTAGGCTCCAGCCTATTCAGCCTGCTGGTAAATCCGCCACTGCTAAAGGTGACACAAGTAAATCAGAAATAGTATGTTACTTGTTAACCCTTCACCTACTTTAAGGGTTGGATCTCATCTGTCAGCACGAAACAGCACTTTCATATGCTGCTATTCTTTCTGTCGCTCAGAACAGTAATTTGCTAGAGCGAGAGAGAGCGTCGGAACGCTGCAGCATGGCCGGTGCTGAAAGCGTTCCGTCGCTTTCTCTCGCTCTAGCAAATGACGCTTCTGAGCGACAGAAAAGGATAGCAGCATAGGAAAGTGCTGTTCCGTGCTGATAGATGAAATCCAACCCTAAATATCAAAGATATATATATGTATATCACTTACCATCAGGTGACCCGCTTGTTCGTTTGCCGTCCTATAACATAAAAAAAAGAGATAAAGAAATAATAATATACTTAGATCTGTATTCCTATTCATTGATTTTATGACTCAAATATTTTCAATTTCAGAGTAGCAGCAGCTCTCCAGTAAAGATGCCAGTGACGATCCACGCTCCTTGGTGCTTAGTCTGTGGCCTCAGCACCAACAACAAGCTTCGGCAGTGCGTGAACTGTCCAGCGTCCTTCCACCTCGCCTGCCGCCGCGAGTGGCTTGTCACCATCATTCGTACGTCAACTGCTACCTACCTAGGGATCGTACCCCTTTAACCCCCCTCTTCCCTGGTGATTTGTAGGGAGGATTTAGACTAACCCTCTACCCAAAATCACGTGTAGGTACAAGTATCTTAATAATTTTCAGAATTTTGTTTAAATACACGTATTATGTTAAATACACGTATTATCTAATTTAATTCTAGAAAATTATGGAGAGTATAGTCACGCGCCCGCCGCTTTTCGGATTAAAAAAGCACGCCTTCAAAAATAATAAATACACGTTATCTCAATACACCCATGGACAAATCGAGATTTAAAGAGCTGACTGCCAATCTTCAGGAATGAAGCGGCACTTGAAAAAGAATACACCCTCTTCCCCTTTGTGATATTTCGTAATTTTTTCCGAACCCTATCCCCCCCTCCTTTCGAGCCACACATGTTTAATGGACGATCCCCTATCTTTACATTTTAACCTTGCTAAATCGAGCTGAGAATGCAACAGCGAACGCGTTAAGAAGAAGAAGGTAACTAGCAATTGACTGAGCGTGCTAAATGTATAAGTCACAAGTGGGATAAATTCGAAATCAAAGGGCATGTGAACCACATACCTTGAAATTCTTTTTAACCCGTGTTAGATTCTTTAAATCACCTCATTCTAACTCATGCATAATTTTTTACTTCTAGACCGCAAGAACCCTCCGCAGAAGGCGCCAAAGCCTACAACTCTGGTGGAGAAAATACTATCCAGCACCAGAGCCATTTGCACCGTGCAGAAACACAAGGAGAACTTCGAACTTTGCCCCAGCTGCATGTGGGGGCCAAAAGTGGGGTAAGGTCATTAGGAGTTAGGTCAGCTGATTCGTGACTAGATGGCGTTTTATTGAATTTTTTTATCAAAATTCTGCAATGTTCTAAGTTTCATAGGCATGATCAAAACTACTCTCGAGTCATCGTCGAACAAACATACATACATACTCTCATACATTCAAACGCCCAATTGTTCAAGTAGACTCTGAAGACTTCGCTCACTCGTTCAATGAATATCTATACTAATATTATAAAGCGGAAGAGTTTGTTTGTTTGTTTGTTTAAACGAGCTAATGTCAGGAACTAATGGTCCGATTTTAAAAATTCTTTTTTTGTTGGGTAGTCCATTTATAGAGGAAGGCTTTAGGCTATATAACATTACGTTCCGACAACCACGCGAACGAAGTCGCGGGCACAGCTAGTATGTTATACACGGTTAACTCACGTGAAAAGTCAGCTACTGGCCGACAAGTTTCAAACTCATTCGGAGGTCGTCATCAGGGCGAATGTGATGCGCAACGCCGCGCGAAGACGTCCTGAACCAAACTGATGTTAGCGTAGCGCGCGCGGCAGTAGCCGTGTATAACAATAGTAATTCTTTTAAGCAAATAATTTTTGTTATTTGATTTAGGTACGACGACGTGGTATGGCACAAGCTGGGCTCCTGCTCGTGGTGGCCGGCGCGCGTGCTGACGCCGGGAGCTACGCCCTCCTGCCTGCTCACGCGCTCGCACACTCCCCATCAATGGCCACTGAGATACTACGGTAACTATTAATTAACGTTCTAATTGGCTAGTAGTCAAGCCAGCATATACAGGGTCTAACAAAATATACTGAAACGATTTTAAGGGTGAATCCAGTCCATGATACTGAACAACTTTCCCCAAGGAACATATATCGAAATATTAAAAATATTTTTTGGTCTCCCATACAAGTTGACCGATCGGCTGATCCGAGTCTGTATGGAAAGTCAAAAATTATTTTTCATATTTCGATATAAGTTTCTTGGGGAAAGTTGTTCAGT
Organism: Acrobasis repandana; assembly: GCA_963576875.1. Taxonomy (NCBI): domain Eukaryota; kingdom Metazoa; phylum Arthropoda; class Insecta; order Lepidoptera; family Pyralidae; genus Acrobasis; species Acrobasis repandana. Next base: position 7,667,567 of record OY756238.1, read on the forward strand.
ATCATGGGCTGAACCGGCCCTTAAAGTAGTTTCAGTATATTTTGTTACAAGTTATATAACCAACCAGCATGTATAAGAAGCCAGCATGTATAACCAGCCAGCATGTATAAGTAGTTAGCATGTATAACCCGCCAGCATGTATAACAAGCTGCATGTTTAACCGGTCAGCATGTAAAACCAGCCATAGCTTGTATGAACAGTCTGCTTGTATTACTAGCCAGCATGCTTAACTCAGCGGTGCCACACTTAGATTTTGTATGCATTAGTAGTGTAAAATAGGTGTCCAAGAGAAAGAAGGACATTTGTATGAATGTATTTATTACTACTTGCTTTATTACTACTATATTTAAGCTAATGCGCAATGAAACAAGAAAGCGAGGAACAAAATTTTCTATATACAAGGTTACTTTTAAAACACCGACATCATTTATGGAGCAAGTTCAGTTCATCATTTCAGTAGGGTCATAAGCATTATTACATTGAGATAATTGGGCTATAAAGGTGATGGTTTGGGATGGTAATAAAAATGGTGGTGGTGCAGGTACCGAGAACTACTCTTGGGGCGACAGTGCGCGCATGTGTTTGTTCCTGCCGAGCCACACGGAGGCCTTGGGGGCCAGCCGCGACCCCATGCTGCGGCAGGGGGTACTGGACGCCTGTGATGACTACATTGCTGTTTATTTGACATAAGGTCATTTTAGGTTTAAAACTACGTCAAGTGGACTCCCGCCCCTGTCTCAAACCCTACGTGCAACAGAGACACGTGACCCGCGACGGTCTCAGCTATGTTTATCGCACATAGGGTTTGTGACAGAGACGGTCTGAACCCGTTGCTGGCGTCCGCTTGACGTAGTTTCAAGCCTTATGAGGAACGCCAGTTAGCGCGTAAATATGACCTTTGACTTGTTAACTTTTGTTAATCATAATAAAGTTGTTAGTGTTTGATAATTAGGAAAACTGTTGCGAGCTCATATTTTATTACTATTTTGACTGCAGCCCTGGCTGAAAAGTAGCGGGGCTAAATCGACCCACCCATCTGGCAAAGATAAAGATCCGACTAAACGATCTAGCTTATTTATTTTTTTAATCCCAAGAATATATTGTTTTTGTAAAAAAAAAGGTGTATCTGAAAATTTTAGGTCGATTTAGCCCCGCTACTTTTCAGTCAGGTCTACAGTTAGAGAAGTATAAGACAAGTTTTCTGGTTGCCTCAAATACCTATCCAAAAATGTCTACCGGCTCTCGGACTACTATTTAAGCAACTGAAGATCTCATTAGTGCAATATTTACTAATAAGTTGTTTTATTAGGGAGGCTAAGTTACAAAAAGCCGTCAAATAACGACTTTCGTTGGACTGAGTAGTTTTATACCAACAAGTGGTATCATTGGATTCAGTGATGTTTCCTGAGTAGGGAAAGTGACGTTGTCGCTTTCTAAATTGGTGGAGTGACGTAATATAACGTCATAAAGATTTTTTATGGCATTTGATTTTTTTTTTCTAAAACCACTCATGTGGGGTATCAAATGAAAGTGCTTTATGAGCTGGCTCTAGAAATATACTACATCATTACCTTTCAGTCACCTGTTCTGTGAAAAATAAAAAGCATTTTCAAAACATACACAACAAAAAACAACAAATCTTTATGACGTCATATTAAGTCACTCCATCAATTTAGAAAGCGACAACGTCACTTTTCCTACCCAGGAAACATCACTGAATCCAATGATACTACTTGTTGGTATAATACTTTTAGTCCAACGAAAATATATTTTTTAATACTTAGCCTCCATATTATTTAGGCTTTTTGCAATTTACATTTGATTCGTTTTTATTTGATATTGTAAGTGTTTGTTTTGTTTTTATATCCTACAGGTTGTAGGATGGAAAGTCCTCTTATACTGAGCAAAATGTGAAAAAAATCGTACCTAGAAGTACTTACTTGTTTTTTTTTATACTTTTACTGATCATCTTTAATCATGTGAATGAGTGATTTACTCTGTTTATTTTCTGTGTAGTCACTATGTTGTATTTATTGTGGCAAAGAAGTTAAGAAATCGAATTTTTTTATGCCGGTAATCGTTATTCCTATAGATTGTGAGAGTGGCGTTCCTTTTGTCTGAACTTACTTATTATAATATAATATAGACAAAAGTACATTACTTTTTGTAAAATCAAAAGTAAGCAAGTAATTACGCATATAGTGATGTGAAACTGTACATTTTCTAAGTTTATGGGAATATTCCCAATGTAAATTTACGGGCATATTCCCAATTTTCCGTAAATATTCCCAATATTTTCGTAAATATTACCCAATATTTCCGTAAATATTCCCAATATTTCCGTAAATATCAATTTTTCCACTTTTAGAGTTGAATGTTTTGTTTACGGGAATATTCCCAAAGTAACCAGGGACCAGGGACGGCACATAACTAGTCGCATATAACATTAATATACAAGGTTCTTTTCTAATTATGTACAAATATTTTAAGGCGTGAATCAGGCGATCATTTTGAACTGCTTTCCCTAATAAATGCTTCTGTGCTGTTTCGAAGCCCGGGATACGATTTCCGGCTTTTTCTTCTCTAACGATTGTATGTTGCAGTTGGTTGCATCTTTCGCTTTTTTATTACATAACCGCTGGCAGTTTGGCAAAACAGCTCGGTTTTGTAAAACAGCTGAACATCGTTCAGCCGAAATATCACTAAAGTGTTACGTTTAACAAAACTGCTAACCACGTTTAAACGTAGGTAATGCAAAATAACTAATCTGAAGGCACAACAAGGGCTTGAAATATATTTCAAAAATTAAGGTTAGTACCTACTTAGTAGTTTTACAAAACCGAGCTATTTTGTGCTGATAACGATCTTTGCGACTGCGGTGCCATTCAGTCGAGGGACCACCTTTTGTCATCTCCGAGCTGCCTTACGTCATGTACCATAGAGGACCTTAATGAGGCTAACGACAGAGGGATCGCCGCCGTGGCCACATACTGGTCAAAGATGATTTGAAATTGAAGCTACAGTGTAATCATTTCGACTCGACAAGAAAAAGAAGGTGTGCGGTTACGTAAAGTAGCGAAGTATACAATCCAACTGCGACATATGCATGTCAACAGTCATCCAAGGATATTATAAAACCGTGCTAAATAGAGAAGAAAAGGCCTGACTAACATCGCTGTAAAAATTAATACAAAAAAATGCCTGTGTCTTACATTAAACACTTGTAAAGCTAACCACACGTAAAGCTGACAATTGTGAAGTCTGCGTCGCATTTGATACGGTGCCCACGGTACACAATATCATAGCATGCTAAATTATTTTATTGTGCATCCGTTACTGATAAATTAGAGATATAAATTGCGTTAAAAAACGTTTAAAAATCGATCCATCATTTTGACGCGTCGCTAATCGGCGGATTTAGATAAAAAAAATAATTTTATACACACCACAAAGACTGATGATATGTCGTTATCTTAAATAAATCTATAAAAGCATGACACTTTCTTTTTATTTCTGATCTTTAGGTAAATTGTTTGATTAGTTGATTGATATGCGCAAGGGCGCCGCCAGTCGATAAATAGGGGGGTTTACAAGACTCGCACTTGTCCTTACCTAAATAGAAATTATAAGAAGAATGGTACAAAGTCCAACATGTACAGTTTCTTCGTCATCATCAGCTCTTGTACTACCAGAGCCATATAGGGTTGAGACACATCTATTAGCACAGAACAACACTTTCCTATGCTGCTATCCTTTTCTGTGGCTCAGAAGCATCATATCGTTCCGTCGCTCTCTCTCGCTCTAGCAAATGACTGTTCAGAGCGACAGCAAAGGATAACAGCATAGGGAAGTACTGTTCCGTGCTGACAGTTGTGTCTCAACCCATATTTGCTAGATGAGGGCAGTCAGATGATTTGGCCTACACTCTACGCTGGCCAGACGGGTTGGAAAGGTCTCATTGATGTTTATTATCTTGTGTTTCCAAAGTCGCCTACGACATCCACGGGAAGACTTGGAGTGGTCCTATTCTCAATACTCAATATTTTATTGCAAACCATTTTATTCTACCCTGCCAGAATGCTTGTAAAGGTCTTCGATCACCTTACTATACAGTAACTAAGTAAAATAAATATTTTATTTTCTAGGAGGGGGGGGGGGGGGCAGCTTCCTTTCATACGCCTCTTGGCAATATTCGTTTAACTGTCTCGAAGGCGCGTTGCGCCATCGCAAAACGAGCGTGGAACGGCATTGGTAGGTGCCAATTTCTAACTTTCTTTTTATCACTATCTCTTCCTTCACCCATCTCTTATCTCTCTCTAAGCGTACTCGTTTATCTCGCTCATCAAAGTTTCGTCAACCTTTAGCTATTCGTTTTAAGGGTTCCGTACCCAAAGGGTGCCAACGGGACCCTATTACTGGGACTTCGCTGTCTGTCCTTCCATCTGTCACAGGGCTCTATCCTTGAACCGTAATAGCGAGACACTTGAAATTTTCACCGATTGTGTATTACTGTGGCCGCTATAACAACAAATACTAAATAGAAGAAAAAGTTACAAATCGTGTTTTTTTCAGCGTTTTAAAACATTGTACTGAGGTACGGAACCCTTAATGTACGAGTCCAACTAGCATTTGACCGATTTTTGTTATTTTTGTCGAAGAAAAAGGTATCATGGCTTCTTCCGGCGACCCCAATAGCAGGATTTGTAGTAAAACAAATATTTTAATTATTTACATCTTTTATTCATTTTTACGTAAAAATAATACTCTTTAATTCAACATTTAGCAAAAGTAACATCCATAATTTGAAGTGATCGACAATTAAAAAAATATTTTGTACTTATATTAAATTAAAGAAAAAAATTAATTAGGTATAATATAACAGATAAAATAAGATACACAGTATCTCAAGTATTTTGACTTTAAACCAGTTTCACGGTTATCTTCGATAATCGAAACCAGATAAATTATAAAAAGTTTCCATATTTGCAATTTTTTTATATTTAATTGGCATTTACTAAAGTAAACCTAATATTATGGACGGACAAAAAATACAAGACTGAAAACCCCATACAAAAAAGCGTACTCTGCTAGAATGCCAAAATTCTGTATTATTTCTAGATGTAGCTACTATCTCACCCGCTACTGCATGCTTGGTACTTAGGCTGACAAATTAGAAATGGCGCTTGTTTGTTTGTAAAAAACGCTTATACCGCCACCTTTCCGAAATTAAGCAAGCGTCACCACTACAAAACTACCTTCTTTCAAACTACTACAACATTTTAAATGAAAATCGAATTACGCTTCAAAGTATGAAGGTTGTTAGTCGTTGTATTTGTTCATCCATACTTTATTTACGGTTTAAAGTCAAATTTTAGTTATAAATACATACACATTATAAAGTTTATATCACAATATCTTTATTAGAGAACGCCAGTCGCGGGGCGTGATTTTTGGGCTCGGTACAGCCGGCCAACAGACGAAATCAATAAGTACCCATATTTAATTAGGTTCAAAAAATAATAAAAATAGGTAAAACATTATATAACGTGTTAATGAAATAACGCAAAACCTCTCAGATGGTACTTCAGCCCATGAAACTGAACAACTTTTGTTCTACAACTTTCAGGAAACCCAAAAATAAAATTTGAATTTTCATACAAACTGATCAGCTGATCGAGTCAATTTGTATGAAAATCCGATTTTTATATTTGGCATTTTGGGCATGTTGTAGACCAAAAGTTGTTCAGTTTCATCACTCAGTTACAGCCTGAAAGGTTTTGCGTTATTTTATTAATTCGTTGTATACATATATTAGGATCCGCTAAGGCAACTCGATAGGAATCGTGTTATATGGTATCTTCGCTCCTGGAGAACGCTAACCCCATGGACGCGTGTTAGCACGGCGAGCGGCAAGAGTCTTGATACATTGCGTACCTTCCTTTGGGTATATCCCTCAGTTCTATTCGTTCCCACTGGGAACGAATGGGATAGACTTCCATTTAAATTCCCATTTGTCCCAGTGGTGACGATTGGATTTTCGTTTTATGATTCCCATTTAACCCCAGTGGTGGCAAAGATTTGACATACATGTAACTTTTATTTCAATATGTACATTAAAAATATCATTATCAGCTGTTCCATTGAACATAACTGGGGACGAAATAATATTCGTTCAATTTGCCACCACTGGGGTCAAATGGGAATCAAACAACGACAATTCCCATTCAACACCACTGGGGACAAGTGGGAATTTTTGTGGAACTGTGCATTAAAAGTCTTTCCCGTTAGTCCCATTCGTCCCCACTGGGGACGAATGGGAAAGACGGTGGTGACAATCGAAACACAAAACTAAAAATTGTCCAATTGGGGACGAATGGCATATACCCCTTCCTTTAACGCTCTAAATTGGACCTTATACCTTTAAAATAAAGTTCATAACCAACGAATAAATTATACCGAAGATGGCTATGAACTTGCTGAAACGCCTGTACACCTGTCACCTGCCGCCCGCCGCGCACGCTCATGTCCAAGCCAAAACATAAAAAAAATTTCTAGAACAGATTTCGTCTTATTACAAAACAAGGACTAACTCATGGTTTAAACCATTATGTATCCACCCTAAACAAGTTAACGTCTAGTAAAATTACCATCTCATCTGTCAATGTCAACTTGATTTGGTTGGATAATGGTCATCATCGTCATCCGAGCTTATTCCCGGTTACATCTTTAGCGGTGAAGCCGTAGAGCTCGGGGTTCGCTACCTACCCCTAGTTGATTTGACAAGTTTACTGGTTTTTACACAGAGCGACTGCCGTCTGACCTCCGCAACCCAAAGGGTAGACCAGAACCAATACTAAGACAGATTAAAACAAACACTACATGGCGTTTGGGGGCCCACAGATTTACGTGCCTTCCGAAGCACGGAATCTTTCTTTTTAGATAATCAGGTGATTCAAGCCTGCAATATCCTAACAAGACTGAAAACAATTTTCACAAAGTATGCTGCCCAATGGGATTTGAACCCACGACCTCCGGATCACAATGCAAACGCCTCGACCACAGAACCACGGAGGCAGTCAAGTAATTGGTTGGATAATGGTAAACCTAGTAATAATGTTAGCCCTTGTTTTATTTTATCATCATTCATTGCATACATCTATTCACAACTCTGGTATTGTTCTTCGCTTTTTGCACATATGTATATATTTTTTATATAAAATCTAGTAATCCAATTTATTTCTATTGAGAAATAAAAATATATCCAAACATTATAGGTACATAAACGTGTTCTTTACAATCATTTTCAAATAATTAAGTCACATAATTCGTTACAAGGCATAAATCGTGATGCCTACAAATCTTTACAACTAAAAGCAATAAAAATATATATATATATATATATTTAAATTAGATGGCTCTCATGCACCAGTGAGTTCATTTCATTCGATTGCTCTAGAAAATGTAATAACATCAAAGATAACAAAATATACTAAAACTATTTCAAAGGTAAATCCAGTCCATGATACTGAACAACTTTCCCCAAGGAAAATATAAGTATCGAAACATGAAAAATAATTTTTGGCCTCCATAAAAGATGACCGATCAGCTGATCCCAGTTTGTATGAAAAGCAGAACAATATTTTTCATGTTTCCATATAAGTAGTTCCTTTGGGAAAGGTTTTCAGTATCATAAACTGAATTTATCTTCAAATAGTTTCAGTATATTTCGTTAGACCTTATAATCCATAAAAAAAGTCCACGTGACATACACATGAGTACCATCCTTCAAGAACTTTTTTTTGCCTGTCGGAAAATCCCTCTTGATTTAGAGTTAGCCATATAATAAATTTAAGATTGTAATGTGATTATCACAGTCACATAATATTCATATATAACGCTAAAACAACTCGTATTAGAAAAATAAATTCAAAAAATCATATTCGCCAGTAATGAAGAGTATTTTAGCACGATATATGGTAAGTTTACTATAAGAATAGAAGGTACATAAAGATATTTGACACAAGCATATAACCTACTTATAGTGGTCGGATATATCTCCCATAGCTTTCCCGACTTTATCCTTAGCTGTGCTGCTTCAGACTAAATATTACTAGAAATAATTATAGGCAACTACTTTAACATTCTATTCAGTTATTTATTACACATCTGACAACTAAAAATGTTCAATATGAACTCGACTTTATTGCGTTGATCTCACAGCTAATGGGAAGGGGTATTGTTGTTGCAATAAAGTACATTTTAGAATAATGTGTCAGAAGTAAAATACTAATTTGATTGCGTTTTCCTGTTTTGTGACAAACGCAAGAGCAAGAAATCATTCTAGATCGAACAAAATTTAATATATTTTCGAAACGTGTGTATTTGAGCCTGATATGGTGCTCCCACACTGCTGTTAAAAATGTTTACAAACATTATCTGACAAAATAAAAAACCATTATAACATAAAAATAAAATACTGTTATAAATAATAATAATACTTATAATGACAATATTGCAATAATAAGTTATTTTATTTCAATTTTGTAAATGTTTACTAATGTTTGTAAACATTTTTAACAGCAGTGTTCCCATACAAAATCGCACAAAATTAGCTATGCACTTGGCTCATGAATCATGACATCCAAGTCCGCAGCCAAAGCCACGATTACATGTGGCTTTCATTATGTATGTATATTTTCTACATGTATGGTCTTGTAACATTTCGTAGCAATCCATGGAATGTTGCATCACCGTAAAGCACCACATCGGGGGGTATGTGCTAGGTATTTTAATTCGTCTAATCACCATCATATCTTTATTTATTAACACAGGTTTACTCACGTAATATAGTCGGAAAGGCCAACCAGCCGCCGAGCATGGCACCGTCGGCTGCAGCGTTTATAGTTTATAGAGCGCTATCATCTATTAGATACTATCTCGCTCTATAAAGTAATAACGAGCGGGATGGCGCTAGTCCTTCGCGTGATATAAACTTTATCTGGTTTTATCAATGGTGCCATTCTATGCAGGCAGGTTTCCGACTATATTACGTGAGTAAACCGTGTTTATTAATATATCAATTTAGTTTTAATAAATTAATCATCATATCTGCTATATTTTTACTCAAAGATCACTTTTCACACACGTAAATCTAGATCATTTATAATAATTTTCAATGACAAATCACATAGCTATAATTTGATAAAATAATATTGTTTTATTTTTATTAATGGGACCACGTTTGGTGCAACCCGGGCGAATCATCAGCTAAAATAATAATTTAATTCCCGTATCCATTAATTTAAAAATAATCAAAAGAAACAAATTATTTAATGACAAAACTGTTTTTACAATGCGATTTGCTTATCGTGTAAAATCAAAACTGTCTCATAATCTTATCATTATTAAAATTTTGCCATTGAGTACAGGTACTAGTACGTTTTTATTTATTTTGACAACATGTACAAAGTTTTTTCTTCAAGCTTGGACCTAATTTTCTTCCTACTAGTGCGTGAAGTTTTATTTATATAAACCCATGGGACCTTTCTAGTCCCGCTCGCGTGACTGTATTGTGTCAAGTTTACTTATATTTACCTCGTGTTTCTTGAAGGTAATATCCCTAAGTTTGACCATAGAGACCAAACACGTCATGCGTCATTAAATTCAGCCAGTGAATGTGTTAGGATTAACCGAACTGAAACACTAGACAACTTTCGGATATTCGAAAAATATTTGATGACATTATGTTATGTCCCTACATACTATGGATACTATGTAGTATTTTATGTTGAAGACACGCAAGGTGTCATGTCTCTCATTCTTGTGAACGTTGTTCGTATATATATCCAATTACAAGCAAAGGAAGCCAATAGTCGCCTCATGTATACCTATTAAAAGCTACCTACATTGAAACTCTCCTGGTATTTAATTTACTAGACTAAAGAACACGTGACACACACAATACTTCAGTAATTACATGCTGTACATAGGTACATACGCACCTAAATACAGCATAGTTATGCTAATTAATAATGGTAATTTAGTATAACAAATCATCATATCTGAGGCCATAAGCATTTTCTATATAAGAACCTGATGCGTTGGTGCAGTGAAATATTAAAATGAAAGAAAAAGAAAAAGTTGCTTTTTTAAAACTAAAGTTCATTTGCTAAATTGGTGTGCATGCCGTCGGCGCGCCACAAAGGCCGCGTCTTTGTAAAAGCCAATGCCACCTTTGAAGCGCACCGACAGCATACCATACAATTGAACGAATAGGCTATAACGAATCTAGACTTTTCTTTTTAAATCCTCTTTGTTTCAACTTATGCATCTTTTTATGCATATGCCACTCCCATACAATGCTTAGCTAAAAACAGAACGACATCGCAGATAACAGTAATCCTTATACAAATATTTTTATCACACTTGAAACTAGATCGACGGTATCTAAGTGAAATGCAGATATAAAAGCAGTTTTCTTTCTATTTATGTTTATAGCTTTCTAGCCATCGCTATGAGATCCCAAATCGGCAATATTTTACCGATGCGTCATATCGAATGCTAAATATTAATGAACTACAAAGGTTTTATTTGTAGTTTATTTTTTTTTTCATAATAATCAATTTAAATAGGAACTACAAAGTATTACGAATGCTTTTTTGATTTCAAAATCCAAATAAAAAAAGTGTGTTGTTTGTCAATCATTAATCATTATGATAGGGGCAAAGTAATCCCACAAAAAGTTTAAAAACTTGTGTATTACCATAATCTAAGTATGTTATAGGCAACTGATACAGTTTTAGCATTTTAAAATCGAGCTTTTCTACTGCGAAGATGACAATCAATCATAAGAAAAATGGAAAGCGAGCTAAAAAATCTTAAAAAACTCCAATAAACATCTAAAACTAAAATTAAATGAACTAACAAGATAACCGCGAATTTTTTGATGCTTTAGATAAGTTTAGTTGTACTACAGTCTCTGTAGCAGAAACTCTTTGTGGACTATTTTTCATGATTTTATCCATAGTTATATACAATAATAATATTATAAACATAGACATACAATGCAAAACTTAACGTCATATCTACAAAATGCAAAGTCGTGGTAGAGTTGTTATTTTAGGCTGTTTCCATCTATCATCTATAGTTTTGTTCTTTTCCCATTTGCCACCCTTAGGGATGTCCCTAAGGGTGGCAAATGGGAATAGCATTAAAGATGCCGAGCGTGATGGTAAATTGAAACGGTGGAAAGTAGGACTAAAATATCCCAGTGACAGATGATAAGTAGAAATAGTCTATTTTTTCAAACAGGTTGTTCTAGCGACTATATTCTTTAAGACTACTGCTGCCGTCACTGGTTATTAGAAACTATTTTTCAAATTATTTAAAAATTAAAGATTAGATGATTTTGTTATAGTGTTGAATATAATGTTAAACAATTATAATTCTTAAATAATAAATAAATAGGTACCTGTATACTAATAAATATATATCATATAATAAAGATATAGAATTTTTAACATTATCTCAATGAAAGAATTGTTATTTAATTCGATATCACGACAGCATTATTACTAAAATTTTATGACATCTTGCGTCGTCTTGCATGATCATATTGACCATAAAAACTAACATATAATTAAATAAAAATCTGCCCGCCTTTATAATTAGTCGTACAGTGAGTGCTGCCAATTTATGAAGTGCAGACATTTTTATGCAATTGACAGAAAAAGTGCTCTTAAAATCATTAAAAAAAATATTATATAACGGGTATAGGGCGTGCAGATTTTCATGAATACAGATATACTTATATAAAAAAGAAATAACTCTAACAACAATCAATGAAGACACCAGTAGTCGTTGCAAACATAACGCTATACATTATTATATATTAGCTATAACAATGTACATTATACATATTGTCACTTACACATCGTAAAGTCCGAGTGGTCTATTCACCGGGGCCGATAAATAGTGCACTTACAGCGAAGAATAGGAACACTATACCACCGATTATTGTAACTGTAAAGAAATAAAAAGTATTGTTATTATATAGGATAAGGTATATCAACCTACCTATAGGAAAAGATAAGGAATAATAAATAAATAAATAAATATATAGGGACAAATCACACTGATTAAACTAGCCCCAAAGTAAGTTTTAAACTTGTATTATGGGATACTAACTTAACGATAGTATATTTTATGACAAATACATATATAGATATACACCCAAGACGCAGGACAATTTGAAAAAGGCCATTTTCCAACTTGCCCTAGCTGGGGATCGAACTCCGGATTAGCGGTCTAGCGTGTTAACCATTACGCCTCGATGTAATGTATGTAAGGAGCATGGTATAATAAAACACGGTATTCTTTTTCCGTGACAGCTGGGTCACGTGATTGGCCCAAGAATACGGCATCAGTAAGAAGTGTTTCCACTGTGTGTGATTTAATTACCAGATACACTATTATTATGAACTAATAATTCAATAAATAAATTCAACATTATTTTTAAAATTAAACAGATAAATCACATGATATACGAAATAGTTAAGTTAGTTATTATTTTATTTTATACCCATTGACTAATTGAGAAAGTCCTTAAATTTACTGACAAAAATAATATTTCCTTGTAAACTATTAATTGTTTTTTTATTTAATTAATTAATTTTATTTTTTAATTTTGTTTTCGGCTTTGAGTTTGTCCTGTATTCACTGACGCTGTAGTAGCATTTATCTAAAAGTTTTTTTTTTATATCCCTACCCTATATATACCATAGTGAGGGGTAGCGCTAATTACTGAAAAACTTAGAAGTTATTAGGATGGTTCCGCGGTTTGGTCACGTTATGAGGAGAGGAAAACAACGTTGTGAAAAAAGCACCATATTTAGGAAATGAATGGGAACAGAAATAGAGGGAGGCCTAAGAAAAAAGGTGGATGGAATGTGTAAACAACGATATGGCTTGTAAAGATGTAACAGTCGAAATGACAAAGGAAAGAACAAAATGAAAACGAATGACATGCTGTGCCGACCTTACTTGAGTGGGATAAGTGATGGAAGAAGAAGGTATATCAACCTAGCTCTTATAATAATTAATTATGCTGCACTATAACGACAGATTTGTGAAATAAAAAAACAAATCAAACAAAACTAATAATCTGATGCACTTTTGAATTTTGGAAACAATTTGGAAAGGTCAAATGCAACACTCGATATTTTTTGTTATTACTTATCTAGAATAACCATTTGATTTAAAAAAAATCCAGAACAATCATTTGCCGATGTTTTATTTGAACACAAGTTTAGTCACACATACAAACTTCAAGTACATACTTTTTATGTAAATAAGTAGTTAATTACTCTATTTGTATATTTGCACATTGTTTCGCTAATAACATAATGACGCGGACGGAGACTTTAATCTACAGTAAATGTTGAAATTACAGAAATAAAACGTCTGTGTCACTTCAATCTGTGAATTTCGATAAAAAGAAATTATAAGGTGCCGACTTATTCTAATGTTGTATTCACGAACCTAAGTTTTCCTTTAGATGGATTACCTTCATGGGTACCATGGAGCCGCAGGCACGCAAACAAGAATGTCAAAACGCCACCTATTAAAGCTACATACTTAATAAACAATTACCAATTACAATTACAAAAACCAGTAACCTCGTCAAATCACCTAGGTTAGGTAGCGGACCCCGAGCTCTGATGCGTAACCGCTGACGATGCAGCCGGGAATACGCTCGGATGATGATGATGATAACTTAATACACAATTAACAAATTAAGAAATTAGTACTTGTACCAAATATCTTTTGACCAGCCCCGTACACACCGAATACCCGAATACACCGAATAAACCGAATGTTGCCACTTGCAGCATACTAAATAAACTTGGCTGGTCAATAAACATAATAAACCTTGCCAGTCCTAACAGATATCTTCTGCGCCACCATGCGCCCCCGATTACGGCCAGAATTAGTACACAGCGCTTGGCCCAGCGACCCCCCGACCACGTCCCCCACTACATCCTCTCGGGACCAACACTACAGTTGCCCCACTTCACCAAGAAGGTCAATGTTCTTGTAGCACCACTAACTAAACCTTAAGTCAATAAACATAATAAAACTCACCAGTCCTAACAGATATTTTCTGCGCCACCATGCGCCCCCCGATTACGGCCAGTCCTGTACATAGCGCATGGCCCAGTGACCCCCCGACGACGACGCCAACCGCGTCTTCCCTCGTGGCCAACACCACGGTCGCGAGCTGCGACCTGTCACCCCACTCTGCCAAGAAAGTTAGTGTCGCCGCTTGCAGCAACACTTTTATTATAGCGTTTCGTTTTCGCCGTCTGTTCTCGGCTTGACCCTGTTCTAACATTTCTAGGGTTTCTTCTTTTTCTTCCTGCAATAATACATTTATTATTTTATTTTAATAAAAAAAAAAGATTATAGCATATACAAAAGAGATCAATTAGAAGAAGAAAAAAATTCGTACATATTAATCAAGCCTTTATTCCTTACGGGGGAAACAGACAGAGACCCATATTTAATGATTCGTTGTTCCCATTTACCCCTACTGAGTTAGGACGTAAACGATACATAATGTCCTAGTTGATACGGCCAGAGGCGTGTGTCAAATGGGACAAACAAATCTTTTAGGCTCTATTTATGACTAAATAATATAATATTGTAAAATACAATGAAAAGCGTTCGCAAATACTCGATTACAACTAACATATGCAAATGCAAGTGCTACATACCAGCAATAAAAAGCGTAATAATGTGATGACAAATATAAATAACATGACAAAGATGCTTTTACAAGGAATCCTTTCAATAGACTTTTTTTAAATAAATAATGAGGTACCGCAGGATTGGAAGTGAGAAGAAAAAAGTTCCAAAGTGTAATCGGTTTATTTGTAAACTAGTACCAAATTTATTTGTCATATTGCACATTGTAATCTCTTACATCAATACCCATATGACATATATACATTCCTAGCCTGTATTGGTGCCCCAACTATTGGGCAAAGGCCTTCTTCTTACAGTCCTCCCTGTCCTGTCCTCAGCTACAAACAAACAAAATAATATAGATAGGTACCAATATTCTTATTTTCTAGGAATAGGGATAAACACAAAACGGGAAGAATATTTCTTAAAAATAATATTTCTTATAAATTGTCGTGTAAATATTTTGATAAATAAAACACCGTACATAAACAAGTGCAATGCGACATGCCTCTAGACACATCACATGTCCGATAACAGCTCTTGAAATAATACAGAATCACCGGTCTTTGTCTAACTGGAACATATTAGTAAGTATAGAGCAATAAAGACAAACAAGTTTGTAGAAATAAATAAATAAAATAACAAGATATACGTTTAAAAAACTAGTATCCTATAACGGGAAAATTCTCACTGAAAAGTATGAATTATTCAAATAATCTAAGCACGGTAGCCATTTACGGCTAACAATTTATATATTTTTGATATATGCTAATTAAAAACCTTTTATTTGATACCCCACTTCGATACCGAATCAAATAAAAAACATTTTTTACTGGATTTTTTCTGTATGTAAATTTTTTTATTTACATTAAGTAAAATAAATAAATAAATATAAATATATAGGGACAAATCACACTGATTAAGCTAGCCCCAAAGTAAGTTTTTAAACTTGTGTTATGGGAAACTAACTCAACGATACTATATTTTATGATAAATACATATATAGATAAACGAGACCCAGGACAATTTGAAAAAGGCTATTTTCCAACTTGCCCTGGCTGGGAATCGAACCCAGAACCTCCGGATTAGCGGTCTAGCGTGTTAACCATTACGCCACGGAGGTCGTCATTATTTTTATACAAATTGTAGCCTATGTCACCCGGACAGTAATGACGAATCGATTGACATCTCATCTGTAAAGATTGGATAAGCGATGGAATACACATATCCACATACATAGAATGCTACGGTGAATACACATATCCACATACATACTTACATACATAGAATGCTACGGTGGAATACACATATCCACATACATACTTACATACAAAGACTTCTAAAATAATTACCCTTTCTTTTGACTTTGCCGTAGTCTGGTAAAAAATAAACGAAATCAGCAAATGCAGCAACACATTGCATTGTTATCAATAAAAGTATAAAAGGTTCTATCGACTTATTAGCTGCTTGACTGGAAGACATTAGATTATGAGATACGTCCGCCTTTGTCAATTTACTCGTATGTTGTTATTGTCAAAATCAAAATCAAATATTTATGGAAGTGTCTTATTCAGTAATTAGGCCTTTGCAGGCACTTTTACACGTCAATAATTTTAGTGTACATTACGTGTAATGTTTATTTATATCTAAATTATTTTTTCTTTGTTTAAAAGCTACCGATACTAGCGTTTCGCAACGACCACTGCTGAGAAGAAACTTGTATCTAAATGTGTGTTTTTATAATACAATTAGGTTATTACCAGTGATCGGAACCTTGGAACCTAGTACTATCAAAAGTATGGATATGACCAACATTCTCGGGAATCGGAATCGGTACCTTCTATAACAACGTTTTTCTCTGTATGATATTTCACGCAATAAAAAATGAATGTCAGAAAATTGTATTTTAATTGTACGAAAAATATTTTTAAGTTAGTTTTTTTTCTAATTATTAATACTTGTTGGATGTTGCTCGGAAAAATTTCGCTAAAAATATTTGTGTATTGTTAAAAGTAAGTATCCATTGATATATTTTCATTTAAAAAATAAAATCGGTTTCATATCTGGAGCGTTTTTATTATTTTCTGTTGCACTTTTTAAGATGACCCTATATTTATATTAATAAGTCTCTACTGTGTAAATCCAAACACTGAATTAATAAATTAACGGATTTTTTTAAATAAACACTATTCTACACATTTTTAATAATATTACATATGTTTCCCGAGAATTTCCGGGATATCGTCATATCCATATTAGTGATATCGTCCCAAATAGCACCCAGATTCCGATCATTGGTTATTACAAATAAACAGAAAAAAAAAATGATGACATGAACAAAAGTGGCTTTATTTCAAATGCAAGCCTTAGAACCCCTACAAACCAGTTCTTTTTATTTTTAAAGGGTTTTTAGGCATTCAAGATGCAGTACTAAAGTACTCAAATTAAATAATGAAATAAGAAGTGGTGAAAAAAACCATTTCTTATTTAAATTCATTTCTTTTAAGTAATTAAAGTATTATTTTAAAATAAAATCATTATATCAGTTATCAGGATAGGAAGTACAGATTTAAGATTTATTTGTTGGTGAAAAAAAATACCGGTAGCATCACACATAATTATGTAAACATATTTAATGAGTACCGATATATTTATGGATATTGGAAATATTTAGACATGCAATTAAAATAGCAAACTTTACATGGAGATTTCTTTTAACATGATGAAAAATGGCGAATATTGCAGTCTATATATAATATATACGTTTTAAATAGGCGGACCATAGAACTCTGATGTTGCCCAATACCCTAACAAAAGTAGATATCACAATTATTTAGTTCATGCAGATGCATGCACGTCTAGTTTGTGAAATATTTTGGAGAGGAACTTTCAAATCATTCATATTTGTCCTTCATTTGTATGGGACGTTCCTTGTTGAAGATGCATAGGAATAACCCTGTTTAAAAAAAATCGTATTATTTTAGAAGGTGCAATTGGTAAATTGTCACTTTCGAAAATAGACCTGATTTACGAGTATATTCGTAAACTTTCGCGTATAACGAGAGTATCATTCACTCAAATCACGATAAAGATAAAATTCAATGGTCCGTCTGTATTTATAGAAATAAATGGCATTGGCGAAGGCATGATCGTAGCAAAGCTTTACCAGAATTGCATTATGATACAAAAAGAAATGATAGGTAACTTTCTGGTACTAGCTTTTCATATAAGCACAAGTTTATTCAAATGCTGAATTCCTTTGCACTTTAAATAACTATGGAAGCCGTTAAAAAGCTTTTTTCCAACGAAAGGTGATGTCTGTGCGAAATGGAGCGAAAAAACGTAAAAAGGTTGGGCTAAAAGAAAAAAAACTAAGGTGTCATTCGTACTGCCAGGCATAATGTCGTAAGATCACCCTCAGCGGTTCTGATTGCGTCGAGGGGCCCGCTTGGGGCTCCTCCGGGGTCCTAGGAGCCTCGCCTTCAGGGGTTTTCGTAGCCCCTGGGCTCTGTGAACGCACAGACGTAGGAGACCCCGCAGTGGGCGTCCTGGACTGTTCTTTTGCAGTTTCCTGTGCAGTACCACACTATACGTTTTATTTTTAAATATTACTGGCAACTTTGACATCATCATCATTCATCGCAGGCAGGGTGCGTTCGGAATTTAAAACTCCCTTCCCTTTTTACTGTAAAAATATTTTGTTACATTTTTGTGCCAGCATTTAAATTTTGCTGCAACATTCAAGTTCATAAAGATTATAAACTGAAAAAGGAATTCAACATTTGTACAGCAATATGTATATTTTTTCTAAAGTAGAATAAACACAGCATGACCGAAATAAACTACTATCTTATCTTAAAAAGAACAAGAAGTACAGTAAAAACACACAACTCTCAATACTAGCAAATAATCTGTCCATTTTGTGACAAGGTCTTCGAATCTTAATTCAAACAAGACATGTAACTTAAATCTAATGGTATAAGAGGACATGTCTTAAAAATCATTTTCTTAAAAAAATACTCTACGTTTAAGTAAAGTGAGTATCTTAGTATAAATTAAATTAAGGGTGAATTAACGTCAAAATTTATAAAAAATATAGTTACAATATGACTGATATACAGAGTTAAGGGTCACATAACTCAAATGCCATATTTATTTATTTGTCAAGGTGGCGGGTTTACAGTTTACAAATTAAAAATGGGAATGTGGAAAAACACAACTTATCGCAGATTTTTATGACTTTCCCAGTAGCAAAGGCAACTAGCATAAACCAAGAAGTTCAACATAACAGCACAAAATGTTATTTAACATTATGAGAAAACAAATAAGTAAATGTTTTTCAAAAGTGTTTTAGTCAACCCTAGTCATTATTTAAGCTACAAAAATAATCAAATGACAACGCTATCTCTATATTAAATCAGTGTGTTTGTCGGGTCATCGAAAATCAATCGAATCCACAAAGTTAAATCAGTACCTAGATAAGCCCCGGCCATATGATAGATATGGAAATGCCAAACACGACCGTGTCAAACTAAATGTTCTGTGTGATAGCGGCCCAAAGATAAGTAGGTGAAAAGCAATTTCTAAAAAAACGAACCATTTTTTAATTTTGAATTTTGATACTCGTGAAATTTTGTAAGCAGGTTCGATAAATTTTATGGACTTTTTCGTCGATTCGTTTTTGGATGTGCTTTCAAAATGGCGGAGCCTATTTTAAGCTATGCAAAGACAAACTCGCGAGGTCTACAGCTCACAGAGCCACTAGTAGATGGCTGACCAAGGGTCGTAATCGCAAGACACGAAGGCCACTCTTAAGAATATTCCTGATATTTTGAATACCGGGTTTCGCCCCAAATAAACCGATGTTTACGATTTTTTAAAAACTAGATAGGTACATACATGTTTTGATTTTTTTAAATGTTATTATTTACGTTAGTAGTAGATTAGACGTGGATTTTATTTGGTGACGCAATAACAAGTTTCTTTTATTAAATGGAACCAAACTATAAAAAAATTAATGCTGCCTGCTTAATAGAAAAAACATATATAAAATAATATGATGCCGACAGTCAGCACGCGGACCAGATCCGTACGCGGGCGGCTATTCGCATGACAGGAAAAAGGCGCCGAACCTAGTTTATAGTGTCAAAGTCGAATAGTATCTAAATTAGCTAATCTCATAAAGTTTTTGGGGTGGAAAGCAGTCATCGCCCGAAACAATAACTTTACGGAAATATAATAGTCCTGTGTCCGGGGGGCACAAACAAATATGAAACAGTCATCACATGAAACAATCCATCGAACACACAAGTGATACGTCAGAAGTAGAAAACGGTATTCAGACATAGTGACATCTATTTATATTACTAGCTTATAAGAACAGATCCTCAGATTTTTTCATTACCTGTGAAAATTTTTATGACCTGCGCAGGAGGTGAAGCTGGTAAATTCTGTTATTTTTTCTTTGGTCCCTGTGATATTCGAGTATAAATAAATATGTCATACTTACAATATTATGTAAAGTAATTTTATGTAATTCATTCATCGACAGTTATCCGATTAGGGTAACATGACCGCGAACTCTTCCGTGCTTTAAAAAAACCGGAAAATTATCTAGACCTTGTTTTTTTCCTCCGCAAATCAGCAAGGCTGACGCTAATTCACCGTGATATTATATTATTTACATTTTAAGTAAAAGGGGAAGGGAATTTGATGTTAGTATTTTAGTACATTTTTAAAGAGCTCTACAATTAGCAACATCCCAAACAGTATGTATAAACTATATTACAATGGAAGCATAATTAAATGCAAAAAATGACGTCATTAAAGTACATTAAAGTATAGCGATACTTCAAAGTACATTTCTTTTTCCGCCAATACTGTTACTTCACACCAATTGCTGGACCAATCAGTGGCTGCTTTATAACGCTGCGTCATAGTTGACAGTTGGCTGACAATAGACGCTGCATTTGTCATTTTATGTATAGGGTCTAACAAAATATATTAAAACTATTTTATGGGTGAATTCAGTCCATGATACTGAACAAATTTTCCTATGAAATATACATCGAAATATGAAAAATAATTTATGGCCTCCCATACAAGTTGTCCGATCAGCTGATCAGAATTTGTATGAAAAGTAAATAAATATTATTAATATTTAGATATGTTCACGATAGATTCACCCTTAAAATAGTTTTAGTATACTTTGTAAGACGTTATATATATTTAGTGAGGCCGTTTTGCGCGATTATGTTTGAAGTTGCTCTTCCATAGTAATATAATTCCCTGATCCCAAACATAAAATAGCGAACACCACCCTTTATACATACCGAGATTAATATTTGTAATGTCTAACTTTCTACACTTGTGACTTATAATCGGGGACAGATGGGAACCGGATTTGGCATTCCCATTCACCACCAATGGGGTAATGTTGTCACAGAAATTGGCATGCCCATTTACCACCACTGGAGGCAACTGGGAACCAACATGACTTTCCCTCTTACGAAAACTGTGAGCAACTGGGAATTAAAATTGGCATTCTGATTAGGCGCCACAATGCTGACATAGTTATTATTATTACAAATATTTATACTCGTCAGTAACAGATATTGAAAAACGCAAAGCATAGATACAGACTAACATTTTTTTTTATCAGACAAACATATTCTATAATCACTCTTTTTTAGGGTTCCGTAGTCCACAAGGAACCCTTATAGTTTCGTCATGTCCGTCCGTCCGTCCGTCTGTCCGTCCGCGCTCGTACTCCGCCGCTACTGCACCGATTGTCACGAAAATTGGTGGAGAGATAGATATTGAAGTTCCAAAAGTTGGTTTTTAAAATTATGAAAAAATGATTTTTTTTCCGCCCCCCTCCCATACAACAAAAAGTGAATTTTAAAAATAAATTGGTCTAACCCCAACGTGTGGGGTATCGTTGAAAAGGTCTTTTAAAATGCAAAAAAAGCTGCTTTGAAACTATGTAGATCAAACCCCCCCAGTCTTGAGATAATCTAATACAAAGTTGAAATTTGAGGTGTCCCCCCACCGTAAAAAATGTGGTATATACCTCAAAGTATGTACTTTCAATTAAAACTATAGCGGTCTCAGTATCATAGATAGTTATTTTTTAATAAGTCATAAATCGTAAACCGCAATTTACCTTTAGAACTTTTATATTATGTTACTTGCTGCTACGGAACCCTTCATGGGCGAGTCCGACTCGCACTTGGCCGCTTTTTTATCATAAGGTTTGTCGTCAGTCTGTATCAAAATCTCTAGCATAAGCATTTTTTATTATTTAATCTCATACACGTATTTATCCCTAACGGGGCAGACAGACCCCAAGGCCGCAAAACCCAAAGGCCACTTTTAGCGCATAGGTGAAGATGGAAAAGGGAACCAAAACAGTGATTGCTACCCCGCAGCCCTTATTGATATGATTAAAAATATTAAAATTGTTGCCCATTTCCTTGATCGGCTTTTACGTCTGCGTGGGAGGCAGCTGGTACATTCTACGTTTTTAGGGTTCCGTACCCAAAGGGTGCAAACGGGACCCTATTACTGTGACTCCGCTGTCTGTCCGTCTGTCACAGGGCCCTATCTCTTGAACCGTAATAGCTAACCACTTGAAATTTTCACCGATTATGTATTACTGTGGCCGCTATAACAACAAATACTAAAAATAAAAAATAGTTAAAAATTAAAGGGGGTCGTCATACAAGAAACGTGTCTCTTCAGCGTTTTTAACTTGATCTTTATAATGGCATTAACTAGATACTTGAAATTTTCACCAATTATGTATTACTATGACCAAAATAACAACAAATAATAAAAATAAAATAAAGTTAAAAATTAAAGGGGGTCGTCATACAAGAAACGTGTCTCTTCAGCGTTTTAAAACATTGTACGGTGATACGGAACCCTTCATGTACGAGTCCGACTCGCACTTGCCCGTTTATTCTTTTTCTGCTCTCTCTGCATTTATGCTTGGCGTAAGTTTATCAACTTTACTTTATTGGTAAATAAGGTAAATGTAAACAGTAATCAATGGTAAATAACGCTTTTGGTTGCGCCTAAAACAGGTCAGTAAGGCTGTAACGCAACATCTAGTAACCTTCGAATGGTTGTCAAGTGAGCAATGAGTAGCAAAATAAAAAAAATGTTCCCCCGTTTACATTTACCACTGTTTACCACTTTAGCACCAAAACCCATAAAACAATAAATCCACATACCTGATCCTCTCTTCTCTTCAACTCGCTTTGTACTTCTTCCAATTCCTCCTGCCCTTCATTAGGGTCCATTTTCCAGCCATCTCTCAACATTTTCAGTCCAAATATCGCGAACAACGCTGCACTGATATAGTAAGTATAAACCCTTGGGATCACTGTTGCTATCCAGCCAAAGGCAGCTGATAGAATCGTCATGAAGACCAGTGCTGATATGGCGCCAGCGAAGACGATTATTCGAGGATGCTTCATCGCCATGATGGCTGCGATGAAGAAGGTTTTATCTCCTAGTTCTGATACGATGACCACGGAGAGCGACGCGACGAACGCCTGCAAGAAGCTGCCTTGGATTGCCGTGCGCTGGAATAAAAGGAGAAAAGGAGGTGAGTTATATTGAAATTTTGGTATTAGAATCACTGATATAAAACCCCGAAAAAAAACTTATTTTTTTTTTTACAAGACAGGCTTTGGCTGGGTAGCAACCCAAGATACACGCCTTGGCTTAGTTTGGTGTCTCCAGTGCCTCTACAAATTCTAATTCAAGTTCATCATCATCAGGTATTTTTAGTCTCCACTGCAGAAGCACGACCCTCTGGACTACCAGAGCCATATATTAGCCAGAGCAGTCAGACGCTGACTGCTCTGGTTCTGGCTGACGCCACGCTGGCCAGACGGGTTGGAGAGGTCTCTTCTGACTTGAGGTTTATAAGCTTTGATTAGCTTGTGTTTCCTAAGTCGCCTTCTACAACATGTACGGGAAAACTTGGAGGGTCCTATTCTACTCTGTCGGAAACCACACGGTTTCAAATTTAAGTCAATTTAATGTATTTAAATTGTTATGACATGTGGAGTGAAATAAAAACTATTTGTATTATGTATTTTTGTGTAACAATCTATGTAAATAGATATACTTACCTTATAACCATTTTAACTTCTATACCTACATCATTTTCATAACAGAGATTGTTCTTGTGTTAAGGACTGTATGCTCAAAGCCACGTGGTCGGATTTGGCTCTGAAATATGCAAAATTTTCCCGCTAGGGGGATAAAAATGTCAAGATGAGGTTACATAGAGTAAATAATGTGTAAACGGGACAATAGATGTAGGTAATCATAAATTGTAACGTAGAAGCTTACTTGTTTCTTTTCGTCAAGACTTCCAGTCTGCGATACTTATTAAAATTTTCAAATAAATCAAATCAAAGAATTATTTTGTTTGAATTATTATTTCTGAATTAAGGCCTTGGCAGACGTCATTATAATGTACTTAACATTTTAGTAGACAGGCTATCAGTAGAAAAAGGCTAAAGTCGAAAATACAGTAGTGTGCGTGAATGCAAGACGTTGATTTAAAAAGCGAGTTTAAATATATGTGAAATTCATATAGCACTTTCTAAAAAATCCAAGTTATAGTTATTCGAATCTTGCGTAAAATTTATTACTTTTTCAATTTATTAGTCGATCTCCGTGGCGATTCCTTAACACGCTAGTCCGTCACTCGGAGGTTCTGGGTTCGGTTCCCAGCCAGGGCAAGTTGGTAAATGGCCTTTTTTAATTTGTCCTGGTTCTTGGGTGTTTATTTTATCCCATCAAAAACATAAATGTAAAAATGCCAAGTTCAAATTCCGACAAAACAATTGAAATTTAAATAGCTGCCAAGTTATGTAGGTATAGAAAACTGAAATTTATTCATAAGAATCTCAACATTTGACTTGGACAACATTAAGATTGAAAGCACGGTCACCCATCCTAACTGTGACCAAGCTAGAAGTTGCTTAACCTGTAAAAGCACGGTCATTCATCCATCAATTTTTGAATTTATCGTATGCGAAGGTGAGCGAAATATTTGCACAAGTGGTTTTGATTACTCGTATTTTGAAATTTGTTAAAGCGCAAATGACAAAGAACCTTTAGAATAGAGAATCTTTTTAGTTTCACGCAGCTTTTTAGGGTTCCGTAGTTAGCAAGAAAACCTTATAGTTTCGTCATGTCTGTCTGTCTATCTATCCCCAGTTTTACTCATAGACTATTAGTACTAGAAAGCTGTAATTGGGCATGGGCATGGACATGTGGTAATAAAAACTTGAAAAAAAAAAAATGTGTGGTGTGAGACGTCGTTAAATAGGTCTTTCAAAAATATTGTAAGATTGTGAACACCCTTTTTCGTTTTAGCAATCCGTTTGTGAAATATTTGGTTTTTGATTGCAAATTTTTGTTAGAATCATGTGTCTTCCCTCTCTGTCAGTTAAACGGTTGTATATGACACACACACATACACTTAAAAAAATTCACGGCAGTAGTATATAACGTCTCCCTGTACTAAAACTAATTTAAGGTGGATTCAGTTCATGATACTGAACAACTTTTCCTAAGGAACACATAATTAAATATGAAAAGAAAATGTTTGCTTTCCATTCGACCTCCGTGGCGTAATTGTTAACACGCTAGACCGCTAATCCGGAGGTTCTGGGTTCGAGCCCCAGCCAGGGCAAGATAGAAAATGGTCTTTTTCAAATTGTCCTGGGTCTTGGGTGTTTATCTATGTATGTATTTATCATAAAATATAGTATCATTGAGTTGGTATCCCATAATACAAGTTTAAAACTTTCTTTGGGGCTAGCTTAATAAGTGTGATTTGTCTTTACATTACCATACATATATTACATAAATATTACATTTTGCCAAATCTTGTGTGTAAGAGATCAAACATAATTTTTGTATTTCGTTTGTTCCTTGGTGAAAGTTGTTCAGTATCATGGACTGAATTCAGACCTAAAGTTAGGCAGTTGTTAGTTACATAAAACAAGTAAGTACTGACTACGGAACCCTACACTGCACGTGGCCCGTCACGGCACGTGGCCGGTTTATTTTGGTTAAGTTGAAATTTTAGGGAACCATAGACAAATTTGTGATATTTCTGTGTAAATCAATATTACTTATCGCTGACATGACGTTCTCAAAAATACAATCAAATAGTATTTTACGCGAGCGGTGACTTGGAAAACTACACGTTTTGTGTTCCACTGACAGAAAATGTACACATTTGAATTTTCTTTGTGAAACAATACGTTTAGCGACCATCTGCAATCGTAACACCTTTCACTTCTATTCACCTTATTATGTAAGTACGGAGGGTAAAAAAGGATTGCACGTTGAACAGATCAACAGTCTTGGCGTAGCAGCTGTACGTGCTCAATCAATGACTTGACTGTTTGATTTTGTACAATATTTTTAACGAATCAACAAAGAGCACTAAAAAGAAATCTTTTCCTGAAAACAGCTAAAAAAATTGGTTGATTAATGAAGCAGTAATTAGCATTATTGCACCCTTTTATTGTTTATCTTCTAATAGGTTTTCCTGTAATCTATACGTAAAGAACTATTAACTGTATATTTTTCAAAAGATTGGGTTCAGTGGTTTCGGAGATAAGTGTATTTTTATTATTTATTTTCAAAAATAACTTTAAAAACACCAACTTAAAAAATATAGTAAAATTTATTTAATATTATCATAAAATGCTCTTTCATTTGATATCTTACGCGATACAGTTCACAAAACCCTTTTTTTATGTCTCATTTATCTCCCATAAAGTAGCCCCATTTTTTATTTATTTATTCATTTACCTACATTTTACTTCCGTCTTTGGGTCACAAATTTACATTATGTGCACCACATTTCAACTGAATCGGTCCAGTAGTTTAGTAGGGGGGGTTAAATTTTCGCCTATTTTCTTAAATAACTTAAAAATACCGATCTAAGAAATAATAAAAAATAAATATATTTAAAATTGTCATAAAAAGTTCTTTCATTTGATATGTCACACGATTTTGTTATCAAAACTTTTTTTTAATGTCTAATTTACCCACAATAAGTGGCCCCCTTTTTTAAATTTCATTTATTTACATTATACGTCTATCTTTAGGTCACTAAGTTACATAAGTGTAGGTACTAAATCTCAACTAAATCATTCTAATAGTTTCGTAGCAAATTGGCTGTGACTTACGGACAGACAGACAAGCGAAACCCTAAAAACAGTAAAAACACCGAAAAAATCGGTTCCTATACGAATTTCCCGGGCGGCTGCACACTTTTGTATAAAAATGCAGATTTTTTTTTTGTTTTTTGAGTGTTGTTTTAATATCATTATACTATACTAGCAGTCCACCCCGGCTTCGCCCTTGGTACACACAAAGCCTATGTCACTTGGGGATAGTGTACCTTTCCAACAGTGAAAGTTTTTTTTAAATCGGTCCAGTAGTTTCGGAGCCATGTAGTGCAAACAAACAACCAAATCTTTTCTCTTTATAATATTAGTGTAGATAAATAGCCTACTATAGCCTGCTTGCCAAGCCAAGTATAGATCTAGTATAGCCTGTGGTTCGATATATTACGCATAATGTCAATTCGTATTTTGATATACATTCATGGGGAAAAGTTGTTCAAAATTTCAGACTGAATCACCCCTCAAAATAATTGTAAAACCCTAATTAAACAGCACCTTTTATTACAAAAACAGTTAATATGATTCCGCGACCCGAGAAAGTTCCAATCCGATTTTCACCCTAATCGCCAATTAAAAAATATAGGTAATAAATCAAACCAAATTATTTTTTTCATTGACTTAATTTTCAATAAAATTTAAAAAAAAAATGTGCGATGCCGTATCTGCGATAGCATTACATCTTTACTTGAACGTCAACAAAATGTCAAAACTGTACCATAGTGTAGCAAAAGTATGACATAATTTGGCAGTTTGTACATAGTTTTTTATTGAAATATTTTAGACTGTAATGCAATTTTACGTAATTTTAAAATGGATTTTTTTGAAAAATTCGACACGGCCTCCTTCCTGAACGCCCGGCGGGCAACTGAATTTGTATGGAAGAATCATGGCCGCCATTTCAGAGATTTCTGTCAAAAACGTTGCAAAACATCCAATTTTTAAAATTATTTTTTTTATTATTGCGTGATTGCATTGTAAGCAAATATTAAGAATAATGTATCAAAATAGCCTTTATTTTTAAAAAATATATGCAATCTCTTGTTAGAATATTTCTTTACGCAGAAAAACAAGCCAGTTTGTAGCAAGATTTTCTAAAATATTTCTTTCAGGTTTCTTTACAATTATCTTACTTTTTCTGAATGAAAATTAAAAAAATACGATTTTCGTCTACTGGCTAGTCTATTCACCTATAACTAGGTATGTAATTTTCTTAGTGGTCTTTTCTACTTAAGCCATAACTATTGCCCGCGCAAAGTGCGTTTTGCATGTTTTTGGGTAAATTCAATACTCGATTTTAGGAAAACTACAATATATTTTAAAAAATCCTTTTTTTCGTCTACTGTCCTAACTCTTCCTCTATCTATGTGTATACATTATTTGACTTAAATCAAACGCTTTCTGTACAAACTTGTTGCCCGCGCAAACCCATTTTACATGGTGCCGACCCTCAACATGTTATATCCTATTCCTAACTCCTAACTAATATTATAAATGCGAAAGTGAGTTTGTATATTTGTTTGTTAACTCTTCACGCTTTATCCACTGAACCAATCTTCTGCGAATTTTCAAGAAGATTGGTAGGAGTGGTTAGGAGTACTGATAAGGACATAGGGTACCTTTCATCCCGGAAAAATTTATTGTTCCTGTGGGATACGCGAGCGAAGCCGCGGGCAAAAGCTAGTGTTAAATAAATCTGTCTTTAGACAACATTGGCTATAATAGCCAATTAAATATAATTGTCTAATGACAGATTTAGCATAGCCCGACCCGAGCGGCCAAAATGTGGCAAAAGCGTCCAACGTAATTAAATATACGTCACAAACCAATGATTAAAGTAATTAAAACTTTTAAAACATATTTTAGTGAGACAATTTTTTCACATGCCAGCTCCAATTTGTTGCAGAATGTTGGTAAAAAAATATACATGGAACATAATACCTTTTGTCACATCAAATTAAATACAATAGTGTTGTCTGATCTGAATTACATAACGTTTATTGTCTTTTGGTGTCGGGTTGATTTGAATGTATTATCTATATTACATGATTCTTGTGTAAACGTCTGGTTGTATGTTACCAAGAGCTACGCGTGTATCTGTAGGTACATTGTAGATACACTAATACTGTAATTGTAACTGTAATTTCTAACATTTTTTTTTGACATTGACAATAATAAAAAATATAGGACTGGGTAAAATAATTGCCACAGCCATCATTTTATAATATTAACATTGGAAATTTATTTATTTACCACTACGGATTAAATTACTACTTATTGGGCAGTCATATAGCCATTATTGTAAATTTAAGTAACCGCAATAGAAATTGTCGGTTATCTATAACTTCTCTATAATATCATTTAATGTAGGTACTTAATAGAAAATTATTTGTTCAACATATAATTTATACTTCAATGAAATCGAACCATAACATAATGATTATACAGGTGAAATTGCATCATTACAATCTCAGCCTTATAAGTGCAAGCGCAACCTGAATAGATAAATATTTCACGGTCACGCGGTACATAAAATGCTAATATTCTTGTTACGGTGTTATACATATAATATAATAAGTAAACAGCGTTAACTTGGCGACGAGAATATCATACAAATCGTATAATAAAAATAGATTCTGCGATCCCATCGGCCGTATTCATAAAATATCTGTCCTCTTTTACACTTGGTTAGCTGTCTAGCTCGCACAATCAAACATTTTTACAGGTTATTAAAAAATGTGTCCCGATTAGAAAAGAAATCTACTGGAAGAAATTTCTTTAGAAATAAGTAGCACCTAAGTACTATGTTTTCCTTATTTTTTTTATGTGTATGTTTGTTAATTTCCAAGTGTACTTGAATAAATAAAATAAATAAATAAATAAAAGTGTTTCATTATTAACGCAGATAATTATGTCTTGGATAGATTTCTTTTTATATTGCAGACATTGACATAGGTCCATCGTAAATTAGTTGATCGAAACTTTTAAATATTTGATCAACTAATTCACGATGTAGTCAATGTCTACACAATATAAAAACATATCTAAAATATCCACGATATAAGCATCTAGGTTAATAATGAAAAATTGTTCTAAAAATGAGACACATTTTTTAATAATCTGTAAAAATGTTTGATTGTGCGAGCGAGACAGCCAACCGAGTGTAAAATGCCTCTCCTTCTCCTCGAGCCTAAAATGAGGAAATCGTTGGGCTGTTTCCATACAAGCGTAGTCCCCTGATTCCTCGCCGGATAGACCCGTCAGAGCAATAATGACTTTAAAAAAAAAAAAAAAAATACTTTGTTTTATGCATGTCCCTGTTTTTATTTTTGAAACGAACCTTTACAAACCTGCATAATTGGTAAGGTTTTCCACTCTGTTCAAACATCTAGCAAACCTTTGACGAGATTATACGAGTATTATAAAAAGAAAACATAGGAACACAGTCCTAGCTTTTCTTCAATTGGGTGTTTTGGTGGGTCAAAAATAAAATATTTGGTACTGTTATTAGAATAAAACGTCACAAAATAATGCCACTTGTCATTGATCAATCCACTTTGAACGTGATTTTAGAGTTATTAATGCAGAAAAACGGATATTAAGAGCGCTATTTGACTCCAAGGAACTATGACGTCATAAATCGATATTTCATACAAATCGCATAGAAAATGTTTGTTTTTGACGTTAAGAAAAAAGTATCTTGATTGAAAAGATTAAAAGATTTGACTTGTTACAAAATAGCGTAAAATTTTTAATAAAAAAAAGTAATTAAATCGGTTAAGTTTCGGAGGAGAAATCACTACTATACTACAAAAAGATGATTTTGTCTATTTTTAACCGACTTGAGGTTATCAGTTCGACTGTATGTTTTTTATTTTATTTTTATGTATGTTTGTTACGCGATATCTTCACCAATAGTGGTCAGTGGACCGATTTTGATGATTCTTTTTTTGTTTGAAAGCCTTTACTACCAAGTTGGTCCCATTTTAATTTGGTTAAGATACGATGAAGAACTTTGGAGATATGGAAGAAACTCCTAAAAAAAGGAAGACTGTTGTTTTTTTGTTAAAAATTTGATTAATTGGTATTTTTGGTCCGACCTGCAGTTGTCTCTATCGCACTTACTAGGTGTAGGTACCTAATGAATTGTTTTTTTTTTACTTTCCATAGAAACTCAGATCAGCTGATCGGTCAACTTGTATGGGAGGCCAAAAAATATTTTTCCTATTTCGATATATATTCCTTGGGGAAAGTTGTTCAGTATCATGGACTGAATCTACCCTTGAAATAGTTTCAGTATATTTTGTTAGACCCTATATATTATAAGTGTACATATTACAAAAACAGTATCGGATATATATTGCTTAAAATCTGTGGATATATCGAATATTAATTGAATTTAGAAACTTCAATTATGTACTACTCGTACATATTATGATCGGTGATAACTGTATAATCGCTATGTTAATTCCGTGAGCTAATGAGTACACAACATCCGAATGCATTCACGTTCCTTGTTAAATGATTTACCGTCTTATTATAAAAACAAGACTAACTTTGTTACTAGGTAGATTTAAACTATTATCCGCCCAAATCAAGGTGACATTGACAGATGAGATAGTGTGATATTACTAGATGTCAACTTGATTTGGGCGGGTAATGGTTTAAACCTAGCAACAAAGTTAGTCCTGTTTTTATAATAAGACGGATAATGTTCACTATCACGTCTTTATCCCTTATGGGGTAGACAGATCCTAGGCTTTGGGTCAAATTATTATATTAGGTCATTTATTTATCTTTGGACTTTTGTACGAGTATCACTACTATTACTTGTTTGAGTGTTCACATTTTTGGGTGGTCTTAAGACCCAAAGGCCACTTATAGCGGTCTCACGTGACGTCTTAGTGATGGGTTGCTGGCCGCATCGCCATTAACATGATTCGGATTTCCGCCTATTCCTCGATCTGCTCAGCTGATATACAGGATGACTTTTTAAACACCAGCCAAATTTATGGAGTAAATTCAGTCTATGATACTGAACTACTTTCTATAAAAAAAGTTATTAAAAATCAATAAAAATTTTTCGTCCTTCCATACAAAATCCGTTTGGCTGACTGAGCGCTTATTTGTATGGGAAAGCAAATTTTTATTTGAGTTTTTCGGCAATTGTTTTTATGGAAAGTAGTTCAGTATCATGGAAATAACTTGCAAAAAAAATTTGGCTGGTGGTTAAAAAGTCAGCCTGTATAGGGGGTGACTTTTTATCCACCTGCAAAGTTTTTGGAGCAAGTTCAGTCCATGATACTGAACTACTTTCTGTAAAAAAGTTATTAAAAATCGATAAAATTTTTTCTTTAAACTGAAACAATTTTAAGGGTGAATTCAGTATGATACTGAACAATTTTCCCCAAAGAAAATATATTGAAATATGGAAAAAAAAATTTAGGTTGGAGGCCAAAAATTATTTTTCATATTTCGATAGAATTATGTTCCGTGGAGAAAGTTGTTCAGTATCATGGACTGAATACCTACACTCTTAAAATAGTTTCAGTATATGTTGTTGGACCCTGTATCAATAAACATACCTACATTTAAAATACTTATCTTCCAGTCAAGCGTGGAAAAAGTCATTGTTAAAAACGGCTTTATATGACATGAGTCATATCACTTTTGGCCATATTATTTGTAATGGTCCATAACCCTGAATAGTATTGTATCTAGAACAGTTAAAGTTAACAAACAAAAACGATGTCATCCGTTTTTTCGTTATATCCGCTGTTAAATTGTAAGCGATTTACGAAATTAAAAGGTTATTCCAAATCGTGAAAAGTTTAATAATACTAGAGGTGTCCTATCAAAATAAAAGCACCAATTTGCATCCATAAGTACTTCTTTTTTTATATGACAATATAATGAAACTATGTTAAGGATGAATTCGGTCCGTGATACTGAACAACTTCCCGAAGGAACATAATTATATCGAAATATGTTATTTTTTCTTTATACAAACTCATATCAGCTATTGCTCAACTTGTAGGTATGCGAGGCCAAAAAATATTTTTCATATTTCGGTATATGTTCCTTGGTGAAAGTTGTTCAGTATCATGGACTGAATCTACCCTTAAAATAGTTTCAATATATTTTGTTAGACCCTGAATATTGTAGGTAATAGAAATGTCACATGCGAAAATCATAGGTAGGTACTTAAAAGACTTTCCCAAGACAACCAAAGTAATATGTGTGACAACCCTAGACGCGATTTGCTATTATACAGGCTGACTTTTTATCCACCAGTCAAATTTATGAGGCAAGTTCAGTCCATGATACTGAACTACTTTTTATCGATTTTAATAACTTCTTTTATAGAAAGTAGTTCAGTTTATGGACTGTACTTGCTCCAATTTGGCTGGTGTTTAAAAAGTCACCATGAATGTAACAAAGAACGGGCAGGGCAGCAGTTCTCTGTGCAGACTTTATTTTAAACCATCTACCGCGATCACATGGCGATCACCAACCCATCTGCCCAGCGTGGTGATGATAGCCAAATCCTCCCTGTATTAGGAGAGGCCTTTACTCCAGCAGTGGATTACAGGCTGTAAAGAAGACAAGATTTGCGCGTGTTATTTAACTTTGTTTCAAAGTTGAATGTGTCACGAGACTCACGAGAAATGATAAAAAGCTTTGTTTCGAAACAATTAGTCATTTATGTAGACATACAGCTGTTTTCATTATATTCTTCTGCAAAATGGCATAAAACTAAACAATAAAAGGGATCTCGCGTTATGTTTAAATTCAGAGATTTTCCTCCACTGGTGGCAACCGGGATATTTTTTATCCCACATGTCACTTTGCTACATAGACCCTTACCGGTGGCAAATGCTACAAAAAAAAATATGCTAGGAACGTTATGTGAGGCAAATGAGAATGTTTGTGAATGTGTGTGTGTGTCCGAATTTAAAAGGAAAACTGTCAGAGCAGTAGGGTTTACCAATTCGCTACTTGACAGTTTTTTGGAAAGTATTTTAAAATTTACAAGATTATTTTCTACCACACATAATTTGTTTTTTTTTTCAAAAATTCCTTAATTTATTACGAAAATAAATACTTTTATCAATTTATTTAAAATTCGCGCAAAAAATAGTCGGTCACGTGACATTAACGTCAAATGACGTCACATTTCAAAAAACAAAGCAAAGTAGCGTTTTTAACTCATACGCGTATTTTGAGTGGAAAGTTTTGAGATTTTTAACTGAAATTGTGAAAATGGGAAACTACAAGACGTGTGCCCATGTGTAGAAGTGCGACGATTAAATGTCCAAATAAACAGTTTATACACGTTCCTAAATATTCTGAACATCGTAAGCTGTGGCTACAGTAGGCACGCCGAAATCCGCAGTATACATCTGATAAATTTGTGATATTCTTTTGTGAAGATCATTTTCATGTAAGTATGCATAAGAAATCAAGCATAATCTTCCAGAAATAAATGAAACCTAACCTCACATTTTGTACCTAAGCTACATAGTTGACAGCTTGTTTATTGAAATGTTACGTCACACACTTGTCAGCCACGGACAAAAAAGTTCAAATTAATTTTCCAAAAATAAAATATTTCTACTTTACCTTATCGCAAAAAACTTAATGTAGAATTATTTTTACTTATATGGTAATATATACAACATATTTCATATTATAATGTTACATCTGTCAAGTACCGAATTATAGAGTCAAATTAAAGAAATTATAGTCGACCAACTTATAAAATGTACTCGGAAAATTTCATACAAATTCAATCAAATCAAATCAAATTCGTAAAACAAGTACGGACTACGGAACTCTACACCGCACGTGGCCCCACACGCACTTGGCCGGTTTTTCTTAGCGAATATTAGTTTTTTAATAAAAACTTTATTGAAATAAGTTGAAATAACATACAAGCCAAGCAAATATTTAAAAGCCCAAAAAATTAAACAAAAACAATTACCGAGTTACCTACTCTTTTTTGCCACACTTCAAATACAACATGCCATACCTACTTATACGGTGCAGGTTCTTCCCAGAGCCACAATGACATGAGCCACTATTAAAAACTTAAGTACATACAACCTCACAATGACATCAGTCACTATTAAAAACTTAAGTACCTACACGTAGGCACAGATTACATTTAAGTTACTTCGTACATAAAGCGGTCTAGGGGAAAAGATAAAAAGTAAAATTTACCAGCTGCTTCTCTTTCCGCGCAGATCGTAAAAGCCGATCGAGGGAATGGGCGAGAATCTAAATGATGTCAAAGGCGATGCGGCTACCAACCCATCACTATTTTGACTAAATATAACTATCTTCACGCCCAACATCACTCTAACGGTCTAGGAGTCTTGCTGCCCAACCCAAGGCCCTATGTCTAACCATTAGGGACAAAGGCGTGATAGTGTTTTAACTAGTACCTAGGTAACTTTATACATTACATAGCCAAGTATTGAAATTGTAATGAAAACTGGAAAACCAATATATTAGGTCCTTACATATGAAATTGCCGATTTTCAATACTGGCAACTTTAAAATCAAATATCTTGCGTTTCATTAGGAATTCCAAATTCAAATTTATTTCGAAATAAAGCCAGAAAAATATTGTTTTAAAATTCGTATTTCATTTGTTTTAACATCATTTGTTTGAGTTTCAACATTGCTATAACAACAACTATGGACAAATTGAAAATTCGCGGTATTTACGAATACGAGTTCCACCGTGGCACCAGTGCTGCAGAAACGACTCGAAGAATTAACGACGTGTATGAACCAGGCACCGCTAACGAACGAACGGTGCGTTTTTGGTTTCAACGTTTCCGTTCTGGAAATTTCGATTTACACAATGAGCCTCGTGGACGACCTGATACTCAAGTGAATAACGAAGAATTGAAGGCGATAGTGGAAGCGGATCCATCTCAAACCACTTCTGAATTAGCAGCAGCCTTCGGCGTAGGTGACAAAACGATACTTATCCACTTGCGCCAAATCGGAAAAATTAAAAAACTCGAAAAGTGGGTACCGCACGAATTGACTTTGGCAAACCAACAAACACGCGTTGCTTGCTGCGTTTCTTTGCTTAATCGCCACAATAATGAGGGGATTTTGAAGCGTATCGTGACTTGTCATGAGAAATGGATCCTGTACGACAATCGGAAGCGATCATCACAATGGCTTGACCCTGGAGAACCGGCAAAACCTTACCCTAAGCAAAAACTGACCAAAAAGAAGATTCTGGTTAGTGTTTGGTGGACCAGTGCTGGTGTTATCCACTACAGCTTCTGGAGATCAGGCCAGACGATTACTGCAGACTTGTATTGCCAACAATTGCAAACAATCATGGAAAAGCTCGCCATTAAACGACCGAGACTGAATAATTGCTCTAGCCCACTGCTCCTTCACGATAACGCTAGACCACACACTGTACATCAAACGATCGCCAAGTTAGAGGAGCTGCGACTGGAACCTCTGCGTCACCCACCATACTCTTCAGATCTTGTCCCAACCGATTACCACTTTTTTCAAAATTTGGATAACTTTTTACAAGGAAAAAATTTCATATCTGATGAGGCAGTCAAAACCGCCTTCAAACAGTTCATAGACTCTCGCTCCAAGTTTTTTTTTCAAAGGTATCAATGATCTGCCTATAAAATGGCGGAAGTGTATCGATAACAACGGCGCATACTTCGATTGATTAAATAATAATTTCATTAAATAAAACTTGTTTCACTTTTTTGATACTGAACGGCAATTTCATATGTAAGGACCTAATATTACAGGTCCATTGTACTCGTAAGCTTATTAAAAATACTATATAATTAAGCTTATTAAAAAGTCTTTTGTCTCTAGGTATATTTTTATGCCATTTCTGTCTAGTATACATATTTTTAAAACTATTCAGTTGTTTATTTTTTACATAAGCAAACATACGTTAACTAATTATTTTGGGGCGAATACTACTTAAATACAATACAATACCCTTTATTGCACAAAAGAAAAATACAGGACATAATTATCTTAAAAACTAGGAAATACGCAAAAGGCGGCCTTATCGCTAAGCAATTTCTTCCAAGCAACCTCGCTCAAATAGAAAAAGTGATGGGCAATTAGGTAATGCGTGGTGGTCAATATAATAAACATACTTATATACAATAATTATAACAACCATACAAATACTTAAATACATACAACTTACACAAAGAAAACATAACAGGAGAAAAAAAGAAACTAAGTGGAAACAAGGGAAGGAGATTACCTTTCATAAGGATGGAAAATGCTATTTTACTTGGGATTTAAAGCTGTTAAATAATAAACATATTAAAGGATTCTAAAATAAGAAGGAAATATACCAAATTAATTTGTTCGGCACTTCTACAACACAATTTTTTTGTATTCAACTTAATACAATTTTAATCATGATTCTCGCAGCGCATGGTTCCGGTAAAATTATATTAATTACAAAATCAAATATTATTGCAAACACACAGCGCACATTGCTGAATGTTTATGTTTCGAACCAAGCGACAAGTCCCTTTTCGTTAGGAAACCTGCTAAAACTGTTGACTTAAAATCCATAAATTTTTTGGAGTCCAGTGCTGCCCCAATTTGAAATAAATTATTTGAAAGGAAACGAAGATATCATTTTAAATTTTGTCTTTGTGAAGTCCCAGATAACCCTTCAAACTATTTTATGAACTACTATTTACAGTTTAAAGTGAGAACGTGAAGCTTTTCTTCGCACATTTGCGAAAAACGTCCACTTTTGGCAAATGTGCAAAGGAATAGCTTCATTTTTCACTTTAAACTGTAAACAGTAGTTCATAAAATAGTTTAAAGGGTTATGGGCTAGGGCTTTAGTTCTACGAGTAGTGGCTAGGGCTTACTACTCGTAGAACTAAATTTTAGACAATATTTCCGTTTCCTTTCAAAAAAAATATTTCAAATGGGCAGCACTGGACCCCGAAAAATGCATGATTCCACTTAAATGTTACATAGACTTTTCCATACAAACGTAGTCTAGAATGACATGTCAGATTTCGGCAGTAATTTGTAATTTAGTTTTTTTCTAAAATATAAGGGTGTAGAAGTTTTCCATATTGATGGTCAAATATGATAAATGAGTTATTTCTTTGTTTTATTAAAGGTGCGGTATGTAGTTTATTGTATACTTATAAGTGTGTATTTAAGTATAAGTATGTAAAGTTTTATTTTTCTATATTGTCTATAATATATGTTTATAATGGAATATGTATTAGAATTAGTTTTAAACAGTCTTAAAAGTTTTTAGTGTAGTAATAGTTAGGTTAAATTTAGTATTCTTTTCTGTTCACTGTGTATTGTACCCAATCTCAACCCTGTGTTGTAAAGGTTCCTTTCAATTCAAGGTTGACTGGAAGAGATCCCTATCTGGGATAAGTCCGCCTTTGTACATTTGGATGTCTTGATGTTACGTGTAATTTTGTATTTGTTCCTTGTGTACAATAAAGTTTTAACAAAAAAACAAACAAAATTAAAATTCATATTGTGATTGTGAAATAACCGAAACAGTTTAAATGATTTGGCTATAGTTTTACAACCGGGCGCCGCCCGACGTTAACTCTCCTTGGGAATGCAGTCGAAGCACGAGATGTTTGTGCTTATTCCTTTAGTCACCTCCTATGACATCCACAGGAAGAGATGGAGTGGTCCTATTCTAGGCCGGAAGCCACAAGCCATTTTCCGTTCCGTCCTTTCTCTAATTTTGATGTGTTCTGGTTATGCTTAAACTATATTAACTGCAAAATAATGTTATTCCAACACGCAGCGCACTTTTCTTATTATTTATGTTCCAAACCACGAGACAAGCCCTTTCCGTTTCGAAATCTGTTTAAATTAAAACTGTTGACATAGTCGCTTGGAGTGTGGTCTTAGTATCGGTTTTAGGCCTCGGCCTTAATACTTATCGCCACTTATCGATAACTTTAATATGACGTGCCAATGCCCTGTAATGTCTTTATAGACACCATAAACATAACTTTTTTAAATAAACAAAAGTACTAGTAACATAAAAAATTATTATCTAAAATTAAAAAAAAGTACTTTAAGAAATATGTTTTGATTTTTAAATTTTCCAATTACAGATTATAATTATAAGTTAATGCATCAAGATTATTTTAAAACACATTTAAATAAATCTGCTTATTGAATTTAATGAGTAAGTACTAAAACTATTTTTTTATTTGTATTTGTGTAAAAAAGATAGATCTATTTAAACTATGTTTTCTATCATATGCCTAATAGACCTTATTTTAAACTAAAATAAATAGGTAACCAACCTTTAAAACAACATCCGTCAGCCATGTCCGAAAATCGGGAGCTGCTGTGGTCGTATCCGGAAAATCTGTAGTTATATCCGTAAAAAACGCACTGCTTTCGTACAAAGAAAAATCCATGATTGTAGTATCCGGTAAAAAAGTACTGCTTTCGGGCATGAGCATGGTTGTTGGTTCTGTCGTACTCGGCAGTAAAAGCCCTAACACTTCAGTCACATTCATTTTTTAAAAGTAAACAACACTGACACTTCAAAAATTAAGAAGTAAAACAACTGCCCCGATCGCGCCAAACGGAAACACTGTCGCCTGCATATTTAAAACAATGAGAGAGGTATTTTATACTGATACATTTATCATTCAAGCATCAGATAATATTAAATTGTATGTAGATATTAGTAATGAGAACGTACCCAGTTCTTTGGGTTTATTGCGGCGATAAGACGCGACCAAGCGCGGCGTGATACGCGAAGTGACTACTGTATAAAACACCTTTTGAGGATAACTCGGCGAGCAAATGAGTTATTTGCTGCCAGTATGATGTTTTAGAAGAAAAAAGTTTTGAATTTGTGCCAAAAGTCGCCAATACTCGCCATTGACGTAAGTAGAAGTTTTTTTTATGAAATATAAATAAACACACTCGTATTTTATTAGATCTAAGAGAATGGTTGACGTCAAAAATATTATTAGAATGCTGAATGTTCAATTAAGTCATTTTCATTTCGAGCCGACAAGGTTTTAGAGCTGAGGGAAAGCCTACCTTTTCTATTTCCTAAGTGTCAATTTTATTTAGCAATATTTATTTATTTATTTAAAAAAACTTTATTGTACATCAAAGATTGTTACACATAATAAAATAACAAAGGTAATTTTACAAATGGTAGACTTATCCCAGAAGGGATCTCTTCCTATATTAATATTATTTATATTAATATAGCCTATAACTTTTCTTCAAAAATGAAATTAATGCATTCATTTTTAAATTGAAAAATAAAATATAAATATTTCTATTTCCCCGTAAATAAATACCACTACGTAATTCTATGTACTTTTGTTATTTACAGAATCAGTTATAATATCTAAATTACTTTTATCAGAACACATAAACCTCTAAGTATCATGAATAGTACATGTGACAATAAAATTTAAGCCTTGTAAATTTTAAAGTAGGTTTTATTAGAGCCTAACAGTAGTTGAACAATACTTTATATCCTGCCTGCTATACTAAATAGAAAAAATTAAACGTCTTACAAAATATACTGAAACTATTTTAAGGGTAAATACAGTCCATGATACGGAACGACTTTTCTCAAGGAACATATCGAATAATTAAAAATTAATTTTGACTTTCCATAAAAACTCGAATCAGCTGATCGGTCAACTTGTATGGGAGGCCAAAAACTATTTTTCATATTTCTATATTATGTTCTTTGGGGAAAGTTGTTCTTCTCTTAAGGCCGTACCTAAATTTTTCGGTCCAGTGCTGCCCCCCATTTAAAATAAATCAAGAAAACGGAGACATCATTTAAAATTTTGCTACTAGCGAGCCCTAGATAACTCTTCAAAGTATTTTATGAACAGTCACCTACAGTTTGCAGTTTATAATGAGAACGTTAAGCTTTACTACGCACATTTGCCAAAAGTGGCCGTTTTTCGCAAATGTGCGTAGTAAAGCTTATCGTTCCTACTTTAAACTGTAAACAGTAGTTCATAAAA
This sequence comes from Acrobasis repandana, assembly GCA_963576875.1. NCBI lineage: Eukaryota > Metazoa > Arthropoda > Insecta > Lepidoptera > Pyralidae > Acrobasis > Acrobasis repandana. The sequence goes on from OY756238.1 coordinate 7,708,596, forward strand.
TATTTTGAAGGGTTTGGTGGTAGCTTAGCAAAATTTTAAATGAGTTCTCCGTTTTCTTTGAAATGATTTATTTTAAATGTCGGCAGCACTATGGACCCCGGAAAATGCAGGTACGGCCTTAAAATAGTTTCAGTATATTTTGATAGACTCTGTATACATTTTTGTATGCTTAAAAATTCTAATATAACATATTTTTTACGGTCTTTTATGCTAATCTTAAATATCTTACATATGTCCCGGTTGGATAGTATATTCCGCTGTTGGACAAAACAAAAACTGTTCGACATTACAGCTCGGTTTTGTATGTTGTCCCCCATCCCCTCGATCGGCTTTTACGATCTGCGCGGGAAAGCAGCTAATACGTTCTCATTTTTTTCTATTCTCCCAGACGAGCATGACAGATTTTATATCTTTATTACTTCTTTCTCGGATGATATAATAATAGCATGTAATAAGAAAGTGAATTTATTTAAATAATTAATTCGCTAAACGTTTGACTCTGATGTTGGCTGTTTACTAAACACCTCATTATACCTAGGACAGTGTTTTCGCAACTATAGTGCAAAAAGATATTTTTCAAATCTAAAGGAGGCTATTTGAGTTATGAAATTCATATACTGGGTGGCGCAAAAGTACTGGCACTAAAGAAAATACTTTTATTTTTTTTATATGACATTTTCTGTCATTCTGTTGTTGAAAATTGTGTAGTGAACAAATGTAAAATACACTGAAAATAAACATGGACCGTTTTACTCCCCAAGAACGTGGAATAATTGTGTCAATGTTCTTACGGAATAATTCATCAGTGATAAGAACACAACGTGAATTTCGTCGACGATTTCACCACCGTCCGGCACCGATTGGTCGCACAATTCGACGCTTTGCCACACGCCTTGAAGCAACTGGCTCAACATTGGATAGACCTAAGTCTGGGAGACCAAGAACAGGCCGTTCAGCTGAAAATATCGATGCTGTGCGCGAAGATGTGGAAGAGTGTCCAGAAACATCAACGAGGCGACGTGCCACGCAATTGGGCATTTCCAGACGGACCCTGCAGCGTATTTTGGTGAAAGACTTAAAGATGTTCCCGTATAAAACTCAAATGACTCATCAGCTGCTGCCTGCTGACCACCGAGCTCGTCTAGATTACTGCCAGCGCGTCATAAACCTCAACCTTGAAGAGGATGATTTTCCTTCAAAATTGGTTATGAGTGACGAAGCGCATTTCCATCTCTCAGGGCATGTCAATAAGCAGAATACTCGGTTCTGGGGCACTGATAATCCGCGCATTATTCAAGAAACACCTCTACACCTACTAAAAGTTACTGTATGGTGTGGCATCTGTGTTGACAGAGTGATCGGACCCTATTTTTTCGAAGACGCTGGAGGCAATGCGATAACTGTCACTGGAGAACGCTACAGAACCATGTTACGAGAGTTTTTGATACCCAGTTTGGACGAATTGGGACTGGAGCACATCTGGTTTCAACAAGACGGCGCTACGGCACACACAGCGCGCGACACTATGGACTTAGTGAGGGACGCTTTTCCAGGCCGAGTTATCTCTCGTTTTGGCGATTTGCCTTGGCCTGCAAGATCACCCGATCTGACCAGTCCAGACTTCTTTCTTTGGGGTTTTTTGAAATCTCGGGTGTATGTGAACAAGCCACAGACTCTCGCAGCTCTAAAAGAAAACATTCGTCAAGAAATAACGAACATATCGCAGGAAGTGTTACGGCAAGTTATGCAAAATGTCATAAATAGGGCTCAAATGTGTATCAACTCTGGAGGTCACCATTTAAAAGACATCATCTTTAAATCCTAATGGTACGAAATTTAATGGCACAAATATACATTTAAAAAAACCTAAATCTAGTTTTCTAATTTAGAAAAAATGTTATAGCTGAACCAAATAGGGTCTTTACTTTTGCGCCACCCAGTACTACAACTGTACTGCGTGCTATTTTTTTTTCAAACCAACATATTTCTTTTGTCTTTGATTTTTATAGAATATAAACATGATTAAATGCTCGATTAAATTGAACATGACTACATCTGGCTAGTAAAATGGTTAACTTGAAGATGGATGGCCACACAGATAGAGGACGACCTAGAAAGACGTGGGGGGAATGTGTTAAGCGGGACATGGTGGACAGGGGAGTTAGTACAGATATAATAAACTAGCTGTGCCCGCGACTTCGTTCGCGTGGTTGTCGGAACGTAATGTTATATAGCCTAAAGCCTTCCTCTATAAATGGACTACCCAACAAAAAAAGAATTTTTCAAATCGGACCATTAATTCCTGAGATTAGCGCGTTGAAACAAACAAACAAACAAACAAACTCTTCCGCTTTATAATATTAGTATAGATGATAGAAAACGATAGAGATTTGACATTCAGAGCCGACCCCAAATAGGGAGAAGGCGAGGAAGGTGATGACGATGATGATGATGATGAACATGACTACTCCGCTATTAACTGCGAATGCATTAAGTCGTAGGTACTTAATTGAATTCTGACATAGGTACCTGCTTTAATACATTTCTTGAACGAACCCACCAGCAAGTCCATAAAAGGTTTAGTACCACTGACATAGGTAATTCTACTACAACATCCAACTATAGACAGAATACACAGCTGTTACTCGATTTTCGAACTCGAATTCAACCTTAATCTTACAAACCATAAGATTCAAAATTAAAACTAACTATATGTCAAGTACTCAATTAGGCATTCAGGTAATATCTACCGTACCTTTTTCCTATGGTACTCATACATAGTACACTTTATATCTTTGTTTTTGAGGTCAATGGGTTTATATTTAGAGACCGGCGTGGCGTGCGTGTTAAAGCCTAGTTAAGTTTGAACTAGGCTCGAATTGAAGGGCGAATCGACTGATGGAATAAGTACCGGCGACCTAGGCATCAGCCTTAGTATTTAAGCCTCCGCTATCCGACGTTTTCCCCATTGATTTATACTACAAATTAGCAGTTTCATATCGACCAATGTCCATAATTCTGAATGAAGTTCCAATACGGAACCCCAAACCAGGTGTTTTGCAGCTATCTATAGTCTAGTTTTCATGGCAGTTATGAAGTAGGCTTCACTATTAAGAACGTTAAAGAAACTTGAGCACAATAGCAACTAATTATCACCACAATTATTGATTAATTTCTATACACAATAGTCGCTGGGCGTTTGTAGGACGCTACCGATTTGCTATGCAGATGCGACGTTGACACGTCACCTTATGTTTAGCCTTATTTTAGCACCTGATTGCACAGACGCTTATGTTGGAAAAAGACAAGGGTGAAGTAGGTACCTACGTCAATCTCAATTTTAAAATCTTTAGTATACCTAGGTTATTTTCACACGATTGCGCCAGAAGGAGGATAGTTTTTCAAGTGTATGTATGTAATTGTATTGATATAACAAGTACTTAATTACTCTTATACAGGGTGACTTTTTATCCACCTGCAAAATTTTTTGGAGCAAGTTCAGTCCATTATACTGAACTACTTTCTATAAAAAAGTTATTAAAAATCGATGAAAATTTTTCGTCCTCCCATACGAATCAGCACTGAACCAAACGAATTTTGTATGGGAGGACGAAAAATTTTTATCGATTTTTAATAACTTTTTATATAGAAAGTAATTCAGTATCATGGAAAGAACTTGCTCCAAATTTTGCAGGTGGATAAAAAGTCAGCCTGTACAATTATACAGGGTCTAACAAAATATATTGAAACTATTTTAAGGGTTTTATTCAGTCCATGATACTGAACAACTTTCCCCAAGGATCACACATCGAAATATGAAAAATAACTTTTGGCGTTCCATACAAACTGGAATCAGCTGATCTGTCAACTTATATGGAAGGCCAAAAATTATTTTTCATATTTCGATATATGTTCCTTTTTTATATTTTGTTAGACGTTATATAATAGTTATTAAGTACTTGTTATATCACTTAATTAATGTCGCACTTAAGAGTACCCTTTACTCCAGACAGAATCAGACTTTTCCATACGAACGTAGTCTAGCTTTTATTTTTAAACGACTTGCCAGATTTCATCAAAATTGTATCATTTCGAAGAATTTAAAAAAAATTGCATATAATTGGTTTTCACGGTCAAAATAGGTATAAACTTGAAAGAAAATATAGTGTATCACACAACGTGGAAGGGACATACCCGTAATAAATCGAACGACGATCTATACTAGATCACTAAAGTATAATGAAATGAAAACAACAGCCAAATAACAAAAAAAAATTTGGCATTTCCATACAAAAGTGTGCGGCCGCCCGGGCGATTCGTATGGGAATGTCGAATTTTTTTTTGTTTTTTGACTTTTATTTTAGTTTCATAATACTTTAGTGATCTAGCATAGCCCGTGGTTCGATTTATTACGGGTATGTCCCTTTCACTTTGTATATGTATATCATATTTGACCATCAGTATGGGAAACTTCATATGCAATATCTTTGAAATAACAAAATACTGCCGAAATCTGACGTCATTTCAAAATAAAAGCTAGACTACGTTTGAATGGAAAAATCTAGGGTAAGGGACTCTTAACTGTTTGTTTTTTTATTTTCTTAAAGAAAAATAGGAGATCATCAGGTGACCCGCTTGTTCGTTTGCCGCCCTATAACATAAAAAAAATGTATAATCGAATATAATAAATTACGTAAAAAAAAACATGTACAAGTACTACTATTTTTTTAATTATCTAAAAATCTTACATCATAACCCTTTTGACTTTACTGCAGTCGTGATAACACAATTATATATGTTTTTATTTTGAAATCATCTAATTTCAGATAATCTTAAGACACGATTGGCCACGCTAGTAACATCGCGTTTAAGTGTAGTAACTACCTTGACGCATTTTCCTTTAGCAAACAATTTGTAAAAGACATCTACAAGTATTATCTACTAATGAAGGCCATAACTATTGTACATGCTATTATATTAGCTTTCCTTACCTGTTAAAAATGTATCTCACTTTGTCACTGTCCCGTTGAGGCTAACAATTAATTGAACAGGACTGATAAATATTTTTAAACAACTTAAAAAAGAGGAGGTTATCAATTCGACTGTATGTTTTTTTTTTGTTTGTTACGCGATGTCTATGCGTTGAAATTTATTTTGTGACCAATAAAGAAATAAAGAAGTAAGCCCCACATACCATATATAAAAAAAAAATGAGTAACGATTTTGACGATTCTTTTTCTTTTATTTAAAAAGCCTTTACTATCTAGTCCTTTTTCAAATCTTCACCAAATGAGACAACCCATTTGGTGAAAATTCGATAAAGAACTTCGGAGATATAGAAGAAACTCCTCAAACAAAATAAAGTTAGTTCTTTTTGTAAAAAAAAAACTTTTTTTTATATTTCGAGAAATTTTCCAAAAAAAAAATCAATTTAGATAATATGCTGTAAGTAAAGGTTGACAAATTAATTGACGGACCTCGACATTTTGCGGAATAATATCGGAACTAAATTTACCATAACACCGCCCATAGCACAAATGCCACTGATTGTTTTTTTACATTCTATGGCGCCATATTTCATGTACACTATAGAAGTTATCATGTAAATTTATGGAATCTAATCATAAAAGTGTGAAGTAGCGCCATCTTTAAATAACTGCCGACATTACTGATTGCAATCCACTGTTTTGCCTTATCAAGACTGATAAAAGCAGTACTTAATCTATTTAGTTCTAATATTAATTATACAGTATGAGGTTGTCTTGCTCTGACACCTAGTCTCAAACATTGGCATTGGCTTTAGCGCTCCTGGTTTTAGGAATTCCTGTATCTATATGACCCACCATCCAAGAGAGTAAAGCTTAACATTACATTCGCCAACGCAGGGGAAAATGTAAATCTAGGTACTAGTAACCGCCTGTTTCCAACAATTCAAATCTGATACTTTTTTCATAACGTCAAATGTCTATAACGTCACATCTCTATATCTGTGGTCAAAACAAACATTTTCTATGAGATTTGTATGAAATATCGGACTGTGACGTCATATTTTTTTGAAGTCACATAGCGCTCTCAATATCCGTTTTTCTGCAATAATAAATCTAAAGTCACGTTCAAAGTAGATGTGAAATACAAGTGAAAAGCCGTGCGTGTTTCTCTTAAAAGTTAGAAAGCCTCATATAATTTCAACCTTAGGAAATTGAGTGAATCATGTATGTGTTCTACACAACCGAGTCCACAGAAAGACCTTTATCGAGGAAACAGTAACAAAGTACCATTTAATTATGGTTTCTGGAGTAATTGTTAAAAAGAGAGAATTGTAATTTTCATTCATTTCAGGAGTCATTGTTAAAAAGAGAGATAATTATAATTCTCTCTCTTACTCATATGACATATTTTTTTTATACGTCAGACGTAAGGACGCTTGTGCATTGCTCCGAATCCGAATCATATTCAAATCAAATCCGAATCTGACTCAAATTGGCCTTCCTAGTGATTGTATGGATGCTTGTGCACTTAGTCGTAAACGGTTCAAATCCGATTCGTATTCAAACCAAGCATTCTCACTTCGGGTCGTTTTTATTTCGGATCAAAACCGACTCGAATTGGCCGCCGTAGAAATTGTACGTACGGCTGTGCACCCACTCAAATTCGATTCATATTCGAATTTCGGGTGAGGTACGGGGAGGGAAGCACACGTTGCACGCCCCGCCCACTGTCCCGTCTCGCCCGGTAGTGTTGCCGAAAATATAGAAATTAATGTATAATATCGACAGTGTTATTGATAATGTTTCTGCTATTGCTATAACAATCGATACTATTTATAGTTCTTCTTTGCTGGTCTGGGAGAAAAGAAAAAACCTAGAATGTACCAGCTGCTTCTCTTCCCGTGCAGATCGTAAAAGCCGATTGAGGGAATGGGCGAGAATCTGAATCATATGAATAGGCGATGCGGTTAGCAACCCATCACTATTATGATTTCCCTTTTCCACCTTCATGCCCACCATTACGCTAAAAGTGGCCTGGGCTTTACCGCCCTTGGCTCTGTCTACCCCGTTAGGGATAAAGACGTGATAGTGTATCTGTGTACTATTGATAGTTTGATATTATAGATAATTAATGACCTTTATTTAAGTAGGTAATATATCGGTTAGGGGGCGTCCATAAATTACGTGAGGTGTTTTTTTTTTTTAATTTTCTGTCCCTCCCTCCCCCCCAGGTGAGATGTCATGAGATTTTATTCAACCCCCTCCCCCATACCCCAATCTCACGTGAGATTTTTCAAAATGTGGGTTTCTTACGTAAACGCGTTGGATTGTTATTGTAAAAAGAAAAAAAAATTGCTTCGTGCTTTTATTTACGACTAGTTAAGACTAGTAATCAATATTACTGAGAGTTTAATTATAAGTGTAATAAAAATTTAACAATAGACAGGCGGGCTACACTGTACCGTAAATTCAGATTAAATTGAGCTATTTGGTATAAAACAAATATGGTGGTTTGACCAGTCAGTAGATGTATAACGTCAAAGTATGAATGAAATTATTTTCTTTCGAACGAATTAGTGAATGATTTTAATCGTATTACGATTACGCTTAAGAATGTACAATCTGGATTAAATGGACCAAAATAGTATATTTTTTTTTTGTTTCAATCAGAAAAAAATTTACGTGATATTTGCCGAGACCCCCCCCCCCCCCCTCTCTCCAACGTAAGAATAGATGAGATTTGACTCGACCCCCTTCCCCCTTAAACATCTCACGTAATTTATAGACGCCCCCTTACGAACAACGTTGTCACTAGAGATGGACATATACCCGGGTATGTAAACCCACGCTTGGATATATACCCGATATGCACCGAGTAAATACCCGTATCTACCCGTTTGGTGGGTAGATTGAAATATTTATTAATAAACGGGCAAGTGCGAGTCGGACTCGTACATGAAGGGTTCCATACCACCGTACAATGTTTTAAAACGCTGAAGAAATACATTTCTTCTATGACGACCCCCTTTACTAGGAAGCGGTGTAAACTTAGCTGTAAGTAACGATTTGACGTCAACATTTGTGCAAAACAAAACAAAGTGACTATTATTAAGAGATATTATAAATATCCTATGATAATAAAGATATTATGAATTTTGATTATTTTTTTTTAATTTTGAATTTTTAACTTTATTTTATTTTTAGTATTTGTTGTTATAGCAGCCACAGTAATACATAATCCGTGAAAATTTCGAGTGTCTAGCTATTACGGTTCAAGAGATAGAGCCCTGTGACAGACGGACAGACAGCGGAGTCACAGTAATAGGGTCCCGTTTGCACCCTTTGGGTACGGAACCCAAATAAATTAGTGCGAGTCCTCTAATTATCTGTAATTAATATATCTCAAATAGCCATAACTAAATTAGCCATATTAAATATACAGATATAATCTCATTTGATGTCTATTTGCATATTTTAAAATATAACTAGGTTAAAAATATATATGCCAGTAAAAAATGTAAACTTAGACATGTCAATTCGTATGTTCCCATACAACGGGTAGATTGGGGTAAATACCCGACATACTAATTTTTGGGAAATGTTATAAAAAGTTGAATGAATGAATGAATGAAAAACTCTTTATTGCACCTAAAAAATAAATTTAAAATAAAAAATTAACAAAACACAAATATATATACATAGGTACAATGGGCGGTCTTATCGCTGACAGCGATCTCTTCCAGACAACCAGTGGATGGAGAGAAATGTAAGCACGTGAAAAAGAAACGGTGGCGCAAAGAAAACGATAAAATGAGATTAATAGTTACATAAATAAGGCTACTTTTAAATTAGCATATATCAATACACTACACGTATAGGTATTCTATAATATACTTACACATAAAAACTACATATTTATAATACAATATATCTACATATATAGGTATAATTAATATAGTATACATAAATATATATATATATATATAAATACATATACTACAATTGCTTTAATAATGTAGGATTACTCAGCTTGATAGACTTCTTTAAGTCTGTTTTTGAAGACAGAGACAGATTGTGCGCGTCTGATAGACTCAGGCAGTTTGTTCCACAAACGCACAGCTTGAACTGTGAACGAGTGGTCGTAGAAGGATGACCGATGCATCGGCATACTGAGCATGAGAGTATCTGAGGACCTCAAGGTACGTGTAGGATGGTTACAGCGAAGGAACACAAAACGTTCTTGAAGATAGCGTGGGGATGTGGGATTGAATAATACATTATATAGTATAGAAAGGATATGAGTATCCCGGCGAAGACGTATGGGAAGCCACTTGAGCTGGGATCGAAATTGAGAAACATGATCATACTTGCGCAAACCAAAAATAAATCTTATACATACATTTTGAAGTCGCTCAAGCTTGTCAAACTGGTCCTGTGTGAGGTCAAGATAACAAGTTGATGGGGGATTGAAAAACTCGTCAATACGAATATCTTTTGTTCCGGGACGAACCTCGAAATCAGTAGTTATGGCCTTCAAATAAGCAGTCAAAAATAATTCTCTCTATGTTTTGCATGAGGGGTGTCCATATGTTGACATCGCGTTTGATGTCTGATTGCTTAGTTTAACATATAATTAGGTCTACAAATATTTTCCAGCAAAAAACGTAAACTTTGACGTGTCAATTCGTATGTTACCATATAACGGGTAGATTGGGGTAAATACCCGGCATGCCAATTTGTGGGAAATGCAAGAACAAGTTTATTGGGGATCAAATATCTCATCAATACGAGTATCTTTTGTTCTGACACGAACTCCGAAATTGGTAGTTTTAGCCGTCAAATGAGCAGTCAAAAATAATTATCTCTAGGTATATTATGTATAAGGGTGCTCATATGTTGACATCGCGTTTGATGTCTGTTTGCTTAGTTTAACATATATTTAAGTCTATAAACATTTGCCACCAAAAAATGTAAACATATACGTGTCAATTCGTATGTTCCCATACAATGGGTAGATTGGGTTAAATATCCGGCATGCTAATTTGTGGGAAATGTTTGAAAAAGTTGATGGAGGATGGAAGAACTCGTCAATACAAATAACTTTTGTTCTGAGACCAACTCCGAAATCAGTAGTTTTGGCCTTTAAATGAGCAGTCAAAAATAATTCTCTCTATGTTTTGCATGAGGGGTGTCCATATGTTGACATCGCGTTTGATGTCTGATTACTTAGTTTAACATCAGGTCTACAATCATTTTCCAGCAAAAAATGTAAACTGAGACGTGTCAATTCGTATGTTTCCATACAACGGTTGGGGTAAACAAATAATAAGTATAATAATAGTGCCAGCAACTGACGGCGGTTAAATGCAGGCAGGACACATAGTGAATGCGGCCTCTCTAATCAAAGTCTGGCGGTGTACTAACGAAATCAGAGTTATAAGAATGAAATTGGCTTGCAATGGATGTCTAGGTATCTATACGAAAAGGTGCTGAGTTCTGACGTGAGCTAAATTAAACCATATCGCATATCGCTAACCTATACGCTAACCTACGCTAATTAACCCATTGAGTAGATATTTCTTTGAATTTCTTTGCTGAGTGAGACTTCTGTACGTAAGTATTATTTATTCTGTGCTAGTACTATTGAAATTTGTCCCATGGTACTACAATTATTATAAGCACTAATTAGGTCTGCTCTAAACTATGTCAGATGCCTTTAGGCAGCCTGAAAATTATTACACCAGTGTTGGCCACTTACACACACAGAAAACAAACTTGGAAGCTTATTATATGTATGCACATTCATAAGCTTAACTTTAGAAAACTTGAGCTTAAATTACATATGCATCATACTGATTACTAGGTACATAATAATTTTTTCATATGTATTTGCTCTAAAGCGCTATTTCTCTACTTCCAATATTTAAAAAAAAAAAGTCATAGACATAAAAGTGTTGTCTAACGCATTATAGATAATAGCACAGATTTAAGTGTCTATAATCTTTACTTATCTCGAATCACTACTACTTAACGTGCTGCAACAATGATAACACTGACATACCTACTTACTCATTAAAAAAAGTATGTCCCAATCATAAACTTACGTGGATTTGCATACGCCACAGTTTATCTTTTTCATCTAAGCGCGTTCCCGGTTGCATCCTCAGCTGTGCTGCTTCGAAGCCCGGGGTGCGCTTTCCCGCTTTTTCTTCTCCAAATATAATATCCCCCAAGGATGCCAAAAATCTAGCAAATTGGAGAATAAATAGCCGGAACAACTTAAACGATTTGGCTATAGTTTTACGACCGGCCACCTGCCTGACGTCAACCCTCCTTGGGAATGCTGTTGTATCACGATTCCTTTAGTCGCCTCTTCCTGGTTCCGTGGGCATTTTTCCGCGCCTAGGCTCTTCTTTTAGGCCCCTTGCACGTGCACCTTGCAGGTATCGACATTTTTCTGTGTCTCCCCTTTTGCGGGCTGGTTTTGCGTTGTCACTCGAGCCAGCCCAACTCGTCGAGGAAGCGGAGCAATGCAAAGGGTGGGCTGCACACGTCTGTCAGCGTACTTGGAGATCCCAGGTACTCCTCTCTTGTTGATGCAACGCACGGACACTGCAGTATCACGTGCTTTGCTGTTTCTTTTTAGTCGCCTCTTACGACATCCACAGGAAGAGATGGAGTGGTCCTATTCTGACTCGGAACCACACGGGGTACTTTACTTTGATAAATATATACACATTTATTTATAGTAAGTAGATAATATACACAGACAGCCTCTTGTAAGTCATAAGTACCTTAATTATATGTATAAGAAAGATGAGGGTTGCTACACACTTATTCAGGCCGGCATTTTAGGCTGTATGTCAGTATTTGTCGAACAACAAAGCCGAGCCGAAGCAATTATATGGTCTTTGCCCCGAACATTCATGTGTAGCAACCGTGAGGTGCACTGTAACAGTGCTAGAGATTAATACGCAAAAATATCACATTTTGTAGTTTGCAACACCAACAAACAAACAAACAACGCTCGAGGACTGTTTTTCTGTAACTTTGCCCATATTATCAGGACTCATTTTGCGTGGGAAGCCAGTGCCGACCTCATTTCTCGAAGCAGCCCTGCAGGAAGCTCACGACGCCTGTAAGCGCCCTGACTGCTTCCGCCATGGTTCCCTGATGTTCCAAGAACCGTCTTCTTATGTGTGCGACGCCATCGCACTCGAGGAGGAGATGGCTCGCAGTTTCTTCAGTGTCCATGCATGCATAGACTGAGATAACTACAGCTAATAGCGCTCAATAAATGTTGTTGCCAGTGCCATGCTATGGAGCCTAAATGTCATTTAAAAAATTTGAGAATTTAACATACCGCTGTAGTAGCTGGTGCCATAGAGGATGATGATGTTGGTTCCGGTAGATGTGCAGCTGACAAGGCACATGTTGTCACAAACACTCCCAGCGCCAAGCAAGCAGTCCGTTTTCGTATCATCTTGAGATCTGGAAGATTTATGTTAAAATTTACTTTTATTTAAAACTAATGTGTGACCAGATCCAGCCGAAGGCAAAATTTTTATTTAAAATCTGCCAGATCTAGCTGTTTGGTGTCTGAAGGGTCATGTTATGTTTTACTCATGTAGTGTATAAAATATTCATAATACAGATATAGACACATTATTCACATCTTTTTCCTTTTATTTATTTATTTAACTTTATTACAATACATGTAAATGGCGGACTTGGGCCAGGGGCCTTTTCTACCAGTCAACCAACAGATGATGCTGAGAAAGCAATCATTTGCGGTAAGTTCAAACAAAAAAAAATATATATGTTTAACAATGTAAGTATAGACATACAAATATAACCTACACAAAAATATATAAATTATTCCACAATTAACTGCATACACATAAACTACATAAACACTATTTATATAATCTCTGACAGTTTTCGGAGATAGTTTGCACGCACTGCCTTTTTAAATGCAAAACGAGTTTTAGCTTTCCGGATATTGCCTGGGAGACTTCTGACCTGAGTTGAATATCACCTAGTAAGGTAAATTTGGTCTTGAGATAAGCCGGAGTCTTGGGGTCAAAAAGTATAGAAAAAAGGGTAGTGAGGGTTGCAGACCGCTGTCGAAAAGGTAACCACTTCAATTAAGAACTTTTAATAATAGATATATTTGAAGGTTGCAAGATCCAAAGGCTTTGGGTTATTGTTTTATTTCTCAATGACTTTTAACCCTTTAATAGCTGGGTGTCCGTTAACTATATAGCCATTAATTTATAATCAACTTAAAAAAAGGTTTAATGTCTGTCACTCAGTATAGACCTAGCGGTAAGTGAAGGTTATGAATAGAATTTTATTGACTGTGAGAAAATTTTATCTAAACTCTCTAGAGTTAAGTTTACAGCAGAAAATAACCCAGACCTGTTCTGATGATGAGAATTATTTAATTTATATGCCAGTTTACCTCAGCGTGTCCAAATTGCTTCGTATTAACTTCTCTAGCCACAATCAAATAACACAATGAACCAATAACACACATGGACATACATACACCAATTTATTGGTACTTATAGGTTCTTATCAGTCAATTCAAACAATTCTGATGTACTATCACACTGTATGCTGGTAATCCATTATTCTATCAATAAATTAGACCTTATTTCTAAAATGCAAGCAAGTGATGAAACGTCACCGGTGGAGAGAATGGCCAACTTACATTTTCCCGAGGCACACCAATAAAAATGGAATTTATGTAAAAGAAAGCCTTTTTAACTTCACATTTACTCAAAAAAAACAAATAAGAGGTGGCATTTATTGAATAGAATGCCACATTTTCATTTAATTAAACTAAAAATATAGGTACGAAAAATCGACAATAAATAAATTCACCCTTCAGGTTGACTAGGTCATTTGTCAATTTGACAGTGACAGTTTTCTTTTTTACATCCAGCTGGCATATCGTGGGCCAATCGGTTCGGTTCTTCCAGGGTTCTCCTTATGGGCAATTGCTCATGTCATGAGTTTCCTGAGTGAGTTTCTTTCTCTCTCTCCAATTTAGCTATCAGTGTCAGTCAGGGAAAATAATAATTCAAGTTTAATATTACAATACCTACAAACTTTTTAACCTAAAATATTTGTGAATTATAGAAATGCCGCTTGATTACAGAAGATTCAACGGTCCAGAGGATAGTGTACCCTACAAACGTTACACAAGGGACTATTTGAAGACGTATGATGAAGTTTTCAAGGAAGTGCTTGACGAGAAAGGTGTCCGCAAAGATGGACGCGCACTGGCCGAAGCCCGCAGCATGTGTATGTTTTGTATGTGTTTTCTTTGTTACGGAACAAAAACAATGGCTTTCAAAGTTACTTAACTGATAGAATTATATTATAATATAGTTATTATGTAGTACTTAGGTAGTCCCTCTTTTACAGGTGTACTTTTGCAGTAACTTACAACTTGTACTTATATTTTAATTTCTTTATCTACTAACATTCATTTGTATAATATTTGGAAATCTCTCAAGCAGTTTAAATTGCTTTATTATACATAAATGTATACAGGGTATCAATAAGCTGAAGTTAAATAATTAAACAATATTTTTAGTTGCAAGAACAGATATGGTGTCACAAGCAAAGGGCTCTTCGTATGTGGAGATGAAGAAAACTAAAGTAGTCTGTTCAGTATTCGACCCCAGGGAAATACCACATCAGAATGAATTCAGGTAAAATTTTCTACTTATTGCCAACTCGGCCATATAAGTTTTCATGTGTGTAACTGCCCAACACAGATGTTGGATTTTTCAAGCTGCGTAATGGCATCTAACATTGCTTGATGACTGCCATATACCTACAACGTGGAAGGGACATACCCGTAATAAATTGAACCACGGTCTATACTAGATCATTATAGTATAATGAAATTAAAATAACAGCCAAAGAACTAAAATATTTCAGCATTTTTATACAAAAGTGTGCAGCGGCTCAGGCAATTTGTATGGGAAGTATAGGAAAAGTAGATTTCCAATATAAGATAGTCAGAAAGTGAAAGAAGGAAAGAGAATTTACATATTAGTTTAGTTATATTTTTGGCATACAAGGAATAAATAAATGTTAAGTAACAATACTTTTTCTCAGAACAAATATCACGACATTCATAATCTGTCAACAGACTGTCAAATTAATTTTTCTTTATATTTAAAATGTGCAGCATCAAAGAGGTTGCGTGTAAACCTACAGGAATGTCAAAAATTTTTTTGGTGTTTCAACTGTTATTTTAATTTTATTATACTATAATGATCTAGTATAGCCTATGGTTTGATTTATTACGGGTATGTCTCTTTCACTTTGTATACAACTTAAAAAATTGTTTAAATCTCAAATAATTAACCTTAATTTTAAGATTATATACTTACAAATATGGAACTCTTCGAGTACACAGTGAGATTATCTCGTTTCACTTGCTTCTTATGTTAAAAAGTTAAGTTTCAAAATAAAATTAATTTTCAGCCAGCTCGGCCAAATATTCTGTGAAGTGAAGTTCGCACCTTTCTCCTGCCCTCGGAAACGTCGACCGCACGCTCCTGATGCTGAAGAGAGAGCTTTATCAGTGGCCCTGAGACAAGCCTTGGAGCCTACAGTGTGCAGACATCTGTTTCCGAATTACCAGGTTTGTACCCATTTTGTACCTCTAATAAATAATAGCATTAATAAATAGTTTCTGATTGTGCATCAGCACAAAGACCACCTCTCACCTATAATTCAGTATGAGCTGAGCTATGTCATTAAACAAGTTTATTTGCTAGGCAAATTTAAAAAACCCCTTACTGTCTAGAACGCCATCTCGTGATGTGAACCAGAACTATTGATACGACTTGATACTGACATCAAGTCGCTCTATGGATACTGTCGTCTATATATTTGCTATCAAACATAGCTAAAAACCACCACAAGGGAACTTGCTATCACGTAAAAAAACCGCATCAAAATCAGTCCATCCGTTCGAGCGCTACCTTGCCACATACAGACAGACCGATATTAGCGTCAAACTTATTACACCCCTCTTTTTTGTCAGGGGTTAAAAAGATTATACAGTAAGTAGTACAAGTAAGTTGTACTTTCATAGAACTGTCTCTTTTTCAGATTGATGTTTTCATATACATCCTAGAGCATGATGGCTCTTGTCTAGCTGCTGCTATAAATACAGCTGGCCTGGCCCTTGCCGATGCTGCAGTCCCAATGTACGACATCATCACAGCATGCTCTGTAGCAATAGTTGGCGATACCATGTTTGTCGACCCCACCGAAGCAGAAGAACACTTAGCCATAACCAGTCCAGAGCAAAATGGAAACCATGGAATAGTCACCATGTCTATGCTATCCGCACTCAAACAAGTGTCAGATTTTATGCAGATAGGGTCTTTGGACGTAGAATGTGTTAGGAAAGTGATCGACTTGTTGGAAGGGGAATGCGAAAAGATTGTGCCGAACATACAACGGGTGCTTGTCGTGAATGTTGTGCAAAATGTGGAAAGGCAGAAACAGCTGGATGCAGAGGCTAAGGAGAGAGAAGAGGTACTGAATGCAAAACTTGAAGAATGGAAAGCTTTATTAAATGCTGGATGATGACTATGTAGTTGTTTTTATTGTTATTGTTCCATTATGTAAGATGTTTTTAATTAATTAAAATTATTTTGTTCGAAATACAACATAAATTGCTCTCTTCGATTTACATGTTGTATCATTATGTATTAAGGCCGTACCTGAATTTTCTGGGGTCCAGTGCTGCCCCCATTTTAAATAAATCATTTTAAAGAAAACGAAGACAATTTAAAATTTTGCTACTACCAAGTCCTAAATAACCCTTCAAAGTATTTTATGAACTACTGTTTACAGTTTAAAGTGAGAATGTTAAGCTTTACTACGCACATTTGCGAAAAACTGCCACTTTTGGCAAATGTGCATAGTAAAGCTTAACATTCTCATTGTAAACTGTAAACAGTAGTTCATAAAATACTTTGAAGGGTTATCTAAACTCAATGATGACAAAGAATAAAATATAGAGATAAACACCATTCATAAGTTACCTGATACCTTTTATTATAAATCACAATAAATGCCACTTAAATCTAAAAGTATCAATATCACTGTTAATCCTCGGGCTTCTCTGGAGGCGGCCCGCATGGCTGCAACATCCGCTCCATCAAATTGAACTTAACTCGAGCTTTTGACTCATTTTCGACGATAGCAAAGTAACTAAGCAGGTCTGGGTGGCCCATGTAACTGCAGCACGAGTCACGGTGTTGGTTCGTCAACCATTCGTATTTCGTCGTGTCGGCGTGGCCGGTACCGATGTATTTGCTCTGAAGATGTTCGAGCTGACTGTGAATGTTGTATCTTTCACCCATTTTCTGAAAGAAAATTGAGGTTATAAGAATCTACAAGAAATACGGTAAAGTAGGTTTTCTTAACAACTACATCAACACGAAAATACATACATTTGAGATTGATTCTAAATCTTTTGCTGGTTATTATGAAATCTGTTATATTTATGATACAGAAAACCAAAACCACAACAAAATAATTTGATTGAATACGCCTGTCAACGTCAACCAACAGTGTCAACGCCCTATAATTTTACCTTACTGACGTTGATAGATGTCAAACTAACAATTTCTTTTTGTTCAAAGCTCGGACGCTACTCTACAACTAGGTACTCTACTATACTATAGGTACCGGATCACTGGATGAAATAGAAATAGAAAATCTTATTTGGAGCATAAATATAACAAATGACATTGAACATGATAGAAAAAACAAATAATGGATGACTACTCTGATAGGATGCCGACGTCCAAGTGTGCTCGGATTACGGGTTTACACAGTACGAGTCTCAGAACAATCCCTTAACTCAGGTACGAGTAGCGTCTGATTAGCTATTAATTTGTGTCCGAGCGTACTCTTATATATAGTGAAAACCCGGCATGAAAGTAGTAGGTACACTATCCATGAATGGTCCATTCTCAGGACGCTTGTGCATTGCTCCGAATCAGAATCATATTCAAATCAAATCCAAAACGAGAAAAATTCGGACGGAAAATTCTTGAGTAGCGTCTGTGCACTGCAGCCGAATCCGAATCGAATTCGTGAATTTCGAGGCCACCGATTTCGTTAGTGCACCGCCAGACTTTGATTAGAGAGGCCGCATTCACTATGTGTCCTGTCAGCATTTAACCGCCGTCAGTTGCTGGCACTATTATTATACTTATTATTTATTTACCCCAACCGTTGTATGGAAACATACGAATTGACACGTCTCAGTTTACATTTTTTGCTGGAAAATGTTGGTAGACCTAATTATATGTTAAACTAGGCAATCAGACATCAAACGCGATGTCAACATATGGACACCCCTCATGCAAAACATAGAGAGAATTATTTTTGACTGCTTATTTGAAGGCCATAACTACTGATTTCGAGGTTCGTCCCGGAACAAAAGATATTCGTATTGACGAGTTTTTCAATCCCCCATCAACTTTTTATAACATTTCCCACAAATTAGTATGTCGGGTATTTACCCCAATCTACCCGTTGTATGGGAACATACGAATTGACATGTCTAAGTTTAAATTTTTTAGTGGCATATATATTTTTAACCTAGTTATATTTTAAAATATGCAAATAGACATCAAATGAGATTATATCTGTATATTGAATATGGCTAATTTAGTTATGGCTATTTGAGATATATTACAGATAATTAGAGGACTCGCACTAATTTATTTGGGTTCCGTACCCAAAGGGTGCAAACGGGACCCTATTACTGTGACTCCGCTGTCTGTCCGTCTGTCACAGGTCTCTATCTCTTGAACCGTAATAGCTAGACACTTGAAATTTTCACGGATTATGTATTACTGTGGCCGCTATAACAACAAATACTAAAAATAAAATATGGTTAAAAATTCAAAATTCAAAAAAAAAATTCAAAATTCAAAATATCTTTATTATCATAGGATATTTATAATAATAATAATAATCACTCTTAATAATAGTCACTTTGTTTTGTTTTGCACAAATGTTGACGTCAAATCGTTACTTACAGCTAAGTTTACGCCACTTCCTAGTAAAGGGGGTCGTCATAGAAAAAACGTGTTTCTTCAGCGTTTTAAAACATTGTACGGTGGTACGGAACCCTTCATGAACGAGTCCGACTCGCACTTGCCCGTTTATTAATAAATATTTCAATCTACCCACCAAACGGGTAGATACGGGTATTTACCCGGTGCATATCGGGTATACATACCCGGGTATATGCCCATCTCTAGTGACAACGTCCGGTGTTCGTAAGGGGGCGTCTATAAATTACGTGAGATGTTTAAGGGGGGAGGGGGGTCGAGTCAAATCTCATCTATTCTTACGTTGGAGAGAGGGGGGGGGGGGTCTCGGCAAATATCACGTAATTTTTTTTCTGATTGAAACAAAAAATAAATATACTATTTTGGTCCATTTAATCCAGATTGTACATTCTTAAGCGTAATCGTAATACGATTAAGATCATTCACTAATTCGTTCGAAACAAAATAATTTCATTCATACTTTGACGTTATACATCTACTGACTGGTCAAACCACCATATTTGTTTTATACCAAATAGCTCAATTTAATCTGAATTTACGGTACAGTGTAGCCCGCCTGTCTATTGTTAAATTTTTATTACACTTATAATTAAACTCTCAGTAATATTGATTACTAGTCTTAACTAGTCGTAAATAAAAGCACGAAGCATTTTTTTTTTCTTTTTACAATGACAATCCAACGCGTTTACGTAAGAAACCCACATTTTGAAAAATCTCACGTGAGATTGGGGTATGGGGGAGGAGGTTGAATAAAATCTCACGACATCTCACCTGGGGGGGAGGGAGGGACAGAAAATTTTAAAAAAACACCTCACGTAATTTATGGACGCCCCCTAACCAATATTACCTACTTAAATAAAGGTAATTAATTATCTATAATATCAAACTATCAATAGTACACAGATACACTTTCACGTCTTTATCCCTAACGGGGTAGACAGAGCCAAGGGCGGTAAAGCCCAGGCCACTTTTAGCGTAATGGTGGGCATGAAGGTGGAAAAGGGAAATCATAATAGTGATGGGTTGCTAACCGCATCGCCTATTCATATGATTCAGATTCTCGCCCATTCCCTCAATCGGCTTTTACGATCTGCACGGGAAGAGAAGCAGCTGGTACATTCTAGGTTTTTTCTTTTCTCCCAGACCAGCAAAGAAGAACTATAAATAGTATCGATGTTATAGCAATAGCAGAAACATTAACACTGTCGATATTATACATTAATTTCTATATTTTCGCGCAACACTATCGGGCGAGACGGGACAGTGGGCGGGGCGTGCAACGTGTGCTTCCCTCCCTGTACCTCACCCGAAATTCGAATATGAATCGAATTCGAGTGGGTGCACAGCCGTACCTACAATTTCTACGGCGGCCAATTCGAGTCGGTTTTGATCCGAAATAAAAACGACCCGAAGTGAGAATTCTTGGTTTGAATACGAATCGGATTTGAACCGTTTACGACTAAGTGCACAAGCATCCATACAATCACTAGGAAGGCCAATTTGAGTCAGATTCGGATTTGATTTGAATATGATTCGGATTCGGAGCAATGCACAAGCGTCCTCAGGGTCCATCCGCATTAATTACTGTTGCTATGAGCAACTGTTTTAATAAAGCCGCCATTTTTAAATTCCATATCAGTCAAAATTTGTTTTGTGATTTTGTTTGATCAATAGTATAAACTGCTGACAATTTTAGATATATACATTTAGGAGATATACACAATGACGAATATAATGGAATCAATTGATTTAGAAGATACTGACAGTAACAGCCTAAAGAAAGAAGCAAAGAAGATTGCACGTAAGAAGCATCAAGAGACTTTCAAAAAACCAACACATTTATTTTTGCATGAAAAATGTCTTACAGCAATAGTAAGTAATTTAATGCATTGTCATCATCAACAAGGCTTCAGCCTTCACCTTGCTATGTCTAAATCCTGGACCCAATGCGAATGAAAAAGCAGGATAAAATGAACAAGCGAACGACTTGCTTTTGGGGCGAACGTGGGACGAACACAGGAAAGGCGCTGGATCGAAATTCAAACCTCATGATTTCAGATGGCATGGTTCAAATTTTTGTTAATCCACTTTAGGTCTAAACCCAGTGGGCATAGCCCAGAGGATTCTTGAATAAAATCCCTGTAGTGAGTCTACGGTTGTCAGAGTGGTATTCCACCGTGCAATACTTAAATATATTTAAGTTAGGTACCTACCCTCCTAATCTTAACCTAACAAGGGTACGCTTTCCAGGGCCTCCCAAATCCCAGAGCTATGAATACCTAATCAAATACTACAGCTGACTTGTTCCCGCGTCTGACGCGAATTTACCATCATGAACGTCAAACTGGTAATCCTAATAATCCCGCACCATCTCCCACTAGCTTCCTTGGTAGTGAAGGATGGAACAAAACAACTGACTATATGTTACTTTCGCAATGATTTCAGCCCAAGCCCAAGAATGCTACTCACATAGTCTACGCTTATTATCATAACAATTACATAACAAAACTGGAAAATCTAGAAATACTGTACAATGTTACTCATTTACATCTCCAATGGAACAAAATAGAGAAGATCGAAGGTCTAGATAGGATGTACAAGTTGAAGAAGTTGTATTTAGGCAACAATAAGGTCAGCGTTGTGGAGAATTTGGAGAGCTTGAAATTTTTGGAAGAGCTTCATATTGAAAAGCAGAATCTTGACAGCACTGATGGTCTTTGTTTTGATCCGAGAACTATGATGGTTATTGGGGTAAGCGCTCAAACACGAATGGCACGTTGTCAACGGCAGCTCGACTGCAGGTCAGCGGCTGCCGTCGAGCGAGTGGTGTCGACGGCTACCGCCGACCTGCAGTCGAGCTGCCGTCGAAAACGTGGCTTTCGTCTATAGTATGAGCTCTAAGCTTTTTTTATTAAGTATCTTTGATCTAGAATTTCCCACTGCCACTTTTCCGCACTATTCACTAACATTAGATTTTTTATTTAAATGAGTTGTAGGTACTTATTATACAAAACTTCAATGCTTCCCATCAGTATGTCTTTATCGGCATCAGAAGTGGGATATTCCTTTTTAGGGTTCCGTACCCAAAGGGTGCAAACGGGACCCTATTACTGAGACTCCGCTGTCTGTCCGTCTGTCTGTCTGTTCGTCTGTCACAGGGCTCTATCTCTTGAACCGTAATAGCTAGACACTTGAAATTTTCACCGATTATGTATTACTATGGCCGCTATAACAACAAATACAAAAAATAAAAAAAAGTTAAAAAATAAAGAGAGTCGTCATACAAAAACGTGTTTTTATAGTGTTTTAAAACATTGTACGGAGGTACGGAACCCTTCATGTACGAGTCTGACTCGCACTTGCCCGTTTATTTATCGAATGCGTAGCTAGCTATCACTGGGGTCAGATTTTTCCATATGCCTAAGGCATCTGTCGTACTCGTACGTAGCCGTAGCACTCCGTAGCTCTGTTAACTAGTAACAACATTAATTTTTAGACACTAGTCGACTAGTGTGCAGGTTTCGTCACGATGTTTGTTGTTGTAGTTGAAAAGAATCAAATCGAACCCACGCACCTATGAGGATTAAACTCATGCCTCACAGACGCAGAACCAGCGGCTAAACTACTTGTCCACCACCGCTTTTCATTGTTTTTGTGTTGTATGGGTATCAGAAGTGGGATCAATAGTAAATGAACAAACTTAACGAGTGTACTGTTCTCCCTATGAGAAGTTTGATTGACATGTAGTTTCGTGCAAACATTGGTTATAAAATATGTCTGGGTTCAGACTGAGGAATAGTCAAGCCTATCGTATAGTACAAACTTACAGTACTTACATTTGCACATCGTCATCATCAGCCTTAGCAATGATCCCATTTCATTTGGGGTCAGCTCTCCTTATCTTCTCGCTAGTTTTCCCTATTGTGAATCATGTCAGGGGTTACCCCCATCGTCTTCATATATTTTTATTAGTACTGAACGATTAATTTATTTTACAGGCTTCACTACGAATTCTTAATGTTTCTGAAAACAAATTAACAGATATGACTTGGGTGAAGCCTCTTCGGAGATTGGAAGTGTTGATCGCTAAGAAGAACACATTGGAAGATTATCATGTAAGAAAGATTAATAATACTCTTCAGTTATTGACCATCATGAGTCTAGGTACGAGTAGTATGATCTATTTCTGTTCACTCGTGGTGGGGCTTCTACGTTACGCCTACGTTAGACTCTGTGCGGCAAGAGAACCATCATGGCGTAAAATGGAACTAACACTACGTTTTTTACAATGCCACCCGATTGGGACGTTCTTTCGATTGAATACTATCTCGTGTTGAATCTCTTCAAGTATCGTGTTGTTTTCTTGTGATTTTTGTTCAAAATTATATCGAAAAAGGGTAAAAGCCTTATGCAGTTCTACGAGAAAAACAGCAGCGCCCCCAAATTCTACGACGGTTCTCTTTCCGCACAGACTCTAGCTAATATTTGAATCCATTGCAGTTGCTCAAAGGCTGAAACTGGATGCTTTATATCCATTTAATGTTACAGACCGTAGCGGACGAAATGTGCACGTTAATTTCTCTCGTTGATGTCAACTTCACTGGAAATCCAATGACGAAGAAGCACCGCTACAAGGAGACCATTATTGCAAGATGTGCTCAGCTGCGTGAGTTATATACTTACTTGTAATAACATAGTGACTAATATATGGGACTTGAAAGCTTATTCAATAGCCTTAGATATTATGCTGTCGAATCCAAACTATAGAAATTTCGGATTTTAGACTTTTCAGCTACGAACAATAATGCTCTACTCGTAGAATCGTAAATAATCCCGAAAAATCATTCCAAGCGATATGTACCGCGGCGGGCGGGGATTAAAATATGAACAGCGCGGCGCGACAGTTCGCCGTGACACTCGAGTCGTGCGGTTGCATCGCAAGAAGTTTCCTTTGAGAATATTGCTATGTGTTTGCGATAATCGATTCATTTTAAAACTGCCGTCATGTGCCGTGAAGTGGTGTAAAAGCTATACAGACATACACAGGACTCACCTTTCATATGTAAGTAAATAAACATTTTAATATTGTACCTCATCGCTCGTGGTGTTGACCGCGGCCCTGTCGGTTGAGCAGCCGGATTCGGGGAGCTAGCTGCTTGACCGACATGACGCGTACGTGACCTTGTCGCGACCAATCGCATGCATCTTTGTCTATGTGTGCGTTCGAGTGTTTCGTTGTAATTACTGTTCGTTTGTTTGCGTAAATGGAATCAGAATCAAAGCGGTGAATGTAGGAGCGTTAGGTATCTAGAGAATTATATGTCGATGCTTTTCAGAGATAAATAAATGTTTTAATCTCCAACGTTCTCAGTCCGTTGTGTTAACTACATACCTATTTCCACAATGCGTACTATATGAAGTGTATTATTGAAGTGCCTTTCCTTCATCCTATCCCCCACCGTCGCATACTGGCGGCTTGGCAGAGGGGCTTCAAGGAGGGCATTGCATGACTGAGGTCGAGCCCCTGCCCCGTTCTCTCAAGTTCTGATAAATTATTTTAGTTGTCATCAGTAGTGAGCTACAGGGTGATAACTTCTGAATATGTAGGTACTTCTGATAGTCACTCCCAGACTCCTAACAATCTCTCTCTCATTCGCTTTTCCTTCTCCACTTAACACGGTCTTGAGCATCCTTGGTTGTAAGACCATATTGGCACGCATATCATCCTTGACCTTCTTGCAGTTTGTCTATGTTACTCGTATATCACGGACATGAAGGCTGCCACGGATGCGGGTGTTTCTTCCGCGATCTCTCCGTGATACTCCGCATATCCAGCGCAACATATGTATCACCGTGACACGCAGTTCCTGCTTGTGTCGCTCAAGTAACGGCCACGCTTCACTGCCATATAAAAGGACAGGTTTTATGATGGATTTGTAGACCTGTCCCTTTAACCTAACCGGCATTTTGGGGTCACAAATAATACCAGTCACCTCTCGCAACTTTGCCCATGCGGCAGATGTACGGGCCTTGACGTCGGCATCGATGTCTCCCGACGCGTGAAGTACACCAAATATTTAAACTGGTCCATACGCTTGACCAAGTCTTCGCCTATGAGTACGGGTGCCAGAGGATCTTAGATCCCAGACTCCTAACAATCTACGTATTTATACGTATCGCAATCTACAGGAGTATTAGACGCTGCTGTCATCCACGACACTTCCAAAACGTTCCTGCAGAGCTTCGACAAGACCATAAGACTCCGCCAGCTCAATAACAAGAACAAACACGAAATGACTGACCGAGGGGTGGAGGAATTCTTCGATTTGAACATGCTACCGGGCCCGCGGGCGCAGAGCGCGCTGTCTATCTCCGAGTTCTCTAACCAAAAGCCGAGAGGTGAGTCCATTAGTCTCTTCTCCATCTAAGCGCGTTCCCGGTTGCATCCTCAGCTGTGCTGCTCTGGAGCCCGGGGTGCGCTTTCCCGCTTTTTCTTCTCCAAATATAACATGCACGTTAATGGTCACCCAAGGATGCCAAAGACCTTGCGAAGTGGAGAAGAAATTGCCGAAACAGTTAAAATGATTCGGCTGTAATTTTACGATCAGCCACCTGCCTGACGTCAACCCTCTGAGAATTTATTTGTTCGAGAAGTTTTATCGCCACGGCGCCGCCCGACGTTAACCCTCCTTGGGAATGCAATTGTATTGTAGCATTTGTAGCACAAGAGGTTTGTACTTAAGTCCTTTAGTCGCCTCTTACGACATCCACAGGAAGAGATGGAGTGGTCATATTTTAACCCGGAATTACACGGGGAGGCATCCATTCCGGCCCGGGCCGTTGCGAGCCGTTTGGTCTGAATCGTACCTTACATCACTTTACAGTTACTGCCATCGACTCCACCTACACATTTATGCCGCGGGCCTTCTGGCGCACCCGGCCGGCCCCGTCTCCTCGCGAGACAACAGCCCCCCCAATGGAGCCCCCGCCCCCGGTGAAGCAGCCCGTTACCGACGCAAACCAACAAACCATCAAAGGAATCCTGAAGAAACCCATGCCAATGAAATATTTATCGTAATTTTAAGGTTTTAGAGTTTGTAATATGTTTTGATTAAATTATAAATTCTACTTAATTATGAATGTTATTTCCCGTAGACAGCATAGCATTCCTTATATTCGTCAACTTGTGTAGGAGTGAGAAGCTACATAATTTTACGCTCTTCACATACTTACATCCCACGGCGGCAATAAATGCTTCCCTTTATTTCATATTCTCTTTGCTCTTCATGTAAAATGGGAGGCGATGATGAAAAATGAATGATTTTTTTTTAAAATAAGTATATATGTCGTAGTTGGATGGTATAAACCGCTAATTCACGAAACCTCTAGTTGTTTGGCATTACAGCTCGGTTTTGTTAAACAGCGGAATATCGTTCAGCTGGATTGTCTAAGATTGCGCAACATGTTACGTTCATTTAAACCGCTAACCACGTTCCCAAACGGCTATTGCTTTTGTGAAACAGTAGCGGTAATCCGCTGTTTGATGAAACCGTTAAACAATCCAACTGCGACACATGCATGATAAGGATTTGGTGTAGGGTTACCATAATGGAATATGGAAACTGGGTGTCTATTAGAATACAGATTTTTTCGACATCGAATTTAATTTCTCAGACAACTATTCCACGATATTTATTGCTATAGGTTTGCCCTTACCTAGTAAAATGGATAGAACTTTTCTAGCACTTGCCGGCCGCTGCCGCGGCACGCTCGCTCGGCTCGTGCGTGTGTTGGTCGCAGTTCTAACCTAACCTAATCTATAGGTTTGCCCTAATCTAGTAAAATGAATAAAGCATTCCTAGCACTCGCCGGACGCTGCCGTGGCACGCTCGCTTCACTCGCTCGCCATTGTCACTTCGTAGGCATTCTACATTGTATATAATTTCTTTAGATAGAATTGTTCAACTTGTCTAGCAGCATGAATGAATACAAGTCGTTCATTCCATCCAGCGTATTAGGGTTTGCTGTTTTACAAAATCGAGCTGTAATGCCAAACAGCTAGAGGTTTAGTGAATTAGCGGATTATACCATTCAACTGCGACATATATACAAATAGTAAACTTAAAATGTATCATATCCTATTAAATACTCATCCAACCCTCCTTTTGCGCTGTGTTGCAGTCGGATAAGAATAAACAAATTCATAAAGCATATTAAAAACATCTGTGCCTCTTACTGGTGACATTGACCATTGACGTTGAAATATCGTAGAAATTTATGTGGAAAAATTTCAGGTTATAAAAGATAAAACAAAACTTTAAAATTTATTTTTTCTTTCTTATACATTTGTTAAATAGTTCAAAAAAATCATGGATCGAATTACAGAAGCGTTAAATATATTAAACGAAGAATCCACAGGTAAATCCTTGTAAAGTCGCAATAGTATCAAAATTTAAGTACTCTTCTGATAACACAAATAAATTGCCTTTTTAGCGTTATATCTTGCCGGAGATGTAGCCGAGACATGTTTTCTGGAGCCGCTGGTGTTCCATCGAGAATATGTTGCTAAGAATTTACCCGTGGTGCTGCGGGGCGGCTGTGCAGCATGGCCCGCGACTTTGAAGTGGAATGCTAGTTATTTTCGGTAAAATCTTACTTAGTACTTAAGCAAGCACTCTGTCAAGCGGCGAAATGGGTGTAAAACCCATGGAATAATTTTTGGTTCCAAATAGTCTGCAAGTGTAGGTCTAAAGGGCAAATTACCTTTGTAAATACTAGTAGCCCCAAACTTTGAACTCGCGATATATCTCGGTAATCCCATGACTGATTTGGCTCGAATTTAATTATTCTATAAATTGTCTGTTACAGAGAGAAGTTTCCAAATAAGAAAGTGACAGTAGCTATCACTCCAAATGGCCTGGCTGATGGTGTTACCACTGACGACAGTGGAGTAGAGCACTTTGTAATGCCTTACGAGGTAGAAATGCCCATGTCTGAGTTTTTAGACAGCCTTGATGCTAAAAGGTAATTTAATTTGATATTAAAAAGTGGATACTTTTTAAGAACCCCGCCCGGACGCTCCCTGGACGCCAGAACTACGTTCAAACTAGGACAAATCTGAAGAGACCCGGACGGATGGCAGGCATAACAATACAAGATTTTTATATTGATTCTGTTATAATTCCAGAGACAAATATATAACATACATCCAGCGGCAAAACTCCAATTTGACAGAAGACTTCAAAGAGCTCCTATCAGATGTGGGACCAGACGTCTCATTTGCCAGTGAGGCATTCAACAAGAGGCCTGATGCAGTCAACTTCTGGATGGGGGACGAGAGAGCCATCACATCTAGTAAGCTTTTTATTGAATTTTCTGCTGTCAAGCTATGTGAGATGCCCTTAATGCAGGTCGCAAAATCTGACACCAGTGTTGGCCACTTACAGACACAAAAACAAACTATATTTGTTTTATTTTTCAGTGCACAAAGACCCATACGAAAACATCTACTGCGTAATAGATGGTTTCAAAGAGTTCATCCTCATCCCTCCAACAGACCTACCCTATGTGCCATACAAGAGATACCCCCAAGGGGCGTTTAAGAGAGTAGAAGGCCAGTGGCAGATTGTACCCAGTTCTGGACAAAGTTCAGGGTGCTGCGGTGAAGATGGTAAAGAAGACGATGTGGGGATTCCCTGGATATGCATTGGTAAGTAAATGTACTGTGGGAGGGCCTGAAACTACGTCAAGCGACGGGCGACCGTTGCGGGCTTCCGTGCGTGCCTCCGCGCGCGGGCTCGCCGAATACGCAACGCAGAGACCGGGTTATAGAGTGTCAGCTAGTTTAATTTGGTCCGGACTCCACCAAAGCGGAGATGTTCGAAGCGGAGACGAAAAGAGATGTTTTTCAACAAAGGTGCCCCCCTAAAGCTGAGTACTGACTAGAGTCAGTACGCATCTCCGCTAGAGTCTACTCTAGCTCTAGATGTTTGCCCGCGCGAAACTGAGTTGCGTGCGGCGAGCGTTGGATTGTAGTTGGCGTACAATCATGCCTTTTTTTCATCTGGCAGCCCTGTAGCGGTGCCGCTCACTACATGCCGCTCACATCTCGTCTCCGCTGCGTCCAGTCGGCCGTCGCCAGCTTGCGAGGTACAGCTCACATCTCCGCTAGCTCGATCGTGCTATACAAACATGATACATCTCCGCTCGGTGGTATCCACTTAAGCTGAGTGGAGCCGAGATGTGTGAATAACGAATTTCTATTGGTTGTTCGAAACACAGCTCCTCTCCTCTCGTCTCTGCTTTGGTGGAGTCCGGGCCTAACGACGTACATTTACAGTTGTGACGATAGAGAATTTAATATATTACTACGTACGTTGAACTTGAACTACGTTTCCTGATGAAGAAGTCGATCCAGAGTCAGCCATTTACGTTATCGTTACCAAATTTGTCGTGATCTCCTAATCTAAGCTAAGCTCCTAAAATAAGCTACATTTCATTCTTGATGGCCTCCTTCGATCTTAAGTCCATGATTTATTAAGCGCGGTATTGGGTTTTACTGCCCTTGAGTCTATCTACTTCATGAGGGGACGTCAAAATGTGTAAAATATGTGTGTCTTTCCTCATTAATTTATTATTATACATTTAGCTAAATTATTAAATATTATCAACCATAAATATTCATCAGCGACATGCTTCGTCAAAAAGTACAAAAGTTTATGCGCAACATGCTTCGTCAATCCTCATGAATCTATTTGATTTGTTCCAGACCCCCTAACGCCAGATTTCACGAAATACCCGGAATTCCACAAAGCGAACGTGTTCAAAGTGCGCGTCAACAAAGGAGATTGTCTATACCTCCCTAGTCTATGGTTCCACCACGTGACGCAGAGCCACGGTTGTATAGCTGTCAACTACTGGTATGACATGGAGTTTGACATCAAATACTGCTATTTCAAAATGCTCGAGACCCTGTGTGCTAAATACTAAAGTAGACAAAGATGACTGTCTACCTGTCAAGTGTATTGTTCTACCATGTGACATAGAGCCAAAGTTGTACAGCTGTCAACGTACAACATGGAGTTTGATATAAAATACTGCTATTTCAAAATGCTCAAGACCCTGTCATGTGTATGGTTCAACCACGTGACGCAGAGTCACAGTTTTATAGCTGTCAACTACTGTTAAAGCATGGAATTTGGCATCAAATACTGTTATTTCAAAATGCTGAAGACTAATAACAAATTGTATTTCTTCTTTGCTGGTCTGGGAGAAAAGAAAAAACATAGAATGTACCAGCTGCTTCTCTTCCCGTGCAGATCGTAAAAGCCGATCGAGGGAATGGGCGAGAATCTGAATCATATGAATAGGCGTCAAATGCGGTTAGCAACCCATCACTATTATGATTTCCCTTTTCCACCTTCATGCCCACCATTACGCTAAAAGTGGCCTGGGCTTTACCGCCCTTGGCTCTGTCTACCCCGTTAGGGATAAAGACGTGATAGTGTATTGAAGTAAAAATAGGTATCAATTTTTATACTAAACGTGGCCTTTGGTTCTTGTGGCCTATGGCTCTGTCTACACCATTGGGGATAAAGACGTGATAATTTAAACTATTTGTAAAATCTAGTCATTTAAAGATTTACGGGTGCTTATCGAATAATATTAATATGTCATACTTTATGTATAAGAAAAATGTGATAATTTTGTATTTAAATGTAGATCGTTAATAAAAAACAAAACATTTTTTCTTTTTTATTCATGGATGAGTATTACGATTAGAAGTAGCTGTAAAATATTTGACAAAGGTGTTACGCCGGCACTACTTCTTTTTTGCAGGATGTGTTTGATGTGCTGCAAAAAGAGAAAAGTAAAAAAAAAATAGGAATAAGTTGAGCCGTGTGGTTCCCGGCAGAGTAGAATAGAACCACTCAAGACTTCCCGTGGACGTCGTAAAAGGCGACTTAGGAAACACAAGCTAAACAAAACATCAATGAGACCTCTCCAACCCGTCTGGCCAGCGTGGAGAGTGTAGGCCCAATCCCCTGACTGCTCTGACTAATATATGGCTCTGGCAGTACAGAGAGGGTCGTGCTCCTGCAGTGGCGACTAAAAAAGTCCTGACGATGATGATGGACGTCAGAACGGACGATACCACATGACGATCATGTAGCGAGGTTCGGCCAACACCCTGCCGAAGCGTTCTCTTACCATGACCTGATTTTCATGTCCTAAAAAGTCCGTTGTCCCAAGTTAAAACCTAAAATTCTTATGCAACGCAATTTTGGTGCTATTAATGTGGAAAACTTGCGAAGGGATGCTTTCAGCTGCGACTGGGACTCTGTGATTAATGCTGATTCAGCTAATACCCAGGTCGAGAAATTTAATGATATCGTGTTGGGTCTCTTTGACCGGCATGCACCTTTGCGGCCTGTGCGGGTAAAACATCTTCCAGCACCATGGCTTACTGACGAAATCAGGGCTGTACAAGCGAAAAAAAACAGGGCTTGTGCTAAATTTAAAAGTGATCCAGACAGATACCGCGACCAATACGTTAAGGCACGAAATCACTGTAACAAGGTGTGTAGGGAGGCTCAAAAACGCCACATTTCTCAATCAGTCCAAAGCGGAGACCCAGCAAAGGTCTGGAAATTTCTAAGATCAATTGGAGCTGGAAAATCACAAAACACTAATCAATCAAACTTTGATATTGATGGCTTAAACAACCATTTCTCTTCATCTGTTGGTCTTGATAACAACACCAAACAAAAAACAATAAAATCTCTTCAGTCACGAACAGCTCCGGTCACACCTTCCTTTACTTTCTCACCTGTTGCCGATTGTGATGTTGAGAAAATTGTCCGCTCATTATCGTCAAATGCTATTGGTAGTGACGGCATTGGTCGTACTATGATTATTCCTATTCTTGATATCCTTCTCCCAATCTTGACTACTATCATAAATAATTCCCTTGCATCTGGTACTTATCCCAATGCCTGGAAAGAGGCAAACATCACTCCTTTGCCCAAAAAGAACAAGCCTGGCTCTTTCGCAGACTTCCGTCCTATTTCTATACTCCCTTTCCTCTCTAAAGTCCTTGAGCGAGTTGTGCAGTCACAACTTAATCACTTTCTTAATGTTAACAACCTGCACAATCCTCAGCAATCCGGTTTCCGTCCTGGTCATAGTACGACTACCGCTTTAATTAAGATCACGGACGACATACGATTAGGTATGGATAATCAGGAGCTGACAGTTTTAGGGCTCCTCGATTTCAGCAACGCGTTCAATATGGTAGATTTCGATATACTATTAGGTGTTTTACAATCTCTTAATATATCTCCAACGGCAATTGAGTGGTTTCGATCCTACCTGTATGGGCGCCGTCAACGTGTGCGCATTGAGAATAAATACTCTTCTTGGTGTGATGTCACTGCCGGTGTACCGCAGGGTGGTGTTTTGTCTCCTCTGTTATTTTCTCTTTTTATAAATTCGATTACTGCTCAGCTTCAGTCTTCTTACCACCTATATGCAGATGATTTACAAATCTACGCTAAGGGTTCTGTCGATAATTTTTCAGCTACAGTTGATAAAATCAACAATGATCTTGAATGCATATCTGCCTGGAGAAAGTCACATGGCCTCTTAGTTAATCCTACCAAGTCACAGGCAATCATTATTGGCAACCCTCAACTTACCTCTAAATTAGATTTGGGACTTCTACCACAAGTTGAGTTCAATGGGGTTGTCATAAGTTATAGCGATAAAGTAAAAAATCTAGGTATCTGGATGGATAGTAAGTTTTCTTGGCTTCCACAAATTGCTGAATTAAGTAGAAAGCTAGTTGGTGTTTTTTGCTCGTTTAAAAGACTGAATAAGTTCCTTCCTGTAGATACCAAAATTATGCTTGCAAATTCCCTCCTACTTCCTATCCTTGACTATGCCGATACCTGTTACCTTAATCTTACTGTAGAGCAACTTACCAAGCTTGAGCGCCTCCAAAATCTTTGTATTCGGTTTATTTTCGGTCTCCGGAAATACGATCATGTCTCCCATTTTCGCTCCCAGCTCAAGTGGCTACCTATCAAACGTCGCCGGGAATGGCATATTCTTTCACTCCTGTTTTCCATATTATTCAATCCTGCATCCCCTAGGTACTTAAGGGAACGTTTCGTTTTTTACAGTGAAATTGCAACTCGTAAATTACGCAGCTCCGAAAATTTGCGACTAATCATTCCTGATCATTCCACCCGGTTTTATTCTCAGTCCTTCACTGTAGAAGCTGTTCGGCTTTGGAACGCACTGCCACTGTCCATCCGACAGGCTCGAACGCTAGCCAGCTTTAAATCACAAGTCAAATCACACTTCCTTTCTTCTTTGTAAGTCACTCTTTTCCTTTCGCATCTTGTTTAGGTTCTTACTTTCTTTCGTGTACACTATCTTATTTATATATATATATAAATATATGTATATATATATATATATATAATATAAATAAGAATATATATATATATATATATATATATATATATATATATATATATATATGTAAATATTTTTCATATAAGAATGTATTATATGTATTCTATAACATTTTATTTGTATATCTCCTTTGAAATATTGCACCTCACCTGTAACATATCTAAATTTCTTTTGTATCCATACTACCCTAAGGTTGCCTGGAAGAGATTGCTGTGCGATAAGGCCGCCTTTTGTATGCTAACATTTATCTCTATTATTTATGTATAATTTGTTAAATTGTGTGCAATAAAGAGTAAAATAAATAAATAAATAAAAGCACGGGTAGACTTGGAGTGGTCCTATTCTACTCTGCCGGGAATTACATGGCATACTACTGACGTTACTTCATGCGAATTGCTGGGCCAACCGGCGGCTGCAGTATGATG
Source organism: Acrobasis repandana (assembly GCA_963576875.1). NCBI lineage: Eukaryota > Metazoa > Arthropoda > Insecta > Lepidoptera > Pyralidae > Acrobasis > Acrobasis repandana. The sequence continues at coordinate 7,742,625 of OY756238.1, forward strand.
GGGCGTCATATCATAGCAGATATTAGCCGACAGTGGACGCTGCGTCACCCGACAGTCATTTTATATAAATTTCGTGGATCCGTTTTGCGCAATGATAGATACCTAATGTTGATGAAGTTAGGGTCAGAACACACCGAGACGCTCCGCGACGCGAAGTGGCGCGCACTTTAAAAGATATATAGAACTTGTTTACTACACAATAAGATACAGAATTTAGTAAGAGCCCGCAGCAGAAATTAGTCTCTGTGTGAACTGACCCTAAGGGTTGAAACTGCTTTAAGCGAAGACCCGCGACGGGTTCAGTCCGTTTCGTCACAAGCTACGTTGGACAGAGACACGTGACTCGCGACGGTTTCAGCTATCTCTATCGCACGTAAGGTTTGTGACAGAGACAGACTGAACCTGTCGCGGGCGTCTGCTTTAGACATGAGTAATCTCGACTCCGAGGAGTGTTTCGGCTCACTGAATCATACTCCGCATCCGGTACCGACTTATCTTAATGATTCCTACTCCCTTATTGGCTCCAGCTCCGAGGTCCGCTAAGTTTCGCTATTGAATCTACAGAATAAAGACGTCCTTTCTGGTACCGGTTTCAATACAGAATAATATTAACTCCCGACTCCCGATTCCTCCCGAGACGCGGTGGAGCCGAAACGTGGCTCGCGGTTCGCGACCCGACAGGCGCCGCCGATCCCCTGCGGGACTAAGATCGGTGCGGACTCAATAACTCGCGGAAGCCGATAACGATTACCGGGATTCAGTACGGGTATCGGCTCCTGTTGATGCATCAGCTCATTTAAATATTCGAATCCGGAGTTACCCATGTCTAGTCGCGACGTAGTTTCAAGCATTACCCTTCCATAGTATTTAGGTACAGTTCGCCAGTATACTTACCATGATGTCAGGGTAGATGTTAGACCGTGGAGTCATGTACTTCCGCTTGCAGATACCCCTGGCTGTACAGATACCGACGGTGTTCTGAGTGACGCAAGGCCCGCCCTCCATCCACGCGCGTATGCCCACCTTGCGGCAGAAGTTCTTGTTGCATATGGTTATCGTGACGTTTTCTGGGGGAAATAACATATATTTTTATAGGGAGCCCGTCAACCTTTCTTTCTTTTCGAGTGTGTTAGGGTTGAATCTCATAGTAAATTACTGTTGTGAGCGACATAATAGGATAGCAGCATAGGAAAGTGCTGTTCCGTGCTGATAGATGAGATCCAACCCTTAACAGCTGACACTGATGTCAGATTTTTCGAGCTGCCTTTCCTTTTAACAAATTTTTGGCATAATCAGAATTTAAATCGGTGAAGCCCGCGGTTCCCCGCGCAACACCATGCCTGACGGGAAAATCTTCCCTTAATGGCGGTCGATAGCATACCATCTCGCTCCCGCTTCTTTAACTTAAGAGCTTACTCTATTTTCGGTGGAGTTAAGTGGAGATGCCTCCATTCGTCTTTTCGCTCTGCCATCTTTTTAATGTCTTGGTAGGACATGAAAATCTATTCAAAATAATAGTAGAAGGAAAAATAAAAGGGAGACGAGGAAGGGGAAGACCAAGGATGAAGTTTTTTCAACAAACTAAGGAAGGGTTAGGAGTGAGGTCCTACCAAGACATTAAAAAGGTGGCAGAGAGAAGAGAGGAATGGAGGCATTTTCATTTAACTCCACCGACAAGAGCAAGCTATTAAGTTAAAGAAGAAGAAGAGGATCTTACTCCTAACCCTTACTCCCGCTCCCGCTACGAATGGATAAAATAGTACTAACGTCCTTTCTCCACAATCGGCCACTCCGCCGGCCAGACCGTGCTGTTCTCCAGTACCAAGGTGGTCGCTATGTCCGCGCCGACGCATCGGGCTTCACTCCCGCCTTTCTGGGGGAGCAGGCAGCACACACCACACACGTGGTAACCGAGGCTGCCCTGTTTAAAAAAAAAGTTGTTTATTGACTATATGGGACACGCCCAGGAACATCTATGAGAAGAAGTCTAATTGTACTTCTGCTTAATACGCTCGATCGTCAAAATGTAGGTACCTACAACGGTTAAAAGTTCATTCAGTCAGACGAGAGACAGCGCACCTGCTAGCGGCAGCTCGCCATCTCGATGCGGCGACCAGTGTCGCCAATTGTCCCGCGACAGTTTTCGCGACAGCAGCGATAGTCGCCGGCACTTGATATTCATATTCATTTTTTTATTATTATTAATGGCTTGACGCTACTACGTATTTAGCCAGGAACAAGTTAATAAAATGTGGGAAATTCTTTTTTCCTAACAAGTTACAATCAAAGGTTAGTGTAGGCCTTTGATTGCTTTAAGGGAGCTTCTGGCGACAAATCTATACGAGTCCACTGGTTTTTATAGCCGATTAAGTGGCGGACGACGCCCGAAGACGCCCACACAGTCCGCGAAACAAATATCACTACAGCCGTACTGTCCACTTTAATTCACATATTGTTCATGAGCATGAGCATTTATAACACCAAACAACACCAATTTTATATTATAAAGTCCACTAAAATCAATTTGCAAAATAATTTAAAGAAAACCCTACCGAACCCCTTGACTTCCCGCCAAAAACTCCTTCATATTCACTAATTTATCAACACATATCACATATAAAATACCGATCCTGTCTTCCCGTCCCACTAGTATTCCCTCAAGCCAAGCACAGCACAATCGGCCGCGTGGCAGCTTCCGTCAGGCATCGCCCGAGACCACACTTACAGACACTGTACCTACCTACAAGAGACCTACAAGAGTGACGAGAACCGACCGATCCCATCTTACCACACTATGACTCCCACAAGCCGAGCACAATACACTCGGGCGCGTGGCGGCTCCTATCAGGCATCGCCCGCCGAGACCACACTCTAGACACTGTACAAGAGTGACGAGAACCGAACGATCCTGTCTCCCCGCATTGGCATTCCCTCAGGCTGAGCACAGTACATTTGGGCGCGTGGCGGCTCCTATCAGGCATCGCCCGCCGAGACCACACTCTAGACACTGTACAAGAGTGACGAGAACCGACCGATCCTGTCTCCCCGCATTGGCACTCCCTCAGGCTGAGCACAGTGACGAGAACCGAACGATCCTGTCTCCCCGCATTGGCATTCCCTCAGGCTGAGCACAGTACATTTGGGCGCGTGGCGGCTCCTATCAGGCATCGCCCGCCGAGACCACACTCTAGACACTGTACAAGAGTGACGAGAACCGACCGATCCTGTCTCCCCGCATTGGCACTCCCTCAGGCTGAGCACAGTACATTTGGGCGCGTGGCGGCTCCTATCAGGCATCGCCCGCCGAGATCACACTCACAGACACTGAACAAGAATGACGAGAACCGACCGATCCTGTCTTCCCGCACTGGCACTTCCTCAGGCTCAACACAGCACACTCGGCCGCGAGGCAGCTCCCGTTAGGCATCATCCACCGAAACCACACTCATAGATACTGTACAAGAGTGACGAGAACCTACCGATCCTGTCTTCCCGCACTGGCACTCCCTCAGGCCCAACACAGCACACTCGGCCGCGTGGCAGCTTCCGTCAGGCAGGCATCGCCCACCGAGGCCACATTTGCATAATGCCGTACTGTTAACGCAGGTGCACTCTTGTTCTTGGTTCTTGCATTCCTGCGAACGATTTATGGAACATTAGTTATATCCTTATCTTTGTATTGTTTTGCCTTATTTGAATGAGAAGAAAGGCGGTCACTGTGCCAATCTGTTACCATTTTCGCCTCGATAAGTACGAAGAAAGTCTGCCTCTGTGGTCCAATGCTCAAGGCGTTGGTTTGTGATCCGGAGGTCGTGGGTTCACATTCCACTGGGAAGAATACTTTGTGAAAAGTATCCGAAAAGAAAGATGACTTCGTGCTTCGGAAGGCACGTAAAGCCCGTGGGTCCCGAACGCCATTTAGCGTTTGTTTGAACCTATCCTAGGATCGGTTCTGGTCTCCCCTTTGGGTTGCGGAAGTACGGCAGTCGCTCTGTGTAAAAACCAGTAACCTTGTCCAACTACCTGAGGTTAAGTAGCGGACCCCGGGCTCTGAAGCGTTACCGGATGCAACCGGGAATACGTTCGGATGATGATGAGGTACGAAGAAAGTGGACTAACAATCCCGTGACTGCTGAGGTCCATGTACTGGCAGCTGGCGTTGCAGCACAAGCCCTGCGATGGATGGCACACCGCCGACGGAGCCACGGAGCACCCTTCTCTGTGCAATGTCCTGTCGAAACAATTTTCGATAATCATTGTTTTTTTTATAAGGAATTAAGTACCTATTATAGGTACTTTAGTCACATGTACGTACGTAGGTAAATCGACCTAGTTGTTAATTTGTCGTTAATTTAAGTCAAAATAAACAGTTTTCACCCCCTATTTAGTTACAGAAGTCTCACTCAGCAAAAAAATTCAAAGAAATATCTACTCCATGTGGTTAGCGATATGGTTCAATTTAGCTTACGTCAGAACTCAGCCACGTTGAGTAGATATTTCTTTGAAGTTCTTTGCTGAGTGAGACTTCTCTACGTGAGTACTATACTAGTACTTATTCTGTGGTTATACTGGACAGATGTACGAGTACGTAGCTACGTGACTGTATTTTAGTGTCAACTGTCAAGCAAAATTAAGCATAACGAAATTGTTTTGAATAAAAGTGCTTTGTTAGGAGACTAGCGCCATCTGCGTGTGATCTCCACAAACACGGGCAAGATTATCGATTCATCGATATTCCGGCTGTGCCCCGCCCTGCGCGGATTGTCTTTGCCCGGCCAGAAAATAATCATGGTCTCTTTGCGTCAAAGTCTCGACTGACATTGTGAATGACTTGCGTTCTCCCGTCGCGATAGCCATGCCGGCATTATTTTGTATTTGATATATTGCGAATATTTCGTGAAGAATTGTCGCTAATTTTTGTTGGATTGTGTGCCCAATTTGTTTGGAACGGCGTGGAGCCGAAATCGTTTGTATTACGTAAAGAACAGTGATTTGTGTCAAATGTAAAACGCGTGACATGGCGTCATTATAAATTGTTGGTTTTTACCTATTTCCCGTGTGGAACGGAAGTATTTGTTATGTGAATAAAATTGACTATAAAGGAAACTTGTTGTGCTGTGTTGAAGTGGTGTTATAAATACGACGTATTCGTTTGGGGCGACATACATGAGCTCATGGTTAGGTTAGTTTAGGGACCCCATTTTCCTCACCACTGACTTGGGACCCATGGTGGGACCTAAGGCCGTCGCCAGCCCTGAGGAGGACCTCGGGCTCGACGTGAAGGCCAGGCGAGGCTGCCTGAAGACGACATGGAAGCGGTAAGTTTTATCTTTGATCGTTTCCCATTTGTAATTAGTGTAATTACTTTTAATTAGAATTAAGTTTAACTCATAATTAGGTTAGGAGGTTTCCTGGACCTTATCCAGGGTGGTAGCAGACTGCGTAGGTTTGTTTGTGTGTTTGTTTGTTGCCGGTGGGATTGCCGGACTCGTACCAAGAGCGTAGTTAGTAACATTTCTTGGTATCAGAACGTAATCTTAGCTATCTGCGCCAACAGAAATAATGATAAAAGCTTATTTGGTTTGACATCGAAATAGGACGATATTCTCGTGTCATATATGGGTTTTAGTAAGTAAATATCATTAATGCCGCTTAAAAAATATATATGCCTAGTAAATCGGCTAATATGATTAAAAAAGTCTTTTATAATTATTTTCTTTTTACACAAACATGTAATTCCTAATTTAAAGTTTAATTATTTATGTCACTTTTAATTTGATATAATTTGAAACGTTATTTAATATTGCGATTTGATGTAATTTATGTCTTAAATAATTTTATGATTTACGAGTATTGTAATGTATACCTAACTTTTAATTTAAAACGACTGAGAGCAGTTTATCAAATGTGCATGCTGTGTTCGCTCCAAGTAGGTTGGCAACTTATATGCTCTAATTTGTATACTTACCTAAGTATAAATTTGTGTCTTGTTCAGCCAGTTAGCGAACCAAATACCTAAATAAAAATAAAAAATAACTGTCATGTGATATTTTTTCATAGCCTTTTACATAACAGTGTTGTAATAAGGAATATGCATGTAATACCAATCCGGCTCATATTTTTATTTTACAATTTCTATTAATAAGTAAGTTCCTGCCACGCCTAGTTAATTATTTTTCTTACTGACTCTTATTTGGATAAGAAATTAATTATTAAAAATATTGCGCGGGAACTTTTGACAAACAAAAGGGAAATGACGACAAAGTTAACAAAAGCGAAATGACAAGTTTGGGTGCGTTCGGTAGGACTGTCCGTCCATGTAGTTTGACTATCGATGACATTCGAAATGTAGGTACTTTTATATAGAGGTTTAACAAACATCACTGACTGATAATATCGAAAGTACCCAAAAAAGAAAAACATGCGTTGACAGCTTCTGTCTCTAGCGGATATTGCAGACTTTGACGTCATATTTTAGAATGGCGTGTTTGAGTAGTTATAATCTACTTGCTATTTTCAATATTTATTTTCTACACCATATACATGTTTTTCGGCACTGATTTATTTTTTGCGGCTATTTCTCGACGAGGACTATCGATTAAAAATATAAAAAAAAAAATTATGCATACTCTCTATTCGCTCCATATAAAAAATCGCAAACTATTACCAGTCCTTTTTACTCATACATATCACATTGGGCGGTGGACGTTTTAGCATGCGACTAAACCATCTGCGATGTGCTAGTTCAAATTACTTACTAAATTTGAAAAAACCATTCGTGGGAAAACAAAGGGTTGGTAACAAACTGAATTGTATTCTATTCTGCTGTTACCACACGGCGAGGAAGTAATTTACCCTTCGTCGAAGACTAGGGCACCGCCAGCGCGTGGAGTGCAGCACGGGTCGCTGAGGCTGCATCGTGATGGGAGGCCGCAGTCGCAAGCCTCGCCTTCCTCTACAATGCCTGGGAATCAAAAATGTAAGTTCGTTTGTGTGCTTCTTATTCTTATCGAGTCGAAATGGTTCCACTGTAATAAAGTTTTATTCTATTCTATTCTGTAGCTTCAATTTTAAATCATCTTCTTGACCATTTGATCCCAGTCCAGCATGAAGATTCTTCTATGTCTACAAAACTTACCATTCCCACAGTAAGGCCTGTCCTCTTCAGTCAAACAATAGCTCATGCTGCTAAGAGTTGCAGCTATGCGTCGTTTGCTGCAAACGGAGAACTCGAAGTGCATGCTGTTCTCGCCAGTCGTCGACTGCGCGCTCATGAGGAACCCGCGGCATTCAGGATTTGGGAAGTTGTCGTCGTGGTGGGCACCGAAACTGTGACCTGGAATTTTTTGAGGAATGAACGCCGTATACAGTAATTTCACATAGGTACCACAACTGCCTCCGTGATCCGTGGTCAAGGCGTTTGCCTTGTGATCTGGAGGTCGTGGGTTCAAATCCCAATGGGAAGCATACTTTGTGAAAGGTTGTTTCCAGTCTGGTAATCTGATTATCCGAAAAGAAAGATGATTCCGTACTTTGGAAGGCACGTAAAGCTGTGGGTCCCCAACCGCCATCTAGCTTTTATTTAAACCTATCCTAGGACTGGTTCTTGTCTACCCTTTGGGTTGAGGAGTTCAGACGGCAGTCGCTCTGTGTAAAAATCAGTAACCTCGTCAAGTCACTTAGGGTTAGGTTGCGGACCCCGGGCTCTGAAGTGTTACTGCTAGGGATGCAGCCGGAAATACGCTCGGATGATGATAATTATACCTATTAAGTAGGTAGGTATCAAGGAAGCCCAAACGACTTTAGTGATGCTGGAAAGTCCAATTGAGTCAGTATATAAACGCCAAGTGTTGGTTGTTGTTCATCCGTGATGTTTTACAAAGCAAAACAGGCACATGTCAATAAAATAAGGATGACCCATTAGGTATTAAGAAGATATTAGAAAAAAGGGTTCAGGATAAAATTTTGAAAGCGGAGCAAGGTGTTTTTGATAACGCGTTAGAACAAGTAGAGTAGTAGTCTAATACCTACCCATCTCATGAGCCAGCGTCAAAGCGGCTATTCTTTCTGGCACTCGTTCCTTATCTTCAGTGGTTGCGTGCGCGATAGCCAGGGTGTTGAACGAGCGGCCGTACGCTCGTCGGTCGCATAAACCACCGGCGGCGCCTCCCATGCCTCCACCCAGGGAAGTAAAACTAAAAACGATGGATTCAGATGTTATTTTTAGTTGCATGGTGACGGCAGAGTAGAATACGATCTGTCACCATCCTTTTTACTTCCACTAGTGTCGTAAGAGGCGATTATGGAATAGGTAATAGAGAATGGGCAGCAGCGTCCCCTGTGTAAAGACTTTAAGTACCTATACCATCTACTGGGATCACCAACCCTTCTGCCCAGTGAGGTTAATTATAACCTATTAAGGCAAATCCTTCCTTATTGGTGGTATATCAGTCGATTGCTGGACTATAAAGGCCTCTCGCCTCTCCTTTAGTCCATCAATACGTAGAATGATACTCTAAATAATCTCTACTTACCTCAATCCAAGAGTGCGGTGCAGAAATCATGACACCCAGATAGACAGAAGTCAAACAGTCACCACAGTATCGCGAACCTTATGAGGTAGCTGCCCCCGTCAATGTCTAAGTCCAAGAACAAATTGCTGAAGGCTCTTTATTGATACGTTTCATGATATCTGATATTTTCCTACATTCTTTCATCAACCTACCTCAATTCAAGAGTGCGGTTTCTAAAGGTGTATCCAGATAACACTACACCCAGACTGACTTCAGATAGACGCGCTGTTTCGCGAACCTCATGAGGTGTTATAGCTGCACTTGTCGTTGTCTGACTCCGGGAGTAGATCGCTAAAGATCCTTACGAACCGCTTGATAGGCCTTTAGAATACGATTCCTAAAGGCCTATCCAGCGAACAAGGCAAGGTAGGGCTACAAAGATATGGTCAATTGGTCACCTCAATCCAAGAGTGCGGTTCCTAAAGGCGTATCCAGAGAAGGCGACACCCAAACAGACTTCAGACAGACGCCGCAGTCTCGCAAACCTCATGAGGTAGCTGCGCCCGTCGATGTCAGGGTCCGGGAGCAGATCGCCGAAGACCCTGTTGTTGGTCTCCGTAGAGGTCAACACTAGGATATACTTCACTGAAAAACCTGAGAGAAATTAAATGCCGTTTACTAATTAGCTATGTAAAGAGGTAAAATTTTGTTCAGAAGCGATATAAAGTCTCGATTGAATATTTAATGATGGAAACGTTGAATCATCTAAAAAGTAGTGCCATCTTGCAAAAAAATTATACGAATGACATTAGAAGTTGTTACCATCGCCGTTTTTAAAAAAAGTAATGCTAAAATGAATGATGGGAACACTGAATGTTCATTTTGGTGGTCTGGCCATAGGCTGGCTCACATTCTCTTGGAGGCATTGGCGCAGGACAGACGAATAGTTGGGACTACGAGGGGCAAAAGAAAGGAATCACCACACTATCATTTATCCATAAGGGTTTAAACATTCTTAAGCCGTTAAACCATAATTAAATTTTTAACAAAAAAAAACTTTTTTTAGGAGTTTCTTCTATATCTCCAAAGTTCTTCATCATATCTTCACCAAATTAAAAGGCTAAGTAAAGGCTTTCAAATAAAAAAGAATCATCAAAATCGGTTCACAATTGGCGAAAATATCGCGTAACAAACATACATAAAAAAACATACAGTCCAATTGATAACCTCCTTTTTTGAAGTCAGTTAAAAATACCACATTTAGTGTGATGGTGGGCGTGAAGGTGAGAAAAGAGCACCAAAATAATGATGAGTTGAGCTGCATCGTTTAATGACGTGATTCAGATTCTTGCTCATTCCCTCGATCAGCTTGTACGATCTACGCAGGTAAGAGAAGAAGCAAACCCGTTACCAATGTTATCAGGCATCCCATCTTCATCAAAATCGGCATTCCTGAAAATGATGTCAGCTTGGGCGACTGCATGCATCATCCTTCTGACCGCGTGGTTAAGGCTCGCGTTGGCGTCCTTCTCGAAGAAATGCTTGTCGGCTAGGAGCAGCAGGTCGCAGATGCGAGCGCGAGCGATGCCTGGACTCGGCTTGTGTTCTTCTATGTGGTAGGGGAAGAAAGGCAAGCGTTCGAGGAATTCCATCTGTGGTTAAAACAATCGACGTGAATAATATATACCTTGTAGCAATGCATGAGGAGTTTTTGGCGGGAAGTCAAGGGGTTCGGTTGGGGTTTTCTTTAAATTATTTTGCAAATTGATTTTAGTGGACTTTATAATATGAAATTGGTGTTGTTTGGTGTTATAAATGCTCATGCTCATGAACAATATGTAAATTGTTAAGTGGACAGTCATAGTACGGCTGTAGTGATATTTGTTTCGCGGACTGTGTGGGCGTCTTCGGGCGTCGCGTCGTCCGCCACTCAATCGGCTATGAAAACCAGTGGACTCGTATAGATTTGTCGCTAGAAGCTCCCTTAAAGCAATCAAATGCCTAAACCAACCTTTGATTGTAACTTTATAGGAAAAAAGAATTTCCCAAGTTTTATTAACTTGTTCCTGGCTAAATACGCAGTAGCGTCAAGCCATTAATAAAAATAAAAAAAACAATACATTATTTGAGATGACAAGATGCTGCACTAAGTTTTACCACTGCAAATTAAGGTGTATATCACAGATCTATATACCTATCCTCGGAGCAACGGAGCCTACTGGTACAAGTATTTTATTACTTAAAAGTAGGCTCCAACACCTGTTTATTATACAAGTGTAACACAATTTACCTAAATAAATTATGTATTTTATTTTTATTTTATATTTAATTTTTATACTTGGCATGAGGTGAATGCGCGCTGCCGTCCGCTGCCATCTCAGTATGAATTAATTCTTATAATGATGCTGAATGACGTCAGTAAATAATCTTCACCTGATCACCTGTGAGTCCTGTGATTGGTCTCGTCGCGGGCGCGAGGTCATCATGCTGTCGTGTTCGAAGTGCCCGAAGGTTCGACTCAGGTCGTCTTTGCCATAGGGGTCCGCGTGCAGAGTCCGGTTGCCTATGCATATCATCATTATCATATCAGGAAGTCCACTGCTGGACATAGGTCTCTGTGGCGGCGCTAGACTAAATGTGGACGTAAGTTAAGTACATGCTGGTCTGAGAGTTAAAGAAAAAAAAAATTAAAAATTGGCGATATAATAAATATATTGAAGCGCGCATAGGATCAACCATAATATGTTCGATTGCCAACTGAGGGATTTGACAACTGTCATGGCTGACATACCAAATTATGGTCGATTGCCTGTTGAGAGGTGCGACGAGGTTATCATTTCCAACCCGTCACTATTTTGTTTATTATTGACCATCTACACTACCCCCATTATGCTGAACGTAGCCGATGGATTTTACAAACCCCTAGGCTCTGTAACTACTTTATTATTGTACCTAATATTCAGTTGGTGCAATAGAGATAAACAAAATAAATAGATAATGACGAATCACACTGATTGAGCTAGCCCCAAAGTAAGTTTAAACTTGTATTATGGGATACTAATACTCAACGATACTATTTTATAATAAATGCATGTAAAGATAAACATTCAAGACCCAGGACAATTTGAAAAAGGCCATTTTCCAATTTGTCCTGGCTAGGGATCGAATCCAGAACCTCCGGATTGGCGGACAAGTAACCATTACACCACGGGTGCCACGGAGGTTTTCGAAATATATATGTTGTAGATGTTTCATCTAATTAGGTATATCTACGCTGTAATAATACACATGTTGACTTTTATCTACCGGCAAAATTTTTGGAGCAAGTTCAGGCCATGATACTGATCTACTTTCTATAAAAAAGTTATTATGAACCGATACAAATTTAACTTTTTTATAAGAAAGTGGTTCAGTATCATGGACTGAACTTGCTCCAAAAATTTTGCCGGTGGATAAAAAGTCAGTCTGTATAAGGACATTTTTAGAACGCATTTGTTTACCTAGATGTAAAACTCCATAAAAATGATGGTCATCTCCTATGTAGCCTTCAGCTGATCCAGCAGCAGGGTTTTCGACGGGGAACCCGTACGCCATAGTGACTTCAGCTAATGATAGTGCTTCTACCAGGTTGCCCTCGTCAAACAGATCAGGGTCTATCATCAGCTTAGTTTGGTGGTTTGTTAGGGGCAAGGCACCTGGAAGAAGTTGGTAAACTATTTATATGGTTGTTCTAAATCTTTCGCTCGTTCTAAAAACAAAAAAAAATTACAAAGTTTACGGAACTTATAAATAAATAAGGTTCAAGAGGCGGCCTTATCGCCGAAGCAATCTCCTACAGGCAACCATAAAGAGAAGGAGTGCGAAGTATATGAGTAAGATAACAGGTGGCGCAGTTAAAATTTAAATATAAATTATAAATAACCAATAGAATATTAAAATACTTATACAAAATATATACCATTATAAAAAAAATAAAGATATAAGTATATTAATAAATGAATATATATATATATATATATACATACATAGCATAATAATAAATAATTTTATTACATACATACAAATAAATAAATATCACAATGATGTAAACAGATCTGTACATGATGATTTTAATCAGGAAGATGGAAGAAATAGTAGGGGAAAGAGATGAGGAACTAAACAGAAGTAAGAAAGTGATTTTTAGTTAGGGTTTTAAAGTTATTCAAAGTTTTGGCGAATATATATAATAAAGTACCTAAGTAATGATATAAGAAATGGTGGAAAAATAACTCACTCGCAGCTCGCACCGAAGATACCTTTGAAAAGTACACAAAATCAACGTTTCGTAATCCCCTGATTCACCTCCAATACCGATATAATTTCTTATTACATTAAAAAAAAAAGAAAATCCTGTGTTCTAATGTTTTTTTTTATAATACTAGCGGCCCGCCCCGGCTTCGCACGGGTATGTATTATACATATAAACCTTTCTCATGAATCACTTTATCTATTAAAAAAAACCGCATCAAAATCCGTTGCGTAGTTTTAAAGATCTAAGCATACATAGGGACAGACAGTGGGAAGCGACTTTGTTTTATACTATGTAGTGATGATAATATTGTCAAATTTGTTTGCTAGATATTGAACATCGTGGAAAAATTTACCAATTTTTCAGGTTTATGAAGTTTTGTCTCTCCGTCTAACATGTTATTATATCCATTATCCATAGATTATTCTTGGAAAGAAATCATTGCTCTACTGACACAATCAGGCGAGAATCAGGGGACTACGCTTGTATGGAAATACGGCCCATCAATTTCCTATTAAGAAAATGATAGGGTTAGGTTTGTTTGTTTTACGTGTATGTGAGTGGTCAATACTGGTGACAGATTTTTCAAGCTGCCTAAAGGCATCTGACATAGCTTGACGACTGCTATACAATGACAGCCGGGACCAACGGCTTTAGGGTTAGGTGTAACATACATACATTGTGATAGGACAAAAAACGAAAATTATAGATGCCGTCGAGTACGCAATGAGGGCTAAATGGAAATGGACGGGATACATAGCACGTTTACAAGACGGCCGATGGACGAAATCTGCGACAGCTTGGAAAGGGCCGCAAGGAAAAAGAAAGCAGGGCGATCCAAGGCAAAGGTGGGAAGACGACATTGTTCAATTAGCAGGGAAGAACTGGATGGAAATAGCTAAAGATAGAGAGAGATGGCACTATTTGGAAAAGGCCTATACCCAAAGAGAGGTTCTGAGTTAATATAAAAAAAAAGTATTTCTCTTAGTTTTATCATTTTAATTTTTTCTTTTTTGTAAATTTAATTTCTCTTTATATATATCATTTAACTTTTAAAACTTTTATTTAAACTTAAAAATTGTAAATAGTCATAATAACTCAGAAATAAATGGCTTTTTTATTTTAATTTTTATTTATTTTATTTACATACATACATACTATCACGCCTGTTTCTTACAGGGGTAGGCAGAGACTATGGACCTCCACTTGCTGCGATCCTGACAGACCTCTTTCGCTTCATCTAGGTGTAACAGTTGGTAATTATTCCATAGAAATTGAGTAGGTACATAATATGTCTTCATCGATGACTTAGGGTTCTCACAGGGTCCCTATATACAACTACAGATATTCGCGTAGGTACATCCTTGTATGTTTCTTTATTGCTACTCCATTTTCTTATGTTTAAATTGAAGATAGTGGGAATGATTTGAGGAATAAACGTTAATAATTCAACATCATCCTCACGTATTCCCGGTTGCATCGTCAGCGGTTACGCTTCAGAGCCCGGGGCCCGCTACCTAACCTAGGCGATTCTACGAGGTCACTGGTTTTAACACAGAGCGACTGCCGTCTGACCTCCACAACCCAAAGGGTAGACAAGCACCTTTCCTAGGATAGGTACAAACGCTAGATGGCGTTCGGGACCAACGGCTTTACGTGCCTTCCGAAGCACGGAATCATCTTACTTTTCGGATAATCAGGTGATTGAATAAACGTTAATAAATGCCTAGGTTTTATACCATACCTACAGACTTCAATTTTAGACAGAGCACATGTGTTTCCGAGGCAAACCTTGCTGTTACAATTTTGTACCCAAAAGTGCTGCAAATCTTTGTGGCTTTTAGCAACTGTTCCTCGTCACTCATTCTCCCGTCCACCAGCACCAAGTTCTTGAGACATATATAAAGCAACAGCTTGATAATCATGGTTTAATTTTGAATTTCCAGGTAATGTTTATTATTGAGCTGTGACAAAAAAGTCAGAGTGACAATTCAGCGATAAGATTTTCTGCATTTCTATGAGGAAGGTGGAGGTTAGTTATACTTGTGTATACTTTATCTCCTTTACACAAAAAACCAGTAACCTCGTCAAATCACCTAGGTAAGGTAGCGGACCCCGGGCTCTGAAGCGTAACCGCTGACGATGCAACCGGGAATACTCTCTGATGATGAAGAGTTTACACGAACAGTTGTTGTATGATACATCTGTATCATACAAAAACTGCTCGTGTAGATAAAGACGTGTTAATGTATCTACACTAACACGGCTTTATCCCTAACGGGGCAGATAAAACCTAGGACGGCAAAGCCACTTTTAGCGTAATGGTGGGCATGAAGGTGAAAAAGGGAAATGATAACAGTGATGGGTTGCTAACCGTATCGCCTAGAATTCAGAATCTTGCCCATTCCCCCGAACGGCTTTTACGATCTGCGCGGGAAGAGAAGCAGCTGGTACTTTTTTTTTCTTTTCTCCCAGTCCAGCATGGAAGCATTCTTGTATATATAATTAGGACCTCAAAAACGACTTATATGATTTCGGTGAAAATTGGTATGTAGGGGTTTCGGGGATGAAACATCGATCTAGCTAGGTGTCGAATCACTTATATAGAACCTCTTTTTCTTCGTGTTTTTCAACGAGCAAAGCTTGGTCACCCAGGTACATTAATTTAAAAACGTGTTCGCAGAAATAAATATTTTTATTGCCCAGTGATTCATAAAACTCTACCTTCCTGAATCGATACAGTGAGTACACTACCAAATTAAAAAGTGTAAACTTCTGTATATACTCAATTGACAGAAAAAACAATGCTTTTTAATCTAAAATCACTAGCGTTATATATTAAAGAGCAGATTTTTTTATGAATACAAGACTTAATAATTGACTTACATATGGTTACTTATCCTTACGTTAGTAACTACGCGAGTACTCAATACCACAGAGTCATTGACACTGCAATACTTAAGTTAATTGTTGAATTTTTATAAATAGCCTCCATTGAACCATCATTATACTTTCATGATTCTCACTAAGGCGCCATTGGTGCAATTCTAATTGTTGCATACATATTCGGTGTTCCTACTCGAGTATTGGTGGCCATTGAGTTTTTAAACAAAGAGCGGATTAAACTCTCTGGGCTGGGAGCAAAGAAAAAACTTAGAATGTACTAGTTGCTCTTTCAGCGCAAGTCGTAGAAGCCGATCGAAAGAATTGACGATAATGCAAATCATGTTAAGACCATACATTAGTAAAATTACGGGGACGTGGTATTCTGTGTTACACTTTATGAAGTTGGGTAACGCACTTACTTGAATTTTCCGGGGTCCAGTGCTGCCCCTATTTGAAATAAATTATTTGAAAGGAATCAGAGATATTATTTAAAATTTTGTCTCAACAAAGCTCTAGATAACCCTTCAAACTATTTTATGAACTACTGTTTACAGTTTAAAGTAAGAACGTGAAGCTTTTCTTCACGTGAGAAAGTGAGAACTTTAAACTATAAACAGTAGTGTAAAAAAATAGTTTGAAGGGTTATTTAGGGCTTGGTAGAGACAAAATTTTAAGTGATATTTCCGTTTCCTTTCAAAAAAATTATTTCAAATGTCCAATGTCCAATGTCAAAATGGGTCCGGAAACCCGGAAAATCAAGTATGGCCTTAATAGGTGATGCGATTTTAATTCCTTTTTTCACCTCTTCGCCTATCTGGTCCTGGTTCTGCCTATTTAAAGCAATGCAAGACCCAAAATGCTGTGTCTGTCCCATTAGGGATTAAGACGTGAAAGTGTACATATGTATATGTACTCATATATATGGAATAAACCTGTCTTATTCACGGTAAAATGTTATTTTTTAACCGCTTTTTCTCGCCGGATGTCTGTTCTATGTCCAAGATCTCTATGTAAGAAACGTGGTTCATTTATACGCAAACTCAAACGTGTCAATGAGTGTGATAAATATAGTACACGAGCTTTTACATGCCACTTAGCATTAACCGGTTTGATTTGTAAGTGGACAGTGATGTGTCAGAAGTATCATGTAAAATATCTAACTATAGATTCGCTAGAGGTATAGTTATGCCGTGTGGTCCGGCCAAGAATAGGACCACTCCATCTCTTGCCGCGGATGTCGTTCCTAAGAGTCGATAAAGTACCTACTAAGCACAAGTACAATCACCATTTACTAAACCCAATGGTTGGCTGGAAGAAATTGCTTTAGTGATAAGCAGCCTTTGTCATCATCATTTTCATCAGAGCGTATTTCCGGTAGCATCCTCAGCGGTAACGATTCAGAGCCCGATTCAGAGCGACTGCCGTCTGACCTCCGCAACCCAAAGGGTAAACCAGAACTAATCTTAGGATAGGTTTACAAAGTATGGTGTAAGGGACCCACAGCTTTGCGTGCCTTCCGAAGTACGGATTTATCTTTCTTTTCGGACAATCAGGTGATTCAACCGGCAATATCCTAGCCAGACTGGAAACCACTTTTCATAAAGTATGCTTTCCAGTGGGATTGTAACCCACGACCTCCGGATCACAAGGCAAACGCCTTGACCACTGGACCACGGAGGCAGAAGCCCGCCTCTGTACCTACTTACATTTTAAGTTTACTATTTGTATATATGTCGCAGTTGAATGGTATAATCCGCTAATTCACTAAACGTCTAGCTGTTTGGCATTACTGCTCGGTTTTGTAAAACAGCGAACCCTAATACGCGGAATGGAATGAACGACTTGTATTCATCCATGCGGCTAGAGAAGTTGATGAACAATTCTATCTAAAAAAATTGTATACAATTTAGAATGTAGTGGCGAGTGCTAGGAATGTTCTATTCATTTTACTAGATTAGGGCAAACCTATAGGTTAGGTTAGGTTAGAACTGCGACCAACACACGCACGAGCCGAGTGAGCGATGCGAACGTGCCGCGGTAGCGGCCGGCGAGTGCTAAAAAAGTTCTATCCATTTTAATAGGTTAGGGCAAACCTATTAGCAATAAAAATCGTAGAATAGTTTACTGGAAAATGAAATTCGATGTCTGATGTCTGCATTCTAATAGACACCCAGTTATATTTCATTATGGTAACCCTACATTATGGTGCCGCAGTTGGATTGTTTAATGGTTTCGTCAAACAGCGGAATACCGCTACTGTTTCACAAAACCGCTAGTCGTTTGGAAACGTGATAAGCAGTTTAAATGAACGTAACACCTTGCGCAATCTTAGACAATCCAGCTGAACGATATTCGGCTGTTGAACAAAACCGAGCTGTAATGCCAAACCACTAGAGGTTTCGTGAATTAGCGGTTTATACCATCTAACTGCGACATGTACATAACATGTTCTTCTTATAGTTGGTGCAATAAAGAAATTGTCGCGAATGCGAAGTCAATATAACGACAGTTGCCCGAACCGCGGGAAACTGAAAAGAGATTGAATAGCCAGTACAATCCGCTGGAATAGCCAGTACAATCCGCTGGAATAGCCAGTACAAGCCGCTGGAATAGCCAGTACAATCCGCTGGAATAGCCATTACAAGCCGCTGGAATAGCCAGTATACAAGCCGCTGGAATAGCCAGTACAATCCGCTGGAATAGCCAGTACAAGCCGCTGGAATAGCCAGTACAATCCGCTGGAATAGCCATTACAAGCCGCTGGAATAGCCAGTATACAAGCCGCTGGAATAGCCAGTACAATCCGCTGGAATAGCCAGTACAAACCGCTGGAATAGCCAGTACAAGACGCTGGAAGAGCCAGTATAAGCCGCTGGAATAGCCAGTACAAGCCGCTGAAATACCCAGTAGAAGCTGATGATGGAACAGCCATCCTAAGTCAGGTGGAACAGCCACCAAGTGTTTGCCTAATACCGTCATTGTATTAGAGATAAGTGTATGTATACAATATGAGATGAGATTAAGAGTACCAGACTTTCGTCATGACCCGATATACCAGGTCATTTGGCGATAGAAGTTTTATCTTTTCTCATCTAAGTAATGGTTGCTTTCCCAATCTAGTCTGGTCTGGGAGAATAAAAAAAAAAAACCTAGATTCTACCAGCTGCTTCTCTTTCTGCGCACATCGTAAAAGTCAATCGCGGGAGAGGGCGAAAATGTGAATCATGTTAATGCAATTCGGCTATCAACGCATCACTATTTTTATTCATTTTTCCATCATCCCGCCCTTCATCACGCTTAAAGTGGCCTTTGGGTCCTGTGACCCTGGGTTCTGTCTGCTTAGAGCCGCAAGACCCAACATGCTTTGTCTGCCCCATCAGGGATAAAAACGTGATAGTGTATCAGTATCAGTTGTGTATATGTTTACGTCTGGCATCACGACATCTATAATAAGTACATATCACGAAGCGCGATATAGCCACCCCGGATAATAAACATTCGTAATACAGACAAAAAAAAATTCGTTTACGTCATCATTTAAACTAGTTATTGACCTCCTAAAAAAACCAAAATTAAAACAAAAAATGGTTTTGCGATCAAACCAAGGCTCTGTTCACCCGGATGGGATAAAGACGTGATAATGTATCTATCTATATACAGGGTCTAAAATATATGTTTACTGAAACCAATTCAGGGTCATTTGCTTCTAACATCACAAGTTGGTCCCATATTAATGTATCGAAGACATGAAGTATAAGTGATGAAGGACTTTGGAGATTTGGAAGAAACTTTTCGAAGAAAAGTAAGAAGGTAGGTTTTTTTGTTAAAAAAAATAATTACATATAATTAGATATGCATACGATTTTGTGTTATTTTATACAAGTAAAATAGGTACGTGTCAGGTAAAGTTCAATTTTTTAATGCTCTATTTCCTCTAGTCAAAGTAGAGCAATTAATTATGTTATTTTTTTTAATTTTTAGTAAAAAATAATTAGTAAGTAAGTGATGAAAATGTTAACAAATATTTATATAGTTAAGATTCTTTTAGCATTCAAGAAGACACACACAACTATGCTAATTGTTCTTTGCACACAAATACAATACAAAAAAAAAATGTGTCCAAGATGCACCAATGCACAATGTTGTACCAATATGACAACTATTTTATTAAGTAGGTACTTACCTATCTTTTTTAATTGTAAAAATATTTTTAATCTAACAGACGTAAAACTGCAAAAAAGTTATGAGGCATTAAGTAGTTGTTTACAAAATAAGGTCTTTTATCTGTCGAAGTTCAATACACTTAAGATTCTTTGGACTCATCTCACGTGCAGGCATTTTATATGCGCTAATCAATGCCTTATAAAAGATTTATCAGGGGATGCGCCAGAACAGTATCGGTTCTTACCGCACTGAGTTCTTAGTAGTCTGTGGCTGTGGTTCTTTCATACGGTCCGATTGTGCGGGACGCGCGTGGACGTGCGCGTCTCACCGGCTTCGGCAGTTGAAATTAAAAAGATAGTGTTCCGATTTTGAAAAATTAAAAATGTTGAAGTACACAGTGAAGAAATATTGTGCTGAGGGCAGCAAGGTGAATCAAATTGTCATCGCAGCTTTGAGTGAGTATTTTTTGTTTTTTTTTTATTAGATGCTAACTGCATTTTTTTTAATTTTAATGATAACTGTTAATTTTTTTTAAACTATGTCAACTCCCATATACATACACGTAATTTTAACGACCAACATTTTTTTAACTTAAATAATTACCTAACAAAAATTTCTTGCATTGTTGCACAAAATAATTTGTAGATTTATGCACTTCTAATTACTTATTTAATCATTTGTTTTAAGAACTGAGTGACTACTAATAATTACATTATAAATAATTTGAAATTAAAGCTTTTCCTGTTGTAAATACAAATAAATATTTATATTTCATTATAACTACATAAAAATAATTATACGTAACTATAAACAAGAACATAAAAACTACAAAAAAAAACTAAGAAACTATATTAAGGCCTAGATAGATAGATATATCCTAGATAGCCCTTCAAAGTATTTTATGAACTATTGTTTACAGTTTATAATGAGAACGTTAAGCTTTACTACGCACATTTGCCAAAAGTGGCCGTTTTTCGCAAATGTGCGTAGTAAAGCTTAACGTTCTCACTTTAAACTGTAAACAGTAGTTCATAAAATACTTTGAAGGGTTATCTAGGATAGTTGCAAAATTTTAAATGATTTCTCCGTTTTCTTTGAAATGATTTATTTTAAATGGGGGCAGCACTGGACCCCGGAAAATTTAGGTACGGCCTTAAATAAAATACTGTTGTACTTAATAAACGTATTAATGTAAGTCTAGTGTAATGATTTCCAAAAATAAATAAATATTCTTTAAAATACAGGCGGCACCGGATTTCGATCAAACAAAGTTTTGGAGCATGTTCAGTCTATAATACTGAAACGACCTTTCATAAAAACCACAATGAAATGGAAAAAAATAATGTCTACCCATAGTAATAATTTTGTTTCGTTTTTCATTGATTTATTTTCAGTCATGGATTCAACTTGCATCAAATCTGCTGGGTAATAATTCCGCCTGTATAAAGAAATGTAGGTACTTAAAGTTACAAATAACACATAAAACGTAAATAAAAATAAATTGCTTCGCGGATCAAATACATCGATGGTATCGATACGCACGCATGCCGGCTGGCTTCTGAACGTCAAATCGTAAGTAGATGCCGCGATCTGATAAGAAAATTGTAAGAAATCCATACTTTTTATTCGTTCACTATATTTATTATAAACTAGCAACAAAATAAATGTATTATCTATCTATCTAGCTGTTGGTTAGGCTTTGCCGCGTGGTCACGTGACAATCCCGCGGGAACCTCGCATTATCCCGGGTTGAAAAATATACAGAAACAGAACAGGGTATCTGATACCCTATCACGTCTTTATCCCCAACGGGGCAGGCAGAGCCTGGGGCGGTAGTATGAAGGTGGAAAAGGGAAATCATAAAAGTAAAGGGTTTCTAA
Organism: Acrobasis repandana; assembly: GCA_963576875.1. Lineage (NCBI taxonomy): Eukaryota > Metazoa > Arthropoda > Insecta > Lepidoptera > Pyralidae > Acrobasis > Acrobasis repandana. Next base: position 7,764,356 of record OY756238.1, read on the forward strand.
CCGCATTGTCTATTCATATGATTTAGATTTTCGCCCATTCCCTCGATCGGCTTTTACGATCTGCACGGGAAGAGAAGCAGCTGGTACATTCTATGTTTTTTTCTTTTCTCCTAGACGAGCAAAGAAGAAAAGTATCCTTTGTGTTATTCCAGGTAATACTAACTACTTATATGCGAAATTTAATTCTAATCCGTTTAGCCGATTTGGCGTAAAAGCGGAACAAACATCCATAGAAAGCTTCGCATTTATAATATTAGTAGGATTGAAGTCCTCCAGCGCCTATATCTGCCAGTCTGTCTGTACTCGATAAACTCTCAAACTAATCAGCCAATTTTGACAAGGTTTCCACTAGCATGTAGAGCACTTCTTCGGAAAGGTTTACATGTATATTTTATATAGTTGTGAAGTCGGGATGGGCCACTAGTAACACACAAATTTAAATAAATTAAATATATAGGGAGAAATCACACTGATTGAGTAGCCCCAATGTAAGTTTAAACTTGTGTTTGGATACTAACTACACATATTTTATAATAAATAAACATATTGATTTATAAACACCCAACAACCAGGACAATTTATCATAATGCCATTTTCCAACTTGCCCTTGCTGGGAATCGAACCCAGAATCTCCTAGTAGCGGCCTAACATGGTAAACATTACGCCAGGATATTCCCAAAAATACAGTAGGTAAAACACTTAACCAAAATTAAAAACTGTATGTGTACTGTTACCTAAGAAAATATAATTACTAAATAAATGTGTACTGTTACTATATAAATTGGAACAGGATTCGCTAAGGGTGGTTAGTAGAGCACCTTAATAGGAAACGTCTACCTTTGAGATTAATGGGAAAACCTGTATGAAATGGAACATGTGTGCAGGGTTTAATAAAGGCTATATACGGCTTGACATTCTGCATCCTGGATGGTTAGAAGCAACGAGACTATTAGTTATACTGTTATATTAATTTTGTTTTGATGACTCCCGCTCTGCCTCATTTCTGCTGCAAAGGCAGGGGGTTAGAAATATAGGATTTATAATTGTATTTGATTTTTTTTTAAAAACCTAATCAATATTTGTAAGTAAAACTATAAAAAAACAACATAAAAATCTACCGATTTTGCTGTAAGTACCTATATAAGCTCTAACAAAGTATACTAAAATTAATGTTATGTTACACGTACAGTCTTCAGAGGTAGAGATTCAGTGATAAATCAGCAACTTTCCCCAAGGAGCATATATAGCGAAATACAAAAAAAAAATTAGACTTTCGATACAAGTAGATCGAGCAGTATATTCTTTATACAGCGCGGTGCATAATAAACCTGTATGTATACAGGGTTACTTTTTAAACACCGGCAAAATTTTTGAAGCAAGTTTAGTCCGTGATACTGAACTCTTGTTCTTTAACTAAAGAGCTTGCTATTGTCGGTGGAGTTAATTGGAGATGCCTCCATTTCTCTCTTCTCTTTGCCATCTTTTTAATGTCTTGAATTGAAAATACTCCTAACCCTTTCTTAATTTGTTGGAAAAGCTTTATCCTTGGTCTTCCCCTTCCTCGTCTCCCTTTTATTTTTCCTTCTACTATTATTCTGAATAGATACTGAACTACTTTTCATAAAAACAATGATTGAAAAAAAAAACCATTTGGCTGAGCGCTGATTTGTATGAAAAGCCGAAATTATATTTTCGTTTTTCGATAATTGTTTTCATGGAAAGTAGTTCAGTATCATGGACTGAACTTGCTCCAAAATATGCATGCACTTTATGTATTCGACGATACCTCAAGTATTTTTCGTAGGAACTTGATGATATTTGGGTGGAGGCGCCGGTGCCCCCACCCCTTTCCTTCCTAGCTCTACCCCTGTTTTTCGTAAACATAAGTAGTGATAAGAACGTTGATAAGACATCGCTATAATTGACAAGCCAGAGCCATGGTGCCAAAATGAGTGCATACTGGCGACAAAATAATATAGATGTTCCATACATCTAACAAAATATACTAAAACCATTTTAAGGGTGAATTCAGTCCATGATTCAGTACATGAACAACTTTCCTCAAGGAAAATGTATCGAAATATGAAATTTGGATCAGCTGATTGGTCAACTAGTATGAGAAGCCAAACAATGTTTTGTATATTTCGATATATATGTATGATGTAGTATCGTATTCTTCTTCTTTCGAGTCGATAGTATTGTATTTATGTAGTATTTATGTATGAAGTGTATTTTTAAGTACATTTTTAAACACCATTTCTGTTTTTCCTAAGTTTGATTGGGAGATAATGCATTAGCAAATATAATAATATACTCGTAATTACTAGCATTAGCGTTAAGTTCATATTTTGTAATTTTTATTGACCATAGGTGGGTCAATAAAGTTTTTATAAATAAATAAAATAATATAATAAAAGCTTGCAATAGGGCTACAAGACCCAAAGGCCACGCTTAGCTTCATTGATGGCATGTAGTTGGAAAATGGTATCACAATAAAATTGTGCTGGGTTAATAGAAACCCACATCGGCCACTAACATTACTCTTCACACTCTCGCCCATTCCCTCATTCGACTTTTACGATCTACGGGAAGAAAAGTTTTAATTAAAAATCCTATAGATTAGACATCAACTGGCCTTTTTAACCTTAAAAAATCTTTAAATAATTCAGAGAGAAAACTTATTAATTATCCAGACGATTTTCTTCTTGTTTTTATAATTATCACAAAAGTGATGTGAGAGACGTGCGTAGCGAAGGATTCAACAGTAGAATCCCTCGCTTTGCTCGTGAATCGCCCTTCAGTTAAATTCTTCGTTTTACTGGAAATTTTGAGTAAAATTTTCATAGAATCTTTTACAGTACTTTACTCCCTCGTTGCAAAATGTACTATTTTATTATTAGTTGTTACCCGCGACGTTGCCCGCGTGGTCATATTTTATTATTTGATAATCCCACGGGAACCTTACACTTTTCCGGAATAAATAGAATAGAATAGAATATCTTTATTAACAATTTGTAAAACGTACATTTTCATATACCAATTAAATAGTAATATGTTGCATGTTGTAGACAAAATGTTTCGTCGGTTTTTTTTTTATAAACATACATCAGAAATGTTAAATCAATTTAAAATTATTTGATTACATATAAAAAATAAAAAACTTATTATTGCCATTATTCAAAAATAATAATAAAAATAATAATTAACAATGTTTTTAACATAGCAAATTATATACGAGTATAACTAACTCTATTTTCAGCTGTAAAGAGGCGTCGTCTATTAAAAATAACATAATTTTAATTAAATAAATTATACAAATAATAAAAATACATATTTTGGATTAATATCTCATCATCGTGCATATTTATTTGATAAAAATTCTTGAACACTGTATAGCGTTTTATCCAGTAATAAATCAATTACTTTCTTCCTGAAAGCTTGATCACCAGTGATTGATCTAATTGATTCCGGTAACTTATTATATAATTGAGGACCTTTTATTTTAGGTAGTTTTTTTGACAAGCATAATCTTTTAGGGTCAACTATTAGACTGCCATCATTTCGAAGTCGTCGACCATTAGGCTTTTCTTTTATTTTGAAAAGATGAAGATTACGCCTCACGTACATAACCATTTCTAAAATGTACACAGCAGTGACTGTTAGTATTTTTTGGTCTTTAAAATGTTCTCTGCACGTATCCAAATAATTTATTATAAATAGTATCCTATATGTTAATTCAGGTTATTATAAGCTATCTAGAAGTATGAAAATACCTCCATACCACTGTAAAAAAACAAGGTCTGCGTCCATCCAAGTTGATCAGAAGAAAATCTGTAAATGCTTACTGTTTCCTCCACATTTGTATAACGCGATTTTAATAGGTCTCGTAAAGACAGCAATCAGTGATCCGCTTCCAGGAAAGCGGGAATGCTCGTCATTAGGGGGACATTATGTCAATGGTTATTTTTATCGATCTTGCAAATAGGGGTGATAAAAGGGTCAGAAAAGTATTATTCAAATTATTCCGTCTTGTAGATTATCCAAAAATAATGGACCCATATTTTACAGTTTATCAAAAAAGATAAAAAAAAAAAATTAAAATTCACAAAAATACTGAGCATCTCAGCTCCAGAGTGGGGGCTTGTCACCGCTATCTAAAAATCATACTTAGCTGTGACGTCATGCGCTATTTAAATTCGCTGTACGAGTATCTTTGTAAATTTTTGTTTCTCAGAGAAAAGAAAAAATACGTGTACAATATTTTTTTATAATCTAACCGATGGGCCAAAAATACACTTTCAGTTGTCGTGCCTATTCGGCGGCGTGTGCGATTGATTTCTATGGAGCTGAGTGAAGCGGAGTATTATGATGATCATCATATTAGCCACAGGAAGTCCACTGCTGGACATAGGCTTCCTCTAAGGATTTCTAACGACCGATCGGAAGCGGCCTGCATCCAGCGTTTTCCTCAAACCTTGCTCAGGTAATCCTACCACCTATCGCTGTACGCTTGCCGGTACGTGGTCGCCACTCGAAAACGAAGCGAAGTGTAGCTGCGCGTTTATTAGCCTTTTTCATTTCGTCATCAATTCAGTCACTCCTTCCGCCCACTGATGTTCCTGTGCTGCTCACATCCAGATGTGACCCGCGACTTTACAATATTATCAACCCATCTTATTGTGGGGTCGGCGCGTACGAGTACCTTGGACTTTGAAGCAGTCCAGATAAGGATGCAACTGGAAACGCGTTAAAATAAGAACACATACGGATAAATAAATAAATAATAATAAAAGGGACAAATCACACTGATCAAAGAGATAATCTTCAAAAAAAAAAAACTTTCTTAGTGTAGGAAAAAAGAAAATACTTGAATGTTGAACCAGCTGCTTCTATTAGCGTGCAGATTAAAAAAGCCGATGAGGAAATGGTTGAAAAAGCTAATGCTAGCCGAATCGCTTATTAGGTAATACGAATCGCATCATATTACCTATTAAGCGATTCGGCTAGCAACCCATCACGCTAAAAGCGGCCTTTAGGTCTTGCAAAATGCTCTATCCGCCCCAGTCTTCGACCGTGGGAATTTTTGATTGAACACCCGAATCTATATTTTCTATCTACACATACGCATTGCGCTATATTGTACATGCACCATGGAGACGTATTTAGACGAATTCAGAAGCGCAGCGAGCGGTCTGCCTAATCAGCGTTTTTGTCCCCATATCTATATGAGAATTTCGGAGAACTTTAAATTTTTCTATCTTTTTATAATAGACATATTATTTATTTATTGTACGTGTTTAAGCACGAATCAATCTTCATGTATGTGTATTTTTATTTTTTAACTCTGTCGTATGCGCAAGAAATCTGACGACGTATTCGCTTATATTTTCTTCAAAGTTTAACCTTTTTAACTAAGTTTTTGAATGAATTAAATTTTTTTTATTAAAATCTTCTCATTCACTTTTTAGGATTTTAGTTTGTCTTTATTTCTCTGTAATATAAACACAATTTCATGTTTTAAATTCCGTGTAAACAACAATGACATGAACGTCGCACACCGCAAAAAATCGAAACACGTCTCAGGTTATTTAGAATTAAACAAACTATTACAATAAAAATCAATAAATTGCCTTTTTTAATACTTAAATAAACTTAAATTTAACATATCTTAACATAATGTTACTAAGATAGTTGGGCTCCAATCAGCTCCGAAAAAGCAGTCAAAATCATTAAAAATAAGGACTGGGCCCTGAGTATATAGTATAAAATAGAAGAGTCTCAATTAGCCCAAATCTGATTCGTCGCTGACCCATAACAATATATTATTCAACCAAGACACACATCTGTGCAAATATTGAAGACAAAACGAGAAACGCCCGCCACCTCGTTTTGAATAGGTTAGGAAGTTTCACTTTCTCTCGCAAAGCGTTCTGCTTACAATTAATTATATGTTAATAAACACTTGTAACTTACAAGTGTTTACGTGGTGGATTTGCAGTCCTAGCCGTTCTAGGCCCCAGGCCATGTGCCGCCCCTTGTGTTGCAGTTGTCCATGGGCAGTGGTGTTCACTTACCATCAGGTGACCCGCTTGTTTGTTTGCCGCCCTATAACATAAAAAAAAAACTTTTTTTGGAACGATTTGCTGCCTTTCATGTTTGGCCGCCCTAGGCCTGGGCCTACTGGGCCTTAGGGCAAATCCGCCACTGAGTGTTTATTGTCTTATTAATATGTTACAAGTTGTAATATATTATTGATTTATGCAGCATTACAATGTCTAAATTAAAGGCCCATTTACACAGTGCAAGTTTCTTGCCTGTTGCATACAATTAAATTGAAGCAATAGAAAACTTGCATGGTCTAAATAGAACGTCAGCCATACAAATCATTTATTGCTTTAATAAAATTGTATGTAACAGGCAAGAAACTTGCACTGTGTAAATGGGCCTAAAATATGTAATGAATTGATGGCAGTTGGAAGTGCACTCATAGTACAAATGTGAGGGGCGTGAGTTCGAATCTCACTCGTTGCCAAATTTTTCTTCACATATTTTCAATTTAGATACTTGTGACATATGTTTATTGAACATTATTATGCATATAATTCCCAAGTAGGGTTGACGTCAGGCAGGCGGCCAAACTATAGCCAAATCGTTTAAACGTTTTCCGCTATTTTTTCTTCACTTCGCAAGGTCTTTGGCATCCTTGGGTGACCATTGTCATGCATATTATATTTGGAGAGAAAAAGTGGGAAACCACACCCCGGGCTCCGAAGCAGCACAAAAAGAAAGACTTGTAACATACATATAATTATTATAATTTCTTTGGCATACTCTCGTCGCTATAACTTTCAGTCAATGTATAAATATTATCGCAATTACAATATAATAAATCATGATTTTTAAAACTAAAATAACTTAACTAATATACTTAATTAGTAGATTTTTATTGTATTAAAGATGGGCCGAGTAGTTTGCTTATACCTACTCAGCGTATTTGTAGGTGGCCACCAACACTGGTCAGATTTATCAACCTGCCTAAAGGCATCTGACATAACTTGACGTCTGACATGACGACAGCCGGGACCAACGGCTTAACATGCCTTTCGAAGCACGGAGGGGCTCGATAAATTTTTATGCCACTTGTGGTACCATCCGAGAGCGGACCATGCCTTGCGAAGACGTTAGTAAAACGTACTCCGTACGTACGTATATTGTATTTACAAACCGTTTTGTTTGAAACAAGGAGGAGTTTACCAATTCGTTGTAATCTATTTTTAAATGTATGTATGTTCCCCGATTACACGAAGACGCCTGGCTGGACCGATTTGACAAACCTCTACTTTCCAGGTGGTCCCATAGAAATTTTATTATAATCGGTACTGTGGTTTGTTTTTCAAACAAAAATAACAAGAATAAAAATGTCGTCTAATATTTAGCTTTTCCGTTTTTCTTTTCTTTAATTATAGCTTTAGTTTTATTTAATTATATTTAGGTTTCGAGTTTTAGTTTATGCACCTATTTTATTCTTTAATTTTTTCTTGAATAATTAAAAAACATCAGTTATTATTAGTAGGTATTATTACATGTACATATGTACTTGTTTTTTTTTTTTTTGGTGTACAATAAAGTATTACTTACTTACGCCGGCCATCGAGCTCGTCACATTGTTAGCCAGTTTTTCTTCTGAAAATCTTATTTTCTCGTACTTAACCCTGTGAGCTGACTGGCTACTGAGAACCGACAGTTACACTACTGTCCTGCATTGTACGCTTCTATGAACTATAATACCGTTCGGACAAGATGCCAAGCGCCGGAGACGACTTTTTACTTTGTTATTAGTGCTAAAGTAAGATTTTACCAAAGAGCCTAAATAGGTACCTCTGGTTAAAACACATTTTTTGTCTCTTTCCCATCTTATTTACTAGAATAAGACTTCGCTAAACATCAAAAGTATAAATAATGCCTGTTTTATGCGTAATACGACATTTAAATGACTTTGTTTAAGATCCCGTATAACCCTAATAGTACTTAGAGCGATCTTAAATATTTATCAATAGTAACAAAATACTCACTTTGAAATAAAAACACAGCAAAGTTCAGGACTAACTATATACATTATATGTTTAGAAAACACGATTGCTTAAAATTTTCTCCATAGAAAAACATTGCGAAGTTACCTCCAAATCACCTCAGAATTATACTAAAACGGAAAGTATTTAAGTAATACAATAAATTAGCACTTGTAACTTTGGATTATAATTGTATTAACCATAAAGCAGTCATCATGTGTCTTACTTTTTAAATAACTCTTAAATATTCTTTGTAAAACGAAAAAATCTCAAAACCAAAACCAGCCTCATTGCCCTACGGTGACGAATACGATTCGCACTCCACCAATTTTAATTTTTTTAATCTTTTGCTAACTTTGTCATCTCTACCTGAGACTACCTCTACCTAACTAATGACCTCCAGACAACTTGATAGAATTGGCGTCTCTAAACTACACTAAAGTCGTGAAAATGAACTTTTAAATTGTCACCCTAGATTACATTTTAAGTGGCCCCTCATTAGGGAATCCTGATAATAATTAGTAGGTAATTACTATGTCCGTCAGAGTCCTGGACCTTTGCATCATGTCTTAAATAAGCTTTCTATTAATAGAACATAGTATGTTTATAGTATGTGTTGTGATTATTATCTTTTAAATTTAGTTTAGTTTAAGTTTTCTTTATATATTTACACCCACATAAAACTCTCCAATCGACCCAAAGGTTTGACTGTTAGAGAATGCTTTTAGCATTAAGCCCGCCTGTTATACTTTAAACATGTATATGTGTGTATAATAAAGTATAAATAAATAAACATAGGTGTAGGTTCTAGCCTAGCACTATTTAATGATCCCGGGCGAGATTATTACGGCGCCGCTGCCCCATAATTACCCCTTTCTCATGTACAAGTATCAAGAATTATATATTTAATCTATACATATAATAAAAGTGGAAATGATTGCTGTACACGTAAGATATATAAGAAAACATATTATTGGGGTTGTCTGTGCGTTTGTGCTCGCTAATCTCAGCTAATGTATTAAATAAAATCTTTATTTGCTAACAAGGGGTCCTATGTATATAATTACAGTCCATCTTATTTACCCTTTCGGGAATAACAAATATCTCGTAACAAATTAACAAAGTAAGTAAGTATACAATAGTAAGTATGTAAGCTAAGCTAAGCTATGCCAGATGCCCTTGGCAACTTGAAAACTCTAAAACCAGTGTTGGCCACTGACACACACGAAAGAAAAAAAAAACCGGCCAAGTGCGAGTCGGACTCGCGCACCGAGGGTTCCGTACAAACCTGCAAGGTTTAGTATTTGGTATGAATTTCAATTTAATACCTCTACGCGTTTATGAGGAAATGGGTAGTAAGTTTAAAATTATTAAAAAAATATATATTATGTGATGTAACTAAAAATTTATGGTTTTCGTAATTTTTCCTTTATCTATGCTATAAGACGTTGCTTCGTACCAAATTTCAAGATTCTGAGTTCACGGGAAGCACCCTGTAGGTTTTGATTCCCTTGCAAGTGTCGAAAATTTGCGGCATAAACGGCTGTATCTTTTGATTGCGTTAGCTTAGAAGTTTGATTTTTTCACAGCTTCAAGGGACAGTAGACCTGAGTAATTGATATAAATTTCAGCTTCATACCTCCACGCGTTCCTGAGAAAAAGGGTCTTGACAGACGGACGGACGGACGGACAGACGGACAACAAAGTGATCCTATAAGGGTTCCGTTTTTTCCTTTTGAGGTACGGAACCCTAAAAACAATGATGGGACCTCAAGTACTGATTGGGCACTTTTGTATGAAAACGTCGTAATTTTTTCTTTTATAGGATAAGTTTATGGATACATGTTTCTTGGGAAAAGTTGTTTAGTATCATGGACTGAATTCAACCTTAAAATAGTTTCAGTATATTTTGTTAGACGGTATATAATTACGTCTTTTGCCCTTGTGGGGTAAAGAGAGCATCGGCCGTAAAACGGCACTGTCAGGTCATAATATTGGCAGAGTTGGCAAAGGGAACAGTTTGCTAGATGCTTCGCCTAATGTATTGAAGGGTCACCAGTTCAAGTACTTATGTGTCGGCCATATATCTAGACTCGATATGTAACTAATACGATAATGGTACTGGTAATGGAAGATACTGGAATTGAACGGTTTGGAATTGAGACTGAAGGTCATTAGACCTTCAGTCTCATAACGACCTCAATAACAATAGCTTGTAAAAACAAACTAATTTTTTTGTTTGTCCATTGAAATGATTTCGTTAATTTATATTAGATGAATTAACATACCTAAATATTTGTGTCTGTTAAAATACTAGTCATTTATTATTTTGTTTTGTATATTCGAAGTAGTAAAGATTGTTTGGATTGACAGAAGCTATATATAAAGTCTAATAAAATATCCTGAAACTATTTCAAGGGTAATACTTAACGACTTTTCCCAAGGAACACATCATATCGAAACATGAATAAGAATAGCTTTCCTTAGTAACTCGGATCAGCTGATCGGTCTGTTTGTATGGGAGGTCGAAAATTATTTTTGAGATTTCGGTATATAGGTATATTCCTTGGGGAAAGTTGTTTAAAATACTGACTGAATTAAGCCTTATAATACTTTCAGTTTATTTTGTTAGACCCTGAATAAGTATTTTTATAAAAAACTAGCTGTGCCCGCGACTTCGTTCGCGTGGTTGTCGGAATGTTATATAGCCTAAAGCCTTCCTCTATAAATGGACTACCCAACAAAAAAAGAATTTTTCAAATCGGACCATTAGTTCCTGAGATTAGCGCGTTTAAACAAACAAACAAACAAACTCTTCCGCTTTATAATATTAGTATTACCTATATAAAAAATATAGTATCGTTGAGTTAGTATCCCATAATAAAAGTTTAAACTTACTTTGGGGCTAGCTCAATTAATGTGATTTGCCCTTATCTTTAAAGAAAAATCATTTATAATTTTCCTTAAGAATTTCTTTATGATGGTTTAGTTAGGGAGCAAATCAAAATACATAGAAGTCGATCAGGAAATTAGCGTTAACCTAAAAGTCCTTCTAAAAAGAGGATGGACTTCTGATTCTAGTTTTCAATCCCGTCATCCTTTGGGTTTATTTATTTAACACATTGTTGGACAGTAGGACGCCTATACGACTTAGTGCCCAACAATGTGTTAATAATTACATTGCATGGCTCTGTCTATCCCGTAATTCCAAGAGGAGGTTGTTGGCCCAGCTGGAGTACGCATTGCCAGCGGTTTCGCAAGTTAAACCACCCCGGGCGTGTCCGCACTTGGATTGATCACAAGTGGCACGAAAATTTCTCAAGCTCCTCCGTGCTTCGAAAAGCACGTGAAGCCGTTGGTCCCGGCTGTCATATTTGTACGGCAGTCGTCAAGCTACGTCAGACGCTTTCGGCAGCTTAAAATATTTTGCACCAGTGTTGGCAACTTACATACTCGAAAAAAAAACAAATCTCGTAAGCGTATGCGATGCGTGTATGTACTCGTAAGAAAGTGCACCCAGAGATTTTTTAGTGAGTTTTTCTATGTCAATGGGTATTGACATAGAATATTTATGTAGACCAGCTATCTCAAACATTGGCTCTGTTCTATTTTTTATATATGGTGGCGTGAATTTTATCATACGTATTTAATTTTCAAACAATGAAATCTGGTAACTTACCTATGAAAACGTTTTCTTTACATTTTACCGCGTTCCTTGAATTATTCTTAGTTCTTACTGTATTGTTAAACACACAAAGGCATTTTTAATTATTACAATGTTTTCGTATGTTCACCGCTTATATGTATACTGTCAAAAGTACGAGGCGTATAAGAGCTAGCAAGCGACTAGGTAAGTGAAGTTTATGGAGAATGGACAATTGGGTATTTTAGTGGGTCAAAAATAAATTATTTGGTACTGTTAATACCTATAATAAAACGTCACAAAATAATGCCACTTGTCATTGATCACATCCACTTTGAACGTGATTTAAGAATTATTAATACAGAAAAACGGATATTAAGAGCGCTATTTGACTCCAAGGAACTATGACGTCATAAAAATCTGAGCTCAGTTGGTAAGAGCATAGTCGTATTGAGACTATGGCTGCGGGTTCAAGTTCTGCTTACGTGGTATTTATCACCATTTCTTATTTCATTATTTAATTTGAGTACTTTAGTACTGCATCTTGAATGCCTAAAAAATCCTATGAAAATATGACGTCATAAATCGATATTTCATACAAATCCCATAGAAAATGTTTGTTTTTGACGTTAAGAAAACAGTGATATGTGGTGACTCCTTTAGTTTTACATAAAATTAGCTCTTTGCTAATACCCTGCGTTTGCTGGTGCGTAGTTGCTACCCAAGAACCTAAGCAGCATTAGCCATCGAATCAACACGTAATCGTGTGATAATACAGTTATCTCAAAAATGTCTCAATGCTGGCAACCGGTCTCCGTCTATGAATGTCAAAATTACGTAAATATTAGCGGGAAACCCGACCTGGTACGACTGGATCTCATTCATGATTGGAAGAGGTGTGGCGTTGTTAATATGACCAGGTCGATGACATTGGCCTACTGTTCTGCTTGCTTTCTGCATTAGGGGGTTATTACACTATCCGATTTAAAGGAATGCTAATGGAAATCGGAAGATGTATTCGCAGTGATTCGATTTAGAGTAAAAAGGACGTTTCGACCGGTCTACTTCCTTGTATCTGTGAATTCATTCCAAAACGCAAATGTAATGTGTTGTATATTTTGTTGTTATATAACTCAAGTCTACCTGCTTAAGTACCTTACTTTAGCGCCTACCACGATGGATTTCTATTTATCCCTAAGGTTGACTGGTAGAGAATGCTATTGGCATTTAGTCCGCCTTTTGTACCATTTATTGTTGGTAAATCTATTATTCTTTTTAAAATCTGGGTTTCAACTTTCATATCGACGAGATGAGTTATATGTTTTTTTCACAGATAAGTTATTTTTATTGTTCCGTCCAAATGGTGCAAGCGAGACCCTATTACTGAGACTCCGCTGTCTGTACGCCTGTCTGTCACAGGGCTCTATCTCTTGAACCGTAGTAGCTAGATACTTGAATTTTTCACCGATTATGTATTACTGTGGCTGCTATAACAACAAATTCTAAAAATAAGAAAAAGTTAAAAATTCGTCATACAAGAAACATGTTTCTTGAGCGTTTTAAAACATTGTACGGAAGTACGGAACCATTTATGTAGGATTCCGGCTCGCACTTACCCGTTTATTTATTAAATATCGTAGCAACATCGTAGGCGTCGTAGCAGGTAAATATATTTGATGAAAAAGACATCAACTTGACCTCTTTTTTGGGTCGCCTATTTTGCGAGTATTAAATCTACGAAATTCTTCCTTACTGGTCTGAGAAAAAAGAAAAAACAATACTCAATACTTTATTGCTCCTTAAATTACATGCAGATAACATATACATATACAGTGTTGCATGATCCCACACTCATTTAAGGACCCTGTTGGGCACTGCAAAGCAGAGAGGAGGAATCTCGTCATAGTTATTCATAATTTCAATTCTTATTTATTTACAACAACATAGAACGACCCAGCTGCTTCTCTTCCAACGCAGATCGTAAAAGCCGATTGAGGGAATGGGCGAGAATCGGAATCATATAAATAGGCGATGCGGTAAGCAACCAATCACTACTTTGATTTCCTTTTTCTACCTTCATACCCACCATTACATTAAAAATGAGCTTGGCCCATAGACATTGTAATACAATCTAGAATAACTACAATTAATAAAAAAACAACATTGAAAATTTAACTTAATGCCACGTACATAAAGCTTATATTTTCATAATGCTTATGTTTAAATATCTAACGTTCCCAAAGATGTCCCTAAAGTTATAGGCGTCCCTATCCCCCAAACTAGCAATGCAATAAAGTAGAAAGGGAGACCCAACTTTAAGTAGTTATCTTTTTTGGGAACGGCTTTTCCACTTCGTAAGCATTCTAGATTATATACTATTTCTTTGCCCTACCCTAGGCTCTACCCTACAGTCCTAGGCTCTGTCTGCCCCGTTAGAGATAGAGACATGATAATGTATGTAAATCTAGAAATCATATTGATTTTATATTTAACTAGCTGACCCGGCAAACTTCGTTTTGCCCGTTTCCGTTCCTTGTTCCATATTTTCTCACCTTTTAAACCTTCCCTGGACTACGACAAACATTTCAAAACCAAAATCAGCTAAATCGGCCCAGCCGTTCTCGAATTTTAGCGAGACAAACAAACAGTATTGATTTTTATATAACAAAAATATACTGAAACTATTTTATGGTGAATTCATTCCATAATACAGAACAACTTTTCCCAAGGAACATATAATATATCGAAATATAAAAAAATAATTTATGACCTCCCAAGGCCTCCCATACAAGTTGACCGATCAGCTGATCTGAGTTTGTATGGGAAGCAAATAAATATTTTTCATCTTTCGTTATACGTTCGATGGGAAAAGTTGTTCAGAATCATGGACTGAATTCACCCTTAAAATAGTTTTAGTATATTTAGTTAGACGTTATATACTTAATATAACAAAGTGTTTTACTAAGTATGACTTATGAATTAAAAATAAAATATAAACAATATTTAATTAAGTAGACATACTAACCAAAACATCTAATCCTAAAAGTATTGAGGTAATGGTTTTACTAAAGGGTACCAAATAAAAACGCAATGTATTTTTAAATCATCTCACAACTTTTTCTCATTATCACCGCCAACAGAACCTTAATATAGCTGGACTAGCAAGCCGCATCCACATCAGTCTTGCATCAAAGAAATAGAATGTTGACCAGTAGCACCGGTTCTGTATTTTTAGATTCCCGAGTTAGCCTGTTATTTATCTCCTACATAGACACCATAGAGATATAGAGTTACTGCCGACCGCGCAAGACTACAAAGTTGTGAGGCTGTTGTGTTGGATCTAGCGCCAGTAGCGCCCTGGGCGACAAACTACCGGAACCTACCTTTATCACTTAAACCGGGCAAGTGCGAGTAAAACGTACCCGTATGGTTCCGGGTTAGAATAGGACCACTCCATCTCTTCCTGTGGATGTCGTAAGAGGCGACTAAAGGGCTAAGCACAAACATCTCGTGCTACAATTGCATTCCCAAAGAGGGTTGACATCAGGCAGGCGGCCGGTCGTAAAACTATAGCCAAATCATTTAAACTGTTCCGGCTATTTCTTTTCCATTTTGCAAGATCTTTCGCATCCTTGGGTGACCATTGACATGCATGTTATATTTGAAGAAGAAAAAGCGGGAAAGCGCACCCCGGGCTCCGTAGCAGCACAGCTGAGGATGCAACTGGGAACGCGCTTAGACTAAGAAGAAGAAGAAGTGCGAGTAAAACGTTGAAAAAAACATTTTTTTTGTTACGACCCCTTTAATATTTAACTTTGTCTTATTTTTAGTATTTGTTGTTATAGCGGCCACAGTAATCATAATCGGTGAAAATTTTAAATGTCTAGCTATTACGGTTCAAGAGATACTCCTGTGATAGACGGACGGACAGACAGACAGGCGGACAGACAGCGGAGTCTCAGTAATAGGGTTTCGTTGGTATTCTTTGAGTATGCAACCCTAATAAAAATAAAATTACCGGTTCTGTATTTATGTAGGTATCCTTTGGACGATGTGGCCCATAGACTATAGAGATAGGGTGATCGATGACGGCGGAAGATTAGGAAGTTGTAAGTCTATGGTAGTTATAGAACCAGTAGCACCCTAGACGACAGACTACAAAAGCCAATAAGAATCAAAATAAAATACACCGGTTCTTTATTTTTAGATTCGCGAGTTAGCCCGTTATTTATCGCCTATCCGGGCATAGACCAGAGATATAGTTATCGCGCCGAACGAGCAAGACTACAAACACAGTAGAATAAAACAAGGTATTCTCTTCCCGCGATGGCCCAAGACTACGTCACGAATGTCACGATATGTGTTACCACTTAGGGCCCTTCCACACGACGTTTTTTTACGCTTCATTCGACGCGCGTTTTTGATTCGCGCGTCCTTTGCGCGTTTTCATGCGTTTTGGCAGATTTTACATGTTTTTGTCGTAAATGAAACGCGCTTTAAGCGCGCGTTTATATCAATACAAACGCATTTGAAACGAACTTCGAACGCGCGTTTGTATCGATATGTCGCAGTTGGATGGTATAAACCGCTAATTCACTAAATCTCTAGGTGTTGGCATTACAGCTCGGTTTTGTTAAACAGCTGAATATCGTTCAGCTAGATTGTCAATATGTCACGTTTAACAAACCAGCTAACCACGTTTAGACCGCAGAATAGGTTATTTGTGTTGCATGTTATAAACAAAGAAATTTATGACGGACGGGGCATTAAAATAAAACCTCATTTCAATTTCTTACTATGTAAACTAGTCTCCAACATCAAAGAATACCAATAAAGAATAATAAAAAGTTCGATGCAAGTGGATACAGAAAGGTTTGTTAACGCGACATAATCTCAATGGCGGCGTAGCGGTTTCTCTCGGCCTTCATTTGATTTATGTGAATTTTCCATCTTGCCCGGCGTTGGAATAACTATATGGAAACCAAGCTGAAGATCTGCTTTATTTTTCCTAACCATTTGCAGCCCAAAATCATAAACGATGTCTCCGATATCTCTCGATGAAAACGGCTTCTAGGAACGCTGTGAAGATTTCCGAACTAAATCTACAATCTTACGTCTTGCGCCGCGGTATTGATGAATACAAATCGTTTATGCCATTCTGCGTATGCGGTGTCAGTTATTTAATGCTGTTTTACGAAACCGAGCCGTAATGCCAAACAGCTAGAGGTTTAATGAATTAACGGATTATACCATTCAACTGCGACAGATACAAACGCAAGGATCATATGTAAAGGTTAAAATGTGCCGGCTTCCTTGCATTTGCTGAGCGTTCAACTTGCGTTTGTATCGATACAAACGAGAAAAAACGTGGTGTGGAAGGGCCTTTAATAAATATTTGATTCTTGTTTTTCATAGCTAGGGTTCAAACTTCAGGCGCCGAACATTCGAGACTGCAAGGCGCTAAACGGACACATTGTCATACACATGCAGCCATGCATTCCCTGCGACCGCCAATTGATCAACTAATGAGATAAAATTGACCCACACTTCGTTACACTTGTGTGATGCTGATTGTTTTGTTGACTTTGAACTTTGTTATTGCTTAAACAAGTATGGAAGCCATCTTCTCCTGAAGTATGTAAGCCGATATGGTGACGTTACTATGTTTCTTAACTTTCCAGCATAGGTAGGTATTATACAACGTGGAAGGGACATACCCGTAATAAATCGAACCACGGTCTATACTAGATCATTATAGTATAATGAAATCACAATAACAGCCAAAGAACAAAAAAAAAATTGGCATTTTCTTGCAAAAGTGTGCAGCCAGGGCGATTTGTAAGGGAATGTCAATTTTTTTTTTGTTCTCTGACTGTTATTTTAATTTTATACAATACAATACAAATTCACTTTATTGCACCATAATAACATAACACAATAAATTAACAAAGGACAAAGAAAATATGGGTACAAAAGCAGACTTATCGCTAAATGCGATCTCTTCCAGTCAACCTTTGGGTAGAGGAAAAATGAATACTTATGTGAATTTTTAACTGAAAAATAGTCTTACCGTTCTTTCTGTCGAATATAAGATATATTTTTTATACTTTTGTATGGTCGAGAGAGAACGCTTTTAGTGTTAATTCTGCCTATTGTCTAACAATTATATTTTGTGAATACGTCTGTATTTCACAAAATAGAATTGTAAAACATAACGTCTTTATCCCTAACGGGCTAAATTTTGTGGAATAATATGGTTTTTAGTAATGAATAATGACATAGAATTCCCATATTGCAAAAGCTAATGTTCTGGTCCCAACACGCGAACCTATTCACATGGAAACTAAGGGCAATTCTGCAATCCAGCTGTTTACGATACTAAAGTAATTGATATGCGTAAAGCGTGAACTTGGACCCCCGCTATCAGGTCAATTGGCGAACTACACGTGCCGGGTATCGGCGACTTAAGGGTAAACAAACAATTACTGAAGTATACACAACACAGACATTTACACAGATATGTACAGGGAAATCAGTTTTCTTTAAAGAAAGAAAAAACTCTTTGTTTGTTTTCGTGTGTGGAGGCATCTCCACTTAACTCCACCGACAAGAGCAAGATATTAAATTAAAAAAAGTGGCTAACACTGGTGTCAGATGTTTCAAGCTGCCTAAAGGCATCTGACATAGTTCACGACTGCCAGATACGTTACAATGATAACAGCCAGGACCAACGGCTTTACGTGCCTTCCGAAGCAACGAGCTTGAGAATGTTTTTATGCCACTTGTGTCAACCCATCCAAGTGTGGACCACACCCGTGGTTGCTTAACTTGCGAAAGCGCTGGCAATGCGTACTCCTACCAGGCTAACGAGTCACACTCTTTATTGTCTCATTAAAAAAAATAAACAAACATTAATTATCACGTATTCATTCCTAACGGGGTAGATAGAGCCTGAGGCCGTAAGAACCAAAGGCCACTTAGGCGATTTTCACATTGCCCCGCACCACGCAGCGTAGCGCGTATATGCGTGTTCTAACGTTGCTTGTAAATACCTCCGTTTGTATAAAAAACACGCACAGTTTAACACACGGAAAACGCATCCAGAAAACGCAACATGCAGCGTGATGCGTTGCAGTGTGATAATCGCCTTATAGCGTGATGGTGGACGAGAAGGTGGAAAAGGGAATCAAAATAGTGATGGATTGCTACCCGTAACTCGTCGTTTCCCTCGATGTGCTCTGCACGCGGGAAGAGAAGCAGGTGATATTTTTTAAAGATTTCCTTTCTTCTAGACCAGGCTACTAACAGCTTTCTAGGGTTAAAAGCTCTTTTCTTTTCAATAACAATAATTACGTAATATAATAATCCAAATAAACAAAGATAAAATAAAAATACGCTATCTTAGTCAGATGAGTCTAGGACCTAAGTCTACTGGACCACGGAGGCAGTTATATAGGTGGCAGAAATTGCCTTATTTGAAACAACAACTTAAAAGACTTTTTTGTTCCAGTGGTACTGCCCGTGTTCTCCTACGGCACAGCAGTAGGATGGATGTCTCCCATGGGAACACGGCTGATGTCCGAAGACACCCCGGCGACGGAGCCGGTGCATCCTGACATCATATCCTGGATGGCATCGGTGGCGTACTTAGTAGGCACCCCTGCGGTGTTCCTCTTTGGGTACATCGTGGATAACTATGGCAGGAAGAAGGCTTTGATGTTTACGTCTTTTTCGATGGCGGTGAGTGATTAATAAGTATATTCTTTTAGATATTAAGTCACGTGGTTAGACAAAAGCTTCTATATCTTGTTATCTTCTGCCGTTCGTGAATAAGTTATAGATCAACACCCGGGTACCCGTGCGGTTCCGGGTTAGTATAGGACCACTCCATCTCTTCCTGTGGATGTCGTAAGAGGCGACTTAAGGAAAAATAGCACTTAAAGCTCGTGCTACAATAGCATTCCCAAAGAGGGTTGACGTCAGGCAGGCGGCCGGTCGTTAAACTACTTGTATAGCCAAATCGTTCAAAAATTTCCGGCTATTTCTTCTCCAATTCGCAAAATTTTTGGCATTCTTGGGTGACCATTGATATGCATTTTATATTTGGAAAAGAAAAAGCGGGAAAGCGCACCCCGGGCTCCGAAGTAGCATAGCTGTAGATGCAACCGGGAATGCATTTAGATGAAGAATAAGAAGTTATAGGTCAACGATTAAGTTAGAGGATAGCGCTATTGAATGTTTTGACTGCCTCCGTGGTCCAGTGGTCAAGGCGTTTGTCTTGTGATTTGGAGGTCGTGGGTTCAAATCCCACTGGGAAGCATACTTTGTAAAAATTTGTTTCATATCTGGTTAGGATATTGCAGGCTTTATATCACCTGATTATCCGAAAAGATGATTCCGTTCTTTGGAAGGCACGTAAAGCTGTGGATCCCGAACGCCATCTAGCGTTTGTTTAACCTACCCTAGGATTGGTTCTGGTCTACCCTTTGGGTTGCGGAGGTCACACGGCAGTAGCTCTGTGTAAAAACCAGTAACCTCGTCAAATCACAGTGAGGTAGTAGACCCCGGGCTCTAAAGCTTAACATGACTACCTAACTAACTGACGATGCAACCAGGAATACTCGTACGCTCGGATGATGTTATAATTGCGCCATCGAATGATTTTCGAATCGAAGATTTTATTTAGCTTACCGTTTGTTGTTATTTGTTTTTTGGGTCAAATCTTGCAAGTTAAATTTGAGCCACTCCCATTAAGGTGATTTTTTTTTATGCTAATGGAAATCAGATGACAATGCAATATTATTATAACAAGAAGCTGATTTGATGATGGAGCCGAAAGGTATAGGAACCCTGTAATGAAACGACGCAACCCCATCTAGTTTGGGCGTATTGCCTACATTTGTCTTGATATGTACTCAGACCCCACAATAAAAGCTTATTTAATCTGTGTTACTGCCATGTTAAATTTAGATCGGATTTTTACACGACTGCCCCAAAAAAGGAGTGTACTTAATGTTTTTTGGGTTTATGTTTGTATGTGAGTTTTATTCTTCTAAGTATATCTCTGAAATGCTTTAACAGATTTAGATATATGGGCTTTTCTTCGTGTTTTTTAATCTTTTAATAAAAAAAATATGGCAAGGTCAACTAACTTTAATGACAACCTTTATATGTACTTAAAGAATTGTTATTCAGTGCGCAAACAGTAAGTTCAGCATAAGTATCTACTGATAACTAAAAACTAGACTCATGGATTGAATTGCTCAGCAACTTGGCGCAGTAAAAAGTGTAAATAATTTGAAGAGTTAGCGTTCACTTTTGGAAATTTTCGACTTGCTTTTTGAGTGAATAATTTATTTTATGGCTTTCTTTTGAATAAATTATTTACTTTCGTTTGAGCGCAGTACGTTTTGTTCAAAATGGATGTGCTAAATGACAAGTGACATTATATTGTAACTTTTTCTTTTCTTATCAGTACAAAATTGATTTTTGACCCAGTCCACATGCCTATTGCTTTCTTTTTTAGATCTGCTGGGGCCTAAAACTATACTCAACCGAAACCTGGGCCCTCATTACAGCCCGAGCGATTATCGGGCTCGGCGTCAGCGGCTCTTACGTCGTCACGCCTCTCTACATCAAAGAAATTAGCGAAGACTCCATCAGAGGCATCCTAGGAAGCCTGGTGGTCCTGTCTCAGAATTTAGGGAACCTGGTGGTTTACTTGCTGGGGGAATACCTGAGCTACCACGCGACGCTATGGATCTGCTTGGCAATTCCACTAATACATTTACTGGTGTTCACTACCATGCCAGAAACCCCGTCCTATTTGCTAAAGTGCGGTAAAGTTGAGGTGAGTGAATATCGTATGATCTACGTATTTAAAAGCAGTACACTTTTCATTCTTTGACTAGTAAAAAATAACGAAGATTAATTCGGAGACATCGTTCCGCCGCCAAAATCGCCACATCTCACTCCAATGGTTTTTTTTATAGGGATACTTGAAAAGTAAAGTTTATTTAAACAATCCTGCCACTATCTTAGAATTAAAGGACAATACGAGGATCGTTCGTAAGTAAAAGACATTCGACCGTCTCTTTTGCAGCGCGTAGCGCGGCTCACTGTCCACAGATACGAAAGTGTACGGCGCGAGGGATTACCTATATGGAGAACTTTTAGACGGTAGTATATTTAAAAAAAAATCCGCTTTATCATGCTTGATTTTACTATTTTAATTATATTAGGAAACAGTGTAGTTTTGTTTATATTGCATTTTATAATTAGAAATCTGCCACCGGACATCCAGTACTAACAATGAAGTCAAATTTGTCTTAGTCACTTCTTGCTAGAATTTAGAAGCCGGGACATTTTGATGAACCATAAAATAAATATTTTTTTTGTTCATCTGGGAAAAAGAAAAAAAATAAGAATACTGCTTCTCTTCCTGCGCAGATCGTAGAAGCCTATTAAGAGAATGGATGAAAATGCAAATCATGTTAATAGGCCCACCATCGCGCTAAAAGTGGCCTGAGTCTTGCGGCTCTAGGCTCTGTCTGCTTAGAGCCGCTTGACTCAAAATGCTCTGTCTACCCCATTAGAGATAAAGAGGTGATAGTATTTATGTATGCACAAAATAAATGTATCGTAACATTTTTTTTAATAATCTAACTGACAAGTGCTGATTGACTACAAATAATAGCATTTTTCTGACCCAGTCATCATCAATATTCTGTCTATTATTGCTGAGGAAGCAGTATTTTACCCTACCTCTAAAAACAATACAATCTCGCAAACCCATAGTCAGTTATTAAAGTCATTGACATAAATAGAGGGAAATTATTAGAACTCACCAGGACTCTATAGCGGTTCAGATCGGTTCCATCGCATTCAATGCTGAAGTTGCATGTTAATAACTCCAATTGAATCTCTGCAACTTCTAATAATAACAAATGAATCGTGCAATTCTCCTCTTACATTAAACAAGATCACTCCTACTGAAATATATTTCAATAAATGGATAATACTTGCAAAGCAGTGTACCTACACGTTGTACCCTATAATTAAATTCTAATTTGGGATTTTAGATAGAGGGTCTAACAGAATA
Source organism: Acrobasis repandana (assembly GCA_963576875.1). NCBI lineage: Eukaryota > Metazoa > Arthropoda > Insecta > Lepidoptera > Pyralidae > Acrobasis > Acrobasis repandana. The sequence continues at coordinate 7,787,169 of OY756238.1, forward strand.
TACTGCAACTATTTTAAGGGTGGATTCAGTCCATGATACTAATCAACTTTTCCCAAGGAACGTAGGTACCTACATAAATCGAAATATGAAAAGTAATTTTTGACCTCCTATACAAGTTGACCAAGCTGATCCAAGTTTGTAGGGAAAATCAAAAATTATTTTTCATATTCCGACATATATTAATTGGGGAAAGTTGTTCAGTATCATGGACTGAATTTACCCTTAAAATAGTTTCAGTATATTTTGTTAGACGTTATATATCTGACGTTTACGACTATCTACTCGTTTGGGAGATATGATGGTCAATAACTGTGTTTATATGATATAGTAGTTATATATGTATGTATATGCGATAACTTCCGAGCATTGACATAAAATATATAGACCAGCTACCTTTAGCTTTAGCAAACATTAGCCCCTGTTCTATTTTTTTATATATGTCGGAATCGGAATTTTCAAATAATGAAATCTGGTCCTACTTACCGATGGAAAGTTTTTAGTTTACACATTGCCGTGTTTTTAAAATTATTCTTGTGGTATTTAATTGAACACCAAGTAATTTTTAATCATGTTTTCTCAGTAAGTGAATTATTTCATGTAATTCTTATGAGAAATAAAGTTATTCTAACTTAAAAATCATGTTTTCGTATGGTTTTCGCAAATAAATTGTCAAAAGTACCTAGTAGGCGTATAAGAGCTAGCAAGCGACTAAGTGAAGCTTACGGAGGTAGCTACAATAAGGAATATGCATGTAATACCAATCCGGCTCATATTTTTATTTTACAATAACTATTCATACTTTACCACGCCTAGTTAATTATTTTTCTTACTGACTTTTATTTGGATTAGAAATAAATTATTGAAAATATGCAAATATTGCGCGGGAACTTTTGACAAACAAAAGGGAAATGACGACAACGTTCACAAAAAGGAAATGACAAGTTCGGGTGCGTTCGGCAGGACTGTCCGTCCATGAAGTTTGACTATCGATGTCATTCGAAATGTATGTACTTTTATATAGAAGTTTAACAAACATCACTGGCTGATAATATCGAAAGTACCCAAAAAAGAAAAACATGCGTTGACAGCTTCTGTCTCTAGCGGATATTGCAGACGTTGACGTCATATTTTAAAATGGCGTGTTTTAGTTGTTATAATCTACTTGCTATTTTTAATATTTATTTTCTACACCATATACATGTTTTTCGGCACTGATTTATTTTTTGCGGCTATTTCTCGACGAGGACTATCGATTACAAATTAAAAAAAAATGCATGCATACTCTCTATTGAACGGGACAAAACAGTGATATGGAGGCCTTCTCTAGTTTTACATTTTTTATTAAGTTTTTACTTCCGGGACCAAACCACAGGTTTTACGACTTTGAAAATAAATGTTGAACTATGTTGGAACTCTGCAGGAAGCCCGTGACGCCCTTGCCTGGTTAAGATGTCGGGACACCTCCGAGGCTGCTGTGGACAGCGAACTGCAGCTACTGTTGCTTGAGTTGGAACAGAACAAAGAAGACCGATTCCTATCTAACATTAAGACTTTGAGTAAGTTGCACCTTAATTCCTTGCTTTCGTGAGAATAGGACAACCTAAAAATTCTTTTTTTTTTAATTCAAAATATCTTTATTATCATAGGATATTTATAATATCTCTTAATAATAGTCACTTTGTTTTGTTTTGCACAAATGTTGACGTCAAATCGTTACTTACTGCTAAGTTTACGCCGCTTCCTAGGCGCAAGTGCAGAAGAATTTTGAATTTTAGAATTTTGAATTGAAGAAGCCTCAAAGAAAGTTTTGTGTTATGGGATACTAACTCAGCGATACTATACTAATTTTATGATGAATACTTATATAGATAAGCACTCAAGACCCAGAACAATTTTCCAACTTGCCTCGCCCCAGAACCTCCGGATTAGCGAACTAGCGTGTTAAGAGCCCGTACTACTCTAAAGTTCATAGAGCGATCTTAAATATTATCAATATTCACTTTGAAATAAAAACTCTATAGGTACATAACATGTTTCGAAAACACGATACTAAGCTTGAAAATAAAAAAATAGACGACCTCCGTGGCGTAATGGTTAATACGCTAGACTGCTAATCCGGAGGTTCTGGGTTCGATTCCCAGCCAGGGCAAGTTGGAAAATGGCCTTTTTCAAATTGTCCTGGGCCTTGGGAGTTTATCTATATACAGGGTCTAACAAAATATACTGAAACTATTTTAAGCGTGGATTCAATCCATCGTACTGAACAACTTTCCCCAAGGAACATATATCGAAATATGAAAAATAATTTTTGGCCTCCCATATAAGTTGACTGATCAGCTGATCCGAGTTTGTATGGAAAGCCAAAAAATATTTTTCATTTGGGGAAAGTTGTTCAGTATCATGGGCTGAATTCACCTTTAAAATAGTTTCACTATATTAGGTTAGACGTTATTATAATTTTTGGCCTCCCATATAAGTTGACTGATCAGCTGATCCGAGTTTTGTATGGAAAGCCAAAAAATATTTTTAATATTTCGATGTATGTTCCTTGGGGAAAGTTGTTCAGTATCATTGGCTGAATTCACCTTTAAAATAGTTTCACTATATTAGGTTAGACGTTATATGTATTTATCATAAAATATAGTATCGTTGAGTTAGTATCCCATAACACAAGTTTAAAACTTACTTTGGGGCTAGCTTAATTAGTGTGATTTGTCCTTATAAAGATATTTATTTATTTAACTTCTCTATAGAAAAAAAATGCGAAGTTGCCTCTAAATCACCTTAGAATTATACTAAAACGGAAAGTATTCAAGAAATACAATAAATTAGCCCTTGTAACTTTGAAAACCAAAACCAGCATCATTGACCTACCATGATCTTTTCACTCCGCATGGTCTCGCTTTGGCTAGAGTAAATTTGTGTGCGTGAAAGCGGGAGCAAATGTTAGATTATCCACATCAGGCCCAGCCTTAAGCATTAAGCCAGGAGGTCGTCGACAGACATATCATCTTTGGAGAAGAAGCACACAAAAGAAGCCGGTGCGCGCACCACTGGCTCCAAAGCAGTAGCAAGCGTCTAAAAATGCATCAGGGAACGCGCTAATAAACTTTATAGCCTATCTGGGAGTCTCTTCTAAGCGATTTTTTCCTTTTAGTATAAAGGAAAAAATCGCGGGGTAAACCTAGTTTGCTTACAAAAACTAAACAATCTGAAATGTCCAGCGCAAAACGGAAAATTTTGCGTCGGAACATAAACACGCAAGTATAACAGTCCCACGGCGCTGGGAAATGTTTGCATCTTGTTACGAGGTTTGCTTATTGTTAGTGTTGTGGACAGACGGACAACAGACAACTTGACGACACGTGACTTTCAAGAAAGTCGTGCAACAATGATATTCTTTAAAAAGGGCGTTAAGATTTTTTTAGACTCGGCAATGTAGCCTGGTGTTGTGGGCGTATCCATAGGTAACGGTGTTCACTTATCAGGTGCCCACCTGACGCCTGTTTCCGTACGTAACCTAGAGAGACGGACTGCATTTCGACTGCCAATTGCAGTTCAGATGCAGTTTGCACGACTGCAATGAAACTGCAAACGCCGATTGCCGAGCCTGATAAAAGTCCGATTTGTTCAGGTTCGGCCAGGCGCGTGTAGCATGGTGTTGCTGACGTATCTTCAGGTAACAGTGTCCACTTATCATGTGGGCCGGACGCCTGTTTCCTTACGTAAGCTCTAGACAGACTGACTGCATTTGCAACTTCCGAATTGCAATTCAGATGCAGACTGCAATGAATCTGAACCAACCGTGCAGTCCGATTGCAGTCGGTGTGCAATTCGTTGCTGAATTGCACACCGACTACACCGACATAGTAATAATAGTTTTTATTTTGATCTAAGTATATTTATCATTCTGTGAAGTATCTACCTACTTATTTCTTTAACAGAACTATTTTTGCGATTTAGATAATAACTTATTTAGATGAGGAAGGCCTTTTCTTTGGCCTTCGTCTGTTCCTGTATCCGGTAACCTTCAAATTAAATACTATACTACATACACTATCACGTCTTTTTCCCGAACAGGGTAGACAGAGCATAAGGCTGTAAGACTCAAACGCCACTCTTAGCGTGATTGTAGGGAATCAAAAATAATAATGGGTTTTTAGCCGCATCGCCTATTGATTTCTATATACGAGTACTGATTCAGAATCTCGCCCCTTCCCCCGATCGGATCTTATGATCTCCTCGAGAAGAGAAGCAGCTGGTACATTCTACGTTTTTAGGGTTCCGTAGTCAAATGGCAAAAAACGGAACCCTTATGGATTCGTCATGTCTGTCTGTCTGTCTGTCCGTATATCACAGCCACTTTTTTTCCGAAACTATAAGAACTATACTGTTGAAACTTGGTAAGTAGATGTATTCTGTGAACCGCATTAAGATTTTCACACAAAAATAGAAAAAAAAAAACAATAAATTTTGGGGGTTCCCCATACTTAGAACTGACTCAACATTTTTTTTCATCAAACCCATACGTGTGGGGATCTATGGATAGGTCTTCAAAAATGATATTGAGGTTTTTAATATATTTTTTTTCTAAACTGAATAGTTTGCGCAAGACACTTCCAAAGTGGTAAAATGTGTCCCCCCCCCTGTAACTTCTAAAATAAGAGATTGATTAAACTAATAAAAAATGTACATTACCATGCAAACTTCCACGGAAAATTGGTTTGAACGAGATCTAGTAAGTAGTTTTTTGTAAAATGTAAAATTGAAAATGTAAAATTAAATACTCTCTCAGTAAAAGTGAGTACACTCTATTTTATATAATATTAAAAGTTATGTTTGTCTATCCTACTTTTGTAGACACACGCAAGACGAGTGTTCGCATGATTCACCAATCGCAAACGATATCACTGCCCCGCAGTAACCTGCGCCCGCGGCCGTCATTCGCTGATAAATCTGTCCACTATCAAACATAGCCGGGTTATCCCGAGTTCACGAGTACCGTTAGCAAAAAATAAATAAGATAAAGATAACTGGTTTTTAAATTATTGCGTTGCATTTTTACTAAATTGATGGTCATGCTGAGACCACGTTCGGTGTAATATAATACGAAACATCATCAAAAATAAATAAAAAGATTCTTTCGCGGTATTTTCGTAAGCGTTAATTTAGTAAGACAACTTGTTATTTATAAGCACAATGTGAGTAGAAGGAGTTTTCGAACACGAACCGTATACGCATGACTGCACAAGCGGCCATACAATTATTAGAAAGGCGATGCGAATCGAATACGGATGAGACAAACGTCCTGAGAGATCAAACTTTTTTTGGGGAATGAATCGGAAAAATATGTTTTATTACAAATCAACAATATATTTTATTTCAAGAAAAATTGAGGAGCTCGGTAGCCCGGTGGGAGTACGCATTGCTAGCGTTTTCACAAGTTAAGCAACCCCGGGCGTAGTCCATACTTGGATGGGTGACCACAAGTGGTACAAAAATTTCTCGAGCTCCTGCCTCCGTAAAAGCCGTTGGTCCCGGCTGTCATTGTATGGCAGTCGTCAAGCTATGTCAGATGCCTTTAGGCAGCTTGAAAAATCTGACACCTGTGTTGGCCACTTACACACACGAAAAACAAACAAACATTTCAAGGAAAGACTAACTAGGCACGACGGAGACATTCGTAGGTATAGAGCGTCACTTCTGTCGCTATCTATAATGTATGTCGTTGTAAGTCAATAGAAAAGCGATATATCAACGAGGTTAGAACTTTTGGTCGCACCTGTATACAGTTACAAGTAAGATGACATAGAAATGTATGTTTTTAGGTCGACGTCTAATAAATCGACTCTCAATTTTTAATGTTGCCATTGTCCGGGTACACTTTTTTCGTCCTCTCAGCAAAAGTGAAAGTAATTGATTAATCTGACAGATGATATATTTGAATTATTAGTTGTAAGAAAGAGAAAATACTCGTACTACGTTCAAAGAACTGTCCAATGTGTGTTTATTCCTCGTGTTATCGAGGCCATACTGACTTAGCTAAAAACAAAGAAAAACCTATGTACTAATGTTCTATCTGAAACTATTTGAAGTATATTGGGGTACAAGCGATTCCAACGGGTCAAACAAACAAGCCAAAACGCTTGTTTGTTTGCCAACCTCCGTGGCGTAATGGTCAACACGCTAGTCCGCCAATCCGGAGGTTTTGGCTGGGTTCTATTATAAAATATAGTATCGTTGAGTTAGTATTCCATAACACAAATTTAAACTTACTCTGGGACTAGCTCAATGAGTGTGATTTGTCCCTAAATATTTATTAACTTTACTGAAAAAAAAAGGCAAGGTAAGCTAGTAAACTAGTAATTCCAGTATGGAAAGGGCTATGTTCGGTGTTTCTTTACGTGATCGAATCAGAAATAAGGAAATTCGTCGGAGAACTAAAATCCCTCACATAGCCCAGCGCATTAGCTCGTTGAAGTGGCAGTGGGCTGAACACATATCGCGACGAATCAATGGCCGATGGGGCAAAAAGATGCTCGAATGGCAACCACGTACTGACCAAGGTCGCTGGAAAGCGCTGGACGCAGGCCGCTCTAGATCGGTCATTTTGCAAATCCTTGGAAAAGGCCTATGTCCTGTGGTGTCATGTGGCTGAAATTTTGAAATGAAATTACTTACCAGCCTGTTTTATCCACAGTTTCGGATCGAAGTACCTTCAGAGCATTCCGGATCACACTCATCATCACGCTGGCGAGAGAAATGTGCGGTTGTCTGACTGTTCTCCACTTCGCATCTCTGATCTTCAACTCCGCGAGTGAAGGAGGCTGGGTTCTGACGCCTAACCAGCAAGCGGCGGTGCTTGGAGTAGTCCAGATGATCGGGTCTTGTACTGCTTCCAGCTTGGTTGAAAGGACTGGCAGAAAGGTATGAACTAATACTGAAAACGTAGAATAAACGCTCTATCTACGGGTTACCACTAGAAAGTACAGAATATTAACCCTTTAACCGCTAAAGTCGGATTAATCCGACAAACATTTTCGTGCCCATTTCGTGAGCGTCGGATTTATCCGACCAAAAACTATGGATATTCACAATTGGGTGAATTCAAAAAAGGTGAAAGGGTTAAAGTTTTTGCCATGTGGCTTCCGCCCTAGAATAGGACACTATCTCTTCCTGTAGACGTCGTAAGACGTGACTAAAGAACTAAGCACAAACATCTCGTGCTACAATTGCATTCCCAAGAAAGGGTAGACGTCGGGCGGCGGCGGTCAATTGTAAAACTTTTCTCACAAATGCATTCCCAAAGAGGGCTGACGTCAGGCATGCGGCCAGTCGTAAAACTATAGCCAAATCGTTTAAACTGTTCCGGCTATTTCTTCTCCACTTCTCAGTCTTCAGAATCCTTGGGTGACGATTGACATCGCATATTATATTTGGAGGAAAAAAAGCGGGAAAGTGCACCCCGGGCTCTGAAGCAGCACAGCTGAGGATGCAACCGGGAACGCGCTAGGATGAAGAAGATAAACGTCTGAGAGTGAACTAGTGTGTAGGTTTTCTCACGATGTTTTCCTTTATCGGAAATAAGTGGTGGTAGTTTTGATGTGGTAGAGCCAAGCTACCGGCAAAACTCAGTTTAGCTAGTAGCATGAATGGGCCGGCTCGTCCTGGGAAGTACCACACTTTCACAGAAAATCGACGTCTGAGTAGTAGCTTTACCGCTTCTATGCTTCGTTCGATGAGTGAGAGAGCCGGAGCCCCCCCATCCCTCCTTCCCTCCCCCTCCCCCCTGAAAGGCCGGTAACGCTTTTGTTACATCCCTGGTGTTGCAGTTGTCCATGGGCAGCGGTTACCATCAGGTGACCCGCTTGTTCGTTTGCCGTCCTAAGACATAAAAAAAAGTTAAAATCCTACATGAGTAGAAACTCAGAAGTACAAGTCGCACTTAGTGAAGATCGAACTCCTACCTCACAGACATGCGACCAATGTCTAAACCGCTTGAGTTGACCACCACGGCTTCAGCAACACGCTACGCCGAACTTACGTCGCTTATTCCACTAAGAAATAAATTATAGCCGCGTAACTTCAGTCGCGCAATTTCGGCACTATGTTTGGACGCTTACTTAGTAGACATGGCAACAAAATTCAGACGTCTATTCTTGTAATTTGATAGAAAGGCTTACCCTAATTGATTTAACGTTTAGGCTGCTTAAATCACGGGCCGTGTTCTACATAAATTGTTATTAATATTTATCAAGTTCAAGTTGAGACGTAATGCGAGTAATCCGTCAATTAAGATTCGCCGCGTCTCGCTTATACCTACTACTGTTCAATCATTATGCAAATGAGGAAATTATGGGAAATTGTCTTTGTTGGCACTCAGCTTATTTACAATATAACTAAAGCGTGTATAGCACTTTCTCTCATGGAGATAGGGCAAAATATAACGCGACAGTTGCTGCTTTTTTTAAACGACGGATTTGTTGTCAAGCCATCATAGCGTTGTGATTTCGCGGAAAGGTGTTTTTGTTTTCAGTACAGAATGTGCTAGACGGCCAAGACAATCACTAATCGTGGTCGCAGAAACTGCTGTATACCTACTGTGTAGCAAACTGTCTATGTAACTTATCTTGGTCACAACGATAACTTACCCGTGTGGCTAAGTAAGTAACCGACGTTTCTTTGATAATGCTGGTCGCTGCGGCCACCAGCTCTGGATCTAGGGGGCTAGCCAGGGCCCATGCCCCGGGCGGCAAGGTTAGAGGGGCGGCAAAATCGAATATTTGCACCCTTCCTCGTTCCCAACCTTGCTATATTCGTTTTTTTTTATAATGCTTAACAATGGGCCGGCACTATTTCAAATTTAATTAAAGGTTCACAATGGGACGGCTCGTTAAATGCGGCTAAATTAAAGACTCTTATTGATTAGAAATGGGGCGTCATATTTACATTTTGCCCCTCCTAAAAAAATTCTAGAATCGGGGCTGGCGGCCACTAACCGAAGTAGTGGGCTCAGGGCATTCTAGTGCGCGAGGTACCTACCTAATATTTTTGGTAATGAAGGTAAACATTTCTATTCAATGAATGTTAGATTTTTTTTTCTCTTACATATGATTTAGACTTTTAAAAACTACTAACGTTTCGGGACCACCACTGCTAAGATACGTGACGTATCTTAGCAGTGGTATCATACGTATATACGTCTATAGACACTCATTTCAGAACGAGTTCCTACCATGCCTGTTGAGCTGTAGTACAATACACAGGCCGGATTAACCATTAGACATAGTAGCAACTGCCAAGGGGCCCGACGGCCTAGGCGAGATCTGGTAATTTGTTTAAGAGAGCCATTGTCCCCCGTTTCTTTGAGCACTAAGTAATCCATCTTGTTAGAGGCCCAAAACTAAGCATTCAACTATGGTCACTTGTCTCCCGTCCCCCCCGCTCTAATCAATGGCTAGGGTGCCTATACATTCAGCCCTGGGGGCTCCAGCCATGCATTGCCTAGGGGCCCCAACATTGTTAATCCGACATGTACCTATTGTATTTTATAGAAACTGCTCGGTACTACCTGCTTCGTCTCCGGGGTGGCCCTGTGCGCGCTGGGCTCCTGGTTCTACGTGTTCAGGTTGGGGCTAACTGGAGCATCTTGGCTGCCAGTGGCGGCCCTGTGCCTGTGTATATACTGCGACGCCGCCGGACTGCAACCTGTGCCATTCGTCATCATGACTGAGATGTTCTCTTTCCAGGTAAGAAGTAGTCGGCTTAGGACTATGATCGTTTAGAACTTCATAGGACCTTTTTTCATTCTATGTAGGCATGTAAATACCTATGATGTACGGTCAAAAATTGTTAACCATTTGTCGCTTACTTGCTTAGTAACCAAATGGGCTGTTTTGAATAGCCGATGACTTTAAGTACCTACCTACAATATAAGATATAACGTAAGCTCATCTAGAGATAACATACAAGGTCTGATGCAGCCGAAATGTACCAGGCATTAAGATAAGTGACTGACCAGGCCCACCTTGAATTTTCTTAAAAAGGACCCATAACTAATACATGCATATTATCACGTTTTGCATTTTGGGTCTTGCGGCTGTAAGCAGATTCCGGGCCGCAAGACTCAAAGGCCACTTTTAGCGTGATGGTGGGCGAGAAGGTGTAAAAAGGAATCAAAATAGTGATGGGTTGCTAGCCGCATCGCGTATTAATATTTTCGCCCATTCCCTCGATCGGCTTCTACGATATGCGCGGGAAGAGAAGCAGGTACATTCTAAGTTTTTTCTTTTCTCCCGGACCAGCATGGAAGGACACAATATATGTATATGCAGAACTTTGAAATAAACACATTTTTAACAGACTTCTAAAAAAGGAGATTATAATAATTTCTCGACTGTTTTCTTTATGTAGGTAGGTTTGTTACGCAATAGGTATATTCGCCAAACGAGAACCGATTTTGACGATTCTTTTTTTTATTTGACAGCCTTTACTCGGTCCCATATTAATTTGGCGAAGATATGGTGAAGAACTTTGGAGATTTAGAAGAAACTCCAAAAAAAAAAATTGTTTTTGTTTAAAAAAATGACTTTCCTTCTCCAGCTCCGCGGCACAGTCACATCCATCGTCATCTCATTCGCTTGCGCACTCGTCTCCGTGCAACTCCGCGTGTTCCAACCGCTCGCAAACGCGGTCGGACTGTACCTGATCTTCTGGCTGTTTGCCGGCATCTGCCTCATCAGCACCGTGTACATCTTCCTGGTGGTGCCGGAGACGAGGATGCGGAGTATTGACGAGATCTACGCGGAGATCGGCGGGAAAAAGGAGAGTAAAGACTGCGAGGCTGACGTTACCAGGCTGTAATTAGGTTTAGATAGATGTGTCGAAGCCGTGTGGTTCCCGGCAGAGTAGACTAGGACCATTCCAAGGCTTCCCGTGGATGTCGTAGAAGGCGACTTAGGAAACAAGCTAAACAAAGCTTATAAACACCAATTAGACCTCTCCAATCGTCTGGGCAGCTTGGAGAGTGTAGGCGAAATCCTCAAACTGCTCTGGCTAATACATGGCTCTGGCAGATCAGAGAGGGTCATGCTCCTGCAGGTATGTTCGGATAGATCATGTAGGTATAATGCCTTAGGCCATCTTTGTGTCTCCCGTTTTCGTTTACTGGTACTACTAACTTACGTAACTTTTTTTTTTGATTACTTTTTTATTAGAGATTTGAGTGCATTTGACCTCTATCTAGCCTGATGGGAAACTAAGATGAGGTCTAAGGTGTAACACGAGGTCCCCTCTAGCACTGTCCCCCGGGGTGACAACTGGAAATTTATTTTCCTGGAGGTTACTCCATAACGTAATACGCTAGTCGTCCGATAGTAACGTACTATTTCTATGTTAAACCAAATTAGACTTTATCGTCATGTATTACCGCTCATGTTCCTCGAAATTGACATTTAAGCGCGGATACGCAGTTGCGTACGTCTTGCATACCGCTTTTGGAATAACCTATTGTTGTCACCCAGGTGAGAAATTTTTCCAACTGTTCACTTCTCATTTAAGCCAGAGGAGACAACTGGGAAGGAATCGTAGCAATTGTCACCCGTAACACCGGGGGAAGTGACAATGGCTACGATTCCTTTAAATTCGGATTTTTAGTCCGTGGGCCGCTAGTGGTATTTTACTTTCACGTGTAAAATCAATTTTCATACCTTTCGGGGTGATACGGAAAGCCTCAGATCACACATTATCATCATCATCTTTCAAAAACCCACTGCTGAGCATAAGCCTCCCTTTGTCCATGCCTCCTGTTCTGTCCCTGGCCGCTGGGATCCAGTTCCTACCAGTAATTTTCTTGATATCGTCGACCTGCCTAGCCGCCGGACGTCCCAAACTGCGCTTGCCATCACACTAACTAGCATCACGCATCCCACTTCGCCTGCTGAAAACGCACCGTATGTGTTGTCATTTTCGCAAAACACACACAGTGCATTTTTCAGCAGGCGAAGTGCAAGCGAAGAATTGGCGAACCCGTGTTAGATTAGCAAAAAAATTGAATGAATAAACATTTTTTAATATTAATTTAATTCAATTAGGTACTCACTGAATTGTGATTTTCTGATTTCAATTTTATCGAGTTAAAATCAGTAAGTTATGCATTAATTTTATCTATTTTCTGACATACATAGATATTCGTTTTTAATGCTTTATGCGAACATACCTAGCGGCATTCATTTCCAACTATACTAAGTTATTAATTTAAATCAGTAGAATAATTTAGTTATTAGAATTAATGTGCTAGGCACAGTTGTGTCCATCATTGAATATCAGTTAGATAGATTAAAAGAAATCCTCCCAACACTTAGAACATTCAGTTGTAGTGATTGTTCAAATTATTATGTTAAATATCGCCTGACAAGACATATATGTAAAAGTGGATTCAGTTTATGATATTGAACAATGTTTCTAAGCACATTTTTGTCACTACATCTTCTTTCAGTTGACTGAAAGATTTAGCGACAAAAAGGGTAGTGTTGACACTACCATTGACATCATTAAGCACATAATACCTACCTATGTTGAAATATAAAACAATATTTTTGCTTTCCGACGTATTTTAGACCAGTTCATTAGTCAATTGTTTTAATATAAGTACGTTCCTTGGGGAAAGTTTTTCAGTATTATGAACTGAATCTGCAATTAAAACAATTTCAGTAGATATTGGTTTTCTCTCAGGCCTTATTTACATAAGTAACTACTTACGTAACATTTTTAAAATACTCAAAATATACTTGTATACGATCTGTTTGGATAACAGAATGCAGGCTTGTATTCATTGAATTGACATCTAAAAAGCGACGAGTAGGTAGGTATGTATTATGTATGTGATGAATGTAATCAGTTCAAAGTGCGAAACAAAATTCTTCTAATAAAGATTGTTGATAAAATTTTCTTTGGAAATACTGTCGTATGTTGTATGTCCTTTATTTCCACTAGGTGTATCATTTTTTTATGACTATTTTATATTGTTTTTGCTGTGTACAAATAAAAGCACAATTTGAATGATCATCTTTGTTACTGATTAATAATATGTGTATAACATGGATAAATAAATACTAGAGGACTGGCAACCCCATACAAAAAAAACGTACTCTGCTAATAGGACTTCCTGTATTATTTCTAGATGTTACAACTATCTCGCCCGCTAGCCATACAATGAAAGCTGGGTACTTAAGCTGACGGTATCCACGAAAATTCAGAGATGGCGCTTGTATGTTCGTAGAAAATAAACGCTAAGGGTTGGATCTCATCTGCCAGTTCGGAACAGCACTTTCCTATGCTGCAGCACGGCCGGTGCTGAAGCGCTCCGTCGCTCTCTCGCTCTAGCAAATGACGCTTCTGAGCGACAGAAAAGGATAGCAGCATTAGGAAAGTGCTGTTCCGTGCTTACAGATGAGATCCAACCCTTATACCGCCATCTTTCCGAAATTAAGCGGCGCCATTACAAAACTACTTTCTTTCGAACTAGTAGCTCCATCTAGCTACAAAATTTAAACTAAAAATCTAATTACGCTTCAGGTTGTCACTCCTCTAGCATTTGTTTTTCCATAGTGTATAGTGAATACAGGCCATAATGAGTAGGTAACTATTGTGCCATCTGGTGCGTAGTTCGGAGAGAAGTAATGTGAAATGAAATGTGTATAAAGTAGGTAGTCAGTAGATAACTTATATGACTAACCCTCATATTTATAAAAAATCTGCACTATTAAATCGGTCATATAGTGAATACCAATTTAAGGAACGAACCATCACGCTAAAAGTGGCCTTTGGTTCTTGCGGCCCTGGGCTCTGTCTGCCCCATTAGTGATAAAGACGCGATAGTGTATAGTATAGTAGGTATTTAAGGAATATATCTTATTTAAGGAGTCTAATTTTTTATGAATAAGAGGGCGTGACTAGACCGTGATTGTTATATTAAATATTTTTGTAAATATATGTTGTTTCATTTTATATTACTAACATGTACTTAGACCGGGGAGGAAAAAGAAATTTATAGGACGAAAGACTTACGTACTTTTCAACTACATCTCTATTCACAAATTGACATACGATATATACCTACCATTCATTTTGAAATCGACATACGAGTACACTTGGATATCTATCGAAATATTGGCATTTTGTAAATTTTTGATAACGCATAAAGAATACGAAACGTACATTATTTATTCACTTTAACTGTTTCCGGTACCTATCCTAAGGATACCCCATATAATACAATACCGGCATTTTATTATAGTAACCATGGAATGTCGATATACCGATAATATAACCACATCACTAGTCTTGGACGTCGAATAAAATGCTGGTACAGTATTATTCTAATTGTTCTTGTAGATGATCCAAAAATAATGGACCCATATTATTCAGTTTATCAAAAAAGTAAAAAAATCATAAAGATACAGAGCATCTAAGTTCCAGAGTAACTTGTAACGTCACCGCTATGTCAAAATCATACTAAGCCGTGACGTCATGTGAAATTTAAATGCGCTGTATCCTCATCAACATTTGTTTCTTAGAGAAAAGAAAAAATACGTGTAAAATATTTTTTAATAATGTAACCGATGGGCCAGGACTATTCTTCCAGTCGTTATGCCTATTGTAAACGGTATATTTTTGTCCTCCACGAACGAAAGAATTCGTCTGTCTGCGCAGTATTCAAGAGAGAAATAAAACACAAACTCACAAGCAATGGAATGTTTACAATTGCAATGATAAAGTTCTTACAGTATCATATATAAGTACAAGCCTCATACGTAAAGACAATCTTGCTCTACGACGAATAAAATCCATATCTTACATATTTCATATAGTCTCTATTGCGATAAACTCTCAAGGGTTCAAACCATTCGTTGAAATCACAACCACCTCTTGTTGGAATAACAAAATATACATCTTTGTCAAAAAAAAATAGACCATAGATTAATGTGAAAACATTATAGAGCAAGACTATCTTTTCTTTTCAGTCCAACGCGTTATTTTACACAAATACAAAACACTGCATATAATGTTGGTTATATATTATATTTATATGTAATCTAAACGTATACGACACGGATAAAAAATTGGATTATTTATATAAAAAACTCCACGATAATAGAAACTGAGTGTCTTAGGAATTTGTGCTTTCATCCACCTATTATATAGTATATCTTAACATAGACATATAACTACGCTACGCTATTACAAAATCTATTTATATGAATGGTATAAAATATTATTAAATAGGTTTTCATTAAGTAACTTTTGTTTTCTTTGTCATATTTTTATATCAGCAGCATTGTTGGGCTTGAAACCACGTCAAGCGGACGCCCGCGACGGGTTCAGTCCGTCTTTATCACAAACCCTACGACCGATAAGGATAGCTACAACCGTCGCGGGTCACTTGTCTCTTTCGCACGTAGAGTTTTTTTATTATTATTATTAATGGCTTGACGCTACTACGTATTTAGCCAGGAACAAGTTAATAAAACGTGGGAAATTCTTTTTTCCTAACAAGTTACAATCAAAGGTTGGTGTAGGTCTTTGATTGCTTTAAGGGAGCTTCTGGCGACAAATCTATACGAGTCCACTGGTTTTTATAGCCGATTGAGTAGCGGACGACGCCCGAAGACGCCCACACAGTCCGCGAAACCAATATCACTACAGCCGTACTATGACTGTCCATTTTAAATATTTCACATATTGTTCATGAGCATGAGCATTTATAACACCAAACAACACCAATTTCATATTATAAAGTCCACTAAAATCAATTTGCAAAATAATTTAAAGAAAACCCCAACCGAACCCCTTGACTTCCCGCCAAAAACTCAGCACGTAGAGTTTGTGACAGAGACGGACTGAACCCGTCGCGGGTCTCCGCTTAAGGGTCAGTTCAGACAGAGAGGAAAAATGCTCGCGGAATTTACTAGTTCCATTAAAATTTCAACCGTATTGCCATTGCTTAAAGTATAAAATTGTATGAATATCGGCGGCGACTTCAAGCGTCGTCTGGCGCATGCTCGCGACACGGTCGCGCACGTCCTCGCGCCCGCCCAGGAGGCCTCGAGCACGCTCGAAACCGCGCGAGCAAGTTCTGACGTGTTCGCGGATCGCCGCCTGCGCTTTCAATGTAGTTTGCGTGTATCCCCGCGTCGGCTCGCGTTGGCGCGCGCATTCTTTCGATGACGCACCGTCTTGAAGCGCCTTTTTGCTCTCGGTGTGAATTGCGGCTAGAGGAAGCTCGAGCCCGCGCGAGCATTTTTCCTCTCTGTCTGAACTGACCCTAACGCAGTTTCAAGCCTTAGGCACAGAATACAGTAAGAGTAAACAGAAATGAATCTCCTAAGGTACGCGCAATATGCGTCCCCGTTCCCCGCACCTCTCCCCCGGTTCTTGACGGCCAACGTCATCGAGGCGAAAACGGGGGAGAAATGCGGGGACGGGGAACGGGGACGCATGTTGCGCGTACCTTAGGAGATTCCGGCCTGTGCCTTAGGGTCATCAAAACAGTTATTTTTTTATAAAGTTATTCACAAAAAATATCCAGAATATTCAACAAGATCTTATATTTAAAAGGCATTTGTCTTGTAAATCAGTATAATGATCGCTTTTATTATATCTATTGCTATGTATAGCCTCAGAATATATATATATATTTTACCTGCCAGAGTTAAAAAATAAAGAAAAAAAACATTGTACTCGACTGGGAAACGCATGACAGCGACAACTGTCAAATGGCTAATAAACTAAGATGGAAATACAAAATGCTTATTTGTCACTAACAATGCGCCATGTTTTCCCGGTCGAGTCACATTCTTATCAAAAAATTAGTTTATATCAAAGATAATTCATAAATTGTCATCATCGACTGTCAAGATATGCTGATATAGTCGAGACCATTATATTATTCTACCTATCTGAAATAAAAGCATACCGAGTTCCGGTTCCGTTATATAAAGGGCGTGTGTTGCATCTCTCAGAAACTACTTGACCAAGATAAAACGACGCGCCGCGTATTGTCAAACCGCCGTTTTCTATTGATTTCTCAGTCACTACCTATGAAAAATCACGATGTAAAATGCCCGTTACTGCGCCGTATTTCGAGGTCGAATAAGTTTATGCGCAGAGGCACGCCCGCGTTACATTTTCTAGAAAATAAATTCATGTCGTCGCAGTTACACACCATAAGTGAGACAGAGACGGGCTAACCGCGACGGATCGTCTTTGTTTTATCCGCGTGACGAAGCACACGCCCAACATTCTTAATTGAAATTTTATGGGTAAAATAAATGACCACACTTATATTACAATTTATGTTATGCAATCAACTTTACGCATATTTATCTTGCATTTATCGTTCTCATATCCTGATTTGAGAAGTATATAATTAATTATGGTAAATCTTGGACTAGGTACAAAATATTATGCATTTCAGTTACTAAAATTAAATATGTACTTATTTAGCTGCGAATGCCGAACTAAAGAAGTTTGTAGACGTGTCCCAAGAGTACAAATGCTGCACAACATTTATCACGTTCTTTCTTTACTGGTACTTGTAAGCGAGAAAGCAATGCATGATTTGTGGCACGACATTATGGTCATTAATTTGGGCATTCTGAAATACGTTACGCAATTGGTATTGCAATTCAGGAAAGCCTTATTAGGATTGGGCTACATCTAACCGCACGGAACAGCACTTTCCTATGCTGCTATCCTTTTCCGTCGCTCAGAACCGTCACTTGCTAGAGCGAGAAAGAGAGTACTATGCCGCGGTATCGGCGATGCGGCCGCATTCTCGCTTTGTTTCTCGCTCTAGCAAATGGAGGTTCTGACCGACAGAAAGGAATAGCAGCATAAGAAAGTGCTGTTGCGCGTGCGACCAGATGTAGCCCAACCCTTACAAGCTGTTCACACGAAATAACTGGCACAATTTTTGAAATGCATAAAAACTTAAGTTATCTCTTTAATCACATACTTAGATCAAACAAAAATCATAAAATAAAAAAAGTTTGAGGTTCGCATTGCTTTGAAAGATAATAACAAAAAAATAGTACAACTAACTGCTTACAAACTACTTAAATATCTACAATGCTTTGGATAACAAAACTTTCGACAACGAAAAAAGGGTAAATTCTTTTTATAAATAAAGTCAAAAGCTTCCATCACATTTGGGCAAGAAGTCCGTATTAATCAAATGAATATTGCACTTAGATACCTAAACATAATAATGATATGCGATTACTTAGCCTAAACTTTAAAAAGTAAAATAACTATTCAAATTATGCTTAAGCATATATATCTGAATGTAACAAAGCATTCAGTATCGTTAAAAAAGGATTATAAAAAAGAAAAACATACAAAAATGACTAATATCGAAACGTATCGTTTAAATTTTTTTACTAAACAAACGAAAAATACGATTAATACGTGATAAAAATAAAAAGGATAACTAAAAAAAACTATAAAAAAACGTACGAATTAAAGTAGGTATTTAGATTTATTTTAGTCATAAATGCTTAAATCAATACTCAAATAATTGCATTAGCTGCGTTTTAAATACTTTTTTGTTTGTTTTAACAGTAATTTTATGTAGAATTCTGTAAAATAATGAGATTTTAATGTATATATATCAATATGAAAAAAATGTTCTAGCAGCTGCCAGTAGAGAATCTATTCAGTACTCCTATCTTTTGACCTCCAGGTCTGGGAAGGAAGGGCTTCCAGTCATAGTAAGAAGTAGAAAAAATTATTTACTACAATTTGGTTTAAATAATTTGGTATTTCCACATCGGTGGTAATGCTTATAATAAGAAATTAATTCAGTCTTCGTAATTTTGGTGAGCAAATCGAATAATCAAAATTTTAAAATATTAGTCAATTTTATGAGGTTAATATTTCGAGACTGGCTAAAAATTAGCCAAGTCACGGTATCACGACGTAAACCAAATTTGACCATTACTTAGGAATCTATATCTCCATAGATAAGCTAAATTAATTTATTAACGTTTAAGGTACAGTTCCAATATATTACTATGTTAGCACATACGTGACGCATCGAGAATTAATTATCCTTATATACTACTCCTTTAAGAAAACTTGTCGAATTGTCAAACGGCTAATTTATATCTTTTATTTTAGAACAAATCAAGAAACTCGGGGTTAACTCAATTTGCGTGATTGAGCTAGCCCAAAAATAATTAAAGCTTGTATTATGGTATAATAACAAAAGGTACTTTATACCAACCAAGAACCAGCACAATTTGAGAAAAGCTAATTTATAACTGGCCCTGGCTAGGGATCGAACCCAGAACCCGTGGAGTGGTAAACGCCCGCATGTTAAAGTCAGTCTATAGACAAATAAGGTCGTCATTGTCTATAGATATATGTATGACGAGATTAGCAATAGAAAAATGGCCGCTTGACAAAACGCCTTCTTTCCCTGTCGAGTAGTATTATAATACTGGCCATTACAGAAAAAAATAGAGTTAAATGAAAAACGCAATGAAAGAAGCAAAGCCGTAAGTTACATCAACATTTTTTTAACGCATATAAAAGTAATGCATTACGGAAGTATCAATTGACATTTTTGTACACAATGGAAGGAATTGACAAATGGAAGACAGAAAAGGAATAATATGTATGAAGAATAGACATTGTTTACTAAGACGACCAAGTTAAAAGTACAATTTAAAATTACAAAATAAAGAAAAGAAAAAAAGATTTTAGTTTACAATAATATAATAACAGTAAATGCCTTCGCTCATTACCCCAACTCAACGCCAAAACCACTTCCGACTCGAATTTTGTTAATTACACCATCAGAATCTCGATATAAATTTCGCATTTCAATGCTATTCTGTGTTCTTTTGGCGCGTTAGCGTCGAGTTAATGTGGTGGGTAGGCCTTATATCAGTTAAGTAGTATTATATACAATTACACAAAGAAGTAAACTGATAACATTTTCACAATGAAGTATTTTTGAATAAAACGCAGTTTTTGCCTTGACTTGGCGTTGACACTGCGTGCACACCAATATATTCGACATCGATTAGTGTGTTCACGTTTTAGAAAGCTTGAGGACTAGACACATTAAGCGAATTATAAAAAAAAATAACCAAAAATATATTTACGTTACATTTCACAGACTCGTTTTCAATATCAAACCACAACACATTAAATGTCCTACCATAAATTTTGCCTTTAAAAATAATACAATACCACGTTCAATATTTGACTCGACCGGGAAAACACGGCGCATTTCAAAAAGTAGTTTACAGTAACGGCAGATTGTGGATTTGAACAGTCAAAAGTGTATAAAAGAAGGCAGTGTGGCGTGTTTTCCCGGTCGAGTAAAAAAAGGATTTTTAATAAAGATTTGAGTAAGTGGTAGGAAGTAACAAATAAGTAAAAAGTAACTTAAGTAACATTGCCTTATTTTTCGACTCCGCCATACCAGATCGAATATTTTCATATTACTTTATTTCAACAAAGTACAAAGTGAATAAGAACTTACATTGAAGATTATTAACAAGCAGCAAAAAATCTTCAGTGAAGATATTCCATCGAAGACTTAGAAATATATAGGTAATATTTCATTTTATTTTAATATATAAACTGTTGGCCGTTTAAATACATATTGTATAAATATTAACTATAGAGTAAGTTAGTCTATTCTCAAAAATACTTGATATATCTAATACGAGTACACATCGCAACTAGCGATATCGTGCTTGTAAATATCATTTGAACGTTAAACATGCTACATATAAATCTCATGATTTTTAAAATAATAATCAAGTAGATTAAAAACTTAAATAACAATTAATGTATTATTCTGTGAAAAAAAAAATCTAATAGATCTGTCGACCATATTCTGTAAGTTTTTTATTCTGAACTTGCCTAATATACTGCCGTGTGTCTAAAGATATTTGGAAAGTTTTGAACTGGGCGTCTAACTTGCAACGATAAGAAGAATGTAATTCCATCAAATAGGTATAACATAGTTTAGCGTTTAGTTCAGTACATTTTGTATTTGATGGACAATAAAGGTTAAACATAAATAAAAATACAAAGTTGTAATTCAGAGTAGACCTACATAGAGTAGTTATATGTAACAGGCTTGACGTGTATCAACGAGTATGCTCAATAACATGGTGATATAATATATTTGTTACGTACAGTGCGGCTAGGTGCGGGGGTAGCAGAGGCCGGTGCGCGCCGGCAGTGGGGGCGGTGTGTCCTGAAATATATATTTTTTGAATACAGAGTGACTTATTAACCGCCAGCCAAATTTTTGGAGCAATTTTATCCATGGTATTGCACTAGTTTCAATATTTTTTTGTATTCAAAATATAAGAATTGCCCTCTCTGCTCAGCCAAAATCCGCTTGGCTGAGCGCTGATTTGTATGGGAACGCGATTTTTTTTTCGTTTTTCGTTACTTGTTTTTTTTTTATGGAAAGTAGTTCAGTATTGTGGACTGAACTTGCTGAAAAAATTTGGATGGTAGTTAAAAAGTCGGCCTGTATACAAAGCCCTCGTTTATTTAGTAAGTTTGTTAATTAAAAGAGCAAGTTTAGTCAATGATATTGAATAACTTAACCTATTGTAGCTTTCGGCTTAATAAAAAATTGAATAAAAACATGGACGAACAACTGACAATGACTGACCACCCGATACAAAAAATCGTATTTTGCTAGAAAGCCAAAATGTTGTATTTTTTGTAGATGTCACAACTAGCTACCCGCCAGCCATACAAAGGATGCTGGGTACTTAGGCTGACGGTATCCACAAAAATCAGAGATGGCGCTTGTTTGTTCGTAGAAAATAAACGCTTATACCGCCATCTTTCCGAATTTAAGCGGCACCACTAAGAAACTGCCTTCTTTCGAACTGGTAGCTACAGCATTTAAACTAAATATCGAATTACGCTTCAAAGTGAAGTTTGTCAGTCCTTTTGTACCTATGTATTCGTCCATGATAAAAATAAATAAATAAATAACGTTCCCAAATAAACTAAAAGCAATATGAAAAACACTATAAACACAATAAAAAAGAAACCAACCTTAAGCAATTAAGTACTCAAGCAAACTTATGATTGCGTTTTAACACTAGGTGCCAAACTCTGAAATAAAAAGTAAAAAAAAAAAAATCAACAAACAAAAACAAAAAATACAAAAGTGCATGTGCATTGCATTACACTACGTGTTGTGTCTGCCAGGACGTTCACTAGCGATGGGATTATCACTTTCATCATTGCTCAGACAGGTATTTATTATAAAATTTACCATGTGCAAATTAACAACAATGTACGCTAAAATATATCTGCCGGGCCTGCGGATAAACAGCTTTTTTCTCGTTATTCAAATAAATTCCAAAAAATATCAGGAACCGCAACGAATTATATGTTTATTCCTATGGTTGACTGGTGGAACGCTTTTAGAGTGAAGTCCGCCAATTTTAAGACAATTTGAATTGTGGAACAATAAAGTTTAAATAAATAATAAGTCAAAAGAGTATTGACAACTCTATATACTTCCAATCGGCCATTCTGACGAAATACGAAGTTTTCCGAGGGACATTAAGAATATTGAAGCACTTAGTACATACTTAATACAAAAAGTCGCTGCTTTTCGAGACAAACCACTTTGCATTTTGTTACTTTTCCTTTTTTATTTATTTATACATACCTGAACATTGTTGTCGTGTAAGTAATGGCGCGGAGGCTGCGGCCGTGGCATGGGCTCATCGCTGTCATCGTCTTCTTCAAAATCTTAACAAAAAAAAAACTCACATTCATATATTTTTGCCAAATACTTTTCAGACTGTACAGTGTAGACATAAATAGACAAAGTATGTAAAACCAACATGCCCTTTCAGAATTTAAAGACATGATGCTAAAATTGCTACATTCTATGGAATGCCTATTATATAACAGAATAAAAACACGATGCGTATAAAAATAATAATAGACTATCTTATATTATGTATGACACTATCTCAATATTGAAAACTACAGCTATATTTATACATTTTAGTGTTATTATAAAGTAACTAGGTACCTAAACTGATCGGTAGAAGATGATATTGATTGCAAAGAAAAAAAATCTTTCTTACAATAACACAAGGTCCATTTCAACTTGTAACGTCTTTGATCAAAGACAAGAAAATCTTCAAACCGATTACTGTCAAGTCATCTCAAACCAAACCCAGAGATAACCGAGGTTTATAGATTCCGCGATAAAGTGTCAAAAATGTGCGCTGTCTTGAGACGCAGTGGCGTAATTTTTTTTTGGCACGTCAAAACGTGTATGATGCTACTAAATAGAAGTCACATAACCAGAAGTCAATATCATTAAAATTTTGTCGTATTAAGGTCACAGCACACTTATCAACTCGTAAACGGAACGTAAACGTATCAACTCGTAAACGGAACGTAAACGTATCAACTCGTAAACGGAACGTAAACGTATCAACTCGTAAACGGAACGTAAACGTATCAACTCGTAAACGGAACGTAAACGTATCAACTCGTAAACGGAACGTAAACGTATCAACTCGTAAACGGAACGTAAACGTATCAACTCGAGCAGCTCAGTATTCTTTGTGTGAAACTCCCTACTGCACCGCACACTATTCGGATTCGTAACGTAAACCAGCTCACGAACCGCTTTGCTGGTCGGTCAACTAGCGTTCCCCACGCTTGCGGCTCGTCGCCCGCGCGCTTACGCCTCTCCGTATGCAACCGTATGCGAGCTGACGTCTCTCCGTTTCCTCGCACGCACCCATCACCACGCCGCGGCTTGCCTTTGCATGCTGTCATTCACAAGGCAACTTCCAATCGTGTTGCGTGTTTTATTTATTTGTAGGTAAACAAAAAGTAACGATGCAAAGAGAGAAACTAATTGAAGAAGTGAGAAAATATCCATATTTATATGACTTAAGTGACTTCAAATATAATGATAACGTAAAAAAAGACGAGGCATGAAAAGAAATTAGTACTACCTAAATTAAATCATAAAATTCTTCTTCATCATCTATCAAATGTTTTTTTAATAGTCCGAAATTCCTCTTCATTTTTCCTTGCTTTATTCAAATTGTGTACCCAAAATCTTCTTCTACGTTTTTCCTTTTTTCATTTTCCTCTTCATCTAGTGCAATGGCTATGACAATTGCCAACTCGCGTATTGTGAACCGAGACAACCGAGCGCTACACTTTAAGTTTGGATTCAAAATGATCTAATGCCAGCCAGACCAGAGCGGGCGGCGAGCGGCAAGCGCGGCGTCGCCCAGCCGTAGTTGCGTTGACGGCGAGTCGACGTACCGAAGCTGAGCCGGTTTGGTTACGTGCCTACGTCAGGTTGACGACTGGTTGACCGCGCGGCGAAAGGCGATACGGTGTCGATACCTTTCCGAGTTGATAAGTGTGCTGTGACCTTTAAGCAGCAATCAATGGATTATTTTTACTTTAGACGTTTAGCGAAATCTCATTCTTGTAACAGTAAATGCCGACAAGAGAGAAAGAGACACAATATGGGTTTTAATTCAGATTCTCTCTATAAGAAGGTACATTCCAAGCTCTGTGGTTAATTTTTTTTTTCTATGAATTTCCTTACCTCTTTGCTTTCTGGATTCGCCCTTGATCGTGTCTTCAGTATCGGACCCCTCTGCAAAACATTCATAAAGTAAAACAACTACATCCAAAATAAAGTACTAAGTGCAAAATAGGCAACGTGGTAGTCGAGATGTTGAGTCTGTAGATTTTTATTTTTGGACAGTGTGTGCATTTTTGTAAATAAATAGTCAATAAATAGTTAAGGACAAATAACACTGATTGAGCTAGCGAGCTAGCTAGTAAGTATAAAATTGTATTACTATAGATAGAACAATACTATATTCTATAATAAATACATATATAGATAAACAACCAAGACGCAGGACAATTTGAAAAAGGCCATTTTCTAACTTGCCCTGGCTGGGGATCGAACCCAGAACCTCCAGATTGGCGGACTAGCGTGTTGACCATTACACCACAAAGGTCGTCAATAAATAATGTATTTTGTTGAATTTGCTTAGTATTTGTACAATCTTAGTCAAACCAAAGTCCGTCCGTACAGAAGTCTCACTCAGCAAAGAAATATCTACTTAATGTTAGCAATATGGTTTAATTTAGCTCACAACAGAACTCAGCACCTTTTCGTTTAAATACCTAGACATCCATTGCAGGCCAATTTCATTCTTATTACTCTTGACAAACGAATCGTATAACTGAATTTACCACTCGGAGGGGCCGCCGCGCTCTTAGTAATAATGTAGGTATATTTTCGATACCTAAACGGGGAGTGACATAGGCTTGGCCAAACTGAAAGGCGTACTGTATTCATCAACAACAACAACAACAAGGACCTGAGATTTATAGAGCTTTTAATATAATAGATGAGATTATAGAGTTTTCAAACTTATCTCTAAACGCTGTAAGCAGGTCGCCATAATTTTATCATGCATACTTAATATCACGCCTGTTTCCGACAGCGGTAGGCAGAGACTATGAACCTCCACTTGCTACGATCCTGACAGACCTCTTCCGCTTCACTTCACTCATCAACTCTCCATACACGCCCTTAGGTTACGGGTACTTTTTACCTCTCCATTATTATTTATTTTAACCTTTACAATTTTATCAATGTATCATCAATTTCGTCAATGCATCAATCAATTTTATTGCAATGTCCGCGAATACGTAAATATGTTTAACCACGTAGTAGACGGGTGTCCTATGCTGCGTGGTGTCTTTATTGTACATGAGTTACATCAAGGTGTAAAAAAGTGTACACACATGCATGGGATAACTCTTAACAATCATGCTCTGCCTCTATAAATATATTTTATATTTCTTAAAAGACACCAGTTCAAATTAACAAACTTGAATATTTAAATAAATTTTATATTTATACAACGTGGAAGAGACATACCCGTAATAAATCAAACCACGGGCTATACTAGATCATTATAGTATAATGATATTAAAATACCAGCCGAAGAAAAAAAAAAAATTACATTTCCATACAAAAGTGTGCAGCCGCCCAGGCGATTTTTATGGGAATGTCGAAATATTTTTTTGGTTTCTTAATTGTTGTTTTAATTTTATTATATTTTAGTGATCTAGTATAGCCCGTGGTTCGATTTATTACGGGTATGTCCCTTCCACTTTGTATATAACGTCTACCAAAATATATTAAAACTGTTTTAAGGGTGAATTCAGTCCATGATACTGAACAACTTTTCCACAAGGAACATTTATATCAAAATATAAAAAAATATATTTTTGGTTTCCATTAAAACTCCGATCAGCTGATCAGTAAACTAGTATGAGAGGCAAATAAATATTTTTCATATTTCGATATAAGTTTCTTGAGAAAAGGTTTCAGCATAATGATCTGAACTCACCCTTAAAATAGTTTCAGTGTATTTTGTTAGACCCTTTATATTAAAGTGACTAATAAAATCTATTTAATACGTGTTTTACAGGTACATCGCTCTGTGCAGTGAATTTAATACTTCAATTGTGCATACAGTCACACTATAAGGGTATGTGCATGTGCAGATATAAAAACTGGCAAATGCATTTGATGGATAACAAAAAAATTAAATGACATACAATATTATTACACTAATTATTCCATTCTAATCTCAGGATTAACTTCTCGAATAGCAATCGACCATACTATGGTTGGTCGGCCATGACAGTTGTCGATTAGACATGGGTAATCTCGACTCCGAGGAGTGTTTCGGCTCACTAAATCTTTCTCCGCATCCGGTACCGACTCATCTTAATGATTCCTACTCCCTTATCGGCTCCAGCTCCGAGGTCCGCTAAGTTTCGCTATTGAATCTATAGAATAAAGATGTCCTTTCTGGTACCGGTTTCAATACAGAATAATATTAACTCCCGACTCCCGATTCCTCCCGAGACGCGGTGGAGCTGAAACGCGGCTCGCGACCCGCAGACGCCGATTCCCTGCAGGACTAAGATCGGTGCGAACTCAATAACTCGCGGGAGCCGATAACGATTACCGGGATTCAGTACGGGTATCGGGCTCCTGTTGATGAATCGGCTCATTTAAATATTCGAATCCGGAGTTACCCATGTCTATTATCGATCCCTCAGCTGGCAATCGACCATATTATGTTTGATCCTTCGCGCGCTTCATTATATTTATTTTACCGCCAATTTTGAATCTATGGCGTCTGATTGATTTATTGTCAAAAACATCAAAATCACTATACATATTGTGTTCATAGAATATTTCGGGAGTTTCCTCGATTTGTCGATAGTATTCCATCATCAGATCTTACAAATACAACCTAGTGAAAATGGGACCAACTTACATGTATATCCTTTCAAATAAAAAAAAATCTAAGTCGGTTAAAAAACGAACTTATTGTGGAACATACATAAAAACATATATACATTCGAATTGAGAAGCTCCTCTTATTAGCAATTCTATTTTGTAAGTCACTTAAAAACTCACCGGAGTTGAGTTCTCTGACGAGCGTGGACATGGCGTTCGTGACGGAGTCGGCTGCGTACAGGAGGTCGCTGCGGACGCTGCGGTTGTCTATGCCCACTGCAAACCAAACGGGAAGTTATAACCATGGCACAGAAGACAGTAAGAGTATACAGTACGGAATCTCCTAAGGTACGCGCAATATGCGTCCCCGTTCCCCGTCCCCGCACCTCTCCCCCGCTCTTGTGCGGCCGCGTGCGCCGTGCAGTGTGTGTTTGCCCGCTCTCGCCCTGAGACAAGGCGAGAACTGTGCCCATGGACAAATGTTTTTGGCTCTCTCGAAAATTCTCCCTAGTTGTCGAATGTGATTCGATGACGGGAAATGTCGCCCGCCGGGTATGTGTGTGTAAGTGTAAGGAACTCAAAAGCCAGCCAAACAACTCTAGGCTTTATTCATACATCGACATAAGGCGTAGTTTTGTATGCACCATTCTGACATTTCTTTGGGCTTCTACGCGCGAACTTTCTGCGGCTGTATTAGTTGTATATTTTCACCAACAGCCGCATGCTATCCGGTATACAACAGGACAGGTATTTGATTTTATTTAATAATAATGGTATTAATAGTAAGTATTATTCAATCAATCAATGTCAACAGATAATATAAAAACACAGCGTAATGTAGAAATTACTAATTCTGTAAAGTGGTCTCGTTCAATGTAAAGTTTGGATGAAAAAAATTTTTTTTTTTACTAGCCTAATAATGTCCCATTGTTAGGCAAATGCCTCCCCTCCAGCCTTCCATATATCTCTGTTAGTGGCGATAGTTCTCCAGTCCTTCCTGAAAAAAAATACGCAGACTTTTTAGTGTAGGAGACAGAACTTACTATTGGTTGGGCGCTGGTTCTGATGAAAACTCCTATCACCCATGCTTTCCATTCCACCTAGAAAAATTAAAATAAATAAGTATAATTATGTGTTATAGCTAGTTCCCCGTGTGCTTCCGGGTCAGAATAGGACTCCTCCATCTCTTCCTAGATGTCGTAAGAGGCGACTGAAGGACTTAAGCAAAAAAATCTTGTTCTACAATTGCATTCCCAAGGAGGGTTAACGTCGGGCGGCAGTCAATTGTAAAACTTTTCGCACAAATACATTCCCAAAGAGGGTTGACGTCAGGCGGGCGGCCGGTCGTAAAATTACAGCTGAATCATTTTAACTGTTCCGGCAATTTCTTCTCCGGTTCGCAAGGTCTTTGGAATTCTTGGGTGACCATTAACAAGCATGTTTTATTTGGAGAAGAAAAAGCGGGAAAGCGCACGCCGGGCTCTGAAGCAGCACAGCTGAGGATGCAACCGGACAAGAGGACTGACAACCCCATACAAAAAATCGTACTCTGCTAAAAAGCCAACATCTTGTATTTTTTAAGTCTCCACTGCAAGAGCTCTTTGTACTACCAGAGCCATATAGCCAGAGCAGTCAGAGGATTTGGCCTACACTCTCCACGCTGGCCAGACGGGTTGGAGAGGTCTCATTGATGTTTATAAGCTTTGCTCAGCTTCTGTTTCCTAAGTCGCCTTCTATGTACTTCAATACATACAGACATATACGTGTAATCGTAAAAACATAACCCCCTAGCGCATTGCAGTCGGTTAAAAATAAAAATATACAAGTAAGGTTCTATTTATTACCAAGACTGTGCGTCATGTCGATCCGCTCCCTCTCTCCGAGCGACGGCGTTTGCGGGGCGCTGCGGACCGCGCCCCTCCCCGGCGCCTCTCTGTGCAAACAAACAAGCAAAAACTTATTAATATACGAAAATTCCGATTGCATAAAAATGTGCAACTAAAAAGTAAAAAAAAAAACACGATCTGTATAAAAAAGTATAAATCATATGTACAAGTACACTATCACGTCTTTATTCCTAAAAGGGCAGACAGAGCATTTTGGATCTTGCGGCTCTAAGCAGACAGAGCCCAGGGCCGCAAGACCCAAAGGCCAGTTTCAGCGTGAAGGTGGAAAAGGAATCAAAATAGTAATGGGTTGCTAGCCGAATCGCCTATCTAAATGATCTTGGTATTACATACCTCTCCGGAGCAGAAGGCTGGGGATGGCCCCCAGGTAGCGGGGGGCTCTTTGTAGACCGGGGGGACGAGTTGGGAGTCGACCTTGGGGACGATTGCTGCGTCTGTAACAAAATGATAAAATTTTAATCACCGTCATCATTATCGACAGCCCTATACATCCCACGAAACCCCGGACTCCGAAGCAGCACATCCAAAGATGCAAAAAGGTACAGTCACACCAGTGGCGTACACATTTTTTTTTTTAAATTTTATAAAAGCAGCGTAAAACGGAACGGATTCTCCATGAAAGATTTCTTTGATATTCCTCAATAGCCCTCCAAGGATACTCAACATAAAGAATTGGGTAGTGTAAAAGGTGGGTAAAATTTCAATATTTCTCAATGTTAGGCACTAGATAGCCCTTTAAATTATTTTATGAACCACCGTTGAAAGTATTTACATTAGTCCGTCTAGCTTTAAAACTTGCCTCTGCCAAAAGTGGCCACCAATAATAGTTTCAACGGCAGTTCAAAAAATAATTTAAAGGGCCATCTAGTGCCTAACATTGAGATATATGAAAATTTTCCTCAAATTTACGAGTTAACAATTTATTTCAAATGAGGACGCAACTTCTGCTTGGTATTCACCTTAAAAGAATAAAACGTCACAATATAGTGTCACTTGTCATTGATCATATTCATTTTCAACATGGTTTTGGATTTATCAATGCAGAATTTTTTTTATTAAGAGCGCTATTTGACTTCAAAAACTATGACGTCACAGTTTTGTATTTCATACAAATCTCATAGAAAATGTTTGTTTTGACGTTAAGAAAAAAGTGTCTGATTTGACTTGTTGTCATTTAGCGGATTGCTAGTATACGTACTATCGCTGGGCCCTCTAGCTCCACCATAGTTAATTGTAAAACCAATCAACGCCATGCAGGAAAGGTAATCATAATTTAGATATGTAAATGATTCACGAATCATTAATTTTCAATTTTAAAGTCGAATGTTTCAAACAAAAATAATAAAGTTATATTTTGTAGATTTCTTACTGTAAGGATTTTTTGCGTATAAGTGTATTTTACTTATATAGAAAGGATAAATTGAATTAAAAAGGTAAAACACCTTAAAATTGACCTCCCTTTCGAATTTCGACCTACAACAAAAAAACAGTGGCACTCCGGGAGTGCCGACAGAAGTGAAAACTTGAACAAGGTGGTGTCGGTTACGGTAACGGTAACAGTGTCGTGAGATAAGTGGTTTTTGCCCATCACAAAAAATGCCCAGCGCGTAAACATGTCCCTTAAAAAAACAGTGGCACTCCGGGAGTGCTGTCAGAAGTGAAAACTTAAGAGTTGTCGGTTACGGTAACAGTGTCGCGAGTTCAAATGTTTTTTACCATCTCAAAAAATGCCCAACGCGCCTAAAGAAGTTTTCACTTAAAAAATGTCGAATTTGTAATAAGTACTGATCCTTACAACATGTGTACATACCAACGGTACCTTACATATGTGATATTATTATTTTAGACAGTGACGCGCCCTCTGTAAACCTTTAAAACGTGATATTTTACACAAGAATAAATTAAATAAAAGGAACATAAGAGTCAGTACCATAATAACTGTAACTATTGCACAAATATTAATCAAGCATGGATCATCAAACACCGTAATTGGATGGGGTTCTAGTGGTGGTGGCAGTCAACATAATCATGAAAGTAAGGCGTATTCATTAATAAACCGGTTAAGTGGGAGCACAGACCTACCACTACTAGACTTGCAACGATAGCTAGAAAGAGACTGTCAAATACAGTACAACGTGAGTGTGAAAGAAACGCCGATATGATTTTTTGTCTCTATCGGCGTGGCTGCTATAAGCGGGCCTACTGTCAAAATCTGGGCCAAACAAACCACAAAACGATCGAAGAAAGTTATAAAATTTAGGGATTTTATCATTTAAAAGGTGATTTAGGGTTTTATTTGAGCTTATTTTAAGTAAGTAACCATAGTGTGTTCTGTGACATGTGCAAAATATGGGTGGAGGCAACAATCAAAGATAGAAAGAGATGCACTAAAGTGGCCACGCACAATGCATGTCTAGTAGTGGTAGGTCTGTGAGCAGAAGTTAAACTCGCGTAAAAAGTGTTCCGTTCTTCTCATAGGTTCTCCTGAAATCTATAGGTAAAGAACAATTTTCTGTATTTAGAGGTACATATTTCAAAATTTTAGCGTGTAAACATATAAGGAGGTTAACAGCTTGGCTTAAGAAGGAGAGACATGGAAAGCACTCCACCGACAAGAGTCCAGCTCTTAAATATAAGAAGAATAGTTTCAGGTGGTCAAATTTCGCCTATTTTCTTAAATAACTTCAAAAATATATATATATTTTTTAGTACATTATTAGGTCATGATTGGTTTGTTAAGTTAAAAAATGCACGTTGCTCGTATAATTCAAACGTAACGTAAACGTTAAATAAATAAATAAAATGTAATAAAATAAATAAATCTAAGTAACATTTCTACGTGGCAAATTTCATTCTAATCCGTTCAGCCCTTTTTGCGTGATTAATTAAGTATGAACCATCTAAACTGAAACTTTCGCATTTATAATATTTGTATTGTTTACAACACAGATATGCCAAGCATACGACCATGTTTAGCCGCGGGCTTGCAAAATCTGTCCACCTGTATTGATGTGGCTCAGCCGCCGATGGCCGGCCAGGCCCAACCTGAATATAAATACGACTGTGAGAGCAGCAGAAGAAACTTTATAGACTAGTGGAACGATTTCAAGAAAGTGCCTCGGACTGAAGATGCTGAAATTGGATTTGTTGTAGATGGATATATTTCACGTTTTGGTGAGCATAAAGGTACTTTCATGATTTCTTAAATTTTCTCTGAAATGCTCTTCAAGAAAGTGCCTCGGACTGAAGATGCTGAAATTGGATTTGTTGTAGATGGATATATTTCACGTTTTGGTGAGCATAAAGGTACTTTCATGATTTCTTAAATTTTCTCTGAAATGCTCTCCCTCTTGGAGTTTGTACTGCTCAGACGTCATGCCAGCAAGTATTTCTGTTTAGTGTCCCTATATATATGGTAATATTTTATATAGCGTATATGTATTATATATATTATAGAATAGGCTTATGTATGTATATATTTATTAAAATGTAAGTTAATAATTAAGTATAGATATTGCGCCCACCTTTGCTACACTTCTAATTTGCCTCTACCCAAAGGTTGACTGGAAGAGATCGCATTTAGCGGTAAGTCCGCCTTTGTGCCTATATTTTCATTGTCTTTGTTATTTTTTATGTGTTATTATTTTAACGACCTCTGTGGTGTAATAGTCAACACGCTAGTCCGCCAATCAGAAGGTTCTGGGTTCGATCCCCAGTCAGGGCAAGTTGGAAAAGGCCTTTTTCAAATTGTCCTGGGTCTTGGGTATTTATCTATATATGTATTTATTATAAAATATAGTATCGACTTATATCCCATAACACAAGTTTAAAACTTACTTTGGGGCTAGCTCAATCAGTGTGATTTGTCCTTATATATTAATTTATTTATGGTGCAATAAAGTGAATGTATTGTATATTTCTAAAGATGCGTTCAGAAACTATTCCGGCGGTAAGAGATACACAAAGCTGACCGCAAACCTACTGGGGCCTTATTTTTGATCATGACAAGTGAGAAAAAAGTGCACTTCTACAAGTAACCCTCGCCTTCCAGCTCACGAAATGCTATTTGACCGTATTTTTGAAATAGATGTGTACAGCAGCTAACATTCGACAAATAATGTTCTTTTCACTCGTGCTTTTTAGAGCCCTCACTAGCGATTGGGCTCCAAATAAGCACTCGGTACGATAAAAACTTACTTTCTGCTCGGTGTAAGTCTACTATTATTAATCTAACCGATGGGCAAAAATAATTTTCAGTCATCATGCCTATTTTTATTGTTTACAGTTGAAAAAAAGAAATTTCATAAAGTCACTCGGCGACATGACGGTGCTACTGCTACTTCTACGGAGCCAACAGGTGTGTTCATCAAGATCTAGTAAGTGTAACACCATCAATCTATCATCAACAATCAATCTTCTTAGGCACTTCAGCTTTATGGGCCTTAGAAATTTAATTGTTACACGAGATATTTGAGCTTAGGCTTTTAATTGCCTCTTACGACATCTACAAGAATTAAATTGTTCCTTTTCTAGACTATACGTCGCATTTAAGCAGACGGAATGGGCGAATCATATCAATAGGCGATGCGGCTAGCAACCCACTATTTTGATTAATGATTAATTTTCCATATTCCCGCCCATCACCATGCTAAAAGTGGCCTTTGGTTCTTGTGGCCCTAGACTCTCTCTGCTTAGAGATGCAAGACTCAACATACTCTGTCTGCCCCGTTAGGGATAAAGACGTGATAGTGTATCTGACACCGCATACGATAGCAATTCTATTCGATAGATAGCGATTGCAATTAACGACGCGACGTGCCTTCCGAATTATTGCATATTTATGCAACTTGTAAATTATATAATCATCGTAGGTATAATTTTTTTTATCTCATCTATTCGAAAAACGATAACGATTTCATCACAAATATTTGGGGCTAAAGTCACTGGTTCTGTAGCTAGACACTGAAAATTGAAAAAGAAATTCCCTAGGGATTAAACATTATATTGGCAGTCAGCAAAAAAAAAAAAGAAGAATTTAGTTTTAAAACAATAAAATAAAGGCAATTTTTAGGGTTCCGTACCTCAAAAGGAAAAAACGGAACCCTTATAGGATCACTTTGTTGTCCGTCTGTCCGTCCGTCCGTCCGTCTGTCAAGACCCTTTTTCTCAGGAACGCGTGGAGGTATGAAGCTGAAATTTATATCAATTACTCAGGTCTACTGTCCCTTGAAGCTGTGAAAAAATCAAACTTCTAAGCCAACGCAATCAAAAGATACAGCCGTTTATGCCGCAAATTTTCGACACTTGCAAGGGAATCAAAACCTACAGGGTGCTTCCCGTGAACTCAGAATCTTGAAATTTGGTACGAAGCAACGTCTTATAGCATAGATAAAGGAAAAATTACGAAAACCATAAATTTTTAGTTACATCACATAATATATATTTTTTTAATAATTTTAAACTTACTACCCATTTCCTCATAAACGCGTAGAGGTATTAAATTGAAATTCATACCAAATACTAAACCTTGCAGGTTTGTACGGAACCCTCGGTGCGCGAGTCCGACTCGCACTTGGCCGGTTTTTTTTTAAATTGGAATACTACACGTTTTACATGGATGACTGTAGGTGAAAATATTTTAGTTCTTGTGCTTCAAAAAATATAATAATAAAAATTATAAAAAAATGCGCAGTTGTTGTCTCTGATTAAAATAGTAATTTTTTAATGGAATTATTAGGTTTTTTTTGATTTGACTAATAATTAAAATTTAATACTGTGTAAAGATATAGTTACATATTAAATTAAATTTCTTAAAAACTATTAGGTTATTTTTAGTTACACTATTTTAAATGTGTCAATGTAAATAATTACTTGATGAGGTCGATAGTAAATAAGTATGAAATTTACGTATATATACTTAGGTATATATTTAAAGATACGAGTATAAACAATTACGCGCAAAGAAAACGTAATGAAACGATTCTAATGGATAATGTTGATCCCCACATCAACACTATCCAGTCGGGGCCAAAAGTCGTCTAGATACTCACGCACACGCACGCACTCATACGCACGCACGCATGCATGCACACACGCACGCATACACACACACACACACACACACAATTTTAGTCTATATTTTTTGTTATATACATACCGTGGTTTAGATTTTTTGTTTTATTTGGACTTTAACTAGGTAGATTAAAAATGTTATAAATACGGAAAAACGAAGCCACTGGTGCAAGTATTTTTATTACTTAAAAGTAGGCTCCAACACCTGTTTATTATAATTGTAACACAATTTACCTAAATAATTTATTTTATACTGTAAGTAGTATGCACACTCCCACTAGGTCACCTGGCTAGCAGTTATAACGTTGGAATATACTACTTGGGACATCAACACAAAACCTGTTATTCTGTACTTTACAGATTCCTTCAGCGACATTTTGACATGCATCAAACAAGCGGCCATCAAATTCGTCGTGTGTCTGTGCGAACAAGCAAAAAGCTATGAGATTCTAGACAAACGAGCCAGCGAAAAGAACGAAGCGAACGAAAATGGCGATAGAGAAGCGATCGAAAAGAGCGGAGGTGGAAACACTTCGTCGGAATCGCAATAACACCTATTAGTAAAGTCAGTATGGTTTTATGAATATTCCTCTTCAAATTTCAACGGGTGATTATTTTAGCCAAGTCATTTAATTTATAAAGAGTGAGCATCAGTGGCGTTGGACCTAACCTGGTTAAGGTTAGGTCCAACGCCACTGATGCCCCGTTTTAAATGTAGATATTGGTTGGCCTTTGCAATTATATTTTTTGAGTTGTAAAATAAACTTGTTAAGTGAAATTTTGTAGCTAGTAGTTTTACTTTTAGTTAAATCTAGTTAAATCTTATTCACAAAGAGGCAACCATCTAGGTCACAGGTAAAAGTTCGAGGTCACGTCACGTCACAACCATAATATGACGTTTGCGCGTCGAACGAAGTGATATGCTCGCCGGAACAAAGAGTGGCGTTATGCCTAAGGAGGTTGTATATATGCCAAGTTGCAACCAGAACTCTCATATCGAGTCTTCTTCGTCTAAGCGCGTTCCCAGTTGCATCCTTAGCTGTGCTACTTTGGAGCCCGGGGTGCGCTTTCCCGCTTTTTCTTCTCCAAATATAACATGCATGTCAGTGGTCACCCAAGGATGCCAAAGAAATTGCGAAATGGAGAAGAAGAATAGAAACAGTTTAAATAATTTGGCTGTAGTTTTACGACCGGCCTGCCTGACGTCAACCTCTTTGGGAATGTATTTGTGCGAAAAGTTTTATAACCGGCCGACGCCCTACGTTAACCCTCCTTGGGAATGCAATTACGAGGGCCACACCGAAAAGATCGGGAATAGAAAAAGTACAAAGACAATATAATAATGTTTACTTTTATTGTTTTTCGAAGTATTAAACCAATTATTGAAACAGTAATTCCAGTCTGAAGTGGATACAGTCAAAACAGCTGATTTGTAAGCTTCGACCGCCTCTTCTGGGCCGTGAAACCGTTGACCACGTAGCATGTAAAATAATCATTGGGGCTCAGGTCAGGGCTATACGGAGGATGGTCCATCAACTCCACGTTTTCCAGATTTAAAAACGCGCTTGTTTTGCGTGCGGTATGTGAGCTCGCATTATCGTGGTGAAGGATTATACGAAGATTCGGATTAATTTTACGAAGTTCTCTTATGACTTCCGGCAAACAAACTGTTGTGTACCAATCAGCAGTAACCGTCCTTCGTTCTTGTAAAGGAATCGTAGCCACATGACCAGTTTTCGATACAAACGAAGCGACCATTTTTTTCGACACGCTGCGTGAGCGAATAACTTTTGTTGGCTTGACCTCACCCTCGAAGATACAAACTGCCGATTGATGTTTTCTTTCGGGCTCATATGAATAAATCCACGATTCATCCCCAGAGACGATATTGTAAACTGCATTTGAGCTCCCTCTATTGAACCGTTGCAGAGCAGACCGACACCAATTAACACGAGCCGACTTTTGTTCCTCGGTCAAACGGTGGGGCACCCAGCGTGAAATTAACTTCTTGACTTCCAGTTCATCATGTAAAATGGTCTGAATAGCTGTCATACCAATGCTGAGAGAAACCCGAATCTGCTCGTATGTCACATGTCTATCTTCTTTTATTAATTGGCGTACAGCATCGATGTTATCTTGTGTTACCGCTGTTTTTGGCCGACCAGTAGAAGGGACTGTGATAAGAGAGGAACGTCCACGACGAAACTCAGAATACTAACGATATATAGTCGTTTTACTAGGTGCTTCAAGTTCATAAATCTTGCTTCACAATCTTGCTTGTTCACAAGCTTGGCGAGACATTGTTCTTGAGATAAACCTCCACGAAAGTTATGAAAAATTATTGCACGAAAATGTTCCCGCGTAAGCTCCATTTTTCTCACCGACTTGTCAAATTCAAATGGTCAATACTCTTTTCTTTTTTACTTTATTTAAAATTCAAAAATGGTATTGTGTTCGAAATAATACTAAATTTCAAACACCAAAAAGGTTTTGCTCTAATTTATTCCTAAGTATTCTATTCCTGATCTTTTCGGTGTGGCCCTCGTATAGCACGAATTGTTAGTGCGTCCTTTCGTCGCCTCTTACGACATCCATAGGGACAGATAGAGTGGTCCTATTCTAACCCGGAACCACACGAGGGTTATTATGAAATATAGTATCGTTGAGTTAGTATCCCATAATACAAGTTTCAACTTACTTTGGGGCTAGCTCAATCAGTGTTATTTTTCCTTATCTATTTATTTAAAAAAACCGGCCCAGTGCGACTTAAACTCGCGTGGAGAGGGTTCCGAACAAATGATTGAATTATTATAGGTTTTCTTGTATCTACAAACAATGAACTATATTTTGTATTTTTTTTTCAAAATTTTAGGCTCAGTAGTTTCGGAGATCAATGGGGGAATGGTCAATTTTCGTCTTCTTTCATGAATTAAATCAAAACTATTTGTTTTAGAATTATAACAAAAATATATTTCAGATCCTCATAACGAGCCCTTTCATTTGATATATGACACAGTAAGGTTTGCAAAACATTTTTTTTCAATTTCCTAATTTGTCCCGCAAAAATGACGCTTATTTTAAAAAAAAATTATTTATTTTGCACATGTGTGTTTGGGTCATAGGATTACACCATCCTACCAAATTTCACCTGATTCGGTCTAGTAGATTCAGAGCAAATTGGCTGTGACAGACGGACGGACAGACAGACGCACGAGTGATCGTTTAAGGGTTCCGTTTTAAAAAAAATTGTACGGAACCCTAAAAAGAAAATTAGTAAACCTACCTTGAGCATCCTCATAAGCCCTTCCAGCTGCTGCATGAGGTGCTTCCTGGACTCCTGCAGCGAGGACAGGTGCCCCTCCAGCTCGTCCTTCCGCTGGCGCAGCGCGCGCAGCTCCGACACCAGCGGCGGGGCCGACCCGCTGCCGGACGTGCCGGAGCCGGCG
Organism: Acrobasis repandana; assembly: GCA_963576875.1. Lineage (NCBI taxonomy): Eukaryota > Metazoa > Arthropoda > Insecta > Lepidoptera > Pyralidae > Acrobasis > Acrobasis repandana. The sequence continues at coordinate 7,825,985 of OY756238.1, forward strand.
CTCGCTTCCGCTTCTTGGTGTCGCCTGCACGGAACATCATTTTTACTATGTTATAATTTAAAAAAACCGCATGATGCAAGCGATATCACTTATAGTTTCCGCACAATCTGCAACGATATATACATATTTTTTTATAATTTGTCGTATTTTAAAAAACACTTTACCGCCAAGATAAGTATGACTGTTATTGATTAAAACTTTTAAATGATTGTTAAACTAATTCAAGATGTGGTCAATGACTACACAAAATAAAAACATGTCTTAAATATCTACGCTTTAATTATCTAAAATGATAATGAAACACTTTTCTAAAAATGAGACACATTTTTTAATAATCTTCAAAAATGTTTGATTGTGCGAGCGAGACAGCCAACCAAGTGTAAAATGCCTCTTCAAGATTAATTTAAAATTAAGTACATATTGAAACGGACCTGAGCCTGGCGATTTCCCTCATGATCTCTCTGTTTTTGGCCTCGAGTTGGGATATCAACTCGCGCTGCTGACGCGCCGCGTCTACTTCGGATCCCTCTGATGATGACCGACCCTAAAGAGTTATTTTTTTTATTATACAGGATCTAACGAAATATACTAAAACTATTATAACATATTTCGAAATATGTTCCTTGGGGAAAGTTGTACTACCCTTAAAATATTTTCAGTATACATATTTTGTTATTCGGTACATAAGGTGCTTTTTAATTGAGTACAAATGTTTTAGGAGTGATTCAGTCCAACATTTTGAATAACTTTTCCCAATAAATTTATAGCGATATCACGGCCTTAATCTGTCAACGGTAGCATGTCCGTCCAAGTCAATTAACAAAAAAAAAACAAAAGTTAAACTTAACTTTTGTTTTATGTTTATCGACAATGGAATTTTGAGAGTTTATAATTATTAGTTTGCTATATTAATAAAACTTATGCTAAAAATAGTATCATACTGATACAAAAATACATTGTGCCGTGTGGTTACCGTCCGGCCTAGAATAGCACCACTCCATCTCTTCCTGGCGATTAAAGGACTAAGCATAAACTTTTCGTGTTAAAAGTTCATTCCCAAGGAGACCGGCTATAAAACTTTTCGCACCAATGCATTCCCAAAAAGGGTTGACGTCGGGCAGACGGCCGGTCGTAAAACTATATCCAAATCTTTGTAAACTGTTCCGGCTAATTCTTCTCCACTTCGCATGTTCTTTGGCATCCTTGGGTGACCATTGACATGCATATTATATTTGGAGAAGAATATATAATAGACTGCGGGAAAACGCACCCGGGCTCCGAAGCAGCACAGCTGAGGATGCAACCGGGAACGCGCTAAGATGAAAGAAAAGGATACGGAATTACATGATATAATACATATAGTTTAAAATCTATACCTACCAATTCTGGTGTCAACGACGCGGATCTTCCAGCTCGTGGCTGAAAAAAAAAACACATTTTGGTAATATGCTATGCTACTATCCAAATTACAAATATGGAGTGAGAAAAATAAACACCCCCGGGAACGAAAGCTGTTAGTTAGTTGATCAAGGGAGGACGTCAAATTGTATACAGGCCTGGGACAACGATAAGGTTCAACTCACACTGGCGAAGAGTCGAAGCGTCGTGTCGCGTCATGTTTTTTCGCCTAAAGTATATTCATGTCTATTCGCCTAAAGTATGTGTTATGCAAATATGGAATATAATAGATAGATGAGTTAACAAGTTGTGAGCAGCGGCCAGGAATGATTTTACATATTTACATACTTGCTTTCCTGGCCTAGGGCAGCAAAGCCAAGAATTACAAACCTCGTGTCTTCATTTTACTAAATAATGCCTACATTTCCGAGCATGTTTGAGAAAATGATATTTTGTGCATAAAACAATATTACTTTTCGCTGACACGACGGTTTAACAATACGATGCAATGCGTCGGTAGGCGAGCAGCGATCCCTCAATCAACAAGTTTATTTGCTAGGCAAATTTAAAAAAAACCCGATGAGTGCGGACCTATCGATACGACTTGATATCAATCAACAAGTTTATTTGCTAGGCAATATAAAAAAAAACCCAATGAGTAGCGGACCTATCGATACGACTTGATATCAATCAACAAGTTTATTTGCTAGGCAATATAAAAAAAAACCCAATGAGTAGCGGACCTATCGATACGACTTGATATCAATCAACAAGTTTATTTGCTAGGCAATATAAAAAAAAACCCAATGAGTAGCGGACCTATCGATACGACTTGATATCAATCAACAAGTTTATTTGCTAGGCAATATAAAAAAAAACCCAATGAGTAGCGGACCTATCGATACGACTTGATATCAATCAACAAGTTTATTTGCTAGGCAATATAAAAAAAAACCCAATGAGTAGCGGACCTATCGATACGACTTGATATCAATCAACAAGTTTATTTGCTAGGCAATATAAAAAAAAACCAATGAGTAGCGGACCTATCGATACGACTTGATATCAATCAACAAGTTTATTTGCTAGGCAATATAAAAAAAACCCAATGAGTAGCGGACCTATCGATACGACTTGATATCAATCAACAAGTTTATTTGCTAGGCAATATAAAAAAAACCCAATGAGTAGCGGACCTATCGATACGACTTGATATCAATCAACAAGTTTATTTGCTAGGCAATATAAAAAAAAACCAATGAGTAGCGGACCTATCGATACGACTTGATATCAATCAACAAGTTTATTTGCTAGGCAATATAAAAAAAAACCCAATGAGTAGCGGACCTATCGATACGACTTGATATCAATCAACAAGTTTATTTGCTAGGCAATATAAAAAAAAACCCAATGAGTAGCGGACCTATCGATACGACTTGATATCAATCAACAAGTTTATTTGCTAGGCAATATAAAAAAAAAACCCAATGAGTAGCGGACCTATCGATACGACTTGATATCAATCAACAAGTTTATTTGCTAGGCAATATAAAAAAAAACCCAATGAGTAGCGGAACTACCGATACGACTTGATATCCGTAGCGCCATCTATTATTTGCTAGAGAAAGCCCTGACTTTCAAGCGTTAACCCCCAATAACTTTTAAACGGCTAAACTGTTTTTCATCAAACATGCTAAGAATTACCGCAAGAAACTTGCTTTCACGCAAAAAAAACCGCATCGAAATGGGGTCCACCCGTTCGAGCGCTACGATGCCACAGACAGACCGACCGACAGACATTAGCGTCAAACTTATAACACCACTCTTTTTTATCGGGGGTTGAAAATACAATGCAATGTGTCGGAACGCGAGCGGCGAGTTGGGAAACTACACGTTTATTGTTTCACTGACGCCCCCAATTAAAAATAGCACTCCTGTATTTAGATTGAGAGCTGGCACGAATTTTTGGGTAGGTATTTGAGGCAAGTTGAAAACTTGTCACATACCTCTCCTATTATACCCCAACACGGAACTGCAGACCTGGCTGGTGAGTAGCGGGGCTAAAGCAACCTATGAATTTATTAAAGTTTTTTTTTCAAAAAAGGTATTTGAGGCAATATGCATTTTTTATATGTTGTATAAACTGCAAGCTGTAGTGTGAGAGAGAGCGTTTATCGGCAGCTGACTGCGTTCTTGCAAGCAGCTCCTTATCCTCAGCTGTGCTGAAGCCCGGGGTGCGCTTTCCCGCTTACATAAGGCCTAGTTTCGCTTGCACCATTTTGATTTATTTAGATTGACCTGGCAGGTAGAAAGTCCCATCAAAATTACCTGTCTTTTTGAGAATCTTATTTTTTAGTTATAAGTAATGCCCTTTTAAAATTTCAAGTTGCCTCAAATACCTATTTTATATTTTTTTGAAAAATACTTTTGCTCGCGCCTCGCAATATCAAAGCCCCGACCAAATCGTCTGGCTTATTGTTTTTTTTTATTCTTTAAACACTAAACTAAAACATACAAAAAATGCATATTGCCTCAAATACCTTATTTGAAAAAAAAAAACTTAAAAATTCATAGGTTGCTTTAGCCCCGCTACTCACCAGCCAGGTCTGCAGTTCCGTGTTGGGGTATAATAGGAGATGTATGTGACAAGTTTTCAACTAGCCTCAAACACCTACCCAAAAATTCGTGCCAGCTCTCGGACCAATTGCACTCACCATAGTCCTGTTCTCTTGCGCCAGCCGCGCGGCATACCGCGCTATGAGCCGGTGCTCGTCGTCGGCGCCGCGCCGCGACCACCGCGAGTCCAAGGAGCCCGTGTTGACGTAGCCGCCGGCGCCCGGGCCCGTCCCGCCCAGGTACTCGGGGAAGCCGTTGTGAGCCGGCACCGGGGACGGTGGACTGCTCACAAGTATTAAATATTACTAATATGCGATAAACGGGTAGGTAACTTACGTTGCTGGTCTGGGAGAAAAGAAGAAAAACTTAGAATATACCAGCTGCTTCTCTTCCCATGCAGATCGTAAAAGGCAATCGAGGAAATGAAACCGTCATAACTAGGGATTCAGAACGCATAAACGGTGTCACCATTTTTGTAAGGCTCAAATAACATGATCCAGAGCCGTAACAAAAATTGACCTGTATCGTAATGGTTATAAAATTATTTTATAATATTATTTTGTTCGAGGAGAAGTGTTAGTAATAGATAAGATTCATAATCTCCTCATAATAAGATTCAATTTTTAAATTTTGTCGATATAAAAATGTTCTAAAGTTTATAATTCGAATTTTACGACATGAGATTAGATAATGAAGACATCAAAACTATCTCAAATAGGTTCTTTTTTAAGAGAAAAGTCCACACGCACCTTTATGCCAATTTGTTGCAGCAGAACTAATCATTATCATAAATTGTTTTGTATTTTATATTATGTATTTATGTATGTATATATGTAAATGTATGTATGTGTATATATTTTATATGTAGATATGTGTATAGTGTGTGTATACTTATCATTGAGCGCATATCGCTAATTTAAATTTTTCTGTTTTTCCTAAAGGCTGACTGGTAGAGAATGCATTAGCATTAAGTCCACCTTTTGTACCATTGTGGTCAATAAAGACTTAATAAATAAAAACCTTGTAACGGCACTGTCTCTAAGTAATGTATGTGTGGTGTACTCACACGATGTGGCTGAGGTTGAGCGTGCGCTCTGGCTGGTCCGGGTACCGCGGCAGTTGCGGCCGCGCGCGCTCGGGCACGCAGCGGAACGACTTGCGGAGAGTCGCGCCGATCTGTTTCGATGGCGATTTCTGCGGATCAAACAACTTCATTGAAAAATTTCGCTACGAGTGAGATTCGAACTCACACCTCTCACATTTGATTGAGCGTTGCTACATTGCATCACCGACTATATTTTAACCCCCAACAAAAAGAGCAGTGTTATAAGTTTGACGCCAAAATGTCTGTCTGTGGCATCGTAGCGCTCGCACGCATGGACCGATGTCAACGCTTGAAAGTCAGGGCTTTCTCTACAAATAATAGATGGCGCTGCGCATATCAAGTCGTATCGGTAGTTCCGCCACTCATCACTAGATGGCGTTCTTGACAGCCGGGTTTTTTTTTTAATTTGCCTAGCAGATAAACTTGTATTTATTGTAGTATACTCACATAAGCAGCATACTCCTTGACTTCGTGCTCGTTGGTGTGCGTGGCCGACACTCGCCCTCGCCAGAAGCAGTCCTGGCAGAGGGTGTAGTTGGCGCACCGCGTACATCGGTAGCGGAAGCCGGTGAGCGAGCTGCGGCGGCAAGCGCTGCATGCCAGCGGATGGACCACTACAAAAACAATTTAAAATTCAAAATTATTTTATTGGAGAATAATTTAACTGCCCTGTGTCCTCTACTAGTTATAAGCTATCGGTGAGGGGCAAAATAAAAGTATTGCGCCCCATGTCCAGTTATTTCTGGCGACCGGGGGAGGGGGGGGGGGGGTCGCGGCACGGGCCCCGACTTGGCCTCCCCCCCCTGAGTAAGCAACAAACAACTTAAAATACGTACCATTTTCAACACTAGCGAGGCGATGCAACAGAGGAAGCCACACAAGACACGGCGGGCCAGGGTCTGACATCAGGGTGTCCAGAAAGTCATTCACGGTTATTTTGCCATTCTGAAAACAAGAAATATCAATCAATATGTAAAACCTGAAATGTACAACGTGGAAGGTATATACCCCTAATAAATGGAATCACGGGCTATAATAGATTACATAAGTATAATTAATTTAAAATAAGTCAAAAAACAAAAAAAAAAACGACATTCCCATACAAATCTAATATATATATTTTTTTTTTTTGTTAACTATGGAGTTCTCTAGGTCCTCCAGGGAAACGATATGTTGTAAGGTTTGGTCAGTAGCTCCAGTTGCATTCTGAAGAATGGATGGATCCCATGTTTTGTGTAAGCTTATATAATTACCTGATTGAATATCGATAAAGCTAGCGAGTCGTTATAGCTGAATGACGGAGACTCGTATACGGCGGCTGGTAGTGCAAGTACCTCGCGCAGGTAGTCTGATAATCTCTTCATTAGCAGGTGACCATTCCCGTCCGATAACTGGGAGAATATATCTGAAAACATAAATCATACCACAATTCAAACTCGACTCAAGGTTTTCATTATTCTCTGAAACCGAAAACAAAAATATATTTTTTATCTCATAAATATGTAAGTTAAAAGCCTTTAATATTTGGTGGTAAGGGAAACTGTCAAATAACAGAAAAGAGATGCACGTTTAGAAGTATGACGTCACTGCCATTAGGTTTCGCGCATACGATAGAGATAGCGAGATGTCCCCACCACGCGATGAAGCAGCAATTAGCATTTCAAATATTAGTATGAATAAAAGTGGGATTCTTCATACTAATATTTGAAATGCTAATTGCTGCTTCATTTAATAACCAATTTTCTTGCTGTTCTCAGACATAGATTTATTTTTAGTGTTATTTGTTGTCGTAAAAATATTGTACAAAATCAAACAAGTTCAAGTACCCAACTAGCGGTAGGCCAAACGAAGTGGGTATGTCCCAAAATGTTCACTCTATGTCAGATCTCTCAGGCCGCGTCCATGGACACAGTTTGTTTTTGTGGCGGCCGCCACCGCCACTGCCACCGCAAAAACCGAGATAGAAATTTTGCGGCAGCCCACGTCGCACGACGCGCCGCGTGTCCGTGGACGCGGCCTTAGACAAATCTAAATTTCAAATGCTGATTTCATAAACATTGCTTGTTTTGTATTGTTCGGTCAGAATATAAATCGCTTCGAATGATGCTGCTCAAATAATTTCGACCCAACTTCACTTTGTACGTTCGTTCAATAAGGATGTGGGTTGGGTCCGAAAAATTGTTTGGCTTTCAGATGGATTATCCAAAAATAAAGGACTCAATTTTTTTTGGTTTATCAAAGACTAAGATACAGCGCATCGAAGGTTCGGAATGGGGGTTAAGTTAATCACTGATTAGCTTAACATCACCGTCAAGTAAAAATCGTACTTGTTCGTGACGTCATGCGGAATTTAAATGCGTTGTATCTTTGTAATTATTTGACAGTGATATTTTTAAAATAATCTACATAATGAGCTAAAAAATTTTTTTTTGTCGTATTGTAATAACAAAACCGGCAAAGTAGGTACTTATATAAAATCAGCATTTGAATTTAAACATGTTTGTGCAGGCTATAAGTAGATAATTTGATGTCAACAATTCATTTGATCATTCAACGAAGATATCAAGGGCAGAACTCTTATAGAACATAGTCGTTTAACATACATTCTGTAGCAAGGTCGCTTATGATTGCATACAGTTGTACATATTTATCTTGTTTCATAATAAAACCAAAGATATCAGCTAACAAATGCATACCAAAACTTTCCCATTTAAATATCACCACCCACTACCGTACTCGTGGCGGGCGGCGGCAGGCAACGGCCGGCAGCGCGTTTAGCAAAGCTAGGTTAGCCATTAAAAAAGTTATTTTTTCTAAGTACGGTTTTTATTTTATTTTATTCTATTTTATAGAATCGGATGACCAACAGCTATAATTACATAATAGGTTGCAAAGTTGCAAACAAAAAGCCAATAACAGGTCTTTACAAATACATTTATGCATGAGTTTACGGGAACGCAAAAAAACGCTAAGTTGAGTAGCAGTACTTACTTTAAGATTTACATAATTATAATCTGTCGAAATAAATTTAGCGATAAGAGAAAAATAAATGATAAGTAAGCACAAAGTACTGAAAGAAATTGAATTAACCAACTTTAAAGAAAAAGTTTCTGTTAATAATTCTGATTACCAAGATTTCAATATAGCCAGCTAGAAGGTACAAAATCAAACTGTATAAGCATCGTTATATTATATGCTATAGTAAAACACAGCCAATAAATTGAATATAGGCACTCACATCTAAGTTTATCCATGAGTTTTCCAGCGCACATCGTCGCCAGCGCCACTTTTATTGAAAACACTCGGATTTTGCCCACATTTTCACTGTAAACAATGGGAAAACCAATTTTTTATACTTTGCAGGACCCAAAGATACGACAAAAACACGTATATACGAGGGCCACACCGAAAAGATCGGGAATAGAAAAAAGTACAAAGATAATATAATAATGTTTACTTTTATTGTTTTTTGAAGTATTCTCCGTGACAGTCAATGCACTTTTGCATTCGATCAAACCAATTATTGAAACAGTAATTCCAGTCTGAAGTGGATACAGTCAAAACAGCTGATTTGTAAGCTTCGACCCTCTCTTATAGGCCGTGAAACCGTTGACCACGTAGCATATCTTTAATTCTTGGGAATGTAAAATAATCATTGGGGCTCAGGTCAGGGCTATACGGAGGATGGTGCAACAACTCCACGTTTTTCAGATTTAAAAACGCGCTTGTTTTGCGTGCGGTATGTGAGCTCGCATTATCGTGGTGAAGGATTATACGACGATTCGGATTAATTTTACGAAGTTCTCTTATGACTTCCGGCAAACAAACTGTTGTGTACCAATCAGCAGTAACCGTCCTTCGTTCTTGTAAAGGAATCGTAGCCACATGACCAGTTTTCGATACAAACGAATCGACCATTTTTTTCGACACGCTGCGTGAGCGAATAACTTTTGTTGGCTTGACCTCACCCTCGAAGACCCAAACCCGATTGATGTTTTCTTTCGGGCTCATATGAATAAATCCACGATTCATCCCCAGAGACGATATTGTAAACTGCATTTGAACTCCCTCTATTGAACCGTTGCAGAGCAGACCGACACCAATTAACACGAGCCGACTTTTGTTCCTCGGTCAAACGGTGGGGCACCCAGCGTGAAATTAACTTTTTGACACCCAGTTCATCATGTAAAATGGTCTGAATGGCTGTCATACCAATGCAGAGAGAAACCCGAATCTGCTCGTATGTCACATGTCTATCTGCTTTTATTAATTGGCGTACAGCATCGATGTTATCTTGTGTTACCGCTGTTTTTGGCCGACCAGTAGAAGGGACTGTGGTAAGAGAGGAACGTTTACGACGTAACTCAGAATACCAACGATATATAGTCGTTTTACTAGGTGCTTCAAGTTCATAAATAGAAACAAGCTCAGCGAGACGGCACGGCACGGCTTGTTCTTGAGATAAACCTCGACGAAAGTTATGAAAAATTATTGCACGAAAATGTTCCCGCGTAAGCTCCATTTTTCTCACCGACTTGTCAAATTCAAATGGTCAATACTCTTTTCTTTTTTACTTTATTTAAAATTCAAAAATGGAATTGTGTTCGAAATAATACTACATTTCAAACACCAAAAAGTTTTACTCTAATTTATTCCTAAGTATTCTCTTCCCGATCTTTTCGGTGTGGCCCTCGTAATTACATCAACAGATGTATTTGTCCTTGAAAGGATTAAAAATGTCATAGTAAAAAATAAGAAAACGTAACTATTAGTAGAAAATAAGTATTATTCTTAGAACGTACCAGCTGCTCCTTTTCCCGCACATATCGTTAAACCGATCGAGGGAATGGACAAAAATGCGATTCATGATAATAGGCGATGCAGCTTTCAATACATCACTATTTTGATTCCTTTTTTCCACCTGGCCCATCATCACGCGAAAAGTCCTTTGGGTCTTGAGGACCTGGTTTCTGTTTACCAAGCGCCACAAGACCCCTAGGGCTCTGTCTGCCCCATTTGAAATAAAGACGTGAAAGTGTATACCTAGTATAGTAGATAATAGACTATTAGAAAAAGCAATAAAATTGATAGAGGTAATTTATTTACAAAACTACTTTAACCGATGCTCCAAAACTAGTTTACCGGCAGTGTGGTATCTACTATTATGGGGCTTAAAGGTACAAGTTCGGAGCCGACTGCAGAAAGCAGCAGACGACATGTCGCGGCGACATTACTGGTTTCTATGTAGGTATTTTTATGAAATAGCTTTTGCAGCTAGCGACACTTCGCCCGACTACAGGTCGCTCGACCTCAGATCGGTAGAGGTACAAGTTCGGAGCCAACTGCAGACAGAAGCAGCAGTGGACACGTCGCCGGGTTCTAATTCATGACGCAGCGACGTGTCGCGGCGATCCATCGTCTGCTGCTGCTGTCGTCTGCAGTCGGCTACGAACTCGTACCTTTAGGACAGAGGACAGTAAGAGAACTTCATACAGAACGGAATCTCCTAAGATCCCGCGCAAGATGCGTCCCCGTTCCCCGTCCCCGCACCTCTCCCCCGTTCTCGCCTTGGTTCAGGGCGAGAGCGGGCGAACACAAACCCATTGACGAGTGCACGGCGGCACAAGAACGGGGGAGAAACAGGAATACTCTTACTGTCTTCTGTGCCTTTAGACTGGGAAGAACTAATAGGGATGATGACTGGGTCTGAAAAGTATTTTTCCAATTAATCCGTTAGTTAGATTATCCAAAAAGAATGTACCCATATTTTTCAGTAAAAATTCATAAAGATACAGAGTATCAAAGTTCCAGAGTGGGGGCTTGTGACGTCACCGATGTGTTAAAATCGTACGAAAGCGTGACGTCATGCGAAATTTAAATGCGCTGTATCTTCGTTATTTATTGTTTCTGAGAAAAGAAAAAATACGTGTACAATATTTTTTAATAATCTAACCGACGGGCAAAAAATATTTTTTCAGTCATCATGCGTATTGTCAAATGTATCTTACCCAGTGCTATACGCAGACAATAGCCAATTCAGCAACAGAGCTGAACAGGCCTCCACAGACACCTGATGAGCCGGGGGCAGCCTCTTATTCAAGTTATGGTACAGGGAAGACACCAGCGTCTCCAGCCGAGTAACATTTACACATGCATTCGGTTCTAAGGTGTTGAGAGCATTTTCCCTGAATGCCTCTATTACATTCCATATGTCTATGACATGTACTGAAAAGGAAAGGTGTCATTAAAATGACGCACTTGCATGCTAAATTGACTTTGCCGTCCATCCTTTCAGAAACTTGTAAAGGATAGCTGCCGAGTTGCCTGGTTGTCTTTTTCAGATTACTTCCCCGTCCTACTATCCCGTCCCGTTGGCACCCTTTAGGAACAGTACCCTAAAACGTTTAGTTTTGCATTTATTCCAATATTCATTAATTTTGTATTGTTGTTGTTGTTTGAAATTTTGAAATTTTTTTTTGATAGTTATCAAAAAAAAATTTCAAAATAATTTATTTACTGCTCAGGTATTATTTTGCGTAGCAATGGGAATCACTTTTAAGCATGGATATGCTTGTGTTAGTGATACCCGCTCTTTATACAAAAGTTTTAGCTATTCATAAAACTGTATTCCATTACATTAATCCGTCAACTCCGGAAAAAACCAGACACAATAGTTAAACAATGGACGCCCGGTCGGATTCGACCCATAGGTGGTTGACAGGTTAAATACTTATTTTGTACCAGAGAATATCTTTATTGTACATAATGAATATAATGTGTAGATATAATGGCAGTGAGATTCTAATTATTTACTGTATTGTATCATATAAGCCCTTTATCTTGAACTCTATGGTAATATTGGTGCTTCTTATAGGATATCTCTCCGTTCTCTGAGTTTAGTATGCCTCTTGGCAAAAGCCTAAAAATAAATTAATTGGATTCCTCCAACCATTTTTCAAATTAATTAATTTAGTAAGAATTGGTTCTCATAAGAGTCAACTTGCATTTACTTAAACTCGTAATAAAAATTTTATATTAGGCCGTTTTAGGCCCTTTATCTCCACCCCCTTTTAGGCTGCTCAACTAAATAAAGCAATAATTACAATAAGGGAATCTATTTAAAAAAAAGATTGTAAAATTATGATCATTTCAACACAGTACTTTACTCACAGTTACACTTTTTCTGGACATATCGGAGTTTGCAAGCTGTTCTGTATGAGGCAAATCTGATTAAATCAAAGTTCTGTTCTCTCATCTCCTGGTGGAGTTGGGAGCGAGGGTCCGAAGAGCACATGCTGGGGCTCGGCCCCACGCTTATGTTGTCACGTTCTAGAGACATTTTAGTACCTGAAATAGTTTCATAATAAATTAATACACTCTTTGAATCACAGATATAGAGCGGGAATGAAATGCTTTACGTTTGATTGGGTAATATTAATAAAATATTTATTTATGTGCTATAGAAGTATGAAATAATAAATTATCTATCTATCCATTTACATTAAATGCCGTTAAGCAGTATAGTTCATTTGTTTGATTGGGTGCAGTGAAAGTCAAAGTCAATTTTTTTTTATTCAATGTAGGATATATATCACTTATTGTAGGACGGACATGTGCTTGCCGTCAGTGTGCTATGGTGTGACAGTATGCCATCAAATTGAACGAATATACTATACCAATATAGGCAAAATTACAACATTTTCAAAGAGTTGGAAAACATACCGTTAAAATCAATAATAGACAAATGAAATCTGACCCAAAAAGGGCACACATTTACAATAAATCTCTCTTACCTCCTCATAAAAAAAAGAAAACACTGGATATGCTACATGGTAACAATAGCCCAGGCATGTATTGCTTGGGGCAAATCATTGATTTTCTGTCATTACACATAAGGTAGGTACCTAAGTACTAACCATAATTAAGTAGTACAAATACTATTCACAATAAGTAAGCATTCATCTATCATGAAGCACATTTCAAATATGTAAACAGGTGTTAGGAACTGCACACAAATTTTAAATTACACTGAATATTAACTTTTCAAACACCAAGCAGCGGATCCAGTCTAATTCAAGTTAACTTTAAGGGGTTAGGCGAAGAGATCTAGTAAGTCGTTTAAATATCGAGGGCTAACAAACCAATGCAGTTATAAGTAGAAATGTGTGGAAACAATGTAAGTACACAACACTTTTATGACTTATGGAGTTGGCACTTGTATAACAGTCCAGAATAAGAAACAAGAGGCGTGATATTAATAGACCAGTTTATTATTACTATGAGCTCTAAATATATGCTACATGCGTTCTAAGAAGCTACCAATTAAAGCACAATTGAGGGCAACTGTAAGTTACTCTAAGAAATTGAAATGACACCAATTATTATTAAGAAAAATTATGATAAATGCATTTTAAATTATTATTACCTTTTGTCAACGGTTAACTGATGAGTTTGTTGACATTACGATAATTTATTCACGGCAAACTTCAAATATTTTCATAGTTTTATCGATTCAAGATAACATTATAGACATTTGAATATTTTTATTTTGATGATTACACACGTATGTCAAATGGTTCACACAGATTTTAACATTAATGAAAAGCGCACCAATATTTAAAAGGCTTTGATTATGTTGTCGTTACTAAATAAATTAGATTTACGCCACTTTAGTAATAAATCACGAAATCTAACAATCAAATCAACATGACAATTCTGTCTGCCATTACATACAACATTCCTTTTGACTTGTGTAAGTAACTAACTACACATTACGTTTAATAATATTATTATATTATTTAATAAAATACTACTTAAAATTAACATAAATCAATGTAAATGAGTTTACTTTTACCCGTCACTTTTAGTACAATAATTAATTAAAATCTGTTTAACAAAAATAAGAATTTGTCCTAGAGCAAGTGATGAAATATTCTGCGTAAAATAGAACTTATAATTCTCCCATTGACAATTTGTTATTTTTTTTATAGTCAATAGGTAGTAAATGTTTAGAAAACCGCGGGAAATTCCAAAAAAAGGTCAGTTTGCCCAGTAAAAAAAGGAGAATGCATACTTATTATTTTTTCTTTCTTCTTTAAATAGAAACAAATTTTTTCCTCTAATTATACATGGTTACCTGCGCAGAGCCGCCATTTTGGGTCAACTTATGTGCCGGGTATTGTACTTCGTCTTCGTCTTGTTTTATGTTTTAAGCAAGACGAGATGTCTACCAAATAAACGAATTTTCTTTCTTTCTTTCTTTTTTTTTACCTATGTACTTTGTACTACCTATGTACTACTTTAAAACGGATTACACAAATGCCAAATCATTTAGACCTATAAAGCTATCGTCCTTCCTCCTCAAAGTGTTGGAAAGACTATGTGATAGGCACATCAGAGATACGGCATTAATGAATTACCCATTACATCCAAAACAACACGCATACTGCACGGGTAAATCTACTGAATCAGCGTTACACGAAGTGGTAACAATACTGGAGACCGCAATACACAGCAAAAACCTATGCTTAGGAACTTTCATTGACATAGAAGGTGCCTTTGACAAGACAAACTTCAATTGCATACAAGAAGCACTAAATAGGCATAAAGTACCAAGCACCGTAACTGGCTGGATATTCAACATGCTAAAACTACGTAATATACAACTAGACATATGTGACACCACAAGGGTAATGGCAACCAGAGGTTGCCCACAAGGAGGGGTATTATCTCCCCTTCTCTGGAGTTTAGTGGTAAACGATCTAATTACATCGCTAAACGACAAACACTATCACACAGCCGGCTACGCTGATCACTTGGCAATACTCATACAAGGGAATTCGGCAAGTATCGTGTGCAGCTTAACCAGAAGTGCTACGCATAGTGGAGACATGGTGTACCACACACGATCTCTCAGTGAACGCAAACAAAACAGAACTGGTTATGTTCACCAACAAAAGAGTCTTAGGAAAGTACGAACCACCAAAGCTCTTTGGAACGACTCTCACTCTATCGAATGAAGTCAAATACCTAGGTGTAAAACAAGACTCAAAGCTTAATAGGAGTACACATCTAGAGGAAAAGATAAATAAAGCAAACATAAATCTTTGGAACTGCCGAAAATTAGTAGGCAAAAACTGGGGCATCTCCCCTAAAATCATGAAATGGCTATACACAACAGTCATAAGACCAGGACTTACGTACGCAGCACTAGTATGGTGGCATAGGACCACACTGACAACAGTGCAAGACAAGCTACAGCGATTCCAAAGAACTGCATATATGTCTGGCAATAAGTGGAGGCATGAAAACTTGCCCAACAGCGGCACTCGAGGCAATTCTTGATATCAAATCGCTACACCTACACATCAAACAAGGGGCACAAGTCGCAGCTGCAAGACTTAAAACACTAGGCCTGTGGAAACACAAAGACAAGGCCCCTCATACGCAAATCCTGCCACTAGCCCTCAAAGCATCACACCTCATAGGCGCGATAAACGACAGGATCCACAAGCAATTTGTCTTCGACGAAAAATACAAAATACAATTACATGAGGAATCTTCAGACAACTCCGGTACTGAAGAAATGAGGGTATACACAGACGGCTCAAAGACACAAAATGGTGTAGGTGCTGGCGTATTCTCTCATGATCTCAACATTTCCTCTGCATCTGCCCTGGGTAAGGACAACTCCATCTTCCAAGCCGAATGCGCAGCTATAACCCACGCAGCTACAGAAATTATTAGGAGGAAGGTATCAGGTATGTCCATCCGTATCCTAACTGACAGCGCAGTGGTCCTACTTGCCCTCAGAAGAACACATGTGGACTCTGCCTTAATACAAGAATGCCACTGATCCCTGGAAAAACTCTGTAAGTATAACACAGTCACTCTCCAATGGATCAAAGGACACAGCAACTCACTGGGTAACGATGCAGCTGACGAGCCCGCGCGTCGAGGATCGAGTATGACAACGTTGGGACCTCTTCCTATGGCTCCGATCCCCTTCACGCAGGTTCGCACCTGGATCAGAAATCGCATTAGCGAAGAACAAAATCAATCATGGCAATCCCTCCGGACATGTCGGCAGGCTAGGGAGGCACTACCCCAATGGGATAGTCGCCTATCCCGACGCCTGTTAGCACTACCCCGGAGGAATCTACGCCGTATGGTTGACATTATTACTGGTCATATTGCACTAAACAAACACCTTTACACCCTAGGTATCACTGATAGCCCTCTGTGCAGAGCTTGCATGGAGGCTGATGAAACTGCGAGCCATCTCCTCATCGAGTGCGGTGGCGTCGCATACATAAAAAGAGAGTTCCTGGAACATCAAGGAACCGTGGAGGAAGCCGTGAGGGCGCCGGGGAGCGTTTTCGGATTCCTGCAGGAGCTGGGCTGGTTTGAAAACTGATAACGGCGCCGGCTCCACTCGCAAAACGGGTTTAGCGCAATGGACCAAATTGCGGAAAAGAAGTCCTCGGGAGAAGTAAGAAGTAAGTACCTATGTACTTACAAAATTCTTAATACTAGGATTAGGTCCTAGTATTAAGAATGTTGTAGTTTGTATTGTTTGTAGGTATATGCTCGATGAGTAAATTATGTACAACTTGTCGGAAATATCTGCGGACCTCGCTGAAGATATTTTCGAGTTGTACAATTTTTATGCACACTTGCCTTGACATGCATTCCACTGGAATGATTCCAGCATGCTAACCAGCTTCATGCGGGGTTTGATATCGATTCTAGGTGGTATTGATAACGTAGTTCTTTGTAATCTGAGGTATTGATGTCCACGGGAAACGATAATATGTGATAATATACACATACTTACATAGGTAAGCATCTTGTGTATCCAAATGTGTCCATCAAAAGGCGTTAATTTACACACCGGATACAGTGGCGCTACTCTGAGGGCGCTACAGTAGCTCGTACCGTATGTAATTTACATTCACGCCTTCTCTCACAGGGGTAGGCAGAGACTATGGACTTCCCCTTGCTACGATCCTCCTGACAAACCTCTTCGCTTCATCTACACTCATCAACCTCTTCATACATGCCCTTCGGTTACGGGACTTACGAGTAATTCTTACCTCTCCCTTATTCAAAACATCTGCAATCTGATCGCAGAACGTTCGCCAAGGTCGACCTTTGTCCCGCTCTACCTTTCACACTTGCCTTATAAATATTTTTTGTTAATCTCTTTTTATCCATCCTTTCTACATGCCCAAACCATCATAACATCCCTTTCTCTGCTTTTGTCACTACGTCCTCTTTCACTCCACACCGATCCCTTATAACATCATTTCATTCGGTATTTCAAGGTAACACCACACATACTCCTCAGCGCTCGCATTTCAACTGCATTTATTCTACTTTCATGCTTTCTCTGCCATACCCAACTCTCACACTACCGTACATTAAATTAGGTATTAGTACTCCTTCATGAACGGCAAGACGTGCCTTATCTATTACCTTCCTGCTGGTCTTAACATAATGTAACGCTCCATTTACTTGGTTACTTCTTTCCATCCACATCACCCTCGTGCTTGCCATCTTTTGTAAACTTACATCCGAAAGCTGCATTTTGTGATGGAAGCAAGGCGTTTTGCACAGTGATACTAGGGTAGGGACTAAAATAAATGATTTGACCCGAGGCACAGAATACAGTAAGAGTAAACAGAACGGAATCTCCTAAGGTACGCGCAATATGCGTCTCCGTTCCCCGCACCCGCACCTCTCCCCCGGTTCTTGTGAGCCAACGTGCGTCATCGAGACGAAAACGGAGGAGAGGTGCGGGGACGGGGAACGGGGACGCATATTGCGCGTACCTTAGGAGATTCCGTTCTGTTTACTCTTAGTGTATTTTGTGCCCGAGGATACACAGCATTCGCCCCTTAGGAACAAAGATGGCGCCACTTGTTCAAAAGGACTTTAAAATTTTCTAGATCCTGAATGGATATTATGATTTTGATGATTAAGATGTCAACTGACAGAAAACTATTTTTTTTATTATTAAAAAAATAATGAGTTGGAATAAATCCATTACAATTACCAAAAAAGTCTCTGTTTGTATACAGAAAATAAAAATAATACGTTTATTTGTATATTATTATTTAAAAAAATGTATGAATATGGTATTTTCTTGTTTCATTTAAATGTAAATTAATCAATAAAACGTACAATAAAAAAACTGCATATCAATATCTCTATCGATGACTAAACTTGTCCTTTAATATTACCATAGTATGTACTATGGTAATATTAAAGGACAAGTTTATGTATTACTTATGTAAGTAAGTAGTAAATAACGCACATTTTATTGTAATTTAGAAGACGTAAATAACTACTTTGAATATTTTTTGTCGTTCGGCGGTTTTTGTCAGCTGAACTACGTGGAAAATAGTTTGAATAGGACATTAGATTTAGTATGGACTAATTCAGATAATAATCAAGTTACAGTTACCCGCAGCTCTGACCTGTTGGTAGGTATAGACCCATTACACCCTCCACTATCAGTGCGGATAAATATTGGAGAAGACCATCCAAATCGATTTGTCGGTCAGGTGCGTACAGCAGCTAACACTCACAATCCATTAAGAGTGAAGAGGAACTTTCGAAAGTCTAATTTCTTTATTCTTTATGAGCAAATCGGTATCGTAGACTGGTCTGAGTTGTACGAAAGACAGGACCCAGAGGACGCTTTATGTTATTTTTACTCCATAATCAACGGATTAGTAGAAAGTACTACACCAGTAAAAAGGCGTAAGATGTCGTTGTCACACCATTCAAGATACAATTACCCAGAGTGGTACACCGGCGATATTATATTGTGTATAAAAAATAAAGCCAAGCTCCATAAGAAATACAAAATAAGTAGATCTCAAAATGATTACATATTATTTTCAAAACAAAGAGCATTGGTCAAGGAGAAATTAGCAGAAGCTTATCAGGAATATAAAGAAAGGCTATAGGATAGATTTTCGAAAGAACCAAGTTCTTTTTGGAATTTTATAAAGTCGAAAAGCAAAAATGAGACTAAAAATGTATTAATAAGGATGGCACAGAGTTAAACATTGAGGATTGTGCGCAAGGTTTTGCAGACTTCTTTCAATCAGTCTATAACCAACACCCACCGTCCTTGAATGTGGCGAATGCCGTGAAGGCCGCGCAGAGTAAGGGGGAGGTAGACTCGGATAGGGTACATATCGACCAATTGACTTTACAACAAGTCCAAGATGCGTTAAAACGTTTAAAACCCAAAAATTCAACAGGTCCAGATGGTATTCCTGCATTAGTGGTGAGGGATTGCGGGCGGGTTTTAGCCCGGCCTTTACAGCACATATTTAATTTAATACTCAGAACCAATTCGTACCCTGCTGAGTGGAAACTCACCAGCGTTATCCCAGTGCCGAAATGTAGCAATGCGTCTGATATTGAAGATTTTAGGCCAGTGGCTATACCTTCTCCATTTGCAAAGGTATTTGAAATCATATTGCATGATAGTCTGTATTCACAGTTAGGTCCAGAACTTTTAGAAGCGCAGCATGGCTTCAGAAAGGGACGTAATACAGGTAGCAATTTACTTAACTTTTTTGACGTATGTTACGCCGGCTGTTGACGAGGGAGTACAAGTCGATACTGCCTATTTTGATAATAAGAAAGCTTTTGACACTGTAGATAACGACGTCCTTCTTGAGGCGTTTGCTGCAATGGGATTCACGCCGGAACTGTTGTCTTTTTTCTGTAGCTTTCTCCGTGACAGGAAACAGTACGTAGAGGATGAGTACGAGTCTACTCCCTACATCACCAACTCCGGAGTGAGTCAAGGAAGTACAGTTGGGCCCCTTGAGTTCCTTATACTAATTAACAATCTACCCTCTGTAGTTAGGCATTCATTATGCTTATTGTTTGCTGATGACGTTAAGTTAGTATTCAGAATAAACGATGAAGACGACTGTGTCCTGTTGCAAAATGATATTGACAGCGTTCTCCGATGGAGTGAGCAACACAAGTTTTAATGTCTCCAAATGTTCAGTAATGTCGTTCACAAAAAGCAAAAATCCGCTTAAATACGACTATAAGATAGGTACTGATTTAATAGCTCGTACAACATCCAAAAAAGACCTTGGGATCAAGAACTGAGAAATTTCAAATAATTTAATTTACCAGTGTAATTTGTATCTACTTATTTAGTTGCTTTAGGATAGGGAAAAAAACATAGTAACAGTTATCTAACATTTATTTTATAAATGAACACAGTTTACATCTGTTTACATTGATTCTCGCAGACAAAACTATATTTTTCTTTATTTACAAAATATACGTATCATTTTATATCGCACAACACATTTTTACACTATTTTTAACTCTCCCGGAGCTTTCCATTTATATTTTTATATGATTAAAATTTCTTAAAAACTAGTTAGGTAACTATAGGATATTTTTATATAATTTATTCTACACATGACTAATAAACTTGTTGCAACGTCTACACACTATATGCCATCCTATCGAAAAATAGCATTTTTACAATAATGTAATAATGTACAAAATTATAATATAGGTAGGTACCTACACAATTCTCACAATCTGATAAAATAGACAAAACAAAAAATATTTTTATTTTACCTGTCTCAATATTTAGGTTTGTGAAATGCGTACAAAATATTTAAAGCAGTACTTTTAAAATAAAATTTAGGTATATATTTTGGCATGTTCATTATATGTAAATTGCATTTTTTATATATAGTAGTAGGATCTATGATTATAGAACTTTTCTTTTAGTACCTAGGATTACCTTTGCTTAAATACATAGGCATTGTTAAATTTATTGTAAAGAGCAGAGGTACACTTTTTTTGTATGTTTTATAAGGGGATCAGAACTAGGTAAGATTTACATTTACAGTCAACTCGAACAGGGTTGACTTTCAATTATTATTTTTAATAGCATTACAATGCTCAGAAATTACAATTGGTAATGCACTCACGGCGTTAACGTGAGAGTCGTGGGTTCGAGTCCCACTCGTGGCGGATTTTTACATCACATATTTTCAATTAGGGTTAACTTTATTTATTCTCTTGAATGATTAAATGGATACCTGCATGTAAGTATTTATAAATTAAAAGTGAAAAAACTTAACCATCCTGTTTTTAGTGTAATACCAGATGCTATAATAGATCGTCTAAAAATTACGCTTTTAATACTTATGTAGTTATATGATAGTGGCCTAAATATACTTTAACTATTAAATATTAACCAAAACTGATCAAGTGCGTTTCGGGCCACGCGCTATGAAGGGTTCCGTAGTTGCGAATGCCGGCTAGAGTTGACGCCTCACGGTTCAACTACTAAAAACGTCTAATAACTTGGTCGACCATAACTCTTTAATTTGTAAACCCTACTTAGATCTGATAGTTTTCATTTCAACTTCATTATATATAAGTACTACTGCCGTGATTTTTTTCCCGTGCATATACAACCGTCTAGCTGTCAAGTATCTCCTTGATAAAAAGTTTCCAAATATTTCACAAACAGATCCCTAAATCACAAAATGGTGTTCACAGACTCATAATATTTTTGAAAGACCTATTAAAAATACCCCACACCATATGTTACTCAAGAAACAAAAAAACTGATTACCACTTTACTTATTTAAATAGCTACAAAAAAAAAATGTTTTTTTCAAGATTTTATTTTACCACTTTTTCGGCGTGATTAATACATTTACGTACTACTCATGCCAAATAACAGCTTTCTAAAACTAATACCGTCTTATTACAAAAACAGGACTAACTTTGTTACCAGGTTTAAACCATTATCCGCCCAAATCAACTTGACATTGATAGGTGAGATAGTGTGATATCACTAGATGTCAACTTGATTTGGGTGGGTAATGGTTTAAACCTAGTAACAAAGTCCTGTTTTTATAATAAGACGGATAGTCTCTGAGTAAAACCGCGGACAGACAGACAGACAGATAGATAGACAAAAAGCGACAGGCTAAACTAAAAGGGTTTTTGTTTAATACGGAACCCTCAAAAACCAGGAAGCCAACATCATCTATATATTTTATTATTACATATTTATATTTTTTATTATTTTAACACATGTGTACATTATTCAGGTATAGATATAGGATATATAATGTATAAGTACTATGTACAAAATTATTGTGTCTGTCACAGATTTGTTCAAAGACTTGGTCCAGAAATAGGACGATATGATTTTATAATACGGCTAAAAAAAATCGTCCTAAAATAATAAATAAGTACCTACTTATTTAATGTCTACCTAAGGATAATTCTACTACCTACTAAATAATCGCCCATAAATAACTTTGGCAACTAAACTACAAAATTATAGTAGGAAAAAGACAATGTACCTAGGTACACGGAAGAGTTAACGCCAAGTTATCATACTTTTCAAACAAGTAAGTAGGTACATTCTCTTCTAAAACATATTTTTTTTATCATTTTTTACCATTAAAATTCACAAATGCGCAAGTTAGGCGCCAATCCGCTAAATAAAAAATAAGATTCTTACACCTAAATTAATAAGTATTACTGATATAATAGAAATTTCATTCTAATACTTAATTATGATATAAATATATGCTGGACTTATTTTGATGATAAAATAATGTCTTCGCTTAGATCGCACCATACCGACCTCAATGAATTTTTAAAACATTAGGTACTCCATCCGACACATCTTCACAGAGTGTGAGATTATTAGAGGGATTCATTCGTGGGGTGATCTGTGCTAATCAGACCAAAATCGAGCCCATTGCCAGACATCTGGCCGTACTTACTCCCATCTATCCAAAAATCTAAAACTTAAACATAAAGCCAGTGTTGCCAAGTGAACCGGCTGACTGGTGCCCCACTGCGGATTGCTTCATGTTCAGATTCGGGTGATATACAGCAGGCAAGGCGCTGGAGAATAGAAAAAAAAAATAAAGAGATGATTATCAGTTATATAGAGCACACACACTTATTTTAGTTAATTTTTATTTGGCACTCTGCCTTTTCTTCTTGTCAATTTGATGGCACCAGCATCTATAGCTATACATGTACAATTTTACATAGCCAGCTTTATTAGTGTACCTACTGGTTAGTCAGTCGTAGCCAAGGGCGGACCCAGGTTGTCATATAAGAGCAGGATAGATAATACCACGGCTATTCGGCCTCAAATTCAATATTTATTAAGACAGATCTTGAGGAAGAGGCACATTTCCCCTGTTTGCATATGCATAGTTTGTTATTCTTTTTAGTACAATATTATAGCATAGGATTTGCCAAAAGGATAAAACATTTTTTACAAACCTGACGACAAGTTCCAGGCATAGTCACGAATTTATAGATTCCAACTATTGGTATCATGAGTATGGAAGAGCAGGCCAGGCCCCAGCCAAGCACCACTGCCCATGGTGGATACGTGTAGTGTTGGTACTGCAGTGGTTGTTGGTACAGTAGCCCGAATACTACCACGCCCTGAAAAAAAGTAAGAACTAAAAAGTTATAATTGTTAGCTTACTTAATTCCAATCCGTGAAAACGTCACTTACAACAAGAAATTTTACTAAATAATGAATTGATTCATAGTCACTGTTGAATACACAAAGGCTTGTGTATAAATTAACTTACAATAATAAAAGTGGGGCTGACGAACTTCCAACATATTCTCCAATAAATTCCAGGTCTAAAGCCAAGCATTTCCTCCACGTCATCGGAAAACCTTTTCAATCCTGAAAATATTGATTTTTAAAATGTATGCGCTTTGAAAACATGCTTTAATGTAAATTAACGAGACTGTCTATCTGCGGCCACAAAGGATGTAACGTTAGATCCAATATAAAAGGTTCGTGCTAAGTCCTTTTAATATACATAAATCCTGAAAATAATAAAAAATATATTTCAAATTCTAATAAGGCTACTAGGTACTATTATTTTATATAATCTATGTGACACCCACCATAAAACCATGAGACGGCAATTGCTTCAAAAAGGGCGGAGCAAAGAAGTGATATGCCAGCAGCATATGTATCCAGCAGATGAAACACGTATATGCCTCCCTGACAAGATAATTCAATAATTAGATATAAAGAGTTCTTGAAACACAGTGAAAAGATATAACAGATAACTAAATATTGAGTAATATATTTAAAGTATAATGATTTACTTGATATGAATATATTTGCTGGAGATTTCACCAACCAAAACCTCTTTTTTATATACTTAGTTTTTCTAATTTCAATTCACATTTTTTTTTCTATTTTGGAATACTTACTGGGGTGACATTTATGCAAGCCACACAAAACGAGATGCAGACAACGAACAGCGTGAAGTGTTCACGACGAAGCCAATGCGCACCGCTGGCCCTTGCTTGGTCCAGCAGACCGGTGATGACACACTCCAGACCACCCATCTGCAATAGAAAATCACATTTTACTAGTAATAATTGTCATGTAATATGTTAGAGATGCGAACATAAAAAGGGATGTCCCAAGGGTTGACTGGTAGACAACGCTTTTAGCGTTAAGTTCGCCTATTATGCACAATTTGTACTTATTTGATGGGCAATAAAGATTAAGTAAATAAAATATTATTTTCAGGACTTGGCTGTAACACTACCGTGCAAACAACTTTATTTGTGGTTTTAACTCAACAGAAAACAAAAAGGTACTTAGGTACTTTAATATCGACCTCCGTGGCGTAATGGTAATGGTTAACACGCTAGACCGCTAATCCGGAGGTTCTGGGTTCGATCCCCAGCCAGGGCAAGTTGGAAAATGGCCTTTTTCAAATTGTCCTGGGTCTTGGGTGTTTATCTATATATGTATTTATCATAAAATATAGTATCGTTAAGTTAGTATCCCATAACACAAGTTTGGGGCTAGCTTAATCAATGTGATTTGTCCCTATAAAAAAAAACTATCCCAACACAACAAGTACAAACTTTTTTAAGTATTTATATTATTGAAAAATTTATAAAAGTAGGTTCACTTTTATAGGTTCCTTAATGATATAAATATAAAAGTTTTTACGGCCGGATGGCTGTATGTATAAATAAATGAATAAACATTCAATCCAAAACGGGTTTATTCGATATATTTTCTTCCATAAATTTTTAGTTTCTAATAAGCACAGAAAAATAAAATACATCTTACGCCGGAATCCAATCCAAGCATAATGAGCATGAAGAAGAACAACATTGCCCATAAACTCGCTCCTGGCAACGTGGCTACAGCTTCGGGATACACTTGGAACACCAATCCAGGACCTAAAAATTTACGTTCGTTATAATTTTTAACCGTGGGATAGAAACAAGGCTACTCAGGTCGTCATCCCGCGAAATCCGTGTAGGTAACAAAAGAACGTGGAACGTGAATTTATTACTGGATCCTTGAAAATTTGAAAGATCTTTAATCAGATGAATAGGCTTAAGATTGATAAAAGAAATAACAAAAAGAACCTATTTTAATTCCTTTTTAGGGTTCCGTACCTCAAAAGGAAAAAACGGAACCCTTATAGGATCACTTTGTTGTCCGTCTGTCCGTCCGTCCGTCCGTCTGTCAAGACCCTTTTTCTCAGGAACGCGTGGAGGTATGAAGCTGAAATTTATATCAATTACTCAGGTCTACTGTCCCTTGAAGCTGTGAAAAAATCAAACTTCTAAGCCAACGCAATCAAAAGATACAGCCGTTTATGCCGCAAATTTTCGACACTTGCAAGGGAATCAAAACCTACAGGGTGCTTCCCGTGAACTCAGAATCTTGAAATTTGGTACGAAGCAACGTCTTATAGCATAGATAAAGGAAAAATTACGAAAACCATAAATTTTTAGTTACATCACATAATATATTTTTTTTAAATAATTTTACACTTACTACCCATTTCCTCATAAACGCGTAGAGGTATTAAATTGAAATTCATACCAAATACTAAACCTTGCAGGTTTGTACGGAACCCTCGGTGCGCGAGTCCGACTCGCACTTGACCGGTTTTTTTAAATCGTAGAAGTAAATTATCTCGAATGCCTTGAGCATTGATGCATTGATAAATCACATGCCTGAAGACAGCTTGAAAAATCAGACAGCAGTGAGAAAGATTATCTAAATGTCGATAGGTATGGTATGTTGGTAGAACTTGTCCTCTTCACACGCGGTCCGTACCTAGGGAGTAGCTGGTGGGGCACCTCTCGTCAGAGAGTATTATTTTCTTTGTGGGGCACAAATTTTGCTAACAGATTTGTAGGTGGTGTCAAACGCGAAGTTAATGTATTTAAGTACTTAAGCAGGTAGCAACCACGCCTTGGTCTGAGATAGTAACATTATAAATTGAACATGTTTCATAAACATTTTTTTTTATGAAAAACAGAAAACATTTTTTTTTACACTTGATTCTAACCTAACCTAACCTACCTTCAGTAGCCACAGAGGATATTGGCACGCCCTGCTTGTGGGACATGAAGCCCAAATACGTGAATATTACGAATCCGGAGAAAAATGACGTGAAACAATTCACCAAAGTTGTTACCAAGCAATCCCTGAAAAATAAAATTAAAACAAAGGTTAGGTAAGTTACGTAGAAAGTAAATTCGAGTCTTTGGCGGGAAGTAAACTTTATGATATTAAATTGGTGTACTATCTACTTATAGATTTGTCGCCAGAATCTCCCTTGAACCTCAAATTACCTACACCATTTTATTCTATGAAGCTTTAGGCTATAAAGAACTATCGTGTTTAGTCCGTAACCTAAGAACTTAATTTCTAAAAAATATTTAGGTGGTGAATTTTGGAGGGAAAACGTGGAAAAATAGGATACCTGTAGCAATTATTGTGGAACGTGTTGTAGCTCGCATATGACAGATGAACTCCAAATCCTGCTCCAACTGAGTAAAATATCTGAACGGCTGCATCCACCCAAACCTAGAAAAATAGTGTTTTATGAAAAAAAGATAAAATCTAAGAAAAGGTACCTAATAAAACTGTCGACAACTAGATTCTCCCAGTTAGTGGTAGGTATGTACTTTACGCACGCTACGCGCTCAAAAAATTCCTATTCTTGGCCAAGGTAAGCCGTATTATAAGGTAGGTACAAATTCTCTTTGCAGATCCCACCTAAAAACTGTCCTTAAATACCCTTCACACAGCACCACTACCTTTTCCTACTCCTTCTCGGTACATGCGGTCAGACTATGGAACTCATTACTACCTTCTATACGCGAATCTAAATCGATCTCTGTGTTTAAAAGACGAGTAAAAGATTATTATTTATCGGAATCATTATAGTTGTAGTTTATATATTAAGTATATTCATTTCTAAATAGACATATGTATTTATATAAGTATGTATGTAACATATGTATATGTATGTTTATCTGTAGTTTCATAGTATGTTAATTTCTTCTTCCTTTATTTAACGAACACGCCTGTATGCCTTTCATATATGAACATCTCCTCTCACGGGCCTACTGGAAGAGATCTCTTTTGAGATAAGTAGTGCCTTTGTACAACTTTTTGTTTATGTATTCTCTGTATATATTGTCCGTGTACATAAATTGGTAAATAAATAAATAAATAAATACAATCCATACAATATACCGCGAGATAATGTCATCATCAATGAATCAAAATAATTCTTATATTAATTCATCAAATCCATTTTGAACGTGATTTTAGATTTATTAATGCAGAAAAACTGATATTAAGAGCACTATTTGACTCCAAAAAACTATGACGTCACACCGACCGTTTTTCATGGAAATCCCATAGAAAATAGAGATTTACAAAAAAAAAGTAAGAACTGTTTTGACTTGTTGGCAACTAGCGGATTGCCGTGTGGTTCCCGGCTGAGGAGAATAGGACTACTCCAAGCCTTCCCGTGGATGTCGTAGAAGGCGACTTAGGAAAAACAAACTAAACAAAGACATCAGTGAGAGCTCTCCAACCCGTTTGGCTAGCGTAGAGAGTGTAGGCCAAATCCTCTGGCGGCTCTGCCCAGGTATGGCTCTTGTAGTAGGTACAGAGAGGGTCGTGCTCCTGCAGTGGAGACTAAAAGATACCTGATGATGATGATGATGATGAACGGGACAAAACAGTGATTTATGTACCTAGTTCTTCTTTAGTTTTACATAATAGCTTTTTGTATTTATTATCCTACGAATATTCGTAGTATTTATCACACTAATTTCTGTGCAGTAAATGTGTAGTATGTACCTGAATATGTAAAATATTATAGTACGAGTACTTAGGTATATATTTAGCATAAAATTTCTAGGTCTGTGATACTCTACGTACCTACAAACCTATTTAATAAAATATATTACTGTAATCTGAAACATAAATAAATAATCAATATAAATATATAAGGACAAATCACAATGATGTATGTATTTATGTATGTTTATGTAGGTATATATCTTGTCTATTTATTTATTTCGTTTTGTATTGTAGGTACACGCCAATTACCTCTTTTTTTTCCCATTTCCTCTCGCGGGTCTACTAGAAGAAATTTCTTTAGAAATAAGTAGCACCTAAGTACTATGTTTCCTTATTTTTTTATGTGTGTTTGTAAATTTCCAAGTGTACTTGAATAAATAAAATAAATAAATAAAATAAATAAATGATTAAGCTAGCTCCAAAGTAAGTTTTAAATTAAATTCTTTATACTGTTGGATATTTCTTGCCTGTGTGTCCTTGAGCCTTGTAAGTTCTGGCTGTAAGTAGTAGGCTATGCCTCGAGTGGCACCAGGCAGGAGAAGGCCTCTTGCCAAGAGGATGGAGAGCACTACATACGGCATGGTAGCTGTCATCCATACCACCTTACCTAAAAACAGGAATAAGTTGGTATAAGTATAGGTATACATGTAGGTACCTTATTAACTATAATTATTCTTACAAAAGTTGAAAAATATTTATGGTAAATGTTTCTCACCGATCAAAACTGTGAGAAAATAAAAATAAAATAGACAACTGAGTCTGTAAAATATTATTTTATTTAGTCGTCAGTTAGATAATCCAAAAAAATTAACCCATATTTTTCTGTTTAAGTAGTAAACATTCACAGATACAGCGCATAGAAGTTTCGGAATGGGGACGATTAACGTCATCGTCATGCGAAGTTTAAATGCACTGTACCTATCTTCGTCATTATTTGCTTATTAGAGAAAAGAAAAAATGAGTATACTTACAACATTTTTTATTAATCTACCTGATGAGCCTAAAATATTTTTAGGGTTCCGTACAAAAAATGAAAAAAACAGACAGACGCACGCAGAGTGATCCTATAAGGGTTCCGTTATAGGATCACTCTGCGTGCGTCTGTCTGACCGTCCGTCTGTCACAGCCAATTTGCTCCGAATCTACTGGACCAAATCAGGTGAAATTTGGTAGAATATTGTAATCCTATGACCCAAATAAATATAGGCAAAGTAAATAAATGTTTTTTTTAAAATAAGGGTCATTTTCGGGGGACAAATTAGGAAATTAAAAAAAATAGTTTTGCAAACCTTACTGTGTCATATATCAAATGAAAGGGCTCGTTATGAGGATCTCAAATATTTTTTTTATTATTGTAAAATGAATAGTTTTGATTTTATTCATGAAAGGAGACGAAAATTGACCATTCGGGTCCTTTCCGCTTGTAGATTACAGGAAAACCTATAAGAATTCAATCAATTGTACGGAACCCCTTTCCACGCGAGTTTAACTCGCACTTGGCCGGTTTATATCCGTATTGTAAATACCAATCGTACTCGTAGGTAGTAACCGACATTAGAAAGATTTTCCTGACAGAAAGTGCAAAAAAACTCAATAAAATTGTCCAAAATAAAAAAATTAAATTGTTACCAGAACTCTTGACTCCTTTGAAGAGAGACAAGTACAACGTGACGTAGACGAGTCCGAGACAGAGAGTCAGCTGCCACTTTGGAAGACCCAGGTCGTTCAGTCCTTCAGAGTGCTGCATCTCCAGTACTGCTCGGCTGGAACGATACACAACGAAATACGGTATTTGACTCAGTTTTTAAAATGAAGTATTTATATTTAATTGTAACATAATCCAAAACCAAAAACATGGGCTTGGTATGTTAGAAAGCGGTTATGCGGAACTATTACGGCGATGCACGCACGGGAGGTAGGGGACAGGAATGCTTATTTATTTATTTTAACACTTTATTGTTGCAAAGTAAAAATATACTTTTAACAAATGGCGGACTTAATGCTTAGAGCATTTTCTCCCAGTCAACCATAGGGATAAACAGAGAAAAAAGAATTGTGCGGCGCAAAAAAGCTTAATAAAAAACTACAATGACTATCGGTATAATACATACAAATACTTTATATAAACTATAATGAATATTCATATACATACCCAATAAAATATTACTACATACATACCCATAATATATATAATGTAATACATACCATTATACAGATATAATACCTACTATGTTCAAATTTGAGAACTGAATGCTTACCTATACATTATAATTTAATAAGACATACATGACAATCTCCTCAGAATAATAGTAGTAGGAAAAATAAAATGGAGACGAGGAAAAGGTAAACCGTGGATGAAGTTTTCCCAACAAATTCAAGAAAAGTTAGGAGTTAGGTTCTACCAGGACATTATGGCGAGGTGGGTTCACAATTTGCAATACTGTACGTGTTTTTGAAAAATCACTGTTAATAAACTACTACAGTTTATTCCTAAAATAATTGACATAAGAATACAGACACCCACAATAGCCAAAACACGATTGAGCATTTTTGACTCGGTAGAAAAAAATCACAAACATACCTCTAAATTTGCCTAAATTTGCCTTTGTAAGACATATTACTATTTTATACAATCACCTATTTATACGAAAATTATACCAA
The DNA here is from genome assembly GCA_963576875.1 of Acrobasis repandana. Classification (NCBI taxonomy): domain Eukaryota; kingdom Metazoa; phylum Arthropoda; class Insecta; order Lepidoptera; family Pyralidae; genus Acrobasis; species Acrobasis repandana. Next base: position 7,856,992 of record OY756238.1, read on the forward strand.
AAAATGTATTATCTAAATATCTAGTCGTTTTCGCTACAAAAAATAATATTAAATATAATACAAAAAAAAAAAACACAGTCAAGTATTATTATAACACGTCGAGAGCGAAAAAAGGCCCAGACCCGTGCTCGACGATATTTCGCAGTGTTTTATTTATTATTTTTTAACACAAACAAAACACTTTCAGTTTTTCTTGGCTCTGAACTGACGGGGCCTTAAAGAGATGGCAGGAGAAGAGAGGAATGGAGGCATCTCCATTTAATTCAAGCGACAAGAGCGAGCTCTTAAATTACAAGAGAAAAGTGGATCTTAAAACATGGCCTCAAATTTGCCGCCCATCAAAAACCTGCCGCTCTAGGCTCCAACCTACTCAGCCTGCTGGTAAATCCACCACTGGTCCGGAGCTTTATGCAAGACAATTTTGGCTTGCTTAAACAATGCTAAGGATTTCCTTAGTATGCTAAAGGCTGTATTCTTAAATGCTGGTCTGGGAGAAAAGAAAAAACTTAGAATGTACCAGCTGCTTCTCGTCCCCCGCAGATCGTAAAAGCCGATAGAGGAAATGGGCAAAAATGCGAATTATGGTACCTAATGCAAATTAAGCTAGCAACCCTTCACTGTTTGGATTCTTTTTTCCATTTCCTCGCCCATCATACGCTAAAAGTGGCCTTTGGGTCTTGCGACCCAATGCTATGTGTGCTTAGAGCCGTAAGACCCAAAATAATCAGGTCTTTTTTAGTCTCCACTACAGGAGCACGACCCTCTCTGTACTTTGCCAGGCAGTCAACGAATTTTGCCTACACTCTCCACGCTGGCCAGACGGGCTGGAGATTCGACTAAGTCTCATTGATGCTTGCTTTGTTTAGCTTGTATTTCCTAAGTCGCCTGCTACGACATCCACGGGAAGACTGGAGTGTTCCTATTCTACTCTGCCGGAAACCACATGGCAAGACCCAAAATACTCTGCCCCATTATATAGAGACCCCAGATAAAGAAGTGAGAGTGTAATAATAAAAGGCTTTGTACCTACTCACTGGAACTGCCGTGTGGTTCCCGGCAGACTAGAATAGGACCACTCCAAGTCTTCACGTGGATGTCGTAGAAAGCGACTTAGGAAACACAAGCTAAACAAAGCTTATAAACATCAATGAGACCTCTCCAACCCAGCAGGCCAGCGTGGAGAGTGTAGGCCAAATCCTCTGACTGCTCTGGCTAATATATGGCTCTGGTAGTATAGAAAGGGTCGGGCTCCTGCAGTGGAGACTAAAAAAAACCTGACAATGAAACTCACTGGAAGAATTCGGAAGCAGGTGTAAAGTGTGACAGCGGTCCTTGGTACTTCAATTCGTCTGTGCGGTTGGTAGCGTTGTTCCTGGCAGTGTCCCAGCACTGCTCAGTATTCCAGGAGTTGTCGCAGTTCACCCAGGGGAGCTCGGAGCGGGCCGATGACACCAAGAAGTAGAAGGCCCAGCCTAGAAAATATTTTTTAATTTTTGTACGTCCTACTCGTATATTCGTGAAGCAAATGCTTTTTTGTGTCTGGCAAGATTATCGCAAAGATCACGTACTTATAATACCTTTCATTATTCGAACTGGCTATAAAGTACAATAAGGTAAGTAAGCATGCACATTTTAACCGACTTCAAAAAAGGAGGCGGTTATCAATTCGTCGGAATCTTTTATTTATGTATGTTCCCCTATTACTAAAAGACGCCTGAATAAAAAAAATATGTCGTCTAAGTATACAGTTGTTTGAATATTTAGCTTTTTGGTATTGAAGTCGGTTTTTGTATTGAAAAAATATCAATAATTATTATAGCTAAGTACATAGACAAATGGAAAAGAATTCATACTTCATCGACAAGAGCATAGCTCTTAAGTATACATAGACTAGCTTTTGCCCGCGGCTTCACCCGCGTAGACTACACTAAGAGCAAGAAAGGATGTACCTTCAGACTACACAAATTAGATTTTTTTTAAACTGGGTTTGCAATTCATTAAAATCCAATTAATGGATTATTATTTTTTACTAACCACTAATTCAAAAATGTCATGTGTCTCGCTTCAAAAATGACGAAGATTCATACAAACTTGCAACCCTTATTTCACCCGTATAGTAATGTAATTTTCAAAATCGAATAAATTCATTATTATTTTCTACCGTATGGTATTGCAGCGCACATGTCAATAAAATTGATATTCAGCTTAATGAAGCCACGCGTATAATAACGGGGCTAATATCATCTACCCCGCTTCCCTGGCTACCCGCATTAGCACACATTTTACCACCTGACCTGCGTGTATGCAGGGCTGTGGCATCTGAATGGGAGAAATCCCAACACAAAAGTATACCTACCACCTCAACGCCTCAGACCTTGCACAAGCAGAAATAATTTCGGACCCAACGAAAAAGCCACCTTGTTTTGACGGTCAGCCAGCGCAGCGTGCGGTATGGGTTAAACTAAACCGGTTCAGAACCGGATATAGCCGATCTAACCATCTCCACAAGTGGGATTCCAAAATATCTCCAGAATGCAACTGTGGAGCTACTGACGAAACCTTTACAACATATCGCTGAAGAATGTCCGCTATACCGTTTCCCTGGAGGACTTAGTGAAAATGCGAACAAGACCCAATGCATTCGATTCTCTCTTCCTAATGTGAATCAAGCCTGCGTTGACATACTAATTAATGGTCAGAAACTCGATCTGGTTGAAAGTACTACTACTACTTTTTAGGAATCACAATTGATTCGAAACTTCAATGGGGCACTCATATAACTAAACTTTCTAATAGGCTTAGCTCTGCGGCTTACGCTGTTAGGAGAATAATACGATTGACAGATGTAGCAACTGCTAGACCAGTGTACTTTAGTTACTTTCACAGTCTAATGTCTTACGGGATACTTCTATGGGGGAGTGCAGCCGACATTCAGACTATTTTTCTTTTACAAAAAAGAGCAATTCGTGCCATTTACGGTTTAGGATCGAGAGACTCATTGAGAGAATTATTCAAGGAAATAGGTATACTTACTTTTGCATCACAATTCATATTTGAAAATATAATGTATGTAAGGAAAAATATTTCCATGTTCAATAAAGTAAGTGATTTTACAGATAGAAATTTACGTAATAAGAATGACTTAGTTAGCCTGTATTACAGGCTGAATACAGTCAGTAAGTCTTTTATGTGGAAGTGTATACTTTTTTATAATAAATTGCCAGAATCGGTCCTTGATATGCCAGACAGAAAATTCAAAGCTTATGTAAAGAAAGTACTTTGTGAGAAGGCTTATTATAGGACCGATGACTATCTTAAAGACAAAAAGGTCTGGCTTGAGCTTGGCGCGGGTCCCTCTTAAAGGTTTGTATACTTAGACATGTCATAATTTAGGTACATTGGTACATACTAAATTTACAAATTGACATTATTTTCAATTTCGTAATTCTTATAATCCAATTTAATTATGACATAACCAACAATGTAATCTCAGTCCATCCATATTAATTTTATGTTTTAAGTTTGTTAGTTGACGTCTTTGGAGAAAACGTGCAGTGCAGTTTGTTGCCGCTTCTTCTGCACTTGCGCCTAGGAAGCGGCGTAAACTTAGCTGTAAGTAACGATTTGACGTCAACATTTGTGCAAAACAAAACAAAGTGACTATTATTAAGAGATTATAAATATCCTATGATAATAAAGATATTTTGAATTGAATTGAATTGAATTGAACTCCATAGTTTAACCCCGGCAGCCGTAGACTGGCTAAAAACCTCCCATTAAGTATTTAGGATTCATGCAGTGACATGCCATACGACATGATAATGATTATGTTCTACTAACTACTAAAATACATTAAAAAATTTCATGTCTCACTTCCAAAATTCGTTGGAATTTCAAAAATCCTTTCTTAGCGGACGTCTCCTAGTCACAATCTACCTTCCTGCCAAATTTCATCTTCATTGGCAAAGTAGTTTCCGAAATTTCGTGATGAGTGAGTGAGTGATTTTCACTTTTATTTATGTAGAAGACTAGCTGTGCCCGCGACTTCGTTCGCGTGGTTGTCGGAACGTAATGTTATATAGCCTAAAGCCTTCCTCTATAAATGGACTACCCAACAAAAAAAGAATTTTTCAAATCGGACCATTAGTTCCTGAGATTAGCGCGTTTAAACAAACAAACAAACAAACAAACTCTTTCGCTTTATAATATTAGTATAGATAGACATGGGTAGTAATAACAGAAAGGCCTTTTATATTAACTCAGTTAAGATTTTTTTTAAACAAGTTTATTTTATGTGAGTGACAAACATACTTAGCTTTATGAGTACTTAGCATAGATGAAGGTATAAATCCCGAGTACCAGTACACTATACAGCCAGTGATATAAATTTTTATGATACAAATTTGGAGTTCCGCCAACCAAACTCATAAAAGTTAAATCATCATTCATGTGGTTATATGTCTACTAAAATCTTTTAAACGACAAGCTTTAGAGACATAAGCCAATAAGCAGCGATTATGCAAGCGAATATCATTATATTTATACAAGTGGTTTACGAGATTATAGTACGAGTACATTACGATATAAGTGCGTTATGGTGGTTATAACACACGAAGCGAAATATCAGCCCGAGCGAATGAAAGGGCGTTAGGAGCGGAGTGTGTTTAACCAATATACGCACGTATATCGTACGACGTTTTTCAACATACTGGCGAGGGAAAATACCTAATAAACTGATATTTTTGATTTTAAATAAACTCAACCATAAAACTTTGATGCACACTGTCGCTTTCCCGCCGTTTTACTTTTTAAAATCAGCCAGCAGGGCGTGCGGCCTACTAGACGGCGCCGCACAGTATTCGAATTCGAAATTTGAAAAAAAAAACTATTTGAAGCGTATGTAAGATACAAAGATAAATATTGAAACAACGATGACGTTCGATGTCTGATTTATTATTTTTCTTTGTCTAACCTTCACCTTATGTTATCTAACTATCTCGCTCACACACAACTGTCAAACTTTCTTACTCTCTCATTCATACTGGACTTACCATTAATTCTGTCCCTTTCTTTCGCTAAAGCAAATCGTGAGTTATAGAAAATATAACTTCACTATTTGCGTTTGTAACACACGCGTGTTTTATAGGCTGCTTTATATATCTAAAACCGGTGAAATTAGATCGATTTTATGAGCAAGGATGTTGAAAATGTATTTTTCAACACACTTGCTCATAAAGTGGCTCTATAGTCACCGCAATTAGGCACAGAATGACACCCATAATCAAACTGTGACTTTTCATTGCTATAACTTACTAGTGAGTTATAGATTTTTTTTTTATTGGTTGAGTTGCTTTGTTTTTAAAAAAGTTTTTATTCAAAAAAGATCGTGTTCAATGGAACAAATAAATTAATGTTCCTATTGCTTGCTCATTTCATGCAACTTCTTATTTAAATAGATAATTTTAACTCGTACGTTTGTTTAATAAATAAAACTTTCACTCAAATATAACTTTTGTTTTCTCTGTAATAAAAGAAAACTTTAAATTCCCTATTTTGTTCGTAGCAGAATAGGCGCAAATCCTATGCGCGGAAAATAAAAACAAACCCTCATCCCTTTAGTCTGTGGCCGATCGCAATGCGCGCGCATAGGAAAACTGATAAATTTTTCCCGCCATAGCGAAACATTTTTCACAACTCGTTTTCACTGTTGAAATAGGGGATCAGACAACTTTTCACAAAGTAAATACTTTTAAACTATCGCGTTGCATTATTAAATTAATGCATACGGGAATTAACGCGAAACGTACCTTTTTTTATTTATTTTGCTGACGTTTCGTTCGGGTTTCACCGACGTGGTCCCAGCTTGACTCAAGCTGGGACCACGTCGGGTGAAACCGGTCCCAGCTTGACTTTGACGTTTCGCGTTAATTCCCGTATGCATTAATTTTCACAAAGTGTTTGAAAGTAATTAGAATGGTTATTTATTACCATAAAAAATAATATTTTATTCAATAAGGCTGTAAATATGCATAAATTACATTTAAAATTTGAATGAATAAAAATGCCGCGTAAACGCTCCCATCTGTCACCTTGGCCGCGTGACGTCATCTGTTTGTGAGTAAACATCGAACAATCAAGTGGTGAAAAGTATGGCAATAGTGGAGGCCACACATTCACATAGTAATGTTGACATCTATGGTTGACATTTTGAGGTTACCCCAGCCGTCAAAAATGACAATTATAAACGAATGACGTAACGCGCTGTGATCGGTGTTTCGTTCAAGGTGGCGAACAGATTAAAAATATTGCAATTAAAGCATTTTATTTCTTGATTTAAAAATATAAATCATTATTATTTCACAAAAATACACATTGAGTCAGTTTATTTAATTAACATTATTTATAATTAGAATAAAGATTTTTTGGTGAGACCTGTCCGATCCCCTATTATAGTTATTTATTAATTTAAATGTCTACAAGTACTAGTTACGAAAAAAAAATATTTATTTTGTACACCGCCCGATATAAGATGTGAAGCCGTTATGGAAAGTTGACTATCTGAAAACTTCAAGGAAAAATATCTATTAGCGTACCAAAATTTCATAAAATGGCAAAACAGCAAGAATACGCAGTCTTTTTCAGAAAATGTGTTCATGGCGTACTTTAAAGAATTATCTTCTAAGTACAAATCTAGCTCTTTGTGGTGTTTATACTCAATGTTAAAAAGTACAGTCCGAACAAAGAATGGAGTGGACTTAAAAACATACTCTAATTTGTCAGCTTATCTAAAGAGACTATCCGATGGATTTAGAAGCAAGAAATCAAAGGTTTTATCGTCTGACGATATTGAAAAATTTATAAAAGATGCTCCAGATACCCAATATCTGGCTACTTAGGTTAATTAAATTAATTTAAATATCTACGCGACTTCAGCCTGTGTTGTGTGTTGAGCTTAATTATTATTTCTTTTTTTTCAGGTTGCTTTAATATTTGGTGTAACTGGTGCCTGTAGGATACAAGTATTAACAAATATAACCGTAAAAACATAGAGAACCATGGCCAGATGCTTTTAGTGAAGATACCTATCACGAAAAATAAATTAATTCTAAATTACCAGAATGGTAAATGTACCTGTCAGCCTATAGGTATAAACAAATTTGGTTCTATGCCTAAAGAAATCGCTAAGTTTTTAGGTTTAGCAGATGCTGAGAGCTACACTGGACATAGTTTCAAAAGAACTTCAGCTACATTGCTGGCTAATTCAGGAGCTGATATAATGACTTTGAAGCGTCATGGTGGGTGGCGATCTAGCAATGTAGCAGAATCATACGTAGAAGATTCCATACAAAACAAGAAGAAAATTTGTGCAAAAATCACAAAAAGAATTAAACTTGATTCTGAGGCGCTTCCTACTAACGAAACACCAAGTACATCCAATGAATGGATTTCACCTACCTACACGAATAATGAGCCATCTCAAATTACAATAGAACATAAAACAATAGAAAGTATTTCAATAAATAATCTATCTGATGAGACCGCTATGCCATCAAAAACAGTTAATTATAATTTTACTAACTGCACCTTTACTAATTGTTTCTCTAAATAAACTTTTTATCTACTAAATAAAATGAGTTTTTATTGTTATTGACCGAGCTAGTGAACCGAGTGAGGTCTCCGTTTCAGCTTGACCAAAAATGCTTTGGTATGTCTGTGTATTCTCCTCTAGAAGTCGCATTTCTTAACCGATTCCCGTAAAATTTTGGAAGCAGATTCGAGAAACATATGAAAATCGATAGTCGAGCCAATTTTGAAATTTTTGAAAATGGCGGAGTTTGCACAAGCCTAAGCGCCTTGGGGTTTATGGCTCTTGCGACCATTTTTTGTTTGTAGTGACAATAAAATAACAAAGGAATTTTATTATCTATTATGACATACAATAGACGGATTTTTCACCGGCATTGTCAAAAGATGAATAGTCCAGTTTGTTTATAAAGAGATCAGAACGACTCGAATACCACCGGAAGGTGTTCACTTTTTAGTTCAACGTATTTATTTTTATTTTACGACCGGTATTTTGAAGTTTTGTTTCACAAGTTTTTTTAAAAGTCTACATTGTTTTCTTGGGAATTTTGTTACTAAAGGAAACATTCGTTTGAGTGCTTAAAGTCTACTTTACCAAAATTACCACTTTGCCAAAATAAGAGAATTCATTTTCATAACTAAAAACAATATTTTTTTTTGTCAATCTTTTAATGTGAGACCAAAGTAGTTAAGTAAATATTAACTCCTCAAGACAAAATAAACGAGCCCAAACTCGATGGGATTGCGTCGTTTCAATAGGGTTGGGTTGGGACACATCTGTCAGCACGAACAACCCTTAAAGAGTTCTTATGACTGCTTCCCAGCTCCATCATCAGGTAAGCTTCAAGTCATCATAATATTGCATTGCCATGCAATAGGTATATCCTTACATGTGAGCAAAATTTCAGCTCAATTGGAAACCGGAAAGTATATCAAATTTATCATGCGAGATTTGACCTGAACATACATAAATGTGCTGTTCCGAGCTAACAGATGTGTCCCAAGTCTTAAAGAGTTTTTATGACTGCTTCCCAGCTCCATACTTAGACCAACTCCAAGTCATCATTATCGTCGTATCAGCCACAGGAAGTCCACTGCTGGACATATGCCTCCTCCAAGGATTTCCAAAACAACCTGCATCCAGGTGTTTTCCTGCAACCTTGCTCAGATCGTCTGACTACATAGCAGGTGGGTGTCCTACGCTGCGCCTGCCGGTACGTGGCCGCCATTCGAGAACCTTTCTGCCCCATCGGCCATCGGTTCTTCGCGCATGTGGTTCCGGGTTAGAATAGGACCACTCCATCTCTTTCTGTGGATGACGTAACAGGCGACTAAAGACTAAGCACAAACATTTCGTGCTACAATTGCATTCCCAAGGAGGGTTAACGTCGGGCGGCGGCCGGTTGTAAAACTTTTTGCACAAATAAATTCCCAAAGAGGTTTGACGTCAGGCAGGCGGCCGGTCGTAAAACTATAGCCAAATCATTTAAACTGTTGCGGCTATTTCTTCTCCATTCTGCAAGGTCTTTGCATCCTTGGGTGACCATTGACATGCATGTTATATTTGGAGAAAAAAAAGCGGGAAAGCACACCCCGGGCTCCGAAGCAGCACAGCTGAGGATGCAACCGGGAACGCGCTTAGACGAAGAAGAATGAAATAAAGAGGATGCATATTTTTGACAGCAAGTTCTCATCCATGTACCATGGAGGTCAGAGGAGACGTTGATTAATGGGACATGGGAGATCTTATATTACAATCTGGTGGAGAAGCCAGATGAGCTGTTGATTCTGCTTCGAGTCGAAGAAGAGTATGAAGATATTGAGGTTTTTAATATTGTGGATAAGTGGATGGTGGCTGCTGGTATGGGTCCTAATGGTGAATCTTCAGAACTTGAAGTAAAAATAGGAATGAGAGAAATTGATAGAAACTGTTCTTGGGGAGAAGCATTTGAAAAATTTGACGACCCCATGTATTTACCTGGATTTGTTGCATGACAAAGGATTGTTATTGTGATTACTGAGGATAAAATTTGGGAAGGTCCAAAAGTAAAATTTACTAATAAGCAAATGACGGTACTATCATTTTTATCTGAACGAATTTCGTGCATTAAATCAAATTTTAGTAAACCGCGCATGATGATCGTTCAAGAGGAAGCTGGTAGTGGTAAAAGTACTGTCATTAAAGCAATGTGTGCTAAATTGAACAGAGAGATAGGGCCTAACAGCTTTCGCTTGATGGCCCCTACAGGGGCTGCTGCTGTAAATGTTGGCGGCAGCACAATTCATTAAGTCTTGCATCTAGGAATTAAAAAACAATTTAGAAAAATGGGAGACGAAAACCTTCATCAGTTTCAGGAGAGTATGCAACATTGTCATTTCATAATAATTGATGAAATGAGTATGGTTGGCTGCTCAATGTTAGAAAAAATGATTTGAGGTGCAGGGAAGCTAAGCCCTTATTTTCTTATTTGCCTTTTGAAAATAATACTTTGTTTCTATTGGGTGACATAAAACAACTGCCACAAGTGCTAGATCGCCCGGTTTATGGAACAGGATTTTACGGTATGCTGGCTGATCAGGGACAGCTATTTTATAAAGAGATTACGTCCTGCGTCATTTTGTCAACATCTTATCGGCAAGGAGAAGCAGATCGGGTACATTTCAGAGACATTCTGGATCGTTTGAGCATCGGTAACTCAACCAAAAGTGATTGGGAAAAATTAATGACGCATGAAAAAAGCAGGTTATGTGACAAGGAGCAACGGCTTTTTTCCGATGCAATGAGGCTGTATCCAGAAAACAGAATTGTTAGTTTATATAATTTTAATAAACTAAAGGAACTTCACATGCCCACGGCTAAGATGTCGGCTGACCATAACAACAAAGAGGCTGGCACAGGCATGTGCCGAGTAACAAGCACAAGGTTTAGAGAAAACTCTGTATTTCTGCGTTGGCACCAAGGTCATGTTAAAAACTAATTTGTGGGTAAAGAAAGGCTTAGTAAATGGTTCTGTTGGAACTGTTACTGATTTCGTGTATGCTCCTAATCATTCACCACCTACTTACTGATCGCCCTTTGGTAGTTATGGTCAGATTTGACAACTACACTGGCCCAACCATAATGGGATCAGTGCCTATTGCCACTATCACGCGAACTTGGCGTTCTAAAGAGAGCAGTTTCCTCTTACATTAGCATGGGCAGTCACCATTCATAAGTCACAGGGATTGACTTTACCCAGGGTAGTGGTCGACCTTGGGTCTAGAGAATTGGCTGTAGGTTGCTCTTACTTCCCACTTTTTCGGGCTCAGACTTACTGATGTCATCTTGGAGCCCTTCGTTTTTGATCATTTGACAAGAATCAGGTCTATGAAACTCCTTCTGTTCAGAACAGAGGAGGGGAAAAGACTAAAAATATTAGCGGAACGAACATAATCAAGATTTTAATTTTTTTGGAAGGCAAACGACCAAGTTGGTCACCTGATGGTAAGTGATCACCGCTGCCCATGGACAACTGCAACACCAGGGGTGTAACAATAGTGTTACCGGCCTTTCAGGGCCCTCCCCAGAGGGGGGGATGGAGGGTGAGCTCCAGCTCTCTCACTCGCCGAACGAAGCATAGAAGCGGTGAAGCTACTACTCAGACTTCGATTTTCTGTGAGAGTGTGGTACTTCCCTGACGAGCCGGCCCATTCATGCTACTAGCAAAACTGAGTTTTGTGGGAAGCGTGGCTCTACCACAACAATATTTTATGAAAAACATATGGTGTGAAAAGTTCCTCCAATCTGCAATCTCTATAAGCTCGCTAGGTCTACAGCTCATAGAGCTTTATTCACAAGTGTGTTGAAAAACGTCGTATGATACACGTGTGTATTGATGATTACCGTCCTTGGCTTTCTTAAGACCCTCGCCTACGGCTAGGGTCTCAATGGCGCCTCGGCGGTAATATCCAATGTTACACACTATAGTACCATAATACTATTAATCTATATATATACGAGTATAAAAGCGAAAATCACTCACTCATCACGAAATCTCGAAAACTACTTAGCCAATGAAGATGTAATTTGGCAAGAAGGTAGATTGTGACTAGAAGAAGTCCGCTAAGAAAGGATTTTTGGAAATTTCATCCCTAAGGGGGTGAAATAGGGGTTGGCAGTTTGTATGAAACTTCGTAATTTTTAAAGTGAGACAAATGAAATTTTTAATGTACCTATTTTAGTAGTTAGTACAAAATAATAATGCATTTATTAGATTTTGAAAATGACATCCCTATAGGGATGAAATAGAGGTTGCAAGTTTGTATGAATCTTCGTCATTTTTGAAGCGAGACAAATGACACTTTTGAATTAGTGGTTAGTAAAAAAGAATAATCCATTAATTAGATTTTAATAAATTGCAACCCCAGTGTAATCTACGCGGGCGAAGCCGCATTATATTTATACAAGTGGTTGTATTTTTTTAACTTAGGTAGATAAGAATTGGTTTAAAAAGTGCCGTGTGGTTTCCAGCCTAGAATAGGACCACTCCATCTCTCCCTGTGGATGTCGTAAGAGGCGACTAAAGGACTAAGCACAAACATCTCGTGCTACAACTGCATTCCCAAGGAGGGTTGACGTCAGGCAGGCGGCCGGTCGTATAAAACTATAGGTAGCCAAATCGTTTAAACTATTCCGGCTATTTCTTTTCCACTTCGCAAGGTCTTTGGCATCCTTGGATGACCATTGACATGCATATTATATTTAAAGAAGAAAAAGCCGGAAACCACTCCTTGGGCCAAAATAGCACAGCTAAGGATGCAGCCGGGAATGCGCTAAGATCTGAAGAAGATAAGAATTGGTTTTAACATACCTATAATAACGTTATAGTAAAATGACACGTAGAAAGCGACCATAACAGCACAGAATCCAACTCCTGCAAAACAAATTAAAATAATTCCAGGATTTAGTAAATTTATAGAATATATAAGTAGGTACTTAGGTAAGTATTTTACTCTAAAAGTTAAAAAAGCAGTTAATTATTTACGTAAAGGAATATTCTTGTTTACATTTTGCAAAATACATTTATAAATTTATTAGTGAAATTCGATTTTGTTTTACCTTTGAACAAAGGGCAGATTTTCCACAGCGTAATCGGTCCCTGTCTATTGTATTGTCCAAGGATCAGCTCCATGTAGAACAAAGGAACAGCTCCAAAGACCAACATCAATGTGTAAGGTATCAGGAACGCACCTGGCAAATAAGACAACAGTTATCTTATTAAGTGAAACATGAAATTGAAATAAAATAAAATTATAGAATCTGGGGCATGCAACACGGGAGAGCACCCGCCAAGACAACAGAATTCATTTTAACCCTTTCACCACGAGACTTTATATCAGTTGTCGTGCTCCCAGCGCGAGGAATTGTGAATATCCATAGTTTTTGGTCGGATAAATCCGACGCTCGGGAAATGGGCACGATAATATTTGTCGGATTAATCCGACGTTCGCGGTTAAAGGGTTAAACGATATAATCAACACCAATATGTTAGGGTGTCCTTATTTTTCGACTTTTGAAATGTTATTTGAATTTTTAAAGTTTTAAGACTAAATTTTGAGGTTGTTGAACTTTTGAAAAAACATTGTATTGACAGTCAACTTAGGAGTCTCCTTACGGTTGTACGTATTATAATATTACTCTGTGCGAAGTTCCGTTTTATAGTAAATTATACAGAGGAACACAAAGTTCTACTTCCTTTTCTCCCCTCCTTTCTTCCCAGGGGAAGACAGTTGTAGACAGTTGACGCACACGCTCCAGGGAGCGTGTGCGTCAACTTTCTACAATACACTAAATCAATGGAATTTCAGATTTTCAACACCACTGGTAAAAACACCATTTAAGCAGGGTTAAGCAGGCTCCTACATTTTTTATTAGTGGAGTAGATTATGCTGGGCCTATAAATTTTAAAATATGCATGGACACCGTTTTAATTTAATAAAATGAACAGAGAGTAGCAGTTACCGCCTCCATTCCTGTAGCAGAGGTATGGAAACCTCCACACGTTGGCCAAGTCCACTGCAAACCCGATGATGGATAGGAGAAAATCGGCACCTGTCCCCCATGTTTCTCGACCATCATTTGGTTCTATAAAAAAAGTATATTCTTTTAATTTAATGCTATTTATTTTCATTAACTTACTAGTACACGAGCAAAGCAAGTTGTTACCTTATGCTAAACGCACATTGCAAGGTATAAGAGAACAACATTGTTTCAATTAGTTACACTAAATATTTCATAGAAAATCTGCAGTTCAATATCATAGATTGATCTTGCACAAGATCACGATAAACTGGGGAAAATAGATATACTTACAAAGTTTACCTTCTCTACATGACAGAGCTGTATATCTGTCCTATGAATGACCCCTTACGCGTGTCAGGGTGTAGGTAAATCAAATTTGGCATCCCATTTCATTTGATTATGATGGGTAGAGGGCCTCGGTGAAAAATCCCAATACAGGTGTAGATCGTTCAGGATATCGAATATCCGGGTCAATTCCAGAATATCAAAATTAAACGTAAGATTGTCTATTTTCTGAGTTCCCTCGGTTTAAAAAGATTTTTTAACGAATGAGCGAGGTTGTCGGACTTTATATTTTAACAATTCGGCATTTGTATGTTTGTTCGACGATAACACTAGCATCATATAACATTAGTAGTAATAGTATAGTATCTTTGACAGAAGCTTCATGAAATTTGGTCAACGTATAGTTGTAACCAATAGAATTTATAAGTTTGAACATGGGCCAAAACCGTCAAGGCGAAAATATGGGCTGCGAGTTCACAGTTCGGAGCAGGCGTAATTAGGTTTCAATCAGTTAATTTATATAAACATGCACACAGCCTTATTTATTTCTCTTTCATTATTTATTTATTTTCACATTCGTACTATTGAATCCGCACCACACATCTCTTCAGGACACAGCTGAAAATCAGTGTATTGCTCCCGGGCAATATTACCACTGAGCGGTATCCTTTTTGTATTGCTGTAGCACACATTTAACCCTAGATAACTAAACTATCCTGGGAGTTACACAATAACTAAACATTAGTCTAGCGGACTACGCATTAAAAAATCTTATATTATCAACATAATTTAACGTGAGGAAGAAATTGTTACATGATTCGTATAAAGGGCTCGTTGTGAATAGAGACAAGTAGAAATAATTTTATACTAATGATGCTACATACCTTTTATACACATCTACATTATAGGTGCCTAATTGCATTTTTACATCGAAGGCATCAACGTTTGGTCTCCCTTAGCAATTTCGACGGGCAAACGTATAATTTTTTTGTAATATTTCATACATAAGGAAATGGAGCAGATTCTTCATATGATTCACCAAGGATATCTCCCATCATGACCTTGATGTCACGTCTCAAATTTACCGTCCGAACAAGTTGCCGCAACCAAGGCTCCATGAGGTGGTTCGTCAATTTCAAAACAAAATCTCGCCGTGTTTCTATTTTTTTATTATTTTTGATGTTATTCGCGACGTATCATAACATAAGTAGGAGTAATCTTGGTGCAGATGACCATTTATGATGAGTTTTACTGGATACAAATCGAAGAGTTGCTAAAGCACATGTCGGATGCTACCTGATGTTTGTAGTACGTTTCTTTCCATGTTTGACAATATAAAATCATCCGAATCAATAATTTAGGTTCTGTTGTCTTTTACTTGGTACTAAAAAATCACCTTGAGAACCCAAAGATTGGCACGAGACATCAGAATCAACGCTGATATATTGTATTGACTTTCAACCTTCCAATTATTTGTCATCACCACAAAAGTTAAATTTTCTTGTTACTTTTATCAGAGTAATCAATCTTAATAAACGTGAATTTCTACTTTCAGCCTAGGACATATGTTTCCATGTATAAATCCATCAATAATATTAGGTATATGAGAAAAAGTTAAAAACAATTAGTAGTATGAATGACATCTTACTATTAAACCCTAGTCATTAAAAAATAACCGTTTTTATGAAGTTCATATTATTTCCTAGTATGCTTATGTATAATATCTAATTATAATACAAACATTTATTAGATTTATTTATTTGAAAATACTAATATAAAATAAAATGCAATTTAGATACCTTTGAAAATCTGCAACAGGTGCAGATTTTCAAAGTTATCTAGGGTTAAAATTGTTATGTTTTTGGGTCAATTTTTTTTCTATGTTTGTCTGTTTTTTGTAAGTATGTGTGTGATAGCAACAAATAAATGTATTTCAATTCAATTCAATTAAGTTGCCTTGATAACAGAAAATATGATATTTCACGGTCAAATAAACACTGTCAAAGGACGTAATTAATAAGATCCATATGTCTATTGGGAAGAAATTGATTTGGGTAATATGCTTACTAGTAGGTATTTTCCTTGAGTAAGTATACAAGCTAAAGCTTAAGAGCTTATTTAGACAAACGGCACGTTGTCGTCGGCAGTCGAATGGTGTCGACGACTGTCGAGCAGCCGTCGATTTCGATCTGCCGTTGACTACGTGCCGCTCGTCTACAGACTAGACATGAGCTCTTAGTAGAATAGAAAAAAAAAAAAGATTTTTTTCTTTTTCTTTTTTGTTTAATTATTTTTCTTTGGGTTCAATGCAAACTCACCTGCTTTAATACTATTGGCTCTAACCCTTTTGTTGTTTTCGTTGTAAAAGACCTCCTCTTCGATTTGGATCTTGGGCTCCTCTGAGGACAAGTTTTTATTAAAAATCATATTAAAACTATTTTTTTTTTTACCTTGGTAAATAAAAAAGGTTGCTACACACTTATTCGGGCCGGCATTGTCGGTTCGGGAGTATTTGTCGAACAAAAAAGCCGACCCGAATCAATTATATCGCCTTTTTCCCGGAACATTCATCTACATACACAGTGGAAGGGACATAACCGTAATAAATCGAACCACGGTCTATACCAGGTCATTATAGTATAATGAAATAAAAATAACAGCCAAAAAACAAAAATACTTAAATTTCGGCATTTTCACACAAAAGTGTTAACCGCCCGGACGATTTGTATGGGAAAGTCGATTTTAATTTTTGGTTTTTTGACTGTTATTTTAATTTCATTTTACTTTAGTGATCTAGTATAGCCCGTGGTTCAATTTATTACGGGTATGACCCTTCCACTTTGTATATTCGATTTTACCGCCCGGATGTGCCGATTAATGCCGGTCCAAAAAGTGTGTAGCAACCCTAATACCAAAATGTGCAAAGTTTAAATCAAACAGCGAATTTGAATAAGTAGGTAATACTTACTTTTGTAGCAAGATAATGTAACTACGGAGCCCTTTGTCGATTTGTGATCTGAAAAAAAACCGGAGACTACAATATTGTATTACGACTTATTATGCTGTAAATATTTGTTTCGTACCAAAAACCTAATTAAATTCTCAACATATGTACAATGCTGATCGGAACATACCTGTCTTAGGTGGTTTAGGCCTTAGCTAAAGGTTTGTGAAAACGTATACTCTACCAAAATCAAAAAGTTGATGACATATGGTGTACCTACCAACCACGTTACCTACGCCAAATGAGTGACGAAAAGTCAGGTAGGTACATATTTTCTTAAACACCTACGAGAAATTCTAAGATATATAATAACCTTGACACAGTGCCTAAAGTGTCGTCAAACTGCCCGCCTTACAGATAAGCTTTTATAACCGCAATAAACACCCTTATTGGGACCTTCACTTCGTGATGCTAAGTACCACAAGATAATATTGCTAAACGTTCATATTATTATAGGATCATGATTGCAGATTCTTCTCGTCACCAATTTTCGGACACAATTATGATATGCGTGCCAATAGTCTTAAAAAACCAAAGACGCTCAAGACGAGATGCGAAGTGGACAAGACAAAGCTGGAAAGTAGACCACAGGCATCACAGCTTTACAGCTGAGGATGCAACTGGGAATATGCTGTGATTAGAGAGACATTAGTGGTGAATTTCTCGTAACGCCCAGTAGACCCGGGCCAAGGGCGGTTAGGACTGCAAATCCCCGCTACTGAGTATAATGCCGAAGACAGAGTTAGTATCGTATATATACAACATACACCTAGAGTAAAAATTGCTAAAGCATAAAGCGAAAAAATATGAGACCAAATTTTCTATGGGCCGAATAACTTTCGATGTCTTGTTAGGCAGGAAATAAAATTTAATCACAAAATGTGAACGAAAAAGAGTGGAATTTTTATTTTATTGACATGGCTTACTTTGTGGTGGCTTTATTATTTTAGTTAGTTTTTTGCTTATTTATCACACTATCACTGAAACTTTCAATACGAAATGATAGCAAAAACTATAAAATTTACCCATATTTATGGTCCGATTATTTTATACTTTTTAATAAGTATACCTACAAAAAAAACTTCTCGCCTTTTTTCACTGATTGCCAGTCTTGTAACTTACAAGGTCTTTGGCCGAAAACTGTGCTTTACGGTATATTAATTCTCATAGGTGGTTTACTTGGTTTACGCTGTTCTTTTTGAGTTGCTGAAATTGTGTGTATACTTACACACAGGCTTACACAGATTAGTGTGTTTTTTTATGATAATTTCTGTATTTTTATGTGCTTTTGTTCAGTTGTGTGTGAAAGTTTTAATTTAAATAAAGATTATTCTATTTTATTCTAACTGAGCAAAGAGAAGAAGAAAACGCCGGAAAGCGGAGTGTCAATTGAGGTTTGCTTTGAATTATTTTGCAAATTGTTTCTAGCTGCCTCTGGCAACCAGGAACACGCTAACATGTAAAAAAGAGGATCAATTTTTTTTTTAAATAGTTTAAGAGGTAAAGTTTTTTTTATCAAAATTAATGAAGCTTGCTTTATTCAAGGATTACAAAAATATATGTAACTTATAGTTTTAAATAGAATAATGATAAAATTAAATTTAAGAGGATCAACAAGGTACCTGTAGTTTTTTTCCCTTGTGCCTTTCTGTAGAATGTACCTCTCTACAGTTCGTGCTGTACGGACGCAATTATTCACTGACATTTTTTGGAAAATACAGACAAGTATTTGGTACCTAATCTAGGCCATCATATAACCTATTTTACGCAGAACCTAAATTGCTCATGCAAATCATACCATAATCATGACAGCCTTTACAAGGCTTAACCGCTTACCAATGAGTTCTAATACCTGCCCATTTCCGCAATACGAAATACCAGTCATTCGCGCGTCTTAATAACGGCATAGCGGCATGCCGTCCCAGCGGCATAATGGCGTGCCTCCGCGGAAAAATTCCTCAATACCGAGGTACCGAGGTGCCAAGGAATTCAAAAATGAGGCGGCCAATGGAATGCCAGCGAAGTATTCGATAATTGAATGCATTCGTATTTATTTTTTAATTTTACTGCTTGGGCTTTGTTGGCGGGATATTTTCTTTTAATGATTGGATATTTAATGAAGACTTGCTTAGAACAAGACTAGCATTCCATTCTCCAAGACATTTTAAAGTAGGTTTTTGTAATTAACGAGAAAAGTAAAGACTGAGACAACCTAAACCTCTGTACTTCACTATTTAATATCACTAAATTATTGATTTACATTACTCTCTTCATCGCACCACCTTTATTTTGCAGCACAATTCCTGTCACCCAAAGGTAGCCTGTAAGAGATTGCCTTGGCGAAAAGGCCACCTATTGTATGCCTATACTGTACATATTCTTGAATATTATTTATATGTGTTTTTAATGTAAGTAATAAAGTGTTACTTACTTACTCAAAAATATTACTAAAAACTGAATCTCTGATTTTGTTACAGACCTTATGATAAAGGGTTTGCGTTTAAAAGGTCTATGTTAAAATCTCATTCACCCGGTTTTATGCATCTGAAATTGTAATAAGATTCCATCTCAGTACTAGCTCCTAGAAAAATTGCAGACTAGCCGATTATTATCATTTGGTATAGATACTAATGATGTTTTAAAAAAACGCCGCCATACGAATCTTTTATATGGAAAAGTTTTTATTTAACTTAAACATGTTGAAATATATTCCCTAGCTCATGGTCTATCCAAACACTCATTTGAAACTTTTACATTTTATAAAATAAAAAAAGATAAGAGGCAAATTTATCATATAATGTAGTACTTACTCGTAAATTGATTTCTATTTATCTATTTAATTACTTATATTCGAACCTCAATATCGATTAATAGTAACTTTTCAAAACAAATAAATTGTAAAAGGTTTTCACGATTAGTAACCGGCGGCTGTCCTATGGGACTCCCCCGAATGCCCATCCGTCTCAAGATGAGGTAATGTTGACTTAACAACGTCGTGATTAAACATTTGTTTTAATTTCTCATTCTTCTGTTCTAGAATTTTAGCCACACTTTTCTATTGATTTGAAAATTTCAGAAAAATTAGATTTTATTAAAGAGATGAAAACATTATGTTGTTTCCCAAGGAGGGTTGACGTCAGACAGGCAGCCGACCGTAGAACTATAGCCAAATAATTAAACTGTTTCGGCTTTTTCTTCTCCATTTCGCAAAGTTTTAGGCATCCTTGGGTGACCTTTGACATGCATAATCCACATTATATTTTAAGAAGAAAAAGCAGATAAGCGCTCCCCGGACTCCGAAGCAGCACAGCTGCGAATTCAACTGAGAACCCGCTAAGACAAAGAAGAATAAAAACATCATGTTGTAAGATGTTTCATTTTGTTGTTGCATTATCTCTTATAAATCGGTAACGTATTTTGGTCTACGATAGCATTTTTTTATCCCTGACATGGTAGACAGGATCACAACACACAAAAGTTTAAGTATTTTAAGATGGTGGACAAAATGGGTGGAACACGAGAATCAGAAACAATGACACATTCCTAGCCTATCGCATATTTAGATGAATTCTTTTAAAATAATAAGATACTTAGGTAGTACCTACCTATTATATCTTGCATTGGTACATTTTGCTCCACCTAGACAAATACACACACCTAGAGCAAACCGGCGGTGCGTCGACTCACCACGCCAGAAAAACTACCTATATTGCAAGCTAAGAAAGTACGGTGGCCAAGTCGGCTAAGCCAAGAAAGCATCGGACGAAATATAGTGGAGTGTGCTGCGCCTCAAGGCATCAAGTGGCCGCTTTATTGCCTGTTGTATTTGGTAACGTATTATTTATTTGGTTGTTGCATTATTATTTACTTACTTATACAAGGTTAGTTATAAATAAACGGGCAAGTGCGAGTCGGACTCGTACATGAAGGGTTCCGTACCTCCGTACAATGTTTTAAAACGCTAAAAAGACACGTTTTTTGTTTGACGATCCCCTTTAAATTTCAAGTGGGGTCACTTGAAATTTTCACAGATTATGTATTCCTATGGCCGTTATAACAATAAATACTAAAAATTAAATAAATACATACACATAGGAGAATATTTTTCTATAACTATAGTCCTAGTAACTTACCGAAAGCCCTAGGTGTACTGTTAGCTGAACAGTACCCATCGTCCCGGACACTCCTTCCTCCAGGAGTTCCACTGGCTCCCCGACTTAGCAGGGCTGGACTGGCTCGCTGTTCTTCGTAAGATGGGGCCGTATGCGTCACTACTCCACTGCCACTGAGCGATGCCTGGTAGAAATGCAGTTGAAATACAGATCAAAATAATCAAAATCAAAAATATTTATGTCAGTATCAAAAATCTTATTCTAAGGTACATGGATAGTTGGGAGCACCTTGTAAGTATAAACAGATAGTGTCCCGGAGAGAGAAAAACATATTTTTCTTTTTCCGGGACACTAATGATATATAGGTATATATTCGCAATACCCAATCCAAGGCGACTAAAGGACTTAGCACAAACCTCTCGTGCTACAATTGCATTCCCAAGGAGGGTTAACGTCGGGCGGCGGCCGGTTGTAAAACTTTTCGCACAAATACAGTCCCAAAGAGGGTTGACGTCAGCCAGGCAGCCGGTCGTAAAACAATCATTTATACTGTTCCGGCTATTTCTTCTTCATTTTGCAGGGTCTTTGGCACCATTGACATGCATGGTATATTTGGAGAAGAAAAAGCGGGAAAGCGCACCCCGGGCTCCGAAGCAGCACAGCTGAGGATGCAACCGGGACCGCGCTTAGACAAAGAAGAGATTCGCAATACCCAATCCACTGTGGATTGGGTATCCAATTAGTAAAATTGTTCGTACAGATAAATAAATATAGTGTAAGTAAGTTTAAACTAACACAAGTTTAAACTTACTTAAACTATATTTATTTATCATCATAATTTCAGCCGCATAACGTCCATTGCTGGACATAGGCCTCTCCTAAAGATTTCCAAAATTATCGATCTAGAGCGGCCTGCGTCCAGCGCTTTACAGCGACCTTGGTCAGATTGTCTGACCACCTTGTGCGTATGTCCAACGCTTCGCTTGCCAGCAGCAAACTTGTGTTATGGGATACTAAATCAACAATTCCAAATTTTATGATAAATACATATATTAATAAACACCCAAGACCCAGGACTGGCACAGTGGTGGACTGGCATGTTAACTATTACGCCACGGAGGTCATCTACAGCATGTGCATAAATTGTCGGTACATGACCTAACACACTGTAGGTATATAATTCAAGTACAGCCTGGCACTAATTACGAGTATAACAATACTTACTCAAGTTACAAATAAAGTAGAAACGCACGAAAAACATCCTAATCAAATGTAACGGTACGGTAAGTTCCAGCTGGACCCCAGCAAGATAAAGGTTTGCTTTTGAAATAAGCAATACAACTTGTAAAAAAGCGGCCAAGTGCGAGTCGGACTCGCCAATGAAGGGTTCCGTAGCAGCAAGTAACTTAATATAAAAGTTCTAAAGATAAATTGCGGTTTACGATTTATGACGTATTTAAAAAAACTACTTACTATATCTCGTTCAAACTAATTTTAAGGTTAATTATTGTTCTTATATTTTCGGAAAAAAGTGGCTGTGACATACGGACGGACCAACAGACAGACAGATAGACAGCTAGACAGACAGACATGACGAATCCATAAGGGTTCCGTTTTTTGCCATTTGGCTACGGAACCCTAAAAAGGACTTGAAGCTAAAGTCTGTAAGTACAGTACAGAGTCCAACTGTTACAGACGACGCGACATGATCGGACAGTCGCTACTTGAATGTTGTAGACGCTACGATAGTCTACGAGCGTCTACGTCATCGTGTAGCTAGCGTAGACGTTCGTAGCATTAATGCTACGACCTCTCAACAACATTTGTCCTTTCAATCATTTAATTCATTTGAAAAGCTCGGTGGCCTGGTGAAAAGTACGCATTGCTAGCGCTTTTACAAGTCAAGCAACCCTGGGCGTAGTTCATACTTGGATGGGTGTCCACAAGTGGTATATAGAATTTTTACGAGCTCCTTCCGAAAAAGGCCTTGATTTAGCTGATTGTCCCGGCAGTCGTCAAGCTATGTCAGATGCCTTTAGGCAGCTTGAAAAATCTGACCCCAGTGTTGGTCACTTCACACACGAAAAACAAAAGCAAACACTACTTCCTGTTTCCTTTCAAAAACGTGACACTCACCATAGTGGGCACTTTGCTGTCGTGGTAGCCATCCCGATCGTAGTTTGGTCGTGTTCTCGTCACATCCGGTTTGTGACCAAGATCTCCATCGTGGTCCTGTAGAATAGAATAAAAATTAACAATAGTGTTTCTGTGAGAACAGCAGACCTCTTGACCTCTTATGATCATGCAATGACCGACACTTGCCTCTTTCTCCTGACTTAGCAAAGCCATTTCAGTGAAAACCATCCATATATAACGCTACAGAAAACTACCCCTTTTCCCCCTCCACTTCCTCCTTTTGGATTTTACCTATATGACTGACCGCAATGGCCGCAATAGCAGCAAACCCTTGCGTCACTGAGTCAGACGCATTGGCCGCTATGCACAGAAGAAGGCCGCCTTTTGTGCATTTCCTAGTTTTTACCCGACTGCGGCAAAGCCCAAAAGGAGGGTTATGTGTTTGACCTGTATGTGTGTCCCGACTCTATGTTCCCTCGTTACTACTAAACGGCTAAACCGATTTAAATAAATTATATGTGGTTAGATTCGTCTTAACCACTAGAGTGTCATAGGCTACCTATATTAAAATTATTGGAAATCAAAATGGCGGTTTTGGCGCCAAATTTCGCGGCAAGAAAAATCTTTTCTTTTTAAAACCTATCGAGTGGGGTATCAAATTAATGGATAAAAAATGCTAAAAAACAATATAAAGGGTGACTTTTTATAAACTGGCAACATTTTTGGAGCAAGTTCAGTCCAGGATACAGAACTACTTTATATAAAAAAAAATTCATCCGCCCATACAAATCAGCGCTCAGCCAAACGGATTTTGTTATGCATATCATGTTGACATATGATGTTAATATGCATATCATGTTTGGAGTAGAAAAAGCGGGAAAAGGCACCCTGGGCTCCGAAGCAGCAAGAATTAAGATGAAGAAGAAGACTTCCTGCGGTTGAAATGATGTTAATAATATTCAAAGTTCTCACCTGAGTCCTATGTGGAGAGGAGCCCCGTTGGGACCCGCTACTCGAAGACCGGTTGCTGGCATCTGCAAATAAAAAATAAATATAGCAACCATAGGTACTATTTACCCGACTGCACCAAAAGGAATGAAATCTGAACATGGCCTTTGCGTGTCATGACCCTAGGCTCTGTTTACCCTGTAAGGTTCGTGATAAGATAAAGATAACTTCTTTATTGCACCGAACATACATAAGAATAACTTATAAGTAAATTCATAATATAAATAGGTACATATGTATGTAACCGATTTCTTTTAGCCCATCTTTTAATAAGTACCTACTTGGTGAGACAAAAATATTTTTCTATTTATAATTTAAGAACTACGTTCTCTAAACGTTCTCAATTCGCGACTGATTTTTGAATGAAAAATATGTTTTTTATTGGCTCTTTTTGCCATAGATATTCTGGCTATTATTCATAAAAATATTTTATTTTATTTTATTTTATTTTATTTTATTTTATTTTATTTTATTTTATTTTATTTTATTTTATTTTATTTTATTTAATTTTATTTTATTTTATTTTATTTTATTTTTCTGTTTTCTTTCACAACCTTCGAGAGGTTGGTCTTTGGCTGAAATCCCGCCCTGAAACCTTCAGGGAGAGGGAGTTCCAGCATTATCCCCGTTTGTATCCCCCAAAACCTTTGCTAGTATATTAACTGTGTGCAGAGCAGCTTGTTTCTGCATAACTGGTAGTTTTATTTTATTTTATTTTATTTTATTTTATTTTATTTTATTTTATTTTATTTTATTTTATTTTATTTTATTTTATTTTATTTTATTTTATTTTATTTTATTTTATTTTATTTTATTTTATTTTATTTTATTTTATTTTATTTTATTTTATTTTATTTTATTTTATTTTATTTTATTTTATTTTATTTTATTTTATTTTATTTTATTTTATTTTATTTTATTTTATTTTATTTTATTTTATTTTATTTTATTTTATTTTATTTTATTTTATTTTATTTTATTTTATTTTATTTTATTTTATTTTATTTTATTTTATTTTATTTTATTTTATTTTATTTTATTTTATTTTATTTTATTTTATTTTATTTTATTTTATTTTATTTTATTTTATTTTATTTTATTTTATTTTATTTTATTTTATTTTATAAGGCAACACAACAGACACTAAGTAACAATATTACAAGGTTTCTTATTAACTAATAGTATTCCAACTTAGCATCCTAAGCGTGTTGGCACTATTGCTATAGCTAAGTATGTTATAAAGACAATACAAAATAAAGGTAACTTTTGTTCAAGGTAAGTATTTACAATCATTCATACGTATAATTACAACAATTGTAAAAACAATTTTGCCAGACTATGTACTAGATGAATTTTATGAATTTTTATTTAGTTTCCCACCAATCAGAACATCCAAAGTCACGTAACCCATATGATAAAGAAGTGGTCTCATAGATCTTCGCTCATTGTTTTACCAATTTTTACTCTTTAAGTACGTATGTAGTACATTCGATACTATCTCCTCTTTGGTTGAACTAGATATCGCCATGACAGAGACGAGAACGGTGTCTGCAACACTCGTCCGATAAACAAATAGAATACAGTTTCAGATGTCCTGCCGCTGACTACGTTAAATTACTATCTGTCAAGTTCAGATGAAAGCACGTGTTTTGTTTGCAATGCATGCGTAGTTTACACTATATTTATATAGGATACACGTGCAAAATTCAATAACAATAAAATCCGCTAGATGACAGTCAAATCAGATACTTTTTTCTATAAGTACGTCAAAACACCATTTTCTATGGGATTTGTATGAAAAACAGAACCGTGACGTCATAATTTTTTCGAGTCCATAATATAGCCCTCTTAATATCTGTTTTTAGGCATTAATAAATTTTAAACGAAGATATTATTATTTTGTTCTATTAAGCCCTAGATAATCCTTCAAACTTCTTTATGCACTACTGTTTATAGTTTAAAGTGAGAATGTTTAGCTTTTCTTCGCACATTTGTGAGAAACGGTCACTTTTGGCAAAATGTGATAACAAAATTTTCCTTTCAAAACATTTATTTAAACTGGGCCTCTCAGGTAGGTACAACTCAAATAAAACAAAAAGTATAGGTATCGGAAAAAATTGTGTATTATTAGTGGCCTATAATTTTAAAATGAAAGTAAAAGTTGCATCATCTTTATACAACACTGAATTATATTTGTTTGGTCCACAGTTCTGTATAATTGATAGAAAAAATCATTCTAAAATTACTAATACGCCAATTCTGTTTATTTATCATTTGATACGTGGGGCGCACTATAAGTTTCCGGAATGAATATGAAAAAATACTATTAAAGGTACAAAATTAATTTATTGTTTTTCAAAATAATCTCCCTTGGCGTCTATGCACTTTTTCATTCGATGAAACCAGTTTTGAAAACTTTTGTGCCACTCCTCTGTGGTGACCTCTGAAACGTGTTTTTCATACTCCTCGACAGCCTCTTCTGGTGATGAAAATCGTTGACCGCGTAATTGGTTCTTAATTTTTGGGAACAGAAAAAGTCACAAGGTGCCAGGTCGGGACTGTATGCAGGAAGACTCATGAGTTCTACATTTTTCGCCTTCAAAAAGTCGTTTGTCTGTCTGGCCGTGTGAGAACTAGCATTGTCGTGGTGCAGGATGATACGGCGTTTACAGTTATTTTTACGGAGTTCGTCAATAACTTCCGGCAAACAAATGGTCGTGTACCAGTCACTATTCACTGTACGACGATTCTCTAAAGCAACAGTAGCCACGTGTCCAGTTTTATTAAAAAAAGAAGCAATCATCCGCTTAGATGCACTTTTCACGCGCGCCACTTTTATTGGTTTCGGCTCATCTTGAAAGACCCATACGCTCGATTGCTGCTTTGTTTTGGGATCGTAGCAATAAATCCATGTTTCGTCACCTGTTACTATGTGCCACACCAAATTTGACGCACCTTCGTTGAATCTGGTAAGCATGGCACTGCACCAAGTGACGCGGTCCGTTTTTTGAGCCTCGGTCAAGTTGTGTGGGATCCACCGCGAGCACAGCTTTCTCACACCCAAATGTTTGTGTAGGATTAATTGTATTTGACTCATGCCTATTTCTAAGGATGCGCGAATTTCATGGTAGGTCACATGCCTGTCTGTTTCAATCATACGGCGCACAGCATTGATGTTTTTGTTGGTCACAGCGGTGGACGGCCGACCATCGCGAGATTCGTCACTGAGATTGATACGACCACGCTTGAATTCTGCAAACCAGCTATAAACAGTTGTCTTGCATGGTGCTTCATTGCCAAAAGCTGTTTCAAGCCGAGCGATGCTCTGTTGAGCTGTCAAATTACACTTAAAATTGTAGAAAATCATACTACGAAAATTTTCCCGAGTTAAATCCATGTTGATGCAGACACACAATTTTTTAAATGGCGCCACAAGGTAAAAACAAAAGACAGATGAAACAAACTGCATTCTACAGCCAAAGAGTTCTATTTTCAAATGTTGCAATAAATTTTTAAATATTGTTTATGTAAGTGGCCAGTTCCGGAAACTTACAGTGCGCCCTATGTATACCATCACAAACGACGAACTGACAGACGGCAATACATCAAAGTTTGCCTGCACTCGCCGCAGCGCTGAGAAAATTTAAGACTGCAGTCTTCGACCGTGGGATCTATCTACACATACGCATTGTGCTGTATTGTACATGCACCCTGAAGAGGAATTTAGACGAATTCAGAAGCGCAGCGAGCGGTCTGCCTTATCAGCGTTTTCGTCCCCATATTTATTTGAGAATTTGGGAGAACTTTAAATTTTTCTATCCTTTTACAAAAGACAAATTGTTTTTATTTATTTATTGTACGTGTTTGAGCACGAATCAATCTTCATATATGTGTATTTTTTATGTTTTAACTCAGTCGTATGCGCAAGAAATCCGATGACGTATTTGCTTATTATTATTTTCTTCAAAGTTTAACCTTTTTAACTAAGTTTTTGAATGAATTAAAAAAAAAACTCATTCTCATTAACTTTTTAGGATTTCCCTTTGTCTTTATTTCTCTGTAATTTATACACAACTTCATGTTTTAAATTCCGTGTAAACAACAAAGACATGAATGTCGCGCACCGCAAAAAAATTAAATACGTCTCAGGTTATTTGGAATTAAACAAACTATTACAATGAAAATCAATAAATTGTCTCATTTAATTTATTAATACTTAAATAAACTTCAATTTAACATATCTTAACATATTGTTAAATAGATAGTTTGGCTCCAATCAGTTCCGAAAAAGTAGTCAAAATCACTAAAAGTAAGGACTGGGCCCTTAACGGTTCGAGAGAATGACAAAGATATTAACTTTCATACGTGACTATTCCGATATAGGTGGTTTTGAGGGTTTGTGCTCGCGTGTTCACAATTTGATATATCAGTACTTATTCGATTTTGCAAATTATTTGACTGACGGACGTAATTCTTTTTGAAGAGAAAATGTAATTTCGGCTTGTAAATAAAGCTCTTCCGTGCAGGTCTGGGAGAAAATAAAAAACTTAGCATGTACCAGCTGCTTCTTCTTCTCTACTTCGTCTAAGCGCGTTCCCGGTTGCATCCTCAGCTGTGCTGCTTCGGAGTTCGGGGTGCGTTTTCCTGCTTTTTCTTTTCCAAATATAACAAGCATGGTCACCCAAGGATGCCAAAGATTTGCAAAATGGAAAAGAATTATCCTTGCATGGGAATGCAATTGTAGCATGAGATGTTTGTGCTAAGTCGTTCAGTCGCCCCTTACAACATCCACAGGAAGACATGGAGTGGTCCTATTCTACTCTGCCGGGAACCACACGGCGGAACAGAATGTACCAGCTGCTTGTCAGATCGTAAAAGCCGATCGAGGTAATGTGCAAGAATGTTAGGCGATGCGGCTAGCAAGCCATCACTATTTTAATTCCTTTTTTCCATCTACTCGCCCGTCATCACGCTAAAAGTGTATCTGCCTAGGGCCACAAGACTCATAGGGCTCTGTTTGCCCCATTAGGGATAAACACGTGATAGTGTATCGTATGTAGTAAATAAAGTTAAAAAAAAACATATCTTGTGCAGAACAAATAAAATAAGCCCAAACTCGATGGGGTCGCGTCATTTTATTATAGGGTTTCTATGGCTTCCAGCTCCACCATCAGATCAACTTCTTATCATAATATTATAGTATTGCCATCTGATTTACATGTGTATACAAAATGTTATCTCGAGCGAAAACTGGGAAGTAAATCAAATTTAAGTTTTGAACCCTAACCAATATACAGTATTCAAGTTAAATAAAAGCTATATAATAACAATAAACGAGCTAGTCCCAGTAGCTCTACCAAGTTTGTCCTATCCAAAAAAAATCCAGTATTCAGCTACTGGAAATTTTTCTCCTTACTTACCAGGCGGATAATGGGGCGGACATGTCCAGTAGTTCTTTTGGTAAGATTAACTAAGAAGCCATGCCAACTCCTTCTTTACATCCTATATCAGTGCACTGCTGGACAAAAGGCCTCTCCCAATAAAGCATTTATCAAAAATTTTCAAATGATATCAGAAGATGGTATAAAGTCTACACAGGGAACACTGCTGTTTGTTCTCTATTACCTATATCTCCCTTAGTCGCCTCTTACGACACCCGTGGGTAAGGAAAGCACTCACCTCTGCTGTGGTCGCGCAGTTCCCCGGCGCCGACGCTGTTACCCAGCACGGGCATGCCCGCCATGCCGACTGCTACACTCTCACCCCCATTTTCAATTTATCTGTAGAAAAAAAAGGTAATTAAAAAATTACCTATCTATATAAAACATTTTGACGGAAGCGTTTTTGCTGAGTTGGTTCAACATAACAATCTGTAATACATAGTCTGGCACATTTTTTTTTTCATGTAGGTTAGAGCCTATTTTTTTTAATTAAAAGCCTATATTGGTGTCCCACTACTGGGCAAAGGGTTGTGGGTACCAGAAAGCGAGGCAGACCTAAGCGGTGATGGCGATTCAAATGAGTTTCTTTCGGCGTTTCTTCTCAGGTAGTGGTCGTTACTATTGTTTTTTTTTTTAAAAAGCTACCGATACTGGTATCGGTAGCTTTAAAAAAAACAATAGTAATTTTAATATAGCACGTACAGTACACCCCACATGTGACTGTGCGTCTGAGACGTCAGATAACTTCTGAAGGCTTTTAAAACTTACACTATGTTCAGTACCTACTTCTTGGTCTTCAAAAGCAAATTACTTTTTCTAAGAAACTTTGATCTAAGTGCAATAAGTAGAAAAAAAATTAATTAAGTTTCTTTAACAAAGTTGAAAACTTTTTCTTCAACGGTGTCGGAGTTCTTTTCTATTTCATAAAACAATATGATCAACAAGCCAAAGCAACAAAATAAAATAAAGCTTAAATAATTATTTTAGAAAGCATAAGTTTACCATTATATACTATATACTAACTAATCAATTATTATTTTTAATAAAGATTATATTATTCTTAGTATTTTTCGAAAATTTTTATAGTGGCAGATCGACGCAACGTGCTCAAAATTCAGGCAGTATTTTTTTGGTAGATAGCGAGCAAGACTGATCCGCGCTCTTGTATCTACAGGTAGGTACAACCTAACATTTGATTTATTTGTATTAACTTATATTTTCATAAGACAATTATACTCAAAATGACCGTGACGTGCCAACTCACAAGTTTAAGAAATTATTTAATCTACCGTCGTCGCTACCATCGCGTGATTGCTGATTTATTTAAGACCAAGTTTGAAGGGCCTGCCGATGACGTCGGGGAAACTTGGAAAACCCTCAAATAGCTGCAGATAAGCTGCATTACATCTTCGATTTGAAAATGAATCGCGATCGTGGCTTTCTATTTTTTTTTTTATAGCTGTAGGTTTCTCTCATTTTACTCACCAGGAGTAGAGATGACCTTTTTGGGTCGAACATGTGTGAATCGACGGTAGTTACGAGTATCTCGAAAATAGTTGGAATTGGTTTTTTATTATAATATGTAACAGTAAGGTACATCCTACGTACTATCATATTTTAATTCCCAGGGTTAACAAGGGGTACTTCTTCTTGTCGAGTCGAAATGGTTTCACTGTAGCTTCAATTTCAAATCATCTTTGACCAGTATGTGGCCACGGCCATCCCTCTGTCTTTAGCCTCAAGGGCAGCTCGGACATGATACTTGTGGACTTCGACCTCTCCCGACGCAGTCAGGTGAGTTCCCACATGAGAAGTAGGTAGGCAGAGCAGTTAGAAGTAGGTTACACGATCATTTTGGCATCAGTCAAGTCTATCAGTCTTGATTGACGTGACTGACGCCAGAATGATGGATGATTTTCACGGTTACATGGTCAATCCAGAATGACAGCAGACTGATAAAAAGTACGTGTACGGCAAAGAGCTATAAAAAACCTGTAAGTGTAAGAAGTGATGTGTGTGTGATTCGAAAATTGAATTAGGGAATAAATTTTGAAATGAAATGAAGTTTTTAAAAGCGGACAGGATGAGATGAAGAAATGAGGTATGAAAATAAGATGGAGCGTGCAGGTGGCATGCAGCATCGTTAAAAAGCTATGTTTCAAATATATATTAATATTAAGTATACTAAATATCAAAAATTATGTGAGAATTCCAAAGGACAAAAAGATATTTCAATATTACTTTCCGTCATCAAATTTTAACGGTCTTCCCAATAAAACAGCATAATACCATCTCGTATTACCTACGGTCCACCAATAACATCCCGAAAGCGCTTGGTAAGCACCATTAAAGATTTCACGACAGGATGGGATAGCATATAGAGTTTCATGGCCATATTAGTATTTATTGAGATTTTTTTATATCGTTATGAATAAGTAAACTCTCAATAACCGTTGCCCTGGGTAACTAAACCCTACGAGCACCTTTATGGGGTGAAAATAGTGGCGAAATTGCAATAAAAAGTAGCTTGCTCTGTTGTTAACTGTACTTGTGCGAAGATTTTATCAGTTAAAACATCCTTTTTCTGTTTATCTAACTAAAATAGTAGTTTGCCCTGAATTGTGAACTCGCGACCTATGTTAGGCATAAATCATGATCTGGTTCATAATTTTAAAATATTTTTTTAATTTTAAAACGTGGAAATTAAAAAATTCTGCAATCCATTATAGCTTTATTTTACAAACAACCATTGAATTTATTCATTACCTACCTTAGTTTTGCGTTTTGAAGCTAGACAAGCTTCAAAACGCTTTTAGGTACGCGCTGCCTACTTTTGGCAGCACTAAAAATCTAAAAACATATTTTGTGTACTTATGTAAAGTAGCTTTCACATTTGAAAAACTTTTTAATGTCTTTGTATATCAGTGGACTACAATTAGGTGAAGCAAAACGGGAATAGTCGCTTTTGTAGGGCGCAGGCTCTGTATATCCCATGACAGACGTGATTGGTACGCATGTTGGTATGTAACAGATAGCCAAAGTATAACATGGAATGTTTGTTTACCGTGTGGTTTACAATACAATACACATTTATTGCACAAAAGAAAAATACAGGACATAATTATCTTAAAAACTAGGAAATGCGCATTATTTCCAGCAGAGTAGAATAGAACCACGCCAACACTTCCGTTGATGTCGAAGAAGGCGACTTAATACAAGCTAAACAAAGCTTGCACATCAGTGAGACCTCTCCAAGCCGTCTGGCCAGTGTTGAGAGTGTAGGCCAAATCCTTTGGCTGCATTGGCTAAGTATGGCTTTGGCAGTACAGAGGTTGTGCACCTGCAGTGGATACTAGAAAGACCTGATGATCTTTTTGACTATTCAGTTTATGGAAATATTCCAAAATGGCGTAGCCATGCAAAGATAGACTCATGAGGTGTACAGCTCACAGAGCCATTAGCTTACTTACAACTGTTACAAGTAAGTAACTGACTCGTGCACTATGCCTATCAATGGAGAACATAAGCATGCATGTTCCTCCATTGTACACACTACAACAGCCCTCAGCTCTCAGACAACTGGAGGGCGCTTTAGCTCGGTCGTTGCTCTGCGCTTTGAGTATTACGCTATTGCCTCAAACAGTTGTTTTGCTAGACAAACAACTCGTAGGAGAATCTACGATTCTCTATTCTTAATCGTAGTCTTTACGATGATTCTATTCTACTACTAAGATCGTGGCATTTACTACAAGTGACTACTTATTTAAAAAAAATAATGTGGAACAGCCTTTTCTCATTTTCTTTTTAGTTTCGTTCTTTGTGGCCAGCGCTTTCATGATTGCAAACTCTTTTGCACAAATATGTATTATATCAAATCTGTAAAAACAAGTTTATAGCGAATCGTAGTCAACTCGTAGCAGAGTCTGCGATTCTTTTTTTCTACGTCGTAATTGATGCTACGATATATCGATGATTCTATTTTACGTGTAGGTATTTTTTTTCAGTGCGCTAATGTCAGGAAACTCAGTTCATGACTTACCAATATATATATGTAAATTCTTTTCTACTAAAAAAACAATGACAAGATAGAAAAAAGAATCTCAATGCACCATGCAAACTCGCGTTCGTGTAAGTTTTAGTATAGTATTTCATTTCGTGTAATCAGTTTTAGTAATAGGCCACATTTTGGTTATCAATTAAATTGACAATCGAGTAATAAACTAATCAGACTAATTTGTTTACATTTACCTACATTGACTATACACCTGTTCCAACTAACACAAGAGCTATCATTAAAATAATGCACGTACTTATATATAATATAAATATATAAGACACGAAGGACGGTAATTACACAGGGCGGGACGCAATCATGCTCAAATCTAAAACGTCCTAAGGGACTAAGGGACCTCTCAACGCTTAATCAATTATATTTCACACCCATCTACGCAGGGTTGCCTGTTTTAATATTCATATGCGGTTGGCGTACGTACTATCAAAAGACGTATCTTTTGATAGTGTGCCTTTGAAAACTTGTGAATAATGCTGGTGTAAGTGTTTAAGATTCTGTTTTGTCAGTGAGAGGCTGCTTTCAAGTTAATTGTAATAGATATGCCTACCTGGTTCACCTGGTTCCGTGGGCATTTTCGGCGCCTAGGCTCTTCTTTTAGGCCCCTTGCACGTGAGGGAGGCATCGACATTTTTCTGTGTCTCCCCTTTTTAGATAATATACCTTACAATTCTAAATAGATATACCTAACCTACTACCGAGTTTTAAAAGTTCTTTTAAAAGTTTGACTGCCTCCGTGGTCCAGTGGTCAAGACGTTTGCCCTGTGATCCGGAGGTCGTGGGTTTAAATCCCAATGGGAAGCATACTTTGTGAAAAGTTGTTTCCGGTTAGAATGATTCCGTGTTTCAGAAGGCATGTATAGCGGCAGGCCTGTGCACTCCCCGTTTAGGTATCGAAAATGTACCTACCTATGCGCGCAGGCGGCCCCTCCGGGTGGTAAATTCAGATAAACGAATCGGTTGTCCATAGTAATAAGAATGAAATTGGCTTGCAATGGATGTCTAGGTATCTATGCGAAAAGGTGCTGAGTTCTGACGTGAGCTAAATTAAACCATATCGCTAGCCACATTGAGTAGATATTTCTTTGAATTTCTTTGCTGAGTGAGACTTCTGTACGTTTTATTTATTCTGTGATAGTGGTGAGTCCCGAACGACATCTAGCGTTAAAGTCTAAGTTTGTTTCAACCTATCCTAGGATTGTTTCTGGTGAACACTTTGGGTTGCGGAGGTCATACGGCAGTCGCTCTGTGTAAAAACCAGTAACCTCGTCAAATCACCTAGGGTAGGTAGCGGACCGGCTCTGAAGCGTTACGGCTGAGGGTGCAGCCGGGAATATGCTCGGATAATGATGATAATACTACCGAATTTTAAAAGTGCAGTTTATATTATGAGATTTTTTTTGTATTTTATACACATAAGTTTTGTAAATAAATAAATATTTATTATGCATAATATATTTTTCTAACCTTTGTCCAGCCCTACCCATCGTGTCGTTAAGGGAGTCAATTAAAAACATGTAAGTAAAGTTACCTCGCACGCACGTGTATCTATTTTTATATATATACGGACAAATCACACAGATAACTATGTCCTTTACCATTTTGATTTCAGGGTTACAAACCACCATTTCGTTTAGGTATGAAGTTCATTTTCTTTAAATTTGAAACTTACTTATATGTAAACGCTTTCATCATCATCATCATCATTTCAGCCGCATAACGTCCACTGCTGGACATAGGCCTCTCCCAAGGTTTTCCAAAATGACCGATCTAGAGCGGCCTGCATCCAGCGCTTTCCAGCGACCTTGGTCAGGTCGTCTGACCACCTTGTGGGTGGGTGTCCTACGCTTCGCTTGCCAGTACGTGGTCGCCATTCGAGAACCTTTTTGCCCCATCGGGCATCGGTTCGTCGCGCTATGTGTCCCGCCCACTGCCACTTCAACGAGCTAATCCGCTGGGCTATGTAAACGCTTTAATTAGACGTTATATTCTTGCTACTGACTGAACATATGCAAATTGTACTATTTAATGGGCAAAAGTATTATGGGCATATATACACAGAAAAGCAAGTTTCTGTATTCCGTAGGCATAAACATACTAGCCGTAAATAGCATGCCTCACACACATAAATCATTGCGATAAACACTCACGATCACGAAATCGCACCTTTGAAATAAAACGAGTAACTTAAAATAATATAATATGACTAACTAATTACTATAGACTATGTCTTAGGTCATTCACCTTATGTTAGTCATAGGCCTTTTACCAGGAGACCTACCTAGTAAGTAAGTATAACATTCTAATAAACCCGGAAGACGTCGTTATTGAATTTGCTACAACAAATAAGATATGCTAAGTAAGCAGTGTTAAATATTTAGGGTGGGCCTTGTTGTAACAAATAAGTACCTATCTCTTTTTTTTTACTTTGGCCGACACCTCCGAATGGTTACTAATTACTGAGTAAACAAATTTATGACGGGGCTATTCATTGTTACTTTTTAGGGCTCCGTACAAAAAATGAAAAAACTGAACCCTTATAGGATCACTCGTGCGTAAGTACATATCTCTTTTTTTTTTACTTCGCCGACACCCCCGAATAGTTACTAATTACTGAGTAAAATCGTAGGATCAAACAAATTTATGACGGGGCTATTCATTGTTACTTTTTGGGGCTTCGTACAAAAAATGAAAAAATGGAACCCTTATAGGATCACTCGTGCGTCTGTCTGTCCGTCCGTCTGTCACAGCCAATTTGCTCCGAATCTACTAGACCGAATCAGGTGAAATTTGGTAGAATGTTGTAATCCTATGACCCAAACACATATGTGCAAAGTAAATGAATATTTTTCAAAATAAGGGTCATTTTCGGGGGACAAATTAGGAAATTAAAAAAAAAGTTTTGCAATCCTTACTGTGTCATATATCAAATGAAGGGCTCGTTATGAGGATCTCAAATATATTTTTGTTATTATTGTAAAATGAAAAGTTTTGATTTTATTCATGAAAGAAGACGTAAATTGACCATTACCCCCCCCCCCCCCCTGATCTCCGAAACTACTGAGCCTAAAATTTTGAAAAAAATACAAAATATAGTTCATTGTTTGTAGATTATAGGAAAACCTATAATAATTCAATCAATTGTACGGAACCCTCTCCACGCGAGTTTAACTCGCACTTGGCCGGTTTTTGTAAAAACCTCAGTCTAAGTTCCTACTATGTAATCTAGTCTCCAACATCATAGAACACCAATAAGGGTTGGGGGGACACATCTGTCAGCACGGAACAGCATTTTCCTATGCTGCTATCCTTTTCTGTCGGGCGGCATAATTTATGTATATACAAATTGAATTCTCAAAATGTATACCTACATACTTATGTATGTATGAACATTCTGGGAACACAAGTTTTTGGTCCTGAAGGTACAATCTAAGTAGGATCTAAAAATGTATCTTCTGAAAATAAAATAAAAAGGCTATAAATATAAGTAGATATCTACAGAATACTTTGAACACAACTAACTTTGAAACTTTTCACGCATGACTCAATTAAATTAGAAGGAGGCGCCAATCTCTGTTACCTTTTTAATCATAAGTAACTCAATTTATATTTGAAACCGCTTCGAAGAAATATCAAAAGCTTTGCTTTATAAAACAGGCTATGCCCGTGACAGTCCACGGGGCGTTGTTTGCGTGGTCAAATGCTTGGACAATCCCACGGGAACCTCTCATATTCATGGGATAAAAAGTACCCTACGTGTTAATCTAGATAATGAGCTATCTCATGCCAAATTTCATTCCAATCCGTTCAGACGTTTTGACGTGAAAACGGAATAAACATTAATAAATCCATACGTTCATTTACATTTTTTCTATGTTTTTTAATACATTACTTTTTATAGGCTGATTATATCGTAACCTAAGAATAAATATAAGTAAATGTAATACCTGAAAAACATTATCTCTTTCAGCAGTCAGATAAAACATAAATCTTACACTTGTCTTGTATATGTTGGTATACGTAGACAACACAATAGAATATCATAATTTCTTTAGATTTCTAAATCAACAATTTAGATTAGGTTTTATTTTTAGGTTTAGTTTGTAGTTGGTTTAATTTCAATTGTATTTATTTATTTTTACATAATACTTAAACAATCTATTGTACATAAAACCCTTGATGTTTGCTACTAACATTCTTTTTACACTTTGATTCTACAACAAGTATTGAGAAAGCGGTAAAACTAACGGCCATTAATTATGAGCGGGAAATTAGATCCCACTTTACGACAGCAACATGAAAAATATAACAGTGTAGCTTAATATTTTCTTGATGCAAAATACAGATAAGGGTCACAACACATCAGCACAGAATACATAAGAGTCAAAAACATTTTTGAGGAAAATGTAGATACTTTTCAACCAACATGGCATTTTTTAAAATTTAACATACCTACCTAGCTTTATATTTTCTTGATGCAAAATACAGCTTAAGGTCGCAACACATCAGGTAAAATTTTTGAGGTAAACACAGAAGTACTTTTCAACCAACACTGAAATCTTCTTTAAAATTTAACAGTGTAGCTTTTGTGAGTCACAAAAGCTACACTAGCTAATGTATGAAGATATCATTTAAAAGAAAACGGAAATATCATTTAAAATTTTGTCTCTATCAAGCCCTAGATAACCCATCAAACTATTTTATGAACTACTGTTCACAGTTTAAAGTGAGAACGTTGCTTTTCTTCGCACATTTGCCAAAAGTGGCCGTTTTTCGCAAATGTGCGAAGAAAAGCTTCACGTTTTGCACTTTAAACTGAAAACAGTGGTTCATAAAAAAGGTTTGATGGGTTATGTGTAGGGCTTGGTGGAGACAAAATTTTAAATGCTATCTCCGTTTCCTTTGAAATAATTTATTTCAAATGGTATGGCCGAACGTTCTCACTTTAAACTGTAAACAGTACCTAGTTCATAAAAAAGTTTAAAGGGTTATCTAGGGCTTTACAAAGACAACATTTTAAATTATATGTCCGTTTCCTTTGAAATGATTTATTTCAAATACTGGACCCCGGAAAATTTATGTATGTCAATATAATAATAATATTTTCCAACTGAATTTCCATCGATTTGCTTTTTGTTAAAAATACTTCACATTTATTGATAGATAGATAAAGATTTACCAGTGCTCATTGTGCTAACATATTTCGTTTTCCGCTGACGAAAATCACCCCAAAATGCTGCACATAAAATCATTGATGTCACTGAAACGATAAAGGTCACATAATAATCTTAATCGCTTCCTTCTTAGACGCATACAGAAAAATATAAGCCCTCCAATCTGAAACTGACCTACATGAAAAATGCTACATTAGTCAGAAAAATACTGTGAATTTTGGATTTACATTAAATATTTTAAATTAATCACTCTGAATGTTTCCTTATTTCCCAATGATTAGTATATATGCACTTATGTATTTTTAAAAGAGTCAATTTAATTATAATAGCAAAAAAGCTGTCTATCTGCAACCTTACGGTAGCTTAACCTGATAGTGCATAAAGAGTGGAAAACGGAAATAAGTTGCTAGCTCTTATTTAAGGTATGTTATTTACCTATCTACCCATGTTATAGAAACCATGTTAAAACAATGTTCGAATACGTCATTTAACGAATATATACAATACAATACAACACAAAAATCTTTACTGCACCAAATAAGAAACATTAAAAATTACAAAGTTTACGGAACTTATAAATAAATAAGGTACAAGAGGCGGCCTTATCGCCGAAGCAATCTCTTACAGGCAACCATAAAGAGAAGGAGTGCGAAGTATATGAGTAAAGATAACAGGTGGCGCAGTTAAAATTAAAATATAAATTATAAATAACCAATAGATATATAGATACCAATAGATATAGGTGTACTTTTCTGAGTCTGGGAAAAAAGAAAAAACTTAGAATGTACCAGCTGCCTCTCTTCCCACACAGATCGTAAAAGCCGATTGAGGAAATGACTATCAGGATCATGTTATTAAAGATTTAAGTTAGATTTGTGACTCAAGTTCTTTTTAAGAGTCGAAGCTGTCTGCCCCGTTACAGATACAGACGTGATCTCTCTCCAACCCGTCTGGCCAGCGTGGAGAGTGAAGACCAAATTCTCCGGCTGCTCTGTCTGTCTAATATAACGTGGAAGGGACATACCTGTAATAAATTGAACCACGGGCTATACTAGATCATTTAAGTATTATAAAAATAAAATAAGTGCCAAAAAACAAAAATTTGACATTCCCATACAAATCGCCCGGGCGGCTGCACAATTTTGTATGGAAATGCCAATTTTTTTTTGCTTTTGGCTGTCATCTTTATGTAGTTCGATTTATTATGGGTATATCCCTCCACTTTGTGTATGGCTATGATAGTACAGAGAGGGTCGTGCTTCTGCAATGGAGACTAAAAAATACTTGATGATGATGATGAGTTTATAGTATTTGTATCCAATCCAAATGCTTGTCACATTCCAGTATAAGCATAATAAGAGATGTTTACTCATGTGTAACAAACACATATCATCGTGAACCATTACGTTTGGTTCGGCGGAGTCTTGAAGTTCATTGGATATAAAAAGAGATAACCACCGAACAAATACAAAAACATTTTAATTTATTTTGTCTGCCCACCTGAATACCTACGCAAATCGTTTATGGATAACTGAAACATTGACATAGAGGTATATAGACCACCTATCTCAAACATTGGCCCCCGTTCTATTTTTTTATATATGGCGGCGTGAATTTTATCATATGCATATAATTTTCAAACAATGAAGTATAGTTACCTAATTACCACTTACTTACTGATGGAAACTTATTTCTTTACACTTTGCCGTGTTTCTTGAATTTTATCTTACTGTATTGTATGTAAATTGTAACACACAGCAAGGCATTTTTTATTATGTTTACCATGTTTTCTTATGGTTTTCACATAAAAGCTGCCGAAAGTACTAGGCGTAGGTATATAAAAGCTAGCAGTACTAGACGTATATAAGAGCTAGCAGTACTAGACGTATATAAGAGCTAGCAGTACTGGACGTATATAAGAGCTAGCAGTACTGGACGTATATAAGAGCTAGCAGTACTAGACTTATATAAGAGCTAGCAGTACTAGACGTATATAAAAGCTAGCAGTACTAGACTTATATAAGAGCTAGCAGTACTAGACGTATATAAGAGCTAGCAGTACTAGACTTATATAAGAGCTAGCAGTACTAGACGTATATAAGAGCTAGCAGTACTAGACGTATATAAGAGCTAGCAGTACTAGACTTA
Organism: Acrobasis repandana; assembly: GCA_963576875.1. Classification (NCBI taxonomy): domain Eukaryota; kingdom Metazoa; phylum Arthropoda; class Insecta; order Lepidoptera; family Pyralidae; genus Acrobasis; species Acrobasis repandana. The sequence goes on from OY756238.1 coordinate 7,898,014, forward strand.
TATAAGAGCTAGCAGTACTAGACGTATATAAGAGCTAGCAGTACTAGACGTATATAAGAGCTAGCAGTACTAGACGTATATAAGAGCTAGCAGTACTAGACGTATATAAGAGCTAGCAGTACTGGACGTATATAAGAGCTAGCAGTACTAGACTTATATAAGAGCTAGCAGTACTAGACGTATATAAAAGCGAGCAGTACTAGACTTATATAAGAGCTAGCAGTACTAGACGTATATAAGAGCTAGCAGTACTAGACTTATATAAGAGCTAGCAGTACTAGACGTATATAAGAGCTAGCAGTACTAGACGTATATAAAAGCTAGCAGTACTAGACGTATATAAGAGCTAGCAGTACTAGACGTATATAAGAGCTAGCAGTACTAGACGTATATAAGAGCTAGCAGTACTAGGCGTATATAAGAGCTAGCAAGCGACTAAATTTATGAAGATAGTTACAATTGATGAGACATGATTATTTATATTTAAAAAAAAAACCGACTTTAATACCAGAAAAGCTAAAGCTATTCAAACATTTTTTTTATTTAGACGACATATTTTTTCTAGTTATTTTCATCTAAAAAACAAACCACACAATCAATTTTAATAAAAAAAATATGGGACCACCTGGAAAGTCCCTTTAAAAAAAAAAAAATATTTTCCAAATCGGTCTAGGCGTCGCGAGTAATCGGGGAACATACATAAAAACCTTTTTTTTTAAGTTGGTTATTAGTGATATGTGGCCTCTACTTACATAAAAGCTCTTTGAACTGAAATGAAATTGTTGTTTTGAACTTTGTGATTTTGGTTTAGGATTGACAGCTATGCGTAGGCTCATTGAATAATCAATCCAGTGCGTGGGACACTAACATGTTGATAAAAAATACAAAAAAAATACAAAATCATTTATTTACCGAAAATAAATTGACAATGAGCTTAACCAACGACTCCCGCACTAGGCAAAACCCTGTATCGCGGGCAATCAGAACGAATTAGCACAATACTTTTTACAGTTTAGGACGAGCGACGGGGAAAATTTAAGTTTAAAATCTATAATGGAACAGTAAAATCTACATTTAGCTAATTAATACGAGTATAAAATGGGAACATCAGCCACATAATAATTGCTACTTAAGTCAGAGAGAGAGGGGGAGGCAAGGTGAATGTGAGTGTGTGTGTGTGTGTGTGTTTGGGTGGGTGTATGTGTGCGTGTGTGTGTGTGTGTGTGTGTTTGTTTGTAAGTGAATCTAAGCAAGTGAGTGTTTGTTTATATGACACTTATGAGCAGCGATTCAGTCTCATCATAGTTTAGGGTCTTAAGCCAAGAACAGATCGTTGATTTCGCTTGAGCCGAGCTTGTGTCGCGAATTTCACAATTGTTGAGGACCTTTTGGTAGATGTAAGGAAAGGAATAGATACTGAAACGTTTAGCGAACTCAGTGCTAACTTTTGGAGTAAAAATAGTCATTCGACGATTTTGTCTTTGTCTCTCGAATTCGTGGGAGCGCAAGAGAACCTTGTGATATGCGAGAGCTACTCTAAATATATAGAACTGTCTGGCTGTGAGAAGATTGGCCTCCCTGTAGAGAGGAGTCGTACGAAACATAAAGGGCTTCCGGAACATCACCTTAATGATTGACCTTTGCGCTCTCTCTAATGATATTAAATGCGTCTTGGCAGACCCACCCCAGGCAGTTACACAGTATGTAAAAAGTGGTTGGCACAAAGATTTGTAGACTAATACAAGAGTTTATTTATCAGCAGCGGCTCTGAGTCTTTTAAATACCCAAATAAACCGGCGGGTCCTATTTGCTAGTGCAGTAATGTGCTCGTCAAACGTAAGTCTCGCATCTATGGTGACTCCCAAATATTTAATACTGTTAACTCGTTCAATATATCCACATGAACAATATGAGGCTTGAATTTGACGGTCACAGAAGTGGATCTTAATTCTCTCAATATTCATAGGTGGTTTACCACGAATTTTAAAATAAATAAATTTTGTTTTATCTATGTTGAGAGTAAGCAAATTCAGTTTTAGCCACTTGGTGATTACAGACATTCCCTTTTCAAAATCCTTGACAACCTTCTCCCAATAATATTGCAATAATATAATAGATGTTGTACGTCGTTACGAGAAGGTTAGGTATCTATATAAGGCGAAATTCTCTAAAGTTTGTGGTACTGAACAACTTCCATCAGGGAACATCACGAGTACACACAAGTATCATTTGTATCCGCTGAACATTAAAAGGCGTTTCTGCTAAAAGTGGTTCCTGCGAAAACTCGTTTTAAAACCAGAGGGGCTAACGTAATTACTTTCAACGGTTGTTCATAAAATAATTTAAAGGTCTATCTAATGACTGACAGTTAACAAAATGTTAATTATCATCAGATTTATGATTAAACAATTGAGTTCAAATGAGGGCGCAACTTCTGCACAGTGTTCACCATAATACTCGCGCAGAGTCAAAGCGTCCCGTCGAGTTATTTTTTTTTGTCTAAAGTATATATCCACTGGACCCTTGACTGGACCTCTATATTATATTTCTTTAAATGTTCAATCATCAGCTAAAATTACTTCTTCTCTTCATCTAAGCGTGTTCCCGGTTACATCCTCAGCTGTGCTGCTTCGGAGCCCGGCGCCGTTTAAATGATTTGGCTTTAATTATACTACCGGCCGCCTGCCTGACGTTAACCTTACTTGGGAATGCAATTGTAGCACGAGATATTTGTTTTTAGTCTTTTAGTCGCCAATTACGACATCCACGAGTTACGACTGCCCTAAAATTACTTATCTACAATTATTTTCTTAGACCTCATATAGATAACACAGCTCCGCCGTCCAAACCACGTTATCTGTCCACGAGCGACTGATTCAGGTCCGGCGTAACTCCTTATCAAGGAACGTATGCTACATTAAACATTGTAACTGCTGACGGTAGCCTGGTTAATTTTTATGACGTTGTAAAAATGTGCGCACTTTCTTACAGTACTTACATACTTATCAGTAATTAACGCTTAGATATGCTATTATTTGAAAGATAGAAAAAAAGAAAATTCGTTTATTTGGTAGACATATATCACATACACTCTAGACTATCTACCAAAATGGTCTCCACTCAGCATATGTCGGGCTTGAGACGCGACGCTGGTCTTCCGCGTACGCCAATTAAGTATATATTAATATTACAATAAAATAAAAAATAAAAAACCACAGAATAAAAATTTATAAGGACGATGGATTTGACTGCCTCCGTGATCCAATCCTGTGGTCAAGGCGTTCCCCTTGTGATCTGCAGGTCGTGGGTTCAAATCCCACAGGGAAGCATACTTTGTGAAAAGTTTTTTCAAATCTGGTTAGGATATTTTTTCTGAGGAGGCGTCAATCACCTGATGATCCGAAAAGAACAATTATTCCGTGCTTCGGAAGGCACGTAAAGCTGTAAGTCCCTAACGCCATCTAGCGTTTGTTTAAACCTATCCTAGAATAGTTCTGGTCTACCTTTGGGTTGCGGAGGTCAGACGGCAGACGCTCTTTGTAACCAATAACCTCGTCAAATCACCTAGGTTAGGTGCGGACCCCGCGCGGGCTCTGAAGCATAACCGCTGAGAATGCAACCAGGAAAAGCTCGTATGATAATGATGGTATTATTTGTAAGTAGGTAAATATTTCTGCCTACCTCAACACAAAGTCATCGCGAATTGTTTTTTATTATTTTTAACCGACTTCAAAAAAGAAGGAGGTTATCAATTCGACTGTATGTTTTTTTCTTATGTATGTTTGTTACGCGATATCTTCGCCAATTGTGAACCGATTTTGATGATTTTTTTATTTTTATTTAAAAGCCTACTACTTTACTACCAAGTTGGTCACATTTTAATTTGGTGAAGATATGATGAAGAACTTTGGAGATATGGAAGAAACTCCTTAAAAAAATTGAAGTCGGTTGTTTTTTTAGTTAAAAATTTAATTATTATTTTAAGTTTCAAACCGGGCCTTAATTTTTACCCGACTGCGGCAAAGCCAAAAGTAGAGTTATGTGTTTCGCAGCTACGTATGTATGTATCTTCTCTGTTCCCTCGTATCTTCAAAGATATCCATGACACCTTGACAAATGATCGTCGGAATCGTCTTGGCTGTTCGCTGGTTATAGGGTATGTGACGTCACAGTAAATCCACTGTAGCGCCCTCTATAGGCCTTAAAGTAATAAAATAAAAAATAAAATAAATCGAATCATACCGAGTGGGGTAACAAATGAAATGGCCTAATAAAAAGCGGCCAAGTGCGAGTCGGTCTCGCCCATGAAGGGTTCCGTAGCAGCAAGTAACATAATATAAAAGTTCTAAAGGTAAATTGCGGTTTACGATTTATGACGTATTAAAAAATTACTATCTATGATACCGAGACCGCTATAGTTTTAATTGAAAGTACATACTTTAAGGTATATACCACATTTTTTTTTAGAATTATTTTAGTAATATTACAAAAGTTACGGTGGGAGGACACCTCAATTTATTTATTTTTTTATTTTTATTTTATTTGGTTCACAAAACTGACAATACACAGTAACAAGTATATGTAGGGTATAGAGTATTCAGTAACATGTGAAAGTGTAAAATTTTTAATTTTAACTTTGTATTAAATTATCTCAAGACTGGGGGGTTTGATCTACATAGTTTTAAGACAGTTTTTGTTGCATTTTAAAAGACCTTTTCAACGATACCCCACACGTTGGGGTTAGTCCAATTTAATTTTTTAAATTCAATTTTCGTTGTATGAGATATGGATGTCGTAGTTGGATGGTATAAACCGCTAATTCACGAAACCTCTAGTTGTTTGGCATTACAGCTCAGTTATGTTAAACAGCCGTATATCGTTCAGCTGGATTGTCTAAGATTGCGCAACGTGTTACGTTTATTCAAACCGCTAACCATGTTTCCAAACGCCTAGCGGTTTTGTGAAACAATAGCGGTAATCCGCTGTTTGACAAACCTTTAAACAATCCAACTGCGACACATGCATGATAAGGATTTGGTGTAAGGTTACCATAATGAAATATAACTGGGTGTCTATTAGAATACAAATTTTTTCGACATCGAATTTCATTTCCCAGACAACTATTCCACGATTTTTATCGCTAAAGGTTTACCCTAACCTAGTAAAATGGACAGAAGTTTTCTAGCACTCGCCGGCCACTGCCAAGGCACGCTCGCTTTGCTCGCTCGCCATTGCCACTTCGTAGGCATTCTACATTGTATATGTATAATTTCTTTAGATAGCATTGTTCAACAACTTCTCTAGCCGCATGGATGAATACAAGTCGATCATTCCATCCTGCGTATTAGGGTTCGCTGTTTTACAAAACCGAGCTGTAATGCCAAGCAGCTAAAGGTTTAGTGAATTAGCGGATTATACCATTCAACTGCGACATGGACATGGGGCTAAAAAAAAATAGTTTTTCATAATTTTAAATCTATGAATATATTGGCATATTATGTCCCTATGTTTGCTTTTTTTCAAAATTTAATTATTAACAGAAATACGAACCTTCATAAACCTGATAAATTATTAAGATTTTCCACTGTGTTCAAACATCCAGCAAACAAATTTCATGTAATTATATATATTTTTTTAAATATAGGAACACAGCCATAGGTTTCCTTAAATTTTAAATGAAAAAATAAATTATATGGTTTTGGAGGAGAAATCAGAGGACTACGAAACGTTGATTTTGTGCGCTTTTCATAGGTATTTTCAGTCCGAGCTGCAGTTGTCTCTATTGCACTCACTCGATTGTTGTTCGGGCACAGCGCGACAGCAATAGATTGTACAAATATCTATTTTTAAATTTTCTTGATCTTAGTTTCCTCTTAAGAGTCTCCTTACCCTAGACAAAACAAAATCCGAGTTTCCCATACAAAGGTAAATATACACTAGTATTATATCATTTTTGATCATCAGTATGGAAAAGATTTACACGCTTATATTTTCTTTGAAGGTCATATTTTGACTGTGAAAACCAATTACAACCATGCATACAATATATGCAATTTCTTTAAAGTTACAAATTTTTACTGAAATCTGACATGTCGTTTCAAAATAAAACATAGACTGCGTTTGTATGGGATAGGCTAGGGTAAGGGGATTCTGAAGTATTATATGAAATACTTAATTCATACCTCTCCGAACTACATCGTTGCACGGCGATTTAATGAAGACACTTGAATGCCTTTTGTACTACCTACTAACTCGAGGCAGGGAACCGCAAAGCACCTTAGCTCCAAAGTGACAGACGGAAACAGTTATTAGCTGTTAAGTAGTTCATAACGAAACAGGCATCTTGAAACTTGTTAGTAAACACTACTTCTTGAGTTCCAGTGGGTGCCAACATTGTAAACGGCCCACCGAAAGGTAATAAAAAAATAATTAACAAATGAGACCAAAGCAGGCGCAAAAATGAAATTTTAATACTACTTTATACTTACTAAAAAATAAAAGAAACGAGGGCTTTACAAAAATGCAGTATTGACCAGTATGCCGTAAAGTTAAAATAAGTAGTTAGATAGATGCTAACTACTTGTGAATTGGTATTCATAGGTGATACTTGTATATATATTTATATTGCAAGGTTTACAGGGCCCCGTGGACACGGAGTCGATGGTTTTGACGACTTCAATGGCCGCTGTCAAATTATCCCTCCTCATTTCCGACCGGCCACGATTGTGCACGATAAGTACCTATTTGACAACGAAAATAATGAGGAGTCCTGTGGCACAGCGGTGCGACATGTTAAGTACGGCTGAGAGCGTACTGAATGTGCTGAATGGTATTTATTTTAAGCTCCTGAATGATTTGGCAGAAAAAACTCGATGACATGCCAACTATACCTCTAAGAAGCTCTGAGGAGTTCGTTGACCCGGTGTGAGTTCGCATTTTCGCAAGTTAAGCAACCCCGGGCGTGGTCCGCAGTTGGATAGGTGGCGTTTCGTTTTCGACAGGCTACGTAAGATGGCTTTCGGCAGCGTGAACATTTTTTAACCAGTGTTGGCTACTCACATAGACAAAAAATAAACAAAACCTCTACCCTTTGGGTTGCGGAGGTCAGACGGCAGTCGCTCTGTGTAAAAACCAGTAACCTCGTCAAATCACCTAGGTAAGGTAGCGGACCCCGGGCTCTGAAGCGTTACCGCTGACGATGCAACCGGGAATACGCTGGGATGATGATGACTTTACTGAGCTAGGGGAGAGAGGAATGTGTCAGTTATTGCATGTTTATAAGGGCTTGCCAGGTCTAATGTTCTCACACCACTAGTGCAAAATTCGGATCTAAAAAGTTTTGCATAAGTACACATTTCATCGTGCCGTGCCGTGTGGTTCCCGGCATGTTCCCGGCAGATAAGAATCTGACCACTCTTAGTCTTCCCGTGGATGTCGCAAAAGGTGACTTAGGAAACACAAGCTACACAAAGCTCACTGTCTCACTGATGTTTATAAAACATCAGTGAGACCTCTCTAAGACGTCTGGCCAGCGTGGAGAGTGTAGGCCAAATCTGCTTTGGCTAATATATGGTTCTGGTAGTACAGAGAGGGTCATGCTCCTGCAGTAGAGACTAAAAAAGACCTCATGATAATGACGATACATTACATCGAACCTGAACTTTGATCTCCTAACCCTACAATTCAAGTTCTTTATTTACAGCTTACAATGATTTTACATGATGTTCCGTACGTCCCCTCGTTTGAAAAGATTTACTGCACGAAGAAGTTTCACCTCAGCATCAATGCATTCTTCGGTACTACCTGGCTGTCGACTTGTTCATTTCGTTTTAATTAAAACGTCAGAGTAAGGAGAGGTGAATGGGTTAGGTAGGGGAGGCTAATTGCTACGTAACCTTCATTTGATAATCCTGAATCAACGGGAGCTTTACTTATTTTATTTTAAGGATTCCGTACCCAAAGGGTGCAAACAAGACCCTATTATTGAGACTCTGCTGTCTGTCCGTCAGTTCGTCCATCTGTCGCAGGGCTCTATCTCTTGAAATTTTCACTGATTATATACTTAGTACTGTGGCCGCTATCGCAACAAACACATAAAATGAGATAGTCAAAAATTATACAAGAAACTTCTTTTTTAAACGGAGGTACGGAACCCTTCATGTACGAGTCCAACTCGCACTTTTTCTAAACGTCAAAACAAACATTTTCTATGAGATTTGTATGAAATACACAACCATGACGTCATACCTGAGTCAAATAGCGCTCTGCATTCATAAATCTAAAATCATGTTGAAAATGGATATTATCAATGACAAGTGACATTATTTCGTGTCGTTTTATTCTCTTATCAGTACCAAATAATTAATTTTTGACCCATCTACCCAATTTGACTTTTTTATGCAACTGACCATTGACATAGAATATAGACCAGCTATCTCAAACATATAAGTTCTATTTTTGAATATATGGCGGCGTGAACTTTATCATACGTATTGCAAAAGTAGGGGGAAATGGGGTAATGGGAGTCAGCGGGCAACAGCAATCACCCATATATCTACAAAACCGAAAACACTAGGGACAAATTTACGGTCGCCCCACCACGCTCTTGACCCCTTGCTGTCTGTGTAAGTCGCTCGCGCTAGTATGGCTGCTACAGCGGGAATGAGAGAAGTTTTTTGTTTTTGCGCCGCGTCGATATAATTTTTAAACCACTGAAAATAAACGGTTAGTGGCACAACTATTTGCTTGTAATTTTTATTAACGTTTAGCTGGACATTCATAAGTATGATGCGAATCCTAAATCATGTGTGTAACTAATGTGTATTTTTCTATAATTTTTTTTCTCACTTTTGTTGTTGTGGGTAACGAGAGTCAAGTGACCACCAGTACTCTGTAAAACTGAAACAGAGGCAATCACTGCAAAACAGTGTATATCCACTATTTCGCATTATAAGTGTACCACTTGGTATATTTATAGCTGCGAAATAGTGAATTTTCACTGTTTCAATTTTAGAGAGTAGTAACAAATTGATATTTCTAGATTATATAAATTAAATAATTTATACTGTTTTTATTGTTTAGATGCCGAAAGTACGTGTGAGAATTACTAAAAGTCAAGACTGCCAAAAGTTATATTTGCGATTTATGTTAGATTTTCTTGACTCTAATTGCCATTTGCTTTGACCACAATTGACCTCACCTCGGTGCAATGAGAGTCAAATCTGTTTTTTTTTCAACTTCTGTATTTTTTAAAGTGATTACTATTAATCTTACATGATAGCTAATTAAGTAGATTTTGATGTTAGGCGGTTGCAATAAAGATTTTATTTTGTAATAATTTTTTATTTGCATTTTCGCTTAAGTGACTCCCATTACCCCATTTTACCCTAATATAGGGTCAATTACTAGGTGAGTAAGGGTTGGATCTCATCTATCAGCACGGAACAGCACTTTCCTATGCTGCTATCCTTCTCTGTCGCTCAGAAGCGTCATTTGCTAGAGCGAGTGAGAGCGAGGGAACGCTTCAGCACCGGCCGTGCTGCAGCGTTCCGTTGCTCTCTCTCTCGCAAATTACTGTTATGAGCGACAGAAAAGGATAGCAGCATAGGAAAGTGCTGTTTCGTGCTGATAGATGAGATCAAACCCTTACTATTAACATTTTATTTTTGATCCTACTTTTGGTCTCACTTGTCTTTGCACCACCTTTCGGTTGATCGTTTACAATAAAAAACAGTGGCACTCCGGGAGTCTCGACGGAAGTGAAAACTTGAACAAGGTGGTGTTGGTAACAGTAACAGTGTCGCGAGTTCAATGATTTTTTCCATCTCAAAAATGCTCAACGCGCCTAAAGAAGGTTTCACACCTTCACATTTTAATGTGTTGCGCAATATTCATGAAGCAACATTAAACTTAGTGTCAAGGTGAGTGCACCATAGACAGTTAGGCACTGAGGCCGCCACAAGGGCACTAAGTGCGCCCCTGGCCGCCAGATTGTGTTACCTGTGAAATACGTTTTTGTCATTGAAAAAGACTCTAGGTTTATTGTGGGTGAATCAAGAATCAAATATTTATTCAGTAAGCTTTCGGAGGCACTTATATACGTCAATAATTTTAGTGTGTATTTAAGTATATTTCTTTTATTGCAGAAAAGAACTGTAGCCGCATCGCTTATTAACATATGATTTGCATACCTATTTGGTCCACTGCTCGACAAAATATTAAATGTTGTTTTTAAGGGCGCGTATGACCCCGATAGTACTTAGAGCGATTCAATATTCTTACTTTGAAATAAAGACACGATTGTTTTTATTAGAATTCAGATTATCAGCATCAGGTACCTCTTAACCATTTCTCATTCCAAATAACTTTTAAAACTTTTTTTTTATAAGCCACGATAGGTTTTAAATAAAAAAATTAAAGACATATATATAATTTGAAGCCAAAAATCCGCCATTCTTTCTTTTTAGGGTTCCGTACCCAAAGAGTGCAAACGGGACCCTATTAATAAGACTCCGCTGTCTGTCCGTCTGTCCGTCTGTGCGTCTGTCCGTCTGTCCGCCTGTCCGTCTGTCTGTCCGTCTGTCACAGGGCTCTATCTCTTGAACCGTAATAGCTAGACACTTGAAATTTTCACCGATTATGTATTACTATGGCCGCTATAACAACAAATACTAAAAATTAAAAATAAGTTAAAAATTAAAGGGGGACGCCATACAAAAAACCGGCCAAGTGCGAGTCGGACTCGCGCACCGAGGGTTCCGTAAAATATATTATGTGATGTAACTAAAAATTTATGGTTTTCGTAATTTTTCCTTTATCTATGCTATAAGACGTTGCTTCGTACCAAATTTCAAGATTCTGAGTTCACGGGAAGCACCCTGTAGGTTTTGATTCCCTTGCAAGTGTCGAAAATTTGCGGCATAAACGGCTGTATCTATTGATTGCGTTGGCTTAGAAGTTTGATTTTTTCACAGCTTCAAGGGACAGTAGACCTGAGTAATTGATATAAATTTCAGCTTCATACCTCCACGCGTTCCTGAGAAAAAGGGTCTTGACAGACGGACGGACGGACGGACAGACGGACAACAAAGTGATCCTATAAGGGTTCCGTTTTTTCCTTTTGAGGTATGGAACCCTAAAAACGTGCTTTTTCAGTGTTTTTAACTAGATCTTTATAATGGCATTAACTAGATACTTTAATGTTTCACAGATTATGTATTACTATGGCCGCTATAACAACAAATACTAAAAAAAAAGGTTAAAAATTAAAGGGGGTCGTCATACAAAAAACGTGTTTATTTAGCGTTTTAAAACATTGTACGGTGGTACGGAACCCTTCATGTACGAGTCCGACTCGTACTTGCCCGTTTATTTAATTTTTACATACCCCGAGTCACTCTGACAAGACAAATCTAACGACACCATGGAAATATATGTAGGTACTTGTCTATACTTCCGTGAACGATGACACCTCTTTTAATCTTTTAAGCTAAAATCCTTCAAGCCGTTTAGGCTCCAAAGAGCGCCAAACAAATATACATACATACACTCGAAAAACAACTCTCTTTCTGGCGCAGTCGGGTAAATTCTGGCGCAGTCGGGTAAAAATGTAGGTTTATCTTAAAAATCAAACTTGTCAACAGTATCGCGGTTCAAGCGAAAATTGAAATAAAACTGTACTCCGGAAATTAACAACCACCCAGAGGTTGAGTGGTTTGATGTCACACAAATTGATTTTGCAGTTTACACTTCAAAGTCTTCTGCAGGAGAAAATTAATATTTTATTTGTTTTTGAATGTTAATTAAATACTTTTGTTAAAATAAGTAAATATTATTGGTGCTGAACACTGCTGTTTCAATCAAAAATCAATCATTTAAAAAAATACTCAAACTTTACAGCTTATTGTCCATACTTTTTATAAAAAAAACACCCCGGCGTGTATTCTTATAAGCCTCTCTGTCTGTCTGTAACTGGGTCGATTTTGATGTGCTCGATGTAACGTTTCTACGTTAAGGTGATGTAAAATACAAACCCGTGCAAAGCCGGGGATGTCGTTACTATATAAATTTTTCGTAATTAATATACACCACCCGGTGAATATTTATGTACTTGTCTGATAATTAATTAATTTAAACCGGTTGACTCCCCCGATATAGTCGGAAAAGGTCGACCAGGTTTCGATCGATTATGGATTTATCTCACGTTGGTTTTAATAAAATACTTGTTTGATTATGATTTAATTATCTCCTGTCCGTCATTTTGCAATCGGACGAAAAGGTAACTCATTTACAAACCTTCATTTCGAACATTTTGAAAGGTTCATTTGAATTTACAAATATTGGGTGCTATCGCAGCGGCATACTTAATTTATCATCGACATACATTACCAGTATTTTGTGAATAAATTAATGTATTTATTTCTACATAATAATTTTAAAGTACTTATTAAGTAAGTATATATACATATTTAACTTGTTGTTAACTAACTTATTGACCATAGGGAGATTATAGATCTAGGTCAGAAGATAACCATTTTATTATCTAACATGACAATGCTGCCAGCCTTCTGGGCACGTTGCCGCAGGGTAAAGAACTACCCGGCCTTTTTTATTTGTAAATATTGTAGTAGGGTATAGAGTTTTATTTTTATCGTAAATAATTTATTATGTATAATTATATATATTTTTTTTTGGTAATCAATACAGAAACCACTACCTAATAATAAAGATTTTATTTGCAACATAAATATTTACATATTATGGTTAATAATGCTAACTAGAAAATTTAGATTAAACTAAAATCTAGAACCTTATAATTCTACAATTTTTAACTATTTTTTATTTTTAGTATTTGTTGTTATAGCGGCCACAGTAATATTATACATAATCGGTGAAAATTTCAAAATTTCTAGCTATTACGATTCAAGACATAGAGCCCTGTGACAGACGGACAGACAGACGGACAGATAGACGAACAGACGGACATACAGCGGAGTCCAGTAATAGAGTCCCGTTTGCACCCTTCGGGTATGGAACCCTAATAAAAAATAAAAATATATTGTAATTTTATTTGTATATTTCGCAAAAGCCAAGTATTATTTAATTATAATAATTGAGTAAAACATGTTTTTGAACGCTCATAAATGATAAGATGACAACCAATTATGGTTTATTTAAAATGTTATCCAACAGCCTATTGTGACCTAATTAGACTTTTTTATATATTTACTTTTCATAAAAGTCGACAGGCAGAGAATGCTATATCATCTTTTGTAGCTTTTGGCTCAATAAAGTTTAAAAAATATACAAATGAATTATCTAAACAAAGTCTAAGACATAAGTTAAAATCAGATTTACGCATCTTCCGTAAGTACCTATTATTTCCCAGAAACCCAGAAACCAAAAAAAGAACCAGAAAGAAAACAAAACTGTTCCACGACAATAGTTCTAAAGTCAAAGACCACGTCGAAGAAAAAAAAATTACTAGATTTCTAACACAAAATATAAAATCAAGTTAGTAGATTAACAACCTCAAAAGCTTACTTCAATATAACCACCTGTAGACCACCCTGTACCTAGATAAACAAAATAACACACGCATTTGCTTTCTAGCAAAGTATCTCTTCATATGAAACGGCGACAGTAATAAAATGCACTTAGACAAATGAGTACTTCTAAACAGAGCCGTTTATATATTGCATTTGCGAGCAATAATGCAGGGAGCAGCGGCGGTAGAGTGGTGGGTCGCCGCCCAGGGCGTGAGATATATTGGGGCGGCAGACAAATGAGTACCTACTTTTAAACAGAGCCGTTTATAGCATTTGCGAGCAATAATGCAGGGAGTATCGGTGGTAGAGTGGTGGGTACCGCCCAGGGTGTGAGATATATTGAGGCGACAGACAAATGACTACTTCTAAACAGAGCCGTTTATATATTGCTTTTGCAAGTAATAATGCAGGGAGCAGCGGCGGTAGGGAGGTGGGTCGCCGCCCAGGGCGTGAGATATATTGGGGCGTCAGACAAATGACTACTTCTAAACAGAGCCGTTTATATATTGCTTTTGCAAACAATAATGCAGGGAGCAGCGGCGGTAGGGTGGTGGGTCGCCACCCAGGGCGTGAGATATATTGGGGCGTCAGACAAATGACTACTTCTAAACAGAGCCGTTTGTATATTGCTTTTGCAAGCAATAATGCAGGGAGCAGCGGCGGTAGGGTGGTGGGTTGCCGCCCAGGACGTGAGATATATTGGGGCGTCAGATAAATGACTACTTCTAAACAGAGAGTAGTTCAGAACAGAATGCTCAGCTTAGTCATCGAGCTCGCGTGAATTCATCGATTTTCATTATGTATGAAGCAGCTGACATTTCAAAATTTATTTTCTCATAAACTCCGGGGTGGATTTCAATGATTTTTTTACATACCATCATATTAGTACAAGTATGTGCTTTTATTTATTACGCTTACGTTTTTTCTACTTTGTATTATAAAAATATTAAAATAAAAAATAAAACTGCAAATGAGGCGGGGATAGTAATCTCGCTCAAGGGCGCGGATATTGCTACATTCAGCACTAAATGCGGCTGCATTTATTTAAGAGCAAATACCTGCGGTATTTGAAATAAAATTATCTGGTTTCCAAAGGACTTGCTATTGCAATGCAATGAAGCTTCGTTTCTGTGTTATTGCTATTACTTTATGAAAATGAAATATCGATACTTTTTCGAGTCGATAGCTTTGAAATTACTTTCCCGCGGGCAGCTGTTTTCGAATAACCTTAGGTTAACGAATTTTCGAAAATCAATGAATACGTACCCCAAGGCTCAATTCTAGGACCGTTCCTTTTCTTAGTTTATGTCAATGACTTGCCTTACATGGTTGAGAAAGAGGCTGACATGGTGCTGTTTGCTGATGACACCTCGCTAATATTTAAAATAGATCGTCATAACAAAGATGCTAGCGCGGTGAACAGCACCTTATCTTCAATGTTTGATTAGTTTTTAGCCAATAACCTCATGTTAAATGCGAACAAGACCCAATGCATTCGATTCTCTCTTCCTAATGTGAATTAAGCCTGCATTGACATACTAATTAATAGTCAGAAACTCGATCTGGTTGAAAGTACTACCTTTTTAGGAATCACAATTGATTCGAAACTTCAATGGGGTGCTCATACATATATAACTAAACTTTCTAATAGGCTTAGCTCTGCGGCTAACGCTGTTAGGAGAATAAGACAATTGACAGATGTAGCAACTGCTAGACAAGTGTACTTTAGTTACTTTCACAGTCTAATGTCTTACGGGATACTTCTATGGGGGAGTGCAGCCGGCATTCAGACTATTTTTCTTTTACAAAAAAGAGCAATTCGTGCCATTTACGGTTTAGGTTTGAGAGACTCACTCTGAGAGAATTATTCAAGGAAATAGGTATATTTACTTTTACATCACAATTCATATTTGAAAATATAATGTATGTAAGGAAAAATATTTCCATGTTCAATAAAGTAAGTGATTTTACAGATAGAAATTTACGTAATAAGAATGACTTAGTTAGCCCGTATTACAGGCTGAATTCAGTCAGTAAGTCTTTTATGGGGAAGTGTATACCTTTTTATAATAAATTGCCAGAATCGGTTCTTGATATGCCAGACAGAAAATTCAAAGCTTATGTAAAGAAAGTACTTTGTGAGAAGGCTTATTATAGGACCGATGACTATCTTAAAGACAAAAAGGTCTGGCTTGAGTTTGTCGCGGGTCCCTCTTAAAGGTTTGTATACTTAGACATGTCATAATTTAGGTACATTGGTACATACTAAATTTTCAAATTTACAAATTGATATTATTTTAAATTTCGTAATTCTTATAATCCAATTTAATTATGACATAACCAACAATGTAATCTCAGTCCATCCATATAACTAATTTTAAGTTTTAAGTTTGTTAGTTGACGTCTTTGTAGAAAACGTGCAGTGCAGTTTGTTGCCGCTTCTTCTGCACTTGCGCCTAGGAAGCGGCGTAAACTTAGCTTTAAGTCACGATTTGACGTCAACATTTGTGCAAAACAAAACAAAGTGACTATTATTAAGAGATATAATAAATATCCTATGATAATAAAGATATTTTGAATTGAATTGAATACCTCCTTATTTTTATTTATTTGCTGGTATACATTAATTTGGTAACGACGTTTAAAATTATTGCCTGTATCGCCACTTACAATACAATACAATACAAAAATCTTTATTGCACCAAATAACATTTACAATACAAAGTTTACAGAACTGTATATAATTAAGGTACTAGTTAATCATCCCTATCCTTGATATACTTCTTCCTATCCTTACTCTTATTATTAACATCTCGGTATCCTCTGGTATATTCCCGGATGCCTGGAAAGATGCTCATGTAACTCCTTTACCCAAAAAGGACAATCCTGGCTCATTTACCGATTTCCGCCCGATTTCCATTCTTCCCTTTCTTGCCAAAGTCCTTGAGAAAGCAGTTCAACTACAACTTAGTAATTTCCTTAACGTAAATGATCTGCTTAATCCTTTACAATCCGGCTTCCGTCCTGGTCATAGTACGACTACTGCCCTAATGAAAGTCACGGAGGATATTCGCTGGGGAATGGATAATAAGCTTATAACTGTTATATCTCTTCTAGACTTCAGCAATGCTTTTAATGCAGTAGATCTTGATATACTGTTAGGCATCCTGCATTCTCTCAACATATCTCCCTCGGCAGTGGAGTGGTTTCGATCTTACCTGCATGGTCGTCGGCAACGAGTTCGCATTGAGGATAAATATTCTTCTTGGTGCGAGGTGACTTGTGGCGTACCGCAGGGAGGCGTATTATCTCCACTTTTATTTTCACTTTTTATTAATTCCATAACATCACAGCTTCAGTCCTCCTACCACCTTTATGCAGACGATTTGCAAATATGCAAATCAATTAAATTCAATTCAATATTCCTTTTTTGGCGGCTGGCAACCCAGGAGCTTATATGTCAATTTTATTGCTCCGTATTTAATATTGTAAATTTAAATATTTTTATAGTTTAATTCATTAAATAATATTATTTAATCGTAAAATAAGATAGGTGCTTACATAATTCATAATTTGTTTGTGTAAATTTAGTGTATTTTGTGAAATAATGGTGTTCCAAGTTGACGTTCAGTGGGTATAAATTGTTACCGGCTTTTTACAACTTTTACAAGGTAAGAACGGTACAATATTTAATCCCGTTTATATATTTCACTAAAACACAGCGTCCTTTGTGCACAATTTTTCATATTTGCGAAAATTATTGTACATAAACACATCTAATTTTGATGTAAATTGACAAAGTAGATTAGGTTATGTTATTGTTATTTTTTAGTTAGGTGATCGGTTTTGCTAGCTTTATCGTACAATTCTAGCCTTTATTATCTTCTCTAGACATTACATCTGTCCCTTTTTGTAAAATATGTCCTTCTCAACCCGTGCTGAGACTGCCCGACAACTGGAAATCCAGCTGAAGCAAGTCTTACTCGAGCTCAAGGCAGAAAAAGAAGACAACGAGAAATTATTACTGGAAAGGGAAGATAATGAACGCGAATATGTATTGATGCGAAATAACAACATTAGACTTGAACAAAAACTCTCTGAGAGTCTTCAGTTATGTGATGATTTGAGTGAGCAGCTGAACCGATCAAAGTTAGAAATAGATTCTTTCCGTCAATGTGGTGATACGTATGAGCAGACCCTCAGACGTACCACTGAATTAGAAAAGGAGTTGGGCGAAGCATACAGACAAATTAATAGCTATGAGCAAGATGCCCAGATGCGTCAGTCAGCAGAGGTGTCCAGCCTATATGACCAGCTCATTGATAGTGTCGCTATGTCTCCCTCAACTAATTCTCCAGTTATTGATCTCACTAGTGAGACATCATCGAGTAGTATTGATTTAGATATCTCAAAATCAATGATTAGTCATAACCAAGTTAAAAAATATGTAAAACTATCCAAAAAAATTAAGAAAACTAATAATAAATTAAAAATTAATCTCAGGAAATCATGTTTATTAAAATCCAGTTCATTAAATTGTAAATTGCAGTCAGAGTTAGAGTTATGTAATAAACAATTGGCGGAAAGTCAGGAGTCATATGAGGACAACAGGATTAGACTTGAATCTCATATTATTAAGTTGCAGGAGGACTATTCCAAATTATTCTCTAAGTATGACCTCCAACAAAAACAAAATACCGAACACATGCTGACTGTGGAGAAATTGATTAACGACAGCAGGTACAATCAAGAAACTCTTGATTTATTAACTAAGCAATGTACCTGCGGGCAATTCACCCAGCCCACCATCAGTGTCTCCACACCAGAGCTCTCTCCTTGTGACGGTAGTTTGTGTAGTAATGTGTCTGATTGTGTTGACTTTATTGACCCTTCATGTAATTATATTTACATATATTATTATAATAGTATTTTCTGACAGTATAGGTCGCAATATGGGTTGCATGTTAAACAAAATTCTAGGTAAAACTTGTATAAATTACTGCTTCCCGGATGCAACCTATACTCAAATTTTAGATAAAATGAAATCAACCAAACTGAATTGTAAATCTACTGTTGTATTATTAATAGGCAATAGTAACAAAGTAGGAAAGAAAGAAATAATCAGCTGTATGGATTATTTATCTGAACTAGACGTAAGCAAAATAATATTATGTGCGTTCCCATATCTACATTGCCAGTCTCCAAAAACTAACAAAATCATTCACTATCTCAATACTTTGATACATAATATGACATGTCGTTATAGTGATAAATTAGTGTTTTTTGACACTAACTATTTTATAAGTGAATGTCATGTGACAAAAGATAATATTTATCTTTCAAAATATTTTAGACATAAGATTGCTACATTGATAGCAAATAATATTAATTTTTGGACGAGTTTACATTGTAAACAAGATTCTAGTTTTAAGACACCTACAGACTTACCAAGTTTATGTAACGGTAATTCTGTAGACTTGACGACAGATTTAAACTGACCATTCAGACAACGGGAAGGCCTCATGAGTTAAGAATACTTCATCAAAATTTAGAAGGTCTTTCCGGCAAAGAATTATTAGTAGCATTAGTTTTAAAAGAAATGGATGTGGACATTTTATGTTTGACTGAACATTGGCTGCATGAGAGTCAGATGATGTTCAGCCTAAACAACTATAATATTGTTAGCTGCTTTAACAGAAAGTCTGCTCAACGAGGGGGTTCTATAATTTTTATAAAAGATTCTTTCCGTAGCAAAGAGCGGAAGGATATTGTCAGACATTCTGTTGAGCGCTGTTGTGAGGTGGCCTGTGCCGAGCTTGATCATCATATAATAGTGTATACAATTTGTGTACACAGTCCACCAGATAGTAATTTCAAAAGTTTTTTAAAAGCAATGGACCAGGTTCTTAAGTCCTGTTCAACTAGTAAAAAGAATTTAATTATTTGCGGTGATTTTAATGTTGATATTTTAGTACATAATCCAAAGAGCACACAATTCCTAAATCTTTTTAAGTGTTATGGATTAGAAAACTTATTTTTTGAGCCAACCAGAATTACAGCTACATCTGGCACATGTCTTGATATTTTTTTAGTAATATTCAATATTGTGATAAATCTGTTATCAACAAATTACCTTCAGATCATTCTGGTGTATATGTAGCTTTTGTCAAAGAGTCCACCAGTAATTTGAGAAAAGATAAGATCTTGTGTAGACCAATTATTTCTAAAAACATAAAAAAACTTAAAAATAATTTAGATAACAAATTATTATCAGTGGTATATACAGGAAATAATCCTGACGACCATTATAATAAACTATTTAGTACTGTTTCCTCTGAGTATTCTAAAACATTGAAACAAAAAAGAGTAGTAGTTCATAGTAAATCACAGTTTAGTGAATGGGCTACTACCGGCATCTACATAAGTAGAAACAGGTTATATGATCTATATGCCCAAAAACAATATAACTTTAATCCTTCTTTTATAGAATATGTTAGAAATTATTCTAAAATATTTAAAAAAGTTTGTAGACGAGCCAAGTCGAATAGTATTAGCAAAAAAATAAATAATGCTCCTAATAAAATTAAAGAAACATGGAGTGTCATAAATAAGGAAACAGGTAAAAATAAAACCAAAGAAAATATTTGCCGAATCAAATGTAGTGGTAAAAATACTTCAAAAACTGAAGAAATAGTAAATATATTTGATGATTATTTTACTAATATTCCTTTGGAACTCACTTCTAATGTGAGTTCTAGCGCCCAGCGTGCTGAGGCTTTGCTTAAGAGTAATGTTAGCCCTTGTGATTCTAAATTTAATTTTAAGCATGTTAGCCCTAGCGATATAATAGATGCTTTTAAACAGTTAAATTTAAAAAAATCAGAAGATCACTGGGGCATGTCAGTAGCCGTAGTAAGTCATATTATAAACATAATTGCTGCCGATTTAGCTTTCATATTTAACGAATGTATTGATGAAGGCATATTTCCTAACTTAATGAAATGTAGTAAACTAATCCCCTTATTCAAAAAAGGAGAAAAAACAGACCCTGGCAACTACAGACCTATCTCTATTCTGCCAGTTTTGAGTAAGGTGTTCGAAAAGATAATGCTCAATCAAATGCTACTTCACTTTAAGACCAATAATCTTTTCCATAGCCAACAATACGGCTTTACTGCTGGAAAATCGACCACCGATGCAGGAGTAGCACTTATTACTAATATCTACGACGCGTGGGAAAACAGAAATGATGCAATTGGATCATTTTGCGATCTTTCTAAAGCATTTGATTGCGTTGATCATCCAACACTTTTGCTCAAATTTCGTCAAAACGGTTTTGATGATAAGTCAATTAAATTAATAGAATCTTACTTAACAGATAGGCTTCAAACTGTTGATATAAACGGCGTAAAATCACACGGGTCTAATGTGAAAATGGGCGTTCCCCAAGGTTCAATTCTAGGACCGTTCCTTTTCTTAGTTTATGTCAATGACTTGCCTTACATGGTTGAGAAAGAGGCTGACATGGTGCTGTTTGTTAATGACACCTCGCTAATATTTAAAATAGATCGACATAACAGTGATGCTAGCGCGGTGAACAGCACCTTATCTTTAATTTCTGATTGGTTTTCGGCCAATAACCTCATGTTAAATGCGAACAAGACCCAATGCATTCGATTCTCTCTTCCTAATGTGAATCAAGCCTGCGTTGACATACTAATTAATGGTCAGAAACTCGATCTGGTTGAAAGTACTACCTTTTTAGGAATCACAATTGATTCGAAACTTCAATGGGGCGCTCATATAACTAAACTTTCTAATAGGCTTAGCTCTGCGGCTTACGCTGTTAGGAGAATAAGACAATTGACAGATGTAGCAACTGCTAGACAAGTGTACTTTAGTTACTTTCACAGTCTAATGTCTTACGGGATACTTCTATGGGGGAGTGCAGCCGACATTCAGACTATTTTTCTTTTACAAAAAAGAGCAATTCGTGCTATTTACGGTTTAGGATCGAGAGACTCACTGAGGGAATTATTCAAGGAAATAGGTATACTTACTTTTGCATCACAATTCATATTTGAAAATATAATGTATGTAAGGAAAAATATTTCCATGTTCAATAAAGTAAGTGATTTTACAGATAGAAATTTACGTAATAAGAATGACTTAGTTAGCCCGTATTACAGGCTGAATACAGTCAGTAAGTCTTTTATGGGGAAGTGTATACTTTTTTATAATAAATTGTCAGAATCGGTCCTTGATATGCCAGACAGAAAATTCAAAGCTTATGTAAAGAAAGTACTTTGTGAGAAGGCTTATTATAGGACCGATGACTATCTTAAAGACAAAAAGGTCTGGCTTGAGCTTGGCGCGGGTCCCTCTTAAAGGTTTGTATACTTAGACATGTCATAATTTAGGTACATTGGTACATACTAAATTTACAAATTGACATTATTTTAAATTTCGTAATTCTTATAATTCAATTTAATTATGACATAATAAACAATGTAATCTCTGTCCATCTATATAACTAATTTTAAGTTTTTAGTTTGTTAGTTGACGTCTTTGGAGAAAACGTGCAGTGCAGTTTGTTGCCGCTTCTTCTGCACTTAGCTTTAAGTAACGATTTGACGTCAACATTTGTGCAAAACAAAACAAAGTGACTATTATTAAGAGATATTATAAATATCCTATGATAATAAAGATATTTTGAATTGAATTGAATTGAATATATTCACAAGCCGATGTGGAAAACTTCGCATCTGCTATTGACACAATCAATCATGACTTGGAATGCATATCTGTCTGGAGCAAATCCCATGGCCTCCAAATTATCCCAATCAAGTCCCAGGCCATTATTATTGGTAACCCCCGACTTACTATCAATATCGATATGACACTCATGCCCCAGATAGTTTTTACTCGTAATGGTGTGGTTATAAGCCTGAGTAAGAAAGTTAAAAATTTGGGACCTATGATGGATAATAAACTAAATTGGGCACCGCAATAAGCTGAAGTAAGTAGAAAAATTTTCTGTGCTTTTAGTTCATTTAAGAGGCTTAGAAAATTTCTGCCAATGCGCACCAAAATTATACTTGTAAACTCCCTTCTTCTTCCTTTCCTTGATTATGCCGATACATGTTACCTTAATATTACTGAGGAGCAACTTGACAAACTTGAGCGTCTCCAAAATATGTGCATTAAGTTCATCTACGGTCTTCGTAAGTACGACCATGTGTCTCAATTCCACTCTGAACTCAAGTGGTTACCTATCTGACTTTGCCGAGATTGGTATACCCTATCCTAGTTATATACCATACTCTTTAATCCCAAATCTCCTAGGTATTTGACGGAACGCTTCGTTTTTTTCCGTGATGCAGTGTCACAACTTACGTAGTGCTGAAAATCTACTTTTAAAAATGCCTACACACTCCACTGAATTTTATGCAAAATCATTCACGGTCAAGGCAGTTCGACTCTGGAATACACTACCACCGTCCATCCGGCGTGCTGAAACGCTAGCCAGCTTTAAATCTTAAGTGAAGTCACACTTTCTATCCTTATTATAATATGACTTTCTTTATTTCCTCACTTATCTTGTTCGGATTTTCTTTTTGTGTACATATTGATATCGGTATGTATGTATTTATGTATATATTTTATTTTTGTATGTATGTATTGTATGTATCTTTATTAATTACACTTTTTTCTTCTTGCATATAACTTCGCACCTCACCTGTTTTCATTAAACATCTCCAAGTACCTCGGTTGTCTGGAAGGGATTGCAGCTGCGATGAGGCCGCCTTTTGACGTCTGTTTTCTTTAATCTATTACTCTGTATCATTATGTTTTGGTGCAATAAAGATCTTAACTAACTAACTAGAGGCGGCCTTATATTTTTTATTACTATGTTAAAAGGAGGGTTATGTTTTTCACTGTTATGTATGTTCAACTTTTCCCTCGCGTATTCTATAATGTCCATAGTTCCTTAACGAATGAGGTATCGTTGCAAGCATCTTGGCTGTACGCTAGTTTATAGGTTATGTGACGTCACATGTCCATCATGTTCAATAATATGGCGGCCTCAAATAGTGGTCGCAAAACAAACAGTATTTGTCTCCGTCAATCGGACAGGTAAATGTTTAATTCAAACTCGATTGAATAGTAAAACAATCAATTGCAACTAAAATTTGGAACCAAGTCGGGTGCGTGTTGGAAATAATAGACATTTCTTTTCCAATTTTCAATTTCCAATCGTGCCGGAAAAACGCCTGGAAACGGAGTATCAATCTGCAGAGTTTTAAATCGCTGAGGCAAATAGGTATCCGAGAAAGCGGCATCTAGTCGTAATTTTTATTAAATTGTTTACTTATTTTTCTTTCCAAACCAAAATAGTACCATAATTGGAATATACCTACAACGTGGAATCCCACATTTGAATAATAAATCGACCCATGAGCTTTACTAGATCACTATAGTAAAGAAATTAAAACTAGAGGCTCTGTGAGCCACCTCGCGACTCCCCCCCATCCGTTGAAGTTTATCGGATAAAAAATTTGTTCAGACAAAAAAGTTGCGTCTTAATAAGGGTAACAAAAAAGCTTATTATATATATATATATATATATATATATATATATATATATATATATATATATATATAGACATATTTGAAAATTTTTCGTAATGGCTAAAATATGATTAATATAAAGATTTAAACCACCATATCTCCGCCATTTTGAAAAATTTCCAAAAACTGAATCGACAAAAAAAGAACCTGCTCGTAAAATTACACCATAATCGGTTGAGAAATGCGACCTACAAGCGAGAACAAACCGACAGAAAAAACATTTTTGGTCAATCTTAAATCAATAAGAGTCATAAAAACACAAAAAAATATTCGGCATTTCCATACAAAATGTGCTGCCTCCCGGGCAATTTGTATTGAAATGTTTTTGTGTTTTTTGACTGTTATTTTAATATTATTATACTGACTGTCATATTGAACTCCGACTTTTAAAATATCGATATGGTGATCTAGTATAGCCCGTGGTTCGATTTATAACGCATATATTCCTTACTTAAATTTTCGCCGCCGCTCGTCCTAAACTGTAAAAAGTATAATGCTAATTCCTTCTGATTGCCCGCGATACAGGCTTTTGCCTAGTGCGGTCGTTTGTTAAGCTGTATTATATGTATTGACTTTTCGGTAAATATATGATTTTGTATTTGTATTGTATTTGTACACGTTGTATACAGGTTGATTATATTGAAATCTTGGAATTTATTTATATATTTAACTTTATTAAAGAAAACTGTAACGCGCGATCGTTACTCTATACCCACTCGCCGGCCGCCGCCTGCCGGTCGCCCGATAGCGGGCGGTGAAGTTGAAATGGCAGATTTTTGGTATGCCTTTGTGAGCTGATATAATTTCGTTTTGATTATGAAACAAGGTATTTATGTCAGAAAAAGTTTAAGTACCGACTTCCTTGAATATACCTCTAGCTAGCGTAGGAGGTTCAACACTGGTGTCAATATTTTGCAAACAATGCTACAAGATGCAAAGACATCTGACATAGTCGTCGACTGCCATACAAACATAACAGCTCGGACCAAAGGCTTCACATGCCTTCTGAAGCACAGAGGATCATGATAAATTTTTATGCCACTTGTGGTCAGCCATCTAAGTGCGGACCACGCCTTAAGTCACTTAACTTGCAAAAGCGCTAGTAATGCGTACTCCCACCGGGCCACCGAACTCTTCAAGAATATTTTTATATTATTATAGTAAAAAAAAATTTAAGCTAAATACATATATTCAACAGAATATAAGTACCTACCTGCAATTTAAAAATCCTTCAGAAATAAAGATTAAATTTGTCACTTTAAATCCAAAAACTTTTTGGATTAAACTGCCAATTTAATCCCTTGGAATTAAAAAGAAAATTATGACGTCAGATAAGGATGGTATCCCTAGTGTCAAGGATCCCGTATACCGCGGGGCACGGTCTGATCCCAGGGAGATAGGCGGAAACTTTCGTCCGCCAACTTTTTTAATTTGATTCCTTTATCTTTGAAATATTTTTTTTGGGACATAACTTTTTTCAGTGTATAGCCGACTTTTTAAACACATGCCAATTTTTTTAACATAAAGATGAACTTCCATGCTGGTCTGGGAGAAAAGAAAAAACTTAGAACGTACCAGCTGCTACTCTTCCCGCTCAGATAGTAAAAGCCGATTGAGAGAACGGGCGAAAAGGCGAATTATATTAAGGCCGTACCTGAATTTTCCGGGGTCCAGTGCTGCTCCCATTTAAAATAAATCATTTCAAAGAATACGGAGACATCATTTAAAATTTTGCTACTACCAAGTTCTAGATAACCCTTCTGACTATTTTGTGAACTACTGTTTACAGGTTATAATGAGAATGTTAAGCTTTACTACGCACATTTGCCAAATTTTAAATGATGTCTCCGTTTTTTTTTAATGATTTATTTTAAATGGGGGAGCATGGACCCCGGAAAATTCAGGTACGGCCTTAACAGGCGATGTGCGGCTAGAAATAGCAACCCATCAAATACCTTTTTTGTAGAACACAGGCTACAAAAGATCTTGAAATATATGTACTTAAAGATACCGCTGTGACCTGCCCTTAACAGATGTTTGTACGTCTGTTAATTTGTATTCATCATAAGTTTTATACCTTTTTCCACCTTCTCGACCACCGTCACGCTATAAACTTATATGGCTAATTGTTTTTCGTAATTGTTGGATAGCTACAGTCATATTATAAAAGGGGCAAAGTACGAATCGGACTCGCCCATGAAGAGTTCCGTAGCAGCAAGTGACATAATATAAAAGTTCTTATAGTTTGTGTTGGGGTAGTATTTAAACGCAAATCAAAATTACTGATTGCACAGCAAAATACTCAACTGAAAATATTACTAAACAAACTGCAATTTATATTTGTGGCGCAGTAAAATGGATAGAACTTTCCTAGCACTCGCCGGCCGCTGCCGCGGCACGCTCGCTTCGCTCGCTCGGCTCGTGCGTGTGTTGGTCGCAGTTCTAACATAACCTAACCTATAGGTTTGCCCTAACCTAATAAATTTGATGTGCAGTCAGTATTTATTTGCTGTGCAATCAGTACTTATGATAAGATTGTTGATTTATTTGATGTAAAAAAGTATATAAATGATGAGATTAAATTGATGGGTGATTATTTATTAGATGTGCAATTAATAATATCCCTTTGTGTTGATTAAATGAAGGGTAAATTTCGGTTTACGATTTATGACGTATTAAAAAAAAAACTACTTACTAGATCTCGTTCAAACCAATTTTCGGTGGAAGTTTGCTTAGTAATGTACATAGTATATTTTTTTTAGTTTTATCTTTCTCTTATTTTAGAAGTTACAGGGAGGGGGGGGGACACACATTTTACCACTTTGGAAGTGTCTCTCGCGCAAACTATTCAGTTTAGAAAAAAATGATAATAGAAACCTCTTGAAGACCTATCCATAGATACCCCATAGGTACGTATGGGTCTGATGGAAAAAAAATCTTGAGTTTCGGTTCTAAGTATGGGGAACCCCCAAAATTTATTGATTTTTTTCCTATTTTTAAGTAAAAATCTTAATGCGGTTTACAGAATACATCTACTTCCCAAGTTTTAACAGTAAAGTTCTAAAAGTTTCGGAAAAAAGTTGCCGTGACAGACGCACGGACAGACAGACATGACGAATCCATAAGGATTCCATTTTTTGCCATTTGGCTACGGAACCCTAAAAATATAACATCATTCGGATCAACACATACTTTTTAGGGTTCCGTACTCAAAGAGTGCAAACGGGACCCTATTACTAAGAATCCGCTATCCGTCTGTCTGTCTGTCCTTCTGTCCATCTGACCTTCTGTCCGTCTGTCCGTCTAAACCGTCACAGAGCTCTATCTCTTAAATTTTCACCGATTATTTATTACTGTAGCCAACTACTACTATAACAACAAATAGGTACTAAAAAATTAATTAATTAAAAATTAAAGGGGGTCGTCATACAAGAAATGTGTTTTTTTCATCGTTTTTAGCTCGATCTTTATAATGGCATTAACTAAATACTTGAAATTATCACCGATTATGTATAACTATGGCCGCTATAACAAAAAATAAGGGGTCGTCATACAAGAAACGTGTTTTTTTAGCATTTTAAAACATTGTGAACCCTTCATGTACGAGTCCGACTCGCACTTGCCTGGTTTATTTAAATTAAACTAGTGTTTTAAGAGAGTGCATTGCCCCGCTATATACTGCCCTATCTACGACCCGGGAAGTAGAACCCTACTACAGTTTATTTTCCCGGACGAAGGTCAATGTTAAATATTGAGTTTAAAGCTTTCAAGTTACGGTCACGTTCAGAGTCTGTTAGAACCCACTGCTTCGTTTTATTACTCGAAGTAGAGGCGTTAAATAAAAACAGTGAGATATACTTGAGTAGAAAAATTGCAATTGAATGTAAAAACTTAAATATCTCTTTATCTTAATTTACTGTTTGAAAATTGTTAACTTTAAAAACTATCCGATTACTTTATATTTATAAAAAACTAACTGTTTTAGCGTTAAAACAAATCAAATATCTATACATGTATATAAACTTTTATATTAAAAGTCAGAACCTATCTTATTTTATAAATCCATTTTAATTTCTTCTGCACTAACGCCTAGAAAGCGGCACTAAACTATGTAAGTAAGTAACGTTTTCACGTCAACACGTGTGCAAAACAAAACAAAGTGACTATTATTAAGAGATATTATAAATATTCTATGATAATAAAGATTATATTTAATATATTAAAATAATTATATTAAAATAACTAAAAACCATAACTTCAAATTAAAAATAAATTTACGTAATTTATCTATATATTTATATGTCACATAAACCATTAATAATTAACTCGTATTAAGCGTTTTAAGGTGAAGATATAGGCAAATGGCCTTGATTTGGCGCCCTCATTTGAAATAAATTGTTAACTCGTAAATATGGAGATAATTTCCATATTGCTCTTCGTCATGCACTAGATAGCCCTTTAAATTATTTTATGAACCACCGTTGAAAGTATTTACATTAGTCCGTCTAGCTTTAAAACTTGCCTCCGCCTAAAGTGGCCACGGCAAGTTTGAAAGCTAGACGGATCACCAATAATAGTTTCAACGGCAGTTCATAAAATAATTTAAAGGGCTCTAGTGCATGACGAAGAGCAATATGGAAATTATCACCATATTTACGAGTTAACAATATATTTCACACTTCAAGGCCATTTGCCTATATCTTCACCTTAAATAAATTTATTTCCATTTTCTGATTATAAGAGAGTTACAATAATAATAAAAAATCCTACCTCCCATGAAGCAATTTTTTGGCAGCAAACAACAAAAAAGTCCGAATACCACTATTTAGTTCAGTCCACACTTCCGAAGTTACCACCGAAAGTTCTGGCGCGCGCCGACGAGCGTCCCCGACGGAGCTTCGGGAACGACTGAGGCGCAGTAAAAGCTCGGAAGCCTCAAAGCTCCGTACGCGCATTTTCCGTACTTTGTTATGGATCTCAGTAGAAGTTTTGAGGAGAGTGGTTTGGCCTGCTCTGATGACACTGTTTTACAAAATTTTATATTTTTTGACTCACAAATGAAAATAAGAAAAAGTTCAATTCGATTCACAAATAAAAAAAAATCTATTAGATTTTTGTAACTATACCTATTATATTAGATACGGATTAGATTATTATTATTTTCTAGGACTTCTTAATTGAAAGTATTGGTATAACAAATTTTACCAATTTGATATTTTTATTTACTTATAGTAAATAAACTACTGTGCATTAAATTAACTTTTATGTCTTAAAATAATATAAATATAGAATAAACGGGAATAACTTAATTTTGTAAAATTATTGAGCTATCATCATTTAAATTAACCAATGTCTCAGCCCGCTGAAACTTGCCATCCCAAGCTGAGGTTGATAACTGTATAGACTGACTGTCATGTTCACATATTCCTCTGATCAGAACTTTTCATCACTTGCGTATTTACTTAGCGGGCTTAAAACGTAGAGCATTTTTAGTTACAGAAAAAAATATACACCGTAGCTACTTTTTGTCGTAGCACTGTAGCAACACTGTAGCTACGAACGACGATGTCGTAGATCATATCGAAGCTAGCTCTACGCGTACCTCTACGAAATTCTAAATTCAAAGTTGTTAAGTGTAGCATACGTACGTGCACATATCCAACATTTGAACTAATAGGCATGGTGACTGATTTTTTTTTTCTCTGATGCAGATTACGATTACTCTCGTTATCACGTGTTTATCCCTAGCGGGGTAGACAGAGACCAGGGCCGTATGACCCATAGGCCACGTGTGGGCGAAAAGGTAAAAAAAGGAATCAAAATAGACATGTGTTGCTAGCCGCAGCGCCTATTAACATGATTCAGATTTTCGCCCATTCCCTCTTTACGATTTGCGCGGGTAGAGAAGCAGCTGGTACATTTTTTTTTCTTTTTTCCCAAACCGGAATGTTACGTGTGGTGTATCTTTTACCAGCATCCTACGGAAGAGATTATCCGTCCGTGGACATATCCAACGTTTGAACCAATAGGCATGATGACCACAATGTCTAGTTGGATGGATTGTAGATTAAAACACTGTGCACGTTTTTTTTCTTTTCTCTGACTAACAAAAAATTACGAAGATATAGTACAGCGCATTTCAAGTTCGCCTTGGTACAATTTTCAGTGCGAGGTGCGTCACAAGCTCCCACTCCGGAACTAAGACGGTTTGTATCTTTATGATTTTTTAATAATTGGATCAATCGTTTCATTATTAATTATTTTTAGATAATTGAACTGACGGACTATATTTTTTCTGACCAACCATTCGTATTTATTGTTTAAAACTAACGTGAAATGATAAACGGGTAATTCACGTAAAAAGTCAGCTACTGGCCGAAATATTTCGACTTCATCCGGAGGCCTTTCTCAGGACGAATGTGACTCGCGACGCATATACGAAGACGTCTCGAGCCGCACTGATTCACTAATAATCATTCGTATTGTTATTATTGTATTGTGTTAATTTTTTTCATCAAATTGTTCATTTACCCTTTTTTGAAGCTCTGTGTACATTTCCGAAAATAGGAAAATGTTTTGTTTCGCATTTCGCCTGTTTTTAATATATATCTGTGTGTGCGCAACAAAATCACTGGGGCATAAGAAGGGTCGCATTATATTAATTTTGCTTACGACCTACGGGAGCAAAGTTTGCGAAAAACTGATTTATTGGATTCGAACATCGAGTAAGGGAAAAATAATATGTATCTCAATATGAGCTTTGATCTTTAAAAGGATTTTTACAGAAAATAATTACTTTCTGATTCCTGGTGCTTTTTTATTGAAAAAAAGGAGTGTGCCAAGTTTCTGTTGCAACGAGTATCGTAAAAGTCGATCAACACTTAGGTGATGTGGCTAGCAACGGCTATTTACATTATGAAGTGGTTCTACGTTCGATCCCCAGCCAGGGTAAGATGGAAAATAGTATTTTTCGAACTGTCCTGGGTCTTGGGTGTTTATCATGGGCGTAGCTGGACATGGGCTCAGGGTGGGGTAGCAGTCTAAAATAATATGTAACTAGCAAACTATACTCGCGGTCTTACCCCGGTACACATGGGGTATTATAGGTTGTTTATTTATTTAGGTATTAACTAACTTCATAATATTAAGCCGGCGTGGGTTCTGGCAGAACCTCCTTAGCACTTCGGCTTCCAATTTGTTTTTGCTTCGGCGATCCTCATTCTGTGAACACTCAGCATACAGAGACCGCTCAGACGATTTTCACTCATGGTGGAGCCAAGCCACGTCTTGGTATTGTAGTTAGTACCTAGATAAATTATTTTTTTAGGTTTGGTAAGGTACCTTACGGGTGCCCCTTGTTTCACAGACTGAAATTTCATAGAATTTCGATTCACAGAAAATTTTTCATAGAATATTTAATTCTTGTATTTTTATTTCAAATATTATTGTTTCAAAGACTATTTACATGAATGAAACACAATTTATAGAAACACAGTTCAATGAATTTTAGAATCTCATATTTTTATTTAACAAACTAATCAAACAGTAGAATATTTCTTTAAAGAATATTGTTTGTTCGGTATAATCTTTCATGGAATTTTATTTTACTGAAAATTATTATTTAAGGAAGTATTAAGTGAAAACATTGTTGAATCAAATTAAATACCATATAATTAGTTAGAATACATTATAAATCGCTACCACAATCTAGGTTACGGCAAACTTATAGGTTAGGTTAGGTTAGAACTGCGACCAACACACGCACAAGCCGAGCGAGCGAAGCGAGCGTGCCGCGGCAGCGGCCGGCGAGTGCTGGGAAAGTTTTATCCATTTTACTAGAATAGGGCAAACTTATAGGTTATAAATATTATATTAACTAAACTTATTAAAAATAATAATATTTAATTTGATATTCTGATATTAGAAACATCGCAAAAGTAAATGTTATTTGTAATTAAATTCTATGATTTCAAATTATTCATAACAAATATTCTAATTATTGATTTTCTGTGCAACGATAATCTATTATTAAAAATTCTTTATACTGAGTAACCTACATATTGATTATTCTATGACAAGATAATCTTCTAAATAACGAAAATCTGTTAAACTTTTGTCTGTATAAGAAAGTACACCGGTACAAGGTACCGACCTTACAGGTCAGAGCCAGGGTGGAGCAAGCGCCCCACCGTGCCCCACCGTGGCTACGCCCATCTCTACCTCTATATATGTATTTATAATAAAATATTGTATCATACAAGTTTAAACTTACTTTGGGGATTGCTCAATCTGTGTGATTTGTCCTAATAAATTTATTTATTTATTTTATGCTAGTCTGACTTTTATTATTTCATGAACTAAGTGAGTGCACGTGTGTAGAATGTATTGTATTACGAGTACACTATCAGTGTCGGCAAACTGTCCGCGACGTGATTTATCGCGCGATCACTGCACGTGTGAAGCCATCGATGCAGTGTGCTTTTAAGCGATAAAAGATTGATCTATTCCCATCGATAGAAATAAGGGTGTTTCATAAAGGCGAAATATTATTATTTAACAAAATTATGCAGATATAAATTAGGTTGTTTCCTGGGTCGAAAATAAATTATTTGGTACTTTTAATAGATTCATCATCATCATCATAATGATGATGATGATATACATACATACTGTTAATAGAATAAAACTTTACAAAATAATGCCACTTGTCATTGATCACATCCACTTTGAACGTGATTTTAGATTTATTAATGCAGAAAAACGGATATCAAGAACGCTATTTGACTCCAATAAACTATGACGTCACAGTCTGATGTTTCATACAAATCCCATAGAAAATGTTTGTTTTGACGTTAAGAAAAAAGTATCTGATTTGACTTGTTGGAAATTAAGTAGCGAATTTATGTATAGGTATAATTTATAGGAATTTAATTTATTTATTTACTACTATAGTTTTATTTATTTATTTTATTTTATTTACTATTATAGATTACAGTTTACTATTATTTTACAATCAAAATATGACCTTATAGTGTATTATATCATTTTTTACCATTAGTATGGAAAACTTTTATACCCTTATATTTTCTTTCAAGTTCATATTTTGACTGTAAAAACCAATTATAATCCTAGATATGTGCAATTTCTTTAAAGTTACAAATTTTTACCGAAATCTGACATGTCGTTTCAAAATAAAACGTAGACTACGTTTGTATGGGAAAGTCTAGGGTACATTCTTAATAATAGTCACTTTCTTTTGTTTTGCACAAATGTTGACGTCCAATCGTTACTTATTGCTTATAGCTTATAAGTTTAGTGCCGCTACCTAGGCGCTAGTGCAGAAGAAGCGGCAACAAACTGCACTGCAGCATTATCTCCAAAAACGTCAATTAACAAAATTAAAATTAGATATGCATATCATATGCACTGAGAATACATTGTTTGTTATGTCATAATTGAAATTGAATTGTAAGAATTACGAAATTTCTAAATAATGTCAATTTGTAATGTAATATGAACCAATGTACCTAAATTATGACATGTCGAAGTATAAAAACCTTTAAGAGGTATCCGCGCAGATTTTTTCAGAATAATAATTAATTTCCATAACTAGACTGGAATTCGTGGACACAGATTAAGGAAACAAATTATCATTGCAATGGCGACGGCAGTAACCATTCAACCTTCAAAGCCTGCTGAAGGAATCTTGATGGGCCTATTAGTCAACAGCCGTCTTTTGTGAGTTTAATAGGCCTGTCCTATAGAATGGTCTTAAATCTCAGTGAATACACTTTTTTGGGTTGGGATTCAAACTTCTGTACATTATTCGATTTAAGTATTTTTTTTTTCATATTAAAAAGGCTATTACCACTAGATGACAATCAGATACCGTAAAGAAATTCGAAAAATCTGACACTATTCGCTTTTACCACACTTAATAAGAAAGATTGCTTGGGCATGTAGAAAAAGACTGGATAAAAAAAATTAACGAAAAAAATTAAAGTAAATATGAATGAAAGAGCAGGACAGGGTCGGTCTCGGCGAAAATTCTGCGACCAGATTGCAGACGTTCAAAAAAGGACAGGTTAGAAGTACTCGTTACCTAATAACCATAAATGTACGAAGGGATCGAAGAGTGTAGAATGAAGCAAAAGAGGTCTGTCAGGATCGTAGCATGTGGAGGTCCATAGTCTTTGCCTACCCCTGTAGGAAAATAGTATGTAGGTAAATATGAAAAAGATTACCCTTGTGGTTCCGGGTTAAAATGGGACCTCTCCATCTCTTCCTGTGGATATCGTAAGAGGCGACTAAAGGACTAAGCACAAACATCTCGTGCCACAATTGCATTCCCAAGGAGGATTAACGTCCGGCAGCGGCCGGTCATTTAAACTGTTCCGGCTATTTCTTCTCCATTTTGCAAGGTCTTTGGCATCCTTGGGTGACCATTGCCATGCATGTTATTATTTGGAGAAGAAAAAGCAGGAAATCACACCCCGGGCTCTAAAGCAGCACAGCTGAGGATGCAACCAGAAACGCGCTTAGACGAAGAAGAAGATGAAAAAGAATCAAAGACCCCGTATAACTTTACCCCGAGCCCCGAGCTAAAGATTTGTTATGTAACTACAGAGATGCTATTTGTAACTATGGGTAGTTAGTTGGATAATGACTCTTAGCAGGATAAACAGAAACTTCGTCATTAAACCTGATTACTGCTCGTCGACGCAAATTGAATAGTGACAAATGAATCCGTTCGCTACATTGAGTTATTACGATGAGAGAAGATTACGTGTAGCGTATATTATTACTCTGTGATAATAATATACGCGGTATTTTAAGTGAATTCTTTAAATAAGGACCTTATCAATTCGAATCATCTATCTATCTATCTATATCTATATAAATAAAAATGAATTGCTGTTCGTTAGTCTGCTTAAAACTCGAGAACGGCTGAACCGATTTGGATAATTTTGGTCTTGAAATATTCATGAAAGTCCAGGGAAGGTTTAAACGGTGAGAAATTATGGAAAAGGGAACGGGAAAGGGCGAAACGAAGTTCGCCGGGTCAGCTAGTATTCGAATATATTCTTTTATTTAGTTTTACCTGTCCCGTTGTCTGTGACCATAATCAAATTTTGCAAGATAAATAAAACTGCGCGCGACGTTTTCAGCTATTTCTATCGCACTTAGGGTTTGGAACAGAGATGGACTGAACACATCGCGGGCGTCCGCTTGACATAGTTTCAAGCCTTAGACCCACTTCCTATTATTCGATTGAGCTGAAACTTCACATACTTATATAAGTTGGATGACAATGCAATATTATGGTACCAATGACCTGATCTCATTATAAAGCCATGCCCACGGCATCTCTGTGATACTACATAACCCCACCGAGTTTGGGCTTGATTGATTCGCCTAGAGGAGCACTGTTTTAAGGCCGTACCTAAATTTTCCGGGGTCCAGTGCTGCCCCCATTTTAAATAAATCATTTCAAAGAAAACGGAGACATCATTTAAAATTTTGCAACTACCAAGTCCTAGATAACCCTTCAAAGTATTTTATGAACTACTGTTTACAGTTTATAATTATAACGTTAAGCTTTACTACGCACATTTGCTAAAAGTGGCCGTTTTTCGCAAATGTGCGTAGTAAAGCTTAACGTTCTCACTTTAAACTGTAAACAGTAGTTTATAAAATACTTTGAAGGGTTATCTAGGACTTGGTAGTTGCAAAATTTTAAATGATGTCTCCGTTTTCTTGGAAATGATTTATTTTAAATGGGGGCAGCACTGGACCCCGGAAAATTCAGGTACGGCCTTAAATAAAAGCTTGTAATTAAAAATATTTTTTTAAATAATTACTTGTTTTATTGTGTGTGTGTTTGTGTGTTCACCGTTCGTACAAAAAGAACAAGATTCTCAGTGCCATTTAGCTGCACAATCTCTTTTCTTTTTTTTTAAATTTCAAGGGGATTCAAGAGTATTAATTAATGAGTGATAGAAAAAAAAAAATATTTATTTATTTATTTTAAACTTTAGTAACCAAAACAAAATAGTTAGTACAAAAGGCGGACTTAATGCTAATAGCCTTTTCTACCAGTCAACCTTCGGGATAAATAGAAAAATCTCTCGTGGTAGGCGTACACAACTCAAGTTACAATTAAGTTGAGAAGGCTTATTATAGGACCAATGACTATCTTAAAGACAAAAAGGTCTGGCTTGAGCTTGGCGCGGGTCCCTCTTAAAGGTTTGTATACTTAGACATGTCATAATTTAGGTACATTGGTACATACTAAATTTACAAATTGACATTATTTTAAATTTCGTAATTCTTATAATTCAATTTAATTATGACATAATAAACAATGTAATCTCTGTCCATCTATATAACTAATTTTAAGTTTTTAGTTTGTTAGTTGACGTCTTTGGAGAAAACGTGCAGTGCAGTTTATTACCGCTTCTTCTGCACTTGCGCCTAGGAAGCGGCGTAAACTTAGCTGTAAGTAACGATTTGACGTCAACATTTGTGCAAAACAAAACAAAGTGACTATTATTAAGAGATATTATAAATATCCTATGATAATAAAGATATTTTGAATTTTTTTTTGAAGTGTTACATTAAATACAAATAAATATCTGGTGCTTTGGGCCTGGGCGGTCGCCCAACCGCACCCTACCCTTCCACCGCTACTGAACTAACTAACCTATAGGTACTTACATACTATTTCGACTCTTGTGTCTACTATTTCAGGAAAATAAAACCCTGCATTTTATTTCGCTTCTTAGGAATTCAATGATACTCGTAGATGACAGTTCAGTTTCAATTTGTTTTCATAAGACTGAACGAACGAAGTATTTAGACAGACCGGTGTTTGTATGTTTTTTCGGCGATAACTTGAATATCTTTGACCAGAAATTTATGAACTTATGGAAACTTTTTTACTTACTTTTTTTTTATATGTAAAAAAAATATAAGTAAAATAAGTTTTTATTTTTTTCGTACAAGCCTTTATTGTAGGCCTAAGTACTTATTAAGACAAATGTAATTGCCCAAAATCGATGGGGCTGCGTCGTTTTATTACAGAGGTCATATAGCTACCTTCCGGCTCCATCGGATTATTGCATTGTCTTTTGATTTACATTAGCATATAAAATTTCATCATCATCAGATGATGATAAGGTGAGGAAGATTCCTCTTCTTATCCCACTTTACGTGGGGTCGGGACAGCATGTGAGTCTTTTCCATTTTCTTCTATCTTTTGTCAAGGAACTTGTTACATAAAAATAAAAATAAATGTTAAGAATTAAATAATTAATAAATAAATAGGTAATAATAATAATTTATAATATTATTGTTTTCTTCTTTAAAATTTCATCTTAATCGGAAACCGGGTAGTGGCTTTAATTTAACTTGCAAGATTTGACACAAACAAATAAACACCAACAAAGGCAAGGGCAAGCCATAAAAGCTTGTAAAAAATTATAAAATCTCAAAGTCTGTTCTTTACATTATGCGACTATTGTCCTCCCCATCGCATTAAGCTGGATTGAAGTTGTAACTAAATAATGCTAGCCAGCTCTCGCACCTGTCTTCGCTCGCTGTAATGAATGTCCTCGGAATGCAACCATGTCCTGTCCTTGCGATTTTGTGGTGGGCGGCTAAAACGCCGCGTTTTTACGCCCAAACGTAAATACGTGTGCTACATTAGATTTAATCATAGGCTGAATAGGTTGGAGCCTAGGGCGGCAGATTTTAGGGGCGGCAAATTTGAGGCCAATTTGTCCTAGCCCTTCCCCCCCGTGCCTCGCCGCAGTCAAATCGCAGGAGTGAACGCAGGGGCAGCAAAACAGGCCCGCCCACGCCGCGTACAATACCGATAAAAGTATAGTATCTGTGCCCACGTACAACTCTACACTGCGTGTTTAATTTTTTTTTTGCTTTAAATATGAATAGACGCCAAATGTCTAAATCCTCCACTGGATTTAATTTCAATCAACTAGTTAATCTAGCGACAACAAAAACACATCTAAAAGTGCCTTCCGAAGAACTTTTTGTTTGCTTACCAAGTAGCAATCTATAATTGTAGCTAATGTGCAAAATAATACAAAATTAATAAAATGCAAAGGAACCAGCAGGCGACGCATTCAAGCTCATCTTAACCAGAGGTACCTACGACACCATTAGTTAAATACACAACACTCTTAAATTTGCTATATATTGCCTTTATAATGCTACTGATTTTAGGGTGCTGATTTTTAACCCCCGAAAAAAAAAGGGGGTGTAAAGTTTTAAATTTGACGTGCCTGTGAATGTAGCTGTGTTTGTGTGTGCTGTGGCATCGTAGCTCCTAAACGAGTAGACCGATTTCTCCGATCTTAGGATCTCAGCTAAATAAGAGTGGCACGTGATATTTTAAAATCGTGAACTAATTCATAAAGTGAAGTCATAGAATATTTACTAGCTAGTCATTACTTCTAGACGTTGAGGTTGCCAGCCGCCGGTGTGCTGAGCACTTGGTGCGGCGGTGCGGTATTCCAATTATCGTCTTATGAAATAGTCGTCTCATCGGTTTCGCGGGCCCCGCAATATCGAAGGCAGCAGATCGGAATTTTTGTTGGAAGCCTCGTAGAGTGGAGGGAGAGGCGATTTAATTAAGGTATAATGAACTGTTAGGTAAATGGGAGCATGATTATTTCAAATAAATAAAATGGGAGGAATGTAAGCGCGAAAAAATTTGACTACAAAAGTCCTCGATCCCGAGAATTCGAAAGGGAAGTGTAGGACATGAATATGGATGGACTATAACAAATTTAAAAGGCAAATAGCCATTGGTAGTCTAGCTAGAATCGGCGTTCAGAAAGGTAAATAAACATTGAACACTTATTTAGTTTAAAAGCAGTGATGTAACCTATTACATAAAATTCTTTGCCAAGAACATATGATGTAGCTACGAAGAACTTTGAAGGAATTTACCTAAAAGACAAAACAGTCTTTTGTAAAATATACAGTGATAAACTGAAAATTTTGACAAAGCGTGTTACAGTTACATTGTTGTGATCATTTGAATGTAACTGATTATTATTTACTTCAACACTAAGAGTCCATTTTGAAAGTATACTCGTATCTGACTGGTAATAATTTAAAACGAGCTACAAACTACTAAATATAAAATTAGAAATCACTCGTCCCATCTCCCTGGCCTCTTCCTTAAGCGGTCCACGCGCGTGGCAATGGCGTGAAGAATTGCTGATATACCGATGAAGGTTTTAAATTCAGTACGCCCGTGTTCATTGGATATTTCATTTATTAGATTTTTTGCTATGGTCCGCAGAATGGCGGGGTGCTTCGGATGTTTTGCGTTCTGTTATGCTAGATGTTAGAGACATTTCTCTACGTGAGTACTTACTTTACTAATATATGTGTAGTATATGTATGTATTTATACTGCGCCAACCACCAATATTTACTCAAATCATTATTAACCCAAAGGTTAGCTGAAAGAAATCGCTCTAGTGATAAGCCCGCCTTTGTAACTGCTTACATTTTATGTTTAGATACTTTTATATCTATACTATAATATTATAAAGCGGAAGAGTTTGTTTGTTTGTTTGTTTGTTTGTTTGTTTAAACGCGCTAATCTTAGGAACTAATGGTCCGATTTGAAAAATTATTTTTTTGTTGGGTAGTCCATTTATAGAGGAAGGCTTTAGGCTATATAACATTCCGACAACCACGCGAACGAAGTCGCGGGCACAGCTAGTATTTTTATATTTTACAATTACACCTCAGTTGTAATATTTGGTATAGTTTAGGTTTGTTTTTATTTAAAATAACTTAGTTCTTATTACTTTTATAATGTATTTTTTAAGTACATATAAATTAAAATGGCAATTATACCTATTACCGGTGCATGGAATCTCAAAATAAATTATGATGGCGTCGTAAATAGAACCAATATTTGAGGAGGATTGTGGTGTGTAAATATGTATTCCCAAAGCAATATGCTACTAGAATCAAATCTTTAAACGTATTATAGTAGATATAATGATATCAAACTTTTTTAACAAATCCTAAACCTCCTAAACTTGGTTGATTACTTCACCAAATGATAAGGCTTCACTCGTGCCTCCATCAACAGGTGCAGACGTCGATTTTAATGGGTCTGTTAACCGAATTAGGGCTGCGCTGCCGTCAAATTACGGTGAGATGGGTCGGATTACAAGCCGGTGTTTATTGCAGAGCTAAGTGGAAGCACCGAGGAAGTATGATTTGGAGAAAGATGACAATTTTCCTTCAATGCTGGTCTGGGACAAAAGGAAAAAACGTAGAATGTACCATGGGAAGCATCAAAGGAATGAGCAAGAATCTAAATCATGTCAATAGGGGATGTGGCTAGCAACCCTTCACTATTTTTCAACACTAACACCCATCACGCTAAGAGTGACCTTTGGATGTTGCGGCCCTAGGCTTTGTCTACCCCGTTTGGGATAAAGACGTGATAGTGAATTGTTTTAAATTGAATGAGTGGTTCCCGGCAGAGTAGAATATAGGACACCTCCAAGTCTTCCCGTAGATGTTGTAGAAGGCGACTTAGGAAACACAAGCTAAACAAAGCTTATACACATCAGTGAGACCTCTCCAACCCATCTGGCCAGTGTGGAGAGTGTAGGCCAACTCTTATGGCTTTGACTCTACTCTTATCTCGCTAATATATGGCTCTGGTAGTACATAGAGAGAGTCGTGCTCCTGCAGTGGACACTAAAAAAAACCTGTTAGATTATATTAGAATGAGCCTTTGTTGAGTTTTGACTTGAATAAACTCTTATTAAATTAAACTTGGATTTTACAATTTTTTAACTACATTTCATTGGTCCACGGCTGGGCAAAATCATCGTCTATATGATTCCAAATTCTTTTATTGTTCGCTTTTCCTTCCCAATTACTTAACTATAGGCCGGCCGACCACTTTGATCTTGGACTTCCTTTTCTTTCTTCTACTTATATTTAAAGCCTTTGTTTAAAGCTAATTAAAGAGTAAAGCTCTTTTGTCGGTTTCTCGGTATTATTTCATTGATAAACGCTCAATATGACGATTTTGCCAGATATAAACGGACACCGGTGACTCTTTTAAAAAAAATCTGTTGACTTTAAACTGAGACTTTAAAAAAATATATTGACTTTTGATGGCTGACTTTTGAGCGTTTATTTTGATTATTTTCGTATTTTATTTTTAGATTAAAATTTACAAAACAGGTAAGAATTCAAAAACGGTAAATATCGGTAATCATACGAGTAGGTATTTCTGAATCGAAAATTATTTTGAATAAGTAATCATTGTTCCCAAAAAAAAGTACAATATCAACAAAAGTGATGATGATCAAAGTATTCGACAGGAAATGTACTTGAGATATCGTCGCACAACCATATCGACACCATCATCATATCAGCCGCAGGAAGTCCACTTCTGGACATCCTCCCCCTGTACGCTGTATTATTCAAGTAGACTCGGAACTTCGGTCGCTCTGCTCACCCGTTTGTTCATTTCGTACGGAATGTACATACAAACACTATCACGTCTTTATCCTTAACGGGGCAGACAGAGCATTTTGGGTCTTGCGGCTCTAAGAAGACAGAGCCCAGGGCCGCAAAATCCAAAGACCTTACGAAATGTAAATATCTTACTGTTACGTATGATAAATTGAGAAGCTCGCCTCGGTGCCCCACACAGTTTCAAGCCTTACACGTTGTATATCTTCATACCTACTAAACCTGACCTTGTTTAGGACAATGGGCGAGGGCAAGTGTACATTCGGCTCGCGGATGCCGATTGACATCCACATGCTGAACGAGATCATCAGTCGGGAGGTGAAGCACTTCCGGAACTACAAGATATACAGACCAAACTTTGGCTGTAAGTTCATAAGATAGATAGATAGAAAAGACATTTATTTGTAGCCATAGCATAGTCACACATAGAAAAGACATTTATTTGTAGCCATAGCATAGTCACACACATACACAAAAAAAAACATGGGAACATATGTATCAATACCTTTGTATCTGTGTGCTACAGCAATCCAAAAAGGTCATAAGTTCAGCACTTAGTGCTACTCAGAAAGCATCTCACTGATTTTCAGCTAGTTACTAACAAGTAAGCAACAGTTTTTAAAAGTTGAAATTGACACAGAAAGCCTTATTAGATTTGGTATGTTATTCCAACATTTA
Organism: Acrobasis repandana; assembly: GCA_963576875.1. Taxonomy (NCBI): domain Eukaryota; kingdom Metazoa; phylum Arthropoda; class Insecta; order Lepidoptera; family Pyralidae; genus Acrobasis; species Acrobasis repandana. Next base: position 7,940,417 of record OY756238.1, read on the forward strand.
CTCGCCTGGTATCTGAAGCTTCCTAGCCCCTGAAAGCAGCTGATCATAAGTTCAATTTGCTTGTACTACACTCCACTTCATCCTCAACTGTGCTGCTTCGGAGCTCGGGGTAGGTACGCTTTCTCGCTTTTTTTTCTCCAAATATAATATGCATGTCAATGGTCACTCAAGGATGCCAAAGACCTTACGAAATGGAGAAGAAATAGCGGGAATAGTTAAGACGATTTGGCTGTAGTTATGTACTCTACTGTCTTCTGTGCTATAGTTTTACGACCGCCTGCCTGACGTCAACTTAGGGAAATCTTTGGGAATGCAGATGAAGCAAAAGATGTTTGTGCTTAGTCCTTTAGTCGCCTCTTACGACATCCACAGGAAGAGATGGAGTGGTCCTATTCTAGGCCAGAAACCACACGGCACCAGCGCTTGTACTACACTGTCACGTTTTTATCCCTAATGGGGCAGACAGAGCATTTTGAGTTTTCCGGCTTTAAGCAAACAGAGCCCAAGGCTGCAAAACCCAAAGGCCCCTTATAGAGTGCTGGTGGGCGAGAAGGTGGAAAAAGGAATCAAAATAATGATGGGTTGCTATTGCGTGCCACATCGCCTTTAACATGATTCGCATTTTCACCCATTCCCTCGGTCGGCTTTTACGATCTGCGCAGAAATATAAGCAGCTGGTACATTCTAAGTTTTTTCTGTTTGGTGTCTCCTCTAGTTTGGTAGCGGTATATTTTGTCTGCTCCAGCTATACCCGTAACTGGCAAGTTCTATGCTGCCCACGATCAGATGAAAGCGGAGTCCAAGGAACAAACCGAGAAGGTCGATGACTACCACCGCAACGTCGCGCAGACCAGAGCCAAGGGTCCGCACAGCAAGTATCCCTCGCCGGCTACTGAAAATCAAGTGTAAGTACAATACCCGGCACATAAGTTGAATCAAGTGTGCGCACGCAGTGATCGCCATTTTGGTTCAACTTTCACCTGCCGGGTATTGCACCTGGTGGGTTACTACAAAAGCGGCACGTCTGACGTAAGTAGCTAAGTCCAATTTGGTAATACACAGTAACAGGACGACACTATTTAAAGACTATCGTCTTATATTTACGGGGTAACGGTCCTGGTTACTAAAGTAAGTACTAACTGAATGGGCCTTTCAAATAGACTTTCATAGTAAGGGCCTGAAGAACTTATTTTACACATTTTTAGATATATATCTCCTGGTGGTCTCTATCTATAGTATTATTACATACTAAACGAGCAATTCTAGTACAATACCCGGCACATAAGTTGAAAAATGGCGGCTTGCGCAGTTATAATTAGAGGAAAAAGTGTGCGCAGTTACCGCCGTTTTGGTTCAACTTAAGTTGTTTTTGATATCGGGGCAACTTTAAAACAACATCATACTTGTTTCGGATTGTGTCCAGTAAAGTATTCGCATTTCTGTTGTGTCATTTTGTTATGTGTTGTTTCGTTTTCGTTCGTTGCCCAATATTCTCTAAATCTCGTTGGAACTTTATAGATTGCTCTAATTGGGTATTTTAGTGGGTCAAAAATAAATTATTCTACGTCACAAAATAATGCCACTTGTCATTAATCACATCCACTTTGAACGTGATTTTAGATTTAATATTGCAGAAAATCGGATATTAAGAGCGCTATTTGACTCTAAGGAACCATGACGTCATTAATCGATATTTCATACAAATCCCATAGAAAATGTTTGTTTTTGACGTTAAGAAATAAGTATCTGATTTGACTTGTAAAATAGCGTATTGTGCACTAATGCCACTTTTCAGCTACGGCTGGTACTTCAAACCGCTGCTGCCCATGGACCGCAACGACCAACGCTTCTACCACCCCAAGAAGGAAAGCTCCCACACCAAGGTCGAGGTCATCATCTTAATGTCAAATCCGAAGAAGAGACCATAATGATTGACAACATTTACTATTTCATTATATTCTAAAATATCACACCGGCCAAGAAAATTATTCAATGCGGGATTTCCACCGAAAAGAAATACATGCTTACATACCACTAGGTAAACCACGGTCAACAACTAAGTTGGTGGACATGAAATGGTGGTGCTACTGAGCGTTTTTACGGGTGGTCCCATGTTAAGTTTATGAACTTGGTGGAAAAAGTGGGGTATAATATAACTAGATAGGAAAACTATCGCCCGTTGTACATAGTTAAAAATATTTTTGTTACTAAGCATAATAATAATAGTGTAAAATTCTAAAATATATTCAGTAAATATTTAAGTATTAATATGTTTCTAGTTTCATTTTTTTGCTTTATTTGTGGATTCTGATTAAATTAGTAACATTAACTATATAAAGCTGCGCACTCAACACGTCTACACACATTACAATCTGCAGTACAGCACGAGATTGTTAGTAGTAGTGTGTAGTTGTAGTGTGTAGGCAGCTTAACTTAGCGCTCTGATCATTCACTGTCCTTTTCTTTAGAAGCATACTGGTTCCAGGGTTTATTCTTGCTCTTATAGTCAGCCTTTTCCAATGGTCGCAAGTGCGCTGCTGCCACCCGATCTCTGCAAGAAATGGATTTTTATTGTTTTTAAAACAATATAGGGTAATGGCATAAATGAACAGAATTTTTTAAAGTTTCGACAGACCCACTACAAAGCTCGCTCTTGCAGACGTACTAGAAATAAATTTTTAAGCGTTTCGACACACCCACCACAACGCTCACTGGAGCTAGAACGTTTGCAAAAGATTTTCGCGAGCTTTTTAGTGGGTCCGTTGAAATGCTTAAAAACTGTTTATTTGAATAAATAAAATATAAATACTTATTCATTATGAGAACACCATATAGTTTTATTTTAGTTAATAAATTGAAACTGAAACTTGAAAATTACAGAATACAGATGTCATAGATTTTGCTTTTGGAATGGAATTTCAAATAAAAGAACGTTAAGAAAAGTTATGTCAGCAACTATTTTAGTCTGGAATTTGGCAGTTTTCAACAATTTGTCTGGTTACTTTTTTATCAGTCGGTCAAAGACCAAGGCCACAAAATCAGATCTCAGAGACACTCAGATTGATCTAACTACCATGTTACTTTCTCATCCCTCAGTCTCACTCAACATTCTTTGAGAGGATAATAATGACGGACGGACGTTACTAGTTTGAATTGTTAAACTGTTTTCTTAGGCGTGATCTCTACGGGTGAGAATCGTTAAGATATTTCCACCATCACAATCACCATCTAATTCGATACTTACTCTATGCACTCCACAAGTCCACACGGCGATATCATCGTGGCGACACAATACGACGAGGGACATTCGACGAGCTAAACGTCAAGTTCTCGCCGCGGACTCGCTGCGAGCACGCGTAGACACGCCGCGAGCCCGTCATGACGCACCTCATCATTCCCCGCCCCGCAAAGCGTCAAAGTCTCGCTGCAGACTCGCTGCGAGCACGCGACGTCTCGCGGCGACACGGCGCCGGCCTGTCGCAGCGATCCTTTGCGGGTCGCTAGCGGGAATATCGGCGTCTCGTAGAGTTTATCCGGCTATAGGAGAACACGCTTGTCTCGATTCTCCCGAACGTGGAGGCAACGCTTTACTTTTATAAGCCTGAGACTAAAATAAGATAGATAATCACGAAAAACTCACGCGAACTCCTCATAAGTCTTCGCCGTGTGCACAGCATCGCACTTGACGTCGTTCACTCTCCAGTACCGCCTGTCTTGTTCCACTGAGTTTCGAAGCTGGTCCTCCATCGCTGATATATCATCTAGGCTTAGGGGCTTATCCATCTTGACTGCAGAAGATCAGATCTGATGCACTGAAATTTATATTTTTAATAGGTACGTGAATGGCAGAGAGTCTAGGAACGTACTGCCACAGAAGACAGGAGTATTTGTATTGTGACCAGCAAAGATAAGGAAGAGGCTTGGTATGTATCTTTTAAATGTTTCTCTTGAAATTATCCACATAATAAACATCATTGTGATATTCATTTATTTGTATGTATGTAATAAATTATTTATTATTATGTGTGTAATAAAATATTATTTAAGTATGAATATGTATATATATATTCATTTATTTATATACCTATATCTATTTTTTTACCATATTAATATCTATTGGTTATTTATAATTTATATTTTAATTTTAACTGCGCCACCTGTTATCTTACTCATATACTTCGCACTCCTTCTCTTTATGGTTGCCTGTAAGAGATTGCTTCGGCGATAAGGCCGCCTCTTGAACCTTATTTATTTATAAGTTCCGTAAACTTTGTAATTTTTTATTGTTTTTTATTTGGTGCAATAAAGATTTTTGTATTGTATTGTATTGTATTATCATAAAATATAGTACTATTACTGTTGAGTTAGTGTCCTATACTATAACACAATTTTAAACTTACTTTAGGGCTTGCTCAATCTGTGTGACATGTTCCAAGGGGCCCCACTCCTTGGAACATGTCACAATAGCCGATTTCCGTCTATTTATGCAATTCCAAGGAATCCCACGCAATGTGTTGAATTATAGTATTCATGTTATTCACAAGATATTTTATATAGCTAGCGTCACGTCACCCTGTGGCGTACCTAAGACAAATAAATATAATTGTAGAACTTTTTAACTTACATTCCTTAAAACACCAGGTAAGTATCTATTAATTTCCTCTTTGCCTCGTAACAATTTTTACTTTAACTAACACAGTAGGTACCTATTATGAGAAATTTCAAAATTTTCAAAGCAATCTATAGGTATTTGACATAAATCCTTACAGATCCTCATAACAAAAACTATTTTAGCTGGTTTCCTTGACAACCAAAGCGCATAGAACCTCCTTCAGTATAATAAATCGATAGAAGAAGTACAGTGGGCGGCTGATACTAGTCACTCACAAATCTAATAAGGAACTAAGTACATATGCCTATCTATACCATCATAGTCATACAAGCGTCGACTCTCCTTATGGTAGAGTGCCTGTACAGTGTACAGTGCACGTACTCTACCATAAGGAGAGTCGACGACTTGTATAAAGAAGGAATAAAAGAGCGCTGAAACTGTAACTCAATATTTCGCTTTACCTTGTGAATACCCACCTCTACTTTGCATTTTGTTTTATAAGTAAGTACAGATTATATTTCGTATAAAAACCGCCGGCAATATTTTTTTCATATATACTGGGTGGCGCAAAAGTACTGGCACTAAAGAAAATACTTTTATTTTTTTTATATGACATTTTCTGTCATTTTGTTGTTGAAAATTGTGTAGTGAACAAATGTAAAATACACTGAAAATAAACATGGACCGTTTTACTCCCCAAGAACGTGGAATAATTGTGTCAATGTTCTTACGGAATAATTCATCAGTGATAAGAACACAACGTGAATTTCGTCGACGATTTCACCACCGTCCGGCACCGATTGGTCGCACAATTCGACGCTTTGCCACACGCCTTGAAGCAACTGGCTCAACATTGGATAGACCTAAGTCTGGGAGACCAAGAACAGGCCGTTCAGGTGAAAATATCGATGCTGTGCGCGAAGATGTGGAAGAGTGTCCAGAAACATCAACGAGGCGACGTGCCACGCAATTGGGCATTTCCAGACGGACCCTGCAGCGTATTTTGGTGAAAGACTTAAAGATGTTCCCGTATAAAACTCAAATGACTCATCAGCTGCTGCCTGCTGACCACCGAGCTCGTCTAGATTACTGCCAGCGCGTCATAAACCTCAACCTTGAAGAGGATGATTTTCCTTCAAAATTGGTTATGAGTGACGAAGCGCATTTCCATCTCTCAGGGCATGTCAATAAGCAGAATACTCGGTTCTGGGGCACTGATAATCCGCGCATTATTCAAGAAACACCTCTACACCCACTAAAAGTTACTGTATGGTGAGGCATCTGTGTTGACAGAGTGATCGGACCCTATTTTTTCGAAGACGCTGGAGGCAATGCGATAACTGTCACTGGAGAACGCTACAGAACCATGTTACGAGAGTTTTTGATACCCAGTTTGGACGAATTGGGGCTGGAGCACATCTGGTTTCAACAAGACGGCGCTACGGCACACACAGCGCGCGACACTATGGACTTAGTGAGGGACGCTTTTCCAGGCCGAGTTATCTCTCGTTTTGGCGATTTGCCTTGGCCTGCAAGATCACCCGATCTGACCAGTCCAGACTTCTTTCTTTGGGGTTTTTTGAAATCTCGGGTGTATGTGAACAAGCCACAGACTCTCGCAGCTCTAAAAGAAAACATTCGTCAAGAAATAACGAACATATCGCAGGAAGTGTTACGGCAAGTTATGCAAAATGTCATAAATAGGGCTCAAATGTGTATCAACTCTGGAGGTCACCATTTAAAAGACATCATCTTTAAATCCTAATGGTACGAAATTTAATGGCACAAATATACATTTAAAAAAACCTAAATCTAGTTTTCTAATTTAGAAAAAATGTTATAGCTGAACCAAATAGGGTCTTTACTTTTGCGCCACCCAGTATATCTTCCAAGTACACACTGCGATTGGTTACGTTTTGATTTCAAAATTTCTTTCGTGGGTAAGCAGTGGCTCTTAAATTTATTATTACACTATAAAACTTTGTTTTTATGGTGTATGTTTGTATAGGCTTGCTTTGTCTAAAACAAATTACTCAAATTAAAACAAGGAACTCAATGTTTTCCAAACTCCGTAGAAATGTTTTTCCCAGAAGCCTTTTTTTTGTTCTTTGCTTTTTGTGATTTCCGTCCAATCGACCGGAATCAGCTGGTAAGGCGCAAGTAGTGATAACACGGCTCTAATGGGCCCCTTATCGCTCCACGAGATGTTGTACAAACAACGAGGGTGCTTGCTGTAACTGCACTGGTTCAAACACAGCACTCGAGGTGTTGTGCAATGTCACGTTTTTAAAAAAATTACGTAGGTATTCAACTGTAATTCACTCCAGTTTTTAACTGTAATTAACTGTAATTGCTTCTGTGTATCCATTTATGAACGTGGCTGATCCTCGAATCAAAAAAAAATTGAGGTGTGCTTTTTGCTCTTCGTGTAAATCCGCCTGATACTCTGGGAAGTTATTGTCAAGCTGTGGACCAAGGGCCGTAGAAGTGCCAAGACCTAACTTACTTTCTCACTAATCATTTGTGTGCGAGTTGCTAGACCTTACTTAGTGGACCAAGGTCCACTGCAAAATATAATCAAATTTAATGCATTCCTATATATATTCTACCTTCATAAGTTGTAAGTAAACCTACTAAGGTTTCTGAGAGAATGTAAATTACGATTATAATGAAAGGACCATTAAAATCAGTTCGGTAGTAACTGGACACATATGTAGCGTAGGAACAAGAATATTGAAATAGTATGAAAAATAGTCGTTTTATATTCATTTTTATATACAACGAAGAAGGTACATACCCGTAATAAATCAAACCACGATCTATGCTAGGTATATCATTATAGTATAATGAAATTAAAATTACAGCCAAAGAACAAAACAATCGGCATTTCCATACAAAAGTGTGCAGCCGCCAGGGCAATTTGTATGGGAATGTCGAATTTTTTTTAGATTTTTCACTGTTATTTTAATTATACTTTAGTAATCTAGTATAGCTCCTGGTGCGATTTATTACGGGTATGTCCCTTCCACTTTGTATACGTGACAATTTAATTTGAAGTTTCGACTTTCGAGGTGATTCAGAGAAGTTGTTGATAATATTTGAATCTCCAAGGAAAACACCACATGGAAGCACATACGTAAACTATTATATATGAAAATTTTCCGCTTGAAATAGTCGTGTTATAGTGACGAGCGTGACCACAGAATCAAGTCGGGGATTTGTCGGCATCCTTACCTCGGACCGACCTGTGCTGCGATGTTTACACGTGAGTTTCATTAGAATTAGGTTGTACAGTAAGTAGTACTTAGGTATATAGGTAGTACGCTCATTGATAATGAAATAATGCTCGTTTTAGGGTGGTCGATTCAATATGATGACGTGTGCTAATAGCTCCCGGACGGTGTCGTAAAACGCGAATAATGGAAGTATTTCTGTGCAGTCACTTTATATACCGTCTTTTCTGATCACCACCCTGCCAGTTCTACAGAGGACTGATGTAGGCTGTTGAATGCACATGATTAATTCAATTAAAAATATAGTTACATATTACAGAATATGTGAACAAACACAGTTGGTTAGAGCATGGTCCCCCAGCAGTCACTTTATATACCGTCTTTCCTGATCACCCCTCCCCCCCCCCCCACCGCCTGCCTTCCCCCAAATCCGGCCTTGCATAGAAACAATAGGTACACTTATGTACTATAATTTAGGTATACACTCTGATACGACATAAATTACAACTGTATAAAGCCAAAAAAAACCGCACTTCATTGAAGCAACTCCAAATATTTTAATGATGATGTTTTCTTCAGATCTCACCCTGTTACTGTTTAAGGCTGCGCCCTCTATTTGCTGGGCAGGGTACCAATTGTTCCCTGGATTTAGTGTCAACTACAAAGCACCTACAGATACTGAAGAATCATGGGTACCAAATAATGCAATAATAATGTTCAGAAACGAAGCGAGCACCACGGTAAGTAAGATATACCACATTTTTCGTACGCCCATATATATATATATATATATATATATATGTCGTAGTTGGATGGTATAAACCGCTAATTCACGAAACCTCTAGTTGTTTGGCATTACAGCTCGGATTTGTTAAACAGCGGAATATCGTTCAGCTGGATTGTCTAAGATTGCGCAACGTGTTACGTTCATTTAAACCGCTAACCACGTTTCCAAACGGCTAGCGCTTTTGTGAAACAGTAGCGGTAATCCGCTGTTTGACGAAACCGTTAAACAATACAACTGCGACACATGCATGATAAGGATTAGGTGTAAGGTTACCATAATGAAATATGGTAACTGGGTGTCTATTAGAATACAGATTTTTTCGACATCGAATTTAATTTCACAGACAACTATTCCACGATTTTTATGGCTATAGGTTTGCCCTAACCTAGTAAAATGGATAGAACTTTTCTAGCACTCGCCAGTCGCTACCGCGGCTCGCTCACTACAGTCGCTCGGCTCGTGCGTGAGTTGGTCGCAGTCCTTTTTTTTTTTTTTCACGCGGAGAAAATGCCTTCGGATACCTTACCGGTTACGGGAGACCGGTAAGGTTATGTGGTGTAGCCTCTCTCGCTTAAATAAAAAATTTTGCTACTACCAAGTTCTAGATAACCCTTAAAGTTTTTTATGAACTACTGTTTACAGTTTATAATTAGAACGTTAAGCTTTACTACGCACATTAGCCAAAAGTGGCCGTTTTACGCAAATGTGCGTAGTAAAGCTTAACGTTCTCACTTTAAACTGTAAACAGTAGTTCATAAAATACTATGAAGGGTTATCTAGGACTTGGTAGTAGCAAAATTTTAAATGATGTCTCCGTTTTATATAAAATGATTTATTTTAAATGGGGGCAGCACTGGACCCCAGAAAATTCAGGTACGGCCTTAACACTTCCCCTGCTGAAAACGCACCGTATGTGTTTTCCTCTTTGGCAAAACACGCGCCACACGCTGCATTTTTCAGCAGTGGTAAACATTTAGTTACACCATGGGGCCTTTATTTTCCATAGTTTTCAGCGGGCAACGGTTTGTCGGACAATCAGATCGTGACGTCATGCGAAATTTAAATACGCTGTATCTTCGTCATTATTTGCTAATCAGAGAAAAGAAAAAATGCAATATTTTTTAATAATTTACGTTACGACGATAGTCGTAAAAACATTTTTAGACATACATCTTCGCAGAGTAAGTCTTAGTCTAAGAGAAAACAAAAACATAGAATTTACCAGCTGCCTCTCTTTTCGCGCAGATCGTAAAACCAATCGAAGGAATGTGTGAGAAACTGAATCATCTTTATATTTGCAGAGCACCGTCCCACCTCAAACTAGAAGCACCACAACGGAACCACCAAATTTCGACTGCCCCGAGGATGAGAAGCCTTCGAACATCGGACCCTACGAGGTTCCCACTGAAAAAGACCTGGTGGTTCTAGTCCGGAAGTCTCTCGTGAAAAGGTTCCAAAGATATAACAAGAAAGCGCTACTATTGCTGACAGATTTCAAGGAGGTGAGAATATTTTGGGAAACTAAATATTTTCTTCTATGCTCTTCGCTTCTTCTTTTTTATCTGAATGCGTTCCCGGTCGCATCCTGAGCTATGCTGCTTTGAAGCCCAGGGTGCGCTTTCCCGCTTTTTCTTTTCCAAATTGAATATGCATATCAATAGTCACCCAATGATGCCAAAAATCTATCCAATTGGAGAAGAAAAAGCGGGAAAGCGCACCCCGGGCTCCAAAGCACTTTCAAAACTATAAACCGAACCGACTTCAACACCACGCTACACAACCGATTTCGATAAAATTCATATGGAACAACTTGATAAGTATACTCTTCTTCTTCTTCGTGAAAGCGCGTTCCCGGTTGCATCCTCAGATAACCCGCGGGTGAGTGCACACAACCCTGCCTTCCAAATATTGCACTTTGTTAACGGTTCACGTACCTACTATGGGAAAATTGATAATCTCGGCTTAGGGAAAACCTTCGATAAAGAACATTTTTATGGAAAATACGGTAGGTATTAGAAAATTTAATATCAGGAGAATTTTGGAATTTGCAGAAGTGCGTAACTTGTGGCTATTCCGAAATTCTCTTTTTTAACCCTCAACGATTTCGATGCTGGTTTTTAGGGTTCCGTAATCAAATGGTAAAAAACTGAACTGGACGTCATGTCTGTCTGTCTGTCTGTCTGTCCGTATGTCACAGACACTTTTTTCCGAGACTATAAGAACTATACTGTTGAAACTTGGTGAGTAGATGTATTCTGTGAACCGCATAAAGATTTTCACACAAAAACAGAAAAAAAAACAATAAATTTTGGGGGTTCCCCAATTTTTTTTTTTTTTTCATCAAACCCATACGTTTGAGTTATCTATGGATAGGTCTTCAAAAATTATATTGAGGTTTCTAATATAATTTTATTTAAACTGATTCTAAATCGGTTCAGCCATAAATAAGTTGTTCAAACAAAAAATTTGCGCCTTAATCAGGGCATAAAAAAAGTTTTATGACATCCTACCTATTTGAAAATTTTTCGAAATGGCTGAAATACTTATGATTTGCTAAAAGTTTAAACCACCATTTAGCCATTTAGAAAAATTTCCAAAAACTGATTCGAAAAAAAATTCTATATAAGTAATTATCAAACCTGCTTATAAAATTTCACGAGAATCGGTTTAGAAAAGGCGAGAACAAACCGACAGACAGACTGACAAAAAACCAGGCTCACATCCAGCGATACTTCACATGAATAAATCTGACAAAGTACGCGCACCGCTGAGCCCTCGACCTCCTCTTTCTGAAATAAACAAATCAAAGTTTTCAGGCATACAAATCAGCTTCACTTCAATCAAATAACTGTCTTGGCGACCAGACAGAGTACAGGAAATGCTTGCGGAAGGTGAACCGCCACTGCTCCTCCATAACCAAGAACATGATGACAATGATCGAAGGACACAAGAGGAACATCACATTTTTAACGAAGGTAATGAAAATTTTTAAAACGCATTCACTCACTACACTACATCATCATATTTGTTTTAGTTTTTTTTTAATTTAAATAAAAAATATTTATTCAGTGATAAAAGTACAAAGTGAAGAAGAAACTTAAACAGTAGACTAAAACTAGATATAGATACTTTTATCACTGTAGGTGATGTTCAATCTTGTTGATCGCAGGACTAGTCTTCCGTGGAACCACAATTTTACAAACAAGGAGTAATATGAATTTTGCGTAGAATTATCATATAAATATGGTGCGAATAGTAAAATAATACATACTATCACGCCTGTTTCCCACAGGGGTGGGCAGAGACTATGGACCTCCACTTGTAAAGATCCTGACAGACCACTTTCGCTTCATCTACACTCATCAACCTCTTCATACAGGCCCTTCGGTTACGGGTACTTCTTACCTCTCCTTTCTTTAGAACGTCTGCAATCTGATTGCAGAATGTTCGCCGAGGTCGACCTACTCTCTTTTCATCCATCCTTTCTACATGCCCAAACCATCTTAACATCCCTTTCTCTACTTTTGACACTACGTCCTCTTTCACTCACTCCACACCGATCCCTTATAACATCATTTCTTATTCCATCTTTCAAGGTAACACCACACATACTCCTCAGCGCTCGCATTTCAACTGCATTTATTCTACTTTCATGCTTTCTTTGCCATACCTAACTCTCACTACCATACATTAAAGTAGGTATTAGCACTCCTTTATGAACGACAAAACATGCCTTATCTGATACCTTCCTGCTGGTCATAAAGGAATAGAACGCTCCATTCAGTTGGTTACCTTCCTGCTGGTCATAAAGGAATAGAACGCTCCATTCAGTTGGTTACCCGCATTTACTCTTTTTAAATTTCCACATCACCCTCGTGCTTGCCATCTTTTGTAAACTTACATCCCAAGTATACAAACTCTTTCACTTGCTCCACTTTCATCCCATTTATTAAAATATTGCATTCTGTTGAACTATCATCCCTTTCAAAAACCTAAAAATAGTTATAGATTATTATTTTATTAGACGCTTCCAACGATACCTCATTTGTTAAGGTAGCTTCGCCATAGTCGGGTAAAAATATGTACGGACGTATTATTTTCCAGGGTAAAATATGCAACATGGCGGCAATGAAGACTGACCCATTGAATATGGTCAAAATGCTGGCAGTGGAGGAAGCTGCCCTGAAGTTTGCCCTACCTGCGTTCTTGAGGCTACTCCACGAGTGCCAAGTGCATTGTATAAGGTACGCGAGTATTTCTTTTTATGATTTAAAAAAAGCTGTTTTACATTTAATCGTTTTTATTTTTTCAAGCGTTCACTCTATACAGACAGGCTGACTTTTTAACCACCAGCCAAATTTTTGGAGCAAGTTCAGTCCACGATACTGAACTACTTTCCATAAAAACATTAACGAAAAACTAAAATAAAAATTCGCCTTCCCGTACAAATCAGCGCTCAGCTAAACGGATTTTGTATGGACGGACGAAAAATGTTTATCGATTTTTAATAACTTTTTTTATAGAAAGTACTTAGTTCAGTATCATGGACTGAAGTGTTGAGGTGTTTAAAAAGTCACCCTGTATAACTTTTTAATGGCTCAACCGATTTTCATCAAATATAACTATGAACCATCTCAATTCTCGACAAACAGGCTTTCGATTTAAAAAAACCGCATCAAAATCGGTCTATTGGTTTAGGAGCTACGATGCTACAGACAGACACACAGACACGTCAAACTTATAACACCCCAATTTTTCGTCGAGAGTTAAAAATAAATTAATGTCTTTTTTTCGATATTTATTTAGTAATAGTAGGTTTAATTGTGATATTTTTTTCGAACAAAGCATCTTGAATTTATAAAATAAACTGATTTGTTTGTTTCAGCAATTACTCAATAACTAAAGCACAGAAGCCAAGGCGACGCTTGAGTGACCAAGAGTTCGTGGTAAAACATATTTTAACCAGAAATCCCGTCGATCTTATCAAGGATTCCAAATAACATTCAAAATAAAAAATCAAGAACGCATTTTTTTTGATCGCGCGATCACAGACAACGACAAGCGATCGATCGAGCTTTCACGTGTTTCGCATACCGGCCGCTAGATGGCGTTACTGTCAATGAACTTTTGACGTGAACTTGATTGCAACTTGAATAACTTAACCAAAATATCTAAGCTTTTTATGTGATATGAATAGTAAATACCCGTGTGAACCTACAAACGAGTGTAATCAAATTATAATACAATACTTTAAAGATGTGCTGTGTGGTTTTATAGCCCTAAAATAGTGATATCCCTATTTAGTGAAACCTTTACAAATTCCTTAGGATTGGGTATGTTATTTTGTATATAAATCGTATATTACACATTCTTTAGACATTTTAGTAAGTATTAATGCTTATTACTTCAAATATGCATCAATATCATGATCATCGTTTTCTCCACCCCACTTTCTACAATAAATAACATTAAGGCCAGCTGAAATATTGTGTCAAATGCTTTTATTCCCAAACCTTAGGCACTTATGTATGATATAGTCTTGATTGTAAATTTAAACACCTTAAAACCATATAAGTATGTGAGTACAAAATTAAAAAATATAAAAGTTGACTGCAAAACCTAATACTTAAATATATTTATGATGAACTAAATTACCTGTATTTATACTTAGTTGTTTTCAAAAAGTCTTGACTGGCTCTGTGGTCCAGTGGTTATGGCGTTTGCCTGGTGATCCAGAGGATGGAGGAAAAGTTGTTTCCAGTCTGGTTAGGATATTGCAGGCTTGAGTCACCTGATTGTCCGAAAAGAAAGATGATTCCGTGCTTGGAAGGAACGCAAAGCTGTGGACCCTGAACGCCATCTTGAATTTGTATAAACCTATCCTAGGATTGGTTCTGATCTACCCTTTGGGTTGTGGAGGTCAGACAGCAGTCACTCTGTGTAAAAAACAGTAACATCGTCAAATCTCATATAGGGTTAGGGTAGCAGACCCTGGACTATGAAGCATTACTTACTTACTATCCTGGCTCAGCGACCCAAAGTGAGTCTTGGCCTCCAGCACAAGAGCACGCCAGCGCTCCTGGTCCCGCGCTAGCTCTCGCCAGTTGTCCCCAACTTGCAGCTCGCGCAGGTCCGCCATCACCATGTCGCTCCAGCGATACCTGGGACGGCCCACCGGCCTGCGACCGATCGGCCGGCCCTGGTATGCTCTCTTCACTCCCCGATCCTCCTCCATTCTTTCGACGTGTCTGAGCCATTGAAGGCGGTGCGCTTTAGCTTCGCCCATAATGTTAGGCTCGTCCACTAGATCTTGTATTTCGGCATTGCTCCTAATCCTCCATACACCATCCTCTCCTCTCACTGGTCCCAGGATCTTGCGAAGTATCTTTCTTTCCGCTACGAGAAGCCTTCTTTCCTCTTTTAATGTTAGCGTCCACGCCTCACATCCATACAATAGTATAGGACTCTGAAGCCTTACCGCTAAGAAAAGATAAATATATTTTTTATAATTATGGCTAACTTAAAAATGGTTTTGATTTGATTCTCTTACAGCGTTGCTTCTGTTATTATAAACAAAATAAGCACTCACGGATTTAGGGTTCTGTGCCCAAAAGGCACCAACAAGACCCTATAACTAAGCTGCTAACCAATTATCCTTCTGCAGCTGTATCTCACATGCACAAATCTAGCCAAGTAAAAGTTAACCCATCATATGTATATCATAATCAAAAGACACCCATGTATCTAATGAAAAAATTGAGCAAGTATGCTTTGACATGTTTGGAAAAATTTGGGGGGTGTGCCAGCTTTCTGCAGGGGAATGTGTAGGTGGTGGAATGGGATTTATAAATAACAATAAAATATTTACTTTCATCTCATTTGATATAATAATAACAAAGTTACCTATTAAATTTTCATTAGTCATATCATATCCCGCATAAATTGTTTCAAAATATTTAAAAATAAAACTAAATATTAAATATAAATATTTTATTTGGACTGAAAACTTATTTAGCAAAATAAGATTACAAAATATTTTATTACTTAATATGCTAAATCAATTTTAATAAAAAGATTTATTCTGCACAACACTTGCCAAAACAATATCTGTAGGTGTGAAGTGGACCCAAAATTATGGTACTTACCACCGAAATCTTTTAAATCTGTGCTAAAGGCTGTGCGCTGATAAATATGGCGAGTATCAGAGATTACAAAGAAAAAAAAGATAAATAGTGGTTGTCATTACTTAACACCATTTTGTATGCTCTAAGGTTATGGCACAAAAGACAGTAAGAGTATACAGAACGGAATCTCCTAAGGTATGTGCAATATGCGTCCGCGTTCCCCGTTCTCGCCTTGAAGACGGGCGAGAAAAGGCGAACACACACTGCACGGCGGCACAAGAACCGGGGAGAGGTGCGGGGATGCATATTGCGCGTACCTTAGGAGATTCCATTCTGTATAATGTCTTCAGTGGTTATGGTTATCGTTCTAAAGTTTTGTGATGACACATGAATGTCACTTTAAATCTTTAAATTTTAATGGCAATGATGAAGAGAGAATTAGTCTGAGTGGTTTTTGAGTTCAAAACAATGAAGTTTACTTATATGTAATGGTTTAAATTTTTCTTTTCTTAGGCTAACTATAAAACTAAGTTAGGCTTTCATATAAATTACATTAATTGCTTATGCAGACTTATGCTCACTAAAATGACTATCATTTTCTACTTTTATTATGTTCTTTAGATTTCTTTGACTTTTTGGACTTTGACTTCTTCTTTTTATGCTTTTTCCTCTTTTCTCTTTCTGAATCGCTGCTGTCAGATGAAGTTGTTGATGATGTAGATGATGAGCTACTGGAGCTTGATGATCTGAAAACAGGAAATATCTGTATGTTGAGTTATTTTTGTATAAGAATAAAAAGTTTGTTTGTTTTAAAGGTGACTTGATCAGAAAGGATCTATGATTCAAGAAATATATTTACTGTTTTTTTTTTTGCTACTATGAGCAATAATTGCTTCTGGTAAAATAAACATCTAGCACAACAGTAGCTCAATAGAGCTATGTCAGATGCCTTTAGGCAGCTTGAAAAATCTGGCATCAGTTTTAGCCGTTAACAGCTATAAGCTATACAAAGAACTAGCTTTTGCCTGCGTGATCGAAGGATTAGACAATTCCACAGGAACTCCATAATTTTTGGGATAAAAAATTTCTTATGTGTAATAAGCTATCTACATGCCATATTTAATTACAATCCATTCAGCCATTTTAACCTGAAAATGGCACAAACATCCATACATACTTTTGCATTTATAATATAGTCCTAATCCTAACTTCCTAACTAATATTATAAATGTGAAAGTGAGTTTGTATATTTGTTTGTTTGTTTGTTACCTCTTCACGCTTTATCTACTGAACCAATCTTCTTGAAAATTCGCATAGTTAGGAGTACTGAGAAATACATAGGGTATCTTTCATCCCAGAAAAATTTAATGTTCGCGAGCGAAGCCACGGGCATAAGCTAATAGGATATAAAGGTCATACATATTGCAAGGAAAGTTTTCCCACCATCACTATTTAAAAAAACCAAGCTGGAATCTGGTAACAATACTGTTTTTTTTAAGCTACACTGTCTAAATAGCAAATAATCTCACCTAGACCTCTTCCTCTTCTTGCTTTTCTTCTTCTCCTTCACTTTCCGAATTTTTTCCTCTAACTTCTGCCTGAGTTCAGCTTCTCGCAAGCTCTGCAGTGGAGTGGCATACTCTTGCTCACTGTCACTACTTGTACTACTCACGTCAAGTACTATCTCTTTGTTGGGATCTACCTGGAGGATAGGAAACTAATTAGTTAAAAAAGATGAAGTAAATATTGAACATTTGATAGAAATTAGGGCTAGTGTTTCAAAAGACTACTTAAGGAAAAGTTTGGATTCCTGATTAATGATACAATTTTATGTTAAACATTGAACAGATATGGATTTCGCTTAACATGTAGTCTATGTGGCTTTTAATACAGGTGAATTTAAAGTTGGCCCTAAAACGTTAAGTTGTGCTTGTGTGACACAACTTGTGTAATTATGGAGACTGTATGTATAGGTCTTTCTCAAAATAAGCAATACATCGTAAGAAGACTTCTGGGTACTTAAATACGTGTAAATTATAACCAAAGTTTTGGTTCAAAGCACAGGTTCAAAGTTTGCAAACAACTTACTTTGATAAAGTTCCGACACTGAAAAGTTAAATGACCAGCGTAACCACACTTCTTGCAAGCGGACCTCGACGACTCCTTGCCGAATTTACTTACTATATCTGGGTAATTGGACATTTTTAATCAATTTTGCTACAGAAATTACAGGATAACAAGTGTTTGGTGTTGATTTTGCAGCAAAACATACATGACCTGTAAATGACAGCTGTCAATTTTGACTAACCATCACAAACGTCAGATTAAACCGGAAACAGAAAGCATGACGCCACGCGTCTATGCGGTGATGAAACTTCCGTTTCCTTGTTGCGTTTTATTTATGCTTTCGTGCAGTTTTACCCATGAAGATATATGTTTTACTTTTACCCGACTGCCAAAGAAGTTCTCTTTATTTTTATATAGGTGAAATGAATGAATGGTGGCTCCTCAGAACAATAAAACCAAGGTGGCTCAGTCGATATTGTTTACAATAAAAAGTAAGTAAAGAACACAAAATACTACATATTTATCGTTGTTTTTTTTTCAGGCGATGATGAAATAAAAAGTTTGTAATATAAGCGCGGGAAATGTGGATTGAGCGATGGCGGAGTTCCTGCCCCTCTGCGACGTCCTCTTCAACGTGATCTCTTTGGCGGGGTATTTCTGCGACGTCGTGTTCGACGTAGTGATGGGATACGCGTTACTGGAGCGCGGGTACAAGGGCACGTTCGCTGCTGCAATATCGATTGTCATCACATCACTACTCATTTCACAGGTTTGGACTATAGTACAGTATTTGAATTCTTTGTAAAAATCGTACCGCGGCGGGTTGTAAAACTTCGTACAATTTTATTTCCAAATAGGGTTAATGATTGGTCGTAAAAACACAGCCACGTTGTTTTAATGGTATACATGCGTATTGTAGGGTGTATTGTATATGTACTGGCTTTCCTTGACAGGTGTTATCCCTGCGATGGTACCTCCACGTGTGGTGGGCTAGCGACGGCCGCAAAGGGCGTCCGCCGTGGCTGCCCATAGTGCTCCATTGCTTACAACTGGGTGTATTATGGCGGTACGCGCGTTTGTTGGTGCCCGTCGAGCTTCATCGGGTTAAGCATCAAGTCAGGGATTTATGTGAGTAAAATACGTATTAATACTACAAAAAGGATTTTTAAAACTATAACAAAAATTAAAACTTGTATTTAAACTTAATATAAGTACTTAGCTATTAAAAAGAGAGGATCTAATTAATATCAATGCTATCTACTATCGATGAACATCGTGAACGGGTGCCGCCAGTAGGGACTGGTCAGCTCGGCTTCGTTTTTTTAAGACTACTCAGTGTTTAACTTATTTCTGTAAATTGGATTTGGCACTCGTTCGCAAGCTTTACGTATTATGTTGTGATAACATTGTTTTAGGCATATCTTTGTAAACTGACAAAGCCCTTCTGGCGCGTAGGCGACCAATACTGTGTAAATGAGTTTCTATCGGCGTTTCTTCTCAGCAGTGGTCGTTGCGAAGCGCTAGTATCGGTAGCTTTTGAACAAAAAAATAATAATTTAAATATAAATAAACGTTACACGTAATGTACACTATAATTATTGACGTGTAAAAGTACGTGCAAAGGCTTATTACTGAATACATATTTGATTTTGATGATTTGATTTCGATAGTCAACATCGATTGGCAACACTTACTTATTCCTCAGGCATGTTGCGGCTGGTGCACGCTTTCTGCGAAGCGGCGCCGATGCTGCTGCTGCAGCTGCACATCTTATTCAAGGAGCCGGCGCGGGAGCCGCCCGACGAGCTTGGCGTCACGCCCGAGCCCAGCGTCGACGAGCCCGCAGGTTTGAGTCCTTACAACTTTTCTTCTTGCACTTCTTTATTTTGTAGCGATCTTCACGCCACTATCACAGGTATAGCACTTCGTAGAAGAGTATTATTTCTGCCTACACTACTACTCCTCTCAATCTATCGCAGGTTGACTGCAAGAGATCCCTACATGGGATAAGTCCGCCTTTGTATATTTCCTCTTTCGTATTATGTTGTCTTTTATACAATAAAGTTGTTACAAACAAACAATACAAACGAATCTATACATCCGTGCACACGTCAATGTGTGTGTTCGCCCGCTCTCGCCCCTCGAAAAGGCGAGGACGGGGGAGAGCTGCGGGGACGGGGAACGGGAACGCAAATTGCGCGGGACCTTAGGAGATTCCATTCTGTATGAAATACTCTTATTAATTTCTGTGCCGCAGGTATGAGTCCTTTAGGCTTGAAACTGCGTTAAGCGGTAACCCACGACAGGCTCAGTCCCTCTCTGTCACAAACTCTAAGTGCAACAGAGACACGTGACCCGCGACGGTTTCAGCTATCTCTATCGCACGTAGGGTATGTGACAGAGACGGACTGAACCGGTTACGTAGTTTCAAGCCTTTCTTCTTGTACTTTTCTATTTTGTAGCAACCTCCACGCCACTATACAAGAACTACTGACATAATAATCAAGGCACGGAAATGCAAGCAAGGCGCGGTTACTTTTTTTTATTAAATAGAACCGAATTAATTAAAATAAACATGTATCATGAGTCGAAGTTTAGCTTATTTTATAAAGTGGAAAACAGTTATCGTCCGAAACAACAGTTAAATTTTATGAAAGGTTTAATACGCCTGTGTCTAGAAGGAACAAACAAATATGAGACATCAATCTATCTAGAAACTACAAACTAACTATTTTCGACGAGTAGCATACGTTCCTTTCTCTAGTTGTTGTTTAAAGCTCCTCCACACGTTGGGCCATCATTGCGCCAATTCACTGTACATTGCTGTTTCTCACAAAAGCTTTTGACAGTTTTCCATGCAACGCAGCAATGGACAAAAAATCTGTGCGATGATGGCCTATCGTGTAGAGCTATTATCATCATCGTCAGGTCTTTTATAGTCTCCACTGCAGCAGCACTACCCTCTCTGTACTACCAGAGCCACATATTAGCCAAAGGAGTCAGAAGATTTCGCCTACACTCTCCACGCTGGCCAGATGGGTTGAAGAGGTCTCATTGATGTTTAAAAACTTTGTTCAGCTTGTGTTTCCTAAGTCGTCTTTTACGACATTCACGGGAAGACTTAGAGTGGTCCTATTCTACTCTGCCAGGAACCACACGGCTATTATGAGGAAAGGAGCTTTAACCAGGCCTCTGTCACTCCCCGTTTAGGTATCGAAAATATACCTACATTATTATATTACTATGCGCGCGGCGACCATTCGGAGTGGTAAATTCAGTTATACGAATCGTTTTTCCACAGTTCCTATCATCTTCCTCGCCTTCTCCCTATTTGGGGTCGGCTCTGTTTGTAAAATAAATAAAATTAAAACGAAAAGGTGCTGAGTTCTGACGGGAGCTAAATAAAACCATATCGCTATCCACATTGTGTAGATATTTCTTTGAATTTCTTTGCTGAGTGAGACTTCTGTACGTGAATACTAGTACCTGCTTATTCTGTGCTATACCAAGAGTAATTGTTCCCTCAGCCAACAAAGCGTTCGCGGAGCTAAACGTCATATCAGCGTCACTGTCGATGTTCTCGGTATGCTGGGCGCTGGCCAGCTTCAGCAAGAACGTGCGGCTGCAGAATGTGCACCGGCTGGTGCTCACGTGGCTGGGAGTCATATTTCAGGTAATCCGCTAGATTCCGACAAATCAATTGTTTTATATTTTATCCCCGGAAGACTAGCGTCGCGGCTCACGTCCGTATGTACTGATACCAAACAGAAGTGGCGCCCTCATCACTACATAGTATAAAACAAAGTCGCTTCCCACTGTCTGTCCCTATGTATGCTTAGATCTTTAAAACTACGCAACGGATTTTGATGCGGTTTTTTTTTTAATAGATAAAGTGATTCATTAGAAAGGTTTATATGTATAGTACATACCCGTGCGAAGCCGGGGCGGGCCGCTAGATTGAAATAAATTGTTAACTCTTAAATATGGTGAAAATTTTCATATTTCTCAATGTTAGGCACTACATAGCCCTTTAAATTATTTTATGAACTGCCGTTGAAACTATTATTGGTGATCCGTCTAGCTTTATAACTTGCCTCAGCCAAAAGTGGCCACTTTTAGCGGTTGATGTCTTACAAATAAACGAATTTTCTTTCTTTCTTACTATGTGGAGAAGATTTTTTTTTTTACTTGGTCTTTCATCGTAGCGCGTACCCGCTAACATCCTACAGCTGTGCTGCTTCGGAGTCCAGAGTGCGCTTTCCCCTTTTTTCTCTAAATCATCTATTTTGGTGACTTATCGAAATATGTTTCAGTTCCTATGGCGTCTGGGCACGATATCAGCGAGAGTGTGCGCTCTGACGGTATACGCTCTAGTCTACGAGTACTGGGTATTCCTAGTTATTGGTAAGGAAAAACATATTGTGTACTTATAATTATTCTTAATCTCGATCCTTTTTAGCAAACTCATTCCTGTATAAGTACTTACTTCCTCCTCTTCCTTTCCCCTCCTCTTCTAGTGGGCACGATGGGCTCACAACCCTAACGGACTTGTGACGTCATTCGATCACGGTCTATTGAATTGCGGAGGGGATTGCTGAGGAAACGCAGCCGTGTTATTGGCACCATGCCGCACGGTCAATCTTTTAGATTTTTTAATTAATTTTTAGGTTTATATATGTGTGGTGTTACCTTGAAAGACCGAATAAGAAATGATGTTATAAGAGATCGGTGTGGAGTGAAAGAGGACGTAGTGACAAAAGTAGAACAAGGGATGTTAAGATGGTTTGGGCATTTAGAAAGGATGGATGAAAATAGAACAAAAAATATTTATAAGGCAAGTGTGAAAGGAAGAGCGGGACAGGGTCGACCTCGGCGAACGTTCTGCGATCAGATTGCAGACGTTCTGAAAAAGGGAGAGGTAAGAAGTACACGTAACCGAAGGGCATGTATGAAGAGGTTGATGAGTGTAGATGAAGTGAAAGAGGTCTGCCTGGATCGTAGCAAGTGGAGGTCCATAGTCTCTGCCTACCCCTGTGGGAAACAGGCGTGATAGTATGTATGTATGTATGTTTACTTTATAATTGATTAGCTTATTTTGTATTTTTAATATGAAGTATGTAATATCTTTCCTCTTGCTTTCCTACAATCTGTGAGTGAGATTTTGTTAAATGCGACGGAAGTATGTAACAGGAAGCAGGGGTAGCGCGCGCTTTTTGCTGCTTTCATCAAAGAAGATGCCAGATGTTGACGCTATTGTAAGACTCGCTCGTTTTGTGTGTGGAGGCGGTTAACACTGGTGTCCGATTTTCAATCTAATTTTGGTGTGTAGGCCTCCACTGGGTGTCCATGTTCCTGTGGCTGGTGTCCCCGAAGAGCGTGTTCCACGGCGAGCGCATCAGCCGCGCGCGCAAGCTTTGGCTGTCGGCGCTCATCGCCTGCGTGTACGTGTTCGCATATGTCAACCTGCAGGAGCGGCAGCACAGGCAGAAAATGGTAAGTACAGTGTCTAACAACAATTTTAAGGGGAAATTGACATACTTATTGAACATTTTCGCGATACCGAAGAGGCGAACGAATATCCTGAAAATGGCGCCACTCACCCGAACCCTGCACATAGATAAAATGTATGTGACTTTGCTATTGTGATGGGGAAACATGTTTCGACTAGAGAAGAAGAACCTGTAATGATAGTGTAAGTAATAATAAATAAATAAACATCTATAAGATAATGTCTCTCCATATCACACTCAATTTTCTCTGTTTATACTTACATGTTCTTTAGTGAAAGTTATTATAGGCTGCCTCTGTGGTCCAGAGGTCAAAGCGTTTGCCTTCTGATGTTCAAATCCCACTGGAAGGATACTTTGTGAAAAGTAGTTTCCAGTGTGGTTAGGATATAGCAGATAAAGATAAAAGATAGGTAAGTAAGCTCGTCAAATCACCTAGTAAGGTAGCGGATCTCGGGCTCTGAAGCGTTGTCGCTGAGGATGCAACCTACGCTCGGATAATGATGATGATGTGCTTTGGTAAAAGTTGTTCAGTAACATGGCATTAATATAATACACATGGGCTAAATATTTATAGACAAATTCGTAGTTCCCCTTTATCCCTTTTTTTTTAAATAAAAATCCGATAATATCTACATTCCGCGTTCATTCCCCGCCTCCCGCTTCACAGTCAGACGAAATATGTACGATGTAGGTTACACGCTCATTCTGGCATCAGTCCAGTCCATCAATCTGGATTGACGTGACTAACGCCAGAATGATGGATGATTTTAACGGTTACACGGTCAATCCACAATGACAGCAGACTGATAAAAAGTACGTGTACGGCAAAGAGCTATAATAAACCTTATTCACCTTGGTGTACGGTGTGTAGTAAAGTATGGTGACTAACGTGAGAATGATACGAGTGGGTTACGCGATCGGTCTCCCATCAGTATTTCATCATTCCAAACAATTTTAATTTTCATCAGTCCGAACCATCAGTCTGTCATTCCGCGGGTTACACGATCATTCTCCGATCATTCTGACCAGCCTGATGGACTAGAATGATGCCAAACTGAGCGTGTAACCTTGCTCTAAAAGCATGCGGGGTGCTTGCGGATCGCCCCGCACCTCATCCCCCCAAACTGTTGGACGACAGGGCCTAATAGTTTCAATATATTTGTTACACCTTTTATATTCTTCGTACAGGTGACGTTCTACCTGGTGATGTGCGTAGAGAACTGGCTGCTGGTGTCGGCGTGGTGTTGGTCGGGGCGCGGGCGGGCCGAGCCGGCGCGCGGCCCGGCGCCCGCGCTCGTGGCCGCGGGGGTCGCCGCCGCCTTCTGCGCGGGGCTGGCCTGCATGCTGCTCTATTACAGGTTAGTGTTACTAGCTCACACGACGGAAGTACAATATACACCACTTTAGACTTGACTGGAAGAGATCGCATCTAGCGATAAGTCTTTGTACCAATATTTTCTTTGTGTTTGTTATTTTTATTTTATAAATTATTATGGTGCAATAAAGATAATTTGTATTGTATTGTAGACCTTATCACATCGTAATCAAGTTCAAACCAAAAAACAAATTTTCTTTTTGATGTTTTTAGGGTCGGATTGACCTTAGGGGGCCCTAAGCAAGGTTGTGACGCAATTCGTTACTTTCGTAAATGGTCAACGCTAGAAAATTGGTCACTTGCGCAGAATGTCACTTTCTGAACTCGTCATTTTCGCAGCTCGTCACTTTCGCACTTTGTCATTTTCGCAAGGCAATGCATAGCTGAAAGGGCAGGGCCTGATTAATAATTTTTGAGGGCCCCAAGCCCAACGCCGGCCCTAACCCAGCCTAGCCCTGATCAGGCTGATTAGGCTAGAGCGGCAGCGCACTCTCTAATGGACATGATTTAATTTTACTATCTTTAATTTAGTTTCAACTGTCTCGTTGTCTGTGTGTCCGCAATCAAATCTTGCAAGCTAAATTAGACCCACTTGACAATATTTGATTGAGCTGAAACTGCACATACTTAAGTAAGCTGGGTGGCAACACTGACAACGCAATATTATGAGTAACTATTTATTAATCTGTGACTATGGTACCAATGACCTGATCTCATAATGGAGCCGGAAGGTGGCATAGCATTTCTGTGATAAAAGAACATATCCTCACCGAATTTCGTCTATAGGAGCACTTTCCATAGTATTAGATAAAAAAATAAAAAATAAATATGTACTTGTTTGTAGATATTTTCACGTGAGAAGACTTGGATATATGCTAGGCGAGCAACAGGGTACCAACAGCACAAACGCTTCGTCTCAGAACAAAAATGGTAAGTTCAACATTTCACATACTTTGTTACAAAAACATGTTAAAAAAAGGAGAGGTTGTCAAAACAAATCCACCTCGTCATCTCTTCGTGGTTGCCCTAATTGACCGAGCGAACGAAGCGTCTCAGTTTCGAGATTAGTCATAATGCTTTTGTCCATCATCTGTCTGTTCACGCCAATTTTGATGAAAATTGGCACACAAGTTCCTTGATTATCAAGATTATCATGTCATAGAATAATCAATATGTAGGTTACTCAGTATAAAGAATTTTTAATAATAGATTTTCGTTGCACAGAAAATCAATAATTAGAATGTTTGTTATGAATAATTTGAAATCATAGAATTTTATTACAAATAACATTTACTTTTGCGATGTTTCTAATATCAGAATATCAAATTAAATATTATTATTTTTAATAAGTTTAGTTAATATAATATTTATAACCTATAGTTTGCCCTATTCTAGTAAAATGGATAAAACTTTCCCAGCACTCGCCGGCCGCTGCCGCGGCACGCTCGCTTCGCTCGCTTGGCTCGTGCGTGTTGTTGTTGTTGGTCGCAGTTCTAACCTAACCTATAAGTTTGCCCTAACCTATATTGTGGTAGCGATTTATAATGTATTCTAACTTATTATATGGTATTTAATTTGATTAAACAATGTTTTCACTTAATACTTCCTTAAATAATAATTTTCAGTAAAATAAAATTCTATGAAAGATTATACCGAACAAACAATATTCTTTAAAGAAATATTCTACTGTTTGATTAGATTGTTAAATGAAAATATGAGATTCTAAAATTCATTGAACTGTGTTTCTATAAATTGTGTTTCATTCAAGTAAATAGTCTTTGAAACAATAATATTTGAAATAAAAATATAAGAATTAAATATTCTATGAAAAATTTTCTGTGAATCGAAATTCTATGAAATTTCAGTCTGTGAAACAAGGGGCACCCAATTTAAAGGCATACTAAGGACTTTATTGTATACAAGATATGGCAAAAAAAAATCAAAAAGGGGAAGTTTGCTGTAGTGTTACTCGTATATACTCGTATGGACGGATTTCACTAAAATGGCATTGCTAAGTCAAAGGAAAGGGGAAAGTTACTACATAGTTATAAAAGCTCGCGTGGTCTACTGTTCTCACAGAACCACTACATAGTATTTTTAATGTACATTTTTTCTGTTTGTATAGGCAAACCGTCTCAGGCAGACAATACAGCAATACCGGGCGTGTTTAACTGCCGGTTTTCAAATCCAGTCAGTAGCAGGTATGTATGTCTATTATTTTATTTTAATATGTATTTGTGGTAGAAGTGGTTTAGGCACTAGCTGTGCGTCTGTGAGGCACGAGTTTAATCCTCACTAGGCGCGACTTGTCCCTCGGAGCCAGCGCTAATATACAGCCATTTTCAGCCAACGCTGAAATCGCGAAACGAAAATATGCTGTTCCAAAAAAACTAAATACCTTCGGCGATAATATATATGTAATGTATGGAATCTGATTTTTATTTGGCGATTTCATCGTTGATCCCTTAGTGCAAGTTATTCAATTGAAGTTCATCAAATATGACGTCACATGTTTTACTAGTCAGTATAATTTCAATAGTGCTGCGGCCGGTCGCAAGAAGAAGAAGCCGACGTCATTCGTGCCCCCTCCCGCGGCCCCCGCAGCCCCCGCCGCGCCCGCAGCAGCTTTCTGGAGACGACCCTTGCCCGCCGCACATAACCATCATGTAAGCAAATATCCGCTTGTTTCAAACAAGTAAATCGGATTCATTTTTCCAATAAAAATTGCAAGCAGAGAAGTCTTACCTTCTTGGAGTCAAATAGTGCGAGAATTAATATTATTTAAAAAAATACAATTTAAAATGCGCTAATTTTCAAACAGCCTTACGTCTTATGTGCTTGCAATTTTTTTATGTTGTTTATGGTGCCCCCCGAGACTTGATGCCCTAAACATTGCACTGCCCATTGGTAAGAACTCGCGTTATAGTCGTCTCACCGGGCCGGATGGGAGTTACTCGTTTTATAACTATCGTGCATAGCTGATCGTCATCAACAAATAAATACAAGACGGACATAAAACAATTTGTCATCTTTCAGGGAGGTTCTTCAGAGAATGAAGGATCTTCAGTTGGCTCGCGTGTCAATATACAACAGAAACTTCAAGAGAAGAAGCAGAAACAACTGGCAGAACTTAGGGTGATCGAGGAAGAAATCAAACAGGTATTTACCTGCCTCTATAATATAACAAATCTTCTAAGTACATCAGGTAATAACTTCTGAAAAAAAGTCAGTTCAAAACGATTAACAAACGAAACCTACAATACGTTTCGATTTTGTTTAACGATTTTTTTCTTTCATTGTCAAATTTCATGGGCCCAAAGAGCAACGCGCGCTTCTCAAGTCCCCGAACCGTCGTTGGCCGGCCGTGTTTATCAATGTCATTGGCCAATATGAAATTTAAAAAAAAAATTAGTACTTTATTAAACTTCATGATTCTCTCTAGGGTAAACTTGCCAAAACGACTCCAGTAGCAGCTGAAGAAATATACAGCAGCCTGCAGCGACAACCGATACCCAGAGCTAAAACGCACGCGGAGCCACCGACGTGGCCTAGTATCGAAATGACGCACTCCTACCAAAACTACCCCGTTATACCCCACACTTGCAACATCTACCCCACTTACACGGAAATCAAGCCCGAGTACGGCGTCCAAAATTTCCCTCCCGAAGAAAACTCTACTGCACTGAACGATTTAAAAATCCGAAGATTACCGAACAGATACGACAATACCCGAACGTTTTACGAGAACCCAGCAAATATAAGAAATGACGTCACAAGACCTCCGCTTCGTTCGCCAAATTACTTAGTCCTAGGAGAAACCAGGAGTTACGATGCAAACGGATGTGGCAGCCCACGAAACGTTATAAATAATAGCCCTAAGAATTACGCTGCTGAAGTAACAAATTACGAAGAAGCATTAGAGAAGCCTAGATTAGTTCAAAATGTGTTTAATGAAGAAAGTAGGAATGACTATGGTTATTGTGAGAACGGGCAGGTTTATTCAGGGAAGGACGATTATTCGGCTTTGCATAGTGCGTTGGCGAATGTTCAGAGTATAGAGAATATACGGAGTACGTATGAAAGTTGTGGGCAGTATGGGGGGAATTGTGATAGGTTTCCGTACTTGGGGAAGAAGGAGCGCAAGATGCAGCGGTGTCGGACGCCGGAGATCCTGCTGGCGCCGCACTACTTGGAAGGGTGCACCCGCCAGGTGTGCTGCCACTGGGGACCACCGTACAAGTAACTTTTTGTTTTTTATGTATAACATCTGTCCTTTCGTTTTCTGCAATCTGTAGGTTGTGACTCAATTCAACTCTTTTGCAAATGGTCATCGCTTGAAAATTGGTAACTTTCGCAATTCGTCACTTTAGCACTTCGCCATTTTCGCAATATGTCACTTTCGCAAAAGGTCATCAACAACTTTTTACCATATTTCCGAAGGCCAAACGCTGTTGATGTCCGTTTGCAGAAGTATCTGTGGAGTTATTCCATGAAATGCGACAGAAGTGAAGAGCGCGGTTGCTTTCACCATACGTTACAATACGTTTCAGACGTTACAATATTGTAAAGGGCGCTCGTTTTGTTTTGTGTGTGTAGGTGACCAACACTGGTGTCCGATTTTTCAACCTGCCTTAATCTGAAGTACCTTGATAACAACCGGATCCTCGGCATAACGTGCCCATCAAAGCACGGCGGTGTTTGAGACATGTCACTGTGGTCACCAATTCAAGTACCTACAGACCACAGTCAGGTTTTTTTAATAAAATAAATTTAGCAAACGTTCGTATTTTTTTAACCGACTTCAAATAAGGAGGAGGGATCAATTAGACCTTTATGTATTTTTTATTTTTTATCTGTATATTACGCGATATCTTCGCCAACTGAGAAGCGATTTTGATGTTTTTTTTATTTGTAAGCTGTTACTACCACTTTGGTCCCATATTAATTTTGTCAAGACATGATGACATGATCTTTCGAGATATGGAAGAAACACCCAAATAAAATGAAGTCTGTTGTGATTTTTTGTTAAAATAGAAACAGTGGCACTCCGGGAGTGCCGACAGAAGTTAAAACTTGAACAAGATGGTAACGGGTACGGTGACAGTGTCGCAAGTTTAATGGTTTTTTCCCATCTCAGTCGAAAAAAGGAGGACATCCCAGGCTGCGGCGCGGCGCCCCCCGGCGCGGCGCACAGCAGCGGAGAGGAGTCCCCGCTGGCCAGGGACGCGCCCAGGGACACGCCCAGGGACACGCCCCGACCGCCCAGCGACATCGACAGCCAGGTCAAAGGAACTACTTTTTTTAACAGACTTTAAAAAAAGAAGTTATCAATTCGACTGTGATATCTTCGATTTACAATCTAGTTGTCAGCCCCATATTCATTTGGTAAAGATATGATGCAGAACTTAGGAGATCTGGAGTAAATTAGA
This sequence comes from Acrobasis repandana, assembly GCA_963576875.1. Classification (NCBI taxonomy): domain Eukaryota; kingdom Metazoa; phylum Arthropoda; class Insecta; order Lepidoptera; family Pyralidae; genus Acrobasis; species Acrobasis repandana. Next base: position 7,970,554 of record OY756238.1, read on the forward strand.
CCTACTTCCCATTATTCAATTGAGCTAAAACTTCACATACGTATGTATTGGGTGACAAGACAACTGACAATGCAATATTACCACGGTGGCCAGGGCATCTCTGTGATAAAACAACATTACCCCAACTATTTTGTGAACTACTGTTTACAGTTTATAATGAGAAAGTTAAGCTTTACTACGCACATTTGCTAAAAGTGGCCGTTTTTCGCGAATGTGCGTAGTAAAGCTTAACGTTCTCATTTTAAACTGTAAACAGTAGTTCATAAAATACTTTGAAAGATTATCTAGGGCTTGGTAGTAGCAAAATTTTAAATGTCTCCGTTTTCTTTGAAATGATTTATTTTAAATGGGGGCAGCACTGGACCCCGGAAAATTTAGGTACGGCCTTAAACTATTTAGTTTATTGTTTTAAAAGATAAAATCTAGTTATCTATAATCTAGTAGTAATAAAATGTAGTAGTAGTAGTAGGTAGTGAATCTAGTTAAAAATATTTGTTAATTTATTCTGTCAATAGCATAAAAAGATGGGCAGCTTACTCACTATATGACTGATTTAGGAAGGCAATGTTTTATGAATATTAGGTTTACCGCATCTGTTTGTTTTCCAGATATCATTACCTCGGTCGTACACGCTGCCGCGGGAGTTCCGCTACTGGCGGCGACGGCCGCGGCTGAGGGACGCACATGTTCCTAGCAACAACAGTAGCGATGGTAACTATCCAGTTATTTCTTAACTCTTCTCTTCTTCATCTGCAAGCGTTCCCTGTTGCATCCTCAGCTATGATGCTTCGGAGCCCGGGGTGCGCTTTTCCGCTTTTTCTTTTCCAAGTATAATATGCGTATTAATGGTCACCCAAAAATGCCAAAAATATAGTGAAATGGAAAAGAAATAGCCGGAAAAATTTAAACGATTTTCCAGTTTTACGACCGGCCGACTGCCTTACGTCAGGGCCTTGGGAAGCTATCGTAGCATGAGCTTTAAGTGCTATTTTTCCTTTAGTTTGTTTCTCATGACCAACATAACGGCATAAATTTCTAGTGGTCCAGCTAGTATTAGTGTCTGTGCTAGTGGCGACCTCTACGTCACTACACTACATAAAACTACTGAGACAATAATGAAAACGCGGAAATAGTTCATAATAAGCATACAAGATGGCGCTGACACATCCTACATCTCGATATCAGAGTTCGAGCGATTGGGTGCATATATATGTCGCGGTTGGATAGTATAAACCGCCAATTCACTAACCCTTTAGCTGTTTGGCATTACAGCTCGGTTTTGTTAAACAGCTAAATATCGTTTAGCTGGATTGTCAATGTGTCACGGTTTAACAAACCAGCTAACCACGTTTAGACCGTAGAATAATACAACCTCCCGTCGATACACCGTTGGAGCCACGCTTCCCCAGGCGTAACACCATGCCTGCTGGAAAGATCTTCCCTTTGTGGTAGTCGAGCATAGCATCTCGCTCCCGCGCACGCGACGGGATCTCGGTCACAAATTCTACGTGCAACAGAGACACGGCATCACGCGACGGATTCTGCTATCTCTTTCGCACGTAGTTTGTGCCAGAGATAGACTAAACACGTCGCGTGCGCCCGCTTAAGGCGGACGAAGAAAATCTGAAGGGATGAGGTGCGGGGCGATCCGCAAAGCACCCCACGTGCTTTTACATATTTCGTTTAACTGTGAAGCGAGAGGCGGTAAATGAACGCGGAATGTAGATTTTATCGGTTCTTATGAATTTTTCGTATCGAAAATGAAGGCCGGGGGCACCTTCGTAATCACAATAGTAATATTTTTAAGTAAAAATATTTATTCCTCAATTTATATTCTTAGTCTTGGAAGAAAAACAATTTTTAGATATCATTTCTTAACATTTTTTTAAAGGTAGGTATAATGATTTATTTAAAAACTTTAAGAAGGCGGCGGGCACCTTGTGAAGTATCCGAACAAACCTACTGTGTAACAAAAAATGCTTTAACACTTAGAACAGGTCAAATTTCTAGTGAACAGAAATACATGAAGTTTTGACAGTTCTCTTCGTATTCCGCCTTAATGTAGCGGACGCCCTTATACCACTCATTACTCAATGCTTGAACGGCTACAAGTCGAGATTTTTAAGGATATAGTTATTGTATCTGCCTACCCCTGTGGGAAACAGGCGAGATAGTATGTATGTATGTTATAAACAACGCCATCTACACTTTTTTATACTTACTAAAACTCTTTATTGGAATTTTACAATAATTTACTTTTTAATTTTCGTTTTAGGTGACGTGGACAGCGCAGACAACGATAGTGACCGCCGCTCCAACTGCTCAGCAGCGTCGCAAGTGCAGAGCCCCACCTACGACTTCCAGTACCACAGACACGACATGATACCCCGCGACGAGGCCAGGTATAGCGAGGTGTACGCGTGCCCGGATCGCAGGCCACGCCGTCCGAGGGCCAAGCAGGGGCCCAAGCCAGAGACTAAGCTGTAGGATGCTTCTTCATAGTTCAAACTGCAAATACCATAGACACAAGACGCGCGACCTCTTTTTTTTTTACTCATATTTAGTTACACAATGAACAAATTATGTGTACCATTTCGTTGCAGAAATTCGATTCCATTCCATTCCGTACCGCGGCAACGTACCTAAATTGAGCTTTTTTTATCATAAAAATATTTTGGTCTTGCCCTTTGCCTACCTTTTGGTAATAATCCGCTAGTTTCCAACAAGTCAAATCAGACACTTTTTTCTAAACTTCAAAACAAACATTTTCTATGAGATTTGTATGAAATATCGGACTGTGACGTCATAGTCAAATAGCGCTCTTAATATCCGTTTTTCTGCATTAATAAATCTAAAATCACGTTCAAGGTGGATGTGATCGCCACTTGTGAGTTTTATTCTCTTAACAGTATCAAATAATTAATTTTTGACCCAGGAAACTGGAATTGTCAAGGTCTTTTTGATTTGATCTGAAATATCTTTTTGTTTGTGTCATCGACGACAAAATGGTAACGTAATTAGCGATTCCTATTTGTTCCCATTAAAGGCCCGTCGCCGTCGGAATAGCAAACGCGAGGCAAGCCTAAAAATAAAAACACATTTGGATGAGCTATACAAACTCCCAGATTAGTTGAAAATGTCTGCGTATACTACTTATTATCAAGTAATAATGTTCCATTTTTGTGTGCATATCTAGATCATCCTACAGTTATATTTTCCCAACTAGTTAATGTCATTGTAATATGCCTTATATTCTGTATTTTGTTAATAAGTATTATATTTATCATAAATTATGTTAGTCAATACTGTAGATATGATTGTGCGTGTACTCACGTACTTCGTCCATGTAAAAATACATTCAAATTGGATCTCTGTCTGTCTCTTAGATAAGTTTTATCCAAAATGTATAATAAGTAATATAACCTATAAGTATTTTGATGTTATGTAAATGATTTTGTACTTAACTGTATGATACTGTATACATATTATAATAAGGAAAGAAGATTAGAAATAAAACAGACATATCAAACTTTTATTTATTTATTATCTATATCCAATTGTAAAAGGTCCAGTCACTCTATCACTCCGTGTCACTACTTCGCTACTGATCTCAACCATTTACACATTTATAAAGAAAAACGTCAACCGAAATAGGTTAAAATTCACAAATACACATTTAATGTTGATTAAACCTAGCTTACAATTAGGGGGTTCGGATGCGCCGAAAGATTCTTGTAGGACATTAATTAAAAGGAACGGTTTCGACACGCCCATTCAATGCCGGTGAGTAGGGGTCGGGACAACGCAAGTCGATTAGAGATTGAATATAGACAGGGCATCTCTAAAACCCGTTGCGACGTCTCGCCGCACTCGAACCCAGTAACCTACACGTTAGCTCAACCACGGACTTAGCGACAATTTCGGCCACAAGATACAAAAATGCTGTGAAGCACCTAAAAATTAAACATGTCGACAACAACTACATTATTTCATTGTAATAAAACGTGTACACGCAACTACGTCAGACGACCACCAAATTATATTGATATGGTACGAGTTTATTGAAAATTGATTACAAGTTGATACTATTGTAGAAATCTTATTGCACTATTACAGTAAAGTACCTGTGATTATCCTGAATTTATGAACAGCGGGTCTAGAAATGTTACAAATAATTTACAATTTTGATAGCAGTGAAGACGGCAAACATTCTAAATATTTTTGAACAACTTATTGTTATTTATTTTTTATTATTCTTGAAAAAAAATTCAGGATAATGATTAAGTTATATTCCGAATTGGTCAAAATAATTGATACAAAATTAAATGTTCTAAATAAATTATTCTAGCCTTAGAATTATTATTACAAAAATAATGTTAATAATATAATCAACATAAATACAAAAACAATACCATAATTTTGAGAAAGAAACATTGCCGTATTCACTTGCCCGAAAAATAATATTTTATTCCAAAATATAAAAATATATGGAAGATAAATATACCTTCCGTATTTCGAGTAAATGCGATCTTACCATCTTATTAGTCGATACCGTATCATTCATTTTATTTTCATATCATTCTGGTAAGAAAACATGCTGAAAATACCAACGCAAATAATACAAGTTACATGGTTTAATTTTTTTTTATTTAACTAAGAAATACAACCTAAAGCTGACCAAGGCAGAGACATAACCCTATACATATTCACTTTTACTTAAGACAAAACAGCATAAAATTTTCTTAAATTTAATGAAAATTTCTCTCAAATCTAATTGAATATGGTTTCAATTCAAACTATTAAAAAAACAACCTTAGGTAACAGAAGATTACATCCTTGAAAAATCATAAATATTTGTCATATTTAAGGTACACAACAAAGGACACTCTATTTTCCCAATGAAGATATAAAATACTGTATCGACAAATAAGAATACGTATCCCACAAAAACGCGAACATAGCCCGTTACAAGTCCTGGGTATATTTACACATCTTAAGATACACTTATCCTTAATCGAATAGCAATTAATATTTGCGATAGTACCTGGCTTTAAAAGAACACTTTCTAGTTTCATAAAACAAGCTTACATTCCAAATTCCTTGAATAACAATTTTAAATAAGGAGTTTAAGGCGTTAGCTAAAATCTCCCACATTTGTACAAATGAGGGGTTCTCACGGCTTTACTAATAATAGATAACTAGTGTCACTTAATTCACTTCCATGGAGGTTAGAGGAATTTCTGTAACCTTCATTGTTAATATTTATAGTATCTTTTAGAAATATACTAAATTGGAAATTGACTGACACCCGAGTTTTCACCAGCGCCATCTATCGATGCTTTGGAAACTCCCACGAAAACCCCTCATTTGGAAGCCTAAAACAAAATCAGTGTACTTACTTGACCGATATTGCCCACGCATTGAGTGTGTAACAAAACTGTGGTCCCGGCAGACGAAAGTATTAAAAATATAATTGTAATTAAAAAAATAACTATACACAATTTTGGGACACTCAACGCGCAAACCGCATAATAAAACGTAAAAGGAATTTGTGATCAGTAGAGAACCCTTTTTAGAGGTACGTGAAAAGAAATCTTAAGCCCTACTATAAATCGGATTACACTTACACTAGGGAATTATTCCTACAACATAAAATTACACTCCGCGCCGCGACGCGTCGACTTCCTTCAAACAATAATGGACTACGGGCCAAAGTGACCACATTTTTGACAACTGAGACATACAGATAGGTTGATTATCTCAAGCTGGCACGTAAAAAGGCTTCTCTTTCACGAATAAACACATTAATACGAGTGACAGGGATGCAGAGAGAAATTACGCGCTACCTTTGTTAACGGATCTTGTATTGTGCTTTTCAATAGAAATAGGCCTGCCAAAGTCATCGCTCTCTTCACAAGTCTTAAAATGACAAGGTGATAATTAAATGGTCTTTTCTTGAAATGCATTGGACCCGTTCCGTCAAAAAATATATGGACCTATCAATTACCAACAGTACGGAATTGTCTCCGTGTCAGGCCTTGCAAGTCATTTAGCTGTCAAAAATGTCGCCACAGAATAAACATGGGAGTAAATGATAAGTGCAACGTTTGGAAGCCTAACGCCGCGGTGTCGGTACATTAGTCTAACTGTTTATTAAGATGCGTGACTTACTTGACTATGAATGTTTTGCGGCCGACCGGTCACTGCTCACGATGATATGAGCTGGAAAACAATGTTTAAGTTATTGCTAGATGTAAAAATGAAGTCATTGACAAATGTAATATGTTATGATTCGTGCAATGTACGACGATGCCATACGATGCGCAAGCTGGGGTCTCCAGCCAGAGCGGCAGTGTTACAAACAAGTGCGAGTGAGAAGTACGATGGTAGTGTCAGTGAGTTCTACCTCTCGCTCGCCCTCGTTTCCAGGACTGGGCTGCCCCGCGCACGCGTGTCAATTAGACGCAAACCTCACTGGATCTGGCGCGGACAGAGACGTGGAGATGTCTTTCTATTTCATTCAAATTTCATACAAAAAGCATGGAAATAAATTCGAAATTTAAACACACCTAATGATAAGGTACGGACGCCGTATGGCGTGATGTCATGTCGATTGCGTGTGTTCAAATTGCACTTTAATTTCCATGGAGTTGGTTCGAAGTTTGAATGGAAACGAAAGTGTATCAATCGTATAAAAGTAGTGGATGAAATAGAAAAAAAACTTTCTAAATATGATAGAAATTACTACTGGCAAATAAAATTTGGGATGTTTCTATAAGAACATAAAAATAAAAATAAAGACATGCAATTAAAAAAATAAAAATAACTACCTTATAAGGAAAAGCAGGTGTATATCCATTTCACTTCGTTCAGTTTATTATCTTTCTCATAATATATTATTATTGTAATAATATATAACTATGTATGTCCTTTTATAAGCTATAGGTATACTATGTAGACATCTACACTCCGTCCTTAACTCCTAACTTAAATACACTGCAACAAACAAAACAAAAAATAAATATAAAACACATCTAACAACCATGCAATAAAAAGCCATATTAATAAATGGATCTACTCTGTATGAATATCTCTCTCATCTTTGCGCGTCTCATCCCTGCTGCATTTTTAGATTAGCTGCAGAACCCGGGATACACTTTCCGGATTAAAAAGAAATACCACATATGCCTAAGCACTGTGTGTTGTGAGACCATAGCATACAATTCTTGGCTCAGCATTTTATCTATTTAAGTGACTAATTTTGATAGCTTCTCAACTGGTTCAGAACTTTCTAAAAAGACTGTGCGTAAAAGGACGGCCTGTGTGAAAAGTTTTACAACCGGTCGCAGTCCTACGTCGATCCTCCATTGGAGCTCAGTTAAAGCACGAGATGTTTGTGCTTAGTTCTTTAGTCGCCTCTTGCGACATCAACAGTATCAAAATAGTTAAATTTTGGTCTAGAGCCATGTTATTTACTATAAGTAATATTTACACATAGTATTCTACAGACTACAGGCACACAAAGGATGTTACTGGCCCTTCTATTTTACCTATAAACCTTCCTTAGTCGCCTCTTACGATATCCGAGGGAGAGGAAAAGGTTACACATATGATTATGCAGTAACAGTTACTTATATTTAGAGAACTAGCTAAGTAGGTACGGAAGTAAGCAGTAAAAGTCGCTTAATATTGGACAAGTAAAGGCATATAAAGATGGCTATTGATTCTATAAGGCGCCATTCATTTTTCACTTAAGGTAAAGTGGTAGCATAAGTGGCACCCTCATTTAAAATAAATTGTTTAAAACTAAATATGGTGATATTTAAAAATTTGATGTGTTTTAATGTCTAAAAAGACCTTTAAACTATTTTATGAATAACCTTTGAAAGTAATATTGGTAGTCCATCTAGTTTTAAAACGGGTTTTCGCCAAAAGTGGCCACTTTTGCCTTACGTAATAAATAAATGGCGCCTAAGGTGTGTGTGTACTGACCGACTTGACTGTCGCCTTGATGAAGTCCTTCTTGTGCGCGAGGTCGAAGTCGGGGTAGTGGCTGTACACCTGCTTGCAGACGGTCTTCATTGTGATCTGCTCCAGGTTGGCTCCCTCAAGGATCTCCTTCACGTACTTTTTGATTTCATCATCCTAGCAAGATAAAAAGTTTATTTGATATACAAGTCATGAGTTATGACTATGAGTTAGGAATAACCTCAAAATCGATGAAAAATTAATTTGAAATAGGTATTTGGTGTTAATTGTATAAGATATAAAGTAATTTAATCAATCCACAAGTACAACATCCCAAAAGAACATACTGCGAGGGCCACACCGAAAAGATCGGAAATAGAATACTTAGGAATAAATTAGAGTAAAACCTTTCCGGTGTTTGTAATGTAGTATTATTTCAAACACAATTCCATTTTTGAATTTTAAATAAAGTAAAAAAGAAAAGAGTATTGTCCATTTGAATTTGACAAGTCGGTTAGAAAACTGGAGCTTACCAAGTCGGTTAGAAAACTGGAGCTTACGCGCGAACATTTTCGTGCAATAATTTTTCATAACTTTCGTCGAGGTTTATCTCAAGAACAATGTCTCGCCGAGTTTGTTTCTATTTATGAACTTGAAGCACCTAGTAAAACGACTTCGTTGGTATTCTGAGTTACGTCGTGGACGTTCCTCTCTTATCACAGTCCCTTCTACTGGTCGGCCAAAAACAGCGGTAACACAAGATAACATTGATGCTGTACGCCAATTAATAAAAGAAGATAGACATGTGACATACGAACAGATTCGGGTTTCTCTCAGCATTGGTATGACAGCCATTCAGACCATTTTACATGATGAACTGGGTGTCAAGAAGTTAATTTCACGCTGGGTGCCCCACCGTTTGACCGAGGAACAAAAGTCGGCTGGTGTTAATTGGTGTCGGTCTGTTCTGCAACGGTTCAATAGAGGGAGCTCAAATGCAGTTTACAATATCGTCTCTGGGGATGAATCGTGAATTTTATTCATATGAGCCCGAAAGAAAACATCAATCGGCAGTTTGGGTCTTCGAGGGTGAGGTCAAGCCAACAAAAGTTATCGCTCACGCCGCGTGTCCAAAAAAATGGTCTCGTTTGTATCGAACTGGTCATGTGGCTACGATTCCTTTGCAAGAACGAAGGACGGTTACCGCTGATTGGTACACAACAGTTTGTTTGCCGGAAGTCATAAGAGAACTTCGTAAAATTAATCCGAATCGTCGTATAATCCTTCACCACGATAATGCGAGCTCACATACCGCACGCAAAACAAGTGCGTTTTTAAATCTGGAAAACGTGGAGTTGATGGACCATCCTCCGTATAGCCCTGACCTGAGCCCCAATGATTATTTTACATTCCCAAGAATTAAAGATATGCTACGTGGTCAACGGTTTCACGGCCCAGAAGAGGCGGTCGAAGCTTACAAATCAGCTGTTTTGACTGTATCCACTTCAGACTGGAATTACTGTTTCAATAATTGGTTTGATCGAATGCAAAAGTGCATTGACTGTCACGGAGAATACTTCGAAAAACAATAAAAGTAAACATTATTATATTATTAGGTCCTTACATATGAAATTGCCGTTCAGTATCAAAAAAGTGAAACAAGTTTTTTTTAATGAAATTATTATTTAATCAATCGAAGTATGCGCCGTTGTTATCGACACACTTTCGCCATTTTATAGGCAGATCATTGATACCTTTGGAAAAAAAATCCTAGGAGCGAGAGTCTATGAACTGTTTGAGGCGGTTTTGACTGCCTCATCAGATTTGAAATTTTTTCCTTGTAAAAAGTTGTCCAAATTTTGAAAAAAGTGGTAATCGGTTGGGGCAAGATCTGGAGAGTATGGTGGGTGACGCAGAGGTTCCAGTCGCAGCTCCTCCAACTTGGCGATCGTTTGATGTGCAGTGTGTGGTCTAGCGTTATCCTGAAGGAGCAGTGGGCTAGAGCAATTCATCAGTCTCGGTTGTTTAATGGCGAGGTTTTCCATCATTGTTTGCAATTGTTGGCAATACAAGTCTGCAGTAATCGTCTGGCCTGATCTCAAGAAGCTGTAGTGGATAACACCAGCACTGGCCCAACAAACACTAACCAGAATCTTCTTTTTGGTCAGTTTTCGCTTAGGGCAAGGTTTTGCCGGTTCTCCAGGGTCAAGCCATTGTGATGATCGCTTCCGATTGTCGTACAGGATCCATTTCTCATCACAAGTCACGATACGGTTCAAAATCCCCTCATTATTGTGGCGATTAAGCAAAGAAACGCAGCAAGCAACGCGTGTTGGCCGGTTTGCTTCAGTCAATTCGTGCGGTACCCACTTTTTGAGTTTTTTAATTTTTCCGATTTGGCGCAAGTGGATAAGTATCGTTTTGTCACTTACGCCGAAGGCTGCTGCTAATTCAGAAGTGGTTTGAGATGGATCCGCTTCCACTATCGCCTTCAATTCTTCGTTATTCACTTGAGTATCAGGTCGTCCACGAGGCTCATTGTGTAAATCGAAATTTCCAGAACAGAAACGTTGAAACCAAAAACGCACCGTTCGTTCGTTAGCGGTGCCTGGTCCATACACGTCGTTAATTCTTCGAGTCGTTTCTGCAGCACTGGTGCCACGGTGGAACTCGTATTCGTAAATACCGCGAATTTTCAATTTGTCCATAGTTGTTGTTATAGCAATGTTGAAACTCAAACAAATGATGTTAAAACAAATGAAATACAAATTTTAAAACAATATTTTTCTGGCTTTATTTCGAAATAAATTTGAATTTGGAATTCCTAATGAAACGCAAGATATTTGAATTTAAAGTTGCCAGTATTGAAAATCGGCAATTTCATATGTAAGGACCTAATATCTTTGTTCTTTTTTCTATTCCCGATCTTTTCGGTGTGGCCCTCGTATAATTAAAAAAAGAATAACTGCCCTTAAATTTTCAAACAATATATAACGTGTTAATGAAATAACGCAAATGATCTCAAATTGTACCTCAGCTTATGAAACTGAACAACTTTTGTTCTACAACATTCCCAAAATACCAAAAATAAAATTCGTATTTTCATACAAATTGACTCGATCAGCTGATCAGTTTGTATGAAAATTATTATTTTTTGGGTTTTGTGAAAGTTGAACAAAAATTGATCAGTTTCGTGGGCTGATGTACCATCTGAGACGTTTTGCATTATTTCATTAACACATTGTATAATAGCCTGTCACTCGGGATAATGTAAAGATTTTAACAACTACCCCCATACATCTAAATTGGTTCAGGCATTTCTACGTAACGGTGCAATAAAGTAACTCACAAACATTCATGCATGAAACCTTAAAATATTCTATCTATCTATATTTAAGAGCTATGCTCTTGTCGGTGGAGACTCTACAGATAAGAGCATATCTCTTCCATTGTGGAGTAGGAATTCTCTTCCATTTGTCTCTTTCATCTGCCAGTTGTTTTAAGTCGCTGTACGACACGACTTTAAAATATTACACTCCTTTTTTTGAAGCGTGGTGTAAATATCCTGTATAGCTCTGCTCATGAAAACAATGAAAAAATTTAAACAGACCTATGCAAATTAATTTTGATAGAAAACAATACTCACAGTAGGCGGCCGCTTGGCTTTCTTGTCCGCGGGCGAGTCTGACTCCTCTCCGCTCTCCTCCTCGCTCCCCTCCTCCTCCTCCTCGCTGCCCTCGCCGGACTCCTCCTCGGAGGAAGCTTTCTTTCCTCCCTTCTTGGCTGGCCGACCCGCTGGCTTGCCGGCTGGCTTCTTTTTGGCTGAAGGAAATGATTCACTTCAGCATACTGACTATCCGCTCATCACATCACAGGTTAAATTATGTACATTTTAGGGCGTAAACTGTGTCAAGCGGGATCACGCGACGTGTAACTCAGTCACAAACAAAAGATACACGGAATCACGCGTCGGATTCTGCTATCTCTTTCGCACGTAGAGTTTGTGACAGCGATTTTCGTAAGTAAATACTCAATCCACTTATTACACACTCGAAAAAATAAATAATGGAAGTTATACTGTATTCGTTATTAGCAACGGTGAATTGCATTTAGATTGACCCATTGTTATCAAATCATAACCAGAAATTGTGCAATAAATTGAAAGAAATACCTGGCGGCGTGGGCGCTTTTCGCTTGGCGGGCGTGGCCTTGGCGTTGGCGGGCTTGGCGGGCGGCGCCTTGCGGCCCTTCGCCACCGCCGCCGGTCGCCCGCGCTTTGACTTTGGCTCCTGTCAACACAACATTTTGTTAGCGCGGTTCCGGTTGTATCCTCAGTCAGCTGTACTACTTCGGAGCCCGGGGTGCACTTTCTTGTTTTTTCTTCTCCAAATATAATATGCATATCAATGGTTGGTCACCCTAGGATGCCGAAGCCCATACGAAATCGAGAAGAAATTTCCGGAACAGTTTTAAGAATTTAACTACAGTTTTACAAGCAGCCGCAGCCCGACGGTAACCCTCAGGAATGCAGTTGTAGCACGAGATGTTTGTGTTTGATCATTTAGTCTCTTACAACATACACAGGAAGAGATGGCGTGGTCCTGTTCTAGGCCGGAAACTACACGGCATACAGTAGAAGGTATATATTTACTACAATAGCTTTTGATATATGTTCTGTATATTGTACGTAGAAGTACTCACATCAGACTCCTCTCCCTCGCTTCCGGACTCCTGTTCGCTCTCGCTCTCTGATTTTTCACTCTCTTCACTCTCGGATTTGGCCTTCTTTCCACGCCCTTTAGTCGCAACCTGTACAAATAAAAATAATTATGTACTGTTGTATGCAACATGTGTCATATAAACACAAAAGTAACAAATATTTTGTTTTATTCTAGTCTTAGGGCTGTTGCAAACGAGCGACAGTATGCTCAACCCTGGTCAAGTCACTGTTGTCTCAAAATATCGCGCGAGGATCGCAGACTGTCACTGCTATCGCGAACTGCCGCGCGACGGCCACCAACGCTGGTTGCCGACTGTTACCGATCAGGGTCGCCAGCTGTCGCTGGCACGCTGTCGCTCGTCTGTCAGAGCCCCTCAGCGTGACTCCGGCACATCCTTAGCTGCTTAGAAGCCCTGGGTGTGCCTTCGAGTATTTTAGCCGCATAACGTCCACTGCTTAACATAGGCCTTTCATCTCCTAAGGATTTCCAAAATGACCAATCCGCTCTAGGCTTGCGTCCAGCGCTTTCCAGCAAAATTTTTCCCAGACAGAAAAAATAAAGTCACTCCGGGGGCTTGACGTCAACCCTCCACAAAAATATAGTTGTTGCACAGGATATTGTAACTGATTTTATCTGTTTGTCCCTATGGTTGACTGGGAGAGAACGCTATTAGCGTTTATTTATTAAAACTTTATTGTGGATCAATAAAGTTTTAATAAATAAATAAATATTTGTCCTTAGTACTTTAGTCTCTTACGACTTTATTCTAAATCGAAATCTACACGGCACGCCACGTCGATGTACACATTGAGTATAAAGCTAGTCGCACCTTCCCCTTCTTCCCCGGCTTCCCCTTCTTGCCACGCTTGCCCGGCTTGCCAGCGGAGCGCCGCCGGCCGCCGCCCGAGCTCTTCCGCTTGCGGCCGCCGCCGCCGCCGCCCGCGCCGCTCGCTCCTTCCCCGCCCTCGGGGTCGAAGTCGGAGTCGCCCTCTTCCGACCCGCTTGGGTTGAATGAACCCTGTACAACGCAAGTAGATAGTGGTTAGTTACTTGATAAACAGGAAAAAAACATTTATAGCCAACTGAATACATCATAGTGGTTGTTCTTAAAAAAATACTAAAATTTGCAAGTTCAGTTATTAATTATTATCTCAAAGAACTGGTGGTAGGTAACTTACATCTGAATCTTCTGAACCATCTTTAGCCGGTTTAGGACCTTTGACTTTTGGTTCAGGGTCACTTTCATACTCCTCGTCTGAATAACCTGTTTTATAATAAATAATTACATAATGTTAGTTTCAAAGCACTTCATAAGACTACTACTTGGCTCAAATCTATAAGACAATACTGTCTATATTAAATCTGATTACACAAAAGAGTATGGAATTAGTTATTAGTTGTAAAAAAGCCTATTTTAACGCGTATCCAGGTTCATGCCGTACTAAAGAGTCCGTTTTCTAACTTGTCCTGGCTGGGAATGGAACCTAGAACATCCGAGTGCCGTACTAGCGTCATCATCATCCGAGCGTATTCCCGGTTGCATCCTCAGCGGTAACGTTTCAGAGCTCTGGGTTCGCTACCTTACCTAAGTGATTTAACGAGGTTACTGGTTCTTACACAGAGCGGCTGCCGTCTGATCACCGCAACCAAAAGGGTAGACGAGAACCAATCCTAAGATAGGTTTAAGCAATGGCGTTCGGGGTCCACAGCTTTACGTACCTTCCGAAGCACGGAATTAATAAAATTTTCGGATAATCAGGTGATTCAAGCCTGCTATATCCTAACCAGACTGTAAACAACTATTCACAAAGTATGCTTTTTAGTGGGATTTGAACCCACGACCTCCGGATCACAGGGCAAACGCCTTGACCACTGGACCACGGAGGCAGTCAAGTGACGGATTAGCGTGATAACCTAACAAGTGTATGGTATAGTGACCTCTGTTGTGCACTTTGAAGGCGGCGGACCGGCGCGGCCGGCCGCCGGGCGCGCTGGCGGGCGAGGAGGCGGGCGTGCTGCGCGCCACGCCGCGCGCGTGCGGGGAGTTGGCCGTGGGCTGCTGCAGGAAGCCCACCAGCCGCGCCGACAGCTCCGAAGCACCACCTGGATACATCAGATTGATGAATGTAAATGAAGCGAAATCCGTGTGGTTCCTAGCAGAGTAGAATAGGACCACTTCAAGTCTTGCCGTGGATGTCGTAGAAGGCGACTAATTAGGAAGCACAAGCTAAACAAAGCTTCTTTGTTTATAACATCAAACATCTAGCCAGCGTGGAGAGCATAGGCCAAATCCTTTAACTGCTTTGGCTAATAATGACTAATAATATGTATTTATTTCAGCATATAAATATTTTATTTCGCTTTAAGGTTTTTTATTAAAGCTACAAAAGATTGAAGCAGCGAAACCATTATGTGAATAAAATATTTTACACAAAATTTGAAAGTGATTTATTTCATACCAAGAAACACTATCACTCTCAGTAAAATCTATGTGCTGGTACAGTCTCCAATGATGAACAATGGTGAGCTCAACAATTCAACATAGTTTGATTTTGCACCTGATATAACTATATTGAAATCTTGGAATCAGAATCACTTCTAGACCACAAACCCGTAAGACATAGACTTATTTTAGCAACTTTTTTACTCCCAAACTTCTAATACAATTGGGTATCCTACTGACTTTACAATGTGCGCGGCCGTTGCCCTCCCCACTCGACAGCCGCCGCACGCCAGTCGCCCAGTAGCGGGCGGTGACATTCAAATGGGAGATTTTTGTATGCATTGGTGGCGGATGCACACAAAGTAGTCTAGATCAAATACCATATGGTATACATTTGTCGACGTCGACATCTTTGGTTTTTATTATGAGACAAGGTACATATGACAGAATATGTATTTTTTATTTCGCTTATTCTACTTCACCCTGTAATGTTGAGCAATCCTTTACTTCAGCAATCATTTACTTCCAATTATTTAAAGTCCTCCATCTCCAATGTTTGCAATGCCTCGGCCTCAGAAGCCTCAAGAAAATCTAGATACTTTTATGTTGTGATGGGAACACGGCTCACCTTTCTTGTCGAGGTCCAGCATCTCGCACATGGTCCTCAGCTGCTTCATCTCCATCTTGCTGGTCTCCTCCAGCTTGGCCTTGTAGTCCGACGAGCCGATGGCCCATTCGTATCCTTTGAACTTCTTGATGTTACGCTTCACGTTCCGGTCCAGGCATAGTTGCTGTAAAAGGTGTCTCTATGAGTATAATGTAGGACCAGCTAACTATAATACTATGCGAACATTGTCAAGCGCAAAAGTTATTCCATCAAAGGTACATTCAAGTAATTGAAACTTAAAAACTACAATACAATACCTTTTATTACACTAAAGGAAAATACAGGACATAATTATCTTAAAAACTAGAAAATGCGGCCTTATCGCTAAGCAATTTCTACCAGGCAACCTCGCTCAAATAGAAAAAGGGATGGGAAATATAATAAACATACTTATATACAATATTGATAATAAACATACATACACCTAATACTTAAATACATACAACTTACACAAAGAAAACATAACAGGACAAAATGAAGAAACTAAGTAGAAACAAGGGAAGGAGATAACCTTTCCTTATACAAGTACAAAGTTTTTTAAAACTACATCTTTTTTTCCGCCAAGAGCGGACATTGACTGGCGGAAAGTTGACGCTGCATCATGCAACAGTCATTTTATATCTTAGGGTCATTTTGCGCGATGATAATGTTTGAAGTTACTCATCCATAGTTCACTGTGTAGGATGGACAACACTCAACGGCCCACACTAATCATTAAGTTTGTATTGTGATATTGCAAACAAAAAGACATATACACAACACACCCAGAACAGAACCGACAAAAAATACTGAAAATAAGTGCAAGCCCATGCTGGGATTCAAACCCAGGACCTCCAAGTGAAGGATAAGAGTATGGTACTCAATTCACTACATTCAGCTGTAAGGTACCCGCGCCCTTCCATTTTTAAGAGATTAAACATTTAACTCAAGACTGTTCAGAATGGAAAAATGGAGGAAGGCCTTTGCCCAACAGTGGGACACGTGATGGCTGGAAATGAAAAAAAATATTAAATAGTTTCCCGAGGGACCTTCCTCAGAAAACTATATCTCTTAAAAATGGTAAGGCGCGTGCGAAGCAGCAAGTGCAAAGTTTATTATAAAAAATAAATATTAACTTACGCCATACAGGTACTGATGTAACAGCTTCTGGTCCTGCGTCTTAAACCGCGATAAAGAGATCTCGACGTTACTGATGTGGCCGAGCGGGATGCCCTTGCCGGCTGGCAGCGGCACGGGCGGCTCCGTGGGCTGCGAACAAGTACATTGTGTTAACAACATAAGAAATTTATTGGGCTTAACTCAGCTTGATGTGTCCTTAGTATAAAAAAAAAAAGTTTCTTGGTGACATATTAAGTCAAGCTTTTTCCTAATCTTTAGAGAACATTGTTGATGAATGTTAAATTATTATAGAAACTGACAATAGTATTGTAAAACCATTGAAAAACAATCAAAACTCATTTTATTTTGAATATAACGCACAGTGGAGCGTATATTTCATGAAAACCTGTATTTTGTGACAGAATACACTGGATTCCGGCGTTTTACCTTACCTCCCCTACTTAAGTGCAAGGTTTTTTGACGCCGTGAACAAATTGAGACTTTTCTATTTGATCAACCACTAATTGGGTAGATGACTGGGTCAAAAATAAATTATTTGTTACTGTTATAAGAATAAAACTAGTGTCAAAAAAAATTGTGTCACTTGTCATTGATCATATCCATTTTCAACATGATTTTAGATTTATGAATGCAGAAAAACTGATATTAAGAGCTCTATTTGACTCCAAAAATCTATGACGTCACGGTTTTGTTTTTCATACAAATCCCATAGAAATTTGTTTGTTTTGTTTAAACGTTTAGATAAAGTGTCTGATTTGACTTTTTGTCATCTAGCAGATTTTATTGAGGAAATTACCTCTTTCTTGGGCTTGGGTTTGGGCGCCTCCTCTTCCTCTTCTTCCTCTTCCTCCTCCTCGCCTTCCTCATCACCCTCCTCTTCGTCACCTTCTTCATCGTCTTCCTTTGCCTCCTTTGCCTTCTTTGCTGGTTTCTTTACCCTAGATATTACACATAGTAAATAAGAAACAAGTCAGAAAAAATATCTATGTATGTTTCAACTCAGTGGCCATAGGAAAACGGTTGTAAGTGTCAATTGCTTGAAAAGTTCAAAGTTCTTTATCAGCAGCTAAGAGTTACAATGATCTGATAAGGCGTTGTGTATGTCCTTATCTCTAAGGATGTAGAAATAATTTGTACAAGTATGCACTCAATTGGCTGTTAAGTAGCAAGCGTACATAGAACCAAACATAATGTTTTATCTACTTGAGTAATTCTTAGAATCTAAATAACATTTAGACTTACTTCTCTTTAGGCTTTTTCTTTTTGTCCTCCTCCTCCTCTTCGTCAGCTTCCTCTCCCTCCTCATCCTCCTCCTCTTCTTCTTCATCCTCGTCCTCCTCTTCTGTATCCTGTCATTAAAAAATTGGATTTTGAAAACAATTTAAAATTGAGACTTAAGTGCAAGTAAAAAAGTCCAAAACTATAGGTTTATTAAACGGAGACGCATATTGGCGGGACCTTAGGAGATTCCGTTCTGTATACTCTTACTGTCTTCTGTGGTTGTGTGTAACATGCAGTTGGGCATCAAATGTTGTCGAGTGGACACGTGAGGTGGTGAATTGCCATCTTACATCACAATTGGACGGACAATAAAGGACGACTGCTCGAATTAATTAATTTCTAACCCGTGTTTTTTTTTTCTATAAAATTATAACCACCACCGCTGAAATCAACACTAGTTCCTCTGGCGACATGTTGTCGACGACTGATAACGCGTAGACAGACAGACAACATAAGTTTTGAGCTTCCATTGTGCAACATGTCTCGCGCGAAATGTTGCATAGTGGATACGAGGCTTTATGAAAATATTAGTGCGGCTCGCAGACAAAAAGGCGTAATTAGTTCAAGGTTCGTTACCGAAGTCCACACAAGGTCTACTGAAAGAAATTTATTTAGAAATAAGTAGCACCTAAGTACTATGTTTTCCTTATTTTTTTATGTGTATGTTTGTAAATTTCCAAGTGTACTTGAATAAATAAAATAAATAAATAAGATTTTTGCAATTTCTCAAAGCAACAGTCAAAAAACTGTAGTAGACTTATTTTCCTACCTCTTTCTTGGCCTTTTTCTTGGGAGCTGGCTTTTTGGCGGCCTTGTCGTTTTCCTTTACGTCATCCTTGTCGTCATCTTCATCATCATGTGTCTCTCCGTTTTCCTCCTAAGCAAAAAGTAAGAATTTTCTTGTTATTGCCAATAAGTCATGAAATCATAGGAATTATGATTATATGATTTTAGACCGAAAGAAACAAGGAACTTTAATTATCTACATACAATACAAAATCTGTGTCTATTATACATATAGTGCCGCCCGAATGTAAACTTTAAGGCCAACAAAAACTGGATCACGCGGCGAATTCAGCACGTCCCACTCACACACCGTACGTGCGATAGAAACAGGCGACTTACGCGACCATTGGCCAAAGAAATCGTTTACAAATCTAGAATGCTTACGAAATGGCAAAGCCATTCCCAAAAATTATACCTAAAGTTATAGCTCTCCCCTTCTACTTTATTGCACTGACAGTTTGCAGGAAAGGGACGCCTATAACTTTAGGTACATTTTTTGGGAACGTTAGGTATTTAAATATAAGCATTATAAAAATATGAGCTTTATGTGCGTGGCATTAAGTTTAATTTTCAATGTTGTTTTTGCGAGATTATTATTCGTAGTTATTCTAGATAGTATTATAAATTCTTTGTCTTTGGCAGATTTCCTTGAGCCCAGGGTGGCCAGATATTAGCACCAAAACAAACCTTTTTCAGATCACTGTCAGGCTTTGTGTCCTTCTCATCCTTAGAATCGTCTGCAGCAGCGTCGTCGCTCTTGCCGTTTTCGGTGGCTTTTGCGTCGCCTAAGACAAAGAGAACAATTGTCAAGACCGTAATCGCTCCAAAATTATACCATCTAAATACTGATGAGGACATGCTTTAATTTATGGTTTTTAATTTGAGTGACACCTATAAAACAACAATATTTTTACAAATAAAAAAGAAAAGTAAAATAGAACAACAGGCACAAATGGCAAAGTACTTTAAACAAATCTTTTCTTGATCCAATGGATGCAAATTAAAGTTTTTTTAAGATGAAAGTAAGGCAGTACGCAGTTTTTAAGTTGAAAGCAGTAAAGTTTCGCCACAAAAGCGACTAACCCAAAAAGCGACTTCAAAAAAGGAAGAGCTTCTCAATCCGAATTTTTAATGTATGTTTCTCAATAACTTTTCCGTTTTTAACCGATTTCAAACATTATTTTCTTGTTTAAAAGGGTATATATACGCAAGTTGCTCCCATTGCCACCAAATAAAGATCTTTAATTGGAATCCTCAAGTAATCGAGGGAAGTCCTCAAATATTCTAGGCATACAGTGATTTTTATGTTTGCGTCAGTAAATCGAGCAATGCAAATCATTCAGAAAAGATTTGGTGAAGAACTAATGAAGAAACCAAAAATTGAAGTAGCTTTTTTTTGTTTAAAATTATTAAAACCACACTATACAATATACCTATATGTCATTTCATTCGCATAAGAAAACCGTCAATTGGCCGCGCTACTATCGCTCTTGTAATCGTGGCTTAATTGACATAGTAACTGATCAAAAAGTGCTGGACTAAACGGTAGACCTATCTAAATACAAACGGACATAAGTATTATTACCACGAGTGATGTAATTCCGTAATTAAACGTTATCAGTGCACGATTTGTGAAGATTTTTGATAAAAACGCCTTTACAATACGGGACATGATAAACTGGAGATAAAGCCGTTTCACAGATATTCGATGCGACGTCCGATATGCGTAACGATCAAAATTTTACTTCCATATGGTCTGACTTCTGGCGCAGACCGTTAAAGCCGATAGAGGAAATGGGCGAAAATCCGAATTATGTTAAGCGATGCGGCTAGTCACCAATCACTATTTTGATTCCCTCTTTTTTACCATCTTCCCTTACGCTCACCGTTACGGCACCGTTGGCCTTTGAGGTCTTATAGCGTTTTCACACGCGCCGCAGCGGCCGCGTATCTACCAACTGACCTTTTCACTGGGTGCATGCAAACATGTGCAAAACTCATGCGCGCGGCGAAATGTGTAACGCTCTTCCTCCCTCGTTAAAGATAAAGATGTAATAATCATAGATCGGAATCTGGGTGCTATTTGGGACGATATCACTAATATGGATATGACTCAACTATGAATCCCGGGAATTCTCGGGAAAAATATTTAATATTATTAAAAATGTGTGAAATAGTGTTTATTTTAAAAATCCGTTTATTTATTAATTCAGTGTTTAGATTTACACAGTAGAGACTTAATAATATTAATATAGGGTCATCTTAAAAAGTGCAACAGAAAATAATGAAAACGCTCCAGATATGAAACCGATTTTATTTTCTAAATGAAAATATATCAATGGATACTTACTTTTAACAGTACACAAATATTTTTAGCGAAATTTTTCCGAGCTATTTACATCCAACAAGTCTTACATAATAGAAAAAAAAAATCTAATTGAAAAATATTTTTCGTATGGCTGTAGTGTTTCTGAAATAGTAAAAAGAGCAGCAGTTTTATGCAAGAGAGAGAGAGATGCAAGAAACAGCTCAGAATCCATAGCAATAAGAAATGCAAAAAATGTAATAAATAAAGAAACCCTAGAAACAGAGTTAAAAGAATAGATGAATATTTCAGTATTATCAAAATTTCAATACTTGAATTAGAAAAAAGTTATATAACGATCAGTGACGCATTTCTTGCATTCGATTCTGTAAGAACTGTATTAATTTGGAAAGCATCTGAAAGTTTATATAACAAAATCGATAAAGTTATTGAAAGAAATCCTGACATAGAAATTATTCGAGATTATTCAGAAAAACTTGAAAAAGGGTTCGAAATAGATGACCATAATATAAAGTATTATAAATTTGCACCATTAACGTCTTCAGACGTTGAACGATCTTTTTAAATTTATAAATGGATATTGCATGTAAAAAGAAACAGACTAAGTGACGAAAATATAGAAAAACTTATGGTTATCTATTTCGATTGACATTAACCACAACCAACCTTCTGATGAACTAAGTAGGTTTAGATATCCAAAAGGTTTTCATCGGAAGTTTACCTACTAAAATACTTTCTCAAAAGTCTAACCCTATTTCATACCAAACTAATTTGTTCTAGGCCAAACCAATATATTCTATTCAATGAGTTTAGTTTAGCTTAGAAAATCTAGTAAAAAAACTGATTTGGCTTAAAACAAACTAGTTTGGCCTGTTATTGAGTTTGCCCAGTAACATTATTATTGATTCAGATTATGCTGATATGTTTATGTCAATCGATCTAGTTATCTCCCTCGCAATTTGTTCCAGAAAATATATATATTTTTTTTAAATTGTATACACGAAATTAAGCATTCAATACTCTCTCAGTACCTAATACATTCCTACACTTTTCGTTTTCAAAACATCAGTTCGAGTGAGATTGTCGATCTTGAAAACGATACGACACTCAAAAATGTTTAAACGGCACTGTTATACGTATATGTTTGAATTTATGTTTTAATTTGATTGTTTGCGTTTGTTTGTTAAATTATTTATTTAAAACTAGCTGACCCGGCGAACTTCGTTTCGCCCGTTCCCGTTCCTTTTCCCATATTTTCTCACCGTTTAAACCTTCCCTGGACTACGACAAACATTTTAAGACCAAAATTATCCAAATCGGTTCAGCCGTTCTCAAGTTTTAAGCAGACTAACGAACAGCAATTCATTTTTATTTATATAGATAGATATACTTTATGTATGAAATTATTGTTTCATTTACTTATAAAAAAATACTATTAAAATACAATTTTCTGACAATATACATTTTTAGGGTTCCGTACCCAAAGGGTGCAAACGGGACCCTATTACTGAGACTCCGCCGTCTGTCCGTCTGTCTGTCTGTCCGTCAGTCACAGGGCTCTATCTCTTGAACCGTAATAGCTAGACACTTGAAATTTTCTCAGATTATGTATTACTTTGGTCGCTATAACAACAAATACTAAAATAAAAAAGTTAAAATTTAAAGAGGGTCGTCATACAAAAAACGTGTTTTTTTAGCGTTTTAAAACATTGTACGGAGGTACGGAACCCTTCATGTACGAGTCCGACTCGCACTTGCCCGTTTATTTTATTGTGTGAAATATCATACAGAGAAAAACGTTGTTATAAAGGTACCGATTCCGATTCCCAAAAATTCCCGAGAATGTTGGTCATATCCATACTTTTGATAGTAATAGCACCCAAGATTCCGATCACTGGTAATAATGCATCTTTATTTAAAAAATAGAAGCTTGTATTGTATACAGGGTGACTTTTTATAAAAAAAAGTTATTAAAAATCGATAAAAATATTTTGTCCTTCCTTACAAAATCCGTTTGGCTGAGCGCTGATTTGTATGGAAGGACGAAATTTTTTTATCGATTTTTAATTACTTTTTTATAGAAAGTAGTTCATTATTATGGACTGAACTTGCTGCAAAAATTTAGCAGGTGGATAAAAAATTAGCCTGTATAGAGTAAAAGTTGAATATGCAGCTTGTGCTTTGTCAGATCCTGAGCACGCGCTTTCAGCAGTTATTCACTAGTTATGAACACGAACTGTTAACTCGCGACCCCTCTTACTACCACATAATTCGGAAACCCCTTGACCGATGTGGCTCATGTTTAAATTTAAAAATGTTTGTCTCATCTACCCGCAAAACTTTCGAATTTTCGTCGCACACCCGTAAAATTTTCGATCAAAGACACTTATGAATAGACAATATGCATGTGATTCAGAAACGAACAAAAAAAATGATGTGTATACTTCATTGCTAAAGAAAAATACCCATATATATATCTTTTCAATTTAACGTGTTTCCATTGAGAAATTAATTATTTAAAAGCTGTATTTTTAAAATTCCCTCGCAAATTTCCGAAACGCCACGTGACGTCATGAAACACTGTCAAACTTAATTTTCTAAATAGTCTGTGCTGTCAATCACAAATTAAAAAGAAGAAGACTATCTGTCACTGTCAATAAGTCATTTGTAATTTGCAGTGTTACCAGATTGGGTATTTTTTTCGCAATTCTGGGTAAAAATGGGAAATTTTAGAGAAAAAAAATAAATCTTTTGGAGAATTTTGGGTATTTTTTTTCTTAAATAATATAAATTTGTTTAATTAATTACGGTAGGTAGTACATTATCTTATAGCTTATAGTAGCAGGCAGCTAGTCTACTACCTATTAAATTATAAATAATTGAAGTAGGTACTTACAATACTACTGTGTAGTTTTGCAAAGGATGACACTACTCATTTTGCTCACAATATGTATTTTTTGTTCACAATAGGTATGTACAGTTGCAGTTGAATGGTATAATCAGCTAATTTACTAAACCTCTAGCTATTTGGCATTACAGCTCGGTTTTGTAAAACAGCGAACCCTAATACGCGGAATGATTCCTTACATTTGCATATTTGGGCATATGAAAATATATTTTGTCAGGTGCAGTTACGATGTTATTTTTGCACATAGGAACCATACAATATTTATAATAAGATTTTGTGCGCCCTTCCATTTGTAATGAATTGATATTAAAATCTTTAATCACTCACTTATAATCACAAATTAGATAGTATTACTTATAAAATAAAACTGTGAATCCAAAACTTCGTTGTTTTGTTGATAATATTTTGAATTTGTAATTTGCACTTGACTGACACTGACATATAAGTGTTTCTATGACATTGACAATGCACGGTGACGTCACAGAAAAAAGCGCAAAATGGCAGCGTTTAAAGTCGTCCAAAAATAATAGTAATTTTAATTATTTTTTTAAGCTTATTTAATAATATTCTGTAAGTGTTATATTTTTTTCCGGTTATATAATAACTTATAGAATCGTTTAAAAAAATAAAAAAATAACATGAATATACCCTATTGTGTATACGTTAGACTTTAACACGACTTCGGACCAATAGAGTTTTTAGGTTCGAACCACGTAGGATTGTCTGTACCTAGATTCAAATATGAGCCAAATCAGTCTAGCTCTTCACAGTTAGGGGCGAACTACTAGTGTGCAATCCTCCGTTTCGAGCCTAGACGTTTCTATTAGTTTCGGCTCAGTACCGATACAATAATATTCAATTTGGTCGAGATCGCAGTGACTGAGCATTGAGTGGGACATTTACTTGATCATGTTTTACGAAATTAACATTAAAGCTTTCAAGTTACAAGGTAAAAGTTTCTGCAACTGTGTATTCAATAACATAAAAAAATTCAATTAGAAGACTAATTGACCAAGTGAGCGGAGCGTCTCCGTTTCTGCTTCGGCAAAAATTATTTCGTGTGTCCGGATTCCGGAATTCCGGCTGTTCTCGCCTACAGGTCGCATACATTTCTTAACCGATTCTAGTGAAATTTTGTGAGCAGGTTCGATAATTGGGTAGATGACTGGGTCAAAAATAAATTATTTGATACTGTTATGAAAATAAAACGTCACAAAATAGTGTCGTTTGTCATTCATCATATCCATTTTCAACATGATATTTGATTTTTTTATGCAGAAAAACTGATGTTAAGTGCGCTTTTTGACTCCAAATATCTATGACGTAATGGTTTTGTATTTCATACAAATCCCATAGAAAATGTTTGTTTTGACATTTAGAAAAAAGTGTCTGATTTGACTTTTTGTCATCTAGCAGATTATATAGATTTTTGTCGATTCAGTTTTTCGCAATTTGCGTATAAGGAAAAACGGAAGTTGAGAACTTTAAAAAAATAAAATTTTCATACATTTCGATTTTTTTTAAAAGGCACATCTTTTTTGTCCTAACATCATTTTATCCAATAAGCTTCCAAGTGGTCAGACTAGGGGTGTGATGCAAAGGCAGACTCACACAAGGTCTGCAGCTAAGAGAGCCACTAGAACTAAAAGATACAAAATAATATACACTTCAATATTTATTCGGTGATTGTGCGTCCCTTTCTAGCAAAAAGCTGCGCGTGTGCATTCACACATGCCGCATGTGTATAAACGCTCTTCGTATAATGTGACGTCACATTTTAAAATCGCTAGGGATGTCCGAAACTACAAACGTTTATTTCGCTTAGGGGGCGTCCATAAATTACGTGAGATGTTTAAGGGGGGGAGGGGGTCGAGTCAAATCTCATCTAATCTTACGTTGGAGGTGGGTCTAGTCAAATATCACGCAATTTTTTTTCTGATTGAAACAAAAAAAAATTATACTATTTTGGTCCATTTAATCCAGATTGTACATGCTTAAGATTTAATCTTAAGCGTAATCGTAATGCGATTAAGATCATTACAATACAATACCCTTTATTGCACAAAAGTAAAAAACAGAACAATTATCTTAAAAATTAGGAAATGCGCTCACTCACTAATTCGTTTGAAAGAAAATAATTTCATTCATACTTCGACGTTATACATCTGACTATCAAACCACCATATTTGTTTTATACCAAATAGCTCAATTTAATCTGAATTTAAGGTACAGTGTAGCCCGTCCTTTGTTTTTGCGCCACTGTTAGCCGAACAGGCTAGATCAGAACGAAGTTGAAGGAGCAGATGATTTTACTGATTTTACTGAAAATCATATGGACATGTTGGTTCCAATAGTCTCTCTTGAGACCGCGCATGATTCTCCATGGACTGAATTAGAGTAGATATTCTTTTTTTAATCACAGTAGTTACGATTTAAGTATTCTATTGTTAAATTTTTATTACACTTAAAATTAAACTCTCAGCAATATTGATTACTAGTCTACTAGTCGTAAATAAAAGCACGAAGCAATTTTTTTTTCTTTTTACAATAACAATTTGAAAAATCTCACGTGAGATTGGAGGATGGGGGAGGGGGTTGAATAAAATCTAACGACATCTCACCATTACAGAAAATTTTAAAAAACACTTAAATAAGAATCATTTAAAAAATAAAAAAAAAACATGAATATACCCTATTCCATTTTTGAATTTTAAATAAAGTAAAAAAGAAAAGAGTATTGACCATTTGAATTTGACAAGTCGGTGAGAAAAATGGAGCTTACGCGGGAAAATTTTTGTGCAATAATTTTTCATAACTTTCGTCGAGGTTTATCTCAAGAACAATGTCTTGTCGAGCTTGTTTCTATTTATGAACTTGAAGCACCTAGTAAAACGACTATATATCGTTGGTATTCTGAGTTTCGTCGTGGACGTTCCTCTCTTACCAAAGTCCCTTCTACTGGTCGGCCGACATTAACAGCGGCAACACAAGATAACATCGATGCTGTACGCCAATTAATAAAAGAAGATAGACATGTGACATACGAGCAGATTTGGGTTTTTCTCAGCATTGGTATGACAGCCATTCAGACCATTTTACATGATGAACTGGGTGTCAAGAAGTTAATTTCACGCTGGGTGCCCCACCGTTTGACCGAGAAACAAAAGTCGGCTCGTGTAAATTGGTGTTGGTCTGCTCTGCAACGGTTCAATAGAGGGAGCTCAAATGCAGTTTACAATATCGTCTTTGGGGATGAATCGTGGATTTATTCATATGAGCCCGAAAGAAAACATCAATCGGCAGTTTGGGTCTTCGAGGGTGAGGTCAAGCCAACAAAAGTTATTCGCTCACGCAACGTGTCGAAAAAAATGGTCGCTTCGTTTGTATCGAAAACTGGTCATGTGGCTACGATTCCTTTACAAGAACGAAGGACGGTTACTGCTAATACACAACACAACAGTTTGTTTGCCGGAAGTCATAAGAGAACTTCGTAAAATTAATCCGAATCGTCGTAATCCTTCACGACGATAATGCAAGCTCACATACCGCACGCAAAACAAGCGCGTTTTTAAATCTGGAAAACGTGGAGTTGATGGGCCATCCTCCGTATAGCCCTGACCTGAGCCCCAATGATTATTTTACATTCCCAAGAATTAAAGATATGCTATGTGGTCAACGGTTTCACGGCCCAGAAGAGGCGGTCGAAGCTTACAAATCAGCTGTTTTGACTGTATCCACTTCAGACTGAAATTACTGTTTCAATAATTGGTTTGATCGAATGCAAAAGTGCATTGACTGTCACGGAGAATTCTTCGAAAAACAATAAAAAGTAAACATTATTATATTATCTTTGTACTTTTTTCTATTCCCGATCTTTCGGTGTGGCCCTCGTACAGAGGGTCGTGCTCCTGCAGTGGAGAAAAAAAGAGCTGATGATGAGTATTAGTTCAGGTACACTTGGCAATTTGCAAACAATATACAAAAAAATAAAAAATGAACGGGCAAGTACGTGTCCGACTCGTAGATACAACGCTGAAGAAACACGTTTATTGTATTACTAGCAGCTGACACTCCGTTATCTGGTCTCTGCGAAGAGCGACCGTCGCGTATTCGCGGAGTCCGCGGGCGGGGCCACGTGCTTAGACCGCGTCCACGGACACGCGGCGAGGTGTGCGACGCGAGCCGCCGTAAAATTTCCATAGTTGCCGCGCCTTGCCGTGGAGGCGGCCTTACGCTTATTCCAAAAAAGCTTCGTTTAAAACAGTTTAAAAAAAACAAGTCAGTACCTATAAATTTAAAAGCATCCCAATACAGACTATCATTACATGCATTTTAATGTACCTAACTGTCATTTAGATATTGGTGATAAGTGGAATTAGTAAGCCACCAAAAGCAAGCTTTGTGTTGTTTAAAAATCATGTAATTTTGCATAAGTATTTATTTTATTTATTTATGAATTATATGATAACGGAGATCAATTTTCGACTAGTCCCGTTTGGAAAACCATTGTTCTTAATAATAATATTAAACACGTAGGGCGGTGAAAATAAACGTACCAAATCGCATTAATTAGCCTCCGGGGCTGGAAGCGAGGGTGATCTATATTGATGTGAGAATTTAACATTTCTCGCCACTTAGGGCTTAGGGTGAGCGGGAAAAATAATAATCTACATGAAAACATAGCTATTTTACATATAACAGGTAAATAAATATATAGTGTGACATGCTTAAATTCGTCTGTCGTTAACTCTTGTTTGACTAAGTACTTATAAATCACTGGCCAAATAAACTTAACTTTTTTGTATCAAAATCCATAAACTTAACATTATAAAAACCTAAATACGGTTTTAAAACTTTTTGTAGTGTTGTTTATTTTTCGTGTGTAAGTAGCCAAGTACGTAGTACGTGTACGTTTCGTGTGTAAGTAGCCATCTACGTAAGTAGGTAGTCTAGTGGCCAAGTTCTACTTTTACTTTTACAGAAAATTAAAGGCAACAAAATACAAAATGCAGGCCTTGTCACCCGAAATGAAAGCTTGTCGATTAATTGATCTGATGAAATTTAAGGGCGAGTCCAGCTTGCGCGTTGAGGATTCAGTTACAAGTTCATATACATATCTAGTATGAACTTCTATAAGTTTTTCGTTTAGTGATTCGACACATTTAAATACCATAGACTTCTTTTTTTAGGGTTCCGTACCCAAAGGGTGCAAACGGGACCCTATTACTGAGACTCCGCTGTCTGTCCGTCTGTCACAGGGCTCTATCTCTTGAACCGAAATAGCTAGTCACTTGAAATTTTCACCGATTATGTATTACTATGAGACTAAAATTTTAAGAAAAAATCATTAACCAAGATTACAAGAAAACCAAGAAGTAAAAAGTCCAGTAAATAAATGGGCAAGTGCGAGTCGGACTCGTACATTGTTTAAAAGCGCTGAAGAAACACGTTTATTGTATGACGACCCCCTTTAATTTTTAACTTTATCTTATTTTTAGTATTTTTTGTTATAGTGGTCATAGAGTATGACCACCAAATAAGATAAAGTTAAAAATTAAAGATACTGATTTGAGCGAGAGCCCGCTTTGCCGCGCTGCGTAGCGATGCATAGCGAGGCGCAGCGGGCTCTCACACTTTTTGTCTAGTAAACAAGTTCTATATTTCATTCACGTGCGCGCTACGTCGCGTCTCGGTGTGAACGGACCCATAATTCACAAATCTTTTTTTAAAATGTCTAAAACCCCATAAGTGGCCGCAATATTTGAAATACATTAATTTACGTTATAAGTCCGTCTTTGAGTCACATACATAAATATATATGTGTACCAAATTTCAACTCAAATCAATCCAGTAGTTTCGTAACAAATTGGCTGTGCGAGCTGTGACAGACGGACAGAGATATTTACGGAAACCTAAAAATCTAGGCGTGTTGTATTTTTACCCAACTTCAAAAAATAGAAGGTTCTATGTTCGACTGTATATTTTTTTGTGTATGTTCAATTTCTTTGACATGCGTCGTTGACGTCATACGTCATATCATGAGTAAGTTTGCGGGAAACCCGTTGTCGTTTGGCTCAGGCGGACCGCGCAGTCCAGGGACTTTTGGGGTAACCGAATAGAGTGTTTTGAACACTGTTTTTCATTTATGTTTTATAAGTAAAACAGAAAGAAACTGTAACACTTTAAATCTGTTTTTGCAAAAACAGGTATGAACCTGTTTTTGCAAAAACAGATTTAAAGTGTTTTACACTTATGAAAGTGTTTATAACTGTTACAGCCAATAAGGTTTAAATTGGCATAACTATGCGACGGATCACGCGGCGTTGCCACTTCGCGCACACAGACACATATAAAGCCCAAAGCGGCAACAGCGCCGCGCGCTTTGACGATACCGGCAGCCAATAGGTACTTCCCCATATCCGTGCCCATACCACCCCATACTTTGGTAGCATAGCGTTCGCAATAGCGTTGTAAAGTGACGGTCACGTTCAATGCGTCCGCTGAAAATGTCTGAGCATATTGGACAATTTCGACATATGTCTGGACATTTATGACAGATATGGACAAAAAAGACAAAATCGAATTTATAGTGTTTTTATTCAAATTATAAAACGTATGGTTTTTATCAATTAACAAAAAATATTATTTAGTTAGCTATAATCAGTCTATACCTCTATCTCGTGATTCTCCTCATTTTTTAAATTCTTGAAATCACTTATTTGAATTTTGTTCTATCATAAGCTCGATTGATAACCACAACCTCTGAAGATTTTCATCCGGCACAGCCTCTATGCTTCGTCGAAATCTAATAGCCATTAAGTTTCTCTCACAGGAACAACTTGGTAACAAACGGGATTCCTCAGACGTTTGTGTTCCATGATCACATTTCTTCCTTTTTAATTTTGCTCTTATCATTTTCTTTAATTCTTCATTTTCATGAATTGGAACGTTTTTTTCTTTATCCATGCTTTTCACAAAAAAAAACCTCAATATAATTTAACGTCAAAGAAATTGAACTAGTTAACGTAATGAATTACACATAAAACAATCGTAGAATAATGATAGAAACTGAAGCCATAGACCATAGTTATAATCATTAGACGTCACAATGCTGAACGGGGAAACCCCTCTGCTGCGATGCATTGGTAGCAATGTAGCGTTCACAAATGTTTAAAAAAAAATTTAATACACAGACTAATATGAAAATATAATGAATAATAAAAAACACAATTAGAGTTTTTTCAAATATGATAAATATACTGATTATTGATCTAATGGATCAGTATCGGATAGTGCGTAGTTTTCTGGGCACCGATCGCGCTAATTTTGAACGGTTTTGCCATTCGAACGTAACGTATTTGGTTCTGGTTTGGATTTGGTTAATCCGATGTAAAAAATGGTATCGCGCTATTTTTCTTGAACGGTTAAATCGTTGACGTTACCACATCGTTACCAAAAGAAGTCCAAAGTTGAAACGTTTAGAGCATACAACTAGTATGCATTAAATACTAGGTATTTATTTCGTTATCGATGATTGGCTGTATGGCCTAGTCCCGTTGCCAACCCAAAATGGATGAATAAGCCAATAAAAAAAGTAAACTTTTCAAATCGATGACACTTTAGGTATGTCAAAACTCAAAAGTTTCAAATCTTCTGAATCTTTGTTTGAATGAGATTGTGAATTTGTGAGTGAAAAATTGTATTTTTTACCAATAGGTAAGTATTGTTTTTCTAAAATAATTAATCAGTAGGTATACATGTGGCCTCCACTACTGCCACTCCTTTTCACCCAAATTTTGTATGTATATTTTCTGTTTCTCGCATGAACTCGTGTGCTCCTTCTAAAAATGTATATAGTTGTATTGTGCTAGTTTCGTTGTAAATAAAATAGCCATAGTACATAAATATGAGGGGTTTTAATTCCTCCACCAACTCCGTAAACAGCTCCGTTGAAAGACGGTAACGCTTTCTAAAACTGCTTTCCGATATGGAAAGCATTGATTGCCTGAAAATTGCATTCTGCTTGCGGGTTTCTTGTCTTTGTTTTGCTACATCCACTGCATGACTTTGTTTTAAATTATCTAAATAAAGCCCGAGCATTTTTATTAAATTTTTCGCTCCTTTTTTGATATTTTCTGCTGTGAAAAGTTGCTAACCACTAACTTATTTAAAAACGTTTATTTGACTGCGGCATACGCGTTCCCAACGAAACGCATTTGGTTTTTAACGCTGTCAAAAAATAGCGTGATACCATAAATTAAAGAAAGTTCGATCGTTCGCTATTTAAATGTATTTTCCGAAACAAAGCTAATCCGTTACCGTTCAAATGATTAGCGCGATACGAAATGTACCTAACGTAACGTTTTTGGTTGTCGTTTAGTTTTGGTATTACCGTTCAAAATTAGCGCGATCGGGGCCCTGATTCTTCTTCGTAATTTTCTGTTTCTGATTCTGAATATTCGAGTGTTTCTAAGTTTTCTTTGCCAATAATATATCTCAAATTTTGTCTTACCGTGATTAATTTATTAATTCGATCATTTTGCAATCTATTGCGCGTTTTTGTATGAGTATTGGAAAATAAACTCCAGTTTCTTTCACAAGCAGCTGAACTAGATGGAGTGTTAAGCAATCGAAATGCAATAGGAAACAAAACTTCTTCTGAAGCAAAGCATTGCCACCATAGTTCAGGCAAAACTGTATCGACAGCTGCCCAAGCCGAATGACAATTACCAAAAAATCCTGTTTTTGTTCGTAATTCTACCACATTGGCCATGGTTTTCCCGGTGTCTATACATAGAAATACTGCCTGTTGGTAAATATAGTTACTTGCTTTTGATATTTCGTCGCTTGATAACCCTGACCCCAGGTACCTTGGGTCCAATAAGTTAGCTGCTAAATGAATATCTTTCATACAAAATTTGCGTCTGTTTGAAATGGAATCAGTGATGATTTTTTCATCATCATCAGAAAATATGCTACATAAAGTTATTTGGTCCTCCGTAGATGCATCAAGTTTAAGAAATAAATTTGGAACATCTGATGTTCGCGCTTTATCCGATTCTGCTTTTGTTACAGCATCTGCAATCAGTTTTAAAACATTAAATGTTTCATTTGCCTTGAACCATGTTTGTTCGTCTAATAGAATAGAGATTATCTCACTGTCCTCTATGGTATTACTAATACTTAAGGTTTTAAGGGCGTCTTTATTTCTTAAAAACGATTCTAGTGTTATAACTATACTATTCCACCTCGTCTTACATGGAAGCTTTAAGGCATACTTCATATTTCCATATATATTGGTTTGCGTTTTTTCAAATTGAGCCAAGATCACATGTTTATTTTTTATGTATTTAATGACTTTTGTTATTAAATTAAGAATCTCTTTTATAGACGTGATACAATTTATGTCTTTATATATTAAGTTTATGACATGTGCAGCGCATCCGTAACAATCTATAAAAGGGTATTTATTTTGGACAATACGCCAAGCTGCTTTCATTGATGCTGCGTTGTCAGTAACTAGAGCCACTATTTTAGACGGACCTATTTCCTCTATTATATTAATAATCTCCAAACTTATATATTCTGCAGTCTGTCTTTGGCACTCTGGATTTACAGATTTGTAAAACATTGGATATGGAGTTGTTACAATAAAATTTATGACGCCTGAAAAAAAAATACAAAGCATGTCAGATTTTTAATAGGAGGGTTTTCTAAAATATGGGACCTCAGATAGCAGCACAGTAAAGTCAGGAGCTGCTTTTTTGGGATACATTTGACGAAGCAAAAAAACCTGTCAACTGATGGTTCTTTTAACAAAACAACAGTCGATTGGACTTGACGTCACTATGTTGCCATCGGGTGTCACATATTTTCAAAACTCTTAACGTATAAAAATTATGAAGGTAACAAATAGGAACTGTAGTAAACTTTCTCAATTCGGCGACATTGTTGCACTGACTATCATTAGGAACGTACTTAAAAGAGTAAAATGAAAATATTACGAATAAAATTTACATATTTTTTTATGGCAAGAGTATTGAAAACCTTATTAAGTATATTATTATCGTGACTAAGCTAAAAAAAATAAGTACCTTTTCCATTTATATTCGTCCATCCGTCAGTAATTAATGTAAGCGCTGATGAACTCCTGATCTTTGCTTTCATTTCTGCCAGTACTCGAGAATATTCTGCGTCTAGTAGTGTATTACTTAAAGCGTGCCTC
This sequence comes from Acrobasis repandana, assembly GCA_963576875.1. Taxonomy (NCBI): domain Eukaryota; kingdom Metazoa; phylum Arthropoda; class Insecta; order Lepidoptera; family Pyralidae; genus Acrobasis; species Acrobasis repandana. The sequence continues at coordinate 8,004,998 of OY756238.1, forward strand.
GAAGGTATTTTATAATTTGAATTCAGTAATTGAATAGCATGCTGCCAATATTTTGACTCTAGTAATGATAAAGGCGATCCAGAAGCGTAAATGGCACGTGCTAAGGCAGCATCGGTTTCATTGATTTTATCCAATGAATCATGTGTTGTTTGAGTTGTTTCTATTCCAGATGTTGAATTACTCGTAGATGGCCAAATTTCCAAGCTACTATTCTCATTAGAAACTATAGCAGTAGTATCAGTGTTTCTTTTTCTCTTGTCGTACCTGTTCTTGATATCACTGGGACAATGTAGACACACAACTAAATGTTGCTCCATGCGAGTAGCATGTGCTTGTTTGTACTCTTTACTGCAATAAATACAAACAACATGTTTCTTATGACCTGAGCCGCCAATAGTTGGTAATGATTCCATATGTCACTTAATGAACGAGGCATTATTAAACAAAAATATTCCACTTTTCACTACAAAAACACTTGAATGCCGCAACTCGCAACGCAACTTAGAACTGATTGCGGACGAAACCGTATTTCTGGTTTTGCTAGAAGTCCTTTTCAAGATTACATTATATCGGGGATTTCCCCGCGCGAGCTTGGGATTTTCCTCATAAAAAAATGTTTTTACCAGGGATTTCCCCGCGTAAGCCATAGTGTGAATGTATATTCGTCGATTCGTGAACTGTATTTTAATAAATAATCTTAAGAAATAGCTACATGTATATTATAGCCCGAAACAATGTTAGGTTGATTATTGGGGAAGTAAATTACTCTAAAAATTAAATGAAATTAAAATGTCCAATTTGTCTATATTTGTCTAATTTGTCCGGACATTTATCGTTTTTGACCGACACATATTGAAAGTGTCCGACATTTTACAACGCTAGTTCGCAATATAGATTGATCATTGTGATCTTCGGCCATGCATTGTGTGTGTACCGTGTACCTGCATAGGTTTATGGAATAAGACGCAATATAGAATACGCACATTATATCACGGCTTTATTCTGACTAGGTAGACAGATCCTTGGACCATATAAGGCCCAAAGGCGACGTTTGGCGTATTGGTAGAAAGTATTGGTTGGAATCGATATAAATCCTTTATTATAAAAAAATTCATTATACTGACGTAACAATTTATGTCGGTCATTATTTTATTCGAGTTCATACTACAACATTGATTATATTCAAGGTCATTTACCTTTAATAATCGGATAAGGTTTTCTTAAAACATTGTGGGCTTGCATGATTAGTTTCTAAATACTAAATACATCAACTTTCTAAAAACAAAAGATCTAAATTAAAATTTGCAGAAATTAGTGCATACCTAATGCACTAATTTCTGCAAATTAAAATTTAGATTTTTTAATATCTACCGACAACTCTGGGATCAAGACTCTTTCAATGCACTGTATAGCGTGGCGCGCGCGCGGGCCGTGTGCGGCGTGAGTACATTTACACACAAACATCGAAAAATGTAAAAACAGTTTTCAAACAGGTTGGTTACAGAAAAATATAACTGTTACACTTTTATAAGTGATTGAAGTAAAACAGGTTTATAACACCCAAATAAGTATTACAGTAATATTTCGGTCACAGATTCAATATGTTTTCATTATGAATGTGTTTTCGTTATGAAGGTGTTTTTGAGTCCCTGCCGCGCACCGTCGCGGAGCGCGGTTACTACATACTGAGTACTAACGCTCCCGCGCGGTGACGCGTTTTCAATGGGTGGGAGGAGGCGTGTTTTCTATACAAACTGAGATACTTGCATACAATGTTAAAAATCTGCCGCGCCGCGCTCCGCGACGGTGCGCGGTGCCGTGGGATCACCGCCTCAAGTTTCTCAAATATCGAAACAGGATCTTATTGCATTGCGATAATAGATTCAAATCGTGTGCATTTGATTCAGTGATGAATGAGACTCCCTACATACGATAGAATAGCGAAGTTTTTCTACTACTTTTAGGCAGACGCGGTCACAACAAAGATTTTTGATTCGATGTTTTAATCATTTTAACTTTCGCTAATGAAATGCGAAAGCATTAGCGAAAGATAGAAAGCTTTACCCGTGTGGTTCCGGGTTAGAATAGGACACTCCATCTCTTCCTGTGGATATCGTAAGAGGCGACTAAAGGATTAAGCACAAATATCTCGTGCTACAATTGCATTCCCACGGAGGGTTAACGTCGGGCGGCAGCCGGTTGTAGAACTTTTCGCACAAATACATTCCCAAAGAGGGTTGACGTCAGGCAGTCGGCCGGTTGTAAAACTATAGCCAAATCATTGAAAATGTTCCGGCTATTGCTCCTCCATTTTGCAAGGTCTTTGGCATCCTTGGGTGACCATTGATAAGCATATTATGTTTTGGCGAAAAAATAGCGGGAAAGCGCACCCCGGGCTCCGAAGCAACAAAGCTGAGGATGCAACCGGGAATGCGCTTAGACGAAGAAGAAGTAAGAAATAAATAAAGCTTGACATCCTGACCAAATCTCCACAGCGCGAAAATAGCGTAGAAATTAATGTAAGACAACGAAAAACCGTGGCGCCGCGTTTTTTTTCTTCAGCAAGCATTGTAAGCGCCTGCTGTCTACCTGTGCCTGAAATGTGTTGATCTGTTCTTTTTTAAACATATTTCTTTTTACAAGTGTGTTACTATAGCACTTTGGAGACTGCACAATTTTACCCTGACTCTACCCAGTTTAACAAACAAAATTAATTATGAAAATATTTACACAACCCACCATGATTATACAGAATGACTTTTTATTAACCGGCAAAAATTTTTGGATTTTGGAGCTAGTTCAGTCCATGATACGGAACTACTTTTTATAAATTTTGTTATTAAAAATCTATAAAAAATTATCGTCCTCCCATACAAATCAGCGCACAGCCAACGGATTTTGTATGAAAGGACGAAAATTTTTTATACATTTCTAATAACTTTTTTTATAGAAAGTACTTCAGTATCATGGAATGAACTTGCTTCAAAAAGTTTGCCGGTTAATAAAAATTCACCTATGACTTGGATGATTTTATGAGATATACAAAAAGAAAATAAAATGAACGACAAAACCAGTACATATTTTGAAACCACTTACCTGCATGAAAGATGAATAATGAAATGACATTTATTACATCACACACGAAAGTAGCACAACTTTTTTCCAAAAAATATTAGGACTGATGTGAGTGAGACTGGATTTCTATTATGAATGTCGTATGCCTTAATGTCGTTCAAGTAAGTACCTCTATTTCTAAAGTAAGCGTACTATAGAAATAGAGGTACTTACTTGAATATAAAATTTTACTTAATCATATTGTCTGCCAAGCCAAGTACTGCCCATTAAAGAAACAGACATACTGTGGCGTAGTAGTCAACACGCTTTTCCGCCAATCCGGAGGTTCTGGGTTCTATCCCCAGCCAGTTCAAATTGGAAAATGGCCTCTTTCAAATTGTTCTGGGTCTTGGATGTTAAGTTAGTAGCCGATAAAACAAGTTTAAAACTTATTTTGGGGCCAGCTCAGTGTGATTTGTCCCTATTTATTTATAACTTCAACATTCAAAATGTAAGTAGTGGATAACTTATAATTTAATCTAAGGCAGTAGTATCAACATAGAGGAATAATATATATTTTTTGGTAAATAAGTCGTGAATTACAAAAATGGTACAAGAAATACAGCAGCCCAGAAGTTAGTTGCGATGTAGATGAACACCGATGAACACATGGATCACACCACATTGAATTTTGCCCTGACCTTCCGAATCTGGTGGTTTCTCGTCCATTTTAGGTTGATCTACATCAGCATTACCTTGGGCCTCTGGGTCTTGAACCAAGGACTCACCCTTGGAGTCTTGGGAGGACTCATCTTCTGTGGTGTGGCCGTCCCCTGCTCCGGATTTCTTGTCTTCATCCTGTATAGAAAATGTTCAGAACTTAAAATAGACACGTAAAATTACAAGGAAAACAAATGCAAAATTAATTTGTTTTCCAATAATAAAATTTTATTCATATAATTAAAACTAAATTCAACAACAATAAATTAAATCTAAAACTAATATAAAAAACAACAAACATTAATTATATAAAAAATTTAACCCAAATCGCCACCTTCAGCAGGCAAGGTCCCCAAGAGGCTGGCGGCATTTCCATGTTGTATGGCCAGGCTAAGCCTTTAGCCGAAATGCGCACCAGCTCTTGGGTCCCCAGAGACGACGATCAAACGTGTGGAGATCTCTCTAAACAATTGACGAGATTCCGTACCCCAGGGCCTAATGTCTCCACGGCGAAGGACGCAAATATATATGGTTCGCCCAGACCTGCGTACTTGCGCTTTTTAACCATTTCAGCTCCCGCTGCGACTGCGCCTGCTCTGCGGGCAGTCGCTTGCAGGTGTGATGGGGCCACGGTGTCTACACTCAAGTCAACATGTATGGCATTTTTTCATGCATGTTCTGTATTCATTATTATTATTACTTATTTTGCTTTATAGACATGAATTTTAGACATTTTGGTTCGTAGTCATTTTGATTTTTGGATAACATGATCAGGAAGGATTTATTACAGTCTGATAAACTTGCTGTATATAGGTGTTTCTATACAGAATGTTAATTTATGTAGCATTAAATCAGTTTAACTTTGACCATAGATGGATACACAAACTTTGACCATACAGGATACAGAATGTTTCTTGTTTCTGTCATAATTTTTTTACTTTGGATTTAATTAATTTAGATTCAGACTTTTATTTAATTTTAGCTGTATCTTATTATTTTGAAATACAAGGAAAATTTAATTACTATCTGTCCCATAAACTTATCAGTTGTTTTGAACCATTTATTATTGTAACAAAAAATACTTCATTTTCTTACAATCTCTTATAGGATCTCTAATATGAACTAAATTTCATATAAGTACATAGATGGGAGAATTCCATATACTTATACAATAGCAACAATTATATCCAAATACTTTCGTAAGGTAAATAGGTATGTATAACATTGAAACAGGAAAAAATAATAAGTCAATTTCTTATAAGGTTGATTGCTTGCTTGGTAGTTCAGAAAACAATTTCTCATAGAGATAAGAAAATCATTGTGTTTACTTATTAGAAAAACACCTATGTAACTACAATTTTAAGACAGGTGTACAAATATGAAATGTAGTCTTTGATGGGTATTTTTATTGAGGTTACTATTTAATGGCTGAAAAATATTGAATATGGTCTTCTAAAAGGAAAATTGTTCATACAACCATGAATTTAATGTGAATTGATTACCTGTAACATACATTTTCAATACCACTAAGACCTGTCAAATCTGCCTCACACCAACACCTAACTAATAGCGTCAGTCCTAGTACCGGCGTCAAGCGATTATCAGCCTTATGCCAATTGTACACAAGTCATAAAATCTAATGCAGTATGATGTACAGCTGAATACATAGCAACTAGGTAGGTAGGTACGTAGGTATATTATACATCGAGACTGCACTTATCTACATATACATCTATAGTACCGGCAAATTATAGATAAATCTGAATCCGAGAAGACTTCTGACTTTCATCCCAATTCATGTTTTAGGTAAAAAACACAATTTATACAAACCAAAAATTTGAAATCAATAAAACAAAAAAATTGCGAAAAAAAAATAACGAGGTCAGCAATAAAGGCCCCCAAAAGGAGACCTGTTTTATTTACATCGCTCGCCGCGTTCGGAACGCGAGTAATGAGATGCGAAGCGGCGGCAATGGAATAACAACATATTTGACCGCTTATAAAATTGAATAATCGCAAGAAACGAAATATCAAGGTCATGCGGATTTCCTATCAATGTCATACTATATCGTGCACATTAACAAAGGCCCTGCAACCAAATGCAAAGGGGCGGGGGTGGCAAAAATATGCGAATTTACAAAATACATCCCATTAGAATCAGTTTCGATAACTGATCACGATGGCATTTACAGTTTTAATTGCGAAATATTGATAAATATCACAACCCTCCGTGGCGTAGTTCCCGCGTTTAGCGGGAAGCGAACGTTCTGTCAGCCATGTTGCGACGCAGGCAAACATTAGTGATATAACACGGAAATAACATCACTTCACTGCTCAAAATCCTTTTATTAGACGCGCACTATTGTGTAGAAAATTAGTATAAATATAAATTTCACAACTATACCTGATTATCACTGATTTTCGCTTTATCGGTATCACCCGACATTTTTCCTACGAAGAAATTGAAAGCGAATTCCAGAGCGTCTTCAAACACCGGACAATACAAATGCACGCACCATAGAAAAAAAATGAATGCGTTTTGTTTCTTTAGATGCAGAAAATGAGAAAACTAGCGTTCGTCGAGTTTTCAAAAGCCTTTCAAACTGTGCTCTGTGACGTGACGTCTGTGCTGTGCTGTGCTGTGTGCGTGTTAAAGTGTCCTCTTTTAAATGATCTAAACCACGGTAAGTAATGATATATCTAACTAAACTATTTGCAGTAGCGGCGTTAGGGTAGGGCTCGGTTGGGCGACCGCCCAGGGCGCCAGACACAAAGGGCAGACAGGGGGCGTTTTTGGGCAAGGGGGTCACAGGTAATTATAAATATATAAATAGCGGCTGGTTAATGGCGGCAACTCCTAGACTCTTATTTGTATGCACGCGGCGGCAAATTTGAAGAATCCTATATAATACTTGCACACCTCTCCCCCCCCCCGTCCGCAGAGATAAATCGGTCAGAGTGAATTGCAGTTTGGGGGGCGGAGGGGAGGTCGGAAAATCTCGCCCGGGGCGCTGGTAGAGCTAAAACTGGCATTGACTATATGCGACTATATGTAAGAGAATTACCTGTTGATGTCTCGGTCTCGAGTCTAGAAATTTTTGCCGCCCCCTCTTGTTGACTAGTATCTGGCGACGAGGCAAAACTCGGCACAAGATCATGTGCAAACGAGTGTTATGATTTTGCTGCCCCTAATTCCCCCCATAAATAAGGTGAGGTTGTTTTTCTGTGTCTATTACTTGCGTATCTAGGCAACCGTTATTTAGTTTCTTTGGAAAATATAAAGAAAAGAATGGTTCTTTTACAAATTGGTTTTATTGTGTATGTATTCCATGTGCTAATTAGTTATTTAACAGGTTATGGGCCGCCCCATATTCCTTTTCTCGGTTTCAGTTTTGTTTTGGAGCAGCTTACAATAAAAAGCAAAATGGCTTAAATGAAGGTGCAGGAAATGATAGTCAAGTTAGAAGATGGAGACAACTTCCATAACTGGAAATTTCGGGTGGAGTTATTTATGGAGGCCAGGGGTCTCAGTGAAATATTAAAGAGTGGTGAGGTAAAACAGGAAAATATGTTATGAATAAATATAATTTAAAAAAGAAGTTGATTGTTGTTTGTTGTTGTCACGAAAAATTACAAGATTTCTTCTTGAAATTTGATACGTTGATAAGCGATAATGAAAATATACTAAGAATGGGCGTTTTTCCATTAGCCAGCACGGCACTGGCGCCGGTGTCGTGCCGGTGCCGGGGAAGCAAGAATGTATGAAAACGTATGGCTCGCTTTTTCACTTACCGGCGCCGGCCCGGCGTCAGCCCGGCGTTGAGTCCCGCCGGCGCCGTCGCCGGCGCCGGGTTAGCAAGCTTCCCACTCGATGCCGGCCCGGCAAAACTTTATGTGTATTGTATATGAATTATAGCCGTGTGCGTGTGTGAGTGCGCGGTTTCTTCGGTCATGCGAAAATACGTAGAGACGTCGAATTTTGGATTCATCCAATACTAAAAGTCAGATACCTAGAAGGAACATATTACATCCGTTTCAATTTTATTTATTCAATAATACATACATTATTTACAATATAACTCGACAATAATGTTAATAAAATAAAATCTTAAAATTAAATTAATCAAAAATGCCACCCCGGACTGTACCTGGTTCAAAAGTACCCATTAAGCTTGCTGCGTTTCCTCTTTGAATGGCTATGGATAGCCTTTGAACCAAGTACCATCCGGAGCGGTAGTCATATCCGCGGCACCTTAAACGGCGCCCTATCTCACTAATAAAGTGTTTCACTTCTGAACACCATGGTCCCGCTGTTTCTACGGCAACCGGATTATATCCTATTTGAAAAGTTGAAAATGCACCCCAGAAAATTCTTTAACTATTTTCGCATGACCGAAGAAACATTTAACTATTTGTTGGAGAATTTGTATCACAAATAATAATACACATGCAGTTTTGCCGGGCCGGCATCGAGTAGGAAGCTTGCTACCCCGGCGACGACGCCGGCGGGACTCAACGTCGGGCCGACGCCGGGCCGGCGCCGCCGCGCCTGTAAGGGAAAAAGCGAGCCATACATTTTCATACATTCTTGCTTCCCCGGCACCGGCACGGCGGCACCGTGCAGGCTAATTGGAAAACGCCCTATGAATGTGAATCAGCCTTTGTGTTCCTCGCTGTGTGTGAATAGAGGTCAATGCGCGTTCTCAAGCGACCGTTTGAGAATAGAAGGTAAATCCAGCTTTAATCTACGCAGACGCGACGTAAGTAATTTGAATTTAATTTTTTTAAGATTATTGCATGGAAGTATGGGTTGGATGTTTGTTATGGATATGAATAGGTACACAACTTACCTACTTTTATTCCAGACCAGAGCTATATAATTTTCATGGTGACGTAGCTTGGAATAAGAAAAGCGAATCAAGCCAAGATTAGGGGGCTTTGCGGCGTATCTAGCTAGGAAGGACACGTGCAGTGACGTGTCTCAGGCTCAGGTAGATAGTGACGGGCAGAAGTAAGGCAAGTAATCAGTATCAATCAAGAAATAAACTTGTACTAATAATTGTACGCTGTTGTTTATTTTAAAAAATCGGAAGAAATCTCTAATTTTATTACTTCTTATAATACATAGCAAAAATAAAACGCTTCGTAAAAATAACCATAGATAACTAATTAATTTTTATATTTTATTATTTCGAAAGTTTCTATAAATATGAACTGTATGGACAACATTTTTAGTAATTATCATGGTAAAAATTAGATTTTCAAAATAATTACATATTTTCCATTGTTATTCGTACATATAAATTGTATTTTATGGAGATTTTATGATATCAGTGACGCATCCACTGCCGATCTATGTTTGTCTATGGTCCGCGTCTTCCTCGCTCGTTTGCGAGACAAACCAATCCAAAAAATTTTGGATCTTTTGATCCTTTTTTGATGGCTGGTGTATTTCACAATAATTGAATGTGTTTATTAGTTCAAACATGAGTGATTATCCTTCTATGGCTACGCTTCAAAATAATAGCCAGACGGCGGGATACGCGAATGCTCTACAACGTGCGAGATTGGTGAGTCTTTTTCTGCATAATCAGCAATTTCACACCATTTTAGTTATTCCAGATAATAATAATGTTTTCATACCTTCTTTGCGATATAAAATGAATCTGGTTGATGCACCCTGTTCTGTCATTTTTTGTTTATCTTGTCAAATGTCTAGTCTATCACTTTTACCTAACCTAGGAACACTAATTTTACTTTCTTTTTTTCATCCAAAAAATATCGGTGCCTTGTATTTGTGGTCTACGGCTGTTTTACTTATCAAGAGTGCTCTTTTAGGTTGCAGCAAAACTTGTAGGAGGTGGTAGCAAAAGGCCCTTGGAAGAAAGCGGATCTGCTGAGCCCATTGCGAAAAAGGCGGCTTCCGTAGACAATTATCAACAACAACAACAGCAGCAGCAAGCTATGAGGTTGGTTTCTGTCTTCTAATTCTATTGTCGACCTTTCCCGCGTTTTTTGCAATATTTACTTACTAAGATACTTGGTGGATTTGTCTTTTGAATTAAGTTTTATTTGTGAAAGTACCTACAAAACAAAGACAAAAGTCAAAGTCAAAATAAGTTTATCTTTGGATGTATGTTGTCTCAGTTTAAAAACTTAGTAGTAGATCCAGGTTTTGTTTTGGACTTGATACACTAGCTAAGGGTTTGATACAACTTAAGTTTAGGGTTATGGGTGATTTATTAAGGTAAGGGATAACCTGAGTGACAGGAAAAGAAAACAGGCAGGCCATCTTGAAGTTGGGTGGATGACATTAAAGCTGTTGCTGGCAGCACATGGACCAGAGTGGCTAAGGATAGGCATGGAGGCGGTTTGAGGAGGCCATTGCCAACCTATGGCATACAGACAGAGGAGGCGATGATAGAATATAAGTTGATTAAGTATAAAATTAAAAATACTGCCTGAAAAAAGGCTTTATTATTATAATATTCTATGGGATAACCACACAGATCTAAGTAAGTTAAGCTGAGTTGAGTTGAAGGGATGCTAACTCGGTGGGACTCCAAAGAGAAAATAACCAAACCCATTGAGTAATTTCTTAACATTTTTTTATTGATTTCACCTAAAGGCTAAGATCACTGTTCAATTGACATAATGACACATATTACTTGATCGTAAAGTTGCTTATACAGATAATTAAAATTTAGGTTAAAACATTGTTGCCCATGTAGGTAATTGCTTGCTAAAATGTATGAGATAACAGCTCATACAATACAATACAATACAATACCCTTTATTGCACAAAAGTAAAAAACAGAACATAATTATCTTAAAAATTAGGAAATGCGCATACATAAATACTGATTCACAACACAAACCAATTTTTTTAACTGACTTGACCAATAGGCCACTTTCGCCTTTAAGCCCACCCCCCAAATCCATTGCTGTCATTTCAGCTAATATTGTAAATTATACATATCTATAAAATTTCTATATGGTCTTATGACATATACTTACTGTTTGTCTATATACATGTATTCATCATAAAAATAGTACCGTTGAGTTAGTATTCCATAATACAAGTTTAAAAAACTTACTTTGAGGCTTGCTCAATCTTTGTTATTTGTCCCTAAACATATATTTATTTAGTTCCTCATCGTCATCAGGTCGTTTTTAGTCTCCACTGCAGGAACACGACCCTCTCTGTACTGCCAGAGCCATATATTAGCCAGAGCAGTCAGAGGACTTGGCCTACACTTTCCATGCTGGCCAGACGGGTTGAAGAGGTCTCATTGATGGTCAAAGCTGATAAGCTTTGTTAAGCTTGTGTTTCCTAAGTCGCCTACTACGACATCCACTGGAAGCCTTGGAGCGGTCCTATTCTACTCTGCCGGGAACCACACGGCTTTTATTTACTTACACCTATTTCTATTAAAACCCGTAACTTCTGTCAATTTTTTTGGGATTGACTGCCTGTCCTACATTCAAAATTGTGCAGGTACGTTTGTGACATATAAACGTTTGATTTTTTTTTTATGTGCATGCATCCTATATCACAAACTGTCATATGTATAAAAACACAATCTGGTAGGTATCACAAAGTTTAAATGTATTAGATAAAATCAGCTTACAAATGTGTTTTGTATGAAAAATTTGCATTATGGGGCTGTTCAAGTATTACATAATTTCTTGGCAAATTGTAAATTTGATTTTAAATCAAAGAGAGTAATATAATATCTACAAACAATATACCCGGGCTCATGAAAACAATAAAAAACTTAGTAGATTAAAAGACTTAGTAGATTTTATAAAAAAGATAAGCATATATTTTCTTTGTTTGCTTACTTTTACTGATGAGGGGGACGGGGTGTTAAAAGTGGGTCAAATACGGCTTAAGTAATACAAACAAGCCCTATGTCTTGCATTTCCTATTGAAACTTGTTTTAATCACAGAGGGTGTGGAAAGAAAAATAGACGTAGAAAGAAACTAAAGAAAATATCGAGTAAAACTAAGATTTTATCTCAAGCAGTAATTTCTGACAATGTAAACAAACACAAACACCATAGTAACTGAACTTTTTTTAAATGATCAAGGAGTTCTGCAAACTCAACATTTTCAATTGACATCTGTTAGAATAAACGGGCAAGTGCGAGTCGGACTCGTACATGAAGGGTTCCGTACCACCATACAATGTTTTAAAACGCTTAATTTTACGGCTCTGGATACAAGTCCTTTAGAGCCTATCTTGAATTTTGTTCTTTATTCCTAATCCTAACAAGACAATCAAAGGGTGGTGTAGGCCTTTGACTGCTGCAAGGGAGCTTCTGGCGACAAATCTATACGAGTCCACTGGTTTACATAGACGATTGAGTGGCGGACGACGCCCGAAGACGCCCACACAGTCCGCATAATAAATATCACTACAGCCGTACTATGCCTGTCCACTTTAACTATTTCACACATTGTTAATGTCATTAGCATTTATAACACCAATTTCATATTATAAAGTCCACTAAAATCTATTTGTAAAATAATTTAAAGCAAACCCCAACCGAACCCTTTAACTTCCCGCCAAAAACTGCCTGACGACCCCCTTTAACTTTTTTTTATTTTTAGTATTTGTTGTTATTGTGGTCATAGTAATACAAATTTGGTGAAAATTTTAAGTATCTAGTTAATGCCATTATGAAGATCAAGTTAAAAACGCTGAAAAAAACATGTTTCTTGTATGACGACCCCCTTTAATTTTTAACTTTTATTTTTAGTATTTGTTGTTATATCCACCACAGTAATACATAATTGGTGAAAATTTCAAGTGTCTAGCTATTACGGTTCAAGAGATAGAGCCCTGTGACTGACGGACAGGCAGACAGACGGACAGACAGCGGAGTCTCAGTAATAGGGTCCCGTTTGCACCCTTTGGGTACGGATCCCTAAAAATGAGTAATACACAAGAAAAAGATCCATTCATATGATTCTCTTATTCCTTTTTTGTTAAAAGTGCAAGTGTTACGAGTACATGTATGTGCAAGGTGAATTTAGAAGCAAATGACCTTGAAGAGGCGCCCTCATTTGAAATAAATTGTTAACTCGTAGATAGCCCTTTAAATTATTTTATGAACTACCGTTGAAACTAATTGTTGATCCATCTAGCTTCAAAACTCGCGTTCGCCAAAAGTGACCACTTTTGGCAAAATGCGGTTCATAAAATAATTCAAATGGGTTTTCAAGTGCCAGACGATTAGCAATATGGAAATTATCACCATATTTACGAGTTAATAATTTATTTCAAATGAGGGTGCCAATTCTGCTTGGTATTCACCTTAAAAAGAGAGATTGAGCATTAAGGTAATTTCGTAGTGGAGCAGCAGCGGCAGCGAGCGCGGCCGCGGCGGCGGCGGCGGCGGCAGCAGCGCGGATCGCCAACAGCGCCCCCCCCGCGGGCCCACCACAAGGACCCCCCGGCATGCCGGATCAGGCACTCAATGATTTCATCAGAGTACCAGACAAGATGGTTGGACTTAGTAAGTGAAATGCGGGGTGTATCCCACTATCCACTGACAACCTCCATGGTGTAATTTAGGTCAACACGCTAGTCCGCCAATCCAGGGCAAGTTGGAAAAAAGCCTTTTTAAAATTTTTCTGGGTCTTGGATGTTTATCTATATGTATACATATGTATTTATTATAAAATTGAACCCGTGTGGTTCTCATTTGCATTTTTTTTGTCGTCATGGAAGTAATGGTATAGAATTCGGAAATTTTGTATTTCCATGAAAATAGTGGGATACACCGGTGTAATGTAACTGACTTCAGTAAGATGACAATCTTCCTCAATGTATATAACAGGGTATCAGAATCACTGGTGTAATGTAACTGACTTCAGTAAGATCACAATGTTCCTCAATGTATATAACAGGGTATCAGAATCACCGGTGTAATGTAACTGACTTCAGTAAGATCACAATCTTCCTCAATGTATATAACAGGGTATCAGAATCACCTGTGTAATGTAACTGACTTCAGTAAGATCACAATCTTCCTCAATGTATGTAACAGGGTATTTCAAAGACTAATTCAGGCACTTTTATACACAATACTACAACACTACATACACATAATACGAGTATGGTACCTATTACACCCATTTTTGAAAAGTGTTTTAATTAGATTTTTACATTTTCAAATTTCGCGCGTAGTTTTCCGGATACGTTAGAGCAGTGGACGCCATATTGCTCTGTAGTCATGTGACGTCAGATAAGCATGTAAACAAATGCGCTGATGTATGTATTTTGACAATTATTGACACTTTTAAGTTAACATGGGCGTATGACATAATAAAATGGGGGCTACTATTTTGTGTTTGAAAACTGAATAGAATTTAAAAAATTATTTTATTATTTTTTGAACTAAAGCTAACATTTTTAGCCTAAGCCATATCAAGAATATATTTTTCGATTTTTTTGTCATATATACTAAAATACCATAATATTGATCAAAGCATAAAACAGAAAAATCTTGTCCCCCATTTTTTGGTTAAGAAGTTAAAGTTAGGTAGAGAGGTTAAAGTAATACATTATGCTTAGAAATATCTTACTAGTATTGCTACTGCATGTTTTGGGTTTTTGTGAACCATGGTAGGAAGGAAAAGTATTTAGAAGGTATTTTTCGTTTTCTAATTTACTCCTTTTTATTCTATAGTTATTGGACGCGGTGGAGAACAAATCACTCGCCTGCAAGCAGAGTCAGGCTGCAAAATCCAGATGGCGCCGGACTCCGGCGGCCAGCCAGACAGGGTGTGCACGCTCACCGGCTCCCGGGAGGCGATACAGAGGGCTAAGTGAGTAGACAGCATCATCATCATGAAGCTTTAATTCGTTTTTGGAAATAGACCCTTACAGAGATCTAACATCCTCTACTGGACATGATTTCCCCCAATAGAGAGTATGCATGCATTTTTTTATATATTTTAATCGATAGTCGTTGTCGAGAAATAGCCGCAAAAATAAATCAGTGCCGAAAAACATGTATATGGTGTAGAAAATAAATATTAAAAATAGCAAGTAGATTATAACAACTAAAACACGCCATTTTAAAATGTGACGTCAAAGTCTGCAATATCCGCTAGAGACAGAAGCTGTCAACGCATGTTTTTCTTTTTTGGGTACTTTCGATATTATCAGCGAGTTATGTTTGTTAAACCTCTATATAAAAGTTCATACATTTCGAATGTCATCGATAGTCAAACTACTTGGACGGACAGTCCTACCGAACGCACCCGAACTTGTCATTTCCCTTTTGTGAACTTTGTCGTCATTTCCCTTTTGTTTGTCAAAAGTTCCCGCGAAATATTGCATATTTTCAATATTTTATTTCTAATCCAAATAAGAGTCAATAAGAAAAATAATTAACTAGGCGTGGTAACGTATTAATAGACATTGTTAAATAAAAATATGAGCCGGATTGGTATTACATGCATATTCCTTATTAAGATTATGGTAGTTTTCCAAATTCTAAGTAAGTTTTTACATTGTGTTATGGGATATTATTAAGGCCGTACCTGAATTTTTCGGGGTCCAGTGCTGCCCCCATTTAAAATAAATCATTTTAAAGAAAACGGAGACATTATTTAAAATTTTGCTATTACCAATTCCTAGATAATCCTTCAAAGTATTTTATGAACTACTGTTTGCAGTTTAAAGTAAGAACGTTAAGCTTTACTACGCACATTTGCGAAAAACGGCCACTTTTGGCAAATGTGCGTAGTAAAGATTAACGTTCTCATTATAAACTGTAAACAGTAGTTCACAAAATACTTTGAAGGGTTATCTAGGACTTGATAGTAGCAAAATTTTAAATAATGTCTCCATTATCTTCGAAATGATTTATTTTAAATGGGGGCAGCACTGGACCCCGGAAAATTTGGGTACAGCCTTAACTCAATGATGCTATATGCTATGATGATTGTACATGGTGCTAATCAAAGCCTTGAGTCAACTTTTTTCATAATTTTATTTCATAACTCAATGCAATAACCAGTGTTTTAAATAATAGAATGTGCAACATTGTTGCTACCCGACTGTGCCAGGATAGTTATGTTTTTCGAGTGTATGTGTTGTTTTTGTATATATCTTTACTGTACAAAAAATATTTTACAGACATATAAGCCATATTAGACCAAATAATATGTACAATGGCGGAGTTGTCCCATAATGAGATCTCTTCCAGTCATCCAAGTATATCTTTAAAACATATTACATATAGCAATAATACATAAACTAGTACATAACAAAATAATATACCTAAATAACACGAACTAAAATAAATAAAATACATAGACTACAATATTATTAGCTCATAGTGTCTGAGGAACCTTCGCAATATCTTCTAAGTCTGACTATGAAGGAATGTGTTTTGTGTATCTATATTTCTGTGGCACACTTTGCAGCCTAAACGGCTTGATGGATTTAAGTTTGAGAGGTGTCGTTGGATTGGTCTAAATTCTACAGTGGCACTTAGTATATAAAAAATTTAAAAAATCCTAAATGGCGGATTTTTTATGCCAAATAATTCACCTTAATTTTTTTTATTCAAAACCTATCAGTTGGTTATCAAAATAATGGATTTTATGAGGATTACAAAAATATACATAGATGTTTAAATGTAATTTGGACAGAGATACTTATGCTAAAAAACAGCATATTTACCTGTTATATCCAAGCGTGTTGCTGTTTTTTTTTTTTATATTTGCCGGATTTTTTTTAAAAAAAGCTTGTTCAGAAATATTTCTAGCAATTTTACTTACAAAATTTTTCATACCATGACATCTGTCCTGTAGAGAACTAGTGAACCAGATAGTGAACCATCGCGGGCGCGAGAACTCGTCGCAGTTCCAGGAACCGCAGGGCGGCGGCGGCGGCGGTGGTGGGGGCAGCATGCCGCCCATGCCGCGCGGCGGGGGACTCGCCACCACTGTGAGTACAGTCTGTTTGCTCAGATACGGTGACCAGTACACCCACATGCTATCTTGGAATCTATGAAGATAAAAAAATATTTTATCATTTGTTTATTTTTGGCTTTCCATGCAAACTCGGATCAGCTGATCGGTCAACTTATATGAGAGGCCAAAAAATATTTTTCATATTTCGCTATACGTTCCTTGGGGAAAGTTGTTCAGTATCATGGACTGAATCCACCCTTGAAATAGTTTCAGTATATTTTGTTAGACCCTGTATATACTATTTTATTTAATTGGTCATCAGAATCTTCCAAATCACTGAGTATTTATTATAAAAGATCCCCTCCTTCTTCCTTCCTTCTTCTTTGTCTAAGCGCATTCCCGGTTGCATCCTTAGCTGTCCCGGGGTGCGCTTTCCCGCTTTTTCTTCTCCAAATATAACTTGCATGCATGTCAATGGTCACCCAAGGATGCCAAAGACCTTGCAAAATGGAGAAGAAATAGCCGGATTAAAATGATTTGGCTCCTTCTTTCTTTCGTCGGCACAAAATGTCTTTTCTTTCCAATTTTCAACCGACTTCAAAAAAAGGAGGAGGTTATCAATTCGACGTATATGTATTTTTTTTTTGTGTATGTTACCTCATAACTCCGACAAATATGAACCGATTTAAAAAATATATGTTTCGTTTTAAAGAATGCATTGCAAGGTTGGTCCCGTGTAATTTTTTTTAAGATCGGAGAAAAGATCTTGGAGCTGGAGACCGAAATTCCTCAACAGACAACTGCAGCTCAAATATTATGATGATTCTTTTTTTATTTGAAAGCCTTTACTACCAAGTTGGTCCCATTTTAATTTGGTGAAGATATGATGAAGAACTTTGGAGATACGGAAGAAACTCCTTAAAAAAAAATTAAGTCAGTTGTTTTTTTTTGTTAAAAATTTAATTATTATCTCTATCGTGAGTCATACTGTCTTAGGACGTCCATGTCATTTATTTTGCATTTCTTCCATCTTTTTTGGTCTTCTTCTTTGCTTATATCCACTGAAAACAATGTATTTGTCTATACGATAATATTTGTTTTCTTTAATCAACTTTTACTAAGGAAATTTCTTAAAAATAGTAATTTTTTATTATTATTTTGTGTACAGGAAGAAATAATGCTACCAGGACCCAAAGTAGGCCTTATCATCGGCAAAAATGGAAAGACGATCAAACAGCTGCAGGAGCAGTCTGGTGCCAAAATGGTTGTCATACAGGATGGACCTAACACAGAATATGTAAGTCAGGAAATCTCCTTGTATCTCTATATTTGTATAAATTATCGCAATCATACTGGATCAAACAAAGTCACACGACCACTTGGTGATTGTAGATTTATTAACGCAAAAAAGTTGATAATAGGAGCTCTATTTGACTAAGAAACTATGACGTCATGATGTGGTGTTTTAAACGAATCCTATTGAAAATACTTGTTTTGACGTTTAGAACTAAATAAGCAGGTATCTGATTTGACTTGTTGGAAACTAGACGAATTTTACGGATAACTACAAACTTTAATTTTTAACCGACTTGAAAAAAGGAGGAGGTTATCAATTCGTCGGAATCTTATTTTTTTAAGTATTACTCTAAAATGCCTAGACCGATTTGGAAAATTATTTTCTTGTTTGAAAGGAAGGGTATACTTTCCAGGTGGTCCCATAGAAATTTTATTAAAATCCGTTGTGTGATTTGTTTTTCAAACGAAAATAACTAAAAACTGTCGTCTAAGTATACAATTGTTTGAATATTGCTTTTCTGGTGTTGAAGTCGGTAATAATTTTGTACACAGGAGAAGCCCCTGCGCATCTCCGGCGACCCTGCCAAGGTGGAGCACGCCAAGCAGCTGGTGTTCGAGCTGCTGGCCGACAAGGACATGCAGGGCGGCGGCGCGCGGCAGTACGACGACGTGTACTCGCCGCAGGAGCCGGGCAACGGCCACGCCAACTCTACAGAGGTAGAGGGGATGGAAGTAAATGCCTGACCTTTTGTGGTTCACCGTCTATTGGAGCGCTAGGGTGTGGTTAGGGTTAGGTTTAGAAATGATACACGTCACAAGTTTATTTTTAACCGACCTCAAAAAAAGGAGCAGGTTATTAATTCGTCGGAATCTTTTATTTATCTATTTTATGTATGTTCCTCAATTACTCGAAGACGCCTGGACCGATTTGGAAAATCCTTTTTATGTTTGTAAGGGTATACTTTCCCGGTGGACCCATAGAAATTTTATTAAAATCGGTTGTAAGGTTTGTTTTTTAAACGAAAATATCTAAAAAAAAATTGTCGTCTAAATATATAATTGTTTGAATATTTAGCTTTTTTGGCACTGAAGTCGGTTTTTTGTTTTGAAAAAATATTAATTATTGTCCGAATGAGCGAAAAAATATTCGTAATTATGAAGTGAAGCAAAAAAGTATTTAAAAATGTCATAAAACTTTTTTATTACCTTTATTATGATATGACGCAACTTTTTTGTTCGAACAACTTTTTCATCCGACAAACTTCAAGGGGTCAATATGTGAGGGGCTATGCAAAGACTATTAGTTTATTATTCTTTAGTTGCCAAGTAAAGTCGACTTGTCTTGAGACGCAAAGGTCTCCTCCAGCTTCTCTGAATTTTGCTGTTCTCTGCCATGACGGCCCCCCAATCTTTTTTATGTCGTCAGATCAATGCTTCCTTTGTCTTCATTTTTTACCTTTGGTTTGAAATCTAGGCGTGCCTTCTGAAGCAAGGAGGATGGGGGAATCTAACTCATGACTGGTTAATAAAATTAAAGAAAAGAATCAAAATGAAATTAGATTTTATTATTGCTAGTGAAGGTAGTTATTACCAATCGATTTTATTGCGCTGGGTTCGATAGAAAGAGAAAATAATAAAAATCCTTTTATAACACGCATATGACTTTACTATACAAAACGCAATGACACACTAAAAGACAAAAGCATATCAAAATATAATTTAAAAGAATAATAAAAAAGGAGTTCGTAACAGTAGTGAAGGTCAATTGCGGGGAAATTCGCACTTCATGTGATTGTTGTTCTCAAATGACAGTAAAAATATATACATATATATAAGGTGCTAACATCTATGGTGGTGGATTATGAAAATATTTAGTTTTCATAAAAAACTTGACTCCATTATATGGTGAACCACACCAATGCTTTTCGTTTCAAATGTGAAAAACCCCTTAATATTTTAGTATTTGAATACATATTGTAAACCAAAAAAATATGATCCTAACGCCAGTCACCGTTTATTCATATATGTGGCAAGTTCAGTCCATGATACTGAACTACTTTTGCAAAGAAGAATTTTCCACTTGCCTGTGGGTAATATCACTATCAAAGTATTTTTTTTTTATTTTTTTTTATTTTGGATTTTTTTTTATATAAAGAATATACATTTTTACAGCAAAATAAAAGACTAGCAACAAAAAAATCAAATATTACAGGAAATGGCAAAAATATCCAGCAATAATTATGTATTTATTAATAGTAAACGAACCAAAATAAGTTGTTTTTTTTACAATATGGCATGTACTCATATTTTTTTGGGCGGGTTTATACTAATCGCATGTAAACACCTAATAGGCATATCAATCTAAACTTAAATTCTAAACAAAATTGATTGTCACCAGGTATTAGTGCCAAAGATAGCGGTAGGTGTGGTTATTGGACGTGGAGGAGATATGATAAAGAAAATCCAGGCGGAGACTGGCTGCCGGGTGCAGTTCCATCAGGAGAGGGATGATGGGCCCGGAGACAAGAGGTGAGCATCTTTAACTTGCTAAAGGGGATTTATTTTTACAAATAGGTCTAAATGTCGATCTGGCCCCAATTTTAGTCTTCGAATCAACCCAACAAAGGCGAGTACTGTATCTCTTAAACACGAGTTGCACGCGTACCATAGATGTGTGTTATTTTGAAAGGATTTAATTAAAGATGATTTAAAAAAAATATGTGCAAGTTGTCCGAGGAGTTGTTCATTAATTACATGATGTGATTTTAGAAACATTTTTACTTAAGCCAAAGATACACTATTTGTAATATTTTGTTTTAGGTGTTACTTACAAGGAAAGCCACATCAAGTCGAGCAAGCGAGACAGATGATTGAAGATCTCATTTCAAGTGTAAATGTGAGTTTTGACTTTTGAGTTATTTGTTCAAGATTTTATCGATTTTTCTTTCAAATAATTTCAGTATTAACGTGTTATAGTCCGGCTACGCTACTAAGTCTAGAAACGTGGCGTTACAAATAATTAGCGTCTTAATAAAACAAATATAAAATTGGGTTGCAATTGTTTTGTCACTCTTTTTCTACAGATTGTAACAGTGTAAAGAAGTACGAGTAAGAGAGAGTTTTGAGTCAAACGCAATGACTATCATCTTTATTTGTTTTTTAGAGGAGAGATCAAGAAGTACGAACAGGCGGCGGCGGGCGAGGACGCGGCGGCTCAGGGCAGAGGAACGGAGACCGCGGGGACTACCAGCAGTGGCAGGACAACCAGGAGATCAGGGTCACCTTCACCGTCTCCAACCTCAAGTGTGGGCTCATCATAGGCAGGGGTGAGTACAAGATATGTATAGAGAAGAGATTATGAAGTAGTCAAGTCACCTTTTTTATGGAGAAGAAATATGTTCGTTATTTTACGTAAATTAATAAATTACCAACAGCTTATTTTATGATTTTGTTGCAGGTGGTGAAGTAATAAAGCAGATAAACGCACAAACTGGTGCGCACTGTGAAGTCGATCGCAGAGCGACAGGCTCGGACAGGAATAACCGGACGTTCTACATCAGAGGCCATCCTGATGCCGTGGAAAACTGCAAGCAGCTCATCATGGAGAAAGTTAACATGGTATGTCATATACATATTACAAAAATATATACCTTCTTGCAACTTGTTTAAATGTAGAATTTATTCACTATGGAACTAAAAGATTGACACACAAAACTTATCTTCCGAACGTCCGATGGTCAAGCACTCGTTGTCCTTTAATTCGTTACTGAAGTCGTAAGTTACTCGCCAATATCACTTGTTAATTCACTTCGAAGTTATCTCACTGAAAGCTCACTTAGAACTGGCCTAACGGGTCAGTTAGTCTTCTCGTCTTCCGCCTTTCAGCGGAAGCGGGGATGCTGCTCAGGGCTGTGGCCCTCTCCAGCGGATGCTTCCGCCGCCTGCAACTACAGGCGGGTCTCAGGATGGTGGCCGTGGCGGCCACGTCAGGCTTCATCAGTTCCGGGGGTTCAGTTCGGGCGTCGCTGGAGTAGCGGCGCCCAGCTCGGCTGTCGACGGGATGATGGCTTCGCGGGGCGAGGGCTTGTATCTGCCTTCCGGCGGGCGGGCGTGCAGGGGCGCGATCCCCCTGAGGTGGGGGTGCGCCGAGCGGTCCGCCTTGGAGTACATGTCCCTCGCTAGGCGGGAGACAAAGGCATCCAGGCCTTCCCACTTCAAGTCCCGGTGGATGACGGCGTTCCTCACGTAACGTGGGGCCCCGACGGCTGCTCGGAGACTAAGGTTTTCTTGAGCACGGAGACGACGCTTGTTGGTCTCCGAGCAGAGTGCGTACCACGCAGGGGCCGCGTATGTGAGGCGGGATCTAACATATGCCTTGTAGATCCCGAGCCGCGTCCGTAGTGGGAGGGAGGAGGAAAGCACTGGATACAGCTTCCCCCGGGCCATCTTCGTTGTTGCCACCATCTCGTCGACATGGGCGCCCATCGTAAGGCGCCTATCGAACTGCACCCCCAGGTATCTGACGTGCGGTTGCCACGGCACATCCCTACCGAGGAGCTTCAAGGGCGGCGGTAGTTCGGTGTTCCCTGAGATCAATGCCTGCGTCTTGCTGACGTTCACCGACAACCTCCATTTGGAGAGCCAGTCAGGCAGGGCGTCTAGGGCCATCTGGGTCTTCTTGGCCGCGTACTTTACGTTCATACTAACGGAAAAGTACGCGGCGTCGTCGGCAAATAGCGCCAACTGGGCCTGACCGGCTACGGGGATGTCGTCGGTGTACCACGCGTAGAGCGCAGGCGACAGGCAGCTTCCCTGGGGAACACCAGCGCGCACGGGGCGTTCCGATGAAACGGCGTCTTCTACCGCCACCCTTATTTTCCTGTCGTGCAGGAAGGAGGCCACAACCTTGAGCAGTCTTTTTGGCATGGGCTTGGGCGTTCCAGACAGTTTGTACAGCAGCCCCTCGTGCCATACCCTGTCGAACGCCTTCTCGTTGTCAAGGAGTACCACAGCCGCGTACTCCTTGCGATTTGATGCCGCCGAGATCTTGTGTAGCAGTCTGGCTATCTGGAGCGTCGTCGAGTGCTCAGGCCTAAACCCAAACTGCTCCGCACGCGGCGGGATGTGCGGGAGCAGCAGGCCGAGCAGGAGTTTTTCGAACACCTTCGAGAGTGCGCTGAGTAGCGTGATAGGCCGGTAACTTTCGGGCTTCTGCAGGTTCTTGCCCGGCTTGGGTAGCATAATGACCCGGCCGGTTTTCCATTCTTGTGGGTAGTGGCCCGAGCGCAGTATGCCATTGAAGAGGCGCGTCACCGCCGTGATGTACACTGGCGTGAGGTGGCGGAGCGCCTCATTCGTGACGTTGTCTGCGCCCGGGGCTTTCCTGGGCTTCAGGCTCCGGATCACTCGCAGGACCTGGCCGGGCGTGAAGAACGCTGCGTCCTCCTCGTCAGGTACCGGCTCCGCTAAGTAAGCTCGAAGGTGCTCGATGACCATATTGTTGTGGTCTTGGTCGGCCACTGGGTTTGGCGTTAACTGACGCTCCAGATGTTCCGCGAAGATCTCGGCGCGATCCTCGGCTTTAAATCGTGGGAGGCCGTCGGCTGCCAGCAGCGGTCGGACAGGCTCTGGTTCGCCCGTAAGCTGCCGGCATAGGCGGTGAACAGAGGGGATATCACCGCCCACCGAGAGTAGGTGGTTCTCCCACGATCTGGCTGTGTGCTGTTGTAGGCGGTCCTTTATGGTCTCCACCAGCTTGTTGAGTTCCGTCTTAGTGGCGGGGCAGCGAGTGACTTGCCACTGCTGCCGCAGCCGCCTCTTCTGGGCCAGCAACTTGCTGATGTCGGCGGGCAACGGGTCGGGCTTTGCTGTGGCCGACACCGGGCGTTTTGCGGCTTCTAGGGCGGCGCGGATGCAGCAGGTGATGGCGCTCGCCGCCTGCTCAACTTCTTCGCCGGTGGAGACCCGCTTGAAAGCGACCTTGTTCTTGTCGCTCTCAAGCGCTTCCTCATACTTCGCCCAGCTGATCTTGGATGGCCTAACGTACTCTCAGTTCCTCTTTTATATGCGTCTGTAAGAATATCTGGAAAATTCTCCATAGTTGACTAATGTGTTTCGATCGTGAGAGATCTAGGCGCCGATACGTATTTGTGAGTGTTACGGAGTCAGACAACTCTAGACTTTATGACATAAAACTGATGGCCTAATTTCGCTTGCACCATTCTATCGAATTTCTATTGACTCGCGAACATTGTTCGGGAAGATTCTATCTCGTTCGCGACGATATCAATAAATCAGTCTAATTCAAGTACTTTGGTGGTTTTATTTCAAAATCTCTCTCCACACCATCAGAGCGATCAGCTCACTTCATCATCATATCAAGTGTAGACGTGGTGATCGCCTCTACATTTTCTTTTTTTTTCATAATTCTTCGTTTACTTTAAATTAGTTGAAACACTGTAAAAATTATGTGAAATGTATATTTTTGTCCCTTAGCCTATAAACTTCGTAACGGACGGCGGTAACGGTGGCGGTATGGGCGGCGGCGGTGGGGGTGGCGGCGGCGGGGGGGGCGGCCCGCCGGGCGGGGACTACTACGGCGGCGGCGGCTCGCAGCCCTCCGCCTGGGGGTACAACCCGCACTGGCACCAGCCCAGCCAGCAGCCGCAGGTACGCTGACAACATCCAACATTCAGGTGGATCGTCATCAGGTCTTTTTACAGGAGCACGACCCTCTCTGTACTACCAGAGCCATATATTAGCCAAAGCAGTCGAGGATTTGGCTTACACTCTCCACGCTGGCCAGACGGGTTTGAAGAGGCCTCATTGATGTTTATAAGCTTTGTTTAGCTTGTGTTTCCTAAGTCGCCTTCTACGACATCCACGGGAAGACTTGGAGTGGTTCTATTCTACTCTGCCGGGAACCACATGGCATATTCAGGTGTATGGCATACATTACTAGAAGGTGGCGTGTGCGCGCTGCTGTGTACAGCTTCTCGTAGCACTAAATGATTTAGTTTTACTTATATAAAAAATGTACTTAAATTATAGGTGTCCCTTTCCCGCAAACTGTCAGTGCAATAAAGTAAAAGGGGAGAGCTATAACTTTAGGTATATTTTTTTGAGAACGGCTTTGCCCCTTCGTAAGCAATGTAGAATACATTGTATACAATTTCTTTGATTTGCCCCCAGCAACAAATGCAAATCAACCCGTCGACCGGCCAACCAGACTACTCGCAGCAATGGATAGACTACTACCGCTCGCTGGGACTTGTGCGAGAGGCGGAGGCCATCGAGCAGCAAGCGAAGCAGGGTGAGTTGAATACAGTGTTCGGCACAGAATTTATATTAGTACTAACGTACAGAACGGAAACTCGACGTAGCGTCCTCCGCAATATGGCTTTCTCGCACCTCCCCCGTTCTCGGGTGCGTTCGAAAGCTTTGAACACTGAAACTCACACATTGACGTATGCACGAATGTAAAGTTTCGTTTGTAGTAGTATTAGACATAAATTTTACTCCGCTTGTATAAAGTGCCATACCTGTACCTTCGTTTTCAGTGGCTAATCCCAACGACTTTTGCATTTTTTATTTGGACGCCCTCGTATTACTTTTTCAATCAAACATAAATCATTTGGGCGTTTAGTTAGATTATTTTAGATAATATTATATGAACGGATAGCAGACGCCTTTTAAATAGTATACTCTTATGTTTTAGTCGGCAAACAAGCAGACAGTCCTCACGGTGAGTAATTAGATTCATGGACACCTAATCAAAATAAAATAAGTAATTTTTTTACATTTCTAACTTCATAAATGACCTAGTTTCATACAAACTTTCAACCCTCATTTCAACCCCTTAGGAGATGATTAGCTTGAAAAATCTGACACCAGTGTTGGCCACTTACATACCCGAAAAACAAACAAACAGGAGTTGAATTTCCAAAAATCCCTCTTAGTGCACACCTACGGCATTGAAGGAACGTTTGTGCAAAATTTCATGCTTCCAGACAGATCAGTCACTATCTAAAATCAGTTTCTTCTTTTATATATGTATATAGATAAGACATTTACAGACACTTTTACACGTCAATATGTTTAGTATACCGAGTTATACATTATGTGTAATGTTTATTTATATTTAAATTGTCAAGAAAAGCTAACGATGCCTACCGTTTTGCAACGACTACTATAATATGTATGTAAGGAAAAATATTTCCATGTTCAATAAAGTAAGTGATTTTACAGATAGAAATTTACGTAATAAGAATGACTTAGTTAGCCCGTTTTACAGGCTGAATACAGTCAGTAAGTCTTTTATGGGGAAGTGTATACTTTTTTATAATAAATTGTCAGAATCGGTCCTTGATATGCCAGACAGAAAATTCAAAGCTTATGTAAAGAAAGTACTTTGTGAGAAGGCTTATTATAGGACCGATGACTATCTTAAAGACAAAAAGGTCTGGCTTGAGCTTGGCGCGGGTCCCTCTTAAAGGTTTGTATAATTAGACATGTCATAATTTAGGTACATTGGTACATACTAAATTTACAAATTGACATTATTTTAAATTTCGTAATTCTTATAATTCAATTTAATTATGACATAATAAACAATGTAATCTCTGTCCATCTATATAACTAATTTTAAGTTTTTAGTTGTTTGTTGACGTCTTTGGAGAAAACGTGCAGTGCAGTTTGTTGCCGCTTCTTCTGCACTTGCGCCTAGGAAGCGGCGTAAACTTAGCTGTAAGTAACGATTTGACGTCAACATTTGTGCAAAACAAAACAAAGTGACTATTATTAAGAGATATTATAAATATCCTATGATAATAAAGATATTTTGAATTGAATTTGAATATTGGTCACCTACTCGCCAGATGGGCTTTGTCTTTTGTTATCGCAATATAACATGTAAATCATGCCAACTAGTGCTAAATCCAAGTAACAGAATGAGTAATACTGAGTAGTCTTAAAAAACTGAGCCGATTTGTATGTGAACGACGAAATTTTTGCGAGATTCTAGCTCGTAATATCCACTAATAATCAGAGATGGCGCTTTTTTTATATTAATTAAAATTAATGTTAATGTTACATGCCATTTCTCGCAGTTATCGTCATTGATGAGAAGGCGCATGCTAGCAATGTTTATTTCATTCTCTCTCAAGTATTTAATAACTGTGTGAAAGAGAGGTACGCTAAAACGTTTACTGTCGCGGTGAGCAAATTGTTTATTCTTAGGAAATTTTGACATTAAGCGGCACCTTTACTATACCTTTACTAGAAAAGAAAGTAATATCTATCCATTTATGCCTTGAATCATGCGTGAATCCGATTTAATTCTATTGTAACTGTAAGAAATCGCTTCGGCGATAAGGCCGCCTCTTGTACCTTATATTATACAAAGTGGAAGGGTAAGGGTAAGGTAAGGGAAGTACCCATAATAAATCGAACCACGGGCTATACTAGGTCATTATAGTACAATGAAATTAAAATAACAGTCGCAAATAAAAAAATAAAAAATTGACATTCCCATACCAATTGCCTTGCCCGAGCGGCTGCGCACTTTTGTATGGAAATGCTGATTTTTTTTTGTTCTTTTTTAATTTCATTGTACTATAGTGATCTAGTATATACTAGACTAGTGGTTCGATTTATTACCGGTATGTCCCTTCCACGATGTATAATGATTTATATATTTTGTAATTTTTCTTGTTATTTGGAGCAATAAAGATTGTTGTATTGTATTGTATTGTTTTGGACTAGTAGCTCCATTTAGCTACAACTAAAAAAAAACGAGTTACACTTTAAAGTATGACGCTTGTCAGTCTTCTTATAGACTGCGATGTGTGAATATCTCCTAACTAACAATGCAAAAGATGTTAGGAGATATGCGCACATCGCAGTAATATTTGTTCATCCATGGCATGGTACGTATTAACGTAAACGTGGTGTCCAGGCGGAGGTGCCCCGTCGGCGGCGCCGTCCACGCCGGGCGGCGGCGCCGCGCCGGCTCCCGGCGGCGCGGCGGCCGGCCAGCCCGACTACAGCGCGCAGTGGGCCGACTACTACCGCAACATCGGCAAGATCAAGGAGGCCGAGGCCATCGAGGCGCAGATCAAAGTCAAGGTGAGTGTTCAGGCAAAGTCGAACTTTATCATATTACTACAGGAATCCTTGCCATAGTTGATTTTAAGGGAATGTAGACTTAAAGATTTCAGCTTGCCTAGCTAATAAACTGGAGGACTCCATTTTGGTAATGAGTCAAAATGATAGAAAAGGAACAATCTTACTTGAGTCTCGACGCGAGGGTAGTGGCGTTCCACCAAAGTGCGAAGAAAAAGCAAGTCTGCCCCGATCTTCGAATTAGTTCAGCTAAGGGTGTAATCAGAAATGCACTAATGAAAAGTATTGTTATAATAAATATGTTGCAGCCCAAGTAAACGCATTGCACGGGCTACATCTCAAAAAACACAAACAAACTCTAGTTTTGCTTGGTATCGAGTTACTAGATGGGATTTTTTTTTTAGCCATTAAATATTTTCTTTAAAAATCGGTATTGTACTCGCCCAGTGTATCCCTATGCCATGTTCCATTGTTTAAGAGTTTTATCTTCTTTCTCCTTTGTCCCGTTTCCCATATTTTTGAATAAAAAGGTTTTTTAAGCACGTGAATGTCCCATCACAGCAACAAGCGCAGCAGTCGTCGGGTGGCGGCACGCCGGGCGCCGCGCCGCCCGCCGCGCCGGCCGCGCCGTCGGCCGGCGCCGGCATGCCGTCGTACCCGCAGTACCCGTACCCGGGCGCCGTGTACCCCGGGTACGCGCCCTACCCCTACCAGGGGGGCGCCGCACCCGACCAGCAGCAGTGAGCTAGCTGTAAGTACTCACTAACCTCGTATTCAAACGATATCTGAACACTATTGTACTCTTGGTTTTTAAACTATCGCGCTTTGAACACACGATTTATATATATATATGTCAGTCTGCGACCACGAAAGATGTAACTCTTTTTCGACACGTTAGACAAAACAATAAAAAAAAAGGTTCGTGCAAAGTCCCGTTATATATATATAAACTATTGTATTCTATTTAATTTAGTTGTTCGATCGTTCACAGGCGTTTAATTACTTGACATATGAAATTAGGACTTGAATACTGTGAAGTAGTGGCGGCGCCCTCATTTGAAATAAAATTTTAATCGTAAATATAGTGATAATAAACATGCTAAATTATTTTATGAACCGTTGAAAGTTTTACGTGTTAGTCTGTCTTGTAAAAATACGTTTTCGGCAAAAGTTTTTCAGACGTGGTACGCACTTTTATAGAAATGTAGAACTTGTTAACTACACAAAAAGAGTGAGATTTCAGTGAGAGGCTGTCACTGAACTGATCTATTTGTGTAGTAAACAAATTCTATATTTCTTGAAAAGTACGCACCACTTCGCGTCGCGTAACGTCTCGGTGGGGACTGACCCTTAGTTTAGGCCGATTTAGATAAATATAATTTGGGTCAGTGTTAGGTTAGGAGTTTCGAAACGGTTTCGCCCCTTCAAAGCCATGCGAGCGAAGAATCGAAAGATCGAAAATAGTCGGCGTGTCCGACTTACTACGTATACGTAATATGTGTTCAGGTTTCGTGAAAAATATAATAAATTATAGTAAAGCGTTAGGGCGAGCAGGAATTACCGCCTACCTAATTTTATTGCAACCTTACTTCGCTTGGTGACTGTAGTTAATAATTATATTATGCTAAAGAACATATTGTATACATCATCGGCTTATTTATATCTTTAATTACATATACTGATATTATACTAAATAATCTTGACATATTATGTGCATGTTTTATGATTTATATCATGTTTTAAGGTTATTGGTATGAGTTATTTATTGGTGCATAACATAGTTACCTTTTCTCGAAATGGCCTATTGCAGATTGTTCTTGTCTACAAAGGGATTCTGGCAATGATTTTTCCAAGGTTTAGGTCAGGTGTTTATATCCTAAGGGAGTAAAATTAAATTTTTTATGACGATTTATGATTGATTTTATCATCCTTGTATCCAATACAATTTGGCGATGATTATGCTATTGAAAACAGACACACATATATATGTCCAGTAATTTCTGGCGACGGGGGTAAAAAGAAGTGTAAATTTGCCTCATTTAAACCACCCGTCGCCCAATGTGGATCGTAGGTTTGGGGGCGGAAGGTGTGCAAATATTCGACGATTTTGCGCCCCCTGAAATTGCCGTCTGGGACGTGTCCCGGGTTGCCCCTGCCCCTGGATCCGAGGTTGCGTAATTGCGAGCATTGCTATCTAAAAACTCTTCATTATGAACAATCTTTCCTATTGAACAATATATCAGCTCTGATCTAAGCTGATCTGGAAAATTGATTCGATCCGCAGGAAAAGTTGTTCATATTGTAGGGTTCAAGTTTTTATCGGTCGAACATTTAAGGCCCATATACACAGTACAAGTTTTGTATGTAATAGGCGTGTAAACTCTATTTCAAAAAATGACATTTTGATAATTACAATACAATACTATAAAAATAATTTCTGTGGAAAGAACTAATTGCGAAAGGTCATTTTGAAAAAGATATTCCGCTCAAACGGAGAAATTGTTTCATTTAATTTCAGACATATAAGCATGTGTTAATTGAAATATTCTCTTTCAGTTTGCATGACGAAACAGATATTATTTATCCTGATTATAATTTGTACGCTATATTACTTGTGATTTGAGTAACGCTGGGGTATTCATGATAATGTAGATTGTTGTGTATATGTGACAGAGAGCTGATTAATGAATGCTTTTTGGTATATTTTATAGTGTCTCTTAAGCTTATTGGCATTTATTATATTTATTGCTTCATTATTATAGTGTTTTTATTATAAATTACGTAGACGATGGACTTTGGTCTGCGGAGAACTAAATAGATACCTTTATTAGGGATAACATGGTGTATGTCAAATGACAATAGGGTATTTCACTGTCTTTGTTTTTGGACAATATTTTATGAAAACCACAAATAATACTAAAAATAAATATTATATGAAAACAACAAATAATACTAAAAATAAATATCTATTTTTCTGAAAACAGATGTTGAGACAACACACACAGAGATTTACGGAATGAGATAATTACGTTATTTTAGTCTATATGAGAAAAAATCTAAAATATATTCTTGAGATAGCTTAGGCTAAAAACAGTCGGAAAATGTTAGTTTTAGTTCATAAAATAACAAAATAATTTTAAAATTCAATTCAAAATTTTCAGTTTTTATAATCTGTTTTTAAATAAGTAGGTACCAAATAGTAGCCGCCTACCTAGTACGTCATACGCCTGTGTAAACTAAAAAGTGTCAAATGTCAAAATACATTTGTTTATATGCATAACCACAGATCTGTATATACTGGATAAATGAAATTTTTCAATTTGTATGGGAACCTACAGTGCCAGTTTTGAACTGTCAAATGTAATGTCAGTGGTGACATTTAGTGATGAGAACATTCTGTTCGCGCTAAATCAATTCAATTCAATTCTTTATTTGCATAGTAAGATTCAAAGACACCGACCAAGTGAATGAAAATGAATTAAAATTCGATTTTCAGTCGATTAAACAATCACGATTATTAGAACTTTCTCGCCGTTTGCCCCTCTGTATGTATGTGCACTTAGAACTACGCAATGGATTTTAATGCCTTTTCATACAAATCAGCGCTCAGTCAAACGGATCTTCTATGGGATATGGATAATCTCGAAACTGAGACGCTTCGCTCGCTCGGTCAATAAATGTTATTTTCTACAAATATATTACAAACACACCTATGCCAAAATATCTCAAAGCAAACATTAGGTACCTCTCAAACCAATGTTTCCCTAATCGATTTAGAGTCATAACATAACACTGTACAACACTATCGTTAAAATAACTCTTCATTTGAACAACTAATGACAAGTGTATGACAACGAATGAATGAGAACTTTCTCATTCATTCGTTGTAATACACTTGTCACTTGTTTTTCGTCCTCCCATAGAAAATCCGTTTGACTGAGCGCTGATTTGTATGAAAAGGCATTAAAATCCATTGCGTAGTGCACATACATACAGAGGGGCAAACGGCGAGAAGGTTCTAATAATCGTGATTGTTTAATCGACTGAAAATCGAATTTTAATTAATTTTCATTTACTTGGTCGGTGTCTTTGAATCGATTTAGCGCGAACAGAATGTTCTCATCACTAAATGTCACCTCTGACATTACATTTGACAGTTCAAAACTGGCACTGTAGGTTCCCATACAAGTTGAAAGATTTCATTTATCCAGTACCTATATACAGATCTGTGGTTATGCATATAAACAAATGTATTTTGACATTTGACACTTTTTAGTTTACACAGGCGTATGACGTACTAGGTAGGCGGCTACTATTTGGTACCTACTTATTTAAAAACAGATTATAAAAACTGAAAATTTTGAATTGAATTTTTAAATTATTTTGTTATTTTATGAACTAAAACTAACATTTTCCGACTGTTTTTAGCCTAAGCTATCTCAAGAATATATTTTAATTTTTTTCTCATATAGACTAAAATAACGTAATTATCTCATTCCATAAATCTCTGTTTGTGTGTTGTCTCAACATCTGTTTTCAGAAAAATAGATATTTATTTTTAGTATTATTAGTTGTTTTCATATAATATTTATTTTTAGTATTATTTGTGGTTTTCATAAAATATTGTCCAAAAACAAAGACAGTGAAATACTTATCTAATCGTTTTATTTTCATTGCGTGTTATAAATACTAGGCCATCAAATTTTGTTACTAATGTAAGCAATGAATTATGAATATGCGATATTCACTCAGTCAGCAGTTTTCAGTATAAAAGTTAAACAAAACATGAAATACATAATTGATTTTAAAATAAATTGAATACTGTTTAATAAGAAATTTACTTACGGATGAAAGGAAACTTTTTCTTAACGTCCTCCAACATTTGTTGACGTGTTTCTGCAGCTCAAAACTTCACAAATAGGCATTTTTCTGTAGAGCGTTTTAGGTTATGTGCAATAAGCTGTCATACACGGACTAAAGAAGACAATTTTGAATGAAGTCGATTTTACTTCAGTTGGACACGCAAGTAGTACATTCATAGGCTGTGTCTATCTTGATCCATGGTCTGTGTGCATAACTGACGTCATAACTATAGACCAAACAAAATAATTTTAAAATTCAATTTAAAATTTTCAGTCTTTATAATCTGGTTTTAAATAAGTAGGTACCAAATAGTAGCCGCCTACCTAGTACGTCATACGCCTGTGTAAACTAAAAAGTGTCAAATATCGAAATACATTTGTTTATATGCATAACTGACGTCATGACCATAGACCAATATGGCGTCCACTACTTCCACTTTTTCAGCAAAATACGCGCGCAAATAAAATAAAAAAAAATTAATTCATTTTTATGGTACTTATCAATTGAATATCTTTTTTTTTCAAGTGGTTTATTAGCACCATGGAATCTTGAGACACTTCAAAAATGGGTATAATTAGTTATGTGCCGTTCCCGTTCCCCAGATTTCCGGGAACGTTTCCGGGAATGTTCCCAAAAAATGGAAATGTCAGGGAAAGTTGCAATTTTATTTAACAGACATATTTTTTATCACTGTGCTGTGTTTACGTAACACCAGCATATGCTGAGTTGGAGGCCAATTTGGAGGGTCAATAGCACATATTTATTTTATATTTTAGTTGATATGTTATTATTTTATGAAGTCCGTAAACTGTGTGTTGATCTTTCAAATAAACATTTTATCTATCTATCTATCACTGTAAATATATTTTACTAACGTAAATGCATCACTTGATATGGTTATACTACAAATACATATATCCAATATTCCGTAACATTCCCTAGAAATACGGGAACGTTCCCAAATTCCCTGGGAACGTTCCCGAGGAATTTGTGTCCCATAGTTGGGCAAAAGCCTCCCCCTAGATTTTCACAAACTTCTATCAGTGTGGCGATAGTTTGCCAGCTCTTTTCGTATGCCCTGAAATCGTCTGCCCCCCGAGTTCGAGGGCGGCCTCTTTTTCGTCGCCAGCCTGCAGGGCAGGGACCCACTCTGTGGTTATTCTAGCCCACCTATCCGATCTACATGTAATGAAATTTCAAATCTTTATTTAAGTTATTTGTCGATCCGTTGTTTGATGTTAAGGAGGAACAACAGATAGTGGTTATTATGGATAGTCTGGACGATGTAATGTAAATTTGCCTTTTCAAATGCACTGTTACCCCGGTAAAGTACTAACTCATCAAAATCGAATACCACACATGAGTATGAATGCGTAAACCAGAATAGCTGACTAAAGTCCTTCATTTCATAGATAGATACTTATACAATGTGTAACAAAAAGTAAGTAAAAAAATAAATCTACAGCTCCATACATTTTGGCACGGTAGGTATTTAATTTTGTATGGAGCTGCAGGTATTTTTTTGTAAAAGTTGTTCACATTGGCTAGTATGTTAATTCCCTTTCGGGTTGATACCCTCTTTTTGTTACACGTTATATGAATTTACGATAATTGTATCAATTTACTAAACATTATCATGTTTGCTTCAAACTAACATAGATTACTTATGAAATAGACTAGCCACTGTCACTGTACACAAAGTAGTCGCATTATCATGTAATGCACGGCACTTGACACTGCTATACAATGTTTACAATTGTTAGTCTATGTAGTGTTGCAGATAGGCCAGTGCCGAGGTTCCCTGCTCCCGACAACGCATTACCAAATAAAATCAACAAAAACTACTATTTTCCGTCAAAAATATACCGTTGTCCTGTTTTTGCCATGTCTGTTTGTTCTGATTGCAGAGAGCTGATCGCCCATCGCTACTCGAGGAAGACGACATTTAGTTTTAAACTATTATGTTAAGCAAAATAACCTGTTCAGGCAGAATCACCCACTTGCTCTAAAAATCAGTATTTCGATGGACCTGAAACACTATCTGTACCTATTTCTTCTAAAATATAAATAAACGTATTTAAATTTAAGAAACTTTTTTATCGTATACTTACCCAGTCTTTAAACAATTTGATTCAAAAAAAAGCTTTTTATATCTAGTCATAGTGGGATTGTCGTATCTTGTACTATCAAATAGTAAGCGAAAAGAATATATCCTTTGACTTTTTAACGAATGCGATTGAATCCCTACGGAATTTTCACTTTTAAAGTATTTAACCGTATTTTCGCATTTGAATAAAACTGAAATGCATTGGCGTTATTGCTTTCGTTTCAAGACAAGATATTGTGAGAGGAAACGGGGCCTGACAATTGGTAGATTAGATTTTAGAAGCTTTGATTTTAAAATTAATTAGTGCACAAGTTTTAGTATTTGTTCTTGTAATATTTAGAAGGCGCTTTTCTCTCACATTATCTAAGTAACCTACGGAATAACGAGTCACGCAGTAAAACCAATGCTCGCGGCAGTTTCAGGTCCATTTATAAACAAATTTTAACCCCTTATAAGGTAAATACAATGTCAACGGAAATTAAATCTTATGTCGTAATATTTAGGTTCACAAAACAAAGACTTATAAAGGGTTCATTCGGACACGGCACATAAAAATAATTCCTTTCATGTGGGTACAATAATTGTCATGTAGGTACTATTATGAGATTATTTCTTATCAACTGCTTTTAAATCTTTCTATAATAACGGCTGTGTGGTCAATTCTTGTTTTTTTTTCGATTGTGTATGTTCATTATTGTTCATGCGTGTACTTACTGAATGTGTATTAAAAATCTGTCCAGGTAATAACTATAGAATGCCACACTGCTTGTAAAGATGTAAGAAACGGGGTACCACGGAGCATAAGAGAAAGGAACAAAGCATTGTGAACTTCGTCGCCCTGAGGAGTCGAGGTAAATGCACTGTTAGTGACAGTACTGAACACTGAACACTGTGACATGTCGACTATTGTGTGTATACGGGGCTGATGATAGTTTTACATGACGTTTCTGTTGGCTTTTCGAAAGAGATAATAGACTAATTATGGATTCGTAGAAGTCTCTGTCACTCCTCGATCGATGTTACAAAATTCACGAAGATACTGATCTGGGAGCACAACGACATCGCATTGTGTAACATTCGGCCGCTTAATGGGATAAAGATGACGCTCAAAGCCAAGACTAGCCGATTTTCTCTTTCTAGCGCTTGATAATTCTTTGCACCGTACCTTCTAAACGTTATTAAATCTATGAGATGTAAAGCTAAAATCTCACGCCCACTCCAGTCTATTAATTATGTCTAGGTGTAAGATAGACTTCAGGAATTCTCACGGATATAGGTTGTAAAACTCAATTACATAATTTAGAATATGTATTTTTTCGAAACTAATACTTAGCTTTGGTAATCGAGTTAGGCATAGTGTACGGCGAGAAGGTAATGTCAAACATCTACATTCCTCGATAATGTGTGAACTCGTTGCTGAGGCCACTGCGGATTGCGACCATCCTGTATTATGTTTAAGATATAAAGTGTATGTTATTCACATATCGTGTGTTCATTTTATTTCTAACGATGATTTCTCCACAGACCCCCGAGGTAAGTAACCCTAACACAATATTACAGCACTGTATGTCATGTTTTTAGACGTCCCATATAATGTATGATTATGATTACTCGTTTGTGCGTTTTATATGACCGTTTTACTTTCTGATAGGTTTTGTCATCTGCATTGATATCGTGTAGATCGATTTTCTCTATTTTACATGTCTATTTGATATTATGTCTATGGCTTATATTTTCGTTTATCGTGTGCCTTCCACAGTGCTCGCCGCACCGGCAGACCGCGGCAGACATTGGTACATTCGATGTCATACCTTCCACACCCAGTGTATCTTTTGATATTTTTTGTACGATTTATTGTACTGTTTTTGTATGCCCTGTTTATGTCATGTTCTGTGATCATTCACCGATTTTACATCTGCCTTCATTGTTGTCGGTCTGTTAAAGGTGCGAGACCTATGCCAACGGTACATAATAAATAGAAACCTAATATTTTCGCCGGTGGATCGAGATGGCGCTACTCGCTGTGGTATATGTCGGATAAGTATTGAAGACGGCAGTAAGTATATCAACTCTGGATATGACACTAATCTTAGCTGGACGCACACTGATCTGCTCTGTGCGCGTCTCGCCCCGCCCTATTGCAATTTGTAATATATAGAAGTTCTGCGCGCGCATTCCATTATTTAATGACAACCGCGCGTCGCGATCAAAATTTTTATAAAAGAATAAAATGAGGCACCGAGACTGTGGTGAGGCATGTACAGTGTGGAAAAGTGTTCATTCAACGTTTTGAAGATGTTACTAAAACTATTTGGACGTATACAAACCAATATTTGATATTATGACATATCTAAAAGTTACTTTAGAAACAGATCGGAAGAATTTCTGAAAGGCTGAAGTCAAACGCCGTTCAAACTGAGGTTTATTCACAATATCGAATGTACTTTTAGAAATGTCACGTAGGCCTTAATTTTAAATATCTGCATAAGCCTTATAAAATACCTATACCTTTTTGTTAGTACAATAAACCGTAAAGTTGCATTAATAAAACGACACCAGTATTTTAGGGCCCTTACACATATTTTGGATGAAAACTTGACAGACTTGCCTGCAATTAGGTTCTTTTGCATTGCATATGTATGTACAAAAAAGTATAAAACAGAAACATGAATTCGGATCGACAAAGTTATTTTTCTTTTGCCTTTTACTCGTCACTGTTCCCTTTTTATTTTTGTCTTTAACTGTTTATTTTAACATGTACATACTTAGCTCGTTTATTTTTGCCGTGTATCATGGCATATGTAAATATTTTTACTTGTGTGATATTTGACTTGATTTTCTTGCATTATGTGCAATTTTTTCAATGTGAAGCAGCATCGTCTCTTTTCAATCGTTTATATTGCGGTTGTGTCTTACTGTTCGTGTTTCAGTGAACTCAGGGTTGACGTGAAATAAACCAAATTCCAAACATATCCTCATATTGTTTTATTTCAACATACTAGCGACTCTAGCTTTTAGATAGTATTTAGTTCTATTTTTTCTCTTATTCTAAACAGGTCTTAGGACTAGGTATATTTATGTATTTTAAATCTGTTGGAGATAGTTTGATTTTACATTATTTATTTTGGTTTCGACTATATTCAGCACATTAATTCTCCAAGAAAATACAATTGCGTTCGTTTTGTAACAAATCCAAGTTGACAACATAAACTTGCCTAAAGGCAACAAAGCCATTATGTATAACACTAAACCTAAATTAATAATTTAAATCGGTTGACTCCCGTAATATGGCGGAAAAGGTTTTAAATTATAAATTAGGTATGGAGTTCTCTCACGCTCATTTTAATAAAATAACTAAATTTAAACGCTTCGCCGAATCAGGCCAAACAATGGCTGAAACAATTTTCTTAGCTCTATCAAAAGTTTTACAACCATCATTTGACTGAACTAAAAGAATTTCAAGGCGACTTGTGACTTGACTCATTTTAAATGAAGAACCTACTTGAAGGTTATGCAAAATGGTACAACAAATAGTGTCACGGTAACTTGACTCATTTAAAATGAAATATTTTTATGCCAAATGAATTTTATATCAAATAGAGTCGCGAGATCGGAGTGATTGATTTATTTTTTCCAGTATGCAGGCGCAAGTCGACAATTTTCTATTTTCTTCATATTGTAACTTATTTTCTATGGGCTATTCCTACGTGCCACCTTTGAGCTTAGGGTGCTTTTTAATTGAATCCGAGTTGGGCGGAACGGAACGGAGCTTACGGAGCCAATTCATGCTCTGCTAAGCTCCGCTTGACTTGACCCCTTTAGGACATGTATCTAGGGCATCGTTTCCAGGGGCGACTTTGTACATGTCCCCACATTGCGATAACATTGCGGCGAAACGATGAGTGACTAACGTAAACTTGCCGCCATATTTTTGCCCGTGGAGGCAACGCCTCATATATATCATATAGCTCAGGCCTCAGGACTTGCGAATAAAATCTTTTCAAAAACGCTAGTACACAATAAATATTCAACTTCGAACAATTAATAGTGCACTGCAACGTAACGAGTGGTCTATGTATTGACGGCTACTAACTTTTTACATAAATTATCTGCTTATTTTATTTTAATAATTTTAAAACAATTTAAAAGCGATAAATTACAAGAAATTTTCA
Organism: Acrobasis repandana; assembly: GCA_963576875.1. Taxonomy (NCBI): domain Eukaryota; kingdom Metazoa; phylum Arthropoda; class Insecta; order Lepidoptera; family Pyralidae; genus Acrobasis; species Acrobasis repandana. The sequence continues at coordinate 8,044,272 of OY756238.1, forward strand.
GGTGTAGTTTAAAATAAAAGTAAAGGTGTCATAATATGTGATCACGTCACACTTAAAACGGCCACTTTTGGCAAATGTGCGAAGAACAACTTAAACGTTGTCACTTCTGTAAACGGTAGTTCATAAAATAGTTTGAAGAGTTATCTAGGGCTTACTAAAACAAAATTTTAAGTGATATCTCCGTTTCCTTTCAAATAATTTATTTCAAATGGGGCGCCACTGGACCCCAAGAATTCATGATCCAATCCAAAATTAAATATCCACAGGGAATATCTCTTCTGTCAATTAATTCTCCCCTTACAATTTATATGGGGTGGGTATGAATTTCCGCCGGGGTGCGTTTCGATCAAAGACCCTTGTAAGCTACAAGACCGTAATAAGTTGGAAAAAGGCGAGACCAAAAATATTTGTATGAAAAATATTAAAAGACGTACATCTTTTAATATTTTTATTATGATAGAGTTTGCTATCGTTTTGTATTTAGGTGAATGAGTACTAAGCAGAAGTGGCGCCCTCATTTAAAAAAAAATTTTAAGGCCGTACCTGAATTTTCCGGGGTCCAGTGCTGCCCCCATTTAAATAAATCATTTCAAAGAAAACGGAGACATTATTTAAAATTTTGCTACTATCAAATCCTAGATAACCCTTCAAAGTATTTTATGAACTACTGTTTACAGTTTATAATGAGAGCTTAAAGCTTTACTACGCACATTTGCCAAAAGTGGCCGTTTTTCGCAAATGTGCGTAGTAAAGCTTAACGTTATCACTTTAAACTGTAAACAGTAGTTCATAAAATACTTTGAAGGGTTATCTAGGATTTGGTAGTAGCAAAATTTTAAATAATGTCTCCGTTTTTGAAATGATTTATTTTAAATGGGGGCAGCACTGGACCCTGGAAAATTCAAGTACGGCCTTAACTCGTGTGAAAAATTCCATATTTCTCAATGTCAGGCACTAGATATCTCTTTATGTTATAAACTGCCGTTGAAACTATTATTGGTGATCCGTCTTGCTTGCCTTAGGAGGCAAATAAAGCTAGACGGACTAATGTAAATACTTTCAACGGTGGTTCATAGTGGCCACTTTTGGTGGAGGCAAGTTTTAAAGCTAGACGGATCACCAATAATAATGTTGCAACGGCAGGTTCATAAAATAATTTAAAGGGCTATCTAGTGTAGTGCCTAACATTGAGAAATATGGAAATGTTCACGATATTTACGAGTTAACAATTTATTTCAAATGCGGGCACCACTTCTCCTTGGTATTCACCTTAAGGGACGAGATTTGCTTACTTTTGCTGACAAGGGGGGCTAAAATTCTTATGTAACACTTGAACGGTCCTGCGGAGCGGCACGGTGGAAATCAATGCTCTATTTCCGCTTCGCCTTTGTAAGTGGTCTAGTGTAGTAGTGGTCGTAACGCATCTTGAATTGTTCGAGAGTAACGGTAGCGTTGCGCTCTTCACCTTCTTTCCTAGAGAGAGAGAGTGACAAGACAAACTGATAAGTGATGTTCAAAGCAGTAGGCAGATAAGTAAATCAAAACCAATCTTCCATAATCAGGCTTATCTACGCTAAGGTAATAAATACATATTCTATATCTATTTCACTAGAATACGTTGCATAGACTACACTCTTTCTTCATGATCGTAACACATTTCTTCAACAAGTTAATATCTCTTCGGAGATTGTTCATTAGAGGTTTGCGAGGCGAGAGAGGCAGACGAAACACTGTCGGAGCGCATCAGCTTGGACAGGCGAGACAGCGGCGCGGTGGCCCACGGCTGCAGGGGACTCGGCGCCTCGGGGACTGGGGATACCCTGCGGAAAGTGTAAACCAATATCTACCAGGAATGCCATTTTTGAAACGCTGTCACTAAACGAATGGTTTGTCCAAACAAAAATACCGTGGGTGTAGTGGCTCCGCGTTTCAAAAATGGGTCTAGTGCAAGATGGACCAGGCTAATAATAAAATTTCAAATAGTTCGTCCCCTGTGGTCCCCCTCGTAGTTTTTGAGTTATTGGCTAAAAAGTTTTTTCAACTTTAATTGGGGTAACGTTCCCCCAGCAGAAAATTTTGATATGTCAAGAATGAATTAGCACAATAATTAGTACTTACCTGATGTAAGGTAAATGTACTTGATTGAATGGAATGCGAGTTTAGGTTAGTACTGTACTTAAATTACTAGGTAAACTTAAACTTCTACGAAAAACGGCCACTTTTGGCAAATGTGCGTAGTAAAGCTTAACGTTCTTATTATAAACTAAACAGTAGTTCATTAAATACTTTGAAAGGTTATCTAAGGCTTGGTAGTAGCAAAATTTTAAATTATGTCTCCCTTTTCTTAGAAATGATTTATTTTAAATGGGGGCAGCACTGGACCCCGGGAAACTCAGGTACGGCCTTAACAATTTATTATGAGGGCGCCACTTCAAGGTCATTTGCTTCTAACTTTACCTTGCGAACCCTAAAGTAAATTTATACTTGGGTTATATTATATGGCGTAGGTACTTAAAGATACTTCTCGTGTCGAAAGTTCAAAATGTAAATTATTTTTTTCCCTCCAGAAGGTTGCCACTTTAAAGATACTATATTTAATTGAAAAATACATCGATATAGATAACACGCAAGATCGAGGGCAATTTAGAAAAGGCCATTTTCCAACTTGCCCTGACTGGTAATCGAACCCAGAACCTCCTCGTGGGGGACTAGCGTAGTTCCAATAGGCCACGGAGGTCTTCCTATGAGTAAGTAGTAGGTACCTAGGTCTAAGAAAAAATTAAGATATCCTGAAAAATATTTCTATTCTTACCTGTTTCTTCTGGGCCGTGCTGTCTTAGGCCATACTCGTTTCTTTCCCTTCGGCGAGGCAGGAGCAGCACTTTCCACTTCCACCCCACTTCCAGTTCCTGTGGGCCATTAAAATAAATTATTATATATAACATTTTTGAGTTCAACCTATTCTCTATATGTATGTATGTCAATGTCGCAGATGGAATAATATGTTTGACAAAACCTCTCCCGTCTGGTCAGCGTAGAGAAAATAAGGCCAAATCCTCTGGCTGCTCTGGCCAAATAAATATGGTTCTAATATAAAGGGGGTGGGAGAGTGCTCCTGCAGCAGACTAAAAAGAGCTGATAATCTGTTTGACAAAACCTCTAGCTAGCTGTTTGGCATTACAGCTCTGTTTTGAAAAACAGCGTTTTAGTTTAATAACATCTGCAGAATGGCACGAACGATTTGTATTTCGTCCGACAGCACTTTCACCATCTAAAGAGAAAAATAATCTAAACTAGCCAATACTTGTCCATCCATCTTGTCAAGTTGTCACTTACCGACGATGAAAAGAGAGTGTTCCACGTTTGGCTGGCCGGTAGCGTGCTGTATGCAAAGAGGCCTTGCTGCTCGAATCCGAGCGACTTCGTCTCTCCTGCCTCCGATTGCCCTGTACGTGAAAAAAAATATCGTTAGGGACTAATAGAAAATAAACCGGCCAAGTGCGAGTTAAACTCGCGTGGAGAGGGTTCCGTACAATTGATTGAATTCTTATAGGTTTTCCTGTAATCTACAAGCAATGATCTATGTTTCGTATTTTTTTCAAAATTTTAGGCACAGTAGTTTCGCAGATCAGGGGGGGAGGGGAATGGTGGTCAATTTTCGTCGTCTTTCATGAATAAAATCTAAACTATTCATTTTACAATAATAACAAAAATATACTTGAGATCCTCATAATGAGCCCTTTCATTTGATATATGACACATTAAGGTTTGCAAAACTTTTTTTTTTTAGGTTCCTAATTTGTCCCCCGAAAATGTGTTTGGGTCATAGGATTACAACATTCTACCAAATTTCACCTGATTCGGTCCAGTAGATTCGGAGCAAATTGGCTGTGACAGACGGACGGACAGACAGACGCACGAGTGATCCTATAAGGGTTCCGTTTTTTCATTTCTTGTACGGATCCCTAAAAATGTACCTACTTAGATGCTGCCTAGAGTCATTATGCGATATGAACTTGAAAGAGAATGAATTGTATTATTAGACCATCAGTAAAAACTACACTCCCATAAATTTTCTTGAAAGTTATTTTGACCGCCGAAAACTAGTTATAAGTACCTATGCCTAGATATATGCAATTTTTTTGAAATTAAAAAATACTGCTGTCATTTTAAAATAAGACCTAGACTACGATTGTTTGAAAATGAATTCAAAATTATTTGTAAAGTTATCTGAAGTGAAAAGGAATCCCACAAGATTACAGTATAGACATACTTTAGGCGCACAGAAATATAGGGTTGCTCTAGTCAGAAAAAGCATTCTAGGTATGGCTATAAAAATCTATAACAAACTAAGTACCTACCTAATGTATTAAAAGATTTAAATTATAAACTGTTTTAAAAACGACTCTACACTACTGATAGATAAATGCTACTATTCTGTGAAAGATTTTTTAAAAGATGACAAATTTTAGATTTTGACAATTTTAAACTATTTAATTTAATGTGACATTTATAATATTATATTCTTTTGTTAATTTCCTTGACATGTGAGTAATGTAAGTCTTGTACTTTTTTTAAAATTTATCATGAAATTGATTTTAAAAGTTTAATCTTCGACATTGTTATTTGTAGCTCCAATTTAAAATAAACCAAATTTCTTTATTTATTTATTTAAGTTTATTGCACACAATCTCATATTTGATTGATTACAATGGGTCAAACTTAACGCTATGCATTATCTACCAGTTTGCCTTTGGGACGTCGAAAGTTCAAAACACATCGAGAAGTTGGTAGAAGGGGTGCACTAATGCAATGGGGTGCAGAAGTTTTAGCACTATTACAATACAACATTCCTACATAATAATATTACACAATAAATACATATACTTAATATAAATATTATTAATTACAACATAATTTTATTAAATAATACATGAAAAGATTTATAACTACTATATATTATTGTAACAGCTCTAAATTTGTACCTATGTTTGACAAATAAATAATTGATTGATTGATTGATTGATATGGAAAAGACGAGGGTAAGGGGGACTTTTTAAAAAGTCAAGGGATCCTTGTGATTGCACAAATTGCACATTGATGAAATGTGGTTATTTGTGTGCTTGGAGGCGCTGTTATTACACCCAACCCAACCCAACGGTGTGCCCCTTCTTCCTCCTATTGGTTTTGCCACTTCATCTGTGAAACACGTATTTTATGGAATTTTGTACTTGTCCTAGTAGATCTGCCAAGTCCTATCAGTAAGCTCCTTTGCAATACAAGTTTAATTTCCAGACAAATTAACCCCCCCCCCCCCCCCCACTAAAGCTATAACTTTTGAAAGGCTGAACCGATTTTGATCAAATAAAGCTAAGCGCCTTGACAGACAAGGCTTTCGATTTAAAAAAACCGCATCGATAGGTATAGGTATTCGTTTAGGAGCTAGGTACGATGTATAGACAGACACACGTCAACTTACACAACTTTTTCGTTGGGAATTAAAACTAGTAGTGTAGTAAGTCTTTAATTTATTAATAATTACAGTAACTTACGAACTGTTCCCTGAGCTAGGCGGCTCGTCCCATTGTGCATCGCTTTCCACGGCACTGCTTTCTGAAGCTACGAGGTACATCGATCTGAAAAATACCCAAAGGCCAGCGTTAGGTATACTGATCGTGACATAAAGATCTCTAAGTACCTTTTCCTCCACCGGATTGGTCTTACTTACCTGGCGGGGACGTAGAGATGTGGGGGTGGAGGCGCGGCACGGCGCGACGCCGAGCGAGCGCGACGAGCGCGGGAAGCGCGGCCCAGCAACACCGATTCTACAAAAAACCATGAAAATAACAGGCAGTCAACAAACATAATGCGCTGTATGGCTTTCACTGCACCTAACCGCAAGACTCATATAAATTGATAAGCATAGAATTTCGTGAAAAATTACGCTAATGCCATCTATTATCGAGTAGCTGGTACTAATAAAGCGTTTACCAGAAAATTTTGAATTTCCCGATTTGATATATTGACTACTGCATCATACCATATAGTCATGTTTTAGCGACATCTTGTGAGCAATAGCGGAACTACTTTTAACACTTGGTTTATAGTTCTTTTTCTGTCACTAGATAGCGCTTCAATTAATGAGTTTTAAACGACTGTTAAGCTACCGTTTTAAATTGAAGGATGGTGTAAGGTGTTCCATAAGAAAAATCATTGGGGAGGATTACCAGAAATAGGGTCACTGTCGCTGTGTTCCTGCCGCTCACGCCGCCAGCCGGAGTCTGGCGCAGGCGCGTCGGCGACCACCCCGAACAATCCAGATACAGCCCCCGCCGCCATCTTACGGGCAGATTTGGCTGCCATCTGTAATAACCAAAGAGCAAAAATGTCTAGTAAAAAAAAAAACACAAGTTCCAAATAAAGAGGCATGCCATGGACACATGGTGCCTGTAAAGGGTGTGCATCAGAATGACTGACCAAAATCACAGATCACTTTTAAAGTATTACTGAAATTTAATACCTATTTGGTACCTTTGTTTAAATATTTGGTACCTAATTAATAATTGAGAAAATAAATTTAAAAAGTGGGCAGTGATTCATACGTCTGAATGGCTGCCCACATTTCAAATTTCCACGAAAGGGCTTCGAAATTTTAATTTGCCTTATAAAACTTCACTAGGTACCTATTTAGTACCTAAACATATATTTATTTCACATTTTTAGGGCAAAGAACAAACATTTTATCAGATTTTATTTGTTTCCTATGGTTAACTAATAACAGAAGGTAATGTCTGTCTAGTTTTTTCTTTTTATATTTCAATATAAATTATCTTTAATATAAATCGTATACAAAATAATACATCTTTACAATAAGAGTGTTTGACGTGACTGTGTGTGTGTGTCTGTCTCTGTCGCCGTAGCTCTTAAGGCCGTACCTGAATTTTCCGGGGTCCAGTGCTGTCCCAATTTAAAATAAATAATTTCAAAGAAAACGTAGACAGCATTTAAAATTTTGCAACTACCACATTTTATGAACTACTGTTTACAGTTTAAAGTGAGAACGTTAAGCTTTACTACGCACATTTGCGAAAAACGGCCACTTATGGGAAATGTGCGTAGTAAAGTTAAACATTCTCATTATAAACTGTAAACTGTAGTTACCAAAATAGTTTGAAGGGTTATCTAGGACTTGGTAATTGCAAAATTTTAAATAATGTCTACGTTTTCTTTGAAATTATTTATTTTAAATGGGGGCAGCACTGGACCCCGGAAAATTCAGGTACGGCCTTAAGAGCTACGGCGACACAGACAGACACACACACACACAGTCACGTCAAACACTCTTATTGTAAAGATGTATTATTATGTATACGATTTATATTAAAGATAATTTATACTGAAAAATAAAAAGAAAAAACTAGCCAGACATTCCTTCTGTTATTAGTTAACCATAGTAAAAAATTAAATCTGATAAAATGTTTGTTCTTTGCCCTAAAATTGTGAAATAAAGATATGTTTAGGTACTAAATAGGTAGTGAAGTTTTGTAAAGGCAAATTGAAATTTCGAAGCCCTTTCGTGGAAATCCGAAATGTGGGCAGCCATTCAGACGTCAGAATCACTGCCCACTTTTTAAATTTATTTTCTCAATTATTAATTAGGTACCAAATATTTAAACTAAGGTAGGTACCAAATAAGTTTGGAAAATCCAAAAGTGCACGCCTCATAATCTCATTTTTCACAATTAAATTGAAATTACGATTAAACTACATTGAATTAGACCGTGATCTTCGAAAGGACTTAGTTTTGGATAATACTGAAGCGTATAAAAAAAAATGGACTTGATCAGATAAGTTTTTCGGGAGTTATCGTAACCACGCCAGTTTCTATACATACAGACACACGGACGTCCACAAAATGATTTTATTAAACATTGTTTTTATTTATTTATAAGGCAAAATGTCAAAAGTGTTGAAACTAGTGTTTTTCCTTGACATTTATGTGTAAATATTATTGTACAAGTGCGATAGAAAATAAATAGAGACACATTTAGTTAAAAAAATCACTTGATTTTTGTAAGGCGAGAGTAGAGCACTACCTCATGCGCTTCGCTTATGAGGCGTGCAATAGTACCAAATAGGTATTAAATTTCAGTAATACTTTAAAAGTGATCTGTGATTTTGTTCAGTCATTCTGATGCTCACTGTAAAGGAAAGATGTTTCAAGCCACCAATGATACGCAAATTATAACAAGTGACTAACCTTTTCTTGAATTAGTACACCGACCATACCGTACATAACCTTAGATTTGTATTCTGTAATGTATAACAATTGGTAAAATTCAAAAAAAATCTGCGTTCCATGTAAACTTGTGTGAAATATTACCTAATTCTTTTTATATGGACAGTTTGACGGACTGACCTTGCTTTATAAATTAACTCATTAACAAAAATTACTTAGGTAATCTTATTAAATTTATCTGTTTATCACACCCTTGCAATTTCCCTAGAGCCATATTTAAACCAAAAGATACTAAACAATACAAAATAAGTAAGTATGTTTTGAAGACCACATGAATGACCAAGACTCATAACTTACACTAATATTGATGTCAATTTCCGGCACACCGGTCAGATCAGCTGCCTTTACTGCTAACTCCTTTATATGGGGATCACTTGGCCCCTTCTTCTCCACCAGGGTCACCAGCTCGTACAGGTAGTCCCTGAACACTTCTTCTGGAACTGATGATAAAATTATATACTTAAGGGTTGTAAGGCATTGTGGTTATCTACTAGTTTAGAATCTGCAGTCAAAAATTTCCAAAAGTTTATGTTTGTAAACTGACGATGCCTTTTATATGCCTGCGAAATCGATATCTTTTCGTTATATTTATATTGCATAAATAGTAAAAACAGTACCTAAGTAGCGTTCCTCAGGGTGCAATACTAGGTCCAATTTCCTTTATTTAATTTTATAATTTTCCACACAACGAATGAATAGGTACTCACCTTCTACTAGAATTTCCTTGGGTTTCTCCAGAGGCACTGGAATTTGGCCTGAAACAACTCCTTGAACTTGCCCTGGCGATGGAGCTGGTACAGTCTGGACTTCAGGATCAACTGGTACCGTCCCAGCAACGGTGGTTTCCATTCCCATATTTCCAGTGGTAGTAACTACCGTTTGTTTTGTTTCTATACTGGTTTTGCTAAGTGTGGTAGTAGGAGGCTGGATGTTTTGTGTTGGAACAGCCAGTTGGTTTGGAGTAGCGGGGGGTTGCTGGGAAGGGATCGCGGAGGGGGGCACTTTTGGAGCGGATTTCCCGTTTACTAAAAGATCTGGAGTCGGTTGTTTTTGAGGTTCTGCAAAGGTAGAATTTATGTTAGGTAGGTAGTTACTTTTTTTTACTGGACATTTAAGCCCCAATAGTTAGGCAAAGGCCTAGGCTCCCTTGTTGTAAATACATCTACTACTAACACTAACATAAATTCTGATTATAAATGAAACGGTGATGTACCTCTATATATTTTCCATAAGCTTTTTGTTGAATCCAGTTAGAGGACCCCGACATGCACTGTTTAAAAGTATTTTTATCAAGGGTGTTTTGAGCATGTCCAAATCGTCATAGGGCACGTCACTCCGACGTCTGGCCTCGACCACCCGGACCGCCCTAACCGATTGGAAGTGACACTCGAGCAGTGGCGGATTAACACTTTTGCCGCCAGTAGGCTACCTAATCATATTTCGCCGCCCCCGAGGGGCAAAATGTGCCGCCCCATGTCCAGGTATATTTCTGGCGACGGGCCGTTATAACACATATGATACAGTAGCTGATTTACTCATTTGCTGCTAGTAGGCTATTCTTATTTGGAGAAAAAAAAAGCTTAGGTATTCACTTCACATCCGCCTTACGCGCGTGAATAAGTGGTGAGTAGGTAAAGCAAGGAAAACACGTCGTCCGTTTCACGCAGTAGAGTTGTACGTGGGGCGGCTTATTCGGTATTGCACGCGGGTGTTTAAACAGCTAGCGGCGGGCCTGTTTTGCTGCCCTTGCATTCACTCGAGTAACTGCGTGCGAGTTGACTGCGGGCACAGAATAAGTACTAGTACTGCTGCGGTTGAGACTCGGGGACAAATTGGCCTAAAATTTGCCGCCCCATAAAATCTGCTCCCTAGGCTCCAGCCTACTCAGCCTGGTGGTAAATCCGCTACTGCACTCGAGTCTCCTATTTGATATTTGCATCCCTAGAAATAACTGGATATGGGGCGCACCGCCACCGCACCGGGTGCCACTCATGCTAGCTACGCCACCGACTATCGGACGTCTGTGGTGTCAGTTTTTGGAGGAACTGTTCAGGTTCTATGACCCATCCTGTTTACATTGTACCTACTTACCAGCAGTTCCCAACTCGAGCTCTGTGAACGCCATAACATTGAGAGCCGACGACAGCGCGGGGGCGACTCCATCGCCGACCTCTGTAGTAAGCACCGCGTCGGCAGACACCACGCAATCTGGTGGAGGAGCCGCGCCCCGTCTCCTGATAAACATGCTCATTAGTTTTTGGAACGAAGTTCCTTCTGGCAGCTTGCGGGGGCGGGACTAGATCGAAAAGTCGCGTACGTTACGTGTAACGCACGCGACTTTACATTTTGTGCAATGCTGAAAAACATTAAAAGTGAAAGGTACTTTCGCTTCGACTTTCAGCTGAGCGATGGCGTACCATTTTTGCTTTTTGGGTGGCACAGCTAGTAAGTTTAGCCATTGACTGTGAAATCGAAGATTCAAGGTCTGAATTTTGGTAGGTCCATTAGATGTTTGTTTTTCTAACTAAATTTACAAAAAATTGTCGAGCTGCTCCGTGCTTCGAAAGGCACGTTAAGAAGCCATGTAAAGCCATTGGTCCCGGGTGTCATTATTGTATGGCAGAGTTATATCAAATGCCTTTAGCTTAAACAATCTGACACCAGAATTGGCCACTTACACATACGAAAGGTAGATAGAGACCTGCAAGGTGAGATGTCCACTGAGGTGATAGTAGAATGAGATGAGATGGTGATCAGAATAAAACTGAGGTGAAAATGCTTACGGTAGAGGAATTTTAGTAGGTGTAGATATAGAAACGCGGCCCCACATCAGACGTCTCAGCTCTTCGCCGCTGATTCCTTTTCGCCTTAATTCAGCTATTGTTACTCTTCCAACACGCTGAATAGAAGAAGAAATATGGCCATAAAGAGTTAAAGGACATTTTTAGAAGTTAGAGTTAGTTGTTATTAGAATACGAAGTCTGGTTATATTTATAAACTTGTACAGCGATTTTCAGGTATCGTATAGTCATGTCTTACATTATTCTTCTATATTCCCTTATCATACTACAAGTGGGGTCATTACATCATGTAAGTAGCTTCTGTTTATCTCAATCCTTCGTAATGTCTACTGTGACACTTTTGCTCTTCATATAATTTTTTACACTTTGACACCACCTTTTCTTAGGCCTCCCTTTTGCACCCGTTAACCTTAATATATGGAATTTTTTTTACAACGTTCTTGCATGTGTTAACTATACCTCTTTAATTGATTGCTTACCTTCCAGTTAGTTAGAGCGCCTTTCCTCTGCTTCGCCCTGGTCTTGGGTTTGCACTTGATGACCATAACAGCCCGCTGTTCGTAGCGGGGGTCGTCTGATGGCCCCAGGCCAATGGAGTACTCCTGGAGATATCGGTGCGCATCTTCTTGAGCGACAGAGCGCTCGAGGGATACGACTATCTTCGCCCACTACCACGATAAGTAAAATGGCGGTTAATTATGTACTTATGTATTTAATTCATCCTGAGATATGTCGTAAGCGTTTGAGAATATGCACTTGGGATACCTCTTCCAAAATCTAAAATTATGTTCCATAATATGTAACATTAAACGATTTTAGAATCTAAGCAAGCATTTCCTGTAGATTAACCTATCATTTTTAGATAACTTTTTTATTGACATTGAATTTTGTTCGGAGTTCCTCAAGGATCTCAATTTGGACCGCTCCTTGTATGATTTTTGTATCTTACAATATTACGAAATAAATATGTGTTTACCTGCTTGACCCACTCCTTCTCTGATTGTTCAATGACATGTGCGTATGTGTTGCCCATCATGGCGATCAACATGTTCAGTAATAAGATCGGCACAAACACCATAAAAATTGCGAATACTGTCTTCGCTAGGTTCGGGTATGTTGTCAAACCGAGATCTGTGTACTAAAAGAAATACGTTACATACCAAGCAGTGTACCTAAGTAATCACAGTTTATAAGAGCGTACATCGCACATGAAGATTTTATTTACTTAAATATTAAACTTACACTGTAGTCTCCTAGTGTAATTTGAAATAACGCCATCCACGTGGTCGGATAGCTAGAAAACAGAGTACTTTGAACGTTGGGGAAACCTGAAAAGGAAAATAAAGATCCACATTCGTGTACTGGGAAAGCACACCTTACTCATAAATAAGAAGAAACAATAACCTGGACCTTATTTGTATCAGAATAAATTTGAAGTTTGAATTGGAAGACAAGTACATAGAATAAATACGAACCTCTGTACAAGAAGTAGAAGGACTGCGAAAATCCGAAAAGTATGATGCAGTAAATGATGCCGAAGGTGAACATGTCGCCGGTGATCATGCTGTATATCATGGTCACGAAAGGGCCGGTCAGTTTCACCGCGCTGCCAACAAAATTGCAGTATTTTTTTATATGATCATTTAAAAGTTCAATAAGTACAAATCGTATTCAGAAATAACATAATAATAGATTGATAATGTGTCTATCAACTATAAATATGGAAATATGTAGAGTCTAAATTATAAACATTGGGTCCCCGTGGCAGCGTGGCAACAGATCAGTATCTCAGGCTACGTTGCCGCGGGGACGGCCATCTTGAGTCTAGATTAATAATAAGAGAATCTTTATCTATCTCTCAATATAAGATAAGTCAACATAACTTAAATTTTAAGGTGCCCTTAAAACTTAAAAACAACATTCCATTGATTTCAGTTTACAGAGTCCGAAGTTTACCATCCTAACCCGTTGTAAGTGGAATACGTAGAGGAAGACATGATACAAACAAACGTAGTTAACTTACCCAGCAAAGAACATCAGTAAGAACCAAGAGCCGGGCAGCACGAAGATAAGTATCGCCTCTTCCACCATGCTTTGTTTGGACAGTCGCGCTGGGATGCAAGCCAGCAGGAGGATATTTGAGGACAGGAAGATGAACTTAGCAGGCTCGTGAATCTGAAAGCGCCGGGTCAATGGTTAATAAATTGTCCCTTTGCCCTTACCATGCGATCTGGCTCTCAAGAACTTGCATTGCACCTCAAATAACAAAATATATTTTAAAAGACCTCCAATGCATATGTATCAAATTGGCGGAAGATATGAGAAGAAATTAGATAGTATTGGCTGGACGGCGGCTAGCTATTTATGCGTGAATCGCAGAAAAAGACAGTACTTAGGTATCTGATTAGTAAAACTATTTTGTTAAATATTCTAGATCTTGTTACTTACATCAGAAAACCTACAGCACTATTATCATGAAAGATTTAAGAACTCACCAGTTGCTTCAAATACGCGACGAGCCCTTGATTCTTGATTTCATCTCCCTGTTGCAGTATGATGTAGCACAGGGTGCTAAGTATGGTGCCGAGTTCACTTGCCAATCGCACGCCGCTTCTGGCGTCCGTCACCTCGAGCCCCCAGTCGGGGTTAGCTTCGGCTTCTGCGCTGCTGTGCCGGAGGTAGACGGCCACGGACAAGAGCAGCAGGTGAAGCATTAGTATCAGAAGGCGTTTGAGAAATTTGTTCTGGAACATTGACGATATTTTTAGATGTGAATTTCGGTTAATTTATCATTGAATTTTTTACACAGGAAGAAAGCAAACCAAAGCGCTGGCTTTGGTCACAAAGTCTAGAGGGGTGCCAAATCTGACTTCAAGGAGCACTAAAATGCAATAAACGATAAAAAATCATCTGGGGCTGGGTATGATGACTTCTGTTCAACCACGTATACCAAAGGCAGGTGTAGTGCATATGTGTAATTAAGTTTGCCTAACATATTCCGTGATAATAATTATGTATTCCTGAATTGATTTCCTCGTAACGTACCCTTGCAAACGTTTTCCACTTTTCCTCGAGCAGCCTCTGAATGATGCCACCATCCAGCATGTTGAGATGCTCCTGCTTCGTACCATTCAGGATAATGAATAGAGCGGAGTTCCAATCTACAAGATAATCATCAAGGCTTTATTTGGAAACTAAAAGGAAAAATATGTGTTGGTCGACGTTTAATTCTGAAAATCTTTTCAGATATTATAATTAATAGAACACAAAACATGATTGGTTTATAAAATTAGTTATTAACCTGGTTTTATCACAGATGTTCAAGTATATTTCCCTTTAAAAAATTCAAGCACTTATAGAAAAACTGATGTAAGCCAACTGGCCCGCGAGCAGTAGCCATGTATGATGTAGAGTGTAAGGTCTTCGTATAACTCACTTGTTCTCCCATCAGGCAGCAGCGTGTCCAAAGCGTTTAGAGGATAGGCGGAGCAAGTGATGTTGGAATATCGCCAGAACTCCCTAGCGGAGAGCTCCAGCATTTCCCTGAAGACGGACGCTCGGCCGAGCTGGCAGGCCAGGGTGAGTGGTGTAAAGCCAGCCCTGTTCATGCGGCCGTTACTGGCCGGCACTTTGGGGTGGCGGAGGGCGTAGCCGAACATATCCTGACAAGAAATTATGCCATAATGATGATTGGAAAGAGATCCTTATAAAAGGTTTGTTTTTCATAAGATTTTGACACACTTGCTTCTGATGTGAAATAGGTGCCTATCGCATTGCTATTTAAGTGGATTGGTAACACGAACATTAGGCAAAGATTTATTACATAGAATTAAGAAAGATTTACTACAAAAATTCAATACCACATCGCAATAATTCTTGAGACTTGTGATATTTATTGATACACAAGCAAAAGAAAAGTTAGAGATTCTTACCAATTTATCACAAACCACAACCATATGCAGAATCATATTCCCAAATGAGTCTTGAGCGTCAGGGTCTGCTCCAGAGTCCAGTAGCAGATTATAAACGGCTTCATTGGCGCAGCAGGCCGCCCAGGCTAGAGGGTACTCTCCAAGGTACGCCAGACCTTCGTAGTTGGTTTGCCTGGCTGGCGGCACGCGCTGTTGGTCCCGGGGAAGGAAGAAACTGCCTGAAAATCGGCGACATTGATAATTTTAAAAGTCTACAACAGTAGTTATGAAAAAATGTAAATGAAAAAAGCTCTAGAGACTACGTTAAATCTTATGATGGTCAGTCCTGTCGTAAAACCGGATGAGTCTTTTCATAGCAGTGGGATGTGGTGAAGGCTATCAATTTAATGATGATTGCTGTCTAGATTTTGATATATCTCTCGTATGCACACCCAACTAAAGACAAATCGGGATTTTACATTTATAAGAAAGATAACGTTTTAAGATACTCGTGTACCGCTCACCAATAGCTCTCTGGCCGACATCTGCTCCTGCCTCTACCAAATCTTGAACTAGTTCGTTGTTACTGTATGCTATAGCTAGATGAAGAGAGCTGGCACCTGTATCAAAAAGAATCAGGTAAATACTCGTATCATGAACTCTAACAATCGCTCGAAGAAAATGAAACGTGGCTTACCTAAATATTCTTCGCCTTCAACGACATCAAGTGATAATTTTGGAAAGCACTTCACTAAAGTTCTTGCTAATCTTGTGTGGATCTGGAAAAAGACAAATATATCATATTTTCAGCTATGGTTGGTTATGGTTCGTAAGCCCAATAAAATTTGATATTTAACCGAACATCTAAATATATATAACTCAAAGGTGACTGACTGACTGACTGACATAGTGGGCATCTACCAGCCGCGGGCAAAAGCCCGCGGCTGGTAGATTATAATTCCCCAATTTAGACTATACCTATCATTTTGTAGCGCTCAATGTCGCTTGACACTGCAAGCTACGTACGTATGTCGTTTTGGATACTTATTGTGTGACTAGTAGGAGACTAGGAGTATCCAGAAGTATAGAACTACTACAGAGCTTTTTGTAATAAACCGGTCAAGTGTGAGTCGGACTCGTACATAAAGGGTTCCGTAACTCCGTACAATGTTTTAAAACGCTGAAAAAACACGTTTCAGGTATGACGACCTACTTTAATTTTGAACTTCATCTTATTTTTAGTATTTGTTGTTAGAACGCCTACAGTAATACATTATCGGTTAAAATTTCAAGTGTACCTATTACGATTCAAGAGATGACGGATCCTGTGACCCTGACGGACAGACAGCGGAGTCTCAGTAACAGGGTCGCGTTGGCAGTGTTGGCACCTGTGGTTGGCACCCTTTGGCTACGGAACCCTAAAAACGATCTTTTTACAAATAGGTCAGAACAAAATAAGGTAGGAGTAGCAGCGTCTGACCTTCGTGTCACAGATTATGAGCACATGCAGCAAGGACTCCCCCAACGCGCCTCTGTACGACATCTGCCAGCAGGCCATGTGGTCTTCCCATTTGGCGAGGGGGTCATGAGGGGACAGCGACGCTTCTATTGGTAACACCACCTTAAACGAAATCGAGTACCGTATTTACCGACAAAAACTACTGTAGTTTGGCCAATAAAAGCTGTCCATGAAAAACCGCGGCAAATTACAAAAAAAACTAGTTTAAAAAAATATCAATCTTAATAAACAGATTTGATACTTTTTATTTTTACTAAACTGTAATAATGTATATGTTACAGTTAAAACCAGTTTTTAGATAGAACGCGTTTTTCTTAGTTAAAACTAGATTTTACTTAATGCCTTTGTTATAACTAGAAATTACTACTGATTCATTTGATTTTCAGATAAAACTAGTTGTCACATCGAGCTTCAGTTAAAACTAGCACTAGAGAAACTATAATATTTATAACCTATAAGTTTGCCCTATTCTAGTAAAATGGATAAAACTTGCCCAGCACTCGCCGGCCGCTGCCGCTGCACGCTCGCTTCGCTCGCTCGGCTCTTGCGTGTGTTGGTCACAGTTCTAACCTAACCTAACCTATAAGTTTGCCCTATTCTAGTAAAATGGATAAAAGTTTTATCCATTTTACTAGAATAGAGCAAACTTATAGGTTATAAATATTATAGTTTCTCTAGTGCTAGTTTTAACTGAAGCTCGATGTGACAACTAGTTTTATCTGAAAATCAAATGAATCAGTAGTAATTTCTAGTTATAACAAAGGCATTAAGTAAAATCTAGTTTTAACTAGGAAAAACGCGTTCTATCTAAAAACTGGTTTTAACTGTGACATATACAGATCTGTGGTTTAATGTTTATTTTTAATGTTACATGATTTTTTACATTCAATTAAAATAAAAATTACAAATAGAGTACTTCTTCCAACACACCGCATTGAGGCAACGTACCCAGAATACTGGTAACGTTTCCTCGCTGTGTCGCTATACCTACCTATACGCTGAGCGACCACCACTTGCCTCAATGAGGCGCGTTGTGATGTCCTTATGAAATTGTTAAGCATCAGGGCCCCAAAGACCCATTGTCTCTACTGCGAAAGGTAAAAATGTTGCACCGACCTGTTCTTGATCTCTGAATTTCCACCGCAAATACTCAGCTCTGTTGATGACTCTCCCTCGTCCCCCTGCGTACATGTAAGCTGCGAATTCATCTCGGATCAGCTTCTCGGCCGCCATCATGCCTCCTTTAGCGTACGTTTCCAAAAGTAGTCCACCTTAGCAATCAAATTCATGAAAAACAGATTTACTATCATGTCTTTATCCCTAACGGGGCAGACAGAGCCTAGGGCGGCAAAGCCCAGGTCACTTTCAGTGTGATGGTGGGCATGAAGGTGGAAAAAGGCAATCATAATAGTGAGGGGTTGTTAATCGCATCGTCTATTGATATTATTCAAATACTTGCCCATTCCCTCGATCGGCTTTTACGATCTGCGCGGAAAGAGAAGCAGCTGGTACATTCTATGTTTTTCTACCAGACAAGCATGGAAAAAAATTAAAAAATAAAAATCAATTGGTCCAAAATTAGAACCTTGAGGAACATCGGAACATAACTGGTATCTAAGTACCTACTATCGATGTACCTTTTTTGTAATCAGCTAGTTTGTACAAAACCGTGTGTTCCTCGGTATGCGGCTGCGATATAACACGGTCCAGAACCGAACCCACTGCCTTCACGCCGCCCGCCGCCTTGATCTTCCCCACTACCCCACCCATCCTGCTGGAAAATGTGGAACGAGGTTCAGTGAGGGGAAGGATCTTACCAAACACTGTACTTTAAGCTTTATCTTTAGGTAGATTTGTGTCTATGATAGAAACAATTTTCCTCAAGGTGTTAGTATTTTTTCAACGTTAGTTGTAAAAACGAAAGTTGAATAGTTTACTTTAAATTTATCTATGAAACTAAATAAGCTAGTTTCCAACAAGTCAAATCAGATACTTTTTCTTAAGTCAAAACAAACATTTTCTATGGGATTTGTATGAAATATCGGACTGTGACCTCATAGTTACTTGGAGTCAAATAGCGCTCTTAATATTCGTTGTTCTGCATTAATAAATCTAAAATCACGTTTAAAAAGGATTAAGATTTAAGAATATATTTTGTGACGTTTTATTCTCTTATCAGTACCAAATAATTTATTTTTGACCCAGGGAACTAGGTACAATTGAACAAAATTGTAACTTTTTACAATTTACAAGCAAAATTACAAAACTAGGTATGTATGATGTTGCTTTTCGACTGTAGTGGGAAAATAACGAACAGTAGAATTAGGTAAGGTTTTGTTTCTTACAATACATTCCTTTATCTTGTTAAGTTCTTAGGCCTTACAATAAGAGCTTGTACGAAAATTAAAAAAAATATTTTTTCAAAAAACTTCAAATTTTAACATTATTGGTCATCAAATTGTTGGTTAGATCCGTGGTTAGACCTCTTTTTTCTGTAGACTGCAGTAGAGCCTTGTGTCTTGAGTCTGATCAAAGAGCAATAATGTACTTTATACCTTCTTGAGTCTGATAGAATTTAAGATATAGGCAAATGGCCTTGAAGTGTGAAATAAATTGTTAACTCGTAAATATGGTGATAATTTCCATATTGCTCTACGTCATGCACTAGATAGCCCTTTTAAAACTATTATTGGTAATCCGTCTAGCTTTAAACTTGCCGTGGCCCTTTTGGCGGAGGCAAGTTTTAAAGCTAGACGGACTAATGTAAATACTTTCAACGGTGGTTTATAAAATAATTTAAAGGGCTATCTAGTGCATGACGAAGAGTAATATGGAAATTATCTCCATATTTACGAGTTAACAATTTATTTCAAATGAGGGCGCCACTTCAAGGTCATTTGCCTATATCTTCACCTTAAAATGGTACAGTAACAAGTTTTTTTTTCCTTTTCTCTCATCGTAAGTGATTGCGTTAGTTAAAACCAGAGATATGGGATTCAAAACATAATCAAATCAATACCTACGTATTTATACAAATGACAGCATTGACAGTATAATTTTAATTAGAAACTAGGTGTAAGTATTTATGTACAGTAACTTACCCAAATCAGGTTGCTATTTAAGTATAGATACTCAAAATACTCTGTGCAAATGTTATGTGGCATGGTAAGCATGGTTTTTGTGTCCACGAGCCATGTTTTTACATGAAAACGTGTAAAATGCCATGTTTACTTTTGATACTCTCACTGGTGGTAATATAGAGGATAAACACTCCTTGGTTGTCATGGTAACTTAGCTTAAAAGGTGGCCATACCGAGAAGGAAGTAGGAGCTCAAGTAGAATAGCTATTCATATCCGCCTAAATTAAAAAGAAAGAGATAAAAACATAGTGTATCAGCTGCTTCTCTTCCCGCAGACATCGTTAGAGCACTTTTTTTTTAGTTCGCCTTGGAGCCAAGAAAAAAAGTAGATTGTACCAGCTGTTTCTTCTCCAGCAGACAAACTAGGCTGTAGAAATATGATATTTAAAACCAAATATTTTACAAACGGATCCCTAAATCGAAAAATGTTGTTTGCAAGCTCATAATATTTTTATAAGACCTATTCAACGATACCCCACACTATGGGTTTGTCGAAAGAAAAAAAAAGATTCCCACTTTTATACATGTATGGGAAATAATGTAGAATTTTTTTTAACTTTGTCGGCGTTATTTATATATATATATATATATATATATTAATAACGCCGACAAAGTTCAAAAAAAAAAAAATATATATATTCATGCCAAATTGAATTTTTTTCCTAGTGTTAATAGTCTCTGAATAAAACCATGGACCCACAGTAAGACAGACCGACAGGCAGACATGGCGAAACTATAAGAGTTCCTTGTTCTACAGAACCCTAAAAAGAAATATTTTTTATAATGCTTTTCTACTATATAAAGCTTAACCGAATGATTCGGTTTTGTAAGTTTTTCTCTAATAGTGCCTATTTCCAAATATTCCATTTATTTACAAAGTTAAAAAAAACCTTTGCTTTTTGACCATAGTTGTCTACTATATTTTTTGACCAAATCATTAAGTTTTGGTACTCATTAGACGCAGAATTTTGAAAAAAAAAGTCCCAAATTTTTGAAGTTAAGTAGCTGTCAAAAGTTGTCCCGAGATATCTCGTGTTACCATTTTTAGGGTTCCGTACCCAAGGGGTGCAAACGGGACCCTATTACTGAGACTCCGCTGTCTGTACGTCTGTCCCAGGCATCAAGTTATAACTATAACTTCATGGTCACAGGGCTCTATCTCTTGAACCGTAATTGCTAGACACTTGAAATTTTCACCGATTATGTATTACTATAGCCGCTATAACAAAAAATACTAAAAATAAGATAAAGTTATAAATTAAAGGGACCCCCTTCATATCATACAAAAAACGTGTTTTTAGTGTTTTAAAACATTGTACCGGGGTACGGAACCCTTCATGTACGAGTTCGACTCGCACTTGCCATATACACAAGTTTTACCCATATACACGATAAAAAAATCTTTTGTAACGTACCCCCCTCCGTTTGGCTAAGCGCTGAATATGTATTGAAAGCATTTATTTTCTTTTTAATTATTTTTTTCGTTAAGTAGGTAAATATTTTTTTTTATTGTAAGTAGTTCAGTATCATGGACTGTACTTGCTCCAAAAATTTGGTTGGTGGTAAAAAAGTCACTTGTATCTTTACAACCTTTGTCAGGTACCTACTTTAGTAACTAAGTAAGTAGATTATCTTGATGGTCAGAGTAACAGCATCGTATCTTTAAAATATTTTCACCAGGACAGGTGGGAGCTTTGATTAAAAAAAATTGTTTGGGAGTAAAATTTTTGTTTAGCTACTTGTAAAAAAATCATTGCCGCGTCGACTTCAAAGGTGGCGTTAGTAGGCATCCGGGGGACTCGTGACGGGAACGGGTCAAAACGAGTCACCATATCGCACCGCGTCGCCCACCAACTAAATACTTTGTATCAAATCCATTACGTTCCATAAACTTACAAACATTTACCTTGCCTCTCCGCAGCGCGCAATGGACTAGACATAAGACGTGCGTACCAATATACAAATACAGAGTAGTTGATAATTTTCCCGCAACCCGCGCATGTTTGCCAGCTGTGCTGTGTGTCTCGGTCGTCTCGCTCGTCCCGTCCCGCGCGCCGCAGACTTCGTTCCACCCCTCCCGCCCCGCACGTACGGACGCGGGCGACCGTCGCCATTTTATTGTCGTGACGTTCTTCGTCGAACGAGTTTGTTGTAGACGCTACCTAAACCGTAATTTATCTGAAACGCTTCACCTAGATTTGTTGTTGTGCATGGAGTGATCGAAAAAGTGTATTTTGTTCTTGTTTTAGTCAATTAGATAATAATAATGGATCCATTAGAGGAAGTGGTGGTCAAAATTGAAGATGAGATGGGAATATTTGTCAAGGAAGAAGGTTAGTTTTGTATTTGTGGGATAAATAGCAAAGTTTTTAAGGTTATGTTGACTTCCTTGTAGGTACAGTCTGACAAAAAAATGTATTGTCCATATCATTGAATTCTTACGTTTTTTTAACCGACTTCAAAAAAAGGAATCTTTTAGTATGTTCATTCCCCGATTAGGTAGGTAGGTACTCGAAGATGACTGGACTGATTTAATTTTTTTTTTGTTTGAATGGGTATACTTGTCAAGTCATAGGAATTTTATCAAAATTGTTTGACAAGATTAGTTTGGTGTTGAAGTCGGTTTTTGGTTTGGAAAGTTACTGTCTGAGATTTTTGTATTAAGTACTAGGTAAAAATTATCAAAGGAAAATAGGGATGTGAAAATTAAATTAAATTTAGTCCGTCAGATTATCCAAAAATAATGGACTTTTCGGTTGGATTTTTCGGTTTATTAAAGTACTTAGTAAAAATTCACAAAGACACAATGAAATGAAAATGCGCGTCGAATTTTCGGAGTAGGGGTGAGGGTGACTGACGTCGTCGTCAAGTGAAAATCGTACTTGATCGTGACGTCATGCGGAATTTAAATAGCAGTATTTTTGTAATTATGAGCTAATCAGAAAAAATAAAAAATACGTTTACGATATATTTTTAATAATCTACCTGATTGATGAGCTAAAATATTTTTTTAGTCCACATCCGTATTATGTACCTATGTATTATGTATACCTACCTATGTGGTTAATATCACCGACTAAAATTGATATCATAATATAATTCTGTAGATGACACTTTCCATCTTATTATAAAAACAGGATTATCTTTTTTAATAGGTTTAAACCATTATCCGTCCAAATCAAATTGACATTGACAGGTGAGATAGACAAGTGACAATTGACAAGTGATATTACTAGATGTCAACTTGATTTGGGCGGGTAATGGTTAAAGCAAAGTAGGTCCTGTTTTAATAATAAGACGGTTTGTGTTTTGTAATCTAGAGTTCAACGGCTTCCTTTAAGTTAAAGGTTAAAAAATAAGTTAGCGGCTCTAAATGTCTTATCAAGCAGAAAACTACATTTTTACTTTTGGCACAGAATACATAAGAGTCAAACAGAATGGTCTCTCACAGCGTCTCCCGCAAATTGGCGTCCCCGCACCTCTCCCCCGCACTTTGTGAGCTTTGACGGCTCCAAACCAGGGTTTAATTACTAGCCGCACACAATACGCGACGTGTGTTGTCTTGAGAACTGTCAACCAATAGTAACCATCATGGTGAGAAGGTGCGCGTATAATAATTGTTTATCCACCCAATACTCTAAAGAACGTATATTTCATACATTTCCAAATGATGAAAACAGGTTAGCAAAGCAACAATATAATTTCACGTTATTACCCAGCAACCATCTTGATATATATACCCTTCTCGCTCTCTCGCATTGGCGGGAGATACAGGCTCCTCGCTCACAGGTAATCACATAGGTACACGCCATCTGCGTGTACCTATGTGATTAGATTTCCGCGGGTTATAGTGCTAAATGCCATTGTTGACAATGACAACTTGACATGCTGTTCGTATAAGCGTGATAAACATTTTTATTGAATTTATTCATATAATTACCGTATAGTTTTGCGCCGAATATGCAAATTACTATATTACAATAGTGAATTAGTGAAATAAGTGCGTTACATTATAAATGACTCAATAATAATCAGTAAAGTGAACTAATGGTGAAATGGACAATGGACATAATGAAAAATATTTGTGAAGTGATATTATGTAGCTGTTTCCGACTTTCCTGTAACATTTAATACATATAAAACAGAATATTTTTTACGTCATAGTTTTCGCAAATCTTCCGGTATGGAAAAAATAATCGTAAATATGTCGAACTCGTTAGTAGGTAAGTATTAAAATAATTCTGCGGTGCGACCCTAAGTATAAAACTCACACATCGACGTGTGTACAGATAAATTGTTTCGTTTGTAGTAGTAGTAGGTATATATGTTACTCTGAATCAATGGAGTCATACCAGTGCTTTTGGCGTATAGCGAAATCTCATTCTAGCAACAGTAAATGCCGATAAGAGGGAAAGAGGCAAAATATAGGTTTTAACCACATTATCTCTATAAGAAGGTAGGTACCTTTTTTGCTCTTTGACCTATACAATAGTTGTCGTTGTCACCTTCAACATTTCAGTAGCAGGAAATTCAAAGGTGGACATAGGGTTGTCAACTTGACCTTATGGTGCTCCCATACTATTGTAATTTTTTTACATTTTATAGCAAAATAAAAAGCATTATATTTAAAACACAAAAATAATAAACTGTTATTAATAATAATTATTATAATTTATTTTATAATCCTAATCCTAACTCTTATTATAAATGCGAAAGTAAGTCTGTATATTTGTTATTTACGCTTCCGATCGGTCGTTTTGGAAATCCTTGGGGGAGGCCTATATCCAGCAGTGGACTTCCTGTGGCTGATATGATGATGATGATGATATTTGTTTGTTGGTTTGTTTGTTTCTTACCTCTTCACGCTTTATCTACTGAACCAATCGTCTTAAAAATTCTAATACACATAGTTAGAAGTACTGAGAAGGATAAAAATCTGACACCCGTGTTAGCTACACATGAAAAACAACAACAAAAACTTAATTCTCATTTGATAGCCTAACTGTTCATGAAAAATAAATGTAAAAAGGGCCCAATTTTGATGTTTAAAAAGTAAATATAAAGGCTTAGACATAGTACTATAGATTGAGATTTAGAAACTTAGTACTCTAGATTGTAAACGGCTTTTTTTTTATTTATGTCGAATACAGATACATTATGTATGATGTCTTTATCCCTAACGGGGTAGACAGACCCAGGGTAGTATTTGTTTATGTCGAAGAGCAAAAAATATTTTTCTGATAGAGATTATTGTCAGTTTTTTTCCACGTACTCTGTCAATTGTCTTTTCTTGCGTTTTTACGTCAATTTGTTCACATAATATGACATATATGTCCATACAAGCTTACATGTAGTGGGTCCTATAAGATCAAATCTTCCCAAGGAACATACATCAAAATACTAAGTATTTTTTGACCTCCTAAATAAGTTGAGCAATAAGCTGATCCGAGATTCTATGGTGTAAACAATATTTTTTTTCATACAAAATAAGTTTTTATCATTCGGTATCATGAACAAAAATTATTAAAAGGCAAATTTAAATAGTTACAGTTTATTTTGTCAAATGTTTATACAACTACACAATATTATGATTCTTGTAGACACCTAGTCAAGTTCAGGTTTCAGGTTCATTAATAACTATACTCAATGAGAAGTTGATATTTAGCTTTGTTTTTCAGGGTTTGACTTGTTGGCAATTTTTTTATAATTCAATTTTTTACTTGATTTCCAGAATCCTTTGTTGGAGATACAAATGCCCTCACATTCGACGAAGATGCATTAACAAAACCAGAATCCTTCGTTGGAGTCACAAATACCTCCAGCTATGACGAAGGGACATTAATAAAGCCAGAATCCTTTGTTGAAGTCACAAATGCTCCGACCTATGACGAAGATGCATCAATAAATTTTGAAGATTTGCTAGTAGAGCACAGTAGTTTGGTACCAATCATTGGTGACACGCAGAAAGAACTCTTGATTTACACAAAAAAAGTGGATGATATGCGCATTTGGAGTAAAGTATATAAATTCAGAGATCCAAAAGATATATTAGATCAAATTATTTTTGAAAGCATGCCTATCTGGAATGGACAATATAATAAAAAGAAAAAAAGGAAATATATGGTCAAATTTAAGAAATTTGAACAGAGACTGCGAAATTTCAACTACAAAGTCGCACAATACCGGCAACTGTATCAAAAACAAACAGTTTTTCCAACTATAAATATAGATGACGACGATGATGATGATGATGTTATTCTAGCAGATGGTGATAACGATGTTCTTACCGATGATGAAAGAGATATTATAACCCTTAATACGAATATTCGTTCAGCCGGAGTTGACAATCAACCATCGATGGAACAAATACAATTTACTCGTTATATTGTAAAAATTAAAACTTTGAAATCTACATTATGCGAAGTATATTTTGTGAATGATAAAGGAAATCCTACAGAATTTCACAAACTTGAGAACCATTGTATCACTTCTGTTATACCAAACATTCTCTATTCCACAACAGAGAAAGTGTGGCTTGAATGTTGCTGTTGGTATACACTGAATACAAGACTTAAATTTATAAAATTAGAAAATTGCAGTGAAATGTTTTATAGATTTATAAGAAAACCTCATGAATGCGATCCTGGGAAATGTTTATGTTGTTGTAAGAGGAAATACGATTACTTCAAAAAATACGTTGCACCCATGCCAGTCCATCAAACTGCGAGGAATCATTTACAGAACAGATGGAACCAACATTTAGTACATCAGCGTGGCCAGAAAACACAAAATAGCCTAATTAACGCAGCTTTATTACATAAACCAAATTCAAAAACTATAAACAAAAAAGAAAAGAAAAGAGAGTACTATCGCAACATTTGTTTAAAATTGCAGAACGTATCCAGTAGAAGCCAAACATATGCATATTATCTTGGACATGATGGTCTAATCAATACATGCTATAAGCCTAATAATATCCAATATACATCACAATATTTACAAGATATCATGGGCGGGTGGCATTCTGAAGCTAATGACGATATTTGTTGTTTGACAAATTATAAACAATATTGTCAAAAGTTGACAAAAAAAGCTCACGCCAGCGTTGTTAAATTTCTAGTAAACAGTAAAATGAATATTATCAATAAGTGTAAAAATTGTGAAAGTTTAGAAATTCAAAATGTTGGTGCCAAAGGAGTTGTGGTTCCCTTATATTTACCAAAATATCCAAGACATACAAGAGTATACTCAAAATTAACACGTGATCGCGATATTATAGCAAATAAAAGAAAAATGCAGGTAAATGCTATTGAAAACACAAAGATAGATGACCCTAATAACGAAGGCATGCCTAAAATGAACATCATAGAAAATCTCCAAAAGGAAATAAATATCAATTTTGTCATACCTAGTGATACTAGAAAACAGACCGCTCTAAATTTAATCGATTTAGGTATTGAAGGTTTAAAACTTATTATTTCCCCTGGCGGTAAAGTAAAACTGAAGTCCAAAACTCTTCTAGAAAACATTTCTACGGCAAATTTAAAAATACTTAGAGAAATCATTCATCATGCTAGTAACAAAGTAGTATCACTAGGCTTTAATCCTACACGATCAATTGATGTAAACAGGTTATTTGTTAATAACACCCAGTTGAAACCACCTACTGAAAAAATTTTAAACTCTAATCCTACCCGATCAACTAATGTAAACGATTTATCCGATAATATAACCCAGATGAAACCATCTACCGAGGAACCCCAGAAAAATCGCTTCGATAAAAAAGAAGCGTCTCCAAGTGTTACACAAGTAATAGAAAATAGAAACAATAATAGTGCACAACCAGTCGATTTAGAAAAAGAACCCGATCAAAATGACTTATATCATGATAAAAATATTTATAAGGCTTTAACGGAAATAAACGCAGAAAAAAGACAACAGTATTTAATTTCACATGAATTTCTAAAGACTGAAGGCACTCATTTATGGAAATATGTAAATATAGTACTAAATGAAAAGGATAGGGGTGACGATGTCGGTCTAGATAATAACAAGAGAAAGACAGCAGACAAAGGAACTTCGCCCCCTCCTAAACAACCGCGAAAAGCAAATTCAATACTTGGCTCTGAATTCAGAACAAACATACTTTATGGTATTAGTCAAGTGCCTTCTACAAGTAGTACATACATGCCGACTATACCTATTTCACATCTGCCGTCAATTGTTCCTATTGAAACTTTTCAACAACCGCAAACAGAGAATGCGCCAATGGCTTTACCAGAAAATGTAAATGTTTTACCTATTGGCCAGTTGCCACAAAACATAGCGATGAATTTATATAACAATTTCGCCTTCATGCCTGCCTGTTTAGACGCTCCTCAGCCTCTTAACGTACAAATACATAGTCTGAATGCAAAAGATATAACACAACTTACACAACAGTCTATGATTACAACTTCATTACCTTCGTTGCCGTTAATGCCACCACCTGCAAGTGTGTCACCCATTGATATTACTAGTGTACCTGCAGTTGAAGATTCTGAACCAACAGAAAATGAGAGAGATGAGGACGACAACGACGATAATTGCATTTTGGGCGTCTGACGTCCAATGAAAAAAATATATGAAGTGAAGTATTATATACTTCCTACAGTTTTTAACCATATCTCATTATTAGTGATACAATACAAATGCGCTTTATCGCACCATAAATGAAACAAATAATAGAGATAAATTATACAAAGGAGGAAATGTGAAAAAAAAAACATTTCAAACATCTTCCTTCAAACCTCGGTAGACAGCCCTGCGGCATAAACCGCTTCATCTTCTGCATCATCTTCTTCTGCTCTGTGTGTGTGTTTGACTGGATGGAATTCGGGCGGCGGCGCGGCGCGAGGCGACACGGGTGAGCGGCGCGGCGGCGCGGCGACTGCTTGCCGCCCCCGCTCCTTCCTTCGTCTCTCCCGTCTCTCCGACAGCACAGAATACATAAGAGTTCAAACCGACAGTCTCCGATATGCTAGCTATGCTATGCAAGGCATGTTGCTCCTCAAGGCCAAAAAGGCTTTCCTAACCTAGTTGTATTATTGTATTGTAAGTAACGTACTTACAATACAATAAATCGAATGATAATTTTATTGTTATTATGTATTATTCTTTTAGTGTTTTATAAATCTTCGTGATATTGTATGTAAACAAAGCTATCGTAGATAGGCTTCTAAGTAGGTAGGTACCATAGATAGAAATAATAACAGAAATAAAGACTGACCAAAGTATTAGTTTTTGTGAAGTATTTGATTTATTTATGTTATAACAAACAATAAATACTTACTTTGTACACCTAAATTATCGTTTTAATACCGATTGAATGAAACGCAATATTTTCACCCGACTGCGCGAGAAGGTGGTTATGTTCTTCTAGTGTATAGTATTAAATTTCTTTGGCACTCTCTGCAGTATAAATGCCGGCCTGAGAGGTGTCGTAGGTATGTATCAAAAAATTTAATAAAAGTGGATTTTTGGATTTTTTTCACGCAGTCGGGTTCTTTTTTTTTTAATAATTATAAGTAATTAGGTAGGTATACATATAAAAAAAACTGGATAGATTGCATCCCAAAAGTACTGACATAAAAAATACATTCATGGGATTTTTCTGGTCAACTGCGGTTATTATAGGTAAATAATTATGTTAATGTCTCAGTTAATGTTTCAATGTTACACACTTCTATTAATATTTGTGTCTGTTTTCATTTGGCGGTTAATTAAAATGCTAAGATAAATAAATTGTTTTATTTTTTTATTTTATCAAGCACGTAGAGGCCGATGTAATATGCTACTGCCTTGCTTAGAAGTCGGGGCTTGGAATACCGTTAAAAATCTAGTAACATTAATTCTGTCAAACGGCGTTAACGTTATCAGCAAAGATAACGTTATGCCGGGTAACGTTTTTTTTTACAACCATTTACCGATTAACTCAGATAACGTTACGACCAAGTGTTGAGTCAAAAAAGCATTCGCAAACACTCCGCACAATTTGTCTGTTCGAAAGCTTCTTTAGCCCAACGCTATACAAGTGTTGGTTGAGTCAAAGAAGCATTCGGAAACACGCGGAACGTTCCTTGGGGAAAGTAGTTCAGTATCATGGACTGAATTCACCCTTGAAATAGGTACTTTCAGTATATTTTGTTAAACGTTATATTCAGGTTGATTATGAAACACTAAGCTATATTGACATCTTAGAATCACTAATAGAACACAAAGTAGCAAGAAATTATTATTTTTAAAAAAATCCCCACATTTGCAATACATGGCTAACGAGTGTCAATGACCTCGCTGTCGCTCGAATCCTCCGTAGTATGACCGCCACGTAGGTACCCTTCCTGCCGGCGGCGGCGCGCGGGGCGCGCGGTGCCATACAACTTTGAGGGCTTTTATCTTTGGTTTTATTATGAAACAAGGTAAAATTGTAAGAGAACTGAAGTTTAATAAGATTGAAGTTTAATATGTGTATATATACCTATATTCAATATGTTACTTGAAAACATTAAATTACTAAAAGGCAACTGACTAAATGGTTAATGGAACAATGTTTTTACTCTATTAATGAATTTGTTATTTATTGCAAGTCAAAAAGAAAGATTAATATATGATTACACACAAAGACTTCTGCAGTCCCTACTAACTACTACGAGTTAAAATGTTTGCATATCTATCTGCAGGTTTATACAATGTACATACTAACATTCACTAACATCTTTAATCTATTGTATAATGCAAATATGATTCTTGATTCTGCTTGAAAACATGTAAATTTTATTTAGCGCATAGAATATTTTTCTTGAATATAGCTCAGAGGGTCAAAATCATCCTATATAGGTACCTACCTAACTAAGTTTAGTCTGTAGATAATAATACATAAAACGTTTTATTCTTTTTTAATTCAAGAATTAAGTCGAAATTTATTTTAAAAGCAAATTCAGTCAAAATACTGAACAACAATCCCCTTTTTCGTAGATGCTGCTGTAATTTGTATGGGAGGCGTAGGTACCTATACCTACGAAAAATCATACCTATATATTATTTCGGTGGTGTGTGTACAATGTATATCAAAATACACCACACAACAGACCTAATAAATGAAATAATAAACCATAAAAAATTCTAGGTTTGTAAGTGCGAAGTAAAACATTTATAAGTGTACGCGTACTCAACGCCATCTATACAATAATTAGAAGAAACAAAATAGAATGTCGGAGAAGCATCAGTGAGTAAGCGCAAATCGGGCTTGTGCTTTGCTAGGTTTGAGATTCACAGGTATTTCGAAAGGTGGCCAATCACGCAAAAATGTACCTGCCCAGTCATTTCCAAAATAGCTCAGGAGTGCTATTTTTCAACGAGGGTGTCAGCGAAAAGTTTTCCAACTCATCACGTTCCGACGCATTGCTTGTACATAAATAAGATTAAACGGGCAAGGGCGAGTCGGACTCGTATATGAAGGGTTCCGTACCTCCGTACAATGTTTTAATTACGTTGAAAAAACACATTTAATTTTTAACTTTATCTTATAGCGGCTATAGTAATACATAATAGGTGAAAAATTAAAATATCTAGTTAATTCCATTATAAAGATCGAGTTAAAAACGCTAAAAAAAAACACGTTTCTTGTATGACGACCTCCTCTAATTTTTAACTTTTTTTTTTTAATAGCCGTTTATGTCCCATAGTTGGGCAAAAGCCTCCCCTTTTCGTTTCCAATTAAAAATTAAAAATATAATAAAAAATTTTTTGTCCTCCCATACAAAATCCGTTTGGCTGAGCGCTGTTTTGTATGGGAGGACGAAAAATTTTTATCGATTTTTAATATCTGTTTTTATAGAATGTAGAACTTGCTCCAAAAATTTAGCAGGTGGATAAAAAGTCAGCCTATATTGAAATCTAGAAATCAGAATCACTTATAAAACACAAAATAGCAATAAAAAGAATACTTCTTCTTTTTACTATTTTTCACTAGGAAAAATCCCCACATTTGCAATACATGGCTAAGGTATTATTATTAGTGTCTTGTTCCAAAGTAAAAACATACTTTTAACAAATGATGTCAATGACCTCGCTCTTGCTCACTGCGCTCACTCGCTCACTGCGATTGGGAATTTGCCGTACAACTTTGAGGGCTTTTATCTTTGGTTTTTATTATGAAACAAGGTAATTGTAAGAGAAAATGTATATTTTGTTGAGCGCATAGAGTTCTTTCCTTGAATATAGCTCAGAGGATCAAAATCGTCCTGTATAATCGGTAAACATATCATAATAAATAATTTCATTATAAAGATCTAGTACATAATCTGTGAAAATTTCATGTGTTAGTGCATACAAATAAGAGTCTAGGAGTTGCCGCAATTAACCAGCCGCTATTTATATATTTATTATTACCTGTGACCCCCCTTGCCCAAAAACACCCTCCTGTCGCCCCTTTGTGTCTGGCGCCCTGGGCGGTCGCCCAACCGAGCCCTACCCTAACGCCGCTACTGGTAATGTACCATATGTACCTTCCCCAAGTTCAAGACCACTCGTTGACTGTCAATTTCAAAAATGCGTCTCCTGTGCGTTTTACCATATAAATCTTTGGAGCTATATTAAAAGTCTTTATAAACTCTTAGTCTTTAGTTTAAAATGAAAAAATCGTTTATGTTCATTGCTATAAACTGGCCTAGGTGTAGGGGGCTCCGCTAGGAGCTAGGAGTAATTTGTTCTGTGGGAGGGGGCGGCAAACGGGGAAAGCGCCCGGGTTTTTGTAACTTCCTATCTATACAAGGTGACTTGAATTAGTTCCCATACAAATCAGCGCTCAGCCAAACAGATTTTGTATGGGAGGATTTTTTTAAAAATTAATATCTAATATTTTTTTTATAAAAAGTACCTAGTTCAGTAACATAGACTGCTTGCTCCAAAAACTTTGCTGGTGGTTAAAAGTTCAAAATATTTTTACATTACATCGCCGCTAACCAGGTGGTAAGTGTGGTAACTAGGCAGGCAGGGCCGGTTATCCGGTTAACCATTAGGCAGAGTAGGCACCTGCCTAGGGGCCCCGCATCGACTAGGGGCCCAACGGCCCAGGCGAATCCCGATTATTATTTTAGCGATCTTTGTCCCCCGATTCTTTTCAGGAGGTAGCGCTCCCTAGGGCTGGTGATGCGCCTAGAGCCCCCAAAGGCCCCAAAGATGGTAAATCTGGCCCTGGCGGCCTCCAGCCGAGCTTTGAAAAGCATTCCAATATTTGAATCCAACGCTATCCCATGATGGCTAATTTGGAAGGGGTAATACATTCTTTAGAGCGCTTAGCCTAGATCCCTTTAAGAATCCCCTTATACCCTAGACTTTCCCATACAAACGTAGTCTACGTTTTATTTTGAAACGACATGTCAGATTTCAGTAAAAATTTGTAACTTTAAAGAAATTGCATATATCTAGGGTTATAATTGGTTTTCACAGTCGAAATATGAACTTGAAAGAAAATATGAGGGTGTAAAAGTTTTCCATACTAATGGTCAAAAATGATATAATACACTATATTCTCTTTCAAATTCATATTTTGACTGTGAAAACCAATTATAACCCTAGATATGAGCAATTTGTATAGAGTTACAAATTTTTACCGAAATCTGACATGTCGTTTTAAAATAAAACGTAGACTAGGTACGTTTGTATGGGAAACTCTGATTCTGTCTCGGGCCAGTCCTTATTTTTAATGATTTTGACTGCTTTTTCGGAGCTGATTGGAGCCAAACTATCTTAGTAACAATATGTTAAGTTATGTTAAATTGAAGTTTATTTAAGTATTAAAAGTGAATGAGACAATTTTTTGATTTTCATTGTAATAGTTTGTTTAATTCCAAATAACCTAAGACGTGTTTCGATTTTTGCGGTGTGCGACGTTCATGTCATTGTTGTTTACAGGGAATTTAAAACATGAAGGTGTGTATTAATTACAGATAAATAAAGACAAAGGAAAATCCTAAAAATTGAATGAGAAGATTTTAATATATTTTTTTTTATTCATTCAAAAACTTAGTTAAAAAGGTTAAAACTTTGAAGAAAATATAAGCGAATAGGTAGGTACTTCGTCGGATTTCTAGCGCATATGACTGAGTTAAAAAATGAACAATACACATATATGAAGATTGATTCATGCTTAAACACGTACAATAAATAAATAAAAATAATTTGTCTTTTGTAAAAAGATAGAAAAATTTAAAGTTCTCCGAAATTCTCAAATATATATGGGGACGAAAACGCTGATAAGGCAAAGCGCTCGCTGCGCTTCTGAATTCGTCTCCATGGTGCATGTACAATACAGCGCAATGCGTATCTGTAGATAGAAAATATAGATTCGGGTGTTCAATCAAAAAATCCCACGGTCGAAGACTGCAGTCTTAAACGCTAAGCAGTTCATTTAACTAGTTATTATACCTATATAACTATACTATCCCTTGTGCTTTTATTCTTGTTACTGAGAAAAACCTCTAATACGGTAATAATAAAGATGAAACTTTCTTGAAATCTGAACGGCTAATCCCTTTGGCTTATCGCTACGAAGGGATAGGCGAAGGTATAGGCAAATGGCCTTGAAGTGGTGCCCTCATTTGAAATAAATTGTTAACTCGTAAATATGGAGAAAATTTACATAGGTATTGCTCTTCGTCATGCACTAGATAGCCCTTTAAATTATTTTATGAACCACCTTTGAAAGTATTTACATAAGTCCGTCTAGCTTTAAAACTTGCCTCCGCCAAAAGTGGCCACGGCAAGTTTTAAAGCTAGACGGATCACCAATAATAGTTTCAACGGCAGTTCATAAAATAATTTAAAAGGCTATCTAGTGCATGACGAAGAGCAATATGGAAATTATCATCATATTTACGAGTTAACAATTTATTTCACACTTCAAGGCCATTTGCCTATATCTTCACCCTTAAAATCCAATCAAAGTGATATTCTTTCGAGATAGAGGTTAAAAAGCAAACTGCACGGTTTTTGCACCGAACGACTTTGGTAAGCAAAACCTTACTACAAACCCCCTAAAAACCCTCGAAGGGGATAGCGGTCCTGCCTGTCCCATATGATAGGAAAAGCTTTGTACTTACCTACGTATTAGGATATTTTGGGTAGGTAGGTATTCCACAAAACAAGTCTTAGAAACACGGCCGGTGCCCTTAGGTAGATATTCGTAGATGTAGCTTAGTACCTACCTACGCGTGTTCCTCTTTGGTTTGAAATCTAGGTAGGTAGGTTAGGCAGGTACCTAGATTCCAAACTGAAAAGGAACACGCGCGCTTATTAAATTTGAAAGGTCGGCCGCAATGTAAAACGTCGAGAGTGAAAAATAATGCCAATCATATCGTATCAGGCATTCGTAGGTAATGTAGCGTTGGAAGAGCCAACGCGCACTTATGATTTTTAATCAAGCGTTAGGTAGTTCGATCTTTCTGGAATTCAATACTAAGAATACGGAGTTATATTAGTCAAATGCACGCACTGCCATATTATAACTTCATTCATACTGGATCCCAGAGAACGATCAAACTATCGCACGATTAAATCACAAGTGCGCGTTGGCTCTAAGCTCTAACTCGAATCAGCAACAACAACAACTAACGCTGACTGACTCCACGCCACGCTTAGTAGGGTGACGTCACTCAGTGACCTCCATTTTATTTTGTGTGATGTTGATGTCCCGTCCCCTACTACAGTGTACGAACTTGCTCGATACTCGATGCGATCGAGTCTACTATTAACACTTTCTTACCTACAATAAGGTACCAAACAAATTTAAAAAAATATACATAGTGAGCTGTAGGCCTGTAGGTAGGTATTGTAGTACTTATTGTAAAGCACTTGTACTGATTTTAGTATTTATTAAATAATTAATAAGTAATATGAAAAACAATATTTACCAGTTTACCTACTCAATTTATTGTGATTTTATTTTCTTTTTAATAGTAACTATGTGCCTCTTATTATAAGAGCCGGAGTGCACGGCTGTGCATACTGTATACCTAGTAGGTAAACATTACATAATCTTTGATAAAATACCTTTTAAGAGTTTTTAGGCATTCAATTTGTCGATAATGAAGTTGTTTTTAAGCTTTCAGGTGGTTAAACTAAACACTAATACGATTTTTCCGTAAATAACAGGATGTAGAACCCACGATACCTATTATTTACTTGCAAAAAAAGACGACGTAAAGACGTAAGAAGAAGTACTTACTTAGTTCCACATACTAAATACTTATATACATAGGTATACAGGGATAATAATAACTAAATAAGAAATGCAAACATCACATACGATTTCGCTAACCAATAGTAGGGGCATTCTTACACTACAAACAATACACACAATACGCTACGCGTTATCACTCCGATGATAAGAAACCTACACTAAAATATAAACATAATGACGTTATGTCCTTCTATTTCAATTATAGATATTGGAAATACATAAATAAATATTTAATTTACTTAATATTATTAGTAAGTAGTACTTTAACATTTTAAATAATAAAAAAAAATATGACTAGGTGTACCTTCCTCACATATCATACGATTAGGTAGGTACCTACTTGCACTGGATCGATCTTTGAAGTCATTAGAACTTTTTGTGCTAAAAATATAATGAATTACCTGTATTTACTTACATTATTTGACTAATAAATAAAATAGAGCAAGTCATTTAAAAAACAATTTCACGTGACGCATACCGCGAGCCTGCTGCGAGCTGCGGGAGAAACGTCCGTTGCTTGCAAATGTCATTTCAGAAATGAACCGGTGTTCGCCGCTTATATTCTGTCCCGTTTCCACGTACGCAATTTTACCCTCCGCCGGGGAACCACGGGCTATCTCGCTCGCACCCGTTTCACTGCGCTATGTAGACTCGACACGACGAGAAATTGAAATAATCGCCATTTTGTTGTTGCACTCCGAAGAGACGACATGGCACGTGGAATATTATTGTGATGTGAATGTGGTGCGGATAATTGTTGTAAAAACAGACAGAGATCGTTCGGATAAATGTAATTCGTCGGTGGCAGTTCGAATAGGTAATATTTTTGTATTTGTTACTTGTATTTTCAAACATAAATCAGTAATTATTGTCAAAGTTATAATTTCAAGGTGTTTTTTCTACGTTGTGAATGTGTATTCGCGGTGGATAGATTCGGTGACTGTCTTAATAGCCGTGCGCTTCGAAATGTTAAAATGAGGGCGAAATGATTTGGTTTGTTTATTTTCGATGACGACATTGCGCGGCGTGCGCTCTAGGGGACTGCTGCGGCGTTTCTGCCGGCAGTGGTGCCAACTGCAGCGGAATTTAACCCATTTGGTCAAAAGGAAGTTATGCTTTTATTGTTCTATAAATGCGTAAGTATATAAAAGTGATTTTGGGCAGTACTTATCTCTCTTTTATTTACTTTGTTAGGTATATTATAGAAATGGTTTAATTATGTGGTTGAAGTGTAGTTGTAAAATGTTTTTATTTTATTTTTAACCGACATCAAAAAAGGGAGGGTACTACAATTTGACGTTTTTGTAGGTACCTATTTAGGAACATGATGTAATTTCATGTTTTGTGTAAGTATATATTTTAGATTTTAGGTCGGCATCTAAGTACCTAGTTATTTGTCTTATGCTTATGACCCTTGGCTCTGTCTATCTCGCAAGTGATAAAGACGTGTCTAGTGTATGTAGGTACTTTATACCGACCACTTACCTACTGCATGTGTATAGGGACGAAAAAATGTGCATTTGCCCAAGGCGGGAAAATAAGGGGGCGCAAAACAATATGTTCGTTCATTTTTCGTGTGTAAGTGGCCAACACTGGTATCATACCTAGGAGTTGACATACAGAGCCGACCCCAAATAGGGAGAATGCGAGGAAGATGATGATGATGATGACACATATGTAGTCAGAATCAGACAATCAATGAACTACCTACTTACTAAACGAGTAGACAATACGTTTAATTTTGGTTCCTAAAAGTATATTTATTATGAGATTTGGCGCATTCCAAAAAAAAATTAATTACTTAATCGTAAAATTCCAAAAATATTTCACTAAAGTTAACCCTCAATAAATTGCAATTCGGATTTTACATGTTCCGGTGTCGGTAATTTGAAAACAACAGAAGCGAAACTGGAGGGATTATTATAATGAGTAAATTGTAGATGTCAAAATCGGGACAATTAGCGTCCCGCCCGCCAGTACTGTGGTCGGGACACGGGACACAGGGGCCTTAGATCGGGATATCCCAATTAAATCGGGACAGTTGGCAAGCCTATATGGATCTCTGTCATCTCAGCGTATTTCCAGTTGCATCCTCAGCTGTTGTGCTGTGAAGCCCGGGGTTGTATGGGGGCCATGGGGGGTAGCATTCAATAAGAATCCTACAAGTACGTAATCTCGTATCTAAGTGACTTTATGCTCGTTATTTTTTACAAAATTGTAACAGGTGGACTTAAGGCCCAGGGCCTTTACTACCAGTCAACCTACAGGTGGTGCTGATAAAAGCAAATTTAACTGTAAATTTGACAATTCGTATGAGAGCTGAGAGTGGTGATTATACTCCGTATTACGTAAGCAAAAGGCGGGTCGGGGTCTTTGATTTGCTTCTTTTTTGTTGACATAGTACCTATACCTATGTATGTATAGGAGGTGGTGGTCTAGACATCCATTATTTTTTATTTATTTAGAGCCCACTAGATCCCATTGTTCCACTTCCATTACGTAAGCAACATATTTTAGTAAATTTTTATATTTCTCTTTAACTTTCTGTAATTTTGAATGAAACTGACAGGGAAATAATAGCTACGAACCAATATAGGTACTTATTCAAGAAAACAATAAAATAATTAAATAGATTTTATAAATAATATACCTTCAATACTTACGTAAGCGTAGGAGGGGGATAAGAGATTGCTTACTTTTGTTGACAGGGGGGCGTGGGGGTTAAAAATGGCTCAAATTCTGCTTACGTAATACTTGAACGATCCCTTATCTTGTCCTTGCATTGGGAGGGACTGCAATAGGCTGTCAAAAAAAAGAATTGCTAACCTACTTAAAATATATATGTACTTATGTCACTGTATTTCATCATCATTTTAGATGTCTCAGGAAGTTAATATAACAGCATACAAAAAATCGGTTGATTCCTTGTTCCGTTCGTTTCGTTTCGATCTACGAGAAAAGACAAATAAAAAAAAAGCACACACTTTCATAGTTATAATATTAGGTTAGTATATTCATATGAATGAATACTACTTAGTAGTAGTAGAATTCGAGATTTGTAGAAGACAACTGTTTATGATAATACTTACTTTTATATAATCTGGAAGTTCCTCCAAAATCACTAGACCCCCGGTTTGTGTGCAGCTGCATACGGTACAGGGATCTTATATTTTTTGGGGTTTAGGTACTTACACAGACTTATTTCTTGTAGTATAAGTAATAGGGTGTTGGACAATATTTAAAATAAACCATAATTTGTTGTCATCCTATCAGATATGGGCGTATAGAAACATATTTCACTTAATTATTATTTTTAATAGCATTACAATGCTCGGAAAATTATCCAAATTAAAAATATGTGATATCGTGTGCTATCGTGACTTAGAATCACCCCGACTATGTGATGAGAAAATTCGTCGGGGTCATTCGAAGTCACGATAGCACAATTGGTAGTGCACTCACGGCGTTAACGTGAAGGTCGTGGGTTCGAATCCCACTCGTGGCGGATTCTTTCATCACATATTTTCAATTTGGATATTTCACTTAATTATTATATAAACAATACATAGTGTTTGCGAAGTATACGACTAAAATTTACATTTAATTTTTTCTCTATGATGTCATAGGTACAAAAGTAAACGTGGTGTTTTGACTAACATTCTGTATGCGCGTATTACCACAGAATAAGTACCAGTACTGGTATAACCTATGACCTGTGTGTGACGTCACTTGATAAATAACCGCCGCCGCCGCGCCGCCGCCGTGACATAAATTAGCGTTTTTGGCGCAGTTAAATTTGATTTTTATTGATAATTCAATAGATACCTTCTTCTTCTTCATCCAAGCGCTTTCCCGGTTGCATCCTCAGCTGTGCTGCTTTGGACCCCGGGGTGCGCCTTCCGGCTCCGGCTTTTACTTCTTCAAATATTATATGCATGGTAATGGTCACCCAAGGATGCCAAAGACCTTGCATTAGAGAAGAAATAGCCGGAAGAGTTTAAAGATTTGGCTATAGTTTTACGACCGGCCGCCTGCCTGACGTCAACCCTCTTTGGGAATGTATTTAGGCGAAAAGTTTTACAACCGGCCGCCGCCCGACGTTAACCCTCCTTGGGAATGCAATTATAGCACGAGATGTTTGTGCTTAGTCCTTTAGTCGCCTCTTTCGACATCCACAGGAAAAGATGGAGTGGTCCTATTCTGACACGAAACAAAAAAAATTGACAAATAGGTAACCTACCTACCGTATTGTAGTTTTGGCGATGCAGATGCCAAATAGCATAAACTTTTTTTTTCTCTTTTATCACAGTTCCAGTATAATTTAACCCCAGAAAACATGCAAGGCAATATGTATCGGAGTCCTGTTTATTTTGGTTCGTCTTTAGATTTGGAGTATTTACTGTATTGAATCAATGGTTACACAGGTTTTAATTTTAGTATAGGTCGCGCCAAACTTCTAGATCGCTCTGAAGTTGCCTCACTCAGGTTAAAAACAGGGACAGAATTTTTACCACAATAATATTTTTTTCAGAATGATTGCAAGAATGTAGATATGATATATATACACAATAAACAAAAATAAAGCAAATTCTATCTGCTATGGGTATCTGTATTTAACTACTGCGACGCGAATCGCCTCAACTTCAGAGC
Source organism: Acrobasis repandana (assembly GCA_963576875.1). Taxonomy (NCBI): domain Eukaryota; kingdom Metazoa; phylum Arthropoda; class Insecta; order Lepidoptera; family Pyralidae; genus Acrobasis; species Acrobasis repandana. The sequence continues at coordinate 8,084,871 of OY756238.1, forward strand.
GATCTATTTTTGGTCGACTTCGGAAATATATAGGTATAGGTACCTATGTGTTTGCATTCTTTTCTATTCACAATAATATAGAGAGACAAAATTTGCTTTTATCAGCACCACCTGTAGGTTGACTGCAAGAAATGGCCCTGGGCCTCAAAAGTACGCCTGTTAGGTGCACTTCTTTGTAATAGACTGTACAAAAGTCGTCTGCTTAGGTATACATATAGGTTAGAGCGAGGCGTAAGAGCGAGGTAGGTCCCTCGCTCTTACCTATTTCGGCCTAGAAACAATTAAATATGTTCACAAAGATTTTCTGTTATAAGGGTTAGAATAGAAATAGGACATAAAACTACTGGATAATGTACATACTGCTTTGTCTTTAGCGTAAAAGACAGTTGTTAGGTAGTTACGTAAAAAAAGTATTAGAATATATACAATTTTTCTAATTTGTATTTTTGACCCCAATTTTGTTGCATGCTGTTTTTTATTGATACGATTAATTTTTAAATTTAACACGATGATTTTTTCTGGCATGGTGTTGCCTATCAAAGCGCCAAACTTTATTACGCGACTCAGCCGCCCGCTTGTTCAGAAAGGCTTTGCGACAACCCTGACGAAAAATGAAAATTACGAATAACTTTTGAATTACAAAGAACTGGGTTTTGATTTAAATATATTGCATAAATCGCATCATATCCTTTTTTTTATAGAAAAATCTTGACCTAGTATTGTGTTATTTGCTAATGATAGGTAAGTAAGGTAAACAACATAATATCGATATTTCGCTACAACGACAGAAACTTTGTGTAATGAAGGTAAATTTTACAAACCATTGTTATATTCAATCAAAACTTTAAGGCCGTACCTGAATTTTCCGGGGTTAAGTGCTGCCCCCCTTTAAAATAAATCATTTCAAAGAAAACGTAGACATAATTTAAAATTTTGCTACTACCAAGTCTTAGATAACCCTTCAAAGTATTTTATGAACTACTGTTTTTATTTATTTATTTAATCTTTATTGCACAATAAAATTAAAGTACAAGTGGCGGACCTAATGCCATATGGCATTCTCTCCCGGTCAACCATATACAATACTCATACTGTTTACAGTTTATAATGAATACGTTAAGCTTTACTACGCACATTAGCCAAAAGTGGCCGTTTTTCGCAAATGTACGTAGTAAAGGTTAACGTTCTCACTTTAAACTGTAAACAGTAGTTCATAAAATACTTTGAAGGGTTATGTAGGTCTTGGTAGTAGCAAAATTTTAAATGATATCTCAGTTTTCTTTGAAATTATTTATTTTAAATGGGGGCAGCACTGGACCCCGAAAAATTTAGGTACGGCCTTAATATGTTGGATAATTTATTTAATTTGATTTTTTTAAATCTTTTGAGTACCCGGTTAAGCGAAACTTCAATGTTAAATAATAAAAAACTGCTCGATATTGCAATTAAAATGTTAAATAGTAAAAACTATAGATTTGTTTAATAAAATACAGCATGCAACAAAATTGGGGTCAAAAATACACTGTGTCTTGTGAATTTGGATTTTATAACCCTTTTTAGGGTTCCGTACCCAAAGGGTGCAAACGGGACCCTATTACTGAGACTCCGCTGTCTGTCCGTCTGTCCGTTTGTCTGTCCGTCTGTCTGTCCGTCTGTCACAGGGCTCTATCTCTTGAACCGTAATAGCTAGACACTTGAAATTTTCACCGATAATGTATTACTGTGGCCGCTATAACAACAAATACTAAAAATAAAAAAGTTAATAAATAAAGGGTGTCGTCATACAAGAAACGTGTTTTTTTAGCGTTTTTAACACGATCTTTATAATGGCATAAACTAGATACTTGAATTTTTCACCTATTACTATGACTACTATATTAACAAATACTAAAAATAAGATAAACTTAAAAATTAAAGGGAGTTGTCATACAAGAAACGTGTTTCTGCAGCGATTTAGAACATTGTACGGAGGTACGGAACCCGTAGAGTCGGACTCGTACATGAAGTACGAGTCCGACTCGCACTTGCCCGTTTATTTCAGTTATCATCGTTCTATGTTAACTCGTTTTTAGATGGCGTGAACTCAAAGTCAGTATTCTCAACTTCGGAACTCTAATTACCATTCTGTGACTCTACACTGCGCTTAGCCTAACACGCACTTGGCCAGTTTTTCTTTACTTATATTATAAAAAGGAAAGATTTGATTGTTTGTTTGTTTGCATGAAAAAGCCTCCGAAACTACTGGACCGATTTAAAAAAATCTTTTACCATTGGAAACATAGGCTATGTGTGTACCACGGGCGAAGCCGGGGTGGACTGCTAGTAATTAATAAAATTGGATGAATTTATTGTTAATCAGTTTTTCATTATTTTTTGATAATCTAACTGACGGACTAGAACAATATTTTTTCTGACTCAGTCATCGTCCGAAATAAGAATAAAGGCTGATTTACACAGGGTCAGTGCAGAAGTCAGTAGCGGCGCCCTGTGCCGACTGACTACAAAATATTCGTATGTAAATACAAGTCAGCGCTGACTTCACATCGCTGTACTGACTTCAAATTAATTTACATTTGGTTTTTTTCCGGCCAGCGCTGACTTCTTTCGAATACGGAGTCAGTCACTGACTAGCGTTGAAAAAAGCGGGAAAATTCCCCGTATTTTTAAAGTCCTTCGTTTTTTTCCAAGTTTTATTCGAAAGTTTTAAGGAAAATAAATGGAATTTTTCATGTTTTTTATCAATAAAATAGATAAAAACAGGAAACTGAGAAGTATTGATGTTTTTTCACAGAATATTTTTATTGTTTTGAAGGGTAGTATGATTTGTTTTTGTGTCATTTAGTCAATAGTGAGCAAGATTTAATTGTATTAAAATGTATATATGTAGTAATAAAAACTTGTTTATTTCAATCGTTTTTTTCAGTTTTTTTCTAATTTTCCGATTTCTTCCGGAAATTCCGATGGTTTTTTTTCGGAATATTTTAATGCAACAAACGAATAAAACGGTAAAAAACGAGATATCGTTTCTTTCACCGAAAAAAACAATTTATTTATTTCGGAATTTTCAACGCTATCACTGACCCTGTGTAAATCAGCCTTAAGGCCGTACTTGAATTTTCCGGGGTCCAGTGCTGCCCCCATTTAAAATAAATCATTTCAAAGAAAACGGAGACATTACTTAAAATTTTGCAACTACCAAGTCCTAGATAACCCTTTAAAGTATTTTATGAACTACTGTTTACAGTTTATAATGAGAACGTCAAGCTTTACTACGCACATTAGCCAAAAGTGGCCGTTTTTCGCAATTGTGCGTAGTAAAGCTTAACGTTCTCACTTTAAATTGTAAACAGTAGTTCATAGAATACTTTGAAGGGTTATCTAGGACTTGGTAGTTGCAAAATTTTAAATTTTGTCTCCGTTTTCCTTGAAATGATTTATTTTAAATGGGGGCAGCACTGGACCCCGGAAAATTCAGGTACGGCCTTAAGGACGGTATGCACAAAGCCACGTGGTCGGATTTGGCTCTGAAATATGCAAAATTTTCCCGCTAGGGGGATAAAAATGTCAAGATGACGTTGCATAGAGTTAATTATGTGTAAACGGGACAATAGATGTAGGTTATCATAAATTATAACGTAGAATTAGTATACAGCTTACTTTTTTCTTTTCGTCAAGACTTCCAGTCCGCGATACTTATTAAAATTTTCAAATCAATCAAATCAAATAATTATTTTGTTTGAATTATTATTTCTGAATTAAGGCCTTGGCAGACGTCATTATAATGTACTTAACACTTTAGTAGACAGGCTATCAGTAGAAAAAGTAAAGTCGAAAATACAGTAGTGTGCGTGAATGCAAGACATTTATTTAAAAAGCGAGTTTAATGTGAAATTCATATAGCACTTTCTAAAAAATCCAAGTTATAGGTATTCGAATCTTGCGTAAAATTTATTACTTTTTCAATTTATTAGTCGACCTCCGTGGCGATTCCTTAACACGCTAGTCCGTCACTCGGAGGTTCTGGGTTCGATTCCCAGCCACGGCAAGTTGGTAAATGGCCTTTTTTAATTTGTCCTGGTTCTTGGGTGTTTATTTTACCCCATCAAAAACATAAATGTAAAAATGCCAAGTTCAAATTCCGACCAAACAATTGAAATTTAAATAGCTGCCAAGTTATGTAGGTAGAGAAAACTGAAATTTATTCATAAGAATCTCAACATTTGACTTGGACAACATTAAGATTGAAAGCACGGTCACCCATCCTAACTGTGACGAAGCTAGAAGTTGCTTAACCTGTAAAAGCACGGTCATTCATCCATCAATTTTTGAATTTATCGTATGCGAAGTGGAGCGAAATATATGCACAAGTGGTTTTGATTACTCGTATTTTGAAATTTGTTAAAGCGCAAATGACAAAGAACCCTTAGAATAGAGAATCTGTTTTGTTTCACGCAGCTTTTTAGGGTTCCGTAGTAAACAAGAAACCCTTATAGATCCATCATGTCTGTCTGTCTGTCTGTCCCCAGTTTTACTCATAGACTAATCGTACTAAAAAGCTGTAATTAGGCATGGACATGGATATGTGGTAATAAAAACTTGAAAAAAAAATGTGTGTTGTGAGTCTTCGTTGAATAGGTCTTTCAAAAATATTGTAAGATTATGAACACCCTTTTTTGTTTTAGCAATCCGTTTGTGAAATATTTGGTTTTTGATTGCAAATTTTTGTTAGAATCATGTGTCTCCCCTCTCTGTCAGTTAAACGGTTGTATATGGACACTTAAAAAAATTCACGGCAGTAGTAGGTATATAACGTCTCCCTGTACATAAACTAATTTAAGATGGATTCAGTTCATGATACTGAACAACTTTTCCTAAGGAACACATAATTAAATATAAAAGAAAATGTTTGCTTTCCATTCGACCTCCGTGGCGTAATTGTTAACACGCTAGACCGCTAATCCGGAGGTTCTGGGTTCGAGGCCCAGCCAGGGCAAGTTAGAAAATGGTCTTTTTCAAATTGCCCTGGGTCTTGGGTGTTAATCTATGTATGTTTTTATCATAAAATATAGTATCATTGAGTTAGTATTCCATAATACAAGTTTAAAACCTACTTTGGGGCTAGCTTAATTAGTGTGATTCGTCCTTACATATTCCATACATATATTCCATAAATATTACATTTTGCCAAATCTTGTGTGTAAGAGATCAAAAATAATTTATGTATTTCGTTTGTTCCTTAGTGAAAGTTGTTCAGTATCATGGACTGAATTCAGACCTTTTTAGGTCTGAATTCAGTCCATGATACTGAACAACAATGTAACTAACAACTGCCTAACTTTTTAGGCAGTTGTTAGTTACATAAAACAAGTAGGTACTGACTACGGAACTCTACACTGGACGTGGCCCGTTACGGCACGTGCCCGTTTATTTTGGTTAAGTTGAAATTCTAGGGAACCATAGACAAATTTATGATATTTCTGCGTAAATCAATATTAATTATCGCTGACAGGACGTTCTCAAAAATACAATCAAATAGTATTTTACGCGAGCGGTAACTTGGAAAACTACACGTTTTGTGTTCCACTGACAGAAAATGTACACATTTGAATTTCCTTTGTGAAACAATACGTTTAGCGACCATCTGCAATCGTAACACCTTTCACTTCTATTCACCTTATTATGTAAGTACGGAGGGTAAAAAAGGATTGCACGTTGAACAGATCAACAGTTTGGCGTAGCAGCTGTACGTGCTCAATCAATGACTTGACTGTTTGATTTTGTACAATATTTTTAACGAATCAACAAAGACCACTAAAAAGAAATATTTTCCTGAAAACAGCTAAAAAAATTGGTTGATTAATGAAGCAGTAATTACTACACCCTTTTATTTTTTATCTTCTAATAGGTTTTCCTGTAATCTATAGGTAAAGAACTTTTAACTGTATATTTTTCAAAAGTTTGGGTTCAGTGGTTTCGGAGATAAGGGTATTTTTATTATTTATTTTCAAAAATAACTTCAAAAACACCAACTTAAAAAATTTAGAAAAATTTATTTAATATTATCATAAAATGCTCTTTCATTTGATATTTTACGCGATGTAGTTCACAAAACCCTTTTTTTTAAGTCTCATTTATCTCCCATAAGTGGCCCCATTTTTTTTAAATTTATTCATTTACCTACATTTTACTTCCGTCTTTGGGTCACAAATTTACATTATGTGCACCACATTTCAACTGAATCGGTCCAGTAGTTTATTAGGGGGGGGTCAATTTTCGCCCATTTTCTTAAATAACTTAAAAATACCAATCTAAGAAATAATATTAAATAAAAATATATATTTAAAATTGTCATAAAAAGTTCTTTCATTTGATATGTCACACGATTTTGTTATGAAAACTTTTTTTTAATGTCTAATTGAACCACCATAAGTGGCCCCCTTTTTTAAATTCCATTTATTTACGTTATACGTCTATCTTTGGGTCACTAAGTTACATAAGTGTAGGTACTAAATCTCAACTAAATCATTCTATTTCGTAGCAAATTGGCTGTGACTTACGGACAGACAGATAAGCGAAACCCTAAAAACAGTAAAAACACCAAAAAAATCGGTTCCTATACAAATTTCCCGGGCGGCTGCACACTTTTGTATGAAAATGCAGATTTTTTTTTGTTTTTTGACTGTTATTTTAATATCATTATACTATACTAGCAGTCCACCCCGGCTTCGCCCTTGGTACACACAAAGCCTATGTCACTCGGCGATAGTGTACCTTTCCAACGGTGAAAGTTTTTTTAAAATCGGTCCAGTAGTTTCGGAGCCATGTAATGCAAACAAACAAACAACCAAATCTTTCCTCTTTATAATATTAGTATAGATAAATAGCCTAATATAGCCTGTCTGCCTAGCCAAGTATAGATCTTGTTCTATAATTGTAAAACCCTAATTAAACAGCAGCTTTTATTACAAAAACAGTTAATATGATTCCGCGACCCGAGAAAGTTCCAATCCGATTTTCACCCCAATCGCCAATTAAAAAATATAGGTAATAAATCAAACCAAATTAATTTTTTCATTGACTTAATATTCAATAAAATTAAAAAAAAAAATGTGCGATGCCGTATCTGCGATAGCATTACATCTTTGTTTGAATGTCAACAAAATGTCAAAACTGTACCATAGTGTAGCAAAAGTATGACATAATTTGGCAGTTTGTACATAGTTTTTTATTGAAATATTTTAGACTGTAATGCAATTTTACGTAATTCGAAAATGGATTTTTTTGAAAAATTCGACACGGCCTCCTTCCTGAACGCCCGGCGGGCAACTAAATTTGTATAGAAGTAACATGGCCGCCATTTCAGAGAATTCTGTCAAAAACGTTGCAAAACATCCAATTTTTAAAATTGTTTTTTTTATTATTGCGTGATTGCATTGTAAGCAAATATAAAGAATAATGTTTCAAAATAGCCTTTATTTTTATAAAATTTATGCAATCCCTTGTTAGAATATTTCTTTACGCTGAAAAACAAGCCAGTTTGTAGCAAGATTTTCTAAAATATTTCTTTCAGGTTTCTTTACAATTATCTTACTTTTTCTGAATGAAAATTAAAAAAATACGGTTTTCGTCTACTGGCTAGTCTAGTCACCTATAACTAGGTATGTAATTTTCTTAGTGGTCTTTTCTACTTAAGCCATAACTAATGCCCGCGCAAAGTGCGTTTTGCATGTTTTTGGGTAAATTCAATGCTTGTTTTTAGGAAAACTACAAAATATTTTAAAAAATCCTTTTTTTCGTCTACTGTCCCAACTCTTCCTCTATCTATGTGTATACATTATTTGACTTAAATCAAACGCTTTCTGTACAAACTTGTTGCCCGCGCAAACCCATTTTACATGGTGCCGACCCTTAAAGGAGGCAATTAGCATCGATGTCTTCAATCTGATTTTCTTCGAACTTTGTTGCAGATTCATTAAAAGACTCTTTCAAGCGTTTATTAACAAGCTCATCATCAGCCCACAGCCAAGATGACGGAGTTGGAGAAGTTCAAGCGCCGCATGATCCGCATGGTGGCGCGCCTCCACGTGCAGGAGAAGAAGCCCGAGGACGAGCTGTGGGAGTACTTGAGGAAACAAACCAAGTGTGACTGCAAATGGCTGTGGTGAGTAACCGTTCATCATCATCAGAAAGTCTGTACTCCGTAAATCAGTTAGATAGTAGGTATAACCACAGAATAAATAATACTAACGTACAGAAGTCTCATTCAGAAAAGAAATTCAAAGAAATATCTACTCAAGTGGCTAGCGATATGGTTTAATTTAGCTCACGTCAGAACTCAGTACCTTTTTGTATAAATACCTAGACATCCATTGCAAGCCAATTTCATTCTTATTACACTAGACAAACGATTCGTATAACTGAATTTACCACCCGGAGGGGCCGCCTGCGCGCATAGTAATAATGTAGGTAGTCGATACCTAAACGGGGAGTGACACAGGCCTGGTATAACGCTACTGATTTATGGGGCACTGATTTTTCTGCCAATAGCATACAAAAGTTTGTACTCCTTAAATTGGAGCATACTCTAAAAAAGTCATATTGACTGATTTAGTAGGGCAGTTTTTTTATGAATATAGGATATGAGGATAAGAATTTTAGCATTTAATCACAGAATTAATATAAAATACTAACGTACAGAACGGAAGCTCATCTCCTTTCGCAAGATTACGTTCCTCAGTGTCCCCCGAAAATTGGTATAACATGAAACAATATTAGTGTGCAGTCATTTAAAATACGTAAGTGGTACTCGTCTCGTAGTTACGTAGTTTATTTGAGCCCATCAATATGAATACTTAACTCTTTTATCATTTTGAACCTTAGTTTCCAACAAGTTAAATCACACTTTTTTCTAAACGTCAAAACAAATATTTTTTATATTTGTATGAAATATCGGACTGTGACGTCATTGTTTTTTTGAGTCAAATAGCGCTCTTAATATCCGTTTTCTGGCAATAATAAATCTAAAATGACGTTCAAAATGGATGTGATCCATGACAAGTGACATTGTTTTGTGATGTTTTATTTTTGACAAAGCGTGCAGATCGTAAAAGCCGATCGAGGGAATGGGCGAGAATCTGAATCATATGAATAGGCGATGCGGTTAGCAACCCATGGTGGTGGTGGAAAAGGGAAATCATAATAGTGATTATGATTTCCCTTTTCCACCTTCATGCCCACCATTACGCTAAAAGTGGCCTGGGCTTTACCGCCCTTGGCTCTGTCTACCCCGTTAGGGATAAAGACGTGATAGTGTATCTGTATCTGTATCTGAGGAAGTCCAAGCGTCGGAGAGAAGAAATTCAAATAAAAAAGGCAATTTTCCAACTTGCCCTGGCTGGGGATCGAACCTAGAACCTCTGGAGTGGCGGACTGGCGTGTTTAGCCACGGAGATGTATTAAAACTGTAATTAAATGTTGTTCCAGGGAGCGCATGCGCGCTTTAACACTGAAAAGACTGAAGCGACTACTTGTAGCCGAAGATAGGCAAGAGAACATTCCAGCTGTGGCCAGGATGTCGCTCACTGACTGGCTGCTCTTTGACTGCATACTGGTCCACGAGAAGATAGACGTTATTGGTCAGGTAATAAGATTCATATTTATGTGAACCTCTCAATTATAATAACTGAAGACTGAATAAATCGAATCATACTATGTAATTGTAATTCTGTGGCACGGCCTTGGGCTCTGTTTACCCCGTTAGGGATGAAGACGTGATAATGTATGTGTATATTATGTAAGTACTAAATAAAATGGCTTAATGAGCACATTTCAAAAATAGTTTGGAAAATCCAAAAGTGCACGCCTCATAATCTATTTTTTTTTATACAGTGGTATATTAGTTTTTTATAAATTATAATTAAACGACAGTACTTAGAACGCTAATATTAACTAGGAATCAGCACAGTGTAATACTTTATATATTAAAAACAAAAGTATTCCGGTAGGTAAGATGAATTTTTCGACCAATTTCTCTGCCACATACATGGTCACATAAACACAGACTCACGGACGTCCAAGAATGATTTATTATATTAAACAAATTAATTGTTTATAAAATGTACCATATGTGCTAGACAGATTATTTAACTTCATATTAGTGCACTCATATTATCCTGTAAGTGTTATATTAAAAAAAAAAACGTCATTTAAGTTTCGAAAGACTGGGTTTTTTGACATGTCGAGAGTAGAGCACTACCTCAACGCTCCGCTTATGAGGCGTGCAATACCTCAACGCTCCGCTTATGAGGCGTGCAATATTATATGTTATGTTCGATATAATATATCGAAATATGGACATAACAATTATGTCTTTGAAGAAAGTTGTTCAGTATCATGGACTGAATTCACCCTTAAAAATTTTCAGTATATTTTGAGAGAGGCCTATTCCCAGCAGTGGGAGGTTCAAGGCTGTGAATGATGGTGGTGATGATATTTTGTTAGACCCTATATACTACAATATGTTCGGTTAATGTAGACAGGTACATACTTGACTAAAATAAAATAAGTAGAGAAGAATATCCACGCTATTTTTATCGACACAGAAACAGAAACAAAAAAAAAAAAAGAGCGGCAACTTGTATGCCCGCCCAGGGTACTAAACATTAACATTACGTCACTATCAAAATAGTTTTCGATTATTACTGATGATTATTAACCCGTATAGTAACCCAGGCAGAGCAGAATAGGACCACTCCAAGTCTTCACGTGGATGTCGTAGAAGGCGACGAAAACACAAGCTAAATAAAGCTTTTAATAAACATCAATGAGACCTCTCCAACCCGTCTGGCAAGAGTGGAGAGTGTAGACCAAATTCTCTGGCTACTCTGTTATGGTTCTGTAGTACAGAGGGGGTCGTCGTCCTGCAGTGGAGACTAAAAATGACCTGGATGATGATTACTGATGAAAATCCTTGTTTCCAGGAGCTAATAGCTGAAGGTCGGCCCGCGGAGCCGCGGCCCATGTTCGAGCTGTTCTCACTGGTGCAGAGATTCGAGCTGGAGGGGTTGAGGGGGGAAGAGCTAGCACGAGCCTGGACTGCAGCCACTGTGGCGTACAACAGCACGTAAGTACTCCTAGAAATAAATTAAAATGGGATTTACTGTTTTCTCAATATTGTTACTTGTAGTAGATAACTTTCTGAAACGAAACTATACATTATGATACATCCGTACACACGTCAATGCGTGTGTGTTCGCCCGCTCTCGCCCCTCGACAAGGCGAGTACGGGGGAGAGGTGCGGGAGCGGGGAACCCCATATTGGGCGGGTCCTAAGGAGATTCCGTTCTGTATGTAATATTCTTAATTCTGTGGTATTGCAGAGGCCGACAGTGTTCCCCGATGTTGCTGCAGCGGCGCTGGTTCCAGCTAAAGGAGGTGACGCGCGATAAGTTCTACAAGTTCTGGTTCTCGTACCGGGGGAACGCTAAGTATCTTCCAGACGCCCTCAAGAACCAACCCAGCAGGCTGCAGTCGGCCGTCGCCAGGCGGTACGTAGTCATCATCATGATCTGGAGCAGTGGCGGATAAACACAGTTGGCGCCCATAGGCAAATCATATTTCGCCGCCCCATGTGTCCAGTTACTTCTGGCGACGCAAATAGGAGTCTTTTTGTGGGCATTTTTTTTCGCGCCCCTGGGCACCTGCCTAATTTGTCTTTAGGATAATTCGCCTCACAAATGTCAAAATTACGAGTAGTCCATGTGAGTGGTCAAGACCACTCGTTGCGTTGAAAATTTCCTTCTCCACTTCGCACGGTCTTGAGCATCCTTGATTGTAAGACCATTGCGTTGCAAATCTTTCGCATACGATAATTCAATGCATACGATCAATCAAAAAATGTGCCCGTTTAGAAACGCTCGCTCAAAAATAGCACTCCTGAGCGTATTCCCGGTTGCATTATCAGCGGTAACGTTTAAAAAACCGGGGTCCGCTACCTAACCTAGGTGATTTGACGAGGTTACTGGTTTTTAGGGTTCCGTACAAAAAATGAAAAAACGGAACCCTTATAGGATCACTCGTGCGTCTGTCTGTCCGTCCGTCTGTCACAGCCAATTTGTTCCGAATCTCCTGGACCGAATCAGGTGAAATTTGGTAGAATGTTGTAATCCTATGACCAAAACACATATGTGCAAAGTAAATTTTTTTTTTTTAAATAAGGGTCATTTTCGGGGGACAAATTAGGAAATTAAAAACAAAAGTTTTGCAAACCTTACTGTGTCATATATCAAATGAAAGGGCTCGTTATATATTTCATCTGATCTCAAATATATTTTTATTATTATTGTAAAATTAATAGTTTTGTTTTTATTCATGAAAGAAGACGAAAGTTGACCCTGATCTCCGAAACTACTAAGCCTAAAATTTTGAAAAAAAAAAATACAAAATATAGTTCATTGCTTGTAGATTACAGGAAAACCTATAAGAATTCAATCAATTGTACGGAACCCTCTCCACGCGAGTTTAACTCGCACTTGGCCGGTTTTACACTAAGCGGTTGCCGTCTGACCTCCTCAACCCAAAGGGTAGACCAAAACCAAACCTAGGATAGGTTTAAACGAAGGCTACATGACGTTCGAGGCCCATACACACCCACTGTACGTGCCTTCCGAAGCACGGAATTATCTTTTTTCGGATAATCAGGTGATTCATCTCAATCTGAAACCGGGATGTGGCTCAAATTGAACATGCAACCCAAAAACAACATCAAACAAGGCAAGCCAAATAAAAACTTGTAGGTAGTATATTTTTTTCTTCCAGATTAGCAATGCAAAATTTTTTAAGGGGGATAATGAATTTTTCGGGGTTCAGTGCTGCCCCCATTTGAAATAAGTTATTTGAATGGAACGGCGATATCATTTAAAATGTTGTTCTAGTAAGCCCTAGATAACCATTTTATGAATTTTACAGTTTAAAGTGAGAACGTGAAGCTTTTCTTAGCACATTTGCGAAAAATGGCCTCTTTTGGCAAATGTACGAAGAAAAGCATCACGTACAAGCACTGGACCCCGAAAAATTCATGATCGCTTAAGGCCCTTTTAGAAAGTGACACTGTACTTTAATTGTTACAGTTACCCACACATCATCACGACGTCATTCTTGGAGTGGGAAGAGCTCATAGAAAAGAAGCTAATTATCATGCCACCCGAATTTGTAAGTATATTAAATAGATGACGTCCGTCTGGTATTTTATCTCATTCATAAAATAATTTAAAGGGCTATCTAGTGCCTAACATTGAGAAATATGGAAATTTTCACCACATTTACGAGTTAAAAATTTATTTTAAATGAGGGCGCCACTTCAAGGTCATTTGCTTCTAACTTCACCTTAACGCAGTTCCAAACCTTGTAACGATGTTGCATGCCACCTGCATGCTGCTTCTTGTTTTCATACCTCTTTTAGGGTTACGTACCCAAAGGGTGCAAACGGGACCCTATTACTGAGACTCCGCTGTCTATCCGTCTTTCCATCGGTCTGTCCGTCTGTCTCAATTTTTTTTCAATTCAAAATATCTTTATTATCATAGGATATTTATAATATCTCTTAATAATAGTCACTTTGTTTTGTTTTGCACAAATGTTGACGTCAAATCGTTACTTAAAGCTAAGTTTACGCCGCTTCCTAGGCGCAAGTGCAGAAGAAGCGGCAACAAACTGCACTGCACGTTTTCTCCAAAGACGTCAACTAACAAACTAAAAACTTAAAATTAGTTATATAGATGGACAGAGATTACATTGTTTATTATGTCATAATTCAATTGAATTACGAAATTTAAAATAATGTCAATTTGTAAATTTAGTATGTACCAATGTACCTAAATTATGACATGTCTAAGTATACAAACCTTTAAGAGGGACCCGCGTCAAGCTCAAGCCAGACCTTTTTGTCTTTAAGATAGTCATCGGTCCTATAATAAGCCTTCTCACAAAGTACTTTCTTTACATAAGCTTTGTTTTTTTGTCTGGTATTTTTCTGTCTGGCATATCAAGGACCGATTCTGACAATTTATTATAAAAAAGTATACACTTCCCCATAAAAGACTTACTGACTGTATTCAGCCACGTAATACGGGCTAACTAAGTCATTCTTATTACGTAATTTTCTATCTGTAAAATCACTTACTTTATTGAACATGGAAATATTTTTCCTTACATACATTATATTTTCAAATATGAATTGTGATGCAAAAGTAAGTATACCTATTTCCTTGAATAATTCCCTCAGTGAGTCTCTCGATCCTAAACCGTAAATAGCACGAATTGCTCTTTTTTGTAAAAGAAAAATAGTCTGAATGTCGGCTGCACTCCCCCATAGAAGTATCCCGTAAGACATTAGACTGTGAAAGTAACTAAAGTACACTTGTCTAGCAGTTGCTACATCTGTCAATTGTCTTATTCTCCTAACAGCGTAAGCCGCAGAGCTAAGCCTATTAGAAAGTTTAGTTATATGAGCGCCCCATTGAAGTTTCGAATCAATTGTGATTCCTAAAAAGGTAGTACTTTCAACCAGATCGAGTTTCTGACCATTAATTAGTATGTCAACGCAGGCTTGATTCACATTAGGAAGAGAGAATCGAATGCATTGGGTCTTGTTCGCATTTAACATGAGGTTATTGGCCGAAAACCAATCAGAAATTAAAGATAAGGTGCTGTTCACCGCGCTAGCATCACTGTTATGTCGATCTATTTTAAATATTAGCGAGGTGTCATCAGCAAACAGCACCATGTCAGCCTCTTTCTCAACCATGTAAGGCAAGTCATTGACATAAACTAAGAAAAGGAACGGTCCTAGAATTGAACCTTGGGGAACGCCCATTTTCACATTAGACCCGTGTGATTTTACGCCGTTTATATCAACAGTTTGAAGCCTATCTGTTAAGTAAGACCTATGTCTGTCCGTCTGTGACAGGGCTCTATCTCTTGAACCGTAATAGCTAGATATTTAAAATTTTCACCGATTATGTACCTATTACCGTGGCCGCTATAACAACAAATAGGTACTAAAAATAATAAAAAGTTAAAAATTAAATGGGGTCGTTATACAAAAAAAGTGTTTTTTCAGCGTTTTAACCTAGATCTTAATAATGGCATTAACTAGATACTTGAAATTTGCAACGATTATGTATTACTATGGCCGCTATAACAACAAATACTAAAAATAAAAAAAAGTTATAAATTAAAGGGGGTTGTCTTCTTCTGTGTGGGAACTCCCCTGACTGCGCTGGGTCAGGTCGTGGTCCCACACTTATAGCCTCCCTTTGTTGGAAGGGGAACAAACTCGATGGTGATGCGTAGTTTTATTACAGGGTTTTGTATAGCGTTCCGGCTCCATTATCAGATCAGGTTTTTGCTATAACAATATTGCACCAATATTTTCCTTTGTACCAATATTTTCTTTGTGTTTGTTATTTTTATTTTATTAATTATTATGGTGCAATAAAGATTATTTGTATTGTATTGTATTGTATTGCATTGTCATCTGATTTACATTAGCATACACAATTTCATCTCGATCGGAAGCCGGGAACTGGCCCGACATTAACTTGCAAGATTTGACCCAAACAAATAAACAATACTAAACAGTGCAGCTAAATAAAAGTTGGTAATACAAAGAAATGTATATTTTATTTTGGTAGGAAACTCATTTGAAACAAATTACTTAGGTATGTTTTTATAAAGTAGTTATGTTTGCATATAAATATAGTGTTATATTTTTTCTATTTCAGGAAATTCAAATGAAGTCGCGTGCTAGCAATTTGCCGAAACCTATTGATGGTAAGTACTTACGGTTTTAGGCGTTTGCCCGGTGGGGTGTTTTATTGAAATGTTAATAATAACTATTAATCATAATTAATAGCTATTAATAATTCAATCAGTAATCATGATTATGACAGGTGCTGTTGTTTCTATTGCAATCTCTTCTTCGTCTAAGCGCGTTCCCGGTAGCATGCTTAGCTGTGCTGCTTCGGAGCCCGGGGTGCGCTTTCCCCCTTCTTCTTCTCCAAATATAACATGCATGACAATGGTCACACAAGGAGGCCAAAGACCTTGCGAAATGGAGAAGAAATAGCCGATACAGCTTAAATGATTTGGCTATAGTTTTACGACCGGCCGCCGCCCGACGTTAACCCTCCTTGGGAATGCAAATGTAGCACGAGATGTTTGTGCTTAGTCCTTTAGTCGCCTCTTACGACATCCACAGGAAGAGATGGAGTGGTCCTATTCTAACCCGGAACCACACGGGTGTTGTTTCTATTGCAATAGCCCAGAATAATAGTCCATCCTAGCCTCTTTCCATAACCCATAAACCTTTCCCTATTCTTGCAATAGATCCTTTTGCTGCCGAAATCTATTCGCGGGTAGGTATACCTTTCATTGGTAGGTATATCCAAGAATGGGTTTTGGCAGGAGCGCCACATCAATTTCTCCGAAGGGCATCTACGTGTTGGATCTGTTTGTATCCCGACGCAAGCCTCCAAAGAACCGGGGTGAAAAGACCCGTGAATCCAAAGGAGATACTATTAATCTTATTAAGTTTAAGTTAGTCCAAAAGTCGGTAATGAAATATTTGACATAAGATTATGTAAGATAATAAAGTTTAACAAGTAAGTTAGTGGACCTCGCCATATTGCAGAAAATCGGAAATCAATTGAACATGGCCTCGCCACAAATAAAAATCATTCGGTGGGGCCATAATTTTAAGTCCACTAATTTATTAGTTGACCTATAATAGTTAATTACAGTCAAGGCGCAAAAGGACAGTTAAATTGTTGTTTTTAAAGTTTGAAATGATTTGTTGATGTAACGACGTTGTTTCAGAAAATGACTCAGATCTCATATTACTAGAACCTGAAATAGAAACAATAGATCTAGGAGTAGATTCAGAGTCGGACGACGATCTGCGAGATGAAGTGGAAGGGACCAAAGCTACGCAAATGATGGCCAACGAAAACATGGCCGCTGTGCAGAGTATAACCTTAAAACAAGAACCTATAGACGAGGACTATACAGAGGAAGGCATTGATCTAGATTCAGCACATATGGAAGCTATTGACGCAGAGATTGATCACATGGAAGGTATAGAAGCTCTTGAGAATATAGAAATTCCCATTCAAAATAATACGGATCCCATCGAAGAGTGCTCGCCGCTTCCTTCCACTTCGAATCAAGAACAACCAAGAAAAAAGAAAATGGGCAGGCCAGCGAAACTGAAATCGCCCAAAACTGGTGATGTTACAGAAGATAAAAGCAAAAGTCATAGAGAAGAATATGAGGCAAGTCAAGAAAATGTTAAAAAGGCAGAGGATATAACTTCGTCATCTATAGTAGAAATACCTTCATCGCCAACAGAAGACGAAACAAGACCAGAAATAGATGCATCGTTGACAAACAAAGACGTAATTAGTGATCAAACCATATCGAGTACAGAAAATTCCCTTACAGATCGAGCCTCCCCTATGGCAGTTATGACACCAAAAAAAAAGCCGATAGAGGATCCAGAAGTTACTTTTGTTGGCGATAGTGACGGCACAGAACCAACAGAAATGCCACAAATTACAAACGTATTTGGCAATGTCAACATCCCTGATGAAGAGTTGCAGAAATTGAGTAGTTACCTTGATCAGGCCAAAAATCCAACGCCTGCCGTAGAAGAAGAACAATCCGATGACGAAATTGAAGAAGATATTATAAAAACAGAAATCGTTGACGATACCAACAAAAGCCAAAATATCGACGACCAAATTCAAGATTTAGATGTTAGAGCTGATGAAAATAATAAGAGTGAAATAAAAAACTCTGAGGAGAAATCGAGTGACAATTTTCTAGGCGATGTTATTCCGGAAGTGACTTTTGAGGATGACGGTATAGAGTTCATAGACGATGGGATTGTTGAAGATGAAGGAGAACACATAAAGGATGGTAAGCATATTTTTTTTCATTATTTTTAAAAATAATTGGAATATCCTACTAAATGTAAAAGTTTGTGAGTTTGGATGTTTGTAATTTAATCATGCAAAACCAGTGGCGGATTTACAAATTTACATTATAATTATTATACAATTGGCCTCAAATTTGTCGCCCCTTAAGGCAAAAACGGCTAAACGGATTGGAATGCAATTTGGTATACTTATTTTTAACATCCGACGAAATAGAGGGGTGTTATAAGTCTCTGTCGGTGTCTGTCTGTGGCATCGTAGCTCCTAAAGGAATAGAGCGATTTCGATGCGGTTTTTTATATAGAAAGCCTTGCCTGTCGAGATGGTGCTTAGAGCTATGTTGGCTGAAAATCGGTTCAGCCGTTCAAAAGTTATTGTTTTTGAGGGTTTTTTTATTTGTCAGCCAAATAAACTTGTATTTGGTATAGTTATTACCTGTATTTTATATCCCGCTGAAATGTGAGGTTCCCGTGGGATTGTCAAATAGCCTCCTCTTTAACCATGCAGGCATCGCCGCGGGTAACGGCTAGTAAAAAAAAATCCGATAATTTCATATTTACCGTACCATTAATTTTTAAAATATAATAGTTTCTTATTGTGTACTTTAAAATCATACTTTTATTTTTATGTTCTAATTTTTATTTCAGAAACAAAACCTGAGACGTCACAGTCTATTGACCTAAAACTCCTTATGGTCCCGGTTGTGTATACTAGAAAACTAGAAGATATGGATGTGTTAAAAAATAAATCGATATCCCAAGTGAAGGATATAGAAAGCATACATCTCATATTAGCTGAGAGCAAACCAGAGAGTAAGAAGTCAATGAAGATAAGTGAAGAACAACCGGAGAGTAAAACTATTCTATATGATGAAGAAGACGCACATGACGATTTATTTGATAAGCCAGACGTCGCGAGTGGCGCAGAATGTACGGATAGCGAGGAAGAAACTATACCAGAAGAGAAAAAAGTTGCCGTATCTAGCGTCCTCTTCAAAAAGCCAAGGAACCGCGATTACGGACCTCAAATTATATGTAAGAACCCTGACTTCAACACAAGACTAAAGAGACTCACCGTTGGCTTTTTAAGTTATACTCGCAATAGGTTTTTATTAAGAGCCTGCAAACCATTAACCATAGATCTGTGTACAGCGTTTGAAAGTAAACTCTTAAATAATACGATTTATTTAAAACAAACTCCTGTCAGTGAATGTTTAGTTAAAGAAGAAAAACCAGATGCGAATGACGAAAATAGTCAGGCACCACTAATTGAGCCCCAAGAAAATTTAGTACAAGCGAATGTTGTACCTACAACAAATTCTGTTCAAAATCTTATTGACAATATGCATGCCGAAAAGCTTTGGTCTCCACCTGCCGTTGAGTCCAATAAAGAAGTTCATACCGTATCGGAACGAAATAAAGTCATAAATCTGCCTAATATTGATAATGTTCGACGCATAAATCAAAAGTTGTTGGTGGCTGAAGTATCTCCAATGCGACTAGAAAATTTGAGTACTCATAACCCACCAGTATCACTTTTAACAAAATCGATAAATAAATTAAACTTACCAATCAGTGATGTGAATCCTCGTGTCAAAACTCCAGAAACGGAACTCACCAGTGGCAAAGTGATATTTAGTGGCCAGGTCATCAACAATGTAACTTATATGGGGCGGGGTTACAGAGGTGGTGGTAAAGGAAAAACTTTGCCGTGGAGGCCGGAAGCCGGATCGAAAGTTTATAGAGGCTTTTGGAATTCGAAAAAACCAAAACCTATTCCTCAATATAAGATTTTCGATGATCAGTTGTTGACAGTTGACACCTTGAATAAAATGTTGCATATAGTGAATCAAAAAGATCCCGCTCGTACTCATGAAAAAGCAAAATATATGAAATATAGTAAGAACAAACAAGCAGACGAACTACAAAAGAAAGTTAATGAAATACAGCGAATGTTAACGGGAGAAAGTAGTGCGGATGAAAAGCAGGATAAAAATAAACAGGCGAAAGGTACCAGTAAACAAACGCAGGATGAAAATAAAGCAACGACAAAGAATAAAACAGATCCCACTAACCCAAAACGTGGGCGGCCCATTTGTTCTGAAGCAGGCAGCACACGCAAGCGTCGAAGAAGTAGTAAGTCCGTTAATCTCATAGGATACGGGTACGGAACGCATTGCTGCTGGGCTCGATTTAAACAACTGCATCCAGACAATTATAACGTACACCCTTGTCGTGGTCGCTGCGTTTGCTGCTGTGTAGAAAAACAAGAAGTAAAAACAGAAACTGACCCATCTATCCTAAAAGTATGTGAATCTATAGAAAGTGTAATCGAACAATCGCGTGAAATTATAGATACTGAGATTTTTGACAAGGACCTCAAAAATAAAGATACTAGCACACAAGAAAGATTTGCTAAACAAGTTGGCAATAAAAATAGTGCTACTGAAAGTAGTATAGTCGCCGAAGAAAATAGTGTCATTGACATAACCGGTGGTGAAAATGACGGACAAGAAGATAATTCTACTCAAAATGATGACACCGAGTGTGATATTGTCGTCGTGGAAAAAACAAATATTGAAACAACGGATGTTCGGAATGATACCACTGGAACTGTTAGTCCGGAAAAAAATAAAATTAGCAATGATTCTGCTGAAAATACTGTTGTTGAAGATAATACAGTTGCAGCTAATATAACTATACCTGTTGTAAATCAGGATCAGTCTGTAACGAACGATGATTGTGTCCTTATAGATTCGGATGAGTCTGATGCACATAATCTGCAGCCACCACCCGTGAGGATAAGCGTATCTTATGCCGATCAAGATCAACTCATGAAAAAAAGAAGAGGTAGGCCGATAAAAATGCCAGAGAGGATACCGCAAAAATATCCCAGACCTACCATTAAGACTCCAATGTTACAGGTAGAGCCCAAAGCGGACAACCGATACAATCTTCGTCCAATTCCGAGAAAAAAAGATAATGAACAAGAGAAAAACGTTTTGTTTATGAAAAGTACACATATAGCAAAAAAATCAAATCATCCTATATTTCTGGGTAAAAATAAAATTTTGCTGACGGATGTGCCTCTCCTACGTAATAAAGACAAACCAGTTGAAAACGAACAGGCCCCTGCCTTGATCAATACGGCACTACCGCTGCCTCCGGGTGTCAATATGATGCTATTACCGAATGGCGTTTTAACTTGCACTATAGACCCAAATGTTCAATTAAGTCCCGAAGAAATAGCCAATTTAGGTTTAATTGTTGAAAATGTGCAGAAACAGATTAACTGTGCTGTATCTGGACTAACCGTACCTGGTATGCAGGCCGTACCTACAATACAGGTACCCACTATGCAAGTGATACCTGCTATGCAACCGGCACCTGAAATTCCAGCTGTATCAGTTGAGACTGAAAGTTCGAATAATGCTGTAAATTTACTACAAGATCAAAACGACTTCGAGAATTCTTTAGATAAAAATGCGCACGACAAAATTTCCACTGTAGAATGTGTGGCTGCACCAGAGTGTTCGATAACGGAAAATATCAGCTCAGCGATGGAAAATACAGCCTCAACAACGGAAAGTGTAGTTTCAGCAACTGAAAATATCGTTGTAACGACTGAAAATGTAGTTCCAGCGTCGGCAAGTGCAGGTTTAGCATTGGAAAGTGCAGTTTCAGCATCGGAAAGTGCAGTCTCCGCATCGGAAAGTGTCGTTTCAGCATATGAAAGTGTAAATTCAGCATCCGAATATACAGTTTCTGCGCCGGAAAATGCAGTTTCAGAAACGGGAAATGTTATTTCTTTAATAGATAATGCTATCCCCAGTATTGATGGTGTTGCTAGAGAAGTTAATTCTTCCAAAGCTATTGATCAGTCTGCTATCTCAGAACCAACTGTACAAGACCCAGTTGTAGATGCAACAATTGACAATAATGTAGAAACTGATACAGACAAGCGAAGCGCATCAGAGGAGACAAATTATGCCAATACATTCCAAACTTTCGAAGAAGAGAAAAGTGTCGAAACGGAGCCTGCCAAAAAGAAAACTATATTATCTGATCTCATGGAAATGTCTGGAATATTCGATGAGGATATTGCTCCCATTGCCGAAACAACTCAAGTACCAGAAGTTCCAACACCTCCATTATACATTCCTGCTGCCAACCTTTGTTTACCACAGGATTCTACTTATGCTTTACCCGAGCTTACTCCGATAACATCATTCTGGGAACTTAGATACGCATGTTCCCAGAATGGAAACTTTTTCAAATTAGACTTAGTAACTAAAACGTTAACTCCCATAAACGTCTGTATCAAGAAAAAGGAGAAGGAAGCCCCCAAACAATTTGTAGATCTAACGGAAGACGACGATGAAAACTCGCCAAACGTACTGGAAAATCAACACGTACAGAAGAAGATGGTTTCGACGAATATAGGGCAGTTGCCAGTATTTATTATACGGAAAAATAAGAATACCGCTCAAAATGTTGTTAATAATAAGGCCAAAAGACGATCAATACTTAAGCTACTAGAACCAGCAAAACCGCTTAAATTATTTAAAGTGGTACACCCGTTCAGTCCTAATGTAAACTTATTACAAAAACAGAAAAAGGACGCAGAATCTAGCGACAATATTTTGTCTGCGCCAGAAGTAATGTCCAGAATGGGCAAACGTTCTAGAAAGCAAAATTTGTCTGAACAGGTTTTCGAAACGCCTACCTTAAATTTCCTTGCATCTGATGAGGAGAAAGAAGATTACGAATTTGATAGTTCGTTCGAAGACACTGTGTTGTCTGTTGATGACAGTGATTCTTCAGATGACGAGCCTTTAGCGAAAAAAGTGAGGCGAAAAGAGGAAATGGCTAAACAGGCGGAATTAGCAACACAAGGTCCTTTAGCGAGCGAAGCTACTGAAGCAAACGTGGATGTTAGTGAACCAGTCGAGCCTACAACGGCTGTTTCTGTGCCAGAAAATTCACAAGATGAATGTATGGCGAGTGAGGTCAGTGAGTTACCATTACAAACAGAAGGAGTAGATTTACCAAGTAAAGAAAAAAGGCCGGTTGTAGAAGATGAAGAATTAGAGGAGGGTGTGGAAGGTCCAACAGAAATTCAATTCATATCTGATCATGATAATGATAACGATGAAGAGGACTGTATATTAGGGTTTTAAAAACATTATTAATATAATTATTGCTATCGTATTTTCAACTGTAGATAGAATATTTTAAACGTAACGAAAACAGATACAGGTTCCTTAAATTCATAATTTTAAATATTTTATCTACATGTAGTGTAGGTAGACAAATATAGGATTTTTAATTGTATGTCTTAAGTTTCTTAGTTTCATGTTTTAATTTAGGTCATTTTAGGTATATTAAATCATTTATTTTATCTGAGTTCTAGGATGGTTCTAGGCAACGCTTTGTAAAATCGGAAAAGAGGAAAATCTCATATTATAAATATTATTTCATATATAACATACTAGCAGTCCACCCCGGCTTCGCCCGTGGTACACACATAGCCTATGTCACTCGGGAATAGTGTAGCTTGCCAACGGTGAAAGAATTTTTTAAATCGGCCCAGTACTTTTTGAGCCTATTCATTACAAACATACAAAAATAGGTACAAATCTTTCCTCTTTATAATATTAGTATAGATATAGAAGTATAGATGAGTAATACTATCGATTTATCTTAGGCCACTTTTTGAGAACTGTTACAATGAGAGATAAATAACTCTTTATACCAATGTTGATCTACTTATGGTATTCATGAAAAATCAGATGGTACCTACAGTAATCTTCAGTGTTGGAATTTTATAAACTTTCAAGAAATTTAACGGTATGATTCTTCGATCATAACATTCTATAGATGCACAGTTCCTTGCAAAATCAGACAAAATATTGTCCCCGTGTCAATACGTACATAGGTAGATGTATACCATTTCAAGTATTGCGAAAACATTTTAATCTAATTTAAACTTAAAGTAACTGAGATAAGCGTGGAAATATATCCGTATTAAGTTCGTTACATATTACCTTCTGGTTAGACTGGTTATCTTTGACGTAACGTCACGCGCGCGGCCACCGAGCGAATGAGAGCGAAACAAGGCATAATACTGTTTTATGCCTTGTTTTTCCGGTGTCATTTTTTAGGCGGCAACTGTGCATTTATAGAATAATTACGATCAAAAGTATGAATATAATTTTTTTTTCTGTCGATGATTGAACAATGAGTCCCCTTACCCTAGACTTTTTATTTACAAACGTAGTCTGACTGTGAAAACCAACAGTATACGCAATTTGTTTGAAATTACAAAATTTTGCCTAAACCTGACATGTCGTTTAAAAAAACAGCTAGACTACGGGGAAGTAGTAAGTTAAGTATATAAAGTAGTAAACTATGGGAAAGTCTGATTTTGTCTGGACTCTTAAAGAATATTTGAGCGAATAATATATACTTAATCGACTTCAATACTTGCACAATCAGTTGATCTAAGTTTTGTTTTTTTTTGTACTGAACTTGTATATTCTTCTCTTATAGGGACACTGTGTCTGATAATTTGTTTATCATTTTATTTTGCTTATCCAGGACAATCTAGTATTGCTAGTATTAATAATATAATATGTTTACTTTTCTGTTTTTGTATCTGTAAACAAAAAAACATAAATTGAATGCTTAGGTACCTTTTTTTCGTATCACTTTTCCTTGGCTTTTTCTGAAATGGCTCTGTTCTATTTTAATGCAAAATGTAAAATATAAAAGGAACCTTCGATAGTAGACATGTGTAACTCCGGACTCGAATATTTAAATGAGCCGATTCATCAACAGGAGCCGATACCCGTACTGAATCCCGGTAATCGTTATCGGCTCCCGCGAGTTATTGAGTCCGCACCGATCTTGGTCCCGCCGGGAACCGACGGCGCCTGTCGGGTCGCGAGCCGTGAGCCGCGTTTCGGCTCCACCGCGTCTCGGGAGGAATCGGGAGTCGGGAGTCAATATTATTCTTTATTGAAATCGGTACCAGAAAGGACATCTGTATTCTGTAGATTCAATAGCGAAACTTAGCGGACCTCGGAGCTGGAGCCGATAAGGGAGTAGGAATCATTAAGATCAGTCGGTACCGGATGCGGAGTAAGATTCAGTGAGCCGAAACACTCCTCGGAGTCGAGATTACCCATGTCTATTCGATAGTTTGAACACTGACTTGATATATTATTTTAAGAAATTGTGTTGTGATATTGTAAATTATGTGTGTACGTTATTATTACTTTTAAGAAAAAGCTGTGAATTTTTTAGAATTTGACGATTGTAAGTGCACTCGTGTACAAAAGGTTTAGAAACAAATCCACTTTTTTAAAAGTAATTTGTACTGATCTACTTGTTCGTTGGATTGGACCTATAACTTTTATCAAATAAAAGATCGTTCAAGTATCACGTAAGCAGAATTTAATCCCCCGCCCCCCTTGTCAACAAACGTAAGCAATCGGTCTGCCTTCTGGGATAAGTCCACCATTTGTAAAATTACCTTTGTTATTTTATTATGTGTAACTATCGCTAATGTACAATAAAGTTTTTATAAATTAAATAAATTAATAAATCTATCCCCCTCCTATGCTAACGTAAGCATTGATATATTATTTATAAAATCTACTTAATTTTTTTGACTTAACTTTTGTTCGTAGCTAAAGTCCACACCCTATGTCATCAAAAATAAGCAAATCAAAGACCCCTTACCCCCTTTGCTGCCCACGTAATACTTAAATGGCTCCCAAGAGACAAGAGAAATATTTACGAAATAATGGAAAACCGGGCCCTACATACAAGTTTAAACATTGTGTCCAACCATATTAATTTTATAATAGGGCTGACTGATTTTCATTAGGGGTTTTCAAGGTAATTAATTACCGAAACAACACCATAGATGGCGCTTGTCAAAAATCTATCATTTTCAACCGAAGAGAAACGACATATACACAGGTATAGCAAAAAATTATAGGTACCTACCATTTTAAAGAGTTGTATGTTGATTAGATAATTAATAATCTATCGCCTCCATATAAATTATGATTTTGAACCTTGTAGCTGTATTCAAGATACATATGTTCCGTCATATGTATCTTGTTTCATAACAAAAACTAAAAACATCATCCGTAAAATGCATACCAAAATCTCTCTCATTTGAATGTCACCACCCGCTACCGGGTTCGTGGCGGGGAGGGCAACGGTCGCGCGTATAGTAAAGTCAGGTTAGCCATTTATTAGAAATGTGGGAGAAAAAAAATATAGAAATAAATCTTTTTTCATACGGTTTTGTGTCTTATGATTCTGATTAATCACAAAATTTTAATACAGCTAGATGTGCAAAATCAACCTGTATATGGACGTAACCTCATATTGACTAATATTATCCAAAGGTGAGCGTCACTGACACTTTAGTTTTGTACAACGCCCTCTATTGGCCTACTGCTGTTATAACCCTCTAAAACACTTCATCACAAGTTTTTTGACATGTTAATTAATTTTATTAGAAAGCCTGTTTTATTTAATTCAGTACTTAATGATTATTATAATGTGATGTGTACAGGTCGCGCCAAACTTCTACTTCGCTCTGAAGTTGAGGCGATTCGCGTCGCAGTGGTAAAATACAGATACCCATAACAGATAGAATTTGCTTTATTTTTGTTTATTGTGTATATATATATCATATCTACATTCTTACAATCATTCTGAAAAAAATATATTTGTAGTAAATATTCTGTCCCTGTTTGTAACCTGAGTGAGGCAACTTCAGAGCGAACTAGAAGTTTGGCGCGATCTGTAGCAGTATATTGTAAATTGTGGAAGAGAAATATATGAAAGTAAAAAAATATGTTGATCATATTGTTCTGTTTTTTTAATCATGCTGTAGATGTGTACGAGTATATTGTAAATTGTGAAAGAGAAATATAAAAGTAAAGAATATGTTGATCATATTGTTCTGTGTTTTTTTTTATTAAATCACCTATACATATACTCGTATATATATATATATATATATATATATACTGTGTACGAGGATATTGTAAATTGTGAAAAAGAAATATGAGAATAAAGAATATGTTGATCATATTGTCAATATTGTTGTTTCATAAACTCAAAGCATGGAGCGAAATAAAAAATGCATATTCTGCCATATCACAGAATGAGTACTAGTACTCACGTACAGAAGTCTCACTCAGCAAAGAAATTCAAAGAAATATCTACTCAATTAGGTTAGCGATATGGTTTAATTTAGCTCACGTAAGAACTCGGCACCTTTTCGTTTAGATGCCTAGAAACCCATTGTAAGCCAATTTCATTCATAACACTCTGGACAAACGATTCGTATCCACTCGGAGTGGTCACCGCGCGCTTAATAATAATGTAGGTGTAGTGTATATTTTCGATACCTGCGTAAACGAGGAGTGACACAGGCCTGGCCATATGTAAGTATCTTTCACAGTCATACTTGTTAGTGTTTCATAAACTGAAAGCATGGACCAACATAATTTTAAACCAGGGCTTGGAATACCGTTAAAAATCGGGTAACGTTAATTCTGTCAAACGGCAACGTTATCAGCAAAGATAACGTTATGCTGGGTAACGGTATTTTTCCAACCATTTACCGATAAATCAGATAACGTTACCAATGATATTAACGGTAAAAGGTATTGTTAACACTGTATTTCTTTTCGATATTTGACAGAATAAATTGATGAGAGTTTGTCTAGTAGGCTACTAGAGCTACACCGATGTCGTGATAGTCTGTGCTACCTCGGGTTCGATTCCCAGCGCGATGCAATACACTTGTATAATATTTATATAATATTTTACAAGTATTGAAGAAGTATCGTTACCTACTTATATCGTTAATTGATAACGTTATTATAACGTTTTATAACTGTATTATCGATACCCCTTATAACGTTACCACTAATACCTGTATGAAAATAACGTTATTAAACGTTACTTTTAGTGTGAATTTGGTATCGTTAACAAGCCCTGTTTTAAACAAAATAAAGCGACTTCAATTTCTGGTCTTCTTCATCTCAAACTCACTTTCAGAATGCAAATGCTTGATTAATTGACAAAAACATTAAATCACTACATCGTGTTAATTCAATAACGCAAAACCTCTTAGATGGTACCTCAGCCCATGAACCTGAACAAATTTTGTTCAACAACTTTCACGAAACCAAAAAAAGTAATTATTTGAATTTTTATACTAACTGATCAGCTGATCGAGTCAATTTGTATGAAAATTCGAATATTTTTTTTGGGTTTCGTGAAAGTTGTTCAGTTTCATGGGCTGAGGTACCATCTGAGAGGTTTTGCGTTATTTAATTAACACGATGTATATGTGTGCACAGAATGTTTGAGAAGTTCCCCGATAACTTTTGAACTGATTTAAAAAATGCTTTTTTGTTTGAAAGGGTATAAATAAATATATATAGGGACTAATCACACTGATTAAGCTAGCCCCAAAGTAAGTTTTAAACTTGTGTAATGGGATACTCACTCAACGATACTATATTTTATGATAAATACATATATAGATAAACACCCAAGACCCAGGACAACTTGAAAAAGGCCATTTTCCAACTTGCCCTGGCTAGAGATCGAACCCAGAACCTCCGGGTTAGCGGTCTAGCGTGTTAACCATTACGCCACGGAGGTCGACATGGTGAAGATACATGCAAGCTGGTCGCATTTTCACCAGGTGAATATCTGATGATGGGATCCTTGAGAAGTCGAGGGATCTCCTCAAACATCTATGCACACATACAGGGTGACTTTTTAAACACCAGCCAAATTTTTGGAGCAAGTTCAGTCCATGATATTAATCTATTTTCTATAAAAAAGTTAGTAAAAATAGATAAAAAAAATTTTGTCCTCCCATACAAAATCCGTTTGGCTGAGCGCTGATTTGTATGGGAAGGTGAATTTTTATTTAAGTTTTTCGTTAATTGTTTTTATGAAAAGTAGTTCTGTATCATGGACTGGACCTGCTCCAAAAATTTGGCTGGTGGTTAAAAAGTCAGCCTGTATTTTCGATCATATATTTTATAGATGCACAGTTCCTTGCAAAATCCAACCAAATATTGTCCCCGTGTCAATACGTACATAGGTAGATGTATACCATTTCAAGTATTGCGAAAAAAGTTCTAAAGTGTCATACAGTTTAATCTAATTTAAACCTTAAGTAACTGAGATAAGCGTGGAAATAAATTCGTATTTTGACCACGCACTTTGGCATCTTTGACGTAACGTCACGCGCGCGTCACCGAGCGAATAAGAGCGAAACAAGGCATAACTGTTTTATGCCTTGTTTTTTAGGCGGCAACTGCATCTATAGAATATATGATCGAAGGCCTGTATAGATTTTAATGTTTTTGTCAATAAATCAAGCAGTTGCATTCAAATAGAGAAGCTCCCCCTATTTTTAATGAAACAATATAAACATTCAACTATTTATTTACACGCGATATTCACAGCACGATTCATGTCAATATATATTAATAATTAAAATCTAAATAAGTATACATTACGGCAAAACACAAAACGATGATTTTGTTGCAATTTTAAGTTTAAATAGTTGTAAAGTACAATGAAGTAAGTAATAATATTTTGGTCTATCAATACTTAATTACTGTAACTATTTCTTGTACAATAAAGATATAAAACAAACAAGTAAGTACATTTTTATCAGAAACATATGTTTTGTCGATTAAGATACTTTTTCGACCGTAGAATAATAAATAGAAAATACATGAATTATCCGGGGTGCAGTGCATTTGAAATAAATCATTTTAAAAGAAACAGAGATATTATTTAATATTTTGTCTTTGTAAAGCCCTAGATAACCCTTCAAACTATTTTTGCTAAAAGTGGCCGTTTACCCACAAAAATGCGCAGAAAAGCTTAACGTTCTCACTTTAAACTGTAAACATTAGTTCATAAAACAGTTGGAGGGTTATATAGTTTCCTTTGAAAAGATTTACATATTTCAAAAGGGGGCAGCAATGAACCCCGGAAAATTAATGTATGGCTTTAATTAATTAATTGTGATTTGTCCCTATATATTTATTTATTTATTAATTTATTAAAATTGCAATGAAAATGAGATTACGTGCCTTTCTTTTCAAATACTTCGTGAGGGCAGTAAATTTTCATGTCAGTCATCTAAACTAAAAATATAAAATAAATAATAAAATACGTATATCTACTTAACAGTGTCTACACTTTCTTCCCGTTTATTCTATTCAGTTTCGTTCTTTGTATCTTGTCGAAGAACAGCAGACCAGCAGCTCGCTCGATGACTTCCGGGGACACCTGCCAACAAACAATGTTTTATCAATTATTAAATAACCGGGCAAGTGCGAGTCGGATTCGAACGTGAAGGGTTCCGTATCTCGGTACGTTTTAAAACGCTGAAGACTCAAGTTTCTTGTATGACGACCCCCTTTAATTTTTAACTTTTTTTAATTTTAGTATTTCTTGGTAGAGCGGCCACAGTATACATACATAATTGATGAAAGTTTCAAGTGTCTAGACAGACGGACAGACAGCGGAGTCTAATAAAGTAATAGGGTCCCGTTTGCACCCTTAGGGTACAGAACCCTAAAAACAAAAAAAACCCTGGGAGAAGCTGTGGTTCCTGGCAGAGTAGAAACTAAGACCACTCCAAGTCTTCCCGTGGATGTCGTAAAAGACGACTTAGGAAACACAAGCTAAACAAAGCTTATAACATCAATGAGACCTCTTCAACCCGTCTGGGCAGCGTGAACAGTTTGGGCCAAATCCTCTGGCTGCTCTGGCTAATATATGTCTCTGGCAGTACAGAGAGGGTCGTGCTCCTGCAGTGGAGACTAAAAAGACCTAATGATGATGATCAAGGGAATGGGCGAAAATGCGGTGGTATAAATATCAATAGGCGATGCTGCTAGCAACCAATCACTATTTTGATTAATTTTTCCATCATCCCGCCTACCATCACGCTAAAAGTGGCCTTTGGGTATTGCGGCCCTGGACTCTGTCTGCTTAGAGCCGCAAGACCCAATATGCTCTGTCTGCACATTAGGGATAAAGGCGTGAGGGATAGAGACGTGGATAAAGAGTATAGGTATCTCTATGATAACCCGATTGCGTGATACCACAGCAGATATGTCTAGCAGCAGCGGCGTTAGGGTAGGGCGTGGTTGGGCGCCAGATACAAAGGGGCGACAGGGGGCGTTTTTTGGCAAGGGTGGGTCACAGGTAATAATAAATATATAAAAAGCGGCTAGTTAATGGCGGCAACTCCTAGACTCTTATTTGTATGCACCCCCCCCCCCCCCCACTCCCTCCCTTCGTTTACAATGGGGCGGCAAATTTGAAGAATCCTATATCGAACTTGCACCCCTCCCCCCCCCCCCCCATCGGCAGAAATAAATCCTATAGATTGAAGCAGAAGTCAGAGTCTGAATTGCAGACTCGCCCGGGGCGCTGGTAGAGCTAAAACCGGCACTGATGTCTAGTATGGCTGTATCCTTATAATCGTACGTGATGTGAACTAGGATATGTATTTAATTAATAAGCAATTTATATTTTGCTAATATAGCACATCACGTACTAAACGGACGTGTATATCTACTGTAATAATTTAATATATTCAAAATTCAATTTCAAAATAATTTATTCAGTGCTCAGGTATACATTATTTTGCGTGGCAATGGAAATCACTTTTAAGCATGGATATGTTTGTGTTAGTGATACCCGCTCTCTATACAAAAGTTTTAGCTATTCATAAAACTGTATTCCAATACTTAAATCATTATTTAACAAATAAATCATCCATTATCCCGTCGCCTGTCCTGGCCTATAGACGGTGATGGATCAACCAGATCCATTGGGTTTCATAAGCTCACCTCTATTCAGTGATGCACCTTAGTGGTCTCTATATCTAGGATGCAACCGGGAACTTGCTTGAATGAGTGTGATGAGGTAATAAATACAATATGTTGTTTTTTAGCATTTCTCATTCCAAATTACATTTAAGCAAATAAGTAGTGTACCTAGTCTAACCATAAATATTGTAAAAAAAAATTTTTTTCATTTTTATTTTTGATTGTTATTTTAATATTATTATTATACTATAATGATCTAGTATAGACCGTGGTTCGATTTATTACGGGTATATCCCTTCCACCTAGTATAAATAAATAAAAAATACCATAAATGAGGATACTGGTGTCTCGTCGGGTATCTTCTGATTGGGCATCACGTAGGCCTCCAAGTCCAGGCTGCCGTCCGGGGCCTCGCCCACTACCACCTTGTAGAAGTGCGTCGGCACAGCGACCGTGTTGGCGCCGATCACCTGGTACCGTACGTACGACTTGCCGTCCGACTCCTTTCTAGAACAAGCGAGAGTCACATGCAGTCTCCAGTATACATTGTGATTATAGCACAGAATACAGTAAGAGTATACAGAACGGAATCTCCTAAGGTACGCGCAATATGCGTCCCCGTTCCTCTCCCCCGTTCTTGTGCGGCCGCGTGCGCCATGCAGTGTGTGTTCGCCCGCTCTCGCCCTGAGACAAGGCGAGGACGGGGGAGAGGTGCGGGACGGGGAACGGAGACGCATATTGCGCTCCTTAGGAGATTCCGTTCTGTATGAAATACTCTTACTGTCTTCTGTGATTATGGTATAGACTGCTGCGTGACCACACCAGATATCGTCTAGTATGCAACCGGGAACTAGCTCGTATGAGCGAGATTATACGTTATTTTTTAGAATTTCTCATTCCAATTTACATTTAAACATGTAAGTTGAACATATTTTTTCAATCCTTTCTAGTCACCAGTAGGTATAAAGGGTGATTACACCTCCTAGCTATTCAAGGAAAGGGATTGCGAAGAACGGCCACTTTTGGCTAATGTGCGAAGTAGCTTCACGTTCTCACTTTAAACTGTAAACAGTAGTTCATAAAATAGTTTGAAGGGTTATCTAGCTAGGGCATACTGGAGACAAAATTAAAAATGATATCTCCGTTTCCTTTTAAATAATTTATTTCAAATGGGGGCAGCACGGGACCCCAAAAAATTCATGTATCCCCTTAACGCGCTACCTTAAGGGGCATACATGAATTTTTTGGGGTTTTGACGCTTTATAAAGCTAAGAACACACACCGTACCTTGGCAGGTACAGGGGGCCCGTGCAGCAGTACACATTGTCGTACACTTTGGTGAGCTTCCTCACGTGCTTCTCTAGCCTGTTCCACGCGTGCCTGTTGAAGCCGTCTCCGACCTGGAATTGACGAAGTATTTATTTATTTATACTTTATTGTACACACATATACAAATGTAACAAGTGCTTACTTAACAAGTGCAGGACTGCCTCCGTGGTCTAGTGGTCAAGGTGTTTGCCTTGAGATCCGGAGATTGTGAGTTCGAATCCTCCGGGAAGCATACTTTGTGAAAAGTTGTTTCCAGTCTGGTTAGGATATTGCAGGCTTGAATCACCTGATTATCCGGAAAGAAAAATGATTCCGTTCTTCGGAAGGCAAGTAAAGCTGTGGGTTCCGAACGCCATTTACGCGTTTGTTTAAACCTATCCTGGGATTGGTTCTGGTCTACCCTTTGGGGTGCGGAAGTCAGACGGCAGTCGCTCTGTGTAAAAACCAGTAGCCTCGTCAAATGACCTAAGCGGACCCCGGGCTGTTAAGCGTTACCGCTGAGGATGAAACCGGATGAATACGCTCGGATGATGAATGATGATTCAAATGTAATAAGTACCTACAACATGCGGACTTAATGCTAAAAGCATTCTCTAAACGTCAAACCTTTGGGTCGATTGGAGATCTTTATGTGGGTTCCAAAGAAAACTTAAACTAAACTAAATCTAAAACATAACAGTCAAAACACATATAAACATATCACAGCTGTGCTCAAGGTTTGACGTTTTCCTAATGCAAGATCTTGAATGATGATAAGTTGCCGAGCCTTTGTAGCCGCTGTTCTGTGACCTGAAAGATGAAAGTTGCCAAAGGTACCTGTGGCGCCATGTTCGTGAGGTAG
Source organism: Acrobasis repandana (assembly GCA_963576875.1). Lineage (NCBI taxonomy): Eukaryota > Metazoa > Arthropoda > Insecta > Lepidoptera > Pyralidae > Acrobasis > Acrobasis repandana. The sequence goes on from OY756238.1 coordinate 8,118,949, forward strand.
AAGGTCTGCTCGACGTGCTTCTGAGCGATACGGTGGTTGCCTGCTGCGGCCATGTGTCCGCGGTCGAAGCCCGAACCCTTGTAGTCGCTGTTCTGTGACCTGGAAGATGGGAACAGTAGTTTCTTTAGGTCTTCAACCACCTGGTTCCAAGGGAAATTAATGAAACATTGTAGTGCCGCAAATTCTAGACCTACCCTCTTATTCATAAGAAATATTAAACGTTTCCTATATCTATTTTAGTTACAAGTTTATTTGCTAGACAAATTTTAAAAAACCCGACTGTCAAGAACGCCATCTAGTGATGAGTAGCGGAACTACCGATTCGACATGATATCCGTAGCGCTATCTTTTAATTGCTAGAGGGAGTCCTGACTTTCAAGCGTTAACCCCCAATAACTTTTAGACGGTTGAACCCATTTTCATTATACATACCTAAGAACCACCGCAAGGGAACTTGCTTTTACGTAAAAAAACCGCATCGAAATCGGTCCATCCGTTTGAGCGCTACGATGCCACAGACAGACAGACAGACATCAGCGTCAAACTTAAAAAATATTTGAAATAAAACCCCTCTTTTTTGTCGGGGGTTGAAAAAGGTTTTCTGAGAGAAATTGCAAATTACACTAGTTTACAAAGTTTTTGCAGTTCGCATACTTGCAGCGGTTTCATAAAGAATTCAGTACAAAAAACTTATTATCTGGTTATAAATTAAGACGTCTAAGTTTTAAAATATCTCATGTCAAAAATTAAATTTTCGTTAATTTTGCCAATTTAAAAATTTTACTATAAATTCAATTACTTTTTTTGGAACTTTTTAATTTAAGTTTATTATAGTGCAAGCCATCCATTGTACAATTCATTTAGATCACAACTCAATTCTTTTACGAATTTGAGCTATTCGCGTTTTTGTATAGGTCGGTATATTGCCATACAATGCGCACGGTGCTCAAAGTATGAGAAATGTTGTCGCAACTTAAATTTCATATATCTGTGTACATAAGAATGATAGAGGGATAAATCAAATTTTATTTCGATTAAAAGAGTGATCTTTTATTTTACAATATAAAAGTTAATTATAAGCAGAGTACTTAGTTTATTTTCTAAAAAAAAATAAAAAAAGGTGAAATTGGTAAAATTTGGAAACTTGTTATAACAATACTCCAATTCTGACGTCCTAGAAAAAAATCATAATCAGATCCGTATTTAGCATACAAAAATCTAAAAGAAACAACAAGTTTCATATGTGCAACACAAAAAATAAAAAAAAAATTGTAAACTAGCGTTATACGAGTATATTTTTCTATTACAAATAAGGCCGCCTTTTGTACTTATAATTATGTTTTATGTAATCTTATAGTTTCTGAGGAATGAAAGAGATTTCTCATGCAGTTGCAACTACCAATCAAGGACCCACTAATCTCAAGATGTACCTATGATCTATTTATATCTACATATTAGAGGATATGTCATTTTCTTTGATTGGCGGCGAAAAACAGCGAAATAAAGCAGACTGACCTAAAGAATGGGTGTATACTTTCATCCGGCTTAAAATCGCACTTGCTCCTGTCGACCTGGTCATTCTTGGCCACATGTGTCTTTGTCAAGTGCTCGAACACCCAGTTCGGGACTCTGTTGCGGCGGTCGTACGACAGGACGAAATCATCGTAAGAACGGACATTGTCCAGACTCGGGAATCCATACTTCATTATTTGAGAAACCTAAAATCGATAATTAAATATATTTTATTACGACTTTATACTCGTGGCATTTACTGCGATCACCATCCCTGAACTGAACCTCGGAACTTCCCGAATGGCGACCACGTACTGGCAAGCGAAGCGTAGGACACCCACCCAAAAGGTGGTCAAACGACCTCACCAAGGTCGCTGGAAGGCGCTGGATGCAGGCCGGTCTAGATAGGCCATTTTGGAAAACCTTGGGAGAGGCCGTATAGGCCTCTCCCAAGGTTCGTGTTAAAATAAAACTTTGTAAACTTTTCCATGCTTCGGCACAGCATGGTACCCATTTACACACTAGATAAGTCACTAAAACATTTCATAAAAATATGCATACCTATACCTATGTAGGTATAGGTATGTATTTTTATGAAATGTGTGTCTAATCCTATCTTTATCCCCTATACATACAATGTGTTAATAAACTAACGCAAAACCTCTCAGATGGTACCTCAGCCCATGAAACTGAACACCTTTTGTTCTAAAACTTTCATGAAACCCAAAAAAATTTTCAATTTTCATACAAACTGGTCAGCTGATCGAGTAAATTTGTATGAAAATCTAAATTTTATTTTTGACATTTTGGGAATGTCGTTGAACAAAAGTTGTTCTTCATAGACTGAGGTACCATCTGAGAGGTTTTGCGTTAGTTTATTAACAGGTTGTATACATAAGAGCAGTTGCTTAGCTAGCATGGGTGGCGGGGATACAATGTCCAACAGTACCACATGTAGACTTTTTTTAGGAGGGGCAAAATCTAAATATGCCGCCTCATGTCCAGTTATTTCAAGAGATGGGGGGGAGCATGGGTGCAAATAGTGTAGGGGTGACACCCTTACCTCCTAGCTACGTCACTACATAAGAAAAGACACAAAGACAAAAAAGAATTAGGTTTACAACCCAACATTTATTACCTATTTGGTCTAGACAACCATTACACCTTTTCAAATAAGCTATCTACTTATTATTCTATATTCGTATAATAACAGCTGTGACAATAAACTAAGTACCACTTTACTGTAGGTATCAGTAAAGCCAGCCTTACATTGTCTTAAATTATGTTGATTTTACATGCATTGCCTGTTTTGCTACAATTAAACTGAGGTACCTAGTATTGTATCTACTGTCATATTTTGCCATACAAAAGTAGGCTCTAATTTGTAGGGGTAAGGTTAAAAAAGTCAATTGGAGATAGCAGGCTAATTGATTGTTACAAAGTAGGCAATGTAGGTATGAACATATAAAATCAGCATCTGAATTCAAGACAGTGAGTCGAGCTTAAGTAGGTGTTCTTATTTCAAGTAGCTGAAGTTGCCACATAATTAAAATAATATAGGCATTATTATAAAAATAACAATAGGTACTATAAATTAGTCGTGACATAATATTTATGTACTTACTTCACCATTAGATTGTCTATGTTTTAACAACACTTTGCTTTCTGTTTTTGAGGAAACCTAAATTTATGTAAAAACAAAAGTAAGATGGTAGGGTAAGGAAGCCAGTTAGCGACCAGTTAGCTGAGTTATTCACTTCAGATGAGTAAAAGAAAATGTTACCTACACGCGACATTTATTATGTTAGTGTTAATTAGTACCAAGTATAGTCTAGAGGAACTGGATTGCGATGGCCAGTGATAGAGCAGGATGGCGCAGACAAAAGGAGGCTTATGCCCAGCAGTGGGTACTTGAAGGCTGTTGATGATGATGACGATAGTCTAGTTTAGATATAAAACATAAAATACAATACTTTTACCCATTAAATATTATAAAAAGCTGAAAAAGTGAAAAAATTGCCATTTAGCCGGTTGGCGGCCACTTTTTTCAGTTTACGACCACCAGTAAGCTGGTTTGCAACCTCTACTTTAATATTTAAAATATACCAATAAAACATTTATAACTGATTCAAAATATATGTTTTCTTTTGCCTTTAAATAAAAAATATTTTTTACACACCTAGTTTATGTTAAAAAAACGCGGAAAATGCCCACGGAACCAGGTGAACCAGGTGAACACACCGCTGAATCATCACGCGAATTGAGTAATTTTTCTTTGGTGCTAGGGTAAACCATTTGTTTCAAAGTGTGTTAATTCATATAAAATAATCATTTGAGAAACACGTAAGATTTATTTTTTATTTGTGTTATCTCTAGAAATTGTATTATCTTGGTTTTAAGACACTAAGTCCGTCAAGTGGTCGCCAACCGAAGGGTGGTCGCTAACCGGCTAAGCGACCCTATATCAGGTATATATATATATATATATATCAGGTATAGCTGATTTTAGGCTAGTATGTATGATAATAGTCTTTTTTCCGTCTCAGGTCCACCATCCTTTTAAGCGAGGCCTTAGGATTTCATGACCCTTGGCTCTGCCTATCCTGTCAATGATAAAGACGTGATCGTTTGTACGAAAGTTATCGTAAATGCCGTCCAAAACTTACCCTATCTTTGCTAAACCCAGTATCATTATACGGAGTCGCAGCTGACACTGTACCGAAGATGGGCAGGGCAGGCATGCTCTGGAACCTCTTTCCATCGATTACCGCTGCCGCCGGGTCCTCATTTCCAAGTTTTCCACTGATTTGTCCCGCGTAATACCCCGCTAAACCCACAGCGCCTAGTTGCGTCAAATAAACGAGTTGCTTTCGAAACATTGTAGGAATTTATAGTTACTAACGTCCGCCGTTCAATAAGTCAATTATTAAAGTGTATTTCATTCAAATAGGATTTAATTTTAATTTTTAGGTTAAATTATTATTTTGAGGTTATGTATCAACTGTCAATGTCAAACTCAGCTGATAACAAATAACAACGTTTTATTTACATATTTTTAATGATTTGCAAATCAATTAAAAAGTAGAATACATTATAAAATGAAATAATAACTCATTCTTGTAATGAAACTTTATACATAAACTAGAAAATTGCGTTGACGGAGATTATTATATGAGTACAAGGAACGAAAATATTAAATAGTGAAAAATAACAAGATGAACAAAACGGAAACGTCAATGTCATCATCTTGAATTTGAAAATTTTGGAATTTGAGGTTACTCCTTATTTATTTTGAAAATAATTAATGAAAAAACCATAAACATTTAAGTATTTATTAGAAAACATTCAAGTTCAATTCAGGAATTGATCACTGCTGGCATAAATCTTGTCTCCAAGTAGCCGAAACAACCATGACGAAACTTTACACCCATCGGATTTTGCCATCAGTATTTCAGCGATATAAATATAGTACGGCCGCCAAAACCGTATCTACAGTGAGGATAAACAGCAAGGAGTTTGATACCGACGAGTACACCAATATCACCCCCAAGATTATCTCGTATTTAGGCCGTAACTTGCACTTGAAGAAGGACAATCCGTTAAGCCTAGTCCGCCAGCGAATCGTGAACTATTTCTACTCTTCCTTCACCCGAGGAGGAAATCCAACATTCAGTGTATATGATAACTTGTCTCCTATAGTAACAACTAAACAGAATTTTGATGACTTGCTCATACCGTCCGACCATCCCAGTAGAGCAAAGTCGGATTGTTATTATGTAAACAAAGGGGTTTTACTTAGGGCTCACATGACGGCGCACCAGAGTGAGCTGCTGAGGTCTGGACTTGACAACTTTCTGATGATTGGCGATGTGTATAGAAGAGATGAAATTGATGCTACACATTTCCCTGTGTTCCATCAGGTATTTCCCGATTATTTCCTGTTTAACTATTTGCCAGAAGTGTAAATAAACGTTAGGCTGTATAGAACTACTTATCTTTCGCCAGACAATATTATCACCATCAGGTTTCTTTTTGTCTCCACTGCAGGAGCACGATCCTCTCTGTACTATCAGGAACTTGGAGTGGGCATATTCGACTTTGCTGGGAACAGCATGGCCACGCATGGCTTCAATATAGTTTATTGCAACTATTTTTCATTTTCTTTCGTTCTCCCTTCCTTTAATGATTACTTTATTAAAAAAAAAAAAAAATTCTCGGGCTTATTCCACAGATGATCATTTTGTAAAATACACAACACATTGGATTGTTGCTGACCATTATTAATTTGTCAAAAGCGATAAAGATATGCTATGATATGTAACATTTTAAAAGTATGATTTATATTGTTACAGGTGGATGCGGTAAGATCGCAAACAAAAGAAGAGCTTTTCCAAAAGCATCCAGACCTTGACATATTTGAGCAAGAATTTGACAGAAATAATCCTTATAACTTCACAAACTCTATAACAGATCCAAATAAACAAAGTTGCCATACTTTGGAAGCTACGAAACTTATGGAAAATCAACTAAAAACTCACCTTCTTGGTCTAGTGAAAGTTTTGTTTGGCACAGATATAGAGTACCGATGGGTAGAAGCATATTTTCCATTTACTCATCCGTCTTGGGAGCTAGAAATTTTCTATGAAAACAGTTGGCTTGAGGTCCTTGGTTGTGGAATAGTCCGAAATGAAATTCTAGTCAATGCAGGTCCAAGTAACACTATTGCATATGCTTTTGGACTTGGTTTAGAAAGGCTTGCAATGGCGTTGTACAAAATACCAGATATAAGACTCATGTGGAGTACAGATTCAGGATTCGTGTCTCAGTTTCAGAATAATGATGTAAATGCAAACATTACATACAAACCAGTCTCAGCATATCCTCAGTGTGTCAATGATATCTCATTTTGGTTACCGGAAGATTTTACAGTAGACACATTCAACAGCAATGATTTTTATGATTTGGTCCGTGATATTGGAGGGGACATTATTGAACAGGTAAGAATGGGAGGGAACTCATAATTTACTAGTGATCTGGTACATAGCTTCATGCATAATCAAACAAAATATTGTCCCTGTGTCAATACGTACTTAGGTAGACACTTCAAGTATTGCAAAAAAAGTTTTCTAGTGTCATATAGTTTCAATCTAATTTAAACCTTACTTATCTGAGATAAGCATAGAAATAGGTTCCGTTACATATTATTATCTTCTGGTTTAAACAAATGCCGTGATAAATCAACAATTTTTTTAATATTAAAAAAATAGTTTTAGAGCATAGAAAAATAATAAGTTAACCTATATAACTAACCTATCCTTCTTGTGCACTTTTTGGGTTGGATCTCTGCAGCACGGCTGGTGCTGAAGCGTTCCGTCGCTCTCTCTCGCTCTAGCAAATGCTGCTTCTGAGCGACAGAAAAAGAAAGAAGCATAGGAAAGTGCTCTTCCGTGCTGATAGATAAGATCCAACCCTTAGTGTGTAATTTTTTCCAATTTTCAATTACACACTTTGGCATCGTTGATGTAAGGTCACGCGCGGGACCACCTAGCGAATGAGAGCGAAACATGGCATAATACTGTTTTATGCCTTGTTTTGCTAGTGCCATTTTTCAGGCGGTAAAAGTGTATCTACTGAAATATATGATCGAAGCCTGGCAACACTACACTACACCTGGTCATTATACTTACTACTGTGATACATTATACTTACGTTAGTAATTATATGTATTATCTTTGCTTACTACCAATTTTTTTTTTAATAGAAGTATTTTTTTTTTATTTCAGGTCAAAGTAAAGGATAAATTCGTCCATCCAAAGACAAAGAAGCACAGCGTCTGTTTCAGCATTGTGTACAGGCATTTAGAACGCACGTTAACACAGGCAGAGGTGAACTCCGTACATAAGGACATTGAGAAGGCCGTTATGGATGCGTTCAGAGTTGTTATTAGATAGATAAATAGGATATTATGTTAATAAATAGTTAAATTATTATATGAATACTGCTTTTATTTCCCTTCAAAGCCTTTTTTGTGGCCAAATTACGCCAGCGACCATTCGCCGATATAAATAGGAATTATTATTATTTAAAAATACTTATTATTTTGTTTCCATCCTGCTTCGTAGATCTCTAGAATTATTCTCAAAGTACTTAACTGTTTGTTTGGTACCAATACTCAAACTGCTCCATCTATATAACTATAAAATGTTTCATTAAGTACAATCAGTCACAAAATTTCTTATCGTTGTTGTTGAATTATAAAAATATATTATTTGCTTAAATTAGTCTTTATTTAAATTAGTCTTTATTATGTAGTTAAAAATATTTTTGAAAAGCTTTTGAGCCTGACTGTACGTCCGCTACTATTTAGATTAAAATGCAACATAAAGACCTGGGGGGTTACTCCATAAAATAATACGACAGTCGTACGATAGTGACGTCCTATTTCTATGTCAAACCAAATTAGACTATCTATATGTATTAAGGCTATCTGAATTTTCCGGGGTCCAGTGCTGCCCCCATTTAAAATTATGCTACTACCAAGTCCTAGATAACCCTTCAAAGTATTTTATGAACTACTGTTTACAGTTTAAAGTAAGAACGTAAGCTTTACTACGCACATTTGCGAAAAACGGCCACTTTTGCACAGCACTGGATAAGGAAACGCAGATACGTAACGTACGTCTTGCATACTACTTTTAAAGTAACCCTACTGGTACTTATTTAAATTAATGTAGTTTTTGATTAATATAGATAGATAGATAAGATGTTTATTTGTAGCTTTAGTCACACAGGGTGGAGTACTTATGAGAACATTTTAATATTATCATGGAGTACTTTGGGAATAACCCTTTTTATTTTAGAGTATAAGTTGAAATCTAAATAAAAAGTTTATTGTATAAAAATGTATATTATAGTTTATAGATGTATTAACACTGCTGTTATACTTTTACAATAGGTTACACCGTTTCGAACAAGTCACAGTAATCAACGAGCGCGGGCACCAAACAGGATCTCTAAAAAAATATAGTATAGTTAACGGAAAACAACTTGAACAAAAATGGCGGCGCTGAGCAGGTATTTTAGGAGGAGAAAGTGTGCAGCGCAGCGCTGCCACTTTTGTTCAAGTTGTTTGCCGGTAACTATACTCATACAATACATTGTTTATACATTTCATGAGATAATCAGGGAAAAGATGGAATCATTAGGGCCAGCCTTAGACCAATAGCCCTTTTATACATAAAAAAATTAAACCTATTTTTGATAAAATATGTTTTGTCCTTAACTCTCATTTCAAGGTTTGACATAGTAAGAACAAGACAAAACATATTTTAACAAAAATAGGTTCAATTTTAATTTAAGCTGCAAGAAGTCCAATGCTAGACATAGACGGCCTCATAGACGTATACCGCCAAATATATAGTAGATAATAATAAAATCAACAACCCCCCTCCCCCTCCCATTCCTTGGGAGTCCTAGCTCAGCGAACTATTCAAGAATAATTTTAAACATTAACATTGCGCAAAACGGCCTCACAAAATTTATATAAAATGACGGTCGTATGACACAGAATCAACTGTCGGCTATGATGCAGCAGCCGCTGATTGGGCGTGAAGTAACGCCAGAAACAGTATTGGTGGGACAAGAGATGTAGTTTTTATTTAAGTACCGCCTACTTAAATGTACTTTTGATGCCATTATTTGCGCTTGATTATGCTTTCATAACTTGTTAGGAATAAAAAAAAAGCAACAAAACTAAAGATAGGCTCTAAAGGACATGTATCCAGGGCCGTAAAATAATTCTCAAAAAGATATAGGGATCGTAAATGAGGTGCCCGCGCCCGCGTTCGCTCCCCGAGTGACGCCAGTCTGAGCAGAGCGTTCAGTCGTCCTCTTCATCAGAAGCACCATTCTGCTGGGGTTCCTCATCCATGCCCGCGTCGCCCATACCTGGAAATATCAAATTCGAATTGGGTACTGAGTAATGTTTATTAAGAAAAAAATAAAAAAAATACAATTGAGATTAAACTACAAACTAAACCTAAAAATAAAACCTAATCTAAATTATTGATTTAAAAATCTGAAAGATTATGACCGTGCGGCATGGTGCCAAGAACGCTGGCTGCGTTTCCTCTCTGGATAGCTATGCTAATTCGTTGAGAAAAGAAACAGCCAGCTCTCTTGTCACCAGCGGCGGTGATCAGGCGCGGTGTTATCTGTTTCAGGAAAGCCCTCGCGCTGGGGCCCCATGGTCCAAACGCTTCCACACCAAACGGCACAAATATGTAATCCTTACTGAGGGACACATATTTGCGTCGCTTGCAAGCTCAGCACCTTCGGCAGCCGATCCGGCTCTCGAGAGTGATCCCCTGAGGTGGGAAGGCGCTAGTGTGTCAACGCATGTAGCGTCCCACACCAGCGCTCTCCCACGTTCCCAGGGGATCAAAGACATACCATCAGGCCTCTTGCCATCATCACGCGCAACACCTCGAGGTTCGAGGGTGTTAGGGACATTGATAGTGGCAAGAGCCCTTTTGATGATGTCATTCAGAGAGCCGTGTCGCGAAATCCCACCAGCGCTGAGTTGACAGAAAAGGCCATGGCGCCCGAACTGATCAACATCGCTGCCGCACGGGCAATGGTGTGGGGAGCACACAGATGCTCCCAGACGAAGTCCGATAGCGGTACGGAAACTATTGTTATCCAGCAATGTACTTTGGGTACTTGACTGTGTTCGATTTTGTAAAATATATTTTACGAAACAACAAATAGAAAGAAATCTTTTTCTGAAAACAGCTTTGGTTATTATAGTCTGACTACGACAGCAGTACCGCGCCTGCGGTATGCGAGCGGCGAGACGGGGGCTGTCTATGTCAGACGCACATGACATAGAATATCCAAAGATGGGTCGTGCTTTATTTCAAGATGTTAAGGCTGTCGTTTTCAAAGTGGCTGAATATTTTAGGAAAAGAAAAGCAAAGACAGTTTCGTATATAAAAGTGATTTTCGAAACGTTTCATTTTTCCAATAATTACACATTAATTTCACTTATATTGGTTTTTTTATTTGTGTTTAAAAATCGTATTGAACCATAATAAGAATTGGATAATATGTATACAGCGTCTAAATATTGTACTTCGATATCTTAAGACCTATCCGACAGTATGAATCTCTTGTGAGTCCATGATCAGGGGGGGGCCCTGCCTCCCCGCGCAACCTCAGGCGCGGTACAGCGGTCGTGGTCAGACTATAACACTATCGTCGTCGTTTCCACTCACCATGGTCCTCGTCCTCCTCCGCAGAGTCGCCGGCCACCTCTGCGTTCTCGGCCTCGGCGCGCTCCATCTGCCTCGCCAGCTCGGCCTCGTCTGTCGCGGTCACCACCTTAGGCTGCAAAATGACGATTCGGTTTTATTACATCATTATCATCATCAGGTCCTTCTAGTCTCCACTGCGGTAGCACGACCCACTCTGTACTGCCAGAGCAGTCAGGATTTGGCCTACACTCTCCACGCTGGCCAGACAGGTTGATGAGGTCTCACTGATGTCCAATATTTGTTTAGCTTAGATTTCCTAAGTCGCCTTCTACGACATCTACGGGAAGACTTGGGAGTGATTCTTTTCTACTTTGACGAAAACCATACAACATTTTATTGCATTACATCGCAAATGGAAAACACAAGATCGGACTGAATGGAAAAAATGGAGGGAGGCCCTTGCCCAGCAGCAGGATACGAAACGGCTTTAATAATGATGATGACATCACAAGTCAGTTGGTTAGTTTTCTTGTGTGGTAGAAACTGGTGCTAGACTTTTTTCAAATTGTATAGATTTCAAGAAAAACCGCGGGGCGTGAACTCAGCATTCACAACTACGAAAGCTTACACTATAGACATGGATAATCTCGACCCGACAGGCGCCGATTCCCTGCGGGACTAAGATCGGTGCGGACTCAATAACTCGCGGGAGCCGATAACGATTACCGGGATTCAGTACGGGTATCGGCTCCTGTTGACGATCGATGAATCGGCTCATTTAAATATTCGAATCCGGAGTTACCCATGTCTATTACACTACGCCTGGCCCGACACGCACTTCGCCGGTTATTACTTATGATATAGTATGTATATCTTACCGCCATCTGTACGTTAAAGACGCCGCCCGCATCGGTGATCGTCTCCTTAATTTTGTCAATCGCATCCTGTAGTGTTTTGAGACCGTCTGCTTTCTCAGGCGTTGATGTTGTCATTACTGGAAACAAGATTTTTTTGGACAAATTGGAGATTATGGTGGGTCAAAAATAAATTATTTGGTACTGTTAATAGAATTAAAAGTCACAAAATAATGCCACTTGTCATTGATCACATCCACTTTGAACGTGATTTTAGATTTATTAATGCAGAAAAACGGATTTTAAGAGCGCTATTTGACTCCAAGAAACTATGACGTCATAAATCGATATTTCATACAAATCCCGTGGAAAATGTTTGTGTTAGTTAGTTAAGATCTTTATTGCACCAAAACATAATGATACAGAGTAATAGATTAAAGAAAACAGATGTCAAAAGGCGGCCTTATCGCAGCTGCAATCTCTTCCAGGCAACCGAGGTACTTGGAGATGTTTAACGTGTGTTTGACGTTTAGGTGAATATAAAAGTAAATGGCGAGTAAATAGAAAAGTAAATAGTAAGTGTGAAAGAAATTGTTAACTAGTAAATATGGTAATAATTTCCATATTGCTAATCGTCAAGCACTAGATAGCCCTTTAAATTATTTTATGAACTGCCGTTGAAACTATTATTGGTGACCCGTCTAGCTTTAAAACTTGCCATGGCCACTTTTGGCGGAGGCAAGTTTTAAAGCTAGACGGACTAATGTAAATACTTCCATCGGTGGTTCATAAAATAATTTAAAGGGCTAAGTGCCTGACGGTTAGCAATATGGAAATTATCTCCATATTTACGAGTTAACAATTTATTTCAAATGAGGGCGCCACTTCAAGGCCATTTGCTTCTATATTCATCTTAAGAAAAAAGTCTCTGATTTGACTCGATGCAAAATAGCGTATTACACAGATTGAGTTTGCCCCAAAGTAAAGTGAAAAAAGCTGAATAATGTATCTTTTCGTCAACACAGTATAACATGAGGTTGATTTTTCACCTGAGAGCTATATTTAAATTTGTGAATCAGAATCATTAATAGAACACAAAACCATAAGAAAAAAAAAACTAAATTGCTAACCTACTAACTTTACTATATGCGCCCGTGGCCCACGAGCCCGGGAGCGAGTGGTGACATTGAAGTAGGAGATTTTTGGTTTGCATTTGTCGGCTGATATTTTTAGTTTTTATTATTAAACACGATACAGATTATATGACACAATATGTATTTTTTATTTTGCATAAAGATTACTTTCCTTGAATATAGATATAAGGTTCAAAATCACCCTGAATACCCGTACTACAGTTAACGACCAGTGAAATGAGAGGAAACCAATTAAATTTAAGGCGAAAACCAGACAGAAACGGCGCGAGCGCGGCGCGCTTGCGGCGTCATCAGCGCATCTCTTCTGTTTTGCACCACGTCCCTTTCCAACATTTTGTATGAAAGTACATTGGAAAGGCGTTAAGGCAGCACGAAGGTTGCGACGCGGTGCCGCGTGGCGCGCATCCCCCCTGTCACGTGAATACCACCTAGACACACCACCCCGTCGTGAGCGTGTCACTAGTGCACCCGATGCACCCGGGCCGCTTGCACACTAGTGGCAAGCCCGATGGGTGTTGGTGGAGCGTCAGCGGTGCCAACGCCGCTTTAAAATATTAATAAAGCTTACCATATAAAGGTGGCGCTATAAGGTTAATTTTAATGGGCATTTCCACTGTAGACAAAGCAAGGCCTGACTTCAAAGCCGCTCTGACTGCATCAATTCCTTCATAACCATAGCATGCGCACTCAATATCAGCACGGATCTTGACAGCTTGTGACGTCAATTTCCTCTTGATGTTGGCCAGGAGAACTTCCTTGGTCTTCTCATCAAGTCCACATTCGTTGAGCACTGATGGGTCTCTGAAATGTGTTGGATTTGTTGAATTACTTCTTGTTTTTAGCAAGATCGTGCGTGGTGGTCTGCTGGTGGATGGTAACTGAGAGTTAGATACAAGTAATTCTTAAAAAAATATTTTTTAAACCAAAGCTTTTATGTAAAACAATGAACTAAAAAGTTTAAAGTGCTCCTCAAGTCTAATCAATTGAGCCCAAACTTGTGGGGTTATGTTGTTTTATCACAGATACCGTGGCGACCTTCCGGCTTCATCATGAGATCAGCTTATTGGTACCATAACATTTCATTATCACCCAAGTTACATAAGTATGTGAAGTTTCAGCCCAATCAAATAATGGAAAGTGGGTCTAATTAAGCTTGCAAGATTTGATTACGGAGCCACAGACCATGGGACAGGTAAAACTGAATAAAAAACAACAGGTACTATCTTATTCCTTATTCAGAGTATTCTAAGCAACACACAAACTGGCTAAAAGCATGTGAATTAGCTTGAAGGCTACCATTTAGTAATGACAACTGGGATCAACATCTTAACATACCTCCCGAAGCAAGTATGTATTAAAAAAAAACAATTTTGTATAACAACTTACACAGCAGCCTGTTTGAAAAAGTCATACGCCGAGGCCTTCTTCTTGTACTTCTCCTCGAAATACCATGCAGTCTGTTTGTAAAGCTCCTCCAGCTGCTCTGAGTTCTCATAGTGCAGCAGCTCGGCCACGTGCCGGAGGATGGAGTTGACGGCTTTCGCTTTGGCGTACCTCTCTGTGCATTTGTCTATATCTTCTGCTGAGACTCGACGTTTTGACAAGTCAATATAACCTAGAAGGTATAATATCATTTTGAATTTACTATGCACAGTTTTGGCCAAAAAGGATTATTACAACCAAATACCTAACACTTCAACTGCAGAATCACGCACCGGGTGTTTCGCGAAAATGAAAACACATACAGTGCGTTTTTCCGCAGTCAGTGTCAAATGCTATATCTTTTCATGGACCTTTGTTATGAAAGGTCTACAAACTTAGTTGCCGACTTTTACTATAGTTAACAAATCAACAACAGTAGGTATATGCTGATACTGATAGGCGATAGGCAAAATCTTGTACTAACAAAAAGGTGTCAACGGAACCTTATAAAATTTCATCATTGTAAGTATGTTAGTAAATTATCCATATTGTCCACGAATATTGGCTTCTTACTAGCATACAGTAGAACGAAAATGAATAAATAATTGTCTCCAGGTTCGCAAATGTTTAAATTATACAAAGTTTAAGCAATTAAAGATTGTCGTTGGCATAAATAATTGATGTTATGTGAATATAGACTGAAAATAACTGATGTCCTCATGAAATACATGTTCAGTACCTTTTTCCTTATCCACTCTTATGACCACAACGGGCTCAGTTTTGCCGACTCTAATCAATTTATTGATAGATCTGATACGACGTCTCGACAACTCAGAGAGCAAGATCATGCCCTCAATATTGTTGTACTCCAGCAAATGGACGTAGGCACCCATCTCGGCAATGGACCTCACGTTTACCATCACTACATCTTCCACCTCAGGATACTTCTCCTGGTAAAATCGACAGGAGAGAGGCATCTGCAAAGGATATGAAATTATAACCTATAAAGTTCAAAGCTGTTCAAGAAACGGTTGTTAATTATTGGGATTATCATAAATGAGCCCACCTTGCCGGTTGTTTTACAGTTATTTGCCTTGTTTTATTCGTAATTTTCGATAAAAATATGAAACACTAAAAATGTTCACGTTGACTTTCAACGACAGCTTCGTTCCGTTTGTACTTTGTTTGTTAGTATTTTGGAATTTTGTGACAAATGATCTTGCCATTTATTATTTACTATTTGCGTAAAGTGGAACGAAGACGTATTAAATGTTGCCATAAATAATAATATGTTATTTAATCGATTTTAATTAGAGTATCGATTATTGATACGAATTTATTACACTGATCGACAAAATTTGTATTTTTTTTTGTCACTGGAATAAGCCTTATTGTCTCTAATAGATTTTTGTAAAGCGTATATGGACATGATTTACTTTTATTCCTAGGACGTCAGAATTTTGAATAATGTTATATCAAAGATCCGATTTTCCCGATTTTCTGATATTTTCAATTATTTATATTAAATAGCTTCTGTGCAGGCTATTTAATTCTGCCACATTAAATAATGTAATCACTCATCGAAATCAAAACAAAATTTGGTTTACCATTTTTATTTAAGGAGTTATACAAAATTTTTGTTACTATAATATTTCCCATACATTGTGTACTGCGCGTATTGTATACCGTTATACCGACTCGCACAAAATCTTTAATAAGTCCATTTTATTAAATAATTTAAAAATGATGTAAAAAGTATTGTAAAACGTAGGTTTTGCACAGTGTTAAACTGGTATTTGAAAATTGGAAAGGAGCTAATTGAATGAATGCTATAATTTTAAAATTAACAAAAATTAAAAAAATATATATTTTTGACGTGATATATTTAATATATTTAATTTCGCAGAAGAATAAAAGCCACTGCCATGACAATAGCCTATAGACTCATTGAAGTGGCAGTGGACGTGGTACGTGTCGCGCACGACAAACCGATGGCGCTAGGGCAGAAAGGTACTCGAATGGACTTCTAATCGATCATTCTAAAGTTCTTTGAAGGAGGCCCTATGTGAACATAGGAACAATGGTTTTCCTAATGCCAAAATAATGATGATGACCTATAACTCAAAACTGAACAGGTTATGGGCCCAGTTGAAAGCATACACATAAAATCTGAATGAAAATATTAAAGATGACAAATAACAAATGCGCTATGTTTTGTCGATTTATATTTCAGATTGAACTGATCTGGTTTCTTAATGAGCCACCAAAGGAGTGATTGATATACATTGTCAAGGGTAGGCAATTAGGGTCGGCTTCCGAGAAGTCTGTAATCTATGCCGCGTGTGGAATGCGACAGTGCTCCATTATGCCATCGGCTGCAAGCTGGAACCGAAGAAATTACAAATCATCTAGAATGCCTACGAAGGTGCAAGGCGTTCCCAAAAATGGTTCCTAAAATTCTAGGTGTCCCTTTCTATTTTATTGCCTGGCAGTTGTCAGGAAAGGGACGCCTACAACTTTGGGTACGATTTTCAAGAACGTTAGGTAGGTATATAAACATTAGCTTTATGAAAATATAAACTTTATGAACGTGGCATTAAGTTTCATTTTAAATGTAGTTTTTTTTGAGATTATTACTTGTAATCATTATAGATTGTATTCAATTTCTTTGGCTGCTGGAACCGATAATAACTTTCAGTGAAAAATATAAAAATATGTACATACTCGTATTCCTAAAACTCTTCAGAATTAGAAAACAAACAGATACACTATCACATTTTTATCTCTAACGGCTTAGACCGGGGCCCAAGGCCGTCAGACCCAAAAGTCACATTTAGCTTTTGGTAAAAAAGGATCAAAATAGGGATGGGTTGCTTGCCACATCGCCTAAAAATTATTTAGATTTTCGCCCTATTTCTTTCCTCTATCAGCTGCAAAGATCTGCGCTGAAAGAGGGCATCTGGTACATACTAAGTTTTTCTTTTTCTACTTACTTTAACCAGCATGGAAAAAACTCAAATATGAATGTTAAGCTGTACTTTTTAGGGTTCCGTACCCAAAGGGTGCAAACTGGACTCTATTACTGAGACTCCACTGTCTGTCCGTCTGTCACAGGGTTTTATATCTTAAACCGTAATAGCTAGACACTTAAAATTTTCACCGATTATGTATAACTGTGGCCGCTATAAATACAAATATTAAAATAAAATAAAAATAATAATAAAAGGGGTCGTCATACAAAAAACGTGTTTTTTCATTTTAACTAGATCTTTATATAGGCATTAAGTAGATACTTAAAGTTTTCACAGAATATGTATTACTATGGCCGCTATAACAATAAATACTAAAAATAAGATAAAGTTAAAAATTAAAGGGGGTCGTCATACAAGAAACGTGTTTCTTCAGCGTTTTAAAACATTGTAAGGGTACGGAATCCTTCATGTACGAGTCCGACTCGCACTTGCCCGTTTATTTATATTCTTTCTTTTTTCTAAGGTATGAAATGAATATAAGTAGGTACCTATATCCTTTATTTTTGTCAATTTTCAGAAACCGATACTAATTATTCTTTTCTGGTAGTAGAACTAGTAACTATTCTACGTATTCTCTTTATTTCTATAGTGTCCCAGCCCCTCGTCAGATTAAAATTTTTCTATGCCCAGACCACATCTTCGTGAACTTGGTTTTTGGGTTTTTGGTAAGTTGTTGGTAAGGTGGCTAACACAGGTGTCATATTGTACAAGCCACGGATATAGAGCGTTATTTGAATGTATGTTATATAATAGTGCATTTGTATTCTGAAAGAAAAAAATTAAGAGTCTTGAGATTACTGTTTTTCTTAGAACTCTGTTGAGTCACATTCCCAAGACTCGAATTTCACGATGAATACAATTTGTCTAACAGAC
Organism: Acrobasis repandana; assembly: GCA_963576875.1. Classification (NCBI taxonomy): domain Eukaryota; kingdom Metazoa; phylum Arthropoda; class Insecta; order Lepidoptera; family Pyralidae; genus Acrobasis; species Acrobasis repandana. The sequence continues at coordinate 8,137,050 of OY756238.1, forward strand.
AATCAAGCGCCCAGAAACTAGGCAATGGGTCAACTGAAAGTATATGGCCATATAACGAACATACATCATTTTAGCAACAACATTCCGACTTGACTCATGTGTATCGTGGGACATAGGTACAAATTAATTGATATTTATTTACGCGCCAAATCTCTGCGAGTGTGCCAGTCAGTGTGTTAGTATCTGTGGAAATTTAAATGAGGATTTTTTGACGGATTATGTTTTTTAACTGCCAGTATGTGGCTGTATAGGTAAGTGGATTGTTTCATTTTGTTTTAAATTTAGAAAAAAAATTTAATTTGATAAAAAAGAATGTGGTTACTTAAAGAATAGGGGCGATGTCAGGATCAGAATCAGAATCATCAGTGCCATCCAACTGCGGACCTTACCCAGAGTCACTCACTTGCGAAAGCATTGCAACAATGCGTACTGCCACCGAGAATATTGAAAGAAGAATAAGAGTAGAACACTGATAATTGAGGTAGAGCAATTAAAAAATAATTGTCGTCGTCTTATGATTTTCTGCCATATACAGATACATTATCACGTCTTAATCCTTAACGGGGCAGACATAGCCGAGGGCCGCAAGACCTAAAGACCATGTTTGGCGTAATGGTGGGCGTTAAGATAGAAAAAGAGATCAAAACAGTAATGGGTTGCTAGCCGCATCGCCTATTGCCATGATTCAGGTTCTCGCTCATTCCCTCGATCGGCTTTTACGATCGCGCGGGAAGAGAAGCAGCTAGTAATTTCTATGTGTTTTCTTTTCTCCCAGGCAGCATGGAAGTTAATAAAATAAAGGCCATATTGTTGCATGTATAATAATACTTAGCAACTCATCATCATCATATTATTTACAAGAAGTCCACGGCTGCACATAGGTCATATACGAGTACTCGTATATTAGTCCGATAAGTTGGGTAGGTACTCGCTTTTGAGTTAAGTAGCGCTCAGTGCCGACTGCCACCTTTGTTGTTTTTTTGTGTTTGTCAATCAAATCGTAATTAGTTGCCCAGGTTCTTTTTAGAGTAAAAATAAAGTTTGATGGGAAAAAGTAATTAAAATAGAAATTCTAAACCACCAAGCGGATATTTTTGCACTTGTCATTGTCATATAGAGCATCTTTTACCGGAAGGATTTCGTCTTACTGTCGGTCCTGTCCATAGGCGCCGGCAGCCGGGTTCAAGGAGGTGTACTGGCACCCCCCTTGAAATAAATAAATAAATATATAGGGACAAATCACACTGATTAAGCTAGCCCCAAAGTAAGTTTTAAACTTGTGTTATGGGATACTAACTCAACGCTACTATATTTTATGTTAATACATATATAGATAAACACCCAAGACCCAGGACAATTTGAAAAAGGCCATTTTCCAACTTGCCCTGGCTGGGGATCGAACCCAGAACCTCCGGATTAGCGGTCTAGAGTGTTAACCATTACGCCACGGAGGTCGTCGAAAATACATTTAAAATGTTTTTTTTTTCGTCCACCCCCGCGGTCCGCAATGGGGCGGAAAGAGGTTAGAGGAGGCAAACTTAAAGACTCCTATTTACTCTCTCTCTCTCAACTTAGCGTATTCCCAGTTGCATTCCCAGCTGCAACGCTGTGAAGTCCGAAGTCCGCTGTCCGGCTTTTTTTTCTCCACTTCGCACGGTCTTGAGCATCCTTGGTTGTAAGACCATTGACACGCATATCATCCAATTTACTATTGGGACCGAATTGAAAAAAAGTCTGAAAATTTCCTATTATACTATACGAATATGTATATAGAATTTGTAGCAATAATGTTATAGATACTTCTGTATTAGATCTGTAGACAAAGGGGTCTGAGTGTTGAACCCTCTTTGAAAAATAATAACCTATTAATTAACTAGTGGCCCTGAGAGCAGTACACCTCGCGAGTCTGTCTTTGTATAGCCCCTTACATACTGACCCCTTGAAGTTTATTGGATGAAAGAGTTGTTCGGACAAAAAGGTTGCGTCTACAGGAGGGTAACAAAGAAGATTTTTAACGATTTTGAATATTTTTCGAAATGGCTGAAATATCATATTTTTTAAGTTTCCGACCCCCATATGTCCGCCATTTTGAATTTTTTAAAGTGGCTCGACAAAAAAAGCTCACAAATTATATTAATGACCTAATACATACTATTGACCAAAAATCAATCTTATTTGCTGATGACATATCATAATAACTACTGACAAGAATTTTACCTTAGAACAACATAAAAATGACATTTTAAATAATTTACAATTGGTAGTTGATTGGTTGAATAAAAATAATTTAAAAATTAATATATCAAAAACAAAATTAATGAATTTTAATAATTTTAAAAATAAATCAGTTGACATACAGTTTGACGGACAAGTTTTAAAGCATGCAGATAACATATTCTAAGCAGATAACACGACAATTTTAGGTTTGATTATTGATACGAAGTTAAATTGGAAGCGACCAATACACAAAGTTTGCAGTAATATAAACAAATTTGCATATGCCATTTCAAAACTAAATAAAGTTGCAAATGAAGATACAGCTTTAACAGCATATTTTGGATATGTCGAGTCTATAATTATTAATTAGATACGGTTTTATTATGTGGGGAAATGGTACCAACATAAAAAGAGTGTTTAAGGCGCAGAAAAGATGCATAAGGTCAATTATCAACATACCACCATATATTTCGAGTAGACCTTATTTCAAGTCGCTGAATATATTAACCATGCCATGTATATACATTTTAGAAATAAGCATTTGTGAAACTAAATGAGCATTTATTTGTTCAAGCTAAACACTTCTTTCTTAGAACAACAAGAAATTGTAATAGACTCATGTTAAATGTGGTACCAAAAACTGAAAAATATAAAAATAACTCTTTTGCAATGTGCAAAAATATTTATAACAAATTACCATTTAAATCATCCCTGCGCAAATGGCTGCTAAAAAAAAGTTTTTATTCAATTAAAGTGTTTTTAGAACATAAAGACTGCGAATTCGATGCATGAATAATTTGATTTAATAATATTTTAAGAATGTGTGATAAATTTGCACGCTATTGAATATGGCTAAATAGGTTAAGCTACTGTATTTAATTGTATTTTTCCAACACCCGTATTAACCCTATTCATTGCAAATAAAAAACTTATCTTATCAAAATTTTACGAAAATCGGTTGAGAAATGCGGCCTGTAGGCGAGAACAACCGGAAAACTGAAATTCGGCCTCACGAAAGAATTTTTGCTGAAGCTAAAACGGAGACCTCTGTTCGCTTCGCTCACCCGGTCAATAACGTCAATAGCAACAACACACAACATTGTAGTAGCAGCTTTACGAGCGTGATGTTTGACCAGCTCATTGGCGATATTATGATCAGGTCAATTCATGATACGAATCTATGCAAATGAACTGATTGGGATGCGGGTGTCAGGAGAACACAAATTCTGCCACCTTTTTCTTTTTCAAATATGATATGCGTGTCAATACTAAGATTACTAAGTACTTGTTAAACTTGGTTGCGATGACGGCCGAAGAGATAGGGCCGGCGCACATATGGCGAAGGGCAAGATCTTATTTCAACGCACACAAAGTCGATAATACTATTATTAAAAATTTACTGCGCTGCGCTACGCTATACAGGCTGACTTTTTATCCACCTGCTAAATTTTTGGAGCAAGTTCAGTCCATGATACTAAACTACTTTCAATTAATAATCAAATAAAATCAATAAAATAATAAATAAATCAGTTCAGTATCATGGACTGAACTTGCTCCAAAAATTTAGCAGGTGGATAAAAAGTCACCCTGTATGTGCGCGCCCCTCATATCCAAAGACGCAGAAGATTTCAAAATGGAGAGTACAAAGAAAACTTCTTGGGGATGCAGTTTTTGCACGAGATGTTTGTGCATCCAGTCCATGTTTCAATCCAGTCCAGCATTCAGTAAAACATGTTTACATTGATACAGTGCTGATCCAGCGCCGGAATCCAGTGATGCTGGCGCCACTTACTGTATCAATGTAAATCAGCCTTTAAGTCCTTTTTGGTCGCCTCTTAAGAGTCCCTCTACCCTAGACTTTTCTATACAAACGTAGTCCATCTTTTATTTTGAAATGACATGTCAGATTAAAATAAATATAAGGTAAGTACTTGGTACATAGAAGTTTTCCATATTGATGGTCAAACATGATACGATACACTATATTCTCTTTCAAGTTCATATTTTTACTGTGAAAACTAGTTATATGCACAAAATATTGCCGAAATCTGACATATCGTTTTAAAATAAAAGCTAGATCCCAACTAATATTATAAATGCGAAAGTGAGTTTATATATTTGTTTGTTTTTTTGTTTGTTTGTTACCTCTTCACGCTTTATCTACTGAACCAATCTTCTTGAAAATTCGTATACACGTAGTTAGGAGTACAGAGAAGGACATAGAGTACCTTTCATCCCGAAAAAATGTAATGTTCCCGTGGGATACGCGAGCGAAGCCGCGGGCGAAAGCTAGTTTAGATATAAAAGCTAGTTTAGGCATAATATCTTTGAAACTGATAAAGCCCATTCTGGCGCGTAGGCGACCAATACTGTGTTAATGAGTTTCTTTCGGCGTTTCTTCTCAGCAGTGGTCGTTGCGAAACGCTAGTATCGGTAGCTTTTAAACAAAGAAAAAAATAATTTAGTTATAAATAAACATTACGCGTAATGTGCAGTAAAATTATTGACGTGTAAAAGCGCCTGCAAACGCCTAATTACTGAATAAATATTTGATTTTGATAAATATTTGATTTTGATTTTTAGACTGCGTTTGTATGGGAAAGTCTGATTCTGTCTACTCTACGGTAAGGGATTTATTTATTTATTTTACTCTTTATTGCACACAATTTAACAATTTAGACACAAATAATAGAGATAAATTTTAGCATACAAAAGGCGGCCTTATCGCACAACAGTAAGGACTCTTATGACATCCACAGGAAGATTTGGTATAAGTATAGTCCTTTCATAGGTTGGAAGTCGGAATACACACGGCAAACTAAAATTCAAATATTATAAGCATTGAAAAACCAATTGCTTGTGACACCATTTCAAAACAGGGTTACTGCACTGATCATAATCATTATCCAAGCGTATTCCCGGTTGCATCCTCAGCGGTAACGCTTCAGAGCCCGGGGCCCGCTACCTAACCTAGGTGATTTGACGAGGTTACTGGTTTTTGCTCAGAGCGACTGCCGTCTGTCCTCCGCAAACCAAAGGGTAGAGCAGAACCAATCCTAGGATAAGTTTAAACAAACGCTAGTTGGCGTTCGGGACCCACAGCTTTACGTGCCTTCCGAAGCATGAAATTATCTTTCTTTTCGAATAATTAGGTGATTTTAGCCTGCAATATCCTAACCAGCCAAGACTGAAAACAACTTTTCACAAAGTGTGCTTCCCAGTGGGATGGGATGGGAGAGGCAGTCGGTTACTGCACTGATATATCTATACTGTTGTTGACGTACGTACATGATTTTGATCGATCCAATAAAATACGCATAAAACTGCCAACTATTGATCGATATGGTACGCCGCCGTTAGACGATCAATTTAGGGTCATTAGCATGAATTTATTTTAACAATTTCAACATTGAGCTGAGCACTAAAAGCTGGATGACCTCAATTGGTAGTTTGCGGTATCAATAATAAATAATAGCTTAATATCCTAGGGGCGGCGGTCAAGTGGTCTGGTACCTGAAACTTTTCGGTTACAAGTGGTACTTATAACCGAAAGAAAAATAATAAACGGGCAAGTGCGAGTCGGACTCGTACATGAAGGGTTCCGTACCACCACCGTATTTAACTATATAGCTTTCAAAATTTCAGGTTTCAGTAGAGTCAGGAAAGCAACGAATGTAAAAGTTAAATCACTACCGCAGGCACCTGAATAATTTAGTACTTTAGTTTTCCCAATGGCCGCTGCTAAAAGTAAGCCGGCGTTTCTTCCTGAATGAATGCAGGACTATATTCCAGTAACTCGAGTGCGTTCTGGGCTGGTACCTCATACTTAGGCGCCTCTTTGTTCCTACTCTTGAGAAATTGGCAAGATTAATAATCTTAGCCAACCTCTTGGGCGAATGTGGCAGTTACTAGAAGAGTGCGCTTCGGTAGCTCTACATCTTTCGTTTGCAAAACTTCCGTGCGCGCCTCTTTCCACGCGTCAACTCGTGAACGGGTGCCGCCAGTAGGGTCTGATAAGCTCAGCTCTGTTGTTAGGGTTCCATACCCGAAGGGTGCAAACGGGACCTTATTACTGAGACTCCGCTGTCTGTCCGTCTGTCCGCCTGTCCGTCTGTCACAGGGCTCTATCTCTTGAACCGTAATAGCTAGATACTTGAAAATTTCACCGATTATGTACTACTTTGGCCGTTATAACAACAAATACTAAAAATAAAAAAAAGTTGAAAATTAAAGGGGGTCGTCATACAAAAACGTGTTTTTTTCAACGTTTTTAACTCAATCTTTATAATGGCATTAACTAGATACTTAAAATTTTCACCGATTATGTATTACTATGACTACTATAACAAATATTAAAAATTTGATAAAGTTAAAAATTTAAGGGGGTCGTCATACAAGATACGTGTTTCTTCAGCGTTTTAAAACGCTGGTACGGAACCCTTCATGTACGAGTCCGACTCGCACTTGCCCGTTTATTAAGGGTCTCAGTTAAGACTACTCAGTGTTACTTATTTCTGTAAATTGGATTTGGAACTAGTTCGCAAGGATTACATGTTATTGTAATCGCGCGACGGACTATTGCCATGCTAAGGGGGCAGTGATAACCTTAACCTGGCATCGTATAACAAGTTACTTTTGACCTTTAAGTAATTTCTTGCTCAAAGGAATGTCAATTTCACGTTCCTGAAACATCACAATCGCTTTCACGGGATAATTGCCCTTGACACATAAACCTTCGTCACGAATTGGCATCAAATATCTATGTTGATTGATGTTCGAAGGCTACCAAACTGGAGCAGATCAACTGAAATGACCCACAGATTTGACACAGAAAGTGGGCCGATGATTTTCATGTCAATCGCTCATTGATTGTTTTCTAAACTAAGGTTTTGCAAATGAGTAACAATAACAAGTTTGTCTTCATATTTTTCGTTGTAGTGACTTGGGAAAGACCATAGTACAAATGCCTACAGTATCGAATGTAAACACAACTGTTAAGACCCTTACCCTAGACTTTTTCATACAAACGTAGTCTAGCTTTTATTATGAAACTACATGTCAGATTACGGCAAAATTTTGTGATTTCAAAGAAATTGCATACTTATAGGCATAGGCATACAACTGGTTTTCTAAAGTCAAAATATGTACTTGGAAGGTCTATTTTAGAGTTCCGTACCTGAAGGGTGCAAACGGGACCCTATTACTGAGACTCCACTGTCTGTCCGTCTGTCTGTCCGTCTGTCACAGGGCTCTATCTCTTGAACCGTAATAGCTAGAAATTTTCACCGATTATGTCCTCGTATTACTGTGGCTGCTATAACAACAAATACTAAAAATAAAAAAGTTTAAAATTAAAGGGGGTCGTTATACAAAAAACGTGTTTTTTTCAGCGTTTTTAACTCGATCTGTCACAGGGCTCTATCTCTTGAACCGTAATACCTGAAATCACCGACTATGTATTACTATGACCACTATAACAACAAATACTAAAAATAAGATAAAGTTAATAATTAAAGGGGGTCGTCATACAATAAACGTGTTTCTTCAGCGTTTTGAAACATTGTACGGTGGTACGGAACACTTCATGTACGAGTCCGACTCGCACTTGGCCGTTTATTTGTATTTCGTCTTTATGTTTCCATGGGAATGTTAATATTGTTGAGCGAGCGAAGCGTCTCAGTTTCCAGATTAGCCAAAAATGCTTTTGTCCGTCTGTCTGTTCTCGCGTCGCATTTTCAACCGATTTTGACGAAAATTGGAACACAAGTTCCTTGATTTATTTAATTATTTTTGTCGCTCATGATTTTTGATTGCGGGAGAAATAGGGGGGAACCTGAGGAACTTTTTTGTAGCGTTATTTATTGACGAATTTCAATCAAATTTGAGAGGCACTCTACACAAGATGTTTCAAATAAAATTCCAAAGGGAAGAGTGGATGGATGGAAAAGAGAGAAAGTTTGCTGTAGCGTTATATATAGACGATTTCACTGAAACAGCTTTGCTAAGCCAGGGGAGAGGGGAAAGGGTCGGTTATTGTATGGTTATAAGAGCTCGCGAGATCAACTATTCTCAGATAACCATTAGTTAGCACCTATCTTGTTCGGAACTTGTTATATAGAGAATGGGCACTGTATAAAAATATGAATGTTATCTTATATTTAGAATTTATTAACAGCTAACGCTGGTGTGTCAAGTGTATCAAGATTCTTAATGTTAAGGACTAGGCTGTCATTTAGCGAAAATAATCGAATCCACCGGCTTTACGACCCTTCCAACGCATGGAGGAGCAAGATGAAGTGTCATTAGCACGCACACTCCAACTGGGTTGCTTTTGTGATATGTATAGCTTTCATTAAATAAATAACCAGCAATTTATGAAAAGAAAGAAAAAAACTAGAAGTTTTTGAAATGTGGTGCTGGCGTAGGATGGAACGGAAAAGCCAGGTTGAAAAATTACAAATACGGAGTTCCTGAAAAGAGTAGGAGAGTAGCAGAGAAAAGGTGCATTCTAGTTATAATAGAGAATATACAATGAAAGATGTTAGGTCTTCTGCTACGACACGACGATTCCATAAAGACTATCACTGAAGGAAAGATAGAAAAGAAAAAAGTACCAGGAAGACCAAGGCAAAACTACATGAAACAGATAAAGGAGAAGGTGAACGTCGTGTCGTACAGCGAAGTAAAACAACTGGCGGATTAGAGAGACAAATGGAAGGGAATTCATACTCTATCGACAAGAGCATAGCTCTTAAATATAGATAGATACCTAATACCCGTGTGGTTCCGGATTATCTTCCTGTGGATGTTGTAAGAGGCGACTAAAGGACTAAGCACAAACATCTCGTGCTACAATTGAATTCCCAAAAAGGGTTAACGTCGGGCGGCGGCCGGTTGTAAAACTTTTCGCAAAAATACATTCCCAAAGAGAGTTGACGTCAGGCAGGCGGCTGGTTGCAAAACTTAGCCAAATCATTTAAACTGTTCCGGCTACTTCTTCTCCATTTTGCAAGGTCTTTGGCATCCTTGGGTGACCATTGACATGCATATTATATTTGAAAAGGAAAAGAGGGAAAACGCACCCCGGGCTCCGAAGCAGCACAGCTGAGGATGCAACCGGGAATGCGCTTAGAAATGGGAATTCTTCATCTAAATGAAGAAGAAGAAATTAAATAACGAATGATTTTGTAATGACTTTGTGAATGTCGCGTCACGATGAGTCAAGTTATGAATTAATAAATTCATTGGGTCGTTTGAATCAATTGGACGTCTTTCAGGTTTGCCGCGTTGCTGGTATTGATGTCACCGTACTCGGTGAGCAATGGAGAGACTGAAGGTATGATTCAGATTCATTTATTTGCACGATCTTTTTTTTTTATTAAATAATTTTACGCCTCTGGATACAAGTCCTTTACGAGTAGAGCCTATCTTTAATTTTGTTCTTTATTCCTAATCCTAACCTAACCTAATCCTGAAAATAAAATCGATTTACTGACGTAAATTGACTTTCTTTTCAGACAGGGTGACCCCTGGACAAGCAGGGTGAGATCACAGTTTTTATAAGGGCGGGCTAGTTTTGCGAGGCATTTAGAGTAAGAGTAGAGACTGGCTTAAAAAAATTTTATAGTTTCCTTACCCTAGACTTTTAGTCTAGCTTTTATTTTGAAATGACATGTCATGTCATTTCAAATATAATGTCCACTGGTTGTCTGGAAGATTTTATTGTTCTGAGGGAAGAGATCGCTGTCAGCGATAAGACCGCCCATTGTACCTATGTACTCGTATATATATTTTCAATTTGTATTTTGTTATTTTTTTATTTATTTTTTAGGTGCAATAAAGAGTTTTTCATTCATTCATTCATGTCAGATTTCGGCAATATTATGCCTAGTACAACTAGTTTTCGACAACTAAAATATGAACTTGAAAGAAAATATAATGGTGTAGAAGTTTTCCATACTGATGGTCAAATATGATGTGATACACTATATTCTCTTTCAAGTCCATATTTTGACTGTGAAAACCAGCTAGGTATATGCCAGCGAGATACTATGTACGGTGTAATACGGTGTACGAGATAATGTATGTATGGTATATATATAATAATAATAATAAAAACCTTAGCTAAGTCAAATAAACCGGCCAAGTTCGAGTTAAACTCACCGCGTCACCTAACTAACTCTACCTCTACCCCGGACTGCACGATAAATGTCTCTCCTTGGCCATTTTTTTAAATATAGACCGACAAAATGTAACATGTGACTATGTATTGTATACTAACTTTAACCCGCAACTTCGCTCGCGTATCCCAAATCCTATGGGAACAGTACATTTTTCCGGGATGAAAGGTACCCTATGTATTTCTCAGGACTCCTACTATGTGTATGCGGAATTTTAAGAAGATTGGTTCAGTAGATAAAGCCGGAAGAGGTACCAAACAAACAAATATACAAACTCACTTTCGCATTTATAATATTAGTTAGGATTGACTGCCTCCGCGGTTCAGTGGTCAAGGCGTTTGCCTTGTGATCCGTAGGTCATGGGTTCAAATCCCACTGAGAAGCATAATTTGTGAAAAGTGGTTTTCAGTCTGTTTAGCTGAATCAGCTGATTATCCGAAAAGAAAAATGATTCTGTGCTTCGGAAGGCACGTAAAGCCGTTGGTCCCGAACGCCATCTAGCGTTTGTACCTATCCTAGGATTGGTTCTGGTCTACCTTTTGGGTTGCGGAGGTCAGACGGCAGTCGCTCTGTGTAAAAAACCAGTAACCTCGTCAAATCGCCTAGGTTAGGTAGCGGACCCCGGGCTCTCAAGCGTAACCGCTGACGATGCAACCGGGAATACTCTCGGATGATGATGATTAGGATAGGATATAGTATTAGTTACGATTAGGATACTTACCATCTCAGATGCATTAGTCAACATTGAATGAAAAATTTAGTTTCTCATATTTCTACCACACACTTTCGAGACCAAAGTGGACTGCCAAAGTAGCTCCTATTAAGGTTGGGGAACTCGTTCTAATAGCGATTATTTTTTTATTTAGTTTAATGTACTTATTACAAATAAGTTTTTATAAAAAAAAACATTTTTTGTACAAGCTTTTATTATGAAACCAAAGGTCTTGTCAACACAAAACAAATACGCCCAAACTCAATGGGGTTGCGTCGTTTTATTACTGAGTTCTTATGGCCACCTTCCAGCTTCATCATCAGATCAGCTCCAAGTCATCATAATATTGCATTGTCACGTGATATACATATGCGCGCAAAATGTCAGCTCAATCAGTTAAAGATATCTGCTTCAAAATTGAGTTGCTAGATTCCACTCAAACAAACATACATTGCAAGTTAAATAAAAGCTTGTAAAAAAAAAACTATGTTAGTTTATTGAAGTTTTTTATTTATTGTTTGTGATAGGTAATTTATTAAAAGGAAAATACCACTACATATTATTAACTTAAAAGCCTTTAAACAAGGCTTGAGAAGAATAACTTTTTGACGTGACAACGTCTTATAAATTGGTTAGCCGGGTGACACTTCAAGAAACTGCGTTACGCTCCGCTCACGTTATGCGCTCACAATGAGAGCGAGTGAGAGGCACGCGTGCCTTTCACTTTTTATGTCTGTCTCTCTCGCTCTTAGGCGGGCTAACCATGCCCGAGTGGAAGTCAAGTTTGGAGTGAAGTGGAGTGTAGTCGTTGTCACGTAAAACTTTCGCCAGTATACCGACTTTACAGGCAACCAATTTTTTTTTTATCATCATCAATTTTTTTTTTCAGAAAATTTCACAACGTTAGCCCCCTTCCCCATGGCGCCATGTTCGCCACTGGGTTCTGGTGACGTGGACTTCCAGACCGTGGACCTAATTGCTGTGTACCGTCTGGACCGGTCGGACACCACTGGCGTGACTCTGGTCCAGGGTTCGCAGGACTTGCAGAGGGCTTACAGGATCGGAGATGGGGCCAATCTCACCCTTCCATTGAGGTAGTAAAGTTCAGGACGACCATTTAAGAGTTTTGTCTTTGGCATTTAGCTCATAACATACATATCATAACATAACATAACAACATATCATAACATATATATATATATAATAGAGTAAATATCCTCTCAATCTATCGCAGGTTGACTGGAAGAGATCCCTACATGGGATAAGTCCGCCTTTGTATATTTGCTCTTTCGTATTATGTTGTGTTTTATATTTAAATTTTGGTACAATAAAGTTATTACAAACAAACAAACAAACAAACAAACATAAGCTCCTAGATCCTTAGTAAGTACCTAAGTATAAAGTCGACAGATTAAGTGCGTCGTCGCTAGATTTGGGCTGAACTTGGACTACTAAAGTACTTCGTGATTTGGAATACTCGTTTTGGAGACTTCCGCTGAAAGAAGACATTGGTTTAAATTTGCTAGAGATGCTTATAAAAAAAATAATTTAATTAAAAAGGTTTAAATCGCGAAGAATACTAGTAATGAACAAGTTTAATTTATGTTTATCAGAAACATCAGGATAAAGTGTGGTCAAGACGTTAATAGTTCCTTTGTATTTATCTTTCCAGGAAAGTGTTCCCCGCGGGTCTACCCCAGTACTTCAGCATTGTGGCTACCTTCAACGCGCACGGCCAGCGCCGGCCTTGGAGCCTGTTCAAGGCTCGTTCCGACAGCGGCCTCATGTTCTCCCTGACGCTTCTGCCGCTAAGGGGAAAGCTGGTGGTGCATGTACAGAAATCAAGGGTCATCTTTGGCAGTAGATTGGTATGTGTATAGCATGGACGTAGCCGTGTGGTTTCCGGCAGAGTGGAATAGGACCACTCCAAGTCTTCCCGTGGATGTCGTAGAACGCGACTTAGGAAACACAATCTAAACAAAGATTATAAACATAAATGAGACCCCTCCATCTCGTCTGGCCAGCGTGGAGAGTGTAGGCCAAATCCTTTGACTGCTCTGGCTAAGTACAGCTCTGGTAGTACAGAGAGGGTCGCAGTGGTTACTAAAAAAGATTCGATGATGATAGCATGGGCCAACGGTGTGGTTCCGGGTTAGAATAGGACCACTCCATCTCTTCTTGTGAATGTCGTAAAAGGCGACTTAAGGACTAAGCACTAACATCTCGTGCTACAATTGCATTCCCAAAGAGGGTTAACGTCGGGCGGCGGCCGGTTGTAAAACTTTTCGCACAAATACATTCCCAAAGAGGGTTAACGTCAGGCAGGGGGCCGGTCGTAAAATTACAGCCAAATCATTTTAACTGTTCCGGCATTTTCTTCTCCACTTGGCAAGGTCTTTGGCATCCTTGGGTGACCATTGACATGCATGTTATATTTGGAGAAGAAAAAGCGGGACAGCGCACCCCGGGCTCCAAAGCAGCACAGCTGAGGATGCAACTGGGAACGCGCTTAAATGAAGAAGAGATGATAGCATGGGCGAAGAAAAACAAGAGGACTCACAATCCCATCCAAAAAAGCGTACTCTGCTAGGAAGCCAACATCCTGTATTATTTCTAGATGTCGCTACTATTTCGCCCGTTAACCATACAAAGGATGCTGGGTACTTAGGCTGACGGTATCCACGAAAAATCTGAGATGGCGCTTGTTTCTTCGTAGGAAATATGCTTATACTTCTTCTTCTTCTTATTTAAGAGCTTAGTGGCTCTTGTCGGTGGAGTATGCGGCAAACTTCTCGGTTCTCTGCCTTACTGTTTAGTGCTTGATACGACATGACCCCTGCTTTTACTTTCAGTTGGTCTACATAGCTCTTTCTTGGTCGTCCTGGACCTCTTCTACCTTTGCTTATACTTCTTCTTCTTCTTTAATTTAAGAGCTTGCTCTTGTCGGTAGAGTTAAGTGGAGATGCCTCCATTCCTCTCTATATACTTTTACCACTTATACCACCATATTTCTGAAATTAAGCGGCACCGCACTACGATACGAATCTACCTTCGTTTGAACTAGTAACTCCATCTAGCTACAACATTTAAACTAATAATTAAATTTTTAACAAAAAAAAACAATCGACTTCAATTTTTTTAAGGAGTTTCTTCCATTTCTCCAAAGTTCTTCATCATATCTTCACCAAATTAAAATGGGACCAACTTGGTAGTAAAGGCTTTCAAATAAAAAAAGAATCATCAAAATCGGTTCACAATTGGTAAAGATATCGCGTAACAAACATACATAACAAAAAAAAAAACATGCAGTCGAATTGATAACCTCCTCCTTTTTTGAGGTCGGTTAAAAATCGAATTAAGCTTCAAAGTATGAAGGTAGGAAGGAAGGTCAGGCCCAAAAAGCTATAATGTACCATAAGTATGCGGCATGCACCTGACTGTCAAATATCGAACGATACATAAGCTAATAATACCCTAAGCGGTTAGTAAGGGTATTATAACAGTTAGAACGGCTGTTTGACCACCCAAGTGGTTTCTTCAATGCTTACCGTAGAATGTCACCAAGGTAGGCTTCCCGTGGTCACTGATACCGTTGCTGTGGCTGTTGCTGCTCCATAAATACTAACCTTACCACTTTACCGTCTTATACTTTTAGTAATCTGAGTTTCCTTACCATAGAGTAATTCCTTACCCTAGACTTAAGCATATAAACGTAGTCTAGCTTTTTAACCGACTTCAAAAAAGGAGGAGGTTATCAATTCGACTGTTTTTTATGTATGTTTGTTAAGCGATATCTTCGCCAATTGTGAACCGATTTTGATAATTATTTTTTATTTGAAAGCCTTTATTACCAAGTTGGTCCCATTTTAATTTGGTGAAGATTGATGTAGAACTTTGGAGATATGGAAGAAACTCCTAAAAAAAAATTGAAGACAGTTGTTTTTTTTGTTTATGTTAATGTAATTATATTTTGAAATGATATGTCGGATTTCCGCAGTATTTTTTAATTTCAAAGAAATTATAAATAAGGATATAGCTAGTTTTCGACGGTCAAAATGTGAACTTGACAGAAAATATAAGGTCGTAGCAGTTTTCCATATGTCTCTTCTTTCTGTATGTATGTATGATGATCAAAAATGATATGATTCTTTCAAGTTATTATTTTGACTGTGGAAACCAGTTATATAAATAAATAAATAAATATATAAGGACAAATCACACTGATTGAGTTAGGTATACCTACATGTGAATGCTGTATTTATTCCAGTTGTTCTCTGAGGGCTGGCATAAAGTGCATGTGGTCCTCACCAACAGCACCGTCCGACTGGCTGTGGATTGTCTTGAGGTAAGAAAAGCTGTTGATGATGATGACGATGATGAAGTAAGTGTTGCTTACCAGTTCAGTTGTCCACTTCAGTACCGCATTAAAATAATTTGAAAAATACGTTCAATAAGAAAAAAATGTAATTCACCGTTTTTTGAATAAAATGTTTTAACTTTAGAACCAGTAGTTCTGTTGACACTATTGTACTTAATCTCCAAAGGGTTAAGTACGGTTACGTTTAGATCTTTAATAACCAGCAAGATCATGATGCTGAAAAACTTTAGGTACCTACTTATAGGTATATTTGTTGAAATGGCTACGCCTTGGAAAAAGCTGACGCCACTTTGTCTGCACGCCGACGGTCCATTCGTACGATTGGTTGGCTAGAAGAAATTGTAGAAGTACCTATATGCTAAAGTAGACTTATAGATCTATGAGTTTTTAAAACAATCTAGGTTTTGTTCATGGGTTTTAGTGTTACCTAGATGAAGTTACACTGAAAAGGCACGGCACCAAAAGTGGCCGTTTTTCGCAAATGTGCGTAGTAAAGCTTAACGTTCTCACTTTAAACTGTAAACAGTAGCTTTCATAAAATACTTTGAAGGGTCTAGGACTTGGTAGTAGCAAAATTTTAAATGATGTCTCCGTTTTCTTTGGAATGATTTATTTTAAATGGGGGAAGCACTAGACCCCGGAAAATTTAGGTACGGCCTTAATAGGCGATGCGGCTAGCAACCCATTTCCATCTTCTCGCCCACCATCACGCTAAAACTGGTCTTTGGGTCTTGGGGCCTTCACTTAGGCTCTGACTACGTAGAGCCGCAAGACCCACAAGGCTTTATAATCTGCCCCATAATATAGGGATAAAGACGTGATAGTTTATGTATGTAGGTAGATAACTAAGTACTTTTAGTTTATTCGCCACTTTGAAAAGTTATTTTTGTGTTTGTGTCCAGTTACAAGCAGAGAATGTGACGTACCATGACTTCAGCAATGCGACCACAATCAGCATAGCTTCCAACGATGACGGCACACCAACTCCAGTGAGTACCTATCAGTGTAAGATCAGGAGTGTCTTTAGCAACAATTAATTAATTTTTCTGTTTTTCCTGGAAAGATAAAGTGAAACTTCTTTATTGCACCAACTATAAGCAAAACATATAAAAGTAAACTTAAAATATAAGGTACAAATGTCTTCCAGCCAAATTTTGGATAAATAGCGATTTGACTGGTAGAGAATGCATTAGGGCCTAATGCATTCTCTACTAGTCAAATCGCCTAATGATTAATCACTGGTAACTGCCTAAGCAGTTATTCATTAAGTTCACCTCTTGTACCATTGTGGTCAATAAAGATTTAATGAGTAAATAAATCATCAAAGTCGTCATTAACCAGTGGTGAATGAAAATTTTACTAGTGACATACTTATATAGATTTTGTGCTAGTGTAGAAAAATTTAATGTTACTTTTATTGTTCTGAGTTACTTATTACCATAGAGGTAGGATTTATATATTTATTTTTTAAATATTTATTGACCACAATGGTACAAAAGGTGGACTTAATGCTAATGCATTCTCTACCAGTCAGCCTTAAGGCCGTACCTGAATTTTCTGAGGTCCAGTGCTGCCCCCATTTAAAATAAATCATTTCAAAGAAAACGAAGACATCATTTAAAATTTTGCAACTATCAAGTCCTAGATAACCCTTCAAAGTATTTTATGAACTACTGTTTACAGTTTATAATAAGAACGTTAAGCTTTACTACGCACATTTGCCAAAAGTGGCCGTTTTTCGCAAATGTGTGTAGTAAAGCTTAACGTTCTCACTTTAAACTGTAAACAGTAGTTCATAAAATACTTTGAAGGGTTATCTAGGACTTAATAGTTGCAAAATTTTAAATGATGTCTCCGTTTTCTTTGAAATGATTTATTTTAAATGGGGGCAGCACTGGACCCCGGAAAATTTAGGTATGGCCTTAAGGAAAAACAGAAAATTTAAATTAGCGATAGGCGCTAAAGAGACGTATGTATTTCTACACACACTATACACATATCTACATACATTCATATATATATATATATATATATATATGTTGCTATGTTAGATGTGTATATGCGATGCGATTACTGTGGCCCGCCTGTTTTTTAGTCTTAGTTCATGTTTTTGCTGACTCTACTGGGTTCACATTTTGTAGGCTACAAAGTTAATTTGATCTTAATGTTTTCCATTTTTAGATAGATCTACAGTGGCTGTCTCTTAGCTGTAATAGAGTCAACTTTACTCAAGACAGTTGCGAAGAAATTGTAAGTAAATGGAAGAAAAGCTTTTTAGTATACTTATGCTAGTGGAAAATGGAGATGAGCAGACCATGGCCAACCATGTCGAACTGCCAAACACCTGGTACAATAGATGACTTAAACTCGGCTAATGATGGGGAATCAAGTGTGGCCACACACTGGCCGCTTTTTTGGAAATCCTTGGAGGAGGCCTATGTCCAGCCGTGGACTTTCTTTGGCTGATATAATATCCACTGGTCTACAATCCTATGAAAATGCCTTTCCGATTCGCTAAGATAAACATTCTGCGATCAGATTGCAGACGATAAGGAGAGGTAAGAAGTATCCGTAACCGAAGAGCATGTGCATATGAGGAGATTATATGGGTGAAGATGAAGCGAAAGAGGTCTGTCAGGATCGTAGCAAGTGGAGGTTCATAGTCTCTGCCTACCCCTGTGAGAAACAGAGCTGATAGTATGTGTGCATGTAAGATAAAGAAGATGGAGATAAAATGTCATTCAGAAAATAATAAAAAAAGTATTTGTTTCCATTGATCATTTGTTTTGACACTTATAATATAGAGGTACTGATCTTGGCCTTCGAGAAATAATAGCTTCTAATTAACACCCTGTATGTATTATGAACAAGATGATTTGTTAAAAAATGTATATATATTTTTTTGTTACTTTAGGAGGAGCCTCAGAATTTAATAGCTACACCTGCCCCACCAGTAAGTTTTCATTTTTTAGTATCAAAATTATTTGATTTCCTTTAGGAAAGACTTTTTTATTTGGTAAGAAATATTAAAAAAGCCAAATTGTGCAATTCTGCCATTTACACTTCAATAACATTTCTTATATTTATTTTGTGAACATAGTATAGGTAGATTGCAAATGGATGTCATACGTTTACGGTTGTTGTTTTTCTATTTAATTTTCTCTTCTGTTTCAGGTGTTTGGTTCTAGCTCAATATCTTTCGAAAACAGATCTTTATCAGCCGCCTGCAACATCACATGTCCTGCTGTAAGTTTAATCATAGACGAACTAATACAAGATTTAATCAACACGGTTTAATCAACAAACAGACAAATATATTTCGTATTTTAAATTTATGTAAATGTTGTTTTAATTAATTTATATTAAGTAATTAAATTTGGACGCCTACGATAGGCAGGACACGTAGAATGGACGAAGCCACAGGACCTAAACGTCTATCTTCTTTATGAAAGGTATTCCTTCCCTTGTTTCCACTTAGTTTCTTCATTTTGTCTTGTTATGTTTTCTTTGTGTAAGTTGTATGTATGTATTTAAGTATTAGATGTATGTATGTTTATTATAATTATTGTATATAAGTATGTTTATTATATTGACCACCCCGCACTACCTAATTTCCCATCATTTTTTTCTATATAAACGAGGTTGCCTGGAAGAAATTGCTTAGCGATAAGGCCGCCTTTTGCGCATTTCCTAATTTTTAAGATAATTATGTTCTGTTTTTTACTTTTGTGCAATAAAGGGTATTGTATTGTATTGTAAACGACTACTGGAGAGTCAGCCAGAGCGTTGCAGAAATCGGGGCAGACCCAAGCTCAGATAGTGTTCAGCAAGACATGTATAATAACATCAGAGGCTCAAGGCAGATCGCCTAAAACAAAACTATTTGGAAAAAATACTAGACCAAGCCCAGGCCCACCCAGGCTGCAGCGTCTAAGATGATGATGATACTTACTCCGCTGGTTCAGCGACCCGAAGTGGATCTTGGCATCCAAGACGAGAGAGCGCCACAATGTTCTATTCTGAGCGATATCTTGCCAGTTGACAGCTTTCATCTCTCGTTGATACTCCAGCGATATCTTGGTCGACCTGGGTCGATGATGATTTATTTTGTTTTAGGGGCCGATAGGACCTCCAGGTCCAAGAGGACCCAACGGATTACGAGGATTGCCCGTAAGTTTTCATTGTACAACCGTTTTGCTTTACTAGGTTTAAGGCCAATCTGGCCGATTGAATTTAACCCCAGTTCCCGATGTTCGAGCTAAAAATTAAGAAAGTTGTAGATTGCAACTGCTTCATCATTCTATTTTTTTAAAGAAAAAAAAATACAGTGTTTACAAAACCGTACTTACGTGTAGTATCTTTTCATGACATTCTTCTTCTTCTTATTTAAGAGCTTAGTGGCTCTTGTCGGTGAAGTATGCGGCAAACTTAACGGTTCTCTGCCTTACTTTTTAGGGCTTGATACGACATGACCCCTGCTTTTTCTTTCAGTTGGTTCTACATAGCTCTTTCTTGGTCGTCCTGGACCTCTTCTCCCTTTTATCTTTCCTTCTAGTATGTTTTTAAACAAGGAGTTCCCTCATAAATTTAAAAGAATAATTATTTTTTAATAATCATGATATTCTTAAGTGTACAAATTCTCAAGTATGCTTATACTTGAGAATT
This sequence comes from Acrobasis repandana, assembly GCA_963576875.1. Classification (NCBI taxonomy): domain Eukaryota; kingdom Metazoa; phylum Arthropoda; class Insecta; order Lepidoptera; family Pyralidae; genus Acrobasis; species Acrobasis repandana. Next base: position 8,157,202 of record OY756238.1, read on the forward strand.
GGTATAATTATGTGACTAATAGAACTCGAAAGTATATTCTTAGGTTCCATTTAAGTTGTAGATATCAAATTATTTTTGAATGGGCGAGAATCTGATTCATATTATTAGACGATGCGGCGAGCAACCCATCACTTTTTTGATTCCGTTTTCCCATCTTAAAGCTCACCGTCACGGGAGAGACCTTTGCCCAACAATGGGACAATTAAGGTTATTAAAAAAATCACCCACCATCACGCTAAAAATGGCCTATGGGTCTTACAGCCCTGGGCTCTGTCTACCCCGTTAGGGACAAAGACGTGATAATGTATCTGTATCAAACTATTTCAGGGTATAAGAGGTGTGGCCGGTGTGCCAGGATTGACGGGAGCTCCAGGATTTAAGGGTGAAAAGGGAAATATAGGGCCAGCTGGACCGCCTGGGCTCCCAGGAATCGCCGTAAGAAATGTGAGTTTATTATACAGGGTTACTGGTATCTAACGCAAACCTTTTTGGTGCAAGTTCAGTCCATGATACTGAACTACTTTCCATAAAAAACCAATATAGAAAAACAAAAAAAAAATTCGTCTTCCCATACAAAATCCATTTGGCTAAGTGCCGATATGTATGGGAAGCCGAATTTTTTTTTTGTTTTTCGATATTGGTTTTTATGGAAAGTAGTTCAGTTTTATTGATTGAACTTGCACCAAAAAGATTATGCGTTAGATACCAGTAACCCTGTATACTCGTAGACAAAAAATCTTTGTACAGTATACAGCACGGTCATCTACCCTACCTGCCCGTATCTTTGCGCAAAATCGCAATGAATTTGGCTATGTTGATGTGCTGCCGATTGTACAAACCAACACTACTTACATATTAAATGTATGTAAATAAAAAAATATTTACATACCTATGTATACGCCGATAATCAACTTTAATTTAATTAAAGAATACAAGATTTAACGTGAAGCATTCATTTTTAGGGTTCCATAGCCAAATGGAAAAAAACGGAACCCTTATGGATTCGTCATGTCTGTCTGTCTGTCTGTCCGTTCGTATGTCACAGCCACTTTTTTCCGAAACTATAAGAACTATAATGTTGAAATTTGGTAAGTAGATGTATACCGCATTAAAATTTTCACACAAAAATAGAAAAAAAAACAATAAATTTTGGGGGTTCCCCATACTTAGAACTGAAACTCAAAAATTTTTTTTTCATCATACCCATACGTGTGGGGCTATCTATGGATAGGTCTTCAAAAATTATATTGAGGTTTTTAATATAATTTTTTTCTAAACTGTTTGCGCGAGAGACACTTCCAAAATGGTAAAATGTGTCGCCCCCCCCCTGTAACTTCTAAAATAAGAGAATGATAAAACTAAAAAAAATAAAATATGATGTACATTACCATGCAAACTTCCACCGAAAATTGGTTTGAACGAGATCTAGTAAGTAGTTTTTATTAATACGTCATAAATCGTTAACCGCAATTTACGTTTATAAATTTTATATTATGTTACTTGCTGTTACGGAACCCTTAAGAAAGAAAGAAAGAAATTATTTATTTGTTCATTTGTTCCCGTTCATGGACGAGTCCGACTCGCACTTGGCCGCTTTATTTATTTATTTTTTGCTGATGACGCCTCCTATCGGATGACTCAATTTAGTAATGATGGATGCATTCATTTAGAAATGTTGCAACGCGAGATAAGTATGCAATATAAAATCCTAATCCAGAAGTTAGGGCACAGAATAAGGAAAAAATGGTTGCCTGTAAAGTCGGTTTTACGGGCGAAGATTTTACGTGACAACGCGCGCGGCAGACCGATCATAGTTGAGTGGGAGAGAGACGCAAGGCATTCGGCGGGCCTCTCTCTCGTTCGGTGACTCATCGTAACGTTACCGAGCGTTACACTTTTTCATAAGTGACTCCCAGCCGCAACCTAATTTAAGACGTTGTCACGTCAAAAAAATGTGACTCCCGCTCTGGCTCATTTCTGATGCAAAGGTTGACCATTGCCATTCAGCGCAGTAACCCGGATAGTGTATTGGGCACCTTTGCAGCAGAAATGTCAAGGGACGGGTAAGAAATATAGTAACTATTTATAAAACTGTAATTATTTTGTTTTTTTTTTGTAAAGTTAAAATGTATGTATATTATTTAAATGAATTATAATAACTAATAAATAAACTTAAAATAATTATCATTTACAATCTCATAAGTAAAAATTGCCGTGTAACCACACGGCAATTTTCGTCCCCGGCAGAGTCGAATAAGACCACTCCAAATCTTCCCGTGGATGTCATAGAAGGCGATTTAGGAAATACAAGCTAAACAAAGCTTATAAACATCATGATGTGACCTCTCCAACCCGTCTGGCCAGCGTGGAGAGTGTAGGCTAAATTCTCTGGCTGCCCTGGCCAAATTATGGCTCTAGTAGTTCAGAGAGGGTTGTGGTCCTGCAGTAGAGTCTAAAAAGACTCCACTGGAGGACCACGACCAAGCTGTAACGTTGTGAATTTGCTACGAATTACTACGAAATGCTACGACTAATCGCTCGCTCGTAGCACATTGTAGCACTATTAAATATTTTTAATACTTGAAGACGCGTTTTTTGGCATAGGAAAGCTTGGACATTGGTCGCCAGGGTCCCCCCGGTGAACCGGGTCCTTCTGGGCCAAGGGGTAGAACAGGAGCCAAGGGAGAAAAAGGTAAGGTCTTTATTTTTAATTTTGACTTTTTAAGCAATAGTAGGTATATCAAATAAATGTATGATTTATGTGTTAATTCACCAATGATTTATATTCGTGTTTTGATCAGGTGAAGTAGGAGAACCAGGGTTGATTGGCTTTGCAGGACCATCAGGTCAAGATGGCCGTGACGTAAGTTTAAGATGTTTAATTGACTTTGTTACTTTGTGGAAATTACAAAAAGAAACAAACACCAGCCAGTGTGGCGATAACATTAAATTTGTAGTAATCCTATTAAGTAGCAGTACTCGCTGTTTTCTTTTCAAAAAACAAATAGCATTTTATTTATAATAATTAAATAAAATAAAATGAATTTATTTCAGGTTACAATGACCCCTAAATTACCAGTTTACATGCCAGTCGCTCTTACTATCGAACACAAAAAAAATTAACTGTAAAATTACTTAATTTTACAATTTTAAATTCAGAAACATTATTTCAAATTTTTTTTTTTACATTAATTTATTTATTATGGAACGAACACAATAAGTAATATTATAATTTTAAATTCGGAAAAATTATGTCAAAATATAAATTATTACTATTTTTAACATTAATTTATTTATAGTGAAAAAATTAAATTACAATAAATAAAATTAAAACTGCCTCTCGAATGGGTGACATGGACGTGCCTGTCACAGTAATGACTGATTGTCTTACAGCAATCCAGTCTTCAAGAAATCTTTGCCATTATATTATATTTTTTATCCCATTATAATTGTATAATAAAGAATTTACATATATACATACACAAATTAGTTGAGTAACGTAACTTCCAGAAGAATTAAATAATTTCAATCACGGTTTAGATTAGCTCCTTTATACATTCCATAAAACTTTAGTCACATTTCATGAACCTTTATTTACCAGGGTGAACCAGGTCCAGTCGGTCCACCGGGTCCAATCGGACTCCCGGGTCTTCCAGGTGCACCAGGGACAGCTGTTTTCAACGCAACTTTGGCTCAAGGTAAGGTTTTACATGTTTAGAATATCAACGCAATATTTACTCCTATCTACCTGCTTCTACCTTATAATCAAGTAAATATCCTCTCAATCTCTTGCAGGTTGACGAGAAGAGGTCCCTCAATGCGATAAGTCCGCATTTTTTTTTCGAGTGTGTAAGTGGCCAACACTGGTGTCAGATTTTTCTAGCTGCCTAAAGGCATCTAACAAAGCTTGACGGCTACCAAGATGGTAGCAGCTGGGACAACTGGCTTAACGTGCCTCCCAAAGCACGAAGGAGCTCGAGAAAATTTTATGCCACTTGTGGTCACCCATCCAAGAGTGTGGGTTGCTTAACTTGCGAAAGCGCTAGCAATGCGTACTCTCACTGTGTCGCCAAGCCACTGGGCCTTTGTACATTTGCTCTTTTGAATGTTGTATTATGTAATTAATGTTTTTGGTACAATAAAGTTATAACGTTTAAAGTATTTTTGTGGAGGAAAATAAATATACATTTTACTTGAAATTTTCATAACAAACAAATAAACGTATACTTACTAGTAAAACTTGTATCCATGTTAATAGTATAACGGTTTAAATTTAGAATTAATATTTTAAGGACAAAAAGGAGAAAGAGGGGCCCCAGGCAGACCCGGAAGAGATGGTGCTGATGGACCAATGGGACCTCGAGGGATGGACGGAACGAGGGTAAAGCTTTATCATTTTTAACCGACTTCAAAAAAGCAGAAGGGGTTTTATATTTTTTAATGTTTGTTTATACCTTAGTTCTCTGTCATTTCGAAACCAATTTATTTTTATTTAAGAACATTGTGTTCAGTATATCCATTGCGTACTTTTCAGATTGGTCTCAAATAAATTTTATCACGTCATTCAAGTAAACATAGTTAATGTTGCGTATTTTGTGATTATTAATGGTGTTTGCGGTAACTAGAAGTAAAGTACCTAGATATTTTTATTACCTATAAATTTATCGGTCAAACTTAGTTGATGACTGAAATTTTATTTGATTTACCCAGGGTCTCCCCGGTTTACCTGGCAAAGATGGTCAAATTGGGTTGATGGGGCCAACAGGACCTCAAGGTATCCCGGGACTTCCTGGCCCTGCAGGGGAAAGGGGTCTCGAGGGACTAATGGTAAGATATTTTTACTATATTCTATTTTTAATTAATTGCCGAGGTTATTAGGTACCTACGCGTATGATGTATGAAGAGAGGTAGGAAATACAAATATGTAATTGCTAAACAAACGTACTTATACTACCACAGCTCACGACTATAACTAAAAACTATAGTATATATGTTGTTAATGTAGATCGCTTCGAATGATGCTGCTTACATATAGTTTTGATCGAACTTCACTTTGTAAGTTCGTTTGATCTTCAATTATTTTTTGTTTTAAATTTTGCCCTGGTAAAAATCATATGAGTAATTCGGCATTCAAGACAAAAAGGATTGAATGCAGAATCACCCATATGTTTACCATATCCTTATGTAAAAACATCCATCTATACCATACATACATGCTTACAAAATTTTACATAGTTAAGTTTAGGATGAAGAAGTAAATACTTGACAAATTGTCATAGAGTATTATAAATATTTATGTAGTTTATGTAGGGTTTATGAATTTATAAAATATTTATGTATTTTTATATGTAGGTCTATGAATGTATAAGAAAGTATATATATGAATATGTGTCTTAGGTAAATGTTTAATAATGGTCAAATAGCTAATTTGAATGTACTAGGAGTAATCGTCCAAAATTTGCTTTTATCCGCACCACCTGTAGGTTGACTGGTAGAAAAGGCCCTAGGCCTTAAGTCCGCCTGTTACATTTTTTGTAATAAAGTTAAATAAATAAAAAAATAAATACTTCTTCATTAACTTCTGTGATTAACTTGTTTTTTATTGTAGGGTCCATCAGGCCCGCCTGGGCTGCCCGGTGTTCCCGGGCCTCCAGGAAAACCAGCTTATGCGAGCGCAGCATTGCCAGGACCACCGGGACCAACTGGATTGAGTGGTGAGGTAAGAGAAACTATTTCAATACTATGATTGCACGGCGTCGCAGATTTTGTGCAATTCGATTGGTTAATTTTGGTACAGCTAGCTTTGCTCCTCTTTTTACTCTTTACTCTTTTTTTTCGTTACGCTTCAGTTGATAGGTAGCCTACAGCAGACAACTTTTCCTAGCCCTAGAGCTGAACCCTTTCTGGGTTCGATCCCCAGCCAGGGCAAGTTGAAAAATGGCCTTTTTCAAATTGTCCTGGGTCTTGGGTGTTTATCTTTATATGTATTTATCATAAAATATAGTATCGTTGAGTTAGTATCCCATAACACAAGTTTAAAACTTACTTTGGGGCTAGCTTAAGGTGAAGTGGTTCACAATTTGCAATACTGTGCGTGTTTTTGAAAAATCACTGTTATTAAACTACTTACTACAGTTTATTCCTCAAAAAATCAACATAACAAACCTTAAGGATTTACAACCACAATAGCCAAAACACGATTGAGTATTTTTGGCTCGATAGAAAAAAATCACAAATATACCTCTAAATTTGCCTTTATAATACGTATTACTATTTTATACAATCACCTTTTTATATGAAAGTTATATCAAAAAATGTATTATCTAAATATCTATCCGTTTTGGCTACAAAAAAATTTTTAAAAGTAAAACATTAAAAGTCATTAATAAAACACAGTGAAATATTTGTCGAGAGCGAAGGAAGGGCCGGTGCCGTGCTCGACGATATTTCGCAGTGGTCCTATTCTACTCTGCCGGGAACCACACGGCACCCTAAACCGACCTTAACACAGATAAAAAAACGTTCAGTGGTGCCTTCATAATTTTCAGGTCTACTAACTTAGTTGTTAATATATAATCTCATGTTGTTTTCCAGAAAGGTGAGCAAGGTTTCCCAGGTGTTCCCGGGAGAGATGGGAAAGACGGCATACCTGGTGTTCCAGGGAAACCAGGCCCGCCGGGGCTCTCTGCACCGTACAACAGCATTGCGCAGGTAACTGCGTTCTTGCGGCGAAATAATTCAATAATAGTTTTCAGCTAATTTTTGCTATCTAAACCTTGACGGCTAGGTGAATCAGCAATTTACTGGGAATAACTGGATGGCTATGGCCAGGAATATGACACATAGAGCGACGAACCGGCCGATGGGGCAAAAGGGTTCTCGAATGGCGACCACGTAGGTACTAGGAAGCGAAGTGTAGGACACCCACCCACATGATGGTCAGACGACTTGACCAAGGTCGCTAGAAAGCGCTGGATGCAGGCCACGCTAAATCGGTCGTTTTGTAAATCATTGGGATAAGCCTATGTTCAACAGTGGATGTTATTCGGCTGAAATTATGATGATATGGCAGGATGGCGTAGACGAAAAGAGCTTACTGCCAAATGAGTTTTTGAAAACTGATGATGATGGAACCTTTTCTACATTTCCTCTAAAAGAAAGAAAAATAATTTATTTGGCGGTTTTTTAGTAGGGCAATAAGGGTGTTGTTGTAAAGGTTTTCTTTTTACTGTCAAGTTTATGATGCCGTCGCCACATAGGATATTGAAAAAGTTAGAAAAAGAAAGTTTGCTTTTTAAATAACTTTTCCAATTATTTCAGGCACCTACGTTATCGGAAAGTGAAGTCAGAAATATTTGCGAGGATCTTATAAGATGTAAGTATCAAACCTCTACTGAGGTAAAAAAAGTTTATTTCGAAAGAAGAGTAATGAAATCAGTAAATGTATTTATTTTCTGCAACTTATAGTTTCACAGTTGGTAGTATCTGAATTATTACTCGAACAAAGCTCCTCGGCTGAGATTTTCGGAGATGGAACCAAAAACCACTATTTATATTTTGAATGTCGTCAAGAGATTTTTTCATTGATTTATTATAAATGTTAGAATAGATTATCTACACTTTATCGCACAAGAATGAAGAAATACCTAAAAGACATCATTACCTATCTTAAAAACTAGGAAATGCGCTGAAGATAAAATCATTTAACACTTCCTGTCACAATCACTGCTGAAAACGCACCGTATGTGTTTTCCTCTTTAGCAAAACACACACGTTCCATTTTTCAGAAGTGGCAAATATGTATATTAACTTTTGTATGTTACCTGTTTATATGAGCTTATTTTTAATTAAGTACAAATATAAGGGGTGATTCAGTCTATTATTTTAAACAACTTTTCCCATTAAATGTAATTCATGTTTTAAATTACATTTAATGGGAAAAGTTGGAAATAAAAACTTCACTTCCTATACAAATCGAAGTAGTCACGTGATCTAATTAGTTAATATGGGAAGTGTTTTTTTTTTATGTGTGTACATTGTAATGTATGCATTTATTGAGAAAAGTTGTTCAAAATGATGAACTGAATCACCCCTTAAATAATGTACATAACTGAAAATAAACTTGTTTAATTAGTTCATTATTGTATACAGTTAGACTTCAAGAGGCGTTAGCAGCGTTACCCAGTTCCACTTCGGTTGCTGTGAATCGACGAGGATCCCCAGGGAAACCAGGACCCCCAGGACCACCAGGTAATGTTGCAGTACCTCATAAGGTACCTATAGATGTCCTTGAGGGAGGTCTATGTCTAACAGTGGACTTTGTGTGACTGAAGTAATAATGATGATGTCTACGTTACATCAGGATCTTTTACCACTTTGACCACCAACTGTAGTTGGTGGCTTGAAGATAGTTATATTGTTGAAATTAATTTGAGTATTTATTTTGTTGATAATAATGAATTATTAATTATTTGTATTTTAGAGGCAATTTCATTACCAATAACTATTGATTGAACAACTTTATTAATCAAAGTATTACTTTTTATAAAATTAAGTAAAAATTAAATATATTTATATTGTAAAAAAGTTAAAGCTAAAATTAAACTAAACTATAAGTGAACAAAATAGAAAACTAAACTAAAATTAAACAAAGAAAACAAAACAGAAGAAGAAATAATAATAAAAATATTAAATATAAGGCTAATCTAAGAGCATACCAATTCAATTCAATTAAAAATATCTTTATTATCATAGGATATTTATAATATCTCTTAATAATAGTCACTTTGTTTTGTTTTGCACAAATGTTGACGTCAAATCGTTACTTACAGCTAAGTTTACGCCGCTTCCTAGGCGCAAGTGCAGAAGAAGCGGCAACAAACTGCACTGCACGTTTTCTCCAAAGACGTCAACTTACAAACTAAAAACTTAAAATTCGTTATATAGATGGACAGAGATTACATTGTTTATTATGTCATAATTAAATTGAATTATAAGAATTACGAAATTTAAAATAATGTCAATTTGTAAATTTAGTATGTACCAATGTACCTAAATTATGACATGTCTAAGTATACAAACCTTTAAGAGGGACCCGCGCCAAGCTCAAGCCAGACCTTTTTGTCTTTAAGATAGTCATCGGTCCTATAATAAGCCTTCTACCGGGCTCAAAAGTACCCATAATGCCAGCCGCATTGCCACGCTGAATGGCGAGGGCAATGTGTTGCGTTGTGTTGTTGTTGTTAGAAAGTTTGGATTGAAAATAACATTTTTATCTGTTGCGATTTCTTCCAGAATATTTTGGGAAAACAGTACAAAAACGGTGGTAGCTCGTTGAATTTTTAATTTCAAATCAAGGAAATACCATACGCAGAAGCGGTGCCTACCATAAAACAATTTATTTTAAATGAGGGCGCCACTACTGCATGGTATTTGCCTAGAGGATAAGGTACTACTTTGATGAATGAGTACGAGTATGTTAGAATTAAAAAAAAAAGATTTTAGTCGTGTTTCTAAATTCTTTAATGATTTTAGGAAGAAACGGAGACCCGGGTGAAATGGGCCCGCGTGGATATCCAGGGGAGACTGGAGAGCCGGGCAAGCCTGGCAGCCCTGGCGACAGGGGGGCGAAGGGTGATAAAGGAGAGAGAGGCCCCGAGGGAGTGGGGCTGCCGGGGCCTGAAGGGCCGAGGGGTACTCCAGGTAAAATGGATGTTGTTTTTTTTGTATCGCACAAACAAATAGGTTGTTCGTCTCGAAATGTGAACTTGCGACCCCTTTACAATTACAACCCTTTATCAGCAACTTATTTTGCTCATAATCAAACTCAAATTATTTCGTGATTAAAAAGTCTTCAATAGAGCTCAGCCAGACACAATAGAAAGAACAATTGATCTACGTCCACGGCTTTTAAAGCTTGCTCTGTTTGTTGATGTTTATTTGTTTGAGTTAAATCTTGCAAGTTAAATTTGAGCCACTACCCGGTGTCCTATTGAGATGATATTTTGTATATCAGATGACAATGCAATATTATTATAACAAGAAGCTGATCTGATGATGGATCCGGAAGGTAGCTATAGGAACCCTGTAATAAAACATCGCAACCCCATCTAGTTTGGGCTTATTATTGATAAATAGTGGGTCTCACAATAAAAGCTAAATGAAAGCTTGTACGAAAAATTTTGTTTTTCGACTTCAGACTTCAGGGGTTGTCTTAACGTTTATTTTAATTAGTATAATAAGTAAATAACTCATATTTGCAGGTCCAGTAGGGCCGCCAGGTCCTGAAGGAAGAAGAGGAGAGCGAGGAGATCCTGGCCGGGAAGGTTCGTATAATTTAATTGTGTCAGCTTTTTTGATACAAATACTAAAATTATTACAAATACAAAACAGACTAGTCAATTTACTTGTGTAGAATAAAGTTCTTAGTGTGCCTCTCGAATTTGATTGAAATCCGTCAGTAAATAACGCCACAGTAAACTTTCTCTTTTTCCCTCCTATTTTACCCAAATCGAAAAACGCCATCGACAAAAAAAAATAACCGATGGTGGAAAAAGGATTCAAAATAGTGATGGGTTGTTATGCTTCTTTTTCATCTTAGCGCGTTCGCGGTTGCATCCTCAGCTACGCTAATTCGGAGACCAGGGTGCGTTTTCCCGCTTTTTCTTCTTCATATATAATATGCATGTCAATTGACACCCAAGGACACCAAAGACCTTGCGAAATGGACAACAAATAGCCGTAACAGTTTAAAATTTTAAATGATTTGGCTATAGTTTTACGATCGGCCGCCGCCTGACGTCAACCCTCCTTGGGAATGCAGTTGAAGCACAAGATGTTTATGCTTAGTCCTTTATTTTTATTTATTTAACTTAATTACAAAAAATTTAACCGGCGGACTTAAGGCCTAGGGCCTTTTCTACCAGTCAACCTACAGGTGGTGCTGATAAAAGCAAATTTAGTCGCCTCTTACGACATCCACAGGAAGAGATGGACTGCTATGCTAGCCGATAGTATAGCTTCAATAAATAAAATAAGGAATGTTACTTTGGCAGATAATCATTGTGCAGCAATTACTCGTGTACGCCTTTGATTTCTCGTTTCTTTTTAGGAAGCATCGGACCGCGCGGAGTCACTGGTCCCAGGGGCACCTGCGATTGTCCTACTGCGGCTTTCTACGCGTATCCTCCACAGGGAAATTTGAAAGGACCTTAAATACTAGTGAAGCGTTTCTAAAAAACTATTTTTAAACATCAAATAGTACTTACTTATTTTTTAAAATACCACCGCAATAGATGTCCTATGTAGGCAGTTAGCCCCGTACACGTTGGTCTAAAGTCCGTGGCGCTGACACTACGAATCCAGCAAGATCATTTGATCCGTTCAGCTGCTTAACGTTAAAATTGATTTTCACAATATATAATTTAATTAGCAATTTAATTACAATTATAGCGAAAACAAATTAATGTTCCTTTTTTTAAATAAAATGTAACTCATGATTCCTTCGATCATATATTCTATAGATGCACAGTTGCCGCCTAAAAAATGGCACCGGAAAAACAAGGCATAAAACAGTATTATGCCTTGTTTCGCTCTCATTCGCTCGAAGGCCGCGCGCGTGACGTTACGTCAAAGATGCCAAAGTGCGTGGTGAAAATACGGACGTATTTCCACGCTTATCTCAGTTAGTTAAGGTTTAAATTAGATTAAACTGTTTGACACTTTAGAACTTTTTTCGCAATACTTGAAATGGTATACATCTACCTATGTACGATACGTATTGACACGGGGACAATATATTGTTTGATTTTGCAAGGAACTGTGCATCTACAGAATATATAATCGAAGCATGATTCTGATAATTTTTTGAGATATGAAAACGATTAATATCAATTTAGTACTTAATAAATAAATTGATAATTTTTTGTAGTTTTTTTATTAAAACTAATATTTAAGAGCCAGGCTCTTGTCGGTGTCATTGTAAGGAAAGAACCGCACACAATGACAAATCTTGGCACAGATAATGGAGTGGTTTGCCATTGCCTTCTCCTTTTTATTATCTACGTGAATATAAAATCCTTTAGATTGTTTATATCAAGAGAAATATTGAAACAAAAGAAGGTGAATGTTACTCATCAATACAAAGCACAAGTATTATTTAATTATTCTATGTTTGAGTTCATGAATGGCCCCAAAGTAAAAGTATTTCAAATGACCCTTGTATCAACCCCTTTTGATTGTTAATTTTCTAAATAACAACTGATTACTAAATTAATTAATTAAAAACTACTGTAAAAAAAGTCAAAAGTGTCTGTCTAATCTCACGTGTTCAGCAAAATATTCTAAAAACTGTAATAAATAATCTAAAACATCTTGGTGAGTAGATATTACAAAACGTCAGTTGTTGGCTGGCTCGATCTCTTTCACAGATTCAATTTCCGCTTTGCAAAAGAAGCACTGCTTGCTGTTCAGCAGATGTTGCATTATACAGGCCCTGAAACAGAAGTATCATTGACTTTACTTCCTGCTAGAGAGTCGAGACTAGCGCGGTCTTGGGCAAGTACATAGGTAGGTAGATAAATGTTTGGCATTCGCGGCAGCCTTCATGTCCGTGACATAGCAGACAAACTGCAAAAGAGTCCGCGCCTATGCTGGTACAGTTATGAGAAATGCTGGTTACACGTCGTCAAGAATGATATGCGTGCCAATGGTATTACAACTAAGCATGCACAAGGCTGTGCAAAGTGGAGAAGAAAAGCCGGGGAAAGCAGACCCCGGACTTCACAGCTGAGGATGCAACTGGGAATACGCTGAAATGAGAGAGAAAGAGATAGATAAATATTTGGCCCATGCCACCATTGCCGGGTTACAGAAAAAGGGACACAGATCCAAGAAATGTTGGCTCTGAAGATACATCTCGAAATTATTGCGTAAAGTGGCTGTAGATAGCGCTGGTTAATCACTGTTACTAGTTGATGGTGTCCTGATGCCGGGACTGATTTTATGGGGGAGTTTTACCCCAAACTCATCGTTTATGCATGGACCAAACAGAAGGCCAGACGTCGTTACCTGACAGTGTGGAGTTCGCATGTACGAAGGCAGTATCAGCAGGTCTGCCGTCTGGCGTAGCATATTGTGCACAGTAAGTCAGACTGCGTCCCACTGGAGCTAGGGGAGCCGGGGAACGTACCCTTATCATCAGGTCTTTTTAGTCTTCACTGCAGGAGCACGACCCTCTCTGTACTGCCAGAGCCATACTTGGCCAGAGCAGCCAGAGGATTCGGCCTACACTCTCCACGCTGGCCAAACGGGTTGGAGAGGTGTCACTGATGTCCAAGCTTTGTTTAGCTTGTATTTCCTAAGTCGCCCTCTACAACATCCACGGATGACTTGGGATTGATTCTATTATATTCTGCCGGAAACCACACGGCTATATATAGAAATGTGTCCTCACTATATAGTATTCATCGTAACGGTAAAAAGTTTAGTTACCTGCAAGAATGGTGTCCGCAGGGTACGAAGGCGGTGTCAGCCGGCCTTGCATAGCATATTGTACACAGTAAGTCGGACTGCGCCCCACTGGAGCCAGGGGAACGGGTCCGGGCTATCGTATCCTTGGCTACTCTTAATCTGTCTACTGCTATTTCAAGGGCTTTGAGTTCTTCTTGTGTCACATCTTCTGGGTCTTCGAACAAAAATAACAGTAGTTTATGAAACTGTCCCATCATCATCAGGTCTTTTTAGTCTCCACTGCAGGAGCACGCCCTCTTTGTACTACTAGAACCATATATTAGCCAAAACAGTCAGAGGATTTAGCCTAAACTCTCCACGCTGGCCAGACGAATTGAAGAGGTCTCATATCAATGAGACCTCCAAATCAAAAACATCAGTTTTTATATGCTTCGTTAGCTTGTGTTTCCTAAGTCGCCTTCTACGACATCCACGGGAAGACTTGGAGTGGTCTTATACTACTCTGCCGGGAACCACACTGCTTAATGTGAACTGTCGCATATCGAGGAGTATTGAAATACGAGTGTGTTTAAAACCTTTTTACAAGCTTTAATTTAGCTTGCCCTGTTTGTTTATTTGTTTTTTGGGTCAAATCTTGCAAGTTAAATTTAAGCCACTTCCCGGTTTCCGATTCAGATGATATTTTTTATGCTAATGTAAATCAGATGACAATGCAATATTATTATGACAACAAGCTGATCTGATGATGGAGCCAGAAGGTGGCTATAGGAACCCTGTAATAAAACGACGCAACCCCATCGAGTTTGAGCTTGACATTTGTATTGATAAGTACTTACGTTTCACAATAAAAGCTTGGACAATTTTTTTTTATTACTTTTTTGTTAATTTTTTACGACGAATTTTTTACACGAATTTTTTAATACCTAGTTATTTGAAGTTTCAAACACAATCTAATTATTCTTTATTTACGTCACGTGATAGCTCAGTGGTTTGAGCATGGTCGTATTTAGACCAGGGCCGCGAGTTCAAGTCCTGCTCACGTGTATTGTTTCACCATTTCATATTTCATTATGTAATTTGAACATTTTAGTATTAAATCTTGAATGCCTAAAAATATACTAACATTTGTAGAATGAAAATTGCCTGGTCTTGGTTTTGCCGATCAAAAACTCCAGACCGTCCAAGTGGAATAGAGGCTCCGTGACCAAAGCCTTCGTTATTTTATCTAAATGCTAAAAAAAGCAAAACATAAATTAACAATCATAATGAAGTATAAAACTTAGTAAAAAAACGCAATAATTAACTAGTTTTTATTTTACATATAAGTAGCACCCCGGGCTCCGAAGCAGCACAGCTGAGGATGCAACCGGGAACGCGCTTAGACGAAGAAGATGAAGTAGAACCTTGTTGTCATTATTTCTTCCTAGTAGCATTACCTATTTGGGATAAATGTGAACACATTTACACCTACTTATAGTGTTTGTATTACTCACAAGTTTGTGTAGTGTATAAGGCATTATGGTCCGAGAGCTGGCACGAATTTTTGGGTAGGTATTTGAGGAAAGTTGAAAACTTGTCACAAACCTCTCCTATTATACCCCAACACGGAACTGCAGACCTGGCTGGTGAGTAGCGGGGCTAAAGCAACCTATAAATTTTTAAGTTTTTTTTCTTTTCAAAAAAGGTATTTGAGGCAATATGCATTTTTTATATGTTGAAGTTTATTGTATAAAGGATAAAAAAATCAATAAGACAGACGATTTAGTTGGGGCTTTGATATTGCACATATAAGTAGCATCCCGGGCTCCGAAGCAGCACAGCTGAGGATGCAACCGGGAACGCGCTTAGACGAAGAAGAAGAAGTAGAACCTTGTTGTCATTATTTCTTCCTAGTAGCATTACCTATTTGGGATAAATGTGAACACATTTACACCTACTTATAGTGTTTGTATTACTCACAAGTTTATGTAGTGTATAAGGCATTATGGTCCGAGAGCTGGCACGATTTAGTTGGGGCTTTGATATTGCCAGGCACGTGCAAAAGTATTTTTTAAAAAAAAATATAAAAAGGGTATTAGAGGCAACTTGAAATTTTAATAGGGTATAACTTATAACTAAAAAATAAGATTCTCAAAAAGACAGGTCATTTTGATGGGACTTTCTACCTGCCAAGTCAATCTAAATAAGCCAAAACGGTTTAGTCTGCAGATCCTTTTGTACCTTTGTATTCAATAAATAAATAAATATAATAGGAGAGGTATGTGACAAGTTTTCAACTTGCCTCAAATCAGCTCTCGATCTATTAAGTTCGCCCTTTGTACACTTTTTATGTGCAAAAAAGTTTAAATAAATTTGAGTCGAACTCGTACATGAAGAGCTCCGTAACTCCGTACAGTGTTGAAAAACCACTATTACGAGTAGCTATATATATGTCGCAGTACTCGCAGTTGAATGGTATAATATAATCCGCTAATTTACTAAACCTGTAGCTGTTTGGCATTACACCTCGGTTCAGCTGGATTGTCAATGTGTCACGTAAGTCACGTTTAACAAACCAGCTAACCACGTACCTATAGACCGCAGAAAAGATTTTGCAGGCATGTTATTATCAAACAAATTAATGACTGGAATTAAAATAAAACCTCAATTCAACTTCTTACTACGTATTCTAGTCTCCAACATCATAGAACACCATTATGGAATAAAACAAAGTTCTATGCAAGTCGATACAGAAAAGTTTGTTAACGCGACATAATCTCAATAGCGTAGCGGTTTCTATCGGCCTTAATTTGATTCACGTAGATTCTCTATCTTGCCGGAAGGCGGGCGTCGAAATAACTATATGAAAACCCAAGCTCAAGATCTGCTTTATTCTTCTTAACCATTAGCAGTCCAAAATCATAAACGATGTCTCCGATATATCAAAGAAAACAGCTTACTCTCGGCACGCTGTAAAGAATTCCAAACTAAAATCTACAATCTTACGTCGTGCGCCGCGACATCGATGAATACAAATCGTTCATGCCATTCTGCGTATGAGGGTTCAGTTATTTAACGCTGTTTTACAAAACTGAGCTGTAATGCCAAACAGCTAAAGGTTTAGTGAATTAGCGAATTATACCATTCAACTGCGACATATCTATTACGGTTTAAGAGATAGAGCCCTGTGACAGACGGCCGGGCAGACGGACAGACAGCGGAGTCTCAGTAATAGGGTCCCGTTGGCACCCTTTGGGTACGGAACCCTTCTTCCTCTTCTTATTTTCGTGCCAATTGGCTAGAACGACACGGAACCCTAAAAACACAATTTTGACACGTTAAAATCACATGAGTAATTGGAAGAACGAATAAATGAATGAACCTCTGGCGCTAGCTTGGGCTGCAGCATACTGATGAGACAGCCGGCGACTGGTGCCATCGCGACGTAGTAATGTACTCTATCAGTGTCGGGCAGGCCCCGGGCTACCAGCCTTGCAAAGCCCGCGCCGCCACCGCCGCGCACGCACACTCGGGATATCACAGCCATTAGGATCTAGAATACGGAAGATAATCGATAAAGAATGTTGAGCAAGCGTTAGGATAGTAACAAATTTAGTTTCTTTTTTCTTGGGAAAACAGTTGTGATCTAGTGTAAGTATGTATAAGGAGACGTCATTGCCTATTTTGCCCGCCATGCAATGGATGCTGGGTATTAGGCTGACGGTATCCACGAAAAATCATAATGGCGCTTGTTTGTTCGTTGACAATGAACGCTTATACCGCCATCTATCCGAAATTAAGCGGCACCACTACGAATCTACCTTCTTTCGAACTAGTAGCACCATCTGCCGATAAACCGCCGTGCCGATAAACTGCCTGGCAGCTTGGCGAAATAAAATAAATTGTAAAATAGATTTAAGTTTCTGGGAATAAATAAATGAAAATGCAAATCTAGGTACAACATTTAAACAAAAAATCGAATAAGGTACCTACGCTCTAAAGTATGAAGGTTTATTTATTTACTTATTTAACATTATTACAGAGAATTGTAACCGGCGGACTTAAGGCGGTTGGCCTTTTCTGCCAGTCAACCTACAGGTGGTACTGAAATGAAATCATTTCGGAAATAGTGCAAAAACTGAAATGCTTGTTGAAATGGTTGCCATGCAGTTCTCCTGTATTTGATATTGAATGACATTCTCCAAGATCTACATTTACCTGACAAGTTCTTCCAAGTAGTAACTCATTCTGATTATCGCTGGCTTCCGGTTTACTGAGGAGGTAAGGCGCTAGGTATAGAGTCATCTCTAGGGCTCGTGCTAATCCATGATAGAGGTCGAAACACGTTGCACACAGCTTGATTTGACGGGACTCTAAGTGGGCATCCACGTTGACTCTGTCCATCTAAGGATATAAGAAATAACAGATGTATGAAAAAGTTGAATAAATGTGAAAAAATGGTTTATAATGGATGATAAGGCGATTATGGACAATTACTAATTAAGATAAGCGGGTCACTCACGAGAAAAATCAGCTACTGGCCGACATGTTTCGACCTCATCCGGAGATCGTCATCAGGGCGAATGTGATGCGCGACGTCACACGACGACGTCCCAAACCACACGTGATTAGTAATGTCTGTGTCTCACGTGAGTTATAACCAAAAAAAAGATTATGGACAAAAAATATTATTTGATTAAATGAATTCTGCGACCAAGCATCCGGCGATTAGATAAATGCTGAATTAATGACGGAGTGAATGATTGAGCGGATGAAAGAACCAATTAAATAAGAATGAATGACTTGAACTATTGAGTGCATGAATGAAAAAAATAGTAATTAACTTGTGAAGAAATACACACATACATTTTCTCGTCTTTATTTATCCTTAAAGCGGCAGACAAAGCATTTTGGGTCTTGGGTCTAAGCAGACAAAGTCTTTTTTTTAAGCTAATTAGAGCGAACGAATGATAGTGTGAATGAACGTTTTCGTTTTATGGAAAATGTAACCAGTACAAATTTTGTTCACTTGTTCAAAATTCCCCTCTTGCCTACCTCTTGCATCATGGTGATGAACTCAGAGAATGCCCAGTTGAGTTGACTGAGCAGCGAATTGAGGAATGCTGCCGACTCCTTGGGATGCTGCGTCAAATAGTCTTTGATGCGGTTCTGGATCACTTCTGAAGGACATGGACCTGCAACCGCACTATCTTGGTATCAAGATACCTACCTACTTCATTGGAAAAAAAAGTAAATACCAGCTGCTTCGCCTGCTTCTCATCTCATGCAAATCGTAAAATTTGACCCATTCAAAAAAACGTACTCTGCTAGAAGGCAAAAATCCTGTATTATTTTTAGATGTCACTAGTACCTATCTCGCCCGCTAGCATACAAGTCATACAATGGATGCTGGGTATTTAAACTGACAGTATCTACGAAAAATCAGAGATGGCGCTTAATGTTTGTTCGTAGAAGATGAACGCTAAACCGCCTTTTTTTTCGAAATTCAGCGGCACCACTACGAAACTACCTTCTTTCGAACAAGTAGCTCCATCTAGCTACAACATTCTAAAAATCAAATTACGCTTCAAAGTATGATGGTTGTCAGTTGTCTAGTAGTTGTTCGTCCGTGCTACAAGGCACCGTTACAGAGTTATTTACTTACCGAAACACTGACTCATGAGACCGGCGTCTACTTTGGCACCCAAGTTGTTGACTGTCGGCTCTCTGTCACCATACCTAAAAAGATAATGTTCATGATATCTATCTAAGTAGTACTTACCTAGCACAAAAGATGTCAATAAGATTTTTGAAAAACGTATATGAGTAGGTATACAAGGTATAATAAATCCAACCACGGGGTATAGATCACTATCTTCTTCGTCTTAGCGCGTTCCCGGTTGCATCCTCAGCTGTGCTGTTTCGAGGCCCCGGGTGCGCTTTCCTGCTTTATCTTCTCCAAATATAACATGCATGTCAATGGTCACCCAAGGATGCCAAAGACCTTGCAAAATGGAAAAGAAATAGCCGGAGCAGTTTAAATGATTTGGCTATAGTTTTACGACCGGCCGCCTGCCTGACATCAACCCACTTTGGGAATGTATTTGTGTGAAAAGTTTTACAACCGGCCGCCGCCCGACGTTAACCCTCCTTGGGAATGCAATTGTAGCACGAGATGTTTGTGCTACTTACGACATCCACAGGAAGAGATGGAGTGGCCCTATTCTACTCTGCCGGGAACCACACGGTTGAAGGGGTATAGGTCACTATAGTATAATGTAATTTAAATAACAGTCAAAAAAACAAAAGCCGATGCGAGCTGATCCACATCAGGCCCGTGTAAACTAAAAGTTAAAATACATACATCAGCGCATTTCTTTACATGCTTAAATGATATTATGAACCACAAAGCAATATAGCGGCCTCTGCACCAACGTTTTCGGCAAAAGGTGAAGATATAGGCAAATGGCCTTGAAGTGTGAAATAAATTGTTAACTTGTAAATATGGTGATAATTTCCATATTGCTCTTCGTCATGCACTAGATAGCCCTTTAAATTATTTTATGAACTGCCGTTGAAACTATTATTGGTGATCCGTCTAGCTTTAAAACTTGCCGTGGCCATTTTGGCGGAGGCAAGTTTTAAAGCTAGACGGACTAATGTAAATACTTTCAACGGTGGTTCATAAAATAATTTAAAGGGCTATCTAGTGCATGACGAAGAGCAATATGGAAAAGAATTTCAAATGAGGGCGCCACTTCAAGGCCATTTGCCTATACCTTCACCGGGAAATTTGAAAAGCACTTATCAATTGAATAATTTTTTTTGTTTTGTTTTTTAAGTTGTTTATTAGGACTATGGAATCTAAATGAGACACTTTAAAAATGGGTATAATACCCTATTCAGCCTATCCTAGAATAACATAGCTACCTAAATTCCATTAAGATATTAAAACAATAAATCAGATTAGCCACCAGCCCATATTTTATTCACCACTGATCAGCAGAGCGTGGCTATATCTAATTGAATTGGTTCCAGTGAGTTCCAGTGACGTCTGGACTCCGATTGGACGTTTAGCAAAATTTTATTTAATTACAAAAGATATGATCTTATTTTTCTGAGTTCGTGGTTTGCGCAGCAGTATCTTTGCTTTACAGACAATGAATAAGACAAATACGGCTGCAGGATTTAATTGCTTTCAGATATTTATTGTTATATTTTTTTTACTTTACAGCAAAAAATGTAGTAAAAGGCAGACCTGAGAGTACTCGACTTTTATTCATACTCTCAGTTTTAGAAAGATCTGCAATGTTGCAATAAAATGTCCGTAGGAAACCAATGTTACGAATGTATCGCGCTCTGGTCGAGGCATCATATAAATTCGAAATAAGCCCTTTTCATTGCGGCTGCATGATTAGGCGTCAGGCGGTCAAATTGTTTCAGTCGACAACTACGTCGTAACTAAGTACCAGTGGAGGACTTACTTTGCCGCCAGTAGGCTATTCATATTTTGCCGCCCCCATTGGCGGATTCACACATTTGCCGCCAGTGGCTATTAATATTTGAAAAAAAAAGCAACGTAGAGTTGTACGTGGGGTGGCTCAATCGCTATTACACGTGCGGGCGTTTAGACATCTAGCGGCAGGTGGCAAAATGTGCCGCCCTCTTAAAACTGCCGCTCTAGGCTCCAGCCTAATCAGCCTGCTGGTAATAAGTACTTATCAGTAGCGACTGATAAGTACTTAGGTATTTTGCGAAAAGCCCTGAACTAAATTGACTAAACTATTAAAGAAATGAGGACCTATAGATAGAGTATAACAAAAAAAATATTTAAACACAACATGACAGAGTCCTGCGTTCTTCAAATAAATTGACCCTAGTTATTCCTTCTCACCGTACTGGTATTTTCTCTAATTCTTTCGCCGTTACGGCAGTAAGGCTTTGGAACGCGCTTCCTGACACTGTTAGGACTGCCACTAGTCGCACTGGCTTAAAGGCCTTGTTGATCAAGCATATGCTCGCTCAGTCCAATCAAGTGTAATACCTATGTACGTACTTAATTGCTGCATTTGTAATATCGTTATGAGATACTATTATTTATTAGTAGTGTATTTTATAGATGAATATAAGTATATAGTATGTATCAATGTATGTATATTTATGTAGATATTTATATTATTGAAGTATAGTAAGTATTAATAAAGTAGTTTATGTAGAAATTAAATATATATCTGAATGTGAAATAAATATCTTTTGTACCCATATTGAGTTTTCTAACAACCCAAAGGTTGGCTGTCAGATAATGCTTTCAGCATTAAGTCCGCCTATTGTGCTATACAAATTGTATTTTGTACAATAAAGTTTAAATAAATATACTCGAAATGTTGTGTTTAAATATTTTTTATGTTTGCGAGTTGGTTGTGCGTATAAACCTTGAATGGTTTTTGCTTATCCATTTCGATGTACTAATTATGTTTTTGTAAATAAAGAAATAAAGAAATAAATAAAATAAATTAGCCAAAGAACTAAGAAAAGAAGTAAACGGAAAATGCCACTCTAAGCAAAAACTTGCGGCATCTTCCCAGTATTAGGGTTCCTATCTTAGCCACGAAACTAGGGCAGATAGTAAGAAACACTATAAAAGTAAGCCCTATCTAAAAAGTTCCGAGACGCCGCGACTCGTCAAAAATAATGAAATTGCCAGGAATCAGATAATAAATTCAGAACTCGGGATAACCCTAATGACTTGTGTTCTAGGACAACTGAACGGTGTAACTTTTCTTGTTTTTCTGTGAGACATTCTGTAAGTTTGTTTTATTGCTGGCTTATTTATTTATATATTATTAAAAATAGGAAAAAAAGGAAATTAGTTTTACTGCGTTACTACTACTGACTACGTTTCTATGGAAAAGACTGATTCTACCAAGGGGATTAAAAACCCGATATGGACAAACAGGTCTGGGAGGAATGAAAAAGATGTGAAATGTACAGGATGTCCGGCGGCAGAATTTGAATTTCTTTTGCCAAAATTTTAAAAAGTAAAAACTTAGGGTGGAAATTTTGACACCATTTCATTTGTCTTTTGTGCGGATTCGTTTACCAAAATGCCTCAGTGGACGGGTTTCAGCAAGACGCCGCAGACTGTTAGAGACACCATGACTTTACGTGCGTCATTTTTTTCACAATAAATTGATCGATTCGGAGACATCGCCTGGCCGCCATGATCACCAGATCTCACTCCAATGGATTTTTTTTATCGATACTTGAAAAGTTAAGTTTATGTAAACAATCCTACCATTATATAAGAACGAAATTACAATATCGTTCGAGAAGTAACCGATATTCGACCGTTTCTTTTGCAGCGCGTAGCACGGAATCACGGAATACTGTCCACAGATTCCACGAATGTGTACGGCGCGAGGGAACATTTAGACGGCATTATTAAATAAACGGGCAAGTGCGAGTCGAACTCGTACATGAAGGGTTCCGTACCACCGTATAATGTTTTAGAACGCTGATGAAACACGCTTGTCTCTTGTATGACGACCCCCTTAATTTTTAAATTTATTGAATTTTTAGTATTTGTTGTTATTGTGGTCATAGTAATACATAATTGGTGAAAATTTAAAGTATCTAGTTAATGCCATTATAAAGACCAAGTTAAAACACTGAAAAAAAAACGTTTATTGCATGACGACCCCCTTTAATTTTTAACTATTTTTTATTTTTAGTATTTGTTGTTATAGCGGCCACAGTAATACATAATCGGTGAAAATTTCAAGTGTCTAGCTATTACGGTTCAAGAGATAGAGCTCTGTGACAGACGGACAGACAGACGGACTGACGGACAGACAGCGGAGTCACAGTAATAGGGTCCCGTTTGCACCCATTGGGTACGGAACCCTAAAAAAGATCCGTATTATCATTATTGATTTTACTTTAATTATATGAAAATACAGGTTGACTTTTTATTCACCAGCTAAATTTTTAGACCAAGTTTAGTCCATGATACAGAACTACTTTCCATAAAAACAATTAAAGAGAAACTAAAATATTTGCCTTCCCATACAAATCAGCGCTCAGCCAAAAGGATCTTGTATGGGAGGACCATTTTTTTTTATCGATTTTCATTAAGTTTTATTTATAGACTGTAGTTAAGTATCGTGGACTGAACTTGCTCCAAAAATTTGGCTGGTCTTTAAAAAGTCATCCTGTATACTGTAGTTTTTTTCTAGTGCATTTTATAATTCAAAATCTGCCATCGGACACCCTGTACTAACTGTTGCTCCCCCTACCACTGGTATGACTCTCCATTGATTCAGAGTAACATATATACCTACTACTACTACAAACGAAACAATTTATCTTTACACACGTCGATGTGTGAGTTTTATACTTAGGGTCGCACCGCAGAATTATTTTAATACTTACCTACTAACGAGTTCGACATATTTACGATTATATTTTTCCATACCGGAAGATTTGCGAACACTATGACGTAAAAAATATTTTGTTTTATATGTATTAAATGTTACAGAAAAGTCGGAAACAGCTACGTAATATCACTTCACAAATATTTTTCATTATGTCCATTGTCCATTTCACCTATAGTTCACTTTACTGATTATTATTGAGTCATTTATAATGTAACGCACTAATTTCACTAATTCACTATTGTAATATAGTAATTTGCATATTCGGCGCAAAACTATACGGTAATTATATGAATAAATTCAATAAAAATAAACAAATGTTTATCACGCTTACACACAGCATGTCAAGTTGTCATTGTCAACAATGGCATTTAGCACTATAACCCGCGGAAATCTAGTTGGCATCTGCGTGTATGTGATTACCTGTGAGCGAGGAGCCTATGTAACATTACCGGATTGCTTATTAGCAATCCGGTAATGTTACAATCTCGCTCTTGTGTATCTCCCGCCAATGCGAGAAGGGTATATATATCAAGATGGTTGCTGGGTAATAACGTGAAATTATATTGTTGCTTTGCTTACCTGTTTTCATCATTTGGAAATGTATGAAATATACGTTCCTTAGAGTATTGGGTGGATAAACAATTATTATACGCGCACCTTCTCACCATGATGGTTACTATTGGTTGGCAGTTCTCAAGACAACACACGTCGCGTATTGCGTGCGGCTAGCCGCTAGCCGTCAAAGCTCACAAAGTGCGGGGGAGAGGTGCGGGGACGCCAATTTGCGGGAGACGCTGTGAGATACCATTCTGTTTGACTCTTATGTATTCTGTGCCCCTACGAAGTTCTTCAATGTCTTTCCAAGTAGGTAAGTTACAATAGGAATTTCTATAGGTACAATATTATTCAAGTGCAATAAATAATTTTTGTATTAGTATTCAGTATATTTACTTACTCGTTCCATCGTAGGTACCTAAGTATGGTGAACTCAAGTAGAAAAACAAGCACATATTTCATATACTTCGCTATATGTTTGTCTGGATACCTACGCAGACACCAAAATATACGAAATCGATAGATCGTTACTGTAAGTTTAGTTTGAGAGATTTTATTTATGTGACTTTTTATTGCACACAATACGCTATTTTGCATCAAGTCAAATAAGATACTTTAAACATTTTCTATGGGATTTGTATTAAATATCGATTTATGACGTCATAGTTCTTTGGAGTCAAATAACGCTCTTAATATCCGTTTTTCTGCATTATTAATAAATCTAAAATCACGTTCAAATTGGATGTGATCAATGACAAGTGTCATTATTTTGTGAAGTTTTATTCTATTAACTTTACCAAATAATTTATTTTTGACCCACCAAAATACCCAATTAAGTAAATAAGACACATATATAGATATGTATGGAGATAAATGCAAGTATACAAAAGGCGACCGTGTACAGAAATCTCTTCCAGGCAATCTTAGGGTAAGTAGTTACGAATTTTAGGTGGGTTACAATTTACAACTAGGAATTTAAAAAGGTATTGAATAACTTCAAAGTTAATAGCAGTTAGATAATACAAAAATAATGGAGAATATTCTTCGGTTTATCAATATAGTAAACATTTACAAAGATACCTACAGCGCATCGAATACTAGATCGTGACGGCAATGCGCTGTATCTTCGTCATTATTCGCTAATCACATAAGTAAAAGAAATATGTATATATATTTTTTATAATTACTCTACTAATATTTTTAGTCTACATTAGTATTAGTAGAACTTACTTTGCAGCCAAGTGCGGCCACTGTCGATGCCGGAAACCGAACCCGGAGCCGTGCCAAAACCGCACCAGCACCCAGTTGGACTGCGCCCACGCTCTGTTCTGGTACGGCTTCATCAGTTCTTCAATCATGCACATCTGTCTAGGAAAAATGAAGAAACGTATCAGTAAGAGTAAGAGTTACCAAGTAAATGGAATAAACATATTATAGTTACCGAGAAAACCAAAGAAATGTATCTCAGTTACCAAGTAAATGGAATTAAGTAACCAAGATAATGATAGAAATGTATCTTAGTTACCAAGAAAATACAATAAAATGTTTTGAAAAAAAAATTCGGCAAATTGACAAGCAGTCAATGAATGACTTGCGAACTACTTCTGAACTTGCCGAACAGATCTGTTGACCAACTAGTGAACGAATGATATGTAAGAGCGACAGAGCAAGAGTTCATCATTAGTCTGGATAAATTATTAAATCGTGTATGTACGAGTATAAGCCGTGTGGTTCCCGTCAGAGAAGAATAGGACCACTCCAAGTCTTCCCGTGGATGTCGTAGAAGGCGACTTATCAAACACAAGCTAAATAAGCATCAATGGGATACCTCTCCAACCCGTCTGGCCAGCGTGGAGAGTATTGGCTAAATCCTCTTGTCTGCTCTGGCTAATCTATGGCTCTGGTAGTACAGAGGGACTAAAAATGACCTGGATGATGATGATGATTAACAAGTATATTTAAATAAAACTTACTGCTTTAACGGCACCTTTTCAATAGCCCTCATCGTCACCTGTTGGGTCGCGAACGAAGCCAAGGTCTGAACGAGGGACTCTCTGGTACTGGCCAAAACTATTCGAGAGTCAGCGAACTCCGCGCACAGGAATGATGCACAGGACACAACCAGATCGTCCCATTCTGTTTCAAACAAAAGCATCTACCATCACTCCCAAAGGGCTTGAAATGTACCTTCCTATGGCTCCTCCAGCCTCCACACGTTGGGCTCATTGCGTCAATCACTGTACATTGCTTTTTAACTCATAAAAGCTTTTGAGACTTTGTGAATGGACCTAAAATCTGTGCAATGATGGCCGATCGTGTAGAGGAGCCAAACCCATCTTGTGTCTCTTTCCCTCTTATTGGGATTTACTGTTGCAAGATTGAAACTTCGCCAGCATCAAAGAAAAAACAGTGATCATTAAATCAGTAGCTTTGAAATACTCTTACTCTCTTCTGTGGTTATACTATTTAACTAATTTGAGGAGTGCAGTAGTTTTATAAATACAGCAGAGGGTATTCACCTACTATCGAAATCCTCTACTATTTTTCAGTCGCTCGGCAGTCGCTCTGAGTAAAAACCAGTAATCCCGGGCTCCGAAGCTTTACCGCTGAGGATGCAAGCGGGAATACGCTCGCATGATGATGATGAGAGAGAGGGTACCTGGGACCTGCAGGACGGGTACAGTGGGATGCATGTACAGCCGCAGCGTGTTGCACAATTCTAACATGGCGTCCACGTGGTATTCCGGCACAAAGGCAAACAAGGAGTCCGCATAGTCCGTAGCCTCTGTAAATGGAGAATAGTATCCTGGGTCAAAAATAAATTATTTGGCTCGAAGGACCACAATTAATGTTCGATTTTGAAAAGAAACATTTGTTCACTTGAATTACTTATATTGTTATTTGATTTGACACTGTTTTAACATTTTTAATTATTTTTTAAAGTGAGAGCACATTGAAGCTTATGGCTGCTGTTGAGGAGAAGAGAGAGGGGAGAAGGGCGCGGGGCGCGGGTTGTCACTTGCGTTTTGTTTTTGATAAATGTTTTGATATTAAAATTTCTTTTTAACAGTACTGTTAAGAGAATAAAACGTCACAAATCATCATCATTAGGTCTTTTTTAGTCTCCACTGCAGGAGCACGACCCTCTCTGTATTTATTACAGAGCCATATATTATCCAGAGCAGTCAGAGGATTTGGCCTACACTCTCCACGGTGGCCACGGGTTGGGGAGGTCTCATTGATGTTTATAAGCTTTGTTTAGCTTGTGTTTCCTAAGTCGCCTTCTACGACATCCACAGGAAGACTTGGAGTGGTCCTATTCTCAATCTCTCTCAATCAAGTGGTCCTATTATCATATCCTCGTCATTGATCATATCCATATATAACATTTTTGTTTTTTTACCCAGAAAATTTTGAAAATAGTATCTGATATGAGATGTTTGTGCGACACCCACAGGAAGAGATGGAGTGGTCCTATTCTAGGCTGGAACCCACACGGCGATAGTAAATTGATTGTAACCAGGTAAGTACTAACGGCTGGTTGCTCCAAGTTGCGTATTGGAACCGAGGCCTGGTGTCGTGACTCTTGAGGTTTGTGTTTGTGGGCTGGTGATAAAGCATTGAATTATATGATACAATATTCTTAAAAATATGTCTACATATAAATAAATCTTGTAAGTAGATGAAGTAAAATGTCATAGAAAAAAAAGAGCAGAGAAAATAGAGTCATATTTTGTGTGTCAAACACAAAAATCGATAAAAAAATTTCGGCCTCTCATACAAATCAGCGCTCAGACCTACGAACAATAATTCTCTAGAATCGTAAGTAATCCCGAAAAATCATTCCACGTGATATGTACCGCGGCGTTCGGGGCTTAAAATATGAACAGCGCGGCGCGACAGTTCACCGTGACACTTGAGTCGTGCGGTTGCGTCGCAAGAAGTTTACTTTGAGAATATTGCTGTATTTTTGCGATAATCGATTCATTAAAAATGCCGTGAAGTGGTGTAGAAGCCATACAGACATGAAAATTAGTTATTAAAAAAAAAGTAACACGTAAACTAGGTTATTTATTTAAGCGTAGCGTACTGCATAATAGGTACCATCTGCGCATTGTATCTCACCGCTAATTGCGTTGGCTGCCCCACCCACCCGACCGTCGACGACGCGTGACCTTGTCGCGACCAGCATGCATCTTTGTCTATGTGTGCGTTCGAGTGTTTCGTTGTAATTACTGTACGTTTGTTTGCATAAATGGAATCAGAATCGAAGCGGTGAATGTAGGAGCGTTAGGTTTCTAGATAATTATTTTTCGATGGCTCAGACAGACGAATTTTGTATGGGAGGACGAAAAATTTTTATCGATTTATAATTTTTTTTTGTAGAGAGTAGTTCAGTATCATGGAGTGAACTTGCTCCAAAAATTTGGACAGTGTTTAAAAAGTCACCCTGTATATATGCAATTTCATTGAACTTACATAATTTTGCCGAAATCTGACATGTCGGCTCAAAATAAAAGCTAGACTACGCACTCGTATGTATGGAAAAGTCTGATTCTGTCTAGAATAGGGTAAAGCTCGTACAGAAGTCAATAAATTTAGTTAGCTTAACTTAGGTTAAGATCGCCTCACCTTTGATCCGAACTGGAAGTGTATTCAAGTTGTAGAGAGGCATAACTATTACCAAGTAGAGAACTCTTCCCCGGCAGAATTTCTTTACTGGCAACCTAAGTCATAAAAGTATTTATTATTGCTTATCTTAAGGTGAAGATATAGGCAAATGGCCTTGAAGTGTGAAATGAATTGTTAACTAGTAAATATGGTGATAATTTCCATATTGCTCTTCGTCATGCACAAGATAGCCCTTTAATATATTTTATGAACTGCCGTTGAAACTATTATTGGTGATCCGTCTAGCTTTAAAACTTGCCGTGGCCACTTTTGGCGGAGGCAAGTTTTAAAGCTAGACGGACTAATGTAAATACTTTCAACGGTGGTTCATAAAATAATTTAAAGGGCTATCTAGTGCATGACGAAGAGCAATATGGAAATTATCTCCATATTTACGAGTTAACAATTTATTTCAAATGAGGGCGCCACTTCAAAGTCATTTGCCTATGTCTTCACCTTAAACAGTATCCTACATCTTGATATCAGATTTCAGGTTGCAACTTGACACATACAACGTGTTAATGAACTAACGCAGAACCTCTCAGATGGTACCTCAGCCCATGAAACTGAACAACTTTTGTTCTACAACGTTCTGAAAATGCCAAAAGTAAAATTCGGATTTTCATATAAATTGATTTGAACAGCTGATCAGTATTTATGAAAGTTCAAATTTATTTTTGGGTTTCGTGAAAGTTTTATAACGAAAGTTGTTCAGTTTCATGGGCTGAGGTACCATCTGAGAGGTTTTGCGTTAGTTCATTAACACGTCCTTCGACAATATTATACACCTGTTGAGCCGTGGTTCCCCGCACACCATGCCTAGTAGGAAGATCTTCCCTTTGTGGAGATCAAGCATATCACCGCTACAGCATTGGCAAAGCGGACCCCATCATCAAATTACTAAGGCGGTGAACCCACTGCACCGCGCACCGTCGCGTTGACGCGTTTACAGTGTGTTGGACTAGGCGAGTTTTCTATACAAATTGAGACACTTGCATACAATGTTAAAACCTGCGGCACGGTGCGCGGTGCAGTGGGAGCACCGCCTAAGGATGCATTATAGAAACTTATTAAGATGAGAGAAAGCTGGTGTGTAACCTGTATATGCGTAGCGTAGTCCGTGTCCGAAGCCATTCTGAGGGAGTGGAGTGCCCCAGCAAAGTGCTTCGCCAGCTCCTGTTGTCTTTGTTTGGTCCAGATTGCGCCGATTACCCAGCCCATTTGTAATGCACCAGCTTCCAGCTTTTCCTGAAAAATATTAATTCAAACAAAAATTCCCATTCATCACCACTGGGGACAAATGGGGATTTTAATGGAAGTCTGTGCTCTCTGTCTGGAACTGTGAAATAAAAGTCATTAACATTTGTCCCTACCCCAGCAGGGTTGATGTAGTGGTGACAATCAAAAAACACAAAACTAAAAATTGATCCATTTGTCTCCAGTGGAGACGTTCCGACTGGGGACGAATAGGATATATCCATTTCGATATACTTCCTTGGGGAAAGTTTATCAGTATAATGGACTGAGTCTACCCTTAAAATAGTTTCAGTATATTTTCTTAGAACTTGTATACTATATTGATTTGTACTATGAACATTTCTTAGTGGTCTTTAGCGGTATCTAGTATGTAATAGAATACAAATAATGAGGTAACACCTCTTACCTCGTATATTGTCTTGGACCTCTCTAGTTCTTTTAGTATCTTCTCCATGATTTGTTTCTTCACTTTGTCTTGTTCTGTCTGCTCTTTTTTATTTTCTTAAAACATTGGCAATGTTGAATTAGTAACAGTACCATGATGGATCTTACAATCAACAAAATATTAAATTCGCCTGTGAGACACAATTCACCGCAGAATTTACGAATAGGGTGTTAGACAACATTTAAAATAAACCATAATTTTTGTCATCCTATCAGATAAGGGCGTATTGAAACATATTTCACTTAATTATTATATAAATAATTCATGATTTTTGAGAAATAGACAAATAAAGTTACAATATATTTTATATTTTTTATCTATGACGAAAACGCCCTGTGAATAGCGTCTTCTCCGATGACGTCACACAAGAGTAACAGTAGTATATAAATATCATCATCGTCACCATCATCATAATCACCATTATCATCATTATCGTCATCAGCTTTAAGTATATAAATGTGAATATAGCGTCTGTTTGTGTAAATAAATAAACGTTACGTACCTGCATCATTCTGCATTTCTGTGGATACTGTATAAATGCGGTACTCTATGTCGTGTAGACAGTCTGCCATATCCAGCTGGTTGTCTCTCAGCTCACAAAGCTGACAAAGGAAAATGACTTAATAGTGATAGCGTAGTCTGTTCAGGTAAAGTAGAAAAAATATGTGTTGGGTGTGAGGCAGAGTTCTCTCTGCCATCTGAGTATCTGAGTAAGAGGAATAGAGGCATCTCCACTTAACTCCACAGACAAGAGCAAGCTTTTAAGTTAAAAGAAGAAGAGATACCCATTTAGGGTGATGTCAGAATTTGCGAAGTGTACACGTTCAGATAACAAAAATATAAAAATACACATTACTTGATACTTATAGGTATTAAGTGTTTTTACCTTCTCAGCATGTTTAATAGCAGCGCCATGGTACAAAGCTAGTAGACCATCAAGTAGTCGCAAGTGTGCTGATCTGACATCAATGGCACCTGCTCCTGGCATCATAGACCTTGCTCCTTTCAATGCTAGTGCTGTTTCGCCTGTCGTTCTGATAACAGAAAGAGACAGCACTTATAACGTTCTCGTCCTTTTGAACAAGGTCAGCAAAGTAGACTAACAAACTACCTAGTCTTAACGTGCATGTTTAAGGGACTTCTTTTTTTGCTTCCGCCATCAGTTCGTTCATCGTTTGACCGCCAAACGATCAACGTAGAGGTGAAACACGTGTTACGAGTACGATGCAGCAGCATAGGCATCACAGATCCACCACTACTAGACTTGCAACGATATTGCTAGAAAGAGACTGTCAAATGCACTGTATTTGACAGTCTCTTTCTAGCAATACGTGAGTGTGAAAGAAACGCTGATATGTTTTTTTGTCTCTATAGGCGTGGCTGCTATAAGCTGGCCTACTGTCAAAATCTGGGCCAAACAAACCACAAAACGATCGAAGAAAGTTATTAATTTTAGGGATTTTATCATTTAAAAGGTGATTTAGGGTTTTATTTGATTTAAGTTAGTAACCATAGTGTGTTCTGTGACGTGTGCAAAATATGGGTGGAGGCAACAATCAAAGATAGAAAGAGATGCACTTAAGTGGCCACGCACTATGCAGGTCTAATAGTGGTCTGTGATAGGCATGCAGCAACTATTGGTGGCGGGTATATAGGCTCGGACTGTTGGTGGCAGGCATGCTTGGACTAACAGTGGTAGGTAGGCACTGTCCGGAAATACTTTGCATTAACTAACTGGTAACACAAAGCAATTAAGTTCAATAGGGTGTACCTTTGACTCATCTTTGACTACCGCAAAGTAACACACGAATCCATTAACTTAACTAGTATAAGTTAGCAGAATACGCTGGAAATATACCTATATACCTAGTTGAAAATGTTGGATACTCATTCTGGAAATTCTTGGTGTCCAGCGATGGACGTCATGAATTTCCTGTTACGATGCTGCCCGACGATTGCTTTTGGGGCGGTCCGTATATTTAGACCAAGCTCTCCAAAAGCTCAGAGACGGAGCTTGACAAATGACTTAAAGCCGTAATGTCTAATTTTTGTTGTTACAACAAACATTAAAAAATAACCAGGATTTTAAAATAAAAATGATACCTGTTAGGCATTGGGGGCATCTGTGGATGCATGAACCGAGCCATTGAAGATATGACTTGTGGAAGAGTTGCAAGGCCAGGGGACCCTGCGGCCATATCACTCACACCTGGAAAAGTATTACTGTAATAGTATAAGTGACAGAACCACAAAATATATAGACATTACGCCGGGGCGCTGCACGAGTAGTCAAATTCAGCTGACACTTCAACTAACAATCCCACAGGAACTTCACGTTTTCCGGGATAAACTATGCGTAAGATATACTATGCGTTCGGGATTAAGCTTCGGGAGTAAGATCTGTAGCCACGAAACTACTTTAGAAGAGATCAGCACAAAATATTCTTACATAATTAACGCATTTAAACAAGCAAACTTACTGTTTGCTTGTTTAAATGCGTTAATTATGTTATGTAAAATAAAACCTTTAGCGAAAGACACAAAAAGTTATACTAACAGATTTAATAAATAATAGAAAACCCGTCAAGTGCGAGTCGGACTCGTACAATGTTTCAAAACGCTGAAAAAACACGTTTCTTGTATGACGACCCCTGTAATTTTTTAGTTTACTTTTTAGTTTATAATTTTTACTTACTTTATCTTATTTTTAGAATTTGTTGTAATTGCGACCACAGTAATACATAATCGGTGAAAATGTCAAGTACCTATAGATAGTTAATGCCATTATAAAGATCGAGTTAAAAACGCTGAAAAATCACGTTTCTTCGACGACGACCCCGTTTGAGTGTTAACTTTATCTTATTATTAGTATTTGTTGTTATAGCGGCCAAAGTAAGAGTATACAATCGGTGAAAATTTCAAGAGATAAGGCTCTGTGACAGACGGACAAACGCACGTAAACAGGTTATTTCGGTACGTATAGAAAAAACCACATATGACAGCATTGACAGCCACATAAATTATTTTCACAGGAAAACCATTTATAAAAATTCCTTGTGAGACTGGAAAAAATACGTTGTACGTTACATTTGAAATATTTTCTCTGTGATATTATATTCCACAAAGTAATTGCGTTCTGTCAAAGAGCTACTACAACTAGAGAAGACACCACATACTTATCACTGTTTCGTCCCCTTCAATTGAGTATATGACTGGGTAAAAAATAAATTATTTGGTACTGATAAGAGAATAAAATGTTACAAAAGAGTGTCACTTGTCATAGATTATATGCATTTTCAAAATGATTTTAGATTTATTAATCGTAATGTAGAAAAACTGATATTAAGAGCGCTATTTGACTCCAAAAAAAAAAACTATGACATCACGGTTGTGATTTTCATACAAATCCCATGCTTGTTTTGACGTTTAGAAAAAAGTGTCTGATTTGACTTGTTGTCATCTAGCAGATTGCCTATCTCCAAAAATTCACCTTAGTCGCTTGCTATCTCTTATACGCCTAGTAATTTCGACAGTTTATAAGCGAAAACCATATGAAAAAATGGTAAACATTATTATAAATGCCTTGGTTTGTCTTAAAATACTGTAATAATAATTCAAGGAACACGCAAAAGGTAAAGAAAGACCTTTCCATCTGTAAGTAAGTAACCAGATTTCACCGCCATATATTCAAAAATAGAACAGTACAGGGGCCAATGTTTGAGATAGCTGGTCTATATTATTCTATGTCAATGCGTTCCGTAGACGATTTTTTTTGTGTAAAAGCTATTACACGGTATTTAGGCGGAGCAATTTTTATGAACATCATAAAGTATATGCTATATAATGTACGAACCATATACGTTCGTGAAGAATCTTTTGATGTTCTCGTAATTACTCGCGTCGGCAGACTATAACATAGAGCTAGCGTATTTCATAAATTTTCATATAGGGTGTTTTTTGGACGGTGTGCGATAAATTTTTGAAATCTTGGAATGTCCCAAATTTCTAGTAAATGGGTAAACTTTACAGGGTTCTACTCTACACTACACTTCCGATTTTTCGATTGAGCTGAAACTTCACATACTTATGCAAGTTGGATATCAATGGAATGCAAGTACCAATGATCTGATCTCATGATGAAGCCGGAAGGTGGCCACGGCATCTCTATGGTACCTAAAACAACATAACTCCACCGAGTTTGGCCTTTTAGATGAAAGCTTGTTATTAAAAATATTTTTTAAATAAGTAATTACCTACTTGTTTTTCTTTTAAACACTTTTGTTCTTCTATTACAGTGTTAAGAGTCAACTAACCTTTAATTTTCCCAGCATGACGTAAGATCAAGTTTATCTTAGGGAGAATGTTGTGTTTCTTGATGTAATTCCTACTTCGTCAGGCAATCCGGAGGTTCTGGGTTCGATCCCCAGCAAGGGCAAGTTGGAAAATAGCTATTTTCAAATTGTCCTGAGTCTTAGTTGTTTATATATATATATATGTATTTATTATAAAATATGGTATTGTTGAGTTAGTCAACTTACTTTGGGGCTAGCTCATAATACAAGTTTAAAATTACTTTGGAGCTAGCTCATACAGTGCGTGATTTGTCATTATATATAAAGTAATTGTTAATAAAATATAGTTAGGTATGATTAAATTAAACCGACCTGTATCAATGCCTCCTGCTCGGTTGTAGCTGGGCTCGAAGCTCTGTATGAAGGGATTGTCCTCTCCCAACACGCTGATGAGGTCCTGTCTGCCATCATAGGAAACTATTAAAATATATCACCTTATTTCACTATCTGTAGTCTCACTCTGCGTATGATTCTCATCGCAAACATTTTTTTTACCGCCATTTATGTTCATCTGCTTAAGTAGATGTATTTTGTTAATCGCATTAAGATTTTCACACAAAAATAGAAAAAAAAACTAATAAATTTTGGGGGTTCCCCATACTTAGAAATAAAACTCAAAAAATTTTTAAAAATATATTATGTACATTACCATGCAAACTTCCACCGAAAATTTGTTTGAACGAGATCTAGTAAGTAGTTTTTTTTAAATCGTAAAATGTTACTTGCTGCTACGGAACCCTTCATGGGCGAGTCCGACTCGCACTTGGCCGCTTTTTTGGTCCCTTAATTCACTACGTATCCCTTTCAAACGCTCGAAAATCTTCCGCCGATACAAACTCTACGTAATACAACTTCTTGAGCTCCTTAGCGCCCCTAGAATTAGATACTTTGTCTCGGATGCCTACAACTCCATAAAGCTTAGAACACTTCATTGTGTTGATGGACGATAGGTACCTAACAGATGACTTAAGCGGTCACAATGACTATTATTTAATTGCATCATTAACAATAGGCAATAGGGACATACCGTAAAGTCCTAACGAGGAATGGCAGAACACCACCCAAACGATCCACATTGTAGAAGTCCAATTCGCCATCGATAAAGGTTCTTGGGGGAAGATGTGGTGCAAGGTGACTGTAGAATACAAAACAAGTAATTAATTAATTTTACAAAAAGATTTTTTTAGCTGAAAAAATGAACTAAAAAGTTTAAAGTGCTGCTCAAGACGACTCAATTGAGCCTAAACTCGGTGAGGTTATGTTGTTTTATCAGAGAGATGCCGTAGCCACCTTCCAGCTTCATCATGAGATCAGATCATTGGTTGATCAGATATTGCATTGTCATCCAACTTACAAAAGTACTTATGTGACGTTTCAGCTCAATCGAACAATGGGAAGTGGGTCTAATTTAGCTTGCAAGATTTGATTACGGACACACAGACCACGGGACAGATGAAACTAAATGAAACTTGTTATAACTACGTGTAATACATTCTCTTTCGTTTCACAAAAAGACTATGCCTGTCAACGATTTTTTAATGGAAATTCAACAAAAAAGATGATCATCAACATCGTCAGCTTTCCATAGCCTACAGCTGAGTATCTATGAATTTGTTGATATTTTCTAGCATAGGTACCGCCCATCTCCTTTGCATATTTCTGATAATCTGAAACTTACGGGTTTCCAAGAGGATGGTCGGACCACAGCTTAAGTACAGCAGTGAGCAGCCTCGCATGGCAACACCACGAGATAGCTGGTGAGTTGCGGGAAATGTTAAAAAGCCTCTGGAAAAATTGTAAGGATCGTTTATTTATTAAAAAAAAATACATGTAACACACAGAAATTTCACATACCTAGTTTCATTCACATTGGTACAAAAGGTGGACTTTTCCCAGAAAGTCCAGATAGTTTTGACGAAACATCAACTTTCCTGAGTCGAGGTATTTTGCCCCCATTTCCACGCAAAAGGGAAAGCAACTATAGGATCCAACTCATGTTTTCCCATCAAATGAACAAAACATAAATTGTGTGTGGTTTTCCTGGGTTTTCTTTAATGTCTTTGTCACATCTCCTACAGTCGATGCAGTCATGTCCACTACTATCATCTATTAGCTTTAAAATGTAAACTAATTTCATACAGATTCAAACATACTCATCGCGTCTTAACAGTTTAGTGCCATGAGACCCAAACAGTGACAAGTTGCTAGCGGCATTTATGCATCCTTAGATTTTTGCTCATACCCTCAATAAAAAAACTTTCAAACATCGAATTAAATACAATCAAACATTAAAGTTTATCACCATGTCCAGAATGCAGTTGTCCATGATGTACCTCTTGAACTTCTCCAGGAATATCTTCCTGGTGGAAGGTACCATGTTAGTCCCATCAGAGTTGTCCAGCAGCATGAGGAGAAACTCCAGCTATAACAGAAACAACTTTTACAAGTGATCACAATTGTAAGTACTTGAATCAAAAGCTGATATCAATTGTAATTTTAGAGAACAGTTAAGAAACTGGTCTATTGATCACAACATACCTCATGGAATCAATGGCATATTGCAGATTACAAACAAGCGTGATCCAAGTGTTGTGTCTAAAGATGCTAGAACACTCCTCTGTACCTACCTATTGTGTATGATATCTGTGTCTAGACAGGCCGTGTGGTCTTCGGCCCAGAATAAGATCATTCTATATCTTTCTGTGCCGTGTGGTTCCCAGCAGAGTAGAATAAAACCACTCCAAGTATTTCCGTGGATGTCGTAGACGGCGACTTAGGAAACAGAAGCTAAACAAAGCTTATAAATATCACTGAGACCTCTCTAACTCGTCTAGACAGCGTGGAGAGTGTAGACTAAATCCTCTGACTGCTCTGGCTATTATATGGCTCTGGTAGTACAGAGAGGGTCGTGCTCCTGCAGTGGAGACTAAAAAAGACCTGATGATGATTAATATCTTTCGGTATCACAAGAGGCGACAAAAGGACTAAGCGCAAACATTTCGCGCCGTAAATTTTTGACATTTTGCATAATCTTTGAAACCCTTGGGTAACCTTTGACTTGCATATCATATTTAGAGAAGAAAAAACCAGTAACCAGAAAGCGAACTCATAGGCTTGAATACGCATCGGTCCCCGTCACGGGTACCCTTCGCGGAAACGGATTACGGAGTGTCAGTTAGTCTAATTTTAACGGCGTACATTTACAGTCGTGTCAATGGAGAATTTATTGTATTACTATCTACGTAGAAATATGTATAGCATTCGTTCGATCTGCTCTATACTCGCGGACGCAGGGCCCGCCTCCCTCCGACGCGACGTACGCCCGCCCTCGCCGGGCACTATTGTATGGAACCGCGCGGGCATCCTCGTAACGCAGTTTCAAGCCTTAGACGATTATCCCAGTGCCATAGTTACCTGTATTTGCTCTAAAGGTGCAATAGCATTGGTGATCTTCCCACAGTCCTCCTTGAATTGAGCTTCAACGGTAGAGTCATCTGGCGCTTGACGTAGTTTTGACATCTTGTCTATAATTTAAAAACATTAGAAAGTAATCTTTTTCATTTGAGTGCATTTCCTCTTGAGCTCCTCCGTGCTTCGGGAGCGTTAAGAGCTATGTTTTAGATTTTATCATTGTTAAATTACAGCTGTTAAATCTTGGCTAATTTATTAAAAAAAACTATATTCTAAAAGGGTAGAGAAATATACTACAAATACGTGGTCTAACAAATTATACTGATAGTATTTTAAGGGTGAATTCAGTCATTCAAAATATCGAAATATGAAAAATAATTTTTGGCCTCCCATAGACCCATGCAAGTTGACCGATCAGCTGATTCGAGTTTGTATAGATATTCAAAAAATATTTTTCATATTTCGATAAATGTTCCTTCGGAAAAGTTGTTCAGTACAATGGACTAAATACATCGTTGACGACCTCCGTGGCGTAATGGTTAACACGCTAGACCGCTAATCCGGAGGTTCTGGGTTCGATCCCCAGCCAGGGCAAGTTGGAAAATGGCCTTTTTTAAATTGTCCTGGGTCTTGGGTGTTTATCTATATATGTATTTATCATAAAATATAGTATCGTTGAGTTAGTATCCCATAACACAAGTTTAAAAAAACTTACGTTGGGGCTAGCTTAATCAGTGTAATTTGTCCCTATATATTTATTTATTATCGTTTAAATAGTTTTAGTATATTTTATTAGACGTAATGTACCTATATGTTATCACGTCTTGCAGACTTTGCAGACTACAAGGACTAAAAGTGTGCAAACTTTGAACATAAAAGCTGCAATGTATATTAAATTAGCTCTAACAAGGTTCAGTATTGTCTAGGGATGAGATTTTTTTAAACGTAGGTACATTCAAAACACCCACGCTTTGCTTTCGGACTGTTATAAGATGCGACCCCACACATTGCCGAAATATAAGTGTTTATCTATAGGTATATGTATTTATCATAAAATATAGTATCGTTAAGTTAGTATCCCATAACACAAGTTTAAAACTTAATTAGGGGCTAGCTTAATCAGTGTGATTTGTCCCTATATTTATTTATTTATTTATACTTCGCTTCGCTTCGCTTCGCTTCGCTTAAGCTTTACATACTTTGTGATGACATTGTATTAGGCATAATATCTTTGGAAATTAACAAAGCCTTTCTGGCATATACATATTCGCGTAGTGTATATATTATTTGCTTCTGGCGCGTAGGCGACCAATGAGTTTCTTTCGGCGTTTCTTCTTAGCAGTCGTTGCTAAAGGCTAGTATCAGTAGCTTTTAAAAAAAAACATTAAATATTACACGTAATGTATACTATTAAATTAATGCATACAGGAATTAACGCGAAACGTACCTTTTTTTTTTTATTTATTTTGCTGACGTTTTGTTCGGGTTTCACCGAACGTGGTCCCAGCTTGACGTTCGGTGAAACCCCAACGAAACGTCAGCAAAATAAATAAAAAAAGGTACGTTTCGCGTTAATTCCCGTATGCATTAATTTAATAATAATGCAACGCAATAGTTTAAAAGTATTTAATGTATACTAAAATTATTGACGTGTAAAAGTGCCTACGAAGGTCTAATTACTTACTGAATAACTTTTTGTGCTGTGTTTATATCTTACGGAGGTTAAGCAACCCAAGCATGGTGCTCACTTGGATTGAAAACCACATTTGTAATGAAATATCTCTAGCTTCTGCTACGAAATAAACGTTAAGCAGTTGGTGTTGACCTTCACCATTATATGATTGTCAAGCTATGTCAGATGCCTTTAGTATCCCATAATCATCAGGTTTTTTTTAGTCTTCACTGCAGGAGCACGACCCTCTCTGAACTACCAGAGCCATATATTAGCCAGAGCAGTCAGAGGATTTGGCCTACACTCTCCACGCTGGCTAGACGGGTTGGAGAGGTCTCATTGATGTTTATAAGCTTGTATTTTCTAAGTTGCCTTGGAGTGGTCCTATTCTACTCTGCCGAGAACCACACTTCTTGTTCTTATCGAGTGTGTTAAAAACTAAAACTGTTGTAAGATTTTACGAACTGCCTAAAGGCATCTGGAGTAGCTCAATGACTAGTGTGCAGGTTTCCTTACTATGTTTTTCTTCACCGAAAAATAAACCTAACTTAGTTTGGGCAGGCCTGTGTCACTCCCCGTTTAGGTATCGAAAATGTACCTACTGTAGGGGACGCGACCCTAGTGAGGCCG
The DNA here is from genome assembly GCA_963576875.1 of Acrobasis repandana. Classification (NCBI taxonomy): domain Eukaryota; kingdom Metazoa; phylum Arthropoda; class Insecta; order Lepidoptera; family Pyralidae; genus Acrobasis; species Acrobasis repandana. The sequence continues at coordinate 8,198,080 of OY756238.1, forward strand.
AGATAAAGAGGCATTTAATGAGAGTTATTTATTGCTGAACTTATGCCTAATGATGATAATGATAATGAGATGCGCTCGTCCCGACGGATGGCGAGGCACTAAGGATCGTATGCATCGCCGCGCGGTACGCTGCGGCGCGGCAGATAGCTGGCTCAGCATACGAGCCCAGTGCGAGATGCAGTTGCATCGAACACCTACATTATTACTATGAGCGCAGGCGGCCCCTCCGGGTGGTAAATTCAGTTATATACGAATCGTTTGTCCAGAGTACTATGAATGAAATTGGCCTGCAATGGTCTATGTATCTAAACGAAAAGGTGCTGAGTTCTGACGTGAGCTAAATTAAACCATATAGCTAACTACATTGAGTAGATATTTCTTTGAAATTCTTTGCTGAGTGAGACTTCTGTACGTAAGTACTGGTATTTATTTTGTGGTTTGGGGCTAGCTAAATCAGTGTGATTTATCCGAATCATGGCATCCAAGATCCAATATGCATATATTTTCTTGGTTTTGGTTGATATTGCAAGGACGCACACGATTTTATCAACCGCAATATGGTGGAGCCGTTGTTAGTTCCGAAATTTTATTGGTTCCGAAAGGATCTCAATTTAATAGTACAGAAGTACTATTAAATTGAGATCCTTTCGGAACCAATGTTCCGCAGTCGTTGGATTACAAAAGTCACTCACCCGAGACCATTGGGGCGAAGGCAGACTTATTTATTGTTCCTTTTTCTGTCATTTCTGGAACAAAGCATATAAATACTAATAGAAAAAGAGTATTTATAGGATATAAGTGTGTGTGGCTGTGTGTGTGTGCATTCATTAGGCAGAATAGGCAAATGCTACGTGAAACAAGTCAAGGCATGCTTTAAAAAAATAAACCCGGTAAGTTTGGGTTGTCAGAGTTGCCGTAACCCCAAATATTTATTCGGTCCATTAGTGGCATGGACTTAGCTAACTGTTTAATGAACAATGTGTTCAATAATTTTAAGTTTAATTATAGGCGACCTCTGTGGCGTAATGGTAATCACGCCAGTCCGCTACTTCGGAGGTTCTGGGTTCGATCCCCAGCCAAGACAAGCTGGAAAATGGCCTTTATCAAATTGTTAAAAATCAGTAAGATTCGTGGGTGTGGGCTCCGTGCCGTAGCCTATGTTATGTTGCATTGTCAAATGTTGCTAAAGCCCACATTCACTTATTTATTGGTCGTTAACTCAGTCGCTATACAGCATGCGGAGATACCCCGTATGCGTGTTAACGACTAATAAAAACCACAAGTCAATACAGTCATCGGTAATCATAGAAACATCAATAAATACAAATTCATGTAGCAACATTCAATCGAAAAATAAGTATGCTAAGCTGTGTATAACTTATTTCTTGAATGGTAGAAGTTAAGATATTTTATAAAATGTGAAAATGTACATTAATGTATATATTATTGCATATAGGTAATGTACGAGTATATACGGTAATTTTTCACCGGTTTTGGAGGCCGAAGGCTACTTCATAAGGATCGTTAGTAAAACCCAATTAGATAGTCAAAATAAAAATTCAGACCTAAAGAAATGTTGACTGAAACTCGAAATTAAAACATGAGATCAATTAGTAGTGTAACAAAGTCCGTCGTTCGCCCCGCGAGTACCTACCGTATTCGAGTTCATCGGGGTCGCGTGGCAGTTTTGATAAGACGGGTCTTCATCATAACTACGTGGTCTTGATCGAAAATAATTTTATGCAACTTTTTTATCCTATGTTGTACACAAAGGATTACGTATATGGATGGATAGAGGAATGTATTTACTATAAGATATTTTTTTTTTCTAATATTAATGAAATTTTTGCGTGTATATTATTGCTGGTGACTGTACCTCTACACTGTTCACCGTCTGCGGTTATTTCCCGCATGCATTAAATGGACTGTGTAGTCTACATTACTCTATCGACTAGTAAAAACGCATGCGTTACGGAAATCTCCCGCAGCACCCTGAATGAAGACGCGAACGACCATGAGTCATTAGTAGCATCGGCGGGCACGGAGCTGCGTATTGGTGTCACTTAACTTTCTGAGTAAGGCTCCGGGCTTAAGATACCTGCAATCCTGGGGTCAGTCTCTCCGTGCACAGCAGTGGGGCGCTGCCACCAAGGCTTTCTGATGACCGTCCGAAGAACAGTGTCGTCCGGACATTTCACGTTTAGGAAATTGTCGAACCTGTATCGAATAATGCATTACCAACCAGGTGAAAGTTTATAAACATCAATGAGACCTCTCCAACCCATCTGGCCAGCGTAGAGAGTGTAGTACTCTGGTAGTATAGAGAGTCGTACTGCCTGCTTGGACACTAAATGAAAGACCTGATGATGATGATGATGAACCAGATGATAAGAAATATTAGCTAAGAAGTAAAAATAAAAGAAAGTAAAAGCATGAATAAATACTGCCGCCTAATCAAACCCCGTCAAGATAATAAAATATTAGCGACTTCATTCAGACTATATTAAATGCTCTTAGCATTAAGTCCGCCATTTGTTAAAAGTATATTTTTACTTTGGAACAATAAAGTTTGATAAAAAAATAAATAATATGGAAAGATGAAAAGTATTTTAAGATAAAGCCCTCCGCCCATTTTTGCTTCGTTTCATTGAAGCAAAAATGGGCGTGCGCAAGAACTTTAGCCTAGCGTGACTGCCTGCTGGTTAAAGCTCTACAGTTTTCACGTTATATTAGCATCGGGCTTTAATTACAATGTTCTGCCTTTTGTTCTCGAGCCGACCTCATAAACAGCGAGTAAAAAACTACATTGTAGAGTATCTGAATAACAACTATAGATTCATCATCATCAACAGCTTTTAGGTACCCACTGTTGGGCATAACCCTCCTTTTGTCTGCGCCATCAATCTTTTTTTTTAAAATTAATCTACATTGTCCCACTGCTGGGCAAAGGTATCCCCTATCCCTTACCAAGACTCCCAGAACGTTGGGCTCATGTGGTTACAAGGTAGGTACCCGAAGGCCGACGACGCTTAGAATCAATTAGATTACCAGAGAACAATATTTACTCAATAGATAGATAGATAAAACATCTATTTAGTACAACTGTTACACACATTATACATTACAAAAGGTATAATAAAATCAAATACATATATTATTATAATATCACGTCCTTATCAATATTGATTCAGACCATAGAAATATAATTCTCTAGAAACCGCTCCTACATTCACCGCTTCGATTCTGATTCCATTTACGCAAACAAACGAACAAAAATTACAACGAAACACTCGAACGCACACATAGACAAAGATGCATGCGATTGGTCGCGACAAGGTCACGCGTTGTCGTCGGTCGGGTGGGGCAGTCAACGCAATGAGCGGTGAAATACAACGCGCGGATAGTACCTGTTATGCAGTACACTACGCTAAAATAAATAACCTTGTTTACGTGTTACTTTTTTTTTTAATAACTAATTTTCATGTCTGTATGGCTTCTATACCACTTCACGGCACATGACGACATTTTTAATGAATCGTTTATCGCAAAAACACAGCAATATTCTCAAAGGAAACTTCTTGCGACGCAACCGCATGACTCGAGTGTCACGGCAAACTGTCGCGCCGCGCTGTTCATAATTTAAGCCCCGCCCGCCGCGGTACATATCGCGTGGAATGATTTTTCGGGATTACTAACGATTCTAGAAAATTATTGTTCGTAGATTCATACAGTGTATTTTAGGTCTTGCAGCACACAAAGCCCAGGGCTGCAAGAGTCAAAGGCTACTTTTAGCGTGATGGTGGGCGAGAATACATACTCTTTGTTTTGCCTACACATTACTACCAAATCAGCTTGGTATTATGACAAGTGGACACAGAAAGTAAGGGATGCACGCACACATAAGTGGACCGCCATTGTCGGTTTGGCAGTATTTGTCATTCAACTATTGTAATATATTCGAACATTCATCTAAACATATTCGATTTTACCGCCCGCATGTTGCGTTGCGAATAATGCTGGGCCGCTTATGTGTGTAGCAACCCTAACACATTACGTACGTAATTTTATTGAAGAAGACGTATTTAACGAGATGGTGTCTGGTGTCCCGATGTTGCATCAGCCCACTCAAAACATACACCCCTTCTATTTGTTGGATGAAATACATGTCCTAGAAAATATTCATAATATTTAGTACATATGTTAATTAAATGTAACGCAGTATGAACGTTAGTGCACAAAGCAGTGGTACTAGATTCTTCGTACCGACAAGCGCAGACCGACGCCCGCTAGTTGGTCTGATGACCTAAGAGGAAGTAGTTAGAGGCAGTTTTCAATCGGTCACTTTGGAAAGCCTTGTCAAGCCATACTATTTTTGTGAAATATAATATAACTAGCTTTCGCCCGCGGCTTCGCTCGCGTATCCCACGGGAATATTACATTTTTCCGGGATTAAAGAATACCCTATGTCCTTCTCTGTACTCCTAACTATGTGTATGCGAATTTTCAAGAAGATTGGTTCAGTAGATAAAGCGTGAAGAGGTTACAAACAAACAAATATTAAAACTCACTTTCGCATTTATAATATTAGTTAGGAAGTTAGGATTAGGATAGGATTTGTAGAAAAAAATCGTAATACTCCCACCCATCTTTCTTCCCTTTTCATCCTTACACACTGTTACCAAAAAGATTGAGCATTACCGGTGATACCACATCAAACATGAGACACTCCCGGACCACGCAATGTTCTAGCATGTCGCACACTGCTGCTTCGTCCAGGAACGTCCACAGCAAGTCCAGCAGTGTGCACAGACGCGGTTGTGGCTGTGCTAGGAACTTCGCTGCCAGATCCTTCTGTAATAGAAAGGATTGTTATAAAGATGCTATGCGTGGTGACGACAGAGTAGAATACGATGTCACCACCCTTTTCCTCTCCCCCAGGTGTCGTAGAGACGACTAATGATGTGCCGCTGGAAATATTCTAAATTGACTGGAATATTCCCAATATTTCTTGCCTATATATTACCTGCCTCCATCCAGTAAAAGTCTACCACTTCTTGTAAGAACTGTGTTGAACATCGCAAATGAAGAAAACCGAGGGATCGGACTGGACAAAAGTACGCGGAGTAACACACACGACGGACTTTAGTCCGCTGTAATATTAAATGCTCTTCGCAAAGAACTCAACCGCGTGCTGGTCAGAATGGAACCCTTTTGACTTCAGGTTCAGATGACCTCGCAGTCTTGGCAGCAGCTACCCGATCACAACGTAGGAGAGGTGCAGAGTCGTGAACCTAGTACTGGACTGGACAAAATTACGCGGGTTCCCGCGGACAAATGTCCTTGCACCATGTGCGTTGAGTCCAAGACCTCCTCGGTGGACAATTTTTCGACATGGAGCGTTGAGCGTTTTTCGTTAGGCCTATAAAATTACTAACAAAGTTTTCATCCCTGCTCTTCGCAAAGAACTCAACCGCGTGCTGGTCTGGATGGAACCCTTTGGACTTCAGGCCCAGATGAGCTCGAAGTCTTGGCAGCAGCTCCCCGACGACCACGTAGGAGAGGCGCAGAGTCGTTCCCAGTTCTATGACCACTATCCGAGCTAGAGATGTCAAGAAGGCCTGAAAATTAAAAGTTACATAAGAAGTCCATTTTAAAGAAGATATTGTTCGGTCATCTGTACCGTCTTAAATTTAGGTGCTGCTATTACATATAATATCTGTTCTACCCAATGATGACTGATTCGTTACACAACCAAGTTCAAGATTTATTTAGTTGGCTCTTACTGCTTTTGCCTCCGAAAAGATATTGTTTAGCTTTGTCTGTTTAGGGTCGTTTCGTCTTGTGGTTTCTATCCAAAACTCTACGTGGACTCTGATATTGTGAAGGTGCACGTTTAGTTCAGTTCTGAAACCTTACCTTTTTGGACATTTTCTTCATTTCAGTATTCTGTGCATTCTGTGTGTCTGCTATGGCGTGCGGAGATGCTCGTGGACTGTATGCCTCAGAACTGTGTATGCGCAGAGCTACCTCCTCCTCTGCAGTTTTAGAATTCTCAGATTTGGTCTGAAATATGCGTAATAGTAGATTACTGCACCGAGCACAAAGTGAGTTATTATTGCACGAGTGCTATGTTTTTCATTAAATTAGCACGAGTGCATTAATTACTCACTTCAGCAAGGTGCGTAATCTACTTTTCTTTCAACTTCTTATATTCTTTGAGTATAAAATATACGTACGAAAAAAAAATACAAATTATAAACAAAACTAACTTAACTTACTAATTTTACCCGGAACTTTTGCGGTTAAAGGTTATTAATAATATCATTTGCAGCTGTTTATATGCTCTCTATAGTTGAATTTGTCGTGCAAATCGAATTTATCACTTTCGCTGTCATTTTCCATTTTAAAAATATTTTCTTTTGTAAAATAATTTGACTTTAAAACTTTTACAATGGTACAGAATGCACGATTTTTGTTTTTTTAACAAGACGACAATTTTTTTTTCAGCCAGTATCTTTTTTAATGAATGCATACATTTTTATTAAAACTTAAACATCTGTGCCTGGTATCTATGGTAAATTAAAAAGTAAAACAGTCCAATAATGAAAAATTAAAAAGTAAAACAGTGCAATAATGAGAAATTAAAAAGTAAAACAGTGCAACAATGAGATTTCATACAACCATTATTGCACTGTTTTGGTTTGATGCAATAAGCACTCACTTTGTGATCGGTTTTTTAGTGATTAATGATAACATTACTGCGTAGTTGGAAGAAAAGTATATAACAATGAAAATACTTGGATGACCATCATGTAGTTGAGATGATAATGATGATTATTTGAGAGGAGCAAATCTCCGGCTCTTTAATTCAACGTATTTTAATGATATTGTGCAGAAAATGCGCTGCACCAGAAGGCCAACATCATGCTGAGAGTCGAGAAGTTGAAGTCGCGCCACGAAGAGTACCTCACATCGTTTCTTGCCTCAAATAATCGCTTCTTCATGAATGCTTGCAAAGGCTTCTGGCCAAAGGCTGTCGTTTATTGACGATTAAGAAGGAAGTATTTCCACGTCACTATTGAAATAAAATTAGTTCTACATATTTGAACGACCGAACCAAGTTCTCCGAGTCTACTTGAACAATCCGGCGTTTGTATGTATGTGAGTATTTTGACGATAACTCAAGTAGTTTTGATCACAGCTCCATGAAATTTGGTAGGCGTGTAAATGTAGCTAATAGAATTTATATGTTCGAATATGATCCATATAAGTAAAGAGGTTGCCGAGTTATGGGGTTCGCGAGTTCGCAGTTCGGGGCGAACTGCTAGTAGATTTAGATGTAAGATTCAGGATACCTTACTACTCTTTGCGGTAAAGGGAGGTTTCAGATCAAACAGATGGACCAGTTCATCGAGCAGGGTGTCCACATACTAAAACAGCGGGGGTGCTTGTTGCACTCCTTCATTAGCGCAACTTGCAGTCGGTCGTAGGAGTATTTTCTATCAGACCAACATGGAAGAAATCAACCAGCTCTAGCCTACATATGTAGAACTTTAGATTACCTTACTACTCTTTGCAGTAACAGAAGGTTTCAGATCAGACAGATGGGCCAGCTCGTCGAGCAGGGCGTCTACATACTTGAACAGCAGGGTCGCTCGATTGCACTCCTTGATTGGCGCAGCCTGTAGTGGACTGTAACCGTCTACGGGAAACCTAAAACAGTCAAGCTGACAGGTAAATTTGGTCATAGACGAACAAATACTAAGGACTGATAACCCCATACAAAAACTTACTCTGCTAGGAAGCTAAAATTCTGTATTATTTCTAGATGTCACTAGTCTCTCGCCCACTATTCATATGAATGCTGGGTAGTCTGACTTAGGCTGACTGTAGTCCAGGGCTTTGTACATACACCCCTGAATAAAATATACGTGTTAATGAAATAACGCAAACCCTCTCAGATGGTACCTCAGCCCATTAAACTGAACCACTTTTGTTCTACAACCTTTACGAAACCCAAAAAAAAAATTAATTTTCATTCAAACTGATCAGCTGATCGAGTCAATTTGTATGAAAATCCGAATTTTATTTTTGGCATTTTGCGAATATTGTAGAACAAAAGTTGTTTAGTTTTATGGACTGAGTTACAACCTGAGAGGTATTGCGTTATTTCATTAAAACGTTGTATATGTATATGTTGTATAGTAAGTAGAACTTACACAAAGGGCACATGCCCAAAGTTAGCATACAGATGTTCTTGCATTGCCAACGAGACTGCCGGAAAGTACGCAACTCCTGAACCATGGGCTACTTTGTCGAACGCAACACCCATTGATACGCCGTTTCTGTAACAAACTTTCTATAATAAACAATGTGGTACATGCATGATTTTTTTAGCGTACAAGATAGCAGGAACAAATCTTTTAGCGCCATGTCACGTCTTCAACCTTAATAGGTTGGTATTTTTAGGTTTATTTTTAGTTGACGTCTTTAGAGAAAACGTGCAGTGCAGTTTGTTGCCGCTTCTTCTGCACTTGCGCCTAGGCAGCGGCATAAACTTAGCTGTAAGTAACGATTTGACGTCAACATTTGTGCAAACAAAAGAAAGTGACTATTATTAAGAGATATAAATATCCTATGATAATAAAGATATTTTGATTTTATTTTATTTGAAAAGACAGCAGACAGAGCCGAGGGCCACAACTGCTGCAAGACGCAAAGGCCACTTTTAGCGTGATGACGAATAGTGATGAGTTCCTTTGGTCCTAGGAGGTCGAATCTGATGTCTACCGGTTCGTCTTGTAAAGGCGGAGAGGACTGCGTAGTCTGATTGGTACAGGTAGGTATACATTTTTCGAAAAAAAATCAAATATTGAAATCCGTCCCGAACGCCATCTAGCGTTTGTGTAAACCTATCCTAGTCGTAGAGGTCAGACGGCAGTCGCTCTGTGTAAAATCCAGTAACTTCGTCAAATTACCTTAGGTAGTGGACCCCGGCCTCTGAAGCGTATACCGCTGAGGATACAACCGGTTGCATCGTCATCTACTTATTACGCTTCAGAGTCCGGGGTCCGCTACCTACCCTAGTTGATTTGACGAGGTTACTGGTTTTACACAGAGCGACTGCCGTCTGACCTCCGCAACCCAAAGGGTAGACCAGAACCAATCCTAGGGATAGGTACAAACGCTACATGGCGTTCGGGACCAACAGCTTTACGTGCCTTCCGAAGCACGGAATCATCTTGCTTTTCGGATAATCAGGTGATTCAAGCCTGCAATATCCTAACCAGACTGGAAACAAGTTTTCACAAAGTATGCTTCCCAGTGGGATTTGAACCCATGACCTCCGGATCACAAGGCAGACGCCTTGAGCACTAGACCACGGAGGGCAGTCATCAACCCTACACAAAGTACCATACATAACTCTTTTGAAAGTTTGTTATGATTACGTATTATCCTTTGCGTGGGAAGCGAGTTTAATTTTAAATTGGATCATCGATTTTTCTATTTTTATTTTCGACCTTTCATGGAGTTACCTTATCTAATATTAAACAGTGCCTTGGGTGTTTGTCTGTATTATATATTTATTATAAAATATATATATATATAGTATTGTTGAGTTAGTATCCATAACACAAGTTTAAACTTACTTGATTTGTCTCTATATAATTATTTGATATTATTTATTTATGCCTTGATATACGAGTATAAATATTATGAAGGAAAACATTTTTCATTAATTCATACATAAAATTGTTGTCATGCTAGTATGCAGTATTTGTGTATTTGTTTGTATGCAGATCTTTAAATAATTATATTAAAAATATATTTTATCTTAAGATACATTTTTATAGATGATTTTATAGTTTTTTTGATGACCTCCGTCGCGTACGACCGTCACTCGGAGGTTCTGGGTTCGATCCCCAGCCGGGGCAAATTGGGAAATGGCCTTTTTCTAATTTAACTGGGTCTTAATATTGGGTGTTTATCAATACAACGTGGAAGGGACATACCCGTTATAAATCGAACCACGGTCTATACTAGATCACTAAAGTATAATAAAATAAAAAAACAGCCAAAAAACAAAAAATAATTGGCTTTTCCATACTAAAGTGTGCAGCCGCCTGGACGATTAGTATGGGAATTTCGATTTTTTTTTGTTTTTGACCGTTATTTCAAATTTCATTATACTTTAGTGATCTAATACGAGTATAGCCCGTGGTTCGATTTATTACGGGTATGTCCATTGTCCCTTCCACTTTGTATATGTATTTATTAAAATAAACATAGAATCGTTGAGTCGCTACGTTCCACCTTCTGACTCTACCTCCATTATATACATAAGAGTTAGAAATGTCTCCATCCTCAGTCTACGGAGACTCTGAATAAAGTTTCTTTACCTGTAATATTCTAGGGTCCCTTTATCAAGATCTATGCAGGATGCTATAACGTCCCCTGGCAGCCAGGCCTGGCCGTACGGTGAAGTAACTATTGACTTTACCTCCATCACACGCATAAGTGTTAGAAATGTCTACATCCTCAGTTTCTACGGAGACTCTAAATAAAGTTTCTTTACCTGTAATATTCTAGGGTCCCTTTGTCAAGATCTATGCAGGATGCTATAACGTCCCCTGGCAGCCAGGCCTGGCCGTATGGTGAAGTCGCGACGTTCCACCTTTTCACTCTGCCTCCATCATACGCATATGAGTTTGAAGTGTCACCAACTCCAGTGTCCATGGAGAACATACAGCCGGCTGTACACCAACCGATCTAGAACAGAGTTTAGGGTCGTCAAGTTATCAGGGTCAAGAGGTCAATGCACTCCACCATTGTGCGAGCGTATTGCCGGTTGCATCCTCAGCGGTAACGCTTCAGAGCCCGGGGTCTGCTACCTAACCTAGGTGATTTTACGAGGTTACTGGTTTTTCATCATCACAGATCGACTGCCGTCTGCCTTCCGCAACCCAAAGGGTGACCAAAACCAATCCTAGAATAGGTTTAAACAAGGTTCAGGAACCACAGCTTTACGTGCCTTCCGAAGCATGGAATCATCTTTCTTTTCGGATAATCAGGTGGTTCGAGCCTGCAATATCAAGTATGCTTCCAAGAGGTCAATAAACTATCACGGGAAGACCTGATACAGACAAAGTATTTTGGGTCTTGCGGCTCTGAGCAGTCAGAGCCCAGGACCGAACGGCCACTTGTAGCGTGTTGGTAGCGAGTAGATAGAAAAAGAAGTCAAAAGGTAAAGAGTTACCGAAACGCTTTCTATTTATACTGCTGTGTTTCGTGTGTTTGACCACAGAATAGAGACTCACGTACAGAAGTCTCACTCAACGAAGAAACTCAAAGAAATATCTACTCAATGTGGTTAGCGATATGGTTTAATTTAGATCACGCACGTCAGAACTCAGCACCTTTTCGTTTACATACCTAGACATCCATTGCAGGCCAATTTCATTCTTATTACTCTGGACAAACGATTCGTATAACTGAATTTACAACCGGAGGGGCCGTCTGCGCGCATAGTAATAAGAAGGTAAATTTTCGATACCTAAACGGGGAGTGACACAGGCTGGTTTGACACAACACTGGTGTTGGACATTTCATCTGCCATCTAATACGAGTAACAACACCGAGTTCAACAATTTACCGTACTTAGTTCAACATGCGAAAGCGTTTTTAATACGTTCTCCCTGAACACTCACGGAACACCTCTTTTATTCTAATACAATACCCTTTCTTGCACAAAAAAAAAATACAGGACATAATCTTAAACTAATAATAAACTAGGAAATCAAAAGGCGCGGCCTTATTGCTAAGAAATTTCTTCCAGGCAACCTCGCTTATCTAGAAAAAAAATTACGAACGGGAAATTAGGTGGTGCGGGGTGGTCAATATGATAAACATACGTATATTCCTCTACAATAATAATATTATAATTACCATACATATACATACATTATACTTAAATACATACAACTTACAAAACTGTATATAGTTATAAGACCTTGTGAACTCTTACTATGCAAATAAAGAATTGATTGATTGATTGATTGAAAAAAAAACTATATACATAATACCTATGTTTGCAAATCGGAATACGACGTAGCCCGTGGGGGTTCGAAAGGATTTGGTTTAATGGTTCCGATGATCTTTGTCAAGAAATCTGCTTGTTACCTGCATTATCCCTTTGGTCCCAAGCTGCACCTCGTACATCCACTTTCCAGCGAAGACGCACGCGGTCGCTCTGATCGTAGCGAAACTTGACAACCCCTGCACGCTCACCCTCTCGTCGCCCACCAGCACTAGCCTGCCAGTACCTAACAAATAACAAGTTAAAAGATACAATACAATACAATCCTAATCCTAATCCTTTTTCTTCTTATTTAAGAGCTTAGTGGCTCTTGTCGGTGGAGTATGCGCCAAACTTCTCGGTTCTCTGCTTTACTTTTTACTGCTTGATACGACATGACCCCTGCCTTTTCTTTCAGTTGGTCTACATAGCTCTTTCTTTAATCCTAATCCTATCCTAATATTATAAATGCGAAAGTGAGTTTGTATATTTGTTTGTTTGTTTGTTACCTCTTCTCGCTTTATCTACTGAACCAGTCTTCTTGAAAATTCGCATACACATGGTTAGGAGTACTGAGAAGGACATAGGGTACCTTTTATCCCGAAAAAATTTAATGTTCCCGTGGGATACGCGAGCGAAGCCGCAGGCAAAAGCTAGTACCCTATAATGAATAGAAAATGCGCAAAAGGCGGCCTCATCGCTAAGCAATTTCTTCCAGGCAACCTCGTTTAAATAGAAAAAAATATGGGAAATTAGGTAGTGCGCGGTGGTCAATATAATAAACATACTTATATATAATACTTAAATACATACAACTAACTAAATAACTATTTTTTACTGATCATCAGGTCTTTTTTAGTCTCCGCTGTAGGAGCACGACCTTCTCTGTAACTACCAGAGCCTTAATTGGTCAGAGAAGCCAGAGGATTTGGCCTACGTTCCCCACGCTGGCCATCAGACGGGTTGGAGAGGTCTCATTGATGTTTATAAGCTTTGTTTAGCTTCTGTTTCCTAAGTCGCCTTCTACGACATCCACGGGATGACTTGGTGTGGTCCTATTCTACTCTGCCGGAAAACAAACACAAAAAAAATACGTTCCGTAGTAAACAAGGAACATATTTCGACATGTCTGTCTGCCCGCGGTTTTACTCAGAGACCATTTGTACTAGAAAGCAGTCTGTCTGTCCGCGGTTTTACTCAGAGACTATTAGTACTAGAAAGCAGTCTGTCTGTCCGCGGTTTTACTCAGAGACTATTAGTACTAGAAAGCAGTCTGTCTGTCCGCGGTTTTACTCAGAGACTACAATACAGTATGTATATTAATCACGCCAACAAAGTGATAAATTAAATCTTGAAAAAAATGTTTAGGGAAGGTTCCACACATGTAAAGTATTAGGAATCATTATATTATTCCCCACTAACCCATAGTGTGGGGTGTCGTTAAATGGGACTTTCCAAAATATTGTGAGTTTGTGAACACCATTTTTCGATTTAGGGATCAGTTTGTAAAATATAATTACCCACTTTCTTCCGGGGAATGAAAACACCCAGAGGAAACCTGTTTTCTGGTCTATGAAATAGAAGTAACAATGCCTTCAACAAGAGCCTGACTTTTAACATGAAAGTACCTGGCGACCGAGCTTCGCTCGATCAAACACACAAACAAAACAAACGTCTCTAAAAATGAGACCTAAGTTAGCTAGATCGATTTTTAGGTCGAAAGCTTTTACATACAAAATACCGGGTGACTTTTTAACCACCTGCAAAATTTTTGGAGCAAGTTCAGTCCATGATACTGAACTACTTCTAGAGGTATAAAAAAAGTTATTATTATTATATGTATATTAGTTATTAAAATCGAAATTTTTTTTGTCCTTCCATATAAAATCAGCGCTCAGCCAAACGGATTTTGTATGGGAGGACAAAACATTTTTATTGATTTTTAATAACTTTTTTTATAGAAAGTAGTACAGTATCATGGACAGAATTGGTCCAAAAAATTTGCCGGTGGTAAAAAAGTCACCCTGTATATAGAAATACACTTTCGTCTTTACATACACTTTAAATACACGTCTTTATACCTTATGGGGCAGACAGAGCCCAGGGCCACAAGGCCCAAAGGCCACTTTTAGCGTGATGGTGCGTGAAGAGGTGGAAAAGGAATCCAAATAGTGATGCATACAAAATATCATCGAAAACTTTGGAGCCGTTCCTGAGATCCTCCCTCATTAGAGAAATAATCTTCATAAAGACTTACTAGAATAGGGATGATGACTGGGTCAGAAAAGTAATATTTTAATTGGTCCGTTAGTTAGATTATCCAAAAATAATGTACCCATATTTTTCAGTTTATCAAAAAAGTAAATATTCACAAACATACAGAGTATCTATGTTCCAGAGTGGGGGCTTGTGACATCACCGATGTGTAAAAATCGTACGAAAGCGTGACGTCATGCGAAATTTTAATGCGCTGTATCTTCGTCATTTATTGTTTCTCAGAGAAAAGAAAAAATATGTGTACAATTTTTTTTATTAAATTTACCGATGGGCAAAAAATAACTTGAAAAGTTATTTTTTGCCCATCGGTTCATTAGTTTAAACAAGCAATAGTCATCATGCCTATTGCTTGTTTAAACTAATAACATATTATAACATACAACAATACAAACATAGAGCATACAGATTTCTAAAGTTTTCAAAGTAGGAAAAATAAAGAATTCACCTCACCAGTAGTAGCATCGAAGACCACGATTTTGGGACCGACTCGGCCGGGTCTGTCGTCGGTTTCCGGAGTCTAAAAAAAGTAATGATATATATACAAATACTATTCACGTCTTTATTCAAAACAAATTATACAGAAACTTTTTACAAATAAAATATCTCTTCCAAAGCGCCACATCGAGGCAACGTACCCATTATGCTGGCAGCATTTCCTCGCTGTATAGCGAGACTTATTCGCGTGAGCAAAAAAGCCGCCAGCTGCCTCGATGAGGCGCGTTGTGACGTCCTTAAAAAATAACTTCACGTCTATATCGCGGTCGTAAGCCCACGTTTAGCTAATTGGTAGCTAACTATAGACAGGCTTTATACCGTTTACACTTTACGCTGCCGCGTCACCACGCTTCATCTTCTTATCGAGTCGAAATGGTTACACTAGCTTCAATTTTAAATCACATTTGACCAGTATGTGGCCACGGCGATCCCTCTGTCGTTAGCTTTATTAAGGTCCTCTATGGTACATGACGACGCTGCTGGATGCAGACCGGTTCCGATAGGTCGTTTCGGAAATCTTTGATCCCCAAGGAATTCCAGGGCACTATGTCCAGCAGTGGACTTCCTGTGGCTCATAGGATGATGATGATACGTGGGATAAGGAGCTGATACTTAGTATGACTTTTCTTTGTTCCTCATAATCAGCATGAAAATAGGACGAAAATGCAAGAAAAGACAAACATTTGAATGACTTTGTACGGATGTACGAGCAAACTACCTATGAAGAAGATAGAAGTGTGAGAGACATTTGGAAGCTTTTGAATAAGAACATCAATTGTTATCCGGTGACCGATACAATACAATACAATACAAAAATCTTTATTGCACCAAATAAAAAACAATAAAAAATTACAAAGTTTACGGAACTTACAAATAAATAAGGTACAAGAGGCGGCCTTATCGCCGAAGCAATCTCTTACAGGCAACCATAAAGAGAAGGAGTGCGAAGTATATGAGTAAGATAACAGGTGGCGCAGTTAAAATTAAAATATAAATTATTAATTACCAATAGATATTAAAATACTTATACAAAATATATAACATTTAAAAAAAATTGATATAGGTATATAAATAAATGAATATAAATAAATGAATGATGATTTTAAGCAGGAAGATGGAAGAAATATATCTGGTGTTCTTACAAAACGGGTTGCTTACCTCAGCAACGATAGGCACGTGTTTCTTGCCAGACTTCTGCTTGGTCATCGCTTTGGTCTCCAACAACTTTGGGAGGTTGTCTTTTATGTGACTCACGTATTTGTTCCTCCTGGTAAAACAATTAAATTTGTAAATTTTCTTTGATTTTCCAATGAATGAAATATTTATAGACAAATTGCTTTGCCTGCAAATTTTAGCCTACCCTGTTTGTTGATTTTTAGGTCAAATGTTTCAAGTCAAATTTGAGCCACTTCCCGGTTTCGATAGTGATAAATTGCTAATGTAAACCTGATATAATATGACAAAAAGCTGATCTGATGTAGGAGCCAGAAGGTGGCTATAGGACCCTGTATAAAACGACGCAATCGCATTAAGTTTACAAAATACAACAATACAAAAAGTTTTATTTTACTCCACAAGTTATAACAGTAAGTACAAACAACATTAAGGTGGAGGTATAGGCAAATGACCTTGAAGTGGCGCCCTCACTTGAAATAAATTATTAACTCGTAAATATGGAGATAATTTCCATATTGCTCTTCGTCATGCACTAGATAGCCCTTTAAATTATTTTATGAACTACCGTTGAATGTATTTACATTAGTCCGTCTAGCTTTAAAACTTGCTTCCGCCAAAAGTGGCCACGGCAAGTTTTAAAGCTAGACGGATCACTAATAATAGTTTCAACGGCAGTTCATAAAATAATTTAAAGGGCTATCTAGTGCATGACGAAGAGCAATATGGAAATTATTACCATATTTACGAGTTAACAATTTATTTCACACTTCAAGGCCATTTGCCTATATCTTCGCCTTAAATGAACTTAAAAATAAATAAATAGAACCTGTGGGAGCTCTGGAGACACCAAACTAAGCCGAAACCTGTATCTTGGGTCACCAGGTCCCCCCCACATATTAATGAGTAACTAGGTAGGTATGAGGAAGTTGACATTTGTCTAGATAAGTTCTTAGGCCTCACAGGAAGCAATAAAGCTAAAGATAGGCTTTAAAGGACTTGTATCCAGGGCAGTAAAATAATTCTCATAAAATCCTAATTCAAAAAACTGTACCTATTATGATTATCGATAAAGTAAGTCGATACCAAGATACAAAATAAAATCTCACTGTGTATGTCTGTCCGTGTTATCTTTCATGACCATATCGTTCCCGAACACTCTTCGGACGGTGTCGTGGACCTCCCCCTTCTCCGCCGAGCTGCTGCAGACCCCAAACATGGACCGGAGAACGTTCATCATTACAATCACGTTTTATCCTGGAAAGACATTTGTTTATTCATTAATGTGATAAAAACGATTTACACCAAAGTCAAAATGATTTATTGCAATTGTATTTTAAGGGATACATGAAGTGCAGTGCTGCCCCCATTTAAAATAAATTATTTCAAAGGAAACGGAGATATCATTTAAAATTTTGTCTTTGTGTAGCCCTAAATAACGCTTCAAACTATTTTATGAACTACTGTTCACAGTTCAACTTTAATCAATTAATTTAAACATATTCAAAGTGAGAACGTTAAGGCCGTGCCTGAATTTTCCGGGGTCCAGTGCTGCCCCCATTTAAAATAAATCATTTCAAAGAAATAGTAGTAGTAAGCCCTAAATTTTCCGGGGTCCAGTGCTGCCCCCATTTAAAATAAATCATTTCAAAGAAAACGGAGACATCATTTAAAATTTTGCAACTATCAAGTCCTAGATAACCCTTCAAAGTATTTTATGAACTACTGTTTACAGTTTAAAGTGAGAACGTTAAGCTTTACTACACACATTTGCGAAAAACGGCCACTTTTGGCAAATGTGCGTAGTAAAGCTTAACGTTCTTATTATAAACTGTAAACAGTAGTTCATAAAATACTTTGAAGGGTTATCTAGGACTTGATAGTTGCAAAATTTTAAATGATGTCTTCGTTTTCTTTGAAATGATTTATTTTAAATGGGGGCAGCACTGGACCTCGGAAAATTCAGGTACGGCCTTAAAC
This sequence comes from Acrobasis repandana, assembly GCA_963576875.1. Taxonomy (NCBI): domain Eukaryota; kingdom Metazoa; phylum Arthropoda; class Insecta; order Lepidoptera; family Pyralidae; genus Acrobasis; species Acrobasis repandana. The sequence continues at coordinate 8,216,081 of OY756238.1, forward strand.
TGTAAACAGTGGTTCATAAAATACTTTGAAGGGTTATCTAGGACTTGGTAGTACCAAAATTTTAAATGATGTCTCCGTTTTCTTTGAAATGATTTATTTTAAATGGGGGCAGCACTGGACCCCGGAAAATTCAGGTACGGCCTTAAGGCAAGGCGTTTCAACGCTCGGGGGAATGAAGTGAGGGGCGATCCGCGAGGCGCCCTTTTCGTGACGTAGTCTGGGGCTATCGCGGGAAGAGAATACCATATTTTATTATGCTATGGATAAGATTATTAGGTACCAGTCAGAAGGAAAACGAAGACAAGTTATAAGAAATAGGTAGGAACCTACGTAAACATAACCTGTGCAATACAAAAGAAAAAGAGCGCCAAAAGTGTCAAATATTATTACGTTCAAAAACATACCTTTCTCTTTAGCACCAAAGAAAATACCAACCTGTTAAATATTATTACAAATAGCACTATCCATTACAAATACAATAAATTATATGAAATCAGAATAACATAAAAATACAGAAATCACACAATTGCACAGAACAACAATCAAAAATTGTCAAATTTTTGTCATGTCAGTCTGACAGTTCTATAAAAATGTTGGAGGAAAACAGATGAGTGAAGCATCTACAGAGGTTGCATCCTATTTTAAATAGACATTTTATGAACCCCTGAAAAAAAGAGCGGTGTTATAAGTTTGACGCTAATGTCGGTCTGTCTGTCTGTCTGAAGCATCGTAGCGCTCAAACGAATGGACTGATTTCGAAGCGGCTTCCTTGCTGTGGTTCTTAGCTTTGTTTGATGAAAATCGGTCCCGGCGCGTAAAAGTTATTGAGGATAAACGCTTGAAAAATCAGGGCTTTCTCAAGCAAATATATAGATGGCGCTATTCGTAGCGCGCATATAGCGCGACTTGATGTCCGTAATAAGTTGTATCAATAGTTCCGGTTCACATCACTAGATGGCGTTGTTTGCAATCGGGGTTTTTTTTAATTTGTCTAGCAAATACACTTGTCCTTGTATGTGTTGTGTGTTGAAGCCAACAATATGAAGAATTTCAAGCTTTTCTACCATGGTGGCTAAGTGGTTTAGGCACTGTCAGTGAGGTACGAGTTCGATGCTCACTAGGCGTGACTTGTACCTCAGAGTTTGTACATTTCCAGCTACCACCACCTGCTTCCGGTGAAGGAAAACATTTTGAGGAAACCTGCATACTAGGGGCTATTAAGTTTACTAGTGTGTAATTTTAACGATAAAAAACAATCGACTTCATTTTTTTTTGTAGATTCTTCCATATCTCCAAAGTTCTTCATCATATCTTCACCAAATTAAAATGATTTCAACTTGGTAGTAGAGGCTTTCAAATAAAAAAAAGAATCATCAAAATCGGTCCACAATTGGCGAAGATATCGCGTAACAAACATACATTAAAAAAAAACATACAGTCGAATTGATAACCTCTTCCTTTCTTAAAGTCGGTTAAAAATACTCATTGTGTGCGTTTCTTTCCATATAGTGACACCGACAAGAGCTTGTCTCTTAAATATAGACAAACAATATACAGACATACAGTAATAACAAGCGGAATCACTAAATAATTTGACATAACGTGCTTTCCTTAGCAGGAATAATAGGTTGACTTAGAACCGTATGTTGAGCTAAATATCTGTATATGTCGCGTCGCTAACAACAGTGTGATTCAAGACGTCGTCGTGCGGCGTCGCGCGTCCCATTCGCCCTGATGACGACCTCCGGATGAGGTCGAAACATGTCGGCCAGTAGCTGATTTTTCACGTGATTTACCCGTATGTAACGGGAGCAGAATAATTATCTCTCATACTAGCAGTCCACCCCGGCTTCGCCCGTGGTACACACATAGCCTATGTCACTCGGGGATAGTGTAGCTTTCCAACGGTGAAAGAATTTTTTAAATCGGCCCAGTATTTTTTGAGCCTATTCATTACAAACATACAAAAATAGGTACAAATCTTTTCTCTTTATAATATTAGTGTAGAAGTGTAGATTAAAAAAAACATCTTTCTAACTGAAATTCGATACATAATAATATGTAATGCTTCTTTTTTCCTGTAACTAGAACAGTAACATGTTTATAGTCGTTGCCAAATAACTTTCACGTTCATATCTTCAAAATAAAACAAACAAACAAAAGTACCAAATTTTGCCGACGTCCAAACAAATTTTTCACTCTTGTACGCGGTCAGGGCCAAAACAAGTCGGTCTTACTCAAACTGTAGGACCTCAAATTCAAATACAGTGTAACTCTATGTAATGAATCTATCGAAATTCCTTGGCTCTGGTTGGTTTGCATTGTTTTCCATACAATGATACACTCTATGTAGCGTCGCACCTACTCCAAATAACGTCATATAATAGTCTAAAATACGTCATCATTAAGCAATAAAGAGCACTTTCTTTGCAGATGCGGACCGTTTTTTGTTAAAATTTTTTGTTTGTTTCTTTATTCACTACCATAGATTTATTTCTTTATTAAATCTTTATTGACCACAATGGTACAAAAGGTGGACTTAATGCTAATGCATTCTCTACCAGTCAGCCTTTAGGAAAAACAGAAAACTTTTATTTAGCGATAGGCGCTTAAAGATAAGTATATATTTCTACACACACTATACACATATCTTCACGTACAATATATACACATCCTTACTAATATTATAAATGTGAAAGCGTGGATGTTTGTTACCTTTTCACGCAAAAACTACTTGACGAATCATCATGAAACTTTGTACACATATCCTGGGAGGTACTAGAAGTAACATAGGGTACCTTTTATCCCGGAAAAGTGTAATGTTCCCGTGGGATACGCGAGCGAAGCCGCGGGCAAAAGCTAGTACATACATAAATACATAATGTAAAAACAAAACAATTTATGTTAATGATTAGTTCTGCTGCAAGAAATTGGCATAAAGGTGCGTGTGGACTTTTCTCTTAAAAAGGAACCTATTTGAGATACTTTTGATGTCTTCGGGTAAGGCATTCCAAAGTCGCGTAACTTGAACAGTAAAAGAGTTAGACATAAAATTTGAACGAAATAATGGAAAATGGAGACGAAGAGTATGACTGGAGCGAAGCTCACGGTCATGGCTTTCGGACTGATAGCTAAATTTGTTTTTCATATATAGGGGAGAGAGAGTATTCTTTAGTATAGAAAAAGTTTACAAAGCATTATCTGCTGTCGACGCTGACGAACAGGAAGCCAGTTGAAGAAATGTGATCGTATTTACGAAGACAGAAAATAAATCGAATACAATTATTAATAAGATGATCTAGCTTATTGAGAAGATCTGCGTTTAGATCAGGATAACACACATCAGCATAATCAATTATAGGGAGAATAAGAGATTGTATAAAGTTATTTTAGTTTTCACGGGAAGAAAAATTCTAAAACGATTTAAGGATTGAAGAGAGTAAGTAACCTTTCTGCTGATCTCAGTTACCTGATCCCTCCAGCTAAACGTAGAGTCCATTATAAGGCCCAGATTCTTGACAGATTGGCTAAGCGAGATGTTTGTATCATTTAACACAACTGCAGGAACAGAACTCGTATCAATCTTTGGTAGTTGTCCGGAACTACCAATTAATACTGCCTGACACTTTGACGCATTGATTTTAATACCATAATCCTCAGACCAGGAGTAAATGTTGGACAAGGATGCTGAACGCATCCTTATACCAGAATTGATATTTTCAGAACTGGTTTGAACGTAAATTTGTAGATCATCTGCATAGAAATGATAAGAACAGCTAATAGAATGTGATAAAAGATTTATAAATACAGCAAATAACAAAGGAGATAGGATACCCCCTTGAGGGACACCTGAAGATATATCCTTCCATTGCGACAACTCACGGTCCACTCGAACCGCTTGTTGCCTACCATGGAGATAAGAAGAAAACCAGTCCGTAGCTAAGGATGAGAATTTCATATATTCGAGAATTGCCAGGAGAATGTCGTGATTAACCATATTGAAAGCATTTGAGAAGTCAATTAGACCTAGAATGGTGATTAACGAGTTCTCCATACCAAGGCGAATATCCTCAGTGACGTTAAGAAAAGCAGTAGCGGTACTGTGCCCAGGACGAAAACCTGATTGTAAGGGAGTGAGAAGACAGTTTTCATGTATGAACGCGGAAACCTGAGCGTGGGCAGCCGCTTCTAGCACTTTAGAAAGATAAGGTAAAATTGAAATGAGACGGAAATTGTTCAACGCTTTACCATTTACCATGACTGACCCCATTATACGTACCAGAGATTCTAAGAATTTCGTTCTTTTGTGATTACTTGCACGTGTTTACGTTGGCCGCTAAACTGTCGTTAGGTTGTTTTGGCTGGCAACAAAAAAAGTCACGAAGATAACAGACTTTACCATGGATATAGGAAAAAGACTTTTTTATACGTCGATGGACTACAGCAATATGCATTGTTATAGATTAATGTTTGCAGTTTCTAAACTTTAAACTTTTCTTGTAAAAACATATTATAATAGTAAAATATATTGTTTTTTCTTCTCTCTATATTACGACAACTCTCTATAACGTCATAAAATGTGAAGTCCCTTCAGTGACGTTATATAGAGTTTACACTCTATATCATTATGAGTAATTAAAATTAGGAATGTGGACTTAGAATACAAGTCATCACTAGTGGTATCTCAATATGCACTAAGTATCTAAGCGTAATTAGTAGCTAGAAGCATAGATACCGCCATATTAAAGATATGGGGCTCCTGGGCTACAATGGGAAACATATACTAAGAAGAAAAAAATTAAATGTTATCTACAAAATTACTCATATCTTAATCTATAGGCTAATAAACAATAGAGAGTATGCATGCTTTTTTTTATATTTTTAATCGATAGTCCTCGTCGAGAAATAGCCGCAAAAAATAAATCAGTGCCGAAAAACATGTAGGTATATGGTGTAGAAAATAGATAAATATTAAAAATAGCAAGTAGATTATAACAACTAAAACACGCCATTTTAAAATATGACGTCAAAGTCTGCAACGGACTTTGCAGACTACGGAGCAGATACTATACTGCAATATCCGCTAGAGACAGAAGCTGTCAACGCATTTTTTTCTTTTTTGGGTACTTTCGATATTATCAGCCAGTGATATTTGTTAAACCTCTATATAAAAGTACATACATTTCGAATGTCATCGATAGTCAAACTACATGGATGGACAGTCCTACCGAACGCACCCGAACTTGTCATTTCCTTTTTGTGAACTTTGTCGTCATTTCCCTTTTGTTTGTCAAAAGTTCCCGCGCAATATTTGCATATTTTTAATAATTTATTTCTAATCCAAATAAGAGTCAATAAGAAAAATTATTAACTAGGCGAGGTAACGTATTAATATTATTTTCATACAAGATCAATGGATTAATTTACATAATGCTTACTTTCTAAGAACATTTACTTAAAAAGTAATCAGCAACATAATTATTTGATAAATGCGTGCGCTTTAAATTTATAGTATTCTAAAAATCTTTTACCATTAGGGTTCGCGCTCCATCGCAGTTAAAAACAAATTTTGATACAAGGACCATTTAGATCGAGCTAATATCACTGGAAGTAGCATAATATAATTATACAAAACCATTTTTGTAAAACACCAATATTAAGATTATGAATAACCTGAACAACTTTCCCTATTTTTTATACAACTTAGTAGGCAAACGACATACGCCTCCACTGATGGTAAGTATAAATGGTTAACGTAGAAAACAAACAAAACCTGCAACAACAAGAGTGCGAAATTAATGTGAACGTTATCGGCATGGAAAAACCCTGAGATACATTTTTTGTTTAACTTTATTGCTTACATTACTTAAAAATCAATGGAACGAATCGCAGACAGATATATATATACTTTTTTGTGTGTGTTTCGTCCCATTGCGATTGGGACGAAAACTTCATGAGACGAAACGCTGAACGATTCAAAACCGGTGCTTCGGGGGCGTAACGGTTAACGCTTTTATAGGTAGTTTTGCCTACCAAAATAAGATCTTTTTTCGCAATGTCTTTGTAACTATGATCCTTTTGAAGAGTTATTTATTAAATTAGACTAATATCAATTTATGTTTGGGAACCACTGACTTAGCTTATTATTTTATAGCACGGGACAGCTCGTATTACGCTCGACTACTGGGAAAATATTTTCCAGTTGTTGTTTTGTTTATTTGCTGTGAAATAGCAACTGTCCTTGTAAATAAACAAGGTACCTATTTTTCGGTGAGTTTCAGAAAATACGATGTTTGTCTAATTCCTACTTATGAACATTTTACGAGTAGGTACAATATGACATAAGTTTTCCCAGTAGTCCTACCAACTTCTTTTATGTCCGGTAACGCTTTTGTTACACCCCTGGTGTTGCAGTTGTCCATGGGCAGCGGTGATCACTTACCATCAGGTGACCCGCTTGTTCGTTAGCCAAGTATGACATAAAAAAAATGTCCCCAGGGACCGTATAGACCTTTGTTTGCTTCGCTCACTAGGTCAATAAGCTTCAGAAAATAGTTTTCACGAGTACTCGTATCTGATGTCTAGCGAAAATTCATGACCAAGAAACATATAAAAACAAAGGAATAACTTTGGAAGGGGATGTAAACAATCATAATTTCTGGTTCGAAGGAGGCAGTAAAACTGTTTACAGGAAACCTACTTTTTATTGGCCTATCTTATAATGATTGCTCACGAATAGCTAAGGGCTCATGCTGAGGAGCTTTTTTGAGTTGTCAGTCGCTGAAAATAACGAATTCATACGAAAGTCGTGATTGTGCCACACGGCGACAGAAAATGAGTTGTGAACTTCGCACTGCTATTTTATTTTACGTTATTTTTTCACACGTCCCTATCTTTTGCGACCTTCTGTTAGGTGCAAAAAAATCTGCCTAGGTCATCCCGCCATCTTATCCAGGGAGAACAGGTCCAAACGCATAATTATTAAGGCATATTTTTCGGCATAAAGTTTTACGCATAAATTTTATAGGCAATCATTCTTTGAAATAATGTAGGTGAGACATAATGTGTAATTTGTCATAACTATTATATGAGCTACGTTGTATTATTATTAGGTATTCTTATTGTTATTATGTTTTAAAACAGTAATGCGTCTATAATCGGCTATTAACATTATGCTTAGTATACTACATACTTATGCGTTATCAATTATTCCAAATAATGTTACAGCTTAATAACGTGTAGTAGGAATATTGGCCAATGTTATTTATTACACTTAACATTAGGCTTTCAGACCTCAATCCTTGTCCCTACGTCCGTCTGGAACACAGCCAATAAATATGCTAAATATATGGAGGTAAATCCCTTTTTCTAAAACACGGCGGAATAAATACAAAAACCTAATCGGCTTTTACGGTCTATTAATTATGCAGTTGCGAGCTTATTGGATTAAAATGAAAGCTTGAATTAAATAATATAAATTGCAAATAGGTAGTTTTAGGAGATTTTAGTTTAGTTTTAGTTAGATAAATATTTATGTAGGTAACTTAAGTCCTGGTATATTCACTTACTTCCTTACATCTACTGTAGGTACATCTTCCAAACTGGTCAGACATAATTAAAAAAAATGTAGAATGTATAAACTGCTTCGATTCCAGATCGTAAAAGCCGATCGAAGGAATGGGATCAATCAACTCATTACAATTTTGATTCCTTTTCCATCTTCTCGCCCACCGTAACGCTAAAAGTGACCTTTGGATCTTGCGTCTTTGGACTCTGTCTACTTAGAGCCACAAAATCTAGAATCTCTATCTGCCCCGTTAGGAGTAAAGACGTGATAATGTATCTGCAACTGTACCAGCTGCTTGTCTTCCCGGGCAGATCATAAAAGCCAATCGGGGGGATGCGCGAGAGTCTGGGCTAGCAATCCATCTATTTTACATTACATTATGTCTGCCTTGTTAGGGAGACGACGTGACAATAAAAGAGACGCGATATGTGACGTTCCATGGGTAAAGGTACCTTATGGACGCTGGCACTTACAATATTGTGTTTATTTAAGCTAAGTTACTTGTACCAATTGTTTTTCTAAACGTCCTAAGCGCCAGCGTCCACAAGGTACCTTTACCCGTGGAACGTCATATATGTATTTACTGTACATACTCATACAGTATAAGTATTTAGTTTGTAACATCATTTTCTGGATTTTATCACTCAGAACAACAATGTTTTGCCGTGAATATAGGTTTTTTTTTCTGTTACAAGCTGTACGTACCTACGTAGATTTCTTCCTCTGCGGTACAACTCAGCTGACTAATAGGCCTGTTTGTCGTCCTTTGGATATAAGGTTCGTGAACCCTGCCGCGTAACTAGGATACGCCGTTTATAACATTCCTAAAATTCTCTTTCATGTCGCTTTTATTATGCCTTTTCGCTATTTAGCCTACGACGCAAAAAAGCTGCAAGAGGCGGCCTACTCACATTCCGAGGCAGACATTGGAATGGACTCCTCAAGAAAAAAGGAAGCGTGGTCGACAAAAGCAAACCTGGCGGCGAAGATGAAGACAATCGGGCTGCCTCGGGCCGAAGTGAAGCGTGTTCCTCAAGATACAACGAGATTGAGAAGGACTGTAGCCCCCCCACCCAGACATACTACATAGGAAAATAAGTCAAGTAAGTTAAAGTCCAAAGTAACAAAATACGTTAAATTTCCCGCTTAAAAATCTTAGAATATCAATCAATATCTACACACATACACACACACACACATGCACACACATACACACACACACACACTAGCGCGCGCGCAAGACTACACGACTCAACCATCTCACCACACTCAACTGTCTACGCCCATAGGAATTTTTATTATATTTTATTTTTCTTCCTTCTTTCTCGATTATTGTAATTAGTAATTGGTAATTGTAAAATAATATATTATTTTTCTTTTAATCTGTTAATTTAGTCTAAATTTAAACGTCTGTTCTCATGTGTACTATACCTACCGTTCTATGCCTATGGTGGAGGGAGCCTGGTGACTTGTAATACAGGTAGTATCTACCTAGCTCAGGCACCAGTTCTCTCCACGTTTCAGGTCATAAATCTTATATATAAAATTTTCGAGTCACAATGTTCGTTCCCGTACTCCTCCGAAACGGCTTGCCCGATTCTCATAAAATTTTGTGAGCATATTGAGTAGGTCAGAGAATCGGCCAACATCAATTTTTCATACCCCGAATCTACGCGGGCGAAGCCGCGGGCAAAAGCTAGTTATGTATAAAATTCATCAAATATATTGTATGTCTATGTACCTATACTGGAGAGAAAATAAAACCAAAACCATTAGAATGAAACAAGTACTTCTCTTCCTACTTTGATATCAAGGAAATGGGCAAAACCAGAATCATGTTAATAGGCTATGCGGCTAGCAACCCATCACTATTTTGATTCCTTTTATCCACCTTCTCGCTCACCATCACGCTCAAACCGGCCTTTGGGTCTAACGGCCTTGGGATCTGGCTACCCTGTTAATACTGTATTTGTACTTATTAATTTATTTAAACTTTATTGTACAAAATACAATTTAGCACAATAGGCGGACTTAATTCTAAAAGCATTACCTGGACAGCCAACCTTTGGGTTGTTACAAAACTTAAAGTGGGTACAAAAGGTATATTTGATAGGAATTCAGATATATATTTTTCAACACCCTTGCTTGTAAAATGGATCTAATTTCACCGGTTTTAGATATACAAAGTGGAAGGGACATACCCGTAATAAATCAAACCACGGGCTATACTAGAGCACCAAAGTATAATGAAATTAAAATAACAGTCAAGAAACCAAAAAAAAATTCGACATTCCCATACAAATCGTCCGGGCGGCCGCACACTTTTGTATGGAAATGGCGAAAATTATTTTTGTTTTTTGGCTGTTATTTTAATTTAATTATACTATAATGGTCTAGTATAGACCGCGGTTTGATTTATTACGGGTATGTCCCTTCATAAAACACGCGTGTGAGAGATTCATAAAACACTTAGAAACGCAAATAGTGAAGTTATATTTCTATAAGTCACGATTTGCTATTGCGAAAGAAAGGGACAGAATTAATGGTAAATCCAGTATGAATGAGAGAGTAAGAAAGTTTGACAGTTGTGTGTGAGCGAGATAGTTAGACAACATAAGGTGAAGGTTAGACAAAGAATAAATCAGACATCGAATTTTTCCAAATTTCGAATTCGCATGCCGCGCGGCGCCGTCCGTCCAGCCGCGCGCCCGTGCTGATTTTAAAAAGTAAAACGGCGGGAAAGCAACAGTGTGCAGTGCATCATAGTTTTATGGTTGAGTTTATTTAAAATCAAAAATATCGGTTTCTTAGGTATTTATCCTCGCAAGTATGTTGAAAAACGTCGTACGATATACGTGCGTATATTGGCACACTCAGCTCCTTTCGCCTTCGCCTTCGGCACGGGCTGAAATTCCGCTTCGTGTGTTATACCCACCATAATGCACTTATATCGTAATGTACACTATACTTACTACATAAACTACTTTATAAATACTTATTATATTTCAACAATATAAATATCTACACAAATATACATACATTGACACATAATATATACGTATATATATTAATTTATAAAATACACTACTGACAAATTCATTATGTAACGATTTAAAAATAGGTACAGAGCAACGTATGTTTAATCTAAATAAACATTAGCTTGTAAACTGCGAGCGAACACTCGATTTGCTTACAAATAGCAATTCAATCGATACTTTTACGATCCAGTTATAATTAGAATCTTCGTGAATCGATGTTTCGAGATCGAGAACGACACATTATATTTTTACAAGCTTTTAGTTTCACCTCACTCCTTGTTGTGTGTTCGTTATCAAATCTTGCAAGGTAAATTAAATCCCCTTCCCATTATTTGATTGAGTTGAAACTTCACTTATGTATGTATGTTGAGTGACAATGCAATATTATGGTACCAATGACCGGATCCCATGATGAAACCGGAAGGTGGCCATGGCATCTCTACGATAAAACTACATAACCCCACCGAGTTTAGGCTCGATTGATTCGTCTTGAGCACTTTAAACTTTTAGTTCATTGTTTTAGATAAAAGCTAGAAAAAGCTTAGAAAAAACTTTGATGGCTTTGAACACTGAAACTCCCACATTGACGTGTGCACGGATGTTTAGTTTTGTTTGTAGGTAGGTAGTAGTTGTAGTAGGCAGAAGGCATAAATGTTACTCCGCTAGTATAAAACGTGTGGTGTGGTATTACCTAAACAATATTTCTCAGAAATAGACAAACCTAAGACTAGATAAGACATTACCCTTTTCCTAGAACGAACACAAATACAAGAGCTCGCAGATAGACTCATAACAAACAATGTATTATCATTTTAGACTGTGTTCATACCTAAAGATATAGATAGCTATATCTTGAAATAGGAAGTCAATAAAGCATATTTTTTTAACGGAAAATCAAATTTTTTGCCGATAAGAGGGAAAGAGACAAAAGATGGGTTTTAATTTAACCAGATCATCTCTTTATGAAGAAACTTTTTCTACATACATACATACTATCACGCCTGTTTCCCAGGGGTAGGCAGAGACTATGGACTTTTTCTACACTTTGGGTAAAACAAACAAGTAATTATTTAAAAATATTTCAAAAACAATAAACTAAAAAGTTTAAAGTACTCTTCAAGACGAATCAATTGAGTATTTGAGTCCAAATTCAGTGGGGTGATGTTATTTTATTACAAAAATGCCGTGGCCACCTGCCTTTATCATGTGATCAGGTCATTGATACAGTCACATTGCATTGTCACCCAACTTTTAAAAGTATGTGAAGGTTCTACTTAATCGAAAATGGCAAGTGGGTCTAATTTAGATTGCAAGATTTGATTACAGACACATCCAAAGGTGGATGGAGTACATTAAGGACGATATGGAGATAAAACGAATATAACAAGTGGTATAACAAGAACCACACGGCTAATATTATATATGTATGTATGAACGGCCCTAACTGTCCGTCTAGTTTGGTTATCTAAACTCATAAACTACACACAGTAAATAGTTTCAAAACTGTTAGGAAACGGTAAATTATGGCAACGCGGCAGGATATGTCCGTTTATTTTGGTTGTTTATTACCGCACGCCTCCCGACAGGTGTACGTTCGGTTTGAAATGTCAGGGATTTTCGGGTTTGCTAAACAAATATATGCAAATACTGTAACTGTTACTTCGATACATTATTATATAAAGAGGTGACTAAGCAAGTCAAAATGAATGACTTTTATATAAGCAGGCCAAAAACCCAGAGCTTGAAATGCTGCAAAAACCACACTCTTATAAGTACGTCAAATTCATAAAAGTAATGCTGCAGTACCTGCAGTTAAATGAGACGTAACTTCGAGCGGCCGGTTGCCGCGTGATACAATTTAAGTCAAATAAACGCGCCATTAAAAAAATATAAGGCAATAACACTGATTGAGCTAGCCCAAAAGTAAGTTTACACTTGTATTATGGGATATAACTCAACGACACAATATTTTATAATAAATACATATAAGGATAAACACCCATGACCCAGGACAGTTCAGAAAAGACTTCTTCCTGGTTCTGGCTGGGGATCAAACACAGAACTTCCAGAGTGGCGGATCGTTAACCATTACGCTAAGGAGGTCGTCAAAAAAGAAAATATAACTGAAAGACGACCGGAATTTTTTTATAAAAAATATCAAGATATAATTCGAGATCCAAAAATTGTCATATACGAAAATTTGTTCATATTAATAGGCTGAAAGCTCCTTCAGGAGTGTGTGACTGTGTAGGGACGCAGGTGAAAAGATAATCAATAAACGTTTTCGGCTCGAAACCTCAGCGATCGAGTTGTCAGAACTTGATTACGGCCCATTTTCGGTAATTGAATCGTGATCGCCTCTAATTGTGAACAGAGTGGCGTACCTGCGTGGGACACAAATTATCAGTAGCTAGCTATGTGGAATACAATATCATCTTCATCATCATTTCAGCTTTCGTAATGTCCACTGCTGGATCAAGCCGTGGTGGCTTCCGGCCTAGAATAGAACCACTTCATTTATTCCTGTGCATGTCGTAAGAGGCGACTAAGGGAAGAAGCACATACATCTCGTGCTACTACTGCATTCCCAAAGAGGGTTAACGTCGGGCGGCGGCTTGTCGTAAAACTATAGCCAAATCATTTAAACTGTTTCGGCTGTTTCTTCTCCACTTCGCAAGGTCTTTGGCATCCTTGGGTGACCTAATGACATGTATGTTACATTTGGAGAAGAAAAAGCGGTAAAGCGCATCCCGATTTCCAAAGCAGCACAGCTGTTGGGGATACCAAATAAAACATAACTATATATAATTTACCGTGTGGTTGCCGTCTTGCCATGTGGTTCCCGGCAGAGTAGAATAGGACCACTCCAAGTCTTCCTGTGGATGTCGTAAAAGGCGACTTAGGAAACAAAAGCAAAACAAAGTTTATAAACATCAATGAGACCTCTCCAACCCGACCGGCCAGCGTGGAGAGTGTAGGCCAAATCCTATGACTGCTCTGGCTAATCTATAGCTCTGGTAGTACAGAGAGGGTCGTGCTCTTGCAGTGGAGACTAAAAAAGACCTGATGGTGATGATGATATGATTTGCAATGCCTTGGTAATGCTCATGTAGATACGTGTATGTGATCGAACACAACAATGCTTTCAGCAAATCCCCGTATCTGCTACCGAACCTTGAACTAATTTGCTGCAAATTAAGGTTAATTGTTTAGGGGAAGCTGTTCGAATTGGATTTAATTATTTAGTAACCTATCTAATGTTAGCCTAATTGTAAATTAAGAGAAACTTATGTTTTGCCGTGGTTTTGCTAAGTTATTTATTTTCACCTGTCTCGTTGTCTGTATCATCATTAGGTCTTTTTTAGTCTCCACTACAAGAGAACGACACTCTCTGTACTACCAGGGCCGAATATTAGACAGAGCAGCTAGAGGATTTGGCCTATAGTCTCCACGCTGGCCAGACGGGTTGGAGATGTCTCTATTGATGTTTATAAGCTTTGTTTAGCTTGTGTTTCCTAAGTCGCCTTCTAAGACATCCAAGGGAAGACACACGGCTAAACGGCTGTCTGAGTGTCCGTAATCAACTCTTGCAAGCTCAATTAGACCTACTTCCCATTATTCGATTGAGCTGAAACTTCACATACGTATTAATGTCTGTTGGGTGAAATGCACTATTATGGTATAAACGACCTGATCGTTAAAAATGTTTTATCCTCACATACAATACAACTTACAAAATCCGCTTGGTTGAGAGCTGATTTGTACGGGAAGACGATTTCTGAAGTTTAAAGTTCTTTAGGGGCGTTGGGCATTTTTTGAGATGGGAAAAACTACTCGCGACACTGTTACCACGTTGTTCAAGTTTTCACTTCTGTCGGCACGGCACTGAGTGCCACTGTTTTTTTTTATTTATGCCGCAAATTTTCGATAGTCGCAAGGGAATCAAAACTTACATGGTACTTCCCGTGAACTCAGAATCTTGTTTGGTACGTAGCAACGTCTTATAGCACAGATATAGAAAAAATTGCGAAAAGCATAATATTTTACTGAGATCATAATAATAAAAATATTTTTAATAATTTTAAACTTACTTGTTAACTAATATGAACTAATAAATAAAAGTAGAATATACTTGAACGGAACCCTCGGTGCGCAAGTTCGACTCCCACTTGGCCGGTTTTTATTCTTGCTCCAATTTGATTGGTGGTTAAAAAGTTAACCTGTATAAATAATAGCATTTGTGGTCGAGGATTACATGGATAAAATTAAGTTGGCACAACTACAGCCCGGGTCGCCAGCTGACCGTGGTGGCTGCCAAAAAGTATACCAGCATTTCTTAAGCTGGGGCAGCTGGGGTGTCATATAACGTCTAACAAAATATACTTACTAAAACTATTTTATGGGTACATTCAGTCCATGATACTGTATCTAGTATATTATTACTCTGTGATGATACTTAAATACTTTCCCCAAGGAACATATATCAAAATGTGAAAAATATTTAGGAACATAGGTATATCGTTAAAGCTATTACTTTATTGGGGACATAATTGACCGAGCGAGCGTAGCGAGCGAGGGCTATAATTCAAGTTGGGGCGAAAACACATTGTTTGTATGTATGTTTGTTACGCGATAACTGCCGAACCGATGGTCCGATTTTGATGAAATTTGGTAGGCATGTAGGAAATATCAATAGAATTTTTAAGTTCGTTGGGCATCAAAATCGGTTTAGTAGTTTTTGAAATATTAATAAAAAATCACGAGGTCTAAGTTCGCTACGAACTACTAGTAATATATCGTAGCTAGCGGGCCAGACAGAAGGCTCAACTGACACTAGCGCAGAGTCAAAGCGTCGCGCGTCACGTCGAGTTGCGTCATGTTTTTCGCCTAAAGTACCATCAATATCGACAGGTCTTTTTAGTCTCCATTGCAGGAACACGACCCTCTCTGTACTACCAGAGCCATATTTGGCCAGGGCAGCCAGAGGATTTGGCCTACACTCTCCAAGCTGGCCAGACGGGTTGGAGAGGTCTCATTGATGTTTATATGCTTTGTTTAGCTTGTATTCCCTAAGTCGCCTTCTACGACATCCATATTAAGACTTGGAGTGGTCCTATTCTACTCTGCCGGGAACCACACGGCTTTACCTAAAGTATATATTCATATCTATTATCCCATCAACACCGCTCGACTCCAGCTAAACGTAGACGAGCGTCAAAGCGCGACGACGCGCGATTCCATATTTTGCATTACACAAATTTGTACTTTAATAATGGGATAATAGAGTTGAATGTACTCTAGGTGAAAAACATGACGCGAAGCGACGCTTTGACTCTGCGCCAGTGAGAGTTGAGCCTTAAAGAGTTCCTGTAGCTGATATATGACTGATCATCTAGATCAAAATACTTATTTACCTTATTTTATTGGTAAACTACACTACTCGTAAACCTAAAGGTTCAATCATTAGTCCCAGGTTAAACTATTTACATTAAAATAGTTCCAATCTACTTTATTTACAAAATTAAACCTCTGTTTATATAAACACAATATTTCCCAACCACATAAAAGCCCTGATAAAAATATACCTCACGGTAGCAAAAATCGTTTCTAAATATTTATCGAATTAGTAAATCGATGTTCAGTTATTTACGTGAGCCGAATAACAGATGGCGCCACTAAAAATAGAGTTCTTTGATCGAAGTGTGATGTGTTTATTGATCAGACTTGGATCTTGACGTGTTCATGAAATGTGACATCATCGTTGCAACTCCAGACTTTTCAATGGACTACATTCTAATATATATTCATCACGTTTTGATCGCTTACGGGGCCCACAGAGCCTACACCCAATACACGCAATACCACAGAATACAGTAAGAGTATGAACAGAATCTCCTAAGGTACGCGCAATATGCGTCCCCGTTCCCCGTCCTCGCACCTCTCCCCATTTCTTGTGCGCCCGCGTGCGCCATGCAGTGTGTGTTCGCGTGCTCTCGCCCGTCGACAAGGCGAAAACGGGGGAGAGGTGCTGGGACCCCCGTCCCAGCACCTCTCCCCCATTTTCGCCAATGGGGACGCATATTGCGCGGGACCTTAGGAGATTCCGTTCTGTATACTCTTACTGCTTTATGTGGCAATACCTAAGCCACTTGGTGGTGAGCGTTTACCTAGTTGAAGTGAAGTCACACTTTTTATCCTTATTATAATATAACTTTCTTTATTTCCTCACTTATCTTGTTCGGATTTTCTTTTTTGTGTACATATTGATATAGGTATGTATGTATTGTATGTATCTTTATTAATTACACTTTTTTCTTCTTGCATATAACCTCGCACCTCACCTGTTTTCTTTTAACATCTCCAAGTACCTCGGTTGCCTAGAAGAGATTGCAGCTACGATAAGGCCGCCTTTTGACATCTGTTTTCTTTAATCTTTTACTCTGTATCATTATGTTTTGGTGCAATAAAGATTTTAACTAACTAACTAGTTAGAAATATTGATGGCCGCATCACCTATTGACATGATTCCTCAGATTTTCGCCCTTGCATGAGAAGAGAAGCAGCAGGTATATTCGCAGCTTTTACTTCCACACCAGTATGGAAATAAGCTAGAAATATTTTATTTTTTTAAATGTAGTATAGACTTCCTAAAGTAGGCATGCAGCCCCCCCTGGATTGTAGTGATTGGTTTAATTACTAGACATACAACATCACATTGAACTTTTGAAGAAGTTTATCAGGAAAACCAAATTCAAATGACTAGTAAATGTGAGTAACTGTAATGCTGAGACTGACTGAAGACCACTGCTGAGAAGAAACGCCGAAAGAAAATCATTTTCACAGTATTGGTCGCCTACGCGCCAGAAGGGCTTTGTCAGTGTACACAGATGTTTTATCAAGATACCTACAATGACACAATATAAGATGCAAAGCTTGCGAACGATAGCCACAAATTACAGAAATAAGTAATATTGATTAGTCTTAAAAAAAACGGAGCCGAGCTGACCAGTCCCTACTGGTGGGGGGCGTTCACGAGTTGACGCGTGGATCAGCCATCGCTGAACTCAACCATATTAGAGGGAAGCCAACCATTCTGTTTTAGCAATAAACTGGATACCAAAGTAAGAAGACGTTTTATTAACCATTGACGTGCCTCCTTGCTGTCAATTAGATATTTAACGGGTGGGAACGGGATTAATATCCTACAATTAAATGCATATCCCGCCTTCGTCCGGGAATGTTGGCAATTACCATAAAATGGCATCGGGAAGCTGTAGGGCTAAGGTCTGATGTCTAGCGGGAACAAGGCGTATCTATAGTGTAAACTTACAGTCGTTGACTCAGTCCGGTAAAAAAAAAACTGACTGTCGTCAGGGTCAAGGGTCAGGGCAACAAGTATATACCTAGCCGTGTGGCAGAGTAGAATAGGACCACTCCAAGGCTTCCCGTGGATGTCGTAGAAGGTGACTTAGGAAATACAAGCTAAACAAAGGCCAGCGTGGAGAGTGTAGGCCAATCCTCTGATTTGAGATTAAGATGCTCTGGCTAAGTATGGCTCTGGCAATATAGAGAGTGTCGTGCTCCTGCAGTGGACACTAAAAAAGACCTGATGATGATAATGATGAGGACAAAAAGTCATCAAAATTTTTTTAAGATCCGACCATAGAAAATGTTTTTCTTATAAACAGGCTGGACTCATTCTAAGATATTTCGGTGATACATTTACTCCCGATATAATATAAGACATACAGAGTCGACCCAAATAGGAAAAAGGCAAAGAAACATGACCAAAATCAAAGATTTTCTTTTTCGACAGAACATTTGTGTCTATCATAAAAACAGAATCGTCATCAAGTACCTATTTTTAGGGTTCCGTACCCAAAGGGTGCAAACGGGACCCTATTACTGTGACTCCGCTGTCTGTCCGTCTGTCCGTCTGTCTGTCCGTCTAACTGTCCGTCTGTCTGTCTGTCTGTCCGTCTGTCTGTCCGTCTGTCTGACCGTCTGTCACAGGGCTCTATCTCTTGAACCGTAATAGCTAGACACTTGAAATTTTCACTGATTATGTATTACTGTGGCCGGTATAACAACAAATACTAAAAATAAAAAATTGTTAAAAATTAAAGGGGGTCGTCATACAAGAAACGTGTTTTTTGCAGCGTTTTTAACTTGATCTTTATAATGGCATTAACTAGATACTTGAATTTTTCACCAATTATGTATTACTATAACCACAATAACAACAAATACTAAAAATAAAATAAAGGTAAAAATTAAAGGGGGGGTACGGTGGTAAGGAACCCTTCATGTACGAGTCCGACTCGCACTTGCCCGTTTATTTAGTCTCCACTGCAGGAGCACATTATCCTCTGGAGCAGGGAACAGGAGCAGCCAGGAGATTTGGCCTACACTCTCCACGCTGGCCAGACGGGTTGGAGAGTTCTCAATGATGTTTATAAGCTTTGTTTAGCTTGTGTTTCCTAAGCCGCCTTCTACGACATCCACGGGACGACTTGGAGTGATCCTATTCTACTCTGCCGGAAACCACACGGCTTTACTTTTCTCTAAGTAAATAATAAACTAATTCCTTATGTCATATATTAAAACTATTGTATATTTTACCTGTTCTATCATATGACTTTATTTAAAAACTTTATCTAAAAATCGCTCTTGCAAAGGCTGAATTGTCTTAGTACTATGCGTACCGGCAAATCGGTTTTATTTTAGGCGCCATGATTGTGTTTAGACGTTTAAAGCTATGACGGAACGGATTTCTGTGAATTTACTGTTTTAATGGCTGGTTGATCGAAAATTTAATGGTACTAACATTACATCATCGTTCAATAGCAAAATTTGTTCAGTAACTAGTATAACTGAAATTAGTATTTATATGTGTGTTCTTAATTTAAAACTACACAGAACAAAAGAGAAACAAAGAAATTTCTTTTTGAAATATTCTTTTAGAAACCATTGCTTTTGAAATTTTCATTATAGTAGTGGTGGCCAAGCGGTTTAGATACTAACTGTGCGTTAGTGAGGCTTGAGTTTGAACCTTACTAGGCGCGACTTGGACTTCTGAGTTAGTGACACTTCATCATCATTATACAGCTTTTAGGTACCCACTGTTCGCCATAAGTCTCCTTTTGTCTGCGCCTTTTGCTTGTCATTGGCCATCGCAATCCAGTTCCTCAGTACTCTCTTGTTTCCAGTGAATTAAAACATAGAACCTGCAGTGTGTGAAATGAAAAAGGCCATTGGTAAATCATTCTATTATCTCTGCCAACAATCGTCATTGTGTGCGTGTGTAATTTGTATAAGAAAGATATACATTGCTGTTGTTAATATATTCATAAATTAACCGCTAAGTTTTGCCATTACTTACAAAATAGAGGCATCAAAAGACAAAGTCCCATAGTTGGGCAACGGCCTGCTCTCTCGTTTCTCGCAAACTTCTATCAGTGGACATAGTTTGCCAGCTCTTTTCGTATGCCCTTAGATTAAAAAGCATTGCGAAAGAAATATAGGCAAACGCTATTTATAATTAAATTAATTTCAAAATAATGAAACGTAATTAATAACTAATTAAATGTAATATAATATATCCTCTCACCTGTTTACTCTAATAAGTATCAGTTATTTTATCAGCAAAGCGTTGATAGTTTGTACTAGATAAATTTAGTTCAGCTGTCTTAGAAGCAAAGTTAATAGTTGAAATAATTACGGAGATAAAGGAGTAGATTCCCTAATGCTCCACAGTCCTGGAGGATAAGGATCCAATCAACTGGTCCAATGGAGTGGAAACTCCGAAATACGTTCGTCATACGACAAAGAGCTATGTAAAAATAAAGGAAACACTACATATCACTGTTTTGTCGTAGCTATCTCCATAAACTTCACTTTGTCGCTTGCTAGCACTTATACGCCTAGTACTTTTGTCAGTTTTATAAGCGAAATTCATATGAAAAAAATGTCTTAGTGTGTGTTAAAATACCGTAAGCATAATTCAAGAAACACGGCTATGCGTAAAAAAATAATAACTTTCCATCGGTGATCACCAGATTACATTGTTTGAAAATTAAATTCGTATGATAAAATTCACTCCACTATATTATAAAAAAAAGAACAGGGGCCAATATTTGAGAAAGGTGGTCTATATATATTCTATGTGAATGGCCATACGACAGGTCTGGGATTTCGGAGAAATTGTACGAAGTAACTTTATATTTAGAACAGGTGATTTTATTTTACAAGTGAGAAGGGGAGATTCATCCTCTCTTTGTCTGTTTGTATTTGAAAAATAGATTGTGCTTCAAGGTATTGTTTGACTTGTTGCTAACGGCCACTTTCTAGGCATATCAAGGAATCAGTCAAAGATACAAATATTTTTAGGGTTCCGTAGCCAAATGGCAAAAAATGGAACCCTTTGGGCAAAGATAATATAAGTGTGGGGTATGGATAGGTCTTTAAAAATGATATTGAGGTTTCTAATATATTTTTAGGGTTCCGTACCTCAAAGGGAAAAAACGGAACCCTTATAGGATCACTTTGTTGTCCGTCTGTCCGTCCGTCCGTCCGTCTGTCAAGACCCTTTTTCTCAGGAACGCGTGGAGGTATGAAGCTGAAATTTATATCAATTACTCAGGTCTACTGTCCCTTGAAGCTGTGAAAAAATCAAACTTCTAAGCCAACGCAATCAAAAGATACAGCCGTTTATGCCGCAAATTTTCGACACTTGCAAGGGAATCAAAACCTACAGGGTGCTTCCCGTGAACTCAGAATCTTGAAATTTGGTACGAAGCAACGTCTTATAGCATAGATAAAGGAAAAATTACTAAAAACCATAAATTTTTAGTTACATCACATAATATATTTTGACGTGACAACGTCTTAAATTAGGTTGCGGCTGGGAGTCACTTATGAAAAAGTGTAACGCTCGGTAACGTTACGATGAGTCACCGAACGAGAGAGAGGCCCGCCGAATGCCTTGCGTCTCTCTCCCACTCAACTATGATCGGTCTGCCGCCGTTGTCACGTAAAATCTTCGCCCGTAAAACCGACTTTACAGGCAACCATTTTTTTTTTTTTAATAATTTTAAACTTACTACCCATTTCCTCATAAACGCGTAGAGGTATTAAATTGAAATTCATACCAAATACTAAACCTTGCAGGTTTGTACGGAACCCTCGGTGCGCGAGTCCGACTCGCACTTGGCCGGTTTTTTTTTTAAACTGAAAAGTATGCGCGAGAGACACTTCCAAAGTGGTAAAATGTGTACCCCCCCCCATAACTTCTAAAATAAGAGAATGATAAAACAATAAAAATATATGAAGTAAATTATCATGTAAACTTCCACCGAAAATTTTTTTGAACAAGTATCTAGTAAGTAGTTTTTTTTAATACGTCATAAATCGTAAACCGTAATTTACCTTTACAACTTTTATATTATGTTACCTGCTGCTACGGAACCCTTCATGGGCGAGTCTGACTTGCACTTGGTCGTTTTTTTTTTAAAAGAAAACCTCTCGTACCTTACGTTTCGGTACGATCACTGCTGTAGCATACAAAAATATGTATGCTACAGCAGTAAGTAAATATAAGTGTAAGTAAATACACTATTTATGCAACTCTGTCGACATCGTAATGAAGAAAAGAAAATAATAATATATTTTGAAAAAAAAATGCTATGAATTTTAAATAAGAAACCGTGGGCAATTTTGCAACTGTTAGGCTGCGTTTCCACAGAAGCGGAGCGGAGCACATAATATAAAATTAAGAGCTTGCGTGGTTCCGGCGGACTGAATAGAGGCCTCCGCTCAACCCCAGCGGAGCGGGGCGGTGCGAGAAGGAGCGGGACGGGGCGAAGCGGTGCGGTGCGGAGTAGAGGGAATTCGAATATAAGTTGAACATTAACTTTGCTCGGAATGGTATTTTATATGTTGTCGACTCAAAAATCTATGTTTTCTCTTTGAATCTATAAAGTCAAAATAGTCAATGCCACTTCATCTGATTCGTTATCTTCATCTTTCAAAGGTATAAAAGAATTGCTCTATTATTTTTTAAAGACAAAATGACGTGCGGTCTGTCTGAGAAATTGACTGCTGATATGCACCGGTTTTGTTTTTACTCCGCTCTACCCCGCTCCACTCGGTTTCGCTCCACTCCACCCTTCCTCGCTTCACTCTACTCCGCTCCGCTCCGCTTCAGTGGAAACGCAGCCTAAATGCTTACGTAATGCTCAATCTATAAGACTCATAATAAATGTATGATAAAAACCAGGTACATAAAAGTGTTTTATCTGTAGTTATTTTTTTTAAATTAAGGTATTATACAAATAAAAGGTGTCAAAATCCAATTTTCTATTGTACCATTTGTACCTGCCAATTCACATTCATGAATACATCCTCGGGTTCGATTTCAATCCAACTGGACATAAATCTGAGATCCCAAGTCCCAACCCACCTCAAATAACTGAGGTTGATGGAGGTACAGAGGATATTATTTGCTGGGTGTGTGTACAAAGACCTTAGAATACCCTTGGCTAAGGCGAAGCTACTGCGCGGTCTAGAACAATTGTACTGGTTTTCGTAGAGCTATTCATAAAGTAAAAAAAAAAGTTTTGTCCCGTTCAATTAAGCGATGTCTATAATCTTCAATTATTCGATTGCTAGCTCTTATACGCCTAGTACTTTCGACAGTCTATTAGCGATAACCATATGAAAACATGGTAAACCTTAAGGCCCATTTACACAGTGCAAGTTTTGTCTATTGCATACAATTTTATTAAAGCAATAAATGATTTGTATGGCTGACTTTCTGTTTAGACTATGCAAGTTTTCTATTGCTTCAATTTAATTGTATGCAACAGGCAAGAAACTTGCACCGTGTAAATGGGCCTTTATTGAAAATGCCTGGTGTATTAAATACTGTAAGAATAATTCAAGGAACACGGTAAAGAAATAACTTACCATCGTTAGGCAAGCAGATTTCATCGTTTGAAAATTAAATACGTTGGATAAAATTCACGCTACCCATATGTACTCGTATATTCAAAAATAGAACAGGGGCCAATGTTTGAAAGAGCTGGTCTACACTTCTAGGTATATTTTATGTCAATGCCACAGGTCAATGCATAGAAACATACTTTTAAACCCAAAATAAATTTCGTTCTCATCCCAGTATAAGTATTTCATATTCTCAGAATCTATCAAGGGCGAGCAGCCAACCGAAAAATTTTAACAACCCCGAACATGCTTGAACCCAATTAAAGTGGGTTCTCGTACATTCAGCAGCAGAGTAAGTTGCCACCCTTAAGCAGAGGTAATAAAGGCGAAGATATAATGACATCAGGTCGCTTGATGTGCTGTTTACTGTACGCTGAAGGGAATCCGCGGTATTCGGGATTTTATTAAACTACATGATGAGGGTCTTGAGAGCTATTTCTTGCCCTTAGGTATGGTTAGGAGGGTCTGATGGGCATTTACCTATATGTAGATGTGAATAAAATATTCTGCTATACTTGCATTTGTAAAATTGTGGGTGACATCACAGAATAAATACTAATACTAACGTATAGAAGTCTCACTCAGCAAAGAAATTCAAAAAAATATCTACTCAATGTGGCTAGCGATATGGTTTAATTTAGCTCACGTCAGAAATCAGCACCTTTTCGTTTAGATACTCATTTAGACATCCATTGCAAGCCAATTTCATTCTTATTACTCTGGACAAACGATTCGTATAACTGAATTTACCACCCGGGGGGTCGCTGCGCGCATAGTAATAATGTAGGTAAATTTTCGATACCTAAACGGGGAGTGACACAGGCCTGGTGAGAGTAAGACGTCGAAAGTAGGTATATTTTTTTGTGAAATAGCTGTAAGCACATATGGCTTCTTTCCTAGGATCTTTCCATCTCTTCTTGTGAATGTAGAAAGAGGCGACTTAAGGAATAAGCACATTAAAAATCTCGTACTTCAACTGCATTCCCAAGGAGGGAGGAGGTCAGACAGGCGACCTTTCGTTATTCTATAGCGAGATCATTTTAATTGTTTCGACTATTTCTTCTCCACTTCGCAAGGTCTTTGGCAAGTTTAACCAAAAAAAGTCTTTGGCATCCTGGTGACCATTGACATGCGTATTATATTTGGATAAAAAAGCGGGAAAGGGCACCCCTGGCTACATTTGTGGAATCAACATTCTCGGAATTCAACATTTTTGGAAGCTCCGAATTGGTGAAAAAAGTGTTGAAATATTGACGGGCTTACTGCATCTATGATACGATTCATTTTCTTGCCCATTTCCTTGGTTAAATTTATCTATATGGGATAAGAAGCAGTAAGTATTTTATGTTTTTGTCGTTTTCCCAGACTAGAATGGAATTCAGTGGTATGTATGTAGTGGTAATTACATGGCTTTAAACTCGATTAGCAGACTGAATGCGAAAATTTCTTCAAATTGAATAAATTAACAAATTTGTTCAAATTGAACAAATTTACAAATTTGTTCAAATTGAACAATTTAACAAATTTGTTCAAATTGAACAAATTTGTTGTCAAAAAAGTTTTCGCATTACGATTTTTCTTCCGTGGAACCAAAGAAAATAATGTCATACAAAATGAAACCAAATATAAAAATCTCAGTTGCGCTAAACTAAACAAGAATAGTTTGGAAAATCCAAAAGTGCACGCCTCATAATCTCATTTTTCACAATTAAATTGAAATTACGATTAAACTACATTGATTAGACCATGATCTTCGAAAGGACTTAGTTCTGGATAATACTGAAGCGTATAAAAAAATGCACTTGATCAGATAAGTTTTTCGGGAGTTATCGTGACCACGCCAGTTTCCATACATACAGACACACGGACGTCCACAGAATGATTTTATTAAACATTGTTTTTATTTATTTAAAAGGCAAAATGTCTTTTAAAAATGTCATAAGTGTTGAAACTAGTGTTTTTCCTTGACATTTATGTGTAAATATTATTGTACAAGTGCGATAGAAAATAAATAGAGACGCATTTAGTTAAAAAAATCACTTGATTTTTGTAAGGCGAGAGTAGAGCACTACCTCATGTGCTTCGCTTATGAGGCGTGCAATAATAGCTTTCTTTCAATTGTATGCAAAACAAATTTTACGCGAAAGCAAACTGTAATAAAGCCAACGTTATTACAAACATAAAACCTGTAAATATGGAATTGAAGAAGTGAAACAATAAGATTTACAAGCTCAATAAAAGTTACCTGGCAGTAACTACAGGACGTTAAGGCTTTTATAGAGGAGACAATTCCGTGAAAATTTTCAATAACTCTCCCGCAAATGAACACTACAACCCTACCATAAAAGAAAGTTCCATTTTAACACAAAATCAGAACAAAACGTGACTTCTGAAATAAGTAGGCTAACCCTCTGATAGAACCATGTAGAGTTTTCCATTAACCAGCGAAATTCAGATGTCACGCCTCAACTTGTGCGTAGACAAAAGAAACGACTTTTGGAATCCGACGGGTTAACCCCTCAGATCAGCCCCGCCCTCCTGGTACAACCCCTGGCTTCATTCATTCGTGGCTGCGAGCCCGTGGTGTCAAGCCGTGTATTCCGCTCTCAATACACTGTTTATCGTGTTAAAAACAAATAAACATTTGGTAAATTTGTTAGTGTTTGTGACAGAAACGCGACAAGATTCCTCTTGAGGTGAGTGGCTTATGTTTTGTTATTTAAGGTGTGATGTTTTTGGGTGCCACGTGTTGAGAGAATCGCAGTAGAAGTAGCTTATTGTCGGTTTTTACGTGAACTAAGTGAAAAGATGGTATGTTTGCTGTCTGGAGCGAATTTTCCTTTATCTACACAATGCTACGTGGATTCGCTAATATTTGTATGTGAATAAGTATAATTATTTTTATTATGAAACAAGTTACAAGACAGAATATAATTAAAACTTACAGCAATAAATTACATCAAAAACTCCTAAAAGCAACAAACATTAATTTACAAAAAAAAAAAAAAATATTGAATTTTAGTTGCTCATTCAATTATTCGCGCAGTTTACACGTCTTTAATTTTTAATGGATTTCGCGATTATTTAGTAGTATAAGGTAAAAGCGAATCCACTAGTATAAATCAGTATGCAAACATTTCCTAACAAAAAGTATTTTACCAAAAATCTTAATACATTTAAAAAAATCCTAACCGAAGACAATAGAGCATGATTTCCTAGGCTCTTAAAATCTAATAATGGTAACAATTCGGACTCGTAGATGAAGATTTCCGTACCTCCGTACAATGTTTTATAACGCTGAAAAAGACACGTTTTTTTTGTATCACAACCCCCTTTAATTTTTAGCTTTATCTTATTTTTATTACCTACTCGTTGATTTTCTAGTTTTTCAAGTTTCTAGCTATTATGGTTCAAGAGATAGAGCCCTGTGATAGACGGACGGACAGCAAAGTCTCAGTAATAGGGTCCCGTTGGCACCCTTTGGGTACGGAACCCTAAAAAGCTAAGTTTATTAAACAACTTCTCAAAAATGTTTATTGATAATTTCACCAAACCGAATTTTTATTGCACTAAATATTAAAAGTACTCAAAGCAGAAATCTTGAAAAATCAACAGGGTAGGTACTTTCCTTCCTAATCAACTGCGGAGTAAGTACCTATAGATAACTAGCTTGGACATACCTAGATATACATTCTGGTATGTAATTCTAATATTGTGACTCCCAACTTTGTGTACTAACTGAGCTACTATTGATAAGTCAGGAAAGTATACACTTCTAACTCCTAAATTAATCCTCTTTTTTTAAACGACGTATAAGGAGTAGCTTCCAAATCGAATGTACTCGTAAATATCAAATATCTATATGTCCGTCTGTCCGTCTGTCACAGGGCTCCATCTCTTGAACCGTAATAGCAAGACACTTGAAATGTTCACCGATTATGTATTACTGTGGCCGCTATAACAAGATACACTAAAAATAAAAAAGAAGTTAAAAACTAAAGGGTTCGTCATACAATAAAACGTGTTTTTTCTGCGTTTTTTTACCTAGATCTTTATAATGGTATTAACTAGATACTTGAAATTTTCACAGATTATGTATTACTATGACCACTATAAAACAAATACTAAAAATAAAATAAAGTTAAAAATTTAAGGGGGTCGTCCTTCAAGAAACGTGTTTCTTCAGCGTTTTAAAATATTGTACGGTGGTACGGGTCCCTTCATGTACAAGTCCGACTCGCACTTGCCCGCTTATTTATGTATGTTCCTCAATAACTTCTCTGTTTTTTAACCTATTTAGATAACTTTTTTTTTATTTGAAAGGGTATACGTATATATTATGTACCCTTTCTTATTTAGATATATGTTCCTTGGGGAAAGTTGCCCAGTATCATGGACTGAAGTCACCATATTAATTACAAAACAACACAAATTAAATTACAACAAATCGCGTCGGTATTAAAATTGTGGAATGTCTCATGTCTATAATCATAATTAACAGTCCAAAATTGGTACGTACAGCTTGTTTATAACACTTTAAGTGGATATAATTTCACTTTGCCCTCTATTAAAATAATTTATAGATGTAAATATTCTTTCTACTACGCAGTTGTTGTGGAATTACGTTTCTATAATCTTGGGATACATTATTAATCAGTGGAACAGTAAGAAATTGGACAGCTGTGTGACATTGTACAACGGAAGTATAAAGTTCATCGTACATGTACAAACTACGCACTTATTAAAGTGCGGACTTTCTGTATTACTCAAAGGTTGACAATGCTATAAGCGCGTTAAACTTTACTTAGTCGCTTGTCAGCTTTTATACGCCTAGTACCTACTTTCAACAGTATAATAAGCGAAAACCATACGAAAACATGGTAAATAGTTAAGTTCACCTTTTGTACCATTTTGGTCAATAAAGATTTTAATAAATAAATAAATAAACAACATAAATAAAAATGCCTTGGTGTGTGTGTGTACAATACAGTAAGAATAATTCGAGAAACACGGGAAAGTGTAAAGAAATAACTTTCTTAGTAACCTGATTTCATTGCTTGCAAATTAAGGCCCTACCTAAATTTTCCGGGGTACAGTGCTACCCCACATCATGCATCATTTCAAAGAAAACAGAGATATTATTTAAAATTTTGCTACTAACAAGTCCTAGATAACTGTTCAGAGTATTTTATGAACTACTGTTTACAGTTTATAATGAGAACGTTAAGCTTTACTACGCACATTTGCCAAAAGTGGCCGTTTTTCGCAAATGTGCGTAGTAAAGCTTGACGTTCTCACTTTAAACAGTAAAATACTTTAAAGGGTTATCTAGGACTTGGTATTAGTAAAATTTTAAATGATGTATCCGTTTTCTTTGAAATGATTAATTTTTAATGGGGGCAGCACTGGACCCCGGAAAATTTAGGTACGACCTTAAATACGTATGATAAAATTCACGCTGCCATATATTCAAAAATAGAACAGGGGCCAATTTTTGAGATAGCTGGTCTACCTATATATACTCTATGTCACTGCAGACGAATTTCAAAATTAAACTGCCCTTAAAATCATACGGTCCATCATTTTGAACAGCTTTTCCCAATAAATATATATCAAATACAAAAAAAGTTGCTTCGTAGGTGCAAGCACGCAGAAGCACAGTAGGTGCTTGTATTAACTGGATAAACGTATTTTACAGCGAAAATTTTTCCGTCGGGTTTTGGTTTTTAAACGATATCTTGTACCTTTTCTAATTATGCTACAAGTGCTAAAACTCGTAGCAATGTGTTCGTGCTACGAGATACGCCGTAGCATCGCTACGCCAATTCATGCGTAGCTATGGAAATAATATTACAATTAGAGAGTAGAGCTATCTATTGGAGTTTTTGGCGGGAAGTCAGGCAGAGGTTCATTGGGGTTTGCTTTAATTTAATAAGTAAATTGATTCTAGTGGACTTTATATAATACCCTTTATTGCACAAAAGAAATATACAGGACCCAATTATCTAAAAAGCTAATAATAAGAGCTAGCAAGCGACTAAGTGAGTGAAGTTTATGGAGATAGTTTTTATTTATTTACACTTTATTGTACACAAAATGGAGGTGCCTGAAAATTCTTATTTTAAAGGAGTCGCGGCTAGGACTATATAGGCTAGTTACTATAAAACGGGATTAAACAGTGACATAAAGTGTCTCTAATAAAAGAGAAGGTACATTAATAGCTTTTCGAGTAATAGCGACACATGTTCTAAAGGACGCCACGATGAAGAACAATGTCAGTCTCGCAAATTAAAAAATAGGGTGCCCCTTGTTTCACAGACTGAAATTTCATAGAATTTCGAGTCACAGAAAATTTTTCATAGAATATTTAATTCTTATATTTTTATTTCAAATATTATTGTTTCAAAGACTATTTACTTGAATAAAACACAATTTATAGAAACACAGTTCAATGAATTTTAGAATCTCATATTTTCATTTAACAAACTAATCAAACAGTAGAATATTTCTTTGAGGAATATTGTTTGTTCGGTATAATCTTAACTGAAAATTATTATTTAAGGAAGTATTAAGTGAAAACATTGTTTAATCAAATTAAATACCATATACTCGTAATAAGTTCGAATACATCATAAATCGCTACCACAATATAGGTTAGGGCAAACTTATAGGTTAGGTTAGGTTAGAACTGCGACCAACACACGGGGAAAGTTTTATCCATTTTACTAGAATAGGGCAAACTTATAGGTTATAAATATTATATTACCTAAACTTATTAAAAATAATAATATTTAATTTGATATTCTGATATTAGAAACATCGCAAAAGTAAATGTTATTTGTAATAAAATTCTATGATTTTAAATTATTCATAATAAACATTCCAATTACTGATTTTCTGTGCAATGAAAATCTATTATTAAAAATTCTTTATACTGAGTAACCTACATATTGATTATTCTATGACATGAAAATTTTCTAAATAACGAAAATCTGTTAAACTTTTGTCTGTATAAGACACGTACACCCTAAAAAATAACATGCTTCTAGAGAGTTCCATTTTCGAATTCCGTAACTACTTTTTTTTTGTTTTATTGTTAAGTTCCAGGAACTTAGTACGCCCACGTAGCTGTTAAGCTAGTCTATACTCTTACTAACTCCATGATTCGTGTACCATTTTTGCCTCTCCTATTAAAATCAAATTTAACTTTACTGTATAGTTGGTTTACCACTATCTCCTCAGCTAATTATACTTTAAAATCCAATATCTCCTCAGCGTCTCGAGCACCCTGTGCCTGAAGGTAGCGATTTTAATGAGATGTTTTGTTGTCTTTCTGCAAACAATCATCGAGAGTGCGTCGATTTAACCTTAGATGCCCTCAGCATGTCAATTTGAATGGTCTTTCAGACGAGCTTTACGACTGACGGCTTCTAAGGGAGATTCTGTACAAAAGATGTCTAAAATTCTGTATAAACGGCAATCTCCCCCTGACTTACAAGTGTAATACTTACAGCAAATGTAATGGGTACTTTTGAGCCGGGGTGAAATATTTGATAAATCTTTATTTTATTTTTATTTTATTTTGATTTTAAATTTCAAATATTAGTATGAACAAAAGTGGAAACGTGGTAGGGTTATCTCGCTATCTCTTTCGTAAGCGTGATACAAGGGCAGTGACGTCATATTTCTAAATGCGCATCCTTTGTCTGTTATTTGAGGGAAATTGTCAAATAACAGAAAAAGGATCCACCAGTTTTTAAAATCGTATTGTTTTCGGTTTCAGAATTTATAAAATATTTTTTTGACTAGGTATTTTTGGCTTGATGATTTCCTTATTGATGTTATGTGATAAATAGAGAAAACAGTTAACACAAGTAATATAATGTACTGAATAAAAATAGACCTTATATAAGTAAGCTAACAAAATATACTGAAACTATTTTTAGGCTAGATTTAGTGCAGGATACTGATCAACTTTTCCCAAGAAACAAATACCGAAATATTGAAAAATAATTGCTGTCTTTAGAAATTCGGATCAGCTGTTCGGTTAACTTGTATGGGAGGTCAAAAATTATTTTTTAATTTTCGATATATGTTGCTTGAATTTAGCGTTAAAATAGTTTCAATATATTTTTTAGGTCTTATATATTGGAGTATTTTTTACAGCAAGTCCAGTCAAATTTTGGTCTTTAACGAGATAGATTAAATTAGTAGAGACCAAATGCAAAACCCAAAAGGCGCTGTCTGCCCCTTTAGAGATACAGACGTAATAGTTTATAGCATAAGTAGTACTCGAAAATTCTGCACTCGAAGAGCTAAGTCAAACTGAAGTATTAAAACAAACTCGTGGATACAGTAAAGTTATAACTCAGTCGCAAATTAGATAATGTATAGTAACGACGTTTTGTACTTTTGTCGGCACAGCTGCTAAAATCCTCTTTAATCTCGCTAGATCTCGTTCAATTTTTGGCAGAGATTAATCGTTCTGTAACATGGTCGAGGACTATCTCAAAAAAAAAAGAACGAGATTTCACGAGACCTCGTTTTTCTGAGACAAGATTACATTATCTAATGAGTCTAAATTAAAATTTCGAAGACACCATGCCACACAAAAATGTATTGTTTTTTTAATCAGTACTTAAATCTCTAACATCAAATTACCTTACACACAAGAAAATAGTATTTATTCACTCATTTTATTATCTTCATTAAATTCTATCATAAAATAAACATACTTCTTTACGCTTTACATTATGAGCCCGAGTGTAGGATTTCAGCTGGCGAACAAAGTTCAGCATGATAATTAGATCTTTTGTTGGAACTCGCTCGCTTTGTTATACGAGTTAGGTAGCACGTACGGGTGTGTGGATCGCTGGGGATTATATCATCAAGAGTTTGCTCGTACCTACTTCTTTTCTGACCTTACTGACTCATAACTTACGTGTATATGATTACTTCGAAAAATATGGTGAGAAAAATAAACAAAGTCGTAAGAAAATAAAGAAATATATAAATCTTATATAAGAACAAATTACACTGATTAAGCTAGCCCCAAAGTAAGTTTTAAACTTTTATTATGGGATACGAGTACTAACTCAACGATACTATATTTTATAGTAAATAATTTGCCTAAAGAGCCGGACTCCACAGAAGTTAGGCGAAGCTATATGTATAAACTATAAGTTTTAACGACGGTATGGATTCCGTTGATACTAGACATATAAATTATATCACTTTCGAAGTGTCAATAACTTTTAAAATTCCAAATTTCACTTTCAAATTCTTAACACATTCTATAATTCATATTTTGATTGTTGACTCAAAGTACAACGCGCGCGCGCACTTAGCGCGGGGCCTCAAATTATCTCGGAATCGCCATTCACCGTATCGTACAAACTTACAGAGAGCAACAAACAATGAGGAGCTCGGTGGCCCGGTAAAAGTACGCATTGCTAGCGCTTTTGCAAGTAAAGCAACCCCGGGCATGGTCTGTATTCGGATGGATGATCACAAGAGGTACAACATTTTCTTGAACTCCTCCGTGCTTCGGAAGGCACTATAGCCTCTGGTCCCGGCTGTCATCATTATATGTCATGTCGCCAAGTGTTAGATGCCTTTAGGCAGCTTGAAAAATCTGACACCAATGTTGGCCACTCACACACACGAAAAACAAACAAACAGAGAGCAACGCACACGCGCCTCAAATTTTTAGGACTACGTGTAAATCAATGTCTTGACTCATTCCTCCTTCAGATTCTAGCAAGATCAAAGTTTTATATGGGCGATATAGGTTTGGAAAGGCCCTTTGGTTAGTAAAAATCGCTTTTAGACGCTAAGCGTCCTAACAAAAGGACTTCCGCTTCAGGGCTAGTTTTGCGAGGCCTCTCTGGTTTAATAGTATTGTAATGCCTTTAGGTACGAACGAAATCTACTAAAAAAGCTCATCCGCTTCACGCGCGTAACGAGTGACCACGAGGCTGTGTGTAATGATTTGCTGTTCCCGTTCTCCAGATTCCCGATAGCGTTCCCAATAAATGGAATGTCAAGGAAAGTAATTTTATTTATCAGAATTTTTTTATCATTGTAAATATATTTCACTAACGAAATGCATTACTTGATAGGTTATAATACAAATTCATTTATCCAACATTCCCTAGATATACGGGAACGCTCCCAAATTCCCTATTTCCGGAGACGTTCCCCGGGAATTGGATAACGTTCCCAGGGAATTTGGGAACGTTCCGAGGAACGGCACATCACTGTGCGGATGCCCACGTCGCCCACGCCTAGATACGCCACTGGATTCAATCAGGAGAGAATAATCTCCTCCTACAGTTAAAGTTATTTTTATACTTTTAAATTGTAATTTTTAGAACAGGTAATGTAAATATCCATTGCAAAATTTAAAAATCTTAAATCAGTGTCTAATACCTAGTTCCTTCCAAGCTAAGAAAAGAAAAAACTTAGTATGTAACTGCTGCTTCTCTACCCTTACATTATCTTATTTTTAGTATAGCGGCCACAGTAATACACAATCGGTGAAAATTTCAAGTGTTTCGCTATGAGCCCTGTGTCAGACGAACGGGCAGACGGACAGACAGCGCAGTCTCAGTAATAGGGTCCCGTTGGCACCCTTTGGGTAAGGAACCCTAAAAATATCTTTGGATATTCGTATCACTTGATAAATGGATTACCAGCACTGAAACTAGCTTTTGAGTTATTCACACGGCAAGTTTGCGTGCGGTGGGAGCCTTGACCGTCGTACTTATTAATATTTCCGAAGACAGCACTAGAATTACGGCAATCGTTTAGCTGAGGTCATCTCTGCACGCCAAGAATGATTAACTTAGTCCCTTGGAGAATATCTGCTTAATTTTACCTACTTCTTATTTTGTTTTAATGTGAGTGTGTGTGTCTGTAACATTTTTTGAGATGGAAAAAAAACCGTAACCGACATCATCTTGTTCAAGTTTTCACTACGGTTAGCATTCCTGCAGTGTCACTGTTTTTTATTTGTTTAATCTGTACTTTTTTACAGCTGGGAAAAGGTCTGCCCCATTTCTCTCAAAATATCCCTATTCTGTGCCAATTCCAATCATTTATTCTTAAATCTGTATAAGTCCACTGCTGGACTGAAGGCCTCTCCAATAAAGGGATAATTTGCCGTTAGGGCGAGATGGGTTCACAATTTGCAATACTGTGCGTGTTTTTGAAAAATCACTGTTATTAAACTACTACTGTTAATTCCTCAAAAAATTTACATAAAAATCTTAAGGAATTTTTACAGACACCCACAATAGCCAAAACACGATTGAGCATTTTTGTCTCGATAGAAAAAAACCACAAACATACCTCTAAATTTTCCTAAATTTTCCTTTATAATACATATTACTATTTTATACAATCACCTTTCTATATGAAAATTATACCAAAAAATGTATTATCTAAATTTTTTTTTGTATAAAATATAATAAAAAAATATAATACAAAAAAAAACCCACTAAAATATTCGTCGAGAGCGAAGAAAGGCCCGGAGCCGTGCTCGACTATATTTCGCAGTGTTAACATTTTTGAGGAATAAACTGTCGTAGCTTAATTACAGCTATTTTTTAAAAACACTCACAGTTTTCCTGGCTCTGAACTAGTGGAGCCTGAATCACCACGCTGGGCTGACGTCATGGTGATCGCAGTAGATGCTATATAATAGTCTTTTCACAGGACGCTATAGCCCATTTTCTGTTTACCTATATCTTAAGTCGCTTCTTACGACCCGCGGGAGACATGGTGACAAATTGTATCCTATTCTGTCATAAACAGACGGCCTCAAAATTAGGTTTAATTAAGGACTGACGGGCATGTTAAGTATTTGCAAACGTACCAACTCTGCTACTTATTACTTATTAATTTATACAGCATTACAATACTCAGAACAATATCTAAATTAAAAATATGTAATGGAAAATTGAATCCGTGTGGTTCCCGGCAGAGTAGAATTGGACCACTCCAAGTCTTCCTGTGGATGTCGTAGAAAGCGACTTAGGAAACACAAGCTAAACAAAGCTTATAAACATCAATAAGTCCTCTCCAACCCGTCTGGCCATCATGGAGAGTGTAGGCCAAATCCTCTAACTGCTCTGGCTAATATAGGTATGGCTCTGGCAGACAGAAAGGGTCATGCTCCTGCAGTGGAGACTAAAAAAGACCTGATCATGAAGATGATCCTCTGACCACCTTGGGTGTCCAACGCTTCGCTTGCCAGTACGTGGTTGCCATTCGAGAACCTTTCTGCCCCATCGGCCATCGATTCGTCGCGCTATGTGTCCCACCCACTGCCACTTGACCAAGGTCGCTGGAAGGCGCTGGACGGAGGCCGCTCTAGATCGGTCATTTTGGAAATCCTTGGGAGAGGCCTATGTCCAGCAGTGGACGTTATGCGGCTGAAATGATGATGATGATGATGAAAAATTTCGCCACGAGTGAGATTCGAACCCACGCCCCTCACATTTTTACCGTGAGTGCACTTCCAATTGTGCCACCGTGACTTCGATTCGAATCGACGAATTTCCTCAAAACATATGTCCGTCAAAAGTGGCCACTTTTGGCGGAAACGAGTTTTAAAGCTAGACGGATAAATATTGACTTTTCTGTCTACCCAAAGTTGACTGGAAGAGATTGCTATGTGATAAGTCCGCCGTGAGTTCACCTTTGTATCATTTTTCTGTTTTTGTAATTCCTTTTGTTTCTCCTTCTTCTTTTAACTTAGAGCTTGCTCTTGTTGGTGAAGTTAAGTGGAGATGCCTCCATTCCTCTCTTCTCTGCCATCTTTTTAATGTCTTGGTAGGATCTTACTCCTAACCCTTCCTTAATTTGTTGGAAAAACTTTATCCTTGGTCTTCCCCTTCCTCGTCTCCCTTTTTTTTTTCCTTCTACTATTATTCTAAATAGACTGTCATATCTAATATGATGTCCAATCATGTCCTTTTGTTTATGATGCAATAAAAAATCATATTTGTATTGTATTGTACGTCGCAGTGACAAAATAAATTTATAATGTATCGATATCGATTGCGACTACAAGTGGAGTGACCTAGACTTCTAGACAATTATTGTTATATTATATTGTTCACTAACTGACCCGGCGAACTCCGTTCCGCCCGTTCTCGTTCCTTTTTCCATATTATCTCACCATATAAAAATACCCTGGCCTTCCAAAAATATTTTAAAACCAAAATTAGCCAAATCGGTCCAGTAGTTCTCGCGTTCAGACTGACGAACAGCAATTTATTTTTATATATACCTCTATAGATGACGGAGACTTGAAATAACAATATCTATAGTCATCATTCAGAATCAAAAAAATAATTTAATGTGAAGATATAGGCAAATGGCCTTGAAGTGTGAAATAAATTTTTAACTCGTAAAGATGGTGATAATTTCTATATTGCTCTTCGTCATGCACTAGATACTCGTAGCCCTTTAAATTATTTTATGAACCACCATAGAAAGTATTTACATTAGTCCGTCTAGCTTTAAAACTTGCCTCCGCCAAAAGTGGCCACGGCAAGTTTTTAAGCTAGACGGATCACCAATAATAGTTTCAACGGCAGTTCATAAAATAATTTAAAGGGCTATCTAGTGTATTTTATTTACAATGAAATTATTATTATGTACAATACAATTACAATTAACAATTTATTTAAAATGAGGGCGCCACTTTAAGGCCATTTGCCTATACCTTCACCTTAATGATGGACAAGAGCAACATGCGTGCTGTTTGGTTTTCGGCATAGAATACGACTTGCTATGACGCCCAGTCCGGGACAATTTGAAAAGCGCATCCTTGCTTTGCGGTTATACCCTCAGTTGTAGGTACTGCTTCAGAGCTCGGGGTGCGCTTTCCTACTTTTCCTTTCCAAATATAATGCATGTCAATGGTCACCCAAGGATGCAGAAAGACTTACGAAATCGGGAAGAAATAGCCGGAACAGTTAAAACAATTGTGTTACGGCCGGTTGCTTGCTTGGCGTCAACCCTTTAAGTTAGTATTAGGATTTTCAAAATTTCTTTATATTGACACTCCACCCATTCTAAAAATATGTAACCTTTAAAGACTGGGTTGACTGGAAGAGATCTCTTCTTGGGATAAGTCCGCCTTTGTACAAGTTATTTCTTTTTCCCTTTGTATTAAATAATGTATATTTAAATGTAATTTTTGTGCAATAAAGAAATTAAACAAACAAACAAACCCTCTTTGGGAATGCATTTGTACGAACATATTTACAATCGGCCAAAGTACCCTCCTTGGAAACGCATTTGTAGCACAAGATGTTGTGCTTAGTCCTTTAGTCGCCTCTTACGACATCCACAGGAAGAGATGGAGTGGTCCTATTCTAGGCCGGAAACCACACGGCACACTACTGCTTAATATAATAATTATTTAGTAAGTAACTTTTCAGTCGTCTTTATAAATAAAGAACAATAAACAAAATACAAAAAGCTAAAGCTTTTTGTAACGATAAATCAGCAACTAATATTCTGTCGCGACTTATTTAATACGTAATCCCGTGACAACGGCTCTTACTATTATTATCCTTGAACTATGCCGGCGTGGCACACGAAAGCAGCGCCCTAACTGCCAAGTTTTCACGCGAGTAGCGACTTCATTAATAAATTACGCTGGTTTTGTCACTATAAGGCTTTGCCTCCACGGTAGACCTAAGAATGCTGGCTTGACGTCGTCAAACATTTGAATGCCAATGTCTTACAACCTCTCTGTTCTGCGAAGGAGAAAGGAAAGAAAGAAGTAGAAAGGAAAAAGCCAGAAAGTAAAAAAAAAAAGCATCACAACATTACAGATGAGGACGTAACTGCAGGGTTGGACTAATAGTTAGTTTGACTAATGATTAATAATTGAATAAGTCAATCATGATTGATGACTTGCGCAATTTTAGGAACATATGATAGTCAAAAGTTAAAAAAAAAAACTGCGGGAAAAATCATGACGAGTTCGCTATTAGTTTATATTCTTAATCAATTTCAACCAAAACTGAGTACATAGAAAAAAAAACAAACATCTATATTGATAGAAACATAGTGTCAGAGACACTGATAGATACCTTTTTATTGTTGGGTTGGGATATACAAATTCACATTTTCAAAACACAACAAAAAGCAGGATTGTTTTAAATAATTATTTAAAATAAAAATTGTCAGTTTTCTTTTTAAATGAGTACCTAAATTTAAAAAAAACTCCATTCCACAGTTCTGTTCTCTCTCAATCATAATGTCATGACATGTTTGAAACTAACGACTGAATGATTAGTGACTAATTGATTTAGTCGTGATTGACAAGAGCTCGTCAATCATAACTAATTTGATCATAACTAAATTTAGTCATGATTGATCTAGTGATTTAAAAAAGTAGTTGATTTGCGCAACACAGCAACTGGGAATACGCTGAAATGAGAAAAAGGCTTTGCCTCCACGGGCAAGATCATTGCCATCTAATTCTACATTGACTCTATGAACATGTCTCCACATATCGATATCATTACGAATATTTAAACGGATTTCTGGGTAGGTACGTAGGTGCAGATGTACTTGTACATTCAAACGGTGCCACTCTAATATCGTTCTTAAAAGCAAAGATATATCTCATAATATGTATATGCATACATAACACAGACGTTAAATTAATCTTAACCGAGGCGCCCTTTGCGTAGGCTACCCTAATGCGTTAGACAATACATCATAAACAAGTTAAGCATAAGAGATCAGAGCATAGACGTAGTATGGATAAAGTCTCCAATGAATAGAGGAACAAGAGGTTCATAGATAAGTATTAATAAGTAATTCATAAATTATAAACACGTCCTAATGGGGCAGACAGAGTATTTTAGATCTAGTGGCTCTAAGGGCCGCAAGACTCAAAAGCCACTTTTTGTGTGCCAGGGCGAGAAGGTGAAAAAGGGAATAAAAATAGTGATGGGTTGCGTTAAATATTTTTTTATTTCCTTCTGAAACCGGGAAGTGGCTCAGATTTAACTAGCAAGATTTACTTAGTAAAAAAATAAAATAACAATAACAAACAGGGTAAGCTAACCAAAATCTTGTAAACAAAAAGCTTGTAAAAAAAAGTAATTATTAAAAAAAAATATTTTGAAGATACTTAATTTGGCGCGAAAATCTTTTTTCATTATTTAAATTTTTTATATACCCTGTTTCACTTTCAGAGTTAGGACAAATCTAACGACACCTCTCAAGCTAAAACCCATCAAGCCCTTTAGGCTGTAAAGCGTGCCAAAGAAATTTATATACTAACATACATACATACATACATACATAGATACACTCTAAAAACATAACCCTCCGTCTGGCGCAGTCGGGTAATAACAATTGACTAAAGAACATCGTCAGCTGTAAGTATATAGTTTATTACAATTGACTAGGCATTCCTTGTCATTTATTGAGTTTCCAATTTCCTTCTCATGTATGCATTTCCTCCGTTCGCGGTGGCTCCGCTTCGCGGCTTTTTCTTCTGCTAGTATGTATGATATATAAATAAATAAATAGGGACAAATCACACTGATTGAGCTAGCCCAAAGTAACATTAAACTTGTGTTACGGAATACTAACTCAACGATACTATATTTTATGGTAAAAAAAATATATAGATAAACACCCAAGACCCAGGACAATATGAAAAAGGTTATTTTCCAACTTGCCCTGGCTGGGGATCGAACCCAGAACCTCCGTAGTGGCGGACTGGCGTATAACTATTACGAGTACGCCACGGAGGTCGTCAATATGTGTCAATGGATTCAATGAATTTCCAATTCTATATGGCTATTTGCCATTGAATTATTTATTCACACTAACATGTTTATTTGCAAGAGAAATTAAAAGCCCAGTTTTTAGTGTTGACTTTCAAGCGTTCACCTCAATAACTTTTAAACGATTTCCATCGTGTTATTTTTGTACAATAAAGAAATTAAACAAACAAATAATAGTCAACAAATAATAAAATATAAATAATACGAGTACCTGCTGCAAAATTTCACCACTACACCACCCGCCTGAAATTAAAATTTCATCCACACCTTTGGATAGTTGGCAATCATCCACCGTACGTTTTAAAAGGAACTCTCTGCCACGTACAACCGAACTGTGGAATCAACTTTCTGCAGCGGTGTTCCCGAACCGAAACGAGTCTATAATTTCCTAAAAGGCCGGTAACGCAGTTACACCCCTGGTGTTGCAGTTGTCCATGGGCAGTGTGGTGATCACTTACCATCAGGTGACCCGCTTGTTCGTCTGCCGCCCAATAACATTAAAAAAAAACAAAGCTAAAAACTATCTCAACAGAAAATACCGATGCCACAGACTGACACACAGATACACAAACACACAGACACTTGACACTTATAACACCCCTCTTTTTCGTCGGGGGTTGAAAATTACTACACTTATCAATCAATCAAATCATTTATTTGAAATATTAGGGTCAGATACAGGTTTAATGTTTATACGTTAGACCTAGCCTACATAACCGTTTATGCATTTATTACAAAGCTATCTAATAGGTACTTAAACTACCTAATATCTACCTGTAATGGGTTCATTTTATTTTATTTTTTACATAAACAAGTTGTACATAGTATTTCTTTTTATAGTTTTTAAGTTATGTTTTTAGTTTTAATTAGAATGATTTACTTTTAATTAATTAGTTTTAGTTAAATTTAGTTTGTTTATTTTCTCATTTATTGTTATATGAAATGCACAGGTTCATACCATAATATGTTATGCATTTTCTACAGGTCCAGCCAATTTTCTTAAATCTAATCCATGGCTAGAAAGTCCTTTAGTGAGTAAAATTACTTTTCTTGCAAAAAATTATGAACAGCATTTTTAAATAGTTTTAGTGGCAGTTTTACTTATACACCTAAATACGTTTTAAAATGTTATATTTATAACCCCTAAGTTACGTTACATCCCGAAATTAATTTAAATATTATGCTCTATCACAGACAAAGTCTATTACCATACTACCTCTATGTGCAAAAGCAATCCAAAGCAATATAAAGGGATGGTTGTATAACGCAATAGGTCTATAAAGTTTCAGGATAATACGGCACAGCTGGGTGTAATAATATGTTATAAATTGTTCTACAATCTGCTATGGGATCAAGTGTATTTATGCTACGCAACTGAGCTTAGATGTAGGACTCTTATAACTAAGCTTGGTTGCGTAGGGTATATATAACCTATGTTAGTATCCATAACCTTTGAGTTTAATTTTAATTTAAATATTTATCTTCCCTATTGTTTGACATTTTGGACATGCGCATAAATTGGATATGCACCCAGTGCCTCACAGTTGGGATTATGTGTATAAGCTGAGTTTTTAAGTACCTATGTAATGTAGGTGCGCTATACTCGTAAACGTGGGCGGGGGCGATGTAACGCCAATATTTGTCAAAATTACCTATATTCGCCGCATAGCTAGCGGTCACATAAGTCTTAAATGCTGCTTGCTTTCTGAAAAAAAAATACCGTGTCTTGATTGGAAGGTACCTAGTCACAATAAAAGCTCTTTAAAAAGTGAAGAGGGTTCCGTACATAGGTTTTTCTGATATCTATACCTAGTTTAATTCCCGCTTGCTCGTTTGCCGTCCTATAATATTTAACAATAGGAACTATTTTCTGTATTTTATTTTTATTTTAGGCCCAATAGTTTCGGAGAAAAGGAGGGGTGGTTAAATTTTGGCTACTTGCTTAGATAACTTCAACATACTAATCTTTAAATTATAAAATATTTATACATATGTATTTGAGATTTTCACAACTTCTTTTTGATTATCAAATGTATTGGTCGGTGCAGTAGTTTCGTAACAAATTGGTTGTGACAGACGGACAGACAGACGTGAAGTGAGTGATCCTATAAGGGTTTCGTTTTTACCTTTTAAGGTACGAATCCCTAAAAACACATGAATAAATTAGCTTTTGCCCCAGGAGTGGCACTAATTCACCAAACGTTCCAAAAATGTCAGGATAAGTTATGGCTCCCAAGCCCCAAAAGGTTCCGTAGATTTTATTTTCGTAACGGAAAGCCATTCTGGCGGAGATTTATCGAAATAAGCCCACTTTTATGGAGTAGTTTCCAATAGATTAACTAACCTTTATCACAAATGGTGGAACTTTCTTTGTGGAACTGGTTGATTGATTTCCTGCAATTGGTAGAGAGAGTTCTGTTTTTGGAGAGATTAAGAGGAAACGCTAATGGAATGTGTAAAGGAGGATATGGGTAGGAAGGGAGTGACGGAGAAATTGACTGGAGATAGAGCAAGATGGAAAAAACTGACATGCTGTGCCGAACCCAC
Organism: Acrobasis repandana; assembly: GCA_963576875.1. Lineage (NCBI taxonomy): Eukaryota > Metazoa > Arthropoda > Insecta > Lepidoptera > Pyralidae > Acrobasis > Acrobasis repandana. Next base: position 8,259,067 of record OY756238.1, read on the forward strand.
ATAAAGAGTGGGATAAGGATAAGGCAGAAGAGGAAGAAGAGGAAACACTAAGGACGAGAGAATTGAAAAATAGGTATTTGTAAAATCTATTGCTGTCGCGCTGTGCGATAGAGGCAACTACAGGTCGGACCGAAAATACCTATGAAAGTAGGTAAACAAAATCAACGATTCGTAGTCCCCTGATTTCTCCTCCAAAACTTAACTGATTTAATTATTATTTTTTTAATAAAAATTGCAGAAGGTATCGCCTTCCTTTGTTTTCTTTTTATAATATAATCCCGTCAAATTTTTTGCTAGATGTTTGGAGGGGGACATCTTATCAATTTTTCACAATTATTCGAACGAAGGTTCGTAACCTATTTACTAGCTCGTAAAACTAAAGTAGTCATACCAGAAATTTCTGGTCGTTTATTTTTTTTGAGTTTAACTAGTTTTAAAGTCTGTCATCTGCGTAAAATCAAAAGCTGTATGAAGTTTTAAATAAATACTGCATAAGAATTAAAAATCCATTGAATAAATAAATAAATAAATATATAAGGACAAATCACACTGATTGAGCTAGCCCCAAAGTAAGTTTTAAACTTGTGTTATGGGATACTAACTCAACGATACTATATTTTATAATAAATACATATATAAATAAACATCCAAGACCCAGGAAAATTTGAAAAAGGCCATTCTCCAAATTGACCTGGCTGGGGATCGAACCCAGAACCTCCGGATTGGCGGACTAGCGTGTTGACCATTACACCACGGAGGTCGTCAATGGCAATCAAATATTAATTCCCAGCACAACATTAGCCAAATAATAAAAAGGTTGCCCTCATAATCGGGCACTCACGTCCATTCGATAAATTAATCGTGATAAGCTTCACAGTGAATGAAGTTATCTCGGAGGCGATCTACGTTAGGAAAATTGAAGCGTGCTGTATATATATCAATTATTTATCCCATCATCTGTATAGATGATAGAAGTACCAGCGGCTTCGCCTCCAGCGTAAATCGTAGAAGCCTATCAAGGGAATGGGCGAGGATCTGAATCATGTCAATATGCGATGTGGCTAGCAACCCATCACTATTCTGATTCCCTTTTTCCATCTTTACACGCTAATCGTGGCGTTTGGGTCTATCGGACCCAGGCTCTGTCCATCCCAATAGGAATAAGGACGTAATAGTGTATCTTAATCTGTAATAAGTATAGGATATTTTTTTTCGTAGGGCCTAGGGTCTAGGAAGGTGAAATAAAGAATGATTCAGATTACAAGACAGAGACCTAGGGCTTTTTTACCACCATCCGTAGCATATGTATATACCAGGCAAGTCCAACGGCAAGCGTACTGGGCACCTTTGCACCGAAAACGCTAAGAGACGGGTTGTAATTTTTTTTATAGGTACTTGTTGACCATGATGTAATTTGACATATTTTGCAAAATATATTTTGTGTGAAATTATTTGTAATGTGAGCTTTTATATTGAGAAATAAATTGACTATTTATTTTTAAATGACGGTTAAATTGTCAAATGATAATGATATAATTACGTATACTTTCTCTAGTAATGAGTAATAAACCCTCTTTGAACACGTACCTGTATTGAGTACCTCGCCCCTCTGTCCCTGAACTGATCAAGGCCCATTTAAAATTACTTGACGTCGACATCTTATCGATGTAGATCAGGCTGGGTGTGATTTGAAATCCTGGCCGCTCAGGAAAGGGTAACCATATTAGATCAAACGAAAAAAAAAACCCATAGAAGTGAATCTGCCAAAAGAATTTTGTAAGTACTTTCCATGGTCACGTCTTTATCCCTAATGGGGATACAGAACATTTTAGAGCGGTTCTAAGGAGATAGATCCCGTGGCCGCAAGCCTAAAGGCTACTTTTAGCGCGATGGTGGGCGAGAAGATGGAAAACGGAATCAAAATAGTGATGGGTTGCTAACCGCATCGCCTATTAAAATGATTTGAATTATTAACCATTCCTTTGATCTGCGCGGGAAGAGACCAGCGGTAGAAATAAGTATCAAAAATGTCACATAAGCTGGAAAATCCTTCAACAAAATTGTACCAAAGCAATTTCGGCGTCGCATGCTCGAGCACGTTTTAAATTATTAAATTCCTAGCGCTTCGTGAAACTCGTTCCAATGTCAGTGTCACACGAACGATATATTCTCAAGTATTCTTAACTGGAGAACAAGATATACGTAGTTTTAGAAACTAACCCGACTACTGGGAGATTCTTGCTGAAAAGTACGTTTATCCAGTTAAGACGAAACAGAAGGGCCGTTTTTCCATACAAACGTAGTCCCCTGTTTCCTTCCTGGATAATGCCGGTAGAGTTATATTTTTTCCCTGAATATCTATAGCCACTATTAGCATGTCCATATGTTTTCTATTTTTTTATAAATTACTAGCAGTCCACCCCGGCTTCGCCCGTGGTACACACATAGCCTTTGTCACTCGGGAATAGTGTAGCTTTCCAACGGTGAAAGAATTTTTTAAATCGGCCCAGTACTTTTTGAGCCTATTCATTACAAACATACAAAAATAGGTACAAATCTTTTCTCTTTATAATATTAGTGTAGATGTATAATGCGTTTCATAGAATAGTTCCTTTGCCGTCATGTTGGCAGTATTGCCTATCAGTGTTCCCATCTACGGTTCCCATACTACCCCATTATACTACCTTAAATTAAGGGAGATATTTTTATTAGTAATACAATAATATGATCGTTGAATCATTAGGTATTCATCTATATATATCATTTTGTTACAATTAACTACTAGCAGATTTCATGATTCCCTTTGATTGGTAGGCGCTTTCGATGGGTTATACGTTTGGATTGGATTAACACGAAATTTACGCTGATTTGCCTTACATAGGTCATAGGGGTTTTGACGAAACTTTGACTGGTTCCAAGTTTGGCGCTACTCTACTATGGGTGCTAATATGGGATACTATTCAGGGCGCTAGGAAGGATAGGTTATCATCATCAATAAAAAACAAAACATTTAAGGTATCATTTTATTATATTTTTTTACAATAACTGTGTTCATCAATCATGTCTACATCTGACATTTCGTCATAAATAGATTCACTGTCATCAGAAGTATCACTATCGTCTCCTACTTCGATTATGAATCTATCTGTTTCATTGTCGACGGCTGGGCCAGCAGCGTAGTATTTTTCTTCAATATTTATTACGTGCTGGCATTCCTTTTTCCATTCCTCCTGAGTGATCGTAGCAAAAGCTTCTTCCGTAATTTGTACTATCTTATTAGCTTCTTGACCTACATTTTTTTCGGCTATCCTTCTTTTTAATACACTCCATATTAGCTCAATGGGGTTTAAGTCACAATGGTAAGGTGGAAGCCTTACCACTTTATGGCCATGTTCTTCGAACATCACATCTGCTTCATAAACAGGTGGCTGTTTATGTTCTCTGATAATTTCAAACAGCTGCGGTCTTAGCATGGTCGGCAAATATGAAAGTCCTTTATTCGTGATCCAAGATTGCATCTCTGACTTTGTACTTGACATTGTGGGTGCCTTATTTATCTGAACAGTATGGTAGGATGCATTATCCATGACTACAATGGACTGTGGAGGTAGATTAGGAATTAATTTTTCCTTCAACCACTTATTGAAATTTACTTTGTTCATTTCGTCATGATAATCAGCTGACTTCGATTGGGATCTAAAAATCAGTTGAGCATTGGGTATAAAGCCAATGGCGCCACCAGCGTGGACAATGATCCACCGTGGTCCTTTGGAATCTGAAGACAAAACACCTTCTTCAGTCTCGCTTTGCCAACATTTTCCAGCGCAATATGTGGCGTGTATATATGTTTCGTCTAAATACACGACTGGCCGTTGGGCTCCAAGACGATTATTTCTTAATTCTTCCAGATATCGATGACGCCAGGCAACAATGTCGTATCTCTCCATCAAAACCTTTCTTTTGGATTTGCATTTATTGAAATAAAATCCCATCTCTTTTATAATTCTCCACAAAGTAGTGCGACTACCTTTAAAGTCTATCTCATTTCGCATTTCATGTAACAATTTCAACAATGTAGGCAATTCCTTTCTAACGGAATAAAATTCATGTATTTTATGCCTTATAGTACATCGTTCAAAATCATCCAGTTCATGAGTTTTGCGTCGAGGACCAATTTTGCGCGGTGTCGTAACTTTTTTCGACGTTGAAGCTGCCTCCTTACCTTCTTTGCTGATTTTCGACACTGTTTTTTCAGATATACCTAAAACAACGTCAAATTATTTATTATTATATAATCATGACGTCACTCTCTATTTTTCTATTATTTTTCTGAATACGCTATAGATGAAGAAGATATGATCGCATCCTTAATTTTAATAACAAAATTATATATCATCAGAAAATTAAACGAATTTGGACTTATGAACAAAAATTAACTACTTTTTTCCACTGGTGGCATTAAACAGCAAGGGTGATTAAACTGATGCCGGTAACCCTATTTCACTAACCTGTAATGGCGGCGACCCTAGCTTGTACACATCTTAATGGAATAATTAGGGCATCGTTACGTTTTTCACGTTCACAAAACTCCTTCACTTTCAACACCATCATTCTTTCACCACTTTTCAACGTTTTCGGCATGATTTTCTCTAGGAATTACAATTATAGTAATAAAAACTCGCAGCGTATGTTCACCGTGTTGACGTTATTGACAAACACTGGTGCCAACATGACGACAAAGGAACTATTTGATGAAACGCACGTTAGATAGTGTAGATTTATTAATAGAAATATGAACGTTCAAAAACCTAAAAAAATGGCCATATTTTCGCTGTGTTCAAACATCCCGAAAACAATTTTGACTAGATTATATAAAAAAATTAAAACATAGGAACACCGCTTAAGTCTTTTCGTTGATTTTCTGTTCTTTTAATAGGTATTTTTAGTCCAAGCTGCAGTATGTCTCCATCGCACTTGCTCGGTTGTAGTTCGGGCACAGCGCGACAGCAACAGATTTTACAAATACCTATTTTTCATTTCTCTAGCCCTTAAGGTTTCCTCTTAATGAAAGCATTGCAGGTAGAAACATTGGAATGTGTATATTTTTGGAATGTGCTAAAGCCTTTTCATTTGATACTCAGAGCATAGAGTATCAAACGGTATAATTCGATTTCAAAGAAATTGTATACAATCTAGAATGCTTACGAAGTGGCAAAGCCGTTCCGAAAATAGGTACCTAAAGTTATAGGTCTCCCTTTCTACTTTACTGCAATGGCAGTTTGCGGGAAAGGGACGCCTATAACTTTAGGTACATTTTTTGGGAACGTTAGGTGTTTAGGCATAAGCATTGAGAAAATATGAGCTTTATGTTCGTGGCATTAAGTTTAATTTTCACTGTTGTTTTTTTTTTTTAAATATTACACGTAGTATGTCCATCTGTTCCCTTGTATCTTCTATGATATCTATGGTACCTAAACAAATGAGGTATCGTTGAAAGCCTCTTGGCTGTCTGCTGCTTATATGATATACTACGTCACAGTAAATTTAATATGGCTGCCTCCGTGGTCCAGTAGTCAAGGCGTTTGCCTTGTGATCCGGAAGTCGTGGGTTCAAATCCCACTGGGAAGCATACTTTGTGAAAAGTTGTTTCCAGTCTAGGTAAGGATATTGCAGGCTTAATTCACCTGATTATCCAAAAAAAAAGATGATTCCGTGCTTCGGAACGCATGTAAAGCTGTTGGTCCCGAACGCCATTTTGCTACCCTTTGGGTTGCGGAGGTCAGACGGCAGTCGCTCTGTATAAAAACCAGTAACTTTGTCAAATCACTTAGGTAAGGCAGCGGACCCCGGGCTCTGAAGCGTAACCGCTGACGATGCAACCGGGAACACGCTTGGATGATGATGATGAGTAAATTTAATATGGCGTCCTCTATAAGCCATAAAGTAATGAACAAAAAAATGTAATTAAATCGAACAAAGAATTTATAATACAATCAAATTGTGCTTATTATAAATTCTTTGTTCGATTTTTTATTTTATTTTACTAACAGTAACTAATTTAATTGTACTAACAGAAATTTCTCATGTTAAGTAAATGTAATTCTATATGAGAAACAAACTTCTTAAACCAGAACTTGAATTACTGTCGAACATACATACCCACTACTAAATTAATGCATACGGGAATTAACTTTGCGTACCTTTTTTATTTATTTTTATTGACGATGTCAGTCTGAGACCACGTTCGGTGCAATCCGGACAAAACGTCAACAAAAAAAATAAAAAAGGTGCGTTTCGCGTTAATTCCCATATACATTATGCAACGCGATAGTTCAAAGGTAGTACTAACGCCGTATCGTTTGCTCGTTAAAATAAATAATAAAAAATACTTACGTTAAAATAAAATTTAATTTCGAACTTAGTTACCTATGTTTATGTGGGAAGATTACGGTATTTCGCAAAAATATCCCATACTCAACATTATGAAAACGTTGTGATGTACTTTTTTTGTCATAAATCATTGTCAACCTACTGCCAGCGAGGAAAAATCAGGATTAGGGTGTAGCAGACCGTTTGGAGAGGCTTACCATCGGCCTTTGTGTTTTACTACTTTATCCGATCGGACCTTAAAAATAGATACCTAGATAATTTATTTATTCATTTTTCTGTAACACATATATACATACAATAAAAGGAAAACTAATGAAATCTTAATTCTAGGCATGCATTTGTGTGCCACAGCAGCACAAAAGAGCTACAGCTCAGCACAATGTTGACTCCAGAAGAGCAACTGCTGATTTTCAGCTGACACCCATGAGAACACGCGAGAAAGAGTGTAATTTAACTATTCAATGTCCGTATTCGACACAGAAAAATAATTACATTTCAATTTATGCAACCAATTACAATACATATTAAATCATAGTATATGTACCCCGTGGAAGGGACATACCCGTAATAAATCAGACCACGGTCTATACTAGAACATTATAGTATAATAAAATTGAAATAACAGCCAAAAAACAAAAATAATTTTCGGCATTTCCATACAAAAGTGCGCGGCCGCCCGGGCGATTAGTATGGGAATGACGAATTTTTTTTTGGTTGTTTGACTGTTATTTTTATTTCATAATACTTTAGTCATCTAGTATAGCCTGTGGTTCGATTTATTACGGGTATGTCCCTTCCACTTTGTATGTTTAAACTAATACCTACATTACGACATACATTAGGATTGGGTTTTACAAAAAAAAAAAGATAAAACAGTATAAAAAATTGGAAACAATCTAAAATAAATTATACTCGTAATGTGAACTTATATAATAGAAATAATTATTATCATAGAAACATACAGTAACATTATAATCAAAATTACCCCACTGGGAAACATACTTTGTGAATAGTTGTTTCCAGTCTGGTTAGGATATTGCAGGCTTGAATCATATTATCCGATAATCAGGTTAACCGAAAAGAAATATGATTCCTTGCTTCGGAAGGCACGTAAAGCTGTTGGTCCCGATCGCCATCTAGCGTTTGTACCTATCCTAGGATTGGTTCTGGTCTACCCTTTAGGTTGCAAAGGTCCGATGGCAGTCGCCTTGTGTGAAAACCAGTAACCTCGTCGAATCACCTAGGTAAGGTAGCGGGGTAGGTAACGATGTAACCGGGAATACGCTTGGATGATAATGATGGGTATACATAATCGGTAAAAATTTCAAGTGTCTCAGTAATAGGATCTCGTTTATTTTATTTTATTTATTCAAGTTCACTTGAAAATTTACAAACATACACATAAAAAGGAAAACATAGTACTTAGGTGGTACTCGTTGGCACCCTTTAGATACGGAACCCTAAAAACATCATTTATTCACACAAAAAAGTAAGTGCATCTCAAATATGATATAGGACTATAACTACTATGAGTATTTTCATTCTTGTCTTGGCACAAAACTGTAAAAGAAAGCGAAAAAATCAAACTCGATAATAAAATAGGTTTCCAAACTGTTGCTATGGCAAGTGATAAATTGACTGGCCGAAAATACTCGTACCAATAAAAAGAAACAAATAGGCGATAATACGAAAAAAAACGGTCAAGTACAAATTGGATATAAAGGGTTCCGTACCACCGTTTGAAAACGCCGAAAAATAGTTTTTATTTTTGTTGTTATAATAATCTCATGATCACACTACATTTACTATAAAATATATATCATAATCATCATCAGGTTGTTTTTTAGTCTCCACTACAGGAGCATGACCCTCTCTGTACTACCAGAGCCATATATTCCACAGCGCCCACAGCAGACAGAAGATTTTGCTTACACTCACCAGACGGCCAGCGTGGAGAGTGTTGGAGAGGTCTCATTGATGGTTTGTTTAGCTTATTATAAAATATACGAGTAATGTAGAACCACAATACAAGTGCTTGTAAACCTTGAATGGTATTTGCTCATCCCATTTCAATGTACTTACTAATTATGTTTTTGAAAATAAATAAACAAAATGTTGACAACTTTTGGAACTAGCTCAATTTTTTATTTATTTATATTATTTAATTTTGCTGTAAAAATTTAATCTCTCTACCTAGTGGATAAGTAAAGTTCGTGAGATGGTCCGCTGACGGATGGATAGCGGAAGCTTCTTAGGAAGATCTATGGTCCCATTTACACTCTTTGAGTGCGGAACCCTAAAAATATCCTAAATACATATCAATATTGACACTTCGCACGTACATCCAATATTTAGAATTTTACTACAAGTTCAAAGAAAACAATCTCGAAATTAGAATCTATTTCAATGGTACTAGAGTTTAAATCTGGGAAAACTTCGTCTGCAATATAACCGTTTTGTAAACTTTTGTGTGCCGTGCAAAACAAATCGGACTGCATTGCTTTTGTAATAAAGTTTGTTTTCGATCGGCGCCCGTGGACAAATTGAAAAGGGTTTTGTAATTTACAACGACGCGGTGTCTGGAAAATGTTGGCGTATTTCTGTAATTTGACAATACACAGACTCATCTTTTACCATTCGGAAAGCGTGAAAAATATTTGTTTATCTATTAGAACCTATTTTATCAATCTTTAGGTACCTACGTTAAATAAAACTTCTGGAATGTAAACTGGTGAAAAGCGTCCACGTGAGGAGGAGCCAAAAATGTTCAATAGTTTTTTTGGCTATTGTGCGTGTCTGCAGAAAAGCCTTAAGATTCTTATGTCAAATTTTTGAAGAATAAACTGTAGTAGTTTAATTACAGTGATTTTTTAAAAACACTCACAGTTTTTTTGGCTCTGAACTAGCGGGGCATTAAGAGTCCTTGCCCTAGACTTTTCCATACAAACGTATTCTAGCTTTTATTTTGAAATGACATATAATGTCACACTTTGGCAGTATAAATATCTAGGGCATATCTAACTAGTTTTCGACGGTCAAAATATGAACTAAAAATAAAATATAAGGGTGTAGAAGTTTTCTATACTGATGGTAAAAATATGATATGATATCTATTCTGTTTCTAGTTTATATTTTGACTGTGAAAACCAGTTATATGCCTAGATATTTATTTATTTAAACTTTATTTAGCCAAAAGCTACAATAGGTAGACTTAATGCTAAAGCATTCTCTCCCTGTCAACCTTTAGGAGAAGAGAAACAGATAGAATAGTTGGCGTCTAAAATAGATAGAAACAATCCAGAAATAATAAGTACTTTTAAATGATCATACATAAATATCGTATAAAATAAATACTATATTTATACATACAACTTATTATACAAATTACAAAAAATTTGCGGAAATCTGACATGTCAATTCAAAATAAAATCTAACTGAATTTGTATAGGAAAGTCTGATTCTCTCTAGGGTAAGGGGACTCTTAATTATCTGTTTTTCTAGTAAATGTATCAATGTTTACTTTCGAATATAATACCACCCTTCCCGGAAACTCGGAATAGTTCAACTTCGCACGGTAAGCTCGTATTAAAAGCTTTGGCTAATAAAGATTGATCGCGATTAAGTATATACCGGCGTCAAAGAAAACAAATAAGCTGGCTACACAAATAGAAGACTGTATTTTTGGACAAGAGTTATAGAAAATTAGCTACTATGTGTGAAGTAGTTGTTTGGTAAATAATACCAAGCTAATTTGGCACTCGGAGGTCCTGGGTTCGATCCCCAGCCAGGGCAAAGTCTTGGGAGTTTAGTTTATCTATGTATGTAATAGGTTGGGGAAAAAGTCTTTTCGCATTTTATATGAAAATTCAAAACACTTTTTAATATAGTTTATTTACATTTAACTAAAGTATGTAGTACCATTTTGTTCGATAACTTTTTGCCATCTTATAGGTAGGGGCATGATCCCATTGCTATAGAAATTGTGGGGCTTCTGATCAAAAAACTGCATCAAGTAGTTTTGGCAGTCCTCTCGTGATGTTAACCTGACACTGCCTAAAGAATTCTGAAGAGACCGAAACAGGTGGAAATTTGAAGGTGCCAGGTCAGGACTATATGGCGGATGCATTAACACCTCCCAGCCAAACTCTCTTAATTTTTGCTGAGTGGTTAAAGATGTGTGAGGTCTAGAGTTATCATGATGAAAAACCACACCCCTTCTGTTGATTAATTCCGGCCGCTTTCTCTCAACTTCTTGCTTTAATCTTATCAGTTGTTCGCAGTAGAATTCTGAATCGATGGTCCTGCCTGGTGGTAACAGTTCATAATGAATAATACCCTTCCAATCCCACCACACACACAGCATCACCTTGTTGCGAGTTAACCCGGGTTTCCCCAGTCTGTGAAGCCTGACCGGCCTTTGACCATGACCTTTTTCGCACGTTCTTGTCGTACGTGATCCACTTACACCACAGTTATCAATTTCTTCAAAAATGGTTCGGTCTCATTACGTCGTAATAAAGAATCACAAATGAGTACACGATTCATTAGGTTTCTTTCAGAGAACTCGTGAGGTACCCAAATATCGAGCTTTTTTGTGTACCCATTTTTTTTCAAATGTGCCAAAACTATTTTGTGGTCAATTCCCAGGTCTTCAGCTCATCGTATCTACTGATATGCCGATCTTGCTCCACTTTTTCAAAAAAAGTTCATACATACTATATGCGAAAAGACTTTCCTCAACCTATTTATCATAAAATATTGCATCGTTGAGTTAGTAATCCATAACACAAGTTTAAAAACTTGCTTTGGGGCTAACTTGTGTGTTACAACGACCTCCGTGGATGGTCAAAACGCTAGTCCGCCAATCCGGAGGTTCTGGGTTCGATCCCTATTTAAATAATGGCCATTTAATTTGTCCTGGGTCTTGGGTGTTTATTTATACATTTATATGTTATTTAATGTTGTTATTTTTCGTTGTATTTAGTTTTACAAATAAATAAATTATTATTTATACTTATGTGTATTTATCATAAATATGTTCCTATTAAAACTTAGAATGTAGTGCTTCTCTTACCGCGCAGATCGTAAAAGACGATCGAGGGAATGAGCTAGAATCGGTATCATGTCAACGAAAATGGCGATACGGCTAGCAACCCATCACTATTTTGATTCCATTTTCCACCTTCTTGCCCGCCATCACGCTAAAAGTTGCCTTTAGGTCTTGCGGCCCTGGGCTCTGTCTGCTTAGAAGCGCAAGGCCCGAAATGCTCTGTCGGCCCCATTAGGCATAAAGACGTGATCTGTATATATAAAAGCGAAAATCACTCACTCATCACGAAATCTCGAGAACTACTTAGCCAATGAAGATGAAATTTGGCAGGAAGGTAGAATGTGACTAGGAGACGTCCGCTAAGTAAGGATTTTGGGAAATACCATCCCTAAGGGGGTGAAATAGGGGTTGGCAGTTTATATGAAACTTCATAATTTTTAAAGTATTTTATTTATTTATTTATTTATTTTTAAACTTTATTGCTTAACAATGAAATTGTGTTACAATTGGCGGACTTAACGCTAAAAGCGTTCTCTCCCAGTCAACCATAGGGATAAACAGATAATTCGTTGCGGCGCAAAATAATTAAATAATTACATACTTATACCAAATAATATATATAATAATCACATACATGCAAATATACTCATAATAAAGATATATATACGCATACATATAAAATATACATATATATACATATACATATACATAATTAAATAAATACAAATACACACATAACTACAATGAATGATGATGTAGATAAGAAAATGAGACTAATTTACTCGTAGAAGATGAGAGTGTACTCTTCTCTTGAAGGAAAATTTTGTGCAAATTTCTTTGATGTCAACGGGCAAAGCATTCCAGAGTCGTGAAGCTTGAACAGTAAAAGAATTTGCCATAAAATTTGTGCGATGAAGAGGAATACTAAGGAGACGGGTATCAGTAGAACGAAGCTGCCGATCATGAGTGTCGGAAAGAAATTGAAATTTGCATTTAAGATATTCAGGAGGATTTAAGATATTTTAGTAGTTAGTAGAAAATTTTGAGTTTGAAAATTAAATCCCTATAGCGGTGAAATAGGGGTTGCAAGTTTGTATGAATCTTCGTCATTTTTGAAGCGAGACACATATGACATTTTTGAATTAGTGGTTAGTAAAAAATAATTATCCGTTAATTGGATTTTAATAAATTGCAACCCCAGTTTAAAAAAAAAAAACAATCTAATTTGTGTAGTCTACGCTGGCGAAGCCGGGGGCAAAAGCTAGTAGTCTATATGTGTATACTTATATGTACAAATTCCAATATATTTTTATACCAATGCATACAATATCCAATTCTGAATTCCAAGTTCAGTAAACAAATAAAAGCCGGGATCTGTTTGCTAACATCTACTGGACTATAAGTAGCAAGTTTGTTTTTGTTTGTTTGAATCCCCAGCCCCCAGCGCCCGCATTCTGTCCGACGTTGAATGAAACTGTAAAGAAAAAGATAAATACTAAGATTGGTTAGAATTTCTAGTTATAGCAGACCAAAGAGCTTAATTTTACAAACGATTATTTTTTTATATCAATATGTCGTAGAAGGCGACTTTAGGAAACACAAGCTAAACAAAGCTTATAAACATCAATGAGACCTATCCAACCCGTCTGGCCAAGGTGGAGAGTGTAGGCCAAATCCTATTGCTGGTCTTATACTGCTCTCAACACTGGTGTCAGATATTTTCCTTTACTTGCATATTAACTTTGTTAACATGCATATTGATTTTTTCATTGACTGCCTCCGTGGTCCAGTGGTCAAGGCCTTTGCCTTGTGATCCGGAGGTTGTGAGTTCAAATCCCACTAGGAAGCATACTTCGTGAAAAATTGTTTCCAGTCTGGTTAGGATATTGCAGGCTTGAATCACCTGATTATCCGAAAAGAAAGATGATTCCGTGCTTCGGAAAGCACGTAAAGCTGTTGTTCCCGAACGCCATCTAGCGTTTGTTTAAACCCCATGGTTAAACCTATCCTAGGATTGGTTCTGGTCTACCCTTCGGGTTGCGGAGGTCAGACGGCAGTCGCTCTGTGTAAAAACCTTTAACCTCGTCAAATCTCCTAGGTAAGGTAGCGGACCCCGGGCTCTGAAGCGTAACCGCTGACGATGCAACCGGGAATACGCTCGGATGATGATGATTATGATGCATATTAATTAGAGAAGAAAAAGCGGGAATGCGCACCCCGGGCTCCGAAGCAGCACAGCTGAGAATGCAACTGGGAACGCTCTGAGATGAAGAATAATAATGATTTGTAACATATTTTAAACACATGTCAAGTACCTATTTATTTCATTTACCAACTGAACCCTGGATACTAAATTTTCATCAGGTATATTAGCCAAAATTCGAATCCAGGTCCTTTGCACTCAAGTAATTCACCCGCTAATGTTATCTCAGAAGATTTATTGTTTAAAAGCAGCTGTATTTCTCTCCCGCCTCGTTTAATTGTTAAAGAGCCATTATGGCATAAACAAGGTTCCCTAAATGCCGAAATTCAGGCAAAGCGGTACCTCGTATTCAGTGCATGAGCGGCGCGACAAGCGTTTTTTGAGACCTACGCATTGTCGCAATTAAATTCTCGTCTGAGAGAAAAGGTAAAACGCAGAATGACCCACCTGCTTTATTAACGTGCAGAACGTAAAGATCGATCATAGGAAGTATTTTAATTCCCTTATTTCACCTTCACGCCCAACAGCACGCTGAAAGTGGCCTTTGTATCATGTATATTTGACGACCTCTTTGGCCAGGCTGTCACACTAGAGGTCCCGGGTTCGATCTAGATTCAGGTCAAGATGAAGATGATCTATTTCAGATTGACCTGGGTTTGGATGTTTATCTAATATGTACTGATTTATCAATCTGTGTGATTTGTCCGTATATATTTGTTTACTTAAGTATACCTTACATGCTGCCTGTACCAGGCTGCTTCTCTTTCCGCGCAGATCGATGAAATGGACATAAAATATATCCGAATCGCGTTAAAGAGGTGACTTTAATAAATCTTACAACGAATTGTTTCCCTTTAAATGCCCCATACTTCCCGGGAGCCCTTGGGTCATAAAACGGGTCGGTTACATCGATCGAACAACTGTTGCTCATTGCTCGCTAATTAATCGTTACACCTAATTTGCTAACTGTTGGAGTCCTTTCAGAGCAAATTATATGTTCGTGATGGGGGAATAGAGATGCGAAAGGGGACCAAAACAGTGATGGGAAAAAACTAGCTGCATCGCCTATTGACATGATTCCTCAGATTTTCGTCCGTTCCCTTAATCGTCAAATTATTTAAAAAAATATTTTTAATAACAAGATTTTGTCTAAAACAATGAACAAAAAAGTTTAAAGTGCTCCTAAAAACGAATCAATCGAGCCAAACTCGGTGGGGTTATGTTATTTTGTCACAGGCACCTTCCAGCGTCATCATGAGATCAAGTCATTGGTACAGACGGGTGGTACCTGTGCCACCACGCGCGTCGCGCACTACGTGAGGTGGCACAGGGTATTTATTCTGTGGCACAGGTATCTTAACTTTCCTCTTTACCATAATATTGCATTGTCACTAAACTTGCATAAGTATGTGAAGTTTCAGCTTAATCGAAAAATGGAAAGTGTGTCTAATTTAGCTTGCAAGATTTGATTACGGACACACAGACAATAGGACAGGTGAAACTAAATTAAAGCTTGTAAAAAAAAACCGACTAGACGGCGTGAAAAAAGATATAACTGAAAAAATACAACAGTAGCTATAAACGAAGAAAGTACTCAAAGAAATAAAAAATACATATTCTGTCATATGTATTTCGTTTCATAAAAAAAAACCAAAGATATGAGCCGGCAAATGCATACCAAAAATCTCCCTTTTGAATGTTACCATCCGCTACTGGGCTCGTGGCGGGCGGCGGGCGGTGCGCGGGGAGGGCAACGGACGTGTTCTTAGTAAATTCAGTAGGTTAGCCATATATTACATTCTAAACTTCAGTACGATCGTGACAAGTATAAAGGTAAGCGTAGTTTGTCCGAACAGTTTGTCCAACACAAAAATTAAACACAGCTACCTCTAACTCCTTCTTCTGCTTCCAAGGACCATACCTATATAATAAACTAAATAACATAATAAATATTTACCCCCTTAATAAATTCACCTGCAAGAAGATAGTTACCCAACACCTCAAAACACTCGATTACATCACCACCGAAAATCTACTCATACCAATAACTTAACCAACAATAGCCGAATACCCACCCAAAACCAGTTTCTTTTTCTCTCCCATCTTACCTAGTGACGTCTTCCTCAATACCTTTTGTCCTCCGTTCACCCACTCTTGCTCACTCATACCATACTCCCACAACCCTTGCACTGCAACACCGCCACTCACACTAACAGATACATTCAGTCTCACCTAGTATAGTCCTAACAGTCTTTCTATTGATGCAATCGATTTTTAGCTGCTATTTCCAACAGTATTGTCTCGCAAACGGGCCACCGAAAAACGCGGCCACCGTCCACTTTCCTACTAATTTAGTGGCCGCCACCGGCTTCACCGTGTGCGGCGAGTCCATACAAAAAGTGGTCGGTGGCCGCGTTTTTCGGTGGCCCATTTGCGCCGAGCCTAAGTATAATAGTCCTTTTTTAATTTATTGTTTAATACCAGTATCTAAGTTTCTCTAACCATTATAATCTACTCCCATTATACTCTTTCTAAGTAGTTTGATAACCTTATAAACTCCAAATTGAACCGGGAAATTGTTGACCGAAGAAGAGGCCTAGCCACCTGTAGCACAGGTTCCTCTTGGAACCTATTTCAGGGACTAGCCGCTTCACAAAAGTTAACAAGCCCAAACACATGTGTACAATATTTGAATTTACCTGTTTTATGAAATTGTATTTTGTGAAAAGGAAATAAAAAAATACAAAAAATAAGTCTTTTTCTTACGGTTTTGTTCATGATTCTGATTACAAGATTTCAATATAGGGGTTAGTCGTGTGGTCCGGCAGAGTAGAATAGGACCACTCCAAGTCTTCCCGTGGATGTCGTAGAAGGCGACTTAGGAATAACAAGCTAAACAAAGCTTATACACATCAATGAGACCTCTCCAACCCGTCTGGCCAGCGTGGAGAGTGTAGGCCAAATCCTCCCTCTGTCTGCTCTGGCTAATATATGGCTCTGGTAGTGCAGACAGGGTCGTGCTCCTGCAGTGAAGACTACAAAAAAAAAGACCTGATCATAAAAATAGGGGTGCAAATTAACACGTATTTATACCATCTAATGCGACCTCACTAAGATAATAAAAAAACATAAAATATATGAAAGAACATAGAATATATGGAAAAACATAGAATAATGATTACCATAGATAGACCAGGAAGTAAAAACGCTTTAAAAATAAATAGCTTCCTAAACAGCTAAAAGCAACAATACACTTCCCAAGCCTTTTTCTCCGTTTTTTCGCGTAATCCCCAATTTTCTTTAACAACCACTCGAGGGCGGTCTAAGCGGTTAGATTCATCGCTACCTAATGGAATGAGATGGGTTAGCCTATAAAAAGAAGCGTCTCCTAAAACGCTCAACCCGTTTTTATACTGGAATTTACTAGTAGGAAGCAGCTTAATACTGTACACAAAACTTTTTGGTAGTAGTTACAATAATAATATATAAACATATGAATAAATAAAATAAAAAAATAAACCTAACGTAGATAAATTTTTATTCTAACGAAAAATTAAAATATAATAAAGATTAAAAAAAACTACCTACTTACTACACTACACTTCTTAACCGTTAAAAATAAACGAGCAAGTGCGAGTCGAATTCGTACATGAAGGGTTCAGGCAAGGGGAAGGCACCTCCGTACAATGTTTTAAAACGCTGAAGAAACACGTTTTTTTGTATGAGGTCGTCATACAAAAAACGTGTTTCTTCAGCGTTTGTATGACGACCCCCTTTAATTTTTAACTTTATCTTATTTTTAGTATTTGTTATTATAGCGGCCATAATAGTATATATATATAATAGTGTGTATGAAGTACTTTGTATTTTTGTGTAAGTATATAGGTATTTATAGCTTTTGCTTATCCCTATGATTGACTGGGAGAAAATGCTCTTAGGATTAAGTCCACCATTTGTTTAAAGTATATTTTTACTTTGGACAATAAAGTTTGATAAAATAAAATAAATAAATAAATAATACAAAATCAGTGAAAATTTCAAGTTTCTAGTTAATTCCATTATAAAGATCTAGTTAAATAGGCTGAAAAAACACGTTTCTTTATGACGACCCCCTAAAATTTTAAGTAGGTATTTGTTGTTATAGCGGCTACAGTAATACATAATCGGTGAAAATTTCAAGTGTCTTGCTATTACGGTTCAAGAGATAGAGCCCTGTGACAGACGGACAGACAGACGAACAGACAGACGGACAGACAGACGGACAGACAGACGGACATACAGCGGAGTCTCAGTAATAGGGTCCCGTTTGCACCTTTCGGGTACGGAACCCTAAAAACTACTCACTACACTACACTACTTAACTAATATTTACAAATAAAAAAGCCGGGTAGTTCTTTACCCTGCGGCAACGTGCCCAGAAGGCTGGCAGCATTGCCACGTTGTATGGCAATGCTCATTTTCTGACCTAGATATAGGCCAGCCTTCTGGTCACGGGAAACTTCGATTAGTTTCCTTGAACCTAACGTGAGAATAAATAATTATTTACGTACTCCATTCGAAAACGCCAGTAAAGATTTAAATAAACTAAGAACTTATTTAAAAATATTTTATTAACAAACATCAATTTTAATAAAAAATATCAAAAGGCAAATCAATTGAGCCCAAACTCAGTGAAGTTATGTTGTTTTATCATAGAGATGTCGTACCTACTTTCGGTACCATATTTCATTCGCTAGCTACCTCGGCTTCATCATGAGATATATTGCATTGTCATCCAACTTACGAGTACATTAGTATGTGAAGTTTCAACTCGATCGAATACTGGGAAGTGGGTCTAATTTAGCTTGCAAGATTTGATTACGGACACACAGACAACGGGACAGGTGAACTAAATAAAAGCGATCTGCTGATGATCCGTCGTCAAAATCGCGAGAAACTGGTAGGAATAACCGATTACATTACGTGTGTAAAACCGTAGATATATATTTCATAAGAAAATGGGAATTCTTGTTTATTTTTTTTTCTTTTCATAAGAAGTGTCTCCGTGACGCTTGAGGCAATATAAAATCAAACATGCATAATATATCGGAATGTATAATAGACATTTGCAATCCCGTTGGTGTCATAAATCTGCCTTCAAAATACTTATACCATTTTATTTTCAAGTTGGATAACTTATTACCGAAACACTTTGATCTTGCCTTTTGTAAAAAAATATTCTTTCTTGAAATTATGTAAATTTTTATGTAAGATTTTTTTATTTGACACGTGATTTTATGTCCTTAATGTAAAGGATGTCTACAAACATACCTTCATACTCGTCTTTATCCCTAACGGGGCAGACAGAGCATTTTGGGTCTTGCGGGTCTAAGCAGACAGAGCCAAGGGCCGCAAGACCCAAAGGCCACTTTTAGCGTGAAGGTAAAAAAAGAACTCAAAATAGTGATGGGTTGCTAGCAGCATCACCTATCAACATGATTGGCATTTTCGCCAAATCACACTATGAACCAGGAAGACAATCTAGCTGGACAAAAAGGGTTATCTCATTTTTCTTGAAAACGGTAGGTGATAAACCGAGGGTATTTGCTAAAAAAATCGGACATTTTTTTAGCAAATACCCTCTAATAATTTAATAATTTTGTAACGTCTCTGTACAAGTGGATTGCTTACGATGAAATCATTCACTTTCTTGCGTGTCATGATTCAGTGTTAAAACTAAGTCAGTGCTAAGTAATAAGTTTGTGATAATGTTAGTATAATGTGTATAGTAGAGTAGAAGGTATGTATTACATATTTCATAATAAATTTATTCCGAATACCTATTAATTACTTAAAATACATGTCGAACTAAACACCCGTGTGGTTCCGGGTTAGAATAGGACCAGTCCATCTCTTCCTGTGGATGTCGTAAGCGGCGAGTTAAAGATTAAGCACAAACATCTCGTGCTACAATTGCATTAACGTCGGGCGGCGGCCAGTTGTAAAACTTTTCGCACAAATACATTCCCAAAGAGGGTTGACGTCAGGCAGGCTGCCTGTCGTAAAACTAAAGCCAAATCATTTAAACTGTTCCGGATATTTCTTTTCCATTTTGCAAGGTCTTTGGCATCCTTGGGTGATCATTGACTTGCATGTTATATTTGGATAAGAAAAAGCGGGAAAGCGCATCCCCGGGCTCCAAAGCAGCACAGCTGAGGATGCAATCGGGAATGCGCTTAGACGAAGAAGAAGAAAAAGGGTAGTGGAGGTATCGCGAAGGAAGTTTTTTTACCAGTGGGTATAAACTATCCAAAACCTAAAAAAGTTTCAGGCCTATGGGATTATTTTGTAATGATGTTTGATATTAAAGATACAAAGGAGGATTCTGTGAGAAATATTAAAAAGAGTATAAGCCTAATTTGTAAATATAAGTAGGTATATTAAAATTTTAGCAATATTTGACTTTGCCGACTAGTTAGGCATTTTTCCAACAGATTAGTTGGCTCGTCGACCAAACCCATAGTCGGCCCATCTCTATAGGTAGATAGATACCTAAACAATAGGAATTTTATAAACTCTTAGAATTTGTAATTAATGTTCTTCATTAGGAACAAAAGTCTATTAATCAAACTCCAAATTGAAAAACTTTCAAACAAAAGAGAAATATTTACAGCCAATTTTCCCCTATCTTTCACTTGTTTAGGGTTTGAACCTACAGTTCTGCTTATTGCTTTGAATCGATGTTGTCAAACAGCACACATAGACATATACGAGGATATTTTTTTAACGTGGGCACAGAAGATAGTAAGAGTATTACATACAGAGCGGAATCTCCTAAGGTCCCGCGCAATATGCCTCCCCGTTCCCTGTCCCCGCACCTCTCTCCCGTTCTCGCCTTGCCAAGGGACGTGAACAGGCGAACATACACCCATTGACGAGTGCGAGACAACACAAGAACGGGGGAGAAGTGCGGGGACGGGGAACGTGAACGCATATTGCGCGTACCTTAGGAGATTCCGTTCTGTATGTAATACTCTTACTGTCTTCTGTGACGTGGGAGCAATTTTCTCCTCGTCGACTTGAACAGTCTGACATTTGTACATTGAATAAGCCTTGTGGTTCCCAGCAGAGTAGAAAAGGACCACTCCAAGTCTTCCCGTGGATATCGTAGACACCTTCTATCCCATCTGCATCATTCTATCCCATTTGCCCCATAGCCCCAGGAAGAGCCCTTCCTGGGGCTATGGGGCAAATGGGACAGGCCAGCGCTATCCAAACTATTATTACAAACTATCCGTTTCACTGTCTAAATACCAAACGACTAAACTTTATTAATTATTCCGCAGTCGATTCCAACAAGGTTAGGTACTTCAATTAGAGCTGATAGTTAGTAAAACAATAGGTTTAAAATAGTTAGTAACACTACTGCAATCACAAACCCGCCTGTTTGGTGATAATGATCAAGTCCTTTATTGGGAGAGGCCTTTAGTCCCAGTGGACCGACATTATATAACGTCCAACAAAATATACTGAAACTATTTTAAGGGTGAATTTATTCCGTGATTCTGAACAACTTTCCCCAAGGAACATATATCGAAATATGAAAAATATTTTTTGGCTTTCCATACAAATTCGGATCAGCTGATCGGTCAACATTCCTTGGGGAAAGTTTTTCAGAATCATGGACTGAATCCACCCTTAAAATAGTTTCAGTATATTTTGTTAGACCCTGTATATAGGTTGTAAGGAAGGAGGCAGTTCTTTCCTTCTTGTGAGTAATTGTCCTTTCGCCAGTTGACTGGAAGAGATTTCATAATGGGATAAGTCCGCCGTTGTCAATTTACACTTTATGTTGTTACAGTCTCTAATTGTATGTTTTCATCATTCGAGCGTACAGTTGCATCCTCAGCGGCTACGCTTCACAGCCCGGGGTTCGCTACCTAACCTAGTTGAATTGACGAGGTTACTGGTTTTTACATAGAACGACTGCCGTCTGTCCTCTGCAACCCAAAGGGTAGAATGCGCGAGGCTATAGATGGCGTTCGGGACCCACAGCTTTACGTGCCTTCCAGAATTATGAAACATATGTACGTCTTTTGATTTTTATTTTTTTTAGAAACATATACAGGCTGACTTTTTATCCACCTGCTAATTTTTTGGAGCAAGTTCAGTCCATGATACTGAACTACTGTCTATATAAAAAGTAATTAAAAATCGATAAAAAAATTTCGTCCTCCCATACAAAATCCGTTTGGCTGAGCGCTGATTTGTATTGGAGATGACGAAATTTTTTTATCGATTTTTTATGGAAAGCTGTTCAGTATCATGGACTGAAAGTCAGCCTGTGTAGGTATTTCGATTAACAAGCTATTGTCTAAATTAAATCTTCCATGCTGATCTGGCAGATAAGAAAAAACTTTGAATTTACCAGCTGCTCCTCGTATCGTAAAAGCCAATCGAAGGAATGGGCGAAAATGTGAATCATTTTAGTTAGGATGAAAATGTGAGAGTGTGTTCCTACTATAACCAACAATGAATTGCGTTTGAATGAAACGAACCGAAAACTGGCGCATAGCGCACAGTAAGTAGGACTTTAATGATAAAACCAATAAATAGGAAAACACTCAATGCTTACTTCATAGCAACGATCGTTTATCGAACAAATAAGACTGACTTGTTGGACTCAGAACATGCATAAATTGCATCTAGGTCAGCAATCGTCAGCATGATTCAAGTATAAATAGTTCAGATTTGAAATGCTGAATACGTAATGCTCTCCTGAAATATAGTACTCTAAGTTTTGTAATTGACTTTATTGTTCTACGATATAAATACCGTTCGCTTCCAATTCCAAACGCAAAATGTTTTAAAACTTTGATAAAAATCTAGAGGTATCTAGGAACAACATCGCGTGCGGTAGAATGAAAAATGTCTCACCGCTGAAATGGGATGTTGACTGGGTCCGAAAAAATATTTTATTTGGTACGCTTTTCAGCCACGGGTCCATGGGGAGGCGTTCATGGGGCCAAAGCCAACATAAAGAGGCCTTTTAGTACATTTTTTATTATTATTATGAAACAAAACCAGTCGTATACGCAAGAAATATTATAGTGCTCGAGTGTACAGTTACTAACCGTCATTGATATTATCATTTATATAAAATAATGGAGTCATATTTTTCGATTTATCAAATTAGTAGAAAATCACAAATATACAACGATACATCTGAATAAATATTGCTCATTTAATTTATTGCCTATGTAATTTAGCAAACTAGTTTGGCCTGAAATCGGGTTTGGCCGGTAACATATAAGAGACTGCACAGACTGATATAAAATTTTAAGTCCACTCACCACTTAACCAGAAAGTGACATTTTTATTTATTCATTTTATTCATGTTATTTATTTCATTTTGTAGTTGCAGCGGAAGTAATCCAGCCTGGGGGGACGTAAAGATACTTTTTCCTGGTTTTATAATTGCAATGCTGGATTGCTCCTCCGTGCTTCGGAAGGCACGTGAAAGCCGTTGGTCCCGGCTGTCATTGTATGGCAGTCGTCAAGCTATGTCAGATGCCTTTAGGCAGCTTGAAAAATCTGACACCAGTGTTGGCCACTTACATACACGAAAAACAAACAAACAATGCTGGATTTAATCTATAAGGCAGAGTAGGTAATTGCGTAGGTAAGCCGTGTGGTTCCCGGCAGAGTATAATAAATAGGCCCACTCCAAGTCTTCCTGTGGATGTCGTAGAAGGCGACTAAGGAAACACAAGCAATACAAAGCTTATAAACATCAATGAGACCTCTCCAACTCGTCTGGCCAGCGTGGAGGGTGTAGGAAAATTCTCTGACTGCTGTGGCTAATATATGGCTTTGGCAGTGCAGAGAGGGTCGTGCTCCTGCAGTGGAGACTAAAAAAGATCTGATCATGAGGTAATTGCCTAGGAAACCCGCATTGGCTTAGGTTCTAGGGCGTAAATAGTTTCAGTATGTTTTATTAGACGCCACATATTCTACAATATTGCTTGAATTCTACCTACTTTGTCACCAGCTCGTTTTGTAAGTCATTTCCAGAACTCGCACAGCGAAATTACAAAATGCATTTCAAAGTAAAGTAATTTGGCAAGGCTGATGTGGTCACCGCAAAGTATCCCGTCGGGTTATCCAATTATTTTTTTGTGTTACTTCCAACGGCTTCATTAAAATATTATTTGCGTCATTTTGTTCTGCCCGGAGTTTCCAAGCTTTTCTTGTTAAAAGTAAACGTTAACGAAGTTAAGAGTCGTTAGCTACAATTTTATTTTCGCATAGGATGTTTTCTTATCAAGTGGCTAATTATATCAAACTAGTGGCTGCAGACCTCGCGTTGCAAGTCACCCGTTGAAGTTTATCGGATAAAAAGTAGTTCAGACAAAAAAGTTTTATGTAATTTTTCGAAATTGCTGAAATATGATTTTTCAAAGATAGCACTGTAACGTTGATCCTGGTTGTATTGGTAGTGCTCTTATGAAGTCTCAACTATTAAAGTAGATTTACTGAATGGCTTGGGCTTAGGTGACAAGCGAAGCCTGCGCCGTACATATTCCTTCGAGCCGGAAGCCTTGCACGAAGCCCTTTCGCCACGGCCAAAATTTTACGTGACATGTGGGTAAAGTAATCCCAAGGGCCATTCACGTCAAGTGGGCGCTCACGTTCCAGAAATATATTTCAAGTTAATGTGACTTTACGAGTTTCCCATGGAGAGCGAGAGCTCGATAAATTACAATTTTCCAGTCGCGAGGTACGAAAAGTTTTGAATAAATACGCTTTTTAAAGTTTTCCAAGTCGTTAGTTTATCTTCTAGTTTATAAACCCTCTCAGAAATAGTTACTGCTGTGAGTAGATATATTATTTTCATTTTCATTTCACATCAATCGAGTTTTTGTCGGTTTGAAGGTTTGTTTAAAAAAAATACTTACCTACTTCTAATACTAACATATACCTATACTTGTGGTACTCTGGTCTGAATTTTTACCAAGTTTCTTGTTTTTGAAAGTAAAACCGAACTCAGCAGCTTGGCAATAATCCACATCGCAGAAATGCTGATTCTCCTAAGCCTGCTCTGGTCTTTAGCCTATTTGCGCCTTTTATACAGAATAGGATTTGCAAAGTCGGCGCCGACAAATATCTGACAAATACAAATACTCGTAAGTGTGCAAATAAGGCCTCTTTTATGGCGTCACTAAGCTTTAACGTGTAACTAAAAATATACTGAAACTATTTTAATTTTGAAGATTCAGTCTATGATACTTGAAACAACTTTTCTTTAGTCTCATGGACTGAATTCACTCTTTAAATTGTTTCAGTATATTTTTCAACACATTATGTATATGTGTGTTATTTTCCACACTGATTTTATTTTGTCTGCCATCCATTTTGAATATGTGCGTATTCGAAATGGTGCGGTAAATTTTAATTACGATACAAGTGCTGTAAAGCGATTATTTTATTTATTAAGCTGTAAAGTTTTGTTTTTAAATATTTTAGGAATTTCGAATACTTACCACACTTGTATCATAAACAACTATTGTTAAACATTATACCTATAAGCTCAGTAAGTGAATTTATAATGTGGATAGTATTAAATCTAATATCTAATAAATAAGAGTTTAACAAGAGGTCTTATATTTATTATAACAGTCCATCTTATTAACCCTTTCGGGTACAGCAAATATCTCGTAACAAATTAACATAGTAAGTATATAATTTTACAATGTTGAGATCATTAACACTATATTTTAAGTTAGAGCAGTCTATAGATAAAGGCACAGACCTACCACTACTAGACCTGCATAGTGCGTGGCCACTTTAGTGCACCTCTTTTAATCTTTGATTGTTGCCTCCACCCATATTTTGCACACGTCACAGAACACACTATGGTTACTAACTTATAATAAGCTCAAATAAACCCTTAATCACCTTTTAAATATAAAATCCCTAAAATTAATAACTTTCTTCGATCGTTTTGTGGTTTGTTTGGCCCAGATTTTGACAGTAGGCCAGCTTATAGCAGCCACGCCGATAGAGACAAAAAAACATATAAACGTTTCTTTCACACTCACGTTGTACTGTATTTGACAGTCTCTTTCTAGCAATATCGTTGCAAGTCTAGTAGTGGTAGGTCTGTAGATAAAGGAGAGAATTCAAATTGGGCCCAAATTCAAATTGCCGGCAATAATGAGTGACCTTCGAATTGATCTCTTTCCAAAAATGTTGTGTTAGGCTCACTACCTTTACTCAGAAAGAGTCGCACGGCACACAATGGAGTGGTTTGCAATTGCCTTCTCCATTTCACACACTAGTAAAAAGAGAAGAGTACACTGTCATATTCTAAATTAGTCTTATTTTCTTATCAACATCATCATTCATAGTACGTATGAGTATATGTATTTATTTAATTATTTATATATATGTATGCGTATATATATCTTTATTATGAGTATAATGCATGTATATGTATTATTTGGTATGTTATATATACTTATTTAATCACTAGCTGGTGCCCGCGACTTCGTTCGCGTTGAAGTATTTAGTAACCAAGTCAAATAATTCTATAAGTAGGTAAGTATTTTTTTCCAGAAACAATCAAAATCTGAAAGAAAGCGCTGTGGTTGCTCCTCTGCGTTACCGTCTACACAACCACACAATGACCAAAATACACGACAACAATAACATAAGCCCGAAGGCATCTTTACATCACAATAATAATGGGAGTTTTATCCAGTACTTTAACTGTTACCGCCTTCACCGCGTGGAGGTACTCCCAGCCTATGCTACTGTTTAACATGACCCAAATGCAGGCATACCTGCGACTCTATAACAGGTACACACAATGAGTTCCCTTAGTTAGGTAGGGTGATTAATTCATCCCAAGTTTAGGCCAGTTAACACTTAGTCACTTGGCGTGAGTTATTATATATTTCACTGTCTAGGTAAAACTCAATCAAATGAAAAAATCCCATCAAATTCAGTCCTGTAGTTTCTGATATTCAATTTCCTGCCTACCCTCTTAGTCTATTGGCGTGATTATTGCAAGTGATGCTGAGTCAAATAAAAAAAGTCCCATTAAAATCGGCCCAGTAGTTTCCGAGATTCAATTTTCTGCCTACCCCCTTAGTCTATTGGCGTGATTATTTCTATCCTTCTTTACCTTCCAAGTAATGTTGAGTCAAATAAAAAAAAGTCCCATTAAAATCGGTTTAGTAGATTCTGAGATTCAATTTCCTGCCTGCCCCCTAAGTTCATCGGCGTGATTATTTATATCCCAGTTTACTCTCCAGGTGATACTGAGTCAAATAAAAAAAGTCCCGTCAAAATCGGTCCAGTAGATTCTGAGATTAGCCCGGACAAACAGACAGACAGACAGACAGACAGACAGACAAAAATTTTAAAAATTGTTGTTTTGGCTTCTATTACGGTAATTAAGACCCCCTGTAACAATTTTTCATAAAAATCTTCAATGTACAGAAATCGATCTTTTACAGTCTTATTATATGTATAGATCTGTCCCTACGGTTGACTGGGAGAGAACGTCTAGCGTTAAGTCCGCCAATTGTAAGACAATTGGTATTGATTGTGAAACAATAAAGTTTAAAAATAATTAAATAAATAAACCTTATATCCGTGGGAGTTCTAACAGCATCCTTAGTACCCTAGCAGCCAAAATTGATGGGCCGTTTGTAAGGCACTGGGCAGATCTGCTCGTGCGTAGAGGTGTACACCTCATAAATTAATTTTCTGTTTTTTGTCTCGCTAATTACTAACACTAGGATAAGTACTTTGCTTTTGACTAATATTTTATGGACCATGGTCTGAAATAAAGAATTTATTATATTATTAATAGTCACTAGTGTGCAGATTTCCTCACGATGTTTTCTTTCACCGAAAGGAAATGATCATGAAAGCCATATGTCATCGAAAGTTGTTCATATAAAGGTACTTAATATAAATAGATATCCTGACGTTGTTCACCATTGGTGATACGGTCTACCCGCAAAATACTCTGTTAGACATTATATAATATATTCCTTGGTAATATCTCTCCATTTGCGACTGCGGCTCAACGCTGCGACAGAAATTTATTGGCTCACTTATCTGTTACGAGTGTTACGAACTTACGACAGTCGTGCTACGAAATTGCAAAGGTAAACGCGCTTTTGTAAGAGAAATAAAAGGTAAAACTTTTTTCCAAAAGCTTTTATTCTTTGTCTATCTATTCATCTATAATTTCAGATCCACGTTCTTGCCGGTGGAGTAATTTCCATGTCATTACCTGAGCCATCCTTTTGCCCCCTATAAGACATTAAAACATAATAGAAGGAAAAATAGAAGCAAGACAAGGAAAGGGTAGACCAAGAAGAGCATTTATAGATCAAGGAAAGGATAAAGTGGTCAATAAAGATTTAATAAAGTTGATGCCGTGTCTTATTCTTTGTCTAGACGTCTTCTTCATCAGTTCCACTTCAACAAAACTCACTTTCTGTCGTAGTTCTGTAATAATGCAAATGCCTAATTTCTTCAGCTTAAACATCAAAATCACTATATGTGTGCATGGAATATTAGAGGAGTTCCCTCGATTTCCAGATTGCCAGACAGGAAATTCAAAGCTTATGTAAAGAAAGTACTTTGTGAGAAGGCTTATTATAGGACCGATGACTATCTTAATGACAAAAAAGTCTGGCTTAAACTTGGCGCGGGTCCCTCTTAAAGGTTTGTATACCTTAGACATGTCATAATTTAGGTACATTGGTACATACTAAATTTACAAATTGACATTATTTTAAATTTCGTAATTCTTATAATTCAATTTAATTATGACATAACAAACAATGTAATCACAGTCCATCCATATAACAAATTTTAAGTTTTTAGTTTGTTAGTTGACGTCTTTGGAGAAAACGTGCAGTGCAGTTTGTTGCCGCTTCTTCTGCACTTGCGCCTAGGAAGCGGCGTAAACTTAGCTGTAAGTAACGATTTGACGTCAACATTTGTGCAAAACAAAACAAAGTGATTATTATTAAGAGATATTATAAATATCCTATGATAATAAAGATATTTTGAATTTTGAATTTTTTCCCAAGGATCCCATCATCAGATCTTTACCTGGTGGCAACGGGACCAACTTCTTTGCTTGGTTGGTTTGGGAGGAAAGAAAAAACATAGAATGTACCAGCTGCTTCTCTTCCCATGCAGATCGTAAAAGCCGATCGAGGGAATGGGCGAGAATCTGTATCATATGAATAGGCGATGCGATTAGCAACCCATCACTATTATGATTTCCCTTTTCCACCTTTATGCCCACCATTACGCTTTACCGCCTCAGGCTCTGTCTACCCTGGTAGGGATAAAGACGTGATAGTGTATCTGTATGTAAAGGGACCAACTTGCATGTATACATTTTAAAACAAAAAAAAAATCTATTTCGGTTCAAAACTCATCCAGAAGAGATTCATCAATATCAATTATTTTTTTTGTTTCAGATGACATAAAGCTGGCAGAAACTTAGATATAAACAGAAATAATTATACAAATATACGTAAAATATATATTCTAAAACACAAACTGACAATAATACCGCCAAAATAGTTGAAATAAGCGTTATTTTAATAAAAATAGTCATTGATTCTAAATTTGAAAATTTAAAAATATAAAACCAGGGAGAATATATTCTTTTCAAAATGAGCTTCGATTCGACATCTTCGTCCAAAAAATTGAATTTAGAACGGGCGTCAAATTTTATGAGACAATTCCGCGACCCGGATTCCAGGGAGCTGAAGAAGCTATCTGCCAACCAGTTCATGGAGGTGTGGAGCCATTACGACAGAGATGGTAAGTTTGTTGAGCTTTTACAGAAATTTCTAGCTAGTTTACACTGATGTCAATATTTTTAGCGTGCTAGACTGAATACTGCGAGTCAATGAGTTGGTAATATTTCGATATTAGTGCGAAGACATACAATACAATAAAATACAATACCCTTTTTTGCACAAAAGAAAAATACAGGACATAATTATCTTAAAATCTAAGAAATGCGCCAAAGTGCCAAGTCTACTGGCAGTCAATGAAACCACATGATAACCAAGACTGATATCATAGTTTCTTGTAGTCAAATAGCATTCTTAAAATATATCAGTTTATCGAAATTAATTAATCTAAAATCACGATGAAACTTAACATGATCAATTAAAAGTGACACTACCGTATACGTGGCACAAATTATTATTGTTGGCCCAGAAGACTGTCAATTAAATTAAAATAAGAACAAAAAATCAGTCGTATCAAATAGTTCGTCTCTGCCAAGTCTAGCGTACCAGAAAAGTCGACGTTTCTTAGTAGTTCAGTTTGAGACATTTTGTGGCAGTTTCCAGTGCAACCGCCTGCACTCGGACGTTTGTTTTCAAACGACCTGTGTATCATTCGCGGTTAAATGGCGGGTGAAATGGCACAGACATATTCCTGTTTTACTGCATAGTTTGTCGGTAAAATAATGAGCAACCGTTTAAATCTGATAATATACTTGTCAACATTTTTGCCTTAGATGAAAGATTTTAAATAGCAAGGGAGGTCGCTCTATTTTTTTTAATTTAGGTTTGTATTTCACGTTTTTAAGACTAATATTTATAAAAATATTTTTATTCTTATCTACTTTGGATATTTATTAGAATATGCCAGCTATCTGAATTATTTATATATGGCAGCGGCGTGAATTTTATCATACGTATTTAAATTTTAAACAATGAAATATATGGTAACTCACCGAAAGAAAGTTATTCCTTTACACTTTTTATTATTTATATTTAAGTTTATTGCACACAATCTTACATTTGATTGATTACAATTGGTCAAACTTAACGCTAATGCATTATCTACCAGTTTGACTTTGGGACATGTATACAACGTGGCAAAACCATGCCCATGAAACTGAACAACTTTTGTATTACAACTTTCACGAAACCCAAAAAAAAAATCGGATTTTAATTCAAATTGACTCGATCAACTGATCAGTTTGTATGGAAATTCATTTTTTTTTGGGTTCCGTACAAAAAATTTAAAAAAAAAAGCGGCTAAGTGCGAGTCAGACTCGCCCATGAAGGGTTCCGTAGCAGCAAGTAACATCATATAAAAGTTCTAAAGGTTAATTGCGGTTTATGATTTATGACGTATTAAAAAATAACTATCTATGATACCGAGACCGCTATAGTTTAAATTGAAAGTACATACTTTGAGGTATATACCACATTTTTTTCAGAATTTTTTTAGTAATATTTCAAAAGTTACGGTGGGGGTGCAGTAGCGGCGGAGTACGAGCCCAGACGGACAGACAGACGGACAGACGGACGGACGGACGGACGGACGGACGGACGGACGGACGGACGGACGGACGGACATGACGAAACTATAAGGGTTCCTTGTGGACTACGAAACCCTGTCTGTCCGTCGGTCTGTCACAGCCAATTCTACTGGACCGAAACAGATGAAACTTGGTAGAATGTTGTAATCCTATGACCTAAACATAAATATTTTTAAAAAAATAAGGGTCATTTTCGGGTTACAAATTAGGAAATTAAAAAAGAAAGTTTTGCAAACCTTACTGTGTCATACATCAAATGAAAGGGCTCGTAATGAGGATCTCAAATATATTTTTGTTATTATTGTAAAATAAATAGTTTTGATTTTATTCATAAAAGAAGACGAAAATTTCGAAAAAATTACAAAATTCAGTTAATTGCTTGTAGATTACAGGAAAACGTATAAGAATTCAATCAATTGTACGGAACCCTCTCCACGCGAGTTTAACTCGCACTTGGCCGGTTTATTTTTTTGGGTTTCGTGAAAGTTGTAGCACAAAAGTTGTTCAGTTTAATGGGCTGAGGTACCATCTGAGAGGTTTTGCGTTAGTGCGCATTAATGCGTTGTATATACTCGTATGTCCACTTTGCCGTGTTCCTTGAATTATTCTTTATGTATGGTATGTAACACACACCAAGGCATTTTTAATTATATTTGTTGTTACCATGTTTTCGTGTGGTTTTCGCTTATGAGTGTAGAACCTAATATTATATACAGTCGAAAGTACTAGGCGTATAAGAGCTAGCAAGCGACTCAGTGATTTTTATGGAGATACACAATTGAATGGGACTAAACAGTGTTAAGTAGTGTCTCTTGTTTTACATAATAGCTGACTTTGGAAACACCATTTTTGTTATACTTTTTATCACTCCAACTTGGAACAACAAATTAACAAAATGAAATCGTGTGGAAATAAGATATTAATGAAGATTGGCAACGCTGTCGAAAGTTCTAAATTGTATTGGCGATTGCCGGAAAACATTTACCTGTTTTCCGAATACCTTCCGTACATTTTCAAGGACATTTACAAAGTTCGAATGTGTTGAAAACGATTGAATCAAGTTGGACGCGTGGAATTGTTCAAGGATTTGGAATTTTCGGAAAGGTATTCTATCGCAATTCTTTTCCTTTCGTGTGTGTAAGTGGCCAGCAAAGGTGTCAGATTTTTCAAGCTGCCTATAAGGCACCTGATGTAGCTTTACGACTGCCACACAATGATGACTGACAAGACTTAGCCTACTAAGCCTTTTGAAGCACGAAGGTGCTCGAGAAACTTTTTATGACACTTGTGGTCACCCATTCAAGTGCGGACTATGCCCGGTGTCGCTTAATTTGCAAAAGCGCTGCTAGTAATGCTACAGAATAAATAATACTAACGTACTGGAGTCTCACTCAGCAAAGAAATTCAAAGAAATAACTACTCAATTTCGCTAGCGATATGGTTTAATTTAGCTCGCGTCAGAACTCAGCAAGTTTTCGTTTAGATACCTAGACATCCATTTCAAGCCAATTTCGTTCCTATACTCTGGACAAACGATTCGCATAACTGAATTTACCATCGGGAGGGGCCGCTTGCGCGCATAGTAATAATGTAGGTACATTTTTTATACCTAAACGGGGAGTGACACAGGCCTAGTAACTGCCCTGCGTACTGCAGGGTCACCGAGCTTCAGTAGGACCTACCTTCTGTTTCCCGGACAAATAGACAAGCAAAAAAAACGCATAAAATTTAATAGTGCCTAAAGTGGCATATCTAGGTATACTGTGGATGATTATCTCTTTATTCATTCAAGCATTGATTTTTACAAGCTTTTATTTCGTTTACCTGTCCCTTTGTCTGTGTGTCAAATCAAATCTTGCAAGCTAAATTAGAACTACTTCATTCCATTTAGCTGAAACTTCACATACTTATGTAAATTGGGTGACAATGCAACATTATGGTACCAACGACCTGCTCTCATGATAAAGCCGGTAGGTGGAGAAATCAACCTTACCGAGTTTGGGCTTATTGATTCGTCTTGAGGGGCATTTTAAACTTTATAGTGCATTGTTTTAGACAAACGCTTGTTTTTAAAAATATTTTCAAATAGGTAATTACTTGTTCAATTTTAATTGTGAGTCGTTTGATTTTTTATGGTGAGAGTAAATGGTTATACACCCGTGTTCAAAAAGTATTAGTAGGATAAGTAAGTTATTTTTAAACCAATTTTTGAAGTGAAAACCTCTTTAGGTTCGTTGGGCATTTTTTGAGATGGGAAATAACCATTGAGCTCGGGACACTGTTACCGACACCTCACGTAATAGAGATGATGACTGGGTCATAAAAGTATTATTCTAATTAGTCCGTTAGTTAGATTATCCAAAAATAATGTACCCATATTTTTCAGCTTATCAAAAAAGTAAAATTCACAAAGATAGAGAGTATTAGTATTAGTCGTTCCAGAGTGGGGGTTTGTGACGTCACCGATGTGTAAAAATCGTACGAAAGCGTAACGTCATGCGAAATTTAAAGGCGCTGTATTTTCGTCATTTATCGTTTCTCAGAGATAATAAAAAATATGTGTACAGTATTTTTTTTATAATCTAACCGATGGGCCAATAATAATTTTTGAGTCATCATGCCTATATTGTTCAAGTATTCTCAGGCAGTGCCACTTTTTTTATTGTAAAACCTAAGTATAGAACAGATCTTCAAATGCGACTCAAGATACCTTTGGAATGTCTCAAACTTCATTAGCTCTGCGCCAACCTTGTTAGTTCCGACATCGGTCAAGTGTGAACTACTCGTAGTTGGACGTTTTATCTAAACATAGATCTCGCTGAAGTTTTTACTTAAAGATTTGTTCAGTTTTTAATTTTTTACAGTTTAAAAAATTTTAAGTTTGTACACAAAAAGGTGGTTATGGGTAATACATATTAGTTTTTAAACCCTGATTTCCAAACTAGGCTGGCGCCTGTATTCTAAAATACAGGCGTTCGACGTATTTTTAAAGAGGGAGGACATATAAGAAGTGTACAAATTTAGGTGCTTAGGCTTAAAAGACTAACTAAGGTTGTTCTATGTTCCACTGCTGGGCAAAGGCATCCGCTCTTTCCTTTTCCATGATTCTCTATCTTTGGTTTACACTTTCCAGTCTTTGTCAAATGTAAATAAAGCGTCTACCTATCTTGTCCTCGGTCTACCTTTTTTTGTATCGTCAAATCAGTTTGTGGCAATATGGGGCCCATCTTTCCGGATCATGCGTAAAAGATAAGTAATAGTAGTAAAATTTTTCAATGCTTGTCAGGCAAAAAAGGAAAAATTTATCATAGAATGTACCAGATGCTTTTATATCAGCCGATCGAGGGAATGCATAGGTGAAATCCAATAAATCCATGTGTAACTGTAGGCATTGCGGCTAATCCTGATTCCGTTATCAACCTACTTGCCGATGACGATGACATTGAGCCTGGAAGAGAGAGTGTATGGCTATAAGTTGCCTAAATTCTGGCCGTTCTGGCTACACTGGAATTAAACAGATGTTTATGGCCCACACGATGCCCACACACACATAGAAAAATAAATCCGGTACAAAAATCAATAACTCCACTATTAAGTTGTTCATAAAAACATATTAAACAAACCGAGTATGACGAAATAATAAATATAAATAAATAAATATATACGGACAAATGACACAGATTGAGCTAGCCCCAAATTAAGTTCGAGACTTGGGTTATGGGATACTAACTCAACGATACTATATTTTATAACAAATACTTAATTAAATAAACATCCAAGAACCAGGTCAATCTAAAAAGGATCATTTTTTATCTTGACCTGATCGAGGATCGAATCTGGGACCTCCGGTTTGACAGCCTGGCATGATGTCTACAAGGCCACAGAGGTCGTAAAATTACAAGTGAAAAACATAAGAAATCATGGTAAACATATTTATTGTGTGCTATAATACTGTAAGAAATATTCAAGAAACACGGCAATGTGTAAAGAAATAACTTTCCATCGGTACAAGTAAGTATATTATAGAATTCATTGTTTGAAAATTAAATACGTATGATAAAATTCAAGCAGCCATAATTATATTCAAAAATAGAATAGGAGCTAATGTTTGAGATAGCTTGTCTATCTACGAGTATCTATCTTCTATCTATATATATAAAAGCGAAAATCACTCACTCATAACGAAATCTCGAAAACTACATAACCAATGAAGTTAAAATTTGGCAGGAAGGTAGACTAGGAGACGGTCCGCTAAGAAAGGAAATAGGGGATGGCAGTTTGTATGAAACTTCGTAATTTTTAAAGTGAGACACATGAAATTTTTAATGTACATATTTTAGTAGTTGGTAAAAAATAATAATGCATGTATTAGATTTTGAAAATTACATCCCTATAGAGTTGAAATAGGGGTTCCAAGTTTGTATGAATCTTCGTCATTTTTGAAGCGAAACATATGACATTTTTAAATTAGTAGTAAGTAAAAAATACTAATCCATTAATTGGATTTTAATAAATTGCAATCCCAGCTTAAAAAAAAAATCAATTTAATTTGTGTTGTCTACGCGGGCAAAGCCGCGGGCAAAAGCTAGTAATATTATATGTCAATGCATCCGTACAAACTTTATATACTTTAAAAACCCAAAGTTTGCCTTGTGATCCGGAGGTCGTGGGTTCCAACTGGGAAGCATATTTTGTAAAAGTTGTTTCCAGTCTGGTTAGGATATTGCAGGCTTGAATCACCTGCTAATCCGAAAAGAAATATGATACCGTGCTTCGGAAGGCACGTGCTGTGGGTCCCGTACATCATCTAGCATTTGTTTAATATCCTTGGATTAGATCTGGTCTACCCTTTGGGTTGCAGAGGTAAGAAGGCAGTCGCTCTGTGTAAAAAAACCACTAACCTCGTCAAATCACTTAGGTTAGGTAGCGGACCCCGGGCTCTCAAGCGTTACCGCTGAGGATGCAACCGAATACGCTCGGATGATGAAATAAATTAAATAATTAAAGAAAAACGCTGACAAAAAGTATTACGCGTAGGCTTGTTGGCATCTATCCAAAAGGCTGCAATTCAGTGCCAAAAGTGTTACGAAAATCATAACAATTAGTTTTGATTCGTATTGCTATAATAAATGTGAGATATAACGAGGATAAAAAAGGCAGAGTGTTTTTTATATGTCTATTGACAAACACCCGTATAAAAAACGAACCCAGAACTACAGACTTATAGCGTGTTAGCCATTACGCCACGGAGGTCGTCTAACATAATATTGTAACAGTAAAAATTGTAACAGTAGCTCCTAAAACTGCGTTGAAAAGTCACGTGTATGGACGAGATTTGGGCAAGCCCTTCAGGTGTTTGCTCCAAGGTCGACGCACAATAGGCTTCTAGGCGTAGGTTTGTCTCTGACGTCATTAAATGGGTTATTTGTTGACATTATAAGCCATTTATTAAAATGGCTTTAAATAATGTCAGCGAGCAAAAGAAAATAGATTTATGTTTTATTTATTTAATTGAATGCACTTATGAGATGATGTGATATTAAAATGGATTAGTGGAAATAAATGATTTGTCGCTAGAAGCTCCCTTAAAGCAATCAAAAGACCTACTCCACTCTTTGGTTGAAATTTGTTAGGAATAAAGAAACGAATAAACGGGCAAGTGCGAGTCGGACTTGTACATGAAGGGTTCCGTACCACCGTACAATGTAAACGCTGAGGAATCACGTTTCTTGTATGCCGACCCCCTTTAATTTTTAACTTTATTTTATTTTTAGTATTTGTTGTTATTATGGTCATAGTAACACATAACTGGTGAAAATTTCAAGTATCTAGTTAATGCCATTATGAAAATCAAGTTAAAAACGCTTAAAAAAACATGTTTCTTGTATGACGACCCCCTTTAATTTTTAACTATTTTTATTTTTAATATTTGTTGTTATATCCGCCACAGTAATACATAATCGGTGAAAATTTCCAGTGTCTAGTTACGGTTCAAGAGATAGAGCCCTGTGACTGACGGACAGACAGACAGACGGACAGACATACAGACAGACGGACAGACGGACAGACGGACAGACGGACAGATGGACAGACAACGGATTCTCAGTAATAGGGTCCCGTTTACACCCTTAGGGTACCTTAGGGAACCCTAAAAACTAAAGATAGGCTCTAAAGGACTTGTATCCAGGGCCGTAAAATAATTTTAAACAAAATAGGCACCATGCTTCCTTATTAGGGTTCCGTAGCCAAATGGCAAAAAACGGAACCCTTATGGATTCGTCATGTCTGTCTGTCTGTCCGTCCGTATGTCACAGCCACTTTTTTCCGAAACTATAAGAACTATACTGTTGTTACTTGGTAAGTAGATGTATTCTGTGAACCGCATTAAGATTTTCACACGAAAATAGTAAAAAAACAATAAATTTTGGGAATTACCCATACTTAGAACTGAAACTCCAAATTTTTTTTATCAAACCCATACGTGTTACGTATCATTGGATAGGTCTTCAAATGATATTGAGGTTTCTAATATAATTTTTTTCTAAACTGTAAAGTTTGCGCGAGAGACACTTCCAAAGTGGTAAAATGTGTGTCCCCCTGTAACTTCTAAAATAAGAGAATGATAAAACTAAAAAAATATATGATGTACCTACCATGCATTTGAACGAGAGAGTTTTTTTTTAATACGTCATAAAAAGTAAACCGCCATTTACCTTTAGAACTTTTATATTATGTTACTTGCTGCTACGGAACCCTTCATGGTCTGTCTCGCACTTGGCCGCTTTTTCTACTCTTTGACGCCTACAATGATAATTTTTTAAATCTTCTTTTATAGTAGGGAAAGGACAGGAATGTGCGCTTTAGTTATTTAGTTAGCTTTTAGCTCAATAAAGTTTCAATAAATAAATTATTTATCGAAATATAAAAATGGTTCTTCCACTTTTCTTAGTCATTAAAAATTTAGGTTTGTATATTCATCCACAATAAAGTTACAGGGGTGTCAACAGTGCCTCGAATTACTTCGAGAAAGGTATGCTACGAATATGCCTTTGTGTGTTTGTTTGCTGTCGCTCGACTTGACGGGGGCACTGATCAAGACAGATAGATCGATAGATAAAGCCATTTATTTGCTGTTATAACACACATACAATCAAATAAACACGGAAATTGATAAAAATCTAACACAAATAAAACATATACACCTACCTGCACAATCCGCTAGATGACAACAAGTCAAATCAGACATTCTAAACGTCAAAACATACATTTTCTATGGGATTTGTATGAAAAAGAAACCGTGACGTCATATAGTAGTAGTAGGTATTTTGGAGTCAAATTGCGCTCTTAATATTAGTTTTTCTGCATTAATCAATCTAAAATCATGTTAAAAATGGATATGATATGATCAGTGACAAGTGACACAATTATATGACAACAAATTGAACAGTACCAAATTACATAATTATTTTTGACCCAGTCAAAAGGACACAGCTCAGTGGTAATATTTCCCGGGAACAATAGTTACTATGATTGACAGCTGTGGCCTGAAGAGATGCGTGGTGTTGATCCAATAATAATAATGTAAAAATAAAGAATGAAATTAGAGGTCGATCTTTCCTTTCATCCCTCATTAAAAAAATAGCTAGCTTATATTTCAATGACGGTACACTTTTCCAAGGCTTAGGAGAGACATCGAGTTCTAAGAGCTCTCTGGTGGGCCTCAAGGTCGGAAGACAATAGGCCTCGGCTGTTGACTGTTTCGAGAAAAGGGGACTTGAGACGTTGAGATGTGGTGTTGAGTCTTAATCTACCTATAGGTACTTCCAAATTTGAACACAATAAAAAGCCTGGCCAAGAGCTAAAAAGGACTACTACTGTAAGACACGAAGGTAAAATATAGAGTGATGGTGGGCATGAAGATTAAATAAACAGGCAAATGCGAGTCAGACTCGTACATGAAAAGATCCGAACCTCGTTTATCACGTTTCTTGTATGACGACCCCCCTTTAATTTTTAACTTCATCTTATTTTTAGTATTTGTTGTTATAGTGGCCATAGTAATACATAATCGGTAAAAAATTCAAGTATCTAGTTAATGCCATTCTAAAGATCTAGTTAAAAACGCCGAAAAAACACGTTTTTTGTATGACGACCCACTTTAATTTTTAACTTTTTTTTATTTTTAGTGATTGTTGTTATAGCGGCTATAGCAAAATATAATCTGTGAAAAATTGAAGTGTGTAGCTATTACGGTTCAAAAGATAGAGCCCTGTGACAGACGGACAGACAGACAGACATACAGACAGACCGACAGACGAACAGACAGCGGAGTTTCAGTAATAGGGTCCCGTTTGTACCCTTTGGGTACGGAACCCTAAAAAGGCAAATTGTAATAGGTGTCTTTTAGTACTTTCTTCGTTTATTTAGTTTAGTACTTTCAAGTTTTTATTTAGTTTCACCTGTCCCTGTGTCCGTAATCAAATCTTGCTAAATTAGACCCACATTCCATTACTCGTATTCGATCGAGTTAAAACTTCACATACTTTATACATCACATTTTCTATCCTTATGAAAGGTAATCTCCTTCCCTTGTTTCCACTTAGTTTCTTCATTTTGTCCTGTTATGTTTTCTTTGTGTAAGTTGTATGTATTTAAGTATTAGGTGTATGTATGTTTATTATAATTATTGTATATAAGTAGGTATGTTTATTATATTGACCACCCCGCACTACCTAATTTCCCATCATTTTTTTCTATTTAAACGAGGTTACCTGGAAGAAATTGCTTAGCGATAAGGCCGCCTTTTGCGCATTTCCTAGTTTTTAAGATAATTATGTCCTGTTTTTAACTTTTGTGCAATAAAGAGTATTGTATTGTCTACTTGTAAGTTGAGTGACAATGCAATATTATGGTACCAATGACCTGATATCCTGATGAAGCCGAAAGGTGGCTACGACATCTTTATGATAAAACAACATATCCCTACAGAGTTTGGTTTCGTCTTGCGAGAAACACTGTAAACTTTTTAGTTTATTTTATAAATATTTTTTAAATAATTTCTAGTTATATTATCCGAAACCAGCAAACAAAAAAAGATTTTATTACGTAAAATCTTTTTTTAATAAACCCTCAGAAAACAAAACTCTCATAAAGAGTGTGTTAATTTGTTTTAAAATTAGGTAGTGTTTGTGTTGCTGCAACATGATATCCGGATATCTTTTATTGAGGTCGGCACAGGGAACGTACTCCAGCTGTCATGCCATAGAGTGCTGGAAGTCTCAAGGGGTTAAAAGACAAACACTTTAGTTCCAAAACTTGATATTTTTTGTCATTGTGTTTAAAGGTTCTTACAACCTAGGCTTTGTCTACTAATTAAGGGATAAAGACTACCTGTAAAGATGTTAGTGTACCTTTTTATATTTGACCTGTTGCCACAATGCCTGAAGACGAGACCCTAAAGCTCTAAGCACACGGCGTATTTTATACGCGCAGACGACGCGCGTTTAAGGAACGCGAGTTTTCGGCGTCGTAGATGCCGATTGTTGCGTTTGCATCAATTCTAACGCACGTAAAACGCGGACAAACGCGCTCGTGAAGCGCGTATACGCGCGTTTATATCGATACAAACGCGCACTCAATCTGATTAAAACGCGGACACGCGAGCTACGCTCGTCTACCTTGCCCCGTACTCGTATACTTAGCGTACAAGGTTGCGTTCAAATCTCGTTTGAAGCGCGTATACACGTGTCCTCTGCGCGTATAAAATACGCCGTGTGCTTAGGGTCTAAATAAAATCTCGTAAAAATCTCTGATTTTGTTACAAAAGTATTTTGACCCTCAACCCCCTGAGACTTCCAGCACTCTATGTAATGACAGCTGAAGTACGTTTCCCTGTACCGACCTCAATAAAAGATGTCGCCGGATATCATGTTACAGCACAAACATAAACATCACCTAATTTTAAAACAAATTGAA
This sequence comes from Acrobasis repandana, assembly GCA_963576875.1. Taxonomy (NCBI): domain Eukaryota; kingdom Metazoa; phylum Arthropoda; class Insecta; order Lepidoptera; family Pyralidae; genus Acrobasis; species Acrobasis repandana. The sequence goes on from OY756238.1 coordinate 8,300,053, forward strand.
ACACTGTTTATATTAGTTTTGTTTTCACGATTTTCACCTCATTTCTCCATCTCATCCTGTCCCTCTTACTTTTAATAACTACATTATAAATTTCATTCAGGAATATCTACCTACTTACTACTAATAAAGTCTAATTATAATATTTTTATCAGTGCTGTAACCATCGACATAAAAGTACATAGATCTCGCTAGCTGTAACTAAGTATATAAAGTGAAATAAAATTTATAAATTAGTGTTGTTAGGGGTTGGATCTCATCTATCAGCACGGAACAGCACTTTCTATGCTGCTATCCTTTTCTGTCGCTCAGAAAAGTCATTTGCTAGAGCAAGAGAGAGCGACAGAACGCTTCAGCACCGGCCGTGCTGCAGCGTCCATGATGATGAAATCCAACCCTAAGTCTCTAACTGCTCTCCACTACATCTACACCTACTCTGTACCTACTTCTCATGTATACAATACAATATTAAATTAAAATAAGATGCATCTATAGCATGTTTCTTTTGCAAACCTTTGACTGACATCCGATGGATCTGAGATTGTTCATACTTACGTAAGTTCGGTGGTAATGCAATTTTACCATCAAGCTGATCTGATGATGAAACCGTAATGAAACTTAGTCGCGTAACTTCATCAAAATTTGAGTTTAAAAAATCAGGTATTTTTGAGTAATGTTGAAGCTCTGATCGTCGTAGCATTTCTTAGTGAATAGTAGATTTTTGTAGAATTTCTTAGATTTTCGTAGACTTTTGTAGGCTTTTGTAGAAATTTCGTAGAATGTCTTAGATTGTCATAGTCTTTCGTAGACATTCGTTGGCTTTGTAGTTCCATTACTTTCATATCATAAGTCCTTGCCTCCTCACCTTAGTACCATGTTAATCTTGGTCATATATTCATCTATGTACGAGCAAGTCGTACAATAAAATGCTGCATAGGCACAAGTGTTTTCGATGCGCATTTTTACGTAACTAAACTAAATAAAAACAGTTCGCAATTAGCCGGCCAGAAAAAAATGTCGCGCGTACACACATCATATATGTACATGCTGACTTTTTAAACACTGTCCAAATTGGAGCAAGTTCAGTCCATGATACTAAACTACTTTCTATAAAAAAAGTTATCAAAAATCGATAAATATTTTTTGTCCTCCCATACAAATCAGCGCTCAGACAGCCGGATTTTGTATGGGAGGACGAAATATTTCTATCGAATTTTAATAACTTTTTTTGTAGAAAATAGTTCAGTATCATAGACTAAAGTTGCTCCAAAAATTTGGACAGTGTTTAAAAAGTCATCCTGTATATCAAAAACCATACCTCAAATAAGTTTATAGAAATACAGTGTTGCCGTTATCAATCAGTGACTTTAATTCCTAATCCATATTATCAGTCTGTTCCGGTATCTCCCGGTACAATCTATTCAAAATTTTGTCTGGTGGTTTAAAAGTCAGCCTGTATATATAAATTCATTTATTTATTCATTAATAAACTTACATCATTATGTAAGCATTTTAATGGTCATCCTAGAATGCCAAAGACCATGCGAAGAAGGGAAGAAAAAGTCGGGATCATTGACTATTTCGCTATGTTTTACGACCGGCCGCCTACCTGACGTCAACCCTCTTTAAGAATGCACATTTGCAAAATGTTTTATAACTAGCCGCTCTCTATATTCTAAGCTAGCCGCCGCCCAACGTCAACCTCCCTTGGGAATGTATTTATGCAAAATGTTTTATAACTAGCCGCAGCCCGACGTCAACGCTCCTTAGGAATGCATTTTTCGTTCAAATTAATTGTGTTTAGTCGCCTCTTCAACATCCAAAGAAAGAGAGTGATCCTATTCAAGTCAATACGTCACTAAAGTAACACGTACATCGAGTTCACTGACATCTCAATTTGTGTAATTTGTCCAAAATAATCTCATTAGATTGTATCTTGTTTACATCAGTGTGGACACGCCTAGCCTCGTTACGGGATTCAGGCCGGCTTTATCATTACCATAACCATTATGTTCTTGGGTTACTTGGCGCCGTTCTCAAAATAATTGCACGTTCATTTCATTTGTACTAAATTTATTTCAGCGTGGTCTTGTTATTGTATTTCTTGACATTGAAAATGTTTCTGTGATCATCAGTGTGTGTGCCTGATGTCTAGTTATTGTTCTGAGGTTTAGCCAAAAGTGCGACATGGTCTTGGCCTTAGATCGGTCATATGTCTATGGGAAAAATGTCAAAATGTGCAAGGCGCGGAGATCTATCGTATGGCGCTTGAATTTTGAAAATTGGTCAGGTAGTTTTTGAGAAATTTAAAAAAAAACGAAAAATATTGAATTTTTTTTTCTGACTAAAATCAGAATATTTTTTTTTGGGCGCTTCATCAAAATTCGGAAAAATGGTATCTGGAGATTGAATTGGGCCACAAAATAAGCCTATAGGTAAATGATCGCACGACAGATGTGGGTTGCGAAGGTTCCCAAAGATGGGAGTGGTTCGTAGTTCGGCCTCGTAGAGGCAGTCTATATAGTGCATAATATACGCTTTTCGAGACGCTGTCGTGGGGTCTTAGGACCATTGTGTTATTTCTTTGTTTCATTTTCAATGTAGTCTGATAATTGCGCGGGGCGTGAAATCTGTAATATTTTAATCAGGAGTCACAGAATTAATATGTACCAACATACAGAACGGAAGAAGGAAGAAGGGTATCCCCCTCTCGCGAGATGACGTTCCTTTAATTATTAATCCCATACAAATCAGCGCTCAGCCAATGATTAGAGTTTTAATAACTTTTTTATAAAGAGTAGTTCAGTATTATCACAGAGTAATAATACAGTAATATGGACTGAACTTGCTCCAAAAGTTTGGCTGGCGGGTAAAAAGTCACCCTGTATATCATCATCATCATCATCCCAGCCCTTCTTACGCCCACTGCTGAGCATAGGCCTCTCTTCGTCGACGCCACCCATCTCGGTCCTGTGCTGCTCTCATCCAGGTGCGACCCGCGACTTTGATTATAAAATAACCTGTATATATTTATTTAAAAAAAACATTCCCCTGCGAAAGAGATTTCTAAGAGGATCACAGCATATTTTATTACCGTCTTATAAAAACAGGACTAACTTTGTTACTAGGTTTAAAACATTACCCGCCCAAATCAAATTGACATCTAGTATTATCACACTGCCTCACCTGTCAATGTCAACTTGATTTGGGCGGATAATGGTTTAAACCTAGTAACAAAGTTAGTCCTGTTTTTATAATAAGACGGTTAGTAATTCTTATAAATTTTATGTCAAATAAAAAGAATTGACACAAACTCAATAAGTAGAGTAGAGTAGAGGTAAAACTAAACACAAACTCAATAAGTATTATTTTATAATCCAAACTAAAAAAATATTATCTGAGCTGGGTTTCAATTTCGTTGATCTTTTTGAAGAAATTCAGATAATTTAACATCAAACGACAATGAAAAGTAAAGTCGAGAAAATAACGCAATGAATGAATGGATACGAGGTGGCGCCGCCGGTGGCTCGTTAGCGCCTTTATTTGTTGAATGCAAAATAAAGAAGCAGAGGCGCATCCAATGTCAAACAATACTATTATATATCTAGATAATTTTGAATAGAAATGTTCTATTGGATTGTTCTGTTTGTTTGTTCATTATTCTTTTACAAAAACTTAGACGAAGAAATGACAACCTCCGTGGCGTAATGGCTAACACGCTAGACCGCTAATCTGGAGGTTCTGGGTTCGATTCCCAGCCAGGGCAAGTTGGAAAATGGCCTTTTTCAAATTGTCCTGAGTCCCAGGACTCAGGACTGTTTATCTATATATGTATTTATCATAAAAATATAGTATCGTTGGGTAAGTAAGCCATAACACAAGTTTAAAACTTACTTTGAGGCTAGCTTATTCAGTGTGATTTGTCCCTATATATTTATTTATATTTATATATATCATATATATTTTATCCTTCGAAAAAAAATCAAGAAAACAGACAAATTAAAAATAATCAAGGACAGCAAAAAAGTAAGCAGCAAAAAGTCTAGTTCATTATGCCCGTTTTAGGGTTGGGACACATCTGTCAGCACGGCACAGCACTTTCCTATGCTGCTATCCTTTTCAGTCGCTCAGAACAGTCATTTGCTAGAGCGAGAGAGTGTGATGGAAGTTTTTATTATTGTTGATTTGAATGAAGTTTTTATTGCGGTTCCATCAGAATATGTGATACAGCCTTCCCAATAAAATTACTACTGTGAGAGAGTGACGGAACGCTTCAGCATGGCGGGTGCTGTAGCGTTCCGTCGCTTTCTCTCGATCGAAAGCGAAAACGCACCCAGCCCTCGTCACCAGCGACGAAGATCAGCTTTTTGCGACCTCTGTATGGTTGCCGGAGCCAGAAAAATATATGTTTGCTGAAATTATTCAATTTAATTATTGTTGTCACTTCGCCAAATAAACTTTATCTTTGTAAAATCATTAAAGTAACTTATACACTATCACGTTTTTTATCCCAATGAGACAAATAGAACCCAAGGTCGCAACAAAAACAAAAGTAATAAAATAAAATAAAAAAATATTGCTATACTTTTGCTATATATAGCTTTAATATAACTTTTTAATCTTGCTGTTAGCAGCAAAGTCAATGTAAAACGAGTTCACGCTAAACAGAGATCATCCATCTTCGAAGCTAAAATCGAATCAGAAATTGTTTCAATCTCGCTAACCTTTTATATAAATATTACAAATCTGCACTAATTTCTATAAATCATTATACTCCGACTCATCACGTCCAGGATTTTCTAATACATACTCATACGACAATTCTGTGCCCCCCAGCGAAGTCCTCATTGCTCTTAAGTCTATGCAATACAACAAAAGCCCGGGACCAGATGGTATAAGTGCCGAGACATTAAAGCTTGGTAAAACTTCATTAATTCCTAAATTAACCGAATTATTGAACACTATACTATTTACTGGTAAATTACCCCATAACTTCTGTCATTCAAATATAATCCTTTTATTCAAAAAAGGCGACAGATCCGATATAAATAATTACAGGCCAATAAGCCTGGTATCTCATATATATAAATTATTTGTTATGGTTATTCAAAATCGAATAGCCTCACAACTTAATGAATGCCAACCACCCGAAACGGCAGGTTTTCGTCCCAATTACTCCAACACTGACCATCTTCACACACTTAATCAAATCCTGGAAAAATACATTGAATTTAAAAAAAACCCCTATATATAGCATTCATAGGCTATTCTAAAGCTTTCGACAGTGTCAAACATTCAGCATTATTTACAGCTCTTAAAACCAAAATATCAATGAAACATATATTCAACTTCTCCAAATTATCTATTACAATAGCACAGCTTCTGTTCAGACCACTCAGACACAAAAACCAGGTATTGCTTTCAGTGTAGAGAGGGGTGTGAAGCAGGGCGACCCACTATCTCCGCAACTTTTCACAAGCTGTCTGGAGGAGATCTTTCAAAAACTGGTAGTTGCCTGGGAGAGCATGGGAATTGTCGTCGGTGCCAAAAGGCTGACCAACCTTCGCTACGCTGATGACATAATTCTGTTCCCACTTAGCATCCCATCTGGAAAAAATGCTCCAAGATCTGAGCACGGCAAGTCTTGAGGTTGGATTGGCGATGAATCAGACAAAGACCAAAGTAATGACTAACAGCACAAAAGCCGAAATCCAAGTGGATTGGCAGGCATTGCAATACGTCGAAGAGTATATCTACCTGGGCCAAGTAGCATCCTTAGAAAACAGGCAAGAGAGAGAAGTTGACCGCCGTATCAACAATGCCTGGAAGAGCTACTGGTCTATGAAAGAGCTGATGAAGGGCAACCTTCAACTCACCCTGAAACGGAAGCTTTTTGATATATGCATTCTGCCTATTCTGAGCTATGGCGCACAAACTTGGTCTTTGACTGAAACTCAAAAGTCCAAACTCAAGGTTTGCCAACGTGCTATGGAGCGCAACATTCTAGGCCTTCGCCTCATAGATAAAGTACGAAATACTGAGCTGCGCTTCCGGACAAACATTGCAGACGTGGGCGCTAAGACAGCAAAACTGAAGTGGGGCTGGGCGGGACATGTGTGTAGATTGCGGGCTGACAGATGGGCAAAAAAAGCGACCTTCTGGGCACCAGTAGGACGTCGCAATAGAGGCAGACCAAGAACCAGATGGCGAGATGACCTCGATAGGTTCTTACCAGAATGGCAGGAGTTAGCGACGGACAGAGACGAGTGGAAGAATAAGGGGGAGGCCTTTGCCAGTTATGGGAAACAATACCTACAGGCTAGTAAAAAAAAAAAAAAACCTTTTATATAAAATTGCTGGAGTTTTTGGCGGGAAGTCAAGGAGTTCGGTTGGGGTTTGCCTTAAATTATTTTACAAATTGATTTTATTAGGCTTTATAATATGAAATTGGTGTTGTTTGGTGTTATAAATGCTCATGACATGAACAGTGTGTGAAATAGTTAAAGTGGACCGTCATAGTACGGCTGTAGTGTAGTGATATTTATTTTGCGGACTGTGTGGGCGTCTTCGGGCGTCGTCCGCCACTCAATCGTCTATGTAAACCAGTGCACTCGTATAGATTTGTCGCCAGAAGCTCCCTTGCAGCAGTCAAAGGCCTAAACCATCCTTTGATTGTCTTGTTAGGTTAGGATTAGGAATAAAGAACAAAATTAAAGATAGGCTCTAAAGGACTTGTATCCAGAGCCGTAAAATTATTTAATTAAAAAAATATATGTAAAATTGCTGACTCGAGAAGATTGAAAAAAATGCTTGATAACTTCTTTATTTTGCGTTAATCTAAATCTTATTTTTAACCGACTTTGAAAAAAAGGAGGAGGTTAGGTATCAATTCATCGGAATCTTTTCCTTTTTTTTATGTATGTTCCCCGATTACTCGAAGACGCCAAAACCAATATGGAAAATTCTTTTTATGTTTGAAAGGGTATACTTTCCAGGTGGTCCCATGTAAATTTTATTTAAATCAGTTGTGTAATTTTTTTTATACGTAAATAACTAGAAGACATATGTCGTCTAAGTACGATTGTTTGAATATTTAGCTTTTCTGGTACTGAAGTCGGCTTCGTGTTTTGAAAAAATATCAATAATTATAATTAATTTACCATGTAGATATCAAGTGTTCTACTATTCAATAACAACCCGAAATTATTAACGCTCGTGTAACCATTCATATATCACATTTTCGTGCCACCTAACACAAATAAACCGGCCAAGTGCGAGTTAAACTCGCGTGGAGAGGGTTCCGTACAATTGATTGAATTCTTAGGTATAGGTTTTCCTGTAATCTCAAGCAATTAACTATATATTGTATTTTTTTCAAAATTTTAGGCATAGTAGTTTCGGAGATCAGGGGGGTCAATTTCCGTCTTCTTTCATGAATAAAATCAAAACTATTCATTTTACAATAATAACAAAAATATATTTGAGATCCTCATAACGAGCTCTTTCATTTGATATATGACGCAGTAAGGTTTGCAAAACTTTTTTTTTCAATTTCCTAATTTGTCCCCCAAAAATTACCCTTATTTTGAAAAAATATTTATTTACTTTGCACATGTGTTTTTGGGTCATAGGATTACACCATCCTACCAAATTTCACCTGATTCGGTGTAGTAGATTCGGAGAAAATTGGCTGTGACAGACGGACGGACAGACAGACGCACGAGTGATCCTATAAGGGTTCCGTTTTTTCATTTTTTGTACGGAACCCTAAAAACTGTTGTAAATTCGTGTTTAAGTATCAATATCATGTTATTTACTACTCCAGGTAAATAGATAAAATTGCCTACGAAATACTCACGCACGTGTAAGCTTTCCCCGTATCACATTTATGTGCTCCTTACACAGAAAACTATTGTTAAGGTTCGTGGGAGTGAAACATGTCAGTCCCTTTTAAGAGTTTCCCGTGTCAAGCTTGTGAGTGAATAAATTATATTAACTCGCTATTTGAAGCGCTAAGACCTCTGAGGACGTCTTTTTTTTATTAATACTTTATTGTACACACATATATATGTACATGTTTAAAGAACAGGCGGACTTAATACTAAAAGCATTCTCTAAGAGTCAAACCTTTGGGTCGATTGGAGAGTTTTATGTGGGTGTGAATAAAACATATAGGTAATGAATTTATATAAAGAAGATTTAAACTAAACTAAATTTTAAAGATTATAATCACAACACATAAGTACTATAAACATACTATTTTTATAATTACATATACACAGTTACTTACATACATATATATTACTTCATAAAATATATATCTACATTAAAATATATACAACAAATATAAATATTATTCAATCAACTCTTGTATAGATATTTAGTAAGTAAGCAAATGGAAGAGAATGTAATGCGATAAGTCCCCTTTTGTATGTGCTTGGCAGAGAAATAGGGACGGTATACAGGTGACTTTTTAACCACCAGCCAAAGCTTTGGAGCATACAAAATCAGTTGGCCTGAGCGCCAATCTGTATGGGAAGGCGAATTTTTTTTATCGTTTTTCGTTAATTGTTTTTATGGAAAGTAGTTCAGTATCATGGACTGAACTTGGTCTAAAACTTTGGCTGGTATTAAAAAGTCAGCATGTATAGATCCGCGATGAAGTGTAGCCTGTTTTGAAACGTAGTGTATGTATCTTTGTATCTTGTATCTTTTTAACGCGATACGCTAGGACGTGTATGATGCTACTGAATACGAGTAGAAAAGTCATCTAAACAAAAGTCAATGTCATTAAAATTTTTCTGATATTTAGCAAAGTCTTATTCTAGTTACAGTAGAAACCCATAAGAGGGAAAGGGACACAAGATTATCTCTATAAGAAGGTACCTTTTTTGCTCTTTGGTGCTTGGTTTTGATCTTCCATGCTGGTATTTGAGAAATTAGAAAAGAAAAAACATGATATACAATACCTTACAGACTAGCAGCTGCTTTTCTTCCCGATTATCATAAGATAATCGGGTAAAAATATATATGGTAAAAATAATAATATTTTTACCATTTTAACGAAAGAGTATTCAACATGAGCCTCTTAAAACGTGTCTTCCATTAGGTATACAGGAATCGAATTTTATTTATTAAGAAAACCAGCAGCGTAAAAACACTTCATAACTACCTTATTTAACAATAACAAAGCCAATGGTTTCCTTAGCTTTTGCAATTGTTAAACCGATACCTATCGGGGAAATTAAAACTCATTACCTACCTATATAAAAAATACCTAAATATGCTGTATTATATCGTAATATGTATGTGCGCCTGTACACACTATACGAGTACATAAACTTGTTAACGTCAAAAATTCTATAATTTTTCTTTAAAATATATAATAATAAATTTTTCAAAACTAAAAACCGACTGCAACACCAAACTACACAACCAATTTTGATAAAATGATGATCCTATGGACCACTTGACAAGTATACCCTTTCAAACAAAAAAGGAATTTTCCTAATTTCCCGGTCCAGGCGTCTTCAAGTAATCGGGTAACATACATTAAAAAACATATAAGATTTCGACGAATTGAGACCTTCCTCCTTTTTTGAAGTCGGCTAAAAATACTTTACAATGCAATAAGATTACAAACTATGCTTCCCAGTGGGATTTGAACCCACAACCTCCAGATCACAAGGCAAACGCCTTGCCACTGGACCACGGAGGCAGTCAGCAAAGTTGTTCGTAGGTACCTATATGAAATAAATGAAATGTCCTTTGTCTCCTGGTTAAAGACATAATAAATAACGTTTTGTATGAAAGGTTCTAGTCTATTATTCATTTATGCTAGACCTTTGTGTCGAAGAAGGCAAGCATTGAAACTAAGTAATAATTAATCTAATTATACAATTAAAGTGGAGGAATAGGTAGGGTTGGCCATTGCATAATTTAAGGATATTAATATTCAAAAATGACTGCACAAAATTTATATTACTTAGTATATAGTGATTAATGCGGGCATTATTAATAATGTGCGAGCATTATGAATAATGTCTAGCTCTATCGGTTGAAGTGATTAATTAGTATCTAAACTTCATTATTTATTACATTGCACGATAATTATTATTTTGTTACTTGAAAATTGGGAAATTTGATAATAAAGCTAAATTAGACGCGGTGCGGGGAGGGAAGCACGCGGCGTGACACGCTTTGACCAATCAGAGACCGCTAATCAGCGTGCGGCTAGAGATGGGCATATACCCGGTAAAAACCCAAGATATGGGTAAATACCCATTTACCGACCCGTTTTGAATTTATACCGGGTATAAATTAAAATCAGATAATTTGATCAAGTAAAAAACCAAAATTGATAAATATGTATATACATATTTATACTTACAAACTACAGTTTTCAAAAGAGTATATATTATAAACATGTTGATGTATTTTTTCTATCGACGTGCTTTAATTCGTATCCATGGAAAGTGAAGAGAGCTTAGACCTGTAAGATAAAATGTCCATGAATTACATTCCCGGGTAAAAAATTAAATCTGTATAATTCAAAAAAATAATTATATTCAAGAGATAGAAGGTTATAGAAAAAACGAGGGAGTATAACCGCGGCCGCTATGCTTAGGTCCTTCGATTCGATCGAAACGTGGGCCGTGCTTCAGTCTATCCAGCGATGCCGTTTTGACTATCCGTATATCGAAGTGTTTGTACAGTAACGCCACTATATCAGTAATGTGTGTTACCAGTGATGACTTATGGCTCTGAAACGTGGTCCTTTACTGGGTGGTCTCATGGAAGGCTCAAGGTAGCTCAACGCGCTAAGTTTTAAATGCAAAAACTAGTGGATTCTTAATGTAGAAGTCCTTGCTTATTAATCCAAATAATAAGATGATTATTTAAATTGTTTATCAGTTAGTTAATTTTAAGTTAAGTGACAATAATAATAAAAAAATAGTAATTAAAATGTTTTTATTACAATGCCCCAAAGGTCATGGACAATATGTATAATGCCCAGTCAATTTGATTATTTTAATAATTATTATTAAATTGCACTCTCATATTGGGCATTTTTCATAATGACCGGGCATTATGTATAATGCCCAATTGATAACTTGGTTCATAACATATACATAGATACCACTGTAAACGAAAAGAAAAATGATTCCGTGCTATGGAAAGCACGCATAGCTGTGGGTCCCAAACGCCATCTAGCGTTTGTTTAAACCTATCCTAGAATTGGTTTTAGATCTACCCTTTGGGTTGCGGTCAGACGGCAGTTACTGTATAAAACCAGTATCCTCGTCAAATCACCTAGGTTAGGTAGCACAACCTGGCTCTGAAGCGTTACTGCTAAGGATGCAACCGGGAATATGCTCGGATGATGATGATGACATAGGTACAACTATAGTAGATACTATAAATATATTATACACCTCATTGCTTCATTCGATGGAGATGGAGCTTGATGGGAGTCATCATTATCACATCAGCCACAGATAGTCCACTGCTGGACATAGGCCTCCCCCAAGGATTTCTAAAACGACCGCTCGGAAGCGGCCTGCATCCAGCGTTTTCCTGCAACCTTGCTCAGGTCATCCGACCACCTAGCAGGTGGGTGTCCTACGCTGCGCTTGCCGGTACGTGGCCGCCATTCGAGAACCTTTCTGCCCCGTCGGCCCACTGCCACTTCAACGAGCTAATTTGCTGGGCTATGTCTGTGACCTAAGATCTTCTACGAACCTCCTCAATTCTGATTCGATCACGTAGAGAAACACCTAGCATAGCCCTCTCCATAGCCCGAGCGAGGTTGCTCAACGATGGAAGTAAGCATGCATTACTAGCCCTTTTGCAAGCTAAGTACCTCCGGGCGTGACCACAAGTGGCATACGAATTTCTGGAGTTCCTCCGTGCTTTGGAAGGCACGTAAAGCCGTAAGTCCCAGCTGCCATCATTGTATTAGAGTTGCCATGCCATGTTAGATGCCTATAGAAAAATCTTACACCATTACTGACCACTTAGGCACACACCAAAAAGAACTCTTATTGCTTCATTATATAAAACAGGCATGGCAGTTTTCAAGGCTGGGTGATTTAAAAAATATATATTCTACTTTTGTATTAAGGAAACATGATTATTTTTTGGGTGAAAAGGTGTTCGATCATGGATCACAGTAAGACACGGCCAGTAGAACCCGATTGTATAATATAAAGTTAGTTCCAGTGTGCGAAAAAATATTTGGAATTAGGTATAATATAACGTCTTACAAAATATACTGAAAATATATTTTTAAACAGTCTGTACTGAACAATTTTCCTCAAGGAACACATATCGAAATATGAAAAATAATTTTATGCCTTTCATAAAAACTCCGGTCAGCTGATCTGTCAACTTGTTTGGAAGGAAAAAAATATTTTTCATACTTCGATATATGTTCCTTGGGGAAAGGTGTTCACTAGCACGGACTGAATTCTCCCTTGAAATAGTTTCAGTAAGACCCTGTATAAAAAAAGACAACAAAATTTCAATAAATTAAAACCGGCTGACAAAGAAGTTAATTTGAGTGCAAAAAATATAACAATTTATATAAGCCACAATTTAAAATTTCTAATAAGTACATAAATAAATACTCACTATACTTACATTTATCTGGCAACCCTAGCCCCATCCGGGACACCGGCCTACCAAAAGTGGGTCATTCTGTTTTCAATACATAATGAACTGCCCAAGTTGGTCGAGTAAATATAGGGGGGATCAATACGTGTTGTCATTTTATCATTTTAATAAATTGGCTACTTTCCATTGTCAATATCCTTCTTTAACAAAACTTGGATTAGCTTTGGATGGATAATAGTTTAAATTGGTTTAAACTATTATCCATACCTAAGAGCAATAAAGTACCCTATGGTCCATACATTGTTGCAATTTAAGACTGTCATTTTCCAACCAAAGATATTGGAGGTGACTGACGCTGCTAAATAAAAAAGTCACCTAAACAGAAGTCAATGTCATCAGACAATGTCATTTAAATTTTGTCGTATTAATTAGAAAACAGGCTACATTTTTACTTTTGACGTTTAGTGAAGTCTCATTCTAGCAACAGTAAATACCGCTAAGAGGGAAAGCGACAAAAGATGGGTTTTAACCAAATTATCTCGTTAAGAATGTGTACCTTTTTTGCTCTTTGCATCCAACTGTCAATTTGATTTACAGTGGTTTAAGTCAGTCATTGCCTATGGTACACCTACTTAGTTCACCTGGGTGAACCAGGGGCAAAATTTTCCACCCGTGGTACACCTCTTGCGTAGTGGGTGTACCAAGGATAGAGTGACAGATCAAGATTAAAAGTAAGTACTGAGCTTCGCTCGATGAAAAAATCCGATAAAACGAGGTTCTCTAAAAATTATTTTTTAATTTATTTTTTATTGTCCATCAAATACAAATTGTACAGAACAATAGGCGAACTTAACGCTCAAAGCGTTGTCTTCCAGTCAACTTTTGGGTTATACAGAAAGTCTAAATGAAAGTAAAAATAATTAATAATTAAAATTAAACCTAGCTAGATCGATTTTTAAGCTCCGAATACCCCTATGAACTAAATTTCATCAAAATCGTTGTAGCCGTTTCCGAGATCCTCATTATAAATATATGATGGCAGAAAGGGAAGCAGCTGGAACATTCTGGAGAAGTTTTTTCTTTCCTCCCAAACCAGCATTTATTTTTTAAAAAAATACTCCTCGGCTCGTCGACACCACTGGTGACAAGAGGGCTGGTTCATTTCTCGGGCAGAACATTTTAATAGCTACGAGTATTCAGCGCGGAAATGCAGCCAGTGTACTTGGCACCGTGCCACATGAATAACATTTAGATTTTAATTTAGTTTTTGTAAGATTTTGATTTGGGTTCCGTACCCAAAGGGTGCCAACGGGACCTTATACTGAGTCTTCGCTGTCTGTTAATCTGTCCGTCCGACTGTCACAGTGCTCTATCGCTTGAACCGTAATACTTGCACATTGCTCGCACATGACCGGTTTTTTCTTTTCTCTAACACCAGCATGGAAGCAGAATTTTATACAAATCCAATGACCTTACATATCCAATACATAAAAAAAATTACGTTTAAAATTATTGGATTTGATTTATTGGAAATGGGCATGTAAAATGTAAATGAAAGGTTCATTTACAGTACATTTACATGCTCATAATACAGTCTATTGTGTCATCGTGGTTGGACACAATAATTGTTGGGTTTGCTCGTTTTGTACTATTATTACTCTACAGTAAGACTCATCAAATGTATTGTATTGGTCCAATCGATGCTAAAGTCATTTAAAAGCTGTAGACATAAAATATCTTACTATAAAACTAGGTAAAACTTTATTACAAGGTTTAAACTATTATTGACAATAGGTATGCATGTTAAGGCCCCGCCAGTTCAGAGCCAAGAAAACTGTGAGTGTTTTTAAAAAATCACTGTAATTAAACTACTATAGTTTATTCCTCAAAATTTTTACATAAGAATCTTAAGGCTTTTCTACAGACACTCATAATATCCAAAAAACGATTGATCATTTTTGGCTCGATAGAAAAAAATCACAAACATACCTCTAAATTTGCCTATCTAATATGCTCTAATAGTAATATGTATTATGAAAGCAAATTTAGTCAAATTAGAGGTATGTTTGTGATTTTTTTCTATCGAGCCAAAAATGCTCAATCGTGTTTAGGCTATTGTGGGTGTCTGTAGAAAATCCTTAAGATTTTTATGTAAATTTTTTGAGGAATAAACTGTAGTAGTTTAATAACAGTGATTTTTCAAAAACACGCACAATTTTGCAAATTGTGAACCCATGCCGCCTTAAAATCTAATAAATAAAATTAGGTAATTTTTTTATTGTGACGCCTTAGTCTTTATCTAGACAAACTTAATAAGCCCAAACTCGATGGGGTTACGTCGTTTTATCACAGGGTTCATATAGCCACCTTCCGGCTTCATTATCAGATCAGCTTCTTGTTATAATGACATTCATGATGACAATGCAATATTATTATAACAAGAAGCTGATGAAAGTCGCAACCCCATCGAGTTTCAGCTTATTACATTTGTATTATTACTTATGCCAATAAAAGCTTGTACGAGAAAATGTTTTTGTTTTAAACTTATTTTTTTATAAGGAAAGAACATAGTGGACATTGAAGACCACCATTTTCTTTTATGTAATAAAAAAATATTTTAAATTTCAAATACACAATACAGAAGCTTATTTTTAAATGAAAATATTGTCTTATGATTTTTATCTCTTACACCCAAAAGTCTCAAGTCAAAATTGGTTTCAGGTAACGGCTACATCGAGGGCACGGAGTTGGATGGCTTCCTCAAGGAATTCGTCTCCAGCGCCAACTTCACCGACATCAGCCCTGATGTGAGTTGACATCTTGTAAATAATTTCCACCTGCAGGACATCCTTGTGGGTGCCAGAAGGGAGCAGGCGTAGAGTTAGACCACGGAGAAGATTGCGAGAGATCATCGACAGCCTCAAAAAGGAGTGGAAGCAGGATGCTATGAACAGTGAGCAAGTTTATTTGCCACACGATTTAACCCCCCCCCCCCCCCCCCCCCCCAACTTTCTAGCATTCACTGCTAATAAGTTTTGAATGGCTGAACCGATTTTCATCTAATTTAGCTCAGAATTATTTCAACAGACAATTAAGGCTTTCGAATAGAAAAATCACATCGAAATAGGTCTATTCGTTGAGTAGCACAATGCCACAGACTGTGATGCCACACACAGTCACGTCAAACTTATGACACCCCTCTTTTTCGTCGAGGTTTAAATTTTTCTTTCGATTTCATAATAGTTGAGTTGAATATAGCTCCTGTAAAATTATGAAGAAAATCCGTGAGAAGAACAGCCATATAAACCTGGCCAGTATCAAAAATATCATAGCATTCGAATTCAGGATGTACATACATATCCATTTCCGGTACTCCAGTTGCACAGCGGAGTGCATAGATTAGATTGCGCGGTATAGGAGCCTCTATGTAATAGAGTTGGAATACGTGAAGTGGCTAGGTATGCACATAGTGCTGTGAGCCACTTTGTTCTTACTGTGCTTTAAATTAACATGTCTTGCAGTAGAATCGCTAATACAGAAAGGGAAATCGAGAAGTTAGTCGGAACAGTTGAAATGATTTGGCTTTATTTTTACGAACGACGACGTCAACCAATTCAATTCAAAATATCTTTTTAATATTTATAATCTTCGTCCAAGCGCGTTCCCGGTAGCATCCTCAGCTGCTTCGGAGCCCGGGGTGCGCTTTCCCTCTTCTAACATGCATGTCAATGGTCACCCAAAGATGCTTAAGACCTTGCAAAATGAAGAAGAAATAGCCGGAACAGTTTAAATGATTTGACTATAGTTTTACGAACAGCCGCCTGCCTGACGTCAACCCTCTTTGGAAATGTATTTGTGCGAAAAGTTTTACAACCGGCCGTCGCCGGACGTTAACCCTCCTTGGTAATGCAACTGTAGCACGAGATGTTTGTGCTTAGTCCTTTAGTCGCTTCTTACAACATCCACAGGAAGAGATGCAGTGGTCCTATTCCAACCCGGAATGCCTCAAGGTATACTAGTAAGTATCTTATGTTGAAAACAATCTTATGCAATGTTCAGATATGTTAATTGACACATTGGTGTTTCATAAAATTTTGATGTTTCGTAAAATTGCTGCATTTATATGAAATCATAAAATTTCACTGTAAAATAAAATATTTTAACTGCTAGTTAAGTACTTAAGTATGACCTAAGTTTTATATCAGTAATCTATATCGGAGACCCGCCATCTTGACGCTTAAAAATAGCATGGACAAAATAAGATAGTTATCTACGGTATTTTACTTGATAACAAAAACATTTTACCTTGTCATTAAAAACCGTCAAGAATCCGTTATTTACGATACAATAAGGCCTTTTAAAAGATAGCAATCTTGAGTGGCGCTGTCAATCCCGTTTCCGAAGAAACGGGAGATTTATTGTTTCCAAGTTGGCAGTTTTCATTTAGCGAGGACTGGGCCGGGGGATATAGAATAAGCGGGAAACAAAATATCGTGCTTTTATATAAAGAGCTATTATGTAAAAGTAGAGGAGAAACCATATATCACTATTTTGTTTGTCCCGTTCAATGTTATTTATTTTTTTATTTTATTTTACAACACAGCTTTAAAAAAATAATCGTATAATAGAAACATGTCTAGTTGCAATGTTAAAATACTGTAAGAATAATTTAAGGACAAGTGTAAAGAAATAACTTTCCATCGGTAAGTAATCAGATTTTACCGTTTGAAAATTAAATACGTATGATAAAATTCACGCCGCTATAAATATAGAACAGGGGCTATTGTTTGAGATAGCTGATCTATACAGGATGATTTTGTCCCTCTGAGCTATATTCAAGGAAAGTACTCTATGTGCTAAACAAAATATACTCTTCATAGTAAAAACCTAAGAAAATTTGATACCAACCGCCATATGATCGCTCGCCCCGCGCGCCGCCGGCGGGAAGGGTGCGGGGCGGTCATACGGAAGAATCGAGCGACAGCGAGGTCATTGACACTAATATTAATACGTGAGCCATGTATTGCAAATGTGGGAAATTTTTCCTAATGAAAAATAGTAAAAAAAGTATTCTTTTTTTTGCTATTTTAGTGATTCTGATTCCAAGATTTCAATATAGCTCAGGACCAGGTTATAATCGATTAAGACGATCGTCTTCAGGGTAAGTATCAGGAACGGCGATCCGACGATATCGCTGTCTGCTCAGCACTGAGCGCTGCGTCTCGCGTCGCCGCCCGCGCCGCCACCCGCTCTGCTCGACTCGAGACGTTGACTGTTACTCGGCCTTTTCCAACTTTATTTGAAATTAATGAATTTATGGATTTATCTCACCTTTATTTTATTAAAATAAAAAATAAAGTCGCAATTATTTTTCAATTTAGCCTCTACAATAAAATTACAAAAAGGCCGAGCCTCTGTAATCCTGTGCTATTAAGAGCCACTTAGAAGACTTTCATTTCAAACTCGCCGTACCCTTATTAAATGCGGTGACAGGTACAATTTGGGTAAATTGAAATGTTAAAATTGCCATTTTATACATACTTTTTTATACTTTTCTAAAGACAAATAAAATGACAAAGATTTTAACTAAACATTAGATTTTAGGCCTTCTACCTGTTCTTGTAAAGAATATAACTAAGAAATGATTTGAGAGTAAATAACAAATAATTATTTCATTATTTATTTTATTTTATTTTCTTTGGAACATTTACAGCATTACCTACTACTATAAATTATTATACTCTTAAATTCTATGCGCCAATTACAAATCTTCATATTTAAAAATGATATTATGAACTTTAAAATATTCTGCACATAAATATATGAAGAAAGGTTATTTTATGTAGTGATCTAACAAATCATTAAAAGTTACTCTTAACATCCAAAAGTGAATTCCAGATAAAAGAAAACGAAAACTGTTTAAGAAGGTTTGAATTTAGACAAAGTATTTGACTGATCATGTCGATACAAATAATAAAGTAACAACAATAAGGGAAGAAATACTAATAAACAATTAAGTTACTGGTCAAAACACCTATTAGCTAATACTCGCCTAATACGAGGCATGCTGGTACAAAACAAATCAAGATCGCATTCTATAATGTAGCTATTGAAGGTTTTACAACTTCTGAAAAGGAAAGCATTACTTCTTGGTTAGTAGGTAAGCACTGAGGTAAGCACGTGTAGCAGAGGACAGTGTCTCAAGCCTGCTGTGTTTGTGCGGAACGACAATTTACTTAATAACTCAGGGCAGTCCACCGAACGGATGATCCGACCGAACCAATGGCAGACAAGAAGGAGGTATCTGTTATTTGACAACGTGTTTCGAGAGGCAGAAAATGATATCTCTTACAGCGGTGATAATAGTCACTTCAAAAAATTTCAAAATTCAAAATATCATAGGATATTTATAATATCTCTTAATAATAGTCACTTTGTTTTGTTTTGCACAAATGTTGACGTCAAATCGTTACTTACAGCTAAGTTTGCGCCGCTTCCTAGGCGCAAGTGCAGAAGCGGCAACAAACTGCACTGCACGTTTTCTCCAAAGACGTCAACTAACAAACTAAAAACTTAAAATTTGTTATATGGATGGACTGAGATTACATTGTTTGTTATGTCATAATTAAATTGAATTATAAGAATTACGAAATTTAAAATAATGTCAATTTGTAAATTTAGTATGTACCAATGTACCTAAATTATGACATGTCTAAGTATACAAACCTTTAAGAGGGACCCGCGCTAAGCTCAAGCCAGCCCTTTTTGTCTTTAAGGTGGAGGTATAGGCAAATGACCTTGAAGTGGCGCCCTCATTTGAAATAAATTATTAACTCGTAAATATGGAGATAATTTCCATATTTCTCTTCGTCATGCACTAGATAGCCCTTTAAATTATTTTATGAACCACCGTTGAAAGTATTTACATCAGTCCGTCTAGCTTTAAAACTTGCTTCCGCCAAAAGTGGCCACGGCAAGTTTTAAAGCTAGACGGATCACCAATAATAGTTCTATCTAGTGCATGACGAAGAGCAATATGGAAATTATAACCATATTTACGAGTTAACAATTTATTTCACACTTCAAGGCCATTTGCCTATATCTTCGCCTTAAGATAGTCATCAGTCCTATAATAAGCCTTCTCACAAATGATGATGCTGATGTCCATGATAAAGATAATAAATAAGAGCGGACCTAGGATGGAACCTTGAGGCACACCCGAAGGAATTAAAGTCCAGTTGGAAGTAAAGCCTCCTAGAACTACTACATGACTACGATTCCTTATGGCATAACACCCTCTGTCAGTGACCGTTTTTATAATAAGTAAAGCTGTTTCACAAGACTATGAGCACAGTTTATTATATAACAGATTGGATATATCATCACCATTATTTGCATATTTGTCTTTGTAGTACATAGGTACGTAACGTATGACCAAAATGATTTCGAGTTGTCCAAAATAGAAGCTTCAACTTTAGCGATATACGAGTATAGCATTCTTTTTCAACTTTATTAGCTCTGGAAATATTTTAACAAAAACAACAACCAACTTTATTTTCTTTGAGCAGTTTCTTCCATATCTGTAAAGTTCTTCATCATATCTTCACCAAATTTATATGGATGGGACCAGCCTGCGGTAGTTAAGGCTTTTAATTTGTACCTACAAGTATTAAACAAAAATATCTAAAAGACAAATTAGGTCTATTTAAATACTGTAAAATCCTTCCAATACATATAAAGATAAGATACAGCTTGTTGAAAGAACAATTTTTTAATACTAATATACAAAAAAACATAACACATGAGATCAATACGCGACAAAAAACAAATAAAAAACTTTTAACTACTGCTGCACGCAATTCATATGGCGAAAGAACAACATCCTATTTAATTCCACGCTTCATCAATGATTTAGAATTATCGTTAAAACAAAGCATAACAAAAAATAATATAAAGAAAAAACTTATGTTTCACTTTTTGAACAACCTGTAGGCTGTTCAAGAAGTCGGGTCGGGACCGGTTTTGTATGCATCATCTATAGATGCATACAAAACCGGTCTTGCAGTGAACGACAGGTGTTGTGATGATTTATGTTTTTATTTATTAACTAATACTTAACCATAGCATGGCGTATCATCGGCTAGTAAAGCTGATTAATTCTCTTCCGCCACCATTAGATGGCGCCATAGGTTTCAATTCAAAAATAAAAATCATTTATTACTATTATTTGGATAAAATAATATTATTACTAGTTAAATATATCTTATATGAATTGCAATAACAATTTTTAAAGCATATTCAACGATTTATGTGTCACTTTTTACAAAATTAAATTACGTGTACAGAAAAGCACAATTTACCTGCTATTTGTTTCGTGTAAATGTTTTTGAAAAAGTCACAAAGATGGCGTTTTCTACACTTTTGTGGTAGACTGGTAGATAATATTTCTGTTGAAACTGGTTGAGACGCAAGCGATCATCGACAGAGTCGGCAGTCACTCGCATCGCATCTGTGGCCGCATCGCATATAAGCAAACGTTGCCGATTCGTGCACTCATCACGCTGCATTGCATTGCACGAGGCGGCAACATCTTGCGCTACGGGGCGGACGAGACGAAACGCACGAATAGATAGATTTTTGTTTTTGCATTTTATTTCAAACCAATTTTTAAAATTATTTAGTTAAAAATTATGTGCAATATACTTATACAGGGTGACTTTTTAAACAGTGTCCAAATTTTTTAATCAAGTTTAGTCCATGATACTGAACTACTTTCTACAAAAAAGTTACCGATTTTTAATAAAAATCGATAAAAATTATAGTAAAAGTAAAAGATGTTCACGTTGGTTAGTACATTAACTCCCTTTCGGGTTGATACCCCTTTTTTGTTATAGGTACGTTGACGTACTACTACTAGGTATACCTATCGAAATTTGAAAAATAATTTTTGGCCTCCCATGTAAGTTGGCCGATCAGCTGATCCGAGTTTGTATTAAAAGTCAAAAAAATATTGTTCATATTTCGATATGTGTTCCTTGCGGAAAGTTATTCAGTATCATGGACTGAATCCACACTTAAAATAGTTTCAGTAGTAGTATGTATGTAGTATGTATGTGTAGTCCCACATCCATGCCCCTGCGGGGATACCGTCGATGGACTTGGACTCCACGGACTTTCCTGCACCAGGAGTGCCGGCCGTTTAGGGCGTCATGCAAATGGTCTGGCTAGAGATGATGGCAAGAGGCCGGACAGGATGACCTTGGTGCCTTGGAGATTGGGGCGACCCTTAGTATGGGATGCCACTTGTGTGGATACCCTGGCACCGTCCCATGTTCAGGTCACCAAGTCAAAGGCCGGCGCAGCAGCTGCCACAGCAGAGAGTCTCAAAAGGCGCAAATATGTAGACATCGGAGTAAACTACATATTTGAACCTTTTGGGGTAGAAACTTTTGGTCCGTGGGGTCCTTCAGCCCATAATTTATTTAAATACTTGTCCACAAGATTATCCGAAGTATCCCGTGTAGTCCAGTCAGTGGGGTTATAAAAAGGCCTTTGCCCTACAAAAGGTGGCGTAGAAAATGTTTTGATATAATATTGTTAAGGTATGGCGGCCTAATAAGAATCCAAGTTTTCGATCTTCTAGGACGCATGCGCGAGCTGCCATCTTGGATTAAAGGAGCCGAAATGAGGTTTATTTTAAATAACGTCACAACCGCTTATTATATTACAAAAGTGACCTTGAGAGGTATAAAGAAGACAAAATTACTTACATTTTTTGCATACATGTTTATCCTGTTAGTCTAATAGGTAAAAAGTTACAAGCGATGTAAAAAATAATATTTACAAAAAATCATTCAATGTTACTCTGACCTTATTAGTATCACTTGGCGCATTCTACTGTGAATGACGCAGGCTCGTAGCATTGAAAATGACATGTTAAATGCATTTATTTACCCGACTGCGCCAGAAGGAGGATTATGTTATTAGAGTGTATGTATGTATGAATGTATATTTTTTGGCACGCTCTACCGTGCTAAGCCGTTTAGGCTAAACGGCTTGATAGATTTAAGTTTGACAGGTATCGTTAGATTCAAATTTATAAAATCCAATATGGCGGATTTTTGGCGCCAAATTATACACTTAAAAGCAATTTTTATTGCCATACAACGTGGCAATGCTGCCAGCCTTTTGGCCACGCTGCTGAGGGGTAATATTTTAGTGGGATTACATAATTTGTAATTTTTTAGTTTTAGTTCTTAGAGGTACTTATAAGATTTAATTTATAAAAAGATATATATTATTAAGCTTTAATTTAATATAAACTGTATTATAATACTAACTATTTATTACTGTTTCAGTATATTTTGTTAGACGTTATATTATAAAAAAACTTTAGTAGAATCATATTAGCATGGACATAATTTCAATTAATATTATTTACATAGTATTAAGAATTTATTAATAAATATTTTAAAAAAATGCTATACTAATCTCAGTTGAGAATCGAACACGGATCATATTACTCCCAAGTCTAGTCTTCTTATCCGCTGGTCCATTGGACATATGTTATAACTAATGATTTTAGCATTCTATTTTTTACTTAAAATCCCTTTCAGCCGTTTTAGAAATTAAAATATGCATGTTATTGTTGGGATATATTACAAATATCTTGTCCAAGATCTTTCCTTGCCTAGCCTAAATATTTTTTTTCTCAAAAACGCCATCTAGTGACTGCTTTTAAACACTTAATTAAATACAGGGATTTACTAGTCGCGTGTGCTGCCATCTTTTTCTGTTTTCATGTTGCCTACTGCATTCGTCTACCTACGGACCCTCCAATAGCTAGTATGACGTTGGGTATCTGTTACGTTAGTAATTATATTATCTTTGACCATAGATATAAGTACTTATATAATGTCAGATGAATATTAACCTAATTTTAAGATTGAATGTAGACAATATGCTTCCGGACAAACCTTCGTGGTTTATGGGTGCATATAATTGTAATTATTGTTATTTTTGGATATAAATAAATGAAAAAAATAAAAAATAAAAACAATCATCAAAACGGTTCACAATTGGTGAAGATGTCACGTCATCATCATCATCATCCGCATCCTTGAACCTCCCACTGCTGGGAACAGGCCCCTCTCAATGGATGCTATTTACCACGGTCCTGTGATGCTCTCATCCACATTCGACCCGCGAACTTTCTGATGTCGTCAACGCATCTTGCTAATATCGCGTAACATACATACATAAAAAACATACAGGTTGAATTGTAAACCTCCTCCTTTTTTGAAGTTGGTAAAAGACGACTTAAGGTCTAAGCACAAACATCTCATACAGCAACTGTATACATATGAAGCCAGCCAGATAAAACCATAGCTTAGTTAGTACTAATATATTATATTAAATCTCTCTCATAGTAGGTACCTACTGTTATAAATTACGAGCATGTTGTTAAAACTTTTTAAATTTAGTCAAAGTTCAATCTGAAAAAGTTACAATATAAATAGATTAGTAAAATATAGCTAGTTTTACTGTATTCAAAAGTTTGTATAATAATATGAGGAGCATGAAAATATTATTAATAATCCGGGGGGACTCGACGAAAAAAAAGGTTGGGAAGCCCTGGTCTAGAACATTCAATAACTGACTTTGTCTTTGACATCTATTATATCCAGGTTTGTAGATAAATTTTATTCATAATTGGATAGTTTGAACAAATGCCAGTTTTCACAAACAAATCCATTTTTACACTCGCAATTGTTATTAGCATTGCTATAAAGCGTGCAACCATAAACGAATATATATGAATGTTCAATGTGTTTTCATTTTTGCTACACGAGTATTTATTGTTATTGCATTACAATTTGTTTGCGTATTAATCTAGATTGCATCTACATATATAACTTACAATAAAAATTACAGATACAGGTACAAATACATTACCACGTCGTTATCCCTAACGGGGCAGATAGAGCATTTTAGATTTTAGAGCATTTTGCGGCTCTTTGCAAACAGACCCCAAAGAAACAAGATCTAAATGACACTTTTAGCTTTATGGCGGGCGAGAAGATGGAAAAGAAATTAAAATAGTGATGGGTTGCTAGCCGCATCGCCATACATGATTAGCATTTTCAAGCCGATCGAGGACCATTCCCTTGATCAGCTTGAAAATGCTTATCGTGTTAGGTTATTTTTTACGATCTGCGCGGAAACAGAAGCAGCTGGTACATTCTAAGTTTTCTTCTTTTTCAGAGCAAAATTATATCCTCTACAAATCCTTAAAAACTTCAATCGCCCATATGCTTTAGTATAGGAAATCTTTTTTTGCACGCCTCATAAGCGGAGCGTTGAGGTAGTGCTCTACTCTTGCCTTACAAAAATCAAGTGATTTTTCGAACTAAAAATGTCGGTATTTATTTCTTATCGTACTTGTAGAATAATATTTACACACAAATGTCACGAAAAAACACTATTTTCAACAGTCATGATATTTTAAAGGACATTTTGTTCTTTAAAATAATAAAACAAGTGTTTAAGAAATTTTTTTCGTGGACGTCCGTGTGTCTGTATGTATGGAAACAGGCGTGGTCACGATAACGACCGAAAAACTTAACAAATAGAACCCTTCTTTTTTTCATACGCTTAAGTATTATCTAAAACTAAGTCCTTTCGAAAATCACGGTCTAATTAAAAGTAGTTTAATTATAATTAGCAATAAACTGAAATCCACCTATCGTTGGTATATCTAAATCTATGTAAATAAGGTTCGTTGACATTGACAATACATGCGCAGTACTTTTCTTTTCTGTGTGGGCAATGGCGCGAAGATTTAAAAGTAAATTTTTTATTTTTTTCATAATACACCGATAAATATGCAATATTCAAGTTCTGTTTTTATTTTGTGAAAATTGAGTAACCGCTATGAAGCGTGCACTTTTGGATTTTCCAAACTTATTTTGAGAATGTAATCAACATCATAATTGAACTTTCTATAAACAATTAGGTACTAGAAAAGTTTCCTAATGTTAAATATCTATGTCCGCACAAATTCCATTCAATCTCACTGTTTGTGAAGGACACCCATCTTCAGCAAATGCTGCATATGGCACCACATCTGGAATAGCTCCGTCCTTTTCTTTCCCATTTTCCTTCAGTCTTACTATTTCACTTGGTTCAAAATTCTTCTTTTCTTCTCTAAAATAAGACTCTTCATCCTTCACTTTGCCTTCTATTTGAAGTACGATATTTCCAAAACTGTATTTATATTTGTTACTGTCAGGTCTTTTATAATTCTCCATCTCTTTCTCCCTTTGGGTGAATTCCCTTCTGATATTTTCCATAGTTATATGTGCACTAAAAACAGCTTGTATAATACAAAACACGACAAATGTCACCATTTTATTGGTGCTTGATAGTGAATGAATCTAAAACCAATTGTTGTTTACTTGTATGAACCAGTGTTTCTCAATGTGTCAACGAAGAATGGTTTTAAATTTTGGAAATTTTAAGTTTTTTATAGGTAAACTTCAGCCAATAGCAAGGTATGGTAAACATCTAAAGAAATTACTAGGTAACATGACATACAATTTACGTCTTTAGGCCTGCACCTTAAAGGCACCACCTCTAATGCTGACATGTCCACAGGCGATAACGTTACCTATTATTCTAGTCTAACTCATAAAGTTACGAGTTGACCTCAACAAGTATTTAAAACCATATTTGTATAAAACTTCTATTCCATGTACTTTTTAGTTTTATCGAAACTTGTAAATGGTTCAACAAAACAAGGCTTCATGAATTTTACGTCGTTCTAAAATTACAAAAAATGTTAGCTCTGTGATTAGACCTTTCACAGAATGCGTTTCGGCTATTTTGCTTTGACTATCCCATTTGAGATAAAGATATAATAATTAATCTGTATCACAAAAGCGACCCTCAAAACCAGATTTTTTAAATAACATACCTTGCGTCGCCGCATTTGGTTCAAAAGACTGTACCATTAAAAATACATGAGTGATTTTATAAGGGTTTGGTTTGGTTTAAAATCCTAAAAGTAGGTACATATAAAAAATCATGTGTTTGGGAAACACTGGACAGATTAGACTAATTATCTTTGCGTAATGAATAAGCTATTAATAATGTCATATTAATGATCTATATCATTAACTACTTGTAATTACAACCTCTGTGTTTTACCGTTGTAGTTATTATACGTGATTTATGTGAGTATTAATTGAAACTAGAATAAAATAATATTGACCTCTTAATGCCGTACCTGAATTTTCCGGGGTCCAGTGCTGCCCCCATTTAAAATAAATCATTTCAAAGAAAACGGAGACATTATTTAAAATTTTGCTACTATCAAATCCTAGATAACCTTTCAAAGTATTTTATGAACTACTATTTACGTTACCGTCAAATCACCTAGGTAAGGTAGCGAACCCCGGGCTCTGAAGCGTAACCGCTGACGATGCAACCGGGAATACGCTCGGATGATGATGATGACACTTAAGAGGATATAAAAATTTGAAACTAAATTCAACAAACTTATTTTTTTTTTATATACCTATAAAAGAAGAGACTGACTGACTGACATATTGACTGATCGATCAACGCGCAGCTGAAACCGCTGGGTATAGAAGCATTAAATTTTGCACAAGTGTTCCTTAAATGACGTAAGTGTGCACTTAAAGAAGGGGTTTTTGGTAATTCATCCACTAAAGGGTTAAAATGACGGTTGAAAGTTTGTATGAAATTTGGTCAATTTCGAAGTTAGAAATGTAAAAAATTACATGTGAACTTATGGTTTAAAACAAAACTCCGTAATTTTTTTTTATTAACCACGCGGGCAGCGCCGTAGGCATCAGCTAGTTCAATGATAAGCCTTTCTCAACAGTCTGAATCTGAGAAAATACTACTTATCCACTCCGTGCAAACTTTGTCTGCCATTGTTGTATAGTCGCGCGGCGTCTGAATGGGAAGCAATTTCAAACTCGGAAAGAACGGGCTCCTATTCAACTGTTCCAACTTTTCATCCTTGTTCCGAACAAGTCCGTGGGTATATAGGTATAATGATAACGATGATTTTACCTTGTGACTTTTTAACAATTAGTCAAATTGCGCAAGTTTAGTCCTTGATACTGAATTACTTTAAATAAAAATAATTAATCAATGTTAAAAAAAAGCTCTTTCGCTCTTCCGTAAATAATAACAAATCAGCGCCCAGCCAAACGGATTTTCTGTGGAAGGACGAAACTTTTTCTTTGATTTACAAATTATTTTATGGAAAGTAGTTTAGTATTACACCCTAACGCACAAAACTGCACCCGCCCAAAAAGTGCGGGTTAAACTTGCACCAATTTGGTTGATAGTTAAAAAGCCATATGGGTGTAAATATGCCGTCAACTCTACAGTATGTACGGAGTGATGTTTTTATGAAAAACAGAAATATCTTTGTGAAACAATTGTATACCCCTGAGAAAATTCAATAATAAGTCTTACCATTCGCAAAATAACAGTCTGAATTTGCGAAAATACTAATATCAACTCCGTGCAAACTTTTTCCTCCATTGTATTCGTGGGGCGCCTGAATGCGAAGCAATTTCAAACTCGGAAAGAACAGACTTCTTTTCAGCTGCTTCATCTTTTCTTTTTATGTTGCGACAATCCTGCGGATTAAAAACTTTTTAAAACCATAACCGTCTTATTATAAAAACAGGACTATCTTTGTTACTAGGTTTAAACCATTACCCGCCCAAATCAAGTTCAAGTGAGAGGGTTCCGTACAATTGATTTAATACTTATAGGTTTTCCTGTAATCTTCAAGCAATGAACTATAATTTGTATTTTTTTCAAAATTTTAGGCTCACTACTTTCGGAGATCAGGGGGGGGAATGGTCAATTTTCGTCTTCTTTCTTGTATAAAATTATAACAATTTATTTTACAATAACAACAAAAATATATTTAAGATCCTTATAACAAGCCCTTTCATTTGATATATAACATAGTAAGTTTTGCAAAACTTTTTTTTTTACTTCCTAATTTTTCTCCCGAAAATGACCCTTATTTTAAAATAATATTCATTTACTTTGCACATATGTGCACCTATGATCCAAATGATCATAGGATTACACCATTCTACCAAACACCTGATTCGGTCCAGTAGATTCGAAGAACAGACGCACGAGTGATCCTATAAGGGTTCCATTTTTTCATTTTTTGTACGGAACCCTAAAAATAGCGGAAACGCGTTCTAAAGCTTTTTATAATCATTTTAATTACAAAACTATTAGGCTGTTGTACGTCGTACGTGAAATATAAAAGGTAGGTACATCGATATAATACTTATTCATTTTTATATAAAATTTAAAGTAGTCCTTTCAGGCAGGGAGGAGCAAATTTAATTTGTGTGATTTTTCTTATCTGAAAAAAACGAAAATATCTTTATTTACTTGTTTATGTAGAGGCACAGGTAGAGGTATACGACATTTTTACATGTTAGTCAGGGAGAAAAGAAAATATTGGACTGGTATATTCCATTACTTATTTTCACGCGCAGATCGTAAAAAGTCCGATCGAGGGAATGGACGAAAAAACGAATCATTTTAATAAGCGCGACTAGCAACCCACTACTATTTTGATACCTATCTCCACCATAACGCTAAAAGAGGCGTTCGGGTCACGCGGCCCTAGGCTAGGATATATACAATTTTTACGTCGTCAGCAAAAAATTAAGTCTTTATCAGGAATTCAAAATGTCAGACACAAGTTTAGAGCTTTCGTACATGGGCTAGCATAGCCGCAGCAGTTACTTCAAACAAACTACAGACTAATGCCCATGGTCTTACGGTCAATTTGGCCTCCTAGTTTTAGCTTTAAGTAAGACATTTTACCAAAGCATTTTACTTTAAATATGTACTTACATACCTAAGTACTACTTACTTTAATTCTGTACCTATCAAATAATATAAACTGACGTTGGATGTTGCTGCCTCGCCCGTTTAAGTCGTAAAAGCCGAGTTTGAGCGAGAGGTAAACAAACAAAGATATCCCTAAATAGTTTGTGACAAAGTAAACTTAATTATGTGCACTTTTGGAATGAAGTGAGTTCTGACTCGGCTTTTACGACAGGCGTGGGTTTTTTTTTCCGAAAAATGGCATGGAAGATTACAATAGTATGACAATTACGATAATAACTTAGGTATTATACTTATGTACTTACAATTGGACTTCACTTCGGATTTTCTTAGGGTAGGTACCTTTCATATGGAAGATAGGTTAGGTATTGAATGTTTAAACTTTTACAATGGGGTGAATCGATTTGTTCTCTTCATGGTTGACTGCTTGAATTTATTTGCGCTAAAACAATAAAATACAAGTTATAAAATATATGTACCTACTACCTACACTAGAATAAACCATTTTAGTACCTACTTAAATATATAGAGGTACCTAATCGGTACCTACTTACCAAATACCTACCTACTTCTTTCAATGTTCCTCATTCCATGACGAGCGAAAACTCCAATCTACAAAACATCAGCACAAAATAAGATGAACTGTCGCTTGTTTATCTTAGAAAACAAAATTATAATTACTTTTTTTAATTTTTTAATAGTTGTCATAATTTTCACAAAATGGCGCCAAGATGAAAAAATAGGATTCAAATTATTCCGAAACCAAACAAAGAGTTCGGGGATTATTTTTTTTTAATTAAATAATTTTACGGCTCTGGATACAAGTCCTTTAGAGCCTATCTTTAATTTTGTTCTTTTATGTCCTAATCCTAACCTAAACTAATCCTAA
The DNA here is from genome assembly GCA_963576875.1 of Acrobasis repandana. Taxonomy (NCBI): domain Eukaryota; kingdom Metazoa; phylum Arthropoda; class Insecta; order Lepidoptera; family Pyralidae; genus Acrobasis; species Acrobasis repandana. The sequence goes on from OY756238.1 coordinate 8,330,483, forward strand.
CTAGACAATCAAAGGGTGGTGTAGGCCTTTGACTGCTGCAAGGGTCTTCCTTGCTGCTTCTGGCGACAAATCTATACGAGTCCACTGGTTTACATAGACGATTGAGTGTGGCGGACGACGCCCACACAGTCCGCAAAATAAATATCACTACAGCCGTAATATGACTGTCCACTTTAACTATTTCACACATTGTTCATGTTATGAGCATTTATGACACCAAACAACACCAATTTCATATTATAAAGTCCACTAAAATCAATTTGTAAAATAATTTAAAGCAAACCCCAACCGAACCCCTTGACTTCCCGCCAAAAACACCCAGAGTTCGGGGATATTGTTGTGCAGTACTGCCAACCTTTTTGGGTAAGTAAGTGCTGGGCGACCGCGGGGGTGAGGTGCGGTGCGCGAGTTAGCAGGTCATTCAAGGCCTCGCCACTAAGAATTAATTTCTTATTTTTGCTATATATCTTAATTTTTTTAAAAGGCAAGTGAGTCGGCCGTGCTACGAGTCTACGACCACAATGGCGGAAACAGTTTGTTCAATGGAAACTTTTAAGGGATCCGGCATTGCCAAGAGAAAAGTTTATAATAAAGTCATTATAATTAATGATACAATCTTTAATATTTTAATGTTATTTTTTTTGTGTTTAAAATTCGTAAGTTTCACAAAAACTAACACAATAATTTACAGCTAAAATAACCTTACACGGTAACTAGGTATTTTGATCATTTAAAAACGAAATTGAAAGAAATAAATGTAACTATTAAATATACGGACAATATACGGATATAATCTCAGAAAAAATATGTATAAAGCGATCATTAAAAATCATTTTTGGCTCGAGGATACGTAATAAGTACTATCAATTTTAAGTGAGGTTACTCTTCCGTTAGGAAGAGAAAATACAAAAATACTATGTCGTTCCAAAATGGCTTAGCAGAGCCATTTCAGTGAAATCCGTCCATATTAACGCAACAGCAAACTTTTCCCCCTCCACTCCCTTTTGGAATTTCTCATAACATCTTGTGTAGAATGAAGTCCTCAGTGTACCTCTCAAAGTTTGAAATCAAAAAATAGAACACGCTACACCATAGTTCCCCCCTTTTCCCCCTATTTCATCCCCAATCCAAAATCACGATCGAGTAAAAAAAATACTAAATCAAGCAACTCGTGTGCCAATTTTCGTCAAAATAAATCAGACAGACGGACGGACAAAAGCATTTTTGGCTAATATCGTCAAAGCTGAGACGCTTTGCTCGAACGGTCAATAAGTATTATCAAGTCTAAGTTGGGTAACGGAAAAGTAAATACAGAAATATCTATGTCGTTCCTAAACAACACTAAAAATATCGAATTACCTAAGTAGTAGATACATGTTGAAAGTTTTAAAACTCCTTGCCAAATTCAGCGACGACAGAACATATTAGGTCCTTACATATGAAATTGCCGATTTTCAATACTGGCAACTTTAAAATCAAATATTTTGCGTTTCATTAGGAATTCCAAATTCAAATTTATTTCGAAATAAAGCCAGAAAAATATTGTTTAAAAATTCGTATTTCATTTGTTTGAGTTTCAACATTGCTATAACAACAACTATGGACAAATTGAAAATTCGCGGTATTTACGAATACGAGTTCCACCGTGGCACCAGTGCTGCAGAAACGACTCGAAGAATTAACGACGTGTATGGACCAGGCACCGCTAACAAACGAACGGTGCGTTTTTGGTTTCAACGTTTCCGTTCTGGAAATTTCGATTTACACAATGAGCCTCGTGGACGACCTGATACTCAAGTGAATAACGAAGAATTGAAGGCGATAGTGGAAGCGGATCCATCTCAAACCACTTCTGAATTAGCAGCAGCCTTCGGCGTAAGTGACAAAACGATACTTATCCACTTGCGCCAAATCGGAAAAATTAAAAAACTCGAAAAGTGGGTACCGCACGAATTGACTGAAGCAAACCAACAAACACGCGTTGCTTGCTGCGTTTCTTTGCTTAATCGCCACAATAATGAGGGGATTTTGAACCGTATCGTGACTTGTGATGAGAAATGGATCCTGTACGACAATCGGAAGCGATCATCACAATGGCTTGACTCTGGAGAACCGGCAAAACCTTGTCCTAAGCGAAAACTGACCAAAAAGAAGATTCTGGTTAGTGTTTGGTGGACCAGTGCTGGTGTTATCCACTACAGCTTCTTGAGATCAGGCCAGACGATTACTGCAGACTTGTATTGCCAACAATTGCAAACAATGATGGAAAAGCTCGCCATTAAACAACTGAGACTGATGAATTGCTCTAGCCCACTGCTCCTTCAGGATAACGCTAGACCACACACTGCACATCAAACGATCGCCAAGTTAGAGGAGCTGCGACTGGAACCTATGCGTCACCCACCATACTCTCCAGATCTTGCCCCAACCAATTACCACTTTTTTCAAAATTTGGATAACTTTTTACGAGGAAAAAATTTCAAATCTGATGAGGCAGTCAAAACCGCCTTCAAACAGTTCATAGACTCTCGCTCCCAGAATTTTTTTTCCAAAGGTATCAATGATCTGCCTATAAAATGGCGGAAATGTATCGATAACAACGGCGCATACTTCGATTGATTAAATAATAATTTCATTAAAAAAAACTTGTTTCACTTTTTTGATACTGAACGGCAATTTCATATGTAAGGACCTAATATATAAATATGATAAAACATATGTATCCGGACACGTAACAGTCACAAATGTGTCCGATAACTTAAATGTTGATACGCTGGCAAGCAGCCATGGCATGCGACAAATTGTTAGCAATATCCACACTTCCTCAGTCTTCCTGTGTTAGGTATTTTAAAATCTTGCACATTTTTACTCGACTGCTGCAAAGCCAAAGGAGGGTTATGTGTTTCTTCATCTTCATTCTTTTTGTATGGCGTGCCCTTCGGTAATTTCTTTTGGTTTGCTTTTCGGCATGTAATTTTTTTTTTATATACTTTGTCAACCTTAGAATTCGTCATCCCTTTCAAATATTTTATTAAATTTATCTCAACTTCTCCTTGTGCGTTTATTTAGTATTAGTTTGTTGTGGTTATCCGAAATTTTTATTACTGCAAATTACAAAAATTTTAATACTGCAGTTCATCTGTCCCCTCGTATCTTCAATAATATAAATGATACCTTAGCAAATGAGGTATCGTCGGAAGCGTCATAGCTGTATGCTGGTTATGGGCTAAGTGACGTCAAAAAAAAAATTGGTTGCCTGTAAAGTCGGTATACGGGCGAAAGTTTTACGTGACAATGGAAGGGACGCGTGCCTTTCACTTTTTATGTCTGTCTCTCTCGCTCTTAGGCGGGCTAACCATGCCCGAGTGGAAGGGACGCGTGCCTCTCACTCGCTCTCATTGTGAGCGCATAACGTGAGCGGAGCGTAACGCAGTTTCTTGAAGTGTCACCCGGCTAACCAATTTATAAGACGTTGTCACGTCAAAAAATTCATACCGTATAGGGTATCAAATGAAATGGCTAAATATGCAAATTTCAAAAATATATACATTATTAGCTGTTGCTCCCCTATACAATACAAAAATCTTTATTGCACCAAATAAGATTTACAAATACAGGAAAATGTCTATAATATAACAATTAAATGGATAAGCGTACTTTTTAACCGACTTCAAAAAAGAAGGAGGTTATCAATTCCACTGTATATTTTTTTTTTTTTTATGTATGTTTGTTACGCGATATCTTTACTACCAAGTTGGTCCCATTTTAATTTCGTGAAGATATGATGAATAACTTTGGAGATATGGAAGAAACGCCTTAAAAAAATTGAATTCGGTTGTTTTTTTTGTTAAAAATTTAATTATTAGTAATAATTTTCTCGTAGTCGGGTTTTAGTTTTTCAAACTATATCTCGTAGACTGTTGTATTGTACAAAATTAATAGACACGTCGGAAATATTAGTTTCCAATTTATAAGTAAACTTTGTAATTTTTAAATGTGCTGTAATTTTGAATTTTGAAATAGCCTTGGACGGTATGCAACAATTTTCATCCATGCCAGTAAAGGCTTTTTGTGAGATATTTCAAAAGTTTGCACATTCTAGACCATTTTATTGGACTATTGGAGAGTAAATTGCCATAGAATAACATTGAATGAAACTGTAGTTCTAAATTCTGTTTATATGTATACAACGTGTTAATGAACTGTCGCAAAACCTCTTAGATGGTACCACAGCCCATGAAACTGAACAACTTTTGTTCTAAAACTTTCACAAAAAAAATATTGAATTTTTATACAAACTGATCAGCTGATTGAGTCAATTTGTATGAAAATCCGATTTTTTTGAGACCAATAACACGTTATATATGTATTTATTATATAAAAATAGTATCGTTGAGTCAGTAACCCATAATACAAGTTTAAACTTACTTTGGGCACGTCAATCGGTGTGATTCTATTTATTTATTTATATGTATCGCTAAAACAAATGTCATGGTACCACCATAATATTGCATTGTAACCGCCCGTTTGTGCAAAAAAGTCGGGTTAAATTTGACTATTGTGTAGTTCTGTTCCCAATATTGAAACTAGAATCCGACAAAAGATTTACATTTCGCAGTGATCGGGGCTCCGGAACAAGCCTTTTGTTTTACAAAGCCCGCTCTAAACGCATCATTGCATATTCAGTTGCACCGAATGGGGTTGCTAACGGTCGACGTAGATTTTAAAATTTAAATATCGGTAGGGTCACAGCTGCATCTTTAAAAACTGACATTGTCCATTCAACAAGATATAGTGTTAAAAACTAAAACCCATCTGCGGGAACTATTAGCCGTGGGGTTCTCGGCAGAGTAGAATAGGACCACTCCAAGTCTTCCCGAGGATGTCGTAGAAGGCGACTTAGGAAACACAAGCTAAACAAAGCTTATAAACATCAGTGAGACCTCTTCAACCCGTCTGGCCAGCGTGGAGAGAGTAGGCGAAATCCTCTGGCTGCTGTGGCATATACATATATGACTCTGGTTGCATAGAGAGGATCGTACTCCTGCAGTGGAGACTAAGAAAAACCTGATGATGATGATGATGACTACGGGAAGATTCTTGCTGAAAAATACGTTTATCTAGTGAATGCGAGCACAGCTAGTAATATATATTTTTTGAAATGTGCTAATGAAGCCATATCATTTTATCAATATAAAAAATCAAATCATATCGGCTAGGGTATCCAATAGACGGTACGATTTTATTTCTTTTGTTTTTAGTTCATTACATTGTGCGCAATATTGAATATACTGTGACGTCACATAGCCTATCAATCAATCAATCAAATCATTTATTTCAGGAAACGTAATATTAGCTACAATTTTAAAGGCCCATAGAATAAATACCTTATCGACTAGCATAGGTACGAGTACATATAATTATATAATATAAATTAAATACTATAGGTAACCAGCGTACGGACAAGACGTTTCCAACGATACTTCATTTGTTAAGATGCCATAGTAATCATACAAGATGGATAGAGGATGGACAGACAGATTAACATGCATATTGCATACATACATATATACAAACGTACATACAAAGCGGCGAAACACATAACCACCAATTTTATAATTTTTTTAAAATTATGTAGTAGATACTCGTATCATGAAAAGCTAGGGCCCCACGTATTGATGTTTTTGAATATAGGTATTTATTTATATAAGTACGTGAGATTTTATTTATAATTGAAATATCGATCTTTTAAAACATATTACGTCACGCAGAATTTTAACTTTTCGAACCCCTCCGAACGTTCGTTCCCTTTCGAACCTTGTTACGCTTTTCCGATCCCTTAACGCGTACACTCACATTTGACATAACCCCTTCCCCCATTGCTGTGACGTAAGATGTGGATGGCCCTTTATCCATTCAATATTTTGTTACATTATTGTACATACTTATACTTATCGTGACCTATGATATATGACAATGACTTGCTGTCTACCAATAGGCCAATGGCATTTGCGTAAGCCGCAATGTACATCGTCACGTCTAGAGAGCTGGCTTGGTTCCAAGATAACAGGCTCTCAGACACCTTGGTCCACCCTTGGCCCCTATAAAGTGAGGTAGTTTTGTACCAGACAGCGTCAAATCGTAAAATAACGGTTAAATACGAAAGTGTATGAGACGTAAGAAAATTATGAGTATGGAAATGTGTCGTACAATGGCCATGGTTCAATGAATGGTATAGCATTGGTAATGCTACCCTATTCCCTATACTTCCATGAATTCCATATACCGTAAATCCATCCTTCATTTCCCAATACATAGCACCACTACCTATACTCACTCCCTTTCCGTGCAAGCAGTTAGGCTATGGAATCAGCTACCACCGAGCATTCGAGAGTCTAAAACCATAACGACGTTCAAGAAACGAGTAAAAGATCACTATCTGTATTTATCATCCTAATATTTTTAGAAATATTAACATATGTATTTATTGTATGTATGCTTTATGAATATATATTTATTTATGTATTTATGTAAGTATATTTATGTATGTTTATGTAGGTATGTATCTTATCTATTTATTTATTTAGTTTTGTATTGTAGGTACACGCCAATTACCTCTTTTTTTCCCATTTCCTCTCGCGGGTCTACTGGAAGAAATTTCTTTAGAAATAAGTAGCACCTAAGTACTATGTTTTCCTTATTTTTTTTTATGTGTATGTTTGTAAATTTCCAAGTGTACTTGAATAAATAAAATAAATAAATAAATAAGGGGTATTTGATTAAACTAGTTTCAAGTGAAAGAACAATAATTTTAAACAAATAAACGACTTCAATTTCTGGTCTTCTTTATTAGTTCCACTTCACTAAAACTCACTTTCTGAATGCAAATGCTTGAAATCTTAACAAATACATCAAAATCACTACATGTTTTCATAGAATATTAGAGAAGTTCCCTTGATTTCTCAAGGATCCCATCATCAGATCTTTACGTGGTGACATACCCGTAATAAATCGAACCACGGGCTATACTAGATCACTAAAGTATAATAAAATTAAAATACCGGTCAAGAAACTAAAAAAAAATTCGACGTTCTCATACAAATCGCCCGAGCGGCCGCACACTTTTGTGTGGAAATGCGGAATTTTTTTTTTTGTTTGTCGGCTTTTATTTTAATTTCATTACACTATAATGATCTAGTATAGACCGTGGTTCGATTTGTTACGGGTATGTCCCTTCCACGTTGTATACCCTTTCAGACAAAAAAGAATTTTCTAAATCCGTTCATAAAGGGAGTAGTTACAAATAGGGGAACATACATAAAAAACATATACCTATGTATATTACATTTGAATTAAGACTTACTCGGCAACCGAAATTAACTTATATGAGGAAACAAAACTATGTTAGTAAATCTGTATATTCTTGTCCTCGCAGGCAGTGTCAGACTCGATGCTGGTGGAGCTGAAAGCGTGTTTCATGGAGGCCTACGATGACAACCAGGATGGCAAGATCGACATACGAGAGGTAATCATTTCATTCATTTCACTTTAGGTCCTAAAGGAAATTGGACTCACATTTAAATCGTGGCGTGGTAAAAGGCGGCCACGATTTAGATTCTTAACACTGATAATGGGGAGCATTTTTATTTAGCATGGCATAAATCTTGTGGGGTTATTTCACAACTTTTTAAATATTTATCCTAACATAAAAGTATTTAATATAACATTTAAAGTAGGTATTTTTTTAAAGTGATAAGTAGATAGATAAATCATTTTATTGGTAAACAAGAAAACAAGTGCCAGCCAGATTCAGGTTTTGCTACTGATAGTTAGCACCAGTGATGTTAGACGCCTGTAGGGTCTCCTTTGATTTGATATACTTACAGAAGATTTTTCCACTACACATAGCAAGTTTAGTTCATGATACTGATTAAATTCTTTAATATAGCGAACTATGAAAAAATATCTGAAATACAATAACACACGATCAGCTGATCAGTGAGGAGCACGGTGCCCCGGCGGGAGTACGCATTGTTATATTTTGCATAACTAATGTTACGAAATGTCACTGTGTACCTTCTTGAGTGTAAAATTTAATATGGATTCTGAAATTTTGAAATAAATGATTATTATTATTATGGCACTTGGATGGCAGCGGCATAAAAAAATACGAGCTCCTCCGTGCTTCGGAAGGCATGTTAAGCCGTTAGGCTCAATTTAAATTGCCGTGGAATCGAGGCGAATTTTAAGAAACTCACAGAGGATAATGACTTCTATAATATAGAAGAATACAGTACTAGCATGAAGAGAGAAACTTCGCGGGAATTCCCGCGTATTCAGCGGAAGTTCTTTTTGCTGACACAATTTTATACATTACCGCATTGACATAGGTTTCAATATGCTTTGTAGAGTTTTAAAAACTCGCTTCCATTCCGCGGCGATGTTAATTGAGCCTTAGTCCCGGCCGTCACCATTGTAAGAAAATCGTCAACGTATGTCAGATGCCTTAAGGCAACTTGAAAAATCTAAAAAGTGTTGGCTACTTGGATAGTTAGCTGATTAATCATCATATGTAACACCTCGCCTCTTGGGATACGTAATCTATCCGTATCATGGACTAAACTTTTGAAGTTTCAGTATTTTCCTTACGACTTTGCTTTTGTTTCAGCTGGCCCAACTGTTGCCAATGGAGGAAAACTTTCTGCTCTTATTTAGATTCGATAACCCTCTGGAGTCTAGCGTAGAGTTCATGAAAGTAAGTTGTTGAGTACCTTATAATATCTTTTAAAAAGTTTTACCATATATTTCTTCACACTGGCTAAATGACTATTATATAGGTACAACGTGGAAGGGACATATACGTAATAAATCAAACCACGAGCTATACTAGATCATTATAGTATAATGAAATTAAAAACACAGTCAAAAATTATATATTCCCATACAAATCGCCCGGGCGAAATTTTTTTTTGTTTTTCGGCCGTAATTTTAATCTCATTATACTATAATGATCTAGTATAGACCGTGGTTCAATTTATTACGGATATGTCCCTTCCACATTGTATAATGGTAAGAGCAGGTCCACATGGGCGTTGCGTCATCGCACCGCAAAAATTTGACGCATTGCCGTTGCTACAACGTAATCGCAACGACATACACTTTTGGAATATAACTTATGATATCTTTTCGAAAAATTTATACCACATACCAATCAGAAGAATACGCAGTCCTCTCCGCCTTCACGAGACGAACCCGTAGACACCAGATTCAACCTCCTAGGACCAAGAGAACGGGAGTAATCGCTAAAACTTATACACCTTTTCTACTCAAAAATCTACATAGGTCAGCCTATTGAAAAATTCGCAAGGTCTACTGTGCTCATAGAACCACTGGTTTATCCCTATGTTGTGTAAAGTTAATTGTGGAACAAATGTTTTTGAATACACCTTAGACACAGGCCGGAATCTCCTAAGGTACGCGCAATATGCGTCACCCAGGCGTCACCGTTCCCCGTCCCCGCACCTCTCCCCTGTTTTCGCCTCAATGACTCACGTTGGCCGTCTAGAACCGGGGGAGAGGTGCGGGTGCGGGGAACGGGGCGCATATTGCGCGTACCTTAGGAGATTCCGTTCTGCTTACTCTTACTGTATTCTGTGCCTTAGACCTGCCTCATCTTAGCTTCCCATCAGGCTAGATAGAGGTCAAACGCACTCAAATCTCTAATAAAAAAAAAGTAAAAAAATTAATAAATCAATAGAAAGGGACTTAGCACGAACATTGGTTTGCCAAATGCTTTATTTGACAAACCAATGTTTCTACTAAGTCCCTTCGCCACTTACGACATCCAAATTCAAAGATAATGGTCCTATTCTAGGCCAAAAACCACTCGTCGCAAATATTACGATATTTAGAGTAATACCATACTTATGACTCTTAACCAAGATTGTGATTCCGAGATTAAACGTGCAAGTGACCTTTAGTACTGAGCCCAGGGCCATAAGACCCAAAGGCCACTTGTAGCGTATTACCTAAAATAGCATTCACAGGTGACCGTTTCAAAATTAGATAATCGATACTTTCAGATTTGGCGGGAGTACGACACGGATGGTAGCGGATACATAGAGGCAGACGAGCTTAAGGTACAGTACAACTACTTACAAAATCTTATGAAAAATAACTTCTTTGTTTTTTTTTTGTACGGAAAACATTATTGTACGAAAAGCATTATTGTACGGAAAGCCAAAAATTTTTTTCGAAAATACAAAGTGGAAGGGACATACCAGTAATAAATCGAACCACGGGCTATACTAGTATAATGAAAATAAAATAACAGTCGGAAAACCATAAACAATTTTGACATTCCCATACAAATTGCCCGAACGGCTGCACACTTTTGTATGGAAATGCTGATTTTTTTTTCTCTTTGGCTGTTATTTTAATTTAATTATACTATAATGATCTAGTATAGGCCGTGGTTCGATTTATTACGGGTATGTCCCTTCCACGTTGTATAAATATAATTTTTGACTTTCCGTACAACGGCTTTCAGCTGATCGGTCAACTTGTTTGGGAGGCCAAAAATTAGTTATCATATTTTAATATATGTTCCTTGGAGAAATTTCTTCAGTATCACGGACTAAATTTAGACTTACAACTTTTGTTAGAATTTCATTTCTTCTATAGATTTTTAAATATTTTTTTCAGAATTTCCTCCGCGACCTATTGAAAGAAGCCAAGAAAATCAACGATGTCTCAGAAGACAAGCTCATTGAATACACCGATACCATGGTATATTGTAATTAAATAAACATCCTATCACAAAAACAAAAACCTATAGAGATTTACTAGAAAGGATGTGTTAGATCGCTTCATACATTTTGGGCCCTCATTGTTGCACTACGTGTTGCAGGAAGTATTTTTAAGTCATTTTGTAAGAAATAATCCTTAGATTACTAAAATTTTTTTTTTAGATTTTATGGACGTTTGTACACTATATAAAAAAGGATTTTACTTTTTCTACATTGGGAAATAGCAGTGACGCTATCTGGCAACACTGGCAACACGATGGAAAATGCACCTTTGTCGGAGCGTTTTGTTCACTACAGTTATTCACTCAAAAATATTTTTTACAATACGATAAAAAGTGTATGGTATAAATTCTCATTAAAACAATGTAATAGAAAAAATCAACAACTTAACATCACCGAAAAACTGGATGCATTTATATAAAGTGATTTGCTGTCAAGAGGTTTGGTGACAGTAAAACAAAACGCGATTGACAAATAAACATGAATGATTAATCATCTCGTTCGTTCAGTAAATATAGCGGTATAAAAAATGGATTATATATGGGAAATTATAATATATCCAAGTATAGAAAATGTAAGGCTTTTGCAGTTTTTTCATTGTAAAATATGTTTTTATAAAATGTTATTAACAATTATAGTGCTATGCTTGTTTAAATTAATTTAAGGCCGCTGTACACATTTTGCGACATAACACTGCAACAAACATGGCCCAAATGAGAACAGACTCTTCTCTTCTCCTCGAGGCGTTTCTTCCATATCTCCAAAATTTTTCATCATGTCTTCACGAAATTAATATGGTACTAACTTGATAGGTAACGGTTTTCAAAAGAATCACCGAAATCGGTTCACAATAGGAGATTCATATAGGCGATAAATATCGCGTTACATACAAAAAGAAAGAAAAAAAAGAATTGATAACCTACTCCTTTTTTTAAAGTCGGTTAAAAATTAAGAACAATATGTCGTGTACCCTCAAGTATACTGGCAGTTATTTCTAGTTTTTTTCTGTTGTACTATGAAATTTTGTTCAGAGAAAAAAATGCACAATATTGTGCCTGAAAAAATATGCTGTAATACAAAATGCTATCAAACTCAGTCATACAGGATTAATTTACATTTTTTCAACTTTTTTATAGACCTTACTTACCTTACCTTTTCCACAAGTTTTTAAAATCAAAATTAAAAGTGACTTATAGTTTTTACGTTTACAGCTTCAAGTGTTCGACTCGAATAAAGATGGTAGATTACAGCTCTCAGAAATGGCAAAGTAAGTATTTCTAAGATCTTTAAGTAATATTAGGACATTTTAATTAAGTCTTAATTTTTAATATACCTATATAAAAATGCGCTAGCACATCTTCATCCCTTAAGGGGCAGACAGAGTATGTTGGGTCTTGCAGCTCTAAGCAGACAGGGCCCAGGGCCGCAAGGCCTTTTTTAGCGTGATGGTGAGCGAGAATAGGCAATCGCGCTTCTCACAACTCAGCACAGAAGCGTGTACATATTCATACATATAATATAAACATTTCATTATACTTTAGTGATCTAGTATAGCCCGTGGTTCGATTTATTACGGGTATGTTCCTTCCACGTTGTATATAGGTAGGTATTTTCTAAAGTTAAAAAAAATTGAATTATTTCAATAACAAGATTCAGAGTTTTTACGCTGCTGTTTTTACGGCAAATGCTATGCTATCACCAACAGCCGATATCACCAGCGTAAAGTGCCTTTTGAGCATTAAGGAGCTCGAAATGTTTTATGTCACTTCAGCCATTGAGCTCTGTTCTAGCAATTAAAACTAGTTTCAGCCTTTTAATTTTCATATAATCTCTTCCTGTTCTCTTATCTAGCAATTAAAACTATTCTAAACTTTTGTAATATACATTTATCTGTACTCTTTCTGTTAAATCCCCAAAGTCCGCCATAATGAAATTCCACTTTCGCCCCGGGTCGGCAAAAACTAATTAATTTTGGATTCGATTTATTCAAACATAAAGTGAATTCTTATATCTTTGAAAATCCCGTGTCATCCCGGGTCATCTTGGGTCATCCCGGACGGTAAGATATTCGGGGAATTATATTTTAAGCGTTTCAAGAAACATTTAACATTTCAAGCAGATTTCTTTTAAATTTTTCGTCGTAATATACGAGTACAAGGTTATTAGGAAATACATGAATTTTGCGGGGTCCAGTGCTGCCCCCATTTGAAATAAATTATTTGAAAGGAAACGGCTACTTTTGGCAAAAATGCTAAGAAAAGCTTAACGTTCTCACTTTAAACTGTAAACAGTAGTTCATAAAATAGTTTGACGGGTGATCTAAAGCCCTATGGTACAAAATTTTAAATGATATCCCCGTTTCCTTTCAAATAATTTATTTCAAATGGGGACAGCACTGGACCCCGGAAAGTTCTGGTATCCTCTTAAGTCTTAACATAATGCAAATATTATAAAACCAATAATACAGAAAACGAAACAACTTGACCTAATAAACTTATTTCGATAATAAAGAAAGAAAATACTTTTCTTTGTTACCAATACTTTTAATGTGGGAATCCATTTTTGAATCGCTTTATCACAAAAGATTTGCAATGAATGGTCTTGCTTGACCCCTCGTTTCCGCTACAAAAGTCAATGAAATCTTCGCGTTGTTTGTCATGGAGATTCCGTTCCGTTTCACGCTGTTTTTTTTTTATTGATGGTGTGTTTTGATAACCATTGACAAATTTTCGAATTAAAACACACTCCATTTCGTACATGAAATACCCCGCGGTAGAAGGGTATGTTTAAATAACGGTCCCAAAAAATTTACATAAAGTTATAGCCATTCCTTTCCCGAAAACTACCAGTGCAATAAAGGACAGAAAAGAAAGGGACACCTATAACTTTAGGTATCTTTTTTGGAAACGTCTTTCCGGCTTCGTAGGCATTCTAGATTGTATACAAATTTACAAAGCGGACAGACAAACAACAACTTTTTTAGGTACTGACACATGTAAGTAACAACAATAACTAATATAACTATTGATATTTAAAAAAACCCGACTTCAATACCAGTAAAACTAAATATTCAAAGAATTGTATACTCTTAATATATCGACATATTTTTTCTAGTTATTTTCGTTTAAAAAACCACAACCAAACAAAAACCACAACCAAACAAAAACACAAAACCGATTTTAATAAAATTTCTTTGGAACCACCCGGAAAGTATACCCAAATCACTCCAGGCGTCTTCGAGTAATCAGGGAACATGCAATAAAAAAATCCAACGAATTGATAACCTCCTCGTTTTTTTTAAAGTCGGTTAAAAATAAGAATGTTCATACAACTTCAAGCGTTATGGATGGTTCGTTAAATATGTAACGGGGCGAGTCCCCCGCGGTCTCTTCTGAATGAGTGATACGTTGAGTTCAGCAAGGTTCGGGAGGCTGAACCTGAAATGTGCTGAAAATGCCTCATGTAATTCAAGGAGCGTTTGTTTCTTCGTTTCTTATTCAACTACCTACTTCTAATCACTAATCGAATTCTCAAATGGGTTTAAACTGTACAGAACACTCCCAATACTAAACTCTTTAATTAATATATAATTAAATTGTGCGGAACCATAATGCGCTATAGAAAATCTTTGGAAAAAATAACCGGATTCCGCTAGATGACAACAAGTCAAATCAGACACTTTTTTCTAATCGTCAAAAACAATTTCTATGGGTTTCGTATGAAAATCACAACCATGACCATAGTTTTGTGGAGTCAAATAGCGCTCTTAATATCAGTTTTTCTACATTAATAAATCTAAAATCATGTTGAAAATGGATATGATCAATGACAAGTGACACTATTTTATGCCATTTTATTCTTTTAAGGCCGTACCTGAATTTTCCGGGGTCTAGTGCTGCCCTCATTTAAAATGATTTATTTTAAATGGGGGCAGCACTGGACCCCGGAAAATTTATGTACGGCCTTAACTACTACCAAATAATTTATTTTTGACACACTCAATAGCGCGTAGACAGTCTACGAGCGACGCCTACGAGTGTAGTAACTTTGTAGCTACAAAGGTACGAACGGAATACGATCTGGTGCTACGAAGTGCTACACTTCGTAGCACCAGTTCGTAGCCGATAAAATTCGTAGGTCCGTATAGTACAGTTATGGAGAGACGTATTTAGTACTTTTTAAGGCGACGTGGGTTTACAATTTGCAATACTGTGCGTGTTTCTGAAAAATCACTGTTATTAAACTACTACAGTTTATTCCTCAAAAAATTTACATAAAAATCTTAAGGATTTTCTACAGACACCACCTCCAATAGCCAAAATACGATTGAGCATTTTTGGCTCGATAGAAAAAAATCACAAACATACCTCTAATTTGCCTAAATTTGCCTTTATAATACATATTACTATTTTATACAATCACCTTTTTATATGGAAGCCAGTCTGGTTAGGATATTGCAGGCTTGAATCACCTGATTATCCGAAAATAAAGATGATTCCGTGCTTCGGAAGGCACGTAAAGCTTTTGGTCCCGAACGCCATCTAGCGTTTGTACCTATCCTAGGATTGGTTCTGGTCTACCCTTTGGGTTGCGGAAGTCAGACGGCAGTCACTCTGTGTAAAAACCAGTAACCTCGTCAAATCACCTAGGTTAGGTAGCCGACCCCGGACTCTGATGCGTAACCGCTGACGATGCAACCGGGAATACGCTCGGATGATGAAACCTTTTTAAATGAAAATTATACCAAAAATGTATTATCTAAATATCTATCCGTTAATATCTAAATATCGCCAAAACGGATAGATATTTAGATAATACATTTTTGGTATAATTTTTATTTAAAAAAGTTATTGTATAAAATAGTAATATGTATTATAAAGGCAAATTTTAAAACACTCACAGTTTTCTTGACTCTGAACTGGCGGGGCCTTAAATAACAGTGAGTAATTCGCCCCGAACTGTGAACTGGCTATGTTCTTAATACCCTATATTATTTCTCGGCAACCCCTAGACCGATCTGGAGTTCTATTTTTGAAATTGGGAGTCACACATTTAATGATATGCGAGAGTGTTTCCAAACGGGCGCTTTTTTGATTTGATTGAGATTTTTGATTGCACGAGTGGCCTTGACCACTCGTAATTTAGACATTTCTTTCTACCTTTCAAAAACCCTTTAATGGAGAATACGTTCCGTTACACGCTGCTTTTTTTATTTATATTAAATTGAATATATTTTTATAATTTTTTTATTTATAAATGTTTAGAAAGCCAGTGACAAATTTATGATATTTTCTGCGTAAAACAATATTACGTAACGCTGCACACATTGGACGTTGGAACGCAAGCGGTGAGTTGGAAAACTACACGTTTTGTGTTTCGCCGACTCCCCCGTTGAAAAATAGCACTCCTGGCTCGTGAAAAAGTCAACCTGTATTTTTTTTACTGCAGAAAATGTATTTTTATTCTTTATTCTCCAAAATTATATCCATTGTTTTTCCAGACTGCTGCCCGTTAAAGAGAACTTCCTCTGCCGGCAAGTGTTCAAGGTGAGATACATTTCTGCATTATTTGCGACGCCATCCATTTTGATGCCACCGGGCTGCCCAATTACGTGTCTAATTAAGGCCAGCAAAATTTTCTTAATTAGGTACTTACTTCAGTATAAAAAAAAAAAAAATAACCTTGTGTTTCTTTGTACTTTGCTACAAAGCTGTTAAATCATCATTTGTTTGGTACACAACACGTGCCGTACGTATGTACGCCACGTGCTGTGTACCAAACAAATGTCATCCCAACTAATAGACAATAATCATTACGCCACAGCGGTCATCAAAAGCAGCATTGATTTCCCAAAAAGCGAGCCAACAGCTCTGTCGCGCGCTGTATGAAAAATAAAAATCGATTTACTTTTTCGTATTCCGCCTTATCTTTTTTACTTATAGAAGCCAAATATTGTTCAAAATAACCAACTCTATGAAAATAACACACACATTGAAGATAAATACAACCAATAAACGAAATAACAAAGCGGATAATCGGAAACCGATTGCTATTTATCCTATTACGGCTTGCCGTGATGGCATTTGAATCGATACGTAATCGGGCAGCTATTCATTCATTCCCGTCTCGAGTCGGCGAATGAGACTTTCATTACCACGGACAACAACTACGCGTACGGAATATTTAAATCCCGCTCATTCGAGTTTCCATCTTAAAACAATATCAAAAGATCCATTTTCGAAGCGCCCACGAAATTCATTTCAACGCAATAGGCTCGTGAATTTTATATTGTTTGCTCCTTTATTTACTTAATTTTAAATTCGTCACGTTCGAACACACGTTCGATTTTTGAAATATTGGTGTCTTTATCGTACTGGCTTGTATAAGAATTTATTTTTCATAGTGTCTTTTTAGTATTTTTTTTTTGTAGATAGCACGCAAGTACGGCACATTCTTCACAGAATACACATTTTTGTCTGTTTATTCTTAATAATTCACTTATATACCTTCCATATTCATACAAAACCATAACATTACCTATAAACCTAAGAATAAATCTAATTATTTATTTTAATAAATCTTACAGATAAAATTAACAACCTAACTTCATGAAGATATAAACAAGTATAATTACTTTATAAATACAAACACCTTATTATACTTTCTAAATGTTCCATGAGCCTTTATATTATCTTCGATCTTTTTTTTATCATCATCATCATCGTCAGCTCTCAACGACCCACTGCTGGGCATAAGCCTCCTTTTGTCTGCGCCACTGAATCCTATTCCCAGCCTTAGCGATCCAGTTCTTTCCAGCAATCCGTTTGATATCATCGACCCACCTAGCCGCCGGACGCCCAAGACTCCGTTTTCCATTCCTGGGGTACCACTCGGTGACTGCCTTACTCCACCTTCCATCATTCCTTCTAGCCAGGTGTCCCGCCCAGTTCCATTTAAGGTTCGCAACCCTAGAGAGCACGTCGCAAACTTTCGTACGACGCTGGATCTCTACATTGCGAACTCGGTCCTGCAATTTAATACCGAGCATGACTCGCTCCATGGCCCTTTGCGCAACCGCTATTTTATACATGGATCCCTTTGTAAGAGTCCATGTCTCGGCACCATAAGTTATCGTAGGCAGGACACACTGGTTAAAGAGGCGTGTCTTTAGACATTGTGGTATTTTCCTATTTTTCAATACATCCGTCAGCTTACCAAATGCCAATTTTTTTTTATATATACACCTAATTATATTGTATTATACAGGTTCCAACAAAATATACTGAAACTATTTTAAAACTAACTTCAGTCTGTAATACCAAAACAACTTTCCCCAAGGAACATAATATTATATCAAAATAATTTTCGACACAAGTTAACCAGTCAGCTGATGCGAGTTTCTATAAAGCAAAAAATATATTCATATATAAGCTGAAGAAGAGGTGACTTATTCAAACCTTAAAATAGTTTCTTTATATTTTATTAGATGTTGTATTCAAGATTTAAATTATTTTCTCAAAGTTTACTTAGTATTTGCGTCATATACTGTGATTATCTATGACATAGAATACTTCAAGTTTTCAAAGGCTCTTGGACCATTGCATGATCTGTCTGCCTGTCTTGTCTATGTCTTAACACTGACGCTTGTCTCGCACTGCACACTCTAGGAGGGCATAGAGGTGAGTCCTCAACCTTACTAATGCATTCACATATAGTTTGACGCAATGAGGGTTTCACGATAGCTCTCCAAGCACCAGATGGCGCTGATTAATACTGAAGTATTTTTTTTGTCGTTTATTTTCGTTTAAGGCTGGGAATACACTATGCTGAATTTAAAATGCTGTTAATACATTGCCTGTTTTGCAAAGATCGGTCGAAATTGCATCATTACAAAACCAGAAATGTACGTATATATGTCGTGGCCAGATCGTATAAAGTATTAGCGGGTATTTTCCATATGATGAAAAATAACCATTCATGAAATGGTTGGCCACCCGCTGTTACATGATGTGGAATTCATCCAAATCAATTAATAAACAGTGTTTAACGATTTGAAAAGAACGCATGGTTACTTTAGGCTATGGTCAAACATATCAGAATCATGAAATAGTTACATTATCCACCGTTAGAGGCGCTGATATTATTTTTGTAATGCATCATGGCGGCGGACAATTATTCTGTTCTGATTTGGTTCTGATACAAAAAGCTACCTATACCTAATGTTAATGTGTCAATTGAGGATGAAATAAAATGTCGTTTTAACACAAAATTACATTTTAAAAGACACACAAAAAACCTTTGAGTTCGAGTACGTTTGTTTGTTTTGTAGCTTATGAATGCTAACGATGGTGTGTGTAGTAGGGTACGTGTACCTAGCTGGAGGTAAATAATAATGCGTGTTCTATGCTCCTGAGTCGATAGTCGAATGAATAATTTATTTACTAAATTCGGGTTTATATACAGTGGTTAGGGACAAACAGATAGCCAAATAAGGTAATGTTCTCGTTCCTGTGTTTTGATTGGCTGGCGCGGTGCGACACTGCTCCCGTGTCCCGATATGTTTCCTAATTTGGAGTTGTAGACGAATAGCGCGTGCGATGTAAGTTGATGACCAAATATGGTGATGAATTTTCAGCGCGACGTATTCTGTAGTGGCTACAGTACTCCCTCCTTAGCGAAAGCGTACCGGTAACTTGATGTTCCTTCCGGAGCGAGTTTGTCTTGTGGCGGGAAGAAGCGCTGTATCAGGCGCGGCCGGGATGCGTAAACTGGATCGCGCGGGCGGCGTGTGCGATGCGGGCGGCTCGCTGCTGGCATAGGTACGATGTGGAGTGGTAATGACCAAGGGCTTTTGCTTGGGCGGCATATTCCTTGTTGCATCATATCTTCGAATAGTTTTCGTATTGTTCATAGCGATGAGGCGGGATCGGGCGAGCGCGGCAGAAGACTGGTGGGCCTTGAGTTTCGATGTAGTGTTCAACAGCTGTTTTCGGGTTAACTTTTGTCGGTGTTAGGCGAGTGATGCCGGGAAATTCATCTAGTATGTCGTGGTATGACTGTTGAACGTCGATACTTCGTATAGTCGGAGTGCTTGAGGCGCAGACTGGAGCGTGAATTTGGAGATTCGTGATTCCATCAACAAGTCTTCGATTTGTAAGGTCTACGACGAGCTGGTGGTGTTTGAGGAAGTCGGCTCCGATGATAGGCTTCGAGACGTCGGCGACTATAAATTGCCATTTGTATGGACGGCGTAGGCTGAGGTCGAGTTCGAGCGTTTTTTCTCCGTAGGTATTTATTGTTCCGTAGTGTTGTTCGCGGCGTACAGCTTGAAAGGTAAAGGCGTCGATTGCTGGCCTGCTCTGCGTTGTAGGACGGAAATATTTGCACCGGTATCGACGAGGAATGATAAGCCTGTCTTCTTATCAGTGACGAATAGGCGGTATGTTCCGGCGGCGTCGCTGTTGTCTGTCGATGCGAGAGTTCTAGCTTCCTTGTGGCAGGTCGTCGTAGAACGGGCAGGTGACGTGGGACGCGGTAGTGGGATTCGTGAGCGGTGATGAAAATGTGCCGGACGGTGATGACTCGACTGACGATGTTGATGGCTGTACCCGGTGTTTGACAAAGTGGCGGATCTGACTTTCTTGAGGTGCGCGATTTCTTGTGATAGTTTTCGAAGACTCTGGACGAGCTCTTGATAATCTTGAACGGTCGTGGACATCGTAGTGCTTGGTACATACAGTGCCAGTGAAATGAAGTGCACGATAAAAGTAACGCTGGTTGCGTAGAGATGAGCTGGAGTTCCTGGTGCACGGCGCGCAGCCGGGCAGAATTTTCTTCTGGTGGCAGCTGGACGTGGGTGCGGAGGATGTGGGCTCGGTGAGTGTTTCTACATCACTTGCTTAGGACGTCGCGTTGGTTGACGCTGGAGCTGGTGGTCCACGTGTCGCGTGACACGCGGAGTCGTCGGCGGTCACCACTGTATCACGTCGGGGTCACCACTGTAGCTTATGGATGCTAACGATGGTGTGTGTAGTAGGGTACGTGTACCTAGCTGGAGGTAAATAATAATGCGTGTTCTATGCTCCTGAGTCGATAGTCGAATGAATAATTTATTTACTAAATTCGGGTTTATATACAGTGGTTAGGGACAAACAGATAGCCAAATAAGGTAATGTTCTCGTTCCTGTGTTTTGATTGGCTGGCGCGGTGCGACACTGCTCCCGTGTCCCGATATGTTTCCTAATTTGGAGTTGTAGACGAATAGCGCGTGCGATGTAAGTTGATGACCAAATATGGTGATGAATTTTCAGCGCGACGTATTCTGTAGTGGCTACAGTTTTAACTCTTTATTGCACATTTAAATACAAGCAAATTACAAAAAAATATGCATTTATGCAATGCAAAATTTAGTGGTATCCCCTTAAAATTATAGGTATGTACTTACAAGAACAATCAGTATAAAGTTCCTTCTTTATTTTATTTTTTTATTAAACCTTTGATGTCATGGAAACTCTACATTAATGATATGGCCAAACGTTGATTGACACGTAATAACGAGTATCATTAAACGTTGACTAGTAAACGACATGGTCAGTTTTAGCTGGCCACATCATGAAATACAACACCCATTTCATGAAATGGTCGGCCACATCCTAAAATGACTAATTCTACGATCTAGCCATGACATATATAAAATAAAACCAGCATCTATATTTCAACAAATGGATTCCTAGCCTGACACTGTTTTTACCATAAAGTTTTTACAAGTAGGTGAACGTAATATTTCAGTGGCACTTTAATTTTATACAACGCCATCTATTGTTTGCCCCCATGAACCGCCTAGTCGCGTCTGAATGGCGACGGATTGACCAAAACTGAATTTATTTATTATTTTTAGTATTGAAGTACAACTATTTAATGGTTAACTAATAAATTAACCATTAAATAGTTGTACTTACAGTCGGACCTCGCCGATATTGCCGAAAGAAATCAGAATTAAATTTAACATGGCGCCGCCCATAACACAGATTGAAAAACATTGATGGCGCAATTATTTCAGATCTTCTAACTTTATTGTAGATGGCAGGTACTATATTGTTAAACTTTATCTAAAAATAAATTATGCGTTTAGTGACTTGTCTGGTACTGGCCACTCGTATTCTGAACTTTTTTTTTTATTTTCTTTTTTTTTCTGGAGTCCAATCAGTCGCCATCAGCCAGGTCTATAAGACCTAAAAAGAATAAAACTTACCTACTAAGCTTCTTAGCTGAAATGTCAGCTCCTCTGGTACCACATGTACTGGGTGGCGCAAAAGTACTGGCACTAAAGAAAATACTTTTATTTTTTTTATATGCCATTTTCTGTCATTCTGTTGTTGAAAATTGTGTAGTGAACAAATGTAAAATACACTGAAAATAAACATGGACCGTTTTACTCCCCAAGAACGTGGAATAAACACTATGGACTTAGTGAGGGACGCTTTTCCAGGCCGAGTTATCTCTCGTTTTGGCGATTTGCCTTGGCCTGCAAGATCACCCGATCTGACCAGTCCAGACTTCTTTCTTTGGGGTTTTTTGAAATCTCGGGTGTATGTGAACAAGCCACAGACTCTCGCAGCTCTAAAAGAAAACATTCGTCAAGAAATAACGAACATATCGCAGGAAGTGTTACGGCAAGTTATGCAAAATGTCATAAATAGGGCTCAAATGTGTATCAACTCTGGAGGTCACCATTTAAAAGACATCATCTTTAAATCCTAATGGTACGAAATTTAATGGCACAAATATACATTTAAAAAAACCTAAATCTAGTTTTCTAATTTAGAAAAAATGTTATAGCTGAACCAAATAGGGTCTTTACTTTTGCGCCACCCAGTACTATTCTTGCAATACCATGTTTTGTATTATTTTGTTAAGTAGGTACCTAGGTGCTTAACACTTAATTAGAACATACGAAGGATGGCACTCTCGGTACCTAATTATATTTAAGCTTTTGTCGTACTTTTTAAAAACTGTTTCTGTTTTTTAGTTTTATGTTCACGTACTTTTTGTTGTCTAAATTTAAAAGCTTTAATTTTTAGTAATAGAAAATGTGGTTCTATAGTGTTCCCAACTACTTAAAACATATTATAAAAGCACTCTTAATTTATGTGAAGCAAAGTAAAAATCACTTACCTTGTAATAATGCGTAATTTAATTATATTAGGTGCATAGGTATTAAACCTTATTTACAAACCTTATTTATAACACTTTCGACTAAACTAAATCAATTTTAATTTTCCTTAGCTTATTATTAGATATAGTAAATAGAAATTTGACGGAGTACCACGTTATCGATAAACATACCTACGACGGGCAGGTTTAGTCAGTGACACCAAACAGCTTTCCCCTATAAAAAATTGTCGAAATACGAAACGGCGTCCAATCTAAACCACGTGAATGCTCAATTTTATGCCGGCTGTACACACTCGTCGAGACACATCGAGACAGGGCGAGAGCGAGTGTGTTATGTGCACATGGCCGTCTCGTCTCGTCTTGCTCTCTCTCACCTCGCCTCAGTCGGTCTCGGTCGGTGTTTGCGCCCGAGTCAAAGGGTCTCGTACAAGTCTTGTTGGCTCTCGCGTGTGTCTCGAGAGCCTTCTCGGCCGAGACTCCCGGCGAGGGGCTCTCGGGGAGAGTGTAACCGGCATTAAGGGTAGACCATATGTTTTTCTATTCTTTAAAAAAGTTGTTCAGAAAGATGTAATTGGACTAAATTAAATTTTATATACTTGCACGCACACCTACTACAGTAATTTTAAGTTATTTGTATTCCCATTTACAGGGAGCGACCAAGCTGACAAAAGACGACATAGAAAGGGTATTTTCACTTTATGACAGGGTAAGTTTATCACACAGACATATCTTTAAAAAATAAAAACAGTATGTTTTATTACCTGCTAACGAAAATTCTTTTTTCCAGGATAACAATGGCTCAATTGAAAACGAAGAACTTCGGGGATTTCTTAAAGACTTACTAGAGTTAGTGAAAAAGGTTGGTATCAACGCTTATATTTTAAACATGTTTTAAATTGTCTACTTTTTGTATTATATTAGCATCTGCTCGCGATTTCATCTTCGTGGACTTTATAGCATTTATATTGAACAAGTTCGACGTGAGTGATTCTTCAAAAATTCAGACAAAAATAAGTATGCGTAGCGTAATAAAGGCTGGGAGCCTTTTATTATATATTTTTTCTCATATATTTTCCATGTACAGACAGCAATCAGTTACATTTTTAATACAGTTACAGTTATAATGGAATGTTTTGAGTGTAGGTTCAGTCCTTAAGATACCGTACAACTCTCCTTAAGGTGACGTGGGTTCACAATTTGCAATATCGTGCGTGTTTTTGAAAAATCACTGTTTTAAACTACTACAGTTTATACCTCAAAAAATTTCCTAAAAAATCTTAAGGATTTTCTACAGACACTCACAATAGCCAAAATACGATTGAGCATTTTTGGTTCGATAGAAAAAAATCACAAACATACCTCTAAATTTGAATAAATTTGCCTTTATAATACATATTACTATTTTATACAATCACCATACAAAATTATACCAAAAAATGAATTATCTAAATATCCATCCGTTTTGGCTATAAAAAAAAATTTAAATATAATACAAAAAATATAAATAAATAAAACGCAGTAAAATATTCGTCAAAAGAGAAGAAAGGCCCGGAGCCGTGCTCGACGATATTTCGCAGTGTTTTATTTATATATTTTTTGTATATTACAAAGGAAAATTTAGGCAAATTAGAGGTATGTTTGTGATTTTTTTCTAATGAGCCAAAAATGCTCAATCGTGTTTTGGCTATTGTGGGTGTCTGTAGAAAATTCTTAAGATTTTTATGTAAATTTTTTGTGGAATAAACTGCATTAGTTTAATAACAGTGATTTTTTAAAAACACGCACAGTATTTCAAATTGTGAACCCACGTCGCCTTAAATGAGGTATATTCTAATGGGTAGTATTTAAACGCAAATCAAAATTACTGATCGCACAGCAAAATACTCAACTGAAAATATTACTAAACAAACTGCAATTTATGTGGCGTAGCAAAACGGATAGAACTTTCCTAGCATTCGCCGGCCGCTGCCGCAGCACACTTGCTTCGCTCGCTCGGCTCGTGCGTGTTGGTCGCAGTTCTAACATAACCTAACCTATAGGTTTGCCCTAACCCAGTCAATTTGATGTGCAGTAATTATTTATTTGCTGTGCAGTCAGTATTTATGGTGAGATTGTTGATTTATTTGAAGTTAAAAAACGTATATAAATGATGAGATTAAATTTATGGGTGATTATTTATTTGATGTGCAATGAACACAGACCATACAGATCTGTGGCCATCAATAATATTCCTATTCAAATTATTTAAATATGAAGAAAAATGCATATAACAGGCACTCGTGTCTGCTAAAATTTTAAAGAAAAAAATATTCTCATTTTGCCCATGACGAATTGGGATTATTTGTCCCATTTGGAAACCAGCTACCAAATCCGGCTACGAGATGGGATTAAAGAATTCCTGTTTCGTAGCCAGCTTCGAATTGGGATTTTTTCTCCCATTTGGAAGCCAGCTACCAAATCTGGCTACGAGATGGGTCTAAACGGAAAAAAGTTGCTGTCAGTATCATAGACTAAATCTGTCCTTATTTATTTCTCATACCCTATAATAATATTGATTGTAGTTTCCTTCATTTTAATTTTACAACCTCCATGATGTAATGGTCAACTCGCTAGTCCGCCAACCCGGAGGTTCTGGGTTCGATCCCCAGCCAAGGCAAGTTGGAAAATGACCTTTTTAGGATTGTCCTGGGTCTTGGGTATATATGTATTTATTATGAAATACATGGTGACCTTTTAAACACCAGCCAAATTTTTGGAGCAAGTTCAGTCAATGATACTGAACTACTTTCTATAAAAAAATTACTAAAAATCGATAAAAATTTTTCGTCCTCCCATACAAAATCCGTTTGGCTGAGCGCTGATTTGTATAGGAAGGTGAATTTTTATTTTAGTCTTTTTTTAAATTGTTTTTATGGAAAGTAGTTCAGTTTAAGGACTCAACTTACTCCATAAATTTGGCTGGTGGATAAAAAGTCAGCCTGTAAAAGTAGTTTAAACTTACTTTAGGGGTAGCTCAATCGGTGTGATTTGTCCTTATCTATTTATTTATTATTAATTTTTATAAATATAAATCGAATTTCTCCACATATTTCCAGGACTACGACGCCCAAGATCTTTTAGAGTTCGAAGAGACGATCCTGCAGGGTGTTGAGTACAGCGTCGACGGGAAGATCAATCGGAAGCAGCTGACCATGATCCTCCTCGCTCTGGCTAAGCATCACCAGGAGGAGGAACCCTCGACGCCATAAGATAACTTGCACATTCTCGCCACTCCGTCCCGATATCCGAACGAATTTGTAGTGCGATTTCGATTAAAACTGATTTAGGTGCTTTTCAGTTATCACAATGCTGCGTCGAGCAGATTTCCTGCTGAAATTAAAACGAGTTTTTTCTTTTTTTATTTAACTATCTTTAATTTTAAATTAAAGATAGTTAAATATATAGACAAAGTCTCCTGTCAAACTTAAGGAAGGTAGGTAGTTATGAACAGTGTCACCGCCATCTATTGAGCAACTCCTGAACTAATTTTTCTTTTTAATGAACTGTCAGAAAATAGCCCATCGGCTTTATGCCAATGCCAACTTTTGCGGCAAATTAAAACTTTGGAAATAAATAAGTGCTGGGAAAGTGCAAGCGCAAATTTTTTAAAAATATAGCTAAATATTAGTAGAAACAAGTTTTAACATCTAACAAAGCCAAATCTAATGCCAAATATTTTAAACATAGCTTGCGTTCATGCGCAAATAGGTACATTACAAACTATTTTCATAAATCGTATAAATAGTGGTTTACAATGAATATCAGGTAAAAGTAGTTTTCCACATACATATCTACATATCATTCCATAACGAGAAATAGTCTATATAACGAATTTAACAGGATTTTCAACAAAGCCTTTAATTCTGAACTTAGTTAAAAAGAAAATTCAAGAAAGATTATAATGTACCTACATAAGTATATACCTCTATTCGGTGTACAATCTAACTTTAACTCTTATTTTAACATTGCTAAACGCGTGTATAAATATTTCTATTAGTGCGTCAATTCGGCGGCCAGACAGGGGAACTGTGAGGTGCCGTGTGGTACGAGGGAGGTACCGCGCAGCCTGCGACCCCATAACAATATTGCTGACTAAATCTTTATGAGAAGGTTGATTGTTCCGCGAGTCCTCGTCAGTTTTGTCCTCCACGTCAAGAAATTTGACTCACTATTAATATTTACACATACGTTTTTGAAAGAATAATTATTTCACTACTATCCTAAAAAACTCATGAATCAAAGGCTTGAGGGCCACGGGTCACTACCCTACCTAAAAGTAACACCAAGTAGCATTAATAAATCATTAAAGTCATCTTACCTATTTTCATGTTCCTAACTTCGAGGCGAATAGAATTTTAAATTTTGCTTGCACTTTGAAACCGTCGAACGGAAAACCAAGGATGTGTCGATGAATCATAATCGATTTATTGATTAAGTATTATACGTTGTAATATTTAGTTTGTAATAAAGCCGCGCTGTACTTTTTAAATATAATCTACTCAATACTCGTTTTTGAAATGTACTTAAATATCCATCACTTAATTTTGATTAATTAAGTACATTTACATTTCACGTGTGTGGTAAATACCTACATTGTTTATTTGAAACCTTAAAACCTACGTGACAAAAAATACTCAAGTATATGGCAATAATTATAAATGTTGCCATATTATGAGTAGGAATATTCGTTTTTTTTTCAATTCTAAAATAGACACAATTTTTATATATTTTTTTTTAATTTTTATTTAATAACATCCCTGGAGGAAATGCAGTGCTTAAATAAAAAAAAATCGGTGTAGCTTCATGTTAAATGTCGTTTGCTTACAACGGTGTGTGTAGATTTCCCTAATGAATGGTAGTAGATTCGCACATTATACCGCCCTTTTTAGATGACGTCCAACCAAAAGTGCATTTACACAAGATTTAAGGTACAATTCGGAGCCAACTGCAGACAGCCGCAGCAAACGACAAGTCGCAGCGACACTACTGGTTATTTCCACGTATTTCTATGAAATAGCTATCGCACAGTCGACGCGTTGCCGTGACTCGTCGCCGGGTTTGAACGTCGGCAACGTATTTGAACCTTTACAGATAATAACCAGATGGAAGGGAGACCTGGTGAAATTTTTGTCTGAATGAAAAGAGCTTGCAATTAAAGACAAGTAGAGAATTAAAAGGCCTTATTTCTCCACTCCATTTATTTTATTTTGAGCCAGATATTTTGAAGATCCTACTGAGGTCACACGCTGACTCACTCTATAAATCCCGTAATTTTAACAATAGTCATTGTGACCGCAATCAACTCAACTCTCTCAACTTATCTCTTCCTACTATGAAATAGTGGGAAGGAATCTCCTACAGGAATGGATATGATTCATTTTTTCTGTTTTAAAGCTGACGTGACCGAGATGGTTCTTATACCTATACATTTTTTTTTTCTTAGAGTTTTTTTGTAAAATTTTTAATTTTATTAGATACTTGTTAGAATATTGATTTGTTTAATAAATAATTGATAGCGTCAAACAAGAAGTGATTAAATACCGCTGGTTGCTGCCGCTATGTGCATGTTTTCGTGTAACTAACTTTGTGTAAATGCACTTTAAATCATTAATTATCTGACTCGTTCAAACCCCACGCACTCTGCACTTTTTTTAAATCCTTGGGGGAATTTCTGTGGCTGATATGATGATGATTATGATTCATCCAAAACATGCTGACATTGACAGAAGAGGATATTATTTAATAATAAACATGTTTGGATAGGTTTCAACTAGAGTTGCAACGAATATCCAGTCACTATCCGATATCCAGCCTATTTGGATCTTTTTTTGATATCCGGTCAGATGCCGAATATAAGTGAAATACATGCCGGAGAATGTTTGGTGATGTTTCAAACATAAATTTATTTATTAAAAGAAAAAACGCCATGAAATATATTTTTTACGTTGGAATGGTTCCATACCAACTTAGAAAATGTTGTCTGCGCGAATCTACTAAACTTAAGAGGACGCCTGATGCTGATAATCAAATTTTGCTCCCGCTTCCACGCACACAAAGGGGTCTTTGCACAATAAGGGGGCCAGCTAGGTCACTAAACATCTACCTGAAATTTGTATTTTTGGGTCGGTATCAATACCTAATAAGTAAATCCGATAAATTCGTAGCCCTTCTATGGTACATTTGGATCAAAATATCGTTATTAAGGTTAGGTGAGTTCTGCCAAAATGGCCGACACCCATTATGTCAACTGACCTGACATTGACAGTAATTACGAGTGACGTTTAAATCAGGTTGCATACGTATAGGCGCCATGTTAGTATCACCATTATACAATAATAAGCGAATTTACATATATAAGTATTTTTGTACAATCAAAATCACGAAATATATATATTTTCTGATGTTTGGGGAAGTGTACATGACCTAGCCTGTTGTGCAACATCCCCTTTACACTAGCCGAAGCGAGACAGCGAGCCATGCGGGGAAGGAAGAAACGCGGCGGCGGGCCAATGAGGCTGGTTTACGCGTTTCTTGTTTTTGAGGATTTTTCGTTTTACCAAGAATATTTAAGAGTTAAAAAAAAAATAAGACATATGATGACTGCCTTATGTTTAATACAATTATATTCCAAAGTTACAAGGGCTAATTTATTGTATTTCTTGAATCCACTAGCCGTTTTAGTAGATATAATTCGGAGGCAACTACGCAATTTTTTTCTATAGAAAATATTTTAAGCAATCGTGTTTTTGAAACATACCTATAATGACTAGGGTTAGTCCTGAACTTTGCTGTGTTTTTATTTAATAAATTTAATAAAAATAAATTTAAGTGAGTATTCGGTTATATTGATAAGTAATATTTAAGATCATACGCGCTCTTAATACGTCGAACGAAACTAGAACATTGCGTTGCGCGAAAATGCAACAGTCAAATTTAGTTTATTACCACAGAATACAGTAAGAGTAAACAGAACGGAATCTCCTAAGGTACGCGCAATATGCGTCCCCGTTCCCCGCAACCGCACCTCTCCCCCGGTTCTTGACGGCCAACGTGAGTCATCGAGGCGGAAACGGGGGAGAGGTGCGGGGACGGGGAACGGGGACGCCTGGGTGACGCATATTGCGCGTACCTTAGGAGATTCCGGCCTGTGTTATTACCTAATATCGCCGGCCGAATGTTCAGCGGCTGTTGCGAACTCCTTTTTTATTATTCTTTTTTATAGTATTTTAAATTATATTTTGATATTCCTTTTTGTTTTCTTGAAGTGAGTTGTGTCATGTCTACTATTTTCGTCAAAAAGTAAAAGCTTAAATTCGCATAATTTTATCATTTTTTTCTCTTATTTAGAACCTTTAGCGAAATAACATCGATTGGCAATAGCGGCGGATATTCGGCTATCCGGCCACTTCGGCTAGGCCGAACGTATCCGGTATCTGGCCAAAACACTATACGTTGCATACATACATACATACATACACTTACGACTTTATCCCTAATGGGGCAGACAGAGCATTTTGGTTCTTGCGGCTCTAAGCAGACAGAGCCCAGGGCCGCAAGACTCAAAAGCCACTTTTAGCATCCTATCTTACATATATAGTACTATCCGTCTGTTGCATCTCTAGTTTAAACCAAAGTCTAAAGTGCGGCCCCGTGCACACCACGCGCGCTCTCTCACATCGACGTGCATTTGTAGCAATACAGCAGACGCGTATAAAAAACGTTGTGTGCACAGGGCCTTAGCCTGCATTTCGTAAAATTTTGTAGTACGTTCCTTGGCCACCATTTGCGGTTTGAACGAGGCTAGATCAAATCGTTTCAAAAACTCAAGTCCCAAAGTAGTTGTTTATCTAGCAAAGATTATATTGATGTTATATGTATACTTATATTAATTTAGGTTTATAAAAATCAATGAAATATTTATGTTAAGTATAGTTAAATAACTATTGTGTGTATATTTTTTATAATGGATTCGTGTTATTAAACTGTTTTGTACATAAGAAAAAAATATGGTAAAATGGGTTATTTTCATCAAATCTCTAATCACTGTTGTCGTGTTATTGTTTTTAAAAGAGAAAAATAACGCAAATATTAATAAATTCTTGTTATAAGTATTTACTTACCCTTGTATACTTACATAAAAATTAACAAACTCGTTTTAATAACGTTTGTTATTTTTTTTATAAATACTAGGGTAAGTTTTTTAAATAAGTACCCAATTGTTATACTTATTTATTTAAGGTGAAGTAAGAAGCAAATGACCTTGAAGTGGCGCCCTCATTTAAAATAAATTATTAACTCGTAAATGTGGTGAAAATTTCCATATTTCTCAATGTTTGGCACTAGATAGCCCTTTAAATTATTTTATATACCACCGTTGAAAGTATTTACTTTAGTCTGTCTAGCTTTAAAACTTGCCTCCGCCAAAAGTGGCCACGGCAAGTTTTAAAGCTAGACGGATCACCAATAATAGTTTCAACAGCAGTTCATAGAATAATTTAAAGGGCTATCTAGTGCCTAACATTGAGAAATATGGAAATTTTCTATAATAATATATAATTTTTTATAAATAATATGGAAAAAGTTACAAATTTATTTCAAATGAGGTCGCCACTTCTGCTTGGTATTCACCTTAAAAAAATTTTTGTATTAACTTAACATTAATACATTGCAAAAGATGGTCTAAAAGTCTGTGTTGTGATGAAATGAACTAGCTTTAAAGATATACGAGTACCTACAGTTTAAACTAAAGCACAAAGTAATTATATAAGGACTTAAAAGTTCTATTCTCACTGCAGGGAGGTTAGGTAACTATTCTCTTTTATATAATAACTAGTGTCTTTCGAGCGTCGTTGTCGTGTCAGCAGCATTTGCGCAGCGTCGTCGACGCTATGTCGACGCTGCGACGAAGCCACGCCAGCGCTGGCCGGCTGCCGAACGGCCGGGCTTACGCAGCGCTGGCGTCGCGTCGCCGAGGCGCCAGCGCAACGTTTTTTGCGAACAAGTACAATTTCTAACATGGGTAGATACGGGTATTTATCGGATATTTACCCAATCTACCGGGTAAATACCCAAATGGGTAGATTGGGTGTTTATCCATCGCCCACCTCTAGGCGAGTGGATTGTGTTGCGAGTTGTACTTGTTTGCTAAAAACGTTGCGATGGCGTCGCGTCGCCGCAGCGTTGACGCTGCGCAAACGCTGACACGACGACGACGTTCGAAAGACGCTAATGTGGCTCTCTTACTCTGTCGATATGTAATCCTGTTGATCTCAGGAAATAACATCCGTCTTTTTATAAAACCATGGACGAACAAATACAACAGGACTGACAATCTTTATATTTTAAAGCGTAATTTGATTTTTAATTTAAATATTGTAGCTATATAGATGGAGCTACTAGTTCGAAAGAGTTTCGTTGTGGTGCCGCTTAGTTATGGAAATATGGCGGTATGAGCGTTCATTTTCTACGAACAAACAAGCGCCATCTCTGATTTTTCGTGGATACCGTCAGCTTAAGTATCCAGCATCCTTTGTATGGCTAGAGGGCGAGATAGTAGCGACATCTAGAATGAATACAGGATTTTATCTTTCTAGCAGAGTACGCTTTTTTGTATGGAGTTGTCAGTCTTACAGACTAATTTAATGACCTGGTTAAACCCATGATTATCCCAAATGAAGATGACAGTGACAACAGACATATTGTGAGAGGGGGAGATCTTCTTGTTTTGGGCGGATATTGGTCTAAACCAGATCCTAATTTTAATCTGCGTGTTTCTGTCGGTTGCTAGTCATTCGCTAGAGCGAGAGAGAGCGACGGAACGCCGCGGAATCAGCTATGCTGCCGCATTTAAAAATTCTGTTCCGTGCTTATAATAAGACGATAGGTATTAGTTTTACTACCACAATATCTAGTTACGAGACTACTTTTGTCCTTAAAACTATTTTTACTCTGTCTTCTTCCATACAGTTCCATAATCATTACATGTTTGCCACATTGTCTCCTTATCTTTCTCTTTGAAATAACTATAAAGTAAATTACCAGGTAAATATCATAGTCCCTACTGTAACTCTGTAAGTGACGACACATAACCTTGGACTCACGTTAAAATTAAATACTGAATATTTATTATCTGTTTTGTAATGATCAATCTGAATTTTATCATCACGAAACAGGCAGGCCAGCCTAAGTTATAACTATGCACATGGGCGCCGGCAGCCAAGTGCTGTCTGTAAAGGAAATAGGTACATACCTACATGTTAGTTTTCTTTTTTTAAGTTACTTAAGGTAAAGTGGTAGCATAAGTGGCGCCCTTATTTGAAATAAATTGTTTAAAACTAAATATGGTGATATTTAAAAATTTGATTCGGATTAATGTCTACAAAGACCTTCAAACTATTTTATGAATAACCTTTGAAAGTAATATTGGTAGTCCGTCTAATTTTAAAACGGTTTTTCGCCAAAAGTGGCCACTTTTGGCGAAAAACCACTAAAACTACACGGACTATTAGTAATAATTTCAAAGGTTATTCATAAAATAGTTTGAAGGTCTTTTTAGACATTGATCCAAATCAAATTTTTAAATATCACCATATTTAGTTTTAAACAATTTATTTCAAATGAGGACGCCACTTATGCTAATATTTCACCTTAAAATAAAAACTGAAGCATCTAGGTTGCTGTCTTTGTTCATTACCTTTATTAATAAATTCAGTTCCTATGAACAGCTAATATCTACTACCTAATATAAAATATAGAATTATACATATAGGTATAGGTATTATGTAGAATTCAGAGACAATGATTGCCTTCATTCAGACTAAGCCATTGACAGGACCATCCACTAAGACAATGATTGTCTTCATTCACACGAAGCCATTGACAGGACAATCCACTAAGACAATGATTGCCTTCATTCAGACGAAGCCATTGACAAGACAATCCTCTAAGACAATTCATGGTTTTCATTCACACGAAGCCATTGACAGGACAATCCACTCAGATAATGGATTAGCTTAGTGGAATGTCCTGTGTGCAAATAGGCCAAATGCCAACCTACGAGCTCTAGGTACCTCTCGGTAAGTATGTTTTCGCTGAGCAAAATATATTCAATTACTTAAATACCTGCACGATTCGAATTCTACATATTATACCTACATGAATAATTCTATATTTTATATTAGTCGATAGTATAGTATGTACAGCAGATGCACCTCCTTGAAAGTAATCCTGCCGGCGCCCATGAGTATGTATTAATTTTATTTTCTCTTGTGGCCTTTTAATATCTACACAAATTATTTCTTCGTAGAATGTCAAGTCAGCTCTACAAGTACTTACTTCTTACTTCTTCTTGGTTATCTCTGTGAAAGAAAATAAGTATACCTAATATATGGTTCCACTACACTTTGACTCTTATGTATTCTGTGACTACACAAAGAAAATGTGTTTTATTTTGTAAACTAATATAACAATTATTTTTTACCCACGACTTAGTTCACGTATGTCCACCTAATATGATCAGAAACTATCAAAATCTGTTATTCCGTTTGAGAGTTCCAAACAAACACAGAAATACACATCCAACTTATAACACCCCTCATTTTGCATACTTTTCTAAAACAACTTTCTTTGTGTAGCTGTGAAATCGGGCGAAACTCCACTACAGCTACTATTGAGCGAACTCATATACAACCAAAATAGGGTTTTATTAGCAACCTCCGTGGCGTAAAGGTTAACACGCTAGTTCACCACCCCGGAGGCACTGGGTTCGATCCCCAGCCAGAACAAGTCGGAAAATGGCTTTTTTCAAATTTGCATGGGTCTTGGGTGTTTATCGATGTAGGTATGTATATGTACTTATCACAAAATATAAATATCGTATTATTTATTTATTTATTATTTATTTTAAGGGTGGATTTAGTACATGATACCAAAAACAATATAAGGGTCATTTTCGGGGTACAAATTAGGTAATAAAAAAAAGTTTCAAACCTTACTGTGACATAAAATCAAATGAAAGGGCTTATTATGAGGATCTCAAATATATTTTTGTTATTTTTGTAAAATAAATAGTTTTGATTTTATTCATGAAAGAAGACGAAAATTGACCATTCCCCTTGATATCCGAAACTACTGAGCCTAAAATTTTGCAAAACATACAATATATAGTTCATTGCTTTTAGATTACAGGAAAACCTATAGGAATTCTATCAATTGTACGGAACCCTTTCGACGCGAGTTCAACTCGCACTTGGCCGGTTTTTATTAGCTTACGATCTCTTTCGCTGTGTCAATAACGAAATAATACTGGTTATTTTAATTCCGCTTAGCTTCGGTAGAGTCTCGCCCTATAAGAGATAGGTATATTTATGTTTAGGACTTAAGTACATATAGTTAGATATGTTGTGTAAGGAGATGACTCCATGCATGCAGTCGTGAGGTTAACGTTACGTGTAAGTTATTCGTTCCCATTGCCTGGCACTACATGTTGATATTAAGGTTGAATATAATATTTGTTATAATATATTTATATTTGTATACAATTGTGTTTTATTTTTAAAAATACAGTGGCACTGAGAATGCCGACAGAAGTGAAAACTTAAACAAGGTGGTGTCGGTAAGTGTCTACGTATAAAGTGTTTTTCTCCTTGACTGAACTTAGCAAAATAAGAGTTCACCACCGGGAGTGCGCTCTTATTTGCCGAGCCGTATTTTTTGCACCGACCTGATATCTAGTTATGTTGTTGATCGAAGGCTACACTCGACAAAAAGACGAGTATTTGTTATGCATTAGTTTATTGACTTTTACCGTCAAGTGCAAAAGAAAGTCTACACAAAAACAAACCAAACAAAACTTTCCTCGCACTTTCAATCAAAAGTTCTTACCTAAGTTATTTTAAGGTAAAAATAATGACTGATACGGCTATGAATAATAAATGCGTATCGCCAAAAGTGACAACTGCGGGTCACGGAGATGCAGTAGCGGCGTTAGGGTAGGACGCGGTTGGGCGACCGCCGAGGGCGCCAGATACAAAGGGGCGACAGGGGGCGTTTTTGGCCAAGGGGGGGTCACAGGTAATAATAAATATATAAATAGCGGCTGGTAAATGGCGGCAACTCCTAAACTCTTATTTGTATGCACCCCCCCCCCCCCGCTCCCTTCCTTCGTTTACAATGGGGCGGCAAATTTGAAAAATCCTATATCATACTTGCACCCCTCCCCCCCGTCGTCGGCAGAAATAAATCATATAATATTAAAGCCTAAGTCAGAGTCTGAATTGCAGTTTGGGGGGGGAGGAGGGGGGAATCTCACCCGGGGTGCTGGTAGAGCTAAAACCGGCACTGCGGAGATGCAAATGTTGCGCTGGATATGCGGAGAATCCTTCATGTACGTGATATAACTGACAAATAGCAAAAGTGTCGCCTACGCGGGTAGGGTCATGTCTTGCGGAAACCGGCATGTTACGTGGGAAACAAATGTACCTATAGCCATGCCGCCTCCGCCGGTAGACCCAAGAAATGCTGGCTTGATCAGGATGATATACATTGGTCTTATAACCACGGATGCTCAAGTCCGTGCGAAGTAGATAAGTAAAAGGCAGAAAATTAACCACAACCACAGAATACAGTAAGAGTAAACAGAACGGAATCTCCTAAGGTACGCGCAATATGCGTCCCTGTTCCCCGTCCCCGCATCTCTCCCCCGTTTTCGCCTTGAAGACGGGCGAGAGCGGGCGAACACACACTGCATGGCGCAAGTTGGCCCACAAGAACCGGGGCAGAGGTGCGGGTGCGGGGAACGGAGACACATATTGCGCGTACCTTAGGAGATTCCGTTCTATTTATTCTTACTGTATTCTGTGCCACAGCACAGCATTACAGCTAGGAATACGCTGAGATGAGAGAGATAGGCGTATCCCCAAAAATCTAACTTGTACGTATATGATTGGCGACGCCTATACGAAGTGTGTACAGTGTGGCTCGGGACGTCTTCGTATAGATGTCGCCTATCACATTCGCCCTGAGGAAGGCCGACGGGTGAGGTCGGACCATGTCCGCCAGTAGCTGATTACCCGTTTATCGCATATTATTAATGACTTCATTCACAGCTTGAACCTCCCACTGCTGGGAATAGGCCTCTCTCAATGAATGCCATTTACGACGGTCCTGGGCTACTCTCATCCACATTCGACCCGCGAATTTTCTGATGTCGTCTACCCATCTTGCCAACGGACGACCCACGCTGCGCTTGCCATTTATGGGCCACCATTCTGTTAATATTTTGCTCCACCTGTCGTCACCACGTCTTGCTAGGTGTCCTGCCCAACTCCATTTGAGTTCTGTCACTCGTTTTCCAACATCTTGAACTTTCGTTCTTTGTCGAATAACTATGTTGGGAACTCGATCTTGAAGTTTGATGCCTAGCATGGCTCGCTCCATGGCTCTCTGTGCAACTCTTATTCAGTACACAGCCTCATTGATTAAAAAGGCGGGTCTTCAAACATTGTGGGATACGGCGTGATTTGAAGACGTCTTTCAGTTTTCCGAAAACAGCCCAACCGAGATGGATCCGCCTATAGACCTCATTTTATCTGAGATCTTTATGGAAGGATAGAATATGACCAAGATATATGTATCTATCCACTGCCTCTAGTCTTTTAATTTTAGTAATGTCTAAGAAATTGTTATTTTGAACATTAATTTGTTTATCGCATATATTTTTTTTTATTTATTCTCCAAACTTATTCTATTTTACAGGTTTATACCGAATACAATAGAACAGCAATTATTACAGATCAATCATTAATAACACCATAACTTATAATATAAATGGCAACCTTTGTAAATTCACACTATACAATATTATTATCGTTTGTTCTCAGTAGCCCCTATTTATTTATTCATTTTATTTATTCAAGTTCACTTGGAAAATTAACAAACATACACATAAAAAAATAAGAAAAACATAGCACTTAGGTGCTACTTATTTCTGAAGAAATTTATATCTGTATCTCACGTTAGTTTACATTTAACTAAAAAAAAATTCAAAGACATTATTTGTAGAAATATTTATTTAACGTACCTACTACATACAAAAAATGATTATCGTCCCCAAATATCAATCAGATAATAATATCCGTATCCCCTGGCGGATTGTACCCTGAGAGTCACGTTGTTGTACCCTATTCCTCCAGCAGTGAGAGAGGGGACGGCGTACTGAGTGTACCCAACCTCATTGACTTGGATGGCTGTTATCCTGGTGGTGAGGTTCCCACGGTAGACGAAGTCTTGATATTGGATAGAGTTTGCGATTGGTGGCTGGTATAGGTAAGATCTGAAAAGATTAAAAATAATCAAGATTAGTACAATCATGATAAGCCGTATGTGGTTCCCGTTCCCGGCAGAGTAGACCATTCCAAGTCTTCCTGTGGATGTCGTAGAAGGCGACCTAGAAAACACAAGCTAAACAAGGCTTATAAACATCAATGAGACCTCTCCAACCCGCCTGGCCAGCGTGGAGAGTGTAGGCCAAATCCTCTGACTGCTCTGGCTAATATATGGCTCTGGCAGTACAGAGACGGTCGTGCTCCTGCAGTGGAGCCTAAAAAAGACCTGATCATGATTCAACATAATATAATTGATCACCTATTCTCTCATCGCGATAGCCCAAGACTACGTCACGAATGACACAGAAAGAGTTCATCACCAGGTCTTTCTGTCTTCACAGCAGGAGCACGATCCTCTCTGTACTGCTATAGTCATACTTGGCAGGAGCAGCTAGAGTATTTGGCCTAAACTCTCCACGCTGGTCAGACGGGTTAGAGGTTTCACTGATGTCCAAGCTTTGTTTAGCTTGTGTTTCCTAAGTCGCCTTCTACGATATCCACGAGATGACTTGAAGGGATTCTATTCTACTCTGCCGGGAACTACACGGCAACAACAACACGATAAGTGTTACTACTAAATAAATTGAAAGAATATATATCAAACTGACCTGTGCAACAGACGGTCTCCTGGGCTGATGTACCCCAAGTTGAGGTTGTACCTCAGAGTAGGAGCCTTCACGACTGCGCTGTGTGAGACTCCTAGCACAGAAAGGACTGCCAGTAGCAGAACAGCTTTCATCTGAAAGATTTTTCAGTAAAAAGGTGAGAATTTAAAAGGAATTGAGTAAACAACTGACTGTTACTATAATTGTTAAACCGTGTTTGTGATATATCAAATAAGTTATTTTTCTTTCTTTTTTTCTTTCTTTACAACGTCAACAAAAGGTGAACTGGTGGTCAATGCGTATAGCAGTTAAGATTTACCTTTTGTATCATAATCGTTAGATTATTGTGCAATAAATATTAATTAAATCAACAATAATGCCCTATTTACTCAGTGCAATTAAATATGAGTAGTTGACCTTTTGTTTAGATCATCATCATCATTTCAGCTGCATAACGTCCACTGCTGGACATAACCTCTCCCAAGGATTCCCAAAATGACCGATCAATGCACTTTCTGCTTCAGGCATGAAAATTACAGCCAAGAATGTCGGATTAATACGACAAACATTTCCGTGCCCATTTCGCGAGCGTCGTACCTATATATCCGACCAAAAACTATGGATATCCACCTATTCCTCGCCCTGGGAGCACGACAACTGATATAAAGTGACAGGCTAGGCGTCCAGTTAGGAAGCTGGCTGCTTTTGCTAAATGGACAGACATAAAAATAGTTTATTGCTTACCTTGGAACTCGAATTTAATATGACTCGGAAAAAAAATGGATCAACAACCGCTTCAAAACAAGTTATCTTGGCGCATCCCAGTATATATAGTGCAATGCAAAGAGACAGTGCCTTGATAACGATAAGATTAGAAACTGTAGGATCTGTGATTCATACAACTAAGTGAACAAGACACTCATTAATACACATATCTACAGTCAGATACACTCGAATCAAAAAAACAACTGTCTTAGATACAGCGATTACGACATATTATGCATACGCCTATGCCTGGCTCAATTACGGTATTATCCTTATGGGAAACAGTCCAGACGCGCATCTTCTACTCACCATTCAAAAGAAATTAATTCGAATACTAGGTACTAGCAAATATCCGACAATATGAGAGTTGTGTACCATATTTTCAGAAATATAATATACTCACAATACCTAGTGTGTACATATTTGAAATCAGTAAATTTGTTCGAAAGTATCCAGAATTTTACACACGGGGTGACCTAAAAACTAGATACCCAAAACGTCATGCAAACAGATTACAAAAGCCGAGGGCCCGCCTGGAACTAAACTCTTCGAGTACTTTAATCATGTCTATAGAAATTTACAACAAATTGCCCAAAAAACTAACAGAAGAAAAAAACGACAAAATATTCTTCCAAAAATTAAAACAATTTCTTATTAACGAAGCCTATTACGATATAAAAGAATTCCGAAAGGATAAACTATAAGTACTCGTAAATATAACCAGCGCAGTAAAAATATATAACCATTTTATTTTATAATAATTTAATAATAAAATAATATATAATAGATCTTATTGAAATTAAATCAATTAAATATTAATAAAGTGAAATTAAATATGTCAATAAATTAACTAATAAAATATAATAATTTACTCTAAATGTTTTAATTAAATAAATGATTGTATTTCATAATTAAAATAAATTTAGAACATAATGAGTGAATATGAAACTGGAAATAATTGATGTAAGTTATAAAGGTAAATCATAATTCAACACGTACTACGAGTAAATGCATAACTTCAAATTTTAATATCTATGAATCGAATGTCCAAAAATGTTTAATATACCAAATTTAAAGGTACTAATAACTACTTTAAAAAATAGTCGATCTAAATTACCTTTTGAGTGCGACCTCCTCTTCTCTAACCAAATTGCTGTGCCCGACAGGGTCCATAAAATGATTCTTAAATTGTATTGTTGTTATCTTATGTACTTTATGGTTTGCAATAAAATATTGAGTATTGAGTATCATCATCCGAGCGTATTCCCGGTTGCATCCTCAGCGGTTACGCCCGGGGTCCGCTAGCTAGCTAACCTAGGTGATTTGACGAGGTTATCTACTGGGCTCCTGCCGTCTGACCTCCGCAACGCAAAGGGTAGTACACCAGAACCAATCCTAGGATAGGTTTAAACAAACGCTAGATGGCGTTCGGGACCCACAGCTTTACATGCCATTTGAAGCACGGAATCATCTTTTGGATAATCAGGTGATTCAAGCCTGCAATATCCTAACCAGACTGGAAACTTTTCACAAAATATGCTTCCCAGTGGTATTTGAACCCATATTGCATCTTTATCCCTATCATATGGTAGATAGAGCCTGGGGCCGTTAGTCCCAAGGGCTACGTTTAGTCATGGTGGACGTGAATGTGAAAGAGAGTCAGAAAGTGATTAAAGGTTGCTAGCCGCATCGCTGCCATGAGTATTCTCTCCCGTTCCGTCGATCGGCTTGTACGATCTACGCGGGAAGAGTAGCAGCTGGTACTTTCTAAGTTTTTTTCCGTTCTCTCAGACCAACATGGTCTTCTCTAAAGACCTATCTCAAGATTTATCCATTCGCATTCTAAGTAATAAAGATCGTGTGCTGTTATGGTGTTATGTGTGCACCTACTTATTAGTTGATTTATATTAAGGTTATGATTCAGAAACAGAAAAACTATTATCTAACTACATATTCAATATCTATATGTAAATAGGGAAATATCTATTGTTAATTTTATTATCTTTACATGACAATATATACCTAGAGATAGTTTTCAGTGGAAATGATAAATTGTTTGAACACTTTGTTAGCCAGCTTATCAAACTAATCAGAATAAATAGTCAGTGAA
This sequence comes from Acrobasis repandana, assembly GCA_963576875.1. Classification (NCBI taxonomy): domain Eukaryota; kingdom Metazoa; phylum Arthropoda; class Insecta; order Lepidoptera; family Pyralidae; genus Acrobasis; species Acrobasis repandana. The sequence continues at coordinate 8,372,367 of OY756238.1, forward strand.
AGCTAAACAAAGCGACAAAGCTTATAAACATCAATGAATAATGATGAGACCTCTTCAACCCGTCTGACCACCGAGTAAAGCTTAGAGATTTTTTTTCCTCAGCTGACCAAAAAAAAGGTAGATTTTTTTGTTCTATTTCTCCTAGATTAGCATCAGAAAATTAATATTAGTAAATATTCAGCATTAAAAAAATCTAACCAAAACATTCAAATCGATTTCTGAAGTCGCTTTGAATCGATTATTAATCGGATCAATGTTGCCATCCTCACTACACTAGTAATGTCAACTGTCATGTTGTCAAACGCCGCGAACTCCGCGAAGCGCCGCGCGGCGCCGCCATTGCAAATTTCGATTTTGGGCTGTGTCGCGTGGTTTTATATTTCTACCGATTTATTTTAATTTGTAAATAAATTGACACCACAGTCATGGGCGTCAATGTTGAGACCATTTCTCCTGGCGATGGTAAGTTATTTATTGACGAATATTTCGTATTTATTCGATTCAAATGTCATCTATATAATTATGGATTTTCCGCTTTATTTCTTACTAGAATGTCATAAGTACAATGAAATCAGTTAAAAATGTATAATTTTTTAATAAAGACAATATAAAATTAGGGTAGTAGGTATATGATCTAGATTTTTTTATATTCAAACACCGTCTTGACCTAGTAGGTACTTACTGCCATCATCTACCTTTACACTGAAGACGCCGACGACGCCACCCAGCCCAAGGTTATAGCTAAAGTATTAATTACCAGTAATAGTACCTACATACCTACTATTTTTTACTTTATGCTGCCTTTACATTACGTACTACTAACTTGTAACTTCTTGGCATGTTGTTATTATTAGGGTGTTCGAAGCCTTCAAGGCTTCACCCAGTGAGATTCGGGTGACTTAAAGCTATAGTTGCAATGTCTGTAATATCTAAACAGTTCCTTTATCAATGTGTCATCAGTCAGTGTAATCAGTTGTGTATGTGTAAATGTAAACATTACACTTACTTAGTTATCACAGTAATGACATCATCATACATACATATTTCTTATCTTTTTTCACACAAATTACTGATAACAATTAAGTATATTAAATTAGAATTGGTTCTGGTCTACCCTTTGGGTTGCAGAGGTCAGACAGCAGTCGCTCTGTGTAAAAACCAGTAACCTTGTCAAATCAATTAGGTTAGGGACCCCGGCCTCTAAAGCATTACCGCTGAGGATGCAACCGGGAATATGCTCGGATGGCGATGAATCAAGTATTTTATGCACTACAAGTTTATTTACTTACTATCAGGAACTTGAAATTTATTGCGTTGCTGGTGGGACAACTGCCTTAGGTCCCTTAGTTGGGCAAAATAACTTGAATAATTACGATAAAAATTATCGGTCTGATCCCCAAAATCTGATACCCTAGTGGGTCCATTTTATTTTAATTATTTTCTATTCCGTTCTGATCCCCCGTCCAGGGATCAGAATAAATAATTAAATATTGTATTCTGGTCGGATCCCCAAGCATATCTTTGGTACAGTCAGTAACAAAATATTTGTACTGGAAAATATTTTTTGATCTGGTATAATAAATTGTCAGCTACCTTAAAGGTTATAATCTTCATTAGAATTTTTTATACCTGAAAAATAGTGCAGTAGAGAGTGATATACAATAGAAAATTGTTATCATATCGACCAAGTCCTCAGGACAGGTTTTATGTGATTGATTACTGCAATAATTGTCTAAAGAAAGTTTACTGTTAAGTATTTGATTTTTTATTGGTTAATTATTTACAATTTTATTTTGTTATCTAAATAAATGGTGCAATGATTATCTGTGATTGATTATTATAATTAATAAATTAATAAATATTTTTGCATCAACAACTGTTTTTTTCTTGACTGTACTAAACAGGTAGGGGATCAGGCCAGATTAATCAATTTTAGAGTGGATCAGACCAGACAAAAGTAATAATAATAATGAAGAGTAGATCCGTTTGGTGGATCAGACCGGAATAACTTGAATTATTGGTATTGTAAAATTGTAGAAAATATTAAATAAATACATTTTTTCAGAGGCGACATACCCAAAGCGCGGGCAAACGGTTGTAGTGCACTACACAGGCACGCTGACAAACGGACAAAAGTTTGATTCGTCTCGCGACCGCGGCAAGCCTTTCAAGTTCAAGATCGGCAAGGGAGAGGTCATCCGAGGTTGGGATGAGGGTGTTGCTAAGGTTTGCTTCATTTTTACATCACCCTACTTTTTCATGTTTATAAAATGATATGTTTTAAAAAATGCAACTGCAAACACGTGTAATTGGAGTACAATCTAGAACAAATATGTATTGTTGTTACCTGGACTGGAATATGTACAGTCTTATTATAAAAACAGGACTAACTTTGTTTCTTGGTTTGTATCAGACTTCGCCAGAATGCTCACATTCTTACCCTCCTCCACAATATTCTTTTTAACCCAAATACTCCACAATATCTTAAGGAACGTTTTCTTTTCTATAAAGATTCAAATACTCGTGAACTAAGATCATCTTTAATCTCAAACTGATTATACCAGTTCATAGATCCTCCTTTTACGCTAATTCATTCACTGTACAAGCGGCAAGACTGGAATGCCTTGCCTGAATCAATTAAACATGCGCAATCACTTTCTGCTTTTAAAAATAAAGTCTCAGTTATATTTGGAAAGTTAATCCATGTTATTCGTCAACCCTTGTTCCGTCATTCCTACATATCTGTAATATATATTTATGTATATATTATTAATAATTATATACTTATATTATATATATTTATATGCATGCATGTATGTATTTTTTTATACTTATATATATTATGAACCTGTTATTATTTGTTATTGTATTTTAGTCATGTACAGACGTTTATTACGTTAGCAGACGGGATGTCTGCTAACGTATTTTTATATTCTCTCCATCCATCGGTTGTCTGGAAGAAATCGCTTTTAGCGATAAGACCGCCCATTGTACATTTTAATGTATTTTTTATTGTTATTGTATATTTTTTCTATTATTGGTGTACAATAAAGTATTACTTACTTACTTGGTTTAAACCATTATCCGCCCAAATCAAGTTTACATTGACAGATGAGGTAGTGTGATATTACTAGTTGTCAACTTGATTTGGGCGGGTAATGGTTTAAACCTAGTCTTATTTTTTATTCCTTAGAATTCTGACATTTTAAAAGTGTTGCAACTAAAACAGCTAACAACAAAGTAACAAGTTAGGCTTGTTTTTATAATAAGACGGGTATTGTTTTGTTTGTAATCTGTTTATGGTTCTAATAAATAAATCTTCATCTTAATGCTTAAACAGTTGCATCCTCAGCTACGCTGCTTTGGAGTCCAGGGTGCGCTTTTTCGTTTTATCTTCTCCAAATATAATATGCATGTCAATGGTCACCCAAGGATGCCAAAGACCTTGCGAAATGGAGAAGAAATAGCCGAAACAGTTTAAATGATTGGCAAAATTTTTACGACCGGCCACCTGCCTGACGACAACCCTCTGGGAATGCATTTGTACGAAAAGTGTTACAACCGGACGCCCACCGACGTTAACCCTCCTTGGCAATGCAGTTGTAGTACCTATAATAGTAGAAGATGTTTGTGCTTTCTTTAGTCGCCTCTTACGACATCCACAGGAAGAGATGGAGTGGTCTTATTCTAAGCCGGAAGCCACACGGTTTCTAAGAAATAAATAAATGGAAGGAAATCAAAGGTCAAAATAGGTTGGCAAAACATGTGTGTGGCACCCCTGGTGTTCCAGGCTGTGTTAAATTACCATCAGGTCTACTTAGTTAACTTTGTTTTTCTGTACATTTTCAGATGTCTGTCGGCGAGCGAGCCAAGTTAACCTGCTCACCCGACTACGCTTACGGCCAACAGGGCCATCCTGGAGTCATCCCACCAAACTCAACACTCATCTTCGACGTAGAACTTATCCGTCTTGAATAAACCATTTACATCACGTTAGACAATCCAAAGTTAACCTTGTTCCAATGCCCCAAAGTTTGTTATTGCTCAATTGGAATCTTTCTATTAACACTTGTAAGTGTAATAGCTGTTTCATATTTAGTCACATACTATACTAAGTTAGTTTACTAGGTTTCAGATCGCCAATAAAAGGGTAAACTAAGTTACATTCCCGTTGCATTTTGTCAATTTTTCTTGTATGTAAGAATGGAAATGTATTTTGTACCTGTTTATTTTCAATCATGTATTCAAGGCACAAACATTCTTTTAGCATAATATGGTACCTTTTATGATCCTTTCCAGTGCATTTTTGGGATTTGTAAATAATTTAAGCACAATGTTACGATTTGTGTAAGCATGGATTATTTCTTATGACCATTTAAGCTTTATGTACACAACTACGATGAAATAAAATACAGTGAAAATGACATATTTTGTTTGAAATCAGCTACCCGCCCCGCCCCGGCCTCGCACGGGTATGGATAAATAGATAATCTAAGAACAATTATACAGATTGAGCTAGCCCCAAAATAGGTTTTAATGTGATGCCGCGGTAGCGGCCGGCGAGTGCTAGGAATGTTCTATTAATTTTACTAGGTTAGGTTAGAACTGCGACCAACACGCACGAGCCGAGCGGGCGAAGCCAGCGGCCAGCGAGTGCTAGAAAAGTTATATCCATTTTACTAGGTTAGGGCAAACCTATAACAATAAAAATCGTGGAATAGTTCGGTAAATCAAATTCGATATCGAAAAAATCTGTATTAATAGACACCCAGTTATATTTCATTATGGTAACCCTACACCAAATCCTTATTATGCATGTGTCGCAGTTGGGTAGTTCGGTTTCGTCAAACAGCTGATTATCGCTACTGTTTCAGAAAACCGCTAGCCGTTTGGAAACGTGGTTAGCGGTTTAAATGAACGTAACACGTTGCGCAATCTTAGACAATCTAGCTGAACGATATTCGGCAAAACCGAGCTGTATGCCAAACAACTAGAGGTTTCGTGAATTAGCGGTTTATACCATCCAACTACGACATATACACAACATGTCCTGGCTGGGGATCGAACCTAGAACCTCCGAGTGGTAGACTAGAGTGGTTATCAATATGTGGGTATGAGATCAACTTGCAACGAAATTGGTAACTCATTGGAAGATGGTTAACAACTTATCTTTCAGTGCAATCTTCAAAGGTCGGCAGTCATCGTTGTAATCTGCACTTTTAAAACGGCTACAAAAGTGTCATCAACGAAGGTTGGCAAATACCTATTTGGAATAGGCTACAAAAGTACAGATTCCAATGTTGATTGCCGACCTTCGTTCAAGATTGCACTGGGAGATGGGTGGTTTGGTACACACTTCCAGTCCAGTGCAATCTTCAACGAAGGTTATAGGTTCATGGTGACTTTTTAAACACCATGCAAATTTTTGGAGCAAGTTCAGTCCATGATGAACTACTTTCTATAAAAAAATTATTAAAAATCAATAAAAAAAATTTCGTCCTCCCATACAATATCCGTTTGGCTGAGCGCTGATTTATATGGGAAGGTGAATTTTTATTTTAGTTTTTATAGAAAGTAGGTCAGTATCATGGACTGAACTTGCTCCTACAATTTGACTGGTGGTTAAAAAGTAAGCCTGCATAACCGCTGCACTGATGTGTTACCTAGGTACTCAGTGCATCGGTTATGCAGGTTATACTCAGTGAATTAGGAATAGGGATGGCGTACTCTTGTGCCATTGGCGTAGTAGATTACCTATATCAAGTACCAACTAAAGTAATTAGGTACCGAAGCGAAGTAGTCCAGTAACTATACTCCAGACCTTGCGTCAAATCCGTTAGTTCTAAGAGATTTTTTGCAGACATGTTGACCTAATGAATAATCACAGTTTGTGACCTCCGAGCGTCGCAATCGTCGTCTGCAATCTTCAACGAATTGCGATCTGTACTTTTGTAGCCTATTCCAAGTATTGTAGCCGGCAGTGGGTGCCAACACCATACAGACTATTGGAAGGAACGTAAATACCTAGCAAACTGGTAGACTAAACCATGCGATAATCCTAGTCAGGATGCGAAATAATTGAAGTAGGTAGTTACAAATAAAACAGCCGATTTTAGTAATTCTTGTTTAATCAATCCCGGACTCTCGTCGAATTAATTATAGACATAAGTTTCATATAACTGAAATACAAAATCTTGTAATAACTATTCTTAAACTAATTCTATGTCAACCTAAAATATCTTTGCTTATCTTCTAATTTTGCACCAAACATGCGTGTATACAAAGCTACAAAAGTTGGCCTTTGAAATTAAAGAAAAAATCAATTAATGGTGACAATCTATACAAAATAGCTTGCATAATATGCAAATTTATATAAAACTGTATGTACATACATACATAAATATTATCACGCCTGTTTCCCACAGTTGTAGGCAGAGGCTGACAGACTTCTTGCTTGTTGCTACTGTATGTTCTCATATTATACATAGTATTGAATGAGAAAGGGAGAAAGAGCCATCAGAAGCCTATTATTCCACCATGCTTTTTAGGAACGTACCCATACTACGATTTTATCGCCAGCCCGAATGTGTGTTTCGGTCACCATCCACAATATTTGCTAAGACCCCTCTCTCTCTCCCTCTAGTTTTCACGTAGTACTCCATAAATATGGTTTTTAACATTTTTTGCAAACAGAAATTAAAATTATTTGGCTCATGTCTTTATTAAAATACGGCGGTTAATCTATATTCACCGCCGTATAATGCCGTATGAAACGATATAAATATATAAACGCCGTATGATAATAATTAATATTTTGCAAACAACCAGGCATTAGATAGCCCTTAATTTTTTTTAAAATTATAGTTGAAAGTGTCAGTCCGTCCAACTTTAAAACGCGTTTTTTGGCAGAAAAGCATTAAACAATTTATTTTTAAAAAGGGCGCCACTTCTCCATGGTATTCGCCTTAACAAGTGAGAGTGGTCGTTGCGAAACGCTAGCATAGGTAGCTTTTCTTGAAAATATTTAAATTTTACTATTTTATTTTACATTACGTGTATATCAAAGTTCTTGACGAGTTAGTACCTACCTGCAAAAAACTAATTACTGAATAAATATTTTATTCTGTAACAATTTACAATGCTACAGGCATATTACAATCTGTATGTAGAGTAACTATCTGCAATGAATTTATTTTTTTATTTCTATATTATATGAATTATCACCAAAAATATAAACTTTGTGATAAAATTAAATATACTTTTTCGAAACAAAATAGAAAGTCTTTTATTCTCATACAAATTATAATCAAATTAAAATAGTAATTTGATTATATCATACGAACATTACTAACAACAAAAAAAATAGAATAACATAACTATTATATATAGACGTACATAAGATCTCATTGCACTTAAAATTAAGATGGTGTGTTACATTTGACAAGTGTTTTTTAGTTCCATACACCCCACTGGGGACGTATCCAGTGGTGACAATTTGGACAAAAAAGTCCCATTCGCCATTTTTGGCTGTGCAGGACTGCGACATAGTAAATTAATATGTATGTAAATTTCTGATAGAACTTTGTAATTCAAATGCATTTACATAAATGCTGTTAACTTTTCAATGAGCATGCAAAATGAATTTCAAAATCTATTTTAATAGTTTTAAAATTTTCTAGCTCACATAATTTTACAAAAATACGTTCTACAGTATAAATTATTCATTTCCTTAAGTTCTATTTCAAAAAACCTTGCAGTGTCTTCTTATTGCACCGCAACGTTTCCATTAGTAAAAATACAATCTTGATTTTTGATAAAAAAAATGTTTTGTACAAGAAAAATGAATGCACTAAGTACATGTACGTAATGAATAGTTAATTATTTATCAGACACTACAAGATAGAACATTTATGAAAAAATCTACATTAGGATTCAATAACTTATGCTCGGAAAGTTATTTTTACAAAAAGATACTTTAGTCGCATGTCTAATTGTTGTACAAATCTTCTTTCTCTTAATCAAATCTGTTCTTTTCCACTTTTCGCTTGTTTTTAAGATTTATTCTTACTCTCCATTCAAACAAGTTTTATTACACAGATCAATCTGAAAACTATTTCCGTTACAATACAACTGATATTACTCTGTACACATTCCCACATTTGTAAGCAATCTGAGTTATTAAACTGTAATTGATTACAGTTTAATATTGAAGACCTTTTTCATGAAGAAAAAAGATACTTTAGTCGCATGTCTAACTGTTGTACAAATCTTCTTTCTCTTAATCAAATCTGTTCTTTTCCACTTTTCGCTTGTTTTTAAGATTTATTCTTACTCTCCATTCAAACAAGTTTTATTACACAGATCAATCTGAAAACTATTTTAGTTACAATACAACTGATATTACTCTGTACACATTCCCACATTTGTAAGCAATCTGAGTTATTAAACTGTAATTGATTACAGTTACAAACAAATAGGTACCATTTTTTCCGTATTTGTAACAGTTTTTTGCCATTCACCACTGTTCATATTTTCACATTACCATGCTTCTGTTTTTGTATTTTATAATATAAAAAATATCATCTGCTTTATAAAATATGATAAATTTTATCTGCAATTATATGATAGATAGAAAAGGCCAAATCTTCAATCGAACTATGGGAAAGAACAGATAAATATTTTAATTGGAAATCTAATCTCATCCATACTACTAATCTTACTTCTAGAGTATTACAAAGTTAATGTTAGCAGTTACACTGAAAACATTACAAGGAACTCAACTATTCGAAAACTGGGAGTAGCCGTAGAATTTACTTCAATGCATAAAACAAAAACACATACAAAATGTTTGTGACCATATAAAAATAAGTACAAGGGTTTAGCCCATTTTTTCAATATTTTTCATAGGGATTCTTATACTTCTTGAGTTTTTTAATGGTGTTGATGAAGAAACGTTTAACCCCCTTAGAAAACACAATTTCAAGATCCTAAATATCAGAAATAAGTATTGTTTTTGTAGAGTATTGTTTAAATGTTTATTAATTTCATTTAAAATAAAAATAACCTTCCTATCTATGCCATGCATAGAAAATAGGGTTAAAAATTTAAAGGGCGAATTTTAAGACAGAGGAAATTGTATAGATTTACAATGTCATGGAGTATAGAGGTAAGGAGGAACATCTTGTGTATCCAAATGTGTCCGTCAAAACGCGTTAAATCACACCAGCTACAGTGGCGTTAAGGTAGCCGGTGGGTAAAATATAAAGGAAGCCCCTAAAATATGAGTCTTTATCCAAGTAACTTTTTACCAACACACATTTTGCCTAGAAATGTTATATTATTTACAAAATCTTTTTAACAATTAACACTATATACAGGCTGACTTTAAACCACCAGCCAAATTTCTGGAGTAAGTTCAGTCCATGATACTGAACTACTTTCCATAAAAACAATTAACGAAAAACTAAAATGAAAATTAGCCTTTTCATACAAATCAGCGCTTAGTCAAACGGATTTTCTATGGGAGGACAAAAAATTTTCATCGATTTTTAATAACTTTTTTTATAGAAAGTAGTTCAGTATCATGGACTGAACTTGCTCCAAAAATTTGGCTGGTGGTTTAAAAGTCAGCGTGTATATACATTCACAAAAAATGTTAATAAAAGATCACGAAAATTAACACTTGCTACTCTAGAGCCATTCTATATATAGAGATATGAAATGGTCCTACTAACCTTTATACTCCATGACCTATGTTAACTGTGAATGTCACGATGCGCACTATAAAACTGTGATTTTAGTCCTGTACTTGAAACGCACATTAAACGTAAATGCTGTCAGGCAATATGACTGGATAGTATATATTTTACGAGTTCGGTAAGGGTTTTAGTGGGCCTAAACTCAACAATCCATCAGCACCAAGTGCCTGAAGGTTATTAGACATGCCATTATGTACGGAAACCACTGGAATTCCGAAGCAGCCGCTAGCCTGCTCCCTATTAGCCAGTGGAATAAAACTATAGATACCTAAACTACTTAGCCGTTTCAAATTATCTTCTTGAGAAAGATCTACAACAGGCAACCCTAATTCTCTATTAGGACCAGTGACATTATGGAATACCCTCTTATGATGCTGTAATTGCAACGATTTGGGGTACGACGCGGGGCACTCGTCGCATTTAAACATTGGAATCTTACTCTGAGGGTGAGCATTCGCCATATGAACTTGCAAGGAGTTCTGATTCATAAACATCTTTTTACATATCTTACACGACAACATACCGCCCCCTACCTTCGCTTCAGGTATAGAGAAATTACTAGACTTATTTGCATGCTTGATGCTCATGCCTGCTCCAAGGTTAGGAATACGGGGCACCGGTCGTTCAGGACTTGGCGACCGACTTTTTTGTTTTTGTTTAACGCTTATCCCTCGCGATGCCAACGCCCTAGCCATGTCAGTGGCTTCCCTATTGACAGGTTTCTTCGTTATAGATATTTGGTTACCGAGATTCAGTTTGTCTTTGGCCCCTTGAACGCTTTGGATCATAGGTAGGCCGTCTCTTTGTTTCTGCATTGCCATGACTTGACAATCCTCGTTGTCATGCTTGCCTGGGAGCAGCATATCGGGTCTACGCTGCTTCTGCCCTGGAGCGTTCATCATTCCTCCTGGCCTCTTTAGCGGCATTCGAGGACCACCTGGTTTGCCGCCTCGTACTTGACCGTGCACTTGTATGCCGGGTCTTATGGAAGGCCGAGCGCCCCTGATCGTACTTGGCATCCTAGGTCTAGTTCCAGTCACATTGGCGCCAGGAGCCACTCTAATTTGGTTAGGCGGGGGCATCTGTCCTCCCACTACTTGCCCAGGAGCAGACATTTGCGATCCCATGTCCTGACCTTGCCCGCCGACCAACTGACCCGGAGCAAATGTTTGAACGTTCTGTATCCTAACATTATTTCCTGGAGAAGGCTTCATTGTGCCGCCGGGACTGGAGGAAGGCACGTATTGATTAGGCATTGATCCAGGCGGCCCCATCTGGCCCATCGCTGCCGCTGTAGAGCCAAGAGGCGATTGGAGTGAGTTGTTCATCATGCTGGCAGAAGTTGCTCCATAAGCCTGTTGCATATTTTGAAGAGGAGAAGCAGTAGAATAAGGCGTTGATGTTGAATATGAATTAGGAGAACCAGGGAAACCAGCTTTGGACATCGGCGGTTGACCATATTGGCTAAACCCTGTCTGACTCATGTAGTGTTGGCCTGGATACTGCCCCGGCATTGTCTGTCCGGCAGCTCCATACATATTAGTCGGCGCTTGCGGATAGCCAGCGGCTCCAGGGCCGTAAGCATTGTAGGGTTGTGGCGGCGGCATCGCTCCCCCGGCGCCGGGGTACGCTTGAATATTTATCATAACATTCTGTTGATGCGTGAAACCCGGCCCGCTTCCCATACCTGATAATTTGCCAACTTGTTCAGCGAGCTGCTTAACTGGTAATAAGCTAGAGAGAAGATTTGAAGACTGACTGTAAGGAAGAAGGGAAGAGGCGGCAGACGGCGCCACAAGACTCATGGAGTGACCAGTCATTCGTATGTGATCTTCCAAAAGTGACCTTTCCGTAAACCTCGTATTGCATACATCGCAGGTCTGCTGGGGGCCTAAAGTATCTATGGAAATATATTCACTGGCATCGTTGAGCGCAAGATCTCTTTCTTTTTTCGTCGCAGAGGACAACAAGCTTTCGAAGATTTCGTCTGTGCTTTTTTCTAGCAGATCAAGTGGCGGTTTAGAATCAGGCGCATTCCAATTAAAACTGTGTTGTTTTTCCGTTGAAGGTGCGGAGGAGAGACGTGAAGATAACATAGGAGTGGTGTAGCTGGACTGAGATGCAGGAGTAGGGTACGACGTCGGGGGATAGGTCAGGGTCGGATTCTCTGTTTTTGGAATAATAGGTTTGATATCAGGCGCTGGAGTAGCAGAAACCACACAACAGTCGTCGTCATCGTCACCAGAGTCCCCATTTATTTCTATGACTGTCATATCTTCGGTTTCTTTTTTTGTGACAGGTAATAGAGGAGCTGTATTAGGTATGAATGCAGAAGAGGCGTGATTAGCGAATAAAGGTTGGGCATTTGTGACGGGTTGTGATTGAGGTTCACTTTTTACTGAAGTTATAGTTGGCGTTGTCATGATTGGAGGAGAGCTCCTCTCAGTTTTAATAGGTGTTGAAAAGAGTGGTGTTGTATTACCTGCGGTTGTGTTCTCTCCACTATCCACTTCTTGTTTCACCACTACATTGTCCATATTCACATCTCTAGATTCACAACGTCCAGGTGGTGGGGTGGGCGCTGGTTGTGGGGTAGGCGTTGGTGGCGATTTTTCTTGCGATGACCGTGTTTCTCTTTGTAAAGGAAGATTGGCTCCTCTTTTGGGCGTTTGTTTCACGGCTGGCCTTCCAGGCTTCGCCGGTTGTTTCGCTTCTTGAACTGCCGGGGCCGACTTTGTAACCTTAGTTGGCTGTTGCACTGGTTCTGTTTTCGGAACTTTTAACGGCGGCTCGGTTTTTACTTGAACTGCTTTACCCTGCAAGTTTTTAAGCGCTGTGGCTATTTTTTTGTTAATTTTGTCACCTTCACTATCAGTTTTCTTCCGACCTCTACCTTTTTTAGGATTTTCATCATCATTTTCTTCTTCCTCGGCGGATTCTTGCTCCGCTCCAGACGCCTCTTGTTCTCCTGACTTGTCTTGATCTTCATCTTCGTCAGCTTCCTGATCATCCTTACTCTCCTCATTGCCACTACCTTCTCCGTCTTCGTCTTCTTCGTCAGACGCTTTGAAATCTTTCAATCCATTAACAACTTTGAAAGAATTTGTGTTACTCCCATCTGATTTCAGCTTAAGTTTAATACCACCTAATTTCCCTAACTTATCCATAACGTCATTGGAGTTTTGTTCGCCTGGTTCCTTTTTGATCGGAGTTAAATTCTTTTTAATTGTGAACCCTAAGCCACTAAGTTTACTAAGGGCCGAATCAGAGCTTTTGGGTGGTTCTGCCGCCGGTTTTTTGAGATTTAGTTTCATTATTTGGGATATATCAAGTTTCTTAGGCGTCGATTTCGGGCCGGCATTTTGTGGCGGTGATTGTTCTTCTTCATCAGACCAGTTTTCATCTCCTGACGGAGGAGTATCTTCGTCGTCGGACGGCAGCTTGTCGAGCACCACCGCGGGCAGCGACACGTGTTGGATGAGATGAGTTTCTAACTCCTCCCAATTGGGAAAATCCTGATCACAGGTATTGCATCTGTGCTCCTGCTTAGGCTTTTTAATTAAGGCTCCTGACGACTGTAACTTTTTTAATAGAACTTCAACATTGTTATTGACGGGTGCATTTACTTCTTCTTTTGCGGGTGCATTTACTTCCTCTTCTTCTTGTTCTTCGTCTTCCGGATTCTCTTCTTGCTCTACGGATTCCTGAGCCTCACCATCTGAAAAAGTAGAAAACGAACACAGATAATTTACATTTGTATATGTATAAGGCAAAGTATCAAGTAAAAAGCAAAGGAATAATATTATTTTGAATCATATGATTCGTTAACAGTGGACTCAGAGGACATAAATAAATTATTTTTGTAATGTGTCTAATACGCGACATTCTTAAGCCTATTGATTGCAGCCAAGAAAAATACAGGCTTTTGTAGTTGAAATTCGCACTCCAAAACCCGGTTTCGGCCGGTCCTACGACCGAACCCTACAGGCAAATACAATACAACTTAACTACAAATGCATTTGATTTCGGCCAGGAAGCACTTAGGCTTTTGTAATTTAAACTCACATTCTGATCCCCAGAGCGTTACGGCCGGGCCGAGCCCTAAAGGGTATTGGAAAAAGTAAATAGAATTAACAAATGTCTGTCCATTTCGGCCAGGATTCTGGGACTTCTGAGTTTTGTTGTTAGATCTTAAAATACTTCAAACCCCAGTGATTTCCGTTTCAATCGAGTCATACTTTTTTTTTATTTTATTTTAATAATTATTTTTTTTACAACCCGACTGCGAGATCAGCATTAAAAATCTGACACCAGTGATGGCCACCAACACACACAAACAAACACATAAAACAAACAATATAATAAAGTTAGATTAATTAATTTATTAATAATAATTATGTGTCTATTCATTCCAAAATTTGTTGTGTCAAAATCATTTAAAAAATATGTTTTATTTTCGAACGATCAAACTAAGACTCCTCGCTAGTATGTGACTAGCAAATGGGAGGAGGGAACTATACTGGACAACAGTTAAGAAGCATTTTACACTTGGTTGGCTGTCTCGCTCGCACATTCAAATATATTTAAAGATTATTAAATAATGTGTTTTATTTTTATGAAAGTGTTTTATTATAATATCATGGATATTTAAGACGTTTTTATATTGTAGTGTGTAAACATTGACTACATCGTAAATTAGTCGATCAAAACTTTTAAATCTTTGATCAACGATGTAGTCAATGTCTACACAACATAAAAACATGTCTCAAATATCCAGGATATAATTATCTAGGTTAATATTGAAACACTTTTTAATAATATTTAAAAATGTTTGATTGTGCGAGCAAGACAGCCAACCAAGTGTAAAATGCCTCTTAAATCATAATTTGGGCAAGATTTTTGAAGTGAAAACTTCTTTAGCGGCGTTGTGCACTTTTTATGTAATGGGTAAAAAATGTTAAACTCGCGTCAGGACACGTGTCCTGATCGAAAAAGACGGATGGAAAGTAGACAGCCGGCGCGGCGTAGGAGAGGAAGTATCCCCCTCTCTTTCTACGGCGCGACGAAAATGTATGCCTGCGCCTGCTGTTTCGTTTAGCTGGGAGATAAAACTTTTTAATGTAATATAAATTGTAATGATTGTGTACGATAGCGCAATAAATAAATATTGTATTCTACCACATAAATTATAGTACTAGCAAAATTAGTCCCTAACCATTCCAAAATATCAAAAATGCACAACGTTAATATTCAAGTTTTCACTCCTGCCGGCACTCCCGGAGTGAAACCCGTCGTTTTTTTTAGACACGCGAAATGTTTTTTAACATACAAAATTTCATATAAAATACTTTTGACGACACGCTAGACCGCTATTCCGGAGGTTCTGAAAATGGCCTTTTTCAAATTGTCCTGGGTCTTGGGTGTTTATATGTATTTCTATATGGTATGGTATGGTCTATATATGTATTTATAATAAAACATAGTATCGTTGAGTTAGTATCCCATAACACAAGTTTAAAAACTTACATTTGGGCTAGCTTAATCAGTGTGATTTTTCCCTATATATTTATATTTATTCATTTAACTGCCCCATTAGGGATAAACACGTAATAGTGTAAAGAATAGTGACTTTAGCTGCCCCATTAAGGATAAACACGTGATAGTGTATAGTATAGTGGCTCTAGCTGCCCCGTTCGGAATAAACGCGTGATAATGTATAGAATAGTGGCTTTAGCTGCCCCATTAGGGATAAACACGTGATAGTATATAATAGTGGCTCTATCTGCCCCATTAGGGATAAACACGTGATAGTATATAATAGTGGCTCTATCTGCCCCATTAGGAATACACACGTAATATTGTATATTATAGTGGCTCTAGCTGCCCCATTAGGGATAAACACATGATAGTATATAATAGTGGCTCTATCTGCCCCATTAGGAATACACACGTAATATTGTATATTATAGTGGCTCTAGCTGCCCCATTAGGGATAAACACGTGATAGTGTATAGAATAGTGGCTCTATCTGCCCCATTAAGAATACACACGTAATAGTGTATAGTATAGTGACTTTAGCTGCCCCATTAGGGATAAACACGTGATAGTGTATAGTATAGTGGCTCTAGCTGCCCCATTAGGGATAAACACGTGATAGTGTATAGAATAGTGGCTCTATCTGCCCCATTAGGTATAAACACGTGATAGTGTATATAGTGGCTTTAGCTGCCCCATTAGGGATAAACACGTGATAGTGTATAGTATAGTGGCTCTAGCTGCCCCATTAGGGATAAACACGTGATAGTGTATAGTATAGTGGCTTTAGCTGCCCCATTAGGGATAAACACGTGATAGTGTATAGTATAGTGGCTTTAGCTGCCCCATTAGGGATAAACACGTGATTACGTCACCAGTTGGTAGTTTTAAAACTGTGTTAATTGAATTACCCGGTCAAAATGATTTTGTTTAAACTTAATTAGGAATAATAATCAGTTTATTTAATCGTGTATAGTATAGTGGCTTAAGGTGCCCCATTAGGCATAAACACGTGATAGTGTACAGTGGTGCTCAAATAATAAAAAAAAACTATAACTTGAAAGTGGAAAAAGGCCGGGGAGAAGATTACAGAAAAGTATCCACAGCAAATAGAGCCATAAAGCGAAATAGAAAATAGGCCCTCTTATCCACCTATGGGGGGGGGGGGGGTTGCAAACAGGCATACTTGCTTACGGCCTAGTTTAGGAACTACATCATCTCTTCGATGTCGTAAAAGGAGACTAAAAGACGGTTGTGACGCAATTCGTAACTTTCGCAAATGGTCGTCGCTCGATAATTGGACACTTTCGCAGAATGTACTTCATTTCTAGTTTCGTCAGTTAAAAAATGCGGGAAAGCGCACCCGGAATAATTAGTGCCCGGGGCTCCAAAGCAGCACAGCTGAGGATGCAACCGCCAAAGAGCTAAGATAAAAGGAAAGGGTTGTTACAAAGAAATTGTTTTGGTCACCACGCTCATAGTTGCCTTTGTACCCTGAGCTCTCTGCTTAGAGCTGCTAGACCTAAAATACTCTGTCTGCCCCCCATTAGGGATAAAGACGTAAGAAGATAGTGTATGTATGTATGACCCCTTACCTTAGTCGTGCTGTATAAAATAAGTTCTGATAAATCAGTTCAAAAAACCTGAATTGGCAAACTTACAGAGAATTTTAAAGAGAAAAAAAAACCAACGTCTAGTTTGGGGATGGACTTATGGACTGGGCGCCTTTAGTACCTACCTACCTACTACGATTTATTTTTGTAACCTTTATAAAAATATGTACGTGTTAGTTACCTACATTGCAACAATGTAATATTTTTTGTTGTCGTTTTTGGCAAATAAAGATTTATTTATTTTTATTTAATTAATTCACACATGAAGTTGATGTATGTTACGTATCATAAAGTAGTTAGTAAAAGTGGCATTTTTATCTTCAAATTCTTATTTAATACTGATAACAAAACAATATCGCTCGTTGGCCCGGTGGGAGTACGCATTGGTTGCGCTTTCACAAGTCAAGCAACCCCGAGCGTGGTCCGTTCAAGGATGGGTGAGCACAAGTGGTAGTAAAATTCTCGAGCTCCTCCGTGCTTCTGAAGGCATGTAAAGCCGTTGGTCCCGGCCGTAATCATTGTATGGCAGTCGTCAAGCTGTCACGATGCCTTTAGGCAGCTTGAAAAATCAGACACCAGTGTTGGCCACTTACACACACGAAAAACAAACAAACAACAAACAAAAGACTAATTGTTTGTTTGTTTGTAATAACTTTATTGTATTGGTACAAACATGCATATAAAAATACAAAATTTATAAAAAAAGTAATTATTAATACCTATTAGTTGTAATGTTTTAGTCTAAAAATACAGAGATAGCCTTTAGTCTAGAAATACAGATAATGAGGGAAACTGATTTATTTCAACTATGTATAAGTAAGGAGTTATGAAATGCTTAACAATCTAAAATACATGATAAAAAATAATATCTGATATTCAAAAAAAAATAAAACACACTAAACGCATTTTAAAAGCCCCCCATAAATATACTTAGCTAATTTGACTCAAAGAAGAAGCCCCGATGAACAAGGAGAGGTGTTATAAGTGATGTTTGTCTGTTTGATCAGAGCTCCAAAATGAATGGACAGATACCTATGTAGGAGAGTTAGTTGATCGAAATGATTTAAGAAAAAAATTGTTCTTATTTTAAAAGTTAATTTTTTATCGCTGTCCCTAATTAAATAATGTCTAGGTAAAAAAACATCACTTCAAATGTTTTTATTTGGCAAAAAGCCATTTTAATTTTCTATTCGTAAATTATTCATTTGATTAATTTACCAATGTATGTACATGTAAAATGTATACAGAGAATACAAAAAATTAAAGTTGTACAAAGGCACAACCTATCTCAAAAAAATCTCTACCAGTAGGCCTGTGAGAGATGTTTATACAAGAAAGAAACTTTATTAAATACTTATTACAATATAAGTATAATAAAATTATACATATTGCAAAATATTTAGCCAGAATGTTTAGAAAGAATATCCATTAAAATATAAGGGGCTAGGTTCCCCCCCCCCCTAACCATCAGGAGCTGGGCAGGACTATAGGGCTCAATTTTCAGAACAAGAGCATCTAAATTCTGACCAACCGCTAAGATCAAGTCTTTTATGACCCAAACCAAAATTCTGGATCTATAAGACACATGTACGTATGTGTCTTAACACACATGTTAGGGGTAATCGATATGATTTTTAAACAAAGTCCAGGCTGTAAATTATATTTACTTATTTTAAAAATGAAATGATAATTGTTTAACATGCAAAGCAAAACTTTATGACAGGATCAAATAAAAAAGGGATGGATAAAAATAAAAACAAACCTGACTCATCGTTTCTTGGCGATGAAGCTAAATGTTCAAGCTTAGTTTCCATGTTTAGATACCTGTGAACAAGTTAAATAACTGAAGCTAAGTGAAATTTTGTTTGCCAAGAGTTGTCTTGACTTGCATTTTTAAAACTTTCTTCCTGAGACAACGTATTCATAGAACCAATAAAAACACATGAAAAATTACACATGAAAAAAAAAAAATATTTTAGTATGTTTTATTTCTGTGTTGTTTTTTTTTAACAAACAGGACTAAAAGACCACAAACTTATTCACAGATAAGTAACAAAAATGCATTCCAGTTGGTGCCGTGATTTTTAGTTAATAGGTACTTATGTAGGTAAGTATTTAAAGTAAAAAATAAATATAAAAAGAACCATTCCAAATTAGATATTTGAAAGATCTAGGACATTTATAGAAACGGGACCACTACATTTTATTAGTTTTATTCTACTGCATTATGTACTTTCTAGACTTGTAACATTATCAACACATTTTATAGTATGAAAATAAACATGCTGCATTTCATAAACACAAACAAGTTTTATAAAAATTACTCACAATCATGTTCCTATTTGATGAAAAACTGCGTCCAAGATCCCAGAGCCCAAGACTGAGATTTTCTAAACAATAAAAAAAATTGTATGATTTATTCAATGTTTGATGTCTTTTTCTCGCCACACACCAGAAGGTCAGACAATTTTCACGATAAAAACTATTTCACTTGTCAATCCCAATTCCAATTTCACTATGTTTTAGGAAAACAATAACCAATGAACATGGAAAATGCAAATTCTTATTTTCCGCGGTGTTCTGTCACCGACTGTTGCAACACGAAAAAACAAAATGGCCGGCCAAATAAACCAAATAAACGACTCTTGTCAAAAGCCGAGAAATATCGAACTCGTTTAATTTTACGTTCTTTTGATGAAATTCGAGAACAAGTTTAGGCGTTTTCAATTACAATTGTAATCGAGTTATGCAAATTACAACTGTAATAATAATAATTAGCGGGGCTACGTTGAGTCAGCGTAGAAGCGAGTCCGTCCGTCGTTTCGCTTCGATCGAACTCAAC
Organism: Acrobasis repandana; assembly: GCA_963576875.1. Classification (NCBI taxonomy): domain Eukaryota; kingdom Metazoa; phylum Arthropoda; class Insecta; order Lepidoptera; family Pyralidae; genus Acrobasis; species Acrobasis repandana. Next base: position 8,392,115 of record OY756238.1, read on the forward strand.
CTCGTCAGCGTCATGCGATTCCCGCAAGCCTGCACCCGCAACCACAAGCTGAGCCGAGGCCGACAGAACGAAATTCTGTTCCGTTCACTCTCGGGTACAGACGTAGGAAAGAGCCGCTGCCAGTACCCAGTGCCAGGTACACGAAGTGCCAGTATTGGCTGGCTGGCAAAATACCAAGCGGCATTGACGCTGGTATAGCCTGTCTCGCTCGCACTCGTGGCTATTAACATGGGCGATATAGTCATCTCGTTTTCTTTACACAGCGTCTACATACAAGTATACGTAGCAAAAATAGGAGAGGGATTTATTATCGGATGGAGCGGGTCGGTCGGCCCGCATTTAGTACGTATGTATGTAATGACCTCGTTCGGTTCGAGTGGCAGAAGTAGCCCGAGACTTTGTGGGGCTTTTGAAACGAATAATAATAATAGCGACAACGACGCGTTGGCTTGGCGCGATCCGAATGCCAATTACCGCGGACGGCGTATCATGCATTTTTATCGAGTTTGATTCGTTGGTAATTAATAAATGATAATGATATGTAAATATTAGTTACGTACGTAGGTACGATGCGACTTTGTAGTTTAAGGTGAATATATAAGCAAATGGGCTTGAAGTGTGAAATAAATTGTTAACTCGTAAATATGGTTATATATATATATATATTTCACACTTCAAGGCCATTTGCTCATATAGGTATTCACCTTAAACTACAAAGTCGCGTCGTACGTACGTAACTAATACAATATTTACATTACATAATAGGTACCATTGATTTATATATTAATGCATATTACACATTCAAATTAAGGTGAATATACATATAAGCAAATGGCCTTGAAGTGTGGAATAAATTGTTAACTCGTAAATATGGTGATAATTTCCATATTGCTCTTCGTCATGCACTAGATATCGTTTTAAATTATTTTATGAACTGCCGTTGAAACTATTATTGGTGATCCGTCTAGCTTTAAAACTTGCCGTGGCCACTTTTGGCGGAGGCAAGTTTTAAAGCTAGACGGACTAATGTAAATACTTTCAACGGTGGTTCATAAAATAATTTCAAGGGCTATCTAGTACACCATATTGCTAACCACTGTCAGTAGATATTTCTTTGAAAACGTTTGCGGAGTGAGACTTCTGTACTAGTGGTACTACTGGTATTTATTCTGTGGTAACGTCGCGTTGCGTTGGCGGCAATCGTCATTTGAAAATTTGCAAATTTGGATCAACTTCGTCATTTGATCCAAATTTGCTTGCCACCGAGTCATTTTTTTAGTTTGGGAAACAAAAAGAAATCGCATGGGGCCAAATTTGGAGAATACGGGGGGTGAGACAATAGTTCGTAGCGTAACTGTGCTAATTTAGCCGTCACAACTCTGGACGAATGAGCCGGGGCGTTGTCGTGATGAAACAGTACTTTTTTCTTTTTTAAATGGGGTCGTTTATCCTTCAACACGGCGTCAAATTCATCCAATAAATTGGCATAGTACTGCCCTGTTATTGCTTTTCCCTTTTCTAAATAGTCAATATGTATAATACCCTGCGAATCCCAAAAAACGGTCGCCATGACCTTTCCAGCCGATGGGACGGTTTTTGTTTTCTTTGGAGCAGGTTCACCCGGTAAAATCCACTGCTTCGACTGCTCTTTCATTTCCGGGGTGTAGTGGTGGACCCACGTTTCGTCCACGGTCACGAAACGACGCAGAAACTCCTTCGGGTTACGTTTGAACACGGCCAAACACTGCTCCGAAGTAGTCAGTCGGTTCCGTTTTTGCTCCTCCGTGAGTAAACGCGGCACCCACCTCGCCGATACTTTCTTCATACCCAATTTTTCTTCTAATATGTGTTGTACCCTCTCGATTGAAACATTTACAGCATCAACGATTTCTCGAAGTTTAATTCGGCGGTCGGCTAAAACGATATTTTCAATTTTCTTAACCATATCGTCTGTAGTTACCTCAACTGGCCGGCCTGGGCGATCCTCATCAAAGACGGTTGTTCTCCCCCGCTTAAACTCGTTATACCAATATCTGACGGTTGTCATAGAAGGAGCACATTCATGGTAAACCGCTTGCATTCTTACTTTTATTTCATCACATGTTTTTCCTTCCAAAAATAAGAATCTAATTACAGACCGATACTGTTCTTTCTCCATTTTAACAATTTTAAGTTCACGCCTTCACTGAATCGTTGTCAAATGAGAAAAAAAACAAAAGAATGCCATTTTTTTTTAATTTTCCCGCCTCTGACAAATGGCTTAAAAAGGTGGTATACTTATTTGCGGCCAGTGATATTAATATATTTAGAAAACGGGTACTTATCAAACAGCCCTCGTAAGTACCTACCTATAGGTAACTATTTTAAGAGAAAAAAAATATCTTCTCTTTCTGGACTTTCTTCTCTTTTTGACGACCTCCTAATCTGGTCAACATGTACCTTTTTGGATAACTTTTTTGAGTCTCCGAAAATTACGATCAAGGTGTCATTTGATTCGGAATATTATGTAGAAAGTTTAAGGAAAAGTCCCAAAAGGGGCCGATAAAAATTGCAAAAGTTCTATACAATTAAAAAAGTTTGATTTTTTTTAATATCTCGAAAACTATCAAAGATATTCGAAATTTGAAAAAAACCGGCCTAGTGCGAGTTAAACTCGCGTGGAGAGGGTTCCGTACAATTGATTCAATTTTTATAGGTTTTCCTGTAATCTACAAGCAATGAACTATATTTCGTATTTTTTTCAAAATTTTAGGCTCAGTAGTTTCGGAGATCAGGGGGAGGTAATGGTCAATTTTCGTCTTCTTCCATGAATAAAATCAAAACTTTTTATTTTATAATTATAGCAAAAATATATTTGAGATCCTCATAACGAGCCCTTTCATTTGATATATGACACAGTAAGGTTTGCAAAACATTTTTTTTCAATTTCCTAATTTATCCCCGGAAAATGACCCTTATTTTAAAAAACTATTTATTTACTTTGCACATATGTGTTTGGGTCATAGGATTACACCATCCTACTAAATTTCACCTGATTCGGTCCAGTAGATTTGAAGAAAATTGGCTGTGACATACGGACGGACAGACAGACGCACGAGTGATCCTATAAGGGTTCATTTCAATCATTAAATCATCAATAAATCATTTAATCATATTAAATATGAATATTTAAGAATGAAAAAATTTTAGCACTATTCGGATATATAAATAAACAATAATCCGCCAGCAAAAATGTTTTATCCCTATTTTTCCAATAGTTATGTATTAGTTAATTAACAACTTTTTCTAAATAGAATGTTAACATACTCGTAAAATACCCGATTAATATTATACTACGATTTTTTTTTACTTCGTGGAGTTATTCTTAAGAGGCATAAAAATAGATCCCCTACGGAAAAATTTAAAAATGTTAATTTTCCACTTTTTTATTAACAATCGAAAATATAAAAAAAAAATTAAAACTGCATGAGGGTAATATTTTTTTTAAATATCTCAAATGTTCTGATTTCTTACGGTTAAAAGTTACATGAAAATATATTTTTTCATTATTTATTTAATATATTATTTATTTACCATAGAAAAGCACACCCTTTCAGCTTGATATACCCTTTTAACATAACGTAAATATAAAACTAGACTACCTACTGAAAACAAGAGGGGTTGGGGTAAACCGTGGGGGCTATTCACCACAACACCCCCTTTGTTGCGGCAAATCCTCCTCCCCAGGGTGTTCTGCGAGACTGCGGCTGGATATATAACACAAGTATAACTCGTAGATTATTAAATATCACAAAGAATTGATTTAATAATAATATGAATTAAAGAGGCTTTGCACTAATTGGAACATTTGCAACTATTCCGATATATATCTATTAAGATATATATCGGAATAGTTAATTAAGTAATTGTATATTGGACTTTGTTGCAGATTACTGCAACAAAGTCCAATATACAATTACATACGACCACTCAGATGGCAGTGAATTGCTGACTTCATTCTCATTACAGACGCAGTGTGCAGACCCGGGCGATTTGTATGGGAATGTCGATTTTTTTTGTTTTTTGATCGTTATTGACGTGACAACGTCTTAAATTAGGTTGCGGCTGGGAGTCACTTATGAAAAAGTGTAACGCTCGGTAACGTTACGATGAGTCACCGAACGAGAGAGAGGCCCGCCGAATGCCTTGCGTCTCTCTCCCACTCAACTATGATCGGTCTGCCGCCGTTGTCACGTAAAATCTTCGCCCGTAAAACCGACTTTACAGGCAACCATTTTTTTTTAATTTAATTATACTTTAGTGATCTAGTATAGACCGTGGTTTGATTTATTACGGGTATGTTACTTTCACGTTGGACATGAATGGATTTTATTTTTTTTAATTTTTTTCGGGAAATTGTACAAATAAGAATACGCAGTCCTTCAGAAGACGAACCCGTAGACATCAAAATCGACCTATTAGGAACAAGGGAACGCGAATAATCGCTAAAACCTATACCCCTATTTTACTGAAAAGTCTGCATAGGTAAGCCTTTTTGAAAATTCCTTTTTAGGAAAAATCTGTCACTCATAGACGTATATAACTAGAATCATTGCTGTCACTATTGTCAGATTTTTATAGATATTCTTCTATGATTTTATGATCGCCGCACTATATGTCTGTTGTTTATTTCTATTCATATCAATAATATTAGGGAGCTTACATAAACATATCTTATTCAAAAAGTGATTAAATACTTAGCCTCGGCTGTATTAATTAGAATTCGTTATTTAATTAGATTTAGTTTTTAAAATTTGTATTTGTTTGTACTTATGCCTTACAAAAAGTACTCACTAAAAGGGGCTTAATTATACACAAGATGTTGCAAAAAAAATCAAAAGGGGGGAGTGAAAGTGGGGAAAGAAGGGGGGAAGGAGGGGGAAGAAGGGGAGAGATTGCCGTAGCGTTATATATCTACGGATTTCACTGAAATGGGTTTGCTGAGCCAGGGGAAAGGAAAGTGTCGGTTATTGCATGGTTATAAGAGCTCGCGAGGTCTACTGTTCTCACATAACCACAGTTTTATTAATAAATATAGTTTTGATTTTTTTAAAGTTAATTGGCGGAAATTTACCATTCCTCCACCTTATCTCCGCTAACACTTCTTAGTTAGGCAAAACTTTAATGGTGAAAAGTCAAAAATTAACAATTCATGAATTAGTAATTACGGTGCAGTGGTTACAATTAACAATTAATTAATTGTAATTGTAAAAACTTGCAATTATTTATTAATAATTGTCAATTCTCAACTTACAATTAATTAATTGATACTTGCGAATCGAGAGTTTCACAATTTATTAATTATTAATCGTTTTAATGTTTAATTAAATACTAACAACTAGAACTTATGGATATTATATGGATGGTAATAATCAAAAGCATCTAAACTTAATTTTTTAATAACATGTTTGGGATCAGAAATGTCTATCTATTTCATCTGCCAGCTGTTTTACTTCGTTATACAACAGAAATGTTGGTTTAATGAAAATACATAAGGTTAAGCTTATTAATTTATAGCCTATTTTTACAAATATCTGTTCACTTAAATTAAAGTTTTTCTCTTAGTACCTATAGGAAAGCAAGATATAATTGTAAATTTTAATTTTCTTTTAAAAACAATTAAACATTTAATTGTTATTGCAAGATACTTACAATTAAAATAGAAGAATCCAAATTAATTAATTGTAACGTAAAATTAATAAATTGCAATGCTATTGTCCCTCTTTCAGCTATTTTCTATCTGCGAGGGTCTTGATGTTCGTCCTTTACTTATATTTAGTATATTTTGTGACTTGTTGACTAATTTAAGTAACTGTCTGAGTCTGAATCAATAGCAATTATATCTTAGTTAATCTATTTGTACCTACAAAATACGTTGAAGTGAATTTGAGTTGTCAGTATTCAGGTATTATTTATCAGTCTAATAGAATCTAATATCTTTGAATCGATTCTATGGTTATTTAGAAAGAAAGAATTTTATCATCACTTTCAGCCCACATCAAGACCACTGTTAGGTATAGGTTTTTTTTTTAGAAAAGTCATAAGTTAACTTGATTATTTGAAAGAATAATAATAATAAAAGAGATAACAAATATGATAGTATTGATAGTCTTATGTATGATAGTAAAGTAAAAAGCACCTATCCATCCATCAGAAAGAGCGTAGGTACCTACTTATCTTATCAACGTTAACTTATCTAGCATGTGACCCACTCATACCACGTCCAATCGGAGTTGATACAAGTTATCAAAGAGATAAGTAATGTAGAATTTTAAAACGTTTTGTTTAAAACGCCAACTGAACTTAGCCATCTCTTATCAGTAGAACTGATAGCATAATCATAGAGGATTGAGTTCATATCGGGTATTACTCCTACTGCAAATACTTCGATAATTGAGATACCTCCGCATTTAGTGAGAGATTGAGTGTTCGCGTTCCAATATAATATTTTCACGGCGAAACTGCTCGAAACTGCAAACTTTTATGTTGAGCGATGAGAGGAGAGTGGAGGGGGTAGGGAGGCAGAAGTAATTTACTGCTAGCCTTGTTATTACGATCAATAGGCGCATGCGCCCTGTGCAGAGAGAGACAGAATATCGGGCTTAGTTTGGGCTTACTTTGTGAAGCTCCCTCTGGAAATAATGGGGAACGCGGCTGGGGTGAGAACGGAAATAGGGTGCCTGATTCTTATCTCATTATACCTACTTGTTTGCAATGGAAATGAAGAAGATTGGAGGCAATGGAACTAGAGAATGTAGCGGAAGGGTAAATGTAATTTTACAAACATGTACTAGGTACCGTATGGAGGCTTTATGTTATTAATAGCATACCTATTTTGAAAGGAATTAATTACCTACGTAATACGTACCTAGTAGGTACTAAGACAAAATTGTCGGTAGATATAGTTTGTGTGTACCTAGGCTCAGGCCTCTGCCTAGGTACCTACCTACACATATAAAAATAATACATAGGTTCTAGTTTACAAACCCGGTAGGTGTAAGAAACAATACCCGGCACAAACACATAAGTTGAACCAAAATGGCGGCGCTGCGCAGGTATAATATACCTAATCTCAGAGTATAATTAGAGGCAAGTGTATGCCATTTTGGTTCAACTTATGAACCGGCTATTGTAAGTCTACCTGATCCGATCTAACAAAATTTTACTTAGGTACCTACCTATATGTAGGTAAATCAAAAACCTAATAACTACTAAGTACCTACCTACTTACCTAAAGTCGTAAAAAGCAAGCTAAGGTAAAGCCTAGGTAAGCTAAGTTTCTACTTACCTAACAATCTACGTGATTAAATCATAAACACATAGGTTACCTACATTATCGACAACATCGCCAATTCAATTAACCTAGCACAATTACAACGATCATGTCAGCAGAATAGATGACGTAACGTAGCGCGTATTTCAACGTAGCGTGGTCGTGTACAGAGGAGCGAATTAACAAAAAAGTGTAGGTAAGTAATAATAATAATTCGTGCCACGTCGATCGCTCAGACTTGCGCTGCAAAGTTGAGTCAAGTCAAGCCAAGCCACAAACCAGTTTTACTATTACTCTGCACACGATTCAACGGACGAAATCAATCCCCATTCCACTTTTCACCTTGTCACTTTAAAAATAAGGTTGTAAATATTGTGCTTAGTGAATTTAATGAGACTATTTCGTTCAAGGAATTAAAGCCTTTATTTCTTGACTAAGAAGGATGGAAATTACGTGTATGGTATTAGTGGTATTATTATTCCGTTATCATTAGTGCATCGGCTAGGCGTCTCGTCCCCTACACCTACAAATAACCTTCTTTCTCTTTTTTTAGCGTAATAATTTAGTACTCAAGAGGACGGCACAACACGGCGCGGCGCACTCTGCGCAAAATTTTTTATTGAATGAGACTCAGATTAAATATAAGGAATGAGAATTGTATTTTGTATTTATTCAATTTGCTTTCTATATTTATTTGTTACATTACTGTAAGTCTTTAGATTTTCAGCTTACGATTCAAATCTTTGATCAACATTTTAACTAGATTCTCGATGATACCTAGGTATTATATTATATATACTATATGAATAAATAAATAAATGAAATATTACCGGTGATAATGAATCATCATTCACAGTGTAAGGATAGATTTTTAAGCTACGTTGAAATAAATAATTATTTTTTAGTTTTAATTAGAATAATTTACCTTTGTTTATACCTATGTAGATATTTGGTTAGTTTTAATTTAGTTAGTTTAAAAATTACATTGTGTAGGTATACTTTTTAATATACATTAAATATCTAGGTAAGTAACTTATACAGGATTATCATATAGTGAACTTGCTCCAAAAATTATGCCGGTGGATAAAAAGTCACCCTATACTTAACCTACATGTTGGTACCTATTTATCTGTAAGTAAAATGTACATTCCTACGTAGGTACCTACTGTAAATTTTATTTCTCATTTTCTTACCAAATAAACAATTTTTCTTTCTTTCTTACCTATCCAAAAGATTTAATTGAAAATTTCATCAAATTAAAGATTCAATTCCCGTCAAATCTAATCATTTGATAACAAATGTAATCTTATTTAATCATCTAATCAAATCTAATCAACCTAATCAAATGTAATGTAATCAAATGCAATTTGATTAAATAAAATTTAATAAAATGTAATCTAATCAGAACAAATTTTATCGAATTACTTAGTAAAAGTTTTTTTTTAAACTTAAATTTTTAGGTACCCAATGAATTCAGTAAATACATACTTAAGTCAATGTTCTTACCTAATAACCTACTAGTAGTGTCCCAAACTGTGAATACACGAACCATAGGTACCTCGGCAACTCATTGACCGATTATGGTAATCTTCGAACCTAAAAAATATTCGTTATATAGGTTCTATAACCTTCCGTGTTTATAACCTACCTATTCTTTCATTCTTATCCGATCCAGGCCTGTATGTCACACGTATCAAAAATATACCTACGCGCGGCGGGGCGGGGGGGGGCCACTCCGGGTGGCTAGCTAATCCAGTCGGGACTCACGTGCGAGCAGTGACGCACGCGCGAGCTTTGTTCATCGACTACTTCACCGATCCGGCCGACGTTTTAAAAATGGAGAAAGATAAAAAGAAGGCTAAAAAATACTGCGCAGTTTTTAACTGTTTAAACAAGGATTGCGATCCAAATTTAACTTTTTTTAAACTCCCTAAGGACGCTAAAAGGTAAGATCTACTTTAAAGTGGTTATTATTATGTCATTCATGATAGGTACAATAAGTAGGTTTAATACCTAGGACCTAGGTACCTACTTAGGTTACGAAAATAAGTAGGATCGTAGGTATAAGTACCTACATATATTATTCTTTCGAATTTCTGATGTTTGAGATTGACGATCTGTTTCGTTATAAGTAGGTAGGTACCTACCTAAACCTAACCCACCTAGGTAGGTACTTAGGAACTTTTCTGTTCGCTAGCAAAATAATTATGAAAGAAATAGTATGTAGGTACCTACTAAGTACATCCTATAGAATTCGGTTTGTTTTAGCTGGTTAGATATTTCGCACGTTTTATTTATTATATTACATTCATTAGAGTTGTTTGTGTTTCGCTTGTCCGCTTGTCGTACTTAGACCAAGAGCCGACCGCAAAAAGTTGTTTGTTATTGTTAATATAATATTGAGTACCTACCTACCTGTTTATGTGGACGTGTGCAAGTCTAGCTCGCGTCATGGTTCTGTTCAAACTTGTATGTACTACCACTGAATAGGTACTAGTATTCACGTACAGAAGTCTCACTCAGCAAAGAAATTCAAAGAAATATCTACTCAATGTAGTTAGCGATATAGGAATTTAATTTAGTTCACGTCAGAACTCAGCACCTTTACGTTTAGATACCTAGACATCCATTGCAGGTCAATTTCATTATTATTACTCTAGACAAACGATTCGTATAACTGAATTTACCACTACGAGTGCGGTGGCTAATCCAGTCGGGTCTACTACCGCCTAACACGATTGCTTTCTCTACGTCTATAGAGTATGACGTCATCGCGCCATTTCGAAGCGCATAGCAAAGCGATATTGCTTTCACATGTACTCTTTGTACTCTATAGACCAGTCTGTGTCTATAGAGTACCTACATGTGAAAGCAATATCGCTTTGCTAGACGGTAGCGTACCTACATAGACGTAACGTACATAGACGAAGCGAAAGCAATCGTGTTAGGCGGTAGGGGGAAGGACTCACGACACGACACGAGTGAGCAATGACGGACGCGCGAGTTTTGTTCGTCAACTTACCTACTCACCTACTTCACCGATCCGACCGAAGTTTTAAAAATGGAAAAACCATAAAAAAGGCAAAAAAAATACTGTGCAATGTTTAACTGTTTAAACATAAATATGTCCAGGTCCAGTCTATTATAAATTTACTTGCTTTTTATTTTATTTTAGGCGTCAAGAATGGTTATCAGCGATTGATAGAGAAGATTTATTATCAACAGATTTGAAATATACAAGTTACTATGTCTGTTCGTCGCATTTTGAAAAATCTGCAATGACTCGTCGTATTTTGACAAACCTCAAGGAGGATGCAATCCCAACAGTATTATTGCCTAATCGATCTCAAGAAGGAACATCTCAAGCAGAAGTTGATAAATCCACTGTTGAGTTCACAAAACCTTTGCCTAAAGTAAAAATTCTGCCTAATATATTAGTTAAAAAAGAAAGACCACAGTCAGTTGCAACTCAAACAGAACCTACACAAATATCACAAGAAGAAACCCTAACATCGATATCTCTCAGCGCTCAAACCCCACAAAAACGTAAACTCGAAGACGATCTAAAAAGTGTTAATTCAAAATGTCAAATGCTTGAAATTGAATTTATAAAAATAGAAAGAGAATGAGAAACAATAAATTCATCAATCATCTCAAGCGAAGATCCCGAAGACGAAATTGGCAAAAGATTCATGAAATTAATTGAGTGGCAGAATAAACTAAAAAATAAATTTAAAGGTATAGATATGATACAGGATACAAACTTCTTGATTTAAACTTACACTACTCAAGTCCGCAAACTTACCGATGTTTAGACTGTATTGAAATTACCAAGTAAGAGAGAGCACCTTAAACCGGCTTACCTCCGAAATTGGATGATAGAGTTCTTGACAGGTTAGAACTAAAAGTAAATTGCTAGCAATGCATATGTTTAATGTTACAGGGACTCCACTATAAATGCAAGCAACCACTAGCATATGCACTACTTGCCAGTGCAAGGCATTATGAGGAATTAGATGTGTGGTTAGAAGAAGTAATTTTAAAACTTGCTGGAACAGGAATTGATATAAAAGCTATAACCACTGATCAAGGCTCAAATTTCGACAAATTTGCCAAAGACGTGAAAGGAGTGTTGGTTGAAAACCCATTTTTTATGTACTCGTACAACGAGAAAAAAATATTTTATATCTTTGACGTGCCGCACCTAACTAAATGTTTACGTAATAATCTGTTAACAAGTGACTTCTATTACGATGGTAAAAGAATATCTTGGGATTATATCACACAACTTTATGACGATCAAAAAGAAAAGAATTTAAGACTTATACCAAAAATAACAAAATCTCATATTAGTCCCAATAGTTTTAAAAAAAATGAGAGGTAAATATGCTGCTCAAATTTAAAGTCACACGGTTTCTGCAGCTCTCCATGCTTATATCGACCTAGGTAAAATTCCGGAAGAAGCCAGACCGACTGCCGACTTTATAGAGGCTATGAATAACCTCTTTGATGTTTTGAGTTCCAGTAGAGTGAAATGTAAAAACAAATTTAAACCCGATGCTAACTGTGAACTTGATATCTGCCAAATTCTTCTGAAAGCTGAAGACATGATGAGATTGAGTATCACAAGTGAGAAAAGCGCCGTATCACCATCGTGCAGTTCTGCAGTGTTTTTGGATGATGAAACAGACTATAGAGTAGATTTACCGGAAGAAATTGCGTTAACTTATGTCTCAGGCTGCCTTCTGTCACAGGCCGGACACTTCTAAGGTACGCGCAATATGCGTCACCCAGGCGTCCCCGCACCTCTCCCCCGTTTTCGCCTCGATTTCTCACGTTGGCCGTCAAGAACCGGGGGAGAGGTGCGGGTGCGGGGAACGGGGACGTATATTGCGCGTACCTTAGAAGAGTCCCTTCTGTTTACTCTTACTGTATTCTGTGCTTCTGTTCAAATACATGAATAAACAAGTGCGGGAATTTAAGCGAATTTTTGCGACCCGTTCCTGAGTTGGGGGAAACCAATTTGTTTACCCGATATAAAGCCTTCAACAAAAATTCTTCATTTATGGCAGTTTGAAAATGCCTCCAAAAGAATTTATAGAAAACTAGCTTTTGCCCGCGGCTTCGCTCGCGTGTCCCACGGGAACATTCCTTTTTTCTGGGATGAAAGGTACCCTATGTTCTTCTCAGTACTCCTAATTATGTGTATGCGAATTTTCAAGAAGATTGGTTCAGTAGATAAAGCGTGAAGAGGTAACAAACAAACAAAACAAATATACAAACTCACTTTCGCATTTATAATATTAGTTAGGAGTTAGGTTAGGTCACTACAATTTGTCTGACTGATAATATATAACTTTGTAATAGTTAGATTAATAACATATTTAAAACAGACATGTAAAAATAAGTTAAGTTCATTTATTTTATGTGCAGCTTTAAAGCATCTGACAAGTTCCGGCCCATGAAAAGTATCTGACACTTATGGATAGGTACTACTTCAGAATAATATTTTACAAAATATATATAAATATCAGCCATACAAATCTAAGTTAAATAACTCTTATTTTTAGTTACCTTTCTCACCTTGGTACCTGCCAAGGTGTCACAAGGCGAGCTTCACAAGCACGCAGGTATTACAAAGCACCCGAGACGCTACTGAGAAATTGAGGTTTCAGTGAAAATAAGTTATGTCTGATCGCTCTGGGATCTTACTCTATTGGGCTTGGCCGTTTGTTTTGTTAAGGCGATGAGTTCACAATTTGCAATACTGTCGAGTTTTTGAAAAATCACTGTTATTAATTAAACTACTACAGTTTATTCCACAAAAAAATTACATAAAAATCTTAAGGATTTTCTACAGACACCTACAATAGCCAAAACACGATTGAGCATTTTTGGCTCGATAGAAAAAAATCACACGGAATTCGGCTGGGAGCATCTGTGTGCTCTCCACACCATTGTCCGTGCGGTAGCGATGTTAATCAGTTCGGGCGCCATGGCCTATTTTGTCAACTCAGCGCTGGTAGGATTTCGCGACACGGCTCTCTGAATGACATCATCAGAAGTGCTCTTGCCGCTATCAATGTCCCTAACACTTTCGAACCTCGAGGTGTTGCGCGTGATAATGGCAAGAGGCCTGATGGTATGTCTTTGATCCCCTGGGAACGTGAGAGAGCGCTGGTGTGGGACGCTACATCATGCGTTGACACACTGGTGTATATGTAGCTTTTGTCAAAGAGTCCACCAGTAATTTGAGAAAAGATAAGATCTTGTGTAGACCGATTACTTCTAAAAACATAAAAAAACTTAAAAATAATTTAGATAACAAATTATTATCAGTGGTATATACAGGAAATAATCCCGACGACAATTATAATAAACTATTTAGTACTGTTTCCTCTCAGTATTCTAAAACATTGAAACAAAAAAGAGTAGTAGTTCATAGTAAATCACAGTTTAGTGAATGGGCTACTACCGGCATCTACATAAGTAGAAACAGGTTATATGATCTATATGCCCAAAAACAATATAACTTTAATCCTTCTTTTATAGAATATGTTAGAAATTATTCTAAAATATTTAAAAAAGTTTGTAGACGAGCCAAGTCGAATAGTATTAGCAAAAAAATAAATAATGCTCCTAATAAAATTAAATTAACATGGAGTGTCATAAATAAGGAAACAGGTAAAAATAAAACCAAAGAAAATATTTGCCGAATCAAATGTAGTGGTAAAAATACTTCAAAAACTGAAGAAATAGTAAATATATTTGATGATTATTTTACTAACATTCCTTTGGAACTCACTTCTAATGTGAGTTCTAGCGCCCAGCGTGCTGAGGCTTTGCTTAAGAGTAATGTTAGCCCTTGTGATTCTAAATTTAATTTTAAGCATGTTAGCCCTAGCGATATAATAGATGCTTTTAAACAGTTAAATTAAAAAAAATCAGAAGATCACTGGGGCATGTCAGTAGCCGTAGTAAGTCATATTATACACACAATTGCTGCCGATTTAGCTTTTATATTTAACGAATGTATTGATGAAGGCATATTTCCTAACTTAATGAAATGTAGTAAACTAATCCCCTTATTCAAAAAAGGAGAAAAAACAGTCCCTGGCAACTACAGACCTATCTCTATTCTGCCAGTTTTGAGTAAGGTGTTCGAAAAGATAATGCTCAATCAAATGCTACTTCACTTTAAGACCAATAATCTTTTCCATAGCCAACAATACGGCTTTACTGCTGGAAAATCGACCACCGATGCAGGAGTAGCACTTATTACTAATATCTACGACGCGTGGGAAAACAGAAATGATGCAATTGGATCATTTTGCGATCTTTCTAAAGCATTTGATTGCGTTGATCATCCAACACTTTTGCTCAAATTTCGTCAATACGGTTTTGATGATAAGTCAATTAAATTAATAGAATCTTACTTAACAGATAGGCTTCAAACTGTTGATATAAACGGCGTAAAATCACACGGGTCTAATGTGAAAATGGGCGTACCCCAAGGTTCAATTCTAGGTTCGTTCCAACCGTTCCTTTTCTTAGTTTATGTCAATGACTTGCCTTACATGGTTGAGAGAGAGGCTGACATGGTGCTGTTTGCTGATGACACCTCGCTAATATTTAAAATAGATCGACATAACAGTGATGCTAGCGCGGTGAACAGCACCTTATGTTTAATTTCTGATTGGTTTTCGGTCAATAACCTCATGTTAAATGCGAACAAGACCCAATGCATTCGATTCTCTCTACCTAATGTGAATCAAGCCTGCGTTGACATACTAATTAATGGTCAGAAACTCGATCTGGTTGAAAGTACTACCTTTTTAGGAATCACAATTGATTCGAAACTTTAATGGGGCGCTCATATAACTAAACTTTCTAATAGGCTTAGCTCTGCGGCTTACGCTGTTAGGAGAATAAGACAATTGACAGATGTAGCAACTGCTAGACAAGTGTACTTTCAGACTATTTTTCTTTTACAAAAAAGAGCAATTCGTGCTATTTACGGTTTAGGATCAAGAGACTCACCGAGGGAATTATTCAAGGAAATAGGTATACTTACTTTTGCATCACAATTCATATTTGAAAATATAATGTATGTAAGGAAAAATATTTCCATGTTCAATAAAGTAAGTGATTTTACAGATAGAAATTTACGTAATAAGAATGACTTAGTTAGCCCGTATTACAGGCTGAATACAGTCAGTAAGTCTTTTCTGGGGAAGTGTATAATTTTTTTATAATAAATTGTCAAAATCGGTCCTTGATATGCCAGACAGAAAATTCAAAGCTTATGTAAAGAAAGTACTTTGTGAGAAGGCTTATTATAGGACCGATGACTATCTTAAAGACAAAAAGGTCTGGCTTGAGCTTGGCGCGGGTCCCTTTTAAAGGTTTGTATACTTAGACATGTCATAATTTAGGTACATTGGTACATACTAAATTTACAAATTGACATTATTTTAAATTTCGTAATTCTTATAATTCAATTTAATTATGACATAATAAACAATGTAATCTCTGTCCATCTATATAACTAATTTTAAGTTTTTAGTTTGTTAGTTGACGTCTTTGGAGAAAACGTGCAGTGCAGTTTGTTGCCGCTTCTTCTGCACTTGCGCCTAGGAAGTGGCGTAAACTTAGCTTTAAGTAACGATTTGACGTCAACATTTGTGCAAAACAAAACAAAGTGACTATTATTAAGTGATATTATAAATATCCTATGATAATAAAGATATTTTGAATTGAATTGAATTCACACTAGCGCCTTCTCACCTCAGGGCAGGGCTTGGAATACCGTTAAAAATCTGGTAACGTTAATTCTGTCAAACGGCGTTAACGTTATCAGCAAAGATAACTTATGCTGGGTAACGGTATTTTTTCCACTATTTACCGTTAATCAGATATTAACGGTAAAAGGTATTGTTACACTGTATTTCTTTTCGATATTTGACAGAATAAATTGATGAGAGTTTGTGTAGTAGGCTACTAGAGCTATTTATACCTATAATATATTTTACAAGTATTGAAACAAGTATCGTTACTTATATCGTTAATTGATAACGTTATAAAATGTATTATCGATATGACAAAATCTTCAAATTAGTTTCTTGAAATACGCTATATTTTGATATAAAAATAAAAATTAGAGGTTAAAAAAAAATTACAATTCCAATTAAGTACCTGCTACGTATAAGTAAATACAGGGTCTAACTAAATATTCTGAAAATATTTTAAGGGTGGATTCAGTCCATGATACTGAACAACTTTCCCCAAGGAACATATAGGTACCGAAATATGAAAAATAATTTTTGACCTGTCATACAAGTTGACCGATCAGCTGATCAGTTTTTAGGGAAAGCCAAAAAATATTTTTCATATTTCGACATATGTTCCTTGGGGAAAGTTGATCAGTATCATGGACTGAATGGACGCTTAAAATAGTTTCAGTATATTTTGTTAGACGGTATATACAAAGTGGAAGGGACATACCCGTAATAAATCGAACCACGGGCTATACTAGATTACTAAAGTATAACGAAATTTGAAATAACAGTCAAAAAATAAAAAATAAATTCGACATTCCCATACAAATCGCCCGGGCGGCTGCACACTTTCGTATGGAAATGCCGAAAATTATTATTGTTTTTTGGCTGGTATTTTAATTTTATTATACTATAATGGTCTAGTATAGACCGTGGTTTGATTTATTACGGGTATGTCCCTTCCACGTTGTATACATTTATTGCAAACAAATTGTAGCCTATGTCACCCGGACAATAATACGAATTCATTGAAATCTCATTTGTGAAAATTGGATAAGCGGTTCGAATTCACAGATCTGTGGATGCTACCACACATGATGCTACGGTGGAACAGACCAGGGTAGTCGCGGATGCAATAATTTTGACATCCGCGGATGCGGAGTTTAGAGGTTCACATCCGTGGATGCGGATGCGAATATCAGGTTATTTTTAAAATTTTAAGTAACATACATACATACTATCACGCCTGTTTCCCACAGGGGTAGGCAGAGACTATGGACCTCCACTTGCTGCGATCCAGACAGACCTCTTTCGCTTCATCTTCACTCATCAACCTCTTCAATACTATCACGCCTGTTTCCCACAGGGGTAGGCAGAGACTATGGACCTCCACTTGCTGCGATACAGACAGACCTCTTTCCCTTCATTTTACACTCATCAACCTCTTCATACATGCCCTTCGTTAACGGTTTACTTCTTATCTCTCCTTTTTAATAAGTAGGTATAAATATATAAATAAAATGAAAATCGACTTAATTTTAATACTTACCTATGTTTATTTTAATAATATTTTGAGAACAAAACTAAATACTTATTAGAATTTTGAGTAGTTCTCTAATGAAAAAGTGAACTCTCAGATGGTACCTCAGCCCATGTAACTGAACAACAACTTCTTTAGTTCAACAACTTTCAAGAAACTAAAAAAATTTGAATATTCATACAAACTGATCAGCTGATCGAGTCAATTTGTATGAAAATCCGAATTATTTTTTTTTAGGATTTCGTGAAAGTTGTTTTGTTATAATAACAAACATAAATACCTACCCACATACACACAGACTGCTAAAATCATTACTCTTCTGTTTGGCTTTGCCGTATAGTTAGGTAAAAAAAGATCTGCTCATGATGAGGTCTACAACGACCAATCATGAACGCATGAAGTATTTTTTCCTTAGTTCCGCTTACCGTACAACTGCGGGACAAGCGCCCGCTAAAATAACAATTTGCCTCCCTAGTTCCAGTTCAGTGATGTGATGCGGAGCGGGGGGTAGGGGAGGGGATTACAAAGGTGATTTTGCTGCCCCCCTAATCTTGCCGTCCGGCGCGGGGGCGCTGTCGTGAACCCCTCCCACAGATCCTCCCCGGGGGCTCGGACACTTCCTTACCTTACGCGGTGAGCGGTTTGTATTTCACTTCATGTGATTTTCCCCACCCAACGGAAGAGAGAGTAGAGCGGTTGCTTTAGTTAGACGCACAGACAACCATGTGTCTAGTTAGACATCAAGGTTAGTCAGAAATTAAAGTTAGTTCAAAATTAAGCATTCCTGTTACAGTGAGTATACGTCGCAGTTGAATGGTATAATCCGCTAATTCACTAAACCTCTAGCTGTTTAGCATTACAGCTCGGTTTTGTAAAACAGCGAACCCTAATACGCGGGATGGAATGAACGACTTGTATTCATCCGTGCGACTAGAGAAGTTGTTGAACAATTATATCTAAAGAAATTATATACAATGAAGAATGCCTAGGAAGTGGCAATGGCGAGCGAGCGAAGCTCTATTCATGAATGATGTACGAGCCATGCTCGCACATTTCGGCGTCACGCGGCTACATACTATGTAGGTCGCGTGTCAGCTGTTTTAACATAACATTTTACATCAATTAATTACTAACAATGAGACACTATCGATATCTATTCATTTTATTAGGTTAGCACAAACCTATAGGTTAGGTTAGGTTAGGACTGCGACCAACACATGCTAGAAAAGTTCTATCCATTTTACTAGGTTAGGGCACTATAGCAAAAAATCGTGGAATAGTTGTCTGGGAAATGAAATTCGATGTCGAAAAAATCTGTGTTCTAATAGACACTCAGTTATATTTCATTATGGTAACCCTACACCAAATACTTATCATGCATGTGTCGCAGTTGCATTGTTTAACGGTTTCGTCAAACAGCGGATTACCGCTACTGTTTCACAAAATCGCTAGCCGTTTGGAAACGTGGTTAGCGGTTTCAATGAACGTAACACGTTGCGCAATCTAAGACAATCCAGCTGAACGATATTCGGCTGTTTAACGAAACCGAGCTGTAATGCCAAACAACTAGAGGTTTCGTGAATTAGCGGTTTATACCATCCAACTACGACATATATACAGGGACTAACAAAATATAACTATTTCACGGCTGAATTCAGTCCACGATATTAAACAACTTTCCCCAAGGAACATAACGATATAAAAAATTCGAGTTTCTATGGAAAGCAAAAAAAAAGTCATATTTCGATATGTGTTCCTTGAGGAAAGTTGTTCAGTATCATGGACTGATTCGAATGTACCCTTAAAATGTTTATACCTTGTTTAGTCCGCATCACATCGCTGACCCGTGTATTCCCGTTGGCCCCATCGCCCGTCGTCCCATTAATGGGGGCAGCGGAAAATTAATAAAATAATTAAAATTTGTTCCCGTTGGTCCCATCTGCAATACTAGTCAATGGGGCCAACGGGAATTTATTAAAATAATTAAATTTAATTCCCGTTGGCCCCATAAAGTTGAAAGTTCAAATTATTGACTTTATACTCGTAAGAAGATTGGTTTTAACGTATATTGTGATATTAATTATTTAGTTAGAAGTCGAAATTATGATTTCTTTCTTTGAGAGGTGAGAAAAAAGTTAGGTACTTCTATAAAACGGTTTTGTACAGGTGTATCTTTCATTTTAGTCTTAGACAAACAGCCCTATATCACTTCCGTGTAAAAAAATAAAATAAAGTGGACAACGACACGTGAAATTTCAACTTACCGTTGGCCCCATTGCCTATGTGAACAATGGGGTCAACGGGAAAGGAATTTTTTAACTTACGCTTTGGTCCCATAATGGGACGAAAATTATGGGGCCAACACGCACTGACCTACAAGGAAGGGTGTTGTATTAGGCTCGCGCTACACTGAATTGTCACCACGAGGAGCAGTTTGGAACCCTAAAAAGGATCGAGAAGGCGGTGAACCCACTGCACCGCGCACCGTCGTCGTCGTCGCGGAGCGCTGACAATATTAATCTATGGAGCGCGGTTCGACACACTGACGCTCCCGCGCGTTGACGCGTTTTCAGTGTGTTGACTAGGCGTGTTTTCTATACAAATAGGCATGATGACTGAAAAATTATTTTTGGCCCATCAGTTAGATCATTAAAAAATATTGTACACATTTTTTTATTTTCTCTGAGAAACTATAAATGACGAAGATACAGCGCATTAAATTTCGCATGATGTCACCCTTTCGTACGATTTTTACACATCGGTGACGTCACAAGCCTCCACTCTGGAACTTAGATACTCTGTATCTTTGTGAATTTTTACTTTTTTGATAAACTGAAAAATATAAAATATGGGCATATTATTTTTGTATAATCTAACTAACGGAGTCGGACTAATAAGAATAATACTTTTCTGACCCAGTCGTCAACCCTATTGAGATACTTGCTTGCATAAAATGTTAAAACCTGCCGCCCCGCGCTCCGCGACCCGACGGTGCGCGGAGCAGTGGGATCACCGCCTAAGTGCTATACGGCGGCGTCTAAATGTCGGCATAACTTTTATTATTTATACACAGATACGCTATCACGTCTTTATCCCTAACGGGGCAGCCAGAGCCTAGGGCGGCAAGGCCACTTTTAGCGTGATGGGTGGGCATGAAGGTGGAAAGGTGGTGGTTGCTAACCGCATCACCTATTAATATGATTCCGATTCTTGCCCATTCCCTCGATCGGCTTTTACGATCTGCGCGGGAAGAGAAGCAGCTGGTAGGTACATTCTGTGTTTTTTCTTTTCACTCAGATCAACATAGAAGATATTATTATTATAATGACTAGATACTTAGGTACAGAGTAGGACGACGAGGGTAGTCGTACCGTACCATCCTAATAATCCTACTTATGAATCGTGCATACAAATTATACAGGGTTCAAATGTACAGCCTATACATATCATCATCATCATCACCTTCCCCGCCTTCTCCCTATTTGGGGTCGGCTCTGGATGTCAACTCTCTCCATCATTTTCTATCATTTATTATATCTGTACTAACCCCCCTGTCCATCATGTCCCGCTGAACACATTTCCGCCACGTCTTTTTAGGTCCTCAATCTCTGTGGCCATCCACTTTCAAGTTAACCATTTTGTTAGCCAGATGTTCGGCATCCCGCCTCTTCATATGACCGTACCATGTCAAACGGTGGCTTTTTAACTTTTCTACAATTGGTGCCACCTTTAAACTCCCTCTTATATATTCATTCCTGATCTTATCCATCTTCGTCACCCCACACATCCACCTAAGCATCCGCATTTCTGCTACATGTAACTTATGTTCTTCTTTCTTCTTCGTAGCCCAACATTCCCCTCCATACAGCAAAGCAGGTCTTATTACTGTCTTATATATCTTTCCCTTTAGTTTCAATGGGAGCCGCTTATCGCAAGTTGTTCCAGTAACTTGTTTCCACTTAAGCCATCCAGTATTAACCCTTTTGGTGACATCTCGATCCACGTCTCCGTAAGACTGATCCGAGGTACTTGAAATCCGTACAAACTGGCAGCGAGGTGTCACAGATCTTTACAGTAGTAGCGCTGGAAGTTCCCCCAAAATCGCAGAACATATATTCCGTCTTCGATCGGCAGATTTTTAATCCGGCCTCTTCCAGCGCCTTTTGCCATTCGTGAAGTTTGATTTGGATTCTTCCCCCTTCCTCTTCAATAAGCGCGACGTCGTCTGCGAACAACATGCACCAGGGAGCGTCATCCTGTATGCGAGATGTTAGGGCATCTATCACCAGCACAAACAGGTATGGACTTGGATACATAGAATACATAGGGTATCTTTATTTATGTAAACTTTACTGCAGTTTAAAAAAAAAATTGGCGGATCTAATGCTATACACCATACAAGGAGCATTTGAAATCATTAGCATTAGGTAATTTAACTTGTTAACCTATTCACATATTTTTTTCGGTAACAGCACTGCAAATACTGTAATTAATGCCGTACTTAAAACGCGACGCGCTCGCGCGAGTGCAAATTTGATATAATCCCGGTTCCGGCGCTGTTAGGTAAACTCACCAGCTGTGTGTGGCGCAGGGCCGTCATACAAAAGCAGACTTTAAGATGATACATGGAGTCCAGTGCTGCCCCCATTTAAAAAAAATATGAAAGAAAACGGAGGTGTCATTTAAAAATTGCTTCACGTTCGCACTTTAAACAGTAGTTCATAAAATAGTTTGAAGGGTTATCTAGGGTTTACTAATACGACATTTTAAATGATATCTTCGTTTTCTTTCAAATGGGGGCAGCTCTGGACCTTATGTATCACCTTAAGTTGCGTGGATAAAAATCGTAAAACAGACTTTTCCGGGTCAATTTCACGCGCATGAAGCGGATTAGTTTTTTTTTGCTCCAATTATGAATAGCTACTGGCGGAAAATTTTGAGGTTTGTATCAAAATAATAGATTATGGATATGGTTACTGGTGTCGCAACCTAGTGGCCGAAATTGTAACAAGTGTGGCCATTGATATTTTGATTCCTTTTTCAACCTTCTCGCCCACTTTCACGCTAAAGGGCAGTCCACACCGGTAGCGAGCCGAACGAAATTATAAGTTAATAAGCGATGTGGTTCACACCGCGAGGGAGCTAGCTGGCGAGCGAGGATGGTGAGCGATCCAGCTTGAGTTGCCCCCACGCCGCCGCCACATCCGCCGATATGGAATGGAAAGTGGTGAAACGATGTTCGCCGGCCTCGCTAGCTTGCTCGCTCGCTAGCAGTGTGGCCTGCCCTTAAAAGTGGCCTTTGGCCACTTGCTGCAAACTGGGCTGTCTGCTTAGAGCCGCAAGCCGCAGACCCAAAGTACTCTGTCTGCCCCATTAGGGATAAAGACTTGATTATGTATGTATGTATTCATAAATAGATAGTTATTCAAGAGGAAGGTTTTTATGTATAATACATACCCGTGGGAAGCCGGGGCGGGCCGCTAGTATGATATAATTGGAATTACTGAAAAAAGATCTTTTATTTCAAGAAATATTTATTAATTTTCTAAACTTATCACTCCATAACTAAATTAATAAATTAATGACAAAGAAAATATTGAACAACTTTCCCCAAGGAACATATATCGAAATATCAAAAATATTTTTTGGCCCCCCTTACAAGTTGACCGATCCGCTGATCCGAGTTTGTATGGAAAGCCAAAAATTATTTTACATATTTCGACATGTTCCTTGGGGAAAGTGGTTCAATATCACGGACTGAGTTCGCCCTTAAAATAGTTTCAGTATATTTTGTTAGACGTTATATTATACAAGTTGTTTTGCACTTGCTATATTGGAATCTTGTATCTTGTTATCAGATTCATTAATAAAACACAAAATCGTCACTTATATTTAAAAAAAAAACTCCCTAATTTCTAATAAATGGCTAAACTAATAGTGACTTTACTATACGCGCGACTGTTGCCCTCCCCGCTCGCCGGCCGCCGCCCGCCACGACCCTGGTAGCGGATGGTCACATTCAAATGGGAGATTTTTAGTATGCATTTTTTAATTGATCGTATGCGAAGGATTTGGAAAGAGTGGTCTGAACCACTCGTAATTTTGACATTTGTAGCGTACAAATGTCAAAGAAACGTTCCATAGAGAATCAGTTCCGTTTCACGCTGCTTTTTTTTATTTTTGTTGAAATGTTTAGACAACCATTGGCAAATTTATATTTTCTGTGTAACACAATATACTTATCGCTCACACGACGGTTTCAAAAATACGATGCAATGCGTCGGAACGCGAGTGGTGAGTTGGAAAACTACACGTATTGTGTTTCGCTGAGTCCCTAAATGAAAAATAGCACTCCTGTATTACTTTCTCTTTGAATACGGCTAGCTGATAACTCTAAATAAAGATAAGTCTAAATAGGTTAAGGTTTGACTTGATAAGCATAACTTTACAACAAAAAAGCACTACTATCAACTTAAAAAAAAACTAAATTTATGTGGTTTTTATTAAAAATAAAATTTTCCGAAATGAATATTTATTTACTGCCAACATGAGAAAAGAAGATAAATATTTATTTACTGTCTACATGCTTTTGCCAGTTTTTAATAAAGCCGCCTATTATTTACTCATCAAATAATTATGTATTGCAAGTTAATTTATTATTGTTAATATTTAACCAAAAACATACACTGTGATAACAAAGTCAGTTAAAAATACGATTCATTCATTTGATATTCGTATTCAATATTGCAAGTTAATTTATAATTTTTAATAACAAAAAACATACACTGCGGTAACAAAGTCGATAAAAATACAATCTATAAATAAAAACTATTCTTATTTTGAGTACTGGCAACCATCGCGTGCCGGTGACGAAAAAAAACATTTGAGTGATTGGCACTCTGGAATGGTAGCGGAAGTTTTGTGATTTACTTTCTCTTTGAATACGGCTAGCTGATAACTCTAAATAAAGATAAGTCTAAATAGGTTAAGGTTTGACTTGATAAGCATAACTTTACAACAAAAAAGCACTACTATCAACTTAAAAAAAAACTAAATTTATGTGGTTTTTATTAAAAATAAAATTTTCCGAAATGAATATTTATTTACTGCCAACATGAGAAAAGAAGATAAATATTTATTTACTGTCTACATGCTTTTGCCAGTTTTTAATAAAGCCGCCTATTATTTACTCATCAAATAATTATGTATTGCAAGTTAATTTATTATTGTTAATATTTAACCAAAAACATACACTGTGATAACAAAGTCAGTTAAAAATACGATTCATTCATTTGATATTCGTATTCAATATTGCAAGTTAATTTATAATTTTTAATAACAAAAAACATACACTGCGGTAACAAAGTCGATAAAAATACAATCTATAAATAAAAACTATTCTTATTTTGAGTACTGGCAACCATCGCGTGCCGGTGACGAAAAAAAACATTTGAGTGATTGGCACTCTGGAATGGTAGCGGAAGTTTTGTGATTTACTTTCTCTTTGAATACGGCTAGCTGATAACTCTAAATAAAGATAAGTCTAAATAGGTTAAGGTTTGACTTGATAAGCATAACTTTACAACAAAAAAGCACTACTATCAACTTAAAAAAAAACTAAATTTATGTGGTTTTTATTAAAAATAAAATTTTCCGAAATGAATATTTATTTACTGCCAACATGAGAAAAGAAGATAAATATTTATTTACTGTCTACATGCTTTTGCCAGTTTTTAATAAAGCCACCTATTATTTACTCATCAAATAATTATGTATTGCAAGTTAATTTATTATTGTTAATATTTAACCAAAAACATACACTGTGATAACAAAGTCAGTTAAAAATACGATTCATTCATTTGATATTCGTATTCAATATTGCAAGTTAATTTATAATTTTTAATAACAAAAAACATACACTGCGGTAACAAAGTCGATAAAAATACAATCTATAAATAAAAACTATTCTTATTTTGAGTACTGGCAACCATCGCGTGCCGGTGACGAAAAAAAACATTTGAGTGATTGGCACTCTGGAATGGTAGCGGAAGTTTTGTGATTTACAATAAGTCGAGAAATACTATAATACCTACCGTCTACCTATCTTAATATGGTCGTAGAAAAAGTATTGTATGCAACGCTGTATAAGTACGTCAAAAAATACTCGTGGCGCCTTTCACATTCAACACCATAAGGTGTTCGCTACGCTTACACCATAACCCGCGCCACTCGTCTTTTTTGAACACTCTTATACTCGTACAACTATTGCATAAAATACTATTATGAACTGCCCTTTAAACTATTATTGGTGATCCGTCTAGCTAGACGGACTAATGTAATACTTACTTTCAATGGTGGTTCATAAAATAGTTTAAAGGGCTATCTAGTGTCTAACATTGAGAAATATGGAAATTTTCACCATATTTACGAGTTACAAATTATTTCAAATGAAGGCGCCACTTGTGCTTGGTAACTCACCTGCTTTCCTTGCATATATAAATAATAGCTACTTAAGACATATAGAAGGTATAACAATATATACTTCAATTTGAGCCGTGTGGCTACCAGCCTGGAATTGGACAATTCCATCTCTTCCTGTGGATGTCGTATATTACCCAAGCAACATTGAGTATTACGAGAAGAGGATAAAGTTTAATTTGGTTTGACATTTAAATAGGACTACATTATCGGACCTCTTGAGTGTTATTTTGTGGAGTTAAGTTTTCAAAAAATATTTGCGATATACCACAGACGAACAAATAATAAGATAGTCGTCCGATGGTGACGGTGACGTCCTATTTCTATGTCAAACCAAATTAGACTTTATCATCATGTATTAACGCTCAATGTTGCTTAACACTGAAACGCGGATACGCAGTAACGTACGTCTTGCGTGCCGTTTTTGAAGTAACCCTACAGATGTAGGCTAGGCGCCGCGGTAGATTTCCCGCTGCATTTATATTAAATTAGACTTTATCATCATATAAGTTGAAAGTATTACATTAATTCGTTTAGCTGTAAAACTCGTCTCCGCCAAAAGTGGCCACTTTTGACGAGTTTTTAATCTAGACGGATCACCAATACTAGTTTCAACAGCAGTTCATTAAATTATTTAAAGGGCTATCTAGTGCCTGACGATTAGCAATATGGAAATTATCACCATATTTACGAGTTAACAATTTATTTCAAATGAAGGCGCTACTTCAAGGTCAATCGCTTCTAACTTCACCTTAACGCTCAATGTTGCTTGACACGCGGATATGCAGTTACGTACGTGTTGCGTGCCGCTTTCGGAGTAACCCTAGTGTAGAGAGCGCGGCGGCGCGCGGGTGGCGCGGTCGGCTGCCACTTTGGGACGCTCATTTTCTCTCTCTTTTAAGGGCAGGCCACACTGCTAGCGAGCGGGCGAGCTAGCGAGGCCGGCGAACATCGTTTCACCACTTTCCATTCCATATCGGCGGATGTGGCGGCGGCGGCGTGGGGACGGCAACTCGGCACTCAGCGTTTCTCCAAACACAGCTTCATAATCTTTATACGTCTTTTCCTCGACTTTCCTTTTAGGCGATATGTATCTCTTCACTTGGTTTTCAGACCAGAACTCGATGTTTTCCTGCCCTAACTTTAAGGTCTTGGATGTCTTCTGTAAGCTGAGTAGATTCTCGTTGAGACGTTTTTTTATTTTGTCTGTGGTTTGGTCCTCTTCAGCCTTTTTGGATGGTAAGTCTGAAAGAGAATAAGTATTTGTAAACTTACTAATGGTTTGGACCCCAGATATCTTTATCCTTAGTCTGAGGTTTGGACAGTATTTTCCTCAAGAATATTGTGTATCGATCCCCGCGAGGCTGCGTGGCGAGCCACTCCCACCAAGCGCTAAGCGTTTTTTATATTTTCCAAGACGGCCGCTATTAGTCCACTGCGTCCGATTTAACTGAAATTCAGTATGCAAGGGCTTTTTGGATCGCGGAATCCAAATCTGTTTTTTTTTTAAATCCAAGATGTCTAGATTTTAGAATTTTAACTTAATTCGATCATAACATCCTACAGGTACATCGAAGAAGTCTGGAATTTTGTACGCTGCAGTAAAGCACCCCGCAAAACTCGAAACTGCAAACAAATTTTGATTCCAAGATGGCCGCCCACACATTTTTGATATTTCTTTTACTGATTGTAGTTTTTACCCATTTTCTCAACTGGAAATAGATTCCAACCAACTGCAACAGCTGCACGAAAAACCGCGAGCTGCATGCAGCTCGCGCAACGTCTGCAAAGCTAGTTAGTTTTTGAAACGTATATCTTGTATAAAAAGAAGACAGCTGGAGACCTTGTAAAACCAAAATTACAACTTACCAATATCGAGTTCCCTAATTTTGGCACTCTGCTTGACCGCGGCCTCCATGGCCAGCTTGCCGCGCGTCAGCTCTGCGAGGCGCGCCAGGCCGCGCGCCAAGCGGACAGACGGACAGAGCAGCGGCGCTGCTTGCCCACCCTGCCAGCTTGCGAGGAGACGAGAGTGTGCAGCGTGGATACTTTCAAAAACCCAAACTTTTTCGCCACTGAAAATAAATATTATTTAATTTCCAATGCCGTGTGGTTCCTGGCAGAGTAGAGAACCACTCCAAATCTTCCGTGGATGTCGTATAAGGTGAAGGAAGGAAGAAAGAAGAAATACAAGCTAAACAAAGCTTGTAAACATCAATGAGACCAAGCTGCAATTTGGCATGGGCATGTATATTAGTCACGCCGACAAAAGTGGTAAAATGAAATATTGAAAAAGATTTTTTTAGAATAGTTCCCGTACATATATTTTTTTTGGACTAACCCGAGATGTAGGGATCGTGGAATAGGTCTTTCAAGTTTGTGAACACTATTTGTCGATTTAGGGATCTGTTTGTGAAATTTTATTTTATAATTATTATAATAAAACTTACGGTATTGTAAACACAGGTTTGTTTCCAACACCAAAAATCAAATTAACAATTTTTGTTCTAAAAAATATAGTCTACATATGTAAGTGATTTACCTCTCCAAAACAAGTTTCCTGTTCTTCTCCAAACAGAACATCTTCAAATAAATCTTGAGCTCATCAATGAATGTTGGGTTAGAATTATTATCTGCAAAAAGTTTTCTATTTATTTACAATTACTTACTAAATAATTATTTTTAATTAAAAACTGCAAGAATACAGTTTTGAATCAAAATGCACCTTGAAACATGTACATTATTTATTTACAAAAATTGATAAATAATTGGTTACTTGACTGTGTTTGATTTTGTACAATATTTTTTGCGAAACAATAAATAAATAAATATACAGGCTGACTTTTTATACACCTGCTGCTATAAAAAATTTTCGTCCTCCCATACAAAATTCGTTTGTCTGAGCGCTGATTTGTATGGGAGGACGAAAATTTTTTATCGATTTTTAATAACTTTTTTTATAGAAAGTAGTTTAGTATCATGGACTGAACTTGCTCCAATTTGGACAGTGTTTAAAAAGTCAGCATGTACATATATGATGTGTGTACGCGCGACATTTTTTTATAGGGAATATATAAATAACACCTAAAAGAAATCTTTTTTTGAAAACAGAAAGAAAATTGGTTATTAAATTAAGAAGTACTTAGCATTTAAATTACACTAGTTTACAAAGTTTTTGCCCTTCGCATACTTGCAGCGGTTTCATAAAGAATTCAGTACAAAAAACACATATCTGGTTATAAAAAAATATTAAGACGTCTAAGTTTTAAAATATCTCATGTCAAAAATTAAATTTTCGTAAACTTTGCCAATTTGAAAATTTTACTATTAATTCAATTACTTTTTTTGGAACTTTTTAATTCAAGTTTATTATAGTGCAAGCCTTCTATTGTACAATTCATTTATATCAGAGCTCAATTCTTTTACGAATTTGAGTTATTTGCGTTTTTGTATAGGCCGGTATATTGCCATACAATGCACACAGTGCTCAAAGTATGAGAAATGTTATGGCAACTTCAATTTCATATATCTGTGTACATAAGAATGATAGGAGGATAAATCAAATTTTATTTTGATAAAGAAGAGTGATCTTTTATTTTACAATATAAAAGTAAATTATATGCATAGTAGTTTATTTTCTAAAAAAAAATAAAAAATGGGAAATTGGTAAAATTTGGAAATTTGTTAACAATACTTCCAATTCTTAAGTCCTAGAAAAAAATCATAATCAGATCCGTATTTAGCATACAAAAATCTAAAAGAAACAACAAGTTTCAAATACTGAGCACAAAAAATTAAAAATTATGTAAACTAGTGTTATTAGTATGAAGTGGGAGCGTGGTGAGGCAATCTCGCTATCTTTTTCGCCTAATGGCAGTGACGTCATATGTCTATACGTGCATCCTTCTTCTGATAGTTCACAGTTTCCCTTTCCACCAGATTTGAAAGGCTTATAACTTACTTATCTTTGAGCGGATTAAAAAAAATGTTTTTGGTTTCGGATAAGTTACTTTTTTAATATGAATAATAAAAAAACAGAGTCAAGTACCGAATTCTAATGCAGTCTAGAAGGCTTTACCTGTTGGATTCATGAATGAGTCGGACACATCCAAGCTCACATTAATTTTTTGCCTTTTTCTCTCTCGCCTTTCTTCGTAAAATTGACGCAATGTCGCTATGGACTCTGGAGGTAAATCCAGGTGCTCTGAAATAAGGATTTATATGAGTAGTCACCATTATAAATAATGTCTTCTCATCTCATCATCATCAGGTCTTTTTAAGTCTCCACTGCAAGAGCACGACCCTCTCTGTACTACCGGAGCCATACTTGGACAGAGTAGTCGAAAGGATTTGGCCTACACTCTCCACGCTGGCCAGGCGGGTTGGAGGTCTCATTGGTGTTTATAAGCTTTGTTTAGCTTTTATTTCTTACGTCGCCTTCTACGACATTCACGGGAAGACTTGGAGTGATCCTATTCTGCCGGAAACCACACGTCATGTCTTAGATCCCATGAATTATAATAGTAAATTTGCGACCTGAAGATATTTATTACCACCTGCAGAACACAGGAAGAGTATACAGAACGGAATCTCCTAAGGTATCTTGCAATATGGGTCCCCGTTCCCCGCACCTCTCCCCACACACACTGCACGGCGCACGCGGCGGCACAAGAACGGGGGAAAGGTACAGGGGCGGGGAACGGGGACGCATATTGCGCGTACCTTAGTAGATTCCGTTCTGTATACTCTTTCTGTGCCTGCAGTGTGTTTCCACTCCAGTTCTATCCTTGCCCTGGCTTGGCAAACAATGCGTACATACATACTACATACATACTATGTACATTATTATTAAAATGGACGAACAAACACAAGAGGACTGACAACCTTCAAACATTGAAGCGTAGTTCGAGTTTTAGTTTAAATGTAGCTAGATGTAGCTACCAGTTCGAAAGAAGGAAGTTTCGTAGTGGTGCCGCTTAATTTCGGAAAGATGGCGGTATAAGCGTTCATTTTCTACGAACAAATAAGCGCCATCCTGATTTTTAGTGGATACCATCAGATACCAAGATCCTTTGCGAGATACTAGTGACATTAGTAACATCTACAAATAATACAGGATTTTGGCTTTCTAGCACAGTATGCTTCTTTGTATTAGCCGTGTGGTTCCCGGCAGAGTAGAATAGGACCACTCCAAGTCTTCCCGTGGATGTCGTAGAAGGCGACTTAGGAAACACAAGCTAAATAAAGCTTATAAACATCAGTGAGACCTCTCCAATCCATCTGGCCAGCGTGGAAAGTGTAGGCCAAATCCTCTGACTGCTCTGGCTAATATATGGCTCTGGTAGTACAGAGAGGGTCGTGCTCCTGCAGTGGAGACTAAAAAAGACCTGATGATGATGATGCTTCTTTCTTCTTCCATCTCATCCTGTGGATGTCGTAAGAGGCGACTAAAGGAGCACAAACATATCAATTGTAGCAATTGCATTCCCAAGGAGGGTTGACGTCGGTCGGCGGTAGGTTGTAAAACTTTTCGCCCAAATACATTTTCAAAAAGGGTTGACGTCAGTCGTAAAACTATAGCCAAATCATTTAAACTCTTCCTTTTTCTTCTCCAACGCAAGATCTTTGGCATCCTTGGGTGACCATTGACATGTATGTAATATATGAAGAAGAAAAGCGGGAAAGCGCACCCCGGCACAGGCCGGAATCTCCTAAGGTACGCGCAATATGCGTCCCCGTTCCCCGTCCCCGCACCTCTCCCCCGTTTTCGCCTCGATGACTCACGTTGGCCGTCAAGAACCGGGGGAGGTGCGGGTGCGGGGAACGGGGACGCATATTGCGCGTACCTTAGGAGATTCCGTTCTGTTTACTCTTTCTGTATTCTGTGACCCCGGGCCCCGAAGCAGCACAGCTGAGGATGCAACCGGTAACGCGCTTGGATGACGATGATGATGCTTCTTTGTATGGGGTTTGTCAGACCTCTTGTTTTTGATCATCCATGTTATTATTAATAGCAGTTTGCTGTGAAAGTATTGGGCAAACGTACTCACGAAATAAAGTCGTAAAGGCCGACCAGATTTTGATCGCTTCAGACGATCATCATCAGGGCGAGTTTTAGGAGCGGCGACGCGGCGGTATCGCTGCCAAACTGTGCAGTTGTGCACTGGTCGGCCTTTACGACTAAACAGGATGATTTTGACCTTCTGAGCTATACTCAAGGAAAGTACGCTAAATAAAATATACATGTTCTCTTACAATTACCTTGTTTCATAATAAAACCAATGATAAAAGTTCTCAAAGTTGTACGGCAAATTCCCAATCGCAGTGATACCGACCGCCATATGATCGCTCGCCCCGCGCGCCGCCGGCGGGAAGGGTGCGGGGCGCTCATACGGAAGAATCGAGCGACAGCGAGGTCATTGACACTAATAATAATACGTTAGCCATGTATTGCAATTGTGGGGATTTTTCCTAATGAAAAATAGGTTTTTTTTTTTTTTTATTTATTTTATTTTATTTACACAATACATTTAATACATTAATGTTAAGTCCATTTACAATGCCATCATAATCTCTTTTGAGATTTACCGTGCATCGGAA
Organism: Acrobasis repandana; assembly: GCA_963576875.1. Lineage (NCBI taxonomy): Eukaryota > Metazoa > Arthropoda > Insecta > Lepidoptera > Pyralidae > Acrobasis > Acrobasis repandana. The sequence continues at coordinate 8,424,822 of OY756238.1, forward strand.
ATTGCCATGTTAATTTGCGATTATACATATATTATAAACACTATATAAAAAATAATAAAACCAAGATATTTTACACCACAAACAAACCTAAATGATATGCATTACAACAACTGAGGTGTTATTATAAAACCCTTTTTGTTGACGAAGCCCGGTGCCGGTGATTTAAAAGTAGGTACTTTATGATACTTTTTGTAGTAGTTGTGTAGATTAGGATGATACTTTTTGTCTAAATCGATTGAGAAGTTGAAATGTGTGGTATGTTTAGTGTACCTCCATGTAAAATAGTATATGTGTTCTAAGGTTCTAAAAAAAAAAAAAAAAAATATATAATAATAATAAATTTAAAGTGGGATATTTTTTACAAAATATTTAAGAACTAATCTCTAAATTGGTATATTTTGTATAAAGTATTTTTTTAACTTACATTTAATGTTTTTCTTATTTATTTGTGTTTTTAATTCTTTTGGTAATTTATTTATAAGATCGGGTACCATATACTGTAAGGTCCTTTTGCCGTGTAAGTTATTATAGTTCGGAAGTATAAGTTTATCCTCTAGTATTCTACGTGTCATCTTATGATGGTGGGTCTTCTTTTTATTTTGTATTTTTTCATTAAAGAATTCTTCTTTTAGTAACGTAAGTTTAATTTTTTCATTAACAGGTATAATTTTACAAATAGAAAATAGTTCATAATATTCGTTATTATATTTTACTTTTATATTTTTGGGTACTATTTTTTTCAAAATACGTAGTTGCAGTGAATAAATTTGATCAATGTTGGTTTTGTTTGTTCTGCCATAGCTTGACAACCCATACGAAATAATTGATTCTGCTAAAGATTTATAAAGCATCAAAAGTGTTTGGTACGGTAATTGATATTTTATTATAGAAAATTTTGCTAAGATACTTCTTAGCTTATTACAAACATATCTGGTATGTTCTTTCCAGTTAGCTCTGTCGTCAAATATTAATCCCAGATATGTTTGTTTTTCGACTATATCTATTGAATCGCAGTCACACGACGACCGTCTGTTCCCATTTTGTTTATGTAAACATGCATGATTGTGCGCAATTAATTGCGGTCTTTCGTTCTGTCTGTTCTGACTCGTGCTTATGTACATTAACTTGGTTTTGTTTGCATTAGTACCAAACCGTTGTCGTGTGACCATTTACTAAGACTATCAAAGTCCCTTTGAAGTTTCTCCATCGCTTCTTTAACGCTGTTTCCTGATGCTAGCAAGCAGGTGTCGTCTGCATATTGAAATATTTCACTATCTTGGATAACATTAGCAAGACTATTAACATATGCGAGGTAGTGCAGAGGACCCAACACCGAACCTTGCGCCGTTCCTTCAGTCACGTTGATCTGGTCACTAAATTCATTGGAAACCTTTACTAGATAACTTCTATCTTTTAAATAATCTCTACACCACTCAAGAAGCTTTCCTCTAATTCCCGTGTCTTGTAGACTATCTATAAGTGTGCTATGTCTAAGAGTGTCAAACGCCCTGCTATAGTCAATAAACACAACTACTACGTGTTTTTTGTTATCAAGATGTTTATATATACTATCTGTAAATGACGACAGAAGCTGAGTTGTACTTTTATTGGGCTGAAACCCGTACTGCATTTCATTAAGTATATTATTTTTATCGTAGAAGTCGTATATTTGTTTGCTTATATATTTTTCCGTAATTTTATCCAGAATAGATAATATGGTTATCGGTCTAAAGTTGTCATATTCAGTTGTACTGCCTTTTTTGTGTATTGGTCGGACAATTCCAGTTTTAAGAAGAGACGGATATTTACCTTCCGAAACGCTCAGGTTGATCAATTTAGCTATAGCTGAATTTATTTTATTTGAGAGTATTTTGACATCTATAGCTCTAATGCCATCTATTCCTGGCGCTTTTTTTACGTTTATATTATCAATAATTTTATTGAGGTTTTATTTGCAGGAATAAATCGAATACTTACATTCGCTGGGGTCCTATAGGTGAATTACTTAGTAATGGTTTAGAACATTTTAACATGATCTTTTTGACATTTTGATCCAACGTGTCCGCAAAGTTATTAGCTATTTGTTTCAATGAGTTTTGTTTTTCAAACGCTTTTAATATAACATCGTCAACAGATTTTTTAATTCTGCCCGTTATTCTATTCAGAAGTTGCCAAAGATGAACAGGATTGTTTTTATTTTCAATAATTTCTTTTTTGATTGTATTATTTTTACTTTTACGAATCAGTGAGTTTGCGTAATTTCGAGCTTTATTATATTTTTGTTTTAAAATTAAATTATTCGAATCATTTCTCCAATGATTAAATAACTTGTCCCTATTTTCACAAGCTTTTATGATTTTTTTATTAATCCAATTATTATTTGATCGCGTTTTATTATTTTTTACTTTGATTTTATACTGAGCTTTTTTGTAACATTCACTGAATTTTTCATACAAGTAGTCGTATAGACTTAACGGACACGTATAACTATCGCAATCCTGCCATTTAACTTCATGTAACAATTGAAAAAGTTTATGATTATCCATGCAAGTCCTGTAACTAGGAGCAACCTGTATCTGAGGGCCAGTAACTACGACAATTATCATACGGTGGTCCGCCAGTGTCGTCCCTACCGCTGCCGTGTATAGGTCTTGTGTGCGGGATCTACCATAAATGTGATCAATACAAGTTTTACTTAGTTTGCCATTACGTAATTCAATTCTTGTGTGTTCGGTGATCCCGCATAGAAGGCCCATGGCGTACAATGTGTTGTTATATCTATGTTTTATAGGTTTATCTGACCGTAGGTCCAAGTTAATATCTCCCAATAAATACAAATCGTTATTGTTTGTCAATGTTAATTTTTGAAGTGTGGATTTTAGTTCGTCCACAAAAAGGGATTTGCTACAACTTGGTGGTCCATACACTGCACATATATTTGCGGAATATTTCGAAGAGGTAGTGATTTCACAAGAAATGCTTTCGAAGTGATGTGTTGTTATTTTTCTGATATTTACATTTGTGTTTATTATTTACGTATATTATTATACCGCCACCTCTTCGAACTTTTTGCAAGTCAGTAAACATTTGGTATCCATAAATATTATACAAGCAGCTTATTCCATCCGAAATATTAACCTCTGTTACTATAATCACGTCAATAGTTTTTTTTGCAGTCTGTATGCACTGTTCCATTGCAGTGAAGTTTTTGATCATAGATCGAATGTTCATGTGTATGCAAAGTAAGTTTATATTACTGTTAGGTATACAATCTAGAAATTCGTTTATGTTTATACAGTTGGATATTTCGTGAATATCGTCTAGAATAATTGACATTTTAATTTTATTTATTTAAAGGATAATATAAGCTTTTATATATATTAAAACTAAGGAAATTTGATACTTTATAGGTAAGAACTGAACAGAAATATATATACTAATGACCGAACTGAACCAGGGACCTGCAAGTAGATAGGTAGGCTATTATTAAGCACGCCTGTCCAGGTTGGACAGGGCCTGCACGTCTTCAAGTGACCTTAGTGTAAATGTTTTTCCACCGTCATCTTTGCGAGCCCTGACGTATCCCTTTTTGAACCATACGTACTTGTAGTCCTGGTTAAGCTTCAGTTCCTGCTTGGCATTCCAAAATATCTGCTTGTTCAGTTTGGTCATTGCTTCTCGTACATATACAAAACTCCGATTGTCTTTGTCCGATTTATCGATGTCTGCTACCGTCATTTTTGTAGTTTTTGCAGCCACAATCCATTTTTCTTGATCTTCTTCATTTTTTAGCTCCACTGTAATATTCACAGGTTTCGTTGACTTCCCTTGATATCTTCGTGCGTGTTTTATGACTTCCTTAGGCTGTTTTAGATGTACCGCGATATTTTCTGCAATCTGTGTTACGTTTTCTTTGTCATGGAATGGTACATTTGCAATTTCGACAAATCTGGAGAGCTTTGCCTGTTCTATTTCCTGGATTTGCTGTTCCAGTGCACCTACACGAGTTTCTAGGTGATTATTCTTCTGCGTTAATTCTGTGTTTTTCTTTTCAAGGGCCTTAATAGATTTTTTAAAGGCATCAACACTTACTATCACCTCATCTAGCTTAGCACTTTGGAACTGAAAGGCCTCATTTAATTCTCTCATCTCTTTTTTGATGGCCCTCTCTACTTCTCTAGTGATATTGTGTAGGAATTGACTAGCATTTATAGATACAAGGGCATCTTCTTCCTCATCTTCATCTTCTTCCGGCACAATTACAGAAGAGCCGCGGCGTGGGCTATCTTGCTGACATCCAGGGCATGTCCACTCCAGACTAGGAGCGGCTTTTACGACTGTTAGCTGCTTATTAGTTAGACCGCTGCATTTTGTATTCAGATGTACGATTTTCTCACATTTGCTACATTCCAGTCCTGGCGTGGATTTGGTCAGGTTTTTTTTACAATTATCACACTTTTTAGACATATTGTTTGCTGTGGGTATTTGCTTAATAAACTCAGTGCGATTGTACATGTACGTGTTAAACGAACCGCGTATAGATGGCAACTGCGTATAGATGGCAACTGTTTTTTTTACTGTTTTGTGTTTTATTAGTGATTCTGATTCCATGATTTCAATATAGCTTCAAAATCAACCTGTATTATGTGAGTTAACCGCGCGTTTTAGTAATATTAATAAAGGGGGTCAATTGCTTTATATAAAGTAAATATTCTGTGCCTTTGTTCCACAGTGGGTGGAAGAAGGGCTAAGATAAAGATGATGACGTCATACCTCTGTATTTCTCGCTCTCCTGCACGGGCGGGTCTTTCTGGAAGCTGTTGAAGACATGTATGAGGCAGTCTCGGATGTTAAAGATTTTATTCTCGGTGGCCGCTAGGTTCGTAAGCAGTTTCATCAGTTCGTCCCTTTTGCTTTCCTTCAAACAAAGTAAGCAACAAGTTTATTTGGTAGGCAAATTAAAAAAAAACTTTCGAGCGTCAGGAACGCCATCTAGTAATGAGTAGCGGAACTCGGTATTTCCGCTACTCATCACTAGATGGCGCATCGGTATACGACTTGATATCCGTAATAAATAAATAATAAAAAAAAATGATATCCGTAGCGCCATCTATTATTTGCTAGAGAAAGCCCTGACTTTCAAGCGTTAACCCCCAATAACTTTTAAACGGCTAAACCGATTTTCATCAAACATAGCTAAGAACCACCGCAAGGAAACTTGCTTTCACGTAAAAAACCGCATCGAAATCGGTTTCCCCTCTTTTTTGTCGGGGGTTAAAAATCATTATTTGCAAGTAGATTTAATCACGTCTTTAGGGAAGACAGACCCAGCGCCGTAAGACGATCTTATGGCGGTGGTTACGGTCTTACTAAAACTCAAAAGCCACGTTTAGCGTGGCGGCGTAGATTGAAAAAGGGAGCCAAAAGTTTGTAAAGGGATTTCTTGTTTCGTTTGTTTTTCGTGTGTGAGTGGCCAACACTGGTGTCAGATTTTTCATGCTGCCTTAATGCACCTGACATAGATTTACGACTGCCATACAACAGAAGAATCGTGGTGGAACAGAAAAGAGTGTACCGGAATAACCAAAGTTTAGAAATTATTCCGCTTGGTAAAAACCAGTCAAGTGCGAGTCATGAAGGATTCCATACCTCCGTACAATGTTTTAAAACGCTGAATAAAATACGTTTCTTGTATGACGACCCACTTTAATTTTTAACTTTATCTTATTTTTAGTATTTGTTGTTATAGCGGCCACAGGTATACATAATCGGTGAAATATTTCAAGTGTATATAGCTAGCTATTACAGTTCAAGAGACAGAGCCCTATGACAGAGGGACAGACAGCGGAGTAATAGGGTCCCGTTGGCACCCTTTAGGTATGGAACCCTAAAAAAAGAATTACTTACAATGCTTTTATCGATAGAGGCGATATTCCTCCCAGGGTTCGGTTCGCTCTCGCTCTCGCCGCTTACTTCAAACAGTCCGCTTCTGCTATTGACGTCTTTCAGTAGCGCGCGCAGCGTGTCCACCCGCGCCGCGGCGTGCGCGCGCTCGCAGCGAAGAACGAGAAGCTCGCACGAATCACCGGATAGGTGATTCTGTGGACAAGTAATTATTATAAAAAGAAAACAGTGGCATTCCGGGAGCGCCGACAAAAGTGGAAACTTGAACACGAGTTGGTTACGGTAATAGTGTCGCGAATTCAATGGATTTTTTCCCATCTCAAAAAATGCCCAACGCGCCTAAAGAAGTTTATGCGTGAAAAAAAACTTCATAAATAACTGAAAAGGTACAACAGGAGTTACCATGTCGGGCTCATGGCTGGAGACCCCCAGGGTCGGATTAAGCATATTTGGGGGCCCCTAGTCCTTCCCAACTCCGGCTGTACCCCCAGAGAAAGGGGGAGAGCGAGAGACAAACAGAATGCTTGGTTTTGGGCCCTCAACAAACTGTATTGGCGCTCCCTAAAAAGAATTAGGAGACAACGGCTTGCCATAAAAATTATCGGGACTCGCCAGGGCCGTTGGCCTCCTAGGCAGTTCTACTATGTATGAAGTATTTCATTAACTGAGAACATGAATAATATTGATAATATTGAGGAAGTATACATATTCTCAAAAAAATTCGTTCAATGAAACGTTTTTGAAGTGTTCTTTATGCGCATTGGGCATTTTTTGAGATGGGAAAAGCCATTGAACTCGCGACACCGTAACCGTAACCGACACTTTGTTCTTTTCACTTCTGTCGTCACTGTTTTTTTTTTCTTGGTGCGGCCACGGGTTGCCTAATTCGCCTTATGGACAATCCGGCCTTGCCTAGGATGCACCCGGGAATATACGCTCTGATGAGCGAGGATATTTTTATATTACACGTATAATAGACACACTCGAAAACCATAACCCTCCTTCTGGCGCAGCCAGGTAAAAAAACTTACTAATTAACAAACGTCTTAACTTTCACATTTGAAAAACTATTAGTAGGATGATAGTTCTTACATTAAGCTCGTTGACAGCGGCGGTCAGTAGTCTTTTAGTCCTTTTGATGTGCACCTTATTCTTCATGGCTTCAAGTGCTAAATTGCTGTGCAACGCTGCCGTATGGGCCACCACAGACTGTGGTCTTATACTGCAAGAAAAAACGTCATAAATCTTATTTGAAAGTAGCTGTTGTCAGGGTTTTTAAGCTGACTAATGGCATATACTTAGCTCGGCATTTATTTAGTTAAACTAAAAGGTTGGAAGCTTCGATCATATATTCTATAGATGCACAGTTCCTTGCAAAATCAAACAAAATATTGTCCCCGTGTCAATAAGTACATAGGTAGATGTATAAATCAGAAATCGTAAAGAGGAAAGCCCAGGCACAGCTATATCACAGAATACAGTAAGAGTAAACTCTTTACTTTAGTTTACTCTTACTGTATTCTGCGGCTATATGAAGCAAGATGTCAAGAGGTTGGTGGAAAATAGAAAAGAATGGAAGAAACTCCACCGCCAAGAGCGTCGCTCTTAAATTTTTATGATGATAATCGTTCGGCATTTGACATAGATTTTTTTAGGCCGGTTGTCCCACTGCTGGGCAAAGGCCTCCCTGTCCTTCCACAATTCACTTATTATTAGGATGATTTTGGTCCATTCATGGTTTTAAAACAAAGATAAGTTCGCTTTGTTTTCCAGTTATTGACCACTCTGTTACTGAGAAAGTGAAAATGTGCAGCTTTGGTTTTAGTCACTGTACGAGTTAACAGTTAAGTTTTAAAAACTAAATTTTTTAACATTTAAATATTTTTTATTCACATTAATTTAATAAATTATCTAAGAAATAACATAAATAAATTATTTTCTAGAAAGAAAAACTTCATCTAATAGCGTTTTTATTCGGTTTTATCTCTCATTTAGTCGATCGAAATGATGCCTGTAGCGACATCTGTCTGTGTCAAGTCTATACAAAATCTATGAGACTGACCAGACATAGTTATATGATTTTTTTGCATACAGAATGTAGCCTATGTCGCCCTGACGATAAAAAAAGAGTCGATTGACATCTCTTTTGTGAAAATTGGATAAGTAGTTTGGATGCTACGGTGGAACACACAAAGATATCCACGTACATAGACTGCTAAAATCATTACCCTTCTGTTTGGCTTTTCCGTCATCATGATCAGGTCTTTTTAGTCTCCACTGCAGGAGCACGACCCTCTCTGTACTGCCAGAGCCAAATTATTAATTAGTCAGGGCAGTCCGAGGATTTGGCCTACACTCTCCACGCTGGCCAGTTGGGTTGGAGAGGTCTCATTGAAGTTTGTAAGCTTTGTTTAGCTTGTGTTTCCTAAGTCGCCTTCTACGAAATCCACGGGAAGACCTGGTATTGGTAAGAGAATAAAACGTCACAAAATAATGTCACATGTCATTGATCATATTCATTTTCAACATGATTTAAGACTTATTAATACAGAAAAACTCATATTAAGAGCGCTATTTGACTCCAAATATCTATGACGTCACGGTTTTGTATTTCATACAAATCTAATAGAGAATGTTTGTTTTGACGTTTAGAAAAAAGTGTCTGATTTGACCTGTTGTCACCTAGCGGATTTACGGCTTTGCCGTAATCGTCGAGTAAAAATAGAATAGGGGCCAATGGCTGGTCTATATGACCTGTTCAATGGTACGTACCTACTGGTTGTAGCAGTGTCCCGGTCACCAGCAGCCAGGGCCGTGACGAGTGCGGCTCGTCGCTCGCACAGCAGCGGCCAGAGAGCATCGGCGCGGCACTTCGCTAGCGAGGACAAGTGTTCTTCTGTAAATATTTTTTTTTAATTAAGTATATTTAAAAAAATAACTAGTTTTTGAAGTGAACACTTCTTTAGGCGCGTTGGGCATTTTTTGAGATGAGAAAAAAAAACCATTGAACTCGCAACACTGTTACCGTTACCGTAACCGACACCACCTTGTTAAAAGGGTCTTGAATGTTTATCTATATATGTATTTGTTATAAAATATAGTATCGTTGAGTCAGTATCCCGTAACACAAGTCTCGAAGTTACTTTAGGGCTAGCTCAATCTGTGTAATTTGTCCGTATATATTTATTTATTTATTTAGTTTTCACTTATGTCGGCACTCCCGGAGTGTCACTTCACAGCCAGCGGAGCCTTTTTTAACTGACTACAACAAAAGTAGGTTATCAATTCGAATAGTATGTTTTTGAAAGGCGCGTTGGGCGTTTTTGTGACACTGTTACCGTGACCGACACCAAGTTTTTACTTCTGACAGCACTGCCGGAATGCCATGTTTTTTTTGTAAGTATGTTACGCGATAATTATCTTCGCCAAATCGCCATTTCTGAACCGCTTTTGATGATTCTTTTTTTATAATATTACTACATAGTTGGTCCCATATTTTGAGTTAATACGAGTACATAATGAAGAACTTTGGATATATGCAAGATACCCCTCAAAATAAGGGATAAGTCCGCCATTGTACATATTATTTGGTCTATTATGGCTTATTGTATGCCTGTAAATATTTTTTCTACAATAAAGATACATATTTACAACAACAACAGAGACAAGTAATAAAATTAAAATATAAATTTATTAAATTTTTATTGACCACAATGGTTTTGTACCATTGTGGTCTAGCTGGACTAGCTACAGCATTCTCTACCAGTCAGCCTTTAGGAAAAACAGAAAATTTAATATTAAACAAATGGACCACCTCAAACAAGTCAGCTTTCAAACAAAAAAAAATCGTACTGTATTAAAGTCGGTAACTATTTATTTGTAAAAAAAAATATTTTTCTTGTGTAAAGATGATATATATGCATGCAGTGGTTATTATTAGAAAAACTACCGATACTAGAGTTCCGCAAGTACCACTGTTGAGTAAAAACTCCGAAAGTTATGTTATCATAATACATATAACATAACATGTTAAGCTTGCAAACGAGTGCCAAATTCAATTTACAGAAAAAAGTAAAACATATTCTAAATAACTAAAGTTTATTTGCTAGGCAAATTAAAAAAAACCCCGGACTATCATGAACGCCATCTAGTGATGATTAGCGGAACTACCGATAGTTCTAATACTCACTACGCGCGCTGATTTTCAAGCGTTTATCCTCAATAACTTTTTTGCAGCTGGACCGATTTTCATCAAACATAGCTAAGAACCACCGCAAGGGAACTGCTTTCACGTAAAATAAACCGCATCGAAATCGGTCCATCCGTTCGAGCGCTACGATGCCACAGACAGAAAGACAAACATACAGACCGACATTAGCGTCAAACTTATAACACCCCTCTTTTTTGTCGTGGGTTAAATACTAAGCCGAGCTACCTAGTTCCTACTGGCGGCACCCTTTCACGAGTTGCCGCGTGGATCAGAAAACGCTAAACCAGGCCTGTGTCACTCCCCGTTTAGGTATCGAAAATGTACCTACATTATTACTATGCGCGCAGGCGACCCCTCCGGGTGGTAAATTCAGTTATACGAATCGTTTGTCCAGAGTAATAAGAATGAAATTGGCTTGCAATGGATGTCTAGGTATATAAACGAAAAGGTGCTGAGTTCTGACGTGAGCTAAATTAAACCATATCGCTATCCATATTAAGATATTTCTTTTAATTTCTTTGCTGAGTGAGACTTCTGTACGTGAGTATTAGTATTTATCCTGTGATAATACTATATTTGTTCAAAAAAAGTTGGCAACCATAGTTTGAACAGAGCGTACATATCGCTAGCCACATTGAGTAGATATTTCTTTGAATTTCTTTGCTGAGTGAGACTTCTGAACATTAGTATTATTTATTCTGTGACTGAACTCAACCGTATTAGAGGGAATCCACACACCAGTGTCATTGTCTTCGTTGGTAGAATTTCTTTGCTGAGTGAGACTTCTGAACATTAGTATTATTTATTCTGTCGCTGAACTCAACCGTATTAGAGCGAATCCACACACCAGTGTCATTGTCTTCGTTGGTAGACATAGCTGAGGAGCAGGTGACCGGGTTCGCAGCCAGCAGCGAGCTTGAACCAGCATCGGATGATCGGAGGACAGATATACATTTCTCCAATTTGTTCTGTAAATTATAATGATCAAGGCAGTTTTAGAATTTTTGAAATATATAAAGTATAAATCCCCCCCCCCCCCCCCCTAACTATTACATACATACACAAACGCCAGACACAAAACCAGTTTAGTATTTTGTTATTAATATAAAATCCAGTAGCGGCGTTAGGGTAGGGCGCGGTTGGGCGACCGCCCAGGGCGCCAGATACAAAGGGGGACAGGGGGCGTTTTTGGGCAAGTTATCGTGTTATAAGTACATCGTGTTAATGAAAGAACGCAAAACCTCTCAGATGGTACCTCAGCCCATGTAACTGAACAACTTTCCCAAAAAACTTTGCGGCAAATTTGAAGAATCCTATATCGTACTTGCACCCCCCCCCCCCCCCCCCCCCTGTCGGAATAAATCCTATAAGATTGAAGTGTAAGTCAGAGTCTAAATTGCGGGAGCGGGCGATGGCGGGCGAACACACATGCATTGATGTGTGCACGGATGTATAGTTTCGTTTGTAGTAATAGGCAACGATAACACTCCGCTTCTATAGCGTGCCATACCTGTGAGTGTGACGTTACATTGACTACTTTTCAATTACCTTCACGTCAGTCTCCTCTTTAAAGCTGCACAGCGAGTCAGCAATGGATCTCGTTTCCTCCAAGTTCTGCTTCTTGGCTTTCAGATCAGCCGCCACCTGTTGCAGCAAATATGCACGGCGCTGTAACTCCTCAACGCGCTCGCGACAGATATTTCGTTGAGACACTAAAAGAGAAGAATTTCACATTAGAAATAGGGTATTTCACTGTGTTTGTTTTTTGAAAAAAATAATAACATCAAAAAGAAATATTTTTCTGACAAGATATAGGCACGTTTAAAAAACGAATGTAAATAAAGGATGAATTATCCAATTAATGCAAGCTCTGCAGCCATTTACGGCTAAGAATGTATGTATATATTTTTAAAATATGCTTATTTACGTCTGCTGCTGGCTGTTTAATGCCCGAGTACAATACTGATTAGGCTGCCCCACGTACAAATCTAAAGTGCGTGAAGCGGATAGGCCTTTTTTTTAAAATATGAAAACAGCCTACTGGCGACAAATTTTTAAAGCGACGTGGGTTCACAATTTGCAATACTGTGCGTGTTTTTGAACAATCACTGTTATTAAACTACTATTATTCCTCAAAAAAATTACATACAAATCTTAAGGATTTTCTACGGACACCCACGATAGCCAAAACACGTTTGAGCATTTTTGGCTCGATAGAAAAATATCACATCCAGCAAGATGGAGAATTTACGTGAATCAAGAGAAGGCCGAGAGAAACCGCTACGCCATTGAGATTATGTCGCGTTAATAAACTTTTCTGTATCTACTTGCATCGAACTTTGTATCATTCCTTATTGGTGTTCTATAATGTTGGAGACTAGATTACATAGTAAGAAGTTGAATTGAGGTTTTATTTTTATGCCCCGTCATATGCCTGCAAATAAAAATTTTGCGGTCTAAACGTGGTTAGCTGGTTTGTTAAACGTGACACACTGACAATCCAGCTGAACGATATTCAGCTGTTTTAAAAAACCGAGCTGTAGTGCCAAACACCTAGAGGATTAGTGAATTAGCGGTTTATACCATCCGACTGCGACATATACATAGCGCGAAGAAAGGATGGCGGATGGGCGATTTCTTGAACAACGGCCACGTGCCTCAAAGCGCAACGTAGGACACCCACCTGCTACGTGGTCGGATGACCTGAACAAGGTTGCAGGAAAACGCTGGATGCAGGCTGCTTCCGATCGGTCGTTTTGAAAATCTTGGGAGAGGCCAGTCCAGTCGACTTACTATGGCTGATATGATGATGACGATGATGAGTATGTATGTATAAACAACTGTACTCACACTTTATAGATACCTTGTCCATAAGAGTGTTTAGCTTGTTCCGACTGCTGCTGACCTTATCTTCCATATCGGCCACCTTGTCTTTCAGTTCAGTCTGCTGCTGCCACAGCACTAGCGGCTCAGGCATCACTGCATCTGTATTGCGCTGTAAAGATTTATCTTTATTGTACACAGGGATGGTTCTGTACAAGCCTTGCTCACACAGAGTTTTAGGCGGGAAGTCAAGGGGTTCAGTAGGAGTTTATTTTATTTTAATTATTATAGACGAGCAGCTAAGAGCTGATATGTCTATTTCACACAGTGTTGAGAGTCCATAAAGTCTTTTCACAGTTCAGTTCTTTAATTTATTTAGCAAATTGATACTAATGAATTTTATAATGTGAAATTGGTGGCTTGGTGTTATAAATGTTCATACTCATGGACAATTCATGTACATAGGGCGCACTGTAAGTTTCCGGAACTGGCCACTTACATAAACAATATTTAAAAATTTATTGCAACATTTGAAAATAGAACTCTTTGGCTGTAGAATGCAGTTTGTTTCATCTGACTGCCTTTTGTTTTTACCTTGTGGCGCCATTTAAAAAATTGTGTGTCTGCATCAACATGGATTTAACTCGGGAAAATTTTCGTAGTATGATTTTCTACGATTTTAAGTGTAATTTGACAGCTCAACAGAGCAATGCTCGGCTTGAAACAGCTTTTGGCAATGAAGCACCATGCAAGACAACTGTTTATAGCTGGTTTGCAGAATTCAAGCGTGGTCGTATCAATCTCAGTGACGAATCTCGCGATGGTCGGCCGTCCACCGCTGTGACCAACAAAAACATCAATGCTGTGCGCCGTATGATTGAAACAGGCAGGCATGTGACCTACCATGAAATTCGCGCATCCTTAGAAATAGGCATGAGTCAAATACAATTAATCCTACACAAACATTTGGGTGTGAGAAAGCTGTGCTCACCCACCCACACAAATTGACCGAGGCTCAAAAAACGGGCCGCGTCACTTGGTGCAGTGCCACGCTTACCAGATTCAACGAAGGTGCGTCAAATTTGGTGTGGGACATAGTAACAGGTGACGAAACATGGATTTATTGCTACGATCCCAAAACAAAGCAGCAATCGAGCGTATGGGTCTTTCAAGATGAGCCGAAACCAACCAAAGTGGCGCGCGTGAAAAGTGCATCTAAGCGGATGATTGCTTCTTTTTTTAATAAAACTGGACACGTGGCTACTGTTGCTTTAGAGAATCGTCGTACAGTGAATAGTGACTGGTACACGACCATTTGTTTGCCGGAAGTTATTGACGAACTCCGTAAAAATAACCGTAAACGCCGTATTATCCTGCACCACGACAATGCTAGTTCTCACACGGCCAGACAGACAAACGACTTTTTGAAGGCGAAAAATGTAGAACTCATGAGTCATCCTGTATACAGTCCCGACCTGGCACCTTGTGACTTTTTTCTGTTCCCAAAAATTAAGAACCAATTACGCGGTCAACGATTTTCATCACCAGAAGAGGCTGTCGAGGAGTATGAAAAACACGTTTCAGAGGTCACCACAGAGGAGTGGCACAAAAGTTTACAAAACTGGTTTCATCGAATGAAAAAGTGCAAAGACGCCAAGGGAGATTATTTTGAAAAACAATAAATTAATTTTGTACCTTTAATAGTATTTTTTCATATTCATTCCGGAAACTTATAGTGCGCCCCACGTATGTGATGGTTAACAACAGATGAGAAATAAGAACAGTAAGAATAACGTTTGCGAAAGTGACGGAAGAAACTTCACTCTGCGGCCCTTTCCTTCGCAATTTTCCCGTAGTTCGCCCATTATATTGTCCGATCGTCGTTTGTCTCATGTTTCGATTTATTTCGGCGCCCCCCCATTAGATGGCGCCCGGTGCGATCAAACCGTTTTAGGGCCACCGCTCACTGCTCACCACTAATTATAGTACAGTCTGGCTAGTAAACCTCGAATAAAAAAGGTACCTCAGGGGTAAAAGCAATAATCTGTTGTTCGTTGTCTATGGGATTTGTATAAAATATCAGACTGTGACCCTACTTTCTGTTTGCTGTGAGGAGTCTCTCCAAAACTTGCCTCGGGATGTGCAGTTACGACGCATGATCTGCTTGTCAATTGGCATTTCCTGGCACGACTCCCACAGGCATTTGTTGGCGGGTTTCTTAGGCCAGAAAATGACAAGTATTTGCCTGGATCAGTTACATGATCTCTTTGGTTACCTCTCATGTTTCGCACCCATATAGCAAGACAAATAGCCTTGTCCAGTCTACATACATTTCTAAAATAATTCTTTACAGTTTACTATAAAAAGACCAAAATAAATACCTCACTGAATGGACTTGTCATCTTCCATTTCTTGACATCATTGCAGAACACTTGCAATCTCTTCTGTCTGATTACATCTTTTGGTTCTACATGCTCCATGAGACTTCGCCACACCAAGTAGTACTGGCCACGGCACATTCTACAATAATTAAAAAGATTTTTTTCAAACATTCAACATCATCACATTTATATGTGTACTCATAGGTATAGTACTCTCAACCCAAACGGTTGAACTGATTTTGGAAAAACTTTCTTTTTTCTAAAGGGCAAAGTACGTATTTTATTAAACAAAGAACCTGGCTGCTTCCAATTGGTTGCTGACCAATGTTCAGCCATGGACTTCCTGTGGCTAATAAGAAGACGATTTTCTTTACATAATATTAGTGTTTACTTGCAGTTTCAAGGATTTAATCATGGAAAAAAATAACCCTAGAAAGCTAACCTCCATCGAACCGATGGGCAGCGCAAAGTAATGTCTGTCTCTTTTTAATGATGCTTCTGAACGCCTTGGCAGTGGAGCAGGCACCAAGTATCAACGGATGGTTAGCTTTACGATAGTTATCTTTACGGTAGTTTTGTTAATTTGACTGATGTAAATTGTGTTTTTTTTAGGTATTAATTATGTCTTCATTGAATGACGATGCGATATTTGCTCTGCTTAGCCAAGAATTCAGTGGTGATGACCCGGATGATGGTTCTGCCAGTGAGACCAAAAACTTAGTGATGTAATATGATGTTGAAAGTGATTAAAATTATAAACTATTATATTCCATAGGCTAGGCTGGCCAAAACTATGATGCCAATGCAAGTAAAAGAAAAGCTCAGGAGCGTTCTTTTCTTTTCTTTGAAGTATTTGTCTTAAAGTATTTGCGCCATAATTGGTGAACATAAAGTTGATTTTAGTGTTACTTGCGCTCGATATAAAAAAATATTTTGCATTGTAATAATGTAAATTATAATGTTCGTTTTATTATAATGTACCATGTAGCGCCAAAATACTGAATACTATGTGATTTTTTTGTCGATTTTGCGCGACAAAGTGGGTAGGTAGTGGTAGGTCTGTATACTATGTGATTTTTTTGTCGATTTTGCGCGACAAAGTGGGTAGGTAGTGGTAGGTCTGTGAAAAGTAACTGTAGTTACAAAAGTAATTATTGTCAATTTACTAAGTGTATTTTTAGTAGTGAACCTATTAATTAACAGTAATAAAAGACAACAGGTTCGTTAAATTTATATTTAATGAAAGAAAATAGTTTTTCAAATACCCGTCGTTTAGATGGATGGTTAGCATAAATCGGGTACCTACGCAAGGTTAATTATCTGGGTTAAAGGGATACATGAACAGCGATAAGCAGAGCTAGTAGCATTTCATTACAAATTTTTTATTAGTAAATTAAGGGCAAAATCACTTACTCTGAAATCTTGTCCAACGATGGAACAGCCGGGCAATCCATTTTAACCAACCATTCCCGGAACTTTTGTGGCACCTCCTCTTTAGTTAGCTTTTTATTATTAGTATTCATTTCTAATTTGTTTATGAACAATTAAAGTAATTTTAAAATATAAAAACAACCAACTTGCAACGACGACGATTGATCAGAGTAATTTTGTTTTGATAAAATTTTAATTTAACCGTCATCCGTCATATAAGGATCAGACAGACGTCTCCTTATTGGCTTTTTGTATCGTAGCGTTCTCGTCGCTGATTGGCTGGATTCCGCAAAATAGAACACAACAGTTTTATTTATACATTTTTAAAATCATAAATTATATCTGGCAATGGAATAATTTCATCAGACAGCCTTTTCTATTTTTTTAAAATTAATGGTTTGTTTGTTTGCTAAAGCTTTATTGTACACAAAACAGAAGCAGATATAAAACAGAAAAGTAAACATACAATACAACGGCGGACTTATCCCATATAGGGATCTCTTCCAGTCGAGAGGAATGTTTAACTAATATGAGTTTGGAGCAGAACAGAAGTGGCTAGTACAATAATGGAGTGTAAAAGAAGAACAATATATAAATATAAACCTACACATATATTTGTAAAAATAAACTTACATATAAGTATATATAAACCTACATATTATATAAACTAAAAACATGAAAAAGAAATCAGGTAGCTCAAAGAAACTCACGAATCCTGAAAGATATTCAAAATTTTGTTTTTAAAGGAACCCAAGGATGATGCCATTTTAGTATCCAAAGGTGTGCTGCCATCACAGAGAATGATTTTGAATAAGAGTGCGAAGAATGAGGAGGTATATTAAGACAAAGACTGTTAGCGGTGCGGAGACGGCTGTCAATTTGCTGAAAGGAAAACTTTTCACTAAGATAATTAGGACAGGAAGAATTGAAGAGAACATTGAAAAGAAGAGAGAGAATGTGGTAGTTACGACGGCTTCTAATAGATAACCAGTTAAGTTTCTCACGATATTCCGATATATGGTCATACTTTCGAAGATCATAGACGTATCTGATTCAGACGTTTTGCAGGCGTTCTAGTTTATCTACAGTTCCTCTGTAGGGTCTAAATACGCGATATCAGCATAATCTAAAATACGGATCAAAAGTGAACGGGCTTACATTGATTTCGTATTTATGGGAAGAAAGTGTTGTAGTCTTCTCAGGGAGTGAAGTGCAATAAATAACTTCCCACTCATCTCGTTGATTTGTGGACCCCAACAGAGGGTTTCGTCAAATATTATCCCCAGGTTTTTCAAGGTTGATTCGAATGGTATGATGTTACCGTCAAGGTGAATGTTGGGTAAGCTGGAGTTGTGATGTTTGTCAAAGGAAAAATGCATCAAACAAACATCTTTCTCCAACCGATTCTAGCCCACTCGCCCACTATTAGGTAGACGAAACGGGGCACGCACGCACGAGATGAAGTATTCTTATAATTCAATTTAATTATGACATAATAAACAATGTAATCTCTGTCCATCTATATAACTAATTTTAAGTTTTTAGTTTGTTTGTTGACGTCTTAGGATAAAACGTGCAGTGCAGTTTGTTGCCGCTTCTTCTGCACTTGCGCCTAGGAAGCGGCGTAAACTTAGCTTTAAGTGCTTTAAGTAACGATTTGACGTCAACATTTGTGCAAAACAAAACAAAGTGACTATGTTAAAACCTTCATACTTGAAAGTTTTCTTACTGGCTGGCGTAATTAATTTAATTAACTTATTTTATTAACTTATTAATTAACTTAATTTTTATCGTGAGTACTGATAAATAAATGCATAGAATGACCCGAATGTATAGGCTTTATTTAACTAATAAATTCAACAGAATATTATATTTTATAGAAGACATATATCTGACAAGAATTCGTATTATGTCAAGGATTATCTTTTAAATTCATAACCATAAACTATGACATTCTTCCCTCCTTCCTTAATCATGGACGTAGTCATTCAGGTAGGCAGGTGGTCTCTTAGATCGTGCTGACCTGCGTGGTTCATCAGCTATAGTTGAGCGGTGTGGTGAAGAAGAAGAAATCGGCGTAGTGTAGGCATCCAATTCTGAGCTATCTGTAGTCGGTTCAAATTGTTCTGCATTAATATCATGACTGTTATTGTTTACATCATCAGATGATACTGTATCCGGTGTAACAATCGGTACTGCATCACCTCTGGGTGCGAGGTGGCGATTTGAAACCGTTAATTCTCTGCCATTGGAAAGTCTTACGGAGCTATAATGTGGATTTGGCTCTAGAAGGTCAACTTCTTCTACCATTGGATCATATTTGCTGACTCTTACGAATTTCTTTAAAAGAACCTTTCCAGGTTGCAACCACGACGGCATGGATTGTCCCCAAGACGATCGCCGTGAATGATTAAACATTCTTTCATGAGGCGTTGTGTTAGTTGAAGTGCATAGGAGGGACCTAATACAGTGGAGTGCTTGAGTAATAACTGCCTCCCATTTATCTATTTGGAGATTTTTATCTTTTAGTGCAAGGCGAATCGTTTGCCAAAGGGTCCCATTCAGTCTCTCCACTTGTCCATTACCTTGTGGATTGTAAGGAGAAGATCGACTAGTAGATATGCCCTTAGTATGTAAAAATTCTTTAATACCAGCTGACATGAAAGACGCTCCTTGATCTGTATGAACAGTAGCTGGCATTCCAAAAATTGAAAAAATATCAGTAAGATGCTTAATTACTGTCTCTGTACTCATATCTGGGCATGCATAAGCAAACGGGAACCTCGAGTATTCGTCAATTATTGTCAAAATGTACTTGTTGTTTGTCGATGATGGTAGTGGTCCCTTAAAATCTAAGGACAATCTCTCAAAGGGCATAGTAGCTTTAATTAATAACCCAATATTTTTATTGAATCTTGGTTTTATCTCTGCACAAGTTGGACAAGACGCCACAACCTTTTTTACATCATCACTGGTAAACGGTAGGTTTTTAGATCTTATCCAATGCGTAAGTCGTGAAATACCAGGATGACAGAGAGATTTGTGTAATTCTATAAGGCGATTGTCAGTTGTGGCTCCGCATACTTGCCTGGACAATGCATCTGCTACAGTATTCAGATGTCCTGGTCGGTATTTTATATCGAATTTGAAATTTGATAATTCTAATCGCCATCTCTGGATCTTATCATTTTTTATTTTACTTGCATGTCCTCTGAGCATATATGATACAGACTTTTGGTCCGTTATTAGATAAAATGGCCGTCCAATTAGATAATGTCTCCATTTTTTAAGACTTTCTATAATGGCGTATGCCTCTTTTTCTATTATAGGGTATTTCTTTTCACTTTCATTTAGAGACTTTGAAAAAAATGCTATCGGTCGACCGTTTTGTGTCAAAGAAGCAGCGATAGAATAATCTGAGGCGTCTGTTTCTACAGTGAATGTTTCTTTAGGATCAACTGCTGCTAAAGACGATTCAGAAATAATCCTTTTTAGTTCTTCAAAAACTTTCACTTCATTAGCGTTTAGAGGATATGTCTCTACTTGTGTCAATGGGTGTAATTTCGATGAAAAATTTGGTATCCATTTAGAGTAATGAGAGAATAATCCTATTACGCGTCTTAAAGATGCAGAATCAGTGGGAATTGGTAAATCTCGAAGAGGCCGTAAGCGTTCTGGATCTGGCTTAATGATTCCATTATTGATATTATACCCAAGAATACTCAAATCTGTTATGGAAAATTCGCTTTTCTCTTTATTTATAGTAAGACGGAACTTATTAGCAATTTCCATGAATTTTTCAAGCTTTGCATCATGATCTTTCTGATCGATTCCGCAGACGGTAATGTCATCCAAATATGGATATATACCTTCAATGGATGACTTTCGAATAATAGAATCTAAGGCTCGTTGAAAACAAGCTACTCCGTTGGTCACGCCAAACGGAATACGACGAAATTGATATAAATTACCGGCGGCTTCGAAGGCAGTGAATGGTTTATTCTCAGGAATAATTGGAATTTGATGGTATGCAGATTTCAAATCAATTTTACTGAATATTTTATATTTTGATACTTTTGCTATGATTTCTTCGATATTCGGCAACGGATATGCATCAAGATAAGTAAACCTGTTCACTGTTTGTGAGTAATCAATGCACATCCTCTTCTTATGATTTGTGTTAGATGTAATTAGAACTTGAGCTCGCCAGGGCGAAGTGCTCTCTTCTATGATACCGTCTTCTAATAATTTCTTAATTTCTTCTTTGATGAATTTGTTGTCGTCACCTGCAAATCTACGTGATTTTATAGCTATCGGTTTACATTCTGGTGACATATTCGGAAACAGATTGACAGGCTCAATGTTAGCTTCTTCTATGGCGGATAATCTGAGTGGAGGATTTTGCCCATAAAATTTTATCTCTAGAATGGAGTACTGTTCGAGTACATCGTGCCCCAGTATGACATGACAACAAAGATTTTTCATGACACGAAATAGTACAGCAGGAATTACTTGATTATCCAACTTTAGTGTTGCTGAGCATACCTTAGTTATTTGAGATGTATGTGATGAAGATGCCATTGACACTTCCTGTCTCCATGACCTAGTTTCTAGATCGTACTGTTTTATGACTTCTTCATCGATAAAACTCCCTGTACTTCCAGTATCAATTAAAGCTTGCAATAATATACCATTGATGGTAACGTGAGTTGTGCATTTCTTGATATCACTTGCTGCCAATACCAAACAAGAGGTAATTTCTTCACCTTCATCAGTTGTAGTGATGGCGGCGTTGACATTGCTACTTCTGCATACTTTTGCAAAATGACCTTGTTTGCTGCACTTGAGACAGATTGCCTGTGAAGCTGGACATAATCGACGGGGATGACGTGCGTTACCACAGAAATAGCATCTTTCATGTGATTGTTGTCTACAAGGTTCGTTATTCTTTCGACTTTGATTCGAAGTAGCAGCTATAGGCGATGACTGTGTGACAGCAGCAATTTGTGAATTGTTGAAGCTTTGAGATTGGATATGAGCAGATTCGAGAGCGCGGGCCTGATTGTGGGCTTCATCGAGAGTGAGTGTCATATTTTCGAGTAGTCTCTGTCGAATAGCAGGAGAAGCCAGGCCAGAGATAAAAGAATCACGAATGTATTCATTTTCATATTGAATAGCAGTAACCGCCTTAAAACTGCATTCTTTAGACAGGAGTTTCAGAGATTGAAGGTATTGATCAATTGTCTCGTTCGGTTGCTGTTTACGAGAAGCCAAGTTGTGACGAGCGAATATTTCGCTTTTTGGCTTGATAAATAAACCGTCTAATGTGGATAGAGCTGAAGAATAGGTGTCGGCTTGGGCTATGTACTCATATATATTTGGCGATACTAGGTTTATGAGCAGCTTATGTTTTACCTTGTCTTCTGTAGCATTTGCTGCATCCAAAAAATTTATAAACGTTTTCTTCCAGTGTAGCCACAGCGCAGCATTTTTGTTGTCAAGAGGATCCGCTTCAAATCTATCTGGCTTTAAATACTTCTCCATCTCAGTTGAGGCATTTGATTATTGAATACGTATTAATATTAGTTAAATAAATTGATAAATAAATGCATAGAATGACCCGAATGTATAGGCTTTATTTAACTAATAAATTCAACAGAATATTATATTTTATAGAAGACATATATCTGACAAGAATTCGTATTATGTCAAGGATTATCTTTTAAATTCATAACCATAAACTATGACAAGTACCGGTTCTAATATGTCCATCGGTAAATTGGAAGGTGTCAACAATTATGGAACATGGAAATTTCAGATGAAATTGGTGTTGATTGACCATGGTTTATGGGAGTTTGTGGATGGATCTGGTGATGCTTCAAAGAATCCCACCAAAGATCAAAAGGCGTATGCAAAAATTTGTCTAAATATTCAACCTTTATGTTATCCACATGTAAAGAATGCAGTGACAGCTTCTGTAGCATGGAAGAATTTGAAATGTGCATATGAAAACTGTGGCATAAGCAGAAGGCTTTCATAAAAAAGGAAATTAGCACAAATAAAATATGATGACTTTAAATGCATGGATCATTATATAAGAAATATAATTTCTGTGATTCAAGAATTAGCAGATATTGGCTGCAATATTGACAATGAAGAATTGGCAGGCGGTATGTTCCGGCGGCGTCGCTGTTGTCTGTCGATGCGAGAGTTCTAGCTTCCTTGTGGCAGGTCGTCGTAGAACGGGCAGGTGACGTGGGACGCGGTAGTGGGATTCGTGAGCGGTGATGAAAATGTGCCGGACGGTGATGACTCGACTGACGATGTTGATGGCTGTACCCGGTGTTTGACAAAGTGGCGGATCTGACTTTCTTGAGGTGCGCGATTTCTTGTGATAGTTTTCGAAGACTCTGGACGAGCTCTTGATATTCTTGAACGGTCGTGGACATCGTAGTGCTTGGTACATACAGTGCCGGTGAAATGAAGTGCACGATAAAAGTAACGCTGGTTGCGTAGAGATGAGCTGGAGTTCCTGGTGCACGGCGCGCAGCTGGGCAGAATTTTCTTCCGGTGGCAGCTGGACGTGGGTGCGGAGGATGTGGGCTCGGTGAGTGTTTCTACATCACTTGCTTAGGACGTCGCGTTGGTTGACGCTGGAGCTGGTGGTCCGCGTGTCGCGTGTCACGCGGAGTCGTCGGCGGTCACCATTGTAGCTTATGGATGCTAACGATGGTGTGTGTAGTAGGGTACGTGTACCTAGCTGGAGGTAAATAATAATGCGTGTTCTATGCTACTGAGTCGATAGTCGAATGCATAATTTATTTACAAAATTCGGGTTTATATACAGTGGTTAGGGACAAACAGATAGCCAAATAAGGTAATGTTCTCGTTCCTGTGTTTTGATTGGCTGGCGCGGTGCGACACTGCTCCCGTGTCCCGATATGTTTCCTAATTTGGAGTTGTAGACGAATAGCGCGTGCGATGTAAGTTGATGACCAAATATGGTGATGAATTTTCAGCGCGACGTATTCTGTAGTGGCTACAATATAAACGGTGTTTACAAAATAAATAAAAAAGAGGAATGTTTATTAAATAACCAAGAGCCTAAGATGTCAACCGAAGGTAAAGCTTTTGTATCCAGTACAGATTTGTTGGAGCTATGGCATCGTCGCTTAGGACACTTAAGTTTTAAAGGTATGTTAACCCTTCGTGATACTTTGGCACGCGGTATTACTTTTCCAAATGGAAATCTGAAATCATGTCCTCCTTGCATTGAAGGTAAACAAAAGATTAAATCTTTTCCCCGTGGTCAAGCACATAGAAGCGTGATGAAGTTAGATTTAATCCATACTGATATTTGTGGACCGATGTCCATTAATAGTTGGAGTGGAAGTCGTTATTTTATTAGTTTTACTGATGATTTTACGCGAAAATCTTTTATTTATTTTTTGGATCGAAAAGATCACTACTGTTTTGAATACGTTTATTGAATTTAAAAATGTTGTTGAAAACCAAACCGATCTAAAGATTAAGCGTGTCAGAAGTGATAACGGCACAGAATATTGCAACAAAAGTTTTGAGAGTTATTTTAAGCAATGCGGTATAATACACGAAACTACTGTTCCTTTCACACCTCAGCAAAATGGAGTTGCTGAACGTTTTAATAGAACTTTAATGGAAAAAGCTAGAGCAATGTTGCAAGACGCTGGCTTAGGAAAAAAGTATTGGGCAGAAGCAGTCAATACTGCTTGCTATTTAAAGAATCGTAGTCCAACCGCTGCTCTAAAGAAGGCTACTCCTGAAGAGCTGTGGACTGGTTCTAAAGTTAACCTTAGTCATCTTAAAGTCTTTGGTTGTATAGCATATGCTCTCACTCCACAATGCCAACGTACAAAACTTGATCCTAAATCAAAACCCTACATTATGTTAGGATATTGTGATCATACAAAAGGATATAGACTTGGTGATCCAGCTGATGGCAGCAAAATGATTAAAGCTCGTTCAGTAGAATTTATTGAGAATGTTAGAGGTACTGAATACAAGACTAATAAGTCAAATAAATTAAATGATTCTATGAATACTGTCGAAGTTTCGATTTATAATCAGAACAATCCTCAGGCAGACATTATAGAATCTGACGGTGATGAATATGCTATACCAGATTTATCTATCAATTCTGAAATTCAGAATAATATTAATGAGGAAACTGTTGTAGATCATCCTATTACTGATGAGATTTTCTCTGATGAACAAAATGTTATTGAGTCATCATTGAATAATAATCAAATTTTTGAAAATATAGAGCCTTCTTCTTCTGTAAGATTTGACACAGATTCTGAGGTCGCAGAAAACTCTAGACCTGTACGTATCCGTTGTCCTCCTATAAGATTTCAAGATTATGAAATGAACTATTTTAATGAAATAGGCTTAATGGGAAGGAGTGAACCTCGAACGTACAATGAAGCCATAAAGTCTGAGAAAAGCAAACAATGGTTAGAGGCTATGCAGGAAGAATATAATTCTCTTTTATCGCATAACGTCTGGGAACTTGTTGATAGACCTAAAGATAGTAACGTTATAAAATGCAAATGGGTTTTAAAAGAAAAAGTTGACCCAAATGGTAATTTTGAAAAATTCAAAGCTAGATTAGTTGCTAAAGGATTTACTAATACGGCATTGACTTTGAAGAAACCTTTGCACCTGTCGTTAGACATTGTACCTTACGTTTACTTTTGGCAATTGGTATTCAAAATGACATGGACATTGAACATGTTGATGTTAATACAGCTTTTCTTAATGGAGACCTCAATGAGAGAATTTTTATGGAACAACCTACGGGTTTTATGATTGAGGGGCAGAATAAAGTCTGTTTACTTAAAAAGAGTTTATATGGACTTAAACAAGCTAGTAGAGCATAGAATGAAAAAGTTCATAAAGTTTTAGTTACAAATGGTTTTACACAACTAAAAACTGAGAAATGTGTTTATTTCAAAAATAAGGTAATTATAGCCTTATATGTAGATGACTTCTTCATATTCAGTTCTAATGAACATGAAAAGAAATTGCTTTACAATTTACTTAGTTCCAACTTTAAAATTAAACTGCTTGGACCTGTAAAACAAGTATTAGGTATGAAAGTGGAAAGGAACCGAGAGCAAGGCATTTTGAAGTTAAGTCAATCTGAATACGTGAAAAATCTGTTATTAAAGTTTGGCATGAATGAATGTCATAGCATAGCAACTCCAATGGAAGTTAACTTTAATCTTACAAAAGCAGATAAGATAGATCCAAGATTTCCGTATCAGGAACTAATAGGAAGTTTATTGTATCTTGCTGTTTGTACACGGCCAGATATAGCGTTTGTATGCAGTAAGCTTAGTCAATATAACACCTGTTATAATGAGTCTCACTGGACTGCTGCTAAGCGTGTTTTGCGGTATCTATCGGGTACAACTGACTATGGACTCAATTTTAAAAGAGGAAATAATGAAGATACAATCTCATCCGACGCAGATTGGGTGGGGGATATCAACGACAGAAAGTCTTATTCTGGTTTTATAACTAGATTAGGCAATTGCATCATAAACTGGCATAGCCACAAGCAACAAAACGTGGTCTGTTCTAGTACAGAGGCTGAATATTACGCTCTTGGCAATGCTGTAAAAGAGGCGAAATTTATCCGTAATTTTTTACAGGAACTTAACTGTACACAATGGTTGAAATCTAAGACAATCACCATTTATAACGACAATCGTAGTACAATGAAAATGGTAGAAAATGAGTGTTTTCGTAGGACTAAAAACATAGATGTTCATCATCACTTTATACGAGAATGTGTTGATCGTAAATTAATTAATTTAGATTACAAGCCTTCTTCTGAGCTGAGACAGATCTTTTTACGAAAGCTTTACCTAAGATGAAACACAATTATTTTATTAAGTGCTTAGGTTTAATGTAACATTTGTTTCATGTCCTATAACATGTATTGATTTATTTATTTTATTATTTGTTTCAATTTTAATATTGTACTCTCACATTTTGCTGGCAATACCTTTGCATAGTTTGTTCGAGTAAGGGGCAGTGTTAAAACCTTCATACTTAAAAGTTTTCTTACTGGCTGGCGTAATCATTTGATTTTATTTTTATATTCTTACGTTGCCATGGTGCAATCCTTCACTTCAAAAATTGTAAAATTCTACTGAGATAGAAAATAATTCTAATAATTATATTTAATACATTTGGTGAATTTACATGGATTTATTGTTATTTATTTAGTTCATATAATATATTAACAGAGTATTATTAAGAGATATTATAAATATCCTATGATAATAAAGATATTTTGAATTGAATTGAATTTGAATTGAATTGAAGGCAGGGCAAAAATAAATCATAAGAGGAAAATAAAAACAATTTATTTATTCCCACAGTTCGGAATGCAGCACTAAAAATACACGTTAGAAACTAAAACATCCTGTCTGTCGTAAATGACACTTAAAAATAAAAAAACATCCTATCGTCGTTTACACTATACAATATCTAAAAACGTACTGTTGTAAATTCACACTGTATTACATTAACCTCGTTGCAATTTGCAGAGAAACACTTTTAAGTTTTCAACTTTTCAATACAAAAAGATTGTAAGGTAGGCAACAAAAAAAAGTGGTCGCACGTGCGGGTGGAAATGAATAAACTACTAATGTCAAACGATACTGACAGTGGCAAGCATCGACAGAAAATCAAAATGGAGGACAACAAATTGCTCATAAACATAGTATCTCTAGACGCTTCATAAAAAATAGCAGCAGAATAACTATATCTGCTCTACTCGCACTAATTTGTCCGGCTCATATGAACGAAGCGAGATAGCGCTAGAGTGCATCGCCATCTTGAAATGCCGCGCGCCGTCAGCCGACCGGTTGAAGTACTCACGTTGCCAGCTGGACGTATGCGAGTCAATTGTGTTTTTAACAAAAAATTATAAATCAAGTTGTTTTATCGTTACTGTTTGTGTGGAAACAAGTGCTAAGATGCCTATCCTGTGTTCTGCTCTCGGTTGTTTCAGCCAACAAGGTATTTTGAGCGGAACAGGACAAAAAATATCCTTCCATCGGTAAGTCATATTAAATACATTCGAGGAAGAAAATGATATTAAGGCTTAATTCGAGTAAAACAGCATGTTGACTTGTAGTTGTATTCGTTGGTAATTGGCGTAACAAAGTTTCGAATTCATTATTAGTAAAATGAACTCATTTTTATGTTTGTATTCATTGACTGTACCATTTTTGACAACTGAAATACCCTTGAAATTTAATCGTAGTGCTGCACCTAAATAGGTTGCTATCGATAAGTTTATAGGTACTTATTTCCCCATTCTGTGACTAATTTAATGAACGATATAACTATTTTATAATACATAAGTATTCTATTTTTGGTGTACCACATTAGGTATATTGTATTTTGTTTTTATTGCAGATTCCCAAAGGATAAAATTTTGAAAGAAAAATGGGTCAGGAATATCAGACGTGGAGAATGGACTCCTTCTAAATATTCAAGATTGTGTTCACTGCATTTTGAACCCACTTGCTATCGTGAAGGATCAGATCAAAAACTGTTACATTCATATGCATATGTCGCACATTTAGATCTTTTTCATAGGCAGGCATTATTACTTAACCATTTAAACATTCCTTTGTTATTTGGATTAGATTAAATTGTGAACGAAGTCACGTGACAGCTGCTTTGTGAGTCGATTGGAGTTCATGCTGACGATATGTACAATGACAACCGACTTACCTGATGATTCATAAGAAACCCGACTACTCTGCGTGACCGTTCAAATTTAATCGCAATTCAAAGTTTACAGTGATATACATATTTACATAATTACTTCTATGTGTTTTTATACTTTTATGAACGTCTTTTTGTTATATTCTGTTTTTATATATTTTTTTCGTCTTATATGTGACAGATAAAAACGTCGGATGTAAGATAACACTGCTGTGGTAACATATTAATCTTCATCGCCGTATTTAATTAAGATTCTGACTATTTTTTTCAGATCATAACTACTTACGAAACTTTAATTTTGATCTAAAGTGCATTTAGTAAGTATTAGAAAATAGTAGCGTGTAATAGTTTTAATAAATACTCTTCTCTCACTCGCGAAGTTGGTGTTTGTAAAAAACATTTTTGGCAATAAATACAAGTATGAGAAATTCGAGATGTTTTTTTAACAACTAGGACCCATTTCCTTTGGGTTTCCCATAACAAACACCAACTTCGCGAGTGAGAGAAGAGTATTGTCTGCCATTAATTGTCATTATCGATAAATTGCAAATCCCATCATCCCTGCTCTGCCCATCACTAATAGTACACATTAATATAAACAAATTTGTATAGCACAAATGGCGACATGAGGGTTTTAAGTAGTAAGTGTTGCAGTATATCGAACTCTGTCACTCTTATAACATTTCTTATTTGTAAAAAAGAAAAGGCTATAGTGTTTTCCGTTCATTTTTTAAGTTTCCACTATACATTATTGCTCTGTGGTTTTGCTCGTATTATCTTACGACCACAGACAATACTATGAGTGATGGGCGCCTTCCCGGTAAAAATCCGGCTTCTGAACGAAATTGGAACCTTTTTTATTCACTCCTAGAAATGAAAAAAATATAATTGTATGTAATTTGGGTAATAATCTAATTAAAATACAGGTACCTACGTCAAATGCGACGTTAAAGTATATGAAAACGTCATACTTATCATACATTGAAAGTAGGCTTCTTTGATTTATTATATTTTTTTTTTGCTGGGAGGTGTGCATAAACGAAATTATATATTAAAATAAGTGAAAGGACATTAATTGCAATGTCAACAAATGTATGAGAAACCTAGTAAGTAATGTAGAGAGGAGTATTTTTGACTGTTCATTTGAAGGCCAAAACTACCGATTTCGTGCTTTGTCACGAAACAAAAGATAGTCGTATTGACGAGTTCTTCGTTCCCCCATCAACCTGTTATAGCATTTCCCACAAATTAGCATGCCGGGTATTTACCCGAATATACCCGTTGTATGGGAACATAAGAATTGACAGGTCTAAGTAAACATTTTTTTGCCGGAAAATATTTTTACACCTAATGATATGTTAAAATAAGCAAACAGACATCAAACGCGATGTCAACATATGATCACACTCCTACATTAGTAAAGAGCAGGCTGCTTATCCGAGAGCCAAAACTACTGATTTCGGGGTTGGTATTCGTATTGACGAGTTCTTTGAAGCCCCATCAACTTCTTATAATATTTCCCCAAAATTAGCATACCGGGTATTTACCCGAATCTACCCGTTGTATGAGAACATACTAATTGACAGGTCTTTTTTTATGTTATAGGGCGGCAAACGATCAAGCGGGTCACCTGATGGTAAGTGATCTCCACTGTCCATGGACAACTGCAACACCAGGGGTGTAACAAGAGCGTTACCGGCCTTTCAGGAAGATATAGACTGGTTTTTTGAAGGTTTCAATGTCGTATCGGTTCGGGAACACCGCTGCAGGAAGTTGATTCCACACAGAATAAATACCAGTAGTACAGGAGTCTCACTCCGAAAACGTTTTCAAAGAAATATCTACTCACAGTGGTTAGCAATATTTTTTAATTTAGCTCGCGTCAAAACGCAGCACCTTTTCGTTTAGACACCTACAGAAATCCATTGCAAGCCAATTTTATTCTTATGACTCTGGACAAACGATTCATACAAAACCGACTAAAATAGACTCAGCAAGCGACGCGCTAGGGATGACTACTACAAGAAGCTACTATCACCATTTAGCGCAAAGTATTATCGGTCTTGCAGATTTTTTTGACTGCTCATCCAAGAGCCTAAAGTACTGAATTCGAGGTTCGTCCCGGAACAAAAGATATTCGTATTGACGAGTTCTTAGAGCCCCCATCATCGTGTTATAGCATTTCCCACAAATTAGCATGCCGGGTATTTACCCGAATCTATTTATTTATTTAAAAAACTTTATTGTTTCACAATAAAAAAATGGTACAATTGGCGAACTTAGCGCTAAAAGCGTTCTCTCCCAGTCAACCATAGATATAAACAGATCCGAACATGTTGCGGCGCAAAAATCTAGATACAAAATAAAGTATTAAAATATGTCCATAATATAATATATGTCTACTTAACATTAAATAATATAAAACAATATATAATACACAAATAACAAACAATATATAATACAGGTTGCACTTCGGGGAGTGTGCGCAGGAATTACATAATTTAATTCCCCCTGCACCATTCCACCATCGGACAACACGACGTGGACAGGGATTCCACCCATTTGTGGTCGAAATTCCTCCTCATCGTACCTCTCGATTCGCCTCCTCCTTCATTGTGCGAACCGCTAAGGTGTGGAATTCCCTCCCTGCGTCGATGTTTCCCCATACATATAATTTAGGGATTTTCAAGGCAAGAGTGAACAGGCATTTTTTGAGTCTGCGTGATACACCTTAGACCTCATCTTAGCTTCCCATCAGGCTAGATAGAGATCAAACGCACTCAAATTTTTAATAAAAAAATAAATAAAAAATAAATAAATAAAATATACCTCATAGAATATACCTACATACGTACATAAGACTATCTATAATATCCCAAAATACATATAACAAATAAACATATACAATAACCTATAAATAATGAATGATGATGGTGAAAAATAAAGAAAGATACTAACATCGATCAAAAAGAAAAGAGTGCACTCTTCTCTTAAAAGTAAATTTTCTACCCGTTGTATGGGAACATACTAATCAGTGATAGGTCTGAGTGTAAATTTTTGTCTGGAAAATGTTTGTAGACCTAATTATATGTTAAAATAAGCAAACAGACATCTAACGCGATGTCAATATATGATCACCCTCATACATACCATTTATGGAGAGTAGATTTTTTTGATTGCTCATCCAAGAGCCTAAAGTACTGATTTCGAGGTTCGTCCCGGAACAAAAGATATTCGTATTGACGACTTCTTAGATCCCCCATTAACTTGGTATATTATTTCCCACAAATTAGCATCTTCTTCTTCATCTAAGCGTGTTCCCGGTTGCATCCTCAGCTATGCTGCTTCGGAGCCCGGGGTGCGCTTTCCCGCTTTTTCTTCTCCAAATATAACATGCATGGTAACGGTCACCCAAAGATGCCAAGACCTTGCAAAATGGAGAAGAAATAGCTGGAACAGTTTAAATCATTTTGCTATAGTTTTACGACTGGCCGCCTGCCTGACGTCAACCCTCTTTGGGAATGTATTTGTGCAAAAAGTTTTACAACCGGCTGCTGCCCGACGTTAACCCTCTGTGGGGATGCAATTGTAGCACGAGATGTTTGTGCTAAGTCCTTTAGTCGCCTTTTACGACATCCACATAAAGAGATGGAGTGGTCCTATTCTAACCCGGAACCACACGGGTGATTCTCATAAATTAGCATGTCTAGTATTTACCCGAATCTACCCGTTGTATGGGAACATACGGCTTGACAAATCTAAGTTTACATGTTTGGCTGGAAAATGTTTGTAGACCTAATTATATGTTAAACAAAGCAAACAGATATCAAACGTGATGTCAATATATGATCACACTTCTACATTACCTAGTGTAGAATAGGTTTCTTTGACTGCTCATTGAAGTCCAAGAACAAAAGATAGTCATTCGTATTGACGAGTTATTTGAAACCTAATTTAATTCCCCCAGCACCATTCCACCATCGGACAACATGACGTGGACAGGGATTCCACCCATTTGTGGTCGATATTCCTCCTCATCGTACCTTTCGACTCGCCTCCTCCTTGATTGTGCGAACCGCTAAGGTGTGGAATTCCCTCCCTGCGTCGATGTTTCATACATAATGATTTAGGGATTTTCAAGGCAAGAGTGAATAGGCACTTTTTGAGTTTGCGTGATACTTCTTCTATATATATGATCTTAGCTTCACATCAGGCTAGATAGAGGTCAAATGCACTCAAATATGTGTGTTGTGTATTGATTGAATTACATACCTAATGACTTACTATGGTAAAATATTAAAATTAAACTTTTAGTGCTTGTTTGTGATTTTGTGAATGAGTGGTAAGCAGCGTGTGTAGACGTCGTTCAAGCAAGTTCAGTCACGGCAATCAGCTGAGCGTGTCGGCCGGGCGGCGAGATACCTACATAGCGGTGACGGTGAAAGGTGGGTGATATATGAAAAAATATTTTTTATATTATGCTATATGTTCCTCGGGGAAAGTTGTTCAGTATCACGGACTGGACCTACCGTTAAAATAGTTTCAGTATATTTTGTTAGACCTTATATATGGAGAGTAGATTTTTTGACTGTTCATCAAAGAGCCAAAACTACTGATTTCGGAGTTGGTCCCAAAATAAAAAATATTCGTATTGACGAGTTCTTCGAACCCTCATGATTTTTGTATAACATTTCCCACAAAGTAGCATGCCGGGTATTTACCCCAATCTACCAGTTGTATGGGAACATACGAATTTACAGGCAAAAATTTTAATTTTTTGCTGGCAAATGTATGTAGACCTCATTTTATATAAAAATCAGCAAACAGACATCAAATGAGATTGTATCTGTATACTTATTTAATTTGGATACTTTAGTGATTTTACTCTTGGTCATTTATTATTTGAGATATATTCATTTATTTATACATAAGATGATAACCTTTTCATACATTTCTACAGATAAATTAGACGACTCGCACTCATTTATTAATAAATATCCCAATCTGCCCACTCAAACGGGTAGATAGGGGTAGTTACCCGGTGCATATGGGGTAATACCCAAGCGTGGTTAAATATCCGGATATATGCTCGGCTCTAGTTATACGCACTGCAGATTATACATATTAATAGTTGAGACTTACGAATATGTCGTTATATTTTTATAAGTTACATCGTGAGCAATTTTTTTAAAAATACGTATAAACAAATGTCTAATGGACCCAGGCTCTGTCCACCCCATTAGGAATAAAGAAGTGATTATGCATATGTATTCAACCAATGTTATATTAGATTAGAGTCGTGCTTACTTAGTGATACAGGATACTGTGTACATTTATTTGTTTGTACTTAATGTGATTCTACTTACTATAAAGCTGTGATTAAAAATTTTAGTATTTTAATATGCGTGATTATAACAAAAATCATTATTTTATTTAATTTCCAAACGATATGTAACTAAACATAACTGCTAAAATAAAATGTGATAGTAATATTGTAGAAAATTTTACAAAACCAATTTCTTCCCGATAATTATTAAAAATACCCGGTATAAATGGGAATTTATTCATTTTTACCTTTCCTTCCAATTTAACCCTTCCCGAATTTCTTCCGCCGCCCATCTCTAACTATGACACATTTCCTGCCGTGGTTTGCTTCGATCACAGACCTACCACTACTAGACCTGCATAGTGCGTGGCCACTTTAGTGCATCTCTTTCAATCTTTGATTGTTGCCTCCACCCATATTTTGCACACGTCACAGAACACACTATGGTTACTAACATAAAATAAGCTCAAATAAAACCCTAAATCACCTTTTAAATGATAAAATCCCTAAAATGAATAACTTTCTTCGATCGTTTTGTGGATTGTTTGGACCAGATTTTGACAGTAGGCCAGCTTATAGCAGACAAAAAAACATATCAGCGTTTTTTTCACACTCACGTTGTACTGTATTTGATAGTCTCTTTCTAGCAATATCGTTCCAAGTCTAGTAGTTCAATTCAAATTCAAAATTCAAAAGTTGCAAAACAAAAATCGGCTCGCTTACGCAATAGCCATGCCCGCGAATCACTAATTTAGTAAAATTCAAATTTATTAAATTAACATTAACACAGGTAACAGGTGAGTGAGTGAGCATTATAGGAAATGTGGCAACAGCGCACGATTGAGACGCGGAACGCCTGACTAATACTGACTATAACGATAGCGCATGCATGGCACGGCAACAGGGCGTAAGATCCATAGCAATAACAGGCAATAATGAAAGCTCATTATTTAAATATCCAATAATAGTGTTATTCGTTAATTGAAAATAATGCATTATAGTAACTGCTATTGTAATAATGATCACCATTAGTTAACAATACCTTTTATCGTTAATATCATTGGTAACGTTATCTGATTTATCGGTAAGTGGTTGGAAAAATACTGTTACCCAGCTGATAACGTTAACGCCATTTTACAGAATTAACGTTACCAGATTTTTAACGGTATTCCAAGCCCTGCCCTAAAATGCACTAGAGCGACTATAACAGCACTAGGGTAGGGTCACCCAGAGGGGTCACCGCTCGGCCACAAATATACGCGACAGCGACGGCGACGGCGTCGCAGCCGTCGGGTAAAAAAATAATTACTTAGTTTCATTAAAATGCTTGTAAGGATATCGATATCATAACACAATACAATGGGCAGCACTACAAATAGGCGCCATTTTTTATTTCTCAGTAAGTATACACGCAATTTTTGTAGGTATGCCGCCTCCATATGAATGACAATAATTAAACAAATATGTTTCAGTACTCAGAGTTCAAAACGGACCTTAGTTATTGAATGCAAATTGACACTGACAAATATCGATCTGACACTTCACTTCTGACAATAGTGACAATGACAAATGTAAATGGCCAAGGCAAATGGAATGGTTACAATATTTACTTTACAGTGAAAAAACTTGTAACTTTTTGTTTAATTTGAAATTTATTTTAAAATGTTAGGGAATCTTAAAGAATTTATATCTGTTGTGCAAGATGGATTGAGTGGAAACAACAATTTAAGACAAACTCTACAAGAAGTGCAGAAAGTAAAGAATATTTTTAAGGAGAAACAGAAAGTAAGCAGTGAGTCGAAAGTGAACTATGGGGCTGGAGGTGCTTTACTGGAGAAATACCAGGCAGATTGGGCTGAAATGCACGTAAACGCCGAAGCAAATGCCAGGGCAGCTGATAAAGTTGATAAAATTATACAGGAATTGCACGAAACTACGAAAATAAAGTTGCAAAGTGCACACGAGTTAAGTCAGAATTTGGCCCAATTGCCTAACTTGGCTGCGTCTGTGGCACAATGTATGGAGAACTTGAGAAACGTACAGACTCTGATGAAGAGCGTGGAGGAGGAACTCGTCTTATTTGAGGATATTGTTGAGAGGAGTGCTATGGAAAAATGGAAATTGGACCATCATTACCATTTGACTTTGTATAAAGAAAAGAAAATGGGTATGTATGAAAAATTTAAGTTTTAGTTAGTCCTATGGTCACGACCCTCAGACATGAGGATACGATTATGAAGAAGAAGAAGAAGATGGTCATTATAAGAGCAACAAGAGTCAGAACCCATTGACATGGTATATTTTCTTTTTTTTAGGGTTCCGTACAAAAGATTAAAAACAGAACCCCTATATCACTATTGTGAACTATGGATCATTATTGTGCGTCTGTCTGTCCATTTGTCTGTCACAGCCAATTTTTCCGAATCTACTGGACCAAATCAGGTAAAATTTGGTAGAATGGTGTAATCCTATGACCCAAACGCAGATGTGCAAAGTAAATAATAAGGGTCTTCGGGGGACAAATTAGGAAATAAAAAAAAAGTTTTGTAAACCTTACTGAGTCATTATAGCCCTTTCATATCAAATGAAAGGGCTTGCTATGAGGATCTCAAATATGTTTTTGTTATTATTGTCAAAAAAATATTTTTAAATTTTATTCATGAAAGAAGACGAAAATTGACCATTGCCCTCTCTGATCTTTAAACTAGTTAGCCTAAAATTTGAAAAAAAATACAAAATAAAGTTCATTGCTTGTAGATTACAGGAAAACCTATGAGAAGCACCCACACCACCTGTTATCTTACTCATACGAGTATACTTCGCACTCCTTCTCTTTATGATTGCCTGTAAGAGATTGCTTCGGCGATAAGGCCGTCTCTTGTACCTTATTTATTTATAAGTTCCGTAAACTTTGTAATTTTTATTGTTTTTTATTTGGTGCAATAAAGATTTTTGTATTATAAGCAAAGAACCCTCTTCATGCGAATTTAACTCGCACTTGACCAGTTTTTTTAATGGCTGCTGTTCATTACAAATATTTTTGTTTTCTTTACAGTGGCTCTAGAAGATATAAGAAGCCAGCTGGCCAAAGACAACTCGGTGCAATCAGTTGAGCGTGAGAGACAACAGCTGGCAGAGTTACAAGCAAGAAGAGATACTAGTGCCGCAGCATTCCAGAGCGATATATCCCGTTACCTAAGCAGTGGCACTGTACCCATAGGTTTGTAGATCAATGTGATGTGACTGATGTTTTAATCCATATTGAATTAACACCGTATGTAACCTTAGCTACTTATGTGAATCTAATGATACAGAATCAAACACCACATCGACACCCCCATTTAGAATTACCATTTTTTAAACTCAACTTAAGGTGAATATCAAGCAGAAGTGGCGCCCCCATTTGAAATAAATTATTAACTCGTAAATATGGTGAAAATTTCATATTGCTAAATGTTAGGCACTATAATAGATAGCCCTTTAAATTATTTTATGAACCACCATTAAAAGTATTACATTAGTCCGTCTAGCTGTAAAACCCGCTTCCGCCAAAAGTGGCCACTTTTGTCGGAAGCGGGTTTTAAAGCTAGACTTATCACAAATAATAGTTTCAATGGCAGTTCATTAAATAATTGAAATATCTAGTGCCTGACATTTAGCAATATGGAAATGGATGACAGTGGTTGACTGGGAGAACATGCTCTTAGCATTAAGCACTTTCCTATGGTGCTATCCAGTGTTAGGCAAAAAGTAATTGAATTACAAATTAACAATTAAAATTACAATATGTAATTTCAATTACAATTTCAAAATTCATTGATGATAAAACTCAAAATTCTGATAGCAAAAAGTAATTGTTTAAGGTGAAGAGATAAGCAAATGGCCTTGAAGTGTGAAATAAATTGTTATTTCACACTTCAAGGTTATCTTAAGCGGAAAATTATTAATTAAATTACATAAAATTAGTAATTTAACTAAGGTGAAGAGGTAAGCAAATGGCCTTGAAGTGTGAAATAAATTGTTAACTCGTAAATATGGTGATAATTTCCATATTGCTCTTCGTCATGCACTAGATATCCTTTTAAATTATTTTATGAACTGCTGTTGAAACTATTATTGGTGATCCGTCTAGCTTGCCGTGGCCACTTTTGGCGGAGGCAAGTTTTAAAGCTAGATGGACTAATGTAAATACTTTCAACTGTGGTTCATAAAATAATATAAAGGGCTATCTAGTGCATGAAGAAGAGCAATATGGAAATATGTATATATATATCACCATATTTACAAGTTAACAATTTATTTCACACTTCAAGGTCATTTGCTTATCCCTTCACCTTAATTTTAATTACATGTAATTATAATTATTGCAATTGAATTACAAGTAATTTAATGGGGGGAGGGCTGCGGCTCTCACTCACCGAACGAAGCATAGAAGCGGTGAAGCTACTACTCAGACGTAAATTTTCTATGAGAGTGTGATACTTCCCTGGACGAGCCGGCCCATTCACCTACCACAACAAAAACATGTATATATGTATTCTTTCAATAAAATTAGGTAGCGCCTTTGGAACAATAGCTTCATGTCCAATTCCTTTACTTCTCAAGCTATACAGCTTTGGAATGCATTGCCCGAGGACATCAGACAAAAATCTAGTAGACATTTATATAAGAAAAAAGTGCATGATTTACTTTTTGAATCTTTCAACAAATAGGAGAATTCATCGTTTCTTTCTGATCTTCAAATAAATATATGTATGTATGTATATAATATGTTGTATGTATAAATATAGTATATTTATTTTATACTATATTTATGTATGATCATTTAAAAGTACTTATTATTTCTGGATTGTTTCTATCTATTTTAGATGCCAACTATTCTATCTGTTTCTCTTCTCCTAAAGGTTGACAGGGAGAGAATGCTTTAGCATTAAGTCTACCTATTGTAGCTTTAGGCTCAATAAAATTAAATAAATTAAACAATAAAGTGTGATAAATAAATAAATAAAGTCATAATAGGGTAGTATCCAGGGTCAAAAATAAATTATTTTGTAATGATAAGGGTATAAAACGTCACAAAATAATGTCAATTGTCATTCATCATATCCATTTTGAAAGTGGTTTTAGATTAAATAATAATGCCGAAAACTGATATTAAAACTGACATGAAAATATGACGTCACGCCATACGTTTTTCATAGAAATCCAATAGAAATCCCATAGAAAATATTTTGTTTTGATGTTTAGAAAAAAATTATCTGTTTTGACTTGTTGTCAACTAGCGGATTACAGTGTATTGCTTTTTATAGTTTCCATGCTCTAATTGATTCCTGAATAACTTTTCCAGCACCCACACCTCCCCCAAACATAACCCTGGAGCAAGTGCAGCTGGACGACGACCGGACGGACCTGGAGAACTTTCTGGACAGCTAACCTGAAAGTGTAGTAATAGCAGAGCTTCTAGTTTTAAGATAGAGTCCAAAGGTAATGTTTAAAATATATTGTTGATTCTTTGTTGTTTACGTCCATTCCTAATGTTAAAACTTTGTGGAACACAAAAGTACCTACAGTGCTCTGAGGATTCAATATAATAACACATTCAGGGCTCTGTTGAGGCTCCCACGATTTTGTAGTGCATCAGACATATTTGCGAATGCTGGCATAGATGATTTTTATGCCATCATGTGCAAAAAGTCTGCTTCGATGGTGCGAAGAACGCGTGGGAGCACCAATGAAATCTTGAAAGTGATAGATGGAAGAATGGATTCCGAAGTGTATATTAAAACACAATGAACTACATGTTAAACACGCTAGTATAGTGCGAGGGACAGATGTAACTTAAAATAAGATATGGGCCACTGTAGCTTGAAATAAAAGAATTTTATTTATTTATTTTAAAAGGGTTAAATAAATGCCTTCGCCCATTACAGAACTTATATAAGTGTAAATCTGTAATGTTATAAAGCCCGTCAAGCTGGGTAGGTTTACTTATACTGTTCCTTTCGGCACATAATCTTCTCAGCAGTGTTCGTTCCGAAACGCTAGTAGTTTGTAGCTTATGCACTAAAAATAACCTAAAAATAATGACCATTATTCAATAAATGATATATTTATCCTACATTGTATAAAAAAATTTACTTTTGACTTTGACTATTGCTTCTCAGTCTCAGACTTACAATAAAACTTTGAAATATGAGACTTCATTTTATATCAACACCGATAAAACTAAGATTAAGTTTAGCCCCCATATATTATTAGTCAGCACTAAATCTCAGGGAGGTGGGGTGCCTGAAAAGCAGCGTCCCCTCGAACCTTTGGTTCAAGGTATTGCCAAAAAGCATTTAGGTTTAGTTTAATTTAGAATAAGTGATTACAAACTGTACCTAATTTGGCAATAAATGACTTTTTAATTTAATTTAATCATCGCTGATTTCCTGGCGTTCCGTCGCTCTCTCAGCCG
Organism: Acrobasis repandana; assembly: GCA_963576875.1. Lineage (NCBI taxonomy): Eukaryota > Metazoa > Arthropoda > Insecta > Lepidoptera > Pyralidae > Acrobasis > Acrobasis repandana. The sequence goes on from OY756238.1 coordinate 8,465,147, forward strand.
CCGCTCTCTCGCGCAGCATAGGAAAATGCTGTTCCGTTCTGACAGATGTGTTCCAACCCTTAGGCAGCTCGAAAAATCTGACACCAGTGTTAATAATAACACACTCGATAAGAGTGAGTTGGGTTGTAATGGGCGAAGACCTTTACTTTAATTTTTTTAATGATATTTAATAAATGAACAAGTGTCTTTTTAATTAAGTAGTAGATTTAAATGATCATATTAATTGAAATAAATGAAATTCATTGCACTCATCTACTATTACTACATCTACATTCTACTCATGATTCTAGATTCGATCCCCAGCCAGGGCAAGTTGGGTCTTGCTTGGATCTTATCTATGTATGTATTTATTATAAAATATTGTATCGTTGAGTTTAGTATCACATAATGCAGTTTAGGGTTGGATCTCATCTATCAGCACGGAACAGCACTTTCCTATGCTGCTATCCTTTTCTGTCGCTCAGAACAGTAATTTGCTAGAGCGAGAGAGAGCGACGGAACGCTGCAGCACGGGCAGTGCTGAAGCATTCCGTCGCTCTCGCTCGCTCTAGCAAATTGAAGGAAAGTGCTGTTCCGTGCTGATAGATGAGATCCAACCCTTAAACTTAGTTTGGGGCTAGCTCAGTCGTATCCCATGATACAAGTTTACCCTTCATCTAGTTTAAACTTATTTGGGTCTACTAGCTCATTCAGTGTGATTTGTCCATATTTATATATCATATAATATATATTATTTGGTCGATGGTGACAACTGTAGCCTGCTTTCAAAACTCCCATTCATCTTGGCGAGTGCCATGATATAGTTATGCTGCTCCGGAGACCAGGGTGCACTCCGGCTTTTACTTGTACAAAGAATAGATATAGATACATAATCACGTCTCTATTCCTAACGGGGGAGACAGAGCCTTGGGCCGTACGACCCTAAGGCCACGTTTAGCGTGATGGAGCGTTACGATGGAAATAGGAAATCAAAATAGTGACGGCTTCCTAGCCGCATCGCCTACAAAATGATTCAGATTCTCGCCCATTCTCTCGATCGGCTTTTACGATCTGCGCGGGAAAAGAAGCAGCTGGTACATTCTACGTATTTTCTTTCTTTTCTCCCAGATCAGCATGGTAGTACAAAGTATTGTAAGTATGCATTTCATTGATCAGATAAAAAGATATAAACAAAAATAAGTTTTTATAAAAAAATATTTTTTTTGAACAAGCTTTTATTTAAAACCAAAGGTCTTGGCAACACAAAAAAAATAAGCCAAAACTCAACGGGGTTGCGTCGTTTTATTACGGAGTTCTTATGGCCACCTTCCAGCTCAATCATCAGACCCCAGATAATATCTAAGGACAAAGTACTCGTCAAAATGAATCTAACTAGCCCAAACTCGATGGGGTTCCGTCGTTTCAATACAGAGTTCCTATGGCCACCTTCCAGCTCCATCATCAGATCAGCTCCAAGTCATCATAATATTGCATTGTCACGCGATATACATATGCGCGCAAAATTTCAGCTCAATCGGTTAAGGATACCTGCTATAAAATTGAGTTGCAAGATTCCACCCGAACAAACATAGTTACATACATACAATAAAAGCTTGTGTAAAAAGCTGTGCGCTGTTTAGCAAATTGGTTAGAAAAGGTGTGAGAAAGGAAACATTTTCTTATGTATCCTACTAAATTAAGATGTTTTCGCTGTGTGTAAAATGCTATCAAAATAATATCTCAATTCGGAAGTTATCCAATGAAATCACATAACATTTATTTTCATTATTTCGTTAAATATTTAAAGAATTCAACGTTCTTAGTTCTTTTTTTTTAACTGAAATTATTTATCGTATTCAATATTCTCATAATATATCCAAAAATACAAAAAAATATATACAAAGTATTTATGACTAGTAAAATGACCACATTGCAAAGCCACGGTATAGTTCGGTACGTCTATTGCCACGTTCAGGATCACACCACAAAATGTATATCAAAAACTGATTGTAACCACTAAAAGTTGACGATCAAAAAATGATTAAAAAAGTCACACACATGAATTTACTTGATGACGAGACTTTACCGACGTCCAGATTCGATCAGCAACCTTCAGTGGCGAATATAGTGTATAAAAGTAGCTCGGAATAACAGTTTCATGATTGATGCTACGTTTTTCTCATGATCGGGTGGAGATCCCCGCCGCCGTGAGCAGACATCTTTGCTTTCCCTGTGGCACGTCTAATACGTGGACCTGCGTCTTTTATCGAGCCCGTCGTCTCTTCCAAGTCCTCGTCAGACGAACAGTCGGACACGCATTGGGTTAAATGCCGTTTTTTCGGCGGAACCACGTGTAAGGTCCAACGCATCGGACCTTTGTGACCTTTGGCTGCCTCTCTGGCGTCGTAATCGGTGTCCGAGGCGGCTCTTTGCTCGCTCTTCAGACTCCGTTTAGGTTTATGCGTTTGCTCCTTTTTTTCCCCCCTCGGGGGGGCGTGGAAGTTTTTTAAATTCATGAGACTAGTGTGTCCTCTCGCATTCAGGTCGGGAAAGTTCTGGGAGTAGATGACTACACTGTCTACTTTTTCTTTATGAAATTTTGCCGGCTGCGCCTTATTTTTTTGATCATCTGGTACGGACGGGGAGCTTGACGTGCGTTTTTCTGCTGAATTCCCGCTGCTGCAGCTGGTGTTTGAGTTACTCGTGCTGTATTGTTCCACTGCCTGCTTTTCCAATTCGCTAAATTTGGTGTCTATACTTTCATCTGATGCTTTGTACTGCTCTAAAGCTTCCTTTTCTAGTTCATCAAACTTCTTATCGACATTGGGCGGTCTTATTCTAGCTGTTGGCAGGACAATTTTGGGGTTGAGCTTTAAGAGTCCAGGTGTGACTAGTTTTTGTGATAATCTGACGCATCCAACTGGAGATAGGTTTATTGGCGTCGGAGCACTCATGCTGAGGACTGTGCTGTACAGTCTCTTTTTCCTGGTTTCCAAAGCTGCAGCAGCACTCGTTGATGGAACTTGGCCGTCTGTTACAATTTTTTCTGTAGGCTTTTGACTGTCTATATTTTCCTCTTTCTGCGTTTCTTCTGCCGGTGTTTCTCCTTCTTTGCTATTATCCTCATCAGTTTTAGAGTCTTGTGTCTTAAGTTCTTCTGATTCGGTACTGTTTGGAGCTTTTTCTTGTTTTTGGCTGTCATTGGATTGTTGTAGGGTGGGGACTACATGTGTGAGTTGGAATCTGTGGTCGAGTCTTGGGGAGGGGTGGTCTCTGGGCCACCAGACGCCGTATCTCCGGTCGGGGCAGCGCGCGGGCCGCTGTCCCGTGGGCGCGTATCTGCTGACGTTGGTGCCCCTGTAGGGCGGGCAGCGGGCGGCGGAGGCTCGCATCACGGCCTGCACGCTGGCTGACAACCGGCCCATCACCCGCTGGCATTCGGTTAGATTTAGTTGGGGCGGCCGTGGTGAGTCGAACTGGAACTGTAAATAAATTCGTTATATTACCTTAGTAAACAGTTTTATTCAATTTGATTAGTAAGGTAAATATATCTAGTTAAGTAAACGACGATCATCAAATTGTACTGTACACACTCGGCCGAGACTTTCGGCAAGAGCCTCTCGCCGAAAGTCTCGGCCGAGAAGGATCTCGACGAGAGCATACCTGTACGTACACACTCGCGAGAGCCAACGAGAATTTTACGAGACCCTTTTGACTCGGGCGCAAACACCGACAAGCGACCGAGACCGACCGAAGCGAGGCGAGAAAGAGCTAGACGAGACGAGAGCACCATGTACACACTCGCTCTTGCCCTGTCTCGGGGTGTCTTGGCGAGTGACTGTGTACACCCGGCATAAGAGTTTCATGTATAGTTAGGGACTTCGGAACTCTTAAAGGAACGAGTGACGACAGATCGACAGATGGTGTAACTTATCATGATATCGACCTACATATAACCGATTTGCTAAAAAAATCACGTTTGACATAATTTACTCTAAGCATAATTCATGTAGGAACATTTGATAGACGTCTAATTTATAGAACCTAATATAAGAAATGTCACGTAGGTTAGTACGACCACATAACTCGTATAATAGCGATAAAAAAAAATCCCCAGAAGCCAAAAGAGAATTTAAAAAAAAATGTTATTTAGTAGAATATTGTTGACCAAAAAACGTGAGTTTAACTATTCTATTAAGAGCGCTATTTGACTCCAAGACTATTACGTCACGACGTGGTATTTCATACAAATCCCATAGAAATTGTTTGTTTTCACGTTAATGGAAAAGTATCTGATTTAACTTCTTGGAAACTAGCGGATTACATAACTTATATTTATCGTCGCGATGAACTCGGACGCACTTCATTTTTTTTATTTCAATTCAATTCAAAATATCTTTATTATCATAGGATATTTATAATATCTCTTAATAATAGTAACTTTGTTTTGTTTTGCACAAATGTTGACGTCAAATCGTTACTTACAGCTAAGTTTACGCCGCTTCCTAGGCGCAAGTGCAGAAGAAGCGGCAACAAACTGCACTGCACGTTTTCTCCAAAGACGTCAACTAACAAACTAAAAACTTAAAATTAGTTATATGCATGGACTGAGATTACATTGTTTGTTATGTCATAATTAAATTGAATTATAAGAATTACGAAATTTAAAATAATGTCAATTTGTAAATTTAGTATGTACCAATGTATCTAAATTATGACATGTCTAAGTATACAAACCTTTAAGAGGGACCCGCGCCAAGCTCAAGCCAGACCTTTTTGTCTTTAAGATAGTCATCGGTCCTATAATAAGCCTTCTCACAAAGTACTTTCTTTACATAAGCTTTGAATTTTCTGTCTGGCATATCAAGGACCGATTCTGGCAATTTATTATAAAAAAGTATACACTTCCCCATAAAAGACTTACTGACTGTATTCAGCCTGTAATACGGGCTGACTAAGTCATTCTTATGACGTAAATTTCTATCTGTAAAATCACTTACTTTATTGAACATGGAAATATTTTTCCTTACATACATTATATTTTCAAATATGAATTGTGATGCAAAAGTAAGTATACCTATTTCCTTGAATAATTCTCTCAGTGAGTCTCTCGATCCTAAACCGTAAATGGCTCTTTTTTGTAAACGAAAAATAGTCTGAATGTCGGCTGCACTCCCCCATAGAACTAGTGCCTTACCTTGCATTTGGGGTCGCAGAACAGTTGCGCAGGAACTTCCAGGCAGTAGGCTGGTGGAGGGGGAGCTAACGCTGTCAATCTCCTAGGTTGGCGACGTCTGGCCCGAATCTTCCTGGATGCTATAGGCGGGCTCGGTGCCCGAGCCGGCTGGACTGCTGGTGGGGCCCAAAGCCCGCGGGTACTCAGCACCTTTGCTGCTAGGACCGCTTCATCGCCCACGGCCCGCGCCCCGGTCGGGCCCCAGCGCTCGCTAGCTGCCGATCGGTGCCCGTTAATTCTACACTCATCATCATCATCTCAAGCGCATGATGTCCACTTCTGGACTCGTTCTACTGATTATTTGACAGTGACAAGGAAAAATAATTTTGAGCTGATCTAGGTGGGAAGATAGCATAGAATGTACCAGTGTTTATAAGTGTAAGTATGAGCTAATACGAAACACGAAACTGTCTCTTTTGATAGGTTATTTCAGCTTTTACCTGCAGGTTCCCCACTTATAGTAGGGGAGCCCAAGAGGGGATTTTGGGATTTACTCGAGCGCGTCAGATAAACATGCAGTCGTGTCATGTCAGGATCATAGTACAATATAACGATATCATATTAGTAAACTGATGGTGGAGCCGGGAGGTAGCCATAGGAACTCAGTAATGAAACGACGAAAACCTATCGTATTTGGGCTTATTTGATTTGTCTTGACTAGCACTTTGGTCTCACAATAAAAGATTTGACAAAAAAAAATACAATTTTCTTAATCTCACGGTTTGAATAGTTTTTATTTCAAACCGTCAGATTAAGAAAAGAACATTTTACTACCTCACGGCTCCACCATCAGTTTACCAACATGATATCGGTTTATTGTACTGTCATCTTGACATGACACGACTGCATGTTTATCTGACGCGCTCGATTAAATCCCAAAATCCCCATCTTGGGCTCCCCTACTATTATGACCGTCAGATTCTGCTCTATCGTCATTGAGACATTGAGTCGTTACAATAGCTTAAATCAGACATTCTCATACAAAAGTAGTCTAGCTTTTATTTGAAACGACATGTTTAGATTTAGGCAAATTAGTTTTTAAAGTCAAAATATGAACTTGAAAGAGAATTAAGTGTATCATATTTGACCATCAGTATGGAAAACTTCTACAGCCTTATATATCTGTCTGTAAATTTCTTTGAAATTACAAAGTACGTTTGCCGAAATCTGACATGTCATATCAAAATAAAGGCTAGAGTATGTTTGTATAGAAAAGTCTAGGATAAGGGACTTTTAAGAGTGAAATAAGGTATGATGATTATAGTTTCTTTGTGGTTTAGTAAATCGTTCGATTGTTTTTTAAGCCTTTTCTCCATTGTTGAGCAAAGACCTGTGCTCTCTGATTCCAAAATTATCGATCTAAGGCTGCTATATCCGCTCAGAGTAAGCCTTCACATGTACATTACATGTCTGTCTTACGAGAGCAAGAGATGGGCAAGAAGAGCAACGATATGAATTTCATGAGGACGTTGGCGACGAACAAGGAATGACTGCCTCCGCGGTCCAGTGGTCAAGGCGTTTGCCTTGTGATCCGGAGGTCATGGGTTCAAATCCCACTGGGAAGCATACTTTGTGAAAAGTTGTTTCCAGTCTGTTTAGGATATTGCAGGCTTGAATCACCTGATTATCCGAAAGAAAGATGATTCCGTGCTTCGGAAGGCACGTAAAGCCGTTGGTCCCGAACGCCATCTAGTGTTTGTACCTATCCTAGGATTGGTTCTGGTCTACCCTTTGGGTTGCGGAGGTCAGACGGCAGTCGCTCTGTGTAAAAACCAGTAACCTCGTCAAATCGCCTAGGTTAGGTAGCGGACCCCGGCCTCTGAAGCGTAACCGCTGACGATGCAACCGGGATTACGCTCGGATAATGATGTTGGCGACGAACAAGGCCGATAAGATGGCTATGAGATATCCTACCCCACTGCTGGACAAAGGCCTCCCCTCCTGCACGCCATCGGTCTCTATCCTGCGCGACGGGACTTCCAGGTGTTGTCGAAAGACGCCAGATCATCACACCTTGGGCGACCTCTCTTGCACCGCCAGCCTACACCTTAGAATAAAGAATTGAAATCCAACGCACAAATCGTCGTCAGCCAGCATCCTGTACTGCCGTCGCCGCCGCGGGTAAGCGCTCCTGTCTGGAGAGTCGTCCACCAGCTTGCGGAACCAATACTCCACCTGTGGTACAATAGGTTTACCCAGGTTATGCTCGTTGAAGACGAGGAAATCCGCGAAAAAAAAACAAACTCGAAGCAACTTCATGGGTTGCTTCGAATCTGGTCGTGAGCAATCTCCAATAAATAAAATAAGTATTTAAATACTTAGATAGGGACAACTCACACTGATTGTGCTAGCCCCAAAGGAAGTTTAAACTTTTGTTATGGGATACTAACTCAGCAATACTCATCTATATAATCATCAGTGTCGGAGTCTTTAATAGGGGTAATATATGGCATTTTTTATCGAAAAATCAACTTCTATATTTTTTTTTCTCCTACCGTAGTAAAATGCCATTTTGTTTATTGGGAACGAAGGCACGGGCTCGTGTACAAATTCAATATTATCTACTTATGTAAAGGTCTTATAAACACAAAATAGGTCTCATTTCACAGCTTGACATGTAGACAATAACTTGATAGCAAACATGTTTAAATTTTAATGGAATAAGAAAAAGAAAACAAATATTGTTGAAGACAAATATTAATTTTTTTTAATATTTTTTAGATCATTGGCTTTTTTTGAAAAAACTAGGCCATAAAGACGGTATTTTTTTATTTTAAAACGATACAAGACCATGTTTTCTAAAATTAAATACAAACATCGTTGCTCTCAGTGAGATAGTTTAGAAGTTATTACAATAAGAATAAGACGAATTAAAAAAACTCATTACTCACTACATTTTTTAAGAACAAATATTTTTTTTTATCAAAAAAAATATTAAAATAATAAACGGGCAAGTGCGAGTCGGACTCGTACATGAAGGGTTCCGTACCTCCGTACAATGTTTTAAAACGCTAAAAAAACACGTTTTTTGTATGACGACCCCCTTTAATTTTTAGCTTTTTTTATTTTTAGTATTTGTTGTAGATACGTCCAGCTGCCGTCACATCTACTATAGCAAAATTGGCCCAAAAATACTTAATACAAACGTATCGTAAAATAGTGCAGTAAAGCTTACCTCAGGCAACATCCAACATTCTGTGAGATCAGAGTTTTCGCATCCCTGCCCGTTGTAACCTCGGCAGTTACTTCTTTCATTTGCGTTTGTATAACATTTTTCTCTGCAACAGTAAAGTCTCTACGTGTACTTACTTTAGTATGCGTGAAGCTTACTTAAGTATGCGTAAAGGTAAAAGATTTAGGTGTTGCTTTAGCCATATCTGGCTTGCGAACGACTGAACCCGCGAACTTGGTCTATTTGCCGAATTCAAGTTCCTGGGAGGAGCTCCCGTTTACGTGTACTTACTTTAGTATACGTGAATCTAGTTAAAAAAAATTAGGTGTAACTTTGCACAAGTTACGTTCATGTTCTTTAACTTTACTTATCTATAATAAAAATACTTACTTCCCCGCCATCGCTATTGGCGGATAATAATACACACTAATTAATTTTATTAGGTAAGTAAGTAGTAATAATTACCGTTATGCTTTTACATGGTTGCTATGCAAAAACCAAAAACATTTCTGCCCAGATAATAGTTGGGTCTAGACTCTGGAGGCTATATGTCACCCTTGAGTGAAGTTCCAATCAAGCTTTTTTCTTTTTGTGTTATTTTATAGATATCCTTACTTCTGATTTAAGTGAATAGCCCTAAAAGATCTGTCTTAGGTATATTTTTGAGACATTTAGGACGGACGAACCTGGCTTCGTCGTAATAGAAATTCCCGTAAAACTGAGCCAATCTGGACTCGGGTATAACGTCTTTCACGCTTCTCCGACTACTGCTGCAGCCGGCATTCTCAGGACTTTGACTCGATATACTTCGTTTTTCTGCAATATAAAGGTAATCATAACTAAGGAATAGTAAATGTAAAATCATTTACAATTTTTTTGCAATTTTATGTATGTCCCAATGCAGGGCTTCTCTCTTTCCATCTAGTATTCATACAACTCAGTCTTCAGTATCTTCTTTAGATGCCCATGCCATTGCAAGCAGAGCGCTTTCGTAACACAGATTACCTATATTCGGCTCTTACCAGCTCCTTTATCTCCACATTTTTTCGACTCCAGCTTCCGTCAGCATTTTTTGCCGGTCCGAGGATTTTAAGAAATATTTTGCGCTCTGCTAGCAAGAGCTGGTTTTCCTCTTTTAGTGTTAGTTTCCATAATGAAGGAAGATCGTGGCGTCAAGGCAGCCTATATGGGAAAGGTATCAGGCCGTAGACCAGTGGGTCGACCCAGATATCGCTGGAGCGATACGGTGCAGGCTGATCTGCGGAAGATGGGAGCAATCAGCTGGCAAGATATCGCTCAGAATAGTAAATTGTGGCGCTCTCTCGTCTCGAAGCCCAAGATCCACTTCGGGTCGCTGAGCCAGCCAGCGGAGTAAGTGTAAGTAAGATCTAGTATCATAGAGATATATCGTAAAGGCCAATGCTATAGGTCCTTGGTCTTTACTGTCCGATAACTTTTAAATACTTTCAACTCATCAGCTCATTTGGCCTTGGTTTCGTATTTCCATGAATCCATCACATGGAACCCAGTTTGCTGTGATATGAGTAGGTAAACTTTCCGGATGCATGGCAACATTACATGTTGAATACAATTTTAGTTGTGCTGCTTTCTTGCCTACAATACCTACGTTCGTGATTTTTGTTAGGAAGCGCAGTGTGGTATTTCTAAACTTACTGTCGCTTGAATATTACACTTAATTATTCTCTGACAAAACCTTAACAAACTAGAAAAAAATATGCTATTAAAATAAATAATAGATGAATAATTTCGGCGTACCCCAAGGACCTCATCTAGGTCCACCGCCTATTACAATCCGAAGAAAATAAAACCAATTTTAATGATGGTAGAGCAGGATGAAAGATAAAATGATATTAGTATTTTAGTGCTGATATTTAGGAAGGTATCTTACCAGCATTTTTAATTACCAGCTAGATTTATTTAGGGACTTGCCTGTATTTTCGAATTGATTTTTTGTTTGTATACTTTGCGACTGTGTTTCTACAGTAGTCTCCTGTAAAACTTGGGATATCCGGCAGTGCTGTGCCAGGAGGCGCTGAAAAACAAGCACAAGTTGAATGTTCTATAACAAAATTTTGATGTAGGTAACAAGTCTTGCTCGCAATTGATTTTCACAAAGTTCATCAGACAGTGAGAGGCAAGAGAAGTAAAAATGCAATTCTCCTTGCATTTGTTTCTTTTTCATCTTGGCACGTTCCCAGTTGCATTATCAGCTGTGCTGCTTCGGAGCCCAGGCAGCGCTTTCCCACTTATTTCTCTCAAAATTTAATATGCATGTCATTTAGTCACGCAAAGATGCCAAAAACCTTGCGAAGTGGAGAAGAAATAGCCGAAACAGTTTAAATGATTTGGCTATAGTTTTACGACCGGCCGCCTGCCTGACGTCAACCATTTTTGGAAATGCATTTGTAGTTGTAGCTCGAGATGTTTGTGCTTAATCCCTTAGTCGCCTCTTACGATATCCACAGGAAGACATGGAGTGGACCTATTAGGCTGGAAGTCACACTGCATCTTTTCGCTTTTGTTTCTTATCCTATTATTTTCGATTGTGGGTTCCTCATTGCAAGAACTTAAACACAATAGTATAAAATGTCCATTTCTGATTGGTACCACAGTCTAGGTTTTAAAACCCAGCCTAACATGGTTTAGCAGTTTCTTACTGCAGCTCGAAATCTATTCATGGACTTCTAGATTGTTCTGCAGGGAAGATGTGTCATTCGGCAAAGCATGTCTCATGAGCTTGAAGGTAGAAACGATATGAGGTTTCTTAGTACTGCATGAAGTATGCGGTTCAATAGGCAGTAAAAGCATCCTACCTACTTTACGTCTCGCTAATAGATTCTATCAAATATAAGAACTATATAAAATTCAGCAGATTTTTTTGACGCGACGAAGATCGGCTAAGTTCTCTGGCTTTCTCTGGCCTACTGATGAGACTGCTCAACAGTAGTTAGTAAGGATATGAACGTAATCTAAGGCACCTACTAGGAGTTGGTACCTGAGATATATTGTGTCATCCTTATCATCCATACGAAAATTAAAAAAAGTAATTTCTTATTTCAGTGTAATCCTCTATCCCTTCGTAACAAAAACGAATATTTCGCACAAAAATCTAGACGGTCTGTCTTTCTGAAGTAAAACAGCTGATAATCAAACTGACATGTGTAAGAATTTGTTTAGAATAAGTTTATGAGGTGGTCTAGAAGTCTGGGGTACCTGGTTGGCTATAGTGAACTCATCTGGGGGTTCGGTGGCCCATGTGGTGTCAGCACATAGGGCTATGTGTGCCCACGACGCGTACCGATCCACCTCGAAGCTCATTCAATGTCACACACACAATCAACTATCTTTAACATAAGAACAAACTAATATATATCACTAAACCTCAAGAGAAAAATTAACGGTAAAACTTTTAATAAAAATGAAGACAATTTGAAATACATTGGCGGTTAAATCTACAATAACAAAATTTTCCTCTTTTTTGATAGGTACCATGATATGTTTTTTTCTCTTTTAATTTAAATCGCTTTTCGAATTTTGGATTTATGACTGATGTTGTCATCGCGATGGTTCGGTAGGCGAGTTTTGAGGTTTCATGCAAACTCTATTACATCCAAAGTTGATGCAATCTTGATGAAGTTGGTCAGAAGTTTTGAAAATTTTAACAAGAGTTAACTCTTGTTGATATTTTCGTTTCCAGGCTAACCAAAAGAAGTTTTTAGATATCTTTAAAAAATCCTGCCATCATTTCATTCCATTCATTTTCACTAGGTACTTACACCTCCACATTCCATTTTTTTTATAGACTTATTTACATATCTAAGTGTAAAGTGGCTTACTCGGAGGAATCAGCTAATGAGCCATTCCTTTCGTTTTCTATTCATTTCAATTTAAACAGTGATTTGGTGTGTTCATTGCATTAAGTTACACTTAAATCACAAGAAAATCTATATCTCAAAGAAAATCTACTCTGCTGTGCTGTCCGAAGGTTTGTAGAAAAGAAAGGAAACTCGTTTATTTAATAAATATTAAAGTAAGTAACAATCACATGAACTAACTCATTCTAACTCGCAGATTTAAATACATATCATTTGGAATCTAGGGGTCAATCCTTATCTAATTTTTGATTTTGTTTTTCGTATACAAAAAAAATTAAAGTTGCTCTTAGAAAATATACACTACATTTAAAAGTATGTGTAAAATGCGGTGTAGATCAACTCTTCATTAAATCCTGAAAGCGGGAAGAGGTGATTAAGATAAATCCACCACAATATCAGAACGTTATGACGTTTCAAACAACAATTTTACCATTTCCTAATTTCTTCTAAACCTTTTTAATACTAAACAGCTGGCAACTTCATAGAAACTTTTATTTTTCATTAACGGCATCCCCGCTCCGGGCGCCCGTCAAGTCAACCAACTGAACTGCAGCTACGTCAGTCCGGCCTGCGCAGGGGGCGCCGTCTGACGTCCCGCACGCATGCGCCACCTCATGCCTCAGCTGAATGAATAGTGACAGCCCAAAGCATTTTATACGTTTATTTTAATCTTAATATACTTAAAAAGTCTCTAAACTATCACACATTGTTAGGTACTTTACTAAAAAGTAGTTAATCATCAGTCGTGCAAGTGATCGTGGTGAATAAAATAAAAACAAAGAAAAAAAAATCGATTGAATAAAGTGCGGTTTTAGATTTTCGGTGTAGTAAATCGACTTTATGTTATTTTGCAACAAGTGCGCTGTGATGGTGAGCTTGTAAAACAGGTTTTTAGACCGTTGTTGGCTATTTTGTGTATAGTATATTGTGTTGTGTATGTTTTAATTTGCGAGTGCCCTGCTCTGTGATCCGTTAGTGATGCTGCGAGACGGTGACCACCTTCCAGTCCTTGCATGGTAAGTACCGTTTGGACTTACGCAATATACACTTTCATCTATAACATCTTATTCAAAGTTTTTAATTGTTATTAATTAATGCTATATTTCTTTAGGTAGCTGTTAACTATTACGTACTTTTACTTATGTATATTGTATACTGTTCGCCCTTTTTATTTTACGAGAGAATTTATAAATATAGGTAGGTATTTATCAACCTCATTTAAGTATTTAACAGTCCACCAAGACACAACGAACACATAATCAGATCATCCAAATAGTAGAAAAATCATTAAAAGAAGAAAAAAAAACTAAAAAAAAGAAAGCATTTCATATTTCTTTGTCTTTATTACTTGTGTCAACTCGTCTAATGGCTGTGCCGTAACTGGTTGTAAAGTTATATTACATCTGATATCTAAAATTATATTTACTATGTACACGGCGACTCGACGGCATCGTGATTTCTAGGAAAACCGTGTTTAGTTTGAGCCTTCAATTCGACAAATCATGCGTTTGTTGAACCTTTCCTTTCAATGAAAGTTGTCTGTTTATATTTTGAGCTGTCTATAATTTTCCGATCTGTATAAATAAAATTATTATATTGTTAGTATTAGTATCGTTGTTGAACATTTCAGGTAGGTAACTAAATGTAAATTTTACCTATCACAAGTTAAATCTTCGTTAAAATGTACGAAATCATCATTTTCGTTTCGTAATTCCAAGTAATTTGTGCCACTGTTTAGAATTGGATACTTTAACGCGACTTTTGCAATCTATCCACTTACTTCGCATAGAGTAGGTAAGGACTTTCAGTGACATATTCACTTTACAAACCTAAGTAAATTTTTAAGGACTTCAACATCATACAGTAAGTAGTTCTTCTAATCTAGATCATGATTTTAGATAGTACTCCAGTCATATAGGTTTCCGGTTGCATCCACATCTGCGGTTTCCGAGTTAGGTACTTCTCCAAAGATGATATCAATATTTTTTGTTTTCATATTCTGTCTCATTGTTGGGCTAAGGTCTCTCCCATCTTCCACTTGTCTCTTTCACGTGTAAATCTCAATCAACCATTCTTTTTGGGATGCGTCAACGTCAACCGACATCGTCTTGCCAGCACTTTCTTGGCAAATTTAAAAAATCTTTGTCTCGTGTGTTTTGAGTATATATAATAACTTAATTACCTCTATGCTTATAAATTCTTAAATCAAAAGTCGCAGATCACTGATAACTGATAAAATCTGCATACAAAGTAGGTCTTTCACTAATGAGATAACCGCACAGCCTTGTAACACTCCGATTAGATAAAGCCTAATTTACGGTACATCGAAACCAGTCCAGCCTTTCTTTATCTAAATCTTCCTATTAGGTGGCAGACGCTGTTATCGGTAGAAATAAACTGGTTTCTTTCTTGTTTGCACTTTCTGTTAACAAGATGATACAGTAAGGATCGTTGTCTTCTAGTTTAAAGAGTGTGATTTAGAATGCATTGAAGTGTACTCTATAATACACAAGTTATATAGATGCCTTCGCTTTGAGTAATTTGAAAATGGAACAGTAGTGACTACGTACGACGTACACGAAAAAAAATACATATCTATGGTTATAATATGAAATCCCTGTTTTGAACTTGTTAGTAATAGCCGTGGTAATAGTGTTTATAACTGCTGATCAGCTGAATTTGTCAGATCAGCTAGGCGCGTGTGCCACCTGGTGTCACCGGCCTGTAGGTTACCGTAACTACTTAACCGCTTACTATCATGTGGGCGGCACCTGTTTACCTGATTAGGTGTATAAAAAACAAAGCTTTTTAAACACGTTAAACACAAATCTTTAAAGTTTTACTTTGAGATCTTGTTTTTTTTCCAGGGGCTTAATTTTTAATGCTGTTACTACTTAGTTTTATTTGTCATTAGACGTGATAAAAATTATTATTGCTGATGTCTTCTGTGTATTTATATATCTGTTTATATGTATATTCTAATGAGATCTAAAATGTATTAGATATGTATTATGATTCTTGTGTACAACACTATTATATCTTAAAACTTCTAGCATGTTACCGTTACCGGGTAATATTTCTTTATTGCCAGTGTTTTAACAACCACAATGTTTTATCTACAGGTTATGGCAACAGTTTCTCAGCACGAGCCATCATAACGCTAAAAACTAATTTTCTTCCATCACTAATCGCTTCATGGTTTTATTTTAATTTGATTAACTGTTCCGCTTATTATTCAGCTTTTTTAATTTGCATGATTGCTTTTTTTGCTAACTGTTAAAATGCACTATTACTTTTCTTACCCAAACTTTGGCTAGCGTTGGTTAAACTTGGACATCAGTCGTGAGCACAGCAATGAATGACGTCGTATCTTTTATGTCAACTTATTAAAAAAGTTGTAAGGTGCTTTTGCGGCGCATTGGTTCATTTTAATTCATCCATTTGAAGATTTCAATTATAAGGGCAAAATCTTTTAGTATATAATCGGTACTCTAACGTAAAAATGTATTAGCGCTCAATACTCAACATTACCATGACTTAGGAAAAGTCAGTTTCAATAAAGAAAAATTTGGACCTTGGAAAAAAGGGTATCATCATTTCAACCACATCGGCTCCACAGGGACCACATAGGGGACTGCGGGACAAGAATTGAATTACCTTGTTTGAATTATTTACGACTGATGTGGAAAAATATCGAATTATTTCGTGGCATTTTCAATCATACATACGGGTAGTTTGCAGCTTTTTACAGCTATTTACTGGCACATGATACTGGTTACATTTATAGCGAAATTACACACTACCAAATAAAATAGATGGGATACTTTCAGGAAATGTTAGCTCTATATTTGTGGAACAATGGCCACAAAGTTGGTAATGTCTCGGGAGCCATATCTGGCTAGCGAACGACCGAGCCCGCGACCTTGTCCTATTTGCCGAATTCCAAGTTCCTGGGAAGAGCTTCCGTGTGAAGTATACGTAATGAGATAAAATAGGTACGCAAACCTACAAAAAAAGTCAAATTATGTTAAAAATAAAGAAACATGTAGGAGTAACAACGAAAAAATGTGGTTAGGTTACTTTTTTATACTTTTTACGAGAATTATATACACATATACATACATACTATCATGTCTTTATCCCTATTAGGGGCAGACAGAGCACTTTGGGTATTGCGGCTCTAAGCCAACAGAGCCCAGGCCGCAAGACTCAAATGTCGGTTGTATAGTCGTTGCTCAAAAGCTACTTTTAACTTTTACTTAAATTATTTCATTCTTTAAACCATTTTGAATTATTTATTTATTTTATTTTATTTAATATTTTTTGCACAATAATCTAACGATTATAATACAAAAGGTAAAACTTAACGCTAAGCATTGTCTACCAGTACACCTTAGGGAAGTGTTTTATTATTAGTGGCTAGTAAATGTTGTACCCTACTATCTAATAAAATTCTTGTCGTATGTGCTCGTATCTACATATTTAAAAGCTACTTGTTCCGTGTCAATGTTTCTAAAGAAATTGTCTGTTAAATATACTTATAAGGTAGTGCTAAGTTGACATTTTAATGATCTGAAGGAATGTAAAACCGCCTGACTGGGACCGGTGCAAAAAACACCAAACAATAATTACTATAGTATTTTATGCAATCGTTGTATAAGAGAGGTCAAAAAATGCGAGTGGCGTCGTACGTAAGCAGTTAGGCGAACATCTTAAATGAAAGACGCCATAAACATTTTTGACGTACATATACAACTTTGCATACAATACTTTTTCTACGACTAGTAGGTATTAAGGTACCTAGGTATTAAAATATAAATTTATCATCATGAGGTTGCCGTCAACCATCGACAGTACATACCTTCCAACATATATCTTAATGTCGTCAACACAATTACATAGCATACTGTCCATTCTTTTGTTCTATCTATACATAAAAGAAATATAGGGACACAAGCGGGATGAAACTTATGAATGGCGAGTGGCAATTCATGCATTCAGCATAAACGATAAAACCATTTTAAAAATCGATTTCAATCCTAAACAAAGCAACGTCTTCGTGACGTCATCCCCTATTGCATTACGCAGGGCGGGTACCGGCGTTGGATTCCCGGCATTTTAGCCCGTCCGACCTTGGCCCAAATTCGGTCAACACCCTAGCGCAGCTGGTAGGGTTGTCGCTTGCTTCTTCTCGTCAGTGCTATCATGGTTGAACTCCATAGAGAATCAACCTAGTGCCTTCTTATGAGCCCAATGTAATCTTCATTGTGTCCTTTAATTTATCCTGGAGGTAGCTGACGACATCATCTTTGTATAACTCTAATCATTGTCACGTAGAATAAAAAAACTTGTACATTTTTAATATTGTGCATTCTCAAAGATATCCTTCTCATCTAACACTTTCTCGGTCTTTTTATGGGATTCTGTGGTCAATTTTGGGTTTAAATTATCAGACTATATTAAAATAATACGTGTTGGCATAATATACCTATGTTATTTATTTATTTATTTATTTACAAAATTCATGTACACAACATACAAACAGAGTGTTCTTATTTTTCTTTACAGCCTTTGATTTGTGTTAGCATTATCTTATTTTTAAATTTTATCTCAAAATGTTGGCAACTACTTAAAGCTGGAAACAACAAAAAGAAAAAACAAATTTAGGTATCAAAAGAGTTCTTACCATGTTCTTACCGTGATACGGGCGCCCGACAACCCTTATATTCGTAGCCACGCAACCCTCCTTTTTATATGAGGGTCGTTTAGATAAATAATTTTTTGGATAGGGCAATGTATGGCACGTGTACAAGACCCATGTATTCATAAGATGGGCCATCTTTGGGCCATGCATAAATCAAGGAGATGTTTAAATTTAGATGTGTTTTGGAATTGAGTGTATACATTTTTTGGTTCGCGTGGTAGAAAACCTGTCCGAATACTGACTTCTGGCTGAAGACCAAGGAAAGTCGGGAAAAAGATAGGGGGAATATGCCATACATTGGAGTCATAATTTAGCCCTTATATGATTCACTACTAGTGGCATAGCCCTCCCTTTTTGTACCATTTTCTACGGTCCTGTCCTGTAGCTGCGCTTTCCCGCCTACCTCACAATGTCACTTATGGGTTGGTGGTTGTCACACTGGTCTGTTTCCCACCACCATTCGGTAACTGCTTTGGTCCACCAAAAGTCTTCCCTTCTAGCCAAGTGACCCATAATAGGTACTAGTAGTATTTTATAAAACTGCATAGAGATTCAGTCAGTAAAAAAATAAAGAATGTTAAAACCTCATTACATCATACATAGCAAGAGACCTTTTAACGGCCTCGTAAAACTGAACTGTTGCACTGTACAGTCGACCACACATCTAATATTACAGCTCTGCAACTAATTACGTTGTAGTATTAGACTCTGCTTTACAACAAAATTCTAACGGTTGATCTATGGCCCACTGTATGACCAATTTGCGCTGCTGTTTACGGTGACCCGAATAGATGAGCTAATTTTTAATTTTTACTCAGGAAGCATATTTAGATCGAGTTAACGTTATGAAATATTGATTGATTGGCTCTGAATAGAATCCCTTTTATTTGGGAATCTTCGCGTTCCTTTGAAGGGAAAATGGCTTCCTGATGACGTGGCTTTGTGAGACGCTTGATTGAAAAACAATTTCAATTTAGCCTTTCAATTTACGAGTAGAATAATATTTTAAAACTATGGTCATATATTTTATCGCATTCGAGGAATTTTAAAGTCTAATATTTAGGTATCTACCTATATGTAGAAATATAGCCAAAAAAAATGTTATTTTATGAACTAATACTAACATTTTCCGACTGTTTTTACCGTAAGCTATATTTTTAGACTTTTTCACATATAGAATAAAATACCGTATTATATTCAACCGCTTCATTCGCAGATTGCAATGTAATGCAACATCCCATTAGACTTTGACGACCTCCGTGGCGTAGTGGTTAACACACCAGTTCGCCACTCCGGAGGGTCTGGGTTCGATCTCCGGCCAGGGCAAGTTGGAAAATGACCTTTTTCAAATTGTCCTGGGTCTTGGGTGTTTATCATATATTTATTATAAAACATAGTATCGTTGAGTTTGTATCCCTTATCACAAGTTTAAACTTACTTTGGGGTTAGCCTAGTCAGTGTGGTTTGTCCCTATATATTTATTAGTTTCTATAAATATAGGATATCGTGTAACTTCAGACATATACCAAGCTATCCAATCGCAATATAATAACGAAGGCGCATAAAGCAACTCGTCGGGCAGGCTCATTTGGCACACCACTCGAGTCCTCCGTCTGATATTGAAAAAGTTGCGCATCGTAAGTACAGGTTGTATAAAATCCGGAGCCCGTGTATGAAACTCGAGATGTATCACTGACTTACAGATTCTGGATGTGTCTTTGGCAAGTTAATTGAGATACCTCTACCAGATTTAAAACATAAAAAAAAAGGTTGACTGGTAAGTCAACCTTTTTTTTTATGTTTTACCAGAATAAAAAAAAAGGTTGACTTACCCGACCATAGATACTCGTAAGAACACACTCGATCAAGCAAGACAATCTCCAAAAAAAAAAACCTTATTTTTTTATTTAGTCAGGTACTTAATCCTATTCACTAGTTTCAATAATTATGGTTTATAACAAACTAGCTTTTGCCCGCGGCTTCGCTCGCGTATCCCAATTCCCACGGGAACATTACTTTTTCCTAGATGTAAGGTACCCTATGTCCTTCTCAGTACTCCTAACTATGTGTGTGCGAATTTTCAAGCAGATTGATTCAGTAGATAAAGCGTGAAGAGGTAACAAACAAACAAATATATAAACTCATTTTCGCATTTATAATATTCGTTAGGAAGTCTGGATTAGGATAGGATAATAAATAAAAACTTAAATTAACTAAATTAGTTCATTTAACTAAATAAAAAAATGATCGTCTTGCCCATGCGGCATGGTGGCAAGAACTTCAATCAAAGTCAATTTATACGTTTAAGAGCTAAGTACAGTACGCGCAAAATAACTCGGCGGCTCTGAACTTCGCGCGGACCGCTGCGCAGTACACGAATACAGGTGAATAATGAATGCGCGCAGCGCGAACTGTCACTTGCAGCTAACTTCCGAGCCGCCAAGTTATTTTGCGCGATCGGTACCATGCGTCCACACGTCATACTATAAAAGCACCACATTTTTGACGACCACAGGAGAAATGCTAATGTGCTAAGATATGCAGTGAATTTACAGAGGCAAATTGGACAGTCTTGTTGTTTTGCTTTCATATACATACATATGTTTGTCAATTGCTTTCATGTTTAGACCTACATCGGAGTTTTATGAAATTTGGTAAGTGAGTATAATACTCGAAAACAAAATGCCTTATAGATAAGAACATGAACTACATCGATCGAGGTTGGTATGAGTGCGATATGGTGTAGTTCATCGCGATTTGATAGTTCCAACCGAACCACTAGTTTAGTTTGAAAGCCACATCTAGTAGTTTGAACAATCGGTGGTCTACATGATACAACGTCGGAAAGCCGGGCGGATCACCATATTCCCGTTATGTGGGAACGGATTGAATGGAAGGCAGAACACAACCTCAGAATTAAATATAGCCCTCTAGGCTATCAACACGTGTTATTTTGTTACTGCAAATTACATAAATGCATAGATACATGTTATCGACTGCCTCCGTGGTCCAGTGGCCAAGGCGTTTGTCTTGTACTGTTCAAATCCCACGAAGCATACTTTGTATAAAAAGTTGCTTCTAGTCTGGTTAGGATATTGCAGGCTTGAATCACCTGATTATCCGAAAAGAAAGATGATTCCTTGCTTCGGAAGACACGTAAAGTTGTCGGTCCCGAATGCCATATAGCGTTTGTTTAAACCTATCCTAGGATTGGTTCTGGTCTACCCTTTGGGTTGCGGAGGTCAGTCGGCAGTCGCTCTTTGTAAAAACCAGTAGCTTCGTCAAATCACCTAGGTTAGGTAGCGGACTCTGGGCTCTGAAGCATTACCGCTGATGATGCAACCGAGAATGCGCTCGGATGATGATGATACATACATACTATCACGTGTGATTCCCATAGTGGTAAGCAGAGACTATGGACTTCCCCTTGCTACGATCCTGACAGACCTCTTTCGCTTCATCTACACTCATCACTCTTAATACATTTTTCAATTCTTTATTTATGTTTTTTGCACACAATCTTATATTTGATTGATTTAAATAGGTCAAACTTAACGCTAATGCATTATCTACCACTATACCTTTGAGACATGTCGAGAAGTCAGAAAAGGGGGGCCCTCCGGTTACGGGTTCTTTTTCCAAAGCGTCTGTAGTCTAATCGCAGAACGATCGCCGAAGCTGAACCTGTCCTGCCTCTTCCGTACATGAAGTCTTATAAATATTATTTTTTTTAAATCTCATTTCATCAATTTTTTCTACATGCCCAAATGCCCAAACCATCTTAACATCCCTTTCTCTATTATAACTACTACGTAACGTACGTTTTTTTCTCTATTTTCACTGCACATCGCTCTTTTATAACGTAATTTCTTATCCGATCTTTCAAATTAACACCACACATACTCCTCATCGCTCGCATTTTAACTGCATTTATTCTATTTTTCATGCTTTCTCTGCGTTTCCTAATCCCGACCCCTATCCCAAAACTGCAAATTATAAAAAATGCCAGTCTAACCGATACCAAGTAAAGCATTGGCTGTTGAGTTGAAAGTTTTAGTAAAAATGCCACTTCTCCCGCTCAGGTAGTTAAAATCAGTAGAAAGCAGCGTAAACCTTGAAGATCTATTGTACTCTTCAAGATGGTCTACCAACTACCGACATTCCACCTTGTGGCTTTTTGTCTAGCGACGCCTGGCTCTACATGTCCCGTATAGGATAACAAGCAGCGTAAACCTTTAAATTCTATTGTAGGTACTCTTTTAGATGGTCTACCAACTACCGACATTTCACCTAGTGGCTTTGTGTCTAGTGAAGCTTGGCTCTACATGCCCCGTTAAGGGTAATGGTAACGAAGTAATGGTAAAGGACGTCATTTTTAACTACCCTATCGTATCCCAGTGTTGGGCAAAGGCCTCCCCTCTGTTCTACCAATCATCTCTGTTAGTAGCAACGACGCAATAGAACAAGACTAGCTGATTAAGCAATTTTAGTAGGTAGATAATGTTATACTGACACTATATCAACCAAATAGACTAGAAACGTACAAATAAATTCCGTTCAGGGTAACTTTGGAAATTGGGTTTAGGGTTAGAAATTATTAATCGTTCTCATTAACAAATCTATTTCGAGAGGCTGCCGTTCCCGGCTTTCGGGAAGAAACGATGAGATATTTCGGGAATTAATTATCCCTTTTCGGAGTTTCGAAGAGAATCTTTTGAGAGTGAAAAATATTAAAGAATGCGCTTATACCTAATATGAATGAAGTGTTCCTACATTTTGTTTGTTTGTTTGTTTGTTTGTTTGTTTGTTTGTTTGTTTGTTTGTTTGTTTGTTTGTTTGTTTAAAAGCTATATTGTACACAAGAGAAACAGAGAGGTAGATGATAGATATATCATTTTATTGGTACCAAAAAGATACACATGAAGAATATGACAAAACGATACACATAAAGAAAAGAATATACAATAATAATATGACAAATAATACAACAGAAATAAATATAAAAAAATGGAAGGTAGTACGTGTGTGCCGTAGCGATACCAAATGGTTGTGGTTTGTGGCTCAGCGAAATGTTTGCTCGCAGAACAAACTGCTGATTTTCAGCCACCACCTTGAGATTCACATACTCCTCAGTGCTTCGAAAGACATGTTAATAATTTGAAATCCATCGTTTTTCCACAACCTGGATCAGGTCGTACAAGGTCGTCTAAGGTCGCCTAGGCGAGTGTCCACGCTGCGATTTCCGAAACCAACTGGTTTCATGGTTGAAATTGGTTTATTCCTATACTATGTCTAGACTAGACTAGACTATGTCCGAAATAAAGATATTTTATTTATTTTATTTATTTTATGAATCGCTAGTAGCCAAATGAGCTAATCCGCTCGAGTACGTACCTATGTTAGCTAGATGTCAGTTCAGGAAGCTTGAAAAATAATAGGCACAAATCACAGATTGAGCTAAGTAAGTGTTTTAAACTTGTGATATGGGATACCAACTCAAAGATACTATATTTTACGATAAATACATGTATAGTATACATATATAGTATGTCATCATCATCCGAGCGTATTTACGGTTGCGTCGGCAGCGGTCAGAGCCCGGGGTCCGCTACCTAACCTAGGTGATTCGACGAGGTTACTGGTTTTTTTTACACAGAGCGACTGCCGTCTGACCTCCGCAACCCAAAGGGTAGACCAGAACCAATCCTAGGATAGGTACAAACGCTAGATGGCGTTCGGGACCAACAGCTTTACGTGCCTTCCGAAGCACGGAATCATCTTTCGTTTCGGATAATCAGGTGATTCAAGCCTGCAATATCCTAACCAGACTGGAAACAACTTTTTTCCACAAAGTGTGCTTCCCATAAAGGTATAGCATGTATACTGACTAATAAGCAAAAGCTCAAACTGCAGGTTTGTCAAAGAGCAATGAAGCGCAGTATGTTAGGTATTAAAAGGACAGACCGTGTCAGGAACACTTAACTGCGCTCCATTACACAAGCGGTTGACGTCGGAAAGAAGTCTGCTAGATTAAAGTGGAACTGGGCGGGACACGTTTGCCGCATGGTGCCCGAGAAATGGGCCCACACAACAACATGGGTTCCTATAGACGGAAACAGGTCGAGAGGAAGACCTAGGATGAGATGGAGAGACGAGTTGTCCGCTTTCTATAAAGAATTGAGGGAAACAGCCGAAGACAGAAGTAATCGGAAACAAAAAGGGGAGGCTTTTACCCAACTATGGGACCTAAAGGGCTAAAAAAAACATGTATTGACTATAGCTATAGATACTCGTACAGTAGTTTAGTGAGTTTCTGTGTCCTGGGTCTGGGCTGGGTTTATGACTAGTTATACACCCAAATTCCAGGACAATTTGAATAGTTTAGTAAGTTTCTGTGTCCTGGGTCTGGGCTGGGTTTATGACTAGTTATACACCCAAATTCCAGGACAATTTGAACAAGGCCATTTTTCAAATTGCACTAGCTGGGGATCAAACTCAGAACCTCCGGAGTGGTGGACTAGCGTGTTAAGCACTACGCCACAGAGGTCATCAAATCTGATATTGAAAAATGTGATATTATTGGCATGCCAACTCACGAAAATAATAAAACCTTGGAGCCGTATAGCTTTTCGGGGAAAGAAGTTGTTTATTATTTCCAATGTAAATATTAGTGTACATGCTTTCATCTGTTTATATCCATCAGTCCTGCCTGTTTGTCCATTAAGTGCTGGCAGTGTATAAAATAGACTGCTGATTATTCTAAGCACGCTACTAGTGCACAGATTATAAATAAACGCGCCAGATTGATGTCTGTTGTTTTAATCCGTTTGGAGATGTGTTAGAATGTTCTACGAATGGTATACGATATCTTATAACTCTCTTTTTACTGGTCTGTACGTCTTATAATGTAGTAAGTATGGGGCGGTGGTGCCCAAGTGGTTGAGGCACTAGATGTGCGTCCATGAGGCACAAGTTCTATCCTCACTAGGACGCGACTTGTACCTCTGAGTATTGTACTTATGTACGGTCATTTTCAATTGGCTATCAATCTTCCATGCTGGTCTGGGAGATAAGAAAAAACTGAGAATGTACCAGCTGCTTCTCTTCCCACTCAGATCGTAGAAGCCGATCGGAATGGGCGAAAATGCGAATCGTGTTAATAGGCGATGCGGCTAGCAACCCATCACTATTTCGAGTGGCCTTTGGGTCTTGCCGCCATGGGCTCTGTCTGCCCCGATAGGGATAAAGACGTGATAGTGTATCTGTATCTGTTTTTTCAATCCGCTTGATGACAACAAGTCAAATCATGCACTTTTTTCTAAATGTCAAAACAAACATTTTCTATGGGATTTGTTTGAAATACAAAACCGTTACGTCATAGATATTTGGAGTCAAATAGCGCGCTAAATAATAATATCAGTTTTTCTGCATTTAAAAATCGTAAATCATGTTGAAAATGGATATGATCAATGACAAGTGACACTATTTTGTGACGTTTTATTCTTATAACAGTACCAAATAATTTATTTTTGACCCAGTCATCTACCATCAATTGGCACGACACGACCCTTTGAGTTGTGGACGTCAGACGGCAGTCGCTCTGGGTAATATTTAACTAGTAACCTCGTCAAATCACCTAGGTTAGGTAGCGGACCCCGGGCTCTGAAGCGTTACGCTGAGGATGCAACCGGGAATACGCTCGGATGATGGATGGTCATTTTCAATTGCCACCACAAGAAATTATAAAAAATCTAGAATGCCTAAGAAATGGCAAAGCCGTTCCCAAAAAACAAACCTGAAGTTGTAGACAAACCTAAACCAAACTGTAGACAAACAAACCTAAACCTTTCTATTCTATTGCACTGTCAGTTTGCGGGAAAGGAACGCCTACAACTTTAGGAACGATTTTGCGGAATTTGCGTTATGGAAATATAAACTTTATGTACGTCGCATTAAGTTTAATTTTGAATGTTGTTTTTTTGAGATAACTTGTAGTCATTCTAGATTGATTTTAATTTCTCTGCTGTCGTCACTAGATTACAGTCATTGAGCAACGTCAGATGCATTTAGGCAGCTTGTCAAATCTGACACCAGTTATATATTAACCATGGATGAATACGGAACCCTAAAAATACAAGAGGACCGACAACCCTATACAAAAAGCGTACTCTCCTAGACAGCCAAAATTCTGTATTATTCCTAGATGTCGCTACTATGCAATGATACAAAGGATGCTGGGTACTTAGGCTGACGGTATCCACGAAAAATCAGAGATGGCGCTTGTTTGTTCGTAGAAAATAAACGCTTATACGGCCATCTTTCCGAAATTAAGCGGCACCACTACGAGACTACATTCTTTGGAACTAGTAGCTCCATCTAGCTACAACATTTAAACTAAAAATCGAATAACGCTTTAAAGTATGAAGATTGTCAGTCCATGCTATTAAGGCGGTTATCCCACTGCACCGCGCACCGTCGCGGAGCGCTGTTTCTACATACTGACGCTCCCGTTTTCAGTGGGTGGTAGTAGGCGTGTTTTCTATACAAAATGAGCTACTTGCATACAATGTTAAAAATCTGCCGCGCTGCGCTCCGCAATGGTGCGCGGTGCAGTGGGATCACCGCCTAAAACACTCTATAAGAGAGAGAGACAGCTAAATGCTATAGGCTTTAAAAAATAGATAACATATATGTTTTCCATAAGCACCATGTCAATATTCCTTCTTCTTGGTCGCGCGTTCCCGGTTGCATCCTCAGCTGTGCTGCTTCGGAGCCCGGGGTGCGCTTTCCCGCTTTTTCTTCTCCAAATATAACATACATGTCAATGGTCACCCAAGGATGCCAAAGACCTTGCAAAATGGAGAAGAAATAGCCGGAACAGTTTAAATTATTGGGCTATAGTTTTACAACCGGTCGCCTGCCTGACGTCAACCTTCTTTGGGAATGAAGATTCCTATCTTGATGCAAATTATTAAGAAATCAATAAAAAGCAGCCAACACTTCACAGTGAGTTCAGCGGAGCGCGATATCTGCGATCTTTCGCATGATTTGGAGTGAAAACAAACATAAAATAGTCCATAAATAGTGCATTCAGTAAGCATTAAGGTGCTACTTCACTGGGAGCATGCTCCTATAACATACCGTAATGTTTTAGCTTCAGATACTATAGGAACCAACCGACCGTGTTTATCTTATACTATTCACAACATGTGACGTCATCATTCCAGCGAATTAATTTTCATGAGCTTACAAATTACAATACAAATACACTAATATAGGGTTAAGAGGTAAATAGATAGAACCTGAAGGTCGTAAGACTCAAAGGCCACGTTCAGCGTGATGGTGGACGTGAAGTTATGAATAGGGAAAGAACACATTGATTGAGCTAGTCCCAAAGTAAGTTTTTAAACCTGTAACGGGATACTATAAATTAATACATAGATAAATAAGGAGAATAACACTAATTGAACTAGTCCCAAACTAAGTTGTAACTTGTATTATGGATACTAACTCAACAAATTCAACGATACTTTATTTTATGATAAATATAAATATATACCTACGCCTAAAACCCAGGACAATTTTTAAAAGGCCATTCTACAGCTTGCCCTGGCCGCTTTGCTCTGTCTCTTCTTCTTCTTCGTCGAATCGGTGACTGACAACATTAATGAGTAAGTTAGATGACTCCCGACCAGAAGGGTTTCACAGCAAGAGCATTTTCTGTGTATTGCATCAAGTCGGCCATGAAGCAGGACATGAGGGACAGCGGAGAAGGTGTGGGATATTATCGCCTGCCTGGGTTGGTAAACCACACCGACATTTAGGGTTATATAGTTAGCCTATTGGTAAAGCCCCATCTTTATATATTTCTCCAAAGCTGTGATGACAAAGTACAGACGAATGCTCGCGGTGGGGGAGCACCATAACAATCTCCCACGCCGGAACCGTTGTTCAGTTGTTCACATAACCCAGTAACGTAACAATACGATATTGATTAGCTGCCGTGCGGATAAAAACTTGTTGTGAACATGCTTTCCAAATCAGGTCTCTGGAAAGGTAAGTACCTATAACGCGGTTGATATAGTATCGCTGTTTTAGAGATTTTGATCGTTTAATCTTCAGATCTGCACGGGAATAGATGCAGCTGGTATGTTTTTTCTATTTTTCAGAATATGGACGACTTCCGTGGTGTAATGGTCAACACGCTAGTCCGCCAATCCGGAGGTTCTGGGTTCGATTCCTAGCCAGGGCAAGTTGGAAAATGGCCTTTTTCAAATTGTCCTGGGTCTTGGGTGTTAATCTATATATGAATTTATTATAAAATATAGTATCGTTGAGTTAGTATCCCATAACACAAGTTTAAAACTTACTTTGGGGCTAGCTCAATCAGTGTGATTTGTCCTATATATTTATTTTATTTATTTATTTATACCCGACAGAGTGAGAATCTTAATCAGGTTAGGAGTAACAAACAAACAAAAGAAAAGAAGGTTAGCTTAAATGTTTGCACTCTGAAGAGTCTGAAACATAGGTCTCTTTGTAATCTATAACTTACATATCTTTATAATTGTATACTGACAGAGTCCTTGTGTCGAGTAGTCGATGAGTTTCTTACGGTGTTATCAGTAGCTTTTCTTTAAAATTATAAATCATTTAAATATGTATAATTAAACATTACACGTACCTACTTAATTTATATTTGCAAAATCTAAGAGAAGAGAGTCTTATTAACATCCAAAACTGAAAAGCACCAAGTACCTACATTGCAAGAGCAATATATTATTACATTATAAAGAGCGTCCCGAGAAAAAGTACTTACATAAGTATAAACGTAAGTACATAGATCTTGTTGGTACAAACAGATGTAGCCAAGAATTCAAAAGACATTTGATTTTGTTTTGTTACAAACAATGCATGCATCTTCACCCACTTTTATGGCGCCATTTTGCAGGCAAGCTGAGCCGCCACAGATGTTGTCATGGGGGCGTAGGTCTAAATGACAGGCAAAGAAAGATGCCGAAGCCCTCGTAAATGTCTATTGTCTCTGGACATAATGAAATGGAAGTAAGTCAAGGCTGTAGTAACAAGATTAGCAAACAACAAACAAAGTCGTAGGTGTGAAGTTATATAGTTAATAATTAAATTTTTAACAAAAAAAAACCGATTTAATTTTTTTTTAGGAGCTTATTTCATTTCTCCTTTCTTCAGCATATCTTCACCAAATTAAAATGGGACCAACTGTAATAAAGGCTTTCAAATAAAAAAAGAATCATCAAAATCGGTTTCCAATTGGCGAAGATATTGCTTAACAAACATACATTTAAAAAAAACATACAGTCGAATTGATAACCTCCTCCTTTTTTGAAATCGGCTAAAAATAGCCCAATTTGACCACTTAACAGTTTAGAAAACTTTGCACGTGCACATAAAAGGCAACTTAGCCCTTCTTTATTAATAAATTCTTTGGCCCGGTCGCAGTATGGCTCGACCGAGCCATACCGCGAAACTGCCATATCGCGAACAGGTCATACCGCGAAAGTGCCATACCGCAAACGGGACATGTTGCCAATCGCCGAAGTTTTTATTGGCGGGCCTAAAAGCGAAAGGGTCTAAACCGTCCTAACCTCAATTTACAATAGGTACCAGTTTGTCAACGTGGAAGGGACATACCCGTAAAAAATCGAACCATGGGCTATACTAGATTAGTGATCTAGTATAGCCCATGGTAGAGGAGTAGAGGTTTATTGAAATTAAAATAACAGTCAATCCAAATACAGACTGCACACTTTTATATGGAAATGCCGACTTTTTTTTTGCTTTTGACTGTTATTTTTATTTCATTCATTATACTTACATATTATAATGATCGATATATAGACCGTGGTTTGATTTATTACGGGTATGTAGTCCACATTGTATAACGTCTAACAAAATATAGTGAATCTATTTTAAGGGTGTATTCAGTCCGTTGTAGTGAACAATTTTCTCCAAGGAACATAATGTCGAAATTTGAAAAATAATTTTTGGCTTTCCATACAAACTCGGCATATATGGGAGTCCAAAAAAAAATTTTTTTTATTTCGATATAAATAAATGTTCCTTGGGGAAATTTGATCATGGGTTGAATTCACCCTGAAAATAGTTTCAGTAAGTATTTTTTGTTATACTCTGTATACTATATCTCAATAAAAATAAACAACGCAGTGCAGCCCATTACGTTGCGTAATAAAATAAATAAGTACGTACTAAATTAAATTTCGATAGTTTCAATTTCCTCGCTCCACGTCGTTTTCGTTACGTAACGTTTTATTTATCACCAATGTTTACCTTAAACTTGTATTTATCGACATTTAACACTTGCGTAGCGAGAGTTTCTCTCCTTGACACGGAATCAATTTAATTGGCAAACAAACAGACACACCTACTTACAGAAAACATGAACGTTTTATTTCTGAATTATGAATTGTCCTCATAGGAGGAAAATTCATAATTCAGATATATATATATAATAATATAGATTATCTAGACTAGAGAGAAAGAGAGGTAGATAGACATGAACCTATTTATGTTTTTATTGTTATGACCAGTATTTTCGTGGAGCTCCCACAAGACTATAGGGCCATTCCTAGGGCTCCGCGGAACATACTTTAAAAACCGCTTAAGAGCGCGTATAACCCTGATGGTACTTAGAGCGATCTCAAATATTATCAATATTAACGAAGTACTCACTCTGAAATAATAAAAACACAGCAAAGTTCAGGACTAACTCTAGTCATTATATGTTTCAGAAACACGATTACTTAAAATTTTCTCGATAGATAAAAATTGCGAAGTTGTCTATCACCTCCGAATTATACGGCTAGTATTCAAGAAATACAATAAATTAGCCTTTGTAACTTTGGATTATAATTGTATTAAACATAAGGCAGTCATCATACCTTCCTATGTCACAGAAGACAGTAATAAGAGTATTACATACCTGTATTTTTTTTTTAATAACTCTTAAATATTCTCTGTAAATGAAAAAAACCTCTAAAACCTGAAACGCGTAAACCAACCTCATTGACCCATTGCGATTCTTCCCTCCCCGCTTAGCTCGCTGTATCGGTGGTATGGTTTCGCTTACGCTAGAGTAAATTTGTGTGCGTGGAAGCGGGAGCAAAATTTTGATTATCAGTATCAGGCGCCCTCTTAAACCTTAATAAGTACAACAGCTGATATGCTCCCTCAGACTCACAGATATAATACCATAGATAATTAATAAAGTTATGCAGACATATGGACGATATTATAGTAGGGATTCGACCCGAGCATTCGAATGGATAGTAATCGAGTTCACACGAGTCGAATCGATTAGTGTGGTGACGTCACACTATAAGATTTCTGATATGAAACTAACATAGGTATCACCATATCAGATTGTCAGATCAGAAATAGTACCTATATGTTTTTTTTTTGATGTAGGACAAATTTAATTTTTTTTACCAAACTGTGACGTCGCAAGTGAGTTGTCTATTAAACTTTATCTGACAGCTAATTATACTGAATTATTTGTTCATAATACGATATGTATCTACAATCTACATACCGACCTATGTGATTTTTATGACTTAAATATGTAGTTTGGTCTCGTGTTAAGCTAAAAATAAGGTCAAACAAGAAATATAGTCGTACTGCCACTGCTTTTTGGTCCAAAACCAGCCACATGAAAAATATGACTAAAATAACTAAGTTACTGGTGTCCCGAGCACTCGAATCAGATAATCTAGTTCACACGAGTTGAATCGATTAGTGTGGTGGGTGACGTCACGTACGTAGCGGGACTTTAGCTTACCAGCGATGACTTGTGGTCACTTCTGCTCGTAAAATTATGTGAATTTATTGCTATTCCTTTTTTTTATCTGACTATCCAAAGTGACGGTTATGTGTGTTCGCCGCTATGTAGGTACCTATGTGTGTATGAAATGAAATTAAAATTTTTATTTGCAAGTAAACACGGTAGAAATGCATTTGATATTACAGGTCATTTACACCTAGATTTATTAAACAAGCGTGTAGCACCAACAATCGGCATGCAAAAATTATTTATTTTTTAAATTAGTGCTTCATCACAACAATATATTAATAATAGTCACTATTGAACAATATCATGCATATCAAATAATTTACAATAATTTACAGTATACATATATTTTTTTTTATAATAATAATAATTATGTCAAATGATGATATGGGCGCTGCATGTCAAAATTTAAAGTCAAGAAATTCGTCAACGGTATAAAAGCTGTGGTCTGTGAGAAATATATGTTCATCTTTTCCTTCATATCTTCAAAGATATTCATGATACCTTGACAAATAAGGTATCGTCGGAATCGTCTTGGCTGGCCGCTGGTTATAGGGTATGTGACGTCACAATAAAACGACTGTGGCGCCCTCTATAGGACATAAAGTAATGAACTAAACAATAAAATCAATCGAATCATAACGTGTAGGGTATCAAATGAAAGGGCATACATCATTAGCTGTTACTCCCTTCTGTAGGCCTAACATGAATTTTTGGGGGTCCAGTGCCGCCCCCATTTTAAATAAATAATTTCAAAGAAAACGGGGATATAATCTAAAATGTTGTCTTGGTGAAACCCTAGATAACCCCTTCAAACTATTTTATGAACTACTGTCGTGAAGCTTTTCTTAGCATTTTTGCGGAAAACGGCCACTTTAGGCAAAAATACTAAGAAAAGCTTAACGTTCTCATTTTAAACTGTAAACATTCAATAACATCAACATCAACAATATTCACACCAAAAGTGGCCATTTTCCGCAAAAATGCGTAGAAAAGCTTTGTTCTCACTCAGTCAGTAGTTCATAAACTAGTTTGGGTTATCTAGGGCTTCACAAAGACAAAAATTTTAATGATATCTCGGCCGGCACATTGGCACTTCGGGAGTGCCGACAGAAGTGAAAACTTGAATAAGGTGGTGTCGGTGACAGTATCGCGATCGCGACTTCAATGGGTTTTTCCCATCTAAAAAAACGCTGAAAAAAGGTTTCACTTCAAAAAATTTGGAAACAGGAATCTATGATTATTTTATTTTTTTACAAATTTTAAATAAAAATTCAAAATTCCACTTTTAAAATAAAATTATAAATATACCTCTAGGAATGCGATTATTAGGAATGGAGAAATGTAGGCGCACAACCTATAGAGTGAGTCTTTAACTTTATATTCATATTTTGTTTGTTTGTAATAACTTTATTGTACCAAAACATGAAAATAAAATAAAAAAATTTAAAGAGCAAATACAGGCTGACTTTTTAAACACTGTCCAAATTTTTGGAGCAAGTTCAGTCCATGATACTTAACTACTTTCAAAAAAAAGTTATTAAAAATCGATAAAAATTTTTCGTCCTCCCATACAAAATCCGTCTGTCTGAGCGCTGATTTGTATGGGAGGACGAAAAATTTTTATCGATTTTTAATAACTTTTTTTATAGAAAGTAGTTCAGTATCATGAACAGAACTTACTTCAAAAATTTGGACAGTGTTTAAAAAGTCACCCTGTACACAATGGCAGACTTATCGCATACTGGGATCTCTTACTGTCAAACTGCGATATATTGAGAGGATATTTTTATTTTCTTATTTAACATTAAAAAAACATTGTTAACACTTTAACTGCAGAAAAAGCACCAAGTATGTTTTTCCGCACTCAAAGTGTTTACGTACTAATGAAAATCTAGTAACAGAACATCGAGTCGACTAAGTCATCAAGTCGCCTGCACTGTAGGTATTTTATTTATAAAACACACTTAGCCACGCGACATGCAATATGGGTCGTTGCAACACAATGTACCTATGCAGTTTTTTGCACGTGACGGGCGTGACCGTGCACTATCAACTTACACCCTTGATAGGTTGCGGTGAAGTTACCTACTCCACGAGCGTTACATATATAGGCACTGCTGGACATCTCCCGGGTCATTTTATCATGTTATATACCTGGTTCATACATAACGTCTGACAAAATATACTGAAAATATTTTAATTAATAAACTCAGTCCATGATACTGAAAAAATTTCCCCAAGGAACATGTATGTATATCGAAATATGAAAAAAATAATGTTGGCTTTACATACATGATACAAACGCGGATCGTTCAACTTGTATGGGAGGTCAAAAATGAACTGAATCCGCCCTGAAAAGAGTTTCAGTATATTACACCTGTATATCAATATTTTCAAACTCATTTATTTGTGTACCACAGGTATGTGTCCCACTGCTGGGTAAAGGCCTCCTTTCTTCTCCCTCCCTCCTTCCTTCTTTTACTGACCTCTATCTAAAGCTTCCTTCAAGCTTCGCAGTCTTTAGCTAGTGGGGCATGCGTATTTAGCGGCACCGCTCCAAATATAATGCATGTCAACGGTTATTTACAATCGCACCACCTATTTATTATTTTTCAGCCAATCCTGTCACCAAAAGGTAGCCTGCAAGAGATTGCCTTGGCGATAGAGCCGCCTATTGTACACCTTTAATTTCTTTTTTGTATAGAATTTTTCAAGTGTTTAGGTGCAATAAAGTGTATTATTATTTAAGTAATTATTATTATTATTATCTAAGTAAATGAATATATAACGTCTAACAAAATATACTGAAACTATTTTAAAGGTGAATTCAGTCCATTATACTGAACAACTTTCTCCAAGGAACATATGTCGAAATATGAAAAATAATTTTTGACTTTCCCTACAAACTCGGATCAGCTGATCGGTGAACTTGTATGGGAGGTCAAAAATTATTTTACATATTTCGATATATGTTCCTTGGGGAAAGTTGTTCAGTATCATGGACTGAATCCACCCTTAAAATAGTTTCAGTATATTTCGTTAGACCCTGTATACGGACAAATCGCACAGATTGGGCCCCAAAGTAAGTTCGAGACTTGTGTTATGGAATACTAACTTAACGATACTATATTTTATAACAAATACATACAAGGTAGCTTAATCCTTAAGACGCCTCTTCCGACATCTACAAGAAATAAACGGGCAAGTGCGAGTCGGACTCGTACATGAAGGGTTCCGTACCTCCGTACAATGTTTTAAAACGCTAAAAAACACGATTTTTGTATAATGACCCCCTTTAATTCTTAACTTTTTTTATTTTTGGTATTTGTTGTTTTAGCGGCCATAGTAATACATAATCTGTGAAAATTTCAAGTATCTAGTTAATGCCATTATAAAGATCTAGTTAAAAACGCTGAAAAAGCACGTTTTTTGTATGGCGACCCCCTTTAATTTTTAACTTTTTTTATTTTCAGTATTTCTTGTTAATGCGGCCACAGTAATACATAATCGGTGAAAATTTCAAGTGTCTAGCTATTACGGTTCAAGAGATAGAGCCCTATGACAGACGGACAGACGGACAGACAGCGGAGTCTCAGTAATAGGGTCCCGTTTGCACCCTATGGGTACGGAACCCTAAAAATGGGGTGCCGGAAAACAAGACACGTACGTAGCATACTTTTACACATATTTTTATTTCCAATTTCTCCTGACTACGTCTAGCTAACAAATAATAGCAAAACACGTGTCTTTGTGCCATTATGTTTTTGCTAAAGCTTTTCACAATTTCACAATCTCTTTATTGGAGCAGAACAACAATGCACAAATTGGCATGCTTCTGTTGTATGTCATCGTTATGTGAGGAAAACTTGGAGAAATTTCAGTACTTAATCGTGATGAGTTTTCACATTTCAACCAGATATCTAGCTGCTGTCTCTGCTGACTTAGCAGGGAGAAGTATTCTATTCTTATTGGTGATCCGTCTAGTTTTAAAACTTGCCGTGGCCACTTGGCGGAGGCAAGTTTTAAAGCTAGACGGACTAATGTAAATACCTTCAACGGTGGTTTTTGAAATAAGTTAAAGGGCTATCTAGTGCATGACGAAGACCAATATGGAAATTATCTCCATATTTACGAGATAACAATTTATTTCAAATGAGAGCGCCACTTCAAGGCCGTTTGCTTATATCTTTACCTTAAGTCTAGAGGTATATAGAGGTTTGTGAGAACAGTAGACCTCGCGAGCTTTTATATTAACCGACACTTTTCCCTGACTTAGCAAAGCCATTTCAGTAAATGAAATTAATTGAATTGAAATCCGTCCATACGAGTATACTCGTATAATGCTACAGCAAACTTCCCGCGTATTCCCCCCTCCACAACCTCTTGGATTTTGGTTCTAACATCTAGTGTAGAATGAAGTTTTTAATGTACCTCTTTTTGATTTAAATTCGTCAATAAATAACGCTACAAAAAAGTTCTGCCCTTTTCCCCTTTTCCCCCTATTTCTGCCCCATTCAAAAATTGCGATGGACTAAAAAATTTTTATAAATCAATGAACTTGTTTTTGTTGAACTTTTATTAAAATTTGTTTGTCAATCGCGTCTTATCCTGGCTACTCTGGCCATGGCTAACTATGGCTCTGGTAGGCTCCTGCAGTGGAGACAATAAACGGGCAAGTGCGAGTCGGACTCGTACATGAAGGGTTCCGTACCACCGTACAATGTTTTAGAACGCTGAAGAAACACGTTTCTTGTATGACGACCCCCTTTAATTTTTAACTTTATTTTATTTTTAGTATTTGTTGTTATTGTGGTCATAGTAATACATAATCGGTGAAAATTTCAAGTGTCTAGCTATTACGGTTCAAGAGATAGAGCCCTGTGACTGACGGACAGACAGACAGACGGACAGACAGCGGAGTCACAGTAATAGGGTCCCGTTTGCACCCTTTGGGTACGGAACCCTAAAAAAAGACCTGATGCTGATGAAATACAATATTACTTACAAATATGTATAGCGATATGAGTTTGTCCCAAGAAACGAATTTCTGGCTACCTGCAAAGCTGACTCTACAACCTGTGTAGTTACATTCAATACAACTGACCCCTAATAAAGCATAAAACATATAATTTGAACACACAAAGCTTGTGAATGAGCCATTTCTTACCTAAATTGCCGTAATCACATATCCATAAACGCTAAATCGCCCTCGCATAGCCTTTTTGGCAAGAACCATACGTGATAATGAGCAATTTCACTAACATATGCTATGCTACGTAAAGCTACAATAGCACATCAAGCAATCTAAGATCATTGCAATTTCGCCACTATTACCATTGCAATTAGGTAACCCTATAACGAGTAAGTCCAGTTGAAAATGGGTATACAAAACAAACATTAAAATATGTACAATGGGCGATGTTATCGCTAAAACAGACACATAGATAGTTACACAGTACGTCAAACATAGCACCCTTCTTTTGCGTTGGAAGGTTAAATAATAAAATGCATATTTTAGATCTAAATAACTAAGCATAACCACAGAATAGGATACTAGTACTCCGTACAGAAGTCTCACTCAGCAAAGAAATTAAAAGAAATATCTACTCAATGTGGTTAGCGATATGGTTTTATTTAGCTTACGTCAGAACTCACCACTTTTTCCATTAGACCATTTTCGTTCTTATTACTCTGGACAAACGATTCGTATAACTGAATTTACCACTTGGAGGGGCCGCCGCGCTCTTAGTAATAATGGTATAACTTACAGGTAGGTACTACTAGTGATATGATAATATTTTATATTTTTCCTTTTTCTTGCCATATATGTTCCTTGACCAGGTGTTGTAGCCACACGTCTAACTGCCAGTGCAACGGACCGTTGAGGTTGCAGGGTGACGATGACTTTTTATAGATAAATGAGGAAATTTCACTTATCTTATACTGGGTCTAACAAAATATACGAAAACTATTTTAAGGGTGAATTCAGTCAATGATACTGATCAACTTTCCCCATGGAAGATATATCGAAAGAGGAAAAAAAAAAAATTCCGCCCATACAAGTTGACCGATCAGCTAATCCAAGTTTGTATGGAAAGCCAAAAATTTATTTTCATTCTACGATTTCTTTGCGAAGGTTGTTCCGCATCATGGACTGAATTCACCCTTAAAATTGTTTCAGTATATTTTGTAAAACGTTAATAAAAGACATCAAGGTAAATGGATAATTTTTTTCTATTTATTTTCATTACATTATAAAATGTAAATATAATATTTTTTTATTTTACCCTGTTATATATTTTATTGCCCTGCAACTGCCGTATTTATGCTTTGTACAATACAGTACTTTAAAAAAAACGACGGGTTGCACTCCGGGAGTGCCGGCAGAAGTGAAAACTTGAATATTAACGTTGTGCATTTTTGATATTTTGGAATGGTTAGGGAATAATTTTGCACGAATTGCTTTAATTATCAGTATAAAAGTACTATCATTTATGTGGTAAAATACAATATTTATTTATTGCGCTATCGTACACAAACATGACAAAAAGTGCACAACGCCGCTAAAGAAGTTTTCACTTCCAAAAGGTTTGGGCTCGTTCGGGATATGAATCCGGGAGAGGTCCCGGGTTCATATCCCGAACGCACCCTAACCGAAAATCATACCCCTAGACCAACGAGCCGGCTGACATCTTTGTCGAAATTATAGTATAAATACTTCCTCTCCTACGCCGCGCCGGCTGTCATTCCGTCTTACGAATTTTCGATCAGGACACGTGTTCTGACGCGAGTTTAACATTTTTTACCCATTACAAAAAAAGTGCATAACGCCGCTAAAGAAGTTTTCACTTCAAAAACTTAAATACATATGTAGTCGTATCTTGGAAGGAGTATGGTAGAACAAAGTAGATTGTACCTATGTATATATATTTACAATTTGTATTTTGTTAATTTTTTTAATTATTTTTAGGTGCAATAAAGAGTTTTTCATTCATTTATTCATTCATTAATTTTTATAAAGACAATTTTTAAATTCTTAGTTTTTCTAGTTCTTGATATCCCTTCTGGAAATACTAGGGTTAATATTTTGCTATAACAATGGTAACTTTTGACTCCATATCTCTTTTTATAATGAAACTAGCAGTCCACCCCGGCTTCGCCCGTGGTACACACATAGCCTATGTCACTCGGGAACAGTGTAAGCTACACTGTTCCAACGGTGAAAGAATTTTTTAAATCGGCCCAGTACTTTTTGAGCCTATTCATTACAAACATACAAACATACAAAAATAGGTACAAATCTTTCCCCTTTATAATATTAGTGTAGATTATAAAAAAAAAAGAAAACATAGGGACATGCCAATATATCCATAGATTTCTTGGTCACCCTGTGTTATAATAGCTAGCTTGGTTGCCTCACGTCACGGCCCACGACCACAATATGGTCACCTCGCCACTGACAGCTGTTTTTCATCTTCTTATTGGGCAAGAGTGGCGAAACAATGCGTTATTTGGTCTGATTGTTGGCAATTTTTGATGCAACATATAATAAAAGCCGAAATCAGTTTAATATCTTATAAGTTAACTAAAGAGTTACTTCCCGCATGGTGGCAAAGTAAAATTCTTTTACTCAATGTTCCTTCATTTTAACCTACTTCTTAATTAATCAATTCATTAATTTCATTATGGTTTGGGAAACAATAAGAAATAATAGGCTTTATCTCATCATCCTCAGGTCTTTTTAGTCTTCACTGCAGGAGCACGGCACTGCACGACCCTCTCTGTGCTACCAGAGCAATCAGAGGATTTGGCCTACACTCTCCACGCTGACCAGACGGGTTGGAGATGTCTCATTGATGTTTATTAGCTTTGTTCAGCTTGTGTTTCCTAAGTCGCCTTCTACGACATCCACGGGAAGCCTTGGGGTGGTCCTATTCTACTCTGCCGGGAATCACACGGCCAAGGCTTTGTCTACTTATTTCTAATCAGTACTTTTTCCAAGTAGACAAAAGTAAGAGTACCTAAATATATAATACAAATAACATAATAAGTAAGTAGATATGAATAAATTAATTCCTTTAGACACTACATTTATCTCAAGGAATCAACTGTTCGTTAGCCGAAGCCATTTAAGTTACCTTGCCCTGTACGAAATGAAGACGTCAACCTGTATGTCGGTTGCATCACGTCACAACATAGCCTAAGACCACAAATAGATCACCTTACCACTGATAGTTTCATCTTCTTGTTGGGCAATAGTGGCGAAACAATGCATTATTTGGTCCGGTTGTTGCCAATTTTTCATGAAATGATGAAACTACGTCGGACTAAGAAACCACAAAACTTAATTACAGAAATTACTCTATCTTTCATGAAATATGACTTCTTATAGTGGCGCTTGCACAGCACAGCTGTGAAGCTTGTTACCTATTGATCAAAATTGTCAAACAACCAATAACAAAAAACATACTTTCTTGCTACGAGTACATTCGGTCACAGATTAATAAATAGTTATGCTTAGGTGCGGCGCAGGAACTTTCTTATTTAAAATCGTAAAAAAATATATTTTCATCTCATCTCTTCGAAAAACGCTGATTTTATCCCAAATATTTGGGGCTAATATCACTGGTAATTCTCTAAACACTGAAAAGTAAAAAGTAAATTCCCTAGGCGTTAAAACACATTTGAAAACCGAACACGAATGTAGAATCAAAAATATTATTGGCAGTCAGCTAAAAATAAGAAGAATTTAGTTTTAAAATTATGAAATATAGGCAAGGGCGTCGTATTTTTTTTAAATTGGAATAAAGCACGTTTTACGTGGATGACTGTAGGTCAAAATGTTTTAGTTCTCTTGCTTCAAAAGAATAATTTATTAAAAACCAATAAAAACTCGCAATTGTTGTCTTTGATTTAAATATTAATTTTATTATGGAACTATTAGGTTATTTTTACAACTATTTTAAATGTGACTAATTTCTTGATGAGGCCGATAGTAAATAAATATGAAGTTTACGTATATTATACATATTTAAATATATAAAGAATTAACACACAAGGGAAAAGTAATAAAACGATTCAAATGACTGGAAAATGTATAAGATGTGGTGGTCCTAGAAAAATATTTTCATAGTACTTCTTCAGTGAAAATGCCACCAAATAAAGGTTAGTAACTGACTGTTAAACTCTGATTAGGTATATGTAGTTATTCTACTTTCGTTATAGGTATATATTTGCTTTTTCTCATAGATGGAGATGTGCTACACGGTGTACGGTAATAGTTTTATCTCGGGCGATAAACTTGAATCCCTCGCTTCACTCAGGATTCCACCGTAGAATCCCTCGCTACGCTCGTAATTCTATTGTGGCACCCATTGACATGAATATACTCGTAGTACATAGATCTCGTTGGTGGCATCCTTCGTTTCGCTCTGGATTCAACGTAGCGCACTCGCATTAAAACTATTACCTTAACGCCTTGTAGAACAATCTACTATTATTAGAAGTATAAAATAAATAATATTTCATACATTGCCTACACGTTTTAGGCATTCTATACATTGCCTAGGTGTTTGCCTAGGCATCGAATGGATTATACAGATTGCTGGTAACATACAACGTGGAAGGGACATACCCGTAATAATTTTTAAACACTTTGTATATACATTTTCGTACACTACACGGTATGCCAACACCACACATCTGTATGCCAACACTCATCAGGGGATATTGGCTGACACAATGTAATAAAATACAATATCTGTATCTGTACACTTCCTATAAGATACATAGATACTTATTCTCTTGAATAATGTGTTGTGTTAAGTCCGATGAATCTAAACAGTGAGTCACAGTCACAGACTAATCCGGCTTGCCGTCCGCAGACCACGTCTCGCCTCTCAATCAAATGGAAATAACCGCATTTAGCCTATGTGTGATACTTATGTTATATGGTATACTTACAATATGTAGGTCTCCGTCTCGATTCGATTGCCTCCGTGGTCCAGTGGACAAGGCGTTTGCCTTGTGATTCGGAGGTCCTGGGTTCAAATTTTGTAAAAAGTTTTTTCGCACACTTTGTGAAAAGTTTTTTCGCAGTCTGGTTAGGA
Source organism: Acrobasis repandana (assembly GCA_963576875.1). NCBI lineage: Eukaryota > Metazoa > Arthropoda > Insecta > Lepidoptera > Pyralidae > Acrobasis > Acrobasis repandana. The sequence continues at coordinate 8,507,089 of OY756238.1, forward strand.
TATTGCAGGCTTGAATCACAACGAGTTTTTGTTTAAACCTATCCTAGGATTAGTTCTGGTCTACCCTTTGGGTTGCGGAGGTCAGAAAGTACAGTACTAAGTACTTGTACTATTATGTATTCTGTGGCAGTACCAATTCATGCGACATTTATTTACTAAACACAGTAAGAGCAAAGCGGCCAAGTATATTCGCAACGATTTCCACTTGACAGTGTTTGCAGCGTTACGTGTCTATGAAAACGCGTCATTCAGGTCACACAGACATTACAAAATGGAGAGGTAGCCGAAATAGCGCATTGATGTTATGTATTTCAAATTTTACCAACGGTTAATAAGTTAGTCAACCTCGCCATATTGTGGAAAAAATCGTTACTAATAGTAACTAAAAGTAGTCGAACTTAGTATTAGAGGAATCCCGAAGAAAAACAAAGCTCTCACATCCGAAGCGGCTTGATCGGGCCGCTCGAACACAGACGAATCTCAACCTTATTACATTGATATAAATATATTGGTTCCTTAAAAAAATGACCTTGAAAGAAGGGAAAAGTAGTCACTGACCGCCAAAGTCAATTTAACAGTGCAGATTAAATACGCCAGTATTTCAGGTAAAGTTAGTTCTTGACCTATACTTCTACTCTACAAGCACATGCATTTGAGTCAGAACTTTGTACGACCCATCCTCTTCTCGGGGTATAGCCCTCACCTAACACACCTGCCCAGCAGACTGCAACTGTGTCCTGAAAAAGTGAAAAAGTACTTGGTTGGTTGGTTGGTAGAGATTCCTTACTGGGATAAGCCCGCCTTTGTGCAAAATCTTTCTGTATCTATGTTTTTTTTTTTGTGCAAAAAAGAGAAACAAAGACAAGAAGAGACACCAACAAGAGACAAAAACAAGTCGCGCCCCATTCTTCTGTCAATCGTTTCTCTTCTTATGACATTGTACATAAATATAAATATTAAACTGCTCGAGCGACGCTGCCAATTTTGTGTAGCGCGAGCCTTAAGGTGACAGTGGTGACACCAGGCTTGTGTCACTCCCCGTTTAGGTATCGAAATGCGCGCGGGCGGCCCCTCCGGGTGGTAAATTCAGTTATACGAATCGTTTGTCCAGTAATAAGAATGAAATTTGCTTGCAATGGATGTCTAGGTCTAGGTATTTATACGAAAAAGTGCTGAGTTCTGACGTGAGCTAAATTAAACCAATTTGCTAGCCACAATGAGTAGATATTTCTTTGAATTTCTTCGCTGAGTGAGACTTCTATACGTTAGTATTAATTATTCAGTGGTGACACTGAGCTTAGAGAGAGTTTTTGTGGTTCATCTACATCTGTTAGTATTTTAATTTGTCCACATGCACCGCTCAGCAGTTGACAGGCGACACGAACATAAAACAGACATGACATAAACTTGTGCATAAAACACTTGTATCAAGACACAGCAGTCACGGCGCCCATGTTGGTTGTTCCAAGATCAATCAGCTCTTGTTTACTTGCGGAAGTAATGTCCCCTTTTATGGCGGTGTAAAAATGGGTCCTAAAATACTCGATGTTTTTGACGATAAGCAGAAGATACACATTAACATTGCCTTGTGCTTCCCGGCAGAGTAGAATAGGACAACTCCAAGTCTTTCCGTGGTTGTCGTAGAAGGCGAGTTAGGAAACACAAGCTAAACAAAGCTTATAAACATCAATGAGATCTTTAACCCAGCGTGGCCAGCGTGGAGAGTGTAGGCCAAATTCTCTGACTGGGCTAATATTTAGCTCTGGTAGTACAGAGGGTCGTGCTTTTACAGTGGAAACTAAAAAAGACTTCTTGATGATGACAATGATGACACATTCACATCTTCATCCCTTACGAGGTAGACAGAGCCAAAGCCCGTACACATAATGGCCACGTTTAGCATGATGGTGGAAAGTAGAGGAAAAAGGCAATCTAAATAGTGATGTCCCGCATTGCCACTGATGATTCCTGAGGATTTAGCTTATTCCTTTGATTTGATATTATAATCTACTCGAAAACGAGAAATAGCTGGTGCATTTTACGTATTTTCTTAGCTCCTAGACCAGCATGGAAGAGGAAAATGGGAAGAGAACAAAACTATTGTAATAAAACTAGTTAAGTAAATAAAAAACCACGAAAAAATGTGAGTTATATAGCGAAGTTTTTGCCTTTCTCCCAAAGCTGACAGCAAAAACTGAATCGGCGACTAACGGGAACTATTCACGGACTATTTCTGGATTCTTTTCACAACTCTAATTAGATTCTGAATGCCCAATCGTTTAGCTTTTAGGGAGCTTAGGCTGTGTTTTAGTTTGTGGTTGCTTTATCTGAATGTTCTAAAATTCAGTCCCATTTTTAAGCGATATCAAAAATTAAGGAGCTTCTCAGTTCGAATGTATCTATGTTTTTTTATGTATGTTCCCCCCAAATATTTTTTTAAAGATGTAGAAAATTCTTTTTTTGTTTGAAATTATGCACGTGCAATGCAATGCAATGGGACTACTCATTGTCACCAGGTAAAGATCAGATGATGGGATTTCACACACCATATTGTGACTTTGAAGTGGAACTGAAGATCAGAAATTGAAGTCGCTTTTTTTGTTTAAAATTATTTACTTTAATAATGCTTTAATGGTTTATAAAATTTCTAAATTTCAATTCTTTTTACAACTTAATGGTTTTTCCGTAAGTACCTATCAGAATTTCTCAAATTCAAAGTTAAGTTAGTATATAAGTTTTTTTTTTAAACCGAATTTTCATTTTAAGCCGTGGTCAGTGTGCCTCTGAAAACCTTACGTAGTACTTAGTTAGGTATAACTAAAATTCGTTGCCATTTGCAGCAGTGAACAATTTTCATTTCATGTTTTTCTGGTGGTAATAACAATAACCAATAACTACTTTCAGTATGTAAGGAAGAATTTGTTAGTTGCTTAAAAGCTCTAGGTTGTTCAAATATTTCAATTCACAATAATAGCAAATGAAAATGTAATCAAATAATCATTTTGTCTTAACACTGTCCCTTGTGGAACGCCTTTACTTTCTTGTTTTTTTGCCTGCATCGACACGTTTGGGGTCGACGTCCTCTGTTAGGTAACTGGTCGATTGTGGCCAAAGCCAATACTTGCACGATATTTCTACTAGATTTATTTATTGACCTATACTTAAGTACATAGATAACTAGGCGCTATTTACCACTTTAGGAGGTTTATTAGTTAGATTCTTAACTTACCACCACTTATCAAGATTTTTTTCGACAGCATCATCACCCGAGCGTATTCCCGGTTACATCGTCAGCGGTTATGCTTCAGAGCCCGGGGTCCTGTACCTAACCTAGGTGATTCGACGAGGTTACTGGTTTTTACACGGAGCGACTGCTGTCTGACCTCCGCAACCCAAAGGGTAGACCAGAACCAATTCTAGGATAGGTAGAAACGCTTGATGGCGTTCGGGACCAACTACTTTACGTGTCTTTCGAAGCACGGAATCATCTTTCTTTTCGGATAATCAGGTGATTCAAGCCTGCAATAACCATTCTGGAAACAACTTTTCACAAAGTATGCTTCCCAGTGGGATTTGAACCCACGAAGGCAAATGCCTTGACCACTGGACCAGGGAGGCAGTAATCTCTGTGAATTTCTATTATCTCTAGGTCTCTAGTATGTAAAAATTACTGTTGTCACTAAATGACAGTCATTGAGCTACGTCAGATGCCTTTAGGCAGCCCGATAGGAGGAAGAACAAGGCGAGAAAAGAGACAGGGTAGATCAAAGATTCACAAGACCTAAGGTAACGGTTAGCAAGGTCGGTGTAATTATTTAAAATGGAAATCAGAAAAAAAGCTATAAGTATACCTATATTTTTTGCTCTACTTGCTTATAATAGGACCAGTAAAAGAAGAGATGGATGGAGAGAGGTGTCTGAAGTATAAAAAGCAATACCGAAATACAAGATCTAGTGGGCGAACCTAACATTATGGGTGAGGTTAAAGCGCACCGTCTTCGTTGGCTCGGACACGTCGAAAGAATGGAGGAGGATCGGGGGTGAAGAGAGCATACCAGCCGGTGGGCCGACCCAGGTATCGCTGGGGTGACGTGTCGATGGCGGACCTGCGCGATTCGAGCTGCAATTTAGCAACAACTGGCGAGAATTAACACAGGACGCGCTCTTATCCTGGAGGCCAACACCTTTGGGTCGATGAGCCAGGATAGGAAGTACTTGTTTATAGTTTAGGAATACACAAATATACTAAGTAGGTTTGGTTTGGCACATAATACCGACACATTCTACGCATAATTTAAACCAACAACTGAACTGTGCAACCAATTATGAGTAGAGGTGAACCTTGTCAAACACATCATTTACTGGACAATCACACCGACATTGACACAAAAAATGATGCTCCCAACGCCCTTGTATTGTAAATCATGTAACAATCGACGATAAGCCTTAACCTAAGTCCGAAGTAATCACTCGAAACAATTCTCAGAACAATTGTTCAGTCATGGCATCAATTGCCGAGAAGGACAGTCGTTACGGGCTTGAATATAACCAACTACCAATTGAGAACAATATCTACTGTATGCGGGTCTGTTTCCAATTGATTTGTGAAGAACGTTATTCATTTTGGAACTACGAATGGGTTAAAATTTGCGTTACAAAATCGTATAGTAAATAAATATTACACGTTATAATATAACATTTCAGTGTCCCACTGCTGGGCAAAGGCCTCCCCTTTCTGTTTCCAATCATTTCTGTCGAGGGCAGTAGTTTGAAATAGGCTAGTAAAAAAAAAATATATATATATAACATTTTTTTTTGTCGTGCGTGACAATTGTACATGTGATTTGCCCAAGAATAGGCACATCATTTGGGAGTGTTGCCCCTGTGTATGATTGAATCACCCGAGCAAAATGCATTTTTCAACTTAACAACCCAATTATTAACTAATAATTCAATACATACATTTATTAAAAATTAAATAGATAAATCACACGATTTACGTAATAGTTAAGTTAGTTCGTATTTTATATTCATAAAACTAAATGAGTAAGTCCATAAATTTGCTGAAAAGAAAAATCTGTGGTCACACTTCGCGGGAAGAGAATACCGAAAGGTCCAAGCTCTTTGAGAATACCATGTATCGCGGTAAGTCTCGTAATGATAAAATACGAATGCTAAGTAATAGACATAAATAACAATGATTATATAATTATAATTGTAACTGTTGAATGTCAATAACATTATTTATAGCATCTTCTATAAATAGGAAACAGATATCGAACCAAACGGGTACTTAACATTTCATCTATGGGTGGTAGAGGCAGGTCAGTGACCGACGCAGCTCGTTAAAAAAACCACATGTGATAATTCCGTTTACTGCCATAGACTATCTGACTTAACAATAAAATTAAAAACAAAAAACAGATTTCCAATCAAACTTGTTACCTGTATTTTTTTTTTAAGTTTGCGCTCAGTTACTTGGTTTTAGAGATAAGGGTAAATTTTCGCTTGTTTACCTAAATAACTTCAAAAATACGGACCTAAAATAAAAAAATATATTTTTTGGTTAAAACTTTGGCCAGTAGCTGATTTTTCACTAGAGTTACTCGTGTATATCATATAGTAAAAAAATATCTTTCATTTAATATGTCTAACGATTTTATTTATTTGTTTATTTACCAATTTATGTACACGGATAATATATACAGAGAATACATAAAAAAAGTTGTACAAAGGCACTACTTATAACGATAGGTTTCGTGAACTAGGGTTCACGAAACCTTTTTTAAATGTCTAGATTATCCATTAGTGGCTCTAGTATTTGAAATTCATTTATTTACGTTATGCTTATAAGTACGTTGATCTTTTAGTCAATGACTTACATACCTATATGTACCAAACAACTCAATAGGTCCAGTAGTTTCGTAGTGAATTGGCTGTGTGTGACAGACGGACGGACAGACAAGTGAATGATCCTATATGGGTTTCGTTTAACCTTTTGAGGTACGGAACCTTTAAAAGCAGTTTTCCTCCGTCAGTAGTTGTTAATTATTATATACCTTATTTATAAGAAACAGATACACAATCACGTCTTTATCTCCCTTGCAGGGCAGACAGAGCCCAGAGCCATAAGACCAAAGTTGTTTATAACCCTAGTTATCAATATCGAGGGTACTTACTTCTGCAGACGTATGATATTGATCCCGCATCTCTATGACAACCGACACGCGGCGGATCGATACTTATTCTAAAACTGCACATGTGCTGTGTTAGCTAAAGTAGTTGCATGAGCCTACTAGATGCAGTTACGTAGGTACATTCACAGTTCACTCCTTCTTCATCTAGGCGCGTTCCCAGTTGCATTCTCAGATGTGCTGTTTCGGAGTTCAGGTTGCGCTTTTTCGCTCTTTCTTCTCCAAATATACCTACTTAATATGCATGTCAATGGTCATCCGATGATGCTTAAGAACTTGCGAAGTGCAGAAGAAACAGCCGAAACAGTAAAAATGATGTTGCTATAGTTTTACTACACTTACTTAAATTTTGTTGTATTATGCAGCAACATTTATCACTATCACTACATAGTATAAAACAAAGTCGCTTCCCGCTGTCTGTCCCTATGTATGCTTAGATCTTTAAAACTACACAACGGATTTTGATGCGGTTTTTTTTAATAGAAAAAGTGATTCATGAGAAAGGTTTATATGTATAATACATACCCGTGCGAAGCCGGGGCGGGCCGCTAGTTTTATATATATTTACTTTTGACGTTTCGCAAAGTTTAATTCTTGTAACAGTTAATGCCGATAAGAGGGAAAGAGACACAAGATGGGTTTTAAGTCAGATTCTCTCTTTGTTTGCCATTGCCTTTTCCATTTTGGAAACTAAAGGATTTATTTGATGCAACATATAACAAAGCCCATAGCAAAAAGGGAGCATCTTTGCTATTTAGTCCACGGCTCAAAGGCTTAGCACAGATTCAATGTGTCAAGACTGGAACTTGAAAGCTCTTCATTTCAAGTGGCGATGGTGCCAAGATGGGGCGATCAATGTACGAAGTGTCTGACCTCTTTAGCAACAGTATTTCAAGCAGATTTATGAGGAGTAGGATTTTAGGAATATGCAACTATATTGACCACTTTTGCTCTGTGGTTTCCGGCAGAGTAGAATAGGATCACTCCAACTCTCCCCGTGGATGTCGTAGAAGGCGACTTGGGAAACACAAGCTAAACAAAGCTTATAAACCTCAATGAGACCTCTCCAACTCGTCTGGCCAGCGTGGTGAGTGTTAGGCCAAATCCTCTGACTACTCTAGTTAAGTATGGCTCTCGTAGTACAGAGAGGGTCGTGCTCCTGCAGCCTGCCGTGCCTTGACTAAAAAATACCTGATGATGATGATGATGATTGAGATGATTGTTAAGTCAAAGCAGGCGGTTGACTAGGTACATAGTTATTTGATCGAGCGAGCGAAGCGTCTCGCAGTTTCGAGATTGTCCTAAAATGCTTTTCTGTTGATTGGGGTGATTTGTTGAAAACTGGCACACAATCCTTGATTTATTTAAATATTTTTGTCGATTTTTGACTTAGGGAGAAATAGGGGGAAAAGTTAAACTTTGCTGTAGCGTCCTTTATTGAAGAATTTTAATCAAATTGAAGAGGCACATAAGGACTCATGTACACAAGATGTTGAAAAAAAAATCCAAAAGGCGGAGTAGATAAGTTTTAAAACAAGATTTAATTATAAAAAGCTATGTTTTATAATTGAATCTCGTTTTTAAACTTAGGTATTCCGAAACCAGTATGTTAATTGTCTAGTGCAATTCTGAACGGCGAGTGGACTAGGCCCCAAAGGCCCCAAACTTGTACAAAATCACCAATTATTATCACCAGATTACCAATCTTAAAGCATAGTTTAGTTACTTTACGTCCTACGCTCGTTGCTGTTTACCAACTTTACCATAGCAACAATATATTTGCTTAGTCGAACAATACCGCGGGTTGATCGCAGGTCGTATGTCATGGTTAGTTCCAAAGGTACAGTTGCAACCGAATATGTGAATGATTCCTTCTTCTTCTGGTATTTAAGAGCCGCGGTCTTGTCGATAAAGGGATTTCTATGTCTCTCCTCTCTCCGCTAAGTTCTTAACCTTCTTTTATGTTTTCACATTTATTTTTTCTTTTATTTGATCAATACATCTTCTTCAGGGATTTCCTGCTCCTCTTTTTCGACCTGTAGGCGAGAACAGCTGGAAAACTGGACTTCGGATATATTCCGGGCACATGGAAGAATTTGAAACACTTTACTTCGCTTGCTCGGTCCACTATTTTACAAAAAAATCAGAAAGCATACTTATGTTTTTATCTGCAACTGTACTGAGTGGGCGAGTGTAGGCAGTCCCGTTTAGGGTCACATTAGTCAGGTTTTGGCTTTAACCAGCACCAAACATTTATGGACAATATTCACAGTTTTCTATGCTGTAATAGATTATGCATGCCCTATCTCGATAACCTTTTGGATGGAGTCTATAATAGTTACTCTATTCATGTGTAACAAGGGTCAGTCTGACATAGATAGGCCTATTGAAAAAGTCACTTTATTCATAGGCAAAATAAGAATAGATTATGTAGGTATGAAAGATAATGCTTATACAAATTTACAGAGGCAAGTCATCATCGTTACTCGAACTAAATTCTGTATGTAATACGATTATTGACGACCTCCGAGGCGTAATGGTTACTCGCTAGTCCGCCACTCCGGAGCAGGGCTTTGAATACCGTTAAAAATCTGGTAACGTTAATTCTGTCAAACGGCGTTAACGATATCAGCAAAGATAACGCTATGCTGGGTAACGGTATTTTTACAATAATTTACCGATAGTGTATTTCTTTTCGATATTGTACAGAATAAATTGATGAGAGTTTGTCTAGTAGGCTACTAGAGCTACACGGATGTCGTGATAGTCTGTGCTACCTCGGGTTCGATTCCCAGCGCGATGTTATACACTTGTATAATATTTATTTAATATTTTACAAGTATTGAAAGAGTATCGTTACTTATATCGTTAATTGATAACGTTATTATAATATTTTATAACTGTAATATCGATACCCCTTATAACGTTACCAGTAATACCTGTATGAAAATAACGTTGTTTAACGTTACTTTTAGTGTGAATTTGGTATCGTTAACAAGCCCTGCTGCGGAGGTTTTGAGTTCGATCCCCAGCCAGGGCAAGATGGAAAATGACTTTTGTCAAAAGTAGTCAGAACATGTAGATAAACACCCAAGACCCACTTGGGTGTTTATCTATATGTACTGACTACTTTTGTAGAGAAATAAATACTTTTTTACTTTACTATACATATATGTATTGCTAGCGTTGTCACAAGTGAAGCAACTCCGGGCGTGGTCTTTACTTGGATGCGTGATCACAAGTAATAAAAAAAATTCTCAAGCTCTCCGTGCTTCGAAAGGCACGTAAAAGCCGTATGGCAAATTGATATGCACAGAAGATGCAGCTACCCATTCTCTGTTACCTATGCTTCCCTTAGTCGCCTCTTACGACACCCGTGGTAGTGGGAGAAGAAAGGTTTGGTGATAAATCGTATTCGTATATTTTACTGTTCCAAAATTAGAAGACTAAATTCGGTTTCTGAGTCTTGGAAGTCTGAGTGAACTAAAATTGGAGATTGGTATTATTTCGAGTCGCAAAGGGATAGAGCTCACAAGCGTGGGAACCGGTCGACACCGGCTGATAAGGCGGGGTTCACACGAGCTGGTAACCGCACAGGAAGGATGGTGACTAGAAGAAAAATGTTACTTACCACCGATTGACTGGTAGAAGTCCGATTTATATTTTTGTGATAAAGTTACATAATAAATTACTAGTGGTTCTGTAAGAACAATAGACTCGAAAGCTCTTATAACCAATCAGAAATCCGTCCATATATAACGCTACAGCAAACTGCCTCCCTTTTCCTCCTCCATTCCTTTTTGGAATTTTTTGCAACATCTTGTGTAGAATGAAGTCCTTGGTGTAATAAATAAAGCTACGGCAAAGTTCCCCCCTTCCCCCTCTATTTCTCCCCCAATCATAAATCGCGATAAACTAAAAAAAACCGGCCAACTTCGAGTTAAACTCGCGTGGAGAGGGTTCCGTACAATTGATTGAATTCTTATAGGTTTTTCCTGTAATCTACAAGCAATTAACTATATTTGTATTTTTTTCAAAATTTTAGGCTCAGTAGTTTCGGAGATCAGGGGGGGGGGATGGTCAATTTTCGTCTTCTTTCATAATTAAAATCAAAACTATTTATTTTATAATTATAACAAAAATATATTTGAGATCCTCATAATGAGCCCTTTCATTTGATATATGACACAGTAAGGTTTGCTAAACTTTTTTTTTCAGTTTCCTAATTTATCCCCCGAAAAAGACCCTTATTTTAAGGGTTAGGGTTAGGGTTCCGTTTAACCCTTATAGGATCACTCGTGCGTCTGTCTGTCCGTCCGTCTGTCACAGCCAATTTGCTCCGAATCTACTGGACCGAATCAGGTGAAATTTGGTAGGATGGTGTAATCCTATGACCCAAACACATATGTGCAAAGTAAATATTTTTTTAAAATAAGGGTCTTTTTCGGGGGATAAATTAGGAAACTGAAAAAAAATGTTCATTTTTTGTACGGAACCCTAAAAATTAAATAAATCAGGAAACTTGTATGCTAATTTTCGTCAAAATCGTTTGAAAAATGCTAACAAAAGCATTTTTAGCCAATTTAGAAACTGAGACGCTCCCCTCGCTTCACTGGCTCGCTCAATATTTTTTTAACTTTATATAATAGTTTCAGCTATAACTAGATGAGAATAAATTGTACTAATATGTGTTAGTTATATACTTGAAGATGTATAAAATAATTCAACATAATTAAATTTTTAACAAAAAAAAACAACCGACTTAATTTTTTTCAGAAGTTTCTTTCATATCTCCAAAGTTTTTCATCATATCTTCACCAAATCAAAATGGAACTAACTTGCTAGTAAAGGCTTTCAATTAAAAAAAGAACCATCAAAATCGGTTTACAATTGGCGAAGATATCGCGTAACAAACATACATTTAAAAAAAACATACAGTCGAATTGATAACCTCCTCCTTTTTTAAAGTCGGTTAAAAATAAAATAACTACATTTTTATTAAATGTGTTCTAAGCTTTGTCTCGTCGTGCCATTCAAATGGACGTTTGCGTAAAGCGCAAATAGTTTACAGCTTGCTCTATCGGACTGCTTCTAAGTTGATACACTGGCTCGGCTTAACGGTGTACCAAGTCGGAGCCCCTGGGTAATTCATGGTTCAAGGCCCCTGCTAAGGAATTTTTAGAGAAAAGAATAATTTGAGAAAGACACTTATTGCTTTTAGGCGACATTTTTTGAAGTGGACATTTAGCGACTTGTGATATGGTAACTAAGTAGGTTTATACATTTAAAAACTAAAAATTGATTTTTTTTAAAGTTTTCAAAAGCAAGAAACGCAGGTTGTCTTTAAGAGATCCCAACATGGGATAAGTCCATTGACTACCTTCGTGGTGTAGAGGTTATCACGCCAGTCCGTTACTCCGGAGGTTCTGGGTTCGATTCGATCCCCAGCCAAGGCAAGTTGGGAAATGGCCTTTTTCAAATTGTCCTGGGTTTTGGGTGTTTATCTCTATGTATTTATTTAAAATATGGTATTGTTGAGTTAGTATCCCATAACACGAGTTTAAACTTACTTTGGGCATAGATGAATCAGTGTGATTTGTCCTTATCTATTTATTTATATATTATTTATAGGTAATCCCCCCTTCACTCAAAGCCCCTAGCCGATAGGCCCTGTTATTGGCTACTCTGCCGAATGGATAAATCCTTCACCGGTAATTCATTGCTGGTTAACTTTCTATGGCAGGGTTTCCGTGGGATTGGTTTGAATTGAAATGCCTATTTATGACTTAATGCTAATAGCAAAATTGGTACTAATAACTCAAATAAGAATTATGTTGTACCTACGTGGGGGTTCAATTTACTAAGAGCTTGAAGCCTTTACGTAAGTTGTAGGTGGAAAATGGTAGGGTAAGGACCGGTGTTTGTATGTTTATAGTTAGTTGTACCTATATACTTAAATGTATTTATATTCGCCGATAACTTGAGTTTCTTTAATGGGAACTTCATTAATTTTGGCATACGAATATTTTATTTTACTTTATTAGGCACACAAAACAGACATTTTACAAAGTTGCATTACAACTAACATTATCTATTAGATACGTCTATATATTTGGATCTAGTAAAATAGTTTAAAACTTTGTGTACACAGCATGATCTACTAATGTACTCGTAAGTCTGATTAACAATGAAAAAGAAGTACTCAAATTCCTAAGTTCTTAATTTAACAAAATATTATAATAATAGGTGTTACTAACTACGCTCTGCTACCAAAAAATGTTGGGCGCAGAGTAGGTAAGATTACGTTCTGGGTACCAAGAGATTTTGTGACTAGGCTCTTGGTACGAGTCCGGCAATCTCAACGGCAACAAACAAACACACATACAACCTACGCAGTCTGCTACCACCCTGTATATACATACTGTATATACATACTGTATATACATACTGTATATACATACTGTATATATATACTGCATATACATAGGTACAGGGACCTATTAACCTAACTTAACTTAATTATGAGTTTAACTGAATTCTAACTAAGAGTAATTACCTTAATTATAAAACTCACCGCCTCCCCGCGGTCCTCAGGCAGCCTCGCCTGGCCTTCGCGTCGATCCCCTAGTTCTCCTCAGGGCTGGCGACGGCCTCAGGTCTCTTCATAGACCCAAGGTAGGTGAGAAGAATTGGGTCCCTAATTACCCCCACATGAGCTCATGGAATTGTTGCCCCAACTAATACGTCGCACTTATAACACCAATTCAAGACCGCACAATAAGTTTCTTGTTCTTCTTTCGCCACTATTGTTCACTTACACTATCTTATAAGGACGCATGAAACGCGGTTCACAGTTGTCATACAAATTAATGTTCCTTACGCAATACAAACAAGTTCGGCGCTCCGCCGTTCAAATGAATTGGTCACAAACACAGTTAACGACAATTCTCACGAAACTTTCGATTTTATATATCAAATTATAAACTTGTGCTTCTAAAACACGCGGCTGCCACACCCAGTTACATTTTCTTCACAAAAGCAAGTACATTATTTTTTACTGGAATGACAAGTTGAGACTGACATAAACGACAATGAATATTTTTCTGGTCGGGCAAAGACAATCCCCGCACGGGAAATCGATGAATCGATAATTTAGCCCGTGTTTGTGGAGATCACACGCAGATGGCGCTAGTCTCCTTACAAAGCACTTTTATTCAAAACAATAGGGTTACAGTTAATATGTATATCACGCAAAAGTGACATGGCATTTAAAACAATCCTATGATAATAATTTATGAACAAAATTGCGGAATTGTCCGCAACTTAGTCCAAAGATATCAAAACCATCAAGATTAACATTATTGTACGATCTGCACATGACAGATATTGGGTTGTTGAAGGAGACGTTATTCTTATACTTAAGAGACTAAAATATTTTTTTGTTTTATACAGTTCGAGGCAAACGCTCAAAATTATTGTTATTGACTGAGCGAGCGAAGCATCTCAGTTTTAAGAATGGTCAAAAATGCTTTCGTCCGTCTGTGTGTTCTCGCCTACAGGTCGCTTTTTTTAACCGATTTTGACGACGATTGGCACACGACTTCCTTGACTTAATTTTATTGTCGATCGTGATTTGATTGGGATAGAAGTAAAAGGGATTTCAATTTTTGAGAGGTAAGTACTTTATTCTATATATTCTATAAGATGTTGCAAAAAAAATCCAAATTGGGGAGTGGAGTAGGAAAAGGGGGATGTTTGCTGTAGCATTATACAAAGTGGAAGAGACATACCCGTAATAAATTGAACCACGGGCTATACTAGATCGCTAAAGTATAATGAAATTAAAATAAGAGTCAAAAAACAAAAAAAAAATTCGACATTCCCATACAAATTGCCCGGGCGGACGCACACTTTTGTATGGAAATGCCGAATTTTTTTTGTTTTGTTCTTCGGCTGTTATTTTTATTTCATTATACTATAATGATCTAGTATAAACAGTGGTTTGATTTATTACGGGTATGTCCCTTCCACGTTATATACGGACGGATTTCACATGGCTTTGCTAAGCCAGGGGAAAGGGGAAAGTGTCGGTTATTGCATGACAATAAGGGCTCGCGAGGTGTACTGTTCTCACAGAACCACTAGTTAATATGCGATATACGGATACGGGTAACTCACGTCTCCCGTGTGGTTCCGGTTAGAATAGGACCACTCCATCTCTTCCTGTGGATGTCGTAAGAGGCGACTAAAGGACTAAGCACAAACATCTCGTGCTACAATTGCATTCCCAAAGAGGGTTGACTTCAGGCAGGCGGCCGGTCGTAAAACTATAACCAAATCATTTAAACTCTTCCGGATATTTCTTCTCCATTTTGCAAGGTCTTTAGCATCCTTGAGTGACCATTGACATGCATGTTATATTTGGAGAAAAGCGGGAAAACCCACCCCGGGCTCCGAAGCAGCACAGCTGAGGATGCAACCGGGAACTTGCTTAGACGAAGAGATTCGGGTAACTCCCGTAAAAAGTCATCTACTGGCCGCCATGTTTCGACCCCACCCGGAGGTCTTCCTCAGAGCGAAAAAAACACTAGATAGCATTTCACTATTTTCAACTTTTCTTTATCGTAATCCATTTGCACTACATGGCCAGCCCCTGAATGATCTTCAATGGCATCTTAAAAGCAGATGGCAAAATTTACTGAGCTGATCAGTAGATCTTAATCTTACTAACAATGTCTATAGCAGAACGTCCTCATTCCGCCTAACAAGCTAACCAAAACAAACATTAGGTAATCTTCGTCACCAATTCAAGTGACGTAAGCAGTGAAAGCCGGGTGTTCAACTAGGCTCGCCTTCCGTTCGAAGGCCGGTTTGACGGAAATCGACTTCTAGCCGGTGTGAAGAACCATAGTCTACCGCTGTATTTATAAAAAAAATCTGCATCAGTTATATGTTTATATAGTATGACAAATGTACCTAATAAGCCCAAACTCAATGGGCTTGCGTCGTTTTATTACAGGGTTCCTATGGGAAGGAAGCTCCTTCCGACTTTATCATCAGATCAGCTTATTGTGATAATAATATTACATTGTCATCTGATTTACATTAGCATACACAATTTCATCTCAATCAGACACCGGGAAGTGGCTCTTTAACTTCAAGATTTCACCCAAAAACAACAAATACTTAGGGCAAACTAAATAAAGCTTGTAAAAGTTATCGTTAAATTTAGTCTTCTTGAGTACTATTTAAGTTATTTATTTTAAGTTGGTCTCCTCTTTTTGCGCAACCAACTAAACACCAAATATTTTGTAAGACATTTTCCATGTCTAGAACAAATTCTAACGCTCTCAATGACTTAAGCCACATCTGAAAACGTTTAAATTCATTATGTCCAAGTCTCAAAATGTCCAGCGGTTTTGAAATGTCCAGTTCTCAGAATGTCCAATTGTCAAAATGTCCAAATCTTTAAAAATGAATAGGCAAATAAATAAGCTCGCAAAACATGGTTTTAAAAATTAAAACCCAGCTACACGGTACTCTTCACACGGAATGATTAGATTTATTTTACTTTTAAAAATTTTAAGACGACATTTTGAGATTTGGGCATTTTGAGACTTGGACATTTTAACAATTGGACATTTTGATGATTGGACATTTTGATGATTGGACATTCTAAGAACTGGACATTTTGAAACCGCTGGGACATTTTGAGGATTGGTCATCATAAACTTAAACGTCTGAAAACATGATTATTCTCCGAGTATCACTTACGTAAGCCGATACGACTAGCCCTGCTCGCGTTACGCTGGAAGCCTTATACAATATGAAATTTTAGACACCAGATTTTGCCTTGTATTGGATTATATTCGGATTGTAAAGGAATGAGCCCGCAGCCCTGAGATTATCCGCGGGTACAAATATTTAATGCTATAACATCTGGGATTGCTTTATTGGCTTATCAACTTGATATACTGCTTTCAGTTTACAGGATTTTTACCGATAAATAGTTGCGTTACATTTTTTCTCATAACTTTTTGTAAATAAATCTATCTTTAATTAGATAGATAGGGACAAATAACACTAATTGAGTTTTTTATTTTTTTCTGTCTGTCTGTGTTTCTGTATCTGATTTATTTTTGAAACAGGGAAACAATGAACAATAGTGGCATCATAAATGTATTTATAACAATCGTCCGGATATGCTTCCCTTATTCGCCAACTGGCGTCCATTGCATATCAATGTGTGTGAGGAAACTTATGAATATATACGAATAAGTTTTTTATTTTCATATTTATTTATACAGGGTCTAACATATATACCGAAACTATTTTAAGGGTGAATTCAGTCCATGATACTGAACAACTTTTCTCAAGAAACATTATATCAAAATTTTAACTGTACTTAATAGTTATAGGTAGGTCAACAACTATTACAGTTGATTAATAACTCTTTTCATCAGAAATCTTTATCTAGTAAATAATGTCTAATTAATATTTTTTTTGTTGCAGGTAATACATAATGTCAGTTTAAAACATAATTCTACTTGGTTGGATAGTAAGGAAAATAAGTAATTACATATTAAAAAAAATATTTTTACAAACAAGCTTTTATCTAAAACAATAAACTAAAAAGTTTAGAGTGCTTCTCAAGATGGATCAGTTGAGCCCAAACTCTGTGGGGTTATGTTGTTTTATCACAGAGATGCCGTGGCCACCTTCCGGCTTCATCATGAGATCAGGTCATTGGTACCGTAATATTGCATTGTCACCATACTTAAATAAGTACATACTCGTATGTGAGCTCAATAGAATAATGGGAAGTGGGTCTAATTTAGCTTGCAAGATTTGGTTACGAAGACATATACAACGGGACAAAATGAAAGCTTCTAAAAATCACTAAAATCAAATAGCTATCCAATCCATTGGAATGGACGTCATCCAGTGGCGTAGCGAGGGGGAGGCGGGTGGGTCATGGCCCCGGGCGGCATAGAAAATGGGGGCGGCGACAATGTCTCCTACCACCCCCATGTTATTGTATTGTAGTAATATTTAGGACTGCTGTGTGGTTTCCAGCAGAGTAGAATAGGACCACTCCAAGTCTTTCCGTGGATGTCGTAGAAGGCGACTTAGGAAACACAAGCTAAATAAAGCTTATAAACATCAATGGGACCTTTCCAACCCGTCTGGCCAACGTGGAGTGTAAGCCAAATCCTCTGCTCTGGCTCATATAT
Organism: Acrobasis repandana; assembly: GCA_963576875.1. Classification (NCBI taxonomy): domain Eukaryota; kingdom Metazoa; phylum Arthropoda; class Insecta; order Lepidoptera; family Pyralidae; genus Acrobasis; species Acrobasis repandana. The sequence goes on from OY756238.1 coordinate 8,524,517, forward strand.
GGCTCTGGTAGTACAGAGAGAGTGGAGACTAAAAACTCCACCTGCAGTGGAGACTAAAAAGACCTGATGATGAATATTTGAATGACATATCTGATGAAGTGACGGCGACGACAAGTACTGTGAGATATCGGAATAGTTATACCTACTTATAATTAAACCATTCAAAAATAATTTACCCCTTATAAAAAGCCGATCAGACCATTCGCCAAAGATAATAGGCAATAAAGCCTTAATTATTGCAAGCAAGCTGTGACGAGCGAATCGTTATAGCAGACAATGACCTCCCTCATGGACGTTACTGCGATTCATTCGAGACGCTAATCGATGAGTAAGGCTGAGCGCAAATTATAGTCGAGACCAAAGATAATATAATTACCAACGTAACAGACACCTATTAGAAACTTGTATGCACATTATTAGTACCAGCTGCTCACAGAGATGGCAGCACATGAATTAATAGCAAACCTGCGAAAGGTAGTTTAGTAAGTTCTGCACTTGCGCCTAGGAAGCGGCGTAAATTTAACTGTAAGTAACGATTTGACGTCAACATTTGTGCAAAACAAAACAAAGTGACTATTATTAAGAGATATTATAAATATCCTATGATAATAAAGATATTTTGAATTGAATTGAAAAAGTAAGTATTAAAATTTTATTTTTGCATCACCTTTGGTTTCACTTGTCTCTTGCACCATCTTTCGGTTGACCGTTTACAATTTTTGTAATAAAGTTGAATAAATAAATTAAGTAAAAACGCTATCTAGTGACCTATTTAAAAAACATGTAGAGAAGAGATTTGGCTTTCTCTAAAATGTCATTAATTTGTATGACGTTAGGTGCCACTGATTAAAGTGTACATTCGAGCGAGACGGTAATCGACTTACCTACTCAATTCATCTGGGGATTTTTTTCTACGTTTAAATGTTACTTCATAAGTCACACATTTAAGAGCCAAGCTCTTGTCAGTATCACTACATGGACAGAGAAGCACACAATGACGATTTTTTGGCAGAGATAATAAAGTGGTTTGCCATTAATTTCTCCAAATGTTACATCGACCAATTCATTAATTTCACACTTGTTTAACAGTAAGGACATTAGGGCACTATAATAGCTAATTGATCTGCAAGAAAGTCGCCTATATCTACGCTGGTACGGTCATGTCTAGCGGAAACCGGCAAGCTACGTGTGAAACAAATGTATAGCCATGCCGCCTCCGCCGGGCCCGGCAGACGTGGTAGACCCAAAGTGCTGGCTTGAGGTTGTCAAGGATGATATGCGTGCCAATGGGCTTACAACCAAGGATGCTCAAGACTATGCGAAGTGGAGAAGGAAAAGACCCTGAACTTCGCAGCGTTGCAGCTGTGGATGCAACCGCGAATACGCTGAGATGAGAGAGAGAATAGCTAATTGATCTGTCATTGGACTGGGTCATGCTCTCATTATTGCCATCACTTGCCTGATAATAGTTCAAGGTACCAAAACCTAATATATAATAATGACAGACACATATTATACAAATGGAAATGGAATGGGCGAAAATGTGAATCATGTTAATAGGCGATGCGGCTAGCAACCCATCACTATTTAATTCCCTTTTCCACGTTCTCGCCCACCCACGCAAAAAGTGGGCTTTGAGTCTTGCGGCTCCGGGCTCTGTCTACTTAGAGCCGTAAGACCCAAAGTGCTCTGTCTGGGGTAGACAGAGCACTTTGGGTCTTACGGCTCTAAGTAAAGCCTTCTTCTTGAGCCGACGGTTGAAGGTGATCGTGTGTCTGCCTCTTCTTCTTGTTGTTATTTAAGACCCGACGGGTGAAGGTGATCGTGTTTGACGTAAAGAAAAGTGGAAAAGATGAAAAAAACTACTTGTCAGGTATTATTTTGTATGTATTGCAAAAAAAGTCACTCACACTCCTCAAATGTTTTTAAAGATCATATCCAAGCAATCGGAATGCACGGCGCCGTTTCTTTCGTACATTGTAACTTTGACGCAAAACTCAATGGGCCGTGTACGGTCGTAGGTGACGACCACTGCGAAATCCACGTAACCTACTCGTAGCCAGCTATTAATTACGTTCTCCATGGTCTTATAGGGTCCAACGTTGAGCGATCGCGTTTGCCCAACGTAATTGAACAATTCCGGAGTACCGCGATTACTGTACGCCAGCAGGTGCCCCACTTGAATGCCGGGTCGGTCCTTGCTATGTAGGACGTTGTACATACGGTTGACGTTATCCACACCTTCGGAGGTCACCTCCCCGTCACCTCGCGGCGCGTACACAGGAGACTCGATTCGCGCTTCCATTATCAATGGCAACAAAACTTGTTGGTTTAGTGCGTTGGTAACAGTTGTGGTGGCGACGAAGCGATACGGAGATCCCGGGGGGAAATTCGTTATTTTATTAACGTTGTTGTACATTCTGTAAACTGCATCGGCTCTCTGGCGAGTTTCGCCATCGCGTCCGTCGCGATACCTGGCACGGCACGTCGCCGAACAGACGGTGTCTGAGAAAATTTTGTCGAGACCGCGCGACTCCCTACGCAGAGTTTGAAAGACGGGCGACCACGACTGCACCGGCATCCGTCCGGCGTGCGTGCAAGTGACGTATTCCTGCGACTCTAGATGACATTGCGCTTCTTCGCTGTAGTTACTTGGGTTCACGTTACGAGTACACTCGTCCACGCACCTCGAGCCATATATGTCTCGTCCGGGGTTCACACCGGGGGTGCGCACTTCGTCGTTGCAGTAGTCCCAGTTGTAGTTTTCCGATGTAAAACACCACATGTAGTCGGAATTGCCCCACTTTCCGCAGTTGCTCATACATTTTCGGATGCTGCCTCGCCAACGAGCCGTGGGATGTATGGGTACACCGGCCACAGTATCTACAGTGCACGAAGCCGTGTGGAAATTATGGTTAATGAAGCATGTGCCGTCCACGCACGTGGTCATGCACGACTTCCCGTTGATAGTTTTGGAAACCAAGTTGTATTTAATGTCGAGCGTCCGACACGTTGTCACCGCAATCGTCACAAGCAACACCACAAGACGTCGACTGTACATGGTTGTGTGATGACTGATGTCTCTCAACACCCGTCTGAATATTTATATAGTGGCCCCGTTATAGACCGCATAGAGACCCGATAAAACGATGTAGGTACATACAATGTGAAAAGCAATAAAGAAATTTAAATTGCAATTGAAGTCCTCCACACCCATGCAGAAATAATAAATAACCTTGGGGTCAATTCAATTTTGGGTGACTACGGCGGCGGCGACCGACGATTTACATAGTACTTGTTTGAATCAAAGAATCAAATATTTATTCAGTAACTAGGGGCCCACCCCGGCTTCGCACGGGAATTTTAGCTCCGTAAGAACCATCCTCATACTTCAAGGAATATTTAAAAAAAATTATTAGCAAAATCGTTCAGCTGCTCTCGAGATTGCGCTTAGCAACACATTCAGCTATTCATTTTTAGTTTTAGGGTTCCGTAGCCAAATGGCAAAAAACGGAACCCTTATGGATTCGTCATGTCTGTCTGTCTGTCTGTCCGTCCGTATGTTACAGCCACTTTTTTCCGAAACTATAAGAACTATACTGTTAAAACTTGGTAAAGTAGATGTATTCTGTGAACTGCATTAAGATTTTTACACAAAAATAGAAAAAAGACAATACATTTTGGGGGTCCCCATACTTAGAACTGAAACTCAAAAATTTTTTTTCATCAAACCCATACTTTTGGGTGACGGGGCGGGCCGCAGCGCATTGACGGATTTTGAGAATGTACTCGTACAGCTAGACGTTGCGTGCGTACGTCATGGTATCATGGATAGCTCTGACGAAGAACTTTCTTTTTAGGGTTCCGTAGCCAAATGGCAAAAAAAGTAACCCTTATGGATTCGTCATGTCTGTCTGTCTGTCTGTCCGTCCGTATCTCACAGCCACTTTTCTTTGAATCTAAAAGAACTATACTGTTGAAACTTGGTAATTAGATCTATTCTGTTAACCGCATTAAGATATTTCACACAAAAAAAAGAAAAATTTAATTGAAAAAAAAAACAATACCTATATTTTGGGGGTTCACATACTTAGAACTGAAACTCAAATTTATTTTCATCAAACCCATACGTGTGGTGTATCTATGGATAGGTCTTCAAAAATGATATTGTGGTTTCTAATATCATTTTTTAGGGTTCCGCACTATTACTGAGACTCCGCTGTCTGTCCGTCTGTCCGTCTGTCTGTCTCTCTGTCCGTCTGTCTGTCTGTCCGTCAGTCACAGGGCTCTATCTCTAGCTAGACACTTGAAATTTTCACCGATTATGTATTACTGTGGCGGATATAACAACAAATACTAAAAATAAAAACTAGTTAAAAATTAAAGGGGGTCGTCATACAAGAAAGGGGTTTTTTAAGCGTTTTTAACTTGATCTTCATAATGGCATTAACTAGATACTTACTTGAAATTTTCACCAATTATGTATTACTATGACCACAATAACAACAAATACTAAAAATAAAATTAAAATTAAAAAATTAAAGGGGGTCATCATACAAGAAACGTTTTTCTTCAGCGTTTTAAAACATTGTACGGTGGTAGGGAACCCTTCATGTACGAGTCCAACTCGCACTTGCCCGTTTATTTCTAAACTGAATAGTTTGCGCAAGAGACACTTCCAAAGTGGTAAAATGTGTCCCCCCCTGTAAAATCTAAAATAAGAGAATGATAAAACTAAAAAAAAACATTACCATGCAAACTTCCACCGAAAATTGGTTTGAACGAGATCTAGTAAGTAGTTTTTTTTAATTAGTACGTCATAAATCGTAAACCGCAATTTACCTTTAGAACTTTTATATTATGTTACTTGCTGCTACGGAACCCTTCATGGGCGAGTCCGATTCGCACTTGGCCGCTTTTTAGGGTTCCGTACCTCAAAAGGAAAAAACGGAACCCTTATAGGATCACTTTGTTGTCCGTCTGTCCGTCCGTCCGTCCGTCTGTCAAGACCCTTTTTCTCAGGAACGCGTGGAGGTATGAAGCTGAAATTTATATCAATTACTCAGGTCTACTGTCCCTTGAAGCTGTGAAAAAATCAAACTTCTAAGCCAACGCAATCAAAAGATACAGCCGTTTATGCCGCAAATTTTCGACACTTGCAAGGGAATCAAAACCTACAGGGTGCTTCCCGTGAACTCAGAATCTTGAAATTTGGTACGAAGCAACGTCTTATAGCATAGATAAAGGAAAAATTACGAAAACCATAAATTTTTAGTTACATCACATAATATATTTTTTTTTAATAATTTTAAACTTACTTGTCTTAATGAACGAACTTTGTAAACCTTGCAGGTTTGTACGGAACCCTCGGTGCGCGAGTCCGACTCGCACTTGGCCGGTTTTTTTATATTACCTATAGATTAGGCCTTCGCAGGCACTTTTAAACGTCAATAATTTAGTGTACATTACGTGTAATGTTTATTTATATATATATGTTTTTCTTTTTATATATTATACTATACTATACTAGCATTTTGAAACGACCACTGCTGAGAAGAAACGCCGAAAGAAACTCATTTACTCGAGCTCACAAACTTTACTAAGAATACTAAGATCATTTGTCCGTCACCAATTGATCGCAGTTCTTACATAATTTTACATAAAAATACGAGCAAAAATGTAATAAAAGTATAAAAAATGTAATAAAGTAGTCTAAAGGTAAGCAATTTTAACCAGTTGAGTTTCATTTGTAGAGTGAAGCGGCGATTTTTTAAATATAAACTTTCCACGCGTTTTTGTCTTATGAGACGACCCTTTTTGTCCAGCTAGATTGGCTTTCTGGTTCACTGGGTAAACGGTAGTCGCTCTGTGTAAAATCCAGTAACCTCGTCAAATCATCTAGGTTTAGGTACCGGACCTCGGGCTCTGGAGCGTTATCGTTGAGGATGTAACCATACGCTCGGATGATGATGACCGCCACATGGTTGTCTAATGTAAGAAGCACATAATAATATTTGAGCTATGAAGTTAAAGAGATCTCTAAAGACAGAATATACAAAGTGGAAGGGACATACCCGTAATAAATTGAACCACGGTCTATACTAGATCACTAAAGTATAATGAAATTAAAATAAGGGGCCGCACACTTTTGTTCTTTGGCTGTTATTTTAATTTCATTATACTATAATGATCTAGGATAGACCGTGGTTCGATCTATTACGGGTATGTCCCTTACACGTTGTATATATTCATAGACAACCCGGAGCAGAGCTCTTTGGGGAGACCCGACACCGCCTAAAAAGGTTTTTGTCTTGGGTATACTTCATTCAAATATCAATTTGATACCGAAGATATGGAAATATCCCAATATTCCTTATACTGTAGCAATACAGACGGGAGTATGAAAATGAAGAGCGCACGGAAACATAGCCTACTTCAAAAATGGAATTATGCATTGATAGTATCCAGTGCTGGTTTTAGCTCTACCAGCGCCTCGGGCGAGATTAACCCCCACCCCCCAAACTGCAATTCAGACTCTGACTTGGCCTTCATCTTATAGGATTTATTTCTGCCGACGGGGGGGGGGGGGATGGGTGCAAGTACCATATAGGATTCTTCAAATTTGCCGCCCCATTTTAAACAAAGGCAGGGAGGGGGGGGGTGTAAGAAGAACGTGTAAGAAGTGTAAGAAATAAGAGTCTAGGAGTTGCCGCCATTAACCAGCCGCTATTTATATATTTATTATTACCTGTGACACCCCCTTGCCTAAAAACGCCTCCTGTCGCCCCTTTGTATTTTGCGCCTTGGGCGGTCGCCCAACCGCGCCCTACCCTAACGCCGCTACTGATAGTATCGTTGAGTTAGTACCCCATAACACAATTTTAACACTTTTTCTTCTTAGCGAGTTGGAATGGCTGTTTTTAGCACTTACTTTGGGGGCTAGCTCAATCAGTGTAATTTATCCCTATACAACGAGTCAATGAAATAACGCAAAACCTCTCAGGTTGTAACTTAGTCCATGAAACTGAATAACTTGTTCTACAATATTCCCAAAATGCTAAAAATAAAATCCGTTTTTTCATACAAAACTCGATCAGCCGAGTTTGTTTAAAAATTCAATTTTTTTTGGGTTTTTTGAAAGTTGTTCAGTTTCATAGGCTGATGGTACCATCTGAGTGGTTTTGCGTTATTTCATTAACACGTTGTACATTTAAAAAATATAGTTTATTTCAGCGCCATTTTTAAGCTTCTATTATGAAGCTGTAAAAGCCTGCAGCTGCAAAACAATGTGTCCAAGAGCGCTAGAGTTGCTGTTATAGTACTGCAGAGTATGTTCTAAAGGCTTTAGCATCTTAGGGTTTATTTGGTTCCACGACCCTTAAGGTTCGTAGCCGACTGCAGATAGCAGCAGCAGACGACGCGTCGCCGCGGTGGTACTACTGATCTGCGGCCGGACCGGACCGGACGACACGTCGTTTGCAGCACAACGACGTGTCGCTGGCTATTTCATATAAATACATATAAACCAGTAAGTAGTATCTCCGCGACACGTCGTCTATGGTCCGAGAGCTGGTACGAATTTTTGGGTAGGTATTTGAGGCAAGTTGAAAACTTGTCACATACCTCTCCTATTATACCCCGACACGGAACTGCAGACCTGGCTGGTGAGTAGCGGGGCTAATGCAACCTATAAATTTTTAAAAGTTTTTTATTTTTTTTTCAAATAAGGTATTTGAGGCAATATGCATTTTTTATATGTTGTAGTTTAATATTTAAAGAATAAAAAAATCAATAAGCTAGACGATTTAGTCGGGGCTTTGATATTGCCAGGCGCGTGCAAAAGTTTTTTTCAAAAAATATAAAATAGGTATTTGAGGCATCTTGAAATTTTTATAGGGTATTAACTACTTAATATTATAACTAAAAAATATATTCTCAAAAAGACAGGTCATTTTGATGGGACTTTCTACCTGCCAGGTCAATCTAAATAAATCAAAATGGTTTAGCCCCGCTACTCACCAGCCAGCTCTGCAGTTCCGTGTTGGGGTATAATAGGAGAGGTATGTGACAAATTTTCAGCTTGCCTCAAATACCTACCCAAAAATTGGTGCCAGCTCTCGATCTACTACTGATGCTGTCTGCAGTCGGCTTCGATCATATATTTTATAGATGCACAGTTGCCGCCTAAAAAATGGCACCGGATAAACAAGGCATAAAACAGTATTATGCCTTGTTTCGCTGTCATTCGCTTGGTGGCCGCGCGCGTGACGTTACGTCAAAGATGACCAATCTAACCAGAAGGTAATATGTAACGAACTTAATACGGATTTATTTCCACGCTTATCTCAGTTACTTAAGGTTTAAATTAGATTAAACTGTTTTCGCAATACTTGAAATAAAAATACATCTACCTATGTACGTACGTATTGACACGGGGACAATATTTTATTTGATTTTGCAAGGAACTGTGCATCTATAGAATATATGATCGAAGGTCGCAAAGTCTCTAGCGTTCATGAATTTATCTTTCGAGAAGAAAAAGCCAGGCTCTGAGGTAGCACAGCTAAGGATGCAAACGCGGAAGCGGTTTGATCAGGAGTGAAGGTGTTGTTTTATGTTGTATTTATTTTAGGACCGCACGCATTCATGTAAATAGTGGCAGACACATGTCGCGTGTGAACGAACCTCGCGCCCGGAGAATAAATAATGAGAGTACACTCAAATACATTATAAATTATAAGTAAAAAGTTAGCGGAGTAACTGACGAAGAGGTTGGACATCTTTAAAAAGTTATAATTCAGAAAAGAAAATAGTAAAGACAAAAGATGCTAGAACCGTAGTCGTTAATAAATGCTACATTGTGGCTCCGTGAGCTGTAGACCTCGAAAGTCTGTCTTTGCATAGCCCCTCTGCATACTGACCCTTGAAGTTTATCGGATGACAAAGTTGTTCGGACAAAAAGTTGCGTCTTAAGGGGCTAAATATATTTTCCGGGGTCCACTGCTTGTATTTGAAATAATATATATATTATATACTATTATACTCGTAGTAGATACGAGTAGGTACCTACAAATAAAACGGATTTGTTCAATGGATAAAGATATATGGCGCTAGCGTACCCGGTTTATACTAAATACCAACTTAAGATAAATTAATTTTTGGGGGACCAGTGCTGTCCCCATTTAAAATAAATTATTTGAAAGGAAACTGAGAGATACATCATTTAAAATTTTGTCTCTAGTAAGCCCTAGATAACCCTTCAAACTATTTTATGAACTATATTTCCAGTTTAAAGTGAGAACGTGTAGCTTTTCTTGGCACATTTGCGAAAAACGGCTACTTTTGGCGTGCGAAGAAAAGCTACACGTTCTCATTTCAAACTGTAAACAGTAGTATAGTTCATGAAATAGTTTGAAGGTTTATTAAGAGACAATTTTTTAATGATATCTCCGTATCCTCTCAAATTAATGTAGCTTAATAAGGGTATCAAAAAAGTTTTATGAAATTTTTAAATATTTTCGAAATGGCTGATATATTATATTTTTCAATTTTATAGTTTTTCAACCCCCATATTTCCGCCATATTGAAAAATTTCGAAAAACTGACTTTAAAAAACTAACTAATCTACTTAATGATCAAAACTGTTCCTAAAATTGAACGAGAATCGGTTGAGAAATGCGACCTGTGGGCGACAGCTACTGGAAAACTGGAATTCGGACGAAAGAATTTTTGCCGAAGCTGAAACGGAGACTAAAATCTATGTAAAAACTTCTTATACGAAGGTATCGTATTAAAAAAGATTTTAACGTTTTTGAGAAAAAATAATATGGGATAAGTCCGCCACATTATTTAGGTATATTAATATTTATACGACTGTAACTATTTCATGTACAACAACAACAACAACTATTGGGTCGAAAAAATTAAAGAAATAAAAAAGTGTGGAGCCCTTTTTCGTCCTTATGTTAAGGAAAATCACTGTATAATAAGTGTAGCTTTTTTCTGTTATAACTATACAAAAATACTTTTTAATACACCAGACGATATCTTTATTTTCCGTTCTGTATTAAAAGTGTTCGAATGACAGTAACGAAGTTGTTGAGAATTTAATTTCTTTGGAGGTTTTATTGAGCTTTTCAATTCACGTTAATTTGGAAGTTATTAGCATTTCTAATTGGGATATAAGAATTGATTTATTCTGGAGCTTTGATTACGGCTGTTCAAAAGTGCTTTAAGATTTTAATATCTTCTCATTTAAGATTTGCGCCTATGGGTTTTAGGCAAAAAAATATATAGAAAAAAAAAGATATATTTTTTAAAGAAAAGTATTTTCATTTCCTCCAGGGAACGTACCTGAGTATATCTATCGAAAAAAACATATTTCTTTTTCTCTTCTTTACATACACCCTGGACAGCTGGACAGACAACGTTATCTATATAACTTACGCCGCAGTTCAGAAAGACTGATCTTAGTGTATGTAGTAAATATACGAGTATATAAGTATTGTTATCTTAGTATAATACTTAATAGTGTGTATAATTTGTAAGTAGTACTTATGTATATTTAGTTCTTATTACACCATATTACTATGCAGTAGGTACCCGTTTCATTCTCCACAACTGGTTGATTGACTGGTGATAAGGTCTTAGGGTTTGAGTCCGCGTTTATAAGTATATTTGATTAATAAGTTAAAAATAAATAAATAAAATTAAAAATTATTAATTCTACAAGAAAAAATTAAAGAGATTGTTTTATATTTATGAGTGCAAGTGTACCACGACGGTACATCTTGCTGCACTAACGCTATGCACGAGTCTTTGTTAAACTGCATCACTTGAACGTGGCCCGAAGACTGATTTAATGAGGGTGTGTCTGTGTGTGTGTGTGTCTACGACAGTCTTTGTAATGTTACCACACGAATACCGAAATGTGTGACATTCCAACTGTTGTATTGTGATTGTGTCATCACAATGTGACAAGGAATTTAAAAAAGTAACATGATGAAGAAAAAGCAGGCTAATTAACTAATTGGGTAGTTTCCCTGGTCAAAAATGAAGTATTTAGTACTGTTAAGAGAATAAAACGTCACAAAATAATGTCACTTGTCATTGATTATGATTACATTAATTTTGAACGTGATTTTAAATTTTATTCATACAGAAAAACGGATTTTAAGAGTGCTATTTGACTCCAAAAAACTATGACGTCACAGTCCGATAATTCATACAAATCTCATAGAAAATGTAGTGTCTGATTTGACTTGTTGGAAACTAGCGGGTTGCAACTTCGATTATTATACTTACAAATGACAAGCTGTACTTGTTTCTTCTTTACTTCGTCTAAGCGCATTCCCCGTTGCATTCTCAGCTGTGCTGCTTCGGAGCCCGGGGTGCGCTTTCCCGCTTTTTCTTCTCCAAATATAACATGCATGTCAATCAAAGTAATATATAAGTCAATGATGTCAATGGTTACACAAGAATGCCAAAGACCTTGCAAAATGGAGAAGAAATAGCCGGAACAGTTTAAATGATTAAGCTATAGTTTTACGATCGACCGCCTGCCTAACGTTAACCCTCCTTGGGAATGCAATTGTAGCACGAGATGTTTGTGCTTAGTCCTTTAGTCGCCTCTTACGACATCCACAGGAAGAGATGGAGTGGTCCTATTCTAACCCGGAACCACACGGGTGACAAGCTGTACTTATTTATTTATTTACAAATTTTAACTTTTTACCCGACTACGGCGAAGCCAACAGCAGGCCGCTATGAATGTTTGTTTGTTTTTTTATAAAGCTTTATTGTACACAAAAAAGAATCAGATACAAAAATAGAAAAGTAAACATACAACGGCGGACTTATCCCGTATAGGGATCTCTTCCAGTCAACCGGCCAGTAATTGAGAGGAATGTTTACTTAATATGCGTTTGGGGAAGAAGTGGTTGGTACCAAAATAGCGTATAAAAAAAAGGTGAACAATATACATATAAAAATATAAACTTACACATATACAAGCCAAAAAAAACTTACATATAAGTATACATAAACTTACATATAATATAAACTAAGAACATGAAAAAGAAATTATGTAGCTCTGGGAAACTCACGAATCCTGAAAGGTATTCAAAATTTTGTTTTTGAAGGCACCTAAGGATGTTGCCATTTTAGTATCCAAAGGGAGCGAATTCCATAGGTGTGCTGCCATCACAGAGAAGGATTTAGACTAAGAGTGCGAAGAATGAGGAGGAATATTGAGACGAAGACTGTCAGCGGAGCGGAGACGGCTGTCAATTTGCTGAAAGGAAAACTTTTCACTAAGGTAATTAGGACAGGAAGAATTAAAGAACATTGAAAAGAAGTGAGAGAATGTGGTAGTTACGACGGTTTCTGATAGGTAACTAGTTAAGTTTCCCACAATATTCCGATATATGATCGTTATTTCGAAGATCATAGACGTATCTGATGCAGACGTTTTGCAGGCGTTCTAGTTTATCCAATAGTTCCTCTGTAGGATCCAAAAACACGATATCAGCATAATCTAAAAGAGGGATCACAAGTGAACGACCTAACATAGCTTTCGTATTTATAGGGAGAAAGTGTTGTAGTCTTCTCAGGGAGTGAAGAGCAATAAATAACTTCCTACTCACCTCGTTGATTTGTGGACCCCAACAGAGGGTTACGTCAAATATTATCCCCAAGTTTTTCACAGTTGATTCGAATGGTATGATGTTACCGTCAAGGTGAATGCTGGGTAAACTGGAGTTGTGGACTTTGCTAATGAAATGAGGACTGCCGATAATGATCGCCTGGGATTTATCTGCGTATGTATACAGGGACTAACAAAATATACTGAAACTATTTTAAGGGTGAATACAGTCCATGATACTGAACAACTTTCCCCAAGGAACATATATCAAAATATGAAAAATAATTTTTGGCCTCCCATAGAAATTGACCGATCAGCTGATCGGAGTCTGTATGAAAAGCCAAAAATTATTTTTCATATTTCGACATATGTTCCTTAGGGAAAGTTGTTCAATATCACAGACTGAATTCACCCTTAAAATAGTTTCAGTATATTTTGTTAGACGTTATATATGTATGTATGTTCGTCGGCTGTCCGCTGGTTATAGGCTATTTCAAAAATATATACATTATTAGATATTGCTCCCTGCTCTGCTTGCATTACCTGGATAAACGTACTTTTAAGTATGAATTTTTCCGTAGTCGGGTTTTGGTATGTGAAACGCTCAACCCGCTCCACGCTACGCATCGCAAGAGAAAATATTATTCGCACTACGAATAATAAATTCTCTATCAATAAACAAAAGGGATTATTATTCGTAGTGTTCGCATCATTATTATAACAGTGACTTAAACTTTTAATATAACAATGTATTTGAACTCCTAGGCCTAGTGAAGACCGACTTGGACAATACCGGTAAGCAGGCCTTCATTTCACCCTTTTGCATATTCCTTCTCGAGTTCAAATTACCCTTACGCATCCCGCTTCTCTCCCGCTCCGCTTCCCGCTACCGCTCTTACAGTCCAAAATCGCTCTCCTGCTGATCCATTTTGGTGAAACTATATCTTGTTGATCATAAGGTTTTAAAGATATATACTATAGAATTCGTCTTTCTTTGACAGCCCTTACTGTAGGTATCAAGTCCAACATTGGTCTGCTATGTTGGACTTGATAAATCAAAAGTATATTTTTACTTTGGAATAATAAAGCTCGTTCCTCCTTTTATTTTATTGATAAATAAATAAATAAAATAATAAGGGGATTTGCCAATAAATAAATAAATAGATAAGGACTAATCACACTGATTGAACTAAACCCAAACTAAGGTTTAAACTTGTATTATGGGCTACTAACTCAACGATACTATAATATATTTTATGATAAATAAGTTTAATATAATATTATTATATATAGGTAAACACTCAAGACCCAGGACAAACAACAAAAAAAGGAAAGGACTGAAAGAGATTCCTGTATGGGATAAGTCCGCCGTTGTATGTTTACTTTTCTGTTTTTATAATTCTGCTTCTCTTTTGTGTACAATAAAGCTTTAAAACAAACAAACAATTTTGAAAAAGGCTACTGTCCAACTTGTGCTGACTGGGGATCGACCCCAGAACCTCGGGAGTGGTGGACTGGCGTTTTAACCAGTACGCAACGCTAGGCAGTCAGGTTGGTGTAGAGTAACGCTGCTGCCCGTTCTCTGTTATTTATAACTCCTTTAGTCGCCTCTTACGACACCTGGGGAGAGGAAAGAGGTGGTGACAATATGTATTCTACTTTGCTGTCACCACACAGCTAGTCTAGCTAGAGAAGACTATCTATCTATATTTAAGAGCTATGCTCTGGTCGGTGGAGTATGAATTATTTTCCATTTGTCTCTCATCCGCCAGCTGTTTTACTTCGCTGTACGACACGACGATCACCTTCTCCTTTATCTGTTTCATGTAGCTATGCCTCGGTCTTCCTGGTCCTCTTTTCCCTTCTATCTTTCCTTTAATGATAGTCTGAAATCAAAACCACTTGGATGTAAAATCTAGCCAATTTGGTACACACACAATATAACATACGAGTAGAAAGCAGGCGTTTGCCATACGAATCGGAGTTTGTGGGTTCCAATTCCACTGGGAAGCATACTTTATGAAAAGTTGTTTCCAGTCTGGTTAGGATATTTCAAGCTTGAATCACCTGATTATCCTAGGAATACCTACATAACCTATCCTAGGATTGGTTCTGGTCTACCCTTTGGGTTGCGGAGGTCAGACGGCAGTCGCTCTGTGTCAAAACCAGTAATCTTGTCAAATCACCTAGGTCAGGTTAGGTCCCTGGAGTCTACCGCTACCGCTGAGGATGCAATCTGAATACGATCTGATGATGATGGGATACTACTGGCAGCGTATGCCAATACAATCTAGCAAAAATCGTTAAACGCTAATGGTGCAACGTGCAACAGCAGGGTACGTTGGCTTTTATCGCCGTCGATTGTCGTTCAAAAACTTGGCAACGGGCCAGAAACTTTCACATTTTTTAAACAAATCCTTTATTACAAGCTTTTATTTAGTTTCAGTCCCGTTGTGTGTGTCGAGTCTACCATTGGAATCCGACAGACAAAATCTCAGAGAATGCTAGAACGACAGTAACAGCGACAGAATTCGTAATCAAATCTTGCAAGATAGGTAAAACCCACTTCCCATTATTCGATGGGGCTAAAACTTCAATACTTAAGTATATTTCGATGTTTCCCCATACATATGATTTAGGGATTTTCAAGGCAAGAGTGAATAGGCATTTTTTGAGTCTGCGTGTAACAGCTTAGACCTCATCTTAGCTTCCCATCAGGCTAGATAGAGGTCTAACGCACTCAAACTTCTAATAAAAAAAATTTTTGTTGGGTAACAAACAATGCATTGTTATGGACTTGAAAGCAAAATATAAGGGTGTAAAAGTTTTCTATATAGATGGTCAAAAATGATATAATACACTATTATTCTCTTTCAAGTTCATATTTTGACTGTGAAAACCAATTACAATCCTAGAGATATATGCGATTTTTTTATAAGTTACACAATTTTTTACCGAAATCTGTCATGTCGTTTCAAAATAAAACGTAGACTACGTTTGTTATTGGGAATTCTGATTCTGTCTAGGGTAAGGGGGACTCTTAAGGAGCACTTGAAACTTTTAAGTTCATTGTTGTACATAAAAGCTTGTTTTTAGGGTTCCGTACAAAAAATTAAAAAACGGAACCCTTATAGGATCACTCGTGCGTCTGTCTGTCCGTCCGTCTGTCACAGCCAATTTGCTCCGAATCTACTAGACTGAACCAGGTGAAGGTAGAATGTTGTAATCCTATGACTTAAAAAGATATGTGCAAAGTAAATAAATATTTTTTTAAAATAAGGGTCATTTTCGGGGGACAAATTAGGAAATTAAAAAAAAAAGTATTGCAAACCTTACTGTGTCATAATATCAAATGAAAGGGCTCGTTATGAGGATCTCAAATATAATTTTGTAAAATGAATAGTTTTGATTTTATTCATGAAAGAAGACGAAAATTGACCAATCCCCCCCCCCCCTGATCTCCGAAACTACTAAGCCTAAAATTTTGAAAAAAAAATACAAAATATAGTTCATGCTTGTAGATTACAGGAAAACCTATAATAATTCAATCAATTGTACGGAACCCTCTCCACGCGAGTTTAACTCGCACTTGGCCGGTTTATTTAAAATATTATTTTAAATAAATACTTGTTAAGAAAAGTAAATTCCAGCTATACAAGTATTACCGTTGCAGTATGACTGTACGTCTGTCAGGCATCAGTTCGATCCTCACTAGACGAGACTTGTACCTCTGAGTTTGTACTCATGTACCGTACTATCACCACCTACTTCCGGTGAAGGAAAACATCGTAAGGAAACCTGCACACTAGTTATGTAGAGTATTATATTTTTAGCTTTCCATACGAACTCGGATTAGCAAATCGGTCAACTTTTTTTTCATATTTCGAGCTGTCCAGTATTATGACTGAATTCCATTGCCGTAAATAGGGCGGTGCCACCGGTGCCCAGGCACGGGGCGTTGACTCATGGAAGCGCAAGAAAGGCCTACATCAGTTCTAAAAAAAAAGATTTTTCTTCCATGGCCACTAATTTCTGGCGACGGGGGGGGGGGGGGGGGGCAGTTATAGCACTGCTGAATTCACCTTTAAAATAATTTTAGTATATTTATTAGACGTTATATTGATAGCTACGTCAAATGCCTTTAGTTGACAGCTTGAAAAATCTGAAACATATGATAAGAAGAAGTAGAAGAGTGACGTGTTTTTATAACCCATTTGTTTATGAAAAGCGAGCTCCCGACGCTCGCCACGCCGCGCCGCCGTTCTCCGTTGCAGTAACGTCACTAATTGTATGAAGGAAGGAGTAAAACGGTGTGCGTTGCTCTATTTAGGTCTTATGGCTTGCGGCTAAGTCAAGCATTACATTGGGCCAGTGGCTACTGGGCCCAGTTGTATGACTTGTTGTGGTAGGCATTGAAATTGTGCGAGGCGTTATTTTATTATACGCTTAGACCATACAATTTACGTTATAAATTTTAATTAGTGCATTATAAATTAAAATATGTGGCAGACCCATGCCTACGCAACTGGTTCTTCTGAAAACCAGCGATTTGGGTTTTGGCTTCAGAAAGGCTCGACATTATGCTGAGAGTAACCATTTTGGTAGCATATTTTGTTTTTCTTTCATATTAAATGTAGTTTGTTGTATTTTTATGCTCCAAAAAAAGATTTTTTATTCTATTTTAAATAAAGATGTTTGTTCCTTTAGACGGCCCAGTAGTACTAAATATTACCGTGTAGGTAGGTGTTCCTTTACTACATATATCTTTTCTAACAATTCATCGTAATTAGAAAGGGGCTTAGGTACTAGTCCTAATAGGCATAGGACTATACTTGTTTCAAAAAAAAATATTTTACTTAAAAAGTTTTATCGTGAATGTGTGCAGTAATTTCAGCACATCTCCGTGTGCTTAAATTACTGCACACACGTATAGGCACTTTATTATACATCGTATTAATGAAAGAACGCAAAACCTCTCAGATGGTACCTCAGCCCATGTAACTGAACAAATTTTGTTCAACAACTTTCACGAAACTAAAAAAAAATAATTTGAATTTTCACACAAACTGACAAGCTGATCAAGTCAATTTATATGAAAATCCGTTTTTTTTTTTTTGGATTTCGTGAAAGTTTAACAAAACTTTCAATTACATGGGCTGAGGTATAATATCTGAGAGGTTTTGCGTTCTTTCATTAACACGATGTATATTAAGTGTATGTTTGTTACTCGCACGAATGATTTTTGTAAATACGAGTAAGTATTGCTTAGATTGAGACTAACAGCAACAGCTTTTTACTCGTCATTCTAACGTCGTCTTAATATGAAGTATTTACCAATGGCCGATGGACAAAAGGGTTCTCGAACTTCTCTAATACCAGCAAGCACATGCAGCGTAGGGTACCTACTAAGTGGTCGGACAATCTTAGCAAGGTTGCAGGAAAGAGACCGTTCAAGTATTACGCAAGCACCTAAATGAGATGGGGTAGTCTTTGATTTGCTTATTTTTGATGACATAGGCCGGGTCTGGACTTCCACCACGTCAGTTATATTTTTTAAATTTCTTGGCAATGTTTTAATAAACTGATTTGATATTATACAGACAGTAAAATAATATCTACGAACAATATATGTACTTGCTCATGAAATAGTTAAATTTTTAACAAAAAAACAACCGACTTTAATTTTTTTAAGGAGTTTCTTCCATATCTCCAAAGTTTTTCGTCGTATCTTCACCAAATTAAAATGGAACCAACTTGGTAGTAGCTTTCAAATAAAAAATGAATCATCAAAATCGGTTCACAATTGGCGAAGATATCGCGTGACAAACATACATTAAAAAAAAACATACAGTCGAATTGATAACCTACTCCTTTTTTGAAGTCGGATAAAAAATTGAAATACTTAAGCAGATGTTGTATAAAATAGAGCAAGCGCTTACGTAAGCATACCGAGATTTGCTTACATTTGCTGACAAGGGGGTGGGGGGCTTAAAATGGCTAAAATTCTGCTTACGTTATACTTGAATTGTCAAAACGCTGGATGCAGGCCGCGTCCAAATGGTACTTATGGAAAACCTTGAAGAAAGTCTATGTCCAGAAGTGGACTTCATGTGGCTGATCCGCTAATATAATGACTCGTCATCGCCACGTTCTAAACGCAAATAAACGCGACCAATATGAAAAGTCCTCTCATGAGTATCTCGAGCGTAATTAAAGTCATGTGTGTGCGTTTATCGCCTTCAATTCTAGATTTTATTATCTTGCAATGATTGCAGCGCGTTGCGCTTGCGCATGAAATTAATGATAACTTTCACCCCGATGCAAAAAGAGGGTTGTTACATGATTGAAGTGACTGTCTGTGTGTCGTAACTCCCGAATAGGAAGAACCGACTTTGATATAACTAGTTGTTAGGGTTCCGTACAAAAAATGAAAAAACGGAACCCTTATAGGATCACTCGTGCGTCTGTCTGTCCGTCCGTCTGTCACAGCCAATTTGCTCCGAATCTACTGAACCGAATCAGGTGAAATTTGGTAGGATGGTGTAATCCTATGACCCAAACACATATGTGCAAAGTAAATATTTGTTTTCAAATAAGGGTCATTTTCGGGAGATAAATTAGGAAATTGAAAAAAAAAGTTTTGCATACCTTGCTGGTGTCATATATCAAATGAAAGGGTTTATTATGAGAATCTCAAATATATTTTTGTTATAATTATAAAATAAATAGTTTTGATTTTATTCATGAAAGAAGACGAAAATTGACCAATCGCCCCCCCCCCCCCCCCCCCCCCTGATCTCCGAAACTACTGAGCCTAAAATTTTGAAAAATATACGAAATATTTTTCTTTGCTTGTATATTACAGGAAAACCTATAAGAATTCAATCAATTGTACGGAACCCTCTCTACGCGAGTTTAACTCGCACTTGGCCGGTTTTATTGGTTACTAAGATTACTTTATCAAGCGTTGTTAGTTATGTTTGATCGAAAAAAGTAAAGGTACTTAGCTTTAAGTTCATCCGTTTTACAGATAAGGAAAGCCAAGGATTTTTTTTAAGGTTTAATAAAACCGGACCCCTTATATGATCACTCACTTAATGTCTGTCCGTCCGTCTGTCACAGCCAATTTGCTACGAAACTACTGGACCGATTGAGTTGAAATTTTGGAACACATGTAAGTCAGTGACCCAAAAACGGACGTATAAAGTCGTAAAGTAAAAAACGTAAAAGAATTCCAAATATGGGGGCCACTTATCGAGGGTAAATTAAATATAAATAAACCGGCCAAGTGCGAATTAAACTCGCGCGGAGAGGGTTCCGTACAATTGATTGAATTAACTAGAGTCTTAAAGACTTAAAGAATAAAGTCACTATTGATTTATTGTGAAAACCTGAATGACCAGTGGTGCAATACTCGCGACTACGATAGTGACGATAGTGAATAATGAATAATAATTGTATTGACATGAAAATATTTATAATTTATGACTATTAATGTTTTGAAATTGAAATTATTGCTTGATGTATCTGTGTATTATTATTTTTTAATTTTATCTTATATTTATATAATGCATGTGTGATAAATGTAATAGATGTAAGTCGTTTTTATCACAATAAACAATTAAACAATAAACAGGTTTTCTTGTAATCTACAAAGAGTTCCGTTTTGTCAATTTTTGTACGGAACTCTAAAAATAAAGTTTTGTGATCGTATAGGCGAAATTTGACCCCAGGCCCAGTAGTTTCGGAGATAAGGGGTATCTCCAAAAATACTAGGCCTAAAATTTTGAAAAAATAATTAATATAGTTTTTCACGTATAGATTCAGGAAGCTTTATTAGAAGCACGGAACCCTCTTCACGCGAGTTTAATTCGCACTTGGTCCGTTTATTTAACTTTTTACTTGCAGTATTACAGTGGAGTTGAGTATCTCGATTACTCACCTCTCCCGTTGTGTTTATACTATGTTTATACAATTAGGTAGACAACGAAATAAACATAGAGTCACTACCTATTTAAATATTTAGATTCTGATACGTCCAACGAACGAGCGATATGTGAATAGTCCTAATCATCAATAAATAATACAAACAACCCTAGTTTGCTGACAGTTTCCGCTCGTTATCAATGCAGCTGCTGATAAGCGCTGTTGCAGGCTGTCGCATTACGATGTGATGTGAGTGTGCACACATCTGTGTTAGTGCTGACAGTGCTGATCCGAAAGACCTAATGATGATGTCCTTTTCAGTTTTAAGGACTTTCTCAATTAGTTAATGAATATAAAATAATAACTAACTTAACTATTTCGTACCTATATCGTGTGATTAATTTGTTCCATGTTAATGCATTTATACAACGTGGAAGGGACATACCCATATTTATTTTATTTATTCAAGTACACTTGGAAATTTACAAACATACACATAAAAAAAATAAGGAAAACATAGTACTTAGGTGCTACTTATTTCTAAAGAAATTTCTTCCAGTAGACCCGCGAGAGGAAAGGGGAAAAAAAAAGGTAATTGGCGTGTACCTACAATACAAAACTAAATAAATAAATAGACAAGATATATACCTACATAAACATACATAAATATACTTACATAAATACATAAATTAATATATATTCATAAAGCATATATACAATAAATACATATGTTAATATTTCTAAATATATTAGGATGATAAATACAGATAGTGATCTTTTACTCGTTTCTTGAACGTCGTTATGGTTTTAGACTCGAATGCTCGGTGGTAGCTGATTCCATAGCCTAACTGCCTGCACGGAAAAGGAGTGAGTATATGTAGTGGTGCTATGTGTTGGGAAATGAAGGATGGATTTACGGGCAGATCTACAAGGAGCGTCGACAGAACGTGCGAAAGAAAACCGTTCACGCAAATAAGGAGGATATGAGGGATTGTAAAGGGCGTTGAAGAGGAGGCAAAGGATTCTAGTGTTCCGGCGAAGACGGATGGGGAGCCACTTGAGTTGTTTGCGAAAGTCAGAGATGTGGTCAAATTTCCTTAAGCCAAAGATAAAACGAATACACAAATTCTGCAAACGTTCAAGCTTAGTAAGAAGCTCTTCTGTAGCGTCAAGGAAACAGGCATAGTCAAGAAGTGGGAGTAATAAATAATAAATTGAACTACGGTCTATACAAGATCATTATAGTATATTGAAATTAAAATCACAGCCGAAAAACAACAAAAAAATTCGACATTCCCATACCAATCGCCCAGGCGGCTACACACTTTTGTATGGAAATGTCGAATTTTTTTTTTGTTCTTCGGCTTTTATTGTAATTTCATTATACTTTAGTGATCTAGTATAACCCGTGGTTCGATTTATTACGGGTATGTCCCTTCAACTTTGTATACATTGAATTATTAGTTCATAATTAGTTTAAGGTGAAGATATAGGCAAATGGCCTTGAAGTGTGAAATAAATTGTTAACTCGTAAATATGGTGATAATTTCCATATAGCTCTTCGTCATGCACTAGATGATAGCCCTTTAAATTATTTTATGAACTGCCGTTGAAACTATTATTGGTGATCCGTCTACCTTAAAAACTTGCCGTGGCCACTTTTGGCGGAGGCAAGTTTTAAAGCTAGACGGACTAATGTAAATACTTTCAACGTAGGTTGACTAGTGCATGACGAAGAGCAATATGGAAATGACCTCCATATTTAAGAGTTAAAAATTTATTTCAAATGAGGGCGCCACTTCAAGGCCATTTGCCTATACCTTCACCTTAAGTTAAAAATGCATTTTGGTCGGGTAATTCATTAATAAGGTACGAGCTAAGTGTTCGTGTGAAAGTACTGGTTCTTATTCTGTGCTCTAACAAACAAGATTAGTATCTTTCTAGTTGCTGCTTACGTAGGTGCCGCTATGCCCAAGGCCGGTGTTTCGACACAGCTCGGATTGACGGTCCGTACCGTGGGTGAAATTGATCGCAGCGACCACCGTGAAATGACCATTAACTGTGATCTGTATTGGCTATTTTATTTACTTACACGGTTTTCTTTTATGATTAAACGTTATGAAATCCCAGGCAATTTGGGCTAGTTTCTGATAACTACGAGTACTTTAGGCCAATTTCGACGTTTATTGAACAAGCACGGGAAGTTAATAATAAAATAAACAAATTAATTAAAAAACACAAGAACACATTTTTTTTTTAATGGGACAAATCACACTGATTTAGCTAGCCCCAAACCACGGAGGTCGTCAAAACTTTTTACAAAAATTGATAACCGTCGATAAATAAGGCTACAGCAAACTTCCCCCTTTCCTCCCCGATTTTATTCAAAATCGGTTGAAAAATGCGACCTGTAGGCGAGAACAGACAACAGACATACGGACAAGAGCAGTGTTTGACAATTGTCAAAACTGAGACGATTTGCTTGCCCCACTCGCTCGGTTAATAAAAAGCCCTAGTAAATCGCTGCCTCATGGTAACGTGCCCAGAAGCCGTGCCAGAAGGCTGGCAACATTGCCATTTTGAATGCAATTCTAATCTCTTGTGCCAGATGCCAATGAAGTTCTCTCAGTCTTCACTTCGTTTTTGGCATTCCAAGTATTTTTATTAATAGCATTATAAGGCGTATTTCCTTGGCATGAAATTAGATAATAAACGGGCAAGTGCGAGTCGGACTCGTACATGAAGGGTTCCGTACCTCCGTGCAATGTTTTAAAGCGCTAAAGAAACACGTTTCTTGTATGACGACCCCCTTTAATTTTTAACTTTATCTTATTTTTAGTATTTGTCGTTATAGTAATACATAATCGGTGAAAATTTTAAGTGTCTAGGTAATTCCATTATAAAGATTTAGTTAAAAACGCTGAAAAAAAAACACGTTTTTTGTATGACGACCCCCTTTAATTTTTAACTTTTTTTATTTTTAGTATTTGTTGTTATGGCGGCTATAGTTATACATAATCGGTGAAAATTTCAAGTGTCTAGCTATTATGGTTCAAGAGATAGAGCCCTGTGACAGATGGACAGTTCGACAGACGGACAGACAGCGGAGTCTCAGTAATAGGGTCCCGTTTGCACCCTTTGGGTACGGAACCCTAAAAATCAAAGAGCTGAACTAATGTGCAATAAAAGTATTTCAAATTTCCTTTCGGGCTTTGAAAATAATCATCCAAAAATAGCGTTTGACTACAGTTGAATACAATCAACTCTGAACTCTACTATCTTAGTTTTAAAGTCATAATTAAGTGAGGATTAGTGTAATTAATTAAGACTTGACAGTTTTATATTACAGAAGTGGTTGAGAGTGGTTATTTTTAACTGCTACTTATTCACGAGCTGTTAAAAGTTTAACTTTCCGTTTTAGGAAATCGTTGCGTTAACTAAGAGTCATTACAATTCCAAAAAAAAATATATTTTTGTTAGTAACTTCTGCGTTATTTTGCATAGGCTATTTGCATTTAGTTGAATTTATACATCTACAAGTCTTTTTAGGGTTCCGTACCAAAAGGCTGCAAACGGGACCATATTACTGAGCCTCGCTGTCTGTCCGTCTGTCCGTCTGTCTGTCCGTCTGTCACAGGGCTCTATCTCTTGAACCGTAATAGCTAGACACTTGAAATTTTCACCGATTTATGTATTACTGTAGCCGCTATAACAACAAATACTAAAAATAAAAAAAACTTAAAAATTAAAGGGGGTCGTCATACACGGAACGCGTTTTTTCAGCGTTTTTAACTAGATCCTTATAATGGAATCAACTAAATAATTGAAATTTTCACAGATTATGTATTGCTATGACCACTATAACAACAAATACTAAAAATAAGATAAAGTTAAAAACTAAAGAGGTCGTCATACAAGAAACATGTTTCTTCAGCATTTTAAAACATTGTACGGAGGTACGAAACCCTTAATGTACGAGTCCGACTCGCACTTGCCCGTTTTTTAGTCTCCACTACTCTGCAGGAGCACGACCGTCTCTGTACTACCAGAGCCATATATTAGCCAGAGCTCTTAGCTCTTGTAGGTATTCATACCGTACCACAGAAGACTGTAAGAGTACCTATACCGTACTTAAGCATCTTAAAGATATTGTGTCAACTTAAAAATATCAGGAAACAGAAATAATAAAATCAAGGTGAATTGACTGTATTAAATATTGAACAATTTAACTCAATTCTCTCTTTTCAACTCTATTTTCTTAATGTCTCTCGAAAAACTTCGTGTTTCTTCGGAATAGCCACATGGAAGTATATAGAGTTGTTATTACTCCTATTAACCAATTAAGGCCGTACCTAAATTTTCCGGGGTCCAGTGCATGGCAATGGGGGCACCCATTTAAAATAAATCATTTTAAAGAAATCATTTAAAATTTTGCAACTATCAAGTCCTAGATAACCCTTCAAAGTATTTTATGAACTACTGTTTACAGTTTAAAGTGAGAAAGTTAAGCTTTACTACGCACATTTGCGAAAAACGGCCACTTTTGGTTGCAAAATTTTAAATGATGTCTCCGTTTTCTTTGAAATGATTTATTTTAAATGGGGGCAGCACTGGACCTCAGAAAATTCAGGTACGGCCTTAATTTAAATAGGTCGACTCGCGTGACGTGGTCGGAAAAGGCCGATCAGGTTTTTATCGATTTTGATGGTCATCACAGAACTTTATCTCTCTTTTTTACTTTTTATTATGAATACTACTAACGTACAGAAGTCTTACTTAGCAAAGAAATATAAAGAAATATCTACTCAATGTGGCTAGCGATATGGTTTAATTTAGCTCACGTCAGAACTCAGCACCTTTTCGCATAGATACCTAGACATCCATTGCAAGTCAATTTCATCCTTATTACTCTGGATAAACGATTCGTATAACTGAATTTACCACCTGGAGGGGCCGCCTGCGCGCATAGTAATAGTGTAGGTACATTTTCGATACTTAAACGGGGACTGACACAGGCGTGATATAACTAATACTTACATTATAAGCATTTTAAAGTGTATCTTAGCATTTTTAAAATGTATGTATGTAACTAGATACAAGCTTTAATTAATTATTGTATTTGGACCGTGGGTTGTTTGTAGTTTTGTTCCGATTTATTTATATGTCGATGCACGTATGTATTGAGTCTTCAATAGCGCCGGCACCACGCGTGGGCCGTGGCCAACGGTTCCGTTGATTAATGTGTAGACTAAGACGTAAGAGACAGCGAGCAAATGCCTCAAAGTGGAAGAACATATTGTATTTATGGTCTCAAATTTTTGTAATAGAATTAGATAGAAGTACAGAGGATATTTTATTTCAGAGCGCATATTTGTACAGTAAGGTCAGTTATACGAGTAATAATGATTACATTAAGTATCTAAATAAATCAGCCAAATGCGTGTCGGGACATGGAAAGTTTTTCCATAATTTTACATGTTTTCTTCATTTTCAACAATTTACAACTCCAAATACGTACCTTATTGTTTTCTAAGAATTATGTTTTTGGTGCGAAACAGGTACATTTTATAGTAGGCGGCAGTAACTCTTAAATTACCAAAGCTTACTTAGCCGGTGCAGGTAAAGTTCATTACTTACATAGGTAGGTATATGATTGCTTTTTAGTTTTTTTTTACGCTAATATTTTAGTTTTTTCTTGCCACAGCCTGTGCCTTAACCCAAGCGACCGTCGTCCATTGATATCGATCTAACCATTCATATTTCAACAGCCTCTTCCTCCGTTACTTGTCCATCTGCAGCCGCAGTCACGTTTTAACGATCTCTGTGCTATATTTAACTTTTATGAACTACGGTTTTAACTTCTTTTTCTTTGTCAATGGATTCTATTGATGGAAGTAACGATCTTCTATCGACAAAAATAAAGTTCTCTAGAGGATCGTTATAAAATTAAGCAAGATCGTTTAGGGTTCCTTAGTAAACAGGGAAATAAATATAAATCTTTAGGTTTTAAATTTTTAGGTTACTTAGCTCTCATGTAAAGTAGGAATCAATTTCTTTTCTTGACAACCCATGATGTTAAGTGTCGTTGGTTGGTTACCAAGGTTGGTTATTATTATTATATTACTTACAATATTTTTGAAAGACCTATTGGTCTTTCAAAAATATTGTAAGTGTGTGTGTTCACACATTTTTCAAGGATTTCAAGAGATATCCCAATTGTTACGGATTATCTCTTCCCATTTACTTAACTATTTTCACTTTGGATCTTTAGACTTACGGTAATGTATGTAATGTATATATGTAATCTTAGCAAATAAATTCATTGTACATATTTATAACTCGTCACTATTTTTATTCCTTTTAGGGTTCCGTACCCAAAGGGTGCACTATTACTGAAACTCCACAGTCTGTCCGTCTGTTACAGGGCTCTATCTCTTGAACCGTAAAAGCTAGACACTTAAAATTTTTAACGGATTATGTATTACTGTGGCCCGTATAATGTAAAAGGAACTTTAAGTTAAAAATTAAAGGGGTCGTCATACAAAATATGTTTTTTTTTCAGCGTTTTAAAACACTTTTGGCACTTGACCATTACGTTTTGTACAATATTTATATGGATGTATAAATCAAAAATCGTAAAGTATATCGTAGTCGATAAGTATAGACAGTTCATTCAAACAAGACAACACATAAAAACAATACAAACTAATTTTCACCTGTTTTCCGCCACTCACATAACATTATCCATAAGAACCTCGCATTTCTCACGCCAACAGCAAGAGCTTCGTACTACCTCTATAATTATTTCAATTAGCCTAAAGCCATGTAGTTACTCAGTCGTAAAAGTCATGTCATTCTCAGATTCATCGTAGGAAATCTAGTTCATTTATTTATTTACCAATTTATGTACACGGACAATATATACAGAGAATACATAAACAAAAAGTTGTACAAAGGCACTACTTATCTCAAAAGAGATCTCTTCCAGTAGGCCCGTGAGAGGAGATGTTCATATATGAAAGGCATACAGGCGTGTTCGTTAAATAAAGGAAGAAGAAATTAACATACTATGAAACTACAGATAAACATACATATACATATGTTACATACATACTTATGTGATAATTATGACACCAATTACATGTAGTTAATCATAATTAAGGTATTTATCTCCTTTTCTGTTCAGTTTATTTGTAATAAATCTTAACTTAATTCATATAAATTAATTTTAATAAATAAATACATAACATGCTAATTTTAAAAATTCTATCTGCTTTCCGCTGTTTATACGAATCTAGTTTAAATGTTTAAGATGGTATATTTTAAATGTGAAATTTTGTAACTAGCAAAAACAATGTAGGTAAATAAAGTTTAAAAATACAATACAAAACAAATAAAATAAATAAAAATCACGAGCGAGAGATGTAAAAGTAGAGTGCGTAACGGAAGTGCATATATCTAGCAGTAGCGTGCATTTCATACAGACACATAAGAATTTGTCTACCCTGTGCTACCCTAATATAATGTCGGATACTAATATACTAGCCAAAAATTTATTTTGTTCGATATGGACTCATTCTCGCAATTTAGGCAACATTAGTGTCTACCCTGTAAAAATAGTTGTGCACGTCACTGCTGTCTGAATACTGTCTTCTATTCTACATACATGAATTTTTCGGGGTCCAGTGCTGCCCCCATGTGAAATAAATTATAAGGAAATGGAGATATCATAAATGTTGTCTTGATCAAACCCTAGATAACCTTTCAAACTATGTTTTGAACTAATGTTTACAGTTTAAAATGAGAACGTTAAGCATTTCTTAGCATTTTTGCCAAAAGTGGCAGATTTCCGCAAAATGCTAAGAAAAGGTTTACAACAGTAGTTCATCAAATAGTTTGAAGGGTTATCTACGGCTTCAATAAGACAATTTTTTAAATGATATCTCTGTTTCCTTTCAAATAATTTATTTCAAATGGGGGCAGCATTGAACCCCGAAAAATTTATGTATCCCCTTAAAGTAGGTACTAACAGTTAGTACCTACTTAAGGGGATACATACATTTTCACTTTACAGAGATATCATTTAAAAAATTGTCTTTGTGAAGCCCTAGATAACCCTTTAAACTTACTAAGTATAAACCGGGTACGCTAGCGTTATCTTTATCCATTTAACAAATCCGTTTTATTTATAGGTACCTACTCGTATCTACTACGAGTTTAATAGGTAGGTATTCAATAACCTGTACTTACCTAAAAGTAGATAAGCACTGATAACGATAGCAAGGAAAACAGTTTGATTGGTCACTTTGTATCAGTCAAAATTATTGGGATATATTGAGCTATTCAACAAATAAGGACTCTATTTTTTGATTGGTTTGATTGATTACATTAATTTGATCTGTTTAGTGTTTATTTACCATTAACTTTAAGTACATTGTTTCTCAATGTTATTTTCCTACCCTACATTTTTATTCAAAGGATAATCCTACCTGTTGAACACTTAGAGCATTAAACCAATTTTTTGGTTTAATGCTCTAAGGTTGAACACAATCAAGTTTTGTAATTCTATCATTGGTCAAAGATTAAGACATATGGTATCGAGTTTATAAAATACCTAGGACATAATAATAAGTCAACATAACGTAATGTACCACTGCGTACAGTCTTAAAAACTGTGCTACGTAGGTTAATATTGGCTTATATACGAAATGTACAGTTTAAAAAGGTTCTCAGGCAAAAATAAGAAAATATACATAACACTTTCTGGCGCAGTCGGTAATAAGAATAAACTTAAGAACATGCTTCCTAATGTTCTCATAATTAGTGCTCTGTTTAATAACTGGGTAACAGCCATTTCCATATCTCGAATGCATAACACTTACCTCAAAATGCAATCAAATGCAAACAAGATTGTTTATAACTGTTGTTTTTTAACTAAATACATTTTATGTATGCTAAGTAATACCATAATAAGCGCCAAGTAGGTCCCTACTACATACTTACGCATTTTTGACCGTTATTTGCTTTCAAGTTCATTGTATTTTTAGTATTAATATTTCCATTATCACACTTTCCCATTTTATTTGTACAAAGTTTTAATTTTAAGAGAAAGGTAGTAAGTAAAGTAGGTAGATATGTAGTTGTAGTACAACTACTTGTACATAGGCATTAACTGTTTAGGTTTTACGTGTCTTTCAAAGCACGGAGAAGTTCTAGATACGCAGAGCAATAATGCGCACCGATCCAGGTAAAACCCGCACCCAGTGCTGATCCTAACAAGCTTATTTGCCAGGCAAATAAAAAAAAACGACTTTCAAGCGTTCGTCCCCAATTACTTTTGAAGATTTAAACCGATTTTTATTAAAAAGACCGATTTCTTAATCTACAAACCCTTTCATTTGACACCCCACTCAGGCATATTTACATACTTTTGGGTTGCTCACCCAAACTTTCACCCCCATAAGTTTTAAACCGCTGAACCGATTTCCATCAAACATGCATAAGAACCATCTCGACAGACAAGGCTTTCGTATAAAATAAACGCATCGAAATCGGTCTATTCGTTTAGGAGCTACGATGTCACAGACAGACACACAGATACACAGACACAGACACGTCAAACTTATAACACCCCTCTTTTTCATCGGGGGTTAAAAATAGGTACGAAGACCCAACTAACACGAATTGAATTAATTACAAACAGGGCTTGCGCTAGAAAGCAGTTTGGCGGGAAAATGAAAGTGTAGCCTCCGCCAGGTTTTTCTCAGAAGCTAATCGCAGTAATTGTATGCAATTATGAGATTTTATGTGCAGCGTAGGCTTCAATGAAATTAGTAGGTACGTAAGAACTGTGTGAAAGGCAGATACAGCGTTTTTCTTTTAGCCAATCGCGTAAGACAATAATATTTTATGATATTCGCTAATAGGCGTGGATAAAATCTTAAATTTAAATAAAGGAATAAGTATTTATTTTTAGGTTCATTTTACCTACCTATTTTAGTGCGAGACAAAAGGGCAAAAATCGGGGAATAAGGGAAAATAAATATTGCAAAAAAATCGCAAAGAAAAGGTGCTTTTAAATAAATAATTATATTTTCGTTGAGTAGACGCAGCACATGAAGTTTGACGACCTCCGTGGTGTAATGGTTATCATATCACGATAGTTCGCCAATCCGGAGGTTCTGGGTTCGATCCGGCCAAGGCTAGTTGGAAGATGACCTTTTTCAAATTGTCCTGGGCCTTAGGTGTTTATCTAATTTATGTATTAGTTATAAACATGTAAGTACAAGAAGGTTTGGTCATTATGTATCTATTCATCGTCATCATTGTCATCAGATCTTTTTAGTCTCTACTGCAAGAGCACGACCCTCTCTGTGGTACTACCAGATTCGAGCTATACTTGTCCAGAGGAGCCAGAGGATTTGGCCTACACTCTCCACGTTATCATTATTTAATTATTTATTTATATTTTACACTAATTTTATCTCAACCTCTAGGGGGGTAGCTGCCCCTCCCTGACCTTTAGCCACGCCCTTGCTAAGCAGCTAGACTAATATTTCCTAAATCAGAAACGGGTACAATGTAACACACTTGTACTAGAAACAAACTATATTTGACACACCTTAATGACTCTCCTCGCCTCAACAATCCAAACTCCGGACTCCCACGGACGCCCAAACTAGCCGAGTTTAGCCTAATAAGTAATTAGCTAGCGTTATATCCGACTGGAACGACCATAGCAAACAGAAGGTTGCTGCTCATTAGCTAGCGTTATATCCAAATCCGACTGGAAGGACCATAGCAAACAGAAAACAGAGGGTTCCTGCTCAATCCAAACTCCGAACTCCCACGTTCGCCCAGACTAGCCGTGTTTAGCTTAATAAGTAATTAGCTAGCGTTATATCCGACTGGAACGACCATAGCAAACAGAAAACAGAAGGTTGCTGCTTAATCCGAACTCCCACTTTCACCCAGACTAGCCGTATTTAGCCAAATAAGTAAAAAGTAGCTAGCGTTATATTCGACCGGAAAGATCATGGCAAACAGTGAACAGAAGGTCGCTATAGGGAAAATGTATGCGTCTTATGTACACTAATGAAGGTAGGCACCTACATTCCGTACTCCAGACTCTCACGGACTCCCAAACTAGCGAGTATAGCCTAATCAGAAATTAGCTAGCATTCTATTATAACCGACAGAAAGACAATAGCAAATAGTGAACAAAAGCTTGCTACTAATAACGTTTAGGTGTCTAACTTACACAAATTAACAAATTAAATGTGCTTTCCTCGAGATCTGTAGGGTTACTCCAAAAGCGGTAAGCAAGACGTACGTAACTGGTATCCGCATTTCAGTGTCAAGCAACATTAGACTAATTTGTGCCATCTTTGTCTTTACAGTTTTATAAGTATGTAGATTGTGGAGAAAAAAATAAAGAATTTTTGATTATGATTTTGATTGAGAGGTAATACATAATGATAAAGTCTAATTTGACATAGAAATAGGACGTCACTATCGGACAACTATCGTATTATTTTATGTAGTAACCCCCCCGGTATAGAAAATATACTATGTAAGAACATGTGGTGACATAATATCATATTAGTACCATGTTTTGATTTGACACTTCATCAGATACAGCATAAAGCGCTTTCTGAGTCAAAAAATCCAAGAATCTCTCGGTCACAGAAGCCTAGTTGTTCAGCGGTACGCGCAAATGTTTGCGTTACTATTGCGTGTCGAGGTATATAAGTATGGCTTATATCTTTAAGCAGCTTGGAAATCTGACTCCAATGTTGCCACTAGCATAATTGATGATGAGAGATAGAGAAAGAATACATTTAGTGGACGACCGCACTATACTCTTACATATAGATTTAGATAAATAACTTAATACCTACTCTTCTAGCGCGGGATTTAATCTGAGCAATTTAAGTTCAGAGTTTTTTTCCTTTCTGTTTTTCTCTATATTCACATTTATAAGACGGTGCCGTCTTATAAATGTGACTATAAAGTAAAACTAATGTATTTTTTTTAAGAAGTTAACGTACTGTCCTACTTATACTGTGGCACAATAATGACCGAATAACCCCACATTCCATTGTTCGCACCATTAATGTAGCCGGTGGCCAATTTGGCCAGTGTCCGTTTTGGCTAACCGGGATACATATGTAGGTAATTTACCTATTTATCCTAAATAGTCTGTTTTTATTAAATTAAACCTGTAAATTAGTACCTATAAATGTACGAAATGGTTCAAATGGTAGTAACTACTGTGTATTATGTATTAACATTTTCCGGGACATTTACGACTGTAGACAAAATAATTGTAATTTTACGTCCGCAATGTGAACAGATACAAATACACTAGGTATCACGTCTAAATCTCTAACAGGATAGGCAGAACCCTGGGACCGTAAGTCTCAAAGATATATAAGAAGTACTTGATTCATAACCAATTTTGAAAGTGAAAGACTAGACAGGTAAAACTATCTCAAATTGTTTACTAATGACGATCAATAATGCCTTGTTTAAGC
This sequence comes from Acrobasis repandana, assembly GCA_963576875.1. NCBI lineage: Eukaryota > Metazoa > Arthropoda > Insecta > Lepidoptera > Pyralidae > Acrobasis > Acrobasis repandana. Next base: position 8,557,622 of record OY756238.1, read on the forward strand.
ATTTTTTAATACTGACAAAACTGTAAGTCATGCCACAGTGTAAGAAAGAACGCCAGAGAAACGAGAAAGTGCAGGGAACTATTGTATAATGTGTCGACGACTCACGATAGCAGCTCACCACAATAACTAGACCCACGATTTGTATGATGAGCTTCCATACAATTCTTCAACCTAATTATTGTGGTCATGGAGTAATTATTCAAACCTATGGCACTAATTGAGTTTTAACGTGTACCTTTTTGAACTTTGGTCTTTTGGTGAAGATAATTGTACCTACCGTGAATGTTAACTAACAAGTGTTTAGTAAAAGTACGTGTTTTACGTGTGAAGTAACTACTCTGATTTATGGAAGTTTTGAATTATATCAGTTAAATAGTTAGGTACCTACTTACTAAAGTACTGATTACATTCCCTATCTTGAAACTTACAGACACGAAAAAAAACAACTGCATACCTAATTAAGCCACCTATTAGGTATGCTTGCTCCGCTGGCTTTGGAGGCCAAAATCCACTATGGGTCGCATTAAAGTGGCTCTCGGCCTCAGAAAAGATCCCTCTTTTCAGAATTTTCAAGTATGTAAAATTCTGGCGCACTCTAGTACTTAATTAATCAGTTGTTGTTAAAAACTGATATATTCTGTTTTTCAACTGATTATTCATTATCCAATTCTTTGTAGGGATTGTAATGTAAGGATTTCGATAATGGCTCCAACGATTTCGATGAAAATTAGTGTGTAGAGGGTATTGTTTTGGGTCAAAAAATCGATCTAGCTAATTTTCATTTATATAAAACCTCTTTTTCTCCGTGTTTTTCACCGAGCCTTCTTTATCATGTACACACTTGTAAGCCTTCATTTTAATTTACTCACTTAATTGTATGTATGTTTGTTCCAGAAAGTCTTGGCGTAGGAGGTCGTGGGTGCGGGTGACCGCATGATGAGTGGGGGGGTCCTACGGCCGCATCGCCGCCATGGCCGCTCTGTCCTGCTACCAGCCCTGCCGCTCGCACCTCGCGCAGCCCGCTAGGTAACTTCTCAAAACAGAGCAGTTGCAGAAAATGTTGTAGGGGTCTTGGTTGCTGCATGATGAGTCTGGTCGGGGAGGTCCTACGGCCGCATCGCCGCCATGACCGCTCTGTCCTGCTACCAGCCTGCCGCTTGCACCTCACACAGCCTGCTAGGTAACGACAATACAGGGCAAAGATGTGGAGAAAGTATTGCAGGGGTCTTGGGTGCTACATGATAAGTGGTGGGAGGGGGTCGGCAGCCCGCGAGGTAAGTTCCAACACACAGAGTACCTACGGTAAGGTAGAGCAGAGTAAGGAAAAGATAGGCATTACTAAAATTAAATGCCACCTGGGCAATGACTTTTGTACATGTGCCATTTTCATCAGCTCGATTCTCCACTAGGTTAACTAACGCTTCTACTAAACTAATATGAAGTGCCATTTGGCCAATGGATTTTTTTTTGTTCATCAATACAATCTCTGCGCTCCGAATTAACATAGCTATATGGATGCAACCAAAGAGGCGCTAGCATTAGATAGTTTTAATTATACGCTTCTGTTTCTCTGCATAAAGAGATGATTTTTACTTTTTAGCCATGCTATTTGACCACTGCCTTATATTCCAGGTGCCTGGATGACGCAGAGAGTCGCGCCGCAGCTACTTTGTCGCTCCGGCGCCAGCAGTTCATAGAGAGATGCCACGAGAACCGCGGCGTGCGGCACAGGGACTCCATTCCTGAGGTGAGAGTCCGTGGGACCTTAAAGAATATGTCATGTGATCAAGGGTTTTAATTAGAAATTCAACAATTGCTTCAGTTATCCCATAGCCCGATTCTAATATTTTTCATATAATTCAGTCATCGCCCAACCACCCGAGCCAAATTGAGTTAGGTAATTTGACGACAGTTTGTATTTACAGTGACTGCAAGATCACTCAGTCCATGGTGACCTTATGTCCTGTCCTAATTTTCCCACTCCTTGCATTGCATCTGAATTAAGCCCACAACAAAGGGAGCACCACCGTGGCCGGTTTTTCTATTGGCGAAATTCTAGTGGCGAAATTTTATCTTAACCATTTTCGACTCCGTAACAAGTTTATTTGCTAGGCAAATTAAAAAATCCCCGACTGTCAAGAACGCCATCGAGTGATGAGTAGCGGGACTACGGAACTACCAATACGACCGCCATCTATTATTTGCTAGAGAAAGCCCTGACTTTCAAGCGTTAACCCCCAATAACTTTTAAACGGCTGAACCGATTTTCATCATGCATAGCTAAGAATTACCCCAAGGGAAATTGCTTTCACGAAAAAAAACCTCATCGACGTCGGTCCATCCGTTCGAGCGCTACGATGACAGACATCAGCGTCAAACTTAAACCACACCTCTTTTTCGGTCGGGGGTTAAAAAGAACCTATAATATTTTTGCATTTCTCTACTCGCTTGTTTGCTATCATGCGACATGCTGTCAAAAACACATTTAGAGCGGAAACTAGCGATAGAGCTAGGCTGCGGTTTAAATATGCATTTAATACTCGCACCGTATATACTCGAAAAGATGAAAACAAGTGATTAAAAAAAAAAATCTGAAAAATATTGTCATTTACCAGGTGTCGGTAAAGAGAACCAGGGAGGAGCTAGCCAAGCATGCGTCACAAACGCTGCCGCTGAACCGGCGGCTGAACGTGGAGTCCGGCTGGTCCAAGGTCGAGGAGGTGCGCAAGAAGTTCGAGGACGCCGCCAACGCGGCCTCGTTTTCTAGGTCCTTTGAATCTCCTCCGAGGTCAGTATAAATTTGTATTTTTTATTTGTAAAATTGTATGTCATCATCATCATTAGGTCTTTTTAGACTCCACTGCAGGAACACGACACCCTCTCTGTACTACCAGAGCCATATATAAGCTAGAGCAGTCAGAGGATTTTGCCTACATTCTCCACGCTGACCAGACGGGTTGGAGAGGTCTCACTGATGTTTATGAGCTTTGTTTAGTTGTTGTAAAATTATATGTAATTTGTATTTACAGCTGTAAGTCTTCCTAAAATGTAATAAATAAAAAACAAACAAAGGGGTGACTTACCACTTACAACTTATTTATGATAAATACATTTGTTTCAGGCGTCGCCTAGCGGATTCTCTGTTCGCTAGCTTCAAGCTGCCGCGCAAAAAGGACGGCATGTCGCAGCCGCGCTCGCTCGCACCGCAGCAACAGCAGAAACGCAAGTCCGCCGTGGAGCTGCTCGCCGAGACCAAAGCCTTCTACGTCAAGTCCGAGACTGTGCTCGATAGGAAGCAGGAGCTACCGTTGAGGGTAAGTACCCTAAAGATTGACCCTGATTGGTCATCTTATGACTTTATCTGTCATCCTTATGTTAGTCTTGGTTAAATAAGAGAAAACCCAAGTATCCTAGCTGTTCAGCTGGAATCAAAAGTAAAAGACCATTTTAAGCATCAAGTCCTTATCTAAGTTTGCGATTAACTACCTGTCTTAAGCAATGACTCACTTCAAAGGCCAGAGTCGTGACCTAGTTCCTGCAATGCAGAGTATGTACACTGTACATGAATCAGCATTACAGGTAGAACCATGGAACTAAGAGGATTTTACTAGATCCAACAGTAATTCTTTCTTGAGTTATAGTTATTAGTGATTGTAAGTTGAGATAAATCAATAACTTTCCTATCACTTACTACCTGTCGCCTGCCTCTGGCAGGTGTTATAAACAGGACTTATCATTAAGGGTTGGATCTCATCTATCTTCAGCACCGGTCGTGCTGCAGGAAGGAAGTGCTGTAGGGAAGTGCTGTTCCGTGCTGACAGATGAGATCCAACCCTAAAATGGTTTTCTAAAACAACCAAAAAAACTACTGTATTCTTATCGACAACTATAAAACTGTTAAGTTTTAAGAAACGGATATTGTCGTAAAAATCCGACATGTCGTCTTTTTGTCAAATTGTCGATTTATAAAATTTGGTGAACCAGGGGCCTGACCGTTGCAAATAATGCGTGGTCTCTGCATTCTCTCATCACCAGAGGGAAGGGGCTCGTCCAGTAAAGTTTTAAACTCGTAACCCCATAGTGACGTACATCATCATGTTTCTAGATGAGCAGTGGGCTGGGCCAGGCAATAGCTGCAGGCGGCTGTCACCTCGTCAGCTCAGGCACCCTCAACAATGACGCCTGCTGTAACCCTTGTAAGTTTTATACTGATAGGCTCCTGACCTTCAAGATCGGAATGGAACTCTATGAAAAAGTCATACTTTTACATTCAGTAGACGCAATTAAGTATGCTGAGAAGAAGAAAACGTCCAACCAAAACCACAACCAAAACGTCGTTACCAAAGTATTGCAACTTCGTAAAATATCACTAAGAAGCTATTTCTTCGAGAACAAAATGAAGCAGATGAAATGATCATTACTGTCATTTTGATGGATGAGCGGCAGCCTGAAGAAACTTCAGGTGCAGTATGCGACGAATTTGGCCCTAAGAGACGGATAAGCCGAATAGCAGGCATGTAGCAGGTCTTCCATCTCATTTACAATCTTGATGAAGCCCACACCCTAGCACGAAAACGTCAGGAATTTACTGGTCTTGTATCAATAGATCATCAAAATTTTTAAATTTCTCGCCTAAGACATAACTACCTTAAGCCTGTTTAAGGTAGTGTGGTAAATATATTACCACCAAAAATTGAACCTTATGCCTTGGTGATAAAGTCCAAAAACAATGATTTTCAAAACAAATGTCCCAAAACGTCCAAAAACAATGAGTTTCAAAACAATTTTTTTGAAAACAAATATACATACTGCCTTTTAAAGGGTAAAGAAAGATGTATTCTTGGTGATATTTCAGATGCGACGACGCGGAGTATAGGCAGCACCAGGCGAGCAGTCAGCGCTGGTGAAGGTCTGCAAAACACCTTGAGGAGACTGTTGGAGCATTCGGACAGCAGGGAAAATGTTTACTCACCTGCTTACGGTGGTAAGTCCTGGTCAACACTTCAGCGTAATAAATTATTTCAGTGGAGAAGAATTAGACGTTGGTCCCAAGCAAAGATGACAGGGTAATGATCAAAGCTCTTCCAAGCTCCTTAAGCACACCTCTGTACTTAAAAAGCTTGGAAGAGCTTTTCTTGAAATATTTTATGTCACCAATAAATCACAGAAAAGGGTTCAAACGAGTAATGGACTGCTAGCCGCATCGCCTGATGATTCGCATTTTCCTCCCTTTCCTCTGATCGGCTTTTACGATCTGTGCGCAAAGAGAAGCAGCTGATACATTCAAAGCATTTTCCTTTCTTCCAGAACAGCATCGAAGATACTTTTGTAATACGTCATCGAGTAAGTGCTATGCGTATTTTAGTTCATCATCAGGTCTTTTTTAGTCTCCACTGCTGAAGCACGACTCTCTCTGAACTACCACAGCTGCCGTGCGATATATTAACTAGCCAGAGGAGTTAGAGGATTTTAGTATTATCCTAATTTGTAACATTTTCTACTTCCAGCTCACAAAGTATTCTCCGATACACGTCGCCTAAAAGACTCGTACCCCGAACGAGAAATGCGCTCCCAACACAACTCAGGGACGTACTCGGGGACGTTCTCCGGGACATCCTCCTCCGGGACATCAGGCTCCAAGGCGCACAAGTCCGACCCTGACAAGATGAGCAGGCCTCTCAGTTTCGGGGATGCGAGGGTCTTCTTCCCGGAGTCTTTTGTGATACCACGGCAGCGGGCCAACGAGGTGGTCCTCAAGAGTGCGTATTCTATACGTAAGGGTTGTCTTTTTATACTCTCTTTGAACCTTGAACGACATACCAATTGACGTTTCTCTTGTGATCTCTACGCCACTATACAAGAATACTGAAGCGGAAGCGACGTCTTGATCGCCACAAAGGAAAGATCTTCCCGTCAGGCATGGTGTTGTGCTCAGAGGGTGTAGTTGTATTATATATGTTTTAACGGAAATGTATGTAATCCGTCATTGTATACAATTACTAGCAAATGTATGTAATTCCTAAAATCGCACGGAAATGTGTGAAATAAATTATATTATACACATTACCTAGGAAATCATGTATTTCCTAAATAGCAATCGGAAATGTAAGACTGCCGCGTAAACTGTCAGTGCGCGTACGTGGGGACAGCGGTAGCGGCCGGCGAGTGCTAGGAATGTTCTATTCATTTTACTAGGTTAGCACAAACCTATAGGTTAGGTTAGGTTAGAACTGCGACCAACACACGCACGAGCCGAGCGAGCAAAGCGAGCGTGCCGCGGCAGCGGCCGGCGAGTGCTAGAAAAGTTCTATCCATTTTACTAGGTTAGGGCAAACCTATAGCAATAATAAAAATTATTATTCTCATTTTAACAACGTGTTTTATTACAGAAAGCATTTATTTTATAAATTTCCTAATATGATATTGGAATTTTATACAATTCCGAGGAAATGTACACATTTCCTAGGATATCTATGCATTAAAAAGTTTTTTAAACAATAGTTTATACATTTCCTAAATAGCATCGGAATTGTAAACATTTCCTAGGATTTGTATACAATTCCTTGATTTCATACATTTCCGGTAACATATGCACCAAATCGCAAGAACTCTGATATCGAGATGTAGTGATTGTAGTATCAGCGCCATCTCGTATGCTTCTTGTGGACTACTTCCAAGTCTTCATTATTGTCTGAGTTAGTCGTGTGGTTCCAGTTCCAGAGTAGAATAGGACCACTCCAAGTCTTCCCGTGGATGTCGTAGAAGGCGACTTAGGAAACACAAGCTAAACAAAGCTTATAAACATCAGTGAGACCTCTCCAACCCGTCTGGCCAGCGTGGAGAGTGTAGGCCAAATCCTCTGACTGCTCTGGCTTAATATATGGCTCTGGTAGTAGAGAGGGTCTTGCTCCTGCAGTGGAGACTAAAAAAGACCTGATGATAATGATTATTGTTTGAGTAGTTCTTGTATAGTGGCGTACACTCTCCATAAACTCTTACAGAATCAAGTTTATTCATATTTTCTTGTTTCCAGCGAGTTCCCACTCGAGTCCTCAACATATGGAGTTACCAGAACCGGTTCTGAGTGGGTCTGGATCGCCGGAAGAACAGCTGGGAGCTATCAGTCCACCCGCCCAGTATGCCCACTCTGCACCTCGATATATCAGGTAAATACGCTATTTTGCAACAAGTCAAATCAGATACTTTTTTCTAATTGTCAAAAGCAAACATTTTCTATGGGATTTGTATAAAATATTGATTTATGACGTCATAGTTCCTTGAAGTCAAATAGCGCTCTTAAGATCCGTTTTTCTGCATTATTAAATCTAAAATCATGTTCAAAGTGGATGTGATCAATGACAAGTGGCATTATTTTGTGACGTTTAAAATAATTTATTTTTGACCCACCGTAATACCCAATTGAAGACAAGAGTAAGAACTGTATGGGTCTTTCACTGAAATGCATATCTGGATATAATCTTTACTGGCTCCGAAGCAGCACAACTAAGCAAAAAGTGCGTTCCCACTAACATGAAAAGTTGAACTGTAATGGCGTCCTGCACTTTTACAATTAGAGGTCTGAGGAGCTCGGTGGCCCGGCGAGAGTACGCATTTCTAGCGCTTTCGCAAGTTAAGCGACACCGGGCATGGTCCGCCCTTGGATGGGTGACCACAAGTGGTATAAAAAAAATTAGAGCTCCTCCGTACTTCGGAAGGCACTTTAAGCCGATGGTTCCTTTTATGGCATTAAAGCTATGTTAGTAATTAATTAATTGAAACCGGTTGACTGACGTAATATCCGTAATGAGCGGCAGCGACATCTTCTGGTCGCCGTTCCTGACACTCACCCTGAAAATCGTTTTCTAAATCGATCGAAACCTGGTGGCCCTTTTCCGAATACTTATATTACGTGACTCAACCGTTTTTATTTAATTATGGAGTTATCTCACGTAAGTTTTATTATAATATAAGCTATGTCTTAAGTTGGTGACAACTGGCGAGAGCTAGCGCGGATCCGGGAACGCTGGCGTGCTCTTGTGCTGGAGGCCAAGATTCACTTTGGGTCACTGAGCCAGGATAGTAAGTAAGTAAGTAAGTATAAGCTATGTCAGACAGATGCATTTAGGCAGCTTGAAAACTCTGACATCAGTGTTAGTCACTTACACACATGAAAAATAACAAATAATTAGAGTTCACCTCTATAAACAGTATTATAGATTAAGTCTCGTTTTTCAGATCAAATTCACACTCTCAACCGAGTATGCGGGAAGAAGACAGCTGTCCCAATATCAACAGTCACAAGTCCTTACCAGATCTTCACACACAGGCGCGATGCTACCCCGAACAGTGAGTTACCTACTTCCCGTTCTTCCTTCTCTTTTTAAACAAGAAAGAAGAAGAACTCTATAGATCGGATAAGGATAGGATTGCCAGGTCTTAATACCAAAAAGACAAACAGACCAGGTGGTCTGTCCAGTCTTTTTATGCAAAAAGTCAAGCTATGCTAAACTTGCTAGTTTACCCAAAAAGTCCAGCTAAACTTGCTAGTTTACCCAAAATGTCCAGCTAAACGAGCTAGTTTACCCAAAATGTCCTGCTAAACTAGCTAGTAAAAAGGCCGGACACTCTTAATTTTTTTAGTCTCAGTAAGTAAGTATAACACGAAAAAGCGCTAGCGATACAAGGCGAGGCGGGTGGAGTTGCTAACCAAGACATGAGAAATGTAAAAATAAATGGTCTTAATAAACACAGCCTGACTGTGTCCAGCTTTATCCGGATGCCTGGAAACCATAGATATGGATAATTTGGAAAATTTGAAAACTGTTGTAAGCTCAAAATTTCGAGTTTCCAAAGATTTCCTCGAACGTTGTCTGATAAGGGAGATAGGGGGGTTAAAAATGGCTCAAATTTTGTAATAAGTAATTGAACGATCCCTTATAGATATTACTGTATTAATATTAAGGCGCTTTTGTAAGGGGAATTAATAAAGTACCTCTAAAACAAGCTACTTATTTGTATTTTTAGTGCGAACGTGGGAGCCACAGATACCATATGCTCGATTGGTAGATCTCCGCGTCGCCGACGACATTCCACGCACCAGCGAACAGCGTCCTGTTCATCGAAAGGCACCAGGTAAATCATAAATCATTTGCATTGTCGTGATCTTGTTTGGTTTGTCCTCTTCTATATTGACGATATTTTCTTTGGGTATTATTACATAAATCAGAAATCAGAAATCTTTATTTGCCAGAATACATTACAAAATAGGTGTTCAGTACAATTAAAGCCATTGTATTCAGCCTGCAAGCAGACGTGCAAATATACACAATCAAGTCAATAAATTTATCAAGTTACATAAACTGAATTTATACTCGTACAATTTAAATTACAAAAAATATAAAAAATAATAATAATAATAAAATGTCATTCTACTTAGATGCTAAATATTCCCTTACACTATAAAAACATTTATCTAAAAGCCATTTTGTCAATTTATTTTTGAATGAAGTCCCATTTAATTCCTTGATTTCGTCAGGTAGTTTATTATATATTACAATACTTATGTTGTAAGAATTTATTTCGTACAACGTTTTGGGACAAGAAGATTTATATAGCAACTTAATGTATTTTTGCCTAGTCTGTCTTAAATTATATTCTCCTCTCGTTTTATAATAACTTGGGTGAGTCTTTACACTTCTTCTTCTTCTTCCTTCCTTTATCCCACTCTAAGTGCGGTCCATTTTGTTATTTCCTTTGTCATTTCGACTGTTACATCTTTACAAGCCATATCGTTGTTAACACATTCCATTCACCTTTTCTTTGGCCTTCTTCTATTTCTGTTCCCATTCACTTTCATATTTAGTGAGGCCCCCTATTCACACTTTAGTGCGGCAAACAATAACTGCGACCTTCAAATATTCATCATAAGGTCGTTTTTTTTAAGTCTCCAGTGTAGGAGCACGACCCTTTAAATATAATATAATTAATGTCTTTCTACTGCGTAAAATTCACTCATTGAACTTGGCTGATGGCCTTAGAGTATCTTTTAAAATACAGTCTAATAACAAAAAGAATTTCTATCATTATCAAAGCCCTGCGGTGATCTTGTGGCATTCACTCATTTTTCTATGCTTCAAGCTTGACGTAACTAATGCTGCAGAACCTGCACGAATGTTTTGACCTGCACTGAGTGAGTGCAGGTCAAAACACTCGTCTTTGATGTGTACACTTACTCATTTTCTAGACCAGGAACCACATGGCACGTTAGCTATTCTGTGTCTTAATTATTAACACTGTCCGCGTCATCATGTGTCAATAACTCATTTTGTTTCTTCTCTTTAAGCTTGAAGTGACTAATACTGCAGGTCTAACCACTCGTCTGTGATGTCTATATACTATTCTAGGTCAGGATCCACATGGCATGTTAGCCATTCTGTGTCTTCATTATTAACATTGTCCGCATCATCATGTGTCAATAACTCACTTCTTCTCTTGAAGCTTGATGTAACTAATCTTTCAGGTCTAACCACTCATCCCTGATGTCGTCATGCGAGGCATTCTCGGAGCATCCCTCTCCTGGGGAGGAAAATTACCAGTCTTATAACAGGTAACATGAAAAAAAATATTTTGATCTACTTCTTACATTCCCCGTAAACATATAGGCTGTGATATAGGTAAGTAAGTTGCATATATTTTTGTAATCCTTAATAAATTACTTCATTTGATACCCCACTAGATAAGATTTACTGACAATTAACATGGATCTAACGACATCATCTAGCTGTTAGGCTGCAGAGCGTGGAAACGAAATGTACACACGGTCTTTGAAGTGTATGTATGAATAACCATCCTTCTAGCATAGTCGGGTAAAAAGAAGCATCGTTCATTTCCCATTTCTCTTCAGCCGCTGCGGATCCTCCTTCGCGCGAGACTCCGGCGGTTCCAGCGGCCACTACACCCAGCGCAGCGCTCCGCCCCATGCTCATCAACATCGAACCGACTCTGGCTCGTCCACACAGCATGAACAAACCAGGTACCTATAAACCCGTTAAACAACCAATAACACAGTTTATTTGCTAGGCAAATTAAAAAAATCCCAACTGTCAAGAACGCCATCTAGTGATGAGAAGTGGAACTACCGATACGGATATCAAGTTGCGCCATCTATTATTTGCTACAGAAAGCCCTGACTTTCAAGCGTTAACCCCCAATAACTTTTAAACGGCTGAACCGATTTTTATCAATCATAGCTAAGAACCACCGCAAGGGAACTTGCTTTCACGTAAAAATACCACATCGGAATCGGTCCATCCATTCGAGCTCTTCGATGCCACAGACAAACAGACATTAGCGTCAAACTTATAACACCCCTCTTTTTGTCGGGGGTTAAAAATAGGGATGTCCAGGAAATCCCTATTACTATGCAAGGCGATAGTTTAAAAGTACCTAGTTAACATCTACCTTCTTACATTTGTCCCCAGCCGGTACAATTCCTACTACACCGAGTATGGGCGCGGTGTCGAGCTGGAGTGCTACGTGTCCGCCCCGCCTCAGTTCCAAGATGGCGCTCCCTCCCCCCCTCCGCACCAGGCGTTACCCCCTCATACACCACATTACGCGCAGCCTAGAGTGGGGATCCACTTCCAAGTAAGTCATAGCAGTCATAGTCATGACAACATAAATGCGACGACCAAACACTTGTAGGTTCGTTTGTGTCTCATATTTCGATATATGTTACTTAGGGAAAGTTGTTTAGTGCCATAGACTGAATTCACCCTTAAAATAGTTGCAGTATATTTTTATAGACCCTGTATATTCGATATTTTTTACAGGCGAGCGCACCACCTCCTCAATTCCAAGATGAGCCTCCTCTCTACGACTACGGTGACTACGACTGCGGGTACAAGACTCCAGTCAAATGTGTCAACGTCGGCAGAAAGGACTATACCAGCTCTAGGGATTATAACAGGTAACTATGAGAAAGATTAGGAGATAAGAAGAAGGGGAATTTTAACGGGATTCTTCATTGCTGGTCTGGGAGAAAATAGAAATGTTGAACGTACCCGCTTAGCAGCATCTTCTGTCTTTATATATGTATCTCTGACATGGCAGCCACAGCCCTCAAGTCAAAACCGAAATACATAACCCACCCAACTTAATAAAAATCTAAGGATGGAAAATGGATAAAAATATTAAGTCAGTATCTTTTATTTCCTTCTTCAACCCTTAATCTTCAAACTAAAATCCAAATTTGGTGGTTTGAATCCTAAAAAAGAGAGGCGCAGTCGTTAGGATATCAAAAATCCTACCGACTGCGCTAAATATATTTCAACTCAATGATACCTATAATTAAGGGTTGGATCACATCTATCAGATGACGCTTCTGAGCGACAGAAAAGGATAGCAGCATAGGAAAATGCTGCTCCGTGCTGATAGATGAGATCCAACCCTAAATGATTGGAATCGATGATATAATGGGAGCACCCATTATATCATTGATTCCAATTATAATTATATCAATCTTATTTACCAGATATCACGAACCCAACACGGAGTTAGTAAACAAGCAGCCACACTACCAGGACCACCGGATGCGACCTCGCATTGACGATACCCAGGAGTATGTCAATGCGCCGCAGGTAAACAAAACTAGTTATTTACTATTTATATATTTGGACAATAACTCGAGTATATTTCTTTATTCGGAATTCATATTGTCCTAGAGTAAAAGAAACCAATAAGTAAAGTTCTCTTCTTCTTAAGTTCGAACATGAGCCAAATCGGTCAAGTGCGTGCCGAAAAGAGGTCGCAATGCACATTTCGGTGCATCACAGACTACTCAGTTAAGTAGTCTGTGCGGTGCATATATTATTCTGTGAGTGTGACACAACTTTTATTAAATCCATAATTGTTTGCAAAGACCTCTTGTACTCTCTTTGTTGGCTTGCCATTTGGCAAAGGCGTGCGCGCGAAGAGTTTATGTAGGTTAGTTATGCATATTTGTTCGCCAAGCGAGTGGATTGATTTCATGCCATTCTTCCACAGAATATATGTCAGGGTCAGGGACCAGAGGAAGTTACGTCCCCACTAGGCACTTTCAAGCGGCAGCGCTGCCTACGATACAAGCAACGGCGACCCAGGCCGATCCTGAGATCTAAATCAGATATTTCCGACAGGTCAGTACACATTAAGGCCCATTTACACACTTCAAGGTTTTTGCCTTCAACAGACGATACGCCCGGGCCTTAAACCAACACACAACTTGCCCCTGCCCATTCATTTGATAATGATTAGCGATTTTCTTTTTTGAGAATAATTTTACGGCCTTAGCTAAAAGTCCTTTAGAGCCTATCTTTAGTTTTGGTGCTTCTTTATTCCTAACAAGTCACAATCAAAGGTTGGTATAGGTAGGTTTGATTGCTTCAAGGGAACTTCTGGCGACAAATTTATACGAGCCCATTGGTTTTCATAGCCGATCGAGTGGCAGACAGTCCCACCACCACAGTCCGCTTAATAAATATCGAAAAGATAATATTCTGATTTATCGAAATATGGGCTTTATAAAGACGACTGCACAAAGATCAACCACCACAGTCCGCTTAATAAATATCGATAAGACAATATTCTGATTTATCGAAATATGGGCTTTGTTAAGACGACTGCACAAAGATCAAATTAGTTTTACAGTTTGGTAGTATGAAGAGTGTGAACCCTACACGAACTGTCAACTAAATTCTTAGTAAATTACAGATATAGACGCACAGACGGTCGGAGCCCGGCTTCGGCACCCTGCGAAGGTGAAGACTCCCCGGACAGTCCGTCGGAAGAGTCAGCAAGGCTCCAAAACTTCTTTGAGCGACTCGGGCTTGACGCGAGACAGTACGACGCCTTAATCCGAGACCAGCCTCCTGAGAGCCCTGTGTTCTTCTCATCAGCGTCGACTGTGGATTCTAATCAACTGGCAGCTGCCGCTGATTACACGGTGAACTTACTTAATTATAAATACCATGTTAGTTTAAAAGATTTAGCACTCAACGCAGTCTAATATTTTAAAATTTGTGGCTGCATTGTAGTTGATCACGCCAAGACCGAACAATTCTAAAATAGATTAATGTCGAGTTACTGAAATTTTGATAGTGGGATATGACGTTACTACCTTCTAGTGTTTATAATACATTTATATTCATCAATTTAATTTTAAACCTAGCTAAATCAATCTAAAAAAAAAACGTCTAGTTTTTCTATGAATTCCTCCCCATGATTTCCTTTTTGTGCAGGTACAAGGCCCAACTGTTCAGAAACAAATCTACCGCAACACTGAGCCTCCGAGCGTCGTGGAACGCAACGCGCGCATCATCAAGTGGCTCTGCCAGTGCCGCAAGACCCAGATAGCGCAGCCACAATGAGAGGAAATATAAAACTAATCGATATTTTGTTTTAGAAACAGTCATAGATCATTTAACTTTGCTATTTAAATGAGACATTGAATAAATTTCTCTGACATAGGTAGCTCTACCGGCATTCCTGATGTAGCTATTCGAACGTAAATTGTAGCCTAACTCTTAATAAATTTAGATAGGAATCTACTTTAAACGTGGGCAATTCTAAAATAAAGATAAATTTGTATGACTGCACAATTTACATGTGTTCAGATTGAAAAGAGATGAATAAAATGCATTGCTAGATGACGAAATGGAAGATTTGTGCTCAAGCATAAGAGCGTGTGCCAACATATTGGGATAGAAAAAAAATCTTAACCTTTTATGCGGAGTTAATCCTAAAAGACCTGCGCAGCGACCATCGTTGATGATTTTAAACTAATAGAAATAACGAGTATTCGAAAAGTACGATTCCTGGGGAAATAATAAGAATGACGATATGGCGAGGCCACTGACTGCTGGTAACTAAGCGATACTAGTTCATTACATAGCGTTTTTAAAATATAAGACGTTAAATATACCTAAATCAGATGGGTTACTATTTGGATATCTAATTGGTTCTTAATTCTTCTTTCTAGTCACGATAGAAATATTTATTACTTCTTTATGCTCTTAATGTTGAATTTTTTAAATACCTACCTATGTGCTTGCTGAGACGAAAAAGCTCATTTCTAAAAACAAAAGTGATAGGTAACCCATCTTGAAAACCTATAGATTAGGTACGTAATTAACTGTATGAGATATTACTTATATGATAAGTAAGTTATACTGATAGTATCAGTAGATTTGATTTCTGCTCTTGCATACGAGTATATTCTTTATAAGCAAGTAGGATAAATCAGTGCAAGCTCACCAAAGATACAGAATATAACTAAATAAAGAGCTAACTTGGCGTTGCACAGCCGTGCATCTATATTTCAAGTATTTTATTTACCATAAAACTAAGAGAACGAAATAACTATTTAAAATGTGGCATATTTCACCTGAAATGGTTAATATTTGAAATTAATAAAAATAAATATTTTTCTTGACAAAAATGTACTTACAAGTTGCGAGCTTAGCTGAAGAAAGAATTTTACTTACTTAGGTACTTGTAGATAATTATTTTCATGATGAGACCGTAACTTGTGGTTTCTACTGTGATTACTTTGATATTTTGTACCTAAGTAAACATAAAATATGCTAAACATATATCTGCAACATTCAGAGCTTGGAACTGAACTTAAATTAGCTTCAAATTATGGTAAATTAGATAACTCGTTTTTTTTATGTTAGTTGATATTGCAGCACAGAGGCTTATTAAGGGAAACTATAAGTCATGCATTTATTTAAAAAATACGTTTGTTTTTGAATAATTAAATTATAATTTGGACATGTGATAAATCTAAATTATGGTGAAATAAGTTGGTAAATACAAAAGTCTACATTGTTTTCATATTTTTATTATTATTCTTGTACGGTTAAATAATATTAAATTTTGAACTCTTTAAAATTATTATCATCAAGCAGTAGAAACCATAGTTTGAGATATAGTAAAAAAAATATGTTCCTGTTAACGGATTTGTCTTGTTTATAGTGCTAAATATTTTCAAGTCTGTATTTAAGTATCTTTAGAATCTATGAAAACTTTGTTATTGATCAATCGCGTAAAGACGACCTTAATTTTTAGTCATTTCTATTCAATTTATTATACGAACATTCAAAATGGTTGACTTAGGCTCCAGGCACTACCATGCACCTAATAAAGAAAATAAGTAGCCTTAAAAATATTTTATAATGTATTAACTTATTAAATACCTAATCGTATAACTCAATGTTCGTTTGATCAATAACAAAAAAAATCACTGATATAGTTCGTAAGTTGAACGGTACATAAAAATCTATGTGATGCTGGGAGCACAAAATGGATCAATTTAAAATAAGTTGTGCCAAATTGTATCAATAAAATAAATACCATTACTTGTATAAGAAATAGTTTATCGAAACATGTATACTTATACCAATAATATTTATGTATGATTTGATTGACGGAGAGATGAAAATAAATATTGTGAGTATATATATCCTGATGAATTCTAAATTAAGCGCTGAGCGAAATCGAGAAGGATAGCATAAGAAATCAAAGAAACGGCCTAAGTACATACCTACTCATCGTTTCACCAATCAAATTATACCTACACAAGTACAAGCGAGCTTTTTTATTTGGATTCTAAAAACACTACACTGACATATCTCTCTACTCTACTAATATGATTTTTACAAATACTTGTAGGTACACAAAAGCTGGTTAAAATATTCCCCATTTTAGATAATACTTAATATTATGACGCTCGTTTGTACTATCGTCTATCAAACACTAAAATAAAGATATTTACGTAACTTAAACATTAACTTAGATTAATAAAGACAATATTACGAAATCGAAATACTATATATTTACGTGGTAAAGCATAATATTGACTATTTCTCCGATATAACGCAACAATTAAACCATATTTAATCTAATTATGTAAATAAATATTAGACTGGTTTAATCTCAAACTAAGGTACCGTAGTGTAGATCTCTTAATTTATATTTTAATAGTTGATTAAACTATCTAAATCTTACCAACAAATTATAAAACCATTCACTAAATAATTTACTAAAACTTGGCTCGAGCACCGCAGTGCATCCTGTCTCTACATCTACATTCTACCTATAGGGGATTTTGTAGTGCTAAGTGATAAGGTTCGCCTGATTTGATGACATGTAAAAGGGATAAAATAAATCAAAACTAAGTATAATTTAAAAATATGGATTATTTCATTGTATTCTGTGATATGAATGAAAAATGAAATTGTTTTATATTCCTTGTTTTGAATGAATTATACGAAATTAACCTAGGACCACCACTATTCTGTTTTATTTAAGTAGAAATGCTTATAAAAACTATCCGCATGTGTTATATTGATTGAATGATTGTTTATGTAGGTAGGTAAAAGTAAGTGTTTAATGTACCTACTTGCATACCTACTATTAAAAAAACTTGTCAGTTAAATTAAGATTTTAATTCGGTAATAATATGTTAACATCCTTAATTTTAATCAAAATCCTTAAAATATAATCCCATGGTAAGCTTTATTTACCTTCTAAATCTTACGTTACCTAAGAGGATTGTGTAGTGCGATACGCATCGCGAGCAGGTACTTATATGCAAAAGTTCTATCTGTTTCACGCCGCTCTGCTTCCGATCCGTGTCGTGCGATAGAGAAAGTTGCAATTCTTAGAGGCGATTGCCTACTTTTTCCTTCTGAAATATTGTTTCGGGCGATAACGTTACCACCCCCCTAAACCTTTACAAAATGAGGCAATTTTGGTGTCATTCAATTCAGTACACCTTAATCTAGGGCTATACGGTTTCCTATTTTAGTAATTCGGATTAGTTTAACTTGAATAAATTAAAACGCTCGAGGTAATTTTTTGGTAAAAAATATAGATATTGAGATGCTAATAACTTTTGTTATAAGCAATATCTCTTTCAAATAAAAACGTACGGCCCTACTTATTCAACATTGGACTATGTTTAAGGAGAGAGAAACGTTATCGCTTTTTATATGAAAATTTCCAGCTACACAATCCTCTTAAATATTATAGGTAAACCGCTTGAAATTATTTGCCTACATTGATCATCAGTTTGTAAATGTACTAATGGTTTCGACACAGTTCTGTGGTTTCGACGTATTTTATTTTTTTAATTATTCGGTACCTAGTATTTTCTCAAGTAGCATTGTGGGTTGTGGGGTTACTTCAAACCGAGACGCGACTCGAGAACCGCGTGTTTACTAGCCCTATTTTTGAAATGTGAAGTTACGAATATTATAGAATTTCCTTTCATACACAAATCGTTCGTTTTGTGACTCTACGTGTTAAAATACTCTAATGTCAATGTTTTGAGCTCTTTAAATCTTCAACGACATACAAATCCACACTCTAAGCACCTACTTAATTGTCAATTTACAATTGATACTGGACATTTCTTTCTATTAATAGAAAACAATCTGAGATTATACAACGTGGAAGGTAATAAATCGAACTACAGTGTACATACTAGATCATTATAGTGAAATGAAATTAAAATAACAGCCGAAAAACAAAAAAAAATATTCGGCATTTCCATACAAAATACATTATAGCCCGTAGTTCGATTTAATACGGGTATGTCCCTTCCACGTTGTATAATAGAAAAATCAAGAATACAGACACGCACGTCTTTGTGATTTTCGTGCAAGATTAGTTGCAATATTTCTCACCAATTTTTTTAATTTTTTTATTAGAGATTTGAGTGCTATTGACCTCTATCTATCCTGATGGGAAGCTCAGATGAGGTCTAAGGTGTAACACGCAGACTCAAAAAATGCCTATTCACTCTTGCCTTGTAAATCCCTAAATCATATATATGGGGAAACATCGACGCAGGGAGGGAATTATAAACGCACCTATAGGTTTGTAGGTTGATGTGCTGCTGTAGCCTATACCTACCACAATTTAAATATATGTATAATATTGCCTGTACCATTATTAATAAAAAATATTGTGTTTTGAGATCGTCATGCGCTGTATACCTATATGTACCGTATCGAATGAATCGTAAACAAGTTCATTATTGCGGCATGCGGCACAATGCCCCGCAATCCGTCGCATCTCGATGTGAAGTACCTATACAGTATTAGGTAGATAGATAACCTTCGAAGTTTAGCATGGATGCTTCCATTATTTGTGTAAATAAGATTTACGTAAATTGTTAGAACTTTATTGTGGAGAAAGAATTTTATTGTGGTCTGATACAACTGCTGTTTTATTTTCCCCTTCTTAACTTTTATAAAAAATTAATAATAATTTAAAAAGCTTTAATCAATGGGCATCATGCAAGCTCATAAGTTTTAAATTTTCAATGAAAGTTGTACCAATGCGTAAGTCACTTGCGCGAACTTGAAATGCTTCATATTTTTTTTGTTAGCCAGTAAAAAAAAGAAATAAGTACCTACGTATACAATATTTTTTAACCCCTTACAAAAAAGAGGGGTGTTATAAGTTTGACGCTAATGTCTGTCGGTCTGTCTGTGGCATCGTAGCGCTCAAACGGATGGACCGATTATTTCGATGCAGTTTTTTAAGTTCCCTTGCGGTGGTTCTTAGCTATTTTTGGTGAAAATCGGTTCAGCCGTTTAATGTTGGAGGTTAAAGCTTGAAAGTCAGGGCTTTCAAGCAAAAAATATGCCCGTACTACCTAGGGCCGGATTAACCATGTCGGGGGCCCCTGAGCAATGCATGGCGTGGTTATATGGCATCGCGAGAGGAGTTCAATTATTGCGATTTGTCCCTATTTATTTACTAATATAATCATATTTGTACAGAGTCACAGAATACATAAGAATACAAAACAGAGTACTGTAGTTAAAGGTGTAAATCGCGAAAAAAATATCAAAGGAAAAGTTGTTTAGGTACTCACTTTAGTGTTTACTAGTCAAGTTTTTTTTCCGAAGTCTATTGTTGGCGCCCCTCTTTTGTGGAGGCCCCGGGGCTGTAGCCCCGGTTGTCCTCCTCTCATCTGGTACTACCAAATTATTTAGGCTTAACTGGCAAAATTACGAAAAAAAGAAGTTTTTTGCTTGAAAGCCCTGACTTTCAAGCTTTAACCTCCAACATTAAGGCCGTACCTAAATTTTCCGGGGTCCAGTGCTGCCCCCATTTTAAATAAATAATTTCAAAGAAAACGGGGACATTATTTAAAATTTTGCAACTATCAAATCCTAGATAACCCTTCAAAGTAATTTATGAACTACTGTTTACAGTTTAAAGTGAGAACGTTAAGCTTTACTACGCACATTTGCGAAAAACGGCCACTTTTGGCAAATGTGCGTAGTAAAGCTTAACGTTCTCACTTTAAACTGTAAACAGTAGTTCATAAAATACTTTGAAAGGTTATCTAGGATTTGATAGTTGCAAAATTTTAAATAATGTCTCCGTTTTCTTTGAAATTATTTATTTAAAATGGGGGCAGCACTGGACCCCGGAAAATTCAGGTACGGCCTTAAACGGCTGAACCGATTTTCACCAAAAATAGCTAAGAACCACCGCAAGGGAACTTAAAAAAAACAGAAACAGTTTTTGTGATGCTTGATTTTATTACAAATAGCTATAAAAATAACAACAATAGTATACCTACATCGAATGCATTTTACAACAATTAAAATTTTATTACGATACTATTTAATAATTTTATATAAAAATAAATCTTTCTTATCATTTTTATTCAACAAATGTACAGGTACAGGTAATTTGAACGTTTTGTATTTAGGAATATTATCAAAATAATAGTACATATTTATAGTTTTAATTAAGAAAATGTTATTCAGAACACTTACTCTACCTACTAAATTATTGAAATTAAGTACAACTTGTACTTATTTTAGGACAATCTAAGGGCTCATACAAGCGGCACCAAAGAATTTATATACAATCTAATCTAGAATGACTATGAAGTGGCAAAGCCGTTCCCAAGAAAGACACCAAGGTGTCTCTGTCTACTTTATTGCACTGGCAGTTTGCAGGAAAGGGATGCGTATAACTTTAGATAGGTAATTTTTTTAGAAAAGTTAGGGAACATGAGCATTATGGAAATATAGACTTTAAGTACGTGGCATTAAGATTAATTTTCAATTGTATTTTAGTAGTCATTCTAGATGACTTCTTTGAGCGACACTGACGAGGGCAGCCGTTAAGGCCGTACCTGAATTTTCCGGGGTCCAGTGCTGCCCCCATTTAAAATAAATCATTTCAAGGAAAACGGAGACACTATTTTAAAATTTTGCAACTACCAAGTCCTAGATAACCCTTCAAAGTATTTTATGAACTACTGTTTTCAGGTTAAAGTGAGAACGTTAAGCTTTACTACGCAACTTTGCGAAAAACGGCCACTTTTGGCTAATGTGCGTAGTAAAGCTTAACGTTCTCATTATAAACTGTAAACAGCAGTTCATAAAATACTTTGAAGGGTTATCTAGGACTTGGTAGTAGCAAAATTTTAAATGATATCTCCGTTTTCTTTGAAATGATTTATTTAAAATGGGGGCAGCACTGGACCCCAGAAAATTTAGGTACGGCCTTAAGTCTTTGTCGGCTGCCGCCGACGCGGAGACAGGATAATACAATATATGGAACAAATATGATAATATGATCAGGGTGACAGAAATATTTCAATCTTAGGTTTTGACTAATTAAGTGGTGTGAGCATAGTATTGTTACGAAACTGGGGTTCGGTATTTGGATAAAAACGCCAAACTACGTACGAGTTTTTATTCACTACGGCGGATACGTGTGTGCGAGTGTAACGGAGTCAACTCTAAACTTTATGTCATAAGACATTTTCTTGGCTCGCGAACATTGTACGGGAAGGTTCTATCTCGTTTGCGACAGTATGTATTACATAAATACTATGCTCACAATCAAAACACTTAATTAGTCAAAAAAGTACATACCTACAACTTGATACAATATTACCTTTTTTTATTAGATTAGAGACAAGCAGCTTGGAGCTGGTAATATGTATATTTTAAGCAGTGTTGATTTTGATGATTTTTAGGGTTCTGTACCCAAAGGGTGCCAGCGGGTCGGGACCACGGTCTGTCCGTCTGTCACAGTCCTAGTCTTCGATCATATATTCTATAGATGCACAGTTGCCGCCTTAAAAATGGCACCGGAAAAACAAGGCATAAAACAGTATTATGCCTTGTTTCGCTCTCATTCGCTCGGTGGTCGCGCGCGTGACGTTACGTCAAAGATGCCAAAGTGCGTGGTGAAAATAAGGATTTATTTCCACGCTTATCTCAAATACTTAAGGTTTAAATTAGATTAAACTGTATGACACTTTAGAACTTTTTTCGCAATACTTGAAATGGTATACATCTACCTATGTACGTAATTACACGGGGACAATATTTTGTTTGATTTTGCAACTGTGCATCTATAGAATATATGATCGAAGGTCCTAGCTATTAAACTAGACACTTAAAATTTTCGCCGATTATGTGGTGGTGACCAAGGACGAAGTTTTTCCAACAAATTAAGGAAAGGTTAGGAGTAAGGTCCTACTAAGAGACATTAAAAAGATGGTAGAGAAAAGGGAGGAATGGAGGCATCTCCACTTTACTCCACCGACAAGAGCAAGCTCTTAAGTTAAAGAAATAATTACTGTGACCGCTAATACTAAAAAAACGATAAAAATTAAAGGGGGTTGCCATACAAGAAACGTGTTTTTTTTTCAGCATATTAAAACATTGTACGGACAGAGGTACGGAACCCATCATGTACTAAACCGACTCGCACTTGACCGGTTTATTCTCTTACTTGACAGTTTAGGCTTATAACTTACCTACTTATTTTAACACGACGTAGTTAGATAGGGCCTTACTCCTACTTTATTATTTACACTGATTGGACTTGTATTTTACCACCTTTGGTAATTCCGATTATGTCAATGAAAATGATTGAATTTATGGCATCCCGCACTACAGATTTTCGTAAAATTTTGTCTGATGGAAATAAATGAAGCGACACACACTTACAGAAAAAAATCTATATTAATGTATGTGGGAATCCTATGATTGATCATATGTATACTTATGTACTGACTACAACCTAATTTTTGATTTTTGGTTGTTGTACTGTACACAATAAAATTCATATTCATGAGGAAAACTTCCATAGTGCGGGGTTGTTCATAAATCATATATTACTATTACGATCTTTATATTCCATTGCGTATTGGTTCTGAATTCGATCCCCAGCCAGGGCAAGTTGGAAAATGGCCTTTTTCAAATTGTCCTGGGTCTTGGGTGTTTATCTATATGTATATGTAGGTATTTATTATAAATTATAGTATTGAGTTGGTATGTCTTAACACAGTTTAAACGAGTATGGGGCTAGCTCAATCAGTGTGATGTGATTTGCCCCTATACATATATCTATATTTTATGTTTATTTATTTTATTTATCTTCCGGGATATCAGCCAGAAGTTTCTGCACGTCCATGCCACTGAACGAGGACTGTGACTTGTTGGCCGCATGTGCGAGAAACAAATCTTTGAGGCACTGCAGCTCTCGCGTCAACATCTTCACCTTTTCTTCGAGAACCTTGTTATCTTCCTTCAGTTTGCTGACGCGAGTGAAAGTCTCTTGAGTACGCTGCTTTGATTTGAATCTACTCTTTTTAACGGCCTGAAAAAAAAAGTTAATTTATTAATTCAATATTATTTACCTATTTTTTTTGGTTAAAACTAACGTGAGACAGACCTTTCTATATGCTATAAACGGGTAACTCTTGTACACAATAAATAAATGACTGAAAATTATACCAAAAAATGTATTATAAATAATCGTCGAGCACGGCTCCGACCCTTCCTTTGCTCTCGATGAATATTTCGCTGTTTCATTTATAATTTTTTTTTGTATTATATTTATAATTTTTTCTGTAGCCAAAACGGATAGATATTTAGATATTACATTTTTTGGTATAATTTTCATATGAAAAGGTGATTGTATAAAATAGTACGACGTATTATAAAGGCAAATTTAAGCAAATTAGAGGTATGTTTGTTTTTTTTCTATTGAGCCAAAAATGCTCAATCGCGTTTTGGCTATTGTGGGTGTCTGTAGAAAGTCCTTAAAATTTTTATATAAATTTTTTGAGGAATAAACTGTAGTAGTTTAATAACAGTGATTTTTCAAAAACACGCACAGTATTGCAAATTGTGAACCCACGTCGCCTTAAGGTGAAGATATAGGCAAATGGCCTTGAAGTGTGAAATAAACTGCCAACTCGTAAATATAGTGATAATTTCCATATTGCTCTTCGGCCGTGGCCACTTTTGGCGGAGGCAAGTTTTAAAGCTAGACGGATCACCAATAATAGTTTTAACGGCAGTTCATAAAATAATTTAAAGGGCTATCTAGTGCATGACGTAGAGCAATATGGAAATTATGTCCATATTTACGAGTTAACAATTTATTTCAAATGAGGGCACCACTTCAAGGCCATTTGCCTATATCTTCATCTTAATAGGAAAATGGATCTGTATTTAGAGCTGGGTTGTGTGACAATGATAAGAATTACAGGCTCATTATATCCTTACCTCATTATTCCTTTTCCTCTTGTCCCGGTAGTCCTTTTCTTCGTCACTAGGGTCGCTGGTGTCAACTCTTCGCTTTGGCATTTTGTTTCGGGTTGGATTGTACCTAAAATGCTATCAAATCAAGTTCCTCTCTCAGGGATCGTGTGCTTGTTCTGAAACTGATAGGAAAGCAGTCTGATTATCTATTACGAGATTAGGACGTATATAACTTAGGACATATGTTCACATAAAACCTCCATAAAACATTGTAGATTCGAAAAGAGATAAATAAAATACATAATTACAAGCTTACCAGCATGAATTTTTCAATATTCTTATCAAACTATCTATCATGAACACCAGGAGTTTTTCTATTTTACTTAGTTTTAGGCTAAAAAAATAACACAATCCACGAAAAATACGACAAACATGATAGTATCAAAAAATTATAAAAAAATAAATTATGTAGGTACACACTACACACACAATGGTATTTATTACTCATATCATATGCACAAACTATATAGGGATCACGGATCAGACGGACATGTCGGTACTGGCTTTTTGTATCGTAGCGTTCTCGTCGCTGATTCGTTCTCGTAGCTTGTATTACAACCAATCCAGTGACTGATCTCAGAAATTCCCTTTTGACAATTCAACTTTTTAAACTAGAATTTTTGATTAAAGAAAATCTCGGCAAAGAAATCGTTATACCAATCAGCCTTTTAGCAAAAAAAAAGTGGGTGGGTGAGGGGGCCCAAAATAGCGTGCTGGTGGGCGCTGTGCAGCTTCCTTTATTGATATTTATAAATAGTAATCTATTTCTAAAATAGGCTCCCTATTTTACTGAAATGTATGAAAGAATAAACAAATAAAATAAGTTTAGTTCATTTATTACATATACAACATACGTGTGAAAGATATTCTTAAGGAATGCAAACACCATTGTTTTTATTATGTACATTAATCACTTCACGTATTCTTCGCGGTAGATGAGCGCCAACCAACAGAATGTTCTAGGTAAGAAAAGAAGTAGGCGAAGGCTTCGTTAGGTCTTGGGGCACTGTTTTGTGATAGAACAGGTACAGTCCGCGCGGTTTGAGACCAAACCGCGCTGAAGACACACCTGGAACAAAACAAATAACTCATAAAACTTCTGAACAATATCTAGTTACACAATTAAAGTGCTCATAAACGCAGCATTTGTTATATCTGGACGTAGTGTAGGCCAAATCCTCTGGCTACTCTGGCTAAGTATGGCTCTGGTAGTACAGAGAGGGTCGTGCTCCTGCAGTGGAGACAAAAAAAGACCTGAGGATGACAGTTTTTAACTAAATATAACAAGTCAAGTAACTAATGTTTTCTCATATTTACAGTAGCTAAATCACAATTATTCTTTTTATTATCATCATCGTATCAGCTACATGAATTCCACTGCTGATGAATTTTTTAGTATAGGTACAATCCATAAGACAGATAATATGCTGATTGAACACATGCAATACTTTCACCATCTACTTATTGCCTTGTCATAAAAATCCCAAAGGTATTTTCTGGTAAAAATGAAATTTATTTTGCATAAGTGTCGTACAATAGATGGAATACATTAAATCAGGATCACTTAGCTGTTTCCAGCATGCCTTAAATAGGTAGGTACTAACATTTTTTGTACAATTTAACAGAGTACTTATTAAACAAATGCCAAAAAATACAGTACAACAGTAGACAGCACTCAGCTTATCCATTTAAACCTTTTCATTTGATGCTAGTGCGTGAGCCCCCCTTTTTGTTTTTGCATAATAGTAGCTTTAAATAATCTTTTTATTGAGTCAGATGTACTATCACTGTTTTCCTCTGTCATCTTCCTAATTCCATATCCCTCATTCATGGGACGACCATATTTATCGGTTCCTCATCCACGGGCGACTGCATCCCTCAAGGAGGACAGGAAAACGCCACCGGAAGGAGCTCGTCATTCATGGTGTTCCTTTGTGTGCAGATTTGGATCCAGGGTGACACAGAGTGATGAAGATTTTGAAGCATACCCTTCAACCCGGGGAGTATGTCAAGACTCCAGTGAGGTCCGCGGGCAGCGAGGGGCACGGGAGCGGGGCTCGCCAGACGGCGGCTAGCGTCCCACTTCTTCAGAACTCGGCCAAACGACTCACTGAGCGATCCGCGCGTCCTTTGTTAGATACTAACTAGTATTATGCCTATATTGTTTACAGTCCATTCTTTTATTTATAGCCCAAATAGTACCACAGGGTCTACCGTGTAGGGTTAGGGCTCAATCACCTTCCTTCCTCATATGAGTTCTGTAAAGTACTGTACTGAATCTTTTTCGAAGTAAAAAGAGTGTCTCTTATGTCTGACGAGACTAGCAACTCAACTTGCGCTACTAAAATCAATTAATTGCATCTATCCACTTATTTCGCAGCGCAGTTCTATATTGAATGGAAATCAATGAAGATAGTGTTTCCTTTTACTCCCACAAAGGATCACATGGCACCAAGATATACCACCAGAGGCACCAGAGCACACACGAAAAGAACTTGAGATGAGAGCTGAGCGATTCATTTAAAAACAGAATAAACAAACAAGATGGAGGATGGGCGAATTCGGCGAAAACCACTGACCTCCTATAAACAAGTACGTGTACTTGTATATAATTATGGAGGTCACAGGCTAAAACGGTGAAGCGGAAAGGGGTGGGAGGGGTAGTGAAACGTCAAAAGCCAATTGCTAATACATAACTACAGTATATTCTTACGATCACAGACCACAGTAGGCGACATTTCGGGCCGTGCTCATATGGTATTACCACAGAGCAATAATGTATAGAGGAAACTTAAAAAATGAACGGAAAACACTATAGCCTTTTCTTTTTTACAAATAAGAAATGTTATAAGAGTGACAGAGTTCGATATACTGCAACACTTACTACTTAAAACCCTCATGTCGCCATTTGTGCTATACAAATTTGTTTATATTAATGTATACTATTAGTGATGGGCAGAGCAGAGATGATGGGATTTGCAATTTATCGATAATGACAATTAATGGCAGACAATACTCTTCACTCACTCGCGAAGTTGGTGTTTGTTATGGGAAACCCAAAGGAAATGGGTCCTAGTTGTTAAAAAAACATCTCGAATTTCTCATACTTGTATTTATTGCCAAAAATGTTTTTTACAAACACCAACTTCGCGAGTGAGAGAAGAGTATTTATTAAAACTATTACACGCTACTATTTTCTAATACTTACTAAATGCACTTTAAATCAAAATTAAAGTTTCGTAAGTAGTTATGATCTGAAAAAAATAGTCAGAATCTTAATTAAATACGGCGATGAAGATTAATATGTTACCACAGCACTGTTATCTTACATCCGACGTTTTTATCTGTCACATATAAGACTAAAAAAATATATAAAAACAGAATATAACAAAAAGACGTTCATAAAAGTATAAAAACACATAGAAGTAATTATGTAAATATGTATATCACTGTAAACTTTGAATTGCGATTAAATTTGAACGGTCACGCAGAGTAGTCGGGTTTCTTATGAATCATCGGGTAAGTCGGTTGTCATTGTACATATCGTCAGCATGAACTCCAATCGACTCACAAAGCAGCTGTCACGTGACTTCGTTCACAATTTAATCTAATCCAAATAACAAAGGAATGTTTAAATGGTTAAGTAATAATGCCTGCCTATTAAAAAGATCTAAATGTGCGACATATGCATATGAATGTAACAGTTTTTGATCTGATCCTTCACGATAGCAAGTGGGTTCAAAATGCAGTGAACACAATCTTAAATATTTAGAAGGAGTCCATTCTCCACGTCTGATATTCCTGACCCATTTTTCTTTCAAAATTTTATCCTTTGGGAATCTGCAATAAAAACAAAATACAATATACCTAATGTGGTACACCTAAAATAGAATACTTATGTATTATAAAATAGTTATATCGTTCATTAAATTAGTCACAGAATGGGGAAATAAGTACCTATAAACTTATCGATAGCAACCTATTTAGGTGCAGCACTACGATTAAATTTCAAGGGTATTTCAGTTGTCAAAAATGGTACAGTCAATGAATACAAACATAAAAATGAGTTCATTTTACTAATAATGAATTCGAAACTTTGTTACGCCAATTACCAACGAACACAACTACAAGTCAACATGCTGTTTTACTCGAATTAAGCCTTAATATCATTTCTTCCTCGAATGTATTTAATACGACTTACCGATGGAAGGATATTTTTTGTCCTGTTCCGTTAAAAATACCTTGTTGGCTGAAACAACCGAGAGCAGAACACAGGATAGGCATCTTAGCACTTGTTTCCACACAAACAGTAACGATAAAACAACTTGATTTATAAATTTTTGTTAAAAACACAATTGACTCGCATACGTCCAGCTGGCAACGTGAGTACTTCAACCGGTCGGCTGACGGCGCGCGGCATTTCAAGATGGCGATGCACTCTAGCGCTATCTCGCTTCGTTCATATGAGCCGGACAAATTAGTGCGAGTAGAGCAGATATAGTTATTCTGCTGCTATTTTTTATGAAGCGTCTAGAGATACTACGTTTATGGGTATTACTTCTTCGTTGAATTTGACAATGACACTGACAGTGACTTCTTGCCACTCACGTTGGCCGCCAAGAACCGGGGGAGAGGTGCGGGTGTGGGGAACGGGGACTCATATTGCACGTACCGTTTATGATTATATTATATAGCACATAGTAGTTTAGTTAGTTATGTAGTTAGTATAGTATATATGTTTAATCAAATAAAATTTAATTTTTTTTTTTTTTATAAATTAAAACTTACACCTCTAAGAACTAAAACTAAAAAATTGATTGACTTGACATTGACACTCATAATTATTGGCTGAAGGAAAAAAGTGTTGCGTCCTCTGGTTGCATCACGTTGTTTTTGTTTGTTTGTTTTGGAAATCCCAGAGATTTGCAGGGAATAACGTGCATTATCATAAGAAATAGATCTCTACAAAACTAGCTATCCTTGACTACATATTACTCCTCAGTTCAGTGCATTGACATAGCTATATTCCAGCTTTTGTGTTGTCTTATACGCAATGATTAAATTGTTCTGAAAGTTGCGTCACAATTTTGTTTTATAAATTGAAATTATTGTGAAACGCTGACTCAGTCTTCGACCGTAGCCTGAGGGAGGTTGTATGGTCCAGTGTTGAATTAAAGACATTTTAATGATATTAGACGATTTTTCGTACAATATGCCGCCTGTAAAGCGCAGGGGACGGGGCGTTAGTGATGCCAGTGATGATGATGATGACTACCGACGGCGGAGGGACCGAAATAATGAGGTTTTTATTTTTATTTATTATTTGCATACATAATATTTTCTTCCCGCCTAAAACTTTTATAAAACTCATATTTCTGTCACTATTTTTGTTCTTGTTTTACAGGGATTTTACAGTATTAGAAATCTGTGTTCCTTTGCTTGCAACTTCTCTCTATAAAAGAATTAGTAATACTAGGGAGGCCTATGTCCAACTGTGGACTTCCTGAGGCTAAAATGATGATGATATTTTATTAAGGGCTATGAAACATGTTGTATGGGTACCTATATTATAATTATGTTTTGTCGATACAGTGATTTACCTATACCTAATGATTTACTTCAATAGGTTACATTTTTTTCAAGTAGGTACTTAAAAAAAAGTATGTTTATTTTTTTACCTACAATTTTAAAGAGAGAACAATATATCTAAAAGAAATATGTAGATACCATATTGTTATTGAACCTCCAAAAAAACTTATATTTTTTACTCAAATGAGCACATACATGTATAAATTATACAAAAGTATGTGCTACTGATTAATTATTATTAATTTTATTTATTTATTATAGACAAGCAGCTCAGAGCTGATAATTATGTCTATTTCACACAGTGCTGAGAGTCCATAGTCTTTTCACAGTTCATTTATTTATTAACGACACTTTATTTGTCCTTAACCACTTGTCGAGTCTATTTTTAAATGCATTTATGGAAGGTGCAGTTACCACTTCTTCTGGTAGTCTTATTCCAATTATTGACCACTCTATTACTCAGAAAGTGGAAATGTGCAGCTTTGGTTTTAGACGCTGCACAAGTTAACTGGTAGCAGTGTTTTCGTGATGGCTTTGTGCCTTGTCTCATGTTGTAGATAGTATGCAAGTCAGGTAAATCGTAGCTGAGAGTCAGGATCTTAAATGTCTCAATTAAGTCACCACGAAGGCGTCTTTCCTCGAGGGTAGTGAGGCGCAGGGCTTCAAGTCTGTCTTCATATGACTTACTTAATTTGTCCCTATTTATTTATTAAATAATAACTGATGTCCACAGCATGGTTGAATTTTTGACTAATTCATGAAACTCAAACTTTCTTGGATAAAAAGTAGTGTAAATCAGTAAATAATACATGCCAAATTTAACTCTGATCCGTTCAGCTGTTTTGGCGTGAAAAAGCGGAACAAACATCCATACAAAATTTCACATTTATGGGATAATAAATATTGTTTCAGGCTGTAAAAAAGAGCCGGTTTAAGACAAAGCAGCGGACAGAAGAAACATTCACACGAGTAAACAAACTGAAAGAAGAAAACAAAGTCCTTGAAGAGAAAGTCAAGACGCTCACAAAAGAACTCCAATTCCTCAAAGAGCTATTCCTCGCACACGCCGCAAACACACAGAACAACCCCAAGTTTCAAGGCATTGACCTGGAGAAGCTCTTGGCGGAAGTCCCAGATGATAAAGAACGAAAATCTAGTAAATAGTATTAAGTTTTCTAAGACTGCACAAATGTATAGTAATTTAAGTACAAGTGAATTGGTTAAATGAGTGATATGGTTTAGAAGTTTTTAAATTATATTTAAATTAAAAATGTGAGGAAACTTTGCTTATCTGGCTCTGAATCACATATGGATAACATATTTTCAATTGAAATATTATAGCAAGCAATGCTTTAAAAAATGTTGATAAAGTATCTTGTGAAACTTATGTGATGACATTCATATAAGTTATGAATATTCTAAATGGTTTACTCACGGAATACGGATGTGGACTAACAAAGGTAAATTATAAAAGAAATGTACCCGTATGTTTTCTTTTTTGTAATTAGCGCATTTAAATTCGGCGGGACGTCACGATCAAGTACAATTTCACTTGACGGTGACATCGACCACCCCCACTACGAAACTTCGACGCGCTGTATCTTTGTGAATTTTCACTACTTTGATAAACCGAAAAATATGGGTCCTTTATTTTTGGATAATCTACTGACGGACTAAATTAATTAATTTTTCCGATTATTCCCAGTAGTCCCCTCTAGCACCGTCCCCCGGGGTGACAACTGTGAATTTTCTTCCTAGATAGTCCGACTATATAACGTGAGTAAACCATTTACAATATTCATAATTTAAACTGAATGATGTGAAAATGTCACGATAAATATTGTGTAAAAAAAGATTGATTTTTAAGTTAAATTGAGACTTATCAAGACATTCAATCATTGTGAAATGTTAAGAAATACTTCCTATAGCTTTAACTATTTCCAATTATATTTAGTTTTGAGTTTTATCAGATAACTATGGTAACATTCTTGCTCAAAAATAAATTACTCATAATTATGAATGTTTTGTATTATCTACATACATTATTTTCCTTTTTTAAGGGGTTTGTTCCGTTCCGTACTTCAAAAGGTAAAAACGGAATCCTTATAGGTCCATCCTTATGTATCCGTATTAGTCTAAATTTGATACACATTTGTAAGTTAGTGATCTAATGATGGATGTATATGAATTCCAAATATGGGAGCTACTAATCCCCATACGTAATTAGCCATTTGAAAAAAAGTTTTGTAAACTTTATTGTGGGATATCGAAAATTTTAAATATGTAAGTTTTTTTTTATAATTTTTAGATCGGTGTTTTGACGTTATAAATAGACAAACATTGCCCATCCCCCTCAGATTAAATATAGGTCCAGATACCATAAACGCCACCCAAAAGTGACGCCAGTTAAAAGACACCAAAATTGGTGTCTTCGTTCTTAGCCCCGCCCACAGCTTGTCATTACGCTATGGAAGTTCACGGCGTCACTACGTAACGACACGGTGATAATTTATTGTAAAAATGACTGTTTGTGCATTGAAATCGTGCAAAAATTACATTAAAATAAAAGACCAGGAGACGGACATCACTTTTCATAAGTAAGTAAGCAAATTTTCGACTAATTCCTACGTATTATTCGTAAAATTATTACGGCAAAATAATGTCAACAAACTAACGCCATGACATCTAGTGTTGCCAGAGCGTGGAATATTTTTAACATTTCTTATTATTGAGTCGACAAATCGTATGATTTGGAGAACAGTTTTTTGTATGTATGTTTACTTGTACGTTTTGCT
This sequence comes from Acrobasis repandana, assembly GCA_963576875.1. Taxonomy (NCBI): domain Eukaryota; kingdom Metazoa; phylum Arthropoda; class Insecta; order Lepidoptera; family Pyralidae; genus Acrobasis; species Acrobasis repandana. Next base: position 8,590,650 of record OY756238.1, read on the forward strand.
ATGTATGTTTGTGTGAGATATTAATGTTAACATTTTCATATTGCGCTAAGAAAAAAATATAATATATTGGTAAGTAGGTATGTATTGATGAAATTTTGAAGTGGCCGTATTAAGTATTAGTTAGTTATCTATACTAATATTATAAAGCGGAAGAGTTTGTTGTTTGTTTGTTTGTTTGTTTAAACGCGCTAATCTCAGGAACTAATGGTCCGATTTGAAAAATTCTTTTTTTGTTGGGTAGTCCATTTATAGAGGAAGGCTTTAGGCTATATAACATTACGTTCCGACAACCACGCAAACGAAGTCGCGGGCACAGCTAGTTGAGGATAAAAATGTAGTCGTTATAATGTTATTTACAAATAACATTTATTTTTACCCGACTGCGCCAGAAGGAGGGTTATGTTTATCGAGTGTATGTATATGTATTTCTTTGGCACGCTCTACAGCCTATTTATTTATTTATTTTTAAACTTTATTGATTAACAAAAAAATTGTCTTACAATTGGCGGACTTAACGCTAAAAGCGTTCTCTCCCAGTCAACCATAGGGATAAACAGATAATTCGTTGCGGCGCAAAATAATTAAATAATTACATACTTATACCTAATAATACACATTCATGCATATATACTCATAATAAAGACATATATACGCATACATATAAAATATATATACATTTATATATATATACATGATTAAATAAATACAAATACATACATACCTACAATGAATGATGATGTAGATAAGAAAATGAGACTAATTTAGAAGAAGACAGTGTACTCTTCTCTTGAAGGAAAATTTTGTGGAAATTTCTTTGATGTCAACGGGCAAAGCATTCCACAGTCGTGAAGCTTGAACAGTAAAAGAGTTTGCCATAAAATTTGTGCGATGAAGAGGAATACTAAGGAGACGGGTATCAGAAGAACGAAGCTGCCGATCATGAGTGTCGGAAAGAAATTGAAATTTGCATTTAAGATATTCAGGAGATTTAGGATTAGAAAAAATAGAAAAGAGAGTGCACAGAATTCGCATTTGTCTGCGTTCACGGATGGGAAGCCATTTAAGCTCCGAGCGAAATGGAGTTATATGATCATATTTGCGAAGACAGAAAATAAATCGAATGCAATTATTAACGAGACGATCAAGCTTATTGAGAAGATCTGCATTGAGATCAAGCCTAAACGGCTTGGAGGATTTTAGCGTGAGTTGAGAGGTGTCATTAGATTTGTCTTAATTCTAAAAGAGTGACATTAGATATATTAAAAATTTTAAAAATACAAAATGTCGGATTTTTGGCGCCAAATGACATATATTTTTTCATTTCAAATATTTTTTCGTTGAAAACCAATTAAGTGGTTTATCAAAAGAAATAATTTTATATAAGGATTACAAATATATATAACTTATACGTTTTAATGTAATTTGTAATGAAAAGTACTAAAAACAACATACAGGCTGACTTTTAAACCACCAGCCAAATTTCTGGAGCAAGTTCAGTCCATGACACTAAACTACTTTCCATAAAAACAATTAACGAAAAACTAAAACAAAAATTCGCCTTTTCATACAAATCAGCGCTCAGCCAAACGGATTTTCTATGGAAGGACGAAAAATTTTCATCGATTTTTATTAACTTTTTTTATAGAAAGTATTTCAGTATCATGGACTGAACTTGCTCTAAAAATTTGGTTGGTGATTTAAAAGTCAGCCTGTATAATCACGCTGATGCTGTATCAATCAATCGGGTTTTTTTTTAAATAATTACTTGTTTCCGTAAATTTCCTACTGATCCAGTCATTGGACTGAAATAATAAGACGGAAAATGAATTCTGGTGGAAGTAGCAGCCTAAAGAAAGAACGTTTTCAGCTAACTTTTGTGTCCAGGACACATACACAACAAAAAGTGATCGTCGAACAATCGCTCAGGGGCTGTGCCTAAAAAGGTATTTTATGGATTTATAAGGACTCAAATAAATAATGTTGATTTGATACGTGTTTTTTTCTTTTACCTAGGTATTTTAATATAATTTTTGTTCATCTACATACACAGTAAAGCTTAGGGGTCGTCCACATACTACGTCACGCAAAATTTCTGGACGTCACGCTTTTTCCGATTCCTATGACACATACCGACACGTTTGGCATGACTCCCCCTCTTCCTATCACTGTAACGTAATATGTGAATGGCCCTTACGAGGTTTAATTTTATTCACTTATTTATAATTTGTCAATATGAATAAGAACAACACGTCAAAAAATATCCCACATTCTTGGGTAATTTTCTTGCGCTGGGAACAATTTACTTCACACACAGAAGAACAGTAATGATAGTAATACACGCGTAGTGGGCGGTGCTCACGCACACGCATATCACAAAATGGCTTCTCTTTTAACGTTTCATTTTATTTGAAACGCTCAATCTAGATTAATCTAAGCCATCCCCTTATCTCCGAAACCACTGAGCCAATTTTATGAATATTCTTGAAATTATTAAAAAAAATATAGACTAAATTTGTATAAATATAATAATACTTAATAATAATTTGAGATAAAGGGGTGGCCTTATTTTCGAAACTAATGGGCCTAAAATTTTGAAGAAAATACGGAGATAGAGAATAAGATAATAGAAAATAATTCTTTACCTATAGATTTCAGGAAAACCTATGAGAAGTACGGATTCGTCTTCATGCACTAAACTCGTACTTGACCAGTTTATTTTTCACATATTGCTATTTAATAAAAACAAAGATTTGAAAATCATTGTGAGTACATTTTATCTTTATGATATTTGTGGTAGGAATGTACATACAAAGTACATTTTAAACATCTTGCTAAACAAGTTTTATATATTACAGTCACCTGTTTGTGGACGAAATTAAATAATTTTGTTAAACCGTGATGATCGAGTCAATTTGTATGAAAATCCGATTTTTTTTTGGATTTCGTGAAAATTGAGGTACCATCTGAGAGGTTTTGCGTTCTTTCATTAACATGATGTATATATACTAAATCCTCCGCCGTTCCAGGAAGAATAGGTAAGTTCTCAATCTGAATTTATACTAAATCCTCCGCCGTTGCAGAAAGAATAGGTAAGTTCTCAATCTGAATTTATACTAAATCCTCCGCCGTTGCAGAAAGAATAGGTAAGTTCTCAATCTGAATTTATACTAAATCCTCCGCCGTTGCAGAAAGAATAGGTAAGTTCTCAATCTGAATTTATACTAAATCCTCCGCCGTTGCAGAAAGAATAGGTAAGTTCTCAATCTGAATTTATACTAAATCCTCCGCCGTTGCAGAAAGAATAGGTAAGTTCTCAATCTGAATTTATACTAAATCCTCCGCCGTTGCAGGAAAAACAGACAAGTTCTCAAGTAGTCTGTAAAGCAAGGGCAGCTATAAGTTCATATTACGCAATGATTGTAATAGGTATATAGGTACCAACGATTTTCGAAAATACTCTAGCCGCTAGTCTAGCGTAAATATTGCACAATATTACTCAACTCACGCTACACTGAATGAGCAGCGACGCGACGAATTTATAACAAGTTTCTATATCTTATGACATTGTAAATAAAGTTTATAATGCCTTGTTAAGAACTGCTCGTCGCCTCGCTGCTATTCAGTGTAGTAAGTTAGGAGGAACCAGAAATAACTTGTCCTTCGGCGATGCGCAAAACTAGAAAAAACTAAGTTGGAATTTACGTTTTTTTTTTATCACTTTTCTAACTGATTAAACTTTATAATTTATCCAATAAAATAAAGCTTCTCAAAGCGAATCTATCCTAAACAGAACCTGTCCTTAACCGAACAGTCGGATTTATTTAGGTAAATACCTACCGATTTTTTTTTTTATAATAAAGGCCCAGTAGTATATACTTGTTATTGGTAATTGGGAGTTCCAGAAATAAATATGATACACATGTTTTGTAACCAATTTTTTTTTTCTTTTAAGAATTTAGGTAAAATAAAAACATCACACAACATGAAATAATTTTATTAATTAAAATAATTTCTTATCTACAGACAATTGAATAAAGCTAGTTATAATTATACAATTATATTAGTTTTTTACAACTGCTTCAGTCGTTTTATTTACAAATTGCGTTTTGATCGAATATACAAGCTCACCGATAAACAAGTAATTAAAAATCAAAAAACCCGACTGCGTGATACCACAGCATAGTTTGATGCAATCTAAAACATCGTTTATTGCATTTATTGTTACAAATTAAATTTAAACATATAAGTTGTCTGTATTTTTGTAATCCTAAAAAAGCCTTTAATTTGATACCCCACTCGGAAGGTTTTGAATTTAAAAAATACACTGAAATAGCGAAAACATCAGTTGTCAGAAGCGCTATTTTTGAAATCGAGTCACACGAATGATTTACTTGTTTTTTTTTTTAATTTTTTAATTGGTCGTATGCGAAGGATTTGCACGAGTGGTCTTGACCTCTCGTGTCAGTGAATCAGAATCAGTAAAACAATATAACTTATCGCTGACACGACGACGGTTTCAAAAATACGATGAGGCGACCGGTAAGTTGCAAAACTATACGTTTTGTATTTCACTGACTCCCTCGTTGAAAAATAGCACTTCTGTACAATTTTAAAATTAACGGCGACACAATCACAATTTTAAAGAGGGCCTTGTAGTGAAAATTATTTGTATTAACTGTACTGTTTCTTTAATGTACTTAGTCACATTACTGTCAGCTGATAAAATATATATTTACAAATATAAAAAAAGAAACTATTCGCTTTAATTTGCGAGTATTCAAGCAATTTAATGGTCAAAGTATTGTATAACAAAGATATAAAAAAGTAAAATAATTCAGGAACTTCCTAATGATCAAGGAACACTGACCAATCAAACATACTGGCAAAAAAATACTCCCTGGGTCACCCTGAATTCACAGAGTACTTAATAGATCACTGAAAAAAAAACGCGCATTCGAACGAGTTCGCGCGTCTGCGCCAGGGGGTGCAAATAGGAGCAAGCAGTGCTACATTACATCCTATAGTCGCCATAGATGCAAAAAGATGGATAAAAGAATGGCTATTTCTAGCGATGGGGGTGCAAATAGAAGCAGGCAGTGCTACATTCTATAGTAACCACAGATGCAAAAAGTTGGATAGAGAATAAAAGAAGAGTTATTCCTTACGACGGGGGACGGGGGTGCAAATAGGAGCAGGCAATACTTTAGTTGCCATAGATGCAAAAAGTTGGATAGATATAGATGAATGAAAGAAGGGTTATTTCTAGCGACGGGGGACGGGGGTGCAAATAGGAGCAGGCAATGCTATAGATGCAAAAAGTTGGATAGAGGTAGATAAATAGCTAGACTTATTGTATGTAATACGGCCCTGGTCTGCAACCGATTAATCAGATAGTTTAACTGGCAACTGCAAGTCCATCACATATGAAAGATGCCAAATGCGCACATATCCTTAAGAATTTGACACTTCGCTTTGACTCGACAGCATCAGTGTGTCCTTCACCATATATATATAATACACGAATATCTCTTTAAATTAAAAATTTTACTTCCCTAACTTACATTTACAATAATAACATCACAGTGAGCAAAATCATGCATATCTATGCTATATTAATAAACTTTATGTAAATATATCTACGTACTCATAGAGTCTAGTCTAGCATGACTATGAATCTGGACAATATGATTATTATAATAATGGAAAAAGGCATATTCGTTATGAAATGAACATACTTGGACACGTGTTTACGCTGAGAGCAGCATTGGTTTTTTTTTTATTGCTCAGTTTTCAGAGCCCATCATAAAACTGTTTGACGCGAGACAAGCAATGTATCGAGATTTATTTTTATGATGCGACATCAGAAGTGGGATCGTCACATTAATAACGCCATCTACCAACGTGCTAACAGCCATCTGGTTAAATTAGCCAGCCAACTGGCAACTGGAAGCCTAAGCCGATAGTTTGAACTAGAATCACTCAATATTTGACAACTTAGCGTATTGAAAGTCAGCCTTTTGAAGATGACTGACCAAGACTCAGCCAAGTGATTCAAAAGTTCAGTTTTTTGCCACTGCGGCGCCTTGTGGTCCCCAAAACAAATATGGCGTCAACAGAGCAAACCGTGAATGTGGTTTTTCGTCCACACATCTCATCAAAACTCATTTTTTTATACTTTTCTATTACTAGTTACTTGGATACGTATAAGTTACTAGATGGTATTAGTAAAAAGTACATACATACTACCACGCCTGTTTCCCACAGGGGTAGGCAGAGACTATGGACCTCCACTTGCTACGATCCAGACAGACCTCTTTCGCTTCATCTACACTCATCAACCTCTTCATACATGCCCTTCGGTTACATGTACTTCTTATCTATTAGTAAAAATTAGCCCTACATAAATGACTATACTTCGTTCAGCCATCTGACAACTTGGCTAGTTGTCCTTCAGCCATTTAATTGGATACCGGCTATAATTGACCGGGCTAAGCGTCCAGTTGGCTGGCTAATTTAACCTGATAGCTGCGAAATATATAAGCCTCTGCCATAGTAACGTCATTGATCGGTACTGTATTGTAGAAAGATTTTCAGTTTTAGGTACAGTTCTCGACTGTTTCAGCTGTTTGTGAATAGAAAAGCTCAAATAAGATTTGATCCGCTAGTCCGCCACCGGACATTTTGGCAAATTGCCTTTTTCAAATTGTATATGTATGCATTTATTATAAAATATGGCATCGTTGAGTTAGTATCCCATAATACAAGTTTAAATTTACTTTGGGGCTAACTCAATCTGTGTTATTTGTCCGTATATAACGTCTAACAAAAAAAAACTGAAACTATGTTAAGGATGAATTCAGTCCATGATACTGAATAACTTTCCCCAAGAAACTTAAATCGAAATATGAAAAATATTTTTTGCCTCCCATACAAGTTGATCAGTTGATCCTGGTCTGTATGAAAAGTAAAAAAATATTTTTCATCATTCGATATGTTATGTTCCTTGGGGAAAGTCGTTCCGTTTCATGGACTAAATTCATCCTTAAAATAGTTTCAATATATTTCGTTAGATATTTATTTATTTGAGATGCGTCTTTTTACATTTAAGACTACTATGATCCGTGATCAGAAGTGGGATCGTCTCATTTCCAAACATTTATAACGCCATCTGCCGACGCGCTGACCAAATAATGCTTATTACCCTCCACCATAGTGACGTCAGTGATCGGCGCTGTGTGGTAGAAGGACCTAGATTCCACGGTGCGGTAGACGTTGTCCTCGATCAGTGGCACAGGGGTACTGGGGTTCAGTTTACAGCACTCTTGGATGACTGTGGTGCCGTCTATTATTCTGCTTCTGTAAAATATTAATAAAATGTATTGATAATATATCTCAATTCAATTCAAAATATCTTTATTATCATAGGATATTTATAAATAATAGTCACTTTGTTTTGTTTTGCACAAATGTTGACGTCAAATCGTTACTTTAAGCTAAGTTTACGCCGCTTCCTAGGCGCAAGTGCAGAAGAAGCGGCAACAAAGTGCACTGCACTTTTTCTCCAAAGACGTCAACTAACAAACTTAAAACTTAAAATTAGTTATATGGATGGACTGAGATTACATTGTTTGTTATGTCATAATTAAATTGAATTATAAGAATTACGAAATTTAAATGTCAATTTGTAAATTTAGTATGTACCAATGTACCTAAATTATGACATGTCTAAGTATACAAACCTTTAAGACATCAACATTAACATCAGTTTTTACTTGGCTTATACCAAATTAGGCCAAAACATTTACAATTTTCCGTCTTCCCGGGGTCAGGAAGCGTAAAACGTCAATTTTCGGCCAAAGGATATATAGGGAGAGCAAGGTGGTATGCTTGACCGCCACAAGGAAAATCTTCCCGCCAGGCATGGTGTTATGTGGAGAACCGCAGCCTCAACGGGGTATTGTCAGAGGTAGTAAGTATATAATATGACAAGTTGCAACCAGAACTCTGATATCGAGATGTAGCATACTGCCAGCGCCAAGCAGCTTTGCATAACTCTTCTTGTTCGTTGTGGTTGTAACCCTAGCAAATGACGCTTCTGAGCGAGAGAAAAGGATAGCAGCATAAGAAATTGCTGTTCCGTGCTGACAGATGTGTCCCAACCCTTAGTGCCGTTTCTAGACTTAACCAACTCTACCTGTATTTGACTTGGTGCGGCGTGTTCCTGAGCTGGTCTCCGGGAGCGTGCACGAGCACGTAGGAGTCTTCGGGGTGCTCGAGGTCCCAGTGCCGCAGCCGCTGGTCGGAGCCGCCCGTGACGAGGAACCGGGAGCCGGCGCGGGACCCGCAGTACGCCGCGCTCATGTAGTGGGACGCCTGGATGATAGGGATGATGACTGGCTCAGAAAAGTACTAGAGGCTTTGTGAGCTGTACACCTCGCGACTCACTCCCAACCCGTTGAAGTTTATCGGATAAAAAAGTTGTTCAGACAAAAAAGTTGCGTCCTAATAAGGGTAACAAAAAAGTTTTATGACATTTAATTTTTTTTTTAAATGGTTGAAGTATGGCTTTTCTCAAAGTTCTAAACTCCCATATCTCCGGCATTATGAAAAATATCTAAAAACTGAATCGACAAAAAATCTATACCTATAATTATCGAATTTGCTTATAAAATTTCAAAAGAATCACAAGGCTATGAAATGCCCTGCCAGAGTCCATCAGAAGGGCTCCCAGTCGCATGGCCTCCAGCAGTCCTAGCCTAGCACAAACATCCTAATATATTTAATTATTTTGTATTTATTGTAAGTATATGTATAATATATATTTATTAGTTTATATGTTTAGGTATATATTTGTTTAATGTTTTGTTTATTTATTTTTATCTATACTATATATTATATGTAGGTCATATTTAATATCAGATTACTTTTTTTTAATTATGTAATTTTATATATTTTAATCGCGCCAGCCACACATATTTTCTGCTTGGTCTTATGGTTGACCGGTAGAGAATGCCATATGGCATTAGGTCTACCACTTGTACAATATTTTTGTGCAATAAAGTTTTTAAATAAATAAATAAAGAATCGGTTGAGAAATGCGACCTGTAGGCGAGAACAACCGGACCGACAGACAACTGACGGAAAAAAGCATTTTTGACAAATCACGAAACTGAAACGCTTCGCTCTCTCGGCCAATTAATCTAATTAGTCCGTTAGTTAGATTACCAGAAATATTGTACCCATATTTAATAAACCCAAGTGCGAGTCGGACTCGTACATGAAGGGTTCCGTACCACCGTACAATGTTTTAAAACGCTAAAGAAACACGTTTCTTGTATGGCGACCCCCTTATATTTTTAACTTTATCTTATTTTTAGTTTTTGTTGTTATAATGGTCATAGTAATACATAATTGGTGAAAATTTCAAGTATCTAGTTAATGCCATTATAAAGATCTAGTTAAAAACGCTGAAAAAACACGTTTTTTGTTTGACGACCCCCTTTAATTTTTAACTATTTTTTTATTTTCAATATTTGCTGTCATAGCCGCCACAGTAAAACATAATCAGTGAAAATTTCAAGTATCTAGCTATTACGGTTCAAGAGATAGAGCCCTGTGACAGACGGACAGACAGCGGAGTCTCAGTAATAGGGTCCCGTTTGCACCCTTTGGGTACGGAACCCTAAAAAGTAAAAATTCCGCCAATTGTAAGACAATTTCATTGTTAAACAATAAAGTTTGAAAATAAAATAAATAAATAAAAAGTAAAAATTAAAAAGATACAGTGTATTAAAGTTCCAGCGTGGGGGCTTGTGACGTCACCGCTGTGTAAAAGTCATACGAATTCGTGACGTCATGCGAAATTTAAATGCGCTGTATCTTCGTCATTTTGTTTCTCAGAGAAAAGAAAAAATATGTGTACAATATTTGTTAATAATCTAACCAATGGGTTACAAACGACTTTTTAGTCATTATGCCTATTATCAACAATAAAATATAAAACCGACTGATCTGACTGACTTCGTGGTCCAGCGGTCAAGGCGTTTGCCTTGTTATCCAGAGGTCGTGGGATCAAACAAAACCCACTGGTAAGCATACTTTGTGAAAAGTTGTTTCCAGTCTGGTTAGGATACTCGTATTGCAGGCTTGAATCACCTGATTATCCGAAAAGAAAGATGATTCCGTGCTCCGGAAGGCACGTAAAGCTGAGGGTCCCGAACGCCATTTAGCGTTTGTTCAAACCTATCCCTAGGATTGGTTCTGGTTTACCCTTTGGGTTGCGGAGGTCAGACGGCAGTCGCTCTGCGTAAAACCAGTAACCTCGTCAAATCACCTAGGGTAGGTAGCGGACCCCGGGCTCTGAAGCGGAACCGCTGACGATGCAACCGGTCACGCTCGGATGATGACATTTTGTTACATCTTTTTCATCCTTGGGCGACCATTGACATGCATATTATATTTGGAGAAGAAAAAGCGGGAAAGCGCACACCGGGCTCCAAAGCAGCGCAGCTGAGGATGCAACCGGGAATGCGCTTAGACGAATAGGATGATGATGATTAATAATAGCTCACTAACCGGCGCAGTATAGTGCAGTGGCTGCGGCGAGTTGGTGCAGGGCCACAGAGCGTGCGTCCGCTGGGTGGACTCCAGACACCAGGCGCCCGCGTCGCGGCTGCCGACCGCCCACACGCGGGAAGACCTCCCGCCGAAACCTATGATGCGACGCACTCTCTCCGCTGGAATACGAAAGAACATTATATAAAACCTTTAAAACCTTTTAGATAAACTGGAGCGTTTACAAAACCTGTGCTTCCGTTTCATCTTCGGATTGAGGAAGTTCGACCATGTTTCCAGGTACCGTGTTCAACTAAAATGGTTACCTATACGGCTCCGTAGAAACAGTCGCATTCTTTGTCTCCTTTACAACGTCCTACACTATCCTTCTTTCCCCTCCTATCTACGTGAGCGCTTTTCCTTTTTATATTCTCCAAATTCTCTTTGCAGATCCCACCTAAAATATGTCCTTAAATACCCTTCACACAGCACCACTACCTTTTCCTACTCCTTCTCGGTACATGCGGTCAGACTATGGAACTCATTACCACCTTCTATACGCGAATCTAAATCGATCTCTGTGTTTAAAAGACGAGTAAAAGATTATTATTTATCGAAATCATTATAGTTGTAGTTTATATATTATATATTAAGTATATTCATTTCTAAATAGACATATGTATTTATATAAGTATGTATGTAACATATGTATATGTATGTTTATCTGTAGTTTCATATTATAGTATGTTAATTTCTTCTTCCTTTATTTAACGAACACGCCTGTATGCCTTTCATATATGAACATCTCCTCTCACGGGCCTACTGGAAGAGATCTCTTTTGAGATAAGTAGTGCCTTTGTACAACTTTTTGTTTATGTATTCTCTGTATATATTGTCCGTGTACATAAATTGGTAAATAAATAAATAAATAAATAAAAGTTTATTTTCATCTCATCTATTCGAAAAACAATGATTTTATCCCAAATATTTGGGGCTTAAGTCACTGGTAATTCTCTAGCTAGACACTGAAAAGTAAAAAGTAAATTCCCTAGGCGTTAAAACACATTTAAAAACCGAACACGAATGTAGAATCATAAATTATATTGGCAGTCAGCTAAAAATAAAAAGAATTTAGTTTTAAAATTATAAAATAAAGGCAAGGGCGTCGTAATTTTTTTAAATTGGAATACAACGCGTTTTAAATGGATGACTGTAGGTCAAAATGTTTTGTTTCTCTTGCTTCAAAATAATAATTTATTAAAAACCAATAAAAACGCGCAATTGCTGTCTTTGATTTAAATAGTAATTTTATTAAGGAACTATTAGGTTATTTTTACAACTATTTTAAATGTGACAAATTTCTTGATGAGGCCGATCGTAAATAAATATAAAGTTTACGAATAATATACATATTTAAATAAATAAAGAATTGACACACCTAATAGCCTAATAGAAGTCTTTACGTTTGCCGCCCCCCTTTTTTATGCCGCCCGGGGCCATGGCCCCCCGGCCCACCCCTCGCTTCGCCACTGACTTGTATACCATCTTTTGTAATCCTATTCAAAAGCAAAAAAAGATTTCATTCATTCACTAGGGTCGCGTCCCCTACAATACGTACAATTTGGATGCCTGACGGAAGTGATGGGCAGTTGGAACCGGAGGTCCCAGACACAGATGGCACCACTGGAAGTGCCCACCGCAAGGTAGCCCGAACTGTTAGCGTACAGACATGTGTACACGCCTTGCTTCAGGTCGCCTTGGAGTTTCCATGCATTGCCTCCAAGAGAAAACACAAACCAATTAATTATTTGCAGTAAATAGGGTTTTATCATCATCAGGTCTTTTTCAGTCTCCACTGCAGGAGCACGAACCTCTCTGTACTACCAGAACCATAGATTAGTCAGAGCAGTCAGAGGAGAGAGCCTACACTCTCCACGCTAGCCAGACGGGTTGAAGAGGTCACTGATGTTTATAATAAGCTTTGTTCAGCTGTGTTTCCCAAGTCGCCATCTACGACATCCCCAGGAAGACTTGGAGTGGCCCTATTTTACTCTTCCGGGAACCATACGGCGGGTTTTATGATGATGGTCAAATACAATAAGGGGCTATAATATAACCACAGATATAGATGCACCTACTTCGCGTATCCGAACCCCGACCAAGCGTCAAGGTTGACCGGTAACCGGGCTGTTGCGAAAACTAAAAATTCCTCGTTGCGTGATATTTAAGGTGATTTTTTGCCAAAAGTGGCAGTTTTTCGCGCAAATGTGCGAAGCAAAAAATTCACTTTCAGACGCGAGGCGTCCTAAAATAAACGGGCAAGTGCGAGTCGGACTCGTACATGAAGGGTTCCGTACCACCGTACAATGTTTTAAAACTCTGAAGAAACACATTTCTTGTATGACGACCCCCTTTAATTATTAACTTTATCTTATTTTTAGTATTTGTTGTTATAGCGGCCACAGTAATACCACAGAATACATAAGAGTCAAACAGAATGGTCTCTCACAGCATCTCCCGCAAATTGGCGTCCCCGCACCTCTCCCCCGCACTTTGTGGGCTTTGACGGCTCCAAACCAGGGTTTAATTACTAGCCGCACGCAATACGCGACGTGTGTTGTCTTGAGAACTGTCAACCAATAGTAACCATCATGGTGAGAAGGTGCGCGTATAATAATTGTTTATCCACTCAATACTCTAAAGAACGTATATTTCATACATTTCCAAATGATGAAAACAGGTAAGCAAAGCAACAATATAATTTCACGTTATTACCCAGCAACCATCTTGATATATATACCCTTCTCGCTCTCTCGCATTGGCGGCACAAGAGCGAGAAGGCCTCGCTCACAGGTAATCAGTGCTAAATGCCATTGTTGACAATGACAACTTGACATGCTGTTCGTATAAGCGTGATAAACATTTTTATTGAATTTATTCATATAATTACCGTATAGTTTTGCGCCGAATATGCAAATTACTATATTACAATAGTGAATTAGTGAAATAAGTGCGTTACATTATAAATGACTCAATAATAATCAGTAAAGTGAACTAATGGTGAAATGGACAATGGACATAATGAAAAATATTTGTGAAGTGATATTATGTAGCTGTTTCCGACTTTCCTGTAACATTTAATACATATAAAACAGAATATTTTTTACGTCATAGTGTTCGCAAATCTTCCGGTATGGAAAAATATAATCGTAAATATGTCGAACTCGTTAGTAGGTGAGTATTAAAATAATTCTGCGGTGCGACCCTAAGTATAAAACTCACACATCGACGTGTGTACAGATAAATTGTTTCGTTTGTAGTAGTAGTAGGTATATATGTTACTCTGAATCAATGGAGAGTCATACCAGTGGTAATACATAATCAGTGAAAATTTCAGGTGTCTAGCTATTACGGTTCAAGAGATAGAGCCCTGTGACAGACGGACAGACAGCGGAGTCTCAGTAATAGGGTCCCGTTTGCACCCTTCGGGTACGGAACCCTAAAAAAAAGGTTATCCGCTACACATGCGAAGCCTTGCAGACCGCGAGGCCGTGGGCGGTGGCCCACACCGCCTCTGTAGTGTGTTACCACGAAATCAACTTCAAGACTTACCGGGCGCCCGCAGGTCCCAGCCAACGACGGTAGCGAGCAGCGTGGCGTACGATATCACACCAGCGTGCACGCCACCAGCGCACGCGCACGCCACGCAACCGCCTTCTGCGCCTGGCTCGAGCTGGCGACACTGTGATAGTGTCATACGCGAGGATCCAGTGTCATGTCTGTGAAATAAAACTACTTATGCCGGCTGTATACACTCACCGAGAGCCCCTCGCCGAGAGCATACCTGTACACACTCGCGAGAGCCAACAAGACTGGCACGCGAGACCCTTTGACTCGGGTGCAAATACCGAAAAGCGACCGAGACCGACCGAGACGAGGCAAGAGAGAGCAAGACGAGACGAGAGCACCTGTCACACGTGTACACACTCGCTCTTGCCCTGTCTCGGCGAGGCTGTACAGCCGGCATTAACGAAATGGGCACAGCGACAGCCTGACTTAGGAGCGGGCGGCTGTTTTGAATAAGCACAATATTAAACAAAATATTTTTTAACATATTGTTTTATAATAATATACTTTCGCATGTTCATACTAGTTATTTATGCAACTGTGATATAATAAGGGGTATTAAAACACGAATGTAGGTTTATCACACGAGGCGAAGCCGAGTGTGATAATAGTATCACATGAGTGTTTTAATACCTAATTATGAACAGTGCATACAATACTTTATCTACACCCATGATATGAATCCTCTATAAAAGATATAACCTTCTGCTTTACGTTTTAGCAAGGCAATTAATTTCGAATATTTTGAGATATCCACGTTGTGATTAATACTCAACGTACTTTTGAGCATTGAATAGAAGGTCATAGGGATGAAGATTTGAATTTTTCGGATAATTCTTGAAAATATACTATTATCACATCTTCAGGAAATTATGAAAGTACTACTTCTTTGATATTGTCCAATTAATGAAATCTTGGTAAGCCTTTTCATATTGTTTTCTCGACTTTTCTGGTAATAATTGGTTAGAAATGTCCTTTGCTGCATTAGAAATATCTGGTGGTGTAGGTATTGTCAAAGCTTGTATCACTTATTTTTGTAAACAACAAAGTTATAATTTTTTGAAATGCTATTTACGAACAAAAATGGCAGGATACGACGTAAATTCAAATAACATGTTTTTTTTTTTAAATTTCGAATCTGTGATAGTGAAACGCGCGTGCAAGACAATGGTGCTATTTTTCAAACGCGGAGTCACTAATCGAACGTTTTGTTGTAAGGAAAAAATCATTCGTTTACGTGAATCCGCGTTTCAAAAATGGCACTTCTGACACACACAAATGAATAACCTTTGAAAGTAATATTGGTAGTCCGTCTAGTTTTAAAACGGTTTTTCACCAAAAGTGGCCACTTTTTGCGAAAAACTAGACGGATTATTAGTAATAATTCCAAAGGTTATTCATAAAATAGGTTAAAGGTCTTTTTAGACATTGATACAAATCAAATTTTTAAATATCACCATATTTAGTTTTAAACAATTATTTCAAATGAGAGCGCCACTTATGCTACCATTTCACCTTAAGGAGAGCAGATTTTTTTTAACATGGCGTTTTGTTGGACCAGATTGGTATGAACTGCGAGATGCAAGCAAGAAATAAGTACAAAATGTTTTCGTCTATATTATTCTTTATCGCATAAAAGTTAAAGAAGAAAGAAAGTGAGTTGGTAAAGACAATTACAGTAGAAACAATTGAAAAAACGCACTGCTCTTGCTAGCATGTTCCGGAATAGATTGGCATACAGTTTCCAGAAGAAGTTCTGCAGGTCCCAGTACCACAATATCCAATCAACACTGACCCTATTAAAGGTTTCTTATGTCTTCCAAACATGCCCGGACGTATCATATTTCTATAATTATGAAAATGAGTCCTATCTCCTTTGCCTTTAATTCTTTCGACGTTATATCGATGACCAATCTCCTTATTTAGATATTTCATCACAATTTCTCTGTTGATATTTTTGTGTACTCCAGTTTTATGTTTTATATTTACTTTGTGTACTTCAGAATCTTGGAATCTAAATTTGGTCTCTTCTCTATCGTTTAGTTTGGGAAAGTTGTTGTAATTTAAATCAGTACTTGGTTTGTTATCACTCATGTCGTCCAAACCCATTTTATTACGAGTTTTATTAATTTTTGTAGTAACTTTATCTTTAATTATTAACGCATGGACAGTGCCAATGCAAAATAATATAACAAAGCACTTCATGGCGTGGTGACCCTTACCAACAGGCAAATTGACGTAAACACGAATAAATTATGCAAGAATTGCTTTATATACTTATCAACACTAATATTATAAAGAGGAAAGATTTGTACCTATTTTTGTATGTTTGTATGTTTGTAATGAACAGGCACAAAAAGTACTGGGCCGATTTAAAAAATTATTTCACCGTAGGAAAGCTACACTATCCCCGAGTGACATAGGCTATGTGTGTACCACGGGCGAAGCCGGGGTGGACTGCTAGTAAGTTATAAGGTAACATTGTTGTCTAAATACAAACACAAACAATTATCTCTAAATGCAGTCTAAGGGACATACTACTGTTTTAATATAATAATTATAGGATTGATTTAAATTTTTTAAATTAATTATATTCAAAAGTATCATAATCCAAAACTTAAACAAAAATATTTTATTTTACTCCGCTCATAAATAATTTAGTTATAAGCCTTTCAAATCTGGTTGAAAGGGAAAATGTCAATTAACAGAATAATTAAATTTTTAACAAAAAAAAAACAACCGACTTTAATTTTTTTTAGGAGTTTCTTCCATATCTCCAAAGTTCTTTATCATATTTTCACCAAATTAAAATGGGACCAACTTGGTAGTGAAGGATTTCAAATAAAAAAAGAATCATCAAAATCGGTTCACAATTGGCGAAGATATCGCGTAACAAACATACATAAAAAAATGAATAAAAAAAACATACATTCGAATTGATAACCTCCTCCTTTTTTGAAGTCGGTTAAAAAGTATGCATACTGTGCTTGAGACGACGTCACAGCCATTAGGGATCATGCGTAGAGATAGCGTGATGTCCCCTCCACTTTTCTCCGTACCAATACTTGAAATGCTAATTGCTGTTTCATTAAATAACCTATTTTAAGACTGTTTTTACATAAAGATTTCTTTGTAGTATTATTTGTGGTTTCGTATAAAATATTGTTCAAAAACAAAAACTGTGTAAACAGTTTAAACCTACTCTGATTTTGACGATTTTTGAATATGTTGTAGACATTATAAAAAAGTAGGGTCATACTTTTTTTTTTAATTTTATGTACATTAGTTTTTATTTATATCGATTTTATTTACATCCATTGTTTTCGGCAAAATCTTCGTCGACTTATGACGCGGAGATGGAACGAAATTTCAAAAACTCAAAACGTACCGCCCTAGTTTATAGTTTCAGGAGTCGAATAATAGGGTAGTATCCAGGGTCAAAAATAAATTATTGTGTAATGATAAGACAATAAAACGTCGCAAAATAATGTCACTTGTCATTCATCATATTCATTTTGAACGTTATTTTAGATTTATTAATGCAGAAAAACTGATATTAAGAGCGCTATTTGACTCCAAGAAACTATGACGTCACGCCGTGCATTTTTCGTAGAAATCCCATAGAAAATATTCGTTTTGACGTTTAGAAAGAAGTATTTGTTTTGACTTGTTGGACTAGCAGATACCAAAATTTGCTAATTTGACTCGAATGTTTTTTAATATTCGTAACTTACAAATAAGTTGGAGAGCGCGCGCTTGTGCACACCAGTGTGTTTTTAATAAGCGCTATAAACGTGAGGATGAAACACCTATCTATATTTGTCAAAACTGACAAAAATGACAACAATATGCGCCGCGTCGCTTGCAGTAACACTTCTTTTAACACTTGTCCTAAGCCTAGTTTTTCTATATCTTGATTTTCGTCATATTTATCTAACATTTTGATACTGAATATATATCGATATTTTTAGGATTTCCAGAATAGATCTTTACACATTTATCATCTCCAGTCCTACCTTTACCCGATTCACAATCGCCTGCCATGACTGTCATTAAATGTCTTGATTTCCGATGTCTAGGGATTCTGGGGTTTTTTATGAACATATTGTTTATAAAACGGGTATTAACTCCTCCGTTAAAGTTGCTTTTTCGCATCATCAAATCGCCATTTACATTATATTTGCCTTGATTTATAAAACTAATCTTCATATCATTTTGATTGCTCGCATCTTTTCTAGTCTGGATATTTTTATCGACGCCGTCAGTTATTAGTCTGTTTTCTTGAGAAGTGTCTTTTACGTCTAATTCCTTCTCTTCTTTATTTTTAGCTATTTCATCGCGTGAATTATTCAATTCACTTTGTCCTTCATTAATATCAGCTTCAGATTGCTTAATTTCCGAGATTCTTTTAAGTTTTCCTGTATCTTCATTATCATGACCAATTCCCAAATATTTCTGCAGATTGTCAGCTTGGAAAGATCTTTTGAGATCCACTTCTTTATTTACCACTTGCAAGTTACTTTCAGTAACATCTTTTAGAAAAATAATTTCTTTCAGAACTTCTAGCTCTTTCGAAATAACGTTGTCGTTTATTATATAAGCATTAATGAAACCAACACAAAACAGTATAACGGCCAACTTCATGTTGACTGTCAATGACTTTCGAAGGTTCAACTAACTACAAATGATTGCGATGCTCATGGTTTATATATACAAATATAGGTATCCTAAATGTCATAGAAATAGTAGAACAAATAATCATCAATAACATAAATGTAGTTTAAGAGACATAGTCGTATTCTTTATATTATTTCGAGGTATTTAGTTCGGTACTGCGTTATTTCTTTTCATTCTATTCATCATCATTATGATCAGGTCTTTTTGAGTATCTACTGCAGGAGCACGACCCTCTCTGAACTACCAGAGCCATATATTAGAGCAGTAAGAGGATTTGGCCTACACTCTCCACGCTGGCCAGACGGGTTGGAGAGGTTTCATTGATGTTTATAAGCTTTGATTAGCTTGTGTTTCCTAAGTCGCCTTCTACGACATCCACGGGAGACTTGGAGTGGCCCTATTCTACTCTGCCAAGAACCACACGGCACCTTATTTTCATTCTATTGAATTTATCTAATTCATTTCGCCATCACATTCTTAGTTTAGCGGCTTCTAGTATTTGTAGGAAATCAGCAAGAGGTGACGTAAAAACAATATCGTCGGTATAATGCACATGTAAACAATTTTGGCGATAGCGAATCATTCTGTTTGAGTCCCTTTTTTACCTGAATAGGAATGTGGACTGGGTCCGAAATATTTTATATTTTATATAGTCCGTCAGTTAGATTTTCCATAAATAATAATGATATCTATATTTTTTGGTTTATCAAAGTAGTAAAAATTCTAAATGATACAGCGTATTTTTTAGTCCTCATCCGTATTATATAGGAGTATATATTACATACTTTTAGACTTTACTGTTATTTATTACATAATATTTTATATATATGTCGCAGTTGAATGGTATAATCCGCTAATTCACGAAACCTCTAGCTGTTTGGCATTACAGCTCGGTTTCGATACGTGGTTAGCTGGTTTGTTGAACGTGACACAGCTGAACGATATTCAGCTGTTTAACAAAACCGAGCTGTAATGCCAAACAACTAGAGGTTTAGTGAATTAGCGGTTTATATCATCCAACTGCGACATATATACATCATTCCTCTTGGACTACAATGTGGTTTATAGACAATGCAATACATGGGTTTTTGAAAATTAAATTACCTGATTTGTGTGCATTCGACAAATCATCTGAAATTGAACCGTAACTTTTAGGACATAAGATACACTATCCTTTGCATGGACACTTACCTACAGCACAAAGGAAAAACTACTAGTGCTACAAAGAGTTAAATAATAATGGACTTTATCACATTGTAATTAGCGTTTAAAATACTTTGAATAAATTTATATCTACTTGCATCATTTTGGATACTCATTAATTGTGTTGTTGATTCCTTAAATGTGGTTCGGTAAAAAAACTACATGTTTGTTTCAAAATGACAGCGTAACTTGCGTAATAGGTATTATTCATAAATTTTCCCGGTCGGTCTCGTACAGCGCAAGTAAACAGGGTTACTTTTTAGGGTTCCGTACCCAAAGGGTGCAAACGGGACCCTATTACGGAGACTCCGCTGTCTGTCCATCTGTTCGTCTGTCTGTCCGTCTGTCCGTCTGTCACAGGGCTCTATCTCTTGAACCGTAATAGCTAGACACTTAAAATTTTCACCGATTATGTATTACTGTGGCCGCTATAACAAATGCTTAAAATAAAAAAAAAGTTAAAAATTAAAGGGGGTCGCCATACAAAAAACGTGTTTTTTCAGCGTTTTTAACTAGATCTTTATAATGGCATTAACTAGATACTTGAAATTTTTACAGATTATGTATTACTATGGCCGCTATAACAACAAATACTAAAAATAAAAAGTTAAAGGGGGTCGTCATACAAAAAACGTGATTTTTTAGCGTTTTAAAACATTGAGGTACGGAACCCTTTATGTACGAGTCCGACTCGCACTTGCCCGTTTATTAAACACCGGCAGCGTTTTGGAGCAAGTTCAGTCCGTGATACTAAACTACTTTCCATAAAAACAATTATCGGAAATCGATAAAAAAATTTCGTCCTCCCATTCGAAATCCATTTGGCTGAGCGCCGATTTGTATAGGAAGACGAATTTTTATTTTAGTTTTTTGGTAATTGTTTTTATGAAAAGTAGTTCAGTATCATGGACTGAACTTGCTCCAAAAAATTGGCTGGTGGTTAAAAAGTCAGCCTGTATACAAAGTGGAAGGGACATACCCGTAATAAATCAAACCACGGGCTATACTAGATCACTAGTATAATGAAATTAAAATAAGAACCAAAAAACAAAAAAAAAATTGGCGTTTTCATACAAATCGTCCGGCCGGCCACACACTTTTCAATGGAAATGCCAAAAACTTTTTTTGTTCTTTGGCTGTTACTTTAATTTCATTATAATATAGTGATCTAGTATAGCCCGTGGTTCGATTTATTACGGGTATGTCCCTTCCACGTTGTATAATGTCTACAAAATATACTGAAACTATTTTAGTGGTAGACTCAGTCCATGATACTGAACAACTTTCCCCAAGGAATATATACCGAAATATGTTTATTTTATTGGCTTGCCATACAAACTCGGAACAGCTGATCGGTCAACTTGTATGGGGCACAAAAAATAATTTTTCATATTTCAATATACGTTTCTTGAGGAAAGTTGTTCAGTATCATGGACTGAATCTACACCTAAAATAGTTTCAGTATATTTCGTTACACCCTGTATATATATATATATTTATAATTTTAAGATATTTTCTTATTTTTATTTTTCTCGGCATCACCAGTGGGTTGACTGGTAGATAAAGCCTATGGCTTTAAGTCCGCCTATTACGTTTGTAATAAAGTTAAATAAAAATAAAAATAAATTTTTAGAAGTTATTAAGGAAAATACGCGAAAAGACCTAATGATAATGATGATGATACTTTGATGATGATATGCGTGACACAATTTTGGTTCCAAAATTCTCTATCATCAAGTGTATTAATTCTGGGTTCGATGCCCAGCCAGGGCAAGTCGGAAAATGGCCTTTTTCAAATTGTCCTGGGTCTTGGGTGTTTATCTATATTGTATATTTATCATAAAATATAGTATCGTTGAGTTAGTATCCCATAACACAAGTTTAAAACTTAATTTGGGGCTAGCTTAAGGTGAAGGGTTAGGCAAATGACCTTAAAGTGGCGCCCTCATTTGAAATAAATTGTTAACTCGTAAATATGGAGATAATTTCCATATTGCTCTTCGTCGCGCACTAGATAGCCCTTTAAATTATTTTATGAACCACCGTTAAAAGTATTTACATTAGTCCGTCTAGCTTTAAAACTTGCCTCCGCCAAAAGTGGCCACGGCAAGTTTTACAGATAGACGGATCACCGATAATAGTTTCACCGGCAGTTCATAAAATAATTTAAAAGGATATCTAGTGCATGACGAAGAGCAATATGGAAATTATCACCATATTTACGAGTTAACAATTTATTTCACACTTCAAGGCCATTTGCCTATATCTTCACCTTAATCAGTGTGATTTGTCCTATTTATTTATTTATTGGTGTCAGATTTTCTAAGCTGCCTTTGACATCTGACGTAGCTCAATGACTGTCTTCTTTATAACATGCTTGTCAATGGTCACCCAAGGATGCCAAAGACCTTGCGTAGTGGAGAAGAAATAGCCGGAACAGTTAAAAACGGTTTGGCTATAGTTTTACGACCGGCCGCCTGCCTGACGTCAACCCTCTTTGGGAATCTCAAATGACACCAACACAAAACAGTAAGGGGATACTCAATAAATAATAAATAAATAAATATATAGGGACTAATGACTGTCATCTAGGGATAACAGTCATTATAATACATTAGGTTTGTTTTGTTTGGTTTTCGGGTTTGTAAAAATTTTGTCCAAAATGTATCAAGCGTCAGAGCTGTATTACCTTAAAACGAAGATGGAGCCTTCTTGCGTGGCGGCCACCAAAGACTGGCCTCCTTCGCACGCCGCTAAAGATACCACGGGGCCCGCTGCCCGGTTGTACATCGATTTTGACCTGATCAATTAAAAATTATGAATTAAAAAAAAATTGAATTTATTCTATAGGTGTTTTCGCCATTTGGTCTTAAATTGAAATATAAAAGTCAAAACAGGAATTAAATGTCTCTTACTCTATCGCATCGATCAATGTATGTGACCTCTACGTAGAATAAACTAATTATTGCCCACCACATAAACAAACAAACAAACAAATCTAGCGTACCTATTGACATAAGCGTGGCCCTGGAGCTTGGTGGCGTCCCACAGACGTACGGTGCCATCGTCGGAGCACGAGCCGAAGAGATTGCGCTGCGCTGGCAGTGTCACCAGTTGGTTCACTCGAGCTCTGGTTTAGATAAGACTTAAGTTTAAAAAGTGTTATAGATATACAACGTGGAAGGGACATACCCGTAATAAATCGAACCACAGGCTATACTAGATCACTATAGTATAATAAAATTAAAATACCAGCCAAAGAACAAAAAAAAAATTTTTGCATTTCCATATAAAAGTTTGCAGCCGCTCGGGCAATTTGTAAAACCAAATAAAAATTCGACATGCCCACACAAATCGCCCGGGCGGCTGCACACTTTTGTATGGAAATGGCAAAATTTTTTTTTTGTTCTTTGGCTATTATTTTAATGTCATTAATAATGGCTATTATATTATAATGGTCTAGTATAATATAAACCGTGGTTCGATTTATTACGGGTATGTCCCTTCCACGTTGTATAGTATTGGAGAATAAACTTTAACACAAGATGTTTGGCTGGATGCGAATGAATTCCAGCAAGTGAAGCGTCTCAGTTTTGAGAATTGCCAAAATGCTTTTGTCCGTCTGTCTGTTCTCGCCTACAGGTCGCATTTTTCACTTGATTTTGACGTAAATTGGCACACAAATTGCTTGATTTATTTATATTTTTTATTCATTCACGATTTTTGAATGGGAAAGAAATAGGGGAAACTTTGCTGTAGCGTTATTTATTGATGCATTTCAATCAAATTTGAGAGGCACACTAGGGACTTCATTCTGCACAAGATGTTGCAAAAAAACCAAAAGGGGGAGTGAAGGGGGAAAAGAGGGGAAGTTTGCTGTAGCATTATATATGGAGGGATTTGACTGAAATGGCTTTGCTAAGCCAGGGGAAAGAGGAAAGTGTCGGTTATTACATGGTTATAAGAGCTCGCGAGGTCTACTGTTTGTAAGGTTTGACACAGGTAGAACACACGCAAAAACAGGTGTTTTGAGCCTTTTGGCCGTCGGAAATGTGATAGAAAAGTTGTTGATGACCAGTTGTGAAAGTGAGGAGTTACGAAAATGACAAAGTGCGAAAGTGACGAGTTGCAAAAATTGCGAATGTGACCAATTTTCGAGCGATGACCATTTGCGAAAGTGACGAATTGCGTCACAACCCTGCTGTTCTCGCAGAACCACTAGTATAAAATGGAAAGAACTGCATTACGATGCCTGATGATGATTATGACACTAAAAGAGATCGCACTTAAAGAGTAAAGATCCGCAAACAATACTACTTCGCACAACTTTTCTACAAGACCTTCCTTGGTCAATAATGTAAATCAGAAACAAAAATGGACCAATTATAGAGCCCTGCGGCACGCCCATGCGCAGCGCACAGGAGCGCCATTTGAACCTACCCTATTGATTTCCACTCTTTGAGTTCTATCATCAAGGTATGATGAAATCACAGAGAGGGCAGTGTCGGTAACACCATAAAATTTTAGTTTATTTTTTAATGATGATGAAAATAAAACATACTTATGCTCATGCAGATACGCTAGCAGTTGGTTCCCAGGCCGCCACGACGACGGTGGCGCCATATCTTCTCCGCTTTCGTTGCTTTCCTCGTTACTCCTGTGACATAGACAAAAAGTGAAAATAAGTTCTAATAAAACTATTGACGGTACAATATCTTCATCTGAACGCCTTCTCGATTGCATCCTCATCTATGCAGCTTCGGAGCCCAGGGTGCGCTTTCCCGCTTTTTCTTTTCGAAATATAATATGCATATCAATGGTCACCCAAGGATGCCAAAAATCTAGCAAATTGGAGGAGAAATAGCCGGAAATATTTAAACGATTTGGCTATATTTTTTAGGCATTCAAGATGCAGTACTAAATAAAGTACTCAAATTAAATAATTAAATAATGTTACTTACTTACTTACCTTACTTGTCATAGTGGGTAGTAGTGTTGGTGACGCAAGCCTATTGCGTGTAGTAATATCAAATGGTGGCGAAATTCGGTGTGCGGAGTTGAACACGTGATGGCTCAGATGGTAAGAGCATAGTCGTATTGAAGCTAATGTCGCGGGTTCAAGTCCTGCTCACGTGGTATTTTTTCACCATTTCTTATTTCATTATTTAATTTGATTTGGCTCTAGTTTTTGACCGGCCGCCTGCCTGACGTCAACACTCCTTGGGAATGCTATTGTAGCACGAGCTTTAAGTGCTATTTTTCCTTTAGTCGCCTCTTACGACATCCACAGGAACAGCTGGAGTGGTCCTATTCTGACCCGGAACGGGTATTTACGTTACAATATATAGCGTTGTAAAACGGGCAATGTACCTATATATTAATCAGCATCATAAATTCAGCATAGTGGACGCCCAGCCAAAAAGAGTTTGCTAATTTCTTTTTTGTGTACCTTATACGGAGAAGTACGTTCGACGTATACATGAAGTGAAGGAGTATACATTTACACGTAACCAATGGTCAGCTCGGCTCAACTACTCAGGGTTACTTATTTCTGTAAATTGTATTTGGCACTCGTTCGCAACCTTTACATTATAAGATAACATTGTATTAGGCATAATATCTTTGTAAACTCACAAAGCCCTAGGCTACCAATACTATGTAAATGAGTTTGTTTCGGCATTTCTTTAAAAACATATATTTTATAGGTAACGCATTAGTAATCACTCCTCAGCAGTGGTAGTTGCGAAACGGTAGTATCGGCAGCTTTTAAAAAAAATATACAGGCTGACTGGTGAAT
Source organism: Acrobasis repandana (assembly GCA_963576875.1). Lineage (NCBI taxonomy): Eukaryota > Metazoa > Arthropoda > Insecta > Lepidoptera > Pyralidae > Acrobasis > Acrobasis repandana. The sequence continues at coordinate 8,616,508 of OY756238.1, forward strand.
CACGTTACATATTGAAAGGCCTACACAGTACTCGATTCTCGTTCCAAATATATAAAAAATAGGTGCTTAAAAGTTGACCAAATTATCCAATAAAAACAAACAGTGTGGACACCCGCGCTAGGCACGATGATAGCGGTTTTAAACAACGAGCCGATAACGCGGCGGTATCTTTGGTACCCTTCGGCGCGTGCCGAAAAGCGAAAAGCCGCCCGCGCACCTTTCCCCGCGCGTCGCATCTCGCCCCTTGTTCCCGGTTCCCGCGCCGCTCGGCTCAGTATAGCTGGATGCGCGTAGCAAGCGCGCGGTTTCCAAACATTCCGAGTCTTTGAGCACTAATTTGATTATTTTTTTCTTTATAATTATTAAGGATTTTGGTTGGTTTTATATGACTTTTTTTAAATGTCATGTTTTTTATACAAAAATAAACAAAATCAAATTTGCAATTCTACTCGTCTTAAATCTATGGCAATCGGCACGCGACAGTACAACTCTCAAGTGGCAGCGCACGCGGCGGCGCCTATGAAACATACTTAACGTTTGATGGATATGCAAACTTGAACTAAAAAATGTAAAATCTTGCTAAAGTCTGATTTTTTATTCCGTAGAATTTTGACAGCTGTAAATTTTGACATGTCAGAGATTACAAACCTTTTTCGCCGGGCACATATTTTTATTAAATTCCAGGTTTCAATAAAAGTCTGAACATCGAAGTCTGTTCATTTTATTTGTTAGTGATGGTTACATTCACTTTTTCGCACGCTCCAAATCAAAAGGAGATTTACGGCGAGCGATATTTACGTCCCTTTTCATTACGACTATATTTATTTAATATTAGATTTTAAATAAATTCTACTAGCTTGCTACCGCAGCCAATAAAAAAAAATACGAATTTAGTTTTATTTAAATTAGTAGTTAATTTTTTTACGAAAAAAAAATTTTTCAAATGCTTTGAAAAGGTTTATTATACATGAATTAGTAGGGAGTGATGCCGGCTAAAGAAAAATAACCTGCTAACTTAAGGTGGAGGTATAGGCGACCTTGAAGTGGCGCCCTCACTTGAAATAAATTATTAACTCGTAAATATGGAGATAATTTCCATATTGCTCTTCGTCATGCACTAGATAGCCCTTTAAATTATTTTATGAACTACCGTTGAAAGTATTTACATTAGTCCGTCTAGCTTTAAAACTTGCTTCCGCCAAAAGTGGCCACGGCAAGTTTTAAAGCTAGACGGATCACTAATAATAGTTTCAACGGCAGTTCATAAAATAATTAAAAGGGCTATCTAGTGCATGACGAAGAGCAATATGGAAATTATTACCATATTTACGAGTTAACAATTTATTTCACACTTCAAGGCCATTTGCCTATATCTTCGCCTTAAAATTATAACTTTGATAATTCAGTATTAAAAAATGTCAATACATTTTAAATATACCAGAAAGTTTAAAATTTATCTTTTTCAAGGTAAAACATAAAAATTTATCCCGAATTTAATTTTTTATTGCCTTTAAATGGGTTCCCTTTTTAGCTAGAGAGTTTTTTTAGTTGCAACACTTTTGAAATGTCACAATTCTACGGAATAAAAAATCAGACTAAGTATTACGTTTAAACAAAATTCATAGAACAAAAGTTGTTAGTCTTGATGTACTTAAGTCGGCTCTAGGAGGTTATGCGTTAGATACCAGTAACCCTGTATATAAAAAAACATTACATGTAATGTACAATAAAATTATTAACGTGCAATAGTGCCTGCGAAGGTCTCATTACTGAAACAATATTCTTTAATTCTTCTTTGAAGTATGCGAGACAACAATTAGAACTATGACAAGACCTTACCGCAATGATTTTTGGAACTTTTGCTGCATGCGCGCTGTCAAGTTTCTCAGTTCTACGCGACACGGCGCCATGCTATCTGCGAAAGACAATAAGGGTTGCTATACACATAAGCGGGCCGGCATTAATCGACGCAGCCGGGCGGTAAAATAAATATATGTAGAAGACGACCTCCGTGGCGTATTGGTTAAAACGCGAGTCCGTCACTCGAAGGTTCTAGATTCGATCTCCAGCCAGGGCCCAGGAAAATGGCCCCAATTACTCAAACTATTGAGGGCGGATTCACTCTACGATACTGAGCAAATAAAAGAAAATTGGCTTTCCATACAAACTCGAATCAGGTAATCGTTCAACTTGTATGGGAGGCCAAAAATTATTTATCATATTTCGATATATGTTCCTTGGGGAAAGTCGTTCAGAACCATGGACTGAATTAAAAAAAATAGATAAGAACAAATCACACTGACTGAGCTAGCCCCAAAGTAAGTTTAAACTTGTATTCATCATCATCATCTTCCCCGCCTTCTCCCTATTTGGGGTCGGCTCTGAATGTCAACTCTCTCCATCGTTTTCTATCATTTATTATATCTGTACTAACCCCCCTGTTGATCATGTCCCGCTTAACACATTCCCCCCACGTCTTTCTAGGTCGTCCTCTATCTCTGTGGCCATCCACCTTCAAGTAAACCATATTGTTAGCCAGATGTTCGGCATCCCGCCTCTTGATATGACCATACCATGTCAAACGGTGGCTTTTTAACTTCTCTACAATTGGTGCCACCTTTAAACTCCCTCTTATATATTCATTCCTAATCTTATCCATCTTCGTCACCCCACACATCCACCTAAGCATCCTCATTTATGCTACATGTAACTTATGTTCTTCTTTCTTCTTCGTAGCCCAACATTCCCCTCCATACAGCAAAGCAGGTCTTATTACTGTCTTATATATCTTTCCCTTTAGTTTTAATGGGAGCCGCTTATCGCAAGTTGTTCCAGTAACTTGTTTCCACTTAAGCCATCCAGTATTAATCCTTTTGGTGACATCTCGATATACGTCTCCGTCGCTCTGTAAGACTGATCCGAGGTACTTGAAATCCGTACAAACTGGCAGCGAGGTGTCACAGATTTTTACAGTAGTAGCGCTGGAAATTCCCCCAAAATAGCAGAACATATATTCCGTCTTCGATCGGCTGATTTTTAATCCGGCCTCTTCCAGCGCCTTTTGCCATTCGTGAAGTTTGATTTGGATTCTTCCCCCTTCCTCTTCAATAAGCGCGACGTCGTCTGCGAACAACATGCACCAGGGAGCGTCATCCTGTATGCGAGATGTTAGGGCATCTATCACCAGCACAAACAGGTATGGACTTAGCGCAGAACCCTGGTGTAATCCAACACCTACCTCGAACCTGTCCGTTATACCTGCTGTGGATCGAACTCGTGTACTCGCTCCCTGGTACATATCTTGGATCAATCGGATGTACTCAAGTGGAATCAGTTTTTGTTGAAGGCATCTCCATAACACTTCTCTAGGTATTCTATCATAGGCCTTCTCTAGGTCAATAAACTTGTATAATGGGACACTAACTCAACGATACTATATTTTATAATAAATACATATATAGAAAAACACCCGACGGCCCGAGACCCAGGACCATTTGAAAAATGCCATTTTCAACTTGCCCTGGCTGGGGATCGAACCCTGAACCACCATAGTAGTGGGCTAGCAAATAAACCATTACGCCACGGAGGACGTCATTACGCCACGGAGGGGTAAGACCCCAAGGCCACGTTAAGCGTGAGTCAATATGGAAAATTGTGATCGGTTGCTAGCTGCATCGCCTATTAGCATGATCCAGATTCTCGCCCATTCCCTCGATCGGCGTTTACGATCTAAACGGAATAAAAAGCAACTGGTACATCCGTACGTAATTTTTTTATTTTCCAGACTAGCATGAAAGTTAATTTATCAATTGGTACACTATTAGCTTTTTTATCAGATTAAGATGATACATGGAGTCCAGTGCTGCCGCCATTTGAAAAAAATAAATAAAAGGAAACGGAGATATCATTTAAAATTTCGTATTAGTAAACCCTAGATAACCTGTAAACAGTGGTTCATAAAATAGTTTGAAGGGTTATCTAGGTTTTGCTAGCTCAAAATTATAAATGATATCTTCGTTTCCTTACAAATAATTTTTGCAGTGTTTGCCTTGAGCAAGATTTTCTTTCTTATCTATAGAGGCTGACTTTTCAAACACTGTCCAAATTTTTGGAGCAGGTTCAGTCCATGATACTGAACTACTTTCTATAAAAAAAGTTATTAAAATGGATAATTTTTCGTTCTCCCATACAAATCAGCCCTCAGACAGACGGATTTTGTATGGAAGGACGAAAAATTTTTATCGATTTTTAATAACTTTTTTTGTAGAAAGTAATTCAGTATCATGGACTGAACGTGCTCCAAAACCTTGGACAGTGTTTAAAAAGTCACTTTGTATTTTAGAGCTGCGTAAAGGCATCTGAATTCTCAAAGTCTATTTTATGTAATGACAACATAACAGTCTTTATTACTAGTGAACTAGTGTGCAGGTTTCCTTCATCGGAAGCAAGTGGTGGTATATGTTTGAAAAAGACTACATGTACTGGTTGTCTGGAAGAGATCGCTCTAAGCGATAAGACCGCCCATTGTGCCTATGTGTATTTTAGTTTTTTAATTTTGTTTTTTGTATTGGTGCAATAAAGAGTTTTCATTCATTCATTCATTCATGAACACACCTATGGCACTTCATACTAGCGGAGTAACATTTATGCGTACTACTACTACAAACGAAACTATACATCCGTGCACACGTCAATTTGTGAGTCTTTGTTCAAATCCATGAATCTCCCCCGAGAACGGGGGAGAGGTGCGGGGTACGCCATATTGCGAGACGCTGGGAGTTTCCATTCCGTACATAGAACTTATATTATGGAAAATTCAAGCACCAGAAATTCGATTTAAAATTAGAATTTCTTCGTTTTTTTTGCGCAAACTACTTTTTGGACTTGTATTTGCATTATAATAAAGCATAAATAGCTTTGCTGAACCAGGGTCTAGGGGAAAGTGTCTACTGTTCTCACAGAATAATTATGTGACATCAGTACAAACTTAAAGGTACAAGTCGCGTCTAGTAAGAATCAAACTTCTGCCTCAAAGACGCAGAGCCAGTGCTCAAAGCGCTTGGCCACCACCGTTATAGCATGCTTATTCAAAAGAATACTTAAAACTTTCATTTCTTTCTCAAGGAAATGAACCTACTTATACAATTAGTCTTTTTTTTTTTTAAATATTGACCTGTAACAAAATGTTATTAAAATTTAATAAACAGATTAGATCATCATCATCATCTGAGCGTATTCCCGGTTGCATCGTCAGCGGTAACGCTTCAGAGCCCGGGGTCCGCTACCTTACCTAGGTGATTTGACGAGGTTACTGGTTTTTACCCAGAGCGACTGCCGTCTGACCTCCGCAACCCAAAGGGTAGACCAGAACCAATCCTAGGATAGGTTTAAACAAACGCTAGATGGAGTTCGAGACCCACAGCTTTACGTGCCTTCCGAAGCACGGAATAATCTTTTCGGATAATCAGGTGATTCAAGCCTGTAATATCCTAACCAGACTGGAAACAATTTTTTACAAAGTATGCTTTCCCGGTGGGTTATGAACCCACGACTTCCGGATTACAAGGCAAACGCCTTGACCGCTGGACCACGGAGGCAGTCAGCAGCCAGTGCCTAAACCGCTTACCCACCACCGCTTCAGCATGCTTAAGAATCCCCTTACCTTAGACTTTCCCATACAAACGTAGTTTACGTTTTATGTTGAAACGACATGTCAGATTTCGGTAAAAAATTGTAACTTTAAAGAAATCGCATATATCTAGAGTTATAATTGGTTTTCACAGTCAAAATATGAACTTGAAAGAAAATATAAGGGTGTAAAAGTTTTCCATACCGATGGTCAAAAATGATTTAATACACAACACATTCTTTCAGGTTCATATTTTGACTGTGAAAACCAATTATAACCCTAGACATATGCAAGTTTTTTAAAGTTTCAATTTTTCAACGAAATCTGTCATGTCGTTTCAACATAAAACGTAGACTACGTTTTTATGGGAAACTCTGATTCTGTCTAGGGTAAGGGGACTCTTAAGGCTTGAAACTACGTCAAGCGGACGCCCTGGGCGGGTTCAGTCTGGCTCTTTCACAAACCTGCGTGCGACAAAGACGTGTCACTCGCGACGGTTTGAGCTACTCTATCGCACGGTTAATGACAGAGACGGACTGAACCCGTCCGGGGCGCCCGCTTCGCGTAGTTTCAAGCCTTGAAGTAGCAATTTTTGGGTAGGTATTTGAGGCAAGCTGAAAACTTGTCACATACCCCTCCTATTATACCCCAACACGGAACTACGGACCTGGCTGGTGAGTAGCGGAGCTAAAGCAATCTATTTATTTATTTAAAATATTATTTTTTCAAAATGATCTGTTTTTTTGAGAATCTTATTTTTTTGTCATAAATAATAGGTACCCTATTAAAATTCCAAGTTGCCTCAAATTTTTTTTTTTTTCAAAATATTTTTGCACGCATCTGGCAATGTTAAAAACCCGACTAAATAGTCTGGCTTATTTTTTTTAAATTATTTAAACATTAAACTACAATATACAAAGTGGAAGGGACATACCCGTAATAAATCGTACCACGATCTATACTAGATCATTTTAGTATTATGAAATTAAAATAACAGCCAAATAACAAAAAAAAATTGGCATATTCATACAAAAGTGTGTAGCCGCCCGGGCGATTTGTATGGGAATGTCAAAATTTTTTTTATTCTTTCGACTGTTAATTTCATTATACTTTAGTGATCTAGTATAGCCAGTGGTTCGATTTATTACGGGTATGTCCCTTCCACGCTGTATAAAAATTGTATATTGCCTCAAATATATTTTTGAAAAAAAAAAAACATTTTTGAAAATTTAGGGGTTGCTTTAGCCCCGCTACTCACTAAGTCTGCAGTTCCGTGTTGGGGTATAATAGGAGAGATAATTGACAAGTTTTCAGCTTGCCCCCAAATGCCTACCCAAAAATTGGTGCCAGCTCTCCTACTACTGCAGGTTCATTTAGATCATCATGCTAACTTCATAACGTTTCTGTTGGTTGAAAACACACATTTGTCGCAAAGTTACTAATTTATAAAAGCCGGTCAAGTGCGAATCGGACTCGCAAACGACGGGACGGTTCCGTCCCATTTGTTTTTATCAATGAATTTTCCATGCTGCTCTGGGAAAAAAGAAAAAAACACAGAATGCACCAGCTGCTTCTCTTTTCGTGCAGACTGTACAAACCGATCGAGGGAATTGGCGAAAATCCGTATAATACGCGACGCGGCAATGCCCACCATCTAAAATGAACAAAAAATAAAAATAAATTAATTTAAGAAAGGGACATTAGGTCTGGGAGAAAAAAAAAATTAAAATGTACCAGCTGCTTCTCTTTCCACGCAGATCGTAGAAGCCGATCGAGGGAATGGGCGAAAATAAAAATCATGATAATAGGCGATACGGCTAGCAACAGCAACCCATTACTGTTTTGATTCCTTTTTCCACCTACTTGCCCATCATCACGTTAAAAGTGGCCTATGATCTTGCGGCTCTGGGCTCTGTATCTTGGAGTCACAAGACCCAAAGTGCTCTGTCTGCCCCATTAGGGATAAAGACGTGATAGTATGTATGTACACTACATACACGGAGTATATGAACTTGATGTGGCAAATTAAATTAAGAGGATGGACGCTAAAAGCGGTCTTTCTTACCCCCATAGGCCCATATATACCATACAAAAAATATACAACGAGTTAATGAAATAACGCAAAACCTCTCGAGTTGTAACTCAGTCCATGAAACTGAACAACTTTTGTTCTACAACATTCCCAAAATGCCAACAATAAAATTCGGATTTTCATACAAATTGACTCGATCAGCTGATCAGTTTTTATAAAAATTCAATTTTTTTATTGAGTTTCGTGAAAGTAGTGTAGAACAAAAGTTGTTCAGTTTCATGGGCTGAATGAGGTTCCATCTGAGAGGGTTTGCGTTATTTCATTAACACGTTGTATATATCCAATCCATACCATTATTCATACCAAGTCAATAGTTAACGGACACCTAGAGAGACTACATAGAAACGGTGGATTAAATGGTATAAAGGAGGATATGCGTAAGTAGTATGCGTACGAACGACTAGCGATAGAGTAGAATGTGATTATATAAAAAAGAGGAACTGACTGGCTGATATATTGATAAATAAAATAAATAAATATTTATAACATACCTTTTGGCCCGCGCTCCACTCAAGCGAGGTTGTGTAAGGCTAGTTTCATGTGAGGCTGGTTTTACAGCTGTACGGGAGATCCGTACGGGCTCCCGGAGCGGAGACACATGGGAGGCGCTAGAACTTTCACAGCGACGCGGACCGTTCCGTACGGAACACGCTCCAGAAAGAGCCTGTACAAAGCTTGTACTGAACACTCGTTTGAGAGCACCGCGGGCGCTTCCCGTACGGGTCGCTCACGGCCGAACCGTACGGATCTCCCGCATAGCTGTGAAACCAGGCTTATGTTTTAAAATAGGAATCCGTTGTCACTAGATAGATGTACTATGTGTCAATAACGAAATATTATTACTTGTTAAACACAGCACGTCACTCATCTTGCGTGGAGCCTGGGCCTATATAGTCCACTGTTGAGGATTTCTTCCAATAAAGGTAGCATTTGGTCAAAATTACCAAGCTGAGCAGACGGGTCGGTGTTCGCAGTAGATGACATAAACTTGTTTCACATAAGGCAGCCCGTTCTGTTACATATAACTTTTACATATTATGTAAATCGGTACTGGGATATACTAGATGCATCCAATGCCGGTTTACATTTTTTCAGTTGACTGAATAATGTAAACCGGCGATTGATTGCCTTTTACCGTGGAAGAGGGAAGAAATAGGCATGATGATTCAAAATTCCTAATTGGCCCATCAGATGCATTATTAAAAAATATTATAAAAGTAATTTTTTCACTGGCTAACAAAAAATAATCAAGATAATGCGCATTTCAAATTCGCGTACAATTTTCACTGAGATGTGACGTCACATGCCTGCGGAACTTAGATGCGCTGTATTTTAATGATTTCTTACTAATTGGATGAATCTTAATTAATCGACCTTTTTTTTCGATAATCTAACTGATGGACTAAATAGAATAATATTTTTGTGACCCAGTCATCATCCGTATTGCATTCTACCGTCACCACTCGGTAAGACTAATCATTCCTATTAGGGTCCATCCATAAATTACGTCACACGTTGGAAGGGGGGGGGGGGGTCAATGAAGTGTGACATTGTATGACAAGGGGTGGAAGGGTGTTCGTTTGTTGTTCGTGAATGTTGTTCGTGAAAATACAAAATCTATCTCTCTCTCATCTCAGCGTGTTCCCAGTTGCATCCACAGCTGTAATGCTATGAAGCCCGGGGTCCGCTTACAATACAAAATCTTTATCTAAGCAATAAATAAAACACAACATTTTAACAAATAAAAATAAAAAAAACTATAAAATATTTACAGCACTATCAGTATGATAACAATGCTTCAAATGGGTATTCAATATTTTTTTTAAACAATCACAATATATGTCACACTAGGGGGTGGGGGTTTTAAAATTGTGACAAGGAGGAAGGGGGGAGTCAAAAAATCATGAAATTCGTGTGACTAATTTATGTATGGATCGTTATCATAAATATTGCTATCTTTATCACCCTCGCATAGTATACGTACATTGCACGTAGCTGGCGCTTTGCCCCATCTGCTGCGGTGGTTGTACTGAAGTAGATTGCTGCGCTGTGGCCGGGAGACCACTCATTGCCTGCGATGTTGTCACCGACTCCGATGGAACTAGATATAAAAAAAAAGCTCTAAACAAAAGACATAAAATGAAAAAACAGTAAAAAAATTATTACAAAATGAAGTAACTACAAGAATAACGTTTTTAAAGCAGTGATATCCGTAATTTTAGAATTTCGTCGCACGCAACTTTACTACCTAGTTATTTTCCTCATTTAAGAACCTTGTGGAAGGAATTTGGGGAAAACAGTGACATGAAGTCATTCCACAATTTAAAAGCATACATACATATAGAAAATGTATCAATTATAGAAAACAACACCGGCTATTGTCAATTATAAAAACAAGGTATTAAAGAATGGGTTCTCTATTTATTCTCATAAAATAATTTGTCGTAATATAGCTTGATATAATGTATTTTAACGTAACTCTTATTTCTCAGTATATTTAATAAACATAAATTTTTAAAAGCATTTTTTAACATATCGATTCTATCTATAATTTAAGAACTAAGTTCTTGATCGTTTAATAGACATAAATCATAATTTCATTCAAATATGAACAAAACTTCAGATTAATAAAAAAATATACATTTTCGCGGCTTAGGGGTGATCCAAAATTACGACTACGGAAACATTATGAGAAAGAACATTATTTAACAATTTGGTTATGAAATCAAAAGTTATGACTAAGTAATTATGAAAAACAATATTATAAATTAAAAATTTAGGAGAATCAATACGATCCCTAAAAATGTATACCTCTCATACTGTGCTGTTCTTGCGACTGTCCAAACATATGCTGCCATTCGGTGTTCATGTGCGTTTCGTGCGAAACAGACGTCTTCGTGGTACGCCTATAAACGAGCAATAAAAATTTAAAAAGAAAAATTACATTTGTAAGAATTTTAATGATAATATACTTGAAAATGCATTTGTAGACGAGTGATCAGAATTTAAAAAAATATTGCAAGCAAGTACTTACAATAAGAAAATACCTCTGATAAATTATATAGGACTATTATTTTATTAAAACTAACGTGAGATAAATCCATAATTAATTAATTTAAACCGGTAAACTATATCACTCAGTCAACCGGTTTAAATTAATTAATTATATATAGATCTCTAAAATGAAATATAAACTTGAAAGACTGTCCAATCAATGACCCACTTATTCTCCTGCCCAAGATGCCCTACATTCTGCACAATGCAACACTTTGATGAAGCCAATTACCAAGCAGACACCTTAGCCAAACACAAGACAAGTTTGTTATAATTAAATTTATATAGCCTTTCGAGACGAAGAACTTGAAAGAAAATATAGTGTGTAGAAGTTTTCAATTTTGATGGTCAAAAAATTATGATGTCTAGGGTTAGGGCTTCCATAAGTAGGTAAGTACTTCTTTGCATGTCGACGGTTTTTTTTCTTTATATTTTGTCAGCCCAGTAGGTACTTACCTGTTTTGTGTAGACGCATACAGTTTGTCTGCATTGAGAGCGTCTCCCGAAGACACCAGAGGCACCGACTTGGATATACCCGTGTGCGTGAGGATCAGACGACCCGGGGCTTCCGTTATGTGCTGTAAAATTATAAGGATCTCTAAATTGGGTATTTTACTGGGTTAAAAATAAACTATTTGCTACTGTTAATAGAATAAAACGTCACAAAATAATGCCATTTGTCATCGATAACAACCACTTTGAACGTGATTTTAGATTTATAATGCAGAACAGCGCTATTTGACTCCAAAGAACTATGACGTCATAGTTCGATATTTCATACAAACGCATAGAAAACGTTTGTTTTTGACGTTAAGAAAAACGTATCTGATTTGACTTGTTGTAAAATAGCGTATTGAAAATATGTAATGAAATTTTCGCCGCGAGTGGGATACGAACCCACGCCTGTCTCAAGTCTGTACTATGATTTACTACCAATGAAATACTATAGCAATGGCTTTTGATTTTCCTTTTTGGATATTTTAGTTTTCGAACTGAATAACTAACCTGTGTTGACGACCCCTGTATTTTGATGAGATGTGCACTCATCGCCAACAATTGGTTCTCTACGTGTTCCGTCATACCTAAAACGATATGAAATCTTTAAAAATATTATATATAAGTATATGTCGTGACTTCTAAAGCGAAATGCCAAGCACGTGACTCGGAAGTTGGCAACACTTTGAAGTTTGTAACACTATCACTTTGACAACAAACTGTGTAGGACCTCTTTGGTATGCATCGTCGCGGTGTGCGGCACCTCTGCGCGACTTCACCGCGCGTTCCGAGTTTAGGCTATTTTAATCGACACATATCGGAGACATCGTCTATGATTTTGGACTACAAATGGTTGAGAAGAATAAAGCAGACCTTCAGCTTGGTTCTCAAGTTATTATTTCGACGCCCACCTTTCGACAAGATGGAAAAAACACGAGGATCAAATGTTGGGCGTGAAAAACCGCTACGCCATCTCGATGTCACGTTTACTACATTCGATATCCAATTGCATCGAGCTCATTATCATTCTTTATTGGTGACAATAATTTTAATATGCAATGCAGCTAGCAACCCATCACTATTTTAATTCCTTTCTCGCTCACCATCACGCTGAAAGTGGCCTTTAGGTCTTCCGGCCCTGGGCTCTGTCTGCAAGACCCAAAATACTCTGTCTCTGTCATTAGGGATAATGGTGTCGATTGGTCGGCTTTAACGATCTGCGCGGGAAGAAAAGCAGCATGGAAGAAATTAAAAATTTAATATCATATAAATTCATTACCGTCGGAAGCCAGTCTTCTGAACAGATTCCTCATTTGCTGTCCCATTTCGGAGTACTGAGGCATTGATCCCTGTTTCGCCTGTAACAATAACATAATGTGGTAAATTGTGTAATAAGAAACAAAATTATAACAATCGCTTGAAAAAAAGGTGTTAAATTAAAAGAAGTTGCATTGGAGCCTATATAGTAAAAATGATTTAGTTTTCAGGTTTTATAATCAGTTTTTAAACACCAAATACCACCATGCTACTATGTCATACGCCCGTGTAAACTAAAAAGTGTCAACTGTCAAAATACATACATCAGCGCATTTGATTATATGCATAACTGACGTCATGACCACAGAGCAATATGGCGTCCTCTAACGTTTTCGGCAAATACGCGCGAAATTTGACAATGTAAAATCTAAATGCATTTTTAAGGCACTAATAGACTAAATAAAAATTTTGTGTTAGCCTCATAGAATCTAATTCAGATACTTATCAAAAATGGGTCTATCACCCTATTACCCAATTATTTTATGACTTTAAACCCCTAAAGAGTAAAGACAGAAGTGGAGTACCTAAGTTTTATTTCTTACCTTGAGCCTAGTGTTTTTCCTCTCCCTCAGCGTATGTACCAATCTGTCTACGTTACCGTGCCTCAAAACAGCGTCAAGTACTTTTCTGGGTATTGGTGGGCCTCATATCATACGGTATAAAGTTGAGATTTGTTTGTACGGTTTCGTCACTCATACGCACGGGTATATGGGACTCGATGTTTACGGCATCGAAACAACTATGGAGAATTTTCGAGAATCCATACCGACGCATATAAAAAGGGAACAAGTCAGTGCCACGCCAGTTCTTAGTGAACAAAAGGGAACCAAGGACAGACGTAAGTTTAAGAAGCACGTTTTATTTCTTACCTTGAGTCTAGTGTTTCTCCTCTCCCTCAGCGTATGTACCAATCTATCTACGTCACCGTGCCTCAACACAGCGTCTAGTACTTTTCTAGGTATTGGCTCTGCTAGACTTTCTAATAGTAGTTCTGCTCGTTCCACCTATATAAAAAAAATATATACCTAAATATAAACATAAATTACTATCGTAATCGTACAAAATATTCCTATTTTGTAAGTTATCAACAGTCGTGACATATGTTTTTAATACGGCTAGGCAAAATAAATGGCGACGACAGCTTTAGGGAGTAAACCGACAATGCCGGATCGAATAAGTGTGCAGCAACCCTTAGAGATCGTGGGCTTGAATCACTAATTTTCAATGTATAAAAATACTAACTTTTGCCAGCGGCTTCGCTCGCGTGTCCCAAATCCTACGGGAACATTACTTTTTTCCGGAATGAAAGGTACCCTATGTCCTTCTCAGTACTCCTAACTATGTGTATGCAAATTTTGAAGAAGATTGGTTTAGTAGATAAAGCGTGAAAAGGTAACAAACAAACAAATATACAAACTCACTTTCGCATTTATAATATTAATTAGGATTAGGATTAGGATAGGATAGGATTAAATAATGAAATTTAATAAAACTGCATCTTGAATGCCTAAATTTGTATAAAAATATGTTGTAGTCGATTCTGAGTAAATACTAACCTGTATTAATTTATGCTTGAGATGCGGCCACACCAATGGTAGGATTTTGCAATTAACATCTATTGGGTTCAACAAACTCGCCACGCAGGACACCAATCCGCACACTTCATGTCTTATCTGTCATCGAAAAAATATAAATATTATGTTATGAGACTATTTTAAAACCCAAACCCGATCCAGTAGAGCCTTTATTTGAAATAAATTATTGAATGGGAAACTTTTAATTAAAATTCTGCTGCTATAAATATTCATACTGTCGCTAACGAGATATATGTCAGCAGGAGTTCAAACATATACCGTCAGATCGGTACAAGCAAAACTTCCACCCGCGTGGTTTCGAGTTAGTTAGTTCCACTCCATCTCTTCCTGTGGATGTCGTAAGGGGCGACTAAAGGACTAAGCACAAACATCTCGTGCCACAATTGCATTCCCAAGGAGAGTTAAACGTTAGGCAGGCGGCCGGTCGTTAAACTATAGCCAAATCATTTAAACTGTTCCGGCTATTTCTTCTCCATTTTGCAAGGTCTTTGGCATCCTTGAGTGACCATTGACATGCATGTTATATTTGGAGAAGAAAAAGCGGGAAAGCGCAATCCCGTCTCCAAAGCAGCACAGCTGAGGATGCAACCGGTAACGCGCTTAAACGAAGAAGAGGTACAAGCAAAACTTTTATCATACGGCCAAATAACATAAATATGTTTTGGTAATAATTCCAGTTCAGTCAAACTACTAGTCGCGCGTAGAACATTCGATATTCCACCGTATTATTTACAACATAAGCATAAGGCTAAATACAGTTTGTATGTCCGTAACTTCTAGATGTTCTGAAACATTCCAATTCTAGAATGTTCGTGACATTACTTTAGTTTCGCAAATTATCAATTCTCTTACACATAAGTTACCACTGCACTTTGAGTTACTAAATCACATAGTGACTGTTTTGGTAATAATCCCAGTTCAACCAGGTTACTAGTCGCGTATAGTGCGTTTGGTATTCCACCTTATATGTTACAAAGTAAGACTGAATACCGTTTGTAGCTCCATGATTACCGGATTATTGTTGTAGAACATTCCACTTCTAGAAGGTTCATGCTGAATTCACTCACCCATAAATTAGGATGAGCGAGGTACACTGCACTCTCAGCGACTAAATCGCACAGCGACTGCTTCGGCAGCAACCCCAGTTCTGCGAGGCTGCTGGTCGCGCGTAGTGCCTTCGCTATGATCCATTCTGATTGGTCAGTCAAACCCTAGAACAAAGTCAGTTAAAAATCACACTGATTGGGCTAGCCCCAAAGTAAGTTCAAGACTTGTGTTATAGGATACTAACTCAACGATTCTATATTTTTTAACAAATACAAATCAGCGCTCAGCCTAACGGATTTTGTTTGCGAGGACGAAACATTTTTATCGATTTTTCATAACTTTTTTTTATAGAAAGTAGTTCAGTATCATGGACTGAACTTGCTCCAGAAATTTTGCCGGTGGATAAAAAGTCCGTCTGTATAAGACGGTTTTACTTTACATACCTGTTGTAATAATGGTACTAAAATGGGGGCAGCATGTTGGCCAACGTAAGACGCTACACCGACAACTCTCTCAAAGAAGCAGCCCCTAAGGGCCACCTCTTCTTTGTCGTTGAGGAACGTGACCATGTGCGATAAGATCACGTCATTCGCTGGAAAAGGAAACACAAGGTAATCGGAAGAACAATAAATTGATAATACGCTAGTTTAACAAATCAAATCAGATACTTTTTTCTTAACGTCAAAAACATGTCCAAAGCAAACATTTTCTATGGCATTTGTATTAAATATCGGACTATGACGTCATAGTTCCTTGGAGTCAAATAGCGCTCTTAATATCCGTTTCTCTGCATTATGAATCTAAAATCACGTTCAAACTGGATGTGATCAATGACAAGTGGCGTTATTTTTAACCGACTTCAAAAAAGGAGGAGGTTATCAATTCATTCAATGTATGTTTTTTTTAATTCATTTTTTTATGTATGTTTGTTACGCGATATCTTCGCCAATTGTGAACCGATTTTAATAATTCTTTTTTTATTTGAAAGCCTTTACTACCAAGTTGGTCCCATTTTAATTTGGAGAAGATATGATGAAGAACTTTGGAGAAATGGAAGAAACTCCTTAAAAAAATTAAAGTCGGTTGTTTTTTTTGTTAAAAATGTAATTATATGACGTTTTATTCTATTAACAGAACAGAATAATTTATTTTGAACCAGTAAAAAACCCAATTATCCCAGCCCTTCTTCCGCCCACTGCTGAACATAGGCCTCTCTTCGTCGACGCCATACATCTCGGTCCTGTGCTTTAGGGTTACTTTAAAAGCGATACGCAAGACGTACGTAACTGCGTATCCGCGTTTCAATATCAAGCAATATTGAGCTTTAATACATAATGATAAAGTCTAATTTGGTTTGACATATACATAGGACGTTACTATCGGACGAGTATCGTATTATTTTGTGGAGTAACCCCCTGCTCTCATCCAGGTGCGACCCGCGACTTTGAGTATGTCATCCATCCGTCGCATAGGCGGATGTCCGACGCTTCTCTCCCCCGTTCTGTCCACCATTCGGTCAGCGCCTTGCTCCACCTGCCATCACTCCGTCGGGCCAGGTGCCCTGCCCAGTTCCACTTTAAGTTCATTACCGTTGCACTTTAGTACGTTGCCGACTCTCTTTTTTAACCCCCGACAACGACAACGCTTGAACAGATGGACCGATTTCGATGCGGTTTTTTTACCTAAAAGCAAGTTCCCTTGCGGTGGTTCTTAGCATTGTTTGAAGAAAATTGGTTCAGCCGTTTAAAAGTTATTTGGGGCTAACGTTTGAAACTCGGAGCTTTCTCTATCAAATATATAGATTGCGCTACGGATATCAAGTGGTTCGTTGCTTACTTTACTAGATTGCGTTCTTGACAGTCGGGGGTTCTTTTTTGCCTAGCAAAAATACTTCTTCAAGAATGTCTGCAATCGTTCGACGAGGGCGACCCTGACTTACTCTTTAATCACACTTGCTTTTAAAAAACCTTACAAGTTCCAATCAAAGGTTCTTTTAATTGCTTGATTGCTTCAAGGGAGCTTCTGGCGACAAATCTATACGAGTCCACTGGTTTTCAGCCGATTGAGTGACGGACGACGCCTAAGACCACCACATGTAACTACAGCCGAACTATGACTGTCCACTTTAACTATTTCACATATTGTTCATGAGTATGAGCATTTATAACACCAAACTACACCAATTTCACATTATAAAGTCCACTAGATTCAATTTGCAAAATAAATGAATCCAAACCCCTGTTGGGGGTTGGTTGAACTCCTTGCTTAGCATTAAGTTTTACCTTTTGTAACATAATCGTCAGAAATACGCCAATATGCACATACCTTTTTGTTTCCCAAAGAATATACATAGTTTAGTGATTCCATTGTCAACCAAAGCTCGCTTGACGACAGCCTGCGGGTCCGTTAGTAGATAAGACACTGTAGACCGGACCTGTAAGTAAGATATAACGTTAAAAGTGGTATTATCAACTCCATGCGGTAAAATGTGAAGAAAGGACATATCCCTTCTTCTCCGTCAAAATACCTGCCAAATCTCACCATTTCATGCAATGCTGACAGCTCCGTCTCATAGTTGATTTTAGCCGCTTCTTTATCCACCATGTGTTGAGTTTGATCGAGGAAACGCACTGCCGTTTCTGCTAACTTCGCTGCAAACAAGTAATTATGTAAAAATATATTTTTAAAATCAAGCTTTTATCTATAACAACAAACTAAATGATTAAAGTGCTCCTCAAGACGAATCAGTTGAGCCCAAACTCGGTGGGGTGATGTTGTTTTATCACAGAGATGCCATTTCCACCTTCCGGCTTCATTATGAGATCAGGTCAATTGGTCCCATAATGCATTGTCACATTTTTCACCCAACTTACATACATAAGCATATGAAGTTTCAGCTCCATCGAATAATGGGAAGTGGGTCTAATTTAAGTTGCAAGATTTGATTATGGATACATAAACCACTACAAGGTAAGCGTGAAAATCACAACCCTTTTTTTCAGTTGACACAGTAACACACGCAAAAACAGGCGTGTTGAGCCTGTTCTGGTTTTGGCCATCGGAAGTGTGGTAGAAAAGTTACTGATGACCAGTTGCGAAAGTGACATATTGCGAAAATGATAAAATGCGAAAGTAACGAGTTGCGAAAGTGTCCTTTTGAGAATGTGACATTCTACTAAAGTGAAATATTTTTGAGCGATGACCATTTGCGATAGTGTCGAATAGCGTCACACTTTAGGAAATGTGGTAGAAAAGTTGTTGATGACCGGTTGCGAAAGTGACATATTGCGAAAATGACAAAATGCGATAGTGACGAGTTACGGAAGTGCCATTCTACGAAAGTGACCAATTTTCGAGCAATGACCATTAGCAAAATGAATGATTTTAATGGTTTTTATTTTATTTTTAAAAACATAAGTACAAATTAACATATAAGGATCGTAAACAACCGCATTAGTAATAAACTGTGTTGTAGTTGCTTGCGCCCAATTCAAAGGCACGAATTGCGTCACACCCAAACTAAATAAAAGCTTTAAATATTTGCTTACCAATGTTATTAGCGTACGCTATCCTCACAGCCAGGGCTGTGTCGGTGGCTCGGGGCGCCAACTCCGGCAGGATGTACTCGGGGAACACGTTGCAGTCGGGCGGCGGTAAGGCGCGCGCGAGCCGCACGCAGCGCGCGGCCGCTTGCACGCCCGCAGCGCGCACGCGCGACAGCCCGTCGTGGGAGAGGTGGATCTGGAGGGGAGATAAACATATGTGGGAGTCCAAGCAAAAAGGGCTTAGTAGTGAGGATGAGTTCAGGCTAGATTCGGTATCTAAAGTAGTAAATTGATAAGGATTAAGGGGATACACGAATTTTTCAGGGTCCAGTGCTGCCTCCCATTTGAAATAAATTATGTGAAAAGAAACGGAGATATCATTTAAAATATTGTCTCTATTAAGCCCAAGATAACTCTTCAAACTATTTCATGAACTACTGTTCACAGTTTGAAGTGACAACGTGAAGCTTTTCTTTGCACATTTGCGAAAGAAAAATCACCAGAGGAGAAGAAATGACACGACGACACTACTGGACTACACGAATGGTTTATCCATACAAAAAACCGTTAGTTTAATGACTCCGCGTTTCAAAATGGGTCCACCGAAAACATACGTACATGCACTCAACACCGATAACTCGTTACTTGATTTTTTTAAGTAAGCTTCTCAATTCACAAGAAAAAGGACGCACAATTAAAAATATGACGTCACTGTGCCATAAGGTTTCGCGCGTAAGAAAGAGATAGCAAGACATCCATAACACGCTCACAGTTTTGTTAATACTTATATTTGAAATTATTATTACTGCTTCAGTTAATAACCAGTTTTCTTGCTGTTTACAGAAAAAGATTTCTATTCAGCGGTATTTGTTGTTTCGTAAAACAAAATTTAAATATCAAATACGACTGTATTTGATTTTTAATTTTTTTTTAAAGTAACCAATTAGTAGTTCATCGCAAAAATAAATATTTAAGGCAAACTTACAATATAAGGCAAAATCCGATCCAAAATGGTCTCCGAACTGGAATTCTCACATAACAACTGCAAAATTTCCAACGCGTACAGCTTCGACGTGCAATGATGCAACCCCCTTATACACGACGTCACCAGTGACGTAATCAAGATCAACCCCTCACTATCCTGCGGGGCTATCTCATCAATTTCCTCATCATCATCATCAGTGATGTTCAAAGTCATGACTTTGAAGCCATCTTTTTTTAATGCTTCAATATTAGTTTGCTTTTCTGTGGTCTCTTCGACTAAGTCTTGATAATTTTTGGTGTCTGACGGTTGGGTGAATATTTTGATGATGTTTTTGATGTCTTGGTGTATTCGTAGGATCTTCTCGTCCGCTGGGAGGATGGGCTGGGCTGAGAAGATCAGCATGTACGATTGGAGGAACGAGTAGAAGTATTCGGGGAATAAACTGTAAATAGGAACAAAATACAATATTCAAACAAGTGTATTTGCTAGATATATTAAATTAAAATAGCCCCGACTTTCAAGCGAAAAACTTATCAACTTATCAACGCACCAATAACTTTTCAACGGCTAAATTTTATCAAATATAATTAAAAACCATCTTGACAGATAAGGCTTTCGATTTTTTTTAAAACCTGATGTTTTTAGGGTTCCGTACCCAAAGGGTGCAAACGGGACCCTATTACTGAGACTCCGCTGTCTGTCCGTCTGTCACAGGGCTTTATCTCTTGAACCGTAATAGCTAATTGAAATTTTCACCGAATATGTATTACTGTCGTAGCTATAACAAATACTTAAATAAAAAAAAAGTTTAAAATTAAAGAGGGTCGTCATACAAAAACCGTGTTTTTTCAGCGTTTTTAACTCGATCTTTATACTGGCAATAATTAGATACTTGAAATTTTCACCGATTATGTATTACTATGACCAATATAACAACACATATGTATATACGTAAAATATATACGTATATATATATACGTAAAATAAGCTAAAGTTAAAAATTAACGGGGTCGTCATACAAGAAACGTGTTTCTTCAGCGCTTAACATTGTACGGAGGTACGGAACCCTTCATGTACGAGTCCGACTCGCACTTGCCCGTTTATTTAAATCTACAAGCACACATAAAACATACTCACTTGCCCCTGGCCTCGTCTAAGTACAACTCGGCACTCCTCCTGTCCCTCGGGTTGCGTTCCGTCATGGAATGCAGCAACGCTCTCAACCTGGGGTCGTGACCCTCGGGCAAGGTCATGGTGGGAGGTCGGTCTTCACCGTTACGGTAAGCAAGGAGACCTGGCAAGTCCAGCGCTGGCGTGCCGTCATTCCATAACTCGAGTAGGGCACACCTAAAAATATGTTTGAACGGCACTTTTTGTAGTTGAATAAAGGCCCATTCACACTGTTTGTAATAAAACGGCAACATTCATCCATGGATGTACACGTCGGTTTCCATGGCCGTACAGTTGTTACAGCACAATTGTTGTTTGCATAGAAAAAGTTTGTTAATCCCAATGGGGAGGAATATATATTCTTATTCTTCACCACACATGGTGCAGGTTATTTGCCTATTGCATTCAATTTAATTGAAACAACACATGATTTATATTTGACGTTTTGTTAAGACTATGTAAGTCATATCATCATTATCATCCGAGCGTTTCCCGGTTGCATCAGCAGTAACGCTTCAGAGCCCGGGGTCCGCTACCTCACCCAATTTGACGAAGTTACCGGTCTTTACACAGAGCGACTGCCGTCTGACCTCCGCAACCCAAAAGGTAGACCAGAAACAATCCTAGGATAGGTTTAAACAAACGCTGGATGGCGTTCGGGACCCACAGCTTTACGTGCCTTCCGAAGCGCGGAATCATTATCTTACTTTTAGGATAATCAGGTGATTCAAGCCTGCAATATCCTAACCAGACTGGAAACAACTTTTTACAAAGTATGCTTTCCGGTGGATTGAACCCACAACCTCTAGGTCACAAGGCAAACGCCTTAACCGCTGGACCATGGAGGCAGTCACCATACAAATCATATTGCTTCAATATAATTGTATGGAACAAGCTTTACACTATGTAAATAGGCCTTTATTCTTATTCTAAAACTATTTTTAATAGCACAATAATTTGAGATTTATCGCAAATATGTTTACGTTTAAGTAAATTACTAGCTTTTCGGGCGCTGCGCGGGCTGCAAGCAGCCCGCGGTTTTTCGTGCAGCTGTTGAAGTTAGTTGGAATCTTATTTCCAGTTGAGAGAATAGGTAAGGTGCTAAAGTCAGTAAAAAAAATAAAAACGTATACGGGCCGCCATCTTGGAATCAAATTCTGTTTGCAATTTTGAATTCGGCGGGGTGCTTTACTCCAGCATACAAAATTTCAGACCCGTTCGATGTTCCAGTAGGACGTTTTGAACGAATAAAGTTAAAAAATTTAAAATCCAGACGCCATCTTGTATTCCAAAAAAAATGTCAGATTTGGATTCCGCGATTCAAAAAACCCTTGCATACTGAATTTCACTCAAATCGGACGCAGTCGACTACTGGCGGCCATCTTAGAAAATTTAAAAAAAAACGCTTATCGCTTGGTGGGAGTGGCTCGGCCTACGGCCTCGCCACGCAGCTCGGCCTGCGGCCTCGCGGAACATCTCAGCCTTCGGCCTTCGGCCTCAGGCTTCGCTTAGTGACTTGGGGGGGGTTCTGGGGGAGAGGGGAGGTCAGGAGGGGCTCGGGCTTCGCCCTCGCCACGCAGCTCGGCCTACGGCCTCGCGGAAGAGGTCTGTTTTTGGCCTTTGGCCTCTAACTTCGCAAAGACACTTGCACTTGCAGACACTTGCAGCTCGGCCTGCGGCCTCGCTTTCCGCTCGACCTACGGTCTCGCGGTACACACTCGGAAATTGTCCTTGTATGGCGGCCATCTTGGATTTTGAAAAAAATCAAAATACAAATGACAGTCGTCAAATTGCTTACAACCCCCTACATTTTGGAAAAAAAATCACACCCCTAACCCTAACCGTTTTTGCAGGCTGTACCTCGTCCACATTAAGATCTGATGATCTTCAAAATGTCAGATTTTTCTGGTACTCACTGGAGCATCCTCTACACGACCATACATCAATCATTACCCCACCCACCCGGGAACAGGTCAAACAACTATGTCAATCAGTCAGTCAGTCAGTGGTAATGTAGGTTTATATATTATAATATTAAGTACTTAATCAAAAGTATGGAGGGGAGGTCTTAGACCAACTCTGGGACACAATAAGCTAGCAAAAAAAGTATATTTTAACTTGGGGCTATACGTTTGATAATTAAATAAAATGAGTTAAAATTATAATTAAGACAATTTTACTTTACAACAATAAAGTAAGATAAATTACAAAACTCATTAAAATTATAATAAAAAAATCTCTGCTGTAAAATGACGACCTCCGTGGCGTAATGGTTAACACGCTAGACCGCTAATCCGGAGGTTCTGGGTTCGATCCCCAGCCAGGGCAAGTTGGAAAATGGCCTTTTTCAAATTGTCCTGGGTCTTGGGTGTTTATCTATATATGTATTTTATTATAAAAAATAGTATCGTTGAGTTAGTATCCCATAACACAAGTTTAAAAAAAAACTTACTTTGGGGCTAGCTCAATCTGTGTTCTTTTATATTTAATATTTCTGTGAACCGCATTAAGATTTTCACACAAAAATAGAAAAACAATCGGCTCTATAGTCGTCGAACTAAAGTCGTTTTTCAATTACTCTGAATGCACATGGTAAAAAAAACTGTAAATGTAATGTAAACTTACCCTGCAGAAAAGATATCCATGCTGGGGACCAGTTCTCCAACCTTGCATGGTGACTCACTCAGAAGCAATCCACCAGATCTGTCATCGCCCTGCGAAACAAAACAGTTGTAAATAGAAGTTTTGGTAAGTTAAAAATTATAAATGGCATGTTTAATAACTAGTTCAGCAGTTAAAACTAAGCAGTAAAAAAAAATGAGTAAAAAATAATAATGAACTGGATCAGTGAATATATAATTGAGCAGGAAAATACTAAAATGGGCGGTTAGAAAAAATTCACGAGCGGTTTTCCCTATCCTAGTAAAATGGATAAAACCGACCTAGAACTCTCCGGCCGCACGCCCGCCGGCACGCCCGCTTCGTTCGCTCAGTTCGTGCGTGTGTTGGTCGCAGTTCTAACCTAACCTAACCTATAGGTTTTCCCTAACCTAGTAAAATGAATAGAACTAGTAATATGATAAAATAACCGACTAATTGATTTTTAGGGTTCCGTACCCAAAGGGTGCAAACAGGACCCTATTATTGTGACTCCGCTGTCTGTCTGTCTGTCCGTTAGTCACAGGGCTCTATCTCTTGAACCGTAATAGCTAGACACTTGAAATTTTCACCGATTATGTATTACTGTGGCGGATATAACAACAAATACTAAAAATTAAAAATAGTTAAAAATTAAAGGGGGTCGTCATACAAGAAACGTGTTTTTTTCAGTGTTTTTAACTTGATCTTCATAATGGCATTAAACCGATGAACCGTAATAGCTAGACACTTGAAATTTTCACCAATTATGTATTACTATGACCACAATAACAACAAATACTAAAAATAAAATAAAGTTAAAAATTAAAGAGGGTCGTCATACAAGAAACGTGTTTCTTTAGCGTTTTAAAACATTGTACGGTGGTACGGAACCCTTCATGTACGAGTCCGACTCACACTTGCCCGTTTCTTTATTACTGTTCATGTTTTACTGTCGCAATAAATAATCAACCGCCATTAAATTAAAAAACTGCTCAATATGTTTTCCAACTGATCATAATAACATCTCGATTATTTAAATAACAGCTCAAAAAATTAGATCCCTTTATTTTTAGTTTATAAGAAATGGAATATAGTACATAATCCGAGAGGATCAACCTTCACCCATCTGCTTACCGGATCAAAATTATATTTTATCAAATAAAATATATTCAGATAGGCTTGCCGTAAAAAATCCATATTTTTTACGGACCATGCCCATTCATGGCTATTTTTAATTAAAACTAATTTCACTGACTTGCTAGACAAATAAACTAAGTTCCAATGGAAAGCATACAACAAACACAGTATGCAACAGAAAGATTGCTTACCTTTTGGTCCCTAATACCTGGTAGCCGTGTATAAACAGGTAAATATATTATATTGTATAAAAAGTGCAACAAAAATAGAGTGGTCGTACTCTAAGATGGACACCACATCACACAAATAAATGTGATATTTCTTCCCGCAGGGCTATTGTTGAAATTAGGCGTCCTCACGAATTTCTCCGACGCGACGTAGCAGAGAAGAAGTAGACGACGTTCACAGGAAGAGATAGAGTGGTGGTACTCAAGGCTGGACACCACATCGCACAAATAAATGTGATATTTCTTACTGCAGGCCTATTGTTCGGGTCAGGTCACGTATCTCTCCGGCGCGACATAGCAGAGAAGAAATAGACGACATTTACAAGAAGAGATGAGTGGTCGTACTCTAGCAGAACCACATCGCACACATAAATGTGATATTTCTTACCGCAGGCCTATTGTTTGGGTCAGGCGCCCTCACAAATCTCTCCGGGGCGACGTAGCAGAGGCGACGTCTCGACGTGTCGAAGAAGTAGCTGAAGTCCGCGGGGTTGTCGTCGGGTAGGAAGGTGGGTTTGAAGGAGGCTATGTCGGTAAGTAGCACCCATAACCAGGACGTCACCATTATGTTCTCGAGCTAAAAACGAAATTATTATAACAAGTAGTTCGCCGCGAATTTAGACCCTGCGAGTATAGTTCCCTAAATAACACCTAGATGGCGCTATCCAAAGTTGGAACGCGCTATGGTTTCGTTTGCTACATAATCAAGGACATTTTTATAAATATTTTAAAAACTACTGAACCCATTTGATGCCCAACGAACTTGAAAATTCTATTAATATTTCCTACATGCCTACCAAATTTCATCAAAATCGGACCATCGGTTCGGCAGTTATCGGCTTTTATGATCTGCGCGGGAAGAGAAGCAGCTGGTACATTCTAAGTTTTTTTCTTTATCCTCATAACTTTTTTGTCAGTATGTGACATGTAGACAGACTTGTGAGGTCTACAGCTCTCAAAGCCAATAGTTATGAATGGTCTCATTCCAGGTCGAAGCGTCAAATAAACATACCTTGATGTCTCCATGGCAAATACCCAGCTTGTGCATGCGATGTAGAGCGTATAGGACTTGGAATGTTATCCATTTCTTCTCCAGCACCGTGAGAAAGGGCCGGGTGGACATGCGATCGTATACACTGCATTTGCAGTACTCTCGCATTAGGAGTCCTGCTTTGTCTGTCAGCTGAAAAAGATACAGTATTTCACTCTTTTTTTAATTAAATAAATCAAAAAGTAACATAATTCGCTTATTTTTGATAACATAGGGGCGCGGGTTTTGTATTTATTGACAATTATTAGTAATTTTCATTAAAGGCGGAATACGAAGAGACTCTGAGGGGATGAGGTGAATGAATGAATGAATGAAATGAATGAATGAATGAATGAATGAATGAATGAATGAAAAACACTTTATTGCACCTAAAAAAATAAATTAAAAATAAAAAATTAACAAAACACATATATACATAGGTACAATGGGCGGTCTTATCGCTGACAGCGATCTCTTCCAGACAACCAGTGGATGGAGAGAAATGTAAGCACGTGAAAAAGAAACGGTGGCGCAAAGAAAACGATAAAATGAGATTAATAGTTACATAAATAAGGCTACTTTTAAATTAGCATATATCAATACACTACAGGTATAGGTATTCTATAATATACTTACACATAAAAACTACATATGAGGTGCGAGGCGATCCGCAAAGCACCCCGCATGCTTTTACATAATTCATTTGACTGTGAAGCGGAGGCGGGTGTGAACGGAATGTAGATTTTATCGGTTTTAATTAACTATTTTTGTATCGATAATGAAGAAGGCGGGCAGCTTCGGAATCACAATACTAATATTTTTGAATCAAAATATTTTTTCCTCAAATATATTCTTAGTTTTGGAAGAAAATTAAATTTTAGATATTTATTTTTATTATTGTTTCTTCTTCTGGTTTGTTTGTTTTGTTTAATTTTACTCGTAGTTTAGTTTACTATTTTGTCTACTTATAGTTTAGTTTAATTTTAGCATCAACTATATTACTTTATTTCTAGATATCATTTCTCAATTTTTTTTTAAAATGGTGTAACACGACGTTTACTATGAATACGAGTTCACTATGAATACGTCACCGGCGCGATCCCACCAGCCCCGCGTCACACGGCGCGCGTATATAAAAGGCGCGCCGCTGTTTAAGCAGTCTCCGCCCTATCATGTCCTCCGCCCTATCATGTCGTTCCGCCCTATCATGTCGTACGCTAGCGTGTGCTTCGCACACGCTGCCGGCACGCATATTAAAAAACTACAAGTCATCCAAAATAGGTTCCTCAGGAAGGCTACCCAAGCGGCATGGGGTACCCGGAATGTGGACCTACATCGCGAACTGGAGCTCACCTCCATCCCCCGATTCTTCAAAGAGATCGCCTCACGATCCTTTGAACGCGCCCCCAATCATCCCAACCAGTTAGTAGCGAAAGCTGCTGACTACAACCCCACAGATTTCCTTAGGTGTAGGAGACCAAGGCATGTACTCAACGATCCGGACGACCCCATTAGTCGTGCGATTCCCCCCACCGTAGAGTCACCTGCGCAACGCAGACATAGCACACACATT
The DNA here is from genome assembly GCA_963576875.1 of Acrobasis repandana. Lineage (NCBI taxonomy): Eukaryota > Metazoa > Arthropoda > Insecta > Lepidoptera > Pyralidae > Acrobasis > Acrobasis repandana. Next base: position 8,644,044 of record OY756238.1, read on the forward strand.
AGCTCGATTACGAATCCCACTCGCCGGCGAGTGCGGATCAGGAATAGGACTGGCGCGTTCACGAGGTACCGCACGGTACCCGGTCGCTTCTAGCCAGTCAGCCCTTCAGGCGCTTGACACTTGGTCAAAGCCGATCGCCAGTGACGCCCAAAGCCGAGGTTCGTTCCCACCCGGTGGGAGCCCTTTGTGCTGTCACTTAACGGTGTGGACAACATCTTGCCATTTTGGCAATGTTGGTCCCGCCTAACCCGTCGCGCCCGGTGAGCTGTAAAATGCCTTCAGCATACAACGTATTGCTTCGATCGAAAAAAAAAAAAAAAAAAAAAAATTAAGCAGTCATTCGTTCGCTAGACAGCTCCGAGTACGATTGCTCCCGTAGTCTGCTCAGAGTTCAGTGCTTGGCTTGATCGATGCTCCGCGTCATCAAGTTACAGCTAGCTAGGAGGATATTAGGGTTGCGATACTCCGCGTCCTACCCAGGATCCTAAATAGGTTACCGTATGAAATACTATTTGTACGCGAATGTATGCCATAAGTATTATATATATACACATGTACTAAGCTAAGTGAGACACAATAAACACTACTTTCATACATCGTGGGTATCATTTCATACGCCAACCCTATAATGGTATATTGATTTGTTTTTAAAAGGCAGACACCTTGTTATTTATCCGAACAAACCTACAAAAAATGTTTTAACGCTTAGAATCACTTCAGGTCAAAGTATTAGTGAAAAGAAATACATAAAGTTTCGACAGTTCTCTTTGTATTCCGCCTTAAAATTAAACAGACAATAAAATAATAGCTCATGAAAAGAATAAAAAACTTGAATAGAATTTATAAAAATTCATATATCAATGCTTATGTAATAATCATAGGTAGGGGAATAATAGATTTGCTTTCTTTTACTGACAATGGGGATGGGGGTTAAAAATGGCTCAAATTCTGCTTAAGTAAGATCACTCAGCTGATTCAAATGTTCATTACAAAAACTATTTCCTATTACTTTCTGTACTTACTATAACCCTCTGGAATGGCAAACAATTAAATGCAGAAGCCAGTTGCTCCTTAATCTTCAGAATCCTCTCCTTATGTTCCGCAAGAGGTAATGACGGGTCATGAACCGCAAACACCTTCACCACAACTAGGCCTTCTTGTGAGCGGGCTCGAGCTACCTTCAGGAAACGGGTTGAGCCAAGGCTAAAAGATAGTAGATACAGATACATTATCACGTCTTTATCTCTAACGGGATAGACAGAGCCTGGCCAAGAGACCCAAAGTCCATGGTTACCGTGATGGTGGGCGTACAGATGAAAAGATGGAATTAAATAGTCATGGATTGTTGGATGATGGTGTTTATACAATCTGTCTAGGAAAAAACGCAGCTGGTATATTTTACATTTTTTATTTTCACCCAGACTAGCATAAAAGAATGTAAACTTTTTTATTCTAGTTTTTGCTGTGGCTTCACTCCACTTGGTGTGACTTCATGTGATACTTTGATAAGATCGGATGGAGCATCTGTACTAGATAAGCTCTACAGAAAAAGTAGGTGGTTACCATGTGTGATAGTTTAATTTTTTCATACATAGATTTTATACCTTTCACATAGTTAAGTGTCTTTATAGGTCTTCTTAACCCATAATAAATAATAAACAAGTGATAAAAAAACAGGGATTGCCAAAAATGCATGGATAGAGCACATACGAGTACATAGTGTTAATTAAATAACGCAAAACCTCTCAGATGGCACCTCAGCCCATGAAACTGAACAACTTTGTTTCAACAACTGTCACGAAAATAAAAAAAATAATTTAAATTTTAGTACAAACTGATCAGCTGATTGAGGCAATTTCTATGAGAATCCGTTTTTTTTTTTGTTTCGTGAAAGTTGTAGAACAAAAGTTGTTCAGTTTAATGGGCTGAGGTACCATCTGATAGGTTTTACAGTATTTATTAACACAATGTATAGTGGATATATATACTAAATGTTAAAACTTTCAAGTTTCTGTTTAACCCTCCAAGCCAGTAAATTACATGACATGCCAAAACCATATTAATAAAAGTAAATATAGGATACCACATTTATGATGATTTTCAAGGTTTAAAAGTTACTCATATTTAGGAGTTTTATTCACATAAATGTGGTGAATAAACAAATATTGAGATATATTAGAAACTTTCAAACCTTGAAAATCATCATAATTGTGGTATCCTATATTTATATATAATAAGATTGCATCTTGAATACCTAAAAAAACATACTGAAGTAAGTACAAAATAAGAAATGGTGAAAAATATATAATGTGATGCGAGTCCTGCTCATGTGGTATCTTTTATCCATTTCATCATTCAGTTCGAGGTAAAGCTACGTAAGAGTAAGTACTTTAAACATTGTAAATATAGGATAATAATTGTGGTATCCTATATTTACAGTGTTTAAAGTACTTAATCTAGATAATTAAATAAGAAATGGTGTAAAAATACCATGTGAGCCCGTGCATGTGGTATTTTTTCAACATTTTTTATTTCATTATTTTGTTTGTAGCATTTTTTTAAAGATATTAATCAAAGTTAAGCCACATGCTTGATATTATGGAAAGTTTTATAGGGACATGCTATTTAGTATAGGTAATAACCATATAAAGAAACCTATACACTGACAGGTAGATTGTAACGGCCAAGAAAGTTTAATTCCACATTTCAATGACCATGATCATTACTAAGGAGGCTATCATCATCATTTTGATGCAAGAAGTCCACTGCTGCATATAGGCACTGCTGCATATACTGCATATTATCTTTGATATAGGTCTCCTCTAGAAATTAACAAAATAACTGTTTGGAAGCAGCCTGCACCTGGCTGCTTTTCTTTTCTTTTGAGACAAATTGTAAAAAACTATAAATCTGATAAATGCATATAATTGACATTCTTTACACTAAACTTATGCTTATTCTTATTCTATATACTACGCTAAATACCTACCAAGTTAAGTTAAACAGTAAAAGTTATATACTGTCATAGAAAATATATAAATCTCTGTTTTCTGAGCCTAAGGAATAAAAATAGTAAAATGATTGGTACTTACCTTTGATCGAATTTTAAGTCACCATGATCACTAAGATAGTGCTCCACAGGATAGATCTGCGACGGAGCTACACCCACCAGCTGATTACCCATTGTTTAAACACACATAAATATAAAAATAAATTAAATTATTCGTCTAACATTTCCTTCCAGAATAAAATACCACGAAACACTTATTTACACATCACTTTCAGAGATTCTACAAGTAAATCTATAGCGCACGCACGGCGCGATAAGATTCTTTATGTAATTAGGTGAATTTCCTAATTTTAAACTAAACAAAATAATTAAACAAAGAATTGCTAACACTGAACAGCTGCGACACCAATACAAAAATATTTTGACAACTTTGTGATGAAAGACGTGAAAGACGTCCAGTTGACGTAAAACTATCAAAATGACAGCAAGAAAGGTCGCTTTACACCTCACTTGACGTGAGTGCCCAATAGAAAAAAATCCCGTTTCACCCCAAAACATAGACAAAGGACTCTGGTAGTATTAGTAAATGAATGTCAAGAATGTACCTTTATCTTTATTGCTCTTTGATGACAATACACCTCATCAATGGCCTCAGCTGTCAAATTTTACACTATGGTCTTTCTCTTTTCTTCAACAAACAAGCATTCCACCCATTTTTATTGAATTTCATACGGTTTTAGCGAATACTTCACAGAAATGACTTCAAAAAGTGAAAAAGACCGTGCTAAACAAATCCAGGATCGATGTCAGAATATACTGATGCAAATGCTGAAAGACGAAGACAATAAATATTGCGTTGACTGCGATGCGAAAGGTATGGACTTTTTCGGGTTTTTTATAAGTTATTTTTACATATTACTGCTTATTTTTAGATAAAATGTAGAGACTAAGGATCTTCTTTTGCATATGTTTAGATTAGATCAGCAAATATTAAGGTTATCGAACCGTGTTCGTAAAATATCCAAATGAATACAGTGAGTCACTTTATCGCGAAATTATTGTCTTGTTATCAATGCTAGGCCTATTTATAAGTCCTTATATAGCCTTTATTTACTTCCTATTAACTACAAAATTTCTAGATTTGTATGTAGTATCAGACAGCATCAACATATTTTTCTGCTGATTAGAACTGAATCCAAATAAAACAACCATTTCCTCTTCCTCTAATACCCCTATTTATATTTATTGATGTCTAACATGTCACGCTACCTTGTATTTTATTCTAAAATATTCACATTTCATAATCAGACTGAAAGTTTTTTTGAAGGACATTTTTAGACAGCCATTTAGAAATGGGAACTACATAATTTTTTGGCTGTTATTTAAATATTCGAGATGTTATTATGATTAGTTGGAAAACATATTGAGCAGTTATTTAAATTAATGGCGGTTGATTAATTATTGCGACAGTAAAACATAAACAGTAATAAAAAATCAATTAGTGGGTTATTTTATCTACTAGTTCTATTCATTTTACTAGGTTTAGAAAAACCTATAGAACCACTAGTTCAATTTTTTTTACCGCCCGTTTAATTATTTTCCTGCTCAATTATATATTCACTGATCCAGTTCATTATTTTTTATAACTCATTTTTGTTTACTTTACTGCTTAGTTCTAACTGCTGAACTAGTTATTAAACATGCCATTTATAATTTTTAACTTACTAAAACTGCTATTTACAATTGCCTCTTTAAATCAGTGCCTTTAGAAATCACTAATTTGATCTTCTTCTTCTTCTCGTGTCGAAAGCTCAAAATGTAATTAAATCTTTTTCCTCCAGAAGGTTGCCACTTTCACAGCATTGTCTGTAGCCTCACACAGGTCACGCTTAGTGCAGGTGGGGCACGATGGGCAGGAGCGAAGGTGTGACATAGTCTGGTTGTTATGACCACACTGACACTGTGTTGCAGTTGGGTCAATATAACGCCATGGGGCCAAATTATGCCTGCATCGGCTTTCCTTTGTTCAGAGGCGATTTAAGCTTTTCCAGGTGGTCCATGGAATCTCATTACCCGGTAGTAGTTCCTCCGATGGTTGAATGAAATTAGGAGGAGGTGGATGTTTGCTGCGCCACACTCGGAGCCGGGAGGATTTTGGGTCGCCTGCAAGTGGTTTAAAACTTTTGCGGCTTATAAGTCGGCTGGAATAGGGTTGAGCTCCATACAGTGGGTGCCTGGGATCATAAGCCTGTTTTTTCCTTTCAAGAGCACTTGTTATACCCCTGCGTACTGATGGTGGTGCAATACCAGCTAGGGGGTATAACAATTCAAGCTTAGTTGGTTTCAGGCATCCGGTGATTATGCGGCAGGTATCATTAAGCGCGACGTCTACCTCTCCGGCGTGAGCAGAACGGTGCCACACTGGGCATGCATATTCGCCAGCAGAAAAGCAGAGCGCTAAGCCGCTCGTCCCTAGAGTATGTGGTTTAGCCCCCCATTTGCTAGATGTTAGCCGTCGAAGAAGGTGATTGCGCGCCTCAACTTTTCCTTTTGTGTTTAGGCAATGATTTCTGTATGTGTTTGTATTTCAGCGATCTATCCAGTGACACGCCCAAGTAAGATGGATTTTTGCAATGTTGTGTCTTCGCTCCTTGCCAGGAGATATTAAGTTTACGATTGGCTTGCTTATTTCGGATATGGAAGACACAACACTGTGTTTTAGAGGGATTAGGGCGCAGGGCATTTGCAGCATAATATTTGCTGAGGTCTTCTAGAGCTCTACTTAAATTTTCCTCCACGCTTTCAAACGATTTTGTTTGCGAAGTTAGCGCAAGGTCATCTGCATATAAAAATCTTTCTATAGAAGGTGGGCTAGGTTGGTCATTTGTGTATATGTTAAAAAGAATGGGAGCCAGTACACTACCCTGAGGCAACCCATTTTTCTGAGCTCTCCAGCGACTCAGTTCCATTCAAATGCACTAATTTGATCTAAACTAGCACCTAATCCTAGAATGCCAATATCCTTCTGGAAAAAATTTCGAAAACTGCATCAAATGTAGAATAGAAAATTCTTTATTCAGTGATAATGTATTTAATGCTGACAAGCAGACAGACGTATTCATCATTTCTTCTTCTTCGTCTAAGAGCATTCTCAGTTGCATCCACAGCTGTGCTGCTTCGGAGCCCGGGGTGCGCTTTCCTGCTTTTTCTTCTCCAAATATAACATGCATGTCAATGGTCACCTAAGGGTGCCAAAGACCAGTAGCGGCGTTAGGTTAGGGCGCGGTTGGGCGACCGCCCAGGGCGCCAGATACAAAGGGGCGACAGGGGGCGTTTTTGGGCAAGGGGGGGGGGGGGGGTCACATGTAATGATAAATATATAAATAGCGGCTGGTTAAGGGCGGCAACTCCTACTCTTATTTGTATGCACCCTCTCTCCCTCCCTCCGTTTACAATGAGGCGGCAAATTTGAAGAATCCTATATCGTACTTGTACTCCCTCCCCTCCCCCCCGTCGGCAGAAATAAATCCTATAAGATTGGGGGGAGGGGGGAGGTGCGGCGGGAAAATCTCGCCCGGGGCGCTGGTAGGGCTAAAACCGGCACTGCCAAAGACCTTGTGGATGAGTGATCTATATTAACATTCAAATGTCTTTATTGTAAAGCATCGGAAAAACTATGGACTAGATAGTATAGTGTTCTGTGCATATGGGCCATACAGTCATTATTATTTTGATCAGTTTCCTTATATAAATATTCTTCCCGGAATAGACATAGATTTATTTGATGTAAAATAACACACATATAAACAATATTATAACTAATTATAATCACATAAAGAAGAAAAAGTAACAAACAGTTTATTATGGTCGGCCGTTTTAAAAATACTGTGCAGTTTTTAACTGTTTAAACAAGGATTGCGATCCAAATTTAACTTTTTTTAGACTAGGTACACTAAGTAGGTTTAATACCTAGGACCTAGGTACCTACTTAGGTTACGAAAATAAGTAGGAACGTAGATATAAGTATATTATTATTCTTTCGAATTTCTGATGTTTGGTTTGAGATTGACGATTCGTTTCGTTATAAGTAGGTACCTACCTAACCCACCTACTTAGGAATTTTTCTGTTCCCTAGCAAAATAATTATGAAAGTTACAGAAATGGTATGAACCTACTAAGTAGGTACATCCTATAGAATTCGGTATCTACTTTAAAGCATTTATTTTAGCTGGTTAGATATTTCGCACATGTTATATTATATTTCATTCATTATAGTTTACTACCAAACGATGATACATACATACATACTATCACGTCTTTATCCCTAATGGGGCAGACAGAGCATTTTAAGTGTTGCGGCTCTAAGCAATCAGAGCCCAGGGCCGCAATACTCAAAGGCAACTTTTAGCGTGATGGTGGGCGAGAAGGTGGAAAAAGGAATAAAAATAGTGATGGGTTGCTAGCCGCGTCGCCTATTAACTTAATGATTTGCATTTTCGCCTATTCCTTCGATCGGCTTCTACGATTTGCGCGGGGAGAGAAGCAGCTATGACCTCCGCGGTGTAATAGTCAACACGCTAGTCCGCCAATCTGGAGGTTCTGGGTTCGATGCCCAGCCAGGGCAAGTTCGTAAATGGCCTTTTTCAAATTTTTTCTGGGTCTTGGATGTTTATCTATGTATGTATTTTTTATAAAATATAGTATCGTTGAGTTAGTATCCCATAACACAAGTTTAAACTTACTTTGGGGCTAGCTCAATCGGTGTAATTTGTCCTTACATATTTATATTAAGTTTTATTCTTGTTTCCCAGACCAGCATGGAAGACCGATAATACGGTGCGCTAAATGGCGATAGTAGCTTCTTGCAGTATTCAACCCTAGCGCGTCGCTCGCTGAGTCTATTTTAGTCGGATTTTTGTGTATTATGAACCGTTTGTCCAGAGTCATAAGGATAAAATTGGCTTGCAATGGATTTTTGTAGGTGTCTAAACGAAAAGGAGCTGCGTCTTGACGCGAGCTAAATTAAACCATATTGTTAACCATTGTGAGTAGATATTTCTTTGAAAACGTTTGCGGAGTGAGACTTCTATACTACTGGTATTTATTCTGTGGTAGTATGTATAAGTAGGCACTGTATTCTTCTTCTTCTTATTTAAGAGCTTAGTGGCTCTTGTCGGTGGAGTATGCGCCAAAGTAGGCACTGTATATCTGTCTCATTTAAAAAGTTGGATGCCCAATGGGTCAAGGGGCTAGACTCCCGTTCGTAGCATTATATGAAAAGAAACACACAGCATGATTAGTTTTACAGATAAAATAAAATAGTTTGCCGTGGCATGAGTGTAGTGGAATGTTGCAATTAAATCCTTGATAAAATATTTAAAAAGTATGCTGTATGCATAGGGCCTTAACAATAATTTGGAGTTTCCTTTTTAAACTGAGCCAAGGTCTGCATACTGTTAATGAATTATGTAATGTTTGTTATTCATGTTAATTGCAGTACTAGTGGGTTCAATGATCATGAACAAACTGCCTTTGTTCTTGGTCCATGATTTCAATAGATATTTATATGTTTTATACAGCACATGCAGATTCATCATAGTACTCATTCATATTAAATTTTTCTGTATTGTTAAACAGCATCACACATATCGCTATCAGCATTGCTATGGAATTTAAACTGATGTGATTAGGATATTTTGAACTGACTATTACCCTTAGCCGTGTGGTTTCCGGCAGAGTAGAACAGGACCACTCCCAAGTCTTCCCGTGGATGTCGTAGAAGACGACTTAAGAAATACAAGCTGAACAAAGCTTATAAACATTAGTGAGACCTGTCCAACCCTGTCTGTTTGGCCAGCGTGGAGAATGTAGGCCAAATTCTCTAACTGCTCTGGCTGATATATGGCTCTGGTAGTACAGAGAGGGTCGTGCTTCTGCAGTGGAGACTAAAAATGACCTGATGATGATGAGGATGAGAATATTTTGCTGTGAATGTGTGAATTACTTTACTGCAGCCTCTCCTGCTGACGTCCTCTGCCTTCCTGTGTTGTAACTGCTGGTCGTCAGCACGCCATAGTTGGGTAAAAATAATTATAACATACATCGTGTCGTGTTAATAAAAGAACGCAAAACCTCTCAGATGGTACCTCAGCCCCTGTAACTGAACAGCTTTTGTTTAACAACTTTCAAGATACAAAAAAAATAATTAATGTTCATACACTGATCAGCTGATCAAGTCAATTTGTATGAAAATTCGAATTTTTTTTTTGAATCGTGAAAGTTGTTGAACCAAAGTTGTTCAGTTTCATGGGCTGAGGTACTATCTGAGAGGTTTTGCGTTCTTTTATTAACACGATGTATATACATGTACGACGTATGTGTTGAATCTATATGGTCATCTACAAACTTAGACATTTATCTAGGATCAAGTTAAACAGGATTCGGACCAGAAGCTTTTTTCTTAATTTCAAATGTGTAAGGTCCTAATCAATGGAATCTCTGCAGGTCCCCGCTGGGCGTCATGGAACTTGGGCATCTTTTTGTGCATCCGGTGCGCTGGCATCCACCGCAACCTAGGTGTCCACATCTCAAAAGTCAAGAGCGTCAACCTTGACTCATGGACGCCGGAGCAAGTGGTACGTACTTATTAGGGTTGGGACACATCTGTCAGCACGGAACAGCACTTTTCTATGCTGCTATCCTTTCCTGTCGCTCAGAACAGTCATTTGCTAGAGCGAGAGAGAGCGACGGAACGCAGCGCTTGACGAATAGCAGCATAGGAAAGTGCTGTTCTGTGCTGATAGATGTGTCCCAACCCCTAACTAGTTATTACAACTCAAAGTAGGTGCAGTTGGTTTGGGACCGTTCAAGTATTACGTAAGCAGAATTTTAGACATTATTAACTCACACGTTGTTTTATCACAGAGATATCGTGGCCATCTCCCGCTTTGTCATGATATCAGGTCATTGGTACCATAATATAACTTTGTCATCCAGCTTACATAAGTAAGTTTCAACTCGATCAAATATTGGGAATTGGATCTAGTTTAGCTTGCAAGATTTGATTATGGACACATTTGCAACTGGACTGCGCTGAGATGAAAGATTTGATTAGACACACAGTATGAAATTGTGTCAGCAAAAAGAACTTCCGCGAAATTCAGCGGAATTCCCGCGAAGTTTCTCCTTTGTGCTATTTTATTTAGTTGTACTGTATTCTCCTAGATTATAGAAGTCATTATCCTCTGTGATTTTTGTAAAATTCGCCTCAACCGTGTGATTTCCAGTTGGGTACAATAGGACCACTCCAAGTCTTCGTGGATGTCGTAGAAGGCGACTTAGGAAACACAAGCTAAACAAAGCTTATAAACATCAATGTGACCTCTCCAACCCGTCTGGCCAGCGTGGAGAGTGTAGGCCAAATCCTCTAACTGCTCTGGCCAAGTATGGCTTGGGTAGGTAGTACAGAGGGTCGTGCTCCTGCAGTCTAGACTAAAAAAATACCTGTTGATGATGATGAATGTTAATTAAGCCTAACTGTCCTCTGTCTTTTTTCCAGGTATCCCTCCAACAAATGGGCAACTCCCGCGCGCGCGCGGTTTACGAGGCGAACCTACCCGACTCGTTTCGAAGGCCGCAGAACGACTCATCGCTAGAGGCGTTCATCAGAGCCAAGTACGAGCAGAAGAAGTACATAGCTAAGGAGTGGGTACCACCCCCTACTCCTAAAGTCAACTGGTGAGTAGATACCATAAACTAGTAGTTCGCCCCGAACTGTAAACTTGTGACATTTCTGACAACTCCATATCTTGGCAAACCCTCGACCAATCCGCTAGATGACAACAAGTCATAATAGCCAATATTTTCTAAACGTCATACTGCTTGTGACGTCACTGCCGCGATGCCGTTAGGTTCCGCGCGTACGAAAGAAATAGCGAGATGTCCCCACCACAATTAAGCAACAATTAGCATTTCGAAGAGTGAGAGACTTCGAAATGCTATGTTTCAATAACTGAGAGTTTCACCACCATCTTTCTTGGATTTTTCTCTGAAAAAAAAAACACTTCTATTTATTTATTTTTACACAACCATAATTTGTTACAGGGACAAAGAGATAGACGAAGAAATGGAAAGACAAAAAAGGAAAAAGAAGTCGACGTCGTCGGGGCTTGGACCACTGCCAGCTCCCTCTAGCAGTGACAAGAAATATAATGTAAGAACTAATTACATATTTTTATTACTAACGTGACAAGAAATATAATGTAAGAAGAAATTACATATTACTTACTGTATAGGTACTACTACTCATTTCTTTCTTCAGACAGACCAATCGAAAACGTTCTCTATTGAAGTTGTAAAGGTTAACAAATAAGTTAGTGGACCTCGCCATATTGCGGAAAAAATCGGAACTAAATTTAACATGGCATCACCCATAACACATTAAAAAACATACGGTGGCGCCCTCATTTCAGGGCCACTAACTTAGTTGTTGATCTTTAATACAACTCTACATTTTCTCAATGTGAAAGAAGTATGTAAGGAAAAGTTTTCAAGTGTTGACATTTTTAAAACATTTAATAAAGACTTTATTTTTTTTAAACTTTACCGAAACTGGATCATTCTTATTTTTACAGAAATCCGATGTCATACCCAGCATCCCGAAACCAAAATCGTCCGTCAGTCCTAAACTCGGCAGAAGTACACCCACAAGTCAAACGGAGACTAAACCTTCAAATGGCTCCGCTGACCTCCTAGGCTTAGACACGTCCAAGCCCGAGGTCAAACCCAGTGACGACATATTCTCAAGCTTCTTCTCAGCACCACAGGAGAAACCCGCTGAACCCAAACCAGAAACAAAACCAGACTTAAAAACCGAAGAAGAAAACTTCTTCAAACAACCCGCACCTACAGAAAAGGAAAAATCAAAATTAACTAAAGACAGTATATTAGCATTGTACAGTCAAACACCGTCTACTAATTTAGTCAATCAATTCAACCCGGTTCCACCTCAGCAGCAGCAGTATCCATTTGGAGGGGTGTACCAGCCACACCAACCACCTGCGTACAACATGCCAGCACAGAACGGTATGCAGTTTAATCAATTTCAACCTATGGGCAGTCAGTTCCAGCAGCCATTCCCAGCACAACAACAACCCATGCCAACGCAACAGTTCGCTCAAACGAACCAGTTCTTTAATCAGCAACCGCAGCAGCCATTGTCCCAACAATTCGGGAGTTTAAACTTAGGACAAAATTTCCCAAATGCGTTCGCACAACCGAATACAAATGTTGCTAGCAATACTTGGCAATAGGTTTTTTCTTCTGAGGTGGTTTGTTTGTTTGTAGCACGTTTTTGTTAAGGGAAAATGTGACGTATAATACATATAGTTTCTGTTTATACCTCTCCGCTTGAGACATTCCGTTGTTTTCAGCCATATTTTGTCAGTATTAAAAAGTTGGTTTCTTAAAGTTATTTTTTCTCATAAAAAGTTTCTACAGACAAACAGCTATCTGACATTCGCTTGAAGGTAATTTTCATTCAATTCATTGCATTGTAGATAATGGTTATCTGAGCCAAAAACAAAAGTAAGATTTCAACCTGGTTGCAATTTTTATGGTACATTTGTCAAGATCTCGAGATTTGTCACAGTTTTGGGTTAAAAGTTTAAAACAATGGAATCAATAAATATTTAAAAAGTATATTTATTTGACTCTTAATTTTTTCACTAGGTATTCAATTTGTGGACATTGCCACAGTTATGTAAGCACGTAAGTTACTACATGAACATGGTATCTGACTGAATGCAGTTTTTGTGGCGCCTTAGTTTTACCTAATTTATAGCCGAGCTGTACACTGTACATTATTATTTTAAAGATAATTGTGCACCAGCCATCGAAATATAATTCTCTAGAAACCTAACGCTCCTACATTCACCGCTTCGATTCTGATTCCATTTGCGCAAACAAACGAACAGTAATTACAACGAAACACTCGAACGCACACATAGACAAAGATGCATGCGATTTGTCGCGACAAGGTCACGCGTCGTCGTTGGTCGGGTGAGGCAGTCAACGCAATGAGCGGTGAGATACAACGCGCGGAGGTACCTATTATGCAGTACGCTACGCTAAAATAAATAACCTTGTTTACGTGTTACTTTTTTTTTAATAACTAATTTTCATGTCTGTATGGCTTCTACACCACTTCACGGCACATGACGGCATTTTTAATGAATCGATTATCGCAAAAACACAGCAATATTCTCAAAGGAAACTTCTTGCGACGCAACCGCACGACTCGAGTGTCACGGCGAACTGTCGCGCCGCGCTGTTCATATTTAAAGCCCCGCCCGCCGCGGTACATATCGCTTGAAATAATTTTTCGGGATTACTTACGATTCTAGAGAATTATTGTTCGTAGGCACCAGCTTAGAAAAATACATAGAAAACGCTTAGTGAACGTTGAAATATTACAACAAATGTGATATTTGCGTAATTACTTATATTTTTTTATTTTTAAAAAGGCGCCATTCTGAGTATGCCATTGCTGTTCCCGCGCTTCTATCTATAATTTGTGCAATGCGTTCAGATATTTACCCAAAAATATTTTTTATTTTATATCGCTTCAATTTAATATTAATTATAATTATTGTGTACGATTTATTAGATGTTTTACACTTCGAAATGAAGATTTATTTTGCACTTTTATTAACACAATTAAAATTCTCTGCACAGTCTTTGTGTTCGTGTAATGGTATGTTTAAAATTGAAGTGTTATTGTTAAGTAGGTAATTTTATTTTATTCATTGATATGTGAGATTGTAAGCCGCTACGGAAAATTGTGATTTTCATAGAGCAAGTTTGTTTTTTACAAATTAATTTTTTTTAATTAAAAATATATTTATTAAATATCCATCAATCAATCAATATATTAAAGAACTATGTTCTTGTCAGTGGAGTATTTTCCTGTTTTCAGATCCTCAGCCAAATGCTTGACTTCCCTATATGACACGACTTATTATCATAGGATATTCATAATATCTCTTAATAATAGTCACTTTGTTTTGCACAAATGTTGACGTCAAATCGTTACTTACAGCTAAGTTTTATTTTCACTCTATATACCCCGTTTCTTTTTTCTATATTAGCACGGCACCTATGACGTTATTTGTGAAGCATTAGCACTTTTTCCGTATCCCAACAGGACAAGAACCATATTCATCTGAAATTTTTTGCAAGTTGGTGCCTATTAAAAATATGTAGATATATTCTATTTAAAGGAAAATACAATTTCTGTGGCGGATGATTGTTAATTTCGACTGATACGTGCATAAAGGGGCTAGGTAGGATCTTGTTATTCATTCACTTTTACACTTTGCATTAGCTCACATGAAATAAAATATTATCTCTTATAAATAACGTGTAACAAAATATACAGGGTGATTACTCCATAAAATAATACGTTAGTCGTCTGATAGTGACGACTTATCATTTAGACCCTATCATGTATTAACGCTCAATGTTGCTTGACACTAAAACGCGGATACGCAGTGGCGTACGCACGTCGTGCGTGTCGCTTGTGGAGTAACCCTACTGAAAAGGGTGAATTCAGTCCATGATGTTGTTGTTCAGTACAACTCTTCCCAAAGAACTTATATTGAAATTAAAAAAAATAACTTTCCATACAAACTCGCATCAGCTGATGGGTCAACTTTATGGGCATCCAAATATATTTCGATATATGTTTCTTGGAGAAAGTTGTTCAGTATCATAGACTGAATTCATCCTTGAAATAGTTTCAATATATTTTGTTAGACCCTGATAAAGAGTCAAAAATATATTGGTTTATTGGCGTCTCTTTTTCAAATATAGAGAGGAATTTGAAAGATGTACTTACATTAATTTATAACGCCTGCACATATTTGAACAGCAAAAAAATCATGATCACAGAATTCAAATGAAAAGTTTAAGAAAAGAAAAAAATCGCCTTATTTTAGTGACATAATAAACGTTTTGTTTAAACGATGGAGCCATAACCTTTATAAGAGCAGTAAAGTTAGTAACATGTATGAAAGCCATGAATAAATATTAAAACCTGGATTAGAATGTTCAATTTTGACGTTTCCCATTTAGATGTTTGGTCTTAAAAGACTGATTCTCATTATTTTAAGCTGGGTTGTGTGGTAGACGTACAGTAATAGATTGTCAATTTCTTTAAAAAAATATCATTTTTTAATCCGTGAAATTACTCCCCGCAAACTCATTCTGTGGTAATATCTGCGCATCTCATTGTGTCTCAATAATGTTACTACTGAGACACGATTTAAGCAGCAGTCTAAGGGTTGGGTGGGACACATCTGTCAGCACGGAACAGCATTTTCCAATGCTGCTATCCTTTTCTATCGCACAGATCGAGAGAGAAAAAGCGCGAATGCATCGCCGATTCCGCGACGATTCGTCGCTCTCTCTGCAGGCATCACCGCAGAATATAAAACAACAGTGGCGAATTTCCCATAAGGCCCAATAGCGCAGCAGGCAAAATAGTATAAGAGGAGGCTGATACCACACGGCCTGGCCGCCCCAGGACGTGTGGTATCGGACTACAAATCCGTGACTGCCAGTAAATTTAAAGCCCAAAAGAATATAATATGAACAATCAGTGATGAGATTCACACAGCTGCGCGAGCCTAGAGAAGCAGGTTGAACCACGTTCTGGATCGTATTAGGAATGTAGTAATTTTTATTGGCTCACTTAAAAATTGTTAAAATCAAAAAATTGGGTCAAATTATATAGTAGCGCAGAGACGAAGCGAAGCGTGAATTTGAAACTTAACTAGCAAATTCACCCTTATCTCAACAACGGAATACACATACTTCTTCTAAGATAAAAAAGACGCGCGCATTCGACGGAATTCGCGATCAACGCTGATTGGAGCGCGCGTACGCGGGAATCCAGAAGGTACATCCTTTCTTGCTCTTAGCGGGAATCCAATCGCCTACTACGCGAACCAACGCTTCGTCGCTCGCCAGGCGGACGGACGGAACATAAAAAGCGTGCGAATTCACGCGAATACGCGCGCATAAATGCAACTTGTGAAGAATTTGACGCTTCGCTTCGATTCTGCGCTAGTATGAATTGACTCCAAATATAATAGATTGTATGTAATTCGTGATTTCAATACCTGTCTTTGGGAAAACATTTTGGTGTATTTTGTTGATCTAGATAAATGTGATTGTTAAGTGGATAACAAACAATTGTATAAAATATAGTGTTAATCAGGGCGGTCATATTGGCGCGGCCCTTCGGGTCTGTATTTCGTTTACACAATAAACATAATGCCAATAGTAAAGGTTTTATTTTTCTTTCCGTGGAATAACCTAATATTAAACCCAATCGGGTGCCTGGCATCGACATGAATATATAGACTCGGCGTCTTCCTACACGGCCATGTCCCAGATTCGATTATTCATTCATTCTTCATTCTCATAGACTAAACACGAGAGTAGTACAGAAAGGTCAATATATTTTTACCTACCTACGAGTACGTGGTTCAAATTAAATCCTACATATATTTTAACAAACGCGAATGTTGGTAAGTATGGCTGGATGTACGGATGGGTGTACGTGGGCGCACTATAAGTTTCCGGAATGAATATGAAAAAATACTATTAAAGGTACAAAATTAATTTTATTGTTTTTCAAAATAATCTCCCTTGGCGTCTATGCACTTTTTCATTCGATGAAACCAGTTTTGAAAACTTTTGTGCCACTCCTCTGTGGTGACTTCTGAAACGTGTTTTTCATACTCCTCGACAGCCTCTTCTGGTGATGAAAATCGTTGACCGCGTAATTGGTTCTTAATTTTTGGGAACAGAAAAAAGTCACAAGGTGCCAGGTCGGGACTGTATGCAGGATGACTCATGAGTTCTACATTTTTCGCCTTCAAAGAGTCGTTTGTCTGTCTGGCCGTGTGAGAACTAGCATTGTCGTGGTGCAGGATGATACGGCGTTTACGGTTATTTTTACGGAGTTCGTCAATAACTTCTGGCAAAGAAATGGTCGTGTACCAGTCACTATTCACTGTACGACGATTCTCTAAAGCAACAGTAGCCACGTGTCCAGTTTTATTAAAAAAAGAAGCAATCATCCGCTTAGATGCACTTTTCACGCGCGCCACTTTGGTTGGTTTCGGCTCATCTTGAAAGACCCATACGCTCGATTGCTGCTTTGTTTTGGGATCGTAGCAATAAATCCATGTTTCGTCACCTGTTACTATGTCCCACACCAAATTTGACGCACTTTCGTTGAATCTGGTAAGCATGGCACTGCACCAAGTGACGCGGTCCGTTTTTTGAGCCTCGGTCAAGTTGTGTGGGATCCACCGCGAGCACAGCTTTCTCACACCCAAATGTTTGTGTAGGATTAATTGTATTTGACTCATGCCTATTTCTAAGGATGCGCAAATTTCATGGTAGGTCACATGCCTGTCTGTTTCAATCATACGGCGCACAGCATTGATGTTTTTGTTGGTCACAGCGGTGGACGGCCGACCATCACGAGATTCGTCACTGAGATTGATACGACCACGCTTGAATTCTGCAAACCAGCTTTAAACAGTTGTCTTGCATGGTGCTTCATTGCCAAAAGCTGTTTCAAGCCGAGCGATGCTCTGTTGAGCTGTCAAATTACACTTAAAATCGTAGAAAATCATACTACAAAAATTTTCCCGAGTTAAATCCATGTTGATGCAGACACACAATTTTTTAAATGGCGCCACAAGGTAAAAACAAAAGACAGTCAGATGAAACAAACTGCATTCTACAGCCAAAGAGTTCTATTTTCAAATGTTGCAATAAATTTTTAAATATTGTTTATGTAAGTGGCCAGTTCCGGAAACTTACAGTGCGCCCTATGTATGGATGGTTGTATGGTTATATAGATTTTTAGATTGTAGACCCACGACTAGCTTTTACGATCTTCACGGAAGGGGAGGCGGCTACATTCTCAATGTGTTTTTTCTTTGTTTTTTTTTCTTATCATATTTATAAAAGTTAAACTGCACATATCTGTTTCATTGGTAACCTTTTATTATTCTTACTTAAATTCTTTACATAATGTTTTGCACTAGAAGAAAGTGATTTCTTGTACTTGTATACCTATTAGTTTTTTTTTCTTTGTTAGCTATCTATGTATTTAATGTATTATATAATCATACACGTATGCTGCGCAATTGGGCGCCAAAAATCCGATATTATGCTTTCCAAAAATTTTAATATAGCCTATGACTACTACTGGTATTTATTCTGTGCTATGACACTCAAGTGATTAAGATGAATCTAACCACATATAATTTATCAAAATCTATTTTGCCGTGTAGTAGTTACGAGGAAACAGAATTATAGGGACAAACATAATAAAACATCAAAAATGTGTAAGCAGCCATTTTGGATCCAAAATCTGATAGTAGTTTCAAGTTGCGCGGGGCACCTCAAAGGGCTCAGAAATTTTGTAGGTTTTTGTAACAGAATGTAGGGGTACAGACCCCACATACAAAACTTTTGAGCCCTCGGAGGTTCTAGTGAGACGTTACGAGATGTGACTTAATTTTATAAAGGATTTATAGGATTTTAGGAAACTTTTGTAAAGCATTTATAGCATATGTAGATAAAAATTATAAATATAAACATTTTTAAACGTTTTACAAACATTAATAACTGAGTAGCAAACAAATAGTTTTTCGATGCATCCATGAAGAAAGTGAAATGTAGGCATATTTATGATGTCTACATTTCACTTCTGTTTTGTTAGTCTATGACGAATTATTCAATCGGTTGACAGATCATTCACTCACTTCATACATTATGGCAGCCGAAATTTGGCAGTCCGTATTTAATTTTCAATCAATGAAATCTAGTTACTTACCGATGGAAAGTTATTCCTTTATATTTTGCTTTATTCTTTGAATTACTAGTGCAGTATCTCAATACGCACCAAGGCATTTTTGACTAAGTTGACAGTGTTTTCTTTAATGAATCGTGGAGTGTATTATGCGCGTATTGCTAGCGAGTGACTAATGTGAGGTGAACAGTGATAGCCTATGATGAATAGAACACTACTGTTGTATGTGGCGTCTTCTCTAGTACGTAAGTACATAGATCTCGTTGGTGCCTGGCAAACAACTTGAACACCGATTGATATTCCCATTCCTGCTCTCTCGCATTGGCGGGAGAATACACAAGAGGGGCCGTCCGTATGTTACGTCAGGCACAATTTTGACTTCTCGCACACCTTCGACGGGATCAAATAACAAGGGGGGCTTGTCATTTGGCATGATCCCCTCCCCCCATCGACGTAATATGTGGATGGTCCCTAGTTAAGCTCTATCATCTTAGATAATATTTTGTTTCCATTACGACACGAGTCAGCCAACGTCCCGTTTGTTGATGTATCAATGGAGATTGTAATCTAGGCCTAAGGGCAGTTAGATTCAGACCTAGATTTTTTTACTTTGTGTCTTATTTACCTAATTATGTCCCCTGGGCGTGCAGCGGCGTACCGAGTGTAACCCAACAGTCCCAGATGTAGACTTTTATTAAGCAAAATCTAAATATGCCACCCCATATTATATCAGTGGAGTCGGCGAACCGCCCAGGCGCCTCGATGGACGAGATGGAAAATAGGGAAGCACTGCCCCACTTAGGGGCTTCTCCATTCTCCATCTTGTCCTTGCTATGGACAAATCAAGATTTAAAGAGCTGACTGCCAATCTTCAGAAATGAAGCGGCACCTAAAGGAGAAGATCTCGTCCTGTCCTGTCTCGAACAACGCCTTTCACTTTGGGCCAAGCAAGACGGCCCGACTGTCTTAATTTCCGCTGCTAGTGCTGCTACTAATAACCGCCAAGTTTGGATGGGTCGCCCACACTTCTTTTCTTGAGGAGTCCATTTTAGTGCCTACCTCCTTGAAATGTGAGTAGGCTCCTGAGTGTTTACGACGCGCTGTTTGGTGCACAAATTAGTATGTCCTAAAGTTTGGTGATCGATTGATGATGTCTTGCGGCAGAGCTACTACAGACGTCATTTATCTTTTCAGACAGCGATTGATGCAGGGAGTTACTCCATAAAATAATACTATAGTCCCCGATAGTGACGTCCTATTTCTATGTCAAACCAAATTAGACTTTATCATCATTAGTTAACGCTTAATGTTGCTTGACACTAAAAGGCGAATACGCCATGTCATGGCATTTCGTACGTCCGGATCCGGAACTATGCTAGCTTGGTTTATTATTTAAACGATGGCAGTGACAGTGACTGGATCCAGTGAATTCCAGTGAGTACCTAGTGACTCTAAATTTCGGACCCAGTAACTGTGCACTGTAGACTTACGGTAGGTAGGTAGCGTGGCCATTACAAACAAATTCCAGTCGCACTGGAGTTTACTGGGCTGGGCCCGAAAATAGAATGGGTGGCTAGTCAACTGGGCTGGATGTCTTCACGAGTCCAGTAGCAAGTCAGCGCTGGACTGGGTTACAGTTCTGCCATATTCCATATTACAATATAAACCACGCTTCAGAATCTAAAAGTTGGAATTTGAATATTCCGGACGTGGATGATCAGCCTTATAGAATTTTCAGTACTTTGAGTAATGCCTAGTAAACACTTTGATTAGTGATTAGTGCGAGTGGCTTGTTAAGTGTTTAGTGATTATTAAAAAACACGTTAGGACAGTTACTGTTTAGTATTAAGTGTTTAGTGCTTAGCGAAGTACAGTATTTAGGAGTGCGTTCTATTTTTTATGCGAGTAGTCCTCCCGCGCGTCCCGCCTTCACCCCTCACTAAACATGCACTGCACTAAACACGTCTAGACAGGACTGATAAGTGTTTAGTTTACATTAACAAAGCCTCGTGTTCGTTTTTCCTGTTGTTGAACTAAACACCGCACACTAAACAGTATAGGACAACACTAATCTCTAAACACTAATCACTATACACACTTAACACTTGGCACTTGACTAATCAAAGTGTATACTAGGCATAATTTGAAAGCGTTGTGTGAAATGAAACGCAAGCTTGTTTGTGTAAGCACGATTTATAAATTGGTATTTTTAAATTTTGTGGCGATTTAGATATTATTTGCAGCTTTTAATGGATATTATGGAGCCCGGGTAAGTACTTTAAATATATTTACTAATAATTTAAATATCCCTAAAAGTTTTACTATTGCGAAACTAACCAAACTTTTATTTTGGCGCGCGCAGCCATATTTGTCAAAACAGCTGTTGCGAGAACGTCTCTTGTGCTCCGCATTGTTTTTATCGTTTTAAGGGAAAAAAATGTCCGCACGTTCAGGACATAAATGTAAACATTGATAAAAATGGTCCAAAAATAGTGTACGATCAATGATTAAAGGTGAATTTTACCATGTGCTAAGATAGTGGTTTAATTTGTTACCATGGCTTGTGGCTTGAGTTACGGCGACATTCTCGTCGAAGAAGAGGAATTTCAAGCGAAATGGAGCAGGTTTTCGGACTGGTTGCATTGTATCTGTGTGGTAACCTTCGATTTAGAGCTCGGACAGGCGATGGAAAGTGTGTACCCGCCTGGCGTCAAGCTTACGGACCAAGAGAAGTGTAACATTTGTTACTTGGCGTTCCCTGACTCCAATTCCGGATGCATGGGAGACACGCAATTCCACGTTAGGCTTCGGTCCAGAGCCGGACTAACAAATCAGCAGCTTATTTACAATGAGGATGCCGTGCCCACACTCTGCGCGGATTCAACCCACTATTGGGGCTTCGTCTATTTCCGACAGGTCAAGGATCCGTCACTGCCTCGCGGTTATTTTCAGAAAAGTATTATTCTACTAACTAGACTGCCATTTATCAATTTGTTTTATAAAGTGATAGAACTCATTGCACCTAAACACTTTGAGGATGGAGAGAGCAGTTTGGAAGCTGCTTGTCATGATATAAACAGATGGCCGATGTTAGACGCCGGACAGAATGTACTGTTGCCTGTATTAGGGTCAGTGTTCCAGTCATACATTCCAAACCAGCAGACAGGGAAAATAACAAGGTCTGATATAGCCAAACAGGTGCATTCGCCTAATGTTCCTCATATCCTGGCATCCCTGCAGGATGTCAATGTTTTTGATGCTTTATCATCCTTAATATCACACTTACATTTGCTATGGGAGTTAGTTTTAACGGCAGAACCAATTGTAGTCATGGCCAGTTCACCAACAGAATGCTCGTCTTTAGTACAAGCTCTTACCAACTTAATCCAGCCACTTCCATACGCAGCTGAATATAGACCTTATTTCACAATCCATGACAGTGAATTCAAAGAATTCACAAGGAAACAATTCAACCCGCCTCGTGTAATACTGGGCGTGACAAACCCATTCTTTACAAAAACATTGCAACACTGGCCACACACTATCAAGCTGGGTGATTCAACTGCAATAAAAACTAAATTGCGTAAAGTTGGTAACATTAAATTAATGGACACTGCACCTGGTGTTTATACTCAGTATAAGACATTTTTAGAGAAAGATAAGACTATAATTAAGAAGCTTCATAATGGTATTAGGACAGATCGACCTTCAGAAGTTCAGACAGCAATGGTTAAAAGACATTTGCTAGAGCTGACTCAGAGTTTCATGATACCTTTAGAGCGTTACATGGCTTCACTAATGCCTTTGCAGAAGAATATTTCGCCATACCGTGCTCCTCCCGTTCCTAATCCGTTCAATCCAGAGGATTTCTTTGCAACATTGCATCAATCTGGGCCTCAGCTTACCAGTGGTATAAAAGGGGACTGGAATGGTTTATACAGAGTATTTTTCAGAACTCCAAATTTCAGTGCTTGGTTCCATCAAAGGCATAGTAACTTGACAAGCAAGTTACATGCCCTTCAATTAGAGGCTTTAGCCGGAAGTGATTTAAAGGAATGGTCAATTGGAAAAAAGGAGGTTGAGATAGTGGATATGGTGCTTAAATTGCGTGAAGTACTGAAGAGTAACCCTCCTGTAAATGATAATACGAGGACACTGTTGGCACGGCGATTGGAGGATCTAAATTGCGTGTTGCCGGATGATATGAAATCGATACTCAATGCTGCCTCGTGACACAAGAACTGTTGCCCCTTGATGAGGGGCTGTGGTGATGGCCATCCTGTTAATTACCAATACAGGTGTATAACATGTGCATAAAGTGTACAGAACAAATTATTTTTGTTCTGTGTAATTAAAGCCTAATAAGAACCCTGCTTGAGGAATGAAAGTGAAGTGAGTGATGCTTTTGTGTGAAAAGTGAAGGAAATATGATATGAGAAAAACCAGAGAGGAGTGCCCTTATGGTTTTTCTTCCCCATTCTTCAGGCAGGATCTCAGTTATGTTTAAGCTATAAATTTTTCATATTTGCAATTATTTGTGTTGCAAAAGGATGTTCAAGTGCAAGTACACTCATCATCAAAAGTGTTGAAACACGATAATGAGAAAATGGCCTTAATTATTCCATTTTGGGATTTTCTCAGACAAACTTGCCTGGCCATGAAATTAAGGCATTTTTTGTTGTCTTCTGATGGGTCTCGCAGGCCATTTATGGTCTTGATTATATTGTGTAATTGTTGTTATCTCTGCTATAAGTAACTGGAGATAATTATATGCTGATTATGTAAAGATGGAGTATTTTTACATGTGCAATGTTAAATATTAAATAAGAGTTTCAAGCTTTTTTAAATATGCAAATAATTATAGGCAGTTGGGATCATGAATTTAAAATTTATTGCAACTAATAAGAAAAGGCCAAGTATTAGTGTTACTCCTTAAAATAAGGCATTGGTTAGGACTTATTGTAATGTGAAAATGTTATACAGGGTCTTACTGAGTATACTGAAACTATTTTCAGGGTGAATTCAGTCCATGATGCTCTAAACAAGTTTCCTCATGAACAGCAAAAATAAAAATTATATTTCGATATATGTTCTATCAGTAAAATTCTTCAGTAACACGGACTGAATTTAACCTTAAAATAGTTACAGTATATTTTGTTAGATGTTGTGTAATGATCTCAACTGTACTCGTAGATAAGGTCATTTTATATAAACATGTAATTCAAGGTTCAATGCAATATTGTTTTGTTATCATGGATTAATTTTAAACCATACAGTAGCTAAGTTTTATAATACTCTGCCAGGAGTTTGCCGCGGCCTGTGATGCCGTGTCACCTTAACTCACATCTCGGCAATATTTGTTTCGTCTTCGAACTTCATAATAACATGAGAGCGACGGAACGCTTCAGCATGGCCAATGCTGAAGCGTTTGGTCGCTCTCGCTCTAGCAAATGACTCTTTGAGCGACAGAAAAGGATAGCAGCATAGGAAAGTGCTGTTCTGTGCTGTTCTGTGCTGTTCTGTGCTGACAGATGTGTCCCAATCCCAATAGAGCTTTTGAAATGAAATGTAGAAATTAGAATCAAATGTAATTTTTGCAGAATTTTCCTTAACTGTTAAAAAAAATAATTAATGATGTTGTTTTTAAATATTAATACAATTAAAAATTATAACAATGATTAACCATGCTCAAGTTGTTTAGTAAGCTTCTAATCCAATCATCTAATGGATGACGCACTTAGCCACTATGTTTTTGGTAAACCAATTAGTAAAATACTTACATACCGTAATTCGGCTATTGCCTTTTCAGCGAGAATTCCAAGTTTTTTTAGTTTAATCTTGGCGAATTAATATTTTATCAATATTTTTTTTAGCTTTTCTAAATTATTGATGGGTAGACTTCGATTAGAAATATATGATCAAAGTGGATAGGACGTAGGTATTAAATTTTTTTATTTATCGTTATAAATTTCTAGTTTTTCAAAATTATTTACATTTTTATTTTAGAAAATGGTATTTACACCGAAATTAATTGATTTTACTTCCTATGTTAAGCATATGATAAGTTAATTTTGCATACCTATTATATTACTGCGTTTAAAAAATTTACAAAAGGAACTTGATATGGCAGCACAGCAGTTTAGCTTATTTACTGATTTTGTAAAAAAAAACCTACATTTATATTATGAAATGTGTGACGGTAATATGTTAAGATATTTAAGGCAGTTAGAATAAATTAGTACATATTTAACGAAACCAAGTTATACCTACTTGTGAGATAACTATTGTAGTTATAATTGCTACTAAAATGTTTTAGAATCTCTGAGCCAGTGGCGTAGCGTGGGCTTTCGCCGCCCGAGGCCGATCGGAAATTTGCCGCCCACACACCACCTCCAGGCTCATACAATTAACTTTTTAAATTCCTATCTTGTGGAATTTTAATTTTGATCCTTTCCGAGACACTTAACATCTTACAAATACCTATTTAATGTGTGGGAAATTGCTAGTTGAAATAAATATACTTTAGAAAAGGTTTGCTCTTAACAAATTTTGTTAGATAGGAATTTTGTAAAAATAAAATGAAGTACGCTGTTATTTGCAATGACTCCATCCACATTTATCTGACTGTAATTTGTTTTATCTGCTATAAATGTTATACTATGAGATAGGTTGTATGTTAGATAAGAGTAGGTTGACTTAAATATATCTTTGTCTATTAATACCAATGCTAGGAAATGTGTGCATTCTATTTCTTAAGGGTTGGATCTCATCTATCAGCACGGAACAGCACTTTCCTATGCTGCTATCCTTTTCTGTCGCTTAGAAGCGTCATTTGCTAGAGCGAGAGAGAGCGACGGAACGCTTCAGCACCGGCCGTGCTGCAAAAGGATAGCAGCATAGGAAAGTGCCCTTCCGTGCTAATAGATGAGATCCAACCCTAAGGCATTTGTTAGATAATATTAAATGTACTAGCTGCCATATAGTATGTCAACAGTGGACATTGACCTCTGTGTTTCTCTGCCGCTTGTAGATATTAGGAATGCTGTACTACTCCAACAGTTGAATTAGGATTTCTATTAATCTGTGCTACTAAAGCGGTTATTACACTATCCAATTTGTAGGAACTCCAACTAGGAACAGTTAGGTTCCTAAATTGTTAGCTAGTGATCGGATCACACTATACTAAATTGCATCCTAGATCGAGGCGCATGCCCGACGGCGACGCATACAAAAACTATCTTTAATGCTTTTATTATAAGGTTAGTC
Source organism: Acrobasis repandana (assembly GCA_963576875.1). Taxonomy (NCBI): domain Eukaryota; kingdom Metazoa; phylum Arthropoda; class Insecta; order Lepidoptera; family Pyralidae; genus Acrobasis; species Acrobasis repandana. The sequence goes on from OY756238.1 coordinate 8,670,218, forward strand.
CTGTTTAACGTGTTGCTTGTGACCTATTGCGTTTTGAAATAAATTCACAGATTATACGGAAGTAGAGCGGTCGAAACTTCCTTTTTGCTCTAAATTGGATCCAATCAGTCCCATCCTACCTAACTGCGATTACATTTTCCGATTTCTTAGTTAGGATTCGTTCAAATTGGATAGTGTAATACCGCCTATGTTCGGCGAGTGATTTATTTCTTCATGTGACTGCTATTGACAGGCTACTAGTACATTAATGATAGATACGACAAATACTCTAACGCATTTTAAAGAAATGAAATCCACATAATAACTCATAGCATAGTCTTATTACTTGATCTAAACCATTATTCACTGAATGAAGCTGTTATTGACATAAAAGGGTAATATATTGGATTGGAGTGAAGGTCTTCTTGTTTTGGGCTGAATACGTAATAAAACCAGGGTAAAAAAGTATCACTTTTCGATAGGAATAATTGAATCCAGTTGCAGCATACTAAAGTCTCATTTAGTTTGCACGTCGCACAAGCGACCTTAGACTTATCAGCCTATCGAGCGCCGCGCATGTGCGCTTGCAACGAACCAAAATATAATATTATACATTTACAATATACCTAACGCCTGCGAAGCATCGTCGTCGGTCCGTACGTAAGGACGTATCCCTTTATTTCGAGCGAGGTTGTCGATTTAAAATTTTCAACAATTTTAAACTTGTTTGTAAATAAGCTGCATTTGAGTGGCGCGCCATGTACTCGTAGCTTTATACCTAAACCGCGGAATGCGCTTGACCTGTTTTGGGCGAATAATGATTTAAACCAAGTACCGTACCTATGCATTAAAATTAGTTCGCGTTTAAAAAAGAACGGATACTCCCTGTCTAGATAATGTTTTAGCTATTTTCAGATAATGAGTTCATTGCTTAAAATTATGAGATTTCATGACAAATGCGTTTGAGTATTTGGCCGTAAGTATAGTACTTGTGTACAATAACTTTTTACAGACGGGGCGGATATAAGATATATTTTTGTTGCATACAAAAGCTTTCCGGTCGTAGTGATAAATGTCAGTGTTATATTTTTTTACAAGCTTTTATTTTACTTGCTTACTGTTTGTTGTTTTTTGGGTCAAATCTTGCAAGTTAAATTTGAGCCACTTCCCGGTTTCTGATTGATGTAGTGTATGCTTATGTAAATCAGATGACAATTAATTTCAAAATTTGCTTTTATCAGCACTACCTGTAGGTTGACTGGTAAAAAAGGCCTTGGGCCTTAAGTCCGCCTATGACATGTTTTGCAATAAAGTTAAATAAATAAATAAATTAAATATTATCATAACAAGAAGCTGATCTGATGATGGAGCCGGAAGCTGGCTATAAGAACCCTGTAATAAGATCCAACCCAAATACGACGTTACCCTATCGAGTTTGGGCTTATTAAATTTGTCTTTATAATTCCCTCCGCAGAATAAAAACTTTATTTCTAGTGTGTTATTTTATAACAAGTTCAGTCCATGATATTGATTGCATTTTTCAAGAAACATGGCAAAATACGAAAAAGAAGATTAACCTACTGTTTCGGCACTTGTATAATGAAAATTACGCAGTAGACAATTAATTATTAAGTAATATTTGTTAAATACTGTAACTGCACTGATATAGGACCATAGCAAAAATATTGGTGCCAAAATGACAACACTACTAAGCTACAATGCTACTTTAAGATAGGTTTAGCAATTAGCTGAAATAAATATATTTTCTGATCGCTTATTGCTCAATGCCATAAACTGGCTTCACTTCCAATGTTATGACATTTACATATCCCATCTTTGTTTGCCAGATTGTTAACCCTTGCTAATGAAAAGTGTTTATACGAGTCTAGTATAAATTAAAAATGTGTCTATATAATTTTATATACAATTTTTTGAAACTCCTAGTGGAAGTGCCGACAGAAGTGAAAACTTGAACAAGATTGTGTTGTTGGTTACACGGTAACAGTTTCGCGAGTTAGCGGTTTTTTCACTTAAAAAAAAACTATGAATGAAATCTATGCATTTTAAATTGAAATTCGGAAAACAATTTAAAATTATTATTAATTATAATTACTGTAAATAAGTTTGAATTGTACACAGTCATAAGAAATAATAGTGGAATTTCAGACTTAACTGCATTGAAATAAAGCCAAATACACAAATACGTTGTAAGTAATGAAATCCTTAGGATTTGGCCATAAAATATTGTTTTGTTAGCAAGGGTGTTACAAACACTAAATAAATCATTGTACAAAAGCATCACTAGGTCTAGTTAGTATATTCAATGGAAATAAAAGATAATTTTCCAAACAAAATGTTTTAATTAACTTTACATAACTTATTTGTGCTCCTGCTGACACGGGTATCACGGTCCTCAGGATAACTCCACCGTTCCAACACAGACATGGCCTGAGTAAGCCCGTATTGGCATCTTTGGTGCAAAAAAACATAACAGTCTATTTACATAATCCTAATAGGCGGTAGTGGAATCACAATCGGTTATATCTGGCCTTGCTCCATATATTGTCATTATCTGTAACTAATGTGTAGACTCCGGCTAAAGTGAGGCCTACAGCTGCCCCGAGACCTACAGAACGGAGGCCTGCAGTACTCTTGTAGATCATTCCTGTGGCAGCTGCGGCTAAGAAAGTGTTGGCGGTGTCTTCTTTGTCTCGGACCCAAGTCACTCCGAGTGCAATGCAGGAATAGAATGATGCTATAATGCCTAATGTGCAGCCGGTCGTTGTGCCTGTTGGACAGCAAAATTAGGAATATTCAGTACTAAATAAAATCAAACTAGGTATACCTATATGCTGAACTGAAAAAATTATATTGCAAAAGGGATTGTTGTGTCTTATATCCCCCTCCTATGCTAATGTAAGCATTGACTTAATTTTTATAAAATCTACTGTTTTTATAAGCAAGTATATAAGCATGTTATAAAATAATCTTGTTATAAAAAGATTACATATGTACAATAACAGATGTACAATAGAAGTCTCGACCCCCCGCCCCCTATGTCATCAAAGTAAGCAAATCAAAGATTTCCCAGTTTCCCACCCCCTTTGATGCTTACGTAATATTTGAAGATCCCAAAACATTTCAATGTTGATTTGTTTACTGTAAAATTGTTTTTGTTTTTGGGTAAACAAACATAGGTTGTCTGCACATTTAAAGCTTAATTTCGTCAGTAAATACACTCCTTCAATATGAAATATATTGAAGGAGTGTATTTACTGACGAAATTATATTATAATCTATAATTACAAAACATAAAGGAAGTAAATATATACAATAAAATCTAACCTTGCTTCATGATGTAGTTGATGACTTGGGTCCTTCTCACTTTGCCAACCTGTCCTGCCAGTGTGGTTGCTCGTAGGCCCTTGTACAGCCCTGTAAATCCTCCAATTCCTGAAATATTTTAGGAAAATCTTTAGTCATTCAGTTTTCAACACTACAACATAATATTGTATTTCATGTTGGTCTTAAGAAAAGAATCATCATCATCATCAGAGCGTATTTCCGGTTGCGTCGTCAGCGGTTACGCTTCAGAGCCCGGGGTCCGCTACCTAACCTTGGTGATTCGACGAGGATAATTCGAAAAAGAAGAAGAAGAGGAAATTCAAAAAAGGAGAAAAAACAGACCCTGGCAACTACAGACCTATCTCTATTCTGCCAGTTTTGAGTAAGGTGTTCGAAAAGATAATGCTCAATCAAATGCTACTTCACTTTAAGACCAATAATCTTTTCCATAGCCAACAATACAGCTTTACTGCTGGAAAATCGACCACCGATGCAGGAGTAGCACTTATTACTAATATCTACGACGCGTGGGAAAACAGAAATGATGCAATGGGATCATTTTGGGATCTTTCTAAAGCATTTGATTGCGTTGATCATCCAACTCTTTTGCTCAAATTTCGTCAATACGGTTTTGATGATAAGTCAATTAAATTAATAGAATCTTACTTAACAGATAGGCTTCAAACTGTTGATATAAACGGTGTAAAATCACACAGGTCTAATGTGAAAATGGGTGTACCCCAAGGTTCCTTTTCTTAGTTTATGTCAATGACTTGCCTTACATGGTTGGGAAAGAGGCTGACATGGTGCTGTTTGCTGATGACACCTCGCTTATATTTAAAATAGATCGACATAACAGTGATGCTAGCGCGGTGAACAGCACCTTATCTTTAATTTCTGATTGGTTTTCAGCCAATAACCTCATGTTAAATGCGAACAAGACCCAATGCATTCGATTCCCTCTTCCTAATGTGAATCAAGCCTGCGTTGACATACTAATTAATGGTCAGAAACTCGATCTGGTTGAAAGTACTACCTTTTTAGGAATCACAATTGATTTGAAACTTCAATGGGGCGCTCATATAACTAAACTTTCTAATAGGCTTAGCTCTGCGGCTTACGCTGTTAGGAGAATAAGACAATTGACAGATGTAGCAACTGCTAGACAAGTGTACTTTAGTTACTTTCACAGTCTAATGTCTTACGGGATACTTCTATGGGGGAGTGCAGCCGACATTCAGACTATTTTTTTATTCTTTTACAAAAAAGAGCAATTCGTGCCATTTACGGTTTAGGATCGAGAGACTCACTGAGGGAATTATTCAAGGAAATAGGTATACTTACTTTTGCATCACAATTCATATTTGAAAATATAATGTAGGTATGGAAGGAAAAATATTTCCATGTTCAATAAAGTAAGTGATTTTACAGATAGAAATTTACGTAATAAGAATGACTTAGTTAGCCCTATTACAGGCTGAATACAGTCAGTAAGTCTTTTATGGGGAAGTGTATACTTTTTTATAATAAATTGTCAGAATCGGTCCTTGATATGCCAGACAGAAAATTCAAAGCTTATGTAAAGAAAGTACTTTGTGAGAAGGCTTATTATAGGACAGATGACTATCTTAAAGACAAAAAGGTCTGGCTTGAGCTTGGCGCGGGACCCTCTTAAAGGTTTGTATACTTAGACATGTCATAATTTAGGTACATTGGTACATACTAAATTTACAAATTGACATTATTTTAAATTTCGTAATTCTTAAATTCAATTTAATTATGACATAATAAACAATGTAATCTCTGTCCATCTATATAACTAATTTTAAGTTTTTAGTTTGTTTGTTGACATCTTTGCAGAAAACGTGCAGTGCAGTTTGTTGCCGCTTCTTCTGCACTTGCGCCTAGGAAGCGGCGTAAACTTAGCTGTAAGTAACGATTTGACGTCAACATTTGTGCAAAACAAAACAAAGTGACTATTATTAAGAGATATTATAAATATCCTATGATAATAAAGATATTTTGAATTGAATTGAATTGGTACTGGTTTTTACACAGAGTGACTGCCATCTGACCTCCGCAACCCAAAGGGTAGACCAGAACCAATCCTGGGATAGGTACAAACGCTAGATGGCACTTGACCACTGGACCACGGAGGCAGTCAAAGAATCATATTAGAAAATAAAGAAAATGTTTATAAAATGGACAATATGCATTATTTCAACATCATCATCTTCTTCACCTTCTCCCTATTTGGGGTTGGCTCTGTATATAAACTCTCTCCATCGTTTTCTATCATTTATTATGTACATTATCAATATGCATTATTTATACATACAATTTATTTGTTAGACCTGAACAACTGAAAAAACAACTTAGGTATATAATTTTTTTTTTTTTTTTTTTTATTAGAAATTTGAGTGCGTTTGATCTCTATCTAGCCTGATGGGAAGCTAAGATGAGGTCTAAGGTGTATCACGCAGACTCAAAAAATGCCTGTTCACTCTTGCCTTGAAAATAATTATTTTTATATGTTCATAATTAAATATTAATTACAATTTTAAAGGTCACAATCACAAGACTATTATAGAAAAATAAAGTGGGTACCTACCTACTAAATTTAAATAAATTTTATTTATAAAAAATTTTAATATTATATCTGTAACACTACTAACTTCAGTATTTTATGTAGGTTTTAGATATTGTTATATGTATTGAATAAAAATAAACAAGTTTAGTTACTATTTACCCGTGTGTTTCCGGGTTAGAATTGGACTGCTCCATCTCTTCCTGTGGATGTTGTAAGAGGCGACTAAAGGACTAAGCACAAACATCTCATGCTACAATTGCATTCCCAAGGAGGGTTGACGTCAGGCAGGCGGCCGGTCGTAAAACTATAGCCACATCATTTAAACTGCTATTCTTCTCCATTTTGCGAGGTCTTTGGCATCCTTGGGTGACCATTGACACGCATGTTATATTTAGAGAAGAAAAAGCGGGAAAGCGCACCCCGGGCTCCGAAGCAGCACAGCTGAGATTGCAACTGGGGATGCGCTTAGACGAAAAAGAAAGCTTAGTTACTTGTTTTACCAACAATACCTTTATCGAAGAGTTAATTATTTATAAACTGAATGTTCACTAGCATCCGGCTGCAGTCCAACACTTGTTTATTTGTTGCTTTTATTACATGACATTAGAAATTACATCATGTTTTATTACTCCATTGAATTTTGAGGATACAAATACTGATAAATACTGTAATTCTCTAGCAGGTTATGTAAACTTTAAGGTTATGATCGAAATTCAATTAATAATAAATATGCATATCTCACCTGAGCCGGTCATGAAAGACATTCCGATAATAGGAAGAGCTACATTAGATCGTCTTGCTGTAGATGCCATGTGTCTATCGTCAGGATAAAGAAATTCTGGCTGCATTTTCGGTATGATGTGAGGGTCGAAGTTCAGGTAGGGAGACAGGCTTGCTCCCGCCTGGTTACTCGTTTTCTCTTCATTTTTCGGTATTATATCACCAAACAACGACATTATTGTAATTATAACATTAATTAACTAATCTAAAACTAAATTCGTGATTTAGAATCACGCACGGATTTTGAAGAATTGATGGAAATGTCAATGTCAAGCAAGCAAGTGTCAACAATGTTTATTTATGAATGTCAGTCAATAACTGTGAACCATAGACAAGAAGTGTTGCCAGTATGCGTGTATTACTTTACCATTTAGTATTACTTATTTTTTACTAGACTACCACTGAAATAATATAATGGATTTATTTCAATTTATTTATTGCTTTTCATATTGTACATATATTATACTACACTACATAGTCAATTCATTAGTTAGTAGGTACAACATGAACCCTAATAGGGCATTGCAACAGAAAACAATGGAACGGCATGCGGGTTTTTATATATAGTATTTTTTAATGCTAAAATGTAATGATCCAAGTATAGATCAAATTATCTAGTAGTTTTTTAGATAATGTCATCTTGTTTTTAAACAATGTCAGTGTTTATTTACCTACTTATTAAAATACTAACTACATTGATTCAAATACTTGTACTTACATTTGATTTTTAATGAAATGTATTTTTTTTTATTTTTAATTTATTTATTACTTATGATGTCCATATTTTGGTTATATACTTTTTTAAATTTTTATCTTTAAAAATCTCGTCCATTGTGTAATAATGTTTATCTACAAGATGTGCTTTTAATCTTTCATAAAAAATTGAGTCCTCTTCTGCTCTTAGCAGATCTGGGAGTACTGGGAGGGCATTATATACTTTTGTTAACAAGGCACGCGGACCGGAGTCAAAGATTTCTAAATTGCGAATAGAATTTGGCCTAGATAACAAACATGTTCTTCTTCCGTGTAGGGTGTGTATTTAGATAAGGGTACTATATTTTTGTCTTATTTAATATTTTTTTTTAGCGAGGAGAGAACACCAGAAGATGTACGAAAAATTATAAAAACAGCCAAACTTCACGAATCAGAATTAACAGAAATTACACAAATATTGAGGTTTCCAGATCGCAGTAAACAAAATGATAACTTGAAACTTATGTTGCTTGATCCTATTTTGTTAAAAGTTATAGAAGAAGGCCAAGAGTTATCATTCAAAGGTAGGTTCTAAAACTATACTGCATTTTAGTGGTACACTAGCTAGACTTAGTTTGCTGATTTCATTGCTCTTCTTTTTTAATTTTTATAGGAGATCCAGACGAAAATGTTGTTTTGTGCACTGGCAATAAGACGTACGATGTAAAAGAAGCAGAAACGTCTAACAGCCTCCTTTTAGTACCTGACTTGTTATTCGCCGCTTCCACCGGTCTCGATGAGACTATGAAAAATGATTCCATGGAAGGTGACTCCGATACCTCGTTTGATAAATCAAATACAAGTTTGAATAAATCCACAGAATCCGATGAGGGTACAAAAACTCCTAGGATCATTGAAAACAAGGATATTATTAATACATTTTTTACATATTACGAATTGAAACCTTGTAAGCCTCGCTTATCGAAACTAAGAAAAATATTGGACCCCACGAAGTATCAAGGGTCTGAATTGGAGTATGCTGTAGATAAATCTAAGTTGTTAACTTACGATGCGATATTCGATCAGACTCAAGCGTCTCGAGCAGAGTTAAACGAGGAACTCAAAAAAATTCAGGCTATTGAAATCGAGGGATATTATCGTTTGCTAGAGTTTGATTATGAGTTTCGTGTGCTCTCTTATATGCTAGATTTAATAGAAGAAAATTCTTGGCCATTGGATAGAATTTCTAAAGAAACTACTTTGGACAGTTTAAGAGATCTTGTCCCGCAGTCCATTTTAGAGTCAGTGTTTGAGTTCTACACAACTGAATCTTTATTAGAAGATGGTATTCAATATTATCAGTATAAACAAGATAAAGTATGCAAGTTTTTGGCTAGAGTACTTTTAAAAAGTGCTGGAAAGTTTAATCTTGTCGAATTTCTACAGGCCTGGAAGGATTCAGTTCCCGAAGGAATGACTCCCGATGTAAGTATGAAGTATAAGTATTCATTATGACGACCTCCGTGACGTAATAGGTAACACACAAGTCCGCCACTCCGGAGGTTTTGGGTTCGATCTCCAGCCAGGGCACAGATTAATAAATAGTTACTACGTAACAGATACATCACTCCTATACAAAAGCGAAAATACCTACGCTATAATAGCCTACAAAATCTTAATAATACCTGCTGCTCAGAACGAGGAGAAATGTACCATAAGTACGCGCACAAAGAGTCGAGACTGTGTTGCACGCTGTGCGATTCACGTGCCAACGCGTCATCGTAAGAATGCGCTAGGGTTGTATCTATGATATTATTGTAATAAAACGAATGTTGCGAATTAACCATATTTTTATTGGTCAGCTAAATATGTTTTAGTTTTATACATCGTGTTAATTAAAGAACGCAAAACCTCTCAGATGGTACCTCAGCTCATGTAACTGAACAACTTTTACGAAACTAAAAAAAACTTGAATTTTCATACAAACTGATTAGCGGATCGAGTCAATTTGTATGAAAATCCGAATGTTTTTTTGAATTTCGTGAAAGTTGTTGAACAAAAGTTGTTCAGATTCATGGGCTGAGGTACCATCTGAGAGGTTTTGCATTCATTAATTAACACGATGCATGATGATTTATAATTTTTTCCCATCTCGGAATTCTCTGTTATTAAATATCAAGTATTAAATTTAACGACCTCCGTGGTGTAATGGTCAACACGCTAGTCCGCCAATCCGGAGGTTCTGGGTTGGGTTCGATCCCCAGCCAGGGCAAGTTGGAAAATGGAATTTTTCAAATTGTCCTGTGTCTTGGATTTTTATATGTGTATTTAGTATAAAATATAGTATCTTTGAGTTAGTATCCCATAACGCAAGGTTAAAAAACTTACTTTTTTTAGTAAGTAAACTTAAGTTTTTATCACACTGATTATGCTAGCAAAATCAGCGTGATTAGTCCAAAAACAATATACTTGAAAATATCCTAAATCGCGTAACTAATTTTAATAAATAATCATAAGGAAAACAGGAGCAAAGCGACGGAAAATCAACGGTTTTTAAAAGTTGTAATATGGCAACGAAAACAAACGAATTTTCCTTTGTTTTTTGACTTTTACACCCATCTACTGCACAATAATTACGTTGTTTTGTTATTTCGAAGCGTAAGTGCGGGAAACGTGCGGTGCAGTGCGTTTGGCGTTTGGCGGCCCTCTGTCGGTTGTATCGTGGCCCGTGGCCTTGAGCGAGTGATGTAGGTCTGGCCAGGGCAAGATAAAAAATGGTGTTTTTCCAACTGTCCTGGGTCGTGGGTGTTTATCATATATATCATCGTCCGAGCATATTCTCCATTGCATCTTCAGCGGTAACGCTTCAGAGCCCGGGGTCCGCTACCTAACCTAGGTGTCTGACCTCCGCAACCCAAAGGGTAGACCAGAACCAATCCTAGGATTAAACAAACGTTAGATGGCGTTTGGAACTCATACCCTTGCGTGCCTTCCGAAGCGTGGCATCATCTTTCTTTATGGATAATCAGGTGATTCAAGCCTGCAATATCAGACTGGTAACATTTTTTTACAAAAAATGCTTCCCAATGGGATATGAACCCACGACCTCCGGATCACAAAGCAAATGCCTTGACCACTGGACATCGGAGGCAGTCAGTTTATCTATGTGTCTATTATAAATTAATATTGTATCTTTGAGTTAGTGTCTCATAATACAAGTTTAAAACTTACTTTACAGTGTGATTTGTCCATAAATATTTATTTATTTTGGGCTAACTCAATCAGTGTGATTGGTCCTTATATAACGTTTTATTGGCTGAAACTATTTTAAGGGTGAGTTCAGTTTTTCTCCAAGGAGCATATGTCGAAATATGAAAAATATTTTTTGCTTTCCATACAAACTAGGATCAGCTGATCGGTCAACTTGTATGGAAGGCCAAACATATTTTTCATATTTCAATATAAATGTTCCTTGGGGGAAAAACTTAATTCACCCTTAAAATAGTTTCAGTATATTTTGTAAGGCCCTGTATATTTATGTACATAGGTATATTTATATACTTATGAACCTTATGAAATGTGTCGTTGTAAAACTAGATTACGTTTGTTTCTAGGAATCTTTACTGTCTGGGATTGCATTAATCGACAAAACTACCACTCCTAAAGTAGTATGGGGATTTATTGATAGTGATCTACCAGAAGATATCAACGAACGATTCAAGATTTTATTTCAAACAAGGTCAAAATGGACAGTTGATGAAATATCTCCATATATTGAGTAAGTAAAAATACTTAGGTACATAATGTGGTATTTATCTGTTTAATATTACTTATTTCATTTTTATTTTATTTTGTTTCTTTTAGGTGTTATGCTACAGATAAGATGAACGTCAATGCATTGTTAACAAAGTATGCAAGAGCTTCTACTCAGGATGGTGTGAGAGTGTTCTCTGCGAAACATATGAAATAACCGCTGTTATAAATAAGCTCAGCAATTCCATGAATTTTTAACTGGGTATTACAGAAATAGTTACATTACAGTTCAAGTATTTCTAAATTTAAAAACCATTTTATGTAGTTTTACAGTGCTGATTAAAAAATAGACTTGTGGTTTGGTTACCTAAATAAAACAATCATGTAATGTATATACTTTTATTTTGTTTAATCAAAAATATTTGATTTATTTATGTACATTAAGTAGATCTATTGTAAATTCATTATTGTATACTTAAGCTAATAACACAGCCATCGTATTTCTTTCTCAACACGCCTTTCCAAAGATGTCATAAGTATTTTAGTTACTTTACGTTTACTTACGTAAACGAAATACAGCATACCATTATTGTTCGTCATACTTCATTCAATAATATTTATTCTTACTAAATCGAGGAATGTCATATTATTAATTGCCTAAATTAGTTAGATTCGTAACTCATCATAAATGCGAAGCATATATAAATATCTTTGGTATTCTTATTTATAAAGATTGAACTTTCTTTCTCAGAGTTTCGAGTTCCTCCCACATTTCTTGAGGTAAATCTGATCCGACTTCTTCCTTGAAATATTTCGCGATAGCTTCAGCCTGGGGACAAAATAAATGATATATATAGAGCATTTTGTAATTTTTAGATTTTTCGCAATTAACATTTTCACAATAGTTGTTTTTTTTTATAAAGATTACTACACGATTGTAAAGTGGTGAAAAAGCTATACCTCTTGTAACCAAAAGTCCTTGGGTATACTGAATAGAGTCTTCATGTCAATTGGTCCAAGGTTCTCAGTGTTTAAGTCCCCATCTCTTGGTACGTAGCCGAGCGGAGTCTCAGAGTAGCACGGTTCGTTTTCACAGCGGCGAAGCACCCAGTCCAAAACACGCGAGTTTTCTCCGAAACCAGGCCAGAGGAATTTGCCCTAAACACAAAAGTGTTGTTAGTTGAACCGCTAAGGTGTGGAATTCCCTCCCTGCGTCTATGTTTCCCCATACATATGATTTAGGGATTTTCAAGGCAAGAGTGAATAGGTACTTTTTGAGTCTGCGTGATACACCTTAGACCTCATCTTAGCTTCCCATCAGGCTAGATAGAGGTCAAACGCACTCAAATTTCTAATAATAAAAAAAAAAGTATAAAAGTTACATCGTTATCGTATTTGATATCAAAATTTTGTAATACTTATGATTCCTGATAATATTATTGGTTTTTAAACTATCGCGCTTTGAACAAATAATAATAACAGCCAAAAAAAATGGCATTTCCATACAAAAGAGTGCAGCCGCCCGGGTGATTTGTATGGGAATGTCAATTTTTTTTTTGGTTTTTTGACTTTTTTTAATTTCATTATACCTTAGTGATCTAGTATAACCCGTGGTTCGATTTATTACGGGTATGTCCCTTCCACGTTGTATATATATAACGGGACTTAGCACGAACCTTTTTTATTCTTTTGTCTAACGTTTCGAAAAAGAGTTACATCTTTCGTGATCGCAGACTGACTGGCTGGAGAGCAGCGGTGTCTTTTTTTTGATGGTGTAACACTGAAAAACTTTATCTGCCTGTTTGTTCGACACTGACTTACGCGTTTTTACTTTTCCAGTCACTGGGTTCCATGCAGATGATAATTTTAATCCGTCTTCCCTGTTGAAAGTTTTGTGCTTCTTAATTTCAACAGCTTATCGTTTCGTGTTAAGTCCCGTGATATATAAATATAAATCCTGATAATATTTTTGAAAAATACCTCGTCATTCTTGCGGAACCAGTTGACGTGGAAGATTTTTGGCATTTTGCGTCCAGGCTGCGGCATCGACAGCCAGTGCTTCAAGTACTCGCCAAAGTTGTAACCGAAGAATGGACGCATCGCAAATGGATCATTCATCACAACTTTGCTCTGAAATTATAAAAAATAAATAAAAAATCAATAATCCGTACGTCTTTTGAGCATCATGGCGTATATCTAACGACAATTATATATCTTTAGTACGTGCGTCGTTGCAGCGTTATATCCCGTCAGTAAAAAAACAACTTACGCTGTGTTCAGCAGCAGCAGTAGCCTCGGACCTCATCGAAGCGCCCATGAAGACGCCATGTTTCCAATCTCTCGCTTCAACTACCAAAGGTACACCGGTTGGTCGTCTACCACCGAGCAAGATGGCAGAGATTGGCACTCCCTCTGCGCTTTCCCATTCATTGTCAATTATTGGGCACTGCTCTGCGGGGGTACAAAATCTGGAAACAAATATTTTTTTGGTTTTAGGATAGCCAGATATTACGTTTTTCTATATTTTATATTAAAAAATCAATGCAATTTATTTACCTATAATATGGGAAAAAAATTAATACTTGCAACATCGTACCATAAACAAAAAATTTTTTCTATCAAATTCTTGCTCTTTGATAGAAGATATTTAGCTACATTCAGCGAACTCACCTGGAGTTGGGGTGGGCTGCAGGGGTTTTGCTGTCAGGGGTCCATGGTTGACCTTTCCAGTCGGTCAGTTTAGCAGGGGCCTTGCCCATGCCCTCCCACCAGACGCCGCCCTCCTCAGTCTCGGCTACGTTGGTGAACACGGTATTGCGGAATATTGTCGACATGGCGATGGGGTTGGTGGCTGCCGAGGTGCCAGGAGCGACTCCAAAGAACCCGTTCTCCGGATTGATGGCCCTTAAGACGCCATTTTTGTCGAACTTCATCCACGCGATGTCGTCTCCGACGCATTCCACTTTGTAACCAGGGAGGGTTGGTGTCATCATGGCGAGATTGGTCTTCCCACAGGCGGAGGGGAAGGCCGCAGCCACGTAGCGCTTGCGGCCTTGCGGGTCTGTTATTCCAACGATCTGAAAATTTAGGCAAAGACAACATTTTTTAAATGGTAACGATTACCGGGTCTTCTATACCTATTTAATCTTTGACGTATAGACTTAGCTCAGAATAGGTATCTACTTATATACCCGCGTGGTTCCGGGTTAGAATAGGACCACTCCATCTCTTCCTGTGGATATCGTAAGAGGCGACTAAAGTACTAAGCACAAACATAAAACAAGCATATAATTAGTCTACTAAACTACAACCAACGTAAATTACTGAAAATGACGCGCAAAGTTATACATTTATAATAGGCATGATGACTGAAAAAATATTTTTGGCCCATCGGTTAGATTATTAAAAAATATTGTACACATATTTTTTCTTTTCTCTGAGAAACATTAAGTAACGAAGATACAGCGCGGAGTTTTTGGCGGGAAGTCAAGGTGTTTGGTTGGGGTTTTCTTTAAATTGTTTTGCAAATTGATTTTAGTGGACCTTATAATATGAAATTGGTGTTGTTTGGTGTTATAAATGCTCATGCTCATGAACAATATGTGAAATAGTTAAAGTGGACAGTCATAGTACGGCTGTAGTGATATTTGTTTCGCGGACTGTGTGGGCGTCTTCGGGCGTCGTCCGCCACTCAATCGGCTATGAAAACCAGTGGACTCGTATAGATTTGTCGCCAGAAGCTCCCATAAAGCAAATAAAGGCCTACACCAACCTTTGATTGTAACTTGTTAGGAAAAAAGAATTTCCCACGTTTTATTAACTTGTTCCTGGCTAAATACGCAGTAGCGTCAAGCCATAAATTGAAAAAAAAAAGCGCATTTAAATTTCGCATGACGTCACGCTTTCGTACGATTTTTACACATTGGTGACGACACAAGCCCCCACTCTAGAATTTCGATACTCTGTATCTTTGTGAATTTTTACTTTTTTGATAAACTGAAAAATACGGGTATATTATTTTTGTATAATCTAACTAACGGACTAATTAGAATAACACTTTTCTGACCCAGTCATCATCCCTATTGAAGTAGATACTTAAAAACAATTTAATAAGTAGCTACATCACTTGAAAAAGGTATTTAATGTTATTGTGGTTAAAATAATCAATAAATTATCCATTAAGTATTCTTCGCAAAACAATTATCTACGTAACCTAGGTAATATTGTGTTCTGTACCTAATCAGTGCCGGTTTTACATACAAATAAGAGTCTAGGAGTTGCCGCCATTAAGCCGCTATTTATATATTTATTATTACCTGTGACCCCCCTTGCCCAAAAACGCTCCCTGTCGTCCCTTTGTATCTGGCGCCCTGGGCGGTCGCCCAACCGCGCCCTACCCTAACGCCGCTACTGTACCTAATGTTCTCATAAAAATATAAAGCCGTAAAAGCCGATCAAGAGAATGAGCGAATAGATTTTGATTCCCTATTTCCATCCTTACGCCCGCCATCACGCTTAGCGTGGTCTATGGTCCTTGCGGCCATATAACTACCCCTTTAGCGATAAAGACATGATATTGTGTCTGTAGAATTGTATAATGGTAATGAAGTTTCCACTCACCAGCATATGCTCAGCAAGCCAGCCCTCGCGCCTGGCGATGACGGACCCCAGCCGGAGAGCGAAGCACTTCTTGCCGAGCAGACTGTTCCCGCCGTAGCCGCTGCCTGTAGCCAGAAACACAATTTTAAATATGTACTTGTAGCTTATGGAGGCTAACGATGGTGTGTGTAGTAGGGTACGTGTACCTAGCTAGAGGTAAATAATAATGCGTGTTCTATGCTCCTGAGTCGATAGTCGAATGAATCATTTATTTACAAAATTCGGGTTTATATACAGTGGTTAGGGACAAACAGATAGCCAAATAAGGTAATGTTCTCGTTCCTGTGTTTTGATTGGCTGGCGCGGTGCGACACTGCTCCCGTGTCCCGATATGTTTCCTAATTTGGAGTTGTAGACGAATAGCGCGTGCGATGTAAGTTGATGACCAAATATGGTGATGAATTTTCAGCGCGACGTATTCTGTAGTGGCTACAGTACTCCCTCCTTAGCGAAAGCGTACCGGTAACTTGATGTTCCTTCCGGAGCGAGTTTGTCTTGTGGCGGGAAGTAGCGCTGTATCAGGCGCGGCCGGGATGCGTAAACTGGATCGCGCGGGCGGTGTGTGCGATGCGGGCGGCTCGCTGCTGGCACGCGGCGGCGGGTCATTGACGTTATTTAACGCGCGGGCGATTGCGGTTGGAATGGGATTGCAGTGCTGTGTGATGATGATTTGTGATGACGAATCCGGGAGTGAAGTGTCTTGATGTGAACTATCTTGAAAATCTTCTATAATGTAAGCGGGCTTCAGTCGGTCGATCGAAATAGTAGATTGTCGGTTCGGTAATTGAAGTTTGAATAGCTTGTCGGTTCGTGAAAGTATTTTGTATGGGCCTTCGTATGGAGTTTGGAGTGGTTTTCGAACTGCATCAGTCCTGATGAAGGCGTGACTACATGTTTTCAAATCCTTGTGAACGAAAATACGCCTGCTGTTTCGATGTGACGTCGTTGCGTTTCGTGGCTTGTTGTCGTCTATTATTTTTCGTAGTTTTTCGACGAAGTTGTAGTCCAGGGTGTTTTCTGGTGATGGCGAGGTGGTGAAGAAGTCTCCAGGAAGTCGTAGGTTGCAGCCATAGGTCAGTTGCGCGGGCGTAACTCCATTTTCGCGTAGGGCGGTTCTAAGTCCCAGTCAACGAGATCTATGTACTTACGTACTAGAGAAGACGCCACATACAACAGTAGTGTTCTATTCATCATAGGCTATCACTGTTTACCTCACATTAGTCACTCGCTAGCAATACGCGCATAATACACTCCACGATTCATTAAAGAAAACACTGTCAACTTAGTCAAAAATGCCATGGTGTGTGTTGAGATACTGCACTAGTAATTCAAAGAATAAAGCAAAATATAAAGGAATAACTTTCCATCGGTAAGTAACTAGATTTCATTGATTGAAAATTAAATACGGACTGCCAAATTTCGGCTGCCATAATGTATGAAGTGAGTGAATGATCTGTCAACCGATTGAATAATTCGTCATAGACTAACAAAACAGAAGTGAAATGTAGACATCATAAATATGCCTACATTTCACTTTCTTCATGGATGCATCGAAAAACTATTTGTTTGCTACTCAGTTATTAATGTTTGTAAAACGTTTAAAAATGTTTATATTTATAATTTTTATCTACATATGCTATAAATGCTTTACAAAAGTTTCCTAAAATCCTATAAATCCTTTATAAAACTAAGTCACATCTCGTAACGTCTCACTAGAACCTCCGAGGGCTCAAAAGTTTTGTATGTGGGGGCTGTACCCCTACATTCTGTTACAAAAACCTACAAAATTTCTGAGCCCTTTGAGGTGCCCCGCGCAACTTGAAACTACTATCAGATTTTGGATCCAAGATGGCTGCTTCCACATTTTTGATGTTTTATTATGTTTGTCCCTATGATTCTGTTTCCTCGTAACTACTACACGGCTAAATAGATTTTGATAAATTATATGTGGTTAGATTCATCTTAATCACTTGAGTGTCATAGCACAGAATAAATACCAGTAGTAGTCATAGGCTGTATTAAAATTTTTGGAAAGCATAATGGCGGATTTTTGGCGCCCAATTGCGCAGCATACGTGTATGATTATATAATACATTAAATACATAGATAGCTAACAAAGAAAAAAAACTAATAGGTATACAAGTACAAGAAATCACTTTATTCTAGTGCAAAACATTATGTAAAGAATTTAAGTAAGAATAATAAAAGGTTACCAATGAAACATATATGTGCAGTTTAACTTTTACCTTTATAAATATGATAAGAAAAAAAAACAAAGAAAAAACACATTAAGAATGCAGCCGCCTCCCCTTCCGTGAAGATCGTAAAAGCTAGTCGTGGGTCTACAATCTAAAAATCTATATGACCATACAACCATCCATACACCCATCCGTACATCCAGCCATACTTAACAACATTCGCGTTTGTTAAAATATATGTAGGATTTAATTTGAACCACGTACTCGTAGGTAGGTAAAAATATATTGACCTTTCTGTACTACTCTCGTGTTTAGTCTATGAGAATGAAGAATGAATGAATAATCGAATCTGGGACATGGTCGTGTAGGAAGACGCCGAGTCTATATATTCATGTCGATGGTGAAATATTTAACACGTGGTACGGGATATCGGTCTGGTTTCGTGATGGCGTTTAGTCGTCGGTAGTCGCCACAGATACGGATGTCGCCATTCTTCTTAGGTACGATGTGGAGTGGTGATGACCAAGGGCTTTTGCTTGGGCGGCATATTCCTTGTTGCATCATATCTTCGAATAGTTTTCTTACTTGTTCATAGCGATGAGGCGGGATCGGGCGAGCGCGGCAGAAGACTGGTGGGCCTTGAGTTTCGATGTAGTGTTCAACAGCTGTTTTCGGGTTAACTTTTGTCGGTGTTAGGCGAGTGATGCCGGGAAATTCAGCTAGTATGTCGTGATATGACTGTTGAACGTCGATACTTCGTATAGTCGGAGTGCTTGAGGCGCAGACTGGAGCGTGAATTTGGAGATTCGTGATTCCATCAACAAGTCTTCGATTTGTAAGGTCTACGACGAGCTGGTGGTGTTTGAGGAAGTCGGCTCCGATGATAGGCTTCGAGACGTCGGCGACTATGAATTTCCATTTGTATGGACGGCGTAGGCTGAGGTCGAGTTCGAACGTTTTTTCTCCGTAGGTATTTATCGTAGTGTTGTTCGCGGCGTACAGCTTGAAAGGTAGAGGCGTCGATTGCTGGCCTGCTCTGCGTGGTAGGACGGAAATATTTGCACCGGTATCGACGAGGAATGATAAGCCTGTCTTCTTATCAGTGACGAATAGGCGGTATGTTCCGGCGGCGTCGCTGTTGTCTGTCGATGCAAGAGTTCTAGCTTCCTTGTGGCAGGTCGTCGTAGAACGGGCAGGTGACGTGGGACGCGGTAGTGGGATTCGTGAGCGGTGATGAAAATGTGCCGGACGGTGATGACTCGACTGACGATGTTGATGGCTGTACCCGGTGTTTGACAAAGTGGCGGATCTGACTTTCTTGAGGTGCGCGATTTCTTGTGATAGTTTTCGAAGACTCTGGACGAGCTCGTCACCACTGTATCACGTCGGGGTCACCACTGTATCACGTCGGGGTCACCACTGTAGCTTATGGAGGCTAACGATGGTGTGTGTAGTAGGGTACGTGTACCTAGCTAGAGGCAGGGGAAACAATGTTAGTACATTGGTGTTGGAAACATAATCCGTACAATTTTAATAGGTTTGATGGGGTAAAGAATTCTGAATATCAGCCGTCTCTTCAAATCTGCAGGGTGTCTACCCTAGAAAAACTCCATGACTAGATAAAAGATGGCGTACATAAGCTTTATGATACTAAATTAAAGAGAAGGTTAATAATGAGAATTAGTACTTCTTTACTAGCCTCCGTAAATTCATCGTTTATTAGGGTTAATAGTGTTCTATTATGTAAACTACTCTCCTTGTGCAGTAGTTTTTTTTGCTATTTAAATTATTAGGTAATTAAAACAAAATAGTGTTGTGTCATTATTCCAGTCATTTAAAATACAATATAAAATACAAGTTGCAATTGCAATCTTTTTGCATTGATTTTTCAAGAAGTACCTATCTATAAAAACATAAATTTGAATAGACGTGGTAGAATTATTTTTATTTCTAATAATGGCAACTTTTTGGATGTCAAAAATTACGGTCTGATTTGTATATAGAAACCATTTCGCCGGCCGGCAAATTTTATTTTCAATTTTACTCTGTTTTTATGCTTCGTGTAATAACGGTGTGTATATGTCATCAAAACTATTTCTGCCTAATATTCCGTTGAGTTAAGAATTCCTCCGGTTTGTGCCGTATTGTTTGTGTAGTCAGCTAGTGAGTGTAGTGAGTTAGTGACCGAGATATTGGACTCCTTATTTTGAGAACTTTACTCTATATACCTAGTGTTTTCGTAAACAAAATAAGCAGAATGCCCTAATAAATAAAAAAAACCGTATAATTCTGTTAAATGTTGTAAATAAATGATGTTAAATTTTAGACTTTTTTGTCTCATTTGTGTTATTTTTATTGTAAGTGCAGAAATACTTATTTCTTATTTGATAAATTAAGACGTTATCTCTCTCTCGCTTACAATAAAAAACAACACTTCTACAAATATCCTACATAACCTAATTAATAAGTAATATCAAGCTATAGGTAGGTAGAAGGTACCTATATAGCTATATTGTATGCATTGAGCATATAGCTACCTAGTTTATTATGTTATGTAAGTATACAAAAGTTGCAATGATTTGTTCATAGAAGGCAGCACTTTTACATTACTTCTCTAAGGCGCCGAGTGAGGTCTCTATTTCAGTATAATATAAAGTACTCTGTGGCTAGAGGTAAATAATAATGCGTGTTCTATGCTCCTGAGTCGATAGTCGAATGAATCATTTATTTACAAAATTCGGGTTTATATACAGTGGTTAGGGACAAACAGATAGCCAAATAAGGTAATGTTCTCGTTCCTGTGTTTTGATTGGCTGGCGCGGTGCGACACTGCTCCCGTGTCCCGATATGTTTCCTAATTTGGAGTTGTAGACGAATAGCGCGTGCGATGTAAGTTGATGACCAAATATGGTGATGAATTTTCAGCGCGACGTATTCTGTAGTGGCTACATACTAATAGAAAAGTCTGAGTATCTATTTAAATCTTGTCTGATTTTTCCTGATGCTAATAGTTTATAAGTATAGGTATTTAGTTAGAGATGCCATAAGGTTCAGAGATAGATTATACATATACTGATCTGTGGCTCAGAGATATAAGGTTGATCAAAATTTGGACAACTTCTATCTACTTACTATTGTACAGAGTGCGCCAATAAATGTTCGGGAATATTTTCGAAATTGATGTTTTCAAAGTATCAATATTGGGTATCAAAATTATATTGTATTATCTTTTTACGTAACCTCAAGTGGCAAATAATTCTTGATCCATGGTCTGTGCAAAGAATTTTCTCGAGCCGTTGTTCGCGGCTGTCATCATAGTACCTATAACTATGTCAGTCGTAAAGCTATGTCAGATGATTTCAGACCGCTTGAAAAATCTCACTCCAGTGTTAGCCATTTACACACACGAAAAACAAAACAAAACTTTAACAAAGACTTTTTGTATGAAAGTTTTTTTGCATTCATGCCACGCAAGTGCAACGCCAACTATTGAAACGCCTTTTGCAGCGAAATGTGTAGTGGAAAGTGTAGGCTCTACTAAAAATCCTCTGACTGCTCTGGCTAATATATGATTCTGGTAGTACAGAGAAAGTCGTGCTCCTGCAGTGGAGACTAAAAAAGACCTGTTGATGATGATGCAGCGAAATCGCCTTGAAATGTAAAAGGTAGTCAACTCACCAAAACTGATAATCTCATTCTCGACAGGCTTGTGCAGGATGATAGTCTTCTGTGGGTCACACGGCCAGCCGGGCACTCCAGCATTGCCCACAGCATGCAGACACTTCACGAAGGTCTCGTCTTGTCGCAGAGTCTCCAGGACTTTAGCGCCGATCCTGGTCATGACCCTCATGGAATACACGACGTAGGGCGAGTCTGTGATTTCTACTCCTATTTTGGATAATGGGGATCCTACTGGTCCCATCGAGAATGGGATCACGTACATCGTGCGACCTGGTGATGAAATACGCAGATTAATAACTGTTTTCTGAGGAAATAATCAACCAGGAAAAGAGAATTGTAAAAATATATACACTTTTTTTCAGGACTTTTCGTCTAATCTAATTTAAATGCTAGTAAACTAAAATTTTACTGTACTATAGAAATCATAAATTAGGTACCTTTCATGCAGCCTGGGAACCTATCCGACACTGCCTTCTCGTAGTCACTGGGAGCGATATAGTTCCCCAGCGCAGACTTCTGCCCAGCTCGGGCCACGGGCACCACGTCACGCTCCTTCTCGGAGCAGATGAAGGTGCGGGACTCCACGCGGGCCACGTCTGCTGGGTCTGTGCGGGCGAGCCAGCTGCAATTAACAATTTACATTTTGAAGCGGTAGTGGGTGACTGGCGGTTTAGGCACAAGCGTCTGTGTAAATGTGAATGTAAACCATCTGCTATTCAGATCAACAAACGATCTCTGGTTTTCATATAGCAACGCAGAGACGGAACTCTAATAATCTCCTTTCTCCATACTTTATATGGCTTACTCCATACTTTATAGAGATAGGAGTTAGGTAGTATGGATGGACTATACAACAAACATCAAAATAGGATTGGCCCTACTTTTGGACACATAACCTTCGGTTCTTTAGTCCACATTTTTTTAACCCCCAACAAAAAAGAGGGGTGTTATGAGTTTGACGCTAATGTCTGTCGGTCTGTCTGTCTGTGGCAACGTAGCCCTTGAACTGATGGACTGATTTCGATGCGGTTTTTTTTCACGTTGGTTCTTAGCTATGTTTTATGAAAATCGGTTCAGCCGTTTAAAAGTTATTGGGGGTTAACGCTTGAAAGTCAGTGCTTTTTCTAGCAAATAATAGATGGCGCTACGGATATCAAGTACCTAGTATTGGTAGGTCCGCTGCTCATCCTAAGACGGTTCTTGCTTGGTTGATGCGTTCTTGAAAATCGGGGGTTTTTTAATTTGCCTAGCAAATAAACTTGTTGTATTGGTACGGACGTCATGACTTGGCAATAAACAGTGATTTGCCACGGTTTACTGCCCATTTAAGCGTTAAAAGTAGTTAAATATCAATCAGCGCGTATTTAAAACAGTGGACATTGGAACTAATAAAATAAAGAATGCGTTGATTGGTTTCATCAAATCAATGTTACGCAATATCAATTTATTAAAATTCTTAATAATGTTCATAGTTAATTATAATGATAATTAAATGTTATATAAGTACTGCCTAATTAAGTAATTTAATCTACTGAGAAAATATATGTTTGTTTACAAATAAAACAGTTTATAATGAACCAGGAAGTTTAATTTTGTCGAAGTCATGGATTATATTGCATTTTCACTCGTATTGACTTCATCAGTGACTGCATTGTATTTGAAATCTGTTTTTGTAATGATAAAATTCTAATTGATCATTTATGGACGCAACAGCGAAACAGGCAATGTAACCTACGTAAGTAGGTATATGAAATCAGAATTTTCAACTGCGTCAGCACTTACATTAGTCCGTCTTTTAGATTATCCAAAATCCATATTTTTCCATATTTTTCAGTTTACCAAAAAAGAAAAATTCACAAAGATACACAGAGCATCTAGTTCCAGAGTGACTTGTGACGTCACCGCTATGTAAAAATCATACTTAGCCGTGACGTCATGCGAAATTTAAATGCGTTGTATCTTCCTCAATATTATTTTTCAAAGGAATAAGAAAAATACGTAAGTACGTATACGATATTTTTTAATAATCTAACCGATAGGTCAAACATATTCTTCCAATCTTCATGCCTATTACTTTAGTAGAGTGTAGACACACCTCGAGGCGATTTCAGTCATACGGTCAGTACTAGCACTATAGGTAGTATACTCAAAACACTGTACAGATTGTTCTACTACATATTACTTTTAGTTATAAAGATATGATACGATACGATGTTGATACGAGCTCTCACTGTACTTGCATGAGGGCAAACTCACCAGTTATCGTACCTATCCTAGGATTGGTTCTGGTCTACATTTTGGGTTGCGAATGGCAGACGGCAGTCGCTCTGTGTAAGTAAAACCTAGTAACCTCGTCAAATCACCTAGGTTAGGTAGCGGACCCCGGGCTCTGAAGCGTTACCGCTGAGGATTCAACCGGGAATACGCTCGGATACTGTACTTGCAAAAGGGCAAACTCACCAGTTATCGTATTGCGGCAGTTGGCGCAGCGTTCCCTGCTGCTGCATGAGCTTCAGCAATGCTCCCGCCTCGGTGTCTGACCCGTCGCAAACGTGGACGTGCTCAGGCTGGCATAGAGCCACGCTGCGTTCCACAAACGCACGGACCTGTTGTAAAAGAGGTTGTTAAGTTGCTTTTTCGTCATCTTAGTTAACTTTTCTGCGTGGACCTTTCTGAGTTCACTTATTATAAGGACTCTCGTAAGACTACGAGTACATGTCATCTGCCATTTCTATTTCGCAATATTGGCGTAATAACGTTTATATTGTTAATGTAGGACGTCACTAACACTTTCTCCTCTATTTATTTATTTATTCTGCCTCTTCTTTTTAAAGTACTTAAGTAATGAAAATAGATCGGTGTAACGATGACGAACCCAAAATTAATCCTTGGGGAACAACAGTGTCCATCGTTGGTCTTATTTAAATTTATGCTTAAAAAAATAATTTTTAAAATAATGACCATCACATTTACTGTTACATAAATGCGTTTATAACAAAATATTAGCAGTTAAAGTGTAAGATCGCAAATAATTTGTTTTATTATTTTTTAATGCTTTCGATAATTCCGTGGTCGTACCTACATGCCAGAGCTTATTGGAGTTATCAAAAGTTATCGAATATACCTAAGCAAAACCAATATTTTAAAGTGAAAAAGTCTGTAGTTACAGCCTAGTCCTACGTGAAAGTCATAGGATAATAGATGTGTGCGATGAGATATGTATTATATTTTCCAAAGAATTGAGTGGCGAAGCCGAATATTTCGTACAGCTTATCCAAAATATGATTATAAATTGCAGACATACCTTTGGAGTGAGCGTAGCTAGCTGGCCCGGCTTGACAGCTCCTCGGCTCGCGGTCAGGTGGGCCGAACGGCTGCAGCCCAACGCCAATTGCGCACATCTGGAGACAAGGTATACCGTAAGTAAAACATTACTTTTATATGGGACTAGGTGTTAACAAGTGCTGGATTATTTTCTAGTTTTTAGAATTAATTTTAAAATATAATTTAGTTTTATTTAGTAGTGTTGTTTGCTTTGATCGTAAGTACATATTACACAGTACATATGTTTCTAGTTATTTTTTTAACTTTATTCACTTACAGGTCGCGCCAAACTTCTAAATCGCTCTGAAGTTGCCTCACTCAGGTTACAAACAGGGACAGAATATTTACCACAATAATATTTTTTTTAAAATGATTGCAAGAATGTAGATATGATATAGGTACCTATATACACAATTAACAAAAAAAATGCAAATTCTATCTGCTATGGGTATCTTATTTTACTACTGCGACGCGAATCGCCTCAACTTCAGAGCGATTTAGAAGTTTGGTGCGACCGGTACCCCGGACCAACTTATTCTTTACAATACAATACAATACAAATTATCTTTATTGCACCATAATAATTCATAAAATAAAAATAACAAACACAAAGAAAATATTGGTACAAAGGCGGACTTATCGCTAGATGCGATCTCTTCCAGTCAACCTTTGGGTAGAGGAAAAATTAATAGTACGGAATAAGGTGGGCGCAGTATCTATACCTAATTATATACTTACATATTAATAGTTATATATATACATACATCAGCTTATTTTATAATATATATATATATATATATATAATACATATACGATACTAAAATATTTAAATGTATTTAGTGACACTTAACAGAACTGAGACTTACTGGCATAACGACAGATAATATTTATGGAGACGATTTTTAAAGCTTGTTTTAGTCTGAGCAGTACGAACTCTACGAGGAAGAGCATTCCAGAGGTAGACAGCTTGGACTGTAAAGGATTTCGAGTAGAATTTGGTC
Organism: Acrobasis repandana; assembly: GCA_963576875.1. Lineage (NCBI taxonomy): Eukaryota > Metazoa > Arthropoda > Insecta > Lepidoptera > Pyralidae > Acrobasis > Acrobasis repandana. The sequence goes on from OY756238.1 coordinate 8,696,221, forward strand.
GAATGAGTTGGGGTTTTAAGACGTAGGGAACGAATTTAATTTGTAATGAATCACCTAGGTTACCTGCCGATCGTGATTTATTGCAAAACATTTTCATTGGGATATGATTACTAATTCAATAACAGGAAAATTAGGTAGGTACCTAACACTATTTCATTATTTCTAATTTTAAATCCCTATAAAAAACCCTGATGCCTGTTAATTTAATAATTATGTAATAAAAATATGCATCTACGTTACGTATGTTGATCGTAGCTTTGACTGGATAGTCAAAGCTACGATCAACAAAACAACTTGATATCGGGTCGCCGCAAAAAAATACGACTCGTCAAATAAGACCGCGTGGTGAGCTTTTGTTTTGTTTAGTTCAGTCAAAGAGAAATACACTTTATAACGTAGTGTTTAGGTTGACTTCACAGTGAATGTTATTTGATATTCAAGCGGACAGAATCTTACTTTGATTTTGTAGGTATGGCGTTATCTAGTTGTATTGTTGATCGAAGACACTAGACTAAGGGAAAAAGTTACATCAACATGTTTATTTTATAAAGATTTATCCGTCTTTATAAAATAAACATGTTGTAATAAAAATATTTATCCAATAACAGGAAAATTAGGTAGGTACCTAACATGTTTATTTTATAAAGACTTATCCGTCTTTATAAAATAAACATGTTGTTGTCTTTATAAAATAAACGGAATAACTTTTGGTACTTGGTACCATTGATTATATCATCATCATCAGGTCTTTTTCTGCAGGAGCACGACCCAGAGTAGCTAAAGAATTTGGCCTACACTCTCCACGCAGGCCAGACGGTTTGGAGAGATCTCATTGATGTTTATAAGCTTTGTTTAGCTTGTATTTCCTAAGTCGCCTTCTACGACATCCATGTAAAGACTTGGAGTGGTCCTATTCTACTCTGCCGGGAACCACACGGCTTTGAAACCATTGATTATGCTGATGCACTATCACGTCTTTATCCCTAGTGGGGCAGACAGAGCATTTGGGTCTGGCGGCTCGAAGTAGACAGAGCCCAGGGCCGCAAGACTCAAAGGCCACTTTTAGCGTGATGGTGGGCGAGAAGGTGGAAAAAGGAATCAAATAGTGGTGTTTAAAACATTATCCGCCCAAAACAAGAAAACCTCCCGCAATATGTCACCGGGAAGGTTTTGGCACTGTTAACTTTATTTGGGTACATTAATATTTAGTTTAAACCAAGCTCTAAAATTAGTTAGTTTTTCATTATGATGACGGTACGAGTTTAGAGGATTTGTGTATTTAATTAGGTATTTTTAAAATAATGCATCCAAAATGCATGTTTCAGATTTTATTAATTAAAACCATTTAATACCAAAATAATATGACCAACTGACGAACGACACTTTGGAACGTTATTTTTTTTGTGATGCAGAGTGACCAGCCATCTAATACAGACGAATCTCAACCCTTTTACTATTGCCAAAGATTTATATTTCCTAGATCAAAAATTGAGTATCGGCAATATATATATGAAATATAACTAAGTTAAATTGACAACGAAAATCGCACCGGTTTCATAAAATAGAAAATCTTTATTTACAGCATAAAAATACAACAAATTAAAAAAAAACAAAATATGCTAGCAAAATGGTTACTGTCAGCATTTTGGTCGAGGCTTTCTGAGGCCAAGACGCTGGCTTTTAGAGGAACCAGTTGAGTAGGCATGGCTCGAATCTGCCTTACATACAATGTAAATATTCTCTACTTATATTTTGTATTTTTAGCTATAAATGATTGGTACCAGTGGTATTACTTTTCATATTTTGGCTCAAGGGCCCAAGTAAAACTTTCTTAGAATACGATATAGTTTTTTGAATTAGTTAAGTAGGGGATGAGAATCCTATTAAAATCAAACACATGTTAAACAAGTTAAATCGAGAAAATGAATCCGTGAGATTGAATAAATGAGCAATACTCACTGGGCCGTCTTCCTCACGTAGTCTTCAGGGATAGTTTTGAAGTGCAGCATTTTTACTGATTTAAATTATTTGTAAGCAAAAGAACAGGTACCTACTAAAAAGTTTTAAAAACTACAAAATTTACTAATACTTTCTGATTGAAAAAATTATAAAAACGCTAAAACGAACTAAATCTTGTCGAAATTACTGAAGCTGAATAGGAAAATCAACCATCTATAGTAGCCTATTATATTTAATCTATCACCCATTTATTAATGAAGTGTCTATAGATTCAATTTCAAACTTGGAATGTGACATGAAATGCGCGCGCGCAATATATAACATGGGAGTGTTTGAATGCTGCGCTCTGATTGGCCGAGAGCGCGGGTGTGTCTGCGCGTAAAAATTGTGATAATCGAACTGGTTACGACGGCATTTATTTTGTTTTCGAAGTTGACCTTTGTCATATGTTGCGTGGAACAAAAACAATCAAATCAACCATAGAGAAATGGAGGAGCAGGTTTCATCAGAAAACGACAGTTTTCAAGGCGCTGTTTCGTCATATCAAATGCCTATCACTAAGGGTCAGCGTTTGCATACAAAATGCTGTGCATCAGTAACTAACCAGCCTTCTAGGTTATTTGAGACTAGGTATTTCGATTTCGTCATACGTATATTCGTGCTGTGACTTTATCTATATCCAGTAGTGAGTTGAAATCCAAAAACAACAAATCCCACATGGAGCTATATACACACGGTGTTTTTAGATTAAAAAACTAAAAGTCCCAAAAGCTATTAGGGAATCAAGTATCTATAATTTAAGTCGCCACTAGGCTTGTAAAGTATTTCTTCGGAATTCCGGTAAAGGCTTGTTGCGTTGTTGTAGTGCGTGCATGATACTCGTACATACCCGTTCGAAGTCGGGGCCAGCCGTAGTTGTTAAAGTGGATACTAAATAAATATGGAACCTATGTCGGATTTGGCTCAGGGGGAGATTTTTTTATTGTCGTGTTTCTTCCATGCGGGTCAGGGAAAAAAGAAAAACTTAGAATGTGCCAGCTGCTTCTCTTCCCGCGCACATAATATAAGCAGATCGCGGGAAAGAGCGAAAAAAATGTGAATCATGTTTAGACAATGCGAATGTTATGTTTAGGCAATTAACCCGTCCCTATTTACAATATCACGTCTTTATCCCTAACGGGGCAGACAGAGCCTAGGCGATAGGGTCCAGTCCAGACCACTTTTAGCGTAATGGTGGGCATTAAGTTGGAAATGATAAATCATAATAGTGATGGGTTGCTAACCGTATCGCCTATTCATATGATTCAGATTCTCGCCTATCCCTCGATCGGCTTTTACGATCTGCACGGGAAGAGAAGCAGCTGGTACATTCTGTTTTTTCTTTTCTCCCAGACCAGCAAACAAGAATGTTGTCCCTGTTTTGATTCCTTTTTCTGCCTTCTTCGGTGCAAGACTCAGGCTACTTTTACTTTTAGAAGTAGCCTTGCACCGCAGGCCTCTGCTTAGAGCCGCAAGAATGCTCTATCTGCCCTATTATAGATGAAAACATGATAGTGTATGTATATATGTGTAACTAGCGGCCCGCCCCGGCTTCGCACGGGTATGTATTATACATATAAACCTTTCTCATGAATCACTTTATCTATTAAAAAAAACCGCATCAAAATCCGTTGCGTAGTTTTAAAGATCTTAGCATACATAGGGACAGACAGCGGGAAGCGACTTTGTTTTATACTATGTAGTGATGTGTAATTCTTTTGCATAGGTATTATTTCTAAATCATAATCATGATCAGGCTGTTTTTAAGTTGAGCGCCGGATAAGCATTGACCTTGTGACCTTTTGGTCTAACATTGCCAGTGTCCATCAAAAAATAAAGCAAACTGGTTTGAAATGCCTATCCTTAAATATTAATTTTTGACATCATTCTACTTATTTACTAAATGTTGTAAACGTCTTACGTATATTGTTGTTGGATATAGTTGGTTACTAGATTCTTTTTATCATAATAATGTTATGGGCATGGATCAACGGATTAGTGCCAATAGCCATAGGCATATTATGGCTTTTCATACACGCGAAATATTTATGCCTACTACTACTACAAACGAAACTTACATCCGTGCACACGTCAATGTGTGAAAAGCCATCAAACGCACCCGAGAACGGAGGAGAGGTGCAAAGACGCCATATTGCGGACGCTGTGAGTTTGTTCTGTACATTAGTTTAGGGTTACGGGTATATTATATTGTTTCTTAAGTTTATATTAGACTAGCAGTCCACCCCGGCTTCGCCCGTGGTACACACATAGCCTATGTCACTCGGGGATAGTGTAGCTTTCCAACGGTGAAAGAATTTTTTAAATCGGCCCAGTACTTTTTGAGCCTATTCATTACAAACATACAAAAATAGGTACAAATCTTTCCTCTTTATAATATTAGTGTAGATGTAGATATGTAGTGATTGAAGGTGTATTATTTATGTTATATCGTATAAGTATATTCATAAATTAACTGTAATACTTTATAATATTTATTTTTGCGCCGCAACTGATTTTATCTGTTTATCCCTATGGTGAACTGGGAGAGAACGCTATTAGCGTTAAGTCCGCCAATTGTAAACAATTATTATTGTGGATCAATAAAGTTTTAATAAATAAATAAAATAAATTAGTATAAGTATTAAATTCTTTGCCCCTATTATGAGCTAGTCTCATTGCCAGTCAGTCCTAACCACAGAACAACATTGTTCTGTGGTCCTAACAGTATATCTAATGGGTTGTTGTGTCCTAATAGACATATTAGCCAGGCCATCGAGCTTTTTGAAACTCAACCATTTTGTGCCCATTGTGTGTAGATTTTTTGCTATGTGACTAAAACTTGCGTAGTTATACATTTTCCAGCTGCAAAGGCATCTGATGTATAGCCATATGATTAAGAGTTGTGTCTTCCGAAGCATGGAGAAGCTTAAGATAAATGCTACACGATGCTTGCAATTCGTGAAACAATGTCGGACGCTATTGCAAATCTTATACCTTCTATAAATATACTACTTGATTGATGCCAAGTCAATATAGGTACGACAGTGAGTATATTTTCAGTTCGACAGAGAATAAAAATACTTCAAGGCTTTAGATAATTGGTTTCTAAGTATATTCAGAAGGAAAAGCAGGTAACTGTGTTTTTTACTGATCTTGCAATGTCATACCTTTAATTAGTTCATCTAACAGACATAAAACAACTCTACCGAAATAGAGAGAAAAGCTTTCCTTTTTCACCCGACTATGACGAACTGCATGGTTGTGTTTCGGGGGTTAAAAAGAAATTCTACTAAAAACGTTACAATAGGCACAAAAATAAACAACCATGCCGATCGAGTCCAAATTCTCTCTCGCACTTTAATAAGAATTTCGCTGTGCAGCGGTGCTTGCTCTGCATGTTATTGCATCATGCAGTTTGCAGTTCAGTAGATTTATGTATGCGCATGTAGCAGATGAATGACCCCGTATCCTGGGTCATTAATTTCATCATCATAACACAAGTTTTAAACTTACTTTGGGGCTAGCGTAATCAGTGTGATATGTCCCTATATATTTATTTATTTATATTTATTTATCATCATAATTATATTAGGCGGTAAAAGTTATGGTCTAACAAAATATATTGTAAAATAAGAACAGAATTTGTCCGTCTAGGACAGAATCTATATTTATTATAATAATAATTATAACTGAACAACAAAAAGTTGTTGACAATAGTTTTAACTTAGAAAACATAAGCTAAACAAAGCTTATAAACATCAATGAGACCTCTCCAATCCGTCTGATGGCCAGCGTGGAGAGTGTAGGCCAAACCCTCTGGCTACTCTGGCTAAGTATGGCTCTGGTAGTACAGAGAGGGTTGTGCTCCTGTAGTAGACTAAAAAGACCTGGATGATGGATGATGAATAGTTTTAATTCGTTCGTTTTTCGTGTATGTAAGTGGCCAACACTGGTGTCAGATTTTTCAAGCTGCCTAAAGGCATCTGACATAGCTTGACGACTGCCATACAATGACAGCCGGGACCAAAGGCTTTTACGTGCCTTCCGAAGCACGATAGTTTTAATATTTAGTGATTAGACAAAATTGTATATCCTTAATTTGATACTTATAAATATATAAAAATGCTTTCTTTATATGGTAGGTAAGTACCTACTTAATTAACTCTTTGATCTCGAATTCTAAATCATGGTTGTATTGTATGCTACTTATTGCTTGTTATTGCATCATGCTGTTTAAATTTATACAGGCTATAACGCCTCCACGCATGTTTGGAATTAGTTTCGGTTTAGTATGAAAGAAACAATGAAAATATCCCTTCCATGGTGATATTTTCATTGTTTCTTATATTTTTATCACGTTTATTATTTTCATTGTTTCTTATTTATTATAATAAAATAAGGTATTTTCTTCCCGTAATAGCTGGTCACGTGATTAGGCCAAGAATACGTCATCAGTCGGGAGTATTGCCATTGTGTGTGATTGAATTACCCGAGCAAAGCGCACTTTTAACTTAACTAACCAATCATGAACTTATAATGCAATCATTAATAGATGAATCACACGATATACGAGATAATTAGTTAGTATATTACTTAAGTTTATATTCATCAACTAATAAGGGTGACGACAGGGTCAGACATGTATTAAATATTCTAATTAGTCCGTCTCGTAGATTATCCAAAAATAATGGACCCATATTTTTCAGTTTATCAAAAAAGTGAAAATTCACAAAGATACTAAGTTTCAGAGTGGGGGCTTGCGACGTCACATTAGCCGTGACGTCATGCGAAATTTAAATGCGCTGTATCTTCGTTATTTATTGTTTCTCAGAGAAAAGAAAAAATACGTGTAAGTACAATATTTTTTAATAATTTTACCGTTGGGCCAAAAATATTCTTCCAGTCGTCATGTCTATTGAGAAAGACCATAACTTTACTGAAAAGAACAATTTATGGTAACACTTTTCGCGACATTCGTGACGTACTCTTGGGCTATCGCGAGAAGAGAATACCACATTTTATTATACTATGATCCCTAGGTATAATAAATCCTATAAAAAACAAACTGGACGGATGGGAATGTCTTACATCAGTATTTTTAAAGTATTATGTTTGTTGTACATTCTGCGAGTCAGGAAGAGTGAATGCGGTGTGAAAAACAACAATGGAAAAAGTTCCATGCTATGCGACTCTAAGACTGGTAAATCTACAAACATAGTGTTTGACTGAATTCTAGTAAGTATTTGCTTGTGTAAGAGAATTCCCTTCTAACAATATAATCAATTATGGCTTCTATAGTGCGTTGGTATTTAAGATAGATAGATGAATTCGCTATTTGTAAACATATAATGGGTGTAATTCTACTTGACTTCATGGACTAACTCAGCTTATTAATACTTAGGTTTATATAGTAATTATTACTTAGGTATAAAGAATTTTCTTGACTTTCTGGAATCTTTAAAAGAAAAACTTTAAAGATTTTAGACATTCCCATAGAAATTTTGGTCACCCAGTCGGCTGAACACGTTTTTAACCCCCGACAAAAAAGAGGGGTCTTATAGGTTTCACGCTTATTACTACACGCAGCAAATTGAATGTCGTTTGTATTCCGACAGTGACATTGCGTTTACAATCTACAGTACAGCAATATATTGTATGCCAAATTGTGTCGTAAGTATGTAGGCAGCAATAGACCTACACTGTTTTTAATGTGTAAAGACTAAGCGAACCTTGAATAGTCCAGAATTCGCCAGTTTAAGTTAGCCAAGTGTCCAATTAGATCAAAGCCATAACTTGAGATAAGTATGTCCAATTAACGCGGCAGTGATTGGCAGTGACATGATTACTATAGTCCAGTCCAGAGTTCATTGCGCTATTTCCTAATAAGATATGATAAATCGTTCGACCAGTCGACCTACATATACATAAGTAAAGTACAAAGTGCTGGTCGACAGTTTATAATAAAATAAAATAAAATAAGTAAATAAAATTTTTTTTGGGTAACTAAAAAAATTTTACAATATTTTGTTGCCGGAGCCTCCTTTTAAGCAAAAAATATGCTTGTGCCAGGAGACTCCGCTCTTTAATATCTCTAACTTTTTATATTAATATATGTAGTTAACCAAGTGTGTGGATGTGTATGCAGTGCCGGTTTTAGCTCTACCAGCGCCCCGGGCAAGATTTTACTGCCCCCCTCCCCTCCAAACTGCAATTCAGACTTAGGCTTCAATCTTATAGGATTTACCTGCCGACGGCGGGGGGGGGGGAGGGGGTGCAAGTACGATATAGGATTCTTCAAAGCCGCCCTTTTGTAAACAAAGGGAGGGAGGGGGGGGGGGGTGCATACAGATAAGAGTCTAGGAGTTGCCGCCATTAACCAGCCGCTATTTATATATTTATTATTACCTGTGGGCAAGGGGGGTCCCCTTGCCCAAAAACGCCCCCTGTCGCCCCTTTGTATCTGGCGCCCTGGGCGTCGCTCAACCGCGCCCTACCCTAACGCCGCTACTGTGTGTATGTGTGTGTGAAGTTTAAAGGGAGATTTTCCCTCCCATCGTGTGTAAAAAGTGTTGTGTTTCGTGGAAACGCCCACTTCTGCCATCGCAACTAACGCCAGGAAACAACTAACAGGAAATTAATATACTTACCTCGGAACAGTTGGAAGTTTGGTAAAAAGTGTCATGTTTAGAGATTTTTTTGCGGGCGGAATATCTTTATGAATATATACTTATCCCGTGGGCCGTGAGCGTGACCAAAGGGCTGAAAATTATCTGGCACAAAGAATCATCATTGCAATACAACGTGACAATGCTGCCAGCTTTGTGGCTACGTTGCCGAGGGGATCTTAGTGGGATTACATAAATTGTATTTTTTTTATAAAACTAAAAAACTTTCTAAAGTAGGTAAGTCTTATCTGTTATGTCTTTATCTCTAATGGGGTAGCCTAGATAGAGAAAATGATAGCTAAGTCTCCGCTTAACAAGCATGTACCTATAGCATTTATATCGATTAGGTATACATTTCAGTATAGATTGCTAATTGTAAGTCCATATTTTTTCTAAAAGGATTCCGTGTCGCCGCCATGGAGGACGCCATGTCAATTCATCATGGATATTTAAGACTTGTACAATCGTAAGTATATAACACTATTATAATGTTAATTCTCAATAAAAACTTTGCAATGTGAGACGTAGATTGCATTGATATAACAATTGCTGTTTTCTGCCGTTCAAACAGTATTGTTTGCGTAGGTATACCTACCTACGTGAGTGACGTAGGAAGTGACGACTGACGGACGAGTGGTCATTTCACCGACACACGCGCATGTAACGAGAACAAATGTTAGGTATTTAAATTGGAGCAAAAATAGTCGATGTCGTATGTTCTTGAGTATCTGTGGGGAGCTCAAATATGCATGTCAATGGTGGTGGGTGACCATTGACATGCATATTATATTTGGAGAAGGATGCTAAAGAGCTTGCGAAGTGGAGAAGAAATAGCCGGAACAGTTTAAACGATTTGGCTATAGTTTACGACCGGCCGCCTGCCTGACGTATAATCCCTCCTTGAGTGAGAATGCAGATATAGCACGAGATGTTTTGCTTAGTCCTTTAGTCGCCTCTTACGACATCCACAGGAAGAGATGGAGTGGTCCCATTCTAGGCCGGAAACCACTACGGCACGCATTTCAGATGCCTTTATGCAGTTTCAAAAATCTGACACCAGTGTTGGCCCCTTACACACAAGAAAATCAAAACAAACGGCCGAGTAACCAGGCTAGGTCAAAAATGTGTTGTTTTTACTAGCCTATGTTGTCCCAATGTCGGGAAACTCCTCGCTTCCATTTTTACATATATCTAACTCAAATTATATTAAGGCCGTACCTGAATTTTCCGGGGTCCAGTGCTGCCCCCATTTAAAATAAATCATTTCAAAGAAAACGGAGACATCATTTAAAATTTTGCAACTACCAAGTCTTAGATAACCCTTCGAAGTATTTTATGAACTACTGTTTACAATTTAAAGTGAGAACGTTAAGCTTTACTACGCACAATTGCGAAAAACGGCCACTTTTGGCTAATGTGCGTAGTAAAGCTTAACGTTCTCATTATAAACTGTAAACAGTAGTTCATAAAATACTTTAAAGGGTTATCTAGGACTTGGTAGTTGCAAAATTTTTAATTATGTCTCCGGTTTTCTTTGAAATGATTTATTTTAAATGGGGGCAGCACTGGACCCCGGAAAATTCAAGTACGGCCTTAAGTACATTTACTAATAAAATAAGAAGATTCCTTATTTGTACATCGTCGATGGTTGTACCTCTAGAATAATTAATAAGGTACCTATACTTAGCTCAGATTGCAAACAAGTTACTTAGTCGTTTTATTTTATTGGTTTTAATCGTAAATAATTAATAAACTCCTATGTAGGTTTACGTACTGTAAATACCTAGTACTTATCGAAAAGTTTTTTATTTTCGACTATTCTATTATGACACAAGATAATTCAGAACATAAGTAACAATAACATTCTATTATATAACTATTCTCAAATATGTGTTATGTTGCTTTTCGTGTTTTTAGACTCGACAGGTGCCAATTTTCACTAAATGTTGGGCGCAACGTGACTTCAGAGAAACTACGTGATACGCTCCCTGAGATATTTTTACTTATCCTTTTATGCAGTATCGGAACTTGATGAAATTTAATAGGACAGGAAGGAAAATAGACAATAAGTTTCGAAAAAAGAGATAATTTTTTCGTAAGTAAAAGCTTTTATTGTGAGGCCCAAGGCCCAAATGTAATAAGCCCAAACTCTATGGGGTTGCGTCGTTTAATTACAGGTTTCCTACAGCCACCTTCTGGCTCCATCATTAGTGATCTAATGATGGAGCCAGAAGGTGGCTTCTTGTTACAATAATATTGCATTGTCATCTGATTTACATTGGCATACTTACAAAATTTTATTTCAATCGGGAAACGGGAAGTGGCTCAAATTTAACTTGTAAGATTTGCCTCAAAAAACAAAAAAAACAACAAACAGGACAAGCTAAAATTAACTAAAAGCTTGTATAAAAATATCATCAAATTACGCAGTAATTTTGAGATTAGAACATGATAAAATTGGTCAAGCAAGCAAGGGTGTTTTTTAATCGACTTTATAAATTCGACTGTATTTTAATGTATGTTTGTTACGCGATATCTTCGCCAATTGTGAACCGATTTTGACGATTCTTTTTTTATTTAAAAACCTTTTCTACCAAGTTGGTCCCATTATATTTGGTGAAGATATGATGAAGAACTTTGGAGATATGAAAGAAACTCCTAAAAAAAATTAAGTTTCAGTTTGCGAACCAAATAGAAAATAATTAAATTTTTAACAAGTGCTAATTTATTGTATTTCTTGAATACTTTCTGTTTTAGTAAGTAAGTATAATTCTGAGGTGATTTGGAGGCAACTTCGCAATGTTTTTCTATCGAGAAAATTTTAAGCAATCGTGTTTTCGAAACATATAATGTATAGAGTTAGTCCTGACCTTTGCTGTGTTTTTATTTCAAAGTGAGTATTTCGTTACTATTAATAATATTTAAGATCGCTCTACGTACTATTAGGGTCATACATACGGCCCTTAACATTGTTCATATTTTCGTCCATTCCCTGAATCGGCTTTAACGATTTGCGCGGGAAGAGAAGCACCTGGTACATTTTAAGTGTTTTCCTTTCTTCCAGACCAGCATGAAACTTGCACTGTGTAAATGGGCCTTAACACCAGGGGTTCAAAACGCGGGTTGCGGACCCCGAAGAAATCTTTTCACGCCCCTATTAATAATATAATCATAGTCAGGTCTTTTTTAGTCTCCACTGCAGGAGCACGACCCTCTCTATACAACCAGAGTCATATATTAGCCAGAGCAGTCAGAGGTTTTGGCCTACACTCTCCTCGCTGGCCAAACGGGTTGGAGGGGTCTCATTGATGTTTATAAGCTTTGTTTAGCTTGTGTTTCCTAAGTCGCCTTCTACGACATCCACGGAAAGACTTGGAGTGGTCCTATTCTACTCTGCCGGGAACCACAAGCCGGCCGGGGCCCTATTGAAGAATCTCAAATGTTGTCTGAACCGTTTGTTGTCTGTTTTTGAGTCAAAGGTGATGATCGCGAGTGTTATTTTTAAGCTATTCGAAAACAAATCCGGGACTTGTTATTTTTAATAACTACCTACTTAGAAATATTTATAGTTAGCATGTTGTTTTGTTCGTTTATTATCTGGATTGGAATATCTTTCCGATAATGAGCTAGCAACGGGTAAAGTTCCATAGCGGTGGGTACGGTGTGTCAACTGGTCCGGCTTCTTACATTATTATCAACGTGATGGGCGGGGTTCGAAGCAGTTCACATTATCACGTCTATTTTTAGAATTGACGTATGTCTTTGTTTGATCAAACTATCTTTATTCTAGACGGCTTAACAAGATATAGTTTTTATAACTAAAACCTTACTGTGGGAAGATTCTTGCTGGAAAGTACGTTTATCCAGTTAATGCAAACACAGCAGGGAAAAACAGCTTCTAATGTGTATATTTTCGAAATGTGCTTATTAAGCCCTTTCATTTGATACGGTATCATTCGATTTATTCTGTTTTTTATTTCATTACTATATGGGCTATACAGGCTGACTTTTTAACAATCACCCAAATTTTTGGAGCAGGTTCAGTCCATGATACTGTATTATATAAAAAAAGTTATTAAAAATCGATAAAAAATTACAAAATCCGTTTAGCTAAGCGCTGAATTTGTATGGGAAGGCGAATTTTTATTTTAGTTTTTTCGTTAATTGTTTGTAAGGAAAGTAGTTCAGTGTCGTGGACTGAACTTGCTCCAAAAATTTGGCTGGTGGTTTAAAAGTCAGCCTGTATAGGGCGCCATATTTAATTTCCTGTGATGTCATACATATAGCCTATACCCAGCGGACAGCCACGACGCTTACCAACGATTCCTCATTTGTTAAGTTACCATGGACATCATAGAAGATACGATACAGACAACCATACATACATACAAGCGACGAAACACATTACCCTCATTTTGGCTTTGCTCATTTTCTCAGTACCTACCTAATACGTTTTATTAGTACCTACACTGTTAAAAATTATGTAATTTTACATAAAATTAAGTATGTTATTTTACATGCAAAAAAACTACATAAACTTGTAAAGTTCCCGAAAAATCTGGGAAAAATATGAAATTTTATATAATTTTTGTCATTTTCACATATTTTTCCGTAAATTTCCCAGATTTTTCGCTTAAATTTTAACAGTGTACTAAACTTAAGTAAAATTTTAGTTTGATTATAAGTAGGTAACTTTTTAATTTGCAATAGACTGTATTTCGACCAAGATAAAAATCTATATTGGCAAATACACTTCGTGACATTTTCAAATCTCTTGCGTTAATTTTGCTATTTGGCATAGTATGAATGACGTTAGTAGATACTATAGATATTCATTATGTGATAGAGTTACGATTAAATGTAGACTTCCTGATTGGACAGAGTCGAACCCGTTCACTAGCGGGCTAGCGGGAAGCGGCCTTGGCAACCGGTCGCTCAACACAAAGAGATAAAGATTTGCCGCAGATTCCTTGCATACGAATGTATGTAGATATAAATAACTATAATCTGTCTCAACAAAGACATTGTATAAGACAATCGGAAATTAAAAGGAAAAGAAAATAGAGTACGAGAAAAGGGCAATCATGGCTAAATGATACTTATAAATTGAACTGTGGATTATATAGTACCTACAAATCGTCCACTATTAGGCCTCGTCTAGACAGATTCAAATAATATCTACAATCAACGGTTATTTATAAAATAACAGGCAGCCAACCTCGGCTTCGCACGGACACAGTATCTGTGGCACGGGTATGTATTATACATAAAAACCGTTCACTTAAATCACTCTATCTGTTGATGAAAATCGCATTAAAAAGCGTACATACATACCTACATACAGAGGGACAGACGGGGCGGAAAGTGACTTTGTTTATAATGTATTGATTTTATGTTTAAATATTAAATAGCCGTGTGTTTTCCAGCATAGGACCACTTCAAGTCTTCCCGTGGATGTCGCAGTAGGCGACATAGGAAAACAAGCTAAACAAAGTTTATAAACATCAATGAGACCTCTCCAACCCGTCTGGCTGGCCAAATCCTCTGACTAGTCTGGCTTATATATGGCTCTGGTAGTACAGTAGTGGTCGGGCTCCTGCAGTGGAGCCGGAAAAAAAGACCTGATAATCATGATTTAAAGAGCAATCTACTCATAATGCGTTATGGTTAGCATGCAGAATCCTTCGGCTTACGCTCTACTAACTTATAGTTGGTAATTAATTGCATATTAGTCATAGAAAATCTCATAATATATAATACCTAAAGTTAGCTAAAACTAGAAACAACCTAAAACTAAAAACCTTAAAAAATATAATATAATAACTAAAATATATTATTAAAAGGAGTCCCTTTAGGCAAGGTTCCGAAGATACTGGCAGCGTTCCCCCTTTGAATAGCTAGACTGATTCTTTGTCCGAGGTAGCTGCCAGCTCTTCGGTCTCCTGTGATGTCGACTAACCTTTTTGCTATTTCCTTAAAAAGCCTTATAGCGCTTGGACCCCACGGACCAAGGGTCTCGACACCGAATGGAACAAAATCATATTCGGAGCCTAGACCCCTGTATTTACATGCTTTAGCTTTTTCAGCCGCTTCACAAGCCGCACCAGCTCTGTTGTTGGTTCCATGTAGATGGGAAGGGGCCAGCGTGTCTGAACAGGTTGCATCCCATACCAGCACCCGGCCCATCTTCCATGGAATCAAACTCATACCGTCCGGTCTCTTGCCATCATCTCTTGCAATACCAGTCGGCTCAAGTAGACTTGGCACGTTGACGGTGGCAAGGGACCGGCGTATGATATCGTTAAGAGCGGCATGTCTCGAGAAGCGGCCTGCACTTTTTTGGCATGACAGTCCGTGATGTCCTAGCTTGTCGACATCACTGCCACAGGGACATTTATGAGGAGCGCAGACCGGAACCCCAAGCCGTAGACAGGTTGCGATTCGGAGCGTGTCAGGCTCAAGAAATGTTCCTGTATTTGACGAAGGGTACGCGTGAAGCCAGTAGCCGGCCTCATGCGCACCCAAGGCCAAAAGCCTAGCACGCGCCGAACCCGTACTACAGCTCAAAAGATTGTCGTAAGTCAATTTGCAGTTTATGTCGTCCCAGCTCCTCTGTGAATTTTGAGAAACTGGAAAATTTTTACCTGCGCATGCAATTAAGAAAGCGTTTCTAGCTACTTCCAAGCCAGCAATCTCAAAGTTTGAAGGGGATGCCCTTAAACTTTTACTTATGAGATTTGCTGAACTATGGACAGAAGATAGAAAGGCTGGTAAAGCGACACTGGAAATTTTGCGAATCCCTAAACCACCATAACGGATGGGTAGGGACGCTTGGGTCCAAGATTGATCGTTCAGCTGCATATTAAGAATCGATTCTAAAAAAATTTTGATTAAGTCGTCTACTCGTGTCAAAAGATCTGGGTGATTCCAAAAGGAGCAGCAACGGAGCACGTACGTAAATTTTGGGACGAAAAGACAGAATTTTAAGATGCAAAGTGCATAATGTGGACTAATTTCAAGGAGACGGTCAGCAGAATTTTGAAATTTAGTAATTGAATTATTAATATATTCAGAAATAGATTCATCAAAAATTGGAGAACCTAAAAGGTAAAGGGAATTACTGTTAACTATTTTAATATTTGGAGTCAAAATATTAAATTTTTGTTTTACGTCATTTAAATTTAAGTCGCAGTTATTTATAAAAAGTTCGCATTTGCTAAAATTAAGCTCCAAACCAATGGCTTCAAATTTATTTTTGATTAAAAAAAGGTCCGAAAACACAGTATCCACATCACCTCCTAGGGTTCCGTCATCTAAATACCAAACGTTGAATTTAGAATTTAAAATTTTGACTATCGGATTTATAGCCAAACTAAAAATTGCAGGCCCAAGGGGATCACCCTGTTGACAACCTACTTCCGAGGACAATTCATTAGAACGATATAACAATTTTGTTGGGTCAGCGTAACTGAGAAGAAGATAATTGTATATTTCCGGTATATGTTGTTTTATTTCAGTCAGCAGGGTATCCCTATTTACCGAATTGAATGCATTTTTGACATCGATTTTGAGCAACACGTCAGGCTGTCCGTAAGTTAGGAAAGAGCGTAGGGCATGGACGGCTGCCTCACAACCTCCTTTTACACCGAAGCCTAACTGTACTGGTTCAAATTCCGAATTTAATTTTGGTAAAATATGTCGAACAGCAATTTTGGAGGCCAGACGTCGTAGTGTTGATCCAACAGCAATTGGTCTCACCCCTCCGTCCTTTTTGGTGAGGGCAATGAGGTTCGCGCCAAAAAGAATGGGAACAATTTCTGGATTGACATTACCGGAATACATGAAGTTGATTAATTTAGTGATCGAATTTACAAGTTGCTTACCTGCATCACCCACAGAATGCGATGACAAGTCTTTCAAATGTTGGGGTGAGATTCCATCCAAACCTGCAGCCGAACCTGGTTTAAAAGATAAAATGGCATCCGAAACATCTTTGTTTTGAATTTGAAGGCATGCTTGCCTTGCTGTTGGTGGGTCGAGAAAATATGGGTTTACTGGAGCTGGAGGATGTTTTGTCCGTAAGGCCTGAAGGGTGTCAGGGGTATCTGGTGATAGCACGTCGTTGGAGAACAAAAGTCGAGCGGCACCTTTGAGATCTCCGTCACAGATTTTATTTTCGATGAGTTTGTTGCGATTACGAGGGGCATCATGTTTGATTAGAGTTGCGGGAGAAGGCGAGGAGCTTACAGCACAGTTATTCTTAATCTTTTGTGTCAAGGACAAATTCGGTTCATCAGTTTTTATTATATGTAATGTGCTGTATGAAAATAAAAATAGGTTCTGCCAGTCTTGAGTGCAATTGCTTAAGTAACATTTCTGGATTAATTGTGACAAATGTGTAGCAACGGTTATTCGAGCTCCTCGAGGGATTCTTTTAACTATGGGTATACTATTTTTCAGATGGCTAAGATATGTGTGGAAAGGAGACGGATCATTGGCTACATAAGTAGGCGCACTCGGAATAATGGGATGGATGTCTAAAGGTGAACTGTTTTGGCTAATACATTTCCTGTGTGTTTTTGTGGTGTGTATGTTGAGGCCTTTCAAAGATTTGAAAGATTTGTTGCATTGTGTACATGTATGGGTCGCGTTCGACGTGCCATCACAAGATTGGGTAACGGACTGCATTCACAACAGTTAAATATATTTACAAAAAAGAATAACTTAAAACAAATTTAAAAACATAATAAAATAACTTAGAATGTTCACTGAAAACATAAAAGTCAGTCAAAATATGACGGCTGCTTGTTTTGGTAACAATACGCATGCGTCGTAACGTAGGTGCGTCACAGGATGGTCTTGCAATTGGTCGCTGCAGTGGAAGAGACCTAGCGACGCATGTCGTCGCCAGGACAACCGATGGCGGCCTTAGCAACCGCGTCTTGAAAATATCATACGCGGATTAGAAGGTTTTAAAGACTGAACAGTGACTGTGGTTGGAACAACAATAAAATCCACATGCCCACACATAAAACATAACTTAAAAAACTTTTATATGCAAGTCTGAGCCGTCAGGAAATTATACTGGCTTAAAAATAAATATTTTAAGTGACCTGAGCCTGCTTGTGGTATAGGTATGACAGATCTCAATTTAGCTTAAATTATATATATGTTGTCCGTTATGAGTGTCATTCTGAATTTCGACAGTCAATTATTCCGACAGAGTCTCAATTTTGAAACAGTAGTTCGTCTACTCTTTGCTTCGACAGAACATATATTCGACTAGCATTAGTCCGACGGTACCTACTTCGACAACATATGCCTTCGACGCATATGCTTATGCCCTCCGCTTCAGAACAAAATCGTATATAAATTTTAAGAAATTATTTTTTTAAAGATTATTTAAGTTTAAATATAGTCATTAAGAATCTTAATTGTTTTTTAGTCATGTGATTAAGCATGCAATTCCGCTTAAGAACGAAATATCTATATTATTTTTCAATAGAATCATTTGTTGTTCACATTTCAATTTAAACAATTTTTAAAACTGGCCGAAGTGAAAAAAGACATAAAAAGAAAGAAACAATTACAGCAGAACGAAAGGCTGCAACAACATTTGTTACTGAAAAAGGACATGGATACAATTTCTTTTCTAAGCGGAATAGCATACGTTACTCATACTCGTATACCGAATTAATAATCAAAAACACATTTAAAAATTGTTTAAATTTAAATTATCTGAACAAATGATTCTATAGAAAAATAACATAGATATTTCGTTCTTAAGCGGAATTGCATACTTACTCACATGACTAAAAAATTAATTAAGATTCTTAATGACTATAATATTAGGTCCTTACATATGAAATTGCCGTTCAGTATCAAAAAAGTAAAACAAGTTTTTTTTAATGAAATTATTATTTAATCAATCGAAGTATGCGCCGTTGTTATCGATACACTTCCGCCATTTTATAGGCAGATCATTGATACCTTTGGAAAAAAAATCCTGGGAGCGAGAGTCTATGAACTGTTTGAAGGCGGTTTTGACTGCCTCATCAGATTTGAAATTTTTTCCTTGTAAAAAGTTATCCAAATTTTGAAAAAATGGTGGTAATCGGTTGGGGCAAGATCTGGAGAGTATGGTGGGTGACGCAGAGGTTCCAGTCGCAGCTCCTCTAATGGCGATCGTTTGATGTGCAGTGTGTGGTCTAGCGTTATCCTGAAGGAGCAGTGGGCTAGAGCAATTCATCAGTCTCGGTTGTTTAATGGCGAGCTTTTCCATCATTGTTTGCAATTGTTGGCAATACAAGTCTGCAGTAATCGTCTGGCCTGATCTCAAGAAGCTGTAGTGGATAACACCAGCACTGGTCCACCAAACACTAACCAGAATCTTCTTTTTGGTCAGTTTTCGCTTAGGGCAAGGTTTTGCCGGTTCTCCAGGGTCAAGCCATTGTGATGATCGCTTCCGATAGTTGTACAGGATCCATTTCTCATCACAAGTCACAATACGGTTCAAAATCCCCTCTTTATTGTGGCGATTAAGCAAAAAAAACGCAGCAAGCAACGCGTGTTTGTTGGTTTGCTTCAGTCAATTCGTGCGGTACCCACTTTTCGAGTTTTTTAATTTTTCCGATTTGGCGCAAGTGGATAAGTAAGTATCGTTTTGTCACTTACGCCGAAGGCTGCTGCTAATTCAGAAGTGGTTTGAGATGGATCCGCTTCCACTATCGCCTTCAATTCTTCGTTATTCACTTGAGTATCAGGTCGTCTACGAGGCTCATTGTGTAAATCGAAATTTCCAGAACGGAAACGTTGCAACCAAAAACGCACCGTTCGTTCGTTAGCGGTGCCTGGTCCATACACGTCGTTAATTCTTCGAGTCGTTTCTGCAGCACTGGTGCCACGGTGGAACTCGTATTCGTAAATACCGCGAATTTTCAATTTGTCCATAGTTGTTGTTATAGCAATGTTGAAACTAAAACAAATGATGTTAATACAAATGAAATACGAATTTTAAAACAATATTTTTCTGGCTTTATTTCGAAATAAATTTGAATTTAAACTTAAATTATCTTTAAAAAAATAACTACTTAAAATTTATATACGATTTTTTCTGAAGCGGAATGGCATAAGCCACTCATATATGTTAAGTCACATATGTTAAGAAGATTTAATAATATTATGTTACAATTTAAATTATCTGATAAATGATGAAACTTTACTATGATTTGGGACCAGACTGATTAATTAAAAACATAACTGATTGCTATTTTATAGTTTTATTTTGTAATTATTGACACATTTCACAGCAGTATTATGTCGAAGGTAGGTTTCTTCGAAATAGAGACCCGCCGAACAAGTGCATATCGAAGAAGGGTTCTGCGAAGTAGTGTTTTTCGAAAGTGTGTGTTGTCGAAGTAGGTACCGTCGGACTAATGCTAGTCGGATATACTCGTATGTTCTGTCGAAGCAATGAGTAGACGAACTACTGTGTTTCGAAATTGAGACTCTGTCGGTATAATTGATTGTCGAAATCCAGAATGACACTCGTCCGTTATGCCCTTCTCTTATGCAGGTAGATAGGTTAGTTATACTACGGAGTACTTGTATCCTATGCTGTAGTTATAGGCACGAGTATGTTGGGTCGCTCTCCTTTCTGGAAGGAGGCTGACGACCAAACAGAGTAGGCCTGTTGTGGTGTTGACTACATACATAGGAAATATTTTGTAAAATATTTCCTATGTATGTAGTCAACACCACAACAGTGGTGGTAAACATAAACAACTGGACTTATTTGTACACAAGTTCTGAGAAAATAATAACAAGTTGAAAAGGTTATTTATAAATCAACAAATTTATCTTACTATTAGATATTAAGATTTTCCACTACTACTACTTTCGTGTGTCTATGGATTATGAAACACAAACACACACATATCCATACACAGCCCTGTGGCTATTTTGATTTTTCATCAAGATTAATCTGTCTTATTACCTACCTATTTGGTCAACTACCCATGTATGAATAAAGTGTTAGAGATAAGAAAGAGCGGTCTCCTGGCACAAGCAAATTCACAGAAAATTTATAAATTAAATACTAGTAAGTTTAAAGTTCAAATACTAACTACTTAGTAATTATTAATATATTAATTTTGCTCCTACTTTGGCTACACTTGTCCCTGCACCACCTGTCGGTTGACTGGTAGAGAAAGTTTGTAATAAAGTTGAATAAATAAATAAAAATAAGTATGTAGTTACCAAATAAAAAAAATGTTTTTTAATTTTATTTTTATAAATGAAGAAAATGCTATGGCATAGTTATTGGCAAAGTTGTAGCCTGAAATCTTCTTATAAAAGATCTAAGTTCGGTTCAGACACTATCAGTCTTATATTTGGGTGGATACTGGTAAACCAAGTAAGTACCTACCTACTAAAGTTAGTTCAAGATTTAAAATAAATAAATAAGGATAAATCACATTGAGCTAGTCCCAAACTAAGTTTACATTTGTATTAAATGAGATACTATCTCTATATTTTATAATAAATACCAATAAGTCAGTAATAAACACCCAAGACCCAGGACAAATTGAAAATGCCATTTACTTGCCCTGGCTAGGGCAAACCCAGAATACCTCTATACTTTGCGAAAGTTCCTAGCGGCACTTTCTATTTTTTTTTAAAGGAGTTATATGTACCAGTAATGGTGTGTTTACCTAAACCTACTGGACGCCAGTAACACCAGAAGGTCACACCAGTCAATGACAGGGGTGCCCTGCAGACCATGATGACATGATGACCCAATTCTGACTGGTCGGTTGGGAAAAACTGAAAATGTCCTGTGTGTCACCTACTCATAAACAAAATTACTCAATGCATATTTGTTATAATTAATCATTATTATATAAACGCAATCATTCAGCGATGACCAATGCTGTTTTTCTATCATGTGATATAGTGCATTTTAATGTTATTCATAAATCATAAAGTATATACTTAAGTACATAGGTATTACAAGTTCCATTTAATTTTTTTTTTATTTAATTTTGAATTAATTTTCCTTAGAACATAACAAGAAGTAGATAAAACAAGGTGACTTTTTATCGACTGGCAAAATTTTTGGAGCAAGTTCAGTCCATGATACGTTACTAAACTACTTTCTATAAAAATCAATAAAAAAATTTCGTCCTATACAAAATCCGTTTGGTTGAGCGCGATTTGTATGGGAGGACAAAAAAATATTATCGATTTTTAACAACTTTTTTATAGGAAGTAGTCCAGTATCATGGTCTGAAGTTGCTCCAAAAATTTTGCCGGTGTATTGTCGAGCAGTTTAATAACATACGTGCACTATTCACTTGATATGTTATTTTTAGGTAAACTTAATTTTAACATTAACATATTAACAGTGTTTATTTATGGAGGTCTTACGGGCGAGGAAAAAAAGATAAAAAGTCACCCTGTAGATATATAGTTTTTAACACTTTCAGTGTAGATAGAGCCTGTCGCAAGTAGATAGGCGAAGCCAGAAGGAGGGTTATGTATGTATGTTCATCTGTTCCATAGTATCTTCTATGATATCCATATATCCAGATATGATACTATATATCTCCTAAACCTTGACAAATGAGGTATCGTTGGAAGGGTCTTGGCTGCCCGCTGCTGTTTACAGGCTGTATGACACCCTCTACCTATACAGGCTGACAGCCAAATTTTTTTTTTTAATTAGAGATTTGAGTGCGTTTGACCTCTATCTAGCCTGATGGGAAGCTAAGATGGGGTCTAAGCTGTAACACGCAGACTCAAAAAATGCCTATTCACTCTTGCCTTGAAAATCCCTAAATCATATGTAATACATACAAACATACATAACCCTCCTCCTGGCTTTGCCTATCTCCTTGCGACAGGCTCTATCTACACAACTATCTTGGAGAAACTTCAGACCATGATACTGAACTACTTTCCATAAAAACAATTAACGAAAAACTAAGTTATAAATTCGCCTTCCCATACAAATCAGCGCTCAGCCAAATTTTGTATGGAAGGAAGAATGTTTAATAACTTTTTTTATAGAAAGTAGTTCAGTATCATGGACAGAACTTGCTCCAAAAATTTGGCTGGTGGTTAAAAAGTCAGCCTGTATAAAGTAATGAACTAAATAATCATCATCATTTAAGAGCGACGCTCTTGTCGGTGGAGTTTCTTCCATTCTGTTCTATCTTCCGCCAACCCGTTCAATCAATTCCGCCGTCTATTTTGCCTTGCTGTGCCCGCGACTTCGTTCGCGTGGTTGTCGGAATTTGTTATTAAAAAAAAAAAAAAAAATGTTATATAGCCTAAAGCCTTCCTCTATAAATGGACTACCCAACAAAAAAAAAATTTTTCAAATCGGATCATTAGTTCCTGAGATTAGCGCATTTAAACAAACAAACAAACAAACTCTTCCGCTTTGTAATATTAGTATAGATAATTCGCATAAAATTATCATGCCGTATCAAGTGTCCCAATATATTGCCTCGCCTATTTCCGATTACCTCGAGTATGTATCTCTTATCACCTACTCTATTTAAGACCTCTA
Source organism: Acrobasis repandana (assembly GCA_963576875.1). Classification (NCBI taxonomy): domain Eukaryota; kingdom Metazoa; phylum Arthropoda; class Insecta; order Lepidoptera; family Pyralidae; genus Acrobasis; species Acrobasis repandana. Next base: position 8,719,459 of record OY756238.1, read on the forward strand.
CATTTGTTACTTTATCCTTCCAAATAATCCTTTCTAACCTTCTCCAGCACCACATCTCAAATGCTTCCGACCTTTTCGTTTCCTTCTTCGTTAGTGTCCACGTCTCACAGCCGTATAGAACAATGCTCCAGATGTACACCATAATTATTCTTTTTCGGATTGATTTTGTAATATGTGATGTAAATGTAAGTAAACTTTTCTTTTTATTAAAGCTGTTTTTGCCATTGCTATTCTCATTATTATGTCTTGTGTGACATAAAATAATCAAATCAAATCATAAACGGCTGAATGAATTTTTATAAACCATACTCGAGTTGTGATATATATGTCGCAGCTGGATGGTATAAACCGCTAATACACGAAACCTCTAGTTGTTTGGCAATACAGCTCGGTTATGTTAAACAGCCGAATATTGTTCAGCTGGATTGTCTAAGATTGCGCAACGTGTTACGTTCATTGAAACCGCTAACCATCTTTCCAAACAGCTAGCGGTTTTGTAAAACAGTAGCGGTAATCCGCTGTTTGACGCAACCGTTAAACAATCCAACTGCGACACATGCATGATAAGATTCGACATTGAATTTCATTTCCCAGAAAACTATTTACGGTTTTTATTGCTATAGGTTTGCTCTAACCTAGTAAAATGGATAGAACTTTTCTAGCACTCGCGGGCCGCTACCGCGGCACGCTCGCTTCGCTCGTTCGGCTCGTGCGTGTGTTGGTCGCAGTTCTAACCTAACCTAACCTATAGGTTTGCCCTATCCTAGTAAAATGAATAGAACATTCCTAGCACTCGCTAGCCGCTGCTGCGGCACGCTCGCTTCGCTCGCTCACCATTGCCACTTCGTAGGCATTCTAAATTGTATATAATTTCTTTAGATAGAATGTTCAACAACTTCTCTAGCCGCATGGATGAATACAAGTCGTTCATTTCATTCCGCTTATTAGGGTTCGCTGTTTTACAAAACTGAGCTGTAATGCCAAACAGCTAGAGGTTTAGTGAATTAGCGGATTATACCATTCAACTGCGACATATATATATCTAACGACATGGTAGAAATTTTGAAAATTTTAACATTTACTATATTTTTTTTGTCCCCAGTTCCATGAGTTAGTATTTTTTCTTATATACCTACTTATTGTATAATCGCAATGTTAAAATTTCCAAAATTTCTTCCATGATGTCAAATGAGTTGAGATATACAACTCATTTGACGTATGTTTTATAAAAATTCATTCAGCCTTTTTATACCTGCAGGAGCCCAAACTTGGTATGTTTTGAAAATGCTTTTTGTTTTTTCACAAAACAGGTGACTGAAAGGTAATGATGTAGTATATTTCTAGAACCAGCTTATTTATAAAGCCCTTTCATTTGATACCCCGCATGACAGGTTTTAGAAAAAAAAAATTCAAATGCCATACAAAATCTTTATGACGTCATATTACGTCACTCCACCAATTTAAAATCGACAACGTCACTTTCCCTACTCAGGAAACATCACTGAATCCAATGATACCACACTACTCAGTCCAACGAAAATATATTTTTAGAGTTCCGTACAAAAAATAAAAAAACGGAACCCTTATAGGATCACTCGTGCGTCTGTCTGTCCGTCCGTCTGTCACAGCCAATTTGCTCCGAATCTACTGGACCGAATCAGGTGAAATTTGGTACAACGCCGCTAAAGAAGTTTTCACTTAAAAACGTGTTTTTTCAGTGTTTTAAAACATTTTACGGAAATACAGAACCCTTCATTATGAGTTTATGAGTCCGACTCGCACTGCCCGGTTTTTATTTATTTGTTATGAACCGGTCAGCTCGACTAGTACCAGAAGGCTAAGAAAATAATTATTAAATTTTTTAACAAACAAAAAAACCAACCAACTTTATTTTCTTTTGTGGAGTTTCTTCCATATCTCCAAAGTTCTACATCATGTATTCACCAAAACAATTATCGCCTGACATACATACAAAAATAAAATAAAAACATACGAATTGATAAACTCCTCCATCGGTTAAAAAGTGCCAAAACCGAACAAAGCAATAGGAAAAGCTAGCACCTACTTTTTATCAAATTTTAATTAGATTCAGAGAAGAGATATCGCTGACATTCTTGTGTAATGTTTTGTTTATACAAGTTTTATATTTATTATGAGATACCCTCAACGGGTCAAACCAACTTTATTGCCAAATAAAAGATTTCATAACAACAGGAGTTCACCGACCTTACAAGAGATGGCGTTAGTGCAAACATTTATCTTATGAAAAGATAATGATAAAGATATGTATAAAATCTAGAATGCCTACAAGGTGGCAAAGCCGTTCCCATCAAAGATACCATAAGTAAAAGGTGTCCCTTTCTATTTTACTGCGAAAGGAGAAAGGGACACCTTCAACTTTAGGTAGGTACGAGTAGGTACGTTTTTTGGGAACGTTTGGTATTGAAACATAAGCATTATGGAAATATAAACTGAGTGTACATTGTATAAAGTTTAATTTTCAATGTTGTTTTTTACTCGTAGTCATTCTAGATTGTATCTAATTTCTTTGATCTTATATCTCCATATTCTGTTTCTTCTCATTCTTATGTAAGTAGTAGTACTTAAATATTTGGGAACTAATTTTTTGAGCTGTTATTTAAATATTCGAAATGTTATTATGATCAGTTGAAAAACATATTGAGCAGTTATTTAATTTAATGGCGGTTGATTAATTATTGTGACAGTAAAACATGAACAGTAATAAAAAATCAATTAGTCGGTTATTTTATCATATTACTGTTTCTATTTATTTTACTATTATTAGTTCTATTTATTTTATGGAAAACCTATAAGGTTAGGTTAGGTTAGGTTAGAACTGCGACCAACACACGCACGAGCCGAGCAAGCGTAGCGAGCGTGCCGCGGTAGCAGCCGGCGAGTGCTAGGTCGGTTTTATCCATTTTACTAGGTTAGGGAAAACCTATAGAACCGCTCGTTCAATTTTTTTACCGCCCATTTAATTATTTTCCTGCTCAATTATATATTGGGGGCTGATCACTGATCCAGTTCATTATTTTTTATTACTCTTTTTTGTTAACTTTACTGCTTAGTTTTAACTGCTGAACTAGTTATTAAACATGCCATTTATAATTTTTAACTTACCAAAACTGCTATTTACAACTGCCTCTTTAAATCAGTGCCTAAATATTTTATTGTATTCATGATATTATTTTACTAGTAGTGTGCATTTTTTACAGCAAGGTCAGTCCATTACTGATGATGGCATTCCATAAAAAATATTTGGCAACAGCTACTTACTATATTAATCTATGTACCTATTTTTCTCAAGTAAGTACTTATTTTTCTCAACGAAATGTCCCCACAATAGCCATAGTGGTTGCCCCTCACGTACGCCTCTTATCAGCAAAGCAAAAACATTGAATGATATAATTCGCGCTATCTGAAGCGGGTCACAGTCACAGGCCAGCGGAGGCACGGTCGCACACCCACGTTTCATCGGCTTATGTAAAACTATGTTTGTATGGCGTTGCACGATCTCTATGTCTAATAATAGCATACCTAATAGACCCAAGAAGAGAAAGAAAGAAAAGAAAAAAAATGTTTATTAACTGTTAAGGCCGTACCTGAATTTTACGGGGTCCAGTGTTGCCCCCATTTAAAAAAAATCATTTTAAAGAAAACGGAGACATTATTTAACATTTTGCTACTACTAAGCCCTAGATAACCCTGCAAAGTATTTTATGAACTACTGTTTACAATTGAAAGTGAGAACGTTAAGCTTTACTACGCACATTTGCGAAAAACGGCCACTTTTGGCAAATGTGCGTAGTAAAGCTTAACGTTCTCATTTTAGGGACTTCCAGACTGCCCAGGGGAGATCATCCCGGTGTAAGTTTCCCTGGATGAATTAAGTAACTATTCCAAAACTTTCATAAAAAAATTATAAGTAGGTACAAAAGTAGTATTAATTGTAGCGTAATAAACGCTCACGGATTTTTAAATGGTGACCTTAGAAAATTCATTTACGGAAAGTAGTTCAGTATAATGGACTCTAAACATGTTCCAAAAAGTGTAGCTACCCAGTAATTAATGCCCTTAGAGCTGAGTATTTACAATTATGGATGTGTCATTAGAAGGAGCTGTAGGTCTATCTAAAATTGGGATCAAAATGTGGGATTCAATGTGAAGTACTCAAGTTAAGCTCTAGGTAACGTACTTCATCATCAGGTCTTTTTTAGTCTTTACTGCAGCAGCACCACCCTATCTGTACTACCAGAGCCATAGCCGGTCAAAGGATTTGGCCTACACTGTGCCTACACTCTCCACGCTGGCTAGACAGGTTGGAGAGGTCTCATCGATGTTTAAAAACTTTGTTTAGTTTGTGTTCCCTAAGTCGCCTACGACATCCTTGGCAAGAATTGGAGTGGTTCTATTCTACTCTGCCACGAACCACACTGCTAATGGTAAGGTACATAAACATACCTAATATGTACCGATTGAATTTTGTTTGATCCTGACGATGTTTTGAGGAATCGCGTAACGTCTTTTAAACAACAGAGATGCATCGATGTGGCCAACAGAGCTCACAAACAATTTTGAACAATTTATGTTTGATCAAAAAGCATTAGGTTTCAAGGAGCACGTAGGTGCCTACTGCTTATTTATAAACATCTTACCTACCTACTATTTATCAAAATCACAGACAACGATCTACTCTATATTCTCGAGTAACATATTATTAATGGTAAACACAGTAATAAAAACGTTTAGGTACCTACTCTTAATTAGATTAATTAAACGATTTCATAAATAGCTTCTGTTCGTAGAGATATTTAAGAGATCCGTGAAGGCGCATCAATATAATTAAACAATTATGTTTAATTATTTTATACAAGTAAGCAACTAACTGCGGCATTTGACAAAATCAAAATTAATATACATACCTATATAAATGTTGACAATTAATCTAGTGGACGTCGACATATTACGAAAAAAATCAAAACGTTTAAAATATGAAAAGGTTAAAATGTCACCGCCATTTTAGGTCCTCTTACTAGCCTGTTGTTGATCTAAGTATACCACAGAATACATTAAGAGTACAAATCTATACTCAAATGACATAGCATAATTATGACTTCTTCCCACAAGTTTATTTGCGACCATTCCTTTGATCGATGTTTACTATCTGGGAGCACATTCTATGTAGTTTTTACTCCCAAACCAGCACAGATAGCAGTCAAAATTAAAAAAAAAATACGTTTTAAGCACAGAGTAATAATATACCTACGTACAACTAAAGTAAAACACGTACTTACACAAAAAGAAAATATAATGTAAATAAACGGGCAAGTGCGAGTCGGACTCGTACATGAAGGGTTCCGTACCACCGTAAAATGTTTTAAAACGCTGAAGAAACACGTTTATTGTATGACAACCCCTTTTAATTTTTAACTTTATTTTATTTTTAGTATTTGTTGTTATAGTGGTCATAGTAATACATAATTGGTGAAAATTTCAAGTATCCTGTTAATGCCATTATGAAGATCAAGTTAAAAACGCTGAAAAAAACACGTTTCTTGTATGACGACCCCCTTTAATTTTTAACTATTTTTTATTTTTAGTATTTGTTGTTATATCCGCCACAGTAATACATAATCGGTAAAAATTTTAAGTGTCTAGCTATTACGGTTCAAGAGATAGAGCCTGACTGACTGTGACTGACGGACAGACAGACAGACGGACAGACAGACGGACAGACAGCGGAGTCTCAGTAATAGGGTCCCGTTTGCACCCTTCGTGTACGGAACCCTAAAAAAACTAGACGTTATATTTTTGTTAATATTGACTATTATGGGAGTCTATTAATTACTAAGTCATTTCAATGAATACAAGTCCACTGACCTTTTCGTTATCCTTGTGGCAAAGTACACCATTTTAGAAGCAAAGCACGCGCCCCTCTATGTTTCTGGAATCAAAGATAATTAATTTTAATACAGGATAATGACTGAGGAATACAAATAAACGCTTTCTACAATACCTGTTATAAATAAAGATTAAAGGACAATCTGTTGTTTGATTTGGCATTGTGTATACAGGCAAAATACAAGGAAATCTTTTTCTCTTAGATTTTATTTAATATTGACAAAGAACTACATACCTACAGTTAATCAATTTTTGCGTAAACTCTCAAGTGCAAGGGTTTCGAAAACAATGCAGTTTTATCCGATTACCGAGGCTCTATATTTAATCCTTTCTGGTAAACTCACGAACATCTTTTTTCTACGATAAATAAAGATTTTAAAATTGGTTTCATTTTATTATCATCATCAGGTCTTTTTTTAGTCTCCACTGCATGACTCTCTCTGTACTACCAAAACCATATATTAGCCAGAGTAGCCAGAGGATTTGGCCTACTACACTTTCCACGCTGGCCAGATGGGTTGGAGAGGTCTCATTGATGTTTACAAGCTTTGTATAGTTTGTGTTTCCTAAGTCGCCTTCTACGACATACGGCTAATAATAAATAGATTTGATACTTTACTTCCTAATGTCTTATAGACTATGGAGTACCAAAGCCGATGCCTGCGGACTGCATCGGAATAACTTATTTCCTATTTTGAGTAAAAGCAGTTATGCTTTCGAGTTTTCTTCATTCGCTGTTTGAACGTTACATTATATACTATCCATACCACAGCAGAAATTCTGACCTCGTCGTAAGAAAATATTCTCTAATTCAAAAAACTATACCCAACGCATAGGACTTGGTTGACTGGTAGAAAAGGCCTGAGGCCTTAGACCATTGAAATTCACCCAGTAGCATAATGAAAATCGATGAATTATTTTGTTTGAAAATTACGTTTTTTAAACTTAGGTACCTACTTATTTTACTTTTTCATAGTTGTATGTTAATGTAATGTTCTAGTAAAGCCTGTGCTATCATTTATGACGCTGATGTCTTTTTCACTTTGTTTATAAGTATAAATATAAAATAAGCCGTGTGGTTCCCGGCAGAGTAGAATTAGGACCACTCCAAGACTTCCGGTGGATGTCGTAGAAGGCGACTTAGGAAACACAAGCTAAACAAAGCTTATAAACATCAATGAGACCTCTTCAACCCGTCTGGCCAGCGTGGAGAGTATAAGCCAAATCCTCCTGACTGCTCTAGCTACAGAGGGGGTCGTGCTCCTGCAGTGGAGACTAAAAAATGACCTGATGATGATAATGATAAAAATAATAAAAAGCGTGTAAAAACACTCGTGTCAACACGTCGTCTTCTTTGTCAGTAGCTAATAGTCCAAAAATACCAGCTGTCAAATCAGGTGACTTATACCGCAATCAAAACATAGTATGTTTTGATACGAGTGGCATTTGTTGCCAATTGTTTTATCTCCTAACACTTCAACTCATTTGATAAGCGTTTTCCCGTTAGTTTCACACCCGCAAAGGGATTTTTTGATAAACATATCAATGTCAATGTCTTTTAGTCAAGCTCGTGATGTAATTCGGTGACGTAGATCAAGGATAAAGTTAGATATAAAAAAGAACATTAACCAAATTAACAAGTTGCATGTGGATGAAGGGTTAAAAAAAGCGTGGAACGTACTTACGTTAAGAGTCCTCTTAACCTAGACTTTTCCCTATACAAACTTAGTCTAGCTTATTAGTATACTATATTAGTTATATACTAATAGTTTACTTGTTCTTGCTCCGTACAGTCAAAATTTGAACTTGAAAGAAAATATAAGGGTGTAGAAGTTTTCCATACCTACTATGATGGTCAAATATGATATGATACACTTTATTCCTTTTCAAGTTTATATTTTGACTATAAAAACTTGCGAAAACAGTTATATGCCTAGATAAGATGTGCAATTTCCTTAACATTACAAAATTTTGCCGAAATCTGACATCATGACAGTCGTTCCAAAATAAAAACTAGACTACGTTTGTATGGGGAAGCGTGACTCAGTGACTCTGTCGAGGGTAAAGGGACTCTTAACCACGTACCAGTTTCTTTACTTGTCGCAAAGGAGGCCTATTTCTGAAACAAGCACAACTAAGCTTCCGGACAAACCTTCGTGGTTTATGGGTGCATATAATTGTAATTATTGTTATTTTTGGATATAAATAAATGAAAAAAAAAAAAACTATTTACAGGAAAATAGGGCCGCAGATAAACGTCGACTGAGACGACGTCGATTACTTTTATGCAAGCAAGCATTTACAAGGATTTATCCTAATCTATTATTAATTAAAATGCAATGACATTTCTCAGCAAGTACAAAACAAGTATCTTTTGAAGTACTATGGTTTTGTTGAAATTACTAGTTTATTAGATTTTGGCGCCACATGTAAATCTTTACAACTCGAAACAACATCTTTTCAGAGCATGAGAGGAAAACTTATTTTAAAATAAAACCGGCCAAGTGCGAGTTAAACTCGCATGGAGAGGGTTCCGTACAATTGATTGAATTCTTATAGGTTTTCCTGTAATCTACAAGCAATGAACTATATTTTGTATTTTTTTCAAAATTTTAGGCTCAGTAGTTTCGGAGATCAGGGGGGGGGAATGGTCAATTTACGTCTTCTTTCATGAATAAAATCAAAACTAAATAGTTTTGATTTTATTCATGAAAGAAGAGATTTTACAATTATAACAAAAATATATTTGAGATCCTCATAACGAGCCCTTTCATTTGATATATATATAACACAGTAAGGTATGCAAAACTTTTTTTTTCAATTTCATAATTTGTCCCCAGGAAATGACCCTTATTTAAAAAAAATATTAATTAACTTTGCACATATGTATTAAGGTAATAGAATTACACCATTCTACGAAATTTTACCTGATTCGGTCCAGTAGATTCGGAGAAAATCGGCTGTAACAGACGGACGGACAGACAGACGCACGAGTGATCCTATAAGGGTTCCGTTTTTTCATTTTTTGTACGGAACCCTAAAAACAGTGGCTCTCCGGGAGTGCCGACAGAAGTGAAATCTTGAACAATGTGGGGTTGGTTACGGTAACAGTGGCTCTCCGGGAGTGCCGACAGAAGTGAAATCTTGAACAATGTGGGGTTGGTTACGGTAACAGTGTCGCGAGTTCAATGGTACTTTCCCCATCTCAAAAAATAGTTTTCGCTTCTAAAAGGCCTTTTCAATAAAATGTGTGTCTGGAATCTAACTATCCTATCTTCTGAATGCAGTGAATGTGCTATGTAAGTGACGCTGTAGGTGTAGTTACAATACAATACAACACAATATAAAAATCTTTATTGCACCAAATAAGTAACATTAAAAATTACAAAATTTACAGAACTTATAATTAAGGCCGTACCTGAATTTTCCGGGGTTCAGTGCTGCTCCCATTTAAAATAAATAATTTTAATTTTAAAAAATGTCTCCGTTTTCTTTAAAATGATTTATTTTAAATGGGGGCAGCACTGGACCCCGAAAAATTCAGGTACGGCCTTAAATAAGGTACAAGAGGCGGCCTTATCGCCATACCAATCTCTTACAGGCAACCATAAAGAGGAGGAGTGCAAAGTATATGAGTAAGATAACAGGTGGCGCAGTTAAAATTAAAATATATAATTAATAAATAATAACCAATAGACATTAAAATACTTATACAAAGTATATAACATCATAAATAAATAGATTTACGTAGGTAGGTATATAAATAATTATGCTTGTGCAATGTGCATCTATTCATCGATATATTGTTATTTGTCTCAGCTGTGCCGACGTCACTTGTTTACGCCTCTGAGGTCCCCGCGCTATCACTTGTTACATCATTAGTTCTTTTATTGCGCTGGAATTTTACTGTAATTTTTAATCTTGAATACACAATCAACTTAGAAATATGTTTTGTAAAGATACTCGTATCGTAAATTTGCAACAAGATATGTGCGTAAAAATAACAAATCACTTACTAAATTTCAAAAGAATAAATAAATATTATATAGATAAACACCCAAAAACCCAAGACAATTTGAAAAAGGCATGTTTCAAACTTGCCTTGAAAAGGAAACGGTTTGTTCTTAGTAAGATTAAAAAAGTTTTTTTTTTTGTGAAAGCTTTTATTGTGAGAACTAAGAACTAGGTTAGGTAGGTTTATTCCTAGTTCGATGGTGGGTTGCAGAGTGATGGCCCCGCTCGCAGATGATGGGTAGGATTGCTACAACACTTTTATTTAAACATTGTAATACTTATATTGTATACGTATGGAACCAGTCAATAAATTTATTTTTACTTTACTTTTTTTACTTTACTCAGTCAGGGCAAACCAAAAGAGCTCAAACATGACAGAATTTCGTCGTTTTATTATTGAATACCTATGGCTACCTCCCGGCTCTATCATCAGCCAAGAACCTAACTGTATGTTGTTAACTTGTTATATTGTGCTGTCATCTTGGCATGACATGTCTGCGTATTATTCAGACGTGCTCAAGTAAATCCCAAAATCTCCTAAATCCTTTTTGTTGCGGATCCACGTTGCGGATATGTCCTAATTTTATTTACGTGTTGAAATAAATAATTAAATTATTATCTTGAGTTATCTAACTGAAACCCTGTTTGAAATCAATCATTATAATTTGTACCATAGCATGTAAGAGGCACAGTCGCGCCGCGTCCGCGGTGGTGACCGGAATGGTATGTAGTAGGAATTCCGACATGCGATGTACACCTGCTCACTTTCTTCCATCAATTATGATGGGGTTGGGATATTTTGCTGGTGTAACTTTGTTTTTCAATAATTCATCACTAACATGTTGCTTATAAGATGACAAGTATTGGTGCAGTAAATGTACCCAGTTTGGGTGTGACGATACAAATATAAAATTATTTAATTTGTTACTTATCGTCGTATTTAAAGTTAATAGTGGTAGAATAAGTAAATAATAAATAAAGTTTGTAAATTGCTAATCGTCATTCAATATTAAAAAATACAATATTACGAGAAGAAAAAAACATTTTAATTATAATAATAACTAATTAAAATATGCTAAGTCAAAATTTTAAGACGTCCAAGTTCCAATACTTATGTCATAATATATAGCTTTACATTTTAAAATTTATATAACGCTATAGATGGGATATAAATATATAAGGACAAATCACACTGATTGAACTAGCCACAAAGTAAGTTTTAAACCATATCTTAAATAACTAAGAATTTTTTGGATATTTTTATTTCGGATTCCTAATTTGGGACAAATTAAATTAGTAAATTGGTATTAAAACTACATTATTATGTCAAATATAAAAAATCCGATGAGAGGTTCTTACATAGCATCGATATAATTTATTGATTAAAACAAAATTATACGTATAAAAGTATAAAAAGAGTTACAATTTTTATAAATAGACCAAAGTAACATGTACATTTGTGTTATTTTAATAACTAATATAAGTGTATTCAGTTAATAAATATATAATAATCGTTCAACGATTCTTCATGATTGTTTTAATAAACAACGACAAAATAAAAACAAAACAAAACAACAAAATTAAAAAGATGCGTTTATGTCTTTTCTATGGAGGCTCTAAAAATAAAAAAAATTAAATTTCCATTTAAAAACAAAAGTTTTTATTACTCATATTCGACACAAATACGTCTCAAAACGGCTGTTGCGCACTGCGACCGAGTACATAATAAGCTTAAAAAAAGGCAGGACTCACATAGCAAAACTGGTCAGTGACCTCAGCCTCAAGACTCTGCAGACTCTCCCGTCAGACTCCGAAGACTCGGAGAAAGAGCGCGGCGTGTGGTTGGTTTTCAACACAGATACGCACTGATCGTATTTTTCCACTTGTAGTAAGTATTGTAAAGACGACGCGCTCTGTTCTGCCAAATTAAGATTTGGATCGGAACATCGTTGTCAATCATCTGATAGGGCGAGATTTATGTCCAATGATAACACTGTAGTGTTGGTGAGGTTTTAAATATTTACCTGAATAATATGAATTTCTTCATAGCGCATGATGTAATGTAAATAATATATGTAGGAATAAAGGCAGCTGACTTAGGTAATGATAAAATGATAATACTTTACTATAAACAAATAACATTTTAATACGTAATTTTTAGGGTTCCGTACCCAAAGGATGCCAACGGGACCCTATTACTGAGACTCCGCTGTCTGTCCGTCTGTCACAGGGCTCTATCTCTTGTACCGTAATAGCTGAAAACTTTAATTTTTCACCGATGATGTATTACTGTTGTCATTATGACAACAAATACTAAATATAAGATGAAGAAAAAAATAAAAGGGGATCGTCATACAAGAAACGTGTTTTTTTCAGCGTTTGGAAACATTGTACGAAGGTGCGGAACCCTTAATGTACGAGTCCGACTCGCACTTAACCGGTTTATTTTACTATTCTATTTTTAACAAAGAATTAATCTAATATTTCTTTTGATATGACAATTGCATCAATAAATTTTAATACATTCTATTTATTTTTATTAAAATCATGGTTACAATAATTAACAAAATAAGTAATGTTACTAGGTAACACAATGAAATCAAAATTTGACTTACATATATCCAAGACCTTGCATACACAATTAAATTACGCATAGCAGGTAATATTACATGTTAGGTAGTCAAACACAAGTGTATTCCGATACAATAGGTACTTACTTCACATCTGTGTTAAGTCGTCATTTTCCAGAAATGGTAGGTATTCGTATACCGGTACATATAATGTTACGATCATTTACAATTTATGAAAGTGCCATAATTATTTCATTCTTAGGTTTTTTCTCCGTATCAAAGAATCAAACATTTAAGGCGACGTGGGTTCACAATTTGCAATACTGTGCGTGTTTTTGAAAAATCACTGTTATTAAACTACTACAGTTTATTCCTCAAAAAATTTACATAAAAATCTTAAGGATTTTCTGCAGACATCACCCACAATAGCCAAAACACAATTAAGGCTCGATAGAAAAAAATCACAAACATTTGCCTAAATTTGCCTTTATAATGCGTATTACTAATTTATACAATCACCTTTTTGTATGAAAATTATACCAAAAATGTGTTATCTAAATATCTATCCGTTTGGGCTACAAAAAAAATAATAAATAAAACACAGTGAAATATTCGCCGAGAGCGAAGAAGGGTCGGAGCCGTGCTCGACGATAAAACCAAGGCCAAAACGGATAGACATTTAGATAATAAATTTTTTGGTATAATTTTCATATAAAAAGATGATTGTATAAAATAGTAATACGTATTATAAAGGCAAATTTAGGCAAATTTAGAGGTATGTTTGTGATTTTTTTCTATCGAGCCAAAAATGCTCAATCGTGTTTTGGCTATTTTGGGTGTCTGTAGAAAATCCTTAAAAATTTTCGAAGAATAAACTGTAGTAGTTATTATATATATATATATTAATAACAGTGATTTTTCAAAAACACACACAGTTTTGCAAATTGTGAACCCACGTCACCTTAAGTAGTCAGGGTTACATTATGAACCTATTACTATTAAAACTTTATTGGATGAAGCCCTGTGGTTTCCGGTTCCGGCAGAGTAGAATAGGACCACTCTAAGTCTTCCCGTGGAAGTCGTAGAAGGCGACTTAATAAATACCATATAAACAAAGCTTATAAACATCAATGAGACCTCTCCGTCCGTCTGGCCAGCGAGAAGAGTGTAGGCCAAATCCTCTGGCTGCTCTGGCCAAGTATTGCTCTTACAGAGAAGGTCGTACTCCTGCAGTGGAGACTAAAAAATACCTGGATGATGAAATAGTACATTTTTATTTTATTTTTTTATGATGTATAACATTATTTTAAAATAAAATAAACTACAAACTGTTAGAAGCAGAATAAGTTGATTAGTTATATAAATGAGTTGATATCATTTCACATGTTTGAGATAATACAACTTTTCCATGTAATGACCTGCAAGTCATGGTCTTTGGTTATAACTTCTTATCTATGGTTATAACTAGTTTCAACTTATTTATTTCTTCATAAAATTATTAAATAAGAAAGAAACGTAAAATGTTTGTAAGTAACTTACAAAAGACAAATAAATTAAGGGAACAAATTTTTTGAGCTGTTATTTAAATATTCGAGATTTTATTATGATCAGTTGGAAAACATATTGAGCAGTTATTTAATTTAATGGCGGTTGATTAATTATTGCGACAATAAAACATGAACAGTAATAAAAAATGAATTAGTCGGTTATTTTATCATATTACTAGTTCTATTCATTTTACTAGGTTAGGGAAAACCTATAGGTTAGGTTAGATTAGAACTGCGACCAATACACGCACGAGCCAAGCGAGCGTAGCGAGCGTGCCGCGGTAGCGGCCGGCGCGAGTGCTAGGTCGGTTTTATCCATTTTACTAGGTTAGGGAAAACCTATAGAACCGCTCGTTCAATTTTTTTTACCGCCCATTTAATAATTTTCCTGCTCAATTATATATTCACTGATCCAGTTCATTATTTTTTATTACTCATTTTTGTTTACTTTACTGCTTAGTTTTAACTGCTGAACTAGTCATTAAACATGCCATTTTTAATTTTTAACTTACCAAAACTGCTATTTACAACTGCCTCTTTAAATCAGTGCCATAAATTAATCCAACTCGTGTATTGAAAACATATAAAAGTACCTTGACTTTGGAGCAGTTTTTAAAATTATAATGAAAGTTTTTCTATTTTGTTATACTTAAAATATATAGTTCAAAATTCAAAATATCTTTATTATCATAGGATATTTAAAATATCTCTTAATAATAGTCACTTTATTTTGTTTTGCACAAATGTTGACGTCAAATCGTTACTTAAAGCTAAGTTTACGCCGCTTCCTAGGCGCAAGAGCAGAAGAAGCGGCAACAAACTGCACTGCACGTTTTCTCCAAAGACGTCAACTAACAAACTAAAAACTTAAAATTAGTTATATAGATGGACAGAGATTACATTGTTTATTATGTCATAATTAAATTGAATTATAAGAATTACGAAATTTAAAATAATGTCAATTTGTAAATTTAGTATGTACCAATGTACCTAAATTATGACATGTCTAAGTATACAAACCTTTAAGAGGGACCCGCGCCAAGCTCAAGCCAGACCTTTTTGTATTTAAGATAGTCATTGGTCCTATAATAAGCCTTCTCACAAAGTACTTTCTTTACATAAGCTTTGAATTTTCTGTCTGGCATATCAAGGACCGATTCTGACAATTTATTATAAAAAAGTATACACTTCCCCATAAAAGACTTACTGACTGTATTCAGCCTGTAATACGGGCTAACTAAGTCATTCTTATTACGTAAATTTCTATCTGTAAAATCACTTACTTTATTGAACATGGAAATATTTTTCCTTACATACATTATATTTTCAAATATGAATTGTGATGCAAAAGTAAGTATACCTATTTCCTTGAATAATTCCCTCAGTGAGTCTCTCGATCCTAAATCGTAAATAGCACGAATTGCTCTTTTTTGTAAAAGAAAAATAGTCTGAATGTCGGCTGCACTCCCCCATAGAAGTATCCCGTAAGACATTAGACTGTGAAAGTAACTAAAGTACACTTGTCTAGCAGTTGCTACATCTGTCAATTGTCTTACTCTTCTAACAGCGTAAGCCGCAGAGCTAAGCCTATTAGAAAGTTTAATTATATGAGCGCCCCATTGAAGTTTCGAATCAATTGTGATTCCTAAAAAGGTAGTATTTTCAACCAGATCGAGTTTCTGACCATTAATTAGTACGTACCTACTCACACCTACCAGTAAAGGTTATAAAAATAAATTACTTTTTAACTACCTACCTATTTATAAATCGTAAGTATAATTTATTAGGAAAAACAAGCTAAACAAAGCTTATAAACACCAGTGAGACCTCTGCAACCCGTCTGGCCAGCGTGGAGAGTATAGGCCACGCCTCTGACTAATATATATGGCCCTGATAGTACAGAGAGGGTCGTGCTCCTGCAGTGGAGACTGAAAAAGACTTGATGATGATAATTTATAACAGCATGTTTTGTACACATAAGTAGACTAAATATAGCCCCCACATGACAATACTTTGAAGGAATTACCTAAGGACGATCAAAGGCATCAATATCGGAATACTTGAGCAAAAGGGTCCCATTGTCCGTTTGTCCATAGAGGTATCTATTGTACACAAACATTTGTAAAGTATTCAAAGAGCACAGTGGTGCCACCTGCTCGCTCTCACGTATGGAAACTATGAAAGGAAATATTGAAGAATATCTTAGAATTTTAATCTTTTGATATAGGGTTATCGCTTATGCCGTGTAGTTGCCGGCAGAGAATAATTACGACTGATCCTGTGGATGTAAGAGTCGATTAAAGTGTTAAACGTAATTCCCTCAATGAGTAAACTCAATGAGGCAAATAATCGAGCAGTCGCCTTGGCCAAACACTGGTCAGGTTTATTAAAATTATAATAACTTGGTTGGTTTACTGGTAGATAAGGCCAGGCTTTAAGTCCACAATTACACTTGTATTTGTGTATAAAGTTTAATAAAAAATAAATAACTATGCATATAGCAGATTGGAGAAGAAGGACGTAAACATCTCGTGCAACAACTGCATTGCTATGAGGTTATGGAAAAATCCGGCAACAAGGGGCCGATAGCAAATTTTTGGGGCCTGTGTCACTCCCCGTTTAGGTAACGAAAATGTACCTAAATTATTACTATGCGCGCAGCAGCCCCTCCGGGTGGTAAATTCAGTTATACGAATCGTTTGTCTAGAGTAATAAGAATGAAAATGGCTTGCAATGGATGTCTAGGTATCTAAACAAAAAGGTGCTGAGTTCTACGTGAGCTAAATTAAACCATATCGTTAGCCACATTGAGTAGATATTTCTTTGAATTTCTTTGCTGAGTGAGACTTCTGCACGTTGGTATTAGTATTTATTCTGCATATTTATTCAGTATATATGTGGCGAAAAAAAATTCCTTTTTGTCATCAGGCTCGTAGGTATGTTTCTTGAAGAAAATAAAATCAGATCATGGAATACGTAATTTGTTAGAAAATTAGCGAATCATCTGAGAAACGTATTCGTCCTGTATGAATTATGAAAAACTCTATTATATTTCTATTATTTATATTCTTCTTTGCTGGTCTGGGAGAAAAGAAAAAACTCATTTTCTTATCTACATTATCATTCATTGTAGGTATGTATGTATTTGTATTTATTTAATTATGTATATATATATATATATTTTTTAAATGTATGCGTATATATATCTTTATTATGAGTATATATGCATGTATGTGTATTATTTGGTATAAGTATGTAATTTTTTAATTATTTTGCGCCGCAACGAATTATCTGTTTATCCCTATGGTTGACTGGGAGAGAACGCTTTTAGCGTTAAGTCCGCCAATTGTAAGACAATTTCATTGTGAAACAATAAAGTTTAAAAATAAATAAATAAATAAAAGAAAAAACATAGAATGTACCAGCTGCTTCTCTTCGAGATCGTAAAAGCCGATCGAGGGAATGGGCGACAATCTGAATCATATGAATAGGCGATGCGGTTAGCAACCCATCACTATTATGATTTCCCTTTTCCACCTTCATGCCCACCATTACGCTAAAAGTGGCCTGGGCTTTACCGCCCTTGGCTCTGTCTACCCCGTTAGGGATAAAGACGTGATAGTGTATCTGTATCTATTTGCTCCATGGGAAAACTGGACGGTTAGCAACCCTATCCTAAGATGGATAGTCGTAAATCTAGTTGTCCTATCAGAAATAGGTGAACAAAATAGCAAGTACCTAGTGCTTATCTATTGTAGGTTCGTATTTACGCCCTAAGTGCTATAGATGAACGATCAACGATCGATGATTCAAGGAGGTTGATTATATTATAGTAACTTCTATCTTTTCTTTTCTCAGCCCAATGTATAGGCCCCCCTTTTTCGCGCCATTTTCTAGAGTCCTGTGCCAGTCGCATTCAATGCTTTCCCGTCAACCTCACAAGGTCATCTGATTAACGGGTCGGTGGTTTCCCTTCTGGTCTGTTCCCCGTGTAGTAATACCAGGCCTGTGTCACTCCCCGTTTAGGTATAGAAAATGTACCTACATTATTACTAGGCGCGCAGGTGGTAAATTCAGTTATACGAATCGTTTGTCCAGAGTAATAAGAATTAAATTGGCTTGCAATGGATGTCTAGGTATCTATACAAAAAGGAGCTGAATTCTGACGTGAGCTAAATTAAACCATATCGCTAGCCACATTGAGTAGATTTTTCTTTGCTGAGTGAGACTTCTGTACGTTAGTATTATTTATTCTGTGGTAGTAGTTACATATTTTACTTTAGATACTCGGTAGGTAATATAGGAATTTGGAGCCATTAACACAGAAGACAGTAAGAGTATCTATTACATACAATTATTGCAAAGTTGACGCTCTTAGAATTACTTAAATCTTTATTATTGGATCTTCAACACATTTAATGAAATGAAAGCTAGAAATTATTTTAAAAAATAAACAAAAACAAGCTTTTATCTAAAACAATAAAAGTGCTCCTCAAAATGAATCCACCGAGCTCAAACTCTGTAGGGTTATGTTGTTTTATCACAGAGATACCTTGGCCACCTTCCGGCTTCATCATGAGATCAGCCTAGGTCATTAGTACCATAATATTGCATTAATTATCCAACTTATACATGTATGTGAAGTTGCAGCACAATCTAATAATGGGAAGTGGGACTAATTTAGCTTGCAAGATCTGACACACACGCAACGGGACAGGACAGGACATGAATACCCTGTCCCTGTACAAATTTGCGCCCCTCACCGTCCCTCGTCATACCTCATCGACCCTTATTTACTGCATTTGAATGATAACGCATAGTAGCCGATATTTCAATGTCGCGTGACTAAACACGATTCAGTATCCTTATCTCCCGTCTAGTAAAGATAATTTTTTACAATAGCACATGAGAAATTGCACAGAATGAGGGATTGTTGTACCCTTTCTTTCTGCTTTGTGGTCATCTCGTATCAAATGTGCATTAAGGCGACGTAGGTTCACAATTTGCAATACTGTGCGTGTTTTTGAAAAATCACTGTTATTAAACTACTACAGTTTATTCCACAAAAATTTTTCATAAAAATCTTAAAGATTTTTTTCAGACACCCACAATAGCCAAAACACGATTAAGCATTTTTGGCTCGATAGAAAAAAATCACAAACATACCTCTAATTTTTCTTTATAATACATATTACTTTTTTATACAATCACTTTTTCATATGAAAATTATACCAAAAAATGTATTATCTAAATATCTATCGGATAGATATTTAGATAATAATTTTTTTTAGATAATAATTTAAAAAAAAATCACAAACATACCTCTAATTTATTAGAGGTATGTTTGTGATTTTTTTCTATCGAGACAAAAATGCTCAATCGTGTTTTGGCTATTGTGGGTGTCTGTAGAAAATCGTTAAGATTTTTAAAGTAACAATCTTGCATCCACAGGAACATAAGGTGAACTAGTAGACAATGTTTAGCATTAAGTTTTACCTTTTGTATTATAATCGTTAGATTATTGTGCAATGAATATTAAATAAAAAAAAATAAAAAAACATTAACTTCATAAGAATTCATATTTACTCTGTCTGCACATATATACAAAATCGTAAAACAATAACACAATAAAAGCTTTTCACTGGTAATAAGTCCTGCGGGGGCGTAACGTAACCTGTGACATAACAGTAAAGAAACGTTTTTAGTAAATATGACCAAAAAGCTTTGCAACATTGACCTTAAAATCATTTACCTACTGGACTTGCTTAACCATAGAATTTGCAGGAATACAATGTCAGTTATTTTTGAGACAATGTAAAAATGTTTAATACTCTCAACATCATATTAGCCACAGGTAGTCCACTGCTGGACATAGGCCTCCCCCAAGGATTTCGAAAATGACCGATCGGTAGCGGCCTATATCAAGTGTTTTCCTGCAACCTTGCTCAGGCCGTCTGACTACTTAGCAGGTGGATGTCCTACGCTGCGCTTGCCGGTACGTGGCCGCCATTCAAGAACCTTTCTGCTCCATCGGCCATCAGTTCTTCGCGCTATGTATACTTTAATACTGTAATTGTAAATAATATCCATTTTGACTAAAGCGCGCAGAAGATTTAGTGAATCTGCTCAGAACATAGATTTACTTCTACTAAAATATCTTTTCTTCGTCTAAGCACGTTCCCGGTTGCATCCTCAGCGCATAGCTGAGATGCTTCGGAGCCTGGGGTGCGCTTTTCCGGGTTTTTTTTTCCAAATATAACATGCATGTCAATGGTGGTGACCATTGACATGCATATTTGGAGGATATAAGGATGCCAAAGACCTTGCGAAATGGAGAAGAAATAACCGGAAAAGCTTAAATGATTTACCTATAGTTTTAAGACCAGCCACCTGCCTGACGTCAACCCTCTTTGGGAATGTATTTGTGCGAAAAGTTTTACAACCGGCCGCCGCCCGACGTTAACCCTCCTTGGGAATGCAAATGTAGCACGAGGTATTTTGCTTAATCCTTTAATCGCCTCTTACGACATCCACAGGAAGAGATGGAGTGGTCCTATTCTAACTATGTATAATAGTTACATCAACGTCATATCCTTATAAAGAAATAAATTGGCTTAACTGGTGGTGGTGGGGCAGAGGGCCGCTACAGTGCTTCTTCATCTCGTTCTCTCTTGAGCAACGCGCTTCACTTCGGGCCAAGACAGCCCTATTATCTTCATCTCCGTCGCTACCGATCGCCGCCAGATTAGCTTGTTTCTTGCCCAATACAACTATATCTGTAGTATTATAATATCACTTTATGTAGGTAATATTTTTATTCCGTTCTTCTATCTAAAAAGTAAAAATACCTATCACACAAGGATTTTATCATTTGGATTACCCACGCACGATCAACATTGGCGGTAAATTAAACAAAAAACCACCTCGCCAAACACTGAAGTTTAGTGTTAAATCCAGTCTAGCGTATACTAATTGATGTCAGCGATGCGCGAGGGCTCTTATCTTAACGCCGTTTTATTTGTAGATAATCTCCCGTAGACAATGGATTTGTGGATACTAAAATTGTATGTCTCCTTCCTTGACAACTTAAATGACAACTTATTTATAATTTGTCAATTATTTAGCTATGCACCCGACTCCCCATGCGTCTCTAAGCACAAACGTAAATCTACTGCAAGGTCTACCTGTGGGACTCATCAGCTCATCCAAAACTTTCAAAGTCAAAGTTATTTTTTTTTATTCAATGTAGGATAAAAGCGATGATGACTGGGTCAGAAAAGTATTATTCTAATTAAGCTGATAGTTAAATTATCCAAAAATAATGTACCCGTATTTTTCAGTTTATCAAAAAAGTAAAAATTCACAAAGATACAGTATCAAAGTTCCTGAGTGGGGGCTTGTGACGTCACCGATGTGTAAAAATCGTACGAAAGCGTGACGTCATGCAAAATTTAAATGCGCTGTATCTTCGTTATTTATTGTTTCTCAGAGAAAAGCAAAAATATGTGTACAATATTTTTTAATAATTTAAAAAAAGGGGCAAAAATATTTTTTCAGTCATCATGCGTAATATAGGTATATCACTTATTTGAAGGTCATTATTTTTAATTATTTTTAGTGCAAAAACTACAAACTACTAGCATTTCGGAACGACCACTGCTGGGAAGATTACGAAAGAAACCCAGTTCAGTATAGGTCCCCAGCCTAATTGGCTTTAGAATAAGCCTCTGACAAAAAAAATCGTGAATCATATCTAAAAATATGTGATGTTTTTTTTTTAGTTTAGATATTGTTCCGAGCACTGTAGTGCTGTATAAATCAATTATTAAAATAAAGCCTTCTTCACTTTAATCGACTTTTAATTCACCTATAATAGTGGGTATAGATACATCATCATCAGGTCTTTTTTGGTCTTCACTGCAGGAGACGATCCTCTCTGTACTACTAGAGCCATACTTGTCCAGAGCAGCTAGAGAATTTGGCCTGCACTCTCCACGCTGGCCAGACGGGTTGGAGAGGTCTCATTGATGTTTATAAGCTTTGTTTAGCTTGTGTTTCCTAAGTCGCCTTCTACGAGATCCACGGGAAGACTTGGAGTGGTCCTATTCTCATCATCATATCAGCCACAGGAAGTCCACTGCTGGACATAGGCCACCCCCAAGGATTTCCAAAACGACCGATCGGAAGCGGCCTGCATCCAGCGTTTTCCTGCAACCTTGCTCAGGTCGTCTGACCACCTAGCAGGTGGGTGTCCTACGCTGCGCCTGCCGGTACGTGGCCGCCATTCGAGAACCTTTCTGCCCCATCGGCCATCGGTTCTTCGCGCTATGTGCCCCGCTCACTGCCACTTCAATGAGCTAATCCGCTGGGCTATATCTGTGACCTTAGTTCTTCTACGAATCTCCTCATTTCTGATTCGATCACGTAAAGAAACACCTAGCATAGCCCTCTCGATAGCCCGTTGAGCGACCTTACGACCCGCTGAGGTCCTATTCTACTCTGCTGGAAACCACACGGCTATATATAATAAAAATAAACGGTCACTTTTGGCAAATGTGCGTAGTAAAGCTTAAGTTCTCATTATAAACTGTAAACAGTAGTTCATCAAATACCTTGAAGGGTTATCTAGGGCTTGGTAGTAAGAAAATTTTAAATAATGTCTCCGTTTTCTTTGAAATGATTTATTTTAAATGGGGGCAGCACTGGACCCCGGAAAATGCAGGTACGGCCTTAAGGAACTGTAAATCTAAAGAAGCAGGATTTTCCGCCTTCGCCGGTGTGCGCCCATTTTAAGTTTTCTTCGTGAGCTTTTCACCTGAGATGCGCAGGACGATTGTAGAGTATAAAAGCTCCCTGGGTCCGTCCGGCCAAGCACTTTGAGGGCAACATTGTAGCAGTTTGCATCACAGAAGAACAGTTTAGTGATATGTATACAGTGCACTGTAGGTAAGTTATCCGCCATTTTTTAAGTTTAATAAAATTTGCAGCATTTCGTTTAAATTAGTTTAAAAAAAACTGCATCTCCGTGTATAGTTTTAAAAATTAATAGACATTATTGTCATAGTTGTTTCTTTGTTTTCCGTGTGTGTGGCCAACACTGGCTGGTGTCATTTTTTTTCAACTGCCCCAAGGTGACGACTACTGAATGATGATAACCAATATCCTTTTATTTATGTCTCTAAATAATAATTATAATTTTTGTAACCTAACGGTCCGCCTGGCTACGCACGGGCCAGTTCTACTCACGTAAATCTAGTAAAATAGATAGAAAATATTTATTTGGTGCACAAGTATATGCAAAATAAACCGGCCAAGTGCGAGTTAAACTCGCGTGGAGAGGGTTCCGTACGATTGATTGAATTCTTATTGGTTTTCCTGTAATCTACAAGCAATGAACTATATTTCGTATTTTTTTCAAAATTTTAGGATCAGTAGTTTCGGAGATTAGGGGGGGGGGGGGGAATGGTCAATTTTCGTCTTCTTTCATGAATAAAATCAAAACTATTCATCTTACAATAATAAAAAAAATATATTTGAGATGTTCATAATGACCCCTTTTATTTGATATATGACACAGTAAGGTTTGCAAAACTTTTTTTTTTAATTTTCTAATTTGTCCCCCGAAAATGACCCTTATTTTAAAAAAAATATTTATATACTTTGCACGTATGTGTTCGGGTCATAGGATTACAACATTCTACCAAATTTCACCTGATTCGGAGCAAATTGGCTGTGACAGACGGACGGACAGACTGACGCACGAGTGATCCTATAAGGGTTCCGTTTTTTCATTTTTTGTACGAAACCCTAAAAATCAAGTAGTTACTTAATAATTTAAACATTTAACAAAAAAACACAAACGACTTAAATTTTTTTTAGGAGTTGACTTCCATATCTTGAAAGTTCTTCATCATATCTTCACCAAATTAAAATGGGACCAACTTGGTAGTAAAGGCTTGGAATAAAGTTAGACAAATAAAAAAGGAATCATCAAAATCGGTTTACAATTTGTTTTATGTATGTTTGTATACATAAAAAAAAACATAGTCGAATTGATAACCTCCTTATTTTTTAAAGTCGGTTAAAAACAAATATGATATAAAATAAATATATATAGATGAAAGTCATTTTCTGTTGATTAAGTATGACATGTATGTATAGATACATGTTATTTACTGTTGAATTTTAGAACATGGTTGCAACGTCGCCAACAATATGTAACGGATTTAAAATGTGGGCAGCACTGGACCCCGAAAAATTCATGCATCCCCTTAAATGCGTTTTTTACTATCGTGTAATGTAAAGCATCAATTTTATTTATTATGCACCAAATAAATATGTTCTATCTTACTTGGTTTACGTGAATAGAACTGGCCCGTGCGTAGCCGGCTCAGGTCGCTAGTAAGGTTACAAAAATAAAGCTTTTTCTTTAAATAAGTACAAACAACCTTCAAAGAATTAAAAGTGATGGTAAAAACAAACAAGGAAAATCTATAGCTAGGTACTAAATTGTTCGAAAAAAGTTTTGTGCGCTTTGTAAACTTTTTGAATAGTTTACAAGAATACGCAGACGCGGTGGAAATAGAAAATTATTCATAAGTTGATAAGCTTTGGTTTTGATTCTTTTCTAGAATGACTAGGAAAGGTGGGTGTTTCGTTACACCAAGTTGATCATTATTAGGTAGACGACAACAGTTGCCAAATTATGAAAATTTAAAAAACTGAATGTACCAGCTACTTCTCATCCCGAGCAGATCGTAAAAAGCCGATCGAGAATCTGAATTATTCGAATAGGCAATGCGGTTAGCAACCCATCACTACTATGATTTCCTTTTACCTCCTTCATGCCTATACCATCACGCTAAGAGTTGCCTCGGACTTACCGCCCTAGGCTCTGTCCGCGCCGTTATGTGTATAAGTCATATCAATATGCAAGTCATCTTTTGCTTCAAGTAATTTGTATGTGGCAAGAAACTTGCAGTGTTC
This sequence comes from Acrobasis repandana, assembly GCA_963576875.1. Taxonomy (NCBI): domain Eukaryota; kingdom Metazoa; phylum Arthropoda; class Insecta; order Lepidoptera; family Pyralidae; genus Acrobasis; species Acrobasis repandana. The sequence goes on from OY756238.1 coordinate 8,744,501, forward strand.
ATAGCGCCTTATATCTATGAAATTGTACTTATCTACACTATGGTCCCTGTTCTGTCCGACTACGTCGTTGTCGTTAAAACCCTGACCAACTAGGATCAAAGGCCTCTCGTTATTTAATTCTCGTCTCTTCCAAAGGGGGGTGGCCGTGGTAGTGGTGTGTCTGCTGGCCACGCTCGTGTCCGCGCAGATCACCTTCAGCCGCGACTGGACGGGCGGCAAGCGGGCAGCGCCGCAGCTCGCTTTGGATTGCGCACAGTTCCCCAGACTATGCCGTCATTTTGTCGTAAGTATAGTGCTAAGTGGGGTTGCTGGTGGTATGTCTGCTGGTGACGCTGGTGTCGCAGATCACCTTCAGCCACGAATGGATGAGCGGCAAGAGGGCGTCGCCGCAGCTGGCTCTGGATTGCGCACACTTCCCCAGACTATGCCGTCATTTTGTCGTAAGTATAGTGCTAAGTGGGGTTGCCGGTGGTATGTGTGCTGGTGTCGCAGATCACCTTCAGCCGCGACTGGATGGGCGAAGAAGGCGTCGCCGCAGCTGGTTTAGGACTGCGCACAGTTCGCCAGACTGTGCTGCAATTTTGTCGTAAGTGTAGTTCTAAATGGGGTTTTCGGTGGCTTGTCTGTTGGCTACGCTGTTGTCGCAGATTACCTTCAGCCGCGACTGGACAGGCGGAGCCGCAACTCGCCCTGGAGCGCACAGTTACCCAGACTATCCGCCATTTTATCGTAAACTCCATCTCTACTTGTAGATGTCGTAAGAGGCGACTAACGATTGCATTCCCAAGGAGTGTAATGTTTATATGCAGGTGGCCGGTTGTAAAACCAGAGTCAAATCTTCATGGTGTCGGCTTTTTCTTCTCCACTTCGCACGGCCTTCAGCATCCTTAAGTGCCCATTGACATGCAAATCATCCTTGGAGAAGGAAAATCTGTAAACACCTCTGGCCTGGCTAGTTGCCATTTTAGCAAAGTAAAATGTCAGATGACAGTTTGAAAATCTGACATCAGAAAGAATTTGTCTTGTAAGGCATTATTGCTAATAAAAGTCTCTCCATATAAATCTCAAGGTTGTAAGCATTAGGATTAAATAAATTCAAGGTTTAGATTCTAAACATTAGGTATTGTTCACTCTAATATCTGCTGTCTATCACTGGGCCTTGAGGCCCTTTATATCAACCAGGCTGCAGCCTAAAAAGCCCTAATATACCATCCGCCCCTTCTTTGATCTTTAAAGAATTAGGCAAGCCTAATAAAGGGCAAGTCCTCCCTATGTTGGGAGAGGCCTTTAGTCTAGTGGACTAATGGCCGTAAAGAAGTAGATAAATGAATCCAATCTTGTTTGCAGCATGATCTGAAACAGGCCATGTCCTCAGATACGACGAGCAAGCACCGGCGCGAGGACCCCGACAAGGTCCCACCCATTTACGACGATGAGAAATAGTCCCCACCCAGACCGCACACCGTCACTCCAACAACAATGAACTGAGCTCATCTATGTAATATCCTTAAGTTTCCAGGTGGAAAGTGGCGTTTTACTATACATAGTATAAGTATAATATACTATACACTATCCCTAATAGACAGCATTTTGGGTCTTGCGGCGTAAGCAGACATTATCCAGGGCCGCAAGATGCCTAGGCCACTTTTAACATGATGCCGTTTTACTGCCATGTAAAATGTCTATACTTGTGCCACTATGATCATTATAAAATTTAAAAAAATGCCACTTTCTTGCCTGGCGGAGACGTAAAATTGTATAAGTTCATTCGGGCGGTGATAAAGAAAGCCTCCGATTACATATATATCACCTATTTATTCTACTGTGATTTAGGACAATCATTATTTGACCGCCTTCGGTGTATGATGTAGTTACAAGTCGTGAACACAAGTGAGCGCGGTGAGAGGTGGCCGTAGGAGATTTCACGGTAGGTACATCGATTGTCTCAGACTATATATTATTACAAGATAAATAGGCAATGATAATGCACAAGAAAACTCAAACTACTACCGTCTTAAAAAAATTAAACCATTATGTTATACTCTTAATAACCATACCGCCTAAAACAATACCTCCCGAAGTATGTCCTTTTCGTCGCTGTCAACTTAATTTGGGCTTATTCTTTATATATAACTTATAACTTCATTCAAGTTAGTTTGCGTGTATATTATGACGGCTACTGTTCACGGCGCAACTTCGTGTCCTGGCATTTTTTCCTCGTGAATCTTACAGATTGAGTGTAGTAGCGCTCCTCCTAATGACGTAAAAAAGTTTAAAGAGTACTTATTATATCTTTGAATTACTTACATATTATCTACAACTAGAATAAATCATTCAAATAGAGGCGCCAGTTGATTCAAAACAAAGCTTTGAAACTGGGTCAAAACGGGTGTTACGTACTGTACTCATATCACTGTTCCTTAAAATTAACAGTGTTTCTCGAGGAAAATATTGCACTATTATTTTCATACACGAAGCTCAGTATAATAGTATCAACAAACTGTTATCAAAAAGTATTATTAAAATTAGCTTATTCAACCTAATGTTTGCACATGGTTAAAGCTTAGTCTGTTAGCTATCCATTAGGGATTTCCGATTAGCGAATTTATGGTTGTGCTACGGTTTACCTTTTCAAAATTATACCTAAGTATATTCTATAATTAAGTATCTACCTATTTTATAAGGCTGGGAAGGCTGGCTTAAGAGTTCCCTTACCCTAGACAGAATCAGACTTTCCTATACAAACGTGTCTAGCTTTTATTTTGAAATGACATGTTAGATTTCAGCAATGTTTTGTAATTTCAAAGATATTGAATGTATCTATATATCTAGACATATAACTGATTTTTCACAGTCAAAATATGAACGTGAAAGAGAATATAGTGTATCATATCATATTTGACCATCAGTATGGGAAACTTCTACACCCTTATATTTTCATTCAAGTTCATATTTTGACAGTTGAAAACTACAGTTACATGCCTAGATTTATGCAATTTCTTTGAAATAACAACATACCTACTGCCGAAATCTGACATTTCTTCCAAAATAAAAGTCTACACTACGTTTGTATAAAAAAGTCTAGGGTAAGGGGGATCTTAAATGTTTCTAGTCAATTTCTGTTTCATTTTGTAGTTAATAAAATATATTGTACCATCTAGCAGCAGCTACTTCAAAGATAATACCAGCTAGTTTAAAATATTCTATGCTTAATACTCTATACATGCATAGCATTAATCTACCTAGAATTTACATACATAATCATTACCTATTCCCTGTAAAATACATTTTAATAAACAAAATCCGCTATTTATATACTAGCATATCTACTTAACCGAATATTTATAGAATGTGTAGATTAGGATTAAATAACCACCTATATACTCGTACCTATGTACTCAAAGTACCTATATAGAAGGTTTATTCGTGGGAAATAAGCTTTACGCGTTATTAGAGAAGTAGGTATGAATTTAAGAGTAACATTTAGAATAAGACTGCTGACTTAACAATATCATGCCTGGTATTCTATTTTGTGGCACATCTTTATAGGTAATTATTATCTTTGTTTTTTTTCTGAACATATTTAGCTAATCAATTCAATTATTATCAAGATGCAGCTTCTAGAGGTAAGTAGTTTCGGAAAAGGCTATAACTGTTTACGGTAGAACACAGACGAATTTCCGTTCCTTGACAACAAAAAATACCTTGGAAGGAGAAGCCGACGTCCCACCGAACCCATCCTTATTATATTAAAAGTGTAACGCTTTGTATGTATTTGTGTAACGCTTTTTTAACCAATGAAGGTAGTTTCATGAAATGAGCTAAGTAATCCTACGAGTGCTGTTCCGATTCTACATTTGTAATGTGCAAGTTGACACTATAAAGTAAACTATAAATAAATGAGCAACAGAGAGACTATCCGTTTTCGACGCACTAAATGACAACTAGCATATTTGCTTTTTTTAATGTGCCACAAAATCGACTCACGGCAAATATGATTAAACTTGTTATAATGCACTGAGTATTGTAAATGAATTAAGTGCGCGACCTTATGAAATCCTAGCCCCAGATTGTATAGACCGTCGATACCGACGTTAGTTGTAAGTGTTTAACACGGAACATGATAATAAAGCAAGTTGAAACACACTGTTGATTTATTTTTATGCCTTACCCTTCGATCAACGATACAACTAGATATAGTCGGCGTGAAAAAAATGGTTCGTCACATAAGAGCGCACTCCCGGCGGTGAGCTCTTATTTTGTTTAGTTCAATCAAGTAGAAAAACATTTTATACATAGTGTAGTAAGGTTGACTTTACAGTGAATGTTATTTGATATTCAAACGGACAGAATTTAGCTTTAATTTTGTAGGCAACGCGTTATCTAGTTGTATTGTTGATCCAAGGCCTTACCTTACAAGCACAGGTACGAATCATGTATGTTAGTCACCAAAGGCAATACGATAAAACAGAGTAATAAGGGAGAACAAGTATAAAGCAAGATACAAACACACTATCACGTTTGTATCCCTAACAGGGCAGACAGAGCCCAGAACCGTAAAACCCAAAGGCCATGTTTATCGAGTTAGTAAGCATAAAAATGGAAATCATTTAGATTCTCGCCCATTTCCATGATCGGCTTTAACGATCTGCGCGGGAACAGAATCAGCTGGTACATTCGATGTTGTTTCTTTTCTCCCAGACCAGCAAAATTATAAAGCGATCAGAAAATGTTTTTAATAAAACCTCTATAGTTAGAAGTTTTAACTATAGGTTTCTTACTGCCTGGCATGAATTTTATTTATGAAAATGTTACATTCGAATACCCATGAATACCATGATTCGAACTCTGCTGTTGATGCTTTGTGTTGTCATGGTAAAAACATGGTTATAATACGAGAATTTATGAATTTACATAGTGTTATCTTTATTTATTCTAATAAGTACGTCAACAGTTTTTAATGAAAATGCTATTTAACTTAATAATATATTTATTGAGATAAATTGATTTTATATACAAGCTATAGAATTAAAAAAAACCTATACTGCACACACAAAATTATACTATATTAACTTCAATTAAATTAATACTAGGTATCTACCTACATGTTAAAATTGTATTACGTAAAATTGTACAGTCATGACTAAAATATATTTTCATATTAGATAAGGTATTACCTATCTACATATCGTAAAAGAATGTGTATGTTTATGTTTGCGTACAAACTATATGTGAGTGACCGTTCTTTTTAGGGGTTCCGTGCCCAAAGGTTGCCAACAGGACCCTAGTTACTGAGACTCCACTGCCTGTCTATCCGTTTGTTAAATGGATCTTGAACGGTAAAATACAAATACTTAAAATAAAGTAAAAATTAAAAGGGGTCAACAAGAAACGTGTTCATTTCAGCGTTTTAAAACATTGTACGGAGGATACAGAACCCTTCATGTACGAGTCAGACTTGCACTTGACCGGTTTATTTATCTTGGTGACTTTATAAATACTTGTTATATTGTAAGAAATGTATCTACTATAGTAATGACTGTACATAACTTAAAAGTTAAAAGGTGGTATATGATTACACAATCTTATCAAAAGTATAAAATAAATATAAAATTATACGACTAATTACTAAGTTCGTAATTAAACATTATCGACTCGATAAAATCCAAACAAAACATTTGTTTTCATTGTGATGTGAATATTTTGTAATAATAAAGAATAAATACTAGAGGTCCCGACTACCCTATACAAAAAAACGTACTCTGCTAGAAAGACAAAATCCTGTATTATTTCTAGATGTCGCTACTATCTCGCCCGCTAGCCATACAATAGATGCTGGGTATTTAGGCCAACGGTATACCAGAAAAATCAAAGATGGCGCTTGTTTGTTCGTAGCAGAGATATGGGATATAATAATAGATATCGTATTGTTTTGTCATTATAAGTAATAACTTAGCATTAGCAATCTTACTCACATGGCGTAAATGATTTTTGGTACGAGTGCGAGCGAAACAAGTAAACGCATTCAGTTCTTGATTGTATCGTGTTGTCACAAGATGAATGTCAAATGGATGTCTTTTAATGCTGACAATTTAAATATCTCATCATAGTTCCTTTTCTTGATGTCATTGTCTTCCAATTTAACTTGGTTGAATTACAATGACTTATTTCATTTGGATGTATTTGCAAGTTTTACAATGTTTTGTTGACGAAAATAATAAAAAACTAATGTTATTTCTATTATAATTATAAAAAACGTGCCTAATACCTGTTCATAATACTGTGTGTGCTATTCTATAAAATGTCTAGTGTCATTTAAGGCTGTAAATCCCATACAGGAAGGAAAGAAAATAGCGAAGAGCTAATAAGTTTTTATTGGTAAGTTTCGTTTATTTCTGATTTTGTAATGATAATAATACAACTTAAAATTAAAAAAACAGTATTCATAATTTATGTTAATCGTCACTGTGTTAAATTATATATAGTTTTTGTAATGTTTAAATGGATTTTCATTATGTTGTTAGAGGTTATGTTTTTCTATATAGTGATGTGCATATTTTTATCGATATATTTTACGTATCATACAACCCCCCGTAAATATAAACCCAAATGTTTATATTACTTAAATCCTAACAACACTAAATATATAAAAAAAATCATTTAAAGTCTGATATGATGATTTTAAATTTCTGGTTCTATTGTTTTTTTTTTTTGTATCCTCACTTATTTTGACTACATGACCTAGTGTTATTGTAGTGTATTAATCAATGATTCAATTATTTTTGTTACAGTTTTCCTAAGAATGACAAATTAAAACAAGAATGGATACTACGCGTCGGAAGACCAAAATGAACATGGATTAATATATAAACGCGCAATATTTTGCATGGATGAATGAGTAACATTGTATAATTTCTTAAAAGTTCTGGCTGATAGTGAATTTCAAGTTTACGTATGAAAATATAAAGAGCCGGAAATTGTGACGCTTAACGAAATACGATATATGTGTCATGAACAAAATCTAGAGGAAAATTTAAGATGTATTAATTTTGTTAAAGTAATAAAGAAATAAATACATATAAATATACACTATACACAGACAGAGTCTAGGGCGTTAAGGCCTAGGCCACTTTTTGCGTGATGTGCGATAATAGTGATGTGTTGCTAACTTCATCGCCTATGGGTATGATTTAGATTCTGGCCCATTCTCTAGATCAGCATTTACGATCTGCGCGGGAAGAGAAACAGCTGATACTATGTTTTTTCTTTTCTCCCAGGCCAGCAAGGAAGAATATACATCAAAATCATATTATTTTATTTCTTCTCCTTTCTCATTTCAGGATCGTGTCGGTGTTATTGTTTTAGAGGTAGATTTCAACGCGGAACCTTTCGATCACAAACTCCAACTATCGCTTTTATTTCATATAACACAGCATTCACAGCCACAGTACACCAAATATAATATGCCTTATTTATATCTAAACTATTTATATTTTTCTATATTTTTTGTTTATTGTTTTTATTTTGAAAATTAAATAAATGCGAGGTCAGATAGTAATTATGTGTATTGAAATTATCGATACAAAAAATATCGATAATGGACAACACTAGCAAGCAAAAAATCTTGTGACACCCTACCGAAATGAGAAATAAAATATCTATTGAGATCTCGTTCTAACGCATTACATATGCCATAAGAAAATGAACGATGTTTATATTTCATCGCGTGCTAATTTAGCACTCCTTCTATTGGTTTTATTGTTCTGAGGTTCGTAGGAAATGAACGCTTGTACCGCCATCTTTCCGAAACCAAGCGGCACCACTACGAAACTACCTTCTTTCGAACTAGTAGCTCCATCTAGCTAAAACATTTAAACTAAAAATCGAATTACGCTTCAAAGTATGAAGATTGTCAGTCCTCTTGCATTTGTTCGTCCATGGTATAAGCAATTTTGTTTTTTAGAACAATAAAAATATTGTAGCGGTATTTCGGAAGGTTTTATTTTATAATCATATTTTTGTAGCAAGTAATTTAGCAAAAAAATTGCAATACTCCTTATTGAAAGTTTGGGGAAGTAAGATTAGGAATAGAACTAAATGAAATATTTATCTGTCTCATTTCTATTAGCCATGGTCTAGTTGGTATTGTTTTATGAAAAGGAAACTTATACAATGAAGATTTTAGTTTATAAAATCGCTTCAATCTAATGAATCCACGAATATTTTTTTAACTCTGCTTACAAAAATATGCTCAATGCAAAAACATACTCCGTATATATACAGATTGATTGTGCACCCCTAAGCTATATTGAAATCTGAGTGAGTGACATGAGTTAATTTATATTTTAAACTGAGTTATAATTTAATATGGCTTATGTGAAAGCGCATGACATACGCAAGTATGTTCTAATTGGTCCCAATAGGAGATATTACTGCAATGTTCTACCGCCAGAGTGCAGCATTAGCGCAGACCGTAAACAAATGTTTGACAAGTCGCAATAAATTTTTAAAATTATATGAGTATCAGGTATTTAAATGGCTGTACCGTGGTTTTAAATTAAATAAATGAATCATAATAAAACTATTATAATTAAATACTTATTTGTTACGAAAAAATATGACATGTAGAATGACAGCAGATTGTTTACTGAATGTGCTAGGGCCGCCATCTACGCCGTGTGTTGCGTAATATGTCCTATTCAATCTAATCTACTTTAGTAAAGTATCGATAAAGTATAAGAGCTAAAATTTTAAAGCACTTTTGTACTCGCATCAATTCCAATGTCAAAACTTATGTCTAAATATGTACGTAAACACAAAATGGTTAACAAATTAATTTCGGACATGCATAGACGGATCTGTGACGTCACAAATTAGATAAACGGTACAACATTATGTAACTATTTAAAAATAAAATACAATACTAAATGTATAAGTACATATGTTAAATATTCTTATAGAAAATATAATTTTGTTAGAATTATCTGCTCGATTATTTTGAAAATGTTGGCGCTGCCAATTATATTATCTACCATCGTAATTCTGTATAAATACGAACTACTTTTAGTTCTGCCTAGCATGAAAACATGGTTAGCCTAGCTAACACCTAGCATGAAAACCAATGGTTACTAGTGCAAGCAAAACATGTCGTAATAGTTCTATTATAGAACTAGAGTAATTGGGACACACTATGCTAGTAGCCAAATAACATGTCAAAACTGAACGTTGAGCTACATCTATGTTTCTCTGTCATTCGAGTAAATGTATAGCGCTGTCTCGCTTACACATTTGACTTAGGCATCCGCTACATTAAGCGAGCGCACGCGACATGTTCATTCTATCTCTTTCACAAACTCTATGTGCGACAGAGGCACAGCATCACGCGACGGATTCTGCTATCTCTTTCGCTTAACGTAGCGGACGCTCTTAGAATACGACAAAAAATATATGGTCAACAACCGTTAAAAACGCGCTATATAGCTTTTAGAATAAAAGCATAATCATTTAATCATCAGGGGTGCAACACCTGACATATTCTAACGCCCGATTCAAGCAATCCAACCAAACATCTCTGTCTTTAGGCGTGTCAGCTGCTAGCAAATGCCTTCTAACAATGGTACCGTCATCCTTCTTGTAATAAACTAATGAGCCAGACTCTGGCACGATGAGCCCGGCGGGGATGGAAGTCTCCAGAAGGATGGTGTTGGGGCGCGCGCACAGGTCGCGCGGCGCGCGGACCGCTTTCTCTGACGTCACGGTTGACAGGTCGATGTCGCCGATTGGTAGCTGAAAATAATATTGAATTTAAGCCATTTAGGTGCCAATTACGGCACTTAAAAAAAGCCTCCTCTTATTGTTTCTTAGCTACTTCGATCTTTAGCTACATCTTTCCAATCCTTGTCAAAAGCAGACAGCTCGTCCCTCCACCATCTTTTATTTAACCTTTATTGTACAAAAATACACTTTGTATAGTGCAAAAGGCAGAGAGTACCGTCCAAAGATAGATAAATGTATATATTTTTTAAAAACCTTAATATTCTTTTTTCGGACTTCATTACCGTTGAGAATTTTCATGCGTATCTCCAATATTCTTCATCATATATGTATTCACCAAATCATCAAAATCGGTTCACAATTAGCGAAGATATTGAGTAACATACGAGTACATAAAAGTCGAATCCGCTAGATGGCAAGAAGTCAAATCAGAAACTTTTTTTTAAACGTCAAAACAAACATTTTCTATGGGATTTGTATGAAATACAAAACCATGACGTCATAGATTTTTCGAGTCAAATAGCGCTCTTAATATCAGTTTTTTCGCATTAATAAGTCTAAAATAATGTTGAAAATGGATATGATCAATGACAAGTGACACTATTTTGTGACATTTTATTCTCTTACAGTACCAGTCATCTACCCAATTGTATACGTTACCTTTCGCTGAACATCATCAGGGTATTTCCAATAAGCTAGTTGCGGCGCCTGCAGTCGGAACCAGCGACGATGCCAGGCCCCAAGACCAGAGACATCGTCGAACGCTGTGAGGAACGCCGAGTGCGGTTCCGGCGGGGAGACCAGCAGGCGAGCCCGCATGGCCACCTGGACGGAGCCCTCCAGGGGACTCCCGCAGGGGACCTGGAGCCATTCATTACAATTATTGATTTATAATATTGCATAACATTATTATAAGTGCCGTGTGGTTCCCGGAAGAGTAGAATAGGACCACTCCCAAGTCTTTCCGTGGATGTCGTAGACTTAGGAAACACAAGCTAAACAAAGCTTATAAACATCAGTGAGACCTCTCCAACCCGTCTGGCCAGCGTGGAAAGTGTAGGCCAAATCCTCTGACTGCTCTGGCTAATATATGGCTCTGGTAGTACAGAGAGGATCGTGCTCCTGCAGTGGAGACTGAAAAAGACCTGATGATGATGACAGCATTAAAATGCTCGGAACGGTATCTAAATTAAAAATATGCGATGAAGAATTTCGCCACAAGTAAAAATCGAACTCACGCCCCTCACATCTGTACTGTGAGTGCACTTCCAATTGTGCTACCGTGACTTCGAATCACCTGGCGATTTTCCATATCACATATTAAGGCCGTACCTAAATTTTCCAGGGTCCAGTGCTGCCCCCATTTAAAATAAACCATTTCAAAGAAAACGGAGACATTATTTAAAATTTTGCTACTACCAAGCCCTAGATAACCCTTCAAAGTATTTTATGAACTACTGTTTACAGTTTATAATGAGAACGTTAAGCTTTACTACGCACATTTGCCAAAAGTGGCCACTTGATTTGAAATGATTTATTTTAGATGGGGACAGCACTGGACCCCGGAAAATTTAGGTGCTTGCATATTTTACTGACAGTAGAGACGTGATTGCGAATCTCTCGTGGCGACATTTTTCGTCACATATTTATAATTTAGATAAGATAATTTCAAGTCAAGCCGCATGTTTCGAACACAGTTAAACACAGAGTCACTAAACGAACGGTTTTTTGTACGGAATAAACGATTCGTTTAATGACTCAGCGTTCAAAAAACGGTCCTCCAGATACTCTTTTTTTTTAACTTACTTAACGACCAAATCACCAGGTCACCAAGTGGTCCAGCTTTTTCTTCTCCACTTCGCACAATATTTGACAGCCTTGCGCGACTATTGGCATGCAATCATCTTTGGAGAAGAAAAAACGCGAAAGTGCACCCGGGCTCCAAAGCACCACAACTACCCGGTACGCGCTAATATGAAGAGAATTTAATACAAATATAGTTGACCTTGCTTAGAGTGAAGGACTTGCGAGACGCATGCTGCAACGCGAAGATACAGTAGCCGTGCAGGGAGAACAGCGGCGAGCGCACCGCGAGCGGCCCGCCCGGGCTCTGCACGCGGGCTGCTTTCAGCTCCGACACTTTCGAACGGGGCGTGAGCAGTTTCGATGACGACTGGAACGAAAAAAAATCATGTGTTTATTCAAAGAGGTGTTATAAGTTTGCCTTTAGTTTCATAAATAGTAGAGATGCACCAATTATTTTTTTTATTTTAAACGAGGCTTGTCTGAAAAAGTAGCTTTCGGTACATTTTTGAGTCGGGGTATTTTCATTCATTTTTTAAATTTAGTCTTGATGAAACAAAAAGCCAGCTAAAGTTATTTCAAGTTTTATCTGTAGGTATGTGGACATTACGTATACCTTTTTATTGATGTGATATTTTACTTCATGCGGCAGAATTTCCTTTGATGCTTGCAGCAGATAGATTTCAACTGTAACCTGAAATATAAGAAGTTTAACTTAATTTCTGAACAAATAAAAGCGTCAAAAGGAGTAAGGGACAGACAAAAAGTATTACTCCATTAAGTTCGTCAGATTATCAAAGAATAATGGAAAAGATATAGAGCATCAAAGTTTTGAAGTAGCGCTTATGACGTCATCGTCTGGTAACAATCGTACGAGACCAGTGGCGTCATTCTCAACTTAAATGCGGTTTTCCAATTTTTTCTACGTAATATATTAACTCAAATAGGATAACTTGAAATTAGAATGTTTCAGCCTTCGATCATATATTCTGAAGATGCACAGTTACTTGCAAAATCAAACAAAATATAGTCCCCGTGTCAATACGTACATAGCAGGGCTTGTTAACGATACCAAATTCACACTAAAAGTAACGTTATATAACGTTATTTTAGTGGTAACGTTATAAGAGGTATCGATAAAACAGTTTATAACGTAATCGTTTAACAATATAAATAACGATACTTTTTTTCAATCCTTGCAAAATATTATATAAATAGCTCTAGTAGCCTACTAGACATACTCTCATCAATTTATTCTGTCAAATATCAAAAAGAAACAGTGTTAACAATACCTTTTACCGTTAATATCATTGGTAACGTTATCTGATTATCGGTAAATAGTGGAAAAAATACCGTTACCCACCATTAACGCCGTTTGACAGAATTAACGTTACCAGATTTTTAACAGTATTCCAAGCCCTGGTACATAGGTAGATGTACACCGTTTCAAGTATTGCGAAAACAGTTTAATCTAATTTAAACCTGAAGTAACTGAGATAAGCGTGGAAATAAATCCGTATTAAGTTCGTTTCATATTACCTTCTGGTTAGATTGCTCATCTTTGACGTAACGTCACGCGCGCGGCCACCGAGTGACAGCGAAACAAGGCATAATACTGTTTTATGCCTTGTTTTTCCGGTGTCATTTTTTAGGCGGCAACTGTGCATCTATAGAATATATGATCGAAGGTTTCGGCATTCGAATTTCAAGTAGAGGCTATTAGTTTTTTTTTAATTGTCATGAGAACATCGCAAAACGTATTTGAGTACGACATATCCTGAAGAAGATGATATAGATGTGGATATTTAAGCTGGTGTTAGTGACCTTGAAGTCGCTGTTGAGCCCGTCCATCTGGATCTCGTCGGGGAAGTGCAGCAGCGCGGACGCGGGCCGCGACAGCTGCATGCTGCTCGCCAGCACGCGGTCGCGGCACTTCAGCAGGCACACCGCGTGGTGGCCCACTGCACCGTCTGGGCATGTCAAAATGCAAACAAGTTATACACATAGAGGTAGGATTGCTGTACCTATTACCTATAGGTATATAATAGACATAGAGCGGCTACTCCTATTTAGACAAGCAAGAAAACGAGACGAAACCTACAGATTTGTACAGAATCCTCGGTGCGCGAGTCCGGTTTTTTTTACTTATGTTGTTCATTCAAATTTATTACCATAAACAAAATTGTAAACGGTGAACGGAAAGTTACGAATAATTTGTTACCATATTTCTGCTATTTAAGTGCCCTCCAAAAGTTTGTTTAACTTTTTTAGGTTTGTAATTATATTATCTTTGCCGTGACGGTCCATTCACACTCACCGGCATTGAGCTGTCGCACGTAGTCCCTTCGTAACGGCACGCTGATGCTGTCGATGTGAAGAGAGGCCATGCCCGCCGTGGCGGCCGGGCCAGCTCCCTCCACTTGCAGTCTCTGGACTTCTTGTACACAAGCTTGCCGACGGTGGGCTGGGGAAGAGTAATTTTTTATTTTATTTATTATAGACGAGCAGCTCAGAGCTGATATGTCTATTTCACACAGTGCTGAGAGTCCATAAAGTCTTTTCACAGTTCATATATTTATTAACGACACTTGATTTGTCCTTAACCACTTGTCGAGTCTATTTTTAAATGCATTTATGGAACGCAGTGACCACTTCTTCTGGTAGTCTATTCCAATTATTGACCACTCTGTTACTCAGAAAGTGGAAATGTGCAGCTTTGGTTTTAGACGCTGTACGAGTTAACTGGTAGCAGTGTTTTCGTGATGGCTTTGTGCCTTGTCTCATGTTGTAGATGGTATGCAAGTCAGGTAAGTCGTAGCTGAGTGTCAGGATTCTAAATGTCTCTAATAAGTCACCACGAAGGCGTCTTTAATCGAGGGTAGTAGTTTTTCAAGTGGTTTTGTTCTTAGCCATGGGTCGAATCTGGCTCTGAAATATGCAAAATTATCTCGGGTTGTGACGCAATTCGACACATTCGCAAATGGTCATCGCTCGAAAATTGGTCACTTTCGCACTTTGTCATTTTCGCAACTGGTCATCAACAACTTTTCTACCACATTTCCGACGGCCAAACGGCTCAACACGCCTGTTTTTGCGTGTTTATATATCTGTGTATCTTACAAACCAATTAACTTATTTTATATGATGTTTATATTAGGTCCTTACATATGAAATTGCCGATTTTCAATACTCGCAACTTTAAAATCAAATATCTTGCGTTTCATTAGGAATTCCAAATTTAAATTTATTTCGAAATAAAGCCAGATAAATATTGTTTTAAAATTCGTATTTCATTTGTTTTAACATCATTTGTTTGAGTTTCAACATTGCTATAACAACAACTATGGACAAGAGACCGGAAAACCCCTTTATTTGATTAAGTCTATCGATGGAGTAACTCCATCATAAGCTTACCCTTTGTTAGAGTTAGCATATCGATTGACTTACCCTAACGTTATGGTAACTCCTTTGATCGAGTTAACTACTAGTAACTGGACTTACCAGTAACTTTAAAGTTCCGATTATACCAGTTAGCATTAGGTTGGTGTTACCCTTTCCCCCTCTTTGTTCTACAGTCTTGTCTTGCTCTTTCTAGTCGAATGTTAGTTGAAGGATATACCTACGTACTTTAGTTTCGATGAGAATCGTGT
The DNA here is from genome assembly GCA_963576875.1 of Acrobasis repandana. NCBI lineage: Eukaryota > Metazoa > Arthropoda > Insecta > Lepidoptera > Pyralidae > Acrobasis > Acrobasis repandana. The sequence goes on from OY756238.1 coordinate 8,759,728, forward strand.
CCAGTCCAGTCTTATTTGTTAATGAGTGTTGTGTTAAGCTATTGCTCGTGGCTATTGCAATGGAATCGGATAAGGATAACAACTATGGTATAAATGAAGAACTCAAGAAATGTATTAAACTGGCTTTTCAACGTAAGTATAAACTACCATTAATAACATACTCTTTGTAATAATAATACAAGTGTAAAGCTATATTTTTAATATTCTTACGTAATAGTACGTGTAGTACCTACCTATGTTTCGATGTTTGTTTGTTTTTCATGTGTGTAAGTGGCCAACACTGGTGTCAGATTTTTTAGGCTGCCTAAAGACATCTGACTTAGCTTAACGACTGCCATACAATGATGACAGCCGGGGACCAACGGCATGTTCGGATCAAATCGTAAAGGCTGATTTAGACTATTTAGCCTCTGAACTGATACCTATACCTACTTATTGACGTATCTTCGTTGCAGGGCTTGTTAACTTTACTGATTTACCGATCTTAAAAATAATGTGACGTAACTTTGTTTCCATTAGTGTGGTGGTGCCGTAATTTTTTTATATAGTCTAGCAATATAATAACAAAGTTATGGTTCTGGGTTCTACGATTAACATTATTTGTCCCGGGTTATCATTTCGGTTTTGTCGTTGGCGTTCGTGTTCAATTGTTCATAAAAAAAATAACAAGAAGCACACGGTGTCACTCTGCAGTTTAGGGTGAACGTCGCGCCGCCCGGAGCGTCCGGCGTATCACAGCGAGCAGTCAGCGCTGCCGCTCGGCTCACGCGAAACGATGTTATGTAGGTATGTCTAGCTGTTGCCCGCCACTTCGTCCGCGTCAAGTGATGTTATACAACGTATAATATTATATGTATGTTCCGCTATAATTTTCGAACCTTTGAACTCATTTTGATGATATCAAGAAGAAGACAAATACAATTACATATTCACAGCATTTTTAAAACCGTTGGGCATCAAAATCAAGCCATTTTCGAGATATACGCATTTGAGAGAAAATAAATGTTATTCTCAAAAACATCAGTTAATAATGGAGAAAATAAATTTAAATAATGATCAGTCATTCTGACATAAAGAGGGCTTTCAAAGTTCAATTCGCCTTTAGAAATCTTCAGTACATGTTTATTTTTTAATCATAATATAAAATAAAAGGCGAAATGATATCTCGCTCGTTCATGTTAAATATTAAAAAGTGCCTATCTATATGGCACTTTTTAATATGTAACTCCAATAGATTTATGAAACGCTTAAGTAAATTATATTTCTTACAGGTAAAAGAAAAGGCACTTCCAGTAATTTGGCATCAGACATATTATCTCCTAAAGAAAAAAAAAATTATAGCGGCGGCAGCTCAGAGTCATGTCGTTTAACTGCACCTACAGTGTCCGCACCTCAAGGACATGTACAAACAGTTGAAGCCGCAACACAGTGCTTGCTGGATAATTATAAAAACGCAATGTGTCCTTGCACTTGTAAAAGGAACTTCCACCGTTTCAGTACGAAAAAAGTTAGAAGACGTCCCTGAAGATAACCTATTTAATTGCTATGAAGAAATAAAGAAGGTTTTAGAAAAATATTCAGAGAATTAAAATGTTGATTTAATAAAATAATTTTGTTTCATAATGATTCTTTATTTTACCACAATTATTTATGGGTGTGTAATATAAGACTTAATAACATCTTTTTATATAATGTTAATTTGTCATAATGTTCTTTTTTACTAATTCAACAAAAATGCTATGTCCATGTCCAACGTTTAAAATTCGTAGTTTAAAATACATATAGGGTTTTTGTAATAATATAAAGGTTTGATATTAGGGATTATTGATATTTTTTAAGGTGAAATTCAACCCATGACATTGAACAAATTCACCCACAGAAATGTGAAAATCAATTTTTGGCGTCCCCTACAAGTTGATTGATCAGCTGATTCGAGTTTGTATGGAAAGCAAAAAAAATTTCATATTTTGATATAATTTTCTTGTGAAAAGTTGTTCAGTATTATGAACTAAATGTACTTGTAACATAGTTCAGTATATTTTGTTAAGACGTAATAGGAAAAAGAAAACATTAGTAAATCATAAAAAACTATTTAGAAATTGGTTACACATTGGTTGTTAAAATATTTTTTTAACAACCAATGTGTAACCTAATATTACTGTAAATGAACATTATATAAAATGTTCATTATGCCACATAAAATTAGGTCATATGAAATTATATCAATAATACGGTATATCAATTGATGAATTAACTATAAATGAATTAACATTAGCTTCTATGATCGTTAGACGATTTGTTATTATGCCATATATTACACACCCAATTATTTATACTACAAATCAACCAATATAAATAAAAAAAACAACACAAATCAACCAGTTGGTTAATAACAAAAAGGTAACAAATGAAAATTTAGATTGCAGTAGGTGTCACTCTCATTAAATGATTAGTTTTATTTGTATGTCTGTCGCAGTTAGATTGTATAATCCGATGTTACACAAAAACTCTAGCTGTTTGGCATTACAGCTCGGTTTTGTAAAACAGCTGAAAACCATTCAGCTAGATTGTCTAATGCATTGCGTTTAACAAAATAGCTAACGTAAGATTGTACATTTTAGTTCGGAATTCTGCCACTTCGCTACTTGTGGCTGTCACTGTCAAAACAACAAATATGGCCTCCGATAAGGTAAATTTTTCACCGCGTTTCGAGAGTAAGCTGTTTTTATCGAGACACATCGGGGACATCGTTTGTGATTTCGGACCGCAAAAGGTTGAGATGATTAAAGCAGACATTCAGCTTGGTTTCCATATTGTTATTTCGACGCCCGTATTCCGGCAAGAAAAAAATTCACGTATCTTGTTTAATAAAGGAGCTATGGCCACCTTCCAGCTCAATCATCAAATTAGCTTTGGCATCGTAATATTGTGTTGTCATTTGACTTTTCTGACTCACATAAGTGTGTAACATTTCGGCTCAATCGAAGTTGAAGATACCTATCAACCGCCAAAACTGACATAGAAAATACATAGGTACATACATACATACAAACATACGCACACACACATACATACATACCTACATACAGTCATGCATATTGCAAGTTAAATAAAAGCTTGTAAAAATATCTGTAATTTCAAGCACGTGAAGTTATAATTCAGTGAGTACCTGATGATGACATCCCCACTGTAGGAAACGAAATACCTAAGTACCTATTTATTACTCAACCAACATACGACACCAGCTTATTTTGCGAAGGATCAAAATAAAATTAGCAACCTAATGCATTACTTACCTTTAATTTATTTTGACAAAGTAAGCAAGTATTTGTGTTTGTCAGTTCTTCGTATTCGAAGTAACGGTGAACCGCATCTTTTTTCATTGGAGGCATAATATCTCTACCCTAATTACTATTACACACTAATAACATAAAAAAATGCGCAAACAAACAATACAAAAAAATAAGCACGCAGCGCAGACACTGGTATGACACTCCATTGATTCAGAGTAACATATATACCTACTACTACTACAAACGAAACAATTTATCTGTACACACGTCGATGTGTGAGTTTTATACTTAGGGTCGCTCCGCAGAATTATTTTAATACTTACCTACTAACGAGTTCGACATATTTACGATTATATTTTTCCATACCGTAAGATTTGCAAACACTATGACGTAAAAAATATTCTGTTTTATATGTATTAAATGTTACAGAAAAGTCGGAAACAGCTACGTAATATCACTTCACAAATATTTTTCATTATGTCCATTGTCCATTATAGTCCAGTGTCACCTATAGTTCACTTTACTGATTATTATTGAGTCATTTATATTGTGACGCACTAATTTCACTAATTCACTATTGTAATATAGTAATTTGCATATTCGGCGCAAAACTATACGGTAATTATACGAATAAATTCAATAAAAATAAACAAATGTTTATCACGCTTACACTCAGCATGTCAAGTTGTCATTGTCAACAATGGCATTTAGCACTATAACCCGCGGAAATTTAGTTGGCATCTGCGTGTATGTTATTACCTGTGAGCGAGGAGCCTATGTAACATTACCGGATTGCTTATTAGCAATCCGGTAATGTTACAATCTCGCTCTTGTGTATCTCCCGCCAATGCGAGAGAGCGAGAAGGGTATATATATCAAGATGGTTGCTGGGTAATAACGTGAAATTATATTGTTGCTTTGCTTACCTGTTTTCATCATTTGGAAATGTATGAAATATACGTTCTTTAGAGTATTGGGTGGATAAACAATTATTATACGCGCACCTTCTCACCATGATGGTTACTATTGGTTGACAGTTCTCAAGACAACACACGTCGCGTATTGCGTGCGGCTAGTAATTAAACCCTGGTTTGGAGCCGTCAAAGCTCACAAAGTGCGGGGGAGAGGTGCGGGGACGCCAATTTGCGGGAGACGCTGTGAGATACCATTCTGTTTGACTCTTATGTATTCTGTGGCGCAGAGATAACAAAACAAACAAACACTTGAAGTTTCCAGTCACCGCCGCGCCGCCCGGCCACAAGATAACGGAGGTAGGTAATTCCCCGAGACATAGAAACAGTGTTAACGCAACGACGAAAAATCATTATATCTCGGTCGTACATTATATTGCGACATAATGCACGAACGGCAGAGAATGATTTTCATCGTTTCGTTCGATTCGTTCAACGTACCACTCGGGTCAACTCGGGTGGGTTATGATGAATAGCTCGTACTTCCAAACTCATAGAAACCACTGTAAACAATGTAATATAAGTCTTATGTGAATGCAATAAATATAATTATTGAATGGCTGCCACAAAGCTTGCCTTGCTTTCTAGCTCGATGCGTCGTCTCGCTAACCCTATAAACTGTTTGCTTAAGCAGTTGTGTGTTGTATGCCATTCAAATAAAGATTAAATTGCTTGAAGCCGTATAAATAATATTGATAGGGTAAGCCTATCATAGGGTTTTGAGTTATTAGTAAGTGCTTAGTTGAATTAACTGTATCGTATTAGTAAGCCTTTTGTCAGGGTAAGCAAATGATATGGTAACCAAATCGTTAGGGTTTACGAAAACCAGTCGATCAAAAACCCGAACGAAAACCCTTCAAAAGGTAAGTGGTTCCGGTCTCTGCTATGGAAAAATTTAAAATTCGCGGTATTTACGAATACGAGTTCCACCATGGCACCAGTGCTGCAGAAACGACTCGAAGAATTAACGACGTGTATGGACCAGGCACCGCTAACGAACGAACGGTGCGTTTTTGGTTTCAACGTTTCCGTTCTGGAAATTTCGATTTACACAATGAGCCTCGTGGACGACCTGATACTCAAGTGAATAACGAAGAATTGAAGGCGATAGTGGAAGCGGATCCATTTCAAACCACTTCTGAATTAGCAGCAGCCTTCGGCGTAAGTGACAAAACGATACTTATCCACTTGCGCCAAATCGGAAAAATTAAAAAACTCGAAATGTAGTTACCGCACGAATTGACTGAAGCAAACCAACAAACACGCGTTGCTTGCTGCGTTTCTTTGCTTAATCGCCACAATAATGAGGGGATTTTGAACCGTATCGTGACTTGTAATGAGAAGTGGATCCTGTACGACAATCGGAAGCGATCATCACAATGGCTTGACCCTGGAGAACCGGCAAAACCTTACCCTAAGCGGAAACTGACCGAAAAGAAGATTCTGGTTAGGTTTTGGTGGACCAGTGCTGGTGTTATCCACTACAGCTTCTTAAGATCAGGCCAGACGATTACTGCAGACTTGTTTTGCCAACAATTACAAACAATGATGGAAAAGCTCGCCATTAAACATCCGAGACTGATGAATTGCTCTAGCCCACTGCTCCTTCAGGATAACGCTAGACCACACACTGCACATCAAACGATCGCCAAGTTAGAGGAGCTGCGACTGGAACCTCTGCGTCACCCACCATACTCTCCAGATCTTGCCCCAACCGATTACCACTTTTTTCAAAATTTGGATAACTTTTTACAAGGAAAAAATTTTAAATCTGATGAGGCAGTCAAAACCGCCTTCAAACAGTTCATAGACTCTCGCTCCCAGGATTTATGGCGGAAGTGTATCGATAACAACGGCGCATACTTCGATTGATTAAATAATAATTTCATTAAAAAAAACTTGTTTCACTTTTTTGATACTGAACGGCAATTTCATATGTAAGGACCTAATACACGGCGACTTTTCATTGGCTTTGGAGCCGAAGGCCACTTCATAGGGATTTCTGGCTAGTCAATACAAAAAAAATTGACTAAAACTCGAAAGTAAAACGTGAGATCAATTAGTAGCGTAACAAAGCCCGTCGTTCGCCGCGCGAGTACCTACGTCTTCGTATAAAAGACGGGCGTAACTACGTGGTCACGATCAAAAATCATTTTCGCAACTTTATTATCTTATATTTTTTATGGCGACCTCCGTGACGTGATGGTTAACACGCTAGACCGCTAATCCGGAGGTTCTGGGTTTGATCCCCAGCCAGGGCAAGTTGGAAAATGGCCTTTTTCAAATTGTCCTGGGTCTTGGATGTTTATCTATATATATGTACATATTTATCATAAAATATAGTATCGTTGAGTTAGTATCCCATAACACAAGTTTAAAAAAACTTACTTTGGGGCTAGCTTAAACAGTGGGATTTGTCAAAAAAAAAAAAAATGTCGTACACATCACGTAGGTATATGGACAGTGAAATTTATTTACTATAGGACATTTTTTTTCCAATGCTAATGAAAAGTCGGCGTGTATAAAAAAGAATACTAACTGGCTAACAGTAGCAGTCTTTCTCCCTCCGCTTGTTCGGTGGACCCGCTGAATTCGATCGTGGCCGCGCACAAGTTCAATGCTTGGCTTGCCTGCAAATACAAAAATAATATTGGCTGGTAGATGAATTTAATTATTTTATATATATTATATTAAATATTTGTATTATATTACATTAATATATTTTAAATATTTTTATAAAAAAAGAATGGAAGTTGTCAAAATCGAGCCCCAGTTTCACTGTATACTGAATACATATTGCATCATGTGATACATACCTCAGGTACTTATCCCTGTAATATATATATACAGGCTGACTTTTAAACCACCAGCCAAATTTCTGGAGCAAGTTCAGTCCATGATACTGAACTACTTTCCATAAAAACAATTAACGAAAAACTAAAATAAAAATTCGCCTTTTCATACAAATCAGCGCTCAGTCAAACGGATTTTCTATGGGAGGACAAAAAATTTTCATCGATTTTTAATAACTTTTTTTATAGAAAGTAGTTCAGTATCATGGACTGAACTTGCTCCAAAAATATGGCTGGTGGTTTAAAAGTCAAGCCTGTATATATATATATATATAGTCCTCCTTATTGCTTTAGATAACGGCGACCTCGGGCAAGAATATACAGGGTCTAACATAATTAAACTTTTAACAAAAAAAAAAAACCGACTTCAATTTTTTTTAGGAGTTTCTTCCACGCGTAACAAACATACATAAAAAAATAAAAACATACAGTAAAATTGATACCTCCTCCTTTTTTGAAGTCGGTTAAAAATATATTGAAACTATTTTAGGGCTGACTTCAGTCCATGATACTGAACAACTTTCACTAAGGAACAAACATCGAAATATGAAAAATATTTTTTGGGCTCTCATACAAGTTGACCGATCAGCTGATCCGAGTTTGTATGGAAAGCAAAAAAATATTTTTTTATATTTCGATATATGCTCCTTGGGGAAAGTTGTTCAGTATCATGGACTATACAGGGTCTAACAAAATATACTGAAACTATTTTAAGGGTGGATTCAATCCTTGATACTAAACAACTTTCCCCAAGGAACATATACTGAAATATGAAAAATATGTGTATAACCGTCTTATTATAAAAACAGGACTAACTTTGTTACTGTGTTTAAACCATTACCCGCCCAAATCAAGTTGACATCTAGCAATATCACACTATCTCACCTGTCAATGTCAACTTGATTTGGGCGGATAATGGGTTAAACCTAGTAACAAAGTTAGTCGTGTTTTTTATAAAAAAATTGGTTGCCTGTAAAGTCGGTATACGGGCGAAAGTTTTACGTGACAACGACTTTGCCTTTCACTTTTTATGTCTGTCTCTCTCGCACGCGTGCCTCTCACTCGCTCTCATTGTGAGCGCATAACGTGAGCGGAGCGTAACGCAGTTTCTTGAAGTGTCACCCGGCTAACCAATTTATAAGACGTTGTCACGTCAATAATACGGTAATGGTCTAGTATAGACCGTAGTTCGATTTATTACGGGTATGTCCCTTCCACGTTGTATTCTGTGATAAATGTGACTTTTTAATTTTTGCCAAATTTTTGGAGCAAGTTCAGCCCATGGTATTGAATTACTTTCCATAAAAAACAATTAATAAATAACTTGCTCCCGTACAAATCCGCGTTCAGCTGAACGGATTTATTATGGAAGGGCAATTTTTTTCGATTTACAGAAAATTATTTGTATGGAAAAAGTTAAGTATCATATACTAAACTTGCTCCAAAAATTTGTCTGGTGGCGCGGGAGACAGTCAGAGAATTTCATATTGATGGTTAAAAATTACTCTGTATATGATGATGGTATACCTGTGATATGATGGTCTGTTGCTTGGCAATCTCCGCTTGCAGCTCCTTGATCCTCTGCCTGACGGTGGTGACCAGAGCAGGCGGCTCAGGAGTGGGAGGTATCTCGCGCTCCGGCGAGTGGTGGCGCACTACTCGCATTGGTGTCGAAGGTGTGGATGACTGAAAGATAAATAAGGGCTTAAACCTCTGCCACATGGGTGTTGCGACTGCGCCGCGTCGTCGCAACGCAATGACTTCAACGCAGTGTATGTCACTCGAACGCTGCGTCGGCGCTGCGTCAACGCAGCTATCTCCGATATTAACGCTCCGTCGTTTCAACGCAGTTCCCTTCCCCGCCTCATCTACCTCCTATCCTTGTGCGTTGCGTCGTCATCCGTCATTTCAACGCATCGTATGGCATGTCGTTCAGATTAATATGTAAAACGACGGAGCGTCACCGCTCAGTCGACGCAACGCTAATGCAACGCACAGACGACGCCCATGTGGCATCGCCCTTAGTTGGTAGATAGAGTCGGAACGAGAACAAAGTTTTATGCAAGCTGTATACGTTCACCGAGACAGGGCGAGAGCGAGTGCGTACATGGTGCTCTCGTCTCGTCTCGCTATCTCTCGCCTAGCTTCCGTCGGTGTCGATCGCTTGTTGGTTTTAGCGCCCGTGTCAAATGGTATCGTTCAAGTCTCGTTGGCTCTCGCAAGTGTGTACAGGTATGCTCTCGCGAGAACCTTCTCGGCCGAGACTTTCGGTGAATGTGCATGAACAGCCGGCATAATTTCTGCGCGTTGCAACTATAATATTGATAAAATCTTGCAATAATATATTTTTCTTTTTGCGAGAGGCTTAGAGACCCTTCAACCCCCATTCATTTCTGGCAATCTTGAAGAGACCTCAAACTAATATATTTTCCTTTTGCCGGAAAGCTTCGGACTCCCGTCCTACTGTGCGCATTGCAACTATCATCTTAAGAACCTGTCACTCACCGCCGCGACTATAGCCACAGGTATGACACTTCCTAGAGTCGGAGTAACATATGTACCTACTACTACTACAAACGAAACAATTTATATATACACACGTCAATGTGTGAAATTTATACTCAGGGTCGCACCGCAGAATTAATTTAATACTCACTTACTAACGATTTCGACATATTTACGATTATATCTTTCCATACCGGAAGATTTGCAACACTTAACGTAAAAAATATTCTATTTTATATGTAATAACGTGAAATTATATTTTTGCTTTGCTTACTCACTCGGAAATCTATGAAATATACGTTCTTTATTGTATTCGGTGGATAAAAAATTATTATATGCGCATCTTCTCACCATAATGGTTACTATTTGGTTCTGTTTCGAGTTCGACAGTTCTCGAGACACGTCGCAAATAGCTTGCGGCCAGCAACTAACCTTGTTTAAGAGCGCAATAAGGGGCACATAGAATGGGGGAGTGGTGCGGGGACGTCAAATTGCGGGAGACGCTGTAAGATTCCATTCTGTTTGTACTCTTATGTATTCTGTGCTATAGCGGCTACTTCTTCTGGTACACGAAACTTGTTGATAAGAGAGGAATGGGGGAGGGGAGAATCACTCACCGCCTGCATCCGCCTGTAGAAGCTGACGCTGTGCACTAGTTCCGCGCCGCGGTCTCTCGAGGGCGTCACCGCCGGCTGCGACTTCAGCGGCGACTTGAACTGCGTCTTCTCCTGGTACACGAAACTTGTTGATGAGAGGCTCCCGTTCTGCTACGTGATTATATGAAATATACAGGTCAAACAAAGTAAAGAATAGTTACTTTTGTCCAAGAAATTGGACGACTTTCTACAAGTAACATAAAAGAATAATTAATTAATAATAAAAAATAACAAGCTTTTAGCTTTTATTTACGTATGTACTCGTATATTGTTTATCTTTACAACTGACGAAAAATAAATAAAAAGTAATGCCTGTTTATTCCAGTGACCACGATTATACATAAAAGAACAATAATGCCAAAATTTCAGCAAAGGTGGGAGGAAATGTTCCATAATTTAAGTCCCAAAATTTGGAACACTCAATCCAATGAGTCCCAACTAAACTTTGGAAAGGTGTAGTTTTGACTACATCCACATTGCCACATCTTTCCATCACCTAACATCAAGTGAAGAGAGAACTAGAAGCAGTCAAAGAACAATACCTTGTTAACTTTAGGCGGAGTAGGCCCCTCGCTGTCGTTGAGGGCCTCATCCAGCATATCATCGAGCTCGCTGTCACACGCGCTCTCAGAACTATCGGAATCGCATTCCCGGACGGCCTTCTTGTAGCTTGTATTGTTTTTCTTTACCACCTGAAAAACAAGAAAATGTCATTTACGCCTCAAGCCTTACAGTTACTTTACTTTTCCCAATGCTCAGTAAAAAAAACTAGGTATTTGTTGCCAATAGTGGCGAAATTGCAATGTATTTGAGTAGCTTGATGTGCTGTTGAATGTACTAAATTTTAACTTCGGGGACAGTGTGGTTATATAATGGAATCTATTTTGAATAACTAAGAACTTTCAGAATTCAGACCAATAAAAAACTGGCATACAGAAGCACTAAAGCTCGAAATGTTAAAAGAAAAGACGAAATCTGTGTGAATCGAATGCCGGCTGTACACACTCGCCGAGACACCCCGAGACAGAGCGAGAGCGAATGTTTACATGGTGCTCTCGTCTCGTCTTGCTCTCTCTCGCCGCGCCTCGGTCGGTCTAGATCGCAATCGTACAAGTCTCGTTGGCTCGTCGTACGGTATGCTCTCGTCGAGGGGGCTCAGTCGTAAAACGTCTGTTTCTCATGTCTCTTTCGCACAATGTCTCTTTTGCAAAATATCGCGACAGGGACTTAGAATATTTAATTCTTTTTGACATTAATATATTTGATTAATATGATTTATTTATAGTACAGAAATGTGGCAAGCGGAAGGTATTGCATAAATATTACAAGTAATTACAGTAAGTCGTTTACTGAGAAGAAAGTTTGTGATGATCACGCAAGAAATAGAATTCGCGAGGATACTTACGTTCATAACTTCCCGTCCAAATGAGGTTTCGGCCCAGTTGTCAGATTTATTTAGATTGTCATTTACGTTTTCCTCGCTGGAAAGAAATAAAATATATCTTGAAATTACTGATATATTTGTTTTGTACACTCGGCAAATGAACAAGCTTTTAACAATATCTACATAATATAATTATACAATATCAGTACTCCTTAATTAGTTATATAGTATAACGCTAGTGATTTAAGTATACAAGGTTATTTATATGTATATCGAAATACGAAATAAAAGTTTGCTTCCCATAGTAACTAGATCACGTGACTACTTCGGTTTGCATGGGAAGCAAAATTTTTTCGTATTTTGATACCTATATATTTATAACGAAAAGTTGTTGAAAATTATGGACTGAATAACCCCCTAAAATATTTGTACTAAATTAAAAAAATAACCGTGTATACAATTTAGCACTATCGCTAGGTATGTTAAAATAGTAAAAAATAATATTTACATTCTAATTACTTTGCTGTCCATTTTTGACTATATAAATAATTAATAATGATGCCTACTTATAAATGATATGCGACAAATTACCAAAACGGACGACTGTCAACCTCATCGAGTAGGCGTCCAATAGATAAGTTTGCTTGAATAGTTACAGCAGGCGCTTTTCGAATGTGTTCACGTGTTTTTTGTGTAGGTACAAATGTTGCCTAGGAGAGATTTCTATGCGTCTTTTCCTGTATTATTTTGTCGTATGGTTTCTTGTAATTATAATACTTTTACCCTTTTAAGTTTTGTAAAATAATTATAAGTAGGGATTTTAGCTATATCGCATTGCTTGACGTTCGTACCTACATGGCATAATTTCCATTTGTTGAATATGATTTATAACATTTTCCGCTTCATGTTTTACCTACCATTGCAAAAAGGAAGGTGCAACGTGGGTGTGATATCTGAAATTTCATAAATCCATAGATTCATAGACAGAATCATTTTAGCTTAGAAGTTGAGACTTACTAGAGAGTACGTATTAGCATAGCAGGGATTTGTTTAATTCGGGAAAAGATACGCATTACGTTACCTACGCTCATGATGACCTATCCCTACGGCGGAATGGGGTAAAATGCTGCTGCCGTGCCCCCAGAATTGGAACAATAAAATGTACGTTACCTATCAGCCTTTTCAAAAGAAACTCCTTTTTCCAAGCCAGGTTGAATATGAATAAACAAAAAAGTAAAAGAAATTGAAAGAATACTATATTTTATAGGTAATACTTTGATCAATAAATAAACTAGATACCGCGTTACCTACAAAATCAAAGCAAAATTCTGTCCGCTTGAATAACAAATAATACTCAATGTGAAGTCAATCTTATTACATTAATTAATTGTTTTTATCCTTGACTGAACTAAACAAAATAAGAGTTCACAGCCGGGAGTGCGCTCTTATTTGACGAGCCGTATTTTTTTCGCCGGCTAATATAGTTGTATTGTTGACCTAAGGTTTAATACTAAATTATTAATAAATTCCCCAGTGAAATGACAGCTAATTGTAACATTGGCTTTATATTCTATTTATATTTATTCTATTTTCAGCCTTTACTGTCCCATTGCAGGTCAAAGGCCTCCTTTCCAGCACACCAACTCTCTCGGTCGAGGGCCTTCGAGGCCCAATCCCTGGAGCAAGAGTCAATCTCATCCCTCTACCACTTTTTGGGCTTGCCGGGCTTCCGGTTTCCGTTTAGAGGAATATATTGTGTAACTGATTTGGCCCAGGGTTCGTCGGGCATGCGGCAAAGATTTCTTGCCCAGTTCCACTATAGGGTGGCAACTTTTTTATAATTATAAGCATACTTTGTGGTAGATGCACTTTCTTATCATATACATTGATATACATATACTATCATGCCTGTTTCCCACAGGGGTAGGAAGAGACTATGGCCACTATCGATCCTGCCTGACATAACTCTTTCGCTTCATCTACATTCATCAATCTCTTCATATATGCCTTTCGGTTCGTACTTCTAACCTCTCCTTTTTTGGTCTGGTTGCAGAATGTTCGCCGAGGCCAACCCTGTCCTTCCTGATCCTGAACTATTTTATGTAATAATTTGTTATAATGTTTTATTTATTTACACTTTATTGTACACACATACAAATGTAATAGTACAACAGGCGGACTTAATGCTAAAAGCATTCTCTAACAGTCAAACCTTTTTGGTTGATTTGGAAGATTGGGGAATGTTTTTGACTTTTCACTACGGTGAGTGTCTAATATTCTTTACGCCATTCAGAAACACTATTTACGGAATTATGATTCTCAGATGACGTTGAATCTTGATTTTTATCTACGCGATTTCTCCAAATACCAAATACTCTATTCAGAAGCACTTTTTATTATCAACTTATGATCTTTTCTTCTCATCGGTTTTCTATTAGTTATAACACTCCCTTCTGAAACGAAAGCTGTTCTATTCGTGTCATCTCCTTAATATAAGGCACAAGAGTCGAATCTTATACAGCCCCCTTCTCAGGGAGAAAGGGTGCCTGAAAAACAGCGTTACCTTGGTTCGAGGTAACACCAGCTAAAAATTCTTTCCTTTGCCAAAAATTAGGTTATATTTTATTTTAGCAGTTCTCTGTACCTTTTGGCAATAAATGACTTTTTTATTTATTAAGATTCAGTAAGAAATGCTCGCATAGGTCTCTTTTTTTAGTCCCTCTTTTTTTTAGTCTCTCTTCACTTTTGTGTTTTACAATGACAGCAATCTGGCGATTCCTTCACCAGCATCATTCAAGGATCTTTCATTATCGTTTAGACCGTTGTTGACATGAGACGTAGACGAAAGATCAGAAAGTTCAGTAAATGGAGAGAAATTATCTGTTTTATTTGCATCAGGATCAATTTTTATTGCATTTTCCTAAAGCAATCTATTTTCAGAATTTGATCTAAAATAAAATTCTTCTTCTAAATTTGTCATAGAAGCTAGGGTAGCTTGTTCTTATTTCTGTATTATTTTCAAAAACTCTGTAAATATCTACATGTATTATTTATATTTAACAAAGGGAAGCCTACTATATGATAATGGACAGCAAAGTAAGGAGAATGAAAAGTCACACATGTTTTGTAAAGTTTAATTTTTACAAATATTGAAAAAGTTCCTATTTATCACAGACAACAAAACTTAACTAAAACTAAAATATATTACTACCTGAAAAGAAAGATATTAAGTAGATATATTAAACATTGTTTTTGTAGTGTAGTCTATTTGGAAATACACCTTGAGATTGACAGTATTTTTGTCAAAGTGAAAAAAAGTGATTTTTGCATGTTGGCTCTATATACAGGTTGATTTTGAAACACTGAGCTATATTGAAATCTTAGAATCAGAATCACTAATAGAACACAAAATAGCAAAAAAAAGAATCCTTTTTTTTGCTATTTTTCATTAGGAAAAATTCCCACTGTAAGTAACTAAGTATACTCCAAATAGACTGCTTATCGTAAACAATACATCATGTTTAAACAACAATTATTGTACTGGACCAGTCTAAATACGTAGGTATAACCTTAGTCTTTTTTAACGCTTTAAAAAACATACTATCCTAAAAAAAGACCATGTAAATTGATCATATTGTAGTAAAAGATGTACAATTATTGACGGGTTTAAAAATCTACAAGCTAGACAATTAAAATCAATCAATTGACGACATATCAGATTTTTTGTTACATTTATATACTTTACAGTCAAAAGGCATTACATTACATACAATAACGAGATTCAGAATGTTATTTAAGAAAAAAAGCACTACATATGTACTTTTCAAAATAATTTCTATTTCTGCGCATTAGTAGACATATTTATATATCTTCTTTTGCATTGACTTTCTAACTAAAACATATCTACATAAAATTGGAGATTCATTCTATGATATTGAACATCTTTCCTTAAGATATATTATATCGAAATATAAATAAAAAACAACATTTATTCGATACTCGGATTGATCAACTTGCATGGAGTGCATATTTACCAGATATTCTGCAGATAAAGTTATTCAATATCATGAACTGAATATACCTTTAAATTAACTTTAATATAATTTGATAGACGTAAATAAATGTGTATGAGGAAAATTAGTTTTGAATTATCTAAGGCCTAAGGATATTGGTTCTATTTCAAAAGACTCTTCATATTAGTCAATGCGGAACCGATTTGAATCGGTTAGAAAAACCTTTATGGCTTACGATATAAGGTTTTGAATTGCGTGTCGCTAAATGCAAGGACTCACTGTCAAATATTAACTGCATTTTATTGAAGTGTAAAATCCTCAAATCTCATGCTATCTCTAGATAATATTTTAACAAGACGGAGAATCATGTACAACCCGTTCGCGTTAAGTTTGCCGCTGACAGAAAGGGATGCACATACTAAGTTTGCCGGTCCGTAGTATGCGCGTCCCTTTCCGTTAGCGTCCGGGTTGTATGCTTTATATTAACTAGATATACAACCTACAACACGTACTTATCGTAGTATTATGAACTTTAACTTATTATACTAGCAAGTAGGCAACATACAGTCTCATTTATTTTATTTAGTGATAAACTCAGAACATATGTCGATATGCTTACGTCTAACATATAATAAAATATACTGAAACTATTTTAAGGGTGGGTTCAGTCCATGATACTGAACAACTTTCCCCAAGGAACATATATCGAATTCTGCTTTTCTTCTCCTAAAGGTTGACAGGAAGAGTATGCTTTAGCATTAAGTCTACCTATTGTTAGCTTTTGGATTAATAAAATTTTTAAATAAAATAAAATAAATATCGAAATATAAAAAACAATGTTTGGCCTCTTTGGCGAAAGTTGTCTATTTTGTTAGGGCCTGTATGTAGTTGGCTTTATAACTATCACAATAAATTTTTCGTATAATTAGTCTCAGATGTATTGTAGACTGTTCTATTAATAATTTTTAAAATTTTATTTGACATTCCTTTTTAAAAAATCACATTTTACTAAAGAAAGACTTCTCTGAGAAAGATCATATCGGTCAAGAATGTCTTATGTAAGTATAACATCAACATTATATCATCAAATTATGTATTGAGAATATTTTAAAGGAAAATTCAGTATATGATACTAAACCACATTATCGAAATATAGAAACTATGGACGAACAAATACAAGAGGACCTTTGTATTTTGAAGTATAATTCGATTTTTAGTTTAAATGTTGTAGTTAGATGGAGCTACTAGTTCGAAAGAAGGTAGTTTCGTAGTGGTGCCGCTTAATTTCAGAAAGATGGCGGTATAAGCGTTCATTTTCTACGAACAAACAAGCGCCATCTCTGATTTTTCGTGGATACCGTCAGCTTAAGTACTCAGCATCCTTTGTATGGCTAGCGGGCGAAATGGTACCTAGTGTCATTTAGAAATAATACAGGATTTTGGCTTTCTAGCTGAGTACGCTTTTTTGTATGGGGTTGTCAGTCCTGTTGTATTTGTTCGTCAGTGATAGAAACAGTGATTCAGTAATTATAAGTTGTTCATATGGGACCCGAAATTTTGATAAAACGTTCCATGGAGAGTGACAATACGCTATTTTACAACAAGTCAAATCAGATACTTTTTTCTTAACGTCAAAAACAAACATTTTCTATGATATTTGTGTGAAATATCGAACTATGACGTCATAGTTCCTTGGAGTCAAATAGCGCTCTTAATATTCGTTTTTCTGCATTAATAAATCTAGAATCACGTTCAAAGTGGATGTGATCAATTACAAGTGGCATTATTTTGTGACGTTTTATTCTAATAACAGTACCAAATAATTTATTTTTGACCCACCGTAATACCCAATTATTATATTGTAGCTAAGTATGGTACTATGGACTTAATCTTGCCTTTCAATACAAGTAGTCAGTATAACTTGTTAGAACTTTAGAAAATACTATCCTAGCTACGAGTACATTACCTTCAAGTATGAAAACCTAGAATTAAGGGCGGATAGGCGATGTATTTCAACAACTGGCAAGACGAAAAAATATTGTCTCGCCCTGAAAGTGTAGTAAAATTAAGTTATGTCCCTAGGTGGGAATTCCTAAGGACGCCGACTTCGTTTCGAAGCTGATTCTCACGCTCCAATTAGGTTGACATTATTTGCTCAATATACAGTCAACAATATGAATGAAAGATTTACTTTATGTGCGTTAGTTACTTACTGTCATATTTATAAAAATCTATCTGTACTGGAATAGTAGGTACAATACAATACAAGTGTGGTAAGTTGTTCATTACAGTCGAGGCGGGTGGTCTATGGTGCCGAGACTTGTAATGACAATACACAAGTGTGCCATACAACGTTTTTAACACATTTATGAAAAAAACATTAAATAAAATCTCGCAATAGAAAATTATAAATATGGCGCGCAGTTTCGTTGTGAGCGGGCTGGCTGCTTACAAAGAGATTTTTTGTTTCGAAAATAGTATTGGATATTTTGGAATTATAGAATCTTATTCCGATTTCGAATATGTGCGTTATGGATGGCATTACACAATTAAAATCAGTGTAGAAAATAGCACTTTCCGAACGAATGTGTGGAAAATAATCTTACGACTGTCGTACGTTACGTGGTCGACTGTCAAGAAGCTTTCTTACAAATCTCTTACAACTTACGTTTTAGTAGTTACGACTTTCGTTATGAAATTACAACTCTCCGTTGGTTGTTGTTTGATAAATGTTGAGTTTTTATTGTTCAATTTTTATTCACCTGATATCGGACGATAGCAACTCATTCGCGATGAGGACTGTACCAAAAGGTCCAACTTGTGTTACCGACTTTCGAATGACTCTGGAAGTCTGGAGTCATGTTACCACTTACCACCGATTATGAAATTGCACTAACTACTCGCATACTGATATCTGTACTAATTTTACACAGTCCTTATTGAACAGTTTTATTATTTAGGTTTCTAAAACTTATTTACGGTTTTTCGAACGGAATAAATCATTCGTTTAGTGAATCATCATTTCCAAAATAAAGCTGTTAGTGTCTAAACATACTATGCCAAAGTTGCGCAACCGAAATTCACCGAAATTCGGCGCAATTGCGCCCGCAATACTATTTGAATTACTAGCAACACAATGCCGTATTTACGTCGCGTTTTTCAATAAGTAATTTCGCTACACGGAACTTCAGCTGCGGAACTTCGGCCGCGCACCATCGGCGCAGTGTGTTTAGACACTTTGGTATACGCATTGACCCCCATTACATAAGTATATTTGCGCATATAATATTATTATTGTACGACGAGTAATTGCCTACCGATTTACATAATTTTAACAAACTGTAACATACAGGATGATAGTTATTACGATAAAGGCAAGGTAAACGAGGCCATCGTATATTTTGATATACTATACTATGTATATCTAATATGTTATGGGACAAGTGACAGTCGGGTCACGTGAATTTTAATAAAATAATATTTATTGTTTAATGTAAATGCTAGACTGGTTTACCAGCGGCGGAGCGGCCCGGCGACCTACTTTACAACGGTGCCACGGGCAAGGGCGTCCTTCCCTAAGATCGTAAATGGAGGTTGCAAATTGATTTAAATCTCCTTTTATGTAAACTGTACGGGTCTTTAATATTAATAGGTACGTATTATACCATGCTGGTATGGAAGAAAAGAAAATACTTAATGTACCAGCTGCTTCTCTTCCAGCGCAGATCGTAGAAGCCGATCGAGAGAATGGGCATCGTGTTAATAGGCGATGCGGCTAACAAGCCATCATTATGTTTATACCTTTTTCCACCTCGCCTTCCAACACGCTAAAAGTGGCCTTTGGGTATTGCGGCTCGGGCTCTGCTTAGAGCCGCAATACCCAAAATGCTCTTTCTGTCCTATTATGGATAAATACGTAATAGTAAGTATGTATTGATCGAATGTGAGAATCTGGTGTGGATAGGAAAGGAGTATCAAAGGAGATTGTTAAAGATAGGACCATTTCACTCCGTGGTTCTGATTACATTCCTCAAGAAACATATAGTGCAAGATCCGGTATAAGAAACATATATCATCTGTTATTTAGTCGAAAAAATGCCAAATTAAAGCTTATTTTATTCTTAATTTAACTGTATTAGGTTGCCTTATTAAAAAGTTTACTTTATGGTTGCCTAGATAATCCTTCTCGTACGTTTGTATGGGAAATCGTTTTTTTATCGTGTTTTATTATGGCTGAGACAACCTTTCTCTACATACGGCCAAGTAGGAACATTTTTTGTTATTTATGAGGAACAGCAGAAACGTTGGAAATACCTTTCCTCCCTAATCGATTTCTAATTACTGAGCAATTAATCAAGCAGACCGCACATCAGGCATCAAAGACCGCAGATATTTAATATATGAATTCAATCGTTTAAATGTCAATTTAGGCACTAATATATCAGTCAACTACATTTTTATTGCTTTAAGAAATTAATTTCTAGGATTGACATCATAAGCAAAAAATCTGCAACGATTTTTTTAATGCTCGAATTTTCATCGCTGTTCGATCAACAATAATATAGGGATGTGGACTGGGTCATAAGAATAGGGATGATGACTGGGTCAATAAAATATTATTCTAATTTTAGTTAGTTAAATTATCCAAAAATAATGTACCCGTATTTTTCAGTTTATCAAAAAAGTAAAAATTCACAAAGATACAGAGTATCTAAGTTCCAGTGGGGTACCGATGTGTAAAAATCGTACGAAAGCGTGACGTCATGCGAAATTTAAATGCGCTGTATCTTCGACATTTATTGTTTCTCAGAGAAAAGAAAAAATACGTGTACCTACAATATTTTTTAATAAGCTAACCGATGGGCCACAAATACTTTTTCACTCATCATGCCTATTTTATTTTATTTAGTCCGTCAGCAGGTAGATTATCAAAAAAGAATGGACCCATATTTTTCGGTTTATCAAAATGTAGTAAAAAATCACAAAGATACCGCGCGTCGAAGTTACGGAGTGGCGGTGATTGATTAACGTCAAGTCAAAATCGTACTTCATCGTGACGTCATGAGGAATTTGAATGCGCTGTATCTTTGTAATTATTTGCAAATCTGAAAAAAGCAAAATATAATATAAAGCAAAAAATACGTATACAATTTTTTTAAATAATCTACCTGATCAGCGAAAAATATTTTTTTTAGTCCACATCCGTATTTTGTTACAAAAAAATTTCTTTATCCTTATTTTACATGTTGATGTCTGACATTTAAGTCCAGTCTAACACGATCAGTTGTACGTAAGTCAAAAATGCACAATAACTACCTTAATTACAAAAATTGAGTAGTTATTGACATAAAAAACCTATTTAGATATGCCTGTTATGTGTTATGTACTATTCTATATCTATCGGTTTGACATAACTTCATCGCAACGCCATACCACTACGTTAAATAGTTCTCACACAATGCATAATGACGGCATTGCAGGATATTATGCTTAATATTAAAGCAATCGTAAAACAGGTTATGTACGAGTATGTACGGGTCGATTTATTCGCCCGCATAACAACATAACAATCCTTTAGATAAATCTCAATGTCGACTCGATCTATTCGATATGCTAAGTATCACTTGTATACCTGGCAAGTACAAATGAAATTAAAATTAAAAAGAATATATTAACATCTCTTTTGTCCAGTTTCTGCTTTTTAATATTCGAATTTGGATTCGGCCAGTAATGGAAACTAAAGCTGAATTCCATACTCGAATATCGAAAGCACCTATCGCTTCTATACTACATAAGTAGACAAACGGGCAAACGGCGCGCCTTCGGTACGGTCACCGTAGCCTATGGACGCCTGCTACATCAGGGGTGCCAAACGCGCGTTGCAGACTGAACTTTTTCGAAGAACCTCTTGCTTGGTTTCTACCATCCGCCATTTTAAACCGTGATACCGCCAAAACCTGTAAATTCAGATGCAAAGGAAGAAGAAGATACATTCTAACGTGTAATGCCCACACCTTGAGCCTCCACAGTCGGAGTATTCCTCTTGAGTATGTGACGTGTCTGTCTCGATGTCGGACAGATGCGGGTACAGGCTTGTTGGTTGTTGCAACACTGCTCCGTTGGTGTGCGCTTCCTTTTTGTTGTTGTTCACTTTTATCCTCTTTACGTCGTCTAATACGGATAGCACTACTGGCGAGTCTTGGGATTGTGAGCCTGAAAGAAAAGAAGGTTATTTATAATATAAGATAAATTGTAAATTATTAGGAAAAAAGGAATTTCCCGTCTAATTAAACTACATAGGGCGCACTGTAAGTTTCCGGAACTGGCCACTTACATAAACAATATTTAAAAATTTATTGCAACATTTGAAAATAGAACTCTTTGGCTGTAGAATGCAGTTTGTTTCATCTGACTGTCTTTTGTTTTTACCTTGTGGCGCCATTTAAAAAATTGTGTGTCTGCATCAACATGGATTTAACTCGGGAAAATTTTCGTAGTATGATTTTCTACGATTTTAAGTGTAATTTGACAGCTCAACAGAGCATCGCTTGGCTTGAAACAGCTTTTGGCAATGAAGCACCATGCAAGACAAATGTTTATAGCTGGTTTGCAGAATTCAAGCGTGGTCGTATCAATCTCAGTGACGAATCTCGCGATGGTCGGCCGTCCACCGCTGTGACCAACAAAAACATCAATGCTGTGCGCCGTATGATTGAAACAGACAGGCATGTGACCTACCATGAAATTCGCGCATCCTTAGAAATAGGCATGAGTCAAATACAATTAATCCTACACAAACATTTGGGTGTGAGAAAGCTGTGCTCGCGGTGGATCCCACACAACTTGACCGAGGCTCAAAAAACGGACCGCGTCACTTGGTGCAGTGCCATGCTTACCAGATTCAACGAAGGTGCGTCAAATTTGGTGTGGGACATAGTAACAGGTGACGAAACATGGATTTATTGCTACGATCCCAAAACAAAGCAGCAATCGAGCGTATGGGTCTTTCAAGATGAGCCGAAACCAACCAAAGTGGCGCGCGTGAAAAGTGCATCTAAGCGGATGATTGCTTCTTTTTTTAATAAAACTGGACACGTGGCTACTGTTGCTTTAGAGAATCGTCGTACAGTGAATAGTGACTGGTACACGACCATTTGTTTGCCGGAAGTTATTGACGAACTCCGTAAAAATAACCGTAAACGCCGTATCATCCTGCACCACGACAATGCTAGTTCTCACACGGCCAGACAGACAAACGACTTTTTGAAGGCGAAAAATGTAGAACTCATGAGTCATCCTGCATACAGTCCCGACCTGGCACCTTGTGACTTTTTTCTGTTCACAAAAATTAAGAACCAATTACGCGGTCAACGATTTTCATCACCAGAAGAGACTGTCGAGGAGTATGAAAAACACGTTTCAGAGGTCACCACAGAGGAGTGGCACAAAAGTTTTCAAAACTGGTTTCATCGAATGAAAAAGTGCATAGACGCCAAGGGAGATTATTTTGAAATACAATAAATTAATTTTGTACCTTTAATAGTATTTTTTCATATTCATTCCGGAAACTTATAGTGCGCCCCACGTATGAGACTTTTCGTCAAACGATGTACTAAGTTTATGTGCTGAGAGATGTAAGCAAGAGATGTGATTGTTATAAACAGATTGTACAGTATGTACCTCAAGATACAAATATTCTAACAACATACTATATTATACACTATCACGTCTATATCCCTAATGGGGCAGATAGAGCATTATGAGTCTTGTGGCTCTAAGCAGACGAAAAGTGGCCTTTTGGGTCTTACGGCTATCCATAAGACCCAAAAGGCCACTTTTAGCGTTTATGTTGGGGTTGCTAGCCGCATCACCTTTGACGCATTATTCATTTTCGCCCATTCCCTCGATCAGCTTTTACCATGTGCGCGGGAAAAGAAGCAGCTGGTACATTCTAAGTTTTTTCTTTTCTCCCAGACCAGCATAAAACATTACTACAATAACGATCACAAAGAAACCCACTAAAAAAGTCGAAAATAGCTGGGTCAGTCAGTGGTCAAAGAAACCCACTAATACAGTCCTAAATAGCTGGGGCAGTGGTCAAAGAAACCCACTAATGCAGTCGAATATAGCTGGGTAAGTGGTCAAAAAGGGACGTTTGCGTTTCACAATAAACGCACACTTTACACAAGATCCTACTGAGATGAACGACCTACATGAGGAATCGTTATTCGTGACGCAACAAGCATTAGTCACAATTGGGTTAACAAACTTTATGTTCCAAAATGCCACACTGGCCTATTTGTTATTTTATATTCAAGGAAATCTCTGCCATAATTACACTTTAGCACATTTATGTGTAATTCATTAGATCAGATATAATTTAAGAATATTTTATTATATAGCGTCTAACAAAATTTACTAAAACCACAGACTGAAACTATTTAAATGGTAGATTCAGTCCATGATACTGAACAACTTTCATATATCTAAAAATATGAAATAAAACTTTTTGCTTTTCATACAAATTCGGATCAGCTGCTCGGTCAACTTGTATAGGAGGCCAAAGTATTTTTCATATTTTGAAATTGGGGGTTGGGGCTTGGGTTAGTTGTTCAGTATAATAGCTTCAGTATATTTTATTAGACCCTGTATAAGAGGAATATAAAAAAAAAATCTATTCCATTTTCAGGAAGTGTGCCTTACAAAGAAATTATTTATTTTTGGTTCTCATTTATTTTGTAAATTAATTAATTTTGCGTCCATTCAAAAGTCAGTCTCTCTTTTAGTTAATACAAAAATTAAATTTATAAAGTGCTGAGAAAAAAATCTTAACTGAAGTTAGTTATTATAAACAAAAGACATAAAAAGTAAACATAACCTTCATTCCGTGGTCTGACGGCAAATAAATTAGTTTACTACACCATACAAGATGGTGGCATGTTGCAACCTACAACTACATCCAACTTTATTTTTCCCTCATTGCATAAAGTTATATTTCGCATCATCATACTACTTTCCAGTTTTCCAAGAATAACACGGAACTAAAATTTCAATACGTGCCATAGAATTTGAATCATCAAAAACTTGCAATTTCGCTGTGTTTATTTTTGTACAATATTTTATACGAAACCACAAATAATAGTATATATATATATGCTTTATGAATATATATTTATTTATGCATTTATGTAAGTATATTTATGTATGTTTATGTAGGTATGTATCTTGTCTATTTATTCATTTAGTTTTGTGTAGGTACACGCCAATTACCTCTTTTTTCCCATTTCCTCTCGCGGGTCTACTGGAACAAATTTCTTTACTAATAAGTAGCACCTAAGTACTATGTTTTCCTTATTTTTTTATGTGTATGTTTGTAAATTTCCAAGTGTACTTGAATAAATAAAATTAAAAAGAAATCTTTTTTTGAAAACAGTATGAATTGTTAAATTGGTTATTTAATGAAGCAGCAATTAGCATTCCATATATTAATATGAAGTAATTAATATATTAGTATGAAGTAAAGTGGGAGCGTAGTGGGAATATCTCGCTACCTCTTTTGTCAAGCTCAGTGTGCATCCTTTTTCTGGTTGACAGTTTCCCTCTCCACCAGATTTGAAAGGCTTAAGTTATAACTTAATTTTTTATGAGCGGATTAAAATAATTCTATTTTTGTTTTTGGTTTCCGATAATGTTACTTTTTGATATGATTAATTAAAAAAATTGAGTGAATCACCGTATTTCCACGAATAAAAAAGCGTCGAATAGCATTTTTCCTTGAACGCTTCGTTCACTCCGCTTGGTAGACACAAGTATTTCGAAACACCTTGACGGTTATCACTTGACGCCTTGTGGTTAGTTGCATAAATCCACGTCAGGAAAATACAAGTTTTCTTGGAAATATTTTACATATCTTTAACACATAGTTAAAACCCATATTTTAATTTTCCTCGTGCACGGCAATTTATTAGATACAACAGTAGTAGTGTAGTTGCGTCATAATCTAACCTAAGTATCCTTCCTTGCTGGTCTGAGATAAGAAAAAAAAAAGAATGTACCAGACCAGCTGCTTCTTTCGTAAAAGCCGATTGAGGGAATGGGCGAGAATCTTAATCTTTATATGGGAATCTGTTACGCTTGGTCGTAGTTGGCTGTCTGTTTGTTTGTGATTTTCTTCCAAAAAGATAACAAAAATGTTTATAATCTTTTTGAACGGACGAGCGAAGTTCTTCGATTTTTCTTAAACAATCCGCGCGTTTGTATGTATGTTTGATCGACAATTATTAAATTATTTATGATTGGAATCATCCTTCATGAGATTTGGCAGACGTGTACCTGCCTGTAGCGCCTGTAGCTAATAAAAAAAAAAAAGTTCTAGTTCGAGCCAAATTGATAAAGGGGTTGCCGATATATAGGGTACGCGAGTTCACAGTTCGAGGCGAACTACTAGGTATTTTACAATTTTATTAATAAATAAACAAGTAATTATTTTAAAAATAAGCTTTCATCTAAAACAGTGAAGAATCAATCGAGTCTCGGTGGGGTTATGTTGTTTAATCACAGGGAAGTGGGATAATTAGGCTTGCAAGATTTGATTACCATAGACAACAGGACAGGTAAAACTAAATAAAACATTGTAAAATATAAACTCACTTCTCCTCTTAACCGGCTGTGACCCGACCACTTTATCCCTTGGCTCCGCATCTCTGTCCGTCAAAGAGGTTTCCTTATGCCCCTCGTGCACTTTCGGAATGTTGGCAATGATCTCCGGCTTCTTATTGGCTATGGAGAGGCTGCTAGTGCTGCCCATGAGGGGAGCCTTTTCGGAGGGATCATGGTCGCAGTTCTCATCGTCTGATTCGCTGTGCTCGTCTTTTTGTAGCTTAGGCTGGAATTAAAAAAAAAAAAAAAAATTATTTACAATCATGGCCATCGTTTTTCTTTACGCCAACTATTGGGCTTGAAACTACGTCAGTCCTTCTCTGTCACAAACCCGACGTGCGATAGGGATAGCTGCACCGTCGCGGGTCTCGTGTCTCTGTCGCTCGTAGAGTTTGTGACAGAGACGGACTGAACCCGTCCTGGGCGTCCGCTTGACGGTAATTTCAAGCCTTAGGTATAGGCAGGCCTGTGTCACTCACCGTTTAGGTATCGAAAATGTACCTACATTATTACTATGCGCGCAGGCGGCCCCTCCGGGTGGTAAATTCAGTTATACGAATCGTTTGTCCAGAGTAATAAGAATGAAATTGGCTTGCAATGGATGTCTAGGTATCTTTACAAAAAGGTGCTGAGTTCTGACGTGAGCTAAATTAAACCATATCACTAGCCACATTGAGACAGCTTAACGTTCTCATTATAAACTGTAAACAGTAGTTCATAGAATACTTTGAAGGGTTATCTAGGATTTGGTAGTTGCAAAATTTTAAATAGTGTCTCCGTTTTCTTTGAAATGATTTATTTTAAATGGGGGCAGCACTGGACCCCGGAAAATTCAGGTACGGCCTTAACACACATCCTGGAGACTCATTTCCAAAAGCTATGACAAACTGTTTGAACTAGTGAAATCTTCTGAGTCGTTTCGTAGGTATCTCCAAAACGTGATATTTTGTGGATCGCGTAACTCCACACGTGGGAGATGGTTAGTGTAAAAATTATCACATGTTGCGTGAGAAAGCTCTTTAGTAATTTTATTCTGTTGCAACATTTTGCTATCATCAACGTCAGTTTTATTTGTTTATTTACCAAATTATGTATACGGAAAATGTATACAGAGAATACATAAAATAAAAGCTGTGCAAAGTTTTTTTGAGGTATTTTCCAAATTTGAAGCGTCACTGGACACTCACTGCTAAATAAATTAATATACACATTATCTATGTCTAGTAGAATTTTACGTTAAATTTAAAGATCATTAAATGTGCAAGTAAGAATCAATCTTTAAAATATCAGTTAATTGATTACAAAAAAGCCTAGATTTTTATTTTTAGAACTAGTAGGTAGTATTTTTAGACGTAGGAACAGTGTCTACGAGAATTGAGTATCAGTATTTATGCAAACTATTCGTATGTTTTTAATTGGTTACTTCATTGACGAGTTGTGTAATGACGAATGTAAAATAGAAAACCCAGACGTCTTATCAATAGATTGATCTCGTATTAGCAACACATTAGTTTAATACCAATTAGTTATTAAGTAATTATTATAGCGTAGCTATGACCAAATAAAAATTATCATACTGAATCATCAACTACCTACAATATTTTAATTGCAACTAAGTGTAAATTACAACGACTAAAATAGGTTTTAATTCCCATCACTTTTTCTATTTAAGCAAGGTTACCTGGAAGAAATTGCTTGGCGATAAGGCCGCCTTTTGTGCATTTCCTAGTTTTTAATAATTATGTCCTGTATTTATTTTTTGTGCAATAAAGGGATATTGTATTGTATCAGAACAAATCACACTGATTGAGCTAACCCCAAAGTTTAAACTTGTATAATGGGATACTAACTCAACTCAACGAAACTATATTTTATAATAAAAACGTATACCTATAAACACCCGAGAATAAATCTATATACAACTTCTGTTGTGTTTACCAAATATTTTGAACTCGCACAGCAAAATGCCACTGCATATAGAAGACAAAAATAACTGAGGGGATATGCACCCCGGTCTAATTTAAGACCGACTATTCCTACTGTAATGGAAGTATTGAAGTTCGTAGCTAATATTCCAGCAGTACGTTTCGAGGTAAATACTTCACAATTGACTTTACACCTAATCTGTTTTTATATTACATTGACATAGAATATTATAGACCAGCTATCTCAAAAATTTGATCCTGTTCTATTTTTGAATATATGGCGGCGTTAATTTTATCATACTTCATCATGAGATCAGGTCATTGGTACCATAATATTACATTGTCATCCAACTCACATATGTGAAGTTTCAGCTGAATCGAATAATGGGAAGTGGGTCTAATTTAGCTTGCAAGATTTTATTTCGGACACACAGACAACGGGACAGGTAAAACTAAATAAAAGCTTGTAAAAAATAATTTAAGTTTCTCACCTTATAATGGAATCTACTCTGCAACATCTCCATCTCTTTCTCTCTCTCCAGCTTGAACTTATTCGATATAGTCGTCTCGCTGATCGTCTGCTCCTTATTGAACAAGGCAGCCAGTTTGTCTTTGATCCCCCCTCCAACAGAACTCTGGCTGACGTTGTCTTCAGCTACGACCTCTTTGGAGTTCGTCCTCGAGTTGCTTGACGAACTACTGTTGGATTTTGTTGGAGTGGACTTAGTGTTATTTTGTATAAGTTTCGTTGGTTTTTCTGAAAGTAGAGTTAGAGATTAGAATGAGTTAAGTCTAGTAATTAAATTAAAGTCAGTGCCAACTGTTAATTAGAATTGAAGTAGACTAACAAGTACCTTAATGCATAATAAAGATTGGATTTTACTTCTAACATTGACTATTGATGGTATTGAAGTAAAAAATTGTTAGATTTCATGTTAGTAGTTATGATGAGCAATCTTGAAAAGGATATGTATTTTATATTCATTTAAGTATAGTAAATATAATAAGGTGTCCACCTAGATTATACAAAATCAGGTAAGTATTAAAAATAAAACATATTCATAAAATATTACTGCAACTTTTTAATGTAAAAGAACATAAATGTCACGGAAGAACAAGTCAAGCATTGATATTCGGTAATAATAGTGATAGACAAATTATCATATGTTAATTTACGATCCAACCAGATTATTTGCCATTTATATCTAATTCTTATTTGAAGTATTAAATGAAAACCGGTACCTATGCAAATATCAAGACATAACATACTGCATAAAACTCACATTATAATACACACTACAATTTTTTAGACATGAATGCATCCGGGAATGACCAATTTAATAATTCATCGTTATCATCTGGTCTTTTTTAGTCTCCACTGCAGGAGCACGACCCTCTCTGTACTACCAGAGACCTATATTAGTCAGAGCAGTCAGAGGATTTGGCCTAGGGCCTACTCTCCACGCTGGTCAGACGGGTTTGGAGAGGTCTCGAAATAGCTTCGTTTAGCTATTTCCTAAGTCGCCTTCTACGACATCTACGGGAAGACTTGGTGGTCCTATTCTACTCTGCCAGGGACCACATGGCAACCAATTTAATAACGCCTTAAACACGCTAAATTCCTTCACCTTGATCTCAGTTAAAGGTCTCTGATTGGATTGGTCTCTGAATACCGTGGGTGGTCTTTAACAAATAGAATTAACGTTATCGATAATGGTGACTACAACTGATTCTCGACGGATTTCAAGAAAAGTTTATTTTCTATCCAAGAGCTAACAATATACTTGATAGGCGTATGAACTTATTTAAGAAAGATAGGATAAAGAGACTAACGAGAGTACTGAGAAGATAGAAGGGAGTCCTTTGTCCAGCAGTGGGACATGCATGCATGGCTAACAAAAATGGTGTACTATAAATAATGACACTATCTTCGTCGTCTTAGCGCGTTTCTTTAGCTGTGCCTGCTTAAGAGCCCGGGGTTTATGGGGGCTTTGTGGCTTTATAATATGCACGTCAACGGTCACCCAAAGATGCTGAAGACCATGTGAGTGGAGAAGACCTAGTTATCACTATCATAGCATCCTTTTAGCAGTGTGGTTCCTGGCAGAGTTGAACAGGGCCACTCCAAGTCCTACCGTGGATATCGTAAAGGGCGACTTAGAAAACACAAGCTAAACAAAGCTTATAAACATCAATAGGACCTCTCAAACCCGTCTGGCCGGCGTGGAGAGTGTAGGCCAAAACGTCTGACTGCTCTGGATAATATAAGGCTCTGGTAGTACAAAGGGTGATGCCCCTGCAGTGGAAACGCACCCTTTAAATCAAAACGTAATGCGAAATATTTATGCAAAGATTTCAGTCAAATTCTTTTTTCGTCTAGCAGTTATGTAAATCCCGTAGCCTTAGTAGGGAAACCTACTAAGGCACCGATATTTCTTTTTGTTTTAGAGCCGCGCTCTTTCGGAGTGCTTTCCATGTCTCTTTTTCCTAAATCCCGTAGCCTTAGTAGGGAAACCTACTAAGGCACCGATATTTCTTTTTGTTTTAGAGCCGCGCTCTTTTCGGAGTGCTTCCCATGTCTCTTTTTCCTACGCTAAGTTTTTAACCTCCTTATATTTTCACATTCTTAATTTTTCTTTTATTCGATCAAAAAATCTTTTTCAGGGTTTTCCTACTCTTCTTTTTCCTTATATCTTTCCTTCAATGACTGTTTTAAAGAACGCATCGTGTCGTAATATATGACCGAACATTTTCCCTCTTCTATTTTCTATGATTTGTAATATTTGCCTTTTCTCTCCCACGCTCTCTAACAACCTTTTCGTTTGTTACTTTTTCTGACCAACTTATTTATAAACCTTGAAATTGTTATAAAACATCTATCAAACTATATATACGTACTAAAACTATTTAAAGGGTGAAGTCAGTCCATGATACTGGACAACTTTTTCCAAGGAACTAACTCAACTTGTATGGGACAAAAATTTCCCCAAGGAAATTTTTGGCCTCCCATACAACTTGACCGATCAGTTGATCCAAGTTTGTATAAATATATGTTTCTTAGGGAAAGTTGTTTAGTATCATGGACAGAATTCACCCTTAAAATAGTTTCAATATATTTTGTTTTTTACACGTTGTATTATATACTCAGGGAGTCTAATCATCTTATCGACTGAATGATAATCTCTCTTACAACCATAACGATCACCGCAATCAGTGCAAGCTGCAGACGACCTCGTCGGACATCTGTTTGGTGTCCTAGATTCGCACAATCCAATCGTTTTGTGCACAGCCGATCGACCTAAACGCGGGCGCGGCTTTTCTATTGTGACATATTGTATTGGTATTTGTTAAACCAAAGAAAACCAGATTTACAACTTTAAACACCTGAATTGACAAAGTGTGGAATAACTAAGTATAATGATAATACGAAGTATGTTCCACCAGTAACTGAAATGATACAACGTGGAAGGGACATACCCGTAATAAATCGCCCGGGCGATTTGTATGGGAATGTCAAATTTATTTTTGTTTTTCGGCTGGTATTTTAATTTCATTTTACTATAATGATCTAGTATAGACCGTGGTTCGATTTATTACGGGTATGTCCCTGCCACGTTGTATAGTCATACCACACACTATACGTGTACATCCGTACACATAAGAAGGTGGGTAAGTCACGTTACAAGCAGGTTCCGATGGCTAGGTTAACCTAACCGAAATAATCTATTATTAACCCAATTGGAAATGGGTCAACATATACTTTAGGTTAACCGAAATAGCCTGTTAACAGGATAATTGCGGTT
The DNA here is from genome assembly GCA_963576875.1 of Acrobasis repandana. Classification (NCBI taxonomy): domain Eukaryota; kingdom Metazoa; phylum Arthropoda; class Insecta; order Lepidoptera; family Pyralidae; genus Acrobasis; species Acrobasis repandana. The sequence continues at coordinate 8,791,789 of OY756238.1, forward strand.
AACCTTAACCGAACCGATATACAGGCTGACTTTTTATCCACCAGCCAAATTTATGGAACAAGTACAGTCCATGATACAGAACTACTTTCCATAAAAACAATTAACGAAAAACTAAAATAAAAAATCACCTTCTTATACAAATCAGCGCTCAGCCAAACGGATTTTATATGGAAGGATGAAAAAGTTTTATCGATTTTTACTAACTTTTTTTATAGAAAGTAGTTCAATATCATGGACTGCACTTGCTCCAAAAATTTGTCTGGTGTTTCATCATAATCCTGTATAGGTTTCTGCATGTATACTCGTTTTTCATTTCTCGTCACTCAGTCGCGACTCGCGGTACCCATCCCTACAACAGCGCTTGCACGACTCGTATTGCCGAAAACCTAGATCAACCTTTTCAGATAACGGTTACTGCGGTGACTGTTAACCCTTATTGGATGGGTTAACCGAATCAATCGGTAACCGTTATGCATGGGTTTTCCCATCCCTGGTTACAAGAACGTCCTGCTATTTATAATATGAAGTTGGATGGATTAAATGTTACATTTACCTTTGTATGAATTATATATAGTATATCTAAATGTGTAAGTACCTACATACGTTATTGTAATATTTTGTTAAAAATTGTTTTTGGCAACTAACAACAGCATATACTTTTTAAGTCTTTGAATGTATGACAACATACGAGTACATTTGAATATTTATAAGTAGGCAGTATCTTCTGTTTGTGCTCCTTGACGCTCTGACAGTATTTTAGAGTCAACATTACATTGAAGTGTCAAAACAGTAGTCAAAGTTCACATTTAGATATGTGGTTACAAAAAATGTTAACGGCTTTTCTGAATATACGCATATTCTCGTATACACTCGTTTTTAGCGGTTTCAGTAAGGAGAGATAGAAGCCCTTAAAGTTTTTGGGTAGGTCGAATTTTTAGTAAGAAGAGATAGAAGCCCTTAAAGTTGTTAGGTAGGTCCTGTTCATAATGACTCATGATTAGAGATCGGATAATCGGATGCATATTTACCTAAAGTTAATTTTTGGCTAAAGATATTTGTATTGAAAACAATCCCAGGGTTCTGTGCAACCCATATTACGTTGTAACAGGGCAACTGTAATTTGTATCAAATTGGGATTAACTACTATGTCTCACGGATTTTCCTCACGGATTTTCCAGGGATCGATGGGATGAAATATTTGTCGAGAGCGAACAAAGGCCCGGACCCGAGCTCGATGATATTTCGCTGTGTTTTATTTATTATTATTTTATATAATATAAAATAATTGAATTGTGTAGCAAAATTAACTAGTAATTTAGATTATACTATATTATTGGTATAATTTTAATATAAAAAAGTGATTGTATATAGTAGTAATATCTTTTTTAAAGGTAAATTTTGGCAAATTTAGAGGTATGTTTGTGATTTTTTTCTATCAAGCCAAAAATGCTTATTCGAGTTTTGGATATTGTGGGTGTCTGTAGAAAAGCCTTTGGATTCCTATGTAATTTTTTTGAGAAGTAAACTGTAGTACTTTATTAACAGTGATTTTTCAAAAACACTCACAGTATTCTTGGCTCTGAACTGACGGGGCCTAACAAGCCTAATTTGGTTTGGCATTATAATACAAGTACACTATCGGACGAGTCCTGTAATTTTTTGTATTTAAGGCCCGGGGCCTTACCTAAAATCCTAGGTATTCAAATGAGGGATAAAAAAATTAATGTAACTATCATAAAGTTAATAATAAAAATATTGTGTCTATTCCATCATTTTAGATATGACTACTTATTAAAAATATAACAGATAAAATAAATTTTTGAACAGAAATATTTATTATGGGGAAGAGAAAAGCCCTCAATACGAAGAACATCTTCGGAAGCTTTTATCTTACTAAGGGATTTAATTTACATATGACAATAATTTAATGCCGAAACTTTTAACGTAATCAAAAATTATACTTATGTGTATGGTTTACTTTTGGGGAAAATGCTAATTTAATTTTGATAACAGAAACGTCACTTGAATAAAAAGCTTTAGCGTAAAATCGGATGCATTTGATGAGACTTTTGCACATAAATACTTACATTACATTTGATAATTGCGGAAACTACGATAATTACGACAGCATTGTTCTACACTGTCGGCATTGTCTCTAAGTTGACACTTGCATTTTGCTTAGACAATGTCTTATTATTAGCTTCTTACAAAATCACTCAAACGGAAATTTCGTAATGGTTTTTTTTATATATATACAAAAAAAACTAAAAAAGATCAGATCACTTACAATAAACTTTTTATAAAGTTTGCTCCGTCACTGTCGTATTTGTATTTTCGTCACAAAAATCCAAAGAAGCGACACAAAAAAAGGTTCCAACCACGAACACTGGCCACAATCACGATTCGGCGTTAAAAACGTAAAAAATAAAAAAAATATTATTCCACGTTTAAAAACATCGAGTGCTCTGTTTGCGCGCGCGCAAAGTAGAATGGCACGGCGTTTATTGCAAACCGTAGGTCCACCTCCACCTCTCAAACAGTCAATAATAATGATCGGCGCTTCCAAATCCCACGGTGGGGTCAGGTGTGACCATCCTTTCAGCTGCGTCACGCGTCACTGACACTCCATTTAATTTTCGCGTAGCATTATCGCCAGCTGGCTTCTTATGGTCGAGTGGACATAGAATCCTGATTATTTAACTGCCTAATGGTTATTTGATTGCACCATGATCTACGCTTAATTAGAGGTACGATTAAAATTGATGTTTTGGATTTGGTTGTCTATTTTCTTGTTAGTTTAGTTTTGAAACTAAGGTTTGTGCATGGTTTACATGTACTTCATAGAAGCAGCAGCTATAAATGGGATAATTAATGATATTACAAGTTATAGTAGTAGGTAGTTAGGGAATGGGCTAAAATCATGTTAGGATATGTGGCTAGCAACCCATCACTATTTTGATTTCCTTTTTCCAGTTTCTTGCCCACCATACCGCTAAATGCGGCCTTTGGGTCCAGATAGACACATTTGCGTGTTGATCTGACATCAAATTGACTTCATTTAGGATTGTTACTTTTAGTCTGTGTATGCCAATTCATTAGATCGGACGTTGAGCTTTCTACTGTAAAATACCTATATCTGCCGTTTTGAGCGATGCGAGCGAGGATAAAGACGTGATAGTGTATGTATATTTAGTACACGCATATATCCACTTAAAAAAGGTTTAACTTTTTTCTCATTAGCGAAAGGTGAATGCTGACACTACCAACATTATTTATACGCCTATAAATTTTTTTGCTTGTAAACTGATCGCTCAATTTCGAGCATCAAGTGCACAGGTACACAAACAAGTTCTCATTACTTTAATAAAAACAGCAAAGGGCTGCGAGATCTCAGTGCTCTGCGGCTGTGAGTCAAGGTTGACGACTCCTGACCCGCTAGCCTTGGACTAACGATGTCGCTTTGGATTTCGGCTGCAGCAAGTCATCCCGCCAGAATTACGATAATATATTTTCGTGCTTCGGGACACGTAAAGCTCTGGGTCCCGAACGCTATCTAACGTTTGATTTAACCCATCTGGTTCTGTTTGGGTTGCTGAGGTCAGACGGCAGTTGCTCTGTGTATAAAAACCAGTAACCTCGTCAAATCACGTAGGTTAGGTAACGGACCCCGGGCTTTGAAGCGTTACCGCTGAGGATGCAACTGGGAATACGCTCGGATGATGATGATCTGAAAGTCGTCTCGAAGTACTACGTACTGCTAATATTATCTTGAGGCACGGCAGTGCCCGTACATAGGCAATGAGGTTATATTGCCACGGATTTACATTTGTATAGTAGGTACTCGTAATTATATTTCCTAACTGACTTGTTTATGCTATGCACTATCACGTGTTTATCCCTAATGGGGCAGACAGAGCCCAGGGCCGCGAGATTCAAAGGCCACTTTTAGCGTGATGGTGGATGAGAAAGTCGAAAAAGAAATCAAAATAGTGATGGGTTGCTAGCCGCATCGCCTATTAACATGACTCACATTTCGCCCTTTCCCCCGATCGGCTCTTACGATCTGAGTGGGAAGAGAAGCAGCTGGTACATTCAAAGTTTTTTCTTTTCTCCCAGACCAGCATGGAAGAGTGATGGCTATTCATGTAATTTGTGATGTTGAACGTTTAACGTTTAAAAAAAACTGCGTTGCTCCTGTTGACAAAGTAATGTTTTTTGTGGGATTATTGATTTCAAACATAAAAATGTGAAAATCTTTGCATAATATACTGAGGAAAGAACTTTATGAATATAAAGAATTATATTTACGTATTGACATAAAATAGAGCCATAATATAATTTATTAAAAAAAATAAAAAAAATATAACGGTACTATTAATGCCATAGCAAAAAAACTAAAACACGTCACATTTATTCTTTACCACTGATGATAAAACATCACGCTATAGAGGTAGTGGGTGGACATAATACATAATCATCAATCTCTGATGTGTTAAACTTAAAACACTTCGTAAAGACTGTTATAATAAAAAATAACTGCGGCCAAGTGCGAGTCGGACTAACACATGAAGGGTTCCGTAAAGAAAATATTTCAAACAATAAAATGTAAAAATCTTTACTTAATATACTTACTGAAGAAAGAACTTTATTTTTATATTTACGTATTGACATAAAATAGAGCCTTAATATAATTTATTAAAATAAATTTAAAAAAATATAACTGGTACCTTTAATTCCATAGTAAAAAGACTAAAACACGTCACTTTTATTTTACCACTGATGATAAAACATTACGCTATACTCGTAGAGGTGCTGGTGGCTGATGTGTAAAAAAAAACACTTCGTTAAGACTGTTATAATAATAAAAATCCGGTCAAGTGCGAGTCGGACTCGTACATGAAGGGTTCCGTACCTCCGGACAATGTTTTAAAATGAAGAAAACACGTTTCTTGTATGTATACCCTTTAATTTTTAACTTTATCTTATTAGGGTTCCGTACAAAAAATGAAAAAACGGAACCCATAAAGGATCACTCGTGCGTCTGTCTGTCCGTCCGTCTGTCACAGCCAATTTGCTCCGAATCTAGGTACTGGACCGAATCAGGTGAAATTTGGTAGGATGATGACCCAAACACACAATAACATTACAAGCAAAGTAAATATTTTTTTTATTCAATAAGGGTCATTTTTGGGGGACAAATTAGTAAATTGAAAAAAAAAAAGTTTTGCAAACCTTACTGTATCATATATCAAATGAAAGGGCTCGTTATGAAGATCTTAATATATATTTTTGTTTGATTTTATTCATGAAAGAAGACAAAAATTGACCATTCCTCCCCCCTCCTGATCTCCGAAACTACTGAGCCTAAAATTTTGAAAAAAAAAATACAAAATATAGTTTATTGTTTGTAGATTACAGGAAAACCTATAATAATTCAATCAATTGTACGGAACCGTCTCCACGCGAGTTTAACTCGCACTTGGCCGGTTTTATTTTTAGTATTTGTTATAGCGGCCACAGTAACACATAATCGGTGAAAATTTCAAGTGTCTCGCTATTACGTTCAAGATATAGAGCCCTGTGACAGAAAGACGGACTGACGGACGACAGTGGAGTCTCAGTAATAGGGTCCCGTTGGCGCCCTTTGGGTACGGAACCCTATAAACAACTCGTCCAATAACTAAATATCATGTAACATCATTTATTTAGTGAACTAAAGATTCTAAAAAGTATGAACCAAGCAATACAATCCTCTGCTTTTGGGTTGACTGAAAGAGATCCCTTAAAGGGATAAGTCCGCCTTTGTGTTGGTTTTTTTTGTACTTTTGTCTGTATCCTTATGTACGAATAAAAAATTTACATACATACAATGAAAATAATCACCGATATATTTCAGTGTCACTCATACATGGTAATCGTCATAAAAACCATTCAAATACAAATAAAGTAACATCTCAAGGTTTACGAATAAAAAATGCAAATTAATATACATTACCATAATGTAGAAAATATCCTGAAAAAATATTTTTGACCTTCACTAAGATTTTTTTTTCATTAGTTTCAATGGCAACGATCTGACAATTGAATTCGTACAGCGGCATGGACTGGATCTACCCATATAATATAGAAAAAAAATAGAGGTATGTTCGTGATTTTTTCCAATCGAATCAAATAATTAATAGTAAGTATCATGTTTTGAGGACACTATTTCGGTAGCATAAGATATCCTGAAGAATATCATATATTGTTTTATTGTTTCAATGTAGTAGATCTTATAGTTTTATGCAGAATAAAACTATCGTTTAGGTCTACTAACCCCCTTAAGACGATGCACGGAGTCCAGTGCTGCCCCCATTTGAAATAAATTATTTGTAAGGAAACGGAGATATCATTTAAAATTATAAGCTAATAAAACCTAGATAACCCTTCAAACTATTTTATGAACCACTGTTTACAGTTTAAAGTGAGAACGTTAAGCTTTAGTTTGCGTTTTTTCCAAAAGTGGCCGTTTTTCGCAAAAATGCAAACTAAAGCTTAACGTTCTTACTTTAAACTGTAAACAGTGGTTCATAAAATAGTTTGAAGGGTTATCTAGGTTTTAGTAGCTTAAAATTTTAAATGATATCTCCGTTTCCTTAAAATAATTTATTTCAAATGGGGGCAGCACTGGACTCCGTGTATCGTCTTAACGTACATTTCTTACCATATTTTATAACAAAATTATATATCGAAAGCGGTACGCGAAGTCGAAGTCTTTTAGTCCTACATCGAAAGCAGTAATGACAATTCTGGCAGTGAAATGTGCGGTAATGAGCCTTGGCGATTGAATTACATGTTGCGTGCATTTCTATTGAAATTGGCTTATTTGCTACGGAGACCTTACATTACAAATTCATTTTACAATACAAATTACATAGTAGTTTACAATTGTGTTCTCGTTAAAGGGGTCCCTTTCTTTGATATACTTTCTTGCAAACGTATAATCAATGCAGCGCTAGCTGTGCAGGTAAAGTGTTGCTAATATTTCTGGCATCGAGAGAGACATCTTAGATAAATACCAGCTATTGACCATAGCTGGTTTTTTATCAGCCTTTAACAGTCCACTGCTGGAGTGCTATTTTTCACCAAGGAAGTCAGCGAAACACAAGACGTGCAGTTTGATAACTTCACCGCTCGCGTTCCGACGCATTGCATCGTATTTTTGAAACCGTCGTGTCAACTATAAGTAATATTGTTTTACGCAGAAAATATTATAAATTTGTCAATGGTTTTCTAAACATTTCAACATAAATAAAAAAAAGCAGTATGAAACGGAACGGATTCTCCATGAAAGGTTTCTTTGACATTAGCATAAATGTCAAAATTACGAGTGGTAAAGACCTAATACTTGGTACGAATACAGTGCATCGGTGGGCTTGAAGATGAAAGAAGGAAAATGAAAATGTCTTTTTTTCTTTTCTGCCAGACCAACACTATCATGGTCATAGTAAAAAAAATCTTTCTTAGAAGTACATCCAGTCTTCATATTAGGTCAACGATTCCGATTGATAGTTTTTTTCCGTCGTAAAACCTCTACAAAACAGCTTGTGTCCATGGGGAGTTCAACAAACTTGTGGCGAACACTATAACAATCGGCATGATCGATTTTTTTTCCATGCCGACATCGACTGTCATTTGATCGTCAAGGGTTGTTATATGTACTTAAGTTATCTTAGAATTCTGAAAAGAGCGATCTCTACTAATGTCCCCGAAGACTATTGACTTTAAGCCTTTTTGAAGGCTAGACTCTTAATTAAGGGGGTTTGAGAGGCTAAAACCTTAGAGGCTTTTAGTTCTTAAGGCTAGGCCTGTTGAATAGGCCAATTTATAATTACAATTAATTTTCTTTTCTTTTTTCAAAATAAATGCAAAATAAGTTTATAATTATGATGGCTTACTAAGGCTGCGTCTCAAAATGGCTTTAGGCTGAAAATAAGGGGTATAAGCCCTTAATTTTTAAGGGGACACTAATCTCTACAGTCCTACTAGTAGCTCATACAAAAAATTTAAACAAACGAAGGTAAAACAGTTTTTAGACAACCCGTCACTACTAACTAGTATACCTAATTATGAACAAAAAAAAAGCGACTTTCATTTCTGGTCTCCATCATCAGTTCCACTTCACCAAAACACTTTCTGAATGCAAATGCTTGATTTCTTGACAAAAACATCAAAATCACTACATGTGAGCATAGAATATTTGAGAGGTTTCCTCAATTTCTCGTAAATTTCATTATCATATCTTTACCTGGTGACAATTGTACCAACTGGCATGTATGTATATCCTTTTAAATAAAAAATTCTAAATCGGTGAGAAATTATTGAGGAAACATAAAAAAAAAACATATACATTCGAATTGAGAAGCCCCTGTTTTTTTAAAGTCGCTTAAAAATAGAGGTACATCGCTTTATTGATACTGTTAAAACTGTGTCATTCTGCCAAAAACCCAGTTATGTCCCAATAACGTTTTACATTAACACCCCAAAGTTCTCCGACCTACCCGTTAGCTAATTTGCAAGTGCCATTCATAGACAATACTCTTCAACCACATGATGAAGACCACAGACGTGAGGCCACAGAGCAGCCATAGACATGTAAATGCAGCATCCTTTGTCTGCGGCCGAGCATGAGCAATTAAGGGCTCATGTATATGGGAATGAGGCTTGGAATGTCTGAAAAACGTTAAGGTGTAGGTATATTCTGCGAATAAAGGAATATATTGCGCCTAAGGGATTTGTTTCCTTCTAATTTTGGTTTTTCGATAACCAACAGGGTTATAACATAGTGTTTTAAGAAATTAAATTTTAGTAGTAAGAACTGAAGTAAAATATGAAATGCAATAATTGAATTGAATTCCTTATTGGGTTCCAAATCACGGAGGAAGATGCTTGGCGTCCAAAATTGTCAAGTAAAACAAGGTTCCTACTATGTCTTCTGTGGTGTATAAGTGCAATCTAGCAAACTACTACACGTGATTGTATATATTAACGAGGCACAAAATATCAAAATTGTTGTCTGGCTTAGAGGACAAAAACGGAACATTATATCACTAGTAAGTACCACGGACTTGGTTTTTGACCTTCAGATATGTCGAAATATTTAGTTTGTCAAAGGGAAGCCTATATTGGATATTACATCGGCGGTGTACGAAATTATACCCCTCACTTCAAGACCAAAATATTGAAAACGAAGGCCTAAGGGTCAGTTCACACCGAGTAGCGACGTGTCGCGTGAAGAAATATAGAACTTGTTTTCTACACAAAAGATACTAATTTCAGTTGCTGCTCAGTTCCCCGCGCAGCGCAACGAGGTGCAACGGGCTGTCCTGCAGACATGTCCAGTCTTCTAGATAGTCTATGAAGACTAGACAAGACATCTCTGCAGGATGCACGAAGACCAAGCGGTTAAAATCAACTAGGAAATTAAATAAATCTGCTGGAAAGGGACGAAGAATAAGCCACCCAGAAGCACGTGACGGGCTCTCGATAATATAACCATACTACTGACACAGAATACAGTAAGAGTAAACAGAACGGAATCTCCTAAGGTACGCGCAATATGCGTCCCCGTTCCCCGCACCCGCACCACTCCCCCGGTTCTTGACGGCCAACGTGAGTCATCGAGGCGAAAACGGGGGAAAGGTGCGGCGACGGGGAACGGGGCCGCATATTGCGCGTATCTTAGGAGATTCCGGCCTGTGCTACTGATGTAACAGCAAGTTTTTCACCGACAGCTTCCACGGCCGAGTGAGCCCCTTTAAGTTGCAGTGATTCCGCCAAAGGCTTGCATAATGCGCTTTCTAAACGACAATAGCGTATTGACTGCTCGAGCCCGGCTTCAGAGTAACGGAACGAATCTGTACTCTGTAACACTTCGCCAGATCTGGCCAAGAAAAGAGAAAGTGCACACTTGTCTATTTTTTAAAAGGTCAGCTATTGAGACACTTTTGGTTACTAATCATTTATCGTCTATATTTTTATATAGGAGAGTTTAGAAGTACCCAATACCCAGCGGGCATGCATGAAGAGACTGATGATTATATAGATGAAGCGAGAGAGGTCTGCCAGAATCGTATTAGCAAGTGGAGGTGCAAAGCCTCTGCCTACCCCTGTGGGAAACAGGCGTGATAACATGTAATGACATTTTTTATCTTATGTTTCATTATCACACTTTTCTTTCCTATATTCTATATTGGTCCACTGCTCGACTAAAGGCCCCTCCCAATAAAGGGAGGATTTGCATTCAACTAGGTACCACGCTGAGCAGCAGGTTGGTAATCGCAGAGGATGATATGATACTTTGCTGTACCTAAACCACAGAAGACAGTAATAGTATTACATACAGAACGGAATCTCCTAAGGTACGCGCAATATGCGTCCCCGTTCCCGTTCTTGTGCCGCCGTGCAAACGTCAATGTGTGTGTTCTCCCGCTTTCGCCCTGAGACAAGGCGAGAACGGGGAAGAGGTGTAGGGACGAGGAACGGGGACGCATATTGCGCAGGACCTTAGGAGATTCCGTTCTGTATGTAATATTCTTACTGTCTTCTGTGCCTAAACCCTAGTCGCCTAGGGGTTTTCGAGCAAGCAATGAATAATAGCTAATCTGCTTTAAAATAATTCTAAGCCCTATAAGGTAAACTAAACGTCATCTGCAAAGCAACTGTCGTATTACAATACGTGAACTAATATAGTACAGAGGAATGATACGATACCTGTGCCACCTCACGTAGTGCACGAAGCGCGCGGTGGCACAGGTATCTGATTAACCGTATGTAAGTACCTAATCGATTTAACTATCCATCGATTGGCACGAATGGACGAGGAAGTGGCCTATTTATTGTCGACAATGGTTTAAATTTTTGGAAATCCTTGTGAAGGTCTATATCCAGCAATTGATGTTAAGCATCTAAAATGATTTATAAACCAAGTAGGAACTGACGTTTCTCCTTCAGTTAATAAAACAGCAAAGATTCTGGCCTAACGATGCTTGCTATGCCAGAAGCTAACAATCGTGAGGGTTGCTACACACTTATTCGGGCCGGCATTGTCGGTTCGGCAGTATTTGTCGAGCGAGCACAAGCAGACCCGAATCAATCCGCTAGATGACACGAAGTCAAATCAGACACTTTTTTCTAAACGTCAAAACAAACATTTTCTATGGGATTTGTATGAAATACAAAACGTGACGTCATAGATTTTTCGAGTCAAATAGCGCTCTTAATATCAGTTTTTCTGCATTAATAAGTCTAAAATCATGTTGTAAATGGATAATGATAATGACAATGACAAGTGACACTATTTTGTGACGTACAGTACCAAATAATTTATTTTTGACCCAGTCATCTACCCAATTACATCGCCTTTTTCCCCGAACATTAATCTAGAATTCTAGATATATTAAATTTTACCGCCTGGCTGCGCTGATGAATAAGTGTGTAGCAACCCTTAAATACAAGTTACAGAGCTCTTCAAACGACTTCTACTCTTCAAAAGAAAAAGTGTAAACCACAGGAAAACGCCGCCGCACTAGATTTTTTGCCACACAAGGATGACTGTACACATGTGGGTCAGGCTGTATCACCACACAACGCGCGCAATTATCTACACGTTAAACATTGCCGAGACACAGTGGCATAGATAAACACACAAACATTAACACCGTTACAGAATTTGGCACTTCTTTTTAAGGATGCTACCGTTTTGATAAAGAGGACTGTTTGTTTCGAGGTGTTCAAATCTTAAAACGTTACACGGGTAAAGGTACCTTGTGGACGGTGGCACTTACGACATTGTGTTTATTCAAGCTAAGTTAATTGTACGAATTGTTTTTCTAAACGTCCTAAGCGCCACCGTCCATAAGGTACCTTTACACGTGGACCGTCACAAATACTCGTATGTCCCCGCTACATCACTGTTTGAATTTGAACTGACACAGATCAATTCTTACATGTTGATAGTTTCCTTCGTCGCTGGTATGGGGCTCAGAGACAAAAGAAAAAGTGTAGAATGTACCAGCTGCTTCTTATCTAGAGCAGATTGTAAAAACCGATCTGGCGTATGAGCGAAAATCAGGGGATGGGAGAAACATCATGACAAGAATAGCAGCAAAACTAAAAATAGACGAGTTAAAGAGTCTGTGTTAAGAGGATACATGGTCTAGTGCTGCCCCCATTTGAAATAAATTCTTTCAAATGAAACAGAGATATCATTTAAAATTTTGTCTTTGTGAAGCCCTAGATAATAACCCTTCAAACTATTTTATGAACTTTTTATTTTTTGGCTACAGAAAAAATTATAAATATAATACAAAAAATAATAATAAATAAAACCTTGCGAAATATCGTCGAGCACGGCTCCGACTCTTCCTTTGCTCTCGACGAATATTTCACTGTGTTTTATTTTTTTATTTTTTTGTATTATATTTATAATTTTTTCTGTAGCCAAAACGGATAGATATTTAGATAATACATTTTTTGGTATTATTTTCGTATAAAAAGGTGATTGTATAAAATAGTAATACGTATTATAAAGGCAAATTTAGAGGTATGTTTGTGATTTTTTTCTATAGAGCCAAAAATGCTTAATCGTGTTTTGGCTATTGTGGGTGTCTGTAGAAAATCCTTAAGATTATAATGTAAATTGTTTGAGGAATAAACTGTAGTAGTTTAATAACAGTGATTTTTCAAAAACACGCACAGTTTTGCAAATTGTGAACCCACGTCGCCTTAAAGTGAGAACGTTAAGCTTAGAATTTTTGCGGAAAACTGCCACTTTTGGCAAAAATGCCAACCGCATCGCCTATTAACATGACACATTTCCGCCCATTCCCTCGATCGGCTTTCACGATCTGCGCGGGCAGAGAAGCAGCTAATCTAAGATTTTTCTTTTCTCCCAGACCAGCATAGAATAGACGGGAAATAGAGAAATAAAGGAGAAGACTACTACGCCGACCTCAGATGTTGGGATAAGATGATAAGATAAGGTGAGGCAGATGGTGATGATCAGTGACAGCACCGGTGGGTCATCCAACTCCTCATTATACAATAAAGGACACATGGAACTATTGCCTTAAGGGCAACACACGTTTGCTCTTTAAACAGGGGATTATAAACGATAATGTATACCTCACATACGTTCGTTTTGCAACAATGTGGGTTCAAACTAAGATGAGAGAACGAAGTAAATATGGAGCAGTGGCTGTAGGTCTACTTTGGCGCAGGCGATACACACGAGAGCATACAAAATATTAAAGTTGTAATAGCGGATTAGCTATACAGGCTGACTTTTTATCCAACGGCAAAATTTTTGGAGCAAGTTCAGTCCATGATACTGAACTACTTTCTATATAAAAGAAATATTAAAATCGATAAAAATTTTTGCGCTCAGCCAAACGAATTTTGTATGGGAGGACGAAAAATTTTTATCAATGTCTAATACATTTTTTTACAGAAAGTAGTTCAGTATCATGGACAAAACTTGCTCCAAAAATTTTGCCGGTGGATAAAAAGTCACCCTGTATATCGGGTCGATCTAGGTAAGAGTGTTACCCTTGGCGCCACAGCAGTGTAAAAGTATTTGTGTATTCCACACAAATTATGGGGCGGTGTCGCTGCGGCTGCCTGGAGCGGAGTGCCGAGTGCAAGCGTTGTAACGTAATTTTACTATACGAATACATATCTCTTCGTTTCATAGGTCTATAGAGACAAATGATAGAGGAAGTGGTAGGCGGTGCTCACAGGTGTATGGCAGGTGAATGAAGCGAAATGGCAATGCCATGATTACAGTGCTTTTCCGACAGCTGGTGGAAACGCATCTTATTAATGCTAGTCAGACAAATACCCATGGTTTGAAAAAAAAAGCGTGGTGAGCATATTGCAGCTTGTCATTTTTAATAGACCTGATAAACTCGAACAGATCAACATGGTTCTAGATCGTATTAAAAACTTTCGGCCGCCTATGTAGAGGCATTTAGGTCAGCAGTGGAGTGATATCCTATATATATCGTGTTAATGAACTAACGCAAAACCTCTCAGATGGTACCTCAGCCCATGAAACTGAACAACTTTTGTTCTACAACTTTCACGAAACCCAAAAAAAATTTGAATTTTCATACAAACTGATCAGGTGATCGAGTCAATTTGTATGAAAATCCGAATTTTATTTTTGGCATTTTGGGAATGTTTTAGAACAAAAGTTGTTCAGTTTCATGGGCTGAGGTACCATCTGAGAGGTATTGCGTTAGTTCATGAACACGTATACCGTCTAAAAAAATATACTGAAACTATTTTAAGGGTAGATTCAGCACATGATACTGAACAACATTCCCCAAGGTACATATATCGAAAGATAGTTTCAGTATATTTTAGTTAGACCCTTTATATATGATTGTCGACTTCCGTGGCGTAGTGGTTACACGCCAGTCCGCCACTCCGGAGATTCTGGGTTCGATCCCCAAGGCAAATTGCAAATTGGCCTTTTTCAAATTGTCCAGGGTCTTGGGTGTTTATCTTTATATTTATTATGAAATGTATCGTTGAGTTAGTATTCTAATACAAGTTTAAACTTACTTTGGGGCTAGCTCAAATGCTCAATCAGTGTGATTTGTCCTTTTTTATCTATTTATTTGCCTTCTTTTCTTTTTCAGCCAGAGAGAAAGATGATAGCGCAATATAAGCGTTATTTCCCCTTATTACCTTTGCCTACTGACACATCATTACCGTCCAACACTACTGGTTCCAGCGATTGCACAACTAAAGACAATTGTGTCCAATTCTGAGAGTCACGAAGCCTGTTTTTGCGTCATTAACATTATCCAAGTGTAAACAACGTTTTAATTAGCTGGAACTCACATAAGGATACCTACGTACTTGTACCAAGAAAACACTAATATTATATATTTTGCCGTAGAGAAGCATAGGAAATTACAAATAAATGTCAGTTATTCTTCTAGTTTGTTAAAACACAATGTTCAATTTTAATTTATTTTTAAGTCAACAAAGAAAAATTGCATTAAATCGAGAAATGTTATTAGTACGAGCAACCTGATTCCCATACCACAGGAAACCTACTGTGGGAATACAACCTTGTACCATATGTATATGTAAATGTAAATATAAATAAATAAATTTCACTTCAAACTTGTTTTTTTTAGTAGGTACTGAAACAAATAGCCAAAAAAATATTTAGAATCTTCAATTTGTTGTAAGGTTCTGTTGAGTTATACATTTTTTAATGTTTTCGTAAATTAACAATAAACGGGCAAGTGCGAGTCGGACGCGTACATGAAGGGTTCCGTGCCTCCATACGATGTTTTAAAGCACTGAAGAAACACGTTTTTTGTATGACGTGACGACCCCTTTTAATTTTTAACTTTGTCTTATTTTTAGTATTTGTTGTTATAGCGGCCATAGTAATACATAATCGGTAAAAATTTCAAGTATCTAGTTAATGCCATTATAACGATCTAGTTAAAAACGCTGAAAAAACACGTTTTTTGTATGACGACCCCTTTAATTTTTAACTTTTTTTATTTTTAGTATTTGTTGTTATAACGGCCACAGTAATACATAATCAGTGAAAATTTCAAGTGTCTAGCTATTACGGTTCAAGAGATAGAGCTCTGTGACAGACGGCCAGACAGACAGACAGTCGGACAGACCGACAGACAGCGGAGTCTCAGTAATAGGGTCCCGTTTGCACCCTTTGGGTACGGAACCCTAAAAAAGCTAAGTCATTCCCAAAAATAAAATATTAATGCTATATCAATGCTATATTAATGCTAAATCAGTGTCAAATCGCTTTTGACAATTGAAAGTCCGATATTAAATTAAATTAATAAAAAATATACAACGTCTAACAAAAAATACTGAAACTATTTTGAGGGTCTTCAGTCCATGATACTGAACAACCTTTTGCCCAAGGAAATATAAAAATATTTTTTGTCTTTTCATACAAACTCGGTTCAGCTGATCGGTCAACTTGTAAGGAGGCAGCCTCTTTTTTCGATATACATATGTTGTTTGGGGAAAGTTGTTCAGTATCATGAACCATATTCACCCTAAAATAATTTCAGTATATTTCGTTAGATTCTGTATATGATAAAAAAAAATTAGTTAAGAGTTTAGACACAAACATAGTACACTATGGATATTTATGCTGATAAATGATATAAGACATATCACGTAGACTAAACATGCGAGCGTGCAATTTTGCACGCTCGCAAAAACCTACTCAAATTGGCAGTAGTATCACTAATGAAATCGCAGTAGAGCCAAATTAGCATTTATTTACTAAAACAGAACAAAAAACTCCATACAATAATCCGATCGATTTGCATAGTTCGATTCCCCGTTATGACCTCATGTATTATTAATGGAAACTGCGCCGCGGGAAAAAAGGCAAGAGCGAGAATTTGGATGCACCACGTTCCGTACAAATAAAGCGATGACGTATTCGCCCTATCTTTCTATAATGGCCTTTATATATATATAAAAAATAAAATGTCTTACATTCTATCTCTAAATATCTACTATTTCGAATTATTAGGCTAACTATTTTGTCGACGCATGTTGCGGATATTTTTTTGTAACAAGGTAAGTACAACTTTTGACGAAGCATGTTGTGGATACTTCTTGTACACTTCTTGACGAAGCTTGTTGCTGATGAAACTTTGTAACCTTTTGACTAAGTATGTTACTGTAAATAAATGTATCTTACATACTATTCAAAATAAATCTTGGATACAAAACTGCTACTCAGAAATGAAAAAAGTGACTCCGTCTAGTATTATTAGTTTTAGAATATACTTAAAATATGAAGTCATCATCATCATCCGAGCGTATTCCCGGTTGCATTATCAGCGGTTACGCTAACCTAGGCGATTTGACGAGGTTACTGGTTTTTACACAGAGCGACTGCCGTCTGACCTTCGCAACCCAAAGGGTATACCAGAACCAATCCTAGGATAGGTACAAACGCTAGATGGCGTTCGGGACCAACGGCTTTACGTGCCTTCCGAAGTTCCGAAGCACGGAATCATCTTTCTTTTCGGATAATCAGGTGATTCAAGCCCGCAATATCCTAAACAGACTGGAAACAACTTTTCACAAAGTATGCTTCTCAGTGGGATTTGAACCCATGACCTCCGGATCACAAGGCAAACGCCTTGACCACTGGACCGCGGAGGCAGTCAACTGACTGCAGACTTAAAATATGAAGTATTAAGTTTTATTGGTAAAGGGATTAGGGATCAATCATCGTCTAATTTTATAGTGGATCTATGAAGGAGAATACGCTTCTCCGAAAGCAAAGGAAATAAAATAATGTGACATATTAGTGGAACTGCGCCACAAGAAAGGACAAGAGCGGGCGGGACGCTTTGAGTCGTGTGTACGGTACAAATAAACTGGTGACACATCCGTTGGTACTATTTTAAGTGTGAAGAAATGTGTTTGACACACATATTTATAGACACAAATAAAATGTCTTATGTATATTGTTTATTCTTTTGCAAAATGTCAACTTTCATCTTTGTTAGTACTAGTACTTATTCTGTGGTTTCATGCATGACAATAGCGCTTAGGCAATTTGATGGTTGCTTTTCATATGGATACCGATAAAAATGTGTTTAACAGGCAATAAATCATCGGATTAAAAACAAAATTAATTTTAAGTGTACTCGTAAACGAATAACATATCGGGATCAAAGTGAATGGTATTCTGATTTTAGAGATAATGTGAATACCAAAACAAACTGTTAGACCCCCAACCCGGGGGGTTTACGATAGTCGTCCTATACTGACCTCCTATTCTATGTCCCTCCTATCCTATTTCTATGTCAAACCAAATTCGACTTTATCATCATGTATTAATGCTCAATGATGCCTGACAGTGAAATGATATGCAGTTACGAACGTCTTGCGTGCCGCTTTTGGAGTAACTCTACTGATTCTAAACTAGGATCTGAACAAATGGGCAAGTCTTAACATAAATTACGACCATTGTATCTTTAGAATTCGTTTATGACGAACATAGCATGTATTAATAAATATGGAATTAGGGTTTCCAAGGTTAACCTATTCATATTTTTTTTTTATTTAGGCACATGTAAGTATAACATCTATTTACATCAATGAATACATATTTTTCACGCACTTAAACGTAATGGTGCCAAAATAAAGAAATAAATTAACGACACACTGAACCCTAAAAATCTGGTGTACATCTATAAACTGGAAACTTCTTATACATTAGATATAATTCGTGATAAATAAGACCTCCACAACGTCTAGACTAGACTATGTCCTCGGGCCTCGAAATATCGTTTTTATTTGTTAGTTATTTATTAATGCAAGTTTTAAATGTCACTTGCTTGTTATTCTTTTTAAGATATTTTAATAACTATATAAAAATTAATTACAATACAATACAATACAATACCCTTTATTGCACAAAAGTAAAAAACAGAACATAATTATCTTAAAAATTAGGAAATGCGCAAAAGGCGGCCTTATCGTTAAGCAATTTCTTCCAGGCAACCTCGTATATAGAAAAAAAATTATGGGAAATTAGGTAGTGCGGGGTGGTCAATATAATAAACATACTTATATACAATAATTATAATAAACATACATACACCTAATACTTAAATACATACATACAACTTACACAAAGAAAACTTAACTGGACAAAATGAAGAAACTAAGTGGAAACAAGGGAAGGAAATTACCTTTCATAAGGATAGAAAATGCGATTTTACTTGGGATTTAAAGCTGGCTAGCGTTTGGGCGCGTCGGATAGTAAGTGGTAGTGAGTTCCATAGACGTACGGCTCGAACAGACAAAGACCGCGAGTAAAAGTCGGTGGAGTGAGCAGGAATTCTTAAAAGAAGGTTTTCAGCGCTGCGTAGTGGACGCCCTTGAGACTCACTAAATAGAATAAATAATTTTCGTAGATAGTTAGGAATGTTAGGATTGAAAAGAATTGTGTATAACATTGACAGGGTATGCCAGTCACGGCGACGTCGGATCGGAAGCCACTTGAGTTCATTGCGAAAATGAGAAATATGGTCATATTTACGAAGGCCATATATGTATCGAATAAACATGTTTTGGAGACGCTCGAGCTTATCAAGTTGCTCCTCAGTAGGCCCGGGATAACAAGTATCAGCGTAATCTAGGATAGGAAAAAGTAGGGTGTGCGCGAGCGTAACTTTGGTATCCATTGGAAGGAACTTACCAAGTCTTCGCAGTGCTGCAAAAGAGGCAAAGATCTTTCTACTAACTTCAGCAACTTGTGGTGACCAAGAGAGATTTTTATCCAGTTGTATACCTAGATTTTTGACACAATCATTAAAATTAATAACAGTCCCGTTAAATAGTACTGGCGGAAGCTGACCAAAATCAATCCCACTTAGTAACCCCGAACTACCCACAATGATACACTGAGTTTTTGCAGGGTTGACAATCAAGCCATGATTTCTACTCCAAAGAGAGATACGTTCTAAGTCTTTATTAGTATTACAGATGGCTGTCAAAATAGAATCAACGCTGGCTTGAGTGTATATTTGTAATTACCATATATTTATTTTATTTATTTAAAATTATTGCACAAAACTATTGTACAAGTGGTGCCCCTAATGCCATATGGCATTATATTATATTTACCAAGCTATATGTAATGATTCCTATACATACACTATTCTATATTTAAAGTAGGCACCATTATTTTTAGATAGTCGACTGCTTACTTTGGTCAATACATACATACTATCAAGCATGTCTTTATCCCTAATGGGGCAGACAGAGCATTTTGGATCTTGCGGCATCTATCATGTTTCTTGATAATACATATTAATAAATTTGATTCCCTCGGGACTTTATTGAAAACGCCACGAGGGAGATGGGAGCTTAAGCCACCAGTGGGACAATATTCATACAGGTTATCACGTCTTTTATTTCGAACGGGGTAGACAGAGCTTAGGACCGTGACACCTAAAGGCGGGACCGGCACCTTAAGGAGTACAGATAAAAAACGGAATCAAAATAGTGATAGGTTGCTAGTCACATCGCCTATTAATATGATTCGCATTCTCGCCCATTCCCCCGATCGGCTTTTACGATCTGCGTGAAAAGAGAAGCATCTGGTACGTTCTACGTTTTTTTCCCCAGACCAGCATGGTTATGGACAACATAGGTTAATTAAAATAATAATAATCATCAAATATTATTCTTATACAATTACGGTAAAACGGAAATTGTGATTAGATTAAAGTAACTTACATTGAATAAGGATATCGTAATATTCTACAACTTGGTTATTGAGGAGCTCGGTGGCACAGTGGGAGTACGAATTGCTAGCGCTTTCGCAAGTTAAGCAACCCCGGGCGCGGTCCACTTTTGGATGGGTGACCACAAATGACTAAGAATTTTCTCAAGCTCCTCTGTGCTTCGGAAGGCACGCGAAGCCGTTGGTCTCGCCTGTCATCTTTGTATGGTAGTCCTCAAGCTTTGTCAGATGCGTTTAGGCAACTTGAAAAATCCGGCTCCAGTGTTGGCCACTTACACACACGAAAAAAAAAACAGTGGCACTTCAGGAGTGCCGACAGAAGTAAAAACTTGAACAAGGTGGTGTCGGTTACGTAACAGTGTCGCGAGTTCAATGTTTTTTTTTTCGATTTAAAAAAAAAGCGCAACGCGCTTTGAGAAGTTTTCACAAAAGAAGAAAAAACTTGGGCTTTAACTTGCAACAGAAGCAAAACGAACAGCCTCTTCCAGCTTCACATTATGCCGTATAAGCTAAGAATGTGCGGAATGCGCTTTGTGAGCGCATAGTGCTTTTACTGAGAGCTGTATGCACGAAATATGCACTCGAATGCTTGCACGCTACTTCATTATGTATATTGGAATATCATACATTTTTAAGACTACAATTTTTTTTTTTATAAAGGCGTTTGCCTTGTGCTCCGGAGGTTGTGGGTTCAAATCCCACTGGGAAGCATACATTGTGAAAAGTTGTTTTCAGTTTGGTTAGGATATTGCAGGCTTGAATCACCTGATTATCTGAAAAGATGATTCCGTGTTTCGGAAGGCACGTAAAGCTGTTGGTCCCAAACGCCATCTAGCGTTTGTACCTATCCCTTTGGGTTGCGGAGGTCAGACGGCAGTCGCTCTGTGTAAAAACCAGTAACCTCGTCAAATTACCTAGGTAAGGTAGCGGACCTCGGGCTCTGAACCGCTGACGATGCGACCGGGAACACGCTTGGTTGATGATGACGAGATAACGATCTTAATTTACATCTAATGAAAATCCAACGATTATGCTATGAAAAATAAACAATTTTATCTAAGAAAAGAACGGACTATTCCTATTGTAATTGTTTTCACAATAAAAAAAAAAATGATGTTAAATAGAATAAACATGACATAATTGGCATTACATGCAACAGCAACGCCCCCTATGAAACAAGTAGTAATAGGTATTCATACATGTATAAAATGTGCACTCGAATGCACGTAAAAAAATATTATTTGCGGACCATCGTAATTTGATATCATATTTATTTATATATAAACAAGATCATGAATGCTGCATGTTTACGTCAGAAGTAAATATTGAGCATTTATTACCGTACCAATTATATGAAGTAAGTGGTAATTAATACATTCTTAATTACGTTTTATAGTTTTCTCGCTTTTAAAATTAGCAAATTATATTTTAATATATTATGTACCGTACATACGATCTTTTTTGTGTTTTGAACACAAGATATAAATAAACTATAAATGCTATATAATTGCAGATCATTATCTATAATTAATAGTATTTATTGCGTTATACTTGGATAAGCTACATTAACCTCGGATAAAAATGTTAGAAAAAAAAAACAGTTGGCACTGAAATAGAAATAGTGAGGTGACTTACCTTTGTCGCCGTGAAGAGTTTTAACCGAGGGGGCCATTCCGAAGGGTGCTTTCGGTACAATCGCTGCGCCCTTGTTCTTCTCAAATAGCGCCTTGCGTTCCCTAAGTGACATCTCAGCCGGGTCCTTAGCTCTCGGACTACCCGCCTCGAACATAGCCGCTTTTGACAGCACCGAACTTCTATCGACATTTCCGTTCAATTTGGGAGCCAATTTTTTGAGCGGCGACGCTATCACCGGCTTCTCGGCGATCTCCGGCTTTGTTTGTACACAATCACTTGCATTGTCATTCACCTCTCTTTCCACGATATTGTTCTCTTTGTCTTTGTCACTATCACAGTCATCGTGCTTGCTCGGAGGCGTCGGTGCCCTGTACTTCTTGATGGAGGGCTTTTTCGTGACAGGGTTGACGGGCAGCGAGCTCGCGACCATTGTCGCCATGTTGGGGGCTGCAGTTGCACTGGGGGTAGTCAGCGGCTTCGGCTCCTGTCGGGCGGGATCGGCGGTTTTCGTCGCGGTGAAATCGTAAACGAGCCGCGATTTGCTGGCGGACACCCGCCGATAGCCCTCGCTCTCCTACGATTGGACAATGGCGTCGTGGGTGCAGGGTGAGCACGTGTTCACATCGATATTTTGATTAGTGGGTTACGCGGAACGGGCAGGCGAAGTTGCATCACTATAGCGGTTGTATTTTTTTGTAATTATGGTATGTCGAGGTTGAATGAGCTGTTGTATTAGGTCCGTTATGTTATTATCGCGCGTATGAGTTGTAGCGAGTATGCGTCGTGTACGCGCATGCACGCTGGCGTTCGACGTACGACTGGTGGCCTGGCTGGTGGTAGCCCTGGAGCGCGGCACACGTGCGGGGAACCGGCCAGATGATAATTATATTTTGATGCTCAACGTGTCATCAGTTTAGCAATCGTGAAGAAGACATGTTGCATTGCGGACAAGCTGACACGCTGTTACGTCATGTGCGATGAAAGGTCGTTAAAATGAAAACAAAAAGTTATTGAAAACGAAAGTAGCCGGCGGGCTACCCACAGAATTTGAAACCAACAAGCATGACTGCAGTAACAAAAGTTTACATATGGACCGTGTCAAAGCCCGCCACTTATACAATCGGTACGAAGATATGTATTTCTATTCAAATTGTATGTGTCACAATTTATATAAGTAAGGAAGAAGAGCACTACTTAGTTCAAATGAAACCAACATTTATCAAAAATTTATCAAATTTGTACCCACAAGTAGGTATAAAAACCAGGAATTTTCGAGAAATTAGACGTATGCAAATATTATTAATTATGTATTTGACGTTTTCGCCATATAAATGAGAACGTTCATACCTACCTACCTACCTAGTCTCTAGGTAGGTAGGTATGGTACCTAGAGACTAGGTAGGTAGGTATGAATTCTAGTCTAGAGTAATATTGATATGTCAAAAGAATCACTTTGGGTGTTCCTAGATAAACATAACATAGATCTATAAATATAAACAAGCATTCATTTGACAGATGCAAGGGACAGTCAAGGGCAGGTAAAGAATTTTATTGTTTGGACACTCGAGCTCAGGAAGACTCGTCATTACAGTTATTTATTCATTGGGATGTGGTGACAGACTCGCGGTCGCCGCTGCTGGCTTTGATTTGTGTATAAAACAACAAAAAGGTGACATATGTATTGCCGCTTTGCCGGATATTGATAAAAAAACTTAAATATGTTTAAGTACAACCTAATACAATATTTAATCGTTTCGGTAGAATTATATACGGAAATATTTAAGTATTATAAAGTGAGATATTGGGGACGAAATACATACAGACTCCAAAATTATAAGTAATAAGTGTAGTAAGTTTTAACATGTTTTCCTGTTAGATATGTGTGATTCTAGAATTTGTATGGTTTTAGATATTGCGAATATCAATATTTTTGCCTGCATTATTTAAATAAACAATGTTCCTATATAGAGTATTAGATTGATTGCATTTAAACACAAAAAATATATGAGATTATAAATTAAATATGAAATTGAGTGTAACAGTGATAAAATAAAATTGCGACAGCCACTACACCTAACGTTGACTGTGGTCAAGCTGGGACCACGTTCGGTGAAACCCGAACAAAACGTCAGCAAAATAAATAAAAAAAGGTACGTTTCGCGTTAATTCCCGTATGCATTAATTTAAAAACTACTAGCTGTTTGAATTCGGACATGTGAGAAATAATGGCAGATTGTAAACACAAACACAAAAAAGTTTGTTTTCTTCGGTTTACGTCTGCCGACCGACCCAATTCAAAGGCGGAACAATGAGAAATTAAAATAATAAACACTAGTTCAGTTAACATTACACAATACGAAGTTAAAACAAATACGAGTAAATCTAAATCAAAATTGATTTGTTTTGCAATGTTCAAAGAAATTATACTCTTCAAAAATTCAGAGAAGGGTAAGAAAATATCAACACCGACTGATATACTAACACACAGAAAGCCTTAACCTCACCTAAAGGTAGTAACTATTTATTAATCTGTGCCTAAAGCTTGAACAGTTAACGCTCAATAGGAGCATATACAAAAATATCATCGTAGACACGTAAAGTCAATTACATCAATTATTTTTTACTAAAAGCACAGAATACATATTAGTTCAAGACTAAAAGGAGAACCTAGCCAATTGTTAAAGGAATAAACATATTTTAATTTTAATGTTATACTGCCAAAATAAAACATTACCAATTAAAACATTTATCTTAATTTTACAAAACGTCAATTTGAAGGACAAGAAGGCACTACTAAAGACAATGACCTCATTAACACGGAACAACAATAAGCTTTGTATACCGGTAAGATAATGCAACAACACAAAATAATGATCATTTTGAATACCAGGAGAAACGATTTGAAAAGGTAAAAAAAAAAAAAGCTGGGTAAAAGTATGTAAATAATTTGTAAGATGAATAAAGATTAGAGATGTAAATGACTGTTAAAGGGGATGACTAAAGATAAAGCCAAATGGAAGAAACTAACATAAGATCCCACATAGAAGTAGGAAAAGGTCAAGAAGAAGGGTAAAACTATAAAAAAGTACATTATATCATTACATTACCTACATAAAAGAATACGGGTAATGGGATATGAAATATTGGGGGCTAGTGTGAATAATAGTGAATGACAGGAGAAATGGACAGTTGACATACAGAGACGACTCCAAAAAAGGGAAAAGACGAGGATGAGACGATCTGGTATTAACATGTAAATACCACAAACAATGAAGAAGGTAAACCAATGAGTGTACAGTGACTATTGGCATTGACAGGGCACAACAACTAGCTCTGTTTAGGAAGATTACTCAACATCACAATGATAATTGGAAACCAGCGGAACGATTTGGGATGTGAAATCGCTTTGTTGGAAATTAATGAAGATATAATAGTGATAAAAAAGTGACTATTAAAATCAAAGTTTTCATAGACCTATGATATTATGGCCGGAATACGGAAGTGAGTCACTCGTGCTCGTATGACTAACTTGTGATTTGTTGGTTCGTATTTGACACAAAAATTATAGAAAACATAAATTTTGACACATTTGAAAGGTTTTGTTCTCAGATTAAATGAATCTAAGGTTTTGTTTTTAATTTATTAAATAATACTCGCACACTTTTTAGATAATGAAATTCTAGAATCGAATGTTGTCCTTGTCTTGCTAAAATATTATCTAGACAGGAATATAGGACTTCAGTATTTAATAGGTTAAATTTCAAGGACTTTTGTGGTAGAGCCACGCTACCGGCAAAACTCTGTTTTGCTAGTAGCATGAATGGGCCGGCTCGTCCGGGGAAGTACCACACTCTCACAGAAAATCGACGTCTGAGTAGTAGCTTCACCGCTTCTATGCTTCGTTAGGTGAGTGAGAGAGCCGGAGCCCCCCCCCCCCCCCCCTCCCCCTATAATGGCAGCGGAATTTAAAAGAAATGGAGTACCCCAGGAGGGTACCGGTACATTAGCTTGCTTGGGCTGCCCTACGTATTCTGGGGAGGGCAAAATCCCGCTCGTCATTGCTCAAGATGAGGCTTCGGCAACCCCACATGCACTTCACGTCCACCTGTGCAATATCAGGGGTATTCATTCTAACCTCAACTCTGTCCACTACCATCTTGAGACAGAAAAGCCGGCCTTATTCTTTTTGACGGAAACCCAGATATCGCCGCCGGCGGATACGTCATACCTTCATTACCCTGGCTACAAAATTGAGCACAAATTTGTGCCACACGCTGGTGTATGCGTATTTGTCAGGGACGATGTCTGTGTTCGCCGTCTGTGCAATATTGAAGGTAAAGACCTGTCAACTCTTTGGCTTCGTATAGATTGCGACGACCACCCACGTGTCTATGCATGCCTCTACAGGTCTCATAGCGGTGATGCCGAAACTGACCGACTTATGGAGCATATTGGTACGGCGACAGATTACGTGCTGCAGCAAATTCCATCCGCTGAAATAGTTATTCTTGGCGACTTTAATGCTCACCATAAAGAATGGCTCCATTCGGAGAAAACCGATCACGCGGGTGAATCTGTTTTTGCCTTTGCCACGGCTTACAATCTAACACAGATGGTTTCAGATATAACACGCATACCAGATGTGGAAGGCCACACGCCTTCACGGCTTGATCTCTCTTCACGGCTTCTCATCCAGATGGCATCAAAGTCTCTGTGAGTGCCCCTCTGGGCTCATCAGACCACTGCCTAATCCGGAGCATAGCTCCACTTACACGCCAATCGCAGCCTCGTTTTATAGGTTGTCGTCGCGTTTGGCATTTTAAGTCAGCAGATTGGGATGGGATGCGGGCTTTCTTTTCATCTTACCCCTGGGGCAAAGTTTGCTTCTCGCTTCAGGATGCTACTGCCGTCGCCGACTCTGTTGCTGAAGTGATGCTGCAGGGAATGGAACTATTCGTTCCAAGTTCTGTTGTGCCTGTTGGCGGCAAGTCTCAGCCTTGGTTTGACCGTTCTTGCAAAAAGGCGTATAGCCAAAAGCAGACAAAATATCAGACCTGGTCCAATGCGGCGGCAGCTAAAGATCCAAAAGCGAATGTTCTTAAAAAGGAGTATAACTTTGCCTCTAGATCCCTCAAAAAGGCTGTGGCTGCGGCGAAGGCGAAACACATTCGAAGAATTGGTGAGAGACTGGCTCATCTCCCCTCAGGAACACGATCATTCTGGTCTCTTGCCAAGGCTGTTCAGGGTAATTTTTGTCAGCCATCCTTTCCACCATTACGCACGGCAAATGACGTGTTGGTCCAAGATGCAAAGGAGAAAGCCGATCTCTTGGGCACATTCTTTGCAACTAATTCCACTTTGGATGACGGGGAGAATTTACCACCGAATATCCCACGATGTGGGAGTACTATGCCAGATATTCGGGTTACACAAAAAATTGTTCGTCAAACACTCTTCTCCTTCGATGTTCACAAGTCCAATGGGCCTGACGGTATCCCTGCCATTGTGCTCAAAACCTGTGCTCCTGAGTTGGCTCCGGTCTTGACGCGTCTTTTTCGACACTCTTATTCTACAGGCGTTGTCCCGTCAGCATAGAAGACTGCGATAGTCCACCCGATACCCAAAAAAGGGGATCGCTCTGATCTTGGCAATTACAGGCCTATTGCCATTACCTCCTTACTCTCCAAAATAATGGAGTCCATTATTAACCGCCAGCTCCTCCTGTATCTCGAAGAGCACCAGCTTATAAGCGATCGCCAGTATGGTTTTCGTCAAGGACGGTCTGCTGGCGATCTTCTGGTATACCTGTCCCATAAATGGGCGGAATCGGTTGAGAGTAAGGGGGAGGCCTTGGGGGCTGGCCTGGACATGGCGAAAGCCTTCGATCGGGTTTGGCACAAGGCACTTCTGTCAAAACTTCCGTCTTTCGGGTTGCCTGAGAGATTGTGCCAATGGATTACCAGTTTCCTCACAGGGAGTAGCATCAAAGTCGTTGTTGACGGTTCATGCTCTGAATGTAAGCCCGTGAATGCTGGTGTCCCACAGGGTTGTGTTCTGTCTCCTACGCTTTTTCTTCTGCATATCAATGATATGCTGCAATCCAGCAGCACTCATTGCTATGCGGATGATACCACGGTAGACACTTTTTATTCCGGCCAAGCCAATATTTCTCGGGCAAGCGTCTCTGAGTGTCGAACAAAACTTGTTTCTGATATCGAAACTTCATTGAACCAAGTTTCAGATTGGGGTCTATCCAACTTAGTCCAATTTAACCCCAATAAAACACAAGTTTGTGCGTTCACCGCTAAAAAAAGTCCCTTTGTCGTATCTCCCTCGTTTCAGGGCGCTTCCCTCGATATACAACCGAGGATCGGAATTCTCGGCGTCGAGATTTCAAGCGACGTTCAATTTCGCGGTCATCTAAATGACAAGGCTAAGTTGGCTTCTAAAAAAATTGGTATCCTCGGTAGAGCAAGACGATACTTCACACCGGCACATCGCCTTCAGCTGTATAAGGCACAAGTTAGGCCGCATATGGAATATTGTTCCCATCTCTGGGCCGGGGCACCTAAATACCAACTTCTTCCTTTTGACCGTATTCAAAATCGCGCCACTCGTATAATCGATGATGAGACTCTCGTCAGCCGTCTCGATCCTCTGGCTCTACGTAGGGATGTTGCATCCTTGTGCATTTTTATCGCATTTATCATGGGGAATGTTCTGAAGAATTGTTCGACCTAATACCTGCTGCAAAATTTCACCACTACACCACCCGCCTGAAATTAAAATACCATCCACACCACCTGGATAGTTGGCAATCAACCACCGTACGTTTTAAAAGGAACTTCCTGCCACGAACGACCGAACTGTGGAATCAACTTCCTGCAGCGGTGTTCCCGAACCGATACGACATAAACCTTCAAAAAACGAGTCTATATCTTCCTGAAAGGCCGGTAACGCTCTTGTTACACCCCTGGTGTTGCAGTTGTCCATGGACAGTGGTGATCACTTACCATCAGGTGACCCGCTTGTTCGTTTGCCGCCCTATAACATAAAAATAAATAAAATAAAATAAAACTTGGTTGTTACTTTATTTTTTGTGCCTGTGATACGATTGATTGGGAGCCAAATGAAAGTCAAAGAAAGAATGGAAACAGGATCCAAAGAAGGCCACTTGGAGCTGTAAGCGAAGTTAATTTTACAGTTATTGGATATAGAGTGTAAATAAAAGTCCAATATTTGAACTTTAACTGTAACATCAATTGTACCCGTATATTTCAAAATACTCTATCTCTTCCTTCGAGGGTTGACATCAGGCAGGCGGCCGGTTGTAAAACTATAGCTAAATAATTTTAAGTGTTTCGGCTATTTTTTCTCCATTTTGCAAGGTCTTTGGAATCCTTGACCAAGGATGCCAAATGCCATGTCAATACATGCATATTATATTTGGAGAAAAAAAAGCGGGAAAGCGCACCCCGGGCTCCGAAGCAGCACAGCTGAGGATGCAACCGGGAATGCGCTTAGATGAAGAAGATTTCAAAATATCACAAGGAACGAACAGTAAATAAGTAATCTGAATTAACTTCTTAACACCATGGAGATGAGTGAGAAACTGAAGTAAAAGAAACCTCCGTTCCAGAGATTAAGATTTCATCAAAACAGTTCTGAGAAATAACAACATCAATTATTTATTAAAGAAAGAACTTCTGCTTAATTAATTTATACTCTAGCTCGCAAGCGCCTATAACACCTAATGTAAATAGTAACATCTAGTTTTGAATCACTGATACGGTAATGAAATTTATTATAAATATGGTACCAACATAAAAATATTACATTAAATGATCAAAACCCTTCAAATTTCAAGTACGGCTTCATATATCTACAAAATTAAATTAACCCTATTAACCAATTTCCTGTACCCTACCAAAACGGTGATGTCAATGACCAGTCTGACTTACTCGTACGCCGAAACAAGACCGGCGAGCTAGGAGGATGAACATTCCTCGTCTAAGTAAACCCCTATGGAATTAGTACACAAATAATATTCGCTTCCAAGATCCAAATGCCAATGAAAATATGAAATAAGAACCAAATCTTTTTTTTTCAGCCAGTTTTGGTGCAATGTGATTTCAGATTTATAAGTATGATAAGTTTATCATGTATGATTTAACTTTAATACCTTTCTCACTTACATTTGTAATAAGTAAATCAAAAATTTATGTATGTGTGTAGCTATGTAAGTATAATCTTAGTTTTTGTACGTACCCGCTTCTACCTTATAACTGAGTTTATAACTGAGTAAATATCCTCTCAAACTATCGCAGGTTGAATGGAAGAGATCACTACATGGGATAAGTCCGCCTTTGTATTCTTCTTCTTCATCATTGCGCGTTCTTCGTTGCATCCTTGTTGTTTGTATTATTTTGTCTTTTTATATTTAAAAATGATTTTGATACTATAAAGTTATTACAAACAAACAATAAAGATGAAGTGTAAATTTCCTTTAATGATATTATATTTTAACCCTTCAATTGTATTATACTCTACTGCTTACTTTTAGGCTATTTTAAATCTATAGTCTTTATTATAAGGATGTATTATTTTTTTACTAATAAAGGTGACACTTGGGCTACCCTACACGGCTTTATAGTAACTTTTTTCTAAAGGCGAGTGCATAGTCAATCAGAGTGGCCGAGGGACATCACGACTCAAGTTCGATGCACCCACAATCATCTCTATAAATCTAAGCCATTTGACCGGGTAAAAACTCTGGATATGAACCGGTAACCGATCCGCAAAAAAAGGTTCAACAAACTACGGCCACTACGCACAACTATGCAAGAGGCCGCCATAATAAATACAACTATTGAAATCGAAGCACAATAAAGTGATCGGTTATTCCGATGCATATGTATTTACCTTAAGTTGAGATGTTGGCTATTATGAAAAGCGATTTTTTATCGAAAAAATCCCGCGATCCCGGGAAATTCAAATAGTGTATACTCCGTGAGACATAATAATCCCAATTTGACACAAATGACAGTTGTCCTGTTACAACGTAATATGGTTGCCCAGAATCCTGGAATTTTATTTAAAATAAAAAAATCTTCATAAAAAAAAAATATCTTACGAAGCCGCATCCATATTTTGTTGGACAAAAATTAACTTTAGGCAAATATGCATTCGGTTTATCCGATCTCTATGTTGTTGTGAAAATAAGGTGTTGATATATGATTCATACACCGTGGAAGGGACATGCCCGTAATAAATTTAACCACGGTCTGTACTACTCGTAGATCATTATAGTATAATTAAATTGAAGTAACAGCCAAAAAACTAAAAAATAATCGGCATTTCCATACAAAAGTGTGCAGCCATCGCTGCCCGGGCGATTTGTATGGGAATGTCGATTTTTTTTGTTATTTTAAGTATACTTTAGTGATCTATTATAACCCGTGGTTCGATTTATTACGGGTATGTCCCTTCCACGTTGTATATCAACACCTTATTTTCACAACAATATCTTTAGTTAACAAACAGTATAAATCCCAATGTAAGTTATTTTGAGACTAGCTTAATTTGTGTGTACTTTGATAAACATATTTTGTCGTTTTCGTTCGCCAGCGGAAATAACTTTGCATTTTAATTATGTTACTCGTATTCTCAAATCGTAATGCAAAACACATATTCTGTAAATTATTGAAAAATATTCTTTTTAAATCAGTGTTTTGAACCCATTCAACGAATTCTATTTTTGAAAACGTTTCAATATGTTTTTGTGATCATTACGTCCATTTGATATCGTTATGATGTAATATCCCAATCTTTTTTTATAATGCCACCACATTAACTGTATCGTTGGCGTAACAAATGACAACAATAGCTTCGGAAAGTGATTTATTAGTAGTTAAATTGCATTAAATTCACACTGTTTTATGTCTGTCTGTCTAACCATAGAATTATGGACGTTTTTAATGCCTATAAACCTATTTATTTATAGACGTGGGGGAACTTTCTGTCATTAGCTCAGCTTTCGAGATTAAAAACGTATGCCTGTGACAGTTTTCGATATTTTATGAAAGCTACGGAATTCAGGCTGTTAGAGTGATTACCTCCTACCCCCATGGCATAGTAGTTAACACGCCAGTCCGCCACTCCGGAGGTTCTGGGTTCGATCTCCAGCCAGGGCAAGTTGGAAAATTGCCTTTTTCAAACTGTCCTGGGTCTTGATTGTTTATCCATATATTTATTTATTATAAAATATAGTATCATTGAGTTAGAATCCCATAACACAAGATTAAACTTACTTTAAGCAGACTTCATTAAGCTTAGTTTTTTAAAATGAATAATTTAACTACGTGAGCACTAGTACCTACTCTGTGCTTTAACTGCCTGTAAAAAAAAAATTGTACATATTTAATTAATTAATATGTCTTATTTTTCTCCACGCACAATAATTCAAACACGATTAGGAGGCTAATCTAAACAAAGATCGAGACAAATGTTGACAGTTTAAAGCTCTGTCTGTCCCGGATCACGGACCGGACTAAATTCAGACACAGGTGTCGGATTACTGATTGACCTACGATACCACCGTCGTTGTGACACATTGACGAGTCAGTCACATTCACATGCCATCATGATTAACTAAGATAAAAAGATTTCATGCATTATTTTAATGTTTTATTAAGCTTGTTCCATTTAATAGCCCGCCTCGAACTCGCGATCCCATTTAACACCTTCGATCGAACTTGAAAAAAATAAAAAATATTCTAAAAAATAAAAATAATCTGATAAAAAGAAAACACTTAGAATGCTGCTTCTCTTCCCGGGCAGATCGTAAAAGCCGATCGAGAGAAAAGCAAAGAAAAATGCAGAAGTCAAATTCATTTACATAATAATTTCTTTGGATGTTTGTATCACTTGAAATCATCATTCATGTTATTAGGTGATACGGCTAGCAACCCATCACTATTTTGATTCCTTTTTCCGTTTTCTCGCCAACCATCACGCTATAAATGGCCTTTGGGTCTTGCGGCCCTGGGCTTTGCCTGCTAAGAGCCGCAAGAATGCTCTGTCTGCCACATTAGAGCATGAAGAGTGATGAGCTGATGAGTATTACTCAGGATACTATAGCCTCGATCTGCCTGCCCCTGTGGGGAACAGGCGTGTTAATATGTATGTAGGATGTATGAAAAACGCGTGCAAAGGAACGTAAGTTAGTTTGACAGATTACTGTGTGAAAGTAAGGGAGAGGAGGTGTGCGAAAGGGAAGGAAGACGAATGCGAATCGGAAAAATGTGTGCCGCGAAGACTTTTGTAACGATGAATTTTTAAGAAAGGAAATAATTAAAGAAGACGTGATTTCGCTTCTATACGGATTTTATTTTTACACGTCATTTCACACGTCCCACGTGTATGTAAGTATGAATAAAAATAATGAAAGTAACCAAAAGTTCAAATGTTGTTGACTTTTTAATCACTGACTTTTGATCTGAGCGCTGACACTTCAAAGAAGGATTTGAGATAATAATGTGTTATGTCTGCCTAGTCCTAGTCAGACCGGCAGAACCAGTCTCATGAAATAGGAACTCGCGGTTGGCTACACCAGAAATGTACGACAAAAAACATACACGGCCGCTACTGCTGCTTTCTGTCTAATTTGGAATAATTAATACATACGGGAACTTCGTCTTTGCCTTTATCGAGATCGAAGAATTCGCAAAAGTATTTCAATTTCATTAGCTTCGGAATTCAGACACATCTCAGTGACGGGAAGAATTCGAAAAGAAATTCAATGTTCCATGTATTGGATACATCCGCAAGAAAATCTGTCGACGTCAGAAAAAAAAGTAATTGTCAAAAACAATATTTTTAGAAACAAACTCTTACCTAAAACAATGAAGTTTAAAGTGCTCCCAATCGAGCCTAAACTTAGTGGAGTTATGTTGTTTTATCAAAGAGATGGAATAGCCACCTTCCGGCTCCATCATGAAATCTGATCATTGGTACCTTCGATTGGTACGATAATATTGCATTGTCACCTAACTTACATAAGTATGTGAAGTTTCAACTCAATCGAATAACGGAAACTCTAGCTTGCTAGATTTGATTATAGACACACAGGCAACGGGGCAGGTGAAACTTGTGGGTTAAACTAAATAAAAGCTTGTAATAATGCTCAATTAGCGGTAACGCTTCAGAGCCCGGGGTCCGCTACCTAAAACCACAGGCCGGAATCTCCCTAGGTACGCGCAATATGCGTCACCCAGGCGTCACCGTTCCCCGTCCCCGCACCTCTCCCCCGTTTTCGCCTCGATGACTCACGTTGGCCGTCAAGAACCGGGGGAGAGGTGCGGGTGCGGGGAACGGGGACGCATATTGCGCGTACCTTAGGAGATTCCGTTCTGCTTACTCTTACTGTATTCTGTGCTAAAACCTAGGTGATTTGACGAGGTTACTGGTAATATTCAAAAGTCCTTTTACATAAACTCTTTATTAGCTACATGTCCCTTAAAATATGTCACTACATTAACTCTTTATTAGCTACATGTCCCTTAAAATATGTCACTACATTAACTCTTTATTAGCTACATGTCCCTTAAAATATGTCACTACATTAACTCTTTATTAGCTACATGTCCCTTAAAATATGTCACTACATTAACTCTTTATTAGCTACATGTCCCTTAAAATATGTCACTACATTAACTCTTTATTAGCTACATGTCCCTTAAAATATGTCACTACATTAACTCTTTATTAGCTACATGTCCCTTAAAATATGTCACTACATTAACTCTTTATTAGCTACATGTCCCTTAAAATATGTCACTACATTAACTCTTTATTAGCTACATGTCCCTTAAAATATGTCACTACATTAACTCTTTATTAGCTACATGTCCCTTAAAATATGTCACTACATTAACTCTTTATTAGCTACATGTCCCTTAAAATATGTCACTACATTAACTCTTTATTAGCTACATGTCCCTTAAAATATGTCACTACATTAACTCTTTATTAGCTACATGTCCCTTAAAATATGTCACTACATTAACTCTTTATTAGCTACATGTCCCTTAAAATATGTCACTACATTAACTCTTTATTAGCTACATGTCCCTTAAAATATGTCACTACATTAACTCTTTATTAGCTACATGTCCCTTAAAATATGTCACTACATTAACTCTTTATTAGCTACATGTCCCTTAAAATATGTCACTACATTAACTCTTTATTAGCTACATGTCCCTTAAAATATGTCACTACATTAACTCTTTATTAGCTACATGTCCCTTAAAATATGTCACTACATTAACTCTTTATTAGCTACATGTCCCTTAAAATATGTCACTACATTAACTCTTTATTAGCTACATGTCCCTTAAAATATGTCACTACATTAACTCTTTATTAGCTACATGTCCCTTAAAATATGTCACTACATTAACTCTTTATTAGCTACATGTCCCTTAAAATATGTCACTACATTAACTCTTTATTAGCTACATGTCCCTTAAAATATGTCACTACATTAACTCTTTATTAGCTACATGTCCCTTAAAATATGTCACTACATTAACTCTTTATTAGCTACATGTCCCTTAAAATATGTCACTACATTAACTCTTTATTAGCTACATGTCCCTTAAAATATGTCACTACATTAACTCTTTATTAGCTACATGTCCCTTAAAATATGTCACTACATTAACTCTTTATTAGCTACATGTCCCTTAAAATATGTCACTACATTAACTCTTTATTAGCTACATGTCCCTTAAAATATGTCACTCCATTTGGCAGTCAGCTTACGTATTAAAACGTTCTACGTTTTCAGAAAACCGGGAATATTCTTTTTTATGTAACATCAAAGCAGCGGCAGAAATAATTTGCGGGAAATGTGCCGTCGTCGATGACATTTTAAGAGCGATGCAGGTCTATATGTACATATATTGTATATGTCATGGAAGTGTCTACCTGTGATTGATTATATTGAGATGTTGATATTTTAACCAGATTTCAAAATCTTCTTACATTAATATATATAATATTTGTTATGTTTCTCGTAAGTGAAGAAAATCATTTAATTTACACGGTAAAGTTCTGGCAGTCTCTAAGTTACGATCATGTGTACCTTACTCTACTATATAGTTTTTCCTACTTAGAAAAGCCGATTTTACCTTCAAAGCACAATTTTAAATGCAAAAGTAATTTTTATTTCTTAGTCGAGAAGTGTACCTACGCCGGACGTTAGTTGCTCAAATCAAAGTACAGTTAGAGCGGTTTCGCACTACGTCCGATCCGAATCCGTGAGTAGTGCGAAACCGCTCTATTGTGATGTGTGAGAGCGGTTTCCCACTACTCACGGATTTGTTTGAGATTGGGATCAGACGTAGTGCGAAACCGCTCTTACAAGAACATCCCGTCTGCCCCACTGGTTCCCCAGACACTACAAAACAAAATACATAATCCTGTATTTGTGTAATATTAGTAAGAAACAGTAAGGTCTAACTGAAAATACTAAGAAACAGTAAGGTCTAACTGAAAATACTAAGGAACTGTAAGGTCTAACTGAAAATACTACATTACAAGCTTTTATTTAGTTTGCCCTGTTTGTTATTTTTTATTTGTTTGTTTTTGGGTCAAATCTTGCAAGTTAAGGTGGAGGTATAGGCAAACGGCCTTGAAGTGGCGCCCTCATTTGAAATAAATTGTTAACTCGTAAATATGGAGATAATTCCCATATTACTCTTCGTCATGCACTAGACAGTCCTTTAAATTATTTTATGAACCACCGTTGAAAGTATTTACATTAGTCCATCTAGCTTTAAAACTTGCCTCCGCCAAAAGTGACCACGGCAAGTTTTAAAGCTAGATGGATCACCAATAATAGTTTCAACGGCAGTTCATAAAATAATTTAAAGGGTTATCTAGTGCATGACGAAGAGCAATATAGAAATTATCACCATATTTACGAGTTAACAATTTATTTTACATTTCAAGGCCATTTGCCTACATCTTCACCTTAAAGAGCCACTTCCCGGTTTCTGATTGCGATAAAATTTTGTATGCTAAAAATCAAGAGACAATGCAATATTTTATTATTATGACAAGAAGCTGATCTGATGATAGAGCCGGAAGGTGGATACAGGAATGTAATAAAACGACGCAATCCCATCTAGTTTGGGCGTATTACATTTGTTTTGATAAGTTCTTAGGCCTCACAACAAAAGCCTGTACAAAAAAATATATATTCAGTTCATGATCCCGGACAAGGAACGTTTTTAAAGTATGTTATCTTTGTTTTTACCCGAACGCTAAAAATGTTGTATTTTTTTCGCGAGCACGTCTCAACTCACCTCGCCCATATAATTTTTACGGCCCCAGACGGCCATTGTTTTCGGCGCTGAAATATTTTCGAAACCCCAAAAGCATAAAAGCGTTTTGTTCTGCGGTCGGCGCGCGGCGCGGGCGCGGTTTTGTCCCGAACACAATACGTATTCAACGAATTTATATTTATCGAGTTATAATAGAATCTGCCGACGAATACCTCGCACTTAAATATGAACTGAATGTTTTTTTTTTTTATATTAAAGACATACTAATCACGTATTTTTACTCACGCGGTATCTTTCCAGCAGTGGTCGTTCCGAAACGCTAGTAGTTTGTAGCTTTTTCACAAAAAATTATTACCTTCATTATGTGATATATTTATCCTACATTTAATAAAAAAAAAATACTTTGTCCTTGAAGACAGACAGTAGCGTGGCGTAGCTGCCAAGGGGCTAAACGATACCGTGCCCCGGGGCCCTAAAGCTAAGCGGGCCCTTAGACCCTGACCAACAAACCTTGTATTGATCTAGCTAAAATTTCTCCCACCTTCGAAATATAAACAAGGTACTGGTCAAGGTAAATTAAATAGATAAGCTGGATAGACGACGTGCAAGGGAATGCTGATCTTTCAGTACAGTATAACGCGTGTTCACACAAACACAAAGCGCATTCCCTGTTGCATCCTCAGCTGTGCTGCTGCGGAACGCTTTTCCAATTTTTCTTCTCCAAATATAAGATGCATGTCAATGGTCACCCAATGATGCCAAAGACCTTGTGAAGTGGAGAATAATTAGCCGAAACCGTTTAAAATAATTTGGCTATGATTTTACGACCGGCCGCCTGCGTGATGACAACCATCTTTGGGAATGCATTTTTGCGAAAAGTTTTACAAGGTAGGTGAAGGATACTCGTAGAATAGAATATCGGCTTGGCTGTTGAAATACATATTCATTTGTTATTGATGTTGTATTGTAGCGTTACGTGATTGCTCCTAAAGTTCCTCCATAGATGGCATAGTCTGCGCTTTATGGGTTTGTCACAATTCCGATGGCTCTTTGTAGTCCCCGTAATGGGCGCCGTAACATCAAATATGTTTATAATGTCGTTTGCATAATATTATGTAGGTGCGTCTCCCGGACAACTAGTTTAAAGATGACATCTCAACAGATTTTATTATGATTCTCTTTCTCAATAGATCATCAGGAACGCTTTGTGTCGTCTAACAAGTATATTGAAACTGTTTGAATATATAGACATCTTCTATGTACACTGTATAATTTAGAATTTACATTATATTAAGTATGTATATATATAAGTTACAAATTTGCTGCCAATTTTATAAACTTAACTGTAAGTAAATGATCTGACGTTCACAAATTTAATGAAATCAAATGAAAAAATTGACAATTATCAATATAATTGTGAAAAAATGAGTGAAAAAATTGACAAAGTTGTTATAAAGTTTATAACAACTTATGGTTTTAATAATAATTGATAAATAAATAAATAAATATGTAATTGCTTTTCTACGGTCTTAGGTACCTACCTACAAACTCCTAAAAATAAAATAAGTTAATTGGAGACTAAATAAAAATAAAATCTTTACCCTTTACAAATTTCTATGAAGAGCAAAACATTTTCTTTTTTATTTTGAAAATGTTGTAAAATCATAGAAACAATCATGGACATGACTTTATTGCCAATATGTGGTTATGACCTACAGCTAACCAATTATAGGTGTATTGTCCAAACTCCAAACATATTCACAATTACATTGTTTTACGGTAAAATATATGTAGTTACTTTACACTAAAATGTCTACGAATTTGGGCACAGAGGCCACCCAAAGAGGTAAATGGCTGCTTCAAATAACCTCGTAAAATCTCGAATAAGTCGTAAAGGGCCGTCTCGAGTTTACACTTCTAAGTAAACTGAACAATGGCTGCCGACGTGTGCTTTCGATTCGATACAGTTTTCTACTATTCTGGTTATTTGGTTTCAATTGTGGTTCTGACTATTTCTGCTTGTAACAATTTGAAGTCAGCATTTTATACCTCAGATTTCTAACTCAGAAAATACAAAGGTAAAGGTTTTCTTTATGATTCTAAAGATATACTTAATACATTATTAAGTATATCTTTAGAACCTATTATATACTATATAATATATACTTATTACATTATTTCGAGATTGAATGTTCTCACCTACAGATGGCATTTCCGCCTTTGACAAAAATTAGGCTTTTTATTCGATCGCGATTTTTGATTAGGGGAGAAATAGGGGGGAAACTTAGTGTTATTTATTGACGGATTTCAATAACATTTGAGAGGCACAATAAGGACTTCATTCTACACAAGTTGTGAAAAATTCTACAGTTAGGTCTACAGTTAAAGGTCTACAGTTCTTACAGAACATAGTTTATCTATATCGACCTACCGTCAACTTAGAAGTATACAGTCGAAATAAGGAAAAAAGTACTACCATTGCATCCTTGATTCTTTGTTTGTTATCAGATGGCGCCAAGTCACGCGTCCGTCGAGCAAGCGCCAAGCGGCATTGACTCAGTTTTGGACGGGAAAAACCAAATACAAATACAGTTATACTGTGCGGCTACCGGCTACTAGTACTTTCCCTGAATATTTTTACTGACTATAAGTTGAATACTTCCTATGCATAAGTATCTAGTAACCAAAAAAATCTAACCAAAATCTAAAGGCGAAATGGGCGCAGCGGCAGACTGACTAAGGAGCGGGGCGGCTGTTTTGCCGTGAAAATAAACGCTATATTTAACATATTTATATTTTATAAAATATAAGCTATTGTTTTATAAAAATGTACTTCCGCTTGTTCATATATTAAATAAATAAGTGTTAAATAGTAAAGACATCAATGAAAAAGTCTAATGATTGAAAACTGATTCTCCGAAGTCAGTTTGCTGAATTTAATCCGAACTTTCAGAATTAGAGGTAACTTTTAGATTTTTAGGTTTAAAATGGCTAAAATTATGCTTAAGTAGGTAAGTAATACTTGAACATTCCCAAGTACCAAAATATTTGAGATCAAAAATTCAATGTCAAATTTATTTGTTATCAAATATGCGTCTAAACAGCTAACTGAGTCGTAGTAATCGGTATGCAAATACTTAGATCGTAGTAAAGATTGGAGCCTATACTCCTATTTGTATGCTGCGAGCGGCACATTTCAAATTGTCGTTACATATGGCAACACTAATCCCTGATTAGGAACAGAGAAAACTGTAGCGTGGGTAGCCAACGTATAATTTAGTAAAACGTTTTCTTCTTCTTCTTATAGTATTTAAGAGCCAAACTCTTGTCGATGGAGTGCTTCCCATGTCTCTCTTTCTTCCGCCTAGCATCAAAGTAAGTTAACGTAAAAGATTTATCAAAATATTTGTATGGAGTATTGCTTTGTACGGGTGTGAAACGTGGACGATGACTAAAAAGGATAGGGATAGATTAGAAGCATTTAAAATGTGGTGCTGGAGGAGAGTGAAATATATAAGTTGACAGAAAATGTTACAAACGAAAAGGTATTTGAGACTGTGGTGAGAATGTGGTTGAGAAAAGGCAAATACTACAAATTATAGAAAATAGAAGAGGGTAAATGTTCGGCCATCTACTGCGGCACGACGAGTTTTCTAAAACAATAATGGAAGGAAAAAGAGGAGTAGGAAAACCCAGATAACATTTTTCGATCAAATAAAGGAAAAATTAAACGTGAAAACATATAAGGAGGTTGAGAACTAATAAACCGGCCAAGTGCGAGTTAAACTCGCGTGGAGAGGGTTCCGTACAATTGATTGAATTCTTATAGGTTTTCCTGTAATCTACAGCAATAAAATTTTTTCAAAATTTTAGGCTCAGTAGTTTCGGAGATCAGGGGGGGGGATGGTCAATTTTCGTCTTCTTTCATGAATAAAATCAAAACTATTCATTTTACAATAATACCAAAAATATATTTGAGATTCTCATAATGAGCCCTTTCATTTGATATATGAAACAGTAAGGTTTGCAAAACTTTTTTTTTTAATTCCCTAAGTCACCGGAAAATGACCCTTATT
The DNA here is from genome assembly GCA_963576875.1 of Acrobasis repandana. Taxonomy (NCBI): domain Eukaryota; kingdom Metazoa; phylum Arthropoda; class Insecta; order Lepidoptera; family Pyralidae; genus Acrobasis; species Acrobasis repandana. The sequence continues at coordinate 8,833,179 of OY756238.1, forward strand.
TAAAAAAAAAAAATATTTACTTTGCACATATGTGTTTGGGTCATAGGATTACAAAATTCTACCAAATTTCACCTGATTCGGTCCAGTAGATTCGGAGCAAATTGGCTGTGACAGACGGACGGACAGACAGACGCACGAGTGATCCTATATAAGGGTTCCGTTTTTTCATTTTTTGTACGAAACCCTAAAAAGTAGTAAAGTTTAAAGGAAGTAAAAAGTTTAGAAAGAAGGAATGCGTGACACATAAAACAAGATAGTTTAAAAACTTAAACCCGACTACGGGAAAATTCTCATTAAAAAGTACGTTTATCCAGTTAATGCTAGCACAGCTAGGAGAAACAGCTAATAATGTATATATTTTTATAATGTGCTAATTAAGAGTTCCCTTACCCTAGACAGAATCAGAGTTTCCCATACAAACGTAGTCTACGTTATATTTTGAAACGACATGTCAGATTTCGGTAAAAAATGGTAACTTTCAAGAAATTGCATGTATCTAGGGCTATAATTGGTTTTAACAGTCAAATGTGAACTTGAAAGGGAATATATTGTATTATATCATTTTTGCCCATCAGTATGGAAAACTTTTACACCCTTATATTTATTTTCAAGTTTATTTATTATTTATTTATATATTTATATATTTGTATTTTGACTGTGAAAACCAATTATAACCGTAATACCTATATACAATTTCTTTTTAGTTACAATTTTTGACCGAAATCTGACATGTCGTTTTAAAATAAAACGTAGTCTACGTTTGTATGGGAAAGTCTAGGGCAACGGGGATTCTTAAGCCCTTTCATTTGATACCCAACAAGGTACCTGATACAATTTTTTTTTTGTTTACTTTACGGCCTATAGATGGCGCCATATTTCCCCGTGTGGTTCCGGGTCAGATTAGGACCTTTCCATCTCTCCCTGTGGATGTCGTAAGAGGCGACTAAAGGACAAAGGACTTAGCACAAACATCTCGTGCTACAATGGCATTCCCAAGGATTAACGTAGGGCGGCGGCCGGTTGTAATACTATAGCCAAATCATGTATACTTATCCGGCTATTTGTTCTCCACTTCGCAAGGTCTTTGGCATCCTTGGGTGACCATGGACATGCATGTTATATTTGGAGAAGAGAAAGCGGGAAAGCGCACCCCGGGCTTCGAAGCAGCACAGCTGAGGTTGCAACTGGGAATGCGCTTAGACGAAGAGATGGCGCCATATTTAATTAACTGTGACGTCACATAACCAGCGGGCAGATAATAAGACGCTTCCAAAGATATCACATTTGGCCAGGTATCATGGATATTATTATGGAGAGTCATAAATTGAGTTGTACAACGTGGAAGGGACATACCCGTAATAAATCGAACCATGGTCTATACTAGATCATTATAGTATAATGAAATAAAAATAACAGCCAAAGAACAAAAAAAAATTTCGGCGTTTCCATACAAAAGTGTGCGGCCGCCCGGGCGATTTGTATGGGAACGTCGAATTTTTTTTTGGTTTTTTGACTTTTATTTTAATTTCATTATACTTTAGTGATCTAGTATAGCCCGTAGTTCAATTTATTACGGGTATGTCCCTTCCACTTTGTATAAAATATTTATTTTTATACTATATGTAGTAGGTTCTTTAGGTATGTATGTAGTGTATTCGTAGTGTTTAAGCTTTAATATTATACTTGCTTTTTACATTGCTCTGTACGTACTTCTGCCTTCCTACTAAATTTTTAACTGTCCTCTGCCCTACTGGCCGACTGGAAGAGATCCCTTCTGGGATAAGTCCACCATTTGTAAAATTACCTTTGTTATTTTATTATGTGTAACTATCTTTGATGTACAATAAAGTTTTTTAAATAAATAAATAAAAATTATTGATATGAGATGAGGGACCAGATGAACATACATACATACATTGCGGTGAAACACAGAACAATCCTTTTGGTTTCGCCATATTCGGGTAATAATGTATGTATGTATGTATGCAAGAACAATTTAGAAAGTGACAATTGGCAAAGTATCACAATATTGATAATGTATGTATATACTCGTAATGTACAGAACACAATTACATATATCGAAAGCAAGAACGTCGAATAGAGTGAAAATTCCACAGAAAAAAATATATCCAGAGAAAAAAAAACACAAAAAGCTCTGATGAAGTGGAAGAAGATATTAAAAACACGTAATCTTAGTGAAAGAAGACCAAAAAAAAAACGATAACGGAAAGATTCCTAGCGGTTGTTCCTTTGGCGGTACGACATACTCGTAAAATTACTTCTTGTAATTTGACACCTATGTTAATGAATAAATCCGCACACGAAAACCATACAACGCTCCACAACTTTCCCTGTCCAAAACAGTGCGCCGTCAAAGGTCGCATGTTACGCGCTGTGAGTGCTAAGTGCGTGCGCGTACGCATACGCAAATGAAGGAAGCACGCGGTGCGACCTATGTTTTGTGTTGACACCTGTCAACTGTGATAAAGTGACATGTTGTTATTGATGCATTGACGGGATGCAAATTTGTTCTTAATGTTAAGGACTACAAGCAAATGTACTCACTGGGATAAGCCCGCCGTTGTACATTTATATATGCATATGATGAACTTGTTTTTGTTCAAATGTGCAATAAAGTGCTTTTTAAACAAACAAACAAAAAGATATTGGAAAAAACGTTTTATTTTGGAATATAATGAAGTACTTATTTATCCATATTTACTTATTTGAGTTCAGATAATATATTGTAATAATGTTTGAGCATAGTAGTTTAAAAATAGGATAGAAATTAAAATAATACATATTTAGATATATGTTTCTTGGGGAAGTTGTTCAGCAACTTCCCCAAGAAACATCATATCATGGATTAAATCCAACTTAAAATAGTTTCAGTATATTTTTAGACCCTGTATTTATGTATAAGATAAACAAAGGATAAGTTTATTTAAACATGGTTTTTGTTTATTAAAAATATAATTGTTATTTTATTTATTATCGTAATAGTGATGCAACTTCGCTTACATTTCTTAAACTATACCGAATATCGTAATTAATAAATACATATACCGTTGAACCAATCATAAGAAGCCGGGTGTTAGCCGCAAATAAAAAAAAAGGTTCGCTAAACCGTTACCATATATGAAAACAAAAACGCTGAATTATCCCATTTAAATAACAAATGGCTCCTATAGACGATCAAACAACTATTAGGCTGGTTTCACAGTTGTACGGGCTCCCGGAGCAGAGACACACGTAAGGAAATTCACGTTAGGCGATTTACCCACTGCACTGGCAACGCGCCCCGCGGCGGTGCGCGGATCGTCAGATTCCGCGCAGGGCGACGGAGGCGCAGATCTGCCTCGACGGCTCCGCGCCAAATATTCACTTCAGTCGATCGTCGCGGAGAATGGATACCGAACTCATTCTAAAAACCATCTTAAATGAGTACCGTAGAGTTCTTTTTCTTTGTCCTTTATATATAAAAACGCGCGGTACTACGGAGCAATGTGTTTAGCACCGTGCCCCCGCGCGGACTGGCGGAATCAGCGCGCCGTTGCGTGTTTTCTATACAAATTGTGATACTTGCATACAATGTTTAAATCTGCCGCACCGCGCTCCGCGACGGTGCGCGGTTCAGTGGTATCACCGCCTGACGCGCTAAAAAATCGTTCCACGCATCGCGGGTTCGTTCGTTCCGTACGGAACACGCTTCGGGTAGAGCCCTTACATCGGCACCCACTGAATCGTACTGTAAACTCGTTTTACAGCACCGAGGGGTCTTCCCGTACCGGTCGCCCGTACAGCTGTGAAACCAGCCTTAACGAATTATATTTCGACGTCACAGCATTGATCTCGTATAGACATCGTCTTAGGGTGCAGACACATGAGTGACAACGTGCCAGTGACATAATGTCGCTCGTCTGTAGAAGCCCTAAGGGACCGTCTACATATTACGTCACGCAGAATTTTAACATTACAAACCCCTCCCCTCCTTGTCACGCTTTTTTCCTATCCCTACACTTCGACTGCTGGAAAACGCACCGTGTGTGTTTTGCCAAAGAGAAAACTCATACAGTGCGTTTTTCAGCAGTCAAAGTGCAACACGAACTGTTGCATTTAGCATGACCCCCCTCCTCCCCCCCATTGCTGTAACGTAATATGTGGATTGTGTGCCATTAGCAAATTATAGTTCCGGAAAACAACGTTAACACCGATTAAACCCTTCTCGCTCTTGTGTATTCTCCCGACAATGCGAGAGAGCGAGAAGGGTATATCAATCGGTGTTTAAGTTGTTTGCCGGGAACTATACTAACCAGATTGTACAAAATAATATTAGTCACATGATTTATTTTTTTAAATCAATATTGAAATAAATACTTACCTTTTACGTTTTCTTATATTTGTATCATTATATGTCCTTTTATCCATATATTTAATTTAATAGCTGAATACCTTTTCACTGAAGTCACAAGAAAGAAGTAAAAAAAAAGGAACAAAACCAATAAAACCGGCATAGTGATCACACGCGATCTTCACGTCTTAACATCTAGGTACTTACCAGTTCTGCTACGATTTCTTTCCTTAGCCGCTGGCAGTCGTTGGATGGCTTCGTGAATGTGTTGCTTTTTGTTTTTGCAGGCTGCAACAATAAAACATATTTTATAGTGTATGGCGCCCACTACGCTACATCTAAGAACTATAACACAACAACGAAGCTACAAAATAGTTCAAAGGAGCATACAAGATGGCGCTGATACATTCTACAACTCGATCTCAAAGTTTCTTCGATTTGCTGCATTTATGTATACAATCCCCAAGAGAACATCGTCGGAGCCGCGATTCATGTTAACGGTGATCCAACGATTCCAGAAACCATGAGAATGTTTTGTTGTAATATGTTGCGGAAAACAGCCACTTTTGGCAAAAATACGTAGAAAAGCTTAACATTCTCACTTTAAACTGTAAACAGTAGTTCATAAAATAGTTTGAAGGCTAGGGCTTCACAACAACAAAATTTTAAATGATATTTCCGTTTCCTTTGAAATGATTTATGTATTTCAAATGGGGGCAGCACTGGACTCCGGAAAATTCATGTATGGCCTTAATTAAATTACAGTCAGTGAAAATCATGGATCTTCGTCTAAGCGCGTTCCCGGTTGCATCCTCGGCTGAGCTGCTTCGTAGCCCGGGGTGCGCTTTCCTGCTTTTCCTTCTCCAAATATAACATGCATGTCAATGGTCACCCAAGGATGCCAAAGACTGTGCCAAATGGAGAAGAAATAGCCGGAACCGTTTAAATAATTTGTTACAGTTTTACGACCGGGCGCCTGCCTGACGTCAACCCACTTTGGGAATACAGTTGTAGCACGAGATGTTTGTGCTAAGTCCTTTAGTCGCCTCTTACGACATCCAAAGGAAGAGATGGAGTGGTCCTATTCTATCCCAGAACCACACGGGTAAGTGAAAATCATGGATATGGCTAAGGAATACTATATACACACCTGAGCAGCCTTTGTCGTGGAATGTAACACTTTGTTGATATCTTTGATGGAGTGGATGGATACGTCCAGTGTAGACGCGTCCTTATCGTGCTTGGGGTCGGCTCGAGCGCCGTACCTGCGTTCCGGCTGCTTCTTAAGCGGCTCTGGGTTCTGAAATGTAGCAGAATTTGTTAAAATACTTCTTATCTATGATCACATAAGGCTCATAGCTCGACGGCCTTCGGTGAGGGCTATTCTCGGTGTTCCCTACGAATACTGAAGTATATCAGAAATGAGCAATCTGTAGGAGAACAAAGGTAATTGATATAGCTCAGCGAATGGTGGCCCAGAACGAGTGAGTGGCGTCGGGGCATCCGCCTATAGGCATGCGCCTAAATGAATGGAGCAAGTTCAGTAATTTTTTCGTATTTAATGTAAAAAGTAATTTAAAAAGTAGTTTAGTATCATGGTAATAAACACACCAAAATATTTTTATACTAATACTAAACAACTTTCTCCAAGGAACATACATATATTGAATTATGAAAATTAATTTTTGGTCTCCCATACAAGTTGAATGATCACCAAATTTGAATGGAAAGCAAAAAAATATATAATTTTTCGATATATGTTTCATGGGGAAAGTTGATCAAAATCATGGACTGAATTAAGCCTTAAAATAGTTTCAGTATATTTTGTTAGACTTTGTATAATGATATGATACTCACAAAGGTATGATGTGTCAGATCGTCTTCCCAATTATTAATCTGGTCTGCGAGCGCGGCCAGCTTCCCGAACTTCCTCTTCCCGTCAGCTTTCACCTCCTTCACCTCAGTGGGAGGGGTTTCCGACCTGAACTGCTGCTCCGTGCGGTGGATTGGGGACGAGAGGTTGGGCTTGTCTGTAATATAAGAAGATGTAACAATTAAATCAATAAATAGATAAATTCATTTCAATTGTTTTTATTCGGATAACCATGATCCATGATTTGTTAGTATTACAGTAACTTAAAACTAGTGTTAGTACTTATAGATAAAGACAAAGAACACTGGTTAAGTTAGCCCCATCATAAGTTGAAACTTGTATTATGGGATACTAACTCAACGATATTATATAGACATATATACATAATAAATACATACATATATAGATAAACAGCCAAGACCCAGGACAATTTGGAAAAGGCCATTTTCCATTGTTCCCTGGCTGCGGGTCGAACCCAGAAACTCCGGATTGGCGGATTAGCGTATTGACTATTACGCCACTTATACATATGCATAGTAAGGTCATCTTATACAGGGACTAACAAAATATACTGAAACTATTTTAAGGGTGAATTCAGTCCATGATACTGAACAACTTTCCCCAAGGAACATATACCGATATTTGAAAAATAATTTTTGACCTCCCATACAAGTTGACCGATCAGCTGATCCGAGTTTGTTGGGAAATCAAAAAATTATTTTTCATATTTCGACATATCTTCCTTGGGGAAAGTTGTTCAGTATCATGGACTGAATCCACCCTTAAAATAGTTTCAGTATATTTTGTTAGACGTTATATAGTAGACAATTTAGGTCAGTTTACACCGAGACGAGACGCGACGCGACGTAGAAATATAGAACTTGTTTACTAGACCAAAAGAGACTAATTTCAGCGACCGCCCGCTGCGCCGCGCTGCGTAGCGCGGCGCAGCGGGCTCTCACTGAAATCTCACTCTTATTGTCTAGTAAACAAGTTCTATATTTCTTCCAAAATGCGCGCTACGTCGCATCGCGTCTCGGTGTGAACTGACCCTTACTCTTTGTACTGTTGTTTGACGACCTCCGTGACGTAATGCCAACACGCCAGTCCGCCTATCCGGAGGTTCTGGGTTCGATCCCAATCCAGGACTGGATTCACATTTACAGAGAGGGTCGTGCTCCTGCAGTGGAGACTTAAAAAACTTGATGATGACGATGAAATTGTCCTGGGTCTTGGGTGTTTATCTATACTGATATGTATTTATCATAAATCATATTTATTATAAAATATAGTATCCTTGAGTTAGTATTCCATAACACAAGTTTAAACTTACTTTGGGGCTAGCTCAATCAGTGCAATTTGTCCCTTTGCAAATTACTTATATCCAAGAGGTATTATTTCATTGAAATCACTAACTGAACTAAACATGATTCCATTAAAGCTTTCTTATATAAACAAACAAGTGTTTTATCACATCCTGCAATTTGAAGAGAGTAGGGCTTATCAAGGCAGGATATGTTATTCAGAAACTTTATAATCTTTTTGGTATTTTAGATAATATAGTAATACACTAATTGGTGAGTAATCAAATAGTTTATTTAGGCTCGCACTACACTGAAATGGCTGCGATGCTACAAGCAGTTTAATAACAAGACATTTTATTGGTTTAAAAATAATAGGTTGTTACCAGGCCTGTGTCACTCCCCGTTTAGGTATCGAAAATGTACCTACATTATTACTAAGCGCGCAGGCGGCCCCTCCGGGTGGTAAATTCAGTTAGACGAATCGTTTGTCCAGAGTAATAAGAATGAAATTAGCTTGCAATGGATGTCTAGGTATATAAACGAAAAGGTGTGTGAGTTCTGACGTGAGCTAAATTAAACCATATCGTAGAGTAGATATTTCTTTGAATTTATTTGCTAAGTGAGACTTCTGTACGTTAGTATTATTTATTCTGTGTTATTACCTATTACCCTGATAAAAACATAATTAATGTACCTGAGTAGAGATTGCCAAGTCTGTCAAGCCTCGACTTCATGTTGGTGCGGAGGCCCGCTCGGTCACTCTTGTCTTGCTCGACGTCGGCCTTGTCCATGATTGCCTTGGACGTGTCGTCTGAAACATACAAATAAATTGTTTAGATAAAACAACAAAAACCTTAACAACTATTATGTTAAGTATGTATTACATCTCTTTGTCCAAAATTAAATACATACACTCACAGACATACATACATACATATTCCAAACCTGGGCAGTGGGCACTGGTCTAGTAAGTAGCCTGTAAGAGATTGCCTTGCCAACAAGGCCGCCTATTGTACATCTATTCTACATAAGTGTTTTGGTGCAATAAAGTGTTTTTACATACTTGCTGTACACAAATTCTGAATACAAATTATACATATAGATACCTAATTCAGTTTTAAAAATCATTACTATAACTTATCAGAACTCTTATTTACTTTATGTAAGTAAGTTACATGTATAATAATCAAAAGAAATCCATTTCAATAACATTTATATTTTACAATAACAGTTTTTACAAAAAATATGTTTTGATAAATGAAACTGATTACCTGTTAGCTTTTTTAAACATATATTTTTAAAATCTTAAACACCACCAATTCAACAAAGCCTACAACACTGCATTGCCACAAAATATGCATCAGTTTAAAACTACTCATTAAAAACTTTGTTATTCTCATCTCCAATACAAGTAATTTAGTAATGACTTCTAAATTCAATGAACAGTACTGCAAGACTATTAATAAGCTTTTGATAAACAAAGTTCTTAAAATTCTCATTAAAACAAAAACATTGGCAATTTGTAGAAGTTAATCTAATGGGGTGATTAGTCATACCTTTAGCCTCAGAACCTACAGGTCAAAGACATACGTTGTTTAGGGAAAACAGAGTCATCATCATCCGAGCGTATTCCCGGTTGCATCATCAGCTGTTACGCTTCAGAGCCCAGGGTCCGCTATCTTACCTAGGTGATTTGACGAGGTTACTGGTTTTTACACAGAGCGACTGCAGTCTGACCTCTACAACCCAAAGGGTAGACCAGACCAGTTTGTACCAATCCTAGGGATAGTTACAAACGCTAGACCACAGAGGCAGTCAGGGAAGTAAGGAAAACAGAGTAGTCATCTATTAAGCGGGTCTGGGAGCGAAGAAAAACGAGAATGTAGTTTATGTATGTTAGCTAGTAAGTAGATATTTTTTTTTTCTCATTCCTGTTTTGTATACGCTTGCACCCCATTTATGCCTTCTCTTATACGTCCCAAAGTTATTTTCTGGTAGACTTAGCACCCCATTTATGCCTTCTCTTATACGTCCCAAAGTAATTTTCTGGTAGACTTAGCGTTAAGATTATACCTATTGTACATTAATTTTATAGTGCAATGAATTAAATAAATAAATAAAAAATGTACTAGCTGCTTCTCTTCCTGCGTAGATCGTAAAAGCCCATCAGGGATGGGCGAGAATTGGAATCACGTTAACACTTTGCCTGCTGAAGATGCACCATATGTGTTTAAATTTTCGCAAAACACACACGGTGCATTTTTCAGCAGGCGAAGTGTTAATAGGTGATGGGGCTAGAAGATGACATGGAGATCATTTTGAGTGGATGATAGCAGATTGCTTGATCTTCTTCTTCATCTGAACGCGTTCCCGATTGCATCCTCATCTACGCCCGTCAGGGTCCTTAATTGGTTCTTATTTTGTTTTAAAGACCTGAATGATACATTAAGGAAGCAATAAATGATTTGATTTGATTTGCTGCTTCGAAGCCTGGGGTGTGCTTTCCCGCTTTTTCGTTTCCAAATATAATATGCATATCAATGGTCACGCAAGGATGCCAAAAATCTAGCAAATTGGAGAAGAAATAGCTAAAAAAATTAAAACGATTTGGCTATAGTTTTACGACCCGCTGCCTGCCTGACGTCAACCCTCCTTGGGAATGCTATTGTAGCATGAGCTTTAAGTGCAATTCATCCTTTAGTCGCCTCTTACGACACCCACAGGAAGAGATGGAGTGGTCCTATTCTAACCCAGAACCACACAGCAGATTGCTTGATATCTAGTCAAAAGAAAGGGAAGCCTTTGCCCATGGAATCTATATTGTTAATATTTTCAGCAAGTGTGGAAAGGACTGAAGGTCTCATGTGTAGAAATATATTTTTGATAAAATGACAACAAACAAATGAAAACAAAACTGATCATTCGTCATAATTTTAACTGCAGGAATTCAACTGATGGATTGCTATCAAAAAGGATTTCCAAAATGACTGATCATTTCATCCAAGTTAAAACAACATCCAGTCATTATGAAAACGAATGTTTACTGAATACATATTTTATGGAGTTGCCAGAACCTGAAAGCTCTGACTAAGAAGCAAAACACATAATTTTTGGCATATCAGTGGGGCTTACATAAAGAATTTAAATAAAATAAGCCTAGCTCACCTTCAATTTCCTTTATGACTACATTGCTGCCGCCATTACAGTCAGGGTCATAGGTGATACTTATTGGAGCATCCCGTTCCTCCACTTGTACTTCAATCTGAATGTCATTCCGATGGCTGATGTTTATCTCCACAGAAACGTCTGAATTGCGCCGGTTTATACTCGATTTAGGGCTTTTAAACTCTCTCTTGGTCACTACTACATCGCTTCTAGGTTTCTGAGGTGTCGACAATAATAACTGATCTTTTTGGCCACTTGCCCGGCGAGTCACAGGTTTAGCAGGTGAATCACACTTGAAGGACTTCCGAGGAGACTCTTTGACACCCTTTGCAGGCGATTTTACAGGCGAGCTGTCTTTCTTCAGAATGTTTTCGGCGAGTGGTTTCCGTTTGAGCACTGCTTGCCCAGAACTCGCTAATTTTTGGTCAATTTTTTCTTGTCTAGCTCTTGCACGCTCTAACATACGCTGAAAATCAATAATATTAGTAAGATTATTCGTTTACTTGATATCTAAAGTAGATTTTTATGATAATGCGTACCTTAGCACCAAACCTACCTGAGTAAAGGGATCCATTATTCACAATCAGGCGCAAAACACAAAAAAATTATCACTTATTACACTACGTGCATAGCTTCAGTCCAGTTTTTATTAGATTTTTTACGTAAATTACGTAGATATCAATTAATTTGCAAATAAACACTCGGCATTGACCCGTTGAAATTGAAAGTTTGACATAAACCGAAATTTTTAAAATTAATTTTCGTGTTAGGCCGATAGGCGGCGCTTTTATAATGACGTTTGACAAAACGTTCAGAAATTGTATTCTGAATACGAGTGGAATAAAAATCACTGTTGTTAATACTCGGAACTTGTAAAATACACGTGATTGTCGTTGCTTTATAAATAACCGTCGATACAATATTTTAGTACAACTATTCATTGATAGATGGCGCTGTACAAAATTATCTATGACTGCGTTATTCTTGTTCTATTGAAAATATTAATTGTTGAAAATTCTAATAAAGTAGGTATGGCGTATATTGATTCATGTCTTAGGTACCTATAATTTCATGTTTGATAATACTAACTAAATGCAAAAGAATATTGCGTTATTCTTGCTAAAAATATAGATAACAATAAAGAATACATATTTATTGTGGGGCGTAGGTAGGTACTTAAAGGTAGAAAAATAAAATCAAAATAGTGAAAGGTTTTTATTAAATCCAAATTCAACAGCGGGTGTTAGCCCATTCCTTCAATGGGCTTTTACAATTTGAGAAGAAGATCATATAGCGACGCAGCATGTACATTATACGTTTTCTCTTTTGTGGTCAAGTCAAACCGCCAAACCACGAAAGGGAAATACCTAACAATGTATAACTAAGTACAAATAAGAACTTGGTCCCTCTTGGGTACATTACATTACGCTATTTTATAATAAAAGTAAGTAGGTAGTAGGCACAAAGGAAATCTTTATCACGTTGTCAACAAGTGTATTACTCTCAGCAGTCTCAGCTCGGCACAGATTCGCGCCAATTTACTATATAGAAATGATCTCATTTAAGTGAATAATGCGGTTTTGTTCCGTCATAACACAACGTCCGGTGACTCCTGGGTCTTGCCTTTGATCGTCTATTTATTGATGTAGTTACCAGTCATTACACTTATAGGTATTTCTTTCTTTCTTTCATGCGTTTAGTGTTAGTATGTGAATAATCATCATCATCATCATCCGAGCGTATTCCTTGGTTGCATCCTCAGCGGTAACGCTACAGAGCCCGGGGTCCGCTACCAATCCAAAGGGTAGACCGCAGAACCAATAGGATAGGTTACAAATGCTAGACGGCGTTCCAGACCCACAGCTTTACATGCCTTCCGAAGTACGGAATCATCTTTCTTTTCGGATAATCAGGTGATGTCCTAACCAGACCAGGCCTGCAATATCCTAACCAGACTGGAAACAAATTTTCACAAAGTATACATCCCAGTGGGATTTGAACCCACAACCTCCGAATTACAATTAAGCAAACGCCTTGACGGGGCCTTAATTTATTTGACTGCCTCCGTGGTTCAGTGCCACGGAGGCAGTCAAATAAATTAAGGCCCCGCCAGTTCAGAGCCAAGAAAACTGTGAGTGTTTTAAAAAAATCACTGTAATTAAACTAGGTACCTACTACAGTTATTCCTCAAAAATTTTACATAAGAATCTTAAGGATTTTCTACAGACACCCACAATATCCAAAACACGATTGAGCATTTTTGGCTCGATTGAAAAAAAATCACTAAATTTGCCTAAAAATATTAATAAATAAAACACAGTGAAATATTCGTCGAGAGCGAAGAGAGGTCCAGTGCCGGTTTTAGCCCAGTTGGCGCCCTGGGCTTTCGCCCAACCGCACCCTACTCTAGCGCTGCTACTGCCCACGGGTATTACGATACCCGAGGGCCGAGAGGAGACTAAAAGCGGTAGTTACTTATGAGAGGACGCAGCGTCCTCTGCTCAAAGACCTACTGCATTCACCAACCGGCCTGTCCCGCCTGGTGTGGGAAAATCTTCAGTGTATTGGGAGAGGCCTTTCGTCCAACTGTAAATCCATGATTGCTCGGCAAGATATATTATGAGCTTTGCTAAATACCTACATACGTGTTATAGATGCGTTAACTTGCTTGTTGATCTTGAATTTGGGGCCCATTCTTTTGATCGATATTTACTAACTACGAGTACCTGCGCGGAAAGAAAGAAACTGGTATTTTTTGTTTCCAGATCAGCTCAAAAAAGTGAGCGAAGTCCTCAGTCTCATGCGAGTTTCTTTGTCCAAAGTTTTAGTAACGCGATCTGCATCTTCTTCATCTTAGCGCGTTCCCGGTTGCGTGCTCAGTTTTGCTGCGTCGGAGCCCGGGGTGCGCTTTCCTGACTTTTCTTCTCCAAATATAACATGCATGTCAATGGTCACCCAAGGATGCCAAAGATCTTGCGAAGTGGATAAGAAATAGTTGAAACAGTTTAAATGAATTGGCGATAGTTTTACGACCAGGCTACCTGACGTCAACCCCCTTGGGAATGCATTTGTAGCACGAGGTGTTTGTGCTTATTCCTTTAGTCGCCTCTTACGACATCCACAGGAAAAGATGGAGTGGTCCTATTCTAGACCGGACACCACACGGCACCAACACACGACACGATCTAAAGAATTCCCAGCATCCAACATGCCTAGCGGTAATAAGTGTAAAACTAGTTTACAGACTTTTAGCCGATATACCTATAACACACATAAGTACCTACATAGTATAGAGCTATTATAACATACGATTACGTCGGGTCACGTAGCATAGTCGGTTGAGCGGTTGGGTTTAGTGGTCGCGAACGTTGTTGTGAACCAAACGTAAACAAACAAAAAATGGGTAAGTAATTATAATTTTGATTTATACAATACATATATACAAAACCTACCCAAGTATCATTCATAAAGGAATGGGAAGTTTATAGATTTCTAACTTTTTAGAAACAATAATATCTATTATACTTAGGCAGGTACAAATAACATGGTGCAACAAGCAACAATTAATAAACATTTTACTAAATTAAAATCCAAAGTAAACTATTTAATTAAACTAAATATAGCTCAACCAAAAATAAATAATAACTAATAAGTATATTAAGTCGTAGATAGTAACTATTTATTAATCTGTGACTAATAGGTACCTATACCAGTAGTGTGTAGTGTAGTAGTGTTCTTTTCTGTGTGGCAAAAGGTTAGTTGATAAGCTATTACAGTTTCAATTATCCATAACCTGTGCCATAACTAAAAGGTAGCAGGGTAGGTGGACGCTTATTAGTAAATATAATTTCGAAAATACATGCACAGGTTACCTGTGTACTTTATAAAGCATAAATACCTACCTACTTATACTTAAAAAACTGTAATATTTGTTGTTCCTTTAGGATTAAAATAACACAATAACAACACAAATACTTACATAAAATAAGACCACAATGGGAGCTTATAATTATGAACTTTACTCATAGGGTACAGAACTTAGTCCGCCCATTGTCTAATAGAGAAAGCCCAGGACCGCTGTTTGATTACAACTTTTGTAATAAATTTGAATAAATCAACAGAAAGGTAGAACCTCGTAGAGTTCGTACTGCTCAGACTAAAACAAGCTTTAAAAATCGTCTCCATAAATATTATCTGTCGTTATGCCAGTAAGTCTAAGTTCTGTTAAGTGTCACTAAATACATTTAAATATTTTAGCATCGTATATGTATTATATATATGTATATATTATGAAATAAGTTTATGTATGTATATATACAAGTATTAATATGTAAGTATATAATTAGGTATAGATACTGCACCCACCTTATTCCGTACTATTAATTTTTCCTCTACCCAAAGGTTGACTGGAAGAGATCGCATCTAGCGATAAGTCCGCCTTTGTACCAATATTTTCTTTGTGTTTGTTATTTTTATTTTATTAATTATTATGGTGCAATAAAGATAATTTGTATTGTATTGTATTGTATTGTAGAACCTGTGAATAAGGGCACTACCGCGTCAAATTTCCATTAGGCATACCTACTTACTTGTCTAAATAAAATACTTTATTTTTTACTTTTTGTAATGAAAATAAAGTTCTCAACGGATTGAATGATCTCGAATACCTCATCATGTCAATTTCGCAACAACCTAGACAGAGTCAAGTACGCGAAACCAGTTTTCCAGAATTTGCGACTTGCAAATAGCAGATAATGCCGTCAATACTTTGAAGTGTCTGCTCAATAGAGCTTCATTGGTCAGAGCCCGAACGAAACGGTGTCGTAATAGGTACCTACTGGGGGAACTTTTTGTCTCGACACTTTATACCGTTTGTCATTGTGAGATATATAAGTAATAGATCCTGAGAATAGACCTATCAATGTGTGTAATTTATTTTGATAGGTCTACTAGACATCGTCCTTTTTACACTTTGTCCTATTATAAAATAAGTATTTGCGTCCGCCTGGGCTTGGTGTTTCCTCTAGTAGGTACTCATACGGTTTCTCCATTAAATTTGTAGGTGTTTAATTCAAATTCATACAAGCCGAGCTAAGTATTATGAATAAAATAAATAGGTAGGTACTAGTTTCTCTCACAGATATTTACACTCGAAAATATGTTCAAGGTTTTAGCCAGAGACTAACACCTACTACAATAATAGGTCAAATGTTAAGAGTGTGCTGTGTGAAATGAATTCTATATTTTTCTAGTTTTGATGTACTAAGAAGAGACTCAAATTTTTGTAATATACTTACTCGTAGGTAGTAACAAAAGAATTGGGTACTCGTAACATCGTGTTGTTATTTTGGTTTTAGGTTATAGGTACTACGTTAATAGGTATTTAGATTGGTTCTGTGGTTATACCATTTATTTTTTCTACAAAGTTAATTAATTAATGTTCCTACTTATTCAATCGGTCGTTTCGTAAATTATTTAGGGCCTAACATCTAATCGCAGAAATAGGTAGTTTTTTTTAATTGCCGTAAATGTATGATTTTTGATTTTTCAGGTTCTTTGACGATCATTCTGTCCGTCTTCGCTGTTGCCTTCATTTTGTCAGGAACAGAGGCTGGTAAGTAAACTAATTTAAAAAGGTCTGGACTCACAATATATAAAAACAAAGTGTAGGTATGATTAAATTGTAGATTTATAAAATACTAATACTTCAATTCATACATTTATTTACGTAAACAAGAAGGTAGGTAGTGTAATGTACCTATTTGTGCAATTTTCTCAGAATATTACGGACTACTCATCGTCACACTTCACCTAGTTTTATTTCCTTTGTGATTCAGTGTTCAATAAATCAATAGGTAGGTATGTTACACAACAATGTAAATAAAACAAACTGCACACCTAGGTACCTACCTAATGTTAGAGTAGTTTTAAGATTTACGCGTTTTGGAAAAATAAATTCAAAAATCTATTTTAGGTTGCATTCGTCCCCGAAGACTTTCAACTGAGAAAACAGAAATAAATTAACTTTTCCCCCTTTTTTATTAATGAAAATATGGTACTTACCTAATTGGTACAAAAGTCAGAAATCAACCTACCACTGTGTATCACCCGCGATGCAACGGTTTAATCGACAGCTTTCAGAGGCCACTGGAAGAAACTTATTATTATTCTTTTTCAGACTGACAGAAGAATCTGCACTGGTGAAGAATCACGACTATTACTGTTAGCTTTTGAATACAAGTAGAATGTTGAATCTGATTGTCAAAAAATTCCTCCAACTGTGGAGGGTCTGGTATTCTGAGAAACAAGCTCTGCTAAGTTCAGATACCGTCTCTCACAATCTTCTACTAACCAAAACCATGTACCTATGTCGTTGTTATGTTCTGTAATGTAAGATTGTGGAGAAAAAAATGTTTTTTTTTTAAATTATTTCTAATAATCAGTTTCACCTCCTTCCAGCATCCGGAAGCTGCCCTCTCCCATCCAAGGTGTACGGCTGCTCTCCAAAGTGCGTGCAGGACTACGAGTGCACCCATGGCAAGGTGTGCTGCCCCAATAGCTGCAACGCCAAGTCCTGCTCGCAGCCCGCAACTAACGGCGGCGGTAGCGGCTCCAGCAGCAAGCACTCTTCTTGTAAGTCTTATCATCATCATCATAGTCATCTAAACCTGAAATCACTATATTTAATATAAGAGTACGTCGCTAGATTACTTACTCCAGAAGGAGTTGTTCTAGTTCCAAGTTTGAAATCGGCGGCAACTCGCCCACGTAAAAAGAGGTCACATCCAGTTTTATAATTTTCTTCGTGTGAGAAGCCCTAACTCCTGGTATGTAAGTATTAGCCAGCTCATTTTCAATTTCCGAACCATATCAAGTGATAGCAGTAATTAGAGAGCATATGGGAAAAAAGTAGAGCTCGTCCGAACTAAAATTTCATACCTTGGTGACGTGTTTGAGGCGGTTTCATATGGTCCTTCGAGCCGGATCATATGAAGCCGCCTCATCTTAAGGAGCCACTTCTTCGTTCTCATGGATAGATGCTTGCAGTAGTGCTGTATGAGTTGCTTATTGGTGTGGTACAATCTTCTAAATATTTCTATTGTTGCTGTATGTGGTAACTCGTATGTAATGCGTTGATAATAAAAGAACTATTGAATTAGGTATACTATGCATATACTTGTAATGTATTGTTATTTTTAAGTAATTAAAAACATGAAAATGAATTAGATAGGTATGCCCCTTTACTTTGGGAAAATTAATAAGTAAGTACAGAAACATAAAACGCGGCAACAGGGAAAATGATGACATTGACATTTGAACAGTTTACTTTTTTTTTTAATCGTGCATTAGTAACGCAAGTGCGTCAGACAATAATGATGGGTAAATAAAATTTCCGGAAAGCTCAAGGTGGGAGTTCGCAAAATGTTTTGGCCGAAGAACATCAGACAATGGACTGGTATCAAAACAGTAGAACAACTGTTCAGGCTTGCCATGGACAAATCAAGATTTAAAGAGCTGACTGACAATCTTTAGGCATGAAGCGGCAGCTAAAAAAGAAGAAGAAGTAATAAACCTCCCTGGAAGTCATTATAGGTCTATACGAGTAGGTCAGCAATTGATCTATAATTCTTGGACATTAATTGTTAGTTTCCTTTACACGTACTGTTTCTTTTAGCTGGAGCGGGCGTTTACTGCGACAACGTGAAGTGCAACTCGTTTGAGGTGTGCAAGCTGGACCCGACCACCAAGAGAAACAAGTGCAGCCGAGCATAACCTGCCTAATTTTAAAGCTATTCCTATGCATCGCACATACAATCACCGTTGGTAACCACGCAACTAGCATAGAAAGAACGAACATTTCTTCCTATACAAATAGGGGATAATTTTAAGTCCATGACAAAATTTCCTAAAAAAGATATAGCATGTAATGATTGCGTCCTTATAGTGTAGTGTCATTTTGGCCCACACTCTTTTCAATTTTAAATAAAGGAATTATTCAAAGGAACGTCTCAGGATAGTTTTTATTACAAGTTTTAATTGATATTCTTCATGCCAAGTCTACTTGGCAACATTATTAAAAAATATAGAATATACCTTACCTATATCTATCTACAATATAAACTAAGTAGGTGTTGTATAATTTGTTATTGTGAGAGTTTATGTAATTTTTGATAAGATGCAACGTTATTATTAAAATGTTAAAGGTTAGGCAACACTTGCTAGATGTTTCATTTATGTTCATATTTCCAAGATATAAAACAATGGTATGCCACCAAGCAAATATTAAATTTAGTTATATAATATATAAGTTGTATTTTCTTAACGATGCTATTTTAGTGTAGGTACGTCACACGTCTACCTTATATATTTTTATAATAAACGATAATAATAATTTACTCTTGGTGTATTTTATTTTAAACATAACTTTTAAAAAGTCTATGAAAATCAATAAAATTAAGAGAATAATGAAAATAATTCTTATTTTACCACTAACTTTACCAATTAAACGAATTTCCTATACAGGAAGGTAGTTAATCCGTTTAAGATAAGTAGTTACATCGGACAAGATAAATATTAACGACCCTACTAATTTTATTTATATTTAGATCTTGATTATTCAGGCAAATGGCCTTGAATTGTGAAATAAATGGTTAACTCGTAAATATGGTGATAATTTCCATATTGCTCTTCGTCATGCATTAGATAGCCCTTTAAATTATTTTATGAACTGCCGTTGAAACTATTATTGGTGATCCGTCTAGCTTTAAAACTTGCCGTGGCCACTTTTGGCGGAGGCAAGTTTTAAAGCTAGACGGACTAATGTAAATACTTTCAACGGTGGTTCATAAAATAATTTAAAGGGCTATCTAGTGCATCATGAAGAGCAATATGGAAATTATCTCCATATTTACGAGTTAACAATTTATTTCAAATGAGGGCGCCACTTCAAGGCCATTTGCCTATATCTTCACCTTAAACTGATTGAACACCACACAAATGAAGACGAAGTAAAAATAAATGACAAAGAAAATTATAAAATGCGCAGAGGAGTATCTATCTAACCTACTTTCATATTTGAACTCATTTTATTATATTTGAAAGTCTAAGTTTGACCTATAAATTGTAATACCTACCAGTTTTTGTTGAAGTTGAAACGATGAGTCGTAGATATAGCCTCGTTTTTTAAAAGATATAGGTACGCCATCTAGTGACGAATAGCTAAAGCTAACGATGGTTAATGTTCTATATTATGTATTCGTGGCAATAAATAATAAACCCTATGACTGTAAATATCACTCCAAAATAGACACAGATCTTATTTATTACTAAATTTTTAAATAAAAATCAACAAGTGTCGACAACCAAGCTTGTAGTTCTGATTTGATGGTGATGATGGCGCCACCAATCGTATCTTCAGACTATTATTATGTGGTATTATCACAGAATACAGTAAGACTGAAGAGAATGGAAGAGAATTCATACTCTACCGACAAAAGCATAGCTCTTGTAAATATAGATAGATAGATAGTAAGACTATTACATATGGGAAGAAGGTATTTTTTATACCTACACGGGAATTAAATTAACGCAAAACGTACGTTTATTGCACAAAAGAAAAAAAAACAGGACATAAAATGCGCAATAGGCGGCCTTATCGCCATTGTAATTTCAAAGAAATTGCATATAGGTATCTACCTATCTAGGCATATAACTAGTTTTCGACGGTCAAAATAACGAACTTGAAAGAAAATTTAAAGATGTAAGTAGCTAGAAGTTTTCCATACTGATGGTCAAATATATGTGATACGATTATTCAATTCAATTCATTTATTAATATTCAGACAATTATAGTCCATCATGTGTTAGTAACAATATTAATTCTTAAAACTAAATGTTAGTTAAACTTATATGTTAAAATTTATATAAATTAATTTTTATTATGTAGTTTATTATATTGATTATGTAGTTAATCACGCCAGCCACACATATTTTCTGCTTGGTCTAATGGTTGACCGGTACAGATCGAATGCCTATGGCATTAGGTCTACCACTTCAATAGTTTTTTGTGCAATAAGGTTTTAAAAAGGTAAATAAAATTTACTTGAATAAAATGCAGTAGTTCCAGTGAGACATCATAAATAGAAACTCAAATTATATGACTGTCTCTTTACCCCACGATCCTAAATTTTTATTTGTAGCTTAAAATAACTCGTTATATTGGATCTGGGGATAAAATAAATCTTAAATATATACAACTTTATTATTTATTTGCTGACGTTGCGCTCTCCTTAGGCATGATGACAGAAAAAATATTTTTGGCCCATCGATTAAATTATTAAAAAATATTGTACACATATTTTTTTCTCTGAGAAACAATAAATGACGAAGATACAGCGTATTTAAATTTCACATGACGCTTTCGCACGATTTTTCGGTGTGCATTTACACTTCGGTGACGTCACAAGCCCCACTCTGGAACTTAGATACTTCTGTATCTTTGTGAATTTTTACTTTTTTGGTAAACTGAAAAATATGGTTATCCCTAAGAAGAGTAGCCCGGTGGGAAAACGCATTGCTGGCGCTTTCGTAAGTTAAGCAAAACTGCGCGTGACCAAAAGTGGCATAAAAATTTCTCGAGCTCCTCCGTGCTTCGGAAGGCATGTAAATCTGTTGATCTAGGCTGTCATCATAGTATAGCAGTCGTCAAGCTATGTCAAATGCCTTAGACAGCTTGAAAAATCTGACACCAGTGTGGCCACTTACACACACGAAAAAAATCATTGTTCATTAGCATACCCATTTATAACATCAAACTACACCAATTTGACATTATAAAGTCAAATAAAATCCTACTTAAGGCGAGGTGGGTTCACAATTTGCAATACTGTGCGTGTTTTTGAAAAATCACGACGAATATTTCACTGTGTTTTATTTATTATTTAAAAAAAATATAAATATAGTAGGTACAAAAGTATTATATTTATAATTTTTTTTGTAGCGAAATCTACTAGTTATTTCGATAATAAATTTTTTGGTATAATTTTTTCATATAAAAAGGTGATTGTATAAAATAGTAATATGTCTTATAGGTAAATTTAGGCAAATTTAGAGGTTGTTTGTGGTTTTATTTCTATCAAGCCAAAAATGCTTAATCGTGTTTTGGATATTGTGGGTGTCTGTAGAAAATCCTTAAGATTTTTATGTATTTTTTTTGGAATAAACTAGTAGTTTAATAACAATGATTTTTTTTAAACACACAATTTTCTTTTATAATAATAATAATAATAATGGTTTTATTTCCTCTCCAGTATAGGTACATAGACATAGACAGATAGACATAGACATACATAGAATAAATTTAATGAATTTTATACATAATTTATGACCTGAAACGTGTAGAGAACTGGTGCCTAAGCTAGGTAGATACTACCTGTATTACAAGTCACAAGGCTCCCTCCACCCTAGGCATAGAACGGTAGGTATAGTACACATGAGAACTATTGGCTCTGAATGACGGGGCCTTAAAGCAAACCCCAACTGAACCCCTTGACTTCCCGCCAAAAAACTCCCCATCAATTGGTACATTATTATAAGTATCCTTATTATTCCATAGTCAATACGACGGGGCATACAGGCATGATTCACAACTGCTGGAAACTATCGGTAGGTACCTACCTCACAATAACAATGGTACAGCCGATCAGCTAGTCGAAGGCGTTTCATCGAGAAGGTCGTCTAGGAAAAATACTGACAGAATGGGTAAGTAGTTTACTTAATTATATTTGTCATTTTCAACCTAATTAGAACTAGGACTTTAGTTTTTTTACTACAAGTAAAATCATTAAGTAAATTTTAAATAAAAAATATATCTTAGGTTTTATTAAGTACTAGCTGGTGCCCGCGACTTCGACCGAGTGAAATTCAGTTTTATTGTGCATATTGTTTGACAAATTTAAAAAAAATATTTCAGCTAAGTTTGTAGGTTAATATTGATCTAGATTGTGTTGGCCTAGAATATAATGTTCAGTCTATAATAACTACTTACCATAAAAAAAATTAAAGGAATTTATACCCTGAAAAATTGTGGTTGCTCTAACTAAACTAAACACTTTTTTATAATAAAGTAGATTTTTTCTAGATATGCTCCCAGCATAACATTCTCAAAGCATTTAAATAAAATACATATTTCAGGTACCCTGAGATGCATCCTGTGTATAGCAATTGCTCTAACGATCTTCATTGAAGTCGGTAAGGCCTATACATACTTAATTCTTTTTATACTTACAAATAATTGTGTTTTTTTATTATGGTTTGTATTAATTTTGAGTCCATTAAAAAATAATATTTCGGGTAAAAGCAAAGAATTTATAATACAATCTAGAATAACTACGAGCAGGTAATAATCTCAAAAAAACGACATTAAAAATTAAACTTAATGCCACGCAAATAAAGCTCATATTTTCATAATGCTTATGTTTAAATACCTAACGTTCCCAAAAAATGTGAGTGATTATGAGCAATTCCCAAAAATGGTATATTTTGGGAACGGCTTTGCCACTTCGTAAGCAGAATGCTTACGAAGTGGTTTGTAAAAGTATCAGGAAATGGGCAAATGCGAATCACATGAATTAACGTGATTCGCCCTTAGGGTTCTAACATGCCTGCCTCTGTATCTGCTGCTACCTGCTGCTGCCTGTCTCCCTCACTCACTCCATCACTTCTTGTGATGTCGTAAGAGGCGACTAAAGGACTAAGCACAAACAGCTCGTGCTACAATTGCATTCCCAAGGAGTAACGTCGAGCCGCGGCCGGTGGTAAAACTTTTCGCACAAATACATTCCCAAAGAGGGTCGACATCAGGCAGGCGGTCCTTAAAACTATAGCTAAATCATTTAAACTGTTCCGGCTATATCTTCTCATTGGAGAAGAAAAAGCGGGAAAGCGCACCCCGGGCTCTGAAGCAGCATTGCTAGGCTATGTCTATCCCGTTAGAGAAATAGACGTGATCATCTACCTATGTATCAATTATTTCCACAGCTAGCCACGGTTGCCCTCCTCGCACCAAGGTCCCGGGCTACAAGCAGAACTGCATCGACAACTCGGACTGCAAGAACGGCATGATCTGCTGCCCCAACCAGTCCAACACCAAGTCCTGCGTGTACGCCTTTCCTTATTGACTATATGCCCGCTACACACGCAACGATAAGGCGAAGCGATGAGGAGGGGTGTGGATGGAAAGAAAGAAAATGAAGAAAAGTATTGGTTCTATTTAGGGCGGATTTCAACGTTGGAGTTAAACGCGATCAATTGAAGCTAAACTCGTTTACGCACTTAAGGCGGTGAACCCACTGCACCGCGCACCGTCGCCGAGCGCAGTTCAATACAATGACGCTCCCGTGCGCGTTTTCAGTGTGTTGGACTAGGCGTGTTTTCTATACAAACTGAGATACTTGCATACAATGTTAAAATCTGTCGCCCCGCACTCCGCGTCAGTGCGCGTTGGTGGGATCACTGCCAAATTGAGTTCGGTCGGATGCTAAATTTTGGATTTCACCGACAAAAACTAATTGCAGTTAACGCAAAACGCGTTTTGCATTCTGAACGCCCGATATTGACCGTTTTACCATTTTAAACGCGTTTAATCAAACAAATATAAATGTCGTCGCGTAATGCGTATTACTATGATTTTGAATTTAAGATTAGTTTAATTTGTGCACAACAACAATGAAAAAAACATTAGCTTTTGAAGATAGTGGTGATGAAGATGTAAGTATTTGTTCGTCGTCCAAGATGGATACGCGTCAAGAAAGAATCCTTTGAACAAAGATTTTGTTAAAAGATTTCACCTCTCAAAACCAACTGTTCTATCGGTATTGAATCTATTGAAAAAAAACTCAAATTTCCTTCAAAAATATTTTCAAAATTTTCTTCATATACATACTTTTTAATTTACGTTCCTCCTCCGCAATTCATTACCGGTTTCTAAATCAAAGAGTTTTGCTTTTTCGTTATTTATTTTTTCTGCGTGAAATGAAAACTAATTTCTAAATCAAAGAGTTTTGCTCTTCCGTTATTTATTTTTACTGCGTGAAATGAAAACTAATAAAGGATTTTTACTGTAATCTGTGCTTTTTGCCTATGAATTTTTCGCGATTAAAAATTAGCTCCAAAATGTCGGTGAAATTCATTTGACGTTAATCGAGATCCAATCAAACATTTGAAGTCAGTTAAGTTAAAACTCGTATAACAATGAAAACGATGAAATCCGTCCTAAGAGTAATTTTTCAGGCCACATGCCTATTGCATAGAGTCTTTAAAAAAATCTGCAAACTTTGCTCTAGATAGCCTACCTGTACGATTTATCTGTGCTAATAATTTTATTTTACGTTTGCTACGATTTAGGATCACTGAAGGTTGCTTGTGTGTGTAGACTAGCTGGCAGCTAGCGGCCTTACGAGGAATGACGTTAATGACGTTAATGAAAGAGCCACATCATCGTTTTGCCTTCACCTTTTTTTCATTCTTATCGATAATTCATGTCAACATTTAGTTTTAAATAATAAAATAAATTACTTAATTAATCCGTATTTAAAATTTGTTTTATTTCATTATATCAAATCCTATGTAGGTGGTATCTATTAATCAATCAGCCTATTCACCCTAGTGAACAAACCTAGTAAACAAGGTTAATTTCCAAAGCCAAATCATCTATTGGCTTGGAAAATTAGTAAGCCAATAATTTAAGCCCCATACTGACACATTGACTAATTGGCTAAACGATATTCAGCTGTTTAACAAAACCGAACCTGAAACCTATAATGCCAAACAGCTAGAGATTTCGTCAATTAGCGTATTATACCATCCAACTGCGACTTAGAAAAAGTCACAACTAGCTTTATTTTGTGTGCTATGTTGTGATGACAGGTCCTGAAAAGTATTATTCTTATTAAATAGTCCGTCTTTTAAATGATCCAAAAATAACGGATCCATTTTTCCAGTTAAACAAAAATTCACAAAGATACGGAGCTAAGTTCCAGAGTGGTGGCTTGTGACGTCACCGATATGTAAAAATCGTACAAAGCTGTGACGTCATGCGAAATTGAAATGTGCTGTATCTTCGTGATTTTTTGTTTTTCAGAGAAAAGCATTTAATCAACCGCCATTAAATTAAATAACTGCTCAATTTGTTTTCCAACTGATCATAATAACATCTCGAATATTTAAATAACAGCTAAAAAAATAAGTTCCCTTTTTAAAGTCTTCATGTTAAGTAGGTACCTGTATAAAATACCTACTTAGATCATTTCAAACTTTTCGGTTACAGCGGCTTGTTTTTTAAGACAAGATAGCAACAACAAGTTAGTCTGCAGCTGCACTGTTAAATAATAAAATCTTTATTGACCATAACAAATTTTACATAATATAAATTACAACCCTGTCTCCTAAACTAGGCAAAACCTGTATGTTAGTAGGAGAAAATTAAACGATGTGGAGTAGATAAGTATATATAGGTACTACTATACTTACTTACTTCATAAAAATCATAAATACCTAGGTCTTAATATAATCGTAACCTTAATAAGGGTTAAGTTCGCATGAATGTAGAGTTGACGCACGGCACGTGTATTATTATATAAAGATAGATCTCGTTGTATAAAGGCATTGGCAGGTAGAGTCGGCAGCGAGCGAGCGACACTTTTCAAGTAAATAAAAATGGATTAGGGTATCAAGGACGTGATTAGCCTTTAAATCATCATTACACAGAGAATGCCTGCCCATTCTTTGAATGTCTTTGCACATACTTTAATGGTGACGAAATCTGTTACTAGAATCAATTTTTAGGGTTCCGTACAAAAAATGAAAAAACGGAACCCATAAAGGATCACTCGTGCGTCTGATTGTCTGTCCGTCTGTCTGTCACAGCCAATTTGCTCCGAATCTACTGGACCGAATCAGGTGAAATTTGGTAGAATGTTGTAATCCTATGACCCAAACACATATGTGCAAAGTAAACAAATATTTTTTTAAAATAATCATTTTCGGTGGACAAATTAGGAAATTAAATAAAAACGTTTTGCAAACCTTACTGTGTCATACACGTATATCAAATGAAAGAGCTCGTTATGAGGATCTCAAATTAATTTTTGTTATTTTTGTAAAATAAATAGTTTTGATTTTTTTCATGATACCCCCCAGATTGTTAAGTTTCGAAGTACAAACAAAAACTAAAATTCTAAAATGTATGTATATATTTAGAAGAGAATACTCTGATGAAAACATAAAAAAATTTAAAAGCTATCTCGCGAGCCTCTCCTTCAAAGAAGTATATAATGAAACTGACCCAAACTTAGCATTTAACATATTTTATGACTGGTTTTGTTTATTATACGAACAATGTTTTCCTGTTGTCAGAGTAAAATAAACACACGAAAAAATTTAAACTGGATGTCACGTGGAATAAAGAAAAGTTGTGCGATAAGCAGACATTTAAGGCCGTACCTGAATTTTCCGGGGTCCAGTGCTGCCCCCATTTAAAATAAATCATTTCAAAGAAAACGGAGACATTATTTAAAATTTTGCAACTACCAAGTCCTAGATAACCCTTCAAAGTATTTTATGAACTACTGTTTACAGTTTAAAGTGAGAACGTTAAGCTTTACTACGCACATTTGCGAAAAACGGCCACTTTTAGCAAATGTGCGTAGTAAAGCTGAACGTTCTAATTATAAACTGTAAACAGTATTGCATAAAATACTTTGAAGGGTTATCTAGGACTTGGTAGTTGCAAAATTTTAAATGATGTCTCCGTTTTCTTTGAAATGATTTATTTTAAATGGGGGCAGCACTGGACCCCGGAAAATTTAGGCACGGCCTTAAGACGGACATACTACTCAAGCAAGACAAAACGTGACAAATTGAAATATAAAAACTATGCTAAACTTTTAAAAAAATGTATATTATATTTCAAGCGAAAAAAGAGACAAATAAAAAGTACATACAAAATTGTAGAAAAAAACACATATGTAAAGCTACGTGGAAAATTATAAAAAATGAAATTGACAAGTATTAAAGTGATGTATTCATCACAATATCCAAATTTTATAGAAAAAATCGAACACAATAATGAAATTATTGACGATCCTAATACAATTTCCAATATATTTAATGAACATTTTACAAATGCAAATAATAAATTAAATAAGAATAACAATTTTAATACACACTTGCCTGCTGCATTACATAATTCTATATTCTTGATGCCAGTTGACGAACACGATATTAGAAAGATTATTGAATCACTAAATAATACTAGTGCGACAGGTTATGATGATGTATGTACTCGTATAATTAAAGCGTGTAAGGAGGGAATCAGTAACGTTTTAGCATATTTAATAAACTTGTCAATTGAAACAGGCACATTCCACGAGAAGTTAAAACTATCAATAGTTAAACCATTGTTTAAGAAAGGAAAAAAATCAATATGTAGCAATTATAGATCGATAACATTAATACATATTATTTCAAAGATATATGAGAAAATGATGCACGACAAATTAATTTCATTTTTTAATAAGTATAACATACTCAACAAGAGCCAGTATGGATACCGAAATGGAAAATCCACTAGTACCGCTACTTTTGACTTATTTAACACTGCTCTGCACAGTATAAATGAAAATAAATATACATCGATACTATTTTTCGATATGTCAACAGCATTTGACCTTGTTTTACATAAGTTACTAATAAATAAACTAGAAAATTATGGAGTCAGAGGCAATGCATTAAATTGGATTAAATCATACTTACAGAACAGGACACAGAGTGTAGAAATAACACAATTAGAACATAATAGGTTTGTAAAAAAGCATAGATCTAATTATAAAGAAAACAAGTGTGGTGTTACACAAGGTAGTATTCTTGGGCCCCTTCTTTTCAAATACCATAAACCACAAAAGTATATTGTTCGCTGATGATATTTCAGTAATAGTAACTACAAAAAAAGAAATGACTATAGATAAACACAAAGCTGACATAAATAATACTATAAATACAATTGTTGACTGGCTTATAAATAATAATTTGCAAATTAATATTAACAAAACATATTTTATAAATTTTAATAAATTGAAGAATGAATTAGATATAGTTTTCGATGACCAAAAAATAAGAGCATTAGATAATGGTATATTTTTGGGCATAACTATAGATAGTAAACTAGATTGGAAGAAACATGTAGAAAATGTAAGCAGCAAAATTAACAGATTTTCATTTGCTCTTTACAAACTTGCAAAAACAACTTCCAAAAGTACAGCCCTTACAGCGTACTATGCTTACGTTGAATCGGTGTTGCGATATGGACTTTGGGGTAACTGTAACAGTACGGACATACACAATGTTTTTGTCGCACAAAAAGCATGCATTAAAGCAATTTGTGGAGTTTCATTAGATACTTCATGTAGATCTATATTCAAAACACTAAAGGTTCTTCCGCTTGCTTGCTTATATATACTTGAAACCGCAAAATTTGTGAAACGAAATTACGGATTGTTCAGAGAAGCTAAGGATGTCTTTCCTAGAAACACTAGAAACGGCGAAAGATTGGAATCAGACACAATACCAAAAAGTGAACGATTTAAAAAGAACTGTTGCTATATGTGCATATGCATATATAACAAGATTTCTCAACATATAAAAAAATATGAGATTCACTTTGTTCAAAAAACATTTGTATGACTGGCTAATGGATCATAGTTTTTACACAGTCCAGGAATTTCTAAGCCATAAAAAATCAAAATAAAATATTGTTAGTAATTATAGAATTAATTAATTTACGAATAATATTAGATGTATAAGTAGTACATAATTATAAATATCGAGTGATCTATATATATTAGTAAGTTTGCATGCTATTGACAATGGCTGAGTAGGCGTAATTTATATGACTTGTATACCACCTTTTGTAAACCCTATTCAAAAGCAAATAAAGATTTCATTCATTCATTTAGATCTCAAAAACAACTAAGCCTAAAATTTTGAAAAAAATACAAAATTAGGTCATTGCTATCACAGGTTTTTACAGGTTGTTACTACAGATTACAGAAAAACCTATAAGAATTCAATCAATTTTAAGGAACACTCTCCACGCAAGTTTAACTCGCACTTGGCTGGTTTATTTTTTTGTATTTCGATATACCTAAGTACATTTATTGGAAAAAGTTGTTTAAAATGATAGACTAAATCACATCTCAAAATATAAGTAATGAATTAAAAATTGCCTTGTATACAAGGTAGAGCCCGATTTGAGAACCTCCTTTTGGTAAGTTGTTTATGAATGCATTTGACTTCGGGGTGAATGAAAAGAAAAGAACAATACTTCCGACAGTACTGTCGCCAATAGTGAGTATAGTCGATAAGTGTAGGACTTGTGGCTGTGGGCAGTGAGAGTACGCCCATCGTGGCGATTGCAGGCGCGACGCGGCGTTCTGTTTTTGAACTGATTGGTTTGGCGGCAAAACTAGTGACGTGATTTTTGAACGTGGAACTTTGTTTTGTTTTAATTACTTACTTTTAATTATAGTGTTATTAACTGCCAGTAAAAGTGAAATTGTAAGAAAAACTACGCGTATTTTCTCTGTTGAAATTTGCATCAAACTTAAAAGGTATTCTGTTATTTATGTAGAAGGAAAGAAATCGTCTTGTAATTCTGTTGGAAAATTATAGAAGTCTTTTTTTGGCTGACTGTTCTACTTGCTGGTATTGGCCGAGATAACTGATATATATTCCGTATGAGGTTTTGCAAATAGGTACTTATAAAATGATATGAAATGCCGAATTTTATTTTTGGCTGTTAGTTTTATTTCATTTTAGGTACTATAATAATCTAGTATAGACCGTGGTTCGATTTATTATATTTCCCTTCCACGTTGTATTTATATGCGTAGATAGGTCCTATTTATTTGTACTCTACACAACATTAGCTACTGTTTCACAGGGCTCTTGAAAAAAATCATTCTGCTGAAGTTTTAAGAAAAATTACAAGCAGCTACAGTAGCCTGTAGACTAAATAACTAATCAGCTGATATTGATTGCTGCAGGCTCATTTATAGTTAAATCTAAAACGTCATAACATAACGAATAGGAACGACGCGACGACCCACGAGGCAATCATGGATTATGACATTGATACATTCACATGGTCATCCATCAGTCATTAGCCGATCAAGAGAATGGGGAGAACCTCATCTTCATCATCAGAACGTATTCCCGGTTGCATCCTCAGCGGTAACGATTCAGAGCCCGGGGTCCGCTGCCTAACCTAGGCGATTTGACGAGGTTACTGGTTTTTCACACGAGCGACTGCCGTCTGACCTCCGCAACCCAAAGGGTAGACCATAACCAAACCTAGGATAGGTTTAAACAAACGCTACATGGCGTTCGGGATCCACAGCTTTACAAGCCTTTCGAATCAGGTGATTCAAGCCTACAATATCCTAACCAGACTGAAGGCAACTTTTCAAAGTATGCTTTCAGTGGGATTTGAACCCAATACATCTAGATCACAAGGCAAACGCCTTGACCACTGGACCACGGAGGCAGTCAAGAATGGGCGAGAATCATGTTATAGCCGTTGCGGCTAGCAACCCATCACTATTTTGTTTTGTTTCCATCTTAACCCACACCATCACTAAACACAGCCTTTGTCAGTCACACACAGTCTTACGGCCCTGGGGCTCTGTATACCCTGTTAGGAATAATGTATCTACATCAGTCGTCAATATTAAATAGTAGTTTTAAACCGTGTAGTTTCCTAGAGTATGACCACTCCATCTCTTCCTGTAGATGTCATAAGGCGACTAAAAAAGTAAGAACAAACAGAGGGTTATGACGTCAGGCAGCGTCCAAGTATTACGTAAGCACCCAAGGGGGGGGGTGGGAGAGTCTATAATTTTTGTTAACAAGGGAGGCGGGAGGGGCAAGACTTCCATTTATACGTTAACCAACATATATTTTTTAGAAATTTCTTGTGGTGGTGGTGCCAATATTAGCTTGGAATTGTATACATGTAAAATTCCTGAATAATACACATTTCCGGTGACACATACACATAGACGTCACAGCCGTCGGTACGTAGGTTGTTTTAAATTAAAGAAATCCTTTTTTAAGCCTATATAATAGACGCCTACAAATATTTCAGTGTCAAGATCGATCAACGATGCGATGTATACATTCGATAATAATTATGCAAACAGGTTAAATAATAACGTGCAGATGGTAAATATAGGGACTGTAAGTATGCTTTGCATGTAAGTAAGTAAGTAGGTATGTTGAGTACCTACTTTGGTTTAGTACTGCATCTCGGATACCAGGTTAAAATATTTAACCAGCTCATTAGTAACGCCATACATTTTAAAAAGTGCTCTTTTTACATACATAACAGCATTACATTACATAATAACATGACATTGGATTCTGATCAAAGAACCAATAATAAGTGTTTTAATTTGCGAAACCAGGTTAATTTCGTTCGGATCATTTTGGCTCCACGTACCGACACCCTTTACCCGCGCGCCCGACTGTGTTTTCCTTGCTTTATAAAATAAGTTCAGTTCAACTTGTCTTGAAAGGAGACGGGAAGCCCCGCCCCCAAATCGTTTGAAATTAACCTGGTTAATCCCGGCGAATATAACGCTCGCGTATCGATTCTGCTCCTAGCGAGTGTTTGCGAAAAACCTGGTTGGGGATGTTAATGAGCTGATATTTTTCGAATCGTTCCCAAGCCTTGCTTATACGCCTAAAACAACCTAGGATTACTGGATGGAAAAAGAATGGATTTTACACAGAGCAATCTGCCGTCTGACATCCGCAACCCAAAGAGTAGACGAAAACCAATCCTAGGATAGGTTTAAACGTTCGGGTCCCATAGCTTTGAGTGCATTCCGAAGCACGGAATCATATTTGGGCCTTTCAGGGGGGATGGGGAGGGGGAGGGGGGATGGGGGGGCTCCGGCTCTCTCACTCACCGAACGAAGCATAATATCTATTACACCCACAACCACTAGACGTACGTCTCACAGAAGATCCGTTCGGCTGAGCGCCGCCTTGTATGTGAAAAAATTTACCTAAAAATCATCTTATCACACCTTTGATCACACCCTTCTTTATTGTGGGACTTTCAGTAAAGTAATAAAGTATATTGATGTTAAGTATGTCACCGAAAATGTAACGTACACCTACAGGTATAACCAATCCTAGTTTAGCCGCCAAACCTCCAAAAGATGTCAAAACAAAAATGAACGGCGAACCGAGCGGGGCCGACCCTCGCCCGCTCTGGGAGCGGCTGGGCTGCGCACGGGGAGTGTGTGCACGGCTGTGCCGGCGCCGGCTGCGGCGGAGGGTCGCGCCGGAGCAAGCCGCCAATGGGAAGACCTCTGCACGGTAAGTACCATAAACAAGACTTTTTTATGTTGTAGGACGGCAAATGAACAAGCGGGTCACCTCATGGTAAGTGATCACCGCTGCCCATGGACAACTGCGACACCAGGGGTGTAACAAGAGCGTTGCGGCCTTTCAGGCCCTTACCAGAGGGAGGGGGGGGGGGGCCTCCGGCTCTCACACTCACCTAACGAAGTATAGAAGCGGTGAAGCTACTCTACTACCTCAGACGTCGATTTTCTGTAAGAGTGTGGTACTTCCCCGGACGAGCCGGCCCATTCATGCTACATGCAAAACTGAGTTGTGTTGTGCCGGTAGCGTGGTGCGTGGCTCTACCAGTTCACAACTAACTAACTACTAGGGTAAGTATAAATTGAATTTAGAAGAAGAAAATTAGGTCTATCTATGTAAAGCAGCATCTAGGAGTAGGTATAGGTAAGAACTAATTACTATTTGCATATTAGGAAAGGAAGGAAGTCCTATCGGTTGCTCTTCCTATAATAAAATGTATTATTTGCTACATCACCAAGACCGTACCTACCTTTACCACCGGTAGGGTGATGTTCATGGGGAAATGCGGGAATGCGGGGAAATATAGTTTACAAATAATGGCTCAGGGTAGCTATAAAATGGCATTATCGAAATCGGAGTTTGGTGCAAGCATTGTGGTAGTACACACGATATTATTGTTGCATTTAAATTGAAGATCTATGGTCCTATTGCTGTGGTTGCCGACAATGTCGGAAAGCTTGGAGACACAATCCTACTCTACTTCATTAAAAGATATGAATTAAGATAGACAGAAAAACATTAGGTCGGAAGTAATTACGAAAAGATTAGCCAGTTCTTTTTTTTATTTGAATATGTATTTAATAAAAGAAAATTTTGTCAGTGCATTTGAATAGAAATACGTATCTTTTATTAGGTACAAATCACAGTTAAGTACAAATACTAAAGTAAACTAAATGCTGACCGACCATACCATATACTCGTAAGCTCTTCTGCCCAAGTTTTTAGTTTAAGTGCATTTGTTCATTTCCCCTGATTTTCCCAGTTCCCGTGCATCATCAGATCAGATCAATGGTACCAATATAAACTGCAATACACAAGCGCTATTTATCTATCGTGATTGCATGGGTAAAAAGGTAGAAAAAACAAGGAAAAATTCTGGCCTTTAGTTGTTGTTTTTCCCCTGAATACCTAACCTCCATAGATTTATTCCTTGAACGAGCTCTGCTTGCGGTTTTGTTATACATATATCTATGACAATTGACAATAATAACATATTCTGTAACTCTCTGCTTACCTAAGTTGTGTTGTTGGTCAAATCGTTTTTAGTGCGTTTTTTATACACATATGCATTTCTTCAAAACTAAAAAAATAAAACACTGCTCACTACACTACACTACTACGTATCTACTAATATTTACCAATAAAAAAGGGCCGGGTAGTTTTTTTACCAGGCAGCAATGTGTCCAGAAGACTGGCGGTATTGCCACGTATGGCACATATATATGTATGGCAATGCTTATTTTCTGGCCTAGATATAATTCAGCCCTTTGGTCACCGGAAACTTAAATAAGTTTCCTTGAGTAGCCATTATTAATTAAATAACTACTTAGGTACTTTAAAGTATTTTTATACAACTCAGTATACAGACAGGCATACGGTCCACCTGATGGTAAGTGGTAAACCGTACAATAGAGACCGGTCGCCTGCAATACCACAGATTACCTACTTCTAATGGTAGGTTAGGTTTAGGTACCCTACGCGCGCCTGAACAAATGATTTATGTATATAATATTATATTAATGGGGCTTCACACAAACCTTTTTTGTTAGTACCTAACGTTTCTAAGGAGTTACTTACATACATCCTTCGTGGTTGGTGTGTTCAAAGCGCAAAAAAGATTATACATCAAAAAGCGCGAAATTAAGTCGTCAGAAAAAGTACAGTAACTATTAATATAAAATTATCCCACATAACTCGCTTCTGTAGCGCATCAGGGATGTTGGCGCACTACCACACTGATTTCATGCCATAATCCGCAAAAAACAGCATTCTTGATCAACAGAATTAATGGTAGTAAAAACAGCTATTTGACCTCTCTATTATAGAAGTGCCCAGTGAGGAGAGTTATTTAAGTAGATTAAGTTATTGTACTTATTATTTATTTTTTTATAGTTGTAAATCAAATTATATAATTAATTAATCAATTATTTTAAAATTAGTATTATGTGTATGTATTGTATATGGATTTAAATTTTCTGAAATTATTAAATTAAAATTCTTTTATTTAATTTATAACCACGCCACGCAATGGCAGTAATAACTAAAAAAAAATCGTAATGGCGGAAGCAATCGCGCGGGCTCACTCACTTGTTTTGATTAAAGCTGTAGATAATTTTAAAAAGGTCACCACGGATTTACAAACTAAGCCTTAGTTGTGAATGCCCCGCTGTACGTGGTTACTGGAATCTAGGATCGTGTTATATGATTATGAAATGGTAAGTATGGCTGGTTTTAAAATGTGCACTGAAACTAATTTACCTAAGTACCTAAGTATGATTTTATTTATACATATATAAAAACTTTATTGATCCACAATAAACAATTGTTTACAATCCAAACCATAAGGATAAACAGAGATTTTGATAAATCCAACACACCTCATATACCTACTTAAATACTTACATATAATATACATACATCCATACATCATCATCATCAGGTCTTTCTAGTCTCCACTGCAGGAGCACGACCTTCCCTGTACTGCCAGAGCCATACTTGGCCAGAGCAGCCAGAGGGCAGAGGACTTGACCTACATTCTTTTCGCTGGCCAGACGGTTGGAGAGGTCTCACTGATGTCCAAGCTTTGTTTAGCTTGTATTTCCTAAGTCGCCTTTTACGACATCTACGGGATGACCTGGAGTAATTCTATTCTACTTTGCCGGAAAGCTACTACATACATACAAATTTTATATATATTAAACAATGAATGATGTGTTGATGGTGAAAATTAAAGGGAATACAATATTTTAGAAAAGGAGAGTGTATTTTTCTTTTAAAAGAAAATATGGCGGAAATGTCTTTGATGTCAACGGGTAAAGCATTCCAGAAACGTGAAGCTTGTAGCATTATAGAATTTGCGATGTATAGAACAAAGAGTAGAAAATTAGAACGAAATTGCCGATCATAAGCTTCGGAATGAAATTTAAAATTGGCATTTTGGGTACTCATACATGGCAAGTGTTATTATTCACTAAGGAATTTCTAAATTTAGATTTATGACTATTGATTGTCTTTTGTTTTTATTTATTGTAATTGAATTATTCAACTGTTTTATGTAAATTCATTATTGTACAAACTATATTTCAACACAATTATTTTGAAATAATATTAAAACTTATTATTTATACCCTACTTGTTTTGATTAAAGCTGTAGATAATTCTACTTGTAATTAGGTCACCACGGGTCACCCGCTTCACGTGGTACCTAGTTGCCTAACTGAATTCTAGGATTGTGGTATCACATGTTTATTGTAAGAGTTTTTCACATTAATGTTATGAAAATGTTGATATTTTTAGTATGGCATGTTTGACAAAACGTGATTACATAATATGAAAAAAAAAATGTCGTTAGGTATATAAATAAGTACCTCTTTACGTAATTACTAACCGAACTGAAAGATTTTTTGTCATCTTTCATTCGGATATCTTTTATTAAGGTCCAAGCCTCCTCAAACATAGTCGGCAACCAAAGTAAAAGGACAATAGATTTACAATTAAATGCAACAATAATATCATGTGTTTACCTTTGAGTGTTTACCTTCCACAATGCTTGCACTAAACTCCGATTTTGATAATGCCATTTTATAGCTACCCTGAGCCACTATTTGTAAACTATATTTCCCCGCAGTCCCGTATTTTCCCGTAAACCTTACCCTACCAGTGGTAAAGGTAGGTACGGTCTTGGTGGTGTCGCAATCATCATCAGGCCTTTTTTAGTCTCCACTGCAGGAGCACGCCCCTCTCTGTACTACCAGAGCCATGTATTAGCCAGAGCAGTAAAAAAATGCATTTTATTATAGGAAGGGCAACCAATAGATCTTCCTCTCTCCTAGCTCCTAGCGTTTTCCAACTTTCCCTGGCTGGGGATCGAACCCAGAAAAACCGAGTGGCAGACTAGCGAGGTTTCCAATACGCCAAGGAGGTGTCAAATATTGGAAATAGCATCCTCAATAGTTGTCAGTAATCCTCAGCATTTTTGAAAAGAAGAACTGTATTCAGTAAGTCATTTTAAAGTAAGAACTGGCCAAAATTGATAAAAAAAAATCAAAATAAAAATTAAATGACTGAGTAATTCGCGCCGCTTCGTCGCTTAGCCCGCGTCCCCTTAGCGGGTAATAAGAACACGCAACACTTCGCGTGTCAACTTTTTGTATGAAGCAAGGTACGCAGGGACGTAGTCTAGGGGTTGTGAGAGCAAAGCACTCTGCGTAAAAAAATGGTGACTAGAAAATGATATTGTTTGATTACTTACTATATTTATAGTCCTGTAACGTGAGCGTGACTTATTGGTCTTGGGGCTTAGCACATAGTTATTAGTTCGTTGCTTCTTGAAGTCAATCGAGTTCGAATCTGACATGAAAAATAATATAAAAGTCAAATCTTAATGCTTACCTATAGGTAGGTACATAAGCTTTTTTATAATATTTCACAAGCTAATAAAGTATACTTATTGCACTTTTTAGTAAAAATAACTCGTCCATCAAAGTGCAAGTTGAACTTGTGTGAGATTTTGAACCGTAGTTGTATAAACAAAACCCTTATTTTATGCCTTACATAGGATATGGAACATGATTTAAGTCTAGGATAGGTATAAGTATTTCTTGTGTAAGTATAAGTACAACATGATTCTTTTACAAACTTTTATTTAGTTTTACTTCACCTGTCCCGTTGTCTGTGTCCGCGCGTACCAATCAAATCTTGCAAGCTAAATTAGGCCCACTTCCCGTTAGCACTTTTCATTGTTGAAGATAAAAGATTGTTTTTAAAAATATTTTTTAATAATTACTTGTTCTAATTAGTACCTAAATGTTTTTTATTCTTACTAACAATAAATAAATTTTTCTTATTGATAAATAAAGTCCTATGTCCTACCTACATGTTGATTACATATGTAGTAGTTATTCTGTTAGGAGAATAAGACAATTGACAGATGTAGCAACTGCTAGACAAGTGTACTTTAGTTACTTTCACAGTCTAATGTCTTACGGGATACTTCTATGGGGGAGTGCAGCGGACATTCAGACTATTTTTCTTTTACAAAAAAGAGCAATTCGTGCTATTTACGGTTTAGGATCGAGAGACTCACTGAGGGAATTATTCAAGGAAATAGGTATACTTACTTTTGCATCACAATTCATATTTGAAAATATAATGTATGTAAGGAAAAATATTTCCATGTTCAATAAAGTAAGTGATTTTACAGATAGAAATTTACGTAATAAGAATGACTTAGTTAGCCCATATTACAGGCTGAATACAGTCAGTAAGTCTTTTATGGGGAAGTGTATACTTTTTTATAATTAATTGTCAGAATCGGTCCTTGATATGCCAGACAGAAAATTCAAAGCTTATGTAAAGAAAGTACTTTGTGAGAAGGCTTATTATAGGACCGATGACTATCTTAAAGACAAAAAGGTCTGGCTTGAGCTTGGCGCGGGTCCCTCTTAAAGGTTTGTATACTTACACATGTCATAATTTAGGTACATTGGTACATACTAAATTTACAAATTGACATTATTTTAAATTTCGTAATTCTTATAATTCAATTTAATTATGACAAAATAAAAAATGTAATCTCTGTCCATCTATATAACTAATTTTAAGTTTTTAGTTTGTTAGTTGACGTCTTTGGAGAAAACGTGCAGTGCAGTTTGTTGCCGCTTCTTCTGCACTTGCGCCTAGGAAGCGGCGTAAACTTAGCTTTAAGTAACGATTTGACGTCAACATTTGTGCAAAACAAAACAAAGTGACTATTATTAAGAGATATTATAAATATCCTATGATAATAAAGATATTTTGAATTTTTTTTTGAATTTTGAAAGTATAAGTAGGGTTTTTGAATTTATAGAATATTTGTGTATTTTTATATTAGGTCTATAAATGTATATAAAAGAAAAGTATCCTTGAATATATGTTTTATGTGTTTTGATCAAATTTATACTTGTAGTTAATTTGAAAGTACTAATCATCACCCTCTCTAGGTTGACTGGTAGAAAAGGGGCCTTAAGTCCGCCTGTTACATTTTTTGTAACAAAATTAAATTAATTAAAAAAAAACTTAGTCTAACTTGTAGGGACAACAAATCTGCACTGGCCTGCCAAAACTTTAGATTTTTAATTTTTAGTCTACGTTTTCAAGAAAATTTATTTGTCAAAGGAAACAGTTCCCGTGCTCAGTCTTTCTTGTAGGTGTAAATTAAATACCAGCACTGTATAATTTGTAAATTGTAAATAAGTAACACGCAGAGTTGTTATTATACTTACCTGACGAAAAAAAATATAAGTAGGTCAGTTTTGTTACTGGACGGAAATGGTTATTAATAATATGTGTCGTGCAAAGGGTTGCCAGTTGCCGCTATTTATTTCATTATTTTTACGGACCAAATTGTAGTTTCCGTCATTTACTCCGCTATACCATTTTGCCTATAATTTTATTTGAAACATTCGTACCTCTAATTGATTAACCTCAAACCGAATGCCCCTCTCCGAAATGTCAAAAAAAAGTTTTGGCGCGGTAGTTTTTTTTATGATTATATATGAAAACTCACTTTTTTAAGTTTCTTTTTTATTTATGAGGTAATATAATTTACGTTGATTGCAGAAGTGGAATACAACCCCCTTTCTAAGCTTTCAATTATGTAGGTACCTACCTATCCACCTAAACGTAAATAGGTACCTACTTGATCTTCTTTCAGCTATACAGGTGACTTTTTAGCAGAAGTAGCTGAAGTCCATGGTACTGAACTACTTTCTATGAAAAATTTAAAGAAAAAAGGGAAAAATATTTATTCTCCGATACAAAATCCGTTTGGTTTAGGGCTGATTTGTGAGGGAAAGCGAAATTTATTTTTACCCGACTGCGCCAGAAGGAGGGTTATATTTTTCGAGTGTTTGTATGTAAATTTCTTTGGCACGCTCTACAGCCTAAACGGCGTGATGGATTTTAACTTGAGAGGTGTCGTTAGATTTGCCCTGACTCTAAGAATGACACTGGGTATATCAAAAACTGCAATAGCCCAAAATGGCGGATTTCCGCGCCAAATTATGTGTCTTCTAAATTTTTTTTATTTAACACTTATCGAGTGGTGTATCAAATTAAAGGATTATACAAAGTGGAAGGGACATACTCGTAATAAATCGAACCACGGCCTAATCAAGAAACCAAAAAAAATTTGACATTCTCATACAAACCGCGGACGCACACTTTTGTGTGGAAATGGCAAAATTTTTTTTTTGTTTTTTGGCTGAAATTTTATTATGCTATAATGATCTAGTATAGACCGCAGTTTGATTTATTACGGGTATGTCTCTTCCACGTTGTATACAAGGATTACAAAAATATACACAACAGTCGGGTTTTTTGTTTTTAGGGTTCCGTACCCAAAGGGTGCAAACGGGACTCTATTACTGAGACTCCGCTGTCTGTCCGTCTGTTTGTCCGTCTGTCTGTCCGCCTATGTCTGTCCGTCTGTCACAGGGCTCTATCTTTTGAACCGTAATAGCTAGACACTTGATATTTTCACCGATTATTTATTACTGTGGCCGCTATAACAACCAATACTAAAAATAAATAATAGTTAAAAATTAAAGGGGATCGTCATACAAGAAACGTGCTTTTTTCGGCGTTTTTAACTTGATCTTTATAATTGCATTAACTAGATACTTGAAATTTTCACCCATTATGTATTACTATGACCACAATAACAATAAATACTAATAATAAAATAAAGATAAAAATTGAAGGGGGTCGTCATACAAGAAACGTGTTTCTTCAGCGTTTTAAAACATTGTACGGTGGCACGGAACCCTTCATGTACGAGTCCGACTCGCACTTGCCCGTTTATTTTAATAATACCTGTTAATTTATCGTTAACTGTTATAATGGGTAGTTGTTCAGTATAATGGACTGAACTAACTCCAAAAATTTGGCTAGTGGTTAAAAAATCACCATAGTTTTGTAATAGGTACAGGATTACAAAACTATGTTGCTTCCTATTAGTATTTAATAATACAAAACAAACCTCTAAGTATTTATTAAAAACGTGACGAACTTTGTTACTAGGTTTAAAGCATTATCCGCCCAAATCAAGTTGAAATTGACAAGTGAGATAGTATGATATTACTAGATGTTAAGTTGATTTGGACGGATAATAATGAAAAACCTAGTACAAAGTTAGTCTGGGTTTTATAATAAGACGGATTGTTTATATCGTGTCAAAATATCAAATCACGTCTGACATTTCGTGTCGACTCGAAATAACAATTTGTCATTTCCCTACCCCTATTGACAATGAGTGATGTGCCGTTCCCGGGAACATTCCCAAATTCCCGGGAATTTGGAAACGTTACCGGGGAATTTGGGTATTTGGGAACGTTCCCGGGGAATTTGGGAATGTTTCCGTATTTCTAGGGAATGTCACATGATATTGGATATATGTATTTGTATTATAACCATATCAAGTGATGCATTTACGTTAGTAAAATATATTAACAGTGATAAAAATATGACTGATAAATAAAATTACAACTTTCCCTTACATTCCCATTTTTGGGAACATTCCCGGGAACGGGGAACGGCCCATCACTATTCACTATTAATGATATAGGCGGTAGGCGGTCAGGAAAACATTTTCATGGATTGAGTTTGTGCGATATGAAATGACAATCACAGTTAAGTGTACACATGTCACTGTCAAGTTATAAGCATTAGTTATTTTAATAAATATGTTTTTTGTTTATGTTCCTTTCGTTTTTATAGCGAGGAGTAACTATACAGGGTCTATCAAAATATACTGAAACTATTTTAAGGGTGGATTCAGTCCATGACACTTAACCACTTTCCCCAAGGAATATACAAAGTGGAAGGGTCATACCCGTAATAAATCGAACCACAGGTTGTACTAGATGACTTAAGTGTAATGAAACAAAAATAACAGTCAAAAAACAAAAAAAAAATTCGACGTTCTATACAAATCGCCCGGGCCGCTCACTTTTGTATGTAAATGTCGATAATTATTTTTGTTTTTTCGCTGTCATTAATTTTATCATACTATAATGGTCTAGTATAGACCGTGGTTTGATTTATTACGGGTTTATTACCCTTCCACGTTGTATACCGAAATATGAAAAATATTTTTTTACCTCCCATACAAGTTGACCGAACAGCTGATCGGAGTTTGTAGGGAAAGCCAAAAATTATTTTTCATATTTCGACATATGTTCCTTGGGGAAAGTTGTTCAGTATCATGGACTGAATCCACCCTTAAAATAGTTTCAGTATATTTTGTTAGACATTATATACTTTCTACTTTCTTGTGACTGATTTGTACATTAAGTTTCTCTAATATATGAAAACTAAGTACCTACCATCTTCTTCATCTGAACACGTTCCCGATTGTATCCTCAGCTGTGCTGCTTCGGAGCCCGGGGTGGGTGCGCTTTCCTGGATTTTCTTCTCCATATATCACATGCACGTCAATAGTCACCCAAGGATGCCAAAGGCAAAGTGGAGAAGAATTTACCGGAACAGTTAAAATGATTCGGCTGTAATATAATTAATGACCGGCCGCCTGCCTGACGTCAACCCTCTTTGGGAATGTATTTGTGCCAAAAATTTTACAACTGGCCGCCGCCCGACGTTAACCCTCCTTTGGAATGCAATTGTAGCACGAGATGTTTGTGCTTAAGTCCTTTAGTCGCCTCTTACGACATCCAGAGAAAGAGATGGAGTGGAACTACACGGGGGAAATCTACCTACCATACGCTGTGTTATTTATCTTATATTTATTTTTATAAATATACAGGTTCATTTTGCATCATTGGTACTGGTATGACACTTCATAGATTCAGAGTAACATATATACCTACTACTACTACAAACGTAACAATTAATCTGTACACACGTCCTGCCTACTAACGAGTTCGACATATTTACGATTATATCTTTTCATACCGGGAGATTTGCGAACACTATGACGTAAAAAATATTCTATTTTATCTTATGTGTTAAATGTTACAGAAAAGTCGGAAACAGCTACATAATATCACTTCCCAAATTATTGTGTACATTGTCCATATCCATTTCACCATTAGTTCACTTTACTGATTATTATTAAGTCATTTAGAATTATAATATAACACACTAAATACACTCTTGTAATATAGTAATTTGCATATTCGGCGCAAAACGATACGGTAATTTATATGAATAAATTCAATAAAAATAAACAAATGTTTATCACGCATTATATAGCACTATAACCCACGAAATCTACTTGGCATCT
Source organism: Acrobasis repandana (assembly GCA_963576875.1). NCBI lineage: Eukaryota > Metazoa > Arthropoda > Insecta > Lepidoptera > Pyralidae > Acrobasis > Acrobasis repandana. Next base: position 8,876,882 of record OY756238.1, read on the forward strand.
GCGTGTATGTGATTCTCTGTGAGCGAGGTGCATAGGTAACTTTTCCGATTATGATGGTTACTATTGGTTGACAGTTCTTAAGACAAGACATGAAGACACGTCGCGAATTGCGTGCGGCTAATCGCTAAACCCTAGTTTAGAGCGCAATAAGGCGCACAAAGTGCGGGGAAGAGGTGCGGGGACGCCAATTTGCGGGAGACGCTGTGAGATTCCATTCTGTTTGTACTCATGTATTCTGTGTCCCTGGTTATATTGAAATCTTGGAATCAGAATCACTCATAGAACACAAAACCGTCAGAAAACAGACTTACTTTTTATAAGTATACCTATATTTTTCTACTAAATTTAGAGTAAATGGCTAATCTTTTAGCTATTGACTTTACTATACGCGCGGCCATTGCTCTCACCGCTGGCAGGTCGCCGACCACCACGTACCCAGTAGCGGGTGGTGATGCTCAAATGGGAGATTTTTGGTATGCATTTGTCGACATCTTTGGTTTTTATTATGAAACAAGGTAAAAATTACAGAATAGGTATTTTTTTTATTTCGCATATAGCATAATTAATTACATAATTAGTACGAATACATAATTTTCTTCTCTCAAGTTGGTTTTATAATTTTAGTTAATGAGGCCATTAAAATCTTTTTGAAGAAGGATATGCTTTAAGATTAGTAGCTTGATTTGCTTTGACTTTATTCAATGAAAGAAAATATTAAATGTATTTGTGTCAATATTTAATGTAGTAACGCACTAGTAAAAGGTACGTCTTGTAACTTTGTTGCGTTGCGTGCCATCCACGTTATTACTGACACTTATCCCACCATCACTTTAATTGTCATTACTGTAGTGTCAGCACAAAACTGGAATTTGATTTCTATTTATACAACTACATTTTTATTTTATTTTTTGTTCATTGATAAACCAACAGCAATACAATTTCTTATACATAGTTACAAAATATACAATTCTTTATAAAAAAGGTTAATATAGTTACTTTTATCAATGTAGATGCAATGCACCTAACTTTGATTGCAACAACAAAACAAGATTTTGACTAATTTTATTTAGGTAAGATATATTGGTATTGGCACATACATTAATAATTAAATAAGTGATACTGGGGAGGACATCCAAGTAATTCATATTTATTGATGTATTTCTGCACACATTAGAAATTTTAATAAAATAAAATACAGAAATAAAAAAGAGACTCCAACGCCTCGCCGCCGCGAGACAGGGTATTTTTTTATAAATTAAAACTTGTATAGTCCCACTAAGATATTACCTACCTACCCCTCGGCAGCGTGGCCAAAAGGCAAGAGAGCAACAAACTTGTTTATCGACCTTTAACTTAAGTTAGGCTAGGTTAAAGATCGCGATGACGAAACACTGTTAAAGTAAAGCCCTCTGCCCCACCTGGGGGCCTAAGTCAAGTAAGTTAATCAACTTTAGTTAGGTAAGGTACCTATTACAATTATACACAAACTTTCGTAGCCACGTGACCTAACCTCATTTTTTATATTTTGTATTCCCTTTGTCTTTTTGCTAACGCTACCAATATTTATTTAGTTTTGTTTACCCTAATGTGTTGTTCGCTTACGAGTAGGGAGTACTTAGGTACAGTACGAAAAGGGCTTTCAAATGTACCACTACCCTTTATTGTATTTTGGAACTTGTTGATTAATGGTCCGTTTCTAAAAGTGAATCGTTTTGTATAAAATAGATTTTTAAAATTGTATCAAAATGATGAACCCAGACCGTCGCAAGTCCAGCATTAATTTTGTGAATTTTCGTCGATTTCATTTTTTAGACAGGTGCGTTTCCATTCAATATTTTTTTTAGCGCAAAACTACTATTATAATAATTATGATTTTTTACAGTAAAGTAAGTAGGCACTTACTTGAATGTTTTAGTTTTAGTTACTTGAAATTTTCGTTTACTCATTATCTTATTTATTTTAAGAGTTATGCCCTTGACGGTGAATTATGAATTCTCGTCCATTTGTCTCTCTCGTCCGCCAGCTATTTTACATTTTAATTCACTATTTCGTGTGTGTGAGTGGAAAAACTGGGTAACAAAAAATACTCGAATCTAATAGATGAAAGCAAACAAAACTTTCAAATTTCCTTTTTTGCTACGTCCCTAATGTGAACTGGTAGACAATGCTTAGCATTAAGTTTTACCTTTTGTATCATAACCGTTAGATTATTGTGCAATAAATATTAAATAAATAAATCTAACTGACCCCATGTAAACGAAAACAATGTCTTTAGGTCAAGAATCTACTGCGTTGAAATTGAAATCAACCGTGAATACATGTGATAACAGTCGGTTTCGACAGCAGGTCGGCGTAGGTTCATTTGGCGTTAGCTCAGAAGAACTGTTTTTCTTCTTCTGGCGTGCCTTATCCATATTTGGGGTCAGCACTCTTGTTCGAAGGCGCCTACTCGTAGATCGTCTACCTATTGGGTTGTCTTTTCTTTTCATTTTCAGTTCGTTTGTTGCCATTTACGGTGAAGGATCGAGAGACTCATTGAAAGAATTATTCAAGGAAATAGGTATACTTACTTTTGCATCACAATTCATATTTGAAAATATAATGTATGTAAGGAAAAATATTTCTATGTTTAATAAAGTAAGTGATTTTACAGATAGAAATTTACGTAATAAGAATGACTTAGTTAGCCCGTATTACAGGCTGAATACAGTCAGTAAGTCTTTTATGGGGAAGTGTATACTTTTTTATAATAAATTGCCTGAATCGGTCCTTGATATGCCAGGCAGAAAATTCAAAGCTTATGTAAAGAAAGTACTTTGTGAGAAGGCTTATTATAGGACCGATGACTATCTTAAAGACAAAAAGGTCTGGCTTGAGCTTGGCGCGGGTCCCTCATACTTAGACATGTCATAATTTAGGTACATTGGGTACATACTAAATTTACAAATTGACATTATTTTAAATTTCGTAATTCTTATAATTCAATTTAATTATGACATAACAAACAATGTAATCTCTGTCCATCCATATAACTCATTTTAAGTTTTTAGTTTGTTAGTTGACGTCTTTGGAGAAAACGTGCAGTGCAGTTTGTTGCCGCTTCTTCTGCACTTGCGCCTAGGAAGCGGCGTAAACTTAGCTGTAAGTAACGATTTGACGTCAACATTTGTGTAAAACAAAACAAAGTGCAAACTATTATTAAGAGATATTATAAATATCCTATGATAATAAAGACATTAAATCAATCAATCAATCAATTCTTTATTTGCATAGTAAGAGTTCACAAGGTCTTATAACTATATACAGTTCTCCTTACTTACCCTCTCGGGTGTTGCAAAAATAATTACTTAATTATAAATCATTCAATATCATATAATTTGTCACATATAAATTCCTCTATACTATAATAACATTTTTGTACTAATAATTGTTTCAATTTAAATTTAAATAGTCTAGTATTAAGTTCTTTCAAACAGTCAGGTAATTTGTTATATAATTTAGGTCCTAAAATATACACTGTTTTGTCATATGCAGCCATGTTGGAATTTTGCTGTGGGTGTATTTGTATTTTGTTTCTACAGGCTCTGGGGTGCCTATTAGTATTCTGTTTGAATTTATCCAAATTTTGTTTTACATATAAACATGCTTCCATAATATATAAACTGTATAAAGTTAATATATTAAGTTTTTTGAAATAAGGAACACAGCTCTCTGTTTGCCTTGCACCAAACATGGCCCTGACACATTTTTTCTGCGTTCTAAAAAGTGGGAGTATATGCACATTGGCAGCATTACCCCAGTGTAATATGCCATATCTTAAAACAGAGGCTACATATGTATGATAAACACATACAGCTGTTTTTTGAGACACTGTGTTTGTTATTGTCCTCAATACATACACATATTTACTTAATTTAGAAATCATTTCGTCTATATGTGGCTTCCAGCTTAAACAATGATCAAGGGTAACTCCCAGAAACTTAATTTCTTTGACGAACTCAATAATGTTGTTTTCGTATTTAACTGATACAATACATTATTTGGATTGGTTTGTGGGACGTGAAATTGCATACATTTTGTTTTATTAAGATTTGGTATTAATTTATTCTTATCTAGCCAGTTAATAGTCTCCTTTAGGGCATTATTGCAAATTTTGAATTTTGAATTTTTTAATTTAGTTTTATTGCGCATATATTTGACAAATACTTGTGAAATTAATTTTCAGCTTAGTATGTAATTTACAGTCCACAGATCGTATGTTGGGTTATCTATTCTTTTTTCGTAGCTGCACGTCTCTCATCTCAGCGTATTTCCTCTTGCATTCTCAGCTGCCATGCTGTGAAGCCTTGGGTTCGCTTTCTGGCTTTTTCTCCTCCCCTTCGCACGGTCTTGAGCATCCTTGGTGGCAAACCATTGGCACGCATCATCTTTGACGAAGTCAAGTCAGCATTTCTTGAGTCTACTACGTCTGCCAAGGCCTGGCGGAGGCAGCATGGCTTCTTGTAACTACAAGTAGGAAGAAAGAATTGTTTGAGGATCACACTGTTCATCTTGTTCCAGGAGTCACGAATCTCGCCGTCGAATCAACCACCCGCCCGCTGCCCTCTACAGCACCCTCAGCGAGCGACTGCGCACCAGCACCCCTGAGGCTGTCCAATGTGCGTTGTTCTGCGGAGGAGCCCGCTGCCAGTACGAGCAGCCGCAGCAGTCGGCCGCGGCGATACAAGGCTTGTACTCCAGCTGGTGAGTGACAGACTACCACCAGCACCCGTCAGGCTGCAATGTGCGCTGTTCTGCGTAGAAGCCCGGTACCAGTACTCCTGGTAAAAGTCAAAGATAAACTTCTGAAGCCTTCCAGACTAAAATGAAAAAATATTGACGTCCCACTCCAATTAATATTTCGATATATTATATTCCTTGGGGAAAAATGTTCAGTATCGTGGGCTGAATCAATACATTTTGTTAGACCATATATAGGTATATTCACCACATTGTCACCAGTATTTTAAAGTCGAATGCGCGCTAAGTCGCTAGATAAACTATTCACCTAATGGGCGGCTAAGTCAATAGATACGTCCATTGTGGTATAGCAATCATCTGACATAAATAAAAGAATCAAAAGGTTTTACGTCGACAGTGACAAGCAAATGGCTCACTTGTTTCCTGAATAAATTTGTTTTTGTATATTTGTCACGAAATAAGTTCGCCACGGAAAAAAGTATGTGTAAATTTGCCACAATTCAATTTTACAAGCTTTTATTTTTAGTTTAACCTGTCCCGTTGTTTGTAATCAAATCAGGCAAGCTAAATTAGCCCCACTTCTTATTATTCGATTAAGCTAAAATTTGACACAGGTACTTATGTAAGTGGGTGACAATGCAATATTATGGTACCAATGACCTGATCTCATGATGAAGCTGGAAGGTGGCCACAGCCCACAGCATCCCTGTGATAAAACATCATAACTAATCGCCGAATCAATCAAGTTTGGGCTCGATTGATTCTACTTGAGGAACATTTTAAACCTTTTAGTTCATTGTTTTAGATCAAATGATTGAGAAAAAAAAATACAAACGGGGATATCCTTCGATTAATCTATACATGACCTATATTTAATCTGAGGCGGATATCATTTAAAATTTTGTCAATGAGAAGCTATAGATAACCCTTCAAACTGTCTTATGAACTACTGTTTACAGTTTAAAGTGAGAACGTTTTCTTAGCATTTTTGCCAAAAGTGGCATTTTTCCGCAAAAATGCTAAGAATTCGGGTTATTGTAACCATGTTGTAACCGAATAAATAAGCATGAAAAGCCTTAAGTAATAGATACCTAAGGAGAGAAGTGATAGGTCTCTTATTATGTAATCTATGATGACAGATAGATTACATAATAAGTGACCTATCACTTCTTCTCTCCTTATCTATCCATTACGGTACAGTCAGAGGCAAATATCGCAAAATCCAAAAGTCACGTTCGGCAGGATGGTGGTGGCTTGGTGGGTCTAAAACGAGATTCAGAAATACCAATAGGTACGCTATAAAGAACCAAGAATTATTTATTTGCATTTAATAACCAATTTTCTTGTTGTTTTCAGAAAAAGATTTCTTTTTATAGTTAATTGTTGTTTCGTAAAAATATTGTATGTACAAAATCAAACACATTTAAATCCACTCCACCACGGTGGCTTTTTTATTACCTATCCCATCAAAACTTAGCATTCCTTTTCCTGCGTCTCCTTCCCCTGATCGATTGCAACTTGTACACTGCGTTTTTTTCTATTCTCAAAGTGGAATGCTCATATGGAATTAATGACAAACTACTTGAATTATAAGTAGCAGAAAACCCGACAAAATTCGAAGTTTCATTTTTATACTCCGAGTCAGTTCTGTTCAGTTTCAGTTCTGCGACCATAGCCAGCGTTTCGCAGCAAGAGCGTAGAAAGTCCACCTTGGAATGGACGTGACTGCACTTACAGCCACAGGCCGATGTAGGCGTTTATCGCCTCCGTTGTACTTATATAGGCTAGTATATAGTACTCTGTGGTTTTACTAGCACACCTAAGACAGACTACTTGTACTAAATATTATGTGGTCTGGTCAGACCTCGGTTAGCCTGTACCAGGCTCACGTAACTCAAAAACCAGGTGAGCATGTATACACAGTATACAGGGTTACTGGTATCTAACGCATAACCTCCTAGAGGTGACTTCAGAACATCAACACTAACAACTTTTGTTTGTATGACTTTTGTTTAAACGTAATACTTAGTAAGATTTTACATTTTTTTAAGTTTGCACAAAACCCTCAAACGCTTCGTTATCAATCGTCTATGTTTGATAGGCGCCGCCAACGTGAGCATAGTACTGCCGCGTTCCGATTGCTATAGATTTAAGACGAGTAGAAAAAAATTGTTTATTTTTGTCTGAAAAAGAAACATCAAATAAAAAAAAGTCATCGAACTGAAACTGTTACTCTTGATGTTCCTAAGTCGCCTATAGAATGTGGTTATGCGTTAGATACCAGTAAGTAACCCTGTATATACCATAAGGAGTGTGTGGGAAATTGCAGTATGTGAGTGAGGTATAATATTCAAAGCTTACTTTCTACTGTTCTATTTTTAATTAAACCTCGTTTCTCCCCTCTGATTCATATGTCGCATGCATGCATGTAAGTAAACCCTGTCAGGGCGCAGCTCTAATATTTATTGCGTCAGTATAACTGGGTCGCAGTAACCTTTACTTGTTGCCTTGTTTCTTTCACGTGTTTGTAGTAGTTTCATTTTATTTAAGCGACCGAGCTTCGCACGCCATTTTTTCAGTTATTAATTGATTGACTTCATTAGCATCAACCTTAGAGTATACAACCAACCGAAGGCATCAACGTATTCTCTTGTTACGAGGTCTTAGATGGCTCAACGTTGCGCCCAAGGGCGGATCCAGGTGGGTCACGGGAGAAGACGTAAAGGAAAAATTGTTTTTGTTATTTAAATATAGGTAGGTATTTTTAAGTACACTACTTACATTTATTAATAAAATACCTACCTACCTTGCATTGCAACTATTATTATCAAAATTAAATTATTCTTGTGACTTCTATGTGACCCCCCCTGGCGCCAAAGCTGGGTCCGCCTTTGCGCCATAGTTCTCTGTCATAAAAAAACAGTGGCACTCTGGGAGTGCCGACAGAAGTGAAAAATTGAACAAGGTGGTGTCGGTTACGGTTACGGTAACAGTGTCGCGACTTCAATGGTTTTTTCCCATCTCAAGAAAGGGCCAACGCGCCTAAAGAAGTGTTCACTTCAAAAACATTTAGAGAAGAGAAAATTGCTTTCGCTAAATGTTTTTTAAATAGGTAGTTCACTAGAGATGGCGTTTTTAGGGTTCCGTACAAAAAATGAAAAAAACGGAACCCTTATAGGATCACTCGTGCGTCTGTCTGTCCGTCCGTCTGTCACAGCCAACTTGCTCCGAATCTACTGGACCGAATCAGGTGAAATTTGGAAGGATAATGTAATCCTATGACCCAAACACATATGTGCAAAGTAAATAAATATAATTTTAAAATAAGGGTCATTTTCGGGGGATAAATTAGGAAATTGAAAAAAAAGTTTTGCAAACCTTGCTGTGTATATATCAAATGAAAGGGCTCGTTATGAGGATCTCAAATATATTTTTGTTATAATTATAAAATAAATAGTTCTGATTTTATATATGAAAGAAGACGAAAATTGACCATCCCCCCCCCTGATCTCCGAAACTACTGAGCCTAAAATTTTGAAAAAAAATAAGAAATATAGTTCATTGCTTGTAGATTACCGGAAAACCTATAGAATTTAATCAATTGTACGGAACCCTCTCCACGCGAGTTTAACTCGCACTTGGCAGGTTTTGTTTAATTCTTCTTCTTCTCGTGTCGAAAGCGAAAGCTCAAAATGTAATTAATTTTTTTCCCTCCAGAAGGTTGCCACTTTCACAGCGTGTCTGTAGCCTTTGTGTTTTTTTAATTATTTTATTTATTCAACTTTATTATATCATTGTAAACGGTCAACCTGAAGGTGGTTGGTGCACAGACAATGTAAGTAAGAAAAAAGTAGGAGCAAAAATTTAATTTAATACTTACTTAACAACCTAGTATTATATTTCAATCTACATTACCTACCCTTCGCAGGTATGCTAGTAATTTGTATGCTGCCATCCATGTGAGCAGTTGGTAGTGTTGGTACTAATTTTTATTCTACAAGTTTGTTATTTATGTGTCTTTAAGTTGGCAGTGTGTGTTGGCACCCACTGGTATCAGGAGTAGGACAAAATCACAAGCTGGCTGGATAAATCCGCTAGATGATGACAATAAGTGAAATCAGACACTTTATAAGTGCCTACTATACGACAAAAACAAAAAAATTATAAGAATTTTGTATGAAAATCACAACCGTGACGTCATAGCTTTTTGGAGTCAAATAGTTTTCTGCATTACTAGATCAATGACAAGTGACACTGTTTTGTGACGTTTTATTCTCTTCTACTCAGATATTTTTTTTCGATAAGCGTTCGGGTGTTAGTTCTGGTCATCTACGTCTTGTAATCTGAGCTTGTAGAGATACCTATTTAAATCTTTACCTATTTATACATTTTTATCGGCCATAAGAATCATTACTATTTTCCTGCAAAGTCCATAATTAATTTACTCTCCTTTGTTTTAGTTATTTTCGCTTACTAATATCAATCATACACATTTGGCTGCTAATGTGTCCACGAATTACCGCAGTCACGATATGTTCCTCCAAGAATTTCCGTTTTGCGGACTTTTTAAATAATTACTTCGTTTAGCATTGCAGTACATGGAAACGTAGGCCTGGATAAGGCCTTGTCACGAGATTTATTCACACTTTCTTTCGTAGGTACCTGTTTGGAGGCCAAATATTATCACATTATTCAAATTCTCTGAAGTCATCTGGTGTAATAAAAAAATATTAGCTAAATAGTTACTATCTAATAGCACAGAATAGATACTAAATAAGCTAAGGTAATAATAGTAATAAGATAAGGTAAGCTACGATAAGGCCGCCTTTTGACATCTGTTTTCTTTAATCTATTACTCTGTATCATTATGTTTTGGTGCAATAAAGATCTTAACTAACTAACTAAATACTCCGTACAGAAGTCTCACTCAGCAAAGAAATTCAAAGAAATATCTACTTGTATCTACAATGTTGTTAGTGATACGGTTTAATTTAGCTCACGTCAGAACTCAGCACCTTTTTGTATAGATACCTAGACATCCATTGCAAGCCAATTTCATCCTTATGACTCTGGACAAACGATTCGTATAACTGAATTTACCGTCCGGAGGTGCCGCCTGCGCGCATAGTAATAATGTAGGTACATTTTCGATACCTAAACGGGGAGTGACACAGGCCTGCTAATAGTACAATAATGGAAGGAAAAATAAAAGGATGTGACGACGATTTAATTACGATTTTGAAAGACATAAAAATGCAAACATAAACATAAATATTATTACTTTATCACAGCTTGCTTATCGTGCTTCATCCAAAGGAAATTTTGCCAATATTAATATTCAATTTTTTTCTTGTTACCTACTCGATTGGTTTATACGAGTAATACCACTTTTTTGTAAAGTTTTTAGTGGAGGCATTTAATAGATCTAAGTCACTTTTACACAATTACACCATAGTACCACTAATTTACTGAATTAAATTGCAAAAATAAACTTTTCAATTTCTCACAGTGTTAGTGATTTAGAAAAGAAAACAAAATGGGGAACACGAACGACAACATGATGAAACGAACAGTCTTTTTTTTAAACGAAAGAGAAACTCGACTGGGAGAATGAGATGGTAATAGCCGCCATCTTGGTCGCCACGAAAAAAGTCGCAAACTCCATACTTACAAAAATAGTCTTCGTAGTTAAAGCGCAGCTTATCAACAACTAAAGCTGAGTAGTTATTTTTCTGAAAATAACTTGCATCGTGTCTGAAGAACCTCGCCCCTTTATAGTGCTTTATACCTATTGAATTTTTGGAAAGCAGAGTAAATACTTATGGTTTCTCCATTGTTTCCTTAAATTTACACTAGTATAACAGCTACGTTATAAGGAAAGAGAGGAGTAGGAAAACCCAGAAGAAAATTTTTCGATCAAATAAAGGAATATTTAAATATTATAAAATATTTAATATGTCGCAGCCATCTAGTTAAATTAGCCAGCTAACTGGACGCCTAGCCCGGTCATTCATAGCCGGCATCCAATTGAATGGCTGAAGGACAACTAGCCAAGTCATTGAACGCAACGTTTAACACTTTCACTGCTGAAAAATGCAGTCCAGATGACTGAACGTAGTTAAGTCATTTAGTTGAATTGGATATTGATGAATTTCTGATGTGTGGTTAAGTTTTACAAATTATGTCGACTCCTTTTTACTAATACCACCTACCACTAAGTAACTAGTAATAGGTAGTGAAATATTAAAAAAATTGTTTTGTTGAGATATGATCAGATGATTAGCCGACATAGGTAGGTACTTTTCAGGCAAGTTCAGTACATCAAAAAGAACTAATAGGTATGACAAGAGCTCAACTGTAGATTGCAATGAATAAATGTTGTTCAATTTAATATATATGTCGCAGTTGAATGGTATAATCCGCTAATTCACTAAACCTCTAGCTGTTTGGCATAACAGCTCGGTTTTGTAAAACAGCCTAATACGCGAAATGGAATGAACGACATGTATTCATCCATGCGGCTTGAGAAGTTGTTGAACAATTCTATCTAAAGAAATTATATACAATTTAGAATGCCTACTGTTAGGAATGTTCTCTCCATTTTACTAGGTTAGGGCAAACCTATAGCAATAAAAATCGTGGAATAGTTTTCTGGAAAATGAAGTTCGATGTCGAAAAAACCTGTTTTCTAATAGACGTAGTTTTTATTTATTTTATATTTATAAGTAATTTATTTTTAATATTTAAGTTGCATTAAGTTTTTTTTTTTTAGTTACATAGTTTTAGTTTAGTTATTATTTATTATTAGTTGTTATTTTTTAATTACCCTCATTATATTCCAAATAAACATAACGCTTTTGACATATAAAATACTAGCTGTGCCCGCGACTTCGTTCGCGTGGTTGTCGGAACGTAATGTTATATAGCCTAAAGCCTTCCTCTATAAATGGACTACCCAACAAAAAAAGAATTTTTCAAATCGGACCATTAGTTCCTGAGATTAGCGCGTTTAAACAAACAAACAAACAAATAAACAAACAAACTCTTCCGCTTTATAATATTAGTATAGATATATATTAAACATAATTTTTGTATTGTAAAAGCTGTTGGCTCCCCTTAAAAATCAATAAATAAAAAATAAAAAAAAATTTTTTTATTGCAATAACAAAGTTCCAAAACTAGCGAGGTTTTAAAACATCAGTGACTGGCATTTTGTAGAAATCCACAGGCAGACTATTAGTAACTATGCTAACCCCTCCCCTCTAACTACGATAACGTCATTTTATACACTACCTACGTAGGTACTTATAACTACGTCCAACATCTTGAATAAAATATATGGAACGGCTGCGTCGCGTGACTGCTTCCTCGTCCTCCATGATAATTATAATAAGGTTTATTTTGCCATGCTCGTAATTATCAACGGCTACGTACTGCAGTTGGGTCATTCGTATGCGTCCCAGTGGACTATGACAACTGGGAATTAATATTAGTCATACAGATACGGATCCGTCTTACATTACGTACCTACAGGCGTAGACTACATAGCAGCACAGAATACAGTAAGAGTAAGCAGAACGTAATCTCCTAAGGTACGCGCAATATGCGTCCCCGTTCCCCGCACCCGCACCTCTCCCCCGGTTCTTGACGGCCAATGTGAGTCATCGAGGCAAAAACGGGGGAGAGGTGCGGGGACGGGGAACGGTGACGCCTGGGTGACGCATATTGCGCGTACCTTAGGAGATTCCGGCCTGTGATAGCAGACAAATCCTGTCATGTCAATAATAATATAAATTAATAATAAATAATTATATAATAATAGGAATAACTAAAATTAAAATTTGCTATATCCATTTGATAGTTAATAGATTCAGGTGTAATAATAATAAAAGCATAAATATAGTAATGAAATAGCATATCCATGTGACTCAAATATAGATATATATAGACATCAAATATAGAAATATGTAGACATTGTAGACATGACAGGATTTGGTTAATATGATATTAATTAAATCCTTAAAAATAATATTAATAAAATTCACGATATGCATTTGACTCAAATTAAAGATATTGCTAATAAAGAATTAATTTGGCAGCAATTCCTATATGATTTTCTTTCTAGATGCTGCCACAAAGACCCAGGACGGGGTCCTCCTGGGTCTTCGTGGCAGCATGTAGAAAAAAAATCATATTTATAATTTAGGGGAGAGCCGAAGTTTTAGTCATTAGCTAAGACTGTTCTCAGATTTTTCGAACTGCCTAAAGGCATCTGACGTAGCTCAATGACAGTCGTCTAGTGACATGACAACAGTCATCATTGCACAATAGTGAACTAGTTAGCCGTGTGGTTCCCGGCAGAGTAGAAATATATGGCTCTGGTAGTACAGAAAGGGTCGTGCTCCTGCAGTGGAGACTAGAAAGACCTGATGATAATGAATTTGTGTCCAGGTGTCCTCACGATGTTCCCTTCACCGGAATCAAGAGAGTTTCGCTCAATGGGAAAGAAACAAGAGTCATTGTTTGTCCCAATTACTACCTCGGGGTCGCCCTAGTGAACTAAAGAATAACCCTACAGTTGCATGCGTGCCTTTTCTTTATGTAGAGTTCCATTATTAAGTTATTCAGAGTTATATGTATTTTTAAACATTTTTACTAGGCCTTTTAGCTCGGTAAATTATGGCCGTTGCTATTTGTATAAATGAAAAAAAATATTTTCAAAAAATCATTACAACTTGACTATTTTTGGTTCAACGTGAAAGTTAGAAATGTCATAATTTTTATATAATAATATAACTATATAATAATATTTTCAAAACAAAATATTTTTTCGACTTTTAAAACTCATCAAAACTTTGTCTCTACTTATTTGGTTTTCGGGTACAACAGGCGGCACATCAAGTGTCACAATTTGACATAAAGGGACTCTACTCCAACGCAACAAAGCTGGTCCAATCGATGTGTTGTAGACTGTAGGTACGTGTTTGTGACAAGCCATAACATGTGATTTTTGATGCAGGATCACGGACGACATTCTGGCGATGGCGCGGCCCAGCACCGCCGGTATCGCTGCCAGGAACATCATTCAGCAGTTCCACAGGTAAGTACATTTTATTGCTTACTTCTATGACACGCTCACGATACGTGGTAAAACTAAAAGTTTAGATGCTATACACTACACAAAATGTAATTGTTTTTAAGTTGAATTTAAACAGGCGGACTTTTTAACCACCAGCCAAATTTTTGGAGCATATTCAGTCCATGATACTAAACTAGTTTCCATAAAAAGAATTGACGAAATACTAAAATATAAATTCGCCTAGCCTAACGGATTTTGTATGGGAGGACGAAAAATTTTTATCAATTTTTAATAACTTTTTTTATAGAAAGTAGCTCAGTATCATGGACTGAACTTGCTCCAAAAATTTGGCTGGTATTTAAAAAGTCATCCTGTATATGTATATTTATCGAAGAAGTAAGGAGTACCCAAAACTGGAGAGCATGCATGAAAAGAATAATGAGTGTTAACGTAGCGAAAGAGGTTTTACAAGGATCGTAGCAAGGTAGGCAAGGCAGAGCCATGAGCACAGGTATGTCGCTGCACAAGCGGAATAACATTTATGTCTACTACTACAAACAAAAGTAGAAGTATATCCGTGTACACCCGTGCCCGTGTGTGCGAGTTTCAGTGTTCAAAGTCATTAAACGCACCCGAGAATGGAGGAGAGGTGTGGGGTCGCCACTCGCGATATTGCGGGGAACGCTGCAAGTTTCCGTTCTTACTTTTTTACTTATTAATTCTGTGCCATGGGAAATAGGTATGTATGTATGGTTTGCCTAAAGCACAGTCCGGAATTTCCTAAGGTACGCGCAATATGCGTCCCCGTTCCCCGTCCCCGCACCTCTTCCCCGTTTTCACCTCGATGACTCACGTTGGCCGTCAAGAACCGGGGTAGAGGTGCGGGTGCGGGAAACGGGGACGCATATTGCGCGTACCTTAGGAGATTCCGTTCTGTTTACTCTTACTCTATTCTGTGCCTAAAGGAAGAGAATAAGAATTAAGTCCACCTTTTGTACCATTGTAGTCAATGGTGTAAATAGAGCTTTTTTTCAGTTGGGGGATCCGAACGGTAATCAACTTGCAGACCCCGGGCGAACACGCCAGCTGCGGCCCGCCGCTCACCAGCTCAGGGTTCACCTACGACCCCAACATCTTCATGGCCAACGATAGTAAGATATTCGTACAATATAGGATCAATTTTAAATATTATGTTACACTGAAAGACCGAAATCGCTTAAGTGGAAATAGTTGGCCACACAACACAACGCGTTCTGGCTTGCGGCTAATGTAAAATGGCCACGACGCGAAATTCAGGTCGTGGCCCTTATCAAAACGCTCACGCGACGCGTTGTGTTGTGGCAATTACAGAACGACCACAACGCGTTATAATATAATTCTACATAATCTGTGAAATTTTAAAGTATCTTGTTAATCTATACTAATATTATAAAGCTGAAGAGTTTGTTTGTTTGTTTGTTTGTTTGTTTGTTTGTTTGTTTGTTTGTTTGTTTGTTTGTTTGTTTGTTTGTTTGTTTGTTTGTTTGTTTGTTTGTTTGTTTGTTTGTTTGTTTGTTTGTTTGTTTGTTTGTTTGTTTGTTTGTTTGTTTGTTTGTTTGTTTGTTTGTTTGTTTGTTTGTTTGTTTGTTTGTTTGTTTGTTTGTTTGAACGCGCTAATCTCCGAAATTACTGGTTCGAATTGAATAATTCTTTTTGTGTTGGATAGTCCAGTTATCGAGGAAGGCTATAGGCTATATAACATCACGCTACGACCAATAGGAGCAAAGATGTAGTGGTAAATGTGTAAAAAACGGGAGAAATTATTTCATCTTTGAAGCCTTCCGTTGCGTGCGCCGTGAAAACGGTTCAAGATACACAAAAAATATGTATTAAAGAATAATAGCTCTTTTAATGATCTAAAAAACTATCCGCGATAGTATATGTCTATCTTTTAAGATTAACTCACAAAAACCGTTTTTATGGTACCTAATTTGGTCGAAATAATTTGTTTAAGTTGTATCAACATAATAATATTAATCTTTATTCAAATAAATATGTTGTTGGTTAAAAGTACTTCATCTATACTTTCTATACTAATATTATAAAGCGGAAGAGTTTGTTTGTTTGTTTGTTTGTTTGTTTAAACGCGCTAATCTCAGAAACTAATGGTCCGATTTGAAAAATTCTTTTTTTGTTGGGTAGTCCATTTATAGAGGAAGGCTTTAGGCTATATAACATTACGTTCCGAAAACCACGCGAACGAAGTCGCGGGCACAGCTAGTGCCATTATAAAGATCTAGTTAAAAACGCAGAATAAACACGTTTTTTGTATGACGACCCCCTTTAATTTTTAATTATTTTTTATTTTTAGAATTTGTTGTTATAGCGGCCACAGTAGTACATAAATCGGTGAAAATTTCAAGTATCTAGCTATTACGGTTCAAGAGATAGAGCTCTGTGACAGACGGACAGACAGACAGACAGACGGACCGACAGCGGAGTCTCAGTAATAGGGTCCCGTTTGCACCCTTTGGGTACGGAACCCTAAAAAACGAGCTAGTTCCAGTCTACGTCCAGTAGTCTTACCAAGTTTGTCCTACCAATAGGACTACTGGGAATTTTTGTACCAAAAACAACTTATGTTGTGACGTTAAAATGCAATTTCCAGTTTACTACTACAACTTCGCGTGGGCGGATTACGGCGAGGCCAGTCTCAGCGGGCTGCTGGACATGGCCAAAGTGCTGTCTTTCGCGCTGCAGGAGGGAAGGGTGGCCATACACTGTCATGCGGGTGAGATTGTCCTGAAACATATTAAAGACACGAAAACATTATTCTGTCATTCTGTGAGAACAGTAAGTAGACCTCACGAGCTCTTATAACCATACAATAACCCACACGTTCTTCTATCCCCTGGCTTAGCAAAGCCACTTCAGTGAAATTCATCCATATTACACGCTACAGCAAACGAAGAGGGAGGCCTAAATTAAGATAGCTCAATGTTGTAAAGATCTCAGTACGTGCGGCATCAATAGAAACGAGGTCCAGGAGAGACCAAAATTAAAGCTATGTGAGGGGGAGTGAAGTGGAAGCGATTAATGAGGAGAGCGAACCTGTTAATGAATGGGACAAACGCTAGGAGGTGATAAAAAGGTGGTATCATGGGTCTGATACTCAGTCAAAGAAATATGATATTTCTAGACAACACACCCTGCTGACCTGTGAAAATAACTACAAGCTGTTAACAGTCTAAACCGAATCCAAGGCCATCCTATTTACCGACCACTATATGAACCAGCCTTGGTGCTCGGGGTCCGCTACCTAACCTATTACCTAGGTGATTTCACGAGGTTACTGGCTCTGTGTAAAAACCAGTAACCTCGTCAAATCACCTAGATTAGGTAGCGGATCCCGAGCTCTGAAGCATAATCGCTGAGGATGCAACCGGGAATACGCTTGGATAATGATGGCCATATGAACCAACCGTCGACATTCTTAATTTAATCTTCTCTTCATCTTCAGGTCTAGGCAGAACTGGCGTGCTAATAGCTTGCTACCTGGTGTACTCCCTCCGCGTCCGAGCCAACGACGCCATCCGGCTGGTGCGGAAGAAACGCCCCAAGTCCGTGCAGACGTCCGGCCAGATCCTCTGTGTGCAGCAGTTCGAGCACTACCTGTTACCGCAGACTGTCATGTTTAGTTCCAAGTAAGAAATGCTGTTGTAACTTCAGAAGTCTTTTTGTTCCTCTATCATGTATAAGAAGAATTGGATCATTATCTGTCATCGCAGACTGCGATGTTCAATCACCTATATGTACTATTACAGTACCTATCTTATTAAAAACAGACACTTTACATTGTACGTATATTAAGTCATATTGTGGCATGTGTCTTCCGGCTTAGAATAGGTCCACTCCATCGTGTCCATCTCATCCTGTGGATGTCGTAAGAGGCGACTTAATAACTAGGCACAAAACATCTTGTGCTACAATTGCATTCCCAAAGAGAATTAAAAAAAAATTCAAAAAGTTCAAAAATCTTTATGGACCTACTTATTAAGCTTTAGAAAAAGCCTGTGGCAGGGGGACCCGCTCTTACCGTCTTATTATAAAAACAGGACTAACTTTGTTACTAGGTTTAAACCATTACTTATCCGCCCAAAATCAAGTTGACATTGACAGGTGAGATAGTGTGATATAACTAGATGTCGACTTGATTTGGGCGAGTAATGGTTTAAACCTAGTAACAAAGTTAGTCCTGTTTTTATAATAAGACGGTTAGTATTAACATTGTCCTAGTTTACAAATAGATTTTAAAAAATAAATTTATAGAGAGTTTTAGATCTATTGACATGTGTGTATATTGTGTTGTGTGTTTGTGAAAATGTGTGGGTGTGTAAGTGGGTGTGTACATGTGTGTGTGTGTGAGGGTGTTATGTATGTGAGTATATAATTAATATTGACTTTAGGCAGGCGATTGTTTAACTGTTCCGGCTATATCTTCTCGATTTCGCCTGGTCTTCGTCATCCTTGGGTGACCATTGACATGCAATAATATTTGGAGAAGAAAAGCGGTAAAGCGCTACCCGGCCTCTAAAGCAGCACAGCTGAGGATGCAACCGGAAAAGTGCTAGGTAAGATAAAGAAGAGATAGAAGAAGTAATATTAACTTTCGTCTGATCTTAACATGGTTCGCGTGTTAGCAGTGCCAATAAATCATCAGCATAAGTGAAGTTAGTTACAAGTGTTTCAGAACAGTGGCTGATCGTATGTACACGATTTAATAACGTTGGTGAACAACATTGGACGGTACTCCTTTGCTCTGTCAGTCAGTTGCAATAAACATTTTTTTTTAACTGATAAGATGTGGGAATAGGAGACTTTTCCCCTGAAGTTTATAGTTTATTTATTTATTTTATTTATTCAAGTACACTTGGAAATTTACAAACATACACATAAAAAAATAAGGAAAACATAGTACTTAGGTGCTACTTATTTCTAAAGAAATTTCTTCTAGTAGACCCGCGAGAGTTATCTTATTATAATTTCAGAGAGCCAGTAATGCTGACGAAGGAACACAAGACGGCCGAGTTCACGCTTCGCCAGCACCTGTACCGACAGAGGGCCACGTTACACGGTCTGGAAGAGAGAGCGTTCAAGGAAATACCCAAGGTTATTAGATGATCTAGCAAATATTGGAAGCTTCTCCACAGGGTTGTTTATCCCATTTCATTTGGGGTCAGCCCTCCTTGTAAGCTTTCTCCACAGGACACTAATCTGTGCTGTCATGGTATCATGAAAATATTGCAAAAAGTAATCTCACTTTGAGAGAAAAACATTTTTGCTGCCAACCAAACCAAAGTTATATCTAGCCTTTCATATTATATACCTTCTCTACCTGTTATTATAACGAGCCGTTTCTGTCCTAAATTCCCCGAGCTGGGCAAATGACTCCTTCTCTCGCTTCCATTCCTGTCTGTCCGTTGCTTTTAACCTCCACTCACTGTCATGAAAGTTAAGCTCGTCGCATGGTTGCACCATCCCATTCTTGGCCGGCCAGGCCTCGAGTCGTTCTTTACCTGTGAAATGTGGAAAGGTCGCGAAATGCAGGGTATTTGATGCTTGGCGCCATATAACGCTATAATGTGCCCTTGTCCTGATACTATATATAATTTAACACACCTTAAAAGTCTACTTTAAGTAGTTCTTTTTCTTTTAAGTTTCTAAGGCTATTTAAAAATTTTCATTTTTTTAATAATAGGTTTGACCAGTGCTTAGCTACGGTGACTGCCCGATCATTTGCCTCGGTAAGGTCCTGCATTGAGCAGGTGTAGGGCATTTGGTGATAATAGATAGGTGGACAGCATCGCAGTATAAGTAGTTAGCAAACAGATTCTATTTTAGGTACCATATAGTTTAATATATTTACTAACGTCCATTTCAGATAGTTTACTGCATCTGCGAACGTATCCTCAAGCTGTCCGGCTGTCAAAAAAGCGTGGGCCTTGACTTCCGGATCCGGAACCGGCCGTTCTACAAGGCCTTCCTCGTGTATCGACTGAAACAAACCAAGAAACCTGACCCTACTACGCCGGACGAAGCTCAAGCAGGTATAAAAATAAGAGTTGAGCACTAATATTGACTGAAGAAGAAAACTTTAGTGTTGAGGGTAGTTAAAACTTTTGTGTTTTATAGGTTGGGGTCGACGCCATATTATATGGAATGGAAGCCACAAATCGGGGGAGCCACAAGCCGTGGAGTAGAGTTTCAAATCATACCTACCAACATACATATTGTTAGTGGTTAGTGGCTGTTTTTCATGGCCGATTAGGTCAAACATGGACGAAAAAAAAATTATGGAGTCAACCATTTTCACTGAAAGTTCTAGAAGATCTTAATATCTGAAAAAAATGAGTTACCTAAATGGTTTAGGTAATTTAAATTCGGCTTTTAGCTCTTTAACTTTAGTAATGAGTTCCCAAAGCATTTCAGCTATAGCTACCAATGCAGTTTAGTAAATAAGGCTTTAGCTAAATAAGATCAAGTTTTAGTAATTGCTTTCTAAAATAATTTGCAGAAGTTTGGTAAAAATACCCGAACTACGTATTTTCCATAATGGTTAGCTGTAATACAGACAGTTCGGTTTTATTATTATAAACTAAAGTTAAATTTGACAAAGTTATGTTGCACTATAAAAACTAGATAGGTACGCCCCGCCCCGTTTGCGCTTGCCACGTTCGCGCTGCGTCACGTGATCCGATCCGCGCCATGTTTTTTTTTCTGTTGTGTTGTGTTGTACTGCGGCACAGAATACAGTAAGAGTAAACAGAAGGGACTCTTCTAAGGTACGCGCAATATACGTCCCTGTTCCCCGCACCCGCACCTCTCCCCCGGTTCTTGACGGCCAACGTGAGAATCGTGGCGAAAACGGGGGAGAGGTGCGGGGACGGGGAACGGGGACGCCTGGGTGACGCATATTGCGCGTACCTTAGGAGATTCCGGCCTGTGACTGCGGTGTGGCGTATTCGCGCTCCGTAAGGAAATATTTTTTCTATCTATTATCATCATCAACATTCACAACCTTGAACCTCCCATGGCTGGGAATAGGCCTCTCTCAATGAATGCCATTTACCATGGTCCTGAGCTACTCTCATCCACATTCGACCCGCGAATTTTCTAATGTCGTCTACCCATCTTGCCAACGGACTACCTATTTCTAACTATAATCTAAGTATGGCGTCTGCGGTCAACTGTGTTGTGTGTGTACCTATGTAGTGCTAAGTGTAGTTAATATTAGACTTAATCAGTGCTAATGTCAAATGGCCGACAACACAGGCTACAGCAACTCCTCCTGGCTTACAGCAAATTGCAACTGTTCTTTTTGGTCGAAAATTTGCTGTGAACTAATAGGAGAGCTAGCTAACTGTCGTCCGATTGCGACAGTGTTCAATTGAAATTAGCAGCAATCGAGGACTGATGGCATCCCATTATGTAATTTTTTAAAATATGTAAGGTAATAATAATGTAAAAAAGTAAGCATTTTACTACTTAAATAAATGCGTATGTTTAACTAAAACCTGTGTTCTCTTTACAGAAAATGTTGGTAGCTAAATACAATGTTTCGGGAGATTATTTTACTTATTTGGTTTCGCCATTCAAAATAGGGAACCAGATCTATAACTAATACATTCAAACCCCCCCCCCGAGTTAAAGGTAAGTTTTATTTAAACCAACATTGTATTCAGCTACCACCACCAGAGAGCTGACTTCAATGCTAGCGTTGCTGACTGAGGTATACGTAACTTTTTAATACAAAGGTTCATATTTCTAAGGCTAGCAGACCAATAGGTAGCTAACTTTTGTATGAAAATATGTATTTTAAAAGTTACTTATACATATGTAACAAAGATTGATCGTCAATTTTGTTACATCCACTATCAGTCTGCTCCCTAGCTGTGGGGGCCGCGCTTTGGCTACCAAACCTAACTTCAGCAAACTCTACTTAAGGTGAAGGGATAAGCAAATGGCCTTGAAGTGTGAAATAAATTGTTAAATTGTAAATATGGTGATATATATATACATATTTCCATATTGCTCTTCGTCATGCACTAGATAGCCCT
Organism: Acrobasis repandana; assembly: GCA_963576875.1. NCBI lineage: Eukaryota > Metazoa > Arthropoda > Insecta > Lepidoptera > Pyralidae > Acrobasis > Acrobasis repandana. The sequence continues at coordinate 8,898,797 of OY756238.1, forward strand.
TTAAATTATTTTATGAACCACCGTTGAAAGTATTTACATTAGTCCGCCTAGCTTTAAAACTTGCCTCCGCCAAAAGTGGCCACGGCAAGTTTTAAAGCTAGACGGATCACCAATAATAGTTTCAACGGCAGTTCATAAAATAATTTAAAAGGATATCTAGTGCATGACGAAGAGCAATATGGAAATTATCGCCATATTTACGAGTTAACAATTTATTTCACACTTCAAGGCCATTTGCTTACCTCTTCACCTTAAACAAACCAGCTTTAATACCTGAAAAGTTCTGCTAAAGTAACTGAACAATTGAGGTATAATATCACTATAGTAGTGCTACTCACACCAATTGGTTTAGGTACATAATCTTAAAATTAGTAAAACAATTGTGGAAGAAGAACTAAACAGACTGATGAAACACCCAAACTTATTAGCTAAAGTAGCTCAACTGTTTGGGTCAATTTACCTAGACTATTACCTAGGCTTTAGGAACAAGAGCTAAATAGTTGAGGAAGAATGACTAAAAAGACTAATGGAACACCCAAACTAATTAGCTAAAGTAGCTTAACAGGTACAGCTTAATTATATTTGCTAACTTTTCGTTCACCTCACCTGATTAATTCAGTAAGCATAAACCGAAAAATTTTGGTAAATTTTGCTTAACGTTTCATTTACTTTAACCCAACAATTATGTAACTTAATCTATACTGTTAGGGTGGATTTACCAAATGCTTGTTTAGAAACAGTTTGGTAGTCACCACAGCAACTAAACTGTTTAGTAAATATTTACTGCATTTTTTTCAGTATACCTTCAAGTGTGGCACATAGGCTGCATATGGAGTGCTAAACAGGCAATTGTTTTCTTCTAGATGCAGAACATGTCCCCACTCTGCCAATGATAGACTGGCGGGATCCTGTGGAGGAAGACATCGAAAGGAACCTGGAGACCGTGAGCAGGATCACGGGCAGCTCCTGTAATGGGAACGGGACCGTGCCTGCTGTACAGGTTCACGAGGTAAGACCAGTATATTTAGGAAATAAGCAAATACCCACTTTATGTAAAATGTCTCTTAGCTGAAAGAGAGCGGAGGAAAAGGGCTGCTAGGTGGCCCTACTAGTGGTAGGTAAACGCATACAAACATTTCTCAAAACTCCACGATAATGGAACTGTACTTAGTTCTAGGAAAGCCCTGAAGCTCTAAATGACAATGAATACTGCCTTAAATGCCGAAACGGACTAACTACCTATGTCAGGGTCCCTAGGAAAACATGGCTGGAGGCCTCAAGGGCCTTATTAACTATATTTGAAGGCCACTAGCCCAGAGAGGGGGTGGGGTGGGGTTGAAGAGAACAAAATGCTTGGTTTTGGGCCCTTAATAGATCCGGCCCTGCTTTTAATTGTCTGTACGTATAAACGTGGAAAATAATCCTTATTTCCAACAATTGTCCAGGCATTCGTTGTGGACCATCATAGTCTTCCAGAAGAGCGACAGAAGTACAAGAAGCAGCTTCGCATCGACATTAACCAGAGGAGGGAAGCCATCGCCAGGATAGACGACGAGGTAAGTCTTAATTAATTAGGACTTAAGGAACCACTTGATAGCCGTGAACTTTGTAGTCTAGAAACTAAGTATAGGTACATGAGTGCTAGTCCCTATTCTGTAGTATAGATACAAAAGAGGCAAAAAATGAGCAATATCGGTCAAGGAGTTGCCGAGATTGGGTTGTAAGAGTGGTCTTGAGATCACAGTTTGGAGCAAACACTTATTCATGCTATCACGCTTTACCAGTATAGTAAGATAAATTTATAAGGCAAGGTAAGGCCAAGAATCATGGTTATGCGGTTAGCACCCCATCACTATTTTGATCCCCTTTTCCCATCTTAACGCCCACCATCACGCTAAACGTGATGACACCATTTGGTCTTGTGGCCCTGGGCTATGTCTGCCCCGTTAAGGATTAAGACATGATAATGTATCTGAATTTCAGATGCGACTACCTCCGTGGTCCAGTGGTCAAGGCGTTTGCCTTGTGATCCGGAGGTTATGGGTTCAAATCCCACTGGGAAGCATACTTTGTGAAAAGTTGTTTTCAGTCTGGTTAGGATATTGCAGGCTTGAATCACCTGATTATCCGAAAAGAAAGATGATTCCGTGCTTCGGAAGGCACGTAAAGCTGTTGGTCCCGAACGCCATCTAGCGTTTGTACCTATCCCTAGGATTGGTTCTGGTCTACCCTTTGGGTTGCGGAGGTCAGACGGCAGTCGCTCTGTGTAAAAAACCAGTAACCTCGTCAAATCACCTAGGTAAGGTAGCGGACCCCGGGCCCTGAAGCGTAACCGCTGACGATGCAACCGGGAATACGCTTAGATGATGATGAATGTATCTGAATTTCAATGTCAAACCAAATTAGACTTTATAATCATTTCGAGCTCAATGTTTCCTGACACTGCAATGCGAACAAGTAGCGTAGCTAAAGCCCAGGTACGGCATACCTGACGATACCTAAGTGGTATAACACCACCTAAGTACCGTATAACCCATGCCGAAGCATGTATCACCAAGAGCCTCGCTTAAACCTTTTACGCCCTTTTTGAAGAATCTCATCATTTTTTGGGTTCCGTAAAAAAAAAAAAAGCGGAACCCTTATAGGATCACTTGTGCGTCTGTCTGTCCGTCCGTCTGTCTGTCCGTCTGTCTGTCATAGCCAATTTGCTCCGAATCTACTGGACCGAATCAGGTGAAATTTGGTAGGATGGTGTAATCCTATAACCCAAATACATATGTGCAAAGTTCTGTGGTGCAAAGTAAATAAATATTATTTAAAAAAAAGGGTCATTTTCGGGCGAAAAATTAGAAAATAAGAAAAAAGTTTTGCAAAACTTACTATGTTATATGTATATCAAATGAAAGGGCTTGTTATAAGGATCTCAAATATATTTTTGTTGTTATTGTAAAATAAAAAGTTTTGATTTTATTCAAGAAAGAAGACGAAAATTGACCATCCTGATCTACGAAAGAACTGAGCTTAAAATTTTGAAAAAAATACGAATTATAATTAATTGCTTGTAGATTACAGGAAAACCTTTAAGAATTCAATTAATTGTATGGAACCCTCTCCACGCGAGTTTAACACGCACTTGGCCGGTTTATTGACAATACATCATTGTCTCAGGGGAAAATCACGGCTAGGATATATGTATATCATTCCATGGTTTGTATTTCTTCAGGAGGACCCAGCAGTGCTGACGTGGCTGCTGTGCGAGTGGCTCGAAGGTCTGAAGAGCCCAGTGCTGGACCGGGACGACCTGTCAGTGATCGTAGGCCGTGGGCAGAACGTCGAGTCCTGTCTCTTGAGTCTCACAATGGTAAGAAACAGTTATACACTATCTTGGTTGCATTAATTACTGTGTCGCCTTGATGCCTTGAAGCCCGTTTCTAGGTCCACTTGTCGGCCTTTTGTCCTCTACGTTTTATTATAGAAATATTAGGCAGTAATTCGATTTTCAAGCAGAGCTCAATCAGCTAGTTATGCCAGAAGCTTAGAATATACTTCTGTGGCCAGAAGCAAAAAACCTAAAATGCATAGAGGAATGTAAACCTAAAATGTATAGGTAGCCAAAGTCAAGCTATGTCAAATACCTTGAAAAACAGGACACCAATGTTGGCCACTTCTACGCATGATATTCACGGCTGGACATAGGCATCATTCAAGGTTAGGGAGGCTGTGTTGCTCACCAAAAACCTAAACCGGCTTTTATCAAGTGAGATAGTGTGATTACTAGATGTCGGGAGTTTTTGGCGGGAAGTCAAGGGGTTCGGTTGGGGTTTGCTTTAAATTATTTAACAAATTGATTTTAGTGGTCTTTATAATATGAAATTGGTGTTGTTTGGTGTTATAATGCTCATGACATGAACAACGTGTGAAATAGTTAAAGTGGACAGTCATAGTAGGTAGGTACGGCTCTGTAGTGATATTTATTTTGCGGACTGTGTGGGCGTCTTCGGGCGTCGTCCGCCACTCAATCGTCTATGTAAACCAGTGGACTCGTATAGATTTGTCGCCAGAAGCTCTCTTGCAGCAGTCAAAGGCCTACACCACCCTTTGATTGTCTTGTTAGGATTAGGTAAGGTTAGAATTAGGAAAAAGAAAATTAAAGATAGGCTCTAAAGGACTTGTATCCAGAGCCGTAAAATTATTTAATAAAAAAAAAATACTAGATGTCAACTTAATTTGGGCGCGTAATGATTTAAAACTAGTAACAAAGTTAGTCCTGTTTTTATAACAAGACGGAAACAGTTCGTACCCACCGCTCAGCCATCGAACTTCTAAACCAACAATATTACTTCAACAGGAAGACGCAATGCTCTTGGAATACCTCCTCCGCTTCGTGACCCGCTTGCGCCCTCTGGCGGCAACAAAGAAAGTCGATATCCTCAAACGTCTGATCGCTTCCCTCACCCACCAGACCGTCATGGTCGGCGGACGCTGTCTTCCAACTCGCAAGGTAAGGCCTTCAAAATATATTTAACCTCACAGGCTTCGGCCCGGTGAGCGAGACCCCATGAGATATTACTGCAGTCTTCCGTGTTGTAGGTATATCAGTATACGAGGTTGCCTGGAAGAAATTACTTAGCGATAAGGCCGCCTTTTGCGCATTTCCTAAGTGCGCGCGCGCTACGTCGCGTCGCGTCGCGTCTCGGTATGAACTGACCCTTATGCATACGCAATGAAGGTAGATGGACATTATCGCGGCCCACCCATGACATAACTGACATATGCTCAGCAGACCTTTTGGTAAAATAACATTTGTGTCTACAGTACATCAGTGTATATAAAAAAAATCTTCTTCAAGGACTTCTCCAGACTCCGCGACGGTACTTGCAGCCAAGTCGTCAACTTCTTCTTGAGGACCATAGTGGAGTTGCAAAGGGATATGCTGAAGGCGGGAAAAGACGATTCCGATGTCGTCGTGCCGATACGGAGAATTAAAATAAAAGCTTGGAAATAATTTTGTATTTCAATTTAAACATGTACTTAAGTAAGTACTTACCTATATTTTTTAAAACAGTAGGTACCTCATTCTTTACCTAGTAACAATAACAAACAGCGAAACTACAGACATGTCTTGGACATGTAATAATACTCTATTTACATGTTAAAATCCACTAAAACTTTTAGGTTAAGTAGGTATAAAACTACCAAGACAATATAAAATATTCAAAGTACCTACCTAGGAACGTAATAAACAAACAGGTAGGTAATTAAAATGGACGAGCGTAGGTACATAAAATACAAATCTTGGAAATATTAGGTACTAGCGGACTAGGTAGGTAGGTACCTAGGAAGGAGCTTAGATCAAAAATAAGTAATTCTTTGAGCGAAAATAAGACATGTAGTAGATACAAGTACCAGTAGGTACAAGTACCAAAACTACACGTCTTATTTTCACTCAAAGAACAATATTTAATATATCCTTTCACTATTCGATACTAGGTGGCACTAGTGTTGTTGTTGTTTTGTGTTGCACGAAATCAATTGCTTATGGCGTACATAACGTATGAATAACTTAGCAAGATAAAGAAGTTTTAAGGCCGTACCTGAATGTCAAAAGTGGCAGTTTTTCGCAAATGTGCGTAGTAAAGCTTAACGTTCTCACTTTAAACTGTAAACAGTAGTTCATAAAATACTTTGAAGGGATATCTAGGACTTGGTAGTTGCAAAATTTTAAATAATGTCTCCGTTTTCTTTGAAATGATTTATTTTATTGAAATGATTAATTTTCCGGGGTCCAGTGCTGCCCCCATTTAAAATAAATCATTTCAAAGAAAACGGAGACATTATTTAAAATTTTGCTACTATCAAATCCTAGATAACCCTTCAAAGTATTTTATGAACTACTGTTTACAGTTTAAAGTGAGAACGTTAAGCTTTACTAAGCACATTTGCGAAAAACGGCCACTTTTCGCAAATGTGCGTAGTAAAGCAAAAAATGATTTATTTTAAATGGGGGCAGCACTGGACCCCGAAAAATTCAAGTACAGCCTTAAAGCTTTTTTCCTTTATTTCTTGGCTATTTTAAAAACAAATACAATGATAACACAAAATACCTGTGAAAAATACTAACTCGGAAATAAAGTGACGTGACATATTAAATCACCCACCATGTATTTTTTGACGTTTTGTTGTGCCCGTGTCATCGTTGCGGCTTACACGTTACACGTCGTCGTTTTGCATTATTTACTATATTTTACACCAGAATCTTATCAGAATTGTAGTATTCAGTGTTAGCATTTTTTCATTTTTTAACCATGTCGTCTGTTGAAGAAACGGCTCAGCTGAAAGCAGGGCATCCCCCAGCAGGTGAGTAGAATACCTGGTTCTTTGTTTACATGAATTAATGCAGCAAAAATATGAAAACCAGTTGTTTATCTAACTTAAAACCTTTTTATGACCATATGGTAATCTGATACCTAATCCAAGATGTATAATCTTAAATGTTAGACAATTTAGGGTATGCTTTAAGTCGTCCACGTAAATAATTTATTGTTTTTTGTATCAAAGATTCCATGATTGCTACAAAAATGACCTTGATACATGCCGTCACACTTATTTACGTGTTAAATCTCTTATTACCCACCTTCCAAACGATTTTTAAAACAAAAGATACGCAAGGTCACACTGATTATTTTGTAAAAGATAAAATTAAGAGATAATAATAAACTATAGGAATAGGTGCATCTACTTGTGAAATACCTAAATAATATCTAATTGATTAATACTAAACAATATCTAATCATATCAGCATAAGTGAAGTATTGTTTACATGTCTTTGTTCTATAGATTCTTTACATTGCTTCGAGTAGCTTTTTTATTGAATATAATTATATATGTATATATACAGGAAGAAAGCATAGGAGTTTATTATTCTTATAAGCATGACCTGAACATAGTTATCTATCATACAAACACACAGACCTATTGCCATATTGATAAAAAATCTGCCCACAAATCAGTTATAATAGTGAGTAATCTAAGTTTTTTAATTAATTTGACAGAAAAATCAGTGCTCCTAAATTCAATAGCATTTTACTTTGGTGCCTGAGGGGTTAATGAGTACAGACTTAATTAATATGGCGGTTAGTGTTTTATTATTATATGTAGTATCATTTATTATTCTAATTATATTTCAGATTATATTTTTTGATAAACTCTTTTTAATAAATCCTTTTTTTTTCTAAAATCCACAGTGAAGGCTGGAGGCATGAGAATCACACAGCACAAGACCCCACACACAAAAGAAACAGGCAAGGAGCCTGCAAATGAGGACCTCACTGGACTCTCTGGTCCTTCTCCAGTGCCATCCAACCCAGTATCTATAGCTGGAGCACCAAACCGGGGTAACGCAGATTTCACTCCGGAGGCTGCTCAAGTGGCTCACAGCCCTAAGCCTCCATCGCATATTAGCATGAGACCAAACATCAACATCCAACAACCCAGGAAGTAGACATATTCTAGTGATGGATCGACTTGAAAACATTAGAATTTTACTATGAATTTTCCCAAATTCCTAAATGTTAGGGAATATTGAATGTTAAATTCTAATATTATTAGTCTGACCCTTAACTATTTAAGGCATATATGTCTTCAAATTTAGAGGCATCTATACTTTTATTTTTGAAGAATATATGCCTTCCATTTTAGAGGCATTTATGCTTACAATTTGGAACCAAATATGCCTCTTTGAGAGACATTACTGCTTTCAATTTGGAAGCATATGTGCCTTCAATTTCGGGGCATATTTCATCAACTAGGTTATATTAGGTGTTTGATAATGGCATCACATTTCGATGTCAGATTTACAGCTATAATAAAATTTTAAAATCTCTTTTTTCTTCTTTTTTTTCAATTTTAACTTAAAAATTGAAGTTTTGAAAGCAAAGTTTATTAACCATAATATTTTAAACTAGGTACTACAACACAGCTGTACAAATAAACAAATACAAACATATGTTACATCCTTTGTCATACTATTCTATAGGTTCTTTTTTCTGTAGGTTTTTACATGCCTTAATTGTGTCAGAAATATGTTTTTATCAATTTATTTTAGATTTAGTTGTACAAAGCTACACCATAATTAAACATAATCTCCACGCGAGCGAAGCCATCGCGGAAACTTATTGTAGAATATTGCCAAAATGCTATATCAAATGCTGTCCTGTGATTGACAAATAAAATTGGCAAACACCTAATATAAACTGTATGCCCGCATTAAAACAATCAGTAAGATTGAATAAGAGATATTGTACATTATAAGTCGAGAATTTATTTATTGTTAGTACCAATACTGGCAAACTTCATATCTCTTTACTAACATTAAAAAAAAACTTTTTTCTTTACATTTTGAATTGTTTTGACTGTTGTTCGCTCAATTCTCTTCTTTATTTAAATAAGTACTAACATGAAAAAAATTATAAAATTACAATAAGTATCTACCTACATTAATTGTATATTGTAGATATAATTAGGATGTAATTCAGTGAAATTACAGCGTCAAAAATATTTGAGATAAGATTTGATTTAGACCACATTTACAATTGCAAAAAAAAAAAATTTGAAAATATATTATTGAAATACCTACGTATATCAAAAAATATCATGAAAAAAATTGTACTTAAATTTTAATTCGACTAGCAATAACTGTGTGTATTTTTATTTTATTTGCTTTGTTGGAATTTATTTTAAAGGTTATAAATTTACCTATTACTAACTGGATTTATTGGTGCTAGAACCAAGATTGATTGCATTTTGTTTACATTCCTGAGTTTTGAAAATATGTACTTTATACTTTTTTCACATGGTTCTTTTACATGGTAATGGGACCATATTTTTATAGTTATTATTTTTCTTCTTAGTTATTTTTTAATACATGATTTAAATAAAACTGAGTTTCATTTCATCATTATATTCATTAAAAAAATAAAAATATTGTTTCCGAAACATGATATTTTAATAAAGTAACAATATGTGAATAACAATAAAAGTTTGAATAACACGATTTACATATTAAATGTATTTAAAACAATAAATAATATTAAACTAGTGTACATAATAAGAAAATATTTATTAAGTGCAAGTTCATTAGTTTTTTTTTTAGGAATCAATACCACATTCATTTTACGTACTTGTAAATATTTTATAAGGAAATGGACCCTCTGGTAACAAGATTGATCTATCCTAGCATAGTCCGACCAATGAAAGCTGTCCCTGAAAAACCGCGGCAAAAATACACATTTTGAATCCTTTTTAGGGTTCCGTACCCGAAGGGTGCAAACGGGACCCCATTACTGAGACTCCGCTGTCTGTCCGTCTGTCACAGGGCTCTATCTCTTGAACCGTAATAGCTAGACACCAGAAAGTCACCGATTATGTAATACTGTGGCCGCTATAACAAATACTAAAAATAAAAAAAGTTGAAAATTAAAGGGGGTCGTCATAGAAAATACGTGTTTTTTTCAGCGTTTTTAACTCGATCTGTCACAGGGCTCTATCTCTTGAACCGACACTTGAGCTAGACACCTGAAATTTTTACCGATTATGTATTACTATGACCACTATAACAACAAATACTAAAAATAAGATAAAGTTAATAATTAAAGGGGGTCATCATACAAGAAATGTGTTTCTTCAGCGTTTTAAAACATTGTACGGTGGTACGGAACCCTTCATGTACGAGTCCGACTCGCACTTGCCCGTTTATTAATATAAATCACATTCCTATTATACATACATTAAATAAATTACATACATACCTACTTACATATACAATTTTAAATAACATTAAAAACTTAACTTAAAAGTGTCATCTGTATACCTATAAAGAATGCAAACATTTAAAAATGATTTTGCCGCGATTTTTCAGAGCTTTTCTTGGCCTAGCCAGAATAGGGAGAACCTACCATTTCCCAACAGGGCACCCCTTTTAACATATCAGGGGCCTCTAAAGAAGCTATGACTAGATCCGTTATTATGATAGATCTGGTACATAATTATTTTATTTACATAAAAAACAACCGACTTCATTTTCTCCAAGGAGTTTATTCCATATCTCCAAAGTTCTCTCCCCAACTTCATATTCATTAAATTAATATGGGACCAATTAGATAGTAATGGTTTATAAATAAAAAAGAATCATCAAAATCGGTTCACATTTGGCGAAGATGTAACATACCTACATCCAAAAAAACGGGTCAAATTGATAACCTCCTTTTTTCTTTATCAGCCTATACAGTCCACTGCTTGACTAAAGGCCTCTCGCGATAAAGGATGGATTTGCTTTCAATCACCACGCCGAGACCTCTCCAACCCGCCTGGTCAGCGTGGAGAGTGTAGGCCAAATCCTTCCTTTATCGGGAAAGGCCTTCAGTCCAGCAGTGGACTGTATAGACTGATTAAGAAAACACAAAAATCTTTATTGCACCAAATAACATTTACAAATACAAAGTACTGCTTTGGCTAATATATGGCTCTGGCAGTACAGAGAGGGTCGTGCTCCTGCAGTGGAGACTAAAAAAGCCCTCATGATGATGATCACACTGAGCAGACTGGTTGGTGATCGCAGGAGAGGGTGTCAAGTCGTTGCGCAGAGGAAGCTGCTGTCCGTACCCTTTATTTGTACCTCAATAGTCGCCTCTTACGACATCCGTGGGGGAAAGGAGTGGTGACAAATTATATTCTACTCTGCTGTCACCACACGGACGTCCTCCTTTTTTTGAATCGGTTAAAAGAATGCAGGATTTGCTTACAAAGTAGCACACTGGCACAAAATCAAAGTTTGTAAAATAGATATCAAGTTCGTTCCGCTTGTTCCGTTCCGGGGAGCGATACCTTGCATATCGCGAGGACATTAGTATCATTGGTACATTTTGTAGCACTAGTGATATTTTAAAATATTCAATGCATGATGTTATGGTTCTTCCGCGATGGCATCACTGTGCCGTTCATTGGAAGGCCGCTTGTTCTTGGTAAACATTGTGTTGTAAATCTGAAATTAATCATTTTAGGGTTTTTATGTGAGATACCAAAGTATAGGTATATAGTGAATAGTCCGGATTCGCATACATGCATATTATCACGCCTGTTTCCCACAGGGGTAGACAGAGACTATGGACCTCCACTTGCTACGATCGTGACAGACCTCTTTCGCATCATCTACACTCATATATTTTACCGGCATCTCAGTCTCATATAAAACAAATGCGAGAATGAGTAGCACCGCTACATCATTCGTTCCACCTGTTGAGAAGTTACCATATTTGGCAGGCAGCGAACTGCCTTGGTCAATCTGGATGTGCCTTAACAGATTGAGGTTAGACCCCCCCCCCCCCCCTCCGCCTAAAAAAGGCCGTAGTTCGGGACATAGGGAGGGCGCATGAGGATGAACCCTATCAAAATCAGTTAGAAACTGAGCACTTCAAACCTCCACAATGTTGTGTTCACGTACTTAAATATGACTTGCCTCTAGTTCCGAACGCATGGGCCGCATGTCGGGAGAATATATTTCGCCTGAAACAGAAAAGTAGGTAAGTGAAAATAAGCATCTAGCTATCTGATAGCAGGTCTGTGTCAATCCCCGTTTAGGTATCGAAAATATACCTACCTACATTATTACTAAGAGCGCGGCGGCCCCACGGAGTGGTAAATTCAGTTATACGAATCGTTTGTCCAGAGTAATAAGAATGAAATTGTCTGTCCTGCAATGGATGTCTAGGTATCTAAACGAAAAGGTGCTGAGTTCTGACGTGAGCTAAATTAAACCATATCGCTAACACATTGAGTAGATATTTCTTTGAATTTCTTTGCTGAGTGAGACTTCTGTACGGAGTAGGTACTAGTATTCTATTCTGTGCTAATTAGGGATGATGACTGGGTCGGAAAAGTATTATTCTAATTCGTCCGTTAGTTAGATTGTCCAAAAATAATGTACCTACCCATTTTATCAGTTTATCAAAAAAGTAAAAATTCACAAAGATACAGAGTATTAAAGTTCGAGAGTGGGGGCTTGTGACGTCACCGATGTGTAAAAATCGTACGAAAGCGTGACGTCCTGCGAAATTTAAATGCGCTTCGTTATTTATTGTTTCTCAGAGTACCTTTTCAGTCATCATGCGTATTGAACGGGACAAAACAGTGATATGTGTTGTCTCCTCTAGTTTTACATAATAGCTCTTTGGTTGTGACATAGTCTAGTTCATAGCTATGAACACACTCACAGTCTAGGTTTATTAGTTTTTTCACACACACGCTGTGTGAAAAAAACGCACGACAGACCCATATTGACAGACGTGCTCTGCAGTGGTGGAGACTAAAAGAAAGACCCGATGATGATGACAGTGCCAGTACTTACTCTTTTTAGATGTACCTGCAATTTTTTCAAGCTGCAATAAAAATAAAATTCAATTAGTAAGAGTTCAAAAATATTTTGGGTTGTAGTGTAGTAGTGGGTATATGTCAACCTTTTATATGTGTGTTACATATTATATATGCCAATAAAGCCTGGAGTACGTCAGAAAGCTTCGATCGTTTGACTTGGTCTCACACCTCCCACCTTTACATAGCGACCCTGCCAGTCGGTGCCTCCGTGCACCGGCGGTACGGCTGTGCGCTCGCGCCGTCCGCATAAATCAAAATAAATTAGAAAAACTATTAAAATGTATAAATAAGTGTTGCGCATAAACTTTAAATAAAAATCAGGCAAGAAGAATGAAGATTTAAAGGCTCAAGGAAGAATAAAAACATATAATATTAACAAATACGATTTATGAAGAAACATGAAGAAATATTAAGTAAATTAGTAAAAATAAAATGAAGATTATTATGAAGGTAACGAGAAGAAATAAAGTTGATCGAAGAGAATAAATAATGCTGAAGAAGAATAGTATTTATGACGTCAAATAAATAATTATAAAGTAAGAAAAGAGAAAAAAGAAAATTTTGTTTGACCGGTGTCCAGGACGAAAAAAAAGAGAAGATAGATGTCCAGGGTTATCCCGGCCCATCTAGCTTGCAGCAGCCGCAGCAGTCAAGGAGGAGACATCAGCATTGAGATCGTCATCAGGCGACAGGCGATAAGGAAAATCACAGGATTTGACAACCACGGTCAAGACACGAGATACGTTCTTAAGAAGTAGTATCCCTTTATTAAATACCTAGTAAATAACTTGAAAAGATAGTAGATACAAGATTTTGATAAGTTTATTTTTTTTATTTTTTGTCGGAGTAGTTTTATACAATTTTTATACATTTTTTACATCTTTTTACAAGGTTTCTCTTATTGATTTTTTTTATTCATTGTGAATTTCGATAAAATATAATGACGGATAATTTTGATCTTGAAACGGCTATTGCTCTCTTGCCTATTATGAAAAATAATGAAGAAAAGACTATTATATCGTTAATTGACAATATAGAATTCTACAGTACTACTTTAAATAGACTCTCTCAACAATTTTTAATTAAATTCGTTTTGAAAACTCAATTATCAGAACAAGCAAAATTTATTTTAAATCAAAGTTATAGTGATGTAAATAGTTTAATAAATGACATGAAACAATTGCTTTTGCCAAAAAAGTGTCCTATACTTTTGCAAACTAAATTACTAAATTCGAAACAGGGTTTACGATCAATAAAACAATACGGATCAGAAATAGAAAATCTTTTTGTAGAATTAACTTTGGCACAATCCGATGGCGACAAAACAAAAATCGAAATACTTCGTCCTATAAATGAAAAAAATGCCATTAATTGTTTTTGTAAAGGTCTCAATAATTTCAGATTATATGTTATCATTTCTAGTCAAAAATATAAATCATTGTCACAATGCATTCAGGCAGCTATCGATGAAAGTACACTCATGGCTTATAATAAAGTTTCTTTTCAAAAACATCAACATAACATAAATTATAACAATTCAGGATATTGTCGTTCCCCAAAAACGAAAGTGGCGTTTACGAAAAATTATCAGACAGAAAGTTGCAGAAGCATGACGACATCCATACCTAAACGTCGTACACGTGCAATGCTCACGTTCCGTCGACTCAGCAGACGCCGCCGGTCGAGGAATCTACCTGCAGCGAATCTCATTACGATGTTTTTGATTATGATTTGGAACTACCTAAATTATTTTATATTGACGACTATAGGTTAAAAAATGAAAAAGAGATACATTTAGATAAGGAATTAAATATTTATAAAAATGCTCTAAAATCAAACAAAAAGAAACCCAAACGGACAAAAATAAATAAAAAATCGTGTAAACGAGTAAAACCGGATATGACAAATAAACATAGAAATAAATTAAATAAAAATATATTAAAAAGAGTAGTAAGTTTTACTAATAAAATAAATATGCTAAGAAAAATTAAAATAAATAATGTTAAATGTAGAAAAGAAAATATAAAGTTAATGAGCAAAATAATGAATAAAATGCGAAAAATATATATTTTGAGAAAAATATATATTTTGAGAAAAATGAATATGATGATCATTGTTAAAGGCGAAAATATTAGTAAGAAAATAAATGAAATGAAGTATAAGAAAACATTAAATTGTTTAGATAAATACTTGAATACGAATACTAATTTTAACATAAGAAAATCCTATATAGATAATATAAAAACAACAAAGTGTACAGTAAGAGATCAGTAGGAGTTACTTAGATATAAATTAAAATAAATGTGTATTTATACTTAAATTCAAATTATTATTTTTTTGTGGTGTATCTAACTTTACCTGTATTTAAATGATATTGCGTATTTTGTAATAGATAAAGGTAATAATAAAAAGTATAAATTCAAGTTAAAAAAGCAAGAATTTTCATATTACTATCATGTTAATTGAAGTATGATATAATTTAATTGAATGTAAACTTATTTAGAACTAGCTGTGCCCGCGACTTCGTTCGCGTGGTTGTCGGAATGTTATATAGCCTAAAGCCTTCCTCTATAAATGGACTACCCAACAAAAAAAGAATTTTTCAAATCGGACCATTAGTTCCTGAGATTAGCGCGTTTAAACAAACAAACAAACAAACTCTTCCGCTTTATAATATTAGTATAGATGTGTGTGATATGATAAGTAACTGCATTCCTCCACCCAACTTGCATCGGTGTACTATTACGAAGGAGTGATTCAATCTGTTTGTCTGATAGTTCTTTGAAATGAAGTGTTTGAATTTTGATTTGTTGTTCTTATTTGAAAAAGTTATTTGATGTTTGAAATCGTGAATATTGATTTTTTATTTAAAATGAGGGGAGGTGTAGTGTAGTAGTGGGTATATGTCAACCTTTTATATGTGTGTTACATATTATATATGCCAATAAAGCCTGGAGTACGTCAGTAAGCTTCGATCGTTTGACTTGGTCTCACACCTCCCACCTTTACAAGGTATTTGTTTAATTTCACATTGAAACTAGCTAGCTTGTTTTGAATTTTGCTTCTCCGCTTCTTAGAAAAGATTTGGTGAACTGGAACCCGGGCTCCGAAGCAGCACAATTGCGGATGCACATAGCTGGTAACACGCTGACATAAAGATAAGAGCAGAAGGCAAACCGACTTACCATATCCGTAGTACTCGACTTGTAGTACCGCGAGGCGTTCACAGACAGGTTTTGGTCACTGTTTTCTGCAAATCATACAAAAATTGGTTCAAAATGTAAACACAGAGATTGGTAAAGTCAGGATTTTGTTTGAGAAAAACGTGTTACTTGCGTGTGAATACTCACGGATTGTTCCCCATATATACTCCACATTTGGGTTACTCGTCGTGGACTACGACTGCTAAAGTTTTATAGAGTCCAACCTTCTTCCCCCAAACTGAGTCTGTTTGGGGGAAGAAGGTTGGACTCTATATATACTCTGAATCATCAGGTAGTGAAGTGCTACACTTACTATTCTTCTCCCAAACAGACTCAAATCATCAGGTAGTGAAGTGCTACACTTACAGTTCTTCCCCCAAACAGACTCAAATCATCAGGTAGTGAAGTGCTACACTTACTGTTCTTCTCCCAAACAGACTCAAATCATCAGGTAGTGAAGTGCTACACTTACAGTTCTTCCCCCAAACAGACTCAAATCATCAGGTAGTGAAGTGCCACACTTACGGTTCTTCCCCCAAACAGACTCCCTGTAGTTGACTCGTCGAGGCCCCCGGCGTCGCTTCCGTGGCCTCCGCACGATCGTTCGACCAGACTCATTAGACAGCTTGTGAACCACTTTGTGGTAAAGACATCGAGACGACGCATTCGAAACCTAGAAAATTCAGAATCTTGAATTTGACGTCCTTCCACAGCTTTATTTTCCAGCCAAGTCTTGGGGACTTGCTATGGGGACAGTTATGGCACTCACAGTACAGATGTGAGGGGTGTGAGTTCGAATCTCACTCATGGCGAAATTTTTCATCATATATTTTTAAACTAGATATTGTTCAAAGCATTGTATCTATCTATATTTAAGAGCTAACCGTTGTCGGTGCAATATGAATTCTCTTCCATCTGTCTCTAAGCATTGTAATTCTGTATAAATCATTAAATAAATTAAAACCTACTTAGGGATGATGACTGCGTCAGAAAAGTATTATTCTAATTAGTCCGTTATTTAGATTATCCAAAAATAATGTACCCATATTTTTCAGTTTATCAAAAAAGTAAAAATTTACAAAGATACAGAGTATCTAAGTTCCATAGTGGGGGCTTATGACGTGACCGATTTGTAAAAAACGTACGAAAGCGTGACGTCATGCGAAATTTAAATGCGCTGTATCTTCGTTATTTATTGTTTCTCAGAGAAAAGAAAAAATACGTGTACAATATTTTTTAATAATCTAACCGATGGGCCAAAAATAATTTTACAGTCATTATGCGTATTCAATTAAGTTAATTACCTATCACACTTTTAAATAATGGGTGTGATGTGGAAATTCGTCAGGTGATTCGGAGTGAGTGGCAGGCTTGTGTCACTCCCCGTTTAGGTATCGAAAATGTACCTACATTATTACTATGCGCGCAGCGGCCCCTCCGGGTGGTAAACTCAGTTATACGAATCGTTTGTCCAGAGTAATAAGAATGAAATTGGCTTGCAATGGATGTCTAGATATTTATACGAAAAGGTGCTGAGTTCCGACGTGAGCTAAATTAAACATATCGCTACCACATTGAGTAGATATTTCTTTGAATTTCTTTGCTGAGTGAGACGTCTGTACGTTAGTATTATTTATTCTGTGGTAACGGTAACGCAATCGGAAGTGCACTCACAGTACAGATGTGAGGAGCGTGAGTTCTAATCATTCGTGGCGAAATTTTGCTTAACATTATTTTAATTTAGCTACCCAAATTTCAAGATAGAGAAAAGAGCAAATAAAGGCAAGTACAGTTTTCTTTGTGACACGATAAATTTATTAAAAACAAAATAGAAGGAAAAAAAGAAACAAAAAGAGGAAAGGGTAGATAGATAGGATAGATTGCTGTGCGATAAGGCCACCTTTTGTATGCTAAAATTTATCTCTATAATTTGTGTCTTATTTGTTTAATTGTGTGCAATAAAGAGTAAAATAAATAAATAAATAGACCAAGAAGAATGTATAGATCAAGTAAAGGAGAAAGTTGACGCCATGTCGTCTAGGGTTGGATCTCATCTATCAGCACGGAACAGCACTTTCCTATGCTGATATCCTTTTCTGTCGCTCAGAACAGTAATTTGCTAGAGCGAGAGAGGGCGACAGAAAAGGATATCAGCAAATGTGCTGTTCCGTGCTGATAGATGAGATCCAACCCTTATACCTAAGGAGGTCAAAAGGATGGCTCAGGAGAGGGAAACATAGAAACTACTCCACCTACAAGAACGTAGTAGTAGCCGTAGATAGAGACGATGAGTCCATGGGGCCCAGAACCAAAATCCTTTGTGACTGAGATTTCAACGCGTCTCCGCGATGTTACAGGCGATCCAAGGGCGCAGCTGCTTTGCACAAAAGATTTCTATCGCAGTGCAGAGGGGTAATGCTGCCAGCTTTTTGGGTACCCTGCCTCGCGGCAAGGCGTTGGAGTCTCTTTTTTATTTTTATTTCATTTGAATTTTTAGTGTGTGCAATAAAAATTATGGTTATAAAAAGTCAAGTCAAAACAAATACTTTTTTTCTAAACGTCAAAACGAACATTTTCTATGGGATTTCTATGAAAAACGCACGGTGTGACGTCATGACGTCACGGTGTGGAGTCAAATAGCGCTCCTAATATCAGTTTTTCGTTAACGTTCAAAATGGATACGATTGAACGAGCAAGCAAAGCGAGCGAGGGCTATAATTCAAGTTGGGGCGAAAACACATTGTGTGTATGTATGTATTGTTTGTTCCGCGATAACTGCCGAACCGATGGTCCGATTTTGATGAAATTTGGTAGGCATGTAGGAAATATCAACAGAATTTTCAAGTTCATTGGGCATCAAAATCGGTTCAGTAGTTTTTGAAATATTAATAAAAAATCCCGAGGTATAAGTTCGCGGCGAACTACTAGTTAATAACAAGTGACATTATTTTGTGACGTTTTATTCTCTTCTCAGTATCAAATAATTTATTTTAGACCCAGGAAACTACCCAAATAGAAAGTTTCCTTACCAGTTCACATTGTACGTCGTCGATTTCATCCTCCATGATGTCTAGCTCGTCGGTGTCCTTGGCCGGCACGATCAGCAGCTTTGTCTCGGGGCAGGTGCTGCTCACCATCAGCTGCGAGGACTTGGGGAAGATCAGGCGGTGGGCGGTTCTAAATGGTATTCAAAAATATTACTATACTCTGTGAGCTGTAGACCACGCGAGTCTGTGTTTGTATAGCCCTGTACCACAGCAGCGACACTGCCTGTACGTGAGAGTTCGAACGACGGTGACCTTGAGCTCGGAGCTCGTAACGCTAAGGTTGATACTTAACCGAAATGGAGTATCGTGCGGTGCGTGAGAGAGACGCGAACTAGGTACCAGCCCTCGGCCAAAGCAGTCAGCGATAGCTCGTTTCACGCCCCGCGCGCCTCTCAAGGCTTCCTCGCACATCCAGCCACCCAGCCAGACATGCTTAGGTGTTTGTTTTCGCGTAGTGTATATATTCTTTGCCCGTACTGAGTAGATATCGATAGAATAGAGTCACATTCTGACTCCTTGAAGTTTATCGGATGAAAAAGTTGTTTGGAAAAAAAAAGTTGCGTCGTAATAAGGGTACCTAAATAACAAAAAAGTTTTATTTAACGTGTGTCACGGAGATGCAAATGTTGCGCTGGATATGCGGAGTAACACGGAGAGGTCGCGTGAGAAACACCCGCATCAGCGGCAGTATTCATATCCGTGACATAGCAGACAAACTGCAGGAAAATCGCCTACGCTGGCACGGTCATGTCTTGCGGAAACCGGCAAGCTACGTGGGAAACAAATGTATAGCCATGCCGCCTCCGCCGGGCCCGGCAATAGTGGGAGACCCAAGAAGTGATGGCTTCACGTTGTCAAGGATGATATGCGTGCCAATGGTCTTACAACCAAGGATGCTCAATACCGTGCGAAGTGGATAAGGAAAAGCCGGAAAGCGGGCTCCGGGCTTCGCAGCGTTGCAGCTGTGGATGCAACTGGGAATGCGCTGAGATGAGAGAGAGAGAGAAAGAGAGAACAAAAACGTTTTATTCAAATATTTTCGAAATGGCTAAAATATGATATTTTTACTTTTACAATCCCCATATTTCCGCCATTTTGAAAAATTTCGAAAAGCTGACTCGACAAAAAAAATCTACATTGTCGAACCCGCTTACAAAATTTCACGAGAATCGGTTGGAAAATGCGAACTGAAAACTGGGATACGGACACACCAAAAATTTTTGGCGAAGCTTAACGGAAACATTCGTTCGCTTCCCTCACTCGGTCAAATAAAGTAGTGAAGGTAGGAAGGGAGGTAGAAAGAGAGAAGAAAGAGTTGTACCTATAGTGAAGATTGAAGCGGTGGTGGCGAAGGGGTTTAGGCATGGCTATACGCATGTGAGGCATCAGTTCAATCCTCACTAGGCGTGACTTGTACGATCAAGTGCCAAAGTCCATTCATAGCTATAAGATTTTAATCGCTTCTTCTTGGCTTCCACATAACTCACTCATACCAATTATAAAATTCAAAATATCTTTATTATCATAGGGTGAGGCTACACGGGCGGGTCTCCCGCCGCGGGAAACTGCTCGACAAAGCTGCCGCAGACCATCAAACTACACGGGACGCGGTTTATCGCTGCCTTTTGTTCATTTCAACATGGATCCGCCAATGATAACTGCGCTTGCAGCTCTCATATTAATAGAATTATTAAAAAATAAAGTAAAGCGCAATGTGTGGGTGGAACCAGTGTTAAGTAATCATTTAACTTTGGGAATATTTCATTCAATGTTTAGTGCACACCGCGATAACCCTCATAAGTTCTTCTCATACTACAGAATGTCTGTGAACTTATTTGATGAACTTCTATCAATTATAAGCCAACGTATCAAGAAACAGGATACAAATATGCGGTTATCAGCGGCGGTTTGACGCTGCATGCGGCGGTCGTATTTCTCCCGCCTGTGAGCCGCGACGGGAAACCGCGCAGTGTAGTATGAAGCATACAACTTTATATTAAATTGTGTCCAGTGCGGTTCAGAAGCGGTTTTCCGCGGCGGGAGACCCGCCCGTGTAGCCTCACCCATAGGATATTTATAATATCTCTTAATAACAGTCAATTTCTTTTGTTTTGCACAAATGTTGACGTCAAATCGTTACTACAGCTAAGTTTAGTGCCGCTTGCTAGGCGCCAGTGCAGAAGAAGCGGCAACAAACTGTTGTATATGCATAAGTGGATTGTGTGGCTTCCACATAACTCACTCGCTCAGGCTGAAACTGAAAACCAGTGTGCCGCCTTTTAGGCCAACCACGCTGAGTTTTGGCCTACTTTGCGCTACTGCAGCACATACATGTATAAAATAAATATATAGGGACAAATCACACTGATTAAGCTAGCCCCAAAGTAAGTTTTAAACTTGTGTTATGGGATACTAACTCAACGATACTATATTTATGGATACTATTATTGTTGATTATTGTAATTGTTGCATGTTTATTATTAAGTATTATTTGCATATTGTTCTTTTTTTGTATCTTATATATCTGTGTATGTGATGCAGTTTTCGTGAATAAACGTATTATCTATCTATCTACATATAATTTTCATAAGTGAGTTATGTGGATGCCAAGAAGAAGGGATTAAAATCATAAGCTATGTATGGACTTTTGCACTTCACCGTACCTCTGAGTGTGTAGTGTACTCACGTACGGTCATTTTCAACTACGACCACTTGCTTCTGCTACCGCTCCTCCCACCCCACCCCTAGGTACGCCACTGGGTACCATAAATATCAAGCAGGAAAGTCTTAACGTAGACAAACCCGGTATATAGGTTCCTGGCTTTACGTGTCTTGCTTAGCATCTAGGAGTTCTATTCTAAGAGATAACAATTACATAATTCAATATGATACCTGGGTATGTAACAAGGCGGTTGGAAGATTTCCCTGGACGCCATGTCTTGACAGATTCCATCCAGCAGTATTATGTCTTCCATCAACTCATTCACCACGAATACCTGAATGTAAAATCAAGAATCAAAGAATATTCGTCGCCTACGCGCCAGAAGGGCTTTGTCAGTTAAGATATCTCAGGGCTCGGAACCGGTTTTGATTTAGCGGTTAATATTGTTCATAATAACGTTAAAATTTAGTTAGGTAGTTGGTAGTTAACCGGTTAAAGAAAGAAACAGTTTAAAATTAACCAAAATATTTTCTGTAACCGCTTAATTTAAGAAAAAGTATTTTATGTATCGTTTTAACCGGTAATAACACCTAAACGAAACCGGTTAAATTTAGGCGAACGCAGCAAAGCCGCAATTGCTGCCCCGCACCCACCGCCCCCCATTCGCTTGTACCGAAAAACAACAGATGGCGTAGCTCAGTTATGTCGTTAAATTCATTTTAACCGGTTATTTTTCTTCAAAACCGGTTATCGAAATTAGCAAAAAAACCGTTTATCTGATTAACCTGTTGAAATAACGGTAAACGAAACCTTAACCGAAATCCTTCCGGTTTGAGAAAAATTATCAAAACCGGTTTGAAAAATTGACCAATTTCCGAGCCCTGGTCTCAATGCCTCATTGAGACATCAACGTGCCCGACAGAATTACATAGCTGGAAAACTTACCTTAAACGCTTTCAAGCAAGGTACGAATGAATGTTCTAGTCTCATGCTGAGCTTCTCGGTAGACCAGCCGTGATAGGCTGGTACAGAAGGCAGCACCATCATGGACAGTTTGATGCCGATCTCACGCCACATCGCCGCTTCTAGACTACGTGAAGAAAGTAAATGTAATATCAACATTTAAATCAATGACCAATCAGTTGAAAAAGAACTTGCAGGTTGGACATAGAGCCGTGAGTTGTAAGACCTAAAAGCTACGCTTAGTCGCTTATCATCAAAAAAAATAAGTACGTAGTCATTGTAAATATAGTACCCCAGCCGTATTCATAAAAAAACTGCCCTCTTAAATCAGTCATATACCTAGGCAATAGACCAATTTGTGGACTGCAGGCAGACTTTGAATTTGACAGAAAAATTAGCGCTCCTAAAATCGGTACTATGATATTAACTGATTTAAGGAGTGCAGATTTTTTTTATGAATATGACTAATGTATAAGTAACAACATTTCAATATAAATGTATTTTCTACTCAATCAAAAATTAAAATAATGGCAAATTCCTTTGACTTTGAACTTTGAAAAAACAAAATATAATAATAAAAAACTAAAATTATCTAATGATTACTTACTTAAACTATTTATAAATTGGTTAAAACGAATATACTTATACCACAGAATAAATAATTGCCTGAGTGCAATTAATGAGTAGGTACTTTCTAAAGTAGACAATATGCTCCCGGACAAACCTTCGTGGTTTATGGGTGCATAGAATTGTAATTCAGGTTATTTTTGGATATAAATAAATTTAACGTTTTATAATCTTACTTACCCCATGATAGGATGCGGTGCCAGGTTGAAAGCCTCTTTGATGACCGGCATAGTGATGTAGTATGCTTGCACGGCGGAGTCGCATCGCACGGTGTAGTTGTAGGGACGATTCGTAAGAACCTACAAATACAATTATATACTTTACATACCTTACATACCTTATATATCTGTGTATGTGATGCAGTTTTCGTGAATAAACGTATTATCTATCTATCTATCTATCTACAATAATATGTATTTATTTCAAACTCTTATTTTATCAGGTTGGATCAGGTAGAGATCGCTCTAAAAGACCGCCCATAGTAACTTTGTATTTTTTTTTCAATTGTATTTTTTATTTTTATTTTGGCATAGAGTTTTAATTCATTCAAGTTGGCGACCACATTCTGGGCGGCTAGATGAAGCATTCGCGTTTGCACCACCCTCGCTAAAATACTTAGTATTTGCTTGAATAAGGTGGCCCCATTGTCCATTGTTATGATAGGTAGCGGGGACTCCCCGCTACCCAATGATTAATATAAGTCAATGCCGATACCACATAAAATGCTAAGTAGTTTTAGGGCCACCCAAAATCAGTTCCGACACATATTGTTGGACAATAAGGAGCAAATTTTGAGTTTTACGGGGCGCCAAAGTCAAAGTAGTTACCTATTCCTGTCAACCCCTCAGTTGTTCCGATTCCAGTCTTTGTGTCGCAAGATAAAAAACGTAGTTTCGTAGAGTTGTAGTATGTATTCCCGGGCACACCAATTCTCCGATACGATGTAGACCTGGCTGGGTTTACTGAACTTCAGATCTGTCATGAACTCGTAGTATGACCTAGTCCATCTCACCGCTGAACGGCTTACGAGCGTGACTTTCAATTGCAGCCTTTATTATGCAAGATATAGAGCCTATTTTTGTAGTCTACTTTCATAGTGTAGCAGTAGGTATGTATCATCTTACCCCCAGCACACCGACGGCGTTCCCCGACACGATGTAGTCCTGGCTGGGTTCACTGAACTTCAGATCTGTCATGAACTCATTCATAGTTGGGTATGGCTTCGTCCATCTCTCCATCTGGCGGCTCGTACCGTGGCTTCCAATTCCAACCTTTATGCTGCAAGATATAAAGCCTAGTTTTGTAGTATAGCAGTACCTATGTGGTCTTACCCCTAGTACACCGACGGCGTTCCCCGACACGATGTAGTCCTGGCTGGGTTCACTGAACTTCAGATCGGTCATGAACTCGTAATTGGGTATAGCTTCGTCCATCTCTCCATCTGGCGGTTCGTACGTGGCTTCTAGCAGGCCAGACACAAGGATGTACATGCCTTTGGGCTCGTCACCTGGTAGGGTAATTCCACTTGTTTATTTACTAAGTACTTTTTTTGTAAGCTAATTAGGTCTTTCTTTCCATCATCCCGGTCCTTTGATATTACCCTCCACTCCACCCTACTACGGTTACTAATAAAATATACTTTCTTATGTACTAAGGTACTTATGTACTTACTAAAATACAGGCAAAACTTTTAATTAACTGGCAACATTTTTGGAGCAAGTTCAGTCCATGATACTGAACTACTTTCTTTAAAAAAAGTTATTAAAATCGATAAAAAGTATTGTTACTATTTACTACTACTTTTGTACTGCTACTTGTGTAGGTAGCTACAAAAAGTTAACTGCGGTGTGAATGCACCATAAGAATACCTCTGGATATCAAAATATCACTGTAGTTGTAGTTTAGAATCTCGGAATTCTCCAGAAAGTGTTCAGCGACTCTTTCGTTTCCTTGTAGCCATGACACTGCGCGGAGTTGGGTCTGGAATTCATGACAAAGATCTAAAATAGCTCCCATTTTTCATGTCCTTGAGGATCACGTGTCTTTTGGGAGACCAACTGCCCCCCCCCCCCCTGTCGCCTCGCAAATAACTGGATATGGGAAAGCATATTTACATTTTGCCTCTCCTAAAAAAGTCGAGACCCGGAACCGTGGCACAGAATACATAAGAGTCAAAATGAAAGTCGCATCGCCTATACCATGATTCAGTTCTCGCCCATTCCCTCAATCGGCTTCTAAGATCTGCGCGGGAAGAGAAGCAGCTGGTATATTCCAAGCTTTCTCTTTTCCCCCAGACCAGCATGGAAGAAATGGTAATAGCTAATTTTTTCACGATAGTAAACTGTTTAATTAGAACCCAAAACTGGGAAATTCAAATCTTTACAAATTTACTTGCTTGCTTACTCGTACAAGAATTGACTTTTACACGTTTTTACCTCGGGTGACGATGGAGCTACTAAGCTGTCCTTGTGTCGACACTGCTGCACTTTGACTTGTATGGCGTTCACTAGAAGTCGATACTCCATCTCATCAAGAAATCCTAAAGGAAATATAAAATTATAAACGCATGTCAGTCCAAAGGGGGTCGAAAAGTTTGGAGGAGTTGAGAGTAGCTACGTCGATCCTTCATAAGGTAGACAGATAAGTATACCTACTTTTCAAACCACGAAGTTCCAATCATATCACTCAATTTTGACGACTCTCAGCTAGGGTTACCAAATGGCCGGAATTCGTCGGGATTGTCCCGATGTCCAGATAAAGACAAACAAGGATTCTAGATTCCTAATGACAAATCAGATACTTTTTTCTAAACGTCAAAACAAACATTTTCTATGAGATTTGTTTGAAATACTCAACCATGACGTGAGTTTTTTGGAGTCAAATAGCGCTCTTAATATCAGTTTTTCTGCATTAATAAATCTAAAATCACGTTGAAAATGGATATGGTCAATGACAAGTGACATTATTTTGTGGCGTTTTATTCTCCTAATAGTACCAAATAATTTATTTCTGACCCAGGATACTACCCAATTACTGTTTTTTTTTTTTAAAATTAGTCTCGATATTTCAGTCTTTCTATCTGGAAATCCTACCCTCTGCCCCTCTCAACGATGAGAAAGAGAATGTGTCGAAATCTATAATAAAACGAGTTAAACCTTCTTCCTTCAATTGCATAGCGTCTAACAGCATAATGTTCAGGGTCGACGTGGTCGCTTGACGAGTCTTCACGGTGATGGCGGTCCATGGTCGGTCTCGCTGCAAGAGACCTAGTTGTCTGGTCACTGCTAACCTGAAATGAAACACTATTGTAGGCGACGCACGAAAGAGGTTTAGTTTTGTTATCATATTTTTATTTTAGTTTTTATTTTAATGCTGGCCACATGAAATTTTATTTTCTTCTTTTTGCTCTCGTCAGCTCTAAATTTGAATATTTGTAGTAGTGTTCGGTTTTCTATTTATTTTTACGTAACTACATATCTATTTTCGCGTCTTTACATGTAAATTAACCGCTGTTTATGCTCGTATAGTTTTCACATTGGACGTTGCATCACTCACAGCTATGAAATGGAGACTTGATTCCGTAAAGGTACCTGCTTTTACGGGTAACTACATGAAATTGTAGTGGCCGAGCGGTTTAGGCACTGTACGTCTGTGAGGCTCCAGTTCGATTCACTAGGCGCAATTTGTACCTCTGAGTATGTACCATGTACGGCCGTTTTCAAGTCAACTAACACCAGCTTGAGATCTTCTTATAGAGTGTGTTAAGGGGTTACATTCATTTTTCGGGGTCCAGTGCTGCCCCCATTTGAAATAAATTATTATAAGGGAAACGGAGATATAATTTAAAATGTTGTCTCCAGTATGCCCTAGCTAGATAACCCGTCAAACTCTTTTATTATGAACTACAGTTTACAGTGAGAACGTGAAGCTTTTCTTCGCATATTTGGCAAAAAGTTTAATCCTTTCTTTATTGGGAGTTTTAGTCTCGCAGTCAACTGATATAGGCTGTAAAGAAGAAGAATAACAGTACCTGTCAGCTTCTAACTTGGCATTCAATGTCTCCTGTATAGTTTTATTGTCAACAAGCTGGGGAAGCAAGGAACAGACTTCTTGTTCTCCAGTCACGAAGCCCTAAAAAGTTGCCAAAATAGACAGTAGAACTTAATTTATCGAGAGACCCGTATTAATCATATTTCAAACGATTATCTACTTTACCTATACGGTGAGCCCTGTGGACACAGGATCCTGTGTGGGTTAGAGAGATAGTAAAATGTGTGTTACGGGATCACAAGGTTGCTTCTCATGGACCAGTGCGGGACCCAAAAAAAAACAGTGATTATTTTTGCTTACCTTGCCGACATCATAGCCGAAAGCCAATTGTATATCGATCATTTTGTCGATATAAGCCATGAATTTAGGCACCGATACCCTGAAATGAAGAAAAAAGTAGAGTCAGAAGTATCTGTAACCGACGTGTCAAATATTAAAAATAAAAAATATTTTGGTTTTTGTTATTCTATTGTTTATGCATAATCAATAGTGGTCGGATAGTCGGGCACTTATTTACCTAAAATTTATGAATATGTCATTTTTAATTATTAGCCATCTATCTACCCTCATTGCGACAAATACATATACAGAGTTGTACAACAATCAACCTGATAAAAATAATATCTTACATAATTAAATTTTGCTTTTATGGTTTATAATTGTTTGGTAATAGCCCCTTTGAAAGTACATAAAAAGTATTTAATTACAATATTATTTTTTTGTCGAAATAAGTTCTAAAACATAACAAAGTCAGCACTATACTTATAGTACTTTCATGTACAACAAGATAGTGGCTAGATAAACCATAAACAAAGTTGAATTAAGAGAGATTGTTATTCTTATTGTGATATATCAGGTTGGTGGTTGTATCAACTCTATGTTATGTACCCTCATGAAGTTTAGGCAAATAACTGGCTGACTATCCAACCACTTATAAATCAGTCTAGTTTATAAAAAAATACAGGGTAACATTCTAACCACTAGTTAAAGTGGTAAATTTAGCTAGTGGTTATATACAAATACTTACATATTACACCAGTATAATGACATACTTGGCTAGTTTGCACAGTCGGATAAACCGCAGCATCCTCAACAGCTTGGTGGCAGTGAGGATGTTTGAGTTGAAGTTGCGCCACTTGTCCCAAGGAGTCAGGCTGTCGATTATGTCTAACACCAGATCTGAATACAAAAGTACACAAAAATTTACATTTTCACATTATTTCATGCTTTTATTTGGTGACGTATTTTTGCTTCTGACTTCTTCTTCGTCTAAGCGCGTTCCCGGTTGCATCCTCAGCTCTGCTGCTTCGGAGCCCGGGGTGCGCTTTCCCACTTTTTTTTTCTTCAAATATAACATGCATGTCAATGGTCACCCAAGGATGCCAAAGACCTTGCAAAATGGAGAAGAAATTGCCAGAACAGCTTAAATGATTTAACTATAGGTTTAGGACTAACCACCTGCCTCACGTCAACCCTCTTTGGGAATGTATTTGTGCGAAAGGTTTTACAACTGGCCGCCGCCCGACGATAACTCTCCTCGGGAATGCAATTGTAGCACGAGATATTTGTGCTTAGTCCTTTAGTCGCCTCTTACGACATCCACAGGATAAGATGGAGTGGAACCACACGGGTATTTTTGCTACTGACTGTACGGTTTTTATTTGAAGTTATGTGTCGCTAATAAAATTACACAGTATGAGACAGAGTACAACAAGTAATTTAAAAAAAAGCGGCCAAGAACGAGTCGGATTCGCGCACCGAGGGTACCGTACAAACCCATAAGTTTAAAATTATTAAAATATTGTGTAACTAAAAATGTATGCTATTCGCAATTTTTCGTTTATCTGTGCTATAAGACGTTGTTTCATACCAAATTTCAAGATTCTAAATTCACGAGATTTTGAGTCCCTTGCGAGTGTCGAAAATTTGCGGCATAAACGGCTGTATCTTTTGATTGCGTTGGCTTAGAAATTTGATTTTTTCACACTCCAAGGGACAGTAGACTTGAGTATTTGATATGAATTTCAGCTTGATACCTTCACGCGTTCCTGAGAAAAAGGACCTTGACAAACAGACATATCCCATAAGGGTTCCGTTTTTTCCTGTTGAGGTACGGAACTATAAAAAAAAACAAAAAACTCGACTGCCTGATACAGACCTACATACATACATACTTACACTCAAAAAACATAACCCTCCTTCTGGCGCAGTCGGGTAAAAAGTAGCATACATCTTGTTCGCCCCTTTCTTTTCTCTATTATTATTTATATTATTTTATTTGATGTTGGTTTTCTTAATAAATAAATATGTAGTACATATTTCTTCTTCTTTAACTTAAGAGCTTGCTTTTGTCGGGTCCATTCCTATCTTCTCTCTGCCATCTTTTAATGTCTTGGTTCCTACCAAGACCTTAAAAGACTTACTCCTAAACCTTCCTTAATTTGTTGGAAAAACTTCATCCTTGGTCTTCCCCTTCCTCGTCCTGGTATGACATAAGAGTAAATGCAATTTTTTCATTAATAGATACTTACCACCAGTAGCCATAAGAACGATGGCGAAATCCAACTTATTCCAGTTTGACTTGAAGTAGCCGCAGAAGCCAAAAGCTATCATCTTTATTATCATCTCAAACACGTAGATTACGAAGAAGAATCTAAAAATGTACTTTATATTTAAATATATAAGTTGCAGGAAATGAAACGCAGACAAAAAATATAATTGGTGTGATAATGATAGGTACACACTTACAGGATGGTTCTGCACCCCCAGCTATATTGAAATCTTTTTTTGAAATTGAAAAGAACACAAATAAACCGGCCAAGTGCGAGTTAAACTCGCGTGGACAGGGTTCCGTACAATTGATTAAATTCTTATAGGTTTTCCTGTAATCTAAAAGCTATGAACTATATTTTGTATTTTTTTCAAAATTTTAGGCTCAGTAGTTTCCGAGATTGGGGGGGGAATGGTCAATTTTCGTCTTCTTTCAGGAATAAAATCAAAACTATTTATTTTACAATTATAAAAAAAATATATTCAAGATCCTCATCCCTTTCATTTAACATATGACACAGTAAAGGTAGCAATTTTTTTTTTTAATTACCTAATTTATTCCCCGAAAATGACCCTTATTTAAAAAAAATATTATTTACTTTGCACATATGTGTTTGGGTCATAGGATTACACCATCCTTCCAAATTTCACCTGATTCGGTCCAGTAGATTCGGAGCAAATTGGCTGTGACAGACGGACGGACAGACAGACGCACGAGTGATCCTATAAGGGTTCCGTTTTTTCATTTTTTGTACGGAACCCAGAAAGTAAGAAAAAAGTTTTTTTTTCTCCCAAATCCTAACTATCCTTACTAAGTAGTTAAAGATGGAGTTGGGATAAGTATCCCAACTCCATCATCCGAGCGTATTCCCGGTTGCATCGTCAGCAGTTACGCTTCAGAGCCCGGGGTCCGCTACCTAACCTAGGCGATTTGACGAGGTTACTGGTTTTACACAGTCGACTGCCGTCTGACCTCCGCAACCCAAAGGGTAGACCAGAACCAATCCTAGGATAGGTACAAACGCTAGATGGCGTTCGGGACCAACGGCTTTACGTGCCTTCCGAAGCACGGAATCATCTTTCTTTTCGGATAATCAGGTGATTCAAGCCTGCAATATCCTAAACAGACTGGAAACAACTTTTCACAAAGTATGCTTCCCAGTGGGATTTGAACCCATGACCTCCGGATCACTAGGCAAACGCCTTGACCACTGGACCGCGGAGGCAGTCAAACTACTTTGTTTTTGTTTTGTTTTTCATGTGTGTAAGTGGCCAACACTGGTGTCAGATTTTTCAAGCTGCCTAAAGGCATCTGACATAGCTTGACGACTGCCATATAATGACAGCCGGGACCAAAGGCTTTAACGTGCCTTCCGAAGCACGGAGGAGCTCGAGAAATTTTTGTACCACTTGTGGTCACCCTTCCAAGTACGGACCACGCCCGGGGTTGCTTAACTTGTGAAAACGCTAGCAATGCGTACTCCCACCGGGCCACCGAGCTCCTCAAACTACTTATCCCAACTATCCCATCCCAATCCCAACTAATATTATAAATGCGAAAGTGAGTTTATATATTTGTTTGTTTGTTGGTTTGTTCGTTTGTTACCTCTTCGTCTTCACGCTTTATCTACTGAACCAATCTTCTTGAAAATTCGCATACACATAGTTAGGAGTACTGAGAAGGACATACCTTTCATCCTGGAAAAAGTAGTAGTCCCGTAGGAAGTGGGATACGCGAGCGAAGCCGCGGGCAAAAGCTAGTTTCTAATAAATAGCTAACATACTGACTTTATTCTACGCGCGGCAGTTGTGGATCCCGATAATCAGATACCTTTTAATCAACGCAGCCGCCTTGGGCTACAGTTACAACTTACAATAACTAGTGTTACCTAAAAATACAGGCTGACTTTTATCCACCAGCCAAAGTTTTAGAGCAAGTTTAGCCCATGATACTGAACTACCTTCCATAAAAAAATTAACGAAAAACGATAAAAAAATTCGCCTTCCCATGCAGATTGGCGCTCAGGCCAACTGATTTTATATGGAAAGACGAAATTTTTTATCTATTTTCAATACATTTTTTTATAGAAAGTAGTTCAGTATTATGGACTGAACTTGCTCCAAAAATTTGGCTGGTGGATAAAAAGTCACCCTTCAAACGGTTCTAAAAAGAAAAAAAGCCAAGACTATACTTACAAATTCAACCCCTTTATCGTGAACACCGTGGCCTGCGACACGGGCGGTTTCATCAGCACCTCACAGAGTATCACTGGCGTGTTCAACAGTATTGTGAGGTAGATGAAGAGGTCAAACCACATGTTGGTGACGATTCGGTAGCAGAACTGCCGCCAAGGGTGCCGCGGCACTTGGGCGTTCGCCGCTTCAGGTGTCATCATGTCTACCAACTTGCGACGCAGCCACACTGCATGGGCCTTGAAATTAAATCATCACAGTCAGTTCGTCAACATTTGGTTATTAGGAACAGCTCTCTCAACTTCATATTGAGATAATATAATAACTTAAATTTCAACTATCAAATAGACCGTGTGGTTACCCGCTGAGTAGAATAGGACCACTCCAAGTCGAGATGTCGAAGATGTCGTAGAAGGCGATTTGGGAAACACAAGCTTAACAAAGTTATAAACATCAAAGAGACCTCTCCCACCCGTCTGACCAGCGTGGAGTTTGACCAGCGTTGTTGACTTGATACTCCTCATTTATTCAACAAGTTCAACAGTTATATAGTTTTTTACAGACACACACACAACTATGCTACACCACTACAAGTGTAGGCCAAATCCTCTGACTGCTCTGGCTAATATATGGCTCTGGCAGTACAGAGAGGGTCGTGCTGCTGCAGTGGAGACTAAAAAAAAATGATGATGACGTGGTCAAATAGAATAATCTCGATAAAATGGGCACTGAAAATTCAGCCATGAACATTTTCATATATAGAAGAAATTACAACGCAAACATAAATTGAAAAGGGCTGCAGTAACTAGAAACAATTTTTCTGTTCAAATGTTGCTTTTAAAACAACTTACCTTGGGCTTCCACAGTGTGCCAAGTTGATCCAAGTTGACCCTCGCGTTGTCAGAGTCGGCGGCCACTTCCACCGCTTGAACTAACGTACGGACGCCATCTTTACTGATTTTACCATGCTCATATTGTCTCCAATAAGATATTTTCATTGCTTTCAACACACGCTGGTTTGCTTCCCTGCAATCACAGCCATACAAGAAGTAAGTAGTTACAAAAGTTCATTTTAATTTCGAATAAAGAGGAGAGGAGAGAAGAGAACTCACCGCATCATCTCAGCAAACTCTTTCTTTGTCGGCTCGTTTGGTATGTCCCGCTCACAGTCTGGACACGTAGTGTATCGGTATCCCATGTAAGTGTCGTCCTCACTGTCCTCCTCCCGACCGGAGATTTGGAGCTGGTATGGATGCTTTATCGTCGTCCCTGATGAAAAGTGATTTTAATTGTAAAATCTTTGGCCTACATTGGTGTCAAACGGTGGCAGGGCAAGATTAAGAAATTTACAAGTCATCATAAAGTGATATTCTTCGCAAAGCTACGTTCCTGAATCATTCGTCTCTTTCTTACCTTCTTGAAGTAGATCCCAGTTGGCATCAGCCAAAAACTTCTCCATCGCAAAGAAGCACAACTACTTATTTTTTGTTAGCATTATTCGCTTAACACAGGTCATATTCGCTTACTTCCCCATTAATATCTTCGCAAAGCTTACCATCCTGAACTAGCTCTTTCTTACCTTCTTGAACTAGATCCCAGTTGGCATCAGCCAAAAACTTCTCCATCTTTAGCAAAGAAACACAACTACTTATTTTTTGTTAGCATTATTCGCTTCACACAGGTCATATTCGCTTACTTCCCCATTAATATCTTCACAAAGCTTACCATCCTGAACTAGCTCTTTCTTACCTTCTTGAACTAGATCCCAGTTGGCATCAGCTAAAAACTTGTCCATCTTCAGCATAGAAATACACCTATCTCTTGTCAGCATTATTCTCTTAACGCAGTTCGTCATATTCGCTTTCTTCGCTAAAGATATCTCCGCCAAACCCAGGAGTTTCAGAACTCTACTCATGCTTGTAGCGTTAATAAGGAGAGACAGGAGAACCAGCCCGGCAGTCTGGACTATGAATATCTGGAATTGTTTGAAACTTTACTAACTTATTCCAAATGGGGCAGACATAGAGCATTTTGGGTCTTGCGGCTCTAAGCAGATAGAGCCTAGGGCTGGGAGACCCAAACGCCACTTTTAGCGTGAAGGTGGAAAAAGGAATAAGAATATGAAGTGCTGGTTATTAGCCACATCGTCTATGAACATATTATGAGTCGCATTCGCCTGTTTCCTCGAACGGCTTTTACGATCTTCGCAGGTAGAGAAGCAGCTGGTACATTCTAAGTTCTTTTTTCTCCCAGACCAGTTGTTTGAAACTGAGTTATTATTTCTTTAGCCACCAGTTCACGGCAGTCGGCAGCAGGCCTGCAAACGAGTGCAAGGAAGAGGTAGAACCAGGCAAACCAGCGGCGCGCGCAGTGAAGTAACGTAACCGTCTGGCTTTTGTGTATGGTGCAGCTAAAAAGTCTCTTTCTGCTTGTAGGTACTTTCTTTCAGGATCCGTGGAGAATCACTATTTGTCTTAGAAAATTAAAAAATTAATTTGTCTTAGGAAATAAAGATCGTAAACCGGTTTTCTAATGCACCACTAAGCGGTCTCATGAGGCCGTTCGAGAGCCGTCTTTTAATCCTTATTCCTACAAAATAAAGTAGTAATGTATGGCAAAATAGGCCCCAAGGTATAGTGGCAAATAATCATCCATGAATGTGCGTTCATGACCGCGAAGAAATCTTTTCATTTTTTTTTAAAGAATTTCATGTCCAATCTAGGGAACACCGTGGTAGAGAGCTCATCACAACAAGCGTACAAGGGAGAAAATTCCAGCAGCCATTTTACCTCTCCAGCATCAGCCACCAGCGGCGTCTGCAGCGCGATCAGTGCCAAGCAGAGTGGCAGCGGGCCCCGCAGGCCCCCCCAGACCGCCGCCATGCAATGCTGCCAGCTAATACCGTAGCCGATCCGCTGAAGTAGCGGCATCATCAGGGAATACATAAGGAACCTGAAAACAATGCTTTAAAGGGAAATTGCATAATGGATAACACGCTAGGACTAGATCCCACTAAAACTAGCAGACGCTAATTCGGAGGTTCTGGGTTCGATTCCCAGCCAGGGCAAGTTGTAAAAGGCCTTTTTAGAGTTCCGTACCCAAAGGGTGCAAACGAGACCCTATTACTGAGACTCCGCTGTCTGTCCGTCTGTCACAGAGCTCTATCTCTTGAACCGTAATAGCTAGACACTTGAAATTTTCACCGATTATGTATTACTTAAAAAACTTAAAAAAGTTAAAAATTAAAGGTGGTCGTCATACAAGAAACGTGTTTTTTTCAGCGTTTTTAAGTAGATCTTTATAATGGCATTAACTAGATACTTGAAATTTTCAGATTATGTATTACTAAGGCCGCCATAACAACAAATACTAAAAATAAAAAACCGGCCAAGTGCGAGTCGGACTCGCGCACCGAGGGTTCCGTACAAACCTGCAAGGTTTAGTATTTGGTATGAATTTCAATTTAATATCTCTACGCGTTTATGAGGAAATGGGTAGTAAGTTTAAAATTATTAAAAAAATATATATTATGTGATGTAACTAAAAATTTATGGTTTTCGTAATTTTTCCTTTATCTATGCTATAAGACGTTGCTTCGTACCAAATTTCAAGATTCTGAGTTCACGGGAAGCACCCTGTAGGTTTTGATTCCCTTGCAAGTGTCGAAAATTTGCGGCATAAACGGCTGTATCTTTTGATTGCGTTGGCTTAGAAGTTTGATTTTTTTTACAGCTTCAAGGGACAGTAGACCTGAGTAATTGATATAAATTTCAGCTTCATACCTCCACGCGTTCCTGAGAAAAAGGGTCTTGACAGACGGACGGACGGACGGACAGACGGACAACAAAGTGATCCTATAAGGGTTCCGTTTTTTCCTTTTGAGGTACGGAACCCTAAAAAAGTTAAAAATTAAAGGGGGTCGTCATACAAAAAACGTGTATTTTTAGCGTTTTAAAACATTGTACGGTGATACGGAACCCTTCATGTACGAGTCCGACTCGCACTTGCCCGTTTATTTTAAATTATCCTGTATCTTGAATGTATATATGTTAACGGAAATGTATGTAATCCGTCATTGTATACAATTCCTAGCAAATGTATGTAATTTCTAAAATCGCACGGAAATGTGTGAAATAAATTATATTATACACATTACCTAGGAAATCCATGTATTTCCTAAATAGCAATCGGAAATGTAAGTCTGCCGCGTAAACTGTCAGTGCGCGTACGTGGGGACAGCGGTAGCGGCCGGCGAGTGCTAGGAATGTTCTATTCATTTTACTAGGTTAGCACAAACCTATAGGTTAGGTTAGGTTAGAACTGCGACCAACACACGCACGAGCCGAGCGAGCAAGGCGAGCGTGCCGCGGCAGCGGCCGGCGAGTGCTAGAAAAGTTCTATCCATTTTACTAGGTTAGGGCAAACCTATAGCAATAATAAAAATTATTATTCACATTTTAACAACGTGTTTTATTACAGAAAGCATTTATTTTATAAATTTCCTAATACGATATTGGAATTATATACATTTCCTAGGATATCTATGCATTAAAAAGTTTTTTAAACAATATTTTATACATTTCCTAAATAGCATCGGAATTGTAAACATTTCCTAGGATTTGTATACAATTCCTTGATTTCATACATTTCCGGTAACATATATAAATAAATATGTACTAATTTATCATAAATATAGTATCGTTGAGTTAGTATCCCATAACACAAGTTTAAAAGTTACTTTGGGGCTAGCTTAATCAGTGGTTTGTCGCTATATTTTTTTTATTTATTAATACATTTTCAATTTTTTTTTATGTTGCCAAACATTTCGTGAGAAATATGTATAATCAAATACATGGACAATTACTTACCTCGCGCAATACACAGTCATATACGTAACAAACACCAACGCCGTCTGCTTCACAGTGATCACATCGTTCACCTTATCAAAAATCACCACTCCCACCATAGTGAAAATCAACGTGTTAGCATTATGCGCCATAATCATCCAAAAGTTCGTCACTATCTGCTCCACATCCCCCGCTATCGTCGACTTAATTTTGCTCACTAACACCCCAGCTATCGTCGTCCCTAACAACCCAGATATGTAAAGAAACTTCTCGCCAATGTAATATGTTAGATACGCCGAAGCTATAGTAATAGTAACCGCACTAAGTAAATCGTAATATGTGACTGTTAGTAGCGTAGCACAAATCTTTCCCATCACTACGCCTAATAGAATCCCCCCACCTGCGTAGCGTAACGTTAATAATGCTATTTGCGAAGGCTCCGTGACAGCCATTGCTAAATATCCGAACACAACCGTAAATTCTATCATAACAGTCGAATCACCTATCAATCCTTCCCCTTGTAATAAAACACTAATATATTTCCCTTTAGTCATTTCTTTCAACTGCCTGATCACACCTATAGGGTACACTGGGGAACAGATGACTCCGAATAACAAAGCTGTCGGGAAATTCCATGTAGGTTCTATCAAATAAAATGCTATAAACCCAGCCATTAAAGCGGTCATTATAGCGCCAGGGACCCCTACTAGTAATATTTGTGGAAAACACCTCCAAAACGAATGGGCATCGACGCTGTATGAAGTATTGAACACAATGATAGGTAGAAACGTGATTAGAAGTACGTCAACGTCTAAGTAACATATGTGGACGAAGGGTTTGAAAGCTGGGTATCGATTCGCAAAGAAACCAGCTAAGCCACCAACAGAAAACATTACAACTCCATAAGGTATCAGCCATTCTAAACGAGTCCACAACATAAGTCCTCTAGCGCCAGCGCCTATCATAAAAGTAGTGAAAATGAAGAGAAATCCTAGCGAAGTCGGGTAGGCGAGCGAAGGGCGTGTAGGATCTTTCAAAGCCAAATCCGCTCCCGTTTTATCTTCTTCAGTCCCATTTTGAAGTTCACTTTCTTGCCCATGTGTACTCGATATTAGAATTAGTAATATTATAATGTGCATTATGGAGTCTGAATGATTACCATAGCCATATGGATATGTTTGCTTTTGTGACAAATAAAAACAATGTTTATAAAGGCACATTGTATTTGCGTTCAGACATTACATTGTCAAGATTATCGTTATCGTTAATATAGTATTTTATCGTCCTGAGACCATTGACGATCAAATACAAGAGAGCTGACAATCCCATACAAAAAAGCGCACTCTGCTAGAAAGTCAATATCCCGTATTATTTATAGATATCGCTACTATCTCGCCCGCTAGCCATACAAAATATGGCTACTTAGGCTGACGGTATCCAAGAAAAATCAGAGATGGCGCTTATTTGTTCGTAGAAAATGAACGCTTAGGGTTGGATCTCATCTATCAGCACGGAACAGCACTTTCCTATGCTGCTATCCTTTTCTGTCGCTCAGAAGCGTCAGTTGCTAGAGCGAGAGAGCGACGGAACGCTTTGACAGCACCAGCCGTGCTGCAGCGTTCCGTCGCTCTCTCTCGCTCTAGCAAATTACTGTTCTGAGCGACAGAAAAGGATAGCAGCATGGAACAGCACTTTCCTCATCTTCTCATTGCTCATCTATATGAGATCCAATCCTTATACAGGCTGACTTTTTATCCACCTGCAAAATTTTTGTAGCAAGGTCAGTCCATGATACAAGGGTACATTAGGCTTGAAACTACGTCAAGCGGACGTCCGCGACGGGTTCAGTCCGTCCCTGTCACAAACCCTACGTGCGACAGAGATAGCTGAAACCATCGCGGGTCACGTGTCTCTGCCACACGTACCGTTTGTGACAGACAAACTGAACCCGTCGCGGGTCTCCGCTTAAGGTATGTATTTTCAAGCCTTAGTCTGACGGTACATACATACATACTATCACGCCTGTTTCCCACAGGGGTAGGCAGAGACTATTGTCCTCCACTTGCTACAATCTTGACAGACCTCTCTCGCTTCATCTACACTCATTAACCTCTTCCTACATGCCCTTCTGACGGTAACTTCAAAAAATCAGAGATGGCGCTTGTTTGTTCGAAGAAAACTAGCGGTTCTACCGCCATCTTTCCGAAATTAAGCGGCACCACAACGAAACGACCTTCTCCTATATATTTTTTTATTTATTTACTTACAAATCTATTTAACACGAATAGTCAGTAATAATATAAGTTATAAATTTAGTGGGAATAATAACCTAACACCAGCCTTCTTATTAGGGCTCTTGTAAGGCGAGAATTTCTGTGGGGTCTTCCTTGGGGACCTTCTAGGGGTTGAAGGTACAGTTTTCTCCTTCTGAGTTTGTTCTAGAAGAGCTAACTCTTTATACGCGGATTCTAACATTCGACGCTTCCAATCCTCGTAGGATTCAATTTGAGGTTCAGGGTTTTCTTCTTTCTTAGGCTGGTTGTCCACTTCCATGGATTCTTGATCGTTATCTGGAATAAAATTGGGTGTATTAAGAGTACATAAATACATACTACCACGTCTTTATCCCTAATGAGGCAGACAGAGCTCAGGGCCGTAAGACCTAAATTACCTTTTGAGTCAAAATCAAAATCAAATATTTATTCAGTAATTAGGCCTTTGCAGGTACTTTTACACGTCAATAATTTTAGTGTACATTACGTGTAATGTTTATTTATATCTAAATTATTATTTTTCTTTGTTTAAAAGCTACCGATACTAGCGACCACTGCTGAGAAGAAACGCCAAAAGAAACTCATTTACACAGTATTGTTCGCCTACGCGCCAGAAGGGCTTTGTCAGTTTACAAAGCTAGTATGCCTAATACGAGTACAATGTTATCACAACATAATATGTAAAGCTTGCGAACGAGTGCCAAAAACTTAGAATGTGCGACCTCCTTATCTCTAACCAAATTGCTGTGCCCGACAGGGCCCATAAATGACCTTAAATTGTATTGTTGTTATCTTATGTACTTTATGGTTCGCAATAAAATAATGAGTATTGCCACTTTAAGCGTGATGGTGGGTGAGAAGGTATTACTCGTATTAAGAGTAGTCATATATTTACTCTATTCTCGGAAGAGTTATGGTTTTAAGTGGGAGCAACCACCCCATTACATCCGGTGTAATTTTATTTATTTTTTTGTTTAATTTTTTTAATAAAAATAACAAAGTGGTTAGGTCGAGGGCCAGTCTAGGGGTTATACAGATACTGGGGATATGATAGCCTGTGAAATGCTAAACAATGTAAAAAAAAATTGACTGAAGTTTATTAAAAAAAACTGTGTTGCGTTATGTATATTCAGGTCCAGGAGCGTAAAGGCGAGACTCCACTGAGACCCAAAGGCCACTTTTAGCGTGATGGTGGGCGAGAATTTCTAGCCGCATCACCTAATGACATGGCTCGCATTATCGCCCATTCCCTCGATCGTCGTGGAAAAGAAGCAGCTAGTACGTTCTCTAGCTTCAGCTAGTAAGTTTTTTCTTTTCTCCCAGACCAACATGAAATAAATTTACGGATGAATTAATGGATAATGCCGTGTGGTTCCCGGCAGAGTAGAATAGGACCACTCCAAGTCTTCACGTAGGTATCGTAAAAGGCGACTTAGGAAACAAGCTGAACAAACAAAGCTTATAAACATCAATGCGACCTCTCCAACCCTGGCCAGCGTGGAGAGTGTAGGCCAAATCTTTTGACTGCTCTGGCTTATACTGGGTCTAACAAAATATACTGAAACTATTTTATTGGTGGATTCAGTCCGTGATACTGAACAACTTTCCCCAAGTAACATATATCGAAATATAAAATCAATTTTTGGCCTCCCATACAAGTTGACCGACCATGATTTATCATATTTCGGACATATGTTCCTTGGAGAAAGTTGTTCAATATCACGGACTGAATTCACCATTAAAATAGTTTCAGTATATTTTGTAAGACGTTATATATGGCTCTGGTAGTACAGAGAGGGTCGTGCTCCTGCAGTGGGGACTAAATAAAGGGGCAAGTGCGAGCCGGACTCATACATAAGGGTTCCGTACCTCCGTACAATGTTTTAAAACGCTATAGAAACACGTTTCTTGTATGACGACCCCCCTTTAATACTTTAACTTTATTTTGTTTTTTGTATTTGTTGTTATAATGGCTATAATCGGTAAAAATTTCAAGTATCTAGTTAATGCCATCATAAAGATCTAGTTAAAAACGCTGAAAAAACACGTTTTTTGTATGACGACCCCCTTTAATTTATAACTTTTTCTTATTTTTAGTATTTGTTGTTATAGCGGACACAGTAAAACATAATTGTTGAAAATTCCAAGTGTAACTAATACGGTTCAAGAGAAAGAGATAGACAGACAGATGGACAGACAGCGGAGTATCAGTAATAGGGTTCCGTGTGCATCATTTGGGTACGGAACCCTAAAAAGATAAAAGAGAATATTTAC
Organism: Acrobasis repandana; assembly: GCA_963576875.1. Classification (NCBI taxonomy): domain Eukaryota; kingdom Metazoa; phylum Arthropoda; class Insecta; order Lepidoptera; family Pyralidae; genus Acrobasis; species Acrobasis repandana. The sequence goes on from OY756238.1 coordinate 8,939,912, forward strand.
CATTAACAGCAACACTTTTAGCCGGTCGTCCCTTCTTCTTCTTGGCAACTGCGAAGTGTTCGTCCACGAACTTAGTCCAGTCCGCGTCGAGCTTGCCCCACTGGGCTGGCCGGAGCCGCGACTTCTCCACTAGCTTTGACTTTGGCACTTTCACTTTGGAAATTCTGGAATAAAATGGACAGTTTATTTTCTTCTTAGTGTATTGGAATACATTTTCAGCTGTACTTCGGAGCCCGGGGTGCACTTTCCCGCCTTTTCTTCTCCAATACCATGCATGTCAATGGTCACCCAAGGATGTCAAAGACCTTGCGAAATTGAGAGGAAGTGACGAAATAGTTTGAATGATTTGGCTTAGTTTTACGATATACTTTTAAACTGTTATTTTATATTAGACGGATATTACGTTATTTGTCCATTTCTATGCCGTGTGGCTTGCGGCTTAGAATAGGACCACTCCATCTCTTCCTGTGGATGTCATAAGAGGCGACTAAAGGACTAAGATCAAAAATCTCGTACTACAACTGCATTCCCAATTCCCAAAGAGGGTTAAAGTCGGGCGGCAGCCGGGTGTAAAACTTTTCGCAAAAATGCATTCCCAAAGAGGATTGTCGTCAGCCGGCCGGGTCTTTGTTTTCAAGCAAGAAAGATAATCACCAAGCACTATTGTGATAACGTATATAATTTACCTGCAAGCTTGGAACACAGCCATGCATACATATTGTGGTAGATTGAGATCCAATTCCTGGGGGGGAAAAAGTTGATACATAAAAAGGCATTACTACACTTAAAATAAAACCGGCCAAGTGCGAGTTAAACTCGCGTGGAGAGGGTTCCGTACAATTGATTGAATTCTTATAGCTATTCCTGTAATCTACAAGAAATGAACTATATTTTGTATTTTTTTCAAAATTTTAGGCTCAGCAGTTTCGGAGATCATGGGGGGGGGAGGAGAATGGTAAATTTTTGTCTTTCATAAATAAAATCAAAACTATTTATTTTACAATAATAACAAAAATATATTTGAGGTCCTCATAACGAGCCCTTTCATTTGATATATTACACAGTAAGGTTTGCAAAACTTTTTTTTTAATTTCCTAATTTGTCCCCCGAAAATGACCCTTATTTTAAAAAAATATTTATTTACTTTCCACATCTGTGTTTGGGTCATAGGATAACACCATCCTACCAAATTTTCAGCTGATTCGGTCCAGTAGATTCGGAGCAAATTGGCTGTGACAGACGGACGGACAGACAGACGCACGAGTGATCCTATAAGGGTTCCGTTTTTATTTTTTTGTACGGAACCCTAAAAAATTAATATCACCTCCTTTCTTCATAAAAAATCTGACCTAAAAAAGTGGGTATAGTGAGCTACCAATTTAAGGAGTGCTGTCCTTATGCAGTTGACAGAAAAAACGATGCTTCTTAAATTAGTACCGTATACCAATATAACGGATTACAGGAGTGCAATTTTTTTTATGAATCAAGAGGTTCGTGTACCATTTCACAATTTGAAATTTTCTTATCATGACTTTCTGATCCTGTAATGAGATGCAAGTTTTAGGGTTCCGTAGTAAATAAGGAACCTTCGCCATGTATGTCTGTCTGCCTGTGTGGTTTTACTCAGAGACTATTAGTAATAGAAAGCTGTAATTTGGCATGGGTATACATATAGACAAATTAGTAATATAATAAAATTAAAAAAAAATATTTTTTTACTTATTTACCATACAATGTGCTAATGAACTAACGATATACCTGTCAGATGGTACCTCAGCCCATAAAACTGAACAAGTTTTGTTCTAAAACTTTCACGAAACCCAAAAAAAATTTAGAATTTTCATACAAACACTGATTTGAATTTTCATACAAACACTGATCTTTTTTCGTTCGTTTTGTGAAAGTTGTAGAACAAGCGTTGTTCAGTTTCATGGGCCGAGGTACCATCTGAGAGGTTTTAAGTTAGGTAGTTCATTAACATGTTGTACTTATATGTAAAGTGGTCCTAATGGATACGTAAAAATTCATGGCAGTAGTGTATATGTGTAACGCAGTTAAAAGGAAAACTCCAAAAATCAGAGCTAAGTGGGTTTTACAAATTAAAGAGTTATAGTCGACCAACTTATTAGAACGGAACTACGGAACTCTACACTGTGCGTGGCTCGACACGCACTTGGCGTTTGAATTTTTAAATATTAATCTTGCTAGTCTTATTCCATGCTGGTCTGGGAGAAAAGAAAAACTTCCCGCGCAGATCGTAAAAGCCGATCGAAGGAATGGACAAAAATGTGAATCAAGTTATTAGGTAATGCGGCTAGCACCTCATCACTATTTGATTCCTTTTTCCACCTTCTCGCCCACCACCACACTATTTTGTTTTTTCGTGTGTGCAAGGCGGTTATCCCACTGCACCGCGCACCGGCGCGGAGCGCGGTTTCTACATACTGACGCTCCAGCGCGTTGACGCGTTTTCAGTGGGTGGGAGTAGGCGTGTTTTTTATACAAACTGAGCTACTTGCATACAATGTTAAAAATCTGCCGTGCCGCGCATCGCGACGGTACGCTGTGCAGTAGGATCACCGCCTAAGTGACCAACACTGGTGTCAGATTTTTCAAGCTGCCTAAAGGCATCTAACGCTTGACGACTGCCATACAATGATGATAGCCGGGACCAACGGCTTTACGTGCCTTCCGAAGCACGGAGGAGCTCTAGAAATTTGTGCACCACTTGTGGTCACCCATCCAAGTACGGACCACGCCTGGGGTTGCTTAACTTGTGAAAGCGCTAGCAATGCGTACTCTCACGGGGCCACCGAGCTCCTCTAAAACGCTTAAAGTAGCCTTTAATTTTTGCAGGTCTGGGCTGTCTGCTGAGAGCCGTAAGACCCAAATATGCTCTGTCTGGCCCAGTAGAGATAAAGAGGTGATAGTGAAAGCTTGTTCGTCAGTTTCAGTTGAGCCGGTCCCAGAAACTTGTCAGATAATCTGAGCATAAAAGAACTAAATCCTAACTATCCCAACTAATATTATAAATGCGAAAGTGAGTTTGTATATTTGTTTGTTTATTGTTTGTTACCTCTTCACGCTTTATCTACTGAACCAATCTTCTTGAAAATTCGCATACACATAGTTAGGAGTACTGAGAAGGACATAGGGTACCTTTCATCCCGGAAAAATGTAATATTCCCGTGGGATACGCGAGCGATACCGCGGGCAAAAGCTAGTTATAAATAAAATTGATTTTTCTGTTTTTCTTAAAGGTTGACTAGTAGAGAATGCATTAGCGTTAAGTCCACCTTTTGTACCTTGGTGTTCAATAAACATTTAATAAATAAATAAATTACCATCTTTGCTTGTCTTCGGTACTCGTCCAATATATTATCTGCCAGGTCTTGCACGCTGGTACATTGCAGTGTGTGACAAAGAGTGTGCGTTGTGAACTTGTCTGAATTCAATTCTAGGAGGTTCTCCACTATCTTACGGCAGTTTGTGTACATGGTAGGCTTCAAACCGGAGTATTTTATAGCAGTTGTCTGAAATAAAACCATAATTAAATTAGTTTTCTACTTTTGGTAGAGCCACGCTACTGGCAAAACTCTGTTTTGCTAGTAACATGAATGGGCCGGCTCGTCCGGGGAAGTACCACACTCTCACAGAAAATCGACGTCTGAGTAGTAGCTTCACCGCTTCTATGCTTCGTTCGGTGTGTGAGAGCCGGAGCCCCCCTCCCTCTCCCTCCCCCCACTGGGGAGGGCCCTGAAAGCCTGGTAACGCTCTTGTTACACCCCTGGTGTTGCAGTTGTCCATGGGCAGCGGTGATCACTTACCATCAGGTGACCCGCTTGTTCGTTTGCCGTCTTATGACATAAAAAAAAAGTTTTATAAGAAAACAGGTTTTTATCATCATCATCATCAGTGAACTATAATACTTGTGCAAAATATGCATAAAAAACTCCATCAAAAGTACATTAAAGTGGGCGGTGCTTAAGAGGGCACCTGACGCCAGAATCTAAATTTTGCCCCGCTTGCACACAAAACAGCGAGCTGAGCGGGCACGCTCGCTTGAATACGCTAGTATTCAAGAACTAAAATCGTTCTGGTATACCTGATTCGGAGGTGATTTGGGGGCTTAGCAATTTTTTTCTATCGAGAAAATTTTTTGCAACATGTTTTTGAGTCATATAATGACTAGTTAGTCTAATCAGTGGCTGCTGAATAACGTTGCATCATAACAGACTTTCTTCCTTGCTGAGGAAAGAAGGAAGAAAAAAAAAACATAGAATTTACCAGCTGCTTCTCTTCCCGCGCAGATCGTAAAAGCCTATCGAGGGAATGGGCGAGAATTTGAATCATATCAGTAGGCAATGCGGTTCGCAACCCATCACTATAATTATTATACTATTCCACCTTCATGCGCGAGCCGCCTCGAGCTTTTTTTCTCCTTCTCCTCCGAGCTTCAGACATAAGTGCTATCAAAAAAAGCAAAATACGAGTTCTCTTGCTAAATGTAGCTCGTAGACTGGCGGACGCTAGCGCGGCATGCGGCCGACGCACGGTTGCGCGAGACGGCGCGAGGTGACGCACGGCGGCACAGAAGACAGTAACAGTATTACATACAGAACGGAATCTCCTAAGGTACGCGCAATATGCGTCCCCGTTCCCCGTCCCCGCACCTCTCCTCCGTTCTTGTGCCGCCGTGCACTCGGAAATGCGTATGTGTTCGCCCGCTCTCGCTCCTCGACAAGGCAAGAATGAGGGAGAGGTGCGGGGACGGGGAAACGGGGACACATATTGCGCGGGACCATAAGAGATTCCGTTCTGTACGTAATACTCTTACTGTCTTCTGTGACGGCGGCGCAAGCCCTTTGCCCTGGCTCTTCGCGTCGCTGGCTATCGCTGCCAATCTAGTGTAGCGTAAGCCTTAAACTTTGCTGATCATCGTAAAACTCAGCTCCAAAGATGACTGCAGGAGTCTCTAAAACCTTACTTCTGGGCTCATGTTAGGAGGGTTAGAAAGTAATGATTAAGGACAATGCTTACTATGTCAAACTCAGCTCCTAAAACACCGGCAGCCAGATCCAAGCAGATCACCACTTTGCTGGTGTCCGTCATAATGGAACTGGCAACACTTTTTGTTTGCAGGAGTCTCTCGAACTCTGCTGCTTTACTGAAACAAATAGTTATAATCTATTTTATAACCTCATCATTATCATCAACAGGTCTTTTTAGTCTCCACTGCAGGAGCATGACCCTCTTTATACTATGAGAGCCATACTTAACCAGAGCAACCAGAGGATTTGGCCTACGCTCTCCACGCTAGCCAGATGGGTGGGAGAGGTCTCATTGATGTTAATAAACTTTAAACAAAGTTTATTAACATCAATGAGACCTCTCCCTTTTACTTGAGAACTTTGTTTAACTTGTGTTTCCTAAGTCGCCTAGTACAACATCCACGGACTTGGACTGGTCCCATTCTACTTTGCCGGGAACCACACGGCTATCTGCCGGGACTCACATGGCAAGCCTTTGTAACCTATTATGTTTATATCTTTCTAAATATATGTCTCATTGATACAAAATAATGAAAGACTATCAAGCATAGCTGAGAGGTGCACATGATTTGTTGTAATATTCATGACAATCGGATAGACCTCACATTTCTTCAGTATAAAAAATATCCTGTGTTAAGTTAGGTAATATGTTTTCTACATGCCAAATTTATTCCCATCTGTTCAGCCATTTTGGTGTGAAATAATAATAATAATAAAGATTGTTTATTTCCTCTTCACAAAATACAATTTCATAAAACAGGTAAATTAAAATATTGTACACATGTGTTTGGGCTTGTAAACTTTTGTGAAGCGGCTAGTCCCTGAAATAGGTTCCAAGAGGAACCTGTGCTACAGGTGGCTAGGCCTCTTCCTCGGTCAACAATTTCCCGGTTCAATTTTGAGTTTATAAGGTTATCGAACTGCAAAGTAAGAGTATAATGAGAGTAGATTATAATGGTAAGAGAAACAGAAACGTAGATACTGGTATTAAACAATAAATTAAAAAAAGGACTATTATACTTAAGCCAGAAATCGATTGCAACAATAGAAAGACTGTTAGGACTATACTAGGGGAGAGTGAATGTATCTGTTAGTGTAAGTGGCGGTGTTGCAGTGTAAGGGTTGTGGGAGTGTGGTATGAGTGAGCAAGAGTGGGTGAACGGAGGGCAAAAGGTGTTGAGGAAGACGTCACTAGGTAAGATGGGAGAGAAAAAGAAACTGGTTTTGGGAGGGTATTCGGCTATTGTTGGTTAAGTTATTGGTATGAGTAGATTTTCGGTGGTGATGTAATCGAGTGTTTTGAGGTGTTGGGTAACTATCTTCTTGCAGGTGAATTTATTAAGGGGATAAATATTTATTATGTTATTTAGTTTATTATATAGGTATGGTCCTTGGAAGCAGAAGAAGGAGTTAGAGGTAGCTGTGTTTAATTTTTGTGTTGGACAAACTGTTCCCTGTCTACGCTTACCTTTATACTTGTCACGATAGTACTGAAGTTTAGAATGTTGTGTCAGTATAGAATAAAGAATGAATGTTTGTCTGACCGTTAGAACATCCCAGAACTTGTATAGCTCGGTAGTTGGGTAGAGGAAAGGAAGGCCGGCTGCCACTTTTAGAATGGATCTTTGGGCTCTCTCAACTTCTAGCATTTTGGTTTTTGCAGAACCACCCCAGGACGTGATACAATAAGTGACGAGAGAGTGACATAGTGAGCTGTACACCATCTTGATAATTTGGTGGTCTGCAATGTGCCTTAGACTTCTGAAAATGTAGATTAATTTCCGTAATCTTGAAGCTAAGGATTCCATATGGTGGGTGAAAGATAGAGTTTGATCTATTGTGACGCCTAAGTATTTTAAACTCTCGGTTTTTTGTAGAAAGGGGCACGAACAAGACTGGGCATCTTGGGTACACTCATGGGCTGTAATGTTGAGTGTGTCTGGTGGAAGATAATTTGATTTGAAGGCGAACGCTATATATTTAGTTTTATCTACGTTTAGGGTCAGCAGGTTGGTTGTTAGCCATTCGCTTACTATGGCAAAGCCATTTTTGGCTTTTTGGAAGGTGTCGTCCCAGGTGTCGCCGCTGAAAAAAAGCGCTGTGTCATCAGCAAATGCCTGGACTTTTCCGCCAGGGAGATGGAGACGACACAAACTGTCGATATAGACAAGAAATAGCGTGGGAGAGACTATACTGCCCTGTGGGACCCCAAAGGTAACTTGTGTTTCGTCACTAGTCCAGTCACCGATCTTGGTCCGTTGTGTCCTATTACTCAGAAAATCCTTGAATAGATTCAGTGCTATTCCTCTGACTCCTAGTCTTTCCAATTTTTCGAGGTGTGGAATAGAGACGGTATCGAAAGCCTTAGTATTATCAAGGAAAATGGCAATACATTTCTTTTTACTGTCTAGTGAGGAGATGGCCGAGTTGACAAGATCGAGCACTGCGTCGCTGGTTGATCTACCAACACGAAAACCATACTGTAACGGTGACAGGAGATTATTGGACTCTAGGTATTTAATCAGCCTATCATTCATAATACGTTCTAGAATCTTAGATAGGGTCGGTAGGATAGAGATCGGTCTATAGTTAGTAACTCTATCTTTATCACCATTTTTAAAGATGGGTTTTATTAGGGCTTTTTTAAAGGCTGTGGGGAAAATGCCCTGGGAAATGGATAAGTTGCAAACGTGGGTAATAGGTTGCGTCAGAAAGAGGACATATCTTTTTACAATTCTAGTTGAGATTTGATCTAATCCGACGGCACATTTGTCTCTTAGGCTCAAAATAATCTGAAGGACTTCTTCTTCTAGGACTTCAGCCATAAATAAGCTTTGGACAGGGATTGTGTCGGTATGTGGTATTCCACCGTTTCTTTTACGAGAAGATACTTTTTCTGCGAGGTTCTTTCCCACGTTTGCGTAATAATCATTCACTTTGTTGAGGCTGTCCTTCGGGGAGATATCAGATACCAGAGAAATAGAGTGGTCGTGAGTACTTTTTGTGCCACTAATATCTTTAATAACTTCCCAGAGACGCTTTTGGCTACTGCGGGCGTTTTTGATTAATTGTTTCTCGTAAGTTTTTTTTGCCTTTTTGAGTATTTGTGCACAGAAGTTCCTGTATCGTTTGTAAGTGGTTGAAATGACTTCATTTTCAGGGTGGAGTTTAAATTTTTTATGGAGCTTGTCTCTGTTTTTGATACATCGTAAAAGACCTTTTGTTATCCAGGGTTTGTAGATGAGTTTCCTTTTTGGGGTTTTGGATGGTTTGGAGCATTTGTTTATGGCGGAAGATAGAGTTTCAATCAGGAGGTTTGCTGCCTTGTTTGTGTCGGTGCAGTTAAGAATGGGACTGAAGTCTTGTTTTTGCATGGTTTGATCAAGCTGATTAAAATCAATTTGAGGTACTGATTTATTTTTAGTCGGGAGTTTTTGTTGTAGGTGCATGGAGAGGGCCACAGTGAAATGATCTGTAAGCGTTGACGCTACCACCAGGCATGATGACTCTAATTTGGATTTGATTATCATGTGATCGTAGCATGTACGTCCATGAGTAGGAAGGCAGTGGCCAGGAAGCATGCCATGTCCAGCTAACATGTTAAGGTACTCGTGGTACCACTTGCTGTTGCATTCGGGTACTATATCGATGTTGATATCTCCACATAAAATTATATTTTTGAAATGTTTAACTTTTGAGAGAGTTTGATCAAGAGAGTTTATGAAACTTGTGATATCCTTGTAGGCTGGAGGTCGATAAATTCCTATTACACAGGTGGAGGGATTCAGCTTTAGAATGAGACAGTTAGCGCCTTCAACTTGAGGTTCCTCAAAAGTTGCATTAAGAAACCTGTTGCAGTAGATAGTGACTCCTTCATTCTGTGTGTTGTTTCTGTAGGTGTGGGCTTGTGTGTAATTATCTAGTGGTGGTATATGATTAGATGTGGGTAACCAGCACTCCCATAGGACAATTACATCCCAGGTGGTCTGAGATGCTTGGAGAAGTGCAGTAAAACCGTCCATATTATGGTTTATGCTGCGTATGTTTTATGAGATTATGTTCAATTGACGATTGTTGGGAGTGATATGGTCTTTGATAAAATCAACATCGCATTCAACCACACTTGCTATTGACAAGGAATCCAGATCCGAGGCCATAGATTGAATACTATTCATTTTATTAAGAAATTTTGATTGTTATATAATTTTTAAATTTTGTCACGGAATTCACGTGAAAGTGATAAAAGGAGTTATTATTGTGTAGAGGGGCCTGGATCCGGGTTACCTGTGTCCTATGAATGTGTAGCTTTTTGTTAATGTGTATATGTGGGGTGTGGATGGTATGGCCGAGTGGCTTGGGCCTTGATAGGGGTGTTGTGGTTGAGTTAATGTGTTTAATATGTGCGGTGTTGTAGTCCTTCTTAAAAATTAACAATATAAAGTAGAGCTTTAGAAATATATATTTACTAACATGCATTATTACAATTAAAAAATAGTAGAAGCAGTTTTTACGCTGAAAAGTAGGCCGCCAGTATCGGGCAGCTGTGTCTAGTCACAAGGTGGTAGTGATGTTAAGGAGGTCTGCTTCTTCGTTGATAAGGATTGGCCTTCCCGAATCTTCTTTTTTGACGTACAGCTTTCCATAAGAAGTCCATGCTGCAGCAAGCTTTTTGTCCCTGATACTTTCACGGGCTAGGTAAAACAAGTGTCTCGTTTTACCTGTCAGTGCCTCAGATATATAGATAGGTAGTGGAGGTCCAGGGAGCCTGAGCTGCTCAGAATTAAGCGGGGGTCCTTTTTGCTGCCTCTTTGTCTTGGTGAAAGTTTTGTAGCATGAGATGAGAGATTCCTTACGTATGGAGGTAGTAAGGTCTACTACAATGGTCTCTGACTTTGTCCTATGGATGTTATTTATCTCAGACTCAGATATAGGTCTTTGCATCCCTATTGTTGTAGCGATGTCTCTAACAATTTTTGTGAGAACCTCCTTGTTCTCGTCCTTTTGTTTCGGCAGATTGCGGATTTCCAGTGAGTTATTCAAACTGGTTCTTTGCAGGATTTCTAATTTATTTTCTAGTGTAAATATTCGATTTTTGTAAATCTTATTCTCCTGTTCTAGAAGTGTAATTTTAGATAATAATTCATCCTGGTTGTTGGACATAGTTTTAATCATCTTTTGGTTCTCTTGATTCTGATTGATGATGGTAAGTAGGGTGTTGTTTATTAATTCGAACTTATTTTCGACCAAAGTTAGTATCTCTGAGTTCGTTTTCTCTGGTGTGTGATCTTCAACGTCCCCAAAGTTACGTTTGTGTCGTTTTGTGATATTGAGATATAACTCCTCTGACTCTGACTGAGTGTTGTGTGAAACGTTAAGTGCAGAGTCGGAGTTGTATTGTTCTATGCTAGGTTTATTCGCATTTATTAAGAGCTGGGAGCGGATGGGTGACCTGGTTTTTGACATTTTGCTGTAGAAATCGCTAATTTGGTTGCGCAGTGTCTTCTAAGATAGTACCAGGCGAGCATAAGTTGTACGAAGTATTACATGCAGTTTGATGTGACCACAGGTCTACTTAAACTGGTTGCAATCAACGAGTTCATACAAAAAGTCTTTCCGTCCAATATAAGTTGAACCGCCACTCGGCGTCGGAGTATATAAAAATATATCTATCTCACCGGACCGAAGTATTATGTGTGTTGCTGTCCTTGTCGCGCTTGATCGTTTAATGCAGGGTTCTGTGACGTTGCACGGGTTGGTTAGCACAGATGACCTCTTCGCTAGTTATGCACTCCTATTTTTTTTGCAAGAATTTAATTTAGCGCGTCTATAAACGTTAATAATTAAATATTTCGTATAGTTTTGTAGCACGTCTACTCTTGACAGAGATCCGAGAGGAAGGAATGAAATCTGAACAAACTTCCATATTTATTATATTAAGATTTTTATTATTTTTGTCTACTCCTTCATTTGGATGGCATGCTGGCGGCGCACTTAAAAAACGGCTTCGGCTTTTTACAATGACGCAACCTTTGTAGCTCGCTGACAGCATGAACACCAATTTAGCAAATGAATTATAAGTCTTTTAATGCATGTAAAGTACCATTCTGTGCAGCCTGAACTAGATAGGTGTGCCTGCTTGTGGCACTTTGTAGGACCTGGACCTGTCCCGGCGCTCTAGGCGAGTTCCCACATATAAAGGAAGATAGGCATAGGAGAAGATATCAATTTATTACACAACTTTGTGATAACTAGGCTTTGAATAATGTTTATTTATATAGGTACAGCAAATCATATCATAGTAGTCAGGGTAAGAGATGATGGTGGAATGCGTCAAAAATAGGGGTGAGTAAATGATTCGAAAATGGAATGAAACGAAATTTGAAATAAAATGAAGAATGAAAAGTGGACAGGATGAGATGAAGACTGATGAGGTTTGAAAGATGCAGCATGCATGTGGCATGCAGCATCTTTACAACTCTTGTCTTGAGTTCATCCATGCTTCTGAAAGCAGGTAAAGCCGTTAGCCCTGGTAGTTATCGCCTGGTGACAATTTATAAGCTAAGTTTTGTGTCAGATGCTTTTACAGTTTGAAAAATCTGACAGTGTTGACCAGCATTATAATCAAGAGGGTTTAGTTTTGTACAGAAGTCTTCCGTTCTTTTAGCACTCATTATTACGTTGGACGAAGTATAGATTACTTTTGACGTCGTCATTAACTGGAAAAAAGTAGATTTTTACTGTAACACTGGAGGTTATGTCAAGTCAACAAAAAGGCATAAAAAGACTATTGCACTGTTCTCATTTACATAAAACTGAGTATAGAAGCTATGACTACTATAGTATCACACTAAGCACACATATTTTTCTGTAAATATCCAAAGAAATATCGAACAAAGACAAAATCACTGTTGTTTTCTCCATGAACTTACTTCAAAACTTTTTCTTCTTCGCTGAGGCCTAATTTAGTCGCTATCAAAACAAGTGTTTTATTATGTGATGCCATAGTTTTTCACTACTATTTAACGTTTTAAATTATGATTTACAGAATAAAACTATATTCCCGCGCGTTTACAACAACAAAACAGCTGTGATTTCATTCATTCATTTGCATTTGACGGGATGTCAAAATTGACAAACTGACGTTTTTGTAGATTTCATTCATTTTATTCGTTCTCTAGCCATAGACAATAAGATAATGTTTTTGTAAGTGCGGTCCAGGCAAGATACTTTTCATCACATACTTTACATTTATATTTATTTAATTTCATAATTAGCTCATTAATCCACATCACGTTTAATTTAACGTCATAATTTAAGAATTACTTTTGGAAATTAATGCGAATAGGTTTAAATAAGTCCAATGCATACAAGCTAATAGAAAATACAAAGTTTCAGCATAGTATAGCATAGCAGCTGGAGTGTGTATTTGATTTATTTCTAGAGTTCATCTAAATCATATTTGCGTTGCTGGTTAAAGTTAAACTTAAAAATTCAAAAAGTAGGTATTTTCTGGAAATGCTTCCGATTTTACCAAAAGTACCAAAACCGGTTTTTCTTAAAGATGAAATGCCAATGTTGTTCATTATCATCTCGATTATGATTTGACCACGCCCCTTTATCTCGATTCACATAAACTTCCAATGATAAAACACCTTTCCATATCACAGAAGGCGACATGTTGATTTTTTCTAGGTTCTAAAGCCGATACGAGATCGCTGTCATTTCTACAAAATGTCTTTGTAGTAATCAGGGTGTAGGTCATTTAATTGTAATCTTATTAACTAATCCGTGCTAATTTTCGCATGTTGGACGTATTCTAAATTAAAAGAAGAGGATCCGCTCCACCCGAGGCAAGGGTGTGTATGCAGTGATAGACTAGACCGATATAGATTTGTATCAAAATAATCCGAAGCTATTTATAAATATTATTTTCTCAGCTTTTACTTATGTTCAAACGTTAATAGTAACGTCTGGTCTATAATTAACTCGGAAAGTTTATAAATATTACAGTATTCTATGGTGGTGTCCTGCATTACGTCGGGTTGTAAGGTTGCCATTTTTTAGTGAAAATAGTTTAGTGCGGGGCGTTTTTCTGAGTGGTTCGTGTCAGTATCCTCAGTGTCAGTGTGCCGCGAGTGCCCTTGGCTTACGTTGTGATGTTTTCAGGTTCGCACAGAGATGCAAGTAGTGTCAGTTCCGAGGTAATAGCAGTGTCAGTGGTGTGAAGTGTTGAGACTGAAGGATGCGGGCTGAGTGAGTGTCAGGCGGCACCACGGCTTCGTCAGTGGCAGGCGGCGCGCGGGGAGCAGAGTCTCCTTCGCAGGCCAACCAGGACACGGTGGATAACGTCACCCCCACCTGCTGGTGAGTCCTCAACCTCTTTGCTTACACAAGTTCAGTGATAACTTAATCGTGTAGGTAGTCTAAAATGTTAGAGGTCATTTAGATACTCTTCACATAAGACAACTTAACATCTCTGCACCATCCTAACAACTGATTTAACATTCACACAATCATAGTTACCCTGTGGTTTTAAGTTCCTAAGTCTGTGGTAGAATGTTGAGGCGTTTTCAAACATATACCTTTTGAAAGCTAATGTATCAAATTGATTGACCTATTCAAAGATCTGCCTTAGTATTTGACACTTGTGATAGGTCGTGACAGTCCAGTGACTAAAAGAATATCTATGAATAACAATGGACATCATCATGATAAACTCACTGAAGCCTCAGTAAAAATTTGATGAAAAACAAAAATCATGATCAACTGCTAGGTTATTCTCCTTTTGTCTGCGCCACTACAGGGATTCTCTATAGGCATCACAAATGCAAAACAAAACTTGGCATAAGTATACATGTTTCTCCCTCTGGTATATCAGATACTATTCTTGTATCTTCCTCACACTTAGAAAAAATAATTTTGAAGCTGTTATTGGAAAACAGTAAATAGCTTTAATTTCATAGTATTTTAATCGCCCCTCAGGCACCAAGTGGCCAGTTAAGTTAATGTTCGTCAGATCTCGGCGCTTTGGTGCCTGAGAGACTTAACTTCTTCTTATATTTAGGAGCTGGGCTCTTGTCGGTGGAGTGCTTTCCATATGTCTTTCTTCCACCAAGTTCTTAACCTCCTTATATATGTTTTCACGTTTAATTTTTCCTTTATTTGATTGAAAAATGAGACTGAGAGACTAGACATCCACAATCCCTAGGCTCTTGTAGGAGGAAGTAAAGATGTGATTAGTGGTATGAATGTCTGTGGTCAGATTTACATCAGATTTAACCACAATTCCAACGTGCAATAGATTGTGTGACAGTATCAAGTTTTCATCTTAAATTGTACAGTCAAATCAATGTTAAAAGGTTATTTAGGGCTTCGATTATATCGTTGAAAATATTCTGAAAGTCTTCAATCAATATTAATTATTAATCAATTAAATTAATGCATACGGGAATTAACACGAAACATACCTTTTTTTATTTATTTTGCTGACGTTTCGTTCGGGTTTCACCGAATGTGGTCCCAGCTTGACTGAAGCAGCGATGACGCCTACGCCTCCCCCTGCCCGGTGTGATCTTCGTCCACCGTCATATTGTTCATTCTCCAAGTACCGTCACACATGTTAATTCCGTTAATTCCCGTATGCATTAATTTAATAATAATGCAAGGCGATAGTTTAAAAACCAATTTATCAATATTTTAAAAAGTCCACTGACGCATAGGTAAATCTGTCTGTCTTTGATATAGTTAAAAACTGATGCTCTGATTTTGATACAGTTTAACTAACATGTAGAGTATATCACAGGCATTGTTGTCATGTTTAATACATGTCCATGTAACTGAGGTTGACCACTTGTTTTGTATAATTGATTCTTCAATACATAGTATTAAAGAAAGTTGCTTCCAGCCATATGTCGCTCAGCATATACGCTTAGATCTTTTAAACTATGAAACGGATTTAAATGTGATTTTTATCAATATATATAATACTGGCCACCAATCACCATGCGAAGCTGAGGCGGGCCATTACTGATAATTAATTTAGTATTATAATCAGTATGTAATACAGAAGGCAACAGCTATAGCATAAATAAATTACACAAAATTTGGTTATTACTATTGATAAGCCATATATGAATACTGACTTACATGATATGGATGCTATAAGTGGGTGTATTTCCAAACCAATGAAAAATTACAGCTGTTCTCTCACCTGGGCAAGAGAATCTCGACAATATTTCTGTAGTGCCCCCTAATCCCATACTGATACATCATCATCATCATCATTTGAGCGTATTCTATGTTGCATCCTCAGCAGTAACGCATCAGAGCCCGCTACCTAACCTAGGTGATTTGACGAGGTTACTGATTTTTACACAGAGCGAATGTTGTCTGACCTCCGCAAACCAAAGGGTAACCAGAACCAATCCTAGAATAGGTTTCAATAAACGCCAGATAGCGTTCGGGACCCACAGCTTCACGTGCCTTCCGAAACACGGAATCATCTTTCTTTTCGGATAATCAGGTAATTCAAGCCTGCAATATCCTAACCAGACTGGAAACATTTTCACAGAGTATGCTTCCCACTGGGATTTGAACCCTCGACCTCCGGATCACAAGGCAAACGCTTTGACCACCGGACCACAAAGGTAGTCAAAGCGCAGGGCCAGTGTATTTACCCAATTAAATTCTCATCAAGTATTTAATGTCCTGATTCTCTCACCAGTTGAGGCAACGCCTTACAACTAGCAACTGCCTACAGCCAAAATATTGTTCTCCTACAAAGCTCTATCTATTAATCTCAAATAACTACCTACCTACATTTAAGCACCCACAATCAATTATACAGATGAGTGTGGGCTCTGTGTAAATGTTTATTCCTAAAAAACATATTTTGACCTTTATTATTCCCAAAAATAAAGGTCAAAATATGTTTATACCTAAAGTGGGCGAAATACACAGATTTTAGGAACTCCATAACCCATTGCCATAATTATAGAATTAATATACAAAACATATTGTCGTTGACAATCGATTGACAACCTCTGTAGCGTATTGGTTAACTAGCCAGTTACTAGGAGGTTCTGGGTTCAATCCCCAGCTATGTATTTATTTATCAATACCTACGAACAATAATTCTCTAGAATCATTACTAATCCCGAAAAATAATTCCACGCGATGTGTACCGCGGCGGGCGGGGCTTAAAATATGAACAGTGCGGCGCGACAGTTCTCCGTGACACTCGAGTTGTGCGGTTGCGTCGCAAGAAGTTTCCTTTGAGAATATTGCTGTGTTTTTGCGATAATCGATTCATTAAAAATGCCGTCATGTGCCGTGAAGTGGTGGAAAAGCCATACAGACATGAAAAAACACAGGACTCACCTTTCATAAGTAAGTAAATAAACATTTTAATATACCTCACCGCTCGTGGCGTTGACCGCGGTCGAGGAGGTGTCGGGGAGCCGGCTGTTTGACCGACACGACGCGTACGTGACCTTGTCACGACCAATCGCATGCATATTTGTCTATGTGTGTGTTTGATGTTTCGTTGTAATTACTGTTAGTTTGTTTGCGTAAATGCAATCAGAATCGAAGTGGTGAATGTAGGAGCATTAGATTTCTAGAGATAATATTTCGATGATCAATACCTATAAATTTAATAATAGTAAATGTCAAGTAGCATATCAATAGTTCTATAATTTCTATTGTTTAATTTTTTTGTGGAAAGAAAAATATTCAAATTTTGAATCATCAGAAAACATAAACTTTCATCATCATCAAAGCGTATTCCCTGTTGCATCCTCAGCAGTATGCTTCCCGGGGTCCACTACTTAAACCTAGGTGATTTGACACGGTTACTGGTTATTTACACAGTGACTGCCATCTGACCTCCGCAACCCAAAGGGTACACCAGAACCAATCCTAGGATAGGTTTTAACAAAGCAAAAGGGTGTTTCGGAACCTGTCTTTACACGCCTTCCGAAGCACGGAATCATCTTTCTTTTCGGATAATCAGGTGATTTAAGCCTGCAATATCCTAACCAGACTGGAAACAACATTTCACAAAGTATGCTTCCCAGTGGGATTTGAACTCACAACCTCAGGATCATAACTATTCATAACGCGAACGCCTTGACCACTGGACCATAGATGCATTCCAGAACATAACCTGTCTTAACTATTTATAATAAGACATGTTTTATCATATTTCTTGGTTAAAGCCATTATTTACCCTAAGAAACTTGACATCTAGAAAAATGCAACCATCTTATCCAGTTAGGATAGGTTAGGATTAAGAATAAAGAACAAAATTAAAGATAGGCTGTAAAGGACTTGTATCCAGAGCCGTAAAATTATTTAATAAAAAAAAACCATCTTATCCAGCAATGACACTTTGATTTGGGTGGATAAACCTAGCCATAAAGTTAGTCTGAGTTTTATTATAGACAGAATAGCGCCGGTCAATGTCCAGTGTTGACATAAGTATTATCAAAGAAACAATAATTTAAAAGTAATTCGCTATATTAATCTGATTTAGGTATTACTGTCAGATTGCTCTTATTTTGTGTGATTTCTATTTGATCATCAACATTTTTGCCCCAAAAAGTCCACTGCTTAGTGTAGACCTCCCCAAGGATTTCCAAAATGACAGACTGGAAACAGCCTGCATATATTTTTACTTATACAATATGTAAAGAAAACCCTGTCCGACCGGAAAATAGCATACATATAAGTACCATCCATCTCGTGCTACAATTGCATTCCCAAGTAGGGTTGACGTCGGGCGGCGGCCGGTTGCAAAACTTTTCGGACAAATGCATTCCCAAAGAGGATTGACGTCAGGCAGGCGGCCGGTCGTGATTCACGACAGTTTAAACGATATGGCTATAGTTTCACGACTCGTGAAACTATAGCCATATCGTTTAAACTGTTCCGGCTATTTCTTCTCCACTTCGCAAGGCCTTCGGCATCCTTGGGTGACCTTGAGTGACATGCATATTATATTTAGAGCTGAAAATGAGAGTAAGCGTACACCAGGTTCCGAAACAGCACAGCTGAGGATGCAACTGGGAACGCACTGAGATGAAAGGTAAGGGTTGGATCTCATCTATCGGCACGGAACAGCACTTTCCTATGCTGCTATCCTTTTCTGTCGCTCAGAAGCGTCATTTGCTAGAGCGAGAGAGAGCGACGGAATGCTTCAGCACCGGCCGTGCTGCAGCGTTCCGTCGCTCTCTTTCTCTCGCTCTAGCAAATTACTGTTATGAGTGCCATCCAACCCTTAAGGGTATATCAGAGACTGTGAGCTGTCAGCAATGTCCTCTGTGCAAAGACTTTAATGCCATCTACTACAATCACCAGCCAAGCGTGATGATTATGGACAAATCCTGTCTTTATTGGAAGAGGCCTTCCCAACAGTGAAGTTATATTATAGGCTGTAGGCACAGAATAAGAACTAGTACTCACGTACAGAAGTCTCAGTCAGCAAAGAAATTTAAAGAAATATCTACTCATTGTGGTTCCCGGCAGAGTAGAATAGGACCACTCCAAGTCTTCCCGTGGATGACGCACTCCGAGAGTGCCGACAGAAGTGAAAACTTGAACTGTCGACACGGTTACGGTAACAGTGTCGCGAGTTCAATGGTTTTTTCCCCTCTCAAAAATGCCCAAAGCGCCTAAAGATTTCACTTTCAAAAAAAGAAAATTATTGACGACCTCCGTGGTGTATTAGGTCAACACGCTAGTCCGCCAATCCGGAGGTTCTGGGTTCGATCCCCAGCCAGGTCAATTTGGAAAATGGCCTTTTTCAAATTGTCCTGGGTCTTGGGTGTTTATTTATATATGTATTTATTATAAAATATAATAGGTATAGTTGAGTTAGTATCCCATAACACAAGTTTAAAAAACTTACTTTGGGGCTAGCTCAATCAGTGTGATTTGTCCTTATATATTTATTTATTTATAATAAAAAGACACAGATACACACACACACACACAGTCACGTCTTTAGCCCTAATGGGGCAGACAGAGCTCAGGATCGCAAGACAAGACCCAAAGGCGATTTTAGCGTGATGGTGGGCGAGATGCTAAAAGGTTGCAAGCAGCATCGCCTATAACATGATTCGCATTTTCGCCCATTCCCTCAATCAGCTTTTACGATCTACGCAGGAAAAGAAGCAGCTGGTACATTCACGTCTTTTTGTCCTTTGCGATCGTAGACAGAGACCAGGACCATAACATGCCGCAGTGTAGCGCGGGCCTTGGCGATTATTACACTGCCACGCATCACGCTGCATGTTGCGTTTTCTGGATGCATTTTCTTTGTGCGTGTTTTCTATACAAACGGAGATACTTACAAGCAACGTCAGAACACGCATTTAACGCGCTACGCTGCGTAGTGCGGGGCAATGTAAGAATCGCCTAATACCCGAAGTTCACTTTCATCATGATAGTGGGCATGTACTTAAAACAAGATTTACGTTTAAAAAACTAATACTAGACTAGAATATATGATCGAAGCGACTACGGGAATTATTTGATATTTGTAATTTGGTGCAATATTTTTTTTTTATTGTATTGTATTTTGTAATTCAGCAGCCATTTATGGCTATCAATGTTTATATATTTGAAATGTGCTAATTAAGACTTTCATTTGAATCACTCTATATCGAAATTTTTTATTTTATTTTTACTCGCATTTTTTGTATGTAACATACGTTATATGATTTTTTTGCATACAAAATGTAGCCTATGTCACCCAGACGATAATGATGAATCGATTGACATCTCTTTTGTGAAAATTGGATAAGTAGTTTGGATGCTACGGTGGAGGAACACACAAAGATTTCACGTACATAGATTATATATCTATTGTACATTAATTTTATGGTGCAATAAATTAAATAAATAAATAAAAAATAAATACATAGACTTCTAAAATCATTACCCTTCCGTTTGGCTTTGCCGTAGTCGGGTAAAAAAAGGAAAATAAAGGTAATTAATTAAAGATTAAAGTCCGTAATTAAAGTTATCCGTGTGGTTCCGGGTTAGAATAGGACCACTCCATCTCTTCCTGGTGGATGTCGTAAGGGGCGACTAAAGGACTAAGCACAAACATCTCGTGCTACAAATTAAATTCCCAAGGAGGGTTAACGTCGGGCGGCGACCGGTTGTAAAACTTTTCGCACAAATACATTCCCAAAGAGGCTTCAGGCAGGCGGCCGGTTGTAAAACTATAGCCACATCATTTAAAGTGCTCCATTTTTTAGGGGCTTTGGCATTCTTTGCTGACCATTGACATGCATATTATATTTGGAGAAGAAAAAGCGGGAAAGCTCATCCCGGGCTCAGAAGCAGCACAGCTGGGGATGAAACCGGGTATGCGCTTAGACGAAGAAGAGTCATGCAGTCAAAATATGTATAGTGATTGTAATTATACGTGAACTGTACATTACATGTACATACATGTACTGGCGTTCTGTTTATCTCTTTTTTTATCTTCGCCGAGTCTCATCAATGAATTCTGATAATGTCTATTTAGAATTAATTTTGACGGAATGTAAACAAACCAATCGAATTCCTTTTATATATTTTTGTTGTTGTAAATATACTACTACCATTACCATGGCGATGGGTCTTTGCCTACGCGCTTTACTTCGGGGTTAGTTAGCCCGATCGTATTCATCTCCGCCGCAACTGTGCGTCGCCAGGAGTGCTATTTTTCATTTAGGGACTCAGCGAAACACAAGACGTGTAGTTTTCCAACTCACCACTCGCGTTCCGACGCATTGCATCGTATTTTTGAAACCGTCGTGTCAGCGATAAGTAATATAGTGTTACGCAGAAAATATCATAAAGTCAATGGCTTTCTAAACATTTCAACAAAAATAAAAAAGCAGCGTCAAACGTAACTGATTCTCCATGGAACGTTTCTTTGTCATTTGTACGCTACAAATGTCAAAATTACGAGTGGTCAAGACCACTCGTTGCAAATCTTTCGCATACGATCAATTAAAAAATGCGCCCGTTTGGAAACACTCGCGCATATCATTCGTAATGTGACTCACTGAATGAAAAATAGCACTCCTGGTCTGCTTGGGACGGCCAACTTTCCGCTTGCCCTTTTGGACTTTGGAGATCCTCTCAAGGCAGAAAATGTCAGGTATTTCCCTTGACATTCGTGAAGAACCTAATCTTGGGCCATCGCGGGAAGAGAATACCTTGTTTTATTACGCCGTGGTTTAGCTGACAAAAAAACGGGCAAGTGCGAGTCGGACTCGTACATGAAGGGTTCCGTACCACCGTACAATGTTTTAAAACGCTGAAGCAACATGTTTCTTGTATGACGACCCCCTTTAATTATTAACTTTATCTTATTTTTAGTATTTGTTGTTATAGTGGTCATAGTAATACATAATCGGTGAAAATTTCAAGTTTCTAGTTAATTCCATTATAAAGATCTAGTTAAAGTCTGAAAAAACACTTTTTTATATGACGACCCCCCTTTAATTTTTAACTTTTTTAGGGTTCCGTACAAAAAATTAAAAAAACGGAACCCCTATAGCATCACTCGTGCGTCTGCCTGTCCGTCGGTCTGTCACAGCCAATTTGCTCCGAATCTACTGGACCGAATCAGGTGAGATTTACTGGGACAGACGCGGTTCAAGTGAAATGTGCAATTTGTGACAATTTGTGAGTGTAGTGTGTTTGCGTAAATTGTGCATTCAACAAGGCCGCCCTAAAACCTAGAACAAAACCTACTTACTGCCGTGAAGCAATCTGGTGAGGTCTTTCCAATTATTTATTTATCTATCTATTTATAATTTGATTATTTGTATAGGCTGCCTATTTAGTTCATCAAAAACTGCGAATACCCTGTTTAAAACTTGGTTAGCTTTAAGAATCGCCTTACCCTAGACTTTCCCATGCAGGCGTAGTCTGCGTTTTGTTTCGGGGCGGCATGTCGGATTTCGGTAGAGATTTGTAGCTTTGAGGAAATTGCATATGTCTGGGGTTATGGTTGGTTTTCGTAGTCGGGATATGAACTTGAAAGAAAATACAAGGGTATAAAAGTTTTCCATAGTAATGGTCAAAAATGATATAATGCACTATATTCTCTTTCAAGGTCATATTTTGACTGTGAAGACCAATTATAGCCCTGGATATGTGCGGTTTCTTTGGGGTTGCAGTTTTTTGCCGGGGTCTGACATGTCGTTTCGGAGTGGAACGTGGACTGCGTTTGTATGGGAGACTCTGATTCTGTCTAGGGTAAGGGGATTCTTAAGACATCAAATTCAAGAGTGACGTAATAGTAAGTAAACATCCTAAATTCAGCATCTGAGAGATACATACTACAAGAGTCATCAACCGTGATCCTAAATACCCTTTTGTTTGAACGAGCTTCAAATTGTGGTTTCGAAGTCAAGACACTAGATTACCAGCCGAGCTGTAAAACAAAAATAAATCTAACATAATCCGCAGGGAAACCAAAATAAAGAAAACAAACTCGCAAAAAAGAATCTTGAACTAGCACTACAAATGAAAACTGCATGATCTCGGTAAGAGGCATGTCACATATTGTACCTAATATACTAATCTTCTAAAATAATTTTTCTTCACTTCTTTGGATAAAACTTTTTGCCAAAAACGTTTGTAATATAACATAAATGTTTTACATAATATAAGAAAATTTAGTTCAAAGTCAGGTTTACATACTTTAGTAACCAATTTAAAAAGGGAAAATAAAAACAAGCACTTTATAGTAATCACTCCGGAAATTATCAAGTAATAAATCTACCCTCATACCTAAGCCAAACAATACCCACGGCCTATAGTCCATTTAAAAACATTCTATGTAAAACTACTAACACATAATTACACTCAAACCAAAGGCCTTTTACGACGAATCTTAAGCAGCAAAAATACATAAATTCTAAGAAAACTCCACATCTGCAGGCCACTGCCGATAACAATAAATATTCTTAAAACAACACAATCCCTAGACCCACACGTGCACACAATGGAAAAAAAACCTTAACAAAGGAGTCCGAAAAAACTGTCAGTGACGGTAACTGCCTCTTTAGAGCTTCAGCAGATATGTAATGTGTTGGAGATATAACAGACATATGGGATGGGACCCACCAAAGTAAAAAATATATACAATATAACCATAAAAACTTCAACTACGAGCTCGTACAAGGGAGAGCCCACGTGACGGCCTACCAGAAAGCCATACTAGAGAAAATAAAAAATAGCAGAACCTTGCGAATTCTAACAAGACACCCACTAATAACATCCCATTAGAATGGGACACTCTTAATAGAATTTTGAAAGAGTCCGCACATGAGGCCCTACGAAAACCAATCGCTAAAACAAAAGAAAGTAGAGTTGCACTAGCAAACCTATAAAAAACACCCTCATAATCTAGCATTACAGCAAAAAGTAGTAAAAGCCCGCCGCGATCTTAAAAGAATCTGAAAGCAAGAGGAAGCGTACGACGCCAAATTTTTCTTCGAGGGACTCAGCAGTAAGCACGAATCGCTCCAAATGAAAATGCGCCCCATTTATACATGGGAAAACTCCCTTAATCACGACATACATCACTACACAAATAAAACAAAGATGGAATGGAGAGAAATAGCGGAAAACAGAACCTTAATGAAAAAAGAAGCCGAAAAGATTTATAATGCCCTAGAGTCAGATTCAGAAACCGACCTGGAATCAGAAGAACATACCTTGACCGCAGCACAAATCAATTCACCACCGACAGTAAACTAAACTAGGCGTTAGCTCAGAAATCGCAAAGGTTTTCCCGTCAAACAACAAAAGACAACCACAGCGAACCTTCTACCACCTACTTATCATTAGTATTTAAGGAAAGTACTTTATATCAAAACATAATACAAGATATACCTATGTGCGCATATATGTAAAAAAACAAAGAAGATTCCTCAGGACCGATAAAATATACAAAAAGATTAAGAAGAAAGCGTCAAAAGAATCAGGATTCCAAACGCTATCTCTGAAGCTGTGGAGCAAGATGCAGCCAAAACCGCCCTGCGAAAGATGCAGCAGGAAGAACAGAATACGCAGTCTATATCCCTTCCTTATAATATATTACACACCAAGTATAGTATCTATTACCTCATGTTTACTTGTTGCTGGAATACGGTAGACTCTAATTTCCCTTCAATTCCCCATTTCCCAGACTGCAACTCCCCACACACTCCATATCCTATATACGTGCTCACCTGGTTTCTCGAGCCTGGTACAGGTCTAACGCGGTCTGACGTGGCTGCGCTAGTAAAACGGAGACGATTAGTACCCATATCGGGCCGTTGCTGGAAGTGCAGTCACGCTCACTCCAAGGTGGTCCCAGTTCCTACGCTCTTGCTGCGAAATGCTGGCTGGGTGGGCACAGAACTCAACTGAACTGAAATAAACTGAATCTACTGGACCGAATCGGGTGAAATTTGATAGGATGGTGTAATCCTATGACCCAAACACATATGTGCAAAGTAAATAAATAATTTTTTAAAATAAGGGTCATTTTCGGGGGATAAATTAGGAAATTGAAAAAAAAGTTTTGCAAACCTTACTGTGTCATATCATATGTCAAATGGCATGAAAATGAAAATGAAAGGGCTCATTATAAGGATCTCAAATATATTTTTTTTATAATTATAAAATAAATAGTTTTGATTTTATTCATGAAAGAAGTCGAAAATTGACCATTCCCTGCCCTGATCTCCGAAACTACTGAGCCTAAAATTTAGAAAAAAATACGAAATATAGTTCATTGCTTGTAGATTACAGGAAAACCTATAAGAATTCAATCAATTGTACGGAACTCTCTCCACGCGAGTTTACCTCGCACTTGGCCGGTTTAATTTATATTTAGTATTTGTTGTTATAGCGGCTACAGTAATACATAATCGGTGAAAATTTCAAGTGTCTAGCTATTACGGTTCAAGAAATAGAGCCCTGTGACAGACGGACAGACAGACGGACGGACGGACAGACAGCGGAGTCTCAGTAATAGTCACCCTTTGGGTACGGAACCCTAAAAAAGGAGTGATTTTCATAAGCCGTTCGTGAGTCACAGGAAATGCTGTAGTCGTTTCTGCAAACATGCATTTTTAAATCGCTCGGCGTGTCATCCGAATACTCGTTAGCCCCGTCAGGTCAGAGCCAAGAATAATTTGAGTGTTTTTGAAAAATCACTGTAAATAAACTACTACAGTTTATTTCTCATAAATTTAACATGGGAATTCTTACGGTCGGTGGGGGTTTTGAGGCATTTTTATTTAAAATTTTGATGAAGCCCGAATCGCGACTAACTTACTTGTTTACAAAATATTAGAGCGCATGAAACACGACACGAGTAGACGGTGGAGGCATTTTTTTTTTAAATTTTGATGAACGCTCGAATTGCGACTAACTTACTTGTTTACAAAATATTAGAGCGCACGAAACACGACACGAGTAGACGGTGGGGGCATTTTTTTTAAAATTTTGATGAACGCCCCAATCGCGACTAACTTGTTTACAAAATATTAGAGCGCACGAAACACAATACGAGTAGACGGTAGGGGCATTTTTTTTTAAATTTTGATGAACGCACTAATCGCGACTAACTTACTTGTTTACAAAATATTAGAGCGCACGAAACACGACACGAATAGACGGTGGGGGCATTTTTTTTTAAATTTTGATGAACGCCCCAATCGCGACTAACTTGTTTACAAAATATTAGAGCGCACGAAACACAATACGAGTAGACGGTAGGGGCATTTTTTTTTAAATTTTGATGAACGCACTAATCGCGACTAACTTACTTGTTTACAAAATATTAGAGCGCACGAAACACGACACGAATAGACGGCGGAGGCATATTTTTTTTAAAATTTTGATGAACGCACGCTTCGCGACTAATTTACTTTTTTACAAAAAGTCAACGACGCACGAAACGCGCCCAGAGTCCCAGACCCACGTACGCGATCACCTATGTTCGGATCATATAGCGAAATATGAAGTTGACCGATCAGCTGATCAGAGTTTGTATGGAAAGCCAAAAAATATTTTTCATATTTCGATATATATGTTCCTTGGGGAAAGTTGTTTAGTGTCATGGACTGAATCTACCCTTAAAATAGTTTCAGTATATTTTGTTAGACTCTTTATAATAAAAAAAACATAATTTTTAGGCGGTTGCTACTGGACGCTGACTTCTTAGAACATGACTTGATATTTCTGACAGAAACGTCGAACTCTGAAAGTAAATAAACACGCAATGTGGACAGTAGCGGCGTTAGGGTAGGGCGCGGTTGGGCGACCGCCCAGAGCGCCAGATACAAAGGGGCGACAGGGGGCGTTTTTCGGCAAGGGCCCCCCCCCCCCTTACAGGTATTAATAAATATATAAATAGCGGCTGGTGAATGGCGGCAACTCCTAGACTCTTATTTGTATGCACCCCCCCTCTCCCTCTGTTTACAATGGGGCGGCAAATTTGAAGAATCCTATATCGTACTTGCACCCCTCCCCCCCGTCGGCAGAAATAAATCCTATAAGATTGAAGCCTAAGTCAGAGTCTGAATTGCAGTTGGAGAGGGGGGGGGGGGGGAATCTCGCCCAGGGCGCTGGTAGAGATAAAACCGGCACTGAATGTGGATTAGCATGTTTGCTTTGTCCAACAGTGAAAGTGAGGAGTTACCTACTGTTTGGTTTGACCCTGTCAAAAGTAGCCATCGTTGCGGCTAAACCTATTTAACATTTCAAAATATACCTACATGAAAAATATAAATAACTAGATACTTTTACTTTCGTATGTATAAACTAAGCAGTGCAATGGGTGTTAAAACTACGCACAAATATATCCAAAGAGGGTTAACGTTGTTTAAATGGTTCCGTGGTTCCGTGGCCATGGTACAGGTATCCGGTGGCAGAATTCGAATTTTCTTTGCCAATATTTAAAAAAGTAAAAAACTTAGGGCGGGACTTTTGACATAATTTCATTTGTCTTTTGTGCGGATTTGTTCACCAAAATGCCTCAGTGGACGGGTTTCAGCAAGACGGCGCCACGCGGCACACTGCTAGAGACACCATGACTCTACTGCGAGATTTTTTCCTCAATAAATTGATTTGCCGATTCGGAGACATCGCCTGGCCGCCAAGATCGCTCCAATGGCTTTTTTTTAGGGGATATTTGAAAAGTAATGTTTATGTTAACAATCCTGCCACTGTCTCAGAAGTTCAGAACTAAAGGTCTTTCCAGAATCCAGAATCTTTCGAGAAGTAAACAACATTTGATCGTCTCCTTTGCAGCGAGTAGCACGGAATAGGTACTGTCCACAGATTCCACGAACGCATTTACGGCGCCAGGGACAACATTTAGACGGCATTGTTTTTACTAAATGAAATCCGCAGTATCATTCCTGATTCATCATCTTCCTCGCCTTCTCCCTATTTAGGGTCGGCTCTGTAGGTCAACTCTCTCCATCGTTTTCTATCATTTATTATATCTTATCATTGTCTTTTTGTCATTCTTGATTATACTGTTTTAATTATATAATGAAATACTTTAGTTTTTTTTTCTATTCCATTTTATAATTCGACATCTGCCACCGGACACCCTGTATAAAAACAAGGTATTTTGTTCCCGTCATGGCCTAATGCTGGATAATTTAAATTTTGGAGAGAATATGAAGAGATTGATTTTCCCAACCTCGTTTTTCCCGCATTTTCAACTAGTTATTCTTACGAATTATGAATGACTGATTCATATTTTTTTGGAGTTAACAACTTTTGAGAAAAACAAAGCTGTTTTTTAGTACAAGTAGAATAGATTTCTTGTGTCGTCGTTTTTGCCAACATTTTGTATTCATTCACCCTTTGACTTTGTAATTTCACAAATTATTTTTATTATGTTGTGACATATTTATACACGCCTCATTAGTTTTGTGCCTCCCGAAATAATATTTCTTTTTTATTTATTAGATCTTTAAAATGACATTATCCGTATTTATTTTAGATTAACAAGATATGACTTGTTCTGTTGATATGAATTATGATTAGGCAGGAGTGCTATTTTTGAAATCGGGAGTCACACAACGAATGGTTTGTTTTGATTTGCGCGAGTGTTTCCAAACGGGCGCATTTTAAATTGATTGTACCTATGCGAAGGATTTGAACGAGTGGTCTTGACCTGAGGGTGTTGACTATCGCAATTTTGACATTTGTAGCGTACAAATGTCAAAGGAAGCTTTCATGGTGAATCCGTTCTGTTTCACGCTGCTTTTTTTTTATTATGTTGAAATGTTTAGAAAACCATTGACAAATTTATGATATTATCTGCTTAAAACAATAATACATATCGCCGACAGGACGGTTTAATTTCAATATTTTCAGGGGTATAATGTATAAGCTGTCATAAACATAATTCAAACACACCTATCACTCAAGTCCGACATCACGACATCAAACATCGCTTTCTATAAATCAACTCTTCAAGAAGCGGCTATATTTAGACTAGGATGTCAATTCTCACGGCACTCTATTGTTAGCGTTTTTGCGAGCCTCGTAATAATCATCTCAACAGGATAACACGAACGCAAACTTATTAGGCGGCAACTCGGTAGGTAATATGGCTCGTATTCCACTTTTAAATTAAGTCAGCTTTTGTTTTTAAATCTTAGGTACTGGCCAGTAAAATTATAATCTAATGTAATCTTTTATTTTTTAAGGACGTTACAACGCGCCTCATCGAGGCAACTGGTGACCCTAAAGCTGGTGGCTATTTTGCTCAGAGAATAAGTCTCGCTATGCAGCGAGGAAATGCTGCTAGCATATTGGGTACGTTGCCTCGATGTGGCGCGATGGAAGAGATATTTTATTTGTAAAAATGTAAATATAATTTTGTTTGTATAATTTGTTTTGAATAATTGATCTTCTATCAAAATATAATTAGGGATTACCTACTGTCCAGTAATAAAAAAAAATACTGCTTTAATTAATATTTAAAAAGAAATGCGCTTGTTACCATTTTCGCAGAAAAAATAATCTAATACCTAAGTATCTACTTGAATGGGAAATTACGCAGGTGGCGGTCGCCTCGGACTTGTGGTTGTATTTTTTTGTAGTCTATTCTCATAGTTGAGCTCGATGGTTCCGCGGTGCGACATAGGGACCGTTTAAGTATTACGTAAGCAATAAAAGGGGGTGCCCTCACCCCCTGTTATTAATGAGGTGTTTGATTTGCTTATTTTTTATGACATGGGGGGTGCGGGCAATCACCAATCTGTTATAGTTATTTTTATTTTTCTTAGCAATTTTTTTTAAATTTGTTATTAATTTTTATAAATTGAAATAATTTATACAGAAAGTAGAATACCTAATATCTACAAAGAATATCTTGCTTATGTATACATACATATTACACTTTATCTTGCAACCCACATTTAGACTTTCTGTATAACCCAAAGGTTGACTGGTAGACAACGCCTTTAGCGTTAAGTTCGCCTATTGTTCTGTACAATTTGTATTTGATGGACAATAAAGATTAAATAAATAAATAAATAATTTAAAAAAAAAACTAAAGTAGATTTATAAACATATTCAATGCTTAATAGGACAAAAGATTGACTTACGTTTCCTAAGGAGGATTAAAAATGGCTAAAATACTGCTTGTGTAATACGAGTACTTAAGGTGAAAAATAAATTGTTAACTCGTAAATATGGTGATAACTTCCTAATCGCTAATCGTCAGGCACTAAATAGCCCTTTAAATTATTTTATGAACCACCGTTGAAAGTATTTACATTAGTCCGTCTAGCTTTAAAATTTGCCTCCGCCAAAAGTGGCCACTTTTGAGGGAGGCATGTTTTAAAGCTAGACGGATCACCTATAATAGTTTCAACGGCAGTTCATAAAATAATTTAAAGGGCTATCCAGTGCCTGACGATTAGCAATATGGAAATTATCACCATATTTACGAGTTGACAATTTATTTCAAATGAGGGCGCCACTTCAAGGGCATTTGCTTCTATATTCACCTTAAACCGTCCCATACTTAATCTACCATCATCATCATCATCAATTTATTTATTTTATTGTCATTGGAGTATTTTCCATGTGTCCCGATCTTCAGCCAAATGTTTAACTTCCATATAGCTACGACACGACTTCTGCCTTTTCCCTCACTTTATCCATAAGCGCCCTTCTTGGTCTTAATTTTTCTCTTGCCAGGATCTACTACTCAAAAAGAGGTTTAAATCTTTAAGAAACTCGCCATAAAACCTTACGATTTAGCTCTATTGTTTTTTTTGGTTGTTTTCTCTTTTTTTTTCGGTCCGTGGTTGTCTAACTGTTTGAATAAATTTTAGACACTAACATTTATTCCTAGCTTGCCTTATTCCTAGCTAGCTGCTTGTGGTTAGACGATCTGACTGAGGTCGCTGGAAAGCGCTGGACGCAGGCCGCTCTAGATCGGTCATTTTGGAAATCCTTGGGAGAGGCCTCTGTCCAGCAGTGGACGTTATGCGGCTGAAATGATGATGATATGCTTATTAGTTGACATAATAAAACGAAAATAATCCTAACTAATATTATAAATGCAAAAGTGAGTTTGTATATTAGTTTGTTTGTTTGTTTGTTACCTCTATATCGGCTATATTTAGAAATTTCGCATGCACATAGTTAAGACTACTGAGAAGGACATAGGGTACCGTTAATCCCGAAAAAAAGTACTGTTCCCGTGGGAATCCATAATTATACGCGAGCGAAGCCGCGGGTAAAAACTAGTTTTAAAAAAATTGGTTGCCTGTAAAGTCGGTATACGGGCGAAAGTTTTACGTGACAACGACTTCACTCCACTTCACTCCAAACTTGACTTCCACTCGGGCATGGTTAGCCCGCCTAAGAGCGAGAGAGACAGACATAAAAAGTGAAAGGCACGCGTGCCTCTCACTCGCTCTCATTGTGAGCGCATAACGTGAGCGGAGCGTAACGCAGTTTCTTAAAGTGTCACCCGGCTAACCAATTTATAAGACGTTGTCACGTCAATAAAGAAGAATACTTCACAATGCGAAGGCTACACCGTTATTATCTGTAGGTAAGTAAAATTACACATTCACAATAAGTTTTCTTTCTTTACCTTACATTCATTCCTAAAAGGTCGTATGCTTTTTCGGTGTAATGGAAGGAACCTGCTAACTTTTTCCGTAGAAAGTTTCCATTACACTCTCTGTGATCTTTCTGTACAATTTTTTTTTTTTTTTTAAAAATGATGTACAGATAAAGAGTACGAAGGGAGTAACGGACAAATTGACTAGAGATAGAGCAAGATGGAAATACTGGCATGCTGTGCCGACTCTACATAAAGAGTGGGATAAGGTCATAAGGATAAGGCAGAAGAAGATGTAATCATTAGACTACGTTTGTATGGGAAAGTGCAGGGTAAGAGGACTCTTAATAGTACCAAATAAAATAATTTAGTTTTGACCTAGGATACTACGAGTATAGTACCCAATTCTTGATTTTTGAGACTCATCGCGTTGTATCATCTATTTTGCTTTTTGTTGTTGAATATATAAAGACTATTTGAAAATAGAACGGATGATTGTTTTCTAAAAATAAATCCTTATCTTTTTAAATATAGACTACTGACGGAGCATCAGCGTAAGCAAAGATAATAAAGCGGGAAATCCTATTTCAATGTTTTGACTATAGTATCTAATCATATACATATGTACTTGGATGCATCGTAGGATTCATAGGAATTCTCAGAAAACGGCACAAACAGGGTCTTGGAAATCATCTGTTGCAGATATTGAAGACAATAAAGACTTGTTAAATTCTCATTCGTTGTTATTCTCAGTCTGTCAAAAAGTCAGTCTCTAAAAGACTTTGGTATTGAATGAAAGGGTAACTTTTTCACTATTAAAATAATAATGTATAACACTTATCATCCCGGAATTAGAAAAAAAATAAACGGGCAAGTGCGAGTCGGACTCGTACATGAAGGGTTCCGTACCTCCGTACAATGTTTTAAAACGCTGAAGAAACACGTTTCTTGTATGACGACCCCCTTTAATTTTTAACTTCATCTTATTTTGAGTATTTGTTGTTATAGTGGTCATAGTAATACATAATTGGTGAAAATTTCAAGTACCTAGTTAATGCCATTATAAAGATCGAGTTAAAACGCTAAAAAAACACGTTTTTTGTATGACGACCCCCTTTAATTTTTATCTTTTTTTTATTTTTAGTATTTGTTGTTATAGCGGCCATAGTAATACATAATCTGTGAAAATTTCAAGTATCTAGTTAATGCCATTATAAAGATCTAGTTAAAAACGCTGAAAAAACACGTTTTTTGTATGACGACCCCCTTCAATTTTTAACTTTTTTTTCTTTTCAGTATTTGTTGTTATAGCGGCCACAGTATTACATAATCGGTGAAAATTTCAAGTGTCCTAGCTATTGCGGTTCAAGAAATAGAGCTCTGTGACAGACGGACAGCGGAGTCTCAGTTATAGCTATTACTGAGACTCCGCTGTCCGTCTAGGGTCCCGTTTTCACCCTTTGGGTACGGAACCCTAAAAATTAAGTGCTTTGCTTGACAGCTTACATGCAGCAAGCAAGCGCTTCTTGTGAAAACATCTGTGCGAAAAGCTTAACACTTATAACACTGCCTCCGTGGTCCATTGGTCAAGGCGTTGCCTTGTGATACGGATGTCGTGGGTTCAAATCCCACTGGGAAGCATACTTTGTGAAAAGTTGTTTCCAGTGTGGTTAGGATATTGCAGGCTTGAATCACCTGATTATCCGAAAAGATGATTCCGTGCTCCAGAAGGCACGTAAAGCTGTGGGTCCCGAACGCCATCTAGCGTTTGTTTAAAGTTTAAACATTCAACAACAACAGGATAGGTTTAAACTTTAAACCTATCCTAGGATTGGTTCTGGTCTAAGGGAAGGGATGAAAATTAACACACACAAAGGCAATTTAAATTATGTTATCGTATGGTTTTCGCTTATAAACTGTTGAATGTACTAGGCGTTTAAGAAGGAGTAACACAGCGGATAGGATATTTGAATGAAAACACTTGTTTTCGTGGTGATCAAGGAACAGCAGGCGGACAGTCCCGCGCAGATTGTAAAAGCCGATCGCGGGAATGGGCGAGAATGTGAATCATGGCTAGCATCCCATCACTAGTTTGAATCCCTTTTTCCATCTTTACCTACGCCCGCCATCACGGCAATCGTGGCCTTTGGGTCTTACGATCCTAGGCTCTGTCCATCTCGTTAGGAATAATGATGTGATAATGAATCTGTATGATAGGGGATTAGTACCCGCAACCCGCCTGACAAAGATATATATGTATATTTAAGAGAGGCGTATCTGGCGAGTGTCCCAACATTCATCCATACAATTTATTTTAGAAAACAAGATAATCTACCTCATCCCTGCGGACTAACGTTAACTACCTAATTAATTTTTAATCCCATTTGAAGCCGTTGAGCTAAGCTTAGTATTTTAATTTGGGTAGCATACGAATGCAGAATGGACGTCTAACTAGGAATCCTTCTAAATTGGCGACAGGGTAGTAACCTAAACCTGTAAGCATTAATCTTAGGCCAAACATCTAGCCAAGAGTGGCGTTTGGATTTTGCTACCATCTCTTCTTCGTCTAAGCGCATTCCCGGTTGCATCCTCAGCTGTGCTGCTTCGGAGCCCGGAGTACGCTTTCCCGCTTTTTCTTTTCCAAATATAACATGCATGTCAATGGGCACCCAAGGATGCCAAAGACCTTGCGAAGTGGAAAAGAAATAGCTGTATCAGTTTAAATTATTTGGCTATAGTTTCACGACCGGTCGCCTGCCTGACGTCAACCCTCTTTGGGAAAATATTTGTGCGATAAGTTTTACAACCGGCCGCCGCCCGACGTTAACCCTCCTTGGGAATGCAATTGTGGCTCGAGATGTTTGTGCTAAGTCCTTTGTCCTTTAGTCGCCTCTTACGACATCCACAGGAAGAGATGGAGTGATCCTATTCTGACCCGGAACCACATGGGTTTTGCTACCATCAAAGAGCTATTATGTAAAACTAGAGAAGACACCATATATCACAGTTTTGTCCCGTACAATTGTAGCTATCTCCATAAACTTCACTTAATCACTTGCTAGCTCTTAAACGCCTAGCACTTTCGACAGTTTATAAGCGAAAACCATACGAAAACATGAAAAACATAATTTAAATTGCCTTTGTGTGTGTTCAAATAATGTAAGAATAATTGAAGGGTATCGTCGCAAAATGTCCCTTACGCAAAATGTCCCCTAATCGCAAAATGTCCCTTTCGCAAAATGTCTCTTGCAGAATGTCCCTTGCGCAAAAAGTCCCTTTCGCAAAATGTCCCCTGCTACCAGGCGACATTGGTTTACCAAGCAAAATGTACCTTTTCCAAAATTTCATTATTTTTATTAAATTACTATAAAGTGAGTTTGTTTGTTGTTTGTTTGTTTGTTACGCATCCACGCCGTAACTACTGAACCAATTATCATGAAACTAGCTTTTGCGGCTCCGCTTGCGTTAATATTGATCCCTAAACAGTAACTTTTTCGGGATAACAAGTAGCCTATGTGTTAATCTGAGTGATAAACTATCTGTGTGCAAAATTTCATCTAAATCCCTTAAGCTGTTTAGGCGTGATGGAGTAACAAACATCCAAAGGGGATTCGAGAATGGGTTATATTTATTACGAGTATGTCCTTCCACATTGTATAAAAGAACATGAAATTTTGCGAGGGATATTTTTTTGCCACCAGGGGACATTTTGCTACCGGGGGACATATTGCGAAAGGGACGTTTTGCGCAAGGGACATTTTGCGAAAGGGTCGTTTTGCGAAAGGGACATTTTGCGTAAGGGACATTTTGCGACGATACGAATTGAAACAACACGACAAAGTGTAAAGAAATAACTTTGCATTGGTAAGTAACTGTAATCATCATCAGGTCTTTTTGTCTTCACTGCAGGAGCACGAGCCTCTCTGTATTACCTGAGCTATATATTAGCTAGAGCAGTCAGAGGATTTGGCCTACACTCTCCACGCTGGCCAGACGGGTTGGAGAGGTTTCATTGATGTTTATAAGCTTTGATTAGCTTGTGTTTCCTAAGTCGCCTTCTACGACATCCACTTGAAGACTTGGAGTGGTCCTATTCTACTCTGCCGGGAACCACACGGCTTGGTAAGTAACCAGATTGTATTAAATACATCATCATCATCATCTTAGGCACTACAGCCTCGGGTGGGCCTTGGCCTGTTGAAGCAAATCTCTCCAGCCGGATCTGTCCTTGGCCTTTTCTCGCCAATTTCTTGTTTTATTAAATACGTATGATATAATACACGCCGCTAATAAATTTAAAAAATAGAACAGGAACCAATGTTTGAGATAGCAGCTCTATTCATCTATGTCAAGTCAATGGCTACCCTCGTCCTTATGGTAGATAGGATAGCCTTAAATGGCCAA
Organism: Acrobasis repandana; assembly: GCA_963576875.1. Lineage (NCBI taxonomy): Eukaryota > Metazoa > Arthropoda > Insecta > Lepidoptera > Pyralidae > Acrobasis > Acrobasis repandana. The sequence continues at coordinate 8,975,483 of OY756238.1, forward strand.
GGCCGTAAGACGTGACGCGAAGGTACTTATGTATTTATGAATGTAGAGGTCTTATTGCAATTTTATAATTAAAGGCAACTTTTTAAACATCAAGGATGGGTGCCGCAAAAAGCATGGTCGCCTTGTGAGATGTGTTATTACTGTTACGTAACACGCTTTCGCCACATCTCCTGCACTTATAAGGAAGATGGACGGTATGTTTCTATATTTAAAGCCACATATTTTTCTTTAATTCTGGTAGTCAGAGCTTTTATGCGTACGTCAAACAGTCCGGGCAAAAGAAATAGCGACGACATGCTGTAATGGAGTAAATTTTACGTGATTTAAAATGTATTATTTTTTAACATTGAATTGACGAACAGAAAAAAAAAATATTTTTACTGGTCTAGGAATGTTACCTAACAGTAGAAAAATATACAAGCCTTTTAAATTATTTCATCCCTTTCCTTTTGCTTCGGGTCGACTTAGTTGTTCGGCAAATACAGCCGAACCGACAATGTGTGTGTGACAAGTGTGTAGCAACCTACGAATAATACTCGTAAATTCTCTAGAATTGTAACGCTCCTACATTTCCCGCTTTGATTCTGATTCCATTTACGCAAACAAACTAACAGTAATAACAACGCAACACTTAAACACACACATAGACAAATATGCATGCGATTGGTCGCAACAAGGTCACGCTTCGTCGTCGGGTGGGGGCGGTCACAGCAACGAGCGGTGAGGTACAACGCGTGGCTTAGGTACATTTTGCATAACACTTTCCACAGATGTCAAGTATGGATTATTAAAATGTTTATGAAAGGTGAGTCCTGTGTTTTTCATGTCTGTATGGCTTCTACACTAGGTACTTCACGGCACATGACGGCATTTTTAATGAATCAATTATCGCAAAAACACAGCAATATTCTCAAAGGAAACTTTTTGCGACGCAACCGCACGACTCGAGTGTCACAGCGAACTGTCGCGCCGCGCGGTTCATATTTTAAGCCCCGCCCGCCCCGGTACATATCGCGTGAAATGATTTTTCGGGATTATTTACGCTTCTAGGGATTATTATTCGTAGGTAGCAACCCACAGTCAGATTTTTGCGGTAATTACCAAGATATTGAGTCAACTCGCGATTGTCTCGCCCATGGAGGCAATGCCTTACCTTTAAGAGCTCATACTACCCCACAGTTCTTATAGCGATCTTCAGTAAAGTTTTCACGATAGAAAAAAATTGCGAAGTTGCCTCCATATCACCTCCGAATTATACTAAAAAATAAATTAGCCCTTGAAACTTTGAATAATAATTGTATTAAACATAAGGCAGTAATCATATGTCTTATTTTTTAAATAACTCTTTAAATATTTTTTGTAAAACGAAAAAAACCTAAAAAACCACAAACGCGTAAACCAGCCGCCGCGTCGCTTTTGCGTCCCCCTCAGACCGCTGTCTCGCTTCGGCTAAAGTAAATTTGTGTCCAGAAAGCGGGAGGGAGCAAAATTAAGATTCTGCGAACTCGAATGCACGTAAAAAGTTGCAGCCGCGAATAAAAATTGCAGCGTGTAACAATATTAATATTACAACGTGTAGAGTTGAGAGTTTTCCTTCCATCGAGGAATTTACTTTTGCATTTTATATTTTTCTTACATGTTCTTGAGAACTTGTTTATGATTTACGACGGTATCGATCACCATGTTTTAAATTTTAAGATCAATATCAAACATACAGGAATAGATAGGATACAGACTATTACACACTAGCGGCCTGCTCCGGAGAAATGGTCTACATTTTAGTGAGAACCGCATCGAATTCGGCCCAGTAGTGTCACAATAGAATACAGACAGACAGATATACGCGTCGAGGGATCATTCAAAGCATCGAATGTTTATCCAGTAACTAGGCTTTTGCAAGTATGTACTTTTATCGTAAATAATTTCAGTACATTACGAGTAATTTCTATTTATAAGTACTTTTTAGTGATTAAAAAAAGCTACTGATACCAGCGTTTCGAAAAGACCATTGCTGAAAAAAAAACCCTAAAGAATCTCATTTATGCAGTATTGGTCGCCTACGCGCTGCGCGCCGGAAGGGCTTTGAGAGCTTTGTCAGTTTACAAAGATATGATGCCTAATACAATGTTCTTCTTCGTCTAAGCGCATACCCGGTTGCATCCTCAGCTGTGCTGCTTCGGAGCCCGGGGTGCGCTTTCCCGCTTTTTCTTCTCCAAATATGATACCTATGCATGTCAATGGTCACCCAAGGATGCCAAAGACCTTGTAAAATGGAGAATAAATAGCCGGAACACTTTCAATGATTTGGCTATAATTTTACAACCGGCCGCCTGCCTGACGTCAACCCTCTTTGGGAATGTATTTGTGCGAAAAGTTTTACAACCGGCCGCCGTCCGACGTTAACCCTGCTTGGAAATCCAATTGTAGCACAAGATGTTTGTGCTTAGTCCTTTAGTCGCCTCCTGCGACAACCACAGGAAGAGATGGAGTGGTCTTATTCTAACCCGGAACCACACGGGTATTTGTTACAAACCTAATACAATGTTATCACAATATTATATAAAGCTTGCAAACGAGTCCCAAATCCAATTTACAGAAATAAGTAATACTGTATAGTTCTAAAAATGAAGCCGAGCTGACCAGTCCCTACTATACTGGCGGCACCCGTTCACGAGTTGGATCAGCTATCGCTGAACTCAACTATATTAGAGGGAGTCCACATGCAGTAACTTCGATTTATAATAATAAGTAAAGTATGGATATGTCTGACAAAGATTAGATTTGGTAGCAGCTCAAAAAATCTGACAATTTGGATTGTTCATTGTATATTAACCCCTTATTTTTTATTTTTTTCCTCCAAATATAGCGTATTTCAAGAAACTAAGTTCAATATTTTGTCATGTTATGGCTCAGTAATTTTTTTTATAAATTATTATAAAAATCATGTCAAACAAAGTCGTGTCTTATCAAAACGAACGGCCAAGCATATACATATTTAATAAAATAATATCACGCTAGTGTCATAATAATCTTTGTCAGTGTCAGTGTCATTCAGTGAATTCAGTTGCCTATGATTGGCGGAAAGTTCTTTTCTTACTTATGATTGGCGGAAACGATGATATTTGACGTTATTGTCAGTGACGGATAAATACCATAAAGGCGACTCGTATTTTTTAATGAATGGACTCAGAGCTTAAACCGATCCAGCCGCGGACTATGGTCAAAGAAAGGTCATAAAGAAAATATAAGGGTGTAAAAGTTTTCCATACTGATTGTCAAAAATGTAATCATACACTATATTCTATTTCATGTTCATATTTTGACTGTGAAAAGCAATTATAACCCTAGATATATGCAATTTCTTTAAATTTACAAATTTTTACCGAAATCTGACATGTCGTTACAAAATAAAACGTAGACTACGTTTGTATGGGAAACTAATTCTGTCTAGGGTAAGGGGACTCTTAATTAACACATTATAAATATATATATGTATATTATTAGCTGTTACTCCCTGCTGTACTTGAATTACCTGGATAAATGTACTTTTCAGTATGAATGTTCCATAGTCAAGTTTAAGTTTTTAAAACTAATCTTGTTAAAACATATCAAACGGCTTCTAGCTGTATACATTTTGAGCGATTGGGGAACTATTCTAAAAGTCGCACCTGTGTAGCACGACAGGGATCAGCGACCGGCGGCGTCAGAATTCCAATCAGGCTGACATGTTGTCACACAAATATAGTGCGTTACACACGGGCTCGGAATCGCTAATCCGTTTACTTACTTGTTATACTGCATAATTTATAAACCTATACTTGTTATATTGGATAATTTATAAACCCATACTTGTTATACTAGATAATTTATAAACCCATACTTGTTATACTAGATAATTTATAAACCCATACTTGTTATACTAGATAATTTATAAACCCATACTTGTTATACTGGATAATTTATAAACCCATGCTTGTTATACTGGATAATTTATAATTTTAAACAAAAAAAGTGTGTTCCAGTTCCACTTCACCAAAACTCACTTTCTGAATGCAAATGCTTGATTTTTGACAAAACCATTAAAATCACTATTTATATGTGTGCATCATATTCGTAGGTGTGCATAGAATAATAATGTTGCCAAGTGTCTAAACCACTTGGCAACCACTGCTATCAATCGGTCCAACATATTTTTCTTTTCTTTTTTCCACCTTTATACGAAAAGACTCAGAGGCCTCGTTTAACCTCTGGGCATAAAAGACAGTAAGAGTACATACAAAACGGAATCTCCTAAGGTACGCGCAATATGCGTTCCCGTTCCCCGTCCCCGCACCTCGCCCCCGTTCTTGTGCCGCCTTGCACACGTCAATGGGTTCGCCCGCTCTTGCCCCTCGACAAGGCGAGAACGGGGGAGAGGTGCAAGGACGGGGAACAGGGACGTAGGTATATTGCGCAGGACCTTAGGAGATTCCGTTCTATATGTCTCTTGCTGTCTTCTGTGCCTCTGGGTTTTAAGGCCTAGGCTCTGTATGCCCGACGGATAAGGACGTGATCTTTATATCTTATCTATCTATATCTTATTATATCTTGAAACATTTTACCACTTTGGAAGTGTCTCTCGCGCAAACTATTCAGTTTAGAAAAACATTGATATTAGAAACCTCAATAATATTTTTGAAGACCTATCCATAGATATCCCACACGTATGGGGTTGATGAAAAAAGAAATTTGAGTTTCAGTTCTAAGTATGGGGAACCCCCAAAATTTATTGTTTTTTTTTCTATGTTTGTGTGAAAATCTTAATGCGGTTTACAGAATACATATAATTACCAAGTTTCAACAGTATAGTCCTTATAGTTTCGGAAAAAAGTGGCTGTGACATACGGACGGACAGACAGACAGTCATGACGAATCCTTAAGGGTTCCGTTTTTTGCCATTTGGCTAAGGAACCCTAAAAAGAGAACAATCATAGATTTTTTCTACAGAAAATCCACAAATAAATACCTAATACACGTGCTTCTATATTCGGGGTCCTTTAGGACAAGGAAAAACCGCCTCCAAAGTGCTTTAATTTATTCTCTCATACATTTTAAGTGGCGAAATTACGAAAAGGACTAGCAAGTTTGACATTTCACAAGTTTATGCAAATTTATCTCTATCTATGAGGCTATAGGGATTCAATTTGCATGGCAGGAAAGAGGGTTAACTTAGCAAAAAGAACTTTGTAAAAAAAATACTATAATTACGAGGTTTATATCAAATCGAGTTTCCCAACAGGTTGGCCTGAAAATGAACATTGACAAGACGAAGGTCATGTCGAACATGCACGTAACGCCTTTACCTGTTTCTGTTGGGAGCTCCACCCTCGAAGTTGTAGACCAGTATATCTACCTGGGTCAATTGATCCAAGCAGGAAGTTCCAGCTTCGAGGAAGAGGTCTTTCGCCGAATCCGACTCGGCTGGGCAGCGTTCGGGAAGTTACGCAGTGTCTTTTCGTCCAAAATACCTCAGTGCCTCAAGACGACAGTGCTTAATCAATGTGTGTTACCAGTGATGACTTATGGATCTGAAACGTAGTCCCCTCATAAGAAGGCTCAAGGTCGCTCAACGGGCTATGGAGAGGGCTATGCTAGGTGTTTCTTTACGTGATCGAATCAGAAATGAGGAGATTCGTAGAAGAACTATAGCCCAGCGAATTAGCTCATTGAAGTGGCAGTGGGCGGGGCACATAGCGCGAAGAACCGATGGCCGATGGGGCAGAAAGGTTCTCGAATGACGGCCACGTACCGGCAGGCGCAGCGTAGGACACCCACCTGCTAGGTGGTCAGACGACCTGAGCAAGGTTGCAGGAAAACGCTGGATGCAGGCCGTTTCCGATCGGTCGTTTTGGAAATCCTTGGGGGAGGCCTATGTCCAGCAGTCGACTTCCTGTGGCTGATATGATGATGATGATATAAAATCACTCAAAATAATATGATTAGGACGAAAACATACTTATGATACTATTGGTATATTTTCCTTTTAAATAGTTAACAATAATTGTGATACAATTGCTTTCTATTAGGTACAAAAAATTGTCTTACAAGACAATTTTTACTCACTCTGCAGAGTAAAAGTAACATAATAATAACTTTCCGATATTTCTTACATACATCAAAACATGTATGAATGCTTTTAAAGTATTCTTTTCTAAAATAGTGTGTTAATACACATATTAGTAAATACAAAAAAAAATATGTTTTTTGTAATGTTTTCTAAAATAGTTCAAACTACTCATCGCTAAACTGTCTTGACGACGTTTGAACGCAGATCAAGTCTACCAAAATCACTTAGCATACGTACAGACGACACAAGTCCGTCCATAATGAGCACATTAGCATATTTGTTGCATTACACAGAACAATTGCTGACAGAATGGCCCTACAGCGACAGTGTAAAGATGCGACACTATTATGTCGACATATCGATGATCGAGATCTGTTCGATAAAACAGAAGAAAATAGTTACATATTTGTTGCATTACACTAAACAATTAGTGACAGAATGGTCCTACAGCAAGAGTGTAGAGATGCGACACTATTATGTCGACATGTCGATGATCGAGATCCGTTCGATAAAAGAGAATAAGTAGATATTCGTTGCATTACACAGAACAATTTGTTGACATAATGGCCCTACAGCGAGATTGTAGCGATGTGACAGTACCCCTAGTGTCGACATAGCGATAATCGAGATCTGTTCGATAATAAATAATGCACTAATGAAGCCCAGCTGAGACTGCAAACGGGAATGCGCTATGATGAGTAGAAGATCGTCGCACATGTACGGTGTGAAAGCGACGATCTGTTGTGTCCATATATCTGAGTTTGTGATTAACACATCTATAATTAAAACGTACACGTATTCATAAGTCCTATCGGAGGAGAAGACATACTTCGCCGACCCCAGATGACGGTATAAAGGGAAACAGATGGTGATGATGATGACGTATTACTTAATCCTTTTCAATGAGACTATTTTTATGACTTTTTGAACCTGTAGGCATATTATGTTATATATCAAAGAACAAAAATAATTCTATCTTTTTACAAATTCTTTGTTACAAATATTGAACTATCGATACAATATCCCACACACTAGCCCATTCCTATGAAACTAAAGCCAGTCAATACACGTCATCTCATACCATACACAGCTCACACCTGAATATTGATGAATGAAAGCAAGACGTGTTACAACTATCGATACATCTGTGACACATCACTCAAGCGGCCAGACGTCAGGGAGGTCGCTAGGCATTCCGTATTCTACCATTTAGCTCCGTGGTCGAATGTTGAATGTGAATTATGAATATAATAGGTGAGTTTACTAATTACCACTTAATTTTAAGATATATGTAGTTGAGTTGAAAGAATACTATGTGTGCGAGGCAGGTAGGTAAAAACTGTATATTTATGAAAGAAAATAAGCTAGAAAAAAGAAAAGTAATTTAATTTTTTTTATTAAGAATGAAATTGTTGAGTTACTAGTTTTCCCTTGATTTGAAGTCTAATTTAACTCTTACAATCTAATTTATGTACAAAAGGTACTTATATTATAACTTAACGGTGAGTAGTGGCTGTCTGTTAATTTAGTGTAGTTTCCCTAGGGCCTAGGCTCATTAGACCTAAAGGCCACATTCAGCGTGATAGTGGGTTTGTAGGTAAAAAGGGGAATCAAAATGTAGGATTGTGTATTATTGTTGAGTTTCAAAATGGACGCCAAGACATTTCACCGAGCAGGTAATCCTGAGTGAAGCGCATTCCGTTTAATTATTGTAATTGGCATGAAGCTTGTTGTAATAAATCAAATTAGGCCCGAACAAAGACATTCCTCCAATCAACTCATATTATTATAAAATGTGCAGTAATTATGGCGTTTTTGGTCTCGGACTTCTTGTTCTGGAAGCGTATAGGTAATGAATATCCTTTACGTATACATATCAAAAAGTAGTGTTTTGCGCCCTAGAGACCTTAGGGCGACGAAGAAAGCCTCAGATCACATACGTCTAACAAAATATACTAAAACTATTTTAAAGGTGATTTCAGTCCATAATACTGAACAACTTTCCCAAAGGAACATATATTAAAATATAAGAAATAATTTTGGCTTTTCATACAAACATGGATCAGCTGATCGGTTAACTTGTATAGGAGGCTGAAAATTATTTTTTATGTTTGTGCATAGAATTTGAGGAGTTCCCTTGATTTCTTGACGAATCCATCATCAGATCTTCACCTGGTGACAATAGAACCAACTTGCATGTGTAACCTTTCAAATAAAAAAAGATTTTTCTAAATCCGTTTTTCAACCGATTTTAAATCTTTTTATTGAAGTTATTGAAGAACATAAAAAAAAACATATACAACGTGTAAATCGTGTTAAACGAAACCCAAAAAAAAATTGAATTTTCATACAACTGATCAGCTGATCGAGTCAATTTGTATGAAAATCCGAATTTTCATTTTCGAAAGTTCTATCCATTTTACTACGCCACAAATATTTTATTTATTTTATTTGGAAGACCAACAACTATTATAATTTACATAGAAAACTTAATATATACAAAAACTCCATTATAGGTCCTTACTTTTCGAGAACATTGTATTTTAAAATTGCATTTTGTTCAGTAATATTTTTTTTAGTTGAGTATTTTGCTGTGCAATCAGGAATTTTGATTTGCGTTTAAATACTACCCTTATTCGTTTAGGAAAACAGTTATGCAAATACCAAACAACATACCATTTATATGTATTTATTTAGTGTGCATAATTAGTGTGCAGTTCAGTATTTTTAGTAAATTGAAAAAAAGGAATATCGATTTAAATACATGTCAAATCTAAACATTCACAAAAGGATTTGTGTTTTTGTTGTTGTTTTGTTTGTGTTCAGCTAAATATATTGTTGTTTTGTCTCCAGGTGGGCAGCGTGGTCGGCCATGGGGTGCTTCGGTTCACCGGGCGGCAAGAACGGGGAGGACGACCGCAAGAACCAGAAGCGCCGCAGCGATGCCATCACCAGGCAGCTGCAAAAGGACAAGCAGGTAACATGCTGCATTAGGCCGTTCAATCAAAGGAATAACTTGAGGACCTGTGGTGACGTACCACCAACTGCCTCTTATTAAGGGTTGGAAAACATCTGTCAGCACGGAACAGCACTGTTATCCATTTCAGTCGCTCAGAACAGTAATTTGCCAAAGCGAGAGGGAGCGACGGAATGATTCAGTATGGCCGGTGCTGAAGCGTTCCGTCGCTCCCACTCGCTCTAGCAAATGACTGTTTACTGTTAACTTTAAATTGACGTTGTGAATAATTTTATTTAATATCATATATGTATCGCCACACCCGAACTAGATACATGTAATACTGCACCAATATTTGTAATATTATGCAACATGTTAGCGATTAAGAAATGAGTAAATTAGTACATATTATCACGTCTGTTTCCTACAGGGGTAGGCAGAGACTGGACCTCCACTTGCTACGATCTTGACAGATCTCTTCCCTTTTCACCTACACTCATCGCTCTCTTCATGCATGCCCGCCGGTTACGGGTACTTCTGACCTCTCCTTTTTTAAGGATGTCTGCAATCTGGTCGCAGTATGTTCGTCGAGGCAGACCCTGACCCAAATCATCCGAGCATATTCCCGGTTGCATCCTCAGCAGTAACGCTTCAGAGCCCAGGGTCCTCTACCTTACCAATGTAATCATAATTTTTACACAGAGTGAATGCCGTCTGACCTCCGTAACCCAAAGGGTAGACCAGAACCAATCCTAGGATAGGTTTAAACAAACGCTAGATGTCGTTTGGGACCTACCGCTTAAAACACACCTTTACATGTACCATATCCAAGGGCAAGTGCTCCCCGCACTGGAGTATTGTGACACAGGCTCTGCCTCCAACAGTCTCCAGTCTCCTTCAATCAGTGTTGGCAATTGTAAATTATAATTTCGTTTATAATCCTTGTACGATTTTTGGAGAAATAAATTACTTTTTATCTTATCTCTTTATCCAGCTTTACACGTGCCTTCCGAAGCAGGGAAGAAAAGACGCATCTTTCTTTTTGGATAATTAGGTGATTCAAACCTAACCTAACCAGACTGGAAACAACTTTTCACAAAGTATGCTTCCCTATAGGATTTGAACCCACGACCTCCGGATCTCGAAGATTGGCTTGACCACTGAGGCAATCCGACTCTGACCCACTGTTCCACTTAGGCCGCGACCACGGACACGCGGCGCGGCGTGCGTCCGTGGACGCGGCCTTACATTCTGTGGTCAATCTTCTGTCAACTCACTAATTTGAATATTACTTTTCTCCAGCTGTACCGTGCGACGCACCGGCTGCTACTGCTCGGCGCCGGTGAGTCTGGCAAGTCCACGATCGTCAAGCAGATGCGGATTCTCCACGTCAACGGCTTCTCGGATAAGGAGCGTCGGGAGAAGATCGAGGACATCAAGAAGAACATCCGAGACGCGATACTTGTAAGTCTATCTTTAATTGGGTAGTACTTCTTCTGCCTTATCCTAATCCCACTCTTTATGTGGGGTCGGCACAGCATGTCAGTTTCATAACTTATCATGCTGTGATAATAATTGGGTACCCTGGGGCAAAAATACATCATTTGGTATACTGTTAAGAGAATAAAACATCACAAAACAATGTCACTTGCCATTCACCGTATCCATTTTCAACGTGATTTAGATTCATTAATGCAGAAAAACAGATATTAAGAGCGCTATTTGATTTCAAAAAACTGTGACTCTCAGGCTACCCCGTAAAAGATAAAGACGTGAAAGTCTTTATTTATTGACTAGCATTATGATAAAATAGTAATATTCATATTTTATTTCAGAATTATTTTAATATTGGCGTTGATATCATAAATCCATAAAATTTAAATTCCTAATTAGGTAATAAGAATATTTTTGAAATTTGTATGCCTGAAAGGAGAATCACAGCTTGCACTTGTATAAATTTTAAGATCCTGGTTTATACCTGTGATATACAAATAAATGATTTTGAATTTTGTAATAAACACTGTACAAACGCTACTTACTCAACTGAGAAATATAAGACACAACCAGGTCTTGTTAATGATACCAAATTCACACTAAAAGTAACGTTATTTTCATACAGGTTTCATGGTAACGTTAAAAGGGGTATCGATAATACAGCCATAAAATGTAATAATAACGTTATCAATTAACGATATAAGTAACGATACTTTTTTTTTAATACATGTAAAATATTATATAAATATTATACAAGTGTATTGCATCTCGCTGGGAATCGAACCCAAGGTAGCACAGACTATCACGACATCCGTGTAGCTCTAGTAGCCTACTAGACAAACTCTCATCAATTTATTCTGTCAAATATCGAAAAGAAATACAGTGTTAACCATACCTTTTACCGTTAATATCATTGGTAACGTTATCTGATTTATCGGTAAATGGTTGGAAAAATAACGTTACATTTGCTGATAACGTTAACGCCGTTTGACAGAATTAACGTTACCAGATTTTTAACGGTATTCCAAGCCCTGGACACAACCAAAGCCGACAAAGAAAATAGAAGGCGCATAGTTACATAGCATATATCATATCATATCATAGTTACACTTTTTTTGCTAATGATGTTTGTTAACATTTCAGACAATCACTGGTGCAATGAGCACCCTCACACCTCCAATACCACTCGAGAAGCCAGAGAACAAGGCGCGCGTCGATTATATACAGGTGTGTTACTGATTCATACGATCATCGAAATATACAGATTCTCCAATTCATAAGCTTTCTCTGGGAATCTAATGACTATTCAATGACAATAGGGAAGGGATGAAAATTTTGAAAACGCTTGAATATTTTTCTGCTGTGAAGACTAAGATTCCTCTTTACCATAGAAGTATTAGATTTTTCAGTTCATTTTAAATCACGGTAAATTAACTCCCATACTGCTGTCGTCGCCATTTCTTTTGCCCTGACCGTCTGACGTATTAAAAAAAAACGTGTCATATGACGGTTGACAACTTAGCTGCCATATTTTGACAACTATGACAGTTAAATGATAAATTGGCCAACTGTCCTGCTTAACTGCCATATTTTGACTACTATGACAGTTAAGTTGTCATCTGTCACATGACATTATTTTTTTAATATGGACAGTTAAGGTACGCCTATTTAATAGCCAGTTTCGTCAGCTGATATCGTACTTTATAATTATTAATATTATGTTTCCATCCCAGGACGTGGCCTCCCAGCCAGACTTCGACTACCCAATGGAGTTCTACGAACACACGGAAGCTCTGTGGAAGGACCAGGGCGTGCAGCGCACGTACGAGCGGAGCAACGAGTACCAGCTGATCGACTGTGCCAAGTAGTACGTACAGTAGATACCACTTTAAATTGAACCCTATGTTACAGTAATAAGGTTGATAATCAATAAAAAAACACACGGAAGCTCTTTGGAACGACCTGGTCGTGCAGTAGGGTTGGCGTGTGTTAATACTTGAATTAGGCGTAATTTCGCCAAGTTCGCTCCCGCAATTTCGGCGTAGTATGTTTTGACCAGGAAATCAGTTGCTGAATGTTGGCCTCCCCGTAGGATTTCCAGAATTACCAATTGGAAGCGGTTTGCATCTAGCATTTTACTGTAATTACTGCAGTAGCTAAGTACAGCTAGTACATGTAATATGTAATAGATCTGTTCAGGATGGAGCACTGATATTACGAACCGGTGATAGCCAAGCGGTCAAGACACTGGCTGTCCGTCTGTGAGGCACGAGTTCGTTCCTCATTAGACGCGACTTGTACCTGTTGAGTTTGTACTCAAATAAAAAAAACATACAGTAGAATTGATAACCTCCTCCTTTTTTAAGTTGATTAAAAATGACTGTTATTGAGCTATATCAGATGCCTTTAGGCAACTTGAAAATCTGACACCTGTGAACCATTAATACACTCGATAGGAAGAGAACAACCGATACTTTCAGTGTCAAACCTGAAATTAATAAGCTCCATAACATTATACACGACCTTCGTAGGGTATTGGTTGCCGCGCTCGCCCGTCACCTGGGGCGATTCCCAACGCTGGTAAATGCTTTTAATCATTTTTTACTAGGTAGGTATTTTTCTAGGGTTCTGAGTGGGTTGTGTATATCTCTGTAGTATGGATGTGAACTAAAAATATATAGGGAGCATTTGAAATCATTGGCATTAATTTAACTTGTTAACATACTCACTTAAAGGATATTTTTTACGGTAACAATACTGCAATCGATTTTTTACGGTAACAATACTGCAATAGACTCGCACTTTGCCGCTTTTCTTTATTGTATATTTAATATTATTTTTTCAGTTTCCTGGACCAGGTGCATAATATAAAGCAGCCGAACTACACTCCGACGGAGCAAGACATCCTGCGCTGCCGAGTGCTCACGTCCGGCATCTTCGAAACACAGTTCGTTGTCGACAAAGTCAATTTCCAGTGAGTTTTGCATAGATTTTAAAGGTTTGATAATATAGCCACACTGGTAATCGAAGTAATGCATAAAAATCTTATTAAAAAGTAACAAGCAAACCATCACTATTTGATTACCGTTTCTATCTACCTACACGCTCACTATTACGCCATAGGTGGCTTTTGGGACTTGCCGTGGGCGATGTCAGTCCCGTTATTAATAAACAAGTGATTAGTATGTATGTGTATATTGCAACATTGCCAACTTAAGAGAAATAGATTTGAATAGATAATCTGAGTTTTTTGTTATCGTAACTTGGTCTATTTGTGACAATTGTAAGCTTTCACCCATCACTTTCAACTCAAAAAAGATTTTATAGAATTAGCACTTGACATACTACTCCATATCACCCTCTGTCAAACGGCGTGGTAGAACATAACACAAATTTCTTTAGTATTTATTCCATTTAACACATAGCAAACGACGTCTATCTATATACATATTTGACCCGAAGTATCGGAAGTATATTTTATGTTTGCCCTGTGGTTCCCGGAAGAGTAGAATAGGACTACTCCAAGTCTTGTCGTGGACATTCAGCCTAGAAGGAGCAAATACAACCCGTCTGGCCAGCGTGAAGAGTGTAGGCCAAATCCTCTGGCTATATGATCGTGCCCCTGCAGTGGAGACTAAAAAAGACCTGATGATAATTATATTTTTTTGATGAATACGACATTTCCATTGTGTTTCTTTCTTACAGTATGTTCGACGTGGGCGGGCAGCGCGACGAGCGACGCAAATGGATCCAATGCTTCAACGACGTCACTGCCATCATCTTCGTCACCGCATGCTCCTCCTACAACATGGTGCTGCGTGAGGACCCCACGCAGAACCGGTTAAGGGAGTCACTCGACCTCTTCAAGAGCATATGGAACAATAGGTGAGATCGGGGCACAGAGTTAATAATAGTATTTCATACAGAACGGAATCTCCTAAGGTCCCTTGCAATATGCGTTCCTCGTCTCCGCACCTCTCCCCCGTTCTCGCCTTGTCGAGGGGCAAGAGCGGGCGAACACACACGCATTGACGTGTGCACGGATGTATAGTTTCGGTTGTAGTAAGCATAAATGATACTCCGCTTCTATGAAGTGCCATACCTGTGATCGGGGAAACCATGGTTCAAATCCAAAAATGTTGCAGTTGGTTGGCTGCTTGTGCTGGATTTGTAAGTATAGTATAATATAAAAAATATCCATATATATATTTAAGGCAGCAGTGGCGTATTGGTACAGCAGGCAAATACTTTTTGTTTCCTCTGTCCCCTCGTCGACTTGTGTTGTCCGCCGCTGCGTTTTAGATCATATTCCAGGAGAATCCCAGCTGCTACTATATACAATTCCCTATTGCACAAAAGAGTAAATACAGAATATAATTATCTTAAAACTCTAAGGAAATGCGCGAAAGCGTCCTATTTGCTAAGCCATTTTTTTCGGGCACCTCGCTTAAATAGAAAAAGTGATGGGAAATTAGGTAGTTTGAGGTGGTCAATATAATAAACATACAATAATTACAATTGTAACGCTAACTTTGTTTGGGGTGCCACGCTCACGTTTACTCTGCGTGTTTCAGGGAAGGCAAAAAGTTTTACTTTTAAGTTTGTTATATTTCTGGGTATATTGTGTATATATTAGTTGGATGTGTTTGTGTCCATCTAGCTTAATATTTAAGCTAGTCAGTAGTAAGACTGGTTGTGCAATGTAGAAAACTATACAAGGTCTTACAAAATGTATTGAAGCTATTTCAAGTCCATTATACTGAACAACTTTTCCCAAGGAACATATTATATCGAAATATGAAAAATATTTTTTGACCTCCCATACAACTTGATCGATCAGCTGATCAGTTTGTATGAAAAGCAAAAACAATATTTTTCGTATTTCGATATGTATTCTTTGGGGAAAGTTGTTTAGTATCATGGATTGAATTCTCCCTTAAAATTTCAGTAAGTTTCAGTATATTTTGTTAGACGTTATATTTATTCTTTGTTGTTGTTTTCAGATGGTTGCGCACGATATCAGTGATCCTGTTCCTCAACAAGCAGGATCTCCTCGCGGAGAAGGTTCTCGCGGGCAAGTCTCGTCTTGAGGAGTACTTCGCGGAATTCGCGCGCTACCAGACGCCTCCCGACGCCGCGCCCGACCCGAGGGACCATCCCGACGTCGCGCGCGCCAAGTACTTCATACGCGACGAGTTCCTGGTAACATATCCTCCCTACTCTAGTGGTGTGGTAGAAAGGTTTCATAAATAAATAAATAATACACTGTATTCTACTTAGCGGAGTGGTTCCCAGCAGAGTAGAATAGGATCACTCCAAGTCTTCCTGTTGATGTCGTAGAAGGTGACTTAGGAAACACAAGCTAAACAAAGCTTAAAACATCAATAAGACCTCTCCAACCCGTCTGGCCAGCGTGGAGAGTGTAGGCCAAATCCTCTGACTGCTCTGGCAGTACAGAGGGTCGTGCTCCTGCAGTGGAGACTAAAAATGATCTGAAAAAGATGAATGAATGAATGATGTGCTACGGATATCAAGTCGAATCGGTAGTTCCGCTACACATCATTAACATTCTTCAGCGTTCTTAACAGCCGGTTTTTTTTTCCTAGCAAATAAACTTGTTTACGTGTTTCGTGTGAAATGTTATATAATCAGTATCATATGAACTTGCTGTTACAATGTACGTACACTTGGAAACATCTTCCTGTAGATAGACTTTTTTTATGTGCAGCGCATCAGCACAGCGAGCGGCGACGGCAAGCACTACTGCTACCCGCACTTCACGTGCGCCGTGGACACCGAGAACATCAAGCGCGTGTTCAACGACTGCCGCGACATCATCCAGCGCATGCACCTGCGGCAGTACGAGCTACTCTAACACACACACACGGTAAATACAACTTGTAATAGGTATATATCTGAATTAGCCTACTACATACAAGATAATAATATATTTTACGGGAGATAAATAAACCAAGACCAATTTATATAACAAAGAGAGTATAATCAAAGAAAGTACATGAAACACTAATATGTTACAGTCAGCAACGTTATTATTTACATTAACAAACTAAAATATGGCAAGCAGAAAAAGTTAACAATGCAAAATCAAGTTAGCAATGGAGCGTATTATTTAATTTATAGGCTACCCGGAAAGCTATGCGAGGTAGGTAAACAATACAAGCACCCGGCCAGGTACGTGTTACGCAAGCCGAACAATTATTCTGCGTAAGAGCACACGATCCATCTACCAGTGTCTCGATTAACGAATGCACCGAACGACGCGCATTGCCGACTAATGAGGCGCTCTGGCCTTATATACTCGTCGCGGCGCGTGGTGCGGGGTGCCGAGGTACGGGCGGCCGCGGGGAGGGGGAGGTGTGGAGTGACGTCACAGCAGCGGCGCGCGTGCATTGTTTTGGTGGCGTGTCACTAACTTTCATAAATGAATAAATAGATACGGACAGGTTCTATCATGTTTGTATAAAAAACTTGTTTTGTATTATATAGAGACACAAACAGAATCGATATGGAAGAGCAAAATCTCCTAATACAGGCATTTTTGCTTAAAAGGAGGTTTCAAAATCTATTAATTGTAAACCAAAGTTCTAATAATTGAAATAAACTATTATTATTATTAAGTGACACAGATTGAGCTAGCCCAGAAGCAGAGATTCTCCTGCGGTCCCTTGCAATATGCGTCCTCGTTCCCCGTATCTCTCCCCCGCTCTTGCATTGTCGCGGCGCGAGAGCGGGTGAACACACACGCATTGACATGTGCACGGATGAATAGTTTCGTTTGTAGTAGTGTAGGCATAAATGATACTCCTCTTCTATGAAGTGCTATACCTGTGCCCAAAGTAAGTTTAATACTTATGGGATATGGCTAAGGTCCGCCACTTGTACATTGTTTTAACTGATCAATAAAGATTAACATTTACAAAAGGGGGGAGTGGAGGGAGGGAAGTTTGCTTTAGCGTATATGGACAGATTTTACTGAAATGGCTTTTCTAAGTCAGATGCCGTGTAGTTCCCGGCAGAGTAGAATATTAGGTCCTTACATATGAAATTGCCGATTTTCAATACTGGCAATTTTGAAATCAAATATCTTGCGTTTCATTAGGAATTCCAAATTCAAATTTATTTCGAAATAAAGCCAGAAAAATATTGTTTTAAAATTCGTATTTCATTTGTTTTAACATCATTTGTTTGAGTTTTAAGGACGGTATGCACAAAGCCACGTGGTCGGATTTGGCTCTGAAATATGCAAAATTTTCCCGCTAGGGGGATAAAAATGTCAAGATGACGTTGCATAGAGTTAATAATGTGTAAACGGGACAATAGATGTAGGTTATCATAAATTGTAACGTAGAATTAGTATACAGCTTACTTTTTTCTTTTCGTCAAGACTTCCAGTCCGCGATACTTATTAAAATTTTCAAAACAATCAAATCAAATAATTATTTTGTTTGAATTATTATTTCTGAATTAAGGCCTTGGCAGACGTCATTAAAATGTACTTAACACTTTAGTAGACAGGCTATCAGTAGAAAAAGTAAAGTCGAAAATACAGTAGTGTGCGTGAATGCAAGACGTTTATTTAAAAAGCGAGTTTAAATATATGTGAAATTCATATAGCACTTTCTAAAAAATCCAAGTTATAGGTATTCGAATCTTGCGTAAAATTTATTACTTTTTCAATTTATTAGTCGACCTCCGTGGCGATTCCTTAACACGCTAGTCCATCACTCGGAGGTTCTGGGTTCGATTCCCAGCCTGGGCAAGTTGGTAAATGGCCTTTTTTAATTTGTCCTGGTTCTTGGGTGTTTATTTTACCCCATCAAAAACATAAATGTAAAAATGCCAAGTTCAAATTCCGACAAAACAATTGAAATTTAAATAGCTGCCAAGTTATGTAGGTAGAGAAAACTGAAATTTATCCATAAGAATCTCAACATTTGACTTGGACAACATTAAGATTGAAAGCACGGTCACCCATCCTAACTGTGACCAAGCTAGAAGTTGCTTAACCTGTAAAAGCACGGTCATTCATCCATCAATTTTTGAATTTATCGTATGCGAAGTGGAGCGAAATATATGCACAAGTGGTTTTGATTACTCGTATTTTGAAATTTGTTAAAGCGCAAATGACAAAGAACCCTTAGAATAGAGAATCTGTTTTGTTTCACGCAGCTTTTTAGGGTTCCGTAGTAAACAAGAAACCCTTATAGATCCATCATGTCTGTCTGTCTGTCTGTCCCCAGTTTTACTCATAGACTATTAGTACTAGAAAGCTGTAATTAGGCATGGGCATGGATATGTGGTAATAAAAACTTGAAAAAAAAATGTGTGTTGTGAGTCTTCGTTGAATAGGTCTTTCAAAAATATTGTAAGATTATGAACGCCCTTTTTCGTTTTAGCAATCCGTTTGTGAAATATTTGGTTTTTGATTGTAAATTTTTGTTAGAATCATGTGTCTCTCTCTCTGTCAGTTAAACGGTTGTATATGGACACTTAAAAAAATTCACGGCAGTAGTAGGTATATAACGTCTCCCTGTACATAAACTAATTTAAGGTGGATTCAGTTCATGATACTGAACAACTTTTCCTAAGGAACACATAATTAAATATAAAAGAAAATGTTTGCTTTCCATTCGACCTCCGTGGCGTAATTGTTAACACGCTAGACCACTAATCCGGAGGTTCTGGGTTCGAGGCCCAGCCAGGGCAAGTTAGAAAATGGTCTTTTTCAAATTGCCCTGGGTCTTGGGTGTTTATCTATGTATGTTTTTATCATAAAATATAGTATCATTGAGTTAGTATTCCATAATACAAGTCTAAAACCTACTTTGGGGCTAGCTTAATTAGTGTGATTCGTCCTTACATATTTCATACATATATTCCATAAATATTACATTTTGCCAAATCTTGTGTGTAAGAGATCAAAAATAATTTATGTATTTCGTTTGTTCCTTGGTGAAAGTTGTTCAGTATCATGGACTGAATTCAGACCTAAAGTTAGGCAGTTGTTAGTTACATAAAACAAGTAGGTACTGACTACGGAACTCTACACTGGACGTGGCCCGTTACGGCACGTGCCCGTTTATTTTGGTTAAGTTGAAATTCTAGGGAACCATAGACAAATTTATGATATTTCTGCGTAAATCAATATTACTTATCGCTGACAGGACGTTCTCAAAAATACAATCAAATAGTATTTTACGCGAGCGGTAACTTGGAAAACTACACGTTTTGTGTTCCACTGACAGAAAATGTACACATTTGAATTTTCTTTGTGAAACAATACGTTTAGCGACCATCTGCAATCGTAACACCTTTCACTTCTATTCACCTTATTATGTAAGTACGGAGGATAAAAAAGGATTGCACGTTGAACAGATCAACAGTCATGGCTTAGCAGCTGTATGTGCTCAATTAATGACTTGACTGTTTGATTTTGTACAATATTTTTAACGAATCAACAAAGAGCACTAAAAAGAAATCTTTTCCTGAAAACAGCTAAAAAATTGGTTGATTAATGAAGCAGTAATTAGCATTACTACACCCTTTTAATTTTTATCTTCTAATAAGTTTTCCTGTAATCTATAGGTAAAGAACTTTTAACTGTATATTTTTCAAAAGTTTGGGTTCAGTGGTTTCGGAGATAAGGGTATTTTTATTATTTATTTTCAAAATTAACTTCAAAAACACAAACTTAAAAAGTTTTGAAAAATATATTTAATATTATCATAAAATGCTCTTTCATTTGATATTTTACGCGATGTAGTTCACAAAACCCTTTTTTTAATGTCTCATTTATCTTCCATAAGTGGCCCCTTTTTTTTAAATTTATTCATTTACCTACATTTTACTTCCGTCTTTGGGTCACAAATTTACATTATGTGCACCACATTTCAACTGAATCGGTCCAGTAGTTTATTAGGGGGGGGGTCAATTTTCGCCCATTTTACTAAATAACTTAAAAATACCAATCTAAGAAATAATATAAAAAAAATATATATATTTAAAATTGTCATAAAAAGTTCTTTCATTTGATATGTCACACGATTTTATTATAAAAACTTTTTTTTTATGTCTACTTTACCCACCATAAGTGGCCCCCTTTTTTAAATTCCATTTATTTACGTTATACGTCTATCTTTGGGTCACTAAGTTACATAAGTGTAGGTACTAAATCTCAACTAAATCATTTTTATAGTTTCGTAGCAAATTGGCTGTGACTTACGGACAGACAGATAAGCGAAACCCTAAAAACAGTAAAAACACCAAAAAAATCGGTTCCTATACAAATTTCCCGGGCGGCTGCACACTTTTGTATGAAAATGCAGATTTTTTTTTTTGTTTTTTTACTGTTATTTTAATATCATTATACTATATTAGCAGTCCACCCCGGCTTCGCCCTTGGTACACACAAAGCCCATGTCACTCGGCGATAGTGTACCTTTCCAACGGTGAAAGTTTTTTTTAAAACGGTCCAGTAGTTTCGGAGCCATGTAATGCAAACAAACAAACAACCAAATCTTTCCTCTTTATAATATTAGTATAGATAAATAGCCTACTATAGCCTGTCTGCCTAGCCAAGTATAGATCTAGTATAGCCTGTGGTTCGATATATTACGCATATTAACAATTCGTATTTTGATATACATTCATGAGGAAAAGTTGTTCAAAATTTCAGACTGAATCACCCATCAAAATAATTGTAAAACCCTAATTAAACAGCAGCTTTTATTACAAAAACAGTTAATATGATTCCGCGACCCGAGAAAGTTCCAATCCGATTTTCACCCCAATCGCCAATTAAAAAATATAGGTAATAAATCAAACCAAATTATTTTTTTCATTGACTTAATTTTCAATAAAATTTAAAAAAAAATGTGCGATGCCGTATCTGCGATAGCATTACATCTTTGCTTGAATGTCAACAAAATGTCAAAACTGTACCATAGTGTAGCAAAAGTATGACATAATTTGGCAGTTTGTACATAGTTTTTTATTGAAATATTTTAGACTGTAATGCAATTTTACGTAATTCGAAAATGGATTTTTTTGAAAAATTCGACACGGCCTCCTTCCTGAACGCCCGGCGGGCAACTAAATTTGTATGGAAGTAACATGGCCGCCATTTCAGAGAATTCTGTCAAAAACGTTGCAAAACAACCAATTTTTAAAATTGTTTTTTTTATTATTGCGTGATTGCATTGTAAGCAAATATAAAGAATAATGTTTCAAAATAGCCTTTATTTTTATAAAATATATGCAATCCCTTGTTAGAATATTTCTTTACGCTGAAAAACAAGCCAGTTTGTAGCAAGATTTTCTAAAATATTTCTTTCAGGTTTCTTTACAATTATCTTACTTTTTCTGAATGAAAATTAAAAAAATACGGTTTTCGTCTACTGGCTAGTCTATTCACCTATAACTAGGTATGTAATTTTCTTAGTGGTCTTTTCTACTTAAGCCATAACTATTGCCCGCGCAAAGTGCGTTTTGCATGTTTTTGGGTAAATTCAATGCTTGTTTTTAGGAAAACTACAAAATATTTTAAAAAATCCTTTTTTTCGTCTACTGTCCCAACTCTTCCTCTATCTATGTGTATACATTATTTGACTTAAATCAAACGCTTTCTGTACAAACTTGTTGCCCGCGCAAACCCATTTTACATGGTGCCGACCCTTAACATTGCTATAACAACAACTATGGACAAATTGAAAATTCGCGGTATTTACGAATACGAGTTCCACCGTGGCACCAGTGCTGCAGAAACGACTCGAAGAATTAACGACGTGTACGGACCAGGCACCGCTAACGAACGAACGGTGCGTTTTTGGTTTCAACGTTTCCGTTCTGGAAATTTCGATTTACACAATGAGCCTCGTGGACGACCTGATACTCAAGTGAATAACGAAGAATTGAAGGCGATAGTGGCAGCGGATCCATCTCAAACCACTTCTGAATTAGCAGCAGCCTTCGGCGTAAGTGACAAAACGATACTTATCCACTTGCGCCAAATCGGAAAAATTAAAAAACTCAAAAAGTGGGTACCGCACGTATTGACTGAAGCAAACCAACAAACACGCGTTGCTTGCTGCGTTTCTTTGCTTAATCGCCACAATAATGAGGGGATTTTGAACCGTATCGTGACTTGTGATGAGAAATGGATCCTGTACGACAATCGGAAGCGATCATCACAATGGCACAGAATACAGTAAGAGGAAACAGAAGGGACTCTTCTAAGGTACGCGCAATATGCGTCCCCGTTCCCCGCACCCGCACCTCCCCCGGTTCTTGACGGCCAACGTGAGTCATCGAGGCGAAAACGGGGGAGAGGTGCGGGGACGGGGAACGGGGACGCCTGGGTGACGCATATTGCGCGTACCTTAGGAGTTTCCGGCCTGTGACAATGGCTTGACCCTGGAGAACCGGCAAAACCTTGCCCTAAGCGAAAACTGACCAAAAAGAAGATTCTGGTTAGTGTTTGTTGGACCAGTGCTGGTGTTATCCACTACAGCTTCTTGAGATCAGGCCAGACGATTACTGCAGACTTGTATTGCCAACAATTGCAAACAATGATGGAAAAGCTCGCCATTAAACAACCGAGACTGATGAATTGCTCTAGCCCACTGCTCCTTCAGGATAACGCTAGACCACACACTGCACATCAAACGATCGCCAAGTTAGAGGAGCTGCGACTGGAACCTCTGCGTCCCCCATCATACTCTCCAGATCTTGCCCCAACCGATTACCACTTTTTTCAAAATTTGGATAACTTTTTACAAGGAAAAAATTTCAAATCTGATGAGGCAGTCAAAACCGCCTTCAAACAGTTCATAGACTCTCGCTCCCAGGATTTTTTTTCCAAAGGTATCAATGATCTGCCTATAAAATGGCGGAAGTGTATCGATAACAACGGCGCATACTTCGATTGATTAAATAATAATTTCATTAAAAAAAACTTGTTTCACTTTTTTGATACTGAACGGCAATTTCATATGTAAGGACCTAATAAGACCACTCCAAGTCTTCCCGTGGATGTCGTCGACTTCGGAAGCACAAGCTAAGCAAACCTTATAAACATCAATAAGCCCTCCAACCGGTCTGACCAACGTGGGGAATGTAGGCCAAATCCTCTGACTGCTCTGGCTCTGGTAGTACAGAGGGTCGTGCTCCTGCAGTGGAGACTAAAAAGACCTGATGATGATGATAGTTTAAATAAATAAAGTAAATGTGTTGTTGGCAGACAACGTCAAGCCGCGCGTACTCGCCCGCAGTGGCGGGCGCCGGCGACCGACCGCAAGACACCAACGCCCGAGATCGGCACAGCAATATTTACTATATTCAACGTCGTATACACTGCATGTATTCATCGGGGACACGTCTCACCACGTACGTGAGATGTCTTACACGTTTTATGTTGTTTCTTTCTAATATCATTCGTATTCTGTAAATAATTGGTGCGAGAGTCGTCTGCACTATTATCTGTTATTAATTAAACTCATACAGGATTTCCAGTGCGCACAAAAATCAAGTATAACTTTTTAATATTGAGTCCACCATAAAGAAAGAGATGACTCGCATGCCGTCTCTGTCGCACGCACGAAAGCGTCACACGTGCGACATTTATTCACTTATTTCAAGTGCAATTTTGAAAGAAACAAGTCACCAGTCGAACGAACGCACGAAAGTGGTGATACGAGTATTTTGACTTCCAAACATCACCTTATTATCTCTGGTCCAAGTTCAACGCGTTCACAGACCTACCACTACTAGACTTGCAACGATATTGCTAGAAAGACTTTCAAATACAGTACAACGTGAGTGTGAAAGAAACGCTGATATGTTTTTTTGTTTCTATCGGCGTGGCTGCTATAAGCTGGCCTACTGTCAAAATCTGGGCCAAACAAACCACAAAACGATCGAAGAAAGTTATAAATTTTTTAGGGATTTTATCATTTAAAAGGTGATTTAGGGTTTTATTTGAGCTTATTATAAGTTAGTAACCATAGTGTGTTCTGTGACGTGGCAAAATATGGGTGGAGGCAACAATCAAAGATAGAAAGAGATGCACTAAAGTGACCACGCACTATGCAGGTCTAGTAGTGGTAGGTCTGTGAACGCGTTTTACCTTGGTGTATAGTATGGCACAATCCTTAAGAAAAAAAAGGTTATTCAAATTTTTTTGTCAATCGATATGCTTACGTTTTGTGGTACAAAGCATTTTTTAAATATTATTTTGGCATCTCATAGCTAATACGTGTGTGTTCCCGTCAGTGGTCCGCGGGGTGTTTCCTAGCCTACCAAGCGGTCTCTCTCACTGTGATTTCCCGCTAATCTATGGCTTGGCTATGGGGGCAACATTCGAAGGAAAAATGTTTTTTTACAGTCGATGTTAACTTGTTATTATTTAAAAAATAAACATAACTTAAAGTTACTGGCCATTTAATTTGAAATTCGAATGATGCTTTCACCCAGCCAGTAATGTCGTTCGCATGGTGTTTCCGAACGGCCGTCCGTTCCCGATACTGGCAACCATTCGTCGATTATATTTAAATGCACCTCACTACGTTCCAATTTTGATTGCCATTTTGTTTTCAAAAATTCAGCTGTACATAGAGTGAATATGCAAAGGAGTTTTTATTAGGCTTTTTGATTTTTGAATAACTAGTGATGTGCCGTTGGTCTCGATAGGTTGTGACGATTGCGTGACTTGTATCGGTTTGTTCCAATCGCGAATAGCTTTTATAAGAGCCTATGATCATTAAGCCCCAGTCGTGACCATTACTTGTCGCCACAAAAGTATCCCTACATTTTATATGGAGAGTGAACGTTGACCTCACACTATGTGTTCGAATGGCAGCTTCTGAAGCAAGTGTGACGGCGACTAGTGGCCTAATGGTAACCGTTAGTGGCCGTCACAATATAATTTGTGATTCATCTGTGACAGCCAGTATTTGGTCGCGACTAGTGACTATGCGAGGTTCCAGTTCAGATTTCAGTAACTAACTATATTATTAATTCAAACAACATGTGCGTTACTGAAATCCAGTGGTAGTATAAACCAGGGAAATGTAGTTAAATAAGCAACGCTGCCGGTCTTAGTTGTGCTATGAGTAGCAAGGATATCTTAATCTAAGCTAACGCTTCAAGGAGCGATGGATAGTCAAATGAGTGTAAGTGGTATGAAATTGTATAGCGCAGAGCGGTGGACTGTCAGACGCCTTGGAATCCTACAACCATATGCTAGAATATTTATAATAGTATGTTAACATCGGTGCTCCGTACCGTGTAGGTGTATAAGCTACAGAGAACATTCCTCAGGGATCGCAAGCCGCGAGGTTCGGAGAGACGGTATTGACATTCTATTAAAGATAGATAGTTTTGTTAGATCCATAAATTGTCACTATCTGTCTAGCTGATGTCTGTAGCTTGCACCAAAGGGAGGTGTGGGAGTCTTTGAATATACTTATGAAATGTGACTTTACTGATGTGGAGGCTGACTGACTCGCCAATACTGTGAGAAAAATGTTCCTTTTTCCCATGTCTATTTCCAAGATGGCGGTAGAATGGAAGCCATGAAAAGTGCGGTAGTCAGAAAAAATGGCGGCGATTCGAGCGGTTATACCATTATTTATATTAAGGATCATCAGAATAGGCGGTCTTGAGGCTAGATTTGTATTATTTTATGACCTATAATAGTGATGTGCCGTTTCGTTGTCGAATAGTGAAGTCCTGTATTCTCAGAAGGAAAAGTTAGGAAACGCTATCGCGATGTAACATTGGAATTTTCTCGTCGGCATATTACTAACATGGTATGATAATATATGGTACTCTCTTCCACAACAATACGTCATCAGTTGGGAGTGTTGCCACTATATGTGATTGAACCCGAGCAAAGTGCATTTTTCAACTAAACGAACCAATCATGAACTAATAAAGTAAAAAAAAATTATATACTTATTAACTAATTGAAGTCCTTAAATTTACTTAAAAGAACAATCAGTGGTAACACTTTTGTGTCATTCGTGACGTAATCTTGGACAATCGCAGGAACAGAGACCCATATCTTATACCATAATTACTACCAAGGAGCTTCTACAATCCAAAACAGTTTTATTTACGAATGCATATCACTCGTTGTATAATTATGCTCAAATTAGGCCAAATTTTCGTTTTTCTAATTTATTTAAATGACATATTTACACAAAACACCGCACTAAGTTGACATAGAGAAATTATATGGTTTTTTTGAACTTGCGTTCTTGATTTATATAGATGTTGTTATATGTGTGTATATTTTTGATTGCAGATCAATGTTTTTTTTTTAAATGTAATTTTATATTTTGATTTTGACGGCGGCCTCTTTTGCCGCCGCCTATTTTATGTTAGGTTTATTTAGTTATGATTGTACGTCTTCCAATTATATATAGTTATTAACTTTGTTTTTATTCATTGACCTAGAGTTGTAGCACAATTTTTTGACTAAACACTGTATGGAGCTTTGCTATAGTTTTTAACATTGTTGTATGTGGTCGTGCCAAATTTACTGTAAAAACAGAACCCATGGGATCGTAGATAAAGTTTATGTCGCGGGGAGGGCCTAGTAGGTGTCATCTCTATTATTATTGCATAAAAACAAGATGGTATCTCTATCCTCCTTTATACATAAAGGAGGAAAGAGATACCATCTTGTTTTTATATAAGATGGCGGCCATGGCGGCAGTCCAATGTGCGTATAAGCTTTATCAATGATGCTGTGTCGTAGGAATTATGCCTTTCCTGTGAGAATATATGATATATATTTTTGATTTGACTTTATTTTCAATATATTGGTATATTTTGCACGACCACATATTATATTTTGAATGCGCAGAGCTTTTAGAGTAATATTAAGGCCCAAAGATATAACGTCGTATGTGATACGGCCCTTAGGAATAACCTATTAGCAGTATTTGAATTGAAATAATTTAAAATATTCAATTATGTTATCTCTGTTTATATCTAAGATGGACACAGTAAGTAGCCTTAAGTACAAATGATTCTAACAGTCCCCTTTAACATAAATAAATATAATTATTAATATATTGTTATTTATGATTGGTTTATGTACTTACCCTGTTAGGAATGGTAACATTGAACGAAAGATCTATGTAATTTTCTTAGTTTATTATGAATCTAAATATAGATGTTTTAGTTTTGAACTATTTTTAATAGTTTCCTTTTTTCCTAAGCGAGGTAATCGGGTGTTTTGATTGTCCTTTTTAAAATGTCGGAACACCCTATAGTGAAATATTTTTATTAAAATTAATATACCTATGCTATCTCGAACAGGTGAATAGTTATTTATTTAGCGTAATCCGTACATGGTCCTTAATATAAGAATGCTTATGGTGGAACTAATATATGTGCCATAGTAGTGTTGCCAGCGGAAACACCATAATCCTAACGTTACCATATAATAAAATCTACAAAATAATAGGTGTATTCGTTTGATATTTTCCATGCAAGTAGAACGAAGAACTTACAACACATTCAAGGGAATGAATGAAAATTAAACCGAGTCATTCGTTGTTAGTAATCCGTTTAGAGCCTTGCAAAGGAAACTATCGGGCGAGCACACCTCACTTGTTAAACTGAGAATTCCTTCCTGTCGTGTAAAATAACAAATTGCAATTTTTGCTTTTTAAAGAAATCTTTAACAATTATTTTTGAAGTTTATCTATTGAAATTGTATTTTTATTTTGTTAAGTTCATTTTGGATGTAAGTAGGGAAAAGAGCATAACATACATTTACGATATATGTTATTTCATAATGTTCATACGAAGCGCCGGTCGGCCGCCCGCGGTCCATTGGCCGCCGCTGTCGAGTCCAACTGTACTTGTGCGCGGGGCGTCTGTAAATACTTGTAACCTTTTATTTAGGTAGACTGTACTAATTGTACTAATTTGTAGTATTTTTCCGTTTTTCCAAATATTTTTTCACTCTTAGTATTTCTTTTTTGCGTTTCAGCTAAAGTATTGACTGTTTTCGACCATTTTCTATCTCCGTCCTTTCTTGTTAGTGAAAAGGGACCGATATAGAAAGTGACCTCAATAGTTTCTATTTCAACTTCCTTGGTAAGTGACACATACGCCCATCTCTGTCGCACGTATGATTAATGAAAGGGACGGGCTAATGAATCTCACTTATTTCACTGCGTTCCGCGCATCAAGTAAATCATTTAGTGCAATAACAGGCGACCCACCGGCTCTAACGAACCATTAGATCATTGTAATAATTAACATGGCATCTTAAACTTATTGTATATGTAACTTAAAGAGTAAAACTATTTGGTAGCTATTTTAAGTAAGTTCTAGCGTATCGCAATGATATGGAATGCAAAAGTAACAAAAAAATATATATAAAAAGTAGACTGCTGTCATGAAGGTTTTTTTCTCCCTTGCAGTTCTACTCACTAGTCGGATGCAAATATTGGCCGAATGTGGGATTTTTTTACTGTTTTCTTATGTAAGGAATTACCAAACGTTCCCACTGGTGACAACTGCGACGATGACATAAGCGAGTGGGAAACGAATGGAAATCACTATTTGATTCCTATAAATTGCCCATATTGGCATACATACATTGGGTTCCCATTCGTCACCAATGGAATGTTTGTAATATATTTATTGTACCAAAACATGAAAATAAAATATAAAATTCGAAAGAGCAAATAAATATACAATGGTAATGAAGCAGTGGTCACGAATGGGACTAAATATTGTTCGTCCCAGTCGTCACTCGTGTGACAAATGGGATTAAACCAAGAACTGAAATTTAACGTATCGTAAGATTCGATGGTCTGAACCTTTTATTTTTAAGGTTGTGAAGTCGGTAAAAAAATCTCACAATCGGTTTTCTAAAGGAACATACTGCCTTTATTGATATGAAGTGCACGTTATAGTTTTCACTTTGCGAGTATGATTTGAACCATGTTAGGTATAGTTCAAGAAATAAATCGAACAAATTGATTTTCTCAGTAGTATCGTGGATATTTTCCAGTCACAATTTTTTTGATGTATCCATTTTTTCCAACGTGGTTCCAGTTGCTTAAAAATTTCGCTCACATTTGATTTTTACGTATGTTTCTGTGGCTGTTGCATACTTTTAAATGTTTTCTAAATAAATAATTAAAATGGCGATTTAAGGCTCACCGTTCGGGTTATTACATAACTTAAGCGTTTAGAAGAAATACGTAATTTTTTTTCTAGTTATTGTAAAGCACGACCCACGAATCTCAAACGCCAGACAAATCGGCTCTTTTTGACTACTTTACGCGTTCGTTAAAGTGGGACTTGCGGTCTCTATAATTTTCATGCATAGCGCGAAAATTATTTAGTGTAAAATTGTCCAAGTCACCTCTTCTAATCGTATTGCGTTTCACATGTAACTTATGCCTATTTAAATTTTAAATAATGTCAAACAATTAAAAGAAAATTGTCTCCATAGTTAAAATTTAAAATCATGTTGGGTTTAGGAGGTGCATCGTTAAATCTTTTTAATATTCATACAGTTAATCATTGTCTGGTCGTCCGAATTTTGAAGTAACACATTATGTAAGTATCGCTATCCGCGCCTACCCTCATCGTACAATTTAAGGAAATGCAATAACAAGTGAGTCATGTAATATGTATAAAGTAGTATAGCATATTTTCTATGTTTTTCGATATTTAGATGAAATACTGCCAGTGTCGATGTCAAGTAAATGGAGCGTACTAAGGTGTAAAGATTTTAAGATATCTATCAGGTTCCGGTATAAGGGAGTTCGCAGCCGCCGGTGTCACGTTCGGTATACAGACCGCGGCAGGAATCGAGTAACTAGTTGTAAAAGTACTTTAAATTGTTTTGCGTGATCAATCCTTGATAGTAGGTATGTAACGTCCGTTGCCAATAACCAAATAGTATTGAACGATTCCTCCTTTTTTATATATCTTCATAGTAGTTAAGTGAGTGTACTTGCGCACAACATGTAAATGAGGATGGAACCCTTTCGTTTAACAAAGTGCAGCGCCGCCTGCAAATATTTTTGGTAATGTTTTACCTGTTTTGGGAGCCGCGCTGTCCGCTGCCCGCTTACATCTATCCTGTAGATATTAATATGATGGCATTTAAACTAGTGCTCATAGATTTTTTTTCCATTGTAGCACAAAAAACGTATTTTTCTCTCAATTTTTCGGTAGAGGTTTCTTTACTAGATATATTTTGTAGCATAGCTCCAAATTAGATCGCTCGGGTCAGCACTTACCAATACTTTCCCGACGGACGGCGGTTATTTGTCATGGTGTATTTAATACCTACGTTTAAATATATACTGAAAATCTATATTTTTAACAAATTTAATTTTAAAAATATACCTAATTAATGAAATTCCTAAAGATTAAAAATGAAATTTTTAATATTTATGTGTATAGTAGTGTGTACTGCGAGGTGATTATAAATAACAAACGCTTATAATTTTCGTCTCCACAAATTTGTGCAAAGAGAATATATTATTTACTGTCCATGAAATTAATAATAATCTATACCTAACTGATGTGTACAAAAATCAGTATGTTTCAGGCATTTTGAATCCGACTTAATGTATGTAAAAATAAATGTTGTTTTAAAATTGTGCTATTTTATTTAACCCACCGAATTATATAGTGTCTAAGGGTTGGCGTCATTTGCTAGAGCGAGAGAGAGCGACGGAACGCTTCAGCACCGGCCGTGCTGCAGCGTTCCGTCGCTCTCTCTCGCTCTAGCAAATTACTGTTCTAAGCGACAGAAAAGGACAGCAGCATAGGAAAGTGCTGTTCGTTGCTGATAGATGAGAACCAACCCTAATAAGATATTATGATTTTTTTTGCTCGTTCGTCACAAAGTCAGTCGATTTTTTTTAATTTAATGTAGGCATTGTTTTTAATTATTTTTAGTGCAAAAGCTACCGATACTAGCTCACGTCAAAACAAGGCACTTGATGTGAATGCAGTTACTCGACACCGGAGATTGGGCAACATTTTATTTATTTATACTTTATTGTAAACACATATACATGTTTAGAACTTTAGAGTACAACAAGCGGACTTAATGCTTAAAGCATTTTCTAACATTCAAACCTTTGGGTCGATTGGAGAGTTTTATGTGGGTGTGAATAAAACGTATAGGGAATTAATTTATATAAAGATAACTTAAACTAAACTAAATTTAAAAGATACTAATCACAACACATACTATAAACATACTATTATTATTACATATACACAATTACTTACATACATATAATTACTTCATAAAATATATACAACAAAAATAAATATACAAATACATAACCATAAATAAATATTATGCAATCAAGTCTGTCCTATGTTTAAGGCCGTACTTGAATTTTCCGGGGTCCAGTGCTGCCCCCATTTAAAATAAATCATTTTAAAGAAAACGGAGACATTATTTAAAATTTTGCTACTACCAAGTGCTGGATAACCCTTCAAAGTATTTTATGAACTACTGTTTACAGTTTCTAATGAGAACGTTAAGCTTTACTACGCACATTAGCCAAAAGTGGCCGTTTTTCGCAAATGTGCGTAGTAAAGCTTAACCTTGTCACTTTAAACTGTAAACAGTAGTTCATAAAATACTATGAAGAGTTATCTAGCACTTGGTAGTAGCAAAATTTTAAATAATGTCTCCGTTTTCTTTGAAATTATTTATTTTAAATGGGGGCAGCACTGGACCCCGGAAAATTTAGGTACGGCCTTAATTGGAAGTGGAAGTGCCTAAAAACTAAGTTTAAAGGAGTCGCGACTAGGGGCCCTTCTAATGGATTCAGGGAGAGCATTCCAGAGTCGTACAACAGTCACGGAGAGAGTTATGGAAAAAACCTTATCCTAGGCACAGAATACAGTAAGAGTAAACAGAATGGAATCTCCTAAGGTACGCGCAATGTGCGTCCCTGTTCCCCGCACCCGCACCTCCCCCGGTTCTTGTGAGCCAACGTGAGTCATCGAGGCGAAAACGGGGGAGAGGTGCGGGGACGGGGAACGGGGACGCATATTGCGCGTACCTTAGGAGATTCCGGCCTGTGTCCTAGGGTAAGTTTCTAGAGAGACACGCGTACGAAGTTGCGGGCTCAAGCTAAGTGGATATAAAGAAAACACAAGATTAAAAAAAATCAGTTTTTATTTAAAATCAAATGTAATGAGCACACATCTCGTGCAACTTAACAAACATCAGAATTTTAAAAGTAATTTTTCTAAAATAGGTACTCTGAATCATCAGAAAATATCGCTA
The DNA here is from genome assembly GCA_963576875.1 of Acrobasis repandana. Lineage (NCBI taxonomy): Eukaryota > Metazoa > Arthropoda > Insecta > Lepidoptera > Pyralidae > Acrobasis > Acrobasis repandana. Next base: position 9,008,360 of record OY756238.1, read on the forward strand.
ACTTAAAATTGAATGAGTAATATCAAGTAGAATGACATTCTACGAATAAATATTATTTACAAGGCTATGGCAATATTAGGTACAAAATATCTTTGGACTTGCCACTAAACTATGAGGCTTCCATAATCTTACTGAATAAAAGTTCTAAAAAAATAAAAGCATCGCAAAATATAGCGTCTAGCAACATATGAACTGAATTACTCCGTCTCAATCAACCCATAAAAATCCCCACGTATATGTACTGATCAAAGTTTCTTAAGTTGACATTTTGACAAAGCTATCAGAATAGAATGTAAAAATCTAAATATTAAATATACCTTGGGCAAAGTTGTTACCATAAATAAACTGACTCTACCATCTCTTTGACAGCTAAAAACGGACCGTCGGTATGCGTTTTCTCTTTGGCAAAACGCACACGGTGCGTTTTCCAGCATTCTGTCTTGTCAGCATGTTTGGTAACTTATTACAAAAAATTGTTGTTTTATCACTAGGCAAAATCCTGACTGGTGTCGTGATTTTATTGCAAGATGACAAACCCATTCAAAATAAGAAGGCTCAAGGTAGCTCAACACGCTATGGAGAGGGCTATGCTTGGTGTTTCTCTACGTGATCGAATCAGAAATAAGGAAATTCGTAGAACAAAAGTCACTGACATAGCCCAGCGGATTAACTCGTTGAAGTGGCAGTGGGCGGGACACATAGCGCGACGATCCGATAGCCGATAGGGCAAAAAGGTTCTCGAATAGCGACCACGTACTGGCAAGCTAAGCGTAGGACACCCACCCACAAAGTGGTCAGACGACCTGACCAAGGTCGCTGGAAAGCGTTGGATGCAGGCCGCTTTAGATCGGTCATTTTGGAAAGCCTTGGGAGAGGCCTATGTCCAGCAGTAGACGCTATGCGGCTGAAATGATGATGAAACCCACCTCATAATTTTGAATTGTCGTTAGTAAGGACTAACGAACTAAAGTACCTACCATTAATATACTAGACAAATATAACGCATTTAAAGTTGAAATCCTTAAATCTTAAAAAAATATTTTAGCTTGACGAGTATTTCAGAATTTCATCACTTCAAGTGCGTTGAGTATTTTGCCATAAAACTGGTTGAAAAAGTTGTTTTCCACATAACAAAGAAATATAACATGTTTCTGGCAAGCATTTTGAATTATAAAATAAAACACTCAAGTTTTAACCATCATGGAGGATCAGCAGAGCTATGTTAAAAAATAAGATAACATTCTAATTTACAACTAAAATAAGTACAAAACCTATATCTAACTACACAGTATAAGCGTATTCCAACGTCAGAAATCTGAATCAAGAGAGCTAATTTCGATCCATCGGGTCGAAATTTTCTACATATACATGACTTTTTACCCATCAGCCAAATTTTGGAGCAAGTTCAGTTCACGGATACTAAATTATTTTCTATAAAAAGTTATTAAAAATCGATAACATGTTTTTGATCAACACAAAATCGGTTTGGCTGAGCGCTGATTTGTATGGGAAGGGAATTTCACTTTTCGTAATTGTTTTTATGGAAAGCAGTTCAGGGAGGGTTACTTCATAATATGATAGTCGGTAAGATAGTGACGTCCTATTTCTATGTCAAACAAAATTAGACTTTATCAACGCCCAATGTTGTTTGACACTGAAACGCGGATACGCAGTTATGTACGTCTTGCGTACCGCTTTTGGAATAACTCTACAGTATCATTGAAGGAATTGCCCAAAAAAAATAAGAGTGTATGCATGCATTTTTTTTATATTTTTAATCGATAGTCCTCGTCGAGAAATAGCCGCAAAAAATAAATCAGTGCGCAAAAAAATGTATATGGTGTAGAAAATAAATATTAAAAAAAGCAAGTAGATTATAACAACTAAAACACGCCATTTTAAAATATGACGTCAAAGTCTGCAATATCCGCTAGAGACAGAAGCTGTCAACGCATGTATTTCTTTTTTTTTGTATTTTCGATATTTTTTTTTTATTAAATAATTTTACGGCTCTGGATACAAGTCCTTTAGAGCCTATCTTTAATTTTGTTCTTTATTCCTAATCCTAACCTAATCCTTACTAGACAATCAAAGGGTGGTGTAGGCTTTTGACTGCTGCAAGGGGGCTTCTGGCGACAAATCTCTACGAGTCCACAGGTTTACATAGACGATTGAGTGGCGGACGACGCCCGAAGACACCACACAGTCCGCAAAATAAATATCACTACAGCCGTACTATGACTGTCCACTTTAACTATTTTGCACATTGTTCATGTTATGAGCATTTATAACACCAAACAACACCAATTTCATATTATAAAGTCCAAAAATCAATTTGTAAAATAATTTAAAGCAAACCCCAACCGAACCCCTTGACTTCCCGCCAAAAACTCCCGTACTTTCGATATTATCAGCCAGTGATGTTTGTTAAACCTCTATATAAAAGTACATACATTTCGAATGTCATCGATAATCAAACTACATGGACAGACAGTCCTACCGAACGCACCCTTTTATGAACTTTGACGTCATTTCCCTATTGTTTGTCAAAAGTTCCCGCGCAATATTTGCATATTTTTAATAATTTATTTCTAATCCAAATAAAGAGTCAGTAAGAAAAATAATTAACTAGGCGTGGTAACGTATTAATAGAAATTGTAAAATAAAAATATGAGCCGGATTGGATTACATGCATATTCCTTATTGTCCGGTGGTTAAAAAGTCAGCCTGTATATCAAATGGAAAATATTTCAAAGTAATCATTATTTCGCCATTGTTTTCTTTTTCTACAAGGAATGTTTTCAAATGTAAAATGTCATAATGGATGTAAATTGATAATCAAGTAGACAAACATCAAAAAGTTTCAGAAAGGTTAAATTCATATAAAATCTTATGGCTAACATTACATCGAAATTGGCACACTTCGACTAAAGGCACTTAAAATTTAGACACTCATCTCGCCCTTTAGGACTAAGGGTAGTGTTACACAAATTTTACAATTTACCTTCGTTACATTATTTGGTCCCCAAATTTAATGCTTTACAATTATGAAGATTCATTGTTTTTTGCAGTAAACATTACTAAAAATACGTTCTTAAAATATTCATTACTTTAGAAATCGTTTTTGAGCACAGTTATTTACATTTTATCATATTATTAAAACTCATATATTTAAACTTGTTGCAAAAAGCTGCGTAACATATGAAATATAAACATTTCTGAGAAAAGTCTATTTCAATAAGAAATGAATACATAGTATTCATCGAAAAATCGTAATGAAACGTCCATATTTTATATAAACAATCTTAGGGGTCGCCAACATATTACATCACGCATAATTTTGACTTTTTGAACCCCTTCCCTTGTTACACTTTTTTCCTATCCCTTAGGCCTCGTCCACGGACACGCGACGCAGCGGCCTTAGTTGTCAGATAATTCTCAACCTTATTGTCACCGAGCAAGTCCGATTTTAGCCTGATCTCGTGCAGCATTTCTTCGCGCACGCGCCGCGTGTCCGTGGACGCGCACTTAAACATGTACTGGCACATTTGGCAGGACCCCTCCCTCATCACTATGACGCAATATGTAGATGGCTCCTTACCTTTCGTCCAAAAAATTACAAACTTCACAAGACTAGTCCAAATAAACGTAGACAATCTCGGTACTACAGTACTTACTCGAACAAGATATATTGTATAAAAAACTAATACCCGATTACGGGAAAATTCTTACTTAAAAATTATGAATTATCTGATGAATCCAAGCTCGGCAGCCATTCATGGCTAACAATGTATTTTTTAAGACCTTTCATTTTATACTCCACTCGATAACGAAACAAAAAAAATTGTATAAATTAACTTTTTGTATGTAACATTTGTTATATACATTTTTTGCATACAAATCGTAGCCTGTCACCCGGACAATAATGACGAATCGATTGACATCTCATTTGTGAAAAAAGAAGCGGTTCGGATGCTACGGTGAAACACAAATAGATACTTGCATACATACGGTTAACATCTTTACCCTTCCTTTTACCGTAGTCGGGTAAAAAACAAATGCTTAATAATTTCACCATAAAAAAAATTAAAACTTACTAATCAGTCCAAATAAACGAAGAAATTGTCAGTGCCACAGTACTTAGTGGCGAATGCTTTCCCGGCGGCGGTGGGTGCGCTGAACGCGAGCTCGCAGGTCCGCAGCGCGGCGCCGTACAGGAACGATGCGCGCGCGCAGTCCAGCATGCGCGCCGCCAGCCCGCGCCGCCGGCGGGGGGGGTGCGACCAGATGCGGGACACGCCACATCTGAGGGAGACGCATACATTCATGAAGAGCTCGAGAGCAAGAGTACGCATTGCTAACGCTTACGCAAATTAAGCAACCCTGGGCGTAGTCCATACTTGGATGGGTGACCACAAGTTGCAAGCAAATTCATCGAGCTTTTCCCTGCTTGAAGGCACGTAAAGCCGTTGGTCCCGGCTATTATGACAGTCGTTAAAAGAAGTACACTGGATTTCATTCATGGTACACTGAGGTACACTACAGGTACAGGTCGCGTCATGTAAAAAGAACGCTGGCGTCAAGTGCGCACATAAGGCGATTTATCGATCTATTTAATTAATTATAATTAACTAATATATATTTTTCAATGTACTTACCAATAACCAATTATACCACCAAGCCGCGATCGAAAATAATGCAATAGGCCTAGTACCTTTGTGCACGAGTGTATCCATGCGCAAACACACCCCTTTACTTTCTTCCAGCGTTCTTTTTACATGACGCGACCTACCACCTTCCTGTAAAAAGCAGCTTAATGGACATTGTTAATTTTTTTTGGAAAGCGTTATTTTGAAATTCGTTTTGAGATACAGACTTAAGACGATACACGGAGTCCAGTGCTGCCCCCATTTGAAATAAATTATTTGTAAGGAAAAGGAGATATCATTTAAAATTTTAAGCTAGTAAAACCTAGATAACCCTTCAAACTATTTTATGAACCACTGTTTACAGTTTAAAGTGAGAATGTTAAGCTTTAGTTTGTATTTTTGCGAATAACGGCCACTTTTGGCACTTCTATCGCACGTCACAGGTTACTAACTTAATAAGCTCAAATAAATAAATAATTATTTATTATTTGTAGCAATATCGTTGCAAGTCTAGTAGTGGTAGGTCTGTGGAATCGCCTTTATGTTATTTATCCGTCACTGACAATAACGTCAAATGTCACCGTTTCCACCAGAGATATGGGTTTATTGTTCTGAGGTTTTCACCAATCTTATCTAAGAAAATAACTTTCCGCCAATCATGGGCCACTGAATTCACTGAATGACACTGACAAAGACTATTATGACACGAGCGTGTTTTATTTTTTTAAATATGTAGTGGGCTTGGCCGTTAGTTTTTGATACTGTTTTTATAATAATTTAGAGTAATATAAAAAAATATTCAAATTAGTTGCTTGAAATACGCTATATTACTATATAAAAAAAAATGTGGTTAAAAAATGAACAATGCCTATTCTGTGATGTACACCCGTGGTCCCCTAATGCACATTACGTCAGATGCTTTTAGACTAATAGAAAAATCTGACACCAGTGTTGGTTACTTACACACACGGAAAAGAAAACACGTACAAATCAAAAACTGAGATTTCGCAGGCACTTTTACAAGTAAGTATATTTCACTGTTTGTTTTTGGAAAATATTTTTTACGAAACAGCAAATAACATTTAAAAAAATATTTTTTCCTGGAAACAGCACGAAAGTTGCTTATTATATGAAGCAATTAACATTTCAAATATCGGTATAAATAAAAGTGGGAGCGTAGTGGGGGCATCTCGCTATTTATATTCTTAAGGGGATACAGGAAGTCCAGTGCTGCCCCCATTTGAAATAAATTATTTCAAAGGAAACTGAGATATCATTTAAAATGTTGTCTTTGTGAAGCAAAGCAAAGCCCTAGATAACCCTTCAAACTATTTTATGAACTACTGTTTACAGTTTATATGTGAAGAATGTTAAGCTTATTTCATTATTTATTTATATTTAATCTTTATTGTCCATCAAATACAAATTGTACAGAACAATAGGCGAACTTAACGCTAAAAGCGTTGTCTACCAGTCAACCTTTGGGTTATACAGAATAATATATAATAATAAGCTTAATTTGCATTTTTGCCAAAAGTGGCCGTTTCGAGCAAAAATGCGTAGAAAAGCTTGACGTTCTCACTTTAAACTGTAAACAGTAGCTCATAAAATATTTTGAAGAGTTATCTAGGGCTTTGTAGAAACAAAACTTAAAATGATATCTCTATTTCCTTTGAAATTATTTATTTCAAATGGGGGCAGCGCTGGACTCCATGTTTCCCCTTAAAATAAATATTTACATATAACAATTATTACAATAGAAATTATAATACATAAAACTTTTAAATAAGTCCGCCTTTGTGTTGTTACTTTGTACTTTTCTGTATATCCTTTTATACAATAAAGAATTTACATAGTATGTAAATTCTTTATACTTACATACATTTATAAAACATTACATAACATAAAACATGATATGTTTATTACAAACTCACTTGACTGGATATTCCTCTACGCTGCAGCAGTCAGGGTCGCCGGGTATGAACTTGAAAGCCTTCATCTTCGGCTCCACCACCAGACAACCCACTATCTGCTTCTTCTCGATGTAGAGGTATGCCTGTTAAATAAAAAATACAATACTCAAAAATTGACAATGAGGAGTTCTGGAGTTCTTGGCGGGAAGTTCGGTTCCTTAGGGAGGATTTTTTCGAAAATTTAAAAAATGTCGGCTCTGCTTTGATCATGAATTCCTTTCATTTTGTATATGGGCCAAATCTTTATCTCTTATCGTACAGCCAGGCTGTATACTTTTCACATGAGGTTTCCGCAATCTTACTCTAGCTGCGGGTGCACCAGTCTCTGCGGCAAGCTCTGCACTCGCTACACCAAAGACACTTACGGTGTACCGCTGCGGGTCTCCTAGCAGGTCAGCCTCGTACCCCGACTGCGGGTGCACCAGTCTCCGCAGCAAGCTCTGCACTCGCTTCACCAAAGACACTTACGGTGTACCGCTTCGGGTCTCCTAGCAGGTCAGCCTCGTACCCCGACTGCGGGTGCACCAGTCTCCGCAGCAAGCTCTGCACTCGCTTCACCAAAGACACTTACGGTGTACCGCTGCGGGTCTCCTAGCAGGTCAGCCTCGTACCCCGACTGCGGGTGCACCAGTCTCCGCAGCAAGCTCTGCACTCGCTTCACCAAAGACACTTACGGTGTACCGCTTCGGGTCTCCTAGCAGGTCAGCCTCGTACCCCGACTGCGGGTGCACCAGTCTCCGCAGCAAGCTCTGCACTCGCTTCACCAAAGACACTTACGGTGTACCGCTGCGGGTCTCCTAGCAGGTCAGCCTCGTACCCCGACTGCGGGTGCACCAGTCTCCGCAGCAAGCTCTGCACTCGCTTCACCAAAGACACTTACGGTGTACCGCTTCGGGTCTCCTAGCAGGTCAGCCTCGTACCCCGACTGCGGGTGCACCAGTCTCCGCAGCAAGCTCTGCACTCGCTTCACCAAAGACACTTACGGTGTACCGCTGCGGGTCTCCTAGCAGGTCAGCCTCGTACCCCGACTGCGGGTGCACCAGTCTCCGCAGCAAGCTCTGCACTCGCTTCACCAAAGACACTTACGGTGTACCGCTGCGGGTCTCCTAGCAGGTCAGCCTCGTACCCCGACTGCGGGTGCACCAGTCTCCGCAGCAAGCTCTGCACTCGCTTCACCAAAGACACTTACGGTGTACCGCTTCGGGTCTCCTAGCAGGTCAGCCTCGTACCCCGACTGCGGGTGCACCAGTCTCCGCAGCAAGCTCTGCACTCGCTTCACCAAAGACACTTACGGTGTACCGCTTCGGGTCTCCCCGCAGGTCAGCCTCGTACCCCAGCTGCGGGTGCACCAGCCTCCGCAGCAAGCTCTGCACTCGCTTCCACCCCTGGTCGGTGCCGCGGACTCGAATGCAACGACTAATGTCATCTTGGTAAACTACGCACTCTTCTTTCCAGCCCTGTGAAAAAATATTAATTCAGTCATATTTAATATAAAATAATTTCGGGAAATGCAACGGAAGTGTAACATTAAGCGGGGGAAGCGTGCACTATTTGATTTTACCAATGAGCGCGATTGCTTATTAAGGCAAATGGAAACTATTATTGGTGATCCGGCCAAAAGTGGCCACTTTATTTTTATTTATTTAATCTTTATTGTCCATCAAATACAAATTGTACAGAACAATAGGCGAACTTAACGCTAAAAGCGTTGTCTACCAGTCAACCTTTGGGTTATACAGAAAGTCTAAATGTGGGTTGCAAGATAAAGTGTAGTATATTATCCATAAAATACACATACAGTAAATACTTTCAACGGCAGTTCATAAAATAATTAACGGGCTATCTAGTGCCTGACGATTAGCAATATGGAAATTATCTCCATATTTACGAGTTAACAATTTATTTCAAATGAGGGCGCCACTTCAAGGTCATTTGCTTCTATATTCACCTTAACAAATTAAGATGTCAGTTGTTACACATACCATACATATTCAACAGGCTTGAAACTAGGTCAAGCGGACGCCCCGGACGGGTTCAGTCCATCTCTGTCACAAACCCTACGTGCGATAAAGATAGCTGAAACCGTCGCGGGTCACGTGTCTCTATCGCACGTAGGGTTTGTGACAAAAACGGACTGAACCCGTCCGGGGCGTCCGCTTGAGGTAGTTTCAAGCGATTATGTCTTTCTTCACCCCGTAAGGGTCAGTTCACACCGAGACGCGACGCGACGCGACGAAGCTCGCACTTTGTAGAAATATAGAACTTGTTTACTAGACAAAAAGAGTAAGAGCCCGCTGCGCCGCGTAACGCAACGCTGTGCAGCGCGGCAAAGCAGGCTGTCGCTGAAATTAGAATCTTTTTGTGTCAAGTCGCGTCGAAAAAGACGTGATTAGTATGTATGTACGAGTACTTACATTAAACCTGAGTACATCCGTCGCGTTGTGGTGCACCAGGTGGTCATGCTCGTCTTGTGGGTCGCCGATCTAAACAAAATACAACATGACAATGAAAATATTTTTATAGGGTTTTTTAGGCATCCAAGATTCAGTAATAAAGTACTCAAATTAAATATTGAAACAAGAAATGGTGAAAAAATACCACGTTCGCGCGTTCAAATCCTGCTCACGTTGTGTTTTTTCACTATTTCTTATTTCATTATTTAATTTGATGACAATGAAAAATCTAAGAGCAAAGAAAAAATCAATTCATCTGTTTACTTTGCTTTTTAGAAACAGATCGTAGCAGTGGGCACAGCGAGTGATTTCATAAATCAGAAATAATATCGATCACATATATAGGCGTTAAATAAATGTTTTGTTGCCGTGTGGTTCCCGGCAGAGTAGAATAGGGCCACTCCAAGTCTTCCCGGGGATGTCGTAGAAGGTGACTTAGGAAACACAAGCTGAACAAAGCTTATAAACATCAATGAGACCTCTCCAAACCCGTCTGGCCAACGTGGAGAGTGTAGGCCAAATCCTCTGACTGCTCTGGCTAGTAAATATATGGCTCTGGTAGTAGAGAGGGTCGTGCTCCTGCAGTAGAGACTAAAAATCTGATGATTATGACTCTATTTGTATGGCTTGTCTATGGTAATTCCTCACCTGATAGATGGCCCCGCACTCGGTGCACTGCGTGGCTCCAAACTTCTTCTGTCCCGCGTCGATCACGTACTGGTCGGACCCGTTCTTCAGGAGACATTTCTTGCTTTTATCAGCTCCTACACAAGACATTACGTATTTTTAAATTACTACATAGTATAAAACAAAGTCGCTTCCCGCTGTCTGTCTGTCTCTATGTATGCTTAGATCTTTAAAACTACGCAACGGATTTTGATGTGGTTTTTTTTACATAGATAGTGATTCACGAGGAAGGTTCATATGTATAATATATACCCGGAACGCTAGTTAAAATTTACTGATAGACTATCACGTCCTACTACCTACGAACCTATGGCGGCAAGGCCCAGGCTACATTTAGCGTGATGGTGTGCATGAAGATGGAAAAAGGAAATCTTAATAGTAATGGGTTGCTAACCGCATATGATTCAGATTCTTGCCAATTCCCTCCAACGGTTTTTACGATCTACGCGGGAAGAGAAGCAGCTGGTACATTCTATGTTTTTTCTTTTCTCCCAGACCAATGCTGGCCCATCCATGCGGAAGAAATTAAAAATGTCAAAAAATTTTACTACGAGTGAGATTTGAACTCACGTCCCTCACGTTTGTACCGTGAGTGCACTTCTCATTGTTCTACCGTGACTTCGAATCACCCTGACGTTTTTCCTTATCACATATTAAAGCATGCGTATCTCTTCATTACTACCCACTATTTAGTAGTGTGGTTATTCAACTTAATTCATACATAATCTACGAACAATAATTCTCTAGAATCGTAACTAATCCCGAAAAATAATTCCACGCGATATGTACCGCGGCGGGCGGGGCTTAAAATATGAACAGCGCGGCGCGACAGTTCGCCGTGACACTCGAGTCGTGCGGTTGCGTCGCAAGAAGTTTCCTTTGAGAATATTGCTGTGATTTTGCGATAATCGATTCATTAAAAATGCCGTCATGTACCGTAAAGTGGTGTAGAAGCCATACAGGCATGAAAATTAGTTATTAAAAAAAAGTAACACGTAAACAAGGTTATTTATTTTAGCGTAGCGTACTGCATAATATGTACCATCCGCGCGTTGTACCTCACCGCTCGTTGCGTTGAGTGCCCCACCCAATCGACGACGACGCGTGACCTTGTCGCGACCAATCGCATGCATTTTTGTCTATGTGTGCGTTTGAGTGTTTCGTTGTAACTACTGTTCGTTTGTTTGTGTAAATGGAATCAGAATCGAAGCGGTGAATTTAGGAGCGTTAGATTTCTAGACAATTATATTTCGATGTACATAATAGATAAATTGAAAGTCGATTAAAGATAAGGCTTTACTTTAATTATTGATTTATACAGTATAACAATGCTCAGAATAATATCTAAATTAGAAACATCCCCAAATTAGAAATATCGAAGCCCGATCCTCTCCTGAGCTCCCACCGCGATGCCGCAGGCCGAGCTACTCCCACCAAGCGTTTAGCGTTTTTTTTTCCAAGATGGCCGCAACAGTCGAATGCTTCCAATTTGATTGAAATTCAGTATTCAAGGGTTTTTTAGATCGTGGAATACAAATCTAAAATTTTTGTGAATCCAAGATGGCATCTGGATTTTAGAATTTTAACTTAATTCGTTCATAACGTCCTACTGGAACATAAAAGGCACGGTATAAATATATATATACTGAGTCAAAGGGGTCTGGAATTTTGTATGCTGAAATAAAGCAAACTCAAAACTGCAAACAGTTTTGATTCCAAGATGGCCGCCGACACATTTTTAGATGTTTTTTTTACTGACTGCAGTTTTTACCCATTCTCTCAACTGGACATGGAATTTAGTCAACCTCAACAGCTGTACGAAAAACCGCGGGCTGCTTGCAGCCCGCGCAACGCCCGAAATACTAGTTTATTATTATAATCAATTTTCTATCTCACCTTTGGTGGTGGGCGTCACGGTGCCAGGGTTGGGGTTGCTGAAGATGGGGAACAGCTTCTTAGACTTCTCTGTTTCTTCGGACGGCGACGGGGACGAGGACGCCACTGCAAAATAAGTACAATTAAACAATTGTTCGTTGTCGTGTAGGTAGCCAACACTGCTGTCAGATCTTTCAAGTAGCCTTGTCATACCATAACCCGGACCAACGGCTATAATTAACGTGCCTTCAGAAGTACGGTACTGCCGCTATCTAGCCGCAAGTGCAGAAGAAGCGGCAACAAACTGCACTGCAGCGTTTTCTCTAACAATGTCAACTTAATCTATACTAATATTAGAAAGCGGAACAGTTTGTTTGTTTGTTTATTTATACGCGCTAATCTCAGGAACTAATGGTCCGATTTGAAAAATTCTTTTTTTGTTGGGTAGTCCATTTATAGAGGAAGGCTTTAGGCTACATAACATTACGTTCCGACAACCACGCGAACGAAGTCGCGGGCACAGCTAGTATTTAATAAACATTTAACAACAACAAACAACCACACGGGGACATATATAAGTACATGTTCCGTGTTCGTTCCCTGATTAGTCGAAGACGCCCGCACCGGTTTCTGTTGTTAGAGAGGGTACACCTAAGTATATTATAAGGGGAGTGGGTAGATATAACTTAGATATACTTAATTATTAGACAAACAATATCGCATTAATGCGATGCGATAACAATTGTATTTTGATTGTATCACCTTGCCGATAAACTGTCTGGCAGTTTGGCAAAATAAAATAAACTGTAAAATAGATTTAAGTTTCTGGATAAATAAATAAAATGAAATTAAAAAAATATATTGACATGAGAATACATTGTTTTGACAATATTTTAGTCAAATAATATTAATATATTTAAAATGTTAATATTATTTTACTAAAATCGAATATGTATGTCAATTGTTAAATATATTCTCAACTATGTAAAATGGTACAAAAAATATGACATTTGTAAGTATAATGTAACATGTATAGGTATACATGGTCCTTTGAGTGTGCCGCACCAAGCTCAGGCCAACACGATATCACGAAATCACATTTTTAATTAAAAATGACATTGTAAATCTTCTTCTTCTTCGTCTAAGCGCATTCCCGGTTGCATCCTCAGCTGTGCTGCTTTGGAGCCCGGGGTGCGCTTTCCCGCTGTTTCCAAATATAAAATGCATGTCAATGGTCACCCAAGGATGCCAAAGACCTTGTAAAATGGAGAAGAAATAGCCGGAACACTTTAAATGATTTGGCATTTGGATATAGTTTTGGAATAATGGATATAGTTTTACAACCGGCCGCCTGCTTGACGTCAACCCTCTTTGGGTATGTATTTGTGTGAAAAGCTTTACAACCGGCCGCCGCCCGAGCGACGTTAACTCTCCTTGGGAATGCAATTGTAGCACGAGATGTTTATGCTTAGTCCTTTAGTCGCCTCTTACGACATCCATAGGAAGAGATGGAGTGGTCCTATTCTAAACCGGAACCACACGGGTAGATATTGTAAATATTATCAAATAAGAGAACATAGTCTCCGATTAAGTTGGAGGTTGAAGATTTTAAAGACGCAATGAGCAGGGGGTTTAGCCGGTGCAAGCCCGGCACTATCTAAGTCCTTTATTCTCAGATGTCCGTGAGGGCTTTCACATCCTGCTCATTAGTCTATAAAAAAAAAGCTCAGGCCAACATTCTTGTTGGGTAGTCAACAGTTCAATATTATAAGCCTTCTTACAAAGTTCTTTACATAAGCTGAAATAAACGTTTGACACCTCCATGGCGTATTGGTTAACACGCTAATCCGTCACTCTGAGGTTCTGTGTTTAATCCCCAGCCAGGGCAAGTTAGAATATTCTTCTATATTCACTGATTTGAAACAATATTAATGTACATTTTTTTTTACTTTTCGGAATCAGCGCATCCCGTAGACGCAAAGGCCTCCCCCAACAAATCCCATCTCTCCCTGTCCCTTGTTAGCCTAGTCCAGCGATTTTTCTAAAGCTATCAGACCATCTTTTGAAAGGCCTGAACGCGAAGGTAACCGAAAGAGGGGTACCTCTTTCGGTTACCTTCGCGTGGGGTCCATTCGGATACCATTTTGGTCACTTTCTAGACTAGAAAGTATTTATCTATATATACATACATACATATATGTATTTATTATTAAATATAGTATCATATCCCTGTATCCCATAACACAAGTTTAAACCTATATTTATTTATAAAGTGACCTTACCAGCAAGCACAGCAGTCTCGGTGGAAGCGATCACTGCGTCAGGGTCGATATTGTTGCAATGCGCCATCTGCAGGATCTGCTCGTCTAGCATCCTCAGCTCGCGCTCTATGGCATCAAGGTCTGTTAGGTCCTCATCACCTGGGACAAATTAAAATTTTCTTCACAAAAGTGCCCCCCCCCCCGCGCGGGCGTCTGTCGCGTGCCCCCGCGCGTGCGGTCCACCCCGCTTTACCGCGACGGACACACGCGCGGATCAGACTTGTTTAGCATAAGCTATAAAGCAGATAATTATAATCAGACGACTGACTGCCATACATATTCCTGCGTAGTAATAATTAAATTCTCCATCGACATAACTGTAAATGTACGCCGTTAAAATTGAACTAGCTGACGGGGGCCGTTGCGTATTCGCGAAGCACACGCTTAACGTGGTTTCAAGCCTAATATTCGACTTCCGTGCGTTGTGGCAAATATGTCGAATGACAGGGCGAAGTTGGGTACTTCCCGTTTGTAAAACTTTCCATTTCCTTTTGGTCATCCAACGCAGTTGAAACTTCATACTATTCACAGCAGCTTCCCAAGGCCCCCCTGGGCCAGGAGGGTGCATTAAAATGCCAGGTGATTCCTATGTCATTGATGTAACAGTGCCGTTTAGTAAACATGCCCTAATAAATTAAATAGGGCAATAAATTTTTCTATTAATTTACTTACCATCTTCAGCATTCTCATCTACTAAGATGTAACCACCTTCCACAGGCAAGAACTCGCCACTCTTCGGTACATCACCATGGTCGGCCTTATGACCCTCCGTCATGACTACATCTTGAGGCACTGCTACTTCCTTCGCTCCTAGCTCCACTATGACTGCATCAGATTCTGTACAAAGAAAATTGTATAGAATGATAATCTATGCCTATAAAGGCCGTTCAAGCATTACTTAAGCATCAGAGGAGGGTGAAGGGTGTAAGGGAAATACTGATAATATCTAACCTTGAGGAACTATGGCTGTAGAAACTGGTACAGCAGTGACGGGTTCGAAGATCTGACTGGTTTCTTGGATGACGGTGCTGTTGAAGCAAGCAACATCAGGTTTGGAGTACTGCAGCTCTGCTTCCGGAACTTCCTCCTCGGTCCATTGGCTGAGAAGGGCCTCGATTGTTTGTTTCTCTTTGTCAAAGGGGTCCGCTTTTTCTGTGAATGTAAAGTTATATCAATCTCTCAAGTCCCAAGACTCAATGAGATCGCAACCTCATTCTTAAACAAATGTTGACTGACAAACAAGCTTTGCTTTGCAGGAATCATCTTTAAATAAAAAAATCTTTATATATGATATGCTAAAAAATGTAATGTATACTCGGACTCCAATAGCAAAAGAATCGACAGAAAATCTGTAATTTAAAAAAAAACTGTAATGTCAAAGGTTTAATAAAGCAATTACTAGTAGTGATTTGCTGCTGATTTGAAGAAAAAAGTGTTAAAATAACAAAAAAATTGTAACTTACCATTCACAAGCTCCTGAGAAGAATTGTGACTCAGCATGGAGGTATCATTCATGCCCGCACTAGATGCAGAGCTAGCATTCAACAGAGAGCTATTCGCAGTACCATTCAAAGATTTGCTATTATTCAAGTTCACAATATTCGCCGATTTGTTCAGTTTTGGCTTCCGTATCCTGTGTTTCACTCCCATATTTATCTGTCCAGGTCTTCGTTTACGTCTGTTAGAGTGTGAATGAGAGAATGGGCGACGAGGAAGCGAGGTAGTTACCTCAATAGCATTAGATATCTTCGCTGTAATACTAGTATTAAGTTCAGGATTACTCTTGCCGTAGAAGGACTTTGTGGACAGTATTTCTTTCAGTCTATCACTGTTAAATAGTGACAAACGGGCTTTAGGAGCAGGGTTTTCCAGTCTAGGATACTTAGGAGTAGGCCCATGATCCGTTATACTGTCATTACGTAGTCTTTTGTGACTCTTTTCACTATCGCAATTTGATTCAGGGCTTTCGCTAATCTCAACAACAGAACGTCGATTGTGGCCTAATTTTGGTGGAGATTGGTTTGATTCAGTTGTGTGCGGAGTCTTTAGCATTTGGGTAGGAGATATAACACTAGTCATGTCCATTTTAGTGAGGCATACAACAGCGGTTTTCATGGGAGATATTAAATTCTTTTTCTGCTCAAGTAAAATGCCTTTGAAATTAAGCATTGAAGTCTTCTGTTTGCGGCTAGATCGCCTACTTTTCGTAGGAGTGTTTTCTTTAGAATCAGTTCCGGAGTCCGTGTCAAAGTTTAAATCCTTGAGAGAGCTGCTGCAGCTCTCTGTGTCAGCTATAAGGCTTGCAAGACTTTTTCGAGCACGGCTTGATGTTGATGACGTTGTGTGGATACTTGCACAGGAGTGGGTGGAGGATGGAGTTCCAGGATGGTAGTGGAAGTGGGGGGTGACAGGTGTGGATACTGAGCCTGTGCATTTTGCATCAGGACAGTACCGTGTTTGGAACTTTGTCATGGTAAATGGGGACTTGATGAAGTTCTTCAGATCTTGGTTTTCTTTCAGCAGCTTTCGTGTTTGACTTCTTGTCTCATCTAAAGAGAAAAACAAACAGTTAAAGTATGTATATTTTTTCTATTGTGCCTGGTTGAGAGTCCTGCATGTAAACCAGACTATACAGGCTGACTTTTAAACCACCAGCCAAATTTTTGGAGCAAGTTCAGTCCATGATACTGAACTATTTTCTATAAAAAAGAAAATTTTTCATCCTCCCATACAAAATCCGTTTGGCTGAGCACTGATTTGTATGAAAAGGCGAATTTTTATTTTAGTTTTTCGTTAATTCTTTTTATGGAGTATTAAGTAGTTCAGTATCATGGACTGAACTTGCTCCAAAAATTTGGCTGGTGGTTTCAAAGTCAGCCTGTATATAAATTAGTGTATGTATTTGTTTTTATTTTTATTTTCAGAATGATGTCAAACATGTTCTAGGCATGATGTCATTATATGAAAAAAACTTGTCAATTTACCAAAGAATCAGCATATACGAGTAGAGTACCTACATCACAAAAAAATTATGTCATTATATGAAAAAAACTTGTCAATTTACCAAAGATTAAGCATATACGATTAGAGTACCTACATCACAAAAAATATTAGGTAGTGAATTTTCATGCATGGCATATAATGGCAACCACACCATCACAAAAAATGCATTAAGGTACATGATGAAAGTTAGTTTTTCTGTCTACTGTAAATTAATAAATAAATTAGGTGCTACCAAGACATTAAAAAGATGGCAGAGAGAAGAGAGGAATGGAGGCATCTCTATTTAACTCCACCAACAAGAGCAAGCTCTTAAGTGCCCCGGAGACGATCAATCGTCATTAGTCAATCTTTACATGATTGACCGTTTCAATTAAAGTTGCGAATGATGGAGTTTTTTAGATGTGTCAATTGCTTGACCTCATTTGCTTTCTGGCTGCGGTATGTCCGCCATGTTTCTAAACTAGCGAGTAGTAGCAAGCAAATGACCAACGATTCTCAATCGCACAGCAAGACATTCAATTGGTAGCGTCATTTGCAATTGTCAATGGGCTTCAATCAAAACTTGTCATTTGCATCAATCACGTAGTTGCAAATGACAATGGCATTAATTGCCTCTGTAGATGATCATTTGTTCCTTCAATCACGTAAATATTGACAATTGTGATTGATCATCTCTGGGGCACTTTAAGTTAAAGAAGAAGAAGTAAATTAAACACATGTTTTTTTTTACCGACTATGATGCCTTGTGTAATGTGTATACTAGTCATTATTAAATTGAAAACTTGGAACACTCATATTGATGTCATTTCAATCATCGTAACCCACTTTTTAAGTGAGAAAGCAATCATAATGCCAATTGCTATTTAATCTAGGTCTATTAACCTAAATATTGCAGTATAATTTAATTCAATTATAGTCAGCAAAAAATTGTTTTGTAAAAACTAATTTTTGCTGATCAAGATGTGTTATAAATAAATAGAAATGTGCATAATGTTTGGCTGGAAATTTACTGCTAAATTTATGGAAAATTTGTACTTACGCCAGACATATTTCTCAGGGGTTTTGGGGCCGTTATCATTCTCATCAGAGCTGGAATCCAGGGCACCCATGATGCCTAGGTCGCAGTCCTCGCTGTCACTTTCACTATCCACCACTGGGAGCCTCCGGTGTTCGGTCAGGGACTCCCGAATGGGCTCCGTTGCCCCTTGGAATAACCCCTTCTTTCTTTCAGACATTTTCGGCGTGTGTGTATGCGGAATACGTGAGGATCGCCGCGGCGTCGTCGCAGCCATGTCTTACACAATTATTAAAAGAATAATTAACAGTAAAACACTCAATCAATGTAGCCCAGCTTCCAACAGCAGCCAAGCAAGGCTATTTGCTGGAGTTGACGTCACCAAGTAACAGAATATTGTAAAACATTTTGCACACAGTACAAAGTCAATGTATTATATGATATTCTCACGATTAATTTCAACGAATTATCCAGTAAAATGTATCGAAAAACGTGTAAAATAATGTAGTAGAAAACGTTCGTTAGCCAGCGACCATTGTTGTTTGGCGCGTAAACATCTGTCACTTATGGTGTTGTCGCCACAAAAAATTTTACGTCGACCAGTTTTTTTATTAAAATTTCATTTGTAAATATTGTAAGTAATCTGTGAGCAAATAAATTGAAATGAAGTTAAATACAACTTCTACTTATTGATTTATTATAACTGACTAATCTTAATATTCATAATGGAAAATAAATAAATATAAACGTCAATAATTTATTATATTGCCAATGGCAATATTGATCGATAAAATAGCGCGCATTTTTCAAATGAAAGAAAGAAAGAATTTATAAAAGTTACATACTCTGTCCTCTGTCTGTAGCTTAGTAACAAAGGAAATCTCCCATTTTTATTTTAACCTCCGACGGAAAAAAGGGGTGCTGGTTCGTTTGATGTTTTAGTAGTAGTATAATATAATAAATATATAGGATTTTATAAGAGGTCGCTGCTTTACTCGCTGCATGCGTAGGAATCTAGGAATAGACATGCCTATGAAACTTAGAACATTGCAGAATTTTGATTAAAAAATTCAATAAAACGCCATCTAGTCACGTGTTCTGACCTAACTCCTAATGCGTGTTATAGATAATAAATATCAAATGGTGGAGAAATTCGCCATAGGTACGAGATAGAACACGTGATAGCTCAGTTGATTAGAGCATGGTCAAAATAAGAGCAACATTGCGAGTTCAAGTCCCACTCATGCAGAATATTTTTTACACCATTTTAATATTTCATATGAATATTAAATGATGGATAAATTCGACATACGACGTCAATCACTTAATAGCTTAGTTATTTAGTACATAGACGTATTTGAACCGAGATCTCGAGTTCAAGTCCCTGCTCGCGCAGTAATTTTTTCACCATTTTATTTCATCTTTTAGTCCTTTGGTGTTGCGAAAGCTTGCTACCAGATGGCGCCACTGGTTTGATCTAATGTTAAATAAATAAATAAATATATAGGGACAAATTACACTGATTAAGCTAGCCCCAAAGTAATTTTTTTTTAAACTTGTGTTATGGGATACTAACTCAACGGTACTATATTTTATGATAAATACATATATAGATAAACACCCAAGACCCAGGACAATTTGAAAAAGGCCATTTTCCAACTTGCCCTGGCTGGGGATCGAACCCAGAACCTCCGGATTAGCGGTCTAGCATGTTAACCATTACCACAGAATACAGTAAGAGTAAACAGAACGGAATCTCGTAAGGTACGCGCAATATGCGTCCCCGTTTCCCGCACCCGCACCTCTCCCCCGGTTCTTGACGGCCAACGTGAGTCATCGAGGCGAAAACGGGGGAGAGGTGCGGGGACGGGGTACGGGGACGCATATTGCGCGTACCTTAGGAGATTCCGGCCTGTGCCATTACGCCACGGAGGTCATCAATGTTAAAGCTACAGTTTCTTATCTATTTCAGTATATACAATATTAATCTATGGGAATAGAAACGCATTGCCGTGGTGGGTTGACTGGTGGTATGGTACGTGATACTCAATTATTTGCGAGTTGAAGAAAAATTAAATATTATTAAGGAAACCATTTTTAGATTTGCGAGGTCTATGATTATTTTCGAAGCGAGGTAATTTAAAATATCTGCGTCAGTGTCAGTCAAAGTGACATTCTGCCACCACAACCAATCTTTAGATCAATAATCAATAATTTGTGACCGGATCACCCAAAGATTAATAACCCTATCTCTGGGATCACCGGACCCTCTTCCAACGCAAGCCATAAATTAGTACTCAGTGCCGGATTAACCATATACCAAGAATAGCGATTGCTAGGGGCCCTGCGCTAAAAGGGGCCCTGCGTTCTCAATCCGCTCACCTAGAGACCGTTCTTTTTAGGGTTCCGTACCCAAAGGGTGCAAATGGGACCCTATTACTGAGACTCCGCTGTCTGCCCGTCTGTCCGTCTGTCACAGGGTTCTATCTCTTGAACCGTAATAGCTTGAAATTTTCACCAATTATGTATTACTGTGGCCGCTATAACAATAAATACTAAAAATAAAAAAAGTTTAAAATTAAAGGGGGTCGTCATACAAAAAACGTGTTTTTCAGCGTTTTTAACTAGATCTTTATAATGGCATTAAGGCCGTACCTAAATTTTCCGGGGTCCAGTGCTGCACCCATTTTAAATAAATCATTTCAAAGAAAACGGAGACATCATTTAAAATTTTGCTACTACCAAGTCCTAGATAACCCTTCAAAGTATTTTATAAACTACTGTTTACAGTTTAAAGTGAGAACGTTAAGCTTTACTACGCACATTTGCGAAAAACGGCCACTTTTAGCTAATGTGCGTAGTAAAGCTTAACGTTCTCATTATAAACTGTAAACAGTAGTTCATAAAATACTTTGAAGGGTTACCTAGGACTTGGTAGTAGCAAAATTTTAAATGATGTCTACGTTTTCTTTGAAATGATTTATTTAAAATGGGGGCAGCACTGGACCCCGGGAAAATTTAGGTACGGCCTTAACTAGATACTTGAAATTTTCACAGATTATGTATTACTATGGCCGCTATAACAATAAATACTAAAAAGAAGATAAAGTTAAAAATTAAAGAGGGTCGTCATACAAGAAACGTGTTTCTTAAGCGTTTTAAAACATTGTAAAGAGGTACGGACCTTGTAGAGAGGTACCTTCATGTACGAGTCTTACTCGCACTTGCCCGTTTATTTATGTTTTATCGTAAATGGCTAACAATGTTGTCATGTCAACTTCAAGAGTTCAAGCTGCCTAAAAGCAGACCCGTAGCTTGTTGACTGCCATCTTATTGCTTCGGCTATGCCACCGAGCTCCCCATAGCAGATCAGGGGCCTTTTTGATAGAATTTGCTACGGCCCCGCGCTTGCTAAATCCGACTACTACTTTGTTAACTTTGTCATATATATTACCGACTATTACTTTGTTAATTTTGTCATATATATTACCTATACATAATTATATTTATCACATAACATAACCTATACGTATATTTTATTTAAAACTAGCTGACCCGGCGCGGCGAACTTCGTTCGCCCGTGCCCGTTCCTTGTTCCATATTTTCTCGCCGTTTAAACCTTCCCTGGACTACGACAAACATTTCAAATCCAAAAGCAGCTAAATCGATCCAGCTGTTCTCGAGTTTTAGGAGACAAACGAACAGAAATTGATTTTTATATAGGAATATAGAGATTACGAACTATCGAATGCCTACATAACAGTGCAGCGTATATTGCGTATATTGCGTACATTTTATATTTATGAACCTAATTTCTAAATGACTGAGATTGGCGTTTAGAATTATGTTGCTTGAGGCTCGGGCAAAAGCTATACGAGTATTATCTATGTACATTTTTGGACTCTCGGATCCCTCCTATGTCAGAGCTATGGCTACACCCGTGGATACTGTTCGGTCAGTGATTTATTTAGCTATAGAACCCATACACGTGCTTATTTCTAAAGACCATGGTAATTAACCAACATTCGTTTTATTACTGATATAAAGTGCACAATTAACCTAGTCAGTGCTTCCAGGCGTCTAATTAAGGAAATCATAGTATTACTTTGTATTCAGTTAGACCACAAAGATAACTCAGATATTCAGTCCAACAATGTTATATCACCAAGCACCAGCCCCTGATCTAGGGGGGCTAGCTTAAAAATCCCTTTACGCTAGACTTTCCCATACAACGTATGTCTACGTTTTATTTTAAAACGACATGTCAGATTTCGGTAAAAATTTGTAACTATGCTTACTTATATAGATAAAAACAAAAAACCTAAGACCCAAGAAAATTTGAAAAAGGCGATTTTTAGGGTTCCGTAGTCCGACAAGGAACCCTTATAAGATCGTTCAGTCCGTCCGTCCGTCCTAGTCTGTCACAGCAGAATATCTTCTCCGTTTATGGACTGATTTGCATCTAACTTGGTTCGAGGATACTTTACATATAGATCTCACTTTTAAAAATACAAAAAATTAAAATTACCCCTTTTTAATTGTACCTCCCCATACATGTAAAGGGGGGGGTGAATTATTTTTTTGAGTGCACCCCCTTGTTTGGGGTATCGTTGAAAAGGACTGTGAAAATAAGGTGGGGTTTCCATACAACACTTTTTTATCAGCTTTACCATTTGCGAAATATAGCCCGCCAAAGTCGTTTACACGGTGTCCCCCCCCCCTGTAATTTCTAAAGTCTTGGACCTATAAACTTCAAATCACTCACGTAAAGAAATAGGCGCGGAAACTCTTATTTCAAATTGTTTCGGGTATCCTGTGATGAATACTTTTGAAATTATAAATAAAATAAAAGTATATACTTTTTTCCAAAAGAACAGTACTCGTATAAACTTAAAAAGTTTTACATATTTTACTGTTAGGACTGAATGAAGCTTGAAATGCAAGAAATGCAAAACAGCGCGGTGCCAAAAATGACTACGGAACCCTACTTTATGCGTGGTCTGACACGCACTTGGCCGGTTTTTCAACTTGCCCTGACTGGGGATCGAACCCAGAATGGTTGACTGGCGTGTTAACCACTACGCCAATAACAGCTGGACTTTTTGCTGTTGTTTTTCGTGTTTGTAAGGATTTTTAAGGCTAAATTTTTACGAGTATGCCACTTTGTGTTTACCCACCTGAGTGCAGAACTGCAGACCACGTCCGGGGTTGCAGTGGCGGCTTTTGGGGGTGGCGAACAGGGCAGTCGCCCGGGGCCTCGGTCTTGCAGGGGCCTTGCGAAACAACCCGACCCGTTTTATTTTGTTTAAGAGTCCCCTTACCCTAGCTAGACAGCATCAAACTTTCCCCTACAAACATAGTCTAGCTTTTATTTTGAAACGATATGTCAGATTTCGGCAAAATTTTGTAATTTCAAAGAAATTGCATATATCTAGGCAAATAACTGATGGTTTTCACCGTCAAAATATGATGGGGATTCTTATGTATTTTTAATTGTGATACTTAGTTGTAACAGAACAATAAATACAATAAAGTTGGTTTATTAATTTCATGAGAAGTTAATCTTGCTTTTCGAAAAACTTGAAGTTCAGTTTTTACTTTGTGTAGCGTTCGGAGAATCCCCGTGTTTCAATTCATTCTCATAAAACATAAACAATACCCATAACCTGTGTGGTTCCGGGTTAGAATAGGACCACTCCATCTCTTCCTGTGGATGTCGTAAGAGGCGACTAAAGGATTAAGCACAATCATCTCGTGCTACAATTGCATTCCCAAGGAGGGTTAACGTCGGGCGGCGGCCGGTTGTAAAACTTTTCGCACAAATACATTCCCAAAGAGGGTTAACGTCAGGCAGGCGGCCGGTCGTAAAACTATAGCCAAATCATTTATACTGTTCCGGCTATTTCTTCTCCATTTTGCAAGGTCTTTGGCCACCTTGGGTGACCATTGACATGCATGTTATATTTGGAGAATAAAAAGCGGGAAAGCGCACCCTGGGCTCCGAAGCAGCACAGCTGAGGATGCAACCGGGAACGAGCTTAAACGAAGAAGAGAAAACATAAACAATACCTACATTCAAATCACATACTTTGCACAAAGGACAAGGGCCTCGCAATGGTTAAGGCCGCCGCTGCGGGGTTGCTTACCTGAGAAAGCGTATTATTAACGCTTTCTCAGGTGTGGTATGCGTACTTCCCCGGGCCACCGAGATCCTCCAGGGTTGTTTACACTTATTCTATCAGATCAGATTAATCTGTATAAATTACTGCCTCCGTGGTCCAGTGGTCAAGGCGCCTGCCTTGTGATCCGGAGGTCATGGGTTCAAATCCCACTGGAAAGCTACTTTGTGAAAAGTTGTTTTCAGTCTAGTTAGGATATTGCAGGCTTGAATCACCTGATTATTCGAAAAGAAAGACGATTCCGTGCTTCGGAAGACACGTAAGCTGTTGGTCCCGAACGCCATCTAGCATTTGTACCTATCCTAGGATTGGTTCTAGTCTACCCTATGGGTTGCGGAGGTCAGACGGCAGTCGCTCTGTGTAAAAACCAGTAACCTTGTCAAATCACCTAGGTTAGGTAGCGGACCCCGGGCTCTGAAGCGTTACCGCTGATGAGATTAATCTGTATAAATACCTATTTGCAGACAGAGGCAGAGCCCAGGGCCACAAGAACCAAAGGCCACTTTTAGCGAGATGGGCGAGAAGGTGGAAAAAGGAATCAAAATAGTGATGGGTTGCTGGCCGCATCACTTAACATCATTGACATTTTCGCCCATTCCCTCGATCGGCTTTTACGATCTGCCCAGAAAGAGAAGCAGGTACATTCTTAGTTTTTTCGTTTCTCCCAGACCAGGTTGGAAGAAAAGTACTTAGTAGTTACCTATAAAAATACCGAGAAATGTCGTTGAGACAGAGTCCGTAAATTTTACTACAATGTTTTTCCTTGTTGCTAAGTGCTTTACCTACTCAACCTGCATATAACACTATAAAACCATAACCATTTGCCTAGACGTTCAATAAACCATAACCACTTGTTGTTATGACCCTTCCCGAGTGCAGTCAGGTGAAAAGCATAATGTTCATTACCAACCCAATAGTGCTTCGATGTAACGCCGTCTCACTCCATCTTACTCTATTTTATATTGTTGTCTCTGTTAAAAGTATTACTAGGCTCGAGGGTATACAAAAAATGGTATGAAGGTAATTTTCCTGGAAAAGGGGATTGGGGCTGGTACAAGAGTGTCGCTTACCCTTTAACAGTACCTACTTACTCGAGTACAGGTAAACAGAAGATAGGTAGGTACTTTTTAAGTTTTATTATGTCTATCTAAGATGTCATTGTTTTATTTGTTTACTTACAAAAAGTATACCCACAATGATATTACAATAAGAATAGGACGTTTATTTGGTAACTTCTTCAGACGCTTATGTAGGTAAGTACCATAACAATAAAAAAAGGATTAAAAAATATAAGTAAGTAGGTAATTGATCTCCTATGTGTGCTTTTTACACCTCATCAATTTTCCAAATAGTTTGGAAAATCCAAAAGTGCACGCCTCATAATCTCATTTTTCACAATTAAATTGATTTTGATCGTTTTATTGCTAACTTAAAACGAAGAAAAGTATGTGTCGGCTTTAAGGCCGTACCTAAATTTTCCGGGGTCCAGTGCAGCCCCCATTTAAAATAAATCATTTTAAAGAAAATGCAGACATCATTTAAAATTGTGCAACTACCAAGTCCTAGATAACCCTTCAAAGTATTTTATGAACTACTGTTTATAGTTTATAATGAAACCGTTAAGCTTTGCTACGCACATTTGCGAAAAACGGCCACTATTGGCAAATGTGCGTAGCAAAGCTTAACGTTCTCATAATAAACTGTAAACAGTAGTTCATAAAATACTTTGAAGGGCTATCTAGGACTTGATAGTTGCAAAATTTTAAATGATGTCTCCGTTTTCTTTGAAATGATTTATTTAAAATGGGGGCAGCACTGGACCCCGGAAAATTTAGGTACGGCCTTAACGCACGACTGGAGATTATTTTTACATTCCCGCTGAGAAAATTGTAAATTTTCAATATTCGGGACGTTATTAGTTTCACCCCGTTTTTGAAAAGTCGAGTTTTCATCAGATCTCAACGTTTAAAGGTCTCAGGAATCTTCCCTGACCACTCACGAGCAAGTGTCATGCACCCTATCCGTATGTGTGTGTGGGTGTGTATGTGACCCGCTTATAACTCTTGAACAACTAAACCGATCGGAACCAAACAAGTAGCTTTCCAAAGAGTTCTATACAACTCAGATTTCCTGTGAATTCAAACAGATTCGGACCGGTAGATTTTGAGAAATCTCAAAAAAACTAAGCAAAAACAAGAAAAAGACACAAGACTACGTCACGAATGTCAAGAAAAGTAATACCACTGATTGTTCTTTTCATTCTCAATTAGTTAATGCAAATTAAATAAAATATTAACTAACTTATCGCTTCTTTTACATTTATTCGTCTTTCATATTTAATAAAACAAACAAAATGACAACATTCTTTATTCAAATTTCTTTTTACTTCTTTTCTTACTTGCCAGTTACACATTCGTACTCATCATACATACATAAAATAATTTTTAATATGTCACCTGTATTTTTATAGTAATAATTACGATTAAACTACATTGAATTAGACCGTGATCTTCGAAAGGACTTAGTTTTGGATAATACTGAAGCGTATAAAAAAAAAAGCGGCCAAGTGCGAGTCGGACTCGCGCACCGAGGGTTCCGTAAAATATATTATGTGATGTAACTAAAAATTTATGGTTTTCGTAATTTTTCCTTTATCTATGCTATAAGACGTTGCTTCGTACCAAATTTCAAGATTCTGAGTTCACGGGAAGCACCCTGTAGGTTTTGATTCCCTTGCAAGTGTCGAAAATTTGCGGCATAAACGGCTGTATCTTTTGATTGCGTTGGCTTAGAAGTTTGATTTTTTTACAGCTTCAAGGGACAGTAGACCTGAGTAATTGATATAAATTTCAGCTTCATACCTCCACGCGTTCCTGAGAAAAAGGGTCTTGACAGACGGACGGACGGACGGACAGACGGACAACAAAGTGATCCTATAAGGGTTCCGTTTTTTCCTTTTGAGGTACGGAACCCTAAAAATGGACTTGATCAGATAAGTTTTTCGGGAGTTATCGTGACCACGCCAGTTTCCATACATACAGACACACGGACGTCCAAAAATGATTTTATTAAACATTGTTTTTATTTATTTAAAAGGCAAAATGTCTTTTAAAAATGTCATAAGTGTTGAAGCTAGTGTTTTTCCTTGACATTTATGTGTAAATATTATTGTACAAGTGCGATAGAAAATAAATAGAGACACATTTAGTTAAAAAAATCACTTGATTTTTGTAAGGCGAGAGTAGAGCACTACCTCATGCGCTTCGCTTATGAGGCGTGCAATATCAATTAAAAATTGATATTAATATTATTATTTAAACTTTTTTCTTTTTTTAGGGTATTAAATTTTATTATTATTTAAACTAAATTAAAATTTATTTTCATAGCGATTCCTTAGAAAAAGTATTGGACACTTTTATAGTTTGCTGCCCCCATTTAAAATAAATCATTTTAAAGAAAACGGAGACATTATTTAAAATTTTGCTACTACCAAGTCCTAGATAACCCTTCAAAGTATTTTATGAACTACTGTTTATAGTTTAAAGTGTGAACGATAAGCTTTACTACGCACATTTGCGAAAAACGGCCACTTTTGGCTAATGTGCGTAGTAAAGCTTAACGTTTTCATTAAAAACTGTAAACAGCAGTTCATAAAATACTTTGAAGGGTTATCTAGGACTTGGTAGTAGCAAAATTTTAAAAAATGTCTCCGTTTTCTTTGAAAAGATTTTTTTTAAATGGGGGCAGCACTGGACCCCGGAAAATTCAGGTACGGCCTTAAAGTGAGAACGTGAAGCTTTTCTTCCCACATTTGCTCAAAGTCGCCGTTTTTCGCAAATGTGCAAAGAAAAGCTTCACGTTCTCACTTTAAGGCCGTACCTGAATTTTCCGGGGTCCAGTGCTGCCCCCATTTAAAATAAATCATTTCAAAGAAAACGGAGACATCATTTAAAATTTTGCAACTACCAAGTCCTAGATAACCCTTCAAAGTATTTTACGAACTAATGTTTACAGTTTATAATGAGAACGTTAAGCTTTACTACGCACATTAGCCAAAAGTGGCCGTTTTTCGCAAATGTGCGTAGTAAAGCTTAACGTTCTCACTTTAAACTGTAAAAAGTAGTTCATAAAATACTTTGAAGGGTTATCTAGGATTTAGTAGTAGCAAAATTTTAAATAATGTCTCCGTTTTCTTTTAAATGATTTATTTAAAATGGGGGCAGCACTGGACCCCGGAAAATTTAGGTACGGCCTTAAACTGTAAACAGTAGTTCATAAAATAGTTTGAAGGGTTATCTAGGGTTTACTAATAAGTACGAAATATTAAATGATATCTACGTTTCCTTTCGGATATACATACAGGTAGGGGAAGACCAAAGAAGAGATGTATGGAGTGTGTAAAGCATGACATGGATATTGTTGGAGTGGATGAAGGAATGAAGAGTAATAGAGGGAAATGGAGGGATAAGACATACTGTGCCGACCCCAAATAAAATGAGAAAAGGTAAGGAAGATGGATGATCTCCGTTTCCTTTCAAATACTTTTTTCAAATGTGGGCAGCACTGGACTCCATGTTTCATCTTAACTGTCGATAAAAAAATATTATTTATTTATTACTAATGCAGCAGATTTTTGGTCTCGCCTTTTTCCCGCAGATTTTTAGTCATGTAGTTACAAGGTCTTTGGATTTAGATTAGATACCTACTATATTAGGGTACATAGGTAAATAGTAGTCTGAATAGGAGAGTTCCACAGATCTATAGAGTTCAATACCTAGAGGGAGGTAAAATGTGAGTAGCTATTGCTACACCTTGGTACCTACGACCCTACGTACATAAAACCAGTTAGATTTTTGCTCCGCCACATGGGACCGCGTGGTTCGGGCGGGTTGTTCAGTCGTTAGTCTACAATAGAAACGCCCCCAATCAATGCTAAGCAGTAGGTATTGGGAGTACGAGCTAAATAGGTCACTCCATTCGTCGTCCAGAAATATGTTTATCGTTGCATGTGGCGGTAATTTGAGCGGTGGGCGTCCATCTTGGATTTTACGGAGACCACAGCCAATAGAATGCGAGCGCGCGTGGAGGCGGCGCATTTGCGCGGGAAATGCTGTTCTTAGTTTAAAAAATTTAATTGACAAACTGAAGTACAGAAAGCTAATTTTTTGGGGATCCTTTATTATATGTATTGATCCCATAGGAAAAGTTGTACATAGGCATTGACGGTATAAGCAGGCCTGTGTCACTCCCCGTTAAGGTATCGAAAATGTATCTACATTATTACTAACCGCGCAGGCGGCCCCTCCGGGTGGTAAATTCAGTTATACGAATCGTATGTCCAGAGTACCTAATAAGAATGAAATTGGCTTGCAATGGAGAGATACCTAGACAAGGTATCTTTACGAAAAGGTGCTGAGTTCTGACGTGAGCTAAATTAAACCATATCGCTAGCCACATTCAGTAGATATTTCTTTGAATTTCTTTGCTGAGTGAGACTTCTGTACGTTAGTATTATTTATTCTGTGGTATAAGTCATCCCTTTACAGTTCATTGCATGGACTGAATTTTCCATGAAATCGTTTCAGTAGGTATAACGTATAAGTATATATTTCTCACATAAAAAGTTGAGAAAATCAACATCGAGGTTGCCTGGAAGAAATTGCTTCGCGATAAGGCCGCCATTTACGCATTTCCTAGTTTTTAAGATAATTATACAAAATATGTATACTGAAACTATTTTCGGGGTGTATTCAGTCCATTAATACGGAACAACTTTCCCAAGGAACATATATCGAAATATGAAAAATATTTTTAGGCTTTCCTTACAAACATGGATCAGCTGATCGGTCAACTTGTATAGGAGGCCAAAATTTTTTTTTATATTTCGATATAATATAGTTTAGATAGTTCCTTGGGGAAAGTTGTTCAGTTTGATGGACTGAATCCACCCTTAAAATAGTTTCAGTACCTACATTTTGTTACATCCTGTATAAGGGTATTGTATTGTTATACTAAGCCGTGTGGTTCCCGGCAGAGTAGAATAGGACCACTCCAAGTCTTCCAGTGGATGTCGTAGAAGGCGACTTAGGAAACACAAGCTGAACAAAGCTTATAAACATCAAGGAGACCTCTCCAACCCGGCCAGCGTGGAGAATGTAGGCCAAATCCTGACTGCTCTGGCTTAATATACGGCTCTGGCAGTACAGAGAGGGTTACCTGCAGTGGAGACTAAAAAAGACCTGATTATGGTTGTAATACTCACCTACTTGCTGGAAAATAAATGCAGTAAAACCTACTTGAACAGCAGAGGTTGTCGGAGTCGTATATCCAAGGTTAAGCCCACGTATAATAGCTGTGCTGCGACTGCGACCCCCGACCCCCGACGTCACAATGACGCGAACAGTACAATGGTGCGCACAATTAAATGCGCACATTGCATAGAGTAAGTAGGTATATTTTATCTAAGTACATATATGTAATCTAGCCCTGTGGTTCCCGGCAGAGTAGAATAGGACCACTCCAAGTCTTCCCGTCGATGTCGTTGAAGGTGACTTAGGAATCACAAGCTAAACACAGCATATAAACACAATAAGACCTCTCCAACCCGTCTGGCCAGCGTGCATGGAGTGTGGCCAAATTCTCTGACTGTTCTGGCTAACACATACAATTAAAAAATCAAACTATACTCGTACTTTGATGTCTTGACTTAAATAGCTTATATAGAACACTTCCGATGATCTTAGCAATACTTAGATAAAGAAAAAAAATACTGCTTGCAAATAAGTCTGGAAAAAATAGGTACGACAGTCGACACTGTATAAGCTATCCAAGTGATAATATCGCAAACCTATTTTGTCGTGCATTTATTGTATGTATGGTCTATGGACAGAATGGACACCAACAATTATTGACTGATTTCTTATAGATTTGGGTAAGATCCTGGGTAAAAAAAAAAAATTGGTAACTACTGTTAATTATGAGAATAAAACGTCACAAAATAATATCATTCATTTTGAACGTGATTTTAGATTTATTAATGCAGAAAAACAGATAAAACGCATATTAAGAGCGCTATCTAACTACAAAAAACTATGACGTCAAAGTCCGATATTACATACAAATCTCATAGAAAATGTTTGTTTTGACGTTTAGAAAAAAGTGTCTGATTTGAGTTGTTGAAACTAGCGGTTTTTAAAGCTAATCAAACTGTAAGTAAGGTTTTTTTATACTTACATGAAACGGTTTTTAACCATATGATTTCTGTGCCAGACTGTACCTTTAAACAAACAGGTACCCACTTACAGAAAATGCTTACAATTTTAACAAGGTCACACCGTACATTTAGTATTTTCTTGAAACCGAGATCGACCTAATCATTCTCTGCACTGTTTGTCTGAACCAAGGTCAGATTATAGATTCAGACTTTATACCTATTTAAAAAGTAAGCTAAGTACAGGCTTTTAAGTTTAAGGCCCCACTGCAACTTAGGTAAGCGCAATAGAACAGTAGCCATTCAGCGCGGGAATGCAGCCAGTGTTCTTGACACCACGTCACATGAACAGCATTTAGATTTTTAACAATAGTTTTTTTATCAACTAAAGTGTATGTATCATATCATGTTTGACTATCAGTTTGGAAAACTTACCTTACATTTTACCTAAGTGTCGAGAGCTACTTATATGCCTAGATATACAGGCTGACTTTTTAACCACCAGCCAAAGTTTTGGAGCAAGTTTAGTCCATGATACTGAACTACTTTCCATAAAAAAATTTACGAAAAACGATAAAAAAATTTCGCTTTCCCATACAGATTGGCGCTCAGGCCAACTGATTTTGTATGGGAGGACGAAAAAATTTTATCTATTTTCAATACATTTTTTTGTGCAATTTCTTTGAAATACAAACTACTGCCGAAATCTGACATATTATTTCAAAATAAAAGATAGACTACGTAGTTTGTATTTATTGTATGGTAAAGTCTAAAGTAAGGGGGACTCTTAAGTTATTTAATTTTTATGAATACTATATGACTGTAAATATTTGTATATATTTGTATACAAAGTGGAAGGGACATACCGGTAATAAATCGAACCACGGTCTAAACTAGATCACTAAAGTATAATGAATTTAAAATAACAGTCAAAAAACAAAAAAAAAATCGACTATCCCATACAAATTGCCCGGGATGATTTGTATGGAAATGCAAAAATTTTTTTTTGTTATTTGGCTGTTATTTTAATTTCATTATGCTTTAGTGATCTAGTATAGACCGTGGTTCGATTTATTACGGGTATGTCCCTTCCACTTTGTATACAAATATATACAAATATTTACAGTCATATAGTATTCATAAAAATTAAATGATTAGATGGTTAGGTAGGTACGTACTGTACCTACTAGGTAGTAGGTACAGTACATACCTACCTAACCATCTAGGTTCCATTAAGTAATAAAGTTATTTCTTGTTCCAAAATCAGTTTAGCTACTCCTGGGATCGCTACCTAATCTAACAAGTAGGTAGGTACGTAATTTAAAAAATAAAAGAACTACATACAGGCTGACTTTTTATCCACCTGCAAAATTTTTGGAGCAAGTTCAGTCCATGATACTGAACTACTGTCTATAAAAGAAGTTATTAAAAATCGATAAAAAAAATTCGTCAAAATCCTGTAAAGTTTGGCTGAGCATTGATTTATAGGACGAAAAATGTCAGCCTGTATAGGTACAGGGTATTGTATTGTATTGTATAGGTCACCTATACACTCAAAAACATAACCCACTACATACAGTAGGTACATACACTCGAAAAATATAACCCTCCTTCTGGCGCAGTCGGGTTAAAATAGTTTACTTAGATACCTTTAATCTTATACTTTAGACTTTAAATACACATTTATACATAGGTAAATGATTAGGCATTTAATTGCCTAGGCACGGAGGTCTTTGTTTTGAAAATTTACTCAAAATACCCGTATAATTAATTTAATAGAATTCGGGTAGGTAACTAGTTAAGTCAGTTAAGTAGTAAACATAATTATTGAGTAATGATTCGGGTATTCACAAAAATGTGCAGGTATGCAATTTTATTTGTTAACGTCGTAGAATTTTAGCTGATTCCTACAAATACTATTCAATTAATGTTATGTTTGCAAAATGTTGCGGGTTTTGCTAGTATTCGATTACAACACGCCGTATAAAACCAGCATTGTACATGGAATATGGCGACACATTCGTGTTCGACTGTTTACCATGTTATTAACCCTTCGGCTACCACACCAGTTTTCTATTTCGCTATGACCGAGAATATTTGATCAACAA
The DNA here is from genome assembly GCA_963576875.1 of Acrobasis repandana. NCBI lineage: Eukaryota > Metazoa > Arthropoda > Insecta > Lepidoptera > Pyralidae > Acrobasis > Acrobasis repandana. The sequence goes on from OY756238.1 coordinate 9,041,833, forward strand.
TATTACCTAATCCATCGATGAATTTGAACATGTGTTTGATTTTGGAATCGAATAAAAATATCGTTTTACACCGTTCGCAGCGATGCGTGAACTTTGAAGTGTCTGTGGGTAGAGACAGCAAATATCTCATCATCATTGATAATAGTCGGTGTGGCAACGTCGCGTCTCGCTCACCTGGCTTACCTGCGCACTGACAACAGGGGGGCAGCCAGCGAGCGCGCAGTCGATCCATGAGCTGGCAGGCACGCGCGCGTCTCCCTCAAAATCGTGCTCACAAAATATTCCATCAAAATTCATTATCAACCCGAAAATCACGCGTGATTAGGACGCTAGTGCCAATCAGAGTGAAAGAACGCGTCGATTCCAAATTCAAATCAAAACGTTCCCGTTCGCACCAGAAGTCGCTGGACAACCTCGGCAGAAATTCGTTTACCGATGTGATGTTAGTTAATTCTAGATTTTCACCTACAGCGGAAACAGCTTACGTCGACGGCTAGCGGTAAAACGCCGTCCGCGCTACACGCGAGTCGATCCATGTTGAGTAACCCGCAGGTTTCTCCAGTGCTTTCGACTTAACACAAACAACGTGAATTTCGGACACGTTTGTGACAGCCGCCTACGGTATAGAACGCTCGGGAGGTTTTAGTACTTGATATCCCGTTAGAAAGTTGCGTGGACAGTTCGGAGGTTTCGGGTAATGGACAGTGACAGTGTGTGAAGCATTTTGTTTACAGCGACTGGTAGTGTTGTGATTACTGCGCTTGCTTTGTGCATGGCGCGATGATTAGCGGAGGCTGGGTGTGCGCATTGCACGTCCGGACGGCGGGGCTCGGCGGCTCGGCCTTAGGCTCCGATGAGGAGGAGATCGTGTACCTCGCATATGTCGTCATCGATGTCCATACCAACCAGGTATGTCTAATAGATACAAAACAAACACTCTACGATGTTTACATAGCTGCCAAAGGAGGATATGCCACAAAACATGATGGAAGAGAAAAAACTCTCATTGTATAGGTAGATTTTTTGTTGTTTACCTAGACACGGCACGGAACATAATAAACGGGCAAGTGCAAGTCGGACTCGTACATGAAGGGTTCCGTAGCTCCGTACAATGTTTTAAAACACTGAAGACACACGTTTCTTGTATGACGACTCCCTTTTTTTAACTTTATCTTATTTTTAGTATTTGTTGTTATAGCGGTCATAGTAATCCTTACTTATAATATAATATAATATAATAATAATAATAATATAATAATAATAATATAATAATAATATTATAAATGTGAAAGCGTGGATGTTTGTTACCTTTTCACGCAAAAACTACTTGACGAATCATCATGAAACTTTGTACACATATCCTGGGAGGTACTAGAAGTAACATAGGGTACCTTTCATCCCGGAAAAAAGTAATGTTCCCGTGGGATACGCGAGCGAAGCCGCGGGCAAAAGCTAGTACTTACATAATCGGTGAAAATTACAAATAACTAGTTAATGCCATTATAAAGATCGAGTTAAAAACGCTGAAAAAAACACGTTTCTTGTATGACGTGACGATCCCCTTTAATTTTTAACTTTTTTCATTTTTAGTATTTGTTGTTATAGCGGCCATAGTAATACATAATCGGTGAAAATTACAAGTGTCTAGCTATTACGTTTCAAGAGATAGAGGGCTGTGAGGCTGTGACAGACGGACAGATAGCGGAGTCTCAGTAATAGGTTTCCGTTTTCACCCTTTGGGTACGGAACCCTAAAAACGAAATAAACGTAGATTTTAAACAAACACTATTGAGAAGAAACTTTGATTGAACGTTAATTGTAGATTTATGATTACTTTTCCGCTTAGACACGACACGGACCAAAATAGTACCTATCTCAGTGAAATAAAATGAGCGTCGAAGACGACATACAGGAGTGACTGGAATTCAATACAAACAAGGAATTTAATGGAAAAAACCTGATGTACAAGTTTTTTGCTGTTTAAACCACACGGAATACAAAAACAAAATAAGCGCAATCGAAGATTATAAGCACGTTGCTTAGGATTTCAATGGAGAAGGCAATTGTGGAGTTGTAATAAAGCGTTATCATTGAACAAGGTCGTGTGCTTGATAATAACACTGTTCTATTTGTATTCAAGTCTGTGGAAGGTTGGGATATGGTTTGGTTTTATCACAGACTACCCAACATTGGTCTGTGAGTTTTATACTACCTAGAATATGTTTTGGAAATTATCTTTGACTCTTACTATGCCAATTTCTCCTTATAAAATTTGTAGTTTACCTTCAAAATGGCCAGATAGAGTTCGTTTGGATGTGCAATCTGCTCAAATGTTGTTTTCTTCTTTAATATTATCAACATTAAGATATAATTAATCAGTTCCTTGATTATATTTTTTGCTTTTATTACGAATTATTAAGCAAGTCAAGGAAAAGGGTTCTTTAATTATATTTTTTGCTTTTATTACGAATTATTAAGCAATTTAAGTAAAGGAAAAGGTTTGTTTGTTTGTAATAACTTTATTGTAAAACACACAATTAAAGATAAAAACAACATATAGAGTAAAGACAACAGCGGACTTATCCCATAATGGAATGGAATCTCTTCCAGTCAACCGCCAAATAAGTAGACAGGACAATTACTCACAAGAAGGGTAGAAGTGCGTACATACGATCTCTGTGTTTAAAAGACGAGTAAAAGATTATTATTTATCGGAATCATCATAGTTGTTGTTTATATATTAGGTATATATTAAGTATATTTATCTCTAAATAGACATATATGTATTTATTTAAGTATGTATATAACATATGTATATGTATGTTTATCTGTAGTTTCATAGTATGTTAATATCTTCTTTCTTTATTTAACGAACACGCCTGTATGCCTTTCATATATGACCATCTCCTCTCACGGGCCTACTGGAAGAGATCTCTTTTGAGATAAGTAGTGCCTTTGTACAACTTTTTGTGTATGTATTCTCTGTATATTGTCCGTGTACATAAATTGCTAAATAAATAAATAAGTAAATAAAAAAAGAAAACATAGGGACATGCTAATAGTGGCTATAGATATTCAGGAAAAAAAACAACTCTACCGATGCTCTACTGGCATTATCCAGGGAGAAAACAGGGGACTACGTTTGTATGGAAAAACGGCCCCTCTATTTCGTCTTAAAAATTGATGATGAACGAATTAATATGATACGCCTTTACTTAGATTGGCACTAAGCATCAATTTGTAAAAACCCATTCCAAAAATATGTAACCTTTTGAAGACTGGGTTGACTGGAAGAGATCTCTTCTTAGGATAAGTCCGCCTTTGTACAAGTTATTTATTTTGCTCTTTGTATTAAATAATCTACACTTAAATGTATTTTTTGTGCAATAAAGAAATGAAACAAACGAATCTAAAAACGACTGCATTTTTACTTATTAACTTTATGTTTTGGTATATCAGAATTACGTAGGTATACACAACGCTGATATTAGAGTTATTATGCAAAAAGGTTTTAAAAATATCTAAGTACCACAGCACAGTACAGTCTGACCAAATATTTGCTACCATAATATTAGTCACATCACCGATATATACCTGTGACATTCAGGTATTGCATTATAATGATCTTTTAAGACCACTGACCACTGGCATATTACAACATTAAAATTACGTAAAATCACAAAATCTGATGAAACGTGACGTGTGAAGTCCAAAAAGGAATCTGAAGATGGCATTTTTGCAGAACTCCCGATTATGTCCTAAAGAAACAAAGAATGTGAGTTTTTGTGTTCTATCTTTAGCAAAATTTTTTTTAGATATTTACGATTCTTGTACAGTTTAAAAAGAAAACACAATTAGGGTTGGATCTCATCTATCAGCACGGAACAGCACTTTCCTATGCTGCTATCCTTTTCTGTCGCTCAGAAGCGTCATCTGCTAGAGCGAGAGAGAGCGAGCGACGGAACGCTTCAGCACCGGCCGCGCTGCAGCGTCACTTTTAAAACAATAGGCGAAGTAGAGAAGATTATTATTTTTTAATTGTAATGAAACTCTAAATATAATGCATGACGAACCACGTTGAGCATTAATAAGATACGGTCAGGTAATCATTTTATAATCCAAGATGTCGGCGTAGGCAGCGGAAACAAACAGCAGCGGGTTCAAGCACCGTGCTCAAACAAGTATTATTTTATACATTTTTTATTGGACGTTATAGGTTTGTTTGATTTCGATTGATCAAGTGTTTGATGTTATTGGAAATGTAAACATATTTTGTCTAATTTATAACAACATCTACTAAAAAATTGAAAGGTTTTTTAGTCATTCAAGATGCAGTACTAAAGTACCTACTCAAATGAAATAAGAAATGGTGATAAAATACCACTACAACTTGAACTCACGACCTTGGTCTAACCACTGAGCTATCACATGTTCAACCCTGCACGCCAAATCTCTCCACCATTTGATATTCCTATGAGGCATTAGGCTTGCGTCACCTAACACTCATGCCCACTATCACTACTTAATTTGGGAATCACGGATTTTTTCATCCCGGTTCTTTGACGAAGGCTCTGATCGACTCTATGGAGCACTCGGGTCCGTGGTGTCGTTACTCACCAACACCTCGCCAAAAGCTACCTTAATAGGTAATTATTATTTTGAAATACCTAGAAGGAACGTATTATTTTCTGAATAGGTTAGTGTAGGTCTTCGATCATGTGTAGGTAGTGTAAAAAATGTAGAAATAGAAAATCTTTGCTGGCAGCTGTCTGTTGGCAGCATAAAGGTATAATAAAACAATATGATTTATAAAAATTACAAAATATGCCACCAAAATTGCTTCGTTCAACTTGTGAAAGGCTATACGTATAAAGCCAAGACACTAGTTTTGAGAGTAAATTGAAATATCCCCACAATGGATTAATAAACTAAAACTAAACTAGTTACCTCATCATTCTAAAAGTATTTCATGAAGTAACTATTACTAGAGGATTTCTTGATTGTAATTATTATTTTCTATTGTTTCTCAAGTAATAATGGAAATCATCTTCTGATTTATTAGGTAGGTACCTACATCTATACTAATATTATAAAGCGGAAGAGTTTGTTTGTTTGTTTGTTTGTTTGTTTGTTTGTTTAAACGCGCTAATCTCAGGAACTAATGGTCCGATTTGAAAAATTCTTTTTTTGTTGGGTAGTCCATTTATAGAGGAAGGCTTTAGGCTATATAACATTCAGACAACCACGCGAACGAAGTCGCGGGCACAGCTAGTATGTTATATTTACAACACTTGATAATGTTAACTTAATGTATTGATCAATCAAAGCGTTTGTTTCATTGAATATTTAATGTTAATCCCATCCCAACCCTTTTTTTTTTTTTTTTTTTTTTTTTTTTCGGAGGAAAGATCCCTGTTACGGATACCCGTCAGCCTGCAGGGGAGGCTGTCGGGTTATGTGGGACTCCACGCCAGAGTGACGTGCCTACCCATTAAAAAACCTCCGGAGTTCCATCTCGACCGCTTTTGCCGGGGACACGGGAAAGGGATACGACCGCGAACCCCGGCGCGGCTGGCCGCTTACGCAGCCCCTCCTCGGGGACGTCTGAGCGCCCCCCCACTCACCAAGTCGGCGCGTCCGGAACTCACGGACGCGCCGTACCTCCTTGGGCCAATTGAGAGGCGGCAGACTCCCGCGCAGTCCACCGCCTGTGGGCCCATGGGAGCCAGATAAACTGACTCCCAGCGGCGGAGAAGATGATAGGCTCCGCCGCTTGCCTCTCACCGCAAGCACGGTGCGGCACCGCTCGGCCGCGGAGGACAGGGAGAGCGGCAACGTAGCACCGAAACTCCCTCTCCTTCGCGACCGATCACCAACCACAGCCACGGCGGTGTGGCCCCGCCTGAAGCGCCGGGAGGGAAATAAAACATTCCCCTCCCGGCGGCTGCACCTCGGGTGGGGGGAGAACTTCCCACTCCCCCGCCGCCCCATTGGGCGCATCCCTGCAGGCTCAAGGCCGAAGCCGAGCCCACGGGAGCGCCCCTCCCCGGGTGGGGGGAGAACTTCCCACTCCCCCGCCGCCCCAATGTGGGCGCTCGCTGCTGGTGGAGCAAACAGCAGGAGCGCCCCCTCGCGGGTTCCTCTTAGCTTCCCCGTGGCTTGCGACTACCACGGGTACTGAGCCCCCCCGGTACGACAAACCGGGAACCATCTCGGGGGGGAATCCCATCCCAACCCAACCCCAACCCAACCCAACAGCAAGGACTTGTGTAGGTACGAGTATATTACAAATAATTTATCAAAACATAAAAACTACTTCAATGCTATACAGAAAAGAAAAGCTAAATACGCTCCTTCTTTAACTTAAGAGCTTGCTCTTGTCGGTGGAGTTAAGTGGAGATGCCTCCATTCCTCTCTTCTCTCTGCCATCTTTTTAATGTCTTGGTAGAACCTTACTCCTAACCTAACCCTAAATACGCAACAAACCAAAATACCTACCTACGAAGATAATTTTTACCAAAATAAATACATACATTTATGTAGGTTATTTTGATTTCTAGCGATCTGATTTTTTTAAATGATATTGGTTCAGATTGGTCCCATATATTTTTTTATCAAAATCGGTTTAAACGAAAATAGCTGGAAAAAATATGTCACCTGGTTTAACCAAGGGATCCAAGTCATATAATTTGCGTTCTTTAGCTACCGTACACATAATTTGCATGAACTAAGTTTATTAAACATAAAAAAGAACACATTTAAGTGCGTTCACACAGAATAATGTTAAGGGATTGGATAGAGGAAAATGGAGGGAATTTGTTAATCCACATACAAGAACTCGTAATGAGAATTAGTGATAATAACACCCGAATATATTCAGGTCAAAAAGCATGTAACTTTGACTTCAGCAAAGTGACACTTCAATCTTTTAGCCCTATTGAAGAATAGAGTTATTGGAGGTTTGTAAATTCCCTGATAAAGTGTCTGTTTTCAAACGTAGTGGCGCCATTTTTTGTACGCGACGTCAAAATGCGTATGACGCTACTAAATAGAAAAGTTACGTAACCAGAAGTCAATATCATTCTCTGAGTACTGAAACATATGGAGGCGGCATACCTACAAAAATAGCGTGTATACCTAAACTTGCTGAGAAACAAAAATGGCGCCTATACGTAGTGCTGCTCCACTGTTTTGTGTTAAGATATCGATACATTGTCGATAACTTTGCGAGCATTTTAAGGAAACTGATTATTTTTTTACCCGGCTGCGGCAAAGCCCAAAAGGAGGGTTATGTATTTGATTGACCTTTAATTTTCATTTATTTCATAACAATAGATTATTGTGTTAAAATGTCTATGCTTAGCCTAATACTTACCAGTGTATCTGTGAGCTGTAAACCTCGCGACTCACCCTCATCCGTTTTAGTTAGTTTATCGGATAAAAAAGTTGTTCAGACATAAAAGTTGCGTCTTAATAACAGTAACAAAAAAGTTTTGACAAATTAGAAAATATTTCGAAATGTATGTATGTCCGGTGGAGTGGACCTATGATCCTTCTACGTAACTACTAACCGATTTTAATAAATTATACGTAGTTAGATTCGTCTTAACTCTTAACCACTTACCAATGGTTAAGACGAAGTCATAGGCTTTATTAAAATTGTTGGAAATCAAAATAGAGGATTTTTGGCGCCAAATTGCGCGGCATGAAAAATCTTTTTTCTTCCAAACCTGTCGAGTGGGGTATCAAATTAAAGGAATTTATTCAAGGAATACAAAAAATATAACAAACATATGTTTAAATGAAATTTGGAATGAGAAAATTAAAACAAGATTCCTCAAAATGCAGGGAGCAAACGAAAATGGACTTCGTATATGACTTTAAATTTTCCACACCTATTGCATCCAGCCACATTTTCTTTTTTTTTATAATTTTTAGGTAACCTAGAATGAAAGAAAGGTATTAAATCATACTTGAAAATATCGATAGGTCGATATGAAAAAATGGCTTGAGGGGCAACTCTATCGACAAAAGAACTGTTTATTTTTATTTTGTAAACTTTAGAAAAAGGGTAGTATTTAAACGCAAATCAAAATTACTGATTGCACAGCAAAATACTCAACTGAAAATATTACTAAACAAACTGCAATTTATATTTGTGGCGCAGTAAAATGGATAGAACTTTCCTAGCACTCGCCGGCCGCTGCCGCGGCACGCTCGCTTCGCTCGCTCGGCTCGTGCGTGTGTTGGTCGCAGTTCTAACATAACCTAACCTATAGGTTTGCCCTAACCTAATAAATTTGATGTGCAGTCAGTATTTATTTGCTGTGCAATCAGTACTTATGATAAGATTGTTGATTTATTTGATGTAAAAAAGTATATAAATGATGAGATTAAATTGATGGGTGATTATTTATTAGATGTGCAATTAATAATATCCCTTAGAAAAATACACTAATACAGAAACGTACAAAAACGTAGTACAAGCTAAATTTAGTATGAATAATCCATAAAGAACTTATTAAAAAGCAAAAACATGCAAGATTTACCGTATTGTTTGATATTTTTGCAGAATTATAATACGTACCGGTGTAATGATATATTTGGTCGATTTTTGCTCTTTTTGATGCCGCAACCTACAACACTGCAGTTAGGCGTGTTCCTTGTTGTTTTATTTCTCATTGTATAGCACTATAAACAAGATTAAGTCACAAATTAAAGCACAAAATAAACAAAACACTGCAAAAACAACTGGCACTGACAACCAATGTACTTGTTAAAGCAAAAAACCAAAATGGCAAAACGGCCTCAACTAGGCATTTCTGTGACGTCACTTTTGAATTTTTCTGGAAATAATTCAGATAAATATATTGTTGTCTCTTTTTACATGGAGGGTGGTAGGTAAGTTAAACTGAGATGGCTACATGTTTATGAGTTCAATGTCGATGTACATCATATTTGTATAATTGATTTTTAGTATAGAACAATATGGCGGCTCCATATGTTTCAGTACTCAGAGATATCATTAGACAATGTCATTTAAATTTTGTCGTATTATGCAGCAAATAATGGATATTTTTACTTTTGACGTTTGGCGAAGTCTCATTCTTATAACAGTAAATGCCGATAAGACAGAAAGAGACACAAGATAGGTTTTAAGTCAGATTCTCTCTTTATGAAGGTACATTCTAAAGCTCTCTGTTAAAGAACCTACAATCGCTGATTTGTGAAATCTGCATTTAAACACAAAAGCCACAAGAAAAGAAAAATAATGTAATGTTTAAAGACTTAGAAACATGTTTAAATGATTTGGAAATAAGTACTTTAACTATGAATATATTTGCATGAGGCGTGAGTTCAAGCAGTGTATGCAAATCAAACGAACAGAAATAGGGGGCAAAGTGCCAAATCATTGTCTAATGAATGACAAATGACATTTATTACTTATTTTTTGTTTTGCTTGTGTTCAAGCATTATTTATGCGCATAAATTATTTTTAGGTGGAGAAAATATGACATGTTCAGTTAAATATTTAATGTTTCGGATAATTTTCAGCCAAAATATCTGCGTAAGCGCATGCTTTGTTTCCTTGACATCAAAAATCATTTCAAAATAATTAAAAAAGGTATGCAATCTCACAAATATTTTAATTTTCAAAGTTTTGGTAGACTTCCAACTTAAGATATGGTTTTCGATTGGAATAAGATGATTTGAGAAGCAATTTCCACTTGACGAAATTATCAAAGATATGTTAAAATTTAAAACTGCCTAAGTTGGTAGACCTAAATGATTGCAGCACCGAATAGTTATAGTATTTTTGAAGCATTAACACATCCTTCTTCATTTTGACTTGACATTATCTCTTATCCTGGAAAGTTATTCAGGACTATCTAATCTACTTATTATAATATCTGCTAAGTATATAAATAATAATTTAATTTAAAGTCTAATTATAATTTTGATACCAAGTTATAGTATGTCAGTATAAAACAAATACCTGTGATGTTGAATCTCTGTTCTCTACTTCTATGTCACTCCTCTGACTGCACCGGGACAGGTCGAGGTCCGACATATCTATAAACAACGAATTAATGAAATAACGCAAAACGTCTCAGGTTGTAACTCAGTCCATTAAACTGAACAACTTTTGTGCTATAACATTCCCAAAATGCCAAAAATATAATTCGGTTTTTAGACAAATTGACTCGATCAGCTGCTCAGTTTGTATGAAATACAGATACACTATCACGTCTTTATCCCTAACGTAGACAGAGCCAAGGGCGGTAAAACCCAGGCCACTTTTAGCGTAATGGTGGGCATGAAGGTGGAAAAGGGAAATCATAATAGTGATGGGTTGCTAACCGCATCGCCTATTCATATGATTCAGATTCTCGCCCATTCCCTCAATCGGCTTTTACGATCTGCACGGGAAGAGAAGCAGCTGGTACATTCTTTGTTTTTTCTTTTCTCCCAGACCAGCAAAGAAGAAATTTGTATGAAAATAAATAAAAAATTTGGTTTCGTGAAAGTTGTAGAACAAAAGTTGTTCAGTTTTATGGGCTGAGGTTCCATCTGAGAGGTTTTGCGTTATTTCATTAACACATTGTACCTATACGGGGAAGTACACTTAACTTAGTTGACAATCTTTATGCAGTGCAAACTAAGTATTGTTAGCTTTATTTTTTAAATGCCTCTTCTGTTTCTATCTTTCTTTATGATTTGCTAATCATTTTTTTACTATATCATAATTTTCGTGTCTAGAGACTTTTCAAGATGTTTCATTGAAATTGATTTCCTTTCATTAACGTAACGAAGGAAAATATTATAAGAGTAGTTACATCTACATGTAAACAAAGTAGAAATGGCGAAACACGGCCATCCATAGTTACTGGTTCGTGAAATGGAAACGCGTATCCAGCAATAAATACATGTACTTACTTGATTCTGGTACTAATAATGTAATTAGGTACGTGCGTACCTTACACGCAACGCATAATGTGGAACATGATACCTCATTTACTTTTATTTCAAAGTAAATAAATGAAACTAAAATCTTAATTAATAAATCCAGCCAAGTGCGAGTTAAACTCGCGTGAAGAGGGTTCTGTACAATTGATTGAATTCTTATAGGTTTTCCTGTAATCTACAAGCAATGAACTAAATTTCGTATTATTTTCAAAATTTTAGGCTCAGTAATTTTGGAGATCAGGAAGGAATGGTCAATTTTTGTCTTCTTTCATGAATAAAATCAAAACTATTTATTTTATAATTATAACAAATATATTTGAGATCCTCATAACGAGCCCTTTCATTTGATATAAGACACAGTAAGGTTTGCAAAACTTTGGTTTTCAATTTCCTAATTTATCCCCCTAAAATGACCCTTATTTTAAAAAAATATTTATTTACTTTGCACATATGTGTTTGGGTCATAGAATTACACCATCCTACCAAATTTCACCTGATTCGGTCCAGTAGATTCGGAGCAAGTTGGCTGTGACAGACGGACGGACAGACAGACGCACGAGTGATCCTATAAGGGTTCCGTTTTTAATTTTTTGTACGGAACCCTAAAAATTGAATTAAAGTAAAAATTAAGTTTTCCGCAATCTGGCGTGACAACGATTGTCAATGTGATATGATATTAATTAGCTCATAGTGGATTCAAACGGGGCACTTTTATTGTTACAACTCTGGAAATAGGTGTTTCTAACGCTTATACTGGTTATTTTTAACGTAAAGTAGAAAAACAGTGGCAACATTGTAAGTTAACAGCAAAAATTACTATAAGTAATGTAAAATGGAGCTAAAAAATGGCATCTAACATATCAAAAGGTTATTTTATTAAAACTAACGTGAGATAAATCCATAATCTATACTAATATTATAAAGCGGAAGAGTTTGTTTGTTTGTTTTAACGCGCTAATCTCAGGAACTAATGGTCCGATTTGAAAAATCCTTTTTTGTTGGGTAGTCCATTTATAGAGGAAGGCTTTAGGCTATATAACATTCCGACAACCACGCGAACGAAGTCGCGGGCACAGCTAGTTAATTAATAATCGGTTGAGTCACGTAATATCGATCGAAACCTGGTCGGCTTTTTCCGACTATATTAAGTGAGTCAACGGTTTTAATTAATTATGTATATTCAATGGTATTTCTTGAACAGGCAACAGATTCAGGAACTGACTAGGTACATTAATTATTAAAACTGTTATAACTTGAAGGGCATTAACTAATTTACTATTAATTTGTACATCATTATCGTCATTAGCTCTTTTTTAATCTCCACTGCAGGCGCACGACCCTCTCGGTACTACCAGAGCCATATATTAGCCAGAGCAGCCAGAGGATTTGGCCTACACTGTCCCCGCTGGCCACGGGTTGGAGAGGTCCTATTAATGTTTGTAAGCATTGTTTAGCTTGTGTTCACTAAATCGCCTTCTACAACATCCACGGGAAGACTTGGAGTGGTCCTATTCTACACTGCTGGGAACCAAACGGCATAATATTAATTTGTACAATTCTAAACAATAAAAATGAATACGCGTAATTTGCGTCGGTCGCGTGGTTTTCCTAATTATACGAAACTTTCACTCGCTTTGAGCACGTCCCGCGAACGGCGGAGACATCACACTTCCCAAATATTAAATAAGCAACACACCACGAAGCCGTGACTCCAAACACGAAGAGGCCATTTTGTTTTGGATTGCGCTGTGAGCAGACCATAACTGTTTTTCTAAAGTAAAATACGTATCATAGATAGATAGAAAGATAAAAATTTATTCGGAGGAAAAACACATTTTACGAATTATAAAAATACAGAAGAATAAGATAAAAATAAATGTGATTCGTCCCCCAAAATGGACTCCAATTAGGTATTAGATCTGCTATTTGCACTATCTTATCAGGTAAATTATTAAAAATATTGTACTTAAACGTATTTTTTCTTTTCTCTGATTCGCAAATAATGACAAAGATACATCACATGATACGATGTTCACGAGACGGTGACGATAATCCCCCTACTCCGAAACTTCCATGCGCTGTATCATTGTGTTTTATTTTTATTTTTTTGTATATAGGATTGACAAACAGTGTAACTATACAGATTTCGTAAACTAATAGGACTTAAGGGTCGGCCTGATGTGGATAATCTAAGTTTTGCTCCCGCTTCCACGCACACTTTACTCTGGCCGAAACGAGACAGCGAGACATGCGCGGGGAAAAGATCGCGGTAGGTCAATAAGGCTGGTTTTGGTTTTGAGGTTTTTCCGTTTTACAAAAAATATTATTACTTATTTAAAAAGTAAGACATATTATGACTGCCTTATGTTTAATACAATTATAATCCAAAGTTACAAGTGCTAATTTATTGTATTTCTTGAATACTTTTAGTTTTAGTATAATTCTGACTTAGAGGCAATTTCGCAATGTTTTTTTTCTACCGAGAAAATTTTAAGGACTCTATACATTATATGTTTTCGAAACATATAATCGAGTTAGTCCTGAACTTTGCTGTGTTTTTATTTCAAAGTCAGTATTTTGTTACTATTGATAATATTTAAGATCGCTCTAAGTACTATTAGGGTCATACGGGCTCTTAAATGTTACTAAAAGCTACACCAACAACATTAACCACAGTTTACAATAAATTAAGGTTTAGTTGAGGTGATCGATAACTAGTTATTTGAGAAAGTAACATATGTAAGTACTGAATAATATAATAAACATATTATATATGAACTACATGCTTTAATAAAAGTATTCCAAATAGTATATAACAATAAAAGAATTTTAAATAAGTACTAGTTATTTAGGCCCAGGTACCCATGTATGAATTTTACTTATTTGAATGAAGAATGGACCCACCATTCTTTTTAGATAATGTAACTGACGGACTAAATAAAATAATATGTTTCGGACCCAGTCCACATGCCTATTATTTCATTAATTTATTACCAGCCTATGTAAATCAGTCGAATGCTGGATTAATAACGGCTAAGGTGAAAAAGTCGGTATATTATTTATTACCTACTTAGTTCTCTGTTTCTTACTCGCCTCTTACGACACCGGTGGTACTAGATTAAACCACATCCAAAACATTAGTCAGGGATAGTAGAGAAGAAAAAGCTGGATAACGGACCCCTGAATCTGAAGCAGCAGAGCGATGCAAGTATGTAACCGGTAGCATGCTTAGATAATGATGCAAGTGTAGTAGTATTTTTACACGACTCCAAAAAAAGAAGTGTTATGTTTTTAGGTGTATTTATGATCGAGATTTAATGTATGTACTTATGTATGTGAGGTTTTTACACCATACCTTCGAAATGCATGATATGCATAGAGGCTATATATTTTTTTAAATTTAACATATCGTATTTTTTATTTATTTAATATCTATAACAATAAATAACTTGTTATATATTCAAGTATCAGGATTCATTCGTCGCGCTATACGGGAATAGAACGATATGACATAATATTCTTAGGGAAAAGGGAAAGCCTATATAATATTATGATATATCGTTATTTACCGGAACAGAAAGATTTTCATATTATTAGCTAAATGGGCAAAAAAGCATAAGGTGAAAACCCAGCCTAACTCAAAAAATCTTAGAATTCACAAAACTACATCATGAGATCAATTATTGTACTTATAAGGATTTTTTGAATATTTTAAAAGTAATTCTTTATTATAAATAAGACGCCTATGTACATATAAAAGTTCTCACAATATATTATCTGCATTTTGCAAGTCAAGTATAAAGGTATGCTAGACCGTAGAAGTGATTTATTATCTTATTACTTTTTTTAATCTCCACTGCAGGATCACGACTCTCTCTGTACTACAGAGCCATGCTTAGCCAGAGTAGCCCGAGGATTTGGCCTACACTCTCCACGCTGGCCAGACGGGTTGGAGAGGTCTCATTGATTAGCTTGTGTTTCCTAAGTCGCCTTCTACGTCATCCACGGGAAGACTTGGAGTGGTCCTATTCTACTCTGCCGGGAACCACACGGCTTAATTTTAATTTTCAAATCAATTTTGTACAATTCTAAAATTTTTAGGATTAAAAATCTTTCTTTACATAAATAAAATGTTGCCATTATACAAAATTTTCCTACTACGCAGGTTAATTACCCCAACCTGCAAATACGGTACGACAGTGAAGTGATAATGATAAGCCTGAAGCAAAATCATCTGGCGTTGATAAGATAGCTATATCGTGGGAGATTTAGCTATCTGTATTAAAGATAATGTTTCATATAATATTAATAAACACGACAAATGTTCGTTCGTTTTATCCTCATTATCTATAAGATCTCCTGACATACTTAGGAAATGATAATTAAAACTTAAAAAAAAAACAATTGGCTTTATTTTCTTTGAGGATATTCTTCCATATCTCCATCGAGTTCTTCATCATGTCTTCACCAAATTAATATGGGATCAACTTTGTAGTAAAGCCTTTAAAAAAAAGAATCATCAACACACGCCTGTATGCCTTTCATATATGAACATCTCCTCTCACGGGCCTACTGGAAGAGATCTCTTTTGAGATAAGTAGTGCATTTGTACAACTTTTTGTTTACCTATGTATTCTCTGTATATATTGTCCGTGTACATAAATTGGTAAATAAATAAATAAATAAAATCAAAATAGGTTCACAATTGGCGAAGATATCGCATATAATACATACAAAAAATAAAAAACATACGGTTCGAATTGATAACCCCCTCTTTTTTTTTAAAGTCGGGTAAAGAGAGCAATGATTGTATTTGTGGTTAACATTTTGAATTTTGGACGCGTTGATGTCTTATGTAAGAAAGAATAAGAACGTAGTTCCTAAATTATAGATAGATAGATGTCTTTTGTTTGACCCGCTTCTCCTTTCCTATCTTACTGCAGGATGCTCTTACATACAGAACGGAATCTCCTAAGGGACGCGCAATATGCGTCCCCATTCCCCGTCTCCGCACTTCTCCCCCGTTCTTGTGCTACCGTGTGCCGCCCACCGTGCACACGTCAAAGCGTGTGTTTGCCCGCTCTCGCCCCTCGACAAGGCGAGAACGGGGTAGACGAGGAACGGGGACGCTTATTGCACGTACCTTAGGAGATTCCGTTCTGTATGTAATACTCTTACTGTCTTCTGTGCCCTTACTCTAGACTTTACCAAACAAAAGAAAACGGAGACATCATTTAAAATTTTGCTACTACCAAGTCCTAGATAACCCTTCAAAGTATTTTACGAACTACTGTTTACAGTTTAAAGTGAGAACGTTAAGCTTTACTACGCACATTTGCGAAAAACGGCCACTTTTGGCTAATGTGCGTAGTAAAGCTTAACGTTCTTATTATAAACTGTAAACAGTTGTTCATAAAATACTTTGAAGGGTTATCTAGTACTTGGTAGTAGCAAAATTTTAAATGATGTCTCCGTTTTCTTTAAAATGATTTATTTAAAATGGGAGCAGCACTGGACTCCGGAAAATTTAGGTACGGCTTTAATGACTACTGAGAGCAAACGCAATATTTAACGCAGAAAAAATTCCTTTAAAAACCGGATTTAATTGACAAACATCAGTAGTTATTTATTGGGCTTTTCAACACACGTATCCGTGTTTTGAAAAGACCAATAAATACGTTGAAATTTAAAATTCACTTCATCAAAGGCCGCCCCTCTTTTTCAAAAGTCTCAATAAAAGATATGATATCATGCTTAACTCACCTGTATTTTACTCGAAAGTTTCCACTTCCCGAGGTATATTCACTATCACCTTAAACTATTATTACACGATTAAACCGTAGTGAATGATGGGAAAGGAAAATCTCTCTGTTCTGATACGATGATTATATTGGTTTGCACCAAGAACGATATTTCTACGCATGCTTGACAGGACGCCCTGTCTCCGACAATCAGATATTGCATCACTGGATCAGATTGACTCGTACCTTTCATCCGTAGATTTTAGGCACCCAGTAAGTACAATTCCTTCATATCGAAGTCAGGACATTGGTATTTTGATACCCACTGTAAACTACGCGAAAGATCTATCGCTTTGACGATCATTCTACCTCATGACCCAAGACACGTCTTCGACAGTACTGAGGTATCGCAAACTGGTCCGGATTAGGCTCGTGCTGATGACCCGTAGGTTGTTAGCACCCATTAAATACGATTCCTCAACATTGAAAACTATCGTGAGCGATGAGAAAGAACTTTCGCTTGACGGATATTTAATAGCAAAGTCAACGGGACGTCTGTAGTTGCGAAAGAATTATCTCGTTGCTGGTCCAGATTAGGCTCGTCCCGATCACCCGTAGGTTTTTGTGGGTACCCAGTAAATGAGATCCTTCGCAGACAATGATATCCACCATGACTAATACTATAGATCATCGCTTTATATCAAACCAATTTCATATTCCAAATCACACTCCAGTGAGAATGTTATTTCCCCCCAAAACCACCACGAGTTTTCAGATCACTTCACATATCATACTAGACAAAATAACTTTTAAACTACATTTTTACACTTTACACAATCACGATCCTTGTACAAATGCGGTTTGCCAATAAATGAACCACGATGTATTAGTGATGTAACATTGCATGGTGTATGGTAGTGATAAACAATCGATTATTCGGTAATCGATTATTGGATATCAAATCATATTAACGTTTAGAGTATTCTGTGTGATGAATTGGTAAACCGTTTAATAGTAGGTAGCATATCTAGTTTCAATTAACACCTTTCCGTTTTTCAAAGAAGTTTACTTGTAAATTGTTTTGCGAATATTTTCTATCGATTCTACCTATGAATATAAATCGAATAAGAGTAACACTATTAAAGCACTATGATAAATTTTGCTAAACCTGCAGTTATGCGCTCCCACGTGAATATTCCTGAGCGTAACATGATAATCAGTGGCGGATTAAGCAAGTGCGAAGTCCGTAGCCAATTATTTTAAGGGGCTCGAGTCACGAGTGTTACGAGGGATGGTGGAGTATATGCAAATCGAAAATGTATGCCTACTAGATTGTACGGGTTATTTTAAGAATTCACAATGCTATACTATCTTAATCTTATTAAATAAATAAATAAGATTTATGATGAAAAAATTCTTGAAACAGCTCTGCTCGCATGGATTTTTTTACCATATCTTATTTCTTCATACACCCAATGCTTAATTCTCTAGGCAGCTCAATGCTAGGTCTAACGAGATGTAGCAATTTAGAATGTAACACCTTTAGCGCGGGGCCCCTTTTTGCGCGAGGCCCGCAGCATTACCTACTCTTGCTATGGTTGCTGTTTTTCGTGTGTGTAAGTGGCCAACACCTCTTGCTGCGGTGTTAATCCAACACTGATGATAATCAATCGTGATAGCGCGTTATGCTAAAAGTAGCATAAGTACATCTACATTGTAAGGACAAAGAGAGGTTCTCAAACATGTACAGTTGTAAAGGATGGAAGTTACTAAGTGCAAATACCTACCTAAAGTAAAATACGAAATATTATTTTAAATTAGAACTACATAACCCTTTTTTGACAGTTGGGTAATAAATTGAAATAACATTTGCGGTGCGCTATTGATAAAGACGGTGTGTTTGATGATCGTGTTACAAAGGAAGTATGAAACATAAAACTTTTGTTTTCGACTTATTATTTCAAAGGAAATAAAATAAAGTGCTTATGTCTTCAATAAAGTGCCTATGTTTTCAAAAATACAGAGTTTGTACACCATTTTGCATTGCATATTGCTAATTGTTGTACGTAAATCATGAGTCTCTTTGGCAAACCTTAAGGTTTACAATACCTGTAAAATAATTGATGATTTGGCTAAAACGCATTATTTAATTCGTTTATTGGTGTGATGCACTCCAAATCAGTCCTATCCAGGTGAAGCTCTACTCAAGAAGTACTGTGCACCGTTTATCTACATACGAAGTCTCTCTGCTCGTAGATCGACCTCATCGTCAATCAGCTGAAAGTTAGCTGTAATTTTCTATCACCACGAGGATCTTCGCACGTACAATCATGTTCGTAAGTTTGTAACTAATGTTATGTTATGCATTTTATTATTTGTGTTAACCTCATTTCATACCTTAATATTTGTGTTATTACTTACTTGCAGGTCTGATTCGGAGTACTATGCGACTAAACGTCATGCCAAGGAGGTAAAAAAACAAAAAATAGAAGAACTTATTGAGACGGATGAAGATAGTGCAACTACTTCTGGAATAAGGTACGTACTTCTTTCTTATCTTAGCTAACCTAAGTTTAAGTGTGATTTTGTGTGATGATATGTGAATTCTAAACTGTATTCCTATATCCACAGTTATATGAATATATAATATTTAGCGTATAAATATTTACAACTGTACGTAGATTATATAACTTACATAATTAATAATTTTTAAAAAATACTCATTTCAGGTTAAAACCAGTGTCTTCAAAGCACGTGAATAAACGTGCAAAAGTCGCGCCTGTAGAATACGGATCAGACGAAGATATTTTACCCAAAAAGTATGTATTAACCTAAAAGTGACTCGTTACCTAATTTTTATACTTCATAATTGTTCTATTTAACCTTACTTACACTCTAATTGACGACCTCTGTGTTTTAGTAATGATCATACCAAGCTATTACACCGGAGGTCCCTGGTTCGATACCAGGTCCTTTTATTTATTATGTGAATTCTAACCAGTATTCCGTTATCCACGGTTATATTATGTTAATGTAATATTTAACGTATAAATCTTAAATAGGTAATTATTAAAAAAACTCGTTAATTTCAGATCAAAACCAGTGTCTTCAAACCACGCGAATAAACGTGCCAAAACTGTGCCTGTAGAATACGGATCAGACGAGGATATTACACCTAAAAAGTATGTATAACGTAAAAATCACTAGGCACTCACTGTATTTATTTTGTTGTACTACGAACTTGTTTCCTAACTTTTATAATTGTAATTCACTCTAATTGACTACCTTTGTGGTTTAGTAGTCATCATGCTAGTGCGGGTTCGATCCCCGGTCAGGTCAAGATGGAAAATGATCTTTTTTCAGATTGACTGTAGTCTTGGAAGTTTATTTACATATGTAATTATATATGTAGTATCGTTGACTTAGTATCCCGTAACACAAGTCTTGCTCTTACTCTGAGGCTAGCTCAATCTGTGATATTTGTCCGTATATATTTATTTATTTATATTTAATTATACCTAAACCTACCTAAACTATCCACCTAAACTACCTAAACTAAACTACATTTAAATAAAAAATCATACTTAGTTAAAATTTTTCTTATCTCGTTTTCAGATCAAAACAAATCTCGAAGCCTACGTTAAAACGGAAGACAACAAGTAAGAAATCGGTTGCGACGCAGTTTTCCGGTGTGTTCGGCTCTGACTCTGAAGAAGAAGCTGTAACCCTGCGCAAGGCTTCTAAAAAAGAGGAACTACAGTCGGTGCTAACGCGGAGGGTTGTTGACGGGGTCTTGCGTCGTACCGCAAGCCTTGATGGCGACATATTTGTTGATTTAAAAGTGTATAACACAGCCGATATCGTCTCTATAGACCCTAAAGAGCGCTGGCAATACGCCGTTTTGGCACTAAAATATCGAGCTGATTCTGACTCTGGCGAATTGAGCCAATTAAAAGACTTTATTAAAAAGTGCAAATCCCGCTTTACAGAAGAGGGAAAGTTTTTTGCTTCTAAGAAGTTTTGATCTTTTTTATCTTTTATTTCTTGTATATGTATGTGTTATGGTCATGGATAATATATGATAATTCAAATTATATTTTTTTTTCAACCAGTCTACTTGAAAAGTTTATTACGTACATATAGTCTGTTTAAATAATAATTGATAATCACTACAGATATGGCTAACAGAACAGTATACTGCACAGTTTGCGATATATCAGTAAAAAGTAATGCATTTTCAGGTCATTTAAGAAGTAAAATACATAAAAATAATTATTCCATTGAAGTTTGTGACGGTATTCAAAAGATAGGTACTGCATTC
Source organism: Acrobasis repandana (assembly GCA_963576875.1). Lineage (NCBI taxonomy): Eukaryota > Metazoa > Arthropoda > Insecta > Lepidoptera > Pyralidae > Acrobasis > Acrobasis repandana. Next base: position 9,062,863 of record OY756238.1, read on the forward strand.
AGGAATAGAATTGCTTCTTATAGAGTGCAGCCGATATCCGCTGATGCATGTGTTAACGGTGACGAGAATAATCCTACACAGCCAGCCAGATATTTACACGATTTAATACCTCGTGTGAAAAAGCTATTAGCTGCGAGACAATCCACCTATAATTCTATTAAAGTAAACTTTGAATTGTTTGGAGAATTCAATTTGCCTTCAAAATTAACCAGCGAAATTAAATCGTTTGCTACAGAAAACGTAATATTACATAATAATTATAATTTTAACGATATTTTTTCTAAGGTAATTTATACCATTGTTACAAAGATAGATGAGTTTCAAGAAAAAGATAGTGGTTGGGCTTTTGTACGTAATTTGTACTTAGAAGTAAATATAAACAAATACAATCCCTTGAGAGCTGCGCGCTTTATTGAGTTGCCAAAATGTATAAAGTTAAAACGTGCGTGTATAAATATAAAAAATAATGATGCATTCTGTTTCTTATGGTCTGTAATGGCATCATTATTTCCTGCTAAGAATAATCATCATAGAACATCTTCTTACCCCTGTTATGATAATATTCTCAATACTACGAATATGACGTTTCCTGTTGGCTTCTCAGACATTAAAATCTTTGAGAAAAACAACCGTCAAATTAGCATTAACTTATATGGTATTGGTACCAAGTCAAATATTGTTGGCCCCCTGTACAAGACAGAGCATAAAAGGAAGCATCATGTCAATCTATTATTATTAGAAAAAGGTCAATTTAAACATTATTGCTTAATAAAAAACTTGAGTAAATTACTTAGACCTCAGTTAACAAAACATCATGGGAAAATATATTTTTGTGACGAGTGCATGATTTTTTTTAACACCGAAGAGAGTTTAAATGTTCACGTTTGTAGTGGTGTTCGCACATTATTACCTGAACAAGGCTCTGTAATTCAATTTAAACATTTCGAGAGGATGCAAGATATGCCGTTCGTCATATACGCTGATTTCGAATCTTTATTAGTACCCCATTCAACAAATAACAATGAGCCTGATAAGAAATGTACTACAATTTTACAAAATCATTTACCAGCTGCATTTGCCTATTACATTGTTTGTTCATTTGACCGCTCACGAAATAAATATGTAACCTATCGTGGGAAAGATTGCGTTGCAAAATTCCTCGAACTTCTCGGTAAAGATGTGAAGCAAATACATACCATTTTAAAACATCCCATTTCTATGACTACATTGACGTCACAGGAACAGGAAAGCTTTGAAAAATCCAAATATTGCTTTATCTGTGAACAGTTGTTACTTGACGACAAAGTCAAAGATCATTGTCATCTAACAGGAAAATATCGTGGTGCAGCTCATTCTTATTGTAACCTACAATATCGCTTACCGAAATTTATTCCAGTATTTTTTCACAATCTATCTGGATACGATAGTCATTTGTTTATTCGAGAGTTAGGAGACATGCCAGGCAAAATAAAAGTAATTGCAAAAAATAAAGAAAACTACATTTCATTTACAAAATTTTTTAATACCGGTCGACAAGAATATTTGCCAGTACGGTTTGTAGACTCATTTAAGTTTTTAGGTACGAGCTTGGAAAAACTTGCAGCTAACTTAAATGAAAACGATTTTAAACACTTAGCAATATTTTTTCCAAATAAAAAGCATTTTGATATATTAAAACGAAAAGGTGTATATCCTTATGAATACATGACGAGTTGGAATTCCTTTGAAGAAAATAGTTTACCGGCGCGTAATTGCTTTTATAGTCATTTAACCAATAACATTATTTCTGAATCTGATTATTGTTATGCTCAGCATGTTTGGAAAACATTTGGATTAAAAAATCTTGGTGAATATACAGATTTATACTTAAAATCAGATGTTATATTACTGGCGGATATATTTGAACATTTTCGACTAACTTGTAAAATTAATTACAGATTAGACCCAGCATTTTACATGACAGCTCCTGGACTAAGTTTTGATGCCATGTTACTCATAACGAAAGTAAAACTTCAACTTATAGACGACTTGGAAATTTTACGTATGATTCAAAAGGGCATTCGTGGAGGAGTGTGTTTATGCTCAACTAGATATGCTAAGGCGAACAACAAATATTTGGCTAGCTACAATCCAACTGTGCCTGACAAGTACTTACTATACATAGATTGCAATAATTTGTATGGTTACGCTATGTGCTCTTATTTACCGTATTCAAATTTTGAGTTAATAACACAAAAAGCTATTGATGAACTTAATATCCTCAACGTACCAGACGATGCGGAGTACGGTTATATTTTGGAAGTGGACTTAGAATATCCAGATCATCTACACGATTTTCATAATGATCTGCCATTTTGTCCTCAAAAATTTATTCCTCCGGGTTCAAAAAATCCAAAGTTAATACCTAATTTATACGACAAATTTTATTACGTTATCCATTACGTACATTTGAAAACTTGCATTCGACATGGATTGCTGCTAAAAAAAGTTCACCGAGTAATAAAATTCAAACAACATCCGTTTTTAAAACAGTACATTGATTTGAATACCAAATTACGTCAAAAAGCCAAGTCTGCATTTGAGCAGGATTTTTTCAAATTATTAAATAATAGTGTTTTTGGGAAAACATTAGAAGATTCTGAAAAAAGAGTAAACGTTCACTTAGTTAATCAGTGGACTGACACTAAAAATATTACTAAAAAATCTTATACAGCAGAGCATCTTATTTCACGACCTAATTTCCATAGTTGCACTATTTTTGCAGAAAATTTTGTGGCTGTACAAATGAAACCAGAGTCGGTTATGTTGGATAAGCCTATTTACATAGGATTTACAGTTTTGGAGATATCTAAACACCATATGTATGACTTTCACTATTCTATCATGAAACCATTCTATGTCAACAATTTAAAGCTTTGTTATACAGACACTGACAGCTTGTTATATTGCATAGAGACAAAAGACGTATATAAAGATATAAAATTATATTTTCAATCATACTTTGACACCAGTAATTATGAGAAAAATAATCAGTATAATATTGTTTGTCAGAACAAAAAAATTCCTGGGTTGTTTAAGGATGAGTTTGGAGGTCAACTTATTAATGAATTTGTGGGTTTGAGATCAAAGCTTTACTGTATTAAAACACAGGATAAAGAAATAAAAAAAGCTAAGGGTGTGAAGAAATCCGAAATAAAAACTCTTAATTTTAAAGATTATAATAATGTGTTGTTGTATAATATATCTTTGAAAAAAAGGAATGTAGTGTTTAAATCTCTAAAACATGAAGTATTCACTCAAGCTATCGACAAAATAGCTTTATCTTCAAACGATGACAAACGTATAATATTAAAAGATAAAATAAGTACCATATCCTGGGGACATAAATCTAGGTTTTGAATTAGACTGGTTGAAACTAAAATATAATTATATAAGAATTTTGGAATATGATATAGATATAATTAGATTACACTATAAAATAAATATATGTGTTAAATAAATTTTCATAATTTGTTAATGTATCATGTATAATGAATGATGTACATTTATATGTTCTCATCAATGATGTTTTTTTCTATGGTTCCCTGTCTTCAACTATTTACTATCTTATACATAACATGTTTAGTAATAGATAGATAAGTAAGTCTTAGCATTTGATTATTAATTAACATGACCTTTATGCATTTTAATAAAAATCAAAATAAAGTTAAAAAAACTTGTTTAATTTGTTAATATGTCCCTCCTTCAATAATCCGATAGATATACATTTTCATTCTATCTGTGGTTGCTATCAAAATCTTAATGCAAACAAAATATCACAAAACAAAATAAAAAACAAAAATTAATAATTCGTTTCAATTTAATATGGTGGATAGTATATTGCCATCTAATTAATAATTTTTGTGATGAAAAGTTTGTGATGTATATGATACTTAAAACTAGATAACATCCAAGACCCAAGGAATTTTTAAAAATATCGTTCTACACCATGCCTTGGCTGGGAATCGAACCCAGAACCTCGTGGCGGGTGAGCATGGTAACCGTAACGCCACAGAGGTTGTCGAATGAAAGACTTAAAATTAGAATATGATTGAGCCTGATATGAAATATGATAGCTACTGTATTGATATACCTGCTAGTTACAAGGTGAACATCATGTACAGACATGTCTATTCCTGTTTATTTAGTTTTGCGAGGAACAACCTGTTTTGCAATATAATCAAATGTTATTTATAAAAGACTTGTTCTGTTTGTAATGGTTTTTCAGTCGTATATTGAACAGCCAAACTGCGATACATCATCTGCTGCATCAACTCACTACATCGATTCACTGCTAGTGCTTCAATTTTATAACTGAATGTAAGAAGACATATTTTTCATTAATAATGCCTAACCGATAAAGTATTTAAAAATATTATTCTTGGTATTAGTCACTTCATTTATATTTTGTTCTTTACAGATCATGACGGACTCGCAAGAGACTTGCATATTGTGCTCACAATACGCTCAAGATCCCAACGAAGACGCTGAAGAATGCTTCCAAGGATGGAGAAATCGGATTGCAGAGCTAAAGAAAATAGAAGAAAAGAAAGAAGCTGCAAAAAAGAAAAGTGGAATATCATCCTCCTCTTTTGTTATCAGCAAAGCAAAGAAAGGCATAAGAATGATAAAAATTCAGGTGTTGGATTTGGAAAACGAAGCTGGTAGTTATTCTTCATCGCAGTGCAGTGATGGTACTGAAAACGTGATACTTAGTGCGCAATATGTGATGAGTGATACTTTTGATGAAATTATGGACCTGACTGAAAATGTAATTAGTAAAATTAGTAAAAAGCTAACTAGTGATAACTTTTGATTGTAAAATATGTATATAATAGTTTAAGAAAATTTATGTAAGTATATAAATTAATTATTATTTAGATTTTAATTTTTTTTTGTGTAATTCTAATTATGGTTATTTAAGGTTTTGTTAAAGAAATAAAATTGTTAAATGGTAATGTAAATAATATAAATTATGGGTGTTAACTTAAATATAAATAGGCTTAGTACCTATATCTTGGAATAAAAACTTAAATATGTAAGTAGAGTTAATTTCTCCTTGTAACTTAATTTTATGTAGTTAATATGTGTGTATTCATGAAAATTGTATTTTAAATTAAAATAAATATTTTGTATGTTATAAGTTTGTATATAACTCTAGAATTTATTAACTAATGAATAAAAAACGCTATAAATTTATCTTGCTTTATTATTATTCATAAACATGAAATATATTTACAAATAATTTATAAAAATACACTTTTTTCTATCATTAACTTCTTTACACATACAACATAAAACAAAAAAAAACTTGATTTTACCTTATATCATGACAAAACTAAATATTTTCTAAGTACCATTTCTTTATACAAATAGCATTTTTTAGTGCACAAAAGTTCTTATGACTTAAACAATTGAAGTTACATTCATTTATGCAATAAGTTTGATATAACGTTAAAAAATTAGGACTACCCATATTTTCGATATCTAATAACACACACTCTTCACACAGTTCCTTTATCCATTTCTGTTTCTCAAAACCTTTCATTACAATAGTTTTGTTTTGCATTATTGGTGTAATAATTCTTTTAAATTCTCTAGAATCAATATGACCCTCACTCCAAGTGATCCCTCTCTGTCTTTCAAGGTATCGAACGGTCTTCTTTTCTTTCGTAGATAATGAAGTATATGCATATGGAGGTTTAATTAAAAAACTTGAGTGAACTCCTCAGTAGATAATGCAAACTCTTTGATAATAAATTTATTATAGCAATCCTTGAATCCTTGAACATCAACGAAAATAATCGAGTTCATGATAATTTACGAACAATGTTGCTCAGAGGTCTGTATTCGACTATACAGTCATTCAAAATTAGACAGTATGCTGATGTCTGATCTGGTATCTCTTTATCACACTCTAGTTCGAGGCGAATGTTGATCACCGGTCCTGATTTAATATTATCGTTCTGTCTAGAACAGTCTATCACGAATAATGGTGCAAAAGTTTTAAACTCTTGTGCAGTCAACAATGCGTTGCATGGGCGGTTGTAATAAGACTGCTGAAAATTTACATATTGCTCGTATATTAAAGCATAGTTATGATATGAAAAGTTGGTGTTGTAACTTTCGTACGGGTAATATGTAGAGTTTAAAAAAACTTTGACATCTCGAACATTGCAGTGATCGAACCGAGACATATCATTCATACCGTTGTTCTTTCTGTTTGTTTGTAATCCTAAAATGACATATCTTGGTTTTTCAATTTGTGACGAAGTTTTAATTGACCAAGTGTGTTTTGTAGTCTTTGGTAACAAAGGATACTCATAAAGGTCCCAGTTTCTATACACTAATTGAATGGGTCTATCTTTTTCAAGTATTTTAAGTAAATTAATTCTTTCTCTATCTGATACTTTAACGTGAGGAACTCGCCATACAATCTTTTTTATGTCAATACTTTCAACCTTTTCGCCAGTGTTTAGCTTTAAAGCATTAAGGTTAGTATTACTTCGTAACAACACAAGTTCGTGTTTGCAATTGAGAATTATTTTTTTATAATCTTCTGCAAAACCTAGTATATTGCTGAGAGGTATTGACGCAGCAAAATGACCTGCAATTTCATTTTTTGTACCGTGTATATCCCAACCCCACGCTCTCGATACCTTCGCCTCGTCTGCGTTCATAGACACCAGTGCTTTCATAGTAGTAGTTATACCAGCATTCTTCACTTTGTCTATTTCAATACCGTTCAATTCATATCTTATATCTTGAAAAAGGAATAAAAGGGGGTTGTTGGTAAAATGTACTGCTTGAGCTGCTTCTTTCTTCTCAACATTGATAACATTTACCACAGCTTCAACATACAAGGTACTTGCACATGGAAGCACATATAAATCTTGTTGGTTTATAGGTATCCGAATTTCATCATTTATATTGAAAGTAGTGGTATATGGCTTGTAAGAATGAATTTCTATGCCGTCTATGGAGTTATCATAAGCAGGTGGGTTAGTTATATTTAAAATACTCATTTTAGTAATCCAATCGATTTGAGAAAATGTATATTGGCAGCTGTCAATTTCTTTTTTTTATCACTAGTATGTGTAGTCTTCTTGATTGCTCGATGGGTACTAATCTTTTGAATACATGTAGTAGTGTATTTATTGTAGTCAATCATATTTTCTTTAAATGTAAGTACAGTTGAATTTGCTCACCGCAAAAATTGATTAAATCGTTATTTATATCCAATATTCTAATATTTATACTATTCACTGTGCTTCTATTAACAGGAAAATAAATCGTATTTTTTGGAATTTCTATTAGTCGATAGCCTGGAGGAACATTCAAAGCAAATTCGTGAATTATATGACTTGATTTTCCATTAATGTAGGAACCTCCAGTAATGTCACATTCAACTCGGAGCACAGTTGTAGGTAGAATGTTCACTGGCAGTAAAGACTTGTGCCATATATCCTTCATCAGTAAAGTCTTACTGTAACCCAATAAAGGTCCAATAGAATTTTGTTTTTCAAAGTGAATATCCTTAGAGCAGAATATCGAGAGCTTCAATGTATTATTGTTGCACAATAACTTGAAAACACAATTCTTTACTTTTGATTGTATGAACTCGCTGATGTCTTGGAGTTCATACGCTCCTTCAGGAATTTCAACCACTTCGTTAATGCCGTAATAAAATTTATTATTTGTATTTGTTACATTTGGTATAGAATTAAAAGTAGAAAAATGTAAAAGAGAGCACTCGTATTGACCATCAAGTTCCAATGGAGGGGAATAGTTCGTTGTTAGTACTGAGCTGTTTCCAGTTATAGACAGAGTGAAAGACATTTTTGAAATGATGTTTTATTCAAACGTAATAACTAATATATACAATATTGACACCAAAAGTCTTGCAAAAATTTTAAACATAAATGACCACAGATCACTGTATCAAAGTTTTGAAACCTAGTATAATTATAATTTATATCACTAACATTCAAATATTTCACCAATTCATTGGGTGGTCTTAAATTTCCAAAACTATCGAAATATTCACAATAATTATTAATTTTTGCAAAAGCTACCCAGTGTGTTCCATTATTATTGTGACTGTCTAAGTTTAATATTCCACACTCTATCTGTTTTGGTTTACGTGGCAATCTATCTCTCATATACACACCACGAAAGTAGGGAATATTTTTAGCGTATTTAATAATATCGATATTCGTAAGAGCACGTTTGGGTAGCCTGCTTATTAGTTTTTTTTAGATTTCAAAAATAGTCCACTTCCTTTTTTATATGGCTTAAGATAAAATCCTTTTCCAAGCGCAATAGCCTCCATAGTTTTGTTATGACGTTCAGATTCTTTAAAATTTTGTTGAGCTATTTTACAATCATTTACAGTTTTAGCTATACCAGCCGCACCTCCTGCCAAAGCGCCTAGTGCTGATAAACCCGCAAAAATTGGTATCAAAGGTAAAATCCCGCCTATTTTAGGGATTGGTATTATTCTTGGTAAACGAACGTGACATGTTTTAGGAAACATTTTTTTTGCCGCTTCATAAGCATACTTAATAACAGTTTTGTTATCCTTTGATTTCAGTTTCTTTATTTGTGAACGTATTTTTGACACAATGGTTTTAAATTTTTTTATTCCGGCACCTGTTTTTAATTTTGCTTTCATAACTTTGTTTACTACCCACGATGCTAACTTTTCTCCTTTGCCAGCGTCTTTAGAATGTAATCGCTTCTTAGCCATTTTCATAAGCTGTAAATCAGCTTTATGACGAACGGAGAGGTCTGGATTGTTATATGCAATATCGTGGTATTTACAAGCTTCGTCTAATTTGTTAACACCTTTATCACCTCTCAATAATCTTTCTTGTAGCCTAGTGCCTGGTCCACAATAGTTGTAACCTGGTAAGTGAAGCTCAAACGGGATATTGTTTATCAAGTTATTGATCAGTCCACCTCCTCTCATAATTTTTTACCTAATGAGCAAAATACTAGATGCTAACACTTATATGTATTATGATACAATTGAATTTCTATCTACCCAACTGTTTTCTGAGTCAGAGAGCCCTAACCATTTGACAAACAATTTATTGCCTTTTTTCCTAATAATTTTTTCGATTAAGTATATATTCGGGTATTTCGTTTTTTGTAACTCTTCTTGATAGAATGAACCCAATATATTTTGTTTTCGTTGATCTTGTATTAAATATGTAACTGGTTTAGTATTATTTACCGTTTTAATTATAAAAATTTCTGTAGACCAATTAGGCGTAAAACCTTTTGCAAAACTACTCTTGAACTTACTTATTCTAACGTGATCACCTATTTTAAATTTATTTTTGGTTAATTTACAACGTTTCTCTTGGAATTTTTTAATGTTATTTTTCACTAGGTTTTCATTTTTTGTATTTACATCTACTGGTTTAAACTTAGTAACGCTATGTGTTTCATTGTTATACGAAAACAAAACGCCGTTTATAGTTTTTCCTATCCATTTATAGTTACCATTATAACTAAAACATTTATACAATTTAGTCTTCAATGTTCTGATTAGCCTTTCCACAATTGAAGCTTTTTTTGTTGAATACGATGAATAATGGTTAATTTTCATTAACTGCATTTGTGTTTGAAAAACATCGTTATAAAACTCTGTGCCTCTGTCAGTTTGTAGGTTTTTAGGGATACGACCACTTTCCCTTATAATTTGAGTAAATGCTAAAATAACCTCTTTCTTTGATTTTGTTTTCAAAGGAATCATCCAAGCATATTTTGAGAAACCATCAATGACAGTTAAAATGTACGCGTATCCATTATTATACTTTTTAAATGATTGAAAGTCGGCAAGGTCCGCTTGCCATAAGTCGTCCATTCCTTTCAAGATCACATTACGACGATCAAAATTTTTGCGTGCTGATCTATGAATTTCATCTACCACTTGCAGTTTCGCCATTTTGTAGTTTAATAATTTTATCGATGTAGTCTTTAGTATAAAACTTTTTTTCAAACTGATTGAGATTATTTATCACATCCTCTTTTATTGCCTTTATATGAGCTGTTATTTCATCAGCAATCTTTTTATCCACATATTTTTTATTCACCACATCATCATGTGCCACAGGTTCTGGAACTCCTCTCAATCGAGATGATTTTAAATCAAAATCTCCGTTTTCCGATCTAAGTAGGTGATTTGTCGAACAATCTAGTATTTCTGACAAACGCAGTCTTTTATGAACATGGTGACCAAATTTATCAACATTCATTTTGAACTGAATTCGGTCGCAGTGAAATAATAAATGATCTAAGTATGATATGCGGTTATGAATTTATACTACCATTTTCACGTAGTTCTTCTATGATTGAAATTATTTCGTTATCCAGACCAGTGTTTCCGGCATCTTTAGAAGCTATTAATAATTTTAGCCTATCCACTAATTCGTTAGGGTCATCCCAGTAAACGTAGTCAGTATTTTTTTTATATTTCTTTTTAAGTATTAAACCTTCTCCAGCGCTGATATCATCAACATTACTGGTAGAAGATGTCGAAGGCTTTCGCAGTCTAAAAAGCGGTTTAATGATACGCAAGTACTTCCGTCCTTTATTAGATTTAATTGGTTTACTGGGATCAAAGTCTCGTCGATGAGCATTTGTGTCTAATAACATGGTTTTATATTCTTGACAGTCATTTTCAGTCACCACATCCAAATTAGGTATTTTTTTTAACAATAGCTCCTGCAACCCTGGTGTAATTTGATAATCACGTCCTGCTACAGATATAATATTTTGATCGTTTATATGCACACGTGCTGAACCCATCATTAATTTACCTCGTTCTCGTCTAACACCAAAAGGTACATCATTAAATATTTCGGAGGAAAGTGACCAGGACGAAGTATTTTGACTAGGACTAGGTATTGACTCAACAGTTCTAAACGATGTATTACTGGTATTGGTAGAGTCTCTAGATTTTTCTAAACTAATATCTTCATCAGAATCATCTTCACCACATTCATCTTCAGAATTTTGTTGAAAAATATTATTCTTAAGAGTTTTGTTAAAATGCGATTGAGGCGATTGAATATGATAATCCTTTGCTTCTTTTGATTTAATTTTATGGTCCCCATCCTTAATCAACTGATGCATTGGGTCAGTAACAGGTCTAAAAACTGTATTCAAAACATTTTCATTATAGGATTCCATACTTTTCATATCTTTGATTTTCTTTTTAACAGCTTCTGCTATTTTAACTATCTGAGTCTTCAACTCTTTTTCCATTTTGAACTTGATGAATATACGTTATTTTCTTAGTATGGTAATAGTTCAACTGAAGATGATTATCGAATAAATCTTCTTATATGCTCGTATTTTTATCCTCATCAAACAAGATAAAAGTATCAAAATTCTTCCTGTAACAGCCTTTATTCTTTATACAATCTTTATTGATTACCAAATAGGTATAGGGTTCGCTCCATACTTTTGAACACATTTCTCGAAATTTGGACCACGACATGTCAGAATTAACGTGTTCATCATATACATGATGGAGGTTCACATCATCCTGTTTGAATAGTATTAAAAGATTTGCGTTGTCTCTTACTAGCTGTTTAGGTATCTTACTGTACGTTTGATTCAAGTAAAAACAGTCAATAAATTTATGTCTACCCATTGCGAAATAATCCCTCATATTGGACTGATTCTCACATGCGACATCATCAAATATTATTACTGAGTGTGATTTTGCATCGTGAGGACTTAAAACAAGTTCATTATCTTTATATTTTACAAATGATACATCTGGCACTAAATTAAGAACATTTTCTAAAAACACATATTTCGGTTGATACAATGTTTTTGCATAAAGATAAACATTTTTAAAACGTAAACCATTTTCATGTAATAGAAGACCTATGATTAAATTAGTTTTACCACAATTCGAGGGACCGCAAATAATACATCGAATAGTATTAGGTAGAAGGTCACCATGTCGAGAAACATCTGCTTTTTCCTCTGGACATATTCTACTCAATTGTAAAGTTTGAGATTGTTTAACGAATTTCATCCTTTTAACCACTAAGACAGTTTTTGATTGAATGTTTTTTTATATGTTAAGCAACGATTTATATATATATCGAAACAAACTGACTCTGTGATATGATATAAGTATGTGATTCAGTTATAATTTTGATCAGTTATTGTAAAGTAGTTCGGAAAACAGGGTATCAGCTATTTCAAAATATCTACCTGTTCATCGAATCAGTTGACATGTCATTGAATATTGGGGATCACGTGGATATTGTAATCATGTATAAGAGAAAAATATGTGGCATTCGCACAGTGAAAATGACTATCACCGGATCAGTTGACACATCTTTGAATATTGGAGATTACGTGGATATAATAATTACTTCTGAGAAAGTACTTGGTCTTCACATAGTTAAAATTATAAATTATGAGCAATATGATGCTATTCTAATACCTTCGCAAAAATACACTACATTATGGTCTAAAATTCGATTGGAAGTCACCAGAATAGATGGAAAAGAAGTAGACCTGACTGAAGTGGAAGATGCGTTTCCAAAAATGCTCATCGACATAAAATGCGACTGGAAGCCCAAATGGATATAAATATAGTAGTTCTGACTGAAAGTGTAACGAACTGACCCAAAAGGGGCGGAGGGCCTTTGTTAAAGTGAATTAGAAAGCCCAATTAAGTATTTAAATTTCAACGTATTTATTGGGCTTTTCAGAACACATAAAGGATGTGTGTTCTGAAAAGCCCAATAAATACCTACTAACATCTGAATTAATTAGGTATGCAAAAGTCGAATAAAAGCTATTCACTACAAGTTCGGCTCAAAGAACTGGTATGATACTGGTTTGTGTCTTTGTACTTTTCTTTGTAATGTCCTAAACTTGTCCGCCTTGTTTGAAGTAGAACGGGAATATCAAAATCGGTATGTTCAGGCAAAAGTTTCCCGGATTCTAAGTAAAATTATCATAGCGAATCAGCTGTGATGATTTTATTACTTTTTTTTAATGAGATAATAGTTTATTTAAAAAAGAAAGATAAAATAATTTACATATTTACAGATATAAAAAAGATAAATACCTACTTACTACAAATTTAATCTAAAAAATCGTGTCCATGAGGCATAGTGCCAAGAACGCTGACCGCATTTCGCAATAGGTATTAATATGTTGTGCGAAAAAACAGCCCGGTGACAAGAGGGCTCTCTTGTCACCGGCGGCGGAAATCAGTCTTGGAGAGATCTCTTTAAGGAGACCCCTAGCACCGGGGCCCCACGGCCCGAAAGTCTCCATGCCAAACGGCACAAAAATATGTCATCATCAATTTATTTCTTGAATTAAATGTGCATTATTTTAACCGAAGAGCAAAAAAAGCACCTTGTAGAGGTAATTTGGTTAAAACACAACTTAAAAATGTATATAGGTACACAATAAACATTTTTTTAATTTCAAGATTTTATTTTTTGGTTATAATTAACGTGAGACACAGACATTACTAATTAAGGCCGTACCTAAATTTTCCGGGGTCCAGTGCTGCCCCCATTTTAAATAAATCATTTCAAAGAAAACGGAGACATCATTTAAAATTTTGCTACTACCAAGTTCTAGATAACCCTTCAAAGTATTTTATGAATTACTGTTTACAGTTTATTATTAGAACGTTAAGCTTTACTACGCACATTTGCTAAAAGTGGCCGTTTTTCGCAAATGTGCGTAGTAAAGCTTAACGTTCTCACTTTAAACTGTAAACAGTAGTTCATAAAATACTTTGAAGGGTTATCTAGGACTTGGTAGTTGCAAAATTTTAAATAATGTCTCTGTTTTCTTTGAAATGATTTATTTAAAATGGGGGCAGCACTGGACCCCGGAAAATTCAGGTACGGCCTTAAAATAAGCGGGTCACTCACGTAGAAAATCAGCTACTAGCCGACATGTTTCGACCTAATCCGGAGGTCGTCACCAGGGCGAATGTGATGCGCGACGTCACACGACGACGTCCCGAACCACACTGATGCTAGCGGCGCATCGCGTGGGCGGCGCGCGCGGCGCGGGCCTCTGCCCGCTGCTGCGCTCGCAATGACCGTGCGGTGCAAGGTGGGTTACGCTGATCCTCTGCGTTGCCGACTCCCGTGGGTGTAATGGGAGCCTCACTTTCTTCTTCATCATCATCGGCGGCTGGTGATGGTGCCCGCGTGTGAAAAAAGCTCACTGTGTCAGAGACCGTCGGCTGCACATGGTTTTCACTATATATCTCCTGAAGAACCGGTTTCCAGGAGGCGATCTAGATTTTAATTTAAGTTTTTTTTAAAGCGTCAGTGATGCGAGTGCGTAAGAACATACCTTTTTAGGGACGTCTCACGAACTGTCGGAGTTGGATGTCGGATTCCTTTTCCTAATTGACTCAGTGGTTCCATATTGATGGTTCTAAAAATGATTTTCCTTCACGAATCCCTTAAATCATACAACACATAAAGATCCAAGATGATTCCATTGAAGATAAACACGTAACAATCTGACAAAAGGTCGTGAAGGTTGATTTAAATAAATATAAAGGTTGCGTCTGTTGCGTCATAGTGTCGAAACGGTAAAAACCCGGTTGCATCCTCAGCTGTGCTGCTTCGGAGCCCAGGGTTTTCTGTTTTTTCTTCTCCAAATATACCTACTTAATCTGCATGTAAAGAGTCACCCAAAGGTGCGAAAGACCTTGCGAAGTGAAGAAGAAATACCGAAACAGTTTAAATGATATGGTTATGGTTTTACAACCGCCTGCCTGACATTAACCCTATTTAGGAATTCATTCGTGCGAAAAGTTTTACAACCGGCCGCCGTCCAACGTCAACCCTCCTTACTAAGAGATAATTTAAAAAAATGACTATGTTGTAAATATAATTTGTAGACGCCGCGTACAAGTAAGTACTTATCTACAATCAAGGATAAAATCGACTATCTTAATCGGAATTTCGATTACATGACAGAGAAACTTACACTATTGGGTGTTGTGATGAATTAAAAAAAAGTATAAATCCAATTATATGTGTTATTTGCTAAAACTTATAACTTAAGTTATAGTATAAAGGCATCTAAACACTAGGGTTGTAACGGAACCTCGCCTCCGCCTCCACAAGTGCGGAACTTCTGCAACAAGCGTAGCTCTGCCTCTATTCATATTTTGCGGAATTGTAAGGAAACTTCGTCTCCTCCTCCACCATTTTAGAAATAGTTTGGAAAATCCAAAAGTGCACGCCTCATAATCTAATTTTTCACAATTAAATTAATTTTGATTGTTTTATTGCTAACTTAAAACGAAAAAAGTATGTGTCGGCTTTAACGCACGACTGGAGATTATTTCTGGAGATTATTTTTAACTTTTATTTTTAACTTCCCGCTGAGAAAATTGAAAATTTTCAAAATTCTTAAATACAGTGGTATATTAGTTTCTTATAAATTATAATTAAACGACAGTACTTAGAACGCTAATATTAACTAGGAATCAGCACAGTGTAATACTTTATATATTAAAAACAAAAGTATTCCGGTAAGATGAATTTTTCGACCAATTTCTCTGCCACATACATGGTCACATAAACACAGACTCACGGACGTCCAAGAATGATTAGTTTTAATGTTATTATTTATTATATTAAACAAATTAATTGTTTATAAAATGTACCATATGTGCTAGACAGATTATTTAACTTCATTTTAGTGCACTCATATTATCCTGTAAGTGTTATATTTAAAAAAAAAAGTCATTTAAGTTTCGAAAGACTGGGTTTTTTGACATGTCGAGAGTAGAGCACTACCTCAACGCTCCGCTTATGAGGCGTGCAATAGATGATAATTTTGCAAAATGCAACTTTTTATTTCTTTTTTTAATAAATTAATTTATTATTACTCTGCATCCGCTTCCGCTAACTAAGCTCCGTTACACTCCCTAAATACACGACTAACATTTAGCGATAATAAACCAGGATCAACGGCTTTATGTGTCAAACATAGAATTCGCAAGCTATTTCAGCAATTATTTGCACTTAAAACAAGTTTAGTTGCGCGATGACAGGACAATTACCTGTCTGATAACACCTGTACGAATGTCCATGTGCCGAGTACGATGGCGGGCAAAAGTCAATCGAACTAGAACTAGTAGATAAAAGCCACAATAACAGATAAGTATGGGACTCGTTCAAGTATATCGTAAGCACCAAAGGGGAGGTAAAGTCATTGATTTACTTATCATTGATGACATGGGGGCATGGGGGTAGGGGTTTGGACTTCAATCGCGCCAGTACTTAATCTTCTTTAGTAATTTTTGTACCTAATTTTAATCTGATCTACGAACAATAAGTATAAGTATTAGCAATTCTAAAGAACAGAATACTTAAATAAGAAAAAACTTAGCATATTTTGAAAATATATCAATCCCAACGTAAGCATTTATATTAATAAATTAATTGCATGTCATAAAACTCGCTTGCCGTTCCAAATTTTGTTTTGCGATACCCGACAGGGTTCATAGTGTGCTATTTTAAGACAGTGACTTTAAGTAGTTAGATTAGAACTGATGTACATTATGAAATGCAATAAATGAATTGAATTGAGCATAGTAGGGGGGGGGGGGGTCAATCCCCCTTGTCAACAAGATACTTGTTGACAAGGGGGATGGGTTCGTGATCGCTGTAGATGGTATAAAGCGTTACACAGACGATGCGATGCTGCTGCATGTTATTTGTTTACCTACTCTACCTTCCGTAGTTGGTTCTTACGACGACCACCCTTGAGACCTAGAACCTCCTAGTGAGGGCCTAGCATGAACCAATACGCCACGGAGCTACCTATCTTGTGTAAATGTATACTTTCACTTGAATTCAATACGACACTATCAATATGAACAGCCTATGGGATAGGTATGATATCCCCAATCATCATCAAGTCTTTTGTAATCTCCACTACAGGAGCACGAAGCACGACCCTATCTGTACTACCTGAGTCATATTGAGCCAGAGCAGTCAGAGGATTTGGTCTACACTCTCCACGCTGGCCAGACGGGTTGGAGAGGTTTTATTGATGTTTATAAGCTTTGTTAACCGACTTCAAAAAGGAGGAGGTTATCAATTCGACTGTATGTTTTTTTTTATTTTTATGTATGTATGTTTGTTACGCGATATCGTCGCCAATTGTGAACCGATTTTGATGATTCTTTTTTATTTAAAAGCCTTTACTACCAAGTTTGTCCCATTTTAATTTGGCGAAGATATGATAAAGAACTTTGGGGATTTGAAAGAAACTCCTAAAAAAAATTAAATCCATTTGTTTATTTTGTTAAAATTTTTATTATATAGCTTGTGTTTCCTAAGTCGCCTTCTACGACATCCACGGGAAGATTTGGAGTGGTCCTATTCTACTCTGCCGGGAACCACACGGCTTGATGTGAACCGACCAAATCATAAATTGTGACGGTCCACGTGTAAAGGTACCTTATGGACGGTGGCGCTTAGGACGTTTAGAAAAACAATTCGTACAATTAACTTAGCTTAAATAAACACAATGTCGTAAGTGCCACCGTCCACAAGGTACCTTTACCCGTGTAACGTCACAATTATTCATAAACGCATAAAAATACTGAAAATAATTATCAACTCTTGACGGCCTTGTTAACATTCGAAAGGGATAAGCAATTCATAAGAACACGATAATTGGATAAGTCGATGTTTTACGCTGCAGTAATAAGATAATAATATTGATTTCTCATCCTCAAAGTTCATACGCAAGAGATTGTGGATGTCGTAAAAGGCGACTAAAGGACATTGATATAGACAGGGTATAACAAAATATACTTACTAAAACTACGGAACAATACCCCCAAGGAGCGCATACTTTTCGAAATATAAAAAAAAAATTACCCTCTAATGCAAGTGGATCGATCAGCTGATCAGAGTTTGTATGGAAAGCCAAAAAATATTTTTCATATTTGTTTTTGAATAAATGGCGGCGTGAATTTTAGCATAAGTACTTACTACGTATTTATTTTTCAAACAATGAAATCTAATTGATTACTTACCGATGGAAAGTTATTTCTTTACACTTTGCCGTGTCCCTTGATTATTTTTGCTGTATTGTAACATTTGTAACACACACCAAGACATTTTTATTTATGTTAACCATGTATGTACCATGTGTAACCAACCATTCGTATGGTTTTCGTTCATAAACTGTCGAAAGTACTAGGCGTTTATGAGCTACCAAGCGACTAAGTGAAATTTATAGAGCGGGATAAAACAGTGATACGAGTACCTATGTGGTGCCTCCCGTAGTTTTAAAAGTTTAAAGTGTAGAGTAGTTCTAGTTAGTCTAGTAAGGATATTGCAGGCTTGAATCACCTGATTATCCGAAAAGAAAGATGATTCCCTGCTTGGGAGGCAAGTAAAGCTGATTGGTTCTGGTCTACCCTTTGGGTTGCGGAGGTCAGACGGCAGTCACTCAGTGTAAAGACCAGTAACCTCGTCAAATTACCTACCTTACCTGAAGCGTTACCGCTGAGTATGCAACCGGGAAGACGCTTGGATGATGATCATTATGAACTACTTACTATAAAATCTTTCAATGGCAAAGAAGCTTTGCGTCTTTAAAATAGTATCAAAATACACATGGGCATAAAAGAACTAGCAACAAAAAACTTTTTAGTCTAGTTTCTTTTTCCTATTGTGCCGTTAATATTAGTGTCAGGCCATTCAGTTTCACTTCTATAGTATATATAATAAAGCCATTTAGTTATATATAGAACGTGCTTTATAAAGCACGGCCGTTTTGAACATCAGAAGTTCAAACTTTCACTACATTGTGGCCAGGGTTGTCAGTTGGCGAAAATACCAACCGACCTATACTTTGTATCTTTCGGCGTTTCTTCTTAGCAGTAGTCGTTGCGGAACGATAGTATCGGTAACTTTTCTTTATATAGATAATAATTTAAATAAATAAAAAATACACGTGATGTAAGTATACCTCTACAAATCTTATTGATGTGATGTGACCTGCAGACCTAATTACTAAAAAAACATTTGAATTTAAAATTCAGCAAAAATGCATTATTTATCATTGCAGTCTTTCTGTACTAGATAACTCTGAAACTACCGGACCGATTATCATGCGGTTTTTACTAAAATGTAGAACATTTCTCCGAAAAGGTTTACATGTACGTACATTGTAAATATATAACATACCCGAGAAGGGATGTAAATGTTATATTATTTATATAGATCAAGTGAAGGAGAAAGTTGACGTCATGTCGTATAGGGAGGTCAAAAGGATGGCTCAAGAGAGGGAGACATGGAAACTACTCCACCGACAAGAACGTAGTTCTTAAATTATAGATAAATATATACTTAAAAAGATTATAGCAAATAATTATTTTATTAGGGTTCCGTACAAAAAATGATAAAACGGAACCCTTATAGGATCACTCGGTCGTCTGTCTGTCCGTCCGTCTGTCACAGCCAATTTGCTCCGAATCTACTGACCGAATCAGGTGAAATTTGGTAGGATGGTGTAATCCTATGACCCAAACACATACTCGTATGTGTAAAGCAAATAAATATTTTTTTTTATTTAATTTTTTTTTATCTTAAAATTTGGGTCATTTTCGGGGGATAAATTAGGAAACTAAAAAAAAAAGTTTACTGTGTCATATATCAAATGAAAGGGCTCGTTTTGAGGATCTCAAATATATTTTTGTTATAATTATAAAATAAATACTTTTGATTTTATTCATGAAAGAAGACGAAAATTGACCTTTCCACCTACCTGATCTCCGAAACTACTACTGAGCCTAAAATTTTGAAAAAAGTACGAAATATAGTCCATTGCTTGTAGATTACAGGAAAACCTTTAAGAATTCAATCAATTGTACGGAACCCTCTCCACGCGAGTTTAACTCGCACTTGGCCGGTTTTTTAGACAAACGTTCGCACTCGCACTTGACTGTTTTTAGGGTTCCGTACCCAAAGGGTGCAAACGGGACCCTATTACTGAGACTCCGCTGTCTGTCCGTCTGTCTGTCCGTCTGTCACAGGGCTCTATCTCTTGAACCGTAATAGCTAGACACTTGAAATTTTTACCGATTATGTACATACTGTGGCCGCAGTACATAACGTTCAGACGGACGGACAGACGGTCAGCCCGCGGAAATTACCGGAATTACATGTCTCTAGGCTAAAGGGGACTCTTAAGTACGTGCAATATTTCGTACTTGTCATAGTTAAACAACATTGTATGTTAACATAAGGAAATACTATGAAGTAAACAAGACATTTGAACCTATAACTGACGTGTTGATGGTTGCGTGTCCCACATAAAGCAGTACATAAATAATAATTAAGTAATTAAATGACTATTAAATCCTTGCAATTTAACCAACTTAAAAAGGTGATTCCAGTACTTATGATAAGCCTGCCTCAAACTACTTTTAAGACATTTTTTAGCAGTAGGTACTTTATTAGATGTTAGTAAGTACTTTTAGCACAGCGACCAACTAACGCAACTCACTCGTGAGGGTTCTCTCAAAATCGACTAGCCACGCTCATGGTCCGAGAGCTGGCACGAATTTTTGGGTAGGTATTTTAGCCAAGTTAAAGTCACACACCTCTCCTATTATAAATACTGCAGACCTGGCTGGTCAGTAGCGGGGCTAAAGCAACCTATAAATTTTTAGAAGTTTTTTTTTTTTCAATAAAAGCAACCTATAAATTTTTAGAAGTTTTTTTTTTCAATAAAGGTATTTGAGGCAATATGCATTTTTTATATGTTGTATGTTTAAAGCATAAAAAAATCAATAAGCCAGACGACTTAGTCGGGGCTTTAATATTGCCAGGCGCGTGCAAAAGTATTTTAAAAAAAATATATAAAAAAGGTATTTGAGGCAACTTGAAATTTTAATAGGGTATTACTTATAACTAAAAAATAAGATTCTCTAAAAGACGGGTCATTTTGATAGGACTTTCTACCTGCCAGGTCAATCTAAATAAATCAAAATGGTTTAGCCCCGCTACTCACAAGCCAGGTCTGCAGTTCCGTGTTGGGGTAAATAGGAGAGGTATGTGACAAGTTTTCAACTTGCCTCAAATACCTACCCAAAAATGCGTGTCAGCTCTCGATCTATCACTAATCCTCCACTCCACCACAAACCCAATTCCCGTTACTTTTAGGTCCTTGTATCTTTGTACGAATCCCAGAAATCTCTTCGTAGTTAAACACCGAAATAAACACTTTTTATTCGGTTATTTACATATATTTTCGATAATTTGTACAAAAATAGTCATAGCGAGTTCTAATTTCTCTAGGATTACGCCATCTATAATGGAATAATGCCAACTATGCAGTTTACCTATACAACCTACATATTCAGAACTGGGATCGCGCGATCTCTCTTACAAGTACAACCCAATATGTCGGCTCGGTAGTTCCTTGACTGGTTTGGTTTATGTTTGATTTAATTCATATTTGCGTGGCTTTCATAAAGTTCCTATCTCGGTAGAGCTATTGTCGAATAAACATAGGTACATACATGAATATTCAATTAATTATTATGTATAATATATATAATAATTATTGAATGTATGTATGTACTTACAACAAACAACACAAGCTTCCGTGGGACAGGGGAATGCTTCCAGTTCAATGACCAGCTTCCGGTTTTTTTATGGTAAGTTATTAACTCTTGCATATATTTTTTATTCATATTGCAATTCGAGATGGGTTAAACTTTAGTGGCTTTATTCTGAAGAGAGAAAAGTAAAACTGTAGGATAAGCCAGCTGCATCTCTCTCTGCGCAAAACGTACAAGGTCTAGTGACTCGCGCTATTTTGATTTTATTTTTACTCAACTATGGGAAAGCCAAACTAAGGCAAAGTTGTGGTAGAGCCACGCTACCGGCACAGGCCGGAATCTCCTAAGGTACGCGCAATATGCGTCCCCGTTCCCCGTCCCGTGCGGGGAACGGGGACGCATATTGCGCGTACCTTAGGAGATTCCGTTCTGTTTACTCTTACTGTATTCTGTGCTACCGGCCAAACTCTGTTTTGCTAGTAGCATGAATGGGCTGGCTCGTCCGGGGAAGTACCATACTCTCACAGAAAATCGACGTCTGAGTAGTAGCTTCACCGCATAAAAAAATAAACGGGCAAGTGCGAGTCGGACTCGTACATGAAGAGTTCCGTACCACCGTCCAATGTTTCAAAACGCCAAAAAAATCACGTTTTTGTATGACGACCCCCTTTAATTTTTTACTTTTTTTTATTTTTAGTATTTGTTGTTATAGCAGCCATAGTAATACATAATCTGTAAAAATTTCAAGTATCTAGTTAATGCCATTATAAAGAACGAGTTAAAAACGCTGAAAAAAACACGTTTCTTGTATGACGAATCCCTTTAATTTTTAACTTTTTTATTTTATTTTCAGTATTTGTTGTTATAGCGGCTACAGTAATACATAATCGGTGAAAATTTCAAGTGTCTAGCTATTACGGTTCAAGAGATAGAGCCTGTGAGATGTGACAGACGGACAGATGGACAGACAGCGGAGTCTCGGTAATAGGGTCCCGTTTTGCACCCTTTGGGTACGGAACCCTAAAAAGCTAATGAAGGGTTATGTATTTCGCTGCTATGTATGTTTGTATGGTCATCTGTTTCCCTCGTATCTTCAAAGATATGCATGATACCTTGACAAATGAGGTATCGCCGGAATCGTCAGCTGGCCGCTGGTTATAGGCTATGTGACGTCACCGTAAATCCTCTGTGGCGCCCTCTATAGGACATAAAGTAATGAACTAAAAATATTATAAATCGTATCATACCGTGTGGATTGAAAGAGCTTAAAAACATATTTCAACAAATATATACATTATTAGCTGGTGCTCCTGCTGTGCTTGCATTAACAATTTTTTTCCGTAGTCGGTAGTTTTAAGGTGAATTTAGAAGCAAATGACCTTAAAGTGGCGTCCTCATTTAAAATAAATTGTTAATTCTTAATTATGGTGATAATTTACATGTTGCTAATCGTCAGGCACTACATATCCCTTTAAATTATTAATTATAATTATAAAGTTAGACGGATCACCAATAATAGTTTCAACGGCAGTTCTGACGATTAGCAATATGGAAATTATCACCATATTTACAAGTTAACAATTTATTTTAAATTAAATGAGGGCGCCACTTCAAGATCATTTGGCACTGCCCACACCGGAAAGGGTATAGACGTGATAAGTACTTATGTACTAAAACAGTAAAGTTAAATGGAAATGTGAGAGAAATTCTAAAAGTGCAAGCAAATAGAAAATTACACATGGCAGGTTTCCGACGAGACTCATTCTGAGAAAATCTGTTAGTTGCATCTATATTGGGATGCATTCCAAAGATGCTTGCTTGAGCAGTTATGTAGAATTCATTTTAAAAGGCTCTAACAGACGAGAGATTCTCACGAAAATTATAGAATTTTTGTGGAATTAGATTGGAAAATTAAAAAGAGACGAGGAATGGGAAGACCAAGGATGAAGTTTTTCCAACAAATTATGGAAGGGTTAGGAGTAAGGTCCTACCAAGACATTAAAGATGGCAGAGAGAAGAGAGGAATGGAGGCATCTCCCTCCACTTAACAAAGCCAAAAGGAGCCTAGGGTGGGTTATGTATGTTTATCTATTTCTTTTTATCTTCCATGATATCCATGGTATATTGGCAAATGAGGAAAAACTGAGGAGAAATTGGAAACGTCTTGACTGTCCACTGGTTATAGGCTACGTGACGTCACACTGAATTTAAAATGGCGCCCTCTATAGGCCAAAAACCAATAAACTCAAAAATAAAATAAATTCAATCATACCGTGTTTGGTATCAAATGAAAGGGCCTAATTAGGGCATTTCTAAATATACATGTTATTAGCTGATATGCTAGCATTAACTGGATAAACATACTTATTAGCAAGAATCTACCCGTAGTCGAGTTTTAGTTTTTTAAACTATAGGTATCTGTTTTCCCATCTATTAGCCCCGCAAGGTATAAAGAAGAAGTACCTTAGTATTTGTGATCATCGTATCGTCACGTATTTAACAAGATGGTCCTTCAAAGTACGTACACCTTTCTAATTACCTACCTACTAATTAATTGACAAAGTACCAAATAATATCGCAACACTCGCAAATCCAAACATTGTACACGCCTATAAACTTACTTTGTTAACTTAATTTATGAAGTAACGGTTCTTACTACTTATATGTAATTTATGAATTACAAGTACTAGGATTGCAGAACAACGAGGAATCAGAATGTAGCTTTGTATGCGCAAGTGTACGAGTATCATAGACCTAGCGAGCGAAGCGTCTCAGTTCCGAGATTGACTTGCTTGCTTTTGTCCGTCAGTCTGTCGGTTTGTTCTCGCGTACAGGTCGCATTTCTCAACCGTTTCTCGTGAAATTTTATAATTTTCGATTTTTTGGTAAATTTTTTAAAATGGCTGAGAAATGCAATGGGATATGGCGGTTTAGAACTTTAAAATAATCATATAACAGACATTTCGAAAAATTTTCAAGTATGACACTAAACTTTTTTGTTACTCTTATTAAGACGCAAATTTTTGTCTGAAGGAACAACTTTTTTAGGGTTCCGTACCCGAAGGGTGCAAACGGGACCCTATTACTGAGACTCCGCTGTCTGTCCGTCTGTCCGTCTGTCACAGGGCTCTATCTCTTGAACTGTAATAGCTAGACACCTGAAATTTTCACCGATTATGTATTACTGTGGCCGCTATAACAACATATACTAAAAATAAAAAAAGTTGAAAATTAAAGGGGGTCGTCATGAAAAAAACGTGTTTTTTTCAGCGTTTTTAACTCGATCTGTCACAGGACTCTATCTCTTGAACCGTAATACGAGTAGCTAGACACCTGAAATTTTCCCCGATTATGTATTACTATGACCACTATAACAACAAATACTAAAAATAAGATAAAGTTAATAATTAAAGAGGGTCTTCATACAAGAAACGTGTTTCTTCAGCGTTTTAAAACATTGTACGGTGGTACGGAACCCTTCATGTACGAGTCCGACTCGCACTTGCCCGTTTATTATCCGATAAACGTCAACGGATGGGGTGAGTCGCGAAGTTGACAGTTCACAGAGCTACTAGTGTAGTAGATTGTGTACCAGCCCTGGTTTACTAAGAACACAGACAAATTAGAAGAAAGGCAGACCCTGTGGGGTCGCAAGACCACTTACGGAAAAAAAAACAGAAACTGCTGCAGGTCGCTGAAAGGAATTTAAAGTTTGTGACATTCCATTTATCGCTTACTACGATTTTTAGAATTTTCCATAAAATACAGTACCTAAATTTTATAGATGTCTTAAATAAAAACATAAAAAAAACTAAAATAATCTTCCTAATAGAAGAAATAATTAAAAAATTCTTTGTTAATCAACTCTCGTAAATACTCATTGTACAATTAAAATCAGCACTTATTTACCCAACCAAGTAGGAACTTAATCAGTTTTATCATATTTAGTGTGTGAAGATACTTTTTTAAGTAAGGTTTTTCTTTAATTATTGATTTATAAAATGCTTCACAAGATATTCTCAAACTGCAACAAAATCTCAGGATTTTTCAATGGAAATCAGGACATTTCTCCGGACTTTAGATTTTTTTATCTGGTAACCCAATCTCCACAGGGTGGATTTCCATTTTTCCCAGACCAGGAATGATTAAAAAACACATTAAGTCGCTTTTTATTAAAAAGTTTTCAGGTCAACCTTATACAACTATTTAACATACAGGGTGGTAGCGCGGCGAGGGAGTTTGGAATTATAGGTTTTCCCATCTGTCAAGATTGTAAGTTTCTGCAGACTTTTGCAGTATGATTTTATTCTTCAAAACTTTTCTATTACCTACTTTAACAAAAACAGCAAGTA
This sequence comes from Acrobasis repandana, assembly GCA_963576875.1. NCBI lineage: Eukaryota > Metazoa > Arthropoda > Insecta > Lepidoptera > Pyralidae > Acrobasis > Acrobasis repandana. The sequence continues at coordinate 9,088,882 of OY756238.1, forward strand.
ATTAAAGTTACAAAATGTATATTTCAGCGTAATAAAGAACTACTTTGTCAACTTAACTGCGAGTTAACTACCAGGGTTGCAGCGCGGCGAGGAATTAGAATGTTTAATGAACACTTGTCATTACGCAGGGCCAAGGTTTGCCCTCCGCTCCCGGCAAGGCCCCGCGTTCATGACACCCTGGTACACAATTATGTTACATTAACTGTTTAAACGACAGGTTTCATTAACTGTTGAGGAAATGCTATGTTTTAAACTAGGTTAACTTATTTATTTACCTCACTTACTGTAGTCTTATATTTTTTTTTATTGACGAAAAATGCTTACCAAACGGCCACTAGTTTAAAGTGTAGGGATTACGTATAACTAATTACCTAGGTACTAGGTATATTTTTTTAAGAAATAATTCTTTTTATAGAGCTCAATCGATCCAAATCTGTAAAAGGCGTGATGTAGGTATGAATTGAGTATCTAATTAAAATACGAGTTCAATTGAGTTCATAATATGAACTCAATTGACATATTACAATAAATAATGAGTTTTACGTCAGCTTTAACAATATTAAATAGACTAGATGTGCCCGCGACTTCGTTCGCGTGGTTGTCGGAATGTTATATAGCCTAAAGCCTTCCTCTATAAATGGACTACCCAACAAAAAAAGAATTTTTCAAATCGGACCATTAGTTCCTGAGATTAGCGCGTTTAAACAAACAAACTCTTCCGCTTTATAATATTAGTATAGATTATAAGCATTCCTTACTTAAGTAGTAATTTTTTTTAGCTGATGTTTCCATGTTATATTAATTGGATAAAAGCAGTATTTACTGTTCCATTATAGTTTTTAAACTTAAATTTTCATTTTTCCCCGCCGCTCGTCCTAAACTGTAAAAATAATGGTACTTAATTCCTTCTGATTGCCCGCGATATAGGCTTTTGCCTAGTGCGGGAGTCTTTGATAAGCTCATTATATGTATTGACTTTTCGGTTAATATATGTGTTTTGGATAAAAGTACTTATTGTTAGGAGACTAGCGCCATCTGCGTGTGATCTCCACAAACACGGGCAAGATTATCGATTTAGCGATATTCCGGCTGTGGGTGCCCGCCGAGCGCGGATTGTCTTTGCCCGGCCAGGAAATAATCTTTGTCTATGGGTCGCGTCAGCTTGCGAGCGACGCCATTATACTGGCTGTGCTGTCCCGTCGCGATAAAGCCATGCCGGCATTTTGTACTTGATATATTGCGAATATTTCGTGAAGAATTGTTGCTAATTGTTGTTTGTTTGTGTGTGCCCAATTTGTTTCAAACGGCGTGGAGCCGGGAATAGTTCGTAGTACGGATAAGAACAGTGATTTGTGTCAAATGTGAAACGCGTGCCATGGCGTCATTATAAATTGTTGGTTTTTTGCCTATTGCCTGTGTGGAACGGAAGTATTTGTAAATTGACTATAAAAGGAACTAATTTGTTGGCGTGGATGCCTATAAATGTATAAACAGTGATAAATGTTTGAATCGGAGCGAGGGACATCCCATGTTACGTTCCGCTGTTAGGTTATGTGCTTAATCTTGAAGTGTCAAGAAGAAGATGAAATTTGTGGTGCTGTGGTGAAATGGTGCTATAAATACGACGTATTTGTTTGGGGCGACATACATGAGCTCATGGTAGGTTCGCTTAGGGACCACATTTTCTTTACCACTGACTTGGGACCCGTGGTGGGACCTAAGGCCGTCGCCAGCCCTGAGGAGGACTTCGGGCTCGACGCGAAGGCCAGGCGAGGCTGCCTGAAGACGGCATGGATGCTGTAAGTATTATCTTAAGTTGTTTCCCATTTGTAATTAGTTTAATTACTTTTAATTAGATTTAAATTTAAGTTATAATTAGGTTAGGAGGTTCCCTGGACCTTATCTAGGGTGGTAGCAGACTGCGTAGGTTTGTTTGTGTGTTTGTTTGTTGCCGGTGGGATTGCCGGACTCGTACCAAGAGCGTAGTTAGTAACATCTTTGGTTGCAGAACGTAATCTTAGCTATCTGCGCCAACAATATGACTTTGTATTTTGTATGCTAGCCATCACGCTAAAAGTTGCTTTTGGGTCTAGCGGCGTTGGGGTCTGTCCGCTTAAGGGTTGGGACACATCTGTCAGCACGGAACAGCACTTTCCTATGCTACTATCCTTTACTGTCGCTAAAAGAGTGTCACCCTAGACAGAATCCGATTTCGACACAAACGTAGTCTAGCTTTTATTTTGAAAAGACATTTTGTAACTTATTTTGAATCTAGGCATATAAACTATATTAGGTACCTATATACTAATATTTTCACAGTCAAAATTATATTGAGTTGAATATCGAAAACTAGTTATATGTTATATGTTTCTTTGAAATTACAAAATACTGCCATAATCAAACATGTAATTTCAAAATAAAAACTAGACTGTTTATATGGAAAAGTCTAGGGTATTCTTAATACTGCCTTAGTACCCACTCTTAGTATTGTATTGTATTGTATGGATAAAGACGTGGTAGTGTTTAGCTATTAAGTCAAATGTTTTTATCAATAGGTATATACTACCCTAAAAATAGAAAAAGGTTATCTCGTAACTTGTGCACAAAAACCATCGTACGTGTTTTAAAACCACAAAACGTGGTGTCAACTAGCAGAAAACCAGTCCTACCTTCATTATAATTATTATGGATAACTGTTTTTCCGTTTGACATCGAAATATTTTAGATATGAATCAGACGTTAGGCTAATTATCTTAAATGCTGTTCAATTTGGTGTAGGTAATAACCAGCCAAGTAGATACTGATTTCAGCACTTGCTGTTAGGGCTGCCAACTTTTTTTGTCCAAATATAGTACATTTCAGAAAAAGTACTAAAAATATAGTACATTTTATGAAAATATAGTATATTTCTAAATAATGCAGTAGAAAGTATTTTTTTACTTTGCCAATAGATTCGATGTAGTTATACTTTTTGAAATTTATAACATTACATTTATACCTACCTATATAATTATAATTATTTAAGTATTTTAATCATATTTTATAATAAATACATATATACAGCTTTTAAACCACACAGCCAAAAATCAAATGCAGATTTACATAGATTTTTTTAATTTCTGAAAGTTTTAGTTTTGACACCATTATAAATATGTGTACGTGTTATGCAAATAAAACAAGCTATTGTTTTCACCGAAATAGTCATAAAAATGTGAAGTAGGTGCTTTCGGCTGAAATATAGCTATAGTATTTTTGCGTACTATATATTTTATCAACAGTATATAATACAGAGACCCGAAATATAGTACAATACTGTGTATTACAGTAAGGTTGGCAACCATACTTGTTGCATTTATTAAGTACTTCTTGGCATATCAGTTGATCTATGGGATCATGGGTTGTTAATAAATAATATCACTCGTATTTACATTTTTATACTAGGTAGATAGATAGAAAAAAAAACTTAGAATGTACTCAGTTAGATACGGCAAGCAACCCTTTACTATTTTGATTCCTTTTTACACCTTCTCGCCCACCATCACGCAAAAAGTGGCCTTTGGGTCTTGGCCCTGGACTCTGTCTGCCTCGTTAGTGATAAAGACGTGATAATGTATCTGTATCTGTTTTTCAAAGGCCACAAGAGCTTTTAACTCTTCAAGTACTGTCCTTAAGCATTGCGAACGTCATACATTAGTGTTTTCGCACAATTGTGGAAATGTGTGTGCTAATGCTATCCACACTCGTGAAGGGTGATGCAAATACTGGTTATTTGCTGTTTGTATTTCTCAGTACTTAGTATACATACGTATATTGTCATTAAGAATGTACAGATTGTATAGACATGGTGATGGATGGCATTGCTATTGTTATTTTTCACAGTGAAAATTAAGAGGAAACCTCAAGGGCTAGAGAAATGAAAAATAGGTATTTTTGAAATCTATTGCTGTCGCGCTGTGCCTGAACTACAACCGTGCAAGTGCGATAGAGACATACTGCAGCTTGGACTGAAAATACCTATTAAAAGAACAGAAAATCAACGATTCGTAGTCCCCTGATTTCTTCTCCAAAACTTAACCAATATAAGTATTTTTTTTATTACGAATTAACAAAGACTTGATCGGTGTTCCTATGTTTTAATTTTTTTAAATAATCTACTCAAATTTGTTTTCTGTACGTTTGAACATAGCGGAAAATCTGGCCATTTTTTTAGGTTCTTGAACGTTCATATCTCTTTTAATAAATAATTTATGAATAAAAAAACATAAGGACATGCTAACTGTGGCTATAGATATTCAGGAAAAATATAACTCTACCGGCATTATCCAGGGAGGAAACAGGGGACTACGTTTGTATGGAAAAACGGCCCCTCTATTTCGTCTTAAGGAAACCTCCGAAAAGCTTCTTGAGGAATACGAGTAAAAAGTAAAAATACTCACAAGCTTTTCTACAAGCTTTTATTTACCTTGCCATATTTGTTATTAACCGACTTCAAATAAGGAGGAGGTTATCATTTTTTATGTATGTTCCCCGATTACTCGAAAACGCCTAGACCGATTAGATAAATTCTTTTTTTGTTTAAAAGGCTATACTTTCAAGGTGGTCCTATATACATTTTATTAAAATTAGTGGTTAAGTTTGTAAAAAGAAAATAACTAGAAAAAATAAGTAGTCTTAATATAAAATTTATTAAATATATCTAATATTAAAGTCGGTTTTTTGTTTTGAAAAATATCAATAATTAGCGGCCCGCCCCAGCTTCGTACAGGTATGTATTATACATATAATCCTACCTCTTGAATCATTCTATCTATTAAAAAAACCCGCATTAAAATCCGTTGCGTAGTTTTAAAGATCTAAGCATACATGGGACAGACAGACAGCGGGAAGCGTAGTAGTGATTATATTGTTTACTAGCTTTTGCCCGCGGCTTCGCTAGCGTCCTTTCTTAGCGGATGCCTACGTCATAACATCTACCTGCATGCCAAATTTCAGCCCGATCCGTCCAGTGGTTTGGGCTGTGCGTTGATAGATCACTATGTCAGTCAGTCACCTTTGAGTACCAAACTAATCTAAATATATATAATATTTAGATTAGTTTGGGCAAAGATAATTAGTTTGGGCAAAGATAATTAGTTTGGGTCAAATCTTGCAAGTTAAATTTGAGCCACTTCCCGGTTTCCAAATGAGATCACATTTTGTATGATAGTAAATTAGATGAAAATGCAATATTATTATAACTAGGAGCTGATCTGATCTCTTTTACGTCGTGGGTAATTTTTTTTGTATAGAAAAGTAAGGTTCAGACTGTTTTACCTGTTTTGTTATATAGATCTATTGAATTGGCTGTTTATTTATAAATCAAAATCAATAAATCATATTGCAGTTTACGTCAAAACTAATAGACAACAAATAAGAACATACTTATTACACTTGTGTACATAATACTGGTCTAATGGCCCCTTGGTTGGCGTCATACTGACATCATAAGCTATGTTTATGCTTTTTGTTGACTGCTTATTTTTAGGATTACCAGCCCATGTTAATTTCATAATAATTTGGCGATTAATAAACGCCTGCTTGCTATTTTTAGATACGTTTTTTTATAGAATTTACTTAGTTGTATCTATGTTTTTCCTAAACTTAACTAAAAAAACATAAATAAGTTTTAGAGGTAGGTACTTAGGTATTAAACGTGTTAATTTTTCTAGTATTGAAAACGACTCGTTTTTATATATTTTAAATTGTATTCAAAGACAAGACTTTACGTTAAAAAATAGCATTTGAAATCTGTTACAAGTTTGTAACAAGTTTAACGACCTCCGTGGCGTAGTGGTAAACACGTCAGTCCACCACTCTAGAGGTTCTGGGCTCGATCCCCAGCCAGGGGAAGATGTGCCGTATGGCTCCCGGCAGATTAGAATAGGACCACTCCCGCTGCTCATCACTATATAACGTTCTTGACAGTCGTAACAAGCTTAGCAAGCAAATATTTGTATTTAAAAAAGAAAGCCCCGTATACCTACATCATCTTTATAATCCGCAAGAAATTATTTTGCACACAATATCTAATCTTCCTGGTTCAACAATTAGTTGCAGTGGTGTCGCGGGGCAAATGTCAAGTGTGTCGAGTAAGTAATGGTGTGTCTACTGTTATTTACATAAACAACACTTCGTGTCCTGAATACCTTACTAGAGATAGGCGGGGAGTATGCGAGAAAAAAAGGCCAAGTGCGACTTGGAGTCGACGACTTCCGTGCAAAAAACATCAAATAAGTTCCTTCTACGACGACTAATATATTTTATCTACTTCAAGAGACAAGTGCTTGACCTGTGCTTGACTGCGCAATTTTTTTTTTGAGTTTTTTTATACATAAATGCCCAAAACTGTTGTCAGATTTTTCAAGTCTCCTGCCATCTTGCCATCGTCATTTACCTTCGTATCGCGAAAATACAAATCATGTTAAATAGGCGATGCAGCTAGCAACCCATCACAACATTTTGATTCCTTTTTCCATCTTTTTTCATCGATTCCAGGAAATCTCTAGGATTCATTTTATAATCTCTATATTTTTGGCTAAAAATAATCAATACAGGCTTGTTTTTATTTTATTTTTATGTTTTATATGAACAAGACTAATAATAAATACTAAACTGAAACTAAGTAACTAAAAAAATAACTTAATACAACTCAAATACTAAAAATAAATTACTTACATAAAACAAAGTCGCTTCCCGTCTATCCTCCTGTAGGTATGTACGCTTAGATCTTTTAAGCTATGAAACTGATTTTAATCAATAGATTAGAGTTCAAGAGAAAGGTTTCCATGTATAATACATACAAGTGCGAAGCCGGAGATTATACAACGTTACTACGAGTAGTAGAAACGAAATCACTTAGCGCGAAAATAAGTAGCAGTTGAAATAATGTGACGCACGAAGGCGGTTCTGTCACGCGATATTTTGTATGAAACAGAGCGGCCACTCTATACTTACGTTAGTGAGCATGTTACTTATTATATTATTACTCTTTGCTTATAGAGAATAAAGTATCTAGATAGACTTAACAAAGGAGAGGCAAGGACCGATATAAGTTATGGATTTAATTTTTTATTAGGGTTCTGTACCCAAAGGGTGCCATGGGTGGCAGAGTATAATAGGATCACTCCAAGTCTTCCCGTGGATGACGTTGAAGGCGACGTAGGGAAAACAAGCTAAAAAAAGCTTATAAACACCAATGAGACCTCTTCAACCCGCCTGTCCAGCGTGGAGAGTGGCCAAATCCTCTGACTGCTCTGGCCAAGTGATATTGATGATGATGATGATGACCCAAAGGGTGCCAACGGGACCTTACTAAGACTCCTTTGACTTTCCGTCTATCCGTCTGTCCGTCTGTCCGTGTGTCCGTCTGTCATAGGGCTCTATTTCTTGAACCGTAATAGCGACACACTTGAAATTTTCACCGATTTATCTATTACCTATTATTACTGTAGCCGCTATAACAACAAATACTAAAAATAAGATAAAATTAAAAATTAAAGGGGGTTTTACAACATTGTATGGAGGTACGGAACCCCTTGTACGAGTCCGACTCGCCGGACGGACACATTTTACCACTTTGAAAGTGTCTCTCGCGCAAACTATTCAGTTTAAAAAAATGATATTAGAAACCTCAATATCATTATTGAAGACCTATCCATAAATACAGGTATAGGTCTGATAAAAAAAAATTTAGTGTCAGTTCTAAGTATGGGGAACCCCCAAAATTTATTGTTTTTTTTTTCTATTTTTGTGTGAAAATCTTAATGCGGTTCACAGAATACATCTACTTACCAAGTTTCAACATATTAGTTCTTATAGTTTGGGAAAAAAGTGGCTGTGACATACGGACGGACAGACAGACATGACGAATCCATAGTGTTCCGTTTTTTTCCCATTTGGCTACGGAACCCTAAAAAGCGTGCACCATAGATGCGGCTACATAACGGTGGACTGGAATTAAAATCGCGGCTACTTTTGAGTTATGTTCTACATACTTCATATAATGATACGTAATACGTAACAAATGTAGTAAATTATAAATCTACTAATGTAAGTACAAGTCGATGGTACAAGTGGCAAGTGGAACTGCCTTCGCCTTCGTGGTCAAATGGTCAAAGCGTTTGCCTTGTAATCCTGGTGGTCGTTAGTTCAAATCCCACTGGGAAGCATACTTTGTGAAAAGTTGTGGTGTCATTTTTAGGGTTCCGTACCCGAAGGGTGCAAACGGGACCCTATTACTGAGACTCCGCTGTCTTTCCGTCTGTCCGTCTGTCACAGGGCTCTATCTCTTGAACCGTAATAGCTAGACACCTGAAATTTTCACCGATTATGTATTACTGTGGCCGCTATAAATAAGATAAAGTTAATAATAATTAAAGGGGGGTCGTCATACGAGAAACGTGTTTCTTCAGCGTTTTAAAACATTGTACGGTGGTACGGAACCCTTCATGTACGAGTCCGACTCGCACTTGCCCGTTTATTCTATAAAGATAGAAGTACAAAATATATTTTTGATTTTATTGTACTTTTTAGGGTTATAATTATGTTCAATCATTGTTTTTCGAATAGATGAGATGAAGACATATATCTGCGTGTACGAAGTACACGCTTCTACGAGGAAACAATTAATTGATCATATTAATGTAGGTATTACTCAAAAACTATAGTGTTTTCACTATTAACTAATTACGTCATCAGTTTTTATGACTTTGTGTCATATTCGTATAATAAAAATTTAATGTCAGTTTGGAAAATCTTTTTTTTATGTCAACCATACCTAGGACTCCAAATGTCATATCAAGAATTATTACTCGGTAGTTATTAGGGATGATGGCTGGGTCAGAAAAGTATTATTCTAATTAGTCCGTTAGTTAGATTATCTAAAAATAATGTACCCGTATTTTTCAATTTAATCAAAAAAGTAAAAATTCATAAAGATACAGAGTATCCAAGTTCCAGAGTGGGGGCTTGTGACGTCACCGATGTGTACGAAACGTACGAAAGCGTGACGTCATGCGAAATTTAAATGCGCTGTATCTTCGTTATTTATTGTTTCTGAGAGAAAAGAAATAATACTTGTACAATATTGTTTAATAATTTAACCGATGGGCAAAAATTTGTTTGTCAGTCATCATGCGTATTATCATATTGTAAGTTTACTTTTATGACTTAGCTCATTTTTAGAGTTCCGTACCCAAAGAGTGCCTACGGAACTCTTTTACTGAGACTCCGCTGTCTGTCCGTCTGTCACAGGGCTCTATCACTTGAAACGTGATAGCGACACAGACACTTAAAATTTTGATGTATTACTGTGGCCGTTATAACAACACATATTAAAAATAAAGTAAAAAAATTAAAAGGGGGTCGTCATACAAGAAACGCTTTTTAGCGTTTTAAGACATTGTTTGGAATGGAATGTACGTCCGACTCGCACTTGACGAACTAAATGATTTTAAAGAGTACATTTAATAAATAAAACTTAATTCATCCTAACCACCTTATAACCAGGTAATAATGATATAAAACAAAATGTCTCATAAGTAATTTTATTCAGTTTTGTATGTAGCTCACTTTGAAAGTAGATATAATATGCTTCTAAAAATAAAATTTAATTAAAAACAGTCGAAATCACAAAGTTCTAAATAGTTGACGCTTGCGGTCGTTATGCAACCGTGTCGTACTAAGCCGTATGTTGCAGTCAGTCGTCACAGCTTGTGGTTTCCCAGTCATTACGGATATAGTCTGACAGAATAAGTGCCATTAAATTATAAAGATGTTAATCAACTGAACACATTACTTAGATATAGTTAAGGGCCTTTATTAGTAGGCATTTACTTAGGTACCTACATGGCTCTCTGACACCATTAGAATGGCTCCTAAACGCGATTCCTTTAGAATTAGGATCTATATAGGTATTGTTCGTTTGTATGTATTTATTTCGTATGTAGGTATATATTGGAAGTAATGAGCATTGGCGAAAATACAAATCATGTTAATAGGCGATGCGGCTAGCAACCCATCACTATTTTGATTCCTTTTTCCACTTTCTCGCCCACCATCACGCTAAAAGTGGCTTTTGAATCTTGCAGCCGTGGGCTCTGTCTCCTTAGAGCCGCAAGACCCAAAATGCTCTGTCTAGCAAATTAGGGATAAAGACGTGATAGTGTGTATGTATTGGAAGTGAATTATTTATTACCTCCGTGTTTTTTTATATTGTTTTTTTTTTCTAATTTAGTTTTGATTATGAAACACTGGCAAAGTTGTTCAATCAACCGAAAGGTTTGTCTGATAGAGAATGCTTTTAGCATTAGGTCCACCTGTTGTGCTTGTTACATTTATATATGTGTATTGTTTGTTTGTTTTTCGTGTGTGTAAGTGGCCAACACTGGTGTCAGATTTTTCAAGCTGTCTAAAGGCATCTGACATAGCTTGACGACTGTCATACAATGACAGCCGGGACCAAAGGCTTTTATGTATGATAAAGTGTAAATAAATATGTAAATATGTATAAGCGTGTGGAAACATAAACTATGCCTTATAAAATAGTTAAATTGTTTTAACAGTTTCCCTATGTGTCCAATCATGGATACACAAACCAATGTTAAACTATTGTATTAACACGATTGCCCCAAAAAAGGAGTGTAATGTTTTCAGGGTTCATGTATGCAGTATGTACATATACCTATGTGAGTCCTTTACTTCGCCATAATACCAAATGAATATTAAATCATCCAATGCTATATTTTTTGAGGGTAGTAGTGTATTTTTTATTATAAATTGCTTATTAATTTATGAGTTTAGACAGGGTTAAGATCAAGTTCAAACTAATATCAAAACAATTTTTATTTTATTTTCATAGAAACTATTCTCATTTACCCTTATCAGCTTAGCCGAGAGAAGATAAAGATCCCTATATGCCCCTCTACTGGACAAGATCTAGGCTAGCGCCTAAAAGTATGGATGACAGCATCCATACTTTTAGGCGCTTTGCAGACGGTGGGGCGGGCTGGGCCGGTCACCGCGGTGGCGGCGGTCAATTTCGCCGAACGAAAGAACAAGGAAATCATATACCAAAGGACAAAAAGACCGCGTCGCCTCTGTATGCTTTAGTAGTCTCTTCGCCTTGTTGTTAAGCGCTATAAAGTCATTTAGGTATGATGATGATACCTAAATGACTAACTTTTAATATAAGACAAATCAAAATAAAATTAAGAAAAAAAATCAAAAGTGTTTTGAAAGTCAAGTCAGTAGGTAAGTAAATACTAATTTATGCATAATTATGTGTGATTTTCAATTATTTAAGAAAAAAATGTATTTATTTACTTCGACTTGCATTTCTTTTCTCTAAAAAGCAAATAAAATTTAAAAATCTTTTACATTCATGACTTGATGACACGTTGGGTTTATAGGCTTTTGCCTCACGAAAAACAAATATCTGTTTATCATTCTTTTTACGAGGCTTTGTTCTGCATCATAAAACATAAGATTTTAGTTTCATGTTTATAGCAGCGATAACACCACATGAAATAGTTCAACTACTTAACTGTCCAAAATAATACTACCTGTATCTGCTTTTATCTTAATTAAACGCTTAAATACTAAATTATTAGATTTTGACGACCTCCATGGCATAATGGTGAACACACCAATCCGGAGGTTCTGGGTTCGATCCCCAGCCAAGTTGCAATTTGGAAAATGGCCTTCTTCAAATTGACCTGGGTTTTGACTTGAGTGTTTATCTATACTAATATTATAAAGCTGAAGAGTTTGTTTGTTTGTTTGTTTGTTTGAACGCGCTAATCTCCGAAACTACTGTTTCGAATTGAATAATTCTTTTTGTGTTGGATAGTCCAGTTATCGAGGAAGGCTATAGGCTATATAACATCACGATACGACCAATAGGAGCAAAGATATAGTGGTAAATGTGTAAAAAAACGGGAGAAATTATTTCATCTTTGAAGCCTTCCGTTGCGTGCGCCGTGAAAACGGTTCAAGATACACAAAAAATATATATTAAAGAATAATAGCTCTTTTAATGATCTAAAAAACAGTCCGTGATAGTATATGTCTATCTTTTAAGATTAACTCACAAAAACCGTTTTTATGGTACCTAATTTGGTCGAAATAATTTGATTAAGTTGTATCAACATCATAATATTAATGTTTATTCAAATAAATATGTTGTTGGTTAAGAGTACTTCATCTATACTAATATTATAAAGCGGAAGAGTTTGTTTGTCTGTTTGTTTGTTTGTTTGTTTGTTTAAACGCGCTAATCTCAGGAACTAATGGTCCGATTTGAAAAATTCTTTTTTTGTTGGGTAGTCCATTTATAGAGGAAGGCTTTAGGCTATATAACATTACGTTCCGACAACCACGCGAACGAAGTCGCGGGCACAGCTAGTCTACATATATATGTATTTTTCATAAAATATAGTACCGTTCAGTTAATATTCCATAACACTAGTTTAAAATAACTTACTTTCGGGCTAGCTTAATTTATGTGATTTGACTTTATCCATTCATTTTATTTATTAGATTACTTACAGCAGCATTTATTGAAATTCCATTGAAAATCAAGTAACAATCACCAAAACCCTGTGTTTAAAAATAATTTTAGAGAGATAAATGTTAACCCAAACATTTTCTCCCCACACACACTCTCACCCCAAGAAAATAGAATAAATAAATAAGAATCCTGTATTACAATAATTATAATAGGTCGTTCGTATCGTTACCTATTATTATCTAGCGTACCTATTATAATATTCATTATTGTTAACCTCCGAAATAGGTTATGTATCTGTAACGTATTATATCAGTCAGTATTCTAATTTAAAAGTTTATTATATAACTCGTGAGTTGTCTATTGTTATGTTTCTCTATATTTACACACAGTACACAGGTACATATAAACTCGTATATATGGACAGCTATACATATAATTGTAGCAAATTGACATAAATATTGCACTCGGTCTACCCATACAGGTTGTTCAACTTTTCTGACGATATGAATAAAGATGTCGGTCTATTATCTACTTATACGTTAGCTTGTTAGCTCACTTCAATGGGAATTCTATACATATTTGTAGTCTATGGCATTTTCAGACTAATTTCAACGTTAGCTTGTTTCATTCATGTTGCCTTGAAACATTCAATAAAAAGTTGGGAAAGTGGGTCTTGAATTTCAAAATTTTTTTGCATATCATGCTTAAAATACACAAAAACGAAAATTTGTAGAAACATTTTATCTTCAACATTCTCTGTGCATAGAATTTTTTTTTTCAATTGTATGTAAAGTGACGAGGGTCGCGACACGCATTGCGCATGCGTCGGTCAAATGTCACCGACGACAGCTCTATGTAACGTAACGACAGGTAAAACGCAGTGCGAGTTGCGTAGACGCCGACACGCATGTATACTTTTTGTCATTGTTATTTATATTAATGTTCTCGCATCGCCCCGGCACTGGCCCCTGTTTCGTGTTTAATACATATAAGTAGGTATATCTTAATTTTAGCGAAAAAATGATCTAGCACTATTGTCTATTCTGTTTGAGTCGTACTCGTAAGTCGTAAGTGGCGACAAACTAAGCTCAAACATTATCAAGCATTCTCTTTTTCTTTTTGGAAAATAATTACACGTACAGTATGTTTATAGGTAGTATTTAATCATAGCATTTTTTTTTGCTGTGAATATTGTAAAAATCTCTACAGTGATAAATTTTAAGGCGTTTTTGGTAGATTCAGTAGTATAAACTCTCAACGACATACAACGTATAAGCTAGTAGTAGAAACGTTTTGGCAATTTGTAATTTGTAAATCGTAAGCTTATGTTTATCTAAATTAAATAATTAAACGCCTCGTACAATGCCCGAAAGAGTTAAAGTAGGTACCTAGAGATGATGTCGACCGCAGATTACCTACTTAGGTACTTGCTCACATTCTGTAGGTAGGTATATATTTTTACTAGTTCCCTGACCCATGAATCAGATACATATAAACTAACCAATTATTTTTAATTTATGGTCAGTAAACGGGTTAAAATTATCATTAGTCATATTTTTATTCGCCGTGTGTTAAATATCAACTTTCACGCTTTTACAGCTGCATTTAGATTTCAATGGCGGGAATACCGCCATCTTAGGTCCCCATTATGTTTTTGGTATTGTTTACAATCGGTTTACTCGTTGATTGGTGAAACAGAAATCAGCTTATCGGGTAGCATTGTGATTGGCGCACGCTCGGTCGTCCCAGTTTAAAATTAGAAACATCTGGGATCAAGTCACAGATCAAGTAGCTCGTTTGAAACACTATTATATCCGAGAATACATCCATCCATCTTGAATTTTGGTTTCTTTTATTAACACGACTGCCAACTTTGAACTTTTGTCAACTGGCAAGTTGTTTTGTCAACTGGCAACTGGCCTGTTTTAATCATTTCCAGTACACACATCTATAAACTTAAAACCATTGTTATTTCTTGAGTATTCCAGCAAAATGCTAACAATAATTTATTCCCATATCTCCACCGTTTTGGCCCATGTCAGATCTCATACTTATAAGGTACTACTACTGGACTTACTTAACTTCAGGTCCTAAGTCCCCTGGGTGGGACAAAGGGTTTCAAATATGCATCTAGACACTCACCTACCTTTTGCGAAATTCCCAAAGAGTTTCTTTCTCAAGTTTAGGTTTTTTTTATGTTACAAACTAAGCATTACCACAGAATAAGTACCAGTACTCACGTAGCATTACTTAGGTAGGAATCCTATTCTTTCCTAATTACCTACGATTAACTTATGAAGAGAAGAGGTAGATTCATTGTTTCAGATAAAAAATATAACGCATATCTTGTGTTTCCATCTCATTCCTTGCTTGTTAAAGAATTTTTATTATTAAATGTCACAAAAAGTGAAAACTGTCGTCCTGAAACCTATCAGAAAACCTGTTGTTACATTACATCTAATGGTGGCTGTACATTCTTGCGCGAGTGCCCTCGCTATGTCTCGAACGAAACTCTCGCAAGATAAGCGCTACACGAGTGCGACCCTGTACATTCTCGATTAATTCATTTACGACGAGCGACGGCGAGGAGATGGACGCGCTCCAAGTTACGGCAGCTGTAGCTGTCGCTTTGATAAACTTTTAGAAAATTCAACTCTTTCTTAGTTCCACATATTGAAATGAATCGGCTTTACGGGGGGATTTTCTCTAGACTTTACGCACGACTTAACGCAACGACGTCTTGAGGTAGAATGAACGAAGCGCGAGTGTACAGGGATGCACTCGTCTCCACTCGCGAGGGAAGGCGAGGCCCTTTGACTCGCGTACAAAAAACCCCGACACGAGAGCGAGAGCTCGCGAGACGAGGCGAGAGAAGGCGAGAATAAGCGAATGTATCCTGTACATTCTCATCCTCGCCATGTCTCGTGTGCCCTCGCCGAGAGTGTACAGCCACCATTAAGCTAAACAATGTATTTACAACAAGTCTCATACACCTGTCAATTGTGAGATCCGCTTGACACGTGGCAATCAATGCTTTTCTCATAGACGCTATAAAAGGTACACAGATGTGAATTTATTTGATTGCCAATTAGAGATTCGACGATAATTTCCTTAACATAATCGCTGTGTTTACGTAATTGACCTTTAACTGAAGTTAATGCGAAATTTTTCTAAATTTTGTATTGACAATGAGATTATGATAGTTGTCAATATGTCAGTATGTCTCCTCGAGAAGAGATAAAAGGTGACGTGTGTGACGTTTTATTTGTTGTTACGATTCCTAGCTGGGGCAAGTTGGAAAATGGCCTTTTTCGGAAGGTACATAAGGTACATTATTGCTCTTTGCCTTTTTCAAATTGTCCTAGGTTTTATCTGTTTATCTATATATGTATTTACAATAAAAAAAATTGATAAGGACAAATCA
Organism: Acrobasis repandana; assembly: GCA_963576875.1. Taxonomy (NCBI): domain Eukaryota; kingdom Metazoa; phylum Arthropoda; class Insecta; order Lepidoptera; family Pyralidae; genus Acrobasis; species Acrobasis repandana. The sequence continues at coordinate 9,104,853 of OY756238.1, forward strand.
CACTAATTGAGCTAGCCCCAAAGTAAGTCTTAACCGTCTTAATCTCTTTGTCTAAAATACTCGATAAATTCAGTTTTAAATAAAAAAATAACATCCTATCGGATCAACAAAACGGTTTTCGTACTGTATGTTCACTGAAGACGCCGTAGCAGATGTAGTTACGCATATCACCACGAAACTAGACGAGGGACAAAAATGCTTGGGTATCTTCCTCGACCTGCAAAAAGCCTTTGACACCGTCGATGTGCCTACACTCTTATGTAAACTCCATCATCTCGGAATTAGAGGTATCACGCATGACATCTTCCGTGACTACTTCACCAATCGCCGTCAAAGCGTTACAATCGGTGGGTATATTAGTGATGAAGAACTCATTGCATATGGCGTCCCTCAGGGGTCAATTGTAGGACCCACTTTATTCCTGGTGTACATTAACTAATTATGCAATATTACCTTGCCAAAACGTAAAATTTTTACATACGCGGACCCTTTTGTGGTTCACGGTTCGGACTGGCTGGAGATCAAATCAACAACAGAACACAACTTGATGATTATTAATAGCTGGCTGTCACAAAATCTATTGACTCTTAATCTTTCTAAAACACACATCATTCGCAATGCAAAACAATACGCAACCACCCTCTAATTAAAAGATATACATCCACTCCAACTGCAATCAGAATGATAACAGCGGATGCTCCCCTATATCACAAGTACAATCTATTAAATATCTTGGCGTTTATATTGACCCTAACATTAACTGGTATCATCATATTGATGCCCTTACTACCAGAGTAAGGCGTCTTATTCACCTATTTAAAACTCTTAGACACTCAGCCGACTCAGAAACCTTACACCTAGTCTACTCCACGCTCTGTCTTTCAGTACTAACCTATTGCCTGCCAGCTTGGAGATGTGCTGCTAAAACCCATTTCAAGGGCCCATTCTAAAAACTTAGGTAGTTGTTGATCTCTTAAGCTCGGCATTTGTTAATGTGTTCCTGTCAAGTATTTTAAGACTGACTGTAATTTTCATTTTAATTATTTGGTCCTGTTAATTTATAATACGTATATAATAAATATTACATTTTGACGGACTTTTTGTATATTTTCTATTCAAAAAAGTGTTTTACAGACTCTTGCTTGTGTAAAATCCGAAGATCTGTTAAATTTTAAGACAAAGTAGGATAAGAAAAAAAATAAGAAAAAAAATCAAGAAACGGGAAGAACCGGAGTTCCCGGTTCCGACCCGGTTCCAAAAAACCAAGAACCGATTCCGGTCCTACAAGCCCTACTACCTATCTATGCTATTACTAAGCGCCATCCTACTCGTATCTTGATTATTACGTTGTTGAAAAAATAAAATATCCACGCCGACAGCCCATTTAAGTTTTAATGAAGTGGACAGTAGCTACGACAGTTGTCTTATTTCTCGAAAACCATTAAGTAAATTGAGCAATCAATACTTTTATATTTGTGTTAAATGACTATGATTGGATTATGATCGTTATACTGTGATTAAATTACAGGAAAATGGTATTTAATCCATTTTTAGGGTTCCGTAGTCCACATGGAACCCTTATAGTTTCGTCATGTCCGTCCGTCCGTCCGTCTGTCTGCCCGTCCGGGCTCGTACTCCGCCGCTACTGCACCGATTGTCACGAAAATTGGTGGAGAGACAGATATTGAAGTTCCAAAAGTTGGTGTCTAAAATTATGAAAAAATGTTTTTTTTCCCATACAACGAAAAGTGAATTAAAAAATAATAATTAGACTAACCCTAACGTGTGGGATATCGTTGAAAAGGTCTTTTAAAATGCAACAAAAACTGCTTTGAAACTATGTAGATCAAACCCCCCAGTCTTGAGATAATCTAAAACACCTCAAATCTTAAAATTTGAGGTGTCCCCCCACCGTAACTTTTGAAATATTACTAAAATAATTCTGAAAAAAATGTGGTATATACCTTAAAGTATGTACTTTCAATTAAAACGGATATAGCGGTCTCGGTATCATAGATAGTTATTTTTTAATACGTCTTAAACCGTAAAATGTTACTTGCTGCTACGGAACCCTTCATGGGCGAGTCCGACTCGCACTTGGCCGCTTTTTTATTATGATATGTCGTAAGATGAATTAATGAAGTAGTATATATTATTATGCAGTTTTCTACTATTTTGCACTTTATTACATACCTACCTATTTTGTAATAAAAAATAAAAATGACAACACGTTATTACTTAACACTTATGTTTGTATCTATAAGAATTAATTTTCTAATAAATAAGTATGTACCTATAGCTCAAAATCGGTTTGTTATCTATAGATAGATATTAGGTTAGGTACCAGATACAGTATTATTTTGTTAAATCCATTATACAAAGTGGAAGGGAAATGCGCATACCCATATTAAATCGAACCACGGTCTATACTAGATCACTAAAGTATAATGAAATTTAAATAACAGCCAAATAACAAAAAAAAATGGCATTTCCATACAAAATTGTGCGGCCGCCCGGGCGATTTGTATGGGAATGTCTAATTATTTTTTGTTTTTTAACTGTTATTTTAATTAGGTACCTAAATTATACTTTTGTGATCTACTCGTAGTATAGCCTGTGGTTTGATTTATTACGGGTATGTTCCTTTAGTGATCTACTCGTAGTATAGCCTGTGGTTTGATTTATTACGGGGATGTCCCTTTAACTTTGTATACAGGGTCTTACAAAATAATACTAAAACTATTTAAAGGCTATACAGTTCATGATACTGAGCAACTTTCGCCAAGGAATATATTGAAAAGTATTGTTTGTCATACAAGTGGATGGATTAGCTGACCCGAGTTTTTATCGAAAACATTTTTTTAAATATTTTAATAGATATTAGTTCCTCGGGGTAAGTTGTTCAGTATCATGGACTGAATATAACGTGATATAACTTTAAAATACTAAGTTTTAGTATATTTTGCTCGACTTAAATAGGTACTTAACTAGGTATAAACTAAACGCTAATAAACTACCTATGTATGTACTTATATTAAATCTTTACTATAGTCACAAGACGCAGAAAACAGTAAGAGATAGGTAGGTACTCGTACTATAGTAACAAAATACCTATATGTTTGTTCCAGATTATAGGCGAAAGAGAATATGCAGTGCGACCCACCAGACGGCCCTCGGAAGAGTTGCAGACGGGGCAGCCACTAGATGTAGTCGTACAACAGGTGAGCTCATATACTAAATGATATACTAAATGTCTATATTTGTCCCTTTCTCTTCACAGAATTCCCCTGGACCTTACTACCTATAAGTGTAGTGGCCGGGCGCAAAAACACACTATTTAGGTTCAGTTTGTCTCTGTTACAAACTCTAACGTGCGAACAAGACCCGGCATCACGTGACTTATTCTGCTCTCTTTCGCTCGTAGAGTTTGTGACAGAGATAGACTGAACAGTGAACACGTTGCGTGATCCCGCTTGATGCTGCGCACGCCCTGAGCCATCAGAACGTAACAAGTTTATTTGCTAGGCAAATTAAAAAAAAACCCCGACTGTCAAGAACGCCATCTAATGATGTAAACCGAAACTATTGATACGACTTAATACGCACATCAAGTCGCGCTACGGATAGCGCCATCTATATATTTTCTAGAGAAAGCCCTGATTTTCAAGCGTTTATTCTCAATAACTTTTAAACGGCTGGACCGATTTTCATCAAACATAGCTAAGAACTACCGCAAGAGAACTTGCTATCACTTAAGAAAACCGCATCGAAATCAGTCCATCCGTTCGAGCGCTACGATGCCACAGACAGACAGACCGACATTAGCGTCAAACTTATAACACCCCTCTTTTTTGTCGGAGGTTAAAAAAGCTAAGTGGTTGTGGCCAAGCAGTTAGGGTGGCTATGGGTCTGTGAGGCACGAGTTCGATCCTCACTAGTCAAGACTTGTACCCCTGTGTTGTTGAGTTGACTTGTACTCATGTCAGTCATGTACGGCCATTTTCAAGTAGGTACGTCTTTGTGTGTACGTCTTTTTACACACACACACACACCGACAAGAGCATTGCTTTTAGATGTAGAACTGGTAGAACTAACGTCCGATTAATAATATATAATATAGCAGCATTTAATATATATTGCACAGGCAGGCTTTATAAATCAATAAATATATGTCAATAAATATATTTTGTGCTCATGAAATATCATTTGACTAGTTTATTTATCAATGTACCCAGGTACTTATGCGGTAAATGCCTTGTGTGAGTTTTTTATGATAACTTCGAATGCCTGAACAGATTTGGGTGTTTGTACAGGGTCTAAAAAATGTTGAAACTATTTTAAGTCTGAATTCATACCATGATGCTGAACAACTTGTCCCAAGGGACATACATCGGAATATGAACTTATTATCGTGGACGAACATATACTAGAGGAGTAGAGGACTGACAACCATCATACTTGGAAGCGTATCTCGATGTTTAGTTTAAATGTAGTAGCTAGATGGAGCTACTAGTTCGGAAGAAGGTTTCGTAGAGGTGCCGCTTAAGAGCCCGTACTACCCTAAAGTTCGTAGAGCGATCTTAAATATTATCAATATTAACGAAATACTCACTTTGAAATAAAAACACAGCAAAGTTCAGGACTAACTCTAAACATAATAAGTTTCGAAAACACGATTGCTTAAAACTTTCTCGATAGAAAAACATTGCGAAGTTGCCTTTAAATCATCTCATAATTATACTAAAACAGAAAGTATTTAAGAAATACAATAAATTAGCACTTGTAACTTTGGATTACAATTGTATTAAACATAAGGCAGTCATCATATGTCTTACTTTTTAAATAACTTTTAAATATTCTTTGTAAAACGAAAAAAAACACAAAACCAGAACCAGCCTCATTGACCCACCGCGATTCCCGACGGCATGGCTCGCTGTCTCGCTTCGGCTAGAGTAAATTTGTGTGCGTGGAAGCGGGAGCAAAATTTAGATTATTGACATCAGGCGCCCTCTTAATTTCGGAAAGATGGCGGCATAAACGTTCATTTTCTACAAATAAACAAGCGCCATCTCTGATTTTTCGTGGTTACTGTCAGCCTAAGTACCCAGCATACTTTGTACGACTGGCGGGCGAGATAGTAGTGAAGTCTAGTAATAAGGATTTTGAATTTCCATGTCTGCGCGTTACCAGTTGCATCATTAGCTGTAATGATTCGAAGCCTTTTCCAAAGATAATACTTCTCACCCAAGAATGTTATAATACAAAACATCAACAAAATACAAGCTTAAAGTTATTTTCGGCACATCACGATGTCCTCAGACCAATTACCCACGTGATCACGTAGCCGCCTAAGCCGTGACCCCGCGTCTACGTGAATAATACGGAACTGTTCGAGGTATGAAATGCAACATGTTTACGTAAACCACTCTGGCTCTGCGAGTTATAGATCTCGTTTTCGTTTCTTTTACGCAACCTCCAAAATTTCCAAAAACGGAATCAACAAAAACATCATTTTTACCCGACAATGGCGGAGCGAATGGTTATGTCTTTCGCCGCTAAGTATGTATGTATATTTTTATCTGTTCCATCGTATCTTTAAGGATATCCATGATACCTTGACAAATGAGGTATCGTCGGAATTGTCTTGGCTGGCCGCTGGTTATAAGCTATGTGACGTCACCGTAAATCCACTGTGGCGCCCTCTACAGGCTATAAAGTAACGAACTAAAAAAAGGTAGGTAGGTATCTAATGAAAGGGCTTAAATAAAATCAAAACTATTTATTTATGAAAATTCAGTTATGCGAATCGTTTGTCCAGAGTAATAAGAATGAAATTGGCTTGCAATGAATGTCTAGGTATTTATACGAAAAGGTGCTGAGTTCTGACGTGAGCTTACTTAAACCATATCGCTAGCCACATTGAGTAGATATTTCTTTGAATTTCTTTGCTGAGTGGGACTTCTGTACGTTAGTATTATTTATTCTGTGCTTATAATAAGCCCTTTTATTTGATATATAACACAGTAAGGTTTGCAAAACATTTTCTTTAAATTTCCTGAGTTGCCCCCGACAATGACGCTTATTTAAAAGAAAAATTACTTTGCACATGTTTGTTTGGGTCCATCCTACCAAATTTCACCTGATTCGGTCCAATAGATTCGGAGCAAATCGGCTGTGACAGACGGACGGACAGACAGACAGACGGACGAGTGATCCTATAAGGGTTCTGTTTTTTAATTTTTTGTACGGAACCTTAAAAATGTGCAAAATGGCCGCCTAGCCCGCCGCCCTCCCGCCAAAACAGCATGCTACCACAGAGCACTAGTACTCATGTCACCTACTGACATTGTAAAAAATTTTGTTGTTGGCTTTCAAAATAAGGAATGTCTCAGATCGGAGGAATTTGCCGCGCGAGACGATGGTGACTGATAAAAATGCGATAATTTTTTCAAGATTTTATTTTACCACTTTTTGTCGGCGTGATTAATATAGTTACATAACATACCCATATTAACCATGCTAAATTACAGCTTTCTGTTCTAGTACTGAGAGTGAGTAAAACCGTGGACAGATAGACATGGCGAAACTATAAGGGTTCCTTGTTTACTAAGGAACCTTAAAAGATATGTTATTTTTCATTATATTACTTGTACCGAGTGGGTTAAGGCGAAGATATAGGCAAATGGCCTTGAAGTGTGAAATAAATTGTTAACTCGTAAATATGGTGATAACTTCCATATTGCTCTACGTCATGCACTAGATAGCCCTTTAAATTATTTAATGAACTGCCGTTAAAACTATTATTGGTGATCCGTCTAGCTTTAAAACTTGCCGTGGCTACTTTTGGCAAGTTTTAAAGCTAGACGGACTAATGTAAATACTTTCAACGGTGGTTTATAAAACAATTTAAAGGGCTATCTAGTGCATGACGAAGAGCAATATGGAAGTTATCTCCATATTTACAAGTTAACAATTTATTTCAAATGAGGGCGCCATTTTAAGGTCATTTGCCTATATCTTTACCTTAAGTCATATCTCAGACATATTATAAATGCGAATGTTTGTAAAGATGATATTACCTAGTGACGGAACAGATTAAAATGATTTTTTTTTTTTTTTTTTATTTATTAATGGCTTGATTTTGGCAAGTTTTAAAGCTAGACGGACTAATGTAAATACTTTCAACGGTGGTTTATAAAACAATTTAAAGGGCTATCTAGTGCATGACGAAGAGCAATATGGAAGTTATCTCCATATTTACGAGTTAACAATTTATTTCAAATGAGGGCGCCATTTCAAGGTCATTTGCCTATATCTTCACCTTAAGTCATATCTCAGACATATTATAAATGCGAATGTTTGTAAAGATGATATTACCTAGTGACGGAACAGATTAAAATGATTTTTTTTTATTTTTTTTATTTATTAATGGCTTGATCCAGTAGGATCCTATAGTAGAATAGTGTAGGATAGAATACGCAGTAGCGTATTTAGCCAGGAACAAGTTAATAAAACGTGGGAAATTCTTTTTTCCTAACAAGTTACAATCAAAGGTTGGTGTAGGCCTTTGATTGCTGGGAGCTTCTGGCGACAAATATATACCAGTCCACTGGTTTTCATAGCCAATTGAGTGGCTGACGACGCGCGCGACGCCCGAAGACGGCGCCCACACAGTCCGCGAAACAAATATCACTACAGCCGTACTATGACTGTCCGTCCACTTTAACATGTTTCACATATTGTTCATGAGCATGAGCATTTATAACACCAAACAACACCAATTTCAAATTATAGTCTACTAAAATCAATTTGCAAAACAATTTAAAGAAAACATGAATTTTAGGTATTTAACAAGATACCTAATACTTAAAAAAACTAAAATCTGACTACGCAAAAATTCTTACCATAAAATACGATTATCCAGTTAATGCAAGCAAAGCAACAGGTAATATTTTATATATTTTTGAAATGTTTAGCACATTTCAAAGGGAGGCCGCCTGCGCGCGTAGTTATAATGTAGTTACATTTTCGATACCTAAACGGGGACCTGTGTCAGATCCTTATAACTTATAACAGGCCTGTGCCTGTTATAACTTATAAGGATCTCAAATTTTTAATTTTTTATTTATTTATTTATTTACAAAATTTATGTACACAACATACAAACAAAGGAACTTACAAATTAAGAAAATAGAGTACATAGGTACTGCTTATTTCATAAGAAATCTCTTCCAGCAGACCCAGGAGAGGAAAATTGAAGAAAACAGGTAGTAGGCGTGTACAAAAGACTATAGTTACAAATACATATAAGTACTTATCTAAAATGTTAAACATACATATACATATACAATACATCAATAAACATACACACATATTATACATAAATACATATACATATAAATACCTAACTATAAACAAATGCATATATAGTATATAGGTATACTATTCATTACGTTACTCTTTTACTCTCTTCCTAAAAACAGGGAAAGATTTGGAGTCTCGTATAATGCGTGGTAGTGAATTCCATAATTTTACCGCTTGAACAGAAAAAGAGTTTTTTTTCTATTATTTTAAAATAAATAGTTTTGATTTTATTTAAGAAAGAAGACGAAAATTGACCATTCCCCCACCTCTGATCTCCGAAACTACTGGGCGTGATACATTACTGCCTCCGCTAACTAGGAGTACGTAACTACGAGTAGTTTATTGTAAAAGCGCCAGTTGCCTTCAGAAAAAGAACTTTCAAAAGCAGGAAAGCTTTTTGATCTTTGCGCTTACCATATTTTTTAAGATTTCAATCTGAAACGAGTAAATATAACTTGTCAACATGAATGTTATAATTGTAATTTGACTAGATAGGTATATAAATATATAAATGTCATGTAAACATTTTAAATATGGGTCATATGGTAACCTGAAATAAATTGTTTTTTTTTATTTATTTATTATTATTTATTTGTAAATAATGTGCTTGTTGGCTGTGATTTTAGACCAAAGGTAAATAGTCAAGCCTGGTTTTTCATATACTCCATTTAGGGCACGGGCCTTAGAAGATACCAATTAGCTTCCTTAGAAATATTCGTATACAACGTGGAAAAGACATTAGCGTAATAAATTATTAAGTTAAGTTCGCCTATTGTTCTGTACAATTTGTATTTGATGGACAATAAAGATTTTAAAAAAAAGCACAGGCTATGCTAGAACACTACATCATTATCATCATCATCCAAGCGTATTCCCGGTTGCATCCTCAGCGGTAGGTAATGCTTCACAACCCGGGAACCGCTACTTAACCTAGGTGATTTGACGAGGTTGGTTTAACACAGAGCGACTGCCGTCTGACCTCCGCTACACAAAGGGTAGACCAGTACTAATCCTAGGATAGGTATACTAAAGCACTACATACATATAAAAAAGTTAAATAAGTAAAGTTAAAATAAACATAATTTTGAAAAAACAATTCTCATCGATTTTCATAATGTTGGAATAGTTTTCTCGAAAACTACTGAGTGGATTTCAATGATTTTTTGCATACTGTCATTAAATATTACCAGGCCTGTGTCACTCCCCGTTTAGGTATCGAAAATGTACCTACATTATTACTAAGCGCGCAGGCGGCCCCTCCGGCTGGTAAATTCAGTTATACGAATCGTTTGTCCAGAGTAATAAGAATGAAATTTGCTTGCAATGGATGTCTAGGTATCTATACGAAAAGGTGCTGAGATCTGCCACATTGAGTAGATATTTCTTTGAATTTCTTTGCTGAGTGAGACTTCTGTACATTAGTATTATTTATTCTGTGATATTACTACAAGTATCTACTTTATAAGCTTGTTAAAAATCAAATGAATTAACAATTAACATTGATAGAAATAAGATAAGATTGACATTTTTATTTAAGTTTTTCAATAAAATCTGTCATTAGGGTTCCGTAGTACACAAGGAACCCTTATAGTTTCGTCATGTCCGTCCGTCCGTCCGTCTGTCTGTCTGTCCGTCCGGGCTCATACTCCGCCGCTACTGCACCGATTGTCACGAAAATTAGTGGAGAGATAGATATTGAAGTTCCAAAAGTTGGTTTTTAAAATTAGCCCCCCATTCAAGCCCATACAACAAAAATTAAATTTAAAAAATTAAATTGGACTAACCCTAACGTGTGGGGTATCGTTGAAAAGGTCCTTTAAAATGCAACAAAAACTGCTTTGAAACGATGTAGATCAAACCCCGTCTTGAGATAATCTAATACAAAGTTAAAATTTGAGGTGTCCCCCACTGTAACTTTTGAAATATTACTAAAATAATTCTGAAAAAAATGTGGTATATACCTCAAAGTATGTACTTTCAATTAAAACTATAGCGGTCTCGGTATCATAGATAGTAATTTTTTAATACGTCTTAAATCGTAAAATGTTACTTGCTGCTACGGAACCCTTCATGGGCGAGTCCGACTCGCACTTGGCCGCTTTTTTTAAATTTATTATTGTTTAATAAAAGTAAATAATAAATAATAATGTATTCGTATTAAACAATGAGAGTTACACATTTATTTTAAATAATATTGCGTGTATAACAATAATGAATTAAATATTGAATTATGATCAGGTCGAAAGGACGCCTCGTGATTATTTAATTATTCACATAGGTATTGAGAAAACAAAGCCATATATAAATAAAAGTGAAACAACAATGCAAAATTCTAAATTAATGTCAGTTTAGTGATTTATTAACTTTACAACAACTGTTGACGTCAACTCGTGTACGTCGCCTAGGAAGTACTCATTTAATTTTAATTTGAAGTCAATTTTATTTTCGATTTCTTATAAGTTGTTGACGTCAGATCAGTGGCGGCCTTAGGGAGTGGCGAGCAGGGCAATCGCCCAGGGCCTCGCTCTTGCAGAACCCGCGCAACAACCCAAACTGATTTATTTTTAAGTATTTTATATTTTGATTCCTTGCTCTTAGATAAGACACATATAATTAAATTTTTACAAAAAAAACAACCGACTAATTTTTTTTAGGAGTTTCTTCTATATCTCGAAAGTTCTTCATTATATCTTCACCAAATTAAAATAGAACCAACTTGGTAGTAAAGGCTATTAAATAAAAAAAAAATCATTAAAATCGGTTCACAATTGGCGAAGATATCGCGTAACAAACATACATAAAAAAAAAACATACAGTCGAATTGATAACCTCCTCCTTTTTTGAAGTCGGTTAAAAATAAAGGCAAAGTAGGCTTGTTCCTACGGCCGCGCGGAAAAGTACTGGCCATGGGGCTTTGCAATTTTTAGTGGGACCGGTGTTTTACCAGCCTGTTTGTTGTTGCTTGTTTTTTGGGTCAAATCTTGCAAGTTAATTAGCCACCGTTTACGATTGAGATGGAATTGTATATGCTAATGTAAATCAGATGACAATGGAATATCATTATGACAAGAAGCTGATCTGATGATGGAGCCGGAAGGTGGCTATAGGAACCCTGTAATAAAACATCGCAACCCCATCGAGTTTGGACTTACATTACACTTGTCTTGATAAGTTTTTACAATAAAAGCTTGTACTTAAAAAAAATTAATGATTTAAAGAGTACATATACCTACAAGAAACAATAATAAGTTTAGTGTCATTTGCTGGGCGCTATAGTGCAGAAGAAGCGACAAAATATGCAGCATTTTCTTCAACTAGATATAAAGAATGTGTTTGGTCGTCACAATATTATATTGAATAAATATTTTTCGTAGAACGTAGGTACATAACTTCATGATTCTTTGGAAGGATGACATTTATGTAGGAATAAAAAGTAATTATTAATAAAAAAAAACCCGTCTGTGTAAAATGTTATTTTACAACATTTCTTATTCTGTATATATTTTTGTTATTCCCTTATAAAATCCTTTACTTTGATACTCCACTAAATAGGTTTGTATAAATCAAAATTTTAAGACTTAAATTGAAGCCAAAAAACAGCCATTTTGTTTTTGAAGTGAAAACTTCTGAGATGGGAAAAACCATTGAACTCGCGACACTGTTACCGTAACCGACATCACTTTTTGTTCAAGTTTTCACTTCTGTCGGCACTCCCTGAGTGCCCCTGTTTTTTTAAAATTTTATTTTAATATACCTACTTCCACAGTGCCACTCTTACAATTAAGACCAATGTAATCACACTAAGCTAAAATCCACTACGAGTATGTAGTTTATGCTGCAGAGCTTGCCAAAGAAATACTCATACCTACATAGGTATACAATAGACAAACATAACCCTATTTTGGCATGTCCAAATAAATAAAGGACCAAGGAAATAAAAACGTAGGTAATGTATAAAAGGTAATCAGTGCAGGTTGAATGCAAGCTTAGGTGGCCGCAATTTATGATGCTTGAGTTACTGCAAGGTAAAAGTTGACGGAATAAGGGCACTACCAGTTGGACCAGTTTAGCGGCAAAACAAAATTCATTTCTTTGATATCCGGATCTGTTGGCAACGCAGTGCCACGCCAAGTCGAGCAAACTACGAAAAACACAGCCGTACTTATTTTTCTCAAAGCCATTCGAGGTACTTTTGACGCCTTTGTCATGTTTAATGCTGGTCTAGGAGAAACGGAAAAAACCTAAAATGTACCAGCTGCTTCTCTTCCCGCGCAGGCCATCAGAATCGATCCGAGGGAATGGGTAAAAATGCTAACCAGGTTAGCCTGGCAATCTATCGCTATTTCGATTGCTTTTCCACCTTCTTGCCCACCGTCACGCTAGAAGCGGCCTTCGGGTCATGCGGCCCACTCTGCCTGATTAGGGCCACAAAAGCCAAAATGCTCTGTCTGCCCCATTTAGGGATAAAAACATGATTGTGTGTGTGTGTGTTGAAAAAAAATGAGAATGTTGAGAATCTACTGCTAAAATTGTGTTGTATGTATATGCAGGCAGTAATGACAGCCACATGAATCGTGCGTGACTATGCACTTTTGTTTTATGTATGAGCATCTTGCTTGAGCGGCTGGAGTCACCTTAGTCACCACCAATTTAACATCGACTTTTGTAATGCTAGGTACCAGGCAGAAATGATGCAATCAAACAAACAAACGTCATATGCACGTCGCCGTGGAGCCGTTGTATCATAGCATAGCTAATAAACTAAAGATTCCTTAATCAAAGTTAAAACTTTTTATAAAAAAAAGTCTAAAGACTTAAGTCCGTACATGCATGATACCTACTGATTACATCCCACAAGATATATAAGACGAAAAATAATTTTAAAATATACTGGCCAAGTGCGAGTAAAGCTCGCGTGAAGAGGGTTCCGTACTTCTTATAGGTTTTCCTGTAAAGAACTATCTGTATTTTTGAAGTAAAAACTTCTTTAGCGGCGTTGTGCACTTTTTTTGTAATGGGTAAAAAATGTTAAACTCGCGTCAGGACACGTGTCCTGATCGAAAATTCATAAGACGGATGGAGAGTAGACAGCCGGCGCGGCGTAGGAGAGGAAGTATCCCCCTCTCTTTCTACGGTGCGGCGAAAATGTATGCCTGCGCTTGCTGTTTCGTTTAGCTGAGAGACAAACTTTTTAATGTAATATTAGGTCCTTACATATGAAATTGCCGTTCAGTATCAAAAAAGTGAAACAAGTTTTTTTTAATGAAATTATTATTTAATCAATCGAAGTATGCGCCGTTGTTATCGATACACTTCCGCCATTTTATAGGCAGATCATTGATACCTTTGGAAAAAAAATCCTGGGAGCGAGAGTCTATGAACTGTTTGAAGGCGGTTTTGACTGCCTCATCAGATTTGAAATTTTTTCCTTGTAAAAAGTTATCCAAATTTTGAAAAAAGTGGTAATCGGTTGGGGCAAGATCTGGAGAGTATGGTGGGTGACGCAGAGGTTCCAGTCGCAGCTCCTCTAACTTGGCGATCGTTTGATGTGCAGTGTGTGGTCTAGCGTTATCCTGAAGGAGCAGTGGGCTAGAGCAATTCATCAGTCTCGGTTGTTTAATGGCGAGCTTTTCCATCATTGTTTGCAATTGTTGGCAATACAAGTCTGCAGTAATCGTCTGGCCTGATCTCAAGAAGCTGTAGTGGATAACACCAGCACTGGTCCACCAAACACTAACCAGAATCTTCTTTTTGGTCAGTTTTCGCTTAGGGCAAGGTTTTGCCGGTTCTCCAGGGTCAAGCCATTGTGATGATCGCTTCCGATTGTCGTACAGGATCCATTTCTCATCACAAGTCACGATACGGTTCAAAATCCCCTCATTATTGTGGCGATTAAGCAAAGAAACGCAGCAAACAACGCGTGTTTGTTGGTTTGCTTCAGTCAATTCGTGCGGTACCCACTTTTCGAGTTTTTTAATTTTTCCGATTTGGCGCAAGTGGATAAGTATCGTTTTGTCACTTACGCCGAAGGCTGCTGCTAATTCAGAAGTGGTTTGAGATGGATCCGCTTCCACTATCGCCTTCAATTCTTCGTTATTCACTTGAGTATCAGGTCGTCCACGAGGCTCATTGTGTAAATCGAAATTTCCATAACGGAAACGTTGAAACCAAAAACGCACCGTTCGTTCGTTAGCGGTGCCTGGTCCATACACGTCGTTAATTCTTCGAGTCGTTTCTGCAGCACTGGTGCCACGGTGGAACTCGTATTCGTAAATACCGCGAATTTTCAATTTGTCCATAGTTGTTGTTATAGCAATGTTGAAACTCAAACAAATGATGTTAAAACAAATGAAATACGAATTTTAAAACGATATTTTTCTGGCTTTATTTCGAAATAAATTTGAATTTGGAATTCCTAATGAAACGCAAGATATTTGATTTTAAAGTTGCCAGTATTGAAAATCGGCAATTTCATATGTAAGGACCAAATATAAATTGTCATGTTTGTGTACGATAGCGCAATAAATAAATATTTTATTCTACCACATAAATGATAGTACTTTTATACTGATAATTAAAGCAATTCGTGCAAAATTATTCCCTAACCATTCCAAAATATAAAAAATGTACAACGTTAATATTCAAGATTTCACTTCCGCCGGCACTCCCGGAGTGCAACCCGTCGTTTTTTCCAAAGTTTAGGCTCAGTGGTTTCAAAGATAAGGGGGGATGGTAATTTTATGCACTTTTTCTTAAATAGATTCAAAAGTATCGATTTAAAAAATTATCAAAGTAGTGGAGGCATGTGGAGGTTTAAAGACCTGATGTTGATGCATGAAAATTGTTTTATGGGAATAAATAGAGATTTTTTTTCGTATATCGCCTAGGGAAAATAATCTAACACACTGTACTTACTGATAAAATTGACGCACTGAAGAACATCACCCTGTACGATACACGCATGCATTGTATCTGCGTGTGCGTTTGTAATTAATTTCAAGGAGAATTAATGTAAGTGTGTTTGCAGAATATTTTATTTTATGCGTAAATCATTATTTGCTTGCCTAAGGAATTGATGTTTTAACGCGCCATTTTATTATAGTTTTATTACATCATATTGTGAGAATAAATAATTCCTAGGTACTGTAAATAAATAGGTATAAGTACTAAAACATAGACAAAAGCTATATTCTATGTTTAACTTAATAAATATAGGTAAGTATGTAGTTACAGTGCTGAAATTATTTAAGGTGCTGAACCGATATAAGATGAGTTTTTTTTTTAAATTTTGTGTTTTTCTTGATAAAAGTGTCATGCAGGTAGGTACTTGGAAGTTAGGGATGATTTACGTAACGTAAAACTTTTTGACAGTCCTAATAATATTTACTTTTTAGGGTTCTGTACCCAAAGGGTGGCAACGGGTCCCTATTATTGTATCTGCCCAGAGCCGTAAGACCCAAAGGGCTCTGTCTGCCCCATCATATTCAGAGCCCGGGGTGGGCTACTTAACCTAGGTGATGTGACGAGGTTAATGGTTTTTACAAAGAGCCACTGCCGTCTGACCTCCGCAACCCAAAGGGCCATACATAACCAATCTTAGGATAGGTTTTAGCAAACGCTAGATGGCGTTTGGGATCAGCCTTCTTTTTGGATAATCAGGTGATTCAAGCCTGTAATATCTTACCAGACTGGAAACAACTTTTTACAAAGTATGCTTCCCAAAAAGATTTGAACCCACGATCACAAGGCAACCACGGAGGCAGTCAATTCAAACGTCTCTGTCTACCCCGTTAAGGATAAAGACGTCATAGTGTATACGTAAGTATTAATTTACCGAGCGAGCAAGGTATCTAAATCGAATTGGCGGCGAAAACACATTGTTTGTTTGTATGTATGTATGTTTGTACCGCGATAACTGCCGAACCAATGGTCTGATTTTGATGAAATTTGGTAGGCATGTAGGAAATATCAATAGAATTTTCAAGTTCGTTGGGCCAGGCCTGTGTCACTCCCCGTTTAGGTTTCGAAAATGTACCTACATTATTACTATGCGCGCTGCCGGCCCTTCGGGGTGGTAAATTCAGTTAAACGAATCGCGTATGTCTAGAGTAATAAGAATGAAATTGGCCTGCAATGGATGTCTAGGTATGTAAACAAAAAGGTGCTGAGTTCTGACGTGATCTAAATTAAACCATATCGCTAACCACATTGAGTAGATGCACGTGAGTATTAGTCTCTATTCTATGGTTGGGCACCAAAATCGGTTCAGTAGTTTTTGAAATATTAAAAAAATGGTAAAAAATCACGAGGTCTAAGTTTGCGGCGAACTACTAGTTATTTTAAAAAGTAACATATACTTAAAAAAAGCTGTAAAAGCGCGATTGTTCCGTACTCCACGCCATAAGTGGTCGGTTCAACCTGTTCCTAACTGTTCCCGGGTTCGACGCCCGCGCCCGCGGTCCCGTAACCACGACACACTTTGGGACTGCATCCACTGCATTTGGCCATTTGGCAGAGTAGGCAACTGTCTAGGGGTCCGCATCGGCTAGGGGCCCAACGACCCTGGCAAGTATGGCCCATTTACATACAGTACAATTCACTAAGCCAATCCATTGTCCTAAATAGCTATGTGTGAATGGAGCCTTTCATTGGATTAGTCAAGTCAAAATCATTTGTGACGTTCCACGGCCAAAAGTACCTTGTGAATATTGGCGCTGGCTACGCCTGATGCAGATAAGCTAAATTTTGCTCCCGCTTTCACGCACTTTTACTTTAGCCGAAGCGAGACAGCGAGCCATGCGGGGTGAAAAGATCGCGTAGGGGCAATGAGGCTGGTTTACGCGTTTCTGGTTGTACAAAGAACATTTAAGAGTTATTTAAAAAATAAGACATATGATGGCTGCCTGAAGGAAAGATAAAAGGTAGAAGAGGTCCAGGACGACCAAGAAAGAGCTATGTAGACCAACTGAAAGAAAAAGCAGGGGTCATGTCGTATCAAGCACTAAAAAGTAAGGCAGAGAACCGAGAAGTTTGGCGCATACTCCACCGACAAGAGCCACTAAGCTCTTAAATAAGAAGAAGAAGAAGATGGCTGCCTTGTTTAATACAATTATATAGAAATACAATAATTTATTGTATTTCTTGAATACTTTCTGTTTTAGTATAATTCTGAGGTGATTCGGAGGCAACTTAGCAATTTTTTTCTATCGAGAAAATTCTAAGCAATCGTGTTTTTGAAACATATAATGTATAGAGTTAGTCCTGACCTTTGCTGTGTTTTTATTTCAAAGTGAGTATTTCGTTAATATTGATAATATTTTAGATCGCTCTAAGTACTATCAGGGTCATGCATACGCGATCTTAAGACGTTTAGAAAAACAATTCGTACAATTAACTTAGCTTAAATAAACACAATGTCGTAAGTGCCAACATCCGTAAGGTACCTTTCGTGGAACGTCACATTTACTTATCTTTGGATGTTTGTATCACTTGATTTGCACTTGATAATTGTCATTTTTAGGGTTCCGTACCCAAAGGGTGCAAACGGGACTCTATTACTGAGACTCCGCTGTCTGTCCGTCTGTCCGTCTGTCACAGCTAGGGCCCTATCTCTTGAACCGTAATAGCTAGACACCTAAAATTTTTACCGATTATGTATTACTGAGCCCGCTATAATAACAAATACAAAAATAAAAAAAGTTGAAAATAAAAGGGGGTCGTCATACAAAAAACGTGTTTTTTTCAGCGTTTTTATCTCGATCTGTCACAGGGCTCTATCTCTTGAACCGTAATAGCTAGACACCTGAAATTTTCACCGATTATGTATAACTATGACCACTATAACATAAAAAATTATAATAACATAAAGTTAATAATTAAAGGGGGTCGTCATACAAAAAACGTATTTTTTTAGCGTTTTAAAACATTGTACGAAGCTACGGAACCCTTCATCGCGACTCGCACTTGCCCGTTTATTTCTTTTGATTTCATCAAAGTTGTTGACGTCACATCATTTACTTACAGCTAAGTTTAGTGCCGCTTCCTAAGCGCAAGTGCAGAAGAAGAAGAAGAGGCAACAAACTGCACTGCAGCATTTTCTCCAAATACGTCAACTTACATTGACTGTTTTATTGTCTTGGTCTTTGTCCTGAAGACAATCCATATTGCAGTGGAATGACTCCATTCACACGAAGCTATTGACAGGACAATCCACTAAGACAATGGATTAGCTTAGTTAAATTGTCCTGTGTGTAAATGGGCCATTATTTAGTTTTGGCGAGCCATTGCCTCCCGATTCTTTTTTTAGCACGCCAGTCCTGAACTGGTCTGGCAGCTTGTTAGCTGGACTGCCAGTCCAGCTTGTTTCGGTCCAAAATGCAAAATCTTGCATTTTATTCTACTCGCCCTCCTGCTATAGCGCTGGCGTTTTTTCAATTCAATTCAAAATATCTTTATTATCATAGGATATTTATAATATCTCTTAATAATAGTCACTTTGTTTTTTTTTGCACAAATGTTGACGTCAAATCGTTACTTAAAGCTAAGTTTACGCCGCTTCCTAGGCGCAAGTGCAGAAGAAGCGGCAACAAACTGCACTGCACGTTTTCTCCAAAGACGTCTACTAACAAACTAAAAACTTAAAATTAGTTATATAGATGGACAGAGATTACATTGTTTATTATGTCATAATTAAATTGAATTATAAGAATTACGAAATTTAAAATAATGTCAATTTGTAAATTTAGTATCTACCAATGTACCTAAATTATGACATGTCTAAATATACAAACCTTTAAGAGGGACCCGCGCCAAGCTCAAGCCAGACCTTTTTGTCTTTAAGATAGTCATCGGTCCTATAATAAGCCTTCTCACAAAGTTGAATAATTGACCGAGCGAGCGAAGCGAGCGAGGGCTATAATTCAAGTTGGGGCGAAAACACATTGTTTGTATGTATGAATGTTCGTTACGCGATAACTACCGAACCGATGGTCCGATTTTGATGAAATTTGATAGGCATGTAGGAAATATCAATAGAATTTTCAAGTTCGTTGGGCATCAAAATCGGTTCAGTAGTTTTTGAAATATTAATAAAAAATCGCGAGGTCTAAGTTCGCGTCGAACTACTAGTTTGACTCTTATGTATTATGTGCTACCAGTATAGTATTGTTGAGTTAGTATCCCATAATACAAGTTTAAACTTACTTTAGGGCTACCTCAATTAGTGTGATTTGTCCCTATTTATTACTAGTAGTTCGCCGCGAACTTAGGCCTCGCGATTTTTTATTAATATTTCAAAAACTACTGAACCGATTTTGATGTCCAACGAACTTGAAAATTCTATTGATATTTCCTACATGCCTACCAAATTTCATCAAAATCGGACCATATCGGTTCGGCAGTTATCGCGGAATAAACATACATACATACAAACAAACAATGTGTTTTCGCCCCAACTTGAATTATAGCCCTCGCTCCCTCTGTCAATTACTTATTTTTAAACTTAGTTAATCCAGCTGTTGTGGAGCCATGCTGGGTGAATCCGAGAATTTCGTCGTGAATGGTAATGACGATGCAAAAATAGTAATGATAACAGGTAATGGTGATGATATTAATATTAATAATCCTATATTACATCATTACCATTTGACTGTTATTATTACCATTTTTACATCGTCATTACCATTTACTCGGATTCACCCTGCTGCCTAGGGGCACGACATTGTTAATCTGGACCTGTAGGGTATCTTTCTGCACATGTAGAGATTTTTGTTTAGTCTCACTAATTTCAACTGAATTTCTACAACCATACTACGAGTACTAGTACTACTGCGACCGGTGTGAACACACCGAAGTTCCGCAGTAAATTTATTGCTTAAAAACGCGACGTAAGTTCGGCAGTGTGTTACTAGTAATTCAAATAGCATTGCAGGCGTAATTTTGAAGTTCAGTAACGCAACTTCAGCTTAAACCTTTGTATCATTAGTTCCATTTCATCTTTGATGGAACCTTTGGCCGATTTTCAATAGGATTATTTTTTAGTTAGCACCGGGCCACCTCCACTTTATAATTATGTAAAGTGTACACGAATATTATACAACGTGGAAGGGACATACCCGTAATAAATTGAACCACGGGCTATACTATATTATAATGAAATTAAAATAGCAATCAAGTAACCAAAAAAAAAATCGTCATTCCCATACAAATCGCCCGGGCGGCTGAACACTTTTGTATGAAAATGCCGATTTTTTTTTTGTTATTTGGCTGTTATTTTTATTTCATTATACTTGAGTGATGTAGTATAGACCGTGGTTCGATTTATTGCGGATATGTCCCTTCCACGTTGTATATAAATGTATATTTACTTATTTGGTACATAAGTATTATTCATTTATATTCATATATTTTTATATCAAAACTGTATTTCATGTCACAATTTTATTAATCAAATACAGAAGCGTCTCGTTATAGATTCAGATAACTAGTTCCAACCATAAAAAAAATATACCTAAACAGATCGCTATCATAATAATTACAGTTGATGGTAAAATATCCGGTACAGTATTGCGCATAGTTCGACGCACGACTTAATTGAAATAAATTCCTATTTATATAATACGGTTATAAGTAACTTCCAAAAATATTTGATATTAAAACTAGATTAAAAACTAAATTAAAATTGAATTGAAAGATCTAAATGTTGTTCATGTGGCATGGTGCCAAGAAAACTGGCTGCATTCCCGTGCTGAATGGCTACTGAAATTCTCTGCGCGAGATATGAGCCAGCCCCAGCGGCGTCGACGAGCCGAAGAGTAATTTTTTAATAAATTTCTATAATTCGGCAGTTTCCTGGGTCAAAAATAAATTATTTGGTACTGTTGTGAGAATAAAACGTCACAAAATATTGCCACTCCACTTGTTATTGATGATCACATCCAGCTTGAAGTTTTGAACGTGATTTTAGATTTATCAATTCAGAAAAGCGCTATTTGACTCCAAGAAACTATGACGTCACAGTCCAATATTTCATAAAAATCTCATAGAAAATGTTTGTTTTGACGTTAAGAAAAATTTTTTAAATTTATAATTATGTTTTATTTGTATTTTACTGATGCAAGGATCAATGTTTCATCAGTAAAAGCAATTAGTTATTTAAAAAATATTTGTCACAACAAGCTTTTATCTAAAACAATGAAATAAAATGTATAATGTGGTCTTCAAGACGAATCAATTGAGCCCAAACTCGGAGGGATTATGTTGTTTTACCAGAGATGCCCTGGCCACCTTCCGGCTTCATCATGAGATCAGGTTATTGGTGCCATAATATTACATTGTCATGTCTCTTACATGAGAACTTACATGAGTATGTGAAGTTTCAGCTCGATGTGATAAAGGAAAGTGGGTCTAATTTAGCTTGCAAATTTTGATTATAGACATACATACAACTAAATAAAATTCAATTGAATTAATTTATTGCCTTTCATAATGTGTCAGTTCTAACTTATAATTTTTTATAATAAATTGTCAGAAACGGTCCTTGATATGCCAGACAGGAAATTCAAAGCCTATGTAAAGAAAGTACTTTGTGAGAAGGCTTATTGTAGGACCGATGTTAAAGACAAAAAAGTCTGGCTTGAGCTTGGCGCGGGTCCCTCTTAAAGGTTTGTATATTTAGACATGTCATAATTTATATACATTGGTACATACTAAATTAACAAATTGACATTATTTTAAATTTCGTAATTCTTAATAATTCAATTTAATTATGACATAACAATCAATGTAATCTCAGTCCATCCATATAGCTAATTTTAAGTTTGTTAGTTGACGTCTTTGGAGAAAACGTGCAGTGCAGTTTGTTGCCGCTTCTTCTGCACTTGCGCCTAGGAAACGGCGTAAACTTAGCTTTAAGTAACGATTTGACGTCAACATTTGTGCAAAACAAAACAAAGTGACTATTATTAAGAGATATTATAAATATCCTATGATAATAAAGATATTATGTATTGAATTGAATTAACTACTAAAAGACACTGTCTTTTGTTCTATACTCGTAATAGCATACTATGAACCCAAAAGAGTATCGCAAAACCAAGCGAGTTTTATGACATGCATTAATGTTAACAAAATAGGTATAGATAATTAAATAGTTTTTGTTTTCTTTTTTTGTCTTTTTTCCTTTTATACAACGTGGAAGGGACATAACCATAATAAATCGAACCGCGGTCTACGAGTATACTAGATCATTATAGTATAATGAAATTAAATTAACAGCAAAAAAAGGAAAAAAATATTTGGCATTTCCATACAAAAGTGAGCAGCCTGGGCGATTTGTATGGGCAGGTAGTTTTTTTGTTTTTTTACCTTTAATTTATTTTTATTAGTTATACTTTAGTGATTTTGTGTAGCCCATGCCATGGTTCGATTTATGGCGGATATGTCTATAATATTAAAATAAAAGATTGTAAATAATATAAAATTTAAAGTGCACGATGCGGCCAAGTGATCGCATTTAGTCGGAACTACATATATATCATGGTATCCCAAAGTTTATCACCAGTAAAATCAGTAAAATGAAAGTTTTATGTCACCGAAATTGGGGTACAAGTGGCCAAAAGGTTCCGCTCTAGGTACGGAACCAGTCTTTCCACTCCACGCTTCACCAGCCACGGCGCGCCATTGCGACATTAATATCAGATGGGTGGGAAGAATATTTGTGGATGTTTAAATCAATTAGAGGTCATTTGTCAAAGTTAAGAGATGACACTGTCTGTATAAATGAAGGAGTTGGTACATTCTAATTTTTTTTCTTTCCCAGACAGAAAAATATCCTTTTTTTAAATACATTATTTTTACACTGTGTAAAAACCAGTAACCTCATCAAATCACCTAGGTGAGGTAGCGGACCCCGGGCTCTAAAGCGTTACCGCGGAGGATGCCACCAGGAATACGCTCGGATGATGATAATGGTTGAAAATTACTCAATTTAAGGCAAAAACGCCTGCGTGTAATTGAGATATTTTACGTTATTAGGTAGCTGTGGGTTATTTTCCTACCAGGTTGTATAAAACCGCAAGAGGATGTAGGCACCTTGATCTCTTTGCATATCGGCACTTCGGAAGGATTGGCGAAATATTTAGAGGCTGTAAAATTGTTGGTACTATACTATAATCTTGGTGTAATGATCGCTAAAGTGGCCTATTACTATAAATACTAATTGGATGATTTATTTAATTTATACGTCCATGGCGGTCTTGAGATCATGTGCTAGCTTTTGTAGTTTATAATTTGCATTTTAAGAATAGAAATAATAAACACTAAATGTAAACAGAGAAATTTCAATTATTTTTAGCGCGTTGATGTCTTTTGAATGTAGAAGAGGTCACTCTGATTGCAGATGACAAACTGCGTTATTATATTTAATAGAGATACAATATCGAAGGACCTAGTAAGAAGTGCGTTTTAAATCAAGAGGAAATAAATCATCTTCGTCTGAGTGCGTTCCCGGTTGCATCCTCAGCTGTGCTGCTTCGGAGCTTTTTCTTCTCTAAATATAGCGTGCATGTCAATGGTCACCCAAGGATGCCAAAGACCTTGCAAAATGGAGAAGAAATAGCCGGAAATATTATAAATGATTTGGCTATAGTTTTACGACCTTGGCTATAGTTTTATGACGTCAATCATCTTTGGAAATGTATTTGTGCGAAAAGTTTTATAACCTTTATGCTTAATCCTTTAGTCGCCTCTTACGACATCCACAGAAAGAGATGGAGTGGTCCTATTCTAACCCGGAACCACACGGGTAGGAAATGAATCATACATGTTTACAGAAAATCTCTATTATATTTGTTCATCTTAGCGCGTTCCCGGTGACATCCTCATTGTGCTGCTTCAGAGCCCGGGGAGCGCGTAAAATACATTGTAATAAAGATGTGGACTAAAAAATATTTTTATCTCATTATACCCAATATAAAAAAATATTGTGTACGCATTTTTCTTTTTTATAATAATTACGAGTTCGACTTGAACAGCGTATTTAAATTCTAAGCCTAATATAAAAAATATTGTATTTATACGTATTTTTTCTTTTTTATAATAATTAGAGTTCGACTTGTACAGCGCATTTAAATTCCGCATGACGCCGCGTCACGATCACTCCGATACTCCGAATCACCCCCACTCGGAAACTTCGACGCGTTGTATCTTTGTGAATTTCCACTACATTGATAAACTGAAAAATGTGGGTCCATTATTTTTAGATAATTTAACTGACAGCCTAAATAAAAATACTATTTATTCAGCATATTCGGAATGGTTTAGTTACAAAGTTTCTGAATGAATAAGTTAGATTATTTATTATTACGTAATAATTAATGTTGTTTCTGACTGCCTCCGTGGTCCAGTGGTCAAGGCGTTTGCCTTGTGATCCGGAGGTCGTAGGTTCAAATCCCACTGGGAAGCTTACTTTGTGAAAACTTGTTTCCAGTCTGGTTAGGATATTGCAGGCTTGAATCACCTGATTATCCGAAAAGAAAGATGATTCCGTGCTTCAGAAGGCACGTAAAGCTGTTGGTCCCGAACGCCATCTAGGGTTTGTTCGTATCCTAGGATTGGTTCTGGTCTACCCTTTGGGTTGCGGAGGTCAGACGGCAGTCGCTCTGTGTAAAAACCAGTAACGTCGTCGAATCACCTAGGTTAGGAAGCACGGCGGACCCTGGGCTCTGAAGCGTAACCGCTGACGATGCAATCGGGAATACGCTCGGATGATAATGGATTAATGTTGTTTCTCTTATTTCAGTTCGATGAGTTCGTGCGCTCGCTGCAGGTGGAGCCACACTCACCTCTCTTCAGGCTCGTCACAGACGGACAACCACCTCTCAGGTACTACTCACTCACTATATCCTTAGGCTTCGCTCGCGACGGGTTCAGTCAGACGGGTCAAAACACGTCGCGGGCAAAGAAATTGTATACAATCTAGAATGCTTACGAAGTGGCAAAGCCGCCCCTAAAAAATGTACCTAGTTATAGCTCTCCCCTTCTAATTTATTGCACTAACAGTTTGCGGGAAAGGGACGCCTATAAATTTAGGTACATTTTTTGGGAACGTTAGGTATTTAAACATAAGCATTATGAAATGAGCTTTATGTGCGTGGCATTAAGTTTAATTTTCAATGTTGTTTTTTTGAGATTATTACTCGTAATTATTCTAGATTGTATTATAAATTCTTTGGTCGCGGGTTTCTGCTTAACCACAGATTAGCTTAACGCAGTTTCAAGCCTAAAGCTTGTAACATGGACTGAATTTGCTCCAAAAACTTGTCTGGTGGTTAAAAAGTCCTTTATAGCAGCGAGTTCCATTTGTATGAGAGAGTATACATACATCTTGACTGAACTAACCTTGACAAAGAAGATCTACCGAAAATTTACAATGAAAAGGAAGTTAGTCCCGAAAGAATAACCTAAGACCTCCATTTGCACAGAGATGCTAATCGCTGTTTCCTTTCTGATAAAACTCTGAGCAAACAATAGGGCTCTGTTGGGGCAGGTCATTGTGGGTTATTGGTATTAAGACATAGATTCCCGGCGATAGTGATACTCGTAGCAACTCGAGCGCATCCGCCATTAATATGCGCTCCGTTTCCACTGACGCACGACACGATATGCAAAAGAACCACTTCAAAATTGAAATAAGTTCTCAATCCCTCGTTCAATGACTAATTAATTTTAAAAATGTAACTGCATATCTATAGATTATGACATTATTGTTTGACTACCTTGGACCACTTAAAAGTCCGACTTAGCATATGTAATTAATTATTTTCGAATGCATATTAACATTCATACTTTATATATTCATATCATACATTTTTAAATTGTTTATTTATATATAAAATTATATAAATTCATAATCTATCAAAACTGAACTAAATTAAAACTAAACAAACTAAAATATTATAAGTTAAATTAAAACTAAAAATATCATTATTAGTCAAATATACCACCCGGGACAGTACCAGGCTCAAAGGTACCCATTATACTACTTTTTATATTCCATATTAAATCGATGTAAATTAAATAGTTCTGACAATTGTATCGCCACACCCAAACTGGGTACATGTAGTACTACACCGACATTTGTCATCTTATATTATGCAACATGTTAACGAAAAGCTTCATAAGAGAAAAGATTTTTCGAAAAAAAAATAATTTTTTTTTTCATTTATTCATATAAATGATTATGATTAAAATTTTAATCATAATCATTTATTCATATAAATGATTGATTAAAATTTTTTTTTTTTTTCGTGAAATCTTTTCTCTTATGAAGCCCAAAGTCAATGGGGTTGCGTCGTTTTATTACAGGGTTGCTAAAGCCACTCCGGCTCCATCATCAGATCATCTATTTGTCATACTGTATCATCATCATCATCACTCGCAGCCTTGAACCTCCTACTGCTGGGAATAGGCCACTCTCAATTAATACCATTTATCACGGTCTTGAGCTACTCTCATCCACGTTCGACCCGCGAACTTTCTGATGTCGTCAACCCTTCTTGCTAACGGACGACCCACGCAATCTGTTAATATTTTGTTGTATACATTGTCTAAATTATAACATTTCAACGTAATCTTTCAAATATTCAAAATTAAGTTATCTTGAATATATTCTAGGTCAAGATTTAGGCAAATGGCCTTGAAGTGGCGCCCTAATTTGAAATAAATTGTTAACTCGTAAATATGGAGATAATTTCCATATTGCTCTTTGTCATGCACTAGATAGCCCTTTAAATTATTTTATGAACCACCGTTGAAAGTACTTACATTCGTCCGTCTAGTTTTAAAACTTGCCTCCGCTAAAAATGGCAACGGCAAGTTTTAAAGCTAGACGGATCACCAATAATAGTTTCAACGGCAGTTCATAAAATAATTTAAAGGGCTATCTAGTGCATGACGAAGAGCAATATGGAAATTATCGCCATATTTACGAGTTAACAATTTATTTCACACTTCAAGGCCATTTGGCTATATCTTCACCTTAAGTACGAGTTGGTAGTCAGGATCAAAGTATCACAGGTCGAGTTGACAGGGTCAAGTTTCAAGAAGTCAACTTGTCGTAAATGTACAATTGTACACTAATTGTACGCAGCTCTGACTTTAAAGGGATGTGTGTTTATGAAAAGCTTTTATTTTATTTGACACATTATTTTGTATGTACGAGTATGTATGTTTTAACCGACTTCAAAAAAGGTTAAAGTTATCAATTCGTCGATTTTTTTTTATGTAGAGGTACGAGTATGTTCCCCGATTACTCGAAGACGCCTGGACCGATTTAGAAAATTCTTTTTTTTTTTGTTTGAAAGGGTATACTTTTCAGGTAGTCCCATAGTAATTTTACTAAAATCGATTGTGTGGTTTGTTTTTTAAACGAAAATAACTAGAAAAAAATGTAATCTAAATATACTATTGTTTGAATTGTATAACAGTCGATTTTTTGGTTCTGAAAAAATATGTAGGTAAATAAATTAGACCTTATTGAAATCATTTAGAAGTTATTAAATGTAGGCTTAACCTTGCCCAGCGTGTTCATTGGATTCTGTGACTCTAAGTTTTGACATTGAGTTCTGTGAGTTTCTTTCGGCGTTTCTTCTCAGCAGTGGTCAATGAAAAATAAAGACCTTCAATAAGTGATATATTTAACCTACATTGAATAAAAAAAATTGTCTTTTGACTTTTTTTTACTTTTATTTTATTTAATATTTATTGCACAATGATCTAACGATTATAATACAAAAGGTACAACTTAATGCTAAGCATTGTCTACCAGTTCACCTTAGGGCCGTAGCAGACAAGGTAGTAAATGAGGTGCAAGTTTAACTACTTAAAATAAAGAATATACAAATAATAAAACATATATAATTCGTATAATTACATAAGATATATACACTATACATATATTCATATATAAATTCCATTAATCCATATACATATTTACATACTTAAAATAAACTTACATAAATATGAATTCATAAGCATAAAATAAATATACTTACTTAAATTATTGCAGCAAAGCTTTTTCGCGATAGTGTCGAATTACCAGCATTTTGAACTGATCCCGCGTCTGTGCTCTCATGATGTTATCGGGAAGGGCATTCCAAAGTCATACAGCCGTGAAGAGCATAGAAGCTGGAATGGAATTTTTAATGACTTGTAAATTATCCTTAAGAGGGCGCCTGATGTCAGTAATCTAAATTTTGCTCCCGCTTCCACGCACACAAATTTACTCTAGCCGAAGTGAGACAGCGAGCCATGCGGGGTGTCGGGTATCGCGGTGGGTCAATGAGGCTCGAGGAGAGTTCTGGTTTAGAGGTTTTTTTCGTTTTACAAAGAATATTTAAGAGTTATTTAAATAGTAAGACATATGATGACTGCCTTATGTTTAATACAATTATAATCCAAAGTTACAAGTTGTACTTCTTGAATACATTCTATTTTAGTATAATTCTGAGGTGATTTGGAGACAACTTCGCAATGTTTTTCTATTGAGAAAATTTTAAGCAATCGTGTTTTCGAAACTTATTATGTTTAGAGTTAGTCCTGAACTTTGCTGTGTTTTTATTTTAAAGTGAGTATTTTGTTAATATTGATAAATATTTAAGATCGCTCTAAGAACATTAGGGTAGTATGGGCTCTTAAATTCTATTTTTACTGTTTTTTTTGTGTTTTCGTGTGTGTAATTGGCCAACACTGGTGTTAGATTTTTCAAGCTACATCAGGCATCTAACTGACTAACGACAACATACAATGATGACAGCCGGGACCAACGCCTTTACGTGCCTTCTGAAGCACGGAGAACCTCAAAAAATTTTCGTACCAATTGTGGTCACCTATCCAAGTACGGACCACGCCCAAAGTTGCTTAACTTGTGTAAGCACTAGCAATGCGTACTCCCACCCAGCCACCGATCTCCTCGATTCTTACCGCTTTAAATCGTGACGTGCCGTTGTGTTCAATGGAAACGCACCGCCATTAATTCGTTCATGCATTATTTAGGGCACGTATGAAAATGAGGCGGACCACTATTTCCCGTGTTTGATCAGAGTTCACAGTGAATCGAATTCATAATTATTCTGCTATTATCTTTATCTGATCGTCTTTTGACCTTGATAGTTATCTGTGGTATATTTTGTTTACAAATATTTGTACAATATTGTACAATTTATAATAATTTAGCTGTTGTGTTCAAAAATATTTACAACACATAATTAGTTGTATCTACTTTTAGAGAGAATGTGTTTTTAAAAAATGTATGTCTCTTAATAATGTTTTAATTTTACCTAACTGAGCCCGAAGGAGAGTTTTGGTTCTCGAGTGTATACAGGCTGACTTTTAAACCACCAGCCAAATTTCTGGAGCAAGTTCAGTCCATGATACTGAACTACTTTCCAAAAAACTTAAATAAAAATTCGCCTTTTGATACAAATCAGCGCTCAGTCAAACGGATTTTCT
The DNA here is from genome assembly GCA_963576875.1 of Acrobasis repandana. Classification (NCBI taxonomy): domain Eukaryota; kingdom Metazoa; phylum Arthropoda; class Insecta; order Lepidoptera; family Pyralidae; genus Acrobasis; species Acrobasis repandana. Next base: position 9,134,724 of record OY756238.1, read on the forward strand.
AAGGCAGGACGAAAAATTTTCACCGATTTTTAGTAACTTTTTTTATAGAAAGCAGTTCAGTATGATGGACTGAACTTGCTCCAAAAATTTGGCTGGTGGTTTAAAAGTCAGCCTGTATGTATCTAAACTATTTAAAAAATGACGTAGTTTGGCGCCGAATTATGTCATTAATTTTTTTACACGAAACCTATAAAATTAAAATCAAAATAAAAAAAATTATAAATGGATAACAAAAATATATATATACAACTAAAATAATCAAAAATTTGTAATGAGAAATTCTAAATAACATCAAATAAACCTCGGTAATCCGAGTCTAGGCTCTCATACTTCTGTTATATCACACAATCGGTTTTCATTAATAATGAAATTACTCGTTTAATAGAGATGTGGACTGGGTCAAATAAATTATTTTGATAGAAGAAAATACTTAAGTCACAAAATAATGTCATTCACTTGTCATTGTATGTAGTCATCAAATCCAATAAGGAAGTGATTTTAGATTTATTAATGCAGAAAAACTGATATTAAGAGCGCTATTTGACTCCAAGAAACGTATGACGACACAGAAGACAGTCCGGTATTTCTTTAAAATCCCATAAAAAATGTTTGTTTATCTGATTTGACTAAGTACCTATTTGTTTGTCTTTACCTTTAATCATTGTTAATCTTTTTGCTTCCAGACAATGCTTGCACCCCGAGGCTTGCAGCAAGGAGCTCTCCTTGCCTACGTACTATGCGAGGTTCCACGACATCCGCAAGGAGTACGTCCGGGCGTACACGCTGCGCGCGGTGACGCCGCCCCGGGCCAACGCACCGCCGCCGCCCCCGCCGCCGGATCATCCGCAGTCGCTGCACGATATGTTGACTTGTATCCTTTGGAAATCAAAAATCAATTTAAGTTAATTTTGCTTTTATTTACAACATCGAAAAGAAGTATATTAAATTTCTTAAAAACTAAAATAAAAATAAAAACAATACTCACTACACTACACTACACTAATGTTTAAGTTGCAAAGAATGTAAAAAAGGAGGGTTAAAACGTCTCTCGATTGCATTCATGTCATACTTTACAAGTCAAGGAAATAAATTAAGAAAAAATATTTTGTTTGATAATATTTTTTTTTTCTTACTAGCTTATATTGCGAGAACTTATCAAGATAAATGTAATTAGCCCATAAACTGGATGGGGTTGCGTTGTTTTTATTACAGGGTTCCTATACCCTAGGCTTATATTCGGGTACCTTCCTTCTCCATCATCAGATCAGCTTTTTGTCATAATAATATTGCATTGTCATCTGATTTACATCAGCAAACAAACTGTACAATGGTCGTGACGTCATGTAAAATTTAAATACGCTGTATCTTCGTTAATATTGTTAGTCAACAAAAGAAAATATACCCCAAAAATACTTTGGCGTTTATATTTCACATCAGATCCACATGCCTATTCGTCTAGGGTCTAGGATGCACAAGTCATTCTGTAAATTTTCTTAACCACAAATATAGACTTAGGAATAGCGCCGTACACAGGAGAGAATTTCTACGCGGCTGAAGTTAAAGACATGGCCAGCATCATACAAAGGATAATTGCAGATGGTGAGTGTACATAAATACTTGCTTTTTTTATTGCCCGTTGTGTCTTTTGTTTCATTCGATTTTTCTCTTTTTGTTTTAAATAAATACTTATGATCAAAAAGGCATTTGAGCCATTGCAACAATAATAAATTCATCTGTAAGTTTGATGCCTAAAAATGTATGTTTGCCTCATTATTTATATCTAGCTAGCTGCAAATAGCTATATAAATCAATTGTTTTATTTAGCTGTTTTGTTTTTTCACTTCCTGAGCAGATATAACCTCGCTGGCTAAATTTAGAAGTCGAGAACAAAATATTTGTGCCTAAACTTGATGTTCCACATAATGTTGATGTTGTTTTTCTGAATAATACATTCCATATTTGTATATGGTTGGTGGAATAACCTGGGTCACTGCCAGACTAGTAAAAACCTCATTAAAGGACACATAATAACATAACACAACTTTCTTGGGGTGGTTTGCTATTGACCAATAAATACTGATGGCTTATTTTCATTGGTTGATAAGTAACTTAGTCTAAATACAGCACTCGGAGACTCCCCGTATGTGTGCTAATGACCAATGAAAGCCCACAAGTCGATACAGTGGTCGTGACGCCGTCTGCGGTTTTAATTCCTGCATACTGTACCTATATTGACTGTATAATACTCTATCGACTGCATACGGAAATCTCTTGCACCCCGAATGCGGGCTGTACCGACCAGTGAACATGGTTCTCCGAATGAAGGCCCTATTATGGCATGCGTTCCAGAAAGCTCCTGCACCCTAATGCGACCCAGAACGACCAATGAAAATAAGCCATTACCTAGTGTTCGTTCCCTACAATCTCTACAATGGTTCTTCTTAGACCACTTTATGTTTCTTGTACTGTTATGTTTTGATTATTCAAAATGATTCTAAGGACATGTTTCGTTGTTTTTCAGGTTTCCGGTTAGAATTGCCTGAGACGGTCGACTTAGTTTTAGAAACTGGTATTTGGTGAGTAGTTTTTTTTATCTAATACTACACTTAGTTTATTATTTTTATCATGTTGATTTGTTTTTATTTTTTAAGGACAAATTACATAGAATGAGCTAGCTCCAAGTTCCAACGTAAGTTCTACACTTTGTTAAGTTTGACGACCTCCGTGGCGTAATGGTTATTAACACGCCAATTCTACACTCCGGGGGTTCTGGATTCGATGAGCCAGGGGACAACAATATATCTGTACGTTCAGTGAAAACTGAGTTAACTCGAGTAATATCGGTTTTAATATTCTTACATATTCTGAATCAGAAAAAAAAAATGTTATTTTTCTGTCTTATTTTCATAGCCGTAGGGCTTAAAATGCCAAAGTTAGGATTCGTGTAAAGTGATATAAGAATCGGTTTTTTGAAGTTCCCAGTTTTGTTTTTCAATAACATTGCATTTAAAACTAGTTGAACTAAACTTTATTTTTAATTTTGTTTAAATTGATATAAACAGAATCATAACACTTATAAAGGACGGACGGAAAGGACGGGTACTCCGATTTGTGTATAGTGATATCTCTTTTTTTTTCGACATTATCAAAATAAAACCAGCATATTTCAAATGCTGTCATCGAAATTAACCTGTTTAATTTTGTGATTTTTCACTGTATTATTAGAGATCTCGTTTGTCTATAAAAACAGTAAATGTATATCATTTAGCACTAAAGCAAAGCAGAATGTGTAAAATGTTATAATGTGACTTATATTAATTAGCACAAATAAAATGTTGTTCCTTTTGTGTCAAACGACATAACTCAATGTTTTTAAATTTTTTATATTAAAAAAGAAGACGTAACGTAATATTTGTTTCAGTAGTTTATTGAAATGGATATTATCTATCAATAATAGAAACCAAAAATTATAAAACTTCCATAGAAATTGAGTGGGAATTTTTTGAAACTTTAAACTCGATTATCTCAAAACTATGATTTTTGACTTAACCCCGTTTTCACTGAACATACAGATATGTATTGAATCGTTGAGTCAGCATCCCATGATACAAGTTTGAAAAACTAACTTTGGGCCTGGCTCAATCAGTGAGATTTGTCTTTATATATTTATTGCGTTATGGGATGTAATTTCTGCGCCCCTTAAAGAGTCTGCCCTGTGCGCGGATACTGTTTCTGCATAGGTATAAATAGACCACATTTTATTACCAGGCTCTGCGAATATTGCTAAATCCCGGAAATAAGTTGATTGTTTGTTACTTGTCTATTATTTATGTTACAAATGATACATAAACAATGGGAAAGAACAGTTTTAAAAGCACTGGCATTATGTTGTGTAAGTAGTTAGTGTAATTAAATATAAACTCTTTACCTGCGTTTACAATAGTGTGAAAATAAAAAGCCACATTATTTATCAATCATTTTGCCTTTTTTGCGTAGCGATTTTTTCTCGAATTACTATGGTTAAAAGGTATTTTAATCTAAAACAAGGACAACTGTAATTAAATTATTTAACATTACAGAGAGTTGTAATTACATGTAATTTCACAGTGCAATTCACAGCGCCGTTCTTATTTAGTGCGTCATACTGACTACGATGTGAAATGTAAGCAACACGATATTTATTTAAACGCCTACCAACATTTGTACAGCAAAGCGATAGAGTACATTTCAAGTTTGACTAGGCGTTACGATGTAATTTTTCAAGATAACAGCTTAAATTACTAAATTAGTATAAATGTGTAGGTACATATCTCTCCAATTTTAAAAAATCTTGAGGTTTTGATAAGTCCTTTCATGAAATTGTATACCTTGGCTGGATTATTTTACACTTAATGTCTTTTATGCTTTGCCTCCAACACAAGTTTGTTTGTATTGTAACATGTCAGTGATAAAATTTTAAAAAGTAAGCAAGCATTTTGCCAGATCTAGAATCATTTTCGTCTCCAAATTGGAGCAAAATGCATGAAGTGCCTGCAAAAAACCGCTGCGTCCACAAAACGTTGGTTACTAAGAAAACAACGCTATTTGACACTCCGTCCTTTGTGAGTCGCATGAAGCAATACAGACGACTAGAGTGTGGCTTATTAAACTATATTAGGTATGTATATAATAATATCGCTAGTAGTTAGTAATTTTTACATAACAATAAGTTGAAAAAGTTTACTTTATTTAAATACCTAGGTATATATGTCCTATGTTTTAAAAGTTTAACTGAATTAAATTTTACACAACGCCAAGTTTTACACAAAAAGTTAAAAATCCAAAAACTTATGTAAATTTGTTTCATACCTATAACAAATAACAAAAAGCCATACAGCGTAAGTACACACGAAAGAAAGAATACTAAGAAGCTTACAAGTAACATAATCTAGTAGCCACCCTTGCCACCATTAGTAAAAAGTATATTTCTGTTTCAGAAGCAACGATTTTGTAAATAAACTTTGCTCTTATCCTCATTATCATTGAGTATCGTGTTCATTGATGCTAGCAGGCCAGTGGCAAATGTGCTATCCTTAATCAGTTATATATAAGTATACAGGGTGTAACAAAATATACTGAAACTTTTTAAAGGGTTTTAAATCGAAATATAAAAAATAATTTTTAACCTTTATGGAAAGTCAATAATTTATTTTTCATAATTCAATAGGTATATGTTTCTTGAGGAAAGTTATTCATTATCATGGACTGAATGTACCATTAAAATAGTTTCAGTATTCTCGTATTTTGTTAGACGTTATTAGTAATTTAAAGAGTGCAGTGCAGACGTTTTATGCAATTGACAGAAAAAAGCAGCCAAGTGCGAGTCGGACTTGAAGGGTTCCGTAGCAGCAAGTAACATAATATAAAAGTTCTAAAGGTAAATTGCTGTTTACGATTTATGACGTATTAAAAAAAACTACTTACTAGATCTCGTTCAAACCAATTTCCGGTGGAAGTTTGCATGGTAATGTACATCATATATTTTTTTAGTTTTATCGTTCTCTTATTTTAGAAGTTACACGAGGGGCACACATTTTACCACTTTGGAAGTGTCTTTCGCGCAAACTATTCAGTTTAGAAAAAAATTATACTAAAACCTCAATATCATTTTTGAACACCTATCCATAGATACGCTACACGTAAGGGTTTGATGAAAAAAAAATGTTTAAGCTTCAGTTCTAAATATGGGGAACCCCCTAAATTTATTGTTTTTTATTTTTTTTTGTTTTGTGTGGAACAGAATACATCTACTTACCAAGTTTCAACAGTATGGTTCTTATAGTTTCGGAAAAAAGTGGCTGTGACATACGGACGGACAGACAAACATGACGAATCCATAAGGGTTCCGTTTTTTGTCATTTGGCTGCGGAACCCTAAAAAGCAGTGCTTCTTTTAAATCAGTAGTGTTATACCGTACGAGTATAGCCGATTTATGGACTGCATATTTTATGTGAATTTAGCAGTTTGTGTGCATGTTAGTTATAAATAATAATTGCTTTTAAGGTGAATTTACCATTTCACCTTAACTTACAATTAAACAAAACTTTGTGTATAATCAACAGTTACAAAAACAATAATAGCAGGCCAGTTGGGATCTCTCTGCCCTGGGCTAGAATATCGATTTGCTGAAATCAAATAAGTTCTCTGCGTTCAGTCGTTTAAGTTATATGAGCAAAAGGCCAAATGACAAAGGACAATGACAAAAAATAAATAAATAAATATAAATATACATATAAGCACAAATCACACTGATTAAGCTAGCCCCAAAGTAAGTTTTAAACTTGTGTTATGGGATACTAACTCAACGACACTATATTTTATGATAAATACATATAATATATAGAGAAACACCCAAGACCCAGGAAAATTTGAAAAAGGCCATTTTCCAACTTGCCCTGGCTGGGCATCGAACCCAGAATCTCCGGATTAGCGGTCTAGCGTGTTAACCATTGCGTCACGGAGGTCGTCAAATATTTCAAAGTATAAGGTATATCATTATGATGGTGTGTATTTGATCATGTAGCGAAGTGCTAAGAAGGCAAACAACCCCCGTACCACTTCACGAGTCCGATAACGAATGTCGTTTGAGCGATAAAGACGGCTTGAGCGATACTTGTCCTGTGTGTGCTTTAGGGATAAGCAAAGCACGGTAAAAATATCTTATACTATTTCTACACTTTCCTCCACTCAATAAAACTTATTTTGTAAACGCTACTTTTGCTTTAGACAAAATGTCGTCGAGTAAAATTGAAGATTTTGCTGTCTTAAAAAAAATTGTAGGGTCCAGAGTCCTATTCACACCTCCCCCCTCGAATTCAATAGACCGTGAAAGTGTGACGTCACAAGTCTGTTAGGATTGTGGGCATGCCCATCGTGCCCACACTGCCCACTATATTTAATAGATCCGCGACCATCGCGGCTGTACAGTACAGTACAAACATCAATAAGGTATACGTTTTGCTTGTTAGTTTGTAATAACTTTATTGTATTACGAAAGCACACATTTAGATACACTAAAAAATAAGCCTGCGGTTTTCCGTGCAGCTGTTGAAGTTGGCTGAAGTACATGTCCAGTTGAGAAAATGCGTAAAAAACTACAGACAGTAAAGGAAACATTAAAAAATGTGGGGGCGGCCATCTTGGATCCAAAATTTTTAACAAACTAAAAAAATAACTACTATGTCAATCAGTGAGTGAGCGAGTCAGTCAGTGGTAAGTATTGTAGGTTTATATACCTTTTTTTTTTTTTTTTTTTTTATTAGAAATTTGAGTGCGTTTGATCTCTATCTAGCCTGATGGGAAGCTAAGATGAGGTCTAAGGTGTATCACGCAAACTCAAAAAATGCCTGTTCACTCTTGCCTTGAAAATCCCTAAATTATATGTATGGGGAAACATCGACGCAGGGAGGGAATTCCACACCTTAGCGGTTCGCACAATGAAGGAGGAGGCGAATCGAGAGGTACGATGAGGAGGAATATCGACCACAAATGGGTGGAATCCCTGTCCACGTCGTGTTGTCCGATGGTGGAATGGTGCACCTATAATAAAATAATAAATATGTAAGATTAAACAATGGCGGACTCCTCCCAAAAAGGGTATCTCTTCCAGTCTGATTTTGTTGCAAACCATACATTGATTATTATAATTTCACTAGGTAATTAATGCAGGTAAGCGCTTAATCTGGGTGTTATCTTTGCGATAAACTGGGCACTGATAAATCTTGACAAAATTTTGTGGTTGATATTTTGATTTTTCTGTTTTTTTCATAATCATTTTCGAATTGAATTTAAAGTTTTACTTTAGAACGAATATGGGAAACTAGCTGTGCCCGCGACTTCGTTCGCGTGGTTGTCGGAACGCAATGTTATATAGCCTAAAGCCTTCCTCTATAAATGGACTATCCAACAAAAAAAGAATTTTTCAAATCGGACCATTAGTTCCCGAGATTAGCGCGTACAAACAAACAAACAAACAAACAAACAAACAAACAAACAAACAAACTCTTCCGCTTTATAATATTAGTATAGATTAGATTATTACGTGTTAGTGTTACATGTAGAAGATTTAATTTGAAGTTAAATGCGTTCTTAATTCTCTCTTTTTATATCTTATTAAAATGTGACACGGAAAAACTTCCATTTAAAACAGTATTTATTTTTCGCCTATTAATTAAGTAATCGAAAATAAATAAAGTTACGCATAATAACGCAATACATCGTAGTTGGTACTAATTAAATAAAGTTACGCATAATAACGCAATACATCGTAGTTGGTACTAATTAAATAAAGTTACGCATAATAACGCAATACATCGTAGTTGGTACTAATTAAATAAAGTTACGCATAATAACGCAATACATCGTAGTTGGTACTAATTAAATAAAGTTACGCATAATAACGCAATACATCGTAGTTGGTACTAATTAAATAAAGTTACGCATAATAACGCAATACATCGTAGTTGGTACTAATTAAATAAAGTTACGCATAATAACGCAATACATCGTAGTTGGTACTAATTAAATAAAGTTACGCATAATAACGCAATACATCGTAGTTGGTACTAATTAAATAAAGTTACGCATAATAACGCAATACATCGTAGTTGGTACTAATTAAATAAAGTTACGCATAATAACGCAATACATCGTAGTTGGTACTAATTAAATAAAGTTACGCATAATAACGCAATACATCGTAGTTGGTACTAATTAAATAAAGTTACGCATAATAACGCAATACATCGTAGTTGGTACTAATTAAATAAAGTTACGCATAATAACGCAATACATCGTAGTTGGTACTAATTAAATAAAGTTACGCATAATAACGCAATACATCGTAGTTGGTACTAATTAAATAAAGTTACGCATAATAACGCAATACATCGTAGTTGGTACTAATTAAATAAAGTTACGCATAATAACGCAATACATCGTAGTTGGTACTAATTAAATAAAGTTACGCATAATAACGCAATACATCGTAGTTGGTACTAATTAAATAAAGTTACGCATAATAACGCAATACATCGTAGTTGGTACTAATTAAATAAAGTTACGCATAATAACGCAATACATCGTAGTTGGTACTAATTAAATAAAGTTACGCATAATAACGCAATACATCGTAGTTGGTACTAATTAAATAAAGTTACGCATAATAACGCAATACATCGTAGTTGGTACTAATTAAATAAAGTTACGCATAATAACGCAATACATCGTAGTCGGTACTAATTAAATAAAGTTACGCATAATAACGCAATACATCGTAGTCGGTACTAATTAAATAAAGTTACGCATAATAACGCAATACATCGTAGTTGGTACTAATTAAATAAAGTTACGCATAATAACGCAATACATCGTAGTTGGTACTAATTAAATAAAGTTACGCATAATAACGCAATACATCGTAGTTGGTACTAATTAAATAAAGTTACGCATAATAACGCAATACATCGTAGTTGGTACTAATTAAATAAAGTTACGCATAATAACGCAATACATCGTAGTTGGTACTAATTAAATAAAGTTACGCATAATAACGCAATACATCGTAGTTGGTACTAATTAAATAAAGTTACGCATAATAACGCAATACATCGTAGTTGGTACTAATTAAATAAAGTTACGCATAATAACGCAATACATCGTAGTTGGTACTAATTAAATAAAGTTACGCATAATAACGCAATACATCGTAGTTGGTACTAATTAAATAAAGTTACGCATAATAACGCAATACATCGTAGTTGGTACTAATTAAATAAAGTTACGCATAATAACGCAATACATCGTAGTTGGTACTAATTAAATAAAGTTACGCATAATAACGCAATACATCGTAGTTGGTACTAATTAAATAAAGTTACGCATAATAACGCAATACATCGTAGTTGGTACTAATTAAATAAAGTTACGCATAATAACGCAATACATCGTAGTTGGTACTAATTAAATAAAGTTACGCATAATAACGCAATACATCGTAGTTGGTACTAATTAAATAAAGTTACGCATAATAACGCAATACATCGTAGTTGGTACTAATTAAATAAAGTTACGCATAATAACGCAATACATCGTAGTTGGTACTAATTAAATAAAGTTACGCATAATAACGCAATACATCGTAGTTGGTACTAATTAAATAAAGTTACGCATAATAACGCAATACATCGTAGTCGGTACTAATTAAATAAAGTTACGCATAATAACGCAATACATCGTAGTCGGTACTAATTAAATAAAGTTACGCATAATAACGCAATACATCGTAGTCGGTACTAATTAAATAAAGTTACGCATAATAACGCAATACATCGTAGTTGGTACTAATTAAATAAAGTTACGCATAATAACGCAATACATCGTAGTTGGTACTAATTAAATAAAGTTACGCATAATAACGCAATACATCGTAGTTGGTACTAATTAAATAAAGTTACGCATAATAACGCAATACATCGTAGTTGGTACTAATTAAATAAAGTTACGCATAATAACGCAATACATCGTAGTTGGTACTAATTAAATAAAGTTACGCATAATAACGCAATACATCGTAGTTGGTACTAATTAAATAAAGTTACGCATAATAACGCAATACATCGTAGTTGGTACTAATTAAATAAAGTTACGCATAATAACGCAATACATCGTAGTTGGTACTAATTAAATAAAGTTACGCATAATAACGCAATACATCGTAGTTGGTACTAATTAAATAAAGTTACGCATAATAACGCAATACATCGTAGTTGGTACTAATTAAATAAAGTTACGCATAATAACGCAATACATCGTAGTTGGTACTAATTAAATAAAGTTACGCATAATAACGCAATACATCGTAGTTGGTACTAATTAAATAAAGTTACGCATAATAACGCAATACATCGTAGTTGGTACTAATTAAATAAAGTTACGCATAATAACGCAATACATCGTAGTTGGTACTAATTAAATAAAGTTACGCATAATAACGCAATACATCGTAGTTGGTACTAATTAAATAAAGTTACGCATAATAACGCAATACATCGTAGTTGGTACGAATTAAATAAAGTTACGCATAATAACGCAATACATCGTAGTTGGTACGAATTAAATAAAGTTACGCATAATAACGCAATACATCGTAGTCGGTACTAATTAAATAAAGTTACGCATAATAACGCAATACATCGTAGTTGGTACTAATTAAATAAAGTTACGCATAATAACGCAATACATCGTAGTTGGTACTAATTAAATAAAGTTACGCACAATAACGCAATACATCGTAGTTGGTACTAATTAAATAAAGTTACGCATAATAACGCAATACATCGTAGTTGGTACTAATTAAATAAAGTTACGCATAATAACGCAATACATCGTAGTTGGTACTAATTAAATAAAGTTACGCATAATAACGCAATACATCGTAGTTGGTACTAATTAAATAAAGTTACGCATAATAACGCAATACATCGTAGTTGGTACTAATTAAATAAAGTTACGCATAATAACGCAATACATCGTAGTTGGTACTAATTAAATAAAGTTACGCATAATAACGCAATACATCGTAGTCGGTACTAATTAAATAAAGTTACGCATAATAACGCAATACATCGTAGTCGGTACTAATTAAATAAAGTTACGCATAATAACGCAATACATCGTAGTCGGTACTAATTAAATAAAGTTACGCATAATAACGCAATACATCGTAGTTGGTACTAATTAAATAAAGTTACGCATAATAACGCAATACATCGTAGTTGGTACTAATTAAATAAAGTTACGCATAATAACGCAATACATCGTAGTTGGTACTAATTAAATAAAGTTACGCATAATAACGCAATACATCGTAGTTGGTACTAATTAAATAAAGTTACGCATAATAACGCAATACATCGTAGTTGGTACTAATTAAATAAAGTTACGCATAATAACGCAATACATCGTAGTTGGTACTAATTAAATAAAGTTACGCATAATAACGCAATACATCGTAGTTGGTACTAATTAAATAAAGTTACGCATAATAACGCAATACATCGTAGTTGGTACTAATTAAATAAAGTTACGCATAATAACGCAATACATCGTAGTTGGTACTAATTAAATAAAGTTACGCATAATAACGCAATACATCGTAGTTGGTACTAATTAAATAAAGTTACGCATAATAACGCAATACATCGTAGTTGGTACTAATTAAATAAAGTTACGCATAATAACGCAATACATCGTAGTTGGTACTAATTAAATAAAGTTACGCATAATAACGCAATACATCGTAGTTGGTACTAATTAAATAAAGTTACGCATAATAACGCAATACATCGTAGTTGGTACTAATTAAATAAAGTTACGCATAATAACGCAATACATCGTAGTTGGTACTAATTAAATAAAGTTACGCATAATAACGCAATACATCGTAGTTGGTACTAATTAAATAAAGTTACGCATAATAACGCAATACATCGTAGTTGGTACTAATTAAATAAAGTTACGCATAATAACGCAATACATCGTAGTTGGTACTAATTAAATAAAGTTACGCATAATAACGCAATACATCGTAGTTGGTACTAATTAAATAAAGTTACGCATAATAACGCAATACATCGTAGTTGGTACTAATTAAATAAAGTTACGCATAATAACGCAATACATCGTAGTTGGTACTAATTAAATAAAGTTACGCATAATAACGCAATACATCGTAGTTGGTACTAATTAAATAAAGTTACGCATAATAACGCAATACATCGTAGTTGGTACTAATTAAATAAAGTTACGCATAATAACGCAATACATCGTAGTTGGTACTAATTAAATAAAGTTACGCATAATAACGCAATACATCGTAGTTGGTACTAATTAAATAAAGTTACGCATAATAACGCAATACATCGTAGTTGGTACTAATTAAATAAAGTTACGCATAATAACGCAATACATCGTAGTTGGTACTAATTAAATAAAGTTACGCATAATAACGCAATACATCGTAGTTGGTACTAATTTTGTAAAGTAATAAATAATAGATAATTATAAATCACATAGATTGAGGTAGGCCCAAAGTAAGTTTAGATACGTGAGACTAGTATTTATTCTGTGGTTTAAACTTGTATTATGGGATACTTACTCAACGATACTATATTTGTTAATAAATAGGTATATATATAGATAAATGATATAATTATATAAGAAATTAGTAACTGGATACTTATTCCAAACATACTGAACCATTAAATATATAAAACTTCAAGGTGAACTTTGGAGAGATTCAAAAGCCCCACATAATGTTTAATCCAAGAACAAGACTGCAAGGATCTCCGTTTTCAATAACACCCGTTCACCAAGCAAAGCCAACTTGAACTACTAGTCATCAACATACATATACCTATATGTATTTCACTCTAACATCACGTCAAGTTATCACCTTTCATAGTACAGGGCGAAATCAAAGACCAAGAAACGTACATTCCGTCACACGCTGCCATACCGCTGCGCGCTGCGAACGTGTGTGCCTAAAAATTAAAAAAATAACAAAAAAAACAAGAAACTATAAACCTTATCTTGTGTTTTAAACTCCTTGGCTGTGTTATAAAAATCGTGGGACGATAAAAAAAATTGTGTTGCTTGTGCTTGTGGGACTTATCGTTTGTGATAAGGAGGTGAGTGTTGATAGCTTTAATTAGTTTGACTGGTCTTGATATTTTGTTCCTTCGGAAAGTTACAGGGTGATTAGGTACGTAGGATTCGTCTTTTAGTTTCATTTGTTCTAAAAAGCCACTTCTCAGTATCGAATTAAGGTTAACTTTACCAGAAAAGTGTGCAGTGTGGAGTATTAATAGAGATGGGTACCTATTTTCCTCTCGATCCTACTCCTGATTAAGATATAGTTTTTAAGTTTTTCAGGTTCTTTATTTTCTAAAGCTGAAAAGATCAAAATTGATTTTACATCTTCCCTGCGGGCACAAAGGGAAACATGAAACGTGGTGATAAAACGTGTTGTAGTCATCGGCTTCTGAAACTGAAATTTCATGCAGTTACCTATTTAAAACCATTAATCGATAAATAGGTTAGTTATCTAAAATAAGTTAAGTTATGACTAAACATGCTTGGAGCAAGGATCAAGATTTAATCTACGTTTCATAAAGTGAATATGTAGTATTCTGGGTCACAATAAATTATTTTGTACTGTTTAAGAGAATACAACGTTACAAAATAATATAATTTGTCATTGATCATATCCATTTTAAATATGAATTTAAATTAATTAATGTAGAAAAACTGATATTAAGAGCGCTATTTGACTCCAAGAAGCTATGACATCACGGTTTGGTATTTCATACTAATTCCATAGAAAATGTTTGTTTTATTTATTTATTTATTTATCAAACTTTATTGTCCGAAGTAAAAATATACTTTTATTAATTTACTGTTTTGACGTTAAGAAAAAAGTATCTGATTTGAGTTGCTGGAAACTAGCGGATTAGGTACTTATAAGAAAATAATAGGTATGTACGCTTGTACAGGCACCGTGTGCTTTTTGGCTTTTCCTCATTGCCGAAGATCATATTAGCGTAGTGGAGAAGTTAAAAACTTGGCTGCATTTTTTACGAGATGTTTGTGCCTACTCTAAGCATATAAGTACCAGTACTCACGTACAGAAGTGTCACTCAGCAAAGAAATTCAAAGAAATATCTACTCAATGTGGTTAGCGATATGGTTTATAGCTCAAATTTAGGTACCTATATTTTCGATACCTAAACGGGGAGTGACACAGGCCTGGTCTAAGGCCTCCTCTGACAACAAATCTGCCCATAATCCTTAATCACTTATTTATAATCAATTTAAAGTGTTATACCATGGACGAATAAATACAACAGCACAGGGACTGACAACCTACCTTCATATTTTAAAGCCTAATTCGATGTTAAGTTGTAGCTAGATGGAGCTACTAGTTCGAAAGAAGGTACTTTCATAATGATGCCGCTTAATTCCGAAAAGATCGGCGGTATAAGCGTTCATTTTCTACGAAAAACAAGCGTCTTCTCTGATTTTTCGTGAATACCGTCAGCCTAAGTATCCATTGTACCTACTAGCGGGCAAGATTCGCTACTAGCAAATAATTGTTAATTGCTGTAACTTACAATTAAATAGAACTTATAATAAGAGTAAATTAAACAATATTTGAACCTTAGAAACAAAGATAAGGTCTTATCAATTTAAGAATTAAACAATTAATGTCGTTTTTTACTAGTAATTTATGTGCCACATCACAATAACAAAATTGGACAGTAAATTACACACTGCTTAAGCTGATATTTTTGTTCAATTTGTCAAATATAAATAAGCGCCATTAAAATGGATTTCACAAGGACGAAGTCGTGGGCATAGGCTCTTCTTCTTGTAAGTAATTTATAACCTTGCTCTGGTAAACTATATTTGAACCTTACAAGAAACAAAGTTCTTATCAACTAAGATTGACAGCAGTTAGTATTATAGATATAGCAATTTTGATCATAACACAGTTTAATTTATTACAAGAGAAACAAAAATAAGTTAGGTTGGTAAGTACCTACTATACAATGTGTTGATGAACTAAAGCAAAACCTCTCAGATGGTACCTCAGCCCATTTAACTGAACAACTTTTGTTCTACAACATTCCCAAAATGCCAAAAATCAAATTCGGATTTTCATACAAATTGACTCGATCCGCTGATTAGTTTGTATGAAAATTCAATGTTTTTTTTAGTTTCGTGAAAGATGTAGAACAAAAGTTGTTCAGTTTCATGGGCTGAGGTACCATCTGAGGGGTTTTGCGTTAGTGTATTAACACGTTGTATACATTAAATCATCATCGTCTAGTCGCCACAGATTGCTTACAGGTTATATACGTTCAGATACAAATGTGCCATATTTCGGCTGCGGATTTCAGTTTTTTTTTTAACATAATGTTTTTTAACTGAATTTAATTTTAATATGTTTATTTAATTACATTTTGAAAACAAAACTAAAACAGCTTTAGGCTTACTTATTAGCATTTTAAATCTATAGTTTTGTAGTGAAAAATGAATTTAAAAGTTGTTGAATTAAGGTGAAGATATAGGCAAATAGCCTAGAAGTGGCGCCCTCATTTGAAAAAAATTGTTAACTCGTAAATATGGAGATAATTTCCATATTGCTCTTCGTCATGCACTAGATAGCCCTTAAAATTATTTTATGAACCACCGTTGAAAGTATTTACACTAGTCCGTCTAGCTTAAAAACTTGCCTCCGCCAAAAGTGGCCACGGCAAGTTATAAAGCTAGACGGATCACCAATAATAGTTTCAACAGCAGTTCATAAAATAATTTTAAGGGCTATCTAGTGCATGACGAAGAGCAATATGGAAATTATCTCCATATTTACGAGTTAACAATTTATTTCACACTTCAAGGCCATTTGCCTATACCTTCACGTTAACCCAGCTCCACTAAATAGTTTTTTTTTATGTAAATTTTAAACGCATCTTAAAAATGGAATTCTTTTTTTGAGTAGACATCTTTTATAATTACAGATAGGGTTTGTACCTGAGTTTATTAGTCTCATAAATGCAACGACTTAAACATTTATACCCATGCGTTTATCTTTCAATTTTATAACCTTTTTGGTAAATAACTGACACAAATTGATATCTCCAGGTCATACCATCAAAGATAGCGTGTCATACGACCTCTAAGTCACGTTTGTTTTTGACACAGTTGTTATCTGAGGTTGTTATTCTTTACTTTTTAAAATTTTAGTATTTACTTACTTGCATGATTTAGAAATTTGATTTAGCCAGTTAGAAGAGTCCTCTACACTGTTAAATATTATGTAATTTTACATAAACCTGTAAAATTCCCGAAAAATCTGGGAAATTTACGGAAAATTATGAAATTTTACATCATTTTTGAAAATTTTTTTTTGAAGGCAAAATATGAATACGAGTAGATGGTAGCAACAACATCGGCCGTTACGTGTATATGTAGTCTGTGCCTAAATTATTAACAAAAAATTAAAATAAAATTAAAAACTTACAAATAGAAAACGTCGCGCAGATGATTGCCCTGCGGTAGAGTGCCCAAAAGGCTGGCAGCATTGCCACGCTGGATGGCAATGCTTATTTTTTGGGCAAAGTAGGTAATTGGCAGCCCTTAGGTCACCCGACACCTCGACCAACTTTTGGTTAATAAATTTAAAAAGTTTGTGTTGATGGCCCCCAAGGAATTTTAAATAACAAAAATATATAATATCAATTCAATAAATGCAATTCAAAATTCGAATGTTTACTCGGTAATTAGGCCTTTCTTTGCTGACACTTTTTTTACACGTCAATGAGTTTTGTATACATTACGTGTAAAATGAAATAATTATATTTAAAAAGGTACTGAACAAAGCGTTTCGCAACGATCACTGCTGAGAACGCAGAAATAAACTCGATTTACACAGTATGGGTCGATTGGTCGCCTACTCGCCAGAAGGACTTTGTCATATGTTATGTCAATTTACAAATACTCATAATATCGTAGGTAGGCTAATCCTCTGACTGCTCTGGTGGTACAAAGAGCGTGCTCTTGCAGTGGAGACTAAAAAAGACCTATCTATGATGATGATAATGCATGTAATGCTTGCGAACGAGTGAACAAACATTAATAGCGTAATAATTAGACAAAAAGCGAAGCTGAGCTGACCAGTCCCTCCTTATCAATCACCACTTACTTACTTACTGCAGCCTCTCTTGCTGACATCCTCTACATTCCTGTTGCGACTGTTGTTGTTGGTCGTCAGCTTGCCCCTTGGCAAAGGCCTCCCCCATCTGTCTCCAAAGCACTCTGTCCCTTGTCTTTCTTCTCCATAACCCTCCAGCCGCCTTCTAGAGTTCATCTTCCCATCTCCTCTTTTGTCCTCCTCTCCTTCTTTTCCCATCACGAGGATACCACTAAAGTAGAATGACTAGTCAAAGTCTTACCGTAATGTTGTAAAAAGCGACGAACACACGATAAACAAAGCTTGTAAACATCAATAAGACCTCTCCAACCCGTCTGGCCAGCATGGAGAGTGTAGGCCAAATCCTCTAACTGCTCTGGCTAATATACTCGTATGGCTCTGGTAGTACAGAGAGGGCACGACCCTCTGCCTTCTGCAGTGGAGACTAAAAAAGACCTGACGATGATGATGATGATTATAGGCCTTTTCTAGATAACTAACACACATTGGGGACTTCAGGTCAAACCATCGAAGATAACGTGTAAAGATGAAGTCTTATCCGTCCTCTGAAGGTCACGATTGTTTTTGACACAATATTTTTGGTTTTATTTTATGTTTATCTTTACCCATGTGGGTCATTATTTTTTCTTTTTCCGTAATTACGTACCTACTTACTGCATTTTTTTATCTTAAAGAATATTTAGAATACATGGTCCTTTTTAGCTCGCAATCCAGGTTCCGAAGCAGCACAGCTAAAAATCCAACCGGGAATGAGTTAAAATGAAAAGAATGCAAGATTCGGCAAATATTTTAGACTATCAATCTGAAGCACTTTCTTATATGCAAAGCAAGAATGTTGAATTTAAAATAAAATTTGTTTAACTTTTGAACTACTGGGAAAATCGTCCATCTCTTACCAAGCCTCTCTGTTTAGCGCCATTTCTATATACAGTTTCTCATATATTCGGTTATCGTCACTGGGTTGGATCTCATCTTGATAGATGCACCTTAGATAAGGCACCGGCCTGATGGCCGGTGCCTTATGTATTGTGCCGGTGCTGAAGCGTTCCTTCCTTCCTTCCTTAAGCTTGCATTTCAAACATTCAGCAGTGGGCAGCATGTTTGGGTACCATTAGGTTAGGACTAAAAAATGTTCTAAGACTTCTAAATAAGTAGATATAGGTATTTAGGGTTAGAAAGAATAACTTTGTTTCTCATAAGAATTGCATAAAATAATTCACTTACTGAGAAAACATAATGTTTACATAGGTAATAGTACAATGAGCGTGCTTTTATAAACAATAAAAGCTAATAGCTTTGACAAAAATATAAATATTAGGTGGGTAGAATTAGAGTGACGTCGTCGCTCGTCATTGAATGTGCACTACGATCCTGCCCGGCCCGGCAACACACAGATGACACGGATGTATTAAGTTCATTCCAGCCGCATAACGTCTACTGCTGGAAATAGGCCTCTCCAAGGGATTTCCAAAATGACCGATCTAGAGCGGCCTGCGTCCAGCGCTTTCCCGCTGTGTGTGTGTCCCGCCCACTGCCACTTCAACGAGCTAATCCGCTGGGCTATATCAGCGACTTTTGTTCTCCTACGAATTTCCTCATTCCTGATTCGATCACGTAGAGAAACACTGAGCATAGCCCTCTCCACAGCGCGTTGAGCCTTCTTACGAGACCCATAGTAAGGGACCACGTTTCAGAGCCATAAGTCATCACTGGTAACACACATTGATTACAATTATAAACAATTAACTTACAGTTTTTTTTTTTATTTCTTAGCATATTTTTCTTTACCGGAATCATATAAAATCACGTTCGCAAAAATTGCTGTAGACGCACTAAAATTCAGCAGTTCGGCGCACAAACAACAATAATAGTCAACACGACGCTCGTAACTCGAGCCCGCTCCGGTTACCGTTTTGCGTCCTGCAACGAATGCTGGCATGTCTACAAGCCTGACTACATTCTTTTAAAATAATATTTGTTAGTCATTCTTCCATGCTGGTCTGGGAGAAAAGAAAACCTTGGAATGTACCAGCTGCTTCTCCCGCGCAGATCGTCAGGCATGATGACTGAAAAATTAGTTTTGGCCCGTCGGTTAGATTATTAAAAAATATTGTACACATATTTTTTATTTTCTCTGAGAAACAATAAATGACGAAGATAGAGCGCATTAAAATTTCGCATGACGTCACGCTTTCGTACGATTTTTACACATCGCTGACGTCACAAGCCCCCACTCTGTCCCCTACTTTGATTCGTTTTTCCTCCTATACTCGCCTACCATCATGCTAACACCATCAGCATTTACTACATCTTTTAAAAGAATATTTGTCAGACCGTTTAATTTTTTTTAAACCATTTTGAACTATGGCCAGGCCTGTGTCACTCCCCGTTTAGGTATGGAAAATATACCTACATCATTATTAAGCGCGCAGCGACCACTCGGAGTGATAAATTCAGTTATACGAATCGTTTGGCCAGAGTACTAGGAATGAAATTGGCCTGCAATGGATAGGTAGGTATCTAAACGAAAAGGTGCTGAGTTCTGACGTGAGCTAAATTAAACCATATCGCTAACCACATTGAGTAGATATTTCTTTGATTTTCTTTCTGTGCTATGGCTTCACCTTCCATGCTGGTCGATAAAAGGCGATCGAGAATCTAAATACTTAAATATTAGAGACAAATCACACAGATTTCGCTAGTCCGTAAGTTAAAACTTGTGTTTGGAATACTATACTGTGAAAGAAGATCCAAGACCCAGGAAAATTTTAAAATGGGCATTTTCCAAATTGACCTGGCTGGGGATCGAACCCAGAAATTCTTGAGTGGTGGACTAGCGGAATAGGACTAGCTTTAATCAATACGCCATGGAAGGTGCGGTTACAATCAGTAGGGCTGCAGCACCAAGTGTGCCACACGCACTTTGCCAACCAAGAATCGACTCTTTTCATATCCTTTTTAGGAATTTCATGCTGTTATTTCTTGGGAAAAACATTACCCGTGTGGTTCCGGGTTAGAATAGGACCACTCCATCTCTTCCTGTAATGCCGTAACAGGCGACTAAAGGACTAAGCACAAACATCTCGTGCTACATTTGCATTCCAAAGGAGGGTTAACGTCGAGCGACGGCCATTTGTAAAACGTTTCGCAAAAATACATTCCCAAAGAGGGATGACGTCAGGCAGGCGGCCGGTCGTTAAACTATAGCCAAATCATTTAACTGTTCCGGCTATTTCTTCTCCATTTTGCAAGGTCTTTGGCTACTTTGGGTGACCATTGACAAGCATGTTATATTTGGTGGAGAAAAAGCGGGAAAGCGCACCCCGGGCTCCGAAGCAGCACAGCTGAGGATGCAACCGGGAACGCGCTTAGACGAAGAAGATTTCTCGGGGAAAACATTACGCAGAGAATTTACTTACTATATAAGTATACTCTCTATACTTTTGTAAATTTAATTCTATAACAAGCTTTTGTTTATTAATTCCACCTGTCCCGTTGTCTGTGTGTCCGTAATGAAATTTTGCATGCGAAATTAGCCCCAATTCCCATTATTCGACTTCGAGTTGTAACTTCATGTAGGTAATATGTAAGTTGGGTGACAATGCAATATTATGGTACCAATGATCTGATATCATAATTAGGCCGGAAGGTGGCCAATGGCATCTCTGCGATAAAACAACATAACCCTGCCGAGTTTGGGATTAATTAATTCGTCTTGAACGCGGAAAATGCGCTGTGCGTGTTTTCATTTTAGGAAAACACGCACGGCGCGTTTTCTTGCAGACTTCTTACTTCATTGTTTTTGAGAAAAGCTTGTTTTTATAAATACTTTTCAAATAATTACTTGTTTTACATAACTAATAAATAAAATATTGACAATGTAAACATGATCCCTCAATGCTACAGTACTTGTAATAACATGATTTACGTTCGCAAATTCATAGAAAATAATGTGGTTTGTTGAGTTATTAAGTTTAATTACTCAAGCCAGGCATATCATGGCGGGTCGTGTGGCACAGAAATGTAATAAATAATAATATATCGTACCTACCTACTAGCTCGATGATCGATAAGATCGCCGTAAAACTCCAGATCATACACACACACACACACACCATATCACGTTTTTATCCCTAAAGACAGACATTTTGGGTTTTGAGGCTCTAAGCAGACAGAGCACGCAAGGCCTTAAGGCGAAGATATAGGCAAATGGCCTTGAAGTGTGAAATAAATTGTTAACTCGTAAATATGGAGATAATTTCCATATTTCTCTACGTCATGCACTAGATAGCCCTTTAAATTATTTTATGAACTGCCGTTAAAACTATTATTGGTGATCCGTCTAGCTTTAAAACTTGCCGTGGCCACTTTTGGCGGAGGCAAGTTTTAAAGCTAGACGGACTAATGTAAATACTTTCAACGGTGATTTATAAAATAATTTAAAGGGCTATCTAGTGCATGACGAAGAGTAATATGGAAATTATCTCCATATTTACGAGTTAACAATTTATTTCAAATGAGGGCGCCACTTCAAGGTCATTTGCCTATATCTTCGCCTTAAGGTCACTGTTAGCATGATTGAGAACGTGGAAAAGGGAATCAAAATATTGATGGGTTTCTAGCCTTATCGCCTATGATTACTATACTTACGATATGGTCAGTTTTAGCTGAACACATCGTGAAATACAACAATTTCATCAAATGGTCGGCCACATCATGAAATGATCAATTCTACGATCTGACCACGAAATATGGACGGATTTCACAGAAATGGCTTTGCTAGCCAGAGGAAAGGAGAAAGTTTCGGTTATTGCATAGTTATAGGTAAGATGAAATGGGCAGCGTTCGGGAAGCTACGCAGCGTCTTCTCGTCCAAAATACCTCAGTGCCTCAAGACTAAAGTGTATAATCAATGTGTGTTACCAGTGATGACTTACGGCTCTGAAACGTGGTCCCTTACTATGGGTCTCATAAGAAGGCTCAAGGTCGCTCAACGCGCTATGGAGAGGGCTATGCTCGGTGTTTCTCTACGTGATCGAATCAGAAATGAGGAAATTCGTAGGAGAACAAAAGCCACTGATATAGCCCAACGGATTAGCTCGTTGAAGTGGCAGTGGGCGGGACACATAGCGCGACGAACCGATGGCCGATGGGGCAGAAAGGTTCTCGAATGGCGACCACGTACTGGCAAGCGAAGCGTTGGACACCCACCCACAAGGTGGTCAGACGATCTGACTAAGGTCGCTGGAAAGCGCTGGACGCAGGCCGCTCTAGATCGGTCATTTTGGAAATCCTTGGGAGAGGCCTATGTCCAGCAGTGGACCTTATGCGGCTGAAATGAAAATGATGATGATGAGGTAAGACGCGAGATCTACTATTCTCACAGAACCACTAGCACAGAATAAATAATACTAACGTACAGAAGTCTCACTCAGCAAAGAAATTCAAAGTAATATCTACTCAATATGGCTAGCGATATGGTTTAATTTAGCTCACGTCAGAACTCAGCACATTTTCGTATAGATACCTAGACATCCATTGCAAGCCAATTTAAGTTCTTATTACTCTGGACAAACGATTCGTATAACTGAATTTACCAACCGGAGGGGCCGCCTGCGCGCATAGTAATATTGTAGGTACATTTTCGATACCTAAACGGGGAGTGACACAGCGTGACACAGGCCTGCCACTAGATACTCGTAGGTACTCTAGTTTCAACAATTTTACTTTGACTAAGTACCTATTCTACGGTCTAATCCCCAGTGCCTACCTAACTCAACGGTGGCTGGTCAAACTCAAACAAAGTCACAATACAATAATTTCCCAACAACTTTCGGCCGCTCATCATTCGATAATACCATTGTGTCAAGTGTCGAAGTGGGTATAAAAATACAGAGCCTCCCATGCAGACAATGTCCATTATGTCGACTTGTGGAGACCAAAACATCGCCGAACAATGAGTTGCGACATACTTGGTCGGCTTTGGGAATTGTCACCTCTTTAGAGTTCCGTGCTTAACCTAATGGGACCCGATTACTTAGCCTGTCTGTGCTATACATCCCTTACCTAAGTTTACCGACAGTTCGTGACAGCAAGTGGCAGTAGCGAGACAATCGCCGACTGTCGCAATCCGCTAGATGACAAGTAATTTTTTTTATTTTTTATTTTATTAATGGCTTGGGGCTACTGCGTATTTAGCCAGAAACAAGTTAATAAAACGTGGGAAATTCTTTTTTCCTAACAAGTTACAATCAAAGGTTGGTGTAGGCCTTTGATTGCTTTAAGGGAGCTTCTGGCGACAAATCTATACGAGTCCACTGGTTTTCATAGCCGATTGAGTGGCGGACGACACCCGAAGACGGGCCCACACAGTCCGCGAAACAAATATCACTACAGCCGTACACGTACTATGACTGTCCACTTTAACTATTTCACATATTGTTCATGAGCATGAGCATTTATAACACCAAACAACACCAATTTCATATTATAAAGTCCACTAAAATCAATTTGCAAAATAATTTAAAGAAAACCCCAACCCCTTGACTTCCAAAAACTCGACAAGTCAAAATAGACAAACATTTTCTTGGGACTTGTTTGAAATACAAAACCGTGACGTCTTAGAATTTACGAGTCAAATAGCGTTTTTCTGCATTAATAGGTCTAAAATCATGTTGGAAATAGATATGATCGATGACAAGTGACACTTTTTTGTGACGTTTTATTTTCTTAACAGAATCAAATAATTTATTTTTGACCCAGTCATCTACCCAATTCTTTTTTCGAATTGCACCAAAGGGGGGTGGGGGAGTTAATGATTTGCTTATTTTGGGGACATGGGGGTGGTTCAGGACTTCCACTACCCCTAAGTCATCAATATCTTTTAGTAATTTTTTACGATTCTTAGCAATTTTGATTTGAAATTGTACAGACAGTAAAATAATATCTACGAACAATAGGTATACCTATTCGCTGATGAAATGAATATAAAAACTTAAGCAGATTTTGTAAAAATATATCAATGCTAACGTAAAGCATAGGAGGGAGGGGGGAAGAGATTTGCTTACTTTTGCTGAAAAAAAATGTGGGGGGAAGTTAAAAATGACTTAAATTCTTGACCGTTTCTAAAACATTAATTAGGCAAAGTTGTTCACAATAGTGGACTTAACTTACTTTAGGTACCTATTTGTACTTACTAAAAGGATCTACAAATTGCACAGAGCGTCTCATGTCTCGCGAATGGCCGATGTCATTTTTGCGATTACGCCGGCAATAATATTGATAAGGTCATGAATGTCCGATCATGTGTTAGTATCTACGCAATTACTGCGTTATTTATATACTATGTTATGTTCTAATTAAGTTATATTTATAAGTTTTTTTTCTGTAACAATAAGTTATTGAAATAATAATATAAAGGCCACCCAAAACAGATTTTAACGCGTTTAGCAAAACTATTTATTTGCTTTCAAAAACTATGAATTCGCCGTAAGTTTAGCATGATACTGAAGGGTAAAAATATTGGTCAGTCGCTGATGGAAGTCAAAACATGAAACCACCATTCATACAAAAGGCATGATGGCTGAAAATTTGCCCTAGGTATCTGTTGGATTATTACAAAATATTGTAGGTACACATATTTTTTCTTTTCACTGAGAATTTATGACGAAGATAGAGCTTATTTTAATTTCAAATGACGTCACGGATTCGTACGGTTTTTACACAGCGGTGAAGTGACAAGCCTTCACTCTGGAACTTAGATACTCTGTATCTTTGTGAATTTTAACTTTTTTAATAAACTGAAAAACATGGGTACATTATTTTTGGATAATCTAACTAACGGACTAATTAGAATAATATTTTTCTGACCCAGTCATCATCCCTATTGCCTTGATTAAGACACCCATGGGAGTGGTGACAAATTGTATTCTAGGTACTCTGCCGTCACCACACGGCTAAATACTTGCCACCTACATACTTACATATTATCACGCCTGTTTCCCACAGCGGTAGGCAGAGGCTATGGACCTCCACTTGCTATATACCATCCTGAGAGACCTCTCTCGCTTCACCTACACTCATCACCATCTTCATGCAAGCCCGCCGGTTATGGGTTCTTCTGACCTTTCCTTTTTTAAGAATGTCAGCAATGTGGTCGCAGTACGTGGCAGTACGTTCGTCGAGGGCGACTCTGACCTACCCTTCAACTCACGTTTGCTTCAAAAACCTTCTAAGTAAATCTTCTTTCGTCCATCCCTCCTACGTGCCCAAACCATCTCAACATTCCTTTCTCAGTTCCTCTTTTTTTTTTCTTTGTCACTACATCTTCTTTCAGTCAACACCGCTCCCTTATGAATGACATCATTCATGAAATTTCGAAAATAAATAAATTGTTAAAGATATTGTCGAACAAACATACATAATTATAAATAAACGCTGGATTAACCAATTGCAACATTAGAACATGGCTCGCTCGTTCGATTATCATTACTAGGAAGAATCTCGTCAGTTCTCAGCAGCTAATGGGATGTCATCAATGACTTTGACGTAAACAAGTGAACCGACCCGACCTTTGAGTGTATCTATCAATGAATAAACATAGATCTCATTAACTACTGTGGAAATGTTTCCGCAGCGCCGATTTCGCACAAATACATTCCCAAAGGGTTGATGTTAGGCAGACGGCCGGTCGTAAAATTACAGATCCGACAATTCTTCTCCACTTCGCAAGGTCTTGGCATCCTTGGATGACCATTGACATGCATGTTATATTTGGAGAAGACAAAGCGGGAAAGCGCACCCCGGGCTTCGAGCAGCACAGCTGAGGATGCAACCGGGAATGCGCTTAGAAGAAGAAGAAGTTTCCGTGGCGCTGAGATCATATATACATATATATATATATATATATATATATATATATATATATATATACAATACAATACAACACAATACAATACAATACCCTTTATTGCACAAAAGTAAAAACAGAACATAATTATCTTAAAAATTAGGTAATGCGCAAAAGGCGGCCTTATCGCTAAGCAATTTCTTCCAGGCAACCTCGTTTACGAGTATATAGAAAAAAAAATATGGGAAATTAAGTAGTGCGGGGTGGTCAATATAATAAACATACTTATATACAATAATTATAATAAACATACATACACCTAATACTTAAATACATACATACAACTTACACAAAGAAAACATAACATGACAAAATGAAGAAACTAAGTGGAAACAAGGGAAGGAAATTACCTTTCATAAGGATAGAAAATGCGATTTTACTTGGGATTTAAAGCTGGCTAGCGTTTGGGCGCGTCGGATAGTAGTGGTAGTGAGTTCCATAGGCCATATATGAGATGTTAGGGTATGAGGTGACACTAAGAAGGTCTGGTGTCAGATTTTACGAGCTGCCTTAAGGTATCTGACGTAGCTCAATAAATAAATAAATAATAATATCTAAATATAGACAAATCACACAGATTAAGCTAATCCCAAAGTAAGTTCGAGACTTGTGTTATTGCAAGATAAACGTCCATGACCCAAGTCAGTCTGTAATGTCATTTTCAATCTTGACCTGACTGGGGATCGAACACAGAACCTTTGGTGTAACAGCCTGGTATGATCAAATCAATCAAAATCAAATATTTATTCAGTAATTAGGCCTTTGCAGGCACTTTTACACATCAATAATTACAACAGTACATTACGTTAATGTTTATTTATATTTAAATTATTATTTTTTTGTTCAAAAGCTACCGATACTAGCGTTTCGCAACGACCACTGCTGAGAAGAAATGCCGTAAGAAACTCATTTACACATGATGACCACTATACGCCACAGAGGTCGTCAATGACTGCATCATCTAGCGACAATGTTTACACACTAGTGAACTGTGTGCAGGTTTTTTTTACCGAAAGCAGGTGGTGATAGTTGAAAATGACCGTACATGAGTAAAAGCTCAAAGGTTGTCACGACTAGTGAGGTTCTCTAAAATAGGAAGTCTTGTAATTGTAATTGTTTTCTAATCATGCACTCGTATTCTGCACGGAATTTTCTAAGTAGGCAGATGTGTATATTTGATGAGTTAGTTAGGCGACTATTACTCATAAACTATTAGATATACCATAGCCGTGAGTATTAGATTTACTTGAAAATTTACTATAAATTATCAACACGATTTTTTTAGATTCTCCTGCCTATAGTTTAGCTTTTAAAGGGGGGAAATTAGGTAAATATTTTGCAAGCGGGCTACTGAATCGACATGTTCTCTTCGCAACCCCTATCTAACTTTAAAAATTCGTGTCGCATTTTAAACTTAAGAGTTACCCTAGACAGAATCAGAGATTCCCATACAAACGTAGTCTACGTTTTATTTTGAAACGACATATCAGATTTCGGTAAAAAATTGTAACTTTAAAGAAATTGCATATATTTAGAGTTATAATTGGTTTTCACAATCAAAATATTAACTTTAAATTAAATATAGTGTAATTATATCATTTTTGACCATCAGTATGAAAAACTTTTATACCCTTATATTTTCTTTCAAGTTCATATTTTGACTGTGAAAACCAATTATATAACCCTAATTATGTATGCAATTTCTATAAAGTTACAATTTTTTACCGAAATCTGACATGTCGTTTCAAAATAAAACGTAGACTACGTTTGTATGGGAATGTCTAGGGTAAGGGGATTCTTAAATAGGTTTATAAAATGAATTAATCACACCACACCATCTGGCACCAATACTATGCGCTTCGATAAATACTTACTTCCGAGCAAAATCAATCAAAAATATTATCAATTAAACCAATAATTGATTATGGTTTAATCGGAGAGTTACCTGATAACCGGGTGGATACCTGATAATGAATGATCTTATAGATAAATAACCTTTGTAACTGTCTGTGTAAACAAACATCAAGCTACTTAATTTTAGCTATCTATATGCCCAGCAGTGGGTCGTTGAGAGTTGCGATGATGATAATGATATAGGTACCTACCTGTTCTTCCATATTTTTTCTTTTTTCTTCTGCTGATCTGCGATGCAGCTAGCAACCCATTACTAATTTGATTCGCTTTTTAAGCGATTTCAAAAAAGGAAGCTTCTCAATTCGAATGTATGTTTTTTAGGGTTCCGTACCCAAAAGGTGCAAACGGGACCCTATTACTGTGACTCCGCGGTCTGTCCGTCTGTCTGTCGTCTGTCTGTCCGTCTGTCACAGGGCTTTATCTCTTGAGCCGTAGGTAATAGCTAGACACTTGAAATTTTCACCGATTATGTATTACTGTGGCCGCTATAACAACAAATACTAAAAATAAAAAATAGTTAAAAATTAAAGGGTGTCGTCATACAAGAAACGTGTTTTTTTCAGCGTTTTTAACTTGATCTTTATAATGGCATTAACTAGATAATATAAATTTTCACCAATTATGTATTACTATGACTACAATAACAACAAATACTAAAAATAAAATAAAGTTAAAAATTAAAGGGGGTCGTCATACAAGAAATGTGTTTCTTCAGCGTTTTAAAACATTGTACGGTGGTACGGAACCCTTCATGTACGAGTCCGACTCGCACTTGCCCGTTTATTTATGTATGTTTCCGATAACTTCTCCGATTTTATAAACTGATTTAGAAAATTCTTTTTTTTTTAAAGCGTATACTTGCAAGTTGGTCCCGTTGTCACCAGGTGAAGATCTGATGATGGGATCTTCGAGATATCGAGGAAACTCCTCTAATATTCTATGCACATATAGTGATTTTGATGTTTTTGGCAGTAAATCAAGCATTAGCATTCAGAAAATGAAATTTGGTCAAGTGGAACTGATTTCAGAAATTAATGTCGCTTTTTTTTGTTTAAAATTATTATTCCACTTTCACTTCTTTGTCTCTTCTTCGTCTTATCGCCCTAAGCTCTGTCTACCGTGTTAGGGATAAAGACGTGATTTATATAGTTCGCTTCAAAGAACTTGCTTTAAGTATACCTAACCCCATAACTCAACATAACAAGCTCTTGACCGCTGTGTTAAAAGGGCCGCGTTCTCAAATCCGCTCACCAAGAGACCGTTCCTTTTTTTTGTTTTATCGTAAATGGCCAACAATGTAGTCAGCTTCAAGCTGCCTAAAGGCAGATACGAAGCTTGACGACTGTCATCTAGTGATGAAAGTCCAACCACCGGCTTAAGGCCGTACCTGAATTTTCCAGGGTCCAGTGCTGCGGGGCCCATTTAAAATAAATCATTTCAAAGAAAACGGAGACACCATTAAAAATTTTACTACTACCAATTCATAAATAACCCTTTAAAGTATTTTTTGAAAAACTGTTTACAGTTTATAATGAGAACGTTAAGCTTTACTACGCACATTAGCCAAAAGTGGCCGTTTTTCGCAATTGTGCGTAGTAAAGCTTAATGTTCTCACTTTAAATTCTAAACAGTAGTTCATAGAATACTTTGAAGGGTTATCTAGGACTTGGTAGTTGCAAAATTTTAAATTTTCTCTCCGTTTTCTTTGAAATGATTTATTTTAAATGGGGGCAGCACTGGACCCCGGAAAATTCAGGTACGGCCTTAACGTGCCTTCCGAAGCATGGAGGAAAGTCGACATATTTTATGTCACTATCGTGACCCATCCCTTTCCATAGATTATGAACCACAGAGGGGCCACAGAGCTCGCCCCAGCAGATAAAGGGCTCGATAGAATTTGCTACGGGCCCCGCGCTGCTTATTTATGTCGCAGTTAAATGGTATAATCCCCTAATTCACTAAATCTCTAGCTGTTTGGCATTACAGGTCGGTTTCGTAAAACAGCGTTAAGGTGAAGATACAGGCAAATGACCTTGAAGTGGCGCCCTCATTTGAAATAAATTGTTAACTCGTAAATATGGTGATAATTTCCATATTATTCTTCGTCATGCACTAGATAGCCCTTTAAATTATTTTATAAACCACCGTTGAAAGTATTTACATTAGTCCGTCTAGCTTTAAAACTTGCCTCCGCCAAAAGTGGCCACGGCAAGTTTTAAAGCTAGACGGATCACCAATAATAGTTTTAACGGCAGTTCATAAAATAATTTAAAGGGCTATCTAGTGCATGACGTAGAGAAATATGGAAATTATCACCATATTTACGAGTTAACAATTTATTTCACACTTCAAGGCCATTTGCCTATATCTTCGCCTTAAATAACTGAACCCTCATTCGCAGAATTGCATGAACGATTTTATTCATCAATGCCGCAGCGCAAGACGTAATATTGTAGATTTTTGTTCGGAATTCTTCACAGCGTTCTGAAAGTAAGCTGTTTTCATCGAGAGATATCGGAGACATCGTATCATATACGATGATTTAGACTGCAAATGGTTAAGAAGAAAAAAGCAGATCTTCAGCTTGCAGTTCCCATATAAGTAATTTCGATGTCCGCTTTCCGGCAAATTTACGTGAATCAAATGAAGGCCGAGAGAAACCGCTACGCCATTGATATTATGTCGCGTTAATAAACTTTTCTGTATCCGCTTACATCAAACTTTGTATCATTGCTTATTGGTGTTCTATGTTGTTCTATGTTCTATGTTGGAGACTAGATTACATAGTAAGAAGTTGAATTAAGGTTTAATGCCACGCGTGATAACAAATAACAATGAATTGCCCCGTCATAAATTTGTTTGATAATAACATGACTGCAAATAATCTATTCTGCGGTCTATACGAGGTTAGCTGATTTATTAAACGTAACACATTGACAATCCAGCTGAACGATATTCAGCTGTTTAACAAAACCGAGCTATAATGCCAAACAACTAGAGGGTTAGTAAATCCGCTAGATGACAATAAGTCAAATCAGATTTTTTTTCTAAATGTCAAAACAAACTTTTTCTATGGGATTTGTATGAAATACAAAACCGTGACGTCATAGATATTTGGAGTCAAATAGCGCTCTTAGTATAATTTTTTCTGCTCTAAAATCACATTGAAGATGTATATGATCAATGTCATGTGACACTATTTTGTCACATTAATTACCAAATTATTTATTTTTGACCCAATCTACCCAATTAGCGATTTATACCATCCAACTGCGATGCGACATAAACATACCCGCCTACCAAATTTTATCAAGGTTTTATTTGTTTATTAATCTATTCAACTTTATTACAAAAATTGACGCCTTGGGCTTTCTTTACCAGTCAAGTAGTCAACCGGCAGGTGGTGCAGAGACAAGTGAGACCAAAGTAGGAGCAAAAATAACAATTGGTAGTTCAAAATGTCCATACACACACATTGTACGAACTTAGAAGTTTAGTCGCGTCACGTCTGGGTCGAGCTTGAGCCTTTTCAGACGCACAGCCAGTTTTTACACCACTTGGCCACCATCTTTTTAAGTCAGACCTCCCGTCCTTCATGTCCCACTTTACACATTCCTCTTGTTTGTTTTCTAGGTCGCCCTTCTTCTTTCGAGTCGATAAAAAAAAAACGTTGTTAAGTGCCATTTTTGTTGATTTGGCTCTGAGAAGTGCCGTTGTTGGTTTTCTATAGCCATTTCGTAGCGAAATTATCTATAGATATCCTTCAAGTCAACCATTTGGAACACAGTGTCTTTATAAAGTTAAGTTAAATTTTTAAAACAAGTTCATTCTATGGTATTTATTAAATAAAATAACGAAGTACAAAAAATTCTAGTATGATTTTAGCTGAAATATTATCTAGACAAGAATATGATTATAACAATTTCAAAAGTGATTAGTTATACGGCCGTTCGTCCTTTAAATACATACCTAACGTTTACCAAGAACTTGAGTCTGTGGGACGTTTATCTGGCAGTCTACAGTTTTACGATTATGAGCTACTTATTCTATAAGCAAAGCGTATCGGTCACGTAGAGACCTCGCCACGCTCATTCATTGTAGGATTTAGGCAGGTTTATTTCGTAAAAATCCTACTCTTGTTCTTTTTTGTATCAATGATTCAAATTAAATTGTAGAAAAGTATTCTAAAAAAAAAAACATTTTTTCGTTCCAGCTTTTATTGTGGAGCCTTTTATACAGGGTTACTTTATAAATATCGGCAACGTTTTTGGCGCAAGTTCAGTTAGTAAGTACTTCTTCTTCTTTTCGTGTCTAAAGCTCAAAATGTTATAATTTTTTCCCTCCAGAAGGTTGCCACTAGTGATACTACTTAAACTTAAATACCAAATACTTACTGATCATCATCAGGTCTTTTTTAGTCTCCATTGCAGGAGCACGACCCTCTCTGTACTACCAGAGCTATATAGGTATTAGCCAGAGCAGTCAGAGGATTGGGCCTACACTCTCCACGCTGGCCAAACGGGTTGGAGAGGTCTCACTGATGTTTATAAGCTTTGTTTAGCTTGTGTTTCCTAAGTCATCTTCTACCACATCCACGGGAAGACTTGGAGTGGACCTATTCTACTCTGCCGGCAACCACACGGCGAATACTTACTCGATTCATGGTAATGCCTGTGGTAATGCTGAGGTATTTTAGTATTTTACATAACAAAGAAACTGAGATAAAAAGTGCCTACCGTGGAAGTATGTAACAGGAAAATATCATGATATCTAGTTACCTACTTGCTTGATGTTCATGAATGAATAGGTAAAATCGTATTCAAATTCATTCACGTATTGTACAACTTAGTTTTTTTGTAGATCATAATTTTACACTTGCTTGTATGTATAAATCATTTTTGAGAAGACAAATAATGTACATTTCTTTTAAATTTTATGTCTACGGATTATTTTTTTCACGTATAATATTATTATTTAGAGTAATACCCGAACAAAAAAATCAAAAAGACTTGATGCGACCTGCATATGCAATGGGCTGACCCATCGATATGAAAATTTATTTTATTGCTATCCAGTGCTTTCCTTTCATCTTAGCGCGATCCCGGTTGCATCCTCAGCTGTGCTGCTTTTGAGCCCGGGGTGCGCTTTCCAGCAATTTCTTCTCCAAATATAATATGCATGTCAATGATTCCCGTGTGGTTCCGGGTTAGAATAGAATAGGACCACTCAATCTCTTCCTGTGGATGTCGTAAAAGGCGACTAAAGGTCTAAGCACAATCATCTCGTGCTACAAATGCATTCCCAAGGAGGGTTAACGTCGGGCGGCGGCCAATTTTTCGCACAGATACATTCCCAAAAAGGGTTGAAATCAGGCAAGCGGATGGTTGTAAAACTATAGCCAAATCATGAGAAGTATTCCGGCTATTTCTTCTCCATTTTACGAGGTCTTTGGCATCCTTGGGTGACCATTGACATGCATTTTATATTTGGACAAGAAAAAGCGGGAAAGCGCACCCCGGGCTCCGAAGCAGCACCGCTGAGGATGCCACCGGGAATGCGCTTAGACGAAGAAGATCACCCAAGGATGCGGAAGACCTTGCAAAGTAATTCTTCTTTAACGTTGCATATCATACTAAAATCGAATTTTCTATTGTTGCAGCTCAAAAGACGATGAGATTGACGGTAACTGCATAGTGCGCGCCCGCGGCTTGCCTTGGCAGTCCTCCGACCAAGATATCGCCAAATTCTTCCGAGGACTTAATGTCGCTAAGTAAGTACATTTCGCCAAAATACATTCTGGCAATACCTTGCAATACGCGCTGTACAAAATTGAAAAGGCTTGGGCAAAACCGAAAGGGAAGAGAGGACATCGTGTCGTACAGCGAAGTGAAACAGCTGGCGGATGAGAGAGATAAATAGAAGAGAATCCATACTCCACCGACAAGAGCATAGCTCTCAATCTGTTACGCTAACCTCTTAACCGAAAAATTCATGTATGGGGATACATGAATTTTTTGGGGTCCAGTGCTGCCCCCATTTGAAATAAATTATTTAAAAGCAAACGGAGTTATCATTTAAAGTGTTGTCTTTAATAAGCCCTAGATAAATAGTTTAAAGTGAGAACGTTTTTTTCGCACATTTGACAAAAGTGGCCATTTTTTGCAAATGTGAGAAGAAAAGCTTCACGTTCGGGTTCAGTATATCTGTCACCAACACTACGTGCAACAGAGACACGGCATCACGCGACGGATTCTGCTATCTCTTTCGCACATAGAGTGACAGAGATATACTGAAACCGTCGCATGCGCCCGCTTAAGGTGAATAGGTATATAAGCAAATGGCCTTGAAGTGTGAAATAAATTCTTAACTCGTAAATATGGTGATATATATATATTTCCATATTGCTCTTCGTCATGCACTAGATAGCCCTTTAAGTTATTTTATGAACCACCGTCCACCGTTGAAAGTATTTACATAAGTCCATCTAGCTTTAAAACTTGCCTCCGCCAAAAGTGGCCACGGCAAGTTTTAAAGCTAGACGGAACACCAATAATAGTTTCAATGGCAGTTCATAAAATAATTTAAAAGAATATCTAGTGCATGACGCAGAACAATATGGAAATTATCACCATATTTACGAGTTAACAATTTATTTCACAGTTTAAGGCCATTTGCTGCACTAAATATAGATAGGGCAAAACTGATTGTTACCATAAACGTGCCATCGCCAAGATCAAATGGCTACGTAACAGACCAACAAAAACACAAACTAACGTCACTTGAACCCGTGGGTACCTACTATGACCAAAGTTCAAATATGCGATGTTCAAAATAGACTGAGTAACAGCGAATTCAATGTCACGCCAACTAACAATACATACTCGTAAAGGTACAAAAGCCTTTAGAATGCTATGACGTTCAAATATATGAAACATACTTCAAACGCTAATATTCCACTACACCTGATTTAGTATAATATTACAGAGAAGTACAATGTAAAGACAAGATATACATAGTTTTAAAAACTAAAACCCTACTACGGAAAAAATCTTGCTAAGTACGTTTATTCAGTTAAGGCCGTACCTGAATTTTCCGGGGTCCAGTGCTGCCCCTATTTAAAATAAATCATTGTATCTTTAAAATGATTTATTGAAACGGAAACATAATTTAAAATTTTGCTACTACCAATTCCTAGATAACCCTTCAAACTATTCTGTGAGTTTATAATGAGAACGTAAAGCTTACTACGCACATTTGCCAAAAGTGGCCGTTTTTCGCAAATGTGCGTAGTAAAGCTTAACGTTTTCACTTTAAACTGTAAACATTACTTGATAAAATACTTTGAAGGGTTACTTATTTATTTAACTTTATACACAAACTAGCTTTTTGGGCGCTGCGCGGGCTGCAAGCAGCCCGCGGTTTTTCGTGCAGCTGTTGAAGTTGTTGGAATCTTATTTCCAGTTGAGAGAATAGAATATGCTAAACTCAGTATAAAAAAAATAAAAACGTATACGGGATACGTATCTTGGATCAAATTTTGTTTGCAGTTTTGAGTTCCGCGGCGTGCTTTACCCCAGTATACAAAATTTCAGACCCCTTCGATGTTCCAGTAGGACGTTTTGAACGAATAAAGTTAAATTTCTAAAATCCAGACGCCATCTTGGATTCCAAAAAAAATGTCAGATTTGGATTTTGCGATTCAAAAAACCCTTGCATACTGAATTTCACTCAAATCGGACGCAGTCGACTATTGGCGGCCATCTTGGAAAATTAAAAAAAAAAGCTTATCGCTTGGTGGGAGTGGCTCGGCCTACGGCCTCGCCACGCAGCTCGGCCTGCGGCCTCGCGGAACTTCTCAGCCTTCGGCCTCAGGCTTCGCTTAGTGACTGAGGGGGGGTTCTTGAGAGGGGAGAGGTCAGGAGGGGCTCGGCCTTTGGCCTCGCGGGGAGCTTAGTTTTCGGCCGTTGGCCTCTGACTTCGCAAAGACACTTGAG
The DNA here is from genome assembly GCA_963576875.1 of Acrobasis repandana. NCBI lineage: Eukaryota > Metazoa > Arthropoda > Insecta > Lepidoptera > Pyralidae > Acrobasis > Acrobasis repandana. The sequence goes on from OY756238.1 coordinate 9,171,352, forward strand.
GGGGAGGGGGGGTTCTGGGGGGAGGGGGGAGGTCAAGAGGGGCTCGGGCGTCACCCTTGCCACGCAGCTCGGCCTTCGGCCTCGCTTTCCGCTCAACCTGCGGTCTCGCGGTACACACCCGGAAATTGTCCTTGTATGGCGGCCATCTTGGATTTTGAAAAAAATCAAAAAACAAATGACATTCGTCAAATTGCTTACAACCCCCTACATTTTGGAAAAAAAATCACACCCCTAACCCTAACCGTTTTTGCAGGCCGTACCCCTTCCACATCAAGATCTGGTGATCTTCAACTTTTCGGATTTTTCTGGTTGGTTTCAAAACAACCTCAATACGATGGTATAAAATTTAAAATACCTGTCAGTCTGGAACAGGTCATCTTTGAATCAAATTTTGTTTGCAGTGTTGAGTTCCGCGGGATGCTTTACCCCAGCATACAAAATTCCAGACCCCATCGATGTTCCAGGAGGACGTAATGAACGAATAAAGTTAAAAATATTAAAATCCAGACGCCATCTTGTATTCCAAAAAAAATGTCAGATTTGGATTCCTCGGCGTAAAAGACCTTTAAATTTTGAATTTCATCTTGGAAAATAAAAAATAAAAACGCTTATCGCTTGGTGGGAGTGGCTCGGCCTACGGCCTCGCCACGCAGCTCGGCCTGCAGCCTCGCGGAACATCTCAGCCTTCGGCCTTAGGCCTCAGGCTTCACTTAGTGACTGCGGGGGGGGGGGGGGGGGGGGGTTCTTGAGAGGGGAGAGGTCAGGAAGGGCTCGGGCTTCGCCCTCGCTACGCAGCTCGGCCTTCGGCCTCGCGGGGAGCTTAGTTTTCGGCCGTTGGCCTCTGACTTCGCAAAGACACTTGAGGGGGGGGGGGGGTTCTGGGGGAAGGGGGGAGGTCAAGAGGGGCTCGGGCGTCACCCTTGCCACGCAGCTCGGCCTTCGGCCTCGCTTTCCGCTCGACCTGCGGTCTCGCGGTACACACTCGGAAATTGTCCTTGTATGGCGGCCATCTTGGATTTTGAAAAAAATCAAAAAACAAATGACATTCGTCAAATTACTTACAACCCCCTACATTTTGGAAAAAAAATCACACCCCTAACCCTAACCGTTTTTGCAGGCCGTACCCCTTCCACATCAAGATCTGGTGATCTTCAACTTTTCGGATTTTTCCGGTTGGTTTCAAAACAACCTCAATACGATGGTATAAAATTTAAAACACCTGTCAGTCTGGAACAGGTCAAACAATTATGTCAATCAGTGAGTCAGTGGTAATGTAGGTTTATATATATATACTAGCTTTTCGGGCGCTGCGCGGGCTGCAAGCAGCCCGCGGTTTTTCATGCAGCTGTTGAAGTTGGTTGGAATTTCATTTCCAGTTGAGAGAGTAGGTAAGGTGCTAAAGTCAGTATAAAATAAAATAAAAACCTATACGGGCCGCCATCTTGGAATCAAAATTTGTTTACAGTTTTGAGTTCCGCGGGGTGCTTTACCCCAGCATACAAAATTTCAGACCCCTTCGATGTTCCAGGAGGACGTAATGAACGAATAAAGTTAAAAAAAATAACATCAAGACGCCATCTTGGATTCCAAAAAAAATGTCAGATTTGGATTCCGCGATTAAAAAAACCCTTGCATACTGAATTTCACTCAAATCGGACGCAGTCGACTATTGGCGGCCATCTTGAAAAAAAAAAAACGCTTATCGCTTGGTGGGAGTGGCTCGGCCTACGGCCTTGCCACGCAGCTCGGCCTGCGGCCTCGCGGAACAACTCAGCCTTCGGCCTTCGGCCTCAGGCTTCGCTTAGGGACTTGGGGGGGGGGTTCTGGGGGAGGGGGGAGGCCAGGAGGGGTTTGGGCTTTGCCCTCGCCACGCAGCTCGGCCTGCGGCCTCGCGGGGAGCTTAGTTTTCGGCCTTTGGTCTCTGGCTTCGTTTAGAAACTTGAGGGGGGGGTTCTGGGGGAAGAGGGGAGGTCAAGAGGGGCCCGGGCGTCACCCTTGCCACGCAGCTCGGCCTGCGGCCTCGCTTTCCGCTCGACCTACGGTCTCGCGGTACACACCCGGAAATTGTCCTGGTATGGCGGCCATCTTGGATTTTGAAAAAAATCAAAAAACAAATGACAGTCGTCAAATTGCTTACAACCCCCTACATTTTGGAAAAAAAATCAAACCCCTAACCCTAACCGTTTTTGCAGGCTGTACCTCGTCCACATTAAGATCTGATGATCTTCAACATGTCCGATTTTTCTGGTACTCACTGGAGCACCCTCTACACGACCATATATCAATCATTACCCCACCCACCCGGGAACAGGTCAAACAACTATGTCAATCAGTGAGTCAGTCAGTGGTAATGTAGGTTTATATATTATAACTAGCTTTTCGGGCGCTGCGCGGGCTGCAAGCAGCCCGCGGTTTTTCGTGCAGCTGTTGGAGTTGGTTGGAATCTTATTTCCAGTTGAGAGAATAAGTATGGTGCTAAGTCCGTATAAAAAAAATAAAAACGTATACGGGCCGCCATCTTGGAATCAGATATGGATTGCAGTTTTGAGTTTCGCGGGGTGCTTTACCCCAGCATACAAAATTTCAGACCCCTTTGATGTTTCAGTAGGACGTTATGAATGAATAAAGTTTAAATTCTAAAATCCAGACGCCATCTTGTTTCATTCCAAAATGAAACAATGATTCCAAAAAAAATGTCAGATTTGTATTCCGCGATTCAAAAAACCCTTGCATACTGAATTTCACTCAAATCGGACGCAGTCGACTATTGGCGGCCATCTTGGAAAATTAAAAAAAAAACGCTTATCGCTTGTGGGAGTGGCTCGGCCTACGGCCTCGCCACGCAGCTCGGCCTGCGCCCTCGCAGAACATCTCAGCCTTCGGCCTTCGGCCTCAGGCTTCGCTTAGTGACTTGGGGGGGGGGGGGGTTCTGGGGGAGGGGGGAGGTCAGGAGGGGCTCGGGCTTCGCCCTCGCCACGCAGCTCGGCCTACGGCCTCGCGAAAGAGGTCTGTTTTTGGCCTTTGGCCTCTGACTTCGCAAAGACACTTGAGGGGGGGGGGGGGTTCTGGGGGAAGGGGGGAGGTCAGGAGAGGCTCGGGCGTCGATGTTTTTTTTTTTCAGCCCCTCCCATACAACGAAAAGTGAATTTAAAAAATTAAATTGTACTAACCCCAACGTGTGGAGTATTGTTGAAAAGGTCTTTTAAAATGCAACAATAACTGCTTTGAAACTATGTAGATCAAACCTCTTAGTCTTGAGATCATCTAATACAAAGTTAAAGTATAAGGTGTCCCCCCACCGTAACTTTTGAAATATTACTAAAATAATTCTGAAAAAAAATGTGGTATATACCTCAAAGTATGTACTTTCAATTAAAACTATAGCGGTCTCGGTATCATAGATAGTTATTTTTTAATACGTCATAAATCGTAAACCGCAATTTACCTTTAGAATATTATGTTACTTGCTGCTACGAAACCCTTTATGGGCGAGTCCAACTCGCACTTGGCCGCTTTTTTATTTATAAATATATTCTTAAATTTTTATTTTATTTAATACAGTTATTTTTTTTCCGTTTTTAAGTTATAGTGGTTATAGTTTTTGTATTAACTTTTTAATATTTTATTTGTCCAGGGGCGGCGTAGCTCTGTGCCTCTCGCCTCAAGGTCGCAGGAACGGCGAGGCGCTGGTGCGCTTCGTGTCGCAGGAGCATAGAGACATGGCCCTCAAACGACACAAGCACCATATCGGCCCCCGATACATTGAGGTGAGCCGTGAACCAACGTATTATCTATTCTATACGCCGGGAGATGCAGTCGTTTTCAGTGATGAAAACTGTGTCAATCCGCTAGATGACAAGTCAAATCAGATTTTTTTTATTAAATAATTTTACGGCTCTGGTCCTTTAGAGCCTATCTTTAATTTTGTTCTTTATTCCTAATCCTTACAAGACAATCAAAGGGTGGTGTAGGCCTTTGACTGCTGCAAGGGAGCTTCTGGCGACAAATCTATACGAGTCCACTGGTTTACATAGACGATTGAGTGGCGGACGACGCCCGAAGACGCCCACACAGTCCGCATAATATATATCACTACAGCCGTACTATGCCTGTCCACTTTAACTATTTCACACATTGTTCATGTCATTAGCATTTATAACACCAAACAACACCAATTTCATATTATAAAGCCCACTAAAATCAATTTGTAAAATAATTTAAAGCAAACCCCAACCGAACCCCTTAACTTCCCGCCAAAAACTCAAGTCAAATCAGACACTTTTTTCTAATCGTCAAAACAAACATTTTCTATAGGATTTGTATGAAATACAAAACCGTGACGTCATAGATTTTTCGAGTCAAATATCGCTCTTAAAATCAGTTTTTCTACATTAATAAGTCTAAAGTCATGTTGAAAATGGATATGATCAATTACAAGTGTCACTATTTTGTGACGTTTTGTTCTCTTAACAGTATCAAATAATTTATTTTTGACCCAGTCATCTACCCAATTCTTCTGTCCTATTTCATTCCTACACCTTCGCCACATTTGGGAGAAAATGGGAATCGGGCTTTGAAGTTATACTCATTCTCATTTTCCCAGTAATTTTTATTTATGCAATACGGAAGGGATGAAAATTTTGAAAACGCTTGCAAATTTTTCTGTTGTTACTAATAACAATCCTCGTTACCTTAAAAAATATCAAATTTTTCTGTCCAGTTAATCAATTATCTATCTATATAAATAAAAATGAATTGTTGTTCGTTAGTCTGCTTAAAACTCGAGAACGACTGAACCGATTTGGCTAATTTTGGTCTTGAAATGTTTGTCGTAGTCCAGGGAAGGTTTAAACGGTGAGAAAATATGGGAAAAGGAACGGGAACGGGCGAAACAAAGTTCGCCGGGTCAGCTAGTAAAAAATAAAAATATTTTTAATCCCAATTTTAAACCCTTATCAGCCTTACGCCATCATTTCTTTTGCCCGGACCGTCTAACGTAGGTATTTAAAAAAAAATATAAAGTTTTCATCTTCTCATTTCGAATTTGGATTCTTCCATACATGTTCGACCACTATTCTATACGACATATGTATCTTTTGCCTTTGCTGTTATTTCGTTTAATATCATAAATTCTTTATTTCTGTATTTAACATTTGCTAATTTTTCACGCTGACTTGGGGATTTGTAAAGACAACGTGGATCTCGTAAGTATAAAGATACATTTAAGAAGTCATCTAGATAAAATAGTAACAAAAATTTATTTAACAAAAACTTGAGGACTAATAAGTAGTTTTATATTTAAAATTTGAAGTTCTTTCATGAAAGCGTAGGTGACAGCAATCAGACCGAGACATCGTGTCCTCGCGGCATCGGTAACTTTGTATAAAATATATTTAAATATTTTTATTAAAGATTTTTTTGCAAAAAACAGGTGTACCGGGCGAGCGGTGAAGACTTCCTGTCCGTAGCTGGCGGAGCGACGTGTGAAGCAGCAGCCTTCCTCACGAGAGGTGCTCAAGTCATTGTACGCATGCGTGGTCTTCCTTACGATGCCACGCCTCAGCAAGTGGTGAGTTTTAACTTCAGAGATTTTCGGATTTTTCTTTATTGAACATTTCCTCTGATGTACTTATTCTGCTCTACCTCGATGCTATAGCTTCTAGCTTCGACAGCAGATTCCTAATCGATTTGCATAAGAGTAATAGGTATTCCTAATGGAACACTAAAACTATAATACAGCCCTCAGTTTAATAACCAAGGGCTGTATCATGAGCTGTAGCTGTAGCTAAGGGCTGTAGTATCAGAATTTGAGCGAAGATTATAAGAAAGATTCTATGAATCCTTAGGCTAATAATTATTATTAATAGCCATCGCTGTCCTCTCACTCCTCTATTTCTGTTTTGTGCTATCGATTGCCAATTTTTATTAAATTTATCAAGTAAATATGTAATTTATTAATCAAACAAACCCTTCCTCAGCTGGAATTTTTCTCAACGGGTGACGACCCCGTCCAAGTCCTGGATGGCGCGGACGGCGTCCTCTTCGTCCGCCGAGCTGACGGGCGGGCGACGGGGGATGCTTTCGTGCTGTTTTCCAAAGAAGAAGATGCCCCAAAGGCTCTGTCGCGCCATCGCAAACTGATTGGCTCGAGGTATATCGAGTTGTTCAGATCGACAACAGCTGAGGTGCAACAGGTAAGCGACTATGTTATACTAATTTTTATATTTCGCTATATTGCGGAAATATCTGGAACTACATTTACTATGATTCAGATGAAAACACGTTTTTTGTAAAAAAATAATTTTTTTTCGTATAAGTACTTATTAAATCAAATACAATGAACCCAAACTCGATGGGGTTACATCGTTTTATTACAGGGTCTCCTATAGCCACCTTCCGGCTCCATCATCAGATCAGCTTCTGATATTGCATTGACATCTGATTTACATTAGCATACAGAATTTAATCTCAATCCAAATAACAACAAACATAGCAAGCTTATAAAATCTTGTTAACTTTACTGTTATTTTCTTCGTATTTTGCTATAATGTTCCTTGGAGAAAGTTGTTCAGTATCATGGACAGTATTGTAGGTATAGTATCAGTATCTTAAAATAAATTTCAGTATATTTTGTTAGACGTATACAGGCTGACTTTTTATCTACCTGCTAAATTTCTGGAGCAAGTTCAGTCCATGATACTGAACAACTTTCTATAAAAAAAGATATTAAAAATCGATCAAAATTTTTCGTCCTCCCAGTCCCATACAAATGAGCGCTCAGCCAATCGGATTTTGTAAGGGAGGACGAAAAATTATTATCAGGTGGATAAAAAGTCAGCCTGTATATTGATGTCATTAAACTGGTATGATGAGAATCCTGGCCATGATCATAGAAAACTTCTCGAAAGAATAACTTGAACACAATATAATGTAAATCTTTTCATGATATTGGCAAATCGATTTTAAAATACTTATACATATTTGAAGTGTTAAATGGAGTTGAAAATATAGCATTGTTCTAAACCGCATTCTTACATTGTACCTACTTTACAAGGTAAGCATTGTAGGTAGTTTCAGTTTTGTAATAGCAGATTGTGTTTCCGCTATGGACTTTGATTTGAATTTGATATTGTTACGTAGATACTACGAAAGTAAAATGTAAATATGTGAATATCACTTTACTTTCGTAGAATAGGCGAAGATTCACACTAGAATGGCCATAAACACTAAAAATAAATAATACTAATGTACAGAAGTCTCACTCAGAAAAGAAATTCAAAGAAATATCTACTCAATGTGGCTATAACGATATGGTTTAATTTAGCTCACGTCAGAACTCAGCACATTTTTGCATAGATACCTAGACATCAATTGCAAGCCAATTTCATTCTTATTACTCTGGACAAACGATTCGTATAACTGAATTTACCACCTAGAGGGGCCGCCTGCGCGCATAGTAATAATGTATGTACATTTTCGATACCTAAACGGGGTGTACACCTAAAGTGACACAGGCTTTGCTTTCGAATCTTGGTATAGGCAGCTATACCAAGATTCGAAAGAAAACAAACAAAACAAGCATATATTTCAACCGCATCGAATTGCAGCACTGCATGCGATGCAGTGATAACCGACTCAAGGGCGTACGGACGGACATAAAAACTGCATTTTATTCCCAGTTGCATTGTTTGGTTTCGCGTGATGTATTATATGTTTAGTTTTAGCAAAACGTAGTTTAGCATTCATATTTCAAAACCATAATCATGTAGGAGATTCTACACCATGTCCAGAAGTGTCTAACTAACCAGCTCCTGCATGTAAAAAATTAGACACATACTATTAATCACATTACATTTAAAAAGACGCATCGTTTTTTAATTATTTTTCAATCATTATAATATACTATTAACTGTCGCTTGTTAATCCCTAGTAGGACAGGCAGAGCATTTTGGATCTTGCGGGTCTAAACAGACAGAGCCCAGGGCCGCAAGACCCAAAGGCCACTTTGCGTAATGGTGGGCTTGAAGATGAAAAAAGGAATCAACACAGTAATGGGTTGCTAGCCGCATCGCCTATTAACATAATTTGCATTTTAGCTAATTCCCTTGATTGGCCTTTTATGATCTGCACTACTGAAAGAGAAGCAAGTGGTACATTGTAAGATTTTTCTTATCTCCCAGACCAGCATGGAAGATATTTAAAATATTAGTTCGGCCCTTCCGTACTTTAGACCCCATTATTATAGCTGGGAAAATAAGTTTTTCAAACTGTATACTCTTAGACAAACTGTATAATATTATCTGTGTTCCAGGTCCTAAACCGGTCACTGGAGACCCGGACTAGCACAGCCAGCACCCCGTCCACCGCGTCCGCACCGACTGAGGGTCTGCTGCCTGTTCTGCTGCCGCAACATGTCATCACCTCAGGAACCGCTAAGGACTGCGTGAGACTGCGTGGATTGCCCTATGAAGCTCAGGTAACTATAAACTTGTATCCATATTATGCCGATGTCGTTAAGGTTTATTATTTTAAGTCCGGGACAAAAAATGTGTTTTAAGCCCGCTACCGAAGAAGGACTACGAAGAAGGATTACGAAGAAGGACGCATGCGTAGAGACCTTCTTCGTTCTTGGCCAGGGAGTAATGTAAAATTTAATGTGTTTGGGATCTGAGACTTTTCTTATTTTTCTGCCCTCGGTATATTGTATAGGTAATCTTAATCGAAACCGAAAAAAACCGAGTGCGGCTCGCTCTGTATTCGGACCAGACCGGACCGAACTGAGACGACGATTATACAAGTCTCTTTATTGTACGTGGTATATGGCGGTGATAAATATAACTACCTACTTAGATGATATAATTATACTATACGAATATTTCAGATACTACCTGCTAAGTCTACCAGGGCTCTTAATAATAGTTACATTATTCCTCTATTGCAGGTCGAGCACATACTGACTTTCTTGGATGAATTTGCCAAAAATATTGTGGTACAAGGTGTTCATATGGTTTACAATGCCCAGGTAAGTAAATCATTTTTTATTTTATTTTTATTAGAAATTTGAGTGCGTTTGACCTCTATCTAGCCTGATGATAATCTAGAAAAATTCAACAATTAGAGTATATTGACAGTACAGAGTTTTAATTATATATTATGTATGTAGCAATGAGAATTTACAAGAGCATCATTTAAAATATCGGTAAGATTAACGCCCCTCCTGAGCACATATCTATGAGAAGCTACCTTGTGATTCTACATCACATATTTAAATCATCATCTCTCTACCTAGCCTCACACCTGTGAGGCTAGTGTGTGGTATTTCGTAACCAAATTATCTAGTAGTAGTAATATTATTTTTGTTTTGATTCATCACATATTTTGGTGAAACAGGGCCGAGCGAGATATTTTTTATTTAGAGGATGTATAGTTAATTTCCCATGTGGTCGTGAATCAGGGTCACCCCAGTGGCGAGGCGTTCATACAGATGGACACCGAGACGAGCGCGTTCCTGTGCGCGCAGCAGAAACACCACCGGTACATGACGTTTGGCAAAAAGCAGCGGTACATCGAGGTAAGGCAGAACTTCTTTCTGTTATGGTTAATCTTCTGAATCTTGAAGTTTTAAGGGAATACATTAATTTTTCGGGGTCCTGCCCCCATTTAAAATAAATTATTTGAAAGGAAACGGTGATATCATTTAAAATTTTGTCTCTAGTAAGCCCTAGATATAAATCTTCTAACTATTTTATGAACTAGGTACTGTTTACAGTTTAAAGTGAGAACGTGAAGGTTTTCTTCGCACATTTGCGAAAGTGGCACTTTTAGCAAATAAAATAGTTTGAAGGGAAGGGTTATCTAGGGCTTAATAGAGGCAAAATTTTAAATGATACTCGTATCTCCGTTGCCTTTCAAATATTTTTTTTCAAATGGGGGCAGCACTGAACCCAAAAAATTCATGTATGGATACATGAATTTGAATTAAGGGGTTAATAAAAAATTATTCGCATTGTTACAATTAATAAAAAATATGCAGTCGTTCTTTGTTCTGGCTGAATTTGATTTAATCTGTATAGGCGATGGGCTAAGAAATTAACCTGGGACATCCGGTGTGACAGCCTGGCGCGACCACTAGACCACAGAGTTCGTCTTGCACATAGATTGTAAACTATATCTACTTACCCAAATCTGTTGGCCAGGTGTTCCAGTGCTCCGGCGACGACATGAATCTCGTGCTGACCGGCGGCGTGACGCCCGCCACGTCGCCCAAGGTGCTCTCTCCCGGTACGTTGGTGTCCCCCCCGCCCGCCGCCGCCCCCGCGCCGCGCCTGCTCGCGCAGCACATCGCTCACCAGAGCCTTCTAGCCCGACAGCACGAAAACTTCCTTCTGGCTTCCCTCCGTCCCCCTATGATACCCTACGGCCTTCCAGCTACTTACGTCAGATCCACTACCCCCACACCCACGTACCAACTGCCCCAGTACCTACCTACACAGCAGGCTGTCTTGCCCACAAAGCGGACATACGATCGCGCCTTCACCCCTACCGACGCGACTCCCGCTAAACGACCTTATACGCTCCCCCCACACATGGCGCCAGCTTTGTCTCTACCAGTTCTGTCGTACGGTACTTCCTCACCAATATTTTCATACGCAAACACGAGCCCTATGCTTACGACTTACGCCAGTGGCATACCTACCGGTCTGCCTACCGCCCTGCCCGCGGGTTACAACTCTCTCCAGGCCTCGCTGCCCCCATCTATGAGTGCGCCGTTCCCCGCTACGCTTTCTATGTTCCCCACTTACCAGTACTACCCTGGAATTTAGATATACAGGGTGAAAAAAATGTCTCGAAAAAACACAACGCGTGGTCGACCTAGCTAGACTTATTAGTACAATGTTTAACATGTCGTACCTGAAACCTACAGAGGTAATCCGGACCAATTAGAATGATACCTAACAGCTTGTAAATTGTATTATACTACGCTTGGTAGTAAAATAAAACAGGGTAATCGTATGACAACAGGCTCAAAGAGTTTAAAAAACTATTGCGAGGTACCTTCGGGGAGTATGAGGTTATTTTAGGAATTAAAATTAATGTTTACGGTTAGTGTACGTTGAAACCGCGGCAGCTCAAACCAGCGGCTTGATATTTTTAATTCTATTACTTAAAATCAGTGTTTTGTTGATTTTGTACTGACTTTAATTAATGTTGAAATATTTTTAATTTATTAATAAGCTATCTTGAGGTTGTTATGCAGTGACAATACTTAGTACTAGTTTGCGTCCGTAGGCCTAACGTGGCCGATTTCCATTGTTGTGATTTTAACTATAGACATTCCATTAGCTAAAAGATAAAACAATTCTTAAGGCTGAAAAATAGTCTGAGAAATTAAGTACTTAAGTACTTACATAAAATGAATTAGGTACTTAACTTTTGTCGTTTTTTTTATTCGAGTACAATGCACTTTTTGTGGTTACTTTACACAGTTTTTTATATATTAAGTGTTGTAGAGATACGGTTTTATCCGTGTTATTTCCACGTTCATATGAATTGATTTTAGGAATTGTCGTATATTTTATATTTTAAATATAAGAGTCTCATATTATGGGCGCCCCTTCCCGACGTCCCCCTCCTTCCCAATCCATTCTTGTGTCAAATATTTATCACATTTAACAGAGTATCTAGATTCACCTAGCTTAACTTCATTATTGTCCAAACCTCACACCACATAATTTACCTTAGAATGATGCTGCTCACATAATTTCGACCGAACTTCACTTTGTAAGTTCGTTTGATCTTCAATTTTGTCGGTTAAAACTAGTTCTAAATGCATACATCTTGAACTCGTTTCCAATTTGTTTTACTATTCAATTATTTTTATAACCATGCCACTGAGGACTATTCAGACACATGTGATTAGATCTGATTCAAAAAGTTGCATATTCTCGCTACGAGGATAAGGTGGCAACAGATATCAGTTGGAAACACGTTCAACATGGGTGATATGTTTAATGGATCTCTATTATCTATGGAGTTAACGTCATTGTTTATGGTGTTGCCATCGTCTCGGTATTCACTATAGGTATTGGGCTTTAGTCACAAATACACGGTGAAATGGGTAATCCTTGTCCGTCTTCGAAATTTTTTGCAAAGGAATGTTGACAATTGTTGATTTTTGTACAAACTTGTCAACTTTGCTGTGCATTACTATAGAATACAATGCAATAATGTGTTTATTAATATAAAAAACTTTGTAATAACTGGTGTATCCGAACTGGTTGTGTTATGGAAGATGTGCATGACGTGGTAAAACGGTAAGTTTGCACTATGAATCGGATATATATCACAATATGTGTTTTCGTTAAAAATATGGGTTTAGCATGGTTCGCTTAAGTTTTATGGAAAGGTTTGCATGGCTCGTGAAATTACGTATTACGATGGCTTAACTATTTGACGTTTTCCAGAGCACACTGCGTCCGGATACAACAGCAAAAACTGTTTTGATGTTTCATAAACTTTGTACACAATAATCTAATGACGTGCTATACTTTATTAACGATACTAGCCAAACCTACACTTCCGTAACATTTCAATTTTTGATATAAAATTTCTGCGCGCGCATGTCTTGAAACGCGCGCATAATTTTATATGAAAAATTGCAATGCGGCGCGTACGAGGCGAAAAAAAGTACTGGCTGGTTATAAAGATAACTTATAGCACTGTCTTTAGAGTGTATCAGAAAGGCAAAATTTTATTCAAAGGGCAAGATAAGTACATGCTATTGAATCACTTTCCCAAGGTAACTATATCAGCTAATTCTAAATTTTTTATTATATTCTATGGAAAGTTGTTTAATGTCAACTTATCTGTACTAAAACTTACCAATTTACCTTTCTTAAACACTCTGTATAATATTGGTTAGCTGGTGTAACCAAGTATCCTCCAGTCATTAACACGCATCTGTACTGTACAACACATCTTCCTCTTCTTCTCCACTAAAGTCTTTTCGCTTTGTTTTTGTCTATACCTATCTTCGAAAGCAAAATCAAAATACTTGGGATATTTCAATGAATTTTGTGCATGCTCTTAAAATGATACGTAACTATTTCTGCTTAAAAAAGTATTGGAGGTATTAAAATCAAAAGAATTATAATAAATTATGTTATTATAGTAGGTATGTTAAAGGCATAGTCACAGAATTAATATAAGTACTAATGTACAGAACGGAAGCTCCCTGCGAGATGACATTCCTGAGTTTTCCTCCTAAAATTGGTTTAATAAGATAGATATATGAAATAAGGTTGGCTACGAATCTGACATTAAGACAGACAGAATAACGTTTCATTCACACAAAACCGCCATGTATTTATGGTTAAATAATGAAATAATAGTACTGCATCTTGAATGCCTAAAAAACCCTATAAAAATAAAGTATTTATGGTTTTTAACAATTTTGCTCAAAATGTATCAAGCTTCACAGCTATTTGGACAAAAAAAGCGTATCCGTTTCACGCAGCGTAGTTTTGTACGTGGGGCGGCTTAATCGTTATTGCACACGGGCGTTGATTTTATAAATAGGTTTACAAAATATTTTATGTAGTTTTGCACTTGATTTCATTGAAATATCTTCGTGTAAATTGACTGGGGGACGTGGTGTGAGGACGCAACACTATTCTTATCATAGTAATTCCAACGTACTGAGACATTTAAACATTCCTTTTTTCATATACTTACTTAATAAAAAAAGAATAATCTCAAAAATCATTATTTAACATACAATTTTAAAGTTTTTTTACACACAGCGTTTCGGCCGGCAATGTATTTAAAGAAAATCTAATATACATACTTATTAACATTAATTTTACGAAAAATAATGTTTTCAAACAAAACTAGGGTGACCAGAATTTCAGTTTTGATTTTAAAAAAATCATTGTACGGTCGAAATATATTTTGGAATTACATAGACGCATTTATTATATGTTCAATATACGAATTTATTACGACTAAAATATTCTATATGAATTAGAATTAAGGTATTTCTGAACGGTTTTCTTTTTCTTGTTTTTAAAATCAGCGATGAGTTTTTTTTTATATATAAGTAATAATTATTATAGTTGGCTAATTATAGTCTATTTCGTACTTTAAATAAATCGATAATTTCGTGTTAGATCATACTTATTGCGAGTTTCTTTGGTAAATGGCCGACTTTGTTGGTGGTGTGGGTTTATCTGAAAAATCCTGTTATACAGAATTTTTGTTCACCAAAATTTTTTTAAAGCAAATTATATCATGAATTGTAATAAATTCACCATAAAAAAAATATATTCAGTTTATTCTATTTTTGGAAAAGATATTTAAATACTTTAAAAAAATTCGCTGTAAAAAAAGTCTGGTGAATAAAACGCGACCTTGTAACAAAAAAAGCTACACTCGCAAATCATTCTATTTCTTTTTTTAAATTCATGCTTCCAGCAAAGTCATTTGGTTGTGCTATTTTCTTCTTAAGCTTAGTTGAGTAGACAGGACATACTAACCCTGGCTTGCCCTGTCAGCCTCCGTACGTTTTATGTTTACTAACCTACCAACCTTCGGTGAATGGGCAAAAACTGTAGATTCCGTCAACAGTCATCTATCATTGGTTAAATAACACTAAATGTAGGTACGAAGGTGATAAAAATTATATTACTATGTACACTTAACACAACGTTGTACTTAGTTTTTACTACGAAAAGTAATGCTACCTACTTTAGATATAACATAAACAAGGGACCGAAGATCTTCTATAGCGCAACTAGAATGTACCTACAAGCATTTTTGTAATAGGTTCATCGCCATTATATTTTTTTTTCTAGACTGTGGTAATAATCTCGATACAAATTTACCTCTCACAGCTGTACATCTGTTAAATTGTTAAATACGATGTGATAATGAATTAACTACTTACACAGGATGTAACAAAATGTACTGAACCTATTTCAAGAGTGAATTCAGTCCATGATACTGAACAACTTTGCCCAAGGAAGATATCGAAATATGAAAAATAATTTTTGTCCTCCCAAACAAGTTGAACCGAGTTTGTATGGAAAGCAAAAACATATTTTTCATATTTCGATATTTGTTCCTTGGGGAAAGGTGTTCAGTATCACGGACTAAATTCATCCTAAAAAATAGTTTCAGCATATTTTGTTAGACATTCAATATATATTTATAAAACTCGTGTGTATAAGTAATTTGGGCAAAAAATTACGATTACTACATAGACGAATATACATAGACATAACAAAGAGGTACAAATAATAAAATCTATCTAAATGTTTTTATGTACCTAGTCAGTTATTATGCTTTGAATTTACCTAAATCTCAAGTTTTAGGTATTTTGGGTTCGTTAATTACCAAATATTTATATATGTATATTCACACATCAAAATGCACTTGTACAATCGCGACTTTCAAATTGTATTTAAGATATTCCTTTGCGAGAAAAAAATAGCACAATCATCTCCTCCCCCTCCTAACAGCTTCATTAACTACACTGTATGTCATAAAACAGATTTAAATTGAAATATTTACGTAAAAGGGATCTGTGAATCTTGATGGGACGGTGTCTAAGTCACAGTAAGCACAAAATGCTTCATTTTGATTTAATAACACAAACTGTAGTAAAGTTTTTCAAGAATTTTTTGAGTGAGATTTGTAGACTATATACCTATTACGTCATTCGCCAATAAGTCTTGGTTTCGGCTAATGTATTTTAAGCGAAAGTGTACGAACACCTGCCCCCTAAGCATGGTAACGGCGACATCGTTTATCGAGCGCTATATGTATATCATCTATGACTATCTCGCTCTACGTCATGATAACGAGCAGGATGGGACTAGTCCGTCGCGCGTTTTAAACTTTATCTGGGTTTATCAACGATACCGTGCTACGGGGGCTGATTATTATATAAATCAATGGCAGTGATAAAATAATGCGACGCGACGGTGGTATACAACTTCGCGTCCCTCCCTGACCAGTTACAGTCATTTTTCGTGCGCAAATCAGGCGTAAAAAACAATTTACGGCCCGAGGGACTAAAATTATTCTACAAATCTCACCAATCTTTTTCAAACGAGCTACAGTTTTAAATCTTCCAAAGTTCTGCTTAAAATGCATGGAACAAGAGGTGATGTGTCAACTGTAAAGGGGACTTTCAGCTTAGTGTGTCGTAGAAATTTTATGTGCTTATTTAGAGGATTAATAGGACATCATGGGTGGAAGGTTCTAGCCCTGGGAGTTAGTGGTTCACCAGCGGTATAACTAAGCGTAAGTATCTATTTAATTCATTGTGGGCTCACGTGATATCCAATGCTCTTTCTTACTCTTGAATATCGCATTTTATTTTTATTGTGACTTCAAATTCCAGTCATGCACAAGTGTTGCATAATTCTTTAACTTGTCTAGTAATAAATATATATAATTTCAAAGGTTGAGTTTTAAGGTAAATTAATGACTAGAAGACGTAAAAAAGGTAGATATGTATGTAGTAAGATATACCTAAGTTACAGTCATAGTATAACGTTAATATTTTTTCATCCATTCGAAAATAAAATACCTACATTTACATTTTAATAATATTAATTTTTCTTTTGGTAGGCAGCTTCACAGTTTAAAAATAAGAATTACTAATCATGTATGTAGGTAAGGCTGGCCTTTGTCACTCCGGAATTCCACTTCTGATTTCATATAATAGATATGCTTATACATATAAGGTCTCACTTAATTTACTGAAACTATTTCAAGAATGATTTCAGTTTATGATGCTAAAAAAACTCACAAAGGAACATAGTTAATAAATAAATATATACG
Source organism: Acrobasis repandana (assembly GCA_963576875.1). NCBI lineage: Eukaryota > Metazoa > Arthropoda > Insecta > Lepidoptera > Pyralidae > Acrobasis > Acrobasis repandana. Next base: position 9,188,200 of record OY756238.1, read on the forward strand.
GATAAATCACACAGATTGACCTAGCCCCAAAGTAAGTTCCAGACTTGATACTAACTCAACGATTCTAAGTATATTTTATAACAAATGCATATATAGATAAACATCCAAGACCCAGGTCAATTTGGAAAAGATCATTTTCCATCTTGACCTGACCGGGGATCGAACCCGGGTCCTCGGGTGTGACAGTCTGGCATGGTGACCATTAGGCCACAGAGGTTGTCATCGTCGTCAGTTAAGAAAAATATTAAAAAAAATTGTTCCCGTCGTCACTCAGATCTGGTAGGTACTTAATGTGGTAAACTTGTGTGGGCCTATAATCACTATCAGTTCTAAAGCGGAAAACTTTCAGAATAATGAAGTGAATTGGCCCTTAAAATATTTTCAGTATATTTTGTTATATCTTATTTTTACAGTTAGTAACATTTTATTACATATAAGAAATCAGAGTTTAAATTCATCCAACAAATTCAATGTTTAAAAATAAAGGCAAGGTACATAATATGGATTTGAGGTCATAATAACGGTTGCTATAAGTACTAGGGTTACTAGGCGAGCATAAGTTTGGTATCCGCAGACTAGCTTGGTGGTTGCCAGCGGCGACGTGTGTAACAAATCAGAGTATTGGTGTAAGTTCCGCACTGCTTTGGTGGACTGTTAATGCGTTCTGATGCCCTGGTGAGTGTTCATCTGTTTTTAATTACATAACTACATTATTTGTCTGTCTACTTGTATTGTTATGACGTCACACGGTGTGGAAATGCTTGGTTGAAAATAATATCTACCTAAATCTTTTTAATGCAGATACAAAAACAGGTTTATAAGTTGGACGAGCGTATTTATGAATGAGCCATATATGTCTTTTATTAGTGACACATATATCTTTTAATAATTACGTGTTTAAAAATAAAAAAAAATAGTATATATATTTATTGTTTAAAAAATTTGTAATTAACATAGATATCATTCGTAACGAAGCATTTCCTTTTTCACTTTGACACCATAGAATTTAATATGGGGTCTTCCAAATAAATAGGCACTTTGGAACAATCGGGTGGTTAATATTTAATATCTGGTATACATTATTAAATTATATTTATATATTAGCATCAAGGCTAGTAATGTACCCTAATGTAGGGACTTACGTTGTGACTAACAAAAATCGCATGAATCCACATAGTATATCCACATAATCAATGGAAAATTATGCGTATACATAACATTTATTGTTGATTGATGTATCTTATTGAGAAAATTATATGGTGTAAATTATACAAGTAATCAAGTTTTAAGTACTTATATATTACCTGTGGTATGTTATTAATAGTTCATATTTCGGTCCTGAATCATTTAATTAAATTGTTTTATTAGATATATCAAAAAATAATTCTATATCCAGAAAAATAATTTACTATATAATTTTAGTTATTTGTATCCTATAAAAGTACACTATATTTCTTGAAGGTTGTGATATCAAGGGCTGAACTTATTTAAATGCTCTCTGAATAAAAAAAATCCTACATAAACAATTATTTTTTATATTCGTGAAATATTATTTTTCTGGAAAATGTAGTTTAAATAGTTTTTTTTTTATTTATTGTAACCATTACTTTAACTTACAACCAAATGTTATATCTCTAGGTCCGCTGACGTACTACTATCCCCCGATGGGTCCTACGCTGCCGCCCCCACCGCTGGTCTACTGGGGCTACCCCACGCCGCCAGTGTCCCCCGCACATTACTACCACCAGCCCCACCATCCCCAGACAATGGTAAGGTACTTTCTCGTGAAAATTGTAAGTAATAATAAAATAAGGATCTATTATAATATACAGTGAACTCGTTGATGTCTTTTGAATGAAAAAATATACAGACATACATATACATCACGTCTTTATACCTAAACAGACAGAGCCCAGGGCCGCAAGACCCAGGGCCACTTTTAACGTCATGGTGAGCGAGAAGGTGGAAAAAGGAATCAAAATAATGATGGGTTTGCTAGCTGCATCGTCTATTGAAAAAAAAAACCGGCCAAATGCGAGTTAAACTCGCGTGGAGAGGGTTCTGTACAATTGATTGAATTCTTATAGGTTTTCCTGTAATTTACAAGCAATGAACTATATTTTGTATTTTTTTCAAAACTTTAGGCTTAGTAGTTACGGAGATCAGTGGGGGGGATGGTCAATTTTCGTCTTCTTTCATGAAAAACATCAAAACTATTTATTTTACAATAATAGCAAAAATATATTTAAGATCCCCATAACGAGCCCTTTTATATAATATATGACATGGTAAGGTATGCCAAACTTTTTTTTTAATTTCCTAATTGTCCCCTGAAAAGGACCCTTATTTAAAAAAATATTTACTTTGCACATATGTGTTTGGTTCATAGGATTACATTCCACCAAATTTCACCTGATTCGGTCCAGTAGATTCGGAGCAAATTGGCTGTGACAGACGGACAGACAGACAAACAGACAGACGCACGAGTGATCCTATAAGGGTTCCGTTTTTCATTTTTTGTACGGAACCCTAAAAATATATTTTTTTATTCGATTATTAAATTTCTTACAGTAGGTACGCCGTGTCCCTTGGTATGTTTTATTTTAGAAGGCTTACTCCATAAAATAATACGACAGTCGGACGATAGTGACGTCCTATTTATATGTCAAACCAAATTAGACTTTATTAATATTAACGGCCAATATTGCTTGACACTGAAACGCGGATATGCAGTAACGTACGTCTTACGTACCGCTTTTGGAGTAACCCTACAGTCTTTATAAGCTTTGCGTGACTGTGGATCTGTCTATGCATTATCATAGCTCTCAAACCCCAAACTTAATTGTATTTTTTTTGGAAGTTAGTTACTTAATCGAGACTGTTATGAATTCGCTATGGTTCAAGTAAGTTTTAGAGATTTTATTTCTGCTATGATTTGTCCCATTTTTATGTGCTCTAATAACTGCTCCGTTTTTTTTTACTCAGATAATACAGCTACAAATAGCATAGTTATCATATGCTCAATACTCCTTTTCAGATGCCCGAGGTGGTGTCCGTCGGCGGCGGCTCCCCCCTTCCGATTCCACCACCCACTGCGTGCCCCGAGTGGCCCATATTTATAGTAAATTAGATTAACAATGATTTGCTAAAGAAACTATAAACTCTGTCGCATAGATACATGATTCTGTCATCTATTTTTTATTTGTAAAATTTTTCATTTTTACGGGCGGTAGAAAACTTACGGTTGTGTATACTCGTAACAGCTGATATTCCCCCATTGCTGACAAGGATTTTCTATATAAATATGCAATAATTATATGTTCCTATTTACATTTTATACATGTATTCATAATATACTTATTTCCAACTTATAACTACATAAATATATAGATCACCATCAGCCACAGGAAGTCCACTGCTGGACATAGGCCTCCTTCAAGGATTATATATAATAGCATGTGTCTATGCGATAAAGTTACTCATATTGAAACAAAAAATAAATTGTCACGCTTGAATATAAAAACGTTATTCCCTTATTCATAAAAAAATTTCGATAAAGATATATAATATTTCAATAATTTGCTTATAAGTCACTTTTTTGAAGTAAATTAATAATATTCAAATATGATTAATTTAATTAAGCATAATATCTATATATGTTGAAAGAAATCATACCAACTAAAACTTTTATGAATAAGGGTTTAAATAAAAAAAAATATAGTGATATTATATTTTAGATAACTTTTTAAATTATAGGTAAATACCTTATAATATTATTTATAGAATACGATCCTTTACAAAAATCGTTAAATCTTATTTATTTAAGTTTAAAAGACTTCAAAAATTATTTACCTATTTTGTTGGTTTTGTTGTAACTTGAATCTATTAAGTATATAAATTACTTATATACTTAACTTTTGAGAAGAAGGTCAAGTATGTGTTTATATTTTATACAATTCCACTATGTATAAAAAAATATGTTATGTTATATCTATATAAAAGTGCATTGAGCGGTTTAAAAAAAACTGTTTAGCATAAGAGATAAAAAGTTCCTCTTGAATTTATAAAAACGTACATAAAGGTGCGTATTTATCGAAACATTCACCATATAACTAGCTAGCATAAAATGGAGTCCTGTTTTAAAAACGCCCCATAATTACATTTTGCATCATTGCTCACACTACAACGAATATACAGTGATAAAAGGTGCTGTTTGTTGATTATTTTTGTAGAAATTGAACCAAAAATAATATATTGTCGAGTTATGATATATGTTATATCAATATAGACTAGTTTAGTATAAGAGGACGCTCAATTAGTTGTTAAAATATTTAATAACTTAACTAAGGACCATTCTACATGCCATAATTTATAAGAATGACTTATCGCTTGAGCGTACCGCTCATTCTCAAATGTTGCTCAAACGACTGTTTGCTCAAGCGAAGTCTGCTCATCAAATCTTGCTCATTAAAATTAGCCACAAGCCAAGTAGATACTATAAAACTGGTGATATTAATTCTTGCCAGATGTGCCAGTAAAAACACATCCTTGGCTTGGCTTTTTAACATAATTAATTTTAGATTTTTATTGCAATAGAGTTGTTCGTCTATAAAACGACCACGCAAATACAACAATATCACAAACGCAGTGTTATGTATATTCAAAGATATTGATAATCTATACGCACCCTACTTAATAACAATTATGTTTAATAAATAATAAATTAATAATTATATAAGTATCAACTCAATTCACAACATGAACAATGCGTCTATTCTTATACATTTTATACGCCTTTCCTATCAATAACGTATATAATATAAATCATCTGAAAACTATCATGTCATTCTTTATTATTTAATCAAAGAAAATGTAGAGAAAGCTTTCATTAACAATCTTTTTTCTTTAAGACGCCCTTAGCTTTCTACAGGAAATACCTAAGTATATTTTAGTAGTAAATATCAAAGGCTCACAGTGCGTGGAAACATACACTACCACACACATTCGGTATAGCGCTCGCTGCCACGCTCCGTGGGAATTCTTTGATCAATCTTATCTTCGTAATTTAGTTTTTAATATTATTTTATTGGCATAATATTTTAGATATTATGACGAAACAACAAAATCAAAAAGTCTTCCCAATTTTGTACTTTACATAAATATATTTAAGCTCGTCACAAATGTTTGTGAGATGTTGAATTAGATGAATTTTATCGATAGAGTAATGTACCTATTTAAGTTATTAAAAGTTTAAAGATTATGTTATACGAATTTTAGCTATGATTCCATAGTATTTTATAACTTGTGACCAACATGCGACTAGTTTATTGAAATGAACGTACCCGGATGCCAATAACATGATCTACTTCTTACACACATACCTACATAGGTAAATATACTTATTTAATATAAAAAATAAACATACCTAGTAAAAACAAAGTTTCACCAATACTCGAATATCCAATTAATAGAACATATTTCAAAAACGTATACCTACAGCGTTTACCTAATGCATATTGATATGCTTATGATTCCCATGGAATAAAACAAGGTACTTCTCGAGACAGCTGGTCACGTGATTAGCCCAGGAATACGTCATCATTTGGGGGTGTGTGATTGAATTATCCAAGCAAAGTGCATTTTTTAACTTAACCTCCCGCTCAATGCAGGACCTCAACGAGGCAAATGATCGGGCGGTCACTGTAGCCGAGCACTGGTCAAACCTATTATTAAAAAAAAGTTAATATAATAGTAATAGTATAGCCAATCGACTCGAAAGAAGAAGAACTTAACAAACCAATTATGAGCTAACTAGTACATACAATATATAAATTAAAAATTAAATAGATGACACACGGTAAACGACATAGTTGAGTTAGTATTTTATTTTATATTCATAACGAGTAACTAATTCAGAAAGTCCTTAAATTTATTGAAAAAAAACATTCAGTGGTAGGTAACACTAATCGTGACATTCGTGACGTAATCTTGGGCCATCTCAGGAAGAGAAAAACTTGTTTTATTAGGTATTCTATGATGATTCCTAAGTATTTATCTAACATAAAATAAAGTAAAAGGTACCTATATAAGAAAGCGTCACGGGTAAGTTCGTTTTATTGCATGGCGGCCAAAAGTTGAAATAGTAACGAGTAAGTAGATAAGCTGAAGTCGCTCCTAGTTAAGCATAAGAATAAACCATGACATGACATCCTTGATAATTTTATACCAAGCCAAATAATTAGGGAAATATCTAAACTACATACATATTATAACGATTGACGTTGATCATACAAAAACTACTTATACAATACAATACAAATTATCTTTATTGCACCATAATAATTCATAAAATAAAAATAACAAACACAGAGAAAATATTGGTACAAAGGCGGACTTATCGCTAGATGCGATCTCTTCCAGTCAACCTTATTATACTTATATTTAAAAATTGGTTTATTTGCTGTTGTTTTTTGATATTGTTTTTAAATATGGACATTTTTAACTTAGAACTACACTCAGTTCATATTATAAAGTCCACTAGAATCGATTAGCTAAACAATTTAAAGCAAAACTCCTCGATCCCGCCAAAAATAAAAATTCCATTTAAGTACTTACTAAAATTTATATTATGTTTATGACATACTCTTTTTATCTAACTATTCAAAATTATCATTCATAAATTATAACTGAAGTTAGATAAAACATTCTGAATTTTTAATAATTTTCAAAAAGAAAAGTATTTTTATAATTTGTGTTTTTTATCTTCACTGATAACATCGATCAAATATTTAGTAATATTTGATCGATGCTGATATGTATTTTAATATATTTTAGTAGTTAGAGTGATTCAAAAGAATGTCTTAAAATCTTATCTAGGTAAATCTTGCCTAAACTGCAAGTAATAAAATATTTTTTGCTATAAAAGTAAATCTATTTAATTAAAGCGGCACATAGTTTAATTTTATTACAGTTACTTAAAAAATATTGTCATTATTTACCTACTTACCATTTTTAACACATATTGTTTTTAAAAAAGACAAATCTCTATCGAATTATTGTTATTGAATTCACATAAATATATGATTGTTTAGTTATTATTATTTAATATATTTTTGTTACTTTTATACTTTATGAATATGTTCTCACCCAGTGATATTCTGAAGTGATCTTCATAAATTGTTACCTATTTCTGTTTTCCTTGATAGGTCTGTTGTAGCATATGTATAAATATTTCTAAATAATATGACAACTCGACGTGTGTTGCATTGGCGATTGGCTGGCGCATGGTATAATAATATACTTAATATGACAGCTGGGTCACGTGATTGGCCCAAGAATACGTCATCAAATGGGAGTGTTGCCACTGTGTGTTATTGAATTACCCGAGCAAAATGCCTTTTTAATATAACAAACCAATTATGAACTAATAATTCAATACCTATATAGATTTATTAAAATTAAATAGTCAAATCATACGATATATGAATGAAATAGTTAAGTTAGTACTTTATATTCATTAACTGAGAAACTCCTAAAATTTACTGAAAATAACAATCAGTGAAATGGTAAGTATAGTAACCGGCAAACAACTGGAACAAAAATGACGGCGCTGCGCAGGTATTTTAGGAGGAAAAAGTGTGCGCAGCGCCGCCATTTTTGTTTAAGTTGTTTGTCGGTAACTATACCACTTATTGTAACGTATAAGTAGTCTTGCTTGGGCCATCGTGCGAAGAGAATACCCTATATTTTTATACCAGAGGCGAGTGAGAGAGTGTCGGACGCAGTAGAGGCGTCCTCTGTACTGAACATGCCTACGTGGTAGGTATTGCTGTCAAGTGTGTCACGCGGAGGTCAATTCGCAACATCGAAAAAAATGTTAATTTGACATGCCCTCGTCGCGTATAGCCTACTATTAGTAATATTTACACATATAATTGTAGTATAATATTGTTAGTATACACTATACAGTAGATATAGTCAGTTAGTATGTGCAATTTTAGCTGTAGTGCTGATGTTAATGCCAAACACTTTGGTTTCATATCATACAAAGTAGTGAATTGTTCCGATGAATAAATAAATTAGTACCTAATTAATATATATGAATTTTCATTTGACGCCTTTCTACTAGTATTAATAAGTATATGTTAACAAAATATAATGAAACTATTTCATCGTGAATTCAGTCCTAACAATTTTCCTCAGGGAATATAATAGTAAACATTCAGGGTAGTGAACAATTTTTCCCAGGGAAAAAAAAATGTACATATTTAAATGAAATATTAAAAATAATGCTAATATTCCTTTGGGAGGTTGTTCAGTATTGTGGACTGAATTTAGCCTTTAAATAGATTCAGTATATTTTGTTAGACCCTGTAATCAATTTTCATTTGATGCCTTTTCACAAACCTAACTTGTGTATTAGCGTGTAGTCTCAAATAGGATTTGATTCACTTCGTTGCTGTACACAACGTTAAAGATTCTCAGAAATCATACTTATAGAATAATAATTAGGGTTGGATCCCATCTATCAGCACGGAACAGCACTTTCCTATGCTGCTATCCTTTTCTGTCGCTCAGAACAGTAATTTGCTAGAGCGACGGAACGCTGCAGCACGGCCGGTGCTGAGGTCCAACCCTTAATAGGTATATCAGGGTTTGTCTATCAAGCTATACTATTAGTTATACCATTTAACAGAATCGACAAAAAAAAATATTATAGGTATTTTTAATATTTGTGTTATCACTTTTTTGAGTTAAGGCGAGATGGATTTACAATTTGCAATACTGTGCGTGTTTTTGAAAAATCACTGTTATTAAACTACTATGTACAGTTTATTCCTCAAAAATATTACATAAAAATCTAAAGGATTTTCTACAGACACCCACAATAGAAGACACGATTGAGCATTTTTGGCAATACCTAACTAATACTTAAAGTGTTGTGTTTATCATTGAAAGAACAAGAACAAAAAATTTTTAAACTAAAATAGGTTTTTTAATAGTTTGTTATTTTTTATGAATGCGAGGCTAAGGTTAATAATAAAATAAAACACCGAAATACAATTTCCATTTTATTTCGTTAAGTCACCACAATTAGTATGACACATTATAGGATGGAAACCTTAATTTACAATAATAACTAACAAAGTCAGTAGCTATTCTCCATATATCCGATATTGCTTGACGAACCACATCCAAAAATGGTAACAAAAAATTAGGAACTTATAGTAACGAACCGGCCCCATGGGGCCGGTAGAACACAAACAAATCTCAACATTAACATACAATTATTGGTTCCTTGACAAAAAAAATGTTCAATTAATCATTAAAATAGTTGAAACCAACGAGGTATTGATAAAATACAAATAATCAATATTGAATGTTTGATGAGCAAATTAAAATGTTATATAGGTACCTTTCCTTTATATTGTCAAAATTTTACAATAAAATATTAATTCATCATTTGTCAAAACAATATCGATATAAAAGAACAACCAAATTACAGGACAGGGCATGATGTAATCACAATCATGGGGATGTATATCACACCGATACTTTAGCTCACAACCAAACCGACATTTGTGCTTTATAAATTCTCCCCAATGATTACAATAATATACCTACGAACCAAATTTAAAAATAAGCTCAAAAATATTAGTTACGTGATTACTTTTTGATCATCATAAATGTCATAATTTATGGGGATTGACTACCCGACCCGATTAGGTAATAAATTTAGAACAGTGCGGAACATCGTGCCTTTCAGATTTATTAAAACTTTCCGGGATACTAACAACTATGTCTGTCTATGGATAAAACATTACAAGACTGACAAGCCCATACAAAAAGCGTAGGTACTTTGCTAGAAAGCCAAAATCCTGTATTATTTCTAGATGTCGCTACTATCTCACCCGCTAGCCATACAAAGGATGCTAGGCTGACAGTATCCACAAAAATCAGAGATGGCGCTTGTTTGTTCGTAGAAAATAAACACTTATACCGCCATCTTTAAGCGAAATTAAGCGGCACCACTACACGTAACTACCTTCTTTTGAACTAGTACCTCCGTTTTGATATAACATTTAAACTAAATCGAATTACGCTTCAAAGTAAGAGGGCTGTCAGTGCTCTTGTATTTTTCGTCCAAGCCATACACATTCAGCTAAATAAAAACAGGCATCAAAACTGTAAACTGGGTAAAAATATCCGCCATTGCAAATCGTTCCTAAAAATCAGGTCTTTCGCACTTTATACATTTCATTCTTTAAAACATCGGTGTGACGTCATCCCAAAAACAGGCAGGATATCAAAAAAATATACCTAAAAAAATGTCGAAAAAAATTCGGATTCGGATTCACTAAACTAGCCTTAAAAAGCATATCGGCGCACCACGCTCCCGTCACAACCAACTAGTCTGATCACAGCACTTCTTACCGTATTACGTTATGTTCACCGGTTGTTTGGCGGTTTCCATGTATTACTGTAGCTGTGTCACAGAATACAGTAAGAGTATACAGAACGGAATCTCCTAAGGTACGCGCAATATGCGTCGTGTGTTCGCCCGCTCTCGCCCTGAGACAAGGCGAAAACGGGGGAGGTGCGGGGACGGACAAGGACGCATATTGCGCGGGGCCTTAGGAGAATCCGTTCTGTACATACTCTTACTGTCTTCTGTGGCTGTGTACACCGATGCAACAACGCCACTTCGAAGTTCTCGTCACATCTTTCTCAAGTAACTAAGTACAAATGATTGTAAAGTTGTAGACTATTGTTGTTTTTGAACAATCTAAAACTTAAAACGATAATGTAGCGATCTCTACTCACTGTTCGCGAACTACTGATAGATGGAATGTAGCAACTATATACAATGTGAGGGACATATGCGTAATAAATTGAACCACGCGCTTTACTAGATCACTATAGTATAATGAATTTAAAATAACAGTCAAAAAACAAACAAAAATCGACACTTCCATACAAAAGTGTACAAGCCATCCGGGCAATTTGTACGAGAATGTGGTTTTGTTTTTCTTGGTACTATTTCAGTTTGATACCTACTAGTGATCTAGTATAGCCCGTGGTTCGATTTATTACGCATGTCCCTTACACGTTTTATAAATACACACAGAAGTTGCATGTTGTTGCTCGGTGTAAACAAGGTTTGATGGCAACATTGACGATCAATAAATAAAAAAAAATATAACAAAAGTATTCATTATAAAATTAATAAATCACTCTATCTTAAAAGCATAAAAAATACCTATAACAAAATTACAGTAAAAAAAAATCTGTGCAAAGTTATCTAAACATTTAATTCTATTCCGACATCAATGTTGCCTTACAACCGAATTCCCCTACACCCGCTGGTGAGTGCATAGGCACAGAAGACAGAGTATTTAATATGTAATACTCTGTCTTCTGTGGCATGGGTGAATTGACTATCATACGAGTATCAATACTTGTGCGTTCCGTACTTACGTCGCTAATATTTCACAAGCAAAGGAATAGAGATGAATAGCGAACATGTACTTATGTACTAGGCTGAGTATCTATCCCACAAAAAATTAATAGTGGTAGTCGACGTACCAATCCGCCATTTTATATCGGCATCCTTGTCGTTTCAGTAAATAACTAACAAAATATACTGCTACTATTTCAAATTCAGTCCATGATACTGAACAACCAAACCACTATGTTGCCTTATTGTTTTACTTATATAGTTTGTATTGATTCAAGTGTACTTGAGTCAATACAATTAAAATTAAACAACTTTCCCCAAGAAACAACATCATCATCCGAGCGTATTCCCGGTTGCATCGTCAGCGGTAACGCTTCAGAGCCCGGAGTCAGCTACCTACCCTAGGTGATTTGACTGACACAGAGCGACTGCCGTCTGACCTCCGCAGCCCAAAGGGTAGACCAGAACCAATCCTAGGATAGGTTTAAACAAACTCTAGAAGGCGCTCGGGACGCACGGCTTTACGTGCCTTCCAAAGCACGGAATCATATTTCGGATAATGAGGTGATTCAAGCCTGCAATATCCTAACCAGACTGGAAACAACCTTTTACAAAGTATGCTTCCCAGTGGGATGTAAACCGGAAATTGTTAAGAAATACTATCCCACCGCTAGCAAAAGCCTCCTACATCTGCTAACAGCTGCTTCCGTGGTCCAGTGGTCAAGGCGTCTGCCTTGTGACCCGGAGGTCGTGGGTTCAAATCCAACTGGGAAGCATACTTTGTGAAAAGTTGTTTCCAGTCTGGTTAGGATATTGCAAGCTTGAATCACCTCATTATCCGAAATGTTGTTGTTGGTCCCGAACGCCATCTAGCGTTTGTACCTATCCTAGGATTCTGGTCTACCCTTTGGGTTACGGAGGTCAGACGGCAGTCGCTGTGTAAAAAACCCGTAACCTCTTCGAATCACCTAGGTTAGTAGTAGGTTAGTAACCGCTGACGATGCAACCGGGAATACGCTTGGATGATGATGATCTGCTGAGGGCTACAATTTCTAATCTCTTCGTCTTTCTTTTTCAATATTTCTTCCAAGTTATCCCATTGACATTTAGACGTTTCTTGCCGCTCCTTAGCTTTGCTCCGTGCCATATATTGTTTATAGTCTGTCCACGACCGCAGTACCACGCCTGAGGAGAGACGGGGGCTGTCTATGTCAGACGCACATGAGATAGAATATCCAAAGATGGGTCGTGCTTTATCTCGAGATGTCAAGGCTGTCGTTTTCAAAGTGGCCGAATATTTTAGGAATAAAAAAACAGACAATGATAGTTTCGAATATAAAAGTGATTTTCGAAACGTTTTATTATTCACCATTAATTTCACTTTAAATATTGGATTTTTTATTTGTTCTTAAAAATCGTATTGAACCATAATAACAATTGGATATAATATGTATACAACGTCAAAATATTGTACTACAATATCTTAAGATCTATCCGACAGTATGGATCCCATGTGAGTCCATGATCCCCCCCCTGCCTCCCCGCGCAACTTCAGGCGCGGTACAGCGGTTTTGGTCAGACTATAGCGAATCATCGGCGTATTTTGATGGTTTGAACTGTGCTGCGGGATTGCTTTTGTGTACTTTCGTGACGACAGCGCTCCCATTGGGCGATTTCGCACTCATGTCTTTTTGTTTAAATAAACATGTAACGTCTAACAAAATATTCTGAAACTATTTTAAGGGTAGATTAAGTCAATGATAATGAACAACTTTTCCCCAAGTAACATATAACGTCTAACATAATATGATAAAATATTTATTGCTTCCCATAGAACCTCGGATCAGCTGATCGGTCAACTCGTATGGAAAGTCAAAAATTATTTTTCACGTTTCAATATATGATCCTTGGGGAAAGTTGTTTAGTAAATTCAGCCTTCAAATAGCTTCAGTATATTTTGTTACACGCTGTATATAGCATTAAAATTTTTTTTGTTTGATTTGTGTATAAATATTTTTTTTCATCTTCTGTTATGTTCCCGGAAAGTTGTTCAGTATTATGGACTGAATTCGTACACTGATTTAGTATATTTTGCTAGACCAATCAAGGTAAGCTATATAAAATGGTTTGTCAGTTTTGTTGCAATACGTTAGTGTACAAAAATCGCACATAACATGTTTATTAGTTTAAAACAAATTTTTCATATGATACATACAACTACATTACCTACGTCAAGAATGTGAGAGTATTCTTTTACTATTGTTAGGAAACCACCAAAGTAATTAAGTTCACATAGTAAGTAAAATGTTTGTTCGTTTATTGATTTTTAGGGTTGGATCTCATCTATCAGAACGGAACAACACTTTCTTATGCTGCTATCCTTTTCTCTTGCTCTAGCAAAAGACGCTTCCGGGCGACAGACAAGGCTAGCAGCATAGGAAAATGCTGTTCCGTGCTGATAGATGAGATCCAACCCTTACATGATTTACGTGTTTTTCAAAGATCTTTTTTTATTAGTAGACTTTTTCCACTACTTCAGAATTTAATTTTTTTAATTTATCTTTATGAAAAATGCAAGATTAAAGGAGGGGTCTCGTCACTTGGTCATTCGCGAGTCATAGTAGAGGAGCCAAAGAAGGGATTTTGAGATTCACTCGAGCGCGTTAGATCAACACGCAAACATGTCATCAGGATAACAGTACACTTTAACAATATCATAGAGTTAGTCTGATGATGGAGCCGGAAGGTAGCCATAAGATTTAGGAATAAAACGACGAAAATCTATAATATTTGAGCTCATTTGATTTGTCTCGATTAAGTACTTCGGTCTTACAATAATAATTATTTTCTTAATTTGATGGTTTGAAATTCACTCAAACAATTTTTTTTGACATCTTTAAATTGTACTGCCATCAGTTCGCCGCGCTGCACGAGCACGCTTTACTGAAATTAGTATCGTTTTGTGAAGAAAACAAGTTCTATATTTCTTCCAAAGTGCGCGACACATCGCGTCGCGTCTCGGTGTATACTGACTCTTAATCTGATTATCTGACGCGCTCGAGTCATCCCAAAATCCCCTCTTGAGCTCCCCTACTATATAGGACGGGTCTTGATGTCGCCCGTCCATGTCTCAAACCATACGCCACGTATCAGCCCTCAAGAGCGAAAGAGATGGGTGAATCATCTCTATGTGTATGAAGAGAATTGACTGAATTTTAGAATTAAATTAATTAAAGCAAAAGTACATACCAATAAAACGAAGAACCTTTATAAAATTTGGAATGTTCCTACCCAATTCAACACATGAAAAATAGCGATCAAAGCATACATTTTTGGATTAGTACAAAAATAAAAACTAAGTTTTACAATTCGTCAATGTTTCACATTGCTTAGACCGATTTTAACTTAAAATTAGTTATACACTAATGTACTTACAACAATTTTGAAACGGCGGGCGAAATGGCGCGAGTTTTACATTTGACTGCACCTTGAAAAAGCATTTGAAAGTATACAACGATAGACAAGGATAATTAAGTAAAATGTAAATATCATTTATTAACTAATCTCATATTGTAAAATTCGAATTATAAACTTAAAAGCGATGGAGATGTCATAAAGATTTTTAAAATCCACTTCAATCCAACTTCTTGGATTTTTTGAAATTGAACATTGATGTGCTGGGTTTTGGCGCCATTTTTTGTAGTTTCAATCCCAATTTAAAAAGTAGTTTACTACCCATAACTGGTTATTAAAATACTCGATGTGATATTAAAAACATATTTCAATTTTAAACAAACACTCTTGTATATGGGACAGTGTCATAAACTACTATTATTGGATGATTACATTAACCACCTTTCTCGTCCATAATCTTTTCTAGCTTCGTTGTTTACTCCCTGCCAGATAACATGTCAATAAAGACCATTGACATGGTTCAACAAAATCCATTGACACGCAAATTTGCATAAATATATAATATTTTTTCAAAAATCTCTCCAAAAATCTGCTTACGCCATTTTGACCCGCGGTTATTCCGATTTACAAAATGTATATTCTAAATGCAGTGAACCAAGCTGAATAAAATGAACGCAGATGTATCAACATTAATATAGTCCATACATAATGTTGATATATCTGCGTTCACTTTTATATGTCGATTGAGCGTGAAGTATGAAACGACTAGGGCTTGTTATATTATAGAATGACAGACCCGATGACTTCATAGACAATATATATGTAAAGATACGTCATAGCTGATGTTCCCTTTACTCATAAATTGTTTCCAACTATCTTACATTTCTGACGACCTGACAGTGATTCTTAACAGATAATATTGACAATCTTCGTGAAATGGCATCTTTATAGCTTTACTAGCTTTTGCTCGTGGCTTCGCTCGCGTATCCCAAATACCACGGGATCATTACCATTTCAGTCAAGGATGAAAGGTACCCTATGTCCGTCTCAGTACTCCTAACTATGTGTATGCGAATTTTCAAGAAGATTGGTTCAGTAGATAAAACGTGAAGAGGTAACAAACAAACAAATATACAAACTCACATTCGCATTTATAATATTAGTTGGGATTGGGATTTATTAGTAGCCGCACCGGCTTCGAACGGGTATGTATTAAACAAATAAACGTTCCTCATTAATCACACTATCTATCGATGGAAACTGCATTGATTTTCGCTAAGCGTACATACATATAGAGGGACAGACGGCGGGAAGCGATTTATTTTTATACTATGCATTGATTTTTTTGCTACGTAAAATTGTTCGGTGTGGCCACATTAAATAGATCCCGCTGCCCTTATCGCGCTGTGGTTCACCAATAGCAGTGCAGTGGGTGCCAACCGCCAACGTCATATAAACTAATTGAGGGCACGTAAATAAATATTTTATTTTTGCTCCTATTTTGGTCTCATTTTTCTCTGTAGCACCTTTCGGTTGACCGTTTACAATTTTTGTAATAAAGTTGAATAAATAAAATAAATAAAAAACGCCATCTAGCGACCTATTTGAAAAACATTTAGAGAAAGCAATTTTTTCTTCATCATATACAACGTGGAAGGGACATACCGTAATAAATCGAACCACGGGCTATACTAGATCACGGGGTTCTATGCAAATGCCACAAATGTTTTTGTTCTTTGGGTGTTATTTTAATTTCATTATACTATAGTTATCTAGTATAGCCCGTAGTTTGATTTATTACGGGTATGTCCCTACCATTGTATATTTTTTTTAAATTTGAAATGAAAGTTCATCGAAATCGCAGTTGTTTAAGTTTGTGATGGTTGTATGTATTTAAGTATTAGGTGTATGTACGTTTATTATAATTATTGTATATACGTATGTTTATTATATTGACTACCCCGCACTACCTAATTTCCCATCATTTTTTCTATTTAAACGAGGTTGCCTGGAAGAAATTGCTTAGCGATAAGGCCGCCTTTTGCGCATTTCCTAGTTTTTAAGATAATTATGTACTGTTTTTTACTTTAGTGCAATAAAGGGTATTGTATTGTATTGTTCGGGGGCGCAAAGTCGATGTAGATGAGAAAACAAAAAATTATATGAGCCAAAAGATACCATTTCATGTAGACTTTTACATAATAATGACGGACTATACTATTACAGATTGACACGTATATATAAGCGACATCTTATTTACAGCTTTATTTAATTCGAGCCTGCCAAATGTAATCGGAACATTAGAAAAACGATCTTAAAGATGTATATTTATAAATAAAAAAGTAGGCTCTTTCATTACAAAACTCGTAAACATATATTTTAAAAGTAACTTTGTAAAAAAAATCAATATATATATATAAAAAAATACTTTCAGCCATAAAAATATGTTTATAGGTAAACCACACAACTGTAGCCTTATCTAAGGTATGCGAAGGGGTACAGATTCCCCTGCAAAACTCAGGGTCAGTTCACAGTACTTCACACAGAGACGCAAAGCGTCGTGGCATGCACTTTTGAAGAAATATGTACTGAAACTTGTTTTGTACACAAAAATATACTAATTTCAATTGCCGCGTGGCGCACTGTAATTAGTATCTTTTTGTGTAGTAAACAAGTTCTATATTTCTTCAAAAGTGCGCGCCAAGACGCGTCGCGTCTCGGTGTGAGCTGACTTTCAATCTGATTATTTTACAATTGAGCTCCCCTACTATATAGGACAAATCACACTGATTTAGCAAGCCCCAAAGTAATTCTACACTTGTAGGATACCGAAGGTTGATTGGTAGAGAAAGCTATTAGCATTAAGTCCGCCTTTTGTACCATTTTGTTTTGGTTAATGGTGTCAGTCTCTCTCTTCCTCTCCTGTCAAACCACCAAAACTGATTTGATCTCCAGGTCCACAACTGGGAATTAAATCAATTCTGATGGCTGATTGAGTTGGTGCCAACTCATGCAGCTGGCAAGTTCTTCAGTCACATGGAATCGCAGTTACTATAGTAGTTCCTCCTTGGTGATGTTGGCTTGTTATAACAAGCCCAACATCACCAAGGAGGAAATACCCAACAAGAGGCCCTGTGGTACAATCAGCGTCGCAGGTCACCAAGGTGCTGGGCGCCGGCTCCAAGCTAAAGGTGTTGGGCATCGCCGGCGCCGGCGTCGAAAACATCGACGTGACCACCGCTGGCCGCGGAAAGGTATTGGTGTCATCCAGTGCATCCACAAAAGAAGCTCAAGTGCGAGCGAGACAGGAGTTTGCAAAGGAGCTAGTAAATCTGGTAAAGCCAGGCACGTATAGCACCCTAAGTTCAAAAGACCTTTTTTTTCCTAGTGTTACTTTTTTGTGAATAATACCAGATTTTTTTCTTTATTACCAGCACTGTTGAACAGTTCCATCGTCCCTTATAGACACACCATATATCACCTATTAAGTACATTTTTAATACGACATTCCTAACAACCAGCTCTCATTGCATTACTATATTTCTATATAATAAGTATATATTTTCCAACCAGAAGTTTGCTCTGATAATGATTACATTACCTTCGTATCGCCCGTTACAAACTATATTTTTGCTAGACTTTTTTGTATATTTACGTTTTATACGTTATGAATAGGTATGAATAGCTTTTTATTTTTTTATTGTAAGTTCATGATTGGAATCTTTTTTCTTTACTTTATTTACATGTATTTTTTATTTTATTTTTTTACTATAAGTTTGCGAATGATGAATTGCTATTAAGCAAATAAAATAAATCAAAGATACTTTATTTTATAATAAATACAGTCAAGCTTAAAACTACGTCAAGCGGACGCCGCCGGCGACGGGTTCAGTCCGTCCCTGTCATAAACCCTATGTGCGATAGATAGCTGATACCGTCGCGGGTCACGTGCCTCTGCCGCACGCAGAGTTGGTGACCCGACGCGGGTCTTCGCTTAACGCAGTTTCAAGCCTGAGGGTCTCAGTTATGCGGTTTAGCTATATACTGAATTAAAAGTACTTTCATTTTGTAATAAAAGAGTCTATTTGACCTACACTTAGTAAAGATCAGGGACAAGCGGAATCCTAGCAACCTCATCGTATAAAAATACATAATCTGTACACATCGAAGCTCGCAGTTACATCTCTATTGCTTTTTTCCGTTTTTTTTTATTACATATAATTTAAACAAAACAACTTATAACGAAAAATATGAAAATTTCGAATCGGTCCAGGCGTTCTCGAGTAAACAGAGAACATAAATACATAAAAAAAATATTGACCTATCTTTTTTGAAGTCGGTTAAAAATAGAGATATAACAGCGAACGTATACCTAACGCAGTCGAGCCCGGTCCGTGAACTAAAGAATGTCACTCATTCGACCAATCTAACGACCGATCAAACGATTCGTCCGACTGATCGGTCTACCGACAGGACGAAAAGCAAACACCCGACCTAAATCGGCTAAAGCAAGCACCGGTGGAGGTAGAAGAAACGCGGCGTGAAAACGGCATGGACTTAGCTAGATACCGGTCAATGCAGGCAGAGGCGTGGTGTAATAAAACAATGTTTTCTCTTCCCGTGACAGCTGGGTCACGTGGCCTAAGAATACGTCATCAGTAAAGAGTGTTGCCATTGCGGGTGACTGAATTACCAAATTCATTTTCTAACTTAACAAACCAATTATGAACTAATAATCCAATAAATAATTTTTATTGAAAATTAAACAGATGGATCACACGATACACGCAATAGTCAAGTTAGTATTTTATCTTATATACATCAACTAATCTAGAAAGTCCTTAAATTTACTGAAAAGAAAAATCAGTGGTAACAGTTACTTGGGCCATCGCAGGAAGAGAATACCTTGTTTTATCATAACATGGGTGCAGCTATATGCAGTTATTTGACATTGAAAACAATATCATAATGTATTATATTCGTTTAATCTTTAAATTGCGAGCTGGAACGCCGCCGCGTTTTGACTCCGGCCTATTTGGTTAGCCCGAGCAGTGAGCTCGGGCTATACCCAAATAACCCATTAAATATTAGTAATGGCTACATCTCACTACAATTATAACCAAGTTATAGAATTAGTATTAGCAAATATGCTACAAATTGATAAAGATAAAAAAGAAAGTGAGTCCCAGCCCCGGTAGCATGGCACCGGAGACAGCGTTTATCGGGCGCTATCGCTATCTCGCTCTATTATGGGTTTATCCACGGAGCCATACTGCGGGGATAGGCATGATATCAAGTAGCGGTTGCGATCAGCTTTTTATTACATTGCGACCATTTTTTTTCCTTCAGAGTTAACCGGTATCTATGCAGTCCACACCCTTACATTAAAAAGTTAGGGAGCAATGTAATCTGACGGCTATTATATTATTTACAATCGAAATTACAACTGTCAAATAGACAGATATCCGCCATCTAGTTTTCCAGAATCGTCTATGGTTCCGGCAGAGTACAAAGCCCCGTCGAGAACTAGTCTATGGCAACAATGTACAGGTCCGAGACAATATCCTTACGATAATAATGACGACACACCGCAACGCCGAATCACGTGTGTATATCCATCTCACTCTTTCTAATCTCGTCTCCTGAAAAGAAAATAAAAATAGGAATATCGGGAATGAAGATCAGATGAGGGAATCATTCTTAATAGTATTGGTGTCGTTAACAAACGAGTAATTTTTTAGAGTTGTTATAAAGGTTGACAAATAAATTAGTGACCCCGCCATTTTGGGGAATAAATGGAAAATTTATATTTAGGTGGAGCTATCATTTCAGGTTCAATAACTTAGTTATTGTATAACATATAAATTAATCGGATATGAAAGTAAGATACGTATGTTCTGCTATTCTGAGAAATTATTCCCTCATCTTCTTTTTTTGTCCTCTGTGCAGAGCTTGCACGGAAGCTGATGAAACTGCGAGCCATCTCCTCCTCGAGTGTGATGGTGTCGCACACATAAGGAGGAAGTTCTTGGAGCATCAAGGAACTATGGCGGAAACGGTTAGGGCGCCTACAGACGTCCTAAGTTGCCTGCAGGAGCTGAGCTGGATCGAGAACCGACGCCGGTGCCGTTTCACCACGCAAAATATCCAGAAAATGCGGAAGAATACCCTCGAGAGCGAAAGCTGTGTGGTTCCCGGCAGAGTAGAATAGGACCACTCCAAGTGTTCCCGTGGATGTCGTAGAAGGCGACTTAGGAAACACAAGCTATGAGACCTCTCCAACCCGTCTGGCCAGCGTGGAGTGTAGGCCAAATCCTCTGACTGCTCTGGCTAATATCTTGCTCTGGCAGTTCAGAAAGGGTCGTGCTCCTGCAGTAAAGACTAATAAGACCTGTTCATGATTCTCGAAAGAAGGAAGGAAGAAGGAAGGAAAGGGTATTGTATAGCTACCTCCAGCTCACTTGGTGTGGAACTGCGCGATGCAGAGCGCGCACGACCACTGGCCCTCGGGCGGCGTGTCCAGCGGCGGCGCCATGCAGTACATGTGGTAGCCGCGGTCGCAGTCGTCGCAGAACAGCAGCTGGTCCTAAAAACAAACAATAATATAAAGGTTAACTACTAACTTATATAAAGTGGAAGGGACATACCCGTAATAAATCGAACTACGGTATATACTAGATCATTAAAGTATAATGAAATTAAAATAACGTTTAGCCCGTGGTTCGATTTATTACAGGTATGTCCCTTCCACGTTATATAACTAGTGGCTCTGTGAGCTCTAAACCTCGCGACTACCCGACCCGTTGAAGTATATCGGATGAAAAAGTTGTTCAGACAAAGAAGTTGCGTCTTAATAAGGGTAACAAAAAAGTTTTATGACATATTTGAATTTTTTTCCAAATGGCTGAAATATTTTAAACCCCCAATCTCCGCCATTTTTAAAGATTTCCAAAAACTGAATAGACAAAAAAAACTATATAATTATCGAACCAAATAAAATTTCACGTAAATCGGTTAAGAAACGCGACCTGTAGGCGAGAACAAACCGACAGACAAACTGACAGACAAATGTATTTTTGGCCTATCTAGAAACTGAGACGCTTCGCTCGCTTGGTCAATTATGCCGTGTGGTTCCCGGCAGAGTAGAACAGGACCACTCCAAGTCCTCCCGTAAATGTCGTAGACGGCGACTTAGGAAATGCAAGCTAAACAAAGCTTATAAACATCAATGAGACCTCTCCAACCCCAGGTCAGGCCAGCGTGGAGAGTGTAGGCTAAATCCTCTGACTGCTCTGGCTAAGTATGGCTCTGGTAGTGCGAAGAGGGTCGTGCTCCTACAGTGGAGACTAAAAAAGGCCTGATGATGATGACGAATAACTTGTGCACGTGCATGAGCGAGTCAATATTTTTTCGTGTCCTTTGAGTGATTAGTGAGAAGGTTATCTACATCTACACTAATATTATAAAGAGGAAAGATTTGTACCTATTTTTGTATGTTTGTATGTTTGTAATGAATAGGCTCAAAAAGTACTGGGCCGATTTAAAAAATTCTTTCACCGTTGGAAAGCTACACTATCCCCGAGTGACATAGGCTATGTGTGTACCACGGGCGAAGCCGGGGTGGACTGCTAGTATATTATAAAATGGCTCATAGAACCGGAGTCGATAAATAAGCGAACGTTATGACGTTTATTTTTATCATAAAAATAAGGCAGAAGGTAAAATAACCCTACTAAACAAATTATTATTACGCGGAGAACAGATAACTGATAGATAATGCAACGTTATTTAAATTTTTGCGCGCAGAGCCCATGGCTGACGCAGTGTTGTTTGTCAACACGTCACCTTGAGGCGCCGGCGCGGAAAACGCGGAAGTGGATGCAGCATAGAGATGGGCAGTGGGTTAAAACCCATTTCAGTCCACCCGGGTTATAACGGGTGATTTGGGTTATAACCCGGTTTTAACCCATTATCACACAAATTGTCGGGTGGAAACAGTTCATGCTAAAAGTATTTATTACGGTTAATTTTTACGAGAAAATCTCACCGGAAATAATATTTTACAGCTATCCAAATAGTTCCATTTAGGAAATATTGCCAAAATAGTTCGTATCATATGCACGTAACACTACTTGAAGCTTTACTTTAGTGGGCGTTATTTTTTCTTAGATAAACTGTTTGCAAGTTATAGATAAGTAAAAAACACATTTTTCAAAATCAACCGTTTTTCGGACTGCATAGCTAGACAACGATCAAACGAACTATAGAAAAATAAGGTACTTATATAAAAAAAAAATTGTGAGTTGTAGAAAATAATCCTACGTAAATTTTAAAATACTTTCCGAAAAACTGTCAAGTAGCTAATCCGGTAGATGACAATAAGTCAAATCAGACACTTTTTTCTAAATGTCAAAACATTTACTATGGGATTTGTAGGAAATACAAAACTCCAAATATCTATGACGTCACGTCATAGATATTTGGAGTCAAATAGCGCTCTTAATATCAATTTGTCTGCATTAAAAAATCTAAAATCATGTTGAAAATGTATATTGTAAATGTATCAATACAAGTGACACTATTATGTGACGTTTTATTCCCTTAACAGTATCAAATAATTTGTTTTTGACTCAGTCATCTGCCCAATTGCAACGGAGTGGTAAAGATGGTTACCGTCACCGGGCAGGCCTAAAAAGCGCTGGCGAGACGATCTCGACGCATTCCAAAAAGGATGGTCGAGATAATAATAACACTGGAAAGGGACAAGTGGAAGAAGATGGGAGAGACCTTTGCCCAACAATGGGCCAATTAAGGTTATAAAAAAAAATGTTTCTCAGTGGGATTTGAACCCACGAACTCCAGATCACAAATCAAACGCCTTGACCACTGGACCACGGAGACAGTCCAATGATGGCGTTCAATGCCTTAAAAAATAAATGAGCGAGAAGATATGTAGAAAACGGAATCAAAATAGTGAACTTATTTGACGACCTCCGTGGTGTAAAGGTCAACACGCTAATCCGCCAATCCGGAGGTTCTGGGTTCGATCCCCAGCCAGGGCAAGTTGGAAGATGGCCTTTTTCAAATTCTCCAGGGTCTTGTGTGTTTATCTATATACATATGTATTTATAATAAAATATAGTATCGCTGAGTTAGTATCCCATAAAACAAGTTTAAAACTTACTTTGGGGCTAGCTCAATCAGTGGGATTTGGCCTTATATTTTTATTTATTTTATTAACATTCCCTCGATCTGCGCGGGAAGAGAAGCAGCAGCGGGATCATCAACATCAACAAGCAGCAGGTATAATTCTAAGTATTTTCTTTTGTCCCAGGCCAGAATGGAAGAAATAAGAGAAAATGCTTACATCATTATCGCTGGTTCCGCAGACGGAGCAGCATTTACACTCGATGCACTGCCAGCGGTACTTGCGGACTGACACGATCATGTTGGCTGTGAACTGCAAGCATGTAGGGTGTCCTGCAAAAATTACGTAACAATTATATAAAACCATAAAAAAACTCTTAAAATATTTTGATGAGCATTTTGGTTTTGAATGGTTTTCTAAATATATGTATTGGGTTTTTAGAAATTCAAGAGCAGTACACTAAGGTTCTCAAACTCGAGGTGCGTTTCAACTATTTCTAATTTAATTATTTCGTTTAGTTTTCTACAGTTTAGAAACATACGCTTTCCCGTCTTTCTTAAGCCGGATCCCCAGCGCGTGTTTTGCTCTACAATATCAACACAAACATTTCAACATTCAACAACATCGTCTACACAAACCGTTGTTTCACCACACATTTTTATTTGCATCAACGTTTTTGCTTTCCATGTCCGGTGGAAAACACGTACACAAAATGACCCCCGCGCGGGTCGAGGGGCAGGGTACGTTATATCATATCGCTAGACATTTAGGGTTGGGCCACATCTATCAGCACGGAACAGCACTTTCCTATGCTGCTAGAGAGCGACAGAAAAGGATAGCAGCATAGGAAAGTGATGTTCCGTGCTGATAGGTGTGTCTCAACTAGTGATGTGCCGTTTCCGTTCCCCAGATTCCCGGAAACGTTCCCAATAAATGGAAATGTCAGGGAAAGTTGTTATTTTATTTATCAGACTTTTTTATCACTGTAAATATATTTTAATAACGTAAATGCATCACTTGATATGGTTATAATACAAACATTCAATATTCCGTAACATTTCCTAGAAATACGGGAACGTTCCCGGGAACGACCCATCACTAGTCCCAACCCTTAGTGGATAGTTTTGCATTTTGTTTTGTCTACACAAGCCACGCGTCCAGTAGATGACGTGTAACGAAACATGTTTCAGGAATAAAGTTTTGTTTGTTGTTAGTTGTTGTTGAATGTTTTCAATTCGCCCGGTATTATCATGTGTAAAATGATTCCTGATGATTATATTTTGACGAACTTTTGATTTTCAAAATAAAACATATACTTATTAAACCAGTCAATACCATAAATTAGTAGGATATAATGTATAACAAAATGTTATTGACGCAAGGCATGAAAGTAGCAAATGTTACATAAAATGCAATAATATAAGTATAAAACTAAATCTAGCTTATATAGCAATAATCATGAACTCTTAGGCTCAATTTACATTGCCGCAGAAAGGAAGCGATTTTTTTAAAACTCCACAAAGCACATTGAAACCTATATCAATGTAGTAATGTATAAAATTGTGTCAACAAAAGGAACTTCCGCAGAATTCCCCCAGTTTATTTCTTCATGCCAATTTGTACGATATTCTTTTAGAGTTAAGAAGTCATTATCCTCTGTGAATTTCTTAAAATTCGTCTTAACTCCGCGGCAATGTAAATTGAGCCTTAATCGTAACAAGCATTATTTCACGTATTGTTAGGCACAGGAATCTCTTACCTTCAAAAGCTGTTCTCGACGAAAACTTGCCAGGAGTAAAAAATAAGGGAATGTGTGCCGAACAATAGTGAAAAACAAATAAAAACAACAACTAAAGTACATCGCGAATTTTATTGTCAAGTATCAAAGTAGGGAAGTGCACATTCACTATTCTTCAGCACAAAATGAAAGCCATTTCTTTTCTATACATTTTAATGTTAAAAAAATACACAAATTAAAAAAAAAAACATTAACATAACGCACTTACTCTACTCTCGAAACCAATTTTGGCCTTTGAACAGAGAACGTCTAATTATTACAAAATCAAAATTCAAGAAGAATATAACTAATGAATTTCTTGAACTCTGATTCTTTGTAATAAAGATGATTTTCCAATGTTCACTGTCAAACGCGTTCGTAAATTGGTCCGAGCTTAGTAAAATTGATGGCGGCTTTTGCCGCGTATGCACTTCCGTACGAGGTTTGATACTTCAAAATAAAATTTTACAATTAAAAACGATTATTCGAGACGGCGGTAACTATACACGAATAAAAATAATATGGTGGTAACCTGACCAGAAATAGTTTCATGAAAAATCTCGCAACAGGTGGCCAGCGCAGAGGTCATGTTCTCGTGCAATAGGAGATATTACTGCAATGTTCAGCCGCCACAGTGCAGCATTAGCGCAGACCATAAACAAATCTTTGACAATAACAAGTACATCAAAGTCGCAACAAATTTGTTAAATAATGTAGGTACCTATTAGTTATTTAAATGGCGGTAGGAAGTCATAACACCATAGCACAGGTTTTGAATAAGTGAATAATAATAAAACTATTAAAATTAAATACTTTTATAAGTAATACCTATTTGTTGCGAATCAATATGACATGTAGAATGACAGCAGATTGTTTACTGAATGTACTAGTGCCACCATCTGCGCAGAGTTTTGTGTAATATGTCCCACTGAGACGCGTAGATGTGAATGACTGACAGCTATTTACACTGTATCTGGCACCTTAAATACTATACTTACTTTTGATTCAACAATTCTTTGGATTATACGAGTACAAAATATAAAAAAATAGCCCCCACCAAAATTATTTCTGATCAAGTTAATAAACATACGAGTATAACTAACGATATTGCGTGTTAAGGCACCAAAGATATAATCATTAGATGCCCGTCGAATTCGTAACTATTTTGACAATAGACATTAGACAAGTATATGTAAAGATTCCAATATATTTTTCTATATCTACATATATCTATTTTATATATTATGAACAGAATAATAAACTAATATATTTGAAAAAAAAAACTTTTTAACTCTGCATTTAATAAAATTGAAAAAGATTTAAATTTTCAAAACAAAAAAAACAACTTTAATACTAGTGTCAGTCAGACAGAAAAGAACTTATGTAAAAATTATTTTGATAAAAAAAATGATGTGGTCCCATCATTTTTTTATCAAAATAATTTATACAAATCTGGAAATATATCCTTATAAACAGAAAAAAAAAGATTTTTTAAATCGGTTTGTAAATGACGGAGTTCTTTGGGAACAAACATAAAAAAACCAAATGATAACCTTTTTTTAAATCGGTAAAGAACAATAATGAATTCGACAATTTTCTTTTTAAAATAATAAGATATATGCCCAATTATTTAGAAAACAACAATAATATCTATATTGCATTTTAACAAAATTAAACTAAAACTATACTTGGAATAAAATCTAACATAATATTTTATTTTAATAAGTCAATATTTAATAAATCAATTTTACATAATAGGAAAAAAATACCATTTCTTATAAGAAAATTTATTGAAGCAGGGCATGACCAACTAGGCTGAAACTATTCCATAGCTAATTAAATAAAAATCTAAATAATAACAAGTTTAAATAAAATCGACTGTCATTCCTTAATCACAAGTGAAAACTTTTGAAATCAACTCATAAATAGTTTCGCCTTTTTTTAATAATTTACCTAAAGAATTAAAATCTGAGTAACTTTTCGTGCACTTTGGTTGAGTAAAAGAAATTCCGATTTAGGTACCCTTAGAGCCAATGCGTTATATCATATACACACCAATATAGGTTAACTCATTTACCCACTAGTATAAATTTAAGAATAATTAAATTTTTAACAAAAAAATCAACCGACTTTAATTTGTTTAGGAGTTTCTTCCATATCTCCAAAGTTCTTCATCATATCTTCACCAAATTAAAATGGACCAAGTCGGTAGTTAAGGCCTTCAAATAAAATAAGAATAATCAAAATAGGTTCACAATTGATAAAAAAAAAGAAAACATACAGTCGAATTGATAACCTCCTCCTTTTATGAAGTCGGTTAAAAACAAAGAAAAGGTCAGAAAAAACAAAGACACAGAATAATTGCGAGCAGCCCAGTGCCCAGCCCAAAGAAATACGTTAGAATGCTGCAAGCGAAACAAGGTCTTATGTCTTTTTAACATAAAGTCGAAGAAGAAGATTAAATAAGAAAATATTGGGTGTACGCGGCTGCACGGGCATTTCTTTCGGGATTCGGGATTTCTTTGACACCCACCAGTGGGCGATTTCGGCACGAGTAGTAGTAACATTAAAGTCTAAAAATCTATGACAACAAACGATATAAACTACAGGAATGATAACACAATAGTTAGTGTTTTGGGACAAACAACTTAGGAATTTTCTTACTCTTTGGGTAAAACTAATACACGAATAACAATATTATTTAAAAGACATTAGAAAGGCACGTAATAAGCTCTACATTTATAATATTGCTCACAATTAATTCAAATTAAATTACCGATTTTGACAGTTGTTGAATAGAAATTTGGCAAAATAGTTATAATTGTTCTCAATGGCAATACTTTCATTACTGCCGTAATAAAGTCCTTTTGGCGAAGAACTACTATTATTTTATTATTCAATCAAACAATGCAAAAAGAAAATATATATGTATATAGGTAGGTAGTTAAAAAGAATTTAATTAGTAAAGTATTATAATTATTATACATTCGTCAACTGTCAATTTCAGTGTATTGAAACGTATTTTAAATTTTAATTGCGTATTAAAAAATTATGGGAAGATTTTGAGATTATTAAATACGGTCTAAGAAGCTTACTGATTAGGCTTGAAATTGCGTCAAGACGATACACGGTGTCCATTTGAAATGAATTATTTGTATGGAAACGGGGATATCATTTAAAATGTTGAGCTAGTAAAACCTAGATAACCCTTCAAACTATTTTATGAACCACTGTTTACAGTTTGAAGTGAGAACGTTAAGCTTTAGTTTGCATTTTTGCGAAAAACGGCCACTTTTGGCAAAAATGCAAATCACCGTGCACCGTGTATCGTCTTAAGCGGAGACCCGCAACGAGTTCAGTCCGTCCCTGTCACAAACTCTACGTGCAACAGAGACAATTGACCCGCGACGGTACAGCTATCTCTATCGCACGTATTGTTTGTGACAGAGTCGCTTGACGTAGTTTCAAGCCTTAGAGTAATGAAATGAAGGAGTGACCCATATGATAATTCTTAAATGATTTTTTGGAAAAACTGTCATTTGTATAAATGACAGTGCGCATGCAGATACGCGCATGTTCATTTAAGCGTACATGTATTTCTATTGATAAATAAAAAAAAATTACGTGCGTAAATAATGATTTTGGCGGCGTGACTAGAAGCTGGGATGTGTTATTACACGGCAGTAAGCGACCAACTATAAACACCTAAATTGACTGATCAAACACTAGAATGTTGCCACTTTACAAAGGCACGTAATAACGATAAGAATTGGTCATTGTATAATTAAACTACAATGCTAAAGTGTAAGTAATAAAAATTTTGAATAAAATATCTAAAAATACCTAATAACGGTAAATCGATTTTTTTATTGGAACCAAATTATGTCGTATACTCCTAATAACTTAAAAACAAGTAGATCTTCGAACATCAAAGAGTAAAATTGTCTTTGGTCTTATAAATAAACAAGTCTTGGTATTCTCAAGACGATTACAACAGACAACATCATAAAAATATTTGGCATCCATCGTCACATTTGTACAACGTTAGTCAAAAGGGTTTAGCCGAGAGGAGGTCAATGTATTGATTTGTATATGTACGTACGTACATAAAACTTTTACTAAGCTCTATTGATATAACGTCTAACAAAATATACTGAAACTATTTTAAGGGTGAATTTAGCCCATGATACTGAACAACTTTCACCAAGGAACATATTAATAAATAATAAATATAGGGACAAACTACACTCATTGAGCTAGCCCGAAAGTAAGTTTAAACTTGTGTTATGTTTATGGGATACTAACAGAAAACTGAGATAAATCGAAATATATAAATTAATTTTTGCTTTCCATAAAAACTCGGATCAGCTGATCGCTCAGCTTGTATGGGAGTTCAAAAGTTAAAATTAACAAAAAATATAATTCCCATATTTCGGTATATGTTCCTTGGGGTAAGTTGTTCAGTATTATGGACTGAATTCACCTTTATAATAGATTCAGTATAATTTGTTGGACCCTGTATAATTTTGAATGGAATAGACATTTTACACGATATCAGTGACCCATCCCAGTTGCATTGGAAAAGGTGTTCGAATTCATGTACAAATGACCTTTTGGCTTGATATTACATTTAAGACTAACGTTGTAGAAATTTTATGGCAACACTAATCACAAGTAATGTTACCAACCTAAACAATCGACATGTGAACATTGATTATAATTATATTTAGCGCTTCTGTCGCCATGTATTGCGAATTGAAAATATTATGGAATGTATAAAACATTATTTTCTATAACAACTATGTTAAAAATATGAAACATGATATAAACACACCTCTTTGGTATGAAACAAATCCCATCACATGATGTGATGCTTTAAATTTTGTGACAAAAACGAAACCTTCCTAATTATTTAAGAGATAAGTATCAATTTTGCTTGCGTCATATTCAGCTCCATATCAAGTAAATATTTTATCGTAAAACTAAGATTTTTTTAAATAAAAATGTATATTAACAAGGCAAGATTGTGTCTACTTTTTTCTTTTAACTTTAAAAATGACAATAAAAAGGAGGAAGGCGTGACTAAAAAGGTTTTCGAATGAAAATGTATTTCCAATGGCAACACCTTTAAAGTTCAATAAAACAAACTCTTCAAATATTGCGGTATCAACCAACGGTAATTTAAATATCTACACTGTGTGTTGGTTAAGTATTTCATTGCAATATGCATTGTTAAAGAATCTACGGCGATCAATGTGATAGCCGAAACAATGATGCAACTACAAAAAAATGCAAAGATTTAGTTTATGTAATGGCATTTTAAGTAAAAGTTATTGTAAAAAGAGACCTTCAAAAACAAGGCCATGGGACCGTTCAAGTATTACGTAAATATCAAAGGGGGGTGGGGGGGTCTTTGAATTGCTTATTATTCATGACATAGGGGGTGGTGGGGTCTGGACTTCCATTACGTAAGCCATTTTTTTTAGTTACATTTTATATTTCGCTTTGAAATTAAACAGACAGTAGTTTAATAGTTATGAACAATATACCTGCTGATGAAAACAATCTATTTATTTTATTTATTTATATATGAATAAATAATGCAAACAATAAAAAACTTAAGTCCATTTTATAAAATTATTAGTTTTTACTTGTTTCTTCATTAGTTAGAGCTAGCATTAGAGATTGTAAGATCCTCCTCCTTTAATTATTTCATGTACACACATGTTTTGGATTGCAACCAGTTTTAAATGTTTTGTATGTTTCTTTCTGTTTAGTTTTGTTAAAGTTGTAATCTGTTTTGTGTGATAATCAAATAAAATATATCAATGCTTACGTAAACATGGCATCGGGGATAAGATATTTGCTTACTTTTGCTAACAAGGGTGGGGGGGGGGACTAAAAATGACTCAAATTCTACTTACGTTATACTTGAACGGACCCCAAGTAAGTACTTGCTATAGCATGGACACAACCCCACCTCGAACCGACACTACCTAAATAACAGGGCTCTGACGCGACGACGGCGGCGACATCGGGTACTCGACATACTCATCATTCAGAAGCTTCGTTTTCATCGCAAAATTATCAAAATCATCCGCCGAATACGACATAGACGTCTGTATTTCTAGTACCCCATTTAGTTTGACCCCTTCTTTAAGGGGTCTGTGACGCTCGCAGACGCGGTTTTCGATGTGGTAGCACGGCTTGCGGACGCCGTTGCGTGGTGGTCGGCCTCGGCCGCGCTTACCTGATCTCCCGCAGTCGGAACAGCTGACTAACTCTTCTGGTGTGCCGGTCTTCTTGTTCTTGCGGTCATCGCCGAGGCAGAAGTCGCAATACGGTGACGGTGAAGCCTGGAAATATGTTGTGTGAATACTAATACATGGTACAATGTGATCATAGATGAAAAATACATTCATACTTTGAAGCGTAATTTGATTTTTATTTTAAATGTTGTAGTTAGATGGAGCTACTAGTTCGAAAGAAGATAGTTTCGTGGTGGTGCCGCTCAATTTCAGAAACATGGCGGTATAAGCGTTAATTTTCTACAAACAATTTTTCGTGGATACCGTCAGCCTTAGTACCCAGCATCCTTAGTATGGCTAGCGGGCGAGATAGTAGCGACATCTAAAAATAATACAGGATTTTGGCTTTCTAGCAGAGTACGCTTTTTGTATGGGGTTGTCAGCCCTCATGTATTTTTCGTCCATGATTTTGTCAATTAAGAGTAAGTAATTTCTCGCGATTGATTGAGGAGCGTTAATTTCTTATCAAAAAAAATATTACAACGATGGGTTAAGTTTTAATAAAGAAATAATCTATTCTTCATTTCGCTAGTTTAATTGTAAAGTCAGTTAAAAAAATAATCTATAGCAAAATATCTGTCGCACGCTTCATGTGTGTCGGAGGAGCCCGCTGAGGCTTTGCGGGTCACCAGACCCGCAAAGCCTCAGCGGGCTCCTCCGACATATCCTTGGAATCAAATTAAATTTGAATATCTGTCATCATGCTGGACATAGGCCTCCCCCAAGGATTTCTAAAACGACCGATCGGAAGCGGCCTGCTTCCAGCGTTTTCCTACAACCTTGCTCATGTCGTCCAATCACCTAGTAGGTGGGTATCCTACGCTGCGTTTGCCGGAACGTGGCCGCCATTCGAGAATCCTTTTACCCCATCGTGATATTACATGTAATACGATATTCGTGCTGAGCCGCCAAGGCCTGACACTTCTTGTACCAAAACTTGTCAAATTGTCACTTTGATTACTATCCCTTTTGCTCTTGTGAGGGTGACAGCTATCATATTATTTGTTGCACTCGACTATGGTTACCACCATTTACACAATAATAAAATTCTAGGTCTATGGTCTACCCCACTAGGGATAAGGACGTGATAGTGTGTGTACCTGCCACCGTTTGATTCCCGGCAGAGTAGAATACGACCACTCCAAGTCTTCCCGTGATTAGGAAAAACAAGCTAAACAAAGCTCATAAACACCAATGAGACCTCTTCAACCCGTCTGGCCAGCGTGAAGAGTGTAGGCTAAATCCTCTAACTGCTCTGGCTAATATAATGGCTCTGGTAGTACAGAGGGTCGAGCTCATGCAGTGAAGACAAAAAAGACCTGATGATGATGAGTGTGTGTACCTTAACTTCCCTCTCCTTGACTTCCAAAACAGGCGCGGCGGCAGCGGCCGCAGCGGCTGTACCAGGTGGTACTAGTGGCGCGTGCGCAGAATCTGATGACGAGGTATCAGCTGACGCGGGCCGGGGCGGGGGTGACGGCGGTCGACGCACGGGGGGCGGGGCTACGCTCGTGGCTGCGGTGGCGGCGGCAAGACCTGTGGGTAAAAGGCTTGTGTAAATTTGGGTTCCCACCAAATGGCAAGCACTGAGATGTTGGGACAATAAACAGCAGTTTATTGGACTATAGATGTAGACGATTGATAACTCTATATACAACTTTTTGCTAAAGTAAATATAGATCTTTGGTTATAGTAAAAAGGTTGAGATTCGTCTTTATTAGAGCGGCCCCATCGAGCCACTTCGTGATTGAGAGGTAAACTTGAGCTATTGTCATCAAGATACCACTGTTAACGGCTTTGTCATCACTGTTATTTTGACATTGATGATATGATTTGGACTTAGCCGGGAATGATCTCAAAATAATGGAAAACAAGAGTCCAAGTCTTTCAAGAATGGACCAATAGAAGGAGCCCAATGTTAGAGACGATGATCAGTTCATTGCCCTCCGATATTTCAGTGCTGCCACCTGGCGAATGTATACCGGAAAATAACCACTATATTATTTTTCTACTGTTTCAAACACACAAGACAACGCACACAACATTTTCCCAAACATTTCCTAACTACTACAAATTTTATTAAAAACTTACGGCTAGTAGTGTCACATAGAAATATACCTAAGAATTCTATATTTTCCAATAGCTCTAAACCTGATATGTTGCTATAAAATAAGAATTATAAATAAATATTGGTAAATAATATAGAATACTTTGTTGTCTACTAAAATTACATTTAACTTAACATAACCACACCGAGATTATTGAGACTTGCTACGACTTGCCACCGAATATTTTTAACACTTCGATTATGTCTTATTTACCATAATAAAATGTAAGGAAATGTAGTATTCAGTTTTGTTTTCACAATATAGCAGTCTCAGTAATTCTCTGACCGGTGAAAAATGACAAATACAATAAAATGCAAAAACATGCTTTACTTTTAACTAATCAACTAAAACGCGAAATACTCAAAACGCATTTTAAGCTTTTCCCATGTCCATAAATAAAAAACAATACATTAAAAAAGGACATGAATTATATAACGTCTAACAATACTGAAACTGTTTAAGGGTCCACCCTCAGTCCATGATACTATGAATTATCGAAATATGAAAAATATTTTTTGGCTTTCAATATAAACTCGAATCAGCTTGTAAGGGAGAGCAAAAATTATTATTCATATTTTGATATATATGAAGGAAGTCTTGGAGGAAGATTTTCAATATCATGGACTGAATTTAACCCTTAAAATAGTTTTAATCTATTTTTTTATATCCTTGTATAAGTTACATAGGAACGTGGACGAAATCCTCAAATCTAAAATTTTTATTTTAATTTTTGATTTTCATTATATAAAATGCGTTTGGGTAATTCTTCGTTAGCTAAGCTATTAAAGATAAATAAATGCGACCAAGATAGACGGACGATCACGTATAGGCAGGCACATATAAAATAATGCTTGTTTCCACTGTTACATTTCAACGGTTCATGAGGAAGCGGAAGGGAAAATAACCGTACAAGAAATGCATTTTGAGGGATATAACTATGACAAAAGGGGTAGATTGAATAGTAACATATAAATAAATGCGACCAACAAGTAAGTAGATGAAAGATCAAATTATGTGTGGATCAGGATGAGGAATAGCCAAAAATTTAATAAAATCTGCAGTAGATGCGTTCCCTGTCAACCTCATAAAAAGCGTTTAGCCACACAAAACGCGCAATTTGTGTGTTTTTCAGTTTATGACAAGCGAATCATTTAAGAGAAGCAAAACAAAGTGATGCAAACACAACTACTATTCGTTCAGAATTAGACCTCGGGATGACAGTTCTAAAACAATCAAAAATCGATTCTATTTCTTCCATTTAAAACTTAAATTGCGTTTGCAATGACGGAACGTTTTAGGTTGATCTGTCAGAGGTACAAAAAATGAACTAACTAAAAACATTCATCTGCCTCGTTACCCATAGACTTTCTTCTTTTTTCTCGAGGAGCTCAAGGGCCAAGCGGGCGTACGCATGTTAAGCAACCCCGGGCGTGGTTCGTATTCGGATTAATGACCACGAGTGACATAAAATATCTTGAGCTCCTCCGTGCAAGTTGACCTTTAGTCCCGTATATCGCCACTAGATGGCAGCTCGAAAAATCTGACACTAGAACTGGCCACTACACACACGAAAAAGAAGAAAGACCCATAGACTAACCTGTGCCGACACCGGGGTTATTCAGAAACGTCACGTAACTATCTTGGTACTCCGTGGCGGGCTGGGCCTGCGCGGGGGTCGGCTGGGGCGGCGTGTGCGCCCCGGCGCGACTGTCCCGAGAGTCCCCGTCGCTGCCCGCGGCCGGGGCGGCGGACCCGGCCGGCGGGTCCTTGTGAGTGTGCGTGAAGTGGTAGATTAGACCCGCCCGCGTTTTGTATTTCGCGCCGCACACTGTTGGAATAGTTACGCCCTTTAGTACAAATATAAATAAAAAAAACTACCTAATCATATTTGTACTGATTATATAATACATGTGCGGCATACTCGAAAATGATAACGCAATTTCTGTTTGGTATAGTATCTCAAAGAATTTTAAAAATCAGTAACTGTATGTACTGTCTACGCATAAATAATTGTTATTGTATGCGATCACGGATACCAATGACATTGTTTTAATGTAGTTTATAATAGATTTTCTATAATCGTAATATAGTCTTGTCTATTCGTACGTTCAGTCCTATTTCACCCCTTTAAAATGTGTGTGATATTTTACTATCTTTGACATCTTAATAATAATAAGTGAAGTACTATGCATTTTAACTGAGAAAAGTATGCCTCCCTCACCTTTGTAAGAAAAGGATAGCGATATTAAATTGCACATTAACTTTTATAGGAAATAAAGGAATTCAAATTAAATAATTCTTATTAAAACGCATAACACCAATTACAATATTAATAAAAAATATCAAAAAAGAAACTTACCGTCAGTAGTGCCTCCGTCTGCATCTCTTTACTTTTCAAATAAATTTAAGGGTGTATCGGGAGGCGACCGTCATCAGAACAGAGCATAGGAGGCACCACGACGGCGGCAGAGACAGCAGCCTCCAAGAATTATCCGTCATCAATCAACACCTTAACAACATAAACCATGCTTAAGAACGCATAAAAAAAATTATAAAGTCATCTCTATATGTGTCTAAGTCTGCGTAAGAGAGACTTTCGTTTTACTGATTTTCATTGTTTTAACTGCATTGTCCAGTTTTATCTTTTGATAGCGTTAAGCTGTAGGTTCCTCCAAAACAGGTGCCGTAATTTTTAGCTCCGTAAGTCGTACAAATGGTGGCACCGGTGTTTGACGTCAAAAAACGTTGTCTAGTCCACACCATTTGTTTACTTATAAAAAATTTTAGTAACGCTATTCACCGCTTTATTACGACCGTCACGTAGCAGCACCGCTATTGGAGGAAACCAAAGTATAACGCTTTTGAAAAAATAGAAAATCAGCAATTTTTTTATGTTCTCGCTTACGCAGACATAGAAACGAATAGAGGTGACTTCTTTATTAAAAAGGGGGTTACTTTTTTCGATTTGACATTGTCGTTCTTATGCATGGTTGTACATAATATAGCCGATCCGTCGTGATACGCTATGTTCAGTTCTGGTGGCCGCCGTCTCCCGCGGGGAAAGTTTGATTGATGACTTCAAATCTATGGATCTGCCTTCGTATACACGACAGCACATTGTAAAACTAAATGTGATACACTGGGAATTTCATATGAAACAAACAACGATAAATAATTATTACATCCACAGGAAGTTCACTGATGGGATTTCCTTCAAAGGATTGTCAAAACGACCGATTCCATGTAAATACAATGCTTTTTGTCTGCGATGGGGGAGCGAGAAGTATGAACAGTGAGTTTAGTAGATCAGACGCCAGTCCCCGTTGCATGGCATGGCATCGTATATAAATCGAACAAGTATCTTGTTAGTAATTATTAGAAAAATCGGGACAGCGATAGCCAAGAGCGCTGGATAAGCAGTGTTGCTAATACGATGCTGCCCAGTCTGCCATCGTTGTGCATCTATAATCTCACCACGACGTCGATTACGTACATTAATCGGCACAGCCGGGCCGGTGAAGTCAAATAATGTTCGAATTGAATTTGAATTGAATATATGTAGTAAATGAATGTTCGGGGAAAAATACGATATAATTGCTTCGGGTCGGGTTTGTTGTTCGTCAAATACTGCCGAATCGACAATGCCGGACCGAATAAGTGTGTAGCAACCCTTAATCTGTTAAGCTTTTCTTTGCTAAATATTTTATTTACTGATACTTTCAAATATCTCTACAAAATTCTCAGCACATCACAACAAGATCCAAACGTTTGAGTCCAATCAAATTGACAACATCAGCGTATACGTTTGGATACTTTTATTTCTTATTCAACATAAATATCTTGTATAAATTCATAACAATCTTTGGGTGCTAATAATAGTTTGGATCTAAGATTAACATCAAGAACTCGCACTGAACATCTAGACAATAAATAAGTGTTAAAAATCACCAAACAATAAATAGACAATGACTAAATTTTTATCTAATACTGAATTTTAACAAACGAAAAATCAAATACTACTGAACCTTAGAGCGAGTGCACATGGCGCGTTGCGTCGACGCAACGTACACCCGATTGCACCCCTCGCGACAAAGCGGGAGGGGTTTTCTCATTGCGAGTACGTTTTATCAACGCCGCGATGACGCTGCGCCTGTATGGGTGGCAATGCACCATTTTTTTGCGTTGCGACAGCGCAGCGCCCGTGTAAACCCGCTCTTCACCACCTACTTTAGATTACAAAGAGAGAGAAGAATAAAAACAGTTTTCCTCTGAGTTTTCACTAAATACGTAACATCATGTGGCAGAACTATAATTCTTCAATGGCTTCTGTTTATTGGACAAAAGTTTGACAACTCTAACGGCCTATTTACAAACAGGACAATCCACTAAGCCAATCTATTGTCTTAGTGGATTTTCATGTTAATGGCTTCGTGTAAATGGAGCTTTTCATTGGATTGTGTTGATCATTGTCCTGAGAACACCTTTTTTATGTTATAGGACGGCAAACGAAAAAGCGGGTCATGTGATGGTAAGTGATAACAGCTGCCCATGGACAACTGCAACACCAGCGGTGTAACAAGAGCTATAGGGTTGGATCTCATCTATCAGCACGGAACAGTACTTTCCTATGCTGCTATCTTTTTCTGTCGCTCAGAAGCGTCATTTGCTAGAGCGACAGAAAAGGATAGCAGCATAGGAAAGTGCTGATAGATGAGATTCAACCCTTACCGGCCTTTCAGGGCCCTCCCAAGAGGGAGGAGGGGGGTTCTGGCTCTCTCATTCACCGAACTAAGCATAGAAACGGTGAAGCTACTACTCAGACGTCGATTTTCTGCTAGTTATAAAATATTGTCTTGTCCAATAGCAGACGTTTATTGGGCCGCCTCATTACATTATTTGATTGATTAATTTATTACTGCCTTCTGGTGTCACGGATCAAGGAAACTCCTTCTCTGTTTACTACAATTCTGTAGTCTATGTCAGTCGAAAATTAATTACAGAACCTAATTTTATTCGGCTGAATTGCATTTTCGATTTCCAATATTTGATTTATCTTAACATATTAACAAGGTAGGTTAGTCAGCTTTCAGTATGATTATTTTTATTATGCTTACGTTGAATAAGTCTTATACATTTTTCAGTACGGCATCACTACGAATAAACCCAATGATCACAACACAAACATTTTTTTAAATCAAATAAAACATATTGCACCAAAACTATAGTGATGTAATTTACATGTAAACTAATAAGCCTAGAAATAAA
This sequence comes from Acrobasis repandana, assembly GCA_963576875.1. NCBI lineage: Eukaryota > Metazoa > Arthropoda > Insecta > Lepidoptera > Pyralidae > Acrobasis > Acrobasis repandana. The sequence continues at coordinate 9,227,678 of OY756238.1, forward strand.
TAAAAATGATTATGACAAAGCTGGTAATTGCAGCTCTATTTTGACGTTTATTGTATGGAGAAACAAAGTGTTGCCATTACTAATAATTATACAGACTGATTTTTAATTAATCAGTGTTTTTTTGCAACAGCCAAATTTTTTAAACGTACTTTGCAAATTGGGCTGGTGAATATAGAACCAGTCTGTATTCCCACTGTACTGCACTCCTAAAATCGTTTATATAACGGCTAACAAACTATACTGAAACTATTTAAAGGGTAACAGTCCTGAAGGAACATGTATATCTAAATATGAAAAATATTTTTTTTGCTTTTCATAAAATATCGGGTCAACTGATCGGTCAACTTGTATGGGAAAGTTGTTCAGTATCATGGACTGAATTCACCCTTAAAATAGTTTCAGTATACTTTGATAGACCCTGTATAGTACAATCAATGCTACTTATTTTGGGAGCTCTGATTTTACTGCCAATTTCATTAAAAGTCTGCACTCTTTAAATTAGTAGATTGCTTACTATACGACTGATTTAAGTGGGAGGCCAGTTTGGTTTCTACGCTTATTAGCCAACTTGTACTAGCCACGCTCATACGAAATTATTTTCGTCTCGAATCTCTTAAATCTAAATGGTTAAAAATTACCCGGTACAAAGATCCAAATTATTGGTAAAATAAGCAAAACCTCACATTTCATTACATACAAAAATATCATTACAATAAAGGCAGTATAAACAGAAGGGATTCAATAAAAGAATTTACACACATTAAATAAAACACAGAAAATGTATAATGGTTCATTAAATTAATATCAGGCCTAGTATGGCATGCGGTAGGCGAGACCGACTACTTCTCTTCTTATTTACCTTTATTTATTTATTATAACGTAAATTCGTAAGTTGTTTTTACTGGAAACCGGATTCCGCCGGTAACGGCGGAATGGTATGCGATGCCAGGCCATGCTAACGGCGCTGTCAGCGAGCCCCATATTTTAAACTATTTTCATAATTCATTTAAAAATGGTTTTTATTTATCTTCTATTTAAGACACATTTTAACACTAGATACAAGATTTTTTTCCAGTGCGCTTAGAAATTCCGATACGCGCGATAAGTTGAGAAAATTTTTCTCTAGTATAGGAGGGAATTGCCTTTTATATCTCATCGGTAAAATTAGATGATCAAAAGGTAAGCTTCTTAAAAGAGGCGAGATGGTAAAATGAATCAAAATAGTAATTGATTGCAAGCCCTTTTACGCCTATTTCCTCGATCGGCTTTTACAATCTGCGCGGGAAGAGAAGCAGCCTCTCAGCTCAGACCAGCATGGAAGAATAGCCCTCATACTAAAAAGGACTTATATTCTAAATTGCTTCTATTCTAGCTGGCTTGTCAAGAAACACCGGGATAAAACTTTAGTCATTGTGAATAGACCCTCGACAGAATACAAGAAATAAAATAAATAAACTATCACAGACACATGAGTTACATCCAAACCAAACAGTGCTTACAATATCGTGATTATAATGTATGGATTTCATAAGATCCCGTTTAGAATTAGGGTCGGTGTACGAAGCCACGAGTCACTCGAGTGAGGGAAGACTAGACCTAGAGTCCCGGGTTAGTTCCCAAAAGCGAACACTAGGTGGCAGCACGAGACGTAAGATTCAATGAAAAGCTGTCATTGGATAATATATTATGATTCGAAGTCACGGTAGCACAATTGGAAGTGCACGCAAAGTACAGATATGAGGGGCGTGAGTTCGAATCTCACTTATGGCGAAATTTTTCATTACATATTTTTAATATTTTTTAAAGGGTTTTTAGGCATTCAAAATGAGTACTAAAGTACTCAAATTAAATAATGAAATAAGAAATGGTGAAAAAATTCCACGTGAGCAGGATTTGAACCCGCGACCTCTCATTACGACCATGCTCTAACCAACTGAGCCATCACGTGTTCAACTCCACACGCCGAATCTCGCAACTATTTGATATTCCTATAACACGCACTAGGCTTGCGTCACCTAACATAACACTAATACCCACTATCATTTTCGCGGGTTCAAGTCCTGCTCACGTGGAATTATTTCTTATTTCATTATTTAACATATTCTTAAATTAGATATTGTTCCGATCATTGTAATGCTGAATAAATCAATAACTAGGCGAGCTGTTCGGCGGAGACGTTTTTTGTTCGAAGAAAAGAAAATATATTGTACGCAGAATGTTCTACATGTGCGGCAAAATGTAATATAGCCGACGACAACAGTTCATTAGGATTTGGACTTCACTGCATCTAGTGATTACCATTAGTTTAGTTTACCATTAGTTAGTTTTTTTCCCTATGTACATTTTTATGTAAAATCAGAGATTCATTGTCCATCATCAAATGAAATGTAAAACAATTATCTCTTACTTTATGACAGTACAGCATTAGACAATATTTTGACATAACACGTACATTGGCGTTTGCTTCACAAAATTTTCATGATAAAATTGTAATCCCCCCCTAAAGTAAATCTAAAAAACTACTGTATATTTTTGGTTTATCAAAAATGTCTTCTACGAATATACCAGGACTTAGGTCTAGGTGAAATGGAAGAATTTAAACTATCGTGCAAATGTAAATCATGGCTTCATACTATTATTCAAATATTCAGTAGTGAACCTTTTTGCATACTATAATGGGAAAAAATGCCAGTACTTCACTCCCTAATTTGCTATCTTAAAAATATTTTTTAAAGATGTCCGAAAGATTGCCATTACACAAATATGACTTTGCGTCCAAAAGGTTCATTACTGAAGCAAATACTAAACTAGCCTACGTAACATGAGTAAATACTTTCATATATAGCAACATCGCAAACAATGAAGAGTGAAATGATAATCACCAGATGGCAGCGTCAAAACGACAGACAGATTCAAAAACTGGAATATCTTTTACTTAGCAAAAGCTATCAAAAATATTATACAAACAGATTTTTGGCTTGATGCTAAGAGCCTCAACATTTTTGACATTTCCGACAATTACAATCAAATGTGATGAGGCGAGACCTTTTCAGAAAATATTCACTCACGTTTCTCTATTATAAATAACAGAACTACACTACGCCCAACCGATTGGTACAAAATATATATACGTGGCAGTGTATTTTAGTTTTTTTATTTGTTTAATTGGTGTTTTTGTATTACATCCGTCCCATTTAACATTAAATTTTGAACTCTTGTCTGTAATTGACTCGTAAATACGGTCTCCGGATAAACAAAACAGTAAAGGGTAAATACAACGCACTAATAGCATTTAAACACTAAACTTGGCCTTATACAAATCAAGCTAAATGCAAGATTAATTTAATTTCTTTTAAGGGCGTAAACTACGTTAAGCGGGATCACGCGACGTGATCAGTCTATGTCTGTGACAAAGTCTACGTACAACACATACACTGCAACACGCGACGTATTCTGCTATTTCTGTCGCACGTAGAGTTGTGCCAGAGATAGACTGAATACATCGCGTGATCCCGCTTGACGCAGTTTATACCCTAAATAATATTATTTTTTGATATGTGCACTGAGACTTATACTACATTAAAAAGTGGGTAATAATTTAAAGAAAAAAATCGCCTATGTTTTAGGTATATTGAGGACGCGATTTCCTGCGTAAGGCTTAATTCATAATGAAGTGGCAGCGGCCGGCAGTAAACTTTTACTGTCAAACAATATTCACCTATTTTTTCAATCTTCAAAATGCTTGAAAGATTGCATTCACAAATGGCCAAGAAACAATTCAGATAAATTATCACTCTTTGTTCCTAGCGGGGTAGATAGAGCCGCGGGCCGTAAGACTCGAAGGCCATGTTTAGCGTGATGGTGGGCGTCAATATGGCCAAGTCTACATCATCATCAGGTCCTTTTAGTCTCCACTGAAGGAGCACGAACCTCTCTGTACTACCAGAGCCATATATTAGCTAGAGTAGCCAGAGGATTTGGTCTACAATCTCAATACTCAATCATTTATTGCTTCCTTAATGTATTACATACAGGTCTTTAATTATAAAACACTGGCCAGACGGGTTGGAGGTCTCATTATGTTTATTAGCTTTGTTTAGCTTGTGGTCGCCTTCTACGACATCCACGGGAAGATATGCGAATGGTCCTATTCTACTCTGCCGGGAGCCACACGGTGTGGCCAAGTCTATATCAATAAATTTAAATATGGAATGACAGTAAAAATTTACAACCAACTGAGCCTTAAAGTCCCAGCGCAACAAATTAAAGTCTAATAATTCGCCTAAATATCTAATAATATAGTCGGGTATTCCGGTATGGAGATTCTTATCATTAATACTATACACATACGTACGCAACAATAAAAGGCATGATTTGCGACACTATACGCCAATTGCTTGCTGTTGTTGTGTGTCTGTTTATAGCTAAAATCTATCTGTCTTATTACAAAACAACTTTATAAGTAGGTTTACATCATTATCCAGCTAAAATTAATTGACATCCACCCAAAGAGCAAAAAAGGTACCTTCTCATAGAGATAATTTGGTTAAAACCCATCCTTTAACTCTTTCCCTCTTATCGGCATTTACTGTTGCTAGAATGGGACTACGCTAAACGTCAAAAGTAAAAATGTAGCCTGTTTTCTGCTTAATATGACAAAATTTAAGAGACATTGTCTAATGACATTAACTTCTGTTTAAATAACTTTTCTATTTAGTAGCGTCATACACGACCTGGCGTTCCGCGTTAAAAAAAAATACGCCATTACGTTTCAAAACAGTTTACACTTTTAACATTTCATCTCGGAATCTATATATACCTTCAATATCTCAGCATCTACCAAAATGTCTTCGTCAGTGTCAACTTCATTTGGGCGAATGATGGTTTAAACCAAGTACTAACTTTAGTCCGTGTTTTATAATAAGACGGTATTCGATTTCGCATGAGTATAGTTCATTTGTAGTAAATCTTTACTCAATATCGAAATTAAGAAACCATAACTACTACTAAAAAAATATCTTTAGAAAGGTATAAATATAGTGAAATTACAAACTTTACAATAAGCAGAAGTCACAAATGTGAAAAAAGTGTGGATTTTAAACCGGAAGACTTCATTTTCAGTGTGTAAATTGTTGCAGCAAATCCAGTTACTATAACTTTCCCTAATAGCGAAACACAATTTTTTTTTAAATAATTATTACACTCATCACGTAAAAATTCACAAGCCATATGAATGCTATCCACAGATCTTTCATTATAATATGTAATCTGAATCATGAACTGAATTTGCTTTTTATTTAAAAACACTGCAAAAATACTTTGAATAGTATATATTTTTAGACACACAACAACGCGATTTCCAACGAAGACAATTTATTGCTCGATCAACTCCCGCCTGAGATATACAATGCTATATATTACAGTACTCATTGGCCCTGCTATTATGTTATATCTGACGCTTAATTGATGATATATTTTTGTATTTATCTATACATTCCATGAGCGGACGTCGACACGCTCAAGTATTTTTTTACACAACCTAAGAATAATCTATGCTTAACTTTATCATTTCGGGAGATATACAAAATTGATGTAAAATTTAATGTGTCACTTACATAGTTGAAAAACTTCATTTTCGCTTAAATTAATGCATTCTGGAGCATTTATATTTTAATGAGCCCGAGTTTTATAACTAAAATACATATATATTCTAAATGTGATTATTTCATTGGTATCACTTAACACTCTCTCCTAAAAGTTCAGTACATGTAACAAAACGACCAATATTTTGCACAAAAAGTACATATAAATACACACGATAATGATGAACGTGCTATCAAACACTCAAAAAAATTATACACACAGACATCCACCATAAAAAAGTAAGAAATGAACCAATATAATAATATATGGAAAATAACAAAGTGCGGAATGTCACTTTGTCAAAAATTCAAAATTCTCACATTTACTTATTGTTGGGTCTGTGCAAGTTTTTAAAAGACATCGACGTCCGGTCTCAGGGAATGACGTATGCATAATAATTATCTAAGAAGCTCAGGTCCTTCTACTGAGTGTATATTTAGTATCTATTGAGCAAATTCATGTTCAACGCCGAGGTATATAGTTTGCTTTCGTATATTCAACCTACGTAAATATTGCACGTGTAGGCATGATTATTAATAGGAAGTTTGTTGCGGATTTTTGATTTAGGAAAAAAAGGTTGTGAAATCAACTGGAACTCTTTAGAGAGCAGTAGGTCAGACTGACGCACTGCCGTGTGCCTCGCTAAAGACCCCCGTATTCATAAAAATTAACAAACGTTTTATTATTGTGTGTGAGTGTGCGCAGGAATTACATAATTTAATTCCCCCTGCATCATTCCACCATCGGACAACACGACGTGGACAGGGATTCCACCCATTTGTGGTCGATATTCCTCCTCATCGTACCTCTCGATTCGCCTCCTCCTTCATTGTGCGAACCGCTAAGGTGTGGAATTCCCTCCCTGCGTCGATGTTTCCCCACACATATAATTTAGGGATATTCAAGGCAAGAGTTAACAGGCATTTTTTGAGTCTGCGTGATACACCTTAGACCTCATCTTAGCTTCCCATCAGGCTAGATAGAGGTCAAACGCACTCAAATTTCTAATAAAAAAAATAAAAAAAAAATATTTATTCAACTTTATTACAAAAATTGAAAACGGCGGACTTAAATCCTTAGGCTTCCTCTACCAGTCAACCGACAGGTGGTGCAGAGACAAGTGAGGCTAAAGTAGTTTACTAAATTTAATTTAATTAAAATATATTATCTCCTTGTCTGTCTATTCAACATTTGCAGAAACAAAATAGGATTAGCCAGTTTGTTAATTTTTATGAATGACGGCATTTAAAATCTACATCGAACCAAAAAAAAAACGGCGCTTCTATAATGTATTAACTCTATCATCACTGCATTTCCTTCTATTTCGTAACATGAACTACTCTGCTGCCAGATCTTTCCCTTTTTATCTGTAACTCTATGTTAAACTAGTTATTATCTATACTAATATTATAAAGCGGAAGAGTTTGTTTGTTTGTTTGTTTAAACGCGCTAATCTCAGGAACTAATGGTCCGATTTGAAAAATTCTTTTTTTGTTGGGTAGTCCATTTATAGAGGAAGGCTTTAGGCTATATAACATTACGTTCCGACAACCACGCGAACGAAGTCACGGGCACAGCTAGTATTGTAATAATTAAATATGCAAATAAATAAAATAATAATAAATACCAATAATCCGCAACGCACACCCATCCTATTGCAGACCTAAGCCGCAGGTACTCTACCTCTAAGCTCATGATATGGTCTACTACACTATATGGGTACATATACATAGCCTATGGGTTAGGGTTACTATAATAATATCGATTAAATAGGTTGTAACGGGTAGTGTATCAAAATATTTCGTTTATATGAATGGCCGTTTATTTTACACATTAGATCCTGTCATTCTGGAATACTAGACTGCTTTAGTTTGTGCCCCCCCCCCCCCCCCCCCCCAAATAATCCAGGACTGGTTTTCAGATCTTGGCAGTTCTGAAAATCAGTCCAGAAGCATAAATATGTATCATGATCTCTGGCTGTAACGTGTAAAATAAAGAGCCGCGTCTTGATTTCAGTGTCTTTGATATGAACTGCAGGACATCTATCATCCTATATACATTGGCCATATCATCAATACTTAGGTTTGGTACAGTCAGCGCCAAAAGAATATGTGTGGGAATTGTAGTGTCTTGGGTTACCAATTTTCCAATGATTTTTAACGTTCTGTCCTAAACTAGCCCCAAAAGTAAGCTTAACCATGTGTTCTGGAATACTAATTCAACAATACTCGTACTATATTTTATAATAAATACATATACATCGTGTTAGTTAAATAACGCAAAACCACTCAGATGGTACCTCAGCCCATGAAACTAAACAACTTTTGTTCAACTTTCACGAAACCCAAAAAAAATTATTCGAATTTTCATACTAATTGACTTGATCAGCTGATCAGTTTGTATGAAAATTCCATTTTTTTTTTTTTAGTTTTGTGAAAGTTGTTGAACAAAAGTTGTTCAGTTTCATGGGCTAAGGTACCATCTGAGAGGTTTTGCGTTATTTAATTAACACGCTGTATAGAAAAACACCCGAAACCCACAATTTGGGAAAGGTCATTTTCTAACTTGACCTGGCTGGAGATTGGATTTCGGACTTGTGTCTCCATGACTTTTTTTAGTCCTGGTGTCTTCCCTAGGTCGGGGCGACATCAGACCTTGCTTTTTAACAATATATTGAGTAGTCGTGTATCCCCTGTCAAGTTTAGATATACTGGCCACTACAAAATAAACAAGTATACCATATTTACTGAGTAACTGACTAGCGTGGTAACCAATGCGTCATAGAGATCGTCAAATATTATCAGTTGTTTATTATTTAGAATGTTTCATGACCTATAAATCAACCATATATACAACAACCATATTCTTGATACCTGTGTTATTTGTCCGTATATATTTATTTATTTATATTCCAAAATCACCTTAGCATATTGGCCTCTATCTTTTTACTTGATTTTCCTCTACATATGTCCTGATTGACTTTTAAACCAGTGGCTGGAAATTCAGAACCCAATGTAGTCTCTATACTTGGCTTTTTGTTTAACGCTCCCAAGATGTGGTTTCATTTGGATGCAGACTGTACCAATAAGTACCGTTCACTCGGTCATAAAATCCAACACTGAATTAAAAATAGACATTCTTGTACCAATATGGATTTCGCATCTCATGAAGGCACGTGGTCATTAGGAATTTTTATTCAGTTATAAGGCATAGTGTTCACTTTCCTGTCACCATCATTACATTGTTCTGATCCCGAAGATTCAACTAAAACTTTTCCGAACGATCTTCAAAATAAATAACGATTTTTTTACAACATAAATCTTTTTAGTTGGGTTCCGATCCGAAATTCAGTATAATCGATTATTTCTTGAATAACCAAAGCTTTAATTTAAAAGAACACCTAGAACTTTTATCTACGGTACGTCACTCGGATACACGCGCTGGATTTCAGACACTTGTCTCTGTCGCACTTATGTTGTAAAACTGAAGCAGATTGCATGGGTTACGTCACAGGCCGGAATCTCCCCCGTTTTCGCCTCGATGACTCACGTTGGCCGTCAAGAACCGGGGGAGAGGTGCGGGGGCGGGGAACGGGGACGCATATTGCGCGTACCTTAGGAGATTCCGTTCTGTTTACTCTTACTGTATTCTGTGGTTACCTAGTAAAGCTCTACATATTTTCCAGAAAATGATAAATCAACAACTTCTCAACTTTTAGTTTAAATCCCTTGAACTATGAAGCTAAGTATGGGCTGTCGCTTTAGCCTGAAAGTAACCAGGAGTTCAATAATACCATACCTCAGAATAATTTTACAATTTTTTATCAGAACTTTCTGGAAACACATAAAGCGCGGTTTAATCACGACTATAGTACACGCCCATTATCATTATCACATAATATACGTGTAAAAGAGATAACAGATCGGCGACGTCTGCAATCCTCTTCAATCACCATATACGTGCGAAAGAGACAGGGCAACTAACAACGTATATCCACTCAACGCAACGAAATCTTCAATATGTCAATAGAATCTCAACCCCATGCCGTCACAAGAGCCTACTGCCGGTGTCGCCAGCTGCCTACAGGACCTGAGCTACGGGGCTGCACTAGTGGCGCCGCCTGGAGGACTTACGTTCGCAGCCGAAGGGCTTCTCCGAGTCGCCTGGCACCTCGTAGGGGAGCGTGCTTTGTCCTGCGCGCTTGCGGCCGCGGCCCTGTACAATAATAATTCGAATAAAGACTTTTTCTCATCTTAGCATATTCCTGGTTGCATCCTTAGCTGTGCTGCTTCGGAGCGTAAGATGCGCTTTACAGATATTTGTCCAAAGGTGATATGCATCTCAATAATCACCTAGAGATGTCAAAGTAGAGAAAAAAACAGACGTCAACCACCTTGAAAACGGAGTAATTGCATGAGAGACGTTTAGTCCTTTAGTCGTCTTTTAAGACATCCACAATAAGAGATGGAGTGTCTTCACCTATGACTGCAAGCTGACAATACATAAACATTACCATGGCCAATCAAAATGACTTAAAAAGCTCACTATCAGCTCTAATCAAAAGCAGCTTCAGAGTAAAAAAAAAACTACATCTAACTTACTCACCGCTCTCCCCCTTTTCGGAAAGCCGCTTATGGCTTAAAACTACGTCAAGCGGACGCCCACGACGGGTTCAATCCTTCTCTGTCACAAACCCTACGACCGATAGAAATAATTGAAACCCTCGCGGGTCTCCGCTTAACGCAAATACAAGCGTCAGAGTAAAAAAAATTTGATCTACTTTACTCACCGCTCTCCCCCTCTTCGGCGTGCCATCTTCAGGCTGCGACTTCCTGACGCGCCCGCCACGGGAGCCAGGCCCCGTTGGCGTGGCTCCACCGCGGCGCTTGCGGCGGTTCGCGTATGTGTCGTCATAGTAATCCTCATCTGATTCCGCTTCAGGCTCTTCGCCAGTCTCCATTTCTTCCATTGCTAATTCATCGTAGAACCATTCCTGAGAAAGAAGTTTTAATTTATTTCTTATTTTATTTTTATCATCTTTATTTCTGCCAGTCACAAGTGTAACATTGCAACGGATGGCACTGCCTCTATTTATGGCAACCCCATATTATTATTTTTAACTAGCCTATTGTCCCAAGGTTGGGCCTCCCCTTTATTCTTCCAATAATCTGACAGTGGCAACAGTTTGCCAGTTTTTTCATATGCAGATAGATCGTCTGCGCATCGTGTTCTTGGACGGCGTCCTTTTCTTCACCAGCCTGCATTCTGTGATTATCTTTTTTTATTAGCTGTCTGTGACTCACCGCTAGGCAAAAGCCTCTCCTCCCCGCTTCCAAATTTCTCTATTCTGGGTCTTTTGTCCCCAATCACTGTCTTAACTTTTTGATTTAACTGTTTGATTATCTATGTTATTTAAATCAGACTGTCATATATAGACGTTTGTGCTTAAAGCTGAGTGCGAAAAGTTTGATAGACTATTTAAGGTGAAGGGATAAACAAATGGCCTTGAAGTGTGAAATAAATTGTTAACTTGTAGATACATACATACATACATACATACTATCACGCCTGTTTCCCACAGGGGTAGGCAGAGACTATGGACCTCCACTTGCTACGATCTTGACAGACCTCTTTCGCTTCATCTACACTCATCAACCTCTTCATACATGCCCTTCGGTTACGTGTACTTCTTACCTCTCCCTTTTTCAGAATGTCTGCAATCTGATCGCAGAACGTTCGCCGAGGTCGACCCTGTACCGCTCTTCCTTTCACACTTACCTTATAAATATTTTTTATTAATCTATTTTCATCCATCCTTTCTAAATGCCCAAACCATCTTAACATCCCTTGTTCTACTTTTGTCACTACGTCCTCTTTCACTCCACACCGATCTCTTATAACATCATTTCTTATTCGGTCTTTCAAGGTAACACCACACATACTCCTCAGCGCTTGCATTTCAACTGCAATTATTCTGCTTTCATGCTTTTTCTGCCATACCCAACTCTCACTACCGTACATTAAAGTAGGTATTAGTACTCCTTTATGAACAGCAAGACGTGCCTTATCTGATACCTTCCTGCTGGTCATAAAGGAATGCAACGCTCCATTCACTTGGTTACCCGCATTCACTCTTCTTTCCACATCACCCTCGTGCTTGCCATCTTTTGTAAACTTACATCCTAAATATACAAACTCTTTCACTTGCTCCACTCTCACCCCATTTATTAAAATATTGCATTCTGTTGAACTATCATCCCTTTCAAAAACCATAACTTTAGTCTTACTTACATTAACTTTCATACCCTTTTTTTCTAATGCATTATTCATAACAGTTATCATCTTCTGTAATTCCTCCTCTGAGTCCGCAAGTATCACTTGGTCATCGGCATAGAGAAGGCATTTGATAAATAACTCATCCATTCTAACACCACATTCATCTTCTTTCAAATCTGTCAAACAACTGTCCATAAATAAGTTGAACAGCCAAGGCGACAACTTGTAGATATGGTGATATATATTTCCATATTGCTCTTCGTCATGCACTAGATAGCCCTTTAAATTATTTTATGAACCACTGTTGAAAGTATTTGCATTTGTCCGTCTAGCTTTAAAACTTGCCTCCGCCAAAAGTGGCCACGGCAAGTTTTAAAGCTAGACGGATCACCAATAATAGTTTCAACGGCAGTTCATAAAATAATTTAAAAGGATATCTAGTGCATGACGAAGAGCAATATGGAAATTATCACCATATTTACGAGTTAACAATTTATTTCACACTTCAAGGTTATTTGCTTACCCCTTCACCTTAAATTAGACAAACAAACATATAGACGTTTGTGCTTAAAGCTGAGTGCCGGCAGTTTTTAATTTGGCCACAACTAGCGTCTATAACATAATCTTGACTTCTACTGCTTTGGAAAAGTATGAAAGTCCTACCTTTGGATCATCCTTAGCAGCTGTCTGTGAGCCATCTCGGCTGTCGTCACCGGCTAACGCATCACCCGGGACTCCAGAACTGTTTTCCCCTTCGCCAGTGTTATCTGCAAGATTGTCAGCTCCACTCCAACCCCATCGAGTTGAAGACATTGTGAGATATTGACGACGGGATTTGCGCCATCTAGATAGAAGTAACAATAAGGAATATGCATGTAATAACAATCCGGCTCATATTTTTATTTTACAATTTCTATTAATACGTTACCACGCCTAGTTAATTATTTTTCTTATTGACTCTTATTTGGATTAGAAATTAATTATTGAAAATATGCAAATATTGCGCGGGAACTTATGACAAACAAAAGGGAAATGACAACAAAGTTCACAAAAAGGAAATGACAAGTTCGGGTGCGTTCGGTAGGTATGACTGTATGACCGTCCATGTAGTTTGACTACCGATGACATTCGAAATGTATGTACTTTTATATAGAGGTTTAACAAACATCACTGGCTGATAATATCGAAAGTACCCAAAAAAGAAAAAAATGCGTCGACAGCTTCTGTCTCTAGCGGATATTGCAGACTTTGACGTCATATTTTAAAATGGCGTGTTTTAGTTGTTATAATCTGCTTGCTATTTTTAATATTTATTTTATACACCATATACATGTTTTTCGGCACGGATTTATTTTTTGTGGCTATTTCTCGACGAGGACTATCGATTACAAATATAAAAAAAATGCATGCATACTCTCTATTAATAAATCTTTTAAAATTTACTTTTTAGGTTAGCCATTCATAAGAAAATTGTGAAAAAGAAAATTTCAAAAAATAAGTGTGTTCTATTAGTGAGTTTGATTCCAAGATTTCCATTTAGATAGAAGGTGCAAAATCAACCTATGATTTCACTAAATAATACTTTTGTCCAAAATAGGCCTTGTATTATATACAATGTGTTAATGAAATAACGCAAAACCTCTCAGATACTTCAGACCATGGAACTGAACAACTTTTGTTCTACAACTTTCATGAAACCCAAAAATAAATTGAATTTTTATACAAACTGATCAGCTGATCAAGTCATATTTGTATAAAAATCCAAATTTTATTTATGGCATTTTGGAAATGTTGTAGAACAAAAGTTGTTCAGTTTCATCAACTGAGTATTTATTTAATTAACACGATGTATAGCATGTTTTTTAAATATGTGCAGCCAAATATCTACAAATGTACTTTTTATAACAAATACAGCCTTTGACAATTCCAAAAGTGACATCAAAAGTACAACTAGCATGCAGTTAGAATTTGGCAAGTTAATAAAAAATCATGAATTACCTTTGTGCAGGATATGAGTAAACCTGTCCTTCTCGGAGACCAGGCATACGCTGCTTTCTGGTCATGAACAGGTTGCAGTGACTTTGGGCTACTCCTGCAAATTTTAATAATGATTTTAAGGGTGAATTATGGACTTTTCTCCTACATCTTACTGCATTCCCGGTTGCATAAATGACATGTATCAACTGTTTCTCCTCGCTACTCTTTGTAGCTACTGAGCATTGAGACTGTGAGGTGAGTATTGGTTGTAGGGTTAGTAACCTTTTAACCTTACCTACCTTTCATTACATTACATACCTACAACCCTACTAGGGTTGTAGGTATGTAAGTAAATTTTAGCAAATATGATTATTTTTCCAAATTTAGGTACCTACTTACTGATCTTTATTACATAAATAGATACAGTACATAAATCCAGCAATCAAAAGTTAAAAAATCTTATGCCTTGTTTACATCTTGTCCTGCAGGAGTTGTCGATAGCAGGAGTAGGTACAGAAAAGGTACCTGTATGAATTACGGCATGAACCGGTATGTAGTGTACAAAATGGGTAGACTCAATGAAGCTTATATATGACAGGTAATCGATAATCTGCAACATACCAGTTTGGGTATCGATAAACGGCATTCGCATCCTTCTTTCGGCACATAGTCGCGAGTTAAATGTAGAAGAGTTCTCAATAATTTCTTTGTAACTTGGATCGCTTAGAAAACTGGAAAGAAAATACAGGCATCATAACATGAACACTCAATAGCCAAATTAAAGCTGATATATGCAGCAAACTATAACTTTGACACATCACACATAAAAATATTAAACTATTTTACACATTTCGAGAGAAAATAACGCATTTACCTCTCGATTTTAGCTAAATTTGATGAATTTACTATCTGGATTTCTGCGGCCGCCATTTTAGCAGACGCTGATTTGATGACGTCACATGCATGATATGATATTGATTCGCTCATTTCCGGTAAATGTTACCAAGATTTAAAAATATATATTTTAGACCATAGACAAACTATCGAGGTCTTTATTTTGTCACGAATGGGATTTCTCAAAATAGGGTACCCTTTTTATCGAGGATTTCATACAAATTGCATGGACGTACCTAACAAATTGTAAGCAATAAATATATATTGAGTATTTTGGACGGTTGGACATACTAAAAATTATAAAACTCAAAATAAAAGTTTAAGGTTTTATTTGATTTATACTACCGAGTACCGAACGATTAAAATGACATATGTCAAAGTAATAATAAGTTATGGCAACACAGAGAAAAACGTCATGCCTGTGACTGGTCATCAGTGGACGAATCGTGGAGGCGGCGCATTTTCTGTAATTGGTGATTGGAGATCTCCAAATATTACTCTGATTATTGGTTACTGTGTTTTAATAAAGTTTGTCCGCGGTTACTAATTTTCGTTTTTCCAAAATATTATTTACTTTGCGATTTACGTGTAATTTGTTACTGCCCTTGTGTGCACATAAAATTTCAAGATGTCGGTATGCTTCTTCGTGCCTGCGTAAGTTCCTATTACGCTTCTGATAGCACTAAAATAATTATCAAAAAGAGCGATATTGTTTCGGCCTCTTTAATTTTAGGAGAAATAGCTGGTTCAAGTAGGTACTTACTTCTAGAAATGTATATGAAAAAAATGTGAACAATAACTACAAAATACGTAGTATAAATTGCCACAATCTATGGGTATGTAGGTACCTATGTTGCTGGGTAGGCATTTCAGTAGCTGTTACCGGTTTTTCAGTTCTTTAATGTATAGTATTGTTGAAATAAATAAAATACCTAGGTAGGTACTAGAAGAAATAAATTTTGTGGTTGATATCTATACATTTCAGACACAAGTAAATATGAACCATATGTTAGTGTATATAAGGACTATATTATAATACAGAACATTGAATGCAAAAGTAGTTTCTACTCCCATCAATCTTTTTGCTGTTTCGCATACTTACTACTTCAATTGAGTAGGTATTTATAGTTTGATCTTTTAATATTACCTAAATTTTTTGTAAGAAAAAAACATTTTATGTATGGATATGCTGCCAGCCTTCTGGCCACGTTATATGTGTAAGTGACCCACTGCTGTCAGATTTTAAAAGCTACATAAAGGCATTTGACATAGCTTGACGACTGCCATACAATGATTCCAGCCAGGACCAACGACTTAACGTGCCTTCCGAAGCACGGAGGAGCTCGAGATAATATTTATGTCACAATAAGGTCACCCATCCAATTGGCGATCAGGCCCGGGGTTGCTTAAAAGCGCTAGTTAAGCATAATCTCCTTTTTTATTTTTAAATTTGTAAGTGGGTTAGATAGTACCAAGTTAGTTATTACAGATTGCATTGTGTTACTTGGTCAGGGTCGGTGTGTAGCAAAGGGTGTGCAAAGTCTAGGGAATTTTGATGAAAAATCTAGGGTCTATATAAAACCATTTTTTACTGTGTATATCTATAGTAGACGTCAATATAAGCTTCTTTTATTATAAAAATATTTTTCTACGACTCCGTTTGCGAGTTAATCGCCCTTACTTTTTACTTCGTAGTATAATCCGAAACTAGTTTGTAGCTTTTGCGTCTGATTTTATTTTGAATAATAAACGCACATTTCCACAGTGATCAAGCTGGAACATCCAGTGAGGAGCTGAAGTCAGATGGGCCGGAAGTGGAAGTGCGAGCCGAGACACCGCTGCAGACCCTTCAGCAGTTCTGGAGCAACGTCATGACGGACATACAGAAAACTACGGCGGTGAGTAGTTAGTATTGCCAAAGGTCATCTCTTAAAATCTTCTTTTTCTTCTGCCTTTCCTTATCCCACTCTTTATGTGGGGTCGGCACAACATGTCAGTTTCTTCCATCTTGCTCTATCTCCAGTCAATTTGTCCGTCACTCCCATCTCACTCATATCCTCCTTTACACACTCCATCCAACGTTTCTTTAGTCTTCCTCTGTTTGAATGTCTTAACTTGCATTTTTAAGAACCTGCCTCCATTCTCTGAACATGTCCATACCAGCCTAGTCTATTACTCCTTAATTTTTATGTTATACTTGCCACTTTCACACTTTCTCTTATATACTCATTCCTAAATCTCCTCTTTACGCGTTACACCACACATCCATATCAACATTCTTATTTCCGCAACATGCAATCTTCTTCCATCCGCTGCTTTGGTGGGCCAAGTCTCGGAGTCGTACAATACGACAGGTCTTGACATGATGGCTTTATAAATTCTTCCCTTAAGCTTAAGGGTTGGAGAAGCGTCATTTGCTAGAGCGCTCTAGCAAATTAATGTTCTGAGCGACAGAAAAGGCTAGCAGCATAGGAAAGTGCTGTTCCGTGCTGATAGATGAGATCCAACCCTAAGGGTCATTCGTAGGTCATCTCTAAAAATATTTTATCGAATTTACATTTTTCTTTCATCTAACGATTCCATCTATAGAATATATTCTCTTTCTATAGAAAGAAGAAGGTGATAATTATCTATAGACAGTATCAATAAATAAAAATAAAAAAAACAGATATAAAAAAAATATAAAAGTATAAAAAAATCATTATGTACCACGTACATTTAGAGTAGTGAGTTAGCCGCGCGGTACCCGGCAGAGTAGAATAGGACCACTCCAAGTCTTCCCGTCGATGTCGTTAAAGGCGACTTAGGAAACACAAGCTAAACAAAGCTTATAAACATCAATGAGACCTCTCCCAACCCGTCAGCGTGGAGTGTGTAGGCCAAATCCTCTCTCGTATGGCTGTGGTAGTACAGAAGGGTCGTCCTCCTGCCGTGGAGAAAAAAAAACGCCTGTTGATGGACATCTAGAATGGAAATTGCGAAACAAGCACAAAAATCTGAGACAACTTGTCTATGGTTTGAGTAACTTTGGATGTCCTTCTTGGGATCTTTATTATTTTTTACTTTTCAGGAGGACTTCAAAACACAAGCGTTGCCCCTCGCCCGCATCAAAAAGATCATGAAGCTGGACGAGGAAGTGAAGATGATATCGGCGGAAGCTCCCGTACTGTTCGCCAAGGCTGCAGAGATATTCATACACGAGCTCACGCTGCGGGCCTGGTCGCATACTGAAGACAACAAGAGAAGGACCCTGCAGGTAACCAAATAAACAGTTTTTCTTTCTTTCTTTCAGATTTGTTGGGAATGTATTTGTGCGAAAAGTTTCACAACCGGCCCCCGCCCGACGGTGACTCTCCTTGGGAATGCAATTGTAGCACGAGATGTTTGTGCTAAGTCCTTTAGTCGCCTCTTACGACATCCACAGGAAGAGATGGAGTGGTCCTATTCTAACCCGGAACCACACGGGTAATAAAAGTATAATTTATAGTATACAATATACAACAATATTTTTGAAAGACCTATTCAACGACACCACCACAGAATACAGTAAGAGTAAACAGAACGGAATCTCCTAAGGTACGCGCAATATGCGTCCCTGTTCCCCGCCCCCGCACCTCTCCCCCGGTTCTTGACGGCCAACGTGAGCCATCGAGGCGAAAACGGGGGAGAGGTGCGGGGACGGGGAACGGGGACGCATATTGCGCGTACCTTAGGAGATTCCGGCCTGTGACACCACTGTTGGCGTGATTAATATATATCATCATCAGATCTTTTTAGTCTCCACTTCAGCACGACCTTCTCTGTACTACCAGAGCCATATATTAGCCAGAGCAGTCAGAGGATTTGGCCTACACTCTCCACGCTGGCCAGACGGGTTGGAGAGGTCTCATTGTTGTTTATAAGCTTTGTTTAGCTTGTGTTTCCTAAGTCCCCTTCTACGACGTCCACGGAAAGACTTAGAGTGGACCTATTCTACTCTACTGAGAACCACACGGCTAATATACATACCCATGCCAAATTACAGCTTTCTAATACTATTAGTCTCTGAGTAAAACCGCGAACAGACAGACAGACATGGCAAAACTATAAGGGTTCCTCGTTTACTACGGAACCAAAATCCCTCAATTCTTCTGATATCTCCGATCTTTTGATAATAAAAATGATTAATTTCAGCGGAATGACATTGCAATGGCCATCACCAAGTCGGATCAGTTTGATTTCCTGATCGACATCGTACCGAGACACGAGGTGAAGCCCAACAAGCCCAGGGAAGAGCCGCCCAGAGCCAACCCAGTGCCTGAACAGGTCAATATCTTCATCATCTTCCGTAACCTTCAACCTTCCACGGTCCAGGCGCGGATCTACTATACCTATAGTGGGCACGATGCGCAATTAAGCATGCCCACAACCCTAACGGACTTGTGACGTCGCACTTTCACGGTCTGGGTTGCTAGGAGTCTTAAAATTTGCCGCCGCCCCCCTTTTCTATGCCGCCCAGGGCCATGGCCCCCCGGTCCCTCCTCGCTACGCCACTGATGCGCTGCCTTTATTTATGCCTACGGGATCAGGTAAGAGATGCAAATAAGAGTAAAAGAGTCAGCATAATATAAAATCTAAGACAGGGATGTAGAAAGACTACGATCTTTTTCGAAGGCCTAGGCTGTCCAGGCCTGGATGGACGAGCCTGAGTTTCTCTTATCCATGTTAAACTAGCAACATATTTCTATAATATTGTGAAATCTTGCCAATGGACGACAAACAAGCAAACGGTTATGGATATACAGGACAATTTTTTAAGTCAAACGTACTCCATAATACTGAGTAGAGGGAAATACGAAAAAAAACAGAACGTGAAATTTCATGATCTCTTAGAGAATTTTGACAAAAATTGGAAAAACCTAACTGGCAGGGTCGCCTCAAGTTTACTTTATAATGACGACCTCCGTAGCGTATTGGTTAACACACTTCGTCACTTAATGGAGGTTCTGGGTTCAATCCCTAGCCAGGGCAAGTTGGAAAATGGCCTTTTTCGAATTTTATTGTCTTGGGTCTTTATCATGACATTTTTTGTTGAGTTAGTAGGTAATCTCATATAAATGATATAATAATACAAGTTTAAACTTACTTTGTGGCTAGTTCAACCAGTGTGATTTGGCCCTATCTATTTGTTTATTTGTCTATTGACCAATAGGAGCAAATAAAGCTATTGATAGCTGAACTTTTCGTTTTCTTTTATTTATTTATTTATTTTTAAACTTTATTGTTCCACAATCAAATTGTGTTACAGTTGGCGGACTTAACGCGCTTTCTTTTCACCTGTTAATATATTTAACTTCCAGGTCCAACAGCACCAAGCAACAATGAGTACGGGGCCACCCCAGATTGTGTTGCAGCCGTGCGCGCAGATCGTACAGGTATGGAATCGAGCTGGTCCCAGTAGTCCTACCAAGTTTGACCTACCAGTAGGACTACTGGAAATCAGTTTTGTAACGTGTAATTGACATATACGAAATAAAACGAACAATAGGCTTATAACTAGATCACTATATATAATAATAATAATAACGGCGTCGGGACGTGACAACCCCATCGCCCACTGGATTTCCAGTGTAGTCAGTCAACGCAGGGCAGCTTGTGGCGAGCTGGTGGTGAGTGGCGACACCACGGACCCTACCTCCAGGGGACCATACACACACACATACACACAGTTACACACCCCCCGCCTCTGCCTTGCCTCGACCGGCCGGCCAGAGTGGAGTCGCAAGAGCAAAACATACGCTCCAGGGTGGAAGTGTATTGCACGTAATGGCGTAATAACGGAGAAACCCGCTCTCGGGGGTAAGCCCCGTGATAGTGAAACCGGAGCCGCACCTCTCGACACCCTCAGCTGCTCACATAGTGTTGCGCCCTGGCCGCATCTTCGTGGCTAGTTAGGGTGCCCACAGGCAGTGTAGCCAACGAGCAGCAAGTCACCATCTACCAGGCTTAAATTGTTGTGAGAGATTTTTAGGTAGATGTCCGTATCTCACTCCATAACCCAACTGGGTTATGGAGTGAGATACGGACATCTACCGGATAACTATCCGGTCCACTATCATCCCATCCACATAGCCCAAACCAAGTAAATCCCACCCTGGCAATAGTTCAGCAGCTATGGTGGACTGTCCGTTAGTGCATCTCAATGGTATATTAAGGGATAGACCTCCATAGATGCTGCCATCTCACTTTTTAGATAAAAAGGTACTAAAAGGCCTCTTCATGTTGGCTTTGGCCCCATGAACGCCTCAAAGGACCGGGTCCCGATTGACCCGTGGCTGAAAAGCGTACCGACATAATAATAATAATAAATGTTTATTTCAGATAACGATATCCATACATTAAAACTCAAAATAAAATTCAATTAAATAAAATAATTTCAAAGTAAAATCAACATAAAATCAAAATAAAATAAAAATAAAATCAAAGTAAAATTATAATTAAATTAAATTAAATTAAAAGTATAAAATTATTTTACTTACATTATAGGATTATAGGGTGGGATTTTAAGATTACCCTTCTCACGAGGCAAGCCCAAAGCGGGGACGTATATCTGTCTGCCAGGGTCTGCAGGATGCTGTTAGGACTGCCACGCGTTCTAAATATCAGCGACGTCGTTTTTTTGCGAATAATGGCTGCAAAGCCGTCAACTTGATATTCAGCAAACATCGTCGATGCACCACAGAAACGAGGCAATCCCAACAACATCCTGAACACATCATTATATTGGACTCGCAGGGTGTCCAGCGACTTCTTGGTGTAGCTAACCCACAGCTACAATATATAATAATAAAGAAAAAATAAAATTCGCCATTTCCATACAAAAGTGTGCAGTGCCCGGGCGTTTTTTTTTTCCGTTTTTTTGACTAATTTTAATTCATATACATCGTGTTAAAATTAAAGAACGCATAACCTCTCAGATGGTACCTCAGCCCATGTAACTGAACAACTTTTGCTCAAAAACTTTCACGGAATCAAAAAAAAATTCGGATTTTCATACAAATTGACTCGATCAGCTGATCAGTTTGTATGAAAATCGAATTTTTTTTTTAGTTTCCTGAAAGGTTTTGCGTTCTTTCATTAACACGATGTATATAATTTTATTAATTATACTTTTATTTATTTAATTTTTACGCATATGTCAATACAGACAGTCTCGCTTAATATTTAACTTTTAATAAGGACTCTCTCATTTAGTTAATAAAAAAATTATAATAAAAAACTAACCAAACTATCTCGTATATCGTGTGACTCATCTGCTTAATTTTTAATATTTTTAATATTAAATTATTAGTTCATAATTGGTTTGTTAATTTAAAAAAATCACTGCTCGGGTTATTCAATCGCACACTGTGGCAACACTCCCAACTGATGACGTGTTCTCGGGCTAATCACGTGACCAGCTGTCACGGGAAGGGAATACCTTGTTTTATTACACCATGATTTCTCTTAACTTTATTTATCTTTGGCTGAAATGTTGTAATTGCAGGGCAACGCCGGCTCGTCCACCAGCAGCGTGGGCCAGGGCCCCGTCACGCTGGTGCAGCAAGTGCTTACTCCCTCGGGGGAACTGCAGCAGTTGCCGGTAACTATTTATTTATTTTTAAACTTTATTGTTCCACAATCAAATTGTCTTACAATTAGCGGACTTAACGCTCAAAGCGTTCTCTCCCAGTCAACCATTATTCTGGACCTGACAGTACTCCCTTTGGCATTTGAAACTTTTTTGATATGTCGATATAGGTTATTGGTCAAACTTCAGTATCTTTAGCAAAAATTGCTACTTTCTCAAAAATTCAATTCTCTGGGGGGGCTAGCCTACTCAGCCTGCTGGTAAATACGCCACTGTATGTATGTACGAGTATCTAAAAACTCTTGGAAGCAGAATCTTATTTCAAACGAGGGCGCCACTGGACCTTATATTTGTAATGTTTCAGATCCAACTGACGCAAGCCCAGCTGAACATGATCCGCCTCCAAGTCCAGAACAACCCATCGCAGCCGATCATAATCCAGGCGCAGCCGCAGCAATCTCCTCAGATCATACAGGCAAGTACCTACTCTACCTCATAATTTTAGCCATATGATTAAAACCCAGGCCAACTTTAAGCAGGCCAGGCACACTCCGCAGTTTGGGTATAAAGCCGCTCAATGCGGACCCACTGCCACAGAATTAATACAGAACGGAATCTCCTGCGGTCCCCGCACATCTCCCCCGCTCTCGCCTTGTCTCAGGGCGAGAGCGGGCATCATTGACGTGTGCACGGATGTATAGTTTCGTTTGTAGTAGTGTAGGCATAAATAATACTCCGCTTCTATGAAGTGCCATACCTGTGTCTGCACACAATTTCAGTGGAATTTCTAAAATACGTAGCATGGACCACGCCAGCGCCTAGTGAGCGAGTTGCCGTCTTACACTTTCAATAGGATTCAAAAATTATTTTTGGCCTATCGGTTTTATTATTATAGCCTTCAATTCAGACACCAATATTCTTCTTTGTTATTCGTATAACGTTCTTTTGTTCCATTTTTGTGTGTCCGTTTGCCAGGTGGCAAAGGCCTCCTCCAATCTTCTCCATTCTGGCCTTTCTTTGGCCACTCTACCCCATGTTGTTCCCGCGACTTGTCTAATGTCGTCGGCCCATCGGTTAGATTATTAAAAAATATTGTACACATATTTTTTATTTTCTCTAAGAAACAATAAATAACGAAGATACAGCGCATTTAAATTTCGCATGACGTCACGCTTTCGTACGATTTTTACACATCGGTGACGTTTGGATAATCTAACTAACGGACTAATTAGAATAATACTTTTCTGACCCAGTCATCCTCCCTATTCAACATGTGGAAATCCGCCAGTAGTTTACAAGTCAAATGAGAAACATTTGCGTGTTATACGTGAGTATGCATGTGTTGTCCGCCGCACAGGGGGTTGAAACACCATGTCTACACTTTGTCTATGGAAAACATTTAAGTATGTATTATATGTATTGTATCTATAATATTTTATTTGTTTAACTCCTTTGAAATATTGCACCTCACCTGTAACATATCTAAATTTCTTTTATTATAATAATAATAATAAATAAATAATATTTATAAAGTATTATATGCTAAAATTTATCTCTATTATTTGTGTAATTGTTGTGCAATAAAGAGTAAAATAAATAAATCCTACCTCTCCCCTTAACACCTAGATAGGACTGCAAAGGTTTTAATTGGCTTTATACCTTCCCAGGTGTCATCACAAGGACAGCATCAGCCGCAACAGCAAGTATTCCTAGCACAAGTCGCCACCAGCCAAGAGGAGTCATAGTGACGTGTCTATGGACGTTATGTGATTTGAGTGTGACAATAGTGGAAAATTCAACCTTATGTGGCGGTGATAATATTCGAAAATAAGAAGTGTATGTCGCAGTCATCTGGTAAAATTAGCCAGCCAACTGGACGCCTAGGCAACTCCTTGAACGTCGGCATTCAATTGGAAGCCTAGGCCGATAGTTAATTGAACGTTGAAGAATCACTCAACGTTTAACAACTTAGCGTATTGAAAGTCGGCCCTTTGCAGATTACTGACCAAGACTCAGCCAAGTGATTCAAAACTGACTACTACGTTTACCCATCTGGTTAAACGCTGCGTTCAATGACTTGGCTAGTTATCCTTCAGCTATTCAATTGGATGCCGGCTATGAATAACCGGGCTAGGCGTCCAGACTGGTTAATTTATCTAGATATGGCTGCAACTGCAATATGTAACAGGTCGCATTCAGCCAAAGTCGTAGTGACGTGAATCTTCGCGTTAAGTGATAGTGTTCCTTTTCATAATAGAAATTAGACCTTAATGCGGCGGTAATAAGACTCGAAAACAATTTCACATGATATTCTTCTTTGATCGCTTCGTTTTTAATTTTCGTGAATGACACCAATGTGCAGTGTTACAAAAATCAAGAAATTAATGTTAATTATGATTACTATACTTGTTATTTAAGTCTAATGTAAATAGTCTATTTGTATAAATATATTATTACGTATTAAGAATATGTTGTTTTATTTTTACATACAGCCATAATAAATATGATATAGCCCAGCGGATTAGCTCGTTGAAGTGGCTGTGGGCGGGACACATAGCGCGACGAACCGATGGCCGATGGAGCAGAAAGGTTCTCGTATGGCGACCACGTCCTGGCAAGCGAAGCGTTGGACATACCCACAAAGGTGGTCAGACGATCTGACTAGGAAAGCGCTGGACGCAGGCCGCTCTAGATCGGTCATTTTGGAAATCCTTGGGAGAGACCTATGTCCAGCAGTGGACGTTATGCGGCTGAAATGATGATGATTTTTACATTTGAAAACGTACCGAAAATCAATGTCATCCATCACAACATCACACTGCATCACAACGATCATGCCAGATACGTATTAAAGGGATAAGAACAAAGTTATGGGGACGAAATAAAAAAATCTGTGGATAGGAAGATAGATAGATAGGACTGCCTCCGTGGTCCAGTGGTCAAGGTGTCTGCCTTGTGATCCGGAGGTCATGGGTTCAAATCCCACTGGGAAGCATACTTTGTGAAAAGTTGTTTCCAGTCTGTTTAGGATATTGTAGGCTTGAATCACCTGATTATCCGAAAAGAAAGATGATTCCGTGCTTCGGAAGGCACGTAAAGCCGTTGGTCCCGAACGCCATCTAGCGTTTGTACCTATCCTAGGATTGGTTCTGGTCTGCCCTTTGAGTTGCGGAGGTCAGACGGCAGTCGCTCTGTGTAAAAACCAGTAACCTCGTGAAATCACCTAGGTTAGGTAGCGGACCCCGGGCTCTGAAGCGTAACCGCTGACGATGCAACCGGGAACACGCTCGGATGATGATGATGAGGAATATAGATATCTCTCTTCCCTCCGCTAAGTTCCTCCTTATACAGGGTGACTTTTTAAACACCAGCCAAATATTTGGTGCAAGTTCAGTCCATGATACTGAACTACTTTCTATAAAAAAAGTTATTAAATTTCAATAAAAATTTTTCGTCCTTCCATACAAAATCCATTTCGCTACGCGCTGATTTGTATAGTAAAGCAAATTTTTATTTTAATTTTTCGTTAATTGTTTTTATGGAAAGTAGTTCAGTATTATGGACTGAACTTGCTCCAAAAATTTGGCTGGTGGTTAAAAGTCCGCCTGTTTTCACATATATTTTTTCTTTAATCTGATCATAAAGTCTGGGCTACCCCACCGACTATAAGACAGTCCTTTAAGAGCGCAGCTCTCAAAAGGAATATAATCACTATCACTACCTTTTAGCAGCTCTTTGAAGGGGTGACAGGTGTCGGTACGTAAAAATGCTACGTACTCGTAACTTATCTAGAAATGCAATTTCTTTTTAGTAATGGTGAATAGCAACAATGTATTATAAAAAAGTCAATCATTTTGGACATAGTCGGTGCCGCCTTTTCTTTTCTAGATTGCATCTATACAGTGTAGACTTAATTTTGGCCATATTAGCGTAATTCTAGAATTACGTTATTATAAGGGTCAGTTCAGACAGAGAAAAAATGCTCGCAGAATTTACTAGTTCCATAAAAATTACAACCGTACCATTGCTTAAAGTGTAAAATTGTATGAATATCGGCGAAAACCTCAAGCGTCGTCGTCTGGCGCATGCTCGCGAGGCCACGAGCACGCCCGAAACAGCGCGAGCAAGTTCTGACGTGCTCGCGGATTCTTTCGATGACGCACCGTCTCGAAGCGCATTTTTTTTCTCTGTATGAATTGCGACTAGAGTAAGCTCGAGCCCGCGCGAGCATTTTTCCTCTCTGTCTGAACTGACCCTAATATATAATAAAAAAGCGGGTTCCAATTGTAATCATTTATTGAATCAAATTGCAAGTAAATACATAAAAATTGAAAATAATTACACTTACACTTAATAGTAACAAACAACAACAACAACTTAACAAATGCTGACTGGTTAGTTAGATTACATTAAGTACATAGTACATCAGAGTGAACAACTTTACCATTAGTAACAACTAGGAAATTTAAAAAAATAAAAATACACTTCTTGATAATTTTTAACGATATTTGATAGTGTATAACATAGATAAACCTCCTAGATCAACCTTTTTTTTATGTAATTTTTTAAAAGTTGAATATAAGTCACCTGACTTAGGGTTGGATCTCATCTTTAAGCACGGAACAGCACTTTCCTCGCTCTTGCAAATGACGCTTCTGAGCGACAGAAAAGGAAGGCAGCATAGGAAAGTGCTGTTCCGTGCTGACAGATGAGATCCAACCATTACCAACCAGTCAGCATTTTTTTTTTTAAATGGGTAAAATATAATAATATTATTAATGTATGCGGTACCTAGGTAAATCACGTAAACGGGCTAACGCCCGCGCCACCCCCGCTTCGCATTGCAAACATGAGTGCGGCTCGGGACGTCTTCGTGAGCGCGTCGCGAGTCACATTCGCCCTGAGGAAGGCCTCCAGATGAGGTCGGAACATGTCGGGCAGCAGCTGATTTTTTACGTGAGTCTGTGTCTCACATGAGTTTTAACCAAAGAATATTATACTCCGAATAATATTAATAACATTAATAAAATCTCTAATACATAAAAAAAAAAATTGTACACGTATGCGCTTTTAGTAGCCTTCCCGCCCCCCCCCCCCTGCCCTCCACCCATACTGGATATAGCTCTATCATTCCACATACATATACATACTGAACATTTTCCATTTTTAACAATTGTCGGTGGGTCAACATAAAAAAGCACCGCCTAGATGTAGCCCTACAACAGCGCAACCATAACGCGCTTCTTCTTGAAACCCCCTCCCCCCCTTACCCCCATACCTTACTTCCTATTCCATCTAAATGTCTGAACGGTGGCTAAACTCCAAGACGTATACAGCCTGACTTTTTATCCACCTGCTAAATTTTTGGAGCAAGTTCAGTCCATGATACTGAACTACTTTCAAGGACGAAAAATTTTTATCGATTTTTAATAACTCGTTTTATAGAAAGTAGTTTAGTATCATGGACTGAACTTGCTCCAAAAATTTTGCAGGTGGATAAAAAGTCAGGCTGTATAACGTCTAACTAAATATACTGAAACTATTTGAAGGGTGGATTCAGTCCATGATACTCAACATTTTTCCCCAAGAAACTTATATCGAAATATGAAAAATAATTTTCGACTTCATACAAACACGGATCAGCTGATCGGTCAATATGTATGGGAGGCCAAAATTTGTTTTTTCATATTTCGATATATGTTCCTTAGGAAAAGTTGTTCGTGATCATGGACTGAATTCACCCTTAAAATAGTTCAGTATATTTTGTTACCCGTTATATAATTTACTGACTGCTATCGTTGCCCCTACTGTAGTGCCCGAGCACCGCCTTGACGTCATCCTGTAGAAGCGCCACCATGACTCTCTTCTTCTTACAGTCCTCGCGCACAAACTCCGTCGCGCGCCTCTTCAGTTGTTCCATAAACTCCGTGTCCATTTCTTGGGTTCTGTTCAAAGAGATGACTATTGATATTTTGTCTTGACTTTATACCAGAATCAATCAAACGCTAAATAATTTAGCGTTTCTGGTTTTGACTGAATCCCATCCCATCCAAATTAATGCTATAAATGCGAAAGTGAGTTTGTATATTTGTTCGTTACCTCTTCACGCTTTATCTACTGAACCAATCTTCTTGTTTCGCATACACATAGTTAAGAGTCCTGAGAAGGACATAGGGTACCTTTCAGTACGGAAAAATGTTCTGTTCCCGTGGGATTTGGGATACGCGAGCGAAGCGGCGGGTAAAAGCTAGTATTTAATATTCAATCAATTTTATACTTAGACGACATAATTGTTTTCTAGTTATTTTCGTTTAAGAAATAAACCACACAACCGCAAACGAAAAAAAATCCAGGCGTCTTCGAGTAATAGGGAAACATACATAAAAATAAAAGATTCCGTCGAATAACCTTTTTTGAAGTCGGTTAAAAAGTGAATCTAAGGCTTATTTCCTATGCTCAGTAGGCGGAACAAGACCTGAGATGATGATGATGATGATGAAGAAGGCTTATTCTACATTGCCATGGAATGGAATGGAAGCGAATGTTTGCAACGAAACTGTACTTTTTTTTTTATTGGTAAGTGATCACCGCTGCCCATGGACAACTGCAACACCAGGGGTGTAACAAAAGCGTTACCGGCCTTTCAGGAAGATAAAGACTCGTTTTTTGAAGGTTTCAATGTCGTATCGGTTCGGAAACACCGCTGCAGGAAGTTGATTCCACAGTTCGGTCGTACGAGGTAGAAAGTTCCTTTTAAAACGTACGGTGGTTGATTGCCAACTATCCAGGTGGTGTGGATGAAATTTTAATTTCAGGTGGGGTGCTGTGGTGAAATTTTGCAGCAGGTATTAGGTCGAACAATTCTTCAGAGGATTCCCCATGATAAATGCTATAAAAAATGCAAAAGGATGCAACATCCCTACGGAGAGCCAGAGGATCGAGAGTCTCATCGTCGATTATACGAGTTGCGCGATTTTGAATACGGTCAAAAGGAAGAAGTTGGTATTTAGGTGTCCCGGCCCAGAGATGGGAACAATATTCTATATGCGGCCTGACTTGTGCCTTATACAGCTGAAGGCGATGTGCCGATGTGAAATATCGCCTTGCTCTACCAACCTAGCCTTGTCATTCAGATGACCGCGAAATTGAACGTCGCTTGAAATCTCGACGCCGAGAATTCCGATCTTCGGCTGTATATCGAGGGAAGCGCCCTGAAACGAGAGAGATACGACAAAGGGACTTCTTTTTGCGGTGAACGCACAAACTTGTGTTTTATTGTGGTTAAATTGGACTAAGTTGGAAAGACCCTAATCAGAAACTTGGTTCAACGAAGTTTCGATATCAGAAACAAGTTTTGTACGACACTCAGCCGCCCGAGAAATATTGGCTTAGTCGGAATAAAAAGTGTCTACATCTGTATAGCAATGAGTGCTGCTGGATTGCAGCATATCATTAAAATGCAGAAGAAAAAGCGTAGGAGACAGAACACAGCCCTGCGGGACACCAGCATTCACGAGCTTACATTCAGAGCATGAACCGTCAACAACGATCATAATTTAATCCTCATCATTAGGTCTTTTTTGGTGTCGACTGCAGGAGCACGACCCTCTCTGTACTACCAGAGCCATACTTAGCGAGAGGATTTGGTCTACACTCTCCACGCCGGCCAGACAGGTTGGAGAGGTCGCATTGATAAGCTTTGTTTAGCTTGCGTTTCCTAAGTCGCCTTCTACGACATCCACGGGACGACTTGTGGTCGACTTGTGGTGGTGACGAGTGGTCCAATTCTACTCTGCCGGGAACCACAATATTTGACCGAGCAAGCGAAGCGTCTCAGTTCCGAGATGGCCACACATGCTTTTGTCCGTCAGTCTGTCGGTTTGTTCTCGCGTACAGGTCGCATTTATCAACCGATTCTCGTGAAATTTTATGAGCAGGTTCGTTAATTATATGGAATTTTTTTGTCGATTCAGTATTTGGAATCTTTTCAAAATGACGGAGATATGAGGGTTTTTAAAACTTTAAGTGAATCATATTTCAGCTATTTCGATTTTTTTTAAATGTGTCAAAACTTTTTTGTTATCCTTATTAAGAAGCACTTTTTTGTTTGAACAACTTTTTCATTACGGGTTGGGGGTGAGATCGCGAGGTTTACAGCTTACAAAGCCACTAGCACAGAAATTAATAAGAGTATTTCATACAGAATGGAATCTCCTAAGGTCCCGCGCAATACCCGTCCCCTCACTTCTCCCCCGTTCTCACCTTGTCGCGGGGCGAGAGCGGGCGAACGCACACGCATTGACGTGTGCACGGATGTATAGTTTCGTTTGTAGTAGTGTAGGCATAAATAATACTCCGCTTCTATGAAGTTTCATACCTGTTTCACTAGTTTAATAATATTACCTTTTCTCTAAGTCTGCAAACTTGGCGTCCAGCACCTGGACGACCTCCGCGAGCACCTCCTTGGCGACCTGCCGCAGGGAGCTGCGCCGCTCGTTCTTCAGGTCGGTGAGTTGTCGCTGCGCTTCCACGAACATGTGGAGGAAGCTGGAAACATGTTATTAGTTTTACAAAATTTTAAAGAATCCGCTAGGCTTTTGTTACTTATTAGCTTAGTTTAACAAATTTTTAAGAATCCGTTAGGCTGGGTTCGTTACATATTAGCTTAGTTTAACAAATTTTTAAGAATCCGTTAGCCTGGGTTCGTTACTTATTAGCTTAATTTAACAAATTTTTAAGAATCCGTTAGGCTGGGTTCGTTACTTATTAGCTTAGTTTTACAATTTTTAAAGAATACGGAAAGGAATAATTATGGTGTACATCTGGAGAATTGCTCTATACGGCTGTGAGACGTGGACACTAACGAAGAAGGAAATTAAAAGGTTGGAAGCATTCGAGATGTGGTGCTGGATAAGGTTCGAAAGGATTGATTGGAAGGACAAAGTAACCAACGAAGAGGTTTTAAATAGAGTAGGTGAAAAGAGACACATACTAATACATATAATATATTAATAGATAACACAATACTCTTTATTGCACTAAAAGAATACGGGACAAAATTATCTCAAAAACTAGGAAATGCGCAAAAGGCGGCCTTATTGCTAAGGAATTCATTCCTTCTAAGCAACTTCGCTTAGTTAGAAAAAGTAATGGGAGATTAGGTAGTGCGCGGTGGTGAATATAATAAACATATTGAGTAAACATTTAAGTTAAGATCTTACTTTTTACTGGTGTTCTGATGAATTTCTGCAAGGGTGGTGTCCAGTTTCTCCATAATGTTTTGTACGCTGTCGCTGTACGAGGCACTCTGACTTTCGACTGAAAATATATAAATTAAACACTAGGTACTTACATCAATAATTAAACACTGCTGATTTTAAACAAATCTTTGATTTTACGAAATGTAAATGGAACTCTATCCTTCTCAAACATTTTTGTTCTTTTCTTATATCATTATTTAGTTTCAGTACTTTAGTACTGCACCTTGAATGCACTAAAACCCTACAACAAGTAATAAAATTAAAAATCTTAAGTAACTCCTGCCTGACAAAACTGTAGCTAAGAACGATCGATCGATCACGTCAGCTTTAAAACAAAAAGGTTTTTTTTAATCAAAAACCTCGTCTGTCGAGATGGTAATTGTTAGCTATGTTCGATGAAAATCGGTTCAGTCGTTCAAAAGTTCTTGGGGGTGAACGCTTCATAGTCGGAGTTTTTTTAATTTGTTGTGCAAATAAACTTGTCCAATATCGCAATATATCTATCTTTGAACAAACTTTTTCTGTGAGTCATCATCATCCCCTCACATACTCCCGGTTGCATCGTCAGCGGTTACGCTTCAGAGCCCGGAGTCCACTACCTAACCTAGGTGAATTGACGAGATTACTGGTT
Organism: Acrobasis repandana; assembly: GCA_963576875.1. NCBI lineage: Eukaryota > Metazoa > Arthropoda > Insecta > Lepidoptera > Pyralidae > Acrobasis > Acrobasis repandana. Next base: position 9,259,968 of record OY756238.1, read on the forward strand.
TTTACACAGAGCGACTGCCGTCTGACCTCCGCAACCCAAAGGGTAGAACGAACCAATCCTAGGTACAAACGCTAGATGGCGTTCGGGACCAACAGCTTTACGTGCCTTCCGAAGCACGGAATCATCTTTCTTTTGGGATAATCAGGTGATTCAAGCCTGCAATATCCTAACCAGACTGGAAACAACTTTTCACAAAGTATGCTCCCCATTGGGATTTGAACGCACGACCTCCGCATCACAACGCCTTGACCGTAAAAAGAAAGTCTTTCTGTAAGTAGGTATATTAAAACACCTGTACTGTACATTAAGGAAGCAATAAATATTTGAGTATTGAGTATTGAGTAAAATCACCTGCACTGACTGGATCACTCCTCTTGAACCACTCGTCAATGCTTGACATGCTGGGCCCACTGTCAGTCAGCACTTCAGTCCTCCGTTTCTTGCCGTACTCCTTCACAGGACTCTCGGGTTTCCGCTTCAAAACACTCCTAACAGACACTTTGCCATCAACTCTTGTTGAAGAACTAATTTTCGATTCACCACTTGAAATATCTAATGTTTTCTTTAAATCGTTCAATTTATCTTTCGAAGATGCTGATATGTTTAATATAGGACTTTTCACTTCACGATTTTGGTTTATTGTCTCCGATTTTTTGGATATTTGCGAAATTACTTCGTTAGATTTTTGTCTTTTATTTTCTAGTAAATCTTCCGGTTCGTCAAAGAGTTTGATTGGTGATATTAAAGATTTGCGACTAGTTTTTATACAATTTTCTTCATTCTTATTACAGTTTGGTGGATCAATTTCGATTCTTTTTATTGAAGGAGAAGATTTTGATGTTGATCTTAAATCGTATTGTAGTTTTATAATTTTTCTAGGATTACTTTTCGGTATCTTTTCTTTTATTATTTGCTTATCCCCATTCTGGGACGAACTAGCAACTTCTGCTCTTTTATGAGAAATGGCACTAACATCAGAATGCAAATCTTTAGGCCGTGGCCGTAAAAACATAGCCTTTTCAGACACATCGTCTTTCTTCTCTTTTGCTTTCTCAATGATTACTGATTTTTCAGACGACTGTGCTGAGGAGTCGTAGGAATTTCTTCTTGACGGCAGCCACTTCGAAATATCATCGTACGACATTTTGTGCAAAGTCACGACAGGAGAAATGGAATGTCGAGAGCCGTTTCCCGATTTTTCATCAATCAAATCAATGTTAGTCTTATATGGATTGTTTTTTGGCATCCATTCTTCGATATCGTCGTACGACGTTTTTTTTGGTGATACGACTGGCGGAATTGATTTTCGAGAATTTTTTGATGGCATCAATTCTTCGATATCGTCGTACGACGTTTTGTTTGGTGATACAACAGGCGGAATTGATTTTCGAGAATTTTTTGTCTTTTTCTCGATCAAATCAACTTTATCTTTGCTTGAATCAGTTTTCGATGAAAGTGCTTTTCTTATATTATCCATCGACATTTCACGCACTAATATAACTGGAGAAATACATTTCTGCGAGCGTTTTTCAGTTGATTTCTCTAAATCGAATTCGAGTTTACTGGAGTTACTAGAACTGGTTTGTATCGGTCTATTCATTTCTTCCCGAAGTCGCAAATAATAATCTTTCATGGAAGTATCCATGTCTTCTATCTCCATATTCCTGGATTGCAGTCTTTTAGTGAGCTGTTTGTTGTCAGGTGGTTCCTCTTCTATGTCACCGTGAGCAGTTATTGGCGATTTTCCTACTGTGGCTATGGATTTTTCAGATTGTACATCAGGGATAGAAATATTAACAATATCGTTTCCACTGTTTTGTTTTCCATAGTTTTTCTCAAAAGTGATGACTTCTATTATATTTTCTTCGTCATTTAATATTGCATTGTTTTTTCTAGGTTTAGGTTTGGCCTCTTGTATTTTTCTTGTAGTTACACTTGAAGTATCGCGAGCAGCTTTCTCAAACTCGTTGGTGAATTGGCTAAAATCAACTTTATCTACATCTAAAAGTAAATTCTGTGTGGTGTTTAATTCATCAACAGCCTCCGGGCCTTCATGATATATTTTCTTCAATTTATTAATAATTTGTGTGGACACAGAATCATTGGGATCGTCTTTGCGCGCCGACACTTTTTCTATTATTAGTCCTGGAAGGGGACTTGAAGTTCTGTCTTCATTATCATTTTTATCATCAAAGTTCTGTTTCTTTAGACCTTTTTCTTTTTTTACAGTCATTGTGTCAACGTTTTTCTTTTTTTTTACAATTTTCTTACGAGGTACGGATTTTGATGGTTCATCCAATTCACTGCCTACAGCTTCCATTTCAGGTGGTGCTTCCAAAATAAAGGTCGGATCTTTTAGTACTTCATTATCTTTTTGAAATGCTATGGAAGTATCCAAATCTTCTTGTTGGCCATCCCTCATTTTTTGATCGGCTAGGTTATGTGGTCTTTTCTTTTCCTTCTTACGCTTAACAACATACTTGGTTTTAGGCTTCTTTGACTTCTCATCAGACGATTTTTCCGAATAATTAACTTTCTTAATAATTCTTCCGTGACGAGATGTTGCCGAATCACAACTAGCATTCGTAGTTGTACTAATACGCTTCCTGATTTCAACTTTCTTCTTTTTGAAGTCTTCATCTTCACTATCGCTCGTGAGATTGAATACAGCCAAGTCTCGTTCACTAGATTTCTTGTCAGCAAGAAAAATATTGTCAGTTTTCTCAACATTTTCTTTTAAATTGTCAAAAATATCATTCATTTTCTTAGTCCTAGGAGAAGGAGGTATCACTTGTACCTTACTCTTAGATTTTTTTGATTTAGGCAAGCGAATTTTTTTACGTTCTTCCTCGATATCCTTGTAACAAGTAGCTACAGGTTTTGGAGTCTTTTTAGAATCAGATTTGAAATCGGCTCTATCGTCTTCTTGCAAAACATGAGCTTCTGTATTTTTTTTCTTGGTGGTTTCAATTTGAATATCACTTTTCTCGTTATCATCTTTTGGAGAGTACAACTTGCGTCGCCTTTTAATTAGAGGCATATTTAGGTCGCTACTCTTGGGTGATGTATTTTCTGGACTACCAGTAACTGTTTCTATAACAGGCGCCTCAATTACTTCTGCTGGTATTGTACTATTTTTCTTAATAGTTTCCGGAGGTTTTTCTATTTTTTCAGTAACTTTTTTGTCGTTTCCTGGATTAATATTTTCCTCGGCAATTTCTGGATCTACGCTATCCTTGTTTTCCGGTATAGGCGACATTTTACGAGTCGGTTCCAATTTCTCTCGTTTTTGAAAACGCGCCTTATTCAAAGTTTTCTTGGTGTTAAATTTTAACTTAATGGCTTTTTTTTGTTTTGATCTTTTCTTAGGCGTTTCGATGTCTTGTTTTTTTTCTGAACCTACATTTTCAATGTTGGCCAGAACTCGTTTCGGAACATTTTCTTGAAGACCAACTTCTTTATTTTTCTCTATTTTTGCGAGATCCATTCCTGAATTGTCTTCTTCTAAGATCTTCGCACACTTCACAAATTCGTGGCAAACTTTATCAAGAATATGATTTAAACAATCGATTATTTCTACTTTCTGTATATCTTGGACATTCGGAAAATCTTCTTCAACCAAACAATCCCCGAAATTATCGCTTGCGTCTGAGCTAGTTTCATTTATTTTTCTAGCTAGTGTTGGACTTACGATAAGATTGCCCGTTGTATTTTCTGCAATATGCTGAGAAAAGAACTCTTCCACAGCCTCTTGATCAAAAGCCTGTATATCATTAATGTCTATATGTTTTTGTATATCTTTTTCAATCTCTTCGTGTTTGTCAATTAAAACCTTCTTTCTAACACTTACATACTCAAATGGAGTCTCATCTATCTCATTGCTCTCTTCAGATATAACTTCCTTATCTACTTGTTTCTTATTTTTTAAAGATTTGTTTTGTACTGCTTCTGGCGTATTTTCTATAGCATCACTGTCTCTTAAGTCCGGCTTTTTTATATTCTCCCCTGCTTGGATACCGCTGTCTAACTTATCATCTTTGCTTTGTAACGCTTCCTTTAAAAGTAAGTCTAGGATGTTGCATCTTTTATTGTACTTATTTTTTGATAGACTTTCTATACTTCCGTTTATGACTGCCTCGTCACCTTCTGTTGTTTCTAGCAGACAAGAAACATCAATGATGGGCGATATATACTTTCTAGAAGATTTGTATCTCTCGCCGTCACTTTGCGACTGTTTCTCAGATTGTCTGAAGCTCTTATTTCGAAGACCAAAGATTTTATTTCTGTCTGTGCTACTGGGTATACCTTGATTATCGTTGATCTCTGTAATATTTGATAAATTGGGCAAGGCAGAAATTTTTGTTGCCTGTTTCTTGCAATTGTATTTTGGCAAAGCTCTTAGTCTGTCTTGAAGCTGGAAATATAAGAATGAGAAAAATTCTTGAGTTTTATTTTTAAAAAATTACGTTATGTAAGATTAAAAAACTCAGGCGGCATTGTCCCGATGAGAAGTTCTTTGTCAATCAGCCTGAGTTGAGAAATGCCAATAGTCGAAAAGTTTGAACAACGTAACGTTAACCACATATTATCTCTAATCTATACTCGCAATACTGAGTTTGGACGCTGGTATGTAGGTATTCCATTAGGCAAAAATAATCAAATACAACTTACCAGAGCGAGCGAAGTTGTAGATGTAGTTGAGGGAGAATTGAACGCAGAACGCGCTGATTTTGTCACATATCCTGCCAAATTCACATTTGTCATCACAAAAGGCACTATTCAAAGTAACTTGTTCACCAGATATTGAGATTGTACCTATATACTTAACAGTAAGTTTGTTTGTTATTCATAACAACCCTCCTTGGGAATGCAGTTGTAGCACAAGATGTTTGTGCTTATTCCCTTAGTCGCCTCTTACGACATCCTTAGGAAGGCAGGCTCCTATTCTAGGCAGGAAGTCACACGACTCAGAATTTTGTACTTTGGGGAAGATTGCCCTGTAGGGTGAATCCGAAAATTTCGTCGTGAATGGTAATGACGATGTAAAAAAGGTAATGATAACAGGCAATGGTGGTGATATTATAATTAATAAGATATCCTATATTACATCATTACCATTTAACTGTTATCATTACCATTCACTCGGATTCACCCTGTAACGTTGGCTAAATTTTCTTTTAAATATGCGATTGCAAAGTACTTATTGAAACAGTAAAAAAAAAATACTCACCAGAAGCTTTACGCCGCGGCGGACGGACTGGGTGAGAGAACCTTGTATCTTCTTCCTAAACAAATAATAATTATATCTTTATTCATTAATTGAAAAAAATAACAGTGTTATCACCAGCACTGATCGTTCTGAAACGCTGATTGTTGTGATAACAGCTCAAGAGTGAATTTTGGGATTTACTCGAGTGTGTCAGATAAACATGGATGTCATGTCATGTCAGGACCACAGTACATTCATAATAAATAAATATATTCTTACTGATTAAGCTAGCCCCAAAGTAAGTTTAACTTAACGATACCTACTATATTTTATAAGAAATAAATTTATAGATAAACACCCAAGAATTTGACTTTTATCAGGGACTGAAATTGGCCTTAAAATATTTGCACTCTCATAGCCTTGGAAAAATAATTAACCTCTAGATTTTATTTATTTTTTTACCGTGAACACAACACCCAAAATCCTCTTTATTTTGACTTGACAACTTGTCCATATTTTAAAACTACCCTCCAAATTAATTATGGAACGGCTGAGTTCGCTTCATAACCATAAAAACTAATTTGTTTAAATAATTTAATTTCATACTACTGAAAATGATTGTACCTACCACGGTTTAATTAAATTGATTTTAGTTTTTATTTTAACTCATTTTATTATCTTGACAGAAAAAATAGAGAAACATAGTTTTTCAACAGTAACTTTATTGCGAAGAAGAGCTCAAAACATGAAATACACCCACAGAAAGCATACAGAATTACACAGGAAAAACGAATAGTGATGTGCAGCTGGAAATGTTCCAAATTTACGGGAATTTTCCCATTGTTACGGGACATAATGTTTACATTTTTTAACGAAGCATGTTGCGGATATTTTTCTGTTAACATTTTTAATTAAGCATGTTGTGGATTATTTTCTGTGACCCATTGACGAAGCATGTTGCGGATCAATATTTTGTATTGGATCGTAAATATTTATAGTATAACATTCTATACTGTATTATATATATATTTATAGAAATTTACGGGAATTTTCCCATTGTTACGGGACATAATGTTTACATTTTTTAACGAAGCATGTTGCGGATATTTTGCTGTTAACATTTTTAATTAAGCATGTTGTGGATTATTTTCTGTGACCCATTGACGAAGCATGTTGCGGATCAATATTTTGTATTGGATCGTAAATATTTATAGTATAACATTCTATACTGTATTATATATATATTTATAGTATAACATTCTCAATATTTCGGTAAATATTCGCATAAATTTCCATTTTCAGGAATTTTGCCGGAAATGTTTACGGGTATAATATTCCCAAAGAGTACAGGGGTGGCACATCACTAAATACGAATACTGTGTTAGTTTGGTAGCAGACTTAGATCATTTCATAAATTATCTAATGCACGGATAATACTGCAAACGGAGTATACCCAAATCCTTATTTCACCACTTCAAATAATTTACGCAAAATACCACTGGTACTATTCTACTAATTACGCCCAATACCAGGACCATTACTCCAAAAGCTACACGACATACGTACGTAGCTACATGCCCGTGTTGCAGTGTCAAGCAACACTAAGCGCTACAAAATGATGATATAGTCTAATTTGGTCTAATTTAACAGGATCAGACGGTTTTTATATTTTTATTTATTTATTTAACTATATACACAAATACAAGTGTAATGGCGGACTTAAAGCCTAAGGCCTTATGGCCTTATCTACCAGTCAACCAACCAGGTGGTGTGGAGAATAACAGGGGTAGTGCATCGAATAGAAATATGGCGAAAAAATAACGAAGTATACTTAAATATCGCCTAATAATTATAATAAGTATACAATGTTAAATATCGTGACGGTTGTCGTGTCATTTTAACGGTCCAGGGCCTTAACTCCAAAACCGGCACGATATACATATTACGTAGCTACGTGGCCGTGTTGTAATCATCAGGTCTTTTTTAGTCTCCACTGCACGAGTGCGACTCTCTCTGTACTACCAGAGCAATATATTAGCCCGAGTAGCCAGAGGATTTGGCCTACACTCTCCACGCTGGCCAGACGGGTTGGAGAGGTCTCATTGATGTTTATATTATAAGCTTTGTTAAGCTTGTGTTTCCTAAGTCGCCTTCTACGATATCCACGGGAAATCTTGGTGTGGTCCTATTCTACTCAGCCAGGCACCACACGGCATACTTACAGTACTTTAGTAATACTTCATTTAATCCTACTGCGTGTTGTAATGCCAAGCAACATTGTACGCTATAGAATGATGATAACTGCAGTGTCATCTTACAGAATAAGTAACTAAAGGCAAGACGTGTTAACCTATGTAGGTATGTTCTTACCGAACTCTCTGCGATCCTTATATTCCGTTTGAGAGGAGATGCCGTCAACGCCGCTATATCTACCAGGACCTACATCACCAGGACATAAAAATTATGAATAAATACAGGCTGACTTTTTAATTTTTATCCACCGTCAAAATTTTTGGAGCCAGTTCAGTCCGTGATACTGAACTACTTTCTATAAAAAAAGTTATTAAAAATCGATAAATAAACCGTCAAGTGCGAGCCGGACTCGTACATGAAGGGTTCCGTACCACCGTACAATGTTTTACAACGCTGAAGAAACACGTTTCTTGTATGATGAACCCCTTAAATTTTTAATTTTTTCTTATTTTTAGTATTTGTTGTTATAGCGGTCATAGTTATACATAATCTGTGAAAATTACAAGTATCTAGTTACTGCCATTATAAAGATCAAGTTAAAAACGCTGAAAAAATCAAGTCTTTTGTATGACGACCCCCTTTAATTTTTTATTTTTAGTATTTGTTGTTGTAGCGACCACAGTACTACATAATCGGTAAAAAATTCAAGTGACTAGCTATTACGGTTCAAGAGATAGAGCCCTGTGACAGACGGACAGACAGCGGAGTCTCAGTAATAGGGTCCCGTTTGCACCCTTCGGGTACAGAACCTTAAAAAGCCCTCAGCTAAACGGATTTTGTATGGGAGAAAGAAAAATGTTTATCGATTTTTAATAACTTTTTTATAAAAAGTAATTCAGTATCATGGACTGAACTTGTTCCAAAAATTTTGCCGGTGGATATCAAAACAGCCTGTAGATAGATAGGGACAAATTACACAGATTGAGTTAGCCCTTTAAAGATCAATAAATAAATTATTATGAAACCGATAATTAGGCTTTATAAAGGTTATAGATAAATAAATAAATATATAGGGACAAATCACACTGATCAGGCTAGCACTAAAGTAAGTTTTTAAATTGTGTTATGGGATAAGTACTAACTCAACGATACTGTATTTTATGATAAATACATATAGAGATAAACACCCAAGACCCAGGAGAATTTGAAAAGGCCATTTTCCAACTTGCCCTGGCTGGGGATCGAACCCAGAACCTCCAGATTAGCGGTCTAGCGTGTTAACCATTACGCCACGGAGGTCATCAAATTATAAATGATTATTCCATGCTGGTCTGGGAAAAAAGAAAAAACTTAGAATATATGCTGCTTCTCATCCCGCGCAGATTGTAAAAGCTTATGAAGGGAATACGTGAAAATGCGAATCATGTTAATAGGCGACGCGGCTAGCAACCTAACACTATTTTGATTCCTTTTTAGGGTTCCGTACCCGAAGGGTGCAAACGGGACCCTATTACTGAGACTCCGCTGTCTGTCCGTCTGTCACAGGGCTCTATCTCTTGAACCGTAATAGCTAGACACTTGAAATTTTCACCGATTATGTATTACTGTGGCCGCTATAACAACAAATACTGAAAAAAAATAAAAAAATTAAAGGGGGTCGCCATACAAAAAACGGGATTTTTTACAGCGTTTTTAACTAGATCTTTATAATGGCATTAACTAGATACTTTAAATTTTCACCGATTATGTATTACTGTGGCCGCCATAACAATAAACACTAATAATAAAAAATAAAAAAATTAAAGGGGGTCGTCATACAAAGAACCTTGTTTTTTAGCGTTTTAAAACATTGTACGGAGGCACGAAACCCTTCATTTACGAGTCCGACTCGCACTTGCCCGTTTATTCCATTTTCTCGCCCACCGTCACGCTAAAAATAGCCTTTGGGCAGTGGCGGCGTAAGATCAAAGTTTTATGTGGGCGAGATAGATCTGCGATTTCTGCGAGCCCCTTAGGCTAGTAAAAAAATTCGCTATCACACGCGAGGCGTCCTAAAAAAACCGGCCAAGTGCGAGTCGGACTCGCCCATGATTCCGTAGCAACAAGTAACATTTTACGATTTAAGACGTATTAAAAAATAACTTTGATACTGAGACCGCTATAGTTTTAATTGAAAGTACATACTTTGAGGTATATACCACATTTTTTTCAGAATTACGGTTAAAGTTACGGTGGGGGGACACCTCAAATTTTTACTTTGTATTAGATTATCTCAAGACTGGGGGGTTTGATCTACATAGTTTCAAAGCAGTTTTTGTTGCATTTTAAAATACCTTTTCAACTATACCCCACAGTCCACACGTTGGGGTTAGTCCAATTTAATTTTTTAAATTCACTTTTCGCTGTATAGGAATAAAATAATTTTTTCATAATTTTAAAAACCAACTTTTGCAACTTCAATATCTATCTCTCCACCAGTTTTCGTGACAATCGGTGCAGTAGCGGCGGAGTACGAGCCCGGACGGACGGACGGACGGACGGACATGACGAAACTACGAGTATAAGGGTTCCTTGTGGACTACGGAACCCTAAAAAAAGGTTATCCGCTACACATGCGAGGCCGTGTAGACCGCGAGGCCGTAGGCGGTGGCTCACATCGACCACGCCTTACGCCACCTCTGCCTTTGGGTCTTGCGGCCCTGGGCTCTGGCAGCTTAGAGCCGCAAGATACAAAATGCACTGTCTGCCCCATTAGTTAGGGATATATTTGTTCAAACTGTTTAAAAGATTGTGCTACAAGGCGTAAAGGTGCTACACGGTGTACGCTAATAGTTTTATCTCGGGCGATATACTGGAATACAATACAATACAAAAATCTTTATTACACTAAATAAGAAACATTAAAAATTACAAATTTTACAGAACTCGCTTCACTCAGGATTCCATCTTAGAATCCCTCGCTACGATCGTGATTCTACTGTGGAATCCATCGTTTGTCTCTGGATTCAAAGTAGCACCCTCGCTTTAAAACTATTACCTTTACGAACCCTTTACGCCTTGCAGCACAATCTGTTGTTGGACAGTGAAAGTCCTGATGGAGTGGTGGCAGGCTAAACTGGCAAACGAAACGTTGGACGTCCGATGGCAACATTCATCAGGTCTTTTTTTTTGTCTCCAATATATGACCCTCTGGATACTACCAGAGCAATACTCAGCCAGAGCAGTCAGAGGATCTGGCCTAAACTCTCCACGCTGGCCAGACGGGTCGGAGGGGTCTCATGGAGCTTTAGTTTAGCTTGTGTTTCCTAAGTCGCCTTCTACGACATCCACGGGAAGATTTGGAGTGATCCTATTCTACTCTGCCGGGAGCCACATGGCCTAATGATTACATAGTACTTATCTGTGCTAAAATTATAAAGAGGAAAGATTTGATTGTTTGTTTTTTTTGCATTGAATAGGCTCCGAAATTTCTGGACCGATTAAAAAAATATTTCACCATTGGAAACCTACACTATCCCCGAGTGACATAGGCTATGTGTGTACCACGGGCGAAGCCGGGATGGACTGCTAGTTTAATATAAAAGTTCGAAAATAATATTAAAAATTCATTTAATTTATTTCTGAAATGTTGATCATCTCATCTACATCTCATACTACATCTATGAAGTTTTCAAGGAAATAATTATTTAAAATGCATGACTTCCATCCCTGCCTAATAAATTGCATGACTTCCATCCCTGCCTAATAAATTGCATGACTTTCATCCCTGCCTAATAAATTGCATGACTTTCATCCCTGCCTAATAAATTGCATGACTTCCATCCCTGCCTAATAAATTGCATGACTTCCATCCCTGCCTAATAAATTGCATGACTTTCATCCCTGCCTAATAAATTGCATGAGTTCCGTCCCTGCCTAATAAATTAAAAAACAAAATGCTTACCTCATAGTTCGCGCCAAAAACCTCCCTCAGCGCGCCATCCAATTTCTTGAGATTGTTCCGCGAGCTGACGACGAAGGCGGCGTCCCCGCCCAGCGCGTGCTCGGAAGGGTACACGAGCGTGGGACGCGAAGTCTTTACCCAAAGCGTCAGATCAGACGCTTCCCTATAAAAAAAATATATTAATTCATGACGGCAGAATAGAATACATTTTGTCACTATACCCATTTCCTTGGGGCCTAGCCAAAGGGCCTTATTTACGCCCTGCGATTCCATTGCCCACGCAGCGAGTTGATTTTATGAGCAAATTCTTTTTGTGAGAGACCTAGTCTAAGCTAAAAATAAAATAAATAAATAAATCGACTGATTTAAGCTAGTACAAAAGAAACAACACTATCACGTCTTTATCCCTAATGGGGCAGGCAGAGCATTTAGGGTCTTGCGGCTCTAAGCAGACAGAGCCCAGGTCCGCAAGACCCAGGGCCACTTTTGGCGTGATGGTGGGCGAGAAGGTGTACAGGTCGCGCCAAACTTCTGGATCGCTCTGAAGTAGAGGCGATTCGCGTCGCAGTAGTAAAATACAGATACGCATAGCAGATAGAATTTGATTTATTTTTGTTTACTGTGTATATATATCATATCTACATTCTTGCAATCATTCTGAAAAAAATATTATTGTGGTAAATATTCGGCACGGGAAGATAATTCAATTTTTTTCTCCCAGACCACCATGGGAGATCCAAATACAAAAAAGAAATACAAAAGAAAACAAGAAGAAATCTTACCATCTACCTACTTGCAGTACCTATGTCTTCGATCATACAAAGTGGAAGGGACATACACGTAATAAATCAAACCATGGGCTATACTAGATCATTATAGTATAATTAAATTAAAATAACAGGAGAAAAACAAAAAAAAATTACATACCTTTACAAATTGCCGGAGGGCTGCACACTTTTGTATGGAAATGCTGAATTTTTTTTTGTTTTTTGGCTCTTACTTTAATTTCATTAAACTAGTATAGCCCGTGGTTCGATTTATTACGGGTATATGTCTCTTCCACGTTGTATATTCTATAAATGCATAATTGCCGCCTAAAAAATGGCACCGGAAAAACAAGGCATAAAACAGTATTATGCCTTGTTTCGCTGTCATTCGCTCGGTGGCCGCGCGCGTGACGTTACGTCAAAGATCCCAAAGTGCGTGGTGAAAATTACGGAGTTACTTGAGGTTTAAATTAGAACTGTATGACGCTTTAAAACTTTTTTCGCAATACTTGAAATGACATCTACGAGTACCTATGTAGGTACGTATTGACACGGGGACAATATTTTGTTTGATTTTGCAAGGAACTGTGCATATATAGAATATATGATCGAAGACCTATGTACTCTATTTTCTTACTTTGTTCGTTTCTTTCTTTGTATTTTGTGTACATGAAATTACGATTATGAATGCAATATTTTAATAAATGGGGTGAGAGTGGAGCAAGTGAAAGAGTTTGTATATTTAGGATGTAAGTTTACAAAAGATGGCAAGCACGAGGGTGATGTGGAAAGAAGAGTGAATGCGGGTAACCAAGTGAATGGAGCGTTGCATTCCTTTATGACCAGCAGGAAGGTATCAGATAAGGCACGTCTTGCTGTTCATAAAGGAGTACTAATACCTACTTTAATGTACGGTAGTGAGAGTTGGGTATGGCAGAGAAAGCATGAAAGCAGAATAAATGCAGTTGAAATGCGAGCGCTGAGGAGTATGTGTGGTGTTACCTTGAAAGACCGAATAAGAAATGATGTCATAAGAGATCGGTGTGGAGTGAAAGAGGACGTAGTGACAAAAGTAGAACAAGGGATGTTAAGATGGTTTGGGCATTTAGAAAGGATGGATGAAAATAGATTAATAAAAAATATTTATAAGGTAAGTGTGAAAGGAAGAGCGGGACAGGGTCGACCTCGGCGAACGTTCTGCGATCAGATTGCAGACGTTCTGAAAAAGGGAGAAGTAAGAAGTACACGTAACCGAAGGGCATGTATGAGGAGGTTGATGAGTGTAGATGAAGCGAAGGAGGTCTGTCGGGATCGTAGCAAGTGGAGGTCCATAGTCTCTGCCTACCCCTGTGGGAAACAGGCGTGATAGTATGTATGTATGTATGTATGTTTGTACATAAAATTAATTTTGCTATTAAATAACTACATTTTTAACAAAAAAACATAATAGATTTTTTTTAGGAGTTTCTTCCATATCTCTAAAGTTCTTCATATCTTCACCAAAATAAAATGGGACCAACTTGGTAGTAAAGGCTTTCAAATAAAAAAAGAATCATCAAAATCGGTTCACAATTGGCGAAGATAACGCGTAACAAACATACATAATTTTTTTTTTTTAAAGAAAAACATACATTGGTAACCTCCTCCTTTTTTGAAGTCGGTTAATAAATAAGAAATACCTGGCCAGTTGCATCATCGTCACCGCGTCCCGCTGCAGCAAGAGGCTCTGCACCGAAGCGCCCGCCACGCCCAGGGCTTGCATCATGCGCTCGTCAAGCAACACCGTGATACTCTTGCTGGCTGGGTTTATGTCGAGCCAGGAATTGTGGCGATGTGAACACTGGATTCAAATAGCAAGTTGTCAAAATTCTTATTAAGAGGGCGCCTGATGTGGATAATTTAAGTTTTGCTCCCGCTTCCCACGCACACAAAATTACTCTAGCCGAAGCGAGACAGCGAGCCATGTAGGGAATCGCGGCGGGTTAATGAGGCTGGTTTTGGTTTAGAGGTTTTTTTCGTTTTACAAAGAATATTTAAGAGTTATTTAAAAAGTAAGACATATTTTGACTGCTTTATGTTTAATACAATTATAATCCAAAGTTACAAGGGCTAATTTATTGTATTTCCTGAATACTTTTTAATATAATTCTAATGTGATTTGGAGGCAAATACGCAATTTTTTTCTATAGAGAAAATTTTAAGTAGTCGTGTTATCGAAACATATAATGACTGCAGTTAGTCCTGAAGTTTGCTGTGTTTTTATTTCAAAGTGAGTATTTCGTTAATAGGTATTGATAATATTTAGGATCGCTCTAAGTACTATCGCGGTCATACAGGCTCTTAAATCCATGTTTTATCAATGAAAGGGTCGTCTAAATTGACTTCTTGGAAACTACGAATTATACAGACAGGGTCTAAACTAAATATACTGAAACAATTTTAAAGGTGGATTCAGTCCATGATACTGAACAACTTTCACCAAGGAACATATGGCGAAATATGAAAAAATAATTTTTGGCCCATTTATGTCAAAATATATTTTTCATATTTCGATATATGCTCGTCGAGGAAAGTTGTTCAGTATAATGGACTGAATTCACCTTAAAATAGTTTAAGATATTTTGTTAGACCCTGGCGAAGTCTAAGGCTCTTTTATCATCGCCATGTGTTTCCTACAGAATACACTATCACGTCTTTATCCCTAACGGGGTAGACAGAGCCAAGGGCGGTAAAGCCCAGGCCACTTTTAGCGTAAGGGTGGCATGAAGGTGGAAAAGGGAAATCATAATAGTGATGGGTTGCTAACCGCATCGCCTATTCATATGATTCAGATTCTCGCCCATTCCCTCGATCGGCTTTTACGATCTGCACGGGAAGAGAAGCAGCTGATACATTCTATGTTTTTTCTTTTCTCCCAGACGAGCAAAGAAGAATGTGTTTCCTACCCAGGCTAAGGTGTATTTTTTATTGTTCTGGGGTTAGATCCCCAGCTAGGGCAAGTTGGAAAATTACATTTTTCAAATTGTTCTGGGTCTTGGGTGTTTATCTACTTATGTAATATTATGTATTTATTATAAATAAAAATATAGTATCATGGAGTTAGTGTCCTATAATACAAGATTAACCTTACTTTGGGGCTGGCTCAATTAGTGTGTAGTATCCCTATCTATTTACTATTTGTATTTTTTTTATCGGAAGCTTTGTCCGTCGAAATGATTCTTAGCTATGTTTGACAAAAATCAGTCCAGCCGTTCAAAATTTATCCGAGGAGAACGCTTAAAAGTCGGGGATTTTATAACTGATCTTATTTGCCAGACTTGTTTTGATCTATATTTTGGTAACCGTGAAAACTAGGTCATTGATAACCCTTATTACCTGGAGCCAGTTTAAGTGAATTATCATTGACCCAGAGGTTAGCTCTCATTATCGTTAATGCGTAACCAGCTTCCTCAGTTGTGAGTCAGTGACCTGGTTTGACCATTGCCCTGTTACAATGACAATAACATACATATTATGAGTCACACATAATATCAGAAGAACGATAAATGATAGTTTCATAGTCCATACAAGGAACCCTTATAGTTTCGCTTTGTTCGTGTCCCTTCGTGGCTTAGCTTATAGACTGTTAGAACCAGTAATTATATTTATCATTATTAATTTAGATTTTTTTATTTGAAAATACGTCACAAAATACATTTTTTTATTTTTTTATTAGATTATTAATTTTTTTTTTATTATTATTAATTGGTAAAATAACTACCCGTGTGGTTCCAGGTTAGAATAGGACCACTCTATCTCTTCCTGTGGATGTCGTAAGAGGCGATTAAGGTGAATATAGAAGCAAATGGCCTTGAAGTGGCGCCTTCATTTGAAATAAATTGTCAACTCTTACGAGTTAGCAAAATCATTAAACTGTTTCGGCTATTTCTTCTCCATTTCGCAAGGTCTTTGGCATCCTCGGGTGACCATTGACATGCATGTTATATTTGGAGAAGAAAAAGCAGGTAATCGCACCCCGGGCTCCGAAGCAGCACAGCTGAGGATGCAACCGGGAACGCGCTTGGACGAAGAAGATTAATCGGTAAAATAAATTATAGGAAATTTCATACAATATACAAAATTTTTAGGACAAAACGTTGTAAGGACTACTACTAAATAGTCCTTAAAACAAAAATACTAATTCGTTGGAGCCACATATAATTTTAATTTTTATTAATCCGCTAGTTTCCAACAAGTCAAATCAGACACTTTTTTCTAAACGTCAAAACCAACATTTTCTATGCGATTTTTATGAAATATCGGACTGTAACGTCATAGTTTCTTGGAGTCAAATAGCGCTCTTAATATCTGTTTTTCTGCATTTAATAAATCTAAAATCACGTTCAAAGTGGATGTGATCAATGACAAGTGACATTATTTTGTGACGTTTTATTCTCTTAACAGTATCAAATAATTTATTTTTAACCCAGGAAACTACCCAGTTTTGCTAGTAGCATGAATGGGCCGGCTCGTCCGGGGAAGAACCACACTCTCACAGAAAATCGACGTCTGAGTAGTAGCTTCACCGCTTCTATGCTTCGTTCGGTGAGTGAGAGAGCCGGATCCCCCTCCCCCCCACCCCCTTCACCTAAGTCACCTTCTACGACATCTACGAGAAGACTTGGAGTGGTCCTGTTCTACTCTGCCGGGAACCACACGGCATTTTATTATTATAAATCCTATACTGCGCGTGCCCCGACACGCACTTGACCAATTGATTTACATAATAAATAATCCGTGTTCAGTGCCCTGTGTATGTCTAGAGTATGTGCCACTCTATCTCTTCCTGTAAATGTCGTAAGAGGCGACTAAGACACTAAAAACAAACATCCCGTGCAACAAATATATCCAAGGGATGAAGTCAGAAAGGCGGTCGGTCGTAAATAAATCTACAAAATCGTTTTACTGGTCTGGCTTTTTTTGCCTACTTCATCACGTCACCGCGTCGCTCTAATGCAGGATCTTTACTCCATAAGAGGCACGATATACACACGTACGTACCTACGTAGCTACGTGCCCGCGGTGCAGTGTCAAGCAACACTGAGCGCTACGCAATGATGATAAAGTGTAATTTGGGTTGTCATTGGAATAAGACAATACTTTTGGACGACTATCGTGGTATTCTATAGGGTAGAGAACCAGTACAAGAACGCGATAAGCATAGAATAATAAATAAATATATAGAGACAAATCGCACTGATTGAGCTAGCCCCAAAGTAGGTTTTAAACTTGTGTTATGGGATACTAACTCAACGATACTATATTTTTATTTTAGACAATTTGAAAAAGGGCATTTTCCAACTTGCCCTGGTTGGGGATCGAACCCAGAACCTCCAGATTGGCGAACTAGCGTGTTATAGAATACTTACATCAACGGCGACGTCACCAATGGTCATCCGCCGGAAGACGACTGACGTCACAAGGTTCTTGGAAACGTTGTGGGCGTTTATGAAGTCTCGAGCATCCTGCAAAAGTAAGTTCTTTTGAGCGAGTATCCAAGCTAGGGTTGCCAACTCACAATATACAAAGTGTTAATGAACTAACGCAAAACCCCTCAGATGGTACAGGCCCATGAAACTGAACAACTTTTGTTCTACAACTATCAAGAAACACAAAAAAATATGAATTTTCATACAAACTGATAGATACGAGTTTTTATTTTTGGCATTTTGGGAATGTTGTAGAACAAAAGTTGTTCAGTTTCATGGGCTGAGGTACCATCTGAGAGGTTTTGCGTTAGTTCATTAACACGTTGTATACGGAATACGCCCTAAATCATTCTTACAAATATCAAAGACGATTATAAATTTCGTTTAGGCGCACAATGTCAAAAGCGCAAAATGGTAACCGCTCGCAAAATGGTAATAGCGCAAAATGACAAAGCAGCAATATGGTAAAAGCGCACAATGGTAAAAGAGCAAAATGGTAACAGCGCAGAATGGTAAAGATTTCAGTGCAATAGGTATATGAGCTGCCAGGCCTATTTTAACATCATATTGGTGAATTGTGACCCCCTTTCAAGTAATAAAATACAAATAAAACGTGAACAGCTTTTCATATTTTTTTATTTTTGAAAATCATATAAGTAATCAACATTTATAATAACAACAAAATTAAATAATATTTCCGAATGGTCATTACTAATATTATAAATGCGAAAGTGTGTATGTTTGTATGTTTCGTTTTCACGCCAAAGCGGCTGAACTAATCTTGATGAAATTTAACATAGGACCATGGGGAAGGACATAGGCTATAATTTAACGCAAGCGAAGTCGCGAGCAAAAGCTAGTTATTAATAAAGGTCTTGAATTATCTTTGTATAAGAAGCAATTAAACTACAAGAAAAAAATAAAAAATGTACGAATATATGATTCTATATTAAAATTATGTAGAAAAAATGAGAGAAAGCTTTCTGATATTAAATTTGATAAGAATTACCGACGATACTTGAAAAAATTGAAGCAAAAGAAAATCACAATTGCAAAGTTTCTTAAAAAAGTTATATTTTTGAGACTTATTACACAAAATAAAAAAGAAGAAACAACCAAATAAATATCGATAAAAATTTACGTACATTTAATTTTCGGGCTTCAATTATCTACTTAATTTTTGTTTAAATTGTTATATATTTTTCATTTAAAAACATTTACTACAAGTAGATATCATTCTGAATGTGAAAAAATATTGTTATTACTTTTTGATGATTAAAATGAGTGTTGATTATTTTATTTTGACAATCATGTTTGAGTTTATTTTTTTCTTGCAGTTTAAATGCTTCTAATACAAAGATAATTCGAGAAAATTTACCTTTATTAATAATACTTTTCATATTTTGATAATTATTGTACTAATGACATAATGACCATTTGGAAATATTATTTAATTTTGTTGTTATTATGAATGTTGATTACTTATATGATTTTCAAAAATAAAAAAATATGAAAAGCTGTTCACGTTTTATTTGTATTTTATTACTTGATAGGGAGTCACAATTCACCAATATGATGTTAATATAGGCCTGGCAGATCATATACTATAGCACTAAAATCTTTACCATTCTGCGCTCTTACCATTGTGCGCTTTTACCATTTTGCTGCTTTGTCATTTTGCGCTATTACCATTTTGCTTTTTTACCATTTTGCGAGTGGTTACCATTTTGCGCTTTTGACATTATGCGCCTAAACGGTCTAAATACCATGGTATGAATATTTTTTAATATACTTACTACTATATTTTTTTATTAATTCCCTATCTACTATATTTCTAGGAGTAATGAATCCAAAAATACCTACTATGTTTGGTCTAAAAAACGTTGGCAACCCTAAATCAAGCATACTAGCCTAAGTCGCGCGACCGATATTCGGAGAAATTACTGCTAAAATCATGACCCTCGACTTTGCCGTAGTTGGGTAAAAACAAAAATACTTGCCTGTGGGAAGTTCAGCCAAGGTCTCTCCAGGAAGATGTCCACCGCCTGCTTGTTATACAGGGTGTCTGGGAACCACTCGCGGGCGGCCGCCTGGCGCACGACGGAGCTCTGTCGAGGCAGCAGCCAGCGAAGCAGGCTCTCCAGGATTAAGAACTGGGTGGGGGCGTGCCCCAATGTCGCCAAGAGGGATGATAACTTCACGCTGAAAATAATATTTTTTTATTCATCATCATCATCTTCATTCAAGCGATTTCCCGGTTGCATCCTCAGCTGTGCGGCTTCAGAACCCGGCGTGCGCTTTCCCGCTTTTTCTTCTCCAAATATTACATGCATGTCAATGGTCACCCAAGGATGCTATAGACCTTGCGTTGGAGAAGAAATCGCTGGAAGAATTTAAAGATTTGGCTATAGTTTTACGACCGGCCTGCCTGACGTCAACCTCTGGGCAAACCGAGGCCCTTTTGTCTATTTCCCTCTTTTTTCTCTTAATATGTCCTTATATGTATCCATATACTTTATGTCACATTCGCCCTGATGACGACCTCCGGATGAGGCTGATGACAGCCAAATCATTTAAACTGTTCCAGCTATTTCTTCTCCATTTTGCAAGGTCTTTGGAAGTTATAACTTAATTTTTATAATCATCATCATCATCATCCGAGCGTGTTCCCGGTTGCATCGTCAGCAGTTACGCTTTAGAGCCCGGGGGCCGCTACCTAAACCTAGGCGATTTGACGAGGTTATTGGTTTTTTACACAGAGCGACTGCCGTCTGACCTCCGCAACCCAAAGGGCAGACCAGAACCAATCCTAGGATAGGTACAAACGCTAGATGGCGTTCGGGACCAACGGCTTTACGTGCCTTCCGAAGCTCGGAATCATCTTTCTTTTCGGATAAGCAGGTGATTCAAGCCTGCAATATCCTAAACAGACTGGAAAGAACTTTTAACAAAGTATGCTTCCCAGTGGGATTTGAACCCATGACCTACGGATCACAAGGCAAACGCCTTGACCACTGGACCGCGGAGGCAGTCAGTCAGGGCAGGCAGTTGGTGCCAAGGGGGGTCACAGAGTCGTGATCAAGTCATTATAATCATAGATACAAGTAATTAAACATTAAACATTGAAGGTACTTACATAAAATCTATATTGAGACAAAAAAATATTTAAAAACATTATGTTTAACAATTTTAATTAGTGGTCCACCTAGGTCCTGGAGCCAGCCCAGGGGGGAGGGGGGTCATGACCCCCATGACCAGTAACATATAGTAACATATGTCCGGTCCATTTCCATTTCTCTGGAGAAGTGAAAATGCACTCCAGGCTCTGGAGCACTACAGATGCAACAGGGAAAACGCTAAGATGAAAAAGAATACTGATTGCCTGATGATCTTGATTTTGAATGATTTACTTATTTGGATATGAGAATACATTAATTTATTGTTATATATATATATTAAGCATTCAAGGTGCAATCATCAGACTAAATAAGAATATAACATATATATAGCTATACGTATGTAAGTTCAATATACTTACATAAAAGATACCTATATGCTGACAAAATACCACACAAGCAGTGTTATACGCATATGGCGTAATTAATAAACGTTCTAGTGATTTTGTATCGATATCTTTAATTCATAATAAAAAGTAAAAAATATAATTCCCAGCACTAGCTGCTAAATCATAGGTGCTCTTTGTGGACAAAAATGTAAATATAAATTTAAGTCCACGAAGAGCACCTGCGAATATAAGGTGCTCTCGTGGAATAGGCCAGGTGCTATTCGGACGGTAGCCCTGTGGCATACCTAGTATTTTTTATCACATCTTTCCTTAATTAAGTTAGGAATTCATTTACATGTCATAATTCTAGTAAAATTTAATTTTATCATTTTAGTAAAATTAAATGTAAGTGTGTCATCATAAGATTCGTAAGTTTCATTAGTATAAGGGAGTCTGACTTTAATAAAACTTCTCTTTCCTTGAATCAGTATGGCCGCGTCCACGGACACGCGGCGCGGTGTGCACGCACGGGCCGCCGTACAATTTCCATACTTAAATCTGAGTTCCATAGTTTGTTTTGAGCGGCCCGCCGCGACTACAAACTATGGAAATTTTACGGAGGTCCGCCAGTCGGCCCACGCGCCGGCCCGCGTGGTAGCCCGCGTCGCACACCACGCCGCGTGTCCGTGGACGCGGCCTTTAAATAAAATTCTGGCAGAAGTGACGCATTCCTTAAAACAATATAGCCAACAAGCCACATCTATCCAGTGCAGCTGCCATGTGTAGTGTACAAACTGTTAAGTTGTTATAGTTTAGATAGTCTGGACCACACACAAATATTTATGTAAATATGTGTCTTAGGTACATTTTTAATAATTGATGTTCCCGGCAGTGTATAATAGGACCACTCCAAGTCTTTCCGTGGATGCCGTCGAAAGCGACTGAGGAAATACAAGCTAAACAAAGCAGACCTCTCCAACCCGTCTGGCCCGCGTGGAGAGTGTAGGCCAACTCCTCTGACTGCTCCAGCTAATATATACGACTCTGGTAGCACAGAGAAGGTTGTGTTCCTGCAGTGGAGACTTTAAAAGACCTGATGATGATGATGATGATGATAACTTTATAGTTAACATAGCGTCAAAAATTTGCTTTTATCAGCACCACCCTGGCCCTGGGCCTTAAGGCCGCCTGTTACTTGTTTTGTAATAAAGTTAAATTAATTAATAAATTAATTAAAGAAAAAAAAATACTATCACATCCTTATCCCTTGCACGATAACCAATCAAGCCAATATGCACCACTTAGCAAGATAAATAGTAAAACTTAGAACTAACATAGATATGGAAAAGAGAAACTATCACAGATTGCTAGCACCTCATCTATTGAGAATAGATACTTAATTTATATTGATTGTGTACGCTTTGACTTCTGCCCATTATGCCCATTTTTTTCATTTTCCATTCGCTGATAATACGCTATTTACGCAACAAGGTAAATCAGATACTTTTTTCTTAACGTCAAAAACAAACATTTTCTATGGGATTTGTATGAAATATCGATTTATAATTCCTTGGAGTCAAATAGCGCTCTTAATGTCCATTTTTCTGCATTAATAAATCTAAAATCACGTTCAAAGTGGATGTGATCAATGACAAGTGTTATTATTTTGTGACGTTTTATTCTATTAACAGTACCGTATAATTTATTTTTGACCTACTGTAATACCCAATTGGTTGACTGGAAGAGATCCCATTATGAGATAAGTCCGCCATTGTATAGTTATTTGGTCTATTAGGGCTTCATATGTCTGTCAAATATTTTTTGTACAATAAAGATATATACAACAACAACAACAACAACGAAGTATATTGTAATTCTCTTGGTCCACATTTATAATGCTGGGTGTACACACTTCCTGAGACACCCCAAGACAGAGCGAGAGTGTGTACAATTGTAAATGGTGCTCACGTCTCATCTTGCTCTTTCTTGCCTTGCCTCAGTCCGAAAAGCTTGTCGGTTTTAGCGCCCGAGTCAAAGGGTCTCATACAAGTCTCGTTGGCTTTCGCGAGTGTGTACTGGTAGGCTCTCGTCTGAGACTCTCAGCGAGTGTGTACAGCCAGCATGATCTGCACGGAGGATAAACTGTTTGAATATACTACATTACTCCTTGGCACCCAACCCATGGGAGTTAAATAAAATAAAAACAACTAACAAATAACCATCCAGTCTGTGCCTAGTTGCGAATCTCACTTCCCGACTGGAGTCAGCGCAGCATAGATTAAGGCAGTACAGGATGTGTTGCCTCTGCAGGACATCTGGTTCACTCCTCGTAGCTACGTCTAGGAGTTGTTCAGCTGTATTTTGTACCAGCAAGTCGGGGAGAGTGGAATCTTTCAGTCTTAACTCCTGTGAAGATTTGTTTAGTTTAATTGCTATGCCAACCAACATCATATTTGAGTGGTTTCTTCATAACTTATTAAAATTCTTTATTACATCAAAAAAGGTTTTTGTATACATGTAGGTTATCATAATGGACTATGGTAGCTAAACTACTAAAATAAGTACCTTTATATATTTTAGAAGCATAACCATGAAGGACCACCAGTTCTCATTCAATATGAGATTCTTTCTCACAGAATCAAGCCAATGCTGCAGCAGTTCTACCATCTCCTTGCCAAGGAGACTCCAAGTCTTTGACCCAGGTAGCTCCAAAATCCGCTGAAGTATGATAAACGCCGCGCCATGCCCGTTGCATTTATTGAAATACTAAAACAACGGAGATATGTTTTATAATGTATCTTTTTTATACATAAAATAGATTAAATTCTTTGAACTTTACCTCGATTTCTAGGAAACGAACTTTCTTTAGCAAAAGAACAGTCGACATGTTGAATTGAATCTTGGAGTTTTTATATTTCCTAAGAACATCTTGTGTGACTGCAATATAATCACTTAAGCAATTAACCTTCTTCAAAATCTTTACGATATCCATAATTAATAAAATTTTTCGCATAAATGCAATACACGCAAAATTCTCATTTCTTTTCCCGCGGAATAGTTTGAAAAACAATATCTCAATATCAATGACTGTCAACTCATTTCTTTCTTTATGTTGGCACAACCAATTTAAGAAATCATTTGTCTATGGTTTATTCAAATAATCTCAAGAAAACATCAAAATATAATTCTCAAGAAATCTTCAGTTAGATTTCTTGAGAATTATATTCAGAGCGTTAGAACGCTCCTACATCCACCACGGCTTATTTTTTAGGTACATAACAAAGAAATACTAAAAACAAAAGCGATGGCGGGGCATTGCCATCATGTACCACCGTTGGATGGTGAAAACTTTGAAAATTGGCTGTATAAAATCCAGATACTAATGGATGAAAAAGACATCAGGGACGCGATAAAAGAACCCAAGGACAGAGACGCCGATGCGGTTAAGGTGAAAGATTTTCCGAAAACAGATGCCAAGGCAAGAAGCATAATAATGCAAGGTATACCTGACAAATACCTGGAATATATAAAATCAGCATCGTCTGCCTACGACATGATAAATAAACTGAAGACGACCTTTCAAAGAAAAAGCACACTAAGTAGTTTATGTTTAAAAAAGGCAACTCATTAACCTAAATGCCAAAAGAATCAAAGCGTGCAAGATCATATCAATAAATTTGACAAGTTGATCCAAGATATAACAGCTCATGGGATCACAATAGATGAAAAGGAAAAGGTGTGCCAGTTCCTATTAAGCATAGAGCAAACTCACCAATTCGTAGTAACGGCACTGGAGATGTCAAATGAAGACCTGAATTTAGACTTCATAAAAGGTAAATTATTGGATGCTGAAATAAAAGAGAAGTCCCAACAAGTGATAACTAACAAAACAAATGAATATGTTTTTGAAAGTACAAATACTCAATTAAAATGCTACAACTGCGGAGAACCCAATCATTTTGCTAGAAATTGTCCCAAAAGAAAAAATACTCATTACCGTGGTAGGGGCAAATACAGAGGAAGAGGCCAATACCGAAGGCCAACAGCAAGTATTGGAGAGGCAACAACCAATGCCATATCTTTTGTAGCAGCACAGGCAAACTCAGCAGAAGAGACTGCGCACCAGGAGAAGATGATAGAACTTGTGATAGATTCCGGAGCGACTTTTCACTTAATAAACAAAAGATACGAAAAGTATATGATGAATATTCAAAAGATTCCACAAATTAACATACGGACAGCCAATGGAGGTATCATGGCAGCGACATGCAAAGGAAACCTGACTGGCAAATCCACAGAGGGATATGTAGTCACCATAGAAGAATGTCTAATAATAGAGGGATTATCACACAATCTACTATCTGTCTTGAAACTAAATGAAAAAGGTCTGCAAGTTACTTTCTACCATAACAAAGCAATTATAAAGAAAGGAAATATCGAGGTACAAGGAAACAGCAATGGAAAGTTATATACAATGAAGCTATACCTGGACGAGACACATGCACTAATAACAAAAAAAGGAAGATGACAACCTATGGCATAGAAGAATGGGGCACCTAAATTATGGAGGAATGAAAATTTTAGGATTACTCTTATCGAAAGAACGTTGTACTATATGTATGGAAGCTAAAGCAAGTAGATGTCCATTCAGTGAAAACCCTATACCAAGAACGAAAGCAATTGGTCAGCTAATTTACTATGATTTAGGAGGACCTGTCACTCCTATTACACATGAAGGAGAAAAATATTATCTGACAATAATTGACGATTACTCACATTTCACCGAGGTACACTTACTGCACTCTAAGGATGAAGCAAAGAGTCACATAATGAGGTATGTCAAAATTATAAAAAAAATAATGGAAACAATGTGAAAAGAATTAGGACAGACAGAGGTGGTGAATTCCTGAATGAGGAACTCTCAATGTTTTATGAAGAACATGGTATAATACAAGAAACTACATGTGCTTACACGCCTCAACAGAATTCCATATGTGAACGCATGAACAGGACGTTGGGAGACAAGGTAAGAGCTATGCTCCTTGAAACAAACCTGCCTAAGTACCTATTATGGGGTGAAGCCATTAGATGTGCAGCATACATAATAAATAGATCACCCACAAAGGCACTCTATGGAGATACACCAGCTAAAATATGGTATGGTAAGAACAATATAGAAAAACTAAGAGTTTTTGGAGTCAAAGCTTGGAGTATGATATTTCCAAGACCCAGTAAATTAGAGCCTAAAGCGAAACCCATGATAATGATCGGATACTGCGGATCAGGATACAGGCTGTGGGATCCAAAAACAAATGAAATTAAAGAATCACGGGACGTCAGATTTAATGAGTCAATCTACAGATATGAAGAAAATTAAAAAGTGACACATTTAATTGACTATGATGAACAAGAAAATGAAACCACAGTGTCTCATGACACTATACCAGAATCGACAAACAAGGAGAATAGAGAAGAACCAGTGCAAGACACAGAAGAAAGTGATAATCAGCAAATAGAAAGAAGGAAAGTCAAGTTACCCGAGAAATTTAAAGACTTTGACATGTCAAGCCTTGCGTATGCACTACTATCGGAAGACCCTGTTACCTATGATGAAGCAATAAGCCAAGAAGGTTGGCCAGAAGCTGTTTTGAATAAAAGTGCTTTGTAAGGAGACTAGCGCCATCTGCGTGTGATCTCCACAAACAAGGGCAAAATTATCGATTCATCGATTTCCCGTGCGGGGATTGTCTTTGCCCGACCAGAAAAATATTCATTGTCTTATGTCAAAGTCTCAACTTGTCATTCCAGTAAAAATAATGAACTTGCTTTTGTGAAGAAATGTAACTGGGTGTGGCAGCCGCGTGTTTTAGAAATACTAAGTTTGTAATTTGATATATAAAATCGAAAGTTTCATGAGAATTGTCGTTAATTGGGTTTGTGACCAATTCATTTGAACGGCGGGGCGCCGAACTTGTTTGTATTGCGTAAGGAACATTGATCTATATGACAATTGTGAACCGCGTGTCATGCGTCCTTATAAGATAGTGTCAGTGAACAATAGTGGCGAAAGAAGAACAAGAAACTTATTGTGCGGTCTTGAATTGGTGTTATAAATACGACGTATTAGTTGGGGCAAGGCATGAGCTCATGTAGGGTTAGTTAGGGACCCAATTCTTCTGCACCACTGATCTCGGGTCTATGAAGAGACCTGAGGCCGTCGCCATCCATGAGGACGACCAGGGGATCGACGCGAAGGCCAGGCGAGGCTGCCTGAGGACCGCGGGGAGGCGGTGAGTTTTATAATTAGTATAACTACTTTTAATTAGAATTAAGTTCAAATCATAATTAGTTAAATTAGATTCAAATAGGTCCCTGTACCAAGGTATGTACTGTATTTATATACAGCATGTATATACAGGGTGGTAGCAGACTGCGTAGGTTGTATGTGTGTTTGTTCGTTGCCGTTGAGATTGCCGGACTCGTACCAAGAGCGTAGTCACAAAATCTCTTGGTACCCAGAACGGAATCTTAGCTACTCTGCGCCCAACATTTTTGGTAGCAGAGCTTAGTTAGTAACAGAAGCCATAAAAAAGGAAATAGAAGCCCATAGAAGGCATGGAACATGGGAAGAATGTGAACTATCAGAAGGACACAAAGCTATTGACACTAAATGGGTTTTCAGAATAAAAGCAGATGGGACTAGGAAGGCCAGATTAGTCGCTAAAGATTTCCAGGAAGAAACAATTTAAAATGTATATGCGCCTGTAGCAAGGATGACAACAGTGAGATTATTCCTTAGTAAAGCAGTTCAGGAAAACTTACCAGTTAAACAAATGGATATACCTAAAGCAGTCTTAAACGGGGAATTGAAAACAAATATATACATTAAATACCCTGAAGGAATACAGAACAAACAAGAAGGAAAAGTTCTAAAGCTGAGAAATGCTCTTTATGGACAAAGAGAAGCCCCCCGATGTTGGAATAAGAAACTAAATAAATTCCTTACCGATAACGGGCTCGAACAATCACAGAGTGACTTTTGCCTATATGTTGGAAATGATGTATACATGCTTATCTTTGTCGATGATATCCTTATAATAGGAAATGGAGAGAATATAGCAAAAAAATTAAAAGAAGAATTTCAAGCCAAGGATATGTGATATATAAAGCAATTTTTAGGATTGGAAATAAATCAATCAAAACACAGGATGGAAATAAGACAAACACAAATTATTGATAAGATTTTATTAAAATTTCAAATGCAAGACTGCAAAGGAAGTAACACACCTATGGAAGTAGGGTTGAAAATAAATGAAGGCGAGGAGATGCTTAGTAATGTGCCCTACAGAGCATTGATCGGCTCATTAATGTATTTAGCTACAACATCAAGGCCAGACATAGCCTACGCCACGGCACGGGTTTTCTCAGCAGATACTTGAATCGCCCAACTTTGACCCTCTGGATAGCAGCAAAAAAAATTCTGCGATACCTGAAACAGATAAGAGATAAAGGATTAGTGTACAGAAGAGAAGATAATAATAATTTACTAGTCTTTTCAGATTCGGACTGGGGAAGTGAACAGATGGACCGTAAAAGTGTCAGCGGAGTTGCAATATTCCATCGAGAAAACTTGGTCAGCTGGAGCTCGAAGAAGCAGCCGTCAGTGTTCCTGTCCACAGCCGAATCAGAGTATATCGCCGCAGCACTATCTGCAAGTGAAATAGTGTACATTAGAGAGGTGTTGAAAGTTTTACAAAGTGATAAAAACTTAACTTGTATGTTATTCATTGACAATCAAAGTACCATAAAAATGATACAAAGTTATGAGAATAGTAAAAGATCTAAACACATTGACATTAAAGTGCATTTTATTAAGGATATAGTGAACAAAGGTTTAGTATCACTTAAATACGAGGGCTGTTTGATAAGTACCCGTTTTCTAAATATATTAATATCACTGGCCGCAAATATTTATACCACCTTTTTAAGCCATTTTTCAGAGGCTGGAAAATTTAAAAATAATGGCATTCTTTTGCTTTTTTTTCTCATTTGACAACGATTCAGTGAAGGCGTGAACTTAAAATTGTTAAAATGTTGAAAAGAACAGTATCGGTCTGTAATTAGATTCTTATTTTTGGAAGGAAAAACATGTGATGAAATAAAAGTAAGAATGCAACCGGTTTACCATGAATGTGCTCCTTCTATGACAACCGTCAGATATTGGTATAACGAGTTTAAGCGGGGGAGAACAACCGTCTTTGATGAGGATCGCCCAGGCCGGCCAGTTGAGGTGACTACAGACGATATGGTTAAGAAAATTGAAAATATCGTTTAAGCCGACCGCCGAATTAAACTTCGAGAAATCGTTGATGCTGTAAATGTTTCAATCGAGAGGGTACAACACATATTAGAAGAAAAATTGGGTATGAAGAAAGTATCGGCGAGGTGGGTGCCGCGTTTACTCACAGAGGAGCATAAACGGAACCGACTGACTACTTTGGAGCAGTGTTTGTACGTTTTCAAACGTAACCCGAAGGAGTTTATGCGTCGTTTCGTGACCGTGGACGAAACGTGGGTCCACCACTACACCCCGGAAATAAAGGAGCAGTCGAAGCAGTGGATTTTACCGGGTGAACCTGCTCCAAAGAAAGCAAAAACCGTCCCATCGGCTGGAAAGGTCATGGCGACCGTTTTTTGGGATTCGCAGGGTATTATACATATTGACTATTTAGAAAAGGGAAAAAAAATAACAGGGCAGTGCTATGCCAATTTATTGGATGAATTTGACGCCGTGTTTAAAGGCAAACGACCCCATTTAAAAAAAAAAAGTACTGTTTCATCACGACAACGCCCCGGCTCATTCGTCCAGAGTTGTGACGGCTAAATTAGCACAGTTACGCTACGAACTATTGTCTCACCCCCCGTATTCTCCAGATTTGGCCCCATGCGATTTCTTTTTGTTTCCCAACCTAAAAAAATGGCTCGGTGGCAAGCGATTTGGATCAAATGACGAAGTCATTGCCGCCACAGAGGCCTATTTTAATGACTTTCCAAAATCATACTTTTTGGATGGTTTATTGAAGCTTGAGTATAGGTGGAACAAATGTATAGAGTTAAAAGGTGACTACGTAGAAAAATAAATGCATATATACATAAAAAATGTTTTTTTTCCATAAACGGGTACTTATTAAACAGCCCTCATATGTATGTACAAATGAAAACAGAGCAGACATGCTTACCAAATCGTTGTATCAACATTTAATTCAATTAAACATGACTATTTCTGTAATACTCTTGGTCTTAATTAAATATTGTTGTTATCTTTGCAATGTTAATTGAATATTACGTTGTTTGATATTATTTTTAAATATCCATAATTAATAAAATTTTCCGCATAAATGCAATACACGAAAATTCTCATTTCTCCCGCGGAATAGTTTGAAAAACAATGTTGACTGTCAACTCATTTCTTTCTTTATGTTGGCACAACCAAATTTAGAAATCATTTGTTTATGGTCTATTCAAATAATCTCAAGAAAACATCGAAATATAATTCTCAAGAAATCTAACGCTCCTACATTCACCGCTTCGATTCTGATTCCATTTACGCAAACAGGCGAACAGTAATTACAACGAAACACTCGACCGCACACATAGACAAAGATGCATGCGATTGGTCGTGTCGTGGCAAGGTCACGCGTCGTCGTCGGTCGGGTGGGGCAGTCAACGCAACGAGCGGTGACTCGGTGAGGTGAAGTACAACGCGCGGATGGTACCTATTATGTAAAAAATATTGTACACATATTTTTTCTTTTCTCTGAGAAACAATATATTTATATCAGTATCTTTGTGAATTTTTACTTTTTTGGTAAACTGAAAAATATGGGTACATTATTTTCGGATAATCTTACTAACGGACTAATTAGAATAATACTTTTCTGACCCAGTCATCAACCCATAGAATTATTATTTTCTATGATGTTGGTAGGTATGTTTGTTTGCACGTGAGAAGTTAGTGTATTTTGTAAAGACTATGTTTGCATTAATTTATATAATACTAGCTTTTTCCCGCGGCTTCGCTCGCGTATCCCACGGGAACATTACTTTTTTCCGGGATGAAAGGTACCCTATGTTACTTCTAGTACCTCCCAGGATATGTGTACAAAGTATCATGATGATTCGTCAAGTAGTTTTTGCGTGAAAAGGTAACAAACATCCACGCTTTCACATTTATAATATTAATAATAATAATTAGTAATTAGTAATAGTAAATTAGTAATTAGTATTAGTATTAGTATATTAGTATTAGTATTAGTATATTAGTATTAGTATAGTATTAGTATTAGTATTAGTAAGGATTCTTGCAATTCTTATTTTTAATGGAAAATTAGAATTTAGGGGGGATGATGAGGTTGTATTTCTGTGTCTATTACTTGTGTATCTAGACAACCGTTGTTTTTTGTATCTTTGAAAAATATAATGAAAAGAAAGGTTCTTTTATAAATTGGTTTTATTAATATTATTTAGGAATATGTATTTCATTCCATGTGCTATGATGTTGGTAGTTATAGTTATTTAACATAAATAGGTACCTAAGTTGGAAACGTTAGGTAACCTAACGTTTCAAATATAAATATAAAATAAAATAAATCACACTGATTAAGCTAGCCCCAAAGTAAGTTTTAAACTTGTGTTATGGGATACTAACTTAATATAAATACTAACTTAATATAATACTATATTTAATCATAAATACATATATAGATAAACGCATAAGACCCAGAACAATTTGAAAGAGGCCATTTTCCAACTTGCCCTGGCTGGAAATCGAACCCAGAACCTCCGGCCTCCAGACTAGCGGTTTAGCGTATTAACCATTACGCCACGGAGGTCGTCTTTATAATGGCATTAACTAGATACTTGAAATTTTCACAGATTATGTATTACTATGGCCGCTATGACAAAAAATACTAAAAATAAGATAAAATTAAAAATTAAAGCGGGTCGTCATACAAGAAACGTGTTTTTTTCTGCGTTTTTAACTTGATCATCATAATGGCATTAACTAGATACTTGAAATATGTATTAATATGACCACTATAACAACAAATACTAAAAATAAGATAGTTAAAAATTAAAGCGTTTTAAAACATTGTACGGTGGTACGGAACCCTAAACTTACGAGTCCAACTCACACTTGCCCGTTTATTTTTTTACCTGTGCGACACAGCAGATATGGGACTTTTGTCTATGATTCCAAACCCACACTAGAAAGCTGATTGGGTTGGTAAATAAAACCAAGGTAAAACTGTCAAATCTCTTCTGTCTTTGATTGGTTTTCCGAAATTTGTGCAGCCAATAGCCTGCCTAAGATCGCTGGAGAAATTATACTGATTGGATCAAGTAATTTCTTGACTATACTATAATGTTGTCAGCTCGTCCAATATGTCAAACTGATCTTCAATCTTGTCATTTTTGTCAGTGGTGGGGAGTCGGACTCGGAAGAGAAGGTGGAATCGGGATTTATTTTTACGATACACTAAACAATATTACGGGTATTATTATCTAATTCCTTATCGTGATGAAAATGACGTGATAATATAATGACGAATCACTGCTCTTCACGCTTACTTATCGCTCGTACGGCGGGGTATTCTCGGTTTCAATTCATTCAGTGTTCCGCAGGCGTCGTAGCGGGCGGCGCACGTCTCGAACTATAAAACCAGTCGATATTATGTGGCCCGAACGAAAGAATAGCATTAAAATTTTACAATTATGATGCCTATGGTGTATACGGTGTACGGTTTTGCCATATTTTTTATGGTGGCTTGGGTGTGTCTGTGGTTAATTCACATAATGGCTTATTTATATTCTAAATGGAAGTTGTATAGAACAGTGGACCGGTCACCGCCTGAACAGCCGTACCCCGGCGTTTCGATCATAAAGCCGCTGACTGGCATCGACCCGAACCTGCTGTCGAACTTAGAAACGTTCTTCACACTGGATTACCCCATGTACGAGTTGCTGTTTTGCGTGGAGAGCAAAGACGACCCAGCGGTGTTACTGGTACAAGAAACTCTGGAGCCGAAGTATCCTCACGTGGATGTCAGACTGTTTAAAGGCGGGAAGCGAGTCGGCGTGAATCCAAAAATAAACAATATGCAGCCGGCGTACTTAGCAGCGAAATACCCTTTAGTGCTAGTGAGTGATGCCGGCATAAGGATGCGCGAGGATTCACTGCTCGATATGGTGCAGCATATGAGACACGACGTCGCTATCGTGCATCAGATGCCGTTCGCGTGCGACGCCGAGGGCTTCGCGGCGGTCTACGAGAAGGTGTTTTTTGGTACCGCGCAGGCGCGGATGTACCTCGGTGCTGACTTCCTTGGCATCAACTGTCACGTCGGCATGTCTTCGCTGGTGCGGAAAGAGGCGCTGGACGACGTGGGGGGTCTGGCAGCGTTCGCCGACTACCTAGCGGAAGACTACTTCCTAGCGCAGGCGATAGTGTCGCGCGGATGGAAGATGCGCGTAGCGTCGCTGCCAGCGCTGCAGAACAGCGGCATGCGGTCTGTAGGCGCACTCCAGGCGCGGCTTACGCGCTGGGCGCGGTTACGAATCGCCATGATCCCGACCACGACAATGCTAGAAGTGCTAAGTGAGTGCTTACCGCTCGGCGCGGGCGCTGCGTGGGCCGCCGGCCAGTTATTCGGTGCGGAACCTTTACCGTTCTTCTTGGTGCATGTGTTAGTGTGGTTTTTATCGGACTGGCTAATGTTGCGATCAGTGCAGAACGGGTCACCTCCGTTCACGAAAGTGCAGTTCCTTCTCGGTTGGATGTGGAGTGAGTGTTGTGCTCCGTTTGTGTTGGCCGCGGCTCTACTGAGCCCGGAGATCTCGTGGCGGACTCGCAGCTACAGGCTCGACTGGGGCGGCCGAGCCCACGAGCTTAAGCCTGCTGTGCACACACAGAAGCTTTAATTTGTGAATGTTTACATGTGTTAATGGTATGCTCGGTGTGTGAATCGGTTTAGATATGTTTTTAGTTATAATTCCTATTTTATGATTTCTTTGAGTGAATTTGTCGCTTTTGTTTTAGAAAGTTGTGTACAATTTTTACTATAAAGCAGTTTGCTACTTAATCATGGGAAGTATTTATCTTGAATCGCATTAGATGAAGATATATCTCTTGTAAAGCTTGGATAACTGATTGCCTGCAATAAGTAACTTATTATCAGTTACAGCTTCAATTTTATGATACAGCTTAAATTTTTCACTGACTCATTCCATTTGTGTACAGTATATTTAAAAATAGAACGAACAAGAGTTGTGAGTCATAAATTCCTTTCCTTTTTTTATCTAAATGTATTTGGCTGGATAGAATTCAGAGAAATGTTGCCCAGTTCACATTAGAAGTAAGTTTAGGATGTAGTATTTTCAAGTTGGCAATATGTACTATCTATCATTATTATAACTACCCTTCCTTACTTAAGGTTGTAGCTCATTTATATGACTGTTCTCACAGAATATTTAATGCTTTAATTTTTTTTACAATAATCGCGTAGAATAGATAAGGGCATGTAAGCAATTTTATTGCATACCAGTGGCTGTAAATTAAGCCCTTAGATATATATATTTAGGTCCATAATTGAATGTCAAGATTTATTATATGAGAGCAGTATAGTGTAAATGGGTTAAGATCCTTATTGTACAGTGTCAACTGGGTTAAAAGTGTGTACAGTAAAGTAAGCTCTTAACGCACTGATAAAACAATTATTTTATATTTTATCTACCTGACTTCTACATAAGACATACAGGGTTAATAAATACAAAAGTAAATTAATGCTTTTCTATGTGATTTAATTTTGAACTGTATTTTTTGTGCACTACCAAATTCCACTAATATTTAGTTGAAAAGTTGTGAAAATGTTTCCTTACTACCTCTTATTTAAAATTCTAAGTATTTAAATGGACGGGATGCACTTTTTCTTACAATTAGTCTAATTCTCAAAATGACATGTTTGCGCTTAATCAAAAATACCTTTTTAAATTTTTTTTAAATGTGTTTGAGACATTTTGAGAATTTCACTAAATTTAAATGGGTCGTTTTGCGAAAATGCAAATGTGATTTATTTGCATAATGTATGCCTGTGCTTAAAAAAAAATATTTTACAGTACCAGTGTTATGTACCTTTGGACTGATTGAGGTTTTGAATGGCTGTCTTAAATACAAGGTCTGACGGGACCAAGGGTTGGCTGTTAGTTTGAAAACTGGCCAAAAGCATATATTTTAGAATTTGTACCAAAGACATTGAGATTAAGACTGGGATAGATTAGGTTTGTTGTCCAAAGGTACATCTTTGATCAACATGGAAAAGGTACCTTATTTGTACTGACTGATACTTACCTAATTTTTGAAGTAAATTGATTTTAATCTGATTTACGTGTATATTGATTGTTTGTAGGATAGGAACACAGATCAAGATCAGTATAAAAATGTGTAACTGGTATTCCAGCAAAGGGTTCAAACAAATCATAATATTCATTAAAGTTAATTTTTATATTCTTTTTATACTTCGCTTTTTATTCCATTGGAAATATTGTTCATCATGTCCTAAATCTACATTTGAAATTATATTACTTTTGATAATAGTATAAATACATATGTATAGATATTTTAGAAAAGAAAATATCTTTGCACATGGCTTAACTGTACGTGTTAATGAACGAACGCCTCTCATATGGTACCTCAGCCCATAAAACTATTAAACTAACTATAAAACTGAACAACTATTGTTCTACAACTTTCACAAAACCCAAAAAATATAATAATAATTGAATTTTCATACAAACTGATCAGCTGATCGAGTCAATTTGTATGAAAATCCGAATTTTATTTTTGGCATTTTGGGAATGTTGTAGAACAAAAGTTGTTCAGTTTCATGGGCTGAGTTACCATCTGAGAGGTTTTGCGTTAGTTCATTAACAGGGCAATGTTACAAATTTTGCTGAACCTGTTTACAATATGTGACTTTCCACAGGTAAAGGTACCTTATCTTATGGATGTTGACACTTACGACATTGTGTTTATTTAAGCAAAGTTAATTGTTCGAATTGTTTTTCTAAACATCTTAAGCGCCAACATCCACAAGGTACCTTTCTTTACCCATGGAATGTTACATTATCACATAATACAGTTCTGAGTACAGATAACAGACTATGTATTTGATTTAATATGCCTTATTATTAATAAATAATATTATTATACTATTAGTACTGATAGTATGGACTACGATAAAGTACCTTTTCAAGTTTTTCATAATCATTTATTTATTGTACTCAGGGTTACTTGTAGAATATTTATACCTCACATATTTTTATATTGCTAACATTACAACTATTTTATTCCAGAGATGTTAGTAAAATTATACTTTTAACAAGATGATTACCTATTGAACATTTTATTGTAATGTCTTTTTTCTAATCAGTTATTTTAGTTCACGTGGCTCGAGCACATCAAAGCGCAAGGCCAAGGACACCGCCCTTTTTGTTTCTACCACCACATACAATACGTTTAATATTTACCAACCGACTTCAAACAAAGGAGGTAGTTATCAAATTGTTTTTTTTTATGTTTGTTACCTTAGAACTCCGTCCGATTGGTAAAGAGTTTTTTTAAATCAGAAAGAGTTCTGAGGTAACAAACTTTTTTGTTATAAAGGATGTAGCTTCAGTTTGGTCTCAAAGGAATAATATCAAAATCCGTAAGTAGTTCAGTTTGGTGTAAAAATCAAAATAACTGAAATTTCATCTTTTAAACTATTTAATTTTTCTGTGACTGTCACCGGCTCACTGGGATCGGGAACAATTATACAGGGTCTAACAAAATATACTAAAATTATTTAAAGGATAAATTCAGTCCATGATACTGAACAACTTTCCCCAAGAGACATATATCAAAATATAAAAAATAAATTTTGTCCACCCATATAAGTCTATCCTATCCCTATGGTTGACTGGAAGAAAATGCTCTTAGCATTAAGTCCGCCATTTGTTAAAAGTATATTTTTACTTTGGACAATAAAGTTTGATAAATAAATAAAATAAAATAAGTTGACCGATTTACTGATCCGAGTTATTTTTTTCATATTTCGATATATGTTATGTTCCTTGGGGAAAGTTGTTCAGTATCATGGACTGAATTCACCCTAAAAATAGTTTCAGTATATTTAGTTAGACGTTATAATTTATATTCAAAGAACTAAAGTGGTAATTTGTAATGTCAGTAATAAAGTCATACGAGGTATTTAATAATTAGCTATTAATCGTGTAGTTAATGATATACCTACATGGTAACCCTTATCAAACCTGTAAAATACATGACTTGGTGATCTGGATGGGTTTTATCCTTAAATGGATTCCTAATATGTAAATGTGCAGGATGTTAATGCTAAGGAAAAACATCACAATGCAGACAGCTAGTGTTAATAAATTATTTGAAAATATAAATGTTTAAATTAATTATTCTAATCATTTATTTCATCACAGTCCAATAATATAATAACAATAGTTTCCAACATGTCAAATAAAATATACACGGGGCAAAGGTGCCTAGTACACTAGCGGCATTGCCGCGTTGTATTGCAATGGCCATTCTTTGCACCAAAAACGTGCCGGAGCGGGAGTCCCCAGTCAAATTAGATTATTTTAAAAACGCCATACAAACATTTAATAAGGAAATCGTGTAAAAATTTAAGCAATTACGTAATCGTTCTTAGTAGTCAAATGGTGTACCTAATATCACTTTAAAATAACAAATGGAGTATGTGATTTTTATACATACATATAATGGGACTTAGCACTAAACATTTTTTATTGTTTTGTCTAACGTTCCGAATAAGAGTTACATCTTTCGTGGTCGCAGACTGTCAGTCTGCAACCGCGAAATATGTCACTCTTATACGTAACGTTAGACAAAACAATAAATAAACGGGCAAGTGCGAGTCGGACTCGTACATGAAGGGTTCCGTACCACCGTACAATGTTTTAAAACGCTGAAGAAACACTTCTTGTATGACGACCCCCTTTAATTATTAACTTTATCTTATTTTTAGTATTTGTTATTATAGTGGTCATGGTAATACATATTCGGTGAAAATTTCAGGTGTCTAGCTATTACGGTTCAAGAGATAGAGCCCTGTGACAGATCGAGTTAAAAACGCTGAAAAAAAAACACGTCTTTTGTATGACGACCCCCTTTAATTTTCAACTTTTTTATGTTTAGTATTTGTTGTTATAGCGGCCACAGTAATACATATAACCCTAAAAATATTCGTGCTAAGTCCCGTTATATATAGGTATATATATAAATATAAATCACATACACCATTTTTGACTACTAAGAACCATTACGTAATTGCTCAAATTTTTACACGACCTAATATCACTTTAAAATAAAAATATCTAATACCTCATAATTAGTTATACCATATGCGTTCGCATGTTTGCGTATACAAATACATACATAAATTACTATCTTAACCATCGACTTATATCTATACTATATACTATCTATACTAATATTATAAAGCGGAAGTGTTTGTTTGTTTAAACGCGCTAATCTCAGGAACTAATGGTCCGATTTGAAAAATTCTTTTTTTGTTGGGTAGTCTATTTATAGAGGAAGGCTTTAGGCTATATAACATTACGTTCCTACAACCACGCGAACGAAGTCGCGGGCACAGCTAGTAATATTATAAAGCGGAAGAGTTTGTTTGTTTGTTTGTTTAAACGCGCTAATCTCAGGAGCTAATGGTCCGATTTAAATTCTTTTTTTGTTGGGTAGTCCATTTATAGAGGAAAGCTTTAGGCTATATAACATTCCGACAACCACGCGAACGAAGTCGCGGGCACAGCTAGTATACTATAAGCAACACTATTTTGGGACGCTTTCCATTAAATATTACTCGTACGAATTAATTTATTTCAAAGTAGGTATTTGCTTGTATATGTACTTATTAATTAAATAGGTACTAATAATATCAAATCGTCTAAAAATAATGCTCTGTCTAGAGGTTTAGATCATAAAAAGAGAATTCAAATTAATTTAGACGTAATATAGACCGACATAAGTACTGATGGACCGGTGCGAAAACGCAATGCTACGCTTCGGGCGTGGCCCGCTGGACTTGGATGGGTGACCAAAAAGTGGCATAAAAATTTCTCGAGCTCCTCCGTGCTTCGGAAGGCACGTAAAGCTGTTGATCCCGGCTGTCGTGGTATGGCAGTCAAGCTATGTCAGATGCCTTAAAAAGCTTGAGCAGCTTGAAAAAGCAGACACCAGTGTTGGCCACTTACACACACGAAAAACAAACAACTGATGCAACAAGTTTTTTGCTAGACAAATTAATTAACTATCTTACGTCTTCGGAATTTATCAAAAACGCGTCAGTGTAGCAAATATTTGCGCTCAACTTGAATAAACTGATGGCCAAGAAAAAACCCAGTTACTAGGTACTCTAAATATACAGTAACAGCTGATATATACTATTTTTAGCTTAGACTACTTTGACACCGAGCGGCAGATCGGTAGTGACCTTGGCCAAATTGTTGAAATTGATTATCAAGGTTATCGCGAAAAATGTTGATAGCTCTGTAACTGCAAATCTGATAGAAAATGTACCTATATATAATGGGTGTGTAAGATATTTTGATATTTAAAGTACTAGTGGCTCTATAAGCTGTACACCTCGCGCTCGAGACTGTCTCTGCATCTTAATAAATGTTGACCACCTTAAAGCCATGGCTCCGTCATTTTGAAAAAAAATCCTAAATCTGAATTGACAAAAAAAATCCATGTAATTATCGAATCTGCTCACAAAACGCGAGAAGAGACGGACTAACATTATAAAGCATTTTTGCCCAACCTGAAAGTGCTGTAGGGTTACTCCAAAAGTGATACGCAAGACGTACAAAACTGCGTATCCGCGTTTTAGTGTCAAGTACCATTAAAGTGAATATTTAAGCAAATGGCCTTAAAGTGTGAAATAAATTGTTAACTCGTTAATATATATATATATATATATATGTATTTCCATATTGTTTATAAAGTATTTACATTAGTCCGTCTAGCTTTAAAACTTGCCTCCGCCAAAAGTGGCCACGGCAAGTTTTAAAGCTAGACGGATCACCAATAATAGTTTCAACGGCAGTTTATAAAATAATTTAAAAGGATATCTAGTGCCATGACGAAGAACAATATGGAAATTATCACCATATTTACGAGTTAACAATTTATTTCACGCTTCAAGGCCATTTGCTTATATATTCACCATAAGCGTAAATTCACAATCAATTTGGTTAGTAATAGGAAATCACTATCGGACGACTATCGTATTATTTTATGAACCCCCCCCCCTCCTGGAAAGGAGACGCTTCGTGCTTGCTCTGACAATTACTCTATGATTTAATGAAAACACTTTCCCCGATCTATTTATATTTAAATTTCTGGATGTCTTCATTGCCCATAACACGGAAAACAGTTAGTGGTGACACCATTGTCACTCCACTTATTTGTTGACCTATAGGTACATAGGTATAGTGACGTATTGTTTGTGTGACCTGCCTGAAATATTTGATATCGATACATCAAATGTAAGGGTCATAATATCACGCATCGCCCGTTATATTATTTGTACGAATGGCAGATGTTTTACACGTGTGAACAGTTGTAATCAGATCAGCCTCAATTCAACTTGTTCTTTGTGAACAACAATTTGATTTCCAATTTTATGTTCATTGGGGCATTTTGCATTTTGAGATTTTTTTATAAAGCTTATGTGTAAAACGAACGTCAAATCTATGTATACTTGAGTATCACCTACAGAAATATATTATAAGTAAAATCTAAATTAAAAAAAAATAAAACAATATAAAAATCTAAAAAAGTGAAAAAAAAACATCTCATATTTCCAGAGTATGAGCGATTTTTGCGGACCTCTATATTTTGGGACATCTATCCCACATAGTATAGCTGCCTAATCCATGTAAATAATGTTTAGGGTAGATGCCCCGCCGAGAACTTGGGTGTTTATCTATACATGCTGTACTGATGCTGTATGCTGACTTTTTATCCACCAGCCAAAATGGAGCAAGTTCTGTCCATGATACAGAACTACTTTCCATAAAAACAATTAACGAAAAACTAAAATGAAAATTCACCTTCTCATACAAATTAGCGCTCAGCCAAACGGATTTTGTATGGGACGAAAAAAATTTATCGATTTCTACTAACTTTTTTTATAAAAAGTAGTTCAATATCATGGACTGAACTTGCTCCAAAAATTTGGCTGGTGTTTAAAAAGCCAACCTGTAATAAGTATTTATTATGAAATATAGTATAGTTGAGTTAGTATCTCATAACACAAGTTTAAAAAAACTTTGGGGCTAGCGCAATTGATGTGATTTGTCCTTAAAAAAACGGCATCTATCCCAAAAACTTTGTTCGCATATTGCCTTCCTATGTAATCGCAGAAACATTAGGCACGGCCAACTCCGTGGTAGTTGGAGATTCTTTCGATCGATTAATAAAATGCCATCTGCTTAAACTAGAGTAATTACAATTGGGGCAACTATCCTGGTTTTGGCATATAAACTGTATCTGACTGAAGAGCAATTTTTTTTCAGATTTTTCATTTTTTATTAATAATGCCGTAATGAGCTTTGACTAGGATACAGGTCTTTCATTAAATTATGTTAACATAATATTATTTTATTACATACCTACCTAAGTCCTAATATCCCATTCAATTATAAAAAATACGGATCAATTAATTTTTTTAAACTAGGTACCTACCTACATATACAGGCTGACTTTTTATCCACCTGCTAAATTTTTGCAGCATGTTCATGATACTGAACACTTTCTATATGAAATGTTCGACCTCCAATACGAATCACCGCTCAGCTAAACGGATTTTGTATGGGAGGTCGAAAAATTTTTATCGATTTTTAATAATATTTTTATAGAAAATTAGTTCAGTATCATGGACTGAACTTGCTCCAAACATTTAGCAGGTGGTTAAAAGTTAGCCTGTATAATATAAAATAAAATAAGTCAACTTTTAGGTAAGTAAAGTGAAATAAATTCTACTTTCTTCCTAAAAGTTGAATTATTTAAAGATAATTTTAATTCCACTAAGACTTTTATAGATAGTGATATTTATACACGAATGAAAGTGGTGCCGTTTTTTGAAATATATATTAGTTCCTCGGCCTCCTAAATATCGATGAAAACCTTATTTGACATCCTGCTGTGCATTCAAATTATTTATGCTCACGCCAGCTTTTACTTATCTACCCTATGCCTTGATAAGGAAAAATACGTTTCCGCGAAAAGTGACTGTTAGTCGTAAACACACGCAGTACCTATCAATCTGTACCTATACTCGTATTCTGATAATACTATTTGCTAGGCAAATTAAAAAAACCCCGACTGCCAAGAACACTATCTAGTGATAAGTAGCGTAGCGGACCTTGATATCCATAGCAGGCCTGTGTCTCTCCCCGTTTAGGTATCGAAAATGTACCTACAATCCTACATTAAGGCCGTACCTGAATTTTCCGGGGTCCAGTGCTGCCCCCATTTTAAATAAATCATTTCAAAGAAAACGGAGACATCATTTAAAATTTTGCTACTACCAAGTCCTAGATAGCCCTTCAAAGTATTTTATGAACTACTGTTTACAGTTTATAATGAGAACGTTTAGCTTTACTACGCACATTTGCCAAAAGTGGCCGTTTTTCGCAAATGTGCGTAGTTTCGCAATGTTTAACGTTCTCACTTTAAACTGTAATCAGTAGTTCATAAAATACTTTGAAGGGTTATCTAGGAATTGATAGTAGCAAAATTTTAAATAATGTCTTCGTTTTCTTTGAAATGATTTATTTTAAATGGGGGCAGCACTGGACCCCGGAAAATTCAGGTACGGCCTTAATACTATGCGCGCAGGCGGCCCCTCCGGGTAGTAAATTCAGTTATACGAATCGTTTGTCCAGAGTAAAAATAATGAAATTGGCTTGCATTGCAATGGATGTCTAGGTATCTATACGAAAAGGTGCTGAGTTCTGACGTGAGCTAAATTAAACCATATCGCTAGCCACATTGAGTAGATATTTCTTCGGATTTCTTTGCTGAGTGAGACTTCTGTACGTTAGTATTATTTATTCTGTGTCCGTAGCATCATCATCATCAGTCCTAGCCATGGTCCCATTTCATTTGAGATCGGCTCTCCATATCTTCTCGCGCCAGTTTACCCTATTATAAATAATTTCAGGGTTTGGTTCCCCCATCGTCTTCATATCTGTTTTAATGGTACTAGACCAAGTCGTGAGGGTACCTTGATATCCGCAGCGCCATCTATTATTTGCTAGAGAACGCCCTGAATTTCACGCGTTAACCCCTAATAACTTTTAAACGGCTTAACAGATTTATCATCAAACATAGCTAAGCAAGGTATGTATGAAGAGGTTGATGAGTGTAGATGAAGCGAAAGAGGTCTGTCAAGATCGTAGCAAGTGGAGGTCCATAGTCTCTGCCTACCCCTGTGGGAAACAGGCGTGATAGTATGTATGTATGTATAGAATAGCTAAGCAAGGGAACTTACTTTTACGTAAAAAAAACCGCATCGAAATCAGTCCATCCGTTCGAGCGCTACGATGTTTCAGACAGACAGACATTAGCATTAAACTTATAACACTCTTTTTTTGTCGGGGGTTAAAAATCAGTAAAATCATATTGTACTCGTCCAATACAAAACACCGAATTTTACGATCGTATTGAAATATCGCTAGATTTTTATTCGTTTTATGTAAATGCACTGCCATATTTTTGTTAAAGAAAAATGATTTAAATAACTATAGGAAAACCTATATATTTTAAACTGGGTTTATACTCAGTTAGATTGGAATTGTTATAGAATAAAAAATCGGTTCTATGTTATAATGTAGAAATCTAACTGCTATGCCGCTTGTAGTAGAATAGTGAGGTTGCTTTGAAGTGTCTCAAGTGGTCTATTGTTGTTCTAATCATTTAATTCTTCACAAACATTTGTAAATAATATATATGTTTCATAATAACATTATATACTTAATTACTCATATTTATATGTATTTGTCGACTGCCTCCGTGATCCAGTGGTCAAGGCGTTTGCCTTGTGATCCGCAGGTCGTGGGTATGAATCTCACTGAAAAGCATACTTTGTGAAAAGTTGTTTTCAGTCTGCTAAAATTAAAAAAAAAATATCAAAATATCTTTATTATCATAGGATATTTAAAATATCTCTTAATAATAGTCACTTTGTTTTGTTTTGCACAAATGTTGACGTCAAATCGTTACTTAAAGCTAAGTTTACGCCGCTTCCTAGGCGCAAGTGCAGAAGAAGCGGCAACAAACTGCACTGCACGTTTTCTCCAAAGACGTCAACTAACAAACTAAAAACTTAAAATTACTTATGTAGATGGACAGAGATTACATTGTTTATTATGTCATAATTAAATTGAATTATAAGAATTACGAAATTTAAAATAATGTCAATTTGTAAATTTAGTATGTACCAATGTACCTAAATTATGACATGTCTAAGTATACAAACCTTTAAGAGGGACCCGCGCCAAGCTCAAGCCAGACCTTTTTGTCTTTAAGATAGTCATCGGTCCTATAATAAGCCTTCTCACAAAGTACTTTCTTTACATAAGCTTTGAATTTTCTGTCTGGCATATCAAGGACCGATTCTGACAATTTATTATAAAAAAGTATACACTTCCCCATAAAAGACTTACTGACTGTATTCAGCCTGTAATACGG
Source organism: Acrobasis repandana (assembly GCA_963576875.1). Classification (NCBI taxonomy): domain Eukaryota; kingdom Metazoa; phylum Arthropoda; class Insecta; order Lepidoptera; family Pyralidae; genus Acrobasis; species Acrobasis repandana. Next base: position 9,304,916 of record OY756238.1, read on the forward strand.
GCTAACTAAGTCATTCTTATTACGTAAATTTCTATCTGTAAAATCACTTACTTTATTGAACATGGAAATATTTTTCCTTACATACATTATATTTTCAAATATGAATTGTGATGCAAAAGTAAGTATACCTATTTCCTTGAATAATTCCCTCAGTGAGTCTCTCGATTCTAAACCGTAAATAGCACGAATTGCTCTTTTTTGTAAAAGAAAAATAGTCTGAATGTCGGCTGCACTCCCCCATAGAAGTATCCCGTAAGACATTAGACTGTGAAAGTAACTAAAGTACACTTGTCTAGCAGTTGCTACATCTTTCAAGGAATTGCAGGCATCTGCTAAGGATATTGCAGGCTTGAATCACCTGATTATCTGAAAAGAAAGATGATTCCGTGCTTTGGAAGGTACGCAAAACTGTGGGTCCCGAACGCCATCTAGAGCTTGTTTAAAGCTATCCTAGGATTGGTTCTGGTCTACCCTTTGGGTTGCGGAGGTCAGACGGCAGTCGCTCTGTAACCAGTAACCTCGTCAAATCAGCTAGGTTAGGTAGCGGACCCCAGGCTCTGAAGCGTTACTGCTGGGGTTGGGGCCAGGAATACGCTCGGATGATGATGATGACTTGTATGTGTATTTGTATTGGTTTGTTAGGCATATTGAAGCCATGTAATTTACTACGAGTATTTATTAAATTACGAGTAAAGAAACACATAAATGTGTTTCTTTACTCGTAATTGAATAAATTTAAAAATACGTAGTTGCTAAATTGTTTATACGCAAGATGATAAGTCATGCAAAAAAATGTGACTTATACCTAACGAAAACAGTGTCGCAAACTATCACACCCAACCTACCAACCCGTAGATACTTACTAACTTTTGACATTTTATGCTGGACAAGGAATTTATGTCCACTTTCATGTCCATTGCTGTTTTTGTAATATTTAATAGAAGTTTGTAAAAAGTAACGGTTCAATGCATTTTAGGTGTACACTAATCGCTGTCCATCGTAAATGTTAAAATTAGCAAGACTCGATCAGAATGTAATAAAATCTTGAACATTGGCGCCACTAAGTATATTTATTTATTTATGTTGTGGTTGTGGACGTATCTTTAGTTTTAATTAGCTACAGTTTTGAAACGTACTGGTTAGGTATCATAGAGATATCATCAAGATTAAGAACCAATTAAATACGTTACGCGGTATCATTACAATATCTATCCATAATCCTATACAAAGTGGAAGGGACATAGGTACCCGTAATAAATCGAACCACGGGCTATACTAGATCACCAGTAGGTATAATCAAATTGAAATAGTACCTAGTAAAAAAAAACACATTCTCATACAAATTGCCCGGATGGCTTGTACACTTTTGTATGGAAGTGTCGATTTTTGTTTATTTTTTGACTGTTATTTTAATTTTATTATTCTATAGTGATCTAGTAAAGCCCGTGGTTCAATTTATTACGCATATGTCCCTTACATTGTCTATAGTTGCTACATTATCGTTTTAAGTTTTAGATTCGGCTCGGCCGGGCGATTTGTATCAGAATGTCGAATTTTTTTCTTATCTTTTGACTGTTATTTTAATTTTATTATACTATAATGGTCTAGTATAGACCGGCTTTGATTTATTACGGGTATGTCCCTTCCACGTTGTATAATGAATCAAAAATTAAGTAGGTCTGCGGGTGGCATTTTACGTGTAGGACATTTTGTGATTAGACTCTTCTTTCAAAATCTTTGAAATTAACGTCAATACTCGTATAGCTATCATCAAAAATTCCGCGTGATACATCGCTTACTAGATTTCTGTACATTTTATCCTATTTGATTGCTTTTGTCGTATTACCACACCTTTACGTATTACTCGTACATTACAACAGATGCAACAGATAGAAGAATATTGCAAATTAGAGAAAGAAAAGCTTTATTCGGCAAACAAATACTTATAAAGCTATTATAAGGACTTATTCAACTTAAAGATTAAAGTAGCCATTATTTAAAATAGTGGCAAATACAATTTTATTATTACGATACAAACTGTTTCATAATTCCGTCTCTCGATTATCCCTATACTACAAACCATCATATCTGCTACAGGAAGTCCACTGATGGACATATTATAGGCCTTCCTCAAGTATTTCAATAAACCGGACTCGGTCGGATTCGTACAGGAATCCGTACCTCCGTAAAATGTTTGAAAACGCTGAAAAAACTCGTTTCTTCACTTTATCTTATTTTTAATATTTGTTTTTACTGTAATACATAATCGGTAAAAATTTCAAGTGTCTAGCTATTACGGTTCAAGAGCCCTGTGACAGAAGGACAGACAGTGGAGTCTCAGTCCCGTTGGCACCAAATTAGGTACGGGGCCCTAAAACGACCGATTGGAAGCGGCCTGTATGTAGCGTCTTTCTCTTCCTCCGATGGGTTTTCAACACACTTGCTCGTAAAGTGGATCTAATTTCACCGGTTTTAGATATATACAACGTGGAAGTGACATGCCCGTAATAAATCGAACCACGGTCTATACTAGATCATTATAGTATAACTAGCTGTGCCCGCGACTTCGTTCGCGTGGTTGTCGGAACGTAATGTTATATAGCCTAAAGCCTTCCTCTATAAATGGACTACACAACAAAAAAAGAATTTTTCAAATCGGACCATTAGTTCCTGAGATTAGCGCGTTTAAACAAACAAACAAACAAACAAACAAACTCTTCCGCTTTATAATATTAGTATAGATGAAATTAAAATAACAGCCAAAGAACAAAAAATTTTTGCATTTCCATAGAAAAGTATGCAGCCGCTCGGGCAATTTGTATGGGAATGTCAATTTATTTTTTGCTTTTTGTCTGTTATTTTAATTTCATTATACTTTAGTGGTCTAGTATAGCCCGTGGTTCGATTTATTACGGGGATGCCCCTTCCACTTTGTATACAGCAGCTCATAAAACACGCGTGTGTTATAAACACAAACAGTTATATTCTACAACCGCACTATTTGCTATTTAAATGCTTCAAATTGTTTTGTTTTTTTAATCGATGTATTGGTGGACAGAGAGTGAAAGGGAAAAGTAATATTGTCCCTTTCGCTTACTCTAAAAACTAGGGGAACGAGAAGGAAGAAGGAAAAGTACCAGGATAGCATAAGTTTGCAGGAGTTTACTTTTAAACGGCTAAACCGATTTTCATCAAACATAGCTAAGAACCACTGCAAAGGAACTTGCTTTCACGTTAAAAAGACATCATTGCAATCGGTCCATCCTTTCGAGCGCTACGATGCACTTCAGACACGGCTACGGATATCAAGTCGTATCCGCAGTTCCGATACCCATCACAAGATGGCGTTCTTGACAGACGGGGGTTTTTTTTAACCTAGCAAATAAACTTCTCTTTCTTAACGTCCACAATGGCGCTAAACGTGACGTTTTGGGTCTTACAGCAGAACCGCTCTCTCTATTGTCTGTCAGGTATAGAAACATGTGAGTACTTTACCTACACTGAGATAGTTTTGTTCGGAATTTATGTAAGCTAAAGAAATATTTCCGAATTTCCAGTTATTTTTGAGTCTGGCACTCTGCCTTTAATTTTTATGGACGTCATATCGTAGATTGATACTACACAAGGCCGTGCGGCTAAGTACAATGTAGAAGTTATTATTTCAATTAACACAGATCTTGAAGAAAAATTGTGTCTAAATACACCTATCCCTAGGTACGTACCTATGAGCAGCAGGAATATATGCATATATATAAAATATATGCATATATTCCTGCTTGAAGCTACTTAGGTCCGTATGTACCTACCTAGTTACTATAGATAGGTACACATATTTATAAAGACTATTTCCTACCACCAAAGTATTTATAATACAATCTAGAATAACTCAGGTAAATGTTTAATTGGTCAAATAGCTAATTTGAATGTACTAATCATCCAAAATTTGCTTTTATCCGCACCACCTGTAGGTTGACTGGTAGAAAAGGCCCTAGGCCTTAAGTCCGCCTGTTACAATTTTGTAATAAAGTTAAATAAATAAATAAAATAAATAACTATGAGTAATAATCTCAAAAAAACAACATTGAAAATCAAAACTTAATACCACGAACATAAAGCTCATATTTTCATAATGATTATGTTTAAATACCTAACGTTCCCAAAAAATATACCTAAAGTTGCAGGCGTCCCTTCCCGCAAACTGTCAGTGCAATAAAGTAGAAAGGGAGAGCTATACCTTTAAGTATATTTTTGGGAACGGCTTTGCCACTTCGTAAGCATTTTAGATTGTATACTTACAATTTCTTTGCCTACCACTCATGTCACCTTCACAGTTTTTCTCAGGACCAGTTCTTCTTTACTGTTCCAAGCGCAATGCGTCTTTTTGTGTAAAAAGAAATGCTGTCCACCCACGAAGATAAATAGAAATGTCATTATAATTTGGGTTTGCTTTGGAATCTTCAGAGCAATCTACTGATTATTTTGTATTTTGGTATGGAAAGTTTGTAATAAGCTCTTTGGCCGTCGGAAATATTGTAGAAAAGTTGTAGATGACCAGTTGCGAAAGTGACATATTGAGAAAATGACGAGTTGAGAAACTGACATTCTGCGAAAGTAACCAATTTTCGAGCGATGCGATGTCCATTTGCGAAAGTGACGAATTCACTTGATATAGTTACAGCTCTCACAGCAACAGCACTGATATAAAATAAACGGGCAAGTTCGAGTCAGACTCGTACATGAAGGGTTCCGTACCACAATGTTTTAAAACGCTGAAGAAACACGTTTCTTGTATGACGACCCCCTTTAATTTTTAACTTTATCTTATTTTTAGTATTTGTTGTTATGGTGGTCATAGTAATACATAATCGGCTTTTCGATCTCAATTAAAATGGTTACCTATCCGAGGGCGACGTACTCGTAGTCTGCATATCCTTAGAATTCTGTATTCTATACTTTTCGATCCTAAAACTCCGGCTTACCTCAAAACTAAATTTCCCTTCCTTGGTGATTCCCACGTTAGAAGTCTTCGCTCTTCAAGCAATCTCCCTCTTGTTATGCCACGTTTCCGGACTGAGTTTTACAATAATTCATTTGTCGTTCAAGCAGTACGGCTTTGGAATGCCTTACCAGTCAGTATCCGGAAAGCTCAATCTCGTATTGCGTTTAAGAGAGCACTGCGTGCACATTATCTACGAAAACTGTCACAGGCTATATAAGTAGTATATATGTAGTTTATGTATGTGTATAGTTTTTTATTTTTATTTTTATAATTATTTGTGTATATTTTTGTGTAGATTTATCCAATAAATATATAAATATATATATATGTGTGTGTGTATATATATTTGATATATTGAATAATAAGTTTACCTGTTCTGTTTTTTTAGTTTATGTTGTACTAACCCCAAAAGATTACTCTCTCAGCATCACCTGTTGGTTGACTGGTACAAAAGGCCCCTGGCCTTAAGTCCGCCATTTACATTTATTATAATGAAGTTAAATAAATAAATAAATAATCGGTGAAAATTTGAAGTATCTAGTTAATGCCATTATAAAGATCAAGTTAAAAAACGCTGCAAAAAATACGTTTTTTGGATGACTACCCCCTTTAGTTTTAATTTTTTTTTTATTTTTAGTATTTGTTGTTATAGCGGCCACACACAGTAATACATAATCGGTGAAAATTTCAAGTGGTAGCTATTACGCTTCAAGAGATAGAGCCCTCTGACAGACGGACAGACAGCAGAGTCTCAGTATTAGGGTCATGTTTGCACCCTTTGGGTACGGAACCCTAAAAATATAATTAGACTTTGTAATAAGTAGGTAGGTATACCTAAATGTCTGTTCAGGATAAGAGGTGGAAGCCTATAAGTCCGCCTTTGTACCAATATTTTCTTTCGTTTTTGTTATTTTGTTTTTTTATGTGTTATTTATAATGGTGCAATAAAGTAAAGCATTGTATCAATACAATGCTTTACTTTTATATATTTAGAATATTTATTAGTATAGTATCTGCTCCGTAGTCTGGGGTGGAAGTGGAATGAGTATATGTAGTTATAAAAAGTAAGATGGACAATGAGATAGAGAAAGGAGGTGAAAGCAAACATGCAGCATGCAGGTAACATGCTGCATCCTTACAAGAGAGAGAGATGTCATGGGCCTGTGTTAAATGTAGTTTTTTCGTGTGCTTGCTCATTCGGGGTTTACTCCATAAAATAATACGATTGTCGTCCGATAGTGACGTCCTGTTTCTATGTCAAACCAAATTAGACTTTATCATCATGTGCTCAATGCTGCTTGACACTAAAACGGATACGCAGTTACGTACTGCTTGCGTGCCGCTTTTGGAGTACCTAACTCTAACCCTACTGTAACACATGTTTATATCTAAAAGTTTTAGTGCCGTACTAAGTAATTCCTAAAACCCACTTTACGATATCTTTGGTTGTTATCTAGATAGCGTTATCATAGAGTAGGGAGGTACTTAGTTATTCTGGCTAACTGGTTACTGACTCTACAAGGCGCTTTTTTGTTAATAAAGTACAAGTATTTTAGAGGGTGGCATTTCGATATACCTAGTTTATTTGGAAAAGTTGTTCAAAATGATGGACTGAATTGAATGAATTAAAAATACCTCGTATACCAATACCACGGCCAATACGAACCTTGGAATCCGCCAGATGACAGTGAAATAGCCACTTTTTAAGGTACCGTACCCAAAGGGTGCAAGCGGGACCCTATAACTGGAGACTCGACCACTGTCTAACCATCTGTCCATCCGTCTGTTATAGGGCAAGACCGGCCAGGGCCCTATCTCTTGAACCGTTATAGCTAGACACTTGAATTTTTTACTGATTATGTATTACTGTGGCTGCTATAACAAAAATATTAAAAATAAAATCGTTAAAAATTAAAGGAGACGAAACATTTTTTTCCAGCGTTTAAAAATTGTATGGAATACGGATTTACGGAACCCTTCGTGTACGAGTCTGACACGCACTTGACTGGTTTTTTTAAACGTCAAAAAAAAAACACTATTGGATTTGTATGAAAATTACAACCGTGCCGTCATAATTTTTTCGAGTCAAATAGCGCTTTTAATATCAGTTTTTCTGCATGAATAAATCTAAAATCATATTATAAAATTGGATATGATCAATGACACTATTTTGTGATGTTTTATTCTCTTAACTGTACCAAATAATTTATTTTTGACCCAGTTGAAATCAATACAATACAATTGAAATAGATACAAATCAAATTTTTAAATATCACCATATTTAGTTTTAAACAATTTATTTCAAATAAGGGGGCCACTTAAGCTACTACTGCACCTTAAGGTAACTACTTAATTAAATTATATTGATAATGCGTCCAAACAATATAAAACAGAGGTCGTATTCTATTGACTCGTAGTTTGAGGCATGCTCTCATCAATTATTTACCGTAACAGACCGTTCGATACACTACGGTCATTTAGCCGAAATTATGTCTACGGTAGGTAGGTAAAATGACAAACGATTACGTCAGCCTACCATAAAAGGCCAGGTAAACGAGCGTAATTTTTACCAGACTACGGTAGAGCCAAAAGGGGGGTTATGTGTTACGGGCTACGGCGCTATGTACGTATGTATGTTCGTCTGTAATTCTCTCGTATCTTTTACCTTGACAAATGAGGTATCGTCTTGATCTTGCTTGACTGTCCGCTGCGTATAATATAAGCTATATGGCGTCACAGTAAATTCAACTGTGGTGGCGCCCTCTAGAGGCCATAAAGTACCAAATGTACTAAAAAATAAAATTTTCAACACACTGCTCGTAAAGTGGATCTAATTATATCGGTTTTAGATATGCAGGGTGACTTTTTAAATAGTGTCCAAATTTTTGGAGCAAGTTCAGTCCATGATACTGAACTACTTTCTACAAAAAAGGTTATTAAAAATCCTTAAAAATTTTTCGTCCTCCCATACAAAATCCGTCTGTCTGAGTGCTGATTTGTATGGGAGGACGAAAAATTTTTATCAACTTTTTTATACAAATTAGTTCAGTATCATGGACTGAACTCGCTCCAAAAATTTGGACAGTGTTTAAAAAGTCAGCCTGTATAAAGCAGCTCATAAAACACGCGTGTGACGTGTGTATAAACGCAAATAGTGAAGTTATAGTCTATAACCGCACTATTTGCTATTTATTTGCTTTAAAAATTGATTTTTTTTCGAACTGGTGACGCCGCGCGGCGCCAGCCAGAAGGCAGCGCGCCGCGCTGGTTTTATTTTAAAAAGTAAAACGGCGGGAAAGCAACAGTGTGCATCATAGTTTTATGGTTTAGTTTATTTAAAATAAAAATAAAACAGTTTATTAGGTATTTTTCCTCGCAAGTGTGTTGAAAAACGTCGTAAGATATACGTTCGTATATTGGTTAAACGTGTATTGGCCACTAGGCTCTATCACGCCCCTCGCCTTCGGCTCGGGCTGAAATTCCGCCTCGTGTGTTGTGTTATAACCACGGACATAACGCACTTATATCGTAATGTACTATAATCGAATCATTCTGTATAGGGTATCAAATAAAAGGGTTTAGCACATTTCAAAAATATATACTTACATTATTAGCTGTTACTGGTACTGTGCTTGCATTAACTTGATTTATACCTACATACTAAATTAAAAAATAGAGTATAGGTACCTACCTACTTTGTTTTAATTATTATCGAGCAGAGCAGACAGACATTATACCTACTTACCTACGCACCGGGAGGCTAATTTATTATTAAGGATAAACTTGGCCTAAATTTTAATGTTGCTCTAAAATATATTCGTAATAATTGAAACAAAAACTGCCAGATGTTTTTGCGACGCGATTCCAACTAAAGAGAAACCTGTTTTGGTGCAACACCAAGCATATTCTGAAAAAATCAAGGTCGACACAGGCTGCCTAGGTTAAAAATATTATAAGACGAACAACCTATAGCGTAGGTACCGACATTTTATGTACCTACCTACCTTGTTCACATCACAATACGCGTGTTTGAACTCACGTAGGTACATTTAAGTAAAGATTTAGCGGCCAATCGTAATTATTATTTAATACACTACCTACGCATACACCTAGTAAAAAAACCGGCCAAGTGCGAGTCGTACTCGCCCATGAAGGGTTCCGTAGCAACAAGTAACATTTTACGATTTAAGACATATTAAAAAATAACTATCTATGATACCGAGACCGCTATAGTTTTAATTGAAAGTACATACTTTGAGGTATATACCACATTTTTTTCAGAATTATTTTAGTAGTTTTAATTATATTCTGTCATGTTCCTACATAAAAGGTGAGACTATCTTGAGATCTTATTTTTAAAATGTGGGGGCGGCAAATGTAGTAGGCCCCTGGCGCCCATACCACCCTGTGTAGGAGTAGGAGCGGCATTCATACTTTTTCTTTACCTACCCATACAAATCAATTTATAATAATTATTAAAACAAACAACAAAACAAAGCATAGGTAGGTATGCTGCGAAATAGACCGTATAAATAACCGTGAAATAACCCGTGCGATTAAATTCAGTAACCACTTCACATTTTGAATATTTATTAGTACCTAGGTAATAATAGGTGCTAGGTCTAATTAGGTACCTATGTTTTTTACGGTTTACCACCAATATGTGCGTGAGTGAGTAACGTTGATAGACCATAAAGATAGGTAAATAAATAACTAGTGGCTCTGGGAGAACTGAAGACCTCGTGAGCTCTTAGGCGGTGATCCCACTGCTCCGCGCAACGTCGCGAAGCTGAACTTGCTCAAAAAATTTGGCTGGTGTTTAAAAAGTCATCCTGTATGTTCTTTGGGGAAAGTATCATGGACTGAATTCACCCTTAAAATAATTTCAGTAAGTATATTTTGTTAGATGGACCCTGTATAAACATTTTTATCACTTACCAGTTGATTACAGCACTGCCATCTTCCCAGGCCTGGCGGCCTAGTACAGAAAATATCACATTCACAATTGATGTAAAATCCCAAGTGGAACAGATTACTGATAGGAAAATGTTTAGATTGTGGGCCATTTTGACGCTGCCAGCGTTCTTGGCACTATGCCGCACGGGCAAAAGGTAATTTATAGTTTAATTTAAATTTATGATTTTTTTCTTTCCATAAAAACTTTTATTTAGGTACACAAGCTTCAAAGTGATAGGACAAATCGAACTCAGTACTGTACTGATACTTCCAGATCTTTGTTGAGTATCTATCTATGTGGCTTTGCGCTTAGAAAGTAGTTAAATTTTAATCTATATGGCTTCGATTTTGTATGTTGACTGCCCCAAAAGGGAGTGTAATGTTTCAGGGTTCAGCAAAGCAACAATATAATTTCACGTTATTACCCAGCAACCATCTTGATATATATACCCTTCTCGCTCTCTCGCATTGGCGGGAGATACACAAGAGCGAGATTGTAACATTACCGGATTGCTAATAAGCAATCCGGTAATGTTACATAGGCTCCTCGCTCACAGGTAATCACATACACGCAGATGCCAACTGGATTTCCGGTTATAGTGCTAAATGCCATTGTTGACAATGACAACTTGACATGCTGTGTGTAAGCGTGAATCGTTATAAACATTTGTTTATTTTTATTGAATCAATTCATATAATTACCGTATAGTTTTGCGCCGAATATGCAAAATACTATATTACAATAGTGAATTAGTGAAATTAGTGCGTTACAATATAAATGACTCAATAATAATCAGTAAAGTGAACTATAGGTGAAATGGACAATGGACATAATGAAAAATATTTGTGAAGTGATATTACGTAGCTGTTTCCGACTTTTCTGTAACATTTAATACATATAAAACAGAATATTTTTTACGTCATAAGGTCGGAATTAGGTAGACTTATTCATGTACTTATACTGATTTTATACCGAGAAAGAGTAATGTGGATATGCCTCAAATCCCGGGATTCATTTTAAAGAGCAGAAAAAATCCCGTAATTTTTTAATTTTTTTTTTTTACTTTTACACAAATTAGACTACTGGACGCACGACGTTGCCAAACTTACATCAATGATGTCGGATGTCCGAAGTTGCAAAATTCCAATACTTACACGCGCGATGTTGCCACATTTGTAGTTCGTACAAAATAGCTTGTGAGAACAAAAGAATACAATAGCGGAAATACGGAGCACTCCCCGCGTAATGGAATGTACTAGATTTTGTCTCTTTCTACCGCATTCTTATCTATTAGCAATAAATCGGTTTACTCATTCACACAGCTCATTCGCTTACCTCGGTTCGTCGAATGCGCTCGCTTGTTTCCTATTGTGTTTTGTGTGGTGAATCCTGTTTGACCCTGGCTTGTTTACTGGATTCTGGACTCTACTTAATACGACTACTTCGGCACGCATTAACGGACTTCGATTTGGCCTTACTGTATTGGATATTTAATGTTGGTGATATACTTGGTAAGTTTCTTGTTCATATTTTTATAAAATTTCCTTCAAATTAGATTTTCCTGATATAAAATGTTTTCTTGTATTGTTATCAAAATCGGTAGGTATTGTTTAACTTAAGATGTTCTTTGATACAATCAATATGGGTTTCTTTGGGAATGTTGTTCAGTTTCATGAGTAGATTCACTTGTCTTCGGATTCATATACCCTTTTTATAATACCCTGTATATAAATCTATATATAGTATAAAACAAAGTTCGCTTCCCGCCGTCTGTCTCTGTATGAAGTTATGCACGATATAAGGATCTTTTAAACTTCGCAACTGTTGTGTCCTATCTCTCACATACTTACAAACACATTCATACGGTTTTCTAAGATTTACTATTTTTTTGCTCCAGATTCATTCCAGAGTATTACCATGGCGCAGAGTTCAATCAAAGAAGCCACCGTCTACAAGTGGATCAAAGATAACCCGGAGCTTCTTTACGACCATGCAAGTGGATTAATTTACTGCTCTAAATGCGAAGCACATTTGAGTGCAACTCGTCAGAGTAACGTCAAAAGACATGTAGAAGGAGCAGTACATAAACGCACGAAGAAAGAGCACCACATACCTTTAGAATTTTACTTCGACTTAATCCGATTTATGATTCTTTGTAACATACCATGGTCCCAACTCAGCAACAATGCATTTAAAACATTTTTTCAAAAGTATATGTGTTGTAATTGCAAAAATATTAAACTACCTAGTGAATCCTTATTGAGAAAAGTTTACCTGGATCAGCTGTTTGAAATCAAAGTACAAGAGATGCAAAGTAAGATTAATGATAAAAAGCTATGGCTTTCAGTAGATGAAACTACGGATTTCCTAGGAAGAGCTGTTGTACATTTATTGGTGAGACCATTAGAACCTAGTAGGTGCCATCGGCCTTACTTAGTGGTATGTAAAATGCTAGATACTGTAAATGGAACAACTATTTCACAATTTGTTCAAGATTCTTTAAAAAATATGTGGGGAAGTTCATTTGAGAGCAAACTAGATAACGTAAGAATGTTATGTACAGACAGTGTGGCATACATGATATCAGCTGGTAGAATATTAAAATCAACTTTCCCAAAAATGTTGCATGTCACATGTTTAGCCCATGCTCTGAATCTTGTTGCGGGGCAAATTAGAAAAGAGAACCCTAATGTTGACAGTTTAATTTCAAATATGAAAAAAGTTTTTTTGAAAGCACCAAAAAGAATTAAAATCTTTAAAGAAATGTCTCCAAATTTACCTTTACCTCCTGCACCTGTAATTACCAGATGGGGTACTTGGCTTGATGCAGCATTCTATTACGCTAAGCATTTCGATGAAATTAAACCGGTATTGTCTTTGCTGAATAGTCAAGAGGCAAAATCAATAGAGAACGCTTTAAACATTTTTAATAATGACGACAACATTAAGGATGATTTGTCTCGTATTTACGAAAATTTTTCAATTATACCATCAGCATTGACATCACTTCAGAAACCCGATCTTTCTCTAATGGAATCATTTGAAATATTTGATGCAGTGAGATTAGCTTTAAGATGGGCAGATTGCGAGAGCTTAGAAGATAAAATGGAAAAAGTCATGGATAGAAATCCGGATTTGGACACTATCAGAAATATAGCAGAAAAAAATTCATCCTGCCTCAATGACGAGGACGAAGAAGTGTATAAATTTGCTAACCTCACCTCAGTTGACGTAGAGCGATCTTTTTCAATGTACAAATGGATTTTAGACGTTCGAAGAAATTCATTGAAGCCAGAAAATATTGAAAAGCTAATGGTTATATATTTTAACTCTGATAAAAGTTATACAGTGTCGGAAGCGAACACTTCATATGAATCGGACAAATAAAATGATTCTGATGGGCCGTTTGAATGACCCCTAGTCCGGCTAGCGGATCGCACTAATTCACCCCGCATCTGTGGCTTACCGGCTAGCGGATTGTGGGCATGCTATTTGGAGTAGTCTCACGTTTGCAGCTCAATTTAATGTTTGCTCTTATGCCCGTCTGCTGTGTTTATACTATGGGTACGAGAAAGAAAAGGCTAGTCATTCATTTATTAACTTCGCACAATGTTCATACACAGAAATGACGATTTTGTTGTTTGAAATGACGTCATCGGCGACGGGCTCATATTACATTACTGCGTATCGTATTACAAAAACTAATGTCGTGAATAAATGTGTATTGTGATGTGGATTTTGATGCATGTATTAAAAACATAATGTATTGAAGTATCTTGATTAGTAAAATTAAATTCTAAGTAAATGTCGGGTATTAAGTATATTGAATATTGTGCAAAATGTTACATTCTTTAGGTACTTTTGAGGTACTTACTCTATTTTGTAAAAAAATTGCAACCACAGTTTGTTTTTTACTACAGGATAGCAAAAAGACAATTGTCAATTCAGTAAAGCAGAGTTTTATGTTATTTTTTATTTAATTTTGATCCAATTAGATTCCAATGAGAAAAAAAATCGCATGAAAAATTCCCTGTCCGTGGGCCATACCGACCTACGTTTGGCTCCAAAAAAAATGGCGGCATTCCGCTAATCTAGGGGATAAGGAAAATCTCAGAAGTCTAGGCTAGAAGCAAAAGTATTCGCTCGTATTAAAAAAGGTGAAATATGCGTTTGAGAATTTTCTTAAGACTATCAATAATTTGTCTTGTGAATTAATGTTAACTAATAAAAATTGTTTGTTAATTACCTTTGTTTTATTTGTCCATCTATGAGGTTTTTATAATTATTTATTTGTAATATTGTCGGCCACACGGGATTGTGTATTCGAAATCCCGAGAAGTACCATTAGAAATCCCGGGAATGTCCACATTAGTATGAACATTTCGATGCAAGTACATAAATAACTCTACCTAATTCCGACCTCTCAGTGTTCGCAAATCTTCCGGTATGGAAAAATATAATCGTAAATATGTCGAACTCGTTAGTAGGTAAGTATTAAAATAATTCTGCGGTGCGACCCTAAGTATAAAACTCACACATCGACGTGTGTACAGATAAATTGTTTCGTTTGTAGTAGTAGTAGGTATATATGTTACTCTGAATCAATGGAGAGTCATACCAGTGGTCATACAGAACTCAGCACCTTTTCGTTTAGATACCTAGACATCCATTGCAGGCCAATTTCATTCTTATTACTCTGGACAAACGATTAGTACCTATAACTGAATTTACCATTTCGAGGGGCCGCTGCGCGTGTAGTAATAATATATTTATATTTTCGATACCTAAACGGTGAGTGACACAGGCCTGGTAATATTAAATAAGTATTGTATACTTACCAACTTAAATAATTATTAATATAAGCATCGAAATATCATTCTCTAGAAACCTAACGCTCCTACATTCACCGCTTCGATTCTGATTCCATTTACCTAAACAAACGAACAGTAATTACAACGAAACACTCGAACGCACACATAGACAAAGACGCATGCGATTAGTCGCGGCAAGGTCACGGTTTTTTGAATAACTAATTTTTATGTCTGTATAGCTTCTACACCACTTCACGGCACATGACGGCATTTTAAATGAATCGATTATCGCATAAACACAGCAATATTCTCAAAGGAAACTTCTTGCACGACTCGAGTGTCACGGCGAGCTGTCGCGCCACGCTGTTCATATTTAGCCCCGCCCGCCGCGGTACATATCGAGTGGAATGATTTTTCGGGATTAGTTACGATTCTAGAGAATTATTGTTCGTAAGATATAAGTAACAATTGCTTAAATCAATAAATTATTCCAAGAATGGCACGCACCTCACGCATAGTGGTAGGTATTGTCAAAATGTTGGCATGCTTTGTTGGCATGCATGTCCTATCCTTGACATGAAGGCGGATCGTAAGTCGAAATAATAAGACTGTACGTATAATATTGATCTAATATGGACCACGATGGCCTTCGCAAACACAATGAGATTTTTTGTCTCCCAAAACCTAACTTCCTGCTAATAAAATGGCAAAAAGGTTTGTAGGCGCACGATAAGTCTTTGGGATTATCATCCTTGATACAAAACTGTGATAAGTACCTACTTATTTTACTTACCTACCTATAATTTTAGTTTTTTTTAGGGTTCCGTACAAAAAATTAAAAACGGAACCCTTATAGGATCACTCGTGCGTCTGTCTGTCCGTCCGTCTGTCACAGCCAATTTACTCCGAATCTACTGGACCGAATCAGGTGAAATTTGGTAGAATGTTGTAATCCTATGACTCAAACACATATGTGCAAAGTAAATAATTTTTTTTTTAAAATAAGTGTCATTTTCGAGGGACAAATTAGGAAATTAAAAAAAAAAGTTTTGCAAACCTTACTGTGTCATATGTATATCAAATTAAAGGGCTCGTTATGAGAATCACAAATATATTTTTGTTATTATTGTAAAATAAATAGTTTTGATTTTATTCCTGAAAGAAGACGAAAATTGACCATTCCCCTCCCCTGATCTCCGAAACTACTGAGCCTAAAGTTTTGAAAAAAATACAAAATATAGTTCATTGCTGAAAACCTATAAGAATTCAATCAATTGTACGGAACCCTCTCCACGCGAGTTTAACTCGCACTTGGCCGGTTCATTTCAACAAACATAATTATTTTGAAAAAAAAAATTTAGTATAAGTATTACCTACCTATATCTATACTTTGAAATCCGTCAAAAAATAACGCTACAGCAAAAATCGCAATCTACTAAAAAAAATAATAAATCAAGGAACTTGTGTGCCAATTTTCGTCAAAATCGAGTGAAAAATGCGACCTATAGGTGAGAACAGACAGACAAACAAAAGCATTTTTGGCCATTCTCAAAACTGAAAACTGAGACGCTTCACTCGTTTTCGTCAATAATACCACAGAATAAATAATACTAACGTACAGAAGTCTCACTCAGCGAAGAAATTCAAAGAAATAATTACTCAATATGGCTAGCGATATGGTTTAATTTAGCTCACGTCAGAACTCAGCACCTTTTCGAATAAATACCTTGACATCCAATGCAAGCCAATTTCATTCTCTTATTATTATTACTCTGGACAAACGATTCGTAGAACTGAATTTACCACCCAGAGGGGCCACCTGCGCGCATAGTAATAATGTAGGTACATTTTCGAATCCTAAACGGGGAGTGACACAAGCCTGATAATACCTAACTAGGTACTCGGGGTAAGGTAGGATAAAGGTAAGATGAGATGAACCACAGAGATGAAGCAGAGCCTTGTCTATGGTTCAATGTTACTAGGTACATAAATAATGTCTCACCTCACCTTGACATGCCTTGACTCTTGACACTGCAGCGGCAGCGTGACGTCACGTATTTACATAAGCTTACAGCTGACGTAACCGGCACCGATTCGGCTAGCCCCCGTGTCTAGACTAGACTATATCAGGAAAAACAACACCTACGCTTTTTTGTAGTAAAAACAGAGCTATAGCAAATCGTAATGAATCTCCTAGTTGATTTTTAGGGTTCTGTATTAAGCAATATTAAAAGCTTTCGCCGTGTGGTTCCCGGCAGAGTAGAATAGGACCACTCCACCAAGTCTTCCCGTGGATGTTGTAGAAGGCGACTTAGGAAACACAAGCTAAACAAAGCTTTTTCCGCTGTAATGTAACTTCATTCATTCCAAATTAGAAATAAAATATTTTATTTTATTTATTAAATATTTCACACATCTTATTTTATTATTTATTATTTTATTTATTATAGACGAGCAGCTAAGAGCTGATATGTCTATTTGACACAGTGCTGAGAGTCCATAAAGTCTTTTTACAGTTCATATATTTATTAACGACCCACTTGTCTAGTGTCTATTTTTAAATGCATTTATGGAAGGCGCAGTGACCACTTCTTCTGGTAGTTTATTCCAATTATTGACCACTCTGTTACTAGGAAAGTGAAAATGTGCAACTTTGGTTTCAGTCGCCTGTTGTCTCTGTTGTTGTAGATGGTATGCAAGTCAGGTAAGTCGTAGCTTTAAGCTACGACTTACCTCGTCAGGATCTTAAATGTCTCAATTAAGTCACCTCGAAGGCCTTTCCTCGAGGGTAGTGAGGCGCAGGGCTTCAAGTCTGTCTTCATATGCTTACGACGGAGACCTTGAGGTATTTTGGTAGCTCTTCTTTGAACACTTTCCAGTAACTTAATGTCTTTTTGAAAGTATGGGCTCCAGATCTAAAAACCATATTCCAGTAAAGTATGTATGTAAGTTTTAAGTAGTTATATATTTTTCTGAAAACTTCAACAGTCATATTTTGGAATGATCTGCGTATTATAGGATTATTATTAGGTAAGTACCTAAGGTTTTGAAGTATGGCCGTGTGGTTTCCGTTCTAGAATAGGACCACTCCATCTCTTCCTGTAACGTGGATGTCGTAAGAGGCGACTAAAGGACTAAGCACAAACCTCTCGTGCAACTACATTCCCAAGGAAAGTTGAAGCGTCGGGCGGCAGGCGGTCGTAAAAACTTTATAGAAATTCAAAATTCAAATGTTTATTAAGTATGTAATTAGGCCTTTGCAGGCTTTTTAACCGACTTTAAAAAAGGAGGAGGTTATCAATTCGACTGTATGTTTTTTTATTTTATTTTTTTATGTATGTTTGTTACGCGATATCTTCGCCAATTGTGAACCGAGGATTCTATTTTTATTTGAAAGCCTTTACTACCAAGTTGGTACCATTTTAATTTGGTGAAGATATGATGAAGAACTTTGGAGATATGGAAGAAACTGGTAAAAAAAATTAAAGTCGGTTGTTTTTTTTTTTGTTAAAAATTTAATTATTTACTCGTCATCAAGTTTTAGATAAATAGATAGATAGATAAGACGTTTATTTGTTGTTATAGTCACACGTATACAGAAAATACACAGCATAAGAACATAATAAAAAACATCACAAGACACGGAAACATATTAATATATTTGTATCTGTGTGCTACAGCAATCCATAAAGGTCATAGCTCAGAGTGCAGCTCACTGATTTTCAGCTGCGGCCTGTCAGGTGCGAGTGCGCATCCAAAAATTCCTGTCACAAAAGGTGAAAGGTTTTGTAAATATTACGTGTAAAATTAATTAATTTTATCTAAAGAAAGCTGCCGATAACTAGCGTTTTGCAACGGCTACTGCTGAGAAGAAACGCTAAAAAAATCTTTTAAACAATATTGGTCGCCTATGCGCCAGAATGGTTTTGTCATATGTCTGTAGTTGACAGTCATAAGTTTGTTAGTTGACGTCTTTGGAGAAAACGTGCAGTGCAGTTTGTTGCCGCTTCTTCTGCACTTGCGCCTAGGAAGCGGCATAAACTTAGCTGTTGTACCTAAGTAACGATTTGACGTCAACATTTGTGCAAAACAAAGTGACTATTATTAAGGCCGTACCTGAATTTTCCGGGGGTCCAGTGCTGCCCCCATTTAAAATAAATCATTTCAAAGAAAACGTAGACATCATTTAAAATTTTGCAACTACCAAGTCCTAGATAACCCTTTAAAGTATTTTACGAACTAATGTTTACAGTTTATAATGAGAACGTTAAGCTTTACTACGCACATTAGCCAAAAGTGGCCGTTTTTCTCAAATGTGCGTAGTAAAGCTTAACGTTCTCACTTTAAACTGTAAACAGTGGTTCATAAAATACTTTGAAGGGTTATCTAGGATTTGGTAGTAGCAAAATTTTAAATAATGTCTCCGTTTTCTTTTAAATGATTTATTTAAAATGGGGGCAGCACTGGACCCCGGAAAATTTAGGTACGGCCTTAAGAGATATTATAAATATCCTATGATAATGAATTTTTTGAATTCTGTGTCAATTAACAAAGTAGTTGTAACTGTTGTAAGTGAAAAGAAATAAACAAATATTTATAATATCAGTACGAGTACATGTAATGTAATGCGTGACCAGTCCCTCCTGGCAGCACTTGTTTACGTATATGGAGAAAAAAAAGCGGTAAAGCGCACTCTGTGCTTCGAAGCGGCACAGCTGAGGATGCAACTGGGAACGCGCTGAGATGAAGGCTTATGTAATGAAGTCATGGTGGAAAATGAGTATGTTAACAGGGTGTCCTAGATCTAGGTCTCTAAGTAGGTCTGCGTATGATCTAGATGCCAGACTTATTTCCGTCCGCGTACGTTTCCATAATGGCACTAATTGACGCGTGTGAAGCTCTTTGTTCAGTCAACAAAGCATATATTTATTGGAATACTTACTCGTATTGTTACTGGTGTCAACTTCAAGGTACGAAAGAATTATTTAATGAACTCTTTGTTAATATTATATTAATACAAATTATCCATGGAGTACTATAATGTACTACGTCACGGCTACGTACACCACACCTAGAGAGCAAAGATAGTGGAGATATATGTATACAGGGTGACTTTTTATCCACCAGCCAAATTTTTGAAGCAACTTCAAACTACTGAACTACTTTCTATAAAAAATGTAATGAAAATAGGTAACAAAATTTCGTCCTACCATACAAAATCAGTTGGCCTGAGCGCCAATCTGTATGGGAAGGCAATTTTTTTTTATCGTTTTTCGTTTATTGTTTTTATGGAAAGTAGTTCAGTATCATGGACTGAACTTGCTCCTAAACTTTGGCTGGTTGTTAAAAAGTCAGCCCGTATAGTGAAGAGTCAAAAGTGTAACCTGAGGTGGTTCATAAAGAAACAAGTGGAAAAATTATGAGACCACTTGACTATGGCTATGGGTTTAGTAACCTATATATGTGCTGCTTGGCGGGAAATAAAATTTTATCACAAAGTAATAAAAAAGTATGGAATTTTTCAATTGTTATTTTTAGGGTTCCGTGCCCAAAGGGTGCAAACGGGACCCGGGACCCTATTACTGAGACTGCGCTGTCTGTCCGTCTGGCACAGGGCTCTATCTCTTAAACCGTAATAGCTAGACACTTGAAATTTTCACCGATTATGTATTACTGTGGCCGCTATAACAACAAATTTGAAAATAAAAAAAGTTAAAAATTGAAGGGGTCGTCATAAAAAAAACGTGTTTTTTCAGCGTTTTTAACTAGATCTTTATAATGCTTAGATCATAAATGATCTAAGTTATAATGGCATTAACTAGATTCTTGAAAATTTCACAGATTATGTATTACTATGGCCGCTATAACAACAAATACTCAAAATAAGATAAAATAAAAAATTAAAGGGGGTCGTCATACAAGGAACGTGTTTTTTTCAGCATTTTTAACTCGATCTTTATATTGGCATTAACTAGATACTTAAAATTTTTACAAATTACATATTTATTATTATGGCCGCTGAAACAACAAATACTAAAAATAAGATAAAGTTACAAACTAACGGGGGTCATCATACAAGAAACGTTTCTTCAGCGTTTTAAAACATTGTACGTAGGTACGGAACTCTTCTTGTACGAGTCCGACTCGCACTTGCCCGTTTATTTATTTTATTTCTTTATATAATTTTATTGAATATTGATACATTTAACTTTAATAAATCCAAAAATCCAGGGAATGTACAGGTTATTGTAGCCTCTGTTGCATTGCACTCAATGATTTTAATGTCCACTTCACTATAGGTTATGGGCCCAGTTTTACAGTAGACCTGTGTTGTCAAGGTTACATAAGTAATTGTTGTGTCTGTTTTCATTACTCTGATCTGGGAAATTTCAAGTAGCAGTTTATTTTTAAATCGGGGAATTCGGAGTACACAGCGTCTTGCTTGTCTGGCTGGATTGTAAAAACCCATTGCGCGTGCGCAAACAGTTGTTATTTCTTTCTTTTTCAACCAACTTAAAAAAAGGTTCAAAATGGATATGATGAATGACAAGTGACATTATTTTGTGACGTTTTATTCTCTTATCATTACAAAATAATCTATCTTTGACCCTGGATACTACCTTATTATAGGACGTCGCCATCAGGACGGGACGGGACCATCCGCCATCAGCGGACAGCCAAGACGATAAATCATTGAAAATATATAACGATAAGAAAGAACTGATAAATGTTAACAAAAACAATTCCAAGTGAATCAAGGATAATTATAACGATATCTTATCAAGTGCGGCATCGAGTAGTGACACACATACGAGTATGATACGAGTATGTATGACTCACGCGTGATAATGACGCGTGTTTCGGTGTTTTTTGCAGAGATACTTATTGGAGGTTTATACTTTTATAGATTCAAAAGAAAAGTGTCAAAAGTGTCTACTGTTTTACGCAGAGATATGGGAATGGGTTCTTTGCTTTTACGTTAAGGCTCCAGTACACGTTGGCCAAGCACACTCGGCGAATCCGCTCGGCAGATTTTCGTGGTACTGTTCACACGTTCGCTTGTTTCATTCTGCGTTGGTCGTTAGATAAAAATGGACGTCAGGGCGATCGCCGCTGCAGTATACTTGTTATTGTGATAACAATCAATGAACCTAAATATTTGGAATCCTCATTACTTCATGACGCCATGTTCGTGAAACAATCGTTGAAGGAAACAATTAAGCGCGACACAACAGTATAGGTACTCCGTCCAACGCGTAACTATGAATTGAACACTCGGCCAACGTGTGATCGCTGTTTGCAGCTTGCGACAAATTTCTTTGATTTGTGCACGAAAAACCGACACTTATCGGGTCGTCGGCAAGCGTTGGCCGCAAACGCCAAATATATACACAAAACGGCCCTGTACACTTTGGCCGAATGCACTCGCCGAGTGCGCTTGGCCAACGTGTACTGGAGCCTTTACGTGCAACGTAGTGGCGTCATTTGTCAAACCAAATTAGACTTTATTATCACACACACTGAAACGCGGATACGTAGTAACGTACGTCTTACGTATCGCTTTTGAGGTAACCCTACTGGAGGTTACCGGGGTTGCTGACCGAAGATCCAAGAGGTAAGGTGCACGTCCTTATATATACCCTACCTAGCTGTTACCTTGCTGGTCTGTGTTCGTATATTTTCTTTATTTTTAAATCTAGCTATCGAAGGCCGCGCTCCTAACACGCGTGTCACCATTTTTTATTCAAGAAATACAATAAATTAAGCGAAAAATCCTAAAAAACCACAAACGCGTAAACCAGCCGCATTGACCCGCCGGGCCGCCCCCGTCCCCCCTTAGCTCGCTGTCTCGCTTCGACTAGCTAGAGTAAATTTGTGTGTGCCAAGCGGGAGCAAAATTTTGATTCTGAACTCAGGGTCAGATTCTCTCTATAAGAAGGTACTTAGGTATGTAATTCCAATCTCTTTGGTTTTTTATCTATTATCGCTTGTTTATATCTGTTGTGAATGTTGTGATTGTTGTGATAACATTCCTATCGTGCGTGAATCATCAGTACTTAGGCCTTACTTATCGACCAAAACCAATTTTAGATTAAAGCGACAGTGAGTCAGATTTTTGACGGGAAGTGAAGTGGTTTTATTAGGGTTTGCTTTAATTTATTAAAATTGGTGTAGTTTGGTGTTATAAATGCTCATTGCTCATGCTGATGAACAATATCTGAAGTTAAAGGTTGGGACACATCTGTCAGCACGGAACTGCATTTTCCTATGCTGCTATCCTTTTCTGTCGCTTAGAACAGTAATTGGCTAGAGCGTGTGAGAGCGACGGAACCGAACGCTTCAGTACCAGCCATGCTGAAGCGTTCCGTCTCTCTCTCTCTCGCTCTAGCATGCAGCTCTAGCAGCATACTTTTCACTTCTAATCGTCTCCGGAGGCAGGCAGAAAACGCGTGACTGCGGTGCGGTAGACCTATAAGACTGGCCTATATAGGTTTTTTTTATATTTGTACTTGAATGTTAGCGAACTAAGGAGGAGTAAGGCGATTCTCACATTGCCCCGCACTACGCAGCGAAGCGCGTGAATGCGTGTTCTAACGTTGCGTAAGTATCTCCGTTTGTATAGAAAACACGCACAGTCCAACACAGAAAATGCATCCAGAAAACGCAACATGCAGCGTGATGCGTGGCAGTGTGATAATCGCCTTAGAAAGGAACTCTTTCTTGAAGTAGGCATTTTCATCGCGCAAAACAGCCCCACGAAATGCATACAATTTTTAATCAAGTACAAATATTTCAAGGGGTGATTCAGTCCATTATCATCATCAAGGTCTTTTTTAGTCTCCACAGCCATATAAATATATCTGGTAGTACAGAGAGGGCTAGTAAATACTAGCCAGAGCAGTCAGATGATTTGGCCTACACTCTCCACGCTGGCCTGACGGGTTGGAGATTCAGTCCATCATTTCAAACAAATTTTCCTAACTAATTTATACGAGTAAATATACTATAATACCGAAATGTGAAAAAAAAATTATTTCTGTAACTTTCATTTAATCAATTTTTAAATTAAACAATTTATTTAACTAAAACTAAACTAAAATCTAAATTAAAAAACTAAAATAAAACTGTGTTTAAAAATCTAAATTTTGATCAATTGGCATGGTGCCAAGAACACTGGCTGCATTCCCGCGCTGAATGGCTACTGCAATTCTCTGCGCAAGATATGAGCCAGCCCAAAAATAATTTGTCTCAATTTGTCTCTCAATCTTTATTCTCATACAAATTGTAGTCGTCACGCTGATCTAGGTACCTACTGAGTCATAATCCTGGTTACGACATACTAATGTACTAAATTGAATTGAAAACTTAAAAAAATATCACAGTCAATCGAACAAAAATTTTTACTTACTCATATCCTGTCAATCTAATAAAGATTCAGTCAATAAAAGATTCTCTGTAGGAGGCCTCGTAACATAAATAGCGCAGTGCGGTGGCATAAGTTCTATGGCGGGTAGAGGTAAGGAGAACCATCTATGTGTATCCAAATGTGTCCGATTATTATGTTCTCTCAAGGTTTATCCTTCACGGACCTTTGAGGCTTGCATGGGGACACAAGTCCAACATGTAGAGGCCTTGTGAGAGATTTGCTATAGTTTGTAATGGAGCACTAACCAGGGCATGAGAGTAAGGACACTATGACAATGTACTCACTGACAATTCCCAGTAGGTGCAGGAATAATGTAAAAAACTACATTAGGACTATTGAGATGAAATGCTAGTGGATTGGAACATGGGCTATGGGAAGGACTATGGCACCTGCCTGACCAATGTTTAGAAACACGGATAAAATAGGCAGGTGGTGACTCGCCGCCTCAGTCAATGGGCCCCCGAAAAAAGGCTGCACGATAATGTGCAGCAAGGAGGGCAACACTTGTTGAGTGGCTTAAGGGTGGAGAGGTTGACTGGGCTTTAAACAACCATCATTTGCTCCCTTATTCTCTTTATTTAATTTGAAACTTAGGCTAGGTTTTGGTATACATTTATAAAAAGTATAATTTATATAATATAAAACATACTACAAAATATAAACATTTACAAAAACCTAACCTAGCTGCCCGCTGGCAGCGGATCAAGGCCCAAGCTACCGGCGGTTAGGGCCGCAGCGAGAGAAACCTCCTGACAATACGTGCCGTGTCCAGGAGTACTGCCTTCTGAATCTGACCCTTGATCCAGCCATCTAGCGAGAGAGTCTTAAGATGTTGGTCAAGACTTTTCGCTATAAGACCGTTCGCCGATACGACTATCGGGACAATGATCGTCGAATCCACATCCCACATAGCAGTCACCTCGTGGGCCAAGTCAAGGTACTTGCTAAGCTTGTCCTTCTCGGCCTTCACGAGGTTCTCGTCATGTGGGACGGTGATATCGACGAGCACTGCCTGGCGC
Organism: Acrobasis repandana; assembly: GCA_963576875.1. NCBI lineage: Eukaryota > Metazoa > Arthropoda > Insecta > Lepidoptera > Pyralidae > Acrobasis > Acrobasis repandana. The sequence goes on from OY756238.1 coordinate 9,330,129, forward strand.
ATCAATCGATCTGTCAGCACGATATCAGGCTTATTGGCGATAATAGTCCTGTCCGTGATGACAGATCGATCCCAATAGAGCGTGGCACGACCATTTTCAAGAACTGACGCCGGTAAGTACTTATAGTACGGTACCTCTGATTCTACAAGCCCGTATCGAAGAGCAAGCTGCTGGTGAATAATTCTGGCTACTAGGTTATGCTTGTGCAAGTACTCGCTGTTAGCCAGATGAGAACAACCGGAGATTATATGCCTGATCGATTCTCCGGGATGTCGACATGCTCGACAGACATCAACAGTACCGTCTTTCAGGATATATCTCCGATAATTGTTTGTCATCATGACTTCGTCTGCAATTGCACAGGCAAAACCTTCGGTTTCCCCAAATAGGTCGCCGAAACGTAACCAGTTCACCGATGCGAGCTGATCCACATCAGGCCCTGTTAAGGCCCGATAGATCCGCCCGTGGAGCTTCTTGCTCTTCCATACGTTCTTGCGATCCTCGGTACTTAGTACCGTTGGTTTGCGCCAGTTCTCTTTTGCCAAGGAGAGCGGCGTGAGGCCTTTTCTACTGCTACAACATCACGATGCAACTCACACTCATTGTTAAGAAAATATTCCCTAAGGCTGCACACCTCACGGTTGTGAAGATTCTTGGCGTTCAAAAAGCCACGACCACCATATTTCCGTGGGATGTACATTCTCATAACAGATGAGCGTGGGTGTAGCATAAGATGTGTTGTGAGCAGTAGGCGGACCATCCTATCTAGGGCATCCAGTTTAGTCTGAGTCCACCTTAGTATGCCAAAGGAGTAAATGAGTACCCATCACCCAAGCGTTGAAGGCCACCTGACAAAATTATTATTATTTATTTTTTCTTTTCTCAGCTTTTTGCTGGTTCTTTTTTAATATTTACGGGCCAACGCCAAGTAAATATTAAATTGACTTATATTTGTACAAGTGATTGGTTGCTGGTTGTAGCTGTTTGGGGTGGAAAGTCGGTTTCATCTACCTGCATAAACTTTCTTACTGTACGGCATGTGTTGAGGATAGCGGCTTTCTAGAGATCTATGTAAATATTTGGTTTGAGGTCTAATAGTTTCAAGCTGTTATGGAGATGTTTCGGTATTATGCCTGTGGTCGATAACACAATAGGCACAATATACACTTTGTTTTGTTTCCACATTCTCTGTATTTCATTCTGCAACTCCGTATATTTGTTATTTTTTCTGTGATAGTTTTCGTAACATTATGACTATTAGGTACGGCAATATCAATCAGGTATGTTATCTTATTGTTTTTATTCTGCAAGATGATATCCGGTCTATTGTAGTGTATTGTTCGGTCAGTTAATATAGCACGATCAAAATACATCTTGTGGGTCTGATTTTCTAGTATGGGTGTGGGTGTATATTTATAATATGGTGTGTGAAGGTCCTGTGTCAGTGAGTGTTTGAGTGCGAGTGCCTGGTGTTTTATGTTAGCTATCTGATTGTGTCTGTGTGTGTAGTCGGTTTGTGTGAGTGTGGAGCAAGCTACAGTTATATGCTGTATGGTTTCGGGTTGTGTGTGACATTTGCGGCATTTGTCGTTGAGGATGGATGGATCTCTTATAATGTATTTTCTATAATTTCTTGTATTTATAACCTGGTCTTGTATAGCGATAATGAACCCTTCTGTTTCCGGAAAAAGAGACCCAACTTTTAACCACTTATTTGACGCTTCGATATCCACATGAGGCTGTTCCAAGTCGTTGGGATGTCGGCCAAGCAATACTGTTTTCTTCCAGTCATCTATTTTTAGCATTTCTTGTTCTTTATAATTGTGTTGAGGCGAGTTATATTTATCTATTAAATTAAGTGAAAAGTGGTGTAAAGTTTTTGTCATTGTCTGTTATAGCTTTATGTATGTTACTATTGTGAGCTTTTCTGTAAAAGAAATGTCTTAGATCATATACTTGTTTATACCAGTAAAGCCTCCTCCTACCTCCATTTTGTCAGGTGATCGTTAGCCTCTCAATTGCTGATTTAGGGTGCAAGTAATTGTGCTTGGTAAAGGTGTTCCTAACGTAACGCTCAATGTTGGTCATATCGGTCTTGGTCCATTTGATAATTCCAAAGGACTAGGTTAAAATTGGGATCGCGTACGTATTAACTGCTTTTATTAATTTTTTTTCTACGAGCTGTGTTTTGCATATAATAGTGACTCTAGGTTTAAATTCTTAAGTTAATTTGTGCTTTATGTCTATATGATCTAATCCTTCTTGCTGATGATATCCTAAGTATTTGTATAGTTCGTTAGGTTCCAAGGCCAATATGACTTCACCCTCGTTTACGGTGTAGTTGCCTGTTTTTATTTTACCTTTAATAACATGAAGTGTTTTGTATTTTTCAAGTCCAAACTGCATCTGTATATCTTGGCTAAATTCAGCGGTTGCTTTAACTAGTTATTGCATTTCTTTTTTAGTTTTTCCGTATAATTTTAAGTCGTCCATGTAAATTAGGTGTGAAATGAGAGTTCGTGAGTCTTCGTGCTTAAGGCAATATCCTACATTCTGATTATTAAGCAAGATTATTATGATTATTATTATAGCTTTTTTTGTACATGTTCCACTTTTAATTAGTTACAGTTTTTCAGGGTATTTATCTCGGTTTTTTGGACATGCAGTCCCTTGAGGGTAAAAGCCTCCTCCATCCTTTTCCACTTTTCTCTATTCTTGGCTGTTTCCATCCATTTTTTTCCTGCCACTTGTACAATGTCATCCACCCATCTTTTTCTTGGTTTTCCTATCCTTCTTTTGCCCATTGGACCAAGCCATTTTGTGCCTTGATAAGTCCATCTCTTGTCTTTGCATCGTGCTATATGTTCGGCCCATTTCCATTTTTGTTCTAAGCAGTGCTCGAGGGCATCTGTTATTTTAGTTTTATTGTGAATATCCACATTTCTTATTTTTTGTATTTTTCTTAGTTTCAATATGGACCTTTCCATTGCATGTTGACAGGACAATATTTTGTTATGTGTCCGATAAAAAGCGTTAAATTATGGTGGCTTTAAATCATCATTGAACCCAAAGAGAATTTAATCACTACGTTTTAATTGAACCCATTTTAGAAAGGCGAAGTCAATAAACGAACGGTTTTTAAATGTTTAAAAAAATCGTTTAGTCACTCGCTTTTCAAAAATGGAACTTCAGATGAGTAAAATTGTACTAGGTATTTATTACGTATTCTGTGGTAAAAATTAAAGGATGCGCCAAAATATACTAGTTTTAATTTACACTTTACGCCCACTTGGACAGATTCACAAAAATTTACACACACTATCTTGCGATTAGCGCCATTCTGGAGAGATATGAAACTGGTATGGTACGAGTACTTTCAGCTGAACACTTTTGCATAGCAACATTTGCAACTGTTCCCTCATAAGAGATCAATTTTTGATTCATCATCATCAGGTCTTTTTTGTCTCCACTGCAGGAGCACGACCCTCTTTGTACTACCAGAGCCTCAGAGGATTTGGCCTTTACTCTCCGCGCTGGCGAGATAGGTCGGCCACACGGCAAATTTGATTTTTGATTCCTCCTTACCTTAAGAGGGCGCCTGATGTGGATAGTCTAAGTTTTGCTCCCGCTTCCACGCACACAAATTTACTCTAGCCGAAGCGAGACAGCGAGACCATGCGGGGTGGAAAGACCATGGTAGGTCATCAATGAGGCTGATTTTGGTTTTGAGGTTTTTTTCGTTTTACAAAAAATATTTAAGAGTTATTTAAAAACTAAGACATATTATGACTGCCTTATGTTTAATACAATTATAATCCAAAGTTACAAAGGTTAATTTATTGTATTTCTCGAATACCTACTTTCCGTTTTATTATAATTCTGAAGTGATTTAGAGGCAACTACTCAGTGTTTTTCTATCGAGAAAATTTTAAGCAATCGTGTTTTCGAAACATATTATGCATAGAGTTAGTCCTGAACTTTGCTGTGTTTTTATTTCAATTGAATATTTCGTTAATATTGATAATATTTAAGATCGCTCTAAGCACTTTAGGGTAGTATGGGCTCTTAACTCTACCCTCCATAGCAAGTATGAAGCCGTGGCCTGCCGTGATTACATGGTGTTCGATTTTATAATTAACATGTACTGAAATGGAATGACGTTGCTCTACAAAAATGGCGACAACATTTACCTTAGACTTTTCCATACAATAATCGTAGTCTAGCTTTTATTTAGAGTTTAAATGGCATGCCAGATTTTGGCAGTATTTTGTAACTAAGTAATTGCATTATACAACGTGTTAATGAAATAACGCAAAACCTCTCAGATGGTACCTAACCCCATGAAAGTGAACAACTTTTGTTCTACAACATTCCTAAAATGCCAAAAATAAAATTCGGATTTTTATTCAGCTGATCAGTTTGTAATAAAAATTCAATTTTTTTTTTGGTTACGTGAACTTTGTAGAACAAAAGTTGTTCTGTTTCATGGACTGAGTTACAACCTGAGAGGTTAAGCGTTATTTCATTAACTCGTTGTATACAGGCTGACTTTTTATCCACCTGCAAAATTTTTGAAGCAAGTTCAGTCCATGATACTGATCTACTTTCTATAAAAAAGTTATTAAAAATCGATAAAAATTTTTCGTCCTCCCATACAAAATCCGTTTGGCTGAGCGCTGATTTGTATGGGAGGACGAAAAATTTTTCAGTTCAGTATCATGGACTGAACTTGCTCCAAAAATTTTGCTAGTAGATAAAAAGTCAACCTGTATACGTAGGTGCCTATGCCTAGCCTAGCCTATGCCTAGATTTTCTATATGCCATTTCTTTGAAATTACAAAATACTGCGTAGTTCTGACCTTTTTGCAGAGTTTTAAAACATTGACGGAGGTACGGACGTACCTCAGACCAAATAAAAAAAAGTTTTTTTATTTGGTCTAAGCTCCGTACAATGTTCTCCGACTCTCCGTCTACGAGTTCGACTCGCACTTGACCGGTTTCTATTACTATACGGCTTTCGACTTTTTAGAATAAATAATAATAAATATAGCCACATTCAGTCAAAAAAGTATCGGGAATGGATGATTTGTTTATGGTTCCTCGTAGATGGTTCCAAATTCAATTTTATTGTTTTTTTGTTGCTGGATTGGCACTACTTTTTTTGGGCGCGGAGTTCGAAACTCGAACTCCGCGCCAAAATAGTACAAAGTTGCATCTGTTATTTAATACCTAGTGCTGTTTTAAGTTGTATCTGTATCATATCTAGTGTAAATCGAACAAAGAGTTTGTCTAAAATTTTGCATCGCCAATTGAATTTCGTGTTCGGAGTCACTGAAAAACAGTAGGCTTACGATACAATCAATCGACTATATCAAAAAAATGTGTCATGTTGACTGTTCTTTGACTATAGCGGTATGTATTGTGCACTAAGAGTTCTTGCCGGAAGGTCAAACTATAAATAAACGGGCAAGTGCGAGTCGGACTCGTACATGAAGGGTTCCGTACCACCGTACAATGTTTTAAAACGCTGAAGAAACACGTTTCTTGTATGACAAACCCCTTTAATTTTTAACTTTATCTTATTTTTAGTATTTGTTGTTATAGTGATCATAATCATACATAATCGGTAAAAAATTTCAAGTAAGTATCTAGGTAATGCCATTATAAAGATCGAGTTAAAAACGCTGAAAAAACACGTGTGTATGACGACCCCCTTTAATTTTTAACTTTTTTTATTTTTAGTATTTGTTGTTATAGCGGCCACAGTAATACATAATCGGTGAAAATTTCAAGTGTCTAGTTTAATAAATGTTTTGACGATTGGATTATTCGTTGGCGTAAGTGTATCGCTTCTGAAGGAGCATACTTTGAAGGTGATAAAATAAATATGGATGAGAACATTTTGTGTTTTATTGATCTTTTCCCGGTACTTTCTTGATAGAGTAGTATAAGGACAAATCACACTGATGAAGCTAGCCCCAAAGTAAGTTTTTTAAACTTGGGTTATGGTTTTAGAAAGTAGCTGCTAGGTAAGTATATTCTGTGTATGACTACTCTGTGTAGGTATTTCAAACATTTTCAAGTTGTGTTGTTTCAAGAGTGTTTTGTTCACATGTTTCCGCTCACATGTGACGTGCGTGACGTATTTAGATAGATAGAGGTAGGTAGGTATAATACCATAGGTATGTTTAAACACAATAAGTACTTACAGTTCGCTCGTACTTTTATCAGCAACCTGAAAATGCACTAACAAGTGATTGCTAATAAACTAATAAATGTCCAAAGGTGGTAGAAAAATGAGGTAAAACAGGCTTTACAAGAAAAGAAAGATTTCAAAGATTGGCAAAATAGTAAGGGGAGTCCCCTCGAGCAGCAAAAAAGAGAACTTTATTACGGATTTCTTTTTTAGGAAGAGAACTTTACTACAACGAAGAAATCCGTTGCTATTGCCAAAGCTGAATACCAAGAAAAGCTCAACCACGATTTAGACAACCCTAGTGACCAAAAATTACTGTACAGATTAGTGAAAATGAGAGAACGAAAAACTCAAGATTTAGCCTACGTAAAATGTGTAAAAAATGAAGCAGGAAAAATTCTAACGAAGGATAGAACTATTAAACGTAGAAAATAAATGGGATAGAGTGTTGGATGAGACTGAAGATAATTTATCAATAATAGATGAAATATGTATAGACGAGGTTAAAAACGCAGTGAAGAACATGAAGAACGGTAAAGCAGTAGGTCCAGACTATATTCCGGTGGAAGTATGGAAGATCCTGAGCGTGGATGGTTTCAAGTGGTTAGCTTTATTCTTCAATAAACTATTGCAAGAATGCAATAGTTACTTAGTGCCCATTTTTAAGGGGAAAGGTGATATTCAAGACTGCAACGGTTATAGAGGAATAAAACTAATGTCTCACACAATGAAAATATGGTAAAAAGTAGTAGAAAAAAGAATAAGGACGGAAACTAACGTCACAGAAAATCAGTTCGGTTTCATGCCTGGAAGAGATACAACGGACGCCATATTTGCCTTGCGACAGTTAGTTGAAAAGTACAGACGTGCACACAAGAACCTGCACATGGCGTTCGTGGACCTTGAAAAAGCTTATGATAGGGTGCCGCGAAAAGTTTTATGGTGGGCTATGAAAAAGAAAGGAATACCTGATAAATACATAAATTTGGTTCGCGCTATGTACAATAAATCTGTCACGAAAGTAAAATCAGTCGCCGGAATCACAGAGGGATTTGGAGTAACAGTCGGCTTGCATCAGGGTTCAGCTTTAAGCCCTTACCTCTTCCTGCTAGTAATAGATGCTCTAACATCAGCCCTATAGGGAGAGGCACCCTGGTGTATGCTTTTTGCAGATGACATAGTACTGATAGAGGAGGAGGGTACAGTTTTGCAGAGCAAGTTAAATATGTGAAGGCACGCCCTGGAAACATTGGGCCTTAAAATTAGCAGAACCAAAACAGAGTATCTGTTCTGCGATTTTGGCGGAGTTTCGGGAGACGTGACCCTTACCATTGACAACAATAGAATACCAGTTTGCCCTGATTTCAAATACCTAGGCTCGTTGCTCCAAAACGACGGAGAAATTGACAGAGATGTGAAACGTCGAATCAACGCAAGTTGGCACAAGTGGCGGGAAGTTACTAGCATAATATGTGACCCAAAATTACTTCTAAAACTTAAGGGCAAAATTTATAAATCCGTGATACGGCCGCTAATGTTATACGGCTCAGAATGCTGGGCCACAAAAGTGCAGGACGAGAAGGACGAGAAGAGGAAATTCTGCGGAAATGAGGATGTTGAGATGGATGTACGGGGTGACGCGGATGGATAGGGTGAGAAACGTATATGTAAGAGGTAGCTTGAAGTTGGCCCCGATAACAGACAAGGTAAGAAGTAAGAGATTGGCTTGGTTTGGCCACGTAATGCGAAGGGAAAGACAACATGTAACGCAAAAAACACTTAATATGCTGGTTAACGGACATACAGGTAGGGGAAGACCAAAGAAGAGATGGATGGAGTGCGTAAAGCATGACATGGATATAGTTGGAGTGGATGAAGGAATGACGAGTGATAGAGGGAAATGGAGGGATAAGACATACTACGCCGACACCAAATAAAATGGGAAAAGGCAAGGAAGATGATGTTGCAAGGTTGGGTAAGTGCAGTGCAGGGCTTACCACCCAGTGAACTTAGTAGACCGAGCGAGCGAAGCGAACGAAGCGTCTTAGGTTCGAGATTGACCAAGAAAGTGTAAGTAAAAGGGAGTGGTAATTTTAAGATCTTTATGTACCTACCTACATTTTATGCAAATAAACGTATTGATTGATTGAAAGGTGTTGTCCGTCTGTCTGTTCTCGTCTACAGGTCGCATTTTTAAACGGATTCTCTTGAAATTTTGTGAATTGGATCGATTCAGTTTGTCGAAATTTTCTAAAATGCCGGAAATATCGGTTGAATACCTACTTAAAAAAACATATTTCAGTAATTTCGAAAAATGTTCAAAAATGTCATAGAAATTTTTTGTTATAGGTATTTTGACTGAACAAATTTTTTATCTTCAACGTGTTGGGGGTGACTCGGTGTCTCTACAGCTCACACACAGAACTATTATAAGTATTTACCTACCCCATAGGAACATTTTTTTTTAATTATTTTATTGCACGCCTCATAAGCGAAGCGCATGAGGTAGTGCTCTACTCTCGCCTTACAAAAATCAAGTGATTTTTTTAAATAAATGTGTCTATTTATTTCTATCGCACTTGTACAATAATATTTACACATAAATGTCAAGGAAAAACACTAGTTTCAACACTTATGACATTTTTAAAAGACATTTTGCCTTTTAAATAAATAAAAACAATGTTTAATAAAATCATTTTGTGGACGTCCGTGTGTCTGTATGTATGGAAACTGGCGTGGTCACGATAACTCCCGAAAAACTTATCTGATCAAGTCCATTTTTTTTTATACGCTTCAGTATTATCCAAAACTAAGTCCTTTCGAAGATCACGGTCTAATTCAATGTAGTTTGATCGTAATTTCAATTTAATTGTGAAAAATGAAATTATGAGGCGTGCACTTTTGGATTTTCCAAACTTATTTAATCTTTATTGTCCATCAAATACAAATTGTACAGAACAATAGGCGAACTTAACGCTAAAAGCGTTGTTGTTGTTGAAAAATTATATCTTGTTTATTATGAAAAGGATCAGAAAACAGGTAAATGTGTGTTACAATGCTCATTGCAAAGGAATTTACACAAAATGCACTGTACTCGTAGTTACTTACTTACAAGCAAACCGGTAAACATGGTTAGACTTAGACCCAAGAAATACTGGCTTGAAATTGTCAAGACGATATGCGTGCGAGCCAATGGTCTTACTTAACCAAAGATGCTCAGGACCACAGATCTGCCTGTATATACTAGATAAAGAAAGTCCTTCAATTTGTATGAAACCTGGCGTGCCAATTTTCAATACAATATTTAATAAGAAATTCACTTACAAACGGAAGGAATCTTCTTTATTACTTACTCAAACGTTTTTCGACAAGTTTCTACGGCTCAAAACGGCAGCTTTGGGTATTTTACAGTAGAGAGCTCAATTTCCGATCTAATGAATTGACGTTAGATCGACACGCAAACTCATACAAAGGCTGTGTCTATCTTGATCCATGTTCTGTGCTTAAGACCGTGCGAAGTAAAAAAGTAAAGGCCGGAAAGCGAACCCTAGGCTTCTCAGGATTACAGCTGAGAATGCAACTGGGAGTACGCCAAGATGAGAGAGAGACTATCTCCTCTTGAAACATGGATTGGATCCATGACCATCTGCTCCGCTGTGCGGCCCTGCGCGTCAGCAGTTATCAAGAAACATGACATGTAACAATGCCACAATGTGCACAAATAGCATGCTGAGTCATCGACCAGACAATGTGCATATTACATGTCTGTTATTAAAACAATCAGGTAGGTATTTACAGTATATGACACTTCTGCAATATAGGTAGGTACCTAATAAATAGGGACACGTTACATCACACAGATTGAGCTAGCCCTAAATTAAATTCAAACTTATATTACACAAGGAATACTAACTCAATTTATATTATACATCCGTGGCGTAATAGTTAACACGCTAGTCCGCCACTCTGGAGGTTCTGGGTTCGATCCCTAGCCAGGGCAAGATGGAAAACGGCCTTTTTCAAACTGTCCTGGGTCTTGGGTGCTAAATAAGAACTGAAAACTTTGAGCTTAAAATTTTTATAAAATACCGTATTTTAAAGTGGTGGTTACTGTGGCAAGACAGCGCTGTAAGAGCGGTGACGTAGTTTTGGAATTTTTTTTTTGATGCCAAAAATTCTAGTGCTCTCAATAATTACATAAATCATTACCGCTTACAACACACATTAAAGAAATTGCAGAAGCATTTTTTTTAAGAAAATATTTCGGTAAAACATCAGTAACGGGTTCTGGGTTCGATCCTCAGCCAGGGCAAGTTGGAAAATGGCCTTTTTCAAATTGTCCTGGGTCTTGGGTGTTTTTCTACTTATTTATGTTTTTATTATAAAATATAGTATTGTTCAATCAGTATCCCATAACACAAGTTTAACTTTACTTAGTCTTACTTTGGGGGCCCCAAAGTAAGTTTAATTGGGGCTAGCTCAACTCAAGTTTGATTTGACTCCATCTGTATTTATTCATTTTATTTTAATATCACAGGTTGACTGGAAGAGATCTATACAGGATAAGTTCGCCATTGTATATTTGCTCTTACGAGTTTTGTATTTTATTTGCATGTTTTTGGTACAATAGAGTTATTACAAACACAGTTCTTACACTATGTGAAAAATTATTTAAAAATAATTAGAACAGACACTAAAATAGCTATGGCCCTGTATACCAAAAGCCTGTATAACAGAGCGGCTTCTGAGATGGTTTTAAACCCGGCCCTTATACGCGTAGGTACGAGATTGCCCTCAAACAAAAATAAATTTTGTGATAATCATTTACCTAAAGCTTCGATATTTGTGTTGAAACGCCACATGGCTGTGTGCCAAGTCCAATGAAATGGCTGACGGTCAGTGAGTCATTGGCCAATGAATGTCAACTTCAATCGGATTATCACACTTTCCTGCTGCTTACGTGCGTAAGTCGAATCGCCAAATTCTGGGAAAAACGTAACGGGTAAAGGTAAACAGTAACGGGTTTTGCCGCGATTTAAATCTACAGATTTTGTGTAAGTATAAATTTTTTCAAATAAGGCAATAATGAAGGCAAAGAAATATTTTTCATATTTCGACCCCTAAGTTCGACCCTTTGAGAAAGTTGTTCAGTATTATGGACTTTGAATTTACCCTTAAAATAGTTCCAGTTAGACGTTATATCTAATTATGTTTTAAGTTTTTCACAGTACTCACTCATTCACCCACACACACCATAACGTCACACGCACTAATCCCATTTGTTGGTCATGGCTCTGCAATGTAGTTTTGGGAAATTTATAAATACATAGTTTGTAAGATAACTTCACTTAGAAGCTTTAAGAGCTTGCTCTTGTCGGTGGAGTTAAGAGGAGATGCCTCCATTCCTCTCTTCTCTCTGCCATGTTTTTAATGTCTTGGTAGGACCTTACTCCTTACCCTTTCTTAATTTGTTGGAAAAACTTCATCCTTGGTGGAAGACCAATTACCTTCCCTTAGTAAGTATTATATAAATCATAAACAGTCACCGCTTCTCAGACACGAAAAAAATATTATTGCTTCTTTATCGAGTGGGGTATCAATAATGTAATATAAAATATATAAGTTACAAAAACAACAATTAGAGCGGTTGTGCACCAATCCGAATCCGAACCATATTCAAATCAAATCCAAAACGAGAAAAATTCGGACGGAAAATTCTTGAGCAGCGTCTGTGCACTGCAGCCGAATCCGAATCGAATTCGTGAATTTCAAGGCCACCGATTTCGTTAGTGCACCACCAGACTTTGATTAGAGAGGCCGCATTCACTATGTGTCCTGCATTTAACCGCCGTCAGTTGCTGGCACTATTATAAAACTTATTATTTATTTACCCCAATCAAAAATAATATAATTACTAACGTAACAGATACCCAAAGTCATACTAGCTATTGGAGGGTCCGTAGGTAGACGAATGCAGAGGCAACATGAAAACAGAAAAAGATCGCAGCACACGCGACTAGCAAATCCCTGTATTTATTTAATAGAAAGTGTTAAAAACCGTCAATAGATGGCGTTTTCGAGAAAAAAACATATGGTTAGGCTAGGCAAAGAAAGATCTTGGACAAAATATTTTAGAAGACATACCCATTTTAAACTTTTATTCAGTGACTTGTAAATTCTCAGACATTCGTCACTGCATAAAATGGTTCGATTCGGTCCGCTAGGAGCCTCACCGACAATAGATAGCGTTTATGTTTTATATTTGTCGCTTTTATTTTTACGATAAAACGTGTATTTTACTAAGTATTACATTTACAACAAATTTTATTCACGTAAATAACGCAATATTTGTAATATATCCCAACTATAAAGGCCCATTTACACAGTGCAAGTTTCTTGCCTGTTGCATACAATTTTATTGAAGCAATAAATGATTTGTATGGCTGACGCGGACGTTCTGTTTAGACTATGCAAGTTTTCTATTGCTTCAATTTAATTGTATGCAACAGGCAAGAAACTTGCACCGTGTAAATGGGCCTTAATATATGCATATTTTAAATGTCGCCTGTTTTTCATGCAAACATTTACAGGGCTTCTAAAAAATAGAATGCTCAATTGGTCGTTTACGTCATATGCTCATTGGACCAGCAGATAAGGTGACTTCTGTAGCGATTGCTTGATTCAAAGTAAGATTCTCAGCCGTGGTGGATTTTTTTTAGCATTTTTTAGTGTTCCGTACCCAAAGGGTGCAAACGGGACCCTATTACTGTGACTCCGCTGTCTGTCCGTCTGTCCGTCTGTGTGTCCGTCTGTCTGTCTGTCCGTCAGTCACAGGGTTATATTTCTTGAACCGTAATAGCTAGACACTCACCGATTATGTACTCGTATTACTGTGGCGGCTAAAACAACAAATACTAAAAATAAAAAATAGTTAAAAATTAAAGGGGGTCGTCATACAAGAAACGTGTTTTTTTAGCGTTTTTAACTTGATCTTTATAATGGCATTAACTAGATACTTGAAATTTTCACCAATTATGTATTACTATGACCACAATAACAACAAATACTAAAAATAAAATAAAGTTAAAAATTAAAGGGGGTCGTCATACAAGAAACGTGATACTTCAGCGTTTTAAAACATTGTACGGTGGTACGGAACCCGTCATGTACGAGTCCGACTCGCACTTGCCCGTTTATTTCATTATATATAACGTCTAAGGAAATATACTGGAACTATTATATATTCAAGGGTGAATTCCGTCCATGCTACTGAACAAATTTTCCTAAGGAACACGTCATATCGAAATATGAAAAATATTTTTTGGCTTTCTATACAAACTCGGATCAGCTGATCGGCCAATTCATATGGGGGACCAAAAATTATTTTTCAAATCTCGTTATAGGACCTACAACGTGTAACAAAAAGGGGGTATTAATCTGAAAGGGAGTTAACGTACTAACCAATGTGAACAACTTTTACTATGGGACCATCCCAGAAATCGCAAAAAAAAATCTTCAGCTCCATACATTTTATTTAAATTTGTATGGAGCTGAAATTGTTTTTTTTTTGCAATTTCAGTCATGGTCCCATACTAAAAGTTGTTTAAATTGGTTAGTACGTTACTCAGTGCCATATAGCAAGAGTAGCAATTGCTACGGGCCCCGCGCTAAAAAAGGGGCCCCGCATTCTCAAATCCGCTCACCTAGATCGTTCTTTTTTTGTTTTATCGTAAATGGGCAACAATTTTGTCAACTTCAAGTTGCCCAAAGGCAGATACGTAGCTTGTTGACTGCCATTTTATTGCTTCAGCAGTAGTGGCCTAACGGGGTGGCGAGCAGGGTAATCGCCCAGGGCCTCGCTCTTGCAGGGGCCTCGCGCAACAACCCGAGCTGATTTATTTTTATTCATTATATTCGTCCCGTCCCGTCGTCGCCAGAAATAACGGGCTGTACAAGGCCTCGCAACAAAAAACTCAAGCCCGGAGCCTCGCAATGGTTTAGGAGTCGCTGCCACCGAGCTCCCCATTCAGATCAGGGGCCTTTTCGGTAGAATTTGCTACGGGCCCCGCGCTTCGGATTGATAGTACGTAAGTACATATCTCAATAGGTTGATACCCCGTTTTTGTTACACGTTGTACCCTTGTCCCTTGGGGAAAGTTGTTCAGTATCATGGACTGAATCCACCCTTGAAATAGTTTCAGTATATTTTGTTAAACCCTGTATAATGGAGGAGGATGAGTGGGTAAGGTAGGCTGGTAGTTTAGTTACTAATAATGACACATTTTAATGTTTTATGTTGTTAGGGTTCCGTACAAAAAATGAAAAAATGGAACCCTTATAGGATCACTCGTGCGTCTGTCTGTCTGTCTGTCCGTCCATCTATCATAGCCAATTTGGACCGAATCAGGTGAAATTTGGTAGGATGGTGTAATCCTATGACCCAACCAAACACATAGGTATGTGCAAAGGAAATAAATATTTTTTTAAAATAAGGGGGTCATTTTCGGGGGACAAATTAGGAAATTGAAAAAGAAAAGTTTTGCAAACCTTACTGTGTCATAATTAATTATATCAAATGAAATGTTTGCACGTACGTGTGGTTCCGGGTTAGAATAGGACCACTCTATCTCTTCCTCTGGATGTCGTAAGAGGCGACTAAAGGTCTTAAGCACAAACATCTCGTGCTACATTTGCATTCCCAAGGAGGGTTAACGTCGGGCGGCAGCCGGTTGTAAAACTTTTCGCACAAATACGTTCTCGAAGACGGTTGACGACGGGCAGGCGGCCATTCGTAAAATTACAGCCAAATCATTTTAACTGTTCCGGCATTTTCTTCTTCACTTGGCAAAGTCTTTGGCATCCTTGAGTGACCATTGACATGCTTGTCATTTGGAGAAGAAAAAGCGGGAAAGCGCACCCCAGGCTCCGAAACAGCTTAGCTGAGGATGCAACTGGGAACGCCCTTAGATGAAGAAGAAGAATTATATCAAATGAAAGGTCTCAAATATATTTTTGTTATAATTGTAAAATAAATATGTAGTTTGATTTTGCTCATGACAGAAGACGAAAATCCACCCCCCATGATCTCCGAAACTATTATTGAGCCTAAAATTTTGAAAAATATACAAAGTTTAGTACATTGATTGTAGTTGTTGTACGGAACCCTCCCCACGCGAGCTTAACTCGCACTTGGCCGGTTTTTTTTATTTAGGTAGGTATCTTGTTCATTAAAATCTTTTCATAATCAGATACAATTACGAACCAGGATTACCATATACAACACAAAGAATTGAGTTTACCATCTTGTACATATAAGTACCTATAGTAGTATAGTAGGTAGTACGTCTCGCGCGAGAGCGTATTGTTCGTCCGCCGTAACCGCCGTAGCCTAGGCAAGATGTTGCCGTTTCTTGCGCACAAAACGGCAACGTTTACGTGATGCGACTGTCGTCGAGATGACCGTGCGCAAAGTCACAAAAAAGAAATATTAGGTACCAACCATTGGTACCAACCACAAAAGTGTAGACAACGCCATCTAGTAACTTTTTCAAAAACATTCACATGAAACAATAACAGGTAAATTGTGCTTTTCTGTACACGTAATTGAATTTTGTAAAACTGGCAAATAAATGGTTGAATATGCTTTAAAAATTGTTATTGTAATTCATATAAGATATATTTAACCAGTAAGAATATTATTTTATCCAAATAATGGTTATAAATTATTTTTATTTTTGAATTGAAACCTATGGCGCCATCTAACGGTGGTGGAAGAGAATCAATTAATCATTTTACTAGAGGATAATACCCCATGCTAACGTCCCATGATGGGAACATACGAATTGACACGTCTAAGTTTACGTTTTTTGCTGGCAAATATTTGTAGACCTAATTATATGTTAAACTAAGCAATCAGACATCAAACGCGATGTCAACATATGGACACCCATATAATATATTTACCCATTAGAGAGGTTTTTTTTTGACTGCTCATTTGAAGTCCAAAACTACTGATTTCGGGGTTCGTCCCTTAACAAAAGATATTTGTATTGACGAGTTCTTTAATCCCTCATCAACTTTTTATAACATTTTCCATAATTAGCATGCCGGGTATTTACCCCAATCTACCCGTTGTATGGGAACATACAAATTGACATGTCTAAGTTTAAAGTTTTTGCTGGCAAATATATTTTTAACCTAGTAATATCAAAGTAATATCTATTCACAGTGGTTATATTAGCAATATGGTGTAATTAACTCGCGTCAAAACGCAGCATCTTTTCGTTTAGACACCTACAGAAATCCATTGCAAGCCAATTTTATCCTTATGACTCTGGACAAACGATTCATAATACACACAAAACCGACTAAAATAGACTCAGCGAGCGACGCGCTAGGGTTGACTGGTACAAGAAGCCACTATCGCCATTTAGCGGCTTAGCGCACCGTATTATCGGTCTTCCATGCTGGTCTGGGAGACAAGAATAAAACTTAAATATAAATAAATAGAAATATGTAAGGACAAATCACACCGATTGAGCTAGCCCCAAAGTAAGTTTAAACTTGTGTTATGGGATACTAACTTAACGATACTATATTTTATAATAAATTATTTTATTATTAATTATTTTATAATAGATTGGCGGAACTAGCGTGTTGACGATTACACCACGGAGGTCATAGCTACTTCTCTCCCCGCGCAAATCGTAGAAGCCGATCGAAGGAATGGGCGAAAATGCAAATCATGTTAATAGGCGATGCGGCTAGCAACCCATCACTATTTTGATTTGTTTTTCCACCTTCTCGCCCACCATCACGCTAAAAGTTGCCTTTGAGTATTGTGGCCCTGGGCTCTCTTAGAGCCGCAACACTTAAAATTCTCTGTCTGCCCCATTAGGGATAAAGGCGTGATAGTTGTATGTATATATCATCGTTTGGTAGTAAACCTGTATGTCGCGTCGCGGGCAATGCGCAGCCAACGTAGACGAATAAGCCATAGACGAAACGAAAGCTATCGTGTTAGGTGGTAGACCCGACTGGATTTGCCACCGCACTCGTAGTGGTTATACAAATCGTTTATCCAGAGTCATAAGATTGAAATTGGCCTGCAATGGATGTCTAGGTATCTAAACGTAAATGTGATGAGTTCTGACGTGAGCTAAATTTAAACCTCCGTGGTGTAATGGTCAACACGCTAGTCCGCCAATCAGTAGGTTCTGGGTTCGATCCCCAGTCAGGGCAAGTTGTAAAATGGCCTTTTTCAAATTGTCCTGGGTCTTGGGTCTTTATCTATATATGTATTTATTATAAAATATAGTATCGTTGAGTTAGTATCTCATATCACAAGTTTAAACTTACTCTGGGGCTAGCTCAATCAGTGTGATTTGTCCCTATATATTTTTATATTTATTGATATCGCTAGCCACATTGAGTAGATATTTCTTTGAATTTCTTTGCTGAGTGAACCTTCTGTACGTGAGTACTAGTACCTATTCTGTGGTAGTCATGACGCGAGCTAGACTTGCACACGTCCACATAGACAGGTAGGTAGGTACTCAATATTATAATAACAAAAACAAACAACTTTTTTGCGGTCGGCTCTTGGTCTAAGTACGACAAGCGAAACACAAACAACTCTAATGAATGAAATATAATAAAACATGTGCGAAATATTTAACCAGCTAAAACAAAGTCTTTAAAGTAGATACCGAATTCTATAGGATGTACTTAGTAGGTACATACCATTTCTTTTGCTAGGGAATAGAAAAGGTCCTAAGTAGGTGGGTTAGGTACCTACTTATAGCGAAACAGATCGTCAATCTCAAACCAAACATCAGAAATTCGAAAGAATAATTTATGTATTTTTAGCCTACTTTTTATGTTTCTCCATTTTTAAAACTACCGGATCGGTGGAGTACCTAGGCGACGAACAAAGCTTGGGCGTGCGTCACTGCTCGCACCGTGAGCCCCGACTGAACTGAATTAACCACCCGCAGTGGCCGCCGCGCGTAGGAAAATTTTTATACCTACACGGGGAGCGACACAGGCCTGATTTAATATAGCTAATTTAGTGATTTTAATCTTTTTCATTAATATTTGAGATATATTATTTTTTTAAATATAAGATAACCTTTTTATACATTTCTACAGATAATTAGAGGACTCGCACTCGTTTATTAATAAATATTTCAATCTACCCACCAAACGGGTAGATACGGGTATTTACCCGGTGCATATCGGTTGTATATCCAAGCGTGGGTAAAGTAATACCCGGATATGCCCATCTCTAGTGACAACGTCCGGTGTTCGTAACCAATATTACCTACTTAAATAAAGGTCATTAATTATCTATAATACCAAACTATCAATAGTACTCAGATACTATCACTATCACGTCTTTATCCCTAACGGGGTAGACAGAGCCTAGGGCGGTAAAGCCCAGGCCACTTTTAGCGTAATGGTGGGCATGAAGGTGGAAAAGGGAAATCATAATAGTGATGGGTTGCTAACCGCATCGCCTATTCATATGATTCAGATTCTCGCCCATTCCCTCAATCGGCTTTTACGATCTGCACGGGAAGAGAAGCAGCTGGTACATTCTATGTTTTTTCTTTTCTCCCAGACCAGCAAAGAAGAACTATAAATAGTATCGATTGTTATAGCAATAGCAGAAACATTATCAATAACACTGTCGATATTATACATTAATTTCTATATTTTCGGAAACACTTTCGGGCGAGACAGGACAGTAGGCGGGGCGTGCAACGTGTGCTTCCCTCCCCGTACCTCACCCGAAATTCGAATATGAATCGAATTCGAGTGGGTGCACAGCCGTACGTACAATTTCTACGGCGGCCAATTCGAGTCGGTTTTGATCCGAAATAAAAACGACCCGAAGTGAGAATTCTTGGTTTGAATACGAATTGGATTTGAACCGTTTACGACTAAGTGCACACGCGTCCATATAATCACTAGGAAGGCCAATTCGAGTCAGATTCGGATTTGATTTGAATATGGTTCGGATTCGGATTAGTGCACAACCGGTCTTACGAGTTAAAAAAATATTTTTCTTTTTTTGTTTTTAATTCTGTTTAATAAACCTTTTCTTTCTTTGTTACAGATGAGAACCAAAGAAACACAGTACAAGTACAGTACGCCCAATGGCAAATGAATGACACTATTTCGGGCCGTACTTTTACGCATTTCCTCTTCCTCATCGGCGGGCAGTTATTCAAATGGCCAGACATCGAGGAAGGCCGCGTGGCGCATGGCTAGAATGATAATGTTTTAAATTGCCCCTCGTTATAGTAAGCACGGTGACTATATATATATATATATATTATGTCACTGTTGTTTACTACATTTTGGGAAGAGTAGGTACTGTGGTTTTAACCGTCAAAAAAAGAAGGTTCTCAATTCTCTAGTATTTTTTAGGGTTCCGTACCCAAAGGGTGCCAACGGGACCCTCTTACTGAGATTCTACTGTCTGTCCATCGAATCGTTGAATTTTCATCGATTATGAATGTATTACAGTGGCCGCTATAACAACAAATACTAAAAATAACTACGAATAATATTCGTAAAAAAATAAGATAAAGTTAAAAATTAAAGGGGTTGCCTGTCATACAAGAAACGTGTTTTTTCAGCGTTCGGAGGTACGGAACCCTTCATGTACGAGTCCGACTCGCACTTGACCGGTTTATTATGTTTGTTGTACTTCAGAAGTCCTTCATCTTATAAAACAGTTATAAACATTCTTTACGTCAGATGCCTTTAAGCAGCTCCAAAAATCTGACAACGTGTTGGAACACACTCGATATGAAGAAGAAAAAAAACCTGCCAAGTGCGAATCGGAATCGCGCAATTCAAGTATGGCCTTAATACTAGATATGAATTTATATAGATAGCTCATGAATTTTTCGGGTCCAGTGCTGGCCCCATCTGAAATAAATTATTTGAAAGGAAATGAAGATATCATGCCAAAAGTGGCCGTTTTTCGCAAATGTGCGAAGAAAAGCTTCACGGCCATCAAGTTCACATTCATAAAATAGTTTGAAGGGTTATCTAGGGCTTACTAGAATAAAATTTTAAATGATATCTCCGTTTCTTTTTTAAATCATTTATTTCAAATCAAATGGGGGCAGCACTGGTCCCCCGCCACTACGCCACGGCCGCCAAGGAGGTCGTCTAACTAACCAACAAATTTTTACTCGACTTATGTACAGGGTTTTATATCATAAAACACTTATGGCCTGCCCCGGCTTCGCACGTCTTATACAGGTAAATTACCCCAGAGAAGGCTGGATGGATTATAAAGGAAATATTTTAAAATCCTTTAACAAACGTTCGCCCTGGGAACCCCAATAAAAACTAATTTAGCATCGTTCTTGTTATATTGCCTCTTCAAGCTGGCTGGCTTTTTGCTGGCTTTTTTGTGCTATTTGGTCTCATTTAGGTATGTGGGTTTTGCATAATTTTTCTTGTATTCTTTTTTATGGATGTTTACGTTTTAGAAGTAGGCAACTAACATTACACTTATGTATGTGTATATATGTAGATATGTACATATTTGGCGTGTGTATTTAATTACATAGGTACTACCACTGACGCCTACCACTAATAAATTTATTTCTATAAAAGATTCGTTGTGAATTTCTTATTAAATATGAATTGAAAATTGGCACGCCAGGTTTTCATATAAATTGGTTGGACTTTCTATAACTAGTAGTATACAACGTGGAAGGGACATAGGTACCCGTAATAAATCGAAACACGGGCTATACTAGATCGCTATAGTATAATGAAATTAAATAAAATAACAGTCAAAAAACAAAAAAAAAATTCGACATTCCCATACAAATCGCCCGGACGGCTGAACACTTGCATGGAAATGCCGATTTTTTTTAATACCGTGGTTTGATTTATTACAGGTATGCCCCATCCACGGGCATTTCCATACAAAAGTGTGCAGCCGCCCGGGCGAATTGTATTCGAATGTCGATTTTTGGTTTTTTGACTGTTATTTTAATTTCATTATACTTTAGTGATCTAGTATAGCCCGTGGTTCAATTTATTACGGGTATGTCCCTTCCACGTTGTACACATGAATGAGAAACAGTATAAAAATGCTATGAACATTCCAAACGATCTAGATTATGTCATGTCACGGTCTGAATAAAATTTCAGTTTAATTAACGTTCAAGGCCGGAGATACGGTTGTCAAATATTTCCACAGATAACTGCAGCGTTTGCTTGCTGGGCAGGACTAGTTTGCGGCCTTGAAAGTGCCTAAACTGGTCCAGTACAACCCGTCCCAGCAAACATTGCATGTTATCTGTGCAAATAGATTACAACGAGCATCTCACCCATAAAATAAAGACATACTACCTGTTTCCCACAGAGGTAGGCAGAGACTATGGACCACCACTAGCTACGATCCTGACAGCTTTATCTACACTCATCACTCTTCATGCATGCCCGCCGGTTATGGGTACTTTTGATCTGACCTCTCCTTTGTACGATCGTCGAAGAAGACCTACTCTTACACTCATTTGCTTCAAAAACCTTTTTAGTAAATCTAGTTTCGTTCATCAAAATAGAAATATTACAAAGAATCAAATATTTATTTAGTAACTAGCTGTGCCCGCGAATTCGTTCGCGTGGTTGTCGGAACGTAATGTTACTCGTATATAGCCTAAAGCCTTCCTCTATAAATGGACTACCTAACAAAAAAAGAATTTTTCAAATCGGGCCATTAGTTCCTGAGATTAGCGCGTTTAAACAAACAAACAAACAAACTCTTCCGCTTTATAATATTAGTATAGATTATGCCTCAGGCACTTTTTTTACATGTCAATAATTTTAGCATACTAACGTGTAATGTTTATTTTTAAATAAAGTATTAAATTTTTAAAGAAACCTACTGATACGCGTTCCGCAAAGATCACTGCTGAGAAGAAACTCTCTGACACAGTGGCACAGGTCGCCTACTCGCCAAAAGGGCTTTGTAAAAAAAATAAAATGCATTAGGCATTAGGAGCGTCGTTTTTGGAGCAATTTAAGTCCGTGATCAGTACCGTCTTCTCCACAACACGGGGCCCGTGCCTAGGGCCCCCATTCTCAGGAGGCCCCGCAGGACCGACAATTTCTCTCACACATTTATTCTCAAAACATTTTTGTCGGGCACTTTTTTCACAAATCAGTAATCTTATTATAAGGTTTTTTTTATCTCATTTAGAAGGCATATATCATATCGATGACTGCGCGTATTCCTAGTGTACTAATTAATAATATTTCTGAACGCATCCTATCTAATTTACTAAGAACACCATCTAGCGATCACTTACGCAATCACTCCGATTCCAAAGTCAAGGACCCCAAAAGGATTCAAAAGGGTCCCAAATTTTGTGTGCCCAAGGGCCCTAGCCTAGTTTAAGACGGCCTTGTCCGTGATACTGTTTTTGTAGGCTTAGGTAATGACCTAATCCTAATCCTATAAAAACTATAAACATATAACAAATGATAGTGTAGGATGAGAATAAATGTAAAAAAAAAATACTGTGAACATTCCATAGTCTGGCGGACGACCTTGACAGTGCCTAAACTGGTCCAGTCCAGTTCAGCGAACATTATTGCATGCTATCTCTAAAATTGATCTCTCCAATCAAAGATACATAATCCAATTATTATCATTAGTTGTTAAAAGTACTTTATGATGTTATAATAAATATAAATATATAGGGACATATCACACTGATTAAGCTAGCCCCAAAGTAAGTTTAAAAGTTCTGTTATGGGATACCAACGAGATCTATGTACTTACGTACTTACGTATATTCATGTCAATGTGGGATACTTACTCAACGATACTATATTTTATGATAAATACATATATAAATAAACACCCAAGACCCAGGACAATTTGAAAAAGGCCATTTTCCAACTTGCCCTGGCTGGGGATCAAAGTCAAAGTCAAAAGATTTTATTCAATGTAGGATAAATATATCACTTATTGAAGGTATTTTTAATTATTTTTAGTGCAAAAGCTACCGATAGCGTTTCGCAACGACCACTGCTGAGAAGAAACGCCGAAAGAAACTCATTTACACAGTATTGGTCGCCTACGCGCCAGAAGGGCTTTGTCAGTTTATAAAGATATTATGCCTAGTCCGAGCTGACCAGTCCCTACTGGCGGCACCCGTTCACGAGTTGACGCGTGGATCAGTCATCGCTGAACTCAACCATATTAGAGGGAATCCAGTGACCCGACCCACGACGCCACCACCAGTCTCATCAGATCGAACCCAGAACCTCCGGATTAGCGGTCTAGCGTGTTAACCATTACGTGCCATTACGCCACGGAGGTCGTCAAAAGTATAAGTACCTACTAATTTAAGGCAGGAGCCATGCCTTCTCAACTGGTTCCTCTGAAAACCAGCGTCTTGGCCGCAAAAAGCCTCGACATAATGCTGAGAATAACCATTTTGGTAGAATATTTTGTTTTTTTTTTTTTATTTAATGTCGTTTGTTGTATTTTTATGCTCGTGGCTCCAAATAAAGATTTTTTATTGCTATTTCTAAATAAATAAATGAGGTACATATGTACATACATACATACTATCACGCCTGTTTCCCACAGGGGTAGGCAGAGACTATGGTCCTCCACTTGCTACGATCCAAACAGACCTCTTTCGCTTCATCTACAGTTCTACACTCATCAACCTCTTCATACATGCCCTTCGGTTGGGTCCGGCCGTTTGGCCCTCGTTCCGCGACGCGCTCGGCCGGGACGCTCACGAATTTGACGTTCCTGACGTACTGTTGACTGCAGAAATGTTAAAAGAAAAAAATATTATCAAAATCACGTGTGTAATGTGTATTAGGTAGTTAATGTAAACATTTAGTTTCGATGGAATAATGTAATTGGAAAACTGTGCAGAAAAATTAAGTAACCCCTTTCTTCTCCCACGGGTGTCGTAAAAGGCGACTAAGTATAAGTAACAAGAACGGGGAGCAGCGTCGGCTGTGGAAACAATAATTTTCATAAAAAATGAGTGCAAACATTTTCCCGCGCTGGTAATCGAACCTAGGGCCTCTCGAGGTGACGGACAAGCATCACTAATACCACCAATACGCCACGTTTAAGCACTATTTACAAATTTTATGCTAGTCACTTTTGTACCTGTTAACTTTGTCAATATCTAGAGTAAAGTACGATAGGAAAAACTCCGATTACAATCTACGTTACAACACCAAGGTTGAATGATGGCACTAAAGCTGGTTCCACAATCAATACTTAAGTTATTTTCCATTTTAGTTTTTTAATACTAAGGCATTAAAAGAAAATTGGTTATTCAGTGGTACGTAGGTGGAACGTGGAAGGGACATACCTGTAATAAATCAAACCACGGTCTATACATGCATAGTTAACAGGTTTTCACAAATAGGTACGTAGTAAGTGAAAAGGTAATTAAATTTTTTAACAACAAAATCAACCGACTACATTTTCTTTGCGGAGTTTCTTCTATACGTATATCCAAAGTTCTTAATCACATCTATACTAAATTAATATGGATCCAGACCATGTCTGACCCTATTGTGCCTTTTTCCTGTCAGTACCGGATCTAGACTTTTTTTTAGGAGGGGCAAAATGTAAATATGTCCCATGTCCAGTTATTTCTGGCAGGGGGAGCGCGCAAATAGGATTCCCTTGTGCCGCCTTTAACTAAACCGTCGCCGCCTCATTGTGAACCATTTCAAAAAAATGATCCTGGTAGCGGGGGTGGGAAGGAGATGTGCAATTGGGATTGTTCATTTTTTTAACCCCTAATTTTTATTTTTTTCTATCAAAATATAGCGTATTTCAAGAAACTAATTTGTATATTTTGTCATATTACGGCTTAGTTACATTTTTATAAATTAATATAAAAATCATGTCAAAGACAAAGTCGTGTCTTAACAAAACAAACAGCCAAGCCCAATACATATTTAAAAAATAAAATCATGCTAGTGTCATAATAGTCTTTGTCAGTGTCATTCAGTGAATTCAGTTGCCCATGATTGGCGGAAAGTTCTTTTCCGCTTTTCGTACATATGACTGGCGGAAACGGTGTCATTTGACGTTATTGTCAGTGTTGGATAAATACCATAAAGACGACTCGTATTTTTTTATGAATGGAATCAGAGCTCAAACCGATACAGCCGCGGAGTAAGGTCAAACAAAGCATACGTTTGTTTGTAGAAATATCTAAAACTATTGATTATTTTGGCAAAAAAATGACCCACAACTGTTCATTAACTCTGTATCTCAAAACGGATTTCAAAATAACGCTTTCCAAAATAAATTTACATTCCCATTGGTGCAAATATCGATTTTGCTGCCCCTCTGACCTCGCTCCCCAGGGCGTGGGCCCCGGCTAGCCCCTCCCCCCTAGATCCGGGGCTGTTTCCTGTGCTTGTGAGGAACCACATGGTGCCATTAAGCATGCAATTTTATTATTCCTGGACGTAGGTATATTGGTCGTGCGTGCGACACCCTAGAAGAGACCTAACTCACAAAGTTAACAGAGCACCCACACCTACAAACACCGACCGATACCCAAGGGCTGACTCTCATCACCACCTCACCATGGGCGCCGCCAGGATTACTTTCAGGGCAGTACATCTCAGTAGGTATATACCTACCTCTAAATATGGCGCCAGTTATTTCTGGTGACGGGGGCGGGGGCGGAGGCTGCAACAGCTGCAAATCATCATCATCATCGACCTTCTCTGTACTATCGGAGCCAAACTTGGCCAGAGCAGCCAGAGGATTTGGCCTACACTCCCCACGCTGGCCAGATGGGTCGGAGAGGTCTAATTGATGTTTATGGTTTTGTTTAGCTATATTTTGTTATTATTTGGAAAGAAGATATTAAAAAATAAATAAAAAAAGAAAAAACTAACTAAAACTATTTAATTAAAACTACTGTTTAGCTTATATAGGTATCCTAAGTCATCTTCTACGACATCCACGGGAAGACTTGGGCTGCAAATAACAGTCATTTAGTTCGCCTTCTCTAAACTGCTGCAGACCACGGGAGTGGACGGAAGGCAGAGATTCGTGTATTTTCTATCTAGGGGGGTGCACCTTCTGCACCCTGATGCCGGCGCCTATGCACCTCACCTAGCTTCGAGACTCGAGTCCATGTGCCTCTCATGAACTCTCAGCATCTGTATGAATGCTGAGTGCTGACTCCAATACTCCTTGAACGTGTGCTTACACGTTCAAATTGGAATCGAATGGGTATGCATGGAACCAGAGCCTAAGCATCAGCGAAAACATAACAGAACGCGCCACATCAGCAGAGAGAGCACTTGCGTTTTTTCCGTTTGTTAAAGGGGTGACGCATAAGATCGAGCATTTACTGCGACGTAAATATTGCATCAAAGTCATATTGACCCAGACAAAGTTAAGAAACTTGATACGATATCCCAAGGATCGTAAACCGCTAATGTGCCAGGCCAGCCGTATTCATATTTCCATGTAAGTGTGGCAAGAGCTATATGCAGTGGCGTAGCAAGAGGGGGGGGCGCCTGGCGAGGGTGGCCATGGCCCCGCCAGCGAGAGAAATTTGGACAAGCACGCATTTGATTCGGATGTTACATTACAAACTACATACGATTTGAAAAGGCGAAAATTGCATCAAGGTAGGCCGTAGATAGTCCTCGTTCCAGAACATAATCCACGAGGCCATTGAGTTGTGAAGGTATACAAATTTCAATCGCGATGGTGGATGGATGTTACCTGCGGCTCACAAATTAGTGTTTATTAAGAAAAAATAAATAAATACAAATGAGATTAAACTACAAACTAAACCTAAAAATAAAACCTAAGCTAAATTATTGATTTAAAAGTCTGAAAGATTACGACCGTGCGGCATAGTGCCAAGAATGCTGGCTGCGTTTCCTCTCTGGATAGCTATGCTAATGCGTTGAGAAAAGAAGCCCCCAGCTCTCTTGTCACCAGCGGCGGGCGCGGAGTTATCTGTTTTAGGAAAGCCCTCGCGCTGGGGCCCCATGAGTAGTATAATATTGGGAAGTCTAAATCACTCCTGTTCTTCAGACTCACACTTCAATGTGTTCGTCTTCATCACATTCGTGACTTAGACTTCCCAACATCATACATTTAACCATTTCGATACAGTTGCTTGTTTCCACAGTTCGTATTTCAGTCTTACACTTCAGACAGGACAGGACTTCTATATTTACATCCATTTGGGCTTCCAGTCGCATTTAATGTCGATGAGCATTTCTGGAAACGAATCTTCCACTTCAGTCAGGTCTACTTCTTTTCCATCTATTCGGGTAACTTCCAATCGAATTTTAGACCATAATGTAGTGTATTTTTGCGAAGGTATTAGAATAGCATCATATTGCTCAGAATTTATAATTTTAACTATGTGAAGACCAAGTAGTTTCTCAGAAGTAATTATTATATCAACGTAGTCTCCAATATTCAAAGATATGTCAACTGATCTGGTGATAATCATTTTCACATTGCGAATGCCACATATTTTTCTCTTATACATGATAACTATATCCACGTGATCTCCAATATTTAATGACATGTCAACTGTTTCGATGAACAGGTAAATATTTTGAAATAGCTTATACCCTGTTTACAGAACTACTTTACAATAACTGATCAAAATTGAAATTGAATCACTTACTTATATCATGTCACTCAGGTATAAGAGCTTCCAACATTAAGCATTCACAGAGTCAGTTCGTTTTGAATATATATATAAATCGTTGCTTTACAAATTAAAAACATTCAACCAAAAACAGCCTTAGCGGTTAAAAGGATGAAATTCGTTAAACAATCTCAAACTTTACAATTGAGTCGAATATGTCCAGATGAAAAAGTAGATGTTTTTCGACATTGTGACCTTCTACCTAATACTATTCGATGTATTATTTGCGGTCCCTCGAATTGTGGTAAAACTAATGTAGTCATAGGTCTTCTATTACATGAAAATGGTTTACGTTTCAAAAACGTTTATCTTTATTCAAAAACATTGTATCAACCAAAATATGTGTTTTTAGAAAATGTTCTTAATTTAGTGCCAGATGTAACGTTTGCAAAATATAAAGATAATGAACTTATTTTAAGTCCTCACGATGCAAAACCACACTCCATAATAATATTCGATGACGTCGCATGTGAAAACCAGTCCAATATGAGGGATTATTTCGCAATGGGTAGACATAAATTTATTGACTGTTTTTATTTGAATCAAACGTACAGCAAGATACCTAAACAGCTAGTAAGAGACAATGCAAATCTTTTAATATTATTCAAACAAGATGATGTGAACCTCCATCATGTTTATGATGAACACGTTAATACCGACATGTCGTGGTCAGAATTTCGAGAAATGTGTTCAAAAGTATGGAGCGAACCCTATAACTATTTGGTAATCAATAAAGATTGTTTAAAGAACAAAGGCTGTTACAGGAAGAATTTTGATACTTTTATTTTGTTTGACGAGGATAAAAATACGAGCATATAAGAAGATTTATTCGATATTCATCTTCAGTCAAACTATTACCGTATTAAGCAAATAACGTATATTCATCAAGTTTAATATGGAAAAAGAGTTAAAGACTCAGATAGTTAAAATAGCAAAATCTGTTAAAAAGAAAATCAAAGATATGAAAACTATGGAATCCTACAGTGAAAATGTTTTAAATACAGTTTTTAGACCTGTTACTGACCCAATTCATCAATTGATTACGGATCGAAGCAGTAAAATTAAATCAATAGAAGAAAAGGATGACCTCATAAAAAAATATTGTGCAAAAGAGCAAATTCAATCACCTAAATCGTATTTCAACAAAACTCTTAAGCACAATATTTCCCCACAAAATTATGCTGAAGATGATTCTGATGAAGATAATAGTTTAGAAAAATCAGGCGACTCTACTAATACGAATATTAATACCAGTGATTCATCGTTTAAAACTATTGAGTCAATACCTAGCCCTAGTCATAATACTTCGTCCTGGTCACTTTCCTCCGAAATATTTAATGATGTACCTTTTGGTGTTAGACAAGAACGAGGTAAATTAATGTTGGGTTCAGCACGTGTGCATATAAATGATCAAAATATTATATCTGTAGCTGGACATGATTATCAATTAACGTCAGGGTTGCAGGAGTTATTGTTAAAAAAAATACCTAATTTAGAACTGGTGACTGAAAATGATTGTCAAGAATATAAAACCATGTTAATAGCTACTAATGCTCACCGGCGAGACTTTGATCCTAGTAAACCAATTAAATCTAATAAAGGACGGAAGTATTTGAACATCATTAAACCACTTTTTAGACTGCGAAAGCCTTCGTCATCGTCTGTCAGTAATACTGATGATAATATAGCAGGAGAAGGTTTGATACTTAAAAAGAAATTTAAGAAAAATACTGATTACATTTACTGGGATGATCCTAACGAACTAGTAGAAAGGCTGAAATTATTAATTGCGTCTAAAGATGCAGGCAACACTGGTCTTGATAATGAAATAATTTCAATCATAGAAGAACTACGTGAAAATGGTAGTATAAATTAATAAGTGCATATCTTATTTACTTCATTAATTATTTCACTGCGGCTGACTTCAATCCAAAATGAATGTTGATAAATTCGGGCACCATGTTCATAAAAGACTACGTTTGACAGAAATACTACAAAAAAGTGATAGATCTTGGAAGATTACAGCAAAAACAGTTCAAAAAATACAAGATTCCGTTGACGTCCCTGACCTACGACAACCCGCGACGGCGTCGCTTGGTGAATCATCAGAGCGCAACACAGCGGCATCGAGCCTACGTACTACGACACCTTGATCCGGGGCGATAAGTATCGTTTATCTATCGTTTAGTATACACGGCCGGTACCAAGAACAACGTAGCAGATTTGACGTTGGAGTTGGCGGGCAGAACCGAAAGTATGGCTGCTACAAGGGCGGTTAGCTGTGCGGGCTGCAGGGGAGCAATTGGCGACGACGACGAAGTTATGGGCTGCAACAAATGTAAGCAAACTTTCGATATTTTGTGTGCGAATTTTACACCTGAAGCTTTCACCACTTTATCAAAAGAGTACAAAACTTCATGGATATGCATCGAATGCCGCAGTAAAATACCCAAGGGCGATAACACGCGGACGCCAGTCAGGCAAGCGATATTAACGCATGACACGAGTATCACAAGTGATTGTCAAGAGCCCGATATATCTATAAGCAGCATCGATAACGTAACAGTGCGTACTGGAATGCGGTATGCAAAGGGAAGTTCACAGGCTGATGTCACTGAGACGGCACTTAACAAGATGCGACTATCCATGATGCAGGAATTCAAGAGTATACAAGCCGAATTCGAAAGTCGCCTAACATCTAAAATTAGTAGAATAGTGAAAGAATGCGTAATAGAGCTGAAATCCGAAATAGGCAGCAAAGGATGTAACAAATGCAGCGACTTGACGAAGAAAATTGAAGAGCTGGGTAATAAAGTAGACACTGTGGTACGCCTAGGATCTTGCAATGCGGCAGAGGACCGCAGTAAAACTAGCAAGATAACATTGGCTGAGAATCAAGGCAATAATAGTGAGGTCATCTTGACAGGGGCAAAAACAAGGTCAGCAAAACAAGGACCACCAAAACAAGTTCCACAAAAGGACGCGCCACCAAAGCAAATGCATGTGGTACCAGAGGTCAAAAACACAAACTCCCTGTCTAAGCGTCCAAGCCTAAGCGTCATTGACATAACAGAAGAAAACCAGGATGCAGAGGGAAAAGGAGCATGGATGACAGTGGACAGGAAACGACAAAGAGCGTCCAATACGTCGATATTGCGAGGTACGGCAGCCGCAGGGGTGACGACACTAGAAGCATCAGAAAGATATAAATATCTACATTTATTCTATGTAAAACAAGGTACAACAACTGACCAGGTAGTAGGACATCTCAAAACTATCTGCAAGGAAGCAGAGTGGACGGTCGAGGCACTTAAATCGCGAGGCAATTATGCTTCATTCAAAATAGGAGCACCATCAAGATTGGCAGAAGCGATTCTAGAACCTGAAAACTGGGCGGCAGATATATGCATCAAGCCTTGGCGTCAGAACTTTCGGAGAGGCAAAGAGGAGAGAACAAAACAAATGTAGCGACGTAATAACGAATGCACAGGCAAAAGTTGGTTGGAGAGATACAAATAGAAATCGGAAGAAATCAGAAAAAATCACATTAATACACTATCAGAATGTACGAGGGTTACGGACAAAGACGACGAGACTGATGTGCTTCATCCAAGCATCAGAACACAATTTGTTTGCCGTCACAGAAACGGGATGTAGTGAGTCAATCAATGATGCCGAGTTAGTCCCACCTGGATATCAAATAATAAGATGTGACCGAGCGGATGGGCGTAAACAAGGTGGTGCGTGCATAGTGGCCACCCCAAAGTATGAACTGCGACAGCTACCTATACCGAATAATGTCAATATAGACAAGCATTCCTTTGAAATGGTAGCAGTATCAGTGTATCATCGAAATAGATTCTTGTTTGTTTGTTGTGTGGTTTATATTCCACCGAATTCTTGTACTGATGAATATATGATCATGTTTAGCTTA
Source organism: Acrobasis repandana (assembly GCA_963576875.1). NCBI lineage: Eukaryota > Metazoa > Arthropoda > Insecta > Lepidoptera > Pyralidae > Acrobasis > Acrobasis repandana. Next base: position 9,361,993 of record OY756238.1, read on the forward strand.
ATAGAAAATATTTGTGCAAAATACGAAAACAATGTAATTGTATTGGGGGATTTTAACTTGCATTCTGCAAGTGTAGAAGTCAATAACTATTATGAATATGTGTTAGCCTATTGTGAGTTCAGTCAATGTAACGATATTCCAAATTGTAATAATAGACAATTAGATCTGGTGTTAAAAGGGGGCGGGTTGAATGGTACAGTATCGGTTAGCGAAACAGAGGGATTGCAACCGGTTGACAAACTACATCCACCACTCGAGGTATGGGTATCAGAACGCGCAGTACGGACAGACGAAATAACAGAGGAGAGGGTTAAAAAGAACTACCAACAACCTTCGCTCCGTAGGCAATGGAACTTTCGGAAAGCAAATATGCATAGGTTGTACAGCTATATGGCTAATATAGACTGGAGTGAGCTGTATCAAATAGAAAATCCAAACGAAGCAGTGAACCATTTCTATCAGCAGATAAATAGCGGGATAGGACAATGTGCCCCACAGAAAAGACCCAAAACCGCTAAACCTACGCGTATATACCCACAATGGTACACAAGAGACATTATAGCTGACATACAACGGAAACATAAACTCCATAAGCGCTACAAAAAAACCAAAGCAAGGAGCGACTATGACGAATTCTCCAGGTGCAGAACGAAAGTAAAAAAGGCGCTAGAAATTGCTCATAATAGTCATCGGGATTGGGTACAAAGTAATCTAGCGAAGGATCCTAAAGCGTTCTGGCATTTTGTCAAAACAAAGAGAGGGAACGTGAATAAACCAAAAATAGTAAAAGACGACCGCGTTCTGACTGGGGTAGAAGCAGTTAATGAATTTGCGGATTATTTCTGCTCTGTGTATCACCAAGAGCCAGCGGATTTGGATGTAGACTCGGTGAACGCACAAGCGCAAGCCGGATCAGCGCTGGTGCAAGTACACGCTCTGCAATTGGCAGAAGTTAAGCAGGCGTTGGCAAAGCTGAAACCAAAACACTCCACGGGACCAGATGGAATTCCACCGTATATATTTAGAGACTGCCGTGAAAGATTAGCGGAGCCACTTTTGTTTATATTTAATACATGTCTCGAAAAAGAAATATTCCCTGAGGAGTGGAAGCTGACAAGGGTGGTGCCTGTGCCTAAAGGTAGAGGAGGTACAAAAGCAAGTGACTTTAGACCGGCCGCAATACTGTCTACCCCGGCTAAGGTCTTTGAATCAGCGATAAACCACTCAGTGTATCCGCAAGTAAAGGCTTATCTGGCTGATGAACAGCATGGCTTTCGTCCAGAGCGGAGCACGGCAAGCAATCTGTTGCATTTGATGACGCATGTGGCGCCAGCGGTGGACTCAGGGATTCAAGTGGATGTTGCCTACTTCGATTACCAAAAGGCGTTCGATACAGTTGACAATGACGTCCTACTCATGAGCCTAGCAGAGGCGGGTTTTACACCGAAAACGCTCTCCTTCTTCGCTAGCTACTTGAAAGACAGATGTCAATACGTTGATTGGGACGGACAACAATCGAAGCAGTATTACACAAGATCAGGAGTGAACCAAGGCAGCAATTTAGGACCACTAGAATTCAATTTGGTAATAAATAACTTGCCAGCGGTAGTGACCGAATCAAATTGCCTTCTGTTCGCGGATGACCTGAAATTATTCAGAGAAATACGAGACCAATCGGACTGCGAAAAGCTACAAAGAGATATAGATAGAGTAGTCGAGTGGAGCAATAGACATCATTTACACTTTAATGTTTCTAAGTGCTCGGTGATGTCTTTCACACGATCAAGGAACCCATACAACCATCAATACTGCATAGAAGGTGTCCCGATGCAGCGTGTTTCCGAGACAAGAGACTTAGGGGTACATTTCACTAAAGACCTTAACTTTCGGGAACACGTCATAAAAGTTTGCAAGAAAGCATATCGAAATCTAGGCTTCCTGTTGCGCCACTCTAAAGAATTCACGAATTTGAATGCAGTACGAGCATTGTACGAAGCGCTAGTAAAGAGCCACTTGGAATACAATGCAATGATTTGGTCACCCCATGAGACGAAATATAAGTTTATGGTGGAACGAATACAGAACAAATTCATAAGATTTCTGTACTTGAAACTATATGGTGTCTATCCGTTTTACCCACTGATGTACCCAACACTCTTCGTTCTCGGCATGGTGGGGTACAATACACTAGGAGTAAGACGAAGTCTGAGCTTAGCGACGTATGTGTTCAGAATACTAAGGGGCCAGATCTCTAACCAAGCTGTGTTGCAGTGGGTAGCACTGCGCGTGCCCAACCGATACGTGTGGCGAAGGCGACAGCCTCCTCTATTCGCGATACCACAAGGGCGAACAAATGTCCTAAAAATGGCGCCACTCACCCAAACCCTGCACACGTTGAATCAGGTTGCTGAAAATATCGACATGTTCGGTTGCTCATTGACGGAATTCACAAAGGCAGTATTAAATGTTTTGTGTAATAATAGATAAAATGTAAGTGACTATGCTATTGTATTGGGGAAACCTGTAATGATAGTGTAAGAAGTAATAAACAAATAAACAAATAAACAAATTGTCCCAGTAATCACCTAGTTAGATCGGAAACCGGAGATTTTGATTTACAATCATCTCGATTGAAAGGAGTTCAAGAACCTGTTGCACATGATGATGCGGTGAACAAAAAATATGTTGATAAAAAGATCCTTGATGAAATAACCGCTCTTAGAAAGTTAATAAAAGATGATGTGATAAATAACCTTATTCAGTTCGAAAAAAAATTTTATACTAAAGACTACATCGATAAAATTACTAAACTACAAAATGGTAAAACAGCAAGTGGTAAATGAAATTCATAGATCAGCACGCAGAAATTTTGATCGTCGTAATGTGATCTTGAAAGGAATAGACGACTTATGGCAAGCGGACCTGATTGATATTCAATCATTAAAAAAGTACAATAATAGATACGGTTACATTTTAACTGTCATTGATGGTTTCTCAAAATATGCCTGGATGATTCCTTTGAAAACTAAATCAAAAAAGGAGGTGCTTAATGCATTTACTCAAATTATAAGGGAAAGTGGACGTTTCCCTAAAAACCTACAAACTGACAGAGGCACTGAGTTTTATAACGATGTATTTAATAGACAAATGCAGTTTATGAAGATTAACCACTATTCATCGTATTCAACAAAAAAAGCTTCAATTGTAGAAAGGTTACTCAAAACATTGAAGATTAAGTTATATAAATGTTTCAGTTATAATGGTAACTATAAATGGATAGGAAAAACTTTAAATGACGTTTTGTTTTCATATAACAATCAAAAACATAGCGTTACAAAGTTTAAACCAGTAGATGTAAATACAAAAAATGAAAACCTAGTAAAAGATAACATTAAGGAATTCCAAGGGAAACGGTGTAAATTTATCAAAAATAAATTTAAAATAGGTGACCACGTTAGAATAAGTAAATATAAGAGTAATTTTGCAAAAGGTTATACACCTAATTGGTCTACGGAAATTTTTACTATTAAAACGGTTAATAATACTAAACCTGTTACATATTTAATACAAGATCAACGAAAACAAAATATATTGGGTTCATTCTATCGAGAAGAGTTACAAAAAACTAAGTATCCGAATATATACTTAATTGAAAAAATTATAAGGAAAAAAGGCAATAAATTGTTTGTCAAATGGTTAGGACTTCCTGACGAAGAAAACAGTTGGGTAGATAGAAAGTCTATCGTATCATAGCACATATAAGTTCAAGCATCGTATATTTTGTTCATTATATTATAAGAAATGAATGGAGGTGGACTTGTTAATAATTTGATAAACAATACCCCGTTTGAGCTTCACTTGCCAGGTTACAACTATTGCGGACCAGGCACCAGGTTGCAAGAAAGGTTATTGAGAGGTGATAAAGGTGTCAACAAATTAGACGAAGCTTGTAAATACCACGATATTGCATACAACAACCCAAGTCTCTCCGTTCGTCATAAAGCAGATTTACAACTGATGAAAATGGCTAAGAAGCGATTGCATTCTAAAGACGCTGGCAAAGGAGAAAAGTTAGCATCTTGGATAGTTAACAAAGTTATGAAAGCAAAATTAAAAACAGGTGCCGGGATAAAACAATTTAAAACCATTGTATCAAAAATACGTTCACAAATAAAAAAACTGAAATCAAAGGATAATAAAACTGCTATTAAGTATGCTTATGAGGCAGCAAAAAAATTGTTTCCTAAGACATGCCACGTTCGTTTACCGAGAATAATACCAATTCCTAAAACAGGAGGGATTTTACCTTTGATACCAATTTTTGCGGGTTTATCGGCACTAGGCGCTTTAGCAGGAGGTGCTGCTGGTATAGCTAAAACTATAAATGATTGTAAAACTGCTCAACAGAATTTACATGAATCTGAACGTCATAACAAAGCTATGGAGGCTATTGCAATAGGAAAAGGATTTTATCTTAAACCATATAAAAAAGGAAGTGGGTTGTTTTTGAAATCTACAAAAAACTAATAAGCAGGCTACCCAAACGTGCTCTTACGAATATCGATATTATTAAATACACTAAAAATATTCCATATTTTCGAGGTGTATATATGAGGGATAGATTGCCACGTAAACCACAACCCATAGAGTGTGGTATATTAAACTTAGACAGTTATAAGAATAACGGAACACACTGGGTAGCCTTTGCTAAAATAAATAATTATTGTGAATATTTCGATAGTTTTGGTAACTTAAGACCGCCCAAAGAATTGGTAAAATATTTAAATGTTAGTGATATACATTATAATTATACTAGATTTCAAAACTTTAATACTGTAAATTGTGGTCATTTATGTATAAAATTTTTGCAAGACTTTTGGTGTAACAATATTATATAATAGTTATTACGTTTGAATATAACATCATTCTAAAAATGTCTTTCACTCTGTCCATAACTGGAAACAGCTCACTACTAACATCGAACTATTCCCCTCCACTGGAACTTGATGGTCAATATGAGTGCTCTCTTTTACACTTCTCTGCATTTAATTCTATACCAAATATTACAAATAATAATAATAAATTTTATTATGGCGTTGACGAAGTTGTTGAAATTCCTGAGGGAGCATATGAACTCCTAGACATCTGTGAGTTCTTACAATCAAAAGTAAACAATTGTGTTTTAAAGTTATTGTGCAACAATAACACCTTGAGGCTTTCGATATTCTGCTCTAAAGAAATTCATTTTGAAAAACCAAATTCTATTGGACCTCTACTAGGATATGGAAAAACTTTCATGATGAGGGATAAATGGTACAAATCCCCACTACCAGTGAACATTCTTCCTACAACCGTGGTGCGGGTTGAATGTGATATTACCGGAGGTTCCTACATTAATGGAAAATCAAGTCATATAATTCACGAATTCGCATTGAATGTTCCTCCTGGCTACAGAATAATAGAAGTTCCAAAAAATACCATATATTTTCCGGTGAACAGAAGCACGGTGAATAGTATAAATATAAGAATATTGGACATAAAAAACAATTTAATAAATTTTCGCGGAGAGGAAGTACAATTGTACTTACATTTGAAGAAAATATGATTGACTACAATAAATACACAACTACATCTTTTCGAAAGATTAGTACTCATCAAGCAATCAAGAAGACCACACATACTCGTGGAAAAAAAAGAAATTAACCTCTACTAATATACATTTTCTCAAATCGATCGGATTACTATAATGAGTATTTTAAATATAACTAACCCACCCGCTTATGATAACTTCATAGACGGTATAGAAATTCATTCTTACAAGCCCTATACCACTACTTTCAATATAAATGATGAAATTCGGATACCTATAAACCAACAAGATTTATATGTGCTTCCATGTTCAAGTACCTTGTATGTTGAAGCTGTGGTAAATGTTATCAATGTTGAGAAGAAAGAAACAGTTAAAACCGTACATTTTACCAACAACCCCCTTCTATTCCTTTTTCAAGATATAAGATATGAATTGAACGGTATTGAAATAGACAAAGTGAAGAATGCTGGTATAACTACTACTATGAAAGCACTGGTGTCTATGAACGCAGACGAGGCGAAGGTATCCAAAGTGTGGGGTTGGGATATACAAGGTACAAAAAATGAAATTGCAGGTCATTTTGCTGCGTCAATACCTCTCAGCAATATATTAGGTTTTGCAGAAGATTATAAAAAAATTATTGTCAATTGCAAACACGAACTTGTGTTGCTACGAAGTAATACTAACCTTAATGCTTTAAAGCTAAACACTGGCGAAAGAGTTGAAAGTATTGACATAAAAAAGATTGTATGGCGAGTTCCTCACGTTAAAGTATCAGATAGAGAAAGAATTAATTTACTTAAAATACTTGAAAAAGATAGACCCATTCAATTAGTGTATAGAAACTGGGACCTTTATGAGTACCCTTTGTTACCAAAGACTACAAAACACACTTGGTCAATTAAAACTTCGTCACAAATTGAAAAACCGAGATATGTCATTTTAGGTTTACAAACAAACAGAAAGAACAACGTTATGAACGATATGTCTCAGTTCGATCACTGCAATGTTCGAGATGTTAAAGTTTTTTTAAACTCTACATATTACCCGTACGAAAGTTACAACACCAACTTTTCATATCATAACTATGCTTTAATATACGAGCAATATGTAAATTTTCAGCAGTCTTATTACAACCGCCCATGCAACGCATTGTTGACTGCACAAGAGTTTAAAAATTTTGCACCATTATTCGTGATAGACTGTTCTAGACAAAACGATAATATTAAATCAGGACCGGTGATCAACATTCGCCTCGAACTAGAGTGTGACAAAGTGATACCAGATCAGACATCAGCATATTGTCTAATTTTGAATGACTGCATAGTCGAATACAGACCTCTGAGTAACATTGTTCGTAAAATATCATGAACTCGATTATTTTCGTTGATGTGCAAGGATTTAAGGATCGCAGTAATAAATTTATAATCAAAGAGTTTGCATTATCTACTAAGGATTTCACTCAAGTTTTTCTAATTAAACCTCCATATGCATATACTACATTATCTCCGGAAGAAAAGAAGACTGTTCGATACCTCGAGCGACAGAGAGGAATCACTTGGAGTGAAGGTCACATTGACTATAGAGAATTTAAGAGAATTATTGTACCAATCATGCAAAATAAAATTATTATAATGAAAGGTCTTGAAAAACAGAAATGGATTAGAGAATTATGTGATGGAAGTAATTTGATTGACATAGAAAATCGAGGGAGTCCTACATTTTGGACCTTATATGAAAACTACTGTAAAAATGAATGTAGCTTTAATTGTTTAAGTCATAAGAACTTTTGTGCGCTAAAAAATGTTATTTGTATAAAGAAATGGTATTTAGACAATATTTCGTAGTGTAAATAAATATTATAAGATGGAAACAATATATTTTCTTTTATTTATTCATATCCTTGGTTAGTTTAAACCTATCATAGTGTATTCGGTTAGAAAAAAAAATATATATTTCTTAGGTATTCTATTTATTATTTATCTCTTAAAAATAATTAACATACCTACTTATAAGGTTTACTTACACGCTAAACAGAAAAAATATACAATCATTAAAAAATACACTTAAAAATTATCACCACATAGTTTTTTTGATATTGTCCTAACAAGTGACTCCGTGAGGTCTAACACTTCATCACACTGATCTTGTACCACATACTGCGCGCTGACAACATCGTTGATACCCGAGCTTGACGCACTAGCTGGTTCACGAGCCAAGTCCACTATCTTTATTTGAATTAATTTTAACCCCTTTTGCTGCTTGCTGATGATGAAGGACTTCGACGAGAGTTTAGTCCTTTTTCTGGACACATCTTGCTTTCTCCTCTCTTGTCTTTCGCGCTCTTGTGCAAATAGCTCTATTTCTTGCGTTAAGTTTTCATAAGGATCTTGTGCGTACTGTGAAAACATAACATTTGTGTTGTCTTCCATTTTCTGCAACAAAGAAATAATTAAATTTAGTATAAATAGTTTATATCAATAATTAATAAATTGATTACAGTGTACATTTACAAAACTATATATACTCACTTGGTGATTATGAAGTAATTAGTGCAGCTAACTATTGTCCAGCTCCCAATATCGTTACTTGCGAAGTGATATTATTCGTGCTCAAATTAGGTGTTTAAATATTATTTTCAACACAGTCAGCAATTCATAGGTCTTTCAACCTAAAATTTGTCCGTACATGTTTTTAAGTTGACCTGAATTGAGCACGTTTGTACTTAGACTTTCCTTCACGTGTATCATATTACAACGTAATTGATTGGGTGTGTGAACAGAAATAAATATAAACAAATTATTTTGTGCACTTATTTATTATAAAATATATTTATTACATGTATAGTAAAGTAATGATAATGACAAAAGTATAAGAACACTGTTATTATAAAAAATGTTGGCTAGTTGTCTTAAAAAATCTAATTTGTCCGTCTGTTAGATTATAATTACAAATAAAATTAAAAAAATTATATTATTCTTACAAAATTATAATGCAAAATACAACAAGTATACACTAAACAAACTTAATTAAAAACCATTCTTATATTTTATTATATATATTCATCACATGTATAGTATAGTAATGACAGAAGAATAGAACCCTGTTAATATGAAAGTTAAAAGTCTATTTTTTTATGTCCCCATGCAATTGTCGAGATTTTATCATTGCAAATATAACGTTTATCATCTGAGTTTGATAAAGCAACTTTATTCAAAGTTTGTGTAAAAACTTCATGTTTTATTGATTTAAATAATGTGTTATTCTTACGAATAATGGTATCGTTGAGCAAAACGTTATGATAATCCTGTAACGATAAGTCGCGAACTACAGGCTTTTTAACACCCTTGGCTTTTTTTACTAACGAATTTTCTGTCTTGATGCAATACATCTTCGATCGCAATCCGATGAATTCGACCATAATGCGTCCCTGTAACTCATCTTTAAAATATCCCGGTATTTTTTTGTTTATGTTTGGTAACTTGTATACATTTTTCGCAGCATAATTACTAGTATCAAAGTAATTGAGAAAATTCTGTGCTAGGTCCTTATAAAAGTCGTTCGTAGTAATTTTGTAAATAAAACTGTCCGTATCGGTATAACAAAGTTGAACGCGATCCTTATAAAATGGTTTTATTACAGAATAGTGAAAATTATACATATGACTTTTAGATAATTCAAGTACAGTAAATCCTATGTAGATAGGTTTATCTAATACTATTCTTTCTGGTTTCATTTGAATTGCGACAAGATTTGATGAAAATACGGTAGCACTGTGAAAGTTTGGTCGAGCAATTAATTTATGAGCAGAAGTGGTTTTTTTAGTTTTGTTAGAGTCATCATGCCAGCGGTTCACTAATTTAACATCGACCCGACGTTCATTGTCTTCGAGAGTTTTCCCAAATACAGAATTATTTAATAATTTAAAAAGATCTTGTTGAAATGAAGTTGTAGCTTTTTTTCTTAGCTCTGTGTTCAAATCAATGTATTTTCGTAAGAATGAACTTTGCTTAAATGTAATAACGCGATGAACTTTATCAAGAATTAATCCATTTTTTAAACAAGTTTTAAGATGAACATAATGTATCACGTAGAAATATTTAGAGTACAAGTTCGGTATTAATTTACTGGAATTTCCTCCAGGTGGAGTAAATTTTTCTGCACAAAAAGGATAATCGTTATGCCAACAGTGTAATTCCTCGGGATATGATAAATCTACTTCAAGAACAAAACCGAACTCCGCATCATCAGGCACCTCCAAAACATTCAAACGTTCAATTTCTGACAAATCTAAAAATCTAAAATCAGACATAGGTAATGATTGACACATGCTGTGTCCATATAAATTATTGCAATCAATATATACCAAAAATACATCAGGTTTTGATTGATCATAAGAACTTGTATACTTATTATTTGCCTTTGCGTATCTATTAGAACATAAACAAATACCCCCGCGAATCCCTTTCTGTATCAGCCGCACGATTTCCAAGTTACTTATCAGTTCTAACTTAACTCCAGTTTTAAACAACATAGCATCGAACGACAGACTAGGAGCTGTTAAATAAAATGCGGGATCTAATTCATAGTTCAGTTTACAAACTTTTCTAAAATTTTCGAAAATGTCGGTTAATAACAATACATCCGTTTTAAGATAGAGATCAGTGTATTCTCCCATATTTTGGATTCTGAATGTGTTCCACACCTTTTGAGCGTGTGCATAATCTGCGTCGCTTATGGCTTCATCAGTTAAAGAATTAAAAAAACATTCCTTAGAAGGAAGCTGGCTATACGAATAAGATTTCCAATCGCACACAAAATCGTAAGGATATATTCCTTTACGAATCAGTAAATGAAATTGTTCCTTGTTAGGAAAATATTTTTTGATGTAATTAAAATCCGTTACAGCTAATCCCTTTGATAACTTTTCTAAACTAGTCCCCAAAAATTTAAAAGAGTCAACAAATCTAACTTGTGCAAACTGATTGACACCAATTTTGAAAAATTTTGTAAAAGAAATATAGTTTTCTTTATTCTTTGGAATCACCTTTAAAGATCCATAGCATTCGCCTAGTTCTTTTATAAATAAATGACAATCGTAGCCAGATAGATTGTGGAAAAATATCGGGACTAATTTTGGAACGCTATATCTTAAGTTACAGTATTGATGTGCAGCACCGCGGTAGCGCCCTGTCAGGTGACAGTGATCTCTAACCTTATCAAACAGTAATGAATCTTGACAGATATGGCAATGAGTTGCACTTTGAAAATCATCGTCATTATTTTCTGTATAAATTAATGGTATTTCAGTATTCAAAATTTTATACAACTTGGAAATATCATCTAACAGATGTTTAATAAATATTTGTACACAGTCAGATCCCCGATATTGAACGAACTTATTTAACTTGTTATCAAATGACGAAACAATGTGATAAGCAAACGCTGAAGGTATATGAAGTTGACGGTTGCTAGTAAAACTTGACGTTGGACTAGGTTCACATCCGTGAACAGGCAATAGAATGGATTCAAAATCCGCGTAAATCACAAATGGTACGTCTTGTTTGCGTTCAAAATGGGAAAATTGTAAAAAAGTTCCTTTGTCGGGTAATACTGTAGCTACACCACTGCACATGTGATTGGTTAATTTATCTTCAGTAGAAAAAAATAACATACAGTCGTCACAGAAATAAAGTCTGCCATGGTGTTTAGTCAATTGACAACGAACGAGACGCGATAAGTTAGTTATGAGAACGTAATGTGACTTACTACCTTTTTCAAGCAAAAGTAAATTTATCCTTACCTGTCTTTTGAGTTGGGATCTGTAAATTGGACCAACAACAGTTTTATTACTATTTAGGGAATAAACATTAATGCTTATGTTAGGATTATTGATTTCAAAAAGATTTATGTCTGAAAATGAAACTGGGAAAGAAATATTATCAACATTTAAAATATCTCTAAAATGTGGATAAGAAGAGATGCGCGCGGGATTTCTACGCGCCGGACAAAGCGCTGCCGTTATGCACCATAAAAAGCAATAATTATCATTATTTTTAATATTAAGACAACCTTTTTTCTTTTTTAAAACAATAGGTAAATCGATATAGCTTGACCCATTCAACGGGTCATATCTGTTGATATTCACCTCTAAATATAAATTATTCGTAAAAGCCCAACCGCTATCCCTTTCTTCAAACTCTTGAATCTTTTTTAAAATTATATCTTTTATTGCTTTAAAAATATCATCAAATTTAAAGTTAGCATGTACTACAAAATTTTTTGTAGAAAATGATTTCACTGACTGTTCATTATTTTTGAACAAGATAAAGTTACAGAAGAATTCAAAATTGACTTTAATATTAATATGTGTCTTTAACGCCTTAATTAAAAGTTGATGTATAGAACTTCTGATACTTTGTAAAAATATCTCTGGTAAACTTTGCTCAAATTCATCTTTAGCTGCAATCCTATAAGATGATATGCGACCCCGAAATGCAGATGAAATCTCGACAACTCCGTCTATTAGCTCACCTAAAGAGCGACTTTTATGACTTTGACTCCTTAAGTGTCCTATCCATTGCTTACTGGGTACTTGAAAGGAACAGCTTTCGCAAAAAGGCATTTTATTCTTATTAATGAAAAGATATATATTTTAATAAAACCCACTATAACAAATAAAGATAAAAAAGAAAGATATTATATATTTATTTTAATGAAACCCTACTTTGCACAAGGTATGGTTATAAATAAACTATTAAGTGAGTGTCGGTTCTGTGTGGTCGAATAAGACGCTGAGGTCCCTAACCAACCGCTGCAGCAGCTTCCACTGCGACGTGTCTTCATCCAGAAGACAGCTGAGTCGAAGCAGAGCCTTCTTCCAGCGTTCTTCGGGGGCAGCAGACTCGGCGTCGCTGCGTTGGTACACCCTCACCTCGATGAAGTAGTTGCCGTCAGTGGGAGCAGACCGCCGCAGCGTGCCCGAGCTGACCCTCTTTGCCAGGTATGATGGGAGACTGATGGGCGAAGGTTTCAGAGCAGCGCGTGTCTCGTCATCGGTGTGGAGTCCGAAGAGCGTGTCAACGTTTAATTTCTTACTTTTCTGTCTGAAAATAATAAAAACAAAACAATATTAATTTAAATAAATATTTTACTATCATCAATTGAGCTAGCACCAAAGTAAGTTTCTATAATTAAATATCTAGATACTAACTGAACGATATATTATTTTTAATAAAAACATATAAATAAAAACACAGAACGCTCTGAAAAAGATTTATTACTCTATCTTGTCGGGGATTGAACCAAGAACCTTGCGATTCAGACACATACATACGTACATATTACTACTAGACCATAGATTGAAAAGATTAAATGAAATAGTAATATATTTAAATTTACTTAATAAGAACTTAATGATACGACTTATACCTTCGAATTCAGAAAATATCTATTTTATTGTTTACTTTATCACCTGCTGGTAAAAAATAATAATTATACTCACTTTGTTAATAGTTCGCCTGGTGATTTCCTCTTTGCTGGTGTAGATTTTTTCACCTTGCCGCTGCTCTGAGCAGGTGGAAAGTTTTCAAACTCTGAATCAGACCTGAAATAATATAACAAAAATATTAAATTATAGTATAACCTATAGTAATATTAAGATAAAGAGGGTTTGTTGTTTTTACAATTGATAAACATAATATAATAAACAGGTTGTATTGTAATATATATTGATAGCTTTAAGCATGTTATTTGTACGAGTATCTGAGGAAGAATTGACTGATTACCTCCTACAGGGATTTGCACACTATAAAAACTTTTAGAGTGGTGGGTAGGCAATGACCTTAATAATCGTAGACTGTTGAGACCGTTTTTGGATCGATCTTATTAAGGCGCCGGATTGTTTAAGGGAAACAATAGAAAAACTTAGTAATTATACTCACTTACATTGTGTATATAAGTCTCTCTGTTCACGCTGGTACAAACGAGAAATTCAACTTGCGCTGGTGCAAGGTTGTAGATAAACTTGCGCTGGTGCAATTCTGGAAAATCACTCGCGCTGGAGCAAGGCTGGATAACCACTTGCACTGGAGCAAAACTGATCTGCTGGTCACCTTGCGCTTGTGCAAGGTACTCGCGCTTCTGCGAGAGACCACTCAATGACCGATGATGATTGATGCACTACACTACAATTTTACTCGCTTTTATTCGGGAAAATAAGACTCGCAAGCAATTGTTTAGGGTTCCGTAGTTGATTACCGAAAACTCTTTAATATTTTTTTCAAGTAGATTGTGATGCAAAAAAACTATTATAAACTATTGACTATGCGTTATTCTAATATATAATATACAGTTTTATTGAAATACAATCAATAGTTTTTGAGTAAAAAAAAAAAAAAAGTAACTTAGTGGTAATAGTTTCATTTTCTTTATTAAAATAACATTAAAAAAGTTTTGTTTGTATTTATTTTAATAATATATTGTTGATTTGGTAAATGAGTTTATTTAAAATGCAATCCTAAAATACGGAACCTAATTTAATACACAAATAGCGTGAAGGTAATTTTTTTCCTGAGTAAACATTTTCATAAATATAATGTAAAGTTAAATCTTTAGTTAAATATTGAAACAAACAAGTGTATTGAATTACATTTTTACACGTGCCATTAAGTAGACAATCACGTCTTTATCTCTTTCGAGGTAGACAGTGCTTAGCATTAGGTGAAAATCAGGAATCGGGAATAGTTTCAGGTTACTAATCATGTTGCCTTCTTGTAATGATTCCTAAGTTGCTATCCGTTCCCTTGACTGACTTTTACGCTCTACACGTGAAGAGAAACAGCTAGTACATTCTATGTTTTTTCTTTGCTAGAATTTAAGATTTTATTTACATAGATATACATATACTAGTACGTCTTTATCCCTAAAGCAGTAGACAGAGTCCAGGACTTAAAAACCCTAAAGCCACTTTTACCGTGAATATCATCGTAAATGTGGGAAAGAAAATCAAAAATAGTGGTGGGTTCTGCCCGTTCAATCGATCGGCTTTTACGATAAGCGCGGGAAGGCAGCTGAATCATTCTACGTTTTCTCGCAGGCCAACGAGAGTTCTAATACTGAACATATTACGAACTTATATACATATACTTCCATATACATATATTCAACATGTAAGGCTACATAGCCTTATATGTTGAAGTCCTTAAGCGTACATACGAGTACTTAAGAGTATTTTAACAATGTGAAGATCGAATATAGTGTCGTAACCGAACCGGTTATACTCATTTTCCGAATGTGAATGCCACATCTAAGGGCTGGATAAAAATTAATCATTGAAATCGGATCAAAATTGAGAAACTTATCTTCTTTCATTTTTTTCACGCCTACTTTAAGCCTACTTCAAGCCTACTACTATCTTTGCCTTTCAATTTTATCAGACGTTTCTATTTTTTACCGACTTGAAAAAGGAAGAAGTTCTCAACTCATGTGTTTGTTTGTTACGCGTTGAGTTCATCAATTGTGAACCGATTTTGATTATTTTTTTATTAGATAAGTTACTTCATTTGAGTCTGTTTGCATTTTAAGAGGTGAAAAAAAAAAAATTTAGGAAAATTTTCAATTTATTTTTCCAAATGATACAGAAAATACACTATGTATAATATTAAAAAAAAATCATTACCATTTTATTTAGGGTGATTTATACATACATACATACTATCACGCCTGTTTCCCACAGGGGTAGGCAGAGACTATGGACCTCCACTTGCTACGATCTTGACAGACCTCTTTCGCTTGATCTACACTCATCAACCTCTTCATACATGCCCTTCGGTTACGTGTACTTCTTACCTCTCCCTTTTTCAGAACGTCTGCAATCTGATCGCAGAACGTTCGCCGAGGTCGACCCTATCCCGCACTTCCTTTTAAACTTGCCTTATAAATATTTTTTGTTAATCTATTTTCATCCATACTTTCTAAATGCTCAAACCATCTTAACATCCCTTGTTCTACTTTTGTCACTAGGATAATTTATATACTTATAAATAAAATTAATGTACTACTCGTGTGAAGTCGGTGCGGGTTGATAGTATACAAATAATTACAAAATAAAACTCAAAATTAATTATAAGACGTCCGGCACAGATCGTAAGAATCGATCGAGGGAATGGGTGAAAATGCGAATCATATTAATAGGCGACGCGGCTAGCAACCCATCACTATATTGATTGTTATCCATCTTGCCCACCATCACGCTAAAAGTGGTTTTTGAGTCTTGCGACTTTGTTTGTTTGAAGCCGTAAGATACAAATTACTCTGTCTGCTCATTAGGAATAAAGCCGTGATAGCATGTATGTATGTTTGTATCTTTTACAAGTATGTACTTATTTTTTTTTTATATACTCGTTTTGAAAGCCGTAGGCGAAAGCTAGTTATAGAATAGTTTTTCTAAATTAAAAACCGACTTCACCTCCAAACTACACAACCAATTTAAATAAAATTTCTAAGAAATCATCTAACAAGTATGCGCTTTCAATTCCAAATCGGTCCATGCATCTTCAAATAATCGGTGAAAAAATGAATTGATAACCTCCTCTATTTTAGAAGTAGGTTAAAAAACAACGCATACAATTTTTCCTGAGTATGCATTATTAAAAATGTATTGCAAATAATGTAACAAACAAGTGTGTTGAATTACATTACGAAATATACCTTCGTAAGCACCGGATATTTTCGAAAACGACCTAATTATTTAGGTTACACGTGTAAGTATTATAAAAGACAATCCTCGACGGTCCACGTTGATCAGCTCATCATATCCGAGTGAGATGATATAAGTAAGTGCATTCTGTTACAATTTGGATCAGATAAAGAACATTTCACCAACTCATTATTATCAAGCAGTCGGAAACAGGATCATTCATCATCATTATCCGAGCATATTAGGCTGCATCCTCAGCGGTAACGCTTCAGAGCCTGGGGCCCACTTACCTGACTAAAGTGATTTGATGAGATTACTGGTTTTTACACAGAGCGCAACCCAAAGGGTAGACCAGGACCAATCCTTGGATAGGTTTGATGGACAAATGAATTCGGGACCCACAGTTTGTTTATGCGTGCCTTCCGAAACACGGAATTATCTTTCTTTTCGAATAATCAGGTGATTCAAGCCTGTAATACACACAAACTTTTCACAAAGTATGCTTCCCAGTGGGATTCGAACTCATGACCTCCGGATCACAAGGCGAACGCCTTGACCACTGGACCAAGGTGGCAGTCGGGAAAAGGGTATCAGTTATTATTTATTTTACTGTACACCGGATCAGTTGGCTTTGAATATCAGAGATTACGTGGATATATTATATTTACTCCTACGAACTGACTCTATGAATGCTTTACTTCGGAAACTCTCTAGATTTATATTGAGGGTTGAAAATCACATTTGTGCGTAAAGGCGAGCACGGGAGTGCGAGCCTTACGCATTAATGTGATTTTCAAATCTCAATATAATACTACTCCCATGGTCCAAACGTTTCCACACCAAACGGCACAAATATGTAATCCTTACTGAGGGACACATATTTGCGTCGCTTGGCAAGCTCAGCACCTTCGGCAGCCGATCCGGCTTTCGAGAGTGATCCCCTGAGGTGGGAAGGCGCTAGTGTGTCAACGCATGTAGCGACCCACACCAGCGCTCTCCGAGAGCGCTTGGAAACCCGTGCTTACAAAGTCGAGAAAACTCGACGACATAGTCAGTTCGGTACATACATACAAAACGCTTTAGTAATACTTATACCTGATATGGAAGATGATGATGCTACACCACATGCTGGAAATAGTACGAGAACTTCGCCAGTGACTGCGGACTCCCCCCCTTCCCCCCCCTCGCAATCATCGATATTTTAATCCACTCACTTAAAAATAAGTAAGTAATATCTAAACCTTTCAAATCTACTGGAGAGGAAAACAGTCAAGTAAGGGTTGGGACACATCTGTCAGCACGGAACAGCATTTTCCTAGGCTGCTATCCTTTTCTGTCGCTCAGAACAGTAATTTGCTAGAGTGAGAGAGAGTGACGGAACGCTTCAGCACCGGCTGACAGATGTGTCACAAGTTCCCAACCCTCAGAAAAAGGATTAGAAGTGGAGTCACTGCCATTAGATTTCGAGCGTACGAAAGAGATCCCATTTTTCTTCATATACTTATACCAATATTTCAAACAATTCTCTTGCTGTTTTCAGAAAAAGATTTATTTTAGTTTTATTCGTTGTTTCGTACTTAATATGCAGCCTATATATAGTGGATGAACTGCTGCGTTGCCTAAGTTTAGCGCCTTTACCACGGGGGACACAGGGAGACTATAGCGAACGAGCAATGCTAGAAGTGTCTCTCCGGGATAGAATAAGAAACACGGAAATATACGTATATGTACTACTTGGTCAACTAAACAAGACAAAGTGACAGTCTTCTTCTAATCAAGTGTGTTATTACCGGTCAGTTTATATGTCGTCAAGATGACTAAATAGTACAGCCGCTATATTACACACTATTAGTATTTTTATAACAAGCAACTTTTTATTTTCTGGAGCATAAATTATTTCAAACCAGCATGAGTGTTCGTATAGTCCCTTAAATGTATGTAAATACGGGTAAAGTTTATTAAATTAAATGTAAAGTTAAACGATACCACCACTGACTAATAGTGATGTGATGTCGACATCTAGGTATATCTAAAAATATTTTTTATTTCATTTACTTAGCTACAGTTCTGTCGGGAAAATAAAATTAAAAAAATTAAGTTACTTAATTTTATTACTTCTATAAGTATGTCCATACCTTTACAGCGTTTTATTTACAACAGCCGCTCTCACTTTACGCTAGCAACTTTTACAAGCTAAGGATAAGGATATTTTTTACTGAAACTCCGCTGTCTGTCCTTCTGTCCGTATGTCAAATACTAAAAATAAGATAAAGTAAAAAGTAAAGGGGGTCGTCATACAAGAAACGTGTTTTTTTCAGCGTTTTAAAACATTGCATGGAGGTACGGTACCCTTTATATCCGCATGCGACTCGCACTTGATCAATTTTATTTATTCTGATTGGGTTTATTTATTATGAATATATATTATTTATGTACCTATGTAAGTATATTTATGCTCATAAACCGAATTATTAAAAAAACAAAAACCTACCTGCCAACACAGTTGTATATATTTTTGTAATCCTTGTCTAAAATCCTTTAATTTGATACCCCACTCGATAGGTTTTCAAAATCCGCCATTTTGTACAGTGCGGCTCGGGACGTGAACCTACTTAGGTATGAAAACGAAAATCTCGTGCATTTCCATGCTAGTGTAGAAGAACAGAAAAAACTTAGAATGCACCATCTGCTTCTGTTCCCGCGCAGATCGTACAAGCCGATCGAGGACATTGGCGAAAATCCTGTTATTATAGGCGCATTTGAGATGTGGTGCTGGAGAAGGTTAGAAAGTATTTATTGGAGGGATAAAGTAACAAACTTAGAGGCCTTAAATAGAGTAGGTGAAAAGAGACACATACTCGAGGCAATCGGAAATAGGAGAGGCAATATGTTGGGACACTTGATACGGCATGATAATTTTATGCGAAGGCAAAATAGAAGGAAGGAGAAGAAGAGGAAAGCCAAGGCACAGCTATATGAAGCAAGTCAAGGAAAAGGTGATAGCAGTGTCGTATCAATATGTCAAGAGGTTGGCGGAATAGAAGATAGAAAAAAATGGAAGAAACTCCACCGACAAGAGCGTCGCTCTTAAATTTTGTTGATTATGATGAGGTTATTAGGCGATGCGGCTAGCAACCCGTCACTATTTTGATTCCTTTTTCCACCTTCTCGCCCACCGTCACGCTAAAAGTGGTCTTTGGGTCTTACGGCTCTGTCTGCTTAGAGCCGCAAAATCTAAAATGCTCTGTCTGCCCCAGCAGGGATAAAGACGTGATATTATGTATGTACGTCATTTTATACCCGTGCGAAGCCCTTGTTCAGTAGTTTAATATTTGTGGTTTGGAAACAGAACGTAACATTATCTAATAGGAAATACGAGTGTCTCTCTGTTGATCTATAACCCCGAGTTGCAGTCGGGTTTCATCATAAAAATGTCAATCGATAGTAGGATGCGGCGGCTTCATTTAAAAAAAAAAATTAACTCGTAAATATGGTGAAAATTTATTTCCATATTAGCTAACCTTTTTTTAGCATGTTTGCCAAAAGTGGCCGTTTTCGGCAAAAGTGCTAAGAAAAGCTTAACGTTCTCATTTTATACTGTAAACAGTAGTTCATAAAATACTTTGAAGGGTTATCTAGGGCTTCACAAAGACAACATTTTATATGATATCTCAGTTTCCTTTGAAATTATCTATTTCAAATGGGAGCGGCACTGGACTTCATGTATCCTCATAAACTATAGCCAAATCAATTAAACTATTTCGGCTGTTTCATTTTTCGCAAGGTCTCTGGCATCCTTGGGGGACCATAGACATGCATGTTATATTTAGAGAAGAAAAAGCTGAAAGCTTACCCTAGACCCCGGGCTCCGTAGTATAAGAGGAATGCAACCGAGAACGCGCCTAGATGAAGAAGATTCTTACTAGGTATTTTAAATTAAATCCGTCCGTTTTCTACTTAGGTACTTGTTTGTTTGTTTGTTTGTAATAACTTTATTGTACCAAAATTTAAGTATAAAACACAACATAATACGGAAGAGCAAATATACAAAGGCGGACTTATCCCATGTAGGGATCTCTTCCAGTCAACCTGCGATAGATTGAGATATTTACTCTATTATATATAAGGTAGAAGCCGGTACTTATTATTAGGGAACAAAAAAACACGATTTATTATACAAGGAAAACACAACAGCTAGTATAGGTCACCAGAGGTCGCCCTGCCAATTATTTCTAATCTAATTAACACCTAACCTATGCCCAGTTGAGCCCTTTGATTTGACCTAGAGCAAGGTATTAAAATTTCAACTATTTTTATTGCCCTTGTCTTGAATCTTGAGCATATTATTATCTTGAGGGAACTCAACCTCATATATATATCTATACTTCTATACTAATATTATAAAGAGGAAAGATTTGTACCTATTTTTGTATGTTGTATGTTTGTAATGAATAGGCTCAAAAAGTACTGGGCCGATTTAAAAAATTCTTTCACCGTTGGAAAGCTACACTATTCCCGAGTGACATAGGCTATGTGTGTACCACGGGCGAAGCCGGGGTGGACTGCTAGTATAATATATAATAGTACCTATAATACTAGTGGATCTGTAAGCTGTAAATCTCGCGACTCTCCCTAACCCGTTGAAGGTTATCGGATAAAAAAGTTGATCAGACAAAAAAGTCTGCCAAATTTTTGGAGCAAGTTCAGTCCATGATATTAAACTACATTCTATAAAAAGTTTTAAAAAATCGATAAAAATTTTTCGTCCTTCCCATACAAAATCCGTTTGGCTGACCTTCCCATACAAATCAATTTGTATGGGAAGGTTAATTTTTATTTTAGTTTTTCGTTAATCGTTTTTATGGAAAGTAGTTCTGTATCATGGACTGAACTTGCTCCATAAATTTGGCTGGTGGTTAAAAAGTCAGCCTGTATATTGAATTATTGGTTTATGATTAGGCACGGGAAGAGAATACCTTGTTTTTGTCCGAGCCAGCGAAGCGATAAAAAGTCAGCCTGTATAGTGCGATTCATCTGTTTAATTTTTAATTTTATATGTAAGTATCTTGAATTATTAGTTACACTATTTTGTGACGTTTTATTCTCTTGGCCAAAAATAAATTATTTGGTACAAATAAAATATATATTATATAAATATAAATATATATACTATACACATAAATGTATATTGAATTATTAGTTACACTATTTTGTGACGTTTTATTCTCTTGGCCAAAAATAAATTATTTGGTACAAATAAAATATATATTATATAAATATATATACTATACACATAAATGTATATTGAATTATTAGTTACACTATTTTGTGACGTTGTATTCTCTTGGCAAAAATAAATTATTTGGTACAAATAATTCATTTTTGACCCCAGTCATCTACACGATTTTACAAAAGATATACGTAAAATAGGTATGAAACAGAAATTATTTAGAAACTATATTCGCGGCGTAGCTTGCAAACACACAAGTCTTAATTACGAATGACTGTACACTTTGTCTTATTTGACTGGTGTATAGTGACCTTCATAAAATAACTATTATGTCAATAACAACCCCAAATATTAATCTAGCTAAGTGTGAAGCAATTAGCAGATGAGGTCCGACGGCCGCCATTACAATTTAACCCGTTACTTGATCTTTTAATTTGGATAGGCGCCTATACCTACCAACAACTAGTGATTTACCTATCTAGTTGTTTGTAGCTAAGATATTTTATCCTACACTATACTTACTAATTAAAAAAAATATATAAGTAGGCCGTTTTAAAAATAAACTTTTTTAATCCATGTTATTCCTGCCTGACACGTAGTGAACGACCATGGCCCGAGCAATCTATACTAATATTATAAAGCGGAAGAGTTTGTTTGTTTGTTTGTTTGTACGCGCTAATCTCGGGAACTAATGCTCCGATTTGAAAAATTCTTTTTTTGTTGGGTAGTCCATTTATAGAGGAAGGCTTTAGGCTATATAACATTACGTTCCGACAACCACGCGAACGAAGTCGCGGGCACAGCTAGTGAAAAATAAAAATCTTGATGCACTGACAACCCAGAATAGAACAACCTGGCAAAGAAGAATTAGGAGAACCGACCCCACCTAAAGTGGGAAAAGGGAAAGACAAAGAGAGAAAAGAATCCATGTTTGTACATAAGTACAAAAAAGTGTGGGTCTCAAAAACAATATTTTGCTTCGATACCAAGTGAAAGGTATTAATTATAACATTTCAAGAATGTATACATTTTAGTCGAAAATGGCTGTTGAGCCTTTTTAACCCCTAATGCAAAAAGGGGGGTGTTATAATTATTTTGTTTGACGTGTATGTGGGTCTGTCTGTGTGTTTCATAGCTTCTAAACGAATAGACTGATTACGAAGCGTTTTTTTTTTAACCGACTTCAAAAAAGGAGGAGGTTATCAATTCGACTGTACGTTTTTTTTTTAATTTTTTTTATGTATGTTTGTTACGCCATATCTTCGCCAATTGTGAACCGATTTTGATGATTCTTTGTTTATTTGAAAGCCTTTACTACCAAGTTGGTCCCATTTTAATTTGGTGAAGATATGATGAAGAAATTTGGAGATATGGAAGAAACTCCTTAAAAAAATTGAAGTCAGTTGTTTTTTTAGTTAAAAATTTAATTATTTGTTTGAAAGCTGATGTGATCGAGACGGTTCTTAGCTACCGTTGTGTCGGGGGTTACTTAAAATTTGTTAAACGTAGGTACTTACTTATATCTTGTAATTTATCGACAGGTGAACAGATGCCTTTGTCAGCCCGCCATCTCCTTCTTGCTCTAGCCCTTCTGGCGCGTAGGCGACTAATACTGTGTGTATGAGTTTGTTTCGGCGTTTCTTCTCAGCAGTGGTCGTTACGAAACGCTAGTACCGGTAGCTTTAGAACAAAAAAATAATAATTTAAATATAAATAAACATTACACGTAATGAACACTATAATTATTTACGTGTAAAAGTGCCTGCAAGGCGTAATTACTGAATAAATATTTGATTTTTGATTTTGATCTTTTGATTTTGCTCTACCTACCTCTGCGTCTTTTTGCTACTCAGTAAGTAAACAACCATGACAGCAAATTGACATAGTAATTGGGTAGATGACTAGGTCAAAAATAAAAGATTTGGTAGAGAATAAAACGTCACAAAATAGTGTTACTTTGTTATTCATCATATCCATTTCCAACATGATTTATTAATGCAGAAAAACTGATATTGAGAGCGCTAATTGACCCCACAAAACTATGACGTCACAGTTCTGACTAAAATACAAACCTCATAGAAAGTGTTTGTTTATGACGTTTAGAAAAAAGTATCTGATTTGACTTGTTGTCATCTAGCCGATTATAAGCGGCCAGTGTTTTTACTACGTGAGTGGAGTCTGGAGACATAAGTATTAGTAAATCCGTATGGCTCCGCTGACCCACTACAATGGAGAAATCAGTACTTAAAAGTCCTCGTACCCCACTGGTGGAGATGTACTTACTCCTTTCTTTCCTGTCAATTTCAATTTCAATTTATTTATTTGCTTAACATATTGTACATATACTTAAGTACGATGCTTGAAGACCTAAATCGAGTTTCCCAACAGGTTGGCCTGAAAATGAACATTGACAAGACGAAGGTCATGTCGAACATGCACGTAACGCCTTTCCTGTTTCTGTTGGGAGCTCCACCCTCGAAGTTGTAGACCAGTATATCTACCTGGGTCAATCGATCCAGGCAGGAATTTCCAGCTTCGAGGAAGAGGTCTTTCGACGAATCCGACTCGGCTGGGCAGCGTTCGGGAAGTTACGCAGTGTCTTTTCGTCCAAAATACCTCTGTGTCTCAAGACGACAGTGCTTAATCAATGTGTTACCAGTAATGGCTCTGAAACGTGGTCCCTTACTATGGGTCTCATAAGAAGGCTCAAGGTCGCTCAACGGGCTATGGAGAGGGCTATGCTAGGTGTTTCTTTACGTGATCGAATCAGAAATGAAGAGATTTGTAGAAGAACTAAGGTCACAGACATAGCCCAGCGGATTAGCTAATGAGTTAATCCCCGTCCACTGCCACTTCAATGGAAGTGGCAGTGGACGGGGCACATAGCGCGAAGAACCGATGGGATGGGGCAGAAAGGTACTCGAATGGCGGCCACGTATCGGCAGGCGCAGCGTAGAACACCCAAATGCTAGGTGGTCAGACGACCTGAGCAAGATTGCAGGAAAACGCTGGATGCAGGCCGCTTCCGATTGGTCGTTTTGGAAATCCTTGGGGGAGGCCTATGTCCAGCAGTGGACTTCCTGTGGCTGATATGATGATGATGATTGTACATATATTACACTACACTACATTGTCAATTCATTAGTTAGTAGGTACAACATGAACCATAATACGAGTAGGACATTGCAAAAGAAAAAAATGGAACGGCATGCGGATTTTTATATATGCTAAATTCATGTAATTATCCAAGTATAGATTAATTTGTCTGGTAGTTTTTTAAATAGTCAATTTATTTTTAGAAAAATGACAGTGTTTATTTACTTATTTAAATAGATACTAGCTACATTTATTTACAATTTGTTTTTTAATGAAATGTCATTTTATAATTTATTATTATTATTTATTAATTTTTTAATTTATTTATTACTTATGTCGAGTGTTAATAGCTAAAACTGGTGACAGATTGCTGCCTAGAGGCATCTGGCGTAGCTACACAAGATATAGTTTTAAAACTAAAGCCAGACTACGGGAAGATTCTTGCTGAAAAGTACGTTTATCAGTTAATTCAAGCCCAGCAGGAAGCAACAGCTCATTAGCTACTTAGAGCTTAGCACATTTTAAATATGTACGAGTATACATCATTATGTAAGTTTAGTCAAATAAACATATTATTAGATTGCGACCGTGTTATAATTATATTCCTAGTAAGATAGTAATGAATCGCTTTCGTATAACTATGTTACGGTATATAATTATATCCCTAGGGATATAACGGCTTTATCTATCGTACGGCGAGATATACATATTTAAAATGTGCTAAGCCCTTTTAATTTTACTTTTTAGTTCATTACAAAGCCCCCATTGAATTTACTGTGACGTCACAAAGCCTATAACCAGCGTACAGCCAAGACGCTTCCAACATTCACTTATCAAGGTATCATGGATATCTTTGAAGATACGAGGGCACATACATACATACATAGCGGCGAAACCCATAACCTCATTTTGTCTTCGCCGTAGTCGGTTAAAAATTGCAGCAGTAATTATAACACTAGTGAACTTGTGTGCAGGTTTCCTTATGATGATTTCCTTTACCGGTATAGTGATCAGGTCTGTCTTAGTCTCCTCTGCAGGAGCACGACCCTCTGTACTGCCAGAGCCATACGTAGCCAGAGCAGACCGAGGATTTGGCCTACACTCTCCACGCTGGCCAGACGGGTTGGCGAGGTCTCATTGATGTTTATAAGCTTTGTTTAGCTTGTATTTCTTAAGTCGCCTTCTACGACATCCACGGGAAGACTAGGAGTGGTCCTATTCTATTTTGCCGGGAACTACACGGCACAGTAATTTACCGGTATGCAGTTGTGTTATTGTTAGCATACCGCTGATGGGAAGGGAACAATAGTACAGGATCCAAAAGGGGTTGATCTTCACTCATCTGCTAACAGGATGAAAATTATATTTTATGATATAATATATATATATAACCAATAGGCTTGTCGTAAAAATATCGGTATGGATATATTTTTTTTTTTTAATTTCACTTGCTAGTCAAACGAGCTAAGTTCCAATGGAAAGCATACAACATACACAGTATGCAACAGTTAGGTTCCTTACCTTTTTCTGGTCCCTTACTCCTGGTAGCCGATCGTGTATAAACAGGTAAATATATTATATTGTTTAAAAAGATATTATGTTGTATACTTTCAATTGGAACTTAGTTCCTTCGACAATCAAGTCAGTGAAATTAAAAAAAATATATAAAAAATAGTTATGACCATATTTTTACGGCAAGCCTATTAGATACCTATATAGGCTGACTTTTTAACCACCAGCCAAATTTTTGGAGCAAGTTCAGTCCATGATACTGAACTACTTTCCATAAAAACAATTACTGAATAACTAAAATAAAAATTCGTCTTCCCGTACAAATCATCTCTCAGCCAAACGGATTTTGTATGGGAGGACGAATAATTTTTTATCGATTTTTAATAACTTTTTTTATCGAAAGTAGTCATGGAAGTAGTGTCATGGACTGAACTTGCTCCAAAAATTTGGCTGGTGTTTAAAAAATCATACTGTATGTTCAAGAACATATTTGATTTAATAAAAAAGTATTTTCATCCGGCAAGCGGATAAAGGTCGGCCTCTCTTCGGATCTTAGACTATATGGGAAATGAGAATAAATGACAAAACAATTATGGCAACATTGCATTTTTTTGGTTTTTATTTTTTAACTGTATTCGTCACCCATACAATGCTTTAGTGCTTTGAATTGCTTACATGATGTGTTTTGTACTAAGAATTTGACCGATTAAGGGCATTGCAGACAGCGGAGCAGGCCGTGCCTGTCACCAACGGTCAATTTCACCAGGGAATCCTATACTACCAACGCACAGACACAAAGACCACGCCACCTCCATGTATGTCGGTAGTATATAATTCCTTTTATTATATTGTTGGCGGCGAAATTGACCGCCGGAGACCGGCCCGGCCCGGCCCGTCATCTGCATAGCGCCTTAAGGAGTATCCACACACAAGCTGACGTCAGGGACGTGGCCAAGACTGCGTCATTTGAAATAGGGGAGGGGGCTACTGTCTACCCAAAACCTGGTGATAGCCATCAATTCGCGGCAATTCGCTGCGCAGGCCTGCACACGAGTGTGGGTGCGAAGTAACGATTATTATGATAATTACAGCCACAGGATTTCACAGGAACTTCACTGCTTGACATGAACTTAGAGTAGGGTTACCACCCGTACTTTATAATAAAGTTTTGTACGTTTGTTCGGGTAATTGTACTCTATACTTTACGAAAACAATAATATACTTCGCATGATTTGATTATTGTTGTTGTTGTATATATCTTTATTGTACAAAAAATATTTTTTATATACATATAATATTTTTCTGGGACAAGCAAAAGAAAATAAACTGTTATCTTCACAGAGAGAATGCTTTTTTGTGATGAATACCAAATGGCGAGACGAAAGAAACAAAGCGTCTCAAAATGTGTTAAAAATTAATTACTCATTTACTTTAAGTAGGTAAGTATATAAAATATAGACTGTAAAATATACGCTGTGCAAATGTTAGCAATTATATATAAGATAAAACTTGCGAAAAGCAATAAAACATGTTTTTAAATGTAATGCTAAAGAAAAATAAGTGATAATTTATTTTGACACCATGTACTTTTTTTCTTAACTTAAATCACCAATGTACTTTAATTGCAAAAAAGGTGGCAACCCTAGCCTAGGGTAACCGATATGCTAGTGGGTATCTACCGCTCACAGTCCTTAGCAGACCGGCGCTGCGGAATTTCGTGACTTGATGGGAATAGTAACCCAAATTTGACTTTATTGTCCATCAAATACAATACAGAAAGGTGTTTCTATTATTAGTTAAAGTCCAGTTTATAGAATAAATAATTTATAGCCAATCTGTACGTCCCTGTGACGTCCCAAACGCAGCCAGTGAATGTGTGGAAAATCCGATCAATAATAAAATTAACAACGAATGCTTATTTTCAATGTATCTTAACTACCAGACCATTTTTGCCATTTTGGATCAAACTTAGTACAACCACAACGCGAACTATTGTTATTTTCTCATTAATAACACAATAACATCAACAAATTGACTTGTCAACAATTTTTACAATATGGTAGCGATAAATAAAAACTATTTCGCGATTTTGCAGTTTTTACCTGGCAACATTAAGAAGTAAAAGCTGGTATGAGAGATTGGATATTCGAAAACATTTTCCCTCATAATATTATGCCTCATTTATAATTGTTTCTACTTAAAATATATTTATATATTGTAAGAAAGTTGTCTATTAGCTATTCATTAAGTTTCTTAATCACTAAATGCATAATATAACGCTACACACGTATAATATAGTCTACAATTATATTATACGATTTTTTTATGTCAGCCTTCTTGTGAGAGATTTGACTTGGCTTTTGTCGATTCGATATGAAACAATTTGTCTAAAAATTACTGCATTACATCATGGACGATCAAATAAGAGAGGACATACAACCCCATACAAAAAAGCGTACTCTGCTAGAAAGCCAACATCCTGTATTATTTCTAGATGTCGCTACTATCTCGCCCGCTAGCCATGCAAAAGATGCTGGGTACTTACGCTGACGGTATCCACGAAATATCAGAGATGGCGCTTGCTTGTTCGTAGAAAATGAACGCTTGTACCGCCATCTTTCCGAAATTAAGCGGCACCACTAGGAAACTACCTTCTTTCGAACTAGTAGCTCCATCTAGCTACAACGTTTAAACTTAAAATCGAATTACGCTTCAAAGTATAAAGGTTTTCAATCCTCTTGTAAAATTACATGTAAAAATAATAATAAGAGGTAGGAAGCACTGGCCATTAAAATTTTATAAAATAAAAAAAAAGGTCTACACACACTCATCGAGGCCGTGTACCTCAGTCCATGTACTCGTACTGAAACTCCTGAAACGTTTTTCAAGGAAAATTTAAAAAAGCTTTTAAAAAAAAGTAACTAAGTTTTAAGCGTTACACTTTACGGACTTAAGTGTGTGTGCGCAGACCATATGATAACTTTAAATAATAATATCGGCCATTGCAATCAGTAAATGGATTACAGACCAGTTTAAAAAAAAATAAAAAAATATTAGGTATAATTCAGATATTATTTTACAGCAAAAAAATAAATTTCCAACTATTTCTGCGAAATAGAGGTCACATTATATCACGACAACATGTCACTGCAAATTGCAGGTGTAAATACGTCATATAACATTCAATAAATAATAAACTTATATTGTTTTTTATTTTTTGCTCTTGACAATATGGAAAAACCCAAACAAAACACGAAAATGTCTTTCAATTCAATTCAATTCAATGTCAATGTATTTTTAATTGGTATAATCTGTACCACGAAAGGTGAGACTGGAATATATTTATTTGTTTTACCTTAATATTCAATATTCCACACGTTTATGTTATGATGAAATAAATAAAATATTTCATATTTCCAACTTTTTACCTACTTAAAAACTTTTCTCCAGAATTGCAAGTTTTATTTAAATTGGTTTAGTTTCTTTCGTGGCGCATTTCTTTCCAGTACGCAATTTTAGAGCCATTTCAGTCCATTCAGATTATATTTCCAAAACGTACATTTATGGCAAAATATTTAAAAAAAAATATTTTGCCATATGTTATTACGCGAATAATTGTTAATTTATTTTCATGTCTACAGTCTAAACCAGTGTTTTTCAATCTTTTTCATGTCGCGATCCCCATAATATGTAAAATTTGTGTTAATGTACAATGTGCCCCGCGACCCCCTGGGGGGGTCACGACCCACACGTTGAAAAACACTGGTACTATACAAACCGGCGAAGTGAAAAGAAATTCTAATTAATTTTACTGTATAAAAGAAGAAACACAATTTGCTAAAACTAAAAACACATTAAGAATGTATAATGATGAATATAATGAAGTCTTAAGGCGAAGATATAGGCAAATGGCCTTGAAGTGTGAAATAAATTGTTAACTCGTAAATATGGTGATAATTTCCATATTGCTCTTCGTCATGCACTAGATAGCCCTTTAAATTATTTTATGAACTACCGTTGAAACTATTATTGGTGATCCGTCTAGCTTTAAAACTTGCCGTGGCCACTTTTGGCGGAAGCAAGTTTTAAAGCTAGACGGACTAATGTAAATACTTTCAACGGTGGTTCATAAAATAATTTAAAGGGCTATCTAGTGCATGACGAAGAGCAATATGGAAATTATCTCCATATTTACGAGTTAATAATTAATTTCAAGTGAGGGCGCCACTTCAAGGTCATTTGCCTATACCTCCACCTTAATATTTGAACAGAATTTCTGAGTATTATTACTTGAGATAAAATTATAAATTATATGCGACACCTTAAACCAACCTCCCAAATTTTTATACCTTCAATGAACAATAGTTAGGTTGTTCGTAACAAGATAAAGGTATATCTATTTCCAGTGCGCAAAGTCCAGTACATGATACTGTATACCATTACCACAGGTATGGCACTTCATAGAAACGGAGTATCATTTATGCCTCTACAGTCTACACTACTGCAAACGAAACTATGCATCCGTGCACACGTCAATGCGTGTGTTCGCCCGTTCTCGCCCCGCGACAAGAGAGGACGAGGGACAGGTGCGGGGAAGGGGAACGGGGACGCATATTGCAAGGGACCGCAGAAGATTCCATTCTGAATAAAATACTCTCATTAATTTCTGTGCCATTACTCCAAAAGCGATGCGTCCGTAGCTACATGATCGCGTTGCAGTGTCAATACTGAGCGTTACAAAATGATGATATACTTATATATATATAATTTGGTTTGAAATTTAAATGGGATGACAGCTGTAAAGGTCCTGATTACATTTCCTAAAAAAGAAATGGCGAAAATTAATAACATTTTCGCGGTTACATATAAACTCGTATTCGGCTGACCAAATTTAGTTTGAGAGGTTGAATTCTCTTTTCTACGTCGCCATATTAATAAATATCATGGAATGAACCTTGTTGTAAAAATTTGCGCACTGTAAAAAAATATCCTGATTAGCCATATTATGTAATTAGATCAAATTCAAGGCTGACATATACAAACATTATGAATTAAGTGACGAAACTGCGTGTTACAAAACGCAGGCAAACGTAAGCTAATTATCGTTATAAAAAATAGCTCGCTGTTGTGTGTAGGTGCCTTTATTTTTAACTATAAAAAATATTTTTATTGTTTTACATAGCATGACAATATTCGGAATAATGTTTTTTCGCTTATTAAATGTTAAACAAAAAAATCTGTCGACAAGTGTTTTTATTTTGAAGAATAAAATAAAAATTGAAAACAGAATTCAACGTTTTTGAGCTATATCGTCAAAACATACTTACAAGTCACGAGCCTAGAGTATTTTTTCATTTATTGATATTCTATCATTAGTGAACACATTTTTGGTACAAGGTAAATCTAAAATTGCTAACTTAACAAATTAAGGCCCTTCACCAATGACAGTGGCACCGTCGTATTATTTTTTCGAAAACAAATATAAATTTATTTATTGTAAATTAAAAAAAATTACGAATCATTTTACTATACTTTACTATACGTATACCTGTTGAATGGTTAGTTTTTATATGACAAACTGGCAGTTGAAAAAAAACTAGCTGACCATCCCAAAGAAATGCTCTACACGAGAGTGAAAACCTCACCATAATCAATTCATTGGGGGTTATTTAACAGGCGGATAGGCAAAAATGAATGTGACTTATTGCACAATATGCTAATATATAGTTAAATAACGTACCTACACACAACAATCGAGGACGTAGCATTCGCTACCTTAAATTTAATACTTTTTTTATCGTATTATTTGTCGAATTTTTAACTTTTTTTTGTATGGCACCACAGCCACTAATAACTAAGACACACATAAGTGATTTATTGTGCATAGAAAAAACTGTACAGTTCACATTTTGAGCTATTTTGACGTCTGAACTGAGGTTAACTATAATGGCGGAAGCATTTCAAGTAATTAAGTACTTAAATCTCATATTGTCTCTGCCTAGACTCTATATAATATTTTAGCTATAGCTTAACGTTACGGGCCGTCAAAAGCAATGTCCCAGATGAGACGAATTAACCGCCCGAGCGGAAGACGGTGATGTATATCTGCCGTTCTCAAGCTAAAACGTCTTTAACCAACATCTGTAAATACGTTTATTGTTGTAATCATATCAATGGGTAATCACTTAAAGATGTTTTAAAATTTGCTAAATCAAAATCTACACCACATAGGAGAAAACTAAATAGATAGATCGATAGATTTTTTAAAAGTAAGATGGCATTAAAAACTCGAAATTGGTCAGATGTTGGTTAACCCTTTAACCGCGAACGTCGGATTAATCCGACAAACATTTTCGTGCCCATTTCACGAGCGTCGGATTTATCTGACCAAAAGCTATGAATATTCACAATTCCTCGCGCTGGGAGCACGACAACTGTAATAAAGTCTCGCGGTGAAAGGGTTAAAGACGTTTTAGCTTGAGGACGGCAGATATGCGTTCTGATACTTACTTTATCTCCGTCCATGATGTGTGTACGAATTTATTTCTTTCTCTCGTCAGGCAATGTCATTTTCGAGAGCATAAGCCAATTACGGTGCCATGTTTATACCGGCCGCTTAGGCTTGAAACTATGTCAAGCGGACGCCCGCGACGACGTGTTCAGTCTGTCTCTGTCACAAACCCTACGTGCGAGAGAGATAGCTGAAACCGTTGCAGGTCACGTGTCTGCGGAACGTAGTTTGTGACAGAGACGGACTAACGCAGTTTCAAGCCTTAACATTCAAAATAGCTCAAACGTTTCAAGCAACACTAAATCCTATAATGGAGGTGTCATATTGCCGCGCAGAAGGATTTTTAACATCACAACCTGCCTCCCGCAAGATTTCACTAATTTAAGCTCATATTACTGAAATTATGACTTTACACCATGTTTGAAGAGTTCAAATTCCTTTGAAAGATTGGCACTATTAAGCCAATAAGCACTTAAATAAGAGGTCTGATAGTTGTATTTCTCTTTCGATTATTAAAAATATATTCTGTTAAGTTTAGAAATATTTGACAGCTGTCAATCGGTCATAGATAACAATGTTCCTTGTGCGTATTTTTTTATTTACAAAATAATAAATCGAGCACATTTTCATAATATTTAATGATTCAAAGTTCCTACTAGAGAAACTACTACATACTTGACAGCTGTCAAAATGCAACAGAGAACAGCTATGACAGTATTAACCTGACATAAGATGTATTAACACAAGAACCGGAAAAACTCTTACTTAAGTGGGTAACACCTATTAATTGTGTTAATTTCAATTAGCAATTTCTGAGAAACTTCTATATTCTTCGAGCATTTAAGATTTGACAGGATATAATATACATATATATATATACATTAAAACTGCAGTGTATGAGGTCTATTTCCTCCACTATTTTGCATCATTCAAATGGTTTTGAGTGTGTATTGTAATAACTAGCAAGAAAAACCAACTTCTGACAGAATAAAGATAAAGAGCAAGAAATATAGAGATAGTTAAATGTGTCCTGTTTTTGTTCAAATCTTACATGATGGTGTAAGACGCATTCATACAATCTTGTCAGGTTTACAGGCTGTAGGTAGGTTAGATCCAAGTGAACTCGGTTAATGCTACCCAATAGGTAAAAATGTAAATAATATGACAGTTACAAGACAAAACTTATTGAATAACCACTCTTTGTCATTTTGACATTTACATTGGAGAAAGCCGGAAAATGTGTCACAGCGCTAATTTTGTGACAGAACTGTACGAGTAGCCATTTGCGTCACAAACACTCATACGACGAAAAACTACGGTCGAATATAAAAAATACTTTTTTCTTAAGCATTCAAAAGCCGTATGTCACACTAAATTGATATCTAACTTTTACACTTGACCATACACACATCAGTGTTTTTTTTTCCAAATAATAAATAAATATATTTACTTAAATAATTAAAAACAGCCACGGTTTTATAAATTGTTATTAATATTATGTTATATTTATTACGATGACATTTCTGTACATGCATTAATTAAATAATTGCTTTTTTATCATTTTCTATAGTAAAAAATATTAAATAAAATAATAAAAAATTGACATGTCACGCTTTGATACTTATCGTGGCTGTAAAATAACATTCCTTTGCTCACTCGTCTTAAAATATTTAAAAAAAACATGGCTGAACTGTGGTGCTTCCATAGAGAAAATATTTTTTTTTCATACGTACTCGCATACACGCTAGCAAACTCTTCTCATGAACATCATCTTTTAGAAAAAATACATCGATTTATTATTATTATTTTCCATCAATTTTTTTCAAAAATATTTACAACATTCTATGTCTAATGTGCCGATGTAACTGGCCATCATATCGCGTTATTGTACTGGCTGTCTGTCTTTTAAAATGATAACTTGATTATTTTAAAAGATTTCTTGTTACACTAGTGTGATGTAAGTATTATTAAATATTGGTTTTTAAACTATCGCGCTTTGATTTATTATTTATTAAATAGTTTTATGATAAGCAACCTATATTTGCTTGTATTACAAAATTTTTGTTTGTATTAGAAATTTTTGAGAACTTTTCCAATTAATTTCCTGAGCAAAGTAAGGCTCAGTTTGTTAAGAGTTTTATATTATTATAATTTTTTTGCCTTTTTCCGATAAACATAAATATCATGGCCAGTCACACCGAACCATAAAATGAAAACGAACACATTTGACTAATTATCATTAACATCCACAATTTGAAAATATCAACTTAATTACAAGATTTAAAAATATTTTTTTTTTTTTACTATTTCGTCCATTGTTGCTAAGGAATTAAATTAAAACTTACACTCCTGAGATCTGTCACTCACTTTTTTTTGAGTTTTTTTTTCACAGTTTTTATCACATTTTTTTTTTAAATACTGTTTCTCTTAGGTGCTCATGTTAGGGATATGTAGTGGTTCACTTCGCACGAAGTTTTTTTATTTATTATGGCAACATTGTTACTGTATTGTTGCCATTAGTGGAGATTTTTTTGGAGATTGAGAACCAAAATCGTTCAGGACGCGTATTTACCTTTGCTGGGTGATACCTGCGGGCAAAAGGCATTCCTTACTACAGGTACTTTCATATACAGGGTCTAACATAATATACTGAAACTATTTTAATGGTGAATTCAGTCCATGATACTGAACAACTTTCCCAAGGAACGTATATCGAAATATCAAAAATATTTTTTGCTCACCATAAAAATATTTCTTTTTCAATATATTTTGTTAGACGTTATACAACGTGGAAGGGACATACCCGTAATAAATCAAACCACGGTCCATACTAGAGCGTTATGGCATAATAAAATTAAAATAACTGCCAAAAAACAAAAATAATTTTCGGCATTTCCATACAAAAGTGTGTGGCCCCCCGGGCAATTTGTAAGGGAATGTCGATTTTTCTTTTTTTTTTTGGTTTTTTGACTGTTATTTTAATTCCATTATACTTTAGTGATCTAGTATAGCCCGTGGTTTGATTTATTACAGGTATGTCCCTTCCACGTTGTATATTTATTTATTGATATTTTTTAAAAACAAAAAACCGACTCCAATACCTGAAAAGCTAAATATTTAAACAATTGTATACTTAGACATATGTTTTTTAGTTATTTTCGTTTAAAAAACAAACCACACAACCGATTTTAATAAAAATAAATCAATGGGACCACCTGGAAAGTATACCTACCCTTTCAAACAAAAATAGGATTTTCCAAATCGGTCCAGGCGTCTTCGAGTAATCGAGGAACATACCTACATTAAAAAAATCCGACGAATTGATAACCTCCTCCTTTTTTAAAGTCAGTTAAAAAATGAACTCGTATTTTTTTTTACTTTTTTTTAAATTGATATTTAAATTTATTTAAACATACCTGGCTGTGTCACGCGATAGAGTTGACCGCGTAGTGTGGCCGGCTGCCTTCCGGCTGGTACAGGGTTATCGACGCTATATAGTTGTTCGACATCACCTGCAAATAACGATTGATTTAGAAAAATGTAAATACTAAGACCCCTCGCCCAC
Organism: Acrobasis repandana; assembly: GCA_963576875.1. Lineage (NCBI taxonomy): Eukaryota > Metazoa > Arthropoda > Insecta > Lepidoptera > Pyralidae > Acrobasis > Acrobasis repandana. The sequence goes on from OY756238.1 coordinate 9,398,196, forward strand.
GACGACTTTTTGACAGTATCGCTACTAACGCGCGTTAGTCGCATTTGCAACACACTACAGCATCGCGACTGTAGCGATGCGTCGCGACCGTGTCGGACGACATCGGGGGGAGAACGGCGGGAGGGTGGCGCGTGTGGAGAACGGAGTTACTCGTACTGAATCGCGTTTGCATCGCGATAGAAGCGCGACAGTACCGCGTTTACATCGCGACTGAATCGTGTTTACGAGGGCGAGGGTACACAGCTTGCGACCGCATCGCGACTGACCGCTACTCATCACTAGATGGCGTTCTTGACAGTCGGGGTTTTTTAGGGTTCCGTAGCCAAATGGCAAAAAACGGAACCGTTATGGATTCGTCATGTCTGTCTGTCCTTATGTCACAGCCACTTTTTTCCGAAACTATAAAAACTATACTGTTGAAACTTGGTAAGTAGATGTATTCTGTAAACCGCATTAAGATTTTCACACAATCAACTCTCAAATGATCGTTGGCTGGGTGGGCATCGAACTGAAATGAATTGAAAAAAGGGGGTGTACCTCAAAGATCATGTCCTGGTAGCCGTAGCAGAAGGTGGAGCCGAAGGGGTTGGTGGTGTTGGTGGAGGAGGCCCGGTTGAGCACGACGGGGCGCTCGCACACGCGCAGCGCGCGCTGCACCACCTCCCACTTGCTGTACGCCGTGATCGTCACGGCCGTGCGGTTGTCCACTAGTGAGTTCGGATCACACCTACCAACAACAAGGTCACAATCAATAATAAATAAACCGGCCAAGTGCGAGTTAAACTCGCGTGGAGAGGGTTCCGTACAATTGATTGAATTCTTATAGTTTTTCCTGTAATCTACAAGCAATTAACTATATTTCATATTTTTTTTTAAATTTTAGGCTCAGTAGTTTCGGAGATCAGGGGGGAATGGTCAATTTTCGTCTTCTTTCATGAATAAAATCAAAACTATTCATTTTACAATATGTGCTTGGGTCATAGGATTACAACATTCTACCAAATTTCACCTGATTCGGTCCAGTAGATTCTGGCCGTGACAGACAGACGGACAGACAGACGCACAAGTGATCCTATAAGGGTTCCGTTTTTTCATTTTTTGTACAGAACCCTAATACAGGGTGACTTTTTATTAACCGGCAACAGTTTTGGAGCAAGTTCAATCCATAACACGAGTGCGTGTTTAAAAACCGAGCCGCAGACGAGGTTTTTAATAATATTGTCACGAACGAGACAGACGTAGCAAGTTCGCGAGCAAGAACCACACAGCATGTATGAGTTCGCTTCAATTAAATAAATAAATATAAATTTATTTAAATAGGAGTCATCCCGCCATCTCTTCCTCGGTCTGCCTCTACTCCGAGGGCCATCCGACTGCCAGAACGTTGCTAATTTCGCCCATCTTTCAGGGCACATTCGACAGACGTGGCATTGGGCCCATCGGTTAGATAATTAATAAATATGGTACTCATATTTTTTATTTTCTCTGGGAAGCATACTTTGTGAAAAGTTGTTTCCAGTCTCAATTCAATGCAATTCAATTCAATTCAAAATATCTTTATTATCATAGGATATTTATAATATCTCTTAATAATAGTCACTTTGTTTTGTTTTGCACAAATGTTGACGTCAAATCGTTACTTAAAGCTAAGTTTACGCCGCTTCCTAGGCGCAAGTGCAGAAGAAGCGGCAACAAACTGCACTGCACGTTTTCTCCAAAGACGTCAACTAACAAACTCAAAACTAGTTATATGGATGGACTGAGATTACATTGTTTGTTATGTCATAATTAAATTGAATTATAAGAATTACGAAATTTAAAATAATGTCAATTTGTAAATTTAGTATGTACCAAGTAAGTATACAAACCTTTAAGAGGGACCCGCGCCAAGCTCAAGCCAGACCTTTTTGTCTTTAAGATAGTCATCGGTCCTATAATAAGCCTTCTCACAAAGTACTTTCTTTACATAAGCTTTGAATTTTCTGTCTGGCATATCAAGGACCGATTCTGACAATTTATTATAAAAAAGTATACACTTCCCCATAAAAGACTTACTGACTGTATTCAGCCTGTAATACGGGCTAACTAAGTCATTCTTATTACGTAAATTTCTATCGTAAAATCACTTACTTTATTGAACATGGAAATATTTTTCCTTACATACATTATATTTTCAAATATGAATTGTGATGCAAAAGTAAGTATACCTATTTCCTTGAATAATTCCCTTAGTGGGTCTCTCGATCCTAAACCGTAAATAGTCTGTTTAGGATATTGCAGGCTTGAATCACCTGATTATCCGAAAAGAAAGATGATTCCGTGTTTCGGAAGGCACGTAAAGCCGTTGGTCCCGAACGCCATCTAGAGTTTGTACCTATCCTAGGATTGGTTCTGGTCTACCCTTTAGATTGCGGAGGTCAGACGGCAGTCGCTTTGTGTAAAAACCAGTAACCTCGTCAAATCGCCTAGGGTAGGTATCGGATCCCGGGCTCTGAAGCGTAACTGCTGACGATGCAACCGGGAATACGCTTTTTTTTGATTTGATTTTTTATTTTCTCTAAAAAACAATAAATGACGAAGACACAGCACATTTAAATTTCGCATGACGTCACGCTTTCGTACGATTTTTACTTATCGGTGACGTCACAAGCCCCCACTGTCGAACTTTGATACTCTGTATCTTTGTGAATTTTTACTTTTTTGATATACTGAAAAATATGGGTACATTATTTTCGGATAATCTAACTAACGGAGTAATTAGAATAATATTTTTGTGACCCAGTCATCATCCCTATAGAGGCGAGAGACATACATAACATACTAGAAAAAAAAATAGGTGTACTGACTTGTCAGGTTGCACCGCCAGTTGGAACTCGCAGCGGTGGTACATGTTGAAGTTGTAGTGGCCCGGGTAGTTGGTGTGCAAGACGAACTTCTTAACTTGGTGCGTGCGCGCGTCGAACAACACGTCCTGGGAAAGAACATATTTCAACAAATTATATAAGGAAAAAAAATATATAAGGCTCATCAAGTAGATTATTAAAAGATATTGTATACTTATTTTTTCCTTTTTCTGACTAGCAAATAATTGCAAAAATACAGCGCATTTAAATGAGGCGTTTTCCAGTAAAAAAAAAAAGGTTTGAAAAACATCCTCAATAGATGGCGTTTAATAGTTAAAAATACAGTGTGGCTTTTTAAACACCAGCCAAATTTTTGGAGCAAGTTCTCTGTCCATGATACTGAAAAAGTTATTAAAAATCGATAAAAATTTTTCGTCCTCTCATACAAAATCCATTTGGCTGAGCGCTGATTTGTATGGGAAACCAAAATTTTTTTTCTTTTTTCCGACTATTATTTTTACAGAAAGCGGTTCAGTACCATGGACTGAACTTGCTTCAAAAATTTGGCTGTTGGTTAAAAAGTCAGCCTGTATATTATATTATACTGTATATTTTAACAGAAAATTAATTAAATTAATTTTCTGTTTATCCTTATGGTTGACTGGGAGAAAATGCTCTTAGCATTAAGTCCGCCATTTGTCAAAAGTATGTTTTACTTTAGAAGAATAAAGAGTATTAAACTACGAACAATAATTCTCTAGAATCGTAAGTAATCCCGAAAAATCGTTCCACGCGATATGTACCGCGGCGGGCGGGGCTGAAAATATGAACAGCGCGGCGCGACAGTTCGCCGTGACACTCGAGTCGTGCGGTTGCGTCGCAAGAAGTTTCCTTTGAGAATATTGCTGTTTTTATGATAATCGATTCATTAAAAATGCCGTCATGTGCCGTGAAGTGGTGTAGAACCATACAGACATGAAAATTAGTTATTAAAAAAAAAGTAACACGAAACAAGGTTATTTATTTTAGCGTAGCGTACTGCACCATCCGCGCGTTGTATCTCACCGCTCATTGCGTTGACTGCCCCACCCGACTGACGACAACGCGTGACCTTGTCGCGACCAATCGCTTGCATCTTTGTCTATGTGTGCGTTCGAGTGTTTCGTTGAAATTACTGTTCGTTTGTTTGCGTAAATGGAATCAGAATCGAAGCGGTGAATGTAGGAGCGTTAGGTATCTAGAGAATTATATTGCGATGGTATTAAATAAATAAATATATACCGAACGCAGCCCACCAGTGTTGCCAGTATGTCACACGCATCTAGTTAAACTATGAAGTACTGACCAGTCCGAGCGTGAAGTAGTTGAGGAAGTAGTCGGTGGCGGGCGGCGGGCGGCGGCGCGCGGTGGGCCGGTGGATGCGCATCTTGTCATCCGCCTTGTAGTACAGGCGCGCCGGCGCGCCCAGCGCGCGCGCCACGGCCTGGCAGCTGTCCCCGAAGCGCACCACGCGCCGCACCGAGCGCGGCACCGCCTCTAGCGACCTGCTCGTGCCTGCAGGCAGTACCCATCATTCATTTAATCACTAACTCGTCGCGCTCCACGCGTCAACTCGTGAACGGGTGCCGCCAGTAGGTACTGGTCAGCTCGGACTACTCAGTGTTACTTATTTCTGTAAATTGGATTTGGCACTCGTTCGCAAGCTTTACATGTTATGTTGTGAAGTTGTGGTAACATTGTATTAGGTATAATATCTTTGTAAACTGACAAAGCCCTTCTGGCGCGTAGACGACCAATACTGTGTAAATGAGTTTCTTTCGGCGTTTCTTCTCAGCAGTGGTCGTTGCGAAACGCTAGTATCGATAGCTTTTGCACTAAAAATAATTAAAAATAATGACCTTCAATAAGTAATATATTTATCCTACATTGAATAAAAAAATTTGACTTTGACTAAGTTCAATTCATAGAATTGTGTAATAAAAGTAACGTCTTACGTCTTATGTCTTTCGTGTTACGTCTAACGTCTTACGTCTTTATCTTTGCTATCGGTTGTTGCTTAGTAACACTTGGAAACGTTATACAAAAAGTAACTGCGGTGTGGATGTATACCATATATCATAATCACGACCACCGTGGCGTAGTCCGCCACTTTGGAGGTTCTGGGTTCGATTCCCAGCCAGGATAAGTTGGAATACGGCCTTTTTAAATTGTCCTGAGCCTTGAGTATAGGATATTTATCTATTTATCTATACAACATATGTATGCGTAATAAAATCGAAGCACGGGCTATACTAGATCACTTTAGTAATGAAATTAAAATAAAATAAAAAAAAACAGTCAAATAACAAAAAACAATCGGCAGTTCCGTACAAAAGTGTGCAGCTACATCCAGCCCCACAACCAAGACTCAGGACAATTTGAAAAAGGTCATTTTCCAACTTACCCTGGCTGGGGATCAAACCCAGAACCTCCAAAGTGGCGGACTACGCCACGGTGGTCGTGATTCTGATATATGGTATACATCCACACCGCAGTTACTTTTTGTATAACGTTTCTTTCCTTTACTTTTTGTATAACTTCCGGATTAGTGGACTAGCGTGGTAACCATTACGCCACGGAGGTCGTTATTTGACAAATAACCGCCGCCGTGACAGAAATTAGCGTTTATGGCGCAGTTGTAAAAACTTAAAACTTCAACATTGATTTTTATTGATAATATTGTATTATCAATGTTAAAAACTATGTAATTTTACATAAAATTCGGTAATTTTACATGCAAAAAATACATAAACCTGTAAATTTCCCGAAAAATCTGGGAAATTTACGGAAAAATATGTAAAAATGACAAAAATTATGTAAAATTCCATATTTTTCCGTAAATTTTACCATATTTTTCGGGAATTTTACAGGTTTTGTGTAAAATTACATAATTTTTAACAGTGTAGATTTTCCTGCTCTGCAGAACGTGGCAAAGAAATATATACATACATACACTCGAAAAGCACAACTGTCCTGGCGCAGTCGGGTAAATATATACTTACACTTACCCTCCGCAAACATGTGAAGCCGTAAGCCTATAGTAGCTGTATTGGTCCTAAGAACATCACAGCGCCTGAGGTGCAATTGATGCCGGTAGCAGCACAGCGGGAGCTCGGGTAACGGGGCTTGACATAAGCCGCCGCTTGAGCTGCTAGCCTGTAAATCATACGAAATCCTTTCTTGAAACATACTCTACAACCAGGCCTGTGTCACTCCCCGTTTAGGTATCGAAAATGTACCTACATTATTTCTATGCGCGCAGGCGGCCCCTCCGGGTGGTAAATTCAGTTATACGAATCGTTTGTCCAGAGTAATAACAATGAAATTGGCTTGCGATGGATGTCTAGGTATCTATACGAAAAGGTGCTGAATTCCGACGTGAGCTAAATTAAACCATATCGCTCTAGCCACATTCAGTAGATATATTTCTTTGAATTTCTTTGCTGAGTGCGACTTCTGTAGTACGTTAGTATTATTTATTCTGTGCTACAACTTATGGCTCACTTTTATCGGTCGAATTAGTCGATTTGTTATGGACTATGTAGGTAATCATCAGTATCATCATCAGGACTATTATTTTTTGTCTCCACTGCAGGAGCACGGCCCTCTCTGTACTACCAGAGCCATACTTGGCTAAAGCAGTCCGAGGATTTGGCCTACACTCTCCACGCTGGCCAAACGGGTTGGAGAGGTCTCATTGATGTTTATAAGCTTTGTTCAACTTGTGTTTCCTAAGTCGCCTTCTACGACATTCACGGGAAGACTTCGAGTGTTCCTTTTCTACTCTGCCGGGAACCACACGGCTAGAGGACTTGATGAGATTATAAAATTTAGACGAAGTAGTATAATTCGCGGCCTAAAAAGCGCTGGCGAGACGATCGCGACGCATTCTAAAAAGGATGGTTGAGACTTACACGGGAAAGAGTGAACCAATGGAACAAGTGGAAGATAAATAAATCAATATATAAGGACAAATCACACTGATTAAGCTAGCCCCTAGTTAGATGGGAGTGACCTTTGCCTAACAATGGGACAAATAAGGTTATTAATAAACGGGCAAGTGCATGTCAGACTTGTACATTACGGGTTCCGTACTACCGTACAATGTTTTAAAACGCTGAAGAAACACGTTTCTTGTATGACGACCCCCTTTTAATAATTATTAACTTTATCTTATTTTTAGTATTTGTTATTATAGTCGTCATAGTAATACATAATCGGTGAAAATTTCAGGTGTCTAGCTATTACGGTTCAAGAGATAGAGCCCTGTGATAGATCGAGTTAAAAACGAGGAAAAAACCACGTTTATTGTATGACGACCCCCTTTAATTTTCAACTTTTTTTTATTTTTAGTATTTGTTGTTATAGCGGCCACAGTAATACAAAATCTGTGAAAATTTTAAGTGTCGCTATTACGGTTCAAGAGATAGAGCCCTGTGACAGACGGACAGACGGACAGACAGCGAAGTCTCAGTAATAGGTCCCGTTTGCACCCTTTGGGTACGGAACCCTAAAGAGCGTTAAGTTCGCCTATTGTTCTGTACAATTTGTATTTGATGGACAATAAAGATTAAAATAAATAAATAAATAAAAAATAAGTAGTATAATATTACCTGATGTTGAGATCCGTGGTAGATGGTGGTCCGGGAGACCACCGGCGAGCCCCCGTTGGGGAACTGCAGGGAGCCCAGTCCGTGCGCGTACCCGGGCTGAAACAATACACAAATTAAACATATGAAATTATTTATTTTTAATTTAGGGTAGTAAAATTAAGGTCTATTGCAGGATCGTGTGTTTAAAATCCATTCCATTCAAACGTGAATGGAATAATAAATAAATACGTATTATTATTAATTTTTTAAGTAAAATTTCACTTCACACTCGAATTAGGAGTATATTTACAACATTATTACTTTTTCACAAATATTAAATGGGATTCTTTTTTTTTATTTATTTGGTTCGCTAACAGGCTGAACAACACGAAAATTTACACATTTACAAATTAGAGCATATAAGTTGCCAACCTATTTTTAAGAACACTGTTTATTTTATTTCCACTGAAATTTTAACCTCATTTAAAGTCTTCATTATCTATGGCAAAACTGTAATGACGTATTAGAGGTGATCTGTACTGACGTACAGTTTTACTTCTTCCTCGGATTGTCTACATGTGTAGTGGTACAGGACGAAAAGATTTAATAGCATGTTATTTATATGTTATATTCATTACTTTTTTATGATCAAAAAACATATCGATAAAAGAACACACTAGCGTTACTTTTTTATACTTTTAATCACGACTGGCTTAAGAGCTCAGACAGACGAGACAGGGTTCCAGCGACAGCTCACGACCGTGGCCGGCGACGCCTGTCACCGACTGTCGCTGCTGTCATGAAATCCGTCGGCGGTCGTCGCGCGACAATACGCGACACTGGTCGCAGACCGTCGGCGACAATCACTGATCGCTCATCTGAAAGAGCCCTAAGAATATCATGGACACGTGGTATTAAATTCACAAGGACGTACGCTAGAAGTGCGCAGTCATACTGCATTGTGTGACGCGCAGGTGCGCGGACGGTAAGGGTTGGATCTCATCTATCAGCACGGAACAGCACTTCCCTATGTTGCTATCCTTTTCTGTTGCTCAGAAGCGTCATTTGCTAGAGCGAGAGAGAGCGACGGAACGCTTCAGCACCGGCCGTGCTGCAGCGTTTCGTCGCTTTCTCTTGCTCGCTTAGATGAGATCCAACCCGAAGTCTCTACTGTGGAGTAACGAGTGCGAGTGAGGTAGACACCCATTATCATAGTTACCTTTCACTCACACTCGTTTGCGAGCTTGCGCGGTGGATTGCAGAGCACCGGTGGATCCACTCACCTCAAATTTACTATCGACCGGGAAATAGAAGGAGAGCCCTCTGAAATTCAACGCGAAGAGATGCCGCTGCGAGTCGTACAGGCCAGGGTGCGTCGCGCCAAAGCAGTGCTCCACTTGCTCGATGGATGGCGTGATCTCCGGCGAATTGAAGCACATACCACTGGAGAATTAAATGTAAGTTTTACAATAGACACGGGGTCATGAATTTTTCCAGTGCTGCCCCCATTTGAAATAAATTATTTGAAAGGAAACGGAGATATCATTTAAAATGATAACCCTTTAAACTAAACTTTTACAGTAATGGCATGGCGGCAAGGCTTTGGAACTCTCTTTTTGCTGATGTTAGAATGCCACCATCGCTTGAATCATTTAAAGTAAGATTGTATAAATCTTCTCTAGTTGCGTCACATTTGGACTGAATTAAGTAATAAAGTATCTATTTTTGTATGTATAAAGTAGTATATGTACCTATATGTAAGTTTATGAGTATTAAGTATTTGTGTATGTTTATGATGATGTAGCGATGTAACTTAGAGCAACACGGAAGGGAGTAGCCATTCGCAGCGTTCCCCTCTGTCAAAGTACAAGCCCAAATGGGCATACGCGTTTAATAAAACTAGTTGCGCTCGGATTTCTTACTAGACCGAATCCAGTCGCGCGAGTGAACGCTGCCGTCGCTGCCGTACTTAAAATGCCAAATTGCTCAGTTTTCTGCTGCGTAAAGAGGTCTGGGACATCAAACTTACAAAAAAATGGTGTGACCTTTAACATATTAGTAAATCGTAATCGTAATAATGCTATTTAATTACAATTAGACACCTAATTCCTTTATTATAATAAAATATTATTGTTGGATTTGTTTACCAACATCGGGTACGCTCTCGTACAATTTTCGGATCGGTTGAGCGATAAATCCAACTTCTCGCCGATAGACAAACTAGTGATGCTACCTTTACATATTAAGTGTCGATGAATTTGGGTGGCGGGCGACGTAATATGACTGTGTTAAATAAATTGTTGATATGGTTTTATTTATATGAACTACCACTGTACATGGAATAAAAGAAATCCTTCTAAAATGCATATGATTGTCTTTGAGTGTAGATTATGCTAGAAACTAAAAATTAAATTTACCCTAAATTAAGCTAATAAATACGATATTTTATACTTATAATGTTTCAGTTCGTTACCTTTGTTCTTTCCTCCTTAATATGATAAATTTCGAAATTAATCGAGGTGTGCAATATTTGTTGATGTATTGTTTCATTTTGTATGTATTGGTGTCGTCGTTACAATTTTGTTTGCTTATGTGAGCCTGCGAAAGTGCACTAGTGTGCGCATTTCCCCCCGCAAAATATGCCAGACGTATTTGAATGGTAATTGATCGCTAAGTCTACTCCCTTCCGTGTTGCTCTAAGCGATGTAAGTATAATCTTTTATTATTATTTATTTTGTACGTATTTGCTTCTACCTGTTAATTGAGTAAATGTCCCCTCAATATATCGCAGGTTGACTGGAAGAGATCCCTATATGGGATAAGTCCGCCATTGTATATTTGCTCTTTCGAATTTTGTATTTTATATGCATGTTTTTAGTACTATAAAGTTATTACAAACAAACAAACTATTTTATGAACTACTGTTTACAGTTTAAAGTGAGAACGTGAAGCTTTTCTTCGCAACTTTTGTCAATGGTTCTGTGACAATAGTAGACCTCGCGAGCTCTTATAACCATGCAATTACCGATACTTCCCCTTTCCCCTGGCTCAGCAAAGACATTTCAGTGAAAATCTGTCCATATATAACGCAACGGCAAATTCCCCCCTTCCCCCCTTTTTCCCTCCACTCCCCCTTTTGGTTTTTTTTGCAACATCTTACTTTGAACGAAATCCTAAGTGTGCCTCTCAAATTTGATTGAAATCCTCCAATAAGTAACGCTACAGCAAAGTTCCTTCTTTTCCCTCCCAAATTCAGCCACATTTAAAAATAAAAAATAAAAAAAATTCAAGGAACTTGTGTTTAAATTTTCGTCAAAACCAGTTGAAAAATGCGACCCGTAGACGATACGGCTAGCAGCCCGCCACTATTTTTTTTAGGGTTCCGTACGCAAAGTGTGCAAACGGAACCCTATTACTGAGACTCCGCTGTCTGTCCGTCTGTCACAGGGCTCTATCTCTTGAACCGTAATAGCTAGACAAATGGAATTCCCACCGATTATGTATTACTGTGGCGGCTATAACAACATATACTAAAAATAAAAAAAGTTAAAAATTAAAGGGGGTCGTCATACAAAAAACGTGTTTTTTCAGCGTTTTTAACTATATCTTTATAATGGCATTAACTAGAATTTTCACCAAATACAAATACTAAAAAATGATAAAGTTAAAATTAAAGGGGGTCGTCATACAAGAAACGTGTTTCTTCAGCACTTTAAAACATTGTACGGAGTTACGGAACCCTTAATTCTCGTACGAGTCCGACACGCACTTGCCCGTTTATTTTTTGATTAATTTTTCCGACACACTGTGCTTGACCTTGGGTGTTACGGGCCTAGGTTCTAAATACCCCGTTAGGAATAAAAGCGTGATTATCATGTTAGTATGTACCATACATCAGCCCTGCCTGTGCTATATATATGTAAACAAGTAAGTTGAGCCTGAACTGAACCTAAAATGATGTCGCCACCGAATTTTTTTTATTTGTCTTATAAACGGTTCCATGCAAAGAGCAAATAGGTACCTTTTTACTGATATAATCCAATGGTTAAAACCCATCTTTTGTTTATTTCCCTCATCGGTATTTATTGTTGCTAGAATGACACTTCGCTAAACGTCAGAAGTAAAATTGTAGCCTGTTTTCTGCGTAATACGACAAAATTTAAGACATTGTTTAATGACATTGACTTCTGTTTAAGTGACTTTTCTATTTAGTAGCGTTATAAACGTCCTGGCGTATCGCGTTAAGGTGAAGGTATAGATATATAGGCAAATGGCCATGAAGTGGCGCCCTCATTTGAAATAAATTGTTAACTCGTAAATATGGAGATAATTTTCATATTGCTCTTCGTCATGCACTAGATAGCCCTTTAAATTATTTTATGAACCACCGCTGAAAGTATTTACATTAGTCCGTCTAGCTTTAAAACTTGCCTCCGCCAAAAGTGGCCACAAGTTAACAATTTGTTTCACACTTCAAGGCCATTTGCCTATATTTTCACCTTAAGTGACTTTTCTATTTAGTAGCGTTATAAATGTCCTGGCGTATCGCGTTAATAAAATACGCCACTACGTTTCAAAACAGGTTACACTTTTGACACTTTATCTTTTTTTAGGGTTCCGAACCCAAAGGGTGCAAACGGGACCCTATTACTGAGACTCCGCTGTCTGTCCGTCTGTCACAGGGCTCTATCTCTTGAACCGTAATAGCTAGACACTTGAAATTTTCAACGATTATATATTACTGTGGCCGCTATAACAACAAATACTGAAAATAAAAAAAGTTAAAAATTAAAATGGGGTCGTCATACAAAAAACGTGGTTTTTTTTGCGTTTTAAAACATTGTACGGAGGTACGGAACCCTTCATGTACGAGTCCGACTCGCACTTGCCCGTTTATTTTTTTTTCGGTCTCACTCATGTTAAATTTGATTCAGATTTTTTCCCGCAATATGGTGACGACTACTAACTTATTTGTTAGCCTTTGATTGTCATGACCCGAGCATTCCATATCTACGTAAGGTAAACGCCCCATTCAATTAATTAATGTCAATGGTCACGTGTGTAAACACTAGATATCATGAAAGGTCATTAAGGCATGTTGCTGGGCGGTAGAACACTCTTGGCCATCTCGTCTCATGGAACTTGACATCTAAACTGCGGTTTTTTCTGGCACAAATTTATATGCAAAAAACTTACCACTGGTAAAGTGGCAGGATTTTTAGGGTTCCGTAGCCAAATGGCAAAAAACGGAACCCTTATGGATTTGTCATGTCTGTCTGTCTGTCTATCCGTCCGTATGTCACTGTTGAAACTTGGTAAGTAGATGTATTCTGTTTTCACACAAAAATAGAAAAGAACAATAAATTTTGGGGGTTCTCCATACTTAGAACTGAAACTCAATTTTTTTTTATCAAACCCTTACTTGTATCTCTATGGATAGGTCTTCAAAAATGATATTGAGGTTTTTAATATAATTTTTTCTTAACTGAATAGTTTGAGCGAGACACTTCCAAAGTGGTAAAATGAGTCCGTCCCCCCACCCCCTGTAACTTCTAAAATATGAGAATGATAAAACTAAAAAAAATATATGATATATATTACCATGCAAACTTTCACCGAAAATTGGTTTGAACGAGATCTAGTAAGTAGTTTTTTTTTAATACGTCATGAACCGCTGCTACGGAACCCTTCATGTGCGAGTCCGACTCGCACTTGGCTGCTTTTTAATCAATACCACTTGCCAATGGTAATTTTAGTAAAAGCGTTCACTTCCACACCCAGTCAATAGACAGATGGGTGTATATTATGTATTAAGGGGATACATGCATTTTTCGGGGTCCAGTGCTGCCCCCATTTAAAATAAATTATTTAAAAGGTAAGATATTTAAAATTTTGTCTCAAGGATGCCCTAGATAACAAAATATGCGTCCAGTTCCCCGTCCCCGCACCTCTCCCCCGTTCTTGTGCCGCCGTGCACACGTCAATGGGTGTGTGTGCGCCGCTCTCGCCCCTTGACAAGGTGAGAACGGGGACGCATATTGCGCGTACCTTAGGAGATTCCGTTCTGTATGTAATACTCTGTCTTCTATGCCACTACATCTCTGCCAAAAATCGTCATTGTTTGCATCTATTTCCAATTTTCATACAATAACCCCGACAACAACCTGGACCCTTACTCCAAAAGCAGCACAACAGACTTACGTAGCTCCGTGTCCGCAACTCCGCATTTCATTTCATGTCATCATGACAGATGTGTCCCAACCCTAATGATGGTCTTAAATATATAAGTACTAGCTTTTGCCCGCGGCTTCGCTCGCGTATCCCACGGGAACATTACACTTTTCCGGGATAAAAGGTACCCTATGTTACTTCTAGTACCTCCCAGGATATGTGTACAAAGTTTCATGATGATTCGTCAAGTAGTTTTTGCGTGAAAAGGTAACAAACATCCACGCTTTCACATTTATAATATTAGTAAGGATGTATATGTTTTGCACGAGTACTTACCTATACCTAAGTTTAACTAATTTCATATTGTATATCTCTATAATCTTAAGCCTCTGCGCGACCGGGTCGAATATCAACCGTATGCCGTCCTGAGGCATATTTATTACTAGGTCCACCGACAGCGGGCTCTGAAACAAAATGAACAAAATGAACTAAATAAATTTATATAAAGTATTGTAAGATACAGTAGCGGCGTTAGGGTAGGGCGCGGTTGGGCGACCGCCCAGGGCGCCAGATACAAAGAGGCGACAGGGGGCGTTTTTGGGCAAGGGGGGGGTCACAGGTAATAATAAATATATAAATAGCAGCTGGTTAATGGCGGCAACTCCTAGCCTCAAAATTTAAGAATCCTATATCGTACTTGCACTACCCCTCCCCCCCCCCCCCCCCCCCGAAAGAAATAAATCCTATAAGATCGAAGCCTAAGTCATAGTCTGAATTGCAGTTTGGGGATAGGGGGTGGGGGGGGGGAATCTCGCCCAGGGCGCTGGTAAAGCTGAAACCGGCACTGGTAAGATATGTACAGAGTCGCTTATTTTCCACGTAGATTAACATGGTTTTAATTTGTATTGTGCAATTTTATTAATGTATTTTAAACAGTATTTTTAAAGATTATTTAAAAATGCGTCTCATTTTTAGAAAAGTGTTTCATTATTAACCTAGATAAGTAATATATCGTGTTATTTTATTAAAACTAACGTGAGATAAAACCATAATTAATTTAAACCGGTTGAATCACATAATAAAGGCCGACCACATTTGGTACGATTTAGACGAACATCTTCAGGGCGAGTGTCCTGGTCGGCCTTTTTCGACTATATCACGTGAGTCAACCGGTTTAAATTAATTAAATATGTCGTGGATATTTTAGACATGTTTTTATAATGTGTAGACATTGACTACATCGTAAATTAGTTCAACGATTTAAAAGATTTGATCGACTAATTTACGATGCAGTCAATACCTTATATATATATATATATATATATATATATATATATATATATATATATATATATATATATATATACCTTATACCTATATATATAATATAACCTTATACATATATATAAACATGTCTTAAATATCCACAATATAATTACACTTTTCTAAAAATGTGACACATTTTTTAATCATCAAAATTTAAGAGCGACGCTCTTGTCGGTGGAGTTTCTTCCATTCTGTTTCTTCCGCCAACCTCTTGACATCTTGATACGACACTGCTATCACCTTTCCCTTGACTTGCTTCATACAGCTGTGCCTTGGCTTTCCTCTTCTTCTCCTTTCTTCTATTTTGCCTTCTATTATAATTCGCATAAAGTTATCATGCCGTATCAAGTGTCCTAACATATTGCCTCGCCTATTTCCGATTTATCCGATTACCTCGAGTATGTGCCTCTTTTCACCTACTCTATTTAAGACCTCTACATCTGTTACTTTATCCCTCCAATTAATCCTTTCTAACCTTCTCCAGCACCACATCTCAAATGCTTCCAACCTTTTCGTTTCCTTCTTCGTTAGTGTACACGTCTCACAGCCGTATAGAGCAATGCTCCAGATCCAGAGATCAAAGAAAACGGAGACATCATTGCCAAAAGTGGCCGTTTTTCGCAAATGTGCGTAGTAAAGCTTAACGTTCTCATTATAAACTGTAAACAGTAGTTCATAAAATACTTTGAAGGGTTATCTAGGACTTGGTAGTAGCAAAATTTTAAATGATGTCTCCGTTTTTTTTAAAATGATTTATTTTAAATGGGTGCAGCACTGGACCCCGAAAAATTCAGGTACGGCCTTAAATTAGTATATTTTGTTACGCCCTGTATAGTAATAAAATATGAAAATACTCGTAATAGTATTGATCAAAGATAAAAACAAAAACATATTTGAGTCGAAAACAATGGAGTTTTATCTTAATTTGTTTCGTTGATTTCCCGCCCCTTTCTAGCGAAACAAAGATGCACGTGCAAGTTTTATGGAAATAGTTAATGAACCATAATGTGAATTCAAATTTTTTTTAATAAGGTTTGGTTACGGAAGTAACTTTTAGATTTTTTAAAACGTAGGTAAGAGGCGTTTTACACTTTGAAATAAATAATTTCAAAGGAAACGGAGATATCATTTATACTGACTATAACTGACTAGCTTGAAGGGTTATCTAGGTAGGTCAAAATTTTAGATGATATCTCCGTTTCCTTTGAAATGATTTATTTCAAATGGGGGCAGCACTGGATCCCGGAAAATTCATGTATGACCTTAAGGGTGGATTCAGTCCATGATACTGAATAACTTTCCCAAAGGAACAAACATCAAAAAAGGATCAGCTGACTTTATGGGTAACTAAACTATATATATATAAGCTTTGTTTAGCTTGTTTCGTAAGTCACCTTCTAAGACATCTTCGGGAATTGGAGTGGTCCTATTCTACTATGGCGGGAACCACACAGCAAAGAAGCAGAAGTTGCTTACCTGATCACTATATAGTACTTGTACTCCTCGTATCGTGCCCACTTGACTCTGTATGATGGCCACCGACTGTGAGAAATGCATCCCTGGAACAAACAACAAAATATTAACTTCGCCATAATCAGGAGCCTTACTCCAAAAACTCGACAGACGTACATAACTACGATACCGCGTCAGCGTCAAGCAACATTCCCCAGTCTAACGGCCTGAAACTACGTCAAACGGACGGATTCAGTCCGTCTCTGTCACAAACCCTATGTGCGATAGATATAGCTGAAACCGTCGCGGGTCGAGTGTCTCTCTCGCACGTACGGTTTGTGACAGAGACGGACTGAACCCGTCCGGGGCGTCCGCTTGACATAGTTTCAAGCCCAAGTCAAAAAAAATGTCAAGTCATATTTTTTTATCTAATGTAGGATAAATATATCACTTATTGAAGGTCATTATTTTTAATTATTTTAAATGCAAAAGCTACCGATACTAGCGTTTCGCAACGACCACTGCTGAGAAGAAACGCCGAAAGAAACTCATTTACACAGTATTGGTCGCCTACGCGCCGGAAGGGCTTAGTCAGTTTACAAAGATATTATATAATACCTAATACAATGTTATCACAATATAACATGTAAAGCTTGCGAACGAGTGCCAAATCCAATTTACCAGAAATAAGTAAGAATACATATTTTTCTTACATAAAAATAGATAAATTTATTCCTACAATAAAGCCATAATTAAGAATCCATAAAGGGGAATGTTCAGTCCGGATTAGGAAGCTTCAGAATCGAAACTTACTAGTTTTTTTTAATCTTCTTCGTCTAAGCGCGTTCCCGGTTGCATTCTCATCTGTGCTGCTTCGGGGCCCGGGTTGCGCTTTTCCGCTTCTTCTCCAAATATAACATGCATGTCTAGTTTTTTTTTATACAAGCAGGCAAATAGACATACAACCCACCTGATGGAGATTACCGTAGATAGAGACGAATCACACTGATTGATCCTAGCCTCAAAGTAAGTTTAAACTTGTACTATGATATATTATTTATTTTTATAGGGTTTTTTAGGCATTCAAGATGCAGTACTCAAAATAAATAATGAAATAAGAAATGATGAAAAAAAACGCAAGCCTAGTGCGTGTTATGGGAATATCAAATGGTGGCGAGATTCGGCGTGTGGGGTTGAACACGTGATGGCTCAGTTGGTTAGAGCATGGTCGTATTGAGATCAAGGTTCAAGTCTTGCTTATGTGGAATTTTTTCACCATTTCTTACGAGTATTTCATTATTTAATATGATATAATAATTATAATAGTACACTCAAAACCCAGGCACAGAAGACAGTAAAAGTAAACAGAACGGAATCTCCTAAAGTACGCGCAATATGCGTCCCCGTTCCCCGTCCCCGCACCTCTCCTCAGTTTTCGCCTCGATGACTCACGTTGGCTCACAAGAACCGGGGGAGAGGTGCGGGTGCGGGGAACGGGGACGCAAATTGCGCGTACCTTAGGAGATTCCGTTCTGTTTACTCTTACTGTCTTCTGTGACCCAGGACAATTTGAAAAAGGCCATTTTCCAACTTGCCCTCTCTGGGGATCGAACCCGCGCCACGGTCGTCGTCAAAATAAATCCAGCAGTAATGACCTGTAGATATAGATAGCTTCACATGTGTAACATCGATATCTAGCAGATTACAGTAATCTGGTAAGCAGCTCATCTGTTTACTGTTATTGTTACTGCGGACCGCGCCAAACTTGTTTGTTTGATTACCACAAGGTCGCATGTGAGATTAACGTGATTATCAAAATTTGCACGTTCATTACGAAAATAAACCGGCCAAGTGCAATACAATTGCGTACAATTGATTGAATTATTATAGGTTTAACTATATTTTGTTTTTTTTTTCAAAATTTTAGGCTCAGAATGGTCAATTTTCGTCTTCTTTCATGAATAAAATCAAAAATATTTATTTTAGAATTATAACAAAATATATTTGAGATCCTCATAACGAGCCCTTTCATTTGATATATGACACAGTAAGTTTTGCAAAACGTTTTTTTTCAATTGCCTAATTAATGCCCCAAAAATGACCCTTATTTTAAAAAAAAATATTTATTTACTTTAAACATGTGTGTTTGGGTCATAGGATTACACCATCCTACCAAATTTCACCTGTTTTCACCAATTCGGTCCAGTAGATTCGGAGCACATTGGCTGTTGTTTTTTAAATAAATTTTAACAACGACAGACAGACGCACGAGTGATCCTATAAGGGTTCCTTTTTTTCAGTTTTTGTACCCTGGAACCCTTAAACACTATAATTTTGCTAATATTATTCTTACGTACAAATACTTTAAGCGGGAGTTTGGTCCGTCATATCTTGCGGAAACCGGCAAGTTCCGTGGGAAACAAATGTATAGCCATGCTGCCTCCGCCGGGGCCGGCGGACGTGGTAAACCCAAGAAATGATGTGCGTGCCAAATTGTCTTACAACCAACGATGCTCAAGACCGTGCGAAGTGGAGAAGAAAAAGCCGGAAAGCGGCTTCCCAGCATTACAGCTGAGGATGCACCTGGGAATACGCTAAGATGAAGAAGAAGAGGACATTGAAATACATTTATAATTAGGTGCTTATGTCGCGTTTTCTTCTCCAAATATAATATGCATGTCAATGGTTACCCAAGGATGCCAAAGATCTTGCGAAATGGAGAAGCAATAGCCGAAACAGTTTAAATGATTTAAGTATAGTTTTACGATCGGCTGCCTGCCTGTCGTCAACCCTACTTGGACATGCAGATCAAGCACAAGACTATTAAAAAGAAATAAAATCTTTATTCGGCAAGCAAGGGTTGTGCTAGCCCTTAAGTCGTCTCGTTTCTTTCCACATCCACAAGAAGAGACGGAGTGGTCCTATTCTAGGCCTTATTCCACACGTCTGTAATGTATATAATTGATTGTTCAGTTTAGTTCAGTTCTGTGCCCACCCAGCCAGCGTTTCGCAGCAAGAGCGTAGGAACTAAGTCCACCTTGGAGTGAACGTGACTGCACTTCTAGCAACGGGCCGATAAGGGTTCTTATCTTCTCCGTTTTACTAGCGCAGCCCACGTCAGACCGCGTTAGACCTGTACCAGGCTCGAGAAACCAGATGAGCACGTACGAGTATATAGGATATGGAGTGCGTGGGGAATTGCAGTCTGGGAAATGGGTAAGTATTTATTTTATTTACACTTTATTGTACACACATACAAATGTAATAGTACAACAGGCGGACTTAATGCTAAAAGCATTCTCTAACAGTCAAACCTTTAAAAGTAGATGGAAATTAGAGTATACCGTATACCAGCAACAAGTAAGTCTGTAACGCATTTAATTGATTGGATAAAATATAGTATCTCTGACCTAGTATCCCTTCCCATAAGTTTAAAAACTTACTTATGGGCTAGCTCAATCTGTGTAAGTAATTTATTTATTAATGTCTAGCAAAATATACCGAAACTATTTTAAGGGTGAATTCAGGCCATGATACTGAGCAAACCTTCCCCAACAACTCGAATCAGCTGATCGGTCAAGTTGTGTGGGAGGCCAAAAATTTTTTCATATTTCGATATAATATTTTTCTTGGGGAAAGTTATTCAGTATCATTGACTGAATTCACCATTAAAATAGTTTCATTATATTTGGTTAGATTTGGAAAACCTACTGGCTATTCCCTATCCCTCTAGACAGGGCGACGACCTGGCTGGCTGGAAGGGATGCTGGGTTCACTGACCGTCTAACGATATAAATTGGACATTCCTTTAGGGGTAGCCGCTGCTGTCTGCAAATTTTTGCGGCAAATCTGTGTTTGTGCGTGCAAACAATACCCTGCCAGGGTTCTGTACTTAGCTTCTAACAATCCTAATCCTAACTATCCTAATCCTAATCCTAACTGACGACCTCCGTGGCGTAATGGTTAACACGCTAGACCGCTAATCCGGAGGTTCTGGGTTCGATCCCCAGCCAGGGCAAGTTGGAAAATGGCCTTTTTCAAATTGTCCTGGGTCTTGGGTGTTTATCTATATATGTATTTATCATAAAATATAGTATCGTTGAGTTAGTATCCCATAACACAAGTTAAAAAAAAACTTACTTTTGGGCTAGCTTAATCAGTGTAATTTGTCCCTATATTTTTATTTATATTTATTTATTTATAACTTCCTAACTAATATTATAAATGCGAAAGTGAGTTTGTATATTTGTTTGTTTATTTGTTGCCTCTTCACGTTTTATCTACCGAACCAATCTTTTTGAAATTTCGCATACACATAGTTAGGAGTCCTGAGAAGGACATAGAGACCTTTCATCCCAAAAAAAAGTATTGTTCCCGTAAGATTTGGGATACGCGAGCGAAGCCGCGGGTAAAAGCTAGTCTTACTTATAAGTGTAATTTTTCACCATGTCATATTTCATTATACAACGTGGAAGGGACATACCCATAAAGATTCGAACCACGGTCTATCTATACTAGATCATTATAGTATAATGAAATTAATATAACAGCCAATAAAAAAATAAGAATTCGGCATTTCCATACAAAAGTGTCCAGCCGCGCCGGAATTTTTTTGTTTGTTTTTTGACTGTTATTTTAATTTTTGCCGCCCCCTAAAATCTGCCGCCCTAAGCATCAGCCCACTGACTGAGCCTGTTGGTAAACTTGCGTACTCTGCCGAGCTATACAGCTTCATAGTAGTTGTTACTGTACTATGAAACTCCATTATGGATAGAATAGATACTTATACTTCCGTGCAAATATGATAATAAGTGTCCTTTATAAAACTGTTTTATTGTTTCAGTTGCATTACTCTGTCACATAAAGCATATAATTATTGATTTATTTGTTTACAACATGCACATTGTCAATTTAATAATTACTGTAGATTATAATTGTGGTTTTAATAATAACAAATAGAATTGTAGCTATAATAGAACTAAGTATCCTTTTTAACCGACTTCAAAAAGGAGGAGGTTATCAATTAATTGGGATCATTTATTTTATTTTTTATGTATACTCGAAGACGCCTGGACTGATTTGAAAAATTGTTTATTTTCTCGGAAGGGTTTACTTTCCAGGTCCCATTGAAATTTTAGGGCTGGACCTCGTCTATCAGCCCAGCACTTTCCTATGCTGCTATCCTTTTCTGTCGCTCAGAACAATAATTTGCTAGAGAGCGCTCTAGCAAATTACTGTTCTGAGCGATAATATGAGAATACGTGTTGTTCTGGAATAATATTATTTACGTATGGCATGACAATATACGTATGTATCTACCTATTTTTTTAATGGAATTTGTATAAGATATAAGTAAATCACAGTCAAAGTCAAAGTCAAAATTTTTTATTCAATGTAAAATAAATGATATGTGATATGAACCTAAAAAATGATAAAAACCTAAAAAGAACGCAAAACCTCTCAGATGGTACCTCAGCCCATGAAACTGAACAACTTTTGTTTAACAACTTTTACGAAATCCAAAAGTAAAATTTTGGATTTTCATACAAATTGACTTAATCATGTATGAAAATTCAAATATTTTTTTTTTAATTTCTTGAAAGTTATTGAAAAAAAGCTGTTCAATTACATGGGCTGAGGTACCATCTGATAGGTTTTGCGTTCTTTACTTAACACGATGTATATCGCTTATTGAAGGTCATTATTTTTAATTATTTTTAGTGCAAAAGCTACCGATACTAGCGTTTCGCAACGACCACTGCTGAGAAGAAAGAATACAATAGAAATGTCAAAAATAAAAAAAGAACATTCAAATACAGTTAAATTTATTATACACTATCACGTCTTAACCCGTGTGGTTCCGGGTTAGAATAGAACCACTCCATATCTTCCTGTGGATGGCGTAAGAGGCGACTAAAGGACTAAGCACTAACATCTCGTGCTACATTTGCATTCCCAAGGAGGGTTAACGTCGGACGGCGGCCGGTTGTAAAACTTTTCGCACAAATACATTCTCAAAGAGGGTTGACGTCAGGCAGTTGACGCATTTAAACTGTCACGGTTATTTCTTCTCCATTTCGCAAGGTCTTTCGCATCCTTGGGTGACCATTGACATGCATGTTATATTTGGAGAAGAAAAAGCAGGAAAGCGCCCCGGGCTCCGAAGCAGCACAGCTGAGGATGCAACCGGGAACACGCTTAGATGAAGAAGATACACTATCACGTCTTAATCCCTAACGGGGCAGACAGAGCCCAGGGATGTAAAACCCAAAAGCCACGTTTAGCATGTTAGTGGCTGTGAAGATGTAAAAAGGAAATCAACATTTTTTATTAGCGTAAGAGAAGTCAAATCTTACGTTAACCTTTTAAAAAATCATTTTCAATGTTATCAACAAATACACAATGTAATTGGCAGATAAAAGGTCTTTGTCAGCAGCAAGTCATTAAACTACAAACTTATTCTGCTGTTGGGAAATGAAGATATCAGTTGTAGTGTTTTGTCGTAAAAATAAACAGCTGCAAAGTTGAGTTTGTATTGCAAGTGTTTATCAGGCCAAGTATTAGTTTAACTATAATTCTAAGATTTTTAATTCTGTTACCTTCCATGGGAGAAAAGAAAAAATATAGAATGTACCAGCTGCTTCTCTTCCCGCGCAGATCGTAAAAGCCGATCGAGGTAATGGGCAATAATCTGAATTAAGAGCCCGTACTACCCTAAAGTTCTCAGAGCGATTCTTAGTTTTCCTACTAGTTACAAGTTTACAACTAAATGTTATCAAGAAACGCTGTTGTTAGTAATGTTTTAATGACGAAAATAATCACTTTTACTTTATGTATAGGTACAATTTGTTGAGGTTTTATTGCAAAAGTTACTTTGTAATTAACTTAGTAGATACTAGTTATGACTCAATAACTTGTACGAAGTATTTTATTAGCAATTAATATTTATAAAAAAAATGTTAGGTAAGTAACTTGATTTAAATATTTTATTCAAAAATAATAATGTACTCAAGAGAAATATGGGAATATTTCAGATATCATCAACAAAACGATAGATCGTAAATACGTAACCTACGCGATTTCACGGTCAAGTATATCAATAAAAAAAAATAAACACAATCGGAGACGAAACAAAGAGATCGCCCGTGACATTTTGCATGCAAAAAAATCAATGTACGCCGAACTACAGCAGGCAAATTGTAGCCAAAGACTCATCCCAGACGTCCACAGAATTGGACACAAGCAACAAAAACATTATTGCGTAAGAAACCATCATTAGAAATACAACGCAAATACCTGACGTTCATAAACATACGTGAGACTCACCTAAAACGAATTCCCAAGCATCGCAGCCTAGGGATCGCTCGGGGATGATTTCCAAATCCAACATCTTGCACAAAACACTAATTACACACTAAACTAACAAACTTTCACCTCAAATACAGTTTTAAACGTGAATACGCGATCTACGCTGCCTTTCTTTGTTTGCCAACTTTAGTTTTCAACCATTTTGTATTTGTCAGAGGAACTGTCATTACAAACAGCTGATTGTATTCTGTCAGGGCCGCACTCAGCGCTGTTGAAAATTGGGTAGTTTCCTAGGTCAAAAATTAATTATTTGGTAATGTCAAGAGAATAAAACGTCACAAAATAATATCACTTGTCATCACATCCATTTTGTGATTTTAGATTTATTAATGCAGAAAAACGGATATTAAGAGCGCTATTTGATCCTAAAACTATGATGTCACAGTCCGATATTTCGTACAAATGTCATAGGAAATGTTTGTTTTGACGTTTAGTAAAAAGTGCCTGATTTGACTTTTTGGAAACTAGTGGATTATCAAAATGAAAATAATTGTAACGAAATAATTTTATTAAAACAACATGTCTAAATTCCAAATTTCCATATTTTCCATCTTCGCAGAAGGTGGGTATGGGCGTGGGACGGACTGCTATATAGCTTAGCATCTGGGAGTGCTATAGATAGAGTGAGCAGCGATTTGCCAAAGCTTTTTTATTTATAAGTAGGTTAATAAGTCATCATTACGTTAAGTTTTAGCAGGCCTGTGTCACTCCCCGTTTAGGTCTGTGTTTACGTATCGAAAATATATATACCTACCATTATATAATATGATACCTACATTATTACTAAGCGCGCGGCGCGGGCGGCGGCCCCTCGGAGTGGTAAATTCAGTTATACGAATCGTTTGTCAAGAGTAATAATGAAATTGGCCTGCAATGGATGTCTAGGTATCTAAACGAAAAGGTGCTGAGTTCTGACGTTAGCTAAATTAAACCATATATCGCTAACCTCATTAAGTAGATATTTCTTTGAATTTCTTTGCTGAGTGAGACTTCTGTACGTAAGTACTAGTTCTTATTCTGTGGTTTTAGTTCATTTTCTTATTTTTTTTGACGTGACAACGTCTAATAACTCGATACTACGGGCTGCATGCACGAAAAAGATGACGTCATTGTCGCGCGTATCATAGCGCGGCACCAACGAGAGAGAGGCATGATCGGCTCGAGCGATCGGCTCAGTTCGGTTTTGACGTTGTCACGTCAAACTACCGTCCGTAAACCGAACTTACAGACAACCAATTTTTTTTAAACTAATTTTTTTATCAATTTAAAATAATAACTTAAGGCCGTACCTGATTTTCTGGGGTCTAGTGCTGCCTCCATTTAAAATAAATAATTTTAAAGAAAACGGAGACATCATTTAAAATTTTGCTACTACCAAGTTTTAGATTACCCTTCAAACTATTTTGTGAACTACTGTTTACAGTTTCAAGTGAGAACGTTAAGCTTTACTACGCACATTTGCCAAAAGTGGCCGTTTTTCGCAAATGTGCGTAGTAAAGATTAACGTTCTGACTTTAAACTGTAAACAGTACTTCATAAAATACTTTTAAAGGTTATCTAGGGCTTGGTAGTAGCAAAATTTTTTATGTCTCCGTTTGCTTTGAAATGATTTATTTTAAATGGGGGCAGCACTGGACCCCGGAAAATTCAGGTACGGCCTTAAGTAACGTACGATGATAAGAGAAGAAAATGAACAGGCAACTACGAGTTGCACTCTTAAACGAAGGATGCCGTGCCGTACCGTAGGCAGGTATCTATCACCTTAGTCAGAATAACAGCTACGAGGGCTGTTTGATAAGTACCCGTTTTCTAAATATATTAATATCACTGGCCGCAAATAAGTATACCACCTTTTTAAGCCATTTTTCAGAGGCGGGAAAATTAAAAAAAATGGCATTCTTTTGTTTTTTTTTCTCATTTGACAACGATTCAGTGAAGGCGTGAACTTAAAATTGTTAAAATGGAGAAAGAACAGTATCGGTCTGTAATTAGATTCTTATTTTTGGAAGGAAAAACATGTGATGAAATAAAAGTAAGAATGCAAGCGGTTTACCATGAATGTGCTCCTTCTATGACAACCGTCAGATATTGGTATAACGAGTTTAAGCGGGGGAGAACAACCGTCTTTGATGAGGATCGCCCAGGCCGGCCAGTTGAGGTGACTACAGACGATATGGTTAAGAAAATTGAAAATATCGTTTTAGCCGACCGCCGAATTAAACTTC
Organism: Acrobasis repandana; assembly: GCA_963576875.1. Lineage (NCBI taxonomy): Eukaryota > Metazoa > Arthropoda > Insecta > Lepidoptera > Pyralidae > Acrobasis > Acrobasis repandana. The sequence continues at coordinate 9,424,212 of OY756238.1, forward strand.
GAGAAATCGTTGATGCTGTAAATGTTTCAATCGAGAGGGTACAACACAAATTAGAAGAAAAATTGGGTATGAAGAAAGTATCGGTGAGGTGGGTGCCGCGTTTACTCACGGAGGAGCAAAAACGGAACCGACTGACTACTTCGGAGCAGTGTTTGGCCGTGTTCAAACGTAACACGAAGGAGTTTCTGCGTCGTTTCGTGACCGTGGACGAAACGTGGGTCCACCACTACACCCCAGAAATGAAAGAGCAGTCGAAGCAGTAGATTTTACCGGGTGAACCTGCTCCAAAGAAAGCAAAAACCGTCCCATCGGCTGGAAAGGTCATGGCGACCGTTTTTTGGGATTCGCAGGGTATTATACATATTGACTATTAGAAAAGGGATGACAATAACAGGGCAGTACTATGCCAATTTATTGAATGAATTTGACGCCGTGTTGAAGGACAAACGACCCCATTTAAAAAAGAAAAAAGTACTGTTTCATCACGACAACGCCCCGGCTCATTCATCCAGAGTTGTGACGGCTAAATTAGCACAGTTACGCTACGAACTATTGTCTCACCCCCCGTATTCTCCAGATTTGGCCCCATGCGATTTCTTTTTGTTACCCAACCTAAAAAAATGGCTCGGTGGCAAGCGATTTGGATCAAATGACGAAGTCATTGCCGCCACAGAGGCCTATTTTAATGACTTTCCAAAATCATACTTTTTGGATGGTTTATTGAAGCTTGAGTATAGGTGGAACAAATGTATAGAGTTAAAAGGTGACTACGTAGAAAAATAAATGCATATATACAAAAAAAAATTTATTTTTTTTCCGTAAGGTACTTATCAAACAGCCTAGGTCTATCTATCAATCACCTTACAAAATGCGCGGAAAAAATACCTTACTTGTGTTCTTATTTGCTCGACTGAATATGTAACGAACGACATTTCCATAAAAAAAATAATAAAATAATGCATTGTTCAATAAATTGAATGCGACTCTGGATTCATCCAATGACGCATGCGTACGAACCATGAACGAAAAAAATCGTGTTGAATGCACTGTTTTATATCTATCTCGTTCACACTTGTTGGAAGCAATATAGTTTGTTTCATTCTCATCCACAGTTTTCTCGTTGTCCTCGTTACTCGCATTGGAATTATATATCACCATCTCTCTCATTGAACTTGCTATCGATAAATTACGACATATTAGCGCTCGTCAACATGCGCTGTACATTGCTGTGTTAATACGTCTTAGTGTATAGGTCATTTATACGAAAGCAGAAACGGATGTAATAATTTTTTATGCAACTATATACGATAACAATTTTCATGCTCAGTACTTTTGTCCCTGAATTCTAGTATTCGTCAGACAGCTAGACTAGACTTAAAATATTGTTCTAGAAGACAAGAATAATTACTATTTATTGTTAGTATAATAGTACGTGTAATTTTTTCTGTGGCGATCTAAGTAGTATAGAAACAGCTTTCGCTGTTTCCCGCCATTGGTAACCTTGACTAAGCGCGCCCACAGAATGTTTATTTACAAATAGATTTCGTATTTTTACGTAAAACGTCAGAGTACTTTGAACTGAAAACATGTTTTGTTACGATATTTTCCTTATCATTATCTAATCGAAATCTTTTCTTTATTATGTAAATAATGCGTAACATGTGCAAAATGCGTATATATCCGCTTGACCTGCGCAGTTACTCCCACCCAGACTTCGAAAATAGGTAGCACTTAGCAAATAGGTACATACTCGTACTCATGAAGATGAGATGACATGACACTGATCATCAGGTGCGTGCGGTGCGGGTGGCCTATGAAGAAGGGACGTACGGGCACCCGCACCCCACCCGGCGTAAGTCCATTTGTAATCAGGCCTGTGTCACTCCCCGTTTAGGTATCGAAAATGTACCTACATTAAAACAGGCGGCCCCTCCGGGTGGTAAATTCAGTTATACGAATCGTTTGTCCAGAGTATTTATTTATTTATACTTTATTGTAAACACATATACATGTTTAAAGTACAACAGGCGGACTTAATGTAATAAGAGTAATAAGAATGAAATTGGCTTGCAATGGATGTCTAGGTATCTATACGAAAAGGTGCTGAGTTCTGACGTGAGCTAAATTAAACCATATCGCTAGCCACATTAAGTAGATATTTCTTTACTGAGTGAGACTTCTGTACGTTAGTATTATTTATTCTGTTGTAATGTAGGTACCTCCTTTTTTTATTTTACTTCTCGTGATTCTACTGTGGAATTCTTCGTTTCGCATCAAAATACTTTTACACCACCTTGGAAGACTACTTGGTCTTTGAACCTAAGAATAAGCTTTGAACCAGTCCTTAGGGGCCACTAGTAGGGGGCCTCGCGAAATGTATATCTTGGGGGAACCGAACGCATTTTTTAATAAGGCAAAACACCCCTATTTGCCTGTGCAAATAGGGAGTTACTGAGTTTCGGTCAAAAAATCGTTTTCATGAAGATTGTAGGTATTTGTTCTCAGCACAGATTGGGTTGTAGTTAGGGATCGGATATTCGGTTGCATATTTACCTAAAGTTGAGATGTTGGCTACTATGGAAAGCACTTTTTAATCAAAAAAATTCCGTGATCCCGGGAAATTTAAATTTAAATGTATACTCCGTGATGACTCCGTGATATTAAATGTAATGAACCCAATTTGACACTAATGACAATTGCCCTGTTACAAAGTTATATGGTTGCCCGGAATCCCGGGAATAGAAGTATCCTATGTAGCAGTTTCCATAATTTGTTAGCCAAAAAATAACTTTCGGTAAATTATGCATCCGATTATCCGATTTCTAGTTATGGTAGATAGACAGGTACTACTTGTATATGAATAGCAAAAAAAGCTTAATTTCATTCCATATCTATATTTACCAAACATTATCACCTATCTTTCTTCTTGAGTTTAGATTTCTTATGCTTAGACTTATGTTTTTTACTTTTCTTTTTCTTTTGTTTTTTCTTAACTTCTTTGGCTTCCACCCAGGAATCCGAACTTGACGAGGACTCAACTTCTATCGTGTCGGTCTGTTTGTCTCTACTTCTAAATATTGGTCTGAAGTTATCAGTCACTTCTTGACTTTCAAGTCTTTTCTTAAGATTTTCAGGAATTTTTGGCCCGTACGCCTCTGCTTCTTTTTCATTTTGTGGTTTTTCAACGCTGGTAACACTTTTTTCAATATTGACAACACTGTTTGGTTCTTTTACATTGTCTTCAGGCTTTTTATTATCCAAATTTCGCCTCCACGAATTAAGTTCATCAAAATCAATGTTAGCGAAAATACCTCTCGGCGGTGACGTATTTCTTTCAACATTTTTAGGTTTATCCACAAAATCATTGGTCTCACTTTTATCATTTTTAATTGTAACATCTTCTTCTTCGCTATCGCTCAGAAATATGGATTTGTACAAATCCATTTTGTCGAATTTCTCTATAGTTTCAGAAACTTCACCTCCTTGTTCCTTATTCTTCAAATCTTTTGCAGATTCTTTCATAAACAGTTCCGCTACTGTCATTCTTTTATTAACACCAGTATCTGTATCACTTGATTGTGCAGCCATTTTGGTTCCATCTACATTTTCGCTATTTCTGGCAGCGACATTTTCAGTGACTTTTTCTTTAGTATTTGGTTCGATATTTATGGATTTCGACCCACTAAATTGTGTTTGTTCTTTTGCGAAACTGTTCTTGTCGTGTACTGATGATTCTAGGTAGGAAAATATTGAGTAGGATACTTTTGGTTTCTCTTCTTTCTTCTGATCTGGTCTGTAACAAAGTATTTCATTTATTTTCATGAATTACTTGATTACTTGACTTACTTGATTGAATTACTTGACTGTGTTTGATGTTGTACTATTATTCTTTTACGAAACATTAATGAACACTAAAAATAAATCTGTAGTTTCATAGTATGTTATTTCTTCTTCCTTTATTTAACACAACACGTGTTACAGTACACGCCTGTATGCCTTTCATATATGAACATCTCCTCTCACGGGCCTACTGGAGGAGATCTCTTTTGAGATAAGTAGTGCCTTTGTACAACTTTTTGTTTATGTATTCTCTGTATATATTGTCCGTGTACATAAATTGGTAAATAAATAAATAAATATTTTTCTGAAAACGGCACAAAAAATTGTTATTAAATTTAAAATATTTGTATGAAGAGAAGTGGGAGCGTGATGGGGACATCTTTCGTATGCGCGAAACCTATAGGCAGTGACGTCATATATCTATTCGTGCATCCTTATTCTGTTACATGACAGTCTCTCTTTCTACCAGATTTGAAAGGCTTATATAACTTGCTTATTTTTGGGCGGTTTGAAAATATTATTTTTGTTTTCCGTTTCAGATTGTTACTTTTTTGATAAAACTAGTAGTTCGCCGCGAACTTAGACCTCGCGATTATAATTCCCTAAGTAACACCTAGATAGCGCTATCCAAAATTAGAACGCGCTATGGTTTCATTTGCTACATAATCGCGGATCTCTGTGTTTAAAAGACGAGTAAAAGATTATTATGTATCGGAATCATCTTAGTTGTAGTTTACACAAAGTGGAAGGGACATCCCCGTAATAAATCGAACCACGGGCTATACTAGATCATTATGGTATGACGAAATTAAAATAACATTCGAAAAACCAAAAAAAAATTTGACATTCTCATACAAATTGCTCGAGCGGCTGCATACTTTTGTATGGAAATGCTGAAATTTTTTTTTGTCCTTTAGCTGTTATTTTAATTTCATTATACTATAATGATCTAATATAGACCGTGGTTCGATTTGTTACGGGTATGTCCCTTCCACATTGTATATTATATATTAAGTATATTTATTTCTAAATAGACATATGTATTTATTTAAGTATGTATGTAACATATGTATATGTATGTTTATCTGTAGTTTCATAGTATGTTATTTCTTCTTCCTTTATTTAACGAACATACCGGTATGCCTTTCATATATGAACATCTCCTCTCACGGGCCTACTGGAGGAGATCTCTTTTGAGATAAGTAGTGCCTTTGTACAACTTTTTGTTTGTGTATTCTCTGTATATATTGTCCGTGTACATAAATTGGTAAATAAATAAAATAAATAAAACAGTTATATTATAATGACCTGCTCCCTCCAATCTCTGGGACATTAAACCTCTTCGCCACCAGCGGGTCTGGTCTCCAAGCCACCTCGCGTCTCGTCATGAGGCCGAACACGCCTCGCGCGGCCGCCTCGATCTGTTCCTTAGAAGCGAGCCCGTAGTTGGCACTGCTTTTGGCCACGGCGGAAAGTGGATTGGTACTATCATCCGGTTCTGAGGCGTGAGTGAATCTGTTGGCAAAAAATAATGTAAATGAAACATTAAAGATATTAAAAAATATTTGAATAGATATGCGAAAAGCTTTGCAACCGGCAGCCGCCAGAATTGAAGCTGTTGCATGATATTTTTGTGCTTAATCCTTAACGACAACCACAGGGAGATACTTCTGCATCTTAGCGTGTTCCCGATCACATCCTCAGCTGTGCTGCTTCGGAGCTCGGGGTACGCTTTCCCGCTTCTTCCCCAAATATGATATGCCATGCAAAATCGAGAAGAAATAGACGGCACTTCTTTGCTGAGTGAAACTTCTGTACGTGAGTAGTACTTATTCTGTGATAAAGGCGTCGTGATTGTGTGAAGTGTGTATGTAATAAAGTAAAATAAATAAACGGGCAAGTGCGAGTCGGACTCGTACATGAAGGGTTCCGTACCACCGTACAATGTTTTAAAACGCTGAAGAAACACGTTTCTTGTTTTGACGACTAGTACGTGTAAGGGATATATGCGTAAAAAATCGCACTACGGGCTATACTAGATCTCTATAATATAATTAAATGAAAATAGCAGTCAAATAACAAAACAAAATTAGCCATTTCCATACAAAAGTGTGCAGCCGCCTGGGCAGTTTGTATGAGAATTACGATTTTTTTGTAATTTTTGGCTATTATTTTAATTTAAATATAAGTACTAAAGTGATCTAGTATATCCCGTGTTTCGATTTATTCGCATGTCCCCTAAACATTATATAAACTTACATATAAAACGAGTTCCAACGCATTTTCTAAGTCAAAGTTCAGGTCTCAATATAGGAACTAGTTGTAAAACTAGGTCTATGACGGCCGGAGCGGGATTTTATCTGTAGAGGTAATTTCTTGTAATTTATTTTTAATATTTGTGTGAAACAACTAGCGTTTCAGAACAACGCGATAGTGTTTATTTTATTGTTTTGCCAAAATATTTTTTATCAACTTATCTAAGTCTAGTAACTGATAGAAGTAATAGGGTCATTGGTTATTCCAAGGTTAACTCAATACAAAGTACGTGCACATCCCATTGCGTGTTCTACTTGCATCAAACCTAAAAGATTTAGAGTTCGTATAAGTAATGCAATAAAGAACAAAATTTTTGCAGCTTTTACTAGCAAGTTGGTGAAAACCTGCTTACTTACATGATTTAAGACTTTTGCGATCACAATAACTATTATTAACATTATGAGCTTCATTTTGGTTTAGGTTTTTAGGTTTTCAGATATTTCGACGGCAGCGGTTCATATCTGTTGTTGTCTAAAACTTAAAGTTCATACCATTTCCATTTCCATTATACAAGCAATAAAATAAATTTCGTATTTTTTTCAAAATTTTAGGTTATGTAGGTTATCAGGGGGGGGGGGGGGGATGGTCCATTTTCGTCTTCTTTATATTATTACTCACTACTATTACTAAATTTATCTTATTTTTAGTACTTGTTGTTATAGTGGTCATAGTAATACATAATCGGTGAAAATTTCAGGTGTCTAGCTATTACTGTTCAAGAGATAGAGCCCTGTGACAGATCGAATTAAAAACGCTGAAAAAACACGTTTTTTTGTATGACGACCCCCTTTTAAACTTTTTTTATTTTTAGTATTTGTTGTTATAGCGGCTACAGTAATACATAATCGGTGAAAATTTTAGGTGTCTAGCTATTACTCGTACGGTCCAAGAGATTGAGCCCTGTGACCTGTGACAGACGGACTGACAGCGGTCCTCAGTAATAGGGTACCAAAGGGGTATAAACCTTAAAAAATCAAAGGGAAATTAGGTAGTGCGGGGTGGCAATGTAATAAGAATTGCTAGTTTAATAAAATAACCACACTTTTTTTCTTGGGTAAGAGATAGAGCCCTGTGACAGACGAACAGACAGCGGAGTCTCAGTAATAGGGTCCCGTTTGCACCCTTCGGGTACGGAACCCTAAAAAGTAAGAAAAACTCACCTGTCATTCATAACTCCAGTCAATGGTTTATACAGTTTCGCAGCCTGCTCGAACTCCACAATCTCTCTATCCCTCTCCCACTGTTTCAATCTATCCATATCTGCATCTCTCTCTTTCATATACGCTTCTCTATTCTTCAAGAAGAGTTCGTATCTCGCTTGCTTCTTATGATTACTCGCAAACGGCCTAAAAACCTTGGTTATTTCTTTTCCAGAGTCTGATATTGGTATAAAATCTTGCTCCTTTTCTTTCTCGTCTGTTGTTTCTATGTTCGACACGAAATTGACGTTTCTGCCGAGTAGTTCCGCTATTGGGTCTGTGGTTTGGGATGTACTTGGTGGTGGTTCGGGTGTCTTTAGTGGAGCTTCGCCTAGTAGAGCGCCTCTTGCTTCAGCTGTTAGTTCATGGCGGCCTAGACCTGTAAACAAATAGACTATCAGTTTAACAATTCCACGGGAACCTCATTTCTTTCCTTGATAAAAAGTATTGTATGTGTTAATCCAGCTCACCTAGCATGATACCGTTGATAAAACTAGATAAAGTTTTTATCGCGCGTCGGACTACTGCTATCCCGGCCGTTATCATGATGTAGAGCGAGATAGTGAGAGATGATACCGATACAGTTTGATTAACGCTGTTGCCGTTGCCATGCTAAGGGGTCAGGTAACTTGAGTTATCTACAGATCAGATACATTATTATGCATACTTTATCCCTAAATAGCGGCCCGCTTCGGCTTCGCACGGGTATGTATTATACATGTAAACTTTCCTCATGAATCACTCTATACATCGTGTTAATGAAAGAACGCAAAACCTCTCAGATGGTATGAAAATCCGATTTTTTTTTTGAATTTCGTGAAAATTGTTGAACAAAAGTTGTTCAGTTTCATGGGCTGAGGTACCATCTGAAAGGTTTTGCGTTCTTTCATTAACACGATGTATGTATTTTTAAAAAACCGCATCATAATCCGTTGCGTAGTTTTAAAGATCTAAACATACATAGGGACAGACAGACAGGGAAGCGACTTTGTTTTATACTATGTAGTGACTAGACAGAGACTGGGGTAGAAAGAGCTACAGTTCTTTGATTTTCTCAATGTCTCAATGTCAAAACTTCGTGTTTCGTCGGAATGGCCGCTTGGAAGTTTATACAGTGGTTATTACTCTTTTTACTTATTTATTTAATTTACTTTCTTATTACTTTCAACGGGGCTATTTTCAAACAAGTTTTTAACCACAATACACATGATATTTATTTTTATCAGGTTGGTGGTTGTATCAACGCTATGTTATATACCCGCGTGAAGTTTAGGCAAATAAGCGCCCGATTATTCGACCACTAGTAATAAGCGAATGCCTTTATTATATATAGTAACTATATTTAGCACTAAGATCATATAGTTTTTCGACTTACCCTGATCTCTTTGTGGAGTTTCCGTGGGTTCGAATCTGCTCCGTCTAGTTCCGGCAGGCGCGGGGGTGTAGCCGCGGGGCAGCGCCGGCGGGGGGTGCGAGGGAACCGCGGGGAGTGGTTTGCTGGCTTTCACAAAGCCTTCCAACACCTGAAATATATTTCTTTATATTGTATCTATAAAAAAATATTGATTGAGAAGAACCGGCACGAAAGCACAGAATTATTATTAGTACCAAAGTACAGAAGGCACACCCCTGGATGGGAAATTTGCCAAATTTAACCCAGTTACAGCGTACTTAAGTCCCATTTAGTTTGCACGCCGCGCAGAGGACCTTTGACACTAGCAAGACCCTCTCTGTACTACCAGAGCCATATATTAGCCAGAGCAGTCAGAAGATTTTGCGTACACTCTCCACGCTAGACAGATGAGTTGGAGAGGTCTCATTGATGTTTACAAGCTTTGCTTGTGTTTCCGTCGCCTTCTACGATATCCACGGGAAGACTTGGAGTGGTCCTATTCTACTCTGCCGGGAACCACACGGCATTTTTAGATTTATTAATGAAGAAAAATTGTAATATTAAAAAATGAAATTATTTTCCATTCAGGCAGACGATGACAAACCTGGCGTCCTAGAGCAGCTGCGCACAGAAGCGTGCGAGTGTGCAGCTTTGTGTTTTCTAAGTCGCCTTCTACGACATCCACGAGAATACTTGGAGTGGTCCTATTCTACTCTTCCGGGAACCACACGGTTACATAGATAGTATCTTACAAATATCTTACGTTGGCTCCCGCCGGTTTGATCGCCTTCTTCTTATCCGCCGACGGTCCTCCGAGCTCAAAGTCGTAGTGGGACATGTCTTCAGTAGCATACACGTCCTCATCATCAGCCTCAAACGCCCCTACGCCAAACGCTTGACCACGAATCGACACCTGAAAAACGATTTATTATTTACTCTCATTGGGCTAACCATAGACAATTTTGAAACGCTGAGTCACTAGAGTCAAACTAGCGAGTCTCTGCACAAAAATAGAGCGGCAAATTCAAAAAATCTTTAACTGGTAACACAAAGCATAGTGCGAAAAAAGTAATTTGATACTTTATGTTAATATTTTTTATAATATTAATAATTAAATTTACAGTGTACTACATGAACGAAATATGTCACTCAATTTAAAAAAAAAACGACGGGTTGCACTCCGGGAGTTCCGGCAGAAGTGAAAACTTGAATATTAACGTTGTGCATTTTTGATATTTTGGAATGGTTAGGGGATAATTTTGCACTAATTGCTTTAATTATCAGTATAAAAGTACTATCATTTATGTGGTAGAATACAATATTTATTTATTGCGCTATCGTACACAAACATGACAAAAAGTGCACAACGCTGCTAAAGACGTTTTCACATCAAAAAGGTTTGGGCTCGCCCGGAATTTGAACCCGGGACCTCTCGCACCCTAAGCGAAAATCATACCCCTAGACCAACGGGCCGGCAGACAGCTTCGTCGAAATTATAGTATAAATACTTCCTCTCCAACGCCGCACCGGCTGTCATTCCGTCTTACGAATTTTCGATCAAGACACGTGTCCTGACGCGAGTTTAACATTTTTTACCCATTACAAAAAAAGTGCACAACGCCGCTAAAGAAATTTTCACTTCAAAAAAACTTTACTTTATTAATAGGCTCACACTTTGTATTGTATAAGTTTTTGTTTTTTAACCCTGATTAGAGGTAGAGGTATAGATTTGCGTTTTTATTTTGAAATAAAAAAAAAATACATACGATTTTTTTCAAGTATCAAGATATTTTAGTCTATGTAAAAAATGACAAATGACAGATTAAATTGTTGCCATATATAACGTTTAACAACATAATATACTGAAACTATTTTAAGAATGAATTCAGTCTATGATACTGAACAACTTTCCCCAAGAAACGATTTAAGTGCAGAGATTCGCTGGTTTGACTCTTAACATAGGTTTTCAATTAGTTTAGTGACTCCGCATTTCAATAATGGCACTCCAGATCTGCGCGACAGAGCGGACGTGTCGTTCTATACATTGGTAGTGCAAATTGTCTAATAAGGCTCAAAGTGGTCTGACATATCAAATATTACCTTGCCTTTCTCCTTTATCATCGAATGACCTGTCATATTAAATATTACCTTTCTTTCATTGACATCAGACATCAATTGTAAGACAATTTCATTGTTAAACAATAAAGTTTAAAAATAAATAAAATAAATCAGATGCTGTGCCATACTAGCAGCCGTATGACGTACAACATAGGGCTCAAAGTCGTCTAGCATATTAAATATTACCTTTTTTCCTTTGTCCTTCATCTTCAAGTGGCTTTTAGAGCTGCTCGCACCATACTCTCCACTCAAATTCCCAAGCACAGAATGCCTGCTCAGTCCAGAGTAGCCGAGCCCGAAGCGGTCGTCCTTACGGCGCAGGACGTAGGGCTCATAGTCGTCTGGCGCGAATAACGTGTCTATTTCATAGTCGGAATCGCTTTCTTCTGAAGATTGTTGAACATTCTGAAACAATTTTCGAGATCAATCACACATACTAATATTCTGTAAGAACAGTAGACCTCGCGAGCTCTTCTCTCTCTCATCCCAGCGTATTCCCAGTTGCATCCACAGCTGCAACGCTGCGAAGCCCGGGGTCCGCTTTCCGGCTTTTCCTTCTCCACTTCGCACGATCTTGAGCATCCTTGTTGTAAGACGATTGGCACGCATATCATCCCTGAAGACGTCAAGCCAGCATTTCTTGGGTCTCCCACTATTGCCGGGCCCGGCGGAGGCGGCATGGCTAAACATTTGTTTCCCACGTAGCTTGCCAGTTTCCGCAAGACATGACCGTACCAGCGTAGGCGACTTTCCTGCAGTTTGTCTGCTATGTCACGGACATGAAGGCTGCCGCGGATGCGGGTGTTTCTCACGCGGTCTCTCCGTGATACTCCGCATATCCAGCGCAACATTTGCATCTCCGTGACACGCAGTTCCTGCTTGTATCGCTCAAGCAATGGCCACGCTTCACTACCATATAAAAGGACAGGTCTAATGATGGATTTGTAGACCTGTCCCTTTCACCTAACCGGCATTTTGGGGTCACAAATGACACCCGTCACCTCCCGCCACTTTGCCCATGCGGCAGATATACGGGCCTTGACGTCGGCATCGATGTCTCCGGACGCGTGAAGTACAGATCCCAAGTATTTAAACTGGTCCGTACGCTTGACCTCGCGAGCTCTTATATCCATGCAATAACCAACACTTTCCCCTTTCCCCTGGCTCAGCGAAGACATTTCAGTGAAATCTGTCCATATACGACGTGGAAGTGACATACCCGTAATAAATCTAACCACGGGCTTTGCTAGATCATTATAGTATAATAAAGTTAAAAAAAAAACCAAAGAAACAAAAAAAAAATTCGGCATTTCCATACATTGTTATTCCAATTTCATTATACTTTAGTGATCTAGTATAGCCCATGGTTCGATTTATTACGAGTATGTCCTTTCCACTTTGTAAAATAAATAAATATACATATAAGGACAAATCACACTGATTGAGCTAGTCCCAAAGTAAGTTTTAAACTTGTGCTATGGGATACTAATTCAACGATACTATATTTTATAATAAATACATATATAGATAAACACCCAAGACCCAGGACAATTTGAAAAAGGCCATTTTCCAACTTGCCCTGGCTGGCAATCGAACCCAGAACCTGCGGATTGGTGGACTACCGTGTTGACCATTACACCACGGAGGTCGTCACGTTGTATACCGCTACAGAAAACTTCCCCCCTCCATTTCCCAATTTAGGAATTTTTTTGGCAACATCTTGTGTAGAATGAAGTCCTTAGTGTGCCTCTCAAATTTGATTGAAATCCGTCAATAAATATCGCTACAGCAAGGCTCCCTATTCAATAAGAAAATTAAATAAATCAAGGAGCTCGTGTGTCAATTTCAGTTAAAATCAGTTGAAAAATGCGACCTGTAGGCGAGAACAGACAATAGCATTTTAGGCCATTCTCGAAACTGAGACGCTTCGCTAGCTCGGTCAATTAGGTACGTCTTTATCAAATACTTGGTAGGTAAATAGGACAAGAGCCCATAGATAGATAGAATATAGCCCATAGATAGTTTTCTGTAACACACAAGTGTCCTTAGATATGTTGTGGTGTAGAAATATTGTGGAACAAATGTGAATAGAGAATAAAAACACTTTGTTTTCTATTCATATTAGTTTATGCAAGAAATAATTAAATTTTAATTGTTCTTGATAAACCTATTTCCGTCCGTAAATTAACGACTTTTTATATTTATACTTTTACTAACCTACAGCCTAGTCCTTGCGCTGTAGGTTCAGGCGTAAATAATAGATATGTACATTGTACCTACTGTCGCATTTGTGGAGAGATTTGCACTCCTCGGACCCGTTATGTGGTGCGATGCTGCTGATTTAGGGTAAACTATAATTATTGTTGTCAAATAATTTAGTAGCCTTATTGCTATGTGACGGGTCTGGCAGGTTTTTTTTTATTTTTATGAATGCAATGCGTGTTTATGGGCCAAAAAGACAATTATATAAAAATGTCCTTTTGACGTATATGTGTATGTGTATATATATGTGTGTATGTCTCTGTGGTATAATATACATACATACATATATCACACGGAAACACTATACTGCGTACATATATATATAAATAAATAAAAAAATTGAAATAGTGATTTGTGTAACACTAATGAATAAATGTTGTTGCAATAAATTCAATAGAAGTAATTAGTTAAGTACGGTGAAAGGTCGTCAACTGTAGTTTTGATGACACATAAATGAACATGTACTTACATTTTACGAGTATTGTTTCCCATAGATAGTTTAACTGATAAAAATAGAAATAAGTACATATAGCTGCGTAAGTTATCCACGAGAACAACTGCCGACAAACTGCTGCGCAGTTTCGCAGATACTGTATGTTGTAATTGTACTGTTTTTATAATGAATAAACCTTTTTAAAAATATATATATATATATGTACATAATTTAAAGGTGGGTCCACACTTGAACATTTTCGCGTATCAGATCTCCGTCGCGTAGCATTGACGCGTATCATGTTTGCTAGTGTGGACGCAAAATGATCGCGATCATGATACTCTTCGTATCATGATACACCCCGATCGCTATTAACCGCGTATCTGATACGTGTCGTATCGGATACGCGTATCATGATCGGCAGAATGATCTAGTGTGGACGCATTTTGATTCGGTGTCATTTTGATGATATGGCTATGTCATTTGATACGTGATACGCCGCGATCCATCTCGAGGCGGGTTTTCCCCGATCATCAAAAGCGATACGCAATTAGACAAGTTTGCATTCCCGTGTGTGCAGTTGAGGATCGGCGAGAGGATACGCGATCAAAATACAGTATCATAAGTGTGGACGTGGTTTTTGGCCGAACCGTGGCTCACGCGAAAAAGGTACGGTATGGTCAAAATGGGCATCCACACTTAGGATACGCATACTCGATACGATACGCCTGATACGGATACGATTACTTGATACAAATGTGAACCCGGCTTTAGATACACAATAGAGAGTATGCATGCATTTTTTTTATATTTTCAATCGATAGTTCTCGTCGAGATATAGCCCCAAAAAATAAATCAGTGCCGAAAAACATGTATATGGTGTAGAAAATAAATATTGAAAATAGCCAGTGGATTATATTTTAAAACACGCCATTTTAAAATATGACGTTCAAAGTCTGCAATATCCGCTAGAGACAGAAGCTGTCAACGCATGTTTTTCTTTTTTGGGTACTTTCGATATTATCAGCCAGTGATGTATGTTAAACCTCTATATAAAAGAACATACATTTCGAATGTCATCGATAGTCAAACTACATGGACGGACAGAACTTGTCATTTCCCTTTTGTGAACTTTGTCGTCATTTCCCTTTTCTATGTCAAAAGCACTATTTGCATATTTTCAATAATTTATTTCTAATCCAAATAAGAGTCAGTAAGAAAAATAATTAACTAGGCGTGGTAACGTATTAATAGAAATTGTAAAATAAAAATATGAGCCGGATTGGTATTACATGCATATTCCTTATTGCAAATTTAAATAAGTACTTTAAACTAACCATGCATGCATTTGTGTGGCACAGTGCACAAAAAGGCTAAACGCTACCCACTAGGAGTAACAGCTGATTTTCAGCTGGCGCCCTTGGGAATGCGCGAACGAGATGCCAAAAAAAGATTGTATCATAATTATAAATAAAATTTAAAGCAGCAAACGAGTATAACTTGAATTATGAGAACTGAACAAATTGATCAAAATATTAAAAATTTAATAAACAGGAGCAAAACACCAAAGCTAAGTCTAGTTTTTTTTTATGTCATAGGACGGCAAACCCACCTGATAAGTGATCACCGCTGCCCATGGACAACTGCAACACCAGGGGTGTAACAAGAGCGTTACCGGCCTTTCTGGGCCCTGCCCAGAAGCAGAGGGGGGGGGGGGAGAATAGAATTATATTTTTTACAAAAATAGGTTTAACAAACGTTTGATCTTTTTAATGAATAAGAAGGTTAGTATACAACGTGGTTTGATTTATTACGGGTATGTCCCTTCCACTTTGTATATTATCACCCACCTCCTTCATCTCCTTGGGCATGTAGCAACCGTAGACCTTGTGCCGCTGCTTTCCCTTCCTCTTCTCCCCCCTGGACACCCTGTCCCCCGTCCCCTGCCCCGGTCTCCAGCCCATTGCGCGCAGCATCCGCACGGCAGCCGTTTCATGGACCGCTTTAACTAGCTGCTCCAGAACTGGTTCGCCTGGAATCAATGTTTTTAACAAAGATAAGTAAGTATACTATCTTCTTCGTCTAAGCGCGTCCGGTTGCATCCTCAGCTGTGCTGTTTCGGAGCCCGGGGTTCGCTTTCCCGCTTGTTCTTCTCCAAATATAACATGCATGTCAATGGTCACCCAAGGATGCCAAAGACCTTGCAAAATGGAGAAGAAAAAGCCGGAACAGTTTAAATGATTTGGCTATAGTTTTACGACCGGCCGCCTGCCTGACGTACGACCCTGTTTGGGAATGTATTTGTGCGAAAAGTTTTACAACCGGCTGCCGCCCGGCGTTAACCTTCCTTGGGGAGATGTTTGTGCTTAGTCCTGGAGTCGCCTCTTACGACATCCACAGGAAGAGATAGAGTGGTCTTATTCTAACCCGGAACCACACAGGTAATAGATAAGTATAGTATATCCTAAGAGTATATCAAACAAAAATAAACGGTCAAGTGCGAGTCGGACTAGTACATGAAGGATTCTGTATCTCCGTACATTTTTTCTTTTTAATCTATTTTTTTTCCGAGGCTTCAGTTCACTTGGTGTAACTATGCCTGCTTCATAGGGAAATTCGATTTGAAAAAGAAACCTTGAAAAAACCCACGTTTCTTATATAACGACTCCCTTTCATTTTTAACTTTATCTTATATTTAGTATTTGTTGCTATAGCAACCACAGTAATATATAATCGGTGAAAATTTCAAGTGTCTCGCTATTAAAGTTCAAGAGATATATAGTAATTATTTCAAAGGTCATTCATAAAATAGTTTGAAGGTCTTTTTAGACATTGATACAAATCAAAATTTTTAAATATCACCATATTTAGTTTTATACAATTTATTTCAAATGAGGGCGCCACTTATGCTACCATTTCACCTTAACCATTTTAAAAAAATTACCAGGTATAGGTCCATCATGGTATCTCTGCTGCCGCTGCCTTTTCTGCCCAGAGAATTCACTGTGTGTCTGCATGTGACGTGGCGCTATACCAAACTCACTGCGATCCTCTTCATCCATGAAGTCTTCTGGTCTTTGACTCTGAATCAAAAATCAAATATTTTTACAGAAACTACAGCTTTGCAGTCACTTTTACCACAAAATAAGAACCAGTACTCATGTACAGAAGTCTCACTCAGCAAAGAAATTCAAAGAAATATCTACAAAATGTGGTTAACGATATGGTTTAATTTAGATCACGTCGAATTCAGCACCATTTCGTTTAGAAACCTAGACATCCATTGCAGGCCAATTTCATTCTTATTACTTTGGACAAACAATTCGTATAACCACAGAATAGGATAGTACTCTGTACAGAAGTCTCACTCAGCAAAGAAATTCAAAGAAATATCGACGCATTGTGGTTAGTGATATGGTTTAATTTAGCTCACGTCAGAACTCAGCACTTTCGTTTAGATACCTAGACATCCATTGCAAGCCAATTTAATTCTTATTACTCTGGACAAACTATTAGTATACCTGAATTTAGCACTTGGAGGGCCGCCTTAGTAATAATGTAGGTATATTTTCGATACCTAAACGGGGAGTGACACAAGCCTGCTTTTACACACACTCTGCAAACCCGTGAAAATCCTTCAAAAATCTAACCTAATACTGAAACGAAAACGTAAAACTGTTCAGTAAATCTAAGTACAAAGCTATTTACGTGCCAACCAAACAACCTTTAAGACATCATTTGGCGCCAAAAATCCGCTATTTTATTTTTTTTTAATTTTTGATGTACCCAGTGTCGCAAGACGTATCTAAAGACACCTCTCAAGCTGAAATCAATCAAGCCGTTTAGACTGCAGAGCGTACTAAAGAAATTTACATACATACATACACTCAACACTTCTTCTGGGGCAGTCGGGTAAAAACTTTAAAACTTCTATTTCATTCGTCAATAAAGAATTTTAAAACAAACAAAAAGTTAATATTCCTTACGGAAACTTGAGCCTTTACACCACGGGAGCTCTTGAATGTTTGCGGGGTCCATCCCTCAGGAGTCCCCACACTATTTCCATACCCTGCGGAGAATCCTCCCGTGAAGGCCCCATGGAACCTCCTCCTACCATGTGCATCCACTGCATATTGGTCAGGCTGCTGCTGGTACTTGCGTTTTGATGGTATCTCGTCTGGAATTAAATTTTTAGGAAAGTTTACAAATACATGATAAAACATTTAAAAATATGCTTGTCTATGTCTATCAAACAAAATATAAGATAGTAAGAGAAAGATAGCATGCAATGGTCAGCGCCTATAATTCTTTATAACTATGAATGAATTTTAAGTAGACCTTATACAGGGGTTGTCGTAAATAATTAAATAATTTTGTTGAGAACTAGTGGAAACAAAAACTAACCTGCCGATTTTTTATTCTTAGCTGCTAAACCGTTTGTCCTACTTATATGAAGCAGCTTTTATAGTATTTGTACTTAATTAAAAAGGACCCCGTTAGTAGCAGACCCCGGGCTCTGAAGCATAATTGCTGAGGATGCAACCAGGAATATACTCAGATGATGATGACTTAATTTAAAAGGATGTTATATAATAGTATTAAATATTGGTTGTACACACACAGCCCCTCGCCGAAATCTCGGCCGAGGAGGCTCTGGACGAGAGCATATCTGTACACACTTGCGAGAACCTACGAGACGCTTTGACTCTGGAGAAAACCCGACAAGCGACCGAGACCGACGCGAGAGAAAGCAGGATGAGACGAGAGCACCATGTACACACTCTCGCCCTGTCCCGGGGTTTCCCGGCGAGTATGTACAGCCGGTATAATATAATAGTGGTGCATTTGCATTGTTGAATTGCAATTATCTACAGTCTTGTAATTTATAATAAACATCAGAACCCCATATTATAACGTAAGCAATTAAAAAATTTTGTCTTGAAATGTGTTTACCTTCCTCGTATGGTTCCAATGGAGTTCCGTATTTGATAATGTTCTCGTCATCTGAGTCGGAGTCACTCATTTTCAATTAATTATGACATATAGGAAAACTATATAATTATTTTTTGTTATATTTGAACAAAATAAGCAACATGTTTGGTAACAAAACAAGCAAGCAAAGAGAATATAATCACTACGTTTTAAGAGATACAAAAAAAATTAACTCCACTTGCTGGTCTTATCAATACCAAAATTAAGTAAAAAAACGTCAAACGTGACTTGTTAGAGCTTGACGCTTATTTAGATTGTATCGATATTGATACAAGTATATTCAATATTTTTATCGATATTGATACTACAGGATGATGCATGGGTCCTCCCTAGTCTTTCATATATTATATATATTTTACTTATTTATACCTACACATAAATGAGGACTAAAAAATAAAACGAAAATACTTTTATAACTATTTAATTACGATTTTGAACGACATAAAAATGCAAATAAAAACATAAATATTATTACTTTTTCACTGCTTGCTTATCGTGCTTCATCCAAAGAAAATTTTGCCATGAATATTCTTTTCTTGTTACCTACTCGATTGGTTTATAATACCACATATTTGAAAAGTTTTTAGTGGAGGCATTTAATAGATCTAAGTCACTTTAACACAATTGGGAAGAAAACTGTCAAATAGTTCATTGCAGAGGGCGCCAAATGTTTGTTACAGGGAAGCTGTCAAACTCTATACAAAATTATTAAAATTACGTGATTTTTTAATTTTAATATTAAATGGGTCGGTGTGTGGCTTTGGGATGTGAATCCCACCCTAAGAAGAAAATGGGAATGAGCTTTGAGAAGAGTGAATTTTAAAGCAACTGATTATTCTAGGTTATGCAGTAAGCACTTCAAAGATGCAGATTTTGAAACGATTTCTAAGGAAACAGGTACACACCTGTTTCCTTAGAAATCGTATATAATTTATAAAATTTGTAGTAAATATTGTAATAAAATTGTCCAGCATAGAACGTCATGCGACTGAAATGATGATGATTGTAATACAGCGTAACCATTTTATAATTATTTGCCTTGTTTTAGGTTTTCCACTTCAACGAAAATTTTTGAATAAATCTGCAGTACCAACACTGTTTTCTTGGAACAGTGCGTCAGGCCCTGACACCTCTTCACGAACTGAACGTTTGGAAAGAAGAAATGCTAAGCGTTGCTTAATACCCAGCACTGTGACTTTAGGGGAAAAAGAAGAGTCTTTAATAGACAATACTACTGTGACTAATGTTTCAACTGACCAAGGATATGCTCATGAGGTTGAAATTTCAAATATCAGTGATGAAGAAAGTAAAAACATTGTTCATTCTGCAGGATCTAGTAACAAGGTCCATCAATCAACACAAACATCAACTTTCTGCAGGATACTTGTACTTGAAGATTTGTTAACAGATGATAAGGCAATCCATTTTTATACTGGTTTAGAAAATTATGATAAGTTTGAATTGGTCGTAAGCACTTTGTGTCCTATGGCATACAATTTAAAGTATAAGGGAAGTCAAGTTATTGATATAGCAATTGAAGACCAATTCTTATTGATGTTAATTAAATTAAGAAGAAACAAATGTGATTATGAACTATCAAAGTTTTTTGGTATTAGCAAAACTTTTATATCAAATATTTTTATAACCTGGCTAAACTTTACATATGACATGTGGGCACTTATTGATATTTGGCCTGAAAGAAAGTTAGTAGACTATTATATGACTGCGCAGTTTAAAAAAAGCTATGCAAACACAAGGATAATAATAGATAGAACTTAAATACCAATTACAAAACCTGAAAACCCAACATCTCAGCAGGCCACATTCAGTACTTATAAAAATAAAAACACTATGAAATTTCATGTAGGTGCTACACCTGGGGTATTGTTTAGCTACTGCTCTGAGGGTTTTGGTGGCTCAACTTCAGATAGACAAATGATTAAGAGAAGTAATTTACTTGAAAAATGTGAACCCAGAGACAGTATAATGGCAGATCGAGGATTCAATGTGCAAGATATATTTGCAGCGAAAGGCATTGGTATAAATATTCCTACCTTTTTAAAAGGAAAGTCTCAATTAAGTGGTGTAACAGTAAAACGGAATAGTTTATTAGCTAGTCAAAGAGTTCATATTGAACGTTTAATAGGTCTAAGTAAGACTTTTAGGATATTAAAATCAGATTTAAATCCTTATTACGTACCACTAGCTTCTAGAATTTTCTTTATTTGTATAATGATATGTAATTTTAGGGAAGGTATTGTAAATAAACAAAGATTATGATGTAAATACATATATTTATTTTATTCATAATTTCTATAAATGTACATATTAAATAGTGCCTCCTTAAAAAAGTTTTCATAGAAATCTATGAGACCTTCAACATATTGCCAGTAAATTCGTCATCTCTATTGATAAAAATAACTTTAGAGTCCTTAAAAGTATAAATAATCAAATTATAGTATTTCCTATTTATTACAAATAATTGTCCTTGAATTTGGTAATAATAGACACAAGTCTCTTTTAAATTTAAAAGACGGTCACGTCTATCTATACTAATATTATAAAGCGGAAGAGTTTGTTTGTTTGTTTGTTTGTTTAAACGCGCTAATCTCAGGAACTAATGGTCCGATTTGAAAAATTCTTTTTTTGTTGGGTAGTCCATTTATAGAGGAAGGCTTTAGGCTATATAACATTCCGACAACCACGCGAACGAAGTCGCGGGCACAGCTAGTCTTACATAAATATGAAACAGTGTGATAAATAAATGCATAGAATGACCCGAATGTATAGGCTTTATTTAACTAATAAATTCAACAGAATATTATATTTTATAGAAGATATATATCTGACAAGAATTCGTATTATGTCAAGGATTATCTTTTAAATTCATAACCATAAACTATGACATTCTTCCCTCCTTCCTTAATCATGGACGTAGTCATTCAGGTAGGCAGGTGGTCTCTTAGATCGTGCTGACCTGCGTGGTTCATCAGCTATAGTTGAGCGGTGTGGTGAAGAAGAAGAAATCGGCGTAGTGTAGGCATCCAATTCTGAGCTATCTGTAGTCGGTTCAAATTGTTCTGCATTAATATCATGACTGTTATTGTTTACATCATCAGATGATACTGTATCCGGTGTAACAATCGGTACTGCATCACCTCTGGGTGCGAGGTGGCGATTTGAAACCGTTAATTCTCTGCCATTGGAAAGTCTTACGGAGCTATAATGTGGATTTGGCTCTAGAAGGTCAACTTCTTCTACCATTGGATCATATTTGCTGACTCTTACGAATTTCTTTAAAAGAACCTTTCCAGGTTGCAACCACGACGGCATGGATTGTCCCCAAGACGATCGCCGTGGATGATTAAACATTCTTTCATGAGGCGTTGTGTTAGTTGAAGTGCATAGGAGGGACCTAATACAGTGGAGTGCTTGAGTAATAACTGCCTCCCATTTATCTATTTGGAGATTTTTATCTTTTAGTGCAAGGCGAATCGTTTGCCAAAGGGTCCCATTCAGTCTCTCCACTTGTCCATTACCTTGTGGATTGTAAGGAGAAGATCGACTAGTAGATATGCCCTTAGTATGTAAAAATTCTTTAATACCAGCTGACATGAAAGACGCTCCTTGATCTGTATGAACAGTAGCTGGCATTCCAAAAATTGAAAAAATATCAGTAAGATGCTTAATTACTGTCTCTGTACTCATATCTGGGCATGCATAAGCAAACGGGAACCTCGAGTATTCGTCAATTATTGTCAAAATGTACTTGTTGTTTGTCGATGATGGTAGTGGTCCCTTAAAATCTAAGGACAATCTCTCAAAGGGCATAGTAGCTTTAATTAATAACCCAATATTTTTATTGAATCTTGGTTTTATCTCTGCACAAGTTGGACAAGACGCCACAACCTTTTTTACATCATCACTGGTAAACGGTAGGTTTTTAGATCTTATCCAATGCGTAAGTCGTGAAATACCAGGATGACAGAGAGATTTGTGTAATTCTATAAGGCGATTGTCAGTTGTGGCTCCGCATACTTGCCTGGACAATGCATCTGCTACAGTATTCAGATGTCCTGGTCGGTATTTTATATCGAATTTGAAATTTGATAATTCTAATCGCCATCTCTGGATCTTATCATTTTTTATTTTACTTGCATGTCCTCTGAGCATATATGATACAGACTTTTGGTCCGTTATTAGATAAAATGGCCGTCCAATTAGATAATGTCTCCATTTTTTAAGACTTTCTATAATGGCGTATGCCTCTTTTTCTATTATAGGGTATTTCTTTTCACTTTCATTTAGAGACTTTGAAAAAAATGCTATCGGTCGACCGTTTTGTGTCAAAGAAGCAGCGATAGAATAATCTGAGGCGTCTGTTTCTACAGTGAATGTTTCTTTAGGATCAACTGCTGCTAAAGACGATTCAGAAATAATCCTTTTTAGTTCTTCAAAAACTTCCACTTCATTAGCGTTTAGAGGATATGTCTCTACTTGTGTCAATGGGTGTAATTTCGATGAAAAATTTGGTATCCATTTAGAGTAATGAGAGAATAATCCTATTACGCGTCTTAAAGATGCAGAATCAGTGGGAGTTGGTAAATCTCGAAGAGGCCGTAAGCGTTCTGGATCTGGCTTAATGATTCCATTATTGATATTATACCCAAGAATACTCAAATCTGTTATGGAAAATTCGCTTTTCTCTTTATTTATAGTAAGACGGAACTTATTAGCAATTTCCATGAATTTTTCAAGCTTTGCATCATGATCTTTCTGATCGATTCCGCAGACGGTAATGTCATCCAAATATGGATATATACCTTCAATGGATGACTTTCGAATAATAGAATCTAAGGCTCGTTGAAAACAAGCTACTCCGTTGGTCACGCCAAACGGAATACGACGAAATTGATATAAATTACCGGCGGCTTCGAAGGCAGTGAATGGTTTATTCTCAGGAATAATTGGAATTTGATGGTATGCAGATTTCAAATCAATTTTACTGAATATTTTATATTTTGATACTTTTGCTATGATTTCTTCGATATTCGGCAACGGATATGCATCAAGATAAGTAAACCTGTTCACTGTTTGTGAGTAATCAATGCACATCCTCTTCTTATGATTTGTGTTAGATGTAATTAGAACTTGAGCTCGCCAGGGCGAAGTGCTCTCTTCTATGATACCGTCTTCTAATAATTTCTTAATTTCTTCTTTGATGAATTTGTTGTCGTCACCTGCAAATCTACGTGATTTTATAGCTATCGGTTTACATTCTGGTGACATATTCGGAAACAGATTGACAGGCTCAATGTTAGCTTCTTCTATGGCGGATAATCTGAGTGGAGGATTTTGCCCATAAAATTTTATCTCTAGAATGGAGTACTGTTCGAGTACATCGTGCCCCAGTATGACATGACAACAAAGATTTTTCATGACACGAAATAGTACAGCAGGAATTACTTGATTATCCAACTTTAGTGTTGCTGAACATACCTTAGTTATTTGAGATGTATGTGATGAAGATGCCATTGACACTTCCTGTCTCCATGACCTAGTTTCTAGATCGTACTGTTTTATGACTTCTTCATCGATAAAACTCCCTGTACTTCCAGTATCAATTAAAGCTTGCAATAATATACCATTGATTGTAACGTGAGTTGTGCATTTCTTGATATCACTTGCTGCCAATACCAAACAAGAGGTAATTTCTTCACCTTCATCAGTTGTAGTGATGGCGGCGTTGACATTGCTACTTCTGCATACTTTTGCAAAATGACCTTGTTTGCTGCACTTGAGACAGATTGCCTGTGAAGCTGGACATAATCGACGGGGATGACGTGCGTTACCACAGAAATAGCATCTTTCATGTGATTGTTGTCTACAAGGTTCGTTATTCTTTCGACTTTGATTCGAAGTAGCAGCTATAGGCGATGACTGTGTGACAGCAGCAATTTGTGAATTGTTGAAGCTTTGAGATTGGATATGAGCAGATTCGAGAGCGCGGGCCTGATTGTGGGCTTCATCGAGAGTGAGTGTCATATTTTCGAGTAGTCTCTGTCGAATAGCAGGAGAAGCCAGGCCAGAGATAAAAGAATCACGAATGTATTCATTTTCATATTGAATAGCAGTAACCGCCTTAAAACTGCATTCTTTAGACAGGAGTTTCAGAGATTGAAGGTATTGATCAATTGTCTCGTTCGGTTGCTGTTTACGAGAAGCCAAGTTGTGACGAGCGAATATTTCGCTTTTTGGCTTGATAAATAAACCGTCTAATGTGGATAGAGCTGAAGAATAGGTGTCGGCTTGGGCTATGTACTCATATATATTTGGCGATACTAGGTTTATGAGCAGCTTATGTTTTACCTTGTCTTCTGTAGCATTTGCTGCATCCAAAAAATTTATAAACGTTTTCTTCCAGTGTAGCCACAGCGCAGCATTTTTGTTGTCAAGAGGATCCGCTTCAAATCTATCTGGCTTTAAATACTTCTCCATCTCAGTTGAGGCATTTGATTATTGAATACGTATTAACATTAGTTAAATAAATTGATAAATAAATGCATAGAATGACCCGAATGTATAGGCTTTATTTAACTAATAAATTCAACAGAATATTATATTTTATAGAAGATATATATCTGACAAGAATTCGTATTATGTCAAGGATTATCTTTTAAATTCATAACCATAAACTATGACACAGTGCATTCGTTTATAACTTTATTTCTGCTAGCATAGGGACATTTCACTTCTATAATTGTTTTATCTCCCACTATGCCATCAGGAGATGCTCCCAAAAATTGATATTGTTCTGATAAAAATAAACCACAGTCCTGGACTTAAATTTCATATTCCTCCATGTATGTTTTTATAGCTACTGGCTCATTTATTATGCCATGGTTTGTAGCCCGAGATGTGAATGATTTTGGTAAAAGCATTTGCTCTGCAAATGACTTTTGTCTTTGAGCAGAGAGATGGCACACAGTGTGAATCTACTTGCGGTAATGCGGTCTTGCCTTTTTTGATGCCACAGTTTATTACTGGATTGCCCTCTTGTAATTATTTCTATTTTCAAAATTGTTTATTTGGTTACTTTTCTTAAAAGTAAATCTTCCAGTAAGGTTTCCCTAGGATCTTTAATATAACTGTGACCGTTAATAATGCCAAAGGGATTAGCAGAACAATACCTTTGCTTCAATGGCATAGTGCTACTCGTCGCTGCGATACATGTATTTCTTATCTTGGCATTGTATGCTTCTTTACAAATGGTCTCCATCTCGTATGGGTAAAATATAATATTTGATAGCCGTCTCTTGGATGGCAACTTATCTGTTTTTAAGGGAGAAACAGTAAACACTTTCTTCGGCTTATGAAATGTTTGTAAAGTTTGGGTACAAACCACATTCATTATAATACTTTTCTTCCTATACATATGCTCAACAGCAAACATAACAACTGCCACATGTTTGCAGTGAGCTTCTTTGTCACTTCCTACAGCACACTCACATGCACATTCGTCAATACTGCCATTTTTATGCATTTTTATGTTCACTTCATACTGAATTTTCTTCATTGACGCTTTACATATACCTTTTACAAAGGTATCATCTCCCACAACACATGCTCTTAACACTAGAAGGTATCTTTCTTCGTACATTTTAAATCCATCATCAGTCTTCTTATTGAATCTAAAATAAACAAGTCAAATGTAAATAGTTCTGGTTTTCTTTGCTGATCTGAAAAAAAAAACAAGTAGTATATCCCAGTGCCTCTATCTCCGCATAGATCTTAATAGTTGCAAATGGAAACTATCATAACGTGACGGTGACGTCAGAATAAAATACAATTTGTCACCACCCCTTTCCTCTCTCATAGGTGTCGTAAGAAGCAACAAAGGGAAGCATAGGTACCAGCGTGAGGATTATGGGCAAATCTACCCTTTAATGGGAGAGTTTAGTTAATAGGAGAGTTTAGTGTGTGGATTGTTACAGACTGATAAAGAATTGTTTTTAGGTTCATAAACTTACCTTGATAAATATAAATGTATGTATTGCCTGGTTAGCGGAGGCAGTAATGTATTACTGTTAACACTCGAAATAATACTTCATCTGGTAACTCCATCTGTGGCTCCGGGCTGTTTTGTCCACTTATCATGTAATAAAAAATTAATGTTCAAATTTTTATCATTAAATGTGAGGTTATATTTTTTTATAAATATTTAAAATATTTCAAAGTTATTCTGCTTGCTTGTTTTATTTAATATAAGAGACAAATACATAATATATTTCGTCAACAAGTTTGTTGGAAGCTGGGGAACAGTAAGAAACAAATAATTAAACTTAGCTTGCTACCAAGTCCGTTTTCTTTCCCTGTTGCGAGGCACCCCTTTTTTTCAATTCTTTTTTTAAATCTGCAATTCTCCAGGTAGAATACATGTTGAATAACTTGTCTTCACCAGAAAAATGGGACTAATAACAAAAAAACGCAAGAAAAATTAACTCGAAATAGAGCGTTTGACGTTTTTCTGAATGTAACAAACACACAGCGCCCTCTTCCGAAAAACTTTCGAGTGTTCTTCCCCATTGCACTACTGTATCACTAATTTACATAATTTAATTGCAAAAATACTCTTTTTAATTTCTCACAGTGTTAGGATAGAAAACAAGATGGCAAACACGAACGACAACATGACGAAACGAGCAGCTTTTTTTTTAAAACGCAAGAGTAACTCGACTGAGAGAATAAGATAGTAATAGCCGCCGTCTTGGTCGCCATGAAAAACGACGCAAACTCCATACAAAATTTATGGTCTTCTTAGTTTCAGCGCACTGCAAGCAAGTAACAACATAACTGCCACTGTCAAAAAGATGACATCCTTTTATTTTTAATTGTGAACGTGTGAAGCAAAGCAAGAGAATTTGACTTCATAAATTATTATTTCATTTATTGTTCAAATAACTATACTCAATGGTCCATAGCCACACCACACACAGTTACGGCGAACTCTAAATCCCAGTGAGTGGCATTGTTAACTATGCTGCTTGCTACTGCTATGGTACTGGAGCGCGTTTTTCGGTCTTTCTCTATTTCTTTATGATGATATCCAAATAAGTACTTACTTTCAATTATTCAAACTAGTTAACTGTTGATTTACGAGTGTTAAGTTACGTTATGTACGTACTATACGGCTGTTGCGTACGAGTGCGGTCGTTAAATGTCGTAAAACTATATTATAGTTAGTTGTTTTGTACATTAGGTACATACGATGTTTGTGCAGACTTTAGAAACAAGTAATTATTAAAAAAAACAAAAAGCCCAACTGCCGACATATCTAATATATAAAATTCTCGTGTCACAGTTTTCGTTGCCATACTCCTCCGAAACGGCTTGACCGATTTTGATGAAATTTTTTGTGCGTATCTATGAGAATCGGCCAACATCAATTTTTCATCCCCCTAAATGTTAGGGGTAGTCTTTATATGGCAAAACAACGTTTGCCGAGTCAGCTAGTTGTTGTATAAAATCCTTTAATTTGATACCCCACTCGATAGGTTTTGAATAAAAAATATTTTCGAAGACACATAATTTGGCGCGAAAATCTGCCATTTTGGATTATTTCAATTTCTGATATACCCAGTGTCACTCTTAGAGTAAGGGCAAATCTAACGACACCTCTCAAGCTAAAATCCATCAAGCCGTTTAGGCTGTAGAGCATGCCAAAGAAACATACAAACATACACTCGAAAAACATAACCCTCCTTCTGGCGCAGTCGGGCAAAAAGAAATGGAGGAGACGTACGTACGGTACCTAACCAAACGGTCTAATCTGGGTTATTTTTCTTTGGGTCTGATAGTGATATGAAATACATCATCATCAGGTGTTTTTTAGTCTTCACTGCAGGAGCACGACCCTCTATACTACCACAACCACAATCAGCCAGAGGATTTGGCTTACACTCTCCACGCTGGCCTGACGGGTTGGAGAGGTCTCATTGATGTTTATAAGCTTTGGTTAGCTTGTATTTTCTAAGTCGCCTTCTACGACATCCACGGGAAGACTTGGAGTGGTCCTATTCTACTCTGCCGGATACCACACGGCAAAACAGGAATATAGCTAAAGAAAAAACAAATTTTCAGTCAAAATGTTTATTAATGGTAATGTAAATGTTACACTGGCGATTTATCTTGAGCATATTAACATAAGTCATACAGTTCACTTTTTTTTTTTCAAAAACATTTGTCCACATCAATATGAGCTTACAAATAATCATAATACGCTTCATCACGCAAATATAATTCCTTAGTCAATTCCATTTATAACTGCATTTAGACTAGTTAAAGCATAGATTGTTACAGAATCAAGTCATACTTTTTATACAATTAAATAGACAAACAAGCATACGACTCTGCCTGACACAGACACACACAGAAGCATCGTTTATCGAGAGCATTTCTTTCACATTCACTTCATTTATCACTATCTCGCTTCACATAATAACAACGAGCGAGATGGCACTAGTCTATCGCGCGATATAAACTTTGTCTGGATTTATCAACGGTGCCATGCCATGCAACACGACTGGTACTTAAACATTAAAAAACCTGGTCAAGTGCGAGTTACACTCGCGTGAAGAGGGCTCCGTACTTCTCATAGGTTTTCCTGTAATCTGCAAGCAATGAACTATATTTTGTATTTTTTTCAACATTTTAGGCTCAGGAGTTTCAGAGATCAGGAGGGCGAATGGTCAATTTTCATCTTCATTCATGAATAAAATCAAAACTATTTATTTTACAATAATAACAAAAATAAATTTGAGATCCTCATAACGAGTCCTTTTATTTGATAAATGACACAGTAAGGTTTGCAAATCTTTTTTTAAATTTCCTAATTCGTCCCCCAAAACGACCCTTATTTAAATAAAAATATTCATTTACTTTGCACATTTGTGTTTGGGTCATAGGATTACACCATCCTACCAAATTTCACCCTATAAAGGTTCCGTTTTTTCATTTTTTGTATGGAACCCTAAAAAATTATTAAAATGCAGCTCCAAAACCCATTATTTTCTCATCTGCTAACATATCACTAATAACATGCTGCAATTTAGACACAGCACGAAAACGGTCTTCCCCATTCAAACATTCATCCAAAAGTATGTTAAAATGAGGTCTAGAAGTATTAATCTCTTTTGGTATAGGAAGTAGCAAGGGATTTTCATCTCCTGCCAGTACGTAGCATGCTGCCCAAAGATTATGGTCACTAAGGTGATGTTTACACATATTGTCTATGGAAAATGTAAATCCTTGACCGATGCTTTCTCTAGAGTATCGTTGATACCAGTTTGGGAGATCCTGTTGTGGGGAAGTATGTTTATCTAAGACAACCACATCCTCTAAGTCAATGAAAGTGATGTCATCTTTCTGATTTACGACAATGTTGTCAATAGACCAGTCCATTAGGTAGAAGCGGAACCTGCAGATAAACAAGATTTTTTTGTTAAGGGATACATGAATTTTTCGGGGTCTAGTGCTGCCCCCATTTGAAATAAATGCTTTGAAAGGAAACAGAGATATCATTTAAAATGTTGTCTTAAGTAATCCCTAGAAAAAATTCTCGCTACAGAAAGTTGCCATGAGTGAGGGCCCTAACTATGAAGGTATTAACATGCTCGCATGGTATTTTTTCGCCATTTCTAATTTCAATATTTAGTTTCACATTTATTCTTTAAATCTATTATTTTTCTGAGGCTTGAGTGCATGTGTGACTAGTTTTACATTTATTTAAACTTTATTGTACATAAAAAAGTGTACAAATAGCGGACTTAACGCCTTATGGCGTTCTCTACCAGTCGACCATTGGACCAAGTAGAGAAATATTTTGGGTGGTGCGACAGTGTGTAAACAAAATTAAAAAGTATCTATAAATACCTACAAAAATAAATCAAGAATATACATACCTAAGTATTAATTTTAAATAAATATATACCAATACAATAACTATACATACGTAGATAAAATAAATATACAAAATTTATAATTTATTGTTTAAGAACTCTCAAACATTACCAATTTTATTAGAACACTTGGTAAAAGCAAATACCTGTCATGCCTGAAAGTAAAATCCATGGCAGCAACCAGGATCTTCGCTGCGAACTTCAGCCTTCTGTGCCATTCCACGTGCATCAGGGAGGAAAGAGGCTCCCCCTCATAGGCTACAAGCTCCAACCTGCCACAGACTCCCCCAAATGCTGGGACTGGCCAGCCTTGCGATTTTGGTATTATCTGAATTTTTAAAGATACATTTTTTTATATATAGGTATATAATTAAAAATCTATCATCATCCGAATGTATTCCCGGTTGCATCCTCAGCTGTTATGCTTTAGAGCCCGGGGTTTGCTACATAAACCTAGATGTTTTGACTACGTTACTGGTTTTTACACAGAGCGACTGCCGTCTGACCTTCAAAACCCAAAGGGTAAACCAGACCCAATCCTAGGATAGGTTTAAACTAATGCTGGATGGCATTCTGGATCCACAGCTTTACATGCCTTCTGAAGCACGGAATCATCTTTCTTTTCAGATGATTAGGTGATTCAAGCCTGCAATATCCTAACCAGACTGAAAACAACTTTTCACAAAGTATGCTTTCCAGTGCAATTTGAACTCACAACACTTAATAATTATTATTAATAAATTAATTACTAATTTTAATTAATTAATATTATACCACTTTCATTATATTTTTTATTAATTAAAACTAAGATCTAAATAAAAATCTACATTTTATTCATGTGGCATAGTGGCAAGTACAATGGTGCATTCATGTGCTGAATGGCTACTGCAATTCTCTATGAGAGATATAAGCCAGCCCTCAATATCATATCATTTTGTGCATTTTCTGACAGTTAAAAATGAATACAGGCCATTTTTTCTTTTATTGTGACATTATCATTTGTCTCCATTTTATTTTCATACAATGAGTATTTGTACAGTATCAAATTACCTGAATAATAATGGGTTCCGGATTAATACTCAGCATAGTCCAAATGTTAATGACATCAGCCCTATAATTATTTGTACCCTGTTTGTCAAAAAATGGCTTCAATAGCGCATGTATGGTGACTGCATATGGACAATACACCAAACCCTTCCTCGGCTTAGTCTCAGGGTAACTGAGGTTGTACTCAACTAATTTAACTATCTTTGCATCAGGATCCTTTACAGATAATAAATCTACAGGTTTGCAGTTCCTCTTTAAGCCCCAAGTCTGGCAAAGCTTAGAATCAAACTCTTTCAATTCCCAACTGTGCGATAATTTCTTCAACACAACTTTCCTTAATTTTGTAAAGCCATAATAAATATTCTTTGCATTGAATATACTTGTCAGACGATAATCCGATTCTAGCATTATTTGATTGGAATATAGTTCTGGGCATACTGATACGCCGTAACAGGCTGGGCAGCGGTCTAAATCAGTCAATCGCTGAACTCTTGGAGACTTTAAATCGCCAAACACTAAAACAGAACCGTAAAATGATATACCGAACACAAATAGTATGAAAATCACTCGTTTACAGAATCTACGGCGTAATAACATCCTATCATATTTCTTGTCATTCATATCGCTAGAATTTTAATATAATTAACACATTGTAATGTAATGGCTATTTAGCCTGTTTTTTGTATCAAACAAACAATAGTTTTGAATTGAAATAATTGAATCCATCATACATATCTAATATCTATGACTATCACCAAAAAACAAAACAAACATACGTCATACTGTCACTGTCAGTCAAGTCAAAGTTTTTTTTTTTATGTTATAGGGCCGCAAACGAACAAGCGTCAAAAGTTGTCAAACTGTCATCGATAGTTGAAAAACAAAAATCGATTTTATAGCAAATAAATAAATTAATAAGCCAGTTTCATTCACTGTTCTTCTGACTGACTTTATAACTTTATTTATTTGTTAACTTTCTATACCTATATATATATATACTAGAATAAGTACTGCTGAGAGCTGAGGCTTACTGACTTGCTTGACTACTGATACTGATAGAGTACATTGCCGAATGTTTCGGGAGCAGCGAAAAATCTACGTACGTGCTTGCTTTCAAGCAGCTTGACGAGCTTTCATACACACACAATCACACAACACATGCATAATACCAAGTACCAACACTCTCTATAGGTACCTACTGTTTTTTGAAGTAGGTATATGTAAATCCAAATAAAAATAAAAACCTTGCTTGACAAAACGCAGTGTCAAAATCTTCAAAACGTAATGTTAGTCAATGAAATAAATATGCACTGAGAATATGCAAGAAATATGTCAATGCGTTGTCAAAAATGTCAAAAATCATTGTTGACTTATATCGATGTTTCGCGTTTTCGCGTATTATTTGTAATTTATTTGCAATGTGATGGAATCAGCAACAAAGAAAAAGACTGTTCAAGCTGTTATTTGATACCGTAAAAGTATTTCTTAACAAGCTTATTGTTTAAGTTTGCAGTATTAGATTTGCACATACAGTATTATTTGTGAGTGTATCGGTGATCAGCTGTTTATTAAAAAATATTTTAAAACAATGGGATTTTTTTCGCATTTGATTGATAATTACACGATAACCTTCTATGATATTCTCGGTGAGTCTTTTTTGCTTGTTTTATATATTCTAGATTTAATATGGAACTAGATAATCGGTACTCTAGGATCTAATGTGACCTCTAATAACATAACCTACTTTTTAAAATCCCCAACTTTTTCAAAGATTTGAGAATCAATTATTGTGCGTTGCGTCATCTAATGATGCTCACTATGATATATTTTAACTTATTTTTTTGCCTGTTTATATTTACCTATTTGTCTTAACAATTTATTCATTAATTATAAATGACAATATAATAAAAAGCGGCCAAGTGCGAGTCGGATTCGCCCATGAAGGGTTCTATAGCAGCAAGTAACATAATATTAAAGTTCCAAAGGTAAATTGCGGTTTACGATTTATGACGTATTAAGAAAAAAACTACTTACTAGATTTCGTTCAAACCAATTTTCGCTGTAAGTTTCAATGTACATCATATATATTTTTTTTAGTTTTATCATTCTCCTATTTTAGAAGTTACAGGGCGGGACACACGTTTTACCACTTTGGAAGTGTCTCTCGCGCAAACTATTCATTTTAGAAAAAAATTATACCTCAATAAAATTTTTGAAGACTTATCCATAACGATACCCCAAACGTATGGATTTGATGAAAAAAAATGTATATGGGGAACCCCCAAAATTTATTGTTTTTTTTCTATTTCATTATGCGTTTCACAGAATACATCTACTAAATTACCAAGTTTCAACAGTATAGTTCTTATAGTTTCGGTAAAAAGTAGCTGTGACATACGGACGGACAGACAGACAGACAGACATGTCGAATCTATACGGGTTCCGTTTTTTTCCATTTGGCTACGGAACCCTAAAAACTAAATTAAAATCAATTTGTTTTATGCATCACTGCTATGTCTATATCAGTGATGTGCAGGATCGTTAAAAATGTATATCCGCGGATACAGATCCGAAAACTGATATTTGTTGTCAAGATCCGTGGATTCGGATATGGATCTTTTTTTTCTTACTCAATCGGTGTCGGCGTGCGAGACCTTGAAACGATAGTCATGCCCGCTGCAACGACAGGCAACACATGTTTCGACTTGCATTGCGCGGGTATTGTGTTTTGTTGTTTTATGAAAGTGATGTTATAACTTTCTATAATATTGATCTCATTATAAAGATAGTTGATTTAGTACCTTTGAGTTATGTACTATTGGTATGGTAACTTACTACGATTAATGTTTGCAATATGCAAATGCAAAATGCTCATGGAGATGGAAGCTTTAATTAAAGTATATTTCGATTAATCAATCCGCTAGTTTCCAACAAGTCAAATCAGACAATTTTTTCTAAACGTCAAAACAAACATTTTCTATGTTTTCTAGTTTTTTGGAGTCAAATATTTTCTGCATTAATAAATATAAATTCACAGTGGCAATATTTTGTGTCGTTCTATTCTCTTAACAGTACCACATAATTTATTTTTTACCCAGGAAACTACCCAATTGCTTTTTTGTACATTTACATTTTTTAAAAGTACCTTTGTACCTTATATTTAGGTATTTTTAGTGATCCAGCAATATCACAATCGTGATAAAGTAACCTCGCCATATGATAAAAAATAATTGATTGGTTTTTTTTAGTAAAATATCCAACTGTATAGTTCCTTAGAACACCGATTGATATATCCTTCTCGCTCTCTCGCATTGGCGGGAGAATACACAAGAGCGCGCGAACTAGGTATACAGTTTGTTTGCCAAATCCCACGGGAACATTACTTTTTTCGGGATGAAAGGTACCCTATATCCTTCTCAGTACTCCGAACCTAACTATGTGTATGCTAATTTTAAAGACAATTGGTTCAGTATATAAAGCGTGAAGAGTAAAAAACAAACAAACAAATATACAAACTCACTTTCGCATTTATAATACCTATTAGTTAGGATTAGGATAGGATAGGATTATTTTTGCCCGTGGTCCTACGGCATATTACGGAATTTTATTCCAAATTCTAAGGTAAAAAGCCCTAAACTGGCAATATTCCGCGGACGAAATCGTGTTCGGGTGCGCCGAAAATTCTACGTGCTTGCCAGTGCTTGCCTTCAAGCAGCTTGACGAGCTTGACCGTCTCGGACGGAACCCTATATTAATCATACACATCGTAATACCTTATACCAACACTCTCTCTATAGGTACCTACTCTTTTTTTAAGTAGATATGAAATTCCGAATAAAAATAAAAACCTTGCTTGACAAAACGCAGTGTCAAGTGTTTGCGTTTGTTTCAATGATTGGCGTACCGTCGGTACGCTGACAAAGGCGGCACCGGTTCTTTCAATTCGTGATTTTGTGGTACGCTGACATTATGCACGCCATTTCAGAAAAAGAACTATACCTACATCGTGTTAATGAAAGAAGCAACGCAAAACCTCTCAGATGGTACTCTAAGAGATTTTGCGATCTTTCATTAACACGATGTAGGTATAGTGCCCATGTAACTGAGCAACTTTTTGTAAACAACTTTCAAGAAACAAAAAAAAATTTGAATCATACAAACTGATCAGCTGATCGAGTCAATTTGTATGAAAATCTGAAAAAAGCGGCGGGCCGCCGCGCATAAAATTTTCATAATTTGTAGTTGCGGCGGCCGCCCCGCCGCAGCCGAGTTCCCTCGATTTCTCGAGGATTCCATCATCAGATCTTTACCTGCTGACTTTACCCGTGTGGTTCCGGGTTAGAATAGGACCACTCCATCTCTTCCTGTGGAGGTCGTAAGAGGCGTAAGCACAAACACCTCGTGCTACAATTGCATTCCCAAGGAGGGTTAACGTCGGGCGGCGGCCAGTTGTAAAACTTTTCGCACAAATACATTCACAAAGAGGGTTGACGTCAGGCAGGCGGCTGGTCGTAAAATTACAGCCAAATCATTTTAACTGTTCTGGCAATTTCTTCTTCACTTTGCAAGGCCTTTGGCATTCTTGGGTGACCATTGACGCGCATGTTATATTTGGAGAAGGAAATGCGGGAAAGCGCACCCCGGGCTCCGAAGCAGCATAGCTGAGGATGCAACCGGGAACGCGCTTAGAATGGGGCCAACACATATTCCCTTTCAAACAAAAAAAGAATTTTCTTAATCGGTTCAAAAACGGAGATCTTATGGGGGAACATACATAAAAAAACCGGCCAAGTGCGAGTTAAACTCGCGCGGAGAGGGTTCCGTGCAATTGATTGAATTCTTATAGGTTTTCCTGTAATCTACAAGCAATGAACTATATTTTGTATTTTTTTCAAAATTTTAGGCTCTAGTTTCGGAGATCAGGGAGGGGGAATGGTCAATTTTCGTCTTCTTTTATGAATAAAATCAAAACTATTCAATTTAAAAATAATAAAAAAAATATATTTGAGATCCTCATAACGAGCCCTTTCATTTGATATATGACACAATAAGGTTTGCAAAACTTTTTTTTTAATTTCATAATTTGTCCCCCGAAAATGACCCTTATTTAAAAAAAAATATTTCTTCTCAAAATATCTACGGACAGGCAGTGGAGTCTCAGTAATAGGGTCCCGTTTGCACTCCGAGAGTGCCGACAGAAGTGAAAACATTTTCAAATCAAAATCAATTTATTATTATTAGTTATGTTTATGTAGTAACTATTATCTAATCTGTGGTTATAATACTCACAGTATTAATTTTTTTAATGGAAATTTTGATACTACTACTGATTTTTGATACCTATCGATATTTTTTTATTTGGAATACGTAAGTAAATTTAAGTAGGTACCTACTAAAATTATGACATAATTTGTTTACTCTATAATTTTAATAAATGATTAGCTTTTAAAAACAAAATTTTATTCTAAGTCCCTGTCGAGACATTTTGCGAAAGAGACTTTGTGCGAAAGAGGCATTCTGCGAAAGAGACATTCAGCGAAAGAGGCATTCTGCGAAAGAGTCATTCAGCGAAAGAGACGGTTTACGACTAGAGGACATTTTGCGAAAGAGACTTTTTGCGACTAAGCTGTGAAAACATGAACAACGTGGTGTCGGTAACAGTGTCGCGACTGTCGCGGGTTCGATGGTTTTTTACCCATCAAAAATTCCTAACGTGCCTAAAAAAGTTTTCACTTTAAAAAGGCACGTAGGTATATCTCTGACATGAGACTTAAGATTTAAAAAAAATTGATAGACAATTGTATTGCAAACAAGGCAGAAAAATTTGCGTCACTTTATTCGTCTGTACAATGGGTTTAAATTGACCATTCCTCGCTTGAAATGGAGTTGTGGTATTAGGTATTGTTTGTAGGTTATATTTCTGATGTGAATGTTAATTTATTATTAAAATGTTTCCATTGACAATACAAGATAATATGTAAAAAAATAAAACCCCACTACGGGAAAATACATACATACTATTACGCCTGTTCCCCACAGGGGCAGGCAGAGGCTATGGATTTACCCTTTTTACGATCCAGACAGACCTCATTCGCTTCAAGGGAAAATTGTTAAAGAAAAGTACATTTATCACCATGAAGGAACAGCTAAGAATGTACTTGTGTATATTTTTCAAACGTGCTAATTAAGCCCTTTCATTTGACACCCTATACACGGTGTTAAACTATAACTTTTTGGCCTCAAAGTTGTTCGGCAAATTCCCAATCGCAATATACCGACCGCCATATGATCGCTCGCCCCGCGCGCCGCCGACGGCGGGAAGGATGCGAGGCGGTCATCATACGTGAGTATTAGTCTCTATTCTGTGGTAATACGGAGGAGACATCGAGCGACAGCGAGGTCATTGACACTAATTATAATACTTTAGCCATGTATTGCAAATGTGGGGATTATTTCTAATAAAAAATAGTAAAAAAAATGTATTCTTTTTCTTGCTATTTTGTGTTTCTAAATCTACCTGTATATGGCGCCATATTGAAGTCTCAATATATAAGTTTTTAGTGTGTGGTATTCCGTGGTCTAAGTAGGTACTTATCAGGACAAACTCGATGAGGTTGCGTCGTTTTATTACGGGTTTTCTATAGCCACCTTCCGGCTCCATCATCAGATCAGGTTCTTGTTATAATAATATTGCATTGTTATCTGATTTGCATTAGCATACAAAATTTCGTCCCAATCAAAAACTGGGAAGTGGCTCAATTTTAACTTGCGATTTTGAACCAAAATACAAAACAAAAATAATCTTATTTTTAGTATTTGTTGTTATAGCGACCACTGGAATACATAATTGGTGAAAATTTCAAGTGTCTCGCTATTACGGTTCAATAAATAGAGACAGAGTGACGGACAGACAGTAATAGGGTCTCAGTAATAGGTCTTTTGGTACAGAACCCTAACAACAACAAACACGGCTAGCTAAATAATATTCATCCATGTCATGTCATTCAACTCTTTTAAAAATTATTAAAACATGTTGCCGCTTCTTCGCAATCGGAAAACGACCCATTCGCAAAACGTTATAATGTTGAACGTCACGCTAATTTAAAGTCCCGAAGTTTTTTTTCTATTTTTGGATAGTTTTTAATCCCGAATAGGTAGGTATCATTTTCTTTTTATGAATATAAATCATTCTATACATCTATCGTTTTTTTTTAAAAAACGCCGTCTTCCGTTGTAATTTTCATTTAACTGTAGAAAATACAGTTTGAGTTTTATGTATTCATTTTATACAATAATTTTAATTTTAATTTATTTTCCTATTGTATCTAAATGAATCATTGATTTACCTACTTTAATGTACCTACTACTACTGGAAATTCTGCGTTTAATTTTATCATCATCATTACAACCGCATAACGTCCACTGGTGGACAAAGGTCTCTCCAAAATGACCGATCTTTCCAGCGACCTTGGTCAGATCGTTTAAGCGATTTGCTTGCCAGTACGTGGTCGCCGTTCGAGAACCTTTCTGCCCCATCGGCCATCGGTTCATCGCGCTATGTGCGTTTAATTTACTGCATAGTAAATTAACAAAACAGTTTTATGCTTGTTTCTTCTACTGCAGTAAGAATATAACATTTAATAGTTAAACATTCGATTAAAATTATTACTCTGTGACCCAAGCAACAAGATATACCTAACCTTAAATAGTACCTGACATACTCGTACATATCCCAACTAATATTAAATGCGAAAGTGAGTTTGTATATTTGTTTGTTTGTTTGTTACCTCTTCACGTTTTATCTACTGAACCAATCTTCTTGAAATTTCGCATACACATAGTTAGGAGTACTGAGAAGGACATAGGGTACCTTTCATCCCGGAAAAAAGTAATGTTCCCGTGGGATACGCGAGCGAAGCCGCAGGCAAAAGCTAGTACGTTTATATTCTTGTCAGTATTAAAATTTGTTTCTTATTTATTTTCATAACCGCTTCCAATCGGTCGTTTTGGAAATCTTTGGGGGAGGCCTTTGTCCAGCAGTGGACTTCCTGTGGTTGATATGTTGATGATTTATTTATATGAAGTCCCGAGTCCGGTCAATATGAATATCAAGCATTGAAACAAAATTTTACTTTTCCCGCTGTTTTCTTAATGTCACCGAGACCAGAGATAAAATAAGATCTTTTTTGTCGTCGAAAGTAAACTTGCTGATGAAATGCCCTGACCAATAATGTTATTTCCATATCCGTTTGTCATATAAACTAATTAGATAGATAACAAAAATAATGCTTCAGTCGGCAGTAAACCGCATGCGAGTGCTTTCGTCCGCATTAACTGACGAGACATCGCGTATGTCATACGGCTTGCCGACAGATATATTTTTTCTTCATTTTGCAAGGCTCATGCAGTGTCCGAATGCAAATTAAAATAGCGGTCGCCGGGTTATCGGTGCATTCGGTTAAAATTATAATTTAAAAAAAGATAAGGTTCTTTTGTAAGCAATGGTGGAGAGTCAGTGCGTGGACGGTACTGTGAAAGCGTACATCATGAGTGACCTGCTGAAAAAGTTTGATGTTGACGCGACCCACGATGTTGTGAAAATTGCTATCGCCGTTGCCGGCTTTTATATGGGAATATTTTACCGTATGTATTTTGTTTTTCTTTTTTTTTGTATTTTTTAAACATTTGTGTTTTTTTAAGCCGAATGTGTTGTGGTGATTTAAAACGATTATAGCTGATATTTTTTTATTTTATTAAAACCCACACATCGGCTTTAAAAATCATGATTAAATAAATAAAAAAAGTTCTCATACAGTGTATACAGTCGAAATTAAATCGCGATTTTTAAATAATTATTTATTAAAAATTTAACTTGTGGGCTAAGGCTATGTCACTAGCCAGTAGGTATTACTATACTTTATTAAAACTCAGACATCGGATATAAAAATCATGATTAGACATATTATTCATCCACATTGCCCTAAAAAAAGTTCTTATACAGTCAAAAGTCGAAATTGCGATTGTGTAAATTATTATTAAAAATTAAACTTGTAGGCCAAGGCTATATCACTAGCCAGTGGGTATTACCTATACCTAGTAAGCAAAAACATAAGTAAATTCGAAATTGTAATC
Organism: Acrobasis repandana; assembly: GCA_963576875.1. Lineage (NCBI taxonomy): Eukaryota > Metazoa > Arthropoda > Insecta > Lepidoptera > Pyralidae > Acrobasis > Acrobasis repandana. The sequence goes on from OY756238.1 coordinate 9,464,901, forward strand.
AGTTAGTAATCTTTCTTATAATAAGTCAAATAAAAACGGTGTTTCATTAAATAAGGGTAGATGTTCTGTTAATTTATTAATATAATTTTTTTCTTCTTCATGTAAGTCACATAATTTGCTCCTCCTATTAAAGTCTTTTTTTCTGGACATCACCAGTGGATGAAGCCTATCGCTTTAAGCCCGCGTATTACATTTGTAATAAAGTTAATAAATTAGCATAACAATGCTCTTAATCAAACAATATAACTTTATTGATCGATCGACAAGTATCGATTTATTGATTAAATATTCTAATAACTTTACAATTACTATACCTTGTAAATCCACAAAACCGAATATTAGACAAAACCGCATGTCACAATGCGGTTTATTTCCTCATCTAGCGGTCGTTAGAGTTACAACCGCAACAGTTGGAGACAGTTATTCTAAATAGAAAATTAAGTAAGTACTTATTTATGTAGAAAGATTTGCAGTTTGTAAATTTTGACAGCGAAAAGGAAAAAATAATTCTATTTCACAATTTTTTTTTCACTTATACATACTTATCTAAAAATGTATATTTTTAAAAATCTTCATCACTAAAATAGGTAACGAGCCAGATATTTGTCAGCATCAGCAATTCAAAGCGTGACTGTCAAACGTGTTCGATTTATAGTAAGGCTCTTTCATCATCATTTCAGCCGTAGGAACTCCACTGCTGGACTTAAACCTCCACCAAAGATTTTTAAAATGACTGATTTGTAGCGGCCTACATCCAGCCTTGGCTCTAAATAATATAATTCACTCCGGCAACTATGTTTAGGAACACAAGGATCTTTATTTCATCTTTGCTAAAAAAAAAATAGGATGCAAGGCGACAGCGCTCGCCTGTTTTCGGCTCGTTTTGTGTGGAATATAAAATAGATATACAAAAAAAAGGTTAAATTTTAAATGTTTAAACCGGACACATAAAGAACTTTACAAAAAGCGATAAATTTGTTTTAATTTACAAGTTCTTTGTGTCTAAATAAAGACCAAGTGCGAATAAAAGCCAAAGAATTTGCCAGAGTTTGAAGACCCGAGAAAATTGTTGCAAATATTATATTATACTGAATGATCGAAAATTAGCCTGTAAAATATACTATTCCACAACCTGTACATTTTTGTGATATTCTTCAGAAATCTAACTACTAAAGACTATCGCACCTCTAGATTATATTATTAAAATGTAGATTAAAATGGTATATGTTCATCTCTAGCGTCTATCGCAATTAAATTAATTTCTGTGTTCCTAATGTTTGACTGGTAAAGAATACATTGGCCTTAACACTACCATTTGTAACATTGTGGTCAAAATTTTAATTTTTATAATTAATAATCATCATCTGTAGCTTTCATTCTCCCACTGCTAGGAATATTAGTAATTAGGAAAAAACCTCGGGATCCTAACAAAGCTGTACTTTTTAACCCACGACGAAAAAGCGGGGTATTATAAGTTTGACATGTCTTTGTGTCTGTGTGTTTGTCTGTATCATCGTAGATCCTAAATGAATAGACCGATTTCGACGCGGTTTTTTTAAATCGAAAACGTTGTCTGTTGAGATTGTTCTTAGCTATGTTTCATGAAAATCTGTTCAGCCGTTCAACAGTTATTGTTGAAATTCGGGGGTTTTTAATTTTGTTTTACAAAAAAACTTATTACTTACTAGTTTACTTGAATTCGTGATAGGTAAAGAAAGCCTTATCTACACTAAGAGGGACATTGATATCATGCATAAATCACATAATATTACGCTGATATGTTGTTGATCGCTGGTTTCCGATTATGTAAACATGACTTGGTGACGAATTATGTCAGTGGTTCAGTAATCTGCCGGGGGTAGCAGTATATTTGACGAAAGTGTACCTTAAGTGCAATTTGAAATGTCATTTTCATTATTATAAGACTAGACTAGATTACTGAAAACCTTATTAAGGCATATTTTCCGGGGTCCAGTGCTGCCATTTGAAATAAATTATTTGAAACGAAACGGAGATATCATTTAAAATTTTGTTTCTACCAAGCCCTAGATAACCCTTCAAACTATTTTATGAACTACTGTTTACACTGTAAAAAAGCTTTACGTTCTCACTTTACTGTAAACTTTACAGTAAAGTGAGAACGTGAAGCTTTTCTTCGCACATTTGCCAAAAGTGGCCGTTTTTCGCAATTGTGCGAAGAAAAGCTTCACGTACTGCGTCGGAGCCTAATACAGGGTGAATTTTTATCCACCAGAAAAATCTTTGGAGCAAGTTCAGTCCATGATACTGATCTACTTTCTATAAAATAAAATAAAAATCGATAAAAATTTTTGTCCTCCCATACAAAATCCGTTTGGCATATATGTATGTATATGCATAAGCATCTTACTTTTCTTCAAATTTCGAAAATTCTGAAACCTACATTTCCTATGACTTTTTCAGTTAGTGGTCTTTAACATTTAAATTGCATGTATCAGTACTTAAATAGAGGATTAATGTTGTATTGTAAACGTCACCTTGAACGTATTGTACTATTTATTTTGTATACCATTTTTTTGCAATAAGTACATAAGTTAAGAAAAACAAAATATTATTTACACATTTTTAATCGTTACCAAATTAAATAACGAAAGAGAATCAATCAAATCGCGTGGTATTTTTCACCACATAATTATTTTGTTACTTGGTTCGAGTAGGTAGGTACTTTAGTATTATAAAACAGTTAATAAGATATTTTAATCGTAATGTTTGGAACTTTTAACATAATTTCACAATCTAAACTCTACTTGACCGATAACGCCGTAGGCAAACAGATAAAGCATCGAAAAGCAATATAATCATCATATTTTCAATTTTATCTTTCGTTCAACGTAAACTATTATGTTTTTGAACCTCACTTTTGAAAACATTCTGGTCACTTTCAATGTCATAGACGTGTGTAAAAATATCTTATCATCATGCGAAATGGCCCACCGACACGATTGTAGGTTGGGCGTAGTTAGGGCAGCAGGGGAGAGATGAGCACGAAATATCTAAGGCTATGGTAGCAGAGAGGGGAGGCTTTTGCCAAAAAATGATACCTGTATATGTAGCTAACGAAAAAAAGGATAAAAACGTTTTACATAGACAGCCTTTTTCTAGGGAGTACTAAGAGTCTAGGATTCTTAGTTCTCCCTAGAAAAAGGCTTTTACCTATGAAAAGGATAAATAATTTCATAGACAGAGCAGATTCTAAGTTTCCTCTTGAAAATCGTCATTGTTGTATTGAATAACTGCTCTATTTTTATTTATTCGATCTGTATTGTTCGTCAAATACAAATTGTACTAACAATAGGCGAACTTAACTTAAAGCTCTAAGTATTAATCGACCACAATAACACGGCGTATTGTAATTCCCAATGTCAGACGACTATTTTCTAATGCCATCTTTGTTACCTGTTTCTTTAGTAGTTTATAAATGACAAACATACGTACTTTTTTTGCTTTATAATATGAATTCATTAAGAACTGACTGGTAGAATAGGCCCCTGGCCTTATGTCCGCCATTTACATTTATTGTAATGAAGTTAAATAAAAAAATAAGTGTAAGTGTGTATATAATAAATAAGCTTGTAGAGCTGAAATGACGACTCCACATATATATTTAATATGACGAGATCTACTAATACAGTTATCGACCAATATTATGGCATTTTATGACTATTTATACACGAGTATACAGTAGCCCTCTGTACCCAAAAATCCCTAGGTACGCCTACGGTTACTAGGCCCCTTATAAAGCACGTTGCAACATTATAATAAGCAAAAACACGATCTTTAAATAACTTTTGTTATATTTATCTCACCGCACCGGTTCTAGCTGTACTAACCGATCTTTGCCCATTTTTTATTTTTTTAAATTCTCTATGGCTCGTATAATTAAGAGGAGTTATGTCGCATCCCAAGTCGTGTACGCTGCACCTGCATATCTTATTTTGGTGAGCATATTTGGGTGGAACGCAACGGGTCGGGTCGGGTCAGAATGCAAAAAACCGCTGCGATCTCTGTACATTTTATTTTAATAAAAAATTAAATACATAATCGATTTTACTCGTACATAAATATGTAATATTAATTGTTTGTAAATATGATCCAAGGTACAGGGTCTAACAATATATACCGAAACTGTTATAAGGGTAAATTTTTAGCCTCCCATACAAGTTGACCGATCACCTGATCCGAGTTTGTATGGAAACTAAAAAAATATTTTACATATTTCGACATCAATGTTCCTTAGGGAAAGTTGTTCAATATCACTGACTTGAATTCACCCTTAAAATTGTTTTAGTATATTTTGTTAGAATTTAAATATACATATATCAGATTATGCGGGGCAGCACCCCTTTATTGCAAGGTGGATTGCATTTTTGTTTGCCATACCTGCAGGTGCTTGCGACGACGATTTACGCGGGTTTTTTTTTAAACGATAATGTACTATTTGTATATTTGGGCTAGTCCAGAAACGGAACATAAATTAAAGTAATGGCAACTACTCGTTTTTCCATTCAAAGTCAAAATAAGGTTGAAAAATTTAATTGTGAGAGCGATTACACATTTCGCTGCGGTGCCGCGCGCATTAAATTTTGTATGCATTTTCGCTGCACGCCGCAGCGGCGATAACCGCTGCCGCGGCGGTGGTATGTGTAACCGCTCTCAGAGTAAAAAAATGTAAAGCTCCATTTTGTAATGCGGCCCAACTAAGTTTGCTCGATCCTTATAGGTTAATGATCACGGTGTAAATTATAGACATAAAAAATTGCGGGATCGTCTGGCAGTAATACCTTATTTGCCGGGAACGGGTTTCGCTTAGTCTGTACTGTTATTATAGGTTGATGGCTCACACTGAATATTAGGGGTCTTAACGGCTAACCTGGAGGGTTAGCAGCCTTTAAAATTAAAATTATTAGAAAATGATATTGACCAAATAGCTAGTATAGAGTGAATATTGGTTTTGATTCATTTATTCCTTTAGTTCAGACAACGATAGAAGAGATACTGGGATAGGTAAGCCCGTCTTTGTGCAAATTCTAAATAATTTATAAGGCTGTGTGAACTTTGTTTTTGTGCAATAATAAGATTACAAACAAACGATAAAGTTTACATACAATAAACAAGTAGACTTATTCGTAAAATGGTTTGCGCCAGTAAAATGGACGGAAAAAACTGTTCGCAAAACGCCTCATTCTGAAAAATACTTATTTGTACCAGTTTTTAAAGAGACCAGAAGACCAGTTTTTAATAATGTTATTTTTTTTACCAATATACAGTGTGGCTTTTTATCCATCAGCCAAATTTTTGGAGCAAGTTCAGTCCATGATACTGAACTACTTTCTATAAAAAAATGTATTGAAAAAAGATAAAAATGTTTCGTCCTCATACAAAATCAGTGGGCCTGAGCGCCAATCTGTATGGGAAGGCGAAATTCTTTTATCGTTTTTCGGTAATTGTTTTTATGTAAAGTAGTTCAGTATCAAGGACTGAACTTGCTCCAAAACTTTAGCTGGTGGTTAAGAAGTCAGCCTGTATAGCGTTTATAATAAAATATACTAAAACTATTTTTATACCGTTTTATTTGTAGTTTTCTAAATGCTACATTATTTACACAGTGACTACAACCATACAATATAGTAGAAGATAACATTACATTAACTCAACAGACATAAACCCAGCAATCACATGGATTGAAATTGGAGCGTTAACCTCCCAGACTAGCATTACTAGCACGCATCCTATTATTATGATCGATAAATTATTTTCTCGATGGCTCTTCGTGCGCCTGGACATCCACCTAGCCTTGACATCTTGACGGTTGACGTCAGGCCGGTCGTAAAGTTACAGCCGAATAATTTTAATGGTATTTTCTTCTACACTTCGCTCTGTCACTTAAATCATCAATAGAATAGAATACCTTTTCTTCATAATTTTAACTTAGCGGTGATTTAAAAACTAGGACGACGTCTGGCCTAGCAAAATATAATCTATGGAATAATAATCTACCTGATGAATGACCTAAAAATATTTTTTTAGTCCATATCCGTTATGGCGTGAAGTCAGTAACAGTATTGGCGGCAAAAGAAATGTTTTTATGTATTGCCTACTTGAATGTACTTTTGTGCTCGATTATGCTTCCATAGTATTATAGTTCGTTGGTCTAGCCCTAAATTGCTCTTTTATAGCGCAGTGGCAAACCGGCCTGGTCAGGATAAATGGAGTAAAATAATAGGCTGGGCAAGGCACGTTATTACCTTTGAATGTTGTAGGCATAATGCTTAACCATTGGAAAGTTATTTAAACTGCTATATGTATAGACGGTTTGAAAAAAATCATATGGCGAAATATGATTTTTGTTAGCCAATTAGGTCCTATTGTTGGGCAAAAGCCTCCCCTCTTACTTTCCATACATCACGGTTTCTTAATATTATCCTCTACTCCAGTTGTCTCATATTTTTCTTTGTCGTCTTGGTATTCTTCGGCCATATGACTTTAAAAAGATAAAAGTACAATATAAACACTTCAAAAAAAAATATATCATCATCCTAATTTCTGTTTTATATTTATAAAACAGAAATTAGGATGATGATATATTTTTATGAATTATATATTTATTTACGAAAAAAATAATAAATTAAAACATTTACACAGCACAAACATAATCTGTGTGAAAAACCAGTTTAAACTACAAAATTTGAGTTAGTTAAATTAATAAATACCTATATTTAGTTAAACTACTTTGACCGGATAAGAGCTTTGACTGTAACATAATTAAGAGGTAAAAAGTTTACTGTGAACTGCTTCTAAAAATAAATACAGATCTGTATAATAACCAGCAACTGGAAAAAAACTTATTTCATAGACAAAAACTGAATTCCTATGTACTCAAAAGTATTAAGTTCTTATTTTGACAATCCGCTAGATGACAATAAGTCAAATTAGACACTTTTTTCTAAATGTCAAAACAAACATTTACTATGGGATTTGTATGAAATACAAAAACGTGACGTCATAGATATTTGGAGTCAAATGGCGCTCTTAATATCAGTTTTTCTGCATTAAGAAAATCTAAAATCATTCTGAAAATGGATATGACCAATGACAAGTGACACTATTTTGTGACGTTTTATTCTTTATCAAAAATTTATTTTTGACCCAGTCATCTACCCAATTATGAAAAAAAAAACGACAGGTTGCACTCCGGGAGTGCCGGCAGAAGTGAAAACTTGAATATTAATGTGGTGCATTTATGATATTTTGGAATGGTTAGGGAATAATTTTGCACGAATTGCTTTAATTATCAGTATAAAAGTACTATCATTTATGTGGTAGTATACAATATTTATTTATTGCGCTATCGTACACAAACATGACAATTTATATTACATTAAAAAGTGTCCTGACGCGAGTTTAACATTTTTTACCCATTACAAAAAAAGTGCACAAAGCCGCTAAAGAAGTTTTCACTTCGAAAAGGTATGGGCTTGTCCGGGATTTGAACCCGGGACCTCTCGCACCCTAAGCGAAAATCATACCCCTAGACCAACGAGCCGGCTGACAGCTTAGTCGAAATTATAGTATAAATACTTCCTCTCCTACACCGCGCCGGCTGTCATTCCGTCTTACGAATTTTCGATCAGGACACGTGTCCTGACGCGAGTTTAACATTTTTAACCCATTACAAAAAAAGTGCACAACACCGCTAAAGAAGTTTTTACTTCAAAAAGGACTATGTATTAGAATTACAACACATTTTCGAATTGACCATTGACTTCTGTCCTTCTGGGATCGATTCTCATTTGGGCATCTTTACGCATATTGACATACTTATATATTAACAGTTTAACTTAAACTTAAATAATTAATAGAGCTTCCAACATTTAATATGCAGCGAAATAAAAAATACAATGTACGGGTCTCCGTCTACGTTTTTAATTTTACTTTTAATTTTAAATAACATATTTTTTAATAACACAAATAATAAGACAGCTACACTTGCACTTCTTCCAACTTCTCGAAATGATCCAAAGGCAAACTGGTAGATAATGCATTAGCGTTAAGTTTTACTTATTCTATCTAATATCTAATCAAATAAAAGATTGTGTGCACCTAACATTAATAAATTTAAAAAAAATATTCATAAATGGATTGTGCTCTCTATTTTACTTTTACTTCGATGTCACTGTACATATATCATTGATATATGTATTGTTATATTAATTCGTTATCGAATTCATAACAATAAGATAAGATAAAGAGCGAAGACGCACGCAAGACAATTGAGAAATTGGGATGAATCAACTCGAGAGATATGTATGTAATAATGGTAATAGTTATCGTAATTTAAATTTTAAATGTAATTAAACTTGACCTCAGTCTAAACTCAACTAGATTTTTTCAAACTTTTTTTTATTTAGGGTAGCTACACACTTATGCGGGTCGGCATTGTTCGGTTCGGCAGTATTTGTCGAACAACAAAGCCTACCTCGGCTTTCCCCCGCAAACATTTATCTACATATATTCGATGCTACCGCGCTCAGATTCTTGTACTTTGCTAGGATATTAATACTTGAGTTCACAAATTGCTTGGCTTATATACATATAAATATCATCATCAGGTATTTTTTAGTCTCCACTGTAGGAGCACGACCCTCTTTGTACTACCAGAGCCATATATTAGCCAGAGAAGTCAGAGGATTTAGCCTACACTCTCCACGCATGGCCAGACGTCGAAGGGTAATAAATCAAACCACGGGCTACACTAGATCATTATAGTATAATAAAATTAAAATAACAGTCGAAAATCAGGAAAAAAAAACTTTATATTGCCATACAAATTGCCCGAGCGGCTGCACACTTTTGTATGAAAATGCAGATCTTTTGTTCTTAATAAATATAATATCTTATTTATAATACTAGCTTTTGTTCCGTCTGTTTGACAATCCAGGGACAGATTCACACACTTTTTCGGGATAAAAGTCATCTTTTGTAACACAAAAGGCAATCACAATCCAGGCAATGAGAAATTTCTTTAGAAATAAGTAGCACCTAAGTACTATGTTTCTCTTATTTTTTTATGTGTATGTTTGTAAATTTCCAAGTGTACTTGAATAAATAAAATAAATAAATAAGCCAAATGCAAATCTAATTTTAATCCTTTTAACCGTTTTAGCGTGAAAACGTCCATACATACATACATCCATAAAAACTTTTGCATTATAATATTACTAGTAACTCGCCTCGTCTTTGCACGGGTATGTATTATATATATGAAGGTATTGAATACTATTGATATAAACAGCATTAAAATCAGTTGCGTAAAAAAAAATTGAAGACAAAAATATAATCTGTCGCCGAAAATCTGCCATTTTTTTTCAGTGTCACTCTAACGACACCTCTCAAGCTAAAATCCACTAAGCCGTTCGGGCTGCAGAGCGTGCCAAAAAAATATATATTCAATACATACCTACACTCAAAAACATAACCCTTCTGGCGTAGGCGCGTAGTAATGTATTGTTATTATAAGTACTTAGTATAATTATAAGTACATAGTATAATTATTCAACGCAGTGCAAAGGTTTAACCCCAACCAAGTTGTATTGTAATTAAGCATAATTGACCTAACCATCAAGTTGTAGACAGATTGGTCTGCTATTACCCATCACCTAAACTACGGACTCTAATCCGGACGAAAATTTCAAAAACCCCGGACATTTCAGATAAATTAAGAATTTTACCCGGACGCGCTTTGAAAAGTTTGCCGGGGGCGCCGGGGCCGGTAGGGGGAGGGTTACTTAAATACCTCCGCCCCCCGCATTGAAGAACCCCGCCCGGACGCTCCCCGGACTCCCTACAAACTAGGACAAATCCGAGGAAACTCCGACGGATGGCAGGCCTATAGACTGATATACTACATTAAAAGTTTTAGGAAACTGGCTGTCAAGACTGCTGTCTTAATAAAAAGAGTGGTTCGAATGAACTTAAGCACTAATCGCGTCCTGTATCTTCTTTCGGGTCCGTATCGCCCTTTCAGCTGCCTTAAATAGGGGGTTACTCAATAAAATAATACGTTAGTCGTCCAAAAGCGACGTCCTATTTCTATATCAAACCAAATTAGACTTTATCATTATGTTTTAACGCTCGATGTTGCTTGACACTGAAACGCGGTTACGCAGTTACTTACGTTAGTCTTGCGTACCGCTTTTAGAGTAAACCTTACAGTATCTTCTTATATATAGACAAATCAACATACTTAGCTAGCCCCAAAGTAAATTTTAAACTTATGTTTTCTGATACTAACACAATATTACTATATTTTATGATAAATACATATATAGATCAGTGGCGTAGCGTGGGCTTTCGCCACCCGGGGCCGATCGGAAATTTGCCGCCCTTACACCGTTACTGGGCTCATTTGGCGCCAATATTTCTGCTGGCGACGGGGGACGGGGGACGGGGGGCGTGTGCAAATTGGAATCTCTCAATTTGCCGCCTTTTGCCCCGCCTCATTCCTTAATTCGTTTGAAATTTAGCCGCCCTATTAATTTAATAATCATATTTGCCGCCACAAACGAGGGGGGTGCTACGAGTCTTTAAATTTGCCGGCCCGTTGTGACCTTGCCGCCGCCCCCTTTTCTATGCCGCCCGGGGCCATGGCCCCCCTGGCCCCCCCCTCGCTACGCTACTGATATAGGTAAACACCCAATCAAGACCCAGGACAATTTGAGAAAAGCCATTTTTCAACTCGCCCGATACCGAACCCATTACGCCACGGAGGTCGACATACGCCACTGTATGTAGCAGAGTATAACAAAGTAGTAGCAATATACATATATAATTTTCCCTTATTATTCAAAACTTAAAGTTTATTTGTTATTTTATTTTTAATTGCGGATATGATTAAATAACATATTGGAGAATTCCGTAATGATAACCTCGTTATTGTGTGCTAAATACACGGAATCGTCTAGACATCGGCTAGACTATTTTAGGTTAATAGCAATTAAAATTATTTCAAACATCAGGGCCAGGCTCTCAGACCGGATCTGATAGGTTCAAACAAGTTCGAAGACTAGACAGGATATAGGACAGTTATCGTAACTTGCACCTTGTACCCGTCGATGTTTGTACCAGATAAAGAATAAAAAGTCAAGAGCGTTCGGAATACGTTGAATGTGTAATTGAGTAACTGTAAATATCAAAGGGCTATTAGATGTGGCAAATTTTTGGGCCAATTCAATTTAGACAACAACTTGCTTTTACCCGCGGCTTTGTTCGCGTATCCCAAATCCTACGGGAACAGTACATATTTCCGGGATGAAAGGTACCCTATGTTCTTCTCAGTACTTCGAACTATGTGTATGCGTTTCAAGAAGATTGGTTTAGTAGATAAAGCGTAAAGAGGTAACAAACAAATATACAAACTCACTTTCGCATTTATAACATTATATAAGTTAGGACAGGATTAGGATTATCGCCATTGACTGGAAAAGAAGAAGAACTGTGACTGGATTAGATTCTCCATGATGGCCACTGAACAACAAATGATAATGATTTTATATCCGTTTACACCTGTTAAACCACTGTCTTTTTACAAGCTTTTATTTAGCCTGCTCTTTTTATTTTTTTTTGGGTCAAATCTTGCAAGTGAATTTTAAGCCATCTCCCGGTTCTGATTGAAGTGAAATTTTGTATGCTAATGTAAATCAGATGATAATAATATTATTATGTCAAGAAGGAGATCTGATGATGGAGCCGAAATTGTCTCGCAGTGGAAGCGTACTGGGCCCATAACCTGATAAAATATTACTATATCTTTTCTTGATAAACAGTGTTTTTATTTCATGTCCTCAAATAATAGAATTTAGGTAAAAATAAATAGTTTAGGAGCAATATTTAATCAGGTAATAGGGACACTGTAATTAAACGGAAGCCATTGAGTTAACGTTTATAACATTTGTCTTGATAAGTTTTTTTAAATTAAACTTTCCTAAGCTCCAGTAGGGTTACTCCAAAAGCGGTACGCAAGACGTACGTTAATGCGTATCCGCGTTTCAGTGTCAAGCAACATTGAGCGTTAATACAGTATGATAAAGTCTAATTTGGTTTGACATTGAAATAGGACGTCACTAACAGACGACTATCGTATTTTATGGAGTAACCCACCCACCTGTTTGTCTATATGATCACGGTTTGATCGAATGCTTGGAGATATGTTTTATCTCTGTCTGATAAAAATGTTTACACTTTACACCGGTCGATAAAAGTCGATAAGCTTTTAGAAAGAAGTACATATTCGTATACATTGTTTTTAAAGCCCAATCAGTTCAGAGCAAAGAATACGGTTAGTATTTTTGGAAAATCACTGTAATTAAACAACTAGTTTATTTCTCAAAAATTTTACATAGGAATCTTAATGCTTTCTACAGACACCTACATACAATATCCAAAACACGATTGAGCATCTTTGGCTCGCTAGAAAAAATCACAAACATACCTTTAAATTTGCCTAAATTTACCTTTAAAATACTTATAATTATTTTATACAATCACCTTTTAATATGAAAATTATGCCAAAAAATGTATAATCTAAATTACAAGTCGATTTCGCTACAAAAAAAATATATTATTATATACAACATGGAAGGGACATACCCGTAATAAATCAAACCACGGTCTGTACTAGACCATTATAGTATAATAAAATTAAAATAACAGCTTAAAAACAAAAATAATTTACGGCATTTCCATACAAAAGTGTGCGGCCGCCCGGGCGATTTGTATGGGAATGTCGATTTTTTTTTGGTTTTTTGACTGTTATTTTAATTTCATTATACTTTAGTCATCAAGTATAGCCCGTGGTTCGGTTTATTACGGGTATGTCACTTCCACTTTGTATAAGTATTTTAAAGGTTAGGCACATTTAGAGGTATGTTTGTGATTTTTTTCTATCGAGCCAAAGATGCTCAATTGTGTTGGATATTGTGGATGTCTGTAGAAAAGCCTTAAGACTCTTATTAATGTAAATTTTTTGAGAAATAAACTATAGTAGTTTAATTACAGTGATTTTTCAAAAACACGCACAGTATTGCGAGCTGTGAATTCACTTCGCCTTAAGTGACTTCAAAAAAGGAGGAGCTTCTCAATTCGAATGTATCTATGTATATGTTTTTATTTTCTTCTCCATTTTTGAACCGATTTAGAAAATTATTTTTTGTTTGAAAGCGTATACATGCAAGTTGGTCCCACTGTAATCAGTTGAAGATCTGATGATGCGATCCTCGAAAAATTGATGGAACTCAAATATTCTTTGCACACATATAGTGATTTTAAAGCTTGTGAATAAATCAAGCATTTGCATTCAGAAAGTTTCGAAGTGGAACTGAATGATAAAAACTAGAAATTAAAGTCGCTTATTTTTGCAAAATTATATTGAAAACCTTCTTCTTCCCTCCCTTATCCCATTCTAAGTGGGGTCGACACAGCATGTATTATAAGTATTTATTTATTTAAACTTTATTGTGCACATATACAAATGTAACAAGTACCTACAACAGTTGAAATTAATGCTAAAAGCATTATGTTACAGCCAAACCTTTGGGTTGATTGGTTGGAGACATTTTGTGGGTGTAACAAACTAAACTAAGTGTAAAAACATTACAATAAAACAAAAAAATATTAAAAACATTATATAATTACCTTCTTCTTCTTGTAATTTAAGAGCTTGCTTTTGTCGGTGGAGTTAAGTGGAGATGCCTCAATTCCTCTTTTCTCTCTGCCATATACAGTACGTATATATACATACGTGGAGGCCGAGGTGCCTATATATAAACTCTATTTTCAAGGAGTCACTACTAGTAGCGTTTATTTGACATCTAATGTTGTTAAAAAAACTCGTGTTTCGCAAAACATCATGCGAGAAATTACGGGAACGTTGCGGGAACGTGACATTTTTAGTAAGCGCCATTGTCTTCCATAGATAACTTTTATTGGCTTCTTATAAATTTTTGAGATACGAAAGACGAAAGGTAGAAGAGGTCCAGAACGACCAAGAAAGAGCTACGTAGACCAACTGAAAAAAAAAGCAGGGGTCATGTCGTTTGAAGCACTAAAGAGTAAGGCGGTAAACCGAGAAGGCGCATACTCCGACAAAAGCCACTAAGGTCTTATACATATAAGAAGAAAGATAATAAGCGAATAAAATATTATTGAGATTATGCAATGCAGTCTATTTTTTGCAATCACATATTTTGATAACATATCGTTTAAACCACAACAAAATGCAACTGTTTATTTCTTGATTATGAATATATACTACTGACTATTTACTGTTATTATACTGTCAGTTAATGATTATTTCCGTGACATCATCAAATATTTTTAAGAGCTATACTGTCAGCTAATGTCATTGGAAATTCTTGATAGAGCCCAGAGATGTGGGACTAATAGCCCGTCTAAACGATGGGCCATCATTGCAACGATTTTTTGTCCTACGCTGCGCTGGATGGATAACTGTCGAAAGCTTTTTTGAGTTAAACAGCAATGTACTGTGAATAGGCGCAATGATGGGCCTGATGGCCCAACGTGTGGAGAAGCCATAAAGGGTAGAGCCCTATGTTCAACAGTGTACTTCCTGCGGCTGAAAAATACTATGGATTTTTTTCTCCGTCAGTTATTAACGAGTAAGTTCGCTGTGTGACACGACGTTTCGATGGTGTTGATATGTTCGGCAAGTCACACGTCGAGTTTAGTGGGTATACACTTTTGAGGTCTTAGGAGATAAATAACTTTTTATTGGCCTTGGGGTTACCGCCTTGTCACATTGCATTGATTGGTAAGTGTTTTGAGCAGATATAACGCGAAGCGAACTCATGCTGGTCTGGGAGAAAAGAAAAAACTTGGAATGTACCCGCTGCTGAAAGAGGGAAGCGGGAAGAAACCGCCCTGATCGTAAAAGCCGATCGAGGTAATGGTCGAAAATGTGAATCATGTTAATAATGAATAAATTGTATAAGATCATAATGAGTTAACATCTTAATTTGATTAATCAGATACAAATGAATCTTTCTTTCTCTTTATAGTTTTCTCTATGCTTAGTATTGGAAAGCTTTAAAAAAAATCAAATGAAAGCTTTAGGTAATTATAAAAAAGATCCTAATATTATGAACACGCAGCTGATCATATTGAATTGCTCCTCTTGAATTCCGTAATAGTTATATCTATGACTCAATGTGATACTAATTCGGTTGTATAAAGTTCTTATCGGTGAAATATAATTTCATCATTTCATTAGAGATCGAAAGTTAAAGGGCACGCGTATCGGAAGAAGCAATTTCCATATTAATATTTCTTTGCTTGTTAAAAAAAATTCCGCGATCCTTTCCCCTTCCCCATTCTTCATACCTACAGTTGTTGCGAATTACATTTACAGCCAATTAAATTAGCCTCGTGTCATGACGTCATGGTTGATGATATTATAATATTTCAATATGTGTATACAAATCTGTGACATTCCCAAAATCTGAAAAATAAATTACTCTGATTCTTACATGCTGGTCTGGGAGAAAAGAAAAAACTTAAAATGTACCAGCTGCTTTCTCTTCCCATGCAGATCGTAAAAGCCGATCGAGGGAATGGGCGAGAATCTCAGTCATGTTAATAGACGACGCGGCTAGCAACCGATCACTAGTATGATTCCTTTTTCCACCTTCTCGTTCACCATCACGCTTAAAGTGGCCTTTGCTTGTTGCGGCCCTGAGCTCTGTCTACTTAGAGCCGCAAGACCCAACATGCTCTGTCTGCCCCATTAGGGATAAGCACGTGATAGTTTGGGTATTTGTTTCTGAAATAGTTCGCTGGCTTCGAAGCAGTTTAACTAATCATCATTATCATCCAAGCGTATTCCCGGTTGCATCCTCAGCGGTAACAGTTCAGAGCCCGGGGTCCGCTACCTTACCTAGGTGATTTGACGAGGTTACTGGTTTTTACACAAAGCGACTGCCGTCTGATCTCCGCAACCCAAAGAGTGGACTAGAACCATTCCTAGGATAGGTTTAAAAAAAACGCTAGATGGCGTTCGGGACTTACAGCTTTACGTGCCTTCCCAAGCAGTTTAACTAAGGGTATTGAGAAACGTGTTAAGCTGAGGAGGATATATTTAAAACATGTGAGAAGTCGATGGTTGAGATGATCTGTGTCGCAGGTTATCGCCATTACGAAGCCGGCATCGAGCACGTAATTATCGTAATTATATGTGTATTACCGCGTGATATAATCCACATATCCTCGTGTATGGCGCTCGTAATAGTGTGCGGAAATCTATACATCAGCACTGGTATGACACTTCATAGATTCAGAGTAACATTTATTTTATACCTACTACTACTACAAACGAAACAATTTATCTGTAGACACGTCGATGTGTGAGTTTTATACTTAGGGTCGCACCGCAGAATTAATTTAATACTTACCTACTAACGAGTTCGACATATTTACGATTATATCTTTCCATACCGGGAGATTTGCGAACACTATGACGTAAAAAATATTCTGTTTTATATGTATTAAATGTTACAGAAAAGTCGGAAACAGCTACATAATATCACTTCACAAATATTTTTTATTATGTCCATTGTCCATATCCATTTTACCATTAGTTCACTTTACTGATTATTATTGAGTCATTTATAATGTAACGCACTAAATACACTCTTGTAATATAGTAATTTGCATATTCGGCGCAAAACGATTCGGTAATAATTACATGATTAATTTCAATAAAAATAAACAAATATTTATCACGCATCCACGCACGGTTTGTCATTGTCAACAATGGCACAGCTATTGGTTGACAGTTCTCAAGACAAGACACGTTGAATTGCGTGCAACTGTAACTAAACCCTGGTTTAGAGCGCAATAAGGCGCACAAAGTACGGGGGAGAGGTTCGGGGACGCCAATTTGCGGGAGACGCTGTGAGATTCCGTTCTGTTTGTACTCTTATGTATTTTGTGACATCAGAACCAACAAAGTTGACATAAGCTATGGGTACCTATAGAGTACAGACAGACATAAGTCTGCCAATCAGTGCTAGTTGTATTCTTGTTCTTTCTTCTGATACCGCGTGTATCTCTAAAGGCTTGGTTTTTTTGTGCTGAATATGGATGTTTGGAACATCCTTCTTTCCGCCACCAATTGTTTTTCGGGTGACTACCTATCAAAAAAGTGTCAAAACATACAATGCCGAAGTAGCGCGACCGAACTTCGGCGAACCTACGCCTGCACCACTATGCCGAACTTACAATATAAATAATTGGACTGACTGCTCAAAAAATTTGTCTGGTGGTTAAAAAGTTTGACTGCTGTATGTAAGACCGGGATTTTGTGGATTTACTCAAAGGGTAACTCAAAGTAATTAAGGAATTAGGTATAAAATATACTGCGATCACTGTAAATAGTGCGATACTTTTTCCAGGATAGGTCATTTTACGACTCTAGGTCATTTTGCGAAAGCACACGTACAGTGTTCACTAAGCCAATATTTTTTATGAATAACAGAATATAAGTCAGTAGGTATTGTTTATTTTTAAACAAATATCAGACAATAATAAAACAGATACAGCCGGACGTGTTATCTCCTGAAAGGACGGAAATTTAGAGTTTCAATGATATTTTGTTTATTTATGTTTAATACTTTTATACATTTGGTAACATTAAAAAAAAAATTACCGACTTCAAAAAAGGAGGAGATTCTAAATTCGTCGGTATTTTTTTATGTAGGTATATTCCCCGATTATTCGAAGATGCCTGGATCAAATTGGTAAATTCTTTTTCGTTTGAGGGTACACTTCTCAGGTGGTCCTATAGAAATATTATCAAAATCAGTCAAGTGACGAGCAATTCATTACTATTTTAATTTCTTTTGCCACCTTGTCGCTCAACATTAAGCTACAAGCAAAAGTACAAGCATTGACTTATATATTACAGGTGTCACCAAATGGCGGACCGCGGTCCGCATCCGGACCGCGAGAACACAGCAACTTGCTTTTTTTTCGAAGATGAATTTCATTATGATTAAATTTCGATCTCGACTTACTGATGACCATCTGTCCACCAATTTTACTCGTACTCCAAACTTCAGACAGATAGTCCGCAACAAGAAATGCCATTTTCAAAATACCTTTGTTATTTCCGTAATTACATTTGTTTTTAATAAATATATTTTTCTATAAAATGTTGTGCGGGCCGCGATGGTCATTTCATTTCTTAAAACGGACCCCGAGCGAAACTAATTGGTGACCCCTGCCTGCGGTAGGGTCTTGCGGCCCTGGGGTCTGTCTGCTGACCCGAAATGCTCTGTCTGCCCCGTTAGGGATAAAGACGTGTTTATCATCATCATCAACAGATATTATTTACTCTATACTACAGGAACACGACCCTCTCTGTACTACCAGAGCCATATATTAGCCAGAGTGATAGTGTAGGTATATTTTAAATTAAGTACAAATATTTTAAGGGGTTATTCACTTGATCACTTAGCACAACTTTTCCCAATATATGTAGGTACATCATAAAAAAAACTCCCATTCCACTTCCCATGCTAATCGAAAAAATCACTTGATCTAGTTACTATGGTTAAGTTTGTATAATCAAAACGTGTACAAAAATATACTGAAACCAATTCAAGGGCAGATTCAGTTTACGATGTGGAAAATCTGTATCCAAGTAACTTATCGCTGAGTAATGAGGGAGCATGTGGGAAAAGAGCGATGAGTCTCGATGAAGTTTAAGGTATGTCAGGGCAGCAGTAGTAAGATAGTAAAGTATTAAATATCTATATGTCAGAACAGCAGTAGTAAAGTGCCATTCGTTTATAACGTAAGACTATTTTTGCTAGTTTATGACCCCCTCCTCTCCCTATGTACCTAAGGAAACATAAGAATCGGCTGACCCTCTCCCCCCTGTTTTAAATTTATTACGTAAGAATCTAAATTTAAGAATGGTTTTACGGCTCTGCATACAAGTCCTTTAGAGCCTTTTTAGTTTTGTTGCATCTTTATTCCTACCCAACAAGTTACAATCAAAGGGTGGTGTAGGCCTTTGATTGCTTCAAGCAAGGGAGCTTCTGGCGACAAATTTATACGAGTGCACTGGTTTTCATAGACGATTGAGTGGCGGACGACGCCTGAAGACGCCACATAGTCCGAAAAACAAATATCACTACAGTAGCCTGTAAGAGATTGCCTTGGCGATAAGGCCGCCTATTGTACACCGTTGATTTCTTTTATGTATAGAATTTTTTTTTCAAGTATTTTGGTGCAATAAAGTGTATTATTATTTTTATGTTGTTCATTTTCTCAGCCTTGCGCTGGTTTTTTTTTTACCACTTACGGGATACAAATGTTTTTTTTTTTTTTCGAAAAATTATTTTTTTTTGGTAAAAATCAACTTGTTTTATTTAAAAAAAAAACGGTTTTGTACGATTTCCACTCAACACTAATGCAGATGCGCGCGCTACTTCAAAATATTTTTTTACTGTGCATTTTTGTGATCATACGTAAGAACTATCAGGACGTCCCTCCCCCTTTACGTATAAGAAAAACATGACATGAAAGACATATTCGACCCGCCTCCTCCTAAAACAGCGTACGTAACAAATGAATGGAGAGTAATCCATAATCTGCCTAACTTCACGGCTAAAAAGCGTGATACGTACTCGTACTTACTTATGCGTGCGTGATTTCGGAATCAAAATAAAAATATTTTTTTCCATTGATCTTTGCACCACATCCGGGAGTTTATCTTTCGTCTATACGCTACACGGCGTCTGGTGCAACAGTGACCCCGTCACGCGGCCGCCGCGGGACCGACTAATTAAAGTTATCTTTTTTATTTATTCTTCAGTTTACTTGTTTATCTAAACAAATGGGTACAGGTATTGAGTTAATAGTTTAACCTTTAATCTGATAGGTTAGTTGCTGAGTTATGACGGTCACCAACCGACGAAATATTTCTTCCTATCAGTACTTTTGCACAATTAAAAGTTTTAAAAGAGAATAACTGCTAGAATTACTAAAATCTTGAATCTTAGCAGAATCACAATCAAGTCACGCCAACAATTTTTTTTGTTTCAAGATTTTATTTTACCCCTTTATAGGCGTGATTAATATACATGCCCATGTCAAATTACAGCTTTTTAGTACTAATAGTATCTGAGTAAAAACCGCGGACAGACAAGCAGGCAGACAGCGAAATTATTCAAGAATTGAATAAAATATTCTATATACCTAATTATTAAACTTGCTTATAAATTTCACGAGTATCGGTTGATAAATGCGACCTGTAGGGGAGAACAAACTGACAGACAGACAGACGGACAAAAGCATTTTTGGCCAATCTCGTAAGTGAGACGCTTCGCTCGCTCGGTCAATTAGTAAGGATTATACGCGTACGTCAGACCACGGATCAAGATATATACAGCGAGTACCTACTCTGTCAAATTCATCAATCCATTGCTTAGATGCATTACTCTGTGAAATCCATCAATCCGTTGCTTAGATTCATTACTCTGTGAAATCCATCAATCCGTTGCTTAGATTCATTACTCTGTGAAATCCATCAATCCATTGCTTAGATTCTGTGAAATACATCAATCCATTGCTTAGATTCATTACTCTGTGAAATCCATCAATCCATTGCTTAGATTCATTACTCTGTGAAATCCATCAATCCATTGCTGAGATTCATTACTCTATGAAATCCATCAATCCATTGCTTAGATTCATTACTCTGTGAAATCCATCAATCCATTGCTTAGATTCATTACTCTGTGAAATCCATCAATCCATTGCTTAGATTCATGACTCTGTGAAATCCATCAATCCATTGCTTAGATTCATTACTCTGTCAAATTCATCAATCCATTGCTTAGATTCATTACTCTGTGAAATCCATCAATCCATTGCTTAGATTCATTACTCTGTGAAATCCATCAATCCATTGCTTAGATTCATTACTCTGTGAAATCCATCAATTCATTGCTTAGATTCATTGTCATTTAGATAAGCGGCGACAGTTTACCATACAAAAAATATGATAACAAGTTAGCCTAACCTTGAGGACAACAATGTCATGTAAAGTTATTGAACCGACTGCGAAATGACCGACTTTTGCGACAACACGATTTGGGATTCAAATTATTTGCTGATCAAACAGACTGTTTTGATTGTATTTTTATCATACTGTAGACTAGACATGTAAAATACACATAAAATAAAGTCGCTTCTCGCCGTCGGTCCCTATGTATATATATGTTTGTAACATTAAAGTCCTAATCTTTTAAATTACGTAACGAGTTTGAATGCGCTTCTCATTAATAGATTGATTGATGTTGTGATGTGCCCCGTCCAAAGCCGGGGCAAGCCGCTAATTGTAAATATTACTAACTAGCTTTCGCCCGCGGCTTCGCTCGCTTATCCCACGGGAACATTACATTTTTCCGGGATGAAAGGTACCCTATGTCCTTCTCTGTACTCCTAACTATGTGTATGCGAATTTTCAACAAGATTGGTTCAGTAGATAAAGCGTGAAGATGTAACAAACAAATATACAAACTCACTTTCGCATTTAGAATATTAGTTAGGATTAGGATAGTGAGTCAACTCCTTTGTAGGTGGAAAAAGGAGTCAGAATAGTGGTATTGACATGTTTTCAGATTTGCGTCCATTTCTTCGAACGGCTTTTAAAATCACCGTATACATTCTACGTTTAATAGTTATTTTCACTCAGACCAATAATAAATCCGCTGCTGGACATAGGCTTCCCCTAAGAACAGCATATATTTATTGTTGTATCTACTCGTTAATGTGTATCTCGTACAATAAAGTTATTACAAACAAACAATATTTCCTAAGCGCAGCGTAAGACACCTAGATGGTCGGACGACCTGAGCAAGGTTGCAGGAAATCGTTGGATGCAGGCCGCTTCTAATCGGTCGTTTTGGAAATCTGCTATAAACAGTTTTGAATATTCTTTATCTTAATTAAAGGACAGAATTACAGTATAGTTATTTATTTATCCAATAACATCTTGCCTAACAATAAATTTCTGTTCTTTTCAGTGGAATATGTGGACGCCGAGTACAGTCTATGGCTAACGTGGTTCCTCACGCCGGTCATCGTCACCTTCCTTCTGCCCGGCATCATCATCGTGCTCATATACCTCAGCAGTATTATATTTCACTTGTACAGGCTTTACAGGTTTGTGATCATTTTCTATACCCTGGCATTTCCTTTTTATCTAGTGCATTTCCGGTTAAACCTTTAGCTGGGCTGATTTGGAGCTCGGGATGCGCTTTTAGGCTATTTCTACATCACTTTGCCTCCTTCCTTGGTTGTAGCACGCGATTATTCTTAACGTGTTGTCATTCTTTCAATTCGTTAATTCATTGGACAAAACACACTACCTTGTGGCACACAGTATCCGACAAGTTAACGACTACTTCTACGCTGTTCTATGTTTATTTCTGGTTTCTATCCGATAGACAGCCTTGTAGGTTACCGAAGAAATTCATCTTGAGGTCTGTCTTTGTATCGTTAAGAAACATTGTAATGTAGGTTAACAGTGTCAAACGCCTTTGTGATTTCCGAAAAATATAGTAAAACGCATTGTCACCAATTTGACAAAGTTGTATCTATTATTGAGTTAGAGAGATATGGTATGTCCAAGATTCAATTATTTTTTATGTTTCAGATTGCGAGTAGTAGACGGCGTTCAAAATGACTGGAAACAAGCAGCTAGACTTGCGGTTTGCGCATTATGGGACGCACATGGATGGCTGTGGCATGGTATGGTGCTTCACTTTAAGATGCCTCATCAAGGTCTAATAAAATATAGGGTAGATTGAGTAAATTAAACTGAACAACATTTCACAAGGAACAGTTGAATGACCGATCTGAGTTTTTAATAGGAAAGCAAATTAAAATATTTCGACATTTAGGAAAAGTAGTCATGGACTGATTTATCCTTAAAATTGAATTAGTATATTTTGTTTTTAATTAGATATACTTTATTGTACACACAAATGTAACAGGAACAACAGGCGGACTTTGCTAAAAGCATTCTTTAAAAGTCAAATCTTGATAAACTGTTCTATCTACATTTTTTATTCAATTTAATGCAATGATTTCACAACAAATGATTTACATGAAATTGATTAAATTCAGTAACAATCGTATCATACGACGTATTAAAAAAAATAATTTACGCCACAGACGATGTAAGCTACGAGTACGTCTGGGTCATTGTGATTTTCAAAGATTTAATTATTAATATACATATTACATACTCATTATCACACCTTTTCTCCTGTAGACAGAGCTACGAGTATAGTTACCAAAACCGAAAGATCAAGCTTTCAAACTTCGATCAACATCGGGTCGGCGCAAAAAATACAGCTCGTCAAATAAGAGCCCACTGCCGATTTTGTTTAGTTCAGTCAAAGAGAAAAAACACTTTATACGTAGTGTAATAAGGTTGACTTCACAATGTTATTTGATATTAAAATGGACAGAATATTGCTTTGATTTTGTAGGTAACGCGTTATCTAGTTGTATTGTTGATCGAAGCTTTTAAATTAATAAAAATGTAATTATTTTCTTTTTTAGGCTATGAAATCCGAGGCTTAGAAAACATACCAGACGGACCATTCTTGGTGATATACTACCACGGAGCATTGCCTATAGACATGTACTACTTCACAGCCAGGATGTTGTTGTTCAAACGACGACACTTACATACCGTAGCTGACCGGTTTATGTTTAAAATACCCGGTAAGTGTGTTTTATCTTATTTAAGTAAGTGTTCTGACCAGAAACCGTGTTGGCACCAAATACTCTACCTTGTGATACACTTTATACCACATATTTACATTACATGGAACTATAACAAGAGTTTAGCCTATAAGGTGGTCAGATGACCTGACTAAGAGCGCACGAAGATGCTGGATGTAACTGATAAAGTTGAAGTAAAAGTTGCTAAACAGATATCTATTGTTTGTATAAAGGCCTGTAGTAAAATTTGCTAAACTGATCTATTACGTAAATTACGTTGTTTATATAAAATCTGGTAATTTTTTTTTACTCAGACTGGTCGTCCCTCTTAGATAGCCTGTAGCAAAAGTTGTAAAACAGATATCTATTAAGTCTTAGTTTCTAAAAACTCTTTGGTTAAATATTTTTTTATTTTTCATTTAATTTACCCAGGCTGGTCGTCCCTCCTACAAGGCATGTGCGTGATCCCGGGCACGGTGCAGACGTGCGCGGGCGTGCTGCGCAGCGGGAACTCGCTGGCGATCTCGCCGGGCGGCGTGTACGAGGCGCAGTTCGGGGACCACTCCTACAGGCTGCACTGGAAGTCCCGGATCGGGTTCGCTAAGGTCGCCCTGGAGGCCAAAGTGGTAAGTACTTCAACCGTTCACTGCTGGACTAAAGGTCTCTCTCAATAAAGAATAGATTTGCCTATAATTATCACACTGGACTGGTACTGGATAGCAGTAGAAGGTATAAAGTCGTTGCACAAAGGTCGCTCGTGCACGTTCTCTGTTTCCTGCTCCTTTAGTCGCCTCTTACGACACCCGTGAAAGAGAACAGGGGTATTGACAAAATGCATTCTGCTCTGCTGTTACTACACGGCGAATGTGTATTTGTTTATTGATGAACAATCCCATTGCGATCTTGCCGGGCGGCGTTTACGAGGCGCAGTTCGGGGACCACTTTTCCAGCTGCACCGAAACTCCAGGAATGGGTTCGCTAAGGTCTTGCTAGAAGCCTAAGTGGTAATTATTTGATGGCATATGCAGTCAGAAAAAAAACACTGACTCTCTGTATTTATGTATTTTTCTCTAGTAATTCGAGAATTATTACGATCCACGAAAACTTATATTGTTAGACACCACGAAACACGTCATGTGTCCATGCGTCCGTGCGGAACGTGTAGCATGTGTACAGGGATTACATTCGAAGCCGCGCGGGACTCTTTTATTCGAGACTAGTAAAGCTGCGAGGGACGCATATTTGTATTCGGGACAAGTAAAGCCGCGCGGCACACATATTTGTGTTCAGGACTAGTAAAGCCGCGCGGGACGCATATTTGTGTTTGAAATAATAAAGCCGCGCGGGACGCATATTTGTATATATTTTTTATAATTTATTTGGTTCGCTAACTGGCTGAACAACACACAAATCTAAGCATATACAAATTAGAGCATATAAGTTGCCAACCTACTTGGAGCGAACACAGCACGCACATTTGATAAACTGCTCTCAGTCGTTTTAAATTGAAAATTACATTACATTACAGTTAATTATAAAATTATTTAAGTAAATTAAATTAAATTACATTGCAAAATTAAATAAAGTTTTAAATTATATTAAATAAAAAGTTAAGTACATAAATAATTAAACTTTAAATTAGGAATTACGTCATCATCATCATCTTCCCCGCCTTCTCCCTATTTGGGGTCGGCTCTGTATATCAACTCTCTCCATCGTTTTCATTCCTCAATTGTTGACATCCATACAAGATTTGGCAATGGTTTTTACAATCGGCCGCCAACCCGACATCAAACTTTCCATTTTTCCAACCTGGGCTGAGGTACCAGGCTTAGCAGGGCTTGGCAGTAGCCCACCTTACTGGGGCTAGGGGCACCATAGGTAACTTAAATTGGGAATTACATGCTTGTGTAAAAAAAATCATTAATCATAAAATATTTTTTTAATTATATTAGTAATATTAGTATTCGGGACTAGTAAAGCCTGAAAGCAAAATGTAAATTCCTTCCGCAGCCGATCATCCCGATGTTCACGCAGAATGTGCGCGAGGCGTTCCGCACGGTGGGCTGGCTGCGCGGCGTGTGCCTGCGCATCTACGCCGCCACCCGCGTGCCGCTGGCGCCCGTGTACGGCGGCTTCCCTGTCAAACTCATCACGCATCTTGGGAAACCCATAGAGCACGACCCCAGCCTCACGCCGGAACAGCTGCAGCAGAAGGTGAGAGCATCATACGTAAAAACGTGTAAGGGACATATGCGTAATAAATCGAACCACGGGCTATATTAAATAGTATAATGAAATTAAAATAACAGTCAAAAAACAAAAAAAAAAAATCGGGGATGTCCAAATTTTTATTGTTGACTGTTATTTTAATTTCATTATACTATAGTGATCTAATATAGCTCGTGGTTCGATTAATACGCATATGTCTCTTGCACGTTGTATTGGTAAACAATAAACAAGAAAAAAATGTGAGATCGCATCTACTTGTTAAATATATTTGTCTCAATTGATTGAGAAGTCAATTTGTGGTCAAAACAGATTAAGTATTTAATTAAGTAGCTTCATCAGTGTGATTTGTCCCTATATATTTATTTTATTTATTAATTTGATTAATAACCGTCTTAAAACAGTAACTAAGTAAAGTAAGTAAGTCATAAGACAGTAAAGTAAGTAAGTAAATGTAACGTGTATTTGTTTTTGTTCTTTGTGTACAATAAAGTTTTAACAAACAAAGACAGCGACATCTTTCGGATTTTTAGGAACTGTCTCAATTTTTATTTACATAACTCATGGAAAATTGTTTTTTTTGTCGATCGAACATCCATTGTCTTAAACACACTAATAAAATAAGGCAATCGATATCTGCTTCTGGTTATTAGATGCTTACTATTTTTTTATACACTTCTAGGTCGCGAAAGCAATAGAGAAACTAGTAGACGAGCACCAAAGAGTGCCGGGCAACATCCTCCTAGCGCTGATGGAGAGGATATGGGAGCTACCGAAGCATCCCAAACACACGTCCCAAAACGCACATCCCGTGACCAATGGGAAATGCCACAACGGCACCGTAAAGGAGGCAGACGACAGTTTGAGTGATAAGTGCGAGCGAGACAAAAAATCAGCGTAGGTCAAGTGTAACGGACTTGGCTGTCGTGTGTATTGACTGTAATAACAGCGTAGCTCAAGTGTAACGAACTTGGCTGCCGTGTGTATTGATTGTAAAATCAGCGTAGCTCAGGTGTAACGAACTTGACTACCGTGTGTATTGATTGTAAAATCAGCTAAGCTCAAGTGTAACGAACTTGACTACCGTGTGTATTGATTGTAAAATCAGCGTAGCTCAAGTGTAACGAACTTGGCCGCCGTGTGTATTGATTGTAAAATCAGCGTAGCTCAAGTGTAACGGACTTGGCTGCACTGTGTATTGCTTGTAAAATCAGCGTAGCTCAAGTGTAACGGACTTGGCTGCACTGTGTATTGCTTGTAAAATCAGCGTAGCTCAAGTGTAACGGACTTGGCTGCACTGTGTATTGCTTGTAAAATCAGCGTAGCTCAAGTGTAAAGGACTTTGCTGCCGTGTGTATTGATTGTAAAATCAGCGTAGCTCAGGTGTAACGAACTTGGATGCCGTGTGTATTGACTGTAATATCAGCGTAGCTCAAGTGTAACGAACTTGGCCGCCGTGTGTATTGATTGTAAAATCAGCCTAAGTAGTTCAAGTGTAACGGACTTGACTGCCGTGTGTATTGATTGTAAAATCAGCCTAGCTGAAGTGTAACGGACTTTGCTGCCGTGTGTACTGATTGTTTTAAAATTAGTGCCAATAGAGACACATTGGTGTTGAGTGTAAGTAGACGTTAGGACTTAGGTTACTTGAATGATAACCTAGCACACACTACTAGGTGGTCGGACGACCTGAGCAAAGTTGCAGAAAAACGCTGGTCGCTTCCAATCGGTCGTTTTGGAAATCCATGGGGGAGGCCTATGTTTAGTTTCCTGTGGCTGATCATGATGAGACGTTAGGAGGTATTGTGACACTTTATTTAATTTAATCAATATTAAAGTCTATGGTGTCATGAACGTATTGTAAAGTATGAAAATGTACATTAAGTACGTATTATATGCGATTTTGGGCGCGTTCTTAGAAGCTATTGGTGATCGCAAATAGCTTTAGTAATCGCAACAAATAAATTGTAAACAAATAAATAAATTGAAAGTTGCGAACAATTGTCATTCGACCGGCGATCGTTCCGTGCATATCTTAACTAGGTACATGGGTCTAAAGAGCTAGCGATAATTTAAACATACAATACATACAGAGTATTTTATTTGTTTTATATCTCCTTTAAAAAATTGCACTTCAACAAAAGAAATTTGTTGAAGTTAAGGTTGCCTGGAAGAGATTGCTGTGCGATAAGGCCGCCTTTTGTATGCTAACATTTATCTCTATACATGTGTGTCTCATTTGTTTAATTGTGTGCAATAAAGAGTAAAATAATTAAATACAAACAACTTTCACTAGGAGAATAATTTCGAAAAATAAAGATCGGAATTAATCAAAAGTTGAGTGTTTTAATGATGACATGTCTGTAAATTATCGCTTGTTTTATCTCGGACACGCTGTTTATTTTTAATTAAATCTAGATGGCCCAAAACCCAAGAACGAATAATAATTACATTATTAATCAAAAAGGGTTCGTTCGTCCAAATGGTGTGGCTATTGTCGACACGGCACAGCGTCTTTGAAAGAACCAATGCTGCCGTTCAAACAATGTCGGCGCGCTGACGGGCTGTATGCACACCATTTGAACAAACGAACTATACAGGGTCTAACAAAATATACTGAAACTATTTTAAGGGTGGATTCAGTCCATGATACTGAACAACTTTCCCCAAGAAACATATATCGAAACAAGAAAAATATTTTTTTGTCTCCAATATAAGTTGACCGATCATATTTCGATATATGTTCCTTGGGGAAAGTTGTTCAGTATCATAGACTGAATTCACCCATAAAATAGTTTCAGTATATTTTGTTAGACATTATATAACATTATATCAACTCAACAAAATGTTGTTGCAGAAGTTATTAAATTTCGCTTGGAAAAACTGTTTTTTTAGTTATTTTCGGGTTGTTCGTACTGATGAGTACATTGACCCACTTTTCTGGGCGCTTAAATTCTTTTCTATATGTGTATTTAAGTTTCATAGGTTAAAATATTGTGTGATTGGAAAATCGAATGTTTCTATTTTCAAAAATAGTTTTAAGATTTTATCTATTTACTTTTTTTTTATTAATTTCAAGCAAAAAATCTGAAAATCTAATTTTAATCAAAATCTAAAACTTTCAAACGTATACGTAAAGCGAGAAATTATAATAGAAATCCATTCCTTTTTAAAATAATTTTTTGTAGGTTAATTATATTCGGCAAAATGTGCATTTATATATTTAAAAGACAAAGTTATAATCAAATAAAAGTACAAACAATCAGCCAAGTACGAAAGAAACTTGCATATAAGGGGTTCCGTCCCATCATGGATATTATCACATCCTTACATTTTATAAAATAGAGTCGCTGGATTGACGGACAGACATCGGAACCTTGATTACAGGCAACCGATAATAATATCATTCTTTGGGTACGGATCCCTAAAAATAAGTTATAACTTGAAAAACATACCTGTACGATTTATACGGTCGGACACAGATAAAAATATTATTAATATGCGTTAAAATACAATAAAAATTTATGATATAAAAAAAGTTTCCCTATGGCATTTAGATCAAGTGATATTTATTTTTAAAAATCCAAATAAATTAGAATACTCAATAATGCCATTTATTTATTTTACGTGTTTAGTACCTAAGGTTAAAATTTACTTTGTATAATGTAACCAATTAATGAAGGCCTATGAATTTAGGAATCACTTCTGTCCCACTAGTTAGGTTTATTCCCAGGCACTCCCAGTGGTGTCAAATTAAAAAAAAATGTTTTCCCCTTGTGACCTTTGACTACATTTTTCACTAGTGACGAACGATAATGCCGAATAATTTTGAATATTGAATTTCGGCAACGTAATTTATTTTCTATTGTAAGGAAATATAGGTACAACATTTGAGTTACTATTCGTTTTAGAGATCTACTTAAATCAGTTTCGTTTAAAGTCAATTTAGTTTTTACCAAAAATCATGAAATGATTATTATATAGGAATAGCATTGAAAAATGTTAAGAAATATTTATATTTTTCCTGAATCGGCAAAACTATGTAATATATCGAATTTATTTATATATATCGGAATGTTTATGTTTTTTTTAAATAATGTAAGGATTGAGATAGACGACAGAACATTGACTTAACATTAGTTTTTTTTATGATAATAGGTATATTTTAATATGATAATTTGAGGAATAAATGGGCATATTTGGACGTACGGGAGAAAGCCACATCCTTGCATTAAACCTAATTTACATTACGAAACTAATGCGATAAAACTAATTTCACAATATTAATTACAATAACAATTTCAAGTGTAAATGTTACTTTTTACATGCCTCATCAACTTCATGGCAATGAATTAGATTCGCGCCATGCCTAAATTGCAGGTAAAACTAATGTCATAATTATAACTATTTCACCATGTTAATGCGATGTGAATGTGATAATTTTGTCGTAATATGCCTGTTCCTTACTTTTTTAAATTATAGCATGTCCATTATAAAGGTATGTAAATAAGAGGTATGAAAAATAGCGACATATAGGATGAATGGCAAGGAAAGAAGGTAATTTTAGGCTCTAGACAGACGGGCTGCATTTCGACTGCCAAATGTAGTTCTTATACATGATTTAAAGGTCTGGACGGAAAGCCGCGGGGTATCGGAAAAAGCAATGTGATTTTTATTGCCATAATTTTACTTATTTCCGAAAATGTCGGTATCTTCATATATTTCTTATATAAATGTCAAGTTATTTCAAGAAAGTTTTTCTTGATATTTACAAAGTAAACCCTTTTCTCCGCAATACTTGAAATGTAAGTTTCAATATCTTGCGGACATGCATGATCGGCAACTTCGCTACAGTAACACGCTCAAGCTTCAAATTCCCTTTTATCGATCTAGCTTCATGTCCAACTCCTTTACTTCTCAAGCCAGCCAGCAAATATCAAGTAGACATTTATAAAAGAAAAAAGTGCATGATTTACTTTTTGAATCTTTTAACAATTAGGAGAATTTATCGTTTCTTTCTGATCTTCAAATATATATATATATGTATGTATATAATATGTTGTATGTATAAATATAGTATTTATTTTATACGATATTTATGTATGATCATATAAAAGTACTTACTATTTCTGGATTGTTTCTATCTATTTTAGACGCCAACTATTCTATCTTTAGCCTGTCAACCTTTAAAAGAAGAGAAACCTCTTCTCCTAAAGGTTGACAGGGAGAGAATGCTTTAGCATTAAGTCTACCTATTGTAGCTTTTGGCTCAATAAAAATTAAATAAATTAATTAATTCTTGATATTTTCCTTCAGATACGACCATGTGTACATACATATATGATGTATATTAGTGAATTTATGATTTTATATTTTTGTTCATAAATGTAAAAATATCGCGAATTCTACAAATCTGTATAATTTGTATGTAAGTTTTAATAGTATTGTAAAGTTTTCAGTACTGTATATTTATTTGTTTAAAGGTAAAATAATACTCACGCAATATTTTCTTTAATTCATTATTGTTCGGATTTTTTTTAATAGGACGCAAAACTCGGCTCTCTTGGCAGCACTAGCATATACTGTAAACAATCTGCTGTCATTCTTCATGTCATATTTTATTGCAATAAATAATAATTATAAAAGTATTTAGTTTTAATAGTTTTATTATTATTCACTCATTGAAAACCTGTGCTGTCGTGTTATGGCTTCCTACGGCCATTTAAATACCTAATATATAATTGTATTATTGCGACTTTGTTTTACTTGTCATTGTCAAATTTGTTTACGGGCTGCGCTAATGCTGCACTCTGGCGGCAGAACATTGCAGTAATATATTATTTTAAAAAAATACAATTTAAAAAATAAATGCATAGGTATATGTACGCTTAAAGCGATCTCTTCCAGACAACCAATGGATGGAGCAGAATGTAGGCACGTCAAAAAAGCGGTGGTGCAAACGTAAATGATAAAATACTTAAATATTGTTTACTTGAAAATGTTATCAGGATAATAATGATCTTTCTGTAAAAAAAATTTGAAATGACAAATACCTTGGTTTGCAACGCAACTTTGGACCTACGCACGAGTGGGAAATTAATATAAAGTGTAAATTAGTGTATAATTTGTATAGATAGCCATTTGCAATAAGGTGCCAGAATTTTATACCAAAATTATTTGTATATTAGACTGCGAGTGTATTGTTTCTAATTAATACTTAATTGCAAACGAATACTTAATAAAATATAAGGCAATATTTTTTAAGCTTTTCTTTTATTTCTTTTTTTTTGTCGTCTTAAGCGCTTCTATCCTGAGCTGCTTCAGAACCCGGGGTGCGCTTTCCGGCCTTTTCTTCTCCTTAGTTGACATGCGTGTCATTATCACCCAACTTGATAATACCTACATCCTTTACTATTTCATGCATACTATTGATACCTTGTACTTATTTATTGTGCCGTGTATACAACGTGGAAGGGACATACCCGTAATAAAGCGAACCACGGTCTATACTAGATCATTATAGTATAATGAAATTAAAATAACAGCCAAAGAACAAAAAAGAAATTCGGCATTTCCATACAAAAGTGTACAGCCTGACTCTTATTTTAATTTCATTATGCTTTATTTATCTAGTATAGCCCGTGGTTCGATTTATTACGGGTATGTCGGATACGGTTACGGGGATTTATACGGCTTTACATCCTCTAGATTGGACATTCTAAATTCTCACGTTGCATACACAATTCTAAAATATTGCCTTTTTGTACCTAAATTCACTTACATTCTCCGTTCAAGTCCAATCTGGAAACATTTGGATCTTATATGTAAAATCGATGACTGCCTTCATGCCACCTTAGAACAAATTCTAAATTTACATCTTGATGAAAATTCCTGGACACAACTTACTCTACCTATTAAAGCTGGTGGCATAGGCATCAGAAAAATTACCAGTGTTGCCCTACCCGCTTTCCTTTCCTCTGTTAACAGCGTGTCAAATCTATGCAAAAAAATTCTTAAAGTAGATGACTTAAGCATCGACCTGCTAACAGAGGCAAAGGAAACGTGGTCAGCTCTCTGCCCTAAAGATAGTATCCCAGTGGAAGCCAACCTACAAAAACTCTGGGATGCACCTTTAGTGCAGAAAACTATTTCTAATTTGGCTCAAAATTTCAATGACATTAACAGCGCTCGGCTCCAAGCAGTATCCTCAAAGGAGTCCAGCCACTGGCTTCACGCTATCCCGTCATACAATATAGGTACATTTTTAGACAACAATAGTTTCCGAATAGCTGTCGGGCTCCGGCTGAGAACACCCGTTTGTTCGCCTCATCGTTGCCCATGTGGTAGCGACGTGGATCAGTTTGGGCTTCACGGTCTCTACTGCCATCTCAGCGCTGGTAGAATTTCACGCCACGGCTCTCTTAATGACATTATCCGAAGGGCTCTGGCCACCATCCACGTACCTTGCACCCTCGAACCTCGGGGGGTAGTGCGTGATGATGGCAAGAGGCCTGATGGAATGTCGCTGATCCCCTGGGAACGCGGCAGGGCTTTAGTGTGGGACGCCACATGCGTTGATACGCTAGCACCCTCCCATCTCAGAAGATCAGTCTCGAGAGCCGGTTCGGCTGCAGAAAACGCTGAGATCGCCAAACGGCGCAAATATAGTTCTTTAAATGATGACTATATTTTTGTGCCGTTTGGTGTGGAGACTTTCGGGCCGTGGGGCCCCGGTGCTAGGGGTCTCCTTAAAGAGATCTCTCCAAGACTGATCTCCGCCGCCGGTGACAAGAGGGCTGGCTGTTTTTTCGCACAACGTATTAGTATTGCGATTCAACGCGGAAATGCGGCCAGCGTTCTTGGCACTATGCCACATGGACACGATTTTTAGATTAAATTTGTAGTAAGTAGGTATTTAACTTTTGTATATCTGTAAATATGTAAATTATTTTCTTTCTTTTTTTTAAATAAACTATTTCTCATTTGTCCTACTAAAAAAAATAATAATAATGTTAGCACACAAAAATGTAAACCAGCTCTAGTCAGAAAAAGTATAATGGGTATGGCTCCGAAAATTTTTAATCATCTCCCAAATGAAATTAAAGAATTAAATTTTAAAATTTTTAAACATAGATTATTCCGTTTTCTCATTGACAAATGTTATTACAGTATTAAGGACTTTTTGAATAATAAATTGTAAAGCTGACATTAATGTATGTGACTAATATTTTTATAATTGGAAATTTTATTATTTATTTATTGTTTTAAATTTAATTTGAACTAGCTCAGTAACTAAAGCATGACTAAGTATTTTAGTGCATTTATGACTTAATTAATATTTGTATGATGTATACAACGGCAAAACATAGCGGCCATAATATTATATTTTACTAACTTGTTTATACCTATGTTTGAGAAATAAATGATTTCTTTCTTCTTTCTTTCTTCAGAATGTCCAACTCTCAAAATGCCCAACTCTCAGAATGTCCAACTCAAAATATCATCCAAACCTATTTATCGATTAAGGCATGAAGAGGTGACAAACACACACACACAAGTTTTTACATTGAGTATGTTAGTGCTATTGAGTGTATCCAATAAAAAAGAAAGTTGTGAAATGCGAGAAATGGAATATCTATGGTTTGTGTGACGACTTGCAAAAATGACGACTCACTACTAATACGAAGGAAAGAAGAATGCCTGGCTGACTTCATTTCCTCTAATTGCACAAGATGTTTGTCTTTAGTTCTTTAGGCTTAATTCATACCTACTGAAGTGGCAGCGGCCGCGCACCTTCACTGTCAAACCAAGTTTACTTACATATAAGTAATATAAATAAATAAATATAAATATATAAGGACAAATCACACTGATTAAGCTAGCCCCAAAGTAAGTTTTTAACTTGTGTTATGGGATACTAACTCAACGATACTATATTTTATGATAAATACATATATAGATAAA
Organism: Acrobasis repandana; assembly: GCA_963576875.1. Classification (NCBI taxonomy): domain Eukaryota; kingdom Metazoa; phylum Arthropoda; class Insecta; order Lepidoptera; family Pyralidae; genus Acrobasis; species Acrobasis repandana. The sequence continues at coordinate 9,499,950 of OY756238.1, forward strand.
CACCCAAGACCCAGGACAATTTGAAAAAGGCCATTTTCCAACTTGCCCTGGCTGGGAATCGAACCCAGAACCTCTGGATTAGCGGTCTAGCGTGTTAACCATTACGCCACGGAGGTCGTCAATGGCTCAATATTTTTATTTTTTTTAAGAAACGCGTATTCCGCCGAAGTTGTTTTTGTTGACACAATAGAGAGTATGCATGCATTTTTTTTATATTTTTAATCGTTAGTCCTCGTCGAGAAATAACCGCAAAAAATAAATCAGTGCCGAAAAACATGTATATGGTGTAAAAAACAAATATTGAAATTAGCAAGTAGATTATAACAACTAAAACACGCCATTTTAAAATATGACGTCAAAGTCTGCAATATCCGCTAGAGACAGAAGCTGTCAACGCATGTTTTTCTTTTTTGGGTACTTTCGATATTATCAGCCAGTTATGTTTGTTAAACCTCTATATAAAAGTACATACATTTCGAATGTAATCGATAGTTCAAACTACATGGACGGACAGTCCTACCGAACGCACCCGAACTTGTCATTTCCCTTTCGTGAACTTTGTCGTCATTTCCCTTTTGTTTGTCAAAAGTTCCCGCGCAATATTTGCATATTTTCAATAATTTATTTCTTATCCAAATAAGAGTCAGTAGGAAAAATAATTAACTGGGCGTGGTAACGTATTAATAGAAATTGAAAAATAAAAATATGAGCTGGATTGGTATTACATGCATATTCCTTATTGTATACTAATTACACATATACTTTGTAGTTTTCAAATTCGCTTCTATTCCGCGGCAATGTAACTTGAGCCTTAGACTATAAATTATGACTTCAAATTTTGCCGGTGGATAAAGTCAGCCTGTATATAAATACAGGCTGACTTTTTAACCACCGGCAAAATTTTTGTAGGAAGTTCAGTCCATGATACTGAACTACTTTCTATAAAAAAAGTTATTAAAAATCGCTAAACATCCTCCCATACAAAATCCGTTTGGCTGAGCAATGATTTGTATGGGAGGACGAAAAATTTTATCGACTAATAACTTTTTTCATAGAAAGTACTCAGTATCATGGTTGCTCCTGCTCCAAGAATTTTACCGGTTTAAGAAGAAAAATGTCACCTGTATTTAATGATGGTTGTTTGTGGACTCGCGGCACCGCGGGCGGCCGTGTGACTTATGTCTTTCTCAAGCTGCATACTGTAATTTAAGTAAGTAAGTAGGTACTGTGCATTTCGGATATAGAAATAAAGGTGAATACGGTTTGACTGTGAAAATGCGCTGACTATCACTATTTTGATTCCATTTTTCTGTCCTCACACCTACCATCACGCTAAACGTGGCCTTTGGGATGGCCCTAGGCTCTGTTTATCTTGTTAGAGATAAAGACGTTAACAACACCGTACCAAACCGTACACAGGAAACGCATATGGTATGCAAATCAGCAGAGTAATCATACAGTTACGTTTCACGGGTCGCCAGATTGAAAAACTAAAATATACCTATATAAAATGGAAACCAATAATTTAAATAATAGAAGACATTCAGTTTTTATACAGGATGATTTTAAATCTCCTAGCTATATTACCTACCTTTGAATTCATACAATTCAACCAAAAGACCGAGTCGCGTTGGTCCCAAACTCCCAAAACTGACTTTTTAGGACCAACGAGTTGGCGCCATTTCGTCGCGCGGTTGGCCTAGTCCATAACCTAGTAATATTTTTTCATAAATTCATCATCATTCAGTTTTACTCTTCATAAGCTAGTTATTTATTTGTATATTTATAATGGTATGTATGTAGTGTGTAAGGAGATATTCATTTTGATATCATGTAGTAGATGTGTATTGTAGGTATATTATACAAAGTGGAAGGGATATACCCGTAATAAATTGAACCATGGGCTATACTAGATCACTAAAGTATAATAAAGTTAAAATAAGAGTCTAAAAACCCAAAACAAATTTTGACATTCCCATACAAATCGCCAGAGCGGCCGCGCACTTTTGTATGGAAATGCCGAAATTTTTTTTGTTCTTTGGCTGTTTTTAATTTCATTATACTATAATAATCTAGTATAGACCGTGGTTCGATTTATTACGGGTATGTCCCTTCCACGTTGTATAAGTCAATGAATTCATATAACAAAATCCGACTTTAAAGTAACTTATATATGTACCTACTCATAATTTGTGCTCCAAACAGAAAAAATAATTCTAGGAACGCACAACAGAGTATTTCCTTGTTTAACCGCGAGACTTTAAATCAGTTGTCGTGCTCCCAGCGCAAGGAATTGTGAATATCCATAATTTTTGGCCGGATAAGTCCGACGCCCGCGAAATGGGCACGAAAATGTGTCGGATTAATCCGACGTTCGCGGTTAAAGGGTTAAACTTTGAAATTAAAATATGTACCTACTCCATACAAAAAAAATCGTTCTAAACGTTTAAAAGATCTATAGATCTTTTAAACTACGCAACAAATTTTAATGCTGTTTTCGTCAATAGATAGTGATTTAAGGCGGTCCGCTAGTAAACTATTTTTTTTATTAGAGATTTGAGTGCGTTTGACCTCTACCTAGCCTCATGGGAAGCTAAGATGAGATCTAAGGTGTTACACGCAGGCTCAAAAAATGCCTATTCACTCTTGCCTTGAAAATCCCTAAATCATACGTATGGGGAAACATCGACGCAGGGAGGGAATTCCACACCTTAGCGGTTCGCACAATGAAGGAGGAGGCGAATCTAAATCTAAACTATAGTTAAAACAAGTTGATAATTTGATCATTTATTTATACAGTCTATAGGAAGTCGTAGTTGGAAACATCTTCGAACTGCTGCGTTTGTGTGGAGGGCCGTGTGGCCGCGCCGCCAGGCCGGTACTGTGGTTGCTGCCGGATAACACAGTTATACAGGGTCTAACGAAACATACTAAAACTATTTTGAGAGTGAATTCAGTCTATGATACTGAACAACTTTCCCTAAGGAACATATATCGAAATATGAAAAAAAAATTTTAGCCTTCCATTTAAATTTACCGATCCGAGTTTGTATGGAAAGTCTAAAGTTGTTTTCCATATTTTGACATTTTGTTCTTCTCTGGAAAATTGGTGTTTGTTCTGCTTTCACGCCAAAACAGCTGAACGAATTGGGATGAAACGCATGTAAAATATAGGACACTTGTATCCCGGAAAAATGTGAGGTTTCCGTGGGCTTGTCATTCGGGGAACTAAAGCGGGAACGAGGTGATATGCTCGACCGCAACAAAAGGAAAATCTTTCCGATTCTAACGATACCTCATACATCCAAATTAGATCAGGCATTTCGAAGTGATAGTGGAATGAAGAAACTCACAAACGTGCAAAAGGTACATACATGAAAACATCACACTCCTTGTTAGAGGCAGTCGTATAAAAAGATGTGCGATGAGGGACTGCGTTCCTCATAATCTGTGAAACCTCGAATGACTGGCGAATTTCACGTTGCACGATATATTTGTGCTTTCGCGCGTCTTTGACATCCACGGGAATATATGAAAATATACGCATGAAAAATCCGTTTGGCTGAGCGCTGATTTGTATGTAAGGACAACATTTTTTTATCGATTTTTAATAACTTCTTTATAGAAAGTAGTTCAGTATCATGGACTGAATTTGCCCCAAAAATTTTGTCGGTGGATGAAAACCCAACCTGTATTTCTATACAATATAATATACAGCCCGCGCGTAGAACGCAGTTTCAAGCCTTAAATTCACGAAGAATTGTGATGTTAGCAAATAAGAAAGTAGATTAAAAGGTGAAAAGCAAGAAAAATAAAGCATGCAATAGAGAGGAAATAGATGTTGGTAAAGGTTGACATACAAGCTAGAGGACCTCGCCATTAGCATCATCATCGCCATTCTTGCGCCCACTGCTGAGCATAGGCATAGACAATGCAAATTAACTGTAAACCTCGCCATGTTGCGGAACATTTTGGAACTAATTTTAAAATGGCACCTGTAACAGATTAAAAACGTTTGGTGGCGCCATCTTTTCAGGTGCACTAACTTAGTTGTTTACCTTTACAAATCTATATAGGCTATGGTAACACTATATTTCTTTATAGGATGAATGAAAGAGAAAAGACAAAGATATGTATGTACTACTTGGTCAACTAAACAAGACTAAGTGTCAACTTGACGACATTGAGACTGACTGATAATAAGAATATGATCTCATCTATCAGCACGGAACAGCACTTTCCTATGATGCTATCCTTTTCTGTCGCTTAGAACAGTAATGTGCTAGAGCGAGAGAAAGCGACGGACCGCTGCAGCTGCAACGCTGCAACCCTAATCAGTCAGCTACAATGTCGTCAAGTTGACCAAATAGTACAGCCGCTATATTTACATACGGTTCTCATTTGCGCCTAGGAAGCGGCATAAACTTACCTGTAAGTAGCGATTTGACGTCAACATTTGTGCAAAACAAAACAAAGTGACTATTATTAAGAGATATTATTCTATAAATATCCTATGATAATAAGGATATTTTGAATTTTGGTTAGTGTTTTCATAGCAAGCGACTTTTTATTTTCTAGAACAAATTATTTCAAATCAGCATGGGTGTTCGTATAGTCCTTTAAAGAACATGATATGATATCATATTTGTAGAACGTATGTAAATACTGGGGGCAGATGGGATCAACCAGTAATCACGTAAGGTTCGAAAGCGGGGGTTTGGAAAAAATCACGAAATATCACAAAGGGTAGGCTGTAGTAAGATATCACGTGCATTTAATTTTTTGTTGAACGCGCCATTTTTTATACCGAAGAACGGCGTGTAATATTATTTCGCCAAAATTTTCTAGAATTAAATTAGGTATTTAAATATACGAGTAATAAAGTACTCAAATTAAATAATGAAATAAGAAATGGCGAAAAATACCACGTGAGCAGGACCAACCCGCAACCTTGGTCTCAATACGACCATGCTCTAACCAACTGAGCCATCACGTGTTGAAACTCTTGAATGATTGAAGTACTGCATCTTGAATGCCTAAAAAAACCCTTTAAAGATACGAGAAATATTCTGATAATTACTAAGATATAAGGCACTTTTGTACCAAAAAAATTAACGTGGTAACATCACCAGGTAGAGGGGGTGTTAAAATATAGCTAAAAACATCACGTATTTAATGGATGATCCCTATGAGTTAGTAGGAAAAGGTGCAAGCATTACTTGTGCAGATGATCACATGGGGGGCCGGCCGCCGCGCGCCGCTTGCTGTTGCTAGAAACACAACGCTACTGAGTGCGCTTGCTCAATGCTCAAGCGTCGGGGTGGTGCTCTCAATGCTCAACTCAACTGTCCAGTTGGGATGCTCAAACGGGCATTTGGAATGCTCAAGCTTTATAATGTTCTTATTGCTAGTGAAATATGCTCGTTTCTAATAAAGGCATTGAACTTGTAAACTTGATTTAGAATTTTAATACGTGTAACAAAAAGGGGGTATCAACCCGAAAGGGAGTTAACATACTAACCAATGTGAACAACTTTTACTATGTGACCATCCCTGAAATCGCAAAAAATTAATCTGCAGCTCCATACATTTTGGCAAGTTGTATAGATTAATGCTTTAGCTTTAAGTACTTTATAATTTGAATTTCAATTTGTTATTTGAGTTTTCATCTCAAATATGAAATTTGTAACCAAACGCAGTCATATGCGACGCAGTGCTATAATGTAATTATCCGAACGCATCGGTATCTCGCGCGGTCCGCGCTCGACCAATAGGAGTGCGGCCCGGAGCCTTAGGGTTTTCTCTTCTCCGGAGTCTGGCTTGCGCGTCACGCGTTTTTTTATCGATAACTTTTGTAATAAGTCTTACTAGTGATGTGCCGAAAATGAAGTGCTGAAACTGTTACAAAATAGGAATTTTCCATTGTAAATTTACGGGAATATTCCCAATATTTTCGGAAATATTCCCCAAAATTTCCATTTTTAGGAATATTGGCGGGTCATATTTACGGGAATATTCCCGTAGTTTCCAGGAACGGCACATCACTAAGTCGTACACACAACGCCAGCAGCCTCACGCCGGCATTGCCGCCAGGCAAGCCGCTGTGCACACAGCACCTAAGAACCGGTCTCACAAAAGCCGATGGCACGAGCCCCTCGGCAAAAACCAGCGGTCCCTGCTACCGGCGTTGTGGGTATCTGTTGATATTCAGTTTTTTTGTAATCTGAAGTACCTATTTCATTCAGAATCCCAGTTAGGACTTCATTACAAATTGAAAAATAATTTGAAGTTCAATGTAAATCAAATCTAGTACAATGAATTTATTAAATACACTCGTTTAAGCCAATAAGCATTGAGCATACTGCACTATGTTAGTTTATTTCATGTCAGTCAGATTAAAAAGCGACTTTAGATAAATATTTATAGAGTTGATATTACACATCAACAGTGGAGAATATACATTCTCCAACTGGAGCTGGAGTTCTAATATCATAAGCATTAAAGTCGATTTTAGATTTCAAGAGGTAAAATAACTAAAACTATAGTATTTTCATAAGCGTGCTTCTAAAAGCATTCTAAAAATGCTTGCAACGCAAACAATATCCGTTATAATAAAAAACGCGGACTAAAGTTAGTACTTGGTCATCGAAAACAAAATGGCATCCTGGCATCAATGGCATTCCAATATATCACTTTCTCTTCGTTTTGGTAGTTAGTGGTACCTCTCAGTTTCGAACCAGCCCCATGGAGCCGGTAGAACACAGACGAATCTCAACCTTATTACATTGAAATAAAAATATTGGTTCCCTGACAAAATAAAATACCTAGAAAGGAGGGGTTAAGCCCAGTACTAACGTTACTCCGCATTTTGTTAATAAGTTTTGCGAGTGCTTCTATATCTTCTTGTGTAAGATTGAGCATGAATTAGTGACAAGATGACAAGCGATTGAGCAAGCATGATAGTGTGAAAGAGAAAAAGATTGTTAGACGAAATGAGACATAGATTAAGTGCAGAAAAAAAAACTTATGGATCAATCGATAAGGGTCGATCGCTAAAACTTATGCTAAGCTAATAAAAAATGTTCTAAAACATATTTTAATCAGCTAGAATGGCTCCAAGCTGAAGAAATATAAAATTTCGCTGTAAGAGCCGTTTCATTTTTTTAATTTTTTTAATTTCTTTAACAGTTTGTCATTTTTTAGTTTGTATGGTGCCCCACAGCTGGGTAAAGGCCTCCTCCTTTTCCTTCCACTCGTTCAAAGTAAACAGTAACTATATACTTTTATAATATTAAATTAAAATGATTAAATCATTAAGGAAAAAAAATATACAAAAATATCAATGTAAAAATCTCATAACAGGAGATTTTTACATTGATATTTTTGTATAATTTTAAACGACAGTTCAGAAATGGCCTTAAATATCCTCGAATATATAAAACTATCATTAAATTGGCAATGTTTTCTAGAATATTCTATTATTCGGACTTACCTGTTGCAGTAAATGTCGGAGTCCAGGGTTGGAAGGTAATAAAGGTCTCATGATGCGCGGTGCGTGGCCTCCACCCGCGCCGCGGAGCTGCTGGATCTGTTGTTGCAACTGTAAAAATATTTTATCAAAAACATACAAGGTAAAAAATACCAATAAATATATATTTATTTAAGTATGTTTGTCTCAAACAAGTATGTATGTTTATTTGTATTTTGTGTAGTTTTATGTTATGTAGATTTCTTTTTCTCCCTTTATTCTATGAACTTTCATGTATAATACTTGAAGAGATCTCTTTTGAGATAAGTAGTGCCTTTGTACAACTTTTCTTTTATGTATTCTCTATATACATTTTTCGTGTACATAAATTGGTAAATAAATAAAGATAAAAAGTATGGGTATTGATAAACCAATGACCACTCCATATCACCCTTTGTCTAATGGGGTGTGTAAAAGTATAGTAACCTGAACCGATAACTATTGGGGTTTTTGAGTAAGTAACAACTACAGTGTAATATTACGCTAAAAGTACATTTCGGCATAACTTTTGGATGGAAATGAATACTTACTTCAAGTTGTTTATAATGCTGCTCCTGCGCCTGCGCCGCGTGTAAATGCGACATTATGTCCCTTTGCGACTTGTATTGCTGTTGGTGCGCCGCTTCCAACGTTTGCTGCAAATGCTGGATCTTCTCCAGGTTTTGCTGGCGGGCGACCTCGAGCCCGTCCAGCTGGGCCCCCGGTCGGGACAGGCCGGACACTTGTTGGACTTGCCCGCCCATTCCGCCCGCTACCATCATGCTCTTAGGAAATATAAGAAAAAAATAAGTTAGTATATGAGGAGCACGGTGGCTCGGTGGGAGTACGCATTACTAGCGCTTGCGCATGTTAAGCGACACCGGGCGTGGTTCGCACTTGGATGGGTGACCACAAGTGGCATAAAGAAGGCACGTGAAGCTGTTAGTCCCTGTTGTCATCATGCTCTGGAATATTTTACAAAATATCACCATCTAGTCTTTTTTTAGTCTCCATTCCAGGAGCACGACCATCTCTGTACTACCAGAGCCATATATTAGCCAGAGCAGTCAAAGGATTTGGCCTACACTCTCCACGCTGGCCAGATGGGTTGGTGAGGTCTCATTGATATTTATAAGCTTTGTTTAGCTTGTGTTTCCTAAGTCGCCTTCTACGACATCCACGGGAAGACTTGGAGTGGTCCTATACTACTCTGCCGGGAACCACACGGTGTTTCAATATTTCAAGCAAATCACGATTATACAATACATCGTTTTGGTATCGATAAAAAGTGTAGTCACCTGTTGCGGATGCTGCTGCATCTGCCCCTGCCCCATCCCCTGCGCGGGCGGCTGGCCGGGCATCTGCCCCACGTTGCCGACCCCCCCCACCCCGCCCACCGCCAGCCCGCCCGCCATGCTGGAGCCGGCCCCCATCCCGCTGCCCATGCCGCCTGATGACATGCCCGCTGTCGGCATGGCACCTGAAACCATATTTATAATATTATATTAACCATTAGATCACTATACATCGTGTTAATGAAAGAACGCAAAACCTCTCAGATGGTACCTTAAATTATTAATATATAATAAAATATATAATAATTATATTAAAACAACCCACCGTATTTCGTGTGCCGTGTGGTTCCCGGCAGAGTCAAATAGGACCACTCCAAGTCTTCCCGTGGATGTCGTAGAAGGCGACTTACGAAACACAAGCTAAACAAAGCTTATAAACATCAATGAGATCTCTCCAACCCGTCTGGCCGGAGCGTAGAGAGTGTAGGCCAAATCCTCTGACTGCTCTGGCTAATATATTGCTCTGGTAGTACAGAGAGGGCAGTGCTCCTGCAGTGGAGACTGAAAAAAACCTGTTGATGATGATTAAAACAACAACAAAAAATCGACATTCACATACAATTGTATAGCAATGACGATTCTGTTTTTTTCACTGTTAATTTAATATCATGATACTATAGTGATCTAGTATAGCCCGTGGTTCAATTTACTACGCATATGCAATTGGTTAGTTTCCTGCGTCAAAAATAAATTATTTGGTACTGACAAGAGAATAAAACGTCTCAAAATTCACTTGTCATTGATCACATAAATTTCAACGAGATTTTAGATTTATTAATGCAGTAAAACGAATATTAAGAGCGCTATTTGACTTCAAAAATCTATGACGTCACAGTCCGATATTTCATACAAAATCTCATAGAAAATGTTGGTTTCGACGTTTAGTATAAAAGTGTCTGATTTGACTTGTTAGAAACTAGCGGATTGGGCAGTTTCCTGGGTCCAAAATAAATTATGTAGTACTGTGAAGAAAGTGAAAGAGAACAAAACGACACAAAATAATGTCACTTGTCATTAATTACAAATAAACCGGCCAAGTGCTAGTTAAACTCGCGTGGAGAGGGTTCCGTGCAATTGATTGAATTCTTATAGGTTTTCCTGTAATCTACAAGCAATGAACTATATTTTTTTCAAAATTTTAGGCTTAGTAGTTTCGGAGATCAAGGGGGGAATGGTCAATTTTCGTCTTCTTTTATGAATAAAATCAAAACTATTCATTTTACGATAATAACAAAAATATATTTGAGATCCTCATAACGAGCCCTTTCATTTGATATATGAAACAGTAAAGTTTACAAAACTTTTTATTTTTATTTTCTAATTTGTCCCCCGAAAATGACCCTTATTTTTAAAAAATATTTATTTACTTTGCACATATGTGTTTGGTTTGTTTGGCACATCCTCAGCGGTAACGCTTCAGAGCCCGGGGTCCGCTACCTACCCTAGGCGATTTGACGAGGTTACTGGTTTTTTACACAGAGCGACTGCCGTCTGACCTCCGCAAGCCAGAGGGTAGACCAGAACCAATCCTAGGATGGGTACAAACGCTAGATGGCGTTCGGGACCAACAGCTTTACGTGCCTTCCGAAGCACGGAATCATCTTTCTTTTCGGATAATCAGGTGATTCAAGCCTGCAATATCATAACCAGACTGAAAACAACTTTTCACAAAGTATGCTTCCCAGTGGGATTTGAACCCATGACCTCCGGATCACAAGGCAGATGCCTTGACCACTGGACCACGGAGGCAGTCACAAGATTACACCATCTTACTAAATTTCACCTGATTCGGTCCAGTAGATTCGGAGAAAATTGGCTGTGACGGACGGACGGACAGACAGACGCACGAGTGATCCTATAAGGGTTCCGATTTTTCATTTTTTGTACGGAACCCTAAAAAACGAATATTAAGCGCGTTGATTGACTCCAAGAAACTATGACGTCACAGTCCGATATTTCATATCTCACAGAAAATGTTTGTTTTGACGTTAAGAAAAAAGTATCTGATTTGACTTGTTGGAAACTAGCGGATTTCAAATCAATCAAATCTTTATGCAGTCTGCCTCATCCGCCTGCCTAGCGTGGCGATGACTATGGGCTATACGGGCTGGGGAAGAAAGTGAAGATGAGCTCACCAGCCATAGTAGAGGTGGGCATGGCCGAGCTGACCGCAGGCTGCTGCTTGTTGATGATCTGGCTGATCTTCTGTTGTTGGATCACCTGCCAACAAAATACTTGAGTCATATACTTCGATCATATTGATAATAAATAATAAATAAATAAATAGATATATAGGGACAAATCACACTGATTAAGCTAGCCCCAAAGCACTGGTATGACTCTCCATTGATTCAGAGTAACATATATACCTACTACTACTACTAACGAAACAATTTATCTGTACACACGTCGATGTGTGAGTTTTATACTTAGGGTCGCACCGCAGAATTATTTTAATACTTAACTACTAACGAGTTCGACATATTTACGATTATATTATTCCATACCGGAAGATTTGCGAATGCGAGAGAGCGAAAAGGGTATATATATCAAGATGGTTGCTGGGTAATAACGTGAAATTATTTTGTTGCTTTGCTTACCTGTTTTCATCATTTTGAAATGTATGAAATATACGTTCTTTAGAGTATTGGGTGGATAAACAATTATTATACGCGCACCTTCTCACCATGATGGTTACTATTGGTTGACAGTTCTCAAGACAACACACGTCGCGTATTGCGTGCGGCTAGTAATTAAACCCTGGTTTGGAGCTGTCAAAGCTCACAAAGGCGGGGGAGAGGTGCGGGGACGCCAATTTGCGGGAGAAGCTGTGAGATACCATTCTGTTTGACTCTTATGTATTCTGTGCCCAAAGTAAGTTTAATCTATTAAACACCAAGAAAACCAGACACAATAGATAAACAATGGACCGCTACCTCATAGGGTCATGCAGGGTTTAAAGCGTTAAACGTGTGTTATGGGATACTAACTTAACGATACTATATTTTATGATAAATACATATATAGATAAACACCCAAGACCCAGGAAAATTTGAAAAAGGCCATTTTCCAACTTGCCCTGGCTGGGGATCGAACCCAGACCCTCCGGATTAGCGGTCTAGCGTGTTAACCATTACGCCACGGAGGTCGTCAAAGAAGGAAGATATGATCGAAGGTCATATAGGTTTTTAGGCATTTAGTCTTGAAACTACGTCAAGAGGACGGGTTCAGTCCGTCTCTGTCACACACCCTACGTGCAATAGAGACACGTGACCCGCGACGGTTTCAGCTATCTCTATCGCACGTACGGTTTGTGACAGTGACGGACTGAATCCGTGTAACATTACTACTTACTCATGTAACAGAAAAAGGATGCACGTTTAGAAATGTGACGTCACTGCAATTAGGTTTCGCGCGCACGAAGGAGATAGTGAGATGTCCCCATCACGCTCCCACTTTTCTTCATACTAATATTTAAAATGTTAATTTTTGCTTCATTTAATAACCAATTCTCTTTTTTAGTGTTAATTGTTGTTTCGTAAAAAATATTGTACAATATCAAACGCAGTCAAGTACCTACCCAATTTGTTCTAAGAGGCATTTTACACTTGGTTGGCTGTCTCGCTCGCATAACCAAACATCTATAAAGATTATTAAAAAATGAATCCCATTTTTAGAAAAATGTTTCATTATTAACCTACATAATCCGCTAGTTTCCAACAAGTTAAATCAGACACTTTTTTCAAACATTTTCTATGAGATTTGTATTAATTATCGGACTGTGACGTCATAGTTTCTTGGAGTCAAATAGCGCTCTTAATATCCGTTTTTCTGCATTCATAAATCTAAAATCACGTTCAAAGTGGATCTGATCAATGTCAAGTGACATTATTTTGTGACGTTTTATTCTCTTATCATCAGTATCAAATAATTTATTTTTGACCCAGGATACTCCCTAATTATATCGCGAATATTTTAGTCATGTTTTTATATTGTGTAGACATTGACTACATCATAAATTAGTTGATCAAAACTGTTAAATCTTTGATCATAAAATGCCTCTTAAAATAAATGCATACTATCTGTTACCTACAACGGTAGGCAGACACTATAGACCTCCACTTGCTATGATCCTGAAAGCCCTCTATCGCTTTTCTTTTTCCTTAAAATCGAACTTATTATTTACTACATAAGGTTGGAATTACTTTGGCAGTTACCTTGCGCAGTCTGTCCACGAAGGTAGCTTGGTTGTTGGGGATGAAGCCGAGGTAGGCCTTCTTGTCGGGCGTGTACAGGAGGATCAGCACCTTGATGTCGCATTGCGGCGGCGACGTGTTCGGCGAGAAGTGTACGCAACCCGCCTTTGAAAAAAAAAGAGAGAGTTAGACTCGCGTGAAGAGGGTTCCGTACTATGCATAGGTTTTCGTAATCTATAGGTAAAGAATTATTTTCTGTATCTTTTTCAAAAGTTTAGACTTAGTGGTTTCGGAGATCAGGTGGGGGGTTATTATTATTTCCTTCTTAAATAACTTCAAAAATACTTAGAAATTAATATATATTTAAAATTCTTTTAAAAAGCTTTTTCATTTGATATGTCACACGATATAGTGTACAAAACTTTTTTCTTATTCCCCCTATGTTGCTGATTATTGCTTTAACATACTCCTCCACCAGTATGTTCACAGTTTCAAGTTAGCAGTAAAATGACAATGTACTCACAAATCCATTGACCATGACTTTGGTAAGAGCGTCCAGCGCTTCACTGGGCTGCAGGTAGAGCACGGACTTGCTGTCCTTTAGGTACTCCCCCAATGTTGCTGATCATTACTTTAACATACTCCCCGCCAATACGTTCACTGCTGATCATAGGATAAAAGGCCATTGTACTTACAAATCCATTGACCATGACTTTGGTAAGAGCATCCAGCGCTTCACTGGGCTGCAGGTAGAGCACGGACTTGCTGTCCTTTAGGTACTCCCCCAATGTTGCTGATCATTACTTTAACATACTCCCCGCCAATACGTTCACTGCTGATCATAGGATAAAAGGACAATGTACTTACAAATCCATTGACCATGACTTTGGTAAGAGCATCCAGCGCTTCACTGGGCTGCAGATAGAGCACGGACTTGCTGTCCTTTAGGTACTCCACCAATGTTGCTGATCATTACTTTAACATACTCCCCGCCAATACGTTCACTGCTGATCATAGGATAAAAGGACATTGTACTTACAAATCCATTGAGCATGACTTTGGTAAGAGCATCCAGCGCTTCACTGGGCTAAAGGTAGAGCACGGACTTGCTGTCCTTTAGGTACTCCCCCAATGTTGCTGATCATTACTTTAACATACTCCCCGCCAATACTTTCACAGCTGATCATAGGGTAAAAGGACAATGTACTTACAAATCCATTGACCATGACTTTGGTAAGAGCATCCAGCGCTTCACTAGGCTGCAGGTGAAACAGCACAGACTTGCTGTCCTTAAGGTACTCCCCCCCAATGTTGCTGATCAGCTGTTTGGGCATCAGCTGCATGAGAAGCTTGTTGGGCCACGTGACCACTTTCAGCTCGGGTTCAACGTCCTTTGAGCCCGCTGACACCTTCGACAAAAAAAAATTAAGCACCATAAAGGTTATAGTAAGTATTTAGGCCAGGGCCTATTATTTCGATTGATCGATTCATTGAGCTCAATAAGCGATTTTGCTCTTTGAACGCAACCTATATACTGGGTGCATTTGAAATCATTGGCATTAATTTAACTAGTTAACATACTCACTTAAAGGTTATTTTTTAGGGTAACAGTACTGCAATTAATGCAATTATTAAAAAGTATCAAAAAGTAAAAAAAATAAACAATCTATCAAACAAAACATCACGCGTCGCGCTCGCGAGACTGCTAAGACCCCGGCGCTGGGCTAAAGACCCAAAGGCCACTTTTAGCGTGAAGATGGACGTTAAGATGGAAAAACGGAATCAAAATAATGATGGGTTGCTAGCCGCATCACCTATATGATTCAGTTTCTCACCCATTCCCTCGATTGGCTTTTATGATCTGCGCGGGAAGATGAGCAGCTGGTACATTCTAAGTTAATTCTATTCTCCCAAACCAGCATGGAAGCATATATGAGTTATAAAAACGTAGAAAAAATTAGGTACATACCCGTAGAAAAGCTAAAAATCCATTATTGGACACGATGTCTATTTTTTTGGCAGTCACTCGCGTCTAAACTACTGAAGCGATTTTGATGACTAAGGTATCATTAGAAAGAGGATTTTATGCATTTTTATGTATGTTGTAGCTTTCACCTCTTCTTTCATTAGCTTTCAAATAATATTATTATTACAACCAAATGATAGGTCATCGATGAACAATTTGACCTCTATAATGCGTTAGAGGTCAAATCCAGCTTGCCTCCACATTTTAAAATGATCACTGTATTATAACCTAGGAATGGTAAAAGAATCACGCTTCTATCACATTGCGCACAATTTTAACGAAAATATGCGATTTCCCGCCCCACTAATGTCACGCAACCGATTGAGAATAGCAGGTGATTCTGTACTTCGGAATCTACGACGACGCGATGTAATTGATACTATTATAATCAGTGATGCAACGAATACTACTTTTACGAATACGAATACGAATATCAAACCTACTATTCGGCGAATACGAATACGAATACGAATATCTCGCCATGGTAATAAAAGACTTATTTATTTGATGAATGTTTACTCTTCTAATAATTAAAATTTACAACAGGCAAATTTTTATTTAAAAAACATAAAATTTGTAGATTTTCTGGTTTTAGGCGATTTCTTTTTTCAGTCTGGATGTTCCCAGCCGTTGAAAAAAGTCTTTCCTAAGCGACTGTACATGGCTTCAGTGAAAAATATTTTTGGGCGAGTTTTTTCAGACTTGGAAAATGGACATCTTCTCGCCAAAAGGCCAGTGGATCAGCAGTCGGCGATAAATTTGGGAGCTTTAGATAAGCATCTATCTCGTTTTTAGTTTGCGAATCCCCTGTAAAAAAACATTTTGAAATTAAATTTTACTTTTACTATATTATGTAGATGACAAAGAGTACCTATTCTATCACCTATTAATAACTTTTCTTACTTTTTTCATACTCACCAGAAAATATTGAAATTGGCTCTTCCATTTCGGCCTCTTCAATTATTTCTTGGCATACTTGCCAAATTCCTCTACTTGTCGATGTCGACGGTTGAGGTTCTTCTGGAGGTCTTGTCGGTCTTACGGCCTCTCTGTTATCAACAGCAGCGTTAAGAACTGATCGAGCGGTTTCAGCGACCACTGTTGAGCTGAAAATCCTTGTTTTGAATCGTGGGTCAAGGATCGTTGCTAATAGATAAGTTTCATCACATTCCATAAACGCAAGTCTATTCGAAAGTCCACTGAATAGGGAGTTTGCCAGATTTTTCACATCAGGATGAGAAGAAGGATCATTTGAAATTTTATTGAGGCAAGATTTAAGACTTCGTACTATTGGGATTGCTTGTGATAACGTCGTTGATTCTTTGCTCAGCTCTTTAGTAGCTTCTTCAAAATTGGCCAGAATATCAATGATTTGGCTCATAAGAGCCCATTGCCTTGCTGTGATTTCATGACGACAATTTGGTAGAAATGGTAAAACATCTTGAATCGCTATACGTTGTTCATGTAATCTCTTCAACATCTGATATGTTGAGTCCCATCTAGTTTCAACATCTTGAAACAAAACATGTTTCGGTATATTGTTAGCTTGTTGAGAATCTTTCAGTCGTTTGATTGCGGAGGTTGAGTGATTAAAATGAGTAATAACTCCCCTGCATGTGGTTAACATTTCGGTTATGCGTTCTTGACCAAACAAACTTTTTTTCAGCGCTAATTGGATGCTGTGTACCAAACAAGAAATATGTTTAAGGCTAAGATCAAGCTCATCATTTGCTTTAACCATATTCCGTGCGTTGTCCGTTACAACTGCTGCAACTTTACCCACTAGCTGCCATTCCAGAAACATCATATGCATATTGTGGGCAATATTTTCTCCTGAATGTGAGTCGCCTTCAAAAGGAAACACTTCCAGACAATAAGATTTGAGCTGGAAATCTTCATTGACTCCATGTCCAGTAAGACTTATAAAATCGTTGACTTGTGAGGAAGCGTCATTGGTCCACATGTCTGTTGTGACAGAGAGATATGGGGTCTTTGTTAACTGCTCCTTCAATTTTATTTTAACACGTTCATTAATATCCGGCAGAATTTTTTCTGTAAGGTGGGTTCTAGATATAATGTTATATCTGTAAAAAAATAACAGTCAGGAATTAAAAAAGGTTTTTTGAAAGTTTAAAGAGTATCCCACTAATATGTATGAACAAGTTTAGCATTTTAATAAAAGCAAACAAAAACAAACCTTGGAGCTAGTTCACTGAGCAAACGACGGTATCCCTTTTTATTTACCAAATCCAAGGGCTCCATGTCTAGACAAACTTGTTCAGCAATCAAATATGTGATTTTGACAGCCCGAGGATCACCAGTTACATACGTAGTACGTTTTTCCCATATTATAATATATAAACCTACATTACCACTGACTGACTCACTGATTGACATAGTTGTTTGACCTGTTCCCGGGTGGGTGGGGTAATGATTGATGTATGGTCGTGTAGAGAGTGCTCCAGTGAGTACCAGAAAAATCGGACATGTTGAAGATCATCAGATCTTGATGTGGACGAGGTACAGCCTGCAAAAACGGTTAGGGTTAGGGGTGTGATTTTTTTTCCAAAATGTAGGAAGTTGTAAGCAATTTGACGAATGTCATTTGTTTTTTGATTTTTTTCAAAATCCAAGATGGCCGCCATACAAGGACAATTCCCGAGTGTGTACCGCGAGACCGCAGGTCGAGCGGAAAGCGAGGCCGAAGGCCGAGCTGCGTTCAGAGGGTGACGCCTGAGCCCCTTTTGACCTCCCCCCTTCCCCCAGAACCCCCCCCCCCCTCAAGTTTCTAAGCGAAGCCAGAGGCCAAAGGCCGAATACTAAGCTCCCCGCGAGGCCGCAGGCCGAGCTGCGTGGCGAGGGCAAAGCCCAAACCCCTCCTGGCCTCCCCCCCCCCAAGTCACTAAGCGTAGCCTGAGGCCGAAGGCCGAAGGCTGAGCTGTCCCGCGAGGCCGTAGGCTGAGCCACTCCCACCAAGCGCTGAGTTTTTTTTTTAATTTTCCAAGATGGCCGCCAATACTCGACTGCTTCCGATTTGACTGAAATTCAAAATTTAAGGGTTTTTTACGCCGGGGAATCCAAATCTCACAAATTTTTTGGAATCCAAGATGGCGTCTGGATTTTAAATTTTTAACTTTATTCGTTCAAAACGTCCTACTGGAACATCGAAGGGGTCTGAAACTTTGTATGCTGGGGTAAAGCACCCCGGAGAACTCAAAACTGCAAACAAAATTTGATTCCAAGATGGCGGCCCGTATACGTTTTTATTTTTTTATACTGACTTTAGAACCTTACCTATTCTCTCAACTGTAAATAAGATTCCAACCAACTGCAACAGCTGCACGAAAAACCGCGGGCTGCTTGCAGCCCGCGCAGCGCCCGAAAAGCTAGTTATAATATATAAACCTACATTATTGTATGGTCGTGTAGAGGGTGCTCCAGTGAGTACCAGAAAAATCGGACATGTTGAAGATTATCAGATCTTAATGTGGACGAGGTACAGCCTGCAAAAACGGTTAGGGTTAGGGGTGTATTTTTTTTTCCAAAATGTAGGGGTTTGTAAGCAATTTGACGACTGTCATTTGTTTTTTGATTTTTTTCAAAATCCAAGATGGCCGCCATACAAGGACAATTTCCGGGTGTGTACCGCGAGACCGTAGGTCGAGCGGAAAGCGAGGCCGCAGGCCGAGCTGCGTGGCAAGGGTGACGCCCGAGCCTCTCCTGACCTCCCCCCTCCCCCCAGAACCCCCCCCCCCCCTCAAGTGTCTTTGCGAAGCCTGAGGCCAAAGGCCGAAAACTAAGCTACCCGCGAGGCCGAAGGCCGAGCTGCGTGGCGAGGGCAAAGCCCAAATACCTCCTGGCCTCCCCCCTTCCCCCTCCAAGTCCCTAAGCGAAGCCTGAGGCCGAAGGCCGAAGGCTGAGCTGTCCCGCGAGGCCGCAGGCCGAGCTGCGTGTCGAGGCCGTAGGCCGAGCCACTCCCACCAAGCACTGAGCGTTTTTTTTTTAATTTTCCAAGATGGCCGCCAATACTCGACTGCTTCCTATTTGACTGAAATTCAAAATTTAAGCGTTTTCTGCGTCACGGAATCCAAATCTGACATTTTTTTTGGAATCCAAGATGGCGTCTGGATTTTAAATTTTTTAACTTTATTCGTTCATAACGTCCTATTGAAACATCGAAGGGGTCTAAATTTTTGTATGCTGGGGTAAAGCGCCCCGCGGAACTCAAAACTGCAAACAAAATTTGATTCCAAGATGGCGGCCCGTATACGTTTTTTTTTTTTATACTGTCTTTAGCACCTTACCTATTCTCGCAACTGGAAATAAGATTCCAACCAACTTCAACAGCTGCACGAAAAACCGCGGGCTGCTTGCAGCCCACGCAGCGCCCGAAAAGCTAGTTATATTATAATATATAAACCTACATTACCACTGACTGACTGACTGATTGACATAGTTGTTTGACCTGTTCCCGGGTGGGTGGGGTAATGATTGATGTATGGTCGTGTAGAGGATGCTCCAGTGAGTACCAGAAAAATCTGACATTTTGAAGATCATCAGATCTTAATGTGGACGAGGTACAGCCTGCAAAAACGGTTAGGGTTAGGGGTGTGATTTTTTGTCCAAAATGTAGGGGGTTATAAGCAATTTGACGACTGTCATTTGTTTATTGATTTTTTTCAAAATCCAAGATGGCCGCCATACAAGGACAATTTCCGAGTGTGTACCGCGAGACCGTAGGTCGAGCGGAAAGCAAGGCCGCAGGCCGAGCTGCGTTCCGAGGGTGACGCCCGAGCCCCTATTGATCTCCCCCCTCCCCCCAGAACCCCCCCCAAGTCACTAAGTGAAGCCAGAGGCCAAAGGCCGAAAACCAAGCTCCCCGCGAGGCCGAAGGCCGAGCTGCGTAGCGAGGGCGAAGCCCGAGCCCCTCCTGACCTCTCCCCTCTCAAGAACCCCCCCCCCCCCAAGTCACTAAGCGAAGCCTGAGGCCGAAGGCCGAAGGCTGAGCTATACCGCGAGGCCGCAGGCCGAGCTGCGTGGCGAGGGCAAAGCCCGAGCCCTTCCTGACCTCCCCCCCCCCCCCAAGTCACTAAGCGAAGCCTGAGGCCGAAGGCCGAAGGTTGAGATGTTCCGCGAGGCCGCAGGCCGAGCTGCGTGGCGAGGCCGTAGGCCGAGCCACTCCTACCAAGCGCTGAGCGTTTTTTTTTAATTTTCCAAGATGGCCGCCAATACTCGACTGCTTCCGATTTGACTGAAATTCAAAATGCAAGGGTTTTCTGCGTCACGGAATCCAAATCTGAAATTTTTTTGGAATCCAAGATGGCGTCTGGATTTTAATTTTTTTAACTATATTCGTTCATACCGTCCTATTGAAACATCGAAGGGGTCTAAATTTTTGTATGCTGGAGTAAAGCACCCCGCCGAACTCAAAATTGCAAACAGCATTTGATTCCAAGAAGGCGGCCCGTATACGTTTTTATTTTTTTTACACTGACTTTAGCACCTTACCTATTCTCTCGGAAAATAAGATTCCAACAAACGAACAAAAAAAAGCTAGTTTCCTTTAAGAACGCTTGTTTCTTCGCTGGTGTTACTTCAACTTCAGTGCTTGTTTCATCTTCAGTATTTATACAGGCAGGAAGCTCCTTATCGTGAAATCTCTTCACATGAGTCCACAGTGCGGTCGTAGTAAATCCTTTAATAGATGCATTTTTCCCTCCCCGAGACAATTCACAAGCACAATATCTGCATCTAGCTTTGCTTTCATTGTCTAAAATAAAAACAATACAATTTAAAATCCTATCCCACTACAATATTACATGCAAAAGTAAAACCGAAGTCTGCGCGGACGAAGTCGCGGGCAAAGTCTAGTACTACATAGACGCAGCCATTACTAACGTCCGTCTAAGATACTTACTTACTATCCTACTTTTTGTTGATACAAAAGAAATACAGACCATATATACTTACTAGGTAATTTATCGAAGTGTTTCCATATGTCACTTTGTTCTCGTTTACGAGAAGACATTTTCAATTCAACTTCAACTTCGTTAAATTCGCAGCAAACTCAGAAAATAAATAAAACAATACTCTCTTGCTTGACTTGTGCTCACGGCTGACAAATGAAATGAAATGAATGAATGAATAAACCCATGGTTCGTAATCGTAATGATAGGGAAACTCCCGGAGCCGCGGGAACTGTATAAGCTATGGCCGGGGAGTCCCCCGTCGCGTCGGCGTTGCGGTTAAGGGCCTCTGCACACGTCATATTTTTACGCGCGTTTTTTAAATCTGCAGTAAATAGACTTGCGTACAAAAATATTAGTTTTTTAAATATTCGTATTAGTATTCGCCGAATACGAATATTCGGTAAATGTCTACTATTCGGCGAATACGAATATTCGTATTCGTATTCGTTGCATCACTAATTATAATTAATTTGTTTATCGTGAGTTTTATGACGATTAGTTTTATTTATTTATAATTGCAGTAATGGTGTCTATCAAGGAGTCTAACGCATGTTTAGAGGTTTTATTTAATATGAAAATAACGACTTTTGATTGACGTTTTATTAGTCTTAAATGACTTTGTATCATGGGTATAGTAGATATTTAAAAGGATACCAACGATTTCAGATCCATCTTGTATATACATGGTCTAACAAAATATACTGAAACTATTTTAAGGGTGGATTTAGTCCATGATACTGAACAACTTTCCCCGAAGATCATATACCGAAAAATAATTTTTGACCTCCCATACAAGTTGACCGATTAGTTGATCCGAGTTTGTAGGGAAAGCCAAAAAATATTTTTCATATTTCGACATATGTTCCTTGGGGAAAGTTGTTCAGTATCATGGACTGAATCCACCCTTAAAATAGTTTCAGTATATTTTGTTAGACGTTATATAGCGGCACCACTACGAAACTATAACATCCCTCGAACTAGTAGCTCCATCTAGCAAAAACATTTAAATTGAAAATCGAATTACGCTTCAAAGTATGATGATTGTCAGTCTACTAGAAAAAAACTAGCTTGAAGCTAAAGATGCCAAAGACCCTGTGAAGAGAAGACGACCCCAGATTTTAGGGGTTAGAGAATAATTTCACTGACCTGGCAGGGCAGGTGTCTGACAGTCTTCTGCTGGTCTCCGGGCCCCTTGCCCTTCTCCATCCACTCTATGATGCCGTTCCAGATGATGCTGCGCTGCGGGCCGGCGGCCGCTTGTGCGGGGGAGTTCGATGGCCCAGGAGACAACATGTTGGGCATACGCTGAGGACAAAAACAATATATTAGTGTGACTCAAAGAGCTCTAATAAAAACAAAACAAGTTTATTTGCTAGGCTTTTAAAAAAATATCCGACTGTCAAGAACGCTATCTAGTGATAATATTCGGTAGTGGAACTACCGAAACGACTTGATATCCGTAGCGCCATCTATTATTTGCTACAGAAAGCCCTGACTTTCAAGCGTTAATAACTTTTAAACGGCTGAACCGATTTTCATCAAACATAGCTAAGAACCACCGCAAAGGTAGACTGCCCAGATACTGACCTGCGCGGGAGGTGGCGGTGGATATGACGGCTGGGCCAGCTGTGTCAGCAGTGCCGAATTACTGCTGTATAACGGCTGCCGTTGTTGCGACGGCCAGCCTGGGCGAACTTGCCCGACTTGGCCCACCTGCCCAACTTGCCCCACTTGCCCTACCTAAAGCAAAAGAAAGTAATTTACACTTAGTTCATTTCTCAATTTAATAAATATCTCAGTTTAGTAATAAACTGACAAAGTCCGTAAATTCAAAGAATAATAAATATACGGACACATCACACAGAACGCAGAACAATGAACACTAGATTCATTTCATAATGTCAATTTACTTATGGACAAAGTTACAAGATAATATATTATATAGCATAACGTCTAGTTATTTTCTTTATTTAACCTAAATTGTGCCACTCCCTGGCAAAGATAAACCCCAAAAACTAGATAATAAGTCCATAAAAATAAGGCCAAATAAATATGCCAAAAAATTATAATTGCACCACTATTATGACGTTTGCTGTATGAAGCCATGAGATGTCGCCATTAATTTCAGTTTGTTCACCTAGAAGGTGAACAAACTGAAATTAATGACTGACTGACTTGAAATGAAATGGTTTATTTCAGACTGCACAGTAATACGATACGTTCCAGGATTTATTAGTCACATACTTGTAGTAAGCATATCGATATAAAGAAACATATTATGTCATAGGAAATTGTATGTAAAACCGAATTCAATCAAAACAGTAATTACCTGTCCCATTTGCCCCACTTGGCCGACTTGTCCGACCTGTCCGACTTGCCCGACCTGACCCACTTGCCCCACTTGTGCCTGTTGTCGCGGGAACAATGGCGCTGGCGGGCGGACACCCGTTGGTCGATTTTGGCTGGAAAATACACTTTTAAGTAAGTAAACAAGGAGAAAAAAGTATAGGCTATGCAACATTCAGTGTCGTCTTCTTCATCTAAGCGCGTTAGGGTTACAGCATAGGAAAGTGCTGATCCGCGCTGACAGATGTGTCCCACCCAACCCTTACCGGTTGCATCCTCAGATATACTGCTTCGGAGCCGGGGTGCACTTTTCTTCTCCAAATATAATAAGCATGTCAATGGTCACCCAAGGATGACAAAGACCTTGCGAAGTAGAGAAGAAATAGCTGAAACAGTTTAAATGATTTGGGTATAGTTTTACGACCGGCCGCCTGCCTGACGTTAACCCTCTTTGGGTGTTTTTCACGTGACACTCGTGAGCGTAGTAAAATAGAATTGAAAAATTAACATTGACACAAGAAGGTTACCTTTTCTCTTGTCACTGCTACTTTAATTCAGGTGAATAATGGTTTAAACCAAGCCCTAAACTGCCACGTTTTATAATAAGACTGTAAAAGTAGTTGAAGTTATTGTATCACTCACCCGTACACGTCGGTCTGTATGTCGGGCACGGGCGGCGGCGCGGGGCTGGGCGCGCGCTCCGCCAGGCTGTAGCCGCGCAGCAACACCAGGTGACGCGGGTCCTGGCACACACCTCATGTGATTAGGCAATGGTGAGAAGACATGAAGTCTGACCACCTAGCAGAATGTCCTTCGCTGCGCTTGCCAGTATTTGACTGTGATCGATCATTCAAGGAATGTAGATATTAGCCGTGTAGTTCCAGGAGAGTAGAAGAGGACCACTTTAAGTCTTCCCGTGGATGTGGTAGAAGGCGACTTCGGAAAACAAGCTAAACTTTAAACATCAATGACACCTCTCCAACCTGTCTGGCCAGCGTGGAGAGTGTAGGCCAAATCCTCTGACTGCTCTGGCTAATATATGGCTGGGATAGTACAGAGAGGGTCGTACTCCTGCAGGGGGGACTAAAAAACACCTAATGACGATGTTAAATGTTTTTTGACGTACTTAAATAATGTTGCATTCAATAGCATACTTTGTAAAAAGTTGTTTCCAGTCTTCCAGATTATCCAAAAAGAAAGATGATTCTGTGCTTCAGAAGCCACGCATAGCTGTGGGTCCCGAACGCCATCTACCGTTTGTTCAAAAGTATCCCAGAATTGGGTAAAATGGTGGGACAAAAAAAATATATTTGGTACTGTTAATAGAATAAAATGTCACAAAATAATGCCACTTGTCATTGATCACATCCACTTTGAACGTGATTTTAGAATTAATAATGCAAAAAAACGGATATTAAGAGCGCTTTTTGACTCCAAGGAACTATGACGTCATAAATCGATATTTCATACAAATCCCATAGAAAATGTTTGTTTTTGACGTTAAGAAAAAAGTATCTGGTTTGACTTGATGCAAAATAGCGTATTGGTTCTGGTCTACCCTTTAGGTTGCGGAGGTCAGACGACAGTCGCTCTGTATAAAATCAGTAACCGCGTCAAATCACCTAGGTTAGGTAGCGGACCCCGGGCTCTGAAGCGTAACCGCTGACTATGCAACCGGGGGATATGTGTGGATAATGATGATGATGATGATTCAAAGAACTTTTAAACCACCAACCAGCTGAATCCCTAGGGTTACCTTAGCATAGTTCCTCTGTTGCGCCTGATGCAGCTCTCCCCCCGCGTGCTCGTAAAGAGCGTGTAACGCTGTCACTCGTCTCGCGGCGCACACTGACAGCTGTGCACCTCTTTCGCTCACCAGTCGGGCGGCTTGTTCGGGCGTTGAAGGAGCACCTGTGACAGTAACAAGTTTATATGCTACTGTCAAGAACCCCATCTAGTGATGAGTAGCGGAACTACCGATACGATTTGATATCCGTAGCGCCATCTATTATTTGCTAGAGAAAGCCCTGACTTTTAAGCGTTATAAGATTGAACCGATTTTCATCAAACATAGCTAAGAATGCTATGCATATTGAAACCCGGTAGTCTCTGTTCACATTCCGCGACGGCTGTACGGCTCCGGACGGATTGCGATCGGCTGCCGTCGGGTCCGTTCGGAACGGAATGGAAACTGAGATTAGCAGTGCAGCGAGAAGTGTGTGTACGCATTCCGCGGACGCTTTGGACTGACACGGCACGCGTACGGCTTCGACAGAAATTGTCGGTTGCCGCGGCATGCGTACGCATCCGTTCCTATGCGAGCCGGTCCGCCTGTATTGTACCAAATATTTTCATCAAGTCACCTTTTAAAACAAAAAAAATAGTTAATATAAATAAAATAATTAAACTAAATTCCAAATTATAACATTTCCCTCCTCCACATTCTCCCGCTCATTCATTCACATAATTATCAAATGTGTAGGTCTAATTCCAATAAATCTCATTTATTCTTTACAGACGGCGATTAGTACTGCTATCCAACGCTGAAATGCCTCCAGCCTTTTGGACACTTTGCCCTGTGACGGCAGCGATTTGGACTCAATTTTTTATATAACTTAATGTAAGTTCTACTTTTAAATATTTTTAGTTTAGTAAGTTTTAATTTAGCTGATTTATTAGTTTATTCAGTTTTAATTAAGTTAAGTTTTATGTCGTATTCTTAGTTTTAAAAATAAAGAACAAATATTAATCTAATTCGTATTTTCCTAAATTCTATTCCCATAATAAACAAACTTACCAGGTGGCACCAATCCACCAGCATAAGCCGAGTATGGTGGAGAACAGCACAGCAGTAAAATATGTAATGGTATGTCTGTCCGTCCCAGTTCATCACAGCATGTCAGTGCTGTAGCCAGGGCTTCTGTAACGCACGCACGGCTCTCCGCATGACCTCCTATGTAACTGTAAAACAGAAGTCTAGTAAATTGCATGTCAAACTTGTCGGGAGAGTTCCCTGAGATTGCATGCAATCCTTCCTGTTCTTGAAGATGTAGAACTTTATATTCTACTAACAGTTCTGTGAATTTTGTATGAGGCGACTATATGACTAGGTGCATAAATGGCCAACATTGGTGTCAGCTTGTAAAGCCAACTGACATAGCTTGATGACTTCCATATTCCAATGATGACAACCGGGACCGACAGCTTAACTTGCGTTCCGAAGCACACAAAAATTCTATAACCCCAGGCTTCGAAGCAACACAGCTCAAATGACATGTAGTACCTAGTTCCAGATATTCACTTGAGCGGTTCTTCACAATTGAAACATTCTGAAGTAAACTGTTACTTCTTCTTAGCGAGTTGGAAAAAAAACTTTCAGCAATGACTGGTGTAGATAGTTGCCAAAGCGGTCGGAGGGGACACATCAGCGTTAAACTGGTGTGTGTTTTCAATCACTTACTGGATCTTATCAACGGCCTCCAGAACATGTTGTGGTGTGTTGAACGGGCCGTATGTCAACACAGGCAGCCCGGGAAAGCAGTCAGCAGCTCGGTACGCCACCACGCAGTACACGGAGCCACTGCCGCCGCCTTCTTCTAGAGCTCCACCATGGAAATATCTACAAATGTCCAAGAATTACGATTAAGATTATACATATCCTAACTAATATTATAAATGCGAAAGTGAGTTTGTATATTTGTTTGTTTGTTACCTCTTTACGTTTTATCTACTGAACCAATCTTCTTGAAAATTCGCATACACATAGGACCTAAGATCCACACCACACATAAGATCTAAGCATACATAGGGATAGACAGTGGGAAGCGGATTAGTTTTATACTATGTAGTGATGAATGTAGGTAATAATAAATGAAAAATTCCAGTTTCTTAGTACTAATTGAAGTGAATAAGAGATTGTTGCCTGAAATATTAGGCTTTATTCAACTATAAATTCTACATATTACAAGAGTAGTGAGAAGTATGACATATGGACTTGATAGATGATTTTCTTTTAAATCATGAACTCTATGACACTAATGCTATCTTGTTACTTGGACTTGGGGAGGTTGATTATAGAGTTTTGTAAATAAACAGCACTTACTCGAGTGTAGGAACTAAATAGTTTGTTTTTAGTTCGCTGATGTAGGCTCCATTTGCTGCAGTTGCTTCTATCACAAATACTACTCCTGCCTGCGTTGGCGACTCGGGGGCATTCACTACCATTTTGATTACTTATAACACTTATTCTTACACCATAATTAAACAACTATTAGGATTGTATTACATTTAAAACATTTAAAAATTACAAAATATTTTACGTGTTCATGAAATGTTAGGGTTTTGTTGACGTTTGTTTTGTAATTTGTATACCTATATATTTTTTGTGGATTTGACATTGACATTTCTAGTGCGTTTAGTTTCTAACCCAGTCAGTACCTACCTACCTCAAAAAGCTTCCTACTGGAATAATATTAGAATTTCTAATGTACATTACATATAATATTATAATAGACTAGCAGTCCACCCCGGCTTCGCCCGTGGTACACACATAGCCTATGTCACTCGGGAATAGTGTAGCTTTCCAACGGTGAAAGAATTTTTTAAATCGGCCCAGTACTTTTGTGAGCCTATTCATTACAAACATACAAACATACAAAAATAGGTACAAATCTTTCCTCTTTATAATATTAGTATAGATAGGTAGCTAAAAAAATATTTTTATTCTTTTTAATACAATAAAAACTATTCTCAATCAAAAGTAATATAATAAACATAAACAAAATAATAAAACAAAATAAAATAAAAAATCCTGAAGCACAAACACCTGAGTGGATTCGTACAGATTTGTCGCCAGAAGCTCCCTTGAAGCAGTCAAAGGCTACACCACCCTTTGATTGTAACTTGTTAGGATTAGGTTAGGTTAGGATTAGGAATGAAGAAAAAAAATTAAAGATAGGCTATAAAGAACTTGTATTGTATCCAGAGCCGTAAAATTATTTAATAAAAAAAAACAAACACCTGATTTTGACAGCTGTCAGTGTTGTCACAAATTCTGAAAAGCTGCGCCGCAATGCGCAGAAAAAAAACCAAAGAACTCCGATAGGTAACCTTCTTGTCGTCTTTAACTTTTAATTTATTCAAATTCATTCAAACAATATACATTTCTTACCGTAGAAGCCAGAAAATAGTGTTCTATAGTGCCATAAAACTTATTTCTAGTTTAAATTAAACAATGGAGTTGTCATTGCGTAGTGTAAGATTGTTCAACCGGCTCCTGAGGAGACCTGTTTGTGTTGCTACTTATAAAAGTACAAATGTTGTGGCAAAAGAGGATATCAATCACGATCTACTGAATAAGTTCAACCAAGACACAAAAGCTGGTGAGTTTGGTGCTTTTTATCAATTATAACGCTCTATTAAGGTCTTATCTTCCATGCCTGGGAGAAAAGAAAAACTTGGAATGTACTAGCTGTTTCGCTTCCCGCGCAGATCGTAAAAGCCGATCTAGGGAATGGACGATAAAGCGAAACATGTTAATAGACGATGCGGCTAGCAACCCATCACTATTTTGATTCTCACCTACTAACACGCTAAGAGTCTTGCGTCCCTGGGGTTTGTCTGCTTAGAGCTGCAAGACCTACAATGCTATGTCTGCCCCATTAGGGATAAAGACTTAACTATATTGTGTGTGTAAAAAGATGCCATTTAGAAATACATGGGAATTGGTTTGGCCAGATACTAGATACCGAATGCTCATCCTGGCCATTGGCCGGCGAACATTCGTCCAGCAATATTATTAGTCTATTTGACACTTGCAATGAACTGTCCAAGTTTCGACATATTACATTTAGTAGGATCGCCCAGATGATGACATTTTCTAAGTTGGTATGGAACAGTTTCACATAGAATAAATCTACACTAACGTAAAAAGAGTATTATTTCATGTTTGTTTTGTAAACAAATAATGATTGTTGGAAGCATGGGAACCAAATTCATGGGATCTCCGGTATGAAAGTACAGTGTAAACTCTATGTAAAATCACTTAATTTAATTACTAATTCCTTAAAACTTCGAAATTCCTTGTCTCTGGTTAGTTTGCCCTGTTTTCCATACAATGGTACACTCTATGTAGCGTCGCACCTACCCTAAATAACGTCAAAAATACGTCATCATTAAGCAATAAAAAGTACTTTGTTTGCTGTTTAAAAAAAAAACAAATTTGTTGCTTTATTGTCTAGAATGGATTTACCTACCATGAGTAAACCCCATCATACGTACCAGAGATTCTAAGAAATTCGTTCTTTTGTTTGTTGCGATTACTTGCACATGTTTATGTCGGCCGCTAGACTGTTAGATGGTTTATTTGAAGATAATTATTATTTGACGTTTATTTTAACAGGGGGCGTAGTCCCAGTGTTCCGTCGAGCGCTGCTGTTCCCGACTCGGGTAGCTTTACAAGATGAGTTCGGCATCTACACATACGCTGGCCTGTACCAGGCTGCCACCATTCTCAGCAACGAAATCTCTGCGCAATTTAGTAAGATATTTTACTTAATACTTTAGGTCATCAAGTATCACACACCCACTCGCACCCTTTGCTCTTTTGTTGTAGCTTTTTTATATATATTTTTAACCCCCGACAAAAAAGAGGGGTGTGGTGTGTCTTGCTACCTTTGCATTCTCAAGGAGGATTAACTTCGGGCGGCGGCCGGTTGTAAAACTTTTCGCACAAATACATTCCCAAAAAGGGTTGACGTCAGGCAGGCTGCCGGTCGTAAAACTATAGCCAAATCATTTACACTGTTCCGGCTATTTCTTTTACATTTCGCAAGGTCTTTGGCATCCTTGGGTGACCGTTAACATGCATGTTATATTTGGAGAAGAAAAAGCGGGGAAGCGCACCCCAGGCTCCGAAGCAGCACAGCTGAGGATGCAACCGGAAACGCGCTTAGACGAAGAAGAAGTAAAAAGAGGGGTGTTATAAGTTTGACACTAATGTCTGTCTGATGGTCGGTCTGTCAGTCAGTCTGTCCGTCTGTGGCATCGTAGCGCTCGAACGGATGGACTGATTTCGATGCGGTTTTTTTTTACATGAAAGAAAGTTCTCTTGCGGTGGATCTTAGCAATGTTTGATGAAAAGCGGTTCAGCCGTTTAAAAGTTATTTGGGGTTAAAGCTTGAAAGTCAGGACTTTCTCTAGCAAATAATAGATGGCGCTGCGGATATCAAGTCGTATCGGTAGTTCCGTAATACTCATCATAAGTTGGCGTTCTTGACAGTCGGGGTTTTTTTTTTAAATTTGTCTAGCAAAACTTATTTATATAATAGTAATGTAAATTATATTTATTAAAAAAAAAAACTTGATTATGTTGTACATTTCATTTTAGCTGGCGACTCGGAGAAGACAATTGCATATATGTGCAGCAATGACGCGTCCCATGTTATAGTCCAATGGGCTATATGGATGTCAGGGAATATAGGTGAGTTGTAACTAGCCAATGGCGGGGCAAGGTCAAAGTTTTATGTGGGTGATATAGTTCTGGACCTAACAAAAGGTCATTAGCTTCAGTGCTGGAGCGAGAGCAAAGTTTCATATGGAAGGGCTAATTTTGCGAGGTCTTCTGGTTTAATTTTGTAATGCATTATTTAGGCACAAGATCTTCTAAAAAGAAGCTTATCTACTTCATGCGTGAGGCCCTTTAGACCGCGAGGCCACTGTACCGTATTTTGTAAGGCAAGAAGCACATTCATGGTGTGGTTTCTGGTCAAGAATAAGACTTCTTCATTTTTGGAGAACAATAAAACCATACATACACACTGAATTTTCATTTCTTTTGGAAAAAATGTCGTATAGTAAACAAATTCCTCTATCCATATACCTTCTTCTTCTCATTTAAGAGTTTAGTGGCTCTTGTCAGTGGAGTATGCGCCAAACTTCTCGGTTCTCTGTCCTACTCTTTAGTGCTTGATACGACATTACCCCTGCTTTTTCTTTCAGTTGGTATAGCTCTTTCTTGGTCGTCCTGGACCGAGTTCGAAAACATAAGGAGCTAAAATATTATGACGAAAGGCTAAATTATTTTAACATTAGCTCATTATCAAAAAGAAGGAAGATTTTGGACCTAGATTAACTCTCCCCAAATTTTAAGTAAAATTAAGTTTAGAGCACCCTCAAGAAGCTTCGAGGTATTGTTGAACCATTAGTCTTACCCTTCCGTCGAACTGTTCTGGGTTGTAATTCACCTATGTACAGAATATGTGACCTATATAACAAAGTTAGTCGCTCCTGTAATGTGTACCATGACTCTTTAACTAAATTTTGTACAAATATTAATAATGCTCTGTAGTGCCACGGATTCATTAATGATTATCAAGTCGCGGGCCCCGCACAGAACGTAGAAGTCGGAGGGAACGGGCGAAAATGCTAACCATGTTAATAGGCGATGCGGCTAAAAACCCATCAATATATTGATTCCATCTTCCATCCTCTCGCCCGCCATCATGACACATGTGGCCTTTTGGGTCTTGCGGCTCTGGCTTGTCTGCTTAGAGTTGCAGGACCCAAAATGCTCTGTCTGCCCCATTAGGGAAAAAGACGAGATAGTATGTATATGTGTGTTGTGTGTGCGTCGGTGTGAGGTATGTTTATGAATCCATTGCATTACAGACATCACATACTTAATTTCGATTACTAAGTAAATAAATAAATATATAGGGACAAATCACACAGATTGAGCTGGCCCTAGTAGGTTCGAGATTTGTGTTATGGGATACAAACTTAACGATTCTGTGTTTTGTGGCAAATGCATATATTGATAAATGTAAGTAATGAAAACTTAGTAGTTTTAGTTTTATGTTTGGATTTAACTAAAATAATAATTTATTAGATGTCTTACACAATCCAGTTAGGTAGTTATACTATTAGTAAAACAGCACCATTTGAATGTAATGTTTGATGTAGATGGCGCTTGTGGGTGGGCGAACAGGGTTGTCATTACGACCTTGTTTGACTATTAAATATTTTTTAATCTGTTTTTGTAATTAGCGATAAGTACTTACCAATTTTTGTAAAAGCAAGTGGTGTTCACCTTAGAAGGTGTACACATTTAACAAAAATGTTTAGCCTTTAAATATATATGCATGTATTAATGTACTCATAGTACACAATGGTGAACCTGAATAAATAAATTAAAATAAAAAATAAAGTGGCCTTCGGTTCCAAAACCGATGATAAATCAATTTTACCGCATTTTGCTCTACAATTGGGTAGATGACTGGGTCAAAAATAAATTATTTTGTACTCTTAAGAGATAAAACGTCTCAAAATAGTGTCACTTGTTATTGATCATATCCATTTTCAACATGATTTTGGATTTATTAATGCAATAAAACTAATATTAAGAGCGCTATTTGACTCACAGAATCTATGACGTCACGGTTTTATTTTTCATACAAATGCCATAGAAAATGTTTGTTTCGACGTTTAGAATAAAGTGTCTGATTTGACTTCAGTTTTTGGCGGGAAGTTAAGGGGTTCGGTTGGGGTTTGCTTTAAATTATTTTACAAATTGATTTTAGTGGACTTTATAATATGAAATTGGTGTTGTTTGGTGTTATAAATGCTAATGACATGAACAATGTGTGAAATAGTTAAAGTAGACAGGCATAGTACGGCTGTAGTGATATTTATTATGCAGACTGTGTTCGGGCGTCGTCCGCCACTCAATCGTCTATGTAAACCAGTAGACTCGTATAGATTTGTCGCCAGAAGCTCCCTTGCAGCAGTCAAAGGCCTACACCACCCTTTGATTGTCTTGTTAGGATTAGGAATAAAGAACAAAATTAAAGATAGGCTCTAAAGGACTTGTATCCAGAGCCGTAAAATTATTTAATAAAAAAATATAAAAAAAATCTGATTTGACTTGTTGTCATCTAGCGGATTTGGAGAAGGAATCAAACTCATTGTATTTACACTACTAGATTCTTTGATTTCAGCGGTCCCATTGACTCCAATCCACCCAGCAGAGATGCTCAAATACTTCATTACGGACAGCGGATCAGCACTCACCATCTGCACGCAGGACTTTGAGAAGATCCTGCGGCCCGTGACGTCAGAGCTCAAGACTCCCCTCCTAGTCACTGGCAGGGATAACGAGATCGCCGCGCAGTTGTACCAACCTAACAGTTCCTTCCTGAAGCCCAAGCCAGAGGAGTGTTTGAGCGATGTTGGCAGATCCAACGCTTGGTACGGGGATACTGAGGCGCTTATTATTTATACCAGTGGTGAGTATGTACTAATTGTTTTGAAAGAACGGTTGTTATTTCGATGCAATGATATTTTCAACGATATGCTCCATTTTGTATGAGTAACTTTAAGAGATACTGTAAGCACCCATCTTTTATTTATCGTGGGTAAATCGGACATGCACTGTGGCGGAACATACTAGACTGCGCGGTCAGATAAAAGAACACTATGGCGAAATATACAGGACTGCGCGGTAAGTTAAAAGTACATTATGGCGAAACATAAAAGACTAAGCGGTAAGTTTATCGAACACTATGGCGAAACTTACAAGACTGCGCGGTAATCTAAACGTACACTATGGCGAAAAATACAAGAGTGGGTAAGCTAAACGTACACTATAGCGAAATATACAAGACTGCGCGGTATGTTAAACGTACACTATGGCGAAACATACAAGACTGTGCGGTAAGCTAACCGTACACTATAGCGAAACATACAAGACCGGGTAAGCTAAACGTACACTATGGCGAAACATACAAGACTGGGTAAGCTAAACGTACACTATGGCGAAACATACAAAACTGCGCGGCAAGCTAAACGTACATCATGGCGAAACATACAAGACTGCGCGGTATGTTAAACGTACACTATGGCGAAACATACAAGACTGCGCGGTAAGTTAAAGGTACATCATGGCGAAACATACAAAACTGCGCGGTAAGTTTAACGTACGCTATGTACTATTGGACTACGTATTGTACAGTCGGACGTGCACTATAGAGTAACAAAAGAAGCTATAACTTTTTGAGATTCAAGACATTGTTGACAGGAACAACAAACAAACCTAAGGGTGTGGTGTGGACGCACAGCATGCTGCAGACGCAGATAGCCGCGCTCCACTCGGCGTGGCAGTACTCCAGTAACGACGTGGTATTGCACACGCTGCCGCTGCACCACATTCACGGGCAGCTCAACTCCATGAACGCGACGCTAGCTGCAGGGGCCAGGTATGCATCACCCACCTGCATGAGGTTTTTTGGCAGAAAGTCGAGGGGGTATATAATAAAATTAAAATAACTGCCAAAAAACAAAAATAAATTTCGGTATTTCCATACAAAAGTGTGTGCCCGGTCGATTTGTATGGGAAAGTCGTTTTTTTTGACTTATTTCAATTTCATTATACTTAAATCATCTAGTATAGCCCGTGGTTCGATTTATTACGGGTATTTCCCTTCCACTTTGTTTATACGGACATATCACACACTTTATAATATGAAATATCTAAGTTTTATTTATATCTAAAGTATGGTTGTGTAAGTGTGTAAATGGATAAATGGACGGAAGTAAGGAGTTAGGTCACTGCAGAGAAAAAGTAAATATATACTACACTATTTAAGTGGAAGGATTAGGCGTTTAATGTAGTGATGGATTGTACTTCTTTTACCCCCAGGATACGTATGCTGTCCTCCTTCGTCTCCCACAAGGTGTGGGCCCGCCTGCTCGGCATGGGAGAGAGAGAGGAAGCCAAGGTGACGGTCTTCCACGGCGTGCCCGCCATGTACGCGCGCCTGGCCGCCGACCACGAGAAAATGTTCGCCGCGCCCAAGCAGAGCGAATATGTCAGGAGCACCTTAGGGAGGATGAGGCTGATGTGTGCTGGGTCCGCGTCACTGCCGGACACGCTGTTCCATAAGTGGGAGAAGGTAAGAGGTAGCGTGAGAAGGAGGTAAAGATAGAATTACTGATGTGAGTATAGAGCGAATAATGTCAAGTACCTTAGGAAGGATGAGGCCGATGTGTGCTGGGTCCGCGTCACTGCTGGACACGCTGTTCCATAAGTGGAAGAAGGTAAGAGATAGCATGAGAAAGAGATAGAGTTACATAATATAGAGTGAATATGTCAGAAGTACCTTAGGAAGGATGAGGCCGATATGTGCTGGGTCGGCGGACACGCTGTTCCATAAGTGGAGAAGGTACGAGATGCTACTTAGATACGCGAACTGTTGTGTTCGCTGTATCGGCTCTGTACCCATCGTTAGCGGTCGCGGGCTTTTTTCCGGTGCGCATTTCTTCACTCTCGTGGAGAGTACACGATTGGTTGAGGCCAAATTCAGTCTATTCTTGCCGTAGATAGTAGTGACTCCACTGCTTTTGATATTCTGGTAATAGCAGGCTGCTATTGGTGGGGTTAAAGATGATGTAAAGGAATCTTAAATACTGACAAATTACCACCACTGACAAATATATTAAGTTGAATTTTCCAATGTTTTTTGTACAGATATCCGGCATGCGTCTCCTGGAACGCTACGGCATGTCCGAATGTGGGATGGCGCTGAGCAACCCGTACAGACCGACTGAGAACCGCACGGTGGGGTGCGTGGGGTTGCCGTTGCCGGGGGTTGCGGCTCAGATCGCGGTCGCTAAGGACAGCGGGGAGTTGCAGCCGGTCATCACCGTGGAGTGTGCGCTGCCTGACACACAGGTATAGATTTTATCACAACTTATTTTATATCCCGACTACAGCGGAACCAAAAGAAAGGAGAATTCCTTTTCATCTGTTGTATACCTTGACTATACCTTGACAAATGTATCATGTATATCTTATCGTCGGAATCTTCTTGTCCGCTGTTTATAGGCTATGTGACGTCACAGTAAATCCACTGTGGGGTGAATCCGAGTGAATGGTAATGACGATGTAAAAATGGTAATGATTGCACGTCCTATGGTAATGATAACAGTCAAATGGTAATAATGTAATATAGGATTATTAATTAATATCATCACCATTACGTCTTATCATTACCATAGGACGTGCAATCATTGCCATTTTTACATCGTCAGGCAGTTCATAAAATAATTTAAAGGGCTATCTAGTGCCTGACGATTAGCAATATAGAAATTATCACCATATTTACGAGTTAACAATTTATTTCAAATGAGGGCGCCACTTCAAGTCTATTTACTTCTATATTCACCTTAATTTATTTAAGTGAAAAATGTATATGCTTGCGTTTTTTTTGCAAACCTTATCTTTATCCCCAGATATCATTAGAACGCCTAGGCCTGGTGGCCAAGGAGTATGACAGCGAAGCAGAACCGAGCGAATGGTCACCGCCCAATGTGACAGTCCACAAAGAAAGCAAAGATGGCGTCTACCAGGGAGAACTACTACTAAAAGGACCTAACGTTTTCACCAGGTAAGTTGTTTTTCGTAAAAATAAATTAGGGAACGTACACATACTGGATATATATACATACATACATGTATGTCCGTCGTCAACAATGATACAAAAAAAGTCCAAATAAATGCAACGACGACTCAAAACCGAACAGTTTGGCGAAGAATGACGAGGAGAGCCGACCCCAATTGAAATGGGATAAGACGAGGCAAAGAGAAAGAGGGAACGTACCCATACTACGTGACTCATTTTTTACAATTGTGAAGACTACGAGAGATAATCTAAAAAAAAAACAATGTAAATTAAATATCACCGAATCCATCACGTAGGTATATATTACCATAATGATTATGTTTGAATACCTAAAGTTCTCACATAATTTGTTGGCGTCCCCTTCCCGCAAACTGCCAGTGCAATAAAAAAGAAAGAGACACGTAAAAAATTTTGGCACCTTTTTTGTGAACGACTTTGCCACCTTTTTTGCCACTTCTTAAGCATTTTGGATTGTATTATATAATTAATTTGGTTTCGTAGCCTCCCTTCCCCCCATTTCCCACTATTTAAGGAGCATATCTAGTCAGATTACCCCAGGAACTTTGTATTTATGGCTCTAACATAGGACACTTCCTTAACTTAAAGTTATGATTAATTAAAAATAACCCTGTATAGATTTATTATAAAATATAGTATCGTTGAGTTATTATGTCATAACACAAGTTTAAACTTACTTTGGGGCTAGTTCAATAAGTGTGATTTGTCCCTATTTATTTCTCATTATTTTTTCAGGTACCTAAACCGGCCCCCAGCAGTGTCATCGCCTGACTTCACCCCTGACGGCTGGTTCCGCACAGGCGACACTGCCTCATTCTCCGACGGAAAATTCAGAATCCTCGGCCGCACTTCTGTAGACATCATCAAGACTGGAGGATACAAAGTCAGCGCTTTGCAGGTATTTATTACTACACGTTAGAATGTTAATTTGATTCTATTTCTGTAAAAAACCAAAACTTTTTTGTATTCAGAATCATTGATCATAGGTACAAAAACTTGTCAAATGCTTTTACATTGTTAATTATATTCTTTAGGATATGTTTGATAAATGTTATAGTACAAATGACAGGGATTTCGATGTCCAGGATCAAATATTTTATGAAATCATTAAATGATCATATTTAAGTTGTTCGAGACGGGATATTGTCTCTCAGAGGCTGTTTATTCTTTAGGAGTGCCGCAGGGTAGCCACTTGGAACCACTTTAATTCATTATTTTAAAAATGTCTGTTTTTAATTCAA
Organism: Acrobasis repandana; assembly: GCA_963576875.1. NCBI lineage: Eukaryota > Metazoa > Arthropoda > Insecta > Lepidoptera > Pyralidae > Acrobasis > Acrobasis repandana. The sequence goes on from OY756238.1 coordinate 9,538,065, forward strand.
GCTGACAGACTAAATCTCGTAAATTCAATATAACATTAAAGCTGAACTATAAGTCGATATAACATATAGTTCAGGTTTACTGCAGTCTACAAGCGTTTTACTGTGTGTACAATTTAGTCCATGTAATAGAAAACAACATTAATTCCAATATTGATATTGGTAGATTAACGGTAAAAAAGTTTATTAGTTTGTTTGTAATAAATTAATTGTACTATAGAAACACACAATCAGATATAATAACAACATAAAGAGTACATTGACAACGGCGGACTATCCCATAATGAAATCTCTTCCGGTTAACATGCAAATAAGTAGATTAGGACAAAACTCACAATATGGACAAGGACTCACAATATGTATGATATATATTTTTTTACTTAGCTTTGCACGACAGCTGTGCATAAAAGAGAGATCTATTTGTAACCTGTTGTATACTACTGTCATTCATGTGATTTGGCGGGAATTGGAGGGAAAAACCTGAAATAAATTATGATATTGAATCCTATTTGTATTACAGGTTGAATCCGCTATTCTTGAACACCCGAGCGTCGCGGACACGGCTGTCCTAGGCATTGAGGACGAAAACTACGGTGAAATCGTTGCCGCAATAGTAGTACTCAAAGAAAAGGCCGCTTTGACACTCAAGGAGTTAAAAGATGAAGCCGGAAAGCGACTAGCACCATATCAGTTACCAAAGACTCTGCTGATCGTAAAAGAAATGCCGAGGAACGCTATGGGAAAGTTGGATAAGAAAGAGATACGCAAGTTGTACGCAAAAGACTTGATGTTGAAGGAGAAGAAGTAAGGTAAGTACTTAAAATCGAAGGTTCCTGAATATAAGATGTCATTTTACTAGGTTAGTCTCAAAGGCCATTATAATTGTCTACATGACCAACAAAGAAATCGCAAAAAAAAAAATTCGAATGTATTTTTTTCCTGATTTTAGAGTTGGTCCCATAGTGCAAGGGCGGATCCAGGGGGGGGGGGGGGTCATGACCCCCCCCCCCCTGGGCAGGGTCCAGGACTTAGGTGGACCACTAATTAAAATTGTTAAACATAATGTTTTTAAATATTTTTTGTCACAATATAGATTTAATGTACCTTCAATGTTTAATTACTTGTATCTATGATTATACAAATTAAATTATAACTTCTTGTGACTTGGTCACGACTCTGTAACCTCCCCTGGCACCAAAGCGGGATCCGCTCTTGCCATAGGGTAACTTATTCGTTGTGATAGACTACAATAACAACAACATTTAAAGTACCGATGTAACAATATCACGAGTACTAGTCACCTGTATTTGTTTGAACAAAATAAAATGAAACTACTTAATAAGGACAGATTCACTTCATGATACTAAACAGTTTAACCTAGGAGAAAATATATTAACCCTTAAAAGAGGAGCTCGTCGGTCCGGAGTACGCATTGCTAGCGCTTTAGCAAGTTAAGCAACCCCGGGCGTGGTCCGTCCTTGGATGGTTCACCACAAGTTGTATAATTTCTCGAGCTCCTCCGTGCTTGGGAAGGCACTTAAAGCCGTTGGTCCCGGCTGTCACCGTTGTATTACAGTCCACAAATTATGACAGATGTCCTCGGCAGGTTGACTCCAGTGTAGGCCACTTAACACACGTAAAAAAAACAAACCCTTTCAAGTTAACTTAGTTGAACAATCAACTGATGCAAGTTTGTATAGATAGTAATATTTTGATATTTGTTCCTTGGGGAAAGTTGTTCAGTATCATGGTTCATATCTGTCCTTATAACAGTTACGCTTTAAGTTAGACATTAAATTGTTTTTTTTTTTAATTTGATTTGTGTACCTATCTTATAACATGTGACATTATATCATGTCCTTAATTAGGCATGATGACTGAAAAAATATTGTTGGCCCATCGGTTAGATTATTAAAAAATATTGTACACGTATTTTTCCTTTTCTCTGAGAAACAATAAATAAGGAAGATACAGCGCATTTAAATTTCGCATGACGTCACGCTTCCGTACGATTTTTACACATCGGTGACGTCACAAGCCCCCACTCTGGAACTTAGATACTCTGTATCTTTGGGAATTTTTACTTTTTTGATAAACGGAAAAATATGGGTACATTATTTTTGGATAATCTAACTAACGGACTAATTAGAATAATACTTTTCTGACCCAGTCATCATCCCTATTATCATAATATTTTTTTTATAAGTCGGTTTTAAATACCACCAAAGATGGCGCTGATCAGAACTCAAGTGTCAAACATTTATATTCACTGTATTGTTTACTTTTAATTGCAAGTTATAGTTAATGCATGGACAAACAAATACAAGAAGACTGACAATCTCATACTTTGAAACGTTATTCGATTTCTAGTTTAAATTTTGTAGCTAGATGGAGCTACTAGTTCGAAAGAAGGTAGTTTCGTGGTGGTGCCGCTTAATTTCGGAAAGATAAGCGTTCATTTTCTACGAACAAACAAGCGCCATCTCTGATTTTTCGTAGACACCGTCAACTAAGCTAAAGTACCCAGCATCCTTTGTATAACCAGCAGGCGAGACTAGTGACATCTAGAAATAATAATGTTTTTTTAAATGGCATCAGTATATAACGTCTAACAAAATATACTGAAACTATTTTAAGGGTGAATTCAGTCAGTGATACTGAACAACTTTCCCCAAGGAACATATGTCGAAATATGAAAAATAATTTTTGGCTTTCCCTACAAACTCGGATCAGCTGATCGGTATGGGAGGGTCAAAAATCATGGACTGAATCCACCCTTAAAATAGTTTCAGTATATTTTGTTAGACCCTGTATATTCGTCCATGATATAGTTAACAAAATAAACATATATAGTGAGATTAGTTTAGCACGACGTACGTCAGGTACCATCTATTAGTAGGGGCCGTTAAAAACTATTTTTTTTTAGGGTCGGTGAGGTTATTTGAGATGGAACTAACTACCCACATCGCACAAACTATTATTATAATAAAAAAAAACTATATAATGTATGTCTACCAATATATAGTAATGGGAAAGTTGAATCCAATGATACTTATGAGTTTATTTATTAAAATGATACTGGACAACTTTCCTATACTTTGAAACTTTTTCACTGTTTTTGACGGTACCTCAGAAGACGGTACCTACTTTGTACTGAATTCACTTTAAAGTACCTATTATTACTTAATTTGTCTAAAAGGAGAAAGAAGGAAGGAAGGATATACGAGTATGATGTGCAATATAGATTTAGAACTGCAAATAAATATTAAAGTATGCTGTTACCTTATATTTTTTATTAAAATCTACTTTATGGACATTTTCACAATTATTTTACCGTAAAAATATTGTTCTTACGGTCGCCTCACATTGAGACGCAACTCCTCGTGCCGAACGTGCTTTTGCGATGTAGAACTATGTTATTCGAACTGTGAGAACATAGTTCCTACATTAAATTGAACCTTATGAACCTTTGGCATAAAGTTTAAATCAATAAATAAATTATACCAACAATTTTCCGGCAATGGGTTAGAAAACTGTCATCCGACGATAGACACAAACCATATATAAAAAGGGATCCATTAAAAAGGAAGATTCCGAAAGAGTCAATTATATTAGAATGCATTCTGGCCAATAATAATATAAGTATAGAAAAATATAATAGTGGTCATTGGTTTATTTTCGGTCAAGCGATTATAAGTAATTATATCTTCCTAGCATATAATGCTGTTTAACAATAAGACTAAGTGTCTCAACGCATATAGGCCGCTACCAAGGACACGCGACGCGGGCCGCCGCAAAATTTCCTATTTTTTTTTTGCGCCCGCGTCGCACGCCACGCCGCGTGTCCTTGGACGCGGCCTTAGGCGGAATGCTGCGTGGCGTGAACTATAGCACGCGGATCTGTACCTTTACTTTAAACGCGACACGACATACGCACGTAGCTATGTCCCCGGGTTGCAGGGTCAAGCAACATTGAGCTGTATAATATGATGATATAGTCTAATTTGATTTGACTTTGAAATAGAGCGACACTGACGTGTCATTAATTAGTTACTAAATAAACATTTGTGTGTGAATTGAGATTAATAGTGCGTTCGACCTGGTGCACTATTCACTATTGTATAGTGTTTTTATGCCACTATTCACTATTAATTAGTGACTTTAAGCTACTATTTACTATTGAATAGTGAAATTAAGCTACTATTCACTATTGAATAGTGACTTTATGCCACTATTCACTATTGAATAGTGGCATAAAGTCGTACGCACTCAACGCGAAAGAAACGCCCTGCAATATACATCCGCCCCGGGCTCCGCGACACGCAGCGTTGGCCCTTTTATACACGCTGACTTTTTAACTCCTAATTTTTGGAGCAAGTTCACTTCATTATACTGAACAACTCATTCAAGTAACATATAACGAATTGTAAAAATAAAATTGTCTCTACGCACATGAGCGATATCTAAACTTTTATAAGGGGTTTTACAGTACTTTCCTATGTTTTTGTAGGGAAAGTAGGACTGAACTTTCTCCATTTAGGCTGGTGTTTAGAAAGTTAGCATGTATGGTCTTGCCACTCCAGAAAATTCCGCGATAGGTATATTCTGTTCCGTATTTTTTTTCCGTCACGTGGTATCCATGTGTTAGGCGTTACCTCCACAGGTGAGTCCACTTAAGATGAATACCAAGCCAAAAGTGGCCACTTTTGGCGGAGACGAGTTTTAAAGCTTAAGTTAGCTAAAGTTTTAGATATGGATCACCAATAATAGTTTTAACGGCAGTTCATAAAATAATTTAAAGGCCTATCAAGAGCCTGACGATTAGCAATATGGAAATTATCACCATATTTTAGTTAACAATTTATTTCAAATGAGCCACTTCGTTCACAAGGTCATTTATTTGCATCTAACTTCACCTTAAGTCAACTCGACGCGATTTTATTTGCTGAATGGCCTGGTGTAGTTAGACCTTTATGTGTTGTTTCTGTTTTAAAATTATGATTGTTTGTGGTTATATAGGCATAATAAATATATACGCTTGTGACTGATTTTATTGTTGGTATTTGATGAATAAAAGACATTTAATTGTTACATGTTTTATTATTCGTACCTAGTTACTAGTAATACTTACATACATCTACTGGTATATACCTATATAAATCATCAGGCCCCGGTAGTCAAGCGTAAGTTTTTGAGTCATGACTCTCGTAAAATGAGTTGCGTAATTTACGTTCGTTAACAGAACTTTGTTGGCCTTTGCCCAACAATGGGACATTTAGGGTTGGATCTCATCTATCAGCACGGAACAGCACACTTTCCTATGCTGCTATCCTTTTCTGTCGCTCAGAAGCGTCATTTGCTAGAGTGAGAGAGAGCGACGGAACGCTTCAGCACCGGCCGTGCTGCAGCGTTCCGTCACTCTCGCTCTAGCAAATTACTGTAATGAGCGACAGAAAAGGATAGCAGCATAGGAATGAGCTGTTCCATGCTGATAGATAAGATCCAACCCTTAGATTTCCTATTTAGATAGGATGAAAAACAGAAACAGAACTTTCGTAACCAAATGCAGCTTAAATTGTGCAACTAACCTACCGTACCCGACTCAAAAAAGGAACGCCCGTTCGTCTGAGCCTAGGCACGCATTTTGCTAATACTCTGGCAGTAAGTTTTGACTAAAAAACAAATTAATTTTTTTTTCGTAACAATTAATAAATTATCAGAAAAGATACAACAGCAGTATGCCTAGGATGCAACCAGAAACACGCTCGGATGAGCGAGGTTATATGTTGTTTTTTAGCATTTCGTCTCATTACATTAAATTAAATTAATTAAATCCAAATTACATTTAAACATGTAATTTTGTAATCCTTTATTCTGATCTGCCATTTTTTTTTATTTGACTTTTTGCCATAATACCCATTCATTCTGCATCTCATCATATTTCAGATCCACTTACTTATTGGTGGACCTAAAGAAACGTCAACACAATTATTACAACTGTTCCATCTCGCTCTTCTTCATCCTAGACTTTCCTTACCTAGTACGCAACAACTCTCAACACATAAGTATCAATTTATTAAGGAACTTACCAAATTATTACATCTACGTTTTACCTCAGAATATAGATTCTGACGTATTTACCTAGCATTCTGATATTCTAGAAAACTTCTGGCAGCTATGGTAGCGTTAATCAAACAAGGGGGAGTAAAAGTGGCATATCTTATCGTATCTGTCCAACTGGAATATGTAGCCACTATAGTCGCGCCCATACCCATAATCATAACAGTCGACGCTAGTAAAATATCATACCATTTGATCGTATATTCATCTATATCCTCCCCAATATGACTATAATTCGTAAACGTTTCATATTTTGTGTGATATGGTATTAGAAGATTGTTGGAACCATTTTTTGTTACATTCAGTCTGCCATTTCGTGTTTTTGATCCGCCATTTTGAAATCCATTATGGTTGCCGTTTTGAGATCCAATGTGATTGCCATTTTGTAAAATTTTCGACATCTTATTGTAATTAATTGAGGTTGAATCTTTGTTAGTTAGATTTGTTTTCATATAGCATAGTTTTAAGAAGAAAAGTGGGGGGAAGACGAACATTAAGGGCCCTGTCAAAGTGGACCCGATGAGTCCCATCACGAGGTCAAATCGTGGCACTGATTCTCCAAGAAATACTGCCACTGCGACTATGCTCGATCGGAGTAAACATCTCTGAATGCAAAAATCTGAAAAAAAAAAAAATTAAAAATGAATAACCCTTAACTCCAAAAGCGACTCGACATTCGGAAGTAAGCTACGCGTAGTGTCAAGCAACAATGAGCGCTACCAAATTATAATAATGAAGCCCTTTATTCAGATCTTCTTAACCTAATAACAATTTGTAGTAATAATTATAATACATAAATTAAGACTTAAAAATTTAAATTAGTTATTCCAGTATATCGTGTTTGCTTATTTTCTGATGATCTGTTTGTCAATCGGCAAAGGCCTCCTCCAGCCTTTTCCATTCTGGTCTATCTTGAGCCGTTCTGCTCCACATTACTCCTGCTACCAAATTATGATAAAGGTTAATTTGGTATGATGAACTATCGGGCAACTTGCTTATCATTTAAAGGAATAACTAGCGGTCCTGATCTTTCCACCTAATTGTTACTGGCAGATTGTCCATAACCTTGCTAAGCGTGGTCTTGCGGCTCCTAGCAGTGTTTGCCCCTTGAGGAATAAAGTCGTGATAGTATATCTCGTCATTCATTTTGGAAGAGACATAGGTACCTTTGGGAATCCTCAAGAGTTCTTCAATATGCTGGAACAACGCGGAGTTCCCGACTGCACTGGACAGGCATAGCTGGACGGTCACCAGCAAAGCCACCACGTATAGTGCGTAGGAGGGTGGTATACCTGCAAGAAAAATAGATTCTGAAGACAACAGTAAAAATAAATATTAGGTTGAATTTGATATTGACAGTTGTTGTTTTTCGTGTGTGTAAGTGACCAACACGCGTGTTTCTAAATGCTTCTTCGTGTCAACACTTGTATATTGTACCTCTATAATGCCTGTTACCAAATCCTACTTTGCCACAACGCGGTGCGTATGTTGTACTATAGAATACTCAAATTAAATAAGAAATGGTGAAAAAATTCCACGTGAGCAGGACTTGAACCCGCGAACTTGGTCTCAATACGACCATGCTCTAACCAACTGAGCCATCACGTGTTCAACCCCACACGCAGAATCTCGCCACCATTTGATATTCCTATAACACGCACTAGGCTTGCATCACCTAACACTAATACCCACTATTACAAGTGAGGTATCTGATTTAACCCATGTTACAATGAAGTTGAAAATCAAAGTGTAGGAAAGCCAAAAATATATTTTTATAGGTTTTTAGGCATTCAAGTTCTTCGCGGGTTCAAGTCCTGCTCATGTGGAATTTTTTTACTATGTCTTATTTCATTATTTAATTTGAGTACTTAGTACTGCATCTATAATGCCTAAAAGCCCTATAAAATATTGTACTATAGAAGGTACGCAGCCCGTATATACAATTTGTCCGCCCAAAAGCTTCTTTAGCCCAATGCTATACAAGTGTGGTCATGAAGAAGCATTTGGAAACACGCGGCCAACTTAGGTGTCAGAATTTTTAGCTGCCTTTAGATTAGACATCTGACTTTGACATACAATGATGATAGCCGGGTCCAACGGTTTTATGTGCCTTGCGAAGCACGGAGTGATCCTCCAATAAATAGTTCTTATGACTTTGGGTATCTGTTACGTTAGTTATTATATTATCTTTTGTTAGAGATACACACCTTGCAATATGTTGCTGTGCACTTTCCCGCCATATCTGTCAGCTGCCAGCAGCGTTGTGACCGCGAACATAGTGATACTGATGGCAAAGCCACCCAGTACTGCGCCGTTGATCTTCCGACTGTCCTTCATGTCCACTTGGATGGTCAGGAGCAGGGGGTGGATGTCGAACTGAATCAATCAATCAATCAATCAATCAATTCGTTTATTTGCATAAAATGACCTTAAAATTATTACCATTGCCTTTTACATTTTATCTTGTCTTTTCTTTCCCACAAGCCTCCAACTTATTGCACCTTACATTTTCGTGTGTGGGTTCTGGTAAGCATACGACTGTTCATGTTCCTCCTCACCCCAGTGGCTTGCTTAGCTGTGCTACTTTGGAGCCCGGGGTGCGCTCTCTTGCTTTTTCTTCTCCAATGACATACATGTCAAGGTCACTATTGCATTAGGTATTCTGTGCTATTGCCACAGAAGACAGTAAGAGTACATACAAAACGGAATCTCCTAAGGTACGCACAATATGCATCTCCGTTCCCCATCCCCGCACTTCTCCCCCCTCCCCCGTTCTTATGCGGCCGAGTACGCCGTGCAGTGTGTGTTCACCCGCTCTCGCCCTGAGACAAGGCGAGAGCGGGGGACGGGGAACGGGGACGCATATTTAGGGGATTCCGTTCTGTATGTATACTCTTACTGTCTTCTGTGCTATTGCTTCCTACCTGAAAGGCTATAATCCCGTACGCGATGAGGAAGTCTTCAACGCTTGGCTGGTAGTCCAGCAGCCCCCCAGCGCTGGGCGGAGACACGTCGTCCAGCAGTATACATGTCCACGTGCAGATGGCCACGGTGCTCACTATTATCACTGATGATACGGCTAAAGGTCTGGAAATAACGGGTTTGTTATGTTTGTTTTGTTTTATGTTACACGCACGCATGCACGCACGCATGCACACACGTCTGTCTCGTCTTTATCCCTAATTGGGCAGACAGAGCATTTGTGTTTTGCGGACCGCAAGACCCAAAGTCCACTTTAAGCGTGATGGTGTGCGAAAAGATGGAAAAAGGAATCAAAATAGTGATGGGTTGCTAGCCGCATTGCATATTAAAATGATAACCATGGTCGCCCATTCCCTCGATCGGCTTTTACGGTCTGCGCGGGAAGAGAAGCAGCTGTTGGAAGAATTTTTTTATGCTGCTTAGCGCTAGTACGTTACGTTTTCTGTCTTCATCCATTCTTTCACTTGCTGTTGGTGCATACCTACATATGATTTGTTATCCGTATAATTTATAACCATCACTCTTTACAGAAACATTTAATTGTTTTTTTAATGCTCCAATTACAGGTTGTTAACTATAACTAGTTAAATAGGTACCTACCGACTTGTTAAGAACCGAGTTAATTTATTGTTAATTATTATTTAAATTGCGGTCGCCGTAAAAGGTGCCGCACTATTTCAAATTGATCAAAGTGAATGCCATTGTTTATTATGTTAAATGCCGCTTGCTATATAATAGTAGGTACCTAAATTACATAAGTAATTTACCTTTTCACCGTCTATAAAATCAAATAGTTAATTAAACAAATTATTTGTTCACATCGAATAAGTATATTAATTAATTGAAAGAAATAGCAGGGGGTCGATAGTAGGCGCTCAGTGGCTGATTAACCTTTAGGCTAATTAGACTGCAACCCCCCCCCCCTCCCCCCCCCGGCGGCAAAATTGAGCACATGAACATGAAACATGCAAATGAAAGGACTTAATTATCACATTTAAAAACTACATCTAGTTGTTTGTCCCTGCTGTGCTAACATAAACCGGATAAACGTATTTTTTCAGCAAGAATCTTCCCGTAGTCGGGTTTTATTTTTTAACCGAACCTTCAAAAAAGGAGGAGGTTATCAATTCACCTGTATGCTTTTTATTTTATTTTATGTATGTTTGTTACGCGATATCTTCGCCAATTGTGAACCGATTTTGATGTTTCTTTTTTTATTTGGAAGCCTTTACTACCAAGTTGGTCCCATTTTAATTTGGTGAAGATATGATGAAGAACTTTGGAGATATGGAAGAAACTCCTAAAAAAAATTGAAGTCGGTTGTTTCTTTTGTTAAAAATTTAATTATTTTTAAACTATCTTGTTTTTAACAGGGAGGGGGAAAGTTTGATAGTGCTCGATTTTTTCAGACCACACTGTTGTCGACTTACTTCATGTCTTTGGGTGAGCCAAGCCACATGACAGGACACAGGAGCAGGCCAATGATAATCATCCACACGCAGTACGTGATGCCTATTTCTCCGCCAGAGATCTTCCACCAGAACAGTTGCATGCTTTGGGCCGCTGTAGAAGGCAAAATATTAGCTTATTTGTTTAAACGATTTGTTATTGTTTGTTAGATGACTACATGCCGCTCCGGGTGGGGGCAAATGTAACACATTTTTCATCATACTTAGGTACGAGTACTTATATCGACAAGGGGAGCCCAGTTGATGCAAATTCTAAATAAAGAGGACCGAAATCAAGCGTTTAGGTATGTTGGCAATAGAAGCTATTTTGGCAGAAACTCAAAATGAATTATAATTTTTTTTAATGGTTGTTTACAAAATAATTTGATATGTAACTAAATATGTATTTACACAGGAAAATGGACTAATGATTATAAGCCTTTTTTTTATAAGATCTTGTGAAATTTTAAGAGTAGCGCCTGTAACAGAAAAAATAATTGTATTGGGTAATAGGCACGTCTCAAGGCACGTTATACAGAGAGAGGAAGTCACATATAAGACGTGTGGAACAGGAGGAGCGAATGCGTAAGGAGGATTTGGGTAAGAACGGATAATTTGACAAAGGATTGGAGAAAGGTAGATAGGTATACAGCTGTTCCAACCCCACTTAATCGTTGTTGTTGTTTATCGTGTATGTAAGTGGCCAACACTGGTGTCAGATTTTTCAAGCTGCCTAAAGGCATCTGGCATAGCTTAACGACTGCCATACAATGATGACAGCCGGGAGCAACGGCTTATACGTGCCTTCCGAAGCACGGAGGAGCTCAAGAAATTTTTATGCCACTTGTGGTCACCCATCCAAGTGTGAACCACGCCCGGTGCCGCTTTACTTGCGAAAGCGCTAGTAATGCGCACTCCCGCCGGGCCACTGAGCTCCTCCACTTAATAGTGAGATAAGGACAAGGCGGAAGTAGAAAAGTATAAGTACTAAGTATAACTAGAACTACTTACCTAATACTAGTACTCGCGCGCAGGCCGCCACTCGCGCGGGCCGTGGTAAGTTCAGACACCGCCGAGTATGCGCCCATTAGCCAAGCCGTTACAACGCCTTGATTGCTTCGGATGCCAATAGACATTTTTTACGACAATTTTAAGAAATTTGTTGATATATGTTTTTGTTATTTGTCTAATTACGCGCGCACGCGTTTGTAAACTTTAAGTGCATGGAGTATTTTCAAACAATAAAGAATATAGACTCTAGTCTCACCCAAAATAAAGTTTGGCACACCAGCACCGAAGACCGCGGCGTCGATGAGGAATGTGACGAGCCGCCGCGCCGGAGCTCCGAACGCCAGCTCTGCCACCGCTGCGTATGGGAGCCTGGAATAATGTATACATACAGACACAGATACACTATACGTATTTATCCCGAACGGGGTATACAGATCCAGCAGGGCATTAAGAGTCCCTTTACCCTAGATAGAATCAGAGTTTCCCATTCAAACGTAGTCTACGTTTTATTTTGAAACGACACATCAGTTTTCAAAGCACATCAATGAGAACAATTTGATGAATGGTTATCAGTCAGGTTTCAGACCTGGCTATAGTACATCTACAGCCCTACTGAAAGTTACTGATGACGTTAGGGCTGGAATGGAAAACAAAAAAGTGACTGTTATATCGCTGATTGACTTTACCAATGCTTTTAACACGGTCGATATTGATATTCTACTAGCTATCCTCTCCCATTACAATGTGGACTCCTCGGTGATCGATTGGTTTTCTAGTTATCTTCGTGGTCGTCGGCAGCAAATTCGCAACAGTCAGGATTCATCTGATTGGTGTGGGCTTGTAGCTGGCGTTCCACAAGGCGGTATATTGTCTCCCATTTTGTTTTCTTTATTTATAAATCTTCTCTCAAACTGTTTAACTTGTTCATACCATCTGTATGCTGACGACCTGCAGCTTTATACGCAGACCGACGCGGAGAACGTGAACACTGCGATTTCGCTATTGAATGATATCCTTACAAGTGTCATGAATTGGTCCAACAACTATGGGGTGCGGGTCAATCCTCAAAAATGCCAGGCCATAATTGTTGGCAGCAAGAGGCAAATAAATGCTATAGATATGAGTATCGTAACTCCAATTACTTTTGATGGTTGCAATATCCCTTTCAGTACTGAGGTCAAAAATCTTGGCCTCTGGATTGATAACACTTTATCTTGGAGTACTCACATCTCAGAAGTAAGCAGAAAGGTGTTTGCCAGTCTTTACTACTTACAGCGCTTGAAAAACTTTCTGCCTGAGAAAACAAAAACCATACTAGCACAAACTTTAATTCTCCCCATAATTGATTACGCTGATGTGTGTTATCTGGACTTAACCGAGGAACAACTAAATAAATTAGAACGTCTTCTTAACTACTGTATTAGGTTTATCTTCTGCTTGCGCAAATACGATCACGTTTCCTAATCTCGTTCTCAGCTCAATTGGCTGCCAATTCGTCAACGCAGGAACCAACATATTCTCTGTCAGCTGTACAATATCCTAAATAATCCCCAGACCCCTGAGTATCTCAAATCATGTTTCCAACTTTTAAGTTCTACTCATGAGAGGTCCCTGCGTTCTTCAAATACTCTTACCCTAGCTATTCCTTCTCACCGTACAGGTTTTATCGATAACTCTTTCTCTGTCACTGCTGTACGACTCTGGAATGCTCTCCCTGAGTCCATCAGAAGGGCTCCTAGCCGCGACTCCTTTAAAATTAGAATTTTTAGACACCTCCATTTTCAATTAAATATGAGACAGACTTGATTGTATAATATGTATTTAGAGATATGTATGTATATTTATTGCTCGTTTGTATGTATTTAATATGTAGGTATAGTATTATTATAATATTTATATTTAGTATGTTTCTTTTATTTTATTTTTAAGTTTAAAATTTTATTTAGTTTTTTTATTGTTATTTTTTATTATGTGTTACACCCACATAAACTCTCCCAATCAACCCAAAGGTTTGACTGTTAGAGAATGCTTTTAGCATTAAGTCCGCCTGTTGTACTATTACATTTGTATGTGTGTACAATAAAGTGTAAATAATAATAAATAGACACGTCTGATTTCGGTAATTTGTAACTTTCAAGATATTGCATACATCTAGGGTTATACCTAATTGGTTTTCAGTAACAAAATATGAACTTGAAAGAGAATATAGTGTATTATATAATTTTTGACCATCAGTATGGAAACTTTTACGTAGTAACTATTTATTAATCTGTGCTTTTACACCCTTATATTTTCTTTCAAGTTCATATTTTGACGTAAAAACCAATTATAACCCTAGATACGAGTATATGCAATTTCTTTTGTTACATATTTTTACTGAAATCTGACATCATCATCATCCAAGCGTATTCCCGGTTACATCGTCAGCGGTTACGTGTCAGAGCCCGGGGTCCGCTACCTTACCTAGGTGATTTGACGAGGTTACTGTTTTTTACACAGAGCGACTGCCGTCAGACCTCCGCAACCCAAAGGGTAGACCAGAACCAATCATATGTGATTCAAGTGTGCAATATCCTAACTAGACTGGAAACAACTTTTCACAAAGTATGCTTCGGATCACAAGGCAAACGCCTTGACCACTGGACCACGGAGGCAGTCTGTTTTACCGAAATCTGACATGTCGTTTTAAAATAAAACGTATACTACGTTTGTATGGGAAAGTCTAGGTTAAGGAGATTCTTAATCATTACAGAGCGAGGAGGTCGTCAAAACACATGAATTTTGACGCACTAAGGAAAGGAGGACAGTTACTTAGAGACTCCCCACACAAGCGTCTTTCGAGCGTCATCGTCGTGTCAGCGTTTGCGCAGCGTCGACGCGACGTCGATGCTGCGGCGACGCGACGCGAGCGCTGGCCGGCTGCCGAGCGCCGGGCTTACGCAGCACTGGCGTTGCGTCACCGCGGCGCCAGCGTAAAACGTTTTTTGTGAACAAGTACAATTCGCAACACAATCCACTCGCCTAGAGATAGGCGATTGATAAACACCCAATCTACCCATTTGCGTATTTACCCAGTAGATTGGGTAAATACCCGTATCTACCCATGTTGCGAATTGTACTTGTTCGCAAAAAACGTTGCGCTGGCGCCGCGGCGACGCGACGCCAGCGCTGCGTAAGCCCGGCGCTCGGCAGCCGGCCAGCGCTGGCGTCGCGTCGACGCTGCGGAAACGCTGACACGACGATGACGCTCGAAAGACGCTAGTGTGAGGGGTCTCTTAATGTTAGGGAAAGCATACCGGCTCTTCTCTTTGATGTGAGGCGTAATCTCCTGGGCGAGGAGCCAGCACCTCCCCAGCAGGACCGCCGTATAGAGCTGAAGACTGAATACTGACACCACCAGGGGCACGCCGTATATTCCTGCGGATGGAACACCATTAATTAGAGCGGTTACACATTACTATATGATATAAACGGTAACAGACGTCAAAAGTCAGCTACTGGCTGACATGTTTCGACCTCATCCGGAGGCCTTTATCAGGGCGAATGTGAGTCGCGACGCCCACACGAACAAGTCCCGAGCCACACACCGAGGCCCCATATAATGTCTGTGTCTCACATTAAGTAGTTTTAAGAGCCCGTATGACCTAATAGTACTTAGATCGATCTTAAATATTATCAACTAGCTGGTGCCCGCGACTTCGTCCGCGTTAAATTCAGTTTTATTGTGCAAATTGAAAATTTAGTTACTTAGTGTGTAATTCAGTCCGAGTTTTTTATTGTAATTCGGCATATACATTCATCATCGGGTCTTTTTTAGTCTCCACTGCAAGAGCACGGCCCTCTCTGTACTGCCAGAGCCATACTTGGCCAAAGCAGTCAAAGGATTTGGCCTACACTCTGCACGCTGGCCATACGGGTTGGAGAGGTCTCATGATGTTTATAAGCTTTGTTTAGCTTGTGTTTCATAAGTCGCCTTCTACGACATCCACGGGAAGACTTGGAGTGGTTCTATTCTACTCTGCCGGGAACCACACGGCATCATACATTACTCGTATGTTACCTATATCTTTATAAACGACGACAAAAAATACATGAAATTATTAGTTTTATAGTTGCTTGGCCTCATACCTACCTCTATATAGATTACCTACAGCATTACTTATTAATAAAAACCCAGCAAATTTCAGGACTATACATAATGTTTCGAAAACACGATTGCTTACAATTTTCTCGATAGAAAAACATTGCGAAGTTGCCTCCAAATCAACCAAAAAAGTTATTCAAAATCGATAAAAAAAATTCTCATACAAATCAGCGCTTAGCCAAACGGATTTTGTATGGAAGGACGAAAATTTTTAATCGATTTTTAATAACTTTTTTTACAGAAAGTAGTTCAGTATCATGGACTGATTTTGCTCCAAAAATGTTGCCAGTTAATTAAAAGTTACCCTGTATAGGGGCGGGAGCACGTCATTCTATCTCTGTTACAAACTCTATGTGCGAAAGAGATAGCAGCGTACATTAGAATTAGGTACTTGTAGCACTTATCGAAAGTTGCATGCGAACGAAGTCACGGAGAAAACCAGTACCTTTATGTCTAAATAAACAAATTGACCTTGGAAAAAACTCGATCTATCAAGATCATAAAGGTGAATTTACGTATTATATTTTGAACTAGCTGTGCCCGCGACTTCGTTCGCGTGGTTGGCGGAACGTAATGTTATATAGCCTAAAGCCTTCCTCTATAAATGGACTACCCAACAAAAAAAGAATTTTTTAAATCGGACCATTAGTTCCTGAGATTAGCGCGTTTAAACAAACAAACAAACAAACACACTCTTCCGCTTTATAATATTAGTATAGATGTTATGTATGTTATTAAAATTACTAGATAAGTTATAGGTTTTTATAAAAACTACTTAAGTTATTTATATCAGTTAATATCAGTGTATTGCTCCCGGGCAATATTACTACTGAGCTGTGTCCTTTTTAACCACCGACAAAAAAGAGGGGTGTTATAAGTTGTGGAATCGTAGTGCTCGAACGGATGAATCGCTTTCAATGCGGTTTTCTTTACATTAAAGCAAGTTCCTTTGCGGTGGTTATTAGCTATGTTAGATGAAAATCGGTTCAGCCGTTTAAAATTTATTGGGGATTAACGCTTGAAAGTCAGGACTTTCTCTAGCAAATAATAGATGGCGCTACTGTATAAGTCGTATCGGTAGTTCCGCTACTCATCACTAGATGACGTTGGTTTTTGTTTATTTGCCTAGCATTGTGTATCTATTGCTAGAAACATTTGTATTGAACACACATTAAAAATTATGCAGGTAGGTTTGTTTTTGTGTCAGATTTTTATCAACATCTCTAAGTATTAATTTTTTGGATGTGTGTTATAGCAGCATGCAGAAAATAAATAGCTTTATCTATCTATCTATGCTCATGCCTTCCAAAATGAAAATGTCACCTAGTTCGCAGTTATTTAGAGTTCCAGAGGTTGCTGTCTGGCACTCAACTTTTTAGATTAATTAGTTATTTAAAAATATTTTTTTATTATATTTTGCAAAAAATTCCTACTCCCGACCAAAGTAAGTAAACCAAAGCCTAGTAGGTACATGGCGTATATTACGAAAAAATACATCATGACCCCATCACATTTTTTTCTGCATTTTATCGCCCCGTGTTTGACAAATCTGCCACCCCATAGTTTGACAAAATAGTTATGTTTCATGTACCAGGGCCATATATTGATGGGGACGGCCAATTCGCTTTACTTGTTGGAACGAATCTTAGAATATATTTGGAGGAGGCTGCATGTCAGATGGTAATGTCACCTTTCTACTTGCTTGTAAGCACATAACAATAATCCATAGAGGCTTGTAAGTACTAAACTTTACGTAGACACATTTTTAAATGAAACTAAGATTTGTAACATGGACTTACCACAAGAAATAACGCTCTTCGGCAGCGCGATCACTGGAAACACTCCAAACAAGTCCACAATACACAGTATAGTGAAGAACACGCTTAACCCGCCGGTCGTCTGACCCACGGAGTAGTCTTCATGGTGCGACACTACCGTGGTCTGCTTGTATGAAGACCCGGCGGCAGTGGACATGGGGGTGTCCAGTTGAGGCAACTTCATTGTGAAGGTTTGTTACACTGGGGACAAGATCACAAAACTAGTTACTCAATATTTAATCGCTTTAGTTAATCAATAGGTCATCATCATCATCACTGCAGAAGAACGACCTCGTCTGTACTACCAGAGCCATATATTAGCCAGAGCAGTAAGAGGATTTGGCCTACACTCTCCACTCTGGCCAGGCTGGTTGGAGAGGTCTCATTGATGTTTATAAGCTTTGTTTAGCTTGTGTTTCCTAAGTCGCCTTCTACGACATCCACGGAAAGACTTGGAGTGGTCCTATTCTACTCTGCCGGGAACCACACGGCTTTCTCTCATTATGTTTTCATCATCTTTCAACCTTTCTGCACTAGATATAGCTAGGCCTCTATCTAACGTGAGAATATGCCCCAAGCGATAAGTTCGATGACTTTATGATAAAAACAAGACAGTAAAACTAAGTAACTATTATAAAACAAGACATGTTTTTTGAAATATCAATTGATCTGTTATCAAAGGAACCGGTTAATCAAAGTTGCGACCTCTATGGAATAGCGGTCAGTTCACGATATATGATGTTCTAGTCTAGTATACATATAGCATAGCATATATGGTTTCAAAAACGACTCTATTTATTTACTTCTTAGGATTCCGTACCCAAGGGGTGCCAACGGGACCCTAATAATAAGGGTCCGCTGTCTGTCCGTCAATCACAAGGTTCTATCTCTTGAACGGTAAAGCTAGACACTTGAAATTTCCATTATGTATGTATTAGCTGTGCCTGCGACTTCGTTCGCGTGGTTGTCGAAACGTAATGTTATATAGCCTAAAGCCTTCCTTTATAAATGGACTACCCAACAAAAAAATATTTTTTCAAATCGGACCATTAGTTCCTGAGATTAGCGCGTTTAAACAAACAAACAAACTCTTCCGCTTTATAATATTAGTATAGATTACTGTGGCCGCTTTAACAACAAATACTAAAAGTAAGATATAGCTAAAAATTAAAGGGGGTGGTCTTACAAGAAACGTTTTTTTCAGCGTTACTTACTAACTTGATCTTTATCTTGAAATTTTCACAGAATAAATGTACGAGTCCGACTCGCACTTGACCGGTTTTTTATCACCGAATTCTTGCGTTTGTTTGTCGACCTCCGTGATGTAGTGGTGTTATTATACACACCAGTTCGCCAATCCGGGTTCAGGGTTCGATCCCCAGCCTGGGCAACTTGGAGAATGACCTCTTTCAAACTGGATCTTGGGTGTTAATCTATAAAATCGTTAAAGTTAATATCCCATATCACAAGTTTGGCTAACCTACTTTACTATACGCCTTGCTACGCGCGCGACTGATAATCTCCCCGCTCACCGCCGCCACCCTCCACGAGCTCGGTAGCGAGCGGTGAAATTCAAAAGTGATATCTTTGGTTTTTATTTATTTACTAGCTGACCCGGCGAACTTCGTTTCGCCCTTTCCCGTTCCCTTTTCCATAATTTCTGACCGTTTAAACCTTCCCTGGACTTTCATGAATATTTCAAGACCAAAATTAGCCAAATCGGTTCAGCCGTTCTCGAGTTTTAAGCAGACTAACGAACAACAATTCATTTTTATTTATATAGATATATATATATATATATATATATATATATATATATATATATATATATATATATATATAGATTACAAAATTCATGTACACAACCTACAAACAAAGGAACGTACAAAGTAAGAAAATAGAGTACATAGGTACTGCTTATTTCATAGGAAATCTCTTCCATTTATTATGAAACAAGATATAAGTATGGATAGGATATGTATTTTTTGGATTAAGTACTTTCCGATAGTTAAAATCACTTTGTACCTAGGTACTTAAGTATACTAAATAGTAAACGTACCTACCTATGACATAAGTGTCATAACTAACTTATAAGGTATATATGTACGTATGTATACCTTAGATATATACGTAGGTAAGTATTACAATAGTCCAATATGACTATGACCTATTTAATCGTAATGAATATAGCCTAGGGAGAAAAGAAAAAGAAATACCAGAGTTGAAATCCATAGATACAAATAAGTAAGTAACTAAATAATAATGTGTTGTCCAAAATATTTTATAAATTTTCACTAGAATTTCCATATTATTTAAATAATTACTGATCAATCCGGTTAGTGTGGTACTTTGGTGCACTTTTAAATATTTTTAACTATTAGGTACACAATGACTGCAAACGACCGATTGGCCGCGAAGACTGTAAGCTTTGGATTAAACGTAATAGGTCTAATGAAACCAGTCTACTGTGCATCAGTACAGTCGGGGAGAGAAGTGCCAGTGGACTAAAATATTTTATAAGAATTGCTACACACATAATCGGGCAGGCATTGTCGGTTCGGCAGTACTTGTCGAACAACAAAGCCGACAAGCAATTACTGCACTTATTTGGCTTAATTGGGCTCGTGCTGATCGGGTAGTTCATTCGGGTCGACACATCATTCGATTCGGTAGTATTTGCATTCATATTAAATTAATGCATACGGGAATTAACGCCAAACGTACCTTAATTTAATAATAATGCAACGCGATAGTTTAAAAGTATTTATTTGCATTCATCTGCAAATATTCGATTTTATCGCTCGGATGTGCCGATTTTTTCCGGTCCGATTATGTGTGTGCAACCCTTAGACAATGGTCATTATTTTTGCGGCTTTTTAGTTAATGACTTCTGAGGTGGATTCGATCTTCAATCATTAGTAGCGGCGTTATTGTATATACCTACATAGTTAGCGGCGTATGTAGGGCGTAATTAGGCCCACGGGTACCAGTCTATTGGAGATGCGGACGGGACGGGCGCGATTCTCTCGTTCACCCGCAACGCCTTAGTTTTGCATGAATTTATTTACTTATATGCGAAATTTAAAGTGATTAAATCGAGTAGTTAAAAAATCAAGCACTGAATAATCCAACAGTGTAAGACATTTATTTCAAGGTTACAGTAATCTTTACCCGCAACTTTTTAACGATGCTTGACTCGACTCAATCTTCTTATCTGCCACACGCCCTCGCAAGGCTACATATTCGAATATATAGTTCATTTGCTACATTGGTGTGCATGCCGTTGGCCCACCACAACGGCCGCGGCTTCTTAAAAGCCGATCAACGTTTGAAACGCTCGGATAGCAATTACTCTTCAATTTTGTAATAAGCATTATTTTATTTTAGGTATTATTTAAGTAGGGAATCCTGGACTGCGCCGAATCCAACTTGGCGCACGGGGAAAATACTACTGGCCACCATATGACTATGTGTGCAGCGCTAGCCCGTTATTTGGTAGATATAAACACAGGAGAGCAAAGACATTGCTGTTCTGTGGATATAAGCGCAATCGTAGCAATGATGAACTGATGCCTCTTATTTTTGATGATGACAGACATGCATGACAACAAGGTCGATTATGAGACAATTATGATGTTAAGCATTTCTGTTTGTACCCTCTCCCTCGCGCTCTATATGAAGAGCATACCTATAGAAATATGGGCTCTAAAAGGGGCGCCTGATACTATTTTTCAATCTAATTTAACTCTTTATTTGTTAACAATCTAGGGCGACCGGGACCTTTACTCCAAAGCGATACTACATACGTACGTAGCTAGTACCTGCGTTGCAGTGTCAAACAGCATTAAGGTGAAGTTAGAAGCAAATGACATTGAAGTGGCGCCCTCATTTAAAATAAATTGTTAACTCGTAAATGTTGTGAAAATTTCCATATTTCTCAATGTTAAGCACTAGATAACACTGCAAATAATTTTATGAACCACCGTTGAAAGTATTTACATTAGTCCGTCT
This sequence comes from Acrobasis repandana, assembly GCA_963576875.1. Classification (NCBI taxonomy): domain Eukaryota; kingdom Metazoa; phylum Arthropoda; class Insecta; order Lepidoptera; family Pyralidae; genus Acrobasis; species Acrobasis repandana. The sequence goes on from OY756238.1 coordinate 9,559,595, forward strand.
AGCTTGCCTCCGCCAAACGTGGCCACTTTTGGCGGAGGCAAGTTTTAAAGCTAGACGGATCACCAATAATAGTTTCAACGGCAGTTTATAAAATAATTTAAAGAGCTATCTAGTGCCTAACATTGAGAAATATTGAAATTTTACCAGTTTACAATTTATTTCAAATAAGGGCGCCACTACTGCTTGGTATTAACCTTAAACGCTACGAAATGTTGATAATAGTCTAATTTCACACTATCGGATGGCTTTCGTGTCATTTTACGAAGCGGTCTAGGACTGCATATCCGCCACCTGTACGTAGGTACGTGTCAGATTCTACCAAATTTTCAATCTAGTACTTATATGTATAATGCATTAATGAAATGCATTGCATATAGGTCAAATGTCATATCACTTTACTACTCGACTGTACCTTTCGTAGCCACTGCCGTAACCCAATATGCGTGGCGAGTCGTGTGTTGCGAACGTTGACTCGCCCTAAAAGACTTTCTAGCCACTATAGACAAACACACCCTGTAACAAGATATAGTTTTAAAAACTAAAACCCGACCAAAGCAAAATTCATAAATTATAAAAATTCTTTAATGTTATTTTTTTAAATCAGCCAAGACAGAAATATATTCTTTTATATTATTTAAGAATAATAGAGCTCTATTAAGGTGGAGGTATAGGCAAATGACCTTGAAGTGGCGCCCTCATTAGAAATAAATTATTAACTCGTAAATATGGAGATAATTTCCATATTGCTCTTCGTCATGCACTAGATAGCCCTTTAAATTATTTTATGAACCACCGTTGAAAGTATTTACATTAGTCTGTCTAGCTTTAAAACTTGCTTCCGCCAAAAGTGGCCACGGCAAGTTTTAAAGCTAGACGGATCACCAATAATAGTTTCAACGGCAGTTCATAAAATAATTTAAAGGGCTATCTAGTGCATAACGAAGAGCAATATGGAAATTATTACCATATTTACGAGTTAACAATTTATTTCACACTTCAAGGCCATTTGCCTATATCTTCGCCTTAAGTATTATTTTTCAACAATTCCAATTTGTGTATATTATAAATATTATTTTTTATATTTTTTTATTAATTAGGTACCATCTGCATCGTGCAAATATGAATCCAATTTATGAATTTGGCATCCCTAAGTCATACGAAAATTATACCAAACTTGGCATACCTAGTAGCTTATAAGCAATGCATCTATCAAGCAAGATAGAGCTAGTGGCCAAGAAACTCAAAAACTTACATCAAAAATCTTGGTGGCTTTATATAGGTACTTCTTAAATCCATCCTTGGGCTTAAGATGATACGTGGAGTCCAGGTGCTGCCCCCATTTAAAATGCTTAAATTATTTGAAAGGAAACGGAGATACCTATCATTTAAAATTTTAAGCCCTAGATAAACCTTGAAACTATTTTATGAACTACTGTTTACAGTTTAGGGTTGGATCTCATCTATCAGCACAGAAACTATTTTATGAACCACTGTTTATAGTTTAAAGTAAGAACGTTAAGCTTTAGTTTGCGTTTTTGCCAAAAGTGGCCGTTTTTCGCAAAAATGCAAACGAGGCCCTTGTCCTTTGTGCAAAGTATGTGATGTGAATGTAGGTATATTGTTTATGTTTTATGCGAAAGAAATTAAACACGGGGATTCGCCGAACGCTACAAAATATAAAAAACTCGTCCTTGTAAAAAACTGAACTTCAAGTTTTTCAAAGAGCAAGATTCTTACCTACTCATGTTATGAATAAACTAACTTTATTGTATTTATTGTTTTGTTAAGTAGGTACAACTAAGGACCAACATAAAAAATACATAAGAGTTTCCTTCATATTTTGACGGTTAAAACCAGTTATTTGCCTAGATTATATATATATATATATATATATATATATATATATATATATATATATATATATATATATATATATATATATATATATCAATTAAATAATCTTTGCATATATGTAATTTCTTTGAAATTACAAATTTTTGCCGAAATCTGACATGTTGTTTCAAAATAAAAGCTAGACCACCTACGTTTGTAGGGGAAAGTTTATTCTGTCTAGGGTAAGGAAGGGGTGTTAGATGCCAAAATCTTACACTAGGGTTGACCACTTACACCTACGCACGACCCACGAAAAACAATCATAGCGACATCTACTGCACTAAACGAGTCTCGCTTTAGTATCTTGTGTTTATTAAAATTAATAATAGATGGCTCTGACGTGAAAGATCGAAAACGTTTCGTTTCACGTTTCTTTTCTTCAGGTAATACATCATTATTATCGATTTGTAGAAAAGCTGGTTTATTTTGTCTAATTCATGACCGAATAATTTATTATATTTCCCTAATAACAATTAGGTATATGTTATTAGTGTCATATTGATAAAGTATTGATTTTATTTTGCAGGCGCATGCTCCGTTTCGTCCAAGATTCGTCAATCAATATCCCTTGACTTGACGTCCGAGTTTGACATAGAGTAGATGGCGTAACGCGCGCTAGCTCGTTTCCTTCCGCTTCTCGTTCCTTTTGTGACATTTTGCGAAACGTTCATCGTGTTTCATTGTGGAAATCACAAAAATAATTCACATTAGGGCATGGTCGGTAAAGTTTTTCGCACGAAAAACCGTGATATAAAATCTATAATCGTGGTTAAGTTTTTTTGTGCCAAGTGCAACTAAACTATCAAGATTCCGCCGATAAACCGAAGCCTACCCAGTGGGTGGCTTATTTTGGTAAGTGATTGCTAATTAACTCATAAATATTTCATATTAATACCTATTTATTGCTTAGTGATACATTATCGTCTAAACACAGTTCTTGCTGGTCAAATTGTTTGTGAAATTCGATAGCTGTTATGGTCTTACTTCCTGTTTAGAATTGCCAATTTTCTACATATTTGTTGGTTTTTACACGTTTTTTTCCATGATCGAAGACTAATAAGTAGACCTTGAGTGATAATTTACCAACCAATTGTGCAAACAAAATGTCTGAATCATGGGAGGTACTTATTGGTTCGTGGTGACATTTACGTCACCACGTAAGATATGGCAGATTCCTTCGCTGCAGATAAGAGAAAACTTACGTTACGTACTGAGTACATCTAGATAAATTAAGGAGCCTCTTGGCGATGTCCAAGATTGAGATACCTGATGATCTAACCTTTGGATGTAGATAAAAAATCAAGGTCTTACCTATTAGTAGTTGTTAGGTGGATGCAAAAATTCCAAACTTTGAATAATAAAAAAATTTCAACTATTTCGTTTTGATATCTCTTGGCATGTATACTTGATTCTAAGTTCATGGAGGTTTGATAAGTCTTGTTCATTCATACTTTAAATTTTTTATTTTAAATGACATTTCCTAATCCGGGTATTGCGATATTGCTACAAAAAAGCGCTGGTCTCAAGAAGTTAATAATGGTAAATAGCTAAAGGTTTTCTCTCACAAATACACATTTGTCCTTTCAGGGTTGGATCTCATCTATCAGCACGGAACAGCACTTACTTAGCGAGAGATAGCAACGGAACGCTGCAGCACGGCCCGTGCTGAGGTGTTCCGTTGCTCTCTCTGGCTCTAGCAAATGACGCTTCTGAGCGACAGAAAAGGATAGCAGCATAGGAAAGTGCTGTTCCTTGCTGATAGATGAGATCCAACCCTTAACATGCGATAGGTTGTTTAGGTCTTAATAGGAAACATCATTTCCTATAGACTACCTAACCCAAAACATCTGTCTTCTAAGACAGACTAATACCACGGATGAACAAATACAATAGTACAGATAACCCCATACAGAAAAGCGTACTCTGCTAAAAAGCCGAAATCCTGTATTATTTCTAGATGTCACTAGTATCTTACCCGCTAGCCATACAAAGGATGCTTGGTAGTTAGGCTGTCGGTATCCACGAAAAATCTGAGATGGCGCTTGTTTGTTCGTAGAGAATGAATGCTTATTAAAGATGCCGGCTATTCAAAATTAAGAGGCACCACTACAAAACTAACTTTTTTCGAACTAATAACTCCATCTAGCTACAACATTTAAAGTAAATATCAAAATATGCTCTTGTATTTGTTTGTCCCCGCAAATACTGTGTCTACTTGCCTGAGTAATATTTTATGATGTATATTCTATGCTTTTTTGTGCTAAACACAATTTTGTCTGATAATTATTGACTGACAGAAAATGGTCTTAGCATTAAGTCTACCATTTGTTAAAAGTATATTTTTATGTTGGGACAATAAAGTTTGCTAAATAAATAGTTAAAATATAATGGTTGATGGGCCAATTTATTTTGCACACAAAATAACATTTTATTTATTTTCTTTGTATAAACCAGGCTGGGTTATTCTGAACTGGATATTGTAATAGAACATTTAAAAAAGGTTGCTTTTATTTTTCTGTAACTTCAACATTTAAAAAAAAAATATATATTTTCCTGTAACTTTCCAATGAGGATAATGAAATGATAAAGCGTGTTTATTCAATTAATATATTGCTTATTACTTTATGTTGCATGGATGTTTTTTGTAAATATTTTATGTTACCAAACACGCTTTCTCATTTCTTTATAGGTCTGAGTTTTAACCGCAATGGAAAAGAAGAGGGATTCATTCTTCTTGCCAAACAAGAAAGTCAAGCCAGAAAAAGATGCAAGGCAACAGCAAAAGAATAATAGGCAAGATGCATTCAATAAGAATAGGGAAATTGAGAAAACAGGGTTAGAAAAGAAAGAAAAGTCAACGGAAGACAAAAAACCGTTTGACAAAAAAACATACAGATTAAAAAAGTACAGTAATAAATACAAGTTAGACCAATGGGAAGAACAGAGGAAGAAAAAGCTTTTAAGAGACTATTACAAAGATATTAAAAATGAAACAGCTACTGGATCTTACAAACCAAAGTCATTTGATGAGGACACTGTAGATTCCGGTCAGGAAGTAGGCAGATTCGTAAGGCATCCAGATGTTCTTGAAAAAGAAAATAAGATTAAGAAAAATAAAGATCCGTTCCAAAAGGCTAAAGAGCACTATAGCAAGGTCCAGCAAGAGAAATTAGAGAAGAAACAGGAGAAGGAAAAGGTAAGGGAGGAGAGAGCGCAGAAGTTGCAAGAGTATAAGAAAAAGAAGCAAGACAGATTTAAAAAGTTGAGTAAGAAGACCAAAAAAGGTCAGCCGGTTATGACAGGCAGGTTGGAATTGCTGCTGGAAAAAATACAGAAGGGATCAAACTAAAACCAGTGGTTGCTACACACTTATTCGGGGGAAAAGCCAATACAATTGATTGGGCTTGGCTTTGTTATTTAACAACTAGTGCCGAACCGACAATTCCGGCCCGAATATGTGTGTCACACATTAAATTTTTTTTATGAAATATCGTTTTGTGAAAGGAGTTTTTAATATTTAGAGAGCTCAATTTTGTTTGTTTATTTTTGGATAAAATGAAATAATGTTTTACGCATTGCCTAATAGCAGAAAGGAATTTTAATTAAATTGGTTTTACATAGTGCCAACATTGTATGACTAAACCAAGCTGGAAGAAATAGTATGATTGTGTCAGCTTGCTTGTCTTTCTATAACTAAGTTTTAGTTGTGGTAGAGCCACCCTACCAGCAAAACTCAGTTAGCATGAATGGGCCCGCTCGGGGGAAGTACCACACTCTCACAGAAAATCGACGTCTGAGTAGTAGCTTCAACGCTTCTATGCTTCGTTCGGTGAGTGAGAGAGCCAGAGATTTTTTTATGGCACTCGAAAATAAACTTTAAACTATTGGCATAAAGTGTATGTGGCTATGCTAAGCATTTTTTGTCATGTTCAAACATTTATGCACTTTATACCAATACTCGTAGTTTTAAGTTTATTTTCGAGTGTCATAAATAAATCCTCTTTGCTGCGCTCCTCAGCTGAAATGATGATGAATAAAGTTATTCCATGTTTTATAATGAGATAATTTAGGTCCAAACTAATCTTTTTTTTTATCATGTATTTAAAGTCTAATGACGATGAAATAAGTTTGTTCAAAGACAACTTAGTTATGTCAATAATAAAATTTTACGACCAAATGGAAGTCCTATAAACTCTTACATTCCCATTAGACTTTGCAATGACCATCACTAAGACTAATGAGTGTGCAAATAAAGCCCATTGTGTATGAAAATTAGTTACATAAGTCTTTTTACTTCATTTTCTCGCTTGGTTTTGTGTTGATCAGTATCATTTGTTGATTTGTGAGGAAGATTAAAGTGGAATACTTTGAATTTTGTAAGTTGATGTTTTAATACATGCCTCGGAATTGCGACTATCTAATAGCCTTGCACCATTTCACGTCTCTTAGTCAAATACTCAGTCTGAATGTATGCCGAAATATGAAGTCTGTTGGCTATCCATACAAATTGAACCGATCTGGTTGCATTTCCCCTTGTTCTTCATCACAGCGCGTAATAAAAAACAAAATTGTTGCTTATTTTTGACTTTCGCGGTCACAGTGTCTCTCAATGGAAGAACAGGAGTTCTCATTACTGAATTTACCGATTGATTTTGTTCTGAGCCAAGTGGGGTTTCTCGAATAACAATCGATGCGACTGTGGAGCTGTTCAAACCATGGCCCACCTACTATCGTGCCCCAGCTGCCCAACCCCTTGTACAATAGATGACCCAAATTCGGCTAATGACAGGGGAGTAAGTGTGGCCACACATTGATCCACACTCAATAATTTCAGCCTTTCCGATTAGCTAAGAAGGAGAAGTCCCTCTGTGCTTTTGTTTTGTTTTTCGTGTGTGTAAGTGGCTAGCACAGGTGTTACATTTTTCAAGCAGCTTAAAGGTATCTGACAGAGCTTGACGACTGCCACGATGACAGCCGGGACCAACGGCTTTATGTGCCTTTTGAAGCATGGAGCTCGAGAATTTTTTACGCCACTTTTGGTCATCTATCCAAGTGCAAACCCTAGTGCTGCCTAACATGCGCAAGCGCTAGTAATGTATACTTCCACCGAGCTCTGTGCTTTAGAGAGAAAGTTGTTTGACAAACGCACTTTTTACCGGGATAAAAAGTATGTGTTATGACTGGGCTCCTGAAGACCTCCAGAATCTAAATTTTGCTTCCGCTTCCTCGCACACAAATTTACTCTAGCCAAAGCGAGACAGCAAGCTGAGTGGGACGCGGGCAGCGCGGCTGGTTTACGCGTTGTTAGGTTTTTATCGTTTTATAAAGAATATTTAAGAGTTATTTAAAAAATAAGACATATGATAACTGCCTTATTTTTAATACAATTATAATCCAAAGTTACGAGGGCTAATTTATTGTATTTCTTGAATACTAGCCGTTTTAGTATAATTCGGAGGTGATTTGGAGGCAACTTCGCAATTTTTGGCCCTGGCCTTAAGACGAAACACAAAGGCCGTTTTTCCATACAAACGTAGTCCCCTGTTTCCTTCCTGGATAATGCCGGTAGAGTTATATTTTTTCCCCTGAATATCTATAGCCACTATAAGCATGTCCCTATGTTTTCATAAATTATTTATTAAAAGAGATATGAACGTTCAAAAACCGAAAAAAATGGCCAGATTTTCCGCTTTGTTCAAACATCCAGAAAACGAATTTGATTAGATTATATAAAAAAATTAAAACAGGAATACAGCTCAAGTCTTTGTTAATTCGTAATAAAAAAAAGTACTTATATAGGTTAAGTTTTGGAGAAGAAATCAGGGGACTACGAATCGTTGATTTTCTGTTCTTTTAATAGGTATTTTCAGTACAAGCTGCAGTATGTCTCTATCGCACTTGCTCGGTTGTAGTTCGGGCCCAGCGCGACAGCAATAGATTTTACAAATACCTATTAAATATATACATTTCTCTAGCCCTTGAGGTTTCCTCTTAAGTCCGCCATTTACATGTATTGTTATAAAGTTAAATAAATAAAAATAAACAAATATTTTGACTGTAGAAAACTAGATAAATAGGTATGCAATTTCATCAAAAATAAACCGGCCAAGTGCGAGTTAAACTCGCGTGGAGAGGGTTCCGTACAATTGATTGAATTCTTATAGGTTTTCCTGTAATCTACAAGCAATGAATTTTATTTTGTACTAGCTGTGCCCGCGACTTCGTTCGCGTGGTTGTTGGAACGTAATGTTATATAGCCTAAAGCCTTCCTCTATAAATGGACTACCCAACAAAAAAATAATTTTTCAAATCGGACCCTTAGTTCCTGAGATTAGCGCGTTTAAACAAACAAACAAACAAACTCCTCCGCTTTATAATATTAGTATAGATTTTTTTCAAAATTTTAGGCTCAGTAGTTTCGGAGATCAGGGGGGGAATGGTCAATTTTCGTCTTCTTTCATGAATAAAATCAAAAATATTCATTTTACAATCATAACAAAAATATATTTGAGATCCTCATAAGGAGCCCTTTCATTTGATATATGACACAGTAAGGTTTGCAAAACTTTTTTTTTAATTTCCTAATTTCCCCCCCGAAAATGACCCTTATTTAAAAAAAATATTTATTTACTTTGCACATATGCGTTTGGACAACATTCTATCAAATTTCACCTTATTCGGTCCAGTAGATTCGGAGCAAATTGGCTGTGACAGACGGACGGACAGACAGACGCACGAGTGATCGTATAAGGGTTCCGTTTTTTCATTTTTTGTACGGAACCCTAATAAAAAAAAACAAAATACTGCCGAAATCTGACATGTAGTTTCAAAATAAACGCTAGACTACGTTAATAAGGGGGGAGGGGGGACGACTAAGATAAAATATTGTATACTTACATATACATTTTTCTAAGTGCTTTAATTAAAATGAAACTGGCAAAATTATTTACTTTGTGTCTTAAAGACAATAAAACTTTATTGTAGTCTCACTCACTACAAATCTTTATAATATTATAATGCGATTAAATATAATGATATCATAACATTACAATAGTCGAACGATAACGACTGTTTGTACATTTTATTATGTCATGTAGGTAGTACGAAGAAAAATGTTTTATTATAGCACAATTTTGTATTTTTCAGACAACACATCGTCTGTCTTATAATAAACGCAGACTAACGGATAACTAATAAAATTAAACGACCTCTGTGGCGTAATGGTCAACATGCTAGTCAGTCAATCCGGAGGTTCTGGGTTCGATCCCCAGCCAGGGCAAGTTGGAAAATGGAATTTTTCAAATTGTCCTGGGTTTTGGGTGTCTATCTATGTATATGTATTTATTATAAAATATAGTATCGTTGAGTTTATATCCTATCTAGAGAATACCATCCCGAGCATGTTTTTCAATCCCGGGCTTACGGGATTTTTGAAGCCTTTTCCCGGGATCCCGGGCCTATCCCGGGATTAGACTATGTGGTTTCTAATTGGGCTAAAATTAAAAAACACGAGTAATTAAAAAAAATGTCTTTAATGTCTTTGCACAACACAAATCAGAATAATAATAAGAAAAGAAAAAATACTATACTTTTGCAAGAAATTAAAAAACAGCACAAAATAACTATTTAGAATTTCGAAAATATAATCGCAGAAATATCAAAGCATCCAATATTTGACTTCCGAGCCTGCTTCGTAGTTTATTGCCAACATAAGCAGCAGCTGAAAACGCTCGTTCAGCTTCTACACTGGTTGGAGGAATAGACAATAGATACTTATATGCTGTTTCTAAGTGATATCCACGAACTCCTCCATTTTCGAACAGGCTCATTTCACGTCTAATACTATTTGCCAACCCCAATTCATTTTGTACTTGTACTTCAGGATCTGGGGATTTCATACTCTTGTTAATTTCCAGCTGTAACTTTTCCTTTAATGTCAATTGGGGTTGGGAGGTTTCTGACCTTAGCTCCTCATCTGTTTGTGATCCTGACCTTGCTTCTTCTTCCGTGTTATCTCGACTATTAAGTCTTTTAACAATACTCTTGATTTGCTTCCTCACTGAAGCCTGTGTCGGAACTGGAAATAAGTCGTGCCATTCCAAATCCGATAATAACTGATTTTCATCATCCATTCGTGGATTTTGTAAATAATTTAACACGCCAGTTAAATAATCAATTCGTCGTTGCTTTATACGTTCCACTAAGGATGTTTTTTTGCTTTTTGTCGTAATGTATTAAAATAATCTAGGCAAGGTTATTTTCAAGGCGCAACGGACTACGGAATACAAACTAGACTTGTTTGTGGCAATCCCGAAAATCCCGAGATTAGCCAAGTACAGTCCCTGGATTTTCGGGGCCAGAAAACGGTCGGGATCCCGGGATCCCGGGATCCCGAATCTCGGGATCCCGGGACTGTACTTGGCTAATCCCGGGATTGTATTCTCTAATCCTATCCCATAACACTAGTTAAAAACTTACTTTGGGGCTAGCTTAATCAGTGTTATTTGTCCCTAAAAATATATAGATTTATTAAAAAAATATTGTATACGTATTTTTTATATTTTTGTGATTAGCAAATAAACAAAGGGAGCGCATTTTAAGGGTTGGGACACATCTGTCTTAAAAGGATAGCCGCATAGGAAAAGCTGTGTCGTGCTGACAGATGTGTCCCGACCCTAAGGCGGTGATCCCACTGCACCGCGCACCGTTGCGGAGCGCGGCGCGGCTGATTTTGAACATTGTATGCAAGTAGCTCAGTTTGTATAGAAAACACGCCTACTCCCACCCACTGAAAACGCGTCACCGCGCAGGAGCGTCAGTATGTAGAAACCGCGCTCCGCGACGGTGCGCGGTGCAATGGGATAACCGCCTAAAACACCGTTCCCGCAGCACGCGCCATTTACTGCACTCGGCTCGGCACTGATAATAATAGTGATGATAATAGAGTCGTATCTTTCTTTCACTAATTGTGATATCAGATCAGGGGTTTACTGAGTTACCTACTCAGTAAAACCCTGATCTGATATCACAATTAGTTGTAATGACAATCACATTACTTTGTCAAATTATGTTTATGATGGTATTAAAATGAGACGAGTGAATCACGCCCTTCAGAATCATTTGCCTGACATGATATTTTGTCATCTTTATTTTTTATTTTATTAAAACAAACAGAATACAATCATATACAGGACCTAATAGGTATATCTTATAACATATCTGTTCTAGACTATACTTCAAAACTATGTGTTAACAGTACATCTGTGGTTTATGAACTTCCGGGAACCACATGGCTGTAATGTAAATAAACTTTATTTATATTATAGTCGTGTGGTTCTCGGCAGAGTATAATAGAATAGGACTACTCTAAGTCTTCTCGTGGATGTCGTATAAGGCGACTAAGGAAACACAAGCTAAACAAACCTTTTAAACATCAATGAGACCTCTCCAACCCGTCTGGCCAGCGTGGATAGTGTAGGCCAAATCCTCTGACTGCTCTGGCCAAGTATGGCTCTGGTAGTACAGAGAGGGTCGTGTCCTCCAGTGGAGACTAAAAAAGACCTGATGATGATGATGATATACTTTATTATACATCTATTTGGCATTGAATGAACTAGTATTGTTCACCCCCATAGTCAAACGTTCTACGATGTTCCACACTTTTTTGTGACGTCATTTGGTTCGTGAAACCATTAGTCAAACGCAAACTACGGTTGTATACGTAATACTACGTCTATAAAAGTGGCCGTGTGTCCTTGAATAGGACCACTCTATCTCTTCCTGTTTCTAATAGAATTATGAAATGGGAAAAGGCCTTAAATTTACTTAAATACAACTCGTATAAGAATTAAAAAAATACACAATAGTAAATATTATCTCCTGCTTGGTAACATTGGTAACGGAACTACAATGATAAACAAAAATCGCAATGACGCAACCATTATCCACTATCGGTTTAAGACTAAACGTAACCTGACCTCCCAACTGGGCGCCAATGTAAAAATCGGCGGTAGATAACTTTAATTAGTTCGGTGGTGACAATCCGTGACCCTAGCCACTGCTGAAAGCAGTGATGGTGACGTCAATGGTCATCAAGCATTACTGCGTGAATGCTTGTGCGTGTCTGTCCCATCGCCCGTGGATATTGTGGATTTGAGAAGTGAATCACGGAAAAGATGAGACCTTTTTTGTGTATCTGTGAACGTGAACCAAAATAATTATAGTTTTAAGTTTTCGTGAACTTGTGTGGGTTCGCTTTTCTGGCAATTGATTTGTATGACGTCTACGTAAGCTCACTCCAATCGAGTTTCTCAAAGCGGAACAATGTTTTTTCTTCTGAGGTGTTGCCCTACTTGGCAAGCGCCTGTATCCGCGGAGATGACTTGCGAGGTTCAATTATAACATTCAGTCAGTTGAGGTACTCATTGATTTGTATCATCGTCATTTTTAGCGTCCTTTCGAACGTTGCCAAGTAGACTCACGTGTGACCGGCAGGCCACGGCGAATCAAACGGCGGTACCAGCGCTGGGTGCGTTCGGCTCTCCAGACGTCACTTTTATTAAGATCTTTCCTCGTTTGAAAACATCGTGCAGTACTTGCAGTAGGCTTGGTGAATCTATGGCCGTAAATACTCAAATCCAAGCAAGGTATCGTTGTGATACCTTGCTTTGATTGGATAGCACTCACCTGACTTGAGAAGCAATCCCATCATCCATAACCAAGATATTTTCGCCGCTCGCACGATTGCTTTTGATATTAATGGACAAGACATGTGTGAAAAAGCTGATGATGCCCCCTGCGTTAATGTTGAGTTCGGCCTGAGGGTTGACTAAAAGCAAAAATCTTACTTGAATTACATTACGGTTTCTCATTCATCCTGCCTCGATTTGTTGCAATGAAGCTGAAGTGGCTGGAAATTTGACTCTTGCACGACTGTCACGCACGTGTTAACGCTATCAATTGCCGTGAACAGTGTTTACATACAGCTACGAGTATTTGCAATCTCGCCTTATCATTTGTAAGATCAATCAGTTGAGCTGTTTTTCCTGTCTCTAAGAGAGACTTACATGATCGTTTTTCGCACTACGCTAATCTTTGAAGCAAGATTAGCCCACAAGAAGTAGGGTTGGATCTCATATATCAGCACGGAATAGCACTTTCCTATGCTGCTATCCTTTACTGTCGCTCAGGAGCGTCATTTGCTAGAGCGAGAGAGAGAGCGCTGCAGCGCTCTCTGATCTGAATCTGATCTTTTAGAACTGGCAAATCTCTACACCACGATAAGGCGACAAAAGCCTTCTAGTGAATTCGTGCGAAAGAGATGTTATATAAACCATCTAACATTCCGTTATGTCGTGGATGTTACTTAGCAAAACGAAGACAGGAATGAGCGATTGTTCATACCTGTCTTCGTGTTTGACTCTTTACACCACATTACACAACTGGTGAGATGGAAAGACGTTGGAATGCCTAAACACCGTGCTGGGGGCATAGTGTATAACCATTACATTGCAGTTTTTTCAGAGTAATTTAAAAAAACTATCACAAATAGAGACAAGCCCTAATTTTTGCATACAATTATGGAAGTACGAGTTGGAAAAGAAAGACCATATACATACATGCATATAATCTTTGAAGGGCTCTGAAGAAGAGTACAAAGGCATGGTGATTTGACATGGCATTTAATGGTATGGCCTTAAAGGTTATACGTATAGGTCGCGCTCTTTGCCATCATTAGATGTCATTATTATCTCCACAGTCTCCCTAACACGTGACCTACTTAACGTGTTCTTTGGCCTCGTGTCATGAACCTCTCGTATTTACTCTAGTAATGAAGAGCGTAATGTCATATAAAATAATTAACTTTATCTCACTAGCGGAGCTCGTGGCAACTTGTTATCTCTGGTTATAATAACTATAAAGGGGAATGTTTTTGTATTTTGCTATGAAAATTCGGAAATTGTATTTTTATAAAAGTAATAAAGTAGGCAAACGTCTTCTTACAACCAAGGATGCTCAAGATCGTGCGAAGTGGAGAAGGAAAAGCCGGAAAGCGGACCCCGGGCTTCGCAGCGTTGCAGCTGTGGATGCAACTGGGATTACGCTGAGATGAGAGAGAGAGAGAATAAAGTAGGCAAACATTTATATGGCTGACCTGATAAGTGGTAGCGTTTTTTGAATCTTAGTCTCTGGGGAAAACCTATTAACTCATTGATGGACACACCATACATAATAGAAATAACAATTGATTACGTCTATAGGCGTCCTACTGTCCTCCAAAGTGTTATGAACCAGATTCTGATTGATTTTCTCTAGTAAAATGTGTATTTTCATGATGAATTAATGTGCTAGACTTAGAAAGACGTCTACCTTATGTGACTTATGTCATTCGACTGCTGAAAAACGCGCCGTACCGTACCTATACACACGGTCGGTGCATTTTTTAGCAGTCGGAAGTAATTCATACTCACGTCATAGTTTTATACAACCAAATTTCAACAACTTCGTCTTTGCGAAATAAACTTCCGAAGTCCTTTTTGGAGTATTACTATCAAGAGTAAGTAAATAATTGATCGAAAAGGCTCAAGGATTTATTTCGTTACGAAAAAAAATCTTCATACGTCGGAGGACAAAATATATTATTATGTTGAAAATACGGACAAATTCGCAGGCAAGAGCTAGTTGTATTATGTAACAAGAGGCAAAGAAAGATCGGTAAATAAATTAATATCGTGGAATCTTCTGTTTATTTCTTAATTCCTTGATAAGGTGCTGTTTGTTTGGAGCACTGCAGAGACTTGTTGGTGCCACGAATCTAGATTGCATTCCAAGATAATTTTATGTCTTGATTCAATAGAAAATTAAGACATTGTTTTCTTATACATCGCGTCAAACAACGCGCGACGAGACTATTTCAAATCAAATTCTTAGTTAGCCTAGATGATAGATCCTCCTTTTCTTCTCCATTTCGCACGGCTCTCGGCCTCGTCTTTTATGTGTATGTGACCATTGGCACGCATAAGAAACACCCTTGGGGATGGCAAGCCAGCGATTCTTAGGTCTATCCCTTCTGCAGGGACGGACCCAGTGAAAGCGGCATGGCAGGACTTGACCTTCTTCTTCGTCTTTCCTTTCTCCCACTTTAGGTAAGGTCTTCTATTCTGGATTGTCAGTGCGTTTAGATTAAATTTTGTCATTGTTGGGGCCATGCTCGTCCACCACGTGGCAAGACTTGACCAAACCAGCATATTTATTTCACTCCTTTTTTGTATTTCGTCTGCACTTTCAAGGACATAAAGGCTGCTGTGAATGTGGTCACCGCGAAACTTCACTCATTTAACATAGCATTTTCAAAAAGTCTACGTAACTATACCCTTTCTACATAAATACGCTGCCTAAAAGCGAATTTGCCTCATTATCTATTGACCTGAATCTTCCGATCGCCTACGCCTAAACCCCCGTATTAGGGCCGCCCGGGGTACAACCCACCCCAAACGATAAGTACATACGAAGGCTGACATTGTAAATCATTGAACGAGCAAGCGAAGTTCACAGAGTCTACATACCTACTTCTTTTGCCGTGCCTTATCCTATTATTTGGGGTCGGCCCGCCTCGTACCGCGGCGCCAGAACGCTTTATCCCGGGTTGTCTGAATGTTAAGTTGTGCCTGCTTGGTATCCTTGTTTACAGTAGTCGACCACGTGGAATGTGGTCTCCCTTAGCCTTATAATTCTTGCTGAGAATGGCCAAAGCCCTTTGAGTTCCTTCTCCGAGTCTACATACGCGACGATAAATTCAAGTATCTTTGAAGCTTCATTTATTTAATAGGCGAGTAGATGAAGTTAATAATTTTTGTTTTTTTCTATTAAATAAAAAAATCACCAATCCACCAAGACCTAAAGCACGAGCAACGATATACGACTCATATCTCGTAGACCATTCGGGCTCATTGCGACGACTGTACTGCATTGTACGAGAATATTCCGATGGACAAGTGGTTTTTCAGATGGATTAACTCAGAGGTAGATAACAAAGACCTCATATCCGACCCTAATCTGCCTGTTTTTGGCTCTGATCTCCCGCTAAAATACTGGTCCCAGATAAATAGATGCCGAACTTCACAAGGAAGATGTGCAGGTGGAAATATGCAGTAGATCCCAATTACTGTTGCGAAAATATACAATCTATGTTACACCTTACTGACTCTTGCCCAATCTTGTCCACTGAGGATAACAAGAAAATTCACATCATTCAGTGTTCACATCGAGAAGATTTTACACTTTCACATGTTACTGAATACTCTATACCCTACATATACTTGTTACTGTGTATTGTCAGTTTTGTGAACCTAATAAAAAAAAAATACACGAAGCCGATAGCGACATTACTGAATGGATTGACAGCCTTCCATTCTGACTTTGCTGCATATATTGAAAACCATTATTAAATAAACCCAAATAATAATAATAATAATGCTTTTTAAAATCCGCGTTAGGAATAAGACTAAGGGATAAAGAAAGTGTATGTATGTATGCAATGCATTTTATAGTAGACATAGATGTCCAATAGTTAGTCCGAAAATAACGTAATGTTCCTGAATACGGGGGGAGTAGTGTTAGGGGTCGAGCACCGCCCCACAACCCCCAAACGGTAAACACACGAAGGTTATCGCTATCGATCCAGGAAACGCGCAGAGTTCACCAGTGCAGTACATGTGCAATGCGCACATTGCTCCCCAGTCCCCACTAGTTGCATCGGGATATTCCGAGCTTACAGAACGCAAGCGTTGTATGGAAATAGCCGGGCACTGTTTACACTGATTTATTAGTAATGGCAACGATATGACATCTCCAATACTCGTGTATGGAGATGTTTTTAGGGTTCCGTACCGCAAAAGGAAAAAACGGAACCCTTATAGAATCACTTTGTTGTCCGTCCGTCCAGAAACGCGTGGAGGTATCAAGCTGAAATACATATCAAATACTCAAGTCTACTGTCCCTTGGAGCTGTGAAAAAATCAAACTTCTAAGCCAACGCAATCAAAAGATACAGCCGATGTCGCAAAATTTTCGACACTCCCAAGGGAATTAAAACCTACAGGAAGGGTATGAGGGTACTTCCCGTGAACTCAGAATATTAAAATTTGGTACAAAGCAACGTCCTATTATAGCACAGATAAAGAAAAAATTGCGAAAAGCATAATTTTTAGTTACACCATATAATAAAAATAGTTTTAATAATTTTAAACTTATATACCTACAGGTTTGTACAGAACCCTCAGTGCGCGAGTCGACTCGCACTTGGCCGGTTTTTAGGGTTCCGTACAAAAATGAAAAAACAGGAACCCTTATAGGATCACTCGTGCGTCTGTCTGAACGTCCGTCTGTCACAGCCAATTTGCTCCGAACCTACTGGACCGAATCAAGTGAAATTTGGTGGAATGTTGTAATCCTATTACCCAAACACATATACGCAAAGTAAATAAACATTTTTTTAAAATAAGGGTCATTTTCGGGGGACAAATTAGGAAATTAAAAAAAAAAGTTTCGCAAACCTTACTGTGTTATATATCAAATGAAAGGGCTCGTTATGAGGATCTCAAATATATTTTTGTTATAATTGTAAAATGAATAGTTTTGATTTTATTCATGAAAGAAGACAAAAATTGACCATTCCCCCCCCCATGATCTCCGAAATTACTGAGCCTAAAATTTTGAAAAAAATACAAAATATAGTTCATTGCTTGTACATTACAGGAAAACCTATAAGAATTCAATCAATTGTACGGAACCCTCTCCACGCGAGTTGAACTCGCACTTGGCCGGTTTTTTTTTTGTATAACATCAAAGTTGCAATATTATGACAATAACCATTATCCATGGCAAAAGTGATCTTTTAGGCATGAAACACGTCAAACGGACGCCCAGGACGGGCTCAGTCCGTCTCTGTCACAAACCTTACGTGCGATAGAGATAGCTGTACCCGTCGCGGGTCACGTGTCTCTCGCACGTAGGGTTTGTGACAGTCGGGACGTCCGCTTGACGTATTTTCAAGGAACCCTAATAATGAAATAAGCGCAAAACAACACAGAAGTAAACAAACATGTTATCATCAATAAATAATTCATGGCTGATTGATGAATACGTCAATAAATATTGAAGCCCCGTGCCCCACCCGTGGCCCCACCGAATCACGTTTCGGGACTTGCCTCGTAAATATTTATCATTGTACTATCTCTTCCGAGAATCATTAGTGTTTGCTTTACTGTGTTTATAGGACGAGGTTACAATAATATTCTATATCGTATAGGAGTTTGATCTCATTTAGGCGATGATCACACTGCACCGCCCTCCGTCGCGTAGCGCGTGGCAGCAGATTTTAACATTGTATGCAAGTATCTCAATTTGTATAGGAAACACGCCTAGTCCAAAGTCCAACACACTGACAATGCGTCAAAGCGCGGAAGCGCGTCCCGCGCGCAATTTCTGCCAATCTGCGCGGTGCTAGCCGCCGGCTATAACACACTGCTCTGACGATCGACTGTATGTAATGGAATATTTGGCCCGGGGCCGTCGTACACTGCCGCTCCGCGCGGAGAAGCAGATCGAACCGCTAGATGACGCAGATCTGCGTCTCCGTCGCCGCGCGCTGAATCTGCCGATCCGCGCACCGCGGCGGGGCTTGTGGCTAGTGGGGAATCGCCTTAAACCCGCGAGATTTCTGCTTTTTGTAGATATCGAAAAATGGTGTGCATCAGAATGACTGACCAAAATCACAGATCACTTTTAAAGTATTACTGAAATTTAATACCTATTTGGTACCAAATTATTAATTGAGAAAATAAATTTAAAAAGTGGGCAGTGATTCTGACGTCTGAATGGCTGCCCACATTTTGGATTTCCACGAAAGGGCTTCGAAATTTAAATTTGCCTTTAAAAAACTTCACTACCTATTTAGTACCTAAACATATCTTTATTTCACATTTTTAGGGCAAAGAACAAACATTTTATCAGATTTTATTTGTTTACTATGGTTAACTAATAACAGAAGGTAATGTCTGTCTAGTTTTTTCTTTTTATATTTCATCGTCATCTCTTCAGTCAGTCAGTTTGTTACTTATCTGTACACAAGACGCACCAAAACATATCGATAAGTTAAATGTGAAAATTTAACATGTCGCGAACAAAAAGAAAACATTAATATCAAAGAAAGTCGCGTATTATTTCAAAGCTAGAGCGCGGAATTCCAAACAAAGACTTGGGAAAAGAATATGGTGTATCACACACACTCAACAATTTCAACCATTTGGAAAGAGAGGGAAAAAATTCACTCTTAATGGCAAAATTTTTTTGAAAATGAAACGACCCAGAACCACGAAGCATACGAAAGATTACCTACACAATTAATAATACCACTTCATAAGAAAATATTTTGTACCTTGAGAACATCACCGGTAGTTACAACTATCGGTTTTCACGACTAAATATGAGAAGTCATCGATGTCGTTATAACAGATTTTGACTGTAGTTAGATTTTGCCTTCATCCCAATATGTCCAAAATGTTTCTTCCAGAACCACTGCGTCTAGTCTAGCCCTTGAATTATCAAAACAAACTTTGCGCACGTACCTATCTAAATAGGCTATAATTAAACATAATTAAACAAATGTGTAACGCGTAGTACCTACTTACTATCACTAGCGATTAGTGTGAATTGTCCTCGCGTTCATCTCGTGCTGTCCACGTCACCAAAGCGGTTAGCTCTAGTATGACTCCTCCCGTCTTCGCCTTCCCCCATTACATCAACATTATCTCAAATGATAACTGGGCCGTCAAGTAAATCTGACTCCTGATAATACCACGCTTAAATACATGAGACGGTCGCCATTTTTATCAGTTTGCCACCAACGTCTGACAGTGACAGCTCCGCGTTTGAAGTTTAATTTCGTTTCGAAAAGTTTAAATTTTCTCTTTTGATCAGCTCGCTGATCGTGTTCGAGTTGAAGTACCAACGAGGTTTTATTTTAGCAACAACCCCAGAGGTTGTTGCTTAGAAGTTTATAAAAGCTTTGAGAATTACGCTATACAGGGTAAGATTTTTTTCAAACATGCCTCATTCATTTATCGGATCGATTGCGTAAGACATTTGGATGTAACTTTACATCATATGTATTTTCGATTCCTTTTATTTTACCATGTTAGTTGATTTCATTATTCTGTTCTCTGCTAAACTTCTCTGCTACTAAAATATTATTTTCCCCTTACAGCATTTATGTAATTATAATTTTATATAGATTACATTTATTTAATTTATGTATAGGGTGCGGTACGAACTTAGATCATTTATGATCTAAGGGTACGAGTGATATGGAGGTACAAATATTTTGATATGAAGCTTGAAATATGAAAAAAATACTCATTTTTCTATAAATAAATAATCCGCATATTAGCATATGCAATAAATTTTAGTTAGCAGTACTATTACCTGTTTTATGAATTAGCCAATCTACGCGTTCCTTTATTCGTATGATCTAAAACAAAAATAATACTTGTCAAATATGAATTCAGTTATGTCAATAACTCAATATTTGTTATTATTAGCTTCGTTTCTCATTGACGTCAATACGTTTCTGAAGGTAAAGTTTATTTACAAAAAATTTTGTTCGCATAGATACATAGATAGATAAATCGTTTATTTGTGAAAACTGCACATACACACTCACACACAAAAAATAAATGAATGATAATATTACGTTATTTACATACAGATTTTGTATCCATGCGATCGTATGTATGCTGCAGCAGCACAAAAAGGTCGTAGGCTCAGCGAAAATATTGCTCAAGGAGAAATGCGCTGATTTTTAGCTATAACCTTAGGTAGGTGCAAGTGCGATCATTTGTGAAAATTGATAGGTATACGTGTTAAATACAATAAAAGATACGAATGCAAAGATTTATTTTTTTGGACTAATTTCATATCTCAATAGACATTTATGTTTTAATAATAATAGGAATTTATTAACGCCTAATAATTTTATGAACTACTGAATCAACTTCTAGCATATGGAGATACTTAAAAGTTTTTTAAATCCAAGCCGCCTAGATATATGCTCTAAGGCGTAAGGTGGTCAACTTCTGGCGAAAACAGATTTGAAAGCTACAAAAAACGATTTTTCGTCCAAAAATCGTTAGTACTATCTTCGTTTTTGATGTAAGTAGTAGTAAGTAGTATTTCTAAAGATTGCAGCCTCATTTTCATTTTAGTGCTAGACTAGCTTCGTCCAAGTTGATATTATTCCTATTTACTTCACCTCCACTCTTCATCCTGCTAAGTCTAGCAGGAAATAATGTCCACCACGAGTAGCTAGTCAGCTATGCGTGGACATTGGACATTATTCTCTATTGATTTACTTATCATAATTCAATGTATTGACTTCACCTCCACTCTAGATCCATGAACAAGCCCTTAACATCAAAACAATAAAGCTACATGCTTTATGGTAATGTTTTCTGTTATGTCAGCGACCGCGATAATAAAACCCCCATGACCTTGCCCGTGGTCTCCCGCGGTTGAGTCAACACGGCGTTCGCGTCTCGCGGCGCTAATGCGTCATATCATAACTGTTTGTTTTTCCACAAAAGGCTCTTTCACCGGCAATTTTACTCGAGTTATTTTTGCGCATGGATGCAAATGTGACAAGAACCGTGTATAGCTTTGCCTAACTGAAAAGCTCTGTTATATACAGGGTAACTTTTAATTAACTGGCAACATTTTTGGAGCAAGTTCAGTTTATTGTACTGAACTACTTTCTATAATTTTTTGACGTGACAACGTCTTATAAATTGGTTAGCCGGGTGACACTTCAAGAAACTGCGTTACGCTCCGCTCACGTTATGCGCGAGTGAGAGGCACGCGTCCCTTCCACTCGGGCATGGTTAGCCCGCCTAAGAGCGAGAGAGACAGACATAAAAAGACTTGTCACGTAAACCTTTCGCCCGTATACCGACTTTACAGGCAACCAATTTTTTTTTATTAAAAATCGATAAAAAATTTTCGTTCTCCCATACAAGTCAGCGCTCAGCCAAACGGATTTTGTATTTTGTAGAGAAATATGACTTATACGAGAGAAGCATAAAATATCACGGACACTTTCTGGTTTTGGCTGTTGCTTTCGACTTATTTCATCACACCACTTACATATGCAAACCTTATTAATGTAATACAATATTTAAAAAAAAGATATAGTTACGACTGTTATGTTAAGATATACATACCTACGTTTCGTGGTTGCGAAAACCAATAAATCAAATTCGTAATGAAATAAAAAAATCATGAAGGGCATACAAGGCACGATTCTGGGTTCAACCTATTTGCGACCCCATAGTTTATTTGTATTTACCAAAGACAAGATATCTCAAAACTGATGATTGTTTGTAAGTGATTCAACCGGTACCTTGGCTAATTAATTTAATGTAAACAACCCTCCCTATCGCTTTAAATTAATTGGTGGGTAAAGTAGTTTGTAGGGTAAACTACTCTGCTGGATAGTCTGGTCATTGGCTTTAAATGACATCATTTAAAGCCATATGACAACAAAGAATATGAAGCAAAATTGATATGAAAACAGGACAAATTAAACATAGTTTTATGACCTAATAATCAATATATTGTTGAGTTGTCCTATTATTAATTTAAGGATATGATATCAATTGACCTAGTAGCAACAAATTAGTTTTATTGGTTCATTATTTCATTTTTTGGATTTCAGGAAAGTATAATTCTTGACTAATTAACTATAAGCTGGCTGATACATTTTTATCTTCTGTATTAGTTTTAAACTTTCAACACGTGTAGTTGTATTTATTAAGTATGTGACAGTGACGGTTTGCCTCTTAATAAGAGAGGCGTGGTATATATTCAATTTAACCGCCCTACTGTGCCGATTAACGCCGGCCTGAATAAGTGTAGAAACCCTTACCTACCTCCCTTAGTCGCCTTTTACGCTTGTATTATCTTACCCCTTTTTGCGGTGCCTGATTGAATGTCATTTTGTTGTCCTCAGGGAGCACCGGGTGAGTCCGGCGCGACTGGCAGTGCCGGGCGAGACGGAGTTGTGAGGCGATCGGACAGGTGCCGCCCGCGGCCCGCGCCGCGCTGCTGGCGCCGCGCGCTCAACGTAGACCCGCCCTGGCTGCGGCACGCCATCGCCCGCTGACGCCCGCCCTCACCCGACACGTGAGTACAGCTGCTGTAGCAGTGCAGTGTGCGACAGGTCCCCCCCTCCGCTCAACGTAGACCCGCCCTGGCTGCGGCACGCCGATGCCCGCCCTCACCCGACACGTGAGTACAGCTGCTGTAGCAGTGCAGTGTGCGACAGGTCCCCCCCTCCGCTCAACGTAGATCCGCCCTGGTTGCGGCACGCCGATGCCCGCCCTCACCAGACACGTGAGTACAGCTGCTGTAGCAGTGCAGTGTGCGACACCCCCCCCCCCCCCCCCTCGCTCAACGTAGACCCGCCCTGGCTGCGGCACGCCATCGCTAGCAGACGCCCGCCCTCACTCGACACGTGAGTAGCAGTGCAGTGTTGCGACAGGTCTCTCTCTCTCTCTTATCTTATCTTATCTCTCTCTCTCTATTCTTATCTCGCGTTCCCGGTTATGCATCCTCAGCTGCGTCGCCATAGAGCCCAGGGTCAGCTTCGGCATGCTTGGTTGTGAGACCATTGGCATGCATATCATCCAAGCCACTGTATCTTAGGTCTACCCATTCTACCGGGGCCGCATGGCTAATTTCCGCAGGGCATGGCCTTACCAGCGTAAGCGACTCTTTTTTAATTTGTTTGCTATGTCACAGACATGGAGTCTGTCGCGAATACGGGAGCTGTGAACTCCCGACACGTGAGTACAGCAGCTGCTGTAGCAGTGCAGTGTCGGACAGCACCTGATGGCTTGGCAACTCTCCTTTAAAGTTAATTTATTGACGCCTAGAAGAGAGAGATCACATCCCATCAGTGGGATAAGTCGTACAGTCCGTTCTTGATCCTTTGGACTTTTTATGTCTTCTCAGTTTACCGCGTTTCCAGTGAAATCTTTGACTGTGCTGCTTCGAAACCCGGATTACGCTTCCCCCTCTTTCAAGGCTGATATGTATGTCTATTGTGACTTAAGGATGCTGAATACCTGGGAAAGCGTAGAAGAAAAATCCGGTACGGTTTTATGACCGGTCGCCGCTCTATATCGTCCCTTCTTGGGATGCAGTTCTTGCACGAGATGTCCTTTAGTCATCTTTACGACATCCACAGGACAATATGGCGTGGTCCTATTATAGTGTTGGAAGCCACACGGCTTTGTTATGTGTATAAAATAAAGTTTTAAAAACGTATGTTTGTAAAGGACCATAACTAATGGGTTCTTTTCCTCCACAGCTGACACTTGTGGACTAGCGCTCGTTGCCGGTGCCCGGTCGCCGACGATACCTGACCCCGCCCCTTCCCCCCGCCGCACCCGCCGCCGAGGGGAGCTCGCCTCTGATTGGGAACCGTAGCATTCAGGAAACATGAAGGTCAGTAATAGGTAGACTACATTATCTGTGCCAAAAAATCGTCATTGTGTCTTTTTCCATAAATTACATTAAGAGATTAACTTCTTAAATGTAAAAGGTGAGCCTTAACTTTTGAAAAAATAAAGTTAATAGTTCTTTATTTATAGATTGCAGGAAAACCTATAAAAAGGTAAAAATTATATGTGGGCAATTCTATCTATATTTAAGAGCTACGCTCTTGTCGGTGGAGTATGAATTATCTTCTATTTGTCTCTCTCATCTGCCAGTTGTTATACTTCGCTGTGGGCCAATTATGGGGGTAAATATCGAAATTAAAGAAAAAGATCAGCAAACTATGTCGTGTCAACTGAAAGGCCTTGTAAAAATCTCAAATATTTTTTTTAAATAATTTTACTATAAGTATTTTTGAAGTTATTTAAGAAAATAGGCGAAATTTGACCACGCCTCCTTGTGTCCGAAACTACAGGGCCTAAATTTTGAAAAAAATAAATACAGAAAATAGCTTTTATCTCAAAAAAACCTATGAGAAGTACGGAACCCTCTTCGCACGAGTTTAACGCGCACTTGACCAGTTTATTTACGAGTTTGTTTTGCCCTCTCTGTACTACCAGAGGTATACTTGGCCAGAGCAGTCAGTGGATTGATTGCTCCTGCAGCATCGAAATAATAATTCTCTAGAATCGTAAATAATCCCGAAAAATCATTCCACGCGATATGTACCGCGGCGGGCGGGGCTTAAAATATGAACAGCGCGGCGCGACAGTTCGCCGTGACACTCGAGTCGTGCAGTTGCGTCGCAATAAGTTTCTTTTGAGAATATTGTTGTGTTTTTGCGATAATCGATTCATTAAAAAAAGGCCGTCATGTGCCGTGAAGTGGTGTAGAAGCCATACAGACATGAAAATTAGTTATTAAAAATAAAGTAACACGTAAACAAGGTTATTTATTTTAGCGTAGCGTACTGCATTAGGTACCATCCGCGCGTTGTTCCTCACCGCTCGTTGCGTTGACTGCCCCACCCGACGACCGACGACGACGCGTGACCTTGTCGCGACCAATCGCATGCATCTTTGTCTATGTGTGCGTTCGAGTGTTTCGTTGTAATTACTGTTCGTTTGTTTGCGTCAATGGAATCAGAATCGAAGCGGTGAATGTAGGAGCGTTAGATCTCTAGAGAATTATACTACGATGTCCTGCAGTAACAAAAAAAGACCTGATGATGATGATTGTTTTCCCTTTAGGTTGTAGAAGAAGAGCGCATCCGCGTGCTGGAAGGCCAGTGGTCGCCGGAAGACGTAATCCGGCAGATCGTGGACGAGGGCTCGCAGGAGGACCCGTTCTACGTGATGGACCTGGGCGAGGTGGCGGCGCGCTACCACCGCTGGAGGGAGCTCATGCCCAGGGTTGAGCCGTTCTACGGTGAGTTGGTACTGGACTGCAGCTTGTCTAGCGACCACTGCGCCACTACAACTCTCTTCTTTTTCATCTTTGCTCGTTCACGATTGCATTCGATTTTGACTACTTCCGTGGCATAATAGCACAGAAAAGATACTAATACTCCGTACAGAAGTCTCACTCAGCAAATAAATTCAAAGAAATATCTACTTAATGTGGTTAGCGATATGATTTAATTTAGCATACGTTACTACTAGTACTCAGCGCCTTTTCGTTTAGATACCTAGAAATCCATTGCAGGCCAATTTCGTTCTTATTGCTCTGGACAAACGATTTGTATAACTGAATTTACCACTTGGAGGGGCCGCCGCTCTCTTAGTAATAATATAGGTATATTTTCGATACCTAAACGGGGAGTGACACAGGCCTGGTAATAGTTAACACGCTAGTCCGCCACTCCAGAGATTATGGGTTCGATCCCCAGCCAGGGCAAGTTGGAAAATGGTGTTTCAAATTGTCCTGGGACTTAGGTGTTTATCTACATATGTATTTATTATAAAATATAGTATCATTGAGTTATTATCCCAAAATACAAGTTTAAACTTACTTTGGGGCTAGCTCAGTCAGTGTGATTTGTCCCTATCTATCTAAAATTAAAAATGCCCATTTGTTGCATATATACAACCTCCGTTCAATTTAATAATTTAGTATTGTATGGAACCATTAGACAAGAAATTCAGTGCAACCTATATCTGTTTTTCTTTCTGGACTATGTAGTAATATTTTTTTATTTGAACAGCCGTGAAGTGCAACGATGAAAAGTTGCTGGTGACCACATTGGCTGCGCTCGGCACCGGCTTCGACTGCGCTTCCAAGGCGGAGATCGAGCTCGTCACCTCCATCGGAGTCAAGCCAGAGTGAGCGCATATTTATTCATCTCAGCCCTTCTTTCGCGAGGCGTGGATCTACTATGACAAAACGTGTAGTTTTCGAACTCACCGCGTCGCGTTCCGACGCATTGCATCGTATTTTTGAAACCATCGTGTCAGGGTTCCTACACACATAAGCGGGCCGGTCTTAATATGCACAGCCGGGCGGTAAAATCGAATATGCAGGCTGAGTTTTTAACCATGGGCAAAATTTTTGGAGCAAGTTTAGATACTGAACTACTTTCTATAGAAATATAAAAAGTTATTAAAAATCGACAAAATTTTGCCGCTGGTTAAAAACTCAGCCTGTGTGTTCGAATTCTCCATGAAAGAGGTTTTTTTGACATTTGTACGCTACAAATGTCAAAACCAGTCGTGCAAATCCTTCCTGTGCGAACGATTAAAAAATGCGGCTTTTTGGAAACTCGCGCAACCATTCGTAATGTGACTCCTGATTTATAAAATAGAACTCCTCGACATTTAGTGAGTTGACCTCTATGATTGTTACAGGCGCATAATATTCGCGAACCCCGCCAAGATGGCGTCGCACATCCGGTTCGCGTCGGCGGCCGGTGTCAACACCATGACCTTCGACTCCGAGACCGAGCTGCTGAAGATCAAGCAGCACATGCCGCACGCGCAGTGAGTACACATTGTTTTACGCATCGCTAAACAAAAAGGTTGTGTTGTGTGCACGCTACGTAAAAAGCCACTTTCTGTCTGGCGCGGATCTACCATAGGGGTACGAGGTCATGCCCGTAACTCTAACACGTCAGACTTTCTCTTTTCATTCCGGGGGGGGGGGGGGGGGGGGGGATAGGAGTCTTACGGGAGGCAAACGCCATGGATCCACGCCGCCTGCCTCCTAGAGTTCCTAGCCAGAAAAAGACTTCTTCTTAGTGTATTATTTAGCTACGAGGGTGACAGATTTTTCGAGTAAAGGCATCTGACGTAGCTCATAGACTGTCATATAGTAACAAAATTCACCATGTTAGTGGTTGTATCAACTCTATGTTATGTATCCTCATGAAATTTAGGCAAAGAAACGGCCGACTATCCGACCACTAATGTTGAGTCGTGTGTTAGGTTGGTGATCCGCATCCGCTGCGACGCGGCCAGCGCGCAGTGCCCGCTGGGGATCAAGTTCGGCTGCGACCCCGCGGCGGAGGCCCCCCGGCTGCTCAAGCTGGCCGCCGTGCTCGGCTTGGAGGTCAGTACACATATACAGCCATAGGCGTGCCGAGGGGGGGATCTGGGAGGTGCAACCATTCCCCCCCCCCAAATATTCTTTTAATCTTGGCGACTCTTCCCGTATCTTTGGTAACTTCCGAGAGGATGTTTAAAGTCCTAAAATAAATAAATATATAGGGACAAATCACACAGATCGAGCTAGCCCCAAAGTAAGTTCGAGACTTGTGTTATGGGATACTAACTTAACGCTACTTTATTTTATAACAAATACATATATTAATAAACATCCAAGACCCAAGCCAATCTGAAGAAGATCATTTTCCATCTTGACCTGACCGGGGATCGAACCCGGGACCTCCGGTGTGACAGCCTGGCACGATGACCACTAGACTACAGAGGTCGTCAATAAAAAAACTAAAAGAACTTATAACTAAGTTAAATCATGGACGAAAAATACCAGAAGACGGACAACCCCATGCAAAAAGCGTACTCTGCTAGAAACCCCATATCCTGTATTATTTCTAGATGTCGCTACTATCTCGCCCGCTAGCCATACAATGGGTGCTGGGTATTTAGGCTAACGGTATCCACGAAAAATTAGAGATGGCGCTTGTTTGTTCGCAGTAAGTGAACGCTTGTACCGCCATCTTTCCGAAATTAAGCGGCACCACTACGAAACTACTCTCTTTCTAACTAGTGGCTCCATCTAACTACAACATTTAAACTTCAAAGTTTCAAAATTTAAAGGTTATAGTCCTCTTGTATTTTTCGTCCATGGTTAGATCCTAGTGTTTGTCTTGACATAGACCACACCAATTTTTCATCACATATTTTCTATTCAGATATTGTTCTGAGCACTGTAATGCTTTTATATCAATAACATTTTTTTAAATCTAGACTTCCTCTGTGGTCCAGGCGTTAGTCTTGTGATCCGGAGGTTGTGGGTTCAAATCCTACTGAGAAGCATACTTTGTTGTAAAGTTGTAAAAGTTGTTTCCAGTCTGGTTAGGATAGTGCAGGCTTGAATCACCTGATTATCCGAAAAGAAAGATGATTCCGTGCTTCGGAAGCACGTAAAGCTGTTGGTCCCGAACGCCATCTTGCGTTTGTACCTATCCCTAGGATTGGTTCTGGTCTACCCTTTGGGTTGCGGAGGTCAGACGGCAGTCGCTCTGTGTAAAAACCAGTAACCTCATCAAATCGCCTAGGTAAGGTAGCGGACCCCGGGCTCTGAAGCGTAACCGCTGACAACGCAATCGGGAATATACGCTTGGATGATGATAAACATTTTTTAAAATCCAAAATGTGTTTTCCAGGTGATTGGTGTCTCCTTCCACGTGGGGTCCGGCGCCTCCGAGACGGGCGTGTACGCGCGCGCCATCCAGCTGTCTCGGGTCCTGTTCATGTTCGGGGCCAGCGTTGGCCACAACCACATGACCCTGCTCGACCTGGGCGGCGGCTTCCCAGGGAACAGCGGCACCAGCATCGCAGAGGTCAGTATACCGGTTGATATATACGTGAGCCGTGTGGTTCCCGGTAGAGTAGAATAGGACCACTCCAATTCTTCCCGTGGATGTCGTAGAAGGCGACTTAGGAAACACAAGCTAAACAAAGCTTATAAACATCAATGACACCTGCCCAACCATTATTATATATGCATATATATGCCCACCTAACCAAATCATTATTTTTAGAAGAATGTTTCCGTAGCAGGGTTTTAGTTTTTTAAATGGATATAACATTTGTTCAGGTGGCGTCAGTGATCAACTCTGCCCTGGAGACCCACTTCCCGGAGCGCGGGGTGCGCGTCATCGCGGAGCCGGGCCGCTACTTCGCGGCCGCCGCCTACACGCTCGCTACCATGGTGCACGCCAAGCGGGAGGTGAGCAAACAAACATTAATAAATATACATTACGTATTAAGATGAGCGGGTCACTCACTTAAAAAGTCAGCTACTAGCCGACATGTTTCGACCTCATCCGGAGGTCGTCATCAGGGCGAATGTGATGCGCGACGTCACACTAAGTTGTCCCGAACCACACTAATGCTAGCGTATATAGTCGTATAGTAAATAAATTCCTTTATCCATATAGGAACGTCATCCAAATTTGTGTACGACATAAGATGAAAAAGTTGCAAAAATGATGTCATGTCTCATCGAAACTGCCGCATGACCCCGATGAACTCGACGTAGGTACTCGCTGAGCGAACGATGGACTTTGTACGCTACTAATTTGATTTCACGTTTTTACTTTCGAGTTTTAGACAACATTTGTTGTTTCGGTGATTCGCGCATATCGTAATTATTTCGACCAATAGTTATTTAGTGCAGCCGGCCTTATATACAAGCGTGAGAAATCACCTGATGGGTCAAAAGGCAGCAAAACTGTTGTTTTTAAAATATAATATATGCCTTTATTGAAATTTGACTACTAACATGTCAAATTTCAATGTGTCCTGTTAATACATTTTATATATGTTTATCTCTTTTAAATGATAAAAATGATTGATGATTAAAACACATGTATGTTTTTTGTAATACTTGATGTCTACATTCGCAGCCTAAGCATTCGTTATGTGGAAAATTTGACATTCGTAACATGCCTGATCTGAAGCTATAACAAAGTGCATAATAAAGATTCGGCGTTTGGGGTTGAACACGTGATGGCTCAGTTGGTTAGAGCATGGTCGTATTGAGACCAAGGTCGCGGGTTCAAGCAGGCCTCTGTCACGAAAATATACTTACATTATTACTAAGAGCGCGGCGGCCTCTCCAAGTGGTAAATTCAGTTATACGAATCCAAGTCCAAAGTAATAAGAATGAAATTGGCTTGCAACGGATGTCTAAGTATCAACGAAAAGGTACCGAGTTCTGACGTGAGCGAAATTAAACCTTATCGCTAACCACATTGAGTAGATATTTCTTTGAATTTCTTTGCTGAGTGAGACTTGTACGGACTACTAGTATTCTATTCTGTGGTTCAAGTCCTGCTCACGTGGATTTTTTCACCATTTCTTATTTCATTATTTAATTTGATACTTTAACCCTATAAAAAATATAACAAAGTGTGGTATGCAGGTGACGACGGCGGAGGGCGACGAGCAGGCGCACACGATGTACTTCGTGAACGACGGCGTGTACGGCTCCTTCAACTGCGTGCTGTACGACCACCAGCACGTGCGCTGCGACCTGCTCGAGGTGAGCTTATACATATTGGAACATTTTTAGGGCTCCTTACCCAAAGGTGCAAAACGGGACCCTATTACTGAGACTTCGCTGTCTGTCCGTCTGTCACAGGGCTCTATCTCTTGAACCGTAATAGCTATACACTTGAAATTTTCACTGATTATGTATTACTCGTACTATGGCCGCTATAACAACAAATACTAAAAATAAAAAAAAAAGTTAAAGGAGGTCATACAAGAAACATGTTTCTTCAGCGTTTTAAAACATTGTAAGGAGGTACGGAATCCTCCACGTACGAGTCCGACTCGCACTTGCTCGTTTATTATTATAAAATAGGGTACTAACTAAGTCTTCCCGTGGATGTCGTAGAAGGCCACTTAGGAAACACAAGCTAAACAAAGCTTATACACATCAATGAGACCTCTCCAACCCGTCTGGCCAGCGTGGAGAGTGTAGGCCAAATCTTCTGACTACTCTAGCCAAGTATGGCTCTGGTAGTACAGAGAGGGCCGTGCGAATAAAGTATTTCTTTCTTTCTTTCTCCTGCAGTTAAGATTAAAAAGACCTGATCATGATGATGATTATACAATGTAAAGGGGACATACCCGCAATAAATCGAACCACGGACTATTCTACATCACTATAGTTTAATGAAATTAAAATAACAGTCAAGAAACCAAAAAAATATTCGACACTCCCATACAAATCGTCGGGGCGGCTGTACACTTTTGTACGGAAATGCCGAGATTTTTGAAGTGTAAACTTTTTTTTAGCGCATTGGGCATTTTTTGAGATGGGGAAAAACCATTGAACTCGCGACACTGTCACCGACACCTCGTAAATGTTTAAGTTTTCACTTCTGTCAGCGCTCCCGGGTGCCACTGTTTTTTTTGTTCTTTGGCTGTAATTTTAATTTAATATAGGTACTATAATGATGAATATAGACAGTGGTTTGATTAATTACGGGTATGTCCCTTCCACGTTGTATAAAGTCTTAACAAAATGTTCTGAAACTATTTTAAGGCTGAATTTAGTCCATGATATTGAACAACTTTCCCCAAGGAACATATATTGAAATATGAAAAATATTTTTTTGCCTTTCAGAGATTCAGATCAGCTGATCGGTCAACTGTTATTGCTCTTTTAAAAGATTTGATCACATTATTAATAACTCTAACACGTTGCGAGACACTGATTCTACTAGACACAGTAGAAAATATTGATTTACGCCGAAAGCTGTGTCCTGAAATGTGTTAAAAATGTCTCTTTTGATATAGAACTTAAGATAGTAGAGCGCTCTGCGCAGCAAGCTCTCACTGAAATTACTATCTTTTTGTGTAGAAAACAAGTTCCATATTTCTTCAAAAGTGGGCGTGCGTGTGTCACGGTGCGAACTGAACCTAAAAAATAAGTACCTATGTTTTAAATCATAACAAAAAGATAAAACATGATGTTTCCCCTCTCAGCCCTCCCCCGAGTCCCCGCAGCCGGCGTCGGTGTGGGGCCCGTCGTGCGACGGCCTGGACTGCATCCTGGCCAGCGCGGCGCTGCCCCCGCTGCCCGTGGGCGCGTGGCTGGTGTGGCGCGACATGGGCGCCTACACCATCCCCGTGGCCTCGCCCTTCAACGGGTTCCCCGTGCCCAGGGTCCGCGCGGTCGTTGACCATCGCCTGTGGTACGTAACTGATCCATGCGTCAACTCGTGAACGGGTGCCAGTCGTGACTGGTCAACTCAATTTTCAATTTATTAATTGCTCTTCACATGTACATATTATATTAAACTACAAAGTCACTTCATAATTTAGTAGGTACTCGTACCTACAACATGAACCCTGATAGGGCATTGCAACAGAAAACAATGGATAGGCATGCGGATTTTTATTTATATTATTTTCAATTCAAGTCCCGCCCACGTGTTATTTTTACACCTTTTCTCATTTAATTTGAATAGTAAAGTACTGCATCTTGAATGCCAAAATCCCTATAAAAATAATTGTATTATTTTTCTCCTCAGGTCGGTGCTGAAAGACCTGTGGCCGCTAACGGAGTCGCACTTCGTCCTCGGCGAGCGCATGACGGGCCCGCAGACCCCGCCCCCGTCCCCCCCGCAGTCCCCCGCGGGCTCCCTGCCCGGCTCCCCCCCCGCGCTGCACCACGCCGTGTTCGTGGAGTGCGCGCTCAAGTGACCGGCGGCGGCGTAAGCGCCTCGTGGAAATTGCGCGTAGTTACTTCCATAAACAAGATATACGTTAAAAAAATACTAAAAACGAATACTCGACTACAGGAAAACTACATAAATATAATAAGAACATATAGTAATGTGTGTGTAAATTCTCACTGAAAAGTATGAATTATCCAATTAATCCAAGCTCGGCAGCCTTTTACGGCTATATATGTATGTGGTTTTGAAATGTGCTAATTAAGATCGTGAACACCTCTGATACCCGACTAAAATATCAAAACAAAAAAATATTTTTTGGACTCCGATCTTATTTGTATGTAACATACAAAATAAAAACATTTCTTTGCATACAATAATGACGAATCGATTGACATATCTTTTGTGAAAATTGGATAAGCGGTACGGATGCTATGGTGGAACACACATAACCCCCATATACAATTATACATACATGGGCTGCTAAAATCATATCCCTTCCTTTTGCCGTAGTCGGGTATTAAAGTTACTCACAATTTAGCATACAATCTGGTGCACTGTGGCCCAAAACACGTCTACATACACTAAAAACCCAGATTGCATGCTAAATTGCGTCGTGTGTAGCCAACTTAGATCATCAGTTTGGGTTTCCAAGATAGGAAAATGTACTTAGTTCTTTGTGGAAATGTGGAATGTGAACGGACTGAAACGTGCTATTTGACTGCGGTGGCTATCGTACAGATAGAGTATACGTTGAAAGAAAGAGAGTAACGGCCGATTGACGAAGAGAAATGATTACTTGGTAAATTTTCCACGGTGGAAACTCGGCTAAACTGTATCTATCTTAGACTGCCCGCCCACATCCAATAATCGGTGACCGATATTTTGTAGGAGAAATATAGAACGTACTGATTGCAACGCACACGTCCCTACAGTAAGGGTGTTTTCGCACTACGTCCGATCCGAATCCGTGAAGTAGTGCGTAACCGCTCTTTTGCGATGTGTGAGAGCGGTTTCGCACTACTTTCGCGGATTCGGATCGGACGTAATGCGAAACCGCTCTAAGTAGGTCAGAAATTCCTACAAAAAAAAAAATCTGCCCGAATATCATACAAAATGTCTGACGTGGGCGGGCACCCTTATTTAAATATCTGCCCTTCAAAATTAGTTATATAGTAAGTATGCTACCAATGTAAGTAGTGCAGACGTTTTTCTAATTGACAGAAAAAACCGTGCTCCTTAAATTAGTAGCGTTATACTTTAAAACTGATTTAAGATTGCATGTTTATTATGAATACAAATGGAAGTATATTACCATTTCAGAGATTAAAATAAATTCGAAAGAAGATTCTAATACCCTAATAAAGAAAAGGAAAAAGTTATCATTGGAATAAATGTAGACAAGGCATTATTTTAATCTCTGTAAAAATGTTTGGAAGTAAAAATACGCGCATTTTCATACAGGTGTCGCAAAGTCCTAACGTTTGAGACATTTGCCTATAATTTTGATTAGTTTTTTTTTTCAAAATCACTTGTTTTTTTTTTTAATTTAATAATATCTCGAATACATAATTAAATTGAGTTATTGTTCAAATGTCTCGACGGTTAGCGCTGTCTCTATGAATCGGATTCTCATATAATATTGTAATGATTTTTGATAATTATTTTTTACGTAAATGTATTTTATAAAACAAATTAAAGTTGTGAACAATAATTGTTCAGAAGAATAGTTTGTTTGTATTGTACATTTACGCTTTATGTTGTATGGTAATTCGATATCCCGTTTTGAATATTTTTCCTTTAATTTGATCACATTTTCTTTTATTATACAATAACGTTGACATTGTTTATTATTTTGAAAATGGACTTATTTACTATTGTTAACATTTTTGTAAAACATGAATTTAATTTTGTATTTAGAATAATTAATATTGAAAATTTTGCAATGTTTAACTTTTATATTGTATATCTATGGGTAGATACGTTTATATTGAATTTTTCGCTACTAACAAATCATGTTTTTTTAAGTGCTTCCATTTCCGGTCCCCGTCAGTACCGCCGGAATATGCACACCATTATATAATCCATTTTAATAAACTTCAACTGCCGAGTTGTATTTACTTGAAAATTCTTTTCGTTTAATTTTATAGATCGTGTGTAGCGTAGCATACATTCCTTAGTAAAATGTGAATGTTATGGATTTCTCAATGTTCCACTAGAGGAGTTTCGCAAAATATTTGTAGCAAAACGCTTTTCGAATACATTTCTTGAATGTACCTGCTGTTTTTATTTATCCCTTATACTATACCGTTATGACAAGTTCTCGTCAGAGAAAACTACAAGCATGGACAAACAAATACAAGAGACCTGACAACCTAACATTAAAGCGTAAGGTTCAATGTACATTGCGGCAGAGTCGCAGCGATTCGCCGAAATAAACTAAATTTGAGCTCAAAGTCGTAGCGTGTCAAGCGGCGAGAATTCTCGCGAAGTCGCCGGAAGACATTGTTTGAACATTATACGACTGACATAAAGTTCATTATACTATGTACGATTTCAGCGAATCGCTGCGAGTCGGCCGCAATGTAAATTTAGGGCCGCGCTACACTGGATCGGCACCGCTACCATAGAGAATATTATATAGACCGTTACACAGGCGAGCCGGCTCACGACTGACAAAGCACTCTCGCGCGCGCGCGAGTATGCCTCGGCCGCGTTTAAGCGTTTTTAGATTTTATAACATTGTATATAAAGTATGTAATATCTTGTTAAAACTGCCCGTCACGTCGTTTCCGAGCGCTGCCGATCCAGTGTACCGCGCGGCCATAATTCGATTTTTAGTTTAAACGTTGTAAGCTAGATGGAGTTACTTTGAAAAAAAGTTAATTTCGCAGTGGTCCTGCTTAATTTCTGAAAGTATGAGCGTTATTTTCTACAAACAAACAAGCGCCATCTCTGATTTTTCGTGGATACAGTAAGCCTAACTACCTAGCATTCTTTGTATGACCAGGCCTGTGTCACTCCCCGTTTAGGTATCGAAAATATACCTATATTAAAGAGCGAGGGCGGGCCCTCCAAGTGCTAAATTCGGTTATACGAATCGTTTGTCCAGAGTAATAATAATGAAATTGGCTTGCAATGGGTGTCTAGGTATCCAAACGAAAAGGTGCTGAGTTCTGACGTAAGCTAAATTAAACCATATCGCTAACCACATTAAGTAGATATTTCTTTGAATTTCGTGAAATTCTACGGAGTATTAGTATCTATTCTGTGGTATGACTAGCGGGCGAGATAGTAGTGACATCTAGAAATAATATTTTGGCTTTCTAGCAGAGCACGCTTTTGGTATGAGGTTGTCAGACCTCTTGTATGATTCATCTATGCTAGAATACTAGCATGGATGAATCATACATTAAAATACATACTAGAATAGTTTTTAACCCTTTAAAGTGAACGTTGGATTAATCCGACAAACATTTTCGTGCCCATTTCGCGAGCGTCGATTTATCCGACCAAAATCTATGGATATTCATAAATCCACGCGCTGGGAGCACGACAACTGATATAAAGTCTCGCGGTGAAAGGGTTAATATGTTTGCAATGAGCATAATATTCAAAATAGGATGTTAAGTAGGTATACAAAATTAAATGATCAGAAAACAGCCATATATACAATTAAACATTTATTTAAATATATTACACATACACAATCAGTGATACAATCAGTCTCAAACCCAGAGATTAAAACTACCATACTTCAAAGTAATTGTAACAGATTTATTGTCTATGAATAAGTTACAGTGGCTCTTTTCGTATAATTTTTACTTCGATCAACAATACATAGATATCCGGTCAGCGCAAAAAGTACGACTCGTCGAATAAGAGCGCAGTCCTGGCGATAAGCTCTTATTTAGTTTATCAAGGAGAAAAAGTCTTTATACGTAGTGTAATAAGGTTGACTTTACAGTGCATTTATTTGATATTCAAGCGGTCAGATTTTGTAGGAAACGTGATATCTAGATGTAATGTTGATCGAAGAATTTTTACGATGCTGTTGATTATTCATGCAATATTTGTTAACTTTCTTACACACAGTAATTCAAAGCTGACATACTTACTACAATATACAATGTTCGTGTGAAAAGGTATAAGTCGAAAGAGGTCAATGTACTTATCAATGCGAATAACTTCTACTGTGCGAATACTCGAAATAGCAACAATAAAATAGTGACTGTTCTATGTATGTAATTTAAAAAATTTCGACTTTATTTACATGCTTTTTAGTTTAGTATTAAGACGTATATTTATATGAATGAAATGGAAAAACCCGTGCCATGTTATTGTAGCTTGCGTCTAACAGTTGTTCGTTTCGAAGAATACAATACACTTTCGACTTGGTTTACTCTTTTCTACTTACGTTGTATAACTTACATACATACACTGAATCAGAGACAATGGAGTAGAACGCTTAGCGTCAGAAACAATGGATTTATATCTATTTACTATCACAAGAATTCATTCAAAAGAACATCCAAATTCAACATCATAACTCAAAATTAACACTTACACACAAGATCCCAACATCAAAGTTACATACATTTATTGGCATAGACCATCAATAGGTAACCTAATTAGGAATTAATAATAATATCATTAATAGTTCGTTACATTAACATGAGTTTTTTTAACATTCATACATGTTATTATTTACATTAGAAAGTTTATACAATATCTAGTCTGTTGAATTGTATTTAGATTTCTTAAATCAACAGTCTAATCTAAATTAAAACAAACATCTCGTAAAACTATTATTCATCGCTCAATGTACGTTGCCTTTTCTATAATCTAGGAAATAAAATTGGATTAGTAGCAAGTCGTCATAAACGCAACTCGTCATTTTCGCGAGTCGTCATTTTCGCTAGTCGTCATTTTCGCAACTAGTCATTTTCGCTACTCGTCATTTTCGCAACTCGTCATTTTCGCAACTCGTCATAACGAACCTTAGACATTACTTCCCTCATTTTAGAACTTTATATTTTACTACCGCGATAGCGCTGAGAAGAGAAGAGGGAGACCTACCTGTTCTATACTCACTAACTTAATGTAAAACTCATCTTTATGTTTATTCACGGATTTGGATGAAATATAAAATACCGGTTGTTAGGGTAAACACCATTATCCGTCTAGGGGGTCACTCAGTCCATCAATATGAACAAATTTTACTACAGGACAGAAGCTGAGAACACAAAAAAAAAGTTGACATTGCCATACAAAAATATCAGGTGGCCGGCCAAAATGTATGGAAAAGTTAAATTTTTGTACGAGTTCCCAGCACCGTACTCATAGTAAAAATTGTTTATATTGATGGGCTGAGTGACCCCCTTGACGGATAATGGTGTTTACCCTAACAACCTGTATATAAAAAAATACATTTATTGCATAAGTACTTAGATTTTTTGTCTTACGCAAGCCTTTTTTGGGATTGTTTCCAAATATCGGAGACGTGTAAATGATACGGATTAGTAGCAAGTCGTCATTACTTACTTTTTATGCAAAATTTGTTTCAAACAACCAAGGTTATGAATTATGTGGAACCCCTTTAACAAAACATCAATATCACACTGAAAACCGTATTGCTATAATAAATTTAGCAGGCGTAAAAATTATATTATGATTATGCATAGTTGTAGGTAAAGTAAATATTTGACATTTTCATACAAAAATGTTCAGCCAGCCGGCCAAATTGTATGGAAATGGGAAAAATTTTCTTGAGTTCCAATCTTTGTTCCCATAGGAAAAGTTGTTCATATTGATGGGCTGAGTCACCCCTTTGACGATCAGACAGGGTTTTATTTACACATGGTACATATAATATAGTTTACCTAATAAATTCATCCAAATCTGTTAATCAACATAAAGACGAGTTTTCACATTACTTTAGTGAGTATAGAACAGGTGGGCCTCTCTCTTTTCGCTATCGCGGTAGTAAAAGATATAGTTGTAAAATGAGGGAAATGTAATGTCTAAGGTTCGTTATGACAAGTTGCGAAAATGACGAGTTGCGAAAATGACGAGTAGCGAAAATGACCAGTTGCGAAAATGACCAGATGCGAAAATGACGACTAGCGAAAATGACGACTCGCGAAAATGACGAGTTGCGTCAGCATGACGAGTTGCGTTTATGACGACTTGCTACTAATCCATAAAATTACGCCGCGAAAGTTTATTTTTGATCACACAATTTTATACATTACAACATTGACATAAGGTTCAATATATTTTGTAGTTTTAAAAATTCGCTTCAATTCCGCTGCAATGTAAATTGAGCTAATCTCTTCATACTAAGAACTGTTCTAAAGCATTCGTAATAGTAACAATTACATTTACTATTAAGATACATTAAAAAAGAAATGCAGAAATAATAATCCAGATTTCACTTCAAATACATCTATAGATTCCTTTCACATCACTGATTTAGAATTAGGTACAACGCGACCGAGGGGAGAATACGGTAGCTTCCGTTAAAGAGTACATTATTTACCAATGTTTTGAGGCCGTCTACATATTAAGGCACATAGAAAGACTTTGAACCCGTCCCCTCTTGTCACACTTTTTTCTAATGAAAAATGTTACCAGAAATGAAATGTTTTGGTGTGACTTTGAAAGCGTTGTTTTTGTACCTACTACATGGACAATCGGTAACGATACCATCTTCCCAAGGTAAGATACTCTGGCCTACGAAAGCTGGAAGGACAATTTAAAAAATCTAAAGATTATTTAAATTTCTTCACTCTATGAACAGATTTGATAGTTTTTAATGTTATTTAAAATTTTATTTGTTATGTTATTTCACATTTATGATATTAAATAGGACTCAAATTAAAAAAAAAATTCGAAGTCAAAATTTGCGTGACATCTTCATGGGACGGCTAATAAGAGAAGTGAAGAAGCTAGAACAATTAAAGCACGACCGGCCGTCTGATGCAGTCCACACACAAATATGCCATTACAAATCGGAAGGTACCTGTTCGGTTGCAGCGGTTGCGGTAGTTGGAGACGTCGCCGAACCAGTAGTTTAGTAAGGGGCCTAGTAAGGACGTTTAAAGGACTTTAATACATACTGTCACATTGGGCATTAGACCCCCCTTTATTCCTATGATTTAAGCATGACAAGAGTATTCGAAGAGTCAAAATTCTGTGTGACATATTATGAGTAGTGGAGAAGCCAGAACAACAAAGAAACGATTACGGTTATGGCACAGAAGACAGAAAGAGTATACAGAACGGAATCTCCTAAGGTCCCGCGCAATATGCGTCCCCGTTCCCCGTCCCCGCACATCTCCCCCGTTTTCGCCTTGTCTCAGGGCCAGAGCAGGTGAACACACACTGCACAGCGCACAAGAACGAGGGAGAGGTGCAGGAGCGGGGAACGGGTACGCATATTGCGCGTACCTTAAGAGATTTCGTTCTGTATACTCTTACTGTATTCTGTGGCTATGGTTTCACGACCTCCTGACGCAGTGTACACACAAATGCCACGAGAAGTCGGGAGCTACCTGTTCAGTTGAGGCCGGTGTAGTTGGAGACGTCGCCGGCCCAGCGCGCCAGGCGGCGCGCGTCCCGTCAGCACACCTGCACGCCGTAGCGCGCCAGGTAGCCCTGCAGCGCCGAGCGGTGCGGCTCCTGGATGGACGCCACCAGCGTGGGCAGCGCGCCGGGCGCCGAGTGGGACATGTTGCCGATGCTTTCCGCGAGGTAGCGCTTCGGGTCGTCGATACCTGCCAAAAATCAAAATGTTAATCAGTAAATAGGCCTTTGCAGGACAATGCACTAGATGAAAACAAATCTGACACTTTTAGGGTTCCGTACCCAAAGGGTGCAAACGGGACCATATTACTGAGACTCCGATGTCTTTTCGTCTGTCACAGGGCTCTATCTCTTGAACCGTAATAGCTAGACACTTCGAAATTTTCACCGATTATGTATTACTGTGTACCGCTATAACAACAAATACTAAAAATAAAAAATAGTTAAAAATTAAAGGGGGTCGTCATACAAGAAACGTGTTTTTTTCAGCATTTTTAACTTGATCTTTATAATGGCATTAACTAGATACTTGAAATTTTCACCAATTATGTATTACTATGACCACAATAACAACAAATACTAAAAATAAAATAAAGTTAAAAATTAAAGGGGGTCGTCATACAAGAAACGTGTTTCTTCAGCGTTTTAAAACATTGTACGGTGGTACGGAACCCTTCATGTACGAGTCCGACTCGCACTTGCCCGTTTATTTCTAATCGACAAAACAAACATTTTCTATGAGATTTTTATGAAATACCGCCTTTTATGAAACTAGCCGTGTGGTTTCCGGACCCTTCTCGTGGATCTCGTAGAAGGCGACTTATGAAACACAAGCTAAACAAAGCTTATAAACATCAATCATTATCAACCTCTCCAACCCGTCTGGCCAGCGTGGAGAGTGTAGGCCAAATCCTCTGACTGCTCTGGCCAAGTATGGCTCTGGCAGTACAGAGACGGTCGTACTCCTGCAGTGGAGACAAAAAAGAACGTCATAGAAGCGGTGTATCATTTATGCCTACCCTACTACAAGTGAAACTATACATCCATGCACATGTCAATGCGTGTGTGTTCGCCCGCTCTCGCCCCGCGACGGGGACTGTCTCCCGCTACAAATGCATAAAGCTCTTGTGGTGTGACAGTTTAGAAATATACTCACTGGCAAGTGGGTCATTCTCGATGCCCCTGGCACAGGCCAGCTGTGCGTATTGCGCCTGGTACCCCGGGGTGTCGTCTACTTCAATGAAGTGGTCGTCCGGGAGAGTGGTGTCGTCCGTGGGCAGCTCGAACAGGGAGATCAGAGCCTGTGAACACAAATAAAGTTTAATAACGAGTTGAACGTGCGATAGACTCGCGAATAGTTGACATAAGTTAACACATTATACACATTGGCGTAACTACAGGGTGGCAAGTCGACAAAATATTAGGTCCTTACATATGAAATTGTCGTTCAGTATCAAAAAAGTGAAACAAGTTTTTTTTAATGAAATTATTATTTAATCAATCGAAGTATGCGCCGTTGTTATCGATACACTTCCGCCATTTTATAGGCATATCATTGATACCTTTGGAAAAAAAATCCTGGGAGCGAGAGTCTATGAACTGTTTGAAGGCGGTTTTGACTGCCTCATCAGATTTGAAATTTTTTCCTTGTAAAAAGTTATCCAAATTTTGAAAAAAGTGGTAATCGGTTGGGGCAAGATCTGGAGAGTATGGTGGGTGACGCAGAGGTTCCAGTCGCAGCTCCTCTAACTTGGCGATCGTTTGATGTGCAGTGTGTGGTCTAGCGTTATCCTGAAGGAGTAGTGGGCTAGAGCAATTCATCAGTCTCGGTTGTTTAATGGCGAGCTTTTCCATCATTGTTTGCAATTGTTGGCAATACAAGTCTGCAGTAATCGTCTGGCCTAATCTCAAGAAGCTGTAGTGGATAACACCAGCACTGGTCCACCAAACACTAACCAGAATCTTCTTTTTAGTCAGTTTTCGCTTAGGGCAAGGTTTTGCCGGTTCTCCAGGGTCAAGCCATTGTGATGATCGCTTCCGATTGTCGTACAGGATCCATTTCTCATCACAAGTCACGATACGGTTCAAAATCCCCTCATTA
Organism: Acrobasis repandana; assembly: GCA_963576875.1. NCBI lineage: Eukaryota > Metazoa > Arthropoda > Insecta > Lepidoptera > Pyralidae > Acrobasis > Acrobasis repandana. The sequence continues at coordinate 9,602,596 of OY756238.1, forward strand.
TTGTGGCGATTAAGCAAAGAAACGCAGCAAGCAACGCGTGTTTGTTGGTTTGCTTCAGTCAATTCGTGCGGTACCCACTTTTCGAGGTTTTTAATTTTTCCGATTTGGCGCAAGTGGATAAGTATCGTTTTGTCACTTACGCCGAAGGCTGCTGCTAATTCAGAAGTGGTTTGAGATGGATCCGCTTCCACTATCGCCTTCAATTCTTCGTTATTCACTTGAGTATCAGGTCGTCCACGAGGCTCATTGTGTAAATCGAAATTTCCAGAACGGAAACGTTGAAACCAAAAACGCACCGTTCGTTCGTTAGCGGTGCCTGGTCCATACACGTCGTTAATTCTTCGAGTCGTTTCTGCAGCACTGGTGCCACGGTGGAACTCGTATTCGTAAATACCGCGAATTTCCAAGTTGTCCATAGTTGTTGTTATAGCAATGTTGAAACTCAAACAAATGATGTTAAAACAAATGAAATACGAATTTTAAAACAATATTTTTCTGGCTTTATTTCGAAATAAATTTGAATTTGGAATTCCTAATGAAACGCAAGATATTTGATTTTAAAGTTGCCAGTATTGAAAATCGGCAATTTCTGTACGCGGTAAGATGTAGGAGTCCGTACCTGCATGACGTGCGGCCACAGCTGCGCCAGCGGGGGCTCCCTGAACTTCTTGGAGTCGCACAGCAGCTTGGCGCAGCCCACGGCCGCCGCCTTCCGCTCCAGGGCTCCGCTCACGCGCTGCAAGTCTGGCACCAGAACGCGCTCCACGTATAGCGCGAACATGCTGACAACAAACAATCAGTTATTCTATAGATTTTTATTATTTTATTTTGTTCAAAGAGTATGGGTACTAAAGATAATACCACATATCACAAGCGAAAACATGGTAAACATCATTTAAAATAAATGTCTTGGTTGTTAAATTACTGTAACACGGCAAAGTGTAAAGAAATAATTTAACGTAAGTAACCAGATTTCATTAATTGAAAATTAAATACGTAAGATAAAATACACGCAATATATTCAAAAATAGAACAGGGGCAAATGTTCGAAAGGTCTATATATGTATTATATATCAATGATTTTGATGGAGTGTGAATGGACAGTGAAAAAAATTTGAAAAGAAAATTCACAAGAGATGATTTTTTTAATCTGAACACGAATATAATCTAGAGAAAAAAAAAGAAAGAGAGAGTGAGAGATAAAGAAACAATGAAAGAGATAGATGAGGAAGAGAGAGAGAGAGAGATCTAGAAAGAGATAGAGGAGACAAAGAGATCAAGAGGGGGGAAAGAGATCTAGAGGAGAGAAAGAGAGATCTAGAGGAGAAAGAGATAGAGGAGAGAGAGAAAGATATATAACTTACTTGGCTTGCACGGAGTCGACCAGATCTATAAGTTGGTCCGCTCCGAAGTGCGCCGCGTAGAACCCTAGGAACGCTATGAGGCCGCGCACGTATTTGGTAGTTTTGGACGAGGACAGTCGTTGGAACAGCAGGGTGATTATCTGCTTGGTGTACGGCTGCATTACTGACCTGGAAACAAAGGTAAATATTACAACTATCAATTCTCTTTATCTTTACATAATCTATTAATAAAAATTATAAATATAATCAGGTACTGAATAACCCAAAAAATACGATATCTTTCAATAGACAATATGCATGTGATTCAGAAACGAACAAAAAAAATGATGTGTATACTTTATTGCTAAAGAAAAATACCCATATATATATCTTTTCAATTTAACGTGTTTCCATTGAGAAATTAATTATTTAAAAGCTGTATTTTTAAAATTCCCTCGCAAATTTCCGAAACGCCACGTGACGTCACGAAACACTGTCAAACTTAATTTTCTAAATAGTCTGTGCTGTCAATCACAAATTAAAAAGAAGAAGACTATCTGTCACTGTCAATAAGTCATTTGTAATTTGCAGTGTTACCAGATTGGGTATTTTTTTCGTAATTCTGGGTAAAAATGGGAAATTTTAGAGAAAAAAAATAAATCTTTTGGAGAATTTTGGGTATTTTTTTTCTTAAATAATATAAATTTGTTTAATTAATTACGGTAGGTAGTACATTATCTTATAGCTTATAGTAGCAGGCAGCTAGTCTACTACCTATTAAATTATAAAAAATTGAAGTAGGTACTTACAATACTACTGTGTAGTTTTGCAAAGGATGACACTACTCATTTTGCTCACAATATGTATTTTTTGTTCACAATAGGTATGTACAGTTGCAGTTGAATGATATAATCAGCCAATTTACTAAACCTCTAGCTATTTGGCATTACAGCTCGGTTTTGTAAAACAGCGAACCCTAATACGCGGAATGATTCCTTACATTTGCATATTTGGGCATATGAAAATATATTTTGTCAGGTGCAGTTACGATGTTATTTTTGCACATAGGAACCATACAATATTTATAATAAGATTTTGTGCGCCCTTCCATTTGTAATGAATTGATATTAAAAGCTTTAATCACTCACTTATAATCACAAATTAGATAGTATTACTTATAAAATAAAACTGTGAATCCAAAACTTCGTTGTTTTGTTGATAATATTTTGAATTTGTAATTTGCACTTGACTGACACTGACATATAAGTGTTTCTATGACATTGACAATGCACGGTGACGTCACAGAAAAAAGCGCAAAATGGCAGCGTTTAAAGTCGTCCAAAAATAATAGTAATTTTAATTATTTTTTTAAGCTTATTTAATAATATTCTGTAAGTGTTATATTTTTTTCCGGTTATATAATAACTTATAGAATCGTTTAAAAAAATAAAAAAATAACATGAATATACCCTATTGCGGTATGACGTCATATCAAAAAATAGCGATTACCGCTTTATTTCGATACACAAATTTATTTCAGTACCCCAAGTTTTTGTGTACAGATAGAAAAAGGTATATTTCGGTACCGGTACTTGAACGTTAATAAATAAAGGTATGAAAAAGATAGATAGAAGAGAAGAACTGGCGACACGCGACGAAAACAGGTTCTATCAGGTTTGCCGACGCACGCGCTCGTGTCTTACCTACCCTGGATCGCACCCGCACCCTTCGCCCCACGCCCCGCAACGGTCGATGCATTGTATTTCGGTACCAATATCGGATAAAGGTTAAATAACGGTATGGCCCTACCTTGATTTTATTAATGTACACTTATTTTATACCGGTACCGTAACGTTATACCGTAACCACTTTCAGTCCCTGAATATAATACAAAAAGAAAAAATAAATAAAACAGTGAAATATTCGTCGAGAGCGAACAAAGGCCCGGACCCATGCTCGACGATATTTATCAGTTTTTTTTTTGTATTGAAATGGACACAAAATGTATCATCTAAATATCTAGATGATACATTTTTTGGTGTAATTTTCATATAAATGTGTTGGTTTTTGGATATTGTCGGTGTCTGTAGAAAATCCTTAAGATTCTTATGTAAATTTTATTGCAAGCTGTGACCCACCTCGCCTTAAAACATTGCTTTGTCACACATGTCGAAGACTTTTTCACATTGGTTTGTACAGTTTGAAATGAATGAATGACACACTAGTAGTGACTACTTACTCTCCAAACTTGAAAAGCATGGTTTGTACCAAGTAGAAGCCTTCGTGGTCATTTGTCTTCGACGCGATCAGCTTCTGAAAAACTCCCAGCATGGCGTTCTGAAATAAAATAAAGCAAATGTTTATACCCATAAAAATTAAAACTAACACGCCAGAAAGGCGCAGTATTCACCGTTAGAGATTGTTGACGTGAGGAAGACTAGTTAGCTATTTTGTTTTGGTTGTATAGGTAGGTCACCTGGAAAAAATGGATAACACCCGGACTGTTAAGTGCATCACCAATGATCTGCAACAGAAGAGACCCAGAAAGAGGTGGAGGGACGTCGAGCAAGATCTAAAGAGAATAGACAGGAAAACATCTTGGAGAATGGTGGCTCGTGACAGAGCGAAATGGAGGAAGGCCCCCTCTACTAGAGGGGGCCAAGACCCACAAAGGGTTGTAGCAACGCAGGAAGAAGAAGTGTTTGTTTTGTAGTGTGGAAACGATACATCATATCAACAGGCATGATGACTGAATAATTATTTTTGGTCCATCGGTTAGATTATAAAAAAAATTTTCTTCTTCGTCTAAGCGCATTCCCGGTTGCATCCTTAGCTGTGCTGCTTCGGAGCCCGGAGTGAGCTTTCCCGCTTTTTCTTCTCCAAATATAATATGCATGTCAATGGTCACCCAAGGATAGCTGGAACACTTTCAAATGATTTGGCTATAGTTTTACAACCAGCTGCCTGCCCGACGTCAACCCTCTTTGGGAATGTATTTGTGCGAAAAGTTTTAGAATCGGCCGCCGCCCGACGTAAACCCTCCTTGGGAATGCAATTGTAGCACGACATGTTTGTGCTTAATCCTTTAGTCGCCTCTTACGACATCCACAGGAAGAGATGGAGTGGTCCTATTCTAACCCGGAACCACACGGTTAGATTATTAAAAAATATTGTACACATATTTTTTATTTTCTCTGAGAAACAATAAATGACGAAGATACAGCGCATTTCAATTTCGCATGACGTCACGCTTTCGTACGATTTTTACTCATTGCTGACGTCACAAGTCCCCACTCTGGAACTTAGATACTCTGTATCTTTGTGATTTTTTACTTTTTTGATAAACTGAAAAATATGGGTACATTATTTTTTAATAATCAAACCGATGGGCCAAAATTTTTTTTTTTATGCAAAGCTTATAGACATCAATGAGACCTCTCCAACTGGCTGCTCTGGTCAAGTATAGTTCTAGTACAATACTCTTTATTGCAAAAAATGAAAAATACAACTAGAAAATGCTCAACGCTAAGCAATATCTTCCAGGCAATTTCTGGTAGTACAATGAGGGTCGTTCGTGCTCCTGCAGTGGAGATTGAGAATGAGGCAAATGACCGGGGAATCGCCGTGGCCAAATACTGGTCAAATTTAATTTAATTAAAATAATAAATAGCCTTTCGACTCGAGAAGAAGAAGTGGAGATTAAAATAGTCCTGGGGATGATGATGAAGATGTGTTTGTATAAAAGGAGTCTGAAACGAGCAAGCAAACTCACCAGTCGACCAGACTGCAGCACCACCTCAGACCGCGCAGCTATAAACGCACACAGCAGCCGCACCAGAGGCCTGACGTTAGCCGGCCGCTGCCACAGCGCGGGCGCCACCAGGCACGGCAGGAGCGCACTGTACGCGTCGTCAGAACCTGTGGGGGTGGCCATAGCACCACGAAGCTCCAGCAGTTGGGACAACATTTGGAACACGTATGGCATGAACTCTGTAACAAATGAAAACGTCAATTACAATATTATACTTTTTTGACCACTATTAAGCTTAGTCATAAGTCGGGGAAGAAGGATTCCCAGACATGCAAATACGTAATCGAAGTTACGGCACATATACGCAAGGCTATAATAACCAAGGACAAAGTGTTCGTGAATTGGTTGTTCTGCCCTGTAAGAGATTTCACCTTAGTAACGAGGAACGACTAAGGTGAAATCTCTTACAGGGCAAAGGCAAACGACGAACAAATGTCAGCAGTATGGACATGCACTAGGTCAAAAAATAGGGTTATCCAAAAATAATGTGCCTATATTTTTCAGTTAATCAAAAAAGTTAAAATTCACAAAGATACGATTAAGATTAAGTTCCAGAGTGGGGGCTTGTGACGTCACCGATGTGTAAAAATCGTACAAAAGCGTGACGTCATGCGAAATTTAAATGCGCTGTATCTTCGTCATTTTTTTTTTTCAGAGAAAAGAAAAAATATGTGTACAATATTTTTTAATAATCTAACCGATGGGCCAATAATAATTTTTCAGTCGTCATGCCTATTAAAGAGTGCATGAAAACCTCTGAGCCGCCGAAATGTGCAACATGCCTGCACTACAAAAAACCATGCAGTCACAAAACTGGTGACCCTGATTGTCCAGCTAAAATTATGGCCAAAAAAAGGTTCATTGACTCCATAGACTTTTAGGCACATTAGTGCCTAAAAAAAACAACGTTATTTTATATTTATGTCTTGCTTTATGGGTTATTATGATTTTTCTTTTAAAATAATGCAATACTTAGCTTTTAGGTAAATTTTACTTTTTATATTTTCCATTTATAAGTGTTATATTGTTATGTCGGTACGCTTTTCAGCCACGGGTCCGTGAGGACCCGGTCCTTTGAGGCGTTCATGGGGCCAAAGCCAACATGAAGAGGCCTTTTAGTAACTTTTTATCTAAAAAGTGAGATGGCAGCATCTATGGAGGTCTATCCCTTAATATACCATTGATATGCACTAACGGACAGTCAACCATAGCTGCTGAACTATTGCCAGGGAGGGATTTACTTGGTTTGGGCTATGTGGATGGGATGTTAGTGGATCGGATAACTGGGTTATGGAGTGAGATACGGACATCTATCTAAAAATCTCTCACAACAATTTAAGCCTGGTAGATGGTGACTTGATGCTCGTTGGCTACACTGCCTGTGGGCACCCTAACTAGCCACGAAGATGCGGCCAGGGCGCAACACTATGTGAGCAGCTGAGGGTGTCGAGAGGTGCGGCTCTGGTTTCACTATCACGGGGCTTACCCCCGAGAGCGGGTTTCCCCGTTATTATGCCATTACGAGCAATACACTTCCACCCTGGAGCGTATGTTTAGCTCTTGCGACTCCACTCTGGCCGGCCGGTTAAGGCAAGGCAGCGGCGGGGGGTGTGTAACTGTGTGTATGTGTGTGTGTAAGCGCATGTGTGTATGGTCCCCTGGAGGTAGGGTCCGTGGTGTCGCCACTCACCACCAGCTCGCCACAAGCTGCCCTGCGTTGATTGACTACACTGGAAATCCAGTGGGCGATGGGGTCGTCACGTTCCGACGCCGATATTGTTATTTTTTTTTTTTTGTTTGTTCTCTGTATGTCATGTAGAATTTTATTATTTATAATTTTATATACTGTGTTGGTGGCGAGTCCTGGTGACCCGAAACACAGGTTCTTCAGAAACCTAACACAGGCACCAGTTCTCCACATCTTTTATTGTTTATTTAATACAAATATGTTTATTTTATGAATATCTTATAAGTTAGAGTAAGTTTTTTTTTGTGGAGGAATTATATTATAATAATTTTAACCGGTGTACTTGCGTGATATAGTCGGAAAAGGCCGACCAGGTTTCGATCGATTTAGTGCTGAGCGGACAGCGACATCGTCGGGTCGCCGCTGACACTCGCCCTAAAGATGATCATCTAAATTAATTAATTATGGATTTATCTCACGTTAGTTTTAATAAAATAACGTCTATTACAAATTTAAAAACCTCGAGGTTTACATGTTAGGGCTCGTCCACTAATCACGTGTTGTTTTTTTTTTTACTTTTTAATTCCCCCTTTGTAAGACATGATGTTTTTAATTTACTAGATTAAGGGCTTTTTTGTATGAAAAAATTAAACTTTTCAGGATGAAATCTACGAATACATACTCTAATGTAAATAAGCCGTTGCCTGGCAACGGCGATAAAGTAACTATTTACGTGAATTATTTATATTATTCAGTGAGTCTAAAGGGCGTCCACTACGCAGCGCTGAAACCCTTCTCCTTGTGATATTTCTGTATGTTATACACGGGTATTTCATGTGAAAAGTCAGCTACGTCGTCATCAGGGCGAATGTGATGCGCAACGCCACACGAAGACGTCCCGCATCAATAATATTAATTAATAATCATTTATTTGCCAAAATACAGTATTACAAGTTGTTGTCATCATAGTTTAGTACATGTATTAGTCTATTATCTATTATTAGTAGATTTTTCCTCATGAAAAATAGTAAAAAAAAGTATTATTGTTCTTGCTATTTTGTGTTCAATTAGTGATTCTGATTCCAAGATTTCAATATAGCTCAGTGTTTCAAAATCAACCTGTATATGCGCGACACAATTTTTCATACAATCTGCAGTAACAATCTTGTGCTGTACTGCAGATTGTAATGTGTGTGGCTGTGTTGTGGGCGTGTCCGATCAAATTGCATGTCGGTAGTATCCGAAAATAACTATATAAGTCAGTTCTAAAGTACACTGTCACGAGAGGGTGACTATTGGTTTTTAAACTAAGAATTAAATACTTTATTATTACTTTTTAAATTAGAATAATTAAAAACTAAAATACCTTGGACGTCATTCTGTAATATTTCCTGGAAAATCGGGAACAACGCGTCTTCGAATGCCGATATAGCGTTCGGGTTGGATTTGGTGACTAACCTGCAAGAGAAAAAGTATAAAGATGTACGGATATGGATACAATGATCATGATCAGTTCTTTTTAGTCTCCACTGCAGGAGCACGACGCTCTCTGTACTACCAGAGCCATACTTGGCCAGAGCAGTCAGAAGATATTTTGGCCTACATTTTCCATGCTGGCCAGGCGGGTTGGAGAGGTCATATTGATGTTTATAAGCTTTGTTTAGCTTGTGTTTCCTAAGTCGCCTTCTACGACATCCACAGGAAGACTTGGAAAAATGCTATTTGACTCCAAGAAACTATGACATCACTACGTAGTATTTCATACAAATCCCATAGAGAATATTTCTTTTGACGTTAAGAACAAAGTTTGTGATTTGACTTGTTGACTAGCGGATTGCAATACTCACGTGACAGACAAGGAGAGCGTCTCGAAGAGGTAGTGGTTGAAGTGCGGCTTGGAGGGGTTCTTGGCGACCACGGACAGCATCTGCGCCAGCTTGGGCAGCGCGCCGCCCAGGTACGGCAGCCCCGTCTCCTGCAGGCACGATAGTGTGCGGAGGATGGCTGCAAATTATTATATCTTTATAGTTTCATCGAAATTATTTATTTATTGTAAAAACTAAATACAACGGCTTTCACCAATTACAGCATATAGAAAGAACTTATAGCTAAATGTAATTAAAAAAATTACACAGCTGGTACGACGGGCGCCACCACTAATGTACAGTAAAAACTTTTTTTTCATTCTCGTCATTTCATTTTAAAAACATTTTTGTCATTCTCACAATATACCAATAGGTTCCTTACAACCATATTCGTTTTTAGGGTTCCGTCGTCGATTAGTAGACGACGACCAGTAGTATATACGAAATACTACATGGAAACTACCCGCCTGTCATCAATGTTTAGCAGTCAAGCTATGTCAGATGCCTTTACGCAGCTTCAAAAATCTGTCAACTGTGTTAGCCAAAATAAAAATAAAAAAATCTACCAGACGAAGACCTAAGAGGAATTCAAATTCGGATCTTAGAATATGATATGTATTATCATTTTTGGAAACAAAAACCTGGTCAGCGCATCTAGGGCTCCGAAGCAGCATAGTTAGGGATGCATCCGGGAACTCACTAAGATTAGGCGACACTCACCCTTCATGACATACTCGTCGCGGTGCGTGCTACCATCCCACCTGCGATGAGCTTCTCTATGGCCGTGTCCGTTGTCTATGGTTGACTAGTGTGTACACTCACCCTTCATGACATACTCGTTGTGGTCGGCGGGCGAGCTGGCGTCCCCCAGGGCTCCGAACAAGGCTGTCAACAAGGAGACCGCATGCGGCTCCAGCGCGGCGCGCGCTACCATCCCACCCGCGATGAGTTTCTCTATGGCGCAAGCGGCGTATGTGCGGACGACGCCTTGCCCGTTTATGTGTTGGATCTACAAACAAAAAATAATACTTTTCAACACACTTACTCGTAAAGTGGATCTAATTTCACCGATTTTAGATACATAAAGCAGCTCATAAAACTCGCGTGTGTTATAATCACAAATAGTGAAGTTATATTCTATAACCGCACTTTTTGCTATTTATATGCTTGAATTTTTTTTTTTTTATTTCATACTGACCCGCCGCGCAGCGCCAGCCAGTAGGCAGCGCGCTGCGCTGATTCAAAAAAAAGTAAAACGACAGGAAAGCTACAGTGTGCATCACAGTATTACGGTTGAGTTTGTTTAAAATCAAAAAAGTCAGTTATTTAGGTATTTTCTTCGCAAGTGTGTTAAAAAACGTCGTACGATATACGCGCATCGCATATATTGGTTAAACATACTCGGCTCTATTACGCCCTCGCCTTCGGTTCGGGCTGAAATTCCGCCTCGTGTGTTATAACCATCATTACGCACTTGTATCGTAATGTAATATTTTGTCAATCTGTCTGCTAGGTAGACGTGAATGCCTGTTGCTGATCATTAATGCAATTTGAGAACTGGGATACACATATAACATGAATGGCATTGCTACTCACCATCAAGGGCACTGCTGTGATAAGCAGCTCTTTGGGCAGCAGCGAGCGGAACGTCATCATGTACTTGATTGCGTCGGCTTTCAGTACGGGCAACTCGTTCACTGTACCAAATAAGTATACATAAGTTATGACGTCTTTATTCCTAACGGGGTAGACAGAGCCGACGTGAAGTTTTATATTCATAACAGTATCAAATAATTTACTTTGACCCAGTCATCTACCCAATTCCTTACTGCAAAATCGATAGCTTTATAAACACTTAAAGTGGCACTCAGGCGTTATACACATTTTTAGGCCCTACTGTCAAAGTGCCTTCCACAACTTTTTATTGACATTTAAAGCTTTGTTTTTTTTCATACTTTTTATCGAGGGGTCGAACAGATTCCGGTTTTGCTACAGATAGTTACGATTATACCCATTAGCGATGAGTAATTATTAGTATGGCATGAAACTTGTAGGGTTATTCCACAACGGTATATGGGCATCTAAAAAGTGACTTTTTAGATTGTTAGTACATATTATAGCGTGCATTTATTAGTATGGCACGAAAACTGTGACTGGGTGGCATGTCAATAAAATGTTGTTGAATAACCCCACAAGTTTCATGCCATAACATAGATTAAAAAGCACCTTATAATAGTATAACGCTACTGATTTAGGAAGCTTTCTTTTTTTGTCAATTACATAAAAAGTATGCACTCCACAAACTGGCAGCAGATAGGACAGATGTACAGGACCGAGATGGGTGGCGTAGACGAAGACAGGCTATTATGCTCAGTAGTGAGCGGAAGAAGGGATGAGATAATGATGATGATGAGGGGAAGACGTTGCCTTACCATCAGGCCTCTGCAGCTCGGGCAGGGCGTGGTTGGCCGCGAACTGCGCCAGGTCGACGAGCGGCGAAGCGCGCGTGACGCCGGCCGCCTGCGTGGAGCCGCGGGTGGCCAGTGACGTCACAAGGTACATGGCCGCGTCTTTGCCGCGCCACGCTGACGGACCCACTTCGCTGTATTTCGATAACATCAGCTGGAACAAATTAACAAGATTAAATTAAAATCAAAAAAAGAATGCATTTTGAGTATATTTTGAACTTGCATGGTTTTCATGGGAAGATCAAAGTCAGACAGACGCACGAGTGATCCTATAAGGGTTCCGTTTTTTAATTTTTTTGTACGGAACCCTAAAAAGAGGGTCGTTATAAGTTAAATAAAAAATAAAATAAAACCGGCCAAGTGCAAGTTAAACTCGCGTGGAGAGGGTTCCGTACAATTGATTGAATTCTTATAGGTTATCATGTAATCTACAAGCAATGAACTATATTTCGTATTTTTTTTCAAAATTTTAAGTTCAGTAGTTTCGGAGATCAGGGGGGGAACGGTCAACTTTCGTCTTCTTTCATGAATAAAATCAAAACTATTTATTTTATAATTATAACAAAAATATATTTAAGATCCCCATGACGAGCCCTTTCATTTGATATATGACACAGTAAGATTTGCGTAACTTTTTTTTTCAATTTCCTAATTTATCCCCCGAAAATGACCCTTATTTTAAAAAAATACTTATTTACTTTGCACATATGTGTATGGGTCATAGGATTACACCATTCTACCAAATTTCACCTGACTCGGTCCAGTAAATTTGGAGCAAATTGGCTGTGACAGACGGACGGACAGAAAGACGTACGAGTGATCCTTTAAGGCTTCCGTTTTTTCATTTTTTGTACGGAACCCTAAAAATGAACATACCTGCACATATTGGCCGAATATGTTCATCATCTTGTCTTCGTAGTGCAGCGCCAGAGTTTTGACGAGGTCGCAGGTCGCGCGCCGGCGCGTGTCCACGTCGGAGCCCTCGATGTCGCGACGGACGTACTCCTCGGGATTGTCTTCGAACAGCTCCATGTCAGATTCTGAGCACAATGAGGGAATGCTATTTATTTAACTACATTACAATAAATGTGTAGGCACTATGGGCTATTTATGTTCTGAATCCATAGTTAATACTGAGTTTACTGTGTATGTTTCTTAGCTAATTGTCTGTTCAATGAGAGTGTAGCGGGTGCCTAATTAAGAAGGTCAGAAGGTAAAGTCCAACAACACTTAAACAGTTTGTATATTAATCAGTTCACACAATTTACACGTTTCCGATATACGTACAAATACACAGACGAAACTACTACGGGAAGCTATCTAAGGACACACGTGTTAAGGCGAGGACCGGCGAACGACTGGCGATTCACGCCAGCGCGTCGTAGAATGAAATAAGAATCGCTAACTTAGCTTAAGGCCAGGGGCCTTTTCTACCGACTGGTAGTTAGTTGACTAACCAACAGGTGATGCTGAAAGAGTAATCTTTTATTATATTTAAAATTTATTGTACAAAATACAATTTGTTTAGCACAATAGGCGGACTTATTTTATTTATTTATTCAAGTACACTTGGAAAATTAACAAACATACACATAAAAAAATAAGGAAAACATAGCACTTAGGTGCTACTTATTTCTAAAGAAATTTCTTCCAGTAGACCTGCGAGGTGAAATGGGAAAAAAGAGGTAATTGGCGTGCACCTACAATACAAAACTAAATAAATAAATAGACAAGATACATACCTACATAAACATACATAAATATACTTACATCAATACATCAATAAATATATATTCATAAAGCATATACATATATAATAAATACATATATTAATACTTCTAAATATATTACTTAATGCTAAAAGCATTATCTTTTGGGGTAAGAACTACATAAACTAAAAAAAACCCTTCTTATGTATAGAGTAAGCTATGATGTATGGAAGAAAATTAAAAAATCGTCAAGTACAAGTATATGAATGAATTATATACGCTGGATGACAAAAGGTCAAATCAGACATTTTTTTTAATAATAATAATAATAATAATAATATAATAATATATTTATTTGCTGTAAAAGTGGTTACAATAGTTGTTAATTACAATTTTTAGATCACACTTCTAACCTGTCTAGGCATGCAAATGTCAATTAAGTTATCATTAATTTAATTATTTATTGTATTCATATCTTTCTATTCTATAATTATATTAGTATTTGGTCTAATTTGTTATTACTAACGTTTAAAAAATTTAATTAGTAATAAGTATTTTATAAGTAACAATTCTATGACCAAAGATATTCCTGTATCGAGTAGAAACCCTTCTCCAGCAGGAAACTACGCAGCCTGTTCTTAAAGACTGGCAACGGCAATACTTTGATATCTTCCGGCAGCCTGTTGTAGATACGAACAGCCATCCGACAGCTATTTTGGTCACATAAAGCTGTTGATACATTAGATAACACAAGCCTGTTGGGGTATCTGCCACGATAATTAGAAATTACCTCACAATTTCTTTGAAATAAATATGAGTGTACCTTTACAAAGTGACACATTTCATAAATGTAGATGGATGGTAGTGTCAACAATTTAAGTTTTATGAAATGCGGTCTACAGCTAGTTCTCTGAGGCAACTTACATAAAGACCTTACACAGTTTTTCTGTGCCATAAACGCTCTGTCCAATTCTGTCGAATTTCCCCATACTACAATTCCATATCGTAATACAGACGCTACGTACCCATGATACGCCAACAAGGCTGTTTTAAGCTCTGTTATATTGACCAGTCTCCACAAAACAAAAGAAAATTTATTTAATTTACTACATACTTGATCGATATGAGATTTCCATGTTAAGTTTTTGTCCAAAGTAACTCCCAGAAATTGTACATCATTACATTCATCAATAGTCTGTCCATTATGTGTTATTGTTAAATCTGCATTTTTATTATTCCTTTGATTATGAAATTGTACGTATTTGGTCTTTTTAGTGTTTATTTGTAAATTATTTTTGTCAAGCCAATTTATTATGTCATTTAACGTTTTATTTATGTCCGTATTATATGCGTCAATTGAATTTGATAAATTAGGTATCACTACAGAAAGATCGTCGGCAAATAACGTGCAGAAGTGTTCAGTAGCTTTTGGAAGATCATTAATGTATAGTAAAAACAATAAAGGACCTAGTATACTTCCTTGAGGCACGCCAATATTATTTAATTTCTCACCAGACATAAATGAAGTCTCATTTTGATTCTTATCCAGATTAGTCACTACTACTTGCTGCTTCCTATTTTCAAGGAAGGATTTAATCCAGCTATTAGCCTTCCCCCGAATTCCATACCTATCACATTTAGCAAGCAATATTTTATGTAAAACATAATTAAAAGCTTTTGTCATATCAATAAACAACGCCATAACTTCAGTACTATTGTCTACATGACTTAGCACCTCATTTACCAATTTGAACATGGCTAATACAGTTGATTTACCCTTCTGAAATCCATTCTGATTTATGTTTAATATATTGTACTTAGTTATAAATGTAATAAGCCTAAAATACATAGCTTTTTCAAAAATTTTTGATATGATAGACACCAAAGCTATCGGTCTATAATTTTCCAAACAGTTTGCATTATTATCTTTAGGAAGTGGTTTTATGACAGTTTTCTTCAGATTTTCTGGAAATTGTCCTTGTTCAAAAGACAAATTTATAAGAAAACTCAACACAGGTGCCAAAATATGTTTAGATTTCTTTATTACGTATGTAGATAAATTATCACTACCTACAGAATTTGTATTATTGAGCCCTGTTATTATTTTACCGATTTCATCACTGTCCGTGGGAAATAAGAATAAAGTTTCATTTACTGGTTTGCACAAATTCGTGGTGGTCTCTGCAATATTATTTTTTGTCTGTATGTCTGTAAAAAAGTCATTGAAAGCATTTGCTAAGTCAGTAGGATTAGTAATTACCTCACCATGTCGTACAATTTTATTTATAAATTTATTTTTAATGACATTATTATTTTTTATTAGATTCCAGGCTGCTTTATTTATATTAGTAGAATTATGTAAATATTTCATATTTTTAATTTTTTGTGAGTAATTCATACATCTTTTGAGAATCGCTGAATAATTTCTGTATTTTATTTTACTATTTATATCCTTTTTTTTATAATACGTAAATCTCAGTGATCGTTTAGTCCTACATGACCTACTAATGCCTTTTGTCACCCATTTTATACTTTTTTGATTAGTACTCACTTTTATTCTCTTAGTTGGAAAACATAAGTTGTAGAATAGGATTATGAGCTCATAGAAATTGTTGAATGCCTTGTTTGCATCGGTTTCACCATAAACTTCCGACCATGATAGGTTTGCAAGACATTCATTGAATTTTCTAATGTTTTCTTTACTAAAATCTCGTTTATATATAAAATAATATTTTATTTTATTTTCTTTTTTGTTTATTGGGAATTCCAAGGTTTGAGCCGTTTCGTGATCAGATAGGCCTAATTTATGTACTTGGGCAGTTGTATTAGTAATATTACTTACAATTAGGTCTAGGCAAGCTTTTTGTCAAAACTTTTTGTTAAAACGTCAAAACAAAAACTTTCTTTGGGATTTGTATGAAAATCACAAACGTGACGTAATAATTATTTCGACTCAAATAGCGCTCCTAATATCAGTTTTTCTGGATTAATAAATCTAAAATCATGTTGAAAATAGATACGATCAATGACTAGCGACACTTTTTTATTCTCTTAACAGTACCAAATAATTTATTTTTGACCCAGTCATCTACCCAATTAACTTATGAATGAATACAGTATCCTACTAATTGGATAGTTTCCTGGCTCAAAAATATATTATTTGGTACTGTTACGAGAATAAAACATCACATCGAATTTGAATGTGATTTTAGATTTATTAAGGTGAAGTGGGTAGCATAAGTGGCGCCCTCATTTGAAATAAATTGTTTAAAACTAAATATGGTGATATTTAAAAATTTAATTTGTATCAATATCTAAAAAGACCTTAAAACTATTTTATGAATAACCTTTGAAAGTAATATTAGTAGTCCGTCTAGTTTTAAAACGGGTTTTCGACAAAAGTGGCAACTTTTGGCGATAACCCATTTTAAAATATCACCATATTTGGTTTTAAACAATTTATTTCAAATGGGGGCGCCACTTATGCTACCATTTCACCTTAATGCAGAAAAACGGAAATTAAGAGGGCTATTTAACTCCAAGAAACTATGACGTCACAGTCCGATATTTCATAGAAAATGTTTGTTTTGACGTTAAGGGTCGGCACCATGTAAACTGGGTTTGCGCGGGCAACAAGTTTGTACAGAAAGCGTTTGATTTAAGTCAAATAATGTATACACATAGATAGAGGAAGAGTTGGGACAGTAGACGAAAAAAAGGATTTTTTAAAATACTTTGTAGTTTTCCTAAAAACAAGCATTGAATTTACCCAAAAACATGCAAAACGCACTTTGCGCGGGCAATAGTTATGGCTTAAGTAGAAAAGACCACTAAGAAAATTATATACCTAGTTATAGGTGAATAGACTAGCCAGTAGATGAAAACCGTATTTTTTTAATTTTCATTCAGAAAAAGTAAGATAATTGTAAAGAAACCTGAAAGAAATATTTTAGAAAATCTTGCTACAAACTGGCTTGTTTTTCTGCGTAAAGAAATATTCTAGCAAGGGATTGCATATATTTTATAAAAATAAAGGCTATTTTGAAACATTATTCTTAATATTTGCTTACAATGCAATTACGCAATAATAAAAAAAATAATTTTAAAAATTGGATGTTTTGCAACGTTTTTGACAGAATTCTCTGAAATGGCGGCCATGATTCTTCCATACAAATTCAGTTGCCCGCCGGGCGTTCAGGAAGGAGGCCGTGTCGAATTTTTCAAAAAAATCCATTTTCGAATTACGTAAAATTGCATTACAGTCTAAAATATTTCAATAAAAAACTATGTACAAACTGCCAAAATATGTCATACTTTTGCTACACTATGGTACAGTTTTGACATTTTGTTGACATTCAAGCAAAGATGTAATGCTATCGCAGATACGGCATCGCACATTTTTTTTATTTTTATTTTATTGAAAATTAAGTCAATGAAAAAAATAATTTGGTTTGATTTATTACCTATATTTTTTAATTGGCGATTAGGGTGAAAATCCGATTGGAACTTTCTCGGGTCGCGGAATCATATTAACTGTTTTTGTAATAAAAGGTGCTGTTTAATTAGGGTTTTACAATTATTTTGAGGGGTGATTCAGTCTGAAATTTGAAACAATTTTTCCCCATGAATGTATATCAAAATACGAATTGACATTATGCGTAATATATCGAACCAAAGGCTATACTAGATCTATACTTGGCTAGGCAGGCAGGCTATAGTAGGCTATTTATCTATACTAATATTATAAAGAGGAAAGATTTGGTTGTTTGTTTGTTTGCATTACATGGCTCCGAAACTACTGGACCGATTTAAAAAAATCTTTCACCGTTGGAAAGGTACACTATCCCCGAGTGACATAGGCTTTGTGTGTACCAAGGGCGAAGCCGGGGTGGACTGCTAGTATAGTATAATGATATTAAAATAACAGTCAAAAAACAAAAAAAAATCTGCATTTTCATACAAAAGTGTGCAGCCGCCCGGGAAATTTGTATAGGAACTGATTTTGGTGTTTTTACTGTTTTTAGGGTTTCGCTTGTCTGTCTGTCCGTAAGTCACAGCCAATTTGCTACGAAACTATTAGAATGATTAAGTTGAGATTTAGTACCTACACGTATGTAACTTAGTGACCCAAAGATATATGTATAACGTAAATAAATTAATTTTAAAAAAGGGGGCCACTTATGTGGGTAAATTAGACATTAAAAAAAAGTTTTGATAACAAAATCGTGTGATATATCAAATGAAGGAACTTTTTATGACAATTTTAAATGTACATATTTTTTAATATTTTTTAGATCGGTATTTTTAAGTAATTTAAGAAAATGGGCGAAAATTGACCCCCCCCCCCCCCCCTACTAAACTACTGGACAGATTCAGTTGAAATGTGGTGCACATAATAAAATTTGTGACCCAAAGACGGAAGTAAAATGTAGGTAAATGAATAAATTAAAAAAAATTGGGGCCACTTATGGGAGATAAATGAGACATTAAAAAAAGGGTTTCGTGAACTATATCGCGTAAAATATCAAATGAAAGAGCATTTTATGATAATATTAAATATATTTTCTATATTTTTTAAGTTGGTGTTTTTGAAGTTATTTTTGAAAATAAATAATAAAAATATCCTTATCTCCGAAACCACTGAACCCAAACTTTTGGAAAAGATACAGTTAATAGTTCTTTACCTCATTACAGGAAAACCTATTAGAAGATAAAAAATAAAAGGGTGCAATAATGCTAATTCCTGCTTCATTAATCAACCAATTTTTTTAGCCGTTTTCAGGAAAAGATTTCTTTTTAGTGCTCTTTGTTGATTCGTTAAAAATATTGTACAAAATCAAACAGTCACGTCATTGATTGAGGACATACAGCTGCTAAGCCAAGACGTTGATCTGTTCAACGTGCAATCCTTTTTTACTCTCCAAATTTACAAATAAGGTGAATAGAAGTGAAAGGTGTTACGATTGCAGATGGTCGCTAAACGTATTGTTTCACAAAGAAAATTCAAATGTGTATATTTTCTGTCAGTGGAACACAAAACGTGTAGTTTTCCAAGTCACCGCTCGCGTAAAATACTATTTGATTGTATTTTTGAGAACGTCCTGTCAGCGATAATTAATATTGATTTACGCAGAAATATCATAAATTTGTCTATGGTTCCCTAAAATTTCAACTTAACCAAAATAAACCGGCCACGTGCCGTGACGGGCCACGTGCAGTGTAGGGTTCCGTAGTCAGTACCTACTTGTTTTATGTAACTAACAACTGCCTAACTTTAGGTCTGAATTCAGTCCATGATACTGAACAACTTTCACCAAGGATCAAACGAAATACAAAAAATATTTTTGATCTCTTACACACAAGATTTGGCAAAATGTAATATTTATGTAATATATGTATGGAATATGTAAGGACAAATCACACTAATTAAGCTAGCCCCAAAGTAAGTTTTAAACTTGTATTATGGGATTCTAACTCAAAGATACTATATTTTATGATAAATACATACATAGATAAACACCCAACACCCAGGACAATTTGAAAAAGACCATTTTCTAACTTGCCCTGGCTGGGGCTCGAACCCAGAATCTCCGGATTAGCGGTCTAGCGTGTTAACAATTAAACCACGGAGGTCGAATGGAAAGCAAACATTTTCTTTTCATATTTAATAATGTGTTCCTTAGGAAAAGTTGTTCAGTATCATGAACTGAATCCACCTTAAATTAGTTTTAGTACAGGGAGACGTTATATACTACTGCCGTGAGTTTTTTTTATATGTCCATATACAACCGTTTAACTGACAAAGAGGGGAGACACATGATTCTAACAAAATTTGCAATCAAAAACCAAATATTTCACAAACGGATTGCTAAAACGAAAAAGGGTGTGCATAATCTTACAATATTTTTGAAAGATCTATTCAACGACGTCACATTTGTTTTTCTAGTTTTTATTACCACATATCCATGCCCGCCCATACCCAATTACAGCTTTCTAGTACTAATAGTCTATGAGTAAAACTGGGGACAGACAGACAGACAGACATGACGAAACTATAAGGGTTTCTTGTTTACTACGGAACCCTAAAAAGTTGCGTGAAACGAAACAGATTCCCTATTCTAAGGGTTCTTTATCATTTGCGCTTTAACAAATTTCAAAATACGAGTAATCAAAACCACTTGTGCTAATATTTCGCTTCACTTCGCATACGATAAATTCAAAAATTGATGGATGAATGACCGTGCTTTTACAGGTTAAGCAACTACTAGCTTGGTCACAGTTAGGATGGGTGACCGTGCTTTCAATCTTAATGTTGTTCAAGTTAAATGTTGAGTTTCTTATGAATAAATTTCAGTTTTCTCTACCTACATAACTTAGCAGCTATTTAAATTTCAATTGTTTTGTCGGAATTTAAACTTGGCATTTTTACATTTATGTTTTTGATGGGATAAAATAAACACCCAAGAACCAGGACAAATTAAAAAAGGCCATTTACCAACTTGCCCTGGCTGGGAATCGAACCCAGAACCTCCGAGTGACGGACTAGCGTGTTAAGGAATCGCCACGGAGGTCGACTAATAAATTGAAAAAGTAATAAATATTACGCAAGATTCGAATAAGTATAACTTGGATTTTTTAGAAAGTGCTATATGAATTTCACATATATTTAAACTCGCTTTTTAAATAAACGTCTTGCATTCACGCACACTACTGTATTTTCGACTTTACTTTTTCTACTGATAGCCTGTCTACTAAAGTGTTAAGTACATTATAATGACGTCTGCCAAGGCCTTAATTCAGAAATAATAATTCAAACAAAATAATTCTTTGATTTGATTGATTTGAAAATTTTAATAAGTATCGCGGACTGGAAGTCTTGACGAAAAGAAAAAAGTAAGCTGTATACTAATTCTACGTTACAATTTATGAATACCTACATCTATTGTCCCGTTTACACATTATTAACTCTATGTAACTTCATCTTGACATTTTTATCCCCCTAGCGGGAAAATTTTGCATATTTCAGAGCCAAATCCGACCACGTGGCTTTACGCATACGGTCCTTAAGAAAAAGGTATCTGATTTGACTTGTTGGCAACTAGCGGATTAGCGGTTCCGTGAGAACAGTAGACCTAGCAAGCTCTTATTACCATGCAATAACACTTTCCCCTGGCTTCGCAAAGCCATTTCAGTGAAATCCGTCCATATACGTATTCATTTATATATTTTACATAATAGCTCTTACCATGGTAAAATAGTATTAAAGTAAATATCAAATCAAAATTTTTAAATAACTCAGTTTCAATCAACGGTACCTACCTCTGAACTCCAAGTTCGGTATGACCACCTTCTCGCAAATGCTGCTGAGCGTGCCGGGGTCTTCGAACAGATTCTTGTAGCTGTTCTTCTCCGCGATCTTGGCCAAGAACGTGAGAGCGTTTGACACCAACTGTAAACAAAAAAAAAAAAACTAGTATCCTGTCAAAACACGCGTTTTTAAGATTTCTTCTCTAAAGTACAGACGAAAAATACAAGAGTACTGACAACCCCATCCAAAAAAGCGTAACTCCTGTATTATTTCTAGATGTCGCTACTAACTCGCCATAGAAAGGATGCTGCGTACTTAGGCTGACGGTTACCACGAAAAATCAGAGATGGCGCTTGTATGATCGTAGAAAATGAACGCTTATAGATCTCTGAAGCAGCACAGGATACAACCGGGAACGCGCTAAACTTACCTGGATTGACGAGACTTCGAGGCGACGGAGGGGGGGTAACAATTAACATTTTTGCCTTTTTGCGAGGCCTCCGACATCGCCGACGCATCCAACCCGTCCGCTTGGAAATTGGGGGAAAGCCAATGTCCAGCAGTGGACTTCCTGTCGCTGATATAATGAAGGTCTCATTAGGAGTACTCACCGCGTCGTACTTGGGCTGCGGGCCCGTGGCCAGCAGCACGGTCCACACGGCCGTCACGAAGGGCGGCGCGTGCGGCGCGAATTCCTCTTCGTACTTCAGAGCGTACAAAGCCGCACACTCGCACACTTCTGTGCGCAGCTGCTCTAGGACGCCAGGTTTGTCATCGTCAGCCTGAATGGAAAAAAAAATAATATGTAATACTTTATTTTAAAATAGTGATAATTAAAGATATATATACACTAGTAGTTCGCCGCGAACTTTGACCTCGCGATTATAGTTCCCTAAGTAACACCTAGATGGCGCTATCCAAAGTTAGAACGCGCTATGGTTTCGTTTGCTACATAATCGCGGACATTTTTATTAATATTTCAAAAACTACAGAACCGATTTTGATGCCCAACGAACTTGAAAATTCTATTGATATTTCCTACATGCCTACCAAATTTCATCAAAATCTGACCTTCGGTTCGGCAGCTATCACGGTACAAACATACATACATACAAAAAATGTGTTTTCGCCCCCAACTCGACTTAGAGACCTCGCTTGCTCGGTCAACAGTCACGTCTCTACGTGTAGGAGAATACTTAATTTGAAATAACTTACATCGGTCTCCAAACATGGTACTTTGACCTGCAGCAAGTTCAGCAGGTTGGGCATCCATATGGGCATGTTGTCCTCAAAGAACTCGGGCAGGTCCTGGTAGTTGAGTGAGTAGAACACCTTGCAGATGAGCACCAAGGATCCATAGATCACTTTTAGAGCTTGTTGATTGTCTACGTGCTTGTTTGCGAGGTCTAGTGTGGCCTGAGAATAAAAACATTCATAATATTTTACTTTATAAGATAAAAAAGTGATATAGTTAAAATGATTTTCAATCGAGACCAAGTAGTTACGCCCGTCTTTATTAAAACTGCCGCGTGACCCCAAAGAACTCGAATACGAATACGTAGATACTCGCGCGGCGAACGACGGACTCTTACGCTACTATAAAAACGTGTTTTTTTTAAATCACGTTTTTACAATACACGTACACGTTTACAGTACAGTTTACGTACAGTTGAAAATTATCTCACGTTTTTACTTACGAGTTTTAGTTAACATTTTTTGTTCCTGAATTTTTACATTGACTAGCTAATTGGGTCTTACCAACGATCCTTATGAAGTGTCCTTTATGAAAAATCACCGTATATTTATCTACATATGGTCAACAATAACTCTAGTATCTTTTATTAGAAATTCATGAGGTAGGCTTATAGGTAGATATACTAACCACAAACAAGTCTGTGAGGGGCTTCGCAAAGTTCTCCAACACATGTTTGATCTCCAGCCATAGCTTCTGAGACTTGAACTCGTAACGGTAGCGCTTGAACAGAGAGTGCGCAGTGCGCAGGATGCCGTTGATCACATGGAAGTCTCCTGCAAAAACAATTATTATTACACTATCACTCCTTTTAGAACCCACCCCCCCCCCCCCTCCCCCCTTTCATGTTTTTTCTTATCTCCTTAACACATACTGTCACATTTAGCATGAATCTATTGTGGATGTAAAGCTTTACAAACAGTCAGCCAGTCAGAACAGCTTGTCGAACAGAAGTCCAAACTTAAGGTTTGTCAACGTAACATTGGAGAGCACAGTATTTTGGGAGTCAGACTTTCTGACCGCATAAGAATTACAAACAAAGGGCTGCCACCCTTAAGTGGAACTACATGGGCAGGACATATCTGCTGCATGTCCGATGAACTATGGGCTATCTTTTCCCATTTATTGGAGCTTACAGTGTGGTCGCACTGTGAATTCCACTAAATGGAAAAAGAAAGCTGGGCAAGCACAAAAGTGGAACTACATGGGCGGGACTAGACATGGGTAATCTCGGCTCCGAGGAGTGTTTCGGCTCACTGAATCTTACTCAGGATCTGGTACCGACTCATCTTAATAATTCCTACTCCCTTATCGGCTTCAGCTCCGAGGTCCGCTAAGTTTCGCTATTGAATCTACAGAATACAGACGTCCTTTCTAGCACTGGTTTCAATTCAGAATCATATTGACTCCCGACTCCCGATTCCTCCCGAGATGCGGTTCGCAGCTCGCGACCTGACAGGCGCCGCCTGTTCCGGCGGGACCAAGATCGGTGCGGACTCAATAACTCGGGAGCCGATTACGATTACCGGGATTCAGTACGGGTATCGGCTCCTGTTGATGAATCGGCTCATTTAAATATTTGAATCCGGAGTTACCCATGTCTAGGCAGGACATATCTGCCGCATGTCCAATGAACTATATGGGCTATCTTTCCCCATTTAGTGGAGCTCACAGTATAGTCGCACTGTGAATTCCACTAAATGGAAATAGAAAGCTGGGCAAGCACAAAATCGCGAAAGTTGAAAGGTAGGAGGGGAGGATTTTGCCCTGCAGTGGGACAGTATGGCTGAAAATAGAAATATATAGAAACAAAAGTCACGGGCAACAGCTAGTATTCAAATAAAATCATAGCAGTATTATCAGTTTTCAAAAAGTCATAAGTACCTGTAGCAAATTTCTCGACCATCTCAGGTATCAGGCCGGGCCACTTGTCTGGGAAGTCACATTTGCCAATGATGGATACTGCATCGCTGAACTGCCTCTGAATGGCCTCCGGAGCCTTCAGCATCAGTGTTACAATAAGAGTCTTGATGGTGTTCCTGTCTGACTGGTGGATACGGTCCACTCCATCTTCATCCTGTATTAGACAAGAGATAGTATTTTGAACCACTGAAAATTTATGGATGTAAAAAAAAAAACTATATACAATGTGGAAGGGACATATCCGTAATAAATCAAACCACGGTCTATACTAGATCATTATAGTATAATGAAATTAAAATAACAAAAGTGTTCAGCCGCCGTTTGTATGGGAATATAGATTTTTTTAACTTTTTTTTTTTTTACTTACCCGTGTGGTTCCGGGTTAGAATAGGACCACTCCATCTCTTGCTGTGGATGTCGTAAGAGGCGACTAAAGGACTAAGCACAAACATCTCGTGCTACAATTGCATTTCCAAGGAGGGTTAACGTCGGGAGGCGGCCGGTTGTAAAACTTTTCGCACAAATACATTCCCATAAAGGGTTGACGTCAGGCAGGCGGCCGGTTTTAAAACTAAAGCTAAATCATTTGAACTGTTCTGGCTTTTTCTTCTCCATTTTGCAAGGTCTTTGGCATCCTTGGGTGACCATTGACATGCATGTTTTATTTGGAGAAGAAAAAGTGGGAAAGCGCACCCCGGGCTCCGAAGCAGCACAGCTGAGGATGCAACCGGGAAAGCGCTTAGATGAAGAAGAAGATAGATTTTTGTTACTGTTATTTTAATTTCATTATACTATAATGATCTAGTATAGACCGTAGTTCGATTTATTACGGGTATGTCACTTCCACGTCGTATGTAGGTCTATGAATGTATAAGAAAAATATCTTTGAATATATGTTTTATGTAAATGTGTAATAATGGTCAAAGAGTCTGTTCTCATTTGGGCCCTGTTTGTTGCAGTGTCATGTCGCAAAATGTGTACAGCGGCCTAAAATTAATTTAAACAAGCATAGCACTATAATTGTCAATGACATTTTTTTAAAACATATTTTACAATAAAAAAGCTTCAAAAACCTTACGTTTTCTATACTTGGGTTTTTTATAATTTCTCATATGATAATCCATTTTTTATACCGCCATACTTATGTACATACATAGTGAACAAAACGCTTTGACAAAGATGCATCACACATCGTGTTTCCATTGTTGCCAGATAGCTTCACTGCTATTTCCCAATGTAGAAAAAGTGAAATCCTTTTTTATTAGTGTACAAACGTCCAAAAAATAAAAATAAAAAATTTTCTTTAGTAATCTCAGGTTTTTTTCCTACAAAATGACGTTAAAATACTTGCTGCGACACATAGTGCAACAATGAGGGCCCAAAATGTATGAAGCGATGTAACACCTCCTTCATAGTTAATTCGAATATACTAATTGTCCAAAATTGCTTTTATCACTACCGCCTGTTGACGGGTGAATAGTAGAAAAGGCTCTAGGTCTTAAGTCCCCCAGTTATATTTTTTGTAATAAAGTTAAATAAATAAATATATTAAGAAACTGACTGGCTGACATATTGACTCAATGTACAACGTACAGCTGAAACCCGTGGCTCTAGAAGGCATCTAATCAAAGCATAGGCCTCCCTAACAATTTCCACATCTTCCTGGCTGGTCTTCATCCACTCTAATTGCCGTGTGGTTCCCGGCAGAGTAGAAAAGAACCACTCCCATGTCTTCCCGTGGATGTTATAGAAGGCGACTTAGGAAACACAAGCTAAACAAAGTTTATGTTTATAAGCTTTGATTTTGTATGATTTGATGTTTATCAATGAGACCTCTCTAACCCATCTGGCCAGCGTGGAGAGTGTAGGCCAAATCCTCTGGCTTATATGGCTCTGGTAGTACAGAGGGTCGTGCTCCTGCAGTGGAGACTAAAAAAGACCTAATAAAGAAGATGAAGATTCTAACTGATGTTAACTCACAACTGCCCAGTTCCTCTTGATGAAGTTCTTGAAGGCGATAGCGGCGGCAATCCGGATGGTCATGTCAGCCGCTTCCTTCTCAATAAGGTGGAGCAGCAGCACGGCATAGTTCTGGTTCAATTCTATACCTTCAAGGAACTTCTCAGCTGAAATAAAATTACTTTATGTCAGATGAAATCTTGGGCCAATCTTGGGCCGCAACAAGGCAAAGGGAGACCACTTTCCACATCGTGAACAACCTTGAATAGGGATACCAAGTGGGCACAACTTACCATCAAAGCAATTAAAGATGATAATTTGCTCAAATGGGCGCACTTATTTTATGGAAACTCCTTGACCTTGATTTACCTTGATTTGAAGTTCATGTTTTTTTGTAGTTTTTTTTGCGTATTTTCAAGGGTCAGAGATATAATTGTTTTAAGTTTCCAACTTTCCTTTACCAATTTAAATAGCACCCCACATGCAAATTTTTAGGTTAATTATTAAATTAGGCAAAGTATTTAAGTTAGTCTCGATTTTACTGGGCATAGAATTTCATGTTATGTTTGAATTTGATTTTTAAATGATTGTGTTAAAAGATTTTTATTGATGCTAAAGCTAAAAATAGCTATTTGTTTAAATCAAGATTTTAATGGACAAGAATCTGAATCATGTAAATAGGCGATGCGGCTAGCAACCCATCACTATTTTGTTTCCGTTTTTCAATCTTAACGCCCCCCATCACACTAAAAGTGGCCTTCGTTTTACAGCCCTGGGCTCTGTCTACCCCGTTAGGGATAAAGACGTGATAATGTATCTATAAGATTTTAATCTATTACCACAGAAGACAGTAAGAGTACACAGAACGGAATCTCCTAAGGTCCCTTCCAATATGCGAACACACTGAACGGCGCACGCGGCCGCACAAAAACGGGGGAGAGGTGCGGGGGCGGGAAATGGGGACGCATATTGTGCATACCTTAGGAGATTCCGTTCTATATACTCTTACTGACTGCAGAAAAACGCACTATGTGTGTTTTAGTTCAGTCATCTAGCTTAAAAATAAACATGCAAGTGCGAGTCGGACTCGTACATGAAGGGTTCCGTACCACCGTACAATGTTTTAAAACGCTAAAAAATCACGTTTTTTGTATGACGACCTCCTATAATTTTTAACTTTTTTTTTATTTTTAGTATTTGTTCTTATAGCGGCCATAGTAATACATAATCTGTGAAAATTTCAAGTGTCTAGCTATTACGGTTCAAGAGATAGACCCCTGTGACAGACGGACAGACAGCGAGTCTCAGCAGTAGGGTCCCATGGTTAGCAAAATTAATTTAGTCGTTTTTTCTATCGGGATATGTTCATTGAAGGCCCAAATTAAATTTTATCTACTCTCCCTCCCCCTCCCAGGTACGCGTCAGCCTCTCGCGCCCCCGAAAGAGTCCCGAATTGCGGATTTTACCAGTTTTAAAGAAAACCATACACGATACATGAAAAGTGTGTAAGAACGAAATAATCCTTGATAAATTACTAGGGAGGGAGGAAGACTAGATAAAAAAATAACTTGCTCTATCATTAACATATTCTGATAGTTCAAAGTACTCCATTAATTTTGCCTTTCTTAAATTAAAATTATTAAACCAGTACAATTATTTTAATTCTGAAGAAATGATATCTTTAAAATAGCATAGCAAGGTTAAATGAAAGAGTTTTAAAATAAATAATACCTCTTTTTAATGAAAATATTTTATGTTTACTATAGTTATCCACAGTCGTACTTATCTTGGCAGTAAGTACCTAGTGTTATTTTTTTCAGCAAAATATATGACGAATGATAAAAAATTTGTATATATCGTGGCAGATTGCGCGGAAACTATAAGTGATATTGCTTTTGTATATATATCAGGGGCGTCGTCTCCTTTCGATTCGACACGATTCCTTTCGAGTTGCCTTGGCGAATCGTAATATATACAATTTTTTTATTATAAAAAATTATATCTTACCCTCGCTAGTTCATCTTGGTACTGCGCTTAAAATTTTTTTCCCCATCTCATCAGCCGACTAATTCACAGCTTTGGTTAATCGCACACACTCAAATATTAACAAATAGACATAATAAACAAACACACACACATTTATCACTTTAACTCGCACTCCTACAGATAAAACCTGCAAACAACAATGTAATTTTTCTATGAACACACGCACACTGATGCACTACTTACCTAGAGACAATATGTGCATATATACAGCAAAATAGTGCTCAGGTAACTCGGTTCTTTTGCGGCTTATGCATTTTAAAAATTAAACTTAATATACACGTAACTAAAGTAATTTTTACAATGACGTCTCTGGTGCTAGTGTGTCGATTTTTAAATATCCAATGAAAATCACTTATCAACATCGCGGCCAATTAAAATACTCTTACTGTGTTGCGGTGTATCATGGCTGCAGTGTTTTGTTTACGCGTTGTGTTTATTGCAAAATAATATGATAGATGTTACTAAAAACAGTGAAGGTGAGTGAATTAATTTGAGAAATGCCGTGTTTTAATTAATTAAGGTGTGTTTGTAGTGATCTTCTTAATCAATGGATGTTTAAGTGATAAGTGATTTGTTTTGTTTTGTCGTAACTGCGGTCGGCGCGGCGACCAGCGATGGGCGCGCGATGAGGCAGGTCTGTTTATTGTTTTAGGTAACTACATAATTAAAAAAGGTTACTTCGATGGCGGCTGTACCGATCCAAAGAAGAACGATTGTCTATATTTTACTTATGTCCGTTTTTTGGTCCGGGTTCACTTGTAATTTTTTTCACGCTACGCCACTGATATATATGCAAGGTTGATAGTTAATTTGACAAGGATTATTTCCTTCTTACACACTTTTCATGTATTGTGTATGGTTTTCTTTAAAACTGGTAAAAAACACAATCTGGGAGTCTTTCGAGGGCGCGAGGGGGTGACGCGTACCTGGGAGGGGGAGGGAGGGTAGATAACATTTAATTTAGGCCTTCAATGAACATATCCTGATAGAAAAAACGACTACATTAATTTTCCCAATTTTTCCATACATCTAGAATATAAATAAATATATAAGAACAAATCACACTGATTAAGCTAGCCCCAAAGTAAGTTTTTTTAAACTTGTGGTATGGGATACTAACTCAACGATACTATATTTTTTAGTAAATACATATACAGATAAACACCCAAGACCCAAGACAATTTGAAAAAGGCCATTTTCCAACTTGCCCTGGCTGGGGATCGAACCCAGAACCTCCGGATTAGCGGTCCAGCGTGTTAACCATTACGCCACGGAGGTTGTCAATGACTGAACTATTTTACGAAAATGAAAACATGTACAGTGCCCTTTATTGAATTAGGTGGTTAATAACCACTGTAAGACGGTAGCTGAGTTAGTAGTTAGCTGAGGCCGATAACCAGTATATTTGATATTCTACAACAACAGAGTGTTGCATGACTAAATGAAATTTTTTTGAAATGTCTTGGAGTACAGCATTAAGATAGAAATCAACAAGCCACTTAAGTGACTGAAAACCGGTGTGTTTACCCTAATTACTAACGGAATAGACAAAGCCTAGGGACAAGACATAAAGCCATATAAATTGCTTTATGACTAGGACTCAGATCTAAGCAAAGTATGTTGGATCTATGCTAAATCAGACATGAATTTTGTATGGCACGCCGATATTGTCGATATGGACGCGTTGATTTAAATAATTCAAGTCGTAATCAAACAAGCGACATGATAAAGCTTTTCTCATCGGCTTCGTACAACAAACCACGCGGATTCTTGCCATGGCAATGCATGGTACCTACAATCACTTTCCAAAATATGCGCAATGAAACTAGCGTGATGTTATTACCTTTTATACGCAAAAGAGTTTTTGTGTAAGATGTTAATTACTTATTAAAAACAAGAAAGACTCACCCGGCCTTCTGATGTTCGGATCGGGACTCAAAGTTTGCTGCAGATAATTGGCTAAAGTGGATAAGTTTTCGTCGGTTACTTCCATTTTACAATTATAGTGGTTTTTTGATCGTAAATATAGTTTAATCGCTGGCTTTTAACCAGAATTATTGCGAAATTTCTTAATTTTCGCACTTCAACGTCTGCTTTGATACAAAATGCGTGTTGCAATTTTTTGACAACTAAAGTCTAAATTGTGACAGACTGACAGTGACAGCCTGTCAGAATACTTTTTTCTTGTTGGTGGTGGTCAGACTTCGTCAAAGCATATTTTGCCAGGGGCTATTTTAGAAACATGAACTAAACTAATGTTTCGCTTCGGACGGAAGACAGAAGTAGGGATGGGTAAAGTGTTTCTACAGTATTATTGTGTATATAATTGAGCATTATGCACTTCTGTCAGTTATTTGTCAATGTCAAACTCCTACGTCAATTGAAACAGCTGTCTTTCACAGCAAAAAATATTGTTTCGGATGGTTTTGGAATACAGAAAATTAACATTTATTCTTCATAAATTCTTCAACAGTGATACACGAATAGTTCTCACATCTATAAATTTTAATTTACGTGGCGTCTTAGTTTGCACTTGCACCAGAAACAAAATGTCGCAAGCCCGTTTAGCGTCGTGTGTTCCATTGCCTCTCGACAATAAAGTTTTAGTAAATGTTATAGAAAAGGCTAAAGACTGGGCTCTCATGCATGGAGTTGGCATGAGGGACAAGAAGCACTTCAACAAAGACGTTATACAGGTACGCAGACTGTCTACATATCTTTTTGCCATAATAATAAGCCGTGCTATTATGTGTTATTCCGTTTTATTTACTTCTATGTTTTAATATTCTAAGATCAGTATGAAACATAGTTAGCAAGTATAAGAAGAAACTTTATTAGCTATAAGGCGTCACGCTATAATGTTTGATATTGTTACAGATAGCACCATTTGTGCTCCTGCCGTCTCCATTCCCACGCACCGAGTTCAACAAGGCAGTAGAACTGCAAACTGTCCTGAATGAACTTATGCACAAGGTAATCTTTATCAAACTTTGAAAGTACCAGCTGCTTCTCTTCCTGTGCTGATCGTAAAAAAAAAAAAAAAAATATATTATTTTTCTCCTCAAAAAACTTACTGTAACTAAAAAAGTATTACACAATAAACCTGTTTGTATTTAAATAAACAATAAAAGATTTTTTGAAGAACCTGTGTTACCCGGTCACCAGGACTCGCCACCAACATAGTAAATAATAAAATCCAATACTACAGAGAAATAAGGAAAAAATAATAACTTTATATCATATCTAACAGCTAAAAGCAGACAGAATAGGCGTAAATCCGAATCATATTAATAGGTAAAAAGAAGGAATGTGTAAGTGGCTGTCAGGCTTCCGGCATCTTTCTGTGGATGTCATAAGAGTCAACTGAAGGACTAAGCACAGACATCTTCTGCATTCCCAAAGAGGGTGGACGTCAGGCAGATGGCCAGTTTTGAAACTATAGCCAAATCGTTTAAACTATTCTGGCTTCGGTAATCCTTGGATGCATATTAAATTTGGAGAAGAAATTGCATGAAAGTACACCCCTTGCTCCAAAGCAGTACATATGAGGATGCAACCTTGAACTTGAAAAACAACAACAAACTTATGAATCGTTTCCAGGTGGCCCATGATGACCAATTTCTCGAGCAGACGCTGCAGAATGCTCTGCAAGTTGACGAGTTCACGTCGAATCTGTACGATATCTGGGTGAAGGTCCGCGCCGAGGGGATTTCTCAGGTGATTGTCCACTCGATGCTGTTGTTGTCTCTATTTTATTTGTTATTAGACGGTACTGCTGGATTTTTATTTATAAAACATGAAGGCTGTGCACTCATATAGACAGAACCACCTGAAAACTAAGACTACTAACAAAAGGAATAATTTTAGATAATATTTTTTTGCAATGAGAGCGTCAATGGCTTTCGGAAATACCCCTTAAAGGCTGGGAGTGCGCTTTGCTGATCTTATACATTGCCTGATTTACGACGATCAGTCAAAGTGAATTTTAGATGCTGATTTTATACATTGCCTGTTTTACGACGATCAGTGAAAATTATGTATCATTAAAAAACCAGCAATGTATATAAAATCAGCATTTGAATTTCGGCAAATGGATTCAGCCAGCCAAATTAGACTGCCCCACACGGCCGAATTAGACTGCAACCTAATGGGGTCAAAATAATTGTCATAAATTCCATGATTAAGGATCAGTTCACACCGAGACGCTAGGCGACGAGGCGTGCACTTTTGAAGAAATATAGAACTTGTTTAACACAAAAAAGTGAGATTTTAGTAGGAGCCAGCTGCGCTGCGTAGTGGCCTGTCACTGAAATTAGTATCATAATGGGTTGTAAAAAAGTTCTATATTTCTTCAAAAGTGCGCGCGACGTCGCGTTGCGTCTCGGTGTGAACTGACCCTAACGGGTTTAATTCTAAATTCTGTTTTTAGTTAGATAGTTCATGTTATTCTGGATATAAACCCCATAAACCCAATAAAAAGCGCGTATTAGGGTCTGTGTAGCATACAAGTCTATCACTAATGCTCCTTGACTGAATTCACAAGAGTCACACTGTATATTATACTTAGACAAGAGAAATGTAAATTATGCATTTGTAGACTGTACGCTATTGCTTCAGGTGGTAATCCTGTAATTATAGTGTACACATGTATCGAATAAACAAATAAATGTTGAGTCAAGCTCTTGTTGGTGTCAAAGTCAAGTCAAAATTTTTTATTCAATGTAGTTTAAATATTCTCCACCGACAAGAGCCACTAAGCTCTGAAATAAGAAGAAGAAAGTTTAAATATATCGCTTATTGAAGGTCAATCTTTTTAGTGCTAAAGCTACAAACTACCAGCCTTGGATCTAGGGGGGCTAGCCGGGGCCCACGCCCCGGGCGTATAGGTCAGAGGGTCGGCAAAATTGAATATTTGCTTTTATATTTCCTCCTTCCCAATCTTGCTATATCCGAATTTTTTTTATAATGGTTCACAATACGCTAGTTTACAACAAGTCAAATTAGATACTTTTTTCTTAACGTCAAATACAAACATTTTCTATGGGATTTGTATGAAATATTGGACTATGACGTCATAGTTCCTTGGAGTCAAATAGCGCTCATAATATCCATTTTTCTGCATTAATAAATCTAAAGTCACATTTAAAGTGGATGTGATCCATGACAAGTGGCATTATTTTGTGGGACCTAAAGAGATTCCGTTCTGTATACTCTTACTGTCTTCTGTACCGGAACCATGCGGTTTGTTGCATATAAGATAGGTCTTTAAAAAGTGCATTTGTTTCAAAAGCTAATTTAATTGTTTTTGAGAGTTCCGTAATCAAATAGCAAAATTGGAATCCATATAGGTACCTAGTTAATTGTGTGGATTCACATTAGGAAAATCCAGCAGTATTGTCATTATCTTGTCACCCTTTCTAGGCATCATTTTCATGAAGTACAACATTAATAAAGTAAAATCTAATAGATCATTTAAGAAGGACCATATTGGTATATGCATGGCCTGATTGGGAAAATAGAAAATCAGCAACTGAATTTCAGATGATAAGTGTATGGCCGGCCATTAGAACTACGTTGCTTACCATGCTAGAGATTGAAAGGAAGCACTAAAATAA
Source organism: Acrobasis repandana (assembly GCA_963576875.1). NCBI lineage: Eukaryota > Metazoa > Arthropoda > Insecta > Lepidoptera > Pyralidae > Acrobasis > Acrobasis repandana. The sequence continues at coordinate 9,636,582 of OY756238.1, forward strand.
TATCGATAATTTTCAATCGATCACTTTTCATGATATTTTCGAAGCATAATCGACATTTTGTATTTAAATTAAAAGAGAAGAACAACACGTTATCTACCTATTTATAATTTTCAAAGCGGAACAACTATGCAAACATGGCTTTTCAGTGTAAATATATGAGTATGAAATAAGCACCCGTGAAGATAACTTATTTCGAATAATATTCCACCAATTGGTTAAAAGGTTTTATATCTAAGAGAAGAAAGTAACCATAAAAACTCATTATAAATAATGCACTTTAAAAGTTGGCAAGAACGTTTTAAGATTAAATTATATCTACTAATATATGTTTAACAAAATATACTGAATGAGAAACTTGGTCGGCCCATCTATCCGGGCGAATTCTACCTAACTAAAAAACTTACCCCAAGGAACATGTAACTTCAGTATCATGAACTGAATTTACCCTTAAAATAGTTTCAGGATATTTTGTTAGACTAGTTAGACCCTGTATTTTCTTCAGTCAGTAGAATTCACCCAGATAGATAAGCCAACCAAGTTACTTATTGGCTACCTGAAAGGGGACGGTGCTGCAAAAATAGGCCCAGAAAGTGATGGCGCGACGACCCCGATGTTTTCATCGTGTTTTTTCAGAGATTGCAATGGATAGAGAAAAGTCGAACAAGATGTAAAAGACCTTTGCCCAGCAGTGGGATAATATAGGTTAGTTAAATAAAAACATACTTGGAAAAAAAAACGTTATTTGCTAAAGCTATGATTTTCATGGACCTTTTCTGTCTAAAAAGTATCGATTGAAAATTATCGATATAACATTATCGTCAAAATCTCCCGGCTTAGCCGATATCGCTTGGGATGCTGCGCTCAGACATCATGCTGGAATCTCGGTGCCCGCACACGGAAAACCAGTGTGCGAAACACACACCGTACTGCTCGTGGAAGCAGGTTGAGATCAACAGCATTGCGTCAGGATTCGGCCATCTTGGGCCCGTTTCGAGGGAAATTCAGAGGTAGTCGGGGGACGTACGATAGATCTGATACGATGTTATCGATAATGTGTTACGTACAGCACTAGTTTTGTTCATGTTTTTAATCTGTTTAAGAGTTTTTTTTTGTTAATGATGGTACAATCTTGCGAAGTTTTTACAATAAGAATATTAATATATTTAATTAATTACCTATTTTACTTCAGTAATATTTTTATTTGAAAGTATGTAATGCACTATGGATAACATTGTTCTCTTACAGATCTTTGCCCAATTTAATTATTACTAACAATTTGACTAGCTAACGCTTATAGTTACTGGTAGATAGTTCTATAAAAAATATTCTACGAAATGTACATTAAAATTTAATACGAGTATATCAATATATCGTCTAACAAAATATATTGAAACTATTTTAAGGTTGAGTTCAGAACATGATACTGAACAACTTTCCCCTACACATATCCAAATATGAAAAATATTTTTTAGCTTTCCATACAAACTCGGGTCAGCTGATCGGTCAACTTGTATGGGAGGCCAAAAATTATTTTTCATTTTTCGATATATGTTCCTTGGGGAAAGTTGTTCAGTATCATGGACTGAATTCACCCTTAAAATAGTTTCAGTATATTTCGTTAGGCCCTGTATATCTAATTTATACATATAATAAAAACGTAACCGATCGCTGGCTGTACATGGATGATAAGAAAAAATATTGCTGGGGCTTTTATAAACGCAATATAACCCAAAACAATGATTTTTAGATGTTTTTTGTCTGTTGGTCTGTTTGTAAGTTTGTCTGTGCGCGCTAATCTCACAAACGGCTAACAGATTCGTGTGCGGTTTTACTTGCGGTACGTCTTACAAAATATACTTACTGAAACTATTTTATAAATTATATTAAGGGTAGATTCAGTCCGTGATACTGAACAACTTTGCCCAAAGAACATAACATCGGAATATGAAAAAAAAAATTGGATCCCACCCATAGAAACTTGGATCAACTGGAATGAAAAGCCAAACATTTTTTCTCGTATTTCGCTATACAGGATGATTATAAACCTCCTTGATATTTCCTGGAAAGTACTCTTTATGCGAAATAAATAAACGGGCAAGTGCGAGTCGGACTCGTACTTGAAGGGTTCCGTACCACCGTACAATGTTTTAAAACGCTAAAAAACATGTTTTTGTATGACGACCCCCTTTAATTTTTAAGTTTATTTTATTTTTAGTATTTGTTGTTATTGTGGTCATAGTAATACATAATTGGTTAAAAATTTAAAGTATCTAGTTAACGCCATTATGAAGATCAAGTTAAAAACGCTGAAAAAAACACGTTTCTTGTATGACAACCCCCTTTAATTTTTAACTATTTGTTATTTTTAGTTTTTGTTGTTATATCCGCCACAGTAATACATAATCGGTGAAAATTTCAAGTGTCTAGCTATTACGGTTCAAGAGATAGAGCCCTGTGACTGACGGACAGACAGACAAACAGACGGACGGACAGACGGACAGACAGTGGAGTCTCAGTAATAGGGTCCCGTTTGCACCCTTTGAGTACGGAACCCTAAAAATACATCTTCTCTTATACTTATTCTTAACATGTTTCTAAATGAAAATCAAAGATATCAGACGACAAGTGCAAACCCAAAATCTCCCATTTGTATGTCACCGCCCGCTACCGGACGGCTGGTGGGCGGGGAGGGCAACGGCCGCGCCTATAGTAAAGTCAGTATGTTAGCCATTTATTAAAAAATTGGGAGATTTTTCACATAAAATAACTTTTTTTAAGGTTTGGTGTTCTATTAGTTAGATTCCAAGGTTTTAATACAGCTCCTATACAAGTTTATTTTGCACTAAGGGGTTGTTTGTGGAAAGTTATTCAGTCTCATGACTTGAATATAACCGTAAAATGGTTTCAGTATATTCTTCTTCTTTTTAATCAATTAATTATTGTTTGTCAGTATATTTATTGATTAAAAAGAAGACCGTTTTCTTATTCATCGTTATATATTTAATACTTAACTCTTTGATAATACTATAAGGTCCGCCTGAGGTAGTTCGTTTAAAACCCATGGGCGTAGCTAATGTCTCTTCCGTGCTTCGAAGGCACGTAAAACCGTTGGTCCCGGTGGTTAATATTGTATGGCAGTTGTCAAGCTATGTGAGATGCCTTAAGACACCAGTTGACCAGTGCTTACACAACACACCCAAAAAACAAACATTTTAGAGCTGTTATTAAAACTTAAAACTGATAGACAGTACGTTACATAGGGATGTCCATCAAAGCTGATGATTTTTTGGTGTAGCCCCTCCCCCCCCTTGCTCCTTAGCTACACCCATGCTAAAGATATTATTCCGCCTAACGATTTCCTAACAAATGTGTGTTTTGCATGAAAACATCCTCTTTAAACCAATAACATTGAATGATGTAGTGCGAACATGGCCATTGTTGTCTAATCTCGAAGTAACAAAACATGTAAGCATGACAATATAGATGTAGGGTTACCAAATCGGTGATTTTCTAGGATAATCGCGGAAAAAATTGTAAAAAATTCATGACGGACTTACGAAATTCTTGCAGTTGAAATTGGTATTTTACTCTCTGATTACTTGGATGTTTTTTTTTATAAAAGGCCGACTTTAATATTCAATTCTTTAATTATAAGAGCAGTAATTAAGTCAATTTGAAGGTAACTCGCGAGTAATATTCCTTAATTGGAAATTGAAATAGACGAAATTATATTAGTTGAAAACGGTATTTACTCTCTGCTGCTTTTTTTTTTGTTATATATTTAAATTCTTTAACTATAAGAGCAGCAATTAAGAAGTCAAGTGAATTTGAAGGTAACACACGAGTAATATTCCTTAATTTTAAGTGAAATAGAATGATAAGTGGTTCTCTATGGTTGAACTGAAATTTATAAACTTTTTTTTACTAAACCTGGACCGTAGACAATGACTGGACGGAATTTAATTTTACAGTCGCTCTGCCTCGGCCTCTTCCGCTCCGACTACCTGATGCAGCAAGGCGATAACAACATTAAACAAGTGGAATTTAACACAATCGCCTCCAGTTTTGGCGCCATCACGTCGAATCTGCCCGCCATGTTTCGGTACCGACATGTTTGTTGCGCATTGTGAGGCGTAACCTGGATATTTTTGTCGCAAATATATCATAAGCTAAGTGAAATATATCCAGGAGAGGCCCACATGTGTCGAAATCAGTCGACATCTCTCATGTGACTGCTCTTCTTGCACGCACATTCATCCTTTCGTTTCACTATTCAAAATTGCCTGCTCTACCTCTTATTTTTCGTTTCTTTTTTGTTTTTTTGCACTTGCTTTGCTTTGTATCTGGCACGTAGAATTCAAATTGGCGTTGGTGGAATCCGTCATGCGTTTGATCATAATTTTTTTATTTTGCTATTTGTCTTTAGTATTTAAGTAGTTTTGTTTTTTTTAGCCTATGATCTGAGTACGAGTATTTGAGCATTGCCGCTTGTAGTTCTGTGATCACTTGAGAGATGTTACCTGTCCACGCCTGCATTGTCGGTTCCTAAAAGTTTAAATTTTATTTTTAAATTATTTTTTTAACTGCGTCATGTGTTAAGTTTCTGTCCAATCATTGCTGGGTTTGGCTTAGGGTAGACATCTTTCAAAAATTGTGTTGCGCTTCCAATCATGCACATCACATTTTGATCCATAATTTACATGACACTAGGATTTTAAGCATTTATTTCCCATGAAAAAATTATGTTCTTAAACAAGAACTTACACAATTTCAATTTTGTAATTGTTATACTAGAGGTAAATATTAATCTCCTAAATCCTGTGTCTTTAATTTTCCTAAAGGTTGGCAGGGAGAGACCGAGAGAATGCTTTAGCATTAAGTCTACATATTGAAACTTTTTGGCTCAATAAAGCTTTAAATAAATGTAGCTACTGTCTGTTCTTTGTTTTACAAAAAATGGTTATTTTTCGACTTTCAAGCTATTGTATAATAAATAAATACCTAGACCGAAATAAAATACCCAAATACCATTCACTTAAAAGTCTACAGGGATAAATGTAAGAATTAATCAACCTGGGTAAAATCCCGTTGCCTTGTGTAGTTTATGGTTTTCCTACATCATTCATGTTTTATTAGTCACAAAATTGATGAATGTATGTATAAGGAACGTGTAACTAAGAAATAAATTGATGTGCTTAGGAACAATGAAGCGATGCATCAAGAAATGGCTTGCACATGAGTGTTTTGTTATTCGCAATATACAGAAGACATGTTTACAATTTTTTTCATTATTCAGGCCGATTTATACGCTTTCAAGACATATTAGGGATAAAGATGTGATAGTGTATATTTACAAAACAATTATTCCGATCAATTGAGTACAGAAGGAATTTTCCACTTGGTCAGAATATTTATTTATTTATTTACAAAATTCATGTACACAACATACAAACAAAGGAACGTACAAAGTAAGAAAATAGTGTACATAGGTACTGCTTATTTCATAAGAAATCTCTTCCAGCAGACCCAGGAGAGGAAAATTGAAGAAAACAGGTAGTAGGCGTGTACTATAGTGTACTATAGTTACAAATACATAGTACTTTTATACATATAAATACCTTTGCTATCATTCGAAAGTACACTCTAAATTGTGGGAAGAAAGTTTATAATGTAAACGTCTTTTAAGTTACAATTTGTAATAGCTTCCGTTCTTCATTGTTTTTGATCTGATCGGTTATGTTAGTATTTGGTTACGTCAACCAATGGCGACAGTGGTTATTGTTTCGTTAATATCTTCGTCATCAGCAGTTGCTATTTACGACCGAGTTCTCAATCTTTTCTCGTCAATGGCTGCAACTGTTACGTCACAGTTATTTTTCTGTAAAAAAGGTATTTGTTAACAGACCCCAAAAAAGGAGTATGTATGTTATGCGATATTTTCGTCAATACGCATGATCACTGAAAAAATATTTTTGGCCCATATCGGTTAGATTATTAAAAATATTGTACACGTATTTTTTCTTTTTTCTGAGAAACAATAAATAACGAAGATACAGCGCATTTAAATTTCGCATGACGTCACGATTTCGTACGATTTTTACACATCGGTGACGTCACAAGCCCCCACTCTCGAACTTTTATACTCTGTATCTTTGTGAATTATTACTTTTTTGATAAACTGAAAAATATAGGTACATTATTTTTGGATAATCTAACTAACGGACTAATTAGAATAATACTTTTCTGACCCAGTCATCATCCCTATTGTGAACCTACTCGTATGTTGATGATTTTTTAAATTGAAAAGCCTTTACTACCAAGTTGGTCTCATGTTAATTTGGTGAAGACATGATGAAGAACTTTGGAGATATGGAGGAAACTCCGCAAAGATGATGAAGTCGGTTTTTTTTTAAATTTAATTATCTTGATACTTTCGAACTAAAACTGTTCACGTATAGTGCAATTTCCTCCCTTGTATGCTTAAGTTGAGTTGAGTATGTGACATGGATGTCACGGCTTACCCCAGAAACTAGAACATGAGATCCTACAAAAGGAATGTGAAAACATGTTTAATTTGTATAAGCGATTGACTGTAATTTGGATAAACAGAAGTCAATAGGTACTTACTCCTTTGAGATTGTGTTGAGATTTTCAGAAATTTAAGATCATCGATATAGCCAGAGTCTGGTTTTGTCTATTGTCTAATTCAGTGGTTCCCAAAGTTGAATGTACCTAGTATAAGTCATCGCGACCCACCAGTTGTATCCTTAAATATCGCTGGCTCTTTAAGATTCAGAATTGAGTAAATATTAAAGCTTAAAAACACATCTAAATTAGTTCAAACCAACCGAATGTTTTTATTTAAATAAAATAGGTAGTAACCAGTTGGTATCATCATCATTTTGATTCGTAATTTGCTTTGCGTAGTCGGGTAAATGTAGCAACTTACAAATAAACATAGTTTTGTATTTTTGGCTGCATTCTGCATGATAGGTAACCACACACTATGTACAGAAATAAAAAAATTGGTTGTCTGTAAAGTCGGTTTACGGACGGTAGTTTGACGTGACAACGTCAAACATTCTCCCGTTCGTGCCGCGCTCTCGCTTGCGGAACGCGACAATGAGCGTAACGGGACAACGACGTCATCTTTTTCGTGCATGCAGAGTATCGAGTTATTAGACGTTGTCACGTCAAAACAAAATAGAATATTATAGTAAATGTGAATAGGGAAAAACACCGAATTTTAAAGTGAAGGATATATGTTTTGTATTTTTAAGCATTGGAGCGGTATCATTTCCTGTTTTAGACTGTAACTTTATAAATTTTAATAAAATTAATTTTTTCGCTTAATATTACATCCGCCGCATTCATAAAAAAAAATCTGCCCTGTTAAATCAGCCGTATGGTATTGTCTATTTGTTCAATTGATTAGAATACCGTCGGTGTGCCGACAAAGGCAGCATCGGCTCTTACAAAGACGCGGCCTTGGTGGCGCGCCGACGGCATGCACATTTCAGCAAATGAACTATAAGAAATCTACCAAATTAAAAAGTGAACTTTTAATGAATTTATCAGAAAAATCAACTTGATAGCATTCGACTACATTTACAACCGATTTAAGGAGAGGAGATTTTTGTTATAAATTTTTAATATTGATAATTATTTTTTTTCCACTTAGCGTGTGGTCACCCTATTTATATCATAGTTTGGTTTGTGCATGGTTTGTATTTTTTTTTTAATGTCTAGTAAATGAGATGAAGATTACTAGGTACCTTATTATAAATGTCGGACGACTGTCGTATTATTTTACGGAGTAACCCCCTGGTCACGAGATGATGGTATAGCCACCGATTTCCCGCTGACAATTTCGTTTCGCAAGACATTCTGTTTGGTAGTAAATTGAAATATTTTCTTCTCATTTATGTAGATGATGTTTGCATTTCTTACTAGTGGGGCCATACTTTCGTTTTATGTGTATATTAATTTTGGATTCATGTTTCAGCTACGTCTTGAGATCTTTGGGTCACGGGGATATGATTAAAAACGTGAGTACCTTTTACTCGATATTTAAAATATTTACGCAGTAAGCACTCTTTAAGACGGCGCCTGATGCTGATAATCTAAATTTTGCTCCCGCTTCCACCCACGCACACAAATTTACTCTAGCCGAAGCGAGACAGCGAGCCATGCGGGGCGGAAGAATCGCGGCGGGTCAATGAGGCTATATGACATGGGTCGCCGACAGATGCCCGCTAGTGTAGCGGACTGTCGCTGGCATTCATTCGTCTGTAAGGGCCCTTACGATTTCTCAAAAAAATTTCAGATGCCAGAAAACCGAGCCCTGTCAGGGCTTTGCGCTGGTATAATAGAAGCGTATGATCTGTTCGGTGTTCCTGAGTCGATCGTACTGTTCGTGGTGGAAGAGGTGTCTTACAATATCTGTGATCAGCGGTTCCACGAGTTTCAGATCTCGGAAACCCGGCCGGACATACAGGTCAGCGATATTCTCAAATGTTTTGATATTTATCATTCACATCTTATTTGTAGGTGTAATCTCTTTTATTCGCACGCATATATCTTTCTTTGGATCATACACTGTTTATGTTTTAGATAAAAACTATGATTCAGTTTGTTTTCCGGGCACGTAGTCACCCATTTATTTGTATTCCCGATTTATTTATTTTATTCTTGACAATCTTGACCGCCGCCGTTTCCTTTATTAATTTTTCCTTCCAGCAACCAAAACTAGAGTTATTTTAGCAAAATTATTTTTTATTTTAAGTTGTTTAATTAATTCTGTTCTTATCTTGCGCAGGTTGTAAGAAAGACGTTGAGTGAAATATACGAAGAGACTGAATTAAATGATAAGAAACAGTTAATTTTGTAAGTATCGTTATCGATTTATGTTCATAGTATAATAACGACGTGGAAGGGACATACCCGTAATAAACCAAACCACGGTCTATACTAGATCATTATAGTATAATGAAATTAAAATAACAGCCAAAAGGCAAATATTAATTTCGGCATTTCCATACAAAAGTGTACGGCCGCCCGGGCGATTTGTATGAGAATATCATTTGTTTTTGGTTTTTTGACTGTTATTTTTAAATTTCATTATACTTTAGTGATCTACTATAGCCCGTGGTTTGAATTATTACGGGTACGTATGTCCCTACTTTGTATAGTTGATAATTATGGGAAGTGCTTTTATTTTCGTATTTTGATATACTTTTTACTGGTAAAAAATTGTTCACAATGATGGACTGAATCACCCCTTAAAATCGTCATCATCCGAGTGTTTTCCCGGTCGCATCCTCAGCGGTACCGCTTTCAGAGCCCGGGGCCTGGTACCTAACCTTGGTGATTTGAAAAGGTTACTAGTTTTAAATGGAGCGACTGCTGTCTGACCTCCGCGATCAAAAGAGCAGACCAGAACCAATCCTAAAATAGGTTTTAACAAACGCTAGACCCACAGCTTTACGTGCCTTCCGAAGCGCGGATTCATTTTTTTTTCGGATATTCAGGCGATTCAATCCAGCAATATCCTAACCAGACTGGAAAAAGCTTTTCACAAAGTATGCTTCCTAGTCGAATTTGAACTCACGACCTTGACCACTGGACAACTGGACCACGGAGGCAGTCGCATCAAATTGTAGTGAATCACCCCTTAAAATATTTGTAAGTACTTAATTAAAAAGAGCAGTAAAATTTTAATGTTTGTTTGCTTTCGTTTTAGAGAAAGCAAGGCGGTAGCAGTAGTATACTACAGATCTGGGTACGAGCCGGCGCAGTACCCCAGCTCGAAGGAATGGGACGCCAGGCTTCGGGTGGAGAGATCCAGGTAGCTAGAATAAAGTCAGCCACAAAATAATAGCGAGTAAAAGATTATTGTTTATCGGAATCATCTTAATTGTAGTTTATATATTAAGTAAGTACTAGCTTTTGCCCGCGGCTTCGCTCGCGTATTCCACGAGAACATTACATTTTCCGGGATGAAAGGTACCCTATGTCCTTCTCAGTAATCCTAACTATGTGTATGCAAATTTTCAAGAAGATTGGTTCAGTAGATAAACCGTGAAGATGTAAAATACAAAAAAATATACAAACTCACTTTCGCATTTATAATATTAGTTAGGATATTTATTTCTAAGTAGACATATTTATTTGTATGAATGTAACATGTGTATATGTATGTTTATCTGTAGATTCATGTATGTATGTAGTATGTTAATTTCTTCTTCTTCCTTTATTTAACGAACACGCCTGTATGCCTTTCATACATGAACATCTCCTCTCACGGGCTTACTGGAAGAGATCTCTTGAGATAAGTAGTGCCTTTGTACAACTTTTAGTTTATGTATTCTCTGTAGAGATGTAAAGAACTCGAGCCTTTTGAGTCTTCAATTTTAGACTCGGCTGACAAATTGCACAGCTCGACTCGTTATACCAAGACCCCCAGACTCGAGCACTTAAGTCTAAATAAAGACACGAGCGCAACATGGCGCTCGAGTCTTGATTCGCGCTCGAGTCGTTTTACGCGACGAGTCGCGCTCAAGTTCTTTTCCATTTGGAGTTCTTTTATAAATAAACAGGAAATAAAATATGTAACTTTGTGAGATATAATAGTAAATTATTTTTGTAACTTCTAATATTCTTAGCTTTTGAAAATCCTGCTAATATTATAAATGCGAAAGTTCGTGAGTATGGATGGGTATATGAGAATGTTTGTTACTCTTTCACGAAAAAACTATTGGACGGATTTGGTTAAAACTTTACAGTAATATAGGTTATACGGCAGATTAATCTTTCCATAATAGCATAACGAATAACAACGAAAAAATATTAAATATCATTGTGTTGGAATTATTTATTGTCTCCATTTTTATTCCAATAATAATAAATAATAACCACAGAAGTAAAAACGTAAGTTAAGTAAAGACTCGTAAAATAACAAGCAATAAATATTGTTCCGTACCCACATAACAAATAAGTGTCGCGTTTTTATCCCTCTTGAGGTACACAGAACATAATAATGCCATGCCTAAAGGCCACATTTAGCATGTTGCCACATAAACTAGGTATGTATTTTTAAATAAATCAACCTTGATACGCTCAAGACTCGATACGCTCGAGCTCTTTTTAAGACTGGAGTTCTTTTTGAGACGTGAGTTTCTTTTCAAGACTCGAGCTCTTTTTGAAATACGAGTTCTATTTTGGCGCTCGAGTCTTCGAAAAAGGACCTCGAGCTCCTGGAGCTGGAGCTCGGGTCGACTCATAGCTCTGAGTTTTGTTAGTACACCGAGTCTTGTAAAATTGAGCCGACTCTAAAGAATTAAGACTCAAAGACTCCAGTTCTTTACATCTCTAATTCTCTGTATATATTGACCGTGTACATAAATTGGTAAATAAATAGCGAAAATTTCGACGTTTTGTCCATAACACCTTGGACAAACAAATGGAACGCAAGAGGACGCTTTTTTATATATTTTTTATATACGCTGTTTTATTTGTACGTATTCTGCTAGAAAGCCATGTCGCTACTATCTCGCCCGCTAGCCAAACAAAGGCTGCTGGACGGTATCTACGAAAAATCAGAGACGCGCTTGTTTGTTCGTACAACATTAACGCTTATACCGCCATCTTTCCGAAATTAAGCGGCACCACTACTTTTGAACTAGTAGCTCCATCTAGCTACAACATTTAAACTAAAAATCGAATTACGCTTCAAAGTCTTTGAAATATAATCTCTAGAAATCTAACGCTCCACATTTACCGCTTCGATTCTGATTTCATTTACGCAAACAAACTAACAGTAATTACAACGAAGCACACACATAGACAAAGATGCATGCGATTGGTCGCGACGAGGTCACGTACGCGTCATCGCCGCGTCGGTCAACGCCATGAGCGGTGAGGTGTCAATGGATGTCAAGTATGGATTATTAAAATGTTTATGTACTTACATATAAAAGGCGAGTCCTGTGTTTTTCATGTCTGTATGGCTTCTCACCACTTCACGGCACATGACGGCATTTTTAATGAATCAATTATCGCAAAAACACAGCAATATTCTCAAAGCAAACTTTTTGCGACGCAACCTCACGACTCGAGTGTCACGACGAACTGTCGCGCCGCGCGGTTCATATAATTAAGCCCCGCCCGCCGCGGTACATATCCAGTGGAATGATTTTTCGGGATTAGTTAGGCTTCTAGAGATTATATTTCGATGTATAAAGTATATTTTTTTAAGGGACAAATCACACTGATTAAGTAAGTTTAAAACTTGTGTTATGGGATACTAACTCAACGATATTATATTTTATGATAAATACATAGACAGACATATAGATAAACACCCAAGACTCAGGACAATTTAAAAACCGCCATTTTCCAACTTGCCCTGGCTGGGTATCGAAACCCAGAACCTCCGGATTAGCGGTCTAGCGTGTTAACCATTACGCCACGGAGGTCGTCATCGGTCGAGTATGAAGGGGTGAAGCCTCTTCTTGAGGAGCCACTTCTTCGTTCTCATGGATAGATGCTTGCAGTGGTGCTGTATGAGTTGCTTGTTGATGTAGTATTATCTTCCAAATATTTCTATTGTTGTACAGCAACAATAGAAATATTGTGGTAACTCGTATGTAATGCGTTGATAGAATGGCTACATGTTTGTCTTCAATAGAAGCAGTACTCAATTCTCGGCCTTTAATGCCTTTATCTTCAAATCCATGTGACTTATCTGCCCTGACTCTTCTGCTCACTTTCTGATTGGGCGACAGCTTACTTCAGTTCCGTCCCCACAGATTATTGACGCTAACATCATTTGGCTCGAAGGACCAACAAAGAAGTGGCTCCTCAAGAAGAGGCGGCTTTATATGGTCCTTCGAAGAAACCGAATCAGGGGTACATTCTACATTTGGGTGCCTTTTTGTTTAGAAATGACAATTCTCCAATACTTACCTTTAACAGCTATTAGCTTTAATAAATTTTCTATTTTAATTTATATATTTAATTTTCTTAAGGAGCGAAGCGTCTCAGTTTCTATATTGGCAAAAAATGATTTTGTCCGTCTGTCTGTTCTCACCTACAGGTCGCATTTTTCAACCGATTTTGACAAAAATTGGCACACAAGTTTCATGATTTATTAAATTTTTTTTAGTAGATTGCAATTTTTTATTGGGGGTAAAACAGGGGGAATGGGAGGAAGTTTGCTGTTTCAGCCGTTTTAGAAAATCCTTTTTTTACTTGAAAGAGTATACTTGCAAGTTGGTCCCATTGTAAGCAGGTGAATAATCCTCGAAATATCGAGAGAACTCCTCAAATATTCTATGCACACATACATCGTGTTAATAAAAGAACGCAAAACCTCTCAGATGGTTCCTCAGCCCATGTAACTGGACAACTTTTGTTCAACAACTTTTAAAAAATCCTAAAAATAAATTTGAATTTTCATACTAACTGATCAGCTGATCGAGTCAATTTGTATGAAAATTCGATTTCTTTTTTGGATTTCGTGAAAGTTGTTGAACAAATGTTGTACAGTTACATGGGCTGAAGTACCATCTGAGAGGTTTTGCGTTCTTTCATTAACACGATGTAGTAATTTTGATGTTTTTGTCAATAAATAAAGCATGTGCATTCAGAAAATGAGTTAGTGAAATGGAGCTGATGGAGAAGACTATAAATAGAAAAATAAAGTCGCTTATTTTTTGTTTAAAAGTATTAATCAATAATTCTTCTCCACAGCGCAATTAAATGCCCCTCGATACACTACCAACTGGCTGGCACGAAGAAAGTGCAACAAGCGTTGGCGTTGCCCGGCGTTCTGGAGAAGTTCATGGGTGGCGGCGCCAGCAGCGGACGGGTGCGGGACATCTTCACGGGTTTATACTCGCTGGACTTTGATGAAGCTGGCGAGCGAGCGCTCGAGATGGCCATCGCTGATGCTGAGAGGTCAGTGACTTTATTTTACCCAGTTAGACATTGTGTCCTACCGACTGCGTCATTTATTGGCCTAACAAATAGAGCCAATTTATGGAGTTCGAAGGGTAAGCCAGTAGGAGTACGAACATGTGGTCTATTCTTAGATAGGTTCTTAGCTATGTTTAATGAAAATCGGTTAAGCCGTTTAAAAGTTATTGGGGGGTCAATCCTTGAAAGTCTTCCTCTAGCAAATATATAGATGGCGCTGTCCGTAGCACACATGTAGCGCGACTTGATATCCGTATCAAGTTTTATCAGTAGTTCCGGTATTCATCACTAGATGGCGTTCTTGAAAGTCGGGGGTTTTTAATTTGCCTAGCAAATAAAGTTGTACAACATGCAATTTTTTTCTACAGATTCGTGCTCAAACCGCAGCGGGAGGGCGGCGGTAACAACCTATACGGGGGAGACGTCCGGGACGCGTTGCTGAAGATGAGGCACAGTCGGGAGCGCGCGGCGTACATCCTCATGGAGAGGATCCTGCCTCCTTTGGTAAGCAAGGAGTCAGGAATCAAATATTTATTCAGCAATTAGGCCTTTGCAGGCAAGAGCCTGCAAAATGTATATCAAACTTAAAAAAGTTTACACGCCAATAAGTTTGATATTACGTCTAATGTTTATAAATATTAAAATCAAAAATATTGGAGGTATATAATGTACCTTATGTACCTTGGGGAAGGTACATAAGGTACATTATTGCTCCTTGATTTAAATTATAATGAAATCGGTGTTTCTAGTAGACTTTTGTATCAACCTAGTTTTGATCTTCATGTCAGCTCAAATTGTTTGTCCGAACAAACCTACAAAAATGTGTTAACGCTTAGAATTACTCCAGGTCAAAGTTGTAGTGAACAGAAATACATGAAGTTTCGGCAGTTCTTCGTATTCGGCCTTAACACAAAAATGGACAGGTTCAGAAATACATAATTTGAACATTATTAATTTTGAACCTTATCATTCTTGTAAGAGCCCGACATGGTTAAAACCCCTGCCCATGGCACAGCCTGGATGGATGGGCCTCCATTCTGTACAACGTATTTTTTTTCTTTAATTTAGGTGGCGGGCTATGTTGTCCGCCCGGGAGTCCCCGTACCGCCCGCACTGACTGATCTGGTCTCCGAGCTTGGCATCTTTGGCGTTATTATCGGGTAAATACTTTTAAGTATACAGACACAGAATACAGTAAGAGTATTACATACAGAACGGAATCTCCTAAGTTACGCGCAATATGCGTCCCCGTTCCCCGTCCCCGCACCTCTCCCCCGTTCTTGTGCCGCCGTGCACATATCAATGCGTGTGTGTTCGCCCGCTCTCCCCTGAGACAAGGCGAGACCGGGGTCGGGGTTGCATACTGCAAGGGACCGCAGGAGATTCCGTTCTGTATGAAGAGTCTTCTGTGACACAGATATATTATCACGTCTCAGTGCCTAACGGGGTAGACAAAGGCAACGTTTAGCCTGATAGTGGCAGTGGAGATGAAAATATAATTTTCACCCGTTCCCTCTAACGATTTTACGATCTGCGCGGGAAGAGAAGCAGCTGGTTCATTCTACGTTTTTCCTTTTCTCCCAGCTCAGCATGGCAGGAAATAAACATACAGGGTCTAAAAAAATATATTGAAAAACAATTTTAAGGTGAATTCAGTCTATGATGATACTGAAGAATTTTTCTTAAGGAACATATATCGAAATATGAAAAATATTTGTTTGGCCTCCCATACATGTTGGCTGATCAGCTGATCCGAGTTTGTATGGAAAGCAAAAAATATTTTTTATATTTCGCTAGATGTTCTTTAGGGAAAGTTGTTCAGTATTATGGACTTAATTTACCTTTAAAATAGTTTTACTATATTTTGTTAGACAATATATTTGTTAAAAAAAACCAGCTGTTTGCAGCATGAACAATAAGTCTAGAATGAATAAGGGGCGCCACTGTCTATGTCAATACTGATGATTGGAACTCTTAAAACTTTTGTTCGTTCCACAGAACCAAAGACAAGATCTACTGCAACCGTCAGGTGGGCCACATGCTGCGCACCAAGCTGGCCGACGCCAACGAGGGCGGCGTCGCGGCCGGGCTCGGAGCCCTGGACTCGCCCTACCTACTAGACATGTAGCCAACACAACAGGTACATGCTGTGTCCTTTTTAAATTGACGAAGAAATCCCGATTTGTAACATCCTCTTATGTACAAGGAAGAAGAATATGTTAGAAACACTAAGACCGAATACTACCTGTTATCTCGAAATCTTTAACTCTGGACCTCTTGCAATGACAACAAAAGTGTATAATGCCCTCCCAGACCTGCTGAGAGCAGAGAAAAAGGATTAATTTTTTAATAAAAGATTAAAAGCACTGCTTGTGGATAAAAATTATTAGAGATTGGACGATTTTTTTAATGATAAAGAATTGACAAAATATAAAATAAATGATAATGACATTTAAAAATTGACAGTTAAATTAATAAAAACAACAATATAATTGACATATTTAAATAAACGAAATATTGACAATACTCTTGAACAATGTAGACATAAAAATTAAATTTATAAGAAATCGATAAAAAAAATTATAATAAATAAATATTTACATTTTAATACATTCTCAGTAAAAATCCGCATGCCCCTTCCATTATTTTATGTTGCAATGCCCTATAAGGGTTCATGTTGTATCTACTATCTTAAGCAATAACTATGTAGTGAATGTAATACATGTACAATGTAAAAAACAATAAAGAAATTGAAATTGAACACTGTTACACAAGCTCTAAATTAAAAAATGAGATGAAAATCTTTGTTACGAATGAGATTCGAACTCACGCCCCTCATATCTGTACTGTGAGTGCACTTTCAATTATGCTACCGTGACTTCGAATCACCCTGACGAATTTCATCACATATTACTTACGCATTTAAAGCATGCGTATTTCTTCATTACTACTCACTATTTAGAAGTGTGGTATTCAACTTAAGAGTAATTCATATTAGATAAATTAAAAGTCGATTAAAGTGAAGAAGGCTTTATTTTAGTTATTAATTACAGCATAACAGTGCTCGGAATAATATCTAAATTAAAAATATGCAATGAAATATTCCGAGCATTGTAATGCTGTAAATCAATAATTACTGTTACATAAGAGAAGAAATCCCTATTTGTGGCACCCTCTTATGTAATACTGTTACACAAGGGGAAAATATGCCCAATGTGTAACAGTGTTACTTATTGCGACTAATAATTCTTCACAATAAGATCACTGCAACATAACAGATACCGTATTTTATCATGAACACGCATTGCGATCCGGAAGGGCGTTCCAAAGCTGCACATGTCAAACCTCACGCCTAATTTATGCTCAAGAAACTAAAACTTGCTTTGACATTGTATTTTTTTTCAGAACTAAGTAAATCTACCCACCCCAAGACTTTGATGGCCTTCGAAAATGACTATACCTTAAGACGGCGTAAATCTAAATTGGAACCATAGACATCTTTCGTGGATCAATTATATCCACTACGTTGTAGCAACGCTTCTAAGATTAAGTACTTATTGAAATACGTACTTACTTCAGAATATTGTGATAAGGGGGAGGAGTGGATCAGATATGAATTGTGACTCAAAATTTATTGTTAACTTATATTTAGAAATAATTTATTTTATATATTTTTGTGTGTTTTTACTACACCGATCAAGTTTAATTAAATATATAAAGGGACAAGTTTAGAAATATTGAAAGTTAATAATTTTAAACCTTTTTATTGTTGTGGTAAAATACAAATTTCTAGCATTGTATAAGATCTAACTAATTATCATTTAATATTTAATCATATTAGATTCAATATAATTATACAGGGTGACTTTTTAAACAGTGTCCAAATTTTTGGAACAAGTTCAGTCCATGATACTGAACTACTTTCTACAAAAAAAGTTATTAAAAATCGATAAAACTTTTTCGTCCTCCCATACAAAATCCGTCTGTCTGAGCGCTGATTTGAAATGTTTTTATCGATTGTTAATACCTTTTTTATTGAAAGTAGTGAATGGACCATGGACTAAACTTGCTCCAAAAATTTGGACAGTGTTTAAAAAGTCAGCCTGTATATTCGTTGGTGAAATATTGTTAGATCGTATACACTTTTGTATACTTTTAATATGTCATTGTACTATGTTTTATGTTCGAATATTTTTACTATGTGATTGTTTACCTACCGAATTAAATTAATTAAATGCACGTATTAGTTTAACACTGAAATTATACCAAATAGGTTGCAGTATTTTTATTAATTTTAGGGGGATATGATGTAAGAATATTTGAAAGAATGATTGTATTGTCTTTGACATTCCAATAATTGTGTAAAATCTTAAACAAATATTAAATAAGATGGACGAATAAATACTAGAAGACTTTCAATCGTATACAAAAAAACGTACTCTGCTAGAAAGCCAAAATCCTGAATAATTTCTAGAT
The DNA here is from genome assembly GCA_963576875.1 of Acrobasis repandana. Taxonomy (NCBI): domain Eukaryota; kingdom Metazoa; phylum Arthropoda; class Insecta; order Lepidoptera; family Pyralidae; genus Acrobasis; species Acrobasis repandana. The sequence goes on from OY756238.1 coordinate 9,655,035, forward strand.
GTCACTAGTATCTCGCCAGCTAGTCATACCACAGAATAGAGACTAATACTCACGTACAGAAGTCTCACTCAACAAAGCAATTCAAAGAATTATCTACTCAATGCGGTTAGCGATATGGTTTAATTTAAATCACGTTACAACTCAGCACCTTTTCGTTTACATACCTAGACATCCATTGCAGGCCAATTTCATTCTTATTACTCTGGACATACGATTCGTATAACTGAATTTACCACCCGGAGGGGCCGCCTGCGCGCATAGTAATAATGTAGGTACATTTTCGATACCTAAACGGGGAGTGACACAGGCAGGCCTGGTCATACTTAGGCTGACGGTATCCACGAGAAATCAGAGATGGCGCTTGTTTGTTCGTAGAAAATGAACGCTTATACCGCCATCTTTGCGAAATTGCTCGGCACCACTACGAAACTACCTTCTTTCGAACTAGTAGCTCCATTTAGCTACAAAATTTATACAAAAAAAAACCGGCCAAGTGCGAGTCGGACTCGCGCTCAAAGGGTTACAAGGGTACAAACCTGTAGATATACAGGGTCTAATAAAATATACTGAAACTATTGTAAGGGTGGATTCAGTCCATGATACTGAACAACTTTCCCCAAGGGACATATACTTACCGAAATATGAAAAATAATTTTTGACCTCCCATACAAGTTGACCGATCAGCTGATCCGAGTTCGTACGGAAAGCCAAAAATTATTTTTCATAGTTTGGCATATGTTCCTTGGGGAAAGTTTTTCAGTATCACGGACTGAATCCACCCTTAAAATATTCCACCAATATATCAATAGTTTTAGTATATTTTGTTAGACGTTTGACGTACTAATTAAAATTATTTTATTGATGTTATTAAAAATGTATGCTTTTTGCAATTTTTCTTTTATCTGTGCTATAAGACGTTTCTTCGTGCCAAATTTCAAGATTCTGAGTTCACGGGAAGTACCCTGTAGTTTTGGATTCCCTTGCGAGTGTCAAAATTTGCGGCATAAACGGCTGTATCTTTTGATTGCGTTGGCTTAGCAGTTTGATTTTTCACAGCTCCAAGGGACAGTAGACTTGAGGATTTGATATGAATTTCAGCTTGATACCTCCACGCGTTCCTGAGAAAAAGGGTCTTGACAGACAGACGGACAACAAATTGACCCTATAAGGGTTCCGTTTTTTCCTTTTGAGGTACGGAACCCTAAAAATAGCTTCAAAGTGAAGGTTGTCAGTCCACTAGTATATGTTCATCCATGATAAGATATGTATAAATATGTATCAGTTTAAGTAGTCGGAAACTTTTTATATAATCAAACATGTAAAATATTTTGAAAATTCATGTAGGAATATTTATGGTGCTGTGTACAAATTGTTTTTATACATTTTAAAAATATAAAAATAAAGCAATAACTAAAATAAACTTATCTGTTTTATTACATTACACCTGTACACGTATAAAAAACACGCACTCTTCACGTCTTTTTTCCTGCAGGTAGACAGACTCAAGAGTAGCAAACAAGACCCACGTTTCGCAAGGTTGTGGGTCTATAGTATACAAAATCCTGTTTAAAGAAGTAGAAATAGGTATTTATTCAGAACAACTTTCCCTAAATAATGTCGATTAAAATTTAAGGCCGTACCTGAATTTTCCGGGGTCCAATGCTGCCCCCATTTAAAATAAATAATTTAAAAAAACGGCCACTTTTGGCAAATGTGCGTAGTAAAGCTTAACGTTCTCATTATAAACTGTAAACAGTAGTTCATAAAATTCTTTGAAGGGTTATCTAGGATTTGGTAGTAGCAAAATTTTAAATAATGTCTTCGTTTTCTTTAAAATGATTTATTTAAAATGGGGGCAGCACTGGACCCCGGAAAATTCAAGTATGCCCTTAAGTTGACCGATCAGCTGATCTGAGTTTGTATGGAAAGCCACAAAAAATATTTTTCATATTTCGATATACAGCATACAACTGTAGGCACGTTTTTTGGGAATTATGGAAATATAAACTTTATTCACGTGGCATTAAGTAAATTTTCAATGTTTTTATTTTTGAGATTACTCATAGTCATTCTAGATTGTATTTAATTTCTTTGAGCTAGAGCTTCAAAAGAGGATATAAACAAAATAAATCAAAATAACTATAAATACATACTTTTATTAAATAAACCATCTACATTCCGATATATTTATATAGCTTCGGTGTACTTGGGCATCTTGGACTTCAGGAGAGTGTTGCCATCCTTCTCATTGTAGCCCACCTCGTACTGGAACAGCGGGTGCGCGCTGATCACCTGGCAACAATAAATATAGTTGTTTATTTTCAACAAAATTAGGCCATAAAATAATTCTCAAAAAAAAATGGGTATACAAACTGGAAGGGACATACCCGTAATAAATCGAACCACGACCTATATTGGATCACTTAAGTATAATGAAATTAAGATAACAGTCAAAAAACCAAAAACAAATTCGACATTCCCATGTATCGCCCAGGCGGCCGAACACTTTTGTATAAAAATGACAAAATTTATTTTTGTGTTATTTTAATTTAAACTATAATGATCTAGTATAGTTCGTGGATCCATTTATAACGGGTATGTATGTCCCTTCCACGTTGTATATTTCGAAGTTGCCTCACCTGGCTCCTGATAAAGGCGTCTTCCGCGCTGGTAACGAGCTCGGGAACGTCCAGCCTGGGCACGGCCAGCAGGTTCATGAGGAAGTACTTCTGGTTGGTGTACAGCATCCGCTGGTCCGCCCACTCCACCTCGCGCGGGAGACGCCAGTCCTTCATTTTCGGCTCTTCGCGTTCCGTGTACTTGTCGAAGTCAAGACGCTCGATGTCTTCTACTACCTGTACGTCGAGATAACAGTAATTTACGTTCATATTGTTACGGAACTGGGATTCGGTATTTGAAGAAAAACGCCTAACTTCGTATTCACTACGGAACCCAAAGATGACACGTGAAGATGGTCTTCCAAATGTTCAAGGTCCAAGTCGCGTAGCAGCTGAGGTCCAGGTCTCTCACCAAGGTAGTCCTTAGTAGGTTTCCTTCGCTACGAAGTCTTTCATCTTTGATAGCTCGTATCGAACTGCCGTGGCGCGCCCTCGGCCCACACCAATCTCGAATATTCTCCATAGTCGACGAATGAGTTTCGATGACACGAAAGATCGAGGCGCCGAGTACTTGTGTGTGAATAATACATAGTAAAACAACTCTAGACTTTATTGGCTCGCGAATATTATTCGGGAAGGTTCTATCTCGTTCGCGACAATATAGATTCCTCGGGAATTTTGGAAACTGCGAATTATTACATATACAAATCATAATGATTGAGCTAGCCCCAAAGTAAGTTTAAACTTGTGTTATGGAATACTAACTTAACGATACAATATTTTATAATAAATACATATATAGGTAAACACCCAAGATCCAGGACAGTATGAAAAAGACCATTTTCCATCTTGCCCTGGCTGGGGATCGAACCCAGAACCTACGGAGTGGCGGACTAGCGTGTTAACCATTACGCCACGGAGGTCGTCAAAACATTCCCGGCAATATTCCTAAAAATGGAAATAAGGGGATTATTCCTGTAAATTTACAATGGGAAAATTGTATTTGAAGAAAAAAAAAGCGAGAAAGCTCACCCCAGGCCCCGAAGCAGTACACTTGAGGATGCAACTGGAAATGTACTAAGATTAGGCAAAATTTATGCTAGAAGTTACTGAAAGGACTCATCAAATCTTCTTCGTCTTAACATTCCAGGTTGCATCCTTAGCTGTGCTGCTTCGGAGCCCAGATATCTGGTCTGGTCACCCTAGGATGCTGAAGACCATGTGAAATTAAGAATAGCCGGAACAATTTAAACGAATAGGCTAAATTGACCCACCAAATATGTTCAACCAATGATACGTACAACTTCAACCTCACCACCACCGGTCCAGTCGTACACCAGCAGCTCAGCGTGAGTAGCTATGTCTCTCAGGTACTTGTTCTTGTACTGCCTCTCCATTTCGGTCAAGAACGGCACGGACAGAGCCTTGCCCTTAACCTCGTAGTCATTGTTGCGGGCCATGATTTTCTCTTGAACCTGTATTTATGATTTTTTAATTAATCAAAAAATATTTATTACATCAACTAGAGAACTGATTTAAAATACACATATATATCTGCCATATTTATAAAAATCAGTCATATAGTAAGAAATTTATAAATGCCGAAGTGGCGCGCTCATTTTAAATAAATTGTTTAATCATCAATATAGTGAAAATTTCCATATTGCTAAAAGTCAGGCACTAGATAGAACCAATAGTTATCTATCTATATTTAAGAGCTATGCTCTTGTCGGTGGAGTATGAATTCTCTTCCATATGTCTCTCTCAACTGCCAGTTGATTTACTTCTCTGTAAGACACAACATTCAACTTTTCCTTTATCTGTTTTATGTAGCTATGCCTCGGTCTTCCTGGTCCTTTTTTCCCTTCTATTATTCCTCCATGATGGTCTTTATGAAGTCGTCAACCATAAGTTGAAAGTATTTATTTTATTTTTTATTTATTTAATTGATTGCACTATAAAATAGTACAATAGGTATAATCTTAACGCTAAGTGCTGTCTACCAGAGAATACCTTTGGGACGTATTAAGAGAAGGTGATAAATGGGGTGCAAGCATATATAATTAGTCCATTCAGTTTTAAAACATGTATTAGCCAAAAGTGGCCACTAAAAGTTATTCCAGTTAGAATCAGCGTTTAGTGAGATTATAGAAATAATTTTTTTGGTTGCATGAAGTATACTTTCTTAGAAAGTTGAGCTATTTATTTATTTTATTTATTTACAAAATTCATGTACACAACATACAAACAAAGAAACGTACAAAGTAAGAAAATAGAGTACATAGGTAGCCATATTGTTATTTTGTTTATTTATTTACTTAACTTAATTTTTTTTTATTTTATTTTTTTTATTCAGAAAAGATATTGAATGAATAAAAAATGAATAAAAAAAAAGAAAAAACTTACTAAAACTATTTACTTAACTTTATTACAAACTAGCTGACCCGGCGAACTTCGTTTCGCCCTTTCCCGTTCCCTTTTCCATAATTTCTCACCGTTTAAACCTTCCCTGGACTTTCATGAATATTTCAAGACCAAAATTAGCCAAATCGGTTCAGCCGTTCTCGAGTTTTAAGCAGACTAACGAACAACAATTCATTTTTATTTATATAGATAGATAGATAGATGTAATAGGCGGACTAAAAGCCATAGGCTTTATTTACTAGTCAACCCTCTGGTTATGCCGAGAAAAGAAGACTTTAAGGCCGTACCTGAATTTTCCAGGGTCCTGTGCTGCCCCCATTTAAAATAAATCATTTCAAAGAAAACGGAGACATTATTTAAAATTTTGCTACTATCAAATCCTAGATAACCTTTCAAAGTATTTTATGAACTACTGTTTGCAGTTTATGATGAGAATGTTAAGCTTTACTGCGCACATTTGCCAAAAGTGGCCGTTTTTCGCAAACGTGCGTAGTAAAGCTTAACGTTTTCACTTTAAACTGTAAACAGTAGTTCATAAAATACTTTGAAGGGTTATCTAGCACTAGGTAGTAGCATAATTTTAAATAACATCTCGGTTTTCATTGAAATGATTTTTTTTAAATGGGGGCAGCACTGGACCCCGGAAAATTCAGGTACGGCCTTAATAACTTGTTACCAGTTTTCCAGGATTGATTTTCTGCAATAGGCCTAGTTGGCTAGCCCTGGTTTCAGTTAACAGCAACAAAGCGACTGGATTTGGCCGAAGCCAAACTTTAACTAACTTAACAGGCCACTCTGTGCCTGAGGGGTTTTGAAAATTGAGAACACATTACCAGGTACCAGCTCAAAATCAGCACAGAACCATCAGTACAGCCTGAAGTTATAATAGTTTCATAATTTTCAATAATTTTGCAAATTGTCCAAGTAAAGCTTTTCTTTCTCATTGGATATTGGTATCCTCCCAACACTATAAGGCAAAATATCGCCTTCTGTCTCAGCAGTTCAGTAAATTTAGTCCAGAACCAGACTATTGAGACTATTTTGTCTCATTGGTTCGACTATGCAGTGCAGTCAAACTACTGAGACAAAATAGTCTCACTAGTCCGATTCTACATATCGCTTTTACATTTTATTTGTTAACAATAACAAATGTACCCTTACCTTACTAACTGGCAGATCCAAATAGATAACCAAATGAGGCCTCATCAACTCTTCAATTGTGGTATTTCTAATCTCATAGTAGACGCCTCTTGCCCCCTTGCTGATCATTTTTTGAGACCACATAGCCTCCAGGAACACAAAGTCAGAGTATGGTGACCTCTCAAGTACAACTCCCTGACCGGTATTGAGTAAATGAGCGAGAGCATCAATATATTGACCGTATCTCGCAGTGTACATCATAATCTGGAAGTTAGCAGCTAAACGGTGATTAGGACAGCAGTTAAAGTCCTTATGATCAAACGTACGTGCGTCTTCAGGTATGTCCTTGTCAAAAATCCTCAAGTCTACCCCGTTGGGGCGGATGTAATGCAGATCCATGTTTGCTTCAGGGAAATGCTTCATTCCAAGGTCTGCGGCGAGCTCACAAGCGAATTGGGTCTTCCCGGCCGCTACCGGGCCTTCGACGACGATAACTTTGGAGTTTTCATCAATTCTGTGAGTCGTTCTGTCGAATAAACTACGGATCCAAGTGTAATCCTTGTTTACGAAGTCAAAAGGCGCCGGCTTCGGAGGCGGCTTTGGCATCGACTCACGCAGCGCCTTGCCAGCGATATTACGGTTCTGCACGAATGTACAGGCCGCTATTTTGCAACCGTGGCTGGTATTAACCACTTTAACCACCGCTGTTCTCATGAGGGTCGCCATAATTGATGAGATGTCTTTCCCTGATCAGGTACCTACGGAATAGTGAAAATGTAGTTTGGATAACATAGTAAACGGTGTGGAAATGTTAAAAGATCTGTAAAACTTACCTCAGATTAAATTCATAATAACAAAAATCGGATCAGAGAAAATGTGACATAACAGCTGAAAAGAATGCGATCATACCACATACAAAAAAATAGAATGTCAAATTTTAAATTATTTAATCAATATTTTACGTATATAGACTGTTATCATACAAATAAATGATAATTTTTGCGATATTTGAATTAAAAGCAAGTAATCATTGTAAATTAGAAATAATCTAACAAGGTTTTATCATCAAGATAAAATACCTTTTGTTGAATGCATTTTTTTAGTGATGGGACTTAGGATTTATGTAAATCAACATAATATACATATACAATCGAATTGTTTCGTTTATATTATGGCAACATTTTAATTTGATTGTCAATGTCAATAGCTGTCACTGTCATCGGTTCTTTCCGTCATATGTGCTCTTTCGAAGAGCCATGTGTTTATTATTTTGTTACACAAATCTGTAATAGATAGCTTATTTTAGTGAATAAAGTGCCAGATTCACCAAAAACTTCAAAATGGAGATCGAAAATATAAGCGTCGATGACTTTCTCCCAGCCAAAAACACGATAAAGCTGAAAAATCTTAAACGACGAGCAATCTCGGAATCTGGCGATACGATGGAAGTTGAAGAACACAATGGTATCCAAGGCAAGCCAAAAGTAAGGTGTTCAAGGCCTAAAAAGAAGAAGAAGGACTCTGAGCCAAATGAAACAAAAGTTAACATGAGAAAGGTGCCTGTGCCTGCACACAGGTATAACCTCAAAATGATTTTTCAAGTAGGGTTAGAATTAGCTTTATTATAAGGACAGACGTCACGAGCCTAAGTAGTACGTAGGAAACTACAGCGTCTATTTTGAAGGAATACCAGTTATAGGCTACCCTGTGTACAATACAATCAAAATAAAAAAGTTTATATTTGGTACTTATTTCAAAACTTCATGTCCTTAAAACTAAAATTTCTGCACAAAATGAACAACATATCACTGTATTTAAGTAGGCCTAATTTTTAAGTTATTGAGTTTCGTGCCGGACTATATAAAATCCAACCACTTATTGATATTTTTAGAACTTGAATTGAAAGTTTTCCGAAAATTTTTGTTTCAAATAGATAGCTGCTTCTGTCAAATTTAAAGGATATTGTAACAAGGTTGAGACTTATATGTGTTCGAGCAGCCAAATCTGGCCACTTCAGAGGTGAGAGGTTAATTTAACAGCATAATTTTCTTTCAGGTATACTCCTCTAAAAGAAAACTGGCTGAAGATCTTTACACCAATCGTAGAACACCTCCTCCTGCAAGTCCGTTTCAACACAAAAACTCGCAATGTGGAGATCAAAGTTGGCCCGGAGACTAAGGACATTGCAAACTTACAGAAGGCAGCTGATTTTGTGAAGGTAAATAAAAAATTTAGTTATTGTACGATACAACATGTGACATCAGACAGTAGGCAAGTCATAAATGCCTTGGTTCTTGGGTTTTTACATAATTTAAAAATCGGATTATGGAGTGTCAACTAGTTAAATTTGTGTCTGTCGCGTAATGCAGTTTCAAGCCAGATGCAACAGAGATACTATCATGTGTTTAAGGAAGGGTCCAACAAATATCTAAGAAAGTATATTTTACTCTTTCAACACTATAACATCAATCGTACAAAATTTTCTCTTTTTTCAGGCATTCATTTACGGATTTGATGTTGAAGACGCCCTAGCCTTACTCCGACTAGACGATTTATTTGTCGAATCTTTCGAAATAAAAGACGTGAAGACCCTACAAGGCGATCATTTAGGCCGTGCCATCGGACGTTTGGCCGGCAAGGCTGGGAGGACAAAGTTCACAATAGAAAATGTTACAAAAACTAGAATAGTGCTCGCAGACTCAAAAATACACATATTGGGCAGTTACCAAAACATCGCTTTGGCTAGAAGAGCTATATGTAACTTGATCATGGGATCTCCGCCTTCGAAAGTGTATGGAAACCTTAGGAATGTTGCCAACAGGGTCGCAGAGAGATTTTAGCTGTAATAAAACTGTATTTATATTATAAATCTTTTTATTTTATAACTTAATAAATAGTAAAATACATTTTTATAGGAATGATTAAATAAATTAAAAATCTACAATTTAATGTTTATCATATCAGACATCATTATTTTACTTCCATGCTGGTCTGAGAAAAAACTTACAATGCTCTAAACCACCTGTTCCCCTGCGCATATTATAGTAAAAGCCATTCGTGGGAATGGGCGAAAGTGCGTGTTATGTTGATAGACGACCTAAATTCCGCTAATGACAGAGAAGTGTGGCCTCACATTGGTCCACACTCAAATAATAATAACAGCCATTCCGACTCACTAAGAAAAAGGCGATGCAGCAAGCTACCCATCACTATTTTGGATTTTTTTTTTATTTCCATGTGTGGTGAAGATTTACAAAATCACTATAAATAGTTATTATGTACAGCATCTGTTTCCACCTTCTCGCCCATCACGCTAATGGTGGTCTTTGGGTCTTGTGGCCCTGGGCTCTGTCTGCTTAGAGCCGCAAAACCCAAAATGCTCTGACGTGCGTGATAGTGTATCTGTCTGTATATTCATTCAGATATCAAAAACTGTCTTATTAAATACAGACTAACCTTAGTACTGGATTTAAGCCATTTTGGCAGGTTGTTTGGGTTGTGTATTGGTTCACCAAAGTTAGTCGATATTTTATAATAAGGTTTAAGGGTTGGATCTCATCTATCAGCACGGAACAGCACTTTCCTATGCTGCTATTCTTTTTTGTCGCTCAGAAGCGTCATTTGCTAGAGCGAGAGAGAGCGACGGAATGCTGCAGCACAGCCGGTGCTGAAGCGTTCCGTCGCGCTCTCTTGCGAGCACAGAGGCAGTCTATAATAGTATCTTAGTACTACAATAGTATCTTGTATTTAAAATGCCTCGGCACCCTGGACAACACCAGCCTGGCGTCGTAGCTCAAAGACGCGAAGGTCCAGGGCTCCGAGGCGCTCCACTCCGCGCAGTACACCGAGTCTTCGTGCTGCTCGTACGATTGCAGGACTCCGTCTTCGAGGCTGAAAGAGAAATGTTATTACAAAATATACTAAAACTATTTTAAGGGTCGATTCAGTCCATGATACTGAACAACTTTCCCCAGGGAATATCAATTAAAATATTATATTTTTTATTTATACTGGTATCTAACGCACAACCTTCTATAGGCGACGTACATTAAGAGTATAAATTTTTGTTCTATGACTTCTTTTAATATTTTGATTTTTTTATACAAAAATAAACAAAATCAAATTGCAATTGTACTCGTCTCAGATCTATGGTAATCGGCACGCGGCAGTACTACGCTCACGCGGCGGCGCCTATGAAACAGACTTAGGTGAATATAGAAGCAAATGGCACACACAACCAAATGGCCGCACAATTTTCTCTGCTTATCCCTATGGTTGACTGGGAGAAAATGCTCTTAGCATTAAGTCCGCCATTTGTTAAAAGTATATTTACTTTGGACAATAAAGTTTGATAAATAAATAAAATGGCATTGAAGCGGCGCCCTGTTTACAGTTTAAAGTGAGAACGTGAAGCTTTCCTTCGCACATTTGCCAAAAGTGGCCGTTTTTCGCAAATGTGCGAAGAAAAGTTTCACGTTCTCACTTTAAACTGTAAACAGTAGTTTATAAAATAGTTTGAAGGGTTATCTAGCGATTACTAATACGAAATTTTAAATGATATCTCCGTTTTCTTTCAAATATTTTTTTACAAATGGGGACAGCACTGGGCTTCAGGTACCCCCTGAAAACATAGTCTGGATATTTTATGCCTTTAAGGTGAAGATATAGGCAAATGACCTTGAAGTGGCGCCCTCATTTGAAATAAATTGTTAACTCGTAAATATGGAGATAATTTCCATATTACTCTTCGTCATGCACTAGATAGCCCTTTAAATTATTTTATAAACCACCGTTGAAAGTATTTACATTAGTCCGTCTAGCTTTAAAACTCGCCTCCGCCAAAAGTGGCCACGGCAAGTTTTAAAGCTAGACGGATCACCAATAATAGTTTTAACGGCAGTTCATAAAATAATTTAAAGGGCTATCTAGTGCATGACGAAGAGCAATATGGAAATTATCACCATATTTACGAGTTAACAATTTATTTCACACTTCAAGGCCATTTGCCTATATCTTCGCCTTAACAAAAAATGTTGTTTGAGATTTCTTTTGCTAGAAGTAGTATAAATAATACACGCAATATAAAGTAAAATTTTATTTTTAAAAATTACACAAAATATAACGACATGTCGTTTGAAAGTCACTGGCAGTACTGATTTTGTACAGTTCGTAGTAGCAGCACATTTTGTTAAAAAAATTAACAAAAATAAGCAAGACATCGAAATTAGGCAGTCGCAGGCATTTTCTTTACCCAATTCAAAAAGTTCTTACAATACTTCTTGTTAGTTCCTTGCAGAGGTACATTTTCTTAAAAAAATTAACAAAAAAAGAAAGAGAATTCTAATAAATTCTGAAATTACCTTGACGCGCTAATAAGTAAGTATATATTGTGTTTAATGATTATAAAAAAAATGTATATTAATAATTTTATAGATATTCAAATGAAAAAGCCAGAAAATATAAAGCTTTGTCCTATATCTGGGCTAGTTTAAAAAGATATCTCTATAACGCCTTAAGGGCTAAAAAGTACAACGATTGAGTTGGAGGAGCCGAAGCGCAATCAATATTGATTAGGCTGTTCTCGTCGGTCAAAATTAAATTAATAAATAATGTTATTTAAATTGTCTTTACTCTAGGAAACACAAATACCGTGTTAATTTTTTACAAAAACTTACGATTAATTTTTAATTTTAAAAACAAAATCATACTTTTATTATCTGTATGTCAAGTAATCAAAAACGTCTACCGCCATTTTATTTTCATAAGTGATTAAGTGATATTTCTTCATGTTGTGACTTCAGATTATATTTATTTGGACTTTATCCCTAATGGAGTAGACAGACTTAGGGCTGTAAGACTCAAAGGCCTCGCTTAGCGTGATGGCGGGCGTAAAGATGAAAAAAGGGAATGAAAACAGAGATGGGTTGCTAGTCGCACCACCTATTTACATGATTAATTTTCTCGCATATTCCCTCAATCGGCTTCTACGATCTGCGTGGGAAGAGAAGCAGCCGGCTGAAATGGTTAATGGGAATAGTATGAAATCAGCTTTGCTACATACTTACATATCTACAATATTTACACGGGACACATACATACATCCATACAAGCAACTCCCGCCCAAGATGGAGCGCAAAAAATCCTGCCTAGTGTGTACTGAAATTCTTCTTCTTTACCTTATTTGTTACTGAGACAGATCTGGGATAAAACGAAAATGAATATTAATTACGTCGCCTACTTTTACGAGATATAACGTCCCTCCCAGGAAGTTGTTGAGCTGAGTGCCAAATCAGCCAACAATCTGCGAGGCACATAAACTCGTCGCAAGTGATGCGCTTAAAATTCACTTGTCGACTTATGTCATTCCGCAAGCAAATGCGACAAAGCGATCGATTTTTACCACCTCGCGTTATTGACGGAACGTGCACTATGTCCCTGCACAGCCTCAGCCCTTCCCCATCAACCACTTGAATTTCTTGTGGAAAACTACAGTTACCGTGTTTTTCCGCAAGAGATTCAGCAAGCTTATAGCGGAAATGGCGATGCGGAATCGAAGGCATACCGCGACGTCTCAATGACTCGGATAGCATAATGCGAACGCATTGAGCACACTTGTGTTCAGTAACCTTTTGAAAATTTTGACGTACCATTTTACGCATCTTTTCCTCTCCATTAAATACATTGAGAGTTTTTGATCTTTCAGATCAACTCCTCCCATAGTATTATTATAATCTCGTACAGCCAGAGGCTTCACGAGTTCCCTACCTGCCTTGCGACCGACGTAGGTCTCGTCAGTGTGGTAAGAGGAAATCATGTACAGGAGTCCTTCCATGCAATACATGAAACGTCTCCAGAATGGTGAGCAATAATTGTCCCCTTCGGCACATTCTTCGGAGCCTTCGCGATCTCTACCGGCACATGTTTTCGGTTTGGCCGCAAAGTACCCAAGTTGTCAAAACCCCAGCACTTCAAGTATCTCGTCAACGCTGGACAATTATAAAAATTGTCCATCGTGACCAGATGCCCTCGATGTTCTAGGCCTTTCAACAAATCAAGGACTACTTTTGTGGTCTTACCTGCTAAATCAGCACTAGGAGCGATGAAGTCGCCATTATCAGGATTTTTTTCCGTGTAAATTTCAAATCTATATAAATAGCCAGTTTTTGACTCGCACAGTTCAAAACTCTTAATTCCAAATCGCGCAGCCTTTGACCTTATGGCTTGGATCCAGGACAGCCGACCCTTGTATAAGGTTAAAGACTCGTCGATGGCTATGTCCTGGTGAAGGTTATATAGTGTCTCAAATTTTTTATTTAAAAAAGAAATTACAGGTGCCTGTTTCGCTAGTTTTGCCGATAGTAAGTTTTCTTCACCTTGCGGCAAATTCTGCGGAGCAGAATTGTCCGTAAAATGAAGAAATTTACTCAACAAAACATAACGATTAAACGACATTAGCTTCCTGAACTTGGGCATTTCGAGGAAGCCAGTCGTTATCCAATACTCGTGCAAAGATGACCGCAAATCTATACCCATCAAAATAAAAACTGCAATAAAAACGTACATCTCGTCAACATTAGTGTCAGTCCACCGATGTAGACGAGATGTAGGTTTTAAATTGCCTGCCGCTGTGTTCGCATCGATAGTCTGATTGGCATATCGATTGGTTTCTCTTGCGATAGTCTCTATGAAGTCCCTAGTAAAAATACTAGTGAAAGGTTCATAGGGACTATCGTAATCATGGCATGGTCCAGGGGTGGGACCCGAAAAAACTTCGGGCACACCCTTGAATGACTGGTAGTCACCGTGCCAGGAGAAATCAGTCGATATGTCAATAACACTTTCGACTGCATCGTCCATGGCCCTACACATAGCCTCTATTAAATTTTGCTCTAACTCCTCCAACTCCCTGCCTTCATCATGCCTATAAATTGCAGCAGCGAATTCTTCCACATCTAACTCGTCGTCAAAATCCGAGTCGAATTCGCTGCCGCAATATTCGAACCTTACTATTGTGTTCGCAGTGCCAGAAGTAGATGGTCGGGGCTCGGTGACTTCTGTGACCACGGGCTGCTGGCTGCCAATAGCCGTTGTATTAGCAGCCGTGGTTACCGCTGTAGGCACCGGAATACCGGCCAACCACTTCTGGATGTGGGCGGTGCTTAAATTCTCTTCCCCCTCTTCTTGATCCAGGTCCATCACCACGGCTCGCTCGAGAGCTGAGTTGCTATAAAAAGAAATAAATTGGTTTTCCGTTATCTTATTTATAATGTGCTAAAATTAAACATTATTTTTAATTTCATCTATAAGTTCACTTACTGAATGGACTGCTGGATTGTGTCCTTGGGGGGAATTTTTGGAATTCGGCTCAGCACACTTCCCCCGGGGGTCTGAAAAATTTGATGCGCGTGGCCCAAACGCAATGAACCCCCGGGGGTAACATTTATTTCCACCGCCAAACTTCTCCTTAATTCATCACTACTGAAAGAAAAAAAAATATATGTCTAGGTTGAAAAGTATTTAACTAAACTTAAATAGGAAAATTTACTTAATACTTACACAGGGGGTTTCCATATTTGCGGGACCTCCTCCAGATCGATATCCCTGGGTACCTGTTGCTGGAGGAGGTCACCGATAAGTCGCCGCCCTGGCGTTACTGACCTTGAACGCGAACGCGTGCGAGACCTGGACCGGACCCGCATTTCAGCGGCCGCACGATTATTCCTATAATAAATATTTTTACAATTAATAATCTAAGTAGTTATGCGTAACTTAATCAAAACGTCTAACAAAATATACTGTAGAACCGTACCATAAACATGAAACTATGAGTTTAGAATATACATATGAAATATACGAAAAAGGTTTCGGCCGCCCCCACTATTTCACCAATCAGATGTATAAGTTTCTGTTTATATCAAAATAATGTTCCATATATCGAACGTATTCCTTAGTTTCTTTTAAATATATATATATTATGTCGCAGTTGAATGGTATAATCCGCTAAATCACTAAACCTCTAGCTGTTTGGCATTACAGCTCGGTTTTGTAAAACAGCGAATCCTAAACGCGGAATGGAATGAACGACTTGTATTCATCCATGCGGCTAGAGAAGTTGTTGAACATTCTATCTTAAGAAATTATATACAATTTAGAATTTTAGAATATTCTATTCATTTTACTAGGTAAGGGCAAACCTATAGGTTAGGTTAGAACTGCGATCAACACACGCACGAGCCGAGCGAACGAAGCGAGCGTGCCGCGGCAGCGGCCGGCGAGTGCTAGAAAAGTTTTATCCATTTTACTAGGTTAGGGCAAACCTATAGCAATAAAAATCGTGAATAGTTTACTGGAAAATGAAATTCGATGTCAAAAAAATCTTATCATGCATGTGTCGCAGTTGGATTGTTTAACGGTTTCGTCAAACGGCGGATTACCGCTACTGTTTCACAAAACCGCTAGCCGTTTGGAAACATGGATAGCGGTTTCAATGAACGTAACACGTTGCGCAATCTTAGACAATCCAGCTGAACGATATTCGGCTGTTCAACAAAACCGAGCTGTAATGCCAAACAACTAGACATTTCGTGTATTAGCGGTTTATACCATCCAACTGCGACAAATATATTGAGCCATACTCGTAAAAAGTACCTAAATACCAAAAAAAACTTCCTTTAAATAAAGTTTGAAAAAAATCAAGACCTAATTTTTTTGTCGTCAGTACTGAAATCGGCGTACCTGGCCAGAGGTCAAACACCTTTCTTCTGAAAAAATATGGCATCTCAGATAATGAAATAATAACTATGAATTACGCTGCGTTTTTTACAAATATAGATTCCTGAGTATATCTATAACAAACTTATCTAGTTTTGATAACATTTTGATTCAACTACAGTACACACAAGCAATAGAAAATCCTGACGATCTAAGCAAAATATTCCGTCATGAAATTGATATCGATTTTTCAACCTTAAATCTTTGATTTCAGCTAAAACGAATTAGTTAAATACACTGCTTAATTAATCAGCTTAAATTTCATATGTAACACATATAACAAACACTTACCTTTTTAAAGATTTAGACATATTTGTCAATACGTTCCACTGTCACAATACACGGCACAAGATTAGTTTGAATGTGTCATGGCGGATTTTTTTCTCGACGGAGAAATTTATTTCTTTCATAACCAAATACTGCGTTTTGATTGGTGAAAAAAATACGACGATAAAGAGGGATAGTTGTTCATTGGTCCTGACATTTTTTTGGCCAGTCCAATGGAGTCAAAACACTATATAATAAATGACAAAAACCATAGACTGTCTAGTCACACATAGTGGGACTAGGACATTTCGCGGGCTTTTGCCTTAGTCCCACATGTAGTTACTAGGACATTTGACGGGTTAAAATAGTTTTAGTATATTTTGTTAAATGATAAAAATCGGCTTTCCATTCAAAATCCGTTTGGATGAGTACTGATTTATATGGGAAGGCGATTTTTTTTTTCGTTACTTATTTTTATGAATAGTAGAAGAGATATCTACTATTCGATATACTTACACTCTGCTCTGGTCATCATCTTGCTCGCGACAAATACTTGCGGCGGCTGTGAGCAGGGCGCGCGCGTCAGAGCTACCCGTCAGCAACAGTTGTTCATGATAAGTGTTGTAGCGCACTGTCCATACCCTGGAAATAAATATATATTGTTTATAAAAAAGTACCACCTTTTTAAAATTACGTTAAAAAATTTCGTTTTTTTTTGTGGCGAACTTGTTGTGTATGTACCGGATTCCCTTAAATATTGTAGTAAGATACAATTTTTTTTTTATGGCGAAAGGGTTGTGTATTAACGGGATTCCTTAAAAAATTGTAGTAAATACATTTTTTGTGGCGAACGGGTGGTGTATGTAATGTACCGGATTCCCTAAAAAATTGTAGTAAGATACAATTTTTTTTCATGGCGAAAAAAAATTTAAATACGATTACAATTTTTTATTAGCGAAGGGGTGGTGTTTCTACCTGATTCCTAAAAAAAATTGTAGCAAGTTTTTTTTTTAGCGCACGCGTGGCATACGCCCTAAATCTGATAAATATGACGAAAGGTAAAATGATCCAATTTATTATTTGAGGTCAAGACATTACGTGTAGGATAACTTACCAATTGACTGCACGAGTATGTCCTTATAGGATTCTTCATCAATAAACTTACCAATGAGAATGATCACTTCTGCTGAAGATCGGTTCCTTGCCATTCCTGTAGTCCCAAATGTTCAGAGCGGCGTCGTCACCTGCGCTTGCCAGGTGAAATTGCCTGAAACATTCAGTTATTATTGAACTCTTTAGTTCATTTTAAATATGCAATGATTTTATGGAATATTGGAATCACACAACAATGAGGGAGCATTCTGTTTTCTTTTAATTTAAATTTTATTCTATTAAAAACACAGAGTACAATACATATACATGACCAAAATATCACATTCATACATATGTTCAAGACTGTACTCCAAAAACATGTGTTTACAGTATGGTGCTTGCTTTATATATACGACTTTTTTAACACTAGACAAATTTTTGGAGCAAGTTCAGTCCATGATACTGAACTACTTTCTATAAAACTACCAAAGTGCCTGCAAAGGCCTAATTAATTAGGTACTGAATAAATATTTGATTCTTTGATTCCCGTCGAATGTTTCCAATTCCTAACTGCTATGGCATTAGAACACGATTACAAACTTATTATGGCATTAGTAGATGTGTGATTCCCGGAAGAGTAGAATAGGACCACTCCAAGTCTTTCTGTGTATGTCGTAGAAGGCGACTTAGGAAACACAAGCTTAACAAATCTCTCCAACCCGTCTGGTCAGCGTGGAGAGTGTAGGCCAAATCCTCTGATTGATAGATGCTAGATGCTATGGCTAATATATGGCTCTGTAAAATATAGTTTTGGTAGAGCCACGCTACCGGCAAAACTCAGTTTTGCTAGTAGCATGAATGGGCCGGCTCGTCCGGGAAGTACCACACTCACAGAAAATCGACGTCTGAGTAGTAGCTTCACCACTTCTATGCTTCGTTCGCTGAGTAAGAGAGCCGGAGCCCCCTCCCTCTCCCCCCCCCCCCACCCTTCCCTCCGGGAAGGGCCCTGAAAGACCGGTAACGCTTTTGTTACACCCCTGGTGTTGCAGTTGTCCATGGGCAGCGGTGATCACTTACCATCAGGTGACCCGCTGTTCGTTTGCCGTCCTATGACATAAAAAAAAATATGGCTAATATAGTACAGAGGGTCGTGCTCTTGCAGTGGAGCCTAAAAAAAATATCTCATGATGATGGCATTAGTATGGGGGTTAGTTAGTTACTGTAACATTTCACGGGTTAAGAAGAAACGCCTACCTGTTGGGATTGAAGTCAAGATCTCTCGCTAGTTGTCTATGCGCATTGTCTATGCTCCACGATGGCTTGTTGCTGTCCGTCCGTGTGTCATAGCATTTTATGTGCATATCTTGTAGCACTGCAAACTGTAACAAGAACATAATAGATTGTAGCGGTTAAGGTGAAGATATAGGCAAATGGCCTTGAAGTGTGAAATAAATTGTTAACTCGTAAATGGTGATAATTTCAATATTGCTCTTCGCCATGCACTAGCCCTTTGAATTATTTTATGAACTGCCGTTGAAACTATTATTGGTGATCCGTCTAGCTTTAAAACTTGCCGTGGCCACTTTTGGCGGAGGCAAGTTTTAAAGCAAGACGGACTAATGTAAAAACTTTCAACGGTGGTTCACAAAATAATTTAAAGGGCTTTCTTCTTAATCTTATTTCGATACACAAATTTATTTCAGTACCCTAAGTTTTTGTGTACAGATAGAAAAAGGTATATTTCGGTACTGGTACTTGAACGTTAATAAATAAAGGTATGAAAGAGATAGATAGAAGAGAAGAACTGGCGACACGCGACGAAAACAGATTCTATTAGGTTCGCCGACGCACGCGCTCTAGTCTTACGCGGGAGGAGGAGGTATGTTGTTCCAACATTTTGTCGCCTGAAACCGGAAGCTGCCCCTGAAAGAAGCTGTTTTGTGACGATGTACTTGAAGTGGTGGACGACAAAATCTTGCATTACGATTAGAATACTTAATCCTTGAATAAAGATATTCTGGAGTCCTATATTTTATCACAGGGTTGCCAAATGAAGCTGTCTACAGGAGACCATATTCAGCATCGAACCATCATTGAGATATGGCGTGATATGGCTTCGCGGCGGTAGCAAAATCTACAGCACGCGTTTTGAACACGTTGTATTAGACGCTGAATGCGCTCTAAAAGTCGAGGCCCATAGACTATATCGCCGTAGTTAAGTCGCGACAGGATTAATGATTCGCATAGCCTAATTAGTACCTGCTCAGTTAACAAGTTTCTTATTTTATATAATATTTTCAATCGGTAGAAACAGTTCCTAACAATATTGCCGACATGTTTTTCGAACCTAAGCCCACCGTCCATTATAATGCCTAGATTTTTTGCCTCATCCACTCTTTGTATTACCGTACCTAACATAGTTAAAATTGGATTTTGGTCGACTATTTTGGCAATTTGCACGTTGGAACCAAAAATCATGAACTTAGATTTCGCTGGATTGAGTACAAGAGAGTTTTTGGTGGACCAATTTGCAATATTTTCCAAATCTCCGTTAATTTTTCGGACCGCCTCACATATATTTTCGGGTGTTTCAGATATGTATACCTGGACATCATCGGCATAGCAATGGTATTTACAATGTTTTATTACCTTTACCAGATCCGCACTGTAAATAATAAAAAGTAGAGGTCCAAGTATAGATCCCTGTGGGACGACTATACATACATACATATTATATAGAGAGAGTTATAAGAAGAGTTCGATTATTTAAATTAGTTGCGACTGTCGGCCATAGAAAACCCCTCAGAAACCATCATTGTGAAAGAATCCAGGCATGCAGCTAATATGCACAGTTTATTTGCACTTAAAGCGAACAAACAACACCACCATGCCACAGTATACCTATTATACAGTATTATGACTCGGCCCTCACCTTGACTTATATACCTAGAGCAACGCAGTATGTAAACACGCGCTAGGGCTGCCCACCTACAGTATTTTATTTTATCTACCTACTTGAGTTTCTTTCTAGTTTTGTTATTTTTATACTAATTATAAATGCGAAAGTATTTGTACGCAACTCACTTTTTTTGTTTTTGTTTTTCGTGTGTGTAAGTGTCCAACACTGGTGTCAGATTTCTCAAGCTGCATTAAGGCATCTGACATAGCTTGACGACTGCCATATAATGAAGACAGCCGGGACCAATGGCTTAACGTGCCTTCCGAAGCATGAACCATCTCAAGAATTTTTCGTGACACTTTTCGGTCACCCATTCAAGTACGGACGGACAGCCGGAGAGATGGACAGACGGATGGAGAAGATAGCCGTGACCAACGACTTAATGTGCCTTCCGAAGCACGGAGCAGCTCTAGAATGTTCAGTGACACTTTTTCGTCACTCATCTAAGTGCGGACAGACAGTTGGACAACCGGACAGACAGCGGAGTCTCAATAATGGGGTCCCGTCCCGTTGGAACCCTTGAAAGTATCTTGATAATTTAAAAATGATATCTCTGGGTGCGTTAATAAAGAATTCAAGCAATTACTAACAGCACAATATACCTAGTCTAAATTTTGCCATATTATTCCCCAAAAAAGGTAGTGAATATTCACAAATTGCACGCTTACTGTTTACTATTACGCATCCACGACTGTTGCATTTTGCATACCGACTGCATTGCATACAACATACCGAGGCGGTAGGTATGATTTACATTCCGACTGTTTGTATGGAGACACACTATTGTATAATAGTTATATTGTGACCACTGTGCATGCAACGTCTAAAATGTCAAATTGATAGCTGACAGCTTGTATATTATTTTTTAACTTTTAGATGTTAAAGCAAAGGCGTAACCTATGAAATGCCTTTTTCCTCGTATTTTTCAGATTTTTTCATGTACCTCTAAAAATATAAAAAATCTGAAAAAATATTTAACGTGTTCAGAATCGCCAAATCTCGAAACGGTTTTCGTATTTTTATACCTTTTCAACCGACTTCAAAAAAAGGAGGAGGTTATCAATTCGACGTGTATGTATATTTTTTTTAAAAATTAAATGTCAATTAAAGCTGCGTCATAGCGGACAATGGCCGACAATTAAAGCTGCGTCATAGCGGATAATGGCCGACAATTAAAGCTGCGTCATAGCGGACAATGACCGACAATTAAAGCTGCGTCATAGCGGACAATGGCCGACAGTTAAAGCTGCGTCATAGCGGACAATGACCGACAATTAAAGCTGCGTCATAGCGGACATTGGACGACAGTCGACACTGTGACAGTCATTTATATAAACTTCGTGGGTTCATTTTGCGCGATGACAATTTTTGAAGTAACTTAGAATAATAGTTTGCTGGTTATCATCCTACAGCTCTCTCACCTGCGTGTGACCTTGATGTGGACTCCACTTGCCCGCAGTGAGTTTCAGCCTGGAGCGGGGTTCTGGGGAAGCGCTCGCCAGCGCGGCGCCGGTCGTAACGTCGTATATTACGGCCGCTCCGGAGTATACCACGCCCACGCGGTTAGGGTCTGTGGGATGCCATTCTGCGCATCGGATTTCCTCATCCGGTTTCTAAAAAAAAGTGACATCTTAAATAATTTTCAAAACTTTTAAACTCTCTCAGTCCCCAAGCGGCTGGTTCTGTTAAAGCTGCCCGATTTGGCCGGATTCTTTATACTAAAGTAGTCTGTAAGTACCTGAAATAAGGTGCAAAGTCAAGTGGTATAAAGCGACAGCCGGCTGTACTTGGGGTTTGACTAAGGACGTCACGCGCGATTAACTGTAGGGAGGCACTGGGTTCAATTCTCAGGTCAGAAAAGAATCAATTTTAACACACTTTCTGAATAAAAATGATTGATTTTCTGACAAAAACATCAAAATCACTATATGTGTGGATAGAATATTTGAGAAGTTTCCTCGATTTCTTGAGGATTCCATCATCAGATCTTCACCTCATTTTTTATGTATGTTCCTCAATAACTTCACCGTTTTTAAATAATTCAGAAAACTCTTTTTTATTTGAAAGGGTAAGGAGTACACATGCAAGTTGGTGCCATTGTCACCAGGTGAAGATCAGATGGGATGCTCGAGAAATCGAGGGGAACTCCTTCAATCTCTTTTATACTTTATTTTTATTTTATAAACTAGATTTTGCCCGCGGCTTCGCTCGAGTATTCCAGGGGACCATTACTTTTTTCCAGGATAAAAGGTACCCTATGTCCTTCTCAGTACTCCTAACTATGTGTATGCGAATTTTCAAGAAGATTGGTTCAGTAGATAAAGCGTGAAGAGGTAACAAACAAATATACAAACTCACTTTCGCATTTATAATATTTGTTGGGATGGGATAAATTGAAATACAATAGAATAGTTTACCTCTGGAATAATGGTTTTTAGAGATTCCATCTCCTCTGCGCTTCTCCCTTGAATAGCACTCAAGTCATCCAGATCTTTAGGTATTACCTGCGAACATGAAAACAAAAACACATTTTAAGTTACCTCCGACGCAACTGTAGCTAAGAACCATCTCGATCGTCAGCTTTCATCAAAAAAACCGCATCGTAATCGGTCCATTCGTACACACAGACATGTCAAACATATAACACCCCTCTTTTTTGTCAGGGGTTTATAAATCCATGACCTCCGTGGCGTATTGGTAACCAAGCTAGTCCGCCACTCGAAGGTTATAGGTTAAATCCCCAGCCAAGGCAAGTTGCAAATTGGCGTTTTTCAAACTGTCCTGGGTATTAGGTTTTTATTCGTTTTTAAGTTAGTATCCGAGATACTTTTCCCATAACAAAAATTTAAGGCGAAGATATAGGCAAATGGCCTTGAAGTGTGAAATAAATTGTTAACTCGTAAATATGGTGATAATTTCCATATTTCTCTACGTCATGCACTAGATAGCCCTTTAAATTATTTTATGAACTGCCGTTAAAACTATTATTGGTGATCCGTCTAGCTTTAAAACTTGGCGTGGCCACTTTTGGCGGAGGCAAGTTTTAAAGCTAGACGGACTAATGTAAATACTTTCAACGGTGGTTTATAAAATAATTTAAAGGGCTATCTAGTGCATGACGAAGAGTAATATGGAAATTATCTCCATATTTACGAGTTAACAATTTATTTCAAATGAGGGCGCCACTTCAAGGTCATTTGCCTATATCTTCACCTTAAAAACTTACATTGAGGCTAGCTCAATCTACTACTACTAATAATATAGCGAAATATGGAAAATATTTTTTTACATTCCATGGAAGTCAACTTGTATGGAAGAGATACCAGACCTTTATCTTGAAGACTGTCGTACCTCGACTGTGGGCAGCTTGTAGATGGTGACCCCCATCGCGCATTGACTAGTGTTGGGGTCGTACGCATTGTGCACTGTGAGTAGAGTGGCTGCATCATGTGGAGAGCAGCGAAGATGCCAGATCTCACCAATATCATGCTTGAAGACCTGAACAAAAGAAACTTAAAGCATTATACAAATGAAGATAATGCAAACAATACATATTAAATAATTTAATTAAAAAAATAACTTTCTTCCAACGCGCCGCATTGAGGCAACATACCCAAAATACTGGCAACTTTTACTCACTAAATGCTATACCTATACGCTGAGCAAAATACCTGCCAGCCATTTGATCACCAGTTGTGCCTCAATGAGATGGGTGGTGATGTCCTAAGTAACCTTCAAACCTGATTTAATTGTTAGGTAAATTTATACCTTTGTGTGCAAGGCCCCAGTGTCTTCTTCGAGCTCCACAACATGCACCTGGTTGGACTGCGGTTTGAGGCTCTGCGTGCCAATGAGGAATCTTATTGCATCACTTTCTCCATACTGAGGGGAGAGCGCTCGGGTCTGTAAGTGGATAATAACATATTAAAGCATATACAACGGTTTGCCGATCCGTAGAATGCGCGTCCCATCCTGTCAGCGGAAAACTTAGCGCGAACAGATATTTCAATACGGCGTCTGACCGACGACCTGTAGGATACAAGCCAAGTCGAGAGTGGTGTGCTATGCAGTTTTTCTCGTTTCCAACAGTCCCATGTTGCGTATAAGCAATAAGTTTTAGCCTAATCTGCACAGTGTGAATCGGCGCTTGATGAGTATCTAAAACCTGAGTAAAGGAAAAATACTTACCTGATGCTCTAATCCATAAATAATTGAATTCCCTTCTTCCATAATAAATCGATTAGAATACCAGAATTATTGCATTGCAATATGCAAGGTAAAATATTTTATAAAAATTGCAATCCAAAACCAAAACGCAAACACAATTATTCACCCGTTGTGTTGTGATTTACCTCTGATTTACACGTCACTCAATGCCATTGTCAGCTATCTGTCATATTGCAAAGAAATATAGAACCTAAAGCCTAGTTTGGATTTGTACTTTTTTTTTTTTTATTGAATAATTATACGGAAGTCAAGTCCTTTAGAGCCTATCTTTAACTTTGTTCTTTATTCCTAATCCTAACCTAACCTAATCCTAACAAGTTACAATCAAAGGGTGGTGCAGGCCTTTGATTGCTTTAAGGGAGCTTCTGGCGACAAATCTGTACGAGTCCACTGGTTTTCATAGACGACTGAGTGGCGGACGACGACGCCCTAAGACGCCCACACAGTCCGCAAAACAAATATCACTACAGCCGTACTATGACTGTTCACTTTAATTATTTTACACATTGTAACACCAATTTCATATTATAAAGTCCACTAAAATCAATTTGCAAAATAATTTAAAGCAAACCCCAACCGAACCCCTTGACTTCCCGCCAAAAACTCTTGGACTACTTTAGTAAAGTATAGTGTAGTGACTTAGTGAATGATTAGTGCGCGGTGCGCAGCATGCACGGCATAAGCACACGCAGACGCCTATATTTGTGGCCAGGAGTAACACGGAACACGGCAAAAGGTGGCAGTTGGTACGAGCACGCCGCGCCGCCGCCGCCACGCCACGCACGTGCGCAACCGCCGTTTTAGGCTTCCCAAACACTGATGTTAATTATTCGGCATACGATTTTTTTTAAGTGTAAATTTCTTTAGGTCCGTTGGGTTTTTTTTGAGATAGGAAAAACCATTGAACTCGTGACACTGTTTTCGACACCACCTAAGGTGA
The DNA here is from genome assembly GCA_963576875.1 of Acrobasis repandana. Taxonomy (NCBI): domain Eukaryota; kingdom Metazoa; phylum Arthropoda; class Insecta; order Lepidoptera; family Pyralidae; genus Acrobasis; species Acrobasis repandana. The sequence continues at coordinate 9,680,473 of OY756238.1, forward strand.
AGATATAGGCAAATGACCTTGAAGTGGCGCCCTCATTTGAAATAAATTGTTAACTCGTAAATATGGAGATAATTTCCATATTACTCTTCGTCATGCACTAGATAGCCCTTTAAATTATTTTATAAACCACCGTTGAAAGTATTTACATTAGTCCGTCTAGCTTTAAAACTTGCCTCCGCCAAAAGTGGCCACGGCAAGTTTTAAAGTTAGACGGATTACGAATAATAGTTTTAACGGCAGTTCATAAAATAATTTTAAGGGCTATCTAGTGCATGACGTAGAGAAATATGGAAATTATCACCATATATTTACAAGTTAACAATTTATTTCACACTTCAAGGCCATTTGTTAAATTAAAAAATTAAATTGGACTATCCCCAACGTGCTGGGTATCGTTGAAAAGGTCTTTTAAAATGCAACAAAAACTGCTTTTACACTATGTAGATCAAATCCCCCAGTCTTAAGATAATCTAATACAAAGTAAAAATTTGAGGTGTGCCACCGTAACTTTTGAAATATTACTAAAATAATTCTGGAAAAAATGTGGTATATACCTCAAAGTATGTACTTTCAATTAAAACTATAGCGGTCTCGGTATCATAGATAGTTATTTTTAATACGTCATAAATCGTAAACCGCAATTTACCTTTAGAACTTTTGGGCGAGTCCGACTCGCACTTGGCTGCTTTTTTTGTAAAATAAAAATAGTCTGTATATACACCTGCACTTCCCCATAGAAGTATCCCATAGGAAATTACATTAGACTGTGAAAGTAATTAAAATAAACTAGTCTAGCAGTTGCTATGCTACATCTGTCAAACAACTAAAAAAATAACAAAAACCATAGCTTCTTCGAACGTGATCCAAGGCTGGCGGTGTTGGCAGTGCATCCTAGGCTAAATCAAATAGTTATTCAGTAATTAGGCCTTTGCAGGCACTTTTACGCATCAATAAGTTTTCTATACATTACCTGTAATATTTATTTATATTTAAATTATTAATTAATTAAAAGAAAAGCTACCGATACTAGCGTTTCGTAACGACCACTGCTGAGAAGAAAAGCCGAAAGAATTTACACCGTATTGGTCGCCTACGCGCCACTGTTTTATCAAATATCACATAACACAAAGCCCTTTTATCCTTTGTGATATTTGATAAAACAGTCTTGGATGTAAAGATGTACGTCACAATCCATGCACTTCCAGCTGGTGCGCGACATTTTTTTGGCACACCACCAACACCGCGCATGACGAGTAGAGGATTTCACAGGGAAGTGGTGATGCTCCACATTTGGCCTGTTGTTCGCAGGTGTTCGCTTTACGACCAGGGTGGATGTATTTTGTGTCTGTAAAAGTCGGGGTAGTGTGTGTACGTCAACTTTTCTATATATTTTTATAAGGTCTTCCGCCAAAACCGTTCTGAACGTTCTGTGTTCGATATTAGGGTGGGCGGCTTTGTATATAATATAACAATTATAAACGGATGTGCTGAAAAGATGGCGAAATAACTTTTTGTACCACACTTTGGTTCTTTTTCCACCAGGTGCCATCGTACATGTCCTGGATCAGAAGTATATATTGCTCCGGTACATTATGAGCTCTAAGGGCCTGCCGTACTCGTATTAGCTGTCGTGGGACTCTGTCAAATGCCTTCTCTAGGTCTATTAAAGCAAAGTGGAGGTCTTTCTTCAAGGTTTTATATTTCTCTGACATTATTCTGATGCAGTAAATAGCATCAACAGTGCTAGTACATTTTCTAAAACCACATAGGTTTGGTGTGATGTCCGTAATTTGTATGGGCGCCAAAATAAGACAATGAAAAATCATATAAAAATAACGGATTCGAAATTCAAATGTAATTTTTTGTTTATTTTATAATTGTAACAGAATTTATGGCCAGACTAAGTAAAATAAAAAATACTAATAAGTCAAAAAGCGAAGCCAAGCTGACCAGTCCTGGCAGCACTCGTTCAAGAGTTGACTTGATTATGTAAGTAAAGATGGATGTAGACATCTCTTTCATTTAATCTGCCATATAATTGGCTCATGATTATGATTCACTAAGGATATAATGATACCCGCACCGGAAGGGAACTTGGATCGTGGGAACATCCTACTTGGGCACGTGGGGATGATAAGTTGTGGAGTACGTATATACCTACTACCTACCAAACATGCGTGGGTGAACCCGTTTGGTTTTTTATTCATTACTGTTTGTTGACTGTTTTCGCAAAAATCAACCTAGAATTACTACTTGACCGTGGGAACAGTAGACCTCGCGAGGTGTTATACGAGAACATATATAACCATGCAACAACCGACTCTTTCCCCTTATTTTTCCCTGGCTTAGCCACAGAATAAATAATAACGTACAGAAGTCTCGGCAAAGAAATTCAAAGAAATATCTACTCAATGTGGCTAGCGATATGGTTTAAGGTGAAGGTATAACCAAATGGCCTTGAAGTGGCGCCCTCATTTGAAATAAATTGTTAACTCGTAAATATGGAGATAATTTTCATATTGCTCTTCGTCATGCACTAGATAGTCCTTTAAATTATTTTATGAACCACCGTTGAAAGTATTTACATTAGTCCGTCTAGATTTAAAACTGGCCCCCGCCATAAGTGGCCACGGCAAGTTTTAAAGCTAGACGGATCACCAATAATAGTTTCAACGGCAGTTCATAAAATAATTTAAAGGGCTATCAAGTGCATGACGATGAGCAATATGGAAATTATCACCATATTTACGAGTTAACAATTTATTTTACACTTCAAGGCCATTTGCCTATACCTTCACCTAATTTAGCTCACGACAGAACTCAGCACCTTTTCGTATAGATACCTAGACATCCATTGTAAGCCAATTTCTTATTACTCTGGACAAACGATTCGTATAACTGAATTTACCACCCGGGGGCCGCCTGCGCGCATAGTAATAATACTTTTAGGTACATTTTCGATACCTAAACGGGGACGGTGACACAGGCCTGGCTTAGCAAAGCCATTTCAGTGAAATCCGTCCATAGTTTATTGTTTATTTTTATATGTGTATACATTTTAATAACATTTTGTTATGGGTCAGTTCCATTCCATCATCATCCGAGCGTATTCCCGGTTCCATCGTCAGCGGTTACGCTTCAGAGCCCGGGGTCCGCTTCCTAACCTAGGTGATTTGACGAGGTTACTGGTTTTTACACAGAGCGACTGCCGTCTGACCTCCGCAACTCAAAGGGTAGACCAAAACCAATAGGATAGGTACAAACGCTAGATGGCGTTCGGGACCAACAGTTTTACGTGCCTTCCGAAGCACGGAATCATCTTTCTTTTTGGATAATCAGGTGATTCAAGCCTGCAATATCCTAACCAGACTGGAAACAGCTTTTCACAAAGTATGCTTCCCGGTGGGATTTGAACCCACGACCTCTGGATCGTAAGGCAAACGCCTTGACCACTGGACCACGGAGGCAGTCAAGGTCAATTATATAGGTAAATATTTTTAAAACATAGACTTCAAGGAGAGTGTAGGTCAAATCCTCTGGCTACTCTGGCTGGGCAAGTATGGCTCTGGTAGTACAGCGAGGGTCGATACCGGAGCAAAATTTTTTTTGAGACCATCAGTTTTTCGCATGTAACATATCATACCTATTTATTTTACACATACCGGACGACAATGACGAATCGATTTACATCTTCAATGTAAAAAATTAATTTTACCCTTGAATTTAAAAATAGCATAGTTCTCATAAAAGCTGCCTATTTTAGTCCCAGGCCGGGCTGGCTGACGCAATCAGCAAAACAGCCTTTAGTAAAAAATAAAACGGAGTTGGCAACAACCTGGCCACTCCGACCGCTCAAAAAATTAAAAGAAAAAAGAAATAAAATAGAATTTTTGGTTCCGTAGTATTTTCTTAATTTAATTACATAGCGGCCATAATAGTTTGTTTTACCAACTTGTTTATACCTATTGTTTCACAAATAAATGACTACTTCTATTTTTTAATTGTTGAAACAGGTAAACATGTTCACCGAAGCACTTTCCCAACGGTATTTGTTTTAAATTTTCCTTGCGCTACATACCTACCTTACATGGTGTTAATGAAAGAACGCAAAACCTCTCAGATGGTGCCTCATCCCATGTGACTGAACAACTTTTGTTCAACAACTTTCACGAAATCCAAAAAAAAATATTCGGATTTTCATACAAATTGACTTGATCAGCTGATCAGTTTGTATGAAAATTAAAATTTTTTTTTTTAGTTTCCTGAAAGTTGTTGAAACAAAAATTGTTCAGTTACATGGGCTGAGGTACCATCTGAGAGGTTTGCGTTCTTTCATTAACACGATGTATAGAGAAATCTATATAAATAAAAATGAATTGCTGTTCGTTAGTCTGCTTAAAACTCGAGAACGGCTGAACCGATTTGGCTAATTTTTGTCTTGAAATATTCATGAATGTCCAGGGAAGGTTTAGACGGTGAGAAATTATGGAAAAGGGAACGGGAAAGGGCGAAACGAAGTTCGCCGGGTCAGCTAGTATGAAATAAATTATAGTTTAAAACAAAACTAAAAAACACTCTTTAGTCTATGCTTTAGTGGTACACCGAACTACGAAGTAAAAAATGAATTTCAATATAACAGTAAAGTTATTATTGAGAAAATTAAAATGTGGGGTATCAAAAAATGTGGGGTGAAAAACCATGTCGTACAAACATTGAGATACTAATACTAATTGAGATACTAATGCGTACAAAGCACTCAAAGTGGGTGAAAATGCATTTGAAGATTCCGTTACAAACATACATACCTACATACAAACATACAAGTGAAAAAGCGTGTAAAAAGACAAGGAAGACAAGTATAATAATACTATAAGAAATATTCTTCAAACGAAAATTCTAAACTTATTAAAACAATTATTAGTTAAATGTTTTTGGTTTGAAACAAAATTGTGACAATGCGTTGTCAAGAACAGCAAAAAATGCAATGTGCGGAAATGTGGATGCTTAGATGCGCGAAGGCGTTGCGTTGCTGGATAGATAAGGTTAGGAACAAGCACATCCGTGGGTCTGTTAGATTAGCCAGCATTCAGGACAAGATTCGAGAAAGCAGACTGTAATGGTACGGTCACGTGATGTGCAAGGATGATGGACCACATGATGAAGAAAGTAATGAACATAGCCGAACGACGGAGAGACAGGGGACACCCCCCTCACGACTTGGTCCAGCACGTAACATACAGTAAAAAGATATGGAGACGATGGGGGTAACCCCTGACATGATTTACAATAGGCAAAACTGGGGCAAGAAGATAAGAAGAGCCGACCCAACATGGGACCATGGTTAGAACTGAAGATGATGATAAGTCCCATTCAAGCTGATCGACCAGCTTGTAAGTTTAAGCACATATATTTTCTCGCATAATACTTATAGGTAATAAGTAATAACATTATAGGTACTTAAGTAGATATTTTTTTTTTGGAAAGTTGTTCAATATCTTGGACTGCCTAACTACATTTTAAGGTAGACCTTACTTTTGACTAAACCTAGCTACCTACTCTAAAACCTTTTTATTTCAGTCATGATGGATACCTCATTCATCTTAATATCTGACCACCTCCGCGATGTATATGTCGTGGGCTAATCGTTTAATTGGGCCAATCAATATCTGCCTGGGCAGATCGTATGTACGTATTCTTGTATGATGAGTAATGCCCCCCTTTAATTTTTAACTTTATCTTATTTTTGGTATTTATTGTTATAGCGACCATAGTAATACATAATCGTGTCTGTGACAGACGGACAGAAAGCGGAGTCTCAGTAATAGGGTCCTGTTTGCACCCTTTTTGGGTACGGAATCCTAAAAAGTGTTTTGCTAAGTGACTGAAAGGGAAAATCGACAAATAGGCTGCATTCGATCAGCCCAACTTAACATTGGGTACCTATATCATGAAATAATTGGACAAATCAAGAAATAGCGGCATATCTTGATCGGCCCAATTAAACGATTGGCACGACATATAGATTACCACGGTCGGCCGTCAGCTGGAGCTCCTGGGTTTGAATCCAAGCACGAGAAAAATCTTGTACTTGCTAATTTTTAGCTTGTATCCGTGGGTCCTTCGATCAACAATAAGACTAAAGGGGGTCATCTGGTTATTAGTTATCTGGTTGTATTGATGGAAAATCGGATCCAAGATTCAAGCTTAGTGTGGTCGATTTAACTATTTATTTATTAAGTAGGTATAATTGTATGTATTGTTTTCTACCTATGCAGCAATAATTGCAAGATTGCTTGTTTCAGCCTTGCTACGACTAGCTAGCTAGCTAGCCTTGCTATGACTTAAGAGCCCGTACTACCCTAAAGTTCTTAGAGCGATCTTAAATATTATCAATACATATTAACGAAATAAAACACTTTGAAATAAAAAACAGGAAAGTTCAGGAGTAACTCTAAACATAATAAGTTTCGAAAACACGATTGCTTAAAATTTTCTCGATAGAAAAACATTGCGAAGTTGCCTCCAAATCACCTCAGAAATATACTAAAACAGAAATTATATAAGAAATACAATAAATTAACACTTGTAACTTTGGATTATAATTGTATTAACCATAAGGCAATTATCATATGTCTTACTTTTTAAATAACTCTTAAATATTCTTTGTAAAACGAAAAAAACCTCAAAACCAGAACCAGCCTCATTGACCCACCACGACTCCCGACGCCCCGCATGGCTCGCTGTCTCGCTTCGGCTAGAGTAAAATTGTGTGCGTGGAAGCGGGACCAAAATTTAGATTATTGACATCAGGCGCCCTCTTAATTTGCGTCTTATACTATTACGACATGACTATTGTTTACGTGTGTACTTACATCCGCTTTTTTACTCGGATCCTATCTTTTTACATTCTTAGCAAGCAAGTACGTATATAACTAACTTGTCATAATTAGGTAATCGGTCATTTTAGATAAGAATCACTTTATGAATACAAAAAGTAATAAGTATTTTTTTTAAATTATTTATATCCGAAAATAACATTTAAGAATTACAATTCTATGCACCCATAAACCACGAAAGTTGGTCCGGAGAGCATAAATAAAGTATTCGCTATCAGGTCTTTAACCTCAGTGGGCTAGACAGAGCCTAGGGCCGTAAGTTTACCGTGATGTGGAAAAAGGAAATCAAAATATCCATTCCATTACCTTAATCGGCTATTACGATCTGCGCGCGAAGAGAAGTGGCTTGTAGGTATATTCTGCGTTTTTTCTTTCGGATCAGCGGGGAATAAAGAAAAATTAATTTACTTTTATTTTATTTATTTATTTACTTTATTTATGTATAAAATTGCGAGCCTGAAGCATAGTTATCGATGATAAACAAGCATTCGGCATTTAAGTAAGTTAAATAGGTATTATTTTTAATTTTTATTAGTACTTAGACCTACTGCTAATTTTTTTTATAGTGACAAATCAGACTGATTGGGCTAGCCCCAAGTAATTTTAAACTTGTGTTACGGGATACTAACTCAACGATCTTAGCTCAACGATACTATATTTTATAATAAATACACACACATATATATATATATATATATATATATATATATATATATATATATATATATATATATATATATATATATATATATATATAATAAACACCAAGACCCAGGACAATTTGAAAAAGTCAATTTTCCAACTTGCCCCGGCTGAGGATCGAACCCAGAACCTCCAGATTGGCGGACTAGCGTGTTGACCATTACACCACGGAGGTCGTCACACAAAAAAATCGGTTAGTCCCTACTTTTTGTTGCACCTAATTAACGCGTCACCTTTTCCCCCACTTGCTTTTCAATTAAATTAACACCAAATGTAAAAAAAAATAACGATTATAAAATGTCTTGTTTTGTTCTCCGCCTAATACACGCGTCACTTTTTTTTTAAAGTGGAAAATAGGTGACGCTTTATTTAGGCAGCAAATTAATACTGAAGAATAACCGTAAAAATGGTTCTGTTCCACAACGGTATCCTAAAAGCAGGAGAACAAAAGTGGGAATTGCGAATTCTAAATTTAAACACTAACGATCCAAAGAGAACAAAGTTTGTACTCGTAAAAAGCGCATAAAGCTAAGCGGAACCTTTGACTCTTTAGATGGAATCTAGGGCTGCCAGCTATTTTCTGTAGGAATTTCAATAAATCTAAGTAGGTAGGTAGGTAGTTAGTAGTATAAATAATTTACGATATTTTTTCAAAACAAAAAAACCGACTTCAATACCAGTGAAGTGACAGCCACAGAAAACAATACGCGACAATTGTATACTTATATATATTATATTTATACTTAGATATAATTTTTCAGTTATTTTCGTTTTAAAACCAAACTACTTAATCGATTTTGATAAAAATTCTATGAGACCACCCATTTTGTTTGAAAGTATACCCTTTCAAATAAAAAAAGAATTTTTTAAATCGTCTTCGAGAAATCGGGGAACATACATAAAAAAAAATATTCCGACGAATTGATAACCTCCTCCTTTTTTTGAAGTCGGTTAAAAAGTAAAAAAATCACCGGTCCAGAAAAAAATATATCTTCTTTCCACTTACCTACCATATCCAAAATGTGCCAAAACGTGTATAGGTATCATGGGTATAAGGTATAAGTAAGTAGCTAGGCGTTGTTAATATGAAACGCACCTTTTTTCTTTTAATTAACCGATATAATCTCACTTTCAACGCGTTCCCGGGTGAGGATATTAGGTGTATGCAGCCGAAAACGGGGTTGATTTTTCTTTAGTTTCTTCTCTATTTTGCACGGTCTCCGCTATTTTGATTTTTTATTTTTTTTATGTTATAGGGCGGCAAACGAACAAGCGGGTCACCTGATGGTAAGTGATCACCGCTGCCCATGGACAACTGCAACACCAGGGGTGTAACAAGAGCGTTACCGGCCTTTCAGAATGATTTAAGCCGGGTCCAGACGGGTGTAACGTGTAATGTAAGAGTACGTGTAATTTAGCGTCGACAGTGTGGACGGCACACGAACTCAAAGCGAATTGTGTACGCGAATTTATTTCAAGAGCGGTTTCCATTTAGTTGCTACGAACATGCCAAATAGGAAGGTCGTGATAGCTGGTGCTGCTTTTATTTGTATGTATTTACTAACTGAAGACCGGAATCATTTGGAGCGTCGATGGTGGAAAACTAAATTGTATAAAAGATCTTCTTTACTTGTGGAACTAAAATCTCAGCAAATAAGTGGCCAATATAATAACTTCTTCGACATCTCTTCCCAATGAATGAGCAATATCACTCCAAGCATCATATTTCAGATTCTTTTTAAAGTAATCCGGATTTTTTGGTTCCCAAATAACAGGTTTTTCTTGATACAAACTAATAAGTTCAAACGATTGTTCGTCACTCCACATCATGAACGTACACACGACACATCCGTCACGAACGCCGTCGAAACGAGCACTGCGAGCGCCTTTGTGTTCGCGCTAAAAACCGACAGCCGATGGATCAGCCCGAGCGCCGGCGCGAGCGTTACATGTAATGCTCGTAGTGCCGTCCACACGTAGGATTCCTGTTACATTACACGGTGGATTACATTACACGTTACACTCGTCTGGACCCGGCTTTAGACTCGTTTTTTGAAGGTTTAAATGTCGTATCGGTTCGGGAACACCACTGCAGGAAGTTGATTCCACAGTTTGTTTTAATCAAAGGGTCTTTGGCATCCTTGGTTATTAGACCTGAGAAGCTTGTTGGATTGTCCAAGACGTTATGAAAATAATCTAAAAAAAATATCCACTACGGTTACTTTCTTCCTATAAATTTTTACTATGAAACATAAACTCATTATTTGATTGTAATGTGTTTTGTGTGTTAACAATAAATAAATCGACAACCCTACATCATGGGCATTCAGTCAATATGCGAATTCGTTCAAAGATCGGGCTACGCTCCAAACGGCATAAAATAAAGGAATTCCTTTGCCTACGCTCAATACGTCGTTAAAAAGTATCGAGAATTCGAATACGCGCGCTTTTTTTTTTTAATTCTTAGAAGTTTTGACGTTTTGCGTTTTTTAAAATAGATTTTCTGTGGAACCGATTTGCATAAGTACTTATTACTTTTTTTTTGTGTACAGGTTTCCTCACGATGTTTACCTTCACCGGAATCAAGTGGTGCTACTTAGTTGAAAACAAATAAATTATAAACAATCTAGAATGCCTACGAAATGGCAAAGCCGTTCCCAAAAAAGATACCTAAAGGTGTAGGTGTCCTTTTCTATTCTATTGCACTGTCAGTTTACGGGAAAGGGACGCCTACAACTTAAGGTACAATTTTTCGGAACGTTAGGTATTTCATCATATAAGCGTTATGGAAATATAACTTTATGTACATCGTATTAAGTTTAATTTTAAATGTTTTTTTTTTAGATTATTACTTGTAGTCTTCGATCATATATTCTATAGATGTACAGTTCCTTGCAAAATCAAACAAAATATTGTCCCCGTGTCAATACGTACATAGGTCGATGTACCATTTCGAGTATTGCGAAAAAAGTTCTATAGTCATACAGTTTAATCCAATTTAAACCTTAAGTAACTGAGATAAGCGTGGAAATAAATCCGTATTTTCACCACGCACTTTGGCATCTTTGACGTAACGTCACGAGCGAAACAAGGCATATGCCTTGTTTTTCCGGTGCCATTTTTTAGGCGGCAACTGTGCATCTATAGAATATATGATCGAAGCTTGTAGTCATTCTAGATTGATTTAAATTTCTTTGGTTGAAAATTATCGTACATGAGTACACAAAGGTAAAAGTCGCGCCTAGCACGTCAGGTTTGAACTCGTGCCTCGACAGACGCACATACCCCCCCAGAGACTAAATGGACCTGGACGAAGTCGCATCAGAGAGGCCCCGCTTTTCTCGTTGCCAAGATGGCGAGGCCCTTTTGGCTAGTAAATAAACGGGCAAGTGCGAGTCGGACTCGTACATGAAGGGTTCCGTACCACCGTACAATGTTTTAAAACGCTGAAGAAATACGTTTCTTGTGTGACGACCCCCTTGTTTATTAAATTTATCTTATTTTTAGTATTTGTTGTTATAGCGGCCATAGTAATACATAATCGGTGGAAATTTCAGGTGTCTAGCTATTACGGTTCAAGAGATCCGGCTCGTTGGTCTAGGGGTATGATTTTCGCTTAGGGTGCGAGAGGTCCCGGGTTCAAATCCTGGACGAGCCCAAACCTTTTTGAAGTGAAAACTTCTTTGGCGGCGTTGTGCACTTTTTTTCATGTTTGTGTACGATAGCGCAATAAATAAATATTGTATTCTACCACATAAATGAGTGTACTTTTGTAATGATTATACTGATAATTAAAGCAATTCGTGCAAAATTATTCCCTAACCATTCCAAAATATCCAAAATGCACAACGTTAATATTCAAGTTTTCACTTCTGCCGGCACTCCCGGAGTGCAACCCGTTGTTTTTTTTATTTTTAGTATTTGTTGTTATAGCGGCCACAGTAATACATAATCGGTGAACATTTCAGGTATCCAGCTATTACGGTTCAAGAGATAGAGCCCTGTGACAGACGGACAGACGGACAGACAGCGGAGTCTCAGTAATAGGGTCCCGTTTGCACCCTGACGGTTCGGGTACGGAACCCTAAAAAAGCGCTTTAAGACTCCAGGCATCCTGACACAAAAGCTCATCCGCGTCTGTGGCGAGGCCCTATATAGTATAGACCATGGGGGGGGGGGGGGGGGGGCATTTCGTCCACGCAGCTACGCCTCTGCTACCATATATACCACCGCTTCAACGATTGTGTAACATCTTACAAAATATACTGAAACTATTATAAGGGTTAATTCAGTTCGTGATACTGAAAACTTTCCCCAAGGATCACATATCGAAAATGAAACTTCAACTGTAAAAAAAAACTGCCTATCCTAGCGTTTCCGATTAGGTAGGTACATCTGCTGTACTGAGTTCGAGCCCAGAAAGCAAATTTTGGCTTTTCTTTTGTCCAAAAATGAATTGCAAATTGCATGTCAATGGTAACCAAGTAATAAAAATCCAATTTATAATGTTGGTTCTAATTAAATTTTTGATTCTGAGGGTAGGTTACTAAAAATACTAAGTTGGCACAAAAGCTACTTTGGTGACACTGAGTCTCCCGACGCATATAAAATTCACTGCTAAAACTCTCAATCGGGACTTAGATAATTACTACAAACTTACTAATTAGCTCAACGAATAGGTGACACCGTAATCTGGTTCTTACGTCACGGAGTTAAGTGCGTGAGGTTAAAACTGTTGACTTTAATAACGGCACAATTAATTTTGTCCTTTAATGTCGATACTTGTTGACCGCATTTACACAGAACTGCTTCAAAGTTTTCAAAATATCTGCTGTTGGCTATTGTCCCTATGATTTTAAGAAAAACAGGAAATATTTATTTATTTTATTTATTTATTTAATTTCATTGAGCCAAAAGCTACAATAGGTAGACTTAATGCTAAAGCATTCTCTCCCTGTCAACCTTTAGGAGAAGAGAAACAGATAGAATAGTTGGCGTCTAAAATAGATAGAAACAATCCAGAAATAATAAGTACTTTTAAATGATCATACATAATATCGTATAAAATAAATATACTATATTTATACATACAACATACTATATAGATACATATACATACATATATACATATATATATTTGAAGATCAGAAAGAAACGATGAATTCTCCTAATTGTAGAAAGATTCAAAAAGTAAATCATGCACTTTTTTCTTGTATAAATGTCTACTAGATATTTGTCTGATGTCCTCGGGCAATGCATTCCAAAGCCGTATAGCTTGAGAAGTAAAGGAATTGGACATGAAGCTAGATCGATAAAAGGGAATTTGAAGCTTGAGCGTGTTACTGGAGCGAAGTTGCCGATCATGCATGTCCGCAAGATATTGAAACTTACATTTCAAGTATTGCGGAGAAAAGGGATTTTTAAGAATAGAGAAAAGAGAACATAGAAGTCTCTGTTGCCTGCGCAGTCGGATGGGAAGCCAATGGAGTTTGGAACGGAAAGCAGAAATGTGATCATACTTACGCAAGCAGAAAATAAAACGGATGCAGTTGTTAAGAAGGCGGTCCAGCTTATTGAGAAGATCCACATTAAGATCTGGATAACACACATCAGCATAGTCAATAATGGGAAAAATCAACGTTTGGATCAATGTGATCTTAGTTTTAATAGGAAGAAAATTTCTGAAGCGGTTAAGATATTGAAGAGAATAAGTAACGGTCCGACTAATTTCAGTTATTTGAGCAGTCCATTTCAACGAGGAGTCAATAAAAAGACCAAGATTTTTTACCACTGGTTTAAATTCAATAACGGCACCATTGTATACTACTGGTAAAACAGAAGTTAAGTTAATTTTTGCCAACTGCTGAGGACTGCCTAATATCATTGCTTGACATTTGGATGCGTTCACCTGTATACCGTAATCCTGCGACCAGGAGAGAAGATCTGCTAATGTGGCGTTCAGTTGAGTAACTCCACTGTCAACGTCCTCAGCTGGGATTTGCACATAAATTTGGAGATCATCCGCGTAGAAATGGTAAGTACAGCCAATGGATGAAGAGAGAAGGTTAATGAACAAGGAAAACAGTAAAGGTGAAAGTATTCCACCCTGCGGAACACCAGAAGTAAGATCATTCCATTGTGACAACTCACGGTCCATTCGAACTGCTTGTTGCCGGCCATGGAGATAAGAGGAGAACCATTCCAATGCAGAGGAAGAAAAATTAAGATGCTCAAGTATAGCAAGGAGAATGTCATGGTCTACCATATTAAAAGCGTTGGAAAAATCAATCAGACCTAAGATGGTAACCAATTGATTTTCCATGCCAAGGCGTACGTCCTCAGTGACATTGATAAGGGCAGTAGTAGTACTGTGACCGGGGCGAAAACCAGATTGAAAGGGACTAAGTAAGTTATTATGAAATACAAAGGATGAAATTTGGTTATGCGCCACCGCTTCAAGGATTTTTGAAAGAAATGGTAGTATAGATATGGGACGGAAATTACTAAGTGTCTGAGGATTTGATATTTTTGGTAAAGGAAGGACAAAAGCTTTTCGCCAGAGAGCAGGAAATTCACTGGAAGAAAGAGAGAAATTAATGATGTGAGTGAGTACTGGAAGAAAGGTCCCAAGCGAATTTATTATCATTTGGCGACTGACATTATCACACCCCAAAGCTTTTGATTTTATTGAAAGGACTGTTTTCAAAACTTCATCATCTGAAACCGGAGAAAAAGAAAAAGACTCAATAAGAGGTTTAGGCATGGAAGAAATTTTTGAAATAGTACTAGATTTCACTGAAGGGTTAAGTGTTGAAGTAGAGGAAAAGTGATCATTAAAATCATTAGGTGAAAAAGAGAGAGAAGAGTGTGGATTATTAACACATTTGCCAAAATTTAGTGAACGAAGGAACTTCCATGTATCAGCCGAAGACGAACCAGTAAGTTGAGAATCGAAATAATCGCGTTTAGCTGTTCTTACCATTGTATTACAGCGGTTACGAGCTTTTTTATAAGCACACCAAAGTTCATCCGTCCTATCCCGTTTATAAGAACGGAACGCACGATCTCGGCGTGTCATTGCCATTCGGACACCCCTCGTTATCCAGGGTGCAGGTGGCCGCCTAACTTTAACCGCATGTAAAGGCGCATGGGCATCATACAGTTTTAGAACAGAGGAATTAAAAAGAGAAACTTTTTCTTCAACTGTAGACGCACAAAAAACTGGTGAAAAATCAATCTGCGCTGCATCATGATTTAATTTGTTCAAGTCAACGCGAGCAAGGTTACGCATCCAAATGACAGCCAGTTTAAGTTTAGGGGGCTTGACTTTATATTGTAAAAAAATAAGGTCATGTTTAGAGAAGGCTGGTGCAGGCATTTGACCGTATTTAATTACACGCTCCAGAGAAGAAGTAATGATAAGGTCTAGTAAAGTATCATCAGTTTGAGAATTAACATGAGTAGGGTTGAGAGGTAAAATGGAGAGATTTACAGAATCAAGAATATTACGTAGTTTTTGAGCACGAGCCTGAATTTGGGGACGAAGACCCACGAGATCAGTGTTAAAATCTCCCATTATGACGTGATGAGCATAGTCCGAACAATAGGTATCGAGGATAGACTCAAATTGAGAGAAATAATTGACATTAGGTGTACCTTATCTATAAAATTTGTACTGTGCAGCGTAGAATAGAACCACGCTATATGTATGTTCTGGGAAATTCGTATGAGGCGACTGAAGGACGCACAAACATCTCGTGCAACCAATAACTGAATTAAGTTTATTAAATAGTTTTAATTAAATATAGGTAGGTTTATTTAGACAGGCAGGTAGGCACGCTTCCTCGTCACGGTTCTTTAAATAAATGACACCATCAAAAGGGCTCTTGCCACCATAAATATACCCTGCACCCTGGAACCCCGGGGCGCGAGCGCGAGATGACGGCAAGAGGCCGGATGGGGGATATCCCTGAACCCTGAAAACCCGGAAGTGCTCTAGTGTGGGACGCTAGATGTGTTGACACACTAGCCCTCCCATCTAAGGGAATAGGCCTTAAGAGTCGAGGAGGCTGCTGAAGGCACGGAGGCTGCCAAACCTCGCAAATATACTCCTCTTAATTGAGATTATATATTTGTGCCGTTCGGTGTAGAAACATTTGGACCATGGGGCCCTGGCGCGAGGGGATTTTTTAAGGAGATCTCCCACATCACTGATGGCTGCCGCTGGTGACAAGAGGGATGGCTGATTTTTCGCTCAATGGATTGCTATATGTACCAATATCCAGCGAGGGAACGCAGCCAGCGCTTATTTATTTTTAATTAGGTTTATTTTATTTTATAGTTTAGTTTTTAGGTTTAATTTAATTGTATTTATTTCATTTCTCAATAAAATATTATTTTGTACTGATTTGAATGACTTTGACTGATATGAATTACATATTTATACAGCTCACCAGCTTTCAAAAATCCAGGTTACGAGTGACAAATCTAGCAACTCGGAGCAGAAATTATTGTTTATGTACGCAGCGTGACATGCCATGCCTATCTTACTCAAAAAGTCACCTTTTAAAGAGAAATTTACGAAAAGCAGTTTGTTTTCAATGCTGGCGTTCAAAGGTTGGTTTCTGTGCTACAAACTCGACCCGAAACCGGGTCATTATGTTAGTCACTGTCCTGTGGCTTGTTGATGTCTCTGATCAAATACGATTAAACGAATCTCATCTCACCTCACAGAAACAGGTAAAACAAGTCACTGTCCTGTGGCTTGTTGATGTCTCTGATCAAATGCGATTAAACGAATCTCATCTCACCTCACAGAAACAGGAAAAACATTACGCGTCGGTGTAAACGGTGTCAAAAGTTTAAAACCACCAGTCGTGACTGGACCGCGACCGGGGGCTGACGCGAGTGTGTGAGATGAAGTGGTACGTGGTGTCGGTGCTCTGTCTGGTGGCCGCGAGGTTCACAGGAGGAAACGGTGAGAACTTCTGCACTTTTCTTTTTATGCCACTTCTTCTGCACTAGGATCTTGGATGCGGCACTAAACTTTGCTGGAAGAAATTATTTGTGGTCAATTGGAATCAAGAACAGAATTGAGAATTTATTAGTGATCGAAATTTAAAAGTCAATAAAGTATTTTAAATTTAAAAGTTATTCTTCCGGTTTTAAATTTTTAGTTTTAAATGATTTTTAATGCCGTTTTTTTCGGTGATGTGGGTAGTTTGGAACCGATAATGAATTTCCAGATGTTTGCGTGGCGTGATGTCGAGGGGTATCAACGGGAAGAAAGTGGATTTTTCTATATCTAATGCGATAACGTAACCTAATAAAAACATAATTTGTTCGGGAATGTCTGTTTTAGTTAGTAAGTAGGGTAAGTTAATTTTTTTAGATAAAAGAAATTCAAATTTAAATTACCGGTTAATTTTTAGGGTAAATGTAAATTGAGAAAAGGCATTCTCTTAATTTTTTTCTTAAAAGGATTGGAGGAGGCTGGAATCACTGGAATTAATATCTTAGCCCTTTCTTGTTTTATATCATTCCACTAAAATTCTACAAGTAAAATTAACGTAGAAATTAAAAGTGTTACGCCTCTTTCCGTTTTGCCACTTACCCACTTTGACTTATAAAGTTAAAAGTTTATCTAAGATTTAATCTGGTTTAAGAAGTGACATACCTACCTACTCGTAATTACAAACGTACAATAATTCTAAGTTTAAGTAATTACCTAAGTGTTCGATTAGCTTTACGTTCAGTCTTTTTTCCCACGTGTCACATGTTTCAACTTCTAAATTCTCCATAATATACCTATCTAAGAAGATATAATTTACTTACTACCATAATCATTTCTATATCCTAACATCAAATAAATATCGAGACAATGCCTATATTCTTAGTAGTAGGTAAGTACTTAGATTATAAAGTTTTTGATTTGAGATTAAAACTACAAAACGAATAGAAACTTTTTTGCGTTTGTAAAAATATTTCTGTGGATGGTCTACGGTTACTAATTGTTCGTTGCTCTGCTCTGGATAATGGATTTGACACCATAGTTTGTGATCCCAAACTGTCAATGACCCTAAATATCTTATCAGTTTATTACTAAACATTGGTTTAACTCCCAATTTGATTAAAATTTAAACTTGCCAAAACATTTTTAAAATATTATCAAACTGCAAAAATGATGATAGCTTTTACAGGTTGTAGTTGAAAAATAAATCAAAGTTAAAACTACCTACTTTAAAACATTTGTGGGTAGGTAGGTACCTAATTACTAACTTCTAATTGAGCATGCAATATTTTCCTAGGTCAAAAATTAATTATTTGGTACTGTCAAGAGAATAAAACGTCACAAAATAATATCACTTGTCATTGATCACATCCATTTTGAACGTGATTTTAGAACGGATATTAAGAGCGCTATTTGATCCTAAAAAACTATGACGTCACAGTCCGATATTTCATACAAATCTCATAGGAAATGTTTGTTTTGACTTTTAGTAAAAAGTGTCTGATTTGACTTGTTGGAAACTAGCGGATTGAGCGAGCGAGCGAAGTGGCTCACTTTTGAGATTGGGCAAAAATGGTTTTGTCCGTCTATCTGTTTCTCACACACTCACACAAATTCCTAGCATTAATACCTATAGGTAGGTACTTGCAGCCAGACATACTTATACCTACCTATCTAAGTACGTGCCGAACGACTCAAAAGTAATTTTATGTTAGTTTGTTGTTTTTCGTGTGTGTAATGTAAGTGACTGAACACTGGTTTCAGATTTGACTGCCTCCGTGGTCCAGTGGTCAAGGCCTTGTGATCCGGAGGTCATGGGTTCAAATCCCACTGGGAAGCATACTTTGTGAAAAGTTGTTTTCAGTCTGGTTAGGATATTGCAGGCTTGAATTACCTGATTATCCGAAAAAGAAAGATGATTCCGTGCTTCGGAAGGCACGTAAAGCTGTTGGTCCCGAACGCCATCTAGCGTTTGTACCTAACCTAGGATTGGTTCTGGTCTACCCTTTGGGTTGCGGAGGTCAGACAACAATCGCTCTGTGTAAAAACCAGTAACCTTGTCAAATCACCTAGGTAGGTAGCGGACCCCGGGCTCTGAAGTGTTACCGCTGAAGATACAACCGGGAATACGCTCGGATGATGATGACTGGTTTCAGATTTGTCAAGAAGCCTAAAGGCAATAGCTTATTTTATGGCAATGATGACAGCCGGGACCAACGGCTTAACGTGCCTTTTGTAGCACGGAGGAGCTTGAGAAATTTTTATGTCACTTGTGGTCACCCATCCAAGGGCGGACCACGCCCGGTATCGCTTTACTAGGTATTTAAGCATTTAAGAATATCTACAGTCAGACCAAAGTTCAAATCAATTGTTCTATGAACAGCTTTCAATATTCTATTAGAATACAAGGACAAACAAGAAAGTGTCAATCGAAGCCAATCTGTTTTTATTAGACTCGTTAGTCTGTGACGTCAAATTTTAGACTGCCTAACTTTGCGATTAGGTAGCAGGCTATAGCATTTTTTAAACTTTTAACAGCGACACGAGACAAAATGGTCCAAGAGCTGGCACGAATTTTCGGGTAGGTATTTGAGGCAAGTTGAAAACTTGTCACATACCTCTCCTATTATACCCCAACACGGAACTGCAGACCTGGCTGGTGAGTAGCGGGGCTAAAGCAACCTATAAATTTTTAAGTTTTTTTTTTCTTCAAAAAAGGTACCTATTTGAAGCAATATGCATTTTTTATATGTTGTAGTTTAAAGAATAAAAAAATCAATAAGCCAGAAGATTAAGTCGGGGCTTTGATATTGCCAGGCGCGTGCAAAAGTATTTTTCAAAAAAATATAAAAAAGGTATTTAAGGCAACTTGAAATTTGAATAGGGTAGGTATTACCTAAAAAATAAGATTCTCTAAAAGACAGGTCATTTTGATGGGAATTTCTACCTGCCAGGTCAATATAAATAAATCGAAATGGTTTAGCCCCGCTACTCACCAGCCAGATCTGCAGTTCCGTCACAGAATACAGTAAGAGTAAACAGAACGGAATCTCCTAAAATACGCGCAATATGCGTCCCCGTTTTCCGCACCCGCACCTTTCCCCCGGTTCTTGTGGACCAACTTGTATCATCAAGGCAAAAACGGAGGAGAGGTGCGGGGACGGGGAATGGGGGTACCTTAGGGGATTCCGTTCTGTTTACTCTTACTATATTCTGTGGTTCCGTGTTGGGGTATAATAGGAGAGGTATGTGACTAGTTTTCAGCTTGCCTCAAATACCTACCCAAAAATTGGTGCCAGCTCTTGGACCATTTTGTCTCGTGTCGCTGTTAAAAGTTTAAAAAATGCTATAGCCTGCTACCTAATCGCAAAGTTAGGCAGTCTAAAATTTGACGTCACAGACTAACGAGTCTAATAAAAACAGATTGGCTTCGATTGACACTTTCTTGTTTGTCCTTGTATTCTAATAGAATATTGAAAGCTGTTCATAGAACAATTGATTTGAACTTTGGTCTGACTGTAGATATTCGTAAATGCTTAAATACCTAGTAAAGCGATACCGGGCGTGGTCCGCCCTTGGATGGGTGACCACAAGTGACATAAAAATTTCTCAAGCTCCTCCGTGCTACAAAAGGCACGTTAAGCCGTTGGTCCCGGCTGTCATCATTGCCATAAAATAAGCTATTACAAATCGATGAATAAAGTGTCACATAGATCTTATATACTTACATTGTTTATTACATTGTTTAGTAAAACTACAATGGTGTCAACGCGACGTGCATGCAATGTCCAATAATTAGTTTATACAATACTGCTATTAAAGTGTGGGAAGTCGCCTTTTCCTTAAGAATAGGGCTAGTACTGGCTTACAAACAAACGGCCATCCTGTATCTATACCTGTATTAGTTAATACTTATTTTATATTGTATGATTACATTTGTTGTTTTAAGTTTGATTACTTACTATCCTGGCTCAGCGACCCAAAGTGAGTCTTGGCCTCCAGCACAAGAGCACGCCAGAGACCCCGTTTTTTTTTCTCGCGGAGGAAATCCCTTCGTATACCTTACCGGTTACGAGACACCGGTAGGGTTATGTGGTGCTACCACTAAAAACTCCGCGTTGTCACCTCTCAGTCGCTACAGGCCGGGGCCATGTTTTATACGCGTTCCACAGCCCCGGCGCGGCGACCGCTATGGCGGTCCCTACTTGCTCTGGGGTCCCTTTCATTAAGAGGGTATCAGAATGAGCCTGTGTTGTGTAAGGCGTGGTGTTACAACCCGGAGGGCCATAAAGCCGAGCAGCGGAATCCCGTTTCCGCCACTCGACCGACCCTCATTATGGGAGCTGCTGGTGCAGGCCATAGGCCCGCCTCCTGCGCCCAGTGCGCCGGCGGCAGATGGCGTGGTCGGAGGTATCCTCACGCACTGTTTCCGCCGCCTTCTTGCGGAGCATCACTAGCTCCGCAAAGGCCTGCGGGGGAGAGTTCCCGGTCCTGTGCTAACTCTCGTCAGTTGTCGCCAACTTGCAGCTCACGCAGGTTCGCCATCACCACGTCATCCCCCAATCCTCCTTCATTCTTTCGACGTGTCTGAGCTAGCGAAGACGCTGCTGTACTTTATCTTCGCCCATAATGTTAGGTTCGCTCCCTAGATCTTGTGTTGCTTGGGTAACCGGATCATTTTAAAAGTTCCACCGGCTGATTCTTTTTCACTTCCCATTATCTTTGACATCCATGGTATATTATTATTAACCCCTGACAGAAAAGGGGGTGTTATAAGTTTGACGTTAATGTCTGTCTGTCTATGTTATTGTAGCGCTCGAGCGGGTGAACCGATTTTAGTGCGGTTTTTTTACGTAAAAGCAAGTTCCCTTGCGGTAGTTCAATTCTTAATTTGTAGATATAGGGTTCTTTGTTCATAGCTTAATTATGTTGAGTGTTATATTTGCAGGGCATTGTTTGCATGGGCAACCCTGACCGACGTCAGTTTGCGCTATTTTGTATGAAATGTTGTAAGCAGACCTATTTCTGTACCCGGAGTTCCGGCCGATGCAATAACAACCTTCAACGCAAGTGGGCTTTTTATATAGCGGCTATTTTCGCATCTTTATTGTCTTTATACTCTGCACACTTAATATCGATGTTGGTAGGTAGCTGGCAAAAAAACAGAAACTGATCAGCTGATCGAGTCAATTTGTATGAAAATCCGAATTTATTTTTGGCATTTTGGGAATGTTGTAGAACAAAAGACTGAGTTACAATACAACCTGAGAGGCTTTGCA
Organism: Acrobasis repandana; assembly: GCA_963576875.1. Classification (NCBI taxonomy): domain Eukaryota; kingdom Metazoa; phylum Arthropoda; class Insecta; order Lepidoptera; family Pyralidae; genus Acrobasis; species Acrobasis repandana. The sequence continues at coordinate 9,702,360 of OY756238.1, forward strand.
TTATTTCATTAACTCGTTGTATACTAAAGCATACTTATTTCATTTGTCATTTCAGTACATTTTAGTCGATTTTAGGCATTACAAATTAGGTTTCAAAATGTACTGAGATTGACAGACGTCACATGCACAAAGTTATGTGAAATCCTAATTAATATTATAAATGCGAAAGTGAGTTTGTATATTTGTTTGTTTGTTTGTTACATCTTCACGCTTTACGCTTTATCTTCTGAACTAATCTTCTAGGAGTACAGAGAAGGACATAGGGTACCTTTCATCCCGGAAAAATGTAATGTTCCGGTGGGATACGCGAGCGAAGCCGCGGGCGAAAGCTAGTAGACTATAATCACGTCTTCATCAGGTTGGGGTCAGACAGAGCCCGGAGCTATAAGATCCAAAGGCCAGTTACGGATTGCTAGCATCTTCTGTTGACATGATTCGTTACGATTTTTCGGCAGTCGCTAAAAATCGCTATCAAAAGTACGTTACATACGACTATCATTCCGACGTCACCCGCTATCCAAGGCTAAGAGGTCACGTTCATTCATACGCTGGCCTTATCAGTCGTGATGTCATAGGTACACCACGCGCTGTCGCAGCGGTTTGGCAAACTGTACCTATATTTATTTATTTAACCTTTTTTGCACATAAAAAGTGTACAACTGGCGGAGTCTTCTCCTTATGGCGTCTACCATAAGTCGACTCTTACGACACGACATCCACAGGAAGAGATGGAGTGGTCCTATTCTAATCCGGAAGTCACAGGGCACAATTTTTTGTGTCAAACAGGTTATAATGTTCCAAGCCAGCGATGTAAACCAGCGCTGGTTTCCATCGCTGGCTTGGAACATTATTTTAACAGAGGATTTGGCCTACACTCTCCACGCTGGCCAGACGGGTTGGAGAGGTCTCATTGATGTTTTTAAGCTTTGTTTAGCTTGTGTTTTCTAAGTCGCTTCTACGACATCCACGGGAAGACTTGGAGTGGTCCTATTCTACTCTGCTGGGAACCACACGGCTTACTTTGGAACAATTTATTTTCGTTATTGTTGACTTTGAAACAATTGAGTTTGATAAATATAAAATGTAAACCCGTACTGGATTGCACTGGAACCAGTAAGGAGAGTGAGCAATCCAGTGCAGTAACGAGTAACGGCGAGATCTCGTATCTTGCCTCTAGTATGACATCAAGGATTTTGGCTTTCTAGCAGAGTACGTTTTTAGTATGTGAGTTTCAGTATATACAATATTAATCTATGTATGTGAGTATATGAAAATACGAATGTTATTTGACACTTGTTATTTGACTCTTATGTATTCTGTGACTTGAGGTCACTTTTGTCACGGGATTTTTTTTTGGCGACGGTGTTATCCGTTTACTTCCTAGCTTAATTAGATACTTCTTTAGCCTTTTTTAGGGTTCCGTAGCCAAATGGCAAAAAACGGAACCCTTATGGATTCGTCATATTGTCTGTCTGTCTGTCAAATTTTTTTTTATCAAACCCATACGTGTAGGGTATCTATGGATAGGTCTTCAAAAATGATATTGAGGTTTCTTATATATTTTTTTCCAAACTGAATAGTTTGCGCGAGAGTCACTTCCAAAGTGGTAAAATGTGTTTCCTCCCTCCCTATAACTTCTAAAATAAGAGAATGATAAAACTAAAAAAAATATATGATGTACCTTACCATGCAAACTTACACTGAAAATTTGTTTGAACAAGTTAGTTAGTTAAGATCTTTATTGCACCAAGACATAATGATACAGAGTAATAGATTAAAGAAAACAGATGTCAAAAGGCGAGATCTAGTAAGTAGTTTTTTTTAATACGTCATAAATCGTAAACCGCAATTTTCCTTTACAACTTTTATATTATGTTATCTGCTGCTACGGAACCCTTCATGGGCGAGTCCGACTCGCACTGGGACGCTTTTTTTATTTATTTGGTTCACTTACTGGCTGAACAACACACACATTTATACATATACAAATTAGATCATATAAAGGGTCTAACATAATATACTGAAACTATTTTAAGGGTGAATTCAGTCCATGATACTGACCACTTTCCCCAAGGAACACATATCGAAATATGAAAAATAATTTTTGACCTCCCATACAAGTTGACCGATCAGCTGATCCGAGTTTGTATTGAAAACCGAAAATTATTTTTCATATTTCGATATATGTTCCTTGGAGAAAGTTGTTCAGAATCATGGACGGAATTCACCCTTAAAATAGTTTCAGTATATGTTGTTAGACGTTATATACAGCATGCACATTTGATAAACTGCTCTTTTTTATGTCATAGGACGGCAAATGAACAAGCGGGTCACCTGATGGTAAGTGATCACCGCTGCCCGTGGACAACTGCAACACCAGGGATCTAACAAGAGCGTTACCGGCCTTTCAGGGGGAGGGGGAGGAGGGGATGGGGGTGGGCTCCGGCTCTCTCACTCACCGAACGAAGCATAGAAGCGGTGAAGCTACTACTCATACTTGAATTTATGTGAGAGTGTGGTACTTCCCCGGACGAGCCGGCTCACATTCATGCAAAACTAGCAAAACGGCTCTACCACAACTAAAGTTGTTTTAAATTAAAAATAAAACCGGCCAAGTGCGAGTTAAACTCGCGTGGAGAGGGGGGGGGGGGGGGGGATGGTCAATTTGCGTTTTTTTTCATGAATAAAATCAAAACTATTTATTTTATAATTATAACAAAAATATATTTGAGATCCTCATAATGAGCTCTTTCGTTTGATATAAGACACAGTAAGGTTTGCAAAACCTTTTTTTTTCAATTTCCTAATTTATCTCCCAAAATGACCATTATTTAAAAAAAATATTTATGTACTTCGCACATATGTGTTTAGGCCATAGGATTACACCATCCTACCAAATTTCACCTGATTCGGTCCAGTAGATTCGGAGCAAAGTGGCTGTGACAGACGGACGGACAGACAGACGCACGAGTGATCCTATAAGGGTTCCGTTTTTTAATTTTTTGTACGGAACCCTAATTACATTACAATCAATTATAAAATTATTTGCCAATTACATTAAATCGCAAAATTAAATGAAGTTTTAAATTATTTATAAAATTAGCCTTAGGTAATTGTTTTGTTTCTGTGAATTAGAAAAGCCCAAACAAGACGTCCTTATACAGCACAGACAACATTTGTTTATTAGTAGTGATTATCTCAGGTCAAGTGGTTTACTACGAAACGATTCCGACTCAGTGCATCGTTGTGTATCCGTTTCCGGGAATCGATGACTTCATGTGTATGTTGACCGTTAATTAGTTAAATAAATATATTTCGGAAAACATCTACAAATGTAGAGACTGAATAAGCTGGTTGGTTTTCCTTATTTATTTATTTACCAACAAACATCAATAAAGATAGATTGAGAAATACTCGATTGGTGACAAAATTAAAACGTGTTAGGTACCTAGTCAGATTTGTTTACAAAGTAAGCCTACTTATAGACTGCGATGTTAATGAAATCCGTGTTATGCGATGTTACGCTGATATTGAAAGGACATGTCAGGCTATTGCCCCCGCCGTAACAGGTAGATCTGGTATAGTCTGCAGCCTGCTACACTGGCAGACAAAGTTTCAATCGACGTTCAAAAAAAATAGCGTACATAAGTTGGATGTATGATTTTATTAAAAAAGTAACTAGGTAGTTTTTAAGGTTCCGTACGCAAAGGGTGCAAACGGGACCATATCACTGAGACTACGCCGTCTGTCTGTCCGTTTGTCACAGCCTAGGGCTCTATCTCTTGAACCGTAATAGCTAGACACTTGAAATTTTTACCGATTATGTATTACTGTGGCCGCTATAACAACAAATACTAAAAATAAAAAAGTTTAAAATTAAAAAGGGTCGTCATACAAAAACCGTGTTTTTTCAGCGTTTTTAACTAGATCTTTATAATGGCATTAACTTTATTTATTTATTTTGAATGCTGAAAAAAACACGTTTTTTGTATGACGACCCCCTTTAATTTAAACTTCTTTTTATTTTTAGTATTTGTTGTTATAGCGGCCTATAACAACAAATACTAAATATACATAATCGGTGAAAATTTCAAGTGTCTAGCTAGCCCTGTTACAGACGGACAGACAGCGGAGTCTCAGTAATAGGGTCCCGTTTGCACCCTTTGGGTACGGAAACCTAAAAAAGAACTGAAATGAGTGCCACGTTTTACAATCTAAGTTATTACAAGCTTTTGTTTAGTTTCACCTATTCCGTATTATCTGTATCAAATCTTGCAAGCTAAATTTGACCTACTTCCCGTTATACTTATTTGACAACCTCCGTGGTGGAATGGTCAACAAGCTAGTCCGCCAATTTCTTTGTTTCTAAGTTTGATCCCCAGCCAGGGCAATTTGGAAAATGGCCTTTTTCAAATTGTCCTGGGTCTTAAGGCGACGTGGTTTCACAATTTGCAATACTGTGCGTGTTTTTGAAAAATCACTGTTATTAAACTATTACAGTTTATTCCTCAAAAAAATTACATAAATGTCATAAGGATTTTTTACAGACACCCCCAATAGCCAAAATACGATTGAGCTATTTTGGCTCGATAGAAAAAAATAATTAGTACTACGCACATTTGCGAAAAACGGTCACTTTTAGCAAATGTGCGTAGTAAAGCTTAACGTTCTCATTATAAACTGTAAACAGTAGTTCACAAAATAGTTTAAAGGGTTATCTAAGATCTCTTGGTAGTAGCAAAATTTTAAATGATGTCTTCGTTTTCTTTGAAATGATTTATTTAACATGGGGGCTGCACTGGACCCCGGAAAATTCAAGTATGTAGTAACCTTTTTTTTACTGGATATTAAAAATTTTAATCTCCTGAAGAATTTTCATGTTATTTGGCTGTCAAGTGTACGACTCCTGCTTTATGCGAAGAAGTATCGAGTCAAGTCGCGCTCCGAATATAGTATATACCTAGTAACGGTGAAATAAAACATAAATATGCGACATTATGGTAATGCTAATGTATTCTAAGGTGGTAACACGAGTGGACTTGGTAATTTTGCAGCTACCGTTAGGTTGGTAGTATTTGCTAGTTAAGATATATTTAGAATCTGCGAGAAATTTAAATTTAAATTTAAGGTGAATATATAAGCAAATGGCCTTGAAGTGGCGCCCTTATTTGAAATAAATTGTTAAACTCGTAAATATGAAGAGAATTTCCATATTGCTAATCGTCAGATACTAGATAGCCCTTTAAATTATTTTATAAACCACCGTTGAAAGTATTTACATTAGTCCGTTTAGCTTTAAAGCTTGCCTCCGCCAAAAATGGCCACGGCAAGTTTTAAAGCTAGACGGATCACCAATAATAGTTTCAACTGCAGTTCATTAAATAATTTAAAGGACTATCTAGTGCATGACGATTAGCAATATGGAAATTATCACCATATTTACGAGTTAACAATTTATTTCACACTTCAAGGCTATTTGCTTCTATATTCACCTTAATGGAAAACTTGTTAGTAAATAAAAAAGCGGCCAAGTGCGAGTCGGACTCGCCCATGAAGGTTCCGTAGAACATAATCTGAAAGTTCTTGTAGTTCGTTGTAACTTTGATCGATGTTCTTATAATAGTGTATTTTTTTAAAATTAGGTTATTAAAAAGTAAACATTTAGCAGAAAGTAACATAGAAGTTCCTAATTACTAGATCTCGTTCAAACCAATTTTCGGTGGAAGTTTGCATGGTAATGTATGTACATCATATATATTTTTTTAGTTTTATCCTTCTCTTATCTTAGAAATTACAGGGGGGGGGGGGGGGGGGGGGGGGCACATTTTACCACTTTGGAAGTATCTCTCGCGCAAACTATCATTTTTGAAGACCTATCCATAGGATATCCCACACGTATGGGTTTGTAAAAAAAATATCGAGTTTCAGTTCTAAGTATGGGGTACCCCCAAAAAGTATTGTTTTTTTTTCTTATTTTTGTGTGAAAATCTTAATGCGGTTCACAGAATACATCTACTTACCAAGTTTCAACAGTATAGTCCTTATAGTTTCGGAAAAAAGTGGCTGTGACCTACGGACGGACAGATAAACATGACGAATCCATAAGGTTCAGTTTTTTGCCATTTGGTTACGGAACCCTAAAACTCAACTAGCTTATGGATTTGGTCCGACATGTGGCACTGACGATGAAGTTCTTGTTAAATTTTCTTGCTGGCCAGACCAGCAAGAAAACAGGAAGTGGCTGGTCTGGCTAAATATGCTGCCCCATGTCTATCTTGCCTTCCGCAGTCTCATTGTGGACCCCGGGGTGAACGAAAGGAGGAGGAAAAAAAAATTATTTGTTCTATCCAGGGGGGTGCAAATGCATCTTCGTGCACCCTATATACAACGTGGAAGGGACATACCCGTAATAAATCGAACCACGGTCTATACTAGATCACTAAAGTATAATGAAATTAAAATAACAGCCAAATAACAAAAAAAAAAAATTCGGCTGCACGGGCTAATCATATGGGAATGTCGATATTTTTTTTGGATCTTTGACTGTTATTTTAATTTAATTATACTTTTGTGATCTAGTATAGCCCGTGGTTCGATTTATTACGGGTCTGTCCCTTCCACTTTGTATGTTCTTTCCAGAGGGGTGCAAATGCATTTTCGTGCACACTATATATATATATATAATTTTTTTGTGGTTCATAAATTTCCACATGTTCGTATATATTTTTTTGCGTCACAACCTCACAACGATGGAATATTTTTGTTTACGCATATAGCGGAGTTCCCCTCGCCCCTTGGAACAACGGAAAACAATCGAAGATCACACATAGTGGAATAATTTCTTATTATAATTTAATTGATTGTAGTTTGTTTACATTGATAACGGAAACTACGCAGCATAGGAAATATCGATTGAAGGATAACTTGGCTCTTAATGGCCTGGTAGAATATATATGTCGTAGTTGGATGGTATAAACCGCTAATTCACGAAACCTCTAGTTGTTTGGCATTACAGCTCGGTTTTGTTAAACACCCGAATATCGTTCAGCTGGATTGTCTAAGATTGCGCAACGTGTTACGTTCATTTAAACCGCTAACCACGTTTCCAAACGGCAAGCGGTTTTGTGAAACAGTAGCGGTAATCCGCTGTTTGACGAAACCGTTAAACAATCTAACTGCGACACATGCATGATAAGGATTTGGTGTAGGGTTACCATAATGAAATATAACTGGGTGTCTATTAGAATACAGACTTTTTCGACATCGAATTTTATTTCCCAGACAACTATTCCACGATTTTTATTGCTATAGGTTTGCCCTAACCTAGTAAAATGGATAGAACATTCCTAGCACTCGCCGACCGCTGCCGTGCATGCTCGCTTCGCTCGCTCGCCTTTGCCACTTCGTAGGCATTCTACATTGTATATACTTAATTTCTTTTGATAGAATTGTTCGACAACTTCTCTAGCCGCATGAATGAATACAAGTCGTTCATTCCATCCCGCGTATTAGGGTTCGCTGTTTTACAAAACCGAGCTGTAATGCCAAACAGCTAGAGGTTTAGTGAATTAGCTGATTATACCATTCAACTGCGACATATATATAGAACTATATATTATAAGTAAGTAGGTCATATTTAATATCAGATTTTGTTTTTAAATTATGTAATTTTATACATATTTTAATCACGCTATCCACACATATTTTCTGCTTGGTCTTATGGTTGACCGGTAGAGAATGCCATATGGCATTAGGTCCACCACTTGTGCAATGAAGTTTCTAAATAAAATAAAATAAATAGAACGCATTACTAGTGATGTGCAGTCCCTGGACACTTTAGGAATATTTCCGTAAACACTCCCGGAAATATTCCTAAAAATCGAATTTTAGGGGAATATTTTCGGTATTATTGGGAATATTTAGTATTTATTTTTATTTTATTTAATATTTATACAACGTGGAAGGGATATACCCGTAATAAATCAAACTACGGTTTTTACTAGACCATTATAGTATAATAAAATTTAAATAACAGCCAAAAAACAAATGGCGATTTGTATGGGAATGTCGATTTTTTTTTGGTTTTTTGTGTGTTATTTTTATTTCATTATACTTTAGTCGTTATACTATAGCCCGTGGTTCGATTTATTACGGGTATGTCTATTCCATTTTGTATAGTCCTGTCGTATAGGGAAGTCAAGCGTTTGACTGAGGATCGGGTCGGGTCGGGAGACATGGAAAATACTCCAACGACAAGAACATAGTTCTAACATATAGTGATGATGATAATGGGAATATTTACTGTATTTTGGGAAATATTTACAGTATTATTGGGAATATTTACGGTATTATTGGGAATATTCCCGTAAATTTGGAATATATCCAGCGGCATTTCACTATATACGCATTACTATTGCGATTTCGCAAGTGACACTTGGATGAGTAACCACAAGTGGCATAATAAAACTGGTCAAGTACGAGTCGGACTCACACATATAGGGTTCCGTACCTCCGTGCAATGTTTTAAATCGCTCAAAAAACACGTTTCTTGTATGACGCCCTTTTAATTTTTAACTTTATCTTATTTTCAGTATTTGCTGTTATAACGGCCACAGGTAATACATTGAAAAATTTCAAGTTACTTGTTAACCCTTTGACCGCCGTGGATATCTTTAGACGTCCAGCGGAAACTGTCCTCAAAACGCCAACATTCGTGTCACATTATCTGGTCGCGGCGTAGTAGGTAGTAGGGTTGCCAAGAAAGATATTTGGGTCTAGCGGCCCTGGGCTCTGTCTGCTTAGAGCCGCAAGACCCAAAATGCTCTCTCTGCTCCACTGTGGATAATGAAGTAAGGTGATAGTCAAAGTCTTTTAAGAAATTTTATTCTTGGGAATTTCCATAATTTCCATTTGACAGAAAGCTGGAATTACGAGCTTGTTTGCAAGAGAAGCCCAAACTCGATCGGTAATAGGCATACATGTAACTTTCTTGGTCAACTTTCTGTGTGTGTAACTTTGACTCCAAGTTACAAGGTATGAGATGAGTGTGTAAGATAAGAGAGACATACGACTTCTATTCTAAGACATACAATGACTTCTTGTACAACTTTTAGATTAAAAAATTCGTCATTCGCCAGCTATCGTCGGCATCAGTAATTATCGGGCCAATTGTTTCTCGCTAATAATAGAACTGCAATAATTGTGAAGGTTAAAGGGCAATTTGAGGATCGGCGCGCTGCGCTGCGGTCACGTGACTTTCCGTATTGGGAACTAGCGATGTACCGATTTCACCTACAAAATTAAAAGAAACGAAATTCCTCATATAAATTGTTTATTTACTGCCATAAACATATTTAAGTATAAATAGCTTTCGCCCGCGGCTTCGCTCGCGTATCCCACGGGAATATTACATTTTTCCGGGATGAAAGGTACCCTATGTCCTTCTCTGTACTCCTAACTATGTGTATGAGAATTTTCAAGAAGATTGGTTCAGTAGATAAAGCGTGAAGAGGTAACAAACAAATATACAAACACACTTTCGCATTTATAATATTATAGTTAGGATTAGGATTAACATTATTAAACTAAGTATAACCATGAATATAAACTACTTACATCTAAAATTAAAACAAATCTAAAATAAAAATTAAATCCTTTTTTCGAACTAGCTCCAGCTCTAAAAATCGAATTACGCTTCAAAGTATAGCTTGTTGTATAGTCCTCTCGTATTAGGCACTGACCATTGATATGCATTTATGTATATGATCTTACAGGTATCCAATAAATGTATCTATTAATCACTCAGTTTATAAAAATCCATAAGCCTTAATGGTACCTAAATTCCATTCACATGTGTAGGTATCCAAAGAACTTTGTGTATATAGTGTCATCATGATGTTCCTCGCCTTCTCCCTTAGTTTATAGTGTAATCATACATACTGGTAGGATTTCGCGACACGGCTCTCTTAATGACATCATCAGAAGGGCTCTTGCCACTATCAATGTCCCTAACACCCTCGAACCTCGAGGTGTTGCGCGTGATGATGGCAAGAGGCCTGACGGTATGTCTTTGATCCCCTGGGAACGTGGGAGAGCGCTGGTGTGGGACGCTACATGCGTTGACACACTAGCGCCTTCCCACCTCAGGGGATCACTCTCGAGAGCCGGATCGGCTGCCGAAGGTGCTGAGCTTGCCAAGCGACGCTAATATGTGTCCCTCAGTAAGGATTACATATTTGTGCCGTTTGGTGTGGAAACGTTTGGACCATGGGGCCCCAGCGCGAGGGCTTTTCTGAAACAGATAACTCCGCGCCTGATCACCGCCGCTGGTGACGAGAGAGCTGGCTGCTTCTTTTCTCAACGAATTAGCATAGCTATCCAGAGAGGAAGCGCAGCCAGCGTTCTTGGCACCATGCCGCACGGTCATAATCTTTCAGATTTTTAAATCAATAATTTAGATTAGGTTTTATTTTTAGGTTTAGTTTGTAATTTAATCTCAATTGCAATTTTTTTTTCTTACACATACTTACCTAAGTTTTTATTTAATTTCAGTTATAAGATGCCCCTCGGACGCTGCGTGTTCCTCTGAAAACCATGATAGAGGTAATCATTACTTATTGCTTTTTCTTTCTCACTCATCCCTCTGTTTTATTTAAACTATTTTTGTGGAAGATTTAGTCCATGATTTATTTATTTAATTCATCAAACTTATTATTCCAAAGCAAATATACTTTTAACAAATGGCGGACTTAATGCTAAGAGTATTTTCTCTCAGTCATGCATAGGGATAAGCAGAGAAATTTGTGCGTACTGAACAATTTTCCCCAAGGAACATATACTTATCGAAAGAGGGTTTTTTATTATTTTCATAGAATTCGAATCAGCTGATCGGTTAAGGTGAAGATATAGGCAAATGGCCTTGAAGTGGCGCCCTCATTTGAAATAAATTGTTAACTCGTAAATATGGTAATAATTTCCATATTGCTCTTCGTCATGCACTAGATAGCCCTTTAAATTATTTTATGCACCACCGTTGAAAGTATTTACATTAGTCCGTCTAGCTTTAAAACTTGCCTCCGCCAAAAGTGGCCACGGCAAGTTTTAAAGCTAGACGGATCACCAATAATAGTTTCAACGGTAGTTCATAAAATAATTTAAAGGGCTATCTAGTGCATGACGAAGAGCAATATGGAAATTATCACCATATTTACGAGTTAACAATTTATTTAATACTTCAAGGCCATTTGCCTATATCTTCACCTTAAGTTGTACTGGAGGTCAACAATTTTTTTTTTATTTTGGATACATGGTATTGAATTCAGCCTTAAAATATAGTTTCAGTATATTTGGTAAGACAAGATTATACCCCTAGCGTTGTCCGCACGGTCATTGCCAGTTCGCAATGTGAAAAATTTGGACTCTAAATTACACACTTATCTTACAAAATTTTTCAATTTGCCAAACAATGTCCACAATAACACTGAATTTCACCTGGGCACCAGCTAGTTACCTCCATAAAAATACATAATTAAACTAAAATAACACCTAAAATACAAATTAAATAAATAGAAAATTGGCTGACACCCCGGTGGTTCCGGGTTCGATCCCCGGTCAGGTCAAGATAGAAAATGATCTTTTTCAGATTTAACTGGGTCTTGGAACTCTTGGATGTTTTCTATATACCTCTATGTATTTGTTATAAAATGTAGTATCGTTCAGTTAATATCCCATAACACAAGTCTCGAACTTAGTTTTGGGCTAGTTCAATCTGTGTGATTTTACCGTATATGTATGTATATATATATATATTATATATATATATATATATCAATTTGGATAATTATATATCTAATTACGATTTATTATTAATTCTAGTGACGCCGCTAAAGAAGACAGACCTGCCTTCAGGCAAGGACTGCGCCCCGGGGACCTCGTGGACAACGGAATGTAACTCTTGTAATTGCTTGCCAAACGGTCGGGCCTTATGCACCCTAGCATTGTGTGAAAATGGTTAGTTCCTAATCAATTGACATAGAATATCCTGTATATTCTGATTTTTTAACCACCAGCCAAATTTTTGGAGCAAGTTTACCATGATACTGACGCAGTTTCTATAAAAAACAAGGCCTTACATTTGATATATCACACGATGTAGATCTTGTTTTTATAAATTTTTATATTACCCTCCCCCCACCCCCCCTTAAGTGGCCCCCATATAATTTTTATCTTATTTTAGATTTTCCTGTTATGTATAGATTAATAACTATTTTCTGTATTTTTTTCAAAAGTTTAGGCTTGATACTTAGTATTGGAGATAAGGGGAGGGGGATGATATTTTTATTATTTATTAGACCCGAGCCGACATGTCGTGAATAGTTGGCGGAAAATTCTAAATTCCTTTTTTAATTATTATAGTTTTTCATTATAGCATTCGTATTATTTTCAGAGACATTCTTAAGCTGTGCCCCTGGCTCTGTGTGGAAGAACGAGTGCAACATGTGCCAATGTACCGCCAACGGCCGGTCGGTGTGCACAAAGATGGACTGTGTGCCATCATTAGATGTATTCGATCCCGTCAACTTCGAGAAAGGAGAGCCAGAATATATACCCAGCTACCAAGAAACATCTGACGTAAGTTAAAACAGCATTTACGTTTCTTTTTTTCCAATTAATCTAAACGGTGGTTGGTTTCTAAACATTATGAAGAATTTTCCATATTCTTCCAAAAATATCCTGAAAGCGTTTTGTACCGCTGATTATCTTATTGTTTTTTTTTAACTTATTCATAGTTGACATGGAAAAGTTTAAAAATCATAATTTTAATTACGGAATTAGAAAATGTCAAGTGTTAGTACAGTATGTACTATCAGTTAAAAAAAGCTTCTGTGCTAGTGATGTGCCGCCCCTGGAAACTTTGGGAATATTCTCGTAAACATTCCCGGTAATATTCATAGTGCGAGTCATACTCGTACATGAAGGGTTCCGTACCACCATTATATGTTTTAAAATGCTGAAGAAATACGTTTCTTGTATGACGACCCCCTTTAATTTTTAACCTTATCTTATTTTTAGTATTTTTTGTTATAGTGGTCATAGTAATACATAATCGGTGAAATATTCAAGTATCTAGTTAATGCCATTATAAACATCTAGTTAAAAACGCTGAAAAACACATTTTTTGCACAGTTACACAGTTTTATGACGACCCCCTTTAATTTTCAACTTTCTTTTATTTTTCGTATTTGTTGTTATAGCGGCCGCAGTAATACATAATCGGTGAAAATTTCAAGTGTCTAGCTATTACGGTTCAAGAGATAAAGCCCTGTGACAGACGGACAGACGGACAGACGGATAGACGGACAGACAGACAGACGGACAGACGGACAGACGGACAGACGGACAGACGGACAGACGGACAGACGGACAGACGGACAGACGGACAGACGGACAGACGGACAGACGGACAGACGGACAGACGGACAGACGGACAGACGGACAGACGGACAGACGGACAGACGGACAGACGGACAGACGGACAGACGGACAGACGGACAGACGGACAGACGGACAGACGGACAGACGGACAGACGGACAGACGGACAGACGGACAGACGGACAGACGGACAGACGGACAGACGGACAGACGGACAGACGGACAGACGGACAGACGGACAGACGGACAGACGGACAGACGGACAGACGGACAGACGGACAGACGGACAGACGGACAGACGGACAGACGGACAGACGGACAGACGGACAGACGGACAGACGGACAGACGGACAGACGGACAGACGGACAGACGGACAGACGGACAGACGGACAGACGGACAGACGGACAGACGGACAGACGGACAGACGGACAGACGGACAGACGGACAGACGGACAGACGGACAGACGGACAGACGGACAGACGGACAGACGGACAGACGGACAGACGGACAGACGGACAGACGGACAGACGGACAGACGGACAGACGGACAGACGGACAGACGGACAGACGGACAGACGGACAGACGGACAGACGGACAGACGGACAGACGGACAGACGGACAGACGGACAGACGGACAGACGGACAGACGGACAGACGGACAGACGGACAGACGGACAGACGGACAGACGGACAGACGGACAGACGGACAGACGGACAGACGGACAGACGGACAGACGGACAGACGGACAGACGGACAGACGGACAGACGGACAGACGGACAGACGGACAGACGGACAGACGGACAGACGGACAGACGGACAGACGGACAGACGGACAGACGGACAGACGGACAGACGGACAGACGGACAGACGGACAGACGGACAGACGGACAGACGGACAGACGGACAGACGGACAGACGGACAGACGGACAGACGGACAGACGGACAGACGGACAGACGGACAGACGGACAGACGGACAGACGGACAGACGGACAGACGGACAGACGGACAGACGGACAGACGGACAGACGGACAGACGGACAGACGGACAGACGGACAGACGGACAGACGGACAGACGGACAGACGGACAGACGGACAGACGGACAGACGGACAGACGGACAGACGGACAGACGGACAGACGGACAGACGGACAGACGGACAGACGGACAGACGGACAGACGGACAGACGGACAGACGGACAGACGGACAGACGGACAGACGGACAGACGGACAGACGGACAGACGGACAGACGGACAGACGGAAAGACGGACAGACGGACAGACAGCGGAGTCTCAGTAATAGGGTCCCGTTTGCACCCTTCGGGTACGGAACCCTAAAAATGGAAATGTAGATACATTAACAATGAAAAAAATCCCGTAAATTTTGAATATTTCCAGCGGCATATCACTATTTGTGACAGTCTTAAACAATTTTTTATATCTCACTATTTAAAATTTAAGTGCACTTTGGGAAAATTGGATCGTCATGGGAGCACACATCCACGAGCACGGTAAGTTAGCACTCATTTTTTATACCCGTATATTATCTTACAATATTGAATAACAGCAATATAATCCCAAACGAAAAGAATGCTATCAAAATTCATAGTATCATTAAACTTTTAGGATAAAATGTATGTAGTGACTTTTGTATAAAAAAAACAACTACATTGTTTTAAAAATTAAAATAAATATATAGAGACAAATCACACTGATTAAGCTAGCCCCAAAGTAAGTTTTAAACTTGTGTTATGGGATACTAACTTAACGATACTATATTTTATGATAAGTACATACTCGTATATAGATAAACACCCATTGTATAAATTATACTTACACAAATACACAGTAAGTATAATACTCTATGTAGTAAGTATGATATTTTTTCTACGAATTTGCTCACTCAAGCGTTTAGCTATCTTCCTCTGATCATAATATCATCCAAATAAACGAAATCAACCTTTTTTCAGCTAAACCGTATAGATACGGACCGTAAAATACACAAAAGATCAGTTTGCAAGCCAAACCAGGAGTTTCAGTTGGAGTGCAACTCTTGCAAATGCGCACAAGATGGACAGAGCTACTCCTGTACACACAATGAGTGTCTGGATAGAGACATGACCAAAGAGGTGGAGGTCTTCATGGAAAGTGAGGTAAAATTTTTATCCATGTCTATCAAAGAGTCTGTTGCTTTTCAAATTCCCGTAAAGCCGGCCGCGTTGATTTACTTCTTTTGTTTTCCAATCCTATTTTTGAGATACCGACAAGCTTTTAACATTGACCTACTTGTAGAAAACAAGTGAGTGTGGTGCTCTCGTGCTCTCAAGTGTATGCCTGTACATTTTTATTCACATTATTGTAACTGCTGCCTACTTTCAGGGTGTAGATACACACATAGAACGGCACTCCGTGTGCAAGCCACGGGATACCTTCCCCATCGGCTGCAACACCTGCCACTGTAATTTAGATGGCACAGACTACTCTTGCACTAACAAGCCTTGTCCGTTGCCTGAGGACGTTGAATTCTTCCATGAGCCTAAAGTAATATTTCTTTATAAAATATCTGACATACAGCAATGCTTTTTTCACCCTTTTTAACGTACTTACTAAAAATAATTAAATCTAAACTTAGACTTATTTGATGTAACCAAACTTTAATCAGTTATTGCTAAAAACCTACAAGATTATCGACTATTCTCGATTTTGATTTTGCTATTGCTATGACCATTGTGACTACTTCCTTTTAAAAGAATATACAGGTGTAGTATGTACTTCTTAAATTTTTGTAACATACTTAATCTGAAAATATCCTTGCTTTACAGGAGATGAGGCGTATAGTGCCAATAAAAGAAGAGAATACAAGTAAACCAATAATGTGATTCTTTAAGGATCGTAATTATTTTAAATAAGAGAATGTGTCAGAACTAAACCAAATATCTAATGATATTGTTATAAATTTGTAATAAAATAAATCATATGACATTGTGGAACTTTTTACTTTAGTAATTAATACATATAACTACTTTCCGCCTTTTATTTTGTGAAGAAAGTATAACGACTTAGAATTGTATCTCATAACTATTGATTGATATTATTCAACTATACTACTTATATAATCTATGCTGGTCAGTGGAATCCACAGATCTGTATATCTCAGTGCAATCATTCCCCATCTTTTCATGTTGTACTACTACGTTTATTTTCTGGACGATATCTTTCCATTGCCGTAAAATTATTGTCACTACCTTCTGTGTTTATCTTTTCACATTTTCATCATTCAATTATCATTAAATTCCATAGACCACACCTAAAAACAAAACCGTGATATGCGAGGCGAACCGTACCTTCAAGAAGGACTGTAATACTTGTTGGTGCAATGATGATGGGACAAGCTTTTTCTGCACCAGGAGGGCCTGTGTGCCAGAATTCCCTGATGAGGATGACGAAAAACCTGAGGTTATTTGAAGAAAGTCGTATGGTCTAAGGTTCATGGTCACTAGAAAATTGATAGCATGTTTATTTATTGGGTTTTAACTTTTAACTCTGAGTCACATGTATTTGATACTCGTATATCAGCAAATTATACACGGGAGATTCAAATGGTGTTTGTGTAAAAAATCGTATTCTTATATACGAGTACTTTTATTATATTTAATAGCAAGTATCTGTTTTGGTATTTATGTTTATTTCTTCGTGATATTATTCTTGCTTTTATTATACTTACCTTTCGATGTATTTTTTTTTTGGTTTGTTGTGGTTGTGGTGCGAATTTAAGAAACTTTTATTTTTAAGAATGAAAAGCTGCTTGATATTTTATTTATGTATATGGTGAAGGTTTTATATTATATGGTAGTCATGTATATGGTGTTGCTATGTATTCAAATATATACAGAGCCTAAAATTGTACTGCATTTTTAAGCAGGACCTCCGCATAATAAAGAAAGAGTGCCGTCCAAACGAGGTATTCGAACTGGACTGCAATATGTGCCGATGCAACCCCGATGGAAAATCGTTCTCGTGCACTAGACGAGCCTGTCTTGAACAACTAGAGGACTACAAGGTTTGAGACCTGATTGTCTTTTTGGTGGTGGTTCTAATACATTTCAGATTCTTAGTTTTATTTTTGGATTCAAGGGTGAATCGTTCCGTTTAACCAGAATAGTAACTAACATTTTATCTTTCTATCGTGTTTCTAACCTTTCAATATCTTCTGACGACACTGACGACTGAATTTCTTTAAACTGACTTCCAAAAGCCAATTAATTAGACGATGCAAACGCATCGTCTAATTCGATTTTAGTGCTAGTTCTTTTTGGTAAAATAAGTTTTTCTTTCTTGTTTCGGTTTTCGAAAGTTAGCTTGCGGATTACTGGTTGCTTTTGTATTAGAAGATCTTGAAAAACTCTAGCTAAATTGTTGGTGTTGGTTCCTCTTAAAGATTTTTCTTTGTATTCCTGATTATACATTGACGACTAAGTGTTTCTCTTTACTCGCAGAGCTTGTATTTTTAAAAATAGTTTGTGTTTCGGTGGTGGTAGCTTGATTGTGATGATTGATTTTCTTTAACTCTCGTTTTCTACATTATTTTATTCTTGTAATTTAAGGGCATGGCGTCACGTGGGAAAACTTCTATTCTTCTCTTCTCCAGATCATCTTTTTCATTTCTTAGGGTAACATTTCTTTCTTCCTTTTATTTTTCTTTTAGATAAAGATATACTACTTAACTTACTATAGTACCTAATGTAGATTATATATTAAGATATATTTTTTTTTTTCAGATAAATACCTCCGCAACTGTCAGTAGAAAAGCTCGAGCATCACAGGTAATGTGTTCGATTTATAAGCAATTTCATAACCTTCCTTCAATAGACCATTTTCAACCAATGCACATAGTGTTTGTAAGATATCAAATGAATAAATAAAAAATAAAAATAAATTTATACTTTGATATTTTTATAACTATTAATAGAATCACATTGTTTCTGTAGTAAGGTTCCTCTATTACACTTTACGACAACACATTTTATAGATTGGTCTTCTATGTCTACTATTTTTACTCATTTCCCACTTTTTCATCTATAGCCTATATCATAGGCCTGTTCTAATTTAAGAGTGGATTTGCCTATAATCACCAAGCTGGTCAGACGGGTTAGTAATCCGTCGTTGGTAAAAGCATTAGATACTATAAACTCTTTGCACCGGACGCTGCTGCCCGTGCTCTGTCTCCCTTAGTCGCCACTTACGACACGTGAGAAAAAATTATAATGACAAATCGTATTCTACTGCCGTCACCACACGGCCACACTATTCCATACGAGAATGTATTGTCAAGATGTAACCCTATGGTTGTATCCAGTAGGAGCCGCAGAAGGCCTGCCAGCCCGGCACCGAGTTCCGAATGGACTGCAACAAGTGTCTCTGCGACAACGAGGGCAAGGACTTCTCTTGTACTAGGATCGACTGCAACGCTCTCAATAACAATAACAACGGCGGAGTCAGGACAAAGAGAGGTGATATTTTGTATACATTACATAACACCAACTGAAGCGGTGGTGCCAAGGCACTGGCTGTTAGGCACGAGTTCGATCCTCGTTAAGTGCAACTTGTACCTTTGACTGTGTACTCATGTACGGTAATTCAACTACCACCACTTGCTTACGGTGAGGGAAAGCATTGTGAGAAAACCTGCACACTAGTTCACTACTGTGCTATAATGACTGTTGTCACTAGATAGTTATTGGGCTACGTCAGATGCAGAGCTACCAAAAGATGTAGCTTCAAAAATCTGGCACATGTTTTATACATTAAAAGAAGAAGAAGATAACACCTACTTATGTGGATTCTTGGCTGTATTCTCATTACCTGTACTGTGAAGCGTTAGCTAATTTGACGTGATCGTTACGTCTTGACTTGAATACTCGTGTATTCAAGTCGAGACGAAACAATCAATGTCCTAAAGTATTAGACACTCTCTCTTTTGTTATCTTACCTCTACTCAAGCTGAACTACTGTCAACCTTGGGCTGCTGGGAAGATGTTCAACAGTTCAGAAATTGATCTATAAATGGGAACCTAAGGAAGTGTACTAGTACACTACAAGCTTATTTATAAGCACAAAAAACTATTTGGTTTTGAATTCCGATTATACATCAATAAGTCACATTTTTGCGCATGTCAGATATTAGAATATTAAAAAAAAAAAAAGTAAGCAGCACCAATATGAGGTCTGAGTTTCTTAGAAAATCGTTTGAAAGTTCTTTCTCAAGTTGTTCCTTGAATTTCTCTCAAAAATTTCGTCAAAACTTACAGACGCAGCAGAAAAGGTTGCCGCAGACTGCACCCCGGGCAGCGTGTTCGAGCGAGGCTGCAACGTCTGCCGCTGCACCGAGGTCGGCTACGCAATGTGCACCACCAACAAGTGTCAAGAGAAGGATGCCACTGATAAACCCACCACGGAAGTTCCTGGGCCAGGTAATGTTGAATACTAAATTAATAGAAACACACCATAAGATGTATACAATATCTTTTATTAGCCGTGTGCTATTCTGCCGGGAAGGCAGAATAGGACCATTCTAAGTCTTCGCGATGATGTCGTAGAAGGCGAATTATGAAACACAAGTTAAACAAAGCTTATAAACATCAATGAGACCTCTCCAACTCGTCGTCGTCATACAAAAAACGTGTTTTTTCAGCATTTTTAACTAGATCTTTATAATGGCATTAACTAGATACTTGAAATTTTACACAGATTATGTACTATTATGGCCGCTATAACAACAAATACTATAAATAAGATAAAATTAAAAATTAAAGGTGGTCGTCATACAAGAAACGTGTTTCTTCAGCGTTTTAAAACATTGTACGGTGGTACGGAACTCTTCATGTACAAGTCCGACTCGCACTTGCCCGTTTCTTTATAGTATATTTAATATAATTTGCTGTATTTTTATACTCCAAATAAAGATTTTCTATTTCTAATTTCCCACAGCGGTCGATGCTAACTTCAGATGCAACCCCGGCGAGCAGTACAACTTCGATTGCAACGACTGCACTTGCTCAGCTGATGGGAAGAGCATCTTCTGCACCCTGCGCTTCTGTGACAAAAGCCTCTCGCCTGACTAAACTCAACTCAACCCGTCTAATTGCAAAATTCGGACTAACGTTAGTATTAGGTTTAAGCAATATCCAAAACAAGCCAACGACTACCAATAAGGCATTTTCGAACAGACAGTTTAAATTAAGCAAGCATTTTTAAATCTAATACTAATGTCCTTGTTTTATAAAATGACGGTAACTGTCTTAATTATAAAAAATCTGCTTTCGCAAATCACTTACATAGTGAATATTCTACGAATTTCAGGGACGCAGACTTTTTGTGATGTTGACAGAAAATTAAGCATTTCTTAAATCAGTAGTGTTATATAACTGATTTAAAGAATGCAGTTATTTTTTAAGATACGACGATTAATCTCACGTGTTATAAATCAGTTTCATTTGCACTGAAGTAGAGATGATAAATTAACCAATGTTTTGGGCGATTTTCTGGCATGTCAACATTGAAGTGCCAACTTTCTAGATTTTGGAGCGATATTTTTTGAATTATTTACTTGACAGAAAATCCCTCACTGTTCAGCTTTACAATCAGGGTTTTCCAATATGTGTTTTATACAGGATGTTACAAAAATATGACATAAACCTTGAAGAACATGCTAAGTCCCATACCATGGACTGAGCATGCACTTCACGGCTTAGGTACCCAAAAGATTGGCATAGTAAAAATCTGATCTTTCGTACAAGTAAAAATATCATCATCCGCAGCCTCTGACGCCCCACTATTGGGAATAATGATATAATCAGTTAATCGAAATTCTATGAAAAAGCCAATATAATTTTCGTATTTTGGTTCGTTAGGTTTCGGAGTACAGCCCTTGGTATTGCAAATTTTGGAAAATCTTCGTCTCATATCTATAATGTCTAATCAAGTGTAAATGTACTCTTCAATGTCACACTTCATTTTACAGAATCACACATCTAAAATTATTTTTGAGTCAAATTTTTCCTTAATGACTTTCAATATTAATCAGTTTTTTTATGACACGTGTAGTCAATTGTTGAATGTTTGTATGACTTTGTAATTGTGTGTGTGTGTTTTTCCTTTTATCAGTCACGACGAATCTACTGATATTTTTTATACTTAGTAGAATTTTGCATAGCTCCTTCCAAAGTGATATTTTCCACTTTTATACCCAAGTGTATTTTTTATGTAGGTACAAATTTTGTTAATTATACCGGCTTGTGTACTTTTGAAATAATACTTATCATATTCCGTTTAGTTTGATATATTTTTCGCCTGTTTTACATCCTGATCAATCATTTAAGTAAACTTCTGACATTTTAACTGTACCATATGAAATATGAAGGATTTTGTGCATATCTACGTCAATTTTTATTGTGTTTACGAAGTATTTGTGACTAATTTTACTTAGTTTTTAGTACTCGATATTATATTAAAGCAACTAAATAGCTTGAACATGTAATTTTAATTTTTTTTACTAATAGTAATTGGAACAGTCTTATTTGAATGTGGAACATGACAGTTGCTTTTTTATAATTATCGAATTTAGATTAGTTTTAGTTAGTAATGTAGTTGTGTCAACAACCTGTGTGTGTGCTTTCTTGTTTTATCAATATTATGTGATCCATACTCAAAATAGGTATTGAGAAGTACTTTACAATAAGTATGCAATAGTTTTAATACACTCGTTGATATCCTAACAATCAATTTACTTTTTTAAGGCGAAAGGCATGGTCCTGTGGCGCCCTCGTTTGAAATAAATTTGTGTCAAAGGTAGTGACAGAGGCCGTTATATCGGATATAATAAAAAGAACATTATAAATAATAGGTACTAATTATGTTCTTAAAATAATTTTAACAGCTCAAATTCTTAATGCTTCAAAAATTTTAATAATAACCATATTTACAATTTAACAATTTGTTTCAAATGAAGGCGTCACTGGACCATATCCTTTGCCTTATTTCGGATTTTCTTTTTTTAGGGTGCGTTTCTATTGGGGCGAAGTTAGGCGAGGCGGAGTGGAGTCCTGAAAATACTAACCGTGTTTACAATGTAGTGGAGTTGAGTGGAGTAGTATGTACTCATAAAAAGATCTGTACTGCAATCGATGTAAAAAATGCCATGCGTACGAGTCACGTGGCCTTTGTCTGCTCCCACAAACACAGCTGTTTTCCCCTAACACCAACCTTGTTTAATTGCGCGCGGGCCCGCTTACTTGATATATCTATCTAAGGGTGAAGCCAAACGGGCGTATTTTTGAGTTCTGAGTGTGAGAGTTGCGCAACTTCTGTTCTATAGAAATTCACAACTTATTTTCGATCGCCGTGTGGCGAATCAGGGCTTTTGTGTGTAACCGAATGCAGCAGAAATTCTGCAACTCACAACTCACAAAATTACCTACCTACACTTGTTAATCACCCCAGTTTCGCTCCGTTTATACTGTTGCCACTGAAGCAAAGCTGTGATTGAAAATGGACAGTTCTTGCACCGTTAACCTACGCTCCGTGTAGCTCCGCGTCAATAGAAACATCACTGAATTAAAAATAAAGATTCAATTTTTATGAGAAAACCTTTCTCTTATAACATGGATCGTGCATGGATCTTAGCACATGGTTTTTTATTACTTCTCACTGTGTACCTATATGGATTCTTTACATCAAGTATTGTTTATGGATTTAGTTTTCATTCCTCTAGTTTTAGGCGTGTGATGGTGTGGGTTTACGTGATTAAGTGATTAGTTAGTGAATTTGTACTTCGTAAGTGGTTTACTTTAGACAAGGTACCTCTGAGTACCCCTCATGTATTAGATAATACGTAACAATACTTAAGATTTGGAATAAAATAATCATGAAATAAATGATGACTTTCAATATACTTATGGTCAGTTATTTTATTTTAAATCATCTACATACCTCTGCGCTTTTGAACTGTTGTTTCGTTAGTTACAACCATTTTGATAGGTATCAAAATTACGGGACGAATGTTTTACTTTTATATCTTTTGAACGAATAGATAAATAAAACTGCGTATTGTCAGTTATACTACTGAATTTCTACTATCCTTTTGATAACTGAAAATTAAAAATTGCTACCTTTTCGTTTCGTTCGTCATTTCGTTCAAAAGATAAAAAGTAAAACTTTGGTCCCGCCATTTTGATATCAAAATGGTTGTATTGTAACTAAAGTTTAATATAACTGAAAATGCGAAGTTTAACATTACGAGATTGGTCCCGCCATTTTGACGCTAATGTTTATTTTTAGGTAAAACATTATATTAGGTACTAATCTTCTTTACAGCCTATACATATCAGCCTACTGATAGACTTAAGGCCTATTCGGAAAAAAGGAGGATTGCCCCATAATTACCACGCTGGGCCAGTTGGTGATCGCAGTAGATGGTAAAGTTTATACATCTGACGCTCCTGCCCGTTTACTGGTAACTACCTATACCTACTTCCTTTAGTCGCACTTTACGACACCTACGAAATAGGAAAGGGGTGGTGATAGGTATGTGGTAATTTACTCTGCAGTCAGCTGTCACCAAACGGCCAATCTTGTAGCCGTTTTTAGGGGAAACTGATAGGTACCTACACAACTTTCCAACAATAAGAAAAAACAAATGAGATCTGTCCTCTTTGCTAGCGAGGAAATAAGATACTCTATCAATGGAGTTGACAAGACCTAAAGCACCCTAAAGACCACGTGAAGTACATAAATAAATAAATTTAAAGAAACAAATCACACCGACCTAGCCCCAAAGTAAGTTTATCTTAACTTGTGTCATGGGATATTAATTCAACTATATATTTAAACTATTTGAAACAAAGCTTATAAACGTCAATGAGACCTCTCCAATCCGTCTGGCCAGCGTGGAGAGTGTAGGCCAAATCCTCTGACTGCTCTGGCAGTACAGAGAGAGAGTTGTGCTCCTGCAGTGGAGATGAATAAATACCTGAACATGATGATGATGATAGATAAACAACTAAGACCCAGAGATAGCGATACAGAAAGAGAGTAGACCGAGAACGAGATGGGCGGGATTTGCGTGCATTTGACAAAGACTGGAAAGTGAAAACCAAGAATAGGGAATCGTTGGAAGGAAAGAGCGGATGCCTTTACCCAGCAGTGGGGCATAGATGGATAGTAAAAAAAAAAGATGAGGGCAGCACTGGTTATCGTGCAAATCCTTAAGACTGCAGTCTTTGACCGTGGGATACTTTTATTAAACAACGGTATCTATATTTTCTATCTACACATACGCATTGCGCTGTATTGTACATGCACCATGGAGACGAATTTAGACGAAATTAGAAGCGCAGCGAGCGGTCTGCCTTATCAGCGTTATCGTCCCCATATTTATTTGAGAATTTCGGAGAACTTTAAATTTTTAGAAAAGACAAATTATTTTTATTTATTTATTGTACGTGTTTAAGCATGAATCAATCTTCATATATGTGTATTTTTTATTTTTTAACTCAGTCGTATGCGCAAGAAATCCGACGACGTATTCGCCTATATTTTCTTCAAAGTTTAACCTTTTTAACTAAGTTTTTAAATGATTTTTTTATTTTTATTAAAATCTTCTTATTCTCTTTTTAGGATTTTTCTTTGTCTTTATTTCTCTGTAATTTAAACTCAACTTCATGTTTTAAATTCCGTGTAAACAACAATGACATGAACGTCGCACACCGCAAAAAAATCGAAACACGTCTCAGGTTATTTGGAATTAAACAAACTATTACAATGAAAATCAATAAATTGTGTAATTCACTTTTTTAATACTTAAATAAACTTCAATTTAACATATCTTAACATATTGTTACTAAGATGGTTTGGCCCCAATCAGCTCCGAAAAAGCAGTCAAAATCATTAAAAATTACGACTGGGAAAAAACTATTTTCCTAACTAATTAAAATTAAGTACTAAAATCAACGAATGCAGATGAAATTAGTGTTTGATTAAAAAGTTAAGAGCATATTTTAGTTTTTAATGGCATAATAAAGGGCCAGAGTGACCGAATCTGACTGAACAATCGCTATATTTTACATAATGATTCGTACAGTGACTTTCGGTCTCTTAATTTTCTATATCGCCGGAGGAATTGCGATGCAATGTGAGTATTACCTTTACCCGACTACGGCGACGCCAAAATGAGGGTTATGTGTTTTGCCAGTTTGTATGTTCATCTGTCCCCTCGTATCTTCAATGATATCCATGATACCTTGATAAATGAAGTATATTTGGAAGAGTCTTGGCTGTCCGGTTGTGACGTCACAGTAAATTCAATATGACGCCCTCTCCTTCTTCGTCTAAGCGCGTTTCCAGTTGCATCCTCAATATGACGCCCTCTCCTTCTTCGTCTAAGCGCGTTTCCAGTTGCATCCTCAATATGACGCCCTCTCCTTCTTCGTCTAAGCGCGTTTCTAGTTGCATCCTCAATATGACGCCCTCTATAGGCAATAAAATAGTAAGTAAGTGTTGGGTACATATCAAATGAAAGAGCTGAATTAGCACATTTAAAATATGTTTTATTCATATTTTTTTGTAACCCTACTCGTATTACATTGGAAATATTACATTATTTTTTATTTCTAACGTGAAAACTTAATATGCTAGTGTAAATATACTTACACCAATTTTAAAAATAGCTTTTCTTATTGTTTTGGCCTTTATCAATTCATAAGTATTCCATTTGGATCGTTTTCTTCTTACTTATATATACTAAATAGTAGATATTAAAAACATTCAGATTTAATGTATCTGTGTATTATTATTTTTTAATTTTATCTTATATTTATATAATGCATGTGTGATAAATGTAATAGATGTAAGTCGTTTTTATCACAATAAACAATTAAACAATAAACAATTAAACAATTAATTAAGTATGCCTGAAACAAGTATTTTAATTCCTATTAGGAATCTTTTTTGCTTCTTCGGGAATATTTGTGACATTTGGGGTTCTAACATTTTTGTGAACGTGACAGTGAAATCGTGTGTGCCCACTGAAAAGGTAGAGGGCCCCTGCCATCGTTGCGTCTGTGGGTTGGACGGGGTATACCACTGCCAGCCTAGATCGCAGTGCATCGAGGATAAATCGGGTGAGAAAATTAATATAATATTCATACTAAGTAGAATAGAATAGAAAACTCTTTATTGTACACCAAAAGAAAAAACAATATAAACAAATAACTTAAAATAACATTAGTACAATGGGCGGTCTTATCGCTTAAAGCGATCTCTTCCAGACAACCAGTGGATGGAGAGGACTATGAGAAAGACAATAGACGGTGGTGTAACTAAACGAGAAGGGAAAAGAGAAAAAAAAAGCTGTAGTAAAGTTAGAATTAAAAATTTAGCATAAACTTACAAATACTTATACACATTTTACAAACTTTTACAAAATACATAAAACATAAACTATACTTACATACAAATAAATACTTACTTATATATATAGTTTTAATATATACATACATAAATACATAAAATTAATAAACTTACTGATACCTATAAAAATCTCAATTTCTATGGACAATTTAAATAACTTATGAAAAATAGAAATCTACTACCATTTTCTTAAAAATAGAGAGAGACTCTGCGCACGCCGTATTGAGACCGGCAATTCATTCCACAGACGCACAGCTTGAACCGTGAAGGACTTATCATAAAAGTTGGTTCGATGCAAAGGCATATCCAAAACCAGATTTTCTGATGACCTTAAATTATGCATATTATAATTAGGTACATATCTAAAGCATAAAATGCACTATAAGCCAATCTATAAAAGCCTAGGTATCATTTTATATTTGGCTATATTGAATTAGGTAAAGAAAGAGAGAAATTAGCCGAAACTATATATCAAATATAAAATCTTACTAAAATCACAGATATATAAGTAAAATTGATAACTCAACGATTCTAAATAAGTACATACCATACAATTTTCGTTTTCAGCTGTTTTCGAGGATAAAGTTAGAGAATGCATAGCTCATATCTCTTCCAATGCTACAGGTAATGTTATATTGTCTGCAAAAGTGATTCAGCTTCTTGTTCCTGTAATTCTTCCTGCTCTTACTCATATTTTTAACTTCTCTCTATGCTGTGGCTCTTTTCCTACATCATGGAAAACAACTCAAGTCATTCCATTACCTAAAACTAGCAACCCTTCTTCTGTTTCTGACCTTAGACCCATTTCTATTTTGCCCTATCTCTCAAAACAATCTTGAGCTAATTTCCCATAACTTGTCAACTTTCTTATCATCTAACAATATCCTTAGCTCATTTCTCTCTTCTCCAATTCGCTAGATTTTGGCATCCTTGGGTGACCATTGATATGCATATTGTATTTGGAAAAGAAAAAGCGGGAAAGCGCACCCTAGGCTCCGAAGCAGCATAGCTGAGGATGCAACCGGGAACGTGCTCAGGTGAAGAAGAATTAATGAATTAATGCATGAAAACTCTTTATTGCACCTAAAAATAAATAAAAAATTAACAAAAAACAAATCTATACTATCTATACTAATATTATAAAGCGGAAGAGTTTGTTTGTTTGTTTGTTTGTTTGTTTGTTTAAACGCGCTAATCTCAGGAACTAATGGTCCGATTTGAAAAATTCTTTTTTTGTTGGGTAGTCCATTTATAGAGGAAGGCTTTAGGCTATATAACATTTCGACAACCACGCGAACGAAGTCGCGGGCACAGCTAGTTGTAAATATAAATATGTCACAGTTGAATGGTATAATCCGCTAATTCACGAAACCTCTAGCTGTTTGGCATTACAGCTCGGTTTTGTAAAACAGCGAACCCTAATACGGGGAATGGAATGTACGACTTGTATTGATCCATGCGGCTAGAGAAGTTGTTAAACAATTCTATCTAAAGAAATTATATACAATTTAGAATGCCTATGAAGTGGCAATGTGGCGAGCGAGTGTTCTATCCATTTTACTAGGTTAGGGCAAACCTATAGCAATAAAAATCGTGGAATAGTTTTCTGGGAAATTAAATTCGATGTCGAAAAAATCTGTATTATTATAGTATTTCTAATAGACACCTAGTTATATTTCATTATGGTAACCCTACACCAAATCCTTATCAGGCATGTGTCGCAGTTGGATTGTATAACGGTTTCGTCAAACAGCGGATTACCGCTACTGTTTCACAAAACTGCTAGCCGTTTGAAAACGTGGTTAGCTGTTTTAATGAACATAACACGTTGCGCAATATTAGGCAATCCAGCTGAACGATATTCGGCTGTTTAACAAAACCGAGCTGTAATGCCAAACAACTAGAGGTTTCGTGAATTAGCGGTATATACCACCCAACTGCGACATATACATAGGTACAATGGGCGGTCTTATCGCTGACAGCGATCTCTTCCAGACAAAGAAGAATATCTTTTTTTATTTATTTATTTAGTTTTGTATTTTAGGTAGGTGCCCGCCAATTACCTCTTTCTTCCTATTTTCTCTCGCAGGTCTACTGGAAAAAAATTCTTTAGAAATAAGTAGCACTTAATAAGTACTAATAAAAAAATACCTATCGGAAATGATTCAAAGAAAAGATACAAGTAGCTTTTAAATATTAAGTAACAAACAATATTTCTTATTTGTCAAGAGTAGTGAGGCGTGACCAAAACTCTGCTCAATTATTATTTAAAAAATGTAAAACATTAACATCAACATTATATTCACAGAAATAAACCTCATACTCTGTCAGAGGCAATGCGAACCTAACGCTTCGTACCACGAAGAAAACATCATCTGCACATGCAACAAAAACGGATTATGGAAATCAAAAACTTGCTATGAAACTTTTTACCACATCAGTCCAACAAATCTCATCAGCCGATCCTTATTAAGATCGAAAACCTCTTGCATCCCCGAGCATCTATATTTAGTCGAGCATCTATATTTAGTCGACTGCAACATCTGCTCCTGTGGAACTGATGGGAAATTTAGCGCTTGCACCACAAGAAAATGCACCAAAGGCCATAAGATCGACAAATGTGAACATGGAGATATACTGAGAACTCCAGATGAGTTATGTTCTTGTAGTGATATCGACTATTACATAGATAGACTCTGCGTTAACGTAGTCAATCGTAACATCCAGCCAATTAAAAGAGAAAAGATAAAAGTTTTAGTTCAAGATAAGTTAAGTAAGAGAAGCACGCCTTTAAATGACGAAGAATGTGAACAAAACGAAAATTCTACAGTTGACTGCAACAAATGTTTTTGCGTGGAGGGTCTTTGGGCTTGTCATGGGAAGAAATGTGTCGATGGCTGAATACATGCCCTGCAACTCTACAGATCGACCCATACGCATAGGCAAAGACTTGGTCAAGCATACGGACTAGTTTAAATACTTGAGATCTGTACTTCACCCGTCCGGAAATATCAAAGCCGATGTCAAGGCCCGTATATCTGCCGCATGGGCAAAGTGGCGGGAGGTGACAAGTGTCATTTGTGAACCCAAAATGCCGGTTAGGTTAAAGGTACAGGTCTACAAATCCATCATTAGACCTGTCCTTTTATATGGCAGCGAAGCGTAGCCGTTGCTTTAGCAACACAAGCAGGAACTGCGTGTCACGGAGATGCAAATGTTGTGCTGGATATGCGGAGTAACACGAAGAGATTGCGTGAGAAACACCTGCATCCGCATGTCCGTGACATAGCAGACAAACTGCAAGAAAGTCGCCTACGCTGGTACGATCATGTCTCGCGGAAACCGGTAAGCTACGTAGGGAACAAATGCCGCCTATATAGCCTTGCCGCCTCCGTCGGGGCCCGGCAGACATGGTAGACCCAAGAAATGCTGGCTTGACGTCGTCAAGGATGATATGCGTGCCAATGGTCTTACAACCAAGGATGCTCAAGACCGTGTTAAGTGGAGAAGGAAAAGCTAGAAAGCGGACCCCAGGCTTCGCAGCGTTGCAACTGGGAAAACGCTGAGATGAGAGAGATGGGAAGAAATGTTCTCCTGAGCACTACATAAATGGACTACATTTGCGAGACCCTAAGAAGAATTTCTTAAATTTACAAACGTAACCTATATTCCGCAGAAGAATTATCGCTACAAATGCAACATGTGTTTCTGTACGGGAAAAAAGGATGTTGTCTTGCACTAATATGATCTGCCTGGACGATGTACTAAGCAAAGTTCATGAAAAATCGGAAGACCAGAAGGAGGTTGTGAACGAGTTTTTTTGGATTAATAATACCATCGATTACATGTTTGTCTTTAAATACTCATCTTTTAAATTTTAACTCCCTTAACCTATCTACAATGTCATTTTACATATCATCAATGCCATTTTTGTCCATGCTCTAAATATATTAGAGCAAAGACAAAAATAGCTACGAGGGGGGGTCAAAAAGTTCGCGGAATGGAGGGGATAGCGGGGGGTGGGGGACCTGCCGCAGGTAGTAACTAATGAGCAACTCTTTGTGAGTATATATGCCAAGTTTGAACCTGATTGTGTCAATAACCTTTGACCTGTCGTCGATCAAACAAGTGAATCCGGAAGAAAAACTTGAACATGGAAAAAATCGAGTTTCGTGCCGTCATAAAGTTCCTCACTAAGCAAGGAAAACCACCTCAGAAAATTTTGGAAGAAATGTTATCAGTATACGGGGACTCTTGCCCTGGGAAAACCATGGTGTACAAGTGGAATAGCCTTTTCAAGCAAGGCAGAGAGTCTCTTGAAGACGACCCTCGCTCAGGACGGCCGATTGAGGCCACCACCTCAAACATCGTTGAAAAAGTGGAGAATCTTATACTGGAGGATACTCGTTTGAAGAAGAAACAACTTGCAGAAATGGTTGGAGTATCACCTACAACCATTTTAAATATTCTACACGACAATCTTGGGATGTCAAAAGTCAGCGCAAGATGGGTGCCAAGAATGCTCACACCACCACAGAAACAGCTGCGCGTCGAGTATTCAAAGGAGTTTTTAGACCTCTGTAGCGCCGACAAGGAAGGAATTTTTGCAAGACTTGTTACTGCAGATGAAACTTGGGTTCATCATTATGAGCCTGAGTCGAAGCAAGAGTCTATGCAGTGGCATAAAAAGGGTCAGCCCCCCCCTAAGAAATACAGGGTGTCACAATCGGCTGGAAAAATCATGGCAACTGTTTTTTGGGATACAGAGGGTATTTTATTAATAGATTATAAAGATAAGGGTGTTTCTATAACGGGAGAATACTACGCTAATCTACTAAGACAATTAAAAGAAGCAATCAAGGAGAAAAGGCGGGGAAAGTTGACAAAGGGTGTGCTGCTTTTGCATGACAACGCACCGGTACACAAGAGCCGCGTTGCGATGGCTGCCCTTCATCACTGTGGCTTCGAAATGTTAAACCATCCTCCCTATAGTCCAGACTTAGCCCCCTGTGATTATTTTTTATTTCCCAAATTAAAAAAAGAGCTTCGGGGGAAGAAATTTTCCGATGATGAAGAAGTCAAGTCGGCGATTTCGGCCTATTTTGAGGACAAAGACAAATCATTTTTTTTCGACGGTATTAATAAGTTAATAGAGAGATCTGAAAAATGTATTCGACTTAAGGGGGAATATATTGAAAAAGAAAAATAGTACAGTATTTTATTTCACCCCCCTTCCCCTCCGTTCCGCGAACTTTTTGACCCCCCCTCGTAAATATTTTCCACACCTAAATTCTTGTCCCAGTGTAAACAATTTCTTATTGCTAAGTTTGCGGCTAATTATATTTTAACAATCCGTATCTGATCCATACTATTTACAATAATCCTAATAATATTACTCAGAAGTCAGAATCCTCTTTAACCCAAAAATTATAATCATCTGTCGGGAACCTGGTGGCCTGGTTGTTCATAAGTCATTGATCACCAATGAAAATTCGCTGTTTCCTCAGGGTTCTACTAGTTTAGTACGAGGATATACAGTAGCGATGTTAGGGTAGGGCGCGGTTGGGCGACCGCCCAGGGCGCCAGATACAAAGGGGCGACAGGGTGCGTTTTTGGGCAAGGGGGGGTCACAGATAATAATATATTTGAGATGGCCTTATAATGAGCCCTTTCATTTAATATATGACACAGTAAGGTTTGCAAAACGTTTTTTTTTAATTCCTAATTTGTCCCCCGAAAATGACACTTATTTAAAAAAAAAATTTGATTTGCACATATGTGTTTGGGTCATAGGATTACAACATTCTACCAAATTTCACCTGATTCGGTCCAGTATATTCGGAGCAAATTGGCTGTGACAGACGGACGGACAGACAGACGCACGAGTGATCCTATAAGGGATCCGTGTTTTCATTTTTTGTACGGAACCCTAATAAATATATAAATAGCGGCTGGTTAATGGCGGCAACTCCTAGACTCTTATTTGTATGCACCCCTATGAAATAAATCCTATAAAATTGAAGCCTAAGTCAGAGTCTGAATCGCAGTTGGGGGGGGGGGGGGGGAAGAAAGGCCGGCACTGAGGATATACATGTCCATATAGTAATACTATTATTTTTGAATGGTTTTGCTTGGTTCTGTATGTATTCACCTTACCAAATGCCTTTCCGCCACATGCATCTCATAGGGTTTAGAACTGAAGTTGATAAACATAAATAAATATATAGGGACAAATCACACTGATTAAGCTAGCCCCAAAGTATGTTTTTTAAACTTGTGTTATGTATGGAATATTCGTACTCAAAGATACTATATTTTATGTTAAATACATATTATAGATAAACATCCAAGACCCAGGACAATTTGAAAAAGGCCATTTTCCAATTTGCCCTAGCTGAGGATCAAACCCAGAACCTCCGGATTAGCAGTTCTGTGTTCGATCCTAAACATGAGAACATGCACGTCAAGACCAATAATAATAAGAAGATGGTAAGTTGTCCCCGTAGACGCCTGTAACATAAAATGTATCTCACACCGAAGAATTCTTCCTTTTGATGAACCTCATGTTCCATTTTCTTGGTATGGCAGTCGTTAGGCTATGTCTGATTCCTTAAAGCAGCTTGTAAAATCTGACACCAGTGACGGCCACATAAGAAAAATAAAAATAAATAGTGTAAAAAATTACTGTCGTCAATAGATAGCAATCATTAAGATCAAATCGACACAAGTTGTTTTTCGTTTGTGTAAGTGGCCAACACTAATGGCAGATTTTTCAAGCTGCCTAAGGCATCTGACATAGCTTGACGACACATCGTCATCATCCGAGCGTATTCCCGGCTGGATCCTCAGCGGTAACGCTTTAGAGCCCGGGGTCCGCTATCTAACCTATGTGATTTGACGAGGTTACTGATTTTTACTCATGGCTTGACGACTGTTAGTGTCTATAACTAGTTACCGCTATAATCAAGACAGAGCCTTTATGATCCAAAAAACAGCTATAAGAGCCATGGTAGGTATTCCGACTTGGGAGTCGTGTGAAGAGCACTTTGTCAAGTTAGGCATTTTGACTGTTCCGTGCTTGTACCTATATGTCCTTCTGACTGACTTCAAGAAAAAATGACACCAATAGAGACAAATAAGGAGAAACAGTTACGCGAAGAACTTCGGAGAATGGATCTGAAACATGGTACCATTCCCAAGTTGGAAATAGCGAAACACAATGCTCAGTACCAAGCATAGGGCTTACAACAAATTACCTAAAGAAATCAAATCTAGTCAAGACCTTAAGCCCTTAGCTTAAGCCCTTTAAGGGAAAGCTAAAAAAATATTTGTTAGACAAGTCTATGGAGTAGAAACTCCATAGACCAATATTTTAAGTGATTTAATATTAGATTGACCATTAAATATATTTTTTTTCTTGACATTGTTTTGAATAATTCAATTGTAGTATAAGTTATAACGATGTTGACATAAATGTTTTGTTTATTTTATATTGTTACTTAATTAAATTTTAAAGATGTTAGTTATAGCTATAGCTATATTCCGACACAATGTACTTATATTGTTTTAAGGAAATAAATAAATGAAATGAAACTGTCTGTATAATAATGTCGCTTATAACTTGATACGCTGCTGCCGTTCACTGGTACCTTTTTACGACACCTTCAAAATAGGAAAGGGGTGGTGATAGGTATGTGGTATTTAACTCTGCCGTCAGCCGTCACAAAACGGCCAATCTAGTAGCCGTTTTTAAAGGAAACTGATGGGTACACAACTTTTCAACAATAAAAAAGTCAGTTGATACTGATCTGTCATCTTTACTGGTGAGAAAATAAGATACACTATCAATCGGAGTTGACATAGACCGACCACGTGAAGTAAATAAATAAATATATAGGAACAAATCACACTGAGCTAGCCCCAAAGTAAGTTTACCTAAACTTGTGTCATGGGATACTAATAAAGGCCCATTTACACGGTGCAAGTTTCATGCCTGTTGCATACAATTAAATTGAAGCAATAGAAAACTTGCATGGTCTAAACAGAACGTCAGCCATACAAATCATTTATTGCTTCAATAAATTTGTATGCAACAGGCCAGAAACTTGCACTGTGTAAATGGGCCTTAAATATACAAAGTGGAAGGGACATAGGTACCCGTAGTAAATCGAAGCACGGTTTATACTAGATCATTATAGTTTAATGAAATAAAAATAAAAAACCGGTCAAGTGCGAGTCGGACTCGCGCACCGAGGGTTCCGTACAAACCTGCAAGGTTTAGTATTTGGTATGAATTTCAATTTAATACCTCTACGCGTTTATGAGGAAATGGGTAGTAAGTTTAAAATTATTAAAAAAATATATATTATGTGATGTAACTAAAAATTTATGGTTTTCGTAATTTTTCCTTTATCTATGCTATAAGACGTTGCTTCGTACCAAATTTCAAGATTCTGAGTTCACGGGAAGCACCCTGTAGGTTTTGATTCCCTTGCAAGTGTCGAAAATTTGCGGCATAAACGGCTGTATCTTTTGATTGCGTTGGCTTAGAAGTTTGATTTTTTCACAGCTTTAAGGGACAGTAGACCTGAGTAATTGATATAAATTTCAGCTTCATACCTCCACGCGTTCCTGAGAAAAAGGGTCTTGATAGACGGACGGACGGACGGACAGACGGACGTTTTTTCCTTTTGAGGTACGGAACCCTAAAAACAGCCAAAAAGCAACAACATAATTCGGTATTTCCATACAAAAGTGCAGCCGCCCGGGGATTGTATGGGAATGTCGAATTTTTTATTTTATTTTCGCGGTTATTTTAATTTAATTACACTTTAGTGATCTAGTATAGCCCGTGGTTCGATTTATTACGGGTATGTCCCTTCCATATTGTATATATATAAACAACAAAGACACAGGACAATTTGAAGTGAGACATCCAAGTGCGGACCACCCCTGGGGTAGCTTTACTTGTGAAAGCGTAGGCGTACTCCCGCTGAGCTCCTTAAAACATTAATTTACATAGACGAGGGCAGAGATAGCGATACAGAAAGAGAGGTAGACCGAGGACGAGATGGGCAGACGATTTGCGTGCATTTGACAAAGACTGGAAAGTGAAGAAGAAGACGTGCGTGTTCCACCTTAGACCTCATCTTAGCTTCCCATCAGGCTAGATAGAGGTCAAACGCACTCAAATCACTAATAAAAAAAAGAAGACCAAGAATAGGGAATCATGGAGGAAAGAGGGGAGGCCTTTACCCAGTAGGGCATAGATGGATAATAAAAAAAATTGAGGGCAGCACCGGTTATCGTGAAAATCCTTATAAAAATGAATTTTCTAATTAAAATTAAGTACTAAAATCGCCGAATGCAGATTAAATTAGTGTTTGATTAAGAAGTTATGAGCATATTATAGTTTTTAATGGCATAATAAAGGGCTAGAGTGACCGATTCCGAGTGAACAATCGTTATATTTCACATAATGATTCGTACAGTGACTTTCGGTCTCTTAATTTTCTATATCGCCGGCGGTACTGCGATGCAATGTAAGTATTACCTTTACCCGACTACGGCGCAGCCAAAATTAAGGATAAGTGCCTTGCCGGTTTGTATGTTTATCTGTTTTTTCGTATCTTTAATCATATCCATTATACCTACCTTGACAAATAAGGTATCGTTGGAAGCGTCTTAGCTGTTTGGTTGTGACGTCACAGTTAATTCAATATGATGCCCTCTACAGGCAATAAAGTAGGTAATGAACTAAAAAAATACCGCGTTGGGTACTTATCAAATGAATGGGTTTAATTAGCACATTTTAAATATATATTATTAGCTACATATTTTTTTCTGTAGAATGACTCGAAAATATCTGTACAGGTTTTTTTTTAAATTTCTAACGTGAAAACTTACTTTATGCTAGTTTAAAATACTCGCATCCATTTCAAAAATAGCTTTTCTTTCGTTTTTTGTTTAGGCCCTTATCAATTCATAAGCATGCCATTTGGATCGTTTTCTTCTTTCATAAATAAACTAAATAGTAGATATTTAAAACATTCAGATTTAACTATGCCTGAAACAAGTATTTTAATTCCTATTGAGAACCTTTTTTGCTTCCCGACGTTTCAACTAAGTTGTTGACTAACCATACAACTCCGTCGAAACGTCGGGAATATTTGTGACATTTGGGGTTCTGACATTTTGTGAACGCGACAGTGAAATCGTGTGTGCCCACTGAAAAGGTAGAGGGCCCCTGCCATCGTTGCGTCTGTGGGTTGGACGGGTTATACCACTGCCAGCCTAGATCGCAGTGCATCGAGGATAAATCGGGTGAGAAAATTAATATGTACCTATATATATCTAAAGCACAACATGCAATTGATACTCGTACACTATAAGCCAATCTATAAAAGCCTAGGTATAATTTTATATTTTGTCTGTATTGAATTAGGTATAGAAAGAGAGTAATTAGCCGAAACTATATATCTAACAAAAAATCTTACTAAAATCACATATATACAAATAAAAATGATAACTCAATGATTCTAAGTACCTATTGGAAATATTGAAAGAAACCACATACAAGTCATTTTAAGTATAAAGTTAATACAAGCATTATTTTTAACCGACTTCAAAAAAGGAGGAATTTGTCAGAATCTTTTGGTTTTTTTTATGTATGTTCCCCGATTACTCGAGGACGCCTGGACCGATTTAGAAAATTATTTATTTGTTTGAAAGGGTATATTTTCCAGGTGGTCCCATAGAAATTGTATTAAAATCGGTTGTCGTTTAAACGAAAATAACTAGAAAAAATATGTCGTCAAGTATACAATTGTATGAATATTTAGCTTTTCTGGTGTTGAAGTCGGCTTTTTCTTTTGGAAAAATATCAATAATTATTTGTTTGTCAAGGAATAGCGAGGCGTGACCAAAACTCCGTTCAATTATTATTTAAAAATTGTAAAACATTGACGTCAACATTATATTCACAGAAATAAACCTCATTCTCCGTCAGAGGCAATGCGAACCTCACGCTTCGTACCACGGAGAAAACATCATCTGCACATGCAACGAAAAAGGACTATGGAAATCAAAAACTTGCTATGAAACTTTTAACCACATCAGACCCACAAATCTCATCAGCCGATCCTTATTAAGATCGAAAACCTCTTGCGCCCCCAAGCATCTATATTTAATCGACTGCAACATCTGCTCCTGTGGAACTGATGGGAAATTCAGCGCTTGCACCACAAGAAAATGCATCCAAGGCCATAAGATAGACAAATGTGAACATGGAGACATACTGAGAAGACCAGATGAGTTATGTTCTTGTAGTGATATCAACTATTACATAGATAGACTCTGCGTTAACGTAGTCAATCGTAAAATCCAGCCAATTAAAAGAGAAAAGATAGAAGTTTTAGTTCAAGATAAGTTAAGTAAGAGAAGCACGCCTTTAAATGATGGAGAATGTGAACAAAACGAAATTTCTACAGTTGATTGCAACAAATGTTTTTGCGTGGAGGGTCTTTGGGCTTGTCATGGGAAGAAATGTTCTCCTGAGCACTACATGAAAAGACTACATTTGCGAGACCGTAAGAAGGATTTCTTAAACTTACCAGAGGTTTTAAGTAGAAACGTAACATGTATTCCGGAGAAGAATTATCGCCATAAATGCAACACGTGTTTCTGTACAGAAAAAAGGATGTTGTCTTGCACAAATATGATCTGCCTGGACGATGTAGTAAGCAAAGTTCATTAAAAAATCGGATTACAAAACATCGATTACAAGTTTGTCTTTAAATACTCGTCTTTTTAATTTTAACCCCTTAACCTATCTACAATGTTATATTAGAGCAATGACAAAATATTTTCTACACGAAAAGCTTGTCCCAGTGAAACCAATTCCTCATTGCCAAGTTTGTCTACGCTAATTACATTTTAAGTATATTTTGACAATCCGCATTTGATTCATATTATTTATAATAATCCTATAATATTACTCAGAACTCAGAATCCTCTTGAACCCAAAAATCATAATCTTTCGTCGGGAACCTGGTGGTGCAGTGGTCCACAAGTCATAGATCACCAATAAAAAGTCACTGTTTCCATTAGTTCATCATATAAGTATGACTACGAAGATATACCTCTACATGTCCTTGTCACCTATTATTTTTGAATGGTTTTACTTGGTACTGTATGTACCTATTCACCTTAACAAACGTGTTTCTGCCATATAATGTCAAAGGGTTTTGAAACTGAAGTTGATAAACATGCACAAGGCATCTGATGGTAACTTGTTCCCGTAGACGTA
The DNA here is from genome assembly GCA_963576875.1 of Acrobasis repandana. Lineage (NCBI taxonomy): Eukaryota > Metazoa > Arthropoda > Insecta > Lepidoptera > Pyralidae > Acrobasis > Acrobasis repandana. The sequence continues at coordinate 9,741,571 of OY756238.1, forward strand.
AAATATATTTCACGCAGAAGAGTTCTGCTTTTGAAAAACCTCATGTTCCATGTTCTAGTTCCCTCGAAAACCATTAAATGCGACTGGAGCTTCTACAAACTGTCCGGTTACTGAACATTTAATGTGAAAATTTATTTCGATTAAGTCCCATAATATCTCGTAGTCCTATAGAAAAAAGTTTTTCAAAATATTCTCTCTTTATGGTCATCATCATCATCAATAAATTTAAGAACTATGTCTTTGTCGTTGGAGAATTTTCCATGTCTCCCTATTTTCGGCAAAATTTTTGACCCGTTATACGATACGGTTTCTTTTTATTTACTTCATTCATGAAAGATCTTCGTCCAAACATCTTCGTCTATAGACACGGGTTTTAAGGTTTTGTCAATGTAAGTAACATTGTAGATCATTGAACTTTTTAGCAAATGTGTCAATGTCGGGCGGGCTGCCCGAGATCCACGACGGGGAACCTTGCGAAGAAGGCAAGCTGTACCGCAAGCAGTGCAACATATGCCGCTGTACGCTGCACAAGGCTCTCAAATGCACCACTAAGCTATGTCTGCAGGACCATCATTTGAAGAAAATGGAAAAAGTACGTTTTAGTTGTTGCCTCTACGTCAAGAGAATCGTTAAGATATATTTGTCGTGTCACCTATTCTATACTAACTATATGAACGTGTCCCGTTGTACTGTTACTTTACACGGCGTTATCTAGATGTATGGCAGCACATAGCCTGACTGGCTTGTCGTTCTCGCTTTTATACCGCTAACGCAAAAAGACGGGTGTTATAAATTTGACGTGTTTATCGGTACGTGTATTTGTCTTTGTGTCTGTCTGTATCTGTAGTAACTTCCGAACGGATAATGCTATTTTAAAGTAGTTTCCTGTTTGTTTATCAATTAAATCACCTTTACTCGATAAAAGCGTTTTGTTGTTTTTTGTATTTGGGTTGGATCTCATCTATCAGCACGGAACAGCACTTTCCTATGCTGCTATCCTTTTCTATCGCTCTCTCTCGCTTTGCAAATTACTTTTCTGAGCGACAGAAAAGGATAGCAGCATAGGAAAGTGCTGTTCCGTGCTGATAGATGAGATCCAACCCTTATATTACTTTTTTGACACAGTTACGACTATCTTCGCAAGCAAAGCCCAAATTTGATCTGCCCGACTTGCCGAGTGGCCTGTGCGTGGTAGGCAAGTTCTACAAGAAGGGTTGCCGAAAATGCTACTGCGAACACGACCAGAAAGCTGTCTGTGCTGCGGGACCCGTGGGCCCCAAGTGTAAACTGGAAATTAAATGTAAGTACCTATCATATTTATTTTAACTCTCCCACGGGTCGTTACGACTAAGAGAGGTACATTCAATACAATTCAAAATATCTTTATTATCATGAATATTTATAATATTTGTTAAATAATAGAATTTTTTTTGCACAAAAAATATTTAACTTCTTTCACATCATCATTTTTGTTTAGCTTGTATTTACTAAGTATCCTTCTACGACATACACGGCAAGACGTGGAGTAGTCCTATTCTACTCTGCCGGGAACCACACGGCTCACACATAATTGATAGGTAAGTATTTTTCAGCCTACAGAGAAGCTACCCCCGACGACTACGGCGTAAAAACAAAAAACCTCGACTTGACCAAGCTGCCGTCGCTGCCCAACATCTCCACTAAGTGCGACCCTGGCCTCACTTACAGGGTGGACTGCAATGTGTGCATCTGCCTGGCCAATAAGAACCTCCTGTGTACTTCTAAACTTTGCTTGAGTATTGATGATATGAATAGATTAGAGGCGAAGAGACGATCAGGTAACTTACGAACGTATAGGCTTAATAATGTGTCCTTCAAAATCAAAATCAAATATTTATTCAGTAATAAGGCCTTTGCAGGCACTTTTACACGTCAATAATTATAGTGTACATTACGTGTAATGTTTATTTATATTTAAATTATTATTTTTTTGTTCAAAAGCTACCGATACTAGCGTTTTGAAACGACCTCAAAGAAACTCATTTACACAGTATTGGTCGCCTACGTGCCTGAAGGGCATTGTTAGTTTACAAAGATATTATGCCTAATACAATGTTATCACAACATAATATGTATAGCTTGCGAACGAGTGCCAATTTATAGAAATAAGTTATTCTTCTTCTTCACATTTTAAGCCGGAATACGAAGAGAACTGTCGAAACTTCATGTACTTCTGTTCACTAGAACTTTGACCTGAAGTGATTCTAAGCGTTAAAACATTTTTTGTAGGTTTGTTCAGATATTTCACAAATTGCCCTCCTTCTTAAAATTTTAAAATAAATCAATATACCATTTTTTTAAATGTTAAGAAATTATATGTAATAATTATTTTTCTTCCAAAACTCTGAGAATATAAATTGAGGCAAAAATATTTTTACTCAAAAATATTATAGTATTGTGATTCCAAAGGTCCCGCCTTCTTCATTTTCGATACAAAAAAATAGTTTTATTTTAATCTACATTCCGCGTTCATTCTCCGCTCCCGCTTCACAGTCAAACGAAATATGTAAAAGCATGCGGGGTGCTTTGCGAATCGCCCCGCTCATCCCCTCAGAGTCTCTTCGTATTCCGTTTTGTGCTTCTTCAAAGCCTGGGTGAGATTTTTCGGCTTTTGCTTTTCCAAAGATGATAATGTCGATGGTCAAGTAAGGATGTTGATATGGAGAAGAAAAAACCAAAAAACCGGCAACATTAAAACGTGGAGCTCGGTGGCTCGGTGGGCATACGCATTGCTTTCGCAGCAACCCCGGTACTTGAATGGACCCGACCATAAGAGTCATAAAAATTTCTCAACTTCGACCGTGCTTCGGAAGGCACGCAAAGCCCCGGCTGTCATTATTATATGGCAGTCGTCAAGCTACGTCAGATTGGTCTGGTTACCTGGATGATCTTTTCATAGGCACCAAAAAATGAAAAGTTCTCATAGAATCGTCACCGGACTACGCGTGTACGACGCCAAGTTTTAATTTATTTGACTACAATGGTACAAAAGGTGAACTTAACGCTAATGCATTATCTACCAGTCAACCTTTAGGAAAAACAGAAATTAATTTATTTACAATAGGCGCTTAAAGATAAACTATTTATAATTTACATTTTTTTTAATTCTTATGTTTTTCTTCTAGGACTGCCATGCGGCGGCAAAGAAAATGATCCTGAAGACCCCTGCATGAAATGTCGATGCGTCAACGACAAGGTCATCTGCGAAGCTCTGAAGAACTGCGACGTACCGGCCAGGAGGACCCGCCTGCACGGGGACGTGTCCCCCGATAAGCCACGCTACCCCAAGACCCTCGAACTCACACAGGAATGCGTGCCGCATTCAGTTTATAAGTATGACCTAAGTGTCTTACAGAGTTTTACAGAAAGGCGAAATAATTCTAGCTCAGTCTGTGGTATCATCAACAGATCTTGTTTAGTCTCCACTGCAGGAACACGACCCTCTCTGTGCTACCAGAGCCATAAATATGCCAAAGCAGCCAGAGAATTTGGCCTACACTCTCCACGCTGTCCAGACGGGTTGGAGAGGTCTCATTGATGTGTATAAGCTTTGTTTAGCTTGTGTTTCATAAGTCGCCTTCTACGACATCCACGGGAATACTTAGAGTGGTCCCATTCTTCTCTGTCGGGAAACACACGGCTATACCATGAACCACACGGCTAAACGAGTTTGTGGTATACTTACAACAAATAAAAATAAAAGATAGAATAGGCTATTCAAGCACTTTTATAATTTTATATTTTATTTATTGTTGAAATATCTGTACTTTTCGTGTAATCGTCGAAGAAGAGATAGAAACATTTTCTTTAACAAGCGGTCATTCGAACAATACTGAAAATATTGTGCAACGATAACAATGTTCCAATTAAAATTCCTAGTTTGATTGAATTGAATTTATACAAGCAATTATTAAAAAAAAAATTTTAAAACAAGCTTTTATCGAAGACATTTAACTAAAAAATTTAAAGTGCTCCTCAATACACTCGGTGAAATTATCACAGAGATCACTTTCGGCTCTATCATGAAAACAAGTCATTGGTACCATAATATCTCATTGTCGCCCAACTTACTAATAAGTATGTGAAGTAGTGGATCTAATTTAGCTTGCAAGATTTGATTACGGACGCACAGACAACGGGACGGGTGAAACTAAATCATCATTCATTTCATCATTTCAGCCGCATAAGGTCCACTGCTGGACATAGGCCTCTCCCAAGGATTTCCAAAATGACCGATCTAGAGCGGCCTGCGTCCAGCGCTTTCCAGCGACCTTAGTCAGATCGTCTGACCACCTTGTGGGTGGGTGTCCAACGCTTCGCTTGCCAGTACGTGGTCGCCATTCGAGAACCTTTCTGCCCCATCGGCCATCGGTTCGTCGCGCTATGTGTCCCGCCCACTGCCACTTCAACGAGCTAATCCGTTGGGCTATATCAGTGGCTTTTGTTCTCCTACGAATTTCCTCATTTCTGATTCGATCACGTAGAGAAACACCGAGCATAGCCCTCTCCATAGCGCGTTGAGCGACCTTGAGCCTTCTTATGAGACCCATAGTAAGGGACCACGTTTCAGAGCCGTAAGTCATCACTGGTAACACACATTGATTATACACTTTAGTCTTGAGGCACTGAGGTATTTTGGACGAGAAGACGCTGCGTAGCTTCCCGAACGCTGCCCAACCGAGTCGGATTCGTCGAAAGACCTCTTCCTCGAAGCTGGAACTTCCTGCCTGGATCAATTGACCCAGGTAGATATATTGGTCTACAACTTCGAGGGTGGAGCTCCCAACACAAACAGGTAGGGGCGCGACATGGACATTCAACATTACTTTCGTTTTGTCCATGTTCATTTTGAGGCCCACCTGTTGGGAAACTCGATTAAGGTCTCCGAGCATGGTGCTTAAGTCTTCCATGGATTCTGCAATGACAACGATATCGTCGGCAAATCGAAGGTGAGTGATATACTCGCCATTGATGTTGATGCCAAGTCCTTCCCATTCCAGAAGCTTGAAGGCATCTTCCATTGCAGCGGTGAACAGTTTCGGAGATATAACGTCTCCCTGTCTCACACCCCTTTGCAGTGGGATAGCCCTCGTGCACTGCTCCTGTACTCGGACTGACATAGTGGCGTTACTGTACAAACACTTCAACACTTCGATATACCGATAGTCAATACGGCATCGCTGGAGAGACTGAAGCACGGCCCATATTTCGATCGAATCGAAGGCTTTTTCATAGTCCACAAACCCCAAGCATAACGGCCGGTTATACTCCCTCGTCTTCTCTATAACCTGCCGCAGCGTGTGGATGTGGTCTATGGTACTAAAGCCTTTACGGAAACCGGCTTGTTCGGGAGGCTGGAAGGTATCAAACCTGTTTGCGAGACGATTCGTGATGACCCTCGAAAACAACTTATATATATGACTCAGAAGCGTGATAGGCCTATAGTTCTTCAATAGAGCGTTATCTCCCTTTTTGAAGAACAGGACCACCACGCCCCTGTGCCACGCTTCTGGCGTTACGCCCTCGAGCAGAACGGAATTAAAGAGCCTCTGAAGGACTTTCAGTACCGGCGTTCCGCCCGCTTTCAGAAGCTCTGCTGTGATTCCATCCTCGCCCGGCGCCTTGTTGTTTTTTAACTGTTTGAGGGCCATCCTAATCTCGTACAGGCTGATGTCCGGGATATCTTCAGTATAGTGTCGGGTCAGCTTGGCTCTTGGGTCTTTAGCCAATTGTCCGCTGGGTTTTGCAACTGAGGTGTATAACTGTCCATAAAACCTCTCGATCTCTGCCAAAACTCCTTCCTTTGTCGACACCACGCCACCGGCCTCTGTCTTCAGCTTCATCAATCGGCTTTGCCCAACCGACGTAGCTCTTGCGAACACTTTGGAGCCTTTGTTTTGCTCTATCGTCTCCTTAATACATTTGGTATTAAAGGAGCGGATGTCGTGTCGCAAGGACTTTTGTATACGTCTGTTGAGCTGCCGATATGATTTAGCGTCTTCAGAGGTGTGCAGCGGCCTGGATCGTCGTTCTGCCATCAAGTCTAGGGTCTGTGTAGAAATTTTTTGAGGTTTGCGTTTGGGGTGGGACTTAAAAACCTTCGATCCCACCGCTTGGACAGCTTCTACAAACCCTTGGTTTATCTCGTCCACTGTAACGCAATCCTGTAGGCCTTCAAAGCGATTGGACAGTTCAAGCCGGAAGCTTTCGGAGTTTTCAATTTGGACCTGTGACGGTCGGAGCGTCGACTTCATCAGTCGCGACCTTTCGACTTTGAGACAAATATTCACGATGCCTCTTAATATTCGGTGATCGCTCCCGGTTTTAATCCGATTGATCACTGAAACATCGTTGAATATTCGTCTCTTCGTCGTTAGGATGAAGTCGATTTCGTTTTTAACAGGGGGCTGATTCTTCTTTCCTGGACCCATCCAGGTCCATTTTCTTTGCGGTGGCTTTTGGAAGAAAGAGTTCATCGCAAAGAGTCCCTCTTTCTCCAGAAAATCAGCCAGCCTACGTCCCCTGTCATTTCGTACTCCGTATCCGAAGTTTCCCAGCCTAAACTCTCCATCGCCTCGCTTGCCCAGTTTTGCGTTGAAGTCCCCCATAACAACCGTAAAATAGGTTTCAGAAGAATGTATGGCCCTACTAATGTCCTCATACACCTCATCCACCTCTTCATCGGAGTGATCCTCAGCTGGCATATATACCTGGATGACCTTCAGCGAGTATCTTTTCGATACTCTGAGTATCAGGTATATTACCCTGCTAGAAACACTCTCAATGGTTATTACGTTGTTTATGAGGGACCTGTGGACGAGAAACCCGACACCATGCTGGGACTTCTTTTTGTCTCCTTCTCGGTGATAGAGTAGGTTACCAGATTCAAGGGTTGTCGTGCCCTCACCCTCTCTACGGACTTCAGACAACCCCACTATGTCCCACCGTAACCTACTCATTTCCTCTTCCACCTCAGCTAGTTTCTCGTCTGTCCTCAGAGTGCGTACGTTGTGTGTTACCAGGGCCAGTCGTTGACGGGAGTGGTAGCCGGATCTCTGCCGGAGATTCTTCGCACCCCCTGCCCCGCCGTTACCATGACCGCTACCGGAGCCAGGAATAACGGGGCTGCCGGGGACTGGGGGCCTGGGTTTTTTTGAATTTTCCATTAGGAGGTAATTGGCCTTAAAACGCCGCGCTGGCCATTGCGAGTTGGCGAGTCCACGCTTTCTAAGGGTATTTAGTCCCTTATGGCTTGCGGTAGCCACTTGGATCGGGTTGTTGCCGCCCGATATTCGGCATAAACATTTTACGACTGGGTAGGTCACTTCCAGCCAACCCTCCTCCTTTCTCATCCGGGCTTGGGACCGGCAACGGCGGAGTTTAAACTAAATATATAATTGAAATTGACTCGAAAAATCAATATCTATACAAGATTTTTTTATTTTTTATTTAATTTATTGCACTATAAAACCTTCGTCAAAAAGTGTACAAAAGGTATCCACAACATGCTTCGTCAAAAGTTGTACTTACATAGTTACAAATAAATATATCTGTATAAATATATCAAACTGTTGATATAAACGGCGTAAAATCACACGGGTCTAATGTGAAAATGGGCGTTCCCCAAGGTTCAATTCTAGGACCGTTCCTTTTCTTAGTTTATGTCAATGACTTGCCTTACATGGTTGAGAAAGAGGCTGACATGGTGCTGTTTGCTGATGACACCTCGCTAATATTTAAAATAGATCGACATAACAGTGATGCTAGCGCGGTGAACAGCACCTTATCTTTAATTTCTGATTGGTTTTCGGCCAATAACCTCATGTTAAATGCGAACAAGACCCAATGCATTCGATTCTCTCTTCCTAATGTGAATCAAGCCTGCGTTGACATACTAATTAATGGCCAGAAACTTGATCTGGTTGAAAGTACTACCTTTTTAGGAATCACAATTGATTCGAAACTTCAATGGGGCGCTCATATAACTAAACTTTCTAATAGGCTTAGCTCTGCGGCTTACGCTGTTAGGAGAATAAGACAATTGACAGATGTAGCAACTGCTAGACAAGTCTACTTTAGTTACTTTCACAGTCTAATGTCTTACGGGATACTTCTATGGGGGAGTGCAGCCGACATTCAGACTATTTTTCTTTTACAAAAAAGAGCAATTCGTGTTATTTACGGTTTAGGATCGAGAGACTCACTGAGGGAATTATTCAAGGAAATAGGTATACTTACTTTTGCATCACAATTCATATTTGAAAATATAATGTATGTAAGGAAAAATATTTCCATGTTGAATAAAGTAAGTGATTTTACAGATAGAAATTTACGTAATAAGAATGACTTAGTTAGCCCGTATTACAGGCTGAATACAGTCAGTAAGTCTTTTATGGGGAAGTGTATACTTTTTTATAATAAATTGTCAGAATCGGTCCTTGATATGCCAGACAGAAAATTCAAAGCTTATGTAAAGAAAGTACTTTGTGAGAAGGCTTATTATAGGACCGATGACTATCTTAAAGACAAAAAGGTCTGGCTTGAGCTTGGCGCGGGTCCCTCTTAAAGGTTTGTATACTTAGACATGTCATAATTTAGGTACATTGGTACATACTAAATTTACAAATTGACATTATTTTAAATTTCGTAATTCTTATAATTCAATTTAATTATGACATAATAAACAATGTAATCTCCATCTATATAACTAATTTTAAGTTTTTAGTTTGTTAGTTGACGTCTTTGGAGAAAACGTGCAGTGCAGTTTGTTGCCGCTTCTTCTGCACTTGCGCCTAGGAAGCGGCGTAAACTTAGCTTTAAGTAACGATTTGACGTCAACATTTGTGCAAAACAAAACAAAGTGACTATTATTAAGAGATATTATAAATATCCTATGATAATAAAGATATTTTGAATTGAATTTTGAATATCCGCAACATGCTTCGTCAAAATAACAAGATTATCGACTTATTAATACTTATACTTACATCTTTTTAACCGACTTCAAAAAAGGAAGAGGTTTTCAATTTTATTAAACTCAGTTGTGTGGTTTATTTTTTAAACGAAAATAACTAGAAATACAATTGTTTGCTGGTATTAAAGTCGGGTTTTTGTTTTAAAAGATATCAATAATTATTTTTCAAATACTTGTTCCAGGATCAACTGCAACAGATGTTACTGTCAAGAAGACGGAGCCCTTCGCTGCACATCCATGACATGCTTGAACTACGTCCAGGCTCGTACTCTACAAGCATTAGTTGAATAAAATTAGTTGAACTTTAATTACAATATATGAATTTTCGCCTGCGACGTTACAGGGATGCGAGGGGAGGCAGAGCGCGTATTTACAAACAGTGACATTCCAGACGCATTCTCGGCTAAGGTGGGCTTGCTAGGAAACGATTGTAGTAGTTCTATGACCAGCTACCTGCATAACGTCAACTCTACACGCTACACTGAATTGGCAGCGATGCGACGTACAGTTTTATAACAAGGCATTACAAACTTTATGCACAATGTATAAAGTTTATAATGTCTTGTTATTAAACTTCTCATCGCCGTAGGCTTGAAACTACGTCAAGCGGACGCCCGCGTCGGTTTCAGTCCGTCTCTGTCACAAACCCTATGTGCGATAGAGATAGCTGAAACCGTCGCGGGTCACGTGTCTCTGTCAGACGTAGATTTTGTTTGTTGTGAGAGACGGACTGAACCCGTCACGGGTTTCTGCTTAATGCAGTTTCAAGCCTTAGTGCAAAACTTATTTAATGATTTTGAAGTTTTCTTTTCTACTTCATACGGTTTTTGGGCTATTAATACGCATATGATTATTAGAGAAAATCTAGAAGAAGTAAAAGTCGCGAAACGGGCCCTGGGCTCCGAAGCTGCTTAGGTTAGAAGATGAATTAAATCAAAAGAAGATGAAAAAAACGTCCTAATGAATATACCTATGCGTTTCACGGCCGGTTGTTATACAAATCGTTTAAACACACTGTTCCGGCTATTTCTTTTCTACTTCGCAAGTTCTTCCGTATCATAGTTCCGTATACCATTGATATTGCATATTATATTTGGAGAAAACAGTTTGGAGGGAAAACGCACCCCAGGCTCCGAGCACAGCTGAGGGAGGATGCACCTGGAAACGCGCTAGGATGTAAGAAAAAATAAAGAATATATATTCGTTTCACCTCCTTTCAACTCCACTTCTTTGTAGCATTGCAAGCAAAAATTTTAATTGGAAAAAGATTTCATGTTGTCTGCTGAGTAAATTGCTTCTGTAAACGATGTAGGCTATGAATACTGGACATTGATTTAGATTTATTGATTTTTCAATTGAAATATATTATTGCATTGTCAGAATGTTTTTTTACAACCTATCTTTTACCTCTTGCATTGTCATATTTTTTACAATCTACCTTTTACCTCCGCATACCTCGTAAGGATTAGTAACGTGATAGTATGTTCGCACCTAGCCGCATGATGATGACAGAGTAGAATACAGTTTATTACCACTCCATTTCTCTCCCATGGATGTCGTAAGAGGCGACTAAGACATGTAAAAGGCAACGGGCAGCAGCGTACCCTGTTTTTCCACAGGGTACAAGATCTTCATACCATATATCTACTGCTATAATGTTAATCACTACGCTTGGTGATTATCGGCAAATATTCTCTTTATAAGGCATATAGTGGACTACAGGTCTCATAAAGAGTAGATAGGCCTTAGTTCTTATAGGCCTATATCATAGACGAACAAATACTAGAAGACTGACAACCCTCTGCTAAAAAGCCAACCGTCAAATGTAACTGAGAAGAGCTGTACTACTCCTAGGTACTCTCAATCGTCTAGATTGCATTTTTCTGCATTTATATTGGTTTAAATTGACCTGGCTGGGTTCGATCCCCAGCCAGGTCAATTTGGAAAATGGCCTTTTTCAAATTTTCCTGGGTCTTGGGTGTTTATTTATATATGTATTTATTATAAAATATAGTATCGTTGAGTTAGTATCCCATAACACAAGTTTAAAACTTACTTTGGGGCTAGCTCAATCAGTGTGATTTGTCCTTATATATTTATTTACTAGCTGTGACCGCGACTTCGTTCGCGTGGTTGTCGGAATGTTATATAGCCTAAAGCCTTCCTCTATAAATGGACTACCCAACAAAAAAAGAATTTTTCAAATCGGACCATTAGTTCCTGAGATTAGCGCGTTCAAACAAACAAACAAACAAACAAACAAACAAACAAACAAACAAACAAACAAACAAACAAACAAACAAACAAACAAACAAACAAACAAACAAACAAACAAACAAACAAACAAACAAACAAACAAACAAACAAACAAACAAACAAACAAACAAACAAACAAACAAACAAACAAACAAACAAACAAACAAACAAACAAACAAACAAACAAACAAACAAACAAACAAACAAACAAACAAACAAACAAACAAACAAACTCTTCCGCTTTATGATATTAGTATAGATTTATTTATTTATATAAAAGGGTCATAAAACAAATAAGTCGCGCTTTTAGCAAGATGGTTATATTGATCCAACTGCAACAAAGTGTCAGTGTGGTCACAACGCGCAGGCTATTTCATGAAATCAAATATTTATTCAGTAATTAGGCCTTTGCAGGCACTTTTACACGTCAATAATTTTAGTGTACATTACTCGTAATGTTTGTTTTGGTACGGAACCCTAAATACGAAGACGAGCTGACCAGTACCCCACTGGCGGCAGTCAGGCCGGCACCCATTTTCGAGTTAACTCGTGGATCGGTAGCCATCGCTGAATTCAACCATCCAGTCTATCGTGCCCCACCAGCTGCCAGCATGACATATATGAGCCTCCATACAACGCTGTGAAAGTGGCAACCTATCGAGGGATTTTTTTAAAAAAGTTTTAAACATATGTAGAAGAAGAAGCTAGATGCCTTAGATATAAAATAGGAATACGATATTGCCAGGTTGCTATGCTAGCCCATATGCCTTTTATAGATAGATGAATGTAGGTATTTTATCTACATAGAGTATACCACTTATATAATACAATCACGATGGTACCTTATCCATTCAAGCATATAATTGTCCCTATACACGTGTTTTTTAATTTTTACGGAAATTTACTCCCAATCATTTGGTACATATTGATTGGAATTATAATTGACTTTTTTACGACCCTTCCCCTTATATAATGCAAGAAATAAAAAGCAACGAATGAAATTACGGGATTTATTAGCTCGCACGCATATCAGGCGTGAAATTAGACTTTGAAAACGAATAAAGTATATTTTAAATACAGTTAGAACATGTCGGCGAAAATTGCATTTCTAACATTAATCTCACAATTTCTTCTGTATTCAGTTGCCAGCCGTAAGTACTCCATATATCTTCTTTAGAATTTCATTTTGGCCAATTGTAATTTTTGCTTCGCTCTAGGTGCGTGCGTCCCGTATTCACATTATCTCGAGAATGGAAGAATTTGCGAGTGTGATAGTAACGGTCAGTTGAACGAAACCAACTGCCACTTGATTGGCCGCCGCCGGCAGATGTGCCCGTCGGGCCAGATCATCTGGCAGGGCTGCAACCAGTGCATATGCCAGGAGAATGGACAACTTTCTTGCACTAGCTCAATATGCCCTGAGGATATGACCAAGCAAAACCATGCATCTTCTTCTGATGTAAGGATTGAAAGCCCTTCAGCCACAGAGAATTCAAGGAGTTGGTGTACCCCATACAGACCTTACTATGTTAACTGCAGCATCTGTATTTGCCCTCCTTCGGCGCAGCTCTCCGAAGCCAAGTGTGCTAAAGACCAATACTGTAAATTGGAAGAATCATCATCTTTAAACCGACTGGTGTCAGGAAAAAACGTCTGTATACCAAACGTTATGTACCTTTTCCCCTGTCTTCAATGCTTGTGTTCAGATGGAGGATATTTCTCGTTGGATAAATGTGTAGCAACCTGTCACAGCGAGCATCAGACGCATGAGTCCTGCTCGCCCAGGACTTTCTTCAAGAAAGACTGCAACGTCTGCTGGTGCCCTGATGAGGGTGTAGTCGATGATAAATTCTGCACTCACGTCACATGCAACAAAACCTCGACATTCCGCATGCTTCAGGTTGCGAGAAGACACACGAACAAATGTGTTCCCAATACGTTTACAAAACCAAAATGTTTCTACTGCATTTGTAGCGGCGATGGAAAAATTAACGAGAAAGCGTGTCTCGAACTGGACTGCTTGAAAAAATATGACACCTCAAAAGAGTACTGTCAGCCAGGGGAGATGGTGCCAGTTTGCATTCAGTGCCTGTGCTTAAAGAACGGCCAAACGTACCACGATTATTGCTTAAAAGCTTGCGCTGACGAAAGCAGGCTCATAATCCTTAGCAAGGTTTTGAATGACAGTCTTAAAAATGATCAGCTCTTAGATCGAAACACCATCAAAAGTAATGTCGTCAATGATTTCTGCCAGCCACATTCTCTTTATAAACAAGACAAGTCATATTGCATATGTCCTGGAAACGGAACCATCCACAAAAACTTATGTGTACGGGCACCTGAACACAGAGACGAAATGATCACCACCCCAAAGAGCACAGACGATGGATATGGCTTGAAAAAGTGTGAACCCCATACCTTTGTCAAAGTCGATTGTAACACATGCTACTGCTCCAAGAATGGAAGTATAGATCCTCGATGGTGCACGTACGACGACTGTGAGTCCAAGAGGATGATAATTAAAACTCAGAAGTTTTCTGTAATGGCCATGTCTAACCCCGAACTGAGCAACACCTGCACGCCGGGCTCGATCCTGAAGCAAGATTGCAACTTTTGCATATGCCCAAACAACGGTAGTTCCTTCGGGAGAATATGTACTAAGAACTCGTGTGACGAAGTCGTTGGCCAGCCGATAAAAGATGAGATAATCACTTGCGAGCCTTTGATGTACTTTATCGTAGATTGTAATACATGTTTGTGCCCCGCGGATGGGATAAAAAATGTGGAGAAGTGTTCTAAGAATGTGTGTGAAAAATCTTTTTTGAGATCGAGCTCATGTGATCCAGGACAATTGTTCAGCGATGACTGTAATGTCTGCGTGTGTCCTCCGAACGGGGACAAAAATGACAGAGTGTGCACGAATCACACGTGTTCGGAAGCTGATGCTCCCTGGAAGAGGATATTCAAGATTTCCCAGAATCTGCTTTCGAATCAGCTTAGCGAGGGGACTCGGCAGCTGGATGTGTGTTTCCCGGGTGAAGAGTTCACCATCGGCTGCAAACTGTGCGTGTGCCCCGATATAGGACTGAAAGCTTATGCCACATGCACTCCGATGCAATGCGAAGATGAGCACCACATTAGGTCGAAGGTAACTCGAAATCCGAAATAAATCGTGTGGTGTTTTTCTCCGTGTGTATTCATTTACCTGGGCTGTTACTCTGTAAAATAACACGACAGTCGTCCGATAGTGTCGTCCTTTCAATGTCAAACCAAATTAGACTATATCATCTATACTAATATTATAAAGCGGGAGAGTTTGTTTGTTTGTTTGTTTGTTTGAACGCGCTAATCTCAGGAACTAATGGTCCTATTTGAAAAATTCTTTTTTTGTTGGGTAGTCCATTTATAGAGGAAGGCTTTAGGCTATATAACATTCCGACAACCACGCGAACGAAGTCGCGGGCACAGCTAGTTATTTATAAGAGACTTCAAAATAGGAGGAGCCTCTAAATTCGAATGTAATGTCTTTTTTATATATGGTCCCCCATACCTTCTCCGTTTTTGAACCGATTTAGAAAATTCTAATTTTGTTTAAAAGGGTATGCAAGTTAGTCCCATTGTCACCAGGCAAAGATCTGATAATGGGATCTTCGAGAGATCGAGGGAACTCCTCTAATATTCTATTTTGATTTTGCCAAGAAATCAAAGCATTTGTATTCAGAAAGTGAGTTTTGGTGAAGTGGAATTGATGAAGAGAATTAAAGACGCTTTTTTGGTTCAAACTCCTCAAGTCCAAACGGCCCAATAGGGCCGGTCGAACACAAACAAATCTCAACCTTATTACATTAAGATAAAAATATTGGTTCCTTGGCAAAAAAATGAACTTGGAAGGAAAGGTTAACTATAATGATCAACGCGGGCACGTAGCTACGTACGTATGTCGTGTTGCTTTTGGAGTAAAGGTGGTATCCCACTTCTTATGTGTTTTGTTTTTTTCTGTGGTCTTCTTTTACTATAATACCTGACTGTTATTTCCATGTTGTTTTGAAAATCCTAGTAGGTAGGTGAGTTTTGCTTACAGATCATGAAATAAACAAGCATATTATAGACATCATGCAATAAACAGATCAACCTATAACGTTTTGGAATTTGCATCAACTATTCAGATATGAAGGTAAGCAATCAGAAACAATTAATTTTTATACATATTACAGATATATGCAAAAGTCAAAGTAAATCAAAAATCTTTAGCTCGGTTAACTATTGTAATCACAATAGTTGACCGAGCTAAAGATTTTTGATTGGTAAAATAGAGGGGTTTTAGTACACTAAGAGCTTCATTCTACAAAAAAACCGAAAGGGGGGAGTGAAGGGGGAAAGGATTTCACTGAAATGGCCTTGCTAAGCCAGGCTAAGCCAGGGGAAAGATAAAAGTGTCGGTCATTGAATGGTTATATTATAAGAGCTCACTAGGTCTACTGTTCTCTGTAGGTACCTTTTGGCAATAAATGACTTTTTAGGGTTCCGTACCCAAAGGGTGCAAACGGGACCCTATTACTGAGACTCCGCTGTCTCTCCGACTGTCACAGGGCTTTATCTCTGGAACCGTAATAGCTAGACACTTGAAATTTTCACCGATTACGTACTATTGTGGCCGCTATAACAACACTTAAGATAAAGCAAATAAGCAGATTTTCTGATCAAGGAACATCCCACAAAAGCTGAAAAGTAAAGTTTTTGACCAATGTGTCCTGCCAGTATTCACCTATGGAATGAAAACGACTACCTTGACAATGAAATCAGAATAAAAACTTAGAGTTGCTCAGTGGGCAATGGAGAGAGCAATGTTAGGAATAACATTGCTCGATCACATACGAAACGAGGTGATTCGAAGGAGGACCAAAGTCAGGGACGTTGTTGATACTATAAAAAGACAGAAATGGAAGTGACCAGAAGGGTAATGGAGTGGCGACCATGGGCCAATAAGCGAGGTAGAGGACACCCAGCAATGCGTTGGGTAGACGATATTAAGCGTCACGCAGGCCGCAAATGGATGCAGGTGGCAAGGGAGAGACACAAATGGAATGATATGGAGGAGGCCTATGTCCTAAAAAGGATAACATAGAGGCTGCTATGGATAGATGGATGGAAGATAAAGTTAAAAATGATCATACAAGAAACTTGTATTTTTCAACGTTTTAAACTTCATTTTTATAATGGCATCAACTAGATACTTTAAATTTTCACCGATTATGTATTACTATGGCCGCTATAACAACAAATAAGTACTTACTAAAAATAAGATAAAGTTAAAAATTAAAGGGGGTCGTCATACAAGACACGTTTATTTTTCAGCGTTTTTAACTTCATCTTTATAATGGCATTAACTAGATACTTTAAATTTTCACCTATTGTGTATTACTTGGCCGCTATAACAACAAATAAGTACTTACTGAAAATAAGATAAAGTTAAAAATTAAAGGGGGTCGTCATACAAGAAATGTGTATTTTTCAGCGTTTTTAACTTCATCTTTATAATGGCATACTTTAAATTTTCACCGATTGTGTATTACTTGGCCGCTATAACAACAAATAAGTACTTACTGAAATAAGATAAAGTTAAAAATTAAAGGGGGTCGTACAAGAAACGTGTTTCTTCAGCGTTTTGAAATATTGTACGGAGGTACGGTACCCTTCATGTACCTTTCCGACTCGCACTTGGCCGTTTATTTTATTTGTACCGTTTGCTTTTGAGTGGAAAAGTTTGGACATCGATCAAATATTTTAGTAATAATTGATCGATGGTTTGGACCATGGAGCCCCAGCGCGAAGGCCTTCCCCAAAGAGATAAGTAACTTCGCGCTTGATTACCGCCGCTGATGACAAAAGGGCTGGCTGCATCTTTGCTCAAAGAATTAGCATAGGTAATGTTTTTGATTTTTAAATTTTTAGGTTTAGTTTATTGTGTTTATAGATACTTCATTAACTTAAAAAGGCATGACGTCTGAAAGAATATTTCTGGCCCATTAACTAATTAGATTATTAAAAAATAGTGTACACGTATTTAGATACATCGCATACATTTAAATTTCGCATGACGTCACGGCCAAGTACGATTTTTACATATAAGTGACGACACAAGCCCCCACTCTGGCACCTGCTATAAATCTTTAAGATTTTTTCGGACGGATTAATAAAAGAAATACTTTTCTGAACCATTCGTCACTCTTAATCTTTTTTTTTCTCTCTAAATAAGGTAACCCCTCTAGAAAAAAACATACCGTTTACATTACTAAAAAATACTTTTGCTCAACAGCCGCAGTCAGTCCCGAGCCTGGCTAATCCCAAGGCAAGGCGCACATCGGAATCTTCGAGGGAGCAATGCGTAGTTGTCAACTTGACGGAGACCGACAGTAAAGAACGTTTTCAGTGTACTCCTGGCTCCATGTACATCGTCAGGTACGTATACCTCCACACAAGGGCGTGGTAAAGGGGGGGTGGAGGCAGGGAGAGGCAGGGAGAGGCAGACTAATACTATCCTGGTACAATTGCTTTGCATACCGCTGGAGTCAAGCTCATCTATCATAAAACTAGCCTAGATATACGATGCGTTCGGTTGGCCAACCTGACGGCCGTATGGAGTTATACAGTTTGCGTGTGAAGTGCCAGTGAACCGCCAGCGAGGGCAAATAAGCACTCGGTGCAAGAATAACTTACTTTCTACTCGGTGCAACAATCTACTATTAAAGAGCCACCATCGTTCTAGCTTCATCATTTTAGCGGCCTCTCGGCTACAACTTTAGCCGTGCTGCTCCCGAGCCTGGGGTGCACACCCCAATCTCTGTGCCCCAATGTAATGTACTCTGATAGTTGCGTGAAGAGTGGCATCTGTATTTTTTTAGGGTTCCGTACCCAAAGGGTGCAAATGGGACCTTATTACTGAGACTCCGCTGTCCGTCTGTCACAGGGCTCTATCTCTTGAATCGTAATAGCTAGACACTTGAAATTTTCACCGATTATGTATAACTGTGGCCGTTATAACAACAAATACTGAAAATAAAAAAAAGTTAAAAATTAAAGGGGGTCGTCATACAAGAAACGTGTTTTTTTCAGCGATTTTAACTCGATCTTATAATGGCATTAGCTAGATGCTTGAAATTTTCACCGATTATGTATTACTATGGCCGCTATAACAACAAATACTAAAAATAAAAAAAGTTAAAAATTAAAGGGGGTCATCATACAAAAAACCTGTTTTTTTGCGTTTTAAAACATTGTACGGAGGTACGGAACCCTTCATGTACGAGTCCGACTCGCACTTGCCCGTTTATTTTATTTAAAAAAAAAATATTTACAAAAAGTACCTATTAAAATAAATTATTTTGAACAATCGAGAGGGCCTGTCATCTGATTTTCACCTTCACCGTAATTAGTGCAAACGAGATTAAAGTACAAGGGCCTCATGATTTTTTTTTCTGATAATCATATTAATTCTGTGTTTCAGATGTAGGGAATGCATCTGCCCGTACAGTGGTGACATCAACCTGTTTTGCCGGCCTCTCAAAAAGGGCGTGTATTGCGAGCAGGCCTTCCCTGGCTACAACTTCATTATTCAGAGAAGACAAAAAGATGATGAACGTATGTTTACTGTTTTAATATCTATCTTTTTAACAAAGGCATGGTGAAACGCCGGCGCCGTTCGGCGTTATGCAAAAGTCCTGGAGATCTAACATTATTGAACGCGAAAGCGCGGCGCGCTCGCATTCCTAGTCGCGCACGGCATGACTTACCATTACACCGTATTTTTATGTATTTTTATATAAGTATAATATTCTTTGTCGCAGAAAACTTATCAAAGTGAATAGTTTTCGAAAATTTCGTCCATAAAAAATAAACGGGCAAGTGCGAGTCGGACTCGTACATAAAGGGTTCCATACCACCGTACAATGTTTTAAAACAGAAACACGTTTCTTGTATGACGACCTCTTTAAATTATGACGACCTCTTTATCTTATTTTTAGTATTTGTTGTTATAGTGGTTATAGTAATCATAAATTGGTGAAAATTTCAAGTATCCAGTTAATGCCATTAGCCATAATAAAGATCGAGTTAAAAACGCTGAACAAAACACGTTTCTTGTATGACGACCCCCTTCAATTTTTAATTTTATCTTATTTTTAGTATTTGTTGTTATAGCGGCCATAGCAATACATATTCTGTGAAAATTTTAAGTATCTGGTTATTGCCATTATAAAGATCTAGTTAAAAACGCTGAAAAAACACGTTTTTTTTATGACGACCCCTTTTAATTTTTTACTATTTTTATTATTAGTATTTGTTGTTATAGAGGCCACAGTAATACA
Source organism: Acrobasis repandana (assembly GCA_963576875.1). Lineage (NCBI taxonomy): Eukaryota > Metazoa > Arthropoda > Insecta > Lepidoptera > Pyralidae > Acrobasis > Acrobasis repandana. The sequence goes on from OY756238.1 coordinate 9,761,203, forward strand.
TAATCGATGAAAATTTCAAGTGTCTAGCTATTACGGTTCAAGAGATAGAGCCCTGTTGGCCCTGTGACAGACGGACAGACAGCGGAGTCTCAGTAATAGGGTCCCGTATGCACCATTTGGGTACGAACCCTAAAAACAGCGTGGAACGGATGGATATCTTCGCCAATTGTAGACCTATTTTGATGATTCTTATTTCATTTGAAATACTTTGCTTCCAAGTTGGTCCCATTTTTATTTGGTGAAGATATGATGAAGAACTATGGAGATATGGGAGAAAATCCCAAAAAAAATGAAGTCAGTTGTTTTTTTTTTGTTAAAATTTAATTATCTTATTTATAAGAGCTAGCAAGCGACTAAGCGAAGTTAAAGAGCTGAACGTAACAAAACAGTGATATGTGATGTCTGCTCTAGTTTACATACCTAATAGCTCTTTGGTTTAAACTGCACTAATTTCATACTTACGATTCTAGAAGCTGACGCTGGAGTGGAAGTCTTGGACACCAGACCTCCGTCCCACTCGCATACGGCGCACCGGTGCTATAAGCCGGGGAGGATCCTGGACGATTGCTTTATCTGCGAGTGCGAGGATCGGGAGATGGTGGTCATCGAGGAGCACTGCTTCAAGAGCAACGCTAAGCATTGTAAAGACGCCGAGCCCGACTTCATTAGGGGAGGGACACAACTTTTATATGATGACAATCGATGAATTCACCTGCTTCGGTTAATTTTTATATACCTGTCCTAATTTTATTTTTTATTTTTATTCTAACGTCTCCCCAGCGTATATGGCTCTGGTATCGAAGGCTCTGCTAGTTCAAAGATGGTCGTGCTCGCAGTGGAGACTAAAAAAGACTAAAACTTTTATTGAGCCAAAAGCTACAATAGGTAGACTTAATGCATTCTCCCCTGTCAATCTTGGAAAAGATAAACTGATAAGATAGTTGATAAGATGTGCATTCCCGGTTGCATCCTTAGCTGTGATGCTTTGGAGCCTGAAATTAGTCTGGCTTACTTACTTCGAAAGCCTCTTAAGCGCAGCCAAGATTGACAGGTTTAAATGCTTCAGAAGGCACGTTAAACTCAGCCGAGGCCATCAGGTTTACGTTCTTCGGAAGGCACGTTAAGCCGTTGGCCAGATAATCCAGTTGATCCCGGTCACAGCAGTCACTTTAATAACTAAAACAACAACTGTAACCAAATCGAAGAAAGATATATGTCGGTAGCACTTCAAAATTCTTTATTGAACAAGAATTATGTAACGTTTAACAAAATATACTGAAACTATTTTAAGGGAGAATTCAGTCCATGATACTGAACAACTTTCCCCAAGGAATATATATCGAAATACGAAGAAAAATTTATAGTTTTCCATATAAACATCTGATTATGATCGGTCAATATGTATGGGAGGTCAAAATGTTTTTTTTTTCATATTTCGATATATGTTCCTTGGAGAAAGTTGTTCAGTAGCAGGGACTGTTGGAATGATACTATTACTGAAACCCCGCTGCCTGTCCATCTGTCTGTATAGCTATTAGCTATACAGACAGATGGACAGATTTTTTTAACGATTATGTATTACTGTGGCTGCTATACTAAAAATAAGATTAAGTACAAAATTTAAGGGGTCGTCATACAAGAAACGTGTTTTCTTCGGCATTTAAAACACTGTACGAAGGTAGGGAACCCTTCATCAACCCCGACTCGCACTTGATCGGTATTTTCCTGTTCGCGAGGTTCTCAACATCCTTTTTTACTTCTTACTTTGATTTTTGTCATTCCACCATGGAAGTCTTAAAAATCTAAACTCCCTTAACCAGTTATACAGAGTGTAACAAAATATACTCAAACTGTTGGGTGGATTCAATCCATGATACTGAACAACTTTCTCCAAGGAACATTATACAACGTGGAAGGACATACCCGTAATAAATCGAAACACTGGCTATACTAATTATTATAGTACCTACCTATAAAGAAATCAAAATATTAGTCAAAAACCAAAAAAAATAGACTTTCCCATTACATCCCATTACAAATTGCCCGGTCGGCTGCACACTTTTGTATGGAAATGTATTTTATTTTTTGTTCTTTTTGGCTGTTATTTTAATTTCATTATACCTACTATAATGATCTGGTATAGACCGTGGTTCGATTTATTACGGGTACCTATGTCCCTTCCACGTTGTATATCGAAATATGAAAAGTAATTTTTGGCCTCCCATACAAGTTGATCATCACCCATCAAAAAAAAGTTATTGGGGGTGAACACTGAAAGTCGGGGTATTTTAATTTAACTGGCAAAAAAAATGTTACACACTTGTAAACTAATGTGCAGTAGGGCTACTCCAAAATCGGTACGCAAGACGTACGTAACTGCTTATCCGTGTCCGTGTTTCAGTGTCAAGCAACATTGAGCGTTAATACAAAATAATAAAGTCTAATTTGGTTTGACATAGAAATAGCACGTCACTATCGGACGACTATCGAATTATTTTATGGGGTAACCCCCCAGGTTTCCTCAATGGAAGCAAGTAGTGATTGGTGAAAAAATGAGTCAAATTGTGCTTAAAACTCAGAAATACACGTCGGTTTGAGCGAGGATCGAACCAATTATATAAGCACAGAATAAGAACTAGTACTCACGTACAGAAGTCTCACTCAGCAAAGAAATTCAAAGAAATATCTACTCAATGTGGTTAGCGATATGGTTTAATTTAGCTCACGTTAGAACTCGGCACCTTTTCGTTTAGATACCTAGACATATGTATATTGCAGGCCAATTTCATTCTTGCTCTGGCAAACGATTCGTAGGTATAACTGAATTTACCACTTCGAGTGGCCGCCGCGCGTTTAGTAATAATTTAGATATATTTTCGATACCTAAACTGGGAGTGACACAGGCCTGATATAAGTATCTACTTGATTAGGTACCAACTTAGTTAGGTACTTAGTTAAATATACCTACCTACTTCTAATTTTTACAGAACTAGGTTCATAAGTATGATTGAGAGTTTTAATGGTACTCAATTGTTATTACGACCTAATCCTAATTTAAAATCTGATTAATAAAATTAATTAGACCATGTATGTACTAACCATAAAATTAATTAACGACTTACGCCATAAAAGCTAATTAAATATTAATTATATGCCCATTTTGGTGGGAAGTATTTAGAAAACTTGAACCATTTTCGTACAACATGCTTTTACGTTTGGTTTTTCTGCTTAGTTTTAATATTTTTACATTCATATCCTGTAAGCAATATAGTGGTAAGAATGATTTAAATTTCATTATTTTATTCTCTTATTTTTTTTTTAAATAGAAAACTTCTTAATGCGCGTTGGGCGTTTTTTGAGATGGGGGAAAACATTGACTTATTATTACTTATTACTAAGGATGAGCCCATCGGAACATTTTGCATAAAATATCTTCATACAATTCAACGTCGCGCTGTTATTACAGCAGCGCATGCGCTGTTGTAATTTCGGGCGCGACGCTGCGAACATGGCTGCCATTCGGTTGTAAAATTAGCGCGGTAAAATTCCTTAGTATTTTAATTATAACAAACAGTTGTGTTACTTACCGATAATACGATATACCATGTAATCATTGGGAAAAACCATTGATTTGCGTCATAACGACATTGGTTACCGTAACCGACACCACCTTGTTGAAGTTTTCACTTCTGCCGGCACTCCCGGAGTGCCACTGTGTTTTTTATTTGGTTCGCAAACTGGTTGTTACAATTTAACAAATGTTATAAAATAATAACACAAAATGACATTCAAAATGTACTAAACCTTCTAGGAGCGAACGCAGCATGCATGCAAAATACCTATATTGGCTCATAATACAAAATTTTGACAACTATAAATACATTCTTTTTTATTATAGTTAATTGATCATGTAACATTCCAAATTCACTAAGTAATCTAAGTAATTGTTTTCCAAAAACTTTAAGAGTTTCGTATAAAGGGACCTCGAAACTAAAAAAAATTTAAATTGTGAAAAACTTATTTAAAGCAAATTATTTTCAGGATTTCTGTTTATTTTTTTCAATAATTTTGTCCGAAATTACATTATTTGGGACAAAATTTCCGCCTTGTCATGATAAAAGTATTTATTTAAATAATATTTATTTCATACATACATACATACTATCACGCCTGTTTCCCACAGGGGTAGGCAAAGACTGTGGACCTCCACTTATTTCATCGTAATAAAAATAAAACAGAACCCTTACTCCAAAAGCGGCACGACAGATGTACCTACGTGTCCGGGTTCAGTGTCAAGTAGATAACAGTGAGCGTCACGAAATGATGATATCAAGGATAATATACTACGTACAAATGATATAAAGTCTTCTATTTCGAAGTCAAACCATATCACAATATTATGTGATGACTTTTCTTCATCTTAGTGTTGCCGGTTGCATTCTCAGCGGTGCCGCTTCGGAGCCCGGGGTGCGCTTTCTCGCGTTTACTTCCTCAAATATATTGCATGTCAATGGTCACCCAAGAAATAATAAACTATAAAACTTTTAAAAAAAGTTTGCAAATTATATATCAAATGAACGGGTTTAATGTGAAAATCGTATTTTTTTTATAATTTTAAGATAACCAGTTTTGAAGTTATTTAAGAAATTAGGAAAAAAATAATCATTAACCCTTATCTCCGAAACTACGGGGACTTTAGATTCATCTATCATCGTCTCATCACGCAAGTTTAACTGTCACTTGTCCAGTATTTCTTTCTTTCAGACCATCATGAGGATAATACATTAAATAATTCAAATGAACCATTTGCAGAATACCCCCACGTCGCATGTCGCGTGGGTGATGTCGCCGAAAACGACTGCAACCTCTGTGTTTGCAACAACAAAACTGTGTACGAATGTTACAGTAAAAAATGTGATGGTAAATACTATTCTTTTCTAACTTTGATTTGTCTTTTTTGTAAGTTTGACGCTAATGTCTGTCGGTCTGTCTGTCTGTGGCATCGTAGCACTCGAACGGATGGACCGATTTTGACGCGGTATTTTTACGTGAAAGCAAGTTCTCTTGCGGTGGTTATTAGCTTTGTTTGATGACAATCGGTTCAGCCGTTATAAAAAGTTATTGGGGGTTAACGCTTGAAAGTCAGGGCTTTCTCTAGCAAATATATAGATGGCGCTTTCCGTAGCGCGCATGTAGCGCGAATTGATGTCCGTATCAAGTCGTATCAATAGTTCCGGTTCACATCACTAGACTAGCGTTCTTGACAGTCGGGTTTTTTTTCTAATTTGTCTAGCAAATAAACTTGTATATGGCATGGCAGTGAAGCGTGGCCTTTGCTTGAGTTGAGCGGCACAAGCAGGAACTGCGTATCACGGAGATGCAAATGTTGTGCTGGATATGCGGAGTATCACGAAGAGACCGTGTGAGAAACACCCGCACGTGCGACAGCCTCCATTGTCCGTGACATAGCAAACAAACTGCAAGAGCCTACGCTGGTACGGCTATGTCTTGCGGAAACCGGCAATTATGTGGGAAACAAATGTATAGCTATGTCTGTCGTAGTCTTTTCTGATCTAATGTCAAATGACAAAACAGTTATTTTACACACTAGTAAATTAGACCGCAGGTTTGCAAAAGATATTTTTCTTCACCGGAAGCAAGTAGTTATTTATTCTAGACGACCTCCGTAGCGTAGTGGTTAACACACCAGTCCGCCAATCTGGAGGTTCTGGGTTCGATTCCCTAATTTGAAAAAGGCTATTTACACAAGTTGGTAAATGGCCTTTTTCAAATTATCCTGGGTCTTGGGTGTTTCTCTATAAGTATGTATTTATTATAAATTATACTATCGTTGAGTTAGTATCAAAATTATAAAATAAACAAATTTAGTTTCAGCTCAAAAGGTAGAGGACGATCAAAATTCCAAATGCAAACCAAGAATGGTATACGTTCGAAATGATATAATTTGCATATGTACCCAAAATGGTCAATGGCCTCATCCAAAGTGCGATAAAGCCTTACAGACGCTGCAAGGCAACGACAACTCCGTTATTAAACAATCTTGTGAACCAAACTCCTACGTTAAGGTGGACTGCAATGTGTGCCGGTGCAATTCCAATGGAGAATTAGACACAGAATATTGCACAAGAAACAACTGCACACAAATATATATAAAGAGTGCAAGAAAAAATTCACCGTTACCTAAAAACGTCCACGGTCATTGTGAACCCAAAAACTGGTATTCTGTAGCCCCGTGCCAATTCTGTTTCTGTGTGAACACTAACAAATTAGTTTGCAACACAGCAGATTTCTATGTTAACAAACTGCAACTCGGCAAATACAATTTAAACGTATGCGGAAAAGATCTCATAAAAGATGCTATTGAACTTATACCTGAAGACAATCCAAATCTAAGACAAGGTGTCCCAGTTCCGAAAATTACAAAACTTGCAACTCCTGAAACTACGACCGAGACTATTCCGACCAAACAAATTATTCCTGTTGATAATAACCCATACCTGACCGTCAGGGAAAAGATTACACATAAGCATCGTGAAGATCAAGAAGGCTCTACAGAATATTATGATGAAGAGGAAGTTAAACCAGTCAATTACAAGGTTAATATTGCTATATCTGCAGCCAGCACTGATAGTCCTAATAACCGAGAAGATAAAACAAGAGCATCAGGTAATCACGTTAATAAAAAAGAAGATTATGATGATGCTCAGGATGCTACGGAACTTCATGGAGATAGGGTGGGTAGACCATTAAGTTTAAAAGCTGCTATGGCTAAACCTGTAGAAACAATTAATAAAAATACAAATAAAGATGCAACTGGGCAATCACCGAAAGCATTGAGAGATAAAAAAACTAAAGAAAACTATGTCTTGGATGTGTTCGTTCCTAATGTGTTAGAATCGCTGTTTAATTTGGAAATGAGGAAATCTATGATGAAAGTGGCTCCGTTTGACAACTGCGTGCCCGGATCTATAGAAACCGTGAAGTGTAACACTTGTTTCTGTATGAAGAATGGTAAAAAGCTTTGTACTGATAAACCATGCGAATAAGTAAATGCAAAACTGGTTGGATTACTTTTTTTTCCCTTATATCCATGGTACAATATAACAAGATGACCTCCGTCCGTGGCGTAGTAGTTAACACGCCAGTCCGTCACTTAGGAGGTTCTAGGTTCGATCCCCATCCAGGGCAAGTTGAAAATGGCCTTTTTCAAATTGTTCAGGGTCTTGAGTGTTTATCTATATATAAGTAAGTATATTTAATATCCTATGACACAAGTTAACCCAAACAAAGTGCATATTGTAACTTATCAAACCAAACATGAACTAATAACTCAAAATTTAACAGATGAATCAAACGATATACGAAATAGTTAAGTTAAATAGTATTTTATTTTATGTTCATAAATAAAAGAGAAAGTCCTTAAATTAACTATAAAGAATAATCAGTGGTAGTAACACTTATAGTGACATTCGTAGTCTTGGGCCTTTGCTGGAAGAGAATACTAGTACAGACGGTAAATCAGATACCTGTGCCACCGCGCGCGTCGCGACTTACGTGAGGTGGCACAGGTATCTTATCTTTCCTTTGTACCTTAACAATAAATATACAACGTGTAAATGAACTAACCCAAAAAAAACAATTGAATTTTCATACAAACTGATCAGCTGATCGAGTCATTTTATATGGAAATCCGATTTTTTTTTTGTGTTTCGTGACAATTGTAGAACACAAGTTGTTCAGTTTCATGGGCTGAGGTAACATCTGAGAGGTTTTGCGTTAGTTCATTAAAACGTTGTATAGGGACAAAACACACTGATTGAGCTAGCCCTAAAGTTTAAACATGCGTCATCATCTGGTCTTTCTAGTCCCTACTGCAGTACCCTCTCACGACCCTCTCTGTATTTCCAGAGCCATAATTGACCAGAGCAGCCAGAGGATTTTGCTTACACTCTCCACGCTGGCCAGACGGGTTGGAGAGGTCTCACTGATGTCCAAACTTTGTTTAGCTTGTATTTCCTAAGTCGCCTTCTACGACATCCACGAGATGACTTGGAGTGATTCTATTATATTCTGCCGGCAAGCTTTTTAATATCAAGAAGCATCTATCTAATTTCATCACCATCAGGTCTTCCTAGTCCCCACTGCAGGAGCACGACCCTCTCTGTACTACCAGAGCTATATATTAGCCAGAGCAGTCAGTTATTCTAATTTATTTACTGTAAAAAGCTTTATGTAAACAAATTCTTCATAGAAGTCAATAATATTTTCCATTAGAAATGTTTAATTAAACATGACTTTATGCCGCGGACTTGTCCAATTTTAATTTAAATTCCAATGAATCTTTATTTGAATTAAAATTAAAACTGTACAATGCAATCATGACCGTCCAGTGGTTATTTCTAATCAGTCAGTTTGTATTTGTCTACAGTTATGAACATGCAAAAGGTATGATATTTTTTTTAATTCTTGATTTATTTAAAAAATAAAAATAGTAAAAATAGACATGTTTTTTGGAGACTTAATTAGTCTACATGCATCATCACGTCTTTTTTTAACCCCCTGATGAAAAAGAGGGGTGTTCTCAGACCAAGGATCAAGAGTTCTGTGAGGAAGTTTGACGTGTCTGTGTCAGTCAGACACACAGACCCGTACAGTCTGTCGAAATGATAATAACATAAAAATATGTTTAAGGAGAAAGACTTCGTTAAAATCTTTCTGAATATACATTTTCAGTTTAAGAGAAAATTCAAGATATAGGCACAGAATAAATAATACTAACGTACAGAAGTCTCACTCAGCAAAGAAATTTAAAGAAATATCTACTCAATGTGGCTAGTGATATGGTTCAGCTCACGTCAGAACTCAGCACCTTTTCGTATAGATACCTCGACATCTATTGCAAGCCAATTTTATTCTTATTACTCTAGACAAACGATTCGTATAACTGAATTTATTTATTTATACAACTTTATTGTTCCAAAGTAAAAGTATACTTTTAACAAATGGCGGACTTAATGCTAAGAGCATTTTCTCTCAGTCAACCATAGGGATAAACAGAAAAAATATGCGGCGCAAAAAATACAATATACATAATAAAATATTACTATACAGGGTGACTTTTTATCCACCTGCAAAATTTTTGGAGCAAGTTCAGTCCATGATACTGAACTACTTTCTATAAAAAAGTTATTAAAATTTTGATAAAAATTTTTCGTCCTTCCATACAAAATTCGTTTGGCTGAGCGCTGATTTGTATGGAAAGACGAAAACTTTTTATCGATTTTTGATAACTTTTTTTAGTATAATAGTATCATGGACTGAACTTGCTCCAAAAATTTAGCAGGTGGATAAAAAGTCAGCCTGTATAATATACAATACATATGTACTACATAATATCAAATTTACCACCCGGAGGGGCCGCCTGCGCGCATAGTAATAATGTTGGTACATTTTCGATACCTAAACGGCGAGTGACAAGGGCCTGATATAGGTACAGCGCCTGGTCAGGTATCTCTTTGGCTGATTGTACCACCTTATAGCTCCTAAATAAACTTGTTAGTCTCCACTGGAGGAGCAAGACCGTATCTGTACAGCCAGAGCCATACTTGGCCAGATGATTTGGCCTAAACTCTAAACGCAGGCCAGACGGGTTGTACAAGTCTCATAATCTCAAGCTTTAATTAGCTTGCATTTCCTAAGTCACCTTCTACGGCATCCACAGAAAGAGATCTCTGTCATCATCATCATCACCGTCATCATCATCATCCTCAGGTCTTTTTTAGTCTCCACTACAGAAGCACGACCCTCTCTGTACTACCAAAGCCATACTTGGCCAGAGCAGCTAGAGGATTTGGATTACACTCTCCACGCTGGCCAGACGGGTTGGAGAGGTCTCATTGATGTTAATAACTTGTTTAGCTTGAGCACAGAAAGAGGTGGAGTGATCCTATTCTAAGCCGGAAGCCACATGGCACATCCATTTTGCCTCAGCATCACCATTATGATCAGGTCTTTTTTAGTCTCCACTGCAAGAGCACGACCCTCTATGTATTGCCATAGCCATATATTAGCCAGAGTAGTCAGAGGATTTGGCCTACACTCTCCACGCTGGCCAGACGGGTTGGAGAAGTCTCATTGATGTTTATAAGCTTTGTTTAGCTTGTGTTTCCTAAGTCGCCTTCTGCGACAACCACGGGGAGACTTGGAGTTTCATTTTGCCTATTTGTCCTGTTTTCAGAGGTGACACTAGTGGAATGGCAGCAGAAATGCCGCAAAGGCTCGCTGGCGCTAAACGACTGCAATTGGTGTCGCTGCAACGTCGTAAGCAAGTACAGCTGTACGGCGCGCGTTTGCAATGAGGTTGACCCCTTCGGACATTTTAACGGTCTCTTTTATATTATATACTTCATTCTAAACAATGACTACCTCCGTGGTCAAGTGGTCAAGGCGTTTGCCTTGTGATCCGGAGGTTGTGGGTTCAAATCCCACTGGGAAGCATACTTTGTGAAAAGTTATTTCCAGTCTGGTTAGGATATTGCAGGCTCGAATCACCTGATTATCTGAAAAGATAGATGATTCCCTGCTTCGGAAGGCACATAAAGCTGTTCGTACCGAACGCCATCTAGCGTTTGTACCTATCCCTAGGATTGGTTCTGGTCTGCCCTTTATGTTGCGGAGATCAGAAGCCAGTCGCTCTGTGTAAAAACCAGTAACCTCGTCAAATCACCTAGGTTAGGTAGCGGACCCCGGGCTCTGAAGCGTAACCGCTGACGATGCAACCGGCTATATACGCTAGGATGATGATGATGACTTCATTCTAAACAAGTTCATCATCAGGTCTTTTTAAGTCTCCACTACCGGAACACGCCCCTCTCTGTACTACCAGAACTATACTTGGCCAGAGCAGTAACAGATTTGGCCTACACTCTCCACGCTAGCCAGACGGTCTCATTGATGTTTATTAGCTTTATTTAGCTTGTATTTCCTAAGTGGCCTTCTACGACAGCCACGGGAAGACTTGGAGTGATCGTATTCTACTCTACCGGGAACTACACGACCTCTAAACAAGTGTTGCAAAAAATTACCAAAAGCCCCCCCCTCCCATCATATAGCCGGACAGACAGACATCATACCCGTAATAAATCTAACCGCGGGCTATACTCGATCATTATACTTAGTATAATGAAATTAAAATAAAAGCCAAAAACCAAAAATAAATTTCGGCATTTCCATACAAAAGTGTACAGCCGCCCGGGCGATTTGTATGAATTGGGAATGTCGATTTTTTTTGTTGGTTTTTTGACCCTTGGTTCGATTTATTACGGGTATGTCCCTTCCACTTTGTATACGCGTGGCCGTTGCCCTCCACGCTCACCGGCCCCGCGAGCCTGCAAGCGAGCGCTGACATTCAAATGGGAGATTTTTGGTACGTATCTGTCGGCTGATATCTTTGGTATTTATTATGAAACAAGATACATATGACAGAATAAGTAATGCGTTCTCCCACCGGGCCACCGAGCTCCTTACTAAAACTATGTAAGTGACCTTCGTTCATTATTTCTTTTTGTACCCAATAATTATGTACACTTTCCAGATGCTATTGCTGACATCAATGTGGGAATGGAGGGAAAAGGGAGTTGGCGATCCAAAGAAAATACATGCGAGCCAGGAGTAGAATACCGAAGATCCGACCTCATCTGCATTTGCAGTGAAGACGGGACCTGGCCTAACCCGGTCTGCAGAGACATCTTCAGGGTCCTCCACCTGGTCGAAGTCACAGAAGAGCGAGAACCGGACGGACAGAAATGTGACCCCACTAAACTTTACCTCATAGGGTGCAACGTTTGTTACTGTTCCTCCACTGGAAAAATAAACCCAGATATGTGCACTAAAAAAACTTGCACTGGACAAGACGATATTCTAGACATAAAGGAAGATCGAAACGATGATGAAGACGCAGCCGCCGAAGAATTGGCCATTTACGCGGCGTGTACGACGGACAAGAAATACAGTTTGGGCTGCAAAACTTGTGTCTGCTTAAAAAACAACAGGTTGTACTGCAACAATTGCACCAATACGCCACCACAGTCCAAAAATTCAAAATCTCTCTGTAATAATTTGGTTCCGGGGCAAGTTTTTAGTGTGGACTGCAATTTGTGTTTCTGCGACAAAAATGGCTACGCTTACTGTACGGTTAAGAAATGTCTCCCACAAAGCAGAATGTTCTCCAGAGATCCGAACTTTAATAAAATGACTCTTGATAAACTCAGAGTGGATCAGCAATTGGATCTTGGTATGGAATGTGTGCCAGGACAAACTGTTATGCGGGACTGTAACAAATGCACTTGCTTTACATTCGACGATGGCAGAACGGGCTACTATTGTACCCTTCTTAGGTGTAGCATCCCCACTACCAGATCAACCCAGTCCTTCGAGCACACTTTGAAGACTTTGAGCGAAGATTGCGTCGTGAACACAGCTTATGAACTTAACTGCCTGATCTGCAGATGTGGTATTGATGATAAGGGTGTGAAATATGAATCTTGTGAGGTCAATTCTAGATGTGAGAACGATACTGTGAAAGATCTGGATAATTTGCACGGGTACTGTGAACCTTTGCACGTTTATAGGAAAGGTTGTAATGTCTGCAAATGTTTGACTGATGGTAAGACGGTAAGGTGTACTTCTCATGCTTGCGATAGTACTAATCGCAATCAGGAGCCGATCACGATAGACGTTGTGCCTGTCAGTCAGTCCGGTGACCCGTGTCCGAGCGGCAGCTCCTATAAGATCGACTGCAATGTCTGTTTCTGTTTAAACAATGGAAATGCTATTTGTACAACTATTGATTGCAAGAAATCACATCTGACGTAGAAATAAATTTATTATTTTCTGATTTCATTTGCTTTTGAACATTTAACCATGTACCAAAATTATTCAGGTTGGTGATGAATTAGAGATTGAGTATTATTTGAGTAGGTACATACTTGCAATAAAGTAAATTTACTTAATATTAGATAAAGAGATGGGAGATAAAAATTAAACGACCACGTATATTATCAACTAAGTATATTTAATCATTTACTTAAAACAACGTAATTACACGTCTTTTGAAATAAATTTTGAGACTGATGTTCACATCCGTTTTAAGTATTTGTGCGAACGCGCTAAGGCTGCTTGTGTTTTGTTTATCAGATAATTTAAAAAGAAAACATGATTCAGTGATGTAATTAAAATTATTTGACAAAACAAACAAACAACATTTTTGTGCGAACAATATTTGTACGAAATTAATTTCAGAAAAGACTCCGAAAGTTTTTGTCTTTTTTAATGTTTAGCAAACAAAATGAGAAGACAATATTCTCATTACTTGTACTTAATAACCATCCTTTGTAAGTACGTTTTGGATATATCAGAAGCTAATCAACACTACCAGAAGATTTTATGATACGAAGAAAGTTTTATATGAAACTCAAGCGTTGGTGACTACAAACATACACAGTACAAATACACATAATTATTTTTTATAAACAGATAAGCACTTGCAATTGGTTTCGACTATCTATTAATAAACCAAAGCAAGCGGTCCATTTATGGACATCAAATTTAGGTAGCTAGTTTAATTAAATTTACTACTTAACCGTTACTCAAACTGGCCTCATGGGCTCAAAATGGCGGAGTTAGCAGTACTTATGTTTCAATAATCTATTAAAAATTAGTTATTTGTTGTTGCTAGAACATAAAATTAAATGACAAGTACTCCTTTGAAAATTAGCACCATCATAAATTGATCTATGAGTCAAGGTAGAACTATAAGCCTTCCTCTATTATCAAAGCTATCTAAAGGCTTTAAAAGCAGACCAGAATGTTTTGAAGCCTCTTTCGCCATTGTATTTTAAAATTATGATAGTCGTTGCCGTTTATTAAGCTTTAGCTCATTATGGTCGCCTTTTATAAGCACACTGCGTCCTGCTTTATTTAATTGAAATCAATACTTATTAGTAAATAAAATTATTGTACAAAGTGAGGAAATGCGTACAAAACGACTGCTAGTATCTGCGTGGCTATCAAATGAAGGTACCTAGCTGTACTAATAATAGATTCAGAAAGGTACTTATTACCACAAACAGCCACCGATTCTTCTGTATCTATAGATAAATTACTTAAAAGCTCATTACATTAATATTTCTATAGAAGTGTCATAACAAATTAAAAGAACTCGTAGATTTTCAAATTTGCAGCTCCAGACAATCTATGGAAAGTAGATCCAATGTCACAGGCCTGCACAGAAAAAATGGTGACTCTGCGTTCTGGTACACAGTAGCTAGTAATTGGTAAGGATACCTATAATAATTAAGTACGAGAAAGTACTGATTTAACTGTCAACTTAAAATATAACAAGTTCTTGCACTATCTACAGTAAGCTAGCATAGTGATTGGAGATTTGAATAACTACTTATTTATATAAATAGCAGATATAACATAAAGATCGACAACTAAGTCTGTTGGCGCAATCGATCTTTTTTAATCTCATTGACGGGCGAAGATATTATTGATTAAGTTACATAATTTTTAGGGCAATATGGCGAAGCCTGCTTACAGACCTAGCTGTCGACCCATAACATTTACCGAGAAATTTACTAAAAGCTCCCAGAACGATTCGAATTGGTTATCTGAATAATGAATAGAAAAATAGTGTTACTGCAGATAATTGCTATTATTTAAAATCCTTCAAAAACATAAATAATAATATAACACTTAATAGGATAGGTAAGAATGTATACGCTTGCGTTATTTCAAGTTTGTGAGCTATCCTTCAACATCATCGCATTTTACAAAGGCTGGGTGCTTTACACACTCGTGGCATTGATTTTATTAAACACACAAGGAGGATATTTTACTTCTGTAGTATAGAGGTAACAACACAAAGACGTCTTAATAGATGGGCAGCTAGGGCTCATTTGCTTTATTTATTGAATATTAAAAGAACTGACTGACCCTCGTAATAAGTTACAGACTAATGCACCACCCACACTCTTGAAATTTCGTAAGGTTTAGAGCGCCTTCGCGCCTTCACAATTGAATCGTTTTAGCAGCAATCAGCAAAATCTCTAGAAATACTAGGACAGCAAAAATTAAGAGAAGGTGTCGTTGACCTGCCTACAGCACCTGATGAAGGTGGCTCTCCTCGGGAGCTCCCTCAGCCGAGCAGCTCCAACGTATGTGCAGGCCGACCGTAAGCCACCGAGGATATCTTTCACTGTGACGCCGACATCTCCTCGGTAGTCTACTTCCACTGTTTTTCCTGAAATAAATTGTAAAATCAGTAAACGAAAGGCTACTTTTGTCAAATGATTGACGTGATATTTGAGTCTTTTTTCCAACGCTTAGTTTATTTTATATAGGACTAGCTGTGCCCGCGACTTCGTTCGCGTGGTTGTCGGAACGTAATGTTATACAGCCTAAAGCCTTCCTCTATAAATGGACTACCCAGCAAAAAAAGAATTTTTCAAATCGGACCATTTGTTCCTGAGATTAGCGCGTTTAAACAAACAAACAAACTCTTCCGCTTTATAATGTTATTTTTAACTTATGTAAGCAAAATGTTTTACTAAAGAATTTGATGTTACAAGAAATAGCTTAATAATATCCTACCGAGACAAATAAAAAGCAATACATTTAACGAAGAATATATTTTTTTAGAATACCTAGGTCGAGTAATGTATGTATTTTAACTCGTGTCTGATTTTTAATAGAGCAACACTCCATTAGTATTTGTTTGATTAATCAGCATCTGGTGGAAGTGGGACCCAATAGCAACAATAAAAAGCTTGATAATATTGATTGACTTAGTAATTTACGATAAAATGATGAATTCCAATTAGATAACACGTGAAACGTGTTAGCCGTGTGGTTTTCGGCAGGGCAGAATAGGACCACTCACTCCAAATCTTCCCGTGGATGTCGTAGAAGGCGATACAAACTAAACAAAGCTTATGAACATCAATAAGACCTCTCCAATCCACCACCCACTCCGAATCTTCCCGTGCATGTCGTAGAAAGCGACACAAACTGAACAAAGCTTATACGATAAACATCAATAAGACCTCTCCAACCCGTCTGGCTAGCGTTGAGACTGTAGGCCTCTAGCTGCTCTGCTCAGATATGGCTCCGGTAGTACAGACAGGGCCGTGCTCCTGAAGTGAAGACAAATAAAAGACCTGAAGATGAACACGTAAAATCATTTAGAAGTTAATTTACCTTCCGAAGACCGATACTCGGCTACTCCTCCGGAATGTTTCAGCATGGCCGTTGATGACGACATGCCATAGAACAGTTTGACCTTCTTGCCGTCTTCCTTAGTTACTACATCGCCACCGCACTGGTCGTGACCGGCGAACATGCCTCCCGCCATTACGAAGTCTGCACCAGCGCCGAAGGCTTTGGCAACGTCTCCAGGACAGCTGCAACCGCCGTCCTGAAAAGAACAGTCAAGACTTCGATTCTTTTGTTTGATGTATTTAGGAGACATCATTTACCACCTAAGTTTCTAAATGCATTTTACAACCAGGTGATTTCCATTACATAAAAGTTAGGAATTTAAATACAAGGTACTTCTTTAACAATTCAGGAGTTTTCCCTCATTTTATTCACTTATAGTGTTAGGTCTTATTAAAAATTCTAAATTTTTTTTTTTGCGCAATGGGGGATATATCTAGTATGGGGGTTTTCTTCTTCATTTTCTCTTTATCGCGCCTTCCCGATTGCATCCTTAGCTGTGCTTTTCCAAATATAATACGCATAATATGTCTTTCTATCTAAGATGTAAAAGACCTTGCGAAGTAGAGAAGAACTAGCCAAAACAACGAAAATTATTAAGCTAGTTATACGACCGGCCGCCTACCTGACGTCAACCTTCTTTTGGAAATAAGCATCAAGTATGAAATAAAAGGAAACAAAACCCCATATTGAGAAAGTTCACTCATTTTCTTCACACTTACCGAAATAATATGTCCTTTGAGTCCATGGGCGGCGTCAGCACATTCTATTACAGCCGAGAGCTGAGGGTAGCCCACGCCGGTCTTGATACGCGTTGTGCAC
Organism: Acrobasis repandana; assembly: GCA_963576875.1. Taxonomy (NCBI): domain Eukaryota; kingdom Metazoa; phylum Arthropoda; class Insecta; order Lepidoptera; family Pyralidae; genus Acrobasis; species Acrobasis repandana. The sequence goes on from OY756238.1 coordinate 9,778,324, forward strand.
ACTGACCCCGGACCAATTCCTACCTGTACAAAGACGAAAACCGCATAATTACTATGGCATCGCAGCGAATACTTAAAAAAATTAAGGACCATTTTAAGCGGTTATTTATTACACTATCAAATTTGTAGGAACTCTAACTACGAACAGTTAGGTTCCTAAATTGTAAGCAGTGATTATACTATACTAAATTGCATCCGAATTTTTGTTGTTTGCTGTTTATCGTGTGTGTAAGTGGCCAACACTGGTGTCAGATTTAATACCATTTTCAATATATCCTAATTGTGACCGTCGATGATGCATACAAAATCTGTCTTTATTGCTTTTATTATAAGGTTATTCCTGTTTAACATGTTGCTTGTGACCTATTGCGTTTTGGAATGAATTCAGATTACAAGGAACTAGAGCGGTCGGAACATCCTTTTTACTCTAAATCGGATCCAATCAGTCCACACTGCGATTACATCTTCCGATTTCCTATTTAGGATTCATTCAAATTGGATAATGTAATCGCTAAAAATCGGGTAATGTCGCTTTACCGGACTTTATTTCACATACCTTTATGATATCAGCACCTGACAAAATTAATTCTTCTACCATTTCTCCTGTGACTACGTTTCCGGCCTGTAAATAAAAAAGATAGGTAGGTAAGTATAATTTTAATTGACCACTACATTTAGCATATCTTTTAGTATATCCATCGGAATATTTTCTATCGATCGACATACTAAAAAGTCTATTATAATTAAAAAAATAGAGATATCAAGAATTAAGTATTGTATAGTGCGGGTTTTAAATTTCCCGAGTGGTACGCTTTATATATAAATATGTGTATGTATGTATATGGTTTAGTATATACGTATGGTATTTATTTAATGTTTCTGTGGTTACATATGTATGTATTGATATAAATCTTTTCATGTATTATATAATAAAATTATGTTAAAAATTAATAATATTTATATTAAGTATATGTATTTATTGTGTAATATATAAGGAATGTTGTATTGTAATACTGCTACAACTTGCACCCCTTCTACCAACTTCGGATAAGTATACATTTTAGATATTTTCAGCCCGCCTTCTCCTCACGTAAAATGTTGGGAGTAGCTGTTAGCCATATCACAGTCATATACATATCAAAGTCAACCCAGCTAACATTTTCAATGCAGTTATATTTTTAAATTTTACTTACAATAATGGTGTGTTTTGGGAAAGAAGCCCGCACTCTCCTAACATACTCTACGAAGTGCTGGGAGTAGCCGTTGGCGACGTCCAGACACACGAACTTCAGCTCCTTGATCGTGTTCAGGATCTCAATGAGCCGCTCGAAGTCAGCCTCGGCGGTGCCGGAGCTGGCAGCTGAATAAATTAACGCAATTGATAAATATATAATAAAACCTTAAATAAAAATAATAATATAAATAATAATAAAAATAATAAGATAAAACCTTTATTATAAGATCCGGAAGATAGAACATACTTAGTTATGAGTATCATCATCATCTTCATGAGGTCTTTTTTAGCCTCCACTGCAGGAGCACGACCCTCTCTCTAATACCAGAGCCATATTAGCCAGAGCAGTCAGAGGTTTTGGCCTACACTCTCTACGCCAAACGGGTCGAGTTACAGAGTTCTCATTGATGTTGTTTAGCTTGTATCACAGGTAGGAAACTTCATAGAAGCGGGGTATCATTTATGCCTATACTACTACAAACAAAACGATACATCCGTGCACACGTCAATGCTTGTGTGTTCGCCCGCTCTCGCCCCTCGACGAACGTGGGAGAGGTGCGGGGACGGGGAACGGTGACGCATATTGCGCGGGACCTCAGGAGATTCCATTCTGTATAAATTACTCTTATTAATTTCTGTGCTTGTAAATCCTACCTAAGTCGCCTTCTACGACATCCACAGGAAGACTTGGAGTGGTCCTATTCTACTCTGCCGGGAACCACACGGCTAGTTATGTTATGTAGTTATGAATATGTGGTTAAACAAATATCTATCTGGTGGATGTGGATCAATTTAATGTTGGGGATTTCCCGTTATCCAGACAGAAGCGTTACTATATACCATAAGTATACACAAACAATGCTATGCTACTTAGTCATTTTATTGTGCAATTAGGCAGACGCTCAGACCCAATTTACTCTTTTATGAAGCCCCGTCGTTTTCGACCTTGACCCCGTCAAGGTAGACATTAATAAATAAACAATTTTATTATTATTAATCTATATTTTAACTATTTATTTAATTATATATTATTTTATTTTATAAACGTAGGTAATAACGCTGTTTATGGATCCTATTTTCTGTAAAAAAAAAAACAAGAATGAAAGAAATTTTTTTTTTAGCCTGTTGAAACGTGGCCACAACAAAGGCAATTCATGAATCGCAGTGGGTGCACCCACTGGGAACGCGCCCCGCCGCGGTGCGCGGAATCTGCCGCGTTTTTAGCGGGTTGAACTAGGTGTGTTACAAACTGAGATACTTGCATACAATGTTAAAATCTGCCGCCTCGCGTTACGCGACGACGGTGCGCGGTGCAGGATCACCGTACGACAGACCCTGAGTAAGCGCGGTCTAAAAAATCAGCCGAACTTAAACCTCAGACTGTACTTTACTTGTTCCATTACATGTATTTCATTGATTTTACAAAAAATCCCTTACCTATTTGTTCCAAACAATCTGGATGTTCAGTTGCGAATTTCTTCCACTCTTCTATCGTGTAGTACTTGTGGATGCATGTGAAAAGGCCATGCTGAAAGAAAATCAATATTTAATTAGAAATAAAATTAATTACTTGTGAGGGACGTACGTAATTTAAGGATGCATCAGTCTTGTTAAGAGCCTCTAATTTTGAAATAAAAACTGCATATGTTATTGAACTTTTATTAACCTTAAAAAATTCTTTTGCGGACCTTCAGCTTGGTTTACATATTGTTATTTCGACGCCCGCCTTCTAGCAAGATGGATAATTTATGTGGATCAAATGAAGGTTGAGAGAAAACGCTACGCCGTTGATATTATGTCGCGTTTACAACAATTTGGTGTCTATCCAATTGTGTCGAGCTTGGAAAACTTATGTGGATCAAATGGAGGCCGAGAGAAAACGATACACCGTTGAGCTTATGTCGCGTTTACAACATTTTGGTGTCTATCCAATTGTGTCGAGCTTGGAAAATTTATGTGGATCAAATTTAATGAAGGCCGAAAGAAAACGCTACGCCGCTGTTGAGATTATGTCGCCTTTACAACATTTCGGTACTCTTTCTTTATTGCTTTTCTATGATGTTGGACACTAGATTAAATAGTATGAAGTTGAATTAAGGTTTTATTTTCATGACACACATGATTTAAAAAAAAACACAATTAATTGAATTACATGACTGCCAATAACCTATTCTATTCTGCAGTCTATACGTGGTTAGCTGTTTTGTTAAACGTACCACATTGACAATCCAGCTGAAGGATATTCGCTATTTAACAAAACCGAGCTGTAATGCCATCACTTTATCACTTCTTTATCCCTAACGGGGCAGACAGAGCCCAGGGCTATAAAACCCAAAGGCCACTCTTAGCGTGATGGTGGGCAAGAAGGTGGAAAAGGGAATAAAATAGTGACAGGTTGCTTGCCGCGTTGTCGCACCCTGATTCGCGTTTTCGCCCATTTCCTCGATCGGCGTTTTCGATCTGCGCGGGTGAAGAGAACCAGCTAATACATTCTAAGCTTTTTTCTTTTCTCCCTGTAATGGAAGTAAATCGAGTAAGAAAACTCGATCTAGCTAGGTTTCATTCTTAGAGAACCTCGTTTTCTTGGTGTTTACATCAAGTGAAGCTCGCCAAGGTACCTATACTATTATTTAAATGCAGCGAGATCTATGTATAATTTAGGTATCGAAAATGTACCTACATTATTACTATGCGCACAGGCGGCCCCTCCGGATAGTAAATTCAGTTATACGAATCGTTTGTCCAGAGTAATAAGAATGGAATTGGCTTGCAATGGATGTCTAGGTATCTTTACGAAAAGGTGCTGAGTTCTCACGTGAGCTAAATTGTGAGTAGATACTTCTTTGAATTTCTTTGCTTAGTGAGACTTCTGTACGTTAGTATTATTTATTCGGTGGTAGTAGCTTATAAATTCTCCGAATATAAACTAGACAAAGATGTATTGAGATAATTCCTAGAACCAAACACACTTATGGCTTCCTCTTTCCTTACAATGTAAATAATGATTTCCTCCTAATCCTCGTAGGTATGCACGATTGATATTACCCTTTTTACCATCGACATATATAATATATATACGTAAGTACATAGATCTCGTTGCTTTTTACCCTTTCTTAGCGGACGTCTCCTAATCACAATCTACCATCCTGCCAAATTTCATCTTCATTGGCCAAGTAGATTTCGAGATTTCGTGATGAGTGAGTGATTTTCGCTTTTATATACAACGTGGAAGGGACATCCCCGTAATAAATCAAACCACGGTCTATAATAGATCATTATAGTATAAATAAATTAAAAGAACAGCCGAAAAATACAAAAAAAATTCGGCATTTCCATACAAAAGTGTGCAGCCGCCCGGGCGGTTAGTATCCTAGGAAAGTCAAAATTTTTGTTGGATTTTTGACTGTTATTTTAATTTTATTACAGCCCGTGGTTCGATTTATTACGGTTATGTCCCTTGATTTATTACGGGTATGTCCCTTCCAGGTTGTATATAGATATTCAAAAAGATGTACAGTATAGGTATACAATGGGTGGCCTTATCGCCAAGGCAATCTCTTACAGGCTACCTTTGGGTGACAGGAATAGGCATGATCACTGAAAAATAATGTCTGGCCCATCGGTTAGATTATTAAAAAATATTGTACACATATTTTTTCTTTTCTCTGAGAAACAATAAATGACGAAGGTACAGCGCATTTAAATTTCGCATGACGTCACGCTTTCGTACGATTTTTACACATCGGTGACTAACGGACTAATTAGAATAATACTTTTCTGACCCATCATCCCTATTGTGCTGAAAAATAAAAGGTGGTGCAATAAAGAGAGTAATGTGAAACAATAATTTAGTGTATAATAAACTTAAATTAAATAATGTAGCCAAACGAAAACGATGTTCTAGAATCTGAGAATGTCCATCTCGGAAAACACAAAACGTAAACACAGATTACCCTTCCTCCCCTGCATCAATCATATGGAGGTTGATTATTGTGGTTTTACAGTGTAATAATATTCATATTCATGTTCATTATTTCATACACATACTTACAATTGTATTGTTATTAATATTCTGTTGACTGAACAATAAAAATTAAAAATTAAGTAGTACTGTACTTTTTTAATTTTACATGAAAAAAATATGAAGGAAATGTGTGCAAACATAAGGGTTCTTTCAAATAGACGATGGACGTATAAACCCACTAACACTATACTCTTACGGCGTTTACTCTCGCGCGCGACCCCCAATATTACGTCACAGCGATGGGAAAGACGTCTTGCCAAATGTTACAGTTTCAATCCTAATACAGATAAATCAAGAGGTGTGGCAGAATATCAGTGCTTTACTCATATTTCGTATGAGTAAATTATACACTGAGCCACACACAGCCCAGATCAAATAAATCTATTCCTATGTCTATGTCTAACAGTTCGTGTTAAAGAGGTAGGAAAAAAGAGTGACAAGAGGGGGAGGGGGGTCATAAGTCAAAAATTCTGAGTGACGTAATATGTGGACAGCTCCTAATGGATAAAGAAAGATGACACACAATTTTGCTACTCGTATTCAAGAGTCCTAGCAGGAGATTGAAAAAAAATCATTCCTACTTTAGGATTACTAAGAATGACTATATTGACTGACTCTTCTTTTTTGGCTTGGCACTTTCTCGCTTTATGCGGGGTGTGGCGGGGTTTGCTCTTCTCGTAGTTAATCGGCGCCAGGACAATCTGTCCTGGGTTGTCGGGTCGGGTAGGTTCTCCATTTTTAACAGCTTCATCGTGCTGATAGAATTCTAATGTCTAAGATTTATAATCCTACTATGACTAGGTTCAGGCAAACGATGGTTCAGAAGACTGACATAGGCTTTTATTACCATTCAAAAGAGTTACATGATATGGTCCACATCGCAGTGTAAAGAAATCATTCATTAATCACCTATGGACAACTAAGGGTGATTATAGATCGACAATGGGATGACTATAAGACGACTATAGACCACAGTCTTTGCAGATCTCACCTTGGACAGTTCCTGAGCCATCTCGAAGGTGCCGACAGTGTCCATGTTGCTTGCCATGACGGGTACGCCGCGGTACGTCTGCCCGGAGTTTCGGAAGGTGATCTCTCTGTAAAGGTCAACCTGGAAAGAATGAAATACAACATATTTATTTATTTAAGTTTATTGCACACAATCTCATATTTGATTGATTACAATGGGTCAAACTTAACGCTATGCATTATCTACCAGTTTCCCTTTGAGACACATCGAGAAGTTGGTAGAAGGGGTGCAAGTTGTAGCACTATTACAATACAACATTATTACATAATATTACACAACAAATACATATACCTAATATAAATATTATTAATTTCAACATAATTTTATTACATAATACATGAAAAGATTTATAACAATACATACATACATATATATCTACATATATATCCACATAAACATTAAATAAATACCATACATATATACTAAACTATATACATACATACATACACATATCTATATATTATATACAGCAGAGAGAGTTTAATTTGATTCCAGATAATATTTCTTGACCAGCATTTTGAAATAATCACGATTGTGTGATCTCGTAATGCTATTAGGGAGGGCATTCCAGAGCCGAACAGCCGTCACGGCAAATGAATAGTATAGATATAGTCAGTTTTTTTTTAGTTTAGTAATGTTATTTTAACTTTTTAAATAAATTTATCCTTAATTCGAAAAGTTGATTGGAATAAATATGGTTTGTTCCATAACATTCTTATTATTATCTACCTATACAGGCTGACTTTTTAACCACCAGCCAAATTTTTGGAGCAGGTTCAGCCCATGATACTGAACTGCTTTCCAAAAAAACAATCAACGAAAAACTAAAATAAAAATTCGCCTTCCCATACAAATTAGCGCTCAGCCAAACGGATTTTGTATGGGAGGGCGAAAAATTTTCATAGCTTTTTTTAAATAAAGTAGTTCTTTATCTGACTGAACTTGCTCCAAAAATTTGGATGGTGTTAAAAAGTATTACTGAATAATAGTCTATAGTTCCTTTTATATTATATTAAATATGGCAAAACTACCCATAATGTACCTACGTTGTAGTTGACAATATACATTTTTTGCTTTCATTAACCCATGAGGCGACTGTAATTCTATTTGTACATTGTTGACAAAGTTTCTTTATCACACGAATCCCTCTACAGCCGTGGCAAGGCGCCAGCCGCCGGCTCTAATGAAATTCTGCAATCGCGGTCATTCTGTCTAAATGGCCGGAGTACGGACATCACTAGGTACGTATAGGTTTTTGAAGTAAAAACTTCTTTAGCGGCGTTGTGCACTTTTTTGTTATGGGTAAAAAATGTTAAACTCGCGTCAGGACACGTGTCCTGATCGAAAATTCGTAAGACGGATGGAGAGTAGACAGCCGGCTACCGATGCAATGAATATTTGACGTAGCGCCATCTAGTTATTCCTTTCAACATTAATGATAACATTACAAGCATTGAAAATGATTACAACGCCAGCTATGAACGAGTAGCAAAACTATTTCGTTGAAGTGAAAACTTCTTTAGCGGCGTTGTGCACTTTTTGTAATGGGTAAAAAATGTTAAGCTCGCGTCAGGACACGTGTCCTGATCGAAAATTCGTAAGACGGAGAGTAGGAGAGGAAGTATCCCCCTCTCTTTCTACGGCGCTGCGAAAATGTATGCCTGCGCCTGCTGTTTCGTTTAGCTGAGAGATAAACTTTTTAATGTAATACTAATTGTCATGTTTGTGTACGATAGCGCAATAAATAAATATTGTATTCTACCACATAAATGATAGTACTTTTACACTGATAATTAAAGCAATTCGTACAAAATTATTCCCTAACCATTCCAAAATATCAAAAATGCACAACGTTAATATTCAAGTTTTCACTTCTGCCGGCACTCCCGGAGTGCAACCCTTTTTTTCCTTTCTTAACGTACATACTAAAAATCATTCGATTGTATAAGTACGCTAATATTATTACAATCTAGCCTAAACTTAGACTAATTAATAATTTAACATTGAACATCGGCACTTTTCTTACTGTCTTTGGAAGGCACTTTGTTCGTGTGCAATTCGTGTGTCTTAAATTTATTGCACTATTATATTATTTTTGTCACTACACTACACTAGTTCGAACGGTTTAGTTCGTTTAAGTCTTCTCACTATGTGTGTAGGTTTTTGATTATAATATAATCAAAGGTGTAGGTATGCTATTAGACATTATATGTGTAATTTAACTTGCAACAAGGGACGTTTAACGTCTAACACAATAATTAACACTTCTATGGCACACTGTGGATGTCGTAGAAGGCGACTGGAAACAGCTAGACAAAGCAAACATCAATGAGACCTCTCCAACCCGTCTGGCCAGCGTGGAGAGTGTAGGTAGGCCCAATCCGCTGGCTACTCTGGCCAAGTATGGCTCTGGCAGTACAGAGAGGGTCGTGCTCCTGCAGTGGAGACTAGAAAAGACCTGATGATGATGTAGCACACTCGTAATGCTCTTCTTCTTCTTCTCGAGTCGAAAAGCTATTAAAGTTAAGTTAGCTCTTACTATATTAAGGCCGTACCTGAATTTTCCGAGGTCCAGTGCTGCCCCCATTAAAAATAAATCATTTCAAAGAAAACGGAGACCTCATTTAAAATTTTGCAACTATCAAGTCCTAGATAGCCCATCAAAGTATTTTATGAACTACTGTTTACAGTTTATAATGAGAACGTTAAGCTTTACTACGCACATTTGCCAAAAGTGGCCGATTTTCGTAACAAACAGTAGGTCATAAAATACTTTGAAGGGTTATCTAGAAGTTGATGGTTGCAAAATTTTAAATGATGTCTCCGTTTTCTTTGAAATGATTTATTTTAAATGGGGGCAGCACTGGACCCCGGAAAATTTGGGTACGGCCTTAATATTAATAATATTAACAGCGGCTGATTTTTGCGTGGCCCTTCAGTAGGCTAATCATATTTCGCCACCCCTGAATGTGTAAATAGAAGTCAAATTAATAACTAGTATATATTTATATTTTTTGTATTTAATTTATTTTATTTCTTTTATTATAACTAAGAGCGAGGAATCAACATACAAAATTAATAAAAATAAATCAGCTCGGGTTGTTGTGTGAGGCCCCGGGCGATTGCTCGGCTCGCCACCCCCCATCGACTATACAACCGACATCGTCGAAGCCACCCCCTAAGGCCGCCACTGATTAAAAATCCAAACTGCAGTTATAATTTTTTTTCTAAATATCTAAGCGGCTGGATGGATAAGCTAAGATTCTAAGCTCCATAAGGGTTCCTTTTTTAACCCCCGATGAAAGGGGTTTTTCATTAAGTTTAACGTGTCTGTGTGTCTGTCTGTCTGTCGCATCGTAGCTTCTAACGTAGACGGATTTATACGCGGATTTTTTATTTGAAAGCCTTGTCTGTCGAGATGGTTCTTAGAACAGGTTCTAAGCTATGTTTAATGATTTAAAGTAGGGGATTTTTTAATTTCATAGGTACTACGTTTTTTTAGGGTTCCGTAGTCCACCCTTATAGTTTCGTCATGTCCGTCCGTCTGTCTGTCCGTCCGGGCTCGTACTCCGCCGCTACTGCACCGATTGTCACGAAAATTGGTGGAGATAGATATTGAAGTTCCAAAAGTTGGTTTTTAAAATTATGAAAAAATGTAATTTATTTTCCCATACAACGAAAGTGAATTTAAAAATTAAATTGGACTAACCCCAACGTGTGGGGTATCGTTGAAAAGGTCTTTTAGAATGAAACAAAAACGGCTTTGAAACTATGTAGATGAAACCCCCAGTCTTGAGATAATCTAATACAAAGTTAAAATTTGAGGTGTCCCCCCACCGTAACTTTTGAAATATTACTAAAATAATTCTGAAAAAAATGTGGTATATACCTCAAAGTATGTACTTTCAATTAAAACTATAGCGGTCTCGGTATCATAGATAGTTATTTTTTAATACGACATAAATCGTAAACCGCAATTTGCGGCTACAGAACCCTTCATGGTCGAGTCCGACTCGCACTTGGCCGCTTTTTTAACGTTTAACTTATCATATCATTAAACGCTAATTTTAATTCATTGATCTGGTCAGACCACATCATGATGCGATCAGCGGGTATTTTTTATATTAAGAAAAATAAACCATTTCATGAAATGGTCGGCCATATCATGAAATTGTCAATTCGATCTGGCCACGACTAGTGATGTGTCATTCTTAGGGAACGTTCCCGTATTTCTAGGGAATGTTACGGAATATTGGATACATGTAGGTATTTGTATTATAACCATATCAAGTGATACATTTACGTTAGTAAAATTGGTAATAAAAAATATGTCTAATAAATAAAATTTCAACTTTCCATGACATTTCCATTTTTTGGGAACATTCCCGGGAATGTACCCGGAAATTTGGGGAACGGGAACGGCACATCACTAGCCACGACATGGGTAAGTACGTCAGCTCTACGAACACCAGTTTTTGTAAAATTGTTTTATTTGCTGATGACTCCACTGTTCTGATAAGTGACGTAAATACAGATGACCATGAAAAAAGTTGCAATAATGCACTAAAGGAGACTATTAACTGGCTAGATAAGAATAAATTAATAGCAAATCTTGATAAAACAAAATGTATGCAATTTCACGTCCCACAAACCAATCCAAATAATGTATTGTATCAGTTAAATACGAAAACAACATTATTGAGTTCGTCAAAGAAATTAAGTTTCTGGGAGTTACCCTTGATCATTGTTTAAGCTGGAAGCCACATATAGACGAAATGATTTCTAAATTAAGTAAATATGTGTATGTATTGAGGACAATAACAAACACAGTGTCTCAAAAAACAGCTGTATATGTTTATCATGCATATGTAGCCTCTGTTTTAAGATATGGCATATTACACTGGGGTAATGCTGCCAATGTGCATATACTCCCACTTTTTAGAACGCAGAAAAAATGTGTCAGGGCCATGTTTGGTGCAAGGCAAACAGAGAGCTGTGTTCCTTATTTCAAAAAACTTAATATATTAACTTTATACAGTTTATATATTTTGGAAGCATGTTTATATGTGAAACAAAATTTGGATAAATTCAAACAGATTACTAATAGGCACCCCAGAGCCTGTAGAAACAAAATACAAATACACCCACAACAAAATTCCAACATGGCTGCATATGACAAAACAGTGTTTATTTAAGGACCTAAATTATATAACAAATTACCTGACTGTTTGAAAGAACTTAATACTAGACTATTTAAATTTAAATTGAAACAATTATTAGTACAAAAATGTTATTATAGTATAGAGGAATTTATATGATATTGAATGATTTATAATTAAGTAAGTAATTATTTTTGCAACACCCGAGAGGGTAAGTAAGGAGAACTGTATATAGTTATAAGACCTTGTGAACTCTTACTATGCAAATAAAGAATTGAATTGAATTGAATTTAATTGAAAATCTTTTTTGGAATTTCTATTGTAGACAGAAATTAAAACATTGCTGTAAAGTATATATAACGGGACTTAGCACGAACCTTTTTTTTATTGTTTTGTGCTGTAAAGCACACAAGATCTATCTTTATATATTAAACAACGGACATTTCTCTCGTGTTTCACGCAGGCGTGGCAAGACGTCAGCATATTGTGTAAAATTCTACGATAGCGATCTTTCCAAATTTATGTTCTCTTTTTTTTTACATAAAGTAATTCAAAGGGATGTTAAGATGGTTTGGGCATGTAGAAAGGATGGATGAAAAGAGATTAACAAAAAATATTTGTAAGGCAAGTGTGAAAGAAAGAGCGGGACAGGGTCGACCTCTGCGAAAATTCTGCGATCAGATTGCAGACGTTCTAAAAAAAGGAGAGGTAAGAAGTACCCATAACCGAAGGGCATATATGAAGAGGTTGATGAGTGTAGATGAAGTGATGATCGTAGCAAGTGGAGGTCCATATTCTCTGCCTCCCCCTGTGATCCATAAACTTATTACAATGAAAAAATGTTGATGCAAAGACGTCATTTGACATGCAGCCACAGGCAAAGAAAATAGGCTAAATACAGCCATTAAACCTTTTATAAATACTGAGAGCCAAAATGCCGCATTCGGTAAGTGCCCACTCTATACACTTTTGGGGCCTAGCCAAAAGGAAACTGGGTTTTCTCCCGGAAAATTCAATGCTTTTCTCTGACGTTATCTCAGCTGATCTCAATGTTCTAAACGTGACTCAAGGCTATTCCATTCATACTATATTATCTAATAGAATTTTCGTTTAGAACCTACATAATTACCATTTCAATATAATACGTATGATGGAAGAGCCACTGCTAACTAACGACTCAGACTCACCCTTTTTACAAGCTTTTATAATTAGCTTGTCCAGTTTGTTTTTTTTTTGTTTTTTGTGTCAAATCTTGCAAGTTAAATTCAGTCACTGAGTTTCTGATAGAGACGAAATTTTGTATACTGATGTAAATCAGATGACAATGCAATATTATTATGACAAAAAGTTGATCTGATGATGGAGCTGGGAGGAGGCTACAGGAACCCTGTAATAAAACGACGGAACTCCATCGAATTTGGGCTTGTTACATTTTTCTTGAGCCTCTTTAAGTTCTTAGGCCTCAAAATAACAGAATTTAGGAAAATATATTTTTTTTTTTCAACAAACATGCATGTATGTTCGTTCTGCCTGATGGGTAACAGTGTGGAAATGCAATGGGAGCTAAATTAGAAAAATGGCTTTTCCTTAGACATCATTCCCGCCATCGTCATTATCATATCAGGAACAGGAAGTTTCCTGCTGTGCTGGACATAGGCCTTCCTTCCTCAAAGATTTCCAAAACGACAGATTAGAAGTGACCTACCAGCGTACCCAGCGTTTTCCTGCAGCCCGCCGGTTTAATTGGTTTTATGATAAGTTACACTATCACGAGGCAATGACATGATGTGCACACACTTGCGCAAGAGCACGCGAACTCGCAGATTTCTGCTTGACGGATAAAGGAGTGGAAACGCAGTAACGCACTGACAATGGGAGCTAAAATAAAAAAATAGTTTCTATAATCATCGTTTCCGCCAATTTAATTGAGTTATGGATAATTCCCGCCAATTTAATTGATATATGATAATTGATGAGCCTACGAGAAAATAACGTGCGCAAGCGCACACGACCACAGATTTCAGCCTGATGGACAAAGGAGTGGAAACACACTGGCAATGAGAGCAAAAATAGAAAAATAGATTCTTCAGCCTTCGCTCCCGCCAGTTTTATTGTTTTTATGATAAGTTAGACAACCACGAGACAATGACGTGCACACACGTGCGCAAGAGCACGCGATCACAGATTAGATATAAATTGACACGATTTTATTGCCGATCCGGTTTGAGTCGGCAATAAACCGGTTTTATAGCACTCGTCGATCCCGGCGATTTCCGATTTCAGGGACATGATTGAGCTGCCGGCTGCGAGGAATAGATAGATTCGGAGATAAATATAGATTGCGGTTGGTAACTACAAATACGGATATTTCGTTATTTTCCGTCCCATAGATGTATATAGTAGTACCTAAACTACTTATATTGGATATTTTGGCGCAAAATTTTACGGCAGTCCATGACATTGATTGATTAAACACGAAAGCGGTGAATTATAATACTTCTTCTTCTACAGAGTAGAGTAGAATAAATAGGACTTTTAGCAACTATTAGTAGGTTGGACGCTCTTAATCACTATAATTTATTTCTGCTATGGGGTGTGGGGTGAGCCCTGTGGGTGAGCCCAAAGAGCTGGGTGCGGCAGTGGTCGGTATCTTCATTCTTCGACACACCCAGCTCTGTTCATCGACATGTTACGTAAGTATGTTAGTACCTTGATGGCTATTAGTCTTTTTTACGCAGTAAAAATTTTTTTTTTTTTTCATTCAGGTTTATTGCACTATACGAGTATACTTATAATATAGACTGCCTTCGTGGTCCGGAGGTCGTGGGTTTAAATCCCACTGGAAAGCAAACTTTGTGAAAGTAGTTTGTTTGTTTGTTTATAAAGCTTTATTGTACACAAAAGGGAAGCAGACATAAAACAGAAAAGTAAACACACAACGGCGGACTTATCCCATATAGGGATCTCTTCCAGTCAACCGGCCGGCAAAGTTGTTTCCAAATCCCACTGGGAAGCAAACTTTGTGAAAGTTGTTTCAAGTCTGGTAAGAATATTGCAGGCTTGAATCACCTGATTATCCGAAAAGACGAGATGATTCCGTGTGCTTCGGAAGGCACGTAAAGCTGTGGGTCCCGAATGCCATCTAGCGTTCATTTAAACCTATACTAGGATTGGCTCTGGTCTACCCTTTGCTTGGGATGCGAAAGTCACACGGCAATCGCTCTGTGTAAAAACCTCGTCAAATCAACTAGGATAGGTAACGAACCCCGGACTCTGAAGCGTTACCGCTGAGGATGCAACCGGGAGTACGCTCGGATGATTATGATTAAGTTCATTGCACATATGATTTGATTGATTACAATTTACAATAGATCAAACTTAACGCTAATGCATTATCTACCAGATTGCCTTTAGGACGTCGAGAAGTTTGTAGAAGGCAAATAGAAGGGGTGTAGGGGGTTGCTGCCTATTAGACGTGTTGTACTGCAAATTGTAACACAACACGTTTACACACATTACAATCTGCAGTACTTACAGCACGAGATTGTATGCCGTGTTGTGTTGTGTGTAGGCAGCATTACTATATCTCGTGATTCTAGAAATATTCGCCAGACTATACGGCTCCTTTGTTGTTCTGTGCGTAGCTCTATTAAACCAGTTCTATAGAAGCTTCCTTCAAAAAGTTTAATCGATGAGGTAGAACAGCTGTCGGAAATGCAATTAGGTACCTTGCCTTGATAGTACCTAGTTTATCTACAACAGGTGCATGCTACCATGAACCTCGAGATATCGGCTGACGTCAGAATGTAATCTTGCAAATCTAGTTTCTGTTGGCGAATACAGTACATGTGTATAAAATCAATGTGACATGTTACCTACCATTGATGACTTATAGTTCTGAACAGGGACTGAATAACTCAAAAAATACGATATCTTTCAATTGCGATATGACGTCATATCGAAAAATAGCGATTACCGCTTCATTTCTATCAGGGTCGCCGACGCACGCGCTCGTGTCTTACCTACCCTGGATCGCACTCGCACCCCTCGCCCCACGTCCCGCAACGGTCGATGCTTAGTTTTTCGGTACCGATATCGGATAAAGGTTAAATAAGGGTATGGCCCTACCTTTATTTTATTAATGTACACTTATTTTATACCGGTACCGTAACATTATACCGTAACAGCTTTCAGTCCCTGGTTCTGAAACGTAGTCTACTATAACGGGTCTGAAAAGAAGGCTCAAGGTAGCTAGTAGTAGCCATCGTACTATGGAGAGGGCTATGCTCGGTGTTTTTCTATGTGATCGAATCAGAAATGAGGAAATTTGTAGAACATTCATAATTTGATTAGCTACAAAATTTCAATTTCAATATTTATATTTATAATATATCTTCTTCTTATTTATAATAAGTACTTAAATTAACTTCGGCTGCGCAAGCACATCCGTTCTGGCGGTAGCTGAAAATCTGTGTTTTGCTCACTGGGCAATTCCCCACACTGAGCTACAGCCTTTTGTAATACTGTAGCACACACATGTCTTTGATTTATATTACCTAGGTTGTTTTTTTTTGTCATTTTCTATGTACTGTGTGTTATAGATGCAATAAATGATTTATCTATCTTATACTTAATTATACCTATTACTACCACTTTAATTATTTTAAGAATGTTGTGTTCACCTGTAATTGGGTTGCATGGTAGTACATAATAAAACGATAATTGTAAGTTTTTGTCATGTAACCCGTTGGTGTACCTAATAAATAAAATAAAATAGAACAAAAGTCACTGCCATAGCCCAGCAGATTAGTTCGTTAAAGTGGTAATGGGCAAGAAACATATAGGTATAGCGCGACGAATCGATGGCCGGTGAGGTAAAATGTTTTTGAATGGCGAACACGTCTTGCAAGCGAAGAATAGGATACCCACCCACAAGGTGGTCAGACGACCTGACCAAGGTCGCTGGAAATCGTTGGATGCGAGCCGGTCTAGTTCGGTCATTTTGGAAATCCTTGGGAGGGCTACCTAGCTATGTCCAGCCAGCAGTGGAAGTTATTATATTATTAGATATTTAAAGATAACCGCTCAGGAAGAGAAACAGAAGGTGTATTCGGTGCTTATTTTTTTTTTCTTCATTAAAAATTTCATTTTTTCGTACAAGTTTTTATGGTGAGGCCTAAGTTCTTGTCAAGAAAAACGTAAGAAGCCCACACTCGATGGGGTTGCGTCGTTTTATTACAGGATTCCTATAGCCGCCTTCCGGCTCCATCATCAGATCAGCTTCTTGTTAAAATAATATTGCATTGTCATCCGATTAACATTAGCATATGAAATTTCATCTTAATCGGAGAAACCGGGAAGTCGCTCAAATTTATATTGCAAGATGTTTTACCCAAGATACTGCACGCAGTATAAGCCAGGTAAAAGTAGAGAAAGGGATGTAAAGATGATTTGGGCATGTAGAAAGGATGAATGAAAAGAGATTAGCAAAAAATATTTATAAGGCAAGTGTGAAAGGAAGAGCTTGACAGGGTCGACCTCGGCGAACATTCTGCGATCAGATTGCAGACGTTCTAAAAAAAGGAGAGGTAAGAAGTACCCGTAACCGAAAGGCATGTATGAAGAGGTTGATGAGTGTAGATGAAGCGAAAGAGGTCTGTCAGGATCGTAGCAAGTGGAGGTCCATAGTCTCTGCCTACCCCTTTGGGAAACAGGCGTGATAGTATGTATAAGCCAGGTGCATATTACATATGCTTTGTTTAGACACTCATCTCATGCTAATTTTACACAAGACAACTTGTTCGTATGACTGATAACATTTTGTTATTATGCCTTATCTAAGTGGAAAGCAGGTAGACTACGATGGCCAACTGCAACTTTAAAATATAGGTGTTATGTTTTAGTTTTGCAAAGATATTAAAGGCTTATGCTCAGAAGTGGGTTTATGATAGCTGATGATGATTATGATAATATGTGACGTTCCACGGGCAAAGGTACCTTATAGGCGCTGGCACTTACAACATTGTGTTTATTTAAACTAAGTTATTTGTTCGAATTGTTTTTCTAAACGTCTTAAGCGCCAGCGTCCACAAGGTGCCTTTAACTGTGGAACGTCACTTATAGGTACTCATTAAAATAAAGGATTTATAGCAGGATTACAACAATATATACTTACCTACAACATATTAGTACTTATGTTTAAATGTTATTTGGAATGAGAAATGCTAAAACCAAAAACTGTCCGTCTGTCCATCCGTCTGTCATCTCTAAACCGTACTAAGGAGACACTTGAAATTTTCACTGATTATCTAGGTAACTATTACTGTGGCCGCTATAACAACAAATACCTACTAAAAATAAGATAATGTTAAAAATTAAGGGGGTCGTCATACAAGAAACGTGTTTTATTTTTCTGCGTTTTCAAACATTGTACGAAGGTACGGAACCCTTAATGTACCAGTCCGACTTGCACTTGACCGGTTTTTAAATACTATTTTTATCTTTATGAAAATCATAATTGTATAATAACAGGCCTGTGTCACTCCCCGTTTAGGTATCGTAAATGTACCTACATTATTACTATGCGCGCAGGCGGCCCCTCCGGGTGGTAAATTCAGTTATACGAATCGTTTGTCCAGACTCCAGAGTAATAAGAATGAAATTGGCTTGCAATGGATGTCTAGGTATCTATACGAAAATATGCTGAGTTCTGCTGTGAGCTAAATTAAACCATATCGCTAGCCACATTGAGTAGATATTTCTTTGAATTTTTTTCCTGAAACTACTTCTGTACGTTAGTATTATTTATTCTGTGATAATAACTACTTCGTGTATTTCAGTTTTTAATTGCGTCTTCTACGTTATGCTATAATGTGGATATTAATCGGTAAGTTAACTAAAACAAAAAAACTATAAACAGATAATGACTATAATCATATTTTGTAATATTTATCTAACTGCAAATTAATAGGACAGGTCACGAAAACGTCTTCTTTCTATTTTAGAGTTCTCTCAGTTCTGTACCAAATGGTGAAATGACCCCTTATCGAGTTCCTCTATCTGTTTGTCTGACTCAACAATTTTACAATTAATACCATTTGTAATTTGGTATAAGGGTACTAAATATTAATATGTTTTCAAAACGAAAAACAAAAATATTCGTTTAAACGTAGATGACATATGTTTTCTAGTTATTTTTGTTTAAAAAACAAACCACAAAGCCGATTTGAATATTTTTTTTACGGGATCACCTGGAAATTAAGTAATAGTAAAGTACGGAACCCTCTTCGACGAGTCCGCCCCACTCTTGAACTGTTTTATTACTGGCAATGAAATTGACGACATTCGAAATGAGTTTGGTTTGCAAATGAAAAAGTACATTAGGGGAGTTCTATTTTTAAAATCATGGTTAACGAAATCGATTTGACATTGTCAAAGCAAGGGCGGAGACCAAAAGATTTCAATCTCTTTGGACAAAAGCACAAAGCACAAAAACTTGCATGAGAGCATTAAGCAGGTAGATTTTTTTAAAGAACTCCTGCAAGGTTCTTTTCAAGTTTAAAAATCATCCGTCCGAATCAAATATGCATAAAAAACCGGCCATGTGCGATTCGGACTCGCGCACAAAGAGTTCCCGTACCATTATCTATAAGTACATCATTAGACACTTATTTAATATCGAGCAAAAAAACGGCAACAAAATCACGTTTGTTGTATGGGAGCCCCCCTTAAATATTTATTTTATTGTTTTAAGTATTGTTGTTATAGCAGCAACAGAAATACATCATTTGTGAAAAATTCAACTGTCTAGCTATCAAGGTTCATGAGATCAGGCTGGTGACAGACAGACAGACGAACAGACGGACGGACGGACAGTGCAGTCTTAGTAATAGGGTCCCGTTTTTATCATTTAGGTACGGAACCCTAAAAAGTAACCAGCCCTCTGTCACTTATACTCATGAACTCGTATTTTTTAATCTGATTCTAAAACATTTATTTTTTTTAGAAAAAATATCGATTCGAAAAACTATGATGTGGTTTTTTTAATATATAGTTATAGTTAGTAAGTAGGTAAGTACATAACATACGCATAAAAACAGAAAATTAAGTATGAACCTATTTTCCGTGTAATTTTATTTCAATATGCAGTGACAAAAGTTCTGTAAACTTCCATAATACGGTATATATTATATACAGTAATTTTTGTACAGGTAAATAACTAAATATATCGTAGTACTTTAAATCAGAAAGGAGGCAAAATACTTAGGTATTTATTTATTCATGTTTCGATTTAGTTGATGCTTCAACCGCAAGCGCGCGTCTAAGTATATTTGTTTACAAAAGAAATCCATTCAAATCATTCAATACAATACCACGTACGCTTTAAATACTGAATTACTGACACGGAATCATTGAAAACCTGGCGTTAAAAATTTCTGTCTCAAGGAACCTGTCTGAATTAGACGGCCTAGCATGAACCTTGATCTTTCAGTTTTCAGAATACTTACATCATTCCTGCTCCGTAGAGTACTCCGTTTAGGCCTGAGAAGCACATCTTTGAAGTCCAGTTTCACTTCGTTTATTATATTAGGCATTTTGACACTGAATACTTGAGTCTCGTCGCGTGAAAAGAAAACAATATTTTCGCGGGAAACGGCGCGCTCTCCTCCCGCGCGCGGTATCGACTGCCCGGCTGACGAGTGTTGCTGTCTACCAGCTGTAAAATTGCAGTCCTTATAATTTGGTAGGTACAATAATTTATGTATCTATTGATTGACTGTATAGATTCAATTTATTATATATTAGAGCCAAACGCAATTACGCACCATCCATTTGTTCCTCCGTCCGCAGTAGTCCGTACCGTAATGGACGCACGATTAAAACGATAATGCAGCGATAAGGCTTTACAGAATACATAAACTTTTTTTTATTACCACTGAGTTGAGATTCATATCAGCGCAATCTTTCAGTGTAATATCACACAGTTAAAATCTTAATGGTATCTACCCAAATGGAAAAAAGGACTTAGGTATGATATGGGCGTAATTAAATACAAAAACAGTAAATAATACAAAACTCAATCTACTATATTCATACAACATAATATTGAAGACATTCAAACAAACAGTAGGTACCTAAGTACTTACATCTTTGTTTATTATTTCCAAATCCAACTAACAAATTAATAATACTCGTATGGAAACAATTTCTCAACTCGCCTATAAATAACAATTAACACCGGGTAATAGTTCCCACAATAATTTCTCTTATTAAATAATTGCATCATACTTGCGTCAAATTACCCATAAAATGAGTAATCGCATTACACAGGGCAACACCGGCTGCAGGCGTGACACGTGACGTCACAAGGGCACACAGAAACAGAAATACTCGATTTCAGCAGTGTTAGGTGAAGGTTAAGAAAAAAGTATTGAATTCGTTTCTCTATTTTATGGAACAAACAATATTTTTCTTTTGTTTTAATTCGACCAAAGAGTTATAATGTACCATCGAAGAATAAACTGCTGCCAGTATTCTTGTATTGATATAATAATCAGCTGTTGCAGGAGCGAGGACGCATGCGTAAGCGGAAGATACCCCGGCCAAATTGAGATGGCCATGAAAACATGAACACTGAAAATCTGAAACTGGCTGGCATTCGGACGGTTTATCTTTATAATCCCGTAGCATATCTGTTATACAGGGTGACTTTTTAAACACCAGCCGAATTAAAGCAAGTTCAGTCCATGATACTGAACTACTTTCTATAAAAAAAGTTTTAAATATCGATAAAAATTTTTCGTCCTCCCATACAAAATCCGTTTGGCTGAGCGCTGATTTGTATGGGAAGGTGAATTTTTATTTTAGTTTTTCTTAAATTATTTTTATGGAAAGTAGTTCAGTATCATGGACTGAAATTGCTTTATAAAAAGTGGTTACAAAAATTTTGCTACTACCAAGTCCTAGATAACCCTTCAAAGTATTTTATAAACTACTGTTTACAGTTTTATGTGAGAACGATAAGCTTTACTACGCACATTTGGGAAAAACGGCCACTTTTGGCTAATGTGCGTAGTAAAGCTTAACGTTCTCATTATAAACTGTAAACAATAGTTCATAAAATACTTTGGAGGGTTATCTAGGACTTGGTAGTAGCAAAATTTTAAATGATGTCTCAGTTTTCTTTGAAATGACCTAACGTCTTGTCTGCCTCATTAGGGATAAAGGCCGCTGTTTCCTTGTGGTCATACTAGTTTATCAAAGGGTATGTGATATAGAGTTAGGGCCAAACCAAACGAGCATTAGGGTTGCATTACATTAATCGCCGCCATACTTAGCCGCCGGGTGGTAAAATCGAAGTATGTTCAGGGAAAAAGTCGATATAATTTTATTTGTGTATTATGTTTATGTATTATGGCTTATTTTTTTATGTGTATGTTTGTAAATTTCCAAGTGTACTTGAATAAATAAAATAAATAAATAAATAATGCGCTAGATGACAATAAGTCAAATCAGACACTTTTTTCTAAATGTCAAAACAAACAATATCTATGGGATTTGTATGAAATACAAAACCGTGCTGTCATAGATATTTGGAGTCAAATAGCGCTCTTAACATTAGTTTTCCTGCATTAAAATATCTAAAATCACGTTGAAAATGTATATGATCAATGACAAGTGACACTATTTTGTGACGTTTTATTGTCTTAACAGTACGAAATAATTAATTTTTGACCCAGTTATCTACCCAATTCCTTCAGGTACGCTTTGTTGTTCGACGAATACTGTAGAACCGACAATGCCGGCTCGCTTATGTGTGTAGCAACCCTAATTTCTACTGCGTCTTGTTTGTTTGTGCCAAATTTATAAATAAAACTTGAATAAAAAAGAATAAATTTTAATAAATGTAGAATTCTAGATATAAACTTAAATTTCATACAAAAATACCACTGTAGAGATCACAAGAAACAATACCGGTACGTCACACAGGTTACTAAAAATAATAATTGTAAATCATATTATTATAAACCTAGGTATTAAAACTATTATATTTTAAAATAAGTAGCGACAAACTAACATTATATCAAAAGTTACAAAGTTCTTTTATTTAGAACAAAAATCACAAACGATTATCCGTCCCTTCACTTTTCTCTGCCTAAAAAAAGTTGTGATATAAAATTGTGGAAAAAAAACTGCACTAAAAATCCTTGTAAGGAATTAAGATAACCTTGCTATACTTTTAACTTTGAAACAAGTATATTTAAAAAAGAAAGATAAAATAATTTACTTTTAATGATATATCCAATAAATCAATAGCGGTAGAGTCTCGTTCCATGGGAGTTTCCTCCTTATGTATCATCTTTATGACTTTGACTTTGAATTTATTCTGTATAGTTTAAAAAAATGTCAAATACATTAATGGTGATGCCAGGGATATTTGAGCTAGATTCCGCGATGACGTCTCAAAAGCATAGCTTGTTTTGAAACGTACATACTTAGGGCGGATTTCACCGTTGAAGTAAAACACGATCAATTGAAGTTACTTATACTCGTTTATGCACTGGTCACATTTTTTTTAAACGTGAAAATAGAAATGTCACCTAAACGAACCACAAGATGGGTTTTAAGTCAAATTCTCCGTCTGTCGTCAATACCAAGCTATTTGGGTGATGCGGAATTTCACATCTATGTCATCATCTATGAAGAGGTTTTGCAAGCGGCTTCAGGGGTGGTCTTGTCGTGCGAATTTGCTTCTTTTGCCTGGCTATTTAGAGAGTTGCATATGTTTTCGGTAGTCCCGGAGATCACATCTCTTTGGTAACGATGTGCGGACGCCGTCGCGGGGCTGCCTGTAAAAAAAATATCTGCTGAAAGCTTGAAACCGAACCCTGAGAGGTCGAAATTCTTCTTTTTTCATCTTACATGATATCTATTCACTGCTTAATTTCCTTCTATTGGTCTGGGAGAAAAGAAAAGAATGTACCAGTTGCTTCTCTTCTCGCGAAGAAACAAGCGGAACCGACTCTACAACCGGTGATCACCCTAAGATGCTCATGGTCTTTAACCATGCAAAGTGGAGGATCAAACGCTAGAGCCATTAAACAGATTTGATCGCCTGTCTGACGGTAATCCTCCTTGTGAATGCGGTTGTAATTGTAACACAAGATGTTTGTGCTATATAATGTATCGCCTCTAAAGACACTTACAGGATCAGATAAGTCCTATTCTAGACTGAAAACTACACGGCTCAAAAAGGGCCGGATCAACCATGTCGGAGCCCTTATGCAATGGATGGCGTGGCTATATTTTGGCGTCGAGCGGGATGGCTCGCCAAAAAAAGGGGCCCCTAGGCAATCCATGGCGTGGCTGTAGTCGATGCGGGGCCCCTAGGCAGTTGCCTAATCCGCCTGGATAATCTGGCACTGAGCACAAAACGTGATTAAGTACTCTGGAATGTATAAAAGTAGGTAGTAAAGTTTCCTCCATGCTGTGCTAGTCATAACAATACAAATCATGATAATAGACGCCGGCTAGCAACCGCCATCTCTATTCTCATTCCTTTTTTCGCTTTCTTGCCCACCATCATGCTAAAAATAAATGACAATTATTGGGAAAAATACCGTCACTGTTCACTTGACCCACCCACTCGTCCGTGTGAGGGGTGAACATAGCCTTGCGGTAGTTACACCCACTATATCCTTTGGAAAACAATAGGTCTAAAAGGACACTTCAAGCAGCACAGGAAACGCGCTAAACGACAAGAATTGGGAAAAATACCGTCATTATCCACTTGATCCACCCACACGTCCGTGTGGGAGATGAATACAGCCTCGCGGTGGTTTCACCCTCTATATCCTTAGGAGAAAAGTAAGCCTGAAAGTGCACTCCAAAGCAGCACAGCTAATATAAAACACACTTGATCCAGCAGTGGCTGTAATTTTATGTGCTAGTGGACGCGCTTGTCCATGTAGGGTGTGAATATAATCTCGCAGTAGTTGCAACATCTATATCCTTTGAAGACCAAAAAGCTTGAAAGCGCATTCCAAAGCAGCACAACTAAGAATGCAAACGGAAACGCGCTGAAATGAGAATGAAATTTGGGTCACTCACATACCGTCACTATCTGTTCGCCCCACCCACTCGTCCATGTGAGCAGTAAATATTGCTTCGCGGTAGTTCCCGTAGCCGTCGCACTCGAGGTCTGACCCCGTGCGACATTTCTCACGGGCACAATCTGTGGAAACAACATTATTGTACCTGCTGTATTGTAACTACTTTCCCTGTGACTGAGAAACACTGA
The DNA here is from genome assembly GCA_963576875.1 of Acrobasis repandana. Lineage (NCBI taxonomy): Eukaryota > Metazoa > Arthropoda > Insecta > Lepidoptera > Pyralidae > Acrobasis > Acrobasis repandana. Next base: position 9,803,070 of record OY756238.1, read on the forward strand.
GAAACACCCGCATCCGTGGCAGCCTTCATGTCCGTGCAGTTTGTCTGCTAGACAAACTGCAACCAAGTCGCCTACGCTGGTACGGTCATGTTTGCGGAAACCGGCAAGCTACGTGGGAAACAAATGTATAGCCATGTCGCCTCCGCCGGGGCCCGGCAATAGTGGGAGACTCAAGAAATGCTGGCTTGACGTCGTCAAGGATGATATGCGTGCCAATCGTCTTACAACCAAGGATGCTCAAGATCGTGCGAAGTGGAGAAGGAAAACCCGGAAAGCGGACCCCGGGCTTCGCAGCGTTGCAGCTGAGGATGCAACTGGGGATACGCTGAGATGAGAGAGAGAGAGTAACAACTGACACTAAAGTCAAAAAAGAGGAACTCGGTGGCCCGGTAGGAAAACGCAATGCTAGTGCTTTCGCGAGTTAAGCAACACCAGACGTGGTCCGCACCGTCCGCATCCGTGTTGGATGGGTGACCAAAAAGCGGCATAAAAATTTCTCGAGCTCCTTCGTGCTTCGGAAGGCACGTAAAGCTGTTGGTCCCGGCTGTCATCGTGGTATGGCATAGGCAGCTTGAAAAATATTACACCAGTGGCCACTTAGACACGATAAACAACAACAACAACTAAAGTCAACTGAAAACCCAAGGAAAACCGCCCAATGCCAGCCGATGGACTGATGTGATAAGGAAGTTTGGGGGCGTTTTGACTTCATCCGGAGGTCTTCCTAAGGACGAGTGTGACTCGCGACGCGCACACGAAGACGTTCCGAGCCGCACTAATGTTGCGCTCGCAGTGACAGTGCGCTGGTTGGTAGGGGATGCTGATTTTCTGCATCGCTGACTCCCGTGGGTGTACTGGGAGATTCATTTTCATCTTCATCATCATCGGCAGTTGGTGGTGGTGCATGGTGCATCTTCCTTACCGACCATTTATTCATAACCATATCCCTAAACGTTGCTGTAAAAACGTTATGAACTTCACAATTTATACCGCAGTTCATATTGGAGACCTCGACGCGTGGAACCTTGATTCCCTCTATGAAAGTGCCATCTTCTAGAGCGCAGTAGCAGATGAACCGACGACACTGCCAAAGAAATTTGGAATATGAAAAGTACACAGAAGTAACAAGAATATAATTGAACGAGCCAGCAAAGCTAAAAGTCTACTCGAACAAATTCGCCGTTGGCAAACGAGAGCTATATAAAATAAAATATTGTGATAAATGACCTCAGCATTGTAAAATTTTATACTTTTAAATTTATTACGAAATCTTTGGTGCACCCAAAATGGTTTATAAGGTGGACTGTAATTACAAATGTAAGACCTCACCCTCACTGTAAAACTCTTAGCACAAAAAGATTTGATTTGATTTGAGTTCATTTGAGTTGAGACTGCCGAGGTAGTCGTTGTAGAGCATTGTATAAGTACCATATTCTACAGGAATAAATACGCGTCAGTCACCGTACTTTAGTTACTTTACTACACACCGTACACCAATTTAAATAAGGTTCATTAGTACACGTACTTTTTATCAGTCTGCTGTCATTCTGGATTGACCGTGTAACCGTGAAAAACATCCATCATTCTGGCGTCAGTCACGTCATTCCAGACTGATGCCAGAATGATAGTGTAACCTACCTCTGGGATGTCTAAATATGTTCATACTCTTTCAAAATAATAACACTTTTTGTTTTTAAACTATCATCATCATCATCGCATCTCTATGGCCTGCTATATATGTCCAGAAAAAATCAGTTTGTGTTTGTAGGTACTCATCTTGAAACGTATCTCTTCACCGCTCCGCTGAATAAATAACCATTATCCGCTTTCTTCCAAAAAGATTTAGTCTGCCCTGGACAATAACACCATACACGATTCTTTCTCTCATTTTTAGGGTTCCGTAGTCCACAAGGAACCCTTATAGTTTCGTCATGTCCGTCCGTCTGTCCGTACGGGCTCGTACTCCGCCGCTACTGCACCGATTGTCACGAAAATTGGTGGAAAGATAAATATTGAAGTTCCAAAAGTTGGTTTTAAAATTATGAAAAAAAGTTTTTTTTTCAGCCCCGCAGCAACATACAACGAAAAGTGAATTTAAAAAATTAAATTGGACTAACCCCAACGTGTGGGGTATCGTTGAAAAGGTCTTTTAAAATGCAACAAAAACTGCTTTGAAACTATGTAGATCAAACCCTCAGTCTTGAGATAATCTAATACAAAGTTAAAATTTGAGGTAAATATTACTAAAATAATTCTGAAAAGACTGTGGTATATACCTCAAAAGTATGTACTTTCAATTAAAACTATAGCGGTCTCGGTATCATAGATAGTTATTTTTTAATACGTCATAAATCGTAAACCGCAATTTATCTTTAGAACTTTTATATTATGTTACTTGCTGCTACGGAACCCCTTCATGGGCGAGTCCGACTCGCACTTGGCTGCTTTTTATTTCTTTCTTCCTTTCTTTCATATCTCCCACCACTATGCTGTAACATTCAGCTATTTCCCTGAATAAAAATTACAGTCCACTCTCTTTACCAATGAACCAGTAACTCTTATTCGAAATGTTAGACAAAACAATAAAAAAAGGTTCGTGTTAAGTCCCGTTACATATATAAATCATGTGTTCAAAGCGCGATACTATAAAAACCAATCTATATATATAAAAGCGAAAATCACTCACTCATCACGAAATCTCGAAAACTACTTAGCCAATGAAGATGACATTTGGCAGGAAGGTAGATTGTGACTAGGAGACGTCCGGTAAGAAAGTATTTTGGTGAAATAGGGTTTGACAGTTTGTATGAAACTTCGTAATTTTTAAAGTGAAATGCATGAAATTTTTAATGTATTTTAGTAGTTAGTAGAAATAGTAGTAGTATAGGTAGGGGTGAAATAGCGGTTGCAGGTTTGTATGAATTTTCGTCATTTTTGAAGCGAGACACATGCCATTTTTGAATTAGTGGTTAAGAAAAAATTATTATCCATTAATTGGATTTAATAACTTGCAACCCCAGTAAAAAAAAAACAATCTATTTTGTGTAGTCTACGCGGGCGAAGCCGCGGGCAAAAGCTAGTAGACTATATTTACCTACCTGTACAGGGGCGTAGAGCCACAGAGGCGTGCACTGAGGGGCGTCGTAATGCAAGTGGCCGTCTGGACCGTACTTCTTTTTGAAGAATTTCAACTCCTGCTTGCACGGCTCTGCAAACACCAAAGAGTTTGGAATGTACTAACCTTCTTATATATAGAATCTGACTTAAAACCGGTTCCGTACCTCTGTACAATGTTTTAAAACGCTGAAAAAGACACGTTTCTTGTATGATGTGATGACCCCCTTTAATTTTTAACTTTTTTGTATTTTTAGTATTTGTTGTAATAGCGGCCACAGTAATACATAATCGGTGAAATCAAGTGTCCCGCTGTTACAGTTCAAGAGATAGAGCCCTGTGACAGACGGACGGATAGACAGCTGAGTCTCAGTAATAGAGTCCCGTTGGCACCCTTTAGTTACGGGACCCAAAAAAATCACGCAGTCGGGTTTTTAATGAATACTTTGTTACCATTCGCTTCCGCTTCTCCTTCGTCCCTCTTTCTTCGAGCGACGTTGACGTAGGAACTGACGGTGTGGATGTCCTGGCAGTGACCCTGTCTGCAGACCAATCCATCATCGCAGCCGGGCTCCAAAAACTCTTCTTCCACCTTCAAATACATAGGTAAAGTTGTTATTCATAGCTTTTTAACTCTGGCTTTTGATAACTTTGTTTATTCTCGCCGTCTGTTAGTTACGAGTGAGTGCGGTTAAAGCTACATATAAATAAATATATAGGGACAAATCACACTGTAAGCACAGAATACAGTAAGAGTTAACAGAAGGGAATCTCCTAAGGTACGCGCAATATGCGTCCCCGTTCCCCGCACCCGCACCTCTCCCCCGGTTCTTGACGGCCAACGTGAGTCATCGAGGCGAAAACGGGGGAGAGGTGCGGGGACGGGGAACGGGGACGCATATTGCGCGTACCTTAGGAGATTCCGGCCTGTGTTGTAAGTTTAAACTTGTGTCATGGGATACTAACTTAACTATACTATATTTTATGATAAATACATATATATATATATAAACCTAAACCTAGGACAATTTAAAAAAGGCCATTTTCCAACTTGCCCTGGCTGGGGATCAAACCCAGAATCTCCGGATTAATTACGCCACGGAGGTCGTCAAGCTAAGATCTGCGTCAGAATAGGATTGTCTATTGTCTAATACAGCTACAATTATCACGTCTTTATCCCTAACGGAGCAGACAGATCCCAGGGCTGCAAGACGCAAAAGCCATCCCTAGCGTGACGGTGGGCGTTAAGGCGACGTGGGTTCACAATTTGCAATACTGTGCGTGAAATATTCGTCGAAAGAGAAGAAAGGCCCGGAGCCGTGCTCGATGATATTTCGCAGTGTTTTATTTATTATTTTTTTGTATTATGTTTATTATTACTTTTGTAGCCAAAACGGATAGATATTTAGATAATACATTTCTTGGTATAATTTTCATATAAAAAAATTATTTTATAAAAAAGTAATATGTATTATAAAGACAAATTTAGGCAAATTAGAGGTATGTTTGTGATTTTTTTTCTATTAAGCCAAAAATGCTCTATCGTGTTTTGGCTATTGTGGGTGTCTTTTTTGTGGAATAAACTGTAATAGTTTATTAACAGTGATTTTTCAAAAACACGCACGGTATTGCAAATTGTGAACCCACGTCACCTAAAGATGGAAAAACGGAATCCAAAATCCAAATAATGATTGATGGTTGTTTGCCGCATCGTAGGTACTAACATGATTCAGATTTTCGCCCATTCTCTCGATCGGCTTCGACAATCTGCACGGGAAGAAAAGCAGCCGGTACATTCTAAGTTCTTTCTTTTCTCCCAGACCGTCATGGGAGATTCTGTCATCTAATCCCGTGGGAAACTTTCGTGATTGTAGGGTAGCGTAGGTATGCATGCCATTGTTCATCATCATCCAATCATCATGGACTTAAGAGGGCGCCTGATGTTGATAAATTTAATTTTTGCTCCCGCTTCCACACTCACAAATTTACTCTAGCCGAAGCAAGACCACTGGTAGGACTCTCCATTGATTCAGAGTAACATATATACCTACTACTACTACAAACGAAACAATTTATCTGTACACACGTCGATGTGTGAGTTTTATACTTAGGGTCGCACCGCAGAATTAATTTAATACATACCTACTAACGAGTTCGACATATTTACGATTATATTTTTCCATACCTGAAGATTTGCGAACACTATGACGTAAAAAATATTCTGTTTTATATGTATCAAATGTTACAGAAAAGTCGGAAACAGCTACATAATATCACTTCACAAATATTTTTTCATTATGTCCATTGTCCATTTCACCATTAGTTCACTTTACTGATTATTATTGAGTCATTTATAATGTAACGCACTAATTCACTATTGTAATATAGTAATTTGCATATTCGGCGCAAAACTATACGGTAATTATATGAATAAATTCAATAAAAATAAACAAATGTTTATCACATTTTCACGCACAGCATGTCAAGTTGTCATCGTCAACAATGGCATTTACACTATAACCCGTGGAAATCTATTTGGCATTTGCGTGTATGTGATTACCTGTAAGCGAGGAGCCAATGTAACATTACCGGATTGCTAATACCCCTCTCGCTCTTGTGTATCTCCCGCCAATGCGAGAGAGCGAGAAGGGTATATATATCAAAATGGTTGCTGGGTAATAACGTGAAATTATATTGTTGCTTTGCTTACCTGTTTTCATCATTTGGAAATGTATGAAATATACGTTCTTTAGAGTATTGGGTGGATAAACAATTATTATACGCGCACCTTCTCACCATGATGGTTACTATTGGTTGACAGTTCTCAAGACAACACACGTCGCGTATTGCGTGCGGCTAGTAATTAAACCCTGGTTTGGAGCCGTCAAAGCTCACAAAGTGCGGGGGAGAGGTGCGGGGTCGCCAATTTGCGGGAGACGCTAGACCATTCTGTTTGACTCTTATGTATTCTGTGGCAAGACAGCGAGCCATGCGGGGCGTAGGGAATCGCGGCGGGTCAATAAGGCTGGTTTACGCCTTTCTGGTTTTTGAGGTTTTTTTCGTTTTACAAAGAATATTCAAGAGTTATTTAAAAAGTAAGACATATGATGACTGCTTTATGTTTAATACAATTATAATCCAAAGTTACAAGGGCTAATTTCTTGAATATAATTCTGAGGTGATTTGGAGGCAACTTCGCATTTTCGAAACAACTTCGTGTTTTCGAAACATATAATGACTGGAGTTAGTCCTGAAGTTTGCTGTGTTTTTATTTCAAAGTGAGTTTTTCGTTAATATTAATAATATTTAGGATCGCTCTAAGTTCTATCGCGGTCATACGGGCTCTTAATTTCTTCCTTTTGTATATTACGCGGCCTTGGAGTCTATCAACTCAAAGCCGCAAGATTAAAAATGCTGTGTGTATGTATTATTCTATGCTTTAGTACCTTACTGATTTAACTAATCCTTAGTTTGTACTTAACTAATTAAAGTTTAATAAATCTCTTAACCTCAATTTCCTTAGATCCGTTAACGTTGTGGACAGTTTTCTTGAATTCAGCACACTTTTGGTTCAATTCTAGACAAAACAAAATTACGTTGTAACGTTTTAATATGAAGATAACGTAAAACTTTCTCCAGCAAACTGATATTTTTTCTGGTAGAAAATTAAAACTATATCAACTACTTCATAATGACGCTAGAGGTCACTACTTTGTCAGAAAACTTTAATTGCGAGTTGCAATTGTTTCTTAACGCCATCTAGCGGCTCGGATAAAAACTTAACCAAAGAGACTTTCTACTAACGGTGGTATATGCTGCAGTGGCCACAGCAGTTGCACTGATCCTTGTCTGGGATGAAGGCGCCTGGGGCGCAGTCCCACTCGTGGACATACTGGATTTTGCACTCGTAGCCTCGACAGGAGACGGGGCAGTCCCCACCTGCACTTGCTGGTGAGTAGCGGAAGTTACGGCGCCTAGGAGTTGTTTTTCAAATTTATTATGTTCCATTTAGTTTTTTTTTTTTAATATTTTCCGAACAAAGTTTGTGGTTTCTTAACCGGCCACTCGTTTTCCGAGAAAATATTAAAGAAACCCAGAAAGAAAAAGAAAGACCGCCTGCTCGCTATATAGCCATTTGATGGCACAAACTTGATAATATGAAAAGAAATGATATAAAAATACGCACATGTTTATTGTATCTTTTGGCATTGTAGGACTAGTGACTGGTACACCTAAAAATTTTAAATATTAGTGAGCGTGGCAAACAGACAGATATTCTTAAAACACAAGATTTGACCAAGGAAACCACGGGGAACAAAAAAGATCGTGGCACAAGTGGTATTTACGATATTGATAGGTTCACTTTTCAGACTTTTGTTGCTGGCCTAGAAGACTCACATCTTCGAAGAGTTTTGTCGCATCGTAGAGCTCGAAATTCTTGTTCGGGATGACCCCAATATGGATTACAGCCAGCACGGAAATCTAATGAAAAAAACACAAATTTTTATTAAAAATTATTATATTAAAGTAGATAGGACGTCATATTTTGGCGATTCAAAGAATTGATGTATAAGTACGATTAGCTATACAAAGAGGATAAGCAGCGAGCATCATGGGTACCTTAGAGCCAGGTACCATTTGAGGTGGCATACTCGTACACGAAAAACAAACAACAAAATTGTTTACTTAAAAATATGAATACCCAGCGTTGTGGAGTAAGGGTGAGTTCACAACGAGACGCGACGCGACGCGACGTAGCGCGCACTTTGGAAGAAATATAGAACTTGTTTACTAGGCAAAAAGATACAAATTTCAGTGACAGCCTCTTTTTGTCTAGTAAACAAGTTCTATAACGTCTAACAAAATATACTGAAACTAATTTAAGGGTACATTCAGTCCGTGATACTGAACAACTTTCCCCAAGGAACATATATCGAAATATGAAAAATATTTTTTTGCTTTTCATACAAACTCGGATCAGCTGATCGGTCAACTTGTATGGGAGGCCAAAAATTATTTTTCATATTTCGATATGTGTTCCCTGGGGAAAGTTGTTTAATATCATGGGCTGAGTGTATCCTTAAAATAGTTTCAGTATATTATGTGAGACCCTGTATATATCTTCCACGTGCGCGCTACGTCGCGTCGCGTCGCGTCTCGGTGTGATCTGACCCTTAAAGAGGACGTAGTGGCAAAAAAAAAGAGAAAGGGATGTTAAGATGGTTTGGGCATGTAGAAAAGAGATTAACAAAAAATATTTATTTATTTAACTTTATTACAAAAGGCCTTTTCTACCAGTCAACCGGTACAGGTGGTGCGGATAAAAGCAAATTTTGGACGATAAGTACAATTCAAATTAGCTATTTGACCATTATTAAACATTAACCTAAGACACATATTCATATATATACTTTCTTATACATTCATAGACCTACATATAAAAATACATAAATATTTTATAAATTCATACCATTCCTACATAAACTACATAAATATTTATAATACTCTATGACAATTTGTAAAGATAATGAGCGCGCACAGCACTCTTAAATGCTTGGCGACTAGGGGCTTTGCGGATATCAACGGGAAGGGCGTTCCATAGCTTCACGGCTTGTCTGGTGAATGAATGTTCGAAAAACCCACTCCTGCAGCGAGGCATATTGAGAAAGAGATTGTTGGAAGAACGAAGAACTTTGAGATGGGTATCACCCAGAAAAGTGAAGTTATTTTTAAGATACATCGGAGTTTTTGGGCAATTTATATGGCAAATGTTGAAAAACACTAAACAACATCTTATCATATTCCTCCAAGATACTATCACGCCTGTTACCTACAGGGGTAGGGGGCTACATGGACCTCTACCTACTTGCTAGGATCCTGACAGAACCTCTTTCGCTTTATCTACACTCTACATCAATCTCCTCATACATGCCCTTCGGGTACGGGTACTTCTTAATTCTCCTTTTTTAGAACGTCTGCAATCTGGTCGCAGAATGTTCGCCGAGGCTGATCTAGTCCTGCTCTTAATTCATAACAAATTTATACGTATCATAAAAAGTTGTTCAAGACCAACCTATACTAGCCACCGGTAAAAATTCTTCAGTATCAAAGTTGTACTCATCTTGCATGCAAGACTGGTCAAGTTCTGGAAATAAACAACTAAATCAACATGGCGCAAAAAACGTCAACAAATTGCACTGCAGTATTTTCCTACATCCAGAAGAATAATATCTTAGATCCATGGAAATACCATAACATTTATCTGTATCAACTTTATTCAGTAGTTAGCAGTGGCAAATGGCAATCATATTCACAGAAGTTCCTAGTTTCTTTGAACATCAGGACATTTTTACGTAGCTACGAGTCCGTGTCCCCGTTGCAATGTCAAGCAACATTGAGCACTACGAAATTATGATAAAGTCTTATTTGGTTTGACATTGAAATATGACGACACTATCGCACGACATTCATGTCATTTTGAAGAGTAAAAGTCCAGTTGTTGACCTACCATGAGGCAGAACTAACCTCTATAAAAAATACACTCGTCACAGCATCTACACTGTGAATAGTCGGCTGGTAAGAACATCGTGTGCCATTTCCCGTACTTGCGGTCGCAGTAAGTCCGGAATTCTGATGACATAACTCTCCTTTCCCTGTCAGATAGAATAGAGCAAAATCAGGAACAGAAGAAAAAACCATTTCTATCGCGCTGGTCTGAGAAAAGAAAAAACATAGAATGCACTAGCTGGTTCCGTTCTTGCGCAGATCTTAGAAGCCGATCGAGCTTTGGTTATGAGTCTTGAGAAATCAGATCAAAGGTCTATGATGCTTCGAAACCAGCTATCTCTGCGCTTTATCTTCTTTTCAAGGTCTAGACAATCTAATGATTGTCGCAGCCTTAATAGGCTGCGCCTGATGCTGGTAATCTAAATTTTGCTCCCGCTTCCACGCACACTTTACTCTAGCCGAAACGAGACAGCGAGCCATGCGGGGTGAAAAAATCGTGAGGCTGTGTTAATGAGGCTGGTTTTTGCATTTCTGGTTTTTGAGGTTTTTTTCGTATTACAAAGAATATTTCAGAGTTATTTAAAAAATGAGACATATGATTAATGTGTGACAATGACATGTTTAATACAATTATAATCCAAAGTTACAAGGGCTAATTTATTGTATTTCTTGAATACTTTCCGTTTAAGTATAATTCTGAGGTGATTTAGAGGCAACTTCGCAATTTTTTCTATCGAGAAAATTTTAAGCAATCGTGTTTTTGAAACAATATATACCTACTTATACTTATAGAGTTAGCTTTGGTATGTTTTTATTTCAAAGTGAGTATTTCGTTAATATTGATAATATTTAAGATCGCTCTAAGTACCTACTATCATGGTCATACGCGTTCTTAATTGTGATTCATTAAATCAGTAAAAACATTGTCTTTTTTATTAGCGATTTGAGTGCGTTTGACCTCTATCTAGCCTGATGGGAAGCTAAGATGAGGTCTAAGGTGTAACACGCAGACTCAAAAAATGCCTATTCACTCTTGCCTTGAAAATCCCTAAATCATATGTATGGGGAAAGTGGGGAAACATCGACGCAGGGAGGGAATTTCACACCTTAGCGGTTCGCACAATGAAGGAGAATAAAAAGGAGGAGGTCTATAATTGTTACTTCTTAAAGAGTGTTTGCCAGTTGCCTCCTTACCTATGTGATGCTTCAGAGCCCAGGATGATTTATTTGAAGGCGGTGAAGTCATCGAGCAGCCCCATAAATAGCAAGTGCAGTGTATGACGTCCGGCGACTGGAAAGAACTGGATCGCAGCGACCAGGTACAGAACAGGATGGCGCAGACAAAGGGAAGCTTATGCCCAGCAGTGGGGTTAAAAAAGCTGATGATGATGATGAAGTCACAGAAAAAACATTTTACGATATTCAACATAACACCATACATTATAAAATCTATAGAAAAAATATATTACTTGCAAGAATCCCGGAACAGTTCACATTCCGTATAGTTGCTGAAGTGTGGACATTGAGGGCAAACTTGGTAATCTGGAAGAAGGAAAATATGATTCAGTTCAACTTCGTCATGATGGTGCCATCATGACGAAGTTCCTAAAAATATATGTCGGAATATAGGACGACCTAAAGGTTATCTTTGACAACAGAGTTTAACAAAAACACAGGTTTACACAAACTAAAGTTAGCCCGTTTATTTACGGTAACACAATATTTAAATTAACAAATCAACTAAGAGACAGACGATCCGTCGGAGTAAGTGCGTGTGCATTTCGCGCCAGCCGAACTCAGACTGCCTATGAAACTTAAAACATTGCAGAATTTTGATAAAAAATTCAATAAAACGCCATCTAGTCACGAATCAGCTGACCTAACTCCTAATGCGTGTTATAGAATAAGAATATCAAATGGTTGAGAAATTAGCTTTATGAGGTAGAACACGTGATAGCTCAGTTGATTAGGGCATAATTAAAATAAGAGCAACGTTGCGAGTTCAAGTCCCACTCACGCAGTATATTTTTTACACCATTTTTTTATTTGATAGGAATATTAAATAATGGATAAATTCGATATCCGCGGTTAATCACTTAATAGCTCAGTTGTTTAGGCTATAAAACATAGTCGTATTTGAACCGAGATCGCGAGTTCAAGTCCCAGCTCACAAGCAGAAAGCATGTTACCAGATGGCGCCACTGGTTTGATCTAATGTTAAAGCTACAGTTTCTTATATATTTTAGTATATACAATATTAATCTATGAACTCAGACAGGCCGCCGTCAACGCGTTTCCGACGTTCCGTTAGCACGTGACTGCGACACTAGCGCCAACCGCCGGTGCAGCAACTCGCGTACTGTGTCTCGGTGTAGTTAAATCACTGTCTCATATTAATCGCGCCGACATATATCAATCAATATTTTTATAGGGTTTTTAGGCATTCAAGATGCAGTACTAAAGTACTCAAATTAAATAATGAAATAAGTAATGGTGAAAAAATATCACGTGGGCGGGACTTGAACCGCGTCGTATTGAGACTAAAGTTCGCGGGTTCAAGTCCTGCTCATGTGGTATTTTTTCACAATTTCTTATTTCATTAGGTAGGTATTTAATTATATCAATCAAGTTTAAAATTAACTTGATAAATATGTTTTTAGGAACTTTGGCAATCATATCATAATCAAGTTAACGGTAGACAGTGAACTACTAAAATACGTCAAAATATAAAAGATTTATAAAGTTAATGTAAATTTTACCATAATGCTACTAAGTTTTAACTTTTCTCTCCACCCAAAATCTCTTCCATCCAGCCAACAACGTACACAAAGACGATAATGCTTTGGCAGTTAAAAAATTCGGTGCGCTGCGCTTCGCCATATGTATGCCTAACAAATAGCCTGTTCGTCCATCTTATTTGAATAAATTAAATTAATAAATAGATTACCAATGCTGCTCTTGCAAATGGGCCTGACAATCCTCCGACTACGAAGCTGCACCATGGCACTCTCATCGGCGGTCTGGTCGCACTTCTCGTAGTCTATGCCAGCTTCGTCGTTCCGGACCAGAGACAAGATCTCCGTCTCCCGCCAGTACTCGCTGTTGTCTTTGCTTTTGTCGATCAACATGATGAAGGGGAAGTACTGGAAGTCATCGTTTATAAAAGATTAAAACCCAGGAAGCCTACCACACAAGTAAGCGTATTTTTAATATGGTATCCAGAGTCTGACGATGAAGCAGGAAGTTACGAACAATAAAAGCTTGTCCAAAATTTTAAATTATGTTTATTTTATTTTCAAACTCTCGACAGCTCATACCAGCACAAGGTTGTCGCAATCGCAATGTCGGACAACAATTAACAGTATTGGGAAACCATTTTTGCGAAAAAATATCCATCCATGCTAAATGTAAGTACCAGCTGTTTCTCTTCCCACACGGATCTTAAAAGCAGGTCAAGGGAATGGGCGAAGGGAGCCAAAAACCAGAATCCTAAAAGGTGATGCGGCTCCCAACCCATCACTATTTTGATTGTCTTTTTCCAACTTTACGCTACCATCACGGTAAGTGGCTTTTGAGTCTTGCGGCTCTGAGTTCTGTCTACCTCGTTAGAATAATTGATATATATCTGAATTTACGGCGCCGTACCTACGTTAACCCTCCTTGTTCTTTCCTTCTCGCCCACCATCTTGTTAAAAGTGGTATTTGCGGGTCTTGTGGCCCTGGGCTTTGTCTGCTTACTGCCGCAAAACCCTAAATGCTCTGTCTGTCCCATTATAAAAAAGACGTGATAGTGTATCATGTGTATTTGTCTTGGTCCTTTAGTCGCTTCTAACGATCCACAGAAAGAGTTGGAGTGATCCTATTCTTGGCTACACAACGTCCACTGCTAGACTAAAGGCCTCTCGCAATGAAGGAAGGATTTGCCCATAATCACCACGCTGGGAAGACGACGGTGTGGCGAACGCAGTAGATGGTATAAAGTAGCACAGATACAATGGCGTCAGTTGAGACAACACTGCGTACGCCCCATGACAATACCAAGGTATTGTAGGTACGCGCTTTTGTATCGATTCAAACGCGCGTATACGCGCATCAAACGAGTTTCGAACGCGTTTCACGCGCGCGTTTGTATCGCCTTTACGCGCGTCTGTATTGATACACTACAAACGCAAGAATCGGCGCCTACGGTGCCGATAACGCGTCCGCCCGTTAAAAATACGGCATGTGCTTAGGATCTTACCTTCAATGGTGTTCTATGCGTAGCATTATTGTGGTCATCTGACTGCAGGTTGAGAGTCAGGACGGGCACAACACTCTTAGCTGCTGTTTCGTGGATATACAACACAAGTAGAACTTGAATCAGCAGCAAGATTTTCATGTTTGGTTTTGTTTTTGTTGATTTTTTTATAATATTCTTTTGACAATTGACAGGATTTATTCTTCTATCAAATTTTGTCTATAGCGGTGGAGACATGAAGTTTAGTATACTTATACTCGTACCTAAAAGGTTCAAAGGTAACAATCTTACCTCTATGGGTACAAACAATCCTACTTCTATGTTTGTATGAAGGTACAAGGTATATAAGGTACCTACATTATAACTCTTTGGTATCAAAGACTTAGGTACAAAAATCCTACCTCTATGGTTTGTATATGTATGCAGAAAGCAAAAACGTTGAGGATGGTCTAAGAGTAAAAATGTGCTGTCGAGGAACAAGGGGAAACTCCATCAGGTTCGAAGACCTTCACGCTTCATAATCATCTTCCTCGCTTTCTCGCTATTCAGGGTCGGCAATGTGACTGCCTCCGTGGTCCAGTGGTCAAGGCGTCTGCCTTGTGATCCGGAGGTCGTGGGTTCAAATCCCACTGGGAAGCCCAGTTTGTGAAAAGTTGTTTCCAGTCTGGTTAGGATATTGTAGGCTTGAATCACGTGATTATCCGAAAAGAAAGATGATCCCGTGCTTCGGAAGGCATGTAAAGCCGTTGGTCCCGAACGCCATCTAGCGTTTGTACCTATCCCAGGATTGGTTCTGGTCTACCCTTTGTGTTGCGGAGGTCAGACGACAGTCGCTCTGTGTAAAAACCAGTAACCTCGTCGAATCACCTAGGTTAGGTAGCGGACCCCGGGCTCTGAAGCGTAACCGCTGACGACGCAACCGGGAATACACTCGGATGATGATGATGATGAGGGTCGGCCCTGTATGTGAACTCCCTTCACGATTATTCTTCAAAAAACGTTATAAACCTTCGGTTCTCTCGGATATCGTTTTACGCTGACCACTAGCGCTTGCTGGAGTAGATCTCCTCTTCTTCGTCTAAGCGCGTACCAGGTTGCATCCTCAACGTGCTGCTTCGGAGCCCGGGGTGCGCTTTCCTGCTTTTCCTTTTCTAAATATAACATGCATGTCAATGGTCACCCAAGGATGCCAACCTTACACAATGGAGAAAAAATAGCCGGAACAGTTTAAATGATTTCGCTATAGTTTTATGACCGGCCGCCTAGCCTGTCAGTCCACTTTGGGAATGTATTTGTGCGAATAGTTTTACAACCGGCTGCCGCCAGACGTTAATCCTCCTTGGGAATGCAATTGTAGCACAAGATGTTTGTGCGAAATCCTTTAGTGGCTTGCTGGACTAGATAATATCATTAATATGCTAAAAATGTTACATTTTTGTCCTCTCAAATCCTGCTAGCCAAGTTAAGGGATACTCAGACGGAGTCGGACTAGTACCTACTTGAAAGGTTCCGTACCTCCTTACAATGTGCTAAAAAAGACACGGTTTCTTGTATGACGCCCCCTTTATTTTTAGTATTTATTGTTATTAGCGGCCACAGTACCATACATAATCCCCGAATTTTCGGATAGCTATTATGGTTCAAGAGATAGAGCCCTAGATGTGACAGACGGACAGGCAGCTGAGTCTCAGTAATAGGGTCCCGTTGGCACACTTTGGGCACGAACCCCTAAAAAGGAGTGGCAGCAGGCTGCTATGGACAGGGATCTGTGGAAAAAGGAAGAGCCTTTACCCAGCAGTGGGACACCTCTACAGGCTAAAGAAAAAAAAAATTAAGTACTACGGAGAAGCAATTTTCTGAACAGTAGTTCATGCGAACAGCGAGGAAGAAAGCAATTCTTAACAAATTATTAAATAATGGTTTTTTTTTCTAGCCTGTTGGTGTTATGTCCCACTGCTGAGCAAAGGCCTCCCCCTTCCTCTTCCACTCGTCTCTATTCTCTGCTATCTCTTGCCAATAATTGAAAATACTTTTGAAAAATAAAACATTGTAATTTGAAGTACAATCATTTATTTCATGTAAATTCCATTACAAAAGTGTCAAAACAAACCGAAAACTTCAGAAAGTCCGGTCCAAATTCCATCGTTAGGGCAAGAAATTACTGTACTATTTAATAGGTAAGTACTTCATGAAAATAAAATAACAATACACATATGGTAGAGTCGAATACCTGCCAAAAACAACATGACATCAACACGTAGCACGTATCTGCGTTACAGCGTCAAGCAACATTGAGCTCTACGAAATGACGATAAAGTATATTTGGTTTTGCGTGGTAATGAGATGATACTATCGGACGACAGTCGTGTTACTTTACGACCTAAAGCCCCGAACCTATGCCCCTCCGGACCACTTGTACCATTAGGCAGTACTATTGATGGTACAAATAACACTGATTTATACACTAGTACCATTGATTGTACAAATGGTACCGGTGTATGCCATAGTACCATTGCAAAAATAATTTCATGTAATGTAGATTATAGTACATTACTGTAGAGGCCGGGAACTTGAGGATTGCCCGACGAGTACAGGTTCGACAATAATCACGAGTATGGCAATCCCATTCCCGTCGAGATATGTATAGTGCTTTGCTCAATTAATGTGAGGAATAATGAAAGACTGTAATACTGAAAACAAATAAGCATTATCACTAAGTGGTTTACTGAAAAAATCTGATGATCCGGAAGCGCCTATTCTCTTAACAAGCGTAAAGATAATTTAATAGCATTATGAAGTTACATTATAGGTGCTTTAGGCAAATTTATTTCGACGCCATCGATGGAAATTCATCCTGACTCTTTGGAACCAAAAGCATCATGTAATATACATTATATATTATAAACCACACAGCAATATGTTTAAATTGAGCACTTGAAAAATAGAGATAAAATTAATTAAAACTAATTTTCGTCTAATTACCAACATTACAGTAATTCCTTACCTATATCTAACGCGTCTGAAGATTACGAGTAAATTAAAAAGTAAACAATCCAGGCCTTAAACCTATAAGATTAAAATCGGCAGTTAATATTAGACCGTTGTGTTTATTTTGGTCCCATTATAATACAACTGCCACATGAAAGTGGACTTTAAGTCATGTATATTAATGTTATATTAGAGTGAGCAATTAATCTGATATTTATTGTTTGAAATGCTCAATCAAGGAAATCGTTCCGCTTTCACGGAAACATAAAATCTCATTAGATATTAATTTAAAAAAAAACAAAGGGGCCGGATGAGCTGCATATGCTTACTAATAGGGTCTCGTTAGCACCTAGTGGGTAAGGAACCCTAATAAATGTTCAAAACAAATAACTTGTAAAGCAGTGGCAGACAGAACAGCTAAATGATCAACAATCCGCTAGTTTCCAACAAGTCAAATCAGACACTTTTTAGTTTTTTCCAAACGTCAAAACAAAAATTTCCTATGAGATTTGTATGAAATGTCGGACTGTGACGTCATAGTTTTTTGGCGCTCTTAAATATCCGTTTTTCTGCATTAATAAATGTAAAATCCCATTCAAAATGGATGTGATCAAGGACAAGTGACATTATTTTGTGACGTTCTATTCTCTTAACAGTACCAAATAATTTATTTTTGACCCAGATAACTACCCAATTGTTTGCTTGGCCGACATGTTATTTCCTTAGTTATCTTGGTTTTAAAACCTAAACTAAAGAAGCGATTTTGATAAAAATTTCTATGAGACAAATCTGAAAGTATATATATCCTTTTTTTTCAAATAGGTTGATTAATTATAAAAATACACAACACAATTGATAACTTGTAACTTAATCATGTAAATCACATAATTTACACCTCCTATTATATAGTCTTCTTTTCTCGACATCACCAGAGGAAAGCCTGTGGCTTTAAGAGTCCCCTTACCCAAGCCATACAAACGTAGTCTAAGTTTTATTTTGAAACGACATGTCAGATTTCGGTAAAAATTTGTAACTTTAAAGGAATTGCACATATCTAGGGTTATAATTGGTTTTCACAGTCAAAATATGGCCTTGAAAGAGAATATAGTGCATTATATCATTTTTGACCATTAGTATGGAAAACTTTTTTACCCTTGTATTTTCTTTCAAGTTCATACTTTGACTGTGAAAACCAATTATAACCCTAGATATATGCAATTTCTTTAAAGTAACAAATTTTTACCGAAATCTGACATGTCGTTTCGAAATAAAACGTAGACTACGTTTGTATGGGAAAGTTTAGGGTAAGGCGATTCTTAAGTTCGCTTATTACATTTGTAATAAAGTTAAATATAAAAATAACGGCTTACTTTTTTAGTCGGTTGAAAATTACTTCAACAGAATCTTCGGGACGTTGGTGCTTCGACCGTGGTCGTTCCGTTTTCCTTGACTGAGGTTCAAAATATACATCGTATATGGCAGTGAATTTGATCTACCTATATTTTAACTGAAGTACATTAATTTGAATACTACTTTGATGAAACCATGGTATAACAAGATATGGTATTCTCTTCCCGCGATAGCCCAAGACAAGACTACGTCACGAATATCACGAACAGTGTTACCACTGATTGTTCTTTAAGTAAATTTAATTTATTTTGCAAATAAAACAATACTAGCTTTTGCCCGCGGCTTCGCCCGCGTAGACTACACAAATTAGATTGTTTTTTTTTTAAACTGGGATAGCAATTTATTAAAATCCAACGAAATGTGTCTCGCTTCAAAAATTACGAAATTTCATACAAACTGCTAACCCCTCTTTCGCCCCCTCAGGGATGGAATTTCCAAATATCCTTTCTTACCGGACGTCTCCTAGTCACAATCTACCTTCCTGCCAAATGTCATCTTCATTGGCTAAGTAGTTTTCGAGATTTCGTGATGAGTGAGTGATTTTCACTTTTAGGTATATATACATAGATTAATAAACTATATATGACAGAATATAATAAAAATTAAATTAAACAGCAACAAATTAATGACTTTCTCAATTAATTAATAAATCTATACTAATATTATAAAGCGGAAGAGTTTGTTTGTTTGTTTAAACGCGCTAATCTCAGGAACTAATGGTCCGATTTGAAAAATTCTTTTTTTGTTGGGTAGTCCATTTATAGAGGAAGGCTTTAGGCTATAAAACATTCCGACAACCACGCGAACGAAGTCGCGGGCACAGCTAGTATAAAATAAAATAGGTACTAGTTTAACTACATATTTCAAATATAGTGTGACTTTTCTGTTTATTTTTTTATGTTAAAAAATGCACTTTGCTCGGGTAATTCAATCACATATACTACACTCACTACACTCCTAACTGATGACGTATTCTTGTTTTAATCACGCGACCAGCTGCCACGGGAAGAGAATACCATATCTTATTAAACCATGGAACAATTTAAATTGTTAACTATAAAATACATATTTATTTTGAAAAAATTTTATAGTTATCTATAATTCTAATTAATTTATTGCTATTTTTATTGGACGGAGATTCTAATACCTACAAATTTTATTTAAGTGCTTTTTTTAATAATAATATTATAGTAATTTTAGCCCATTCCAGATGAAAATAAGTGTGTAAGGGGTCTTACAGACGTGCGAAAGTATGCCCGAGGTACTGGTCGGCGACGGTCGGCGACAGTCGGCGGCTTCACCTATTGGGGAGGACGCTATACTCCACGACACAGGGGATCCTAGTGTGGAGTACAACGCCACATACATTAAGTAACCGAAATTGTCACTGAAAATGTCAACATTCCTTTATTTCTTTACTTTAAGAGTAACCCAAAACACAGGCTTTTCTTTTAAGTTACCAAATAATTATTGATATTTTTTTAAAACTAAAAACCGACTTTAGTACCAGAAAAGCTAAATATTCAAACAATTATATACTTAGATGACATATTTTTTCTAGTTATTTTCGTTTAAAAACAAACCACACAAACGATTTTAATAAAATTTCTATGGGACCACCCTTTCAAATAAAAAAAAATATTCAAATAAGCAGGTCCGGGCGTCTTCTAGTAATCGGGGAACAAACATAAAAGAAAGATTTCGACGAATTTATAAAAATAATCAATTTTTATTATTTTATAGTTACTTAGTAACTGTCGCCGACCGACGCCGACAGTGTCGCGAGCTATCGTTCGTCTATCTGAGCCCCAATTCATGTTTTTCATGCTTGCATTTCGTATAACCCACTTGAAATTTCATAGTAAGCCAGCGAACTACAATATACTATGGAAGTGTAACTTAAAGCATTATCATAACGCAAAACGGTCCCACAAAATTTATATCGAATGTCTGACGCATGTCGCAGCGTCATACACCAGCCGCTAACTGGGCCAGAAATGGCGTGAAGTTGTTTTTAAGTAGGTACTTAAATGTACTTTTGATGGGGTCATTTTTTACCCTTGATCATGCTTCCAAAGCTCAAGGCTACTATGAAATTTCAAGTACGCTTAGCGTCGTATCGCTTCGAAACGAAAGAACGATAATCAAATCGTATCACTTGATCATGCTTCCAAAGCTCAAGGCTACTATGAAATTTCAAGTACGCTTGGCGTCGTATCGCTTCGAAACGAAAGAACGATAATCAAATCGTATCACTTGATCATGCTTCCAAAGCTCAAGGCTACTATGAAATTTCATGTACGCTTGGCGTCGTATCGCTTCGAAACGAAAGAACGATAATCAAATCGTATCATATTTCAGAGTAAGATTCGTCGTAAGTAAAGTCGGTTTACGGACGGTAGTTTGACGTGACAACGTCAACGACAACGATCTGAGCCGATCGCTCGAGCAGATCATGCCTCTCTCTCGTTCGTGCCGCGCTCTCGCTTGCGCAACGCGATAATGAGCGTAACGGGACAATGACGTCATCTTTTTCGTGCATGCAGCCCGTAGTATCGAGCTATTAGACGTTGTCACGTCAAAACCGAAGACGGTTATGCTAAGTAAATAAAATCCTAAAGATCAAATTTAAAATTTCCGTTGAGGTAAACGGTAAATTATTAAAACAAACAACAAAATAATATAGTGCTAATTATATTTAATTTATAAAATTAATGCATACGGGAATTACATATGCATTAATTTAATAATGATGCAACGCGGTAATTTAAAAGTATTTAGAGTTCATTTGACTAGAAAATGGGTACTTAAGTAGTTGTAGATTTTCTCAACATCACAATAGGTAATTTGAATGATTTACACCAAAAAACCTGCGTTAAATTAAAACCACTCGATCACTTTTATGTAGGACAAAAAAATCTTTTTAAGAAAAAATCTAGTCGTGGAAAACAATATTTAAATTTGTGCCATCTCCAAAAGAAATCATAAAGATTTTCTTTCTAGTCCTAGACTAAAAAATAAAGATGCTGCAATGCCTTCCTTGTCGGACTTTTGTGACAAAAAATCTATGCTTTTCTTTCCACATGAATGAATATCCCTTTTCGTTTTCTAAAAGTATCAAAAATCTCCTTACAACGTGAGATAACCTAAAAAAAACTCACACACGAGTCTTAATGATAAACCAATTTTTAACATCAATTTTAAGGGATAGGTAGCAATCTTTCACTATTTTTAATTCCAGTTTTCTATTAGGCCAGCACAACCAATTTGCTAATTGTGGTTTTTGGGTCAGGCGACCCTTTGCTCAGTCTACCAATAAAGCGAATTATCCACACGTGTTAAAATGAGACATCCAAGATCAAACCCTTATCCCCCCCCCCCCCCCCCTTTCCGTAAGAATGAAATAAAAATACAATTCACACTGATTGAGCTAGCTCCAAATAAAGTTTAAACTTGTGTTATGGGATACTAACACAAGGATACCTACTATATTTTATAATAAAAGTATAGATAAACACCCAAGACCCAGGACAATGTGAAAAAGGTAATTTCCCAACTTGCCTTGGCTGGGGATCGAACCTAGAACCTCCGGAATGGCGAATTGCCGTGACGCTCTAATTTGCGACTAATCACTCGCAAAAGTCTCTCTTATGGTTGGATCTCATCTATTAGCACGGAACAGCACTTTCCTATGCTGCTATCCTTTTCTGGCGCTCAGAAGCGTCATTTGCTAGAGCGAGAGCGACGGAACGCTTCAGCACCGGCCGTGCTGCAGCGTTCCGTCGCTCTCTCTCGCGCAAGCAAATTACTGTTCTGAGCGCCAGAAAAGGATAGCAGCATAGGAAAGTGCTGTTCCGTGCTGATAGTTATGATCCAACCATTAAGGTTGACTGGAAGAGATTGCTATGCGGTAAGTCCGTCTTTGTATCATTTTACCGTTCCTTTCTCTGTTTTTGTAATTTCTTTTGTTTATGATGCAATAAAGAGTAGGTATTTGTACTTATTGTAAAAGTCGCAAATGAAGCGTTGCAAGCTTTTACCTCCCGAAAATGCACACAATACCTACGTAACATGCAAGAAGTACATACACGAGTCATGAATCATGGCAGAAGACTCCGTGTACACAATATCATTATCTAACATTATTTTAGCCACATGTCGTCTTACTTCATGAGTACTTGGTTTAAGCTATTATCCAATCAAAACAAAATTACATTTACCAAAAAGTCAATTTCTCATCCATCAGGGTTAACTTGTTTAGCTGGACAATGGGTTAAACCTAGTACTAACTTCAGTAACTTTTGTAATAAAACCGAAAAAGTCTACTGCTGGATATAACCACCCCGAAGGATTTCCAAAAAGACTGATTGTATAATTTATATAACGCCTAACAATATATACTAAACTATTTCAAGTCTGAATTCAGTCCATGACATTGAACAACTTTCCCCAAGGATATATCCATACCCCTATCCATACAGACTCTGATCAGCTGATCGGTTAACTTGTATGAAAGGCCAAAAATTATTTTTCATATTTCGATGTACGTTGTTTGGGAAAAGTTGTTCAGTGTCATGGACTGAATTCACCCTTAAAATAGTTTCAATACATTTTGTTGGACCCTGTATAATATGCATTTTCTGAATACGACCAGAGTAGTAGAACTTCTTAAAAGCGAAAAACTTAACCGTCAATAAAAACGTCAAAATTGGTTTACCCCTAAAACTTTACAAAACAAATGAGATTCCTCGTCAAACGCCCACCCCCCTCATCGGATACTGGTCCTCAAATCCATCAGGGCACTGGCAGTGATCACTCCGTGTCTCTGATTCCTCAGACCATAGTCGGCATCCCCCCCAATAGCTCCAATAGTGACCGTCGAAAAGGAGGTAGAGTTTCTCCTATGCTGCAAAGAGGTTTTCTTACCGCTGAAGCAACCGTCCGAGGGGCTTTGTCTCCTGACAGCTTGGAAGTAATCTCCTTGGCAGTGGGCCTCAGTCCAATCGTGGTACGCCCTCGTCGCTCGCAGAGGCTTGTTTATGGTCTGTTCGGACCTGTACTCTTTGGTCCGGTCTAGTTTGGACTGCGTACGGGACTTGGTGTCGGCTGACGCGGTGTGTTTCGACGACTTAAAGTAGGATTTGTCTGTCTCGTGGAAAGATTTGGTGCTCTTACTGACGGTTGAAGGTAGAGGCAGGGTCTTGCTGCTGGAAGACAAAATGTGAAAGCTAGGTGCATTATCATCATTCAAACGTATTCCCGGTTGCAACCTCAGCGGTTATACTTCAGAGCCCGGGGTCCGCTACCTAACCTAGGTGATTTGACGAGGTTACTGGTTTTTACACAGATCGACTGGCTTCTGACCTCCGCAGCCCAAAGGATACACCAGAACCAATCCTAAGATAGGTTTAAACAAACGCTAGATGGCGGTCGGAACCCACAGCTTTACGTGCCTTCCGAAGCACGGAATGATCCATCTTTTCGAATAATCAGGTGATTCAACCCTGCCCAATATCCTGACCAGACTGGAACAACTTTTCACAAATTATGCGTCCCAGTGGGATTTGAACTCACGACCTCTGGGTCACAAGGCGAACGCCTTGACCACTGGACTACGGAGGCAGTCGCATCAGCTATTTAATATGGAAGAGTAACGTTAAACCTTATAATTTCGCAAAACGGGCTTACAAAATATACAACGTGAAAGGGACATACCCGTAATAAATGATCTTGTATAGCCGATGGTTCGATTTATTACGGGTATGTCCCTTCCACTCTTTTGTCACAAGATGACAAGTCATGATGACCGAGTGTAATTATAATAATTACTGTTGTCACAGTTGCCGCCTAAAAAATGGCACCGGAAAAACAAGGCATAAAACAGTTTTATGCCTTATTTCGCTGTCATTCGCTCGGTGGCCGCGCGCGTGGCGTTACGACAAAGATGACCAATCTAAGAAGGTAATATGTAACGAACTTAATACGGATTTATTTCCACGCTTGTCTCAGATACATTAGATGAAACTGTTTTCGCAATACTTGAAATGGTATACCTATGTACGTATTAACACGGGGACAATATTTTGTTTGATTTTGCAAGGAACTGTGCATCTATAGAATATATGATCGAAGGTTGTCACAAGTTGTTTATATGCCTTTAGGCAGCTCAAAAAATCTGACACTAGCATTATTATTAACACACTCGATAGGTAATAAAGATCATTCCTTCTAAGTTTTCTCTCATGCTTAGGCACAGGTATGGCACTTCATAGAAGCGGAGTATCATTTATGCCAACTACAAACGAAACTATACATCCGTGCACACGTCAATGCGTGTGTTCGCCCGCTCTCGCCCCTCGACAAGACGAGAACGGGGGACAGGTGCGGGGAAGCATATAGCGCGGGACCATAGAATTCCGTTCTGTATGAAAAACTCTTATTAATTCTGTGGGTTTAGTATTAATTAGTCTACATAATAAATAGGTATAAAAAAAAATTGGTTGCCTGTAAAGTCGGTATACGGGCGAAAGTTTTACGTGACAACGACTTCACTCCACTTCACTCCAAACTTGACTTCCACTCGGGCATGGTTAGCCCGCCTAAGAGCGAGAGAGACAGACATAAAAAGTGAAAGGCACGCGTGCCTCTCACTCGCTCTCATTGTGAGCGCATAACGTGAGCGGAGCGTAACGCAGTTTCTTGAAGTGTCACCCGGCTAACCAATTTATAAGACGTTGTCACGTCAATAAGAGTAATATCGAAAGACCGAGATGCGTTGAAAAAGTGAGGGAAGGTTTTTGCCCAACAATGGGACATGATGAATTGGAAGTGGTGGAGAAGGAAATAATCACCTCTGAGGAGTCTTCCGCTGGCTGGTCGCATTACCCTTAGCCATGATACTGTACAATTTGTTCCTGTAATCATCCACCGACACTTGCTTGTCGTCTCGTAATGGAAGTAGCACATCTGAGGGCAGAGTGGGCTCGTCGCGTTCGCGGTGAAACCTAAAAAGAAAAAGTATTTCTTTATCGAATATTCCAAGGGACGGTGGGGCTGTATTATTTAGTTTACTTTAAAAATATATATCGTTTGCTTTCAGTATCAAATAAGAGTTATTACAGATAAAAGATAAAAAAGAGAGAGTTCCAAGATCCAAAGAAAGAAACAAAAGATTCAACTACATTATTTACTTAGTTGGAGCGTCTCTTGGCATCTAGGCCTACTGCACCTGAAGGCGAAAGGCGCACTTGAAAATCTTTTTCCTAATGCAGCATAGACATCGCAGGCCGTATGAACATTAGAAAATGCGGGGCCTACGAACTTACTTCCTAACATATTCATGGTCTAATGCTCGCTCAGCGCTCAGTCTCCTCGCAGGATTGAAGACCAACAGTCTCTGGACCAAGTCTGCAGCATCTCTCGGCGCACAAGACAGGAGTGACGTCAGAGAGGGTCCCCCGCTGTTGTTGGATGCCTGCTCCTTGATCAAGGACGACCCGTAGCCGCTACATACTGCTGCTACGTCTAGATAGAGAATAAATACTCTATGTTTTAAAAACCATCAAAAAGGAGAAAAAGAGATTTGGCTGTTTTAAAACAGTTTTATTCTTAAAGGGGATTGATGTCAGGGTCAGGGTCCCTTTATTTATTTATAAAAACTATATTGATCCACATTTGGCGGACTTAACGCTAATAGCGTTCTCTCTTAAAAACAGAGATTTTGTTATGGTTCGAATCGAAATATTGGAGATTCAATATCCACACACTATCACGACTTTATTCCTCACGGGGTAGACAGGACCCAGAGCCGTAAGACTCAAAGGCCAGTTTTAGCGTGAAGATGACGCTTGATGAAGCAGCGTGAAGTTTTAGGAAAAAGATAGGTAGTCAAAATAGTAATAAGTTTCTAGCTGCAACGTTTATTAACATGATTCAGATCCTCGCCCATTCTGGAGGATTCTGGAGGTACGTTTTCTTCTTTACTCCCTGTCAAACATGGAAGACATTCTTTTTCATCTACATCTTACCATCAGCCGAGGGTTTAGGGAGCGCAGCCATGATCTTCTCCACCTGGTTGACGGTCGATGTGCCGGGGAACAGCGGCTTGCCGATCAACATCTCCCCCAGAATGCAGCCCAGCGACCACATGTCTATGCCTTTTGTGTAGCTATAAAGAATAGATGTAGAAAACAGAGTATAATATTAAACAAAATATTTATCATCAGATCTTTTAAAGTCTCCACTGCAAGAGCACGACCCTCTCTGTACTATCAGAGCTATATATTAGCCAGAGCAGTCCGAGGATTTGGCCTACACTCTCCACGCTGGCCAGACGGGTTGGAGAGGTCTCATTGATGTTGATAAGCTTTGGTTAGCTTGTGTTTCCTAAGTCGCCTTTTACGACATCCACGGGAAAACTTGAAGTGGTCCATTCTACTCTATCGGGATCCACACGGCAAACATAATATTATCACCAGCGAACAAAAATACCGTTACAAAATTGGGGTTCAAGATTTGGTGTAAAACGCTAACACTCTTCTTATAGGATTTATTCGTCAAGCATTTATTGCTGAAGTCGTGTAAATTACTCGCCGATATACTAAAGTTATCTCATTGAAAGCTCACTTAGAACTGGCATGCCACTGACTCTATTCCCTTTTTACATGCACCGGTATTCATTTTTTTAAATTCTCCATACTTACTTAGTTGAATTTCTTTTCGATGGCGGGAAACATCGAGGCACTAGGTATATGTGTGTGAGTGCAATGGAGTCAGAAACCGGACAAACAAGACAAGACTGTAGATCTACGTGGGTATGACTCACTTCTTGCTGGCGATAAGTATCTCTGGCGCACGGTACCACCTCGTGGCGACGTAGTCGGTGAGGCAGGGGTCAGCGCCCTCCTCCCCGCCAGAGTAAATGCTCGACACTGACCGCGCCAGCCCAAAATCTGCTAGCTTCACTCTGAAGGGATAAATAACATTACAACGGCAAAGCCTTTTTTTCTATCGTAGATCAACGCTGTATGCTGAAAGCATTTTATAGCCTACCCGACCCAACCATTTGCTAAATTGGCAAGGTGTTGTCCACGCTGGAAGAGTGACAGCGCAAAGGGTTCCTACAGGGTGGGACGGCACCTCGTCTTTGGCGTCACTTGAGATGGCTTTAACAAGGTGTCATTAGGATATGGAACCGAACGTATGGCAAGGCAAGTGACAGGTCCCTGTTCTGGGTTAAGTAAATCCAGGGCCAAAATATAGCAATGGTTTAACTATTTACCTATTTTTCCTAAATATTTTTGTTACATGGTTTAGACTCAATCGTAATCTTCGCTTCTCGTCTCTTAAACTAAACCATCGCATGTGGATAGTCTTACATCAAGAAAAAATTGTACCAATACCACAAGGCAGTAAAGCCAAGTTACCTGCAAGCGCTGTCAATGAGAACGTTGCTGGGTTTCTGATCGCGATGGATGACGTTCCCCGAGTGGATGTACTTCGTAGCCTTCAGCATTTGATACATGATGTACCGCTTATGGATATCCTTGAGGATATTGCCGCGCTTGATCACGTTGTGCAGGTCTGTCTCCATGTATTCGAAGCCGAGGTAGATGTCGCGGTTGTTTAATGCCCTGGGAATATGTGATATTTTTTTAGGCTCTTAACCGTCTCTTGGAAGTCCTGGGTTCAATTCCTGTTCGATATCAGTCAATGGCAACAGCTAATCTACGTGGAGACAAATTGGTGTGAGGTGGCGGCGGCGGCGACGACGGCAAAGAGGAGTGTAGACTGTTTGTTTGTTTGTTGTGTGTAATTAGAGTGTAAGAGAACGTAGTGACAAAAATAGGGAAAGGGATTACGATATATGTATATGGTTTGGGCATGTAGAAAGGATTGATGAAGAGATTAACAAAAAATATTTTTGACGCAAGTGTGAAAGGAAGAGCGGTACAGGGACGACCTCGGCGAACATTCTGCGATCAGAGTGCAGACGTTCTAAAAAAAGAAGAAGTGGTACCGTAACCGAAGGGCATGTATCAGGATCGTAGCAAGTGGAGGTCCACAGTCTCTGCCTACCTCTGTGGGAAACAGACGTGATAGTGTGTATGTAATTAGCCATCGATCAAAGGTCAAACCTTTGATCAATATGACTTTTCATAGAACGTATGTCGCTCGAGCGATTGCGTGCATGCGGCGCCTGTGTGTGCCTACGAGAGGAGTTTCCGTAGTGTAGCGCGAGAGCACAGAAGACAGTAAGAGTAAACAGAACGGAATCTCCTAAAGTCCCGCGCAATATGCGTCCCCGTTCCCCGTCACACACACACACACTGCACGGCACTCGCGGCCGCACAAGAACGGGGGAGAGGTGCGGGGACGAAGAACGGGGACGTATATTGCGCGTACCTTAGGAGATTTATTTCTGTATACTCTTACTGTCTTCCGTGGCGAGAGTAGGTAAGAGGGGTCGTCCACCTCGTGATGTTTTTTTAGCAACTTTTTAACCCTTCCTTCCTGGTGATGTGGTGAGGTTTTAAATTACCCCCTAACCAAAATCACGTGTATTTTTCTAAAATACAAAGTATTAAAATAAAACGGATTTTCTTTGATACAGATACATTGTCACGTCTTTATCCCTAACGGGGTAGACAGAGCCCAGAGCCGAAAGACACAAGGCTACATTTAGCGTGATGGTTGGCGTGAAGATAAAAAAGGGAATCAAATAGTGATGGGTTGCTAGCCGCATCGCCTAAACACGATTAAGATTCTCGCCCATTCCCTCGATTGGCTTTTAGGCTTGACGCTACGTTACGCAGACGTGTAACGTAGCGTCCCGCGCGTGTCCACGCGCGTGCTCCGCGAATACGCGACGGGCCCCGTCGCGGCTACCCGACGTCGATGGAGAATTTAATATTAGGTCCTTACATATGAAATTGCCGTTCAGTATCAAAAAAGTGAAACAAGTTTTTTTTAATGAAATTATTATTTAATCAATCGAAGTATGCGTCGTTGTTATCGATACACTTCCGCCATTTTATAGGCAGATCATTGATACCTTTGGAAAAAAAATCCTGGGAGCGAGAGTCTATGAACTGTTTGAAGGCGGTTTTGACTGCCTCATCAGATTTGAAATTTTTTCCTTGTAAAAAGTTATCCAAATTTTGAAAAAGTGGTAATCGGTTGGGGCAAGATCTGGAAAGTATGGTGGGTGACGCAGAGGTTCCAGTCGCAGCTCCTCTAACTTGGCGATCGTTTGATGTGCAGTGTGTGGTCTAGCGTTATCCTGAAGGAGCAGTGGGCTAGAGCAATTCATCAGTCTCGGTTGTTTAATGGCGAGCTTTTCCATCATTGTTTGCAATAGAGAGTATTCATGCATTTTTTTTTAATTTGTAATCGATAGTCCTCGTCGAGAAATAGCCGCAAAAAATAAATCAGTGCCGAAAAACATGTATATGGTGTAGAAAATAAATATTAAAAATAGCAAGTAGATTATAACAACTAAAACACGCCATTTTAAAATATGACGTCAACGTCTGCAATATCCGCTAGAGACAGAAGCTGTCAACGCATGTTTTTCTTTTTTGGGTACTTTCGATATTATCAGCCAGTGATGTTTGTTAAACTTCTATATAAAAAGTACATACATTTCGAATGACATCGATAGTCAAACTACATGGACGGACAGTCCTGCCGAACGCACCCGAACTTGACATTTCCTTTTTGTGAACGTTGTCGTCATTTCCCTTTTGTTTGTCAAAAGTTCCCGCGCAATATTTGCATATTTTTAATAATTTATTTCTAATCCAAATAAAAGTCAGTAAGAAAAATAATTAACTAGGCGTGGTAACGTATGAATAGTTATTGTAAAATAAAAATATGAGCCGGATTGGTGTTACATGCATATTCCTTATTGTTGGCAATACAAGTCTGCAGTAATCGTCTGGCCTGATCTCAAGAAGCTGTAGTGGATAACACCAGCACTGGTCCACCAAACACTAACTAGAATCTTCTTTTTGGTCAGTTTTCGCTTAGGGCAAGGTTTTGCCGGTTCTCCAGGGTCAAGCCATTGTGATGATCGCTTCCGATTGTCGTACAGGATCCATTACTCATCACAAGTCACGATACGGTTCAAAATCCCCTCATTATTGTGGCGATTAAGCAAAGAAACGCAGCAAGCAACGCGTGTTTGTTGGTTTGCTTCAGTCAATTCGTGCGGTAGCCACTTTTCGAGTTTATTAATTTTTCCGATTTGGCGCAAGTAGATAAGTATCGTTTTGTCACTTACGCCGAAGGCTGCTGCTAATTCAGAAGTGGTTTGAGATGGATCCGCTTCCATTATCGCCTTCAATTCTTCGTTATTCACTTGAGTATCAGGTCGTCCACGAGGCTCATTGTATAAATCGAAATTTCCAGAACGGAAACGTTGAAACCAAAAACGCACCGTTCGTTCGTTAGCGGTGCCTGGTCCATACACGTCGTTAATTCTTCGAGTCGTTCCTGCAGCACTGGTGCCACGGTGGAACTCGTATTCGCAAATACCGCGAATTTTCAATTTGTCCATTGTTGTTGTTATAGCAATGTTGAAACTCAAACAAATGATGTTAAAACAAATGAAATACGATTTTTAAAACAATATTTTTCTAGATTTATGTATTTCGAAATAAATTTGAATTTGGAATTCCTAATGAAACGCAAGATATTTGATTTTAAAGTTGCCAG
Source organism: Acrobasis repandana (assembly GCA_963576875.1). Classification (NCBI taxonomy): domain Eukaryota; kingdom Metazoa; phylum Arthropoda; class Insecta; order Lepidoptera; family Pyralidae; genus Acrobasis; species Acrobasis repandana. The sequence continues at coordinate 9,834,043 of OY756238.1, forward strand.
TATTGAAAATCGGCAATTTCATATGTAAGGACCTAATATATTACAACGTAGAAATATACAACGTGGAAGAGACATAACCGTAATAATCAAACCACGGTCTATACTAGACCATTTAACTATAATAAAATTAAAATAACTGCCAAAAAACCAAAATAAATTTCGGTATTTCCATACAAAAGTGTGTGGCGGCCCGGGCGATTTGTATGGGAATGTCGATTTTTTTTTTGTTTTGACTGTTATTTCAATTTCATTATACTTAAATCATCTAGTATAGCCCGTGGTTCGATTTATTACGGGTATGTCCCTTCCACTTTGTATATGGCAGTCAGTCGTCTAATCATAATTATCAGCTCCAGAGTCTATGCTGAAAAAGCCCGACCCGCGCGTGCCCTGCGCGTGCGGGCTCCGTCGCGCGAAAGCGGGGCCCGACTGCCCGCGACGGACGCACGCGCGGGTGCACGCGACGAACGCCCGCGCGGGCACTTTTGTATGGAACCCAAACAACCATCCAACTCCTAAACAGCATGGAAGATTATCTTTAAATGCAGGTAACAATTATCTAATTTAAATTTGTTGCCTGGCGACGGCGAGTAAAAGCACAGTGCGTAGCTATTCGAAATAGAAATTGTACGTTCACGTGATTCTTACTTCACCCCTGGTCCTTAAGGCGAAGATATAGGCAAATGGCCTTGAAGTGTGAAATAAATTGTTAACTCGTAAATATGGTGATAATTTCCATATTGCTCAACGTCATGCACTAGATAGCCCTTTAAATTATTTTATGAACTGCCGTTAAAACTATTATTGATGATCCGTCTAGCTTTAAAACTTGCCGTGGCCACTTTTGGCGGAGGCAAGTTTTAAAGCTAGACGGACTAATGTAAATACTTTCAACGGTGGTTTATAAAATAATTTAAAGGGCTATCTAGTGCATGACGAAGAGCAATATGGAAATTATCTCCATATTTACGAGTTAACAATTTATTTCAAATGAGGGCGCCACTTCAAGGTCATTTGCCTATATCTTCGCCTTAAGGACATTTTTACAGAACCCCTCTTTGCCCCGCCCTTCTTGAGCCTCCCTGAATAATGGACGATCCCATAGAGTATCTTATGTGTCTCTGGTAGCGATAGAACGACGAAGCCGTGCCGCCCGTTTTCTTTAAGGGTTGGATCTCATCTATCAGCACGGAACAGCACTTTTCTATGCTGCTATCCTTTTTTGTCGCTCAGAAGCGTCATTTGCTAGAGCGAGAGAGAGCGACGGAACGCTGCAGCACGGCCGGCAGCGTTCCGTCGCTCTCTCTTGCTCTACCCTAAAAGCCTGCCACCGCCGCCGAAACCGCCGCTACATTGTGACCTAGTCAGTAATTTTAGTATACTGTTCCATCTAGGTTTCACAGCCTGTCTTGAAAACGCTAGATATGTCAAATGCTTTACAGTGGGGGCTCTCTACTTCAAGATGGAGATTTGGCAAACTTATAATGAAAATATGTGCACATACTTACCGGTGTATACTGTGAAGCTTCACAATATTAGGATGATTGCGGAAAGACTGCAGAAATATGATCTCTCTGAAAGTTCTCTGTGCATCTGTTTGGTTCCGGAATGCATCGAAAATTTTCTTTATAGCCACCACATCCTTCGTCTTCTTATCTACTGCCTTCCAAACTATCCCATAGGCACCTTTACCAAGTCTCTTCTTAATCTCAAACCTCTTTTGTATATGCTCGTCAATTTCAGACATATTTTTTTCAGGACTTTTCTTTTGTACCTGTTTTTGGACATCTTTTTTTCTTTCTTCCTTCTTCGCGTTTTGTTGACTCTGATTCATTTGTAATTTTCACAAATAACCTCCTTGGACTACTCAATAGCGAAATGCAGAGCTAAAATTGAACATCACATGCTTAGAAATGGCTGAGAATTCATGTTCGCGAATTATTTAAAATTCATTGCACTGTGGGGTTCATAAAATGCAAATTTTAAGCGACATTGCCAACTTATACGAGCATGGTCGTAAAGCGTGACGAGAATCATTTTAAATTATTGATTGAAATACACTAAGCAACCGAAAATAGATCGATAATTACTGATGACTTACAAAAAAATACATTATTCTAAGTGCTTAGAGAACCACTTTGAAACTTATAATAACTTCCTACTTACATGGACAACTGCTATCACACCACACAAATAACATTTTTTGATTGTTTACAAGGAAATATTGCTTGTTGAATTCTAATTTAGGGAAAATATCGGCTCATTTGAACTGCGGCTTGCCGAAAGTCATTTGTTTACGGCGCCCAATGTAACAACATGTCAGTTGCCATGGCAACTGCGGATGACAACTTTAGTAATGTGGAATCCATAATTTGTATAATCGATAGTTTTTATAATCGATTAGTTACATAATGTGTTTGTTTTTTTTTATTTCTAATAGATAATTTCAATACAATATGATGTTTACAATACAACTCTTCATTCTTGTTACCTTCCTTACATTTATTATTAGGGAGTGCATTAGACAGACCCATCTGTCTGCAAAGTCCACGATTTAACATCCAGAAGACCCTATACTGGACAGTCGAACATAAACTGATTGGCAGTTGACTATGTTTATAATCCACAATTTTACATAATACTCAATTTAAATAGTAACGTATTGGCTATGGCTAACGTAAATATTTGTGTCAATTTTAAATTTTATAGCACACCTTCTTTTTCTGGGTTAAAAATTAAACAATAAATTTCTCAGAGCTATTTATTGAGTAACTTCAGAGAATAACAAACAGTAAAATAGAAACAAGTAAGTACACAATATTATTGAGTATGTATACAAATATTGACTCTTAATCTCTGATAATAGACTGCTTCTTAATTAAAATAAATTTAATTAAAATCAATTAATCAAAGTTATTAATCTTAAATTAAAAAAAAGGTGTATAAAAACAAAACAACAAAAAGTAAAAAGTGTATATAACGAAATATAAAAAATATAGCTACCTATTTAAAAAAGCAATGAAATGCATATTTTTAACAATGACTATAAATATCACAAGTTTAAATCTACTTAGTATTTTAAATAAAATTGGAATGATTCACACAATTGATTCGATTTTACTTTATATAACTAATTGTTAACCTAGGAAATATCAATAAGATATAGAAAGAATGATAAATTGTTACGAATTTATTTGGTAAGCAAATGTTAGAATTAAGAATTGTTAAGCTAAAATACTAAAATGGACATGCGTAAGATAAATATGACTCATGCATGTGCAAAGCATGTAAGCAACTAGGTAATAAAATAAAGGCATCGGTTAAGCTTCCTATTGCAAATTGAAAATATCGCAATATTCTTTAGCACTATCATAATAGTAATTAGTATCTATCGTAAGGAACGATACAAACACTTTGACACGTATAATATTTTACAATCACTTCCTTTACGCAGTGGCGGATTTGCAGTCCTAGTCTTAGCCGCTCTAGACCCCAGGCCATGTGCCACCCCTTTTTCAGCACCCATCATATAGACTAGATACATAATTAATAAATTTACTTTATGGCTCGTTTAAAGTGACCACAAAAGTGGGCCAAATGTTTGTTTGCCGCCCTTCATATCTGGCCGCCCTAGGCTCGGGCCTACTAGGCCTTAGGGCAAATCTGCCACTGCCCTTTAGTAATTAAATAGTATTAAGTGACATTACAAGATACTAAATTATTTATTATCATTGATGAGCCATCTACAGATTTATTCTTATAACATTTTATAAAGATAAAAGTAAGTGCACGTGTACTTGTACACCATCAATAATCACTTGATTTTAAACAGTGTTATATATGCATTTCTGTATGAAACTGCTCAAAAACCATTATTCAAATGCGAATTCTGTGCACTCTCTTTTCTATTTTTTCTAATCCTAAATCTCCTGAATATCTTAAATGCAAATTTCAATTTCATTCCGACACTCATGATCGGCAGCTTCGTTCTTCTGATACCCGTCTCCTTAGTATTCCTCTTCATCGCACAAATTTTATGGCAAACTCTTTTACTGTTCAAGCTTCACGACTCTGGAATGCTTTGCCCGTTGACATCAAAGAAATTTCCACAAAATTTTCCTTCAAGAGAAGAGTACACTGTCTTCTTCTAAATTAGTCTCATTTTCTTATCTACATCATCATTCATTGTAGGTATGTATGTATTTGTATTTATTTAATCATGTATATATATATAAATGTATATATATTTTATATGTATGCGTATATATGTCTTTATTATGAGTATATATGCATGAATGTGTATTATTAGGTATAAGTATGTAATTATTTAATTATTTTGCGCCGCAATGAATTATCTGTTTATCCCTATGGTTGACTGGGAGAGAACGCTTTTAGCGTTAAGTCCGCCAATTGTAAGACAATTTTTTTGTTAATCAATAAAGTTTAAAAATAAATAAATAAATAAATTCTTATATGTAAAAGCAAACATGATAAAGTTATAACTATTAGATGTCATAGCTTCAGTTATTATAAGTTTAGTTAATAAGCTAAAATTTATTGTTATTGTGAACATTAATTATGTAAGTACGTATAGAGTAAACAAATAACATGAACCTTGAACACTTTATGTTATTAATTATTTAGTTCCAATATTGTTCTATATTAATTATTAAAGTGTGCGCTTTCATTGTCAATCTAGCTTCCTCTAAAACGCTACTCCATAAAATAATACGATAGTCGTCCGATAGTGACGTCCTTTTTAGGTTTCCGTAGTCCACAAGGAACCCTTATAGTTTCGTCATGTCCATCCGTCCGTCTGTCTGTCCGTCCGGGCTCGTACTCCGCCGCTACTGCACCGATTGTAACGAAAATTGGTGGAGATATAGATATTGAAGTTTCAAAAGTTGGTTTTAAAATTATGAAAAAATGTTTTTTTTTAGCCCGGGGTCCCATATAACGAAAAGTGAATTTAAAAAATGTAATTGGAGTAACCCCAACATGTGGGGTATCGTTTAAAATGCAACAAAAACTGCTTTAAAACTATGTAGATCAAACCCCTCAGTCTTGAGATAATCTAATACAAAGTTAAAATTTGAGGTGTCCCCCCACCGTAACTTTTGAAATATTACTAAAATAATTCTGAAAAAAATGTGGTATATACATCAAAGTATGTACTTTCAATTAAAACTATAGCGGTTTCGGTATCATAGATAGTAATTTTTAATACGTCATAAATCGTAAACCGCAATTTACCTTTAGAACTTATTATTATGTTACTTGCTGCTACGGAACCCTTCATGGGCGAGTCCGACTCGCACTTGGCCGCTTTTATTTTATATCAAACCAAATTACACTTTATATTTATGTATTACCGCTCAATGTTGCTTGACACTGAAACGCGGATACGCAGTTACGTACGTCATGCGTACCGCCCGCTTTTGGAGTAACCCTATACTGTTCTACTGTGTATCTACTACCTCTAATCTTCGGTTGTTAAACAGTGAAGGCACACCTCAGTTAAATCATCTATAATTTAGGTTTAGAGTAATGGTGGGTGGATTCTTTTCTTTTCTTCTTCATCTAACCGCCCCAGATCCACTGATGATGGAGTTGGTAACCCACATGGCCATTCCAGTGTATCAGCTTCATGCGTCATTATATGTTCAGCTTCCACTGAAATTAGTAAATTTTCCATTTAGTAATGTAAATTTAATTTCACAGTTTTAAGTCAGTTTCTAAACTAAGTACACGGTCGGTTTGAAATTAGAATTTAATATTCATGTCATTACAAAAAAAGAAAAAAAATGTCCTTTTCATTTTCCATAGAGGATACTTATTTTATGCTACATAGCGACTTACTTCTGATCCTGTGAATTTTATTGCCGTACGCAAGGTCCCAGTAGTATAGAGTGACAAATGTTAAAGGTACCATGGGTACCAAAAAATACGCTCTCTTTGTTCTTCTAAACCTGCAAAACGGTTTTTTTTTCAGAAAGCATCCCTTTCTTATCAGTTAAAATTTTTTTTTCATCAGTTTTAAATGAGTTGGTCTGAAAGAAAAGAAAACGCTTAGAATGTACCAGATGCTTCTCTTCTTGTGCAGATCAAGAGAATAGGTGAAAATGCGCTTGTGTGTGTGTGATGTTTCTTTGGAAAAGTTGTTTTTATTTTCATTTAAACTTTACCTAATGCACATAAAAAGTGTACAAATGGGGGACTTAATGATATATTGCGTTTTCTGCCACAACCATTGGACCAACTAGATATATATTTTTTATATTTTTTTTATACTGGAAGGAAAGAAGCTTTCCTTTTCCTTTCTTTCCTTCCAGTATTATTTTTAAAAAATCGGATTTTCATAAAAATTTACTCGATCAGCTGATCAGTTTGTATGAATTTTTTTTTTTATGAAATGAAATGAAATGAACATACATACATACATACATACTATCACGCCTGTTTCCCACAGGGGTAGGCAGAGACTATGGACCTCCACTTGCTACGATCTAGACAGACCTCTTTCGCTTCATCTACACTCATCAACCTCTTCATACAATGAAATGAAATGAAATGAAATGTAGTTTATTGCTTAAAATGTGGTACAATTTTGGTGGTACAAAAGTCATGTAGAGTCTCACACATTTAGTCATCACTGACATGCAACAGATATTGGTACATCAATTCAATTGGAAAAAAATTTTTAGTTATTATTTTATTTATTGTCAATTAAAAATCCTATATTAGTCAAATTATTATTATATATTATTATTATTATCATTATCATTATAGAATTCATATAATTATGGATGCGGATAAAAAGTCTTTAACACTATAAAAACACTTCTTAACCAGCCAGTCATACAGTTTTTGTTTAAATGATTTAAGACTATGTATTGATCTAATATTATTAGGCAGATCATTGTAGATTCGTACAGCCATAGGAAAACTGTTTGAACTATATAACCATGTTTTCATTGTGGTATGTACTAATCTGTTGGGATTTCTTTTACTGTACCTACTTGGCAAATCATTACTGGTTTTAAATAATTCTGGGTGTGATCTTACAAATACGCACATTTCGTATATATACATACTCGGGAGACTTAATATCTTCAGTGTTTTGAATAAGGGTCTACAGCTTGTTACAGTTGAGACCCCAAAAATTGAACGTATGCATTGTTTAATGTCGTGTAAGTTGTTGATGAAAAGTTGTTTAGTTACATGGGCTGAAGTACCATCTGAGAGGTTTTGCGTTCTTTCATTTACACAATGTATATAAACGACGTGTATAAATTAGTAATTTTAATTATTGTTCCTTACCCTGTATACAGGCCAGTAGTAGCTGTAACATAAAATGCACTAAGCCAAAAACATAAGTCCCTATTTTTAGCTATTTGCATCGCCATTTGTCGCTCTTGGATTTGATATTGTAGTTGTATTTGCCTTTCCATCTGAAGAAGATAAAAGTATATTATTTATATTTATTGAACTTAAAAGTAGGTACCTACTTAGTGTTACAAAAATTAGATATAAAATCTTACTTTTATTTTATTCATAGTTTGAATAAATTCTTGATTCTTTTTGAAATTTTCTTCCATGTTCAAACTAATGAAGTTTCCCATTTTTTGCTTAAAATTAAAAATCAACAGTAGTCAATCTCACTAATCTAATCACCAAATTAATCAACTTTTCACGAAATAAGTCACAAGACAATTAGCGATCCAAGCATTAAAATTATGATCCAAGGAAAGAAATGTCAATCAAGATTGACAAAAATTTGACGTTTAGTTTTTACTTGCTATTTTTATAGTGAGTAGACTAGAAGAAATTTTAGCCACAAACATAAAACGTACAATAAATAACAATAATACACATCAACAATATGTAAATGATATATTATAAAATGATAATCGATTATACGAAAATCATGATTTTGATTATACATTATTACAACGAGCAACACTATTCCCAGCGCACGCCAACCAAAAATAAACGTCAACTCAAAGTTGTCAAAAAATTCCCGCCAAATCTTGCATTTATAATCTGAACCGGAATATTTATTACCTATTTGCAAAAATCTGGTATTTATATTGGAAAATGGGTATTCTAGGCTTATCAAAGTTAATTGCAGATATTGCTCCTCATGCGGTCAAAGAAATGGAAATAAAAAACTACTTCGGTAAGTTGCTTAATCCTATAATAATCCAGTGAAAATTATTAATATTATTCTTTTAAAAATATTTATTTTTCAGGTCGAAAAATCGCTATTGATGCATCTATGAGCCTGTATCAGTTTTTGATCGCCGTAAGAAGTGAAGGTAAGTCAATAATTGGATAATTATTTTATAGGTTATATTTTGTTTATAGAAATCACTTCTTCTAAAAACCGTACATTATTTTAGGAGCACAGCTCACATCAGTAGATGGGGAGACGACTTCCCATCTCATGGGGACGTTTTACCGCACCATAAGGCTAGTGGAGAATGGTATAAAGCCAGTTTATGTGTTTGACGGCAAGCCTCCAGAACTGAAGTCTCACCAGCTCAACAAGAGGGCTGAGAGACGAGAGGAGGCCGAAAAAGAGCTGCAGAAAGCTACAGAAGCGGGTAATATATTTTTTATTGACCTATAATCACATATTAGATAGGCCAACTAGACACATAAAATAACAAGTTTTACAACCATACATACTCTTCTTCGTCTAAGCGCGTTCCCGGTTGCATCCTCGGCTGTGCTGCTTCCGAGCCCGGGGTTCGCTTTCCTGCATTTTCTTCTCCAAATATAACATGTATGTCAATGGTCACCCAAGGCTGCCAAAGACCTTGCAAAACGGAGAAGAAATAGCCAGTACAGTTTAAATGATTTGGCTATAGTTATACGACCGGCCTCCTGCCTGACATCAACCCACTTTGGTATACATACATACATAGTATCACGATTTTATTCCTAATGGGGCAGACGGAGCATTTTGGGTCTTGCGGCTCTAAGCAGAAAGAGCTCAGGGCTGCAAGACTCAAAGGCCACGTTTAGCATGATGGTGGGCGAGAAGGTGGAAAAAGGAATCAAAATAGTTATGGATTGCCAGCTGCATTTCCGGACTAGCCCAGACCCTCTCGATCGGCTTTTACAATCTGCATGGGAAGAGAAGCAGCTGGTACATTCTAATTTTTTTCTTTTCTCCCAGACTAGCATGGAAGATTTTACAAGTATAATATTATACAAAGTGGAAGGGACATACCCGTAATAAATCAAACCACGGTCTATACTAGATCACTATAGTATAAAGAAATTAAAATAACAGCCAAAAACAAAAAAAAAATTGGCGTTTCGTATTCCGTACAAATCGTCCGGCTGGCTGCACACTTTTCTATGGAAATGCCAAAAATTTTTTTTGATCGATGGCTGTTATTTTTTTAATTTCATTATAATATAGTGATCTAGTATAGCCCATGGTTCGATTTATTACGGGTATGTCCCTTCCACGTTGTATGTATAAGTAACTATCCTAGAAAAGGTTCACTATTAAATTAATTTGTTTTTTATATGCTCATAGCGAAATGATCCAATCTGAGTCAAATTATTCAATGATTTTTAGGTGATCAAGCCCAAATGGAAAAGTTCAACCGACGCCTGGTGAAGGTGACCAAACAGCATGGAGAGGAAGCTAGAGAACTGCTAAAACTGATGGGGGTTCCTGTAGTAGAGGCTCCGTGCGAGGCTGAGGCTCAGTGTGCTGCACTGGTTAGTTAAAAAATATCTAAAACATGCATTCGGTATGGTCCATACACAGTCTCTTGACTTAAGATCCTAAGGCTCCCAGATGGGGCAAAGGGCTACAACAGCCTTTAGCCATCGCTATCGGTCTTTGGCTACAAGCTTAACTTCGGACCAGGTTAACCCAATTATCTTCACCTCCGCTGCCACAGTGTGCTGCTAGGTCAGCTTGGGACAGCCTACTTTCAACTTGCCCTGGGGAGTCCACTCCAGGGCTTGCCTCAGTATGTGTTTGGGCTTTCTTCTGAGAGTATGGCCTATAGCCTATACATTGTCTCAGATACACAGAAATATTAGCCTCCAGAGAACGACCCACCAATGGCTGCTAAATATGTGACCTGAGGCTTTCTTTGTTAACGTCCGAGATGTGTATAAAAGTTTGTCTTCCCTTTCCATCTTTTATCGCCAGCGTCGAAGCAGCTACTCAAGTTTCATTCACCCAAGTCTTGTCCTTTTTGAATCCACATAATTCTAATGAGGACATACAGAAGATAATTTCCTTACTAAAGTTTTTATTAATACGATTTTTGAAATATTACTTGATTAATATGACTATGGCAAATGGTGCTACATGAATACCTCACTAATATTTATTTGCATTTACATATGTGTCAATTGTAACAATTTATACTTTGGGATAAAAATATTTTATGTTTCCCATTATATCTTCAGGTAAAAGCAGGCAAAGTCTTCGCCACAGCCACAGAGGACATGGACGCCCTGACGTTTGGAGCAAATGTTCTATTGCGGCACCTGACATTCTCCGAAGCCAGAAAGATGCCAGTGCAGGAATTCCATCTCAATAATGTTTTGAACGGCTTGGAGATTGAACACCAAGAGGTAATTTTTTAATAGTTATTTATGCAACTGTTGTATAATAGGGGTATTAAAACACGAATGTGGGTTTATCACACGAGGGGAAGCCGAGTCACTATTGGTAATCAGAAAATAGCGGCCAAGTGCGAGTCGGTCTCGCCCATAAAGGGTTCCGTAGCAGCAAGTAACATTTTACGATTTATGACGTATTAAAAAAAAACTACTTACTAGTTCTCGTTCAAACCAATTTTTGGTGGAAGTTTGCATGGTAATGTACATGATATTTTTTTTTTAGTTTTATCATTCTCTTATTTTAGAAATTACAGGATGGGACCAACATTTTACCACTTTGGAAGTGTTTCTCGCAAAAACTATTTAGTTTAAAAAAAAATTATATTAGAAACCTCAATATCATTTTTGAACCTATCCATAGATATCCCAGACAAATGATGGGTTTGATGAAAAAAAAAATTTTGAGTTTCTGTCCAAGTATGGGGAACCTCCAAAATTGTTTGCTTTTTTTCTATTTTTGTGTGAAAATCTTAATGCGGTTCACAGAATACATCTACTTACCAAGTTTCAACAGTTTCTTATAATTTCGGAAAAAAGTGGCTGTGTCATACGGCAGACAGATATGACGAATCTATAAGGGTTCCGTTTTTTGCCATTTGGCTACGGAACCCTAAAAAGAAAAAATATATATACAATATTATAATTTACCTGATGACCTAAATATATTTTGTTAGTCTCCACACATTCATACAAATCCTATAGAAAATTGTGATTGACTTGTTGGAAACTAGGAGATTAATACTATCATTTACAGTTCATTGACCTCTGCATCCTTCTGGGCTGTGACTACTGCGGCTCGATCCGCGGCATCGGGCCCAAGCGCGCCATAGAACTGATCAGACAACACCGCTCTCTAGACGAAATACTGAAGAACATTGACACTAAGAAGTATCCCCCACCTGAGAACTGGGACTACGAGCAGGCGAGAAGGTTGTTTTTGAAGCCAGAGGTCAAAGACGCCAGTGAGATTGAGGTTAGTGAACTGAATCGGAAACCTGATGAACTTATCATCTTTTTGTGCTATGACAGTCATGACTTCCACTGTTGGATATATGGTCTATTCGTTTAATTGATGTCAGCCAAGCTGTCGAGGTGCCGACAAAGGCTGCGTCGACATTTCAAAGGCGCGCCCTTTGTGGCGCGCCGACGGCATGTACACCGTTTCAGCAAATGAACTGTAGGCTTCTAAAGACTTCCACAATAACCGATCGGAAGTGGCCTGTCTCCACACATTTTAGGATGTACAGATGGAAATAAATATGTCTAGCTCTACTTGGCCGGGCCTATAACCTGTTACATTATATATATATATAGTTTTTATATATACATACTATATACATACTACATACATAAATACATAAAATTAATAAACTTACTGATACCTATAAAAAATCTTAATTTCTATGGACAATTTAAATGACCTGCCTAAGCTTCCTGCCTTCTTTTTAGCTCAAATGGACAGATCCTGATGAGGAAGGGTTAGTAAAATTCCTGTGTGGAGACAAACAATTCAATGAAGACAGAGTCAGGAACGGTGCTAAGAAACTGCAGAAGGCTAGGTCAGGCACTACTCAGGGAAGACTTGATGGATTCTTCAAGGTAAGGGACAGATTTTCTCGTTTATCATAATGTCAGCTACAAGACTATAAGTGAAGTTAAGGCCCATTTACACAGTACAGCAGTGTGTAAATGCATGGTATAATAATCAGTTGAGTGAGCCGTGGTTCCCGGCAGAGTAGAATAGGTCCACTCCAAGTCTTCCCGTGGATGTCGTAGAAGACGACTTAGGAAAAACAAGCTAAACAAAGCTTATAAACATCAGTGAGACCTCTCCAACCCATCTGGCCAGCGTGGAGAGTGTAGGCCAAATCGTCGACTGCTCTGGCTAATATATGGCTCTGGTAGTACAGAGAGGGTCGTGTTGCTGCAGTGGAGACTAAAAAAGACCTGAAGATGAGTGAGATACTATCGAACGGCGATCGAGAAAGGACCCGTCACACCCAACTCTATTAAGCAACTACAATATCACCATCTCTTTATGCATGGCGTAGGCCTAGGTGACAACCAAAGCCTGCGCCCGTAGATATGTTTGGTCCTTCGAGCCGGATATCATTTTATCCTGCTCTTGCAAGAGTTAGACAAGCTATTACTTTTTAACAGGTTCTGTCTACAACGCCAAACCCTAAAAGAAAGGCGGAGGAAGAGAAGAAAAGCGCAGCTAACAAAAAGGCGAAAACTGGTGGGAAGGGAAGAAAACCTAAATAAGATCCGATAGTTACTGTTGTAAGTCATCTAGGAAATAATCTCACCGAAATATTCATAAAAAATCTGCACCTCTACATCGAGGAGTATGCCATTATTAAATTCAAGCACATAATAAGAGCCAGTACTCAAGTATATAAGTCTCACTCAGCAAATAAATTCAAAGAAATATCTACTCAATTTGGTTAGCAATTTGGTTTAATTTAGCTTACGTCAGAACTTAGCACCTTTTCCTTTAGATACCTAGACATCCATTGCAGTCCAATTTCATTCTTATTACTCTGGAAGTCTGGACAAACGATTCGTAAAACTAAATTTACCACTCCGAGGGGCCGCTGCGCGCATACTATAGTCTGACCACGACCGCTGTACCGCGCTTGAGGTTGCGCGGGGAGGCAGGGGGGGATCATGGACTCATAAGAGATTCATACTGTCGGATAGATTTTAAGATATCGAAGTACAATATTTTGAAGCTGTATACATATTATATCCAATTCTTATTATGGTTCAATACGATTTTTTAAGCACAAATAAAAAAACCAATATAAGTGAAACTAATGTGTAATTATTGGAAAAATAAAAAGTTTCGATAATCACTTTTATATTCGAAACTATATTTGCTTTTCTTTTTTAAAATATTCGCCCCCTTTGTAAACGTCTTGGGCTTGACATCTCGAGATAAAGCACGACCCATCTTTGGATATTCTATCTCATGTGCGTCTGACATAGACAGTATGTGACTGTATCCATAAAATCGGACGTGATGTGAACTAGGATATATAATTAATAAATAAGCATTTTATATTTTGTTAATTAAGGCCGTACCTAAATTTTCCGGGGTCCAGTGCTGCCCCCATTAAAAATAAATCATTTTAAAGAAAACGGTGATATCATTTAAATTTTTTCTACATCTAGAGCTTGGTCTAGATAACCTTTCAAAGTATTTTATGAACTACTGTTTACAGTTTAAAGTGAGAACGTTAAGCACGCACGCATGTTTACTACGCACATTTGCGAAAAACGGCCACTTTTGGTGCCAGTGCCGTCAATCGACTCCGAGGAGTGTTTCGTCTCACTGAATATTACTCCGCATCCGGTACCGACTTATCTTAATGATTTCTACTCCCTTATCGGCTCCAGCTCCGAGGTCCGCTAAGTTTCGCTATTGAATCTACAGAATACAGACATCCTATCTGGTACCGGTTTCAATACAGAATAATATTGACTCCCGACTCCCGATTCCTTCCGAGACGCGGTGGAGCCGAAACGCGGCTCGCGACCTGACAGGCGCCGCCGGTTCCCGGCGGGACCAAGATCGGTGCGGACTTAATAACTCGCGGGAGCCGATAACGATAACCGGGATTCAGTACGGGTATCGGCTCATTTAAATATTCGAATCTGGAGTTACCCATGTCTACTTGGAACGCCACAAATAGTTTCAGTTGATTTTGTTACATCCTGTATATGGTCCTGCCAGGAGATTAAAAAGATAGCAGAGGGAAGAGTAGAATGGAGGATTCTTAAATCTAAAGAAGTGAGTGAGTATACTACCAATTTAAGGAGTGCAGACTTTTATATGCAATTGACAGAAAAACAGTGGTCATCAAATCAGTAGCATTATACTTTATAACCAATTAAAGAGTGCAGATTTTTTAGAAATACAGCGGTTAGTCAGTAAGAATTTAAAAAGAGATGATTTTCATACAATAGTTGGTCTCGAAAATCTAGCTGTATCCAAGTTTTCTCGCTGTCAGTTTTAAAGATTTTATTTCTCCATATTGCGGATCTTTTTCCTGCAACATTACATATCCTATAGGTATTGTATTGTTACGGAACCCAGGGTCGAAACGTGAAGATGGTCTTCCAAATGTCCAAGGTCAAATCCGCACAGCAGCTGAGGTCGACGTTTCTCGCCAAATTTGTCGCAGGTACTTCAACTTATCACACTTAGGTAGGCTTCTTTCGCTTCAAAATGATCGCTTTGTAGCTCGTACCACTGGCGTGGCGCACGCTTGGTTTCCATTTTATGTACGACGGTAAAGACGTCTATTTTATTCCCGAATATTCCCCATACTTTAAGGCCGTACCTGAATTTTCGGGGGTCCAGTGCTGCCCCCATTTAAAATAAATAATTTCAAAGAAAACGGGGACATCATTTAAAATTTTGCTACTACCAAGTCCTAGATAACCCTTCAAAGTATTGAATGAACTACTGTTTACAGTTTGCAGTGAGAACGTTAAGCTTTACTACGCACATTTGCGAAAAACGGCCACTTTTGGCTAATGTGCGTAGTAAAGCTTAACGTTCTCATTATAAACCGTACAAACAACTCTCAACTTTGTAAATAATGATATAGGTAGTCTAGTTTCGCTTGCTACATGGCGTTCTTATCTGGACTTCTGCTTGCGGATTTTCTGCGTATATCTCGCTCGTTCTCGACAGTATTGTTTCGATAGAATGGTGCAAGTGAAATAAGCCATATGTCTTATGTCATAAAGTCTAAAATTGTTTGACTCCGTTACACTCACACATACGTATTCGGCGCCTAGTTCTTTCCCGATCGAAACACATTCGTCAACTATGGAGAATTTTGCAGATATCCTTACAGACGCATATAAAAGGGGAATTGAGAGTTCGATACGAGCTATCAAAGCGA
The DNA here is from genome assembly GCA_963576875.1 of Acrobasis repandana. Classification (NCBI taxonomy): domain Eukaryota; kingdom Metazoa; phylum Arthropoda; class Insecta; order Lepidoptera; family Pyralidae; genus Acrobasis; species Acrobasis repandana. The sequence continues at coordinate 9,849,624 of OY756238.1, forward strand.
TCACTTTGAAGCGAATCGAAGCGAAGAAAACCTACCTAAGTGCGACAAGTGGAAGTACCTGCGACAACTTCGGCGAGATACCTGGACCACAGCTGCTACGCGACTTGGACATTTGGAAGACCATCTTCACATGTCAAATTTGGGTTCCGTAGTGAATAAAAACCCTCATACAAAGATTGGCGTTTTTTCCAAATTCGAACCCTAGTTTCGCAACAGTATAAAAGAAACATACACGTACTTGCAGTTAAACCGAGGAATAAAACGCGGGGAAAATGTCCGCAGTCGGACTTCAAACCTTTAATAAATTATGCCTGAATGAGTAAATTGTATTGCTTTTTTAAAGTAGGTTTGTGACCATTTTTATTTTTTAGAATAAGGTATGATATTGTGTGTAAATTGTTTGACTGGACAGCTGGTCTGGTTTTAAAAAAATAAAGGTTTGAGCAGATGACGCGTACAAAATCCGAATAATAAAATAATAATTGGTACATACAGTACCTAAATCTGCATTGAATAAGGCGATTCACGCATTGGCAACTCGCCTCGCCGCGGTGCGCAGAATCTGCCGCGTTGTCAGTGTGTTTTGTATACAAACTGGGATACTTGCATACAATGTTATAATCTGCCGCCCTGCGGTCCGCAACGGTGCGCGGTGCAGTGGGATCACCGCCTTACTTATTTTATCAAACTTTATTGTCCAAAGTAAAAATATACTTTTACTTACTTACTTACTTATGCACATACAATAGTCTTAAAAACTGCGTTAAACTAGTTTTCGCGTTAATTTGTTTTTTTTTTTGTTGAATGTGCAGACCTTATTAATAAAACATGATAATAATGACAGACGAAAATAAGTGTGTTGTTGTTCTAATTGTCTTGAAACCGTTGATATTGACGAAATAAAACATTCCCAAACTATATATTAATTTTATTTTATATAACATATAATCTATAAACATTTAATATAATCTAGAAGACAACCACAACAAGAACTCTACATGAGAACATAGATCATAAACCTTTACCAAAAGACTTGTATATGAGTTACCTTTACACATTTAAGCGATTAAAAAGTGCTATCAAAGTGATTTTTCGTTTGATGAGGGATTTTTTAAAATACAGGTGGCAGCACTGAGACGTCAAGTTGTCAATCGGAAATAATACGTAAAAAACAAAAAAAATTGGTTGCCTGTAAAGTCGGTATACGGGCGAAAGTTTTACGTGACAACGACTTCACTCCACTTCACTCCAAACTTGACTTCCACTCGGGTATGGTTAGCCCGCCTAAGAGCGAGAGAGACAGACATAAAAAGTGAAAGGCACGCGTGCCTCTCACTCGCTCTCATTGTGAGCGCATAACGTGAGCGGAGCGTAACGCAGTTTCTTGAAGTGTCACCCGGCTAACCAATTTATCAATTTTACCAATTTATTATATAAGACGTTGTCACGTCAATAAGTAAGTCCAGCCCAAAGAAATTATAAACAATATAGAATGCTTACGAAATGGCAAAGCCGTTCCCAAAAAGATACCTAAAGTTGAAGGTGTCCTTTTCTATTCTATTGCACTATCAATTTACGGGAAAGAGACGCCTACAACTTTAGGTACGATTTTTCGGAACGTTAGGTATTTCATCATAAGCGTTGTGGAAATATAACTTTATGTAAGTCGCATTAAGTTTAATTTTAAATGTTGTTTTTTTTTTGGATTATTACTTTTAGTCGTTCTAGATTGATTTTAATTTCTTTGGTCGAGAAAAATAAATATTTATCTAGAGACTGAATATGTCTACTCGACCATGATAAATCGGCGGAATACGCCATGCCATGCCAATGACAGTTTGTTGACAGAAGTCATATCTGTCAAATGACATCGACTTGACTTTTAATGTTATAATGTGACGATCACATTATAACGTTAAAAGATATTTGTCTATCTTTTAACGTTATAATGTGATCGTACACGTCCATACAAACTCCATAAGGACCGTTTATAGATACTTATATTATCCTTTCCTTATCCCTAACCGGGAGACAGAGCCCAGGGCCGTAAGGCTGTAATGACCATATGCCCTTAAATATTTCTAAAATAGGAAATTTTGACAGCAATCCGCAACAATCCGTCTATATTTCATATTAAGGGCTGCCACATTTCCAAAATCCCATATTATTTTATATAATTATTAAAATTCATAAGCCGGCAAGATACTGACAAGCAGACAAAATAAGTAAAAAACTTGCTTATTTACACGAACAGAGAGCTCTACTTCATAAGGCAGTAAACGATTGATTCAAGCAAGTAAGTATACATAGCTTACATTACATATATTCTTACATACAAGACTGAATAAATATACACATGGCAAATTATAGAAAACGATGGAGGGAGTTGACATAGGGAGCCTACAAATAGGGGGAAGGCGAGAAAAATGATGATGATGATGACAAGACTGAATAAATAGCATACGTATTAAAAATAAAAATGATTTTAAAGATTTCTAAGCTAATAACAGCTCTTGTTCAAAAATATGATATTTTCAAAGAGGAGATATTTCACCCTTTATCCGCTAGGTGACGCCACAATAAATATCATAGACAATGGATGTTTTGACCATAGACTTGGATTTTTCAACTATGGTTTCGACCTAAAAATCTAAAGTACCTATTAGGTTATTTTTTGAGTTATACACCACATTCGTATTGGTGATGTTGAACTGTCAAGAAATCTCCCAAGTTGCAAGACATCACAGTTTTGTTTAAATTAAAGATATTGCCAAACAGGGTTACTGGTATCTAAAGAATAACCTTCTATAGGTGACTTAGGTACATCAAGAGTAACATTTATTGTTCTATGACTTTTCTTTACACGTAATGCTTAGCAAGACTTTACATTTTTTAGTTAAATTTTGCATATATACATCAAACGTTAAGGGTCGGCCTGATGTGGATAATCTAAGTTTTGCTCCCGCTTCCATTTTCTACCGAAAAAATTTTAAGCAATCGTGTTTTCGAAACATACTCGTATAATGTATAGAGTTAGTCCTGAACTTTGCTGTGTTTTTATTTCAAAGTGGGTATTTCGTTACTATTGATAATATCTAAGATCGCTCTAAGTACTATTAGGGTCATACGGGCTCTTAAGTCTATGTTTCATAGGTGCCGCCGCGTGCGCTGCCACGTGAGCGTAGTACTACGGTGTGCCGATTGCCATAGATTTAAGACGAGTAGAATTGCAAATATGAATTTGTTTATGTTTGTATGAAAAAAAAAACATCAAATTAAAATCGTCATAGAACAAAAATCGTTACTCTTGATGTACCTAAGTCGCTATAGAATAGAAGGATATGCGTTAGATACCAGTAACCCTGTATATTTTTTTTGTATGCAACCTAGAAGTTGGCCTTCAAGAAGTTGATAAGTCCATTAGTGGAGGCGTCATGGCTGGAGACAGGGCTGTTGTCCTGAAGTTCGGGTTCTATGGCCTTGGCCAGCTGCTTGCCGAGCTCGACGCCCCACTGGTCGAACGAGTTGATGTCCCAAATCACGCCTTGGGTAAAGATCTTGTGTTCGTACATCGCTAGAAATAAAAGACATTTCAGATTTTCTAAGGGTTGGGACATATCTGTCAGCACGGAACAGCACTTTCCTATGCTGCTATCCTTTTCTGTCGAGAGCGAAAGAGAGGGACGATACGCTTCAGCACCGGCCAAGCTGAAGCGTTCCGTCGCTCTCTCTCGCTCTAGCAAATGACTGTTTTAGCAATTGGGTATTTTGGTGGGTCAAATATAAATTATTTGGTACTGTTAATAGAATAAAACGTTACAAAATAATTCCATTTGTCGTTGAAACTCCAAGGAACTATGACGTCATAAATCGATATTTCATATAAATCCCATAGAAAATGTTTGTTTTCGACGTTAAGAACAAAGTATCTGATTTGACTTGTAGCTAAATAGCGTATTGTGTTACTTAGCAATTGACTAAAGGATATAAAGGAATATTAAAAACTCACCAATGAGAGCTCCCAGAGTGAAGGGCGTGACTTTCTTGACGACAATGGAGTTGGTGGGGCGGTTCCCCTTAAACACCTTGTGCGGGAGGATCTTGGCGAGCGCGTCGCCAGCCATGCCGGATTTCTCTAACTCCGCTTTAGCCTGGGCAGAAATAGTCATAAAAATAGAAATATTAATCATGCTGTAACGATGCCACAGAATACAGTAAGAGTATTACATACAGAACGGAATCTCCTACTGTCCCGCGCAATATGCATCTCCGTTCCCCGTCTCTGGACCTCTCCCCCGTTCTCACCTTGTCGCGGGGCAAGAGCGGGCGAACACACGCATTGACGTGTGCACGGCGGAACGGGGGAGAGGTGCGGGGACGGGGAACGGGGACGCATATTGCGCGACCTCAGGAGATTCTGTTCTGTACGTAACACTCTTACTGTCTTCTGTGACGATGCTGAGTGCCACCTGCATGCTGCATCTTGTTTTTATTTCATACCTCATTTCTACATCTCATCCTGTCCGCTTTTCATAACATAATTTCATTTCAAATTTAATTTCATTCCATTTTTTAATCATTTACATCCCTCTTCATTTTGACTCATTCCACTTCCATCTTTCATCTTGAACACATATTCAGAACTATCTAAGTACTTCAAAATTCAAATTCAAAATATCTTTATTATCATAGGATATTATAATATCTCTTAATAATAGTCACTTTGTTTTGTCTTGCACAAATGTTGACGTCAAATCGTTACTTACAGCTAAGTTTACGCCGCTTCCTAGGCGCAAGTGCAGAAGAAGCGGCAACAAACTGCACTGCACGTTTTCTCCAAAGACGTCAACTAACAAACTAAAAACTTAAAATTAGTTATATGGATGGACTGAGATTACATTGTTTGTTATGTCATAATTAAATTGAATTATAAGAATTACGAAATTTAAAATAATGTCAATTTGGTATGTACCAATGTACCTAAATTATGACATGTCTAAGTATACAAACCTTTAAGAGGGACCCGCGCCAAGCTCAAGCCAGACCTTTACTTATTTATTTATTAAAATCTTTATTGACCGCAATGGTACAAAAGAGGTACTTATGCCGTGTGGTTCCCGGCAGAGTAGAATAGGCGCACTCCAAGTCTTTCCGTGGATGTCGTAGAAGGCGACTTAGGAAACACAAGCTGAACAAAGCTTATAAACATCAATGAGATCTCTTCAATCCGTCGCGCAGGTCTCATTGATGTCGGGAGACTTGGAGTGGTCCTATTCTACTCTGCCGGTAACCACGCGGCTAATATAATATAAATTGCCTGATTTACAACGCTCGGTCTAAATTGTATTATTACAAAACCAGCAATGTATACAAATCAGCATCTGAATTTCAGCAAATGGATTCAAGGCAGTTACCTCATCTGAAGTTTTCCCCTTCATGAGAGCCTCGGTCTGCGCCAAGAAGTTGGCGAGCAGGATCTTGTGGTGCACGCCGTTGGAGATGGGGTTGTGGCTCTGCGCGGGCGCAATGAAGTCGCAGGGGATCAGTCTTAAAAAAACAAAAAATATTTAAACACGTTTATTTGATAGGCAAATTTAAACCCTTTAACCGCTAACGTCGGATTAATCCGACAAACATTTTCGTGCCCATTTCGCGAGCGTCGGATTTATCCGACCAAAAACTATAGATATTTACAATTCCTCGCGCTGGGAGCACGACAACTGATATAAAGTCTCGCGGTGAAAGGGTTAACCCTTTCACCGCCCTCCAAACCCTCCGCCAAACCCTCGATTGTCAAGAACGCCATCTAGTGATGAAAACCGGAACTAATGATACGACTTGATACGGATATCAAGTAGTGTCAAGTAGTCGCGCTACGGATACCGCCATCTATATATTTGCTAGAGAAAGCCTTGACTTTCAAGCGTTAAACCTCAATAACTTTTAAATGGCGGAACCGATTTCCATCAAACATAGCTTTCACGTAAAAAAAACCGCATCGAAATCGGTCCATCCGTTCGAGCGCTACGATGCCACAAACAAACTTATAACACCCCTATTTTTAGTCGGGGGTTAAAAAAACAGTGGCACTTCGGGGTGCCGACAGAAGTGAAAACTTGAACAAGGTGGTGTCGGTTACGTAACAGTGTCGCGACTTCAATGGTTTTTATCTTTACATATTTTTTCTGTATTAGGGTTCCGTACCCGACTTATTACTGAGACTCTGCTGTCTGTCCGTCTGTCCATCTGTCACAGGGCTCTATCTCTTGAACCGTAATAGCTAGACACTTGAAATTTCCACAGATTATGTATTACTATGACCGCTATAACAACAAATACTAAAAATAAGAAAAAGTTAAAAATTAAAGGGGGTCTTCATACAAGAAATGTGTTTCTTCAGCGTTTTAAAACATTGTACGGTGGTACGGAACCCTTCATGTACGAGTCCGACTCGCACTTGCCCGTTTGTTCTGATTAGCAAATAATTACAACTTTTATTTTACTTATAATAGCAGGGCGCTACTCGCTTAGTGGTTGAGTCGAAACGCTACACAGCTACGCGCCAAGGCACAGAATAAGTACTAGTGATCACGTACAAAATTTTCACTCACCAAAGAAATTCAAAGAAATATCTACTCAATGTCGATAACGATATGGTTTAATATAACTCACGTCAAAACTCAGCACCTTTTCGTTTAGGTACCTAGACACCCATTGCAGGCCAATTTCATTCTTATTACTCTGGACAAACGATTCGTATAACTGAATTTACCACTCCGAGGGGCCGCTGCGCGCGTAGTAATAATGTAGGTATATTTTCGATTCCCAAACAGGGAGTGATACAGGCCTGGCCAAGGTGGGAAGAACTCACCTGGTCCCCTGGTGTATGAGCTGGTAGAAGGCGTGCTGTCCGTTGGTGCCGGGCTCCCCCCACACGATGGGCCCCGTGCTGTACTCGACCTGGGCCCCGGACCGGGTCACGTACTTGCCGTTGCTCTCCATGTCGCCTTGTTGGAAGTACGCCGCGAATCTAAAACATTGAAAAAACAGGTGAACTTTCCTTATTTTTATTGTCGAGTCAAAAATGACTAAAACTAAATTTGTTTACATCAGACAGAATTTGGCCATGAGGACTGCCTTATTATATGCCTCATGGTCTCTGGAACGCCTTACCAGTCGATATACAATTTGCTTTTGCTCAAACTAAGTAGACAGTTTGCAACAGTTTTAAATGTACGTCCTCATTATGAAACAGTTTAATTTAAAAGAACATGTAAAATGTACCCCTCATTAGTTAAAACATACCTGTGTAAATACTGATCATAAGGTAGCAGGGCGTGCGTCTCCGCGCCGTAGAAATTGGAGTACCACACGCCGAGCAGCGCCAAGATCACGGGGGCCTGAGAAACAAATACAAGACGGTTGATAAATTGCATACAAAGTGGAAAAGACGTTATAACCTTCTTTCTTTTTAACTTAAGACGATGCACGGAGTCCAGTGCTGCCCCCATTTGAAATAAATTATATTAAAGGAAAAGGAGATATCATTGAAAATTTTGATCTAGTAAAACCTAGACAACCCTTTAAATTATTTTATGAATCACTGTTAACAGTTTAAAGTTAGAACGTTAAACGGCCACTTTTGGCAAAAATGCAAACTAAAGCTTAATTTTGTAACGATGCTGCGTGCATCGTCTTCAAACCTCCTTTCTCATTTCATCCTGTCCGTTTTTCATTCTACATTTCATTTCAAATTCCCTTTCATTTCATTTTCAAATCATTGACTGATCCCTTTTCATTCATTCCTCCATCATCTCTGAAGCTGATCGCTCACCTCTCTCTATCTGTTGTACCTTATTAAATATTATTATTTTATAACAGTCTCTTATACTTCATATTCTTATGTAACAGTCTGTATCAGATAATGAATTATAATAATCTGTGTTGTTATCGAGTTTATTCTCCACTCCTACTACCTATCTTCTATGTGGAAACTCGCCTAGAGCACCGGGACAGGTCGAGGTCCCACAACATCTCACCTTAAACTGTACACAGTGGTTCATAAAATAGTTTGAAGGGTTATCTAGGTTTTACTAGATCAAAATTTTAAATGATATCTCCGTTTCCTTTCAAATAATTTATTTCAAATAGGGGCAGCGCTGGACTCCGTGCATCGTCTCAAGAGCTTGCTCTTTTCGGTGGAGTTAAAAGTCTCTCTTCTCTCTGCCATCTTTTTAATGTCTTGGTAGGATTTTACTTTTAACCCTTCCTTAACTTGTTAGAAAAACTTCATCCTTGGTCTTCCACTTCCTGGTCTCCCTTTTATTTTTCCTTCTACTATTATTTTGAAGAGATTGTCATGTCTTATTAGATGTCCAATCATCTTTCATCTTGTATTTTCAATAGTTATTAAAATATTTTTTCTCTCTCCCACTCTTTTTAGTACCTCCTCATTGCTTATTCTACCAGATTATTTTCTCCAATCTCCTTCAGCACTATTCTTTCTCTGTCAGGTCAGATAAAAATCATTATAACCGCAAAACCCGAAATGCTCTACCTGCGCATTTGCGTCAAAAACTTACGTTCTTCTCTAACGGCGCTGTTGTGAAGTGCTGGTCCATGAAGCTGGCTCCTTCCAGCAGTTTCTCGAAGTTGTCGTACCCGATGTACAGGGAGATGGACAGACCAATCGCGGACCAGAGGGAGTACCTTGTATTTAAAAATTAATATTTTCAATTTGAGGCTACACACATATAAAGACAAAAACAACATATGGAGTAAATTGACAACGGCAGACTTATCCCTAGACTATGGAATATTTTCCAGTCAACCGGCGAAAAAGTAAATAGGACCATTACTCACAAGACGGGTAGAAGTAATATGCTTTTATTGTTATGGTATAACAACGTTGTATTTTTTATATTTAGAACATTTGATAGTTTAAAAAATCTGCTGGTTTGGTGGAGACAATGATACCTGTAATATTTTTTCGTAAATGAAAATACACACAACCTTTATTCAAAAAGAATTTTACATAGATATATATAAAAACTAAGTTCGAATAACAAGAAAAGTTAAAATTTTCGATACCAACCTGCCTCCAACCCAGTCCCAGAAGCCAAACATGTTCTTGGCGTCAATACCGAACGCGGTGACTTTCTCGCCGTTGGTGGAAAGCGCTACGAAATGCTTCGCCACTGCTGATGGCTGTAACAATACGCAAATAGTTTAAAAAATATCTTAAATGAGTCGGGTTATTATTCGATCACCGTTAGTGAAATGGGTGGTGTTAATGTTCGATCACCATTAACAAGATGGATCACGTTAATATTCGATCACCATTTACAACATGGGTCGTGTTAAAGTACGGTTACCGCTTACATCTTTAGCAGCTTCGAGGAACCAGTTCTTAGCGGAAGTGGCGTTGGTGATGGTTTCCTGGGTAGTGAAGGTCTTGGATGCGATGATGAACAGAGCTGTCTCAGGATTCAGCCTCTTCAGGACGTCGGCCATGTGGGTGCCGTCGATGTTGGAGACGAAGTGAACCTTTGTTAGAGAGAATAGTAAATAAGAACATGTATTTATTTATTTGCTTTAGTAAATAGAGTCATTTTACGATTGGTAAAATCTAAATTTGCCCCGCCTCATGACTTTTTGAAACGACGGGAGGCAAATAGGGGTCTTTAAAGTTTGCCTCCTCTAACCAACCGTCGCACCATTGTGGCGCGGGGGTGGGCGGAAGGTGGGGGTGCAAATATTTGACGATTTTGGCGCCCCCCCTACAACTAGACTTGCGTACAGCAGTACAGTTTTAGGTATTTCAATAGGAAACGTTCCTTGAATAGGCATGATGACTGAAAAAATATTTTTGGCCATTGGTTAGATTATTAAAAAATATTTGACACGTATTTTTTCTTTTCTCTGAGAAACAATAAATGACGAAGATACAGCGCATTTAAATTTCGCATGACGTCATGGATTTGTACGATTTATACACAGCGTTGACGTTACAAGCCCCCACTCTGGAACTTATACAGGGTGACTTTTTAATCACCAGCCAAATTTATGGAGCAAGTTCAGTCCATGATACAGAACTACTTTCGATATAAACAATTAACGAAAAACTAAAATAAAAATTCACCTTCCCATACAAATCAGCGCTCAGCCAAAAGGATTTTGTATGGGAGGACGAAAAATTTTTATCGATTTTTTATAACTTTTTTTATGGAAAATAGTTCAGCATCATGAACTGAACTTGCTCCAAAAATTTGGCTGGTGATTAAAAAGTCACCTGTATACTCTGTATCTTTGTGAATTTTAACTTTTTTGATAAACTGTAAATAGGGAAGGGATGATAATTTTGTAAACGCTTGAATAATTTTCTGTGGTTAGGAATAACATTCCTCGTTATCATAAAAAAATATCAGATTTTTCTATGCAGTCAATTAATTATAAAAAATAAAAATATTTTAAATCCCAATTTTAAACCTATAGTCATTCTTACTCCGCCATTTCTTTAGCCCGGGCCATCTGACGTATTAAAAAAAAAGTCATATGACACTTGACACTATTTTGACAACTATGACAATTATATGTCATCTGTCATATGACAGTATCTCTATTTTCCCACGGTGGCAGTTAATTAGTCAAGTGTCATATGACACTATTATTTTTAATACGTCAGAGGGTCCGGGCAAAAGAAATGGCGACGTAAGTCTGACTGTGTTTAAAATTGGGATTCAAAATGTTTTTAATATTTATGATTAATTTACTAGATAGAAAAATCTGATATTTTTTTTATAGTAACGAGGAATGTTATTCCTAATCACAGAAAAATATTCAAGCGTTTTCAAAAATTTCATCCCTTCCCTATTATGGGTACATTATTTTTGGATAATCTAACTAACGGACTAATTAGAATAATACTTTTATGATCCAGTCATCATCCCTATTCTTTTAACAACAAAATCAGTCCATGGTATTGAAAATCTTTAACCAATTAAAAAAATATAAAACATTTCACTTTCCATTCCATCTAGCTGATCGATCCAATTGGAAGAGAGGTCAAATGTTTTTTAGTGCGTTTATTTCTTGAAACGTCAACTGACACAATAGAAAACAATAACAAAATAGTAAACGAAATGGTAAAATAGGAGTTATCGTGTTATTTGAATGGAAAAGCTATAGAAAATTATACCTTAAGGTGGTTGGCATAAGGTTTGAGGGCTTCGGTAACCATGAGCGGGCCGAGGTCGGAGCCGCCGATGCCGATGTTGATGACGTCAGTGATCGACTTGCCGGTGTAACTGTGGAGCAGAAATAGTTGTTGTTTAAGGATTTATAGGGTTCCGTACCCAAAGGGTGCAAACGGGACCCTTTTACTGAGACTCCGCTGTCTGTCCGTCTGTCACAGGGCTCTATCTCTTGAACCGTAATAGCTAGACACTTGAAATTTTCACCGATTATGTATTACTCTGGCCGCTATAACAACAAATACTAAAAATAAAAAAAGTTAAAAATTAAAGGGAGTTGTCATACAAAAAACGTGTTTTTTAGCGTTTTTAACTAGATCTTTATAATGACATTAACTAGATACTTGAAATTTTTACAGATTATGTATTACTAAAGCCGCTATAACAACAAATACCAAAAAGCGTTTTAAAACATTGTACGGAGGTACGGAACCCTTCATGTACGAGTCCGACTCACACTTGCCCGTTTATTTTTTAACGTCAAAAACAAACATTTTTTATGGGATTTGTATGAAATATCGATTTATGATTCATAGTTCCTTGTTTGTGACGTTTTATTCTATTAACAGTACCAAAAAAATTATTTTTGACCCAGCAAAATACCCAAACATTCATCTACATATTATATACGATTTTACCGCTCGACTGTGCCGATTAATGACGGCCTGAACAGGTGAGTAGCAACCCTAATGTATACTGGTCAGACCCTACACACAGCTACGAATGCAACAGACGAGAGTAGTAAAATATGTGCTTACCCCTTCCACTGTCCGCTGATAACCTGTCCCGAGAACTCCTTCATGTGAGCGAGGACTGCATTCACGTCTGGAGTCACATCCTTTCCGTTGACGAGGATGGGCCGGTTCTGGCGGTTGCGGAGCGCGATGTGAAGCACGGCGCGGTCTTCCGTGAAGTTGATTTTCTCTCCTGGCACGAAAATTGCAAATTTTCAACGTAACATCAAATGAGACCTAAGTTTATCATCATTTTATTTTATTTTAATTTATCAAAACACAAACAGAATACAATCATATACAAAAATAAATATAATCATATACATGTAAGATCTAGACTGTACTCCAAAACTGTGTTTACAGCAAGATTATAGTGGCTTTACATATTCAATTATTATTTTACATACCTACTTTATATAAACAACAAATAAGCTAAGTAATAAGTGCATTGAATTTGGAAACATAAACATAGTAATTACTCGTTTAAGAAATATACATACATAAATATATATATAAAAAAATTTACTAAGTGTGAAACAAATTTAATAAATTGTTGAGAGCAGTGACGGTCATATGAAAAAAAAGTGAGCTGATAAAAGCAACACGAGACAAAAAGAAAAACCGCACTACCCTCAAGAAACATCATTCTGATTAAAAATTTTGAGTGACTTACATATACTTATAACCAATTACAAATTGGAAACCACTTAAGGGTCTTCCGACCCCAGACCATTAATAGTTGCTCTGCGAAATTGAAACAAGTTCAAACCGAAGATATCTAAGTCTCTGTGATTGGCAAGAATATCGTTGTACTGGCAACACATGTGAACTATGGGGTTATAATAGAAAGTGTTGTTGACGTAGACCGTAATTTGGAACGTATTAAAATTTGGATTACGAGATCTAAAATGGGTGTTAAAACTTAGTAAGGACAGAAGAACGGCTGAATCAATCTTAGAATGTACTATTTTATAAAGAGTTATTAAGGAACTGCATTTCCGACGTGATTCTAAGGAAACCATATTGAATTTGGCCAGACTATCTTTGTAGGATGTAATCATACGACTCAAACCACACCGGAAGCAAGCTATAGCCAAGAGTTTCTTCTGAATTCTTTCAATACTCTGGCAGTGTGTATCGTAAAACGGTGCCCAGATGACTGAATTGTACTCCAAAATAGTTCGGATCAGTGTAAAGTACAAATAAATTAGACTGTTTGGGTTTTTAAAACTACGAGTAGACCTTGAAATGAAACCAATTAACTTATTCGCCTTATCAACAATATGATCGTAATGAGCATGGAATGTTAGTTTACAATCAAAATGAACACCAAGATCCTTTGCAACGCTTTTACGATTCAAGACTTGTCCACTAAGATCATAATCAAAGTTAAGAGCATGGAACTTCCAAGTGAATGTTACAACAAAGCATTTGACGATATTCATTTATAAATAATATTAATTGATTCATTTTAAAAAAATACAATATACCTAGCCAAAAATAATAATCAATCCATGACCATGAAACATCCTAGCCGCGACTCCTTTAAAATTAGAATTTTTAGACACCTCCATTTTCAATTAAATATTAGACAGACTTGATTGTATAATATGTATTTAGAGATATGTATATATTTATTGCTCGTTTGTATGTATTTAATATGTAGGTATAGTCAGTGCCGGTTTTAGCTCTACCAGCGCCCTGGGCGAGATTCCCCCCCCCCCAAACTGCTATTCACTCTCACTTAGGCTTCAATCTTATAGTATTTATTTCTGCTGACGGGGGGGGGGGGAGGGGTGCAAGTACGATATAGGATTCTTCAAATTTGCCGCCCCATTGTAAACAAAGAGAAGGAGGGGGGGGGGGGTGCATACAAATAAGAGTCTAGGAGTTGCCGCCATTAACCAGCCGCTATTTATATATTTATTATTACCTGTGACCCCCCTTGCCCAAAAACGCCCCCTGTCGCCCCTTTGTATCTGGCGCCCTGAGCGGTCGCCCAACCGCGCCCTACCCTAACGCCGCTACTGGGTATAGTATTATTATAATATTTGTATTTAGTATGTTTCTTTTTATTTTATTTTTAAGTTAAATTTTTTTTAGATTAAAATTAGATTTAAAATTTTATTTAGATTTTTATTGTTATTTTTCATTATGTGTTACACCCACATAAACTCTCCCAATCAACCCAAAGGTTTGACTGTTAGAGAATGCTTTTAGCATTAAGTCCGCCTGTTATACTATTACATTTGTATGTGTGTACAATAAAGTGTAAATAAATAAAATAAATACAAAAACAACTATACAAGAAAATCTTAAATGGTTACTTACAAGTGGGCTGGCTGTTTCTTTTCTGAACGAATTAGCATAGCTATTCAGAGAGAGATTCAAATAAGTAAACTCACCATTAAACATAGCATCTCTAGCCTGCTCAACTCCTCGGCTCTTGGCCAGGTTGAGTAGCAGCGCGAGGGTTGCGTCATCCACACGGTTCTTGGAGTAGTCCAGAAGGATCTCTCCATCACTTGGAGTGGGGATGCGAAGGCTGTTAAATAAGATTTTAAGAAGAATTTTTTTTACTGCTCTAAGAGACTTATAAGACACACAACGTATTGCTCAACTATTAACCAAATATCCTTAAGTTGTTAATAGTTGAGCAATAAGGTGTTTATTCCTGGGAGTAATGTTTTTGACAAATTAAATTTAGTTTCTAGGTTTAATTATTGCGTAGTAAGTAAAAACTTCATGAATAAGTAATTTTCCATAAGCACATACTTATAATCACGCCTGTTTCCCACAGGGTTAGGCAGAGACTATGGACCTCCACTTTCTATAATCCTGACAGACCTCTCATGCTTCTTTTACACTTATCACTCACGGATATTCATACATGCCCGGCGGTTACAGGCACTTCTGACCTCTCCTTTATTAAGAATGTCTACGTAAGTACCTATTTCAAAATTTCCTTACGTGTCGCGAATCACGTACGACCTCTAAAAGAACTCTCAAATTAGATAATGCAACTTTGTGTAATTCAACAAAATTTCACAAAACTTCTATTTCAAAAGTTTAGTTTCAATTAATAATTACTTCAAATGTTCGCTCAATTTTGAATTATCTGGTTTAGATCAAAGCAAAATAGTTCAAATACCTGAATTTCTTGAAGCGCTCTGGGTCCTGTAGGAACAATTGTTGAATATTTATCTTGTCGGCGTTTGCATTATAGAACTCTTGAAGCTTCTGGAAAGCTGGATCCTGTTTCAAATTAACTTTCGGCTCCATGGTTCTCGGAGAAAGTAGACTGGTCAGCAAAGTAGAGAACGACCGGAATCCTATCACCGCGGCTGATAACAAACGTCTATTTGACATTTCAATGACATGTGAAGGTTATTTGCTGCGTTTTGTTTTTGTAACCCACATCTTGACTAGCAAGCACATAATGATCAATTCATAATCGAAAACACCGATTCTTCTATAATCGTTTTGAATATTTTTACTTCTGGTAACCCTTTTATTCATTCACTCAATTACTAATTTCGTTTGTTCAATTTTGACAGCTGATAGTTTTCATTCATTCAGTTTTGTTATTGTGTGCAAGTTTTCTGCGTGACGATATCACGATATTTGCATTGATATTTTGTGAATTTTCTTCAAATCGAACATTTATGATTTTAAGAATTCAGTGCTTCATGTAGATTAAAAATGTCTTTAAAGAACATCGGGGCATTTATACGCAAATGCAACGGGACGACTTTGCATTATGATCAAGCATGTTTAGAGTTGATTACAAACGAAGAAGTGACATTTTTCAGCCAATATGACGAATGTGAGGGGTGTAAATTGCAGAAAACTATCGAATTACCGTCTACCGGAGCCGTAATCCTTGGAACAACAAGCCCACTCCACTATAATATTATCAAGAATGGGGTCGACCAAATTTGCAATGGTTGGTACATGGAATTCTTTGTTTGCACGTCCTTGTTTGTTTGTTTACCGTGTATTTTTAGACTCCATAAATATGCTAACTTTTCGTGTTCATATAAAAATCGTGTAGTAAGTTTTCTGTCCGAAGTAATAAAAGTTCTTTGTTTAATATTCGATCATGCAATAACTACTGAAGCGGATGAGTCACTGAACTGGTTTCGCATTTTGTCTTTCAATACCTACTATAAATTCGGGATAATTAAGTCTGTCAAAATAATTGCGTTGTTTTTAAGAAATGCATTCGCTTTGCCATAATATAACAACAGAGCTTGCTTTTCTAAAAAGTTATTTGGGAGAAACAAGTATTGTTTTGGAGAAATTGTTGTTGTAGTTAAGAGGAAATCGATCGGCCGTATTTCCATACAAACGTAGTCCCTTGATTGCTCGCCGGATAGTGCCGGTAAAGCAATGATTTTTTTCCAAAAAAAAAAAATATTGGCATGTCCCTGTTTTCTTTTTTTTATTAATTTAATTATTTAAGAAAAATATGAACCTTCATAAACCTGATAAATTATTAAGATTTTCCACTGTGTTTAAACATCTAGCAAACAAATTTCACGAGATTATATTATAAAAAGAAAACATAGAAACACAGCCATAGGTTTCCTTAAATTTTAAATGAAAATTTAATTAAATTGGTTAAGTTTTGGAGGAGAAATCAGGGGACTGAGAAACATTGATTTTGTGCACTTTTCATGGGTATTTTTGGTCCGAGCTGCAGATTGTTGTTCGGGCACAGTGCGACCGCAATAGATTATACAAATACGTATTTTTCAATTCTCTCGACCTTAGAGTTTCCTCTTAAGGTTACTATAACTCTTAATAGAGTTAGATCACATCCATGAGCACGGAACAGCACTTTCCTATGCTGCTATCTTCGTTATAGTTCTTCTTATTGTATATCTTCTTATTCTTATACTTCTTCTCTATAGTTCTTCGTCATTTTGGAGTATTAATTGGAGTCTTTCGGAACATTCCCAGATTTATATCCATTCCCTTCATCAACTTCTATGATCTGCATGGACAGAGAATAATATAATAAATAAAAGAAATATAATAAAATAAATAAATAAAATAAAAGAATTAATTAAATAAAAAAAAACAATTAATAGTTTTCAAGGAAATATGTATGTTGGAATTAGACCTCTAGACGATAGACCTCTTGTATTGCGGCGCCTATACTAGGCCCATAATGTTACACTGTAAGTATAATGTTATTTATTATCCACAATTGTATTACATTTATGATCTGAATGTTATGGAGAGCAATAAATATTTGATGTGATTTAGAATCAGTTGGTACAGTGTAGGTTTTTCGCTCATTCATTGCTGCCAGAATTGCATGGAAATTATACTTTGGGCCAGCCAATGATTAAAGTTTTTTATTATAAATATTTTTTTCTCTCTTTTACCTCTTGTAGTTAAGTTATAAGCCTCCCCTTTAGTTCCCCTCCAGTTGCGAACTGCAAATAAACTGTAACTGTGTGTAACTAATTAGTTTAAACCCATTGACTCACAAAATATATTTAGAAAAGGCCGACCATCAACTTCAGGGCGAGTGTCAGAAACGGCGACCCGATGATGTCCTGTCCGCTCAGCACTGAGCGCTACCTCGCTATTTGTGTCCCTACCCTACCTGCATATTTACCCTCCAATCCCTGTCGTAACATTTGAAGTTGTCTGACCATCTGGTTCAAGGCCTTCCTCCCTTCCTGTCAGTTGGAATCCAATTAGTCATATAGACCCATCTTTGCGGTTGCATGTAAAAGACGTGACCTGCCCAGTCTCATTTCAGTCTTCCTGCCTTCTTTATAGGGTTTAGGTCCTGGGACGTCTCGTGTCTCGAAGTCCCGGGCCTTTCTATTAATTTAGTTGTCTCTGGTCCCGAGACTTTCAGGTCGAGGCTCGAGACGAGACACAGTTGTCGAAATTGTATTGTAATAATTTTTATTTTTAAAATAATTGTAAGAGCCTAGTGCCAAAAATAGATCTTTTTATATGGAGCGTACAGCAAAAATGTGGAAACATAAAAAAATAAAATAACGAATCTATTAAGTCAACCGCACAGTACAAGATCTACCTAATTGCTAAAAAGTTAATCTATGATTATAAGATATAAATTATATTTATTAGTATTTATATTTATGTATTTATCTATTGTATTTTATGCATGTTAGTATATATGTATAGTTATTATATGTTTAAAAGTATATTTGTGTATAAGTATACCTATGTGTTTTTGATTATATATATTTTATTTATATTAAGTTTGCTTATTTTTGTAAATTTTATTACGCCAGCCACACATATTTTCTGCTTGGTCTAATGGTTGACCGGGAGAGAATGCCATATAGCATTAGGTCCGCCACTTGTACTTTTATTTTATTGTGCAATAAAGATTAAATAAATAAAATAAATATTTACCAATTATTTAGACTGAAATTAATGTTGAAATTGTTAAGATTTCATTATATATATGTTTAATTAATGTTGATTTTTACGAAAATTTGCTTTTTATTAACACATTTCGCCAAAAATTAACTCGATTCTAATTTTATTGAGATCTCTCGGAAGTCCCGGGATGTCCCAAGACTTTGATCGTAGGCTGTCTCGTGTCCCGGGACTTTGAAACTGTCGAGACTTCGAAACCCCTACTTTTTTCCAACATTCAAGACTTTTGTTATGAAGTGCAGTTTATGCAGTGCGGTATGTTTTATAGTCATATGCCTATGTCCCTAAAATACTGCGATTCACAGCTCTTTGGAAAACCTTTAGTTTAAACCATGACCTTCGTCAGTAACCAAGTTTGAGCACCTTAGGTTAAATGTCGAGAAATTTTTTTTTGAGTTACGTTAGTAGGTTGTTTTTGAGTAGTTTCTTCATTAACCAGAAACTTCTCCAGGCATTTTCAATTCTCCAATCAATTTCTTTATCCTGTCTATACGTTGACAAGTTGGGCAAGTAGTCTCCTTCATTGATCGACAGGATAAAGAAATTGATGTCATAAGCATGTCTTGCTCATCTTCAAATACAAATATCTTTATTGTTGAACATAGGTATTTATAGGTAGGTCGCCCGTGTGGTTCCGGGTTAGAATTGAACCATTCCATCTCTTCCTGTGGATGTCGTAAGAGGCGATTAAAGGACTATGCTGAAACATCTTGTGCTACAATTGCATTCCCAAGGAGGGTTAACGTCGGGCGGCGGCCGGTTGTAAAACTTTTAGCACAAATACATTCCCAAAGGGGGTTGACCTCAGGCAGGCGGCTGGTCGTAAAACTATAGCCAAATCATTTAAACTGTTCCGGTTATTTCTGCTCCATTTTGCAAGGTCTTTGGCATCCTTGGGTGACCATTGACATGCATGTTATATTTGGAGAAGAAAAAGCGGGAAAGCGCACCCCGGGCTCCGAAGCAGCACAGCTGAGGATGACACCGGGAACGCACTTAGACGAAGAAGAAGAAGATAGGTACCCAAAACATTCTTCTTTCATCGTTGATCATGATCATTTATTATTGACACTGTATACAATTATATTTGCTGCAGTAGGGTGAGGCGGGATGAGGCGGCTTATTGAAACGAGTGTTGACTTGATACTCCTCATTTATTCAATACATTCATCAATTATATAGGTTCTTACAGTCACACACACACACACAACTATGCTACACCACTACAAGGGTCTTCCACTCAAGAGATAAATTAAGATTAGTAATGATTGTGTGATTGCTGTGTGGTTTCTGGCAGAGTAGAATAGAGTCACTCAAGTCATCCTGTGGATGTCGTAGATGGCGACTTAGGAAATACAAGCTGAACAAAGCTGGATATCAGTGAGACCTCGCCAACCCGTCTGGCCAGCGTGGATAGTGTACCTCTGGCTGCTCTGGCATTTCCAACCCCTTTCTGGCAGTACAGACGGTCGTGCCCTTGCTGTGAACACTAGAAAGACCTGATTATGATGATTAGATGTGGGATAAATCAGTGGTGATTGTGTATTTACAAATATGTATAGTAGATATGTAGTGAGCAATCATCTTCAGTAAGCAGATTAATCTAATGTATGAAACCTATTTTGAACACCCAGTGAGTCATGCTGCATTGTCGTAAGTTGCTATTGTTTATGGCTTCATCCCACAGACAAACTATTTTAATAGACAACATATAAATCTCTTATCTTTTTACATTTTTATTTAAGGCGGAATACAAAGAGACTGAGGGAATGAGATTTAGAGCGATCCGCAAAGCACCACGCATGCTTTTACATATTTCGTTTGACTGTGAAGCGGGAGGCGGGAAATTAACGCGGAATGTAGATTTTATCAGTTTTTATGAATTATTTTAATAACAAATTTTTTGTATCGAACATGAAGAAGAACCTTCAGAATCACAATACTAATATTTTTGCAGTTTTTATATTATATTCTTAGAGTATTGGAAGAAAAATAATTTTTAGATAAAATTGCTTAACATTTTTTTAAAATGGTATATTGATTTATTTTAAAATTTTAAGAAGACGGGCACCTTGTGATATATCCGAACAAACCTACAAAAATGTTTTAACGCTTAGAATCACTTCAGGTCAAAGTTCTAGTGAACAGAAATACATGAAGTTTCGACAGTTCGAGGTCGTGAATCGAAGAAAATTAACAGAATATATGTTCTACAGAAAATCACAACTCATTTTCAGTCACCATGTGGCACAAACAGGACTTTCCTATGAAACGAATGCAGCAGAAATTGTGCAACTTATTTTATGTGTACAATTCAAAACATTATGTTTGTTTGGCTTAGCCTTCGATCAACAATAAAACTAGATAACACTTTACCTACAAAATCAAAGCAAAATTCCGTCCGCTTGAATATCAAACAACATTCACTGTGAAGTCACCCTTATAACAGTTTTATAACACTACATATAAAGTGTTTTTCTCCTTGACTGAACTAATCAAAATAAGAGCTCACTGCTGGGAGTGCGCGCTTTTTCGAAGAGCCGTTTTTTTTTCGCCGATTCGCTATCTAATTGTATTGTTGATCGAAGGGCTTAGCCCTAAATCTATCAGATACTGTCTGTTGCGTGCAGCATAGCCTGCGAGGTCAACGAGTATTTAATAATCCTACCAGCACAGATTTGGTTTTGATAAATCAAAACAAACTACGTGCGACATACACACGTGACCCGCGATGGCTTCTTTCTTCTCTTTATCGCACATAGGGTTTGTGACAGAGACGGACTGAACCCGTACGGGGCGACCGCTTGACGTAGTTTCAATTTCAAGCTAAAACGTGGCAAGACAACTTGTGTTATCTATTTTAATGTACAGCTGTGATGTTTGATGTTAGTCACGTAGCAGGATTATCATGATAATGGTGACCTACATTTGATTTTACAAACTAATTGAGATTTGCTAATATCGTACATACTTATAACGTCTATCCCGCTGCTGCTACTGAACTGGGTTTCTTTCGGCGTAATCTTCCCAGCAGTGGTCGTTCTGAAGCGCTAGTAGTTTGTAACTTTTGCACTAAAAATAATTTAAAAATAATGACCATAAGTGATATATTTATCCTACATTGAATGAAAGTTTTTGACTTTGACTGCCCACTTTCATGAAGGAGAGAAAGAAAGTGGGCAGGATACATAGCGAGTATGGACTCAAGTCAGTGGATCAGAAGGGTAATGGAGTACCATAGCCTGATAACCATGGCCTGATGGCCGCATGACCAGGGGATGCAAGTGGCAAGGGCGATACTATGTCCTGAAAGGGATGATATGGCTGCTATGGATAGAGTGTCGTCACGTCTCTATATCTATTACGGGGTAGGCAGAAACTTGGGCCATACGACCCAAACGCCTTATTCACTGTGATAGTGGGCGTGTGGGTAGAATAGTGAATCATATTTGTAAAGATAGCCACATCAACTATTGACAAAACTTTAGCCACCTCACCTATTGAAAAATTCAGATTCTCTCATTCATTTAGGGTTGGATCTCATCTATCAGCACGGAACAGCACTTTCCTATGCTGCTATCCTTTTCTGTCGCTCAGAAGTGTCATTTGCTAGAGCGAGAGAGAGGAACGCTGCAGCACGTATGGTGCACGTCGCTCTCTCTCGCTCTAGCAAATAACTGTTCTTAGCGACAGAAAAGGATAGCAGCATAGGAAAGTGCTGTTCCGTGCTGATAGATGAGATCCAACCCTAAGAGGACTCAGTATGAACCTTATTTGTTCAGCCTAACTTTTCTAAGCCTAATCTTTCACGATCGCAAGCAGACGAATACTTAGTCTATTCCAGACCAGCATGGAAGATTAGATATATATTTTTTTTGGTGTTAAGGATGGCTATTGCAATATTGAAAAAGTTGTCAATTTATAAATAAAGACATCGTGTTTTGTAAGTTAATGTTTTGTGCACTTATTGTACTTATTTTTAGGGTTTCGTACCCAAAGGGTGCAAAGGGGACCCTATTACTGAGACTCCGCTGTCTGTCCGTCTGTCTGTTTGTCTTTCTGTCTGTCCGTCAGTCACAGGGCTCTATCTCGTGAACCGTTAGACACTTGAAATTTTCACCAATTATGTATTACTGTGGCGGATATAACAACAAATACTAAAAATAAAAAATTAAAGGGGGTCGTCATACAAGAAACGTGTTTTTTTCAGCGTTTTTAACTTGATCTTCATAATGGCATTAACTAGATACTTGAAATTTTTACCAATCATGTATTACTATGACCACAATAACAACTAATACTAAAAATAAAATAAAGTTAAAAATTAAAGGGGGTCGTCATACAAAAAACGTGTTTTTTAGCGTTTTAAAACATTGTACGGTGGTACGGAACCCTTCATGTACGAGTCCGACTCGCACTTGCCCGTTTATTTTATTATAGTACTTAAGCTTACTAATAATATTAATTAATAAGTAGGTAATATTAATATATGCTAATATTTATGTTTTAGTAATTACGATTATATGAATAGGTGCTATCTGGGTGTTATCAGCATTTTCTGTGTTTACCACTTTAAATGATTAGTAATCAATATGTTTAATTGAATGATTTACGATAAAGTACCTTCGGCTAGTACATCAAGTGACTGCTGGGCCACCCCTGACTTCATACATAAAGCAATGAAATATGAGCTTTATGTTTTGTTCCTTATGATGCAATTTGTATTAAACATCGACTATGGACCGCGCATTGCTGACTTCCATTAATACATTTTTAAAAATTTCACTATAAAGATTGCATCATAAAGCTCACATGCTTACGGGACATTCACAAATACATCAGCAGGGTGAAGTGAAAGGGAGGGGGGGAGGGTTTAATCGTCATCAAGGGTGGCTTGAAACTACCTACGTTACACGGACGCCCGCGCGGTTTCTCACGCGATCTCTCCGCATACTCCGCATATCCAGCGCAACATTTGCATCTGCGTGACACGCAGTTCCTGTTTGTGTCATTCAAGCAATGGCCACGCTTCACCGCCATAAAAAAGGACACTGGCGCACAACTATAATGCCTAAATAGCTTACCAACACCTGGGATATGTTTTTTGAGAGGATTATTTTGAATTCTTCAAGACGTTACTATAAATATATGTCTTTCCAGGTACATATCTTTTTGGAGAGTTCGGCCAGTACAGCATCAACGTCTCCGAGGTGACCAAAGATGTCTGCCTGCCGCGGATGACGGCTGAGCCAGATGCTGCGTACCTGCCCATACTGAACGCAGTGGTCACTCTATTGTCTATGGCCACACTATGGTACATCGTGAAAGGAATTGGGAAGAGGATTATTGCTGGCAGGCTCTATGCTAGATATTTTGCAAGGTGAGTCTGAGAAGCTGATCTGATGATGGAGACGGAAGGTGGCTATAGGAACTCTGTAATAAAACGACGCAACCCCATCGAGTTTGGGCTTATTACGTTTGTCTTGATTAATACTGAGGCCTCAAAAAAAAAGAATGTACAATTTTTTCTTTTTTTTAAACTTTGTATTTATGTATGTATACGCTAATCATTGAAGCTACTAGACGTATTATTACCTTAAGCAGTTTTCAAGAATAGATTAAGCTCATCTTGGAGCAATATTTATGCTTTGTTTCATTGAAATCTGATGACAGAAAAAGTTATCGTCGTTTCTGAATTTAACGCGGATGAAGTCGCCGGCACCAGCTAGTTTTTAATATTTTGAACAACATGTACTCCATTTGGTTCAGTATTTTAATAAATGTAAACAATCTTGACGTGTCTTTTTATTGAAATATACAGGGTCAACAAAATATACTGAAACTATTTTAAGGGTGGATTCAGTCCATGATATTAAACAACTTTCTCCAAGGAACATATACCGAAATATGAAAAATAATTTTTGACCTTTTTGAAAAATAAGTTGACCGATCAGCTGATCCGCGTTTGTAGGGAAAGCCAATAATTATTTTTCATATTTCGACATATGTTCCTTGGGGAAAGTTGTTCAGTATCATGGACTGAATCCACCCTTAAAATAGTTTCAGTTTATTTTGTTAGACGTTATATACTTTACAAATTAATTACGAGTATGTTGTTCATAAAATAATTAATTTGTAATTTGTATTGATTTGTTTTTCTGTTTGTTTCAGGGAAGACAATGAGTTGGGGTCGGAAACCCGTGTGTTGACAGCTGAAACTAGCGTTATCAGGTCTCCCAGCCGAAAACGTCTCCGATCCCTTGACATCTTCAGAGGATTCGCCATCGCTCTTATGGTATGTTTCCTGAAGATACAAGTTTATTTGCTAGGCAAATTAAAAAGAACCCTCGACTGTCAAGAACGCCATCTAGTGATGTGAAGTGTGTTATTAATAGTGTCACGTGGTGACGAACAGATGTCGCTTTTTACGATTTTAACAATGTTGTTTTTTTCTTCTTTTTTTCAGATCTTCGTAAACGCCGGCGGCGGTGGCTACACCATATTCTCCCACGCAGCATGGAACGGTCTGACAGTAGCTGACGTGGTGTTCCCCTGGTTCGCTTTCGCTATGGGCGAGGCTCTAGTGCTGTCCCTCAACGCAAGGCTGCGCACCTCCCTGCCGAGGACCACAGCTTTCTACCAGGTTAGTTTTAGAAGTGAAAACTTCTTTAGGCGCGTTGGGCATTTTTTTTTGAGTTGGGTAATAAAATTATAGAACTCGCGACACTGTTACCGACACCACCTTGTTCAAGTTTTCACTACTGTCGGCACGCAGTGTCACTGTTTTTTTTTGGGGGGGTGGGGCATTTCATTCTAGCTGGAGCACTTTGAGACGCTGCTAGCAGAAGTTAATGTCAGAAAAAGTAATTTTTTATTTTATTTATTTTTGTTACGCGATATTTTCGCCAATTGTGACCGATTTTGATGATTCTTTTTTTATTTGAAAGCCTTTACTACCAAGTTGGTCTAATTTGGTGAAGATATGATGAAGAACTTTGGAGTTATGGAAGAAACTCCTAAAATAAGTCTTTTTTTTTTTTAAAAGAAATATTATTCTAACTTTCTTTCACGGGTGAATGTCGTAAGAGGCAACTAAGGGAGATACAGGACTGTTAATGCATAAAATAACACGATAGTCGTCTGATAGCGTAGTCTTATTTTCTATGTCAAACCACATTAGACTTTATCATCATTTCGTAACGCTCAATGTTGATTGACACTGAAACGCAGATGCGGAACTACGTACGTATGTCGTGCCGCTTTGTGAGTAAAAGTCCAGATAACAGAGAACAGGCTCACAGTGGCCGACGTGGTGTTCCCCGCTAGTTCAGTTCGACTTTGGGGTGAGGGGGGAGGGTTATATTATTGCATGGGGGGTGGGGCGATTTATGATAAGAACGAATCGACCCACATTTTGATAAAATAATTGAGTAATGAAATTAAATACGTTTTTTGGATGGGGGGGGGGGGGGTCATGACTTCCGATGATCTTAGACATTGTCAATTCTTAGTAAAGATAGATGGAGACATACCTTTTTAGAGATCATAATATACCGTTTTTTGTTGGATCCTGTATATACTCGTAACTATGCAAATTTTCTGTAATTGTAAAAATTTATTAACTCTGCAAATTGTGATTTGGTATGCCTACCTGATGGCGCAACACAGTGATCTTGAAATATGAATACCTAACACCCATTTTACTTGTGATTGACAAAATAAATGATCATGATTTTAATTTTTAGGGTTCCGTACAAAAAATGAAAACACGGAACCCTTATAGGATCACTCGTGCGTCTGTCTGTCCGTCCGTCTGTCACAGCCAATTTGCTCCGAATCTACTGGACCGAATCAGGTGAAATTTGGTAGGATGGTGTAATCCTATGAACCAAACACATATGTGCAAAGTAAATAAATATTTTCATTTAAATAAGGGTCATTTTCGGGGGATAAATTAGGAAATTGAAAAAAAAAGGTTTGCAAATATTACCGTGTCATATATCAAATGAAAGGGCTCGTTATGAGGATCTCAAATATATATTTATTATAATCATATAATAAATAGTTTTGATTTTATTCATGAAAGAAGACGAAAATTGACCATTCCCCCCTGATCTCCGAAACTACTAAGTCTAAAATTTAGAAAAAGAAAAACGAAATATAGGTCATTGCTTGTAGATTACAGGAAAACTTATAAGAATTCAATCAATTGTACGGAACCCTCTCCACGCGAGTTTCACTCCCACTTGGCCGGTTTTATTTAATAAAATCTCGTTCTCCTCCACAGGTTGCTCGCCGTTCGCTCCTTCTAGCTATCCTGGGAATTATCCTGGGCTCAGTCAAAGTGTCCTGGTCCGACGTCCGTTTACCCGGAGTGTTACAGCGTCTCGCTGCCATGTACTTCATCGTGGGCTCTCTGGAGTGCGCCTTTATGAGGACCAGCCAAAACATCACACCAGGTTAGTCAATTATCTCGTATTTTGACCAAGTACCTTATGTTGATGACCTGAGTCAACGTGTCTTGAACCAATTTCCACTTACCGGTAGTGTTACAGCGTTTCGCTGCTATTAAATATACTTGTTTGTTTGTTTGTAATATCTTTATTGTACCAAATAATTTAAAGTATTAGGTCCTTACATATGAAATTGCCGTTCAGTATCAAAAAAGTGAAACAAGTTTTTTTTAATGAAATTATTATTTAATCAATCGAAGTATGCGCCGTTGTTATCGATACACTTCCGCCATTTTATAGGCAGATCATTGATACCTTTGGAGAAAAAATCCTGGGAGCGAGAGTCTATGAACTGTTTGAAGGCGGTTTTGACTGCCTCATCAGATTTGAAATTTTTTCCTTGTAAAAAGTTATCCAAATTTTGAAAAAAGTGGTAATCGGTTGGGGCAAGATCTGGAGAGTATGGTGGGTAACGCAGAGGTTCCAGTCGCAGCTCCTCTAACTTGGCGATCGTTGATGTGCAGTGTGTGGTCTAGCGTTATCCTGAAGGAGCAGTGGGCTAGAGCAATTCATCAGTCTCGGTTGTTTTATGGCGAGCTTTTCCATCATTGTTTGCAATTGTTGGCAATACAAGTCTGCAGTAATCGTCTGGCCTGATCTCAAGAAGCTGTAGTGGATAACACCAGCACTGGTCCACCAAACACTAACCAGAATCTTCTTTTTGGTCAGTTTTCACTTAGGGCAAGGTTTTGCCGGTTCTCCAGGGTCAAGCCATTGTGATGATCGCTTCCGATTGTCGTACAGGATCCATTTCTCATCACAAGTCACGATACGGTTGAAAATCCCCTCATTATTGTGGCGATTAAGCAAAGAAACGCAGCAAGCAACGCGTGTTTGTTGGTTTGCTTCAGTCAATTCGTGCGGTACCCACTTTTCGAGTTTTTTAATTTTTCCGATTTGGCGCAAGTGGATAAGTATCGTTTTGTCACTTACGCCGAAGGCTGCTGCTAATTCAGAAGTGGTGAGATGGATCCGCTTCCACTATCGCCTTCAATTCTTCGTTATTCACTTGAGTATCAGGTCGTCCACGAGGCTCATTGTGTAAATCGAATTTTCCAGAACGGAAACGTTGAAACCAAAAACGCACCGTTCGTTCGTTAGCGGTGCCTGGTCCATACACGTCGTTAATTCTTCGAGTCGTTTCTGCAGCACTGGTGCCACGGTGGAACTCGTATTCGTAAATACCGCGAATTTTCAATTTGTCCATAGTTGTTATAGCAATGTTGAAACTCAAACAAATGATGTTAAAACAAATGAAATACGAATTTTAAAACAATATTTTTCTGGCTTTATTTCGAAATAAATTTGAATTTGGAGTTCCTAATGAAACGCAAGATATTTGATTTTAAAGTTGCCAGTATTGAAAATCGGCAATTTCATATGTAAGGACCTAATATAAAAGACAACATAATACGAAAGAGCAAATATACAAAGGCGGACTTATCCCATGTAGGGATCTCTTCCAGTCAACCTGCGATAGATTGAGAGGATGTTTTCTCTGTTATAAGGTTGAAGCAGGTACGTACAATAACTATGTATAAAATACTTCATTGCGGGCTCTCTGGAGTGCGCCTTCCAGAACGTCACACCTGGTATGTATATAGGGTCTATTAAAATATACTGATATAGTTATAAGTGTGAATTCAATACATGATACTGAACAACTTTCCCCTGAATAACCAGCTTGAATCACCTGATTATCCGAAAAGAAAGATGATTCAGTGCTTCGGGAGGCACTTGAAGCTGTGAATCATGAACGCCATCTAGCGTTTGTTTAAACCTATCCTAGGATTGGTTCTCGTCTACCCTTTGGATTGCGGAGGTCAGACGGCAGTCGCTCTGTGTAAAAATCAGTAACCTCGTCAAATCGCCTAGGTTCGGTAGTGGACCCCGGGCTCTAAAGCGTTACTGCTGATGATGCAACCAGGAATACGCTTGCATGACGAATGAATCGGTGTTTAATTAGATATTATTTGTTTTCCGCCAGGTCGTTCGCTGTTCCGTGACATCGCCGCGGGATGGCAGCAGTGGCTCGCCACGATTTGCATCGTTGCTATTCAGGTATATAGGGTCTAATAAAATATACTAAAACTATTTATGGCTGAATACAGTCCATGATACTGAACAACTTTCCCCAAGGAACACATATCGAAATATGAAAAATAATTTTTGACCTTCCATACAAGTTGACCGATCAGCTGATCCGAGTTTGTATTGAAAGCCAAAAATTATTTTTCATATTTCGATATATGTTCCTTGGGGAAAGTTGTTCAGTATCATGGACTGAATCCACCCTTAAAATAGTTTCAGTATATTATGTTAGATGTTATATATCTTAAATAATTGTATAATTAACTGTAATGTTCTCAGTCGTTTTAAATTGAAAATTACATTAATTTTCAATTTAAAACGACTGAGAGCAGTTTATCAAATGTGCATGCTGTGTTCGCTCCAAGTAGGTTGGCAACTTATATGCTCTAATTTGTATATGCTTAGATTTGTGTGTTGTTCAGCCAGTTAGTGAACCAAATAAATTAAAAAAATAAAAATAAAACGGGGCAGACAGAGCCTAGGGTTGCAAGGCCCAAAGGCCACTCTCTTAGCGTGAAGGTGGAAAATAGGGAATCAAAATAGTGATGAGTTGCTAGCCGCGTCGGCTATTGATATGATTCAGAATGCGCGGAATGAGACGCAGCTGGTATACTCACGTTTTTTCTTTTCTCTTACAGCTAGAAAGTTTGAGGTAGCCGAATCCAGACTTTTTTAAGAGGGGCTTAAGTTATTTCTGGCGACGATATATTCTGCGGGGGGGGGGGGGGGGGCTAAATACGAGTAAACTTTTTTTTGGAGATAAAATCTAAATATGCCACTCCCATGTCAATTGCAGTTCTTTCTGGAGGGGGGGTTCAAATAGGAGCCTCAGTTTGCCCCCTCCTAGAACCAAAACTGGCATCTGGCACATTCTAGGATTTTCTTTCATCTTTAAATAAATAACAGAATCATTAAATATTACATTAATTTTGTTTTTTTCTTGGTCCAAGGTGTGCATCACTCTACTAGTGGCTGCCCCCGGCTGTCCCCGCGGGTACATGGGTCCGGGGGGACTACACATGTCCGCCACCCTAAACGATACGCTGAAGAATTGTACCGGAGGCATTGCTGGACATATTGACAGGTAAAGTCAAAGTCAAAAAAAATTATTCAATGTAGGATAAATATATCACTTATTGAAGGTCATTATTTTTAATGCAAAAGCTATCGCTACTAGCGTTTCGCAACGACCACTGCTGAGAAGAAACGCCGAAAGAAACTCATTTACACAGTATTGGTCGCCTACGCGCCGGAAGGGCTTTGTCAGTTTACAAAGATGTTATGCCTACAATGTACAATACAATGTTATCACAATGTAACATGTAAAGCTTGCGAACGAGTGCCAAATCCAATTTACAGAAATAAGTAACACTGAGTAGCCAGAGCTGACCAGTCCCTACTGTAAGCAATTAATGGTGAAGCGATGGTGGCCAAGCGGAGCCATGTGGCTTCCGGCTTATAGGACCACTCCATCTCTTCCTGTGGATGTCGTAAAAGGCGACTAAAGGAATAAGTACAAATATCTGGTGCTACAGCTGCATTGTGCTGTGTGGTTCCCGGCAGAGTAGAATAGGACGACTCCAAGTCTTCCCGTGGATGTCGTAGAAGGCGACTTAGGAAGCACAAGCTGAACAAAACTTAGAAACATCAATGAGACCTCCAACCCGTCTGGCCAGCGTGGAGAGTGTAGGCCAAATCCTCTGACTGCTCTAGCTAAAATATGGCTCTGGTAGTACAGAGAGGGTCGTGCTCCTGCAGAGGAGACTAAAAAAGACTTAATGATGATGACAGCTGCATTCCCAAGGATCAGTCGACCGGTCGTTAAACTATAGCCAAATCATTAAAATTGTTCCGACAATTTCTTCTCCACTTCGCAAGGTCTTTGGCATCCTTGGGTGACCATTGACATGCATGTTATATTTGGAGAAGAAAAAGCGGGAAAGCGCACCCCGGGCTCCGAAGTAGCGTAGCTGAGGATACAAATGGGAACGCATTAAGATGAACGTAGTGGCCACGTGGTTTAGGCACTGGCTTTGCGTCTTTAAGGCACGGGTTCTATTTTCACAAGGCGCGACTGGTACCTGTTTAGATTATCCTAACCATACTGGAAACAACTTTTCACTAAGTATGTTATCCTAACCATACTGGAAACAACTTTTCACAAAGTATGTTTCCCAGCGGGATTTGAACCAGGGCTTGGAATACCGTTAAAATCTGGTAACGTTAATTCTGTCAAACGGCGTTAACGTTATCAGCAAAGATAACGTTATGTTGGGTAACGGTATTTTTCCCACTATTTACCGATAAATCAGATAACGTTACCAATGATATGAACGGTAAAAGGTATTGTTAACACTATATTTCTTTTCGATATTTGACAGAATAAATTGATAAGAGTTTGTCTAGTAGGCTACTAGAGCTATTTATATAATATTTTACAAGTATTGAAAAGATAACGTTATAAACTGTATTATCGATACCCCTTATAACGTTACTTTTAGTGTGAATTTGGTATCGTTAACAAGCCCTGATTTGAACCCACGACCTCCGGATCACAAGGCAAACGCTTTGACGACTGGACCACAGAGGCAGTCATCTTGTTTATAAATATGTGGGTATATTTACTTATGATATTTTCTTTTCAGACTAATCCTCGGCGAGAATCATTTGTACCGAAGCGGGACCTTCCACAAGCTGTACCAGACGAGGGTCCCTCACGACCCTGAAGGCATCCTGGGAGTCCTATCTGGAGTGTTGGTCCTTCAGGCTGGTGCCCACGCGACCAGGATAATGTTGGCCTACAACCACGCTAGGTGAGAAATAGTATATAACGTGTAACAAAACATACTGAAACTATTTTAAGGGTGAATTCAGTCCATGTTACTGAACAACTTTCCCCAAAGAACATATATCGAAATATGAAAATTATTTTTTGGTTTTCCATACTAAGTCGGATCAGCTGATCGCTCAACTTGTATGGGAGGTCAAAAATTATTTTTCATATTTCGATATATGTTCCTGGGGGAAAGTTGTTCAGTATCATGGACTGAATTCACCCTTATAGACGTATTATACTGAGGGTGATAAAAGAATTTCCTTTCTCATAAAGTGTGTTTAGCTTGAATCTACGTCAAGTCAATGTAATAGCAGGCCCCTCTCCGTCACTCCCCGTTTAGGTATCGAAAATGTACCTACATTATTACTATGCGCGCAGGCCCCTCCGGGTGGTAAATTCAGTTATACGAATCGTTTGTCTAGAGTAATAAGAATGAAATTGGCTTGCAATGGATGTCTAGGTATCTATGCGAAATGGTGCTGAGTTCTGACGTGAGCTAAATTAAACCATATCGCTAGCCACATTGAGTACATATTTCTTTGAATTTCTTTGCTGAGTGAGATTTCTGTACGTTAGTATTATTTATTCTGCGGTAATAGGCATGATGACTGAACTGTCACTTAATAACACACGAGTGTGTAAAATATTAAACAATTACTTGTTCTGTTTCCACAGGGCCCGCATAATGCGCTGGGTGTTCTGGGCCATAATGTTTGGAGCGTCAGGCGGTGCTCTATGCCTCTTCACCAAGAACGGAGGCCCAATCCCCATCAACAAGAATCTATGGTCACTTTCATACTGCCTTGTGACCGCTGGCATGGCGTTCTTCATACAAGCTGTGCTGTATTTTGTGGTGGACTTGAAGAATCGTTGGGGCGGCAGGCCTCTATACTATGCGGGTAAGTAGTAAGGCTTGAAACTGTGTTAAGCGGTCCCCAGAACAAATATCACAACAGTCGTACTAAGACTGTTCACTTTAATTATTTCACATATTGTTCATGGGCATGAGCATTTATAACACCAAACAACACCAATTTCATATTATAAAGTCCACTAAAATCAATTTGCAAAATATATTAAGAAAACCCCAACCGAACCCCTTGACTTCCCGCCAAAAACTGCTGATATTTATTTATTTACTTTGCTCGCAGGTCAAAACGCTCTATTCCTATACGTAGGCAGCGAGTTACTGAAGCACCACTTCCCGCTCCTGTGGCACATCCCCGCGCCGACGCACGCGCAGCTGCTCGCCACACACGCCGCCGCCATGCTCATCTGGCTAGCGGCCGGCATAGCGCTGCACAGGAAACGCATCTTTATCACCTTGTAATACGGTCTATTCTGTCATAGATAATTTATGTAGCGGTCGGTGTAGCGCTGCACAGGAAACGTATGTTTATCACCTTGTAATACGGTCTATAATGTCATGGATAATTTATGTAGCGGTCGATATAGGGCTACACAGGAAACGCATCTTTATCACCTTGTAATACGGTCTATAATGTCATGGATAATTTATGTAGTGGTCGATATAATGTTGCACAGGAAACGTATGTTTAACACCTTGTAATACAGTCTATTATGTCATGAATAATTTATGTAGCGGTCGGTGTAGCGCTGCACAGGAAACGCATCTTTATCACCGTGTAATACAGTCTATAATGTCATAGATAATTTATCTAGAAGTCGGTAAGCCCTGCACAGCAAACGCATCATTATCACCTTTTAAAAGAGTATCATATCATAAACAATTACATTATAGAATTCATGAAAGTTTTATGAAAGTGATCTTTATTACCATGGCAAAAGATTCAAATTAGGCATCGATTAATTCATCTTTTTTACCTTATAATAATAAAATATATAATATCAAGGAAAATTTGTGTATGAGACACAAGATTTTTATCCTTATCACTTGTCTATCTTGTCATAAAGTCTATGACATCGAAAACATTTGTTTATTTATTATTCAAAACTAATATTTATTGCAATGTCATATGGTTCAAAAACTCTGATAAATATATCTAGTTGACACGTCTTTTAAGGTGTCCTAACTTTTTTAGTCTATATATATGTACTTCGATCAACAATATAACTAGATATCGGGTTGGTGCAAAAAATACGGCTTGTCAAATAAGAATAGACCGCACCCCAAACGGTGAGCTCGTATTTGGTTTAATTCCGTCAAGGACAAAAATACTTTATACGTAGTGCAATAAGGTTGACTTCAAAGTAAATGTTATTTGATATTCAAGCGGACAGAATTTCGCTTTGATTTTGTAGGAAACGCGTTGTCTAGTTGTGTTTTTGATCGAAGCCTCGATGTAATAGACTTCGATTATTTTAAGCTTTTTGCCTGTGTGTATAATTTTGATTCATTTATAGATCTGGCAGGAAAATTATAAGGAAATTTGATGACTGTATTTGTATTGTACTCGTATTATGACGTTAAGGCCAAACTGCGAAACGTTGCGTGCGAAGGATTTACTCCATCTCTTTCGCACGTATGCTATGAGACTTGCTTTTTGCAGTGTCTTAAACAACAGTGATCAATTTAAAAAAATTTTTTTTTTTTTTAAATCGAGTCAGTTCGCGACATCCATATCATAGACTGAACTTGCCGATGTTTTGTATTCTATGTTGTCTATTACAAACACGCCTGCTGATCAAATTTAGAATATAGTTCGTCATAGACTATAATCAGTACCGTGTAAAAAATTGCGCATTGAAAAAATATATCCATTATGTATATAGTAGAGATAAAATGATAATATGTATGATTTGTAGAAGATGAATAAAATGGTATTGTAAATAAAATAAATGCCAAAACTTAATATGGACTGATTGGATTCAAAGAAAACTTCATTCCCAGATCACTAGCTATTATCAGATCTTTAAATTGAATGGGAATGAATGAAAATATCTAAAACTGCTTAAGAATGAATGCGTTTAATTTTCTTTGCTTGTCTTTTCTGTTTTTTTAATTCTAATTTCCTTTTAATATGGTTAGGATAGGAGGGACAAAGAATGACGTTGGACAAACGTGTTATGTTTTGCCTCTTATCGAAGGGATACATTCATACGACAGGCGTTCATAATTATTATCATTTAAGGCCGTACCTGAATTTTCCGAGGTCCAGTGCTGCCCCCATTTAAAATAAATCATTTTAAAGAAAACGGAGACATCATTTAAAAAATTTGCAACTATCAAGTCCTAGATAATCCTTCAAATTATTTTATGAACTACTGTTTACAGTTTATAATGAGAACGTTAAGCTTTACTACGCACATTTGCCAAAAGTGGTCGTTTTTCGCAAATGTGCGTAGTAAAGCTTAACGTTTTCATTAAAATTTTAAATGATGTCTCCGTTTTTATTGAAATGATTTATTTTAAATGGGGGCAGCACTGGACCCCGGAAAATTTAGGTACGGCCTTAACAAAAAAATTTACAATTTTTATTTATTTTAACTCATAGCTGTTAATGGTATCATTTGTAGCTTTTCGATTCAAACGGAGCTGGCAGAACTGAGTAAGCATATGAATTGAATGATCACAATGCCCGAATCTCCGCTTTTGTGATTGTTCAACACATACAGCGCTAGATTCGGCTCCGCCCAGCTCCGCTTCAATCAAAACGCGCTCGTGTTTGCGTGTGCGACTATTATTGGATAAAATGAATCGCCATACGTTCAATCAACTTAAGCTGATACATGAACTTTTCTTCGCACATGTGCCTAAGTGGCCGACTTTCGCCAATGTGCGAAGAAAAGCTTAACGTTCTCACTTGAAACTGAGGGTTATCTAGGGCTTACTACAACAAAATTTTAAATTATATCTTCGTTTCCTTTCAAATAATTTATTTCAAATGGGGGAAGCACTAGACTTCATGTATCACCTTAACGTTGTCGAACATTGTGCGTACACGACGTAAAACGACGCTCCATAGTGTACACACGTGTCATGTAAATGTACCCCCAAAACGTATTTTCTGATGGTGAGATGAATGTGATGCGTAAGGCTGAGATTACAATAAATTCTAATTCCATAAAGCATTATTTTTTTTCAGTTTTTCTTTGGTGTAGTCACAGCCTTTAGATGTATTATTATGTAAAGTCAATGTGGGTGAAGGTCAACTTGGAAATTTGATGTGGAAATGTACCAGCTGCTTCCTTTCTTGCGCAGATCGTCAAAGCCAATCGAAGGTATGGGCAAGACTCTGAATCATATTAAAAGCGGGTTAGCACTATTTTGATTTCTTTTTCCCATTGCCCACAATCACGCTAAACGTGACTTTTGGGTTCTACGACTTCTGCTCTGTCCACCCAGTAAAAGGAAGACGTGATAGTTATTTCCCTTTATCCCAGTTTACATTTGTCCACATTGATTTTAACAGCTCAAGTATTGAAGGGCATAGAGAAAGTAATTGTTATATTTTATATTAAATGAATTACCTATATTAATTGATTGTAGATCTTATATATAAATAACCAGCAATAACTAAAGATTTGCAAGCAGAAGCATTTATTCCAAAAGCGGCACGACACACGCATGGCAAGCAATATTGAGCGCTTCGGTAAGATGATAAAGTCCAATTTGGTTTGACAATGAAATGTAACGACGCTGTCGAACGACTGTCGTGTTCTTTAATGGAGTAGAGGCCCTGTTATGCAACTAAATGAAAAATTAAGGTATTTTATAATTTTAAGAATTTTATATGCCATCATTATTTGAATATAACAAAACATTAGTAGATTTGGGCATTCCTAAACATCGTGTTAATTAAATAACGCAAAACCTCTCAGATGACACCTCACCCCATGCAACTGAACAACTTTCACGAAACCCGAATAAAAATTTGGATTTTCATACAAATTGACTCAATCAGCTGATCAGTTTGTATGAAAAGTTAAATTTATTTTTTTTACTTTCCCGAAAGTTGTTTAACAAAAGTTGTTCAACAAAAGTTGTTCAGTTTCATGACCTGAGGTACCATCTGAGAGGTTTTGCGTTATTTAATTACGATTTATTGTATAACAAGTGTTTATTTTCTTTCTTTGATTAAAAAACTACGTGACTCCAGTGGCGCCCTCACGCCCTCAATTTAAGTAAATCATTTTGTGAAGTCGAAAATGAAAACCATTAGACGTTGAAGCTACTTACCTACGACCACGCCTGTTTCCCACAGGAGTGAAACTGTCAAATAACAGAATTAACGGGCAAGTGCGAGTCGGACTCGTACATGAAGGGTTCCGTACCTCCGTACAATGTTTTAAAACACTTTAAAAAACACGTTTTTTGTATGACGACCCCCTTTAATTTTTAACTTTTTTTTATTTTTAGTATTTGTTGTTATAGCGGCCATAGTAATACATAATCTGTGAAAATGTCAAGTATCTAGTTAATGCCATTATAAAGATCCAGTTAAAAACGCTGAAAAAGCACGTTTTTTGTATGGCGACCCCCTTCAATTTTTAACTTTTTTTATTTTCAGTATTTGTTGTTATATCCGCCACAGTAATACATAATCGGTGAAAATTTCAAGTGTCTAGCTATTACGGTTCAAGAGATAGAGTCCTGTGACAGACAGCGGAGTCTCAGTAATAGGGTCCCGTTTGCACCCTTTGGGTACGGAACCCTAAAAAGGATGCCAATTTAGAAATATGACGGTACTTTCATAAAGTTTCGCACGTACGAAAGAGATAGCTAGATACGCTCCCACTTCTCTTCATACTAATATTTTAGATAATTACTTTTTCATTTAATACCCAATTTTCATGCTGTTTTCAGAAAAATATTTTTTAATATTAGCTATTTGTTGTTTCGTGAAAAATATTGAACAAAATCAAACACTTGCCCAAATTTTCGCAGGATTTTTTTATATTAAATGAGGGCGCCACTGGCGATAGAGTAGGGCTGCTGTCTTTATTTTTGTCAATTTATTAACCACTGTGTGTATTTGCCAAAATAATATATTTTAGTTCTTTTTGGTTTAAGGTGAAGTTAGAAGCAAATGACCTTAGAGTGGCGCCCTCATTTACAACAAATTGTTAACTCGTAAATGTGCTCGGCAAGTTTAAAAGTAGACGGATCATCAATAATAGTTTAGTATTTATAAAGTAATTTAAATTGCTAGCAAGTGCCTAACATTAAGAAACATGGAAATTTTCCCTATATTTATGAGTTAACAATTTATTTCAAATGAGGGCGCCACTTCTGCTTGGTATTCACCTTAATATGCATACATATCTTAATGAGTTATCTACCTAATTGTGTAGTTTTTAGTTAACACAGAATATGGACTTTATTTTCACGTAATCATGAATAAAAAGTTAAGTTTAATTGTTGTTATTATTTTTTTAGCAGTTTTATTTTAGTTTCACCAGTCCCGTTGTGAGTCTGTAATCAAAGTTTGCGAGCTAAATTAGACTCACTTCCAATTATTCGATCGAGCTGAAACTTCACATATTTACATAAGTAAGTTGGGTGACAATGCAATATTATGGTACCAATGACCTGATCTCATGATGAAGCCGGAAGGTGGCTACGGCATCTCGGTGATGATAAAACAACATCACCCCACCGAGTTGCTCAATTGATTCGTCTTTAGGAGCACTAAACTTTTTAGTTCATTGTGTTAGATAAAAGTTTTAGTTTTATTTTTTGTTTAATGTACTTATCTGTAGTATTAAGTACACATATATGTTACTTATACAATTGGTGATGTGCCATCCCTGAAAACTTTGGAAATATTCCCGTAAACATAAATAGGAAATATTCCTAACAATGAAAGTTCAATGTTTTTTTTTTGGGAATATAGTATTTGAAATAAAGATATGTTTTCAAGAAAACGCTTCAGTATATGAAAATAAGAATGCACTAATATAATTTTTAGGTAAACATTAAATTTAAAAAATGTATTTGACTTTTTTTACATTAATAACTAGACAGGGAAATTCAAGAAGATATTTAACAAATGCAACAACTTCTCGTACAATTGGTCTCTGACGTAGTCAGGGATGTTTACAAAGGTCGATTCTTCCCCCGAGTCGAAGGTCACATCGTGTTTTTCATACAGCCATGCGGGGAGCGGGGAGGGCGGGGGTATGAAGAAGTGCCATTCCTTGTGCTCGCTTGACACGGTGAGCGATGTGTAGCCACCTTTTATGTACAGCTGGAAATATTCAATATATATATATATATATATTTTAATTGTATAGTTAGACGACATACTTTTTCTAGTTATTTTTGTTTAGAAAACAAATCACACAACCGATTTTTATAAAATTTGTATGGGACCACTTTGTAAATATACCCTTTCAAACAAAAACTAATAATTTCCGAAATCGGTCCAGGCGCCTTTCTTCTTTTTGAGTAATCGGGGACGATTACTCAAAGACGCCTGGGCCTGGACCGATATCCGTCAAGATTCCGACGAATTGATAACCTTCTTTTTTGAAGTCGGTTAAAAAGCATAAAATATAAAGTAAATTTTGTTTAAAATTATCAGTGGTTAAAAACAGCACATAAAATGGCGAAGGCGTTTCATAAACTGTGTTTGTAAAAAAACTAAAGTAATTTAAAGTATGAAATAATCAAACCGACAGTTCGTGGCTGAGTATTGTCGCAAACCAGATAAACGTAGAAAGATCGCGAGCAGGAGTCCATTTATATACGACAGAATAGTGCAAGCGAAACTTGGCCTTATGTTATAATAAGGCATACAGTCTTTGTTTGGACAGTTTCTCCACAGTCTCCACTCACATGCACGGGTATATGGTAGGTACTCAATGTTTCCGTCGAAATACATTTTTCAAGTACCTATAAGAATATTCGAGAATAATGTGGATGTCTTTGCCAGCGCATATAAAAAGAGAACCTAGTGTGCGACACGCAAAGAAATTATAAACAATCTAGAATGAAAAACAAAAAAGATACCTAAAGTTGTAGGTGTCCCTTTTTATTCTATTGCACTGTCAGTTTACGGGAAAGGGACGCCTACAACTTTAGGTACGATTTTTCGGAACGTTTGGTATTTCATCATAAGCGTTATGAAAATATAAACTTTATGTACGTTGCTTTTAAGTTTAATTTTGAATGTCTTTTTAAGATTATTGTAGTCATTCTAGATTTATTTTGATTTCTTTGGCGCCACACCAGTTCAATACTTACAAGCCATCAAGGTGATCGCTTGGAAACGAAGGAAACCTACCTAATACTCGAACCCCAGTTCCGTAGGGCCGCGTCCACGGACACGCGGCGCGGCGTACGCGGTCCACCTGGCGGACCGCCGCAAACTTTCATAGTTTGTAGTTGCTCAAAACAAAATATGGAAATTTTGCGGCGGGCTGCCATGCCAGGTGGCCTGAATCGCACGCCGCGCCGCGTGTGGCTTAGCCTCAAGAAATGCTTGATAATGGGATTGTAGGTAACACTTGTGTATACTTACAACGAGAGTGGGCCCAGTGGCTTCTATAGAAGCAGAATCTGATATAAAGACGTCGGGGTCAGACTTCATTGACATTCTGAAATGCAAAATTGGAGTAAAGAATCAAAACCCTATTTTAATTAGGCCTTTTCAAGCACTTTTACCTAGGCTGTTTGATAAGTACCCGTTTATGGAAAAAAAAACTTTTTTTGTATATATGCATTTATTTTTCTACGTAGTCACCTTTTGACTCTATACATTTATTCCACCTATACTAAAGCTTCAATAAACCATCCAAAAAGTATGATTTTGGAAAGTCATTAAAATAGGCCTCTGTGGCGGCAATGACTTCGTCATTTGATCCAAATCGCTTGCCACCGAGCCATTTTTTTAGGTTGGGAAACAAAAAGAAATCGCATGGGGCCAAATCTGGAGAATACGGGGGGTGAGACAATAGTTCGTAGCGTAACTGTGCTAATTTAGCCGTCACAATTCTGGACGAATGAGTTCTGTCGTGATGAAACAGTACTTTTTTCTTTTTTAAATGGGGTCGTTTGTCCTTCAACACGGCGTCAAATTCATCCAATAAATTGGCATAGTACTGCCCTGTTATTGTTTTTCCCTTTTCTAAATAGTCAATATGTATAATACCCTGCGAATCCCAAAAAACGGTCGCCATGACCTTTCCAGCCGATGGGACGGTTTTTGCTTTCTTTGGAGCAGGTTCACCCGGTAAAATCCACTGCTTCGACTGCTCTTTCATTTCCGGGGTGTAGTGGTGGACCCAAGTTTCGTCCACGGTCACGAAACGATGCAGAAACCCCTTCGGGTTACGTTTGAACACGGCCAAACACTGCTCCGAAGTAGTCAGTCGGTTCCGTTGTTGCTCCTCCGTGAGTAAACGCGGCACCTACCTCGCCGATACTTTCTTCATACCCAATTTTTCTTCTAATATGTGTTGTACCCTCTCGATTGAAACATTTACAGCATCAACGATTTCTCGAAGTTTAATTCGGCGGTCGGCTAAAAAAACGATATTTTAAATTTTCTTAACCATATCGTCTGTAGTCACCTCAACTGGCCGGCCTGGGCGATCCTCATCAAAGACAGTTGTTCTCCCCCGCTTAAACTTGTTATACCAATATCTGACGGTTGTCATAGAAGGAGCACATTCATGGTAAACCGCTTGCATTCTTACTTTTATTTCATCACATGTTTTTCCTTCCAAAAATAAGAATCTAATTACAGACCGATACTGTTCTTTCTCCATTTTAACAATTTTAAGTTCACGCCTTCACTGAATCGTTGTCAAATGAGAAAAAAAACAAAAGAATGCCATTTTTTTTTAATTTTCCCGCCTCTGAAAAATGGCTTAAAAAGGTGGTATACTTATTTGCGGCCAGTGATATTAATTTATTTAGAAAACGGGTACTTATCAAACAGCCCTCGTACACGTCAATAATTTTAGTGTACATTACGTAATGTTTATTTATATTTAAATTAATAATAATGCTGAGAAGAAATGCCGAAAGAAACACATTCTTACATAGCATAATATTAGTCGCCTAGAAGGGCTTTTTCAGAAAGTAACGGACATGTACTAGTTGTCTATATCTATACTTCTATACTATCTATACTAATATTATAAAGAGGAAAGATTTGTACCTATTTTTGTATGTTTGTATGTTTGTAATGAATAGGCTCAAAAAGTACTGGGCCGATTTAAAAAATTCTTTCACCATTTGAAAGCTACACTATCCCCGAGTGGCATAGGCTATGTGTGTACCACGGGCGAAGCCGGGGTGGACTGCTAGTGAGTAATATAGACACTATGCATAGTCTTACACAAACTTGTTGATGAGCCTCATCATTTCCTGCTTAATCTTCTTATTTCTCTTCTCGTTGCTCACTGCTGCCTTTTCTGATGTCTCCTTGGCAGTGTCATTCTTCACAACCCTGGCAGGACGGTGCTTGTATCTAAAAATTATAATGAACCATTTCAATCTTTTTCAAGTTTTATTAAAAAATAAGTTATAGTTGACCTCGCTATGTCATCAGTAAATAAGTAATTCTGTGTTTTACCTATTTTTGTGGCGCTTTGGATGATACATATTTGATAAGGGGTTACATTTTAAGATTAGTTTAAAGTTTTGGATAGGTATAGCAACAATTAGCTTGTTTAAGTTAATTTTTGACATTGTGCGCCTTTGAAATTCTGCGCTTTTGACTATGTGCGCTTTTGACATTACGCGCCTTTGACATTCTGCGCTTTTGACATTCTGCTTTTTTGTCAATTTGCGATCGTTTGTCGTTTTGCGCTTTTGACGAAATGCTCCTGAACGCTTAGTTAGTACAAAATTAGTTTTCTTTCATATACAGACTTATTAACCACCAGCCAAACTTTTGGAGCAAGTTCAGTCCTTGACACTTCACTACTTTCCATAAAAACAATTAACAAAAAACTAAAATAAAAATTCGCCTTCCCATACAAATCAGCACTGAGCCAAACGGATTTTGTATGGGAGGACGAAACATTTTTATCGATTTCTAATAACTTTTTTAAGTAGTTCAGTATCAAAGACTGAACGGACAAGCTCCAAGAATTTTCACCCTGTATTTATCAACTCACCATTTTTAGAGTTCCGTAGCCAAATGGCAAAAACGGAACCCTTATGGATTCGTCATATCTGTCTGTCTGTATGTACGTCCGTATGTCACAGCCACTTTATTACGAAACATTAAGAACTATACTGTTGAAACTTGGTAAGTAGATGTATTCTGTGAACCGCATTAAGATTTTCACACAAAAATAGAAAAAAAAAACAATAAATTTTGGGGGTTCCCCATACTTAGAACTAAAACTCAAATTTTTTTTCATCAAACTCATACGTGTGTGGTATCTATGGATAGGTCTTTAAAAATGATATTGAGGTTTCGAATATATTTTTTTTCTAAACTATAGTTTGCGCGAGAGACACTTCCAAAGTAGTAAAATGTGTGCCCCCCTCCCCGCCCCCGTAACTTCTAAAATGAATGAGAAGTCTAAAAAAAATATATGATGTAAATTACCATGCAAATTTTCACCGAAAATTGGTTTGAACGAGATCTAGTATCTAAGAAGTTTTTTTTTTAATACGTCATAAATCGTAAACCGCAATTTACCTTTAGAACTTTTATATTATGTTACTTGCTGCTTGCGGAACCCTTCATGGGTGAGTCCAACTCGCACTTGGCCGCTTTTTCTTTATTTCACAATTTACAAAATAAATGAAACTTACTAAAATAGTTAAAACAGCTGAACACATATTTTGTTTTCAATGTCCATTTGACGTCATAAATTATTTACAAAAATGAATCCTTCGAGCCGGATTTGAACCAGCGACCTATGGATAACAATTCATACCAACTACAGTCCACCGCTCTACCAACTGAGCTATCGAAGGTATAGATAAGCAGTTGAAATAGGTATGTATAATATAGATAGGTTTTTACGGCGAGATAATGAAATAAAAAGAGCGAAAAAATTACTATCATTCAAAATTATCAACCATTGAAAGTATAATACATATTTATCTTTGATATAAGTACCTAACGTGTCGTGTGTGGCTTATGTTATAAAAGTGGCCACTTTTGGCAGAAACGCATTGTGGAATATTTATTAGCAACTAGGTAAGTACATTATTCAATGCTGGTCTAAAAAAAGAAAAAACTTAGAATGTACCAGCTGCTACTCTTCCCGCGCAGATCGTACAAGCCGATCGAGGGAATGGGAAAAATGTGAATCGTGTTAATTAAATAGGCGATGCGCCTTGCAACCCATTCTGTTTGATTTCTTTTTCCACCTTCTCGCCCACCATCACGCCAAAAGTAGCCTTTGAGTCTTGCAGCCCGCTCTGTCTGCTTAGAGCCGGGAGACTCAAAACGCTCTGTCTGCCCCGTTAGGGATAAATACGTGATAGTACTTGCATATACGCTACTGTGAATAAAACAAGAGAGTTGCTTATAAATAATTAAAGAGTTAAGTATGTAAGTATTCAAATGTTCATAAATATGATAATTCAACTGAATTTCTGTTTACTAATAATTAATCAAGCAATATAATAGAATGAGTACGCCACTACTAACGTACAGAAGTCACACTCAGCAAAGAAATTTAAAGAAATATCTACTCAATGTGGCTAGCGATATGGTTTAACTTAGCTCACGTCAAACTCAGCACCTATTCGTAAAGATACCTAGACATCCATTGCAAGTC
Source organism: Acrobasis repandana (assembly GCA_963576875.1). Taxonomy (NCBI): domain Eukaryota; kingdom Metazoa; phylum Arthropoda; class Insecta; order Lepidoptera; family Pyralidae; genus Acrobasis; species Acrobasis repandana. The sequence continues at coordinate 9,894,166 of OY756238.1, forward strand.
AATTTCATTCTTATTACTCGACTGGACAAACGATTCGTATAACTGAATTTACCACCCGAAGGGGCCGCCTGCGCGCATAGTAATAATGTAGGTACTTTTCGATACCTAAACGGGGAGTGACACGGGCCTGGTAATAGGACCAGTTGCATTAAGGGTCGGCACCATGTAAACTGGGTTTGCGCGGGCAACAAGTTTGTACAGAAAGCGTTTGATTTAAGTCAAATAATGTATACACATAGATAGAGGAAGAGTTGGGACAGTAGACGAAAAAAAGGATTTTTTAATATATTTTGTAGTTTTCCTAAAAACAAGCATTGAATTTACCCAAAAACATGCAAAACGCACTTTGCGCGGGCAATAGTTATGGCTTAAGTAGAAAAGACCACTAAGAAAATTATATACCTAGTTATAGGTGAATAGACTAGCCAGTAGACGAAAACCGTATTTTTTTAATTTTCATTCAGAAAAAGTAAGATAATTGTAAAGAAACCTGAAAGAAATATTTTAGAAAATCTTGCTACAAACTGGCTTGTTTTTCTGCGTAAAGAAATATTCTAGCAAGGGATTGCATATATTTTATAAAAATAAAGGCTATTTTGAAACATTATTCTTAATATTTGCTTACAATGCAATCACGCAATAATAAAAAAAAAAAATTTAAAAATTGGATGTTTTGCAACGTTTTTGACAGAATTCTCTGAAATGGCGGCCATGATTCTTCCATACAAATTCAGTTGCCCGCCGGGCGTTCAGGAAGGAGGCCGTGTCGAATTTTTCAAAAAAATCCATTTTCGAATTACGTAAAATTGCATTACAGTCTAAAATATTTCAATAAAAAACTATGTACAAACTGCCAAATTATGTCATACTTTTGCTACACTATGGTACAGTTTTGACATTTTGTTGACATTCAAGCAAAGATGTAATGCTATCGCAGATACGGCATCGCACATTTTTTTTTAATTTTATTAAAAATTAAGTCAATGAAAAAAATAATTTGGTTTGATTTATTACCTATATTTTTTAATTGGCGATTAGGGTGAAAATCCGATTGGAACTTTCTCGGGTCGCGGAATCATATTAACTGTTTTTGTAATAAAAGGTGCTGTTTAATTAGGGTTTTACAATTATTTTGAGGGGTGATTCAGTCTGAAATTTTGAACAACTTTTCCCCATGAATGTATATCAAAATACGAATTGACATTATGCGTAATATATCGAACCACAGGCTATACTAGATCTATACTTGGCTAGGCAGGCAGGCTATAGTAGGCTATTTATCTATACTAATATTATAAAGAGGAAAGATTTGGTTGTTTGTTTGTTTGCATTACATGGCTCCGAAACTACTGGACCGATTTAAAAAAAACTTTCACCGTTGGAAAGGTACACTATCCCCGAGTGACATAGGCTTTGTGTGTACCAAGGGCGAAGCCGGGGTGGACTGCTAGTATAGTATAATGATATTAAAATAACATTTTCATACAAAAGTGTGCAGCCGCCCGGGAAATTTGTATAGGAACTGATTTTTTTGGTGTTTTTACTGTTTTTAGGGTTTCGCTTGTCTGTCTGTCCGTAAGTCACAGCCAATTTGATACGAAACTATTAGAATGATTAAGTTGAGATTTAGTACCTACACTTATGTAACTTAGTGACCCAAAGATAGACGTATAACGTAAATAAATTAAATTTAAAAAAGGGGGCCACTTATGGTGGGTAAATTAGACATTAAAAAAAGTTTTGATAACAAAATCGTGTGACATATCAAATGAAAGAACTTTTTATGACAATTTTAAATATATATATATTTTATTATTTTTTAAATCGGTATTTTTAAGTTATTTAAGAAAATGGGCGAAAATTGACCCCCCTACTAAACTACTGGACAGATTCAGTTGAAATGTGGTGCACATAAATTAAATTTGTGACCCAAAGACGGAAGTTAAATGTAGGTAAATGAATAAATTAAAAAAAAATTGGGGCCACTTATGGGCTTATTATTATTATTTATTATTAAACCTTCTTTTAAGAATTCCTGCTCACTCCACCGACTTTTACTCGCGGTCTTTGTCTGTTCGAGCCGTACGTCTATGGAACTCACTACCACTTACTATCCGACGCGCCCAAACGCTAGCCAGCTTTAAATCCCAAGTAAAATCGCATTTTCTATCCTTATGAAAGGTAATTTCCTTCCCTTGTTTCCACTTAGTTTCTTCATTTTGTCCTGTTATGTTTTCTTTGTGTAAGTTGTATGTATGTATTTAAGTATTAGGTGTATGTATGTTTATTATAATTATTGTATATAAGTATGTTTATTATATTAACCACCCCACACTACCTAATTTCCCATCATTTTTTCTATATAAACGAGGTTGCCTGGAAGAAATTGCTTAGCGATAAGGCCGCCTTTTGCGCATTTCCTAATTTTTAAGATAATTATGTTCTGTTTTTTACTTTTGTGCAATAAAGGGTATTGTATTGTATGGGAGATAAATGAAACATTAAAAAAAGGGTTTCGTGAACTATATCGCGTAAAATATCAAATGAAAGAGCATTTTATGATAATATTAAATATATTTTCTATATTTTTTAAGTTGGTGTTTTAAAAGTTATTTTTGAAAATAAATAATAAAAATATCCTTATCTCCGAAACCACTGAACCCAAAATTTTGAAAAAGATACAGTTAATAGTTCTTTACCTTAAAGCAAGGAGGCTAATTATTGCTTCATTAATCAACCAATTTTTTTAGCCGTTTTCAGGAAAAGATTTCTTTTTAGTGCTCTTTGTTGATTCGTTAAAAATATTGTACAAAATCAAACAGTCAAGTAATTGATTGAGGACATACAGCTGCTAAGCCAAGACGTTGATCTGTTCAACGTGCAATCCTTTTTTACTCTCCGAACTTACATAATGAGGTGAATAGAAGTGAAAGGTGTTACGATTGCAGATGGTCGCTAAACGTATTGTTTCACAAAGAAAATTCAAATGTGTATATTTTCTGTCAGTGGAACACGAAACGTGTAGTTTTCCAAGTCACCGCTCGGCTAAAATACTATTTGATTGTATTTTTGAGACCGTCCTGTCAGCGATAAGTAATATTGATTTACGCAGAAATATTATAAATTTGTCTATGGTTCCCTAAAATTTCAACTTAACCAAAATAAACCGGCCACGTGCCGTGACGGGCCACGTGCAGTGTAGGGTTCCGTAGTCAGTACCTACTTGTTTTATAAAACTAACAACTGCCTAACTTTAGGTCTGAATTCAGTCCATGATACTGAACAACTTTCACCAAGGAACAAACGAAATACAAAAAATATTTTTGATCTCTTACACACAAGATTTGGCAAAATGTAAAATTTATGTAATTTATGTATGGAATATGTAAGGACAAATCACACTAATTAAGCTAGCCCCAAAGTAAGTTTTAAACTTGTATTATGGGATACTAACTCAATGATACTATATTTTATGATAAATACATACATAGATAAACACCCAAGACCCAGGACAATTTGAAAAAGACCATTTTCTAACTTGCCCCGGCTGGGGCTCAAACCCAGAATCTCCGGATTAGCGGTCTAGCGTGTTAACAATTAAACCACGGAGGTCGAATGGAAAGCAAACATTTTCTTTTCAAAAAACTTTTCCTAAGGAACACATTATTAAATATAATGTGTTCCTTAGGAAAAGTTGTTCAGTATCATGAACTGAATCCACCTTAAATTAGTTTTAGTACAGGGAGACGTTATATACTACTGCTGTGAATTTTTTTTATATGTCCATATACAACCGTTTAACTGACAAAGAGGGGAGACACATGATTCTAACAAAAATTTGCAATCAAAAACCAAATATTTCACAAACGGATTGCTAAAACGAAAAAGGGTGTTCATAATCTTACAATATTTTTGAAAGACCTATTCAACGACGTCTCACACCACACATTTTTTTTTTCAAGTTTTTATTACCACATATCCATGCCCGCCCATGCCCAATTACAGCTTTCTAGTACTAATAGTCTATGAGTAAAACTGGAGACAGACAGACAGACAGACATGACGAAACTATAAGGGTTTCTTGTTTACTACGGAACCCTAAAAAGTTGCGTGAAACGAAACAGATTCCCTATTCTAAGGGCTCTTTATCATTTTCGCTTTAACAAATTTCAAAATACGAGTAATCAAAACCACTTGTGCAAATATTTCGCTCCACTTCGCATACGATAAATTCAAAAATTGATGGATGAATGACCGTGCTTTTACAGGTTAAGCAACTACTAGCTTGGTCACAGTTAGGATGGGTGCTTTCAATCTTAATGTTGTTCAAGTTAAATGTTGAGTTTCTTATGAATAAATTTCAGTTTTCTCTACCTAAATAACTTGGCAGCTATTTAAATTTCAATTGTTTTGTCGGAATTCGAACTTGGCATTTTTACATTTATGTTTTTGATGGGATAAAATAAACACCCAAGAACCAGGACAAATTAAAAAAGGCCATTTACCAACTTGCCCTGGCTGGGAATCGAACCCAGAACCTCCGAGTGACGGACTAGCGTGTTAAGGAATCGCCACGGAGGTCGACTAATAAATTGAAAAAGTTATAAATATTACGCAAGATTCGAATAACTATAACTTGGATTTTCTAGAAAGTGCTATATGAATTTCACATATATTTAAACTCGCTTTTTAAATAAACGTCTTGCATTAACGCACACTACTGTATTTTCGAATTTACTTTTTCTACTGATAGCCTGTCTACTAAAGTGTTAAGTACATTATAATGACGTCTGCCAAGGCCTTAATTCAGAAATAATAATTCAAACAAAATAATTCTTTGATTTGATTGATTTGAAAATTTTAATAAGTATCGCGGACTGGAAGTCTTGACGAAAAGAAAAAAGTAAGCTGTATACTAATTCTACGTTACAATTTATGATTACCTACATCTGGGTTCGATCCCCAGCCAGGGCAAGTTGGAAAATGGCCTTTTTCAAATTGTCCTGGGTCTTGGGTGTTTATCTATATATGTATTTATCATAAAATATAGTATCGTTGAGTTAGTATCCCATAACACAAGTGTAAAACTTACTTTGGGGCTAGCTTAATCAGTGTGATTTGTCCGTATATATTTATTTATTTATCTATTGTCCCGTTTACACATTATTAACTTTATGCAACGTCATCTTGACATTTTTATTCCCCTAGCGGGAAAATTTTGCATATTTCAGAGCCAAATCCGACCACGTGGCTTTACGCATACGGTCCTTAAGAGAATTAATTGTGTAGTGCCGATACGCATCACGAGTAGGTGTTTGCAAAAATTCTATCTGTTTCACGCCGCTCTACCTCCGACCCGTATTGTGGGATAGAGAGTCCTAGAGGCGATTGCCTACTTTTTCCTTCTGAAATATTATTTCGGGCGATAACGTTTCCACCCCACTAAACTTTTACGAAATGAGGTTGGTGTCATTCAATTCAGTACACCTTAACCTACGGCTGTACGGTTTCCTATTTAAGTAATTCGGTTTAGTTTAACTTAAATAAATTAAAACGCCCGAGGTAGTTTTCTCAGTAAAAAATATGGATATTGAGATGCTAATAACTTTTGTTGTAAGTAATATTTCTGTACGGCCCTACTTATTCAATATATCAACAACTTATAAAAAGATATTAAAATTGAACTATGTTTAAGGGGGGAGAAACGTTATCGCTTTTTGCATTCCTAAAGAGGGGTGACGTCAGGCAGGCGGTCGGTCGTAAAACTATAACATTTAAACTGTTCCGGCTATTTCTTCTCCATTTTGCAAGGTCTTTGGCATCCTTGGGTGACCTTGACATGCATGTTACATTTGGAGAAGAAAAAGCGGGAAAGCGCACCCCGGGCTCCGAAGCAGCACAGCTGAGGTTGCAACCGGGAACGCGCTTAGACGAAGAAGAAACGTTATCGCTTTTTGTATGAAAATTTCCAGCTACACAATCCTCTTAATGCCACGTAGGTAAATGAACAAGGAGATTCTACCAAGGTTTAAATTAAAAAAAAAACTTACGCATCTATCATAGGCCCAACGACTCGTTCGAAAGCTTCTTCTTCCTTCTGATCCGCAATCCTCATCTTCTTGAAATCCAGCCCTTCTTCATTCAGCGCCAAAACCCACACATCTTTCATCTTACTCTCGTCCACTTTCTTGAAATGAAACTTAGCTATTTTCGACACATCATTACTCTCGTCTAAGAAAGTCAGGTCAGGGGAATGAAAAATTGCCCCAGATGCAAAAAGAAATGTGGAAAATAATACGGGTAATTTTAACATGTTTTTCGTCGTAAAGTTGATTGGTAAGTGGCTATCTTTTGCGTCTGAACACCTGTATCAATGTTTGAACATGCATGGATTAAATAGGTATATTCTGTATTTGTTTGCTAACGAGGTATTTTCAAATCATTAAATACAAAATCATTTATTTAACAGAGAAAATCACACATTTATAAGCTTAACAAAGACTCCCGCACTAGGCAAAGGCCTGTATATACTCGTATGTACGGACCGTAGAATCAAAAGAATAATTAACAAGATATATACTTTATACTTCTCGTAAAGGTCGTGCTCCTGCAGTGGAGACTAAAGGGACCTGAATGATGATGACGATACTTTTTACAGTTAAGGATGAGCGGCGGGAAAAGATTGTTTAAAACTATAGTAGAACAATGTACCTACTTACTCTAAAAAATCGCATTTATAAAGGTTTCAAAGACTGCTTTTAGCTTATTATTACAAAATGAAAACATGTTTACAGCTACAAAATAACTAAGTACCTACTTCTTAAGTTAGGAGGGAGAGGCATGGGGAATATGTGTGTGTTTGTTAGTGGATGTAACTACTCAGTACATTTTGCAGTAACTACTCATGAGTATAGGGAAAGCATGGGTTATCCTCTATCGTCTTTCCTGTTTTATTTTTTAATACCTACAATGAAAAGAAAAAACATAGAATGTACCAGCTGCTTCTCTTCCCGTGCATATCGTAAAAGCCGATCGAGGGAATGGGCGAGAATCTGAATCATATGAATAGGCGATGCGGTTAGCAACCCATTACTATTATGATTTCCCTTTTCCACCTTCATGCCCACCATTACGCTAAAAGTGGCCTGGGCTTTACCGCCCTTGGCTCTGTCTACCCCGTTAGGGATAAAGACGTGATAGTGTATCTGTACCTACAATGAATTTGACGTGAACGCTAATAGCTACTTATGTGTGAATATTTTTTCTCTCATCTTCTAACCTAACAACTCGTATAAGTAGGTAGGTGAATTTTATGACGTTCCATAAAGATACCTACTAAATACTCGTTATTGTCGAACAAACATACATACAAATATCGGCCAGTCAAAGTAGATTCGAAGAACTTCTTGCTGTAAAGTAGAAGCAGGCCTGTGCCACTCCCCGTTTAGGTATCGAAAATGTACCTACATTATTACTATGCGCGCAGGCGGCCCCTCCGGGTGGTAAATTCAGTTATACGAATCGTTTGTCCAGAGTAATAAGAATGAAATTGGGTTGCAATGGTATATATAAAATGGTATATAAACGAAAAGGTGCTGAGTTCTGACGTGAGCTAAATTAAACCATATCGCTAGCCACATTGAGTAGATATTTCTTTGCTGAGTGATACTTCTGTACGTTAGTATTATTTATTGTGGTAGAAGCAACATTTAACTGCGTAGTCGGTGATCATACAAAAACACTTGTGTTATTATTGGTATTACGACAATAAAGTTTTCTAGGTATCTATATATGTACGTCTTCGTAATAATTATATTTATGTTTACTAAGACTAATGACCGAGTGGTGACGGTAGAGTAGAAGAAGATCGGTGGCCCGGCTGGAGTGAGCATTACTAGCGCTTTTGCATCTGAATACTACCTCTTTGCTTTTGCTTTGCTCGGTCTTTCAATAAAACATAGGGCCTAGTTTCGCTTGCACCATCCAGCCTTATTTCTCGGACTTCTGCATCTGTATGTCTCGTGACATTAATAAGTATAAAACTTACTGCCTCCGTGACCCAGTGTTCAAGGCGTCTGCCTTGTGATCCGGAGGTCGTGGGTTCAAATCCCACTGGGAAGCATACTTTGTGAAAAGTTGTTTCCAGTCTGGTTAGGATATTGCAGGCTTGAATCACCTGATTATCCGCAAAGAAAGATGATTCGATGCTTCGGAAGGCACGTAAAGCTGTTGGTCCCGAACGCCATCTAGCGTGTGTACCTATCCTAGGATTGGTTCTGGTCTACCCTTTGGGTTGCGGAGGTCAGACGGCAGTCGCTCTGTGTAAAAAAAAACCAGTAACCTCGTCAAATCGCCTAGGGTAGGTAGCGGACCCCGGGCTATGAAATGTAACTGCTGAAGATGCAACCGGGAATACGCTCAGATGATGGTAATGATTAATAAATATAAAACTAGGTTTTTATATAATGTGTAACAAAATACACTGAAACTATTTTAAGGGTAAATTCAGTCCATGATATTGAACAACTTTAACCAAGGAACATATATTGAAATATGAAAAATACTTTTTTGCTTTCCATACAAACTCGGATCAGCTGATCAGTCAACTTGTATGGGAGGTCAAAAATTATTTTTCATATTTCGATATATGTTTCTTGGGGAAAGTTGTTCAGTATCATGGACTGAATTGATTGACTTGGATGACTTATGGCTCTGAAACGTGGCCCTTACTATGGGTCTCATAAGAAGGCTCAAGGTAGCTCAACGGGCTATGGAGAGGGCTATGCTAGGTGTTTCTTTACGTGATCGAATCAGAAATGAGGAGATTCGTAGAAGAACTAAGGTCACAGACATAGCCCAGCGGATTGAAGTGGCAGTGGGCGGGGTTCATAGCGCGAAGAACCGATGGCCGATGGGGCAGAAAGGTTCTCGAATGGCGGCCACGTACCGGCAGGCGCAGCATAGGAAACCCACCTGCTAGGTGGTCAGACGACCTAAGCAAGATTGCAGGAAAACGCTGGATGCAGGCCGCTTCCGATCGGTCGTTTTGGAAATCCTTGGGGGAGGCCTATGTCCAGCAGTGGACTTCCTGTGGCTGATATAATGATGATGATGGACTGAATTCACCCTTAAAATAGTTTCAGTATATTTTGTTGGACCCTGTATAATAAAAACAGCATTAAACTGATTGGTATAAAACTATGTTTATTATATAGGAATGTATTTACACTATGTAGTGGCGAACAGATACAGAAGCGCCTTAGCAAACTGCACGATCTCGGAGCCACCCAGTTTGGACTCCCCGTACACGCGGTCCACGAACGTGATGGGCACCTCGCCGATCGTGTAGTCTAGTTGTCTCGCTCTGGAACAGATGTAGATAGATAAATAAATAATAAATATATAAAGACAAACCACACGGATTGAGTCCTAAAGTCCAATGTTTTCTTTTTTTTAAATTGGAGGCAAAAAGGGGAGGCTTTTGGCCAACTATGGGACCTAATAGGCTAAAATAAAAAAGTATGTTTATTTTTAATTTAATATAGAACACAAAACTGTCAGAAAAGAAGACTTATTTTTTGAATTTTTTTTTCCGAAAGTTCTCATAATATTATACGCGCGGCCGTTGCCCTCTCAGCTCGCCGGCCGCCGTCAGTCACGCCTGGTAGCGGGCGGTGCCATTCAAATGGGAGATTTTTGGTATGCGTTTGTCAGCTGATATGTTTGGTTAACAAAATATATATGACAAAATATGTATTTTTTTATTTCGCCTAAAGAGTATTTTGTTGAATATAGCTACGAAGATGAAAATTACCCTATATACATATATATAAACTAAGAATTTGAAACTGCGTTACGCAGACGCATGCGGTTCCATACAAGTGCCCCGCGCGGGCGTCTGTCACGTGACCCCCACCGCGCGTGCGGAGAGACGGGCCACGCACGGACGCGCGGCCCGGGCCCCACTCGGGCTTGTTTAGTATAGACTATAAAGCAGATAATTATAATCACTCGACCGACTGCCATACATATTTCTATGCAGTAATATATAAATTCTCCATCGACACGGCTGTAAGCCCGCGACGGTCGCCCGCCCACTTCACGTAGTTTCAAGCCTTATGGCGTAAATAGATCCTAGTGCCACTCCATCTCTTCATGTAGATGTCGTAAGAGGCGACTAAAGGAAAAATAGCACTTAAAGCTCGTGCTACAATAGCATTCCCAAGGACTGACGTCAGGCAGGCGGCCGGTCGTAAAACTATAGTTTAAAATTTTACGGAATTTTCTTCTCCAATTCGCTAGATTTTTGGCATCCTTTGGTGACCATTGATATGCATATTATATTTGGAAAAGAAAAAGTGAGAAAGCGCACCTCGGGCTCCTAAGCAGCTGATGATACAACCGGGAACGCGTTCAGGTAAAGAAGAGATTCTAGTGCCATTAAATTTTATAGGATGTATACTGTTGATTGATCTATTAAATAAAATAACAATTAAACAAAATCAGGATGCAAGTTTACCTAATAATCATTTCCATTTGGAAAACGTAGCCTTTGGACACACAGCTGTCTATCAACTTTTGCAGGATATCCTTTTTGTACAACCTGGAAACAGTGGTTTTTTTTTTATTAGTTTAGCTTCTTACAAATTAAATAAAATCCGGAACTGAAGCTCAAATTAATTAGCTTCAGTTAGAAAATCGGCCAAAATTCATGTTTTATAAGGTGTATTTGTAATGATTTTATTTAATTTACAAAAAGTTACGTAGAGCAACTTTCATTTGACATTTTAATAAAAATAAGACCTTTGTCTGAAGATTATCATATACCTACATATGAAAGTCCATAACTCTCTTTTCAATATTTGCCATTGTAGGAATGAAATAAAAACATACTTTAACTGGCCACTTAAACACACGAAAAACCAATAAACATATTTTAATTAAAATGTTCATATACACTATCATATTGTCGCGAACGAGATAGAATCTTCCCGAACAATATTCGCGAATTACGAACTACTACGAACTACGATAGAATGTGTCATAAAGTCTAGAGTTGCTTAACTATGTTACACTCACACACATACCCGGCGCCTGGATGCCTAGAAACACATTCGTCGGCTGTGTAGAATATATGTATAATATTAATATATATTTATAATAGATAAATGTAGACCTATTCGATTGCGCATATAAATAGGGAACCGTGAGTGCCTGAGTGCGCCACGGCAGTTCGATACGAGCTATCAAATCACTTCGAAGCGAAGGAAACCTACCTTAGTGCGATAAGTGGAAGTACCTGCGACTACCTTGGCGAGATACCTGGACCTCAGCTGCTACGCGACTTGGGCCTTGGACGTTTGGAAGACCATCTTCACGTGTCAACCTAGGGTTCCGTAGTGAATAAAAACCCTCATACGAAGTTTGGCATTTCTCTCCAAATTCGAACCCCAGTTTCGTAACAATATCTTTATACATAATAAGTCAGACAAAGCATTTTAAGTCTTGTGACTCTTAGCTAATAGAGCCCAGAGCGCTTTAAGCATGATAGCAGGCCTGTGCCACTCCCCGTTTAGGTATCGAAAATATACCTACATTATTACTATGCGCGCAGTGGCCCCTCGGAGTGAAAAATTCAGTTATACGAATCGTTTGTCCAGAGTAATATGAATTAAATTGGCTTGCAAGGGATGTCTAGGTATCTAAACGAAAAGGTGCTAAGTTCTGACCACGTTGAGTAGATATTTCTTTGATCTACTTTGCTGAATGAGACTTCTGTACGTGAGTACTGGTATTTATTCTGTGATGATAGTGGGCGAGGGTGGAAAAATGAATCAAAATAGTGATGGGTTGCTAGCCGCACGGCCTATTAACATGATTCGCATTTTCACCCATTGGCTACTTCTGCAAGGGAAGAGACGAAGCTGGTAGATGCAGTTTTATCTTTTCTCCCAGACCAGCATGGAAATAGGATAACATTTAGAAACTCTTAAATATTTTTATGAATAAGGCCCCAAGCACACGGCGTATTTCATACGCGCAGACGACGACGCGCGTTTTTGGCGCCGTAGATGCCGATTGTTGCATTGGCGCGCGCGTCTGTATCGCTGTATCTGCGCGTATACGCGCAGTAGACGCGTGTTTCATGATCGCCCCGTGTGTTTAGATTACAAGGTTGTGTTCGAATCTCGTTTGAAGCAAGTATACGCGCGTTTTCTGCGTGTCTGCGTTGCGCATTTAAAACTCGCCGTGGGCTTAGACTCTAAGACTGACCAATCAGCTTCAACTGTGATTAAAAATGTCCTTTCTTGGTACACTACTTTAAGTTATTTTTGTTACAATAAGCAGGAACGAGTCACCTAAATGATCCAGTAAGATCCGAAGCCCCAGGCCTCAACAGCAGCTGTGTGACGAAGTTGGCACCCCGAGAGATAAGCTTACGTTTGAAATCCCATCCATGGACACCTCCACCGTCCTTGTACCGAGTTCCTGATACTAAGTCATAGTCATGTGCCCTTTGTAGCTCTATGAATTTCGGAATGAATTTTGGCTGAAATATTTTAATAAATATTTTAATTTAGTCTGTTTTTGGTAACAGCATTATTTGCAGAAATACAATTTCATGCATGCAAAATAATTTGCAAAATAAAAAGATCTTAAATATTATTAAAGTTACAACCAATCTGCTAGTTTCCAACAAGCCAAATTGAATCATCATCAGGTCTTTTTAAGTCTCCACTGCAGGAGCATGACCCTCTCTGCTGCCAGTCATACTTGGCCAGAGCAGACAAAGGATTTGGCCTAAACTCTCCTCGCTGGCCAGATGGGTTGGAGAGGTCTCACTGACGTTTATAAGCTTTGTTTAGCTTGTATTTCCTAAGTCGCCTTCTACATCATCCACGCGAAGACTGAGTGATCCTATTCTACTCTGCGGGGAATCACACGGTCAAATACTTTTTCTAAATATCAAGACACACATTTTCTAAGGGATTTGTATGAAATCAGTTTCTTGGTACACTCTTAATAATAAATCTAAAATCACATTCAAAATGGATATGATCAAAGTGACAAATTTTTTCAACATTTTATTCTCTTTTGACCCTGGGTACAACCCAATTTGGTGCACACAAACAGAAAACTTTTTTAAACGGGAGACTAGTCCAACTGTATTACATTATATTTACTGCAGTGCAGGTACAAATTTTTTATATATAGTACAGCACAAACTTTGGTATTTCAAGGACGTACAGACAGTTAATCAGATACCTGTGCCACCGCGCACTATGTGAGGTGGCACCGGTATCTTAACTTTCCTCTGTACTTAGATGCATTAGGCTTACCTGAGTATAGTAGTGCTATTCATTTTGGGTGGAAATTTTGATAGGTAATAAAAATTAAAAAAAATATTTAAAATGGTACAAAAAACTTGGCATCCTAGTAAGCCAAACATAGGCTTATCCCTTACTATATAAAACAAGCCACAGTCGACATTCAAACTGTGTTTAAAAGCAGTTAATCTTATCATGTAACTAAATTGATAATGCTGTCTTGTTGTGTTCAAACAGATAACAGAACTATTAACGCTTCAAACCCCGCATGACCCTATGTGGTAGCGATCCATTGTTTATCTATTGTGTCTGGTTTTCTTGTTGTTTAATGGATTAAAGCAACAAATTAATATTAAAGAGTACTTACGTGATGACTCAAGTCAGCGTCCATAATGATGATAAAGTTGCCGGTAGCATGTTTTATGCCATGTATGTATGCAGTTCCTAAACCAAGTTTTTTCTCTCTGGGCCGTAACACGATTTTTGAGGATCCATACAATTTTTGCAGCTGTTTCGCAATGTCCAATGTTCCATCAGGGCTCCCATCGTCGATTATTATCACTTCGTAATCATATCCACTAGAAAAAGATGGAAAAAACAAAATATTTTAATCTGCAATAAAGGTTTGAAAAAAAAGTTTAAATACACCGTAAAGACCAACCTGTTATCCAAATATTTAACAATAAGCCATATTATAATCGGCAAGTTCTCCTTTTCGTTGTAAGTGGGCAAAAGTATTGAATATTTATCACTTTTTGTAATTTCGGAATCCGAAGCCGTGGCCGCCATGCTGTCAGCTGTCAAAAAAATTAGGTACAAAATATTTTGAGTTGGCTGCTGTCATGTCAAGTTTCTGAACGTACCTAAGTTGGTAATGGAACGTTAAAATTCAGCACCTCCCAGCTAAATATTTTGAACCTCAGTTTTGAACATCACGAAAATATGATTGTGTGCGTAAGATGAAACTATTTGGTAATGTCAAACAAAAGATGTCAGTGTCAAGAGTCAAAATAGCAAAGAAAAAAGATAAAAACTGGAATTTCTGATTCCGTATTATAATTATAATTTATTTTTAGTTTATATTAATTATGGTGCTCGTGACGTGATAGCCAGCTACTTTTCTAGAATTATTATAAAATGAATTGATACACAGAATACACCTGTACGATGGATTGAAAGCGAAAGTCAAGTTGTGAATATTTTACAACATATTTTCATAAATAACTCATAAACCATGGGTAAAACAAGTAAAGTTGTTGTCTGCGGCATGAAAGGTGTTGGCAAAACTGCAGTGCTCGAGCAACTGATATACGGGAACGTTAATTTAAAGTCTTCCTTTTACCCGACTATAGAAGACATCTATGTGGCCAATATAGAGACTGACCGAGGGAGTAAGGAGAGGGTTTGCTTCTACGACACAGCAGGACTGGAGCCACCTATCACAGGCGAGTTGAAAGGTTTTCATCAAATTCTTATATTTTTATATGATAAAAAATTTTTGGAATGTTTTTGATGTTGATTCAACCCCTGGCCAGTTCATTGCAATGAAATTGAAGAATTCTGTTTTCATAATTGGTTTTTATTAATATGTGTATGGCCAGCCATCCCATGGTTCTAGCAAAGGAGTAGCTCAGCAAAGAAGCTATTACTTCAGAAGGTATGCTGAGGCATTTCTCTTGGATATCATCATTAGATGGCCAGTCCTGGATCAAGACTTTTTTTGTAGACTGGGAAAAATCGGAATATACCACCTTGTGTTCAGGTTCAAAAAAATTATATAATTATAAATAGAAAAAAAATGTGCATTATTTGTGCTAGCGTTTTCACAAGTCAAGCAACCCCGGGTGTGGTCCGTACTTGGATGGGTGTACACAAGTGGTACAAAAATTTCTCGAGCTACTCCGTGCTTCGGAAGGCACGTAAAAGCCGTTGGTCCCGGCTGTCATTGTATATATTTAGGCAGCTTGAAAAATCTGACACCAGTGTTGGCCACTTACATACACGAAAAACAAACAAACAAACATTTCTTCATCTCAGTGCATTCCCAGTTACAACCTCAGCTATGTTGTTTTAGAGCCAGGGGTGTGCTTTCCCGTTTTCTCTTCTCAATAGTCATTCCCTTTGTCAATTTTACTGTCAAATACATCAATTGATGTTAAATGTTGTCATTTCAGGTCCACCTCAATCACCGACCTTGCAGCTGACAGCCAACCAAGTGTTGCAGCGACACTACATCGGCTTCGCTGAGGGCTTCGTCATGGTGTATGACACCACCAAGCCTGAGTCGCTGGACGTTCTCATGTATTTGAAGAAGGATATTGATAGGAATAAGGATAAAAAAGAGGTAAGTATGGAAATGTGCTATTGATGTCATTATTTATTTATGTGTATGTTAAACAAAATGTTACAAAAAGAATTAAGTCATTTGTCCTGCTGTGGAATAGTACAACAAATAACAGAAGAAAATATAATAAGGCAGTATACTAGTGGTACTTACATTTGCGACAAGATATAGTTTTAAAATTTAAAACCCTATAAAAAAAAATAAAAAATATCTTTTATTTCAAGCTACAGTTGCCCCACAGATCTGTATATATCTGGATCCGTGGTCTGTGAGTGGCCCATATCTTATTTTAAGTAACATCTGTCTCCTCGCACTATACTAGTGTATTCAACATGTAGTTCATTAAACATCCTATACACTTTGGCATCCATTCTTCCATCTATCTAATCTAACTATGAAAAAATACATTTGCTGAAAAGTTCGTTTATTCAATTAATACAAGCACAGCGGGGATGCAAAAAATAATAAGTATTTAGTTCATTTTTTACTTCATTACTTTATGGCCTATAGAGGGCGCCACCGTGAATTTAGTATGACGTCACATAGCCTATGACCAGCGGACAGCTAAGTCGCTTCCGACGACACCTTATTTGTCAAGGTGTCATGGATATCTTTTTTTTTTTTTGTCTTCTATTTTTGTTTGCGATCAGCGGTGTTTCGCTTTAAGTAAATTAGTTGTGTGTCTGTTGTGACTTTTTGAGTGGGTCCTCTAGCGAAGAGGCTCTCGCTGGAGGACCCACTCAAAAAGTCACACTCAAGTCACTCATCATTCAGAAACAATATGTCTTTCCTTTTGAGTCGCTTCCGATATGAGCGTGTTGTCAGCCAGGCAGCCAGTTCATTAGGGTGGACCTCCAGTTTCCCCTTAAATTAATAATTAATGGATATCTTTTAAGATACGAAGGAACATATGAACATACATACATAGCGGCAAAATACATAACCCTCCTTTTAGTTTCGCCGTAGCTGGGAAATAAATTATTATCTCGATAATATCCCAAGACTGAGAGGGCGTTACCATTGTAATGAAATTCATTTTTATTCCTCAAACTAGCTCACATTCCAATAATCTTCTTCTTCGTCTAAGCGCGTTCCCGGTTGCATCCTCAGCTGTGCTGCTTCGGAGCACAGGGTGCGCTTTCCCGCTTTTTCTTCTCCAAATATAACATGCATGTAAATGGTCACCCAAGGATGCCAAAGACCTTGCAAAATGGAGAAGAAATGGCCGGAAATATTATAAATGTTTTGGCTATAGTTTTACGACTGGCCGCCGCCCGACGTTAACCCTCCTTGGGAATGCAATTGTAGCCAAGGGCGGATCCAGGGGGGGGTCATGGGGGTCATGACCCCCCCCACCCTGTGCTCGGACCTAGGTGGACCACTAATTAAAATTGTTAAACATAATGGCACCAAAGCTGGATCCGCCCTTGATTCTAGCACGAGATGTTTGTGCTTAATCCTTTAGTCGCCTCATAATAATTAAGAAAATACTAAAAATAGAACCGATTCATGACATAGACGACGAGGTCATTGTGTAGAAATCACAAATGAGAGATATTTTTTTAATGTCCTTATTAAACATTATCCATTCATATTAAGCTAGTTGTTCGGTTTTCAACAGAGAATAAGACCAATCCAAGACTTCCCATGGATGTTCTAGAAGGCGACTTGAGATAAGACCTCTCCAATCCGTCTGCCCAGCGTGAAGAGCATAGGCCAAATCCAATCTGACTGCTCTGGCCAAGTATGTCTCTGGTAGTGAAGAATGTCATGCTACTTTTCTTTTTTTCTGTTTTTTTTTTCATACTTCTATAATGGAGACTAAAAAAATACCTTTGATTATTAAACAGGTAGTGATGCTGGTCATCGGCAACCGCACCGGTCCAGACGACCCCAACAGCCTAGAAAACACCTGCTCCAAAGCGTCTAACTGGTGCTCCCGCGAAAAGATCCGCCACTTCGAGGTATCAGCCATGGACCGGCCATCTTTATATGAACCATTCATCTTCATGACGTCACGGTTAAACCCGGTGCAGAATAAAACAGCCTTCCCCCAGCTGAGCACGCTAAGCAAGCTGACCCAAAAGAACAACAGGAGCGACGCTATGTAACGGTGCGTTTTTAATCTATGCCCTTTTTGCTATCAACCATAGAATAGCATCATCATATCAGCCACATGAAGTCCACGGCTGGACATAGACCTCCAAGGTCACAAAAGTATTATTTTAATTAGTCTGTCTTTTAGATTGTCCAAAAATAATGGAATTTTTACTTTTTGAATAACTGAAAAATACGGAATTTTTGATAAAATAAAATAAAAAGGTACATTTCGCGTTAATTCCCGTATGCATTAATTTAATAATGAAAAATACGGGTCGTATTTTTCAGTTTATCAAAAAAGTAAAAATTCATGAAGATACAGAGCATCTAAGTTCCAGAGTAGTGGCTTGTGACGTCACCGCTCATGTAAAAATCGTCATGCGAAATTTAAATGCGCTGTATTTTTGTAATTTATTGTTTCTCAGAGAAAGGAAAAAATATGTGTACAATATTTTTTAATAATCTAACCGATGGACCAAAAATATTTTTCCAGTCATCATGCGTATTGCAAGTGGCCTGCATTTTCCTGTAACCATTCTCAGACTTGTCATAGTCTTGTGGACTGTTAAATTGAATTGACAATGACGTTTTTGACTACTTCTCGTAGTCACTCGCTAGAGTTACGAAAAGTAGCAAAAGTATCGAACAAATAAGAATAATAACAAGAAACAACCAACAAGTAAGAAACAAGTTCATGGGCGAAGAATGGAGCCAATATTTAAAATTAAAAAAAAAACAAGTACTAAAATTCAACTAATGTGATAGTGTCTCAGATGCCAGGAAATAGCCAATCAAGCCAAAGGTAAGGTTGATAAATATGCCGTCTGAGGCTTATTTTTATCGCCGTAGTTAGTATACAATTTCACGTCTTTTTCCAAGAAGTAAAATATTTCACTAGCACAAGGAGTATAGAATATTTTTTTTTATAATTCATTTTTTATTTTTTATTAAATTGCTCTTAAATGAACTGACCTCGTCTAACTGATCTCGTCTATGTCGATTTGTATCTACACATAAAGTCCACCAAAATAATGTTTGGTTGTAAAACTATAAAGTAGGTATTTGGATTTTAAAAAACAATTTGACAGTTCACTTGATATTGCTTCCTAACATCATCTTGAATTATACTGTTTGTCGAAATAATAAAAAACTTGTCGGTAGTTTATCGGTTGTAATTCAAGAAGGTAATTTCTAATCTTACATCTTTTCTTCTATTAGTTAATCTATTCTTTTTAATAGCATACCTTATTGGTTTTTCCATGACAAGTACTTACTTCTTCACTTACATACATAAAAAAAAGTATGCTTTTTCTATCATCGAAAATTTTATTAAAAATCTCGCTAATAGTCTAATCTTGTACTTATGTGTATAAAAAAATCTCATTAGTTGTTATAGTATTTAAATGAATTGTACGAACATATTTATTGCGTTGTATATTATACGTCTTCTATGTAGTAGAAAAAATCGCAGAAATCAGTGATTGTGGTTTTAAACAGTATTTTAATATTTATTTTTAAGATATGAAATTCGTCTTAGCCGTATTAATTAGTATTTACTTTCAATATTTTTAATTTCTTTATAAAAAAACAGTATTACTAATGGGTTCGGACGGAAGCGTTCCGGCTCTCTCTCATTCGCTCTAGCAAATGACTGTTCTAAGCGACAGAAAAGGATAGCAGCATAGGAAAGTGCTGTTCCGTGCTGGCAGATGTGTCCCACCTCAAAGACAGTCAGTACTTTGTGACGTCAAACGTAATTTTAATAAAATTGAACACGTGATAGCTCAATTGGTAAGAGCATGGTCGTATTTAGACCAAGGTCGCGAGTTCAATTCCCGCTCACGTGGTATTTTTTCATCATTCCTTATTTCATTATTTAATTTGAATACTTTTGTACTGCATGCCTTAAAACCCTATGAAAAATATCGTTAACTAATGCCCTTCTACTTTGTATAAATAAAAAAAATGCAATTTACAGGGAAGACAGTGTCTAATTGTCTATGAAATGCTCATCTATGTTGTATGTTACATACACTGTACTATTGACAGTATGTATTAATCATGGGTAAACTGAGGTAAAAGAGACAACGTCTAATAACTCGATACTACGGGCAGCATGCACGAAAAAGATGACGTCATTGTCGCGTTCTGCAAGCGAGAGCGCGGCACGAACGAGAGAGAGGCATGATCGGCTCAGTTCGGAATGTTTGACGTTATCACGTCAAACTACCGTCCGTAAACCGACTTTACAGACAACCACTTTTTTATTATTTCTGGGCAGTTGCTTACCTAATAATTTTCTTGCAGTAGTTGAAAGAAAAGCAGATTATGCACCATGCATTAAGTAATTTATATTGCACTCGGGCTATAAATAAGCACTCGGGCTCCAAATAAGCACTCGGGATCCAAATAAGCACCCGGACTCCAAATAAGCACTCGGGATCCAAATAAGCACCCGGACTCCAAATAAGCACTCGGACTCCAAATAACCACTCGGACTCCAAATAACCACTCGGACTCCAAATAAGCACTTGGTGCAATAATAACTTACTTTCTGCTCGGTGTAACAATCTACTATTATTTATCTTGGGATATTTTTATCACTTGATGTTATATAGCACACTTGTTGACGTCAGATCATTACTTACAGCTAAGTTAGTTAGCCAGGTAATTAGTCAACTTTGGTAGACCAGATTTCGATCTTATTAGATTGTTACTTTTTACCTCCTTTTACCCACCATATTAATTTTGTTTCGATTAAATATAATTTGCGAAACTTTATTATATTCACATCAGCCCCATTTCAAAGTTATTTTATGTAATAAATACATTATCATGAAACAATGTAAGGGGCATAGATTATATATCTATAGTATAATGTACTTAACTCTCGATCTTAATGCTGTGTTTGTAGTTAGTAGGTACTTAAATTAGTGCAATATTAGATATGGTGCGTGGCTGTTTGAAACATTTTAATGGAGTATAAAAATACACCCTTAGGTGAATTTACAAGTAGCGCTCGATAAACGCTGTCGCCGGGGCCATGCTACGGGCGCAGGGTCGCGACCTGTCTAAACCCAAAGCCAAAGCCGTTAATAAATCTTTTAACGCCTTTTTTTAAATCTTCAAGTGGCGCCCTCATTTGAAATAAATTGTTAACTCGTAAATATGGTGATAATGTCCATATTGCTAAGCGTCAGGCAAGATAGCCCTTTAAATTATTTGATGAACTGCCGTTGAAATTATTGTTGGTGATCCGTCTAGCTTTGAAACTTGCCTTTGGCAAATTTTAAACTACTTGCCTGAGGCAAGATTTATAGCAAATTAAATTAAGTTTTAAATTAAAAAATTAAATAATCAAATTAAATTTTACTACTAACTTTCAACAGTGGTTCATAAAATGATTTAAATGGCTATCTAGTGCCTGACGATTAGCAATATGAAAATTTTCACCATATTTACGAGTTAACAATTTATTTCAAATGAGGGCCACTTCAAGGCCATTTGCTTCTAAATTCACCGTAAGATTTAAAAAAAGGCGTTAAAAGATTTATTAACGGCTTTGACTTTGGGTTCGCGACCCTGCGCCCGTAGCATGGCACCGGCGACAGCGTTTATCGAGCGCTATCATATATCACTATCTCGCTCTACGTATATATATATATATATATATTTATATAACAATAAGCAGGATGGTACTGGTCCGTCGCGCGATATAAACTTTATCTGAGTTTATTTACGGTGCCATGCTGCGGGTGCTGTACGGCGATCAGTATCGCGAACTGTCGGTGACTGCCGCGCGACAGTTCCCGACAGTTTGCGACACTGGTCGCCGTACAGCGCTGCGTACAGCATGTCGTGATTGTCGTACAGCTCAGGAATATTCAAACTTCAATTTCCCGGGCTGTTTCCATAGATTTTACGTATTTGTTCAGATGTGTGGTACTAAGTTTTGTTTTGTTGTACCCTTGTCGTACTAAGTTTCTATGGTCTTGTCTTTATACTTATAAGGAAACTGAACGGCCACGTTCTGTTTATAAGTAGTGTAATATCTCTCTTGAGTATAGCTTTAATTTATTGTTCGCTTTTGCAAATATTTTAAGGTTCACTTCAAATATTTTGGTATACTAATATACTTACATTTATTAGGGAAAGTTGTTCGAAACGATGGCATTAACTACTCCTTTAAATATTTGGACTTATTAAAAAATATTTTGTTTAGATATATATGTTCCAATTCCAATCGTGTACCTAACTACCTACATTATATTGTCAATCCAATGAAATTGTATTAAGTATAAAAATTTTAAACATTTTTTTAAAAGTTAAAACTTTTTTATGTGTTTGGAATGCTTCTGCGTTATATTATAAACAAAAATGCTAAAAGGCTTATATATGAATATATATAAAAGTATTAAAAAGTGTATAGTATGCCGCTAAACGTAGGTACTTTAGCAAAGCTCACCAATAAACCGTTGTCGCAAAAAAAAACGTATTATTGCTATTTTACCGACAGAGGCTTGGCTTCGTAGTGAGTATAGCTATCGTACCAGCAAATGTAGACCACCCAGGTCATGTAGTATATGTTATGGTGCACTAGCGGTAAAATAGCAATAAAACGTTATTTTTCGGATAATGGTTTATTAGCGAGCTCTGCTAAAGTAACTCTAGCGGCATACTAGATACTTCCAAAAGATTAATATTATAATTCGTTTTCCTCTGAACTGTTAATTTGACGGACACTGACAGCACCCGTTGCGCCGTATTTTGTCAAAAAAATTTGGCGCCTTCCTGCCTGGTACGTGAAAATGCGCGCGCAGAAATTTTATATAAAAATTTGCGCGAGCCGTTTGTCTGTCGAGTGTCGTTGAATCATTAAATGAATGATAGATGAATTAAAAAAAAATTACTAGTAATAAAATTACTTTTAATTTTTTTTTTGTTTTATTATTTCTAACTGAGTTTTACAGTGACAGTAAGGTGTATTTGGATCAAAAAAGTTTGCAACCCTACACCATGCCTATACCCGACCCCTACTGGGTGCAACAATTGGTTGCTTGATCAACCACATTTTTCTTTAATCGTGGCGGCGTGGGCGGCTGCACACTTTTGTATGTAAATGCGTATTTTTTTTTGGTTTTCGCTGTTATTTTAATTTCATTACACTAAAATGATCTAGTATAGCTCGTGGTTCGATTTATTACGGGAATGTCCCTTTCACATTGTATAAGTCATAATTAGTAATAGATATTTTTTTCAATAATTTACCGGTCACAATTCCACATTGTGAAAGTATTTACTTAGATTATTAAAGTCGTTGCACACAGAAAGACACCCGTGGGAGAGGAAGTAGATTATATAAAGTCATTGCACACAGAAGAACACCAGTGGGAGTGGTAAAATATTATGAGAGAAAAAATGAAACAACTGATAGGTAGCAATTTTTATTTGCATTTCAAAATGTAATTACGTTCGTCTTACGTGTTTATTCGGTATCTACAACTAGTGGGATGTCATCCCGAAGCTAACTACAGAAACAATACAATTAGCTCTTACTTGAGCGTTTTCTTTATTATCTAAACCGCTACACACTTTCCTTGCCCTTTAAGCGAACTGACTTGGATCCTTTAGGAACCAAAAGGGACTGGGGTAAGACTGATAAGTCTGTTGGGAATAAAATTACCACTATTCTATTAGAACAAAAAATCTCGTTAGACCTCTTCGTAGGACTTAGTTGGTAGGTCTACGAAGAAAAGATAGATTTCTAATCGATAAGCATCTTTGTATGCAAATAATTCTTTGCATCTTATCTGAATGTGTATTTCCATAGATATTACGTAATTAGAAAGTTTCTTATTCTTTTTAAATTATTTACGAAGGATACCTGTTCTGCCTATTGTTGGCCAGTTCGCTATAAGGGTAGGCATTTTCACACATTAACAGCCAGACCTTATAGAAAATTTGACCTTATTCTGTAATGTTGATGTTATCGAGTGTCGTCCAATAGTATCAATGCGTAACGACTTCAAGCCAAATTAGGCTTTTGAAACATTACGTAGAACTCAATGTAGCTTGATACCGAAACGCGGACACTAGCTGCGTGTTTATATCTTTCAAAAGTAGGGTAAGTAATATTATGTGTCAAAATGATAGGTGTGTACAAAGATAATAACTATAGTATTTTCTTCATGATTCGTGTAAGAAGTTGAAGACTATCAATATTGTTTCTGATCAATCGAACAGCTAAAAAATATTATAAAAATCAAGTTAACTTTTTAGTTAAGTATTGTAGGTAACTAGGTATTTTGGTATTTTCTCAATAAACAAACAACTTTAATCATATTAGGTATTTGTTACATACAATCAGATCTCCTTTGAATATATGTGACAGTACCTTAATAGGGCGTACACTAGGATTTATTACAATTTTTCTTCGTTCCAGGGGGTTTACTCCGATAAATATCACGATTGTCGTCTGACAGTATCTTCGCAATACAGCGCCATACCAAGTGCGCCATTATCATAATTTTGTAACGTTTAATGTTGTTATGTGTTATGAAAGTTGCGTAGTTTTCGGAGTAAGGCCCTTGGTAAGTTTGAACGTAGAACTTATGACCACAGCATGAGGCGATATACTCAGATTAACAGTTATCTTTAAGATGATTCGAAATATTTCATATTTAATTGAGCCACCCAGTGTACACCCAATTCCTGTTTTAAAACCTTGGATTTACTTAACTGACGCTGGTAGGTCACTAAGAACAATATCTATTAATAATAGAACATTTTTTTAAAAAGATATTTTAATCCAAATATTGATTTAAATATTTTAGTTACTGTCATGTTCATGTATAGGTCAACAACTAAGTTAGGGGCCTAAAATGAGGGCTCCACCGTAGGGTTTTTTATCTGCGTTATGGACGGTGCCATGTTAAATTTAGTTCTGATTTTTTCCTCAATATGGCGTAACATTCAAAATATTTAACCAGTTTGTGATGGGAATAACTTTCTATACAATATTCTCTTGCTATTTTTTCAATACTTAATAGTTTTTAAATTTAACACTTAGGTAACTGAAAGATAATGTTTTTAAGTTTAGTCAATAAAATTACTTTGTGATCTCAAATGTGATCTGCGCTTGATTATACTTACTTTATGTTACAAGAAAATACTCTCGATAGAACAGCATAGTTTAAATAAATTAAGTCTATTATTACACTAAATTTGCAATTGAATCGAATAACTTTAAAAGTTTATAAACTTTTTAAACTATCCAAGTAAACGATCCCGTGTAACATTCAATTTATACATAATAGAACATTGAATTATTTGACCTTCTGAATGTTAAGTTCATACAAAAATCAATTTTCTTGGAGTTTCTTATATTGTTACTAAGATTTAAAAGTAAGCTCTTAAAAAAAAAATGATTCTATGGTATACATCAGTTAAACAAAAATGTCGTAGAAAATATAGACGTTTATGGCAGCATAAAAAAATATTTACCTGAGAGTTACTTATAGAAATATCTGAAGCTTGAATAGTTTCTTGATAATGATAAGTGTGTATATGGAGTTCACTGTGTAGCAATTAAATTTATCTATAATGATACTGGATCTCTGTTTATTATCATAAAACAATTTGTCATAATATATTAGTAATTTTACAGATATATTAAGTATATTTATTTATGTTTAAAAAAAATGGAACCCCAGATCCAGAAGGTCATGCAAGCAATCTAATCTCAACTCAACCAACTCTCTTTGAGAAATTCCTGTTTCCTAATATACTCGTATTTTGTTCCTAATTTTTACACCGTTCCTAACGCAATCAAAGATGCCCGTGACTTGCATATGGCACAATCTATTTTATGACAGAAAAACATTTGGTATTAAAATAAATTTTACTAAAACTTCAATAATATACATACCTTTAAAGTGATATTACTTACTTAATTATTGAAAAAATAAAAAATTAAGTCACCAGGCATCTTTAAAGGAAAATGTGCGTTCTACGCGTGTCACTTATCACTAAACTACACTATTTAGCATCGATGCGATCCTTAACTAGTACCTGAGTATCTTTCCATATCCTATTGAACACGAAACCCATCAGCACATTTAAGTACATACAGTTAATTTGCTAGCCCAGCTAGCAATATTTATATATTTATTTATTTTATTAATTTCTTAGTAAAATTAGATAAAAATCGATTAAATCCAATCTTTCCTAGCATTCAATTATTTAAATTGATTAATAATCATTAAATTTCTAGACTTAGGCAAATAAATTTAAAAAAAAAATTATAATGCTAAAGGTTCCATGCTCGATTTCCTAAATAATGTCTCATAGTTCTGTCGTAAATTTAATTAAACTAATTTAATTTCATTTTAATATGAACGTTCAATTAGATAACAATTTTCTGAAATACTTTTAAAATACCACAAAAATGTCACGTCCCCAGAGGGTTGTATAGGAATAACTCAAATATTTCGCGTTATTCATAATTTTGCACTGGTATTACAATAATATAGATAAGAGCTATTCTTTTAAAATGTTTCGTTTTATTTTATGTCAAATAAATAAAGTTTGACTCAATAGAAGCATATATTTTTAAATATTTCTAATAGTAAGTATGTCAAAACCGTCACAGGTTGCTGGGACAGCCTGCGACATTTAAGGGATGTCTGTAGCTAATATACGAGTATCTACGCAGTACACAGTGCCATTCTGGATGAACATACTATTACAAATATTCATACATGTGATAGAAGTACTGCAGATTTTTACTGATATTATAAATTGAACTTATTCTCTAGCCAACATTTAATCATATTGATTAAAAATAATACCTTTCCAAATATTATACTTTGTGTCACAAAGTTGAATAAAGATTTTTATGATTTTAATCTCTTTATGGGAAAAATGTTTCATCGCGATTATATAATAGAAAACAATTTATATCACATACTTTTAATAACACAGAAATATCAATGCATGATAATAAAATACTTTAGTCTGATAGATAGAAATAAAATGTAATAAATTTAAAATCGAATATCCAGTATAGTTCACGCACCCCCCGGACTTTCCAAATCCTAATTTTAAGTAATCTATGTATTTTATGTTATAGCACAACTCACTAAATAATTCTTTATAATATTGCTTTAAAAATCTTTTGTGTGTTTTTACACTTTACAGTTGTTAATATTTTTATACTGCCACCCATAATAGTATGATTTAAATAAACTTAAAAAATATATTATTCTTTTATTATTGTGTAACAATTATTATTAACATTAATATCTTGAATAGATAATTTTTCTTAAAATTTTTATACGTCCAAAAACATAGATATACCCTGCGTTTACGTTAAGTTGTTTGTAATCATTAATTCAAAAAGAAATATACATTTAAAATTAGCTCCATTTAGTGAGTTGTGCTAATAAAGTTACCTAATTAAGCACTTCTACGTAGTCCTATTAATTTGGTGACGTTTCGATATCGAAGTTAGAATACTATAGAGTAAGGCTAAGTAATGCACTTGTGATATTGACACCACTTACCGATACGTTTTTTATAAATATTTAAATTTTTATACACTATCAAAATGTCTTATTTTTTACTTTTATCAAGTGATAAATGGGTCTTATAATTAAAATTATTAAGCAATTTTAGATACTTTTTGTATTGTGATGAAAGAAGTCTAAAACTAGTCGGATTAGTTTGGCGACTAGTTTCCTTGTCTGCTGCAACTTGACAATAAATGTCACATAGGCTTAAGTACTCGTAGCTTTACGAGTACATCATTTTTGATCTGAAAACTCGTGACATCGGCAGTAATATCAAATAACACAAAGTGCAGAACATTTGGATTCAACAACTCACTAAAGTGATCAACAACTTATCTCTATCTACCCTCATCCTTCAAAACTTTCTTGGCTGACATTTTATGATAATACTTATTTTTAATACAAGTGTATTGACACATGTGTCAAGAAATAAAACAAAGATTGATCAAAATTGATTCTTAGAAATTTTCTTCTTCAAGTTAATATACTGAATAATTTTAAACCAGCTGGTTTAACGAAATAGCTTGTTGCATTATATTTGTTAAATTTATTAATTTGTAATATTAAGAAATAAATAATGTCATATATTTCTTCATACATACATAAACCTAAACTTTGCCATCCTTCTAACGAGGCGAATCTCTTAATACAAATCTTATATATTCGAGCCATTCGGGCGTCTCAAGCGACGTAGTACTTGTGATAGTTAATTTTAGGTCAGTCGACAACCTCCATCTTGAAATTGGTGGGTTTGTGGCCGATAGGCTTCATGGCGAGGCGACCGACGCCTGCGGCGAGGAGTTCGTCTTCGTCACTGCTGCTCGAAGCCTCGTAGTGACCGGACGTACGCACCCCCTCTTCTTCCGAATCTGATGATGACTGTGGGGTATTCATTTTTAATGACATAGATTTTCTTTGTCTTTTTAAGATTTAAAATGCCTATCAGCAAAATAAGACGAGAAATATACCATAGAACTATAATAAAATTAAAGTGATGTATTACTAGTAAATACCTAATTAAAAATAACCTATGCAAGATAATGAAAATAAATAAATTGATATTAATTATAAAATGTTATTAAAAGCTTACATATAAATACGAATAGAAGGAAACATTAAAAACCAACAAATAAATAATTTTCTTTGCAATGAGGGACTTTCGAACAATGTAAAATAAATAAAATGCTCTAATAAAAATAGAAAAATAATCATTTATTATCAGACAAAAAGAGTTCGATTTACCTACCTACATAAAATTACAAGAACAGCTTATTAATTTTAGCTTTTATTATTAGGTGAGTACCTATTTAATCTCTAGAGTCAGTTCGTCTCATTGCAAATAAAATTAAGGCCACAGCAATATCCAATCCCTTGTATAACATGAAATATAGTCAAAAGCATAAGCTGCCCATACACACGACACTACATAGCATACAATCTCAGATTATAATGTGTGTAGAGTAGACATATTGTGTTACAATCTGCAGTACAACACGTCTACGCACATACAATCAGTACAGCACGAGATTGTTACTGCAGATTGTATGCCATGTTGTTTTGTGTGTAGGCAGCTATAGTACATGTACATGTGTACTTATACACTATTACGCAGTTTAAGTGAGTAGAACAAATCCACTATGGGAATAATTTCCCATCCAACTGGTCAGTAACCTGTTGGGTGGGATTAAATTGTCTATATTGAAACCAGCAATATAAATTAGAGTACTATAGGTGAACAGAATTGAGAGAAATGGGTAAGGAATAAGACATCCATGTGGCTTTTAATAAACATGCAAGAATAAGATAGAGCAAGCATGATAGTACGTGAGCAAGCGAGACAAACATTATTTCTTCGGACGGCTTCGAGCGATGCTCGCCGGTGGACGCTTGCTGGGTCTCTCGTCGCTGCTGTCCACTCCCTAAAGTAGGATGCAAGATATTTACATACGAAAATATATCACACAGTTCTGGCGCTTCTTATGGAGGTTTTATTTATTTAATAGCCTGTATACTTACAGTTAAATAGGAAAGATATAATTCATACCAAAAAAACTCTAGTAAGTACCTAAGTCTGTCCAGACAAAAGACCTACTGGCAGGGTGGTATAGTGCAATTTTTTCAATCGGAATAGGTATCAAATATGAGTTGTATAATTGACACATTTTTGCAATATCTGTTTAATTAAATGACTGTTTGAGTTATTTTTAACCGGCTTAAAAAAAGGACGAGGTTCTTAATGCGGTTGTATTTTTGTAAATGTTTGTTACCTCAGAACTGCATCGTTTAAAAGAATATATTTCAGATTGGTCTCATATAAATTATATCAAAATCGGTTCAGTAGTCAATAACTGGAAAAATGTGTCATCCTAGTAAAAATAATTGTTACCTATTTTGCTTTTTGAGAATTTATAGTGGTGTTTACGGACACTAGACTTGAAATAGGTTTTTTTTTTGAAAAAAATATGTTATGAGAAAAATATTTGATTCAAAATTATGGTTTGAGAATGAAATGGGCTTCTTGGGTTCTTACATCAAAGTCTCCGATGGTAAACTTGGTGCCGGCGGCCTCGGCGACAAGCTGCGCGGGCGCAGGCGGCGCGTTCTCCGGAGAAATCATCTGCTTGATGTCACAATTACATATTTACAGTAGCTGATACTTACCTACTCATTCTATTCCAGACTAAAGGTTATTTTTACGAAAAGACCGACTGTAACTAACGAAAAGGCAACTCAGTCAGTGAATAAGAACAACTATTAATACTAGGTACTAAAAACGGTTAAAACTCATGTGATATAGTCGGAAAGTCCGACTAGATTTCGATCGAGGGCGGGTGTTACGAGCGGCGATCAGTCGGTATCGTTGCCTGCTTTTCACAAAAATTTTTTTTTGGGAAAAGCAGACAGCGATACCCTCGGGTCTCCGCTCCTCACACTCGCTCTGATGATGATCGTCCAATTGGTCGGCCTTTCGAGTAAGATTTTTATCACGCGAGTAGACCGTGACAATATTAATAATGATATCTACAGATATTTCGAAAAAATTTTTTTTTTCTCACACTATTTTCATAAAAATGTCAATTTTTTTCCTAGCTCTTAGTATTGTTCCTTTCGGAAAAGTTGTTCATATTTATAGGTTGGGTCGCCTCTTTAAGTATATGGCGACCGCACTCGGTATAGTCAGCAGTAAAAAGTCTGGAATAGGATTTTATTCTGGTTGATTTGATCCTTGATGCTATTTCTCTTGTCATGTTCCTCAATGCGTTGCCAAGAGTTGTTTTTATGGGATTTTTATGAAATACCAAAACCGTGACGTCATAGTTTCTTGGAGTCAAATAGCGATCTTAATATCAGTTTTTCTGCATTAATAAATGTAAAACTAGTCCGCTCATTTCGAAATACCTCCGGATTAGCTCGAAACATGTCGGCCAGCCTAAAGTCAAACCAGCGAGTCTGCACAAAAAAGAGCGGCAAATTAATAAATCTTTAACTGGTAACACAAAGCATAGTGCAAAGAAAGTAATTTGATACTTGTTGTAATATTTATTTCAAATGTTTTGTAGACTAAATTAGAAGGGTTATTAGAACAATCATCGGTCTGTGATAAATAATTTAATTAAATTTACAGTTACATGAACGAAATATATCACTTTTAATCAATATTAAAACATTTACTTTATTAAGAGTTCTTGCTACCTTTTTATTTCTTCTTTTTTAGAAGTTCATATCACTTTTAATCAATATTAAAACATTTACTTTATTAAGTAGTTCTTGCTACCTTATTATTTCTTCTTTTTTAGAAGTTCTTATTTTTTAACCCTAATTAGGATTGGTTATAGTTTGACAGATAAAATTGTTGCCATATACTTATAGAATTCTGAAAATATGCTTGTGCAGAGATAGATACGCTGACTCTTGTAGGCTAGGAGTATATTGTTCTGTGAGTAGCTGTCTCTTTACGTGAGTTACCGGCTTATCTCATATTAATAAAATCTTCTTTAATGTAGGTACTAGGCGAATTTATTAATCAACACGTAAGAGACAAAAACAACTGGTTTTGTCTCTTGATTATCAAGGACCAAATCTACCAATTGTTATTTAGCGAAAAACACGGTTAGCACATACTGTTAGTTAGCACAATCAAGATAAAAATTATCTACAAATGATACATTAGCGATTACGAACACTTTGAGCAGTCATAACTTTATTTCTAAGTACCTAGTTAATTTCATATTTTAAAAGTAGCTTAGGTACATAATTTCTTTGCGTTTTTCCCGGTTAAGAATAAAAGCATAATGGAAACATTTCCAAACGTCCGATAGTGTCGTTCTCTTTAATGTTATGTACCAAATTAGGCTAATTGAAGACAACAACACAAATCTTCTTTACAGCACCAACAGTATGACAATAATTAAAAGCAAATTTAAAATACCGCGGACAAAGGGACGCTTATGCCCAGCAGTGGGTTTTGGAAAGCTGATGATGATGATGAATTTAAAAAAAAGAAGGTATAAAGGTTATTTGGTCTGAGGTACAACGGCTATTCAGTAAGGGACTCGTGATTTGTCCCTACTTATTTATTTATTATTTATAATGGAAAGATACTTTAGTAACTATCGCGAGATGCGCGTTGTTGAGTGTTCATTATCACATCATAATTTCTGCCTCAGGAAGCCCAGCAACATAAACATTTTTTTTTTTTTTTTTTATTTAATAAAAAAATAGATGAGGACAATATAGCACTGATTGAGGTAGCCCCAAAGTAAGTTTAAGCTTGCATTTATGGGATCCTAACTCAATCATCATCCGAGCGTATTCCCGGTTGCATCGTCAGCGGTTACGCTTCAGAGCCCGGGGTCCCCTACCTACCCTAGGCGATTTGACGAGGTTACTGGTTTTTTACACAGAGCGACTGCCGTCTGACCTCCGCAACCTAAAGGGTAGACCAGAACCAATCCTAGGATAGGTACAAACGCTAGATGGCGTTCGGGACGTACAGCTTTACGTGCCTTCCGAAGGACGGAATCATCTTTCTTTTCGGATAATCAGGTGATTCAAGCCTGCAATATCCTACACAGACTGTAAACAACTTTTCACAACGTATGCTTCCCAGTGGGATTTGAACCCATGACCTCAGGATCACAAGGCAAACGCCTTGATCACTGGACCGCGGAGGCAGTCATAGGATCCTAACTCAATGATAACACCCAAGCCAAGACCCAGGACAATTTGAAAATGCCCTCCCAACTTGCCTTGGCTAGGGATCGCACCCAGAACTTCTAGAGTGGCGGACTGGCGTGTTAACTACTACGCCACGGCCCGGAGGTCGTCTTGCGTGCACATAGACATTGCCTAGCCCAAGATTTTCCAAAATGGAAGCCTGCATCAGCTGCAGCACTTTCCTACAACCTTTCTCAGTTCGTCTGACCACCTACTGGTGTTATCAAAAATTTTTTTGTCATCATCATCATCATCAGGTCTTTTTTTAGTCTCCACTGCTGGGGCACGACCCTCTCTGTACTACCAGAGCCATATATTAGCCAGAGCAGTCAGACGATTTGGCCTAAACTTTCCACGCTGGCCAGACGGGTTGGAGAAGTCTCACTGATGTTTATAAGCTTTGTTTAGCTTGTATTTCCTGAGTCGCCTTCTACGACATCTACGGGAAGACTTAGAGTGGTCCTCAACTTATCGAGGCTTGGTAATTCATAAAGCCTAAAGATCAGGAGAAATAAAGAAAAGATCATACATCCTGGTCGCTCATCATCTCCTTAGTCGACACGGTTGTCTCGATCCTCCTGATGGAGCCCTGGTGGATGTCCACGTCGAAGGCGAGGCACTGGAACCTCCTGAGAAGGAGCACCACCGGGATGGGCAGCACTCCAGCCAGGATCATCAGGATGGCTATGATGAGGACCCAGTCGGGGTATTGTTTCTTCACGGTGTGACCCTGTGGGAGGAAACATTTAAATAGCACGGCGCACGGTGTTCTGCTGATACAAGTACATATTACTTTTAGATTAAAGACAGCGCCTGATGTGGCTAATCTAAATTTTGCTCCTGCTTCCACTCTAGCCGAAGCGAGACAGCGAGCCATGCGGGGTGAAACGGTCACGGCGGGTCAATGAGGCTGGTTTACGCGTTTCTAGTTTTTGAGGTTTCTTTCGTTTTACAGAGAATAATTAAGAGTTATTTAAAAAATAAGACATATGATCCCTGCCTTATGTTTAATATAATTATCTAAAGTTACAAACACTAGTTAATTATTATATTTCTTGAATACTTTCCATTTTAGTATAATTCTGAGGTGATTTAGAGGCAACTTCGCAATTTTTCGTCAACTTGTAGAGCTCCGACAAAGTTAGGGAGTCTGTTTATAGAAACAGTATCTATAAACTAAAGTAACCCTACAAGTTGACGAATTATTGATACTTGGTAATTTGTTATAGACAGTTCTATAACAAATTATATTATATAATAATTCGTCAACTTGTAGAGTTACTTTATTACCAAGCAGTCGATTGTTTCTTAAAAGCAATACGGAAAATTCTTAATTTTATTTTTGATTAAAAATTTTAAATTTCCGTACAACTGAAGTACTAGTATAGGTACTTAATTTATTATTTTCTAATTAGTTTCTTTTATTTTCCCATCCTCCAGCTATTTGCGAAAAATCGAACCTACGGTCCCAAAATCAGTCAGTCCACTAAACTACTGCACACCCGTATAAACGTAAACAATAGTACTATGCTACGACTCATTTTCTATCGCATTGCTCATATTTCAATGTACTAGAATGTATCTGAGTCAGCCGCCGATAAATTTGCCATTTTCCTCAAAGGGGAGTAACCCAGATGTGGTGATGTCACACCAAAACAAGTATAAATAGCAACGAACTTGTTTATTTTGTAGTAAATAAAACAACAAAACTCAACTCATTCGGTTCAGTTTTTTTTCTTTTGATTAAAAAAAGTATTTTAGCGTATCTGGCCAGTGACAATTATCGAATTAAAAATAAACAGTAAAAATGAGAGAGGTTTTTCGTTGGTGTGTCGTTGTTTTGGCGGTAAATGTAGTGTTTTGTGAAAATATAGTAAAGACAACAAAAGGCCCAGTTTTGGGACAGAGGGAGGATGGTTATTCCACGTATTTAGGGGTACCGTATGCTTTGGTAGATGAGGAGAACCCTTTTGGTGTGAGTATATAATAATAGAAAACAGCTGGAAAATTTTAATTGTTACAAATCGGCGGACGAAAGCATACCTAAATAACTTAAGTACTTAGTTAATATAAATTAGTTCCTAGTTGGGTTGTGTTTAGCTAAAAATTTTAAACTATATTTACCCCGTTTTTGTCGTTGATAATATAATAAGTGGATAAAGTAAAATTAATTACTTTTTTGATTAATGAAATTCTTCCCTGCTAGTCTTGGTGAAAAGAAAAAACATAGAATATACCAGCTGCTTCTCTTCCCGCGAAGATCGTAAAAGCCGATCGAGTGAATGGGCCAGAATCTGAATCATATCAGTAGGCCATGCGGTTAGCAACCCATCACTATTATGATTTCCTTTTTCCACTATCACACCCACCATCACGCTAAAAGTGGCCTGGGCCTTACTGCCCTAGGCTCAGTCTGCCCCGTTAGGGATAAAGACGTGATAGTGTATCTGTATAATTTTACTAAGTATTAAAAATATAATTTAGTGCACATATTTTTAGGGTTCCGTAAGAAATAAGGAACCCTTATAGTTTCGCCACGTGTCTAACCTCTAGTAGCTACTGATTATATAACGTGTAGATAGATAAACTGTGGATAACGTGGTTGGTTACAAATTAAGTAGGTACATATATTTATGTAAGCCTGTATATTGTATAAGATTATATTTTGTAACTGTTTGTTATTCCTGAATAAACAAATAAACAAAATAGGAAAGCCTTAGCCATAATACGAGTATATAATCGTCGAAGTATATCTCGTATAGTCGAAGTATATACCTAATCAATACAAGTAACAATAACAGTACCACAGCGGAAATTATTCTTTTGTGCAGAAAATACTGAAGTCACGAACGAGATTATCTTCCAATGACTAAATCATGCGTAAACAAACATATCGTATGTTAATATACATACATAGTGATGTTTACTGTTCAGACTTACAGTGAATAAGTTGATATATATGTACTTGGGTTCTTTAGTTCGTGATTACTGATATCTCTATAACATTCCTTAAGGGGCCGGACCTTATTTTAAGTGATTTTGACTTCTTTTTTGAAGCTGATTGGAGCCAAATTAAATTTATAACAATATGTTAAGATACGAGTATGTTAAATTGTAGTTTATTATTCAAAAAGTGGCAGAGACAATTTATTGATTGTCATTGTAATACCTAGTTTGTTTAATTCCATAACCTGAGACGTGTTTCAATCTTTTGCGGTGCGCGACGTTCATCTCTGTTGTTTACACGGAATTTAAAACATGAAGTTGTGTAAGTATAAATTACAGAGAAACAAAGACAAAGGAAAATCCTAAAAAGTGGCCGAGGAGTTTTTAGTACTTTTTTTTTAATTCAAAGAAAAACTTAATTAAATATAAGCGTATACGTCGTCGGATTTCTTGCGCATACGACTGAGTAAAAAAATAAAAATACACATATATGAAGATTGATTCATGCTTAAACACGTAGAATAAGTAAATAAATAAAAAATGTATTTTGTAAAAAGATTGAAAAATTTAAAGTTCTACGACATTCTCAAATAAATATGGGAACGCAAACGTTGATAAGGCAGACCACGCGCTGCGCTTCTGAATTCGTCTAAATTCGTCTCCAGGGTGCATGTACAATACAGAGCAATGCGTATGTGTAGATAGAAAACATAGATTCGGATGTTCAATCAAAAATTCCCACGGTTGGAGACCGCAGTCTTAATAACATCTACAACAGCAGTTTATTTGTTTTTTTCAATTTACTTTGAAATAGCAATTAATACCTAAGTAACAAAAAAATATTTAGAGAAATAAGTAAGTACATGTATAATAAAAAAAATATTGTAGGAAAAACTAATATGTTTAAATATTTTTAATATAATATGTTGATGAACATCCCTCCTTTTTCAGGCATCATTGGAATACCCTAACTTCACAACAGCATTCAACGCCTCCAACCCTAATATTCAATGTCCACAAGTCATACTAAACGAAGGCGGGACCATACAGTGCTTAACCCTCAACATCTACGTGCCCGACTCTGTAGCCACCAAGAAAGCCCCTGTCTTTGTGTGGTTCTACGGCGGTGGCTTCGTTTTCGGCAATGCAGGCTTGTATGATGGCAAACTCCTCGTTAAAAAAGATATTATTGTAGTTGCTGTCAACTACAGATTAGGTCCGTATGGGTTCTTCTGTCTCAATGACCCTAAAATACCAGGGAACCAAGGCCTTAAAGATCAAGCAGAAGCTTTAAGGTGGATCAAAGAGAATATTGACGCGTTTGGAGGTGATACTGAAGAAATAACGATCTCTGGAGAGAGTTATGGAGGAGGATCCGTTGATTTGCATATGTTTTCAAAGTATGAAACGCTTTTTAACAAAGCTATTGTGCAAAGTGGTGGAGCTGAAGTCAGGAGGATGTTTGTGAAGCCAGACTATCAAGCAGCTATTAAATTAGCTAAATATCTAGGACAAGATGTAAATACCAATAAAGGAGCTCTAGAGTTTTTGGCAAAAGTTGATCCACTCAACATTATGAGAGCTGCTCTTAATATGAGCATGATTCTAACTGTGTGTCGAGAGAAAAAATTCAAGGGTGTTCAAAACTTCATTACCGATGATCAATTCCACTTAAAAAATTCTGATAGGATCAGAAAAACATTCATCCTCTTTGGATACAACAGCAAAGAAACATTTGATGCTTACGCCAATAAATCTGACGAATTTTATGCAAACTCAAGTACATTTATTTACGACAATTTAAAAGAAACCTTAGATATGAAAGAGGATGAAATACAGAAACTATCTAAAATAGTTAAAGATTTTTATTTTGGAGAAAAATCTTATAATAGTGATGCTATGTTGGAATTAGTAGATCTTACAGCAGATTTCATTCTGAACCGTGCTGCAGAGAGTTCGGTGTCAAGATACATCGATCAAGGGGCTCCAAAGGTTTACAAATACCTGTTTTCGTACACTGGAGGTAGTCAGTTTAAGGATATACCCGGTGTTGGCGCCTACCATACAGAGGAGTTACAGTATCTCTTCGATTCGTTCAATGCAGGGAGACAGTTCACTGATGAACAGAATTTGATCAGAGATAGGATGACTACGATGTGGAGTAATTTCGTCAAATATGGGTAAGTTGTTGTATAAAGTCTGGTTATAATAATTTCTCAACACTGTATGCAGTTTTTTAAGACTACTCCACTCAGTATTTACTTATTTCTATAAATTGGATTTTTATATTTTATATTGTGATAACCATTAAGTTATATATTACTAGCGTAAATCATTGGTGATAAAATTGTATTAGGAATAAGATCTTAGTAAACTGACAAAGCCTTTCTGGTGCGTAGGCGACCAATACCTACTGTGTAAATTAGTTTTTCCGGCGTTACTTTGCGTTGGGAAACGCTAGCATCGGTAGTTTTTTTTATAGCATCGGTAGCTTTTTAAAAAAAGAAGAAAATTATTGACATGTAAAAGTGCCTGCAAAGGCCTGAATAAATATTTGGTTCTTTGATTCTTGATTCTTGAGTTGACGAGTATTTTGTAAGAGACGTGTGTGCTTTGTCCTCTCGGAGTTGCCTGTTACTTTAAATAAATCAATTCTCTATTAACTTAAAGATTTGTACAGGTTTTTTTTACAAGTTGGTAAGTACACAAAAAGGTTGTAATGGGTGGTACAAGTTAGTTTTTTTAAACCCTGAGTTCCAAACTAGGCTGGCGCCTGTATTTTGGAATCCAGTGTTCGACCGTATTTTTAAATAGTTTGGAAAATCCAAAAGTGCACGCCTCATAATCTATTTTTTTTTATACAGTGGTATATTAGTTTTTTATAAATTATAATTAAACGACAGTACTTAGAACGCTAATATTAACTAGGAATCAGCACAGTGTAATACTTTATATATTAAAAACAAAAGTATTCCGGTAAGATGAATTTTTCGACCAATTTCTCTGCCACATACATGGTCACATAAACACAGACTCACGGACGTCCAAGAATGATTAGTTTTAATGTTATTATTTATTATATTAAACAAATTAATTGTTTATAAAATGTACCATATGTGCTAGACAGATTATTTAACTTCATATTAGTGCACTCATATTATCCTGTAAGTGTTATATTAAAAAAAAAAACGTCATTTAAGTTTCATAAGACTGGGTTTTTTGACATGTCGAGAGTAGAGCACTACCTCAACGCTCCGCTTATGAGGCGCGCAATACCTCAACGCTCCGCTTATGAGGCGTGCAATACCTCAACGCTCCGCTTATGAGGCGTGCAATACCTCAACGCTCCGCTTATGAGGCGTGCAATAGGGAGGACATAATGAATGTACAAATTTAGGTGCATAGGCTAAAAAGACTAACGAAAGGCTAGAATGACAAAAATAAACAAAATAAAAGATAAATAAAATAATACATCAGTGCATGACCATTGTACAAGCATGAGGCATGTGTGTGTGTAGAAGTGGGTGTGATTGTGATTGTGGGTGTGACTGTGAGTGTGGCTATGAAGTGCGTCTGTATTTGTGTGTGCCAGGTGAGAACAAAAACTGCTACCCATCAATATCTAACCTATTTCTAGGTAGCAGCTTCTCTGTGTCGTCATAGTCTCGTGTTAACAACCAGTTGGTAAGTTTTGTTTTGACCTCGAACTTATTCAGTTTATATATGTTTAAAGTTTTGTTTATTGTTTTGTAGATAATCAAGCTGGAGACATGAAACTGTCGAGCCGCGAAAAAGGTTCTGTGACGGGGTATGGGACATATTCTAGGAGTCATCCTTTTCAATGGGTCTGGCAGTGGTAGTCTAGTGTGTTTGCGAAGAAAAGTTTTGAGCACATACTACACTACATCTACGGGGGAGTTTGATCGGTCATATTCTAGGCCAGAAACATATTATTTTAAATAACTTACTAAGGATTACTTATTGTTTCTTTCAGTAATCCTATACCTGAAGTGACAGAGTTGCTGCCTGTGCCCTGGGTTCCGATCACCAACGATGTCTCCAGGCCATACATGAACATAGACGTCGACATGACCATGAAAGACTTCGTGTACCACGACAGAATTGCGTTCTGGGACCTCCTCTGGAACGCTTATTGGAGGAAATCTAGAGTGGTTTCCAAGAATAGACATTGATGTACATTTTAGGGTCCGTACCCCAAAGAGTGCCAACGGAACCCTATTACTGGGACTCCGCTGTCTGTCCGTTCGTCTGTCACAGGGCTCTATCTCTTGTATTACTGTGGCCGCTATAATAAGTACTTACAAAAAATTATATAAAGTTAAAAATTAAAGGGGGTCGTCAAATAAATGTTAATAAAAAAAATAAAGGTCTTGTCATTTGAAACTGTTTTAATTTTGATGCCTAACTTTTCTTATAAATCTTCAAAGCGAGTATAAAGAGCAGAGAAGGTCCAAGCTCTTTGATAAAGGGTTTATTTTGGACCGAAAGGACAATTTAAATAAAACCGGCCAAGTGCGAGTCGGACTCGCCCATGAAGGGTTCCGTAGCAACAAGTAACATTTTACGATTTAAGACTTATTAAAAAATAACTTTCTATGATACCGAGACCGCTATAGTTTTAATTGAAAGTACATACTTTGAGGTATATACCACATTTTTTTCAGAATTATTTTAGTAATATTTCAAAAGTTACGGTGGGGGGACACCTCAAATTTTAACTTTGTATTAGATTATCTTAAGACTGGGGGGTTTGATCTACATAGTTTCAAAGCAGTTTTTGTTGCATTTTAAGGGACCTTTTAATGATACCCCACACATTGGGGTCAGTCCAATTTAATTTTTTAAATTCACTTTTCGTTGTACGGGGGGGCTGAAAAAAAAATATTATTTGATAATTTTAAAAACCAACTTTTGGAACTTCAATGTCTATCTCTCCACCAATTTTCGTGACAATCGGTGCAGTAGCGGCGGAGTACGAGCCCGGACGGACAGACGGACGGACGGACGGACGGACATGACGAAACTGTAAGGGTTTCTTGTGGACTACGGAACCCTAAAAAAGGAGCTTTTCATTTTTGTATGTTCCTCAAATACCTACGTCTACGTGTTTGAACCGATGTAGAAATTTATTTTTTGTTTGAAACGGTCAAGGACGATTAGGCAAAGGGCATGTAATTTGGTCCTATTGTCACTAAATAAAGATCTGATGATGGAATCCTCGAGAAATGATTGTACTCCTGAAATATTCTATGCACACATATAGTAATTTTGATGTTTTTGACAGTAAATCAAATATTTGCATTCAGAAGTGTGATTTGGTGAAGAAGAATTGATGAACAAGACCAGAAACTGAAGTCGCTTTTTACAAAAGCTTTTATTTAGGTTCACCTGTCCCATTGTCTGTGTGACAGTAAATACAGTAATCAAACTTTGCAAGCTAAATTAGACCGGCGTTTTTTTAAAAATAATTTTACGGCTCTGGATACAAGTCCTTTAGAGCCTATCTTTAATTTTGTTCTTTATTCCTAATCCTAACAAGTTACAATCAAAGGGTGGTGTAGGCCTTTGACTGCTTCAAGGAAGCTTCTGGCGACAAATCTGTACGAGTCCACTGGTTTTCATAGACGACTGAGTGGCGGACGACGCCCGAAGACGCCCACACAGTCCGCAAAACAAATATCACTCCAGCCGTACTATGACTGTCCACTTCAACTATTTTACACATTGTTCATAAGCATGAGCATTTATAACACCAAACAACACCAATTTCATATTATAAAGTCCACAAAAATCAATTTGCAAAATAATTTTAAGCAAACCCCAACCGAACCCCTTGACTTCCCGCCAAAAACCAATTAGATCGGCTTCTGATTTATTTATTATTATTTATTATGGCATACACAACCAATCAATTACATGCTTAAGTCTAGAGAAAAAAAAAGTTACAGACACTGCTCTAGACTGAGACCCAAAAGCGTGTACACACAGCATGACAGGCAATGTAAACATTGTTAAGCTCGAGATAAATATTTAAATTGGCAGCAAAAAATTAAAATAAAAAGGTTACATAAATTTCACCGTTAAAAGATTAAACTAACAATTGGTGTTATAAGTTCTTCTTATCGAGTCGAAATGGTTTCAATGTAATGTACCTAATGTAATGCTTATTCAATTGAGCTGAAACTTTACATATTTATGTAAGTTGGGTGACAATGCAATATTATGGTACCAATGACCTTGTAACGATGCTGCATGCATCATGTTCAAACCTCCTTTCTTCATCTCATCCTGTCCGTTTTTCATTCTTCATTTCATTTCAAATTCCCTTTCATTCCATTTTCAAATCATTGACTGATCCCTTTTCACTCATTCCACCATCATCTCTTAAGCTGATCGCTTACTTCTCTATCTGTTGTACCTTATTAAATATTATTCTTTTATACTAGTATGTAACAGTCAGTATCAGATAATAAATTTCATATAATCCATCGCCACAGGCCGGAATCTCCTAAGGTTCGCGCAATATGCGTCACCCAGGCGTCCCCGTTCCCCGTCCCCGCACCTCTCCCCCGTTTTCGCCACGATTACTCACGTTGGCCGTCAAGAACCGGGGGAGAGGTGCGGGTGCGGGGAACGGGGACGTATATTGCGCGTACCTTAGAAGAGTCCCTTCTGTTTACTCTTACTGTATTCTGTGCCATCGCTTATCGAGTCTCTATTATCTACTTCTCCTACTATCTTCTATGTGGGAACTCACCTAGAGCGCCGGGACAGGTCGAGGTCCCACAACCTGATCTCACAATGAAGCCGAAAGGTGACCACTGCATCTCTGTGATCTTCTTCTTCTCTGTGATAAAACCACATAACCCCACCGAGTTTCGGCTTGATTGATTCGTCTTGAGGAGCACTAAGCTTTTTAGTTTGATGTTTTAGATAAAAGCTTGTTTTTAAAATATTTTATAGATAGACAGAGCATTTTGGGGCTTACGGCTCTAAGCAGACAGAGCCCAGGGCCGCAGAACCAAAATACCACTTTTAGCGTAATGGTGGGCTAGGAGGTAGAAAAAGGAATCAAAATAATGATGGGTTGCTAACCGCATCGCCTATTAACATGATTCGCGTTTTCGCCCATTCCCTCGATCGGCATTTACGATCTGCGCGGGAAGAGAAACAGCTGGTACATTCTAAGTTTTTTCTTATCTCCCAGACCAGCATGGAAGATGGTGACTGCAGTGATGGTAATGGTACCAATTCAATTTCAATTGAAACAAGACTTGGAAAGACTTGTTT
The DNA here is from genome assembly GCA_963576875.1 of Acrobasis repandana. Lineage (NCBI taxonomy): Eukaryota > Metazoa > Arthropoda > Insecta > Lepidoptera > Pyralidae > Acrobasis > Acrobasis repandana. Next base: position 9,936,981 of record OY756238.1, read on the forward strand.
GTTTGTTTGTTTATAAAGCTTTATTGTACACAAAAAAGAATCAAATACAAAAATAGAAAAGTAAACGTACAACGGCGGACTTATCCCGTAAAGGGATCTCTTCCAGTCAACCGGCCAGTAATTGAGAGGAATGTTTACTTAATATTCGTTTTGAATTGACTGGGACCAGGAAATTACTTGTTTTATATAAAAATACTTACTTCTTCAGCATTCCAAGCGCTGTATTCGGGCGGAGAGATGAGCATGGACACCACGGAAGATATGAGGATGCCGGTCACGATGAAGGGGCCCACGTAGCGCCAAGTCACCTGCCAGTAGATGCCCGGCCGGTGGCCCGTCATCTCGTAGATGTCGTTGGTGAACCTGACAGAAAAAGCGGGATTTTGAGGCCATTTTGTAGCACTGATGATGTCTTTCATGACGTGACTATCAAAGGCAAACTTCGTTTAACACTTTGATTCCCCATTGATAGTCAGCCAGATAAAATTAATTTACATAGATAAGCAGTCAAATGTTGAGATTCTTGTAAGTGAGTTTAAAGTGGGACTTACTTAAACTGTCTTACTTATTAGTTAAAACACTTACTGAGTTTAAAGTGAGAACTTGAAGCTTTTCTTCGCACATTTGCAAAAACGGCAACTTTTGGCAAATGTGCGAAGAAAAAAAAAGAAAAAAGTACACAGTAGTTTATCAAATAGTTTGAAGGGTTATCTAAGGCATACTAGAACAATTTTTTTTAAATGATATCTCCGTTTCCTTTCAAATAATTTATTTCAAATGGGGCAGCACTGGAACCAACTATTTTTTATGTATAATTTGTTAAATTGTGTGCAATAAAGAGTAAAATAATAATAATAATAATAATAATAACCTGAAAAATTCATAATCCCCTTAAGTACAAGATTTCAATATAACTATGGGGGTGTAAAATCAACCTGTATCGAAAGAAAACGAATGACTGAAAAGACTTACCTCTCGTGACCATAAATGTAGATGACAGCGATCATCTCCATGAGAGCCACGACGACCAAGCCGATAGTGCCAGCGAACGAGTCGAACATCTTGAGCCAGTACTCGCCGGCGCCGGTAGTGAAGATCAGACCCACGAAGAAACAGAACGTGCACACCACGCCTGGTAAACACAGTGGATATATCATCATATCAGCGCAGGAAGACCCAAAGAATTTATAGAATAGAAAGCGACGCAAAGCGAACGATTGGAAGCAGATATACAGGATTGGATTTTAACCATTGACATGAATATATAGACTCGGCATCTTCAAACACGGCCATGTCCTTTTTGGTAATATAGACTAAACACGAGAGTAGTACAGAAAGGTCAATAGGTATATTTTTACACACCTACGAGTACGTGGTTCAAATTAAATCCTACATATATTTTAATAAATGCGGATGTTGTTAAGTATGGCTGGATGTACGGATAGGTGTATGGATGGTTGTATAAATTTATAGATTGTAAACTCACGACTATCATATTTATAAAGGTAAAAGTTAAACTGCACATATCTGTTTCTTTGGTAACCTTTTATTATTCTTACTTAATTTCTTAACATAATGTTTTGCACTAGAAGAAAGTGATTTCTTGTACTTGTATACCTTTTTGTTTTTTTTTTTTAGTTAGCTATCTCTGTATTTAATGTATTATATAATCATATACGTAGGTATTGGGGTCTAAATTACATATGCTTATTTAGATTACGTATATGAAGATTTGTAATCGGCTTATAGTTATATAATAATTTATCTAAATCGCGCGGCGCCTAACTGCCACGCGGCTAAATGCCGCGTAGCAGTTAGGAGGAAACAGAATTATAGGGACAAACATAATAAAACATCAAAAATGTGTAAGCGGCCATCTTGGATCCAAAATCTGATAGCAGTTTCAAGTTGCGCGGGGCACTTGTAGGGGTACAGCCCCCACATACAAATTTTTTGAGCCCTCGGATCGGAGGTCCTAGTGAGACCTTACGAGATATGACTTAATTTTATGGGTATTAAATGGGTACACAAAAAAGCTCGATATTTGGGTACCTCACGAGCTCTCTGAAATAAACCTAATGAATCGTGTACTCATTTGTGATTCTTTATTACGACGTAATGAGACCGAACCATTTTTGAAGAAATTGATAACTGGTGATGAAAAGTGGATCACGTACGCCAAGAACGTGCGAAAAAGGTCATGGTCAAAGGCCGGTCAGGCTTCACAGACTGTGGCGAAACCCGGGTTAACTTGCAACAAGGTGATGCTGTGTGTGTGGTGGGATTGGAAGGGCATTATTCATTATGAGCTGTTACCACCAGGCAGGACCATCGATTCAGAACTCTACTACGAACAACTGATGAGATTAAAGCAAGAAGTTGAGAGAAAGCGGCCGGAATTAATCAACAGAAGGGGTGTGGTTTTTCATCATGATAACGCTAGACCTCACACATCTTTAACCACTCAGCAAAAACTAAGAGAGTTTGGCTAGGAGGTGTTAATGCATCCGCCGTATAGTCCTGACCTGGCACCTTCAGATTTCCACCTGTTTTGGTCTCTTCAGAATTCTTTAGGCAGTGTCAGGTTAACATCACGAGAGGACTGCCAAAACTACTTGACGCAGTTTTTTGATCAGAAGCCCCAAAATTTCTATAGCAATGGGATCATGTCCCTACCTATAAGATGGCAAAAAGTTATCGAACAAAATGGTACCTACATACTTTAGTTAAATGTAAATAAACTATATTAAAAAATGTTTTGAATTTTCATATAAAATGCGAAAAGACTTTTTCCCCAACCTATTATTTCCCGTTTTTACATTACTGCACTTCGCTAACAAAAATTGTCGAAAATTTAAGTACTTCAAAAAATCATTCTTACCAGTGATGGTAGGCTTGCTCAGCCGTTTGAAGAAATCAATATCAAAGATAGTGCATAGCATCCCCTCCATGATGCCGATCTGGCTGCCGAGCCCCAAAGACAGCAGCATCAGGAAGAACGTGACGGACCAGAACGGCGCCGGCGTCAGCTTGAGGATCGCTTGCGTGAACACGATAAAGGCGAGACCAGTGCCTTCTGCCGCCTAAAATAAATTTAAAATTGAATTGAAAACTGAAAATTAAATATTGAAAATTGAAAATTGAAAAGCGAAAGTTGAAAGTTGTAAATTAAAATTGAAAATTGATTATGCTTTATTGAGTGATACACAAGAACAACCAACCTCTTCAAGTTGTCTGCCGATGGTGCATTCAGTGAGGTTATGGGCTGCAGTGACATTGGTGTTCAGCGTAGGGAAGGTTTCGCGGTAGTAGTCGTGGGTCGAGTTCAGCATAAAACCTCCGACGTTGTGCGTCGCCAGTATCTTGATTTGCCTGGGGAAATGGAGCAAAAGGATTTTATTAAGGCCGTACCTGAATTTTCCGGGGATGAGATGATGACGGCTGCCCCTTTTGTCTGCGCCATCCTGCTCTATCACTGGCCATCGCAATCCAGTTCCTCCCAGGAAAGGAGAAAGGGTTATGCCCAGCAGTGGGTACTTGAAGGCTGTTGATGATGATGATGAGTGCTGCCCCCATTTAAAATTAATCATTTCAAAGAAAACGGAGACATCATTTAAAATTTTGCTACTACCAAGCCCTAGATAACCCTTCAAAGTATTTTATGAACTACTGTTTACGAGTACAGTTTAAAGTGAGAACGTTAAGCTTTACTACGCACATTTGCGAAAAACGGCCACTTTTGGCAAATGTGCGTAGTAAAGCTTAACGTTCTCATTATAAACTGTAAACAGTAGTACATAAAATACTTTGAAGGGTTATCTAGGTCTTGGTAGTAGAAAAATTATAAATAATGTCACAGAATACATAGGAGTCAAAATAATGTCTCCGTGTTCTTTAAAATGATTTATTTTAAATGGGGGGCAGCTCTGGACCCCGGAAAATTCAGGTACGGCCTTAAAACTTAGAATGAAAACAAAAAATATATTGTTTATCGGAGGTAGTGCGTAGACCAAATCCTCTGGCTGCTCTGGCCAAGAATGGCTCTGGTAGTACACAGAGGATCGGGCTCCTGCAGTAAAGACTAGAAATACCTGATGATGATCTTATCTGTGCCTGATATGATGATTATTAGCACTCACTTGGTGATGCAGTTCTCGGTCATGGTAAACGCCTTGAACCCTAGGATGCTGAAGATGACAACGGACGCGTAGATCGCGGTGAGAGCGTTACAGACAGACACCAGCAGCACATCCCGCACGCAGTTGTTATTGGGGGGGTTGTAGGAGCCGAACGCGATGAGGGAACCGAAGGCGAGACCGAAAGAGTAGAACACTTGAGTCGCCGCGTCTAGCCACACCGTGGGTTTGAGCAGCATTTCCAACTGAAATAAATTTATAGATTTATCTTTTTCATATTTCAAAAACTGTATAGGTACATAAATTCAAAAATTTTGATCTTCGGATAAGATTTTGTTGTATTAAGGTTAAGATATAGGCAAATGGACTTGAAGTGTGAAATAAATTGTTAACTCGTAAATATGGTGATAATTTCCATATTGCTCTTCGTCATGCACTAGATAGCCCTATAAATTATTTAATGAACTGCCGTTGAAACTATTATTGGTGATCCGTCTAGCTTTAAAACTTGCCGTGGCCACTTTTGGCGGAGGCAAGTTTTAAAGCAAGACGGACTAATGTAAATACTTTCAACGGTGGTTCATAAAATAATTGAAAGGGCTATCTAGTGCATGACGAAGAGCAATATGGAAATTATCACCATATTTACGAGTTAACAATTTATTTCACACTTCAAGGCCATTTGCCTATATCTTCACCTTAAGTCAGATTCTCTCTACAACGTTTTAATGAACTAACGCAAAATCTCTCAGAAGGTACCTCAGCCCATGAAACTGAACAACTTTTGTTCTACAAATTTTACGAAACCCAAAATAGAAATAGAATTTTCATACTTAAACTCATAAGCTGATCGAGTCAATTTGTATGAAAATCCGAATTTTATTTTTGGTATTTTGGGAATTTTGTAGAACAAAAGTTGCTCAGTTTCATAGGCTTTGGTACCATCTGAGAGGTTTTGCATAAGTTTATTAACACGTTGTATAAGAAGGAACATTCCAAGCTCTTTAAAGAATACTACCTTTGGTTTATACATGTGTATGATCCCGTCAGCCGAGCCCGGCAGTGTGATACCGCGCACGAAGAAGATAGAGAGCACGACGTATGGAAACAGGGACGTGAAGTACACCACCTGGTGGAAAAAATACAATTAAGAACATGCCATTTCAAGACATATTTGTCAGCAGGTGCAGAAGGGAAGTGCTGTTCCATGTTGACAGATGTGTCCCAACCGTAACGTCCACTGGTCATAGGCCGTGAGGCCTATGTCCAGAAAGACCTATGTCCAAGAATTTCTTAACGACCTATCTCTTCTTCTTTTTCGTCTAAGCGCGTTCCCGGTTGCATCCTCAGCTGTGCTGCTTCGGAGCCCGGGGTGCGCTTTCCCGCTTTTTCTTCTCCAAATATAACATGCATGTCAATGGTCACCCAAGGATGCCAAAGACCTTGCAAAATGGAGAAGAAATAGCCGGAACAGTTTAGATGATTTGGCTATAGTTTTCTAAATTTAGAAAACTATATCTAGTATCTATCTATAATTTAAGAACTACGTTCTTGTCGGTGGAGTAGTTACCATGTCTCCCTCTCTTGAGCCATCCTTTTGACCTCCCTATACGACACGGCGTGAACCAAGAAGAGCATTAATAGATCAAGTAAAGGATTACTTGATCTATAAATGCTCTTCTTGGTCTTCCCTTTCCTCTTCTTGCTTCTATTTTTCCTTCTAACTATTATGTTTTTAATAAATTGATCGTGTCGTATAAGATGACCAAACATCTTTCCTCTTTTAATATCGATTGTTTTCAATAGGTTCCTTTTCTAATTAACTCAAAATACCCCAAATAACAAGGTTTACTCACCTTCCCACTACTCTGAATGCCTTTCATCACAATAAAGAACACGATAATCCAGGCCAGTAGCAAGTACAGCACGATCCACCACCGCGGCACCCCTGGGTCCTCGATGCTAGGCGATGCGTCCAGGGCCTCTCGGTACCAGAAGTAGACGGTGGCAGTCGCCTTTGTACACTCTGCCTCGGCTGTGCCGTTGTCTTGAGGACAGTGGGCCCAAGGTAGCTGGTCTGCTGTCAACTGTGGAAGAAGAGAACTTGTTTATAAATAAGTGTTTCCAAGAGCGTCGCCAATCAAGTGGACGACCTCTGTGGCCTAGTGGTCATCATGCCAGGCTGTCACACCGGAGGTCCCTGGTTCAATTCCCGGACAGATTGACCTGGGTCTTGGATGTTTATCTTTACGTATATGTCTTATAAAATATAATATCGTTGAGTTAGTATCCCATAACACAAGTCACGAACTTACTTTGGGGCTATCTCAATCTGTGTGATTTGTTCAAAAGAAAAAATCTATTGTCAAGAGGGGGGGGGGGGGGCGGCATATATGGGGGAGGCGGCCAATGACTCTGAGAGATGTTTCGTTTTCTATTGTAGTAAAAAGTAATAGAAAATCTTTCTTTGGAGCGTAGAAAATATCAATTGACATTATACCTACGGTCCTGCTTGCAAACAGTGATGAAAGTAGGCTACTTCAAGTAGGCGAACAGGAAGGAACAATTGAAGTTACTGGCTGGTCTCACAAAGCCATGACATAAAGCTGAAAGGAACCTGTTTATAAGCATACAGGGTGACTTTTTGTCACCCCTGTGTTGTAAATGTTCCTTTCAATTCAAGGTTGACTGGAAGAGATCCCAATCTGGAATAAGTCCGCCTTTGTACCTATTGATTTCTTGATATAACGTATAATTTATATTATTTATATTTCTTTTTCAAATAAACTATTTCCAAGGTATTTACATTTGTATACAATAAAGTTTTGACAAACAAACAAACTTTTTAACCACAAGCCAAATGTTTGGATGAAGATCAGTCCGTGATGCTTTGGGCCAAAACAGATATAACTAGTTAAACATTCAATGAGTTACAAGGTCCAAAAATTTCGTATTCCTATTATTAAAATAATCGTTACTTTCTTGCGTGACTAATAACAACGTAATGACTAAAAGGTTTCGACAATCAAACGTCAATTAAGTAACAGCTTTGATTACAGTATCAACGATCAATTTGTTCAAACAAGTAATTATTAAAAAAACAAAAAACCCAACTGCGTGATACAACGGCAGTACCTGTGCCTAGGACGCAACCGACGCTTGGCGAAGCGATGTCATAATTATGTTGTTTATTAGCATTTCTCATTTCAAATTTTATTTTTTTAAACATCAACAACCAAATTTATATATATATTGTTGTAATCCTTGTATAAAATCCTTTAATTTGATATCCCACTCGATAGGTTTTGAATAAATTTTTTTTTGAAGATTCTTCGCCATTTTGGATTTTTAAAATTTTTGATATACCCAGTGTCACTCTAAGAGTTAGGACAAATCTAACGACACCTCTCAAGCTAAATCCAGCAAGCTTTTAGGCTGTAGAGCGTGCCAAACAAATTTACATACATATACGTACACTCAAAAAATATTACCCTCCTTCTGACGCAGTCGGGTAAAAACTACCAAAGCACTTTTAAGCAATTATTTCAAACGTCATAATATGTCACACAAGTGAGTGAATACATACGTAGTGGCTAGTGGCTAGCTTAATCTGTGTAATAAATTTTTTTAGGATACAAGGTATTTATTTATTCTTATGTAATATACGCAAAGTACGAAAATCATAAGTACCACTGCAATATTTCCGGAATATTTTTAATTTTTAGTTATTATTTTAAATATACTCTTAAGTATACCCGTGTCTTTGAACTGTAAATTACAATGCAGTTATAGTTTCGGTAAGTATAAGTAATTATACAGATATGTGGGTAATTATAATCTCGATGATGGACCAATATATTGGCATTGAACCTCAGCTTCTATCGTCATACTCGTAATGAGCAAACAGTCTTTTGTTGATTTTAGGAGCCTATATTTTAACTTGGAGGTTTGCCAAAGTGCCTAAACACGGCCATTTCGCACCGTAGGCAGTTTTAAAGATATTTTAAGATCGCTTGCGTAATTTTATGGAAATTTTCCCTAAATAAATATTGGTGAGTGGTGTTTGAACAATAACGAAAGCTTTGTTAGAAATATTATTAGGACCCTACTTAGGTATAACAAACAAAATAAATTTCTTTGTTTTATTCTGTAGCTTATTTAAAGAAGTAAAATGATTACGTTTTTCAACAAAGCATTACTATGTTTCATCAACAGTAATTTACTTAGTAGGTTTTAAGAATGTCGAGAAGAGTTGACATTGATCAAGGCTAGGCCAAGAAGTATGTAGTATATAGACGTTTAAAGGCGATGCACTAAGGAGGTTTTATTTGGTATTTTGTTCTTTATTTTACTATGCTGGCCACTTATAATTTAGTTTTTTTTTATCTTCAGCACCAAAAAATGTCTTTTGATTTTAGGTGCCTGGTTCTATATAAATACGCAGTTGCGATGCGTCTTAAAAAAACTTCTAAGTATATCGTACATATTTTTCCATTGCGACAACGGTGTTGTATTGCGTCGCATTAGATGTATTTCAGGTCAGACGACCTAACCAAGGTCGCTGGAAAGCGAAGGATGCAGGCCGCTCTAGATAAGTCGTTTTGGAAATGCTTGGGAGAGGCCTATGTCCTATGAGGCTGAAATGATGAATATATAAATAATATATAAATGCATATAATCATATACAACATGTTAATGAACCAACGTAAAACCTCTTAGATGGCACCTCAGCCCATGAATCTGAACAACTTTTGTTCTACAACTTTCACGAAACCCAAAAAAAAAATCGGATTTTCATACAAATTGACTCGATCGTGAAATTGGTTCGTGAAAGTTGTAGAACAAAAGTTGTACAGTTTCATGGGCTGAGGTACCATCTTAGAGGTTTTGCGTTAGTTCATTGACACGTTGTATAGGAACTTGATAGGGACCAATCACACTAATTGAGCTAGCCCCAAAATAAGTTTAAACTAGTGTTATGAGATACTAACTGATCGATACTATATTTTATAATAAATACTTACATGTATAGATAAACCCAAGACCCTGGACAATTTGAAAAAGGCCATTTACCAACTTGCCCTGGCTGGGGATCGAACAATAACTGGAGTGGCGGACTGGCACCACGGAGATCATCAATGATGATAAAACGTATCACTCACCCTGATGCTATTAAACAGGTAGAAAAACACCCAGGTGATGATGACGTTGTAGTACAGAGCCACGAACAGCGTGACGATGCAGCTGGAGATGCCGATGCCGCCGAGCCAGGGGTGGATGGTGTTCCACACGCCCAGCGAGCCCAGCCGCATCTTCTGCCCAATGGCCATCTCGATGAGGAACAGTGGGATACCTTCGAGTACTAACATGATGAGGAACGGGATCAGGAAAGCACCTGGGAAAAAAATATAGACATTAAATATTTTTCCGAATAAATTTTAATAGCCGTGTGCTTTCCGGCAGAGTAGAATAGGACCTTCGTAGAAGGCGACTTAGGAAGCTAAACAAAGCTTATAAACATCAATGATACCTCTCCATCCCGTCTGGCCAGCGTGGAGAGTGTAGGCCAAATCCTCTGGCTGCTCTGGCCAAGTATGGACGGTAATACAGAGAGGCTCCTGCAGTGGAGATTAATAAAATAAACGGGTAAGTGCGAGTCGGACTCGTACATGAAGAGTTCCGTACCTCCGTACAATGTTTTAAAACGCTAAAAAAATACGTTTTTTGTATGACGATCCCCTATAATTTTTAACCTTTTTTTATTTAGAATTTGTGGTTATAGCGCCAATACATAATCTGTGAAATGTATCATCTAGTTACCAAGTTTCAACAGTATAGTTTTTATAGATAAATTTATTTTTGCGCCGCAACTGATTTTATCTGTTTATCCCTATGGTTGACTGGGAGTAGTGATGTGCCGTTCCCGTTCCCCAGATTTCCGGGAACGTTCCCGGGAATGTCCCAAAAATGGAAATGTCAGGGAAAGTTGTAATTTTATTTATCTTATCAGACATATTTTTATCATTGTAAATATATTTTACTAACGTAAATGCATCACTTGATATGGTTATAATACAAATACATATATCCAATATTCCGTAACATTCCCTAGAAATACGGGAAAAGTCCCAAATTCTTTTTCCCATATTCCCAAATTCCCGCTAATTTGGGAACGTTCCCGGGCATGGCACATCACTAACTGGAAGAGAACGCTATTAGCGTTAAGTCCGCCAATTGTCAACAATTATTCTTGTGGATCAATAAAGTTTAAATAAATGAATAAATAAATAGTTCTTATAGTTTCGGAAAAAAGTAGCTGTGACATACGGACGGACAGACAGACAGATAGACATGACGAATCCATAAGGGTTTCGTTGTTTGCCATTTAGCTACGGTACCCTAAAAATTGTACAAAGACGTGACGTAGCGCGAACTTGAAATGCGCTGCATCTTTGTCATTTTTGGTTAGTCAGGGAATAGAAAAAATACGTGTACAATATTTATGTGTTTTTATTGCTTAAATAATTATTTTATTCTGTTTTTAGTATTTGATAGTGGCAACAGAAATACATCATCTGTGAAATTTTCAACTGTCTAGCTATCACGGTTAATGAGATAAATACAGCCTGGTGACAGACAGACAGGCAGACGGACAGTGAAGTCTTAGTAATAGCCTAATAGGGTCCCGTTTATACCCTTTGGGTACGGAACCCTAAAAATAACTAAAAATATAGCGTATCAAGGACGACGCTGCCCACTCGGGTGCTATGAACATACAATAGTACAATAAATATGTACAAAGCTACCAAAATAGTCAAAAAAGGTTTCTTCCACACACACCAGCTAGCAAAGATATAGATGTGGCGAATTTCTGGACCAAAACACTTTAGATCCATTGCCATTGACACGATAGAAGAAGACCAGTATGAAAAATTTTAAAATTTTATTTAACAAGGGTAAGCGTTAATCATAATGCAAACGCCCGCTGGGCCATCAAGCTTCATTCAATCTATAGGATTTGAATACAAAGAAACGAGTGCAAATGTACGCGTCCATCTATTTTTAGACTGCAATGTATCCGTTCATTATAATTTGATTTCAGCTACGCCACGTATGCTTGCTACGTCGTAGAGGCAGTGCTACAACGTAGAGGCAGGGCTACTACGTATAATTGGTGTTACGTCGTAGACGCGGTGCTACGGCACAGAGGACAGTCATAAACCTTGTGGGCTCGTAAGTGCCCTACGTCGTACCGTAGATGTTCTTTTATAGATTGTATCTTTTTGCTGGTGTTTTGGATTTTATCGGAGTCCGTTAAAAATATGATGTACTTATAATTCTAGGCTTCAACGATCTGCGCAGAAAGAGAAGCAGCTGGTACTTATAAGTTTTTTCTTTTCGCCCACCCCAGCTTGGAAGAAAACATGTTAATATTGCGAATTTTCACGTTCGCGCGATCGCGTTCGGTATCTTAAGAACCCGTATGACCCTGATAGTATTTAGAGCGATCTTAAATATTATCAATAGTAACGAAATACTCACTTTGAAATAAAAACACAACAAAGTTCAGGACTAACTCTATAAATAATATGTTTCGAAAACACGATTGCTTAAAATTTTCTCTATAGAAAAAAAATGCGAAGTTGCCTCCAAATCACTTAAGAATTATACTAAAACGGAAAGTATTCAAGAAATACAATAAAATAGCCCTTGTAACTTTGGATAATAATTGTATAAAACATAAAGCGGGATCATATGTCTTAAATTGTTTTTAAAATTTGTAAAACTAAAAAACCTCAAAAAACAGAAACGCGTAAACCAGCCTCATTGAACTTCCGTGATGAAATATTATTTCGCTTTATGTAACGTGCATACCGCGCTACGCGCTGCAAAAGAGACGGTCAAATTTAGTTTTCTTCTCGAACGATATTGTCCTTTAGTTCTGAAATAGTGGCAGGATTGTTTACATAAACTTATCTTTTCAAGTATCCCTATAAAAAATCCATTGAATTAAATGTCCAGACTGGTGGTGGCGTCGCTGGATTCCCTCTAATATGGTTAAGTTCAGCGATGGCTGATCAACGCGTCAACTCGTGAACGGGTGCCGCCAGTAGGGACTGGTCAGCTCGGCTCCGTTTTTTTATTAAGACTACTCATTGTAACTTATTTCTGTAAATTGGATTTGCCACTCGTTCGCAAGTTTTACATATTATGTTGTGATAAAATTGTATTAGGCATAATATCTTTGCTGTACAAAGCCCTTCTGGCGCGTAGGCGACCAATACTGTGTAAATGAGTTTCTTTCGGCGTTTCTTCTCAGCAGTGGTCGTTGCGAAACGCTAGTATCGGTAGCTTTTAAACAAAGAACAAAATAATTTAGATATACTCGTAAATAAACATTAGACGTAATGTACACTAAAATTATTGACGTGTAAAAGTACCTGTAAAGGCCTAATTACTGAATAAATATTTGATTTTGATTGGAGTAAGATCTGGCAATCTAGGCGGCCAGGCGATGTCTCAGAATCGACTAATCAATTTATTGGGGATAAGATCTCACAGTAGAGTCATGGTGTCTCAGCCTCTAGCAGTGTGCGGCGTGGCGCCATCCTGCTGAAAACCGTCCACTGAGGCATTTTGATAAACAAATCCACACAAAAGACAAATAAAATTATGTCAAAATTCCCGAACTAAGTTTTTTACTTTTTAAAATATTGGTAAAGGAAATTCAAATTCTGCCACCGGTAGTTCCAGACTGCATAACTCAGATTGCTATCTTATAGTACCAATGTCTGGGTAGGACGGTATTGATCGCTATTACGAGGTTAGTACTACACCCTGACCTTTGATTTTTAGCAATGTCTTTACGACCTTAGGAGTCGCACATAAATTTTTTAAGAGTTTCTTTGTAAAAAGAAGCTGAAATCTTTATACAAAAAAATAGGTATTTGTGTAAAATCAATTTACATATTTGAGTGCGAGAATATGGGTGCTTAAACGCGAAAAATGACCATCACGCATGACACCACGCAGCAGATCCAAGTCTTTCTAAATAGGATATTATTAATTTCACATCAAATAAATAAATCATACCATCAATTTAATCTCATCATTTATATACTTTTTTACATTAATACACAAGCCGAGCGAACGAAGCGAGCGTGCCGCGGCAGCGGCCGGCGAGTGGTTGGAAAGTTCTATCCATTTTACTGCCACAAATATAAATTGCAGTTTGTTTATGTGTATATTTTCAGCTGAGTATTTTGCTGTGCAATCAGTAATTTTGATTTGCGTTTAAATACTACCCTTATTCGTTCAGTAAAACAGATCTGCAAATACCATTAAACAGTATACTAAATTTGATTTATTTAGTGTGCATAATTAGTATGCAAATCAGTATTTTTGGTGAAACTTTAAAATATTTTGTTGAAAAAAAGGGAATATACAGATATATCGATTTAAATACATGCCTTTCTAAATTACTACCTTTGACAGATATTGGGTAGCTTTATTTAATTATTTTTTATTTAATATTTATTGCACAATCATCTAACGATTATAATACAAAAGGTAAATCTTAATGCCTAAAAATATTTCTAACGAACGTCTGTGGCAGTGGAGAAACACCGACCGATCACCAAATAGCGTGTCGCAACTCGCAAATGGACATAGATTGGCCAGACATTCAGTAGGAATGCCACCTCACATTCCGAGACAGGCACTAGAATAGACTCCAAAGGGAAAGATGAAGCGTGGTTTTTTTTATGCTACAGGACGGCAAACGAACAAGCAGGTCACCTGATGGTAAGTGATCACTGCTGCCCATGGACAATTGCAACACCAAGGGGTGTAACAAGAGCGTTAACGGCCTTTCAGGCCCTTCCCAGAAGGTTGAGTCCGGCTCTCTCACTCACCGAACGAAGCATAGAAATGGTGAAGCTACTACTCAGACGTCGATTTTCTGTGAGAGTGTGGAACTTCCCCGGACGAGCCGACCCATTCATGCTACTAGCAAAACTGAGATTTTCCGGTAGGTAGCGTAGCTCTACCACAACTAGTGATGTGCCGTTCCCGTTCCCCAGATTTCAGGGAACGTTGCCGGGAATGTTCCCAAAAAATGGAAATGTAAGGGAAAGTTGTAATTTTATTTATCAGACATATTTTTTATTCCTGTAAATATATTTTACTAACGTACTTAAATGCATCACTTGATATGGTTATAATACAAATATATATTATTAGGTCCTTACATATGAAATTGCCGTTCAGTATCAAAAAAGTGAAACAAGTTTTTTTTTATGAAATTATTATTTAATCAATCGAAGTATGCGCCGTTGTTATCGATACACTTCCGCCATTTTATAGGCAGATCATTGATACCTTTGGAAAAAAAATCCTGGGAGCGAGAGTCTATGAACTGTTTGAAGGCGGTTTTGACTGCCTCATCAGATTTGAAATTTTTTCCTCGTAAAAAGTTATCCAAATTTTGAAAAAAGTGGTAATCGGTTGGGGCAAGATCTGGAGAGTATGGTAGGTGACGCAGAGGTTCCAGTCGCAGCTCCTCTAACTTGGCGATCGTTTGATGTGCAGTGTGTGGTCTAGCGTTATCCTGAAGGAGCAGTGGGCTAGAGCAATTCATCAGTCTCGGTTGTTTAATGGCGAGCTTTTCCATCATTGTTTGCAATTGTTGGCAATACAAGTCTGCAGTAACCGTCTGGCCTGATCTCAAGAAGCTGTAGTGGATAACACCAGCACTGGTCCACCAAACACTAACCAGAATCTTCTTTTTGGTCAGTTTTCGCTTAGGGCAAGGTTTTTCCGGTTCTCCAGGGTCAAGCCATTGTGATGATCGCTTCCGATTGTCGTACAGGATCCATTTCTCATCACAAGTCACGATACGGTTCAAAATCCCCTCATTATTGTGGCGATTAAGCAAAGAAACGCAGCAAGCAACGCGTGTTTGTTGGTTTGCTTCAGTCAATTCGTGCGGTACCCACTTTTCGAGTTTTTTAATTTTTCCGATTTGGCGCAAGTGGATAAGTATCGTTTTGTCACTTACGCCGAAGGCTGCTGCTAATTCAGAAGTGGTTTGAGATGGATCCGCTTCCACTATCGCCTTCAATTCTTCGTTATTCACTTGAGTATCAGGTCGTCCACGAGGCTCATTGTGTAAATCGAAATTTCCAGAACGGAAACGTTGAAACCAAAAACGCACCGTTAGTTCGTTAGCGGTGCCTGGTCCATATACGTCGTTAATTCTTCGAGTCGTTTCTGCAGCACTGGTGCCACGGTGGAACTCGTATTCGTAAATACCGCGAATTTTCAATTTGTCCATAGTTGTAGTTATAGCAATGTTGAAACTCAAACAAATGATGTTAAAACAAATGAAATACGAATTTTAAAACAATATTTTTCTGGCTTTATTTTGAAATAAATTTGAATTTGGAATTCCTAATGAAAGGCAAGATATTTCATTTTAAAGTTGCCAGTATTGAAAATCGGCAATTTCATATGTAAGGACCTAATATATGTTATATGAGTGTGGCCATACATTGGTCCACACTCATATAATAATTTCAGCCATTCCGAATCGCTAATAAGAAGAAGAATACAAATACATATATCCAATATTCCGTAACATTCCCTAGAAATACGGGAACGTTCCGAAATTCCCAAATTCCCCGGGAACGTTCCCAAATTCCCGGGGACGGCACATCATTAACCACAACTAAATGACCAAAGCAAAGGTCAAAGGTGGTCGATCAAAGCAAACCTGACGACGATCAGCAGCAGCAGAATTGCGGAAGTGAAGACAAGCTTGTTGTTCAAGACAGAACGAGATGGAGAAGTACTGTAGCGGCACTCTGCCCCACCCAGGGGAGATTGGACAAAAAGTAAAAAAAGTCAAATATTTGAGTACTTAAAATTAGCCTTCACACGGGTTTCTTTTCAGCTGCAAAAATAGGCAGAAAAGACCAAAATAAGTATTCCATAAAAAAAAATAAGAACTTTTCATCTACTTCTCTCTACTACTATTTCTTTCCCGTTTTTACAGATCTTATAATATGGATGGAACTTACCTCCGCCATTTTGTTGACAAAGATACGGGAACCGCCAAATGTTTCCTAGCCCGACAGAATACCCGATGATGGACAAGAAGAACTGAAGTTTCCCGGACCACGCCGCCCTATCTTCTCCTGGATCAGGCCGCTGAAGGGACCCCCTGGATCCTTGCAACACTATGGTCACCCCATGAGGCCGCTCTGACCCATCAGCGCGGGTATTCAAAGGCGCCAACTCATGCCCGTTTCGTGGCCCAATCGGCTCTGCTTTCGCCGCCATCTTCGATTCTCTATTCAAACTTTTCAAAGGCAATTTTAATTCCGATTCCGAAGGCAAAGTCTATTGACGTTTTTACTTTTAATTTCAGAACTTTTTAGAGCTATGATGTCTACTTAAAATTATTCCTTTTATTGTCTATTAAGTCAAAGAAATTTCAATTTAACGAGATTTTTCGAGTGGTAACAGTTACCTATAAATATGTTTATAATATTTTATACTATGATTGGTGTATTTCGTAGTCATACGTGAAATACCGTATTGCGTCTTTTTTGACAAATTCCACCACTTCTACGTAGGTCGTGGTTCTTTGCAGCAGTTTTTGGCGTAGTTTTAGTGAATCTCCGAAGACGTAGGGAGCGTCTCTGTGCATATGAGTGGATTTATTCTACTTTGACTAGGCAAATGACATTTTATTAAGGAGTTTTAAATTTGGAATCTATTTTGTTCTTAATTTCTATTTGACAGACCGTTCCATTGTGGTGTGGGCTTCTTTCTGAAACAAAAGAAAGGAAGAAAATTATTCATTTGTTTTTGACGTGACAACGTCTTAAATTAGGTTGCGGCTGGGAGTCACTTATGAAAAAGTGTAACGCTCGGTAACGTTACGATGAGTCACCGAACGAGAGAGAGGCCCGCCGAATGCCTTGCGTCTCTCTCCCACTCAACTATGATCGGTCTGACGTTGTCACGTAAAATCTTCGCCCGTAAAACCGACTTTACAGGCAACCATTTTTTTTTAACAATCTACTCCCAATTAAAGGCACAGAAGACAGTAGAGGACTTGCCTCGAACTTCGAGCTAACTATCTTTATTCGTTTTGGGAACTCTTCTAGAAAGCCAAGAGCTTGTATAAAACTACACGAGACCCACATACCTATCACTGATTTATCCCGTTTAGTTATAGCTATCTCCATAAAAACGTCACTTACGCAGTCGCTTGCTAGTTCTTATTTACTTTCGACAGACCATACGGAAACTTGGTAAAGATAATTAAAAATGCCTTGGTGTGTGATAAAATACATTAAAAATAATTCAACAACACGACAAAGTAGAAATAACTTTCCATCGGTAGGTAACCACATTTTATTGTTAGAAAATTAGTCAAAAAAAAGTCAAAAGTTTTCAAAAGTCAAAAGTTTTTATTCAATGTAGAATAAATATATCACTTATTGAAGGTCATTATTTTTAATTATTTTTAGTGCAAAAGCTACCGATACTAGCGTTTCGCAACGACCACTGCTGAGAAGAAACGCTGAAAGAAACTCATTTACACAGTATTGGTCGCCTATGCGCCAGAAGGGCTTTGTCAGTTTACAAAGATATTATGCCTAATACAATGTTATCACAGTGTAACATGTAAAGCTTCCGAACGAGTGCCAAATCCAATTTACAGAAATAAGTAACACTAAATAGTCCGAGCTGACCAGTCCCTACTGGCGGCACCCGTTCACGAGTTGACGCGTGGTTCAGCCATCGCTGAACTCAACCATATTAGAGGGAATCCAGTGACCCGACCCACGACGCCACCACCAGTCTGGACATTTTAGTGAACATGTCAGGCTCGGGCTCACCGACCTTACCAAGAGGGAATACTAGGTTAATTTGTCTGTCACCCATTGATCGCAGTCCTTACATATTTTACAATAAGAGGTCTACATGAGCTAGAAATGCTCGAACACATTAAAACCATTTGTTTCAGTCATATTTTATCATTATAGTGAGGAAGACGTAAGCTACGCTACTTCCAAGAGTTTTTATCAGAGAAGTAGTCATTTACATGATAATACGCTTTTTTTAATAATTGTTTTTTAACGGCAGACTTAAACTTGGATAATGGCAACGCTACTATAGTGTCTGGAATTTTATTATAGAGGCGCACTCCGAGACCCATAAAAGATTTTTTTGTTTTTTCTTACCGCAAAGCTGAGGTAGCTAATTTATTTTTAATTCCAGTGTTATAACTATGATTATCACAATTTTTCTTATATAAATGTAGATTCTGACGCACATACATAATGTTCGCATAGATGAATTGTGAAGGCAGAGTCAAAATATTTATGTCTTTAAATAATTCTCTAAGAGACTCTCTAGCACCTAAATTATATATAAGTAGATCTAATAGCGCGTTTTTGAAGAACGAATATGGTATTTATAATAAATAAATAAATAAATGTCTGCAGCGTTACCCCATAGCAATATTCCATAGGACATGGAAGACTATGGAAGTAACTAAAATATACAAAACGCACTGTATCAACGTCAGTTATCTGTCTAATTCTCCTAACAGCGTAGGCCGCAGATCATTGGCCGCAGAGCTAAGTTTCCCAGCAAATTTTTAATATGGGCACCCCATTGCAACTCGGAGTCAAGAGTTATTCCCATTTCAAGAGTTATTAAATTCGTATATGATCACCGATCAAATATTACTAAAGTATATTTGATAAATGGTATGATACAATTCACGCCGCCATATATTCGAAAATAGAACAGGGGCCAATGTTTGAGATAGCTGGCCTATATTCTATGTCAATGAATCTTAGTGACTAAAGCAACATAGGTAGGTATGCTAAACAGAAGCAGAACTAAAGCAACTTTTTTTTTATTAGAGATTTGAGTGCGTTTGACCTCTACCTAGCCTGATGGGAAGCTATGATGAGGTCTAAGGTGTAACACGCAGACTCAAAAAATGCTTATTCACTCTTGCCTTGAAATTTTTTATAATTACAGTGTTTGATGCAGATATTCATTTCAGATAGGCATCAATGCAGCATTCTTGGCGGAATGCCTGCATAGCAAGCTTTAGGCAGTGTGCCAGTACTTTCTATTGAACGAGGGTGAAATCGCATTTTATGTTCAAGACATTGGTATTTTTAATCGCTTACTTTATATACTTAACTGACAGCCTCCATGCTCCAGTGGTCAAGGTGCCTTGTGGTCCGGAGGTCGTGAGTTCAAATCCCACTGGGAAGCATACTTTGTGATAAGTTCCAGTCTGGTTAGGATATTGCAGGCTTGAATCACCTGATAATCAGGTGATTCAAGCCTGCAAAAAGAAAGATGATTCCGTGCTTCAGAAGGCACGTTAAGCGGTTGGTCCCGAACGCCATCTAGCACTTGTACCTATCCTAGGATTGGTTCTGGTCTACTCTTTGGGTTGCGGAGGTCAGACGGTAGTCGCTCTGTGTAAAAACCAGTAACCTCGTCAAATCACCTAGGTTAGGTAGCGGACCCCGGGCTCTGAAGCGTAACCGCTGACGATGCAACCGGGAATACGTTTGGATGATGAAGACCTATTTTTGGTATTTCTTTTTGTAAAACGATTTTTTCCTTGGTCTGTAAATTTTATTCAAGCTGATTACATTGCACAAACAAAAAAACGGCCAAGTGCGAGTTAAACTCGCGTGGAGAGGGTTCCGTACAATTGATTGAATTCTTTTAGGTTTTCCTGTAATTTACAAGCAATGAACTATATTTTGTACTTTTTTCAGAATTTTAGGCCCAGTAGTTTCGGAGATCAGGGGGGATGGTCAATTTTCGTCTTCTTTCATGAATAAAATCAAAACTATTCATTTTACAATATTAACAAAATATATTTGAGATCCTCATAACAAGCCCTTTCATTTGATATATGACACAGTAAGGTTTGCAAAACTTTTTTTTTAATTTCCTAATTTGTCCCCCGAAAATTACCCTCATTTTAAAAAAAAAATTATTTACTTTGCACATATGTGTTTGGGTCGTAGGATTACAACATTCTACCAAATTTCACCTGATTCGGTCCAGGAGTATTGGAGCAAATTGGCTGTGACAGACGGACGGACAGACAGACGCACGAGTGATCCTATAAGGGTTCCGTTTTTTCATTTTTATCCTTCTTTATCGCTAATGAAATCTTTTAGATTAGTCACATAAGACAGTACAGAAGTCCATCTAAACAAGCTAAACTCGTGCCAATAAAAGGCGCCAGTATAATAATGCAGAAGGCACCTATTTTTGAATATTATATAGGTATATGTTTTTTTGGTGCAATAAAGTGTTACTTACTTACTTACTTACCTAAGTCTTACTTACAAAAAATATAGTAACTGTTGTCCTATTCTATTTGTTGTTTGCGCGGTATTTTTATGTCAACGTCAACCTGGCCCAGGATAATTGAAAATAAACTTCGCCGTCTTTGTTTTTCATTATTTTATTTCGGATAAACATACGGATAAGGTGAAATGGTCATGTATCAACTAAATAAATATTAGACACAACTGTGTCTAATATTACATATATATTAGATATATATAAACATCGTGTTAATGAAAGAACGCAAAACCTCTCACATGGGCTAAGGTACCATCTGAGAGGTTTTGCGTTCTTTCATTAACACGATATATATAAATAAATAAATAAATAAATATAAATATATAAGGACAAATCACACTGATTGAGCTAGCCCCTAATATGTCGCAGTTGAATGGTATAATCCGCTAATTCACTAAACCTCTAGCTGTTTGGCATTACAGCTTGGTTTTGTAAAACAGCCGAATATCGGCACACACATGCGGCGGCGGCAGATACACAGAGACATAAATATACACAGACACGTCAAACATATAACACCCCTCTTTTTTGTCGGGGATTAAAATACTGGTCCCCAATAACTCTAAATGCATAAAATTGTTTCAATACGAAAATAAACTAAAGATGAATACCAAGCAGAAGTGGCGCCCTCATTTGAAATAATTTGTTAACTCGTAAATATGCTAAAAATTTCCATATTTAAAAAAAATAATGCATAAAATTGTTTCAATCCGTCCAAACAGTCTTTTGAAATCGGTAAAACAAATGAGACCCATTTTAGAAAGGATTATAAATCAGGGGTGCCAACCGTCAGAGGCGTCGGCCCTTCTCTGTAAGTGTGTCAAGGCCACCAGCCCCCCAGGACCGAGGGCTTTGAATTCCCTTTGAAGGGATCGTCTGGGCTCGTTCTAAAGGCGTTTTGTTAAGCAATTGGGTTGTTTGATCCCATTTTTTGATGTGTGCGTTTGTAGAGACTGAATGATGAGATGATCAAAGATATTTCTTTCCTGGATTAGCTAGGAGCGTTTGCCCAACGTTGGGACAAATATGGCTCGTGATAATAATATGATAATGGATTAGCTAGACTTACGTCCTACCTACGTATATATCCCAATCTCAATCTAAATTTCCCAGAAAGGAACTTAAACTTAAGGCCGTACCTGAATTTTCCGGGGTCCAGTGCTGCCCCCATTTAAAATAAATCATTTCAAAGAAAGCGGAGACATTATTTAAAATTTTGCTACTACCAAGTCCTAGAATACCCTTCAAAGTATTTTATGAACTACTGTTTACAGTTTATAATGAGAACGTTAAGCTTTACTACGCACATTGGCCAAAAGTGGCCGTTTTTCGCAAATGTGCGTAGTAAAGCTTAACGTTCGCGCGTTCTCACTTTAAACTGTAAACAGTAGTTCATAAAATACTTTGAAGGGTTATCTAGGACTTGGTAGTAGCAAAATTTAAAATAATGTCTTCGCTTTCTTTGAAATGATTTATTTTAAATGGGGGCAGCACTGGACCCCGGAAAATTCAGGTGCAGCCTTAAGAATAACTTAAAAGTTCCTTAACGTAGAAAACTCGTTCCGTGACAATTCTACAGGAACTCCATATTTTTCCGGGATAAAAAGTACCCTAAGTGTTAATCCAGTTCATAAATTATCTACATGCCGAAATTCATTACAATCCGTTAAGAAGTTTTGGCTTGAAAGCGAAACAAACATCCATACATGGATCCTTACAGAAATTAATATTATTGTAGTATATAGAACGTGGAAGGGACATACAATTGTACCTACCCGTAAAAAATCGAACCACGGTCTATACTAGATCATTACAGTATAATGAAATTAAAATAACAGCCAAAAAACAAAAAAATCGGCATTTCCATACAAAAGTGTGCAGCCGCCCGTGCGATTTCTATGGGAATGTCGGATTTTTTTACTATTACTTCAATTTAATTATACTTTAGTGAGCTAGTATAGACCGTGGTTCTAATTATAACGGGTATGTCTCTTCCACGTTGTATATAATATTGAGGGATGGTCAATCAAAGCCACTTAAGTCATTAGGTATAAATATTTAATAAGATAGCCCTTTCATTGAAAGTTGACTGACCGGCCAGACAGGCAGTTGTTGTGGCTTACGAATGAATAGCAAACACACAGCTAAAATTACCTACATTATGACATATCGATCTGATGGCCGAGTGACCCCGAGAATGGCTTCTTATATCGATGGCTATTACCAATGCTATCGAGACACCGACGTTTACGACTATGGACGTTTGACGATGAGGCTTAATGTATTTATGGAGGAAAAATACAGTACCTACTTTCGTTCTTATGAAATTGCAACAAAATAAATAAATATACAGGATGACTGGTAACTAACGCATAACCTTTGTGGTGCAAGTTCAGTCCATGATACTGAACTACTTTCCATAAAAACCATAATAGAAAAATTAAAAAAAGAAAAGTTTGTCTTTCCGTACAAAATCCATTTGGCTGAGTGCTGATGATATGTATCGGAAGTCGTTTTTTTTTTTCGATATTTGTTTTTATGGAAAGTAGTTCAGTATCATGAATTGAACTTGCACCAAAAAGGTTATGCGTTAGATACCAGTAACCCTGTATAGGGACGAATCAATTAACAGATTGAACTGGCAAAGTTTGTTTTTAGAGTTCCGTAGCCCACAAGGAACCCTTATAGTTTCGTCATGTCCGTCCGTCCGTCTGTCTGTCCGTATGGGCCCGTACTCCGCCGCTACTGCACCGATTGTCACGAAAATTGGTAAAGAGATAGATATTGAAGTTCCAAAAGTTGGTTCTTAAAATTATGAAAAAATGTTTTTTTTTTTCACTTTTCGTTGTATGGGAATTTAAAAATAAAATTGGACTAACCCCAACGCGTGGGGTATCGTTGAAAAGGTCTTTTAAAATGCAACAAAAACTGCTTTGAAACTATATAGATCAAACCCACCAGTCTTGAGATAATCTAATACAAAGTTAAAATTTGAGGTGTCTCCACACCGTAACTTTTGAAATATTACTAAAATAATTCTGAAAAAAATGTGGTATATACCTCAAAGTATGTACTTTCAATTAAAACTATAGCGGTCTCGGTATCATAGATAGTTATTTTATAATACGTCATAAATCGTAAACCGCAATTTACCTTTAGAACTTTTATATTATGTTACTTGCTGCTACGGAACCCTTCATGGGCGAGTCCAACTCGCACTTGGCCGCTTTTATTTAACTTTCGTTAGGTATGGAATATTAACTGCAATACTATATTTAATACATACATAATATCACGTCTTTATCCCTCCTAATTATGGGTTTTGCAGCCAGTGGCGTAGCGTAGTGGGGGCGGCAGGGGCGACCCGCGCGGGACTTTTGGAGGGCGGCAAAATTTCACAATAAATAAATATGATCTTATATGAACGATTTTATATTTTTGTCGCACCTGCGATTCAGGCCGAGTGAAATGAGCACGAAAATCGGGGAAACCCCCCCCCCCCCCTTTTTTTTTAAAGAATTTAACAAATTCTACCTATTAGCGAGTTTATAATTATTTTCAATTTACAAAAACCCTTTCTTTAAATTAATGTTTTATAATGAGATTGCCCATTGTAGCAACATCGCCTGTACTCACTTGCATGGATTACACGTATTTCATTTTGTGCTTGATTGCTTATGAATAATATTCAGCAAGAATGACTTCTATCATATAAATAATAGTTTTAAATATAATATTGAAATAATTAAAATACAAAAACGAGGGCGGCAAATTGTTTTCAGCTCTGCGGTGCCAGCGATGGCTGACACCCACGCCACAGGATAAATAATACTAACGTACAGAAGGCTCACTTAGCAAAGAAATTCAAAGAAATATCTACTCAATGTGGCTATGTAGCGATATGGTTTAATTTAGCTCACGTCAGAACTTGGCACCTATTCGTAAAGATACCTAGACATCCATTGCAAGCCAATTTCATTCCTATTATTCTGGACAAACGATTCGTATAACTATCTTTGGTATAACTGAATTTACCACCCGGAGGGGCCGCCTGCGCGCATAGTAATAATGTAGGTACATTTTCGATACCTAAACGGGGAGTGACACAGGCCTGCCCTCGCTACGCCAATGCTTGCAGCTACAGACAGAGCCCAGGGCTGCAAGAACCAAAGGCCACTTTTAGCGTGATGGTGGGCAGGAAGAATAGTGATAGGTTGTTTGCCGCATTGCCTAATAGCATGATTCGTCGTTTCGCCCAGTTTCCGATCGACTTTTAGGATCTGCACAGGAAGAAAAGCAGCTGGTACATTCTTAGTAAACTGTTCCTTTTCTCCCACACCAGCATGTGAATATATTTTATAATAAATACTATACTAAATATATACAGGGTGACTTTTTAAACACCAGCCAAATTTTTGGAGCAAGTTCAGTCCATGATACTGAACTACTTTCTATAAAAAAAGTTATTAAAAATTGATAAAAATTTTTCGTCCTTCCATACAAAATCCGTTTGGCTAAGCGCTGATTTGTATGGGAAGGCAAATTTTTATTTTAGTTTTTCGTTAATTGTTTTTATGGAAAGTACTTCAGTATCATGGACTGAACTTGCTCTATAGTCTTGCTAAATAGTCAACCTGTATACGCCATTGTGTATTGCTAAATAAACGTTTGTGAGTTTGGAGGTTTGTTAGGCCTACTGTCCACGTAGACCGCACATTATGATTTATTTATTTTATTTACTCAAGTACACTTGGAAAATTAACAAACATACACATAAAAAAATCAGTCCGGGGCACTGGTCCAACTGCTCAGTCCAATTAATTGGACCATGGGCCTTCAGTAGGGGCAGTTGTCCAACTTTAAAAAAAGTTGGACCACAGCACCTTTAGAGTTCCGCTGTCCAATTTATATAAAAAAACCGGCCAAGTGCGAGTCGGACTCGCGCACCGAGGGTTCCGTACAAACCTGCAAGGTTTACAAAGTTCGTTCATTACGACAAGTAAGTTTAAAATTATTAAAAAAAAATATATTATGTGATGTAACTAAAAATTTATGGTTTTCGTATTTTTTCCTTTATCTATGCTATAAGACGTTGCTTCGTACCAAATTTCAAGATTCTGAGTTCACGGGAAGCACCCTGTAGGTTTTGATTCCCTTGCAAGTGTCGAAAATTTGCGGCATAAACGGCTGTATCTTTTGATTGCGTTGGCTTAGAAGTTTTATTTTTTCACAGCTTCAAGGGACAGTAGACCTGAGTAATTGATATAAATTTCAGCTTCATACCTCCACGCGTTCCTGAGAAAAAGGGTCTTGACAGACGGACGGACGGACGGACAGACGGACAACAAAGTGATCCTATAAGGGTTCCGTTTTTTCCTTTTGAGGTACGGAACCCTAAAAATAACTTAATAAGGAAAACATAGTAATTAGATGCTACTTATTTCTAAAGAAATTTCTTCCAGTAGACCCGCGAGAGGAAATGGGAAAAAAGGGGTAATTGAAACCTACAATACAAAACTAAATAAATAAATAGACAAGTTACATACCTACACAAATATACTTACATAAATACATAAATAAATATATATTCATAAAGCATATATATAATAAATAGATATATTAATATTTCTAAATATATTAGGATGATAAATACAGGTAGTGATCTTTTACTCGTTTCTTGAACGTCGTTATGGTTTTAGACTCGAATTTTCGTTGGTAGCTGATGTGCACGCTATCGTCAATTGTCGATTGCTTGCATCTTGCTTGCATTTTACGTTTAAACAATCATTCTGTGTCCACGCTGCCGCGCGCACCGCACGACGAACGCAAGACGACAGCGGACGCGATGGTGCCGCTCCGTGGACACAGAATGATTGTTTCTACGTAAGAGGTAGGTTACACGATCATTCTGGCATCAGTCAAGTCCATCAGTCTGATCAGAATGATTGTGTAACCAGCTGAATGACAGACTGATGGTTCGGACTGATGAAAATTAAAATTGTTTTAAATGATGAAATACTGATGGGAGACTGATCACGTAACCCGCTCGTATCGTTCTCGCGTCAGTCAACGTAATTTAGTTACTTTAATACACACCGTACACCAATGCACAATTGTACATAAGGTTCATTATAGCTCTTTGCCGTACACGTACTTTTTATCAGTCTGCTTGACCGTGTAACCGTGAAAAACATCCATCATTATGGCGTCAGTCACGTCATTGCAGACTGATGGACTTGACTGATGCCAGAATGATAATGTAACCTATCTCTAAAATGCAAGCAATCGTCAATTGACGATAGCGTGCGCATGTAGTGCGGTCTACGTGGACGTAGGCCTTACTTACAAATCTGTATATACTACTAGATAAAGAAAGTCCTTTAATTTGTACGAAAACCTGGCGTGTCAATTTTCAATACAATATTTAATAATAAATTCACTTACAAACGGAAGGAATCTTTTTTATTACTTCCTTCAACGTTTTTCGACGAGTTTAATGGCAAATTTAGGTATTTTAAAGTCAAGAGCTCAATTCGATCTAATGAATTGACATACATAGTCCGAGAGCTGGCACGAATTTTTGGGTAGGTATTTGAGGCAAGTTGAAAACTTGTCACATACCTCTCCTATTATATCCCAACACGGAACTGCAGACCTGGCTGGTGAGTAGCGGAGCTAAAGCAACCTATAAATTTTTAAAGGTTTTTTTTGACGTGACATGCCAACGTCTAATAACTCGATACTACGGGCTGCATGCACGAAAAAGATGACGTCATTGTCCCGTTACGCTCATTGTCGCGTTCCGCAAGCGAGAGCGCGGCACGAACGAGAGAGAGAATAAATACTTTTAAACTATCGCGTTGCATTATTATTAAATTAATGCATACGGGAATTAACGCGAAACGTACCTTTTTTTTATTTATTTTGCTGACGTTTCGTTCGGGTTTCACCGAACGTGGTCCCAGCTTGACTCAAGCAAAATAAATAAAAAAAGGTACGTTTCGCGTTAATTCCCGTATGCATTAATTTAATGAGAGAGAGAATGTTTGACGTTGTCACGTCAAACTACCGTCCGTAAACCGACTGTAAAGACAACCAATTTTTTTTTTTAAAAACGTATGAGGCAATATGCATTTTTTATATGTTGTAGTTTATAATTATAGTTATATGTTTAAAGAATAAAAAAATCAATAAGCAAGACGATTTGGTCGGGGCTTTGATATTGCCAGGCGCGTGCATAAGTATTTTTCAAAAATATATAAAAAAGGTTTTTGAGGCAACTTGAAATTTTAATATGGTATTACTTATAACTGAAAAATAAGATTCTCTAAAAGACAGGTCATTTTGATGGGACTTTCTACCTGCCAGGTCAATCTAAATAAATCAAAATGGTTTAGCCCCGCTACGCGCCAGCCAGGTCTGCAGTTCCGTGTTGGGGTATAATAGGAGAGGTATGTGACAAGTTTTCAACTTGCCTCAAATACCTACCCAAAAATTCGTGCCAGCTCTCGATCTAACACGGACGAAAGAGTGACGATCCTAAATAAAGTCAATATGACGTCAGATCGACACGCAAATTCATGCCCCATTCATGTCATGACATTCCATGGTCTGTGGCCTTACTGTACAATACAATAACGTTGACGTTGACACATCACATAAGTATATTTCTAAATTATTACTTTATACGGGCAATCGATCAGTCGGTAAGGTCAGAGTCTGTGATCCAAAAGTTCATAGTTCGAGTCTCGGTAGATCGATAATGTTTTAACCCCTGCCGAAAAAGAGGGATGTTATAAGTTTGACCGTGTCTATGTATCTGTGTGTCTATCAGTTGTATCATAGCTCCTAAACGAGTAGACTGATTTAAGGCGAAGATATAGGCAAATGGCCTTGAAGTGTGAAATAAATTGTTAACTCGTAAATATGGTGTTAATTTCCATATTGCTCTACGTCATGCACTAGATAGCCCTTTAAATTATTTTATGAACTGCCGTTGAAACTATTATTGGTGATCCGTCTAGCTTTAAAACTTGCCGTGGCCACTTTTGGCGGAGGCAAGTTTTAAAGCTAGACGGACTAATGTAAATACTTTCAACGGTGGTTCATAAAATAATTTAAAGGGCTATCTAGTGCATGACGAAGAGCAATATGGAAATTATCTCCATATTTACGAGTTAATAATTTATTTCAAATGAGGGCGCCACTTCAAGGTCATTTGCCTATACCTTCACCTTAAAGATAAGGCATGGGCGATATTAGAATAGGTACCTACTAAACAAAAAATATTTGAAAACAGGCGCTCTACCAGTCTCTACCTACCTAAAAAGATCTATAAACATAGGTATGTACCCCGTCTTACTGTTTTACACACTTTTTTCATGTACCTATCTATGACGTTACGACGTGGTATTTCATAAAAATCCCATGCATAATGTTTGTTTTGACGATTAGAAAAAAGTATCTCATTATTAAGCACTACCAAACAGCACAAGAAGTTTATCAAACACCGTCACGTGGCTCATACACGTGTACCAATCCAGGAATAGTCCTGACCTTCCTTCATGCCTTTCACAGCGCATCCCTGCACCCCCGATCCGCGCATAATCAATAACACCTAGGAATACGTAAAATAACCTCCATGCTCCTAACCTGTGCGAATAAACATGGTAAAACTAGTTAAACCTCCTTTTGGATAAACTTAAAACAGGATAGTTCTGAAATAAATTATAAAATATCACTGGCCGTAAAGAACGCCAATAACGAATTCAAGTTTAAAAATAAATCCGGAGATAATGGGCTTAAAAAAGAAATAACTGAAAAAACACACAATTGTACCTATGTACTCAATTTAATTTAGAATTAAATTACAAAAATAAAACTTTTAATTATTAATAAAGTAACAATAAGTAAGAAAAATATACTTACACTTCAATAATGTTAAATCCGTCAATTCCGGTATCATTAAAAATCTGTATTTGTATTTACGAACGATAAATATTACTGGCCTTAAACAGCGCACTACTTTTATTTTTCACGATAATTTTCAAATTCGGAATCGCGAGCGCGATCATCCGCGAATAGTGTGCTGCACTGACTGCCGACATCGACAACGTTTAGGGAGGAACGCTTTCATTGAAAATTATATCGATAAATTTTCAAAATCAACATCAATATAGATTTAAGAACTTAAGGAACGATAGACAGGAAAGTTAAATACCTAATAGATGTATACTACAGATTTATGAGAATTTAATTTAGATACAACGACATTACTGCTAAAAAAATATACCTCCAACCTTGATTTATGAATCCCTTAGGTAACCAATTTTTCATGATACGGCAGATATGATACCGGATAATAAACAGTCTTCCATCAACTTCGCCCGCTTTGTTTATACACGCAAAAGTTACGAGATAAAACATTACATAAATGTACTTAAAACAAATTAATCTCATAGGTACCTAATAATAATACGTACTTGTACTTCTATGGAGGATTTGAGGAGCTCGGTGACTCGGTGGGGATAAGCCTTGCTAGCGCTTTCGTAAGTTAAGCAACCCCAGGCGTGTTTCACATTTGGATGGGTGACTACAAGTGGCACAAAAATATTTCGAGAATTCTCCATGCTTCGGAAGGCACGTTAAGCCTATTAATCCCGGCTGTTATCATTGTAAGGTAGTCGTCAAGCTATGTCAGATGCTTTAAGGCAGCAAAACATCTGCCACCAGTGTTGGCCACTTGTACCTACACCACAGAATACATAAGAGTCTACACACGAAAAAAAAGCAATACCGGATAATAGGTCACTAGAACGACAATGAAAAATCTGGATTTTCCAGCTTACAATGGAGAAATTAGAAATATTTAAATTATCAATTTAGCTAATTAATTAAGCGAAACATATCGAATTCGTAAAGGTCGTTGTATTTTACTTTTCTTATTCAAGAAATTATTAACCTAATACCTAGTAAATCATATAAATATACACAAAATTCTTGTGATAAAATGTGGAAAAATCTGGCGTGCCCCGAATGTCGAAAAGTTGGTACAAGAAGATCCTTGATTTAACAAGAATTTTAATTAGGTTGTAGGAACATTTACAACTAACGAAATATTTTATTTCAGTACTTTTAATGAAAACATTTTTAACTATCTACTGTACCGAACCGTTTAGAGGCTATTTTAAGTATAAGTTGTGTTATTACCTAATATATAAAAGAACACACATACTAACGATATTATCACGCACACCATAGAACATATAACTTATTGGAATTTCATTTTGTGCATTTTTAAGTTATGTACATATAGAAGTAGGTAAATACTTCAATAAAAAATCTTTGTTCATAAACCGTTCGAAATCATCTTTTTAAATTTTATACCAACCAAGAGGATTTTTTTTACATATTTTTGGCCTATCCCACTGCTGGGGATACAAGACCTAGAGAATAGTAAAAAAAAAATACAGTTCTTTCATATGTAGTCATCGATGATGTCGTCAAGGAATAAGAAGTGATAAGCATCCCTACGTCTGACGTCATGAAATTAGGGGACATGCGCGGAAATATCCGCCATTTTATTTTCCCTCGGCTTTTCCCGTACAACTTCGGCAAAACTCGGCATGTCTAGTCATATGCAGGGAAAAGACAGATTAAAATGTCGTTATTTGAAATGGTAGAAATTTGAACCTTATTCCTTTTTATTAAGGGTGTTTAGAAAGACGTTAGAGATATGGATTGTGATGCAATAGGTTTTCAGTGAATTTGCGTCTAATTTTATTTGGCCTTGAAGGGGTGGAAAAAGGGCAATAGAATTGCACATAGATTTATTTTACTAAAATTCTCATACATAGTTGCAGGAATGTAGCCATCTGAGGTAGCCATATAGGTATTGGTCGGTCTCAAATCATCGTCGTAGTTATATCGTGTGGTTCCCGGCAGAGTAGAATAGGACTACTCCAAATCTTTCCGTGGATGTCGTAGAAGGCGACAGGCTACAAACACAAGCTAAAAAAAGCTCATAAACATCAGTGAGACCTCTCCAATCCGTCTGGACAGCGCGGAGAGTGTAGGCCAAATCCTCTGGCTGCTGTGGCATATATATGGCTCTGGTAGTACAGAGGGTCGTGCTCTTGCAGTGGAGACTAAAAAAAGACCTGATTATGATGATAAAATCGTCGTCTATACCTCTTTTCATTGCTGGACTTAAGGTCTCTCCCAATGATCTCCTAACCGAAAAGAACATGTACGTACAACCGCAGTTCTGACTGTAGAATGGCGGGTGTAAATATTTAATTATATATCTTTTAATCAAAAGAAGTACTATGGATTCCACTAAGGGTACACTGAGGTACACTACAGTCACCAACTCACCACCTTCCTGTAGAAAAGCAGCTCAATTATGTGATTTACACCCGTGGTTCTAACGCACATTATAAAATCGTTGCCTATAGATAACACTTCTGTTCGGTCTCTGTTATTACGAATTAAAAGTTTGACACTCAACTGTGCTACTTCGGAGCCTGGGGTGCGCTTTCCCGCTTTTTCTCCCCCAAATATAACATGCATGTCAATGGTCACCCAAGGATGCCAAAGACCATGCAAAATGGAGAAGAAATAGCCGGAACAGTTTAAATGATTTACGACCGACCGCCTGTCTGACGTCAACCCTCTTTGGGAATGTATTTGTGCGAAAAGTTTTATAACCGGCCGCCACCCGACGTTAACCCTCCTTGGGAATGCAATTATAGCACGAGATGTTAGTGCTTATCCTTTAGTCGCCTCTTACGACATCCATAGGAAGAGATGGAGTGGTCCTATTCTAATCCGGAATCACACAGGGTAGATACCTAGAGCTGTAGTCCACATCATAATGTGATAAATGTAATAAAAAATAAACAACAAATATATCAAACATAGCTAAGAACTCGCTCGATTCAAAATTACCTATAAAAAAATAAAGTTAATTTGTTAAAAAAGCATGCATACCCTCAGCGCGCCACAAAGGCCGCGTCTTTGAAAAAGTCGACGCCGCTTTGTCGGAACGCCGACGGTATTCAACCAATGGAACGAATAGACTATACAATCAGAATCGCTGCATCCATTCAGGAGTCAGACTTATGACACCTCTCTTTTTGCATCGGGGCTTAAATAGAAGACAATTTAATTGTAATATTTAATTATTATACTGCTATGTAGTTATTTCTTCTTTATGAACAGCTATCATGTGTCATATTTCTTCCGTTATATAGTATGTTGTAATAAACAAATCATCTCGAGCTATAACCGCTATCGAGAGTGACATATCCGTCCCTCTATCTATGTACCTAGGTATCTTTATAAACTAAATACTTTGGTATAATTATA
Source organism: Acrobasis repandana (assembly GCA_963576875.1). Taxonomy (NCBI): domain Eukaryota; kingdom Metazoa; phylum Arthropoda; class Insecta; order Lepidoptera; family Pyralidae; genus Acrobasis; species Acrobasis repandana. Next base: position 9,969,917 of record OY756238.1, read on the forward strand.
AACTTACTTACCTATTTTTTCTACTTGTACTTAGGATTACCAGAGCGCCTAATAGAGTCCGTAAAAATACTATCTTTTTTTGTTTATAATTATTTTTTATAAAATACTTATTTACAGAAATTTCCTTAAAAATGAAAGACACAAAATCGTGGTGTTTCGCAAGGGGAATTCATTATTTATTGCTGCATATTTTTTAACAGAGCCTTTTTTAATCAAAACAGTGCGGTAACATTGAATCTGCACGTTCGTCTTACGACGCTAGACTAGGACGTGATGCGCTAAATTGACAAAAAAAACAATTACGAATGAAATAGTTACATTTCCTAATGCACATCACGTTACGTTACGTCACTGATAGTTATTACAAGCGGCTGTTTGTTATACAGTGTGTTCGGCCGTCGGTGTCATAGCGCCTTAATTAATGTTATGATGATATTAATATACGGCATTTTTACCGACAAATAACCCATCAGAGTTTAGGTAAGTAGGTACTTACTTAATTTTTCTTTTAAGGCCCCGTCAGTTCAGAGCCAAGAATACTGTGAGTGTTTTTGAAAACTCATTAAAATAATACTGTTTACTTATTTCTCAAACCTTTTACATAGGAATCCATACAATATCAAAAACACGACTGACCATTTCTGGCTTGATAGAAATTTAGAGGTACTCGTATATGCTTGTGATTATTGCGCATAGTATTGCGAGCTGTGAACTCATCTCGCTTTAATTATTTTTCCACTGAAGGCACCGATGACTTGAGACTTTATACCTATGGGTATTATGGATATTGATTAATGGCTTGACCATCGATTAAGTACATAGTACCTCGCTGGACTTGACACTGTATACCTACCTATGGGTATTATAGTAGAAACTCAAATTCAAAAAGTCAGAGTTTAACATTATCCCAATCCCATCCCAATCCCAATCCCAATCCCAACTTCCCAACTAATATTATAAATGCGAAAGTGAGTTTGTATATTTGTTTGTTTGTTTGTTACCTCTTCACGCTTTATCTACTGAACCAATCTTCTTGAAAATTCGCATACACATAGTTAGGAGTACTGAGAAGGACATAGGGTACCTTTCATCCCGGAAAAAAAAATGTTTCCGTGGGATACGCTAGCGAAGCCGCGGGCAAAAGCTAGTATTATCATATTTTGCTTGTCGTTAAGGACCTCTAAAAGCAATGGAACTCAGGGAATAGTTTTACCTACTTAGTGTGTACAATTTGTCGATAGTAAGGTCTTGGAGGGCAATCTAGCGAGTTCAAGACTGTGGGTGTCTAGGTTAATTGATTGCGGCATCGGGCTCCATCATCAGAATTAGTCACAGGCCCTGTTCTGTTATACCGTAGTTGCCTTGGCCTTGAGTCAGTCGTACGTATAGTACTTATTCCTGAGACTTATTCTTATAATGACTCTTCCATGCCAGTTTTGGTACGAAGTAAAAGAAATATCAAACGTTTGCTACGTATATTTTAGTTAAAATATGGTTTGACTCAGTGGCGTAGCGTGGGCATTCGCCGCCGGGGCCGATCAGTAAATTTACCGCCGCCGCCCCCCGTTTCTATGCCGCCCGGGGCCATGGCACCCCTCCCCCCCCCTCGCTACCGACCCTATTACTGAGACTCCGCTGTCTGTCCGTCTGTCCGTCTGTCACAGGACTCTATCTCTTGAACCGTAATAGCTAGACACTTGAAATTTTTACCGATTATGTATTACTGTGTACAACAAATACTAACAATAAAAAAAAGTTGAAAATTAAAGGGGGTCGCCAACAAAAAAAATTTTTTTTCAGCGTTTTTAACTAGATCTTTATAATTGCAATAACTAGATACTTGAAATTTTCACAGATTATGTATAACTATGACCGCTATAACAACAAATACTAAAAATAAGAAAAAGTTAAAAATTAAAGGGGGTCGTCATACAAGAAACGTGTTTCTTCAGCGTTTTAAAACATTGTACGGTGGTACGGAACCCTTCATGTACGAGTCCGACTCGCACTTGCCCGTTTATTAAGTGTTTATTACTTGTCGGTGGTCCCATAGAAACATCAAAATCAGTTATGTATTTAGGTTTTTAAACCAAAATAACTGGGAAAAATAGAGATGGTTAGAAGTCGGCGCTACTACTGTTAGTTTTTTTCGTGAATTCGATGATTCCCAAGGAACTCTGGATCGTAAACGTCCATTGCAAAAACACTCGAATAGTTTGAAAGCGGCAAGGCTCGGATACCAGGTTAAAACATTTAACCAGCTCATTAGAAATGCCATACATTTTAAAAAGAGCATTAACATATTATTTGGGTTCTGATCAAAGAACCAATAATAAGTGTTTTAGTTTGCGAAACCAGATTAATTTCGTTCGGATCATTTTGGCTCCACCTACCGACACCCTTTACCAGCGCACCCGCCTGTATCTTTCTTGCTTTATAAAATAAGTTCAGTTCAAACTGTTCAACTTGTCTTGAAAGGTGACGGTAAGCCCCGCCCCCAAATCCTTGAAATTAACCTGGTTAATCCCGGCGAATATAATGCTCGCGTATCGATTCCGCTCCTAGCGAGTGTTCGCGAAAAACCTGGTTGGGGATGTTAATGACCTGATATTTTTCGAACCGTTCCCAAGCCCTGAAGAGCGGTCCGGTTAATGTAGATGGCTGCGAAATAAAAGTAGATAGCTACTCGATTTTCGCGTTCGCCGCTCGGCATCTTTACCAACCTGGTTCGACCTGGTGTCACTTTTCTACATTTCTTTCTTTTTAAATTTGATAAACACGACCCCTTTCTCAATTGGTGCTCAATTTTCGTTAATCGCAAATGGGATTAGCCTTTTGCGTTTAATAAAAATTCCTATAAAATTTTTAATTATAAAAGTGGTGACGTAGCTTATTCGCGTGTTTAAGGCTTTCACCTTGAACAGCTGGCAGACAATTAAGCTGTGATGTCATTGTAGAGAGCCGGCGTCAGTCAGACAGATTGCTTTATTTTTTACTAGCAACCCGCCCCGGCTTCGCAAGGGTACCTATGTAGGTAGTATACATATAAACCTTCTTCTTGAATCACTCTATCTATTGATGAAAATCAGTCCAAGAATTTATTATTTTATTATTTATTTTATTGAGGAGCTCAGTGGCCAGGCGGGAGTGCGCATTACTAGCGCTTTCGCAAGTAAAGCGGCACCTGGCGTGGTTCGCACTTGGATGGGTGACCACAAGTGGCATAAAAATTTCTTGAGATCCTCCGTGCTTCGAAAGGCACGTTTAAACCGTTGGTCCCGGCTGTCATCATTGCATGGCAGTCGTTAAGCAATGTCAGATGCCTTTAGGCAGCTTGAAAAATCTGACACCAGTGTTGGCCACTTATACACACGATAAAACAAAACAAAAGTCCAAGAATCAGTTAAGAAATGTGACCTGTAGACGAGAACAGCCGGACTTCCAGAATTCGGACACATAAAACCATTTTTGCCAAAACTGAAAACTAATTGTGACGACACAAGGATGCCAAAGATCGTGCAAAGTGGGGGAAAAAATCCGAAACCATTAAAAGGAAGAAGGCAATGATATTATATAATAGATATGTTACGTTCATAGTAATTTGCGTTTTAAATCTGTTCCGACCAATCCAAAACTGCACACATCGACAAGTTTTACTGATAAGTAAAACAAAAGATACAAAATAGCACGCGAATGAAAGAGATAGCTATAATTTTTAATGATACCTCGTCAAATGTTTCTTGTGCATAGAGTAACTAACTAATCTAACTAATAATGTCCGCAGCGCACGTATCCTTGTCACTCTCGCGTCAAAACTAGAATCTCTCTTTCTTCATGTGAACATGGCGCCTTGGCGTCAGTTATTAGATTGTTTGGAAAAATAATTGAAATATACTAAATAATCAAAGTATTTTTGCATACTCACATGTGGTAAGAGATCCCTTGTACTTTGTTTACTTTAGAGTCATTTTTTAGATATTTTGGTAAGGACACAGGAACTTACGGTGCGGTACGCTCAACGAGGCGCTCGGCGCAGACTAATTACAAGACGTCCCAATTGGGACGTATTGGAGTCTTCACAGTGCGCACGCCTATAACATATCTGCGTCTTGTTTATATAATATATCTTTGGAAGAAGGTTATGTAAATATTTATTTTTATTCTGACTATGTAAGAAATAGATCAATGTGCGGATTGAATGAATAGGTACTGTAGCTCAAATATTACAAAATACTTGTTGCCGACCCTGAATAAAAATCACTCGCAACCAGGTAGGCGCTGAGCCCATAACCTAATGATTAATTAAATCCCAAGCTTGCAGGGGAGTTGGATTTTTCATAATTTTGTTTGTGATAAAACACCTATCTGATCGCACAGCGAAATAAAAAGAAAGTAGATGTAGCTATGTATAATCAGATATACCTACCAAAACTAAAACTGAACTTCATAGGCACAGACATACATTCAATATAGACGTACAAACAAATCGCTACCTCTTCCTCACGTGATCAAACCCTGGATGTTTGGGAGCTTGTCCTCGGTCGGCTGCGTTGTGGCGGTCTGCCAAAACCTGGAATCAATGAATCGATCGCCCACAGGCCCAACAGCCCAAACTGCATGCCTTTTAGTGTACGACATGCTAGAGATGTACACTGCACTCGGCGACCTAAGTAGGTATACAAAGTGGAAGGGCCATACAGATTAATAAATAGTTTGACCACGGTCTATACTAGATCATTAAAGTATAATGAAATTAAAATACCAGCCAAAAAACCAAAAAAAAATCCGGGCGGCCGCACACTTTTGGAAATGCCGATTCATTTGCAAAAGTGTGCGGCCGCCCGGGTGATTTGTGTGGGAACGTCGAATATTTTTTTTTGACTGTTATTTTAATTTCATTATTATTAGGCCACGGGCTATACTAGATCACTTTAGTGATCTAGTCTAGTAGGTTCTATTTTTTACGGGTAGTCCCTTTCACGTTGTATAATAACAAAATATGTTGCAAGTGTTTTAAGGATAGGTATATTTAGTCTCTGAACAACTTTGAACGACGTCCAGTGGTCTAGGCGTTTGCCTTGTGATTCGGAGATCGTGGGTTCAAATCCCACTGGGAAGCATACTTTGTGAAAAGTTGTTTTCAGTCTGGTTAGGATATTGCAGGCTTGAACGATGATTGCACGTTTTGTGGGTCCCGAACGCCATCTAGGGTTTGTTTAATTAAACCTATTCTAGAATTGGTTCTGGGCTACCCTTTGGATTGCGGAAGTAGACGGCAGTCGCTCTGTGTAAAAACCAGTAATCTTGTTAAATTACTTATACAGGGTCTAACAAAATATACTGAAACTATTTTAAGGGTGGATTCAGTCCATGATACTGAACAACTTTCCCCAAAGAACATATACCGAAATATGAAAAATAATTTTTGACCTCCCATACAAGTTGACCGATCAGCTGATCCGAGTTTGTAGGGAAAGCCAAAAATTATTTTTCATATTTCGACATATGTTCCTTGGGGAAAGTTGTTCAGTATCACGGACTGAATCCACCCTTAAAATAGTTTCAGTATATTTTGTTAGACGTTATATATTAGGTAGCAGACCCCGGGCTCTGAAGTTACCTCTGACGCGGCCTTAGTTCTTTATTTATATTGAGTATTTTATTATTTGGGTTTTAAGGGTCGGCACCATGTAAACTGGGTTTGCGCGGGCAACAAGTTTGTACAGAAAGCGTTTGATTTAAGTCAAATAATGTATACACATAGATAGAGGAAGAGTTGGGACAGTAGACGAAAAAAAGGATTTTTTAAAATATTTTGTAGTTTTCCTAAAAACGAGCATTGAATTTACCCAAAAACATGCAAAACGCACTTTGCGCGGGCAATAGTTATGGCTTAAGTAGAAAAGACCACTAAGAAAATTACATACCTAGTTATAGGTGAATAGTCTAGCCAGTAGACGAAAACCGTATTTTTTTAATTTTCATTCAGAAAAAGTAAGATAATTGTAAATAAACCTGAAAGAAATATTTTAGAAAATCTTGCTACAAACTGGCTTGTTTTTCTGCGTAAAGAAATATTCTAACAAGGGATTGCATATATTTTTTAAAAATAAAGGCTATTTTGAAACATTATTCTTAATATTTGCTTACAATGCAATCACGCAATAATAAAAAAAATAATTTTAAAAATTGGATGTTTTGCAACGTTTTTGACTGAAATCTCTGAAATGGCGGCCATGATTCTTCCATACAAATTCAGTTGCCCGCCGGGCGTTCAGGAAGGAGGGCGTGTCGAATTTTTCAAATAAATCCATTTTCAAATTACGTAAAATTGCATTACAGTCTCAAATATTTCAATAAAAAACTATGTACAAACTGCCAAATTATGTCATACTTTTGCTACACTATGGAACAGTTTTGACATTTTGTTGACGTTCAAGTAAAGATGTAATGCTATTGCAGATACGGCATCGCACATTTTTTTTTTAATTTTATTGAAAATTAAGTCAATGAAAAAAATAATTTGGTTTGATTTATTACCTATATTTTTTAATTGGCGATTAGGGTGAAAATCGGATTGGAACTTTCTCGGGTCGCGGAATCATATTAACTGTTTTTGTAATAAAAGGTGCTGTTTAATTAGGGTTTTACAATTATTTTGAGGGGTGATTCAGTCTGAAATTTTGAACAACTTTTCCCCATGAATGTATATCAAAATACGAATTGACATTATGCGTAATATATCGAACCACAGGCTATACTAGATCTATACTTGGCTTGGCAGGCAGGCTATAGTAGGCTATTTATCTACACTAATATTATAAAGAGAAAATATTTGGTTGTTTGTTTGTTTGCATTACATGGCTCCGAAACTACTGGACCGATTTAAAAAAAACTTTCACCGTTGGAAAGGAACACTATCCCCGAGTGACATAGGCTTTGTGTGAACCAAGGGCAAAGCCGGGGTGGACTGCTAGTATAGTATAATGATATTAAAACAACACTCAAAAAACAAAAAAAAATCTGCATTTTTATACAAAAGTGTGCAGCCGCTCGGGAAATTTGTATAGGAACCGATTTTTTCGGTGTTTTTACTGTTTTTAGGGTTTCGCTTGTCTGTCTGTCCGTAAGACACAGCCAATTTGCTACGAAACTAATAGAATGATTTAGTTGAGATTTAGTACCTACACTTATGTATCTTAGTGACCTAAAGATAGACGTATAATGTAAAAAAATGAAATTTAAAAAAGGGGGCCACTTATTGTTGGTAAATTAGACATTAAAAAAAAGTTTTGATAACAAAATCGTGTGACAAATCAAATGAAAGAACTTTGTATGACAATTTTAAATATATTTATTTTTTATTATTTCTTAGATCGGTATTTTTAAGTTATTTAAGAAAATGGGCGAAAATTTACCCCCCCCCCCCCTACTAAACTACTGGACCGATTCAGTTGAAATGTGGTGCACATAATGTAAATTTGTGACCCAAAGACGGATGTCAATTGTAGGTAAATGAATAAATAAATAAAAAATGGGGCCACTTTATGGGACATAAATTAGACATTAAAAAAAGGGTTTTGTGAACTATATCGCGTAAAATATCAAATGAAAGAGCATTTTATGATAATATTAAATATATTTTTCTATATTTTTTAAGTTGGTGTTTTTTAAGTTATTTTTGAAAATAAATAATAAAAATACACTTATCTCCGAAACCACTGAACCCAATCTTTTGAAAAATATACAGTAAATAGTTCTTTACCTATAGATTACAGGAAAACCTATTAGAAGATAAAAAATAAAAGGGTGCAATAATGCTAATTACTGCTTCATTAATCAACCAATTTTTTTAGCTGTTTTCAGGAAAAGGTTTCTTTTTAGTGCTCTTTGTTGATTCGTTAAAAATATTGTACAAAATCAAACAGTCAAGTCATTGATTGAGCACGTACAGCTGCTACGCCAAGACTGTTGATCTGTTCAACGTGCAACCCTTTTTTACCCTCCGTACTTACATAATAAGGTGAATAGAAGTGAAAGGTGTTACGATTGCAGATGGTCGCTAAACGTATTGTTTCACAAAGAAAATTCAAATGTGTACATTTTCTGTCAGTGGAACACAAAACTTGTAGTTTTCCAAGTCACCGCTCGCGTAAAATACTATTTGATTGTATTTTTGAGAACGTCATGTCAGCGATAAGTAATATTGATTTACACAGAAATATCATAAATTTGTCTATGGTTCCCTAAAATTTCAACTTAACCAAAATAAACCGGCCACGTGCCGTGACGGGCCACGTGCAGTGTAGGGTTCCGTAGTCAGTACCTACTTGTTTTATGTAACTAACAACTGCCTAACTTTAGGTCTGAATTCAGTCCATGATACTGAACAACTTTCACCAAGGAACAAACGAAATACAAAAATTATTTTTGATCACTTACACACAAGATTTGGCAAAATGTAATATTTATGTAATATATGTATGGTAATGTAAGGACAAATCACACTAATTAAGCTAGCCCCAAAGTAAGTTTTAAACATGTATTATGGGATACTAACTCAATGATACTATATTTTATGATAAATACATACATAGATAAACACCCAAGACCCAGGACAATTTGAAAAAGACCATTTTCTAACTTGCCCTGGCTGGGGTTCGAACCCAGAACCTCCGGATTAGCGGTCTAGCGTGTTAACTTTTTTTTGTTCTGTTAAATTACGCAACGGAGGTCGAATGGAAAGCAAACATTTTCTTTTCATATTTAATTATGTGTTCCTTAGGAAAAGTTGTTCAATATCATGAACTGAATCCAACTTAAATTAGTTTTAGTACAGGGAGACGTTATATACTACTGCCGTGAATTTTTTTAAGTGTCCATATACAACCGTTTAACTGACAGAGAGGGAAGACACATGATTCTAACAAAAAATTGCAATCAAAAACCAAATATTTCACAAACGGATTGCTAAAACGAAAAAGGGTGTTCATAATCTTACAATATTTTTGAAAGACCTATTCAACGACGTCTCACACCACACATTTTTTTTTTCAAGTTTTTATTACCACATATCCATGCCCATGCCCAATTACAGCTTTCTAGTACTAATAGTCTATGAGTAAAACTGGGGACAGATAGACAGACAGACATGACGAAACTATAAGGTTTTCTTGTTAACTACGGAACCCTAAAAAGCTGCGTGAAACTAAAAAGATTCTCTATTCTAAGGGTTCTTTGTCATTTGCGCTTTAACAAATTTCAAAATACGAGTAATCAAAACCACTTGTGCAAATATTTCGCTCCACTTCGCATACGATAAATTCAAAAATTGATGGATGAATGACCGTGCTTTTACAGGTTAAACAACTTCTAGCTTGGTCACAGTTAGGATGGGTGACCGTGCTTTCAATCTTAATGTTGTCGAAGTCAAATTTTGAGATTCTTATGAATAAATTTCAGTTTTCTCTACCTACATAACTTGGCAGCTATTTAAATTTCAATTGTTTTGTCGGAATTTGAACTTGGCATTTTTACATTTATGTTTTTGATGGGATAAAATAAACACCCAAGAACCAGGACAAATTAAAAAAGGCCATTTACCAACTTGCCCTGGCTGGGAATTGAACCCAGAACCTCCAAGTGACGGACTAGCGTGTTAAGGAATCGCCACGGAGGTCGACTAATAAATTGAAAAAATAATAAATTTTACGCAAGATTCGAATAACTATAACTTGGATTTTTTGAAAGTGCTATATGAATTTCACATATATTTAAACTCGCTTTTTAAATAAACGTCTTGCATTCACGCACACTACTGTATTTTCGACTTTAGCCTTTTTCTACTGATAGCCTGTCCACTAAAGTGTTAAGTACATTATAATAACGTCTGTCAAGGCCTTAGTTCAGAAATAATAATTCAAACAAAATAATTCTTTGATTTGATTGATTTGAAAATTTTAATAAGTATCGCGGACTGGAAGTCTTGACGAAAAGAAACAAGTAAGCTTCTACGTCACAATTTATGATTACCTACATCTATTGTCCCGTTTACACATTATTAACTCTATGTAACTTCATCTTGACATTTTTATCCCCCTAGCGGGAAAATTTTGCATATTTCAGAGCCAAATCCGACCACGTGGCTTTGTGCATACAGTCCTTAACGACCTCTGTGAGGTTAACACGCTAGGATACGCCGTCACTCTGAGGTTCTGGGTTCGATCCCCAGCCAGAGCAAGTTGGAAAATAGCCTTTTGCAAGTCCTGGGTCTTCGGTCACAGCTTGGGTGTTTCTTTATCTGTGTATGTATTTATTATAAAATGTAGTACCTGTCGTTGAGTTATAATACCATAACACAAGTTTAAACTTAGGTACTTTTGGGCTAGCTTAATCTGTGTGATTTGTTCCAATCCATTTATTTGTTTTGGTAGACCTTTAATGCTTAAAACCTTTATAAGATAGAGTTCTTGTTCTCCTTTTTCTTTCGAGCCGAAGGAGAAGAAGTTAAGTTTTTGTGGTACTGTGTGGTTTCTAGCCTAAGTAGAGTATGATCTCGTGCAAGAAATACCTACGATCTCATGAAAGCTTGACATCGGGCAGCGGCCGAATGCAAAACTTTTCGCATGTTCGCAAGTTTAGTCCATGATACATAACTTGGTCCAAAAATTTTGCTGGTCACCCTGTGTATGTTTGTTTTGCTGTCACACCATAACGACTGATCCGATCAGAATGAAATTTTGCGTGTTACTGCATGTGCTGACATATGTGTCCCAACCCTTAACGTATAGCTAGTATAACTACAAATAAAACAACAACCATTCAATTATATTCGTTTATTATCTCAACTTGGACAGCAGTCGAGACCCTCCAAATTTACACAGAATACTGGAAAGTCAATTCAATTCGACAATGAATTTAAACTACGCTACGCTATCTGCAACGTATGAGAGATCAAAATTTGAGTCTATGGCTACTCGACTACCAGAGACAAATCATGATAGAACTGGTGAAAAAATGAGGTGAGGCGTATATATTTTTTTACCCCACAGCAAAAATGTGACAAATACAGGCTGACTTTTTAACCACCAGCCAACTTTTTAGAGCAAGTTCAGTCCATGATACTGAACTACTTTCTATAAAAACAATTAACGAAAAACTAAAATATCGCTAATTTAAATTTTTCTGGCTTTCTACAGGCTGACAGGTAGAGAATGCATTAGCATTAAGTCCACCTTTTGTACCATTGTGGTCAATAAAGATTTAATAAATAAATAAAATGAAAATTCGCCTTCCCATACAAATCTTCGCCTTCCCATACATATCAGCGCTCACCCAAACCGATTTTGTATGGTAGGAAAAAAAATTTTTTATCGATTTTTAATACCTTTCTTACAGAAATTAATTCAGTATCATGGACTGAACTTCCTCCAAAAATTTGGCTAGTGTTTATAAAGTCACCTGTATGAGGATATGTATTCAAATAAATAAAATTATAGATTTAATCCATTTAAGTAAAATTTTATTTTACTGGGTTTTGTGAAAACAACTTGTTCTTTCTTATAAGTACTCAAAGGTCGACAAATAAGTTAGTAGACCTCGCCATATTGCGGACAAAATCAGAACTAAATTTAACATGGCACCGCCCATAGCACAGATTAAAAAACATTCGGTGGGGCGCCATCACTTCAGACCCACTAACTTAGTTGGTGACCAATATTTAATTTTAGTCAGTGCGATAAAAAAAAATGTAAAAAATCAATTTACATGTTCACAATAAAAGTGTGAAAAATAATATAATTTTAACTTAGTTCTAGCACGGAAAAAAATACAAAAGGACTGACAACTCCAAACAAAAAGCGTACTCTGCTAGGAAGCCAAAATCCTGTATTATTTCTAGATGTCACTACTATCTCGCCAGCTAGCCATAAAAAGGATACTGCTACTTAGGCTGACGGTATCCACGAAAAATCAAAGATGGCGCTTGTTTTTACGTAGAAAATGAACGCTTATACCGCCATCTTTCTGAAATCAAGCGGCACCACAACATAACTAACTTCTTTTGAACTAGTAGCTCCATCTAGCTACAACATTGTCAGTCCTCTAATATTATCTTCCATGGTTCTAGCTACTATTATGTACGAGTAATTTACATTAGGTGGACAATTTAGGCCCTAAGTAGCGTCGAGCGGATGCTCCGAGTTCACAGTCTCTGTTGTATTCAATGCGCGTGACAGAAATAGGCTGATTTGTCTGTCTCTTTTGCACGTTAGGTTTGTGAGTGAGACGGGTTGAATCCGCCGCGTGCAATGCATCCGCGTGGCGCAACGAGGGGCATACAATTCTAAATATTATCATTCAATAAACAATTTTCTTTCACAACGCACTTAACGCTAAACCTCTATTTATTGAAGAAAATTATAGATCGAAATATTTATTTACAAAATATGTAATATTATGATGAATTCACAACTCTAGCCCACTACGAGACTATCTCTATAATATTAATATTAGAATAGCAAAATATACGTCACAATAGACTAATTGACGAAAATATTAGCTATTATTTTGGCGGGCTTCACAAACTATGTGGCAAGGTTGTTTTTTTTTTATTATTACACTTTAATGTTAGATTAAAAATACAGATGTACACATTTTACATACGCATGACATTAATTTAAAAAAATAACCCGTTTAACATGTGTCATATTAGTAAAATAAAATGCGTTATTTTATTATTGAAATACTATAATGGATATAAAAAAATATACTTTTGTGAGATTTATATGTATTTATAAAAAAGTTATACATAAGTAAAACGTGTTGGAAAATCTACATAATTTGTAAATCCAGAATAAGTAAGTACTATTTCATATACCTACATAAATATACTCAAGGAATGATAAAACTACGGCACACGACATTACTCTATTTTTTATCTATTTTGGCATTTTTTTTATTTTATATATAAAAATACATCATTCTCACAACACTATTTATTTTTATTTAATTTTAACCATACCTGTGTAAGCAAAATATAGTTTTTGATATGCTAAGCGTGAAGGCGATGAGTTAGAGAATGAGAATTTTAAAAAGGCTTGAAACTATTTACGCGGACGCCCGCGCGGTTCTATACAAAAGTGCCCCGTGCGGGCGTCTTCGCGCGGCCCCGCGCGTGCATCCGTCGCGGGGAGGCGGACCCCACAGCCACGCAACGATGGTATTCGCGGAGCCCGCGCGCGGGGTAACGTGCGTGGACACGCGCGGAATTCCGCGTCGTCGGTCGCCCGTCGCAGAATCACCTTGACGTAATTTCCAAGCAAGAACCTCTGTGAATATTATAATCTCATTTTTCTATCGTTCTTCGGAGACAGTTTTAATCTAAATATTATTTATTTTTGCCGTTTCTTAATATACATCACTTCCAAATACTTATTGCTTAACAATTTTCGTCCCTACATATTTTTACTCATATATTTTAGAATAGTAAGGGAAACTCAACTCTTTGGCACTCATGTACGCTTCCCATAGAATGATTAAACTTGAATTAGTATATAAAGTAATCCAGCCTCATTTAAATAACCTTAGAATGCGTTTTAGCTAAGAACTATGGCCATTTTCTATCACCATTGTTGTCACACTTATATGTAAGTGTAGATGAAGCGAAAGAGGTTTGTCAGGATCGTAGCAAGTGGGGGCATAGTCTCTGATTACCCCTATGGAAGACAGCCGTAATAGTATGTATGTATGATAAATCAAACAATGCGCGTACTCAATATCTGTCTTGTAAATAAATAAATAAATATTCTGTGACCAAACCGGATAACAAAAAAAAATTGTAAATAGCTTTTGGTACAGTAATTAAATTATTTACCGAGCGTGCGAAGCGAGCGAGGTCTCTAAACCGAGTTGGGGGCGAAAACACATTGTTTGTATGTATGTTTATACCGCGATAACTGCCGAACCGATGGTCCGATTTTGATGAAATTTGGTAGGCATGTAGGAAATATCAATAGAATTTTCAAGTTCGTTGGGCATCAAAGTCAGTTTTTGAAATATTAATAAAAATGTCCGCGATTATGTAGCAAACAAAACCATAGCGCGTTCTAACTTTGGATAACGACATCTAGGTGTTACTTAGGGAACAGACAAATTAAAAATATGTCATGAAAAATTTCGTCACGAGTGAGAACTCACACCCCTCACATTTTTAATTTAGAGCAGTTTGGGTGTTGCGTCGCTAAGCAGACAGAGCCCGGGGCCGCAAGACCCAAAGCACAGAATACATAAGAGTCCAAACAGAATGGAATCTCACAACTCTCCCCCGCACTATGTGCCCCTATTGCGCTCTCAACCAGGGTTCGTTACTAGCCGCACGCAATTCGCGACGTGTCTTGTCTTGAGAACTGTCAACTAATAGGAACCATCATGGTGAGAAGATGCGCATATAATAATTGTTTATCCACCGAATACAACAAAGAACGTATATTTCATAGATTTCAGAGTGATGAAAACAGGTAAGCAAAGCAACATTATAATTTCACGTTATTACCCAGCAACCATCTTGAACGCCGATTGATATATATACTCTTCTCACTCTCTCGCATTGGCGAGAGAATACACAAAAATATATGTGAAGTGATATTATGTAGCTGTTTTCGACTTTTCTGTAACATTTAATACATATAAAACAGAATATTTTTTACGTCATAGTGTTCCTTAATCTCCCGGTATGGAAAGATATAATCGTAAATATGTCGAACTCGTTAGTAGGTCGGTAAGTATTAAATTAATTCTGCGGTGCGACCCTAAGTTTAAAACACACATCGAAGTGTGTACAAATAAATTGTTTCGTTTGTAGTAGTAGTAGGTATATATGTTACTCTGAAATCTCTGAATCTATGAAGTGTCATACCAGTGCCCAAAGGTCACTTTTAACGTAAAGGATATATCTAGGACGGCGATAGAAACTGGCCAACTAGTACTATTCTTAGTTAAAAAGCATACTTCAATTTTGTTTTTTTTTTGTATTTACTTAGCATTACCCAGAATTGAACATAACAAAACAATAAACATATACGGAACACATAAAATATTTAAACTACTTACGAAATGAACTCACTATGTTCATGTTTACAAAACATGTATTTGTATTACTGGTGATATGCCACAGTTGAAAATATATCCGACCATAGTGTGGTAGTTATATAATTATTTATTTAATACGTGCTACTTTGCGTCTCATATTTGCACCAATCAGGAAACTTGAATCAAAAAATTCAAGATGGCCGATGAAAAGATCTAAGATGGCCGACAGTAACATCTGCGCCATCAATAAAAATCAAGATGGCCTCCGAATTAAAATCATTTTAAAAATACTAAATAAAACGTAAGAGTCGCACGCATAAATTATAAAACTTATTGCACAAGGAAACTATAGATAGGACATTGTTTAATTAAATCTCGAAATAATAATTCCATTTTCCTAGAAATGCACATTTATACCAATAAATGATCTATTAAATCGAAAGTCAAGAAGAAATAACAAATAAATAAATCGCACAGCACAAACTTACGTATCGGACTCGCGTATCACCGTTTTTTGTACTAACGAAATAACATAACCGAAATACTCAATAGTAAAACGCTGCGTATAACAGTTTCAATAACGAATAAACGTTGACTGTTATTAACGAAAGTTCGATAACAGTTTAATTTATCACTTTATACTACAGTTAAGAACCGATGACACTCACGCGCACTTTATAAGTCTCACGCAGCGGTACGTCGTGTAGAGGGATCACGCTTTAACCAATACACTTTTTAAAAATAACTGGTTGTCCAAATATTTTTCCATTACTATAAACTGGTTAAGTAAATAGCTACTTATCTTCTGCTGTTTTTTAACGTTATTTCGTTAAAGAATTCCTTGTCTCTATCATTTTTATTACATTATCCACTTGCCTTCTCCACTATTTATATCGTTATCTACTGGTCTTCTCCACTTTTATAAAGTTATCTGGTTAAATTACTTGTCTTCTCCCTTGAGCGCTCGGTCCAGGACCTCTTTAGCCGTGATGTCTACTGTGACTGTCTTGCTGATGGTAGACAGGCCTTGTTCGGACTGGTCCTGTTCGGTCAGTATCCTCAGGGAGGACACTTTGGCACGTTGGTACGCTGTCACTGTGTTACTGCCCAGGAATCTGTAACAATGTAAATATAAATGTAATTGAGGTTTGTGAATAATGTCAAATATGAAAGGGACTCCTGTTTCATCAATACATTGTAATATTTTCAGGGAACGGATGGGAGAACCTTTTTTATTAAATAATTTTACGGCTCTGGATACAAGTCCTTTATAGCCTATCTTCAATTTTGTTCTTTATTCCTAATCCTAACAAGTTACAATCAAAGAGTAGTGTAGGCCTTTGACTGCTTCAAGGGAGCTTCTAGCGACAAATCTGTACGAGTCCACTGGTTTTCATAGACGACTGAGTGGCGGACGACGCCCGAAGACGCCCACACAGTCCGCAAAACAAATATCACTACAGTCGTACTATGACTGTCCACTTCAACTATTTTACACATTGTTCATGAGCATGAGTATTTATAACACCAAACAACACCAATTTCATATTATAAAGTCCACTAAAATCAATTTGCAAAATAATTTAAAGCAAACCCCAACCGAACCCCTTGACTTCCCGCCAAAAACTCCATGGGAGAACCTTCGGGCGATCGACTTTGTCAAAGTCGCGGATTGTCATAGATATAAAGTTAGAAGAAACACATAGAGCGTAATGTCAAATGTGACTAGAAATAAAATGTTTAAACGTACGACGTGCGTGTACTTTTTTATTGGGATTATTCCCTTTTGTTGCATTACAATTGGTAATATAGCACGTTAAAATCTTTCCAAGGTAAGATAGTTATAGATTAACACAGTTTACAATTTAAAATGTCCAATTTTCGTGTGACGCAATATAAGTCAGTTCTAAATGATCATATTCAAACAAAACATGCCACATGTCACTTTGATCGCTATCTCTTTTGCTTATGTGAAAGCGACCGTTATCGTAAAATTAATTAAATTAAACTAATATCAGATCTGTTGTTTTATTATTTTTTAATTTAATAATAGAGAGTATGCATGCATTTTTTTATATTTTTAATCGATAGTCCTCGTCGAGATATAGCCGCAAAAATAAATCAGTGCCGAAAAACATGTATATGGTGTAGAAAATAAATATTGAAAATAGCAAGTAGATTATAACAACTACAACACGCCATTTTAAAATATGACGTCAAAGTCTGCAATATCCGCTAGAGACGAGTTTTTTTATAATATTTATAATAAGAAAAAAGATATATATTATAATATGAAATTGGTGTTGTTTGGTGTTATAAATGATCATGCTCATGAACAATATGTGAAATAGTTAAAGTAGACAGTCATAGTACGGCTGTAGTGATATTTATTTTGCGGACTGTGTGAGCGTCTTCGGGCGTCGTCCGCCACTCAATCGTCTATGTAAACCAGTGGACTCGTATAGATTTGTCGCCAGATGCTCCCTTGCAGCAGTTAAAGGCCTACACCACCCTTTGATTGTCTAGTTAGGATTAGGTTAGGTTAGGATTAGGAATAAAGAACAAAATTAAAAATAGGCTCTAAAGGACTTGTATTCAGAGCCGTAAAATTATTTATTTAAAAAAAAACCCGAACTTGTCATTTCCCTTTTGTGAACTTTGTCGTCATTTCCCTCTAGTTTGTCAAAAGTTCCCGCGCAATATTTGCATATTTTCAATAATTTATTTCTTATCCAAATAAGAGTCAGTAAGAAAAATAATTAACTAGGCGTGGTAACGTATTAATAGAAATTGTAAAATAAAAATATGAGCCGGATTGGTATTACATGCATATTCCTTATTGTCCAGGAGGGGTAAAATTGTATAGGCTACGTAAAATAATCTCAAAATATGTGACGTCACACTAAAGGGTAGGGGTTCTCAAAATTGTGACCAACAACATTGTGGTCGTTGCGAAACGCTAGTATTGGTAGCTTTTGCACTAAAAATAATTAAAAATAATGACCTTCAATAAGTGATATATTTATTCTACATTGAATAAAAAACTTTTGACTTTGACTTTTCAACTGTGACAAGGAGGAGGGGTTAAAGTCATTAAATTCTATTTACGTAATTTATGGATGGCCCCTAGGCGGAAGAAAGGCTAAGATGCTGATGAATATTTAGACATCGCAAGGGGTAAATGATAGCGTACCTGACAGCGACGTAGCACACGAGTAAGGCTGCGCCGGCCGCCAGCACGCGCACGACGGGCGACTCGAACAGCTGCACCACCACCCAGGCGGCCGCGGCCGCGCCGCACATGCACGCCACCGCCAGGGCGGTGCGCACCCAGTGGAGGCAGGTGAAACCGCGCTCCCATTCCACCCTTAACACAAAAAGATACATATATTATAATAATAAATAATAATCGTAAATAGATTAATAAGTAAATATTGATGGATCCTCTAACAATACGCAATATCATCATCATCATCAGGTCTTCCTAGTCTCCACTGCAGGAGCACAACCCTCTCTGTACTTCCAGAGCCATATTTGGCCTACACTCTCCACGCTGGCCAGACAGGTTGGAGTGGTCTCACTGATGGCCAAGCTTAATTTGGCCAATATATTAAATCAAAAAAAAAAATATAAAAAAAAATCACAAAAAATTCGTCAATAAATAAATCATTCAAAAATACCACCCTGAATTGTACCCGGCTCAAAGGTAACCATTATGCTTGCCGCATTACCTCTTTGTATAGCTATGGATAGCCTATGGACCAGGTACCATCCGGAGCGGTGATCAAACCACGGGACTTTAATCGCCGTCCTATCTCACTAACATAAACTGAGCTAGCCCCAAAGTACGTTTTTTCAAACTAAATCAACATTGGAATAGAAACGAGAGAGAGACCTTTGCCCAACATTCCCAATTGCCCAACATGGGACGTCCAAATGTTGGGCAAAGGCTCGTGATAAATAAATAAAGTCAAAAATACTATATTTTATAATACAATATAAAGATACCCAAGAATCAAGAGAATTAGAAAAAAGCTATTTTCGGCTGAGAATCGAATCCAGAACCTCCGAGAGGCGAACTAGCGTGGTTACCAACACGCCACGGAGGTTGTATAACCAAATGTACTATAGAAATTCAAAGCACTACTAAGATTTTTTTACTTCTCCACCTCGGCTATGCATAGAGCCCTTCGACATAGATTTTTTTTGTCAAAGAATTACTGCTGTATTTAATAGGATATTATACTAGTTTTTTCTACATCAAAATAAATAGGTAACGAAACAGTTTAAAGATGATAACGTGGTTTCTTTATGGTTTCACTTACCTGTTCGTTTCTTGAACGATGTAGGGTGTGTTGCAAACTTTGCATTTCAGACCGTCAGGAGTGGAAGCGCTCTGGATAAAACAGATATATAGTAGTTAGTCCTAGCTGTGCTTTAATGTCTATTTTTTTACAGAGAACACAGCAAATGATATCAAATTGGCGACTTTCTTTAGCACAACTTTTTTCTTTAATAGTTACATATTTGTACGTACAAGCTTCATAAGTACCTTCTGGCTTCATCGTTAGATAGTTAGATATTTTAATAATTTTAGCAAGTAAGAAAGTCAGCACGACTTTAGCAAAAATTTATTAATAAAAGTTTTTTTTTTCAAAATTTCATATTCGTACAAGCTTCGTAGTACCTTCTGGCGTCATCGTCACATCACAGATTTACGTCTGTTCATTCTGCATTGTGCCAACTCAATCCAACACCGGGAAGTGGGTCGAAATCTTGGAAGTTTTGATTACAGGCAGAAAAAAAAGAAAACTAAAAAAAAGAAAAAAAAGAAATGGTGAACAAAAAAAAACACAATTTACATTCGAATTTACCTCGACGAGCCATCGTCGCAGGCAGTCGTGGTGGACGGCGGACACGTCGCCGGTGCACCGGCACGGCCGGATAAGCGGCTCCGCGCGGGAGCTGTCGTAGCAGATCCAGCAGTCGCGGGCCGAGCCAACACTGCCTACAAGAGAGTCGGTCTCCACATTCTGGCGAAAAATTAAATATGTTAAAAAAAAAACAGTGACAAAACAGGGAATGCCGATAGAAGTGAAAACTTGAACAAGATGGTTTCATTTCAAAAGTCATAAAAAATGGAAACAACTGGAGAATAGAAGTGGTTGGAATCGAAAGGAGAGGCTTTAGCCAAACTATTATGGGTCCTAAAAAGCTAAATTTAAAAAGAAACGGAAATCTTAAATAACGATTAACGATAAACGAACTAAGAGTGACTTGAAATAACAGTTTAAAATACCATTAACTAGTTTAACGTTATTATAAATATTTTGTCAGCGTTTTTATGTTAAAATTATTATAATAACGGTTATGTTAGGGATTTTATAACGATAAAAATAAAATTTATCAATGACTAGATAAAAAGTTATCTAAACATAAAGGACTTGCTTCACATTACAACATTAAGGCCGTACCTGAATTTTCCGAGGTCCAGTGCTGCCCCCATTTAAAATAAATCATTTCAAAGAAAACGGAGACATTATTTAAAAATTTGCAACTATCAAGTCCTAGATAGCCCTTCAAAGTATTTTATGAACTACTGTTTACAGTTTAGAATGAGAACGTTAAGCTTTACTACACACATTTGCCAAAGTGGCCGTTTTTCGCAAATGTGCGTAGTAAAGCTTAACGTTCTCACTTTAAACTGTAAACAGTAGTTCATAAAATACTTTGAAGGGTTATCTAGGACCTAATAGTTGCAAAATTTTAAATGATGTCTCCGTTTTCTTTGAAGTGATTTATTTTAAATGGGGGCAGCACTGGACCCCGGAAAATTAGGTACGGACTTAAGTGATCAGGAACCTAAAATAATGTTTGGACTAAAAGGCATCACGGGCTCTTGTCCCATCATCGAATAGTCTTTATTTAAGATAAGTACAGAAGTATACAATAACACTGAAAAGAGTTTTGCTTCTAAATATAGAAAAAGAAAACGAATGATAAAAATCCCTAATATAAATAATTAGGCTAGGTTGCGTTAAACGCAGTTCTAATACAGTTAACCCTCAGTAGCTATACCTTACTATCACTTACCAAGTCCTGCACATTTTCTACAGCCAGTGGCTTGAAGATCACTACCAGTACAACCCTCAAGAGGAGCTGCCTCCAATACCTCGCCACGGCGAGCAGAAAACGCACTTTTTGTATCCACGGTATACGCCAAAACAACACCAAAGTCTGGGGAATTAGGGGCTTGTTAGTTTGGGAGTGGGGGGTGTTAGGTGGGGGGCGTTAGGGCACCGCTTAGATGGGTTTGAAAACCGTGAGATGATGATGGCTACATGGAATGCAATCTGAAGTCACTATTGCTACAAATAAAATAGCCTTAGCGTCCCGATGCATTGTCTCAATATGCATTTGGGATCGTTCAAGTATTACGTAAGCAGAATTTGAGCCATTGTAAGCCGTCCCCTTGTCGGCAAAAGTAAGCAATATCTCTTAACCCCCACCCCTCTCCCTGTGCTTATGTAAGCATTGAGTTATTTTTTTAATAAAATCTATAGTTTTCATTGTTTTCATGAGCAAGTATATTCTTTGGAGCTATTATTTTCCTGTCTGTTTAATTTCAAATCAAAATTTCAAAGAAATATAAAAACTAAAAAGATTGTTTACGTAATAGAAGTCAAGACCCTCCCCTCCCGCCCCCTATGTCATTGAAAAAAAGCAAATCAAAGACTCCACCACCCTCCTTTACGTAATATTTGAATGGCCCATTTTATATATGAACTTTAAAACGTATGAGTATGACAAAACTTCATACAAATAGTGATGAAAAAGCGACCCTGTGGTATCCAACCAATATTTCTCTTATAATGACGTCATAAAATGACAAAAGTATGCCAAATGTTAATGGTTCTATGCTTGACATTATATTGGACAGTACCAGACTTTGGCCATGTCTCAACATTGGGGATTTCATTAAGGCAAAATTACACTTAACTCCCAAGATTTTGGTGTTAGTTTTTTTTTTTATACCAACAAGACGATAAATTTTTGCGTCACAGAAGCTTAGCATTAAAGCTGAAGACCGAACGACCAAACAAAAGCACCTCTGGAATATGGAAAATGGAAGATGACACTGATTTGAAAGCCTCGTTCAGAGGGTTTTCATACCACAAAGTAAATTTTTAGAATGCGCGTAAGAAACTCAGAAAAGAATCTAAAGCCGTACGTTACGCGGACTTGGCCCATCCCAGTCGCAAACAATATGTGCGAATGAGATGGGCTAAGTCCGTCGAGCGTCCGAAACAGTATCTCGCCATACAACGATACTGTATTATTATAGCTTATAATTAAATGATTCCAAAAAAAGAGTAATCTGACACGCACTCTTTAAAATTTACAATATTTTTTTTTATAAACATATTTTAAGTCTTAGCTTACAAAAAAAAGTTACACAATTAACGGTAACAAACCGTTATTAAGTAACAGGTTAAAAATAACTAACTATAACGAAACTGTTTGTTTCCCCAACACTACTTTTTATACAAATAAAAACAGAACAGTTTAATCGTTTTATATTTTAATACAAATAGCACCTAAAACTCTTACCGCCATAAACTCGAGAGCTGCCACCGAAAGTTGTTGCATTTTACAAAAAAAAAAACGAGATGTTTCAAGTTTGTCTACATCTATTTACTATTGTCTACTTTTTAAAGACTTGAATACTTCCTAATAACATTAACGCAATTACTTGTACACAAACTTATCTCACAGAAGGTTAATTTATTGTTTGAACTGCAATACGACTTCTATAGGATAACCAGAAACAAGTTACGACTGTACTTATGTATACTTATGACAGCTGGTGTCATTAACCTTAAGTTATCGGGACACGTTTTAAAATAAATTAATAATTAGTTTAATTTTTTTTCGCATTTTACACGAACCGATTTTATTCGCGATTATTCTACAGTTTAGTGCTTGGATTTTTAGTGCACCACAATTGAGGAATCGATGAACAACCTTATAAGTAGAACCTGTAGGTTTAACTCACCTTAAGAGGTAGTGGTGTAGTGGTTTAAGAGCGCAACCTTAAACCGAAAGGTTCGAAGTTCGATCCCCGCCGACCCGACTTTGTACTTCGAGTTTATAGAATAATCTGACTTATGTACGGTCAATTTCATCGACCCCTACTTGCTGTAGCCGGCGAGGGTTCAGCAACCAGAGACGCTCGGGTGGTATTAAGTTCCAGAGCAAGCAGAGAATACTCAGTCTTACAAGGCTGTAGGTCCAGTTCACTTTGTCTCGATGATGCTGCAGCAGGTCCGAGAGTTTGGCCTCGTCGAGCTGGCGGCCAATAACTGGCGAGGGTTCAGCAACTAGAGCCGCTTGGGTGGTATGGAATTCCAGAGCAAGCCGGGAACACTCAGCCTTATATCTAGAGGCTGTAGGTGCAGTTTATCTTGTCTCGATGATGCTGCAGCAAGCGGGCCAGTAACCGGCGAGGGTTCAGCAACTAGAGCCGCTTGGGTGGTATGGTGTTTCAGAGCAAGCCGGGAACACTCAGCTTTATATCTAGAGGCTGTAGGTGCACTTTACCTTGTCTCGATGATGCTGCAGCAAGTCCGAGAGCTTGGCCTCGTCGAGCTGGCGGGCCAATAGCCGGCGAGGGTTCAGCAACCAGAGCCGCTCGGGTGCCATGGAGTTCCAGAGCACGCAGGGGAACCATAGCGCGACGCCGATCTCCACCAGACGGAATACTAGATCGTGCCAGTTACGGGAGACCACTGGCACTCTGCAACAAGGGAGGATGTTATTGACCAAGGAAGCGAGCGAACGAAGGTCTCCGTTTCAGCTTCGGAAAAAAACTTGTCGTGTCCGAATTCCAGTTTCACGGTTGTTCTCGCCTACAGATCGCATTTCTCAACCGATTCTCGTGAAATTTTGTGAGCAGGTTCGACAATTAAGTAGACTTCTTAACGAGTCTGTTTTAAAAAAATTTCAAAATGGCGGTTAAAAACATAAAAAACAAATTTCAGCCATTTCGAAAACTATTCAAAAATGTCATAAAACTTTTTTTTTACCCTTCTTCTTATCGTGTCGATGGTTATATTTTATTGGGCCAGAAACGGACCACCTCTATTGCATTGTCGGAAGCGGTGTAAAGGTCATCCAAAGTGCAGATGTTTGGACACCTCGGACATGACAAAAGGTGGGATATTTTTTATTTATTTATTTAACTTTATACACAAATACAAGTGTAATGGCGGACTTAAAGCCTAAGGCCTTATCTACCAGTCAACCAACCGGGTGATGTTGAGAAAGACAAGGGTAGTGCAAAAACTCAAAAAGAAATGGTGAGAAATGAACCAAGTATACTTAAATATGTAATAATAAACCATAAACTACATACAAATAATACACACTATTATCATACGAAGACACACTATTATTATTCCTCTGACTGCTCTGGCTCATAATAATATATGGCTCTGGTAGTACAAAGAGGGTAGTGCTCCTGCAGTAGAGACTAAAAGACCTGATGATTGATTATACTAAGATATACACTCACATATACACTTGCTACCCTTATTTAGACGCAACTTTTTTGTTCGAACAACTTTTTCTTTTAATACACTTCAAGGGGTCAGCAAGGCTATGCAAAGACTCGCGAGATCTACAGCTCATAGACCCACTAGTTTTCTAGTTTGGTAAACAAGTGATAGAACAAGGAGTGTGCATGTTTACAGGTGGAGCAAAATATTAACCGAGTGACGGTCTATGCATGCATAGTAAACGCAGCGTTGGTTGTTCGTTGGCAAGATGAGTCGACGACATCGAAAAGATCGCGGGTCGAACGTTAATGAGAGTAGCACAGAATCGTGGTAAATGGCATTCAATGACAAAAAATCAGTGCTAGTCGAAGACGAACGAAAAAGGAAGATGAATTTGTAGTAAATTATTAAGATTATCAATCTTCGTTTGTCATGAAGCCGCGACTGGTTCGATGAAACTCTGAGTTCGATGAAACTTTCTACTACTCCATTGTGTTCAGGTAGATAAAGCGTACTATTAAGCTGCTTCACTCACTTGGCTTTCCAGAACTCGCTAAGGGTCTCTGAGGCCAGGAAAAACGCAATTAGAATGAGCATCAGCGCCTGGCTGACCAGGCCGAGTCGTGACTGGTGCAGCTGTGAGAGATCTACGGAGCGCGGGTCCACCGTGCCATCTCCGTCGGTCAGGTCTGTTTGGATGCCCTGGAACAATTATAAACATTTTTTATTTATTTAATTTATTGCACTATAAAATTAAATAACATATAATGAGTTATATATAAAATATAGATAAATTATACTGAATATCTCCAAATATATACTTACATGTATGTATATATATATAAATTTTAAAATAAATAAACATACATAGACTACTACAGCATAGCTTGCTCATGGAAGTGTCGAACTACAAGTGATTTAAAATGATCCCGCGATTGTGCTCTCATAATGTTGTCAGGGAGGGCATTCCATTGTCGAACGGCCGTAACGGCAAAATAATTTGAGAGAAACCCAGTACGGTGAGAAGGAATCGAAAGAGTTAATTTATCAGAAGAGCGCAGAAACATTCATAGCAGATTGAATCTCTGTTTCAAACAAGTACAATACTCGTAAAGTACATTTATTTATAAACAGTACTTGTGCAGTGTGGTTTCCGGCCTAGAATAGAACCACTCCATCACTTTCTGATGATGTCGTAAGAGGCGAATAAAGCACTAAGCACAAACATCTTGTGCTACATCTACATTCCCAAGGAGGGTTGATGTCAGGTGGGCAGCTGGTCGTAAAACTATTAGATCGAGAGCTGGCACGAATTTTTGGGTAGGTATTTGAGGCAAGTTGAAAACTTGTCACATACCTCTCCTATTATACCCCAACACGGAACTGCAGACCTGACTGGTGAGTAGCGGGGCTAAACCATTTTGATTTATTTAGATTGACCTGGCAGGTATAAAGTCCCATCAAAATGACCTGTCTTTTAGAGAATCTTATTTTTTAGTTATAAGTAATATTATTAATATTTCAAGTTGCCTCAAATGGCCTCAAACGCGCCTGGCAATATCATAGCCCCGACTAAAACGTCTGGCTTATTGATTTTTTTATTCTTTAAACATTAAACTACAACATATAAAAAATGCATCAAGCTTTTTTGAAAAAAAAAAAA
Source organism: Acrobasis repandana (assembly GCA_963576875.1). NCBI lineage: Eukaryota > Metazoa > Arthropoda > Insecta > Lepidoptera > Pyralidae > Acrobasis > Acrobasis repandana. Next base: position 9,996,224 of record OY756238.1, read on the forward strand.
AAAACTTTTTAAAATTTATAGGTTGCTTTAGCCCCGCTACTCACCAGCCAGGTCTGTAGTTCCGTGTTGGGGTATAATAGGAGAGGTATGTAACAAGTTTTCAACTTGCCTCAAATACCTACCCAAAAATTCGTGCCAGCTCTCGGACCATGTATCCAAGTCGTATAAACTGTTCCGGTTATTTCTTCTCCACTTCGCAAGCTCTTTGGCATCTTTGGGTGACCATTGACATGCATTAATATGTATGTCAATGGTCACCCAAAGATGCCTTGCCTATTTGGAGAAGAAATAGCGGGAAAGCGGAGCCCGAGCTCCAAAGCAGCAAACCTGAGGATGCAACCGCGAATGCGCTAAGCTGAAGAAGAGTTTCATAAACAGTACCCATAAATAAAATTATTACAGGTTTATGCGTAACTCAGCAAAGGATAGACTTTTTGGAGGTGGAGCAAAATGTAAATATGCCACCCATATTCAGTGGCGAGGAGACCGCCCGGGATTACATTTTGCTCACACTAGGGGTGGACGAGCTGGGGGATGCGAGGCTGACTTAAATACAGTTAAAGTAGTTTATCATATTTATTTATATATCATAGTTTCTTACTTCTAGATATATATTTCTAAATGATTGACACTTAGAAGTTTTGTTGACATCATTCCAGACGTCAGAATCAGTTATGAAGATTTTTTATTTGGATTCTGAAGGCTGCCTACTCGTCAGCAGTGTCGCAGCAATATTGCATTTTCATCGGATTTATTTTACATACTTAACCGGGAAGTGGCTCAAATTTAATTTGTCCCAAAACACAACAACAAACATTCATTCATTACATTTTCAGCCATCATTCACATGCCCCACTGTTGGGCAAAGGCCTCCCTCCATTTTTAGAGTTCCGTGCCCGAAGGGTGCAAACGGGACCCTATTACTGAAACTCCGCTGTCTGTCCGTCTGTCTGTCTGTCCGTCTGTCACAGGGCTGTCTCCTGAACCGTAATAGCTAGACACCTGAAATTTTCACCGATTATGTATTACTGTGGCCGCTATAACAACATATACTAAAAATAAAAAAAAGTTAATAATTAAAGGGGGTCGTCTTACAAGAAACGTGTTTCTTCAGCGTTTTAAAACATTGTACGGTGTACGGAACCCTTCATGTACGAGTCCGACTTGCACTTGCCCGTTTATTGCCATTCTGATCGGTCTTGTGTTAAATCTGTCCATTGTTTTTCGAATCAGTCGAGTTTATCTCTCCATCGTGTCCTTAGCTTACCGGGCTTTCTGTTGTTTGTGGGGATCTGGAATGAGGTGACCTTTGCCCAGAAGTGGTCTGGCCTGCGATGCACGTGGCCAGCCCAGTCCCACTTCAGCTTGGCGGCCTTTAGAGCTACATCTGTGACTGTCCGTGAGCATAGTTCGGTGTTGTAACAAAAAGGGCATGCTAAATATAACTTCTAAAAAATGTAGTGATCGCACCTGTTTGGTGACGAGGGTGTCCTGAGCATCGTCGCCTTCAGCCGCGGTGGAGGGGCCGGCGCGCGGAGATATTATAGTGCACACTTTAGTCTCCTTCAGGAATTCACCGCGAAGCTGTAAACAAATATTTCTTGTAAGTTATGGGAATCCAGTCATACTTTAAAAATATCTTCTAGTGATTAATATTAATTAATCCTTTATACGTTTTTATAGGGTTTTTTAGGCATTCAAGATGCAATACTAAAGTACTCAAATTAAATTAGTGTTAGGTGACGCAAGCCCAATGCGTATTTTGGGAATATCAAATGGTGGAAAGATTCGGAGTGCGGGGTTGAACAAGTGATAACTCAGTAGTTAGAGCATGGTCGTATTTAGACCAAGGTCGCCAGTTCAAGTCCCGCTCACGTGGTATCTTATCACGATTTCTTATTTCATTGTTTAATTTGAATTATTTATATGATTCAATTCTATTTCATTTCTTTATTAGACACAAAACAGATAACAACCATATTTTGGTAATTACATTAAGATTTTTTGTGTTGTTTTTGATTGTTTTCTATGAATATGTATGCCTAAAAAGTCTATTAACAAATCATTAATAAGAGCGCTGGATTCTAACATTATTTTTTATAGATGTAAAATATAAAAGAGAAAACGAAAATATAAATGTGATAAATATAGAAACATTTATTAATTAGTTTGCTTGGTGAGGTGAATGATTATTTGCCGCTGGAACTTGTGTAAAGAGTGGTTGTAAATATCTATGTCTCTATTGGAGACCAGGATTTAATTATATTGACGACACATTCTAACAATCGGATTATAGTATGAAATGTTGTTGAAATAAACTTGTAGACTAAATTCATTGTAGTTTCGATTTCTAGATCTAAACTGGGTATTGAAGAAAGAAGAGTATTATTATAGTATTCAGGACCATATGGAGTCTTATGCATATTGTACTTTTACAATAGACAACTTGAATTAGGATAAAAGATACAGTTGGGACATGATATGAACTGACGTCATGATATCTATCAATATGGCGTCCACTGCCCCAACGTTTGTATGTAAAATTTAAATAGATGCATTTAAATATGGCATATAAAAAGAAAAGTTGATTAGTGTTATTATAAACCCATAGACGGATACCATGATTACATAGCTTCATGAGGTGACATAACTTCATGACGAATCATCTATCGATAATCAATCATGTTCAGCTTGATATCAAACTATAATCCATAATATTTACAATAACAATATTAATTCAATATGCTAAGTAAGACTCATGAACAGCGGTTTAAAACCCACAATGGCGGTAACCTTAATTGAAGGTGTAGAGTTAGACTTATATTGTGTTTTTTTAGCAAAGTTACAGGGTCAGAATGACATACATAGTCATTCTAACCCTGCAACTTCATCAATAATTGCTATCATTAATAATGCCCTTATTTAATCATTACCCTTCCGGCATATTTAATATTTAGTCGGGTAAAAAAAATAGTTTTTCTTATAAACAATGCTAAAAAATTAAATGTCAAGTCAATTCAAATTATGTAGTTTGGTACATCATCTCAGATTTTTCGTGGATACCGTCAGCCTAAGTACCCAGCATCCATTTTATGACTAGCGGGCAAGACAGTAGCGACATCTAGAAATAATATAGGATTTTGGCTAACGTTTCTTTGAACAGGGTTGTCATTCCTACTACGGTTGCTCGTACTACTTTTTTAATGTCGTTTTTGCTCTCAGTTGGTTTTATTTTAAAATTTCTCACAAACAAATGTCTGTGGGATTAACTTTTTCATTCAAATTAACATTATGTAACCTGATGACTACACAGTGACTTGATTACAGAGCAATTTGTAGATATAATCTTGGTATGCGGTTTCCTCATATTACAATAAGGATAAGTCAAAGACACACAGGATAATATATCATAATTCATAATTCATCAATACTAGGTAAATCTGCACAACGACACACTATCCTCACACTACATTCGCAAAAAAACTATGTTGCAATTAAATTAATATAATCACAAAATAATTGCGTTAAGGAAACTAGGTTTAATTAAGTAAAAACCTACTAGATGTACGAGTACGTACACCTACCGAAACACGGTACACTACGCTACAGTCATAGTTAACCTTTAAATATAAACATTATTATCATCATGCGAGCGTATTCCCGGTTGCATCTTCAGCAGTAACGCTTCATAGCCCGGGGTCTGATACCTAACCTAGGTGATTTGACGAGGTTACTGTTTTTTATACAGAGCGACTGCCGTCTGACCTCCGCAACCCTAAGGGTAGACCAGAAACAATCCTAGGATAGATTTAAACAAACGCTAAATGGCGTTCGGGACCCCCAGCTACGTGCCTTCCGAAGCACGAAATCATCTTTTTTCGGATAGTCAGGTGATTCAAGCCTGCAATATCCTAACCAGACTGGAAACAAATTTTTCACAGAGTTCATAATATATGCTTCCCAGTGAGATTTGAACTCACAACCTCCGGATCACAAGGCAAACGCCTTGACCACTGGACCACGGAGGCAGTGACACACCCTACACACAGTTAACCTTTAAGTATAAAAATATTTCAAATGTATGCAATACAATTCCTAATTGTAAATTTGTTAACAGTTTTAGTGGACGTTTTTACTATTATTCTAAGAACGATTATTTGAATATTATAACTCAAAAAAATTTGTTTAATAATAGATTCAGAGAATTATGCAAAAAAATACTCTACCTGTCACCTAAAGGGTTGAGAGAAATACTAAAAAACACTTAAAACCAGAAATAAAATTAACTCTCGTCCAAAAAAGGAAACTATTCCATACCATCTGAAAATATTCAGACTCAAAAATTAAAATCACATGCACAATACTGCCATGTCAAAGAGTCTATCTCTATGTTTAAAAAATCGGCCAAGTGCGAGTCGGACTCGCCCATGAAGGGTTCCGTAGCAGCAAGTAACTTTTTACGATTTAAGACATTTTAAAAAAAATACTTACTAGATCTCGTTTAAATTAATTTTCGGTGGAAGTTTGCATGGTAATGTACATTATATATTTTTTTAGTTTTATCATTCTCTTATTTTAGAAGTTACAGGGGGACCAACATTTTACCACTTTGGAAGTGTCTCTCGCGCAAACTATTCAGTTTAGGAAAAAATGATATTAGAAACCTCAATATCATTTTTGAAGACCTATCCATAGATATCCCACAATATGGGTTTGATGAAAAAAAAATTGAGTTTTAGTTCCAAGTATGGGGAACCCCCAAAATTTATTGTTTTTCTTCTATTTTTGTGTGAAAATCTTAATGCGGTTCACAGAATACATCTACTTACCAAGTTTCAACAGTATAGTCCTTATAGTTTCGGAAAAAAGTGGCTGTGACATACGGACGGACAGACAGACAGACATGACGAATCCATAAAGGTTCCTTTTCTTGCCATTTGGCTACGGAACCCTAAAAAGGGACTATCCCTTTTTATTTTAAGATTCGGTCCAGTAGATTCGGAGCAAATTGGCTGTGACAGACAGACGCACGAGTGATCCTATAAGGGTTCCGTTTTTTCATGTTTTGTACGGAACCCTAAAAAGGGTCAATAGTTCCTCCAAAGGAACCACTACAGGAGCTACTAAGAACAAACGAAATATTTGAGAGAGTGAGATAATCTTAAGTTTCTTTATATGTAGATTTTAATTTTAAATGTATTTTATTTTGTAAATGTAACTGTATAGATGTACTCTTATTTAAATTCCTACGCCTATTATGGCAGAATATGTTTTTCCTAAATATATTTGTAAACATCTTATGTTACCACCATATTCGAAGAAATAAATGACTATTCTAATCTATTCTATTGTATTTATTTATTTAATCTTTATTGCACAATAAAATAAACGTACAAGTGGCGGACCTAATGCCATATGGCATTCTCTCCCGGTCAACCATTAGACCAAGCCGAAAATATGTATTCTATTAATATTTTATATTTATAATGGACATGACGTATGCATGCTTTTCTCATTAGTAATTTTGTTAATAGTTGCAATGTCCGTATGTGTCGGTAGAATAATGGAAGTTAAAAATAACGTATAACCATCTATTTATGACTATTTTCACACATATACGTCGATAAAGAAGATTCATATGAATTCAAAGTAACAATTAACACCTAATTGTTTATTACCACACACCACACCATATTTAAAACATACAATGTTAATCACAAGTTATATTACAAAATAATTCTTCATATCTTTATATTTTTACCCGACAACGGCAAAGTTAAACGGAAGGGTAATGATTTTAGCAGTCTATGTATACATGTATCAGGAGCGTCCTCTCCATATAACATGATTCCTTTCGAGTTGCCTTGGCAAATATATAATTTTTTTATTTTAAAAAATTATAACTTACCTCGCTAGTTCATCTCCGTACTGCGCTTTAAATTTTTTTCCCCATCTCATAAGCCGACTAATCCACGGCTTTAGTCGCACACACTCAAATATTAACAAATAGACATAATAAACATACACACACACATTTATCACTTTAAGTCGCACTCCTACAGATAAAACCTGCAAACAACTCGGCCGATCTATCAGGAATTCTATCACGCTCACACAATGTCAATTTTCTATGAACACACGCACACAGACGCACTACTTACCTAAAGACAATTTGTGCATACATACAGCAAAATAGTGCTCAGGTAACTCGGTTCTTTTGCGGTTTATGCATTTTAAAAATTAAACTTAATGTACACGTAACTAAAGACATTTTTACAATGACGTCTCTGGCGCTAGTGTGTAGATTTTTAAATATCCAATCAAAATCACTTATCAACATCGCGGCCAATTAAAATACTCTTACTGTGTCGCGGTGTATCATGGCTGCAGTGTTTTGTTTACACGTTGTGTTTATTGCAACATAATATGATAGATGTTACTAAAAACAGTGAAGGTGAGGGAATCAACTTGAGAAATGCCGTGTTTTAGTTAATCAAGGTATGTATGTAGTGATCTTCTTAATCAATGGATGTTTATGTGATAAGTGATTTGTTTTGTTTTGTCGTAACTGCGGTCGGCGCGGCGACCGGCGATGGGCGCGCGATGAGGCAGGTCTGTTTATTGTTTTAGGTAACTACATAATTAAAAAAGGTTACTTCGATGGCGGCTGTACCGAGCCAAAGAAGAACGCCCCGCCACTGGTATGTATGTGGATATCTTTGTGTGTTCCACCGTAGCATCCAAACTACTTATCCTATTTTCACAAAAGAGATGTCAATCCATTCATCATTATCGTCTGATCAAAAAATCATATAACGAATGTTACATACAAAAAGTGCGAGTAAAAAAAAATTTTTTTTCGATATCGAGTGGGGTATCAAATTAAAGGTCTTAATTAGCACATTTTAAAAATATATACATTGTGAGCCATAAATGGCTGCTGAATTGGATACAATACAATATAAAAAAATATTGCACCAAATTACATCATCATCATCATCATCGTCAGCTCCCAACGACCCACTAGTGGGCATAAGCCTCCTTTTTTCTGCGCCACGGAATCCTATTTCTAGCCGTCCGATATAAAATCCGTACTCTTTAAATTATTGATACAATAGGAATGATTTAAGAAAATCACATTTTTTTTATCTTACATGCTGGTCTGGTAGAAAAGAAAAAAAGTTTTGAATATACCAGCTGCTTCTCTTCCCGCGCGGATCGTAGAAGCCGGATGGGTGAAAATAGGAATCACATCAATAGGCGATGCGGCTAGCAACTCATTATTGTTTTGATACATTTTTCCATGTTCCCGCCAACCGTCACGCTAGAAGTGGCCTCTGGATCTTGCGGCCCTGGGCTCTTTCTGATTAGAGCCTCAAGACCCAACATGCTCCGTCCCATTAGGGTAAAGAGGGGATAGTGTATAAGTAGATTTTCAGGGTTCCGTACCCGAAGGGTGCAAACGGGACCCTATTACTGAGACTCCGCTGTCTGTCCGTCTGTCTGTCCGTCAGTCACAGGGCTCTATCTCTTGAACCGTAATAGCTAGATACTTGAACTTTTCACCGATTATGTATTACTGTGGCGGATATAACAACAAATACTAAGAATAAAAAATAGTTAAAAATTAAAGGGGGTCGTCATACAAGAAACGTGTTTTTTTCAGCATTTTTAACTTGATCGTCATAATGGCATTAACTAGATACTTGAAATTTTCACCAATTATGTATTACTATGACCACAATAACAACAAATACTAAAAATAAAATAAAGTTTAAAATTAAAGGGGGTCGTCATAAAAGAAACGTGTTTCTTCAGCGTTTTAAAACATTGTACGGTGGTACGGAACCCTTCATGTACGAGTCCGACTCGCACTTGCCCGTTTATTTAAAGAATATTACGGTATCGGCACAGATATAAAACTTCATAGAAGCGGAGTATCATTTATATGCACTACTACAAACGAAACTAATACGTACATCCGTGCACGCGTCAATGCGTGTGTGTGTTCGCCCGGTCTCGCCCCTCGACAAGGCGACAACGGAAAAGAGGTGCGGGAACGGGGAACGGGGACGCATATTGCGCGGGACCTTATAGATTGAGAGCTGGCACGAATTTTTGGGTAGGTATTTGAGGCAAGTTGAAAACTTGTCACATACCTCTCCTATTATACCCCAACACGGAACTGCAGACCTGGCTGGTGAGTAGCAGGGCTAAACCATTTTGATTTATTTAGATTGACCTGGCAGGTAGAAAGTCCCATCAAAATGACCTGTCTGTTTGAGAATCTTATTTTTTAGTTATACGTAATAAATACCCTATTAAAATTTCAAGTTGCCTCAAATACCTTTTTTATATTTTTTTTTTAAATATTTTTTTACGCGCTTGCAATATCAAAGCCTAAGCATTAAATATTAAACTACAACATATAAAAAATGCATATTGCCTCAAATACCTATTTTGAAAAAAAAATAAACTTAAGATTTATAGGTTGCTTTAGCCCCGCTACTCACCAGCCAGGTCTGCAGTTCCGTGTTAGGGTATAATAGGAGTGGTATGTGACAAGTTTTCAACTTGCCTCAAATACCTACCCAAAAATTCGTGCCAGCTCTCGGACCATTAGGAGATTCTATTCTGTATGTAATACTCTTATTAATTTCTGTGGTATGGGCTTAGGCAAAACTGCCTATAACCAGCGAGCAGCAAAGACCCTTCATACTTTTACATACATACATAGCGGCGAAACACATATCCCTCCTTTTGGCTTTGCCGAAGTCGAATAATAAAAGTAAATATGGATCTTTGCAAGGCTCAATGATGTATGTACGACATTACGATACCAAACCATTACAATGAACAATAGGTGATAACCGGCCATCAGACCGCAAAAGGCGTCGATATTACCCCCCGCACCTTATTGAATATCACCGGGAAACCATAAAGGTGGAAGTGTCATTTGGCGACGAACAAATTATAAGAATTGTGTATAGGAGGAAAACTAATCAGAATCTTTGTGTGACGACCTCCGTGGCGTAATGGTCAACACTTCAGCCAGCTTTCTGGGTTCAATCCCAGCCAGATTTTCATTAAAAGACTTTCAAAGATTTTTAAGGCGCATAACAAATACGTACAACTGAGCACTGAGTGATTTAGATATAATATTCTTGTCAAAACCTACAGTTAAAAAGCAAGTCACGAGATTCCTTATGGACAGCTGAACTACCTTGCTGTGGAACGCTTAATCTACGCATTAACTCCCAATTTATTTATTTTTTCCAGACTTTTTTGAACTACTTACTTAATCTGAATAAATTCCCCTTTTGTTGTAAATTTGTTGTAAGTGCATTGAATTAGTAGATTTCACATTGCGAGTGGCTAAATACTAAATTTATGTAACATTTAAGAAATATAATAATATTTACTCCATTGTGACACTGTAAATTGTAAAGCACAGAGTTTTTTTTTCCTTTTAAACAGTAACTATTGTACACTTCTATCATGTTGGTATTTTTGAGAAACCTGTTATTAGCCTTACTATAAGAAAAATATGTATGTAAGATAAACTGTGAACGCTGTTTGTTTCTTGAATAAATAAAAAATTAAAAAAAGACCGGTTTCTTAATCTACAAATAAACCTGTCATGTATAAGATACCCCACCCACTTAGACATTTTCATACTTTGGGTTGCTGACCCCAATTTTCACCCCCCATAACTTTTAAACCGCTTAACCGATCTCCATCAAACATAGCTAAGAACCATATCGACGACACAAGACTTGATCTAAAAAAAACCGGCCAAGTGCGAGTTAAACTCGCGTGGAGAGGGTTCCGTACAATTGATTGAATTCTTATAGGTTTTCAGCAATGAACTATATTTTGTATTTTTTTCAAAATTTTAGGCTTAGTAGTTTCGGAGATCAGGGGGAGGGAATGGTCAATTTTCGTCTTCTTTCATGAATAAAATCAAAACTATTTATTTTATAATTATAACAAATATCTTTTCAATTTTCTAATTTATCCCCCGAAAATGACCCTTATTCTAAAAAAATATTTATTTACTTTGCACATATGTGTTTGGGTCATAGGATTACACCATCCTACAAAATTTTACCTGATTCGGTCCAGTAGATACTGAGCAAATTGGCTGTGACAGACGGACGGACAGACAGACGCACGAGTGACCCTATAAGGGCTCCGTTTTTAAATTTTTTATACGTACCCTAAAACCGCATCGAAATCGGTCAATTCGTTGAGGAGCTATGCCACGCAGACAAAAGCCTTGTTTTTTTATTGGGGTAGTCCTTTAACCACGTGATGTTTTCTTCGCAACTTTTCAACCCTGATGATTCGTGGCAAGGATTAAGACAAACAACCGACGCCATATGTGAGGAATAATATGACCACGATGACCAGCAGTTATTATTTCTAATAACCAGTAAATAACAAGATAACCCAAAAGAGTTATACAAGGGCGCAACCTAGGACCAACAAAATTTTCACAGTGGAAAGTTCGACAGGTTTTGCTTACCTTAAAATAAACTTCGACGCCGTATATGAGGAAGAATATGACGACGATGAACAGCAACACGGCGTAGCAGCCGTTAAACACGTGCTGGTAGAAGCTCTGCAACGGACGGGAACACATATGTAAACAACGATTCCTCTTTACCATCGTCTTAAAAGTAAAAAGTTACAAGCGACGGAAAAATATATTTACAAAATCATGTTTAATTTAAGTTTTGATCAAAAATTGTACAAAAATATTTTTTTAATATTTTTTGATGATTCGGGTAGGTTAATTTTGACTTTTTCATTCTCCTCGCTGGAATTTTCTGTCTCATTGTATATAATATAAAATTGGGTTTCCATGGTGAAATTTTGTCGTTATAAATGTCCTAATCTGCAACTACATGCTTTGCTGCATCCTTTTTTACAGTGGAAAGAAATTACATTAAATCTGGGGTGCTGCTATTTAGGGTTCCGCACCCAAAGTTTAACGTTTGCACCAAACGGGACACTATTACTGAGACTCCGCTGTCTGTCCGTCTGTCACAGGGCTCTATCTCTTGAACCGTAATAGCTAGACACTTGAAAATTTCATTGATTATTTAGTACTGTGACCGCTATAACAACAAATACTAAAAATAAAAAAATTAAAATAAAGTAGGTCGACATACATAAAACGTGTTTTTCAGCGGTTTAACTAGATCTATATAATAGCAATAACTAGATGCTTGAAATTTTCACAAATTATGTATTACTTACTATAGCCGCTATAACAAAAAATACTAAAAAATAAGATAAAGTAAAAAATTAAAGGGGGTCATCATCCAAGAAACGTGTTTTTTCAGTGTTTTTAACTCTATCTTTATAATGGCATTAATTAAATACTTAAAATGTTCACCGATTATGTATTACTATGACCACTATAACAACAAATACTGAAAATAAGATAAAGTTAAAAATGAAAGGGGGTCGTCATACAAGAATTATATTTCTTCAACGTTTTAAAACATTGTACGGAGGTACGGAACCCTTCATCTAAGAGTCCGACTCGCACTTGCCCGTTTATTACCTTTTTAGAGGCCAATGATGGCATTTAGTTGCGCGTTTTTTTCACCAATGAACAACAACTAAATTTCACCATTGGTAACCCAAGTTTTTAGAAAAACAGACAATGAGACAGAAAATTCCAGCTAGGAGAAAGAACAAGTCAACATTAACCTACCCGGGCTATCAAAAAGGGTTAAAAAATGATTGTTGTACAATTTTTAATCAAAATTTTGGGTAATTTAAATATGATTTTGTAAATATATTTTTCCGTCTCTTGTAACTTTTTACTTATAAGACTTACAGAATAAACATGTATGTAAAAAAAATAAGTAATCTTGTCTTCTTTATACCTCCTATAGACATTTTTGTGATATAGTAAACTGTTGAGGCGTTATTTAAAATATACCTTATTTTGGCACCTTTTATTCAAAATGGCGGCTCGCACCAGCATTTCTCATTCTAAATTGCATTTATACTTATATATTGCATATATTTTTGTAATCCCCTTATAAAATCCTTTAGTTTGATACCCCACTCGATAGGTTTTGAATAAAAAAATATTTTAAGTGTTTAATTTGGCGCTAAAAATCCGCCATATTAGATTTTATTAATTTTTTATATACCCAATGTCACTCTCAATATTAAGACGAATCTAATGATACCTGTCAAACTTAAATCTATCAAGCCGTTTAGGCTGTAGAGCGTGTCAAAAAATATACATACATACTTACACTCTAATAAATAACATAACCCTCCTTCTGGCGCAGTCGGGTAAATAAATATATTTAACATGTCATTTTCAACGCTACGAGCCTGCGTCATACACAGCAGAACGCGCTAAGTGATACTAATAAGGTCAGAGTATTAACATTGAATGATTTTTAGGGCTCCATACAAAAAATGAAAAAACGGAACCCTTATAGGATCACTCGTGCGTCTGTCTGTCCGTCCGTCTGTCACAGTAAATTTTCTCCGAATTCACTGGACCGAATCAGGTGAAATTTTGTAGGATGGTGTAATCCTATGACCCAAACACATATGTACAAAGTAAATAAATATTATTTTAAAATAAGGGTCATTTTCGGAGGTAAAATTAGGAAATTAAAAAAAAAGTTTTGGAAAACTTTGTTATATATCAAATGAAAGGTTATACTGGTTATAAAGTACCAAATATATTTTAGTTATTATTGTGAAATAAATAGTTTTGATTTTATTCAAGAAATAAGACGAATTTTCGTCTTACAACTTGAAGAGACAAGGAGATACTGTCTTCTTGCCTTCGTCTTAGCAGACGTGTCCGCCACGTTGGTAGTGAGCACCTCAGCTGCCAGCAGCGAATAACTGATCACGTTGAACGTTACAAACGCCAGGAACGACTTGGAGAGGAATCGGGGTCGCTCCCAGCGGATGTTGCGGAGGTGGAACACCTGGGGACAAGCAGATATACCAAATTAGTACTGGATGAGGAGCGTGAAAGCAAAGCTAAAAATAAAATTAAAAAAAGGCAAATTTTTTTTCTATTTTTTTTTCTTTTTTTTCGTGTGTTACTGGCAGCACTGGTGACAGATTCTTTAAGCTGCTTAAAGGCATCTGACATAGCTTGACGATTATCTGTCACTTGTGGTCACCCATCTTAGTGCGGATTACACCCGGGGTTGCTTAACTTGCGAAAGTGGTAGCAATGCGTACTCCCAACGGGCCACCGAGCTTCTAACATACGTACGTACTAAGTACACATTATTATTAGACATTGCGCATGTTAAGCAACAGGCGTCGTGTATACTTGGATTGGTGACATAAAACAAGTAACTTGTGTGCCGATTTTCGTCAAAATCGGTTGAAAAATGCGACCTGTAGGCAAGAACCAACAGAGGAGAAAAAAATTTGCTAATCTCGAAACTGAGACACTTCGCTCGCTTCACTTGCTCGGTCAATAATATAGTCCACACGCTAATCGTGCGCAAAATAAGATCAATATGAGTTAATCGCATAACAACCATCAATCCTAGTTTTTTTGCCCTTAATCACTTAGTATGCATCGATTTCTACGAGTACCGACCTTCGGCGATTCCTCTGTTTCATCTATTTGTTGATTTTACTTACATTTATAAATACCTACTTACGTCCTTCACTTTTTATTTATTTATCATTATTATTTCAAGCAAAGATAATACATAATTACTAACGTTACAACCAACGTCACACAAAGTTTTGGAGCATACGTATAAGGCATCTAGTGACCTATTGAAAAAAAAACATTTAAAGATAAATATTTTTTTAACAGGTCACTAGATGACGTTTTGCTGAATGAGTTTTTGGCGGAAGGCAAGAGGGTCAGTTGGCGTCTAATTTATTTTGCAAACTGAGTGTATTGGACTTTATAATGTGAAATTGGTGTAGTTGTAGTAATATGTGAAATAGTTAAAATGGACAGTCATAATACGGCTGTAGTGATATTTGTTCAGCGGACTGTGGTGGGCGTCATAGACGCGTATAGATTTGTCGCCTTCGATTGTAACTTGTTAGGAATAAAGAAGCAAGAAAACTAAAGATAGGCTCCAAAAGACTTGTATCCAGGGCCGTAAAATAATTTTCAAAAAAAAAACTTTGCCAGATGTCAACTTGATTTGGGGGCGGTAACCTGACGGAGGTACAATAGATAAACTGAACAATAAGTCCTGTACGCTTTCATTTACTGGGTATTATAATTCTGTTTTGTTTGCCCTGTATTAACCAACCAAAGAGCTAATATACATTTTGTAACGATGCTGCATGTGCCACCTGCATGTTGCATGTTCGTTTTCACCTCATTTCTCCATCTCATTCTGTCCGCACTTAAAACTTCATTTCATTACAAAAAAATATTTTTATTTTTATTAATGGCTTGACGCTACTGGGTATTTAGCCAGGAACAAGTAAATAAAACGTGGGAAATTCTTTTTTCCTAACAAGTTACAATTAAAGGTTGGTGTAGGCCTTTGATTGCTTTAAGGGAGCTTCTGGCAACAAATCTATACGAGTCCACTGGTTTTCATGCCCACACAGTCCGCAAAACAAATACCACTACAGCCGTACTATGACACCTACCACAGAATAAATAATACTAACGTACAGAAGTCTCACTCAGCAAAGAAATATCTACTCAATGTGGCGAGCTGGCTAGCGATATGGTTTAATTTAGCTCACGTCAGAACTCAACACCTTTTCGTATAGATACCTAGACATCCACTGCAAGCCATTTTCATTCTTATTACTCCGGACAAAAGATTCGTATTTTCATTCTTATTACTCTGGACAAACGATTTGTATTAACTGAATTTACCACCCGGAGGGGCTGCCTGCGCGCATAGTAATAATGTAGGTACATTTTCGATACCTAAACGGGGAGTGACACAGGCCTGCTTTGACTGTCCACTTTAACTATTTCACATATTGTTCATGAGCATGAGCGTTTATAACACCAAACAAGACCAATTTCATATTATAAAGTCCACTAAAATCAATTTGCAAAATAATTAAAAAAAAAACCCAACCGAACCCCTTGACTTCCCGCCAAAAACTCCTCCTGTCTGCTTTTCAAAATTTCATTTCATTTCAAAATTTATTCCCTAATTCATCATGACTCACACATCCCCTTTTCATTTGACTCATTCCACTTCCATGTCTCATCCTACCTACCTACTTATAAAATCGAATTATAATTTTTATATCAGTCAGGTGGGACATCGTTTGTCCCTGTTCGTCTCTCACTGTTGTGTTCAAGGGCCAATTAGCCTGGGGTAGAGTGACCTAAAAAGGTCATTGCCGTGGCTGGGAAGAGTGGATGATTGGTGGCAACTCCACCGCTCCCACCTTCCCGGTATTGGATTGAAGGGGCATCGAGGTATTTTTAGTGGGTCCAAGTCCCACATTACCTGCTGCACTGTCCCCGCAGCGGAACGGTATGCGATGGCATTTTCACCTCGTAAAAAAAAAAAGGTGGGCCACCGTTTGTAATATACTGTGACCGTAACTAATATCAAGTGAAATAAAGTTACACTATTGTTACTACTAAGTTACACTAGTGCGTGCTAGTGCACTACATCTGCCTACACTACACCTACTCTGTATCTACTTCTCATGTGGGATATTACCTGACTGCGTCGGGGCAGGTCGAGGTCCCACAACTTCATACACTAGCAAAGTCTTTATCCTTATATTAATTTAGAGTGTAGATAGAGCATTATGGGTTTTACGTCTCTAAACAGACAGAGCCCAGGGCCGCAAGACCCAGCGTGATGGTGGGCGTGAAGATGGCTTCGGCTTCATAAAACAAACGGCCAAGCTCAATACATATTTTTTTTTAAATACGCTGGTGTCATAATAGTCTTTGTCAGTGTCAGTGTCATTCAGTGAATTTAGTTGCCCATGATTAGCGGAAAGTTATTTTCTTAGTTATGATTGGCGGAAACGGTGACATTTGACGTTATTGTCAGTGACGGATAAATAACATTAAGGCAACTCGTATTTTTTTATGAAAGGACTCAGAGCTTAAACCGATACAGCCGCGGAGTAAGGTCAAACAAAGGTCATACGTTTGTTTGAAGAAATATCCAAAACCATTGATTATTTTGGCAAAAAAATGACCCACAACTTTTCATTAACTCTATATCTCGAAACGGATTTCAAAATAACGCTCTCCAAAAAAAAATAACAATGCCCATTCGCCGATCGAGGGAATGCCCTCGATCGGCTTCTACAATCTGAAATGGAAGAGAAGCAGCTGGTACATTCTACGTTTTCCTATTCTCCCAAACCAGCATGGAAGAAGGAAGAATCCACAAACAGGAAGCCACCAATCATTAAATTAAATAATCTAATTAGATTTTTAGCAAAAAACAACCTAGTTGACCGCGAGTTGGCAAAATTAATAAAATAACTTAAATATAATTAATAGAGATTGATGATGATGAAACGATCTGTTTCAAGGATTTTGCGCGTTGCAAACCTTGAGGAGGGTTGGCCGTTGACAGATTTCAATGATTTTTGAGCATATTATGTAAACTTAAGTAAAAAAATTTTTTATCCTCCCATACAAAATCCGTTTAGCTGAGTGCTGATTTGTATGGGAGGACGAAAAAATTTTTATCGATTTTTCATATCTTTTTTTATAGAAATTTGCTCCAAAAATTATGCAGGTGGATAAAAAGTCAGTCTGTATAAGTAAATATACTAATATTTTAAATCATCTCGCATTGAAAAGTAGAAAATAACGTGGTACTTAACGAGAATATTTCGCTCGGAGAACTCAACACTCAAAACTCGAACTCAGATCGTGTACAACAGGCATTAGGATCGCCTTCACTGCAACCTTAAAATGCGTTCAATACTTGACATTAGTGACAATAATTCTCAAGGGAACGTCAAGACTGCAGTTTTCGACCGTGGGAATTTTTGATTGAACACCCGAATCTATATTTTCTATCTACACATACGCATTGCGCTGTATTGTACATGCACCCTGTTGACGAATTTAGACGAATCTGAATGAAGCGCAGCGAGCGGTCTGCCTTATCAGCGTTTTTGTCCCCATATTTATTTGAGAATTTCGGCAAACTTTAAATTTTTCTATCTTTTTACAAAAGACAAATTATTTTTATTTATTTATTGTACGTGTTTAAGCATGAATCAATTTTCATATTATGTGTATTTTTTAACTCAGTCGTATGCGCAAGAAATCCGACGACGTATTCGCTTATATTTTCTTCAAAGTTTAACCTTTTTAACTAAGTTTCTAAATGAATTTAAAAAAAAAAACCTTAAATCTTCTCATTCACTTTTTAGGATTTTCCTTTGTCTTTATTTCTCTGTAATTTATACACAACTTCATGTTTTAAATTCGCCAACATTTTTTTAGTAGTGACGTGGGTATGCAAAGCTATATACAAACAAGTGTGACGTACACGGTAAGTAGAATTATAGCTATAACTTTAAGTAACAGGCTAACACACGACATACAAGCCATAACCATAAAAAACCGGTCAAGTGCGAGTCGGACTAGTACATAAAAGGTTTCGTACCTCCGTACGTTTCTTGTATGACGGACGACCCCTTTAATTTTTAACGGTATTTCTTGTCTGTCGAGATTATATCGATTTGCTGCGGTCACTGAGGAACGTAAGCTTCCGTTCTGTACTAAAGCACAGAATACATAAGAGCACAAAACTAAAGATAAAGACCTCGCAAAAAATAGAAAAATATACATTTATAACACAATATTTCACGACAGTCGGAATGCGACCTACAGCCGAGAACAGCCGGAAATCTGGACATCCGTACTATTCTGGCGGCGGGACACATGGAAGAACATGATTTTAGATTTATTATTGCAGAAAAAAAAAAATCTAAGACGTTACGGTTTTGTTTTTCATACAAATTCCATTAAAATGGTTTGTTTTGACGTTTAGATTAAACTTTGCCAAACGCCGTAAAAAAATTAATAAAAAAAAATCTGATTTGCCTTTTTGTCATCTAGCTGATTGTTGCCGAAACTAATACGGAGACGCTACGTACGCTCCCTTGGTCAATTAATTATTTGCTAACATTTTGTGAATGATAATAACGTATGACCAATGAATAATGATATAATGTTGAGGCTTCTCCTACACTCAAAAACACCGCGTAGTTTTGCGACCTCTTCAAATCTTGTATGCGTTCCCGCGAGTGACATTTATTATTTTTCTACCTACCTTTTTACTTCTCCACCTTCAGATATACGTGTGAAACCATTACAAGCTATTCCTGTTGTAAAATTCTAAAATAAAGCAAGAAGTCAACTATTTGAAATTTAATTCAAGAATCCAAGTCAAGATACTCACTCATTTCCAATATATGCAGCTAAAGCATATACATATAACGTCTAACAAAATATACTGAAACTATTTTAAGGGTAGATTCACTCCATGATACTGAACAACTTTCCCCAAGGAACATATATCGAAATATGAAAAATATTTTTTTGCTTTCCATACAAACTCGGATCAGCTGTTCGGTCAACATGTATGGGAAACTAAAAATTATTTTTTATATTTCGATATATGTTCCTTGGGGAAAGTTGTTCAGTATCATGGACTGAATCCACCCTTAAAATAGTTTCAGTATATTTCGTTAGAGCCTGTATACAGTGCCGTAATGGCCACAATACAAACTCTGAGAAAGGTGTTTAAATGTCGCCGGAAATGGGATACTAGTTTTAGTGTAAAAAAATTGTGTAGCGAAATTAACTAGTCATTTACGAGTAGATTATTCATTTTTTTGTATAATTTTCATATACAAAGTGATTGTATAAAGTAGTAATCTTTTTAGAGTTCCGTACCCAAAGGGTGCAAACGGGACCCTATTACTGTGACTCCGCTGTCTGTCCATCTGTCTGCCTGTCCGTCAGTCACAGTCTCTTGAACCGTAATAGCTAGAAGAGGCGGCTATAACAACAAATACTAAAAATAAAAAATAGTTAAAAATTAAAGGGGGGTCGTCATAAAAAAAAACGTGTTTTTTTTCAGCGTTTTTAACTTGATCTTTATAATGGCATTAACTAGATACTTGAAATTTTCACCAATTATGTATTACTATGACCACAATAACAACAAATACTAAAAATAAAATAAAGTTAAAAATTAAAGGGGGTAGTTATACAAGAAACGTGTTTCTTCAGCGTTTTAAAACATTGTACGGTGGTACGGAACCCTTCATGTAAGAGTCCGACTCGCACTTGCTCGTTTATTTTATTTAAAGGTAAATTTTGGCAAATTTAGAGGTATGTTTTCTAGAACCAAAAATGCTTAATCGTGTTTTGGATATTGTCACATATTGTGTGTGTCTGTAAAAGCCTTAAGTTTCCTATGTAATATTTTTGAGAAATTTTTCAAAATCGCTCACAGTATTGCGGGCTGTGAACCCGCCTCGCCTTAAATGGCTGTAGATCGTAAAAGCACCAAATAAAACAAAACTAATTGCGACACAAATCGGCAATATTACGAGATTATCTAAATTAAAATTACACAACAAACCTATTTCATTTAGTGAATCCCAATCAAAAACACAACACAAAAAATCCTGGCACCACAAAAAAAGAAAAATAAACTTTCAATTTATTTTTTATTTAAGAATTCGGAATTCAAATTAGGAAGCAGTATACCTATATCGCGCGCGCTTTTTCCGCACGCGCTATGTCGCAACACTGGCGGTGCGGTATCCATAATCTAACGTGAATGAATGCCGGCATAAAACATAAAACAACAATCCAAACGCAGAATGTATTTGTACACGATCACGGCTATGCTATCTGAAAAAGGATATGGATAATTCGCGGAAAGGTAGGTTGGGCGATGTTGTTTTTGAGACGCTATGCTTCGCTAAAAAGAAACTGATGAAAAAAAACGTGGCTGCGGGCGGAGTGAGATCAAATGGAATTTGGCAGGTTGAATAATCAAAATCTATATAAATAAAAATGAATTGTTGTTCGTTAGTCTGCTTAAAACTCGAGAACGGCTGAACCGATTTAGCTAATTTTGGTCTTGAAATATTCATGAAAGTCCAGGGAAGGTTTAAACGGTGAGAAATTATGGAAAAGGGAACGGGAAAGGGCGAAACGAAGTTCGCCGGGTCAGCTAGTATTGAATATTTTTAATAACCTTAATAACTAACTGAATATAATATACCTAGGTACATTTAATGGGTGCACTTTTTACGGTTAGTTATTTTTAAAATCAGTATAATGTGAAGAAAGGCGAATAACAGCAGTGTTTGGAAGAATAGAGTCACGGCTTTTGATGGGATGTTAGCCGCATCGCTCATTACGAGTAACATAATTCGCATTTTCACCCGTTCCCTAATTTGGCTTTTACGATTTGCGCGGGAAGAGATTCAGCTAGTACATATAGGTATGTATCGTCGTAAATGAGCTGACTCATTATTCACCTACTAGGATCCCAGTTTAAATTGCGGTGTGCTTTGTTTGTCGCGTCAATTGCTCGCAGTTTAGGTTAATTGTGGCCGGCCATGTGATCGCCCGTGCCAAACCGCCAACACGTGTGACTAACAACTAAGTAGTATTTGCAATGCAGTCTCTCGCGATGCGTAATTAATTAATTTACTTGTGTGGGATCGTTCAAGTATTACGTAAGCAGAATTTCAGTAATTTTAACCCCCCTGTCCCCGTTGGCAGCAAAAGTACGCAATCTCTTATCTGCACCCCCTTTCCTATGCTTACGTAAGAATTGATATACATACAATTTACTTGTTTTTTATTATTGCTTTCATGATTAAGCTAAGTATATTGTTCATAAATCTTATTTCACTGTTTTTTTAATTTCAAAGCAAAGTTACAGAAATTTATCATAATTGTATCTTACCATACCCAGACCAAATAACGTAGGATACATAGGATAATACGGATAGACACCATATAATCTCATATATCTGGCAAATTTATTCTGAATGGTCTCCAACATCAGCTTATACTTAATTTCATGTGGGGCCCAAATCCCTGTGTTACTTTCGAGATGGCTTCCGACAGTTCTGACTAAAGCATTATACAATGACATGATAACTTTAGTATTTATTATTAAAGCCATGTACCCTACGCAATATAAATCCTAAATTTGTAAAGGCAAAAATACACGTGAGACCCAGTTAGGGCGCTACATTTACTAAAGTATTTACGAGTATACATGACTAGCTGTGCCCGCGACTTCGTTCGCGTGGTTGTCGGAATGTTATATAGCCTAAAGCCTTCCTCTATAAATGGACTACCCAACAAAAAAAGAATTTTTCAAATCGGACCATTAGTTCCTGAGATTAGCGCGTTTAAACAAACAAACAAACTCTTCCGCTTTATAATATTAGTATAGATAAGATCAGAAATATCACTAACAATTTAAAAGTATTAAAAATATCTGTATTCCTTTTTATAAATCTGTTCACACATCTTTTAAGAAAAAAAAGTTATTTTGAAAACAAATTTATATAAATCTAAAGTGGATAACGTTTTTAACCGACTTCAAAAAAGGAGGAGGTTATCAATTCGACTGTATGTTTTTTATGTATGTTACGCGATATCTTAGCCAATTGTGAACCGATTTTGATGATTCTTTTTTTTATTTGAAAGCCTTCACTACCAAGTTGGTCCCATTTTAATTTGGTGAAGATATGATGAAGAACTTTGGAGAAATGGAAGAAACTCCTAAAAAAAATTGAAGTAAATTAAATTTTTAACAAAAAAACAACCGTATTTTTTGTTAAAAATTTAATTATAATTATGATGTCCACTTTGCTAATCGTAACTGCATACTTAGGCTACTAAATTAGGAGGTCACTGCAGCGCTATAAAACAATTCCGTCCGAAACTTTTTGACACTTTTAAAATCATACAATAAGCTAGAAAAGCTTATATATAACACAAACACATAGTAAACGGAACTCCATAGTGAAGATGAATGGTTTGATGAATTACTGTCTTTTGTACTGAGACGTATCAAAGAAACTCAAGGCTAAGCTTTGTTTTGAATTAATTGACAGTTCCCAGGAACGCTAAACTTGTGCCAGTACGTACAACTATTGTGATGTCAAATACGACAAACATTCACTAGGAAACATGCGTCGTTTTGGGTTTTTAGCTATTTTTAATTAAAGCGTTACCTTTACCACGGTAATGATATACATAGGTTTGACCTTTAGTTTTGACCGTACAATGGCAAATAATATATGTGCATATAATACAGGGCAACAACTTACTTCAGTTCTAGTTGTACTTGCTTTATTTAAGATCCCAATATGAATAAATATTGGTAACAAGGATATAGAATACTGCAATGGTGAGCATCAATCTAAAAGCATGTAAACTTCCGCGAGGCCGTTTAGTTTTTAGGACTCCTTTTACACTTCCAGTAAGGACATATAATATAAATTGATTGACATAGCTCACATAACCTTTACCTTCGAAGCCTTGTTTATATTTATTTATATTATTAGACGACCTTAGAACTATTTTTACAATTCGTTTACTAATTATGCAATAGAATGTTATCTAGTCATTAGCAAGGTTAAACAAGGTCATTTTTAAGGTTGTGCAAATATGTTGATGGCAAGTTAAGTCAACGGTACAGAGCGACTACTTGCTTCCGTTTGTATTGTGCTGTATGTGACCTGCATGCTGCATGTTGCTACGAGTATCCAACCTAATTTCTACATCAATTCATCCTGTCCACTTTTTAGAAGCTAAATTTTTAAAAAAATTAGATTCCATTTTTAAATTCTTGACACATCGCTTTTTCATCGTTTGACTCATTCCAGTTTCATTCCATTCTTCCTCCTGGACATACGTTCAGCCGCATAACATCAACTGCTCTCATATTTATCATCATTTGGTAGCGCTCAGTGTTGCTTATTGCATACTGAAATATTTACTTCATCATTTCAGCCACATAGTGTCCACTGCTGGACATAGGCCTCTCCCTGCCTCTCCCAAGGATTTCCAAAATAACCGATCTAGAGCGGCCTGCATCCAGCGCTTGCCAGCGACCTTGGTTAGGTCGTTTGACCACCTTGTGGGTGGGTGTCCTACACTTCGCTTGCCAGTGCATGGTCGCTATTCGAGAACCTTTTTGCCCCATCGGCCACTGGTTCGTCGCGCTATGTATCCCGCCCACTGCCACTTCAACGAACAAATCCGCTGGGCTGTCAGTGACTTTTGTTCTCATACAAATCATCATCGATATTTTTTTCAAACCAAAAAACATACTTCAATACCAGAAAAGCGAAATATTCAAACAATTGTTAAACTTAGACGACATTTTTCTAGTTATGTTCATTTAAAAAACAAACTAAAGTACAAAAAAAGAATTTTCCAAATCCAGGCGTCTTCGAGTACCTAATTAAATAAAAAAAAAGATTCCGACGAATTGATAACCTTCTTTTTTGAAATCGGTTAAAAACCTTTCAATGCATTTTAGATTCCTCGTAACCCTGGGCAGAAGAACAGCCGAACCTACTTATAATAATGTCAAGTTCGTATTTGCTTATCTGGCCATGATCTTGATTTAGACAAATATTTAGTTATGTCCATATTTAGTTATGTCCATATTTACATACTTTATAATACATATATTGCTAATTCCTTATACTAACAGCTCTGGTCATATTTTGCGAATCTAAAAACTGCATCCTATGACTAAGCAGGGTTGCCAGAATCATTTTTTTTTTTATTTGGTTTGCTAACTGGTTGTCACACGGAGCGAACACAGCATGCATACAAAATATATCATTCAATATCATAATAAATCTCAATATCATTTTTGAAGACCTATCCATAGATACCCCACACGTATGGGTTTGATGAAAAAATAAATTTGAGTTTCAGTTCTAAGTATGGGGAGCTCCCAAAATTTATTGTTTTTTTCTATTTTTGTGTAAAAATCTTAATGCGGTTCACAGAATACATCTACTTACCAAGTTTCAACAGTATAGTTCTTATAGTTTCGGAAAAAAGTGGCTGTGACATACGGACGGACAGACAGACAAACATGACTAATCCCTAAGGGTTCCGTTTTTTGTCATTTGGCTACGGAACCCTAAAAACGTAGAATTTATCAGCTGCCAGCTGCTTCTCCAATGGAATGGACGTAAACCTAACGACCAGATGACAGTTTGGACAGTGATACAGATTGTGAAGAAGTTCATCCATATCCTGTTTTTATTATAAATATATAAAATTTAACAAATAAGTAAATTATAAAATTTAATAAATATACCTATTTGCTAGTATAATTTTTGTCCCCTTTTTTTTTTCTTTTTAATTCCCTATTTTTGAAATTGCGAATACTCGCACATAGTTCAAACTAGTGATTCTTTATTTCTCTGAAATGTCCGGGGTTTTTAAAGTTTTTATTCTGAGTCCGTAGTTCAGGTGATGGCAGGCCTAGTTGCTAGCCACATCACCTATTACGAGTAACATGATTCGCATTTTCGCCTCGATCAGCTTATACTATATGCGCGGGAAAAGGAGCAGCTGGTACGTTCTACGTTTTTTTCCTTTTCTCAAGATTAATGAATGGATGTTTATCTATATAAGTATTTGCTATAAAATATAGTATCGTTGAGTTAGTATCCATAACACAAGTCTCGAACTTTCTTTGGGGCTGGCTCAATGTGTGTGATTTGTCCGTATACATTTATATTTATGTATTATTAATGTATTTGTTTCTCCTTTGGGTTCACGCGGGTCTTTTCACCCCGGTCCTTTGGGAGATTTGCGTGGGGATACAGATCCAACACATAGTATAGAGGTCCTTTGGAGAAGTTGATGTAATGTGGCGCTCCCGCCAAAACCCATTCTTGAATATACCAATGGAAGATGTACCCTTGAACAGGTTTCGGCAGAAGAAGAATCTATTGCAAAAAAAGGGAAAGATTAATGGGTTATGGAATGAAGTTGGGATGGTCTGATGCTGGGCTATTGCTATTTATTTATTATTAATAAAATCAAAACGTACCGGATCGCACACACTTTTTTCAGACACACGCCTTTTTGAGCAACCCTGTGCCTATCACTAACACGACCGATATGGAATACAGGCGAACATATTCCGAGAAAACGAATGTTTAATGGCGTGTGCTTTCCGGCAGAGTAGAATAGGACCACTCCAAGTCTTCCCGTGGTTGTCGTAGAAGGAAACTTAGGATATACAAGCTGATCTAAGCTAAGGTAAAATCGTCCACGTGACCTCTCTAACCCATCTGGCCAGCGTGGAGAGTGTACGCCAAATCCTCTGGCTGCTCCGGCCATGTTTGGCTCTTGTAGGACAAAAAGGGTCGAGCTCCTGCAGTGGAGACTAAAAAAGATCTGATGATGATGAATGTTAAATACCTACTTAAAAACTTACCCATTTATTTGTATATAGTAGCCATCTAGCGTAGTACCTATCCTAGGATTGGTTCTGGTCTACCCTTTGGGTTGCGGAGGTCAGACGGCAGTCGCTCTGTGTAAAAACCAGCAACTTGTCAAATCACCTAGGTTAGGTAGGGGACCCCGGACTCTGAAGCGTAACCGCTGACGATGCAACCGGGAATACGCTCGGATAATAAGTACCCATCTCAAGCGCTATGCTATAGAAATTCATTATTTTTTAGGGTCCCGTACAAAAAATTAAAAAACGGAACCCTTATAGGATCACTCGTGCGTCTGTCTGTCCGTCCGTCTGTCACAGCCTATTTGCTCCGAATATACTGGACCTAATCAGGTGAAATTTGGTAGAATGTTGTAATGCTTATGACCCAAACACATATGTGTAAAGTAAATATTTTTTTTTTTAAATAAGGGTCATTTTCAGGAGACAAATTAGGAAATTAAAAAAAAAAGTTTTGCAAACCTTACTGCGTCATATATCAAATGAAAGGGCTCGTTATGAGGATCTTAACTATATTTTTGTTATTATTGTAAAATGAATAGTTTTGATTTTATTCATGAAAGAAGACGAACATTGACCATTCCCTTCCCTGATCTCCGAAACTACTGAGCCTAAAATTTTGAAAAAAATATAAAATATAGTTCGTTGCTTGTAGATTACAGGAAAACCTATAAGAATTCAATCAATTGTACGGAACCCTCTCCACGCGAGTTTAACTCGCACTTGGCCGGTTTATTTTATTTTACTATCATGTTACAAACTAAATACAGCAGAACATTTAAACGACGTCGTCGTTTCTATAAACTACTGAGGTTTGTAACAAAATGCTTCAAAAGTTATATACAAAAAAAAAAAATTTTTACTAGCCTGTGAGTATATTGTCCAACAAAAATTTTATGATAAAAATTCGTGATGCTTATCAGATTTGTCACGCACTGGGTTTTTGGATTGAAAGTACAGTATCCTTGCGGGAGGCCTATGTCCGTCCAGCAGTAAAATTGCCTGTTCAGGTATTTCGAAATTATAGCGGAATAAAGAAACACACATCCATACAAAGATCCCTAAAAACATTATGAATATTTTATACGGTATCCTCACCTACACGGCCGTCTTAAACTAGGCTGGGGCCCTTGGGCAAACAAGAATTTGTGGCCCTTTTGAACCCTTTTGGGGCCCTTGACTTTGGAATCGGAGAGATTGCGTGAGTGATCGCTAGATGGTGTAGGTACTTAGTAAATTAGGTAGGATGCGTTTCGAAATATTATTAATTAGTACAGTAGGAATAGGCGCAGTCTTCGATATAATATAATGGCGTAGTATATGCCTTGTAAAATACCTTCTGAGTAGATTACTGATTTGTGAAAAAAGTGTAATGTGCCCGACAAAAATGTTTTGAGAATAAATGTGTGACAGAAATTGTCGGTCCTTCGGGGGCCCCTGAGAATGGGGGCCCTGGGCACGGGTCCCGTGTGCCCTTATGGTGAAGACGGTATTGCTCACCTAGTATATCACGTTAGATTTTATTACATGCTTTTATTCAGTTTAACCTGTCCCGTTGTCTGTGCGTCCGTAATCAAATCTTGCAAGCTAAATTAGACCAACTTCCCGTTATTCGGTTGAGCTGAAACCTCACATACGTAAGTTGGGTGACAATGCAATATTGTGGTACCAATGACCTGATCTCATGATGAAGCCGGAATGGGGCCACGTGTCTCTGTGATAAAACAACACAACTCCACCGAGTTTAGGCTCAATTGATATCATTGTTTTAGATAAAAGCTTGTTTTTAAAAATAGTTTTAATTATTTACTTGATTTAATTTAAATTTTTAACGTTCATGTTTTTTATTTTTTTATATAACCCTGAAACATAACACTCCTTTTTTAGGGCAGTCGTATAACACGTCAAACACGAGACACGAGTTATATATGTTTAAGATTGTGTTAATTGGTGTCATTACACCAAATTGCAACACTTGGCAATGACTAGACGAACCAACGGGAGTAAATTGACACAATTACTGGATGTAATTAGCGCTGCGTGGGGTGAAACGTGATGTGATCCTATTTCCCTGATGAATATCGACAGGTTACTACACGTCACACAGCTACAGGGTGTCCCAATTGCAACACTTGGCGATAACTAGACGAAGCAACGAAAGTAATGACACAATTACTGGATGTAATTAGCGCTGCATGGGGTGACTCGTGATGTGATCCAATTTCTCTGATGGATATCGAGACGCGACTACACGTCACACAGCTACAGGGGTCCCAATTGCAACACTTGGCGATAACTAGACGAAGCAACGAAAGTAATGACCCAATTACTGGATGTAATTAGCGCTGCGTTGGGTTACACGTGATGTGATCCTATTTCCCTAATAGATATCGACAGGCGACTACATGTCACACGGCTACAGAGGTCCAAATTTCAACACTTGGCGATGACTAGACGAAGCAACAAAAGTAATGACACAATTACAGGATGAAATTAGCGCTGCGTTGGGTTACACGTGATGTGATCCTATTTCCCTGATATATATCGACAGACGACTACACTTTACACGGCTTTAGGGGGTCCAAATTGCAACACTTGGCGAGCCGATGACTAGACAAAGCAACGAAAGTAAATTGACACAATAAGAAGTTGCAGTTATACAAATCTTTATAATATTTTTATTTTACGATCTCAATCATAACGATATCACGCCCAGAGAACTATTTTTAGGGTTCCGTACCCAAAGGGTGCAAACGGGACCCTATTACTGAGATTCCGCTGTCTGTCCGTCTGTCACAGTAGGGCTCTATCTCTTGAACCGTAATAGCAAGACACTTGAAATTTTCACCGATTATGTATTACTGTGGCCGCCGCTATTACAAAAAATGCTGAAAATAAAAAAAAGTTAAAAATTAAAGGGGTTGCCATACAAAAAACGTGTTTTTTCAGCATTTTTAACTAGATCTTTATAATGGCATTAACTAGATACTTGAAATTTTCACAGATTATGTATTATTATGGCCGCTATAACAACAAATACTAAAAATAAAAAAAGTTAAAAATCAAAGGGGGTCGTCATACAAAAAACGTGTTTTTTCAGCGTTTAAAACATTGTACGGAGGTATTTATTTATTTTACTTATTTAACTTTATTACAAAAAATGTAACAGGCGGACTTAAGGCCTAGGGCCTTTTCTACCAGTCAACCTACAGGTGGTGCGGATAAAAGCAAATTTTGGACGATTAGTACATTCATACGGAACCCTTCATGTACGAGTCCGACTCGCACTTGCCTGTTTATTTCTCATTGGTTCTTATTTGAATTAGAAATAAATTAATGAAAATATTCAAATTTTACTCCGCGGGAACTTTAACCAATTTTGTAATTAGATGATGTACGAGTAGTTAGCGCTGCGTGGGGACCACACATCACCTAGATACAGACCACTGTACCACAGGCCGGAATCTCCTAAGGTACGCGCAATATGCGTCACCCAGGCGTCACCGTTCCCCGTCCCCGCACCTCTCCCCCGTTTTCGCCTCGATGACTCACGTTGGCCGTCAAGAACCGGGGGAGAGGTGCGGGTGCGGGGAACGGGGACGCATATTGCGCGTACCTTAGGAGATTCCTTTCTGTTTACTCTTACTGTATTCTGTGACTGTACTCCAAAAAAATGTAACACAACACAACTGACGCCCTATATTATCGGCGCACTAAAACGCCAAACCAAATTAGGATTTATCATCATTTGGTAGCGCTCAGTGTTGCATATTGCATACTGAAATATTTACTTCATTATTTCAGCCGCATAGTGTCCACTGCTGGACATAGATAGGCCTCTCCCAAGGTTTTTCAAAATGACCGATGCATCCAGCGCTTGCCAGCGACCTTGGTCAGGTCGTCTGACCACCTTGTGAATGGGTGTCCTAAACTTCTCTTGCCAGTACGTGGTCGCCATTCGAGAACCTTTTTGCCCCATCGGCCATCGTTTCGTCGCGTTACGCCCACTGCCACTTCAGCGAGCTAATCCACTGGGCTGTGTCAGTGACTTTTGTTCTACGAATTTCCTCAAATCTGATTCGATCACGTAGAGAAACACCGAGCAAAGCCCTAATATTGACTACAAACGTTACGCTAAATCAGTTTACATTTTCCGGGACGCGCATATAGCATAGACATAACAATTATTTAATTTTGTCACTTCCATGCTGGTCTGTGAGAAAAGCAAAAGCTTAAAATGTACCAGCTGCTTCTCTAGGTGTAAATGTAAATCACATTAATAAGCGATGCCGCTGCAACCCATCACTATTTTGATTCCCTTTTTTCACCTTCTCGCCCACCATCTCGCTAAAAGTGGCCGTTGAGTCTTGCGGCCCTGGGCTCTGTCTGCTTAGAGCCGCAAGACCCAAAATGCTCTGTCTGCCTCATTACGGATAAAGACGTGATAGTATGTATGTGTGTGTTTATTTTTTGTCCCGCAATAATAACTAAAATCCAGTACATAAGTATAAAAACTTAATTATTAATATTATTATACTCATATGTTTGTAGGTACCGACTAATATCGCCATCTACCGTGATCGACAGCAACGAATAATGATGTAAACACTACCGCCATCTACATATAACACAACAAACGAACATTTACTAATCAACGTCAACTAATCCGTGATTTGAACTTCATATGTATTGGTTCTAGCGATCGCTCATAGATGGCGCTTATTTCTAAATAATTACAAACAGAATTTTTTTTTTCTGGCAAAATTTTGACTGAAACTAAGATTTTTCGACTGAAAAAGGGGGAAGCTGACCTCGATAACGTCATAGGTAAAGATGCTGCCAAGTAACATGCTTGGATGAGTGTTATATCTACGACTCAAGTGGACTCAAAGGTCGTAGCTCTAGCTGTAGCTAGCGCCTATCATTCATATCAAAGATATGGTGCCCCTGATCTATTTATTTTGTTTTTGTTTATTCTTTATTGCACAATTAAATTAAAAGTACAAGTGGCAGACCTAATGCCATAATTGCCATATGGCATTCTCTCCCGGTCAACCATTAGACCAAGCAGAAAATATGTGTGACTGGCTGGTTTAATAAAATTCATGGATAAGTAAACTAAATATAAGTACCTACTTAAGGTGATACATGAATTTTCCGGGTTCCTGTGCTGCCCCCATTTGAAATAATTAATTTTAAAGGAAACGAAAAGATATAATTTAAATTTTTTGCAATTTAGCGGAAAACGGCCACTTTTGGCAAAATGCTAAGAAAAGCTGAACGTTCTCACTTTAAACTGTAAACAGTAGTTCATAAAATAGTTTGAAGGGATATCTAGGGCTTCCCAAAGACACAATTTTAAATGATATCTCAGTTTCCTTTAAAATAATTTATTTCAAATGGGGGCAGCACTGGACCCCCGGAAAATTCATGTATGGCCGTAAAAAATAATGCTAAAAATATTCTGATCTACTGGATCTACAGGGTACTAGGAGTGTAAGCAAACAAGAACAAAATGTTATACCTTTACACAATCTTACTCAAACTCATCGACGGTCGGCTAATTGATTCGCTAATTTATGTCTAAACTAATTTTGATACAGGGCTGGTGTTGTTAGAACCTCCAGGTTTATGTAATACAATGTTATTCATCATCATCAGGCCATTTTTAGTCTCCACTGCAGGAGCACAACTCTCTCTGAACCACAGAACAAATAATACTAACGTATTCAAGAAATACAATAAATTAGCCCTTGTAACTTTGGATTATAATTGTGTTAAACATAAGGCAGGGATCATATGTCTTATTTTTTAAATAACTCTTAAATATTCTTTGTAAAACCACAGAATAAATAATACTAACGTACAGCGGTCTCACTCAGCAAAGAAATTCAAAGAAATATCTACTCAATGTGGTTTGATTTAGCTCACGTCAGAACTCAGCACCTTTTCATATAGAGACATCCATTGCAAGCCAATTTCATTCTTATTACTCTGGACAAACGATTCGTATAATGAATTTACCACCTGGAGGGGCCGCCTGCGCGCATAGTAATAATGTAGGTACATTTTCGATACCTAAACGGGGCCTGTCTGAACTACCAGAGATATATTAGGCAGAGATTATATAGCAGGATTTGGCCTACACTCTCCACGCTGGCTAGACGGGTTGGAGGGGTCCCATTGTTGTTTACAATCTTTGTTTACCTTGTGTTTCCGAAGACGCCTTCTACGAAATCCAGCGGAAGACAATATTACTGCAAGCTTTTATTTAGGTTGACCCGTTGTCTGTGTGTCCGTAATCAAATCTTGCAAGCTAAATTAGACCCACTTCCCATTATTCGATCGAGTTGAAACTTCACATATTTATGTAAGTTGGATGACAATGCAATATTATGATACCAATGACCTGATCTCATGATGAAGCCGGAAGG
This sequence comes from Acrobasis repandana, assembly GCA_963576875.1. NCBI lineage: Eukaryota > Metazoa > Arthropoda > Insecta > Lepidoptera > Pyralidae > Acrobasis > Acrobasis repandana. The sequence goes on from OY756238.1 coordinate 10,028,154, forward strand.
TGGCCACGACATCTCTGTGATAAAACAACATAACCCCACCGAGTTTGGGCTCAATTAATTCGTCTTGAGGAGCAATTTAAGGCCGTACCTGAATTTCCAGGGTCAAGTGCTGCCCCCATTTAAAATAAATCATTTCAAAGAAAACGGAGACATTATTTCAAATTTTGCTACTACCAAGTGCTAGATGTATGATGACTCCAAAGTATTTTATGAACTACTGTTTACAGTTTAAAGTGATGCACATTTGCGAAAAACGGCCACTTTTGGCAAATGTGCGTAGTAAAGCTTAACGTTCTCATTATAAACTGTAAACAGTAGTTCACAAAATAGTTTGAAGGGAAGACTAGGACTTGGTAGTAGCAAAATTTCAAATGATGTCTCCGTTTTCTTTGAAATGATTTATTTTAAATGGGGGCAACACTAGACCCCGAAAAATTCAGGTACAGCTTTAAACGTTTTAGTTCATTGTTTAAGAAATAAAGATTAAAGTAGCAAGATCTGTGTACTTACGTCGATGGATTATTAAAGCTTGTTTTTTTAAATATTTTTTTAAATAATTAGGTACTTATTTTTAAAGACTCGAGTCTGTTGAGAGGACTCAGACTTGATTCTTTTTAGACAAGCAAAACTCGATGTTTGACTCAAAGAAAGTACTTAGTTGGATTATAAATATTTAAAGGGCTCAAAGAAATTCTGAGTCACAAGAATAGTCTTAAAAAGGCAGTTTCTAACATTGACATAAGAGTACGAGTATATACATGTATAGACCAGCTATCTCAAACATTGGCCCCTGTTCTATTTTTGAATATATGGTGGCGTAAATATTATCATACATAGGTATTTAATTTTCAAACAATGAAATCTGGTTATTTCTTAGCACTTTGCCGCGTTCCTTGAACTATTCTTACTGTATTGTAACACACTTTTTCTTTGTCTAAGCGCGTTCCCGGTTGCATCCTCAGCTGTGCTACTTCGGAGCACAGAGTGCGCTTTCCCGCTTTTTCTTCTCCAAATATAACATGCATGTCAATGGTCACCCAAGGATTGCAAAATGGAGAAGAAATAGCCGGAATAGTTTAAATGATATGGCTATAGTTTTACGTCCGGCCTCCTGCCTCACGTCAACCCTCTTTGGGAATGTATTTGTGCGAGAACTTTTACAACCGGCCGCCGCCTGACGTTAATCCCTTCTTGGGAATGCAATTGTAGCACGAGATGTTTGTGCCAAGTCCTTTAGTCGCCTCTTACGACATCCACAGGAAGAGATGGAGTGGTCCTATCCTAACCCGGAACCACACGGGTAGTAACACACACCTAGGTATTTTAAATTATGTTTACCATGCTTTGGCTTATAAACTGTTGAAAGTTCTAGGCGTATAAGAGCTAGCAAGCGACTAAGTGAAGTTTATGGAGATAGGTACAACTGAACGGGGCATAACAGTGATAAGTCTTGTCTCCTCTAGTTTTACATTATAGCTCTTTGGTTTCTAAATGAAGAATAAAAGACATGTCATTTTTACAACACTATACAGGGCCCATTTAGTAGAGTAAGCTACACTACTACTATCACTACGACTTACCTCTGCCCAAAAGCAAACGATCAGCGACGACCCGGACATGAGCAGTGGATAGTACGCTGATAGTAGACTCGTCGCCCATCCCTCTCGGAACGCCGACTGCTAAAAAAAGGAAGAATACTATTAGCCAAATAACAATTTCAAATTAGAGTGGGTATTTTTGTTTTTCATGTAACTAAGGTCTCTTACAGACAAGCGAAGTGCCAGCGACAGCTTGCGACTCTGGAGTGCTATTTTTCATTGAGGGAAAAGCAGCGTGAAACAGAACGATTCTCCATGATAGGTATCTTTGACATTTGTACGCTACAAATGTTATAATTACGAGTGGTCAAGACCGTACTTTGTACTCTTATATAATCTATGACGGTACGGCGAGGTACAGCATATTCTGCGTGGTGGCCTTGCAGGCGCGCAGGAATGTGACCTTGCCCTTAGCCGCCTGTGCTCTGTCTCTAGATGACCTCACTCACCGGGGACACGAAGTAAGCGCCGCGTATGAGGGACGCCAGGAACGCGACGAGATACAGATTCTTCTGCGTAGTGACCTTGCAGGCGCGCAGGAATGTGACCTTGCACTTAGCCGCCTGTGCTCTGACACTAAATGACCTCACTCATCGGGGACACGAAGTAAGCGCCGCGTATGAGGGACGCCAGGAACGCGACGAGATACAGTACGAGTATCTTCTGCATGGTGACTGCCTTTAGCCGCCTTTGCTCTGTCAACATATGACCTCACTCACCGGGGACACGAAGTAAGCGCCGCGTATAAGGGATGCAGGAACACGACGAGGTACAGCATCTTCTGCGTGGTGACCTTGCAGGCGCACAGGAAGGTGACCTTGCATGTAGCCGTTGTGCTCTTTCACTAGAAGACCTCACTCACCGGGAACACGAAGTAAGCACCGCGTATGAGGGACGCCAGGAAGGTGATCTTGCCCTTAGCCGCCTGTGCTCTGTCACTAGATGACCTCACTCACCGGGGACACGAAGTAAGCACCGCGTATGAGGGACGCCAGGAAAGCGACGAGATACAGCATCTTCTGCGTGGTGACCTTGCAGGCGCGCAGGAAGGTGGGCGCCTTCAGCCGCCTGTACTCTGTCACAACGCAGATTGTCAGTTGGACGGCGCATACGAACGCCACCAGCAGAAATACACCGCCTATGCCTGGAATAGAAGAAACATATTATATTAGTACTTGGAAACAATTATTTTCGTCTTCATCAATCTAGAGTCGAATTCCAAAGTATTTTTTAGAAAATTAGTAATCGTGACATTTCGCTAGCCTATGTGAAATTTTACGCAAAACTCGGCCAGCGGTTGTTTAAACCTATCCTAGGATTGGTTCTGGTCTGCCCTTGGGTTGCGGAGGTCAGACGGCAGTCGCTCTGTGTAAAAACCAGTAACCTCGTCAACTCACCTAGGTTAGGTAGCAGACCTCGGGCTCTGAAGCGTCACCGCTGAGTGAATGAATCGATGAAGTGGGTAACTCACGTGATTTTTACACAGAGCGACTGCCGTCTGACCTGCGCAACCCAAAGGGTAGACCAAAACCAGTCCTAGGATAGGTACAAAAGCTAAATGGCGTTCGAAACCCACAGCTTCACGTGCCTTCCGAAGCACGGAATCATCTTTCCTTTCGGATAATCAATCAGGTGATTCAAGCCTTTACAGGCTGTCTGGTTAGCACATTACTATCCTAACCAGACTGGAAACAACTTTTCACAAAGTATGCAAAGTATGCTTCTCAGTGGGATTTGAACCCTCGACCTGCGGATCACAAGGCGAACACCTTGACCACTGGACCACGGAAGCAGTCAACCGCAAGAAAAGTTTATTTAGTTAAAATTATGATGATGATCAGTGCTGAGCGGACAGCGACATCGTCGTGTCGCCGCTGACACTCGCCCTGAAAATGATCGTACCCTGGTCCGTCTTTTCCGACTATATGTATGATATGAAGTGGGTCAACCGGTTTCAAATTAATTAATTATGAAGTTAACTCACGTTAGTTTTAATCAAATAAGTAACTCACACGCATGGTATGGCAGGTTCGGCGCGGAACACTGGTCCCCCGCGTACCGGATCTCGCACAGGCAAGTGCCGTTCATACAGTCCCCTCTCCCGCTGCACTCCAGGTCGCAGCCGGCTCCGCGCGCGGCCGCGGACATGACTGCCTCCGCGTAGTACGCTAGCAGCGAGCGCATCTTACCGGCAGCAATGGCCGCCGCCGCTTTGGGTCACTGGAAAAGATAGAGAGAGGAAATGTTAAATAATAAACGGGGAAGTGCGAGTCGGACTCGTACATGAAGGGTTCCGTACCACGGTACAATGTTTTAAAACGCTGAAGAAACACGTTTCTTGTATGACGACCCCCTTCAATTATTAACTTTATCTTATTTTTAGTATTTGTTTTTATAGTGGTCATAGTAATACATAATCGGTGAAAATTTCAGGTGTCTAGCTAATACGGTTCAAGAGATAGAACCCTGTGACAGATCGAGTTAAAAACGCTGAAAAAAAACTCTTTTTAGGGTTCCGTACCCGAAGTACCCGGCCGGAGAGGCGAGGCGATTATTTACAATAAGAGGAGGGGAAGTTATAGATAAAAATTAAGATATAAGAACGCCAAAACCGATGGTACCTACTCAATACAAGATGAAAGTCACGTTTGGAAATACGCCAAATTAGCTTATACTCCCAAATAAATAAAACAAGTAACTGACAGTTCTATTCATAACAAACAAGCTTATCGTTTCAATCGTATTTCGTACGACTAGTGTATGCCAAATGGGCATGGCGTTTGGCGAGAATGGACGAAGCTAAAGCACAGAATTAATAAGAGTATTTCATACAGATCGGAATCTCCTAAGGTCCCGCGCAATATGCGTCCCCGTTCCCCGTCTCCGCATCTCTCCCCCGTTCTCGCCTTGTCGAGGGTGTTGAGCGGGCGAACACACACGCAAGGACGTGTGCACAGATATAGTTTCGTATGTAGTAGTGAAGGCATAAATGATACTCCGCTTCTATGAAGTGCCATACCTATGGCTAGAGTACCAAAACGAATACTGGAGAGTCAGAGAGAGAGAGAGAGAGAGAGATTGCGGAAGCCGAGGCAGACCCAAGCTCTGGAATCTGGATGGCGTCGAACAAGATCTTAACGTCGGCGTCAAAAGCTGGAGTCAGAAAGAGCAAAATCTATCTGGAACAAATTTCTTAACCAGGCCCAGGGCCCCAGGTCCACCCGCGACTGTAGAGCCTTAGATGAGTGTATGCCAAAAATTGGCCGCTATAATAGGCTGCTTCGTAATAACTAGTATGTTAAGCTTGTTAATAGGCGGTGCGGCTAGCCACCCATCACAATTTTGATTCCTTTTTCCACCTTCCCGCCCGCCATCACACTAAAAGTGGCCTTTAAGTCTTGCAGCCTGCTATGTCTGCTTAGAGCCGTAAGACCCAAAATGCTCTGTCTGCTCCATAATGGTATATTTGAAGCCAAACCGGAAACGAGCTACAACCAGAGAGATTCTAATAACAACAATAAAAAAAATCACGTGTAAGTGTGCTATCAGGGTAAAACGTAATACCGGTGAAATTACTATTACGAAACTATAGTAATTTTACTTTTGGCCCGAATCCAATACTAATAATACTAATAAGATAGAAATTTTAAATATTATACAACGTGGAAGGGACATGGACCTTGAGATAGGAGATGAACGTAACAACGCATTTTTAAGCGACTTTAAAATAGTAGGGGCTTTTCAATTCGAATGTAAGTATATGTTTTTAGGGTTTCGTAGCCAAATGGCAAAAAACGGAACCCTTATGGATTCGTCATGTCTGACTGTCTGTCGGACGAACGTCCGTACGTCACAGCCACTTTTTTCCTAAACTATAAGAACTACACTGTTGAACCTTGGTAAGTAGATGTATTTTTTAAGCCGCATTAAGATTTTCACACAAAAATAGAAAAAAAAAATATATTTGGGGGTAGTATATACTTAGAACTGAAACTCAAAACTTTTTTCTTCAAACAATTCTTCAAACCCATACGTGTGATGGATAGGTCTTCAAAAATGATATTGAGGTTTCTAATATATTTTTTTTCTAAACTGAATAGTTTGCGCAAGAGACACTTCCAAAGTGGTAAACCCTGTAACTTCTAAAATAAGAGAATGATAAAACTAAAAATATATATAATATACATTACCATGAAAACTTCCACCGAAAACTAGTTTGAACGAGATCTAGTAAGTAGTTTTTTTTTAATACGTCATAAATCGTCAACCGCAATTTACCTTTAGAACTTTTATATGTTACTTGCTGCTACGGAACCCTTCATGGGCGAGTCCGCTCTCACTAGACCGCTTTTTTATGTATGTTCCCGATAACTTCTCCGTTTTTAAACTGATTTAGAAAAATCTTTTTTTTTATTAATGAAAGCGTATACATGCAAGTTGGTCCCATTGCCACCAGGTGAAGATCTGATGATAGAATCCTCGAGATATCGAGGGAACTCCTCAAATGTTGTATGCACACGTAAAGTGATTTTTATGTTATTGTAAATACATTAAGCATTTGCATTCAGAAAGTGAGTTTTGGTGGAATGGAACTGATGGAAAAGACCAAAAATTGTCGCTCTTTTTGTTTAAAATTAATTATTAAATAAATGACTAGCTTGTCTCATTTTTTATTTATTTTTAACCGACTGCAAAAAAGGAGGTGGTTATCAATTCGACTGTTTTTTTATATTTTTTTATTTATGCTTGTTACGCCATATTTTCGCTAACTGTGAACCGATTTTGATGATTCTTTTTTTATTTGAAGCCTTTACTACCAAATTGGTCCCATTTTAATTTGGTGAAGATATAATAAAGAACTTTGGAGATATGGAAGAAACTCCTAAAAAAACTGAAGTTGAATGAAAATTGAAGTTGTTTTTTTTGTTATTTTTTATTTTTTATTAGCCATCTATGTCTCACTGCTGGGCAAAGGCCTTTCTTCTTTCGTTTCATAATTCTCTATCCTTGGTCTTTCCAGACTTTGTCAAATACACGCAAATCGGCTCTGGAATGCCCTTCCTGATAGCATTACGAGATCACACAATCGTGATAATTTCAAAATGCTGGTCTAGAAATATTATCTGGAATCAAATTAAACTCTCTCTGCTGTATATATTATATAAAAATGTGTATGTATGTATATGGTTTAGTATATACATATTGTTATAAATCTTTTCATGTATTATTTAATAAAATTATGTTTAAATTAATAATATTTATATTAGGTATATGTATTTGTTGTGTAATATTATGTAATAATGTTGTATTGTAATAGTGCTAAAACTTGCTCCCCTTCTACCAACTTCTCGATGTGTCCCAAAGGCAAACTGGTAGATAATGCATAGCGTTAAGTTTGACCCATTGTAATCAATCAAATATGAGATTGTGTGCAATAAACTTAAATAAATAAATAAAAATCGTCTGCCCATCTCGTCCTCGGTCTACCTTGTCTCTTAGTAACAAAATATTCTCCATACTCCATCCATATATCTAATTTTAATATCATATTAATTGTAAGTTGACGCCCTTGGAGAAAATGCTGCAGTGCAGTTTGTTGCCGATTCTTTTTTACTAACGCCTAGGAAGCAGCCCTAAGCTGTAAGTTACGATTTGACGTCAACAGTTGTTATTGTAAAATTAATAACAAAGAGACTATTATTAAGAGATATAAATACCCTACGATAATATAGATATATTTGTTCAATTTGATAATGCTTCATGTAAACGACACTCTTTGGTCATCATTACGTATGAACTGTGAACGTTATCAGTTTAATTTTTTGTTCTGTTTTTATAAATAACATACAATAAATTGTGTATTTAGTCAGTTGGCACATTTAAGTACTTTATTGGGCGTGTTGAGACGGCAAAGTACAATACAAGTCAATTTATAAATAAATATATATTTTTTTACCTTTAGACCAAAAATTAACGGGCAAGTGCGAGTCGGACTCGTACATGAAGGGTTCCGTACCTCCGTACAATGTTTTAAAATGCTGAAGAAACACGTTTCTTGTATGACGACCCCCCTTTTATTTTTAACTTTATCTTATTTTTAGTATTTGTTTTTGAATAATTGAATTGAATTTGAATGACTAGATCTCGTTCAAACCAATTTTCGGTGGAAGTTTGCATGGTATTGTACATCATAATTTGTTTTTAGTTTTATCATTCTCTTATTTTAGAAGTTACAGGGGGGGACACATTTTACCACTTTGGAAATGTCTCTCGCGCAAAGTATTCAGTTTAGAAACGTCAATATCATTTTTAAAGACCGGATAGGTCTTTAAAAATGATATTGACGTTAGTTACCCACACGTACGGGTTTGAAAAAAAAATATTGAGTTTCAGTTCTAAGTATACTTACCCCCAAAATTTATTGTTTTTTTTTCTGTTTTTGTGTGAAAAACTTAATGCTGTTCACAGAATACAACTACTTACCAAGTTTCAAAGTGGCTGTGACATACGGACGAACAGACAGACAGACATGACGAATCCATAAGGGTTCCGTTTTTTGCCATTTGGATGAGGAACCCTAAAAAGCCAATAAAAATGAAAGAATTTGAAAATTTAAAATGTTCTAAGATATCGCAACGAAGAACTGATACAATATGAAATTAAACCGTTTTTATAATCGTATGCAAACAAATTAAGCTGACGGGGTACACGTTATGCGTCGAGTTTACGTAACAGAGAGCCGAGGTCGTTGCACCAGTTACACCCACTTTATTTATACCAGTGAACAGAGATATGGTGACATGCAGAGGTTGTTTTTTGAGAAACGCACACCTGTGCATCTTTAGTACCTACGCAATTGGGTATTTAGTAACTACGCAAATAAAATTTAAAAAAATAGTGTCACTTGATAACCCGTTTGGGATCATGTCCATTTTCAACATAAGACAGACAGAAATACTGATATTTAAAGCGCTATTTGACTCGAAAAATTATGACATCACGGTTGTGTTTTTCATACAAATCCCATAGAAAATTTTTGTTTTGACGTTTAGAAAAAAGTGTCTGATTTTACTTGTTGTCATCTGGCGGATTCATCAGACTATGGCAGTATAAACAATAAATACATACATATTAGCACCGTCTGCCTCTTTGTTGTTTGTTACAAACAACTAAGGAAAAATTCCATTGTAAAAAAAGTGCCCTTGACTCTTGTCACAGTTCATCATGTACATAATAATAAATATAAACAAATTACACAGATTGAGCTAGCCCCAAATTTCGAGAATTGTGGTATGTTATGGGATAATAACTCAATTATAGTATATTTTATAACAAATACATACATATATACATAGACAAACATCCAAGACCCAGGACAATCTGAAAAAGCTCATTTTTCCATCTTGACCCGACCGGGGATCGAATCAGAGACCGGTGTGACAGTCGGGCATGATGAATACTAGGCCACAGATTAAGTCGTCAACGTAATAGGTGAGTATCTCTACCTCCACACAAACTGCTGGTCTGGAAAAAAAAAGAAATAACGTAGACTGTACCAGCTCCCGAGGGATGGACGAGAATCTAAATCGAAGGCGATGCAGCTAGAGCAACACATCACTATTTTGATTCCCATTTTTAATCTTTACAATCAAGCTGGCCTTTGGGTCTTACGGCCTTGGACTCTGTCTACCCCGTCAGGGATAAAGACGTGATAATGTATTCCAACTACTGCAAGAACGTTACTGCAACAATTTTCCATTTCAGACCACGACATTTAAGTTTATTTGTGACCTACTCGTACTATACTGGCAATTTCTTGGTAATCGTCGTATAATAATTTAAATTGGGGTTATCTGGATTGGCCCTCAATAATCTAATATGGGACAGCTAAAAAAACTCTTTCTGGGTCGGAATGTTTTTTAAGGCACGTGGCTTAATTACTTAAACGCTGTACTTGTGTTAATCATCATGTCGTAGGCATGTTACTGCATGAATCTAAAATACTTAATGGCTTTACTACGCACATTTGCCAAAAGGTTTTTCGCAAATGTGCGTAGTAAAGCTTAACGTTCTCACTTTAAACTGTAAACAGTAGTTCAAAATAAGTTTGGAAAATCCAAAAGTGCACGCATCATAGCGGTCACTCAATTTTCACAAAAAAAAAAACAGAACTTGAATATTGCATATTTATCGGTGTATTATGAACAAAATAAAAATTTACTTTTCAATCTTCGCGCCATTGCCCACACAGAAAAGAAAGGTACTGCGCATGTATTGTCAACGAACCTTATTTACATAGATTTAGATATACCAACGATAGGTGGATTTCAGTTTATTGCTAATTATAATTAAACTACTTTTAATTAGGCCGTGATTTTCGAAAGGGCTTAGTTTTAGATAATACTTAAGCGTATGAAAAAAAGAAGGGTTCGATTTGTTAAGTTTTTCGGGCGTTATCGTGACCACGCCAGTTTCCATACATACAGACACACGGACGTCCACGAAATAATTTTTTTAAACACTTGTTTTATTATTTTAAAGAACAAAATGTCCTTTAAAAATATCATGACTGTTGAAACTAGTGTTTTTTCTTGACATTTGTGTGTAAATATTATTCTACAAGTACGATAAGAAATAAATACCGACACTTTTAGTTCTAAAAATCACTTGATTTTTGTAAGGCGAGAGTAGAGCACTACCTCAACGCTCCGCTTATGAGGCGTGCAAAATAGTTCGAAGGGTTCTAGGGCTTGGTAAAAAACCAAATTTCAAATGATGTCTCCGTTTACTTTGAAATGATTTATTTTAAATGGAGGCAGCACTGGACCCCGGAAAATTCAGGTACGGCCTCAAATAGGAAAATTTGACCTAAGTAGCTGTTTTCTATTGTGCGAAAATGACATTATTATAGTACTTGCAAACCATTCACGCACCTTAGCATAACAAAAGATAATAATATTCTAGACTGTGTTATTTCAAGTATTTTCTATTTCAAACTTCATGTGACACGGTCACGATTGTTAAGTTAATACAAAGCAGTACAAGATAAAAATATTCCATAAACTTAAATACCTAATATGACACATCAACGGTTATGCAACAGAGTTGCAGCGATAGAAAAACATTAAGGTAGAATGTGAATATTTTTCGAGGTCAGACTGAAATAAACTGATACTATTTTATTTAATGATAGATTCAGTCTATGATACTAAACAATTTCCCGTGGATCAAATAGCGAAATACGAAATAGAAGACACCACAGACCTTCTTGGAGACACCGAGGACGATGAAAGAATGAATGTCTCGGATTTAGATCAGATTGGAATCACAAAAACCAGGAATTGAGTATGTGTTTTGTACTAAATATGTGATCTAAGGCTTTCTTTATCATCGCTCGAGGTGTTTATACAATTTTAAGTCTTCCCGGGTCAGATAATGACTTTTTAAGCAAGTGTAGCGGGTGTAAAACGCCAGTCAAAAAAAAAATTAGTCTTTCAGTTTCAGTTTTCAGTCATCATCATCCGAGCGTACTCCCGGTTGCATCGTCAGCGGTAACGCTGCAGAGCCCGGGGTCCGCTACTTAACCTAGGCGATTTGACGAGGTTACTGGTTTTTTTACACAGAGCGACTGCCGTCCGATCTCCGCAACCCAAAGGGTAGACCAGAACCAATCCTAGGATAGGTACAAACACTAGATGGCGTCCGGGACCAACGGCTTTACGAGCCTTCCGAAGCACGGAATCATCTTTCTTTTCAGATAATCAGGTGATTCAAGCCTGCAATATCCTAAACAGACTGGAAACAACTTTTCACAAAGTATGCTTCCCAGTGGGATTTGAACCCATTACCTCCGGACCACAAGGCAAACGCCTTGACCACTGGACCGCGGAGGCAGTCAGTTTCAGTTTTCAGTATATTTTGTTATAACTTTTTAGGGCTCGTAAAAGTATAGCCAATAGCATATAGTCAATAAAGTAGTCTCATTAACTGTAAGCATTACTCATAATATCACAGTCAGTACACGATCAAAAGGCTATTTTTGTATAACCTAGTATTGTATTGGCACAATATAATGAAATAACAACTTTGAATAAAAATTACTAAGAAAACTGATATCTAAATGCATATTGGCGAATGACCTTAATTTTTAAACAAATGACTTAGGTTTTATTTAAATATGTGTTATCTTAGTTGTTTAGTGTGTAATGTTCCATATTACCTAGAATTATCTTATAATCTCAAGAGAATGGATGATAATGTGATCATTTCATTGAACAATGTCACTATTCTGATTCTATTTTCAACCTTGGAGATAAAAATGTCCCCTAGGTCCTCAATAGTCGACACGGCTAATGACCAATAACTATTTTCATATTTATATTCCCTTTTTCCACATTTACGCACACCACCACCTTTGACGACCTCCGTGGTGTAATGGTCAATACGCTAGTCGGCCAATCTGGAGGTTCTGGGTTCGATCCCCAGCCAGGGCAAGTTGGAAAATGGCCTTTTTCAAATTATCCTGGGTCTTGGGTGTTTATATATATATATATATGTATTTATTATAAAATATAGTATCGTTGTGTTAGTATCCCATAACACAAGTTTAAAACTTACTTTGGGGCTAGCTTAATCAGTGTGATTTGTCCCTATATATATTTTTTTTTTAAATGTGGCCTTTGAATCTTACGCCCCTAGGCGGTCTACTGCCGCGGACTGCGATGAGTTAGTGGCTTCATATCAAATAAGAATTAGAACTGAACAAACAAACGTTTATCATCACACACGCTGCCATTTGACGCGGTAAATAAATACGAAACGGCAGTCAAGGCCATTACATTTTCCTTTGCCCTCCACACAACATTATTAGAACTAGGCGGCCATATACCTACTCATAAGTAAGTATTCAGCATGCATAACTTCAGGGTTGAAAACATCTTATCATTTGACGACCTCTATGACTCAGTAGTACTCGGTATACTTGCCTCACGAAAACAGAAAGGCCTTCTTGCTTTCGAAGACGCATTGTTACGTTGGTCTTAGCTGTCACTATTAGATGACAATTAAGCTATGTGACATGTCCTTAGGAAGCTTAAAAATCTGACATCTATTTAAGAAATACACGTATACATACTAATATGAAAAGATCAAAGGGTCTTGGGTTGGATCCCTATTAACAGGTCTTGTTAAGATGATCCTTTTTTTGTACTTAATTGTTTTTAACGGGCGGCGTTCGGCATCAGCCATTCTTAAATTATTTTCCTTTTAACAAGATTATCCCGGGCCTTAGTAAGTCAAGTCAAATACTTTTATTCAATGCAGGATAAATATGTCACATAATTGAGGTCATTATATTTAATATTTTTTTAGTTTAAACTTACAAACTACCTACTCTTTTCATACCGGTGCAATACGTGTCTGAACTCTGTCTGTCTGACAAGTGAACTTAGTTACTTTTGGAATGATTTTCATTCGGTTTTTAATAACGTATAGACATTTTTACAAGCTTTAATTTAACAGGTTGATTGGACAGTACCGCAGTCGCACTTGTAATTTTTGAGAAGCGCCACCTAACCCGGTTTTCTTGACATCTCCCGACACCAGTCCGGAGTCTATTCAGAGATTTCCAGACTGCCCAGGGGAATGTCCACTTTGAAAACATGCTATGATAGACTGCAGAACGTTTCTGACGTTAGATCTAGCACGTGTATAAACACACGTATTTTCGCCTCCATTATCAATTTCCTATCTTATATCGACAGAATGATTAATGGTTCCACGATACACTGGTCTACCCACTATAAATGTTTACTTCTTTAGCACTAAGTTTTTTTAACCTCCGATAAAAAAGAGGGGTGTTGTAGTTTGACGCTAATGTCTGTCGGTCTGTCTGTCTCTCTGTGTCATCGCATCGTAGCGCTCAAACGGATGGACCGATTTCGATGCAATAATTTTTACGCGAAAGCAAGTTCCCTTACGGTGGTTCTTAGCTATGTTTGATGAAAATCGGTTCAGCCGTTTAAAAGTTGTTGGGGGTTAACGCTTGAAAGTCAGAGCTTTCTCTAGCAAATAAAAGATGGCACTACTGATATCAAGTGGTATCGGTAGTTCCGCTACTCATCACTAGATGGCATTCTTGACAGTCGGGGTTTTTTTTAGTTTGCCTAGCAAAATAAACTTGTCAGATACTTACAAAGATTATTTGGATAGTTTCGGAAGACTAGAAAAAGATTCGAGTTTGAGATCAACACAAATAAAGTATTATGAACGTTATACTCAAAAAATATTTAAAAAGCGGCCAAGTGCGAGTCGGACTCGCCCATGAAGGGTTCCGTAGCAGCAAGTAACATAATATGATACCGAGACCGCTATAGTTTTAATTGAAAGTACATACTTTGAGGTATATACCACATTTTTTTCAGAATTATTTTAGTAATATTTCAAAAGTTATGGTGGGGGGACACCTCAAATTTTAACTTTGTATTAGATTATCTCAAGACTGGGGGGTTTGATCTACATAGTTTCAAAGCAGTTTTTGTTGGATTTTAAACGACCTTTTCAACGATACCGCACACGTTGGGGTTAGTTCAATTTAATTTTTTAAATTCACTTTTCGTTGTATAGGGCGCTGAAAAAAAAACATTTTTTCATAATTTTAAAAACCAACTTTTGGAACTTCAATATCTATCTCTCCACCAATTTTCGTGACAATCGGTGCAGTAGCGGCGGAGTACGAGCCCGGACGGACAGACGGACGGACGGACGGACGGACACGACGAAACTATAAGGGTTCCTTGTGGACTACGGAACCCTAAAAACGTTATACTCTTTAAGCGAAATAAATAATTTTAAACAAAAAAAACCTACGTCAATATCTGGTCTTCTTCACCAGTTCCACTTCACCAAACCTCATTTTCTGAACGCAAATGCTTGATTTCTTGACAAAAACATCAACGTCACTACAATATGTATGTGTGCATTGGATATCAGAGTTCTCTCGATTCATCATCAGATCATTACCTGATGACAATGGGACGAAAAGTGGCCGTTTTCCGCAAAAATGCTAAGAAAATATCAACGTTCTCACTGTAAACAGTAGTTCATAAAATAGTTTGAAGGGTTATCTAGAGTCGTATGATACACAATTTTAAATGATATTTCCGTTTCCTTTCAAATAGTTTATTTCAAGTGGCAGCACTGGACCCCGAAAAATTTATGTATCCATACAATATTAACTGTATTGATTTGTCCACATGTCATGTCATGTCCATATGTGACTGTTTACAAACACTGCTTTGTGGGTTAATTGGCCTGACTGTGACACGGTTCTAAATGCTTGCTATTTGCCCTTTTATCGCTACCATGTCATGTTGTGCGTCACACATGTTTGGCTCCAGTAAAGTATGTTAGTCGAACAAGTTTTTTTCACTACATATGTGTTTGCTCTTGAATTATATATGTACTTTATGATATGTACCTCGGGGATTGGCTAGCAACAAAGAGGTTCAAATATACGGCCTTACAAAACATCATCAATCATCAACAGGTCTTTTTCTTAGTCTCCATTGCAGGAGCACAACCCTCTCGGTACTACCAGAGCCATACTTGGCCAGAGCAGCCATGGGATTTCGCCTACATTTTCCACGCTGGCCAGGCCGGGTTGGAGAGGTCTCATTGATGTTAATAAGCTTTGTTTAGCTTGTGTTTCCTAAGTTGCCTTCTTCGACATCCACGGGAAGACTTGGAGTATAGATCTCGTTGCTTGGAGTGGTCCTATTCTACTCTGCCGGGAATCACACGGCCTTACAAAATATTCTAACTGAAATACATATATAGTATATACTTATTGAAATTATTTTAAGTCAATAATATTTTCCGCTTGAAAATCGGTTTTTTAGTTTGTCCAGGGCAAATAAACTTGTATTTAATATAATTTCGGCTAAATTGTATCCGCATATCTAAATAAATAAATATACCTATATATAAAATAAAAAGATATGATCGAAGAATGATGAAAGTGGGTGTCGTATCTTAATATACTGGTCACTCCGTGACCGCGACTCGCCAAAAATAAACGACGGGTTGCACTCCGGGAGTGCCGGCAGAAGTGAAAACTTGAATATTAACGTTGTGCATTTTTGATATTTTGGAATGGTTAGGGAATAATTTTGCACGAATTTCTTTAATTATCAGTATAAAAGTACTATAATTTATGTGGTAGAATACAATATTTATTCATTGCGCTATCGTACACAAACATGACAATTTATATTACATTAAAAAGTTTATCTCTCAGCTAAACGAAACAGCAGGCGCGGGCATACATTTTCGCCGCGCCATAGAAAGAGAGGGGGATACTTCCTCTCCTACGCCGCGCCGGCTGTCTACTCTCCATCCGTCTTACGAATTTTCGATCAGGGCATGTGTCCTGACGCAAGTTTAACATTTTTTACCCATTACAAAAAAAGTGCACAACGCCGCTAAAGAAGTTTTCACTTCAAAAATTTTCTATTTTGAGACCCATTTCGTGCCTAACATTTTCTCAATACATATTGAAACTATAGAAGGACTATTTCACTATTCAGTTAATAAAGAAAGAAAACTACCCAAAGATAATCGAAATTTCTAATTACGGAAAATATAAATACCTATTTAGTTACCCAAAGATTACGTGCGAAGTTGAAAAAAAAAGCAAGAACTATATTTATGACGGCCGACTGCATGACGTTGGGAATTTGGACTGGCGTCCCATCGCACATTGGGAATGCATTTCTTGCATGAGATTGAGTGCTTGTCTTCTGCCATTCATAGGAGTAGAGTAGGTAGGCACTGTTCTAGGCCAGAAACCACACGGCATTAACACATTGAGATTCTACAGTCTCTAGCGACCCGGAAAACGGACTTAATAAATGTACCTGTCATATTTTGTTTATGTCTTTTGATAATATAGCACGTAACACAGATGATATAACAACTGTAGGTAGCAAACTTTGTTATTCAATATTAGTTCCGTCAATGTAAGCACACACCCGGATGATATGCGCCCGCGCGGCGTTCGCTGAATTGTATGAATCACCGTATTGGGAGATGTTAGATGGCACGTGGAGATTCGATGTTGTCGCGCATTTCCATTGATTGAACTGTTCATGTTGAGCAACGTTTATTTTATGACTCAAGTACTCGTATGAGTGCCTTTTTTCTTTTCGCGAATAAGTATTTTGGCAGATACGCCTACAAATTTTAACAATTTTGGCAGAAGCGCCTGCAAATTTTAACAATTTTGACAGAAGCGCCTACAAATTTTTACCCGACTAAGGCGAAGCCAAAAGGAGGATTATGTATGTGTTCCGCTGCTATATACATACATATGTTCATCTGTTTCCTGGTATCTTCAAAGATATCCATGATACGGAAGTAGTCGGAATCGTCTTGGCTGCCCGCTGGTTTATAGGCTTTATGACGTCACAGTAAATCCACTGTGGCGCCCTAAAAAGGCCATAAAGTAATGAACTAAAAAAAGGCACATTTCAAAATTATATACATTATAAGCTGTGCAAGCACAGCAGGGAGCTTGCATTAACTGGATAAATGTACTGTTCAGTATGAATTTTCCCGTAGTCGGGTTTTAGTTTTTAAAACTATATCTTGTAACATATCTGTAAGCTTTATGATGTAACTGTAAATGTTAGATGCAGGCCGCTTCCGATTGGTCTTTTTGAAAATCCTTGGGTAAAGCGGTCCAGTAGTGGACTTCCTGTGGTTGATATGATGATGACGATGTAAGGCAAATGTATTACTGTATCGGGAGATGCACGTGGAGTGTTGATGTTGTCGCGCAATTCCATTCGTTGCATTGTTCATGTTTTAAGTGGAGCAAAAATTGTTATGTCCGACGTATTTTACGACTCAATTATGGACCTTATCTTCTCTCTTCGCGAATGCGAAATTTAGGCAGATACGCCTACAGTACAAATATTTTGATGCAATATTTTGATGATCCTAAATTACCTACTTGCTGATTTTAAATTAATTGTTTAAGATAAAGACGGAAATCTTCTCGCTAAACTAGGCCTTTGGGTTATGGACCTATCTATCCCTAACGGTATAGGGATAGGAGACTAGTTCTACTACAACGTATTTACATTGTACTTAAAGTATTTGTAAGACAAAAACATTTTGGATTGATCGGTAATAGGTAAAATAAAAGGAAGGCGGGGAAGGGGAAAGCCCAGGCACAGCTATAAGAAGCAAGTCAAGGTAAAGGTGACAGCAGTGTCGTATCAAGATGTCAAGAGGTTGGTGAAAGATAGAAAGGAACGGAAGAAACTCTACCAACAAGAGCGCGGCTCTTAAATTTTGATGATGTTGGTAATTTTGGAGATCATTGGGGGAGATCTTTGTCCAGCAGTGAACGTCATGCGGCTGAAATGATAAAAACAAACCCAGCAAAAACTTGTTGATACACAAGGCCTCACGAGGGTCTCGGTTATTCGACAAAAAAGCTAAATTACCGCCATGTTGAAATTAATGAACACGATCAACCGGTCTGCTGTCCGAGCTTTGTGAGTCAATTTGGTATAAGAGGTATTTTTTATTTCCGGCAAGAGGAGATTTACAAGTCACATTTTGGTTCCTATAAACAGCCCATCGAAATTCAGCATTCAGGATGTCAGTTCGGAAATAATAAATTATACTAGAATTACTATTTAAACCTGATTAAAATACAAAAATAGGAGTGTGTTGGCGAAAATCTCCAGGAATCAATAGGCGATGTGGCTAGCAAACCCATCACTATTTTGACGTTTTCGACCGTATGAAGATGGTCGTAAAGGTCAAAATAATGATGCGTTTGCTTGACCTTTTCGACCATATTCATGACGGATCATGAAAAGTCAGTCTGTTGGTTGACCAAACCAATAAATAGCTAACGTTTGACGATTTCATTACAAAGTACGCAATAGGACGCATATTACATACTATGTTAAATGCAGATATTCTATCTATCAACTATGACGTTCGTTGGATACTATCAATTAAGATAATAACGTTATTAAGATCTCCATAAATCTCAGCGCTGGTATAAATCAGCATAAACATTTGTTTACGTATAGGGATGATTAAAAGCAGCACTTTGCGTCAGACTTCATGTTTACGAGATTTACAAAATATTTAGCTTATTATTTAGGACGTAAATCGTGTTTGAGATTGAGTTTTTTCGACACAGTAACAAAAACTAAGAAGAATAAGGAAAATTATGTTACAAAGTGAGTTTAAAACGTTATTTAAGCCACACGAAGCCTAGAAGCGAAATTCTGGTAAAAATCTAGACGAGGTCAAAATGTGGATGGCGTATGTGATCAAGGAGTTTCAGAACGGTTTTCCTATGACTCTTTGACTACGTCTAGGTAACAAAAGAGAGAAAGAGTGTAAGCAAATACATTAAACTTATACAAAGAAAATTTAACAGGACAAAATGAAGAAACAAGGGAAGGAGGTTTACCTTTCATAAGGATAGAAAATGAAATTTTACTTGGGTTTTGAAGCTGTAGTACTATCATCACCATATGTAGTAGTGCCACTTTTGTTAGAAAAAAAAACCAAACAGATTTGATGAACAGCTGGTTATTCCATAAATAAAATTAAGAAGTATCACGCGAGTACAACGTAGCAAGCATGGCGCAATCAATATAACACATCAAGCCTTATAAACAAACACGTGAACTAATTCACTGGACATGGCTACGGCTGCTATAGAGTAGGTAACAGATACGACAGTTATATACCAAAGCAACTGAATAAAACGAGATCGAAATATGTCATACCATGTCATGTAAAAAATGCACTCCGACGATGACAATCAAATTGAGATCAAACAATGTTTTGGCTTTTAAAAGTTTCTACAATTGTTAACCAAAATTTGTGGTCAAAACTAGGTTACACAAATTTCTGACATAAAAAGGTATGGAGAAGGCTAGTTTCAGAATAATACTTAATTTTTTGATGACATCAAGCAATGCTTCTGCAGTTGTTTGTTGAAAGCAGAGTTATCGTTCTGTTGCTCTTCATTTTACACAATGTCTGCCTGCAAAAATAAACACACGTGATGCGAAGCAGGATAAACGATACAACTGTTAGATTGGAAGAGACCGATGCTAAAATATTAATGATAAACGTCCGCTACTTAAGGGGGCTAAATTGGAATATGCGTAGAGCATTTACTCCTTATTCGTGTACACTAAGGACTCTTTCTTATTAGATGAAAAATGTACATACAAGTTCTAAGTTTCCTGCATTTGCTCTACAAGTCTACATATTTGCACAAATTCTACAAAACAAAGAACAGTCAAATATAAAACCGCTTGCTGTCTGATGAGTATGACAGCTTAGACTGGAAAGAAAGGAGACCCTTGCCCAGCAGTTGGACATAAAAGGCTGATAAAAAAGATTGAGAGGCGCTGTGCTGTACTCTAGTCTGATTTTATATAAGCTGCTTCTGCTACTAGTACGACGATTGGTCATCGTTAGGTGACCAATGTGACCATCGTTATAATTATGTAAGATGTCTTTCAGCAGCTTCATAAGTTTTACACCAATGTTTGTCATACGGACACGAAAAAAAATGTTGCGAAACATATAGGTATTTGCAAACATACTCGTATGTCCATGCCATTTGCCAGATATCAAAGAAAAAACTCTGTCAAATTTTATGTCTAAATATTCTTACATGTCTAAAATAAATTATTTTGTAATGGTAAGATATTAATCCATCAAACACCAAGAAAACCAGACACAATAGATAAACAATGGGTCGCTACCTCATAGGGTCATGCGGGGTTTGAAGCGTTAAGGCCGTACCTGAATTTTCCGAGGTCCAGTGCTGCCCCTTTATTTTAAATGGGGGCAGCACTGGACCCCGGAAAATTTAGGTACGGCCTTAATAAAACGTGACAAAATAATGTCAACTTAACATTAAATTACAGTAATGATATCCATTTTGAACGGAATTTTAGATTTATTCATGCAGAAAAACTGATATTATGAGCGCTATTTGACTCCAAGAAACTATGACGTCACGACGTGGTATTTCATAGAAATCTCGTAGAAAATGTTTGTTTTGACGTTTAGAAAAAAGTATCTAATTTGACTTGTTGGAAACTAGCGGACTGTCAATTAGAAAAGTGCTGCTTTTATCTGTCAAACGTTAAAAGTCTTCGCTCCATTGGTAGCATACTATACATGAATCTGCTACAAGAGCGCAGATTTTATTATGATAATATAACAGTACCACATTGCAGGGAAGCCAAATCTTATCTATTAAATACAATGGCGAACATTGCTATCGTTTATCGCATAATCTCATTTATCGTATTATTTGCACAAGAACCACCTAATTCATTCAACATCATCTGTTAAAACAATAATAATTCTGATGTAAAGAAATGACTTTCCAACTTTGCAGCAATAACCCAAGACACAGCTGTGTAGTTCACACTCCATCTCTTTCTGTGGATGTCCTTAGAGGCCACTAAAGAAATAAGCACAAACATCTCGTGCTACAATTGCATTCCCATGAGGCATTCTCATGAGGATAAACGTCGGGCGGCGGCCGGTTGAAAAACTTTTCGCTCAAATACATTCCCAAAGAGGGTTGACGTCAGGCCGGTTGTAAAACTATAGCCAAATCATTTGAAGTGTTCCGGCTATTTCTTCTCCATTTTGCAAGGTCTTTGGCATCCTTGGGTGACCATTGATATGCATATTATATTTGGAGAAAAAAAAGCGGGAATGGGCACCCCGGGCTCCGAAGCAGCACACCTGAGAATGCTAACAGGAATGCGCTTAGACGAAGAAGAAGAACAACGTTCAGACGCGTGTGTGAGTGAAATGTAGGGCTCTACTATATAAAGCCCTACATTTTTCACTCATCGGATCATGAAATAAAAAAAAATCTAGCTACACTGGGTTACATCTGTCTCCCCGCACTATGCTAGTATAATCTAGGTGTAGCATATTATATGTCCTATACACATCAGCATACATTCTGCTGATTCTGCCATCTATCACTAGGGTTTGGAAAGTCTCGACAGTTTTAAAGTCCCGGGACACGAGACAGCCTACGATCAAAGTCCCGGGACGACCCGGGACTTTAGGACTTCTCAATCAAATTAGAATCGAGTAAATTTCTTGCGAAATGTATTAATAAAAAGGCTTTTTAGAAATGAACTTTCTAATAATTTGAACGTTATTTCTTATGTTAATCGCAAATATAGCTATAAAACGAATATCAAAAACAAATTGCAGTGCTTATCTTTAGCACAGAATAAATAATACTAACGTCTGTACGTTCTAGAGGCTCGTCTTCATATTTTTTTTAGTTTATTTATTTATACCACAGAATAAATAATACTAACGTACAGCAGTCTCACTCAGCAAAGAAATTCAAAGAAATATCTACTCAATATGGCTAGCGATATGGATTAATTTAGCTCACGTCAAAACTCAGCAACTTTTCGTATAGATACCTAGACATCCATTGCAAGCCAATTTCATTCTTATTACTCTCGACAAACGATTCATATAACTGAATGTACCAACCGGAGGGGCCGCCTGCGCGCATAGTAATAATGTAAGTAGATACATTTTTGATACCTAAACGGGGAGTGACACAGGCCTGTCTTTAGGTCACTGTACAAAATTTACATAACAATGGAGGAGCACATTAACATTTAACAGCAAAAAATTCATTTTAATCATGTTTACAGTCGAAATAATTCATGGATGTAGGTAGTTTTTTTTAAATACATGACTGTGTTTAACAAGTTGAAAACAAGTTTAAAACAGGTTTAACACATTCACAGTCCGTGTACCACATATGGTACACAGTTGGAGTGCTATTTTTCATTTAGGGACTCAGCGAAACACAAAACGTGTAGTTTTCCAACTCATCACTCGCGTTCCGACGCATTGCATCGTATTTTTGAAACCGTCGTCGTGTCAGCGATAACTAATATTGTGCTACGCAGAAAATATCATTTGTCAATGATTTTCTAACCATTTCAACAAAAATAAAAAGCAGCGTGAAACGGAACCAATTCTCCATGGAACGTTTCTTTGACATTTGTACGCTACAATTGTCAAAATTACGAGTGGTCAAGATCACTCGTTGCAAATCCTTCGCATACGATCATTTCAAAAATGCGCCCGTTTGGAACCACTCGCGCAAATCATTCGTAATGTGACTCCTTGAATGAAAAATAGCGCTCCGCTGCGTACTGCGTATATGGAAACCCTTCTAGTACTCAGAACCCCAGTACTTCTGAGGTGCGGGAGGGTTTCCTAGCATTAAATTTTAGATTGCGAACGATCTGGATTCGGGTATTGTGTCCGGTGTAGTACTTGTTGTGAAACGATTTTAAATACCTAAAAAAAGAATCATCAAAATCGGGCGAAGTTATCGCCTATCAAACATACAAAAGAAAACATACAGTCGAATTGATAACCTCCTCTTTTTTTGAAGTCGGTTAAAATAAGACGTCCAAAAAAGAATCATAAATAGATGCATCTATTGTCTAAAAACATGAGCAAGAATGTGCTCAAAATGTTATTTATTTTTTATTTAATTAATAATATTTTTTCCTAATAGGTAATATTGATATTCATCCTTTCTTTAATCTTCGTTCGTTTACATAGGAGTCCTTACTGAGCGTATTCTGTTAAACCTATATGACAAATTTTAGGAATTTATACCCATAACGGTAATATTGCATTTGTAAAGCCTCCCGCATTACTGAACTAAAAGCAGGGTAGCATTTAATCTATCAAACTACGCGTTTCATCGCTTAAAGGATCCCGCAGCTCAGAACTACTGGGGTTCTGAATACTGGAAATGTTTCCATATACGCCGCTCCTTATTATAAAAATAGAGATTACAGTTTTCATTTCCTTTTCTTTAACTGTGACCACAAAGTCGCTGCTTGCAGAAGTCATATTTTCACAAACACAAAAAATACTAAAATATTATTACTACATGAAGAAAAACTTTAATATACACTATCACGTCTTTATCCCTAACGGGGCCTAGGGCGGTAATTACTTATTTTGGCGTAATGGTGGGCATGAGGGTGGAAAAGGGAAATCATAATAGGGATGGGTTGCTAACAGCATCGCTTATTCATATGATTCAGATTCTCGCCCATTCTTCGATCGGCTTTTACGATCTGCACGGGAAGAGAAGCAGCTGGTACATTCTGTTTTTTTTATTTTCTCCCATACCACCAAAGAAGAACCAGTAGGATTATTCCAAAAGCGGGACGCAAGACGTACGATACTGCGTATTCGCGTTTCAGTGTCAAGCAACATTGAGCGTTAATACATTATGATGAAGTCTAATTCGCTTTGTCATATATATAGGACGTCACTATTGTACGACTGTCGTATTATTTTATGGAGTAACCCCCAGACCAGCAAAAACTTTCATATTTCACAATTTTGGTAGAAATCAGCTCAGCCGATTTCAAAATTTCGTTTGTCGAAAAAAACCTTAAAATAAACGGGCAAGTGCGAGTCGGACTCGTACATAAAGGGTTCCGTACCACCGTACAAAGTTTTAAAACGCTGAAGAAACACGTTTTTTGTATGACGACCCCCTATAATTTTTATATTTATCTTATTTTTAGTATTTGTTGTTATAGTGGTACATAGTAATACATAATCGGTGTACATTTCAAGTATCTAGTTATTGCCATTATAAAGATCGAGTTAAAAACGCTGAAAAACACAAGTTTCTTGTATGACGACCCCCTTGAATTTTTAACATTATCTTATTTTTAGTATTTGTTGTTATAGCGGCTATAGTTATAAATAATCTGTAAAAATTTCAAGTATCTAGTTAATGCCATTATAAAGATCTAGTTAAAAACGCTGAAAAAAACACATTTTTTGTATAGCGACCCCCTTTAACTTTCAACTTTTTTATTTTTAGTATTTGTTGTTATAGTGGCCACAGTAATACATAATCGGTAAAAATTTCAAGTGTCTAGCTATCACGGTTCAAGAGATAGAGCCCTGTGACAGACGGACAGACAGCGGAGTCTCAGTAATATGGTCCCGTTTGCACCCTTCGGGTACGGAACCCTAAAAAGAAAGCTATGTGACAAATATGAGAATTACAAACATTGAAATTCCAAAATGTTTACTCACACAAACGCATTCTTCTGTCTACAGTTGAAAGTGAATCCGATGCCAAAAATCCACAACTATTACAAGCTACATTGGCAGTATTGACACTGGCCACCAAGAAAAATTCAGAACTGATAAAAATTGAAACTAATACACTGGCACGATATAACCACAAACGATGACCGAAAAAGAATAAAACATTCAAAATTCAAATCCTGAAAAATTTGAAGCACTAGTGTTGGGCAACGCTCACGATCACTCGTTTTAATTACGAAATATTTTATCACGATAACGTAACGTGTATCTGTGTATGTACGTTATGGGGCGATACCCGGGAGCAACTGCGCGCCAAACGCGCGAATAACATTATCCAAATGAACTCGTTTATGTATTTATTCGTGTCGAGTACAGATGTGTCTTTGTTCTTTTATTCGTAGACCGTTGACTTATGACACTGGACGAAAGGATCGGTGGATATGACTAATTTAGCATAATTGACCCGATATTAGGAATTCTGAATTTCTGAACAATTTTGGGGACTAAATTCTTATTATTATTAACGAAGGCATTTGCGATTTGATACTTCTTATCTTGGACTTTGATTCATTACAAAACGAAGACAAAGATTTGCACAGTACCACTATTGTTTTTATTTCATATTCTTAAATAATTGTTCCTACATTACGTATCTACATACTTATGCAAAGCAGAGCCACAAAATGAAAAATAAACAGGCATGTGCGAGTAGGACTCGTACATGAAGGGTTCCGTACTTCCGTTTGTGAAAACATTGTTTTCAAACGCTGAAAAAACACGTTTCTTGTATGACAACCCCCCCTTTAATTTTTAACTTTATCTTAATTTTAGTATTTGTTGTTATAGTGGCCATAGTAATACATAATCGGTGAAAATTTCTGGCATCTAGTTAATGCCATTATAAAGATCTAGTTAAAAACGCTGAAAAAACAGGTTTTTTGTATGAAGACCCCCTTTAATTTTTAACTATTTTTATTTTTAGTATTTGTTGTTATAGCGGCCACAGTAATACATAATCGGTGAAAACTTCAGGTGTCTAGCTATAGTTCAAGAGATAGAGCCCTGTGACAGACGGACAGACGGACAGACAGCGGAGTCTCAGTAATAGGGTCCCGTTTGCACCCTTCGGGTACGGAACCCTAAAAAGGAAAGTATGTACTTACTTACATATCTACATAGGTAGGTAACATAGCAGAACTCTTACCAAGTACTTATATTAATTTTATGACATGAATGAGAAACAATGTTGAGTCAGTCACTTTTAGATAGAAACTCTTCCATGCTGGTCAATCAAGAAAAAACTTAGAATATATCAGCTGCAGTTAAAGCCGATCGAGGGAATAGGGACAGGCAAGAATCTGAATCATGTTAAGGCCGTACCTGAATTTTCCGGGTTCCAGTGCTGCCCCCCATTTATAATAAATCATCTTAAAGAAAACGGATCATTTAAAATTTTGCTACTACCAGGCCTGTGTCACTCCCCGTTTAGGTATCGAAAATAAACCTACATTATTACTATGCGCGCAGGCAGCCCCTCCGGGTGGTAAATTCAGTTATACGAATCGTATGTCTAGAGTAATAAGAATGAAATTGGTTCGAAAAAGGTGCTGAGTTCTGACGTGATCTAAAATTAACCATATTGCTAGCCACATTGAGTAGATATTTTTTTGAATTTCTTTGCTGAGTGAGACTTCTGTACGTTAGTATTATTTGTTCCGTGCTACTACCAAGCCCTAGATAACCTTTCAAAATATTTTATGAACTACTGTTTACAGGTTAAAGTGAGAACGTTAAGCTTTACTACGCACATTTGCGAAAAACGGCCACTTTTGGCAAATGTGCGTAGTAAAGCTTAACGTTCTCATTATAAACTGTAAACAGTTATTCACAGAATAGTTTGAAGGGTTATCTAGGGCTTGGTAGTAGTAAAATTTTAAATGATGTCTCCGTTTTCTTTAAAATGATTTATTTTAAATGGGGGGCAGCACTGGACCCCGGAAAATTCAGGTACGGCCTTATTAGGCGATGCGGCTAGTAAGTTAGCAACACATTCAAGCATTTGCATTCAGAAAGTGAGTTTTAGGTGAAGTGGAACTGATGAAGAAAACCAGAAATTGAAGTCGCTTCAGCATCAATGTTGGAAAATGGCCTTTTTCAAGTTTTTCCAACATTGATGCTGACGCGACTTCAATTTCTGGTTTACTTCATCAGTTCCACTCACAGTAGGACATGGCCTTTTTCAAGTTGTCCTGGGTCTTAGGTGTTTATCTATATATGTATTTATCATAAAATATAGTATCGTTGAGTTAGTATCCCATAACACAAGTTTAAAACTTACTTTGGGGCTAGCTTAATCAGTGTGATTTGTCCCTATATATTTATTTATTTTATTTATTTATTTATCAATAAATAAACGCTTTGCAACAAGCAATAAAACAGCATATTCAAATGCCGATAAAGACAGGATAAAATAGTCGAAAAACTTGTTTCTTTTTAAAATATTCCAAGGTGATATTGAACATCAAAGGTAGATTAAACCGAATAAATCATAAATACTTTTAAATAAATACGAATAAATCATTTTTCGCCATATCCTAAGTTTATCACGTTTTTGACAGATTACCTTTTCAAAACAAAAAGTTCTCGTGCTAATTTAAATAACAGGTTTATGATTTAACAGCA
Source organism: Acrobasis repandana (assembly GCA_963576875.1). Classification (NCBI taxonomy): domain Eukaryota; kingdom Metazoa; phylum Arthropoda; class Insecta; order Lepidoptera; family Pyralidae; genus Acrobasis; species Acrobasis repandana. The sequence continues at coordinate 10,055,648 of OY756238.1, forward strand.
GATAGGATCAATAAAGTGATCAGCGTAAGAGATGATGGTGGAATGAGTCAAAGGGGATCAGTCAATGATTTGAAAATGGGACGAAAGGAAATTTGAAATTTAATGAAGAATGAAAAACGGTCAGGATGAGATGTAGAAAGGAGGTGGGAACAGGATGCATGCAGCATCGTTACAAGCACAAACATCTCGTGCTACAAATACATTCCTAAAGAGGGTTGACGTCAGGCAGGCGGCCGGTTGTAAAACTATAGCCAAATCATTTAGTGTTCCGGATATTTCTTCTCCATATTGCAAGGTCTTTGGCATCTTTAGGTGACCATTGACATGCATGTTATATTTGGAGAAGAAAAAGCGGGAAAGCGCATCCCGAGCTCCGAAGCAGCGCAGCTGAGGATGCAACCGGGAATGCGCTCAGACGAAGAAGATAAAAAGAGGTTATCAATTCGGTTATATTTTATAACGTTTATTCTACAGAACTCCGTCATTAATATGTATATATGTCGTCTGTTTCCCACAGGGGTAGGCGCCCTGAAGATGATCGTCTATGTAGAACGAAACCTGATCGGCCGTTTCCGATATTACGTGACTCAACCGTTTTAAATTAATGAATTGTGGATTTATCTCACGTAAGGTTTAATAAAATAATGTTTAATTAATAAATACCAAGCCACGTTTTGTACCGAAAATTCGCCGATAAAATGCCGACATGGCATCAATTGCCACCCGCATTGCACCATCCGCCACCCACACAACGACGTGCAATACCCACACATAGTGCATGATAACGATATAATTTACGTCACTACACTAATAGGTCTTTCACGTTCAAGAATTTTTAAACCAGAGGAGTAGGTATATAAAAATATGTGGAGATTATACCAATAAAAAGATATATTGAAATCATCGAAATATAATTCTCTAGTAACCTGCTACTTAAGGGCAATTTACCAACGTGCCTTAAGAAGAAACTCGTTGACATGTGCATCTTGCCCGTCCTAACTTACGGTGCACTCACAAAACAGCAACGGTCCAGATTGAAGGTTTGCCAAAGAGCCATCGAGCGCAGCATATTAGGTGTCAAATTGATTGATAAAGTAAGAAACACCACACTGCGCTCCATGACAAAAATTACGGATGTAGGCAAGAAAGCAGCTAAGTTAAAGTGGGATTGGGCGGGTCACATTGGCCGTATGCATCCGGAAAAATGGGCCCATATTGCCACAGACTGGGTTCCAACACATGGATACAGAAAGAGAGGTAGACCGAGGACGAGATGGGCAGACGATTTGCGTGCATTTGATAAGGAATGGAAAGTGAAGACCAAGGATAGGGAATTGTGGAAAGAAAGAGGGGAGCCCTTTGCCCAACAGTGGGACATAAATGGCTAATAAAAAAAAACCTAACGCTCCTACATTCACCGCTTCGATTCTGATTCCATTTACACAAACAAACGAACAGTAATTACAACAAAACACTCGAACGCACACATAGACAAAGATGCATGCGAATGGTCGCGACAAGGTCACGCATCGTCGACGGTCGGGTGGGGCAGTCAACGCAATGAGCGGTGAGATACAACGCGCGGATGGTACCTATAATGCAGTACGCTACGCTAAAATAAATAACCTTGTTTACGTGTTACTTTTTTTAAATAACTAATTTTTATGTCAGTATGGCTTCTACACCACTTCACGGCACATGACGGCATTTTTAATGAATCGATTATCGCAAAAACATAGCAACATTCTCAAAGGAAACTTCTTGCGACGCAACCGCACGAGTTGAGTGTCACGGCGAACTGTCACGCCGCGCTGTTCATATTTTAAGCCCCGCCTGCCGCGGTACATATCGCGTGGAATGATTTTTCGGGATTTCTTACGATTCTAGAGAATTATTGTTCGTAGATTGAAATCAAAGACCTATTATGTAAAACAGACATCACATCACTGTTTTGTCCCGTTCAATTGTAGCTATCTCTATAAACTTCACTTACTCGCTTGCTAGCTCTTATACGCCTAGTACTTTCGACAGTTTGTAAACAAAAAACTTTGTAAACATAGTGCCTTGGTGTGTGTTAAGTTAAAATACTGAATAATTCAAGCGTTGTGGCTGACAATGCCTAGTGTCATACAATGTCTAATACACGGCAAAGTGTAAAGAAATAACTTTCCATCGGTAAGTAAACAAAAAACATTGTTCGAAAATTAAATTATTCAAACTTGTGGTTCCCGGCAGAGTAGAATAGGACCACTCCAAGTCTTCCCGTGGATGTCGTAGAAGGCGACTTAGGAAACACAAGCTAAACAAAGCTTATAAACATCAATGAGACCTCTCCAAACCGTCTGGCCAGCGTGGAGAGTGTAGGCTAAATCCTCTAGCTGCTGTGGCATATATATAGCTGGTAGGTAGTACAGAGAAGGTCGTGCTCTTGCAGTGGAGACACAGAACGGAATCTCCTAAGGTACGCGCAATATGCGTCACCGTTCCCCGTCCCCGCACCTCTCCCCCGTTTTCGCCTCGATGACTCACGTTGGCCGTCAAGAACCGGGGGAGAGGTGCGGGTGCGGGGAACGGGGACGCATATTGCGCGTACCTTAGGAGATTCCGTTCTGCTTACTCTTACTGTATTCTGTGGTGGAAACTAAAAAAGACCTGGATGATGGGTGATGCTGTGGACGCAAAATATGTTCCAGATAAGACACTTCAAGAAATGTCTTATCTGGATCATATTTCGCGTCCAAAAATATATGCAAAAGTATACATAAAAGATAGGTGTTTGACTGATATTTGATCAGACATCGCGTAACTGAGATAAGGCGATATCGGCTATCACAAAAGTGAAAAATATTTACTTTCGCCATAAAATTTAGTGCCTGCAATCGTAGACGTTTGTTCTAATAATATGTATGTCACGGTAAGGGTTGGATCTCATCTCATCTATCAGCACGGAACAGCACTTTTCTATGCTGCTATCCTATCTGTCGCTTCAAGTCGTCATACAAGAAAAGTGTTTCTTTACCATTTTAAAACATTGTATGGAGGTACGGAACCCTTCATGTACGAGTCCGAATCGCACTTGCCTGTTTATTTCTAGTAATTTTCGTTTAAAAGTCAACTAAACAACCGATTTCAATAAATTTTCTTTGGCACCACCTGGAAAGTATACCCTTACAAACAAAGAATTTTCCAAATCGGTCGGTCGAGTAATCGGGGAGAATACATTAAAAACAGACAATTCCTCCTCCTTTTTTGCAGTCGGTTAACAACCATCAAAATAGTGTTACATAGATAGTTTTAGCCTATTTCTCTAGACTTATGCATATGCTATTAGCCAGACTGACTGCATGAATGCATAAAAAATGGCCCGTCCACAACGCCGAGTGTAGGGCTTTCAATCTATTTTAACCGTGACATTTTCTGAATATCCAGGAGCCGCTTCAGAAATTAGTACTTTTTTTTTATTAATGGCTTGACGCTAATGCTTATTTAGCCAGGAACAAGTTAATAAAACTTGGGAAATTCTTTTTTTCCTAACAAATTACAATCAAAAGTTGGTGTAGGCCTTGCGAGCTTCTGGCGACAAATCTATACGAGTCCACTGGTTTTCATAGCCGATTATTAGTACATGTTATGTTATGCAGCTTGAAAAATCTGACACCAGTGTTGGCCGCTTACACACACGAAAAAACAAAACAAAAGTACATGTTATTCAATAATGTATAATGTAACTTGTAAAAAGTACTCATAAACTAGAAACTTAGAAAGTGATAAAGTAGGTAACTCATATAATAGCATAAACGACATCGAAGGATAGGGTTGGGCTACATAGAGCGAGAAGGAGAGCGGGTATGCCGCGGAATCGGCGATGCGGCTGCATTTCCGCCCTGCTTCTCGCTCTAGCAAATGACGGCTCTGAGCGACAGAAAAGTATAGCAGCATAGGAAAGTGCTGTTCCGTGCTGACAGATGTAGCTTAAGCCTAAACGCTTCAATAAACGTAAAGAAACTTACTAAGAAAGGTGTTGGATAAATATATAAAAAAATCTTTTAAAAAACCCCCGAGTCGATTTTTTTCATGGATAATAGCTGAGAACAGCCGTATCAAGTCATCTTTCAAAAAAAAACTTAATCAAAATACCACCTTTATATTTATTTATTTGCTACAGACAGACAGATACATAAACACCTCAAACTTACCTTTTTGCGTGTTTGTAGTAAGTCCCGGGATTTAAAACAGGAATCAGAATAGATTATTGGACAAAATTGAAAATAAACCCAAATTTGTCGTCATCGTATCGTATAGAAACATATTTCACGTAATTATTAAAATAAATTTAAAAAAATGCATGGTTATTGCGAAATATAAAATAATAATAAAATTACAATATTTTTTTATCAATGACGGATACGCCCTGTGTGTGAATAGCGTCTTCTCCGATGACGTCACACGATAGTAAACGTCGTGTTCGGACTGACTTTCTGTATGCCGCGTATTACCTGTGTGTGACGTCATCCGACTAATAACCGCCGTCGTCGTGAAAGAAATTGGCGTTTTTGGCGCAGTTGTGAAAATTTAAACTTCAACATTGATTTTTATTGATAATACAATACGAGTAGGTACCTATATATACTAAAGGAAGACTCAAAAATTAGTTTCCGATCAAAGAGCAAAATTAATCGAGTTCCCAAAAGTATTCGCAACAAGTCGCGCGCGATAACCCTAGTTTACGTTTCATAACGAACTCGGAGCCTTCAGTTCCAGTGCGGGTGTACTCGGTGCACTGAAGAATGACGTATCCAGTGTGCCACAAGAGCGAATACGAGAGTAAGAGTTGAAAGGGCTTTAACAGCAGAATGATTGTGGTACCCAGTGGCAGAGCAAGGTGCAAGTTCTTTTATTTATTTAACTTTATTACAAATGTAATAGGTGAACTTAAAACCATAGGCTTTATCTACCTGTCAACCCACTGGTGAAGCCGAGAAAAGAAGACTTTAATAGGTGTAAATTGTTTGACTTACATGAAAATGAAAAAAAATATTTACCTATAAGCATAATATACATATATTTTATGTGGTAGCGCTAGTTTTGCAAAGCCTTCTGGGTTAGAAGAGACCAGCTAAAAATCTTTTAGGCGTGAGGCCTCTTAAAAACACCTCATCCGTTTCAATATCGAGGCCCTATAGACCGCGAGGCCATTGCCCCACATTATCCACAATTTGCCAAAAGTGGTAATTGCAATCCCATTATGATGTATGAACGTATGTTATACATCATATCATAACTGAAAAATTGTTTTGTTTCTCGACTTATTGGCCAAACTGTACCTAGAAATATAGCCTGCAAGTCTCGAGTCACAGACTCGAAATCAATAATCCCTACATTTACAACTGAATCACAAATATACGCCTTCTCTGATAAATGGATTGCCCTGACAGTTAAAACGTCCAGTTGCGTGTAAAAAGATATTTTAGTTTTTTTCAAGTATCATTATCACGAACTGAGCTTGCTGTACAAAACAAACTGAAATATAATATATATTTGATTTAATTTATTTACAACATAAGTTTAGTTTTATTTATTTATTTAGCTCTCCAATCGATCTAAAGGTTTGGCTGAAGAATACTTTTAGCATTAAGTCCGCCTGTTGTTTTTGTTACATTTGTATATGTGTGTACAATATCATGATCAACAGGTCTCTTTCAGTCTCCACTGCAGAAGCACGATCCTCTCTGTACTACTTACCCGAGCCACATGGACATGAGAGATTTGGCCTACACTCTTCACGCAGGCCAGACGGGTTGGAGAGGTCTCATTGATGTTTATAAGCTTTGTTAAGTTTGTAAATTTCTAAGTCGCCTTTTACGACATCCACGGGAAAACTTGGATTGGTCCTATTCTACTCTGCCGGAAACCACACGGCAGCGAGAGTACATACAATAAAGTATAAACAGGCCTGTGTTTAGTTATTACTACTATGCGCGCAGGCGGCCCCTCCGGGTGGCAATTTCAGTTATACGAATCGTTTGTCCAGAGTAATAAGAATGAAATTGGCTTGCAATGGATGTCTAGGTATCTATACGAAAAGGTGCTGAGTTCTGACGTCAGCTAAGTTAAACCATATCGCTAGCCACATTGTGTAGATATTTCTTTGCTGAGTGAGTCTTCTGTACGTTAGTATTTTTTATTCTGTGGTATAAATAAATAAACTAAAAAAAAATTAAGACGAGCCTCTAGCTGTCGTCCATGGTCGTCGGTATTCGCTCGTGTGCGCTATTGCTCATCGCCTTTTGCCGTTTTGTTTCGGAATGGAAACCAAGCTATGCTAATTGATATTACGGACGTAACTGTACTTATACAGGAATAAGCCTTTCTATTTATAGGTCAGCGTACATAAACATCCTTAACGACAAAAAAACTTATACGTTCGCGTGTATTTCACTCAGTGCTTCTATTTTCTCTTGGAAAACTTCGTGTTTCGTTCGTCCGAATGGCTGCTTGGAAGTATAGAGTTGTTAGTACTCTTCTTACTTACTTATAATGTAATTTATTTAAATAAACAGGCAAGTACGAATCGGACTTGTACATGAAGGGTTCCGTACCACCGTACAATGTTTTAAAACGCTGAAGAAACACGTTTCTTGTATGACGACCCCCTTTAATTTTTAACTTTATTTTATTTTTAGTATTTGTTGTTATTGTGGTCATAGTAATACATAATTGGTGAAAATGTCAAGTATCTAGTTAATGCCATTATGAAGATCAAGTTAAAAACGCTGAAAAAACACGTTTCTTGTATGACGACCCCCTTTAATTTTTAACTATTTTTTATTTTTAGTATTTGTTGTTATATCCGCCACAGTAATACATAATCGGTGAAAATTTCAAGTGTCTAGCTATTACGGTTCAAGAGATAGAGCCCTGTGACTGACGGACAGACAGACAGCGGAGTCTCAGTAATAGGGTCCCGTTTGCACCCTTCGGGTACGGCTCCATAAAAATGAGAGGAAAGCTGTCAATTCGCGGGCACGGCAGATATTTTTAGCGTATAGGTACTGTTGTTGATTCGTACACGGAAAATTTTATACTTAATAAATAAATTGTTCGAGCAGTGACTAAAATGATAATTCCATCGCTAGCACAGAATACAATAAGAGTATACAGAACGGAATCTCCTAAGGTATGCGCAATATGCATCCCCGTTCCCCGCCCCCGAACCTCTCCCCGTTCTTGTGCGCCCGCGTGCGCCATGCAGTGTGTGTTCGCCCGCTCTCGCCGCTCGACGAGGCGAAAACGGGGGAGAGATGCGGGGACGGGGAACGGGGACGCATATTGCGCGGGACCTTAGGAGATACCGTTCTGTATACTCTTACTGTCTTCTGTGTCGCTAGTGAACAAACTACCGTCAGATGAAGAAATTTTCTGAGTGAATTGAAAAACATTCATTTTGGAATTTGGAATTCACTGGTAGGTAAGTACCTACATAAGTAGTTACTTACGTGAGTCAATTCATATAAAGATACCGATCCGACCACAAATAGGAAAATATATTTTAAATTTTCAGGAAAATACGCACATCAGAGTATTTCCTCATATAATTATATTGATTGATGGTTTTAAGGCCGTACCTGAATTTTCCGGGGTCCAGTGCTGCCCCCATTTAAAATAATTCATTTCAAAGAAAACGGAGACACCATTAAAAAATTTGCTACTACCAATTCCTAGATAACCCTTCTGAGAATTTTATGAACTACTGTTTACAGTTTAAAGTGAGAACGTTAAGCTTTACTACGCACATTTGCCAAAAGTGGCCGTTTGTCGCACTTTAAACTGTAAACAGTAGTTTATAAAATACTTTGAAGGGTTATCTAGGAATTGGTAGTAGCAAAATTTTAAATAATGTCTCCGTTTCTTTGAAATGATTTATTTTAAATGGGGGCAGCACTGGACCCCGGAAAATTCAGGTACGGCCTTAATAAAATTTATGAAGCACACTAGCACCACAGAATAAATATTACTAACGCACAGAAGTCTCACTCAGCAAAGAAATTCAAAGAAATATCTACTCATGTGGCATTTAGCTCACGTCACCACCTTTCACACTCAGCACCTTTTCGTATACCTAGACATCCATTGCAAGCCAATTTCATTCTTATTACTCTGGACAAACGATTCGTATAACTGAATTTACCACCCGGAGGGGCCGCCTGCGCGCATAGTAATAATGTAGGTACATTTTCGATACCTAAACGGGGAGTGACACAGGCCTGCTAGCAATAAGGACTTCATTTTTACCTGTGATTTTAACAATATGTTGTAAAAAAAATTCAAAGGGGGGAGTGAAGGGTGGAGAAGGGGGTAAGTTTGCTGTAGCGTTATATATGGACGGATTTCACTGAAATGGCTTTGTTAAGCCAGGGGAAAAGGGGAAAGTGTTTATTGCAATGGTTGTAAGAGCTTGTGAAGTCTACTGTTCTCACAGTACCACTAGTTTTATGTTTTTTGAGTGTAGCTACCCTCGGCTCAGTCTACCCCGTAAGAAAAAACAGCAGCCAAGTGCGAGTCGGACTCGCCCATGAAGGGTTCGAAGCAGCAAGTAACATAATATAAAAGTTCTAAGAAAAATTGCGGTTTACAATTTATGACGTATTAAAAAAAATTACTTACTAGATCTCGTTCAAACCAATTTTCCATCATATATTTTTTTTTAGTTTTATCATTCTCTTATTTTAGAAGTTACAGGGGGGGGGGACACACATTTTACCACTTTGGAAGTGTCTCTCGCGCAAACTATTCAGTTTAGAAAAAAAATATATAAGAAACCTCTATATCATTTTTGACAACCTATCCATAGATACCCAACACGTATGGGTTTGATGAAAAAAAAATTTTGAGTTTCAGTTCTTAGTATGGGTAGTATTTTATTTACTCTATGGTATGGGGAACCCCCAACATTTATTGTTTTTTTTTTTTCTATTTTTGTGTGAAAATCTTAATGCGGTTCACAACTTCACAGAAAACATCTACTTACCAAGTTTCAACAGTTCTTATAGTTTCGGAAAAAAGTGGCTGTGACTGTGAGATACGGACGGACAGACAGACAGACATGACGAATCCATAAGGGTTCCGTTTTTTGGCATTTGGCTACGGAACCCTAAAAAGACACAAATTTGAAAAATGTTGTACCCAACGCACCGACCGGTACTCCTGCACTCAGGCAACAAATACCCATTTATTACGATTTATTTTTTGTAGGTAGAGCTAGAGTCAAAGGCCAAGCATGTGATCCGAAAATGTTATCGCCAAGTTTATATTCCCCTCTCAATTATAAAGCTATGAACGATATCACGTAGGTGTAATTAAATAAGAAATATTGTAAACAAGTAAAGGTGAGGGCAATTACACAAAATGTTATTACGAAAGAGGTTTATTATTTAACAACATAAATTAAACAAGATATAGTTTTAAAAACTACCTCCGTGGTCCAGTGGTCAAGGCGTTTGCCTTGTGAGCCGGAGGTCGTGGGTTCAAATTTTCAAATACTTTGTGAAAAGTTGTATCCAGTCTGATTAGGATATTGCCGGCTTGAATTACCTGAATCCGAAAAGAAAGATGATTCCGTGTTCCAGATGTATCTTTGGATGGAAGCGTCTTGGCTGTCCTCTAGTTATAGCGTAGACCTATATTTTTTTACTATACCTACATATAAAGGTTCTTGGGTATGTGACGTCACAGTAATCCAAAATGGCGCCCTCTATAGTAGGGTTCATGGGGAAATGGTTATGAGGAAGAGGAATAAGAGCCCGGATCTTTGGCTATGAGCTTGAATATTATTCGCTGTTACTATGCCATTTAACCGAAGTCACAAGCAATAAAGCATTATCATTTGATGCCAGAACAAACAGCGGAGACGAGACAGGTGCATGATAATCATACAAAAACACACAAACTATCACGTCTCTATTGTTATAGATAGAGGTACAGAGAGCCAAGGGCCGCAAGACCGGCCTCTCTCTTAGTGTGATAATGGGCGTGAATTCGGTAAAAGGGAATCAAAATAGTGATGGGTTGCTAGCCGCATCGCCTATTGACATGATATAGATTCTCAGCTTGTACAAGGGCGTCACCAAGGGAGGGCAGGGAGGGGCAGCTGCCCCCCCTAAAGAAACAACCGTGACAAGCAGCCCAACGGCATCTGACCTAGCTCAATGACTCTCATCTAATGTTGAAAGTCGGGGCCGATAGCTTATCGTGCCTTCCGAAGCACGGAAGACTTTGTTGACCAATGATTCAGTCTCATTTGAATGTTAACTAGTGCCTAAACCTAATACGTATGGCCACCACCACTTCCAAATATTGCATCTATCATATCATCATCTGGTCTTTTTTTGTCTCCACTGCAGAAGCATGACCCTCTCTATACTAGACTACCAGAGCCATGTATTAGTCAGAGCAGTCAGAGGATTTGGCCTACACTCTCCACGCTGGCCAAATGGATTGGAGGGGTCTCATTGATGTTTATAAGCTTTGTTTAGCTTGTGTTTCCTAAGGGTTGGATCTCATCTATCAGCACGGAACAGCACTTTCTTATCCTTTTCTGTCGCTCAGAACGGTAATTTGCTAGCGCGAGAGAGAGAGCGACTGATCGCTGCAGCACTGCCGGTGCTGAAGTGTTCCATCGCTCTCTCTCGCTCTAGCAAATGACGTTTCTAAGCAACAGAAAAGGATAGCAGCAAGAGAAAGTGCTATCTCATTTATGGGTAAATGGTTGGAAAAATACCATTACCCAGCATAACGTTATCTTTGCTGAAAACGTTTACGCCGTTTGACAGAATTAACGTTACCAGATTTTTAGGGTTCCGTAGTCCACAAGGTACCCTTATACTTTAGTCATGTCCGTCCGTCCGTCTGTCTGTCTGTCCGTCCGGGCTCGTACTCCGCCGCTACTGCACCGATTGTCACGAAAATTGGTGAAGAGATAAAAGATAGAAGTTTCAAAAGTTGGTTTTTAAAATTATGAAAACTTGTTTTTTTTTTCAGCCCCCTATACAACTAAAAGTGAATTAAAAAAATTAAATTGGACTAACCCCAACGTTGTGGGGTATCGTTGAAAAGGTCTTTTAAATGCAACAAAAACTGCTTTGAAACTATGTAGATCAAACCCCCAGTCTTGAGATAATGTAATACAAAGTTAAAATTTGAGGTGTCCCCCCACCGTAACTTTTGAAATATTACTAAAATAATTCTGAAAAAAATGTGGTATATACCTCAAAGTATGTACTTTCAATTAAAACTATAGCGGTCACGGTATCATATATAGTTATTTTTTAATACGTCATAAATCGTAAATTGCAATTTACCTTTACAACTTTTATATTATGTTACTTGCTGCTACGGAACCCTTCATGGGCGAGTCCGACTCGCACTTGGTCGCTTTTTTAATGGTGTTCCAAACCCTGGTTTAAACCCAAACAAAAAAAAAAAAAATAGTAAAAAACATAATTACTGACCTAGGACAATTTTTTCTATATCAAGAGTGGTTTAACTGGTTTGGTAGGCGGCTCTCACTCACTAACACCACACAACAAATAATGGAGCAAAAAACAATACTATTGCCAAACTAAAAGTCAACCCACAATTGATTTAACAGAGTTTTGAATAACAACCTTATCCTACTTGATTTAAAGCTTTAATTGCCATGGCAATGCTGTATGAGGATATTATAAATACTGTCAGAGTTTTAAATTTACGACCTAATAACACTTGAAATAAAGCTTTAATTGCCATGGCAATATATTATACAGAATGAGTATAATATGACTGTTAACTTAAAATAGACTGTATAGATATGCGATTTAGGGCTTAAATTGGATGTGACAGCTTAAGACGATACATGGAGTCCAGTGCTGCCCCCATTTTAAATAAATTATTTGTAAGGAAACGGAGATATCATTTAAAATTTTGAGCTAGTAAAACCTAGATAACCCTTCAAACTATTTTATCAACCACTGTTTACAGTTTAAAGTGAGAATAATAAGCTTTAGTTTGCACTTTTGCCAAAAGGGGCCGTTTTTCGCAAAAATGCAAACTAAAGCTTAACATTCTCACTTTAAACTGTAAACAGTGGTTCATAAAATAGTTTGAAGGGTTATATAGGTTTTACTAGCTCAAAATTTTAAATGATATCTCCGTTTCCTTACACATAATTTATTTCAAATGGGGGCAACACTGGACTCCATGTATCGTCTTAAGTGCACTTGCACTAAGAATGCACTGAAAACTCTCGAACCAGAGCTATAAAATAGGGTGCTTGATGATTTTATATCTAAAAAATTTTAGGCTTAGAACTTTAAGGCGATGAACCCACTGTACTGCGCACCGTCGCAACAAAAATGACATTGTAGTAAAAACAAGGTATTTCTTAAGTTTACTAACTTGATAATGAAAGCAGCGTAAACAAGAAGTTGCAGTCAAAGGGTATACCAGAAGGGGTTTAAATAGTATACATATGTATATTGAAACACATTGAGACTATTCAATGTAAATACTGTTTATTACCACAAAAGGGTTATCGAAAATGTTCTAAATGTATATTTATGAGGCATTTATTTAAATGGTATGATGGTTATCTTACCTCTTACCTTACAAATTGAACTAAAATTATATGCATTTTCAAAAGTTACATGACTACTGGGAACGTATTAAAAGTCGAAGATATGTCACTCCAGAGTATAAATTAAATGATCCAATCTGAATCAAAACAGACAAAAGAATCAGGTATACTAAAACATGAAGAATTAAACAAAATTATGCAAAAAATAGATATTGTACTTACGAAATGATGGTATTGTTATGATGATATTCCTTGAACAAAACACGCTAAATCCTTGAGGGAACTGATTTGATCACAATTTAGTTGTTCACTATCAATATGTTCGCGTTGGAATTGCACTTTAACACGTAGTCATACGAAAATTCACTTTTATTGAAAATCTAATAGGAAATTAATTGATCAAAATGTATCACACATCAAACTATCACAAAAAATCCTGACTGACAGAAAGAAAAGACACAGACCAGTGTTGGGAATTAATTGGTGAGGAATTATGGTGTTGCCAAGCTAGTAAAGCTAGAAATTATTGTGTATTGGGTACAATTATTGTATTCGTGAAAATGTACGCCCCATGTCCCAATTTTTTCTGCTGACGAGGGGGGGGGGGGTTGCAAATCGAAGTCATCATACCAGTGTTTTATCTTTATTGTTCTGAGGTTTTATCTGACCCCAACACTGACACAGACAGACAACAAGAAAGGAAAAGCCAGGGAAAAGCACAAATGCACAAGGCCGTATTGCGTTTAGTTTTCATTTCGAGTCACTTCCAATAAATGTTTATAAATTATGTAACTATATAATTTCCAAACCATTCACATATAATTAAATATTTAATAATTCAAAATATGCACTTACTTACACACGCACGCACGACCAAATTATTTTAATATGTTTAATATGTTTGCTTTGCTTGTCTGTCAGTGATTTAAGAAATTCTCAGAAGAAATTATGAACGAAACCAAAACGTCATTTGTGTCTTCTACACATTCTACACGTTTCTGAACTGACAAGTGTCATATAGTGCTTAGCATTGAAAAATCGGTACTTAGCGCAAAGATCGGTATTAATGAATTTACATGGAAACAGCAAATACTGTAAAAATACAACTACATTTACAAATATTAATAGGAAAATAAATAATTTTATATACATTTATAAAAGTTAAATCATAATACAGGTAAATGGAAGTCACTATAAGCAAACTGAAGCAACAAGTTTATGAAACAAAATATTGATTTTTTTCAATGTAAACGAATTAGGTTACAAGTTACGCAAGCCGTTTCTGTACGCTTAAAATGCTACGATTACATGTTTTATTTAGTTGGTACGCTATTTTAGCATTACACGGATTATGTAAAGGTGCTACGGAGTCTCCAGTAGCCTTCACTTTTAAGGAATATCAATACAAAGACTCTCCCAAAAACGTAAGTTAAAAATAAGCAAGTATCGCATTGTATGTAATTATTGATCATAGGTTTGATTACATATTTTTTTAGGAAATGACATTTCGAGAGTTTGAAACAGCTTGTGAACAAAGTAGTGCCTGCAGTCAGCAAAATGGTTTACAAAGGCTTCGTTGCATACGAGAATGTGTTTCACCTTCATGTTACAGGGAGTTGTATCAAGGAGATCCAGTAAGGAATAATACATATTTCTTCATAGACATTTGTGGTAGAAAAACTGTCGGACACATCACATATAATGAATGTACGTCTATCTTCTTTCAGCTCGAGGAAGGAGAAATTGATGTTAGGCTGAACTCTTTCAAAGGTTGTTTTATTCAAAGAAGTGGCCGGACTAGAAACTGATTTCATACAGGCATCGTTTCATCTCTAATTTTATGTGCAAATAAGATTATTAAAATTCATCGTAAAGTTAAATTTATTTTATATACTGTAAGTATTTATAAGTGGGACACATGACCCAAAGGCTAGGAAAAAACAAGTATTCATAAGTTTTGTTAGTAGGTTAGGTACCTACTAAATCTATATCTATACTTCTATACTATCTATACTAATATTATAAAGTGGAAAGATTTGTACCTATTTTTGTATGTTTGTAATGAATAGGCTCAAAAAGTACTGGGCCGATTTAAAAAATTCTTTCACCGTTGGAAAGCTACACTATTCCCGAGCGACATAGGCTATGTGTGTACCACGGGCGAAGCCGGGGTGGACTGCTTGTTTCATATATACAGGGTCTAACAAAATATACTGAAACTATTTTAAGGGTAATAACTTTCCCCAGGGAATATATATCAAAATATGAAATATTAGTACTTTTTGGCCTCCTATTAAGTTGACCGATCAGCTGATCCGAGTTTGAATGGAAAGTTATACTTTTTTTCATATTTCCATATGTAAATGTTCTTTGGGGAAAGTTGTTCAGTAGAGTGGACTAAATTCACCCTTAAAATAGTTTCAGCATATTTTGTTTGACTAAATTGATATTCTTTACAGTAACGTGGTAGACAGCGCCCAGTGAAGACCCATAAGCCACGTTTACCGTGATTAGTGGAAGACAAAGATTGATTTACTGATTCGTTTTAACAAATAGATTAGATTTTCGAAAAATTATTGGAGCACCTGACTTTCATTTGAGTCAGGTGCCCCAGTAATCATTTACTACTTAAATACTAAAATCATATTTTTCTTTACAGTTTGTCTTCACATTGAGTACCAATCAAGTCACGTTTTTCAAATATGTCATCATAAAATAGGTGCCTGAAACTTTATATCATTATTCCGGTACTATAGTACAAAAAATAAGATAGAGGCTATAGTTCTCTCTGGGTTCCACATATTTCTGTTCCCGTATTACTTATTTTTTACAGTCTACCGTCACAAGCCGGGCTGGAGACTGGATTGCCTAACCTAACCCGTTATATTTTGCCGCCATTTCGTAACATTATTACAATCAAATCGAATAGTCCAATAGGTATTACAAAGAAGAACATGGATCGTTCTTCTTAATCATGCATGATAAATGTACAAGGAACAAAGGGATACCAACTCAACAGACCTTGTGGTTCATAGATAGGGTCAGAGACTTCTGTCACTGTGACACAGTCACAGTCAGTGACTTTTGTTATACACACAACGTCGCAAGTACCTATGCCGCAGATTTTGCTGTTATTAATTAGTATTACTTGTATTAAATAAAAAGTAAAAAGTACATTTAGATGCTTTTTGTTTTTCCCTGTCTTATAAATTTCTAGTTGATCTCATCACGAAAACGATAAATAAAAATGGAGGCTTAGTTATACCAGATCACTAAAATATAATCTTATTAAAATAACAGTCAAAAATCCAAATAAATTTTCGAAATTCCCATACAAATCACTCGGGTGGCTGCACACTTTTGTATGGAAATGCCGAAATTTTATTTTGATTTTATCTGTTATTTTAATTTCATTATACTATAATGATCCAGTATAGACTGTGGTTCGATTTATTACGGGTATGTCCCTTCCACATTGTATACTGAAAATACAAAATCGTTTTAGCCAAAAGTTTAACGTTTCAATGTTTAATATGTAATTAATTCTAAATCTATTTACATTCATTTATAAAGTTTAACTACTTAGTTGGTTCTAAAAAAATAATGAATGATGTGACTGTTTTGGTCTGAAATAAAGTTCATCTAGTAAGGCTGGTGCTGTTCGGAAGATCCGTACGTATGGGCCATCCCAAAACGGAAAACACGTACATGAAGGGTTCCGTACCTCCGTACAATGTTTGAAAACGCTGAAGAAACAGTTTTGTTGTATGACGACCCCCTTTAATTTTTAACTTTATCTTATTTTTAGTATTTGTTGTTATAGTGGTCATAGTAATACATAATCGGTGTAAATTTCTAGTATTTAGTTAATGCCATTATAAAGATTGAGTTAAAAACGTTGAAAAAAGACACGTTTCTTGTATAAAGACCCCCTTTAATTGTTAACATTATTTAATTTTTAGTATTTGTTGTTATAGCGGCTAGTAATACATAATCTGTGAAAATTTCAATTATCTAGTTAATGCCATTATAAAGATCTAGTTAAAAAACACGTTTTTTGTATGACGACCCCCTTTAATTTTTGATTTTTAGTATTTGATGTTATAGCGGCCACAGATAATTCGTAATCCGTGAAAATTTCTAGTGTCTAGCTATTACGGTTCAAGAGATAGAGCCCTGTGACAGACAGACAGACAGCGGAGTCTCAGTAATAGGGTCCTGTTTTCACCCTTTGGGTACAGTACTCTAAAGGTCATTTGATTCATAGCGAGGCCGTGGGAGGGAGCACGTCGCCCTTGCTCACCTCAACAAATGTACTGTTTAAGTTTTCTTGCAAGGTTTACTTTTAAAATTTTTGTGTGAGTGTTCTTTATCACTGAATAAAGAATTTTCTATTCTATTCAAAAAACAAAAAAATATATAATCTAGAAAATGTGAGTTCCGAACTTCCGATGAAAACCAATTTATATCGATAAATACCGGTTTTTCACATCACTGGTTCTTGAAAAAAATTCGTGCACTTGCTATCGTGAGATACGGTCTAGTGTAAAATTAAACTGTAATGGCTTCCCTGTGTAGACAAATTGTTCGCGCAAATGCATTTAGGGGCGTGCTGGTTAACGCCGCCCGACGAGGATATGCCGACAAAAGTGAGTTCACATTGATTTTTCATACCGCAGGACTAGACCTTCGTCTGTCAAAACCTTAGTTACGTAATGTCAAAAACGTATTTTGAATAAAAATAATAATTCCAAATTAAAATAATTCCCATGTTTAGGTTTCTTATTATGTAGAGATTATAGATCTTCATCATATAGGCATGCAATAAAATTTAATTTATACTAGAGATTCACGTTATCCCGAAATCCTTTTGAAGTTGGGCACGTTTTAGCAATATTTTGTATGTATCCCATTAACTCTATTAGACGTGAGTCTATATCAAGTCGATATCCATCTAATTACAACATTTTTTAAGTAATTTTAGTAGTAAGTACCTACATATTTTTTATACAAAATACATCTTATAGGTTATCTTAATGCTTATCTCTTTATCGAATTGGTTGGTTGATTTATTACATGATTAGTTATTTGGTATGAAATTAGAAGAGGTTCTAGTATGTACTATAGTAAAATTGTATATTAATTATGTCAAAATGTTTACTTGTGTAGCAATATTTGTTGAAGGTTCAGGGTTATTTTATATAAATTAATTTTTGTTGTTTTTGATATTAGTTTTAGATTTAATTTTTTGTTGTTGAATTTAGTTTTAATTATATTAATAAAGAGATATATGATTTTTGTTTTGAAAGATTCAATAGATTTAATTTACCTTCCTGTTTCGCTGCTAAACACGCCCACATATATGTATAGAATTTAATAATGTACTTAAGTACATATACAAATCGAACATTATAAGGAAAATAACTAACAGTAAATAAATTTATTTATTTTTAAATATTTTTAATAACTTCACAAGCAAAACAGATAGGTATAAAGCTGAATAAAACAATACTTATAGAAGAAAAAGAACACAATAAGTAATATTGATAATAAATATGTGGGTTCTAGATTTGTTTTGTCCCAATAGTCTAGTCATAACGGTGAACGGTCTTATAAAGCAGAGTCTTGACCAGTATCTCAAGACTCTTTTGCTTGAATTTTTTACTTGAATGTCATCATCATCAGATCAGTGACAGGAAGTCCACTGCTGTACGTACATAGACCTCCCCCACAGATTCCATTCTTACATATTGTATTTAATTTAATTTGTACAATGTACATAATAAAATAATATATTTGGCATGTGCTTATTACCTGAATTTACTTATAAAATACTGTTTATCCTGGAAATATGAGATTCCAGTGGGATTGTCCTCTCAATGCTGGTAACCACTAATAAATAATAATCATGTTTTAAACTAAATTCAATATGTGACTCAATTTTTTTTCTTCAATACTTGAATCTGAAACTGAAGATAAAAATATTTTTTTATTCTGCCATCTAGCATTTGTTTACATATCCTAAGATTCATTCAACACAAAATAGTTTAATTGTAAAAAGTTTTTTTTTAATTCATAATTTTGGGTACGGAACACTAAAGACATAGTGTTAGTTCCTTTTTACGCTACGTCTGTTCTTTTTCAGCACAGAGTACAAATGCCCTGGCTAAGTGACAACACAAGATGTTTAGTCCATATTTTTAAATAGAAGTATTTTAGGCCTTTTTCAAATTGTCCTGGGTCTTGGCTGTTTATCTATACGTATTTGTTATAAAATATAGTATTGTTGAGTTCGTATCCTTTGAAGAAGAAACTTATTTTGGGCACAGATTAATAAATAGTTACTACATACTGCTTTGGGGCTAGCTCAATCAGTGTGATTTGTTCATAAATATATATATTTGTATACTTCCTACTTCCACAGTGATGCCTGACCCCCTGGAGCACGCCACTGGTCTGGAGAGGAAGGAGCTGTTAGCTCTCCAGGCCGGGCAGGATGACCCCTTCAACATGAAAGTGCTGAAGAAAAATGTAGGCTCTAAGGACAAGCCCACACTTGTACCCTCCTGCTTTGATGCTAGAATCGTTGGATGTATATGTAAGTATCATCATCAGATCTTTTAAGTCTCCACAACAGGAGCACGACCCTCTCTGTACCACCATAGCCATATATTAGCCAGTGCAGTAAGAGGATTTAGCCTACACTCTCCATGCTGGCCAGATGGGTTGGAGAAGTCTTATTGAGGTTTATAAGCTTTGTTTAGCTTGTGTTTCTTAAGTCGCCTTCTACGACCTCCATGGGAAGACTTGGAGTGGTTCTATTCTACTCTGCCGGGAACCACACAGTGGATAATGTATCAGAAATTAGTTAATTGGTGTAATGGTAACTGGTGTATTGGTTAACACGCTTGTTTGCTAATCCAGAGGTTCTGGGTTCAATCTCCAGCCAAGGTAAATTGTAATGGCATTTTTCAATTTGTCCTGGGTCTTGGGTGTTTATATATATATGTATTTACCTGTGGGCCCCGAACGCCATCTAGCGTTTGTTAAAACCTATCCTAGGATTGGTTCTGGTCTACCTTTTGAGTTGCAGAGGTCAGACGGCAGTCGCTCTGTGTAAAAATCAGTAACATCATAAAATCAACTAGGTTAGGTAGCGGACCCCGGGCTCTAAAGGGCTACCGCTGAGGATGCAACCGGGAATACGCTCGGATGATGATGTATTTACCATGAAATATAGTATCGTTGAGTAAGTTTATAAATTAACTTAGGGGCTGGCTTAATCAGTGTGATTTGTCCTTATCCGTCTTATTATAAAAACAGGTCTAACTTTGTTACTAGGTTTAAACCATTATCCGCCCAAATCAAGTTGACATTGACAGGTGAGATAGTGTGATATTACTAGATGTCAACTTGATTTGGGCGGGTAATGGTTAAACCTAGTAACAAAGTTAGTCCTGTTTTTATAATGAGACGGTATATGTTTATCTATTTATTTTCTCGTAATGTATAGGAACTCTCTCATCTCATCGTATTCCCAGTTGCACTGATTGATTCAAGAGGAAGGTTTAAATGTATAATACCCATCTGTGCGAAACTGGGGCGGGTCGCTAGTTAAATAAAAACTTAGACCATGTGACATAACACAACCATAAGTCTATTTATTGAATAATTAATGTTTGGGTTGTTGCCAATTAGTAACAAACATGTATGTACACTTTTACATTAAAGATGATGTAATTAGTACTACTTATGGGTTTTGGGCAGTCTATTTCATCTTAGGGTTTGGACACATCTGTCAGCACGGAACAACATTTTCCTATACTGCTATCCTTTTCTGTCGCTCAGAACCGTCATTTGCCAGAGCGAGAGAGAGCGACGGAATGCATCAGCATCGCCGATTCCGCGGGGTTCCGAGGAAAATGCTGTTCCATGCTGATGTGTCCCAACACTCCCAACCCTTAGTGTGTTCGCTGGTTGCTTCATTAGGGTTGGGTCTAATAATGGTCCGTTCCCGGGAATGTTCCCAAATTCCCGGGTATTTGGGAACGTTCCCATATTTCTAGAAAATGTTACGGAATATTGGATGTATGTATCTTATAATATAAAAATGAATCGCAAAATGTGTTTGTGAGCGCATAACTCATCAACGCCTAGACCAATTTGGCCAATTCTTTTTTTTAAATGTTCGTTGAAATTCAAAGATGGTTTTTACGGCCAGAAAATTTCGAATAATTGCCGGAAAAACCCTAAAAACAGCCCTTTTCTTTTTCCCATACAAACGTTTTCTAACTAAAACGAGCTTTATTGCTATTGTATAAAGTTCATATTGAATTACAAGCAGTCAACGTAGGAACAAAAAAATGACACATTACAAATCATTTTGACAGGCTATATTTGGCAGTACGAAGTCTGCCGGGTCAGCTAGTTTGTAATATAACTATATCAAGTGATGCATTTACGTTAGTAATATATATTTACAGTGATAAAAAATATGTCTGATAAATAAAATTACAACTTTCCCTGACATTTTCATTCTTTGGGAACAATTTCGGAAATCTGGGGAACGGGAACGGCACATCACTAGATGGGCCATATCTGCCAGCACTTTCCTATAATAATAATATATGTGCTCAGCCAGCCGAGCGACAGCGGGCAAGGCCGTCTTAAACTAGGCTGGGGCCCTTGGGCACACAAGAATTTGGGGCCCTTGACTTTGGAATCGGAGTGATTGCGTGAGTGATCGCTAGATGGTGTACGTAGTAAGTGGTAGGATGCGTTCGGAAATATTATTAATTAGTACAGTAAGAATAGGCGCAGTCATCGATACAATATAATGGCGTAGTATATGCCTTGTAAATACCTTCTGATAAGATTACTGATTTATGGGAAAAATGTAATGTGCCTGACAAAAATGTTTTGAGAATAAATGTGTGAGAGAAATTGTCGGTCCTTCGGGGCCCCCTGGGCACGGGCCCCGTGTGCCCTTATGTAGAAGACGGTACTGACAGCGGGCCAGTGAAAGCTTGCAACACTAGTTGGCGACCAGTGTCCGCAAACTGTGGCTTTTCTGCTTTAAATAAATAAATATATAGAGACAAGTCACTCTCATTGACGACCTCTGTGGCCTAGCTTGTTAACCATTTCGCCACGGAGGCTGTCTATCTCTAGTCTAGTCTAGTCTTGGGCTATAGCGGGAAGATAATACCATATTATATTCTTGTACTATACGTTTTTAGTGTTCCGTAGCCAAATGGTAAAAAACGGAACCCTTATGGATTCGTCATGTCTGTGTGTCTGTCCGTCCGTATGTCACAGCCACTTTTTTCCGAAACTATAAGAACTATACTGTTGAAACTTGGTAAGTAGATGTATTCTGTTAACCGCATTAAGATTTTCACACAGAAATAGAAAAAAAACAATAAGTTTCCCCATACTTAGAACTGAAACTCAAAAATATTTTTTTTCATCAATCCCTTACGTGTCGGGTATGTATGGATAGGTCTTCAAAAATGATATTTAGGTTTTTTGAATAGTTTGCGCGAGAGACACTTCCAAAGTGATAAAATGTGTGCCCCCCCCCCCCCCCCTGTAACATCTAAAATAAGAGAATGATAAAACGTACATTACCATGCAAACTTTCACCGAAAATTGGTTTGAACGAAATCTAGTAAGTAGTTTTCGTTTAAAACGTCATAAATCGTAAACCGCAATTTACCTTTCATTATCGATCAAAGTTACAACGAACTACAAGAACTTTTATATTATGTTACTTGCTGCTACTCTCTTCATGGGCGAGTCCGACTCGCACTTGGCCGCTTCTTTTCTACTTTTCTCCTATTCAGTCTTCGGGAACTGTCTGTCAAGGTCAACGACCATAGCAAAGCACCTTTGATTACGGGTCGTCACAGTCACAGCCACCCGAAAATCGGCCAAGTGCGACTCGAAGTATGAACTCGCCCATAGTCGACATAGTGCATTCCATTATTTATCGATAAAAAATCATTACACATCGTAAAATGTATGAGTAACTTTGCCATGATTTGTTTTACAGTAATTGACTATTGTTTCAGGTGACGAACACTCCACCGCGATCACTTGGCTGTGGTTACACAAGGTACATATCAGTTTGTTTTGTTTTTCGTGTTTTTATGCGGCCAAATGCTTGCCTAACCCCATTGATAACAGACGAGCCCTAAGTGGCCAACGGCCGGTCGAACAAACGCATTTGATCTGAATTTGATGATCTAGAATTTTCGGGGGGGGGGGGGGGGGGGGGCATCGAAAATGGCGCTCCCCCGCCACAATTATGTGATATAGGGAAACTGGGAAAATAAAGGGAAAAGCAAGTTTAAAAGCTACACGGATCACCAATAATAGTTTTAACGGCAGTTTATAAAATAATTTAAAGGGCTATCTAGTGCATGACGAAGAGCAATATGGAAATTATCACCATATTTACGAGTTAACAATTTATTTCACCTTAATACTGCCGCCTCTCTTTTTTATCGGTAGTGTAATGTCAACTCTATTGCCAGGTTCTTAAAGTTGTATTTAAGTTATGTACGTAGCAACCAGGTCATAGACATATCTTCCTCTCATTTCAGGATCAGCCCCGCCGCTGCGAGTGCGGCCACTGGTACAAACTCATCGAGAAGCCGCTTATCTAAATCCATTTCTACTTAGTTATTATTAAAGTAGTGTTAACAACGCAATAAGGCATCCGCGCACAGCCTTCTGTATCTATGGTTCCTGGTGTTGCCATACGCAAAAAGGATGCTAGACTTCAATTACCAATCGATAAAATCAATAATTAAATAATTGTAAGCATAACCAGTGTTTTATTGTTACAGTTGATAATGTGATGTATGGGATTAGTTTAGTTTAATAAATATGTATGCTGTTAAACTGTTGTCTTCCTTTGGGCATGGTGCTCTTACTCTTAAGAGGATTGTGTAGTGCCGATACGCATCGCGCAAAAATTCTGTCTGTTTCACGCCGTTCTGCTTCCGACCCGTGTCGTGCGATAGAGAGAGTTGCTATTCTTAGAGGCGATTGCCTACTTTTTCCTTCTGAAATATTGTTTCGGGCGATAACGTTTCCACCCCACTAAACCTTTACAAAATGAGGCAATTTTGGTATCATTAAATTTAGTACACCTTAATCTAGGGCTATACTGTTTCCTATTTTAGTAATTTGGTTTAGTTTAACTTAAATAAATTAAAACGCTGGAGGTAATTTTTTAGTAAAAAATATGGATATTGAGATGCTAATAACTTTTGTTATAAGCAATATTTCTTTCAAACAAAAACGTACGGCCCTACTTATCCAATATATCAAGAACATATAAAAAATATCAAAATTGGACTATGTTTAAGGGGGGAGAAACGTTATCGCTTTTTGTATGAAAATTTCCAGTTGCACAATCCTCTTAACATATATTATTCTAGTAGTTCATTAGATATACCTAAGATACACCATCACGTCTTTACACTAACGGGGCAGGCAAAGTGTAGCAAAGAGAACATAACCACAAGTGTAGGTTGATAGGGGCACAAGAACCAAATACCACAAGAAGCCTGATTATAAACGGACAGTTTTGGGAGATAAAGAATCTTCTGCATACAATCGATCGACAGCTCATCAAGCGATCCAAATTAATTGCAATTTCGACACTATTAAATTATAGCTGCAAAGAGGTGCATGAATGGCTTATTGTAAAAAAAAACTTTTATTTATTTTTTATGTTATAGGGCGGCAAACGAACAAGCGGGTCACCTGATGGTAAGTGATCACCACTGTCCATGGACAACTGCAACACCAGGAGTGTAACAAGAGCGTTACCGGCCTTTCAGGAAGATATAAACTCGTTTTTTGAAGGTTTCAATGTCGTATCGGTTCGGGAACACCGCTGCAGGAAGTTGATTCCACAGTTCGGTCGTTCGTGGCAGGAAGTTCCTTTTAAAACGTACGGTGGTTGATTGCCAACTATCCAACTATTATTGTACCATGCTGTTAGTGTGAGTCAGAATGGCGGGTGTATTGTTGCAGTGTGATATATTAAGTCGTACTCTTATAGGTAGGATTGTTTACACGTAAAGATTCTACTGGTGCTCACCCACCACACTGCTGTGTCAACAAACATTTTCTAACAAAATAAAAATGCGTAACAAAAATATAAAATTATGTTCATAAATTAATATTAATTATTATAATCACGGCGTTAATGTGAGGCTCGGTTCGAGTTCCACTCGTGGCGGATTTTTTCATTACATATTTTCAATTTCAATTATCATCATAAGTGATATAATATTTATAGAACATAACAAGTTAATAAATTTGAATTTCGAAAATGTTTACTTTTTAACAGCAGTGTGGGAGCACCATACTATACCATCATACTAGACCTAGATTTTTTTACGATTTTACTTATTTCAAAATCTGTAAAGTCAAGAAGTTACATGTACTTGATGTACTTGTACGTAGTATATTATTACTATGTGCATGTACATATATATTAGTCAATGGTGTTGTACATACACCCAAGTTTAGATTATTTGTCAACAGTTCATACAACCCAAAATCAAGAAACTTCTATGAAGCATTCTACTGAAAATACCTGAGACAATGTGTTGAGTTGACTTACCATTAAAAAACCAATGTTAGTCAACACAATAGATAGATAGGTAATAGACTTACAAGAGTTAAAATAAATAGAAACAAGAATGACTAGTGTTACAATACAAGCGAAAGTAACATAAAGAACATTTAAACCAGGTGAAGGTATAGGCTAACGACCTTGAAGTGGCGCCCTCATTTGAAATAAATGGTTAACTCGTAAATATGAAGATAATATCCATATTGCTCTTCGTCATGCACTAGATAGCCCTTTAAATTATTTTATGAACCACCGTTGAAAGTATTTACATTAGTCCGTCTAGCTTTAAAACTTGCTTCCGCCAAAAGTGGCCACGGCAAGTTTTAAAGCTAGACGGATCACCAAGAATAGTTTCAACGGCAGTTCATAAAATAATTTAAAGGGCTATCTAGTGCATGACGAAGAGCAATATGGAAATTATTACCATATTTACGAGTTAACAATTTATTTCACACTTCAAGGCCATTTGCCTATATCTTCGCCCTAAGAGGATTGTGTAGTGCCAATACGCATCGCGAGTAGGTATTTGCAAAAATTCTGTCTGTTTCACGCCGCCGCTTTGCTTCCGACCCATGTCGTGCGATAGAGTGAGTTGAGAGTTGCAATTCTTAGAGGCGATTGCCCACTTTTTCCTTCTGAAATATTGTTTTGGGCGTTAACGTTTCCACCCCCCTAAACCTTTACAAAATGAGGCAATTTTAGTGTCATTAAATTTAATACAACTTAACCTAGGGCTGTACGGTTTCCTATTTTAGTAATTCGGTTTAGTTTAACTTAAATAAATTAAAACGCCCGAGGTAGTTTTTTAATAAAAAATATGGATATTGATATGCTAATAACTTTTATTATAAGCAATATTTCTTTCAAATAAAAACGTACGGCCCTACTTATCCAATATATCAAGAACATGTAAAAAAATTATCAAAATTGGATTATGTTTAATTCTACACAATCCTCATAATATAGGTACTGATTTTAACTCTGTGCACAATGAAGAAACTAAAGGAAGTTGATGATTTTCATTTCAAATTACCAAAAAACCAAAAATACAATATAAAGTAAATATTGATGATAGTAATTTGTAAAAACACTACCCCTCCTGCGGCAGCCGGTTAAAAATGAAGGGTAAACAATAAACACAATGTATATCAAAAATACAAGTCTCAATGTATAACCAGGTGATGTCATAATTAGTATGAACTGACGTTTACAAGGTTCGATTCTTATCATACATATCCAGAGATATGGGTTGGTTTGGTTTTATTGTTCTGAGTACATATCTATATATCTAATTTGTGCTGCGTACATAGAATATGGCATGGCAACACATAAGTCGTGTTGTAAGATGTTGCCAGTAAAACAAAATGTTGGTGTAAAAACTAAACGCAATTTTACATCAGACACAGACATCAGATGAATGACTTTAGGCCATAGATTAATATTGTATATAATATAGGAGTTTTTGGCGGGAAGTCAAGGTGTTTGGTTGGGGTTTTCTTTAAATTATTTTGCAAATTGATTTTAGTGGACCTTATAATATGAAATTGGTGTTGTTTGGTGTTATAAATGCTCATGCTCATGAACAATAATGTAAAATAGTTAAAGTGGACAGTCATAGTACGTCTGTAGTGATATTTGTTTCGCGGACTGTGTGGGCGTCGTCCGCCACTCAATCGGCTATGAAAACCAGTGGACTCGTATAGATTTGTCGCCAGAAGCTCCCTTAAAGCAATCAAAGGCCTACACCAACCTTTGATTGTAACTTGTTAGGAAAAAAGAATTTCCCACGTTTTATTAACTTGTTCCTGGCTAAATACGCAGTAGCGTCAAGCCATAAATAAAAAAAAAAAAATATTGTATATACTGAAATAGATAAGAAACGGTGGCTTTAACATTAGATCAAACCAGTGGCGCCATCTGGTAACATGCTTTCGCAACACCAAAGGACTAAAAGATGTACTAAAACGGTGAAAAAATTACTCCGTGAGCTGGGACTTGAACTCGCGATCTCAGTTCGAATACGACTATGTTCCATAACCTAAACAACTGAGCTATTAAGTGATTAACCGCACATGTCGAATTTATCCATCATTTAATATTCCTATCAAATAAAAAAATGGTGTAAAAAATATATTGCGTGAGTGGTAGTGGTGAGTAGTGGGACTTGAACTCGCAACGTTGCTCTTATTTTTACCATGCTCTAATCAACTGAGCTATTACGTGTTCTACTTCGTATGGCGAATTTGTCCAACATTTGATATTCCTATTCTACTGGGTGGCGCAAAAGTAAAGACCCTATTTGGTTCAGCTATAACATTTTTTCTAAATTAGAAAACTAGATTTAGGTTTTTTTAAATGTATATTTGTGCCATTAAATTTCGTACCATTAGGATTTAAAGATGATGTCTTTTAAATGGTGACCTCCAGAGTTGATACACATTTGAGCCCTATTTATGACATTTTGCATAACTTGCCGTAACACTTCCTGCGATATGTTCGTTATTTCTTGACGAATGTTTTCTTTTAGAGCTGCGAGAGTCTGTGGCTTGTTCACATACACCCGAGATTTCAAAAAACCCCAAAGAAAGAAGTCTGGACTGGTCAGATCGGGTGATCTTGCAGGCCAAGGCAAATCGCCAAAACGAGAGATAACTCGGCCTGGAAAAGCGTCCCTCACTAAGTCCATAGTGTCGCGCGCTGTGTGTGCCGTAGCGCCGTCTTGTTGAAACCAGATGTGCTCCAGCCCCAATTCGTCCAAACTGGGTATCAAAAACTCTCGTAACATGGTTCTGTAGCGTTCTCCAGTGACAGTTATCGCATTGCCTCCAGCGTCTTCGAAAAAATAGGGTCCGATCACTCTGTCAACACAGATGCCACACCATACAGTAACTTTTAGTGGGTGTAGAGGTGTTTCTTGAATAATGCGCGGATTATCAGTGCCCCAGAACCGAGTATTCTGCTTATTGACATGCCCTGAGAGATGGAAATGCGCTTCGTCACTCATAACCAATTTTGAAGGAAAATCATCCTCTTCAAGGTTGAGGTTTATGACGCGCTGGCAGTAATCTAGACGAGCTCGGTGGTCAGCAGGCAGCAGCTGATGAGTCATTTGAGTTTTATACGGGAACATCTTTAAGTCTTTCACCAAAATACGCTGCAGGGTCCGTCTGGAAATGCCCAATTGCGTGGCACGTCGCCTCGTTGATGTTTCTGGACACTCTTCCACATCTTCGCGCACAGCATCGATATTTTCAGCTGAACGGCCTGTTCTTGGTCTCCCAGACTTAGGTCTATCCAATGTTGAGCCAGTTGCTTCAAGGCGTGTGGCAAAGCGTCGAATTGTGCGACCAATCGGTGCCGGACGGTGGTGAAATCGTCGACGAAATTCACGTTGTGTTCTTATCACTGATGAATTATTCCGTAAGAACATTGACACAATTATTCCACGTTCTTGGGGAGTAAAACGGTCCATGTTTATTTTCAGTGTATTTTACATTTGTTCACTACACAATTTTCAACAACAGAATGACAGAAAATGTCATATAAAAAAAATAAAAGTATTTTCTTTAGTGCCAGTACTTTTGCGCCACCCATAACACGCATTAATAAAATAAAAAAATAAAATAAAAATATGTTTATTTCTTTAACAATTTGGTACATAAAAACTTGTGATTGTGGCCTTCTGTTAAGTGGAATACACCTGTATTAGAAGGGCACACTCTTCCATAGCCATAGTAGAGCAGTACCTATTAAATGATTTACCATTTAACATAACAATTTTAAAATGTAGGTATTTAGGACTTAGGTAATTTAAGGTATGTATATGTATAAGTTGAATATGTGTGTGTGTGTGTGTGTGTGTATGTGTATGTGTATGTGTATGTGTGTGTGTGTGTGTGTGTGTGTGTGTGTGTGTGTGTGTGTGTGTGTGTGTGTGTGAGGGTGCGTGCGCGTGTGTGTGTGTATGAGTACGTGCGTGAGTATATATGAGTATGTTTGTGTGAAAGCATGAGTAGTGTGCAAGTGTAATTCGGAATAATGTTTTGAGTTTACTCATTAGTGTTTGTCCAGTTAATGAGATTTATTCATTTTTATATTCAATAAGGGACTCTGTTTCATCATAATTTAGAGATTTCAGCCAAGTTACTATCTTTTTTTTACAAGCGTACTTAGTTAACATGTAAATGTCTATTTCTTCATTCACTAATTTGTACAAATGTGTTGCTTGTTTATTAAACTGTCGTCTAGCAAAACTGCTTTTTACACTTACAGTTTTTGAAGTTGGGATTGCTACCTTTCTACGTTTAGATTTATATAACGGATCAGGGGTTAGTGTTTTATGCACTTTTAGGATTGCATGAAGGATATAAAGTTTTCTTACTGACAACAAGTCACAATCTGAGTATAATTTACAAGTGGAATAAGTCCGTGGTTTAAAGTATGCTACCTTTAGAAGGGCTCTCTGAGATCTTTCCACTTGTAAAAATTTTACTTTAGTTGCACCTCCCCAGACAGGAATGCAGTAGGTAAGAATTGACTGCGCTAAGGCAATATAGATTAAATTAAGTAACGATTTTGATGCAACATACCGAAGTTTAACAAATATCCAAATGAGTTTACGAATTCTACTAGTGATCGTCTCTAAATGTGAATGCCAAGATAAATGCTGATCCACAATGACGCCGAGATATTTGATGGAAGAGGTTTTTTCTATATTAGTACATGTGCAATCACCTTCCTCACTTTTACAGTTTAAATTATGTATTTGTATTTTAAAGTCTGAGGGAGGTTGTGTGGATTTATTTATGGTGAAGCAAATATATTTTGTTTTAAGTGAATTTAGGGTGAGTAAATTGTGCTTTAGCCAAGTGTCAACTTCAGTAAGCCCCGCTTCAGTATCCGCACTAATAGATTGCCATGAAGCACCACTAAAAATAATCGCAGTATCGTCGGCGTAAGAGAATACTGTAGCATTAACTAACTGAAGGTTAAGCAAGTCATTAATATAAATTAAGAAAAGTGTTGGTCCAAGTACGCTCCCCTGAGGGACGCCAAAATTGATGCTAGAGCATTCACTCGTATGCGTACCTACTTTAACACATTGCTTTCGATTAGTCAGATAATCTCTAAATAGTTCTAGGGGTACACCTCTTATACCAATGTGTTCAAGTTTTCGTAGAAGAATGGGGACAGAGACTGTGTCAAAAGCATTCTTTAAATCTAAAAATACGGTGAGACATTTATTTCCTTTATCTAATTGATCTACTATAATGGTAGTCAAAGCTGTTATAGCATCTTCAGTTGACTTATTCTGTCTGAAACCAAACTGTCTTTCGGATATTATGTTATATTTGTTGAGATAACTAATGAGTCTAATATTGATAATTTTTTCGATGATTTTTGAAAATATAGTTAATACCGATATTGGTCTATAATTGCATACATTGTCTCTGTCTCCACTCTTGTACACCGGTGTTACAATAGCTTTCTTAAGAGAAGAAGGAAAAACTCCAGCACCAAAACAAAGATTAATCAGATGAGTCAAGATAGGCACTACTTCATTTTTGGCTAGCTTTAGAAAAGCGGTAGGAATAGCATCCCAGCCAGAAGCACTCGATGATTTTAGACTAATAAGAGTTCTTTCCACTTCATCGGTATCTGTGTCTAATAATACAAAGGAATTCGTCTGTTTCGGTTGAGTTATTGTACAAGTACCATCTGTTGTGCCTTGGGTCTGTGGGGGAGCGATCCTGGAGGCCAAGTTTTCTCCAACATTAGCAAAAAGCATCATTAGGAGTTAGGTGAGCTGATTCGTGACTAGATGGCGTTTTAATTAATTTTTTTATCAAAATTCTGCAATGTTCTAGGTTTCATAGGCATGCTTTAGGCCCCATTGATGACATATATATAATTGACATTGACAGTCGGTAAAATAGTTGAAATTTCGCCGCTGCTTTTTGCTCAAACAAAATAATTTAAAATAAGCACAAAAACGTTATAAATGTACTTATAATCACAATATTTACATAGTATAATATAAATAAAAACAAAAGTTTAAGTTCCTGTTATATTACATACAGCAAAATGCCTATGAGTTAGTATCTGCTTAACACCATATTATTTTGATATTTTCTTTAATAATTGCCCTTATAATGATGATGCTGATGCATGCGTCTTGATATTAGGTGGGTAGGACCTTAGGGCCACACCACACGGCGCACCGCACCGCAAGCCATTTCGCCGCACTCACTGGCAACCACACGGGCAGTGCGGGCGTCGCAACGCTTAACTCGTAAATATGGAGATAATTTCCATATTGCTCTTCGTCATGCACTAGATAGCCCTTTAAATTATTTTATGAACCACTGTTGAAAGTATTTACATTACGCCGTCTAGCTTTAAAACTTGCCTCCGCCAAAAGTGGCCACGGCAAGTTTTAAAGCTAGACGGATCACCAATAATAGTTTCAATGGCAGTTCATAAAATAATTTAAAGGGCTATCTAGTGCATGACGAAGAGCAATATGGAAATTATCACCATATTTACGAGTTAACAATTTATTTCACACTTCAAGGCCATTTGCCTATATCTTTACTTTAAAGAAATAAGGTAGTCCATGTCAATACTTTCCTCGCTGATACTCATTTTAATAGGTATATGTGACGTGATCGTAATGCGTGCGTTCTTCCCTATGCCGCACAAACAATCAAGTGACTCTGTTTCTGTTTACACTCCTCGTCTCGATTCCGATGCGCGGGCGGTGCGGTGCCGTGTGGCTACAATACATTTTTGTATGTAGAAAACCGCAGCGCTAACGTTCAGGCGCCGCACCGGAGCCTCACCGCGCCGTGTAGTTTGGCCCTTAGGTGGTTCTTTTTCTTCTTCTGCCTTATCCTTATCCCACTCTATATGTGGGGTCGGCACAGCATGTTAGTTTTTTCCATCTTGCTCTATCTACAGTCAATTTGTCCGTCACTCCCTTCCTACTCATATCCTCCTTTACACATTCCATTCAACGTTTCTTTGCACTTCCTCTGTTTCTATGTCCCTTTACTTGCATTTTCAAAACTTGCGTTTGTTACCAGACAATTGGTAAATAAGTAAATGTCCGTTGCCATTGCCAAAAATTTTCAAAATTATGTCCAGAAAGTGAGATGATCCACCAGATTTACATTGCTGATGGGTTCGATGATGACTGCGACACGCTGATACACCGCTGCATTCGAGCTGAGAAGCTCAACTATGAGACATTCTGCGAGATTTGGAAGGATATGCATTTTGACGCTCTCTATACGTAAGATTAACGCATTCTATTATTATTATTCTATTATCTTTACTGCAAGGTAGCTATTATAAAAATAAAATAAGGTATATCTGCCTGGAATTTTCGACAACCTCGATAGAATTTGCTACGGGCCCCGCGCTTGCTAAATCCGACACTGGCCTGCATCCAGCATTTTCAACCTACATCAACTAGTGAATTATAGTAATAAAAAAACTTTTTTAGAGGCAGGTCATCAGTAGTGGAGATAGCAGAGATGTCAGAGGAGCTGATTCACATCGCCAAGCAGCACATGGTGAGCACTGCAACCAACAAATTTGAGGTAAGATTATTAGTGTGAGACTGTGTTGCCCACAGATTTGTATTGCCAGACATCCCGGACATCAGTTTCAAAATACCACTCTTGGTCAAACTGGTCAAATAGGCTTAGGTCTTTGTCACATAGTCAATATCCTACTGCAAATTTTCGAGCTATATTCAAATTATAGCGCGCTGTATTCAGCGTTTTTTAACACAGGCGCATGCATTTACTTAAGCCATTGACATGCATGTTATATTTGGAGAAGAAAAAGCGGGAAAGCGCACCCGGGCTCCAAAGCAGCACAGCTGAGGATGCAACCGGGATTGCGCTTAGACGAAGCACAAGAAGAGTGATTTATTTACTACGTGTAATACAGATGGTACCTACTACTTGGTATTAGGATATTAAATTAATATTAGTAGGCCCACCTTGTTCCGTACTATTAATTTTTTCTCTACCCAAAGGTTGACTGGAAGAGATCGCATCTAGCGATAAGTCCGCCTTTGTACCAATATTTTCTTTGTGTTTGTTATTTTTTATTTTATGAATTATTATGGTGCAATAAAGATAATTTGAATTGTATTGTAGGCACTTACTTTTCTGGGTCGCTAGGCTAGGAGAAGAAGCTTTTATTATTATTCTGTTTTTGGTGATTGCTACAAACCATAAACACAACAATAAATCTTGCCGCCGCCGGTCATGATTATCTTAATTAACAAAGCGCAGTCAGTCCGAGCTTGCGTGCTCGAACTAGCTACTTGCCCTCGGCCCAAGAATTCAGTGACGGGTCGTTCCCCGCCCCACGCGCCTCTCAAGGCCCCCGCGCACATTCAGGCACCCACACATAGCCGCAAGCGATTTAACGTGCACACATGCTTAAGTGTCGTTTCTTTTCGCGTAGTGTATATATTCTGTGATTAAGGTGAATATATAAGCAAATGGCCTTGAAGTGTTAAATAAATTGTTAACTCGTAAATATGGTGATAATTTCCATATTGCTCTTCGTCATGCACTAGATAGCCCTTTAAATTATTTTATGAACTGCCGTTGAAACTTTTGGCGGAGGCAAGTTTTAAAGCTAGACGGACTAATGTAGATATGTACTTTAAAGGGGTACAAATATAATTTAAAGGGCTATCTAGTGCATGATGAAGAGCAATATGGAAAATATCATCATATTTACGAGTTAACAATTTATTTCAAATGAGGGCGCCACTTCAAGGCCATTTGCTATTATATTCACCTTAATGAAGTTTTTCTTCTTGATCTTTAATTTTGATAATTTTGTTTTGTTATGGCGTCACGCGGCAAGAATGAAGACATATTATACTTACAGATAATACAAGCCAAAACAATATATTTTAACTTATTGTTTGCAAAAAATGGTCTAGAACCATAGTTATGAATCACTACGTTAAAACTAAAGAGGTGGGGGGGGTTTTGGCATATACTTACTACGGATGGGTACCGGGGGGGGGTAAAATATTGTAAAAAATGGGTAGTATGGGTACAGTCCCTTACATCCTTTTAGCTGTGCTGCTTTGGATTCCAGGACAGACTACTAGTATTATCTTCCTTGCCTTTTCTCTATTACTAGTATATTCTGTATTTCCAACAGGAAAACGTAGCAGGTCTATTTCTCGTCTATGGTCTCCTGAATCTCCAGCCGTATCCGGGCTTCGCTGTGCTCCGCCTCGTGCCAGACGACGTCCCGCAAATAAAGAGGATCGAGGCAACAGCTAGAAGAGAGAGACGCCATGATGTACTGTATATCCTGGGCACTGTGCTCGTTAAACACACCGAGTTCCACGCAGAGCAACGGGAGCGGGGCATCGAGCAGTCATACAAGAAGTATCTCGAGGGTGAGCATAGCATATTATGTGTTATCTATACTAATATTATAAAGCTGAAGAGTTTGTTTGTTTGTTTGTTTGTTTGTTTGTTTGAACGCGCTAATCTCCGAAACTACTGGTTCGTTCTATTAATTGAATAATTCTTTTTGTGTTGGATAGTCCAGTTATCGAGGAAGGCTATAGGCTATATAACATCACGCTACGACCAATAGGAGCAAAGATATAGTGGTAAATGTGTAGAAAACGGGAAAATTATTTCATCTTTGAAGCCTTCCGTTGCGTGCGCCGTGAAAACGGTTCAAGATACACAAAAAATATGTAGTAAAGAATAATAGCTCTTTTAATGATCTAAAAAAATTTTCGGGATAGTCGGTCGGTCTATCTTTTAAGATTAACTCACAAAAACCGTTTTTTTGGTACCTAATTTGGTCGAAATAATTTGTTTAAGTTGTATCAACATAATAATATTAATCTTTATTCAAATAAATATGTTGTTGGTTAAGAGTACTTCATCTATACTAATATTATAAAGCGGAAGAGTTTGTTCGTTTGTTTGTTTGTTTAAACGCGCTAATCTCAGGAACTAATGGTCCTTTTTGAAAAATTCTTTTTTTGTTGGGTAGTCCATTTATAGAGGAAGGCTTTAGGCTATATAACATTACGTTCCGACAACCACGCGAACGAAGTCGCGGGCACAGCTAGTAACTAATATTAAGAGCGCTATTTGACGCCAAGAAAATATGACGTCACAGACCGATATTTCATACAAATCTCACAGAAAATGTTTGTTTTGACGTTTAGAAAAAAGTATCTGATTTGACTTGTTGGAAACTAGCGGATTTTCCGCAATCCGCTAGTTGCAACAAGTCAAAACAGTTACTTTATATATATTTATATTATTTATATATATATTCTGTGGAATTTCTATGAAAAACGCACGGCGTGACGTCATAGTTTCTTAGATGCAAATGGCGGTCTTAATATTAGTTTTTCTGCATTAATAAATCTAAAACCACTTAAAAATGTATATGATGAATGGGAAGTGACATTATTTTGTGACGTTTTATTCTCTTATCATTACAAAATATTT
This sequence comes from Acrobasis repandana, assembly GCA_963576875.1. Taxonomy (NCBI): domain Eukaryota; kingdom Metazoa; phylum Arthropoda; class Insecta; order Lepidoptera; family Pyralidae; genus Acrobasis; species Acrobasis repandana. The sequence continues at coordinate 10,091,442 of OY756238.1, forward strand.
TATTTTTGACCCTGCAATACTACCCAATTTGGTCTGCATTTCCTGGACCCGTTTTGCGTGGGGCTGGCCTCAGTACTCGAACCAGTTAGGGATAAAGACGAGATGTGGATTAGTACCTCTATCTTCCTCCCCCCAGGTTTCATCAGCTTGGACCGCAGCGGGTATCGGCCCCGCGGAGTGTTCTACCGGCAGACTGAGGAGTTGGATCTCATACGGGAGCTGGCCGCCGTCACGGTCAGATACGAGAGTGCTAAGAAAGCTGTCACAGGTAATCCGCTACTTTCCAACAAGTCTTTTCCAAACGTCAAAACCAACATTTTCTATGAGAGATGTATGTAATATCGGACTGTGACGTCATAGTTTTGTCCTTCGGGGAGGCGGGCTTCCCCGCGACGCATGCACGCGCGTCTCGGACTTGTTCAGCATAAACTATAGAGCAGATAATTATAATTTGACGACTGACTGCCACCCACCTGCTAGGTGGGCAGACCACCTGAGCAAGGTTGCAGGAAAATGCTGGTTGCAGGCCGCTTCCGGTCGGTCGTTTTGAAAATCCTTGGGGGAGGCCTATGTCCAGCAGTGGACTTCCTGTGGCTGATATGATGATGATGATGACGACGACTGCCAGCCATACATATTTCTGCGTTGTAATTAAATTCTCCATCGACACGACTGTAACTGTACGCCGTTAAAATCGAACTAGCTGACACTCCGTAGCTGTCGGGGGCCGTCGCGTATTCGCGGAGCACACGCGCGTGTACACGCGTGGCATGCCGCGACGGTCGCCCGTCGCTTAAGGTGAATATAAAGGCAAATGGCCTTGAAGTTGCGCGCTCATTTGAAATAAATTGTTCACTCGTAAATATTACCCTTTAAATTATTTTATGAACCACCATTGAAAGTATTTACATTAGCCCGTCTAGCTTTAAAACTTGCCTCCGCCAAAAGTGGCCACGGCAAGTTTTAAAGCAAGACGGATCACCAATAATAGTTTCAACGGCAGTTCATAAAATAATTTAAAGGGCTATCTAGTGCATGACGAAGACCAATATGGAAATTATCACCATATTTACGAGTTAACAATTTATTTCACACTTCAAGGCCATTTGCTTCTATATTCACCTTAACATGGTTTCAAGCCTTAAACTTTCGAGTTTTAGTCAACATTTGTTGTTTCAAAATTTTTATTTTAACTAATTGGGTCTTACTAAAGATCCTTATGAAGTGGCCTTCAGATCCAAAACCGATGAAAAATTCTGATCTTATCCATCTTTGTCACCCCACACATTCACCTAAGCATCCATACATCCTAAGATGGCAATGTATTATTGATAAATTATAATTACAGGCGGCAAGAAAGATCCAAGCCTATCGTTCATCAACCAGTCGCTGCCGGGCGAGCTGGACTCCTCGCTCAAGAAGATCATCAGCGGGATACCCGGCCTGGTCGATGGTAATATACTACTATATCCTTTCTATTACATCTGTATCCCTAATGTTAGGTTTTTATTATTTATTTACAAAAAACATAATTATATACATCGAAATGGGATGAGCAAAAACCATTCGCGGTTTATACGCACATCCAACTCGCAACACAAATTTTATACACAAAATACACATGCAAATAACTACACGAAAATTACAATTTAATACAAAATTTAATTAAATGAAAACTCAATAAATATAACTACCTATTCAAGGCAACACCAACTGCAATGCACCTCACAAAATAATTAGGTAGGTAACCAAATAAATAATTTAGATGAACCCGATATTGACCAGTTTACCATCCGCACACGATGCAAATGTGTGCAATACGTGAATAGGCAGACAGAGCTTTTTGGTCCGAGAGCTGGCACGAATTTTGGGTAGGTGTTCGAGGCAAGTTGAAAACTTGTCACATACATCTCCTATTATACCCCAACACGGAACTGCAGACCTGGCTGGTGAGTAGCGGGGCTAAAGCAATCTATGAATTTGTTTTGTTTTTTTTTTTTTTTTTTTTTCAAAAAACGTATTTGAGGCAATATGCATTTTTTATATGTTGTTTAGTGTTTAAAGAATAAAAAAATCACAAAGCCAGACTATTTGGTCGGGGCTTTGATATTGCCAGGCGCGTGCAAAAGTATTTATCAAAAAAATATAAAATAGGTATTTGAGGCAACTGGAAATTTTAATAGGTTATTACTTATAACTAAAAAATAAGATTATCAAAAGACAGGTCATTATGATGGGACTTTCTACCTGCCAGGTCAATCTAAATAAATCATAATTGGTGCAAGCGAAACTAGGCCTTATGTAGCTAGCTGTGCTGCTTTGGAGCCCGGGGTGCGCTTTCCCGCTTTTTCTTCTCTTAATATAGCATGCATGTCAATGTTCACCCAAGGATGCCAAAGACCTTGCAAAATGGAGAAGAAATAGCCGGAACAGTTTAAATGATATGGCTATAGTTTTACGACCGGTGCCTGCCTGACGTCAACCCTCCTTGGAAATGCAATTGTACGAGCACGAGATGTTTGTGCTTAGTCCTTTAGTCGCCTCTTACGACATCCACATGAAGAGATGGAGTGGTCGGAACCACACGGGATTGTATTAGTTATAAAATATAGTATATGTGTGTATGACTACAACGATCAAAGCAGATAATTCTAGTCTTTATGCGTAAAAACATAAGGCCTAGTTTCGCTTGCACCATTATGATTTATTTAGATTGACCTGGCAGGCAGAAAGTCCCATCAAAACGACCTGTCTTTTTGAGCATCTTATTTTTTAGTTAAAAGTAATACCCTATTAAAATTTCGTGCCAGCTCTCAATCTATTTTGGGTTAAGAGTGGGGCGTGCCCGCATCACAACGTGTATTATATTGTAGATGTATTTATATGTATGTATTTAAGTATACTTGTAAATAGTAAATTATTAAGTACATCTTTAAAGCGCCTATCGCAATTAAATAATTTCTGTTTTTCCTAAAGGTTGACTGGTAGAGAATGCATTAGCGTTAAGTTCACCTTTTGTACCATTTGGTCAATAAAGATTTTAATAAATAATAAATAAATAACCCTAACGTGCTTGTGACTTCTTCTTGTCGAGTCGAAATGGTTTCACTGTAGCTTCAATAGTTATGATGACTGGATCAGAAAAGTATTATTCTAATCAGTCCGTTAGTTAGATTATCCAAAAATAATGTACCCATATTTTTCAGTTTATCAACAAAGTAAAAATTCACGAAGATACAGAGTATCAAAGTTCGAGAGTGGGGGCTTGTGACGTCACCGATGTGTAAAAATCGTACGAAAGCGTGACGTCCTGCGACATTTAAATGCGCTGTATCTTCGTTATTTATTGTTTCTCAGAGAAAAGGAAAAATACCTGCACAATATTTTTTAATAATCTAACTGATGGGCCAAAAATATTTTTTCAGTCATCATGCGTATTTCAAATCATCTTTGATGATTTGAAATCATCTTTGACACTGGTCAACTGATGTGGCCACGGCGATCGCTCTGTCGTTAGCCTCATTAAGGTCCTCTATGGTTTTTGACAAAGGTTTGAGAGAAGTTCAGCTTTGTCTTAAGAGAACCCTTCGATGTTTATAGAGATGGTGATGAGGGCGGGTTTCAGAAGCTTTTGGTTTTGTGGCGCCTGAAAGTGCCGTTTTTAGGGTTTCGTAGCCAAATGGCAAAAAACGGAACCCTAATGGATTCGTCATGTCTGTCTGTCTGTCCGTCCGTATGTCACTGCCAGTTTTTTTCCGAAACTATAAGAACTATACTGTTGAAACTTGGTAAGTAGATGTATTCTGTGAACCGCATTAAGATTTTCGCACAAAAATAGAAAAAAAAACAATAAATTTTGGGGATTCCCCATACTTAGTGTAGTGTAGTAGTGTGTATGTGTCAACCTTTGTATATTTATGTTACATGTTATATATGCTTGTATACCAATAAAGCCTGGAGTACGTCAGTAAGCTTCGATCGTTTGACTGGTCCCACACCTCCCACCTTTAATGGCGACCCTGCCAGGAACTGAAACTCAAATTTTTTTTCATCAAACTCATACGTGTGCGGTATCTGTTTTATATGTATTAAATGTTACAGAAAAGTCGGAAACAGCTACATAATATCACTTCACAAATATTTTTTATTATGTCCATTTCACCATTAGTTCCTGATTATTACTGAGTCATTTATAATGTAACGCACTAAATTCACTATTGTAATATAGTAATTTGCACATTCGGCGCAAAACTTTACGGTAATTATTTAAATAAATTCAATAAAAATAAACAAATGTTTATCTTATCACGCTTCCACGCACGGCTTGTCGAGTTGTCATTGTCAACAATGGCATTATATAATAGCACTATAACCCGCGGAAATCTAGTTGGCATCCACGTGCATGTGCACGTACCTTTGAGCGAGGAGCCTATGTAACATTACCGGATTATATCTCTCTCTCTCTCGCTCTTGTGTATCTCCCGCCAATGCGAGAGAGCGAGAAGGGTACATATATCAAGATGGTTCCTGGGTAATAACGTGAATTATATTGTTGCTTTGCTACCTGTTTTCATCATTTGGAAATCTATGAAATATGTGTTCTTTGTTGTATTCGGTGGATAAACAATTATTATATGCGCATCTTCTCACCATGATGGGTGGTTGACAGTTCTCAAGACAAGATGGCGGCTAGTAACTAAACCCTGATTTAGAGCGCAAAAAGGCTCACAAAGTGCGGGGGAGAGGTGCAGGGACGCCAATTTGCGGGAGACGCTGTGAGATTCTATTCTGTTTGACTCTTATGTATTCTGTGTCGAAGTTTTTAGCCCTAGACAGACATGACAAATCCATAAGGGTTCCGTTTTTTGCCATTTTGCTACGGAACCCTAAAAACCGACGTTTCAACTTAATATTGGTTATTAAATTAATGCATACGGGAATTAACGCGAAACGTACCTTTTATTTATTTATTTTGCTGACGTTTCATTCGGGTTTCACCGAACGTGGTCCCAGCTTGACCGCTTCTTCAAGCTTCAGTCAAGCTGGGACCACGTTCGGTGAAACCCGAATGAAACGTCAGCAAAATAAATAAATAAAAGGTACGTTTCGCGTTAATTCCCGTATGCATTAATTTAATAATAATGCAACGCGATAGTTTAAAAGTATTTAATATTGGTTACCAGATGACGAAATCAACGAGGCCGATGTCCACTACTCAAGAGTGCAGGCGATCAAAGAGAAGGCTATGAAGAACACCGTGGGGTCTATTAAGCATCTCACTTCTGCCGCAGAGAGGTAACTATACAAGATATATTTTTTATTTACAAGCTTTTACCCGCGGCTTCGCTCGCCTATCTCAGTTCCTACGGGAACAGTACATTTTTCCGGGATGAAAGGTACCCGATGTCCGTCTCAGGACTCCTAACTATGTGTATGCAAAATTTCAAGAAGATTGGTTCAGTAGATAAAGCGTGAGGAAGTAACAAACAAATATACAAACTCACTTTCGCATTTATAATATTAGTTAGGTAATTAGGATATTTAATGGACAATAAAGATTAAATAAATATACAAACTCACTTTTGCATTTATAATATTAGTTGGGATTTTAATATTTTTTTTCACCCAACTGCGATTTTCTTCGTCTTTAGCCATTTTTCCTCATGGAAAGCATCTAGTACTTCTTCATCCTATTGGTTCCCGGTTGATTCCTCAGCTGTGCTGCTTAGAAGCCCGGGGTGCACTTTCCCGCTTTTTCTTCTCCAAATATATTATGCATGTCAATGGTCAATACCCAAGGATGCTAAAGATATGCGAAATCGAAAAGAAACAACCGGAACAGTTTAAACGATTTGGCTATAGTTTTACGACCGGCCGTCTGCCTGACGTCAACTCTTCTTGGAAAGTTGTGGTACGAGTTGTTTGTGCTTAGTCCTTCAGTCGCCTCTTACGACATTCACAGGAAGAGATGAAGTGGTCCCATTATAGGCCAGGAGCCACACGGCGTAAATCAGCTTTTTAAATTATCCATTCTTTACATTTCAGAACTAATGAAATATCCAATCCCATCACATCGGAAATCAAATCTAAACCTGGTAAAATCAAAATAAGCAGTCCGAAAAAGAAATTCTCATCACCCAGGAAAGGTGACAAATCTAACTCAGGAGAGCAATCACCAAATTCTACGTCACCCAAAAAGCTGCCTAAAAATACAAGTCTAAGAAAAGTTGCTAGGGCCAGCACATCTAAACTTCCCACAAAACGTAAAATAACACCCAAAAGAAGAAAAACGAAAAAAACAAAAGCTGACTTCAGTTCTTCAGACAGTGACAGTGTCAGCGATATAAATCTCAGTGAATTAGAACAGGACAGCGAATCAGATTATAATATCAATGATAGTGGTGATGAATTAGATCTAAATGCTTTCCATAAGCCCACAAATACAGATGAAACTAATGAAGTAGACATTGAAATTGATGCATTACCATCTCGCATGACTGCAGAAGACAATGGTCGAGTCTATGAAATAGAAATCATAGACAAACTTGATAAAACAAACGAAGTTGATTCAGAAGAAACGGACGAGGCCGATGAAAAAGAGTTGGGTAGGGGAGCGGCGAAGCAGGTTAAGAAAATGAGAAATACAATAAAACCTTCGCGGAAATTGAAGCAAATGGGGTTTCTGCCAAAGCCAGACTTTTCAGAGACCAGAAGGGTGACAAGACAAACGAGATCGAGCGGGGGTAGCACAGAAAAGTAAGAAATTGAGGACGTCCAGACAGTTAAAAGGTAATGAAGCATAATGAAGTGCCAAAAAATATCCCATCAAAATTACATTCAGTAGGCAGTACTTACAAACTGCATCCGGTTTTAGCCAATACCGTTATTGTCGTTACTGCACGCAAATTACGACGCTGTGTCATAGCAGACATTGGCCGAAAGTTGACGCTGCGTCAAGCGACAGTCGATTTATACAGGATGATTTTGACCCTCTGAGCTATATTCAAGGAAAGTACTCTATGCGCTGGATAAAATATACATGTTCTCTTACAATTACCTTGTTTCATAATAAAAACCAAAGATAAATGTCCTCAAAGTTGTACGGCAAATTCCCAATAGCAGTGATATCGACCGCCATTTGATTGCTCGCCCCGCGCGCCGCCGGCGGGCACAGTGCGGGGCGGTCATACGGAGGAATCGAGCGACATGAGCGAGGTCATTGTCTTGTCATTGACACTAATAATAATACGTTAGCCATGTATTGCAATTATGAGGATTTTTCCCAATGAAAAATAGTAAAAAAAAGTATTCTTTTCCTTGCTATTTTGTGTTCTATTAGTGATTCTGATTGGAGATTTCAATGTAGCTCAGTGTTTCAAAATCAACCTGTATAAATTATGATTTGCTGTTTGCTTTAAATCCTTATACATTTTATATTAACTCTGAACTTTGTATGTATGATTGTGAAGGATATAGTTGCAATCCTTACTTTATCCCATACGCTATAAATATTAGAGGACTGAGTCAACCTCCATACTTTGGAGCGTAATTCTATTGTTTGTTTAAATGTTGTAGCTAGATGGAGCTTCTAGTTCGAGAGAAGGTAGTGTCGTAGTGGTGCCGCTTAAGTTAGGAAAGATGGCGGTATAAGAGTTCATTTTCTACGAACAAACAAGCGCCATCTCTGATTTTCGTGGATACCGTCAGCCCAAGTACCCAGCATCCTTTATGGCTAGCTGGAGAGATACTTGTGACATTTAGAAATAATACAGGAATTTTGCTTTCTAGCAGAGTACGCTTTTTGAATGGGGTTGTCAGTACCTCTTGTATTTGTTTGTTAAGGGTTGGATCTCATCTATCAGCACAGCACGGAACAGCACTTTCCTATGCTGCTATCCTTTTCTGTCGCTCAGAAGCGTCATTTGTTAGCGAGAGAGAGCGGCGGAACGCTTTAGCACCAGCCGTGCTGCAGCGTTCCGTGACTCTCTCGCTCTAGCAAATGACGCTTCTGAGCGACAGAAAAGGATAGCAGCATAGGAAAGTGCTGTTCCGTGCTGTGCTGGTAGATAAGATCCAACCCTAATGGTTTTATTTACTTTATTCATAACAAAATACTTCTACTTTTTACGTATGTGGCATCAAATGCCATAACCATTGGTACATATCTAGCTATAATTATCTTGTACAGTAACGTTTAATATTTTGATGGATCTCATGTGTATAAGGTAATTTTAAATTAAGTTTCAAAATATTGAAGTTGAATTCATTCAATGGACAACTTTTCTCAATTAGTTTATAAGATCCTTCTTAATTAGGTGCAAATATTAAAAGAGAGTTTAGTCAACTTTACTAAACAACTTTCTCCACTAGAATATCAAAATACAAAAAGTTTTGTATTTTTTTTATAAATAATAATTGCGACTGCTGAAGACCTTTCTTTGATCTCGGGAGTCAGTGAAACACACAAACTCAACACAGCGAAACGTGTAGTTGTCCAAGTCACCGCTCGCGTTTCAAGTCACGAAACACTTACACCGTATTTTTAAAACCATTGCTTCAACGAAGAATAATATTCTTTTACACAGAAAAGAAAACTTAGAAAAATTGTCGTGAAATGGTTTTTAAAAATGTCTGCACTTGTAAGAAAACTAGCGTAAAACGGTACGGAATCCTCATGACAATTAACGCGAAAGTTTCTTTGACATTTGTAGCGCAAACGGGTCAGGACCACTCGCTGAAAATCCTTCACGTTAGAGCGATTAAAAAATGCGCCACTTTAAAGACGTTCGCGCAAATCATTCGTTGTACGACTCCCGCGTTCAAAAATAGGTTTCCTGACATTTGTATGAAACAAAATTTCATTGATTTATAAAAATTGTTGGTTAAAGTATTTGTTCTTTATTGAAATAATTACTACTAATTAACTACTACTTAAATGTTGTAGCTCGATGGAGCTACTTGTTCTAAAGTAGGTATTTTGCTACGAACAAACAAGCGCCATCTCTGATTTTTCGTGGTAATCGTCACCATAAGTACCCAGCATCCTTTGTATGGCTAGCGGGCGAGATAGTAGCGACATCTAGAAATAAAACAGGATTTGGCTTTCAAGCAGAGTACGCTTTTTTATATGTTATCCTCTTGTTCTCTTGTATTTTTCGTCCGTGGTTGTAATGTAATACATTTTTTTAATACACAAAATACTGAAATGTGTAGTTTTATTGAAACAAACTTTACTTTTACACCACGTTTTATTAATTATAATTAGGTACTTTATTTTTGTCTATACAATTTAATATAATTCATGTTTAGGACACTTACAATTTGAACATCACTAGTTAGGCCTTAAATCCTTACATGCGACGAAATATAAAAAAAATATCAGTCAAGCATTTTGTTCCCCTGTAAAGCGTTAAAAACCATACACACTTAAATATGTTTACGTTTTGATTTGTTTTAAGGGCATCATAGGTATAATTTTGGTTATGAACTTTTTGTCAAAGGCGTAAGGCCCTTATTTGAAATAGTGTTAACTCGTAAATATGGTGATAATTTCCATATTGCTAATCGTCAGGCTACTACTAGATAGCTCTTTAAGTTATTTTATGAACTGCTGTTGAAACTTATTGGTGATCCGAACTCATTTCCACTTTAGGCGGAAACGAGTTTTAAAGCTAGACGGACTAATGTAATACATTCAACGGTAGTTCATAAAATAATTTAAAAAGGACTAAGTATCTAGTGCCTGACGATTAGCAGTATGGAAATTATGACCATATTTACGAGATAACAATTTTTTCAAACGAGGGCGCTACTTTAACTTCAATTCCTTCTAACTTCACCTTAATGTGATAACTATTCTACCATTGCCCTATTTAAGGATTTAAAATGTTAAATAAGTTTTATGCCTTGGAACTAAATGGCATATTGGAACGTACAGAACACAAAAGACTTATATGTATTTTTTTCTTAATAAAATAAAATACTGTACAACATTATTTTAATCTCAATGTGATCTACATATATGTATAACGTCTAACAAAATATCTGAACTATTTTAAAGTTTAATTCTGTCTATGATACTGAAAAACTTTCCCCAAGGAACATGTGTCGATGATATGAAAAAAATTTTTTTTTGTGCTTTTCATACAAACTCGGATCAGCTGATTAGTCTATTTTTTTTGCTTTTCATACAAACTCGGATCAGCTGATCAGTCAATTCGTATGGGAGGTCAAAAAATATTTTTCATATTTTCCTTGGGGTAAGTTATTCAGTATCATGGACTAAATCCACCCTTAAAATAGTTTCAGTATATTTTGTTAGACCCTGTATACAGGTGACTTTTTAACCACCAGCCAAAAAGCTATCCGGCAGGGCTTGTTAACGATACCGAATTCACACGAAAAGTAACGTTAAATAACGTTATTTTAGTGGTAACGTTATAAGGGGTATCGATAATACAGTTTATAACGTTATCAATTAACGATATAAGTAACGATACTTTTTTTCAATACTTACAATACAATACAATACAAAAATCTTTATTGCACCAAATAAAAAACAATAAAAAATTACAAAGTTTACGGAACTTATAAATAAATAAGGTACAAGAGGCGGCCTTATCGCCGAAGCAATCTCTTACAGGCAACCATAAAGAGAAGGAGTGCGAAGTATATGAGTAAGATAACAGGTGGCGCAGTTAAAATTAAAATATAAATTATAAATAACCAATAGATATTAAAATACTTATACAAAATATATAACATTATAAAAAAATAGATACAGGTATATAAATAAATGAATATGTATATATATATATATATATATTCATACTTATATATACATAGCATAATAATAAATAATTTATTACATACATACAAATAAATAAATATCACAATGATGTAAACAGATCTGTACATGATGATTTTAAGCAGGAAGATAGAAGAAATAGTAGGGGAAAGAGATGAGGAACTAAACAGAAGTAAAAAAGTGAATTTTAGTTAGGGTTTTAAAGTTATTCAAAGTTAATACTTGTAAAATATTATATAAATAGCTCTAGAAGCCTACTAGACAAACTCTCATCAATTTATTCTGTCAAATATCGAAAACAAATACAGTGTTAACAATACCTTTTACCGTTAATATAATGATATTAACGGTAAAAGGTATTGTTAACACTGTATTTCTAACACTTTACCATTGGGTAACGTTATCTGATTAACGGTAAATAGTGGGAAAAATACCGTTACCCAGCATAATGTTATCTTTGCTGATAACGTTTACGCCGTTTGACAGAATTAACGTTACCAGATTTTAACGGTATTCCAAACCCTGCTATCTGGTAGTAAAAAAAAACAACCTGTATAACATAATATGTCTACTTACATTTCAAAGGATTTACTACAATTACTTCATGGCAAGTGAATCAATAAATATTAATGTACAAAATGGAATCATACCACATTTTGGTACCTAAAATTAAAAGGACAAATAGTTTTATCTCCATTAATTTCATTCGCTTGTCGAATTAACGTAGTATAGAATATACTCTTCGATCATTAATACAACTAGATAACAAGTTACCTACAAAATCATATCAAAATTCTGTCCGCTTGAATATCAAATAACATTCACTGTGAAGTCAACCTTATTACACTACCTACTTATAAAGAGATTTTTAAAACAAAGGAGCTCACCGCCGGAAGGGCGTTCTTATTTGACGAGCCGTATTTTTTGCGCCGACCCAATATCTTGGTGTATTGTTGATCGTAGATTATACTAGATGCCAGTTAGCTAGTCAACAAAGGACATTGACCCCTTTTTGAGTAACTCGCTTGCACACCCGATATCCAGGTGTATTGTTGATCGAAGATTATACTAGATGCTAGTTAGCTAGTCAACAAAGGACATTGACCCCTTTTTGAGTAGCTGTCGCTTGTACACCCGATATCCAGGTGTATTGTGTCTGGCTTGTACCTAGCTTAACTAAAAATCTTTTTTCAACTTTGGCTGCACAAGACAACATGCGGAATAGTCTATTCACTTCAACTACAGAACGTTGTCAATTAGACATTGATGGAGTAACAAAGATTGTTGGAAAAAAAGAAGCCAGAAAAGGACTCTACAAACTACAATTTGAGACAATCGCTACTACAAATAAATCTAACTTGATCGAAGTGAATGCTATCACGGTCACCAATATGCTGCAAGTATACCATGAACGGTTTGCACATCAGGATAAGCGACATGTCAAAGCTCTAGTAAAGAGAGAGTTTCAGATTGACTTACCTGAGGACAAGGTAAAATGCGAGGCATGCATATTTGGAAAAGCTCATAGAATACCGTTTGGGAGAAGGAAAAGAGCAACCATCCCTGGTGAATTAATACATGCAGATGTTTGCGGACCATTTGAGCATCCTAGCGTACAGAAATACCGCTATTTTGGTGATTTTTAAAGATGACTGTTCTTAATACCGCTTAGTCTACTTCATGCGTCAAAAGTCTGAAGTCAAGGATAAACTGACATTGATGCTTAATGAAACAAAAACTATTGGCCACACTATCAAATGTCTCTTAAGTGACAATGGAGGAGAATTTGATAATGAAGAAGTCAGAAAAATATTAAATGCTCATGGTATTCAACAACGACTTATTATGCCTTACACCCCAGAACAAAATGGGAGTAGCGAGCGTGAAAATAGGACGTTAGTTGAAGCTGCCAAGACAATGCTACACGCCAGAGGTCCAAAATTACCACAAAAGCTCTGGGCCGAACTGATAAACACAGCGGCATACGTGCTTAATAGAACAGGACCAACAAGAGAAAAGGATAAAGTTCCTTATGAACTATGGTTCAATAAGAAGCCGAAACTCAGCCACTTACTTGTGATCGGCAGCCCATGCTATGCTCATGTACCAAAACAAGTAAGAAAGAAACTTAGCAAGAAAGCCATAAAAGGAGTACTCATAGGCTACGAGAATTATGATGGTTATCGTATTTGGGATGGAAATAAGGCAATTAGATCTAGAGTGCAAGTGAAGTAGAGTTCAAAGTAGGGCTAAGTGAGCAAAAACAAAACCCTACAGAAACAGAGGGAGATATAGAGCCTAGCCAAGTCGAGCAATCTCAACCTCAACTTCAAAATGAACGTGATCTAGAGGGAGAATTTATTTTTGAAGATCACATTCATGAGGAACTAGTAGAGGATGAATGCGACAGAGGTGAGTTCTTCGATGCGGAAGACGAGCCAGAGCGCAGTATACCTCGATACAACCTCAGAGATCGTAATACTTTACAACATCCAAAGAGATATGACGACTATGTTTTTACTACTCTAGCAGAAAATCCCCCTAGTTATAAAGATGCAATGAACAGGGATGACAGTCATGAATGGCTCCAAGCTATGAAAAGTGAAATAGAATCACTTAAAGAAAACAAAGTGTGGACTTTATGCGAATTACCATCCAATCGAAAAGCATTGCCTTATAAATAGATTTTCAGAATTAAACGTAATCCAGATGGAGTAGTAAAAGGATTTAGACAAAAGAAAGGTATAGATTATGATCAGACCTTCAGTCCGGTCGCTAGAATGGCCTCAGTTAGAGCTTTACTTAGTGTATGAGCAAAAGAAAAAATGCACTTACTGTAATTCGATGTAACGACAGCTTTTCTAAATGGCAACTTAAATGAAGAGATATTCATGAAGCAACCAGAAGGAATCAATGACGGTACAGCTCGTGTTTGGAAGCTCAACCGTAGTCTTTATGGACTAAAGCAAGCACCACGCTGTTAGAATACATGTTTTGAACAAATTCTTCTTGATCTCAACTTCAAACAATGTGATGCTGACAGTTGCTTGTATGCAAAACATGTCGGAACGGAAAAACTTTTGATAGCCTTATATGTAGATGATGGGCTAGTTGCAGCTTCAAGTGAAAAGCTTGCTTCAAATTTTCTAGATGACCTAAGGTCAAGGTTAAAAATAACCATCAAACCGGCCAGCTTTTACCTGGGCCTAGAAATAAAAATAGAAAACAATGCAGTATTTATTAGTCAAACTGCATATTTGAAAAGGATTCTCAAAAGATTTAATATGTTGGAATGTAATCCCGTGACGACTCCAATGGAAAAGTCGATAAACATCGAGGAAACATCAAAAGAATAATTCAGGGAAAGAAGAAAACTTCCCATACAGACAGGCAGTAGGAGCGTTAATGTACTTGATGACTGGAACGCGTCCAGATATTGTATATGCTGTAGGTGTGGTATCTAGAACATTAGAAAATCCATCAAAAGAAGATTGGCTTAAAGTTAAAAGAATATTCAGATACCTGAAAGGTACTATAAATCTAGGAATAAAGTACCAAGCAGGGAAAGATAATATAATCGAAGGATATAGTGATGCTGATCACGCTGGAAATCTATCGACAGGAAGATCAACGTCCGGTGTCGCATGCTTATATGCAGGTGGAATTGTGTCATGGCTGAGTCAGAGACAGTCTTCAGTGGTTATTTCAACCACCGAGGCAGAAATAGTAGCAGCCAGCGAGGCAGGAAAAGAATTAATTTGGCTTCAGAATATATTCAGTTTTATGACGGATATACATGAAATTCCAAATTTGCATGTCGATAATGAAGCGGCGGTAAGACTAGCACACAATCCTGAATTTCATAAACGAACCAAACACATAAGAGTGAGACATTTCTTTGTGAGAGAATTTGTCTCTGAAGGAAAAATTTGTGTATTGAAGATCTGCTCTGCTAGTCAACTTGCAGACATTATGACGAAAGCTGTTCCTAAGCCAAGACTTTTGGAGATGCGTCAAAAGTTAGGCGTAACACCAGCATAACACTGATGTTTTACATTGAGGGAAAGTGCAGAACTCCTTGCTCATTTTAAAGAAGTTCAGTTACTATGGTGTTTGTGTTTGTTTACATTGTCAAGAAATTACTGCTTGAGATAAAATCTTAGTTTTACTCGATATTTTCTTTAGTTTCTTTCTACGTCTATTTTTCTTTCCCCACCCTCTGTGATAAACAAGATTCAATATATGTCGTATATAACAGGAGAGGTAAATTTTCCTCACCTATGATCCGGAGAGTAAAGGATGTGTGCTTCATACATTTTGGGCCCTCATTGTTGCATTACGTGTCGCAGCAAGTATTTTTACGTCATTTTGTAGGAAATAATCCTTAGATTACAAAACGATTTTTTTAGATTTTATGGACGTTTGTACACTATATAAAAAAGGATTTTAATTTTTCTACATTGGGAAATAGCAGTGACGCTACCTGGCAACACAATGGGTACTGCATCTTGGTCGAGGCGTTTTGTTCACTACAGTTGTTCATTAAAAAAATATTTTTTACAATACGATAAAAAGTGTATATAATCACAGACCTACACTACACTAGTGGTAGGTCTGTGAATATAATTAAAAACAAATCAACAACTTCACACCTTAGAAACCGAAAACCAAATGCATTCATTTATGGTGATTTGCTGTCAAGAGGTTTTGTGACAGTAGAACAAAACGCGATTGACAAATGAACATGAATGATTAATGACATCTCGTTCGTTCAGTAAGTATGGCGTTATACAAAATGGATTCCACAGAATGTATCTTATGGGAAATTATAAAAAACCGAACTATACTTGGGTTTTTTATAAACGTAAGTTTTTTGTAGTTTTTTCATTGTAAAATATGTTTTTAACAAACTGCAACAAACAGGGCCCAAATAAGAACAGGCGACGTGGGCCCCCGCCTGCGGTCTATAGGGCCTCTCACGTGAAGCAGAGCTTTTTTTAGTAGGTCTCGTGCCTAAATGCATGACAATAATATTAAACCAGAAGGCTCTCACAAACGCTCATCGCCACCCCAACCGCTCAGCTTCGTGTCAAGTTGTTAGGGACTTATGAACATAAGTTAAGCAAGACTAGTCTCCTAAATTGTAAAATTAGACTATCACAATATTTAACAATCACTAACACACATATTGCGATATCTACTATCCGATAAGGACACATCGATTAATCGATTCATACACATATTTTCAGCCCTGGTTCTACCATGCCCCGGGCGGCATAATCAAATAACGCTACCCCTTCTTCCGCCCATCCCCGCTAAAATCACGCAAGGGCTTTGGTTTTTAAGGGACGGCAAATAGAAACATTCCTTCTTGTAAACCCCCACCCCCCTCGGCACAGAAATAGAGGGGGTACTGCTTAGATCCCTAAATAGTTTGTGGGTGCCGCCTCCAAAAGAAGTCTACATCTAGTACTCTATATTTTAAAATGGGGTTTAATCAACCTATTGTTCACCTAAATGAAGTTGGCAGTAACAGAACCTATTGTGTGGTGAGATATTAATCGTTTAAGTTCATAATGTCCAATTGTCAAAATGTCCAAATCTCAAAATGTCCAGTCTTTAAAATTAGATAGGCAAATAAATAAACTAGCAAGAAATTGTTTTAAAAACTAAACCCATACGGTATGATTTGAATTATTTTATTTTAAAATTTTAAAGACTGGACGTTTTGATTTTTGGACATCTTGGGACTTGGACATTCTGGGAATTGGACATTATGAACTTAAACGATATCAATGGGGTCTTCTTTTTCTGGGCGGTTAATAGTTTAAACCAAGTTAGTCCGCGTTTTATATACGGCATGTGTCCTTCCTTATAGTATCCTAACCATTTTCATGGTAGGTACTAAACTGTTTCGAATGCTTTAAATTAATGCATCATTAACTGTTCTATCAAAATGTAACAATTATATTCTTCTTAAACATGTATTACTTCTTTTATACAAAATGTAGGTACTTAAAAAACATAGCATTGTACTTCTGATTCCAATGCTACATTTTATTAAGATTCCCCTTCCCTAGACTTTTCCATACAAACATAGTTTAGCTTGATGACAGATTTCAGTACAATTTTGTTATTTCAAAGAAATTGCATATATCTAGGCATATAATAATACAATGTCCCACTCCGTATTTTAGTGCCATAAACATCATCAATGCAAGATGTATTTAAAACTTTTTAATTTATTCTATCACAATATTTATTGATAAAAACATGCATATGTGGCGTTTCAAGCAAATGGTACCAGTGCAGTGTAATGTACCACAATGGGCGTGCCAGTGGTACCCTTTTGCTTGGAACGCCACATATAGTCTTATTATATTTATTCTTTATTTTTACACTATTAAGTATTGGATCCAAACCATGCATCTCTTCAGGTCACAGCTGAAAATTATTGTATGGCTCCTGAGCAATATTACCACTGAGCTGTGTGTTTTTTATATTGCTGAAGCACACATATTGAAAAGTGTGCAGGCAGGTTTGCCTTTTTATAGTGTCTGCACTAACTATAGCCCATTTGGGTATTCTGCGTATCGTCATTGTAATTAATCGGTTTACCAGCCAGTATCTATTAGAATAATCGTAATTAAATGAATCATGGTCAATTCTACAGCACACAGCAAAATACACACAAGCATAAGCGATACTCCTACGGCTGCCAGAACAAGCAAGACTCAATAACTATCGCTAGAGAGAATTATTTTGAATTTTTAGACTTGCCGACAAATGTCTAAATGTGAAATCAAACATCCGAATGTCAATGTCAAAACGTTTCATCTTTTTATTACATGACTAATTATGTACTTACGCAGTTTATTTGAATTTCCACCTATATAACTGCGGGTCTATCGCCTAAAACGATTGCTTTTCGCTACGTCTATGGTTTATGAATCGCGCCATTTCGAACCGCCTAGCAAAGCGATATTGCTTTCACATGTACTCTATAGACCAGTCTGTGTCTATAGAGTACATGAGACAAGATTATCGCTTTGCTAGGCGGTTCGAAATGGTGCGATGACGTCATAAACCGCGAAAGCAATCGTGTTAGGCGGTAGGGGGGCTAGTTTGCAGTCAAAATATAAATTTGAAAGAAAAAAAAAGGATTGTGTGGTTTTATGAAACCACGGTAAAAGTAAAACTTTTTTTCACATTATAGACATTTAACTAAAAATTTTCGGAATAATATTCCGTTAAGGGTATAAAAATCGCTTCATAAATCTTAATTTTATACTTGGAAAATGGGAATGATTCACTTTATCCCTACTCCGCGGCCGACCATCACGCGACATGCAACACACAGACGAAAAAGTTTGAGACGATGTAATAAAAGTTTCACTTTAATATAAGGGTGTAGAAGTTTACCATACTGATGTTTAAATATAATATGATACACTACGAGTATATTCTCTTTCAAGTTCATATTTTGACTGTGGAAATCAGTGATATGCAACTTCTTTGAAATTACAAAATACTGGCGAAATCTGACATGTAATTTTAAAATAAAAGCTTATATACTACGTTTGTATGGGAAAGTCTAATTCTGTCTAGGGTAAGGGACTCTTTAAGTGTTAGCACAATTTACAAAAACCCTGCAACAATAATATTTCCAACCTTATTGCTCGTAATAAGAGCTATTGCTATTCATACTACGTATATATTCTTACAGCCGACTGTAGAGAAGTTCCATACAAATGTGAACCTTAACGACTGTGACAGAAAGTAACATTTCTTTCGGAGCATGTAAATGTCGCCTTTTCATCCGACATCTGACAGATCTTAAAAGCGACTTTAGATCAAAGTTGATATTACACTAAACTATTGTAACTAAAAATATGGGTTTTAACATCATTGCATTAAAATCGACTTTAGAGTCAGATAATATGTGAGTGAACTCATTTTGAATCCTTACGAAAAGAGTTTTTTTTTCATCTGTCAGTATGAAAAAGAAATCCGCGTCAACAGATCAGAATTTGACATTAATAAATTCGTTTATGCGAGAAGTCTACAAAAAGTAAGTATTTTCTCCTTCCTCTATTTAATTTCTCTCAACTATCGCTAGCTCATCGTCTTCTCCCGACGTATTCGTTTTGGCATCAAGGGCTAGATTTGCTTCAGAAGAATTACTCGATTCATGAGATCGCGGACTCGTGCTGGACCTTACATACAGTATATTAGAGTCTAATTTCCCGTGATCATTGAAAGGTATACCATACACACTGCCATCGGAAATTCTATTCAATTTGTGTATTTGTTCTCTTAGTTCGCAAACTTGACTGTACAGCTTCTTATTCTCCCTCAATATAGCTACGTTTTCTGTCTCGAGCAACTCTCTCTTACTCCATTGCACTGTGTTCTCGGATTTAAGTCTTTCTATCTCCATTTTTAGTTCTGCTATCTTCTCTTCTAAGACCTGTTTGGCTGCGATTTCATCTTGCAACTCATTCTGTAGCCGTTCCACCTCACTATGACTAGAGTCTGTTGATCCTAACGTCCGGTCGCTATGTAGCTCCATTTTAGTATTATGAAGTTCTGCCGTCAACGTTTCCACTTTACTCAGTAAGAATGCTTTCTGGTCTTTTTCGGTCTGCAGATTCTTACAAGTCTCATCAAGTCTTAATCTCAATTCCGCCAGCTTATTGGCTAGAACATTATCTACATTAGAAAACTTATGGGAATCTAGAGATGCACGCTGTCTAGGTGTCGGTTCGTTTGGTGAGACATAACCTACTTTTCTTCTTAACTCTACACCATCTTCTGCAGTCAGATCCCCGGAGACTATTCTGCTTTCTCCTATGCTTAGCAGCTTTTCGTTGTCTTTTTTAACTTCAGTAAGTTGGTGGTCTACTTCATTCTTTTCAGATTTTAAGGTAGCTACTTCTTTGGTGAGTGTGTCTACCTTATTTTTGAGTTGTTTGGCTTCTTCTCTTGCCTTGTTTCGTTCGTTACGTACCTTGCTCCACTTCTCTCGCCAGTTGGCGGTGCAGTCTGACCACCAGCGCATGGTCTTCTCCATCTGCGTGGCGCGGGCGCGGGCCTCGTCGAGCTCGCGCTGGTAGAGGGCCTCCTTGGCCTCCCAATCGGTGTTGGTGTACCGCAGAGCCCCTTCGTGGTCCCTGCTGCGTCTGTGGCTGCCGCCGTGCGAACTTTGTGCCATTTTTCATTTGGATTGAGCGCCTATAAAGAGGAAACATATTTTTTATAAATTGTGATGTATGACACAAAGCCGCCAAGATGAAGTGGGATTAAACAGGCTACGTTTTCCGAATGCAGCCTTATCAATGGGCTCATTTGGTAACTGGATAAATTCAAATAAATCTGGAGGAAGATGGGGAGACATGTGTCCAGAAGTGGGACAATTTAGGTTAGAAAGAAGTTGTACAGTTACGTTAGTAATTTTCAGTTATTTTAATTTTGTGTTGCAGTTAGAGAGCCACTGAGAAAGGGCATATGAGTGTAAAAAAATTAGATTTTAATCAAATATTTTTCTAGGCTTCAGTTCACTTAGGACTATAGAATATTATCACGATTACAGCATAACATTTGTGCAATTCAATTCAATTCAATTCAAAATATCTTTATTATCATAGAATATTTATAATATCTCTTAATAATAGTCACTTTGTTTTGTTTTGCACAAATGTTGACGTCAAATCGTTACTTAAAGCTAAGTTTACGCCGCTTCCTAGGCGCAAGTGCAGAAGAAGCGGCAACAAACTGCATTGCACGTTTTCTCCAAAGACGTCAACTAACAAACTAAAAACTTAAAATTAGTTATATAGATGGAGAGTTTACATTGTTTATTATGTCATAATTAAATTGAATTATAAGAATTACGAAATTTAAAATAATGTCAATTTGTAAATTTAGTATGTACCAATGTACCTAAATTATGACATGTCTAAGTATACAAACCTTTAAGAGGGACCCGCGCCAAGCTCAAGCCAGACCTTTTTGTCTTTAAGATAGTCATCGGTCCTATAATAAGCCTTCTCACAAAGTACTTTCTTTACATAAGCTTTGAATTTTCTGTCTGGCATATCAAGGACCGATTCTGACAATTTATTATAAAAAAGTATACACTTCCCCATAAAAGACTTACTGACTGTATTCAGCCTGTAATACGGGCTAACTAAGTCATTCTTATTACGTAAATTTCTATCTGTAAAATCACTTACTTTATTGAACATGGAAATATTTTTCCTTACATACATTATATTTTCAAATATGAATTGTGATGCAAAAGTAAGTATACCTATTTTCTTGAATAATTCCCTCAGTAAGTCTCTCGATCCTAAACCGTAAATGGCACAAATTGCTCTTTTTTGTAAAAGAAAAATAGTCTGAATGTCGGCTGCACTCCCCCATAGAACTATCCCGACATTGGGCTGTGAAAGTAACTAAAGTACACTTGTCTAGCAGTTGCTACATCTGTCAATTGTCTTATTCTCCTAACAGCGTAAGCCGCAGAGCTAAGCCTATTAGAAAGTTTAGTTATATGAGCGCCCCATTGAAGTTTCGAATCAATTGTGATTCCTAAAAAGGTAGTACTTTCAACCAGATCGAGTTTCTGACCATTAATTAGTATGTCAACGCAGGCTTGATTCACATTAGGAAGAGAGAATCATCATAGCTCTCGGGTAATGCTGGATACAGACAGCTTACATTGATTGTTTTGGAAATCCTTGAGGGTGATCTATGTCCAGCAGTTGACTACGTTCAGCTAATATATATGACAGTGGAATGAATTTTAAATTTGTTTTTCTTCAGGAGTTACCCTGAAGAAAAAGATCTTGTGTGTCTGTTTGTGTCATCGTAGCTCTTAAACGAATAGACCAAATACAACGCATTTTTTTAAATTGGAAGCCTTGTCTGTCGTGATAGTTCTTAGCTATGTTTGATGAAAATCAGTTCAGCCTTTCAAAATTGGGAGTAAACACTTAAATCCCACCAGATTTTTAAATTTTTCTGGTTTATAGCTATCGTCATGAGTGGGTATGGACAATGCCCACCTCCACCTCCGCCGGTGTGCCCCCCGATCTGCCCGCCACCCCCTCCCTTGCCCCCATGCAGGGTGAAGCCTATCATGAGGGGCCTCCACTGGGCGCAGACCAAGAGTGTCTTAACCAAAGTTTTGGTCCTGGCTGGCATAGGTGGTACTCTTGTCTACACTTGCATCGGCCTGCCTCGGCGAGCTCGCTACAAGGATTTTTATGAGTAAGCTACTTATCACTTTTTTTAGATCTTACTTTTGTAAATGGGCTAAATCCTCTGACTGCTCTAGCTAATATATGGCTTTGGTAGTACCTATTTATTAATCTGTGGTAGTACAGAGAGGGTGCTACGTCAGGCCTGTGTCACTCCCCGTTTAGGTATCGAAAATATACCTACATTATTACTAAGAGCGCGGCGGCCCCTCCAAGTGGTAAATTGAGTTATACGACTCGTTTGTCCAGAGTAATAAGAATAAAATTGGCCTGCAACGGATGTCTAGGTATCGTAGGTAGGTATCTAAACGAAAAGGTGCTGAGTTCTGACGTGAGTGATGAAGTGACGTGATCCTCTCTGTACTACCAAAGCCATATATTAGCCAGAGCAGTCAGAGGATTTGCCCTACACTCTCCACGCTGGCCAGACGGGTTGGAGAGGTCTCACTGATGTTTATAAGCTTTGTTAAGCTTGTGTTTACTAAGTCGCCTTCTACGACATCCATGGGAAAACTTGGAGTGGTCCAATTCTACTCTGCCGGGACCACACGGCTGTCTACAGCTTATTGGCTGAATCACGACATGTGGATTCTTGTTATCAAGTGTGTTAATAAAGCTAACACTGGTCAGATTTTTAAACAATTTAAAAAATGGCAGAAGTTTTTGATTCAAATGTATACATATGTATATGTTAGACGGACAGTGACGGACCGAACCAGTTGCAGGTCTCCGCTTAAACGCAGATTCCTAGTCATCTGACTTAGCTCACTGACCATTATCTGTTACTAGCTTTTGCCTGCGGCTTCGCTCGCGTATCCCACACTTTTTTCCGGGATGAAAGGTACCCTATGTCCTTCTCAGTACTCCTAACTATGTGTATGCGAATTTTCAAGAAGATTGGTTCAGTAGATTAAGCGTGAAGAGGCAAACAAACAAATATACAAACTCACTTTCGCATTTATAATATTAGTTAGGATAACAGACAAGTGTGCAGTCTGTGCAGGTTTCTTCAAGTTGTTTTCCTTAACTAGAAGCATATGGTGGTATCGTTTATTTGCTAAATTGGTGTGCATGCCATCGGCGCGACACAAAGGCTGCGTTTTTGTAAAATCCGATGAAGCGATCAAATAGACTTTAATTAAAAATAAACATGCATGAGTACAAACTTTAAAGTAAAAGTCGCAAAAAGTGGGCATCAAATTCGTGTTTCACATGCCACCTCCGCTTCAGTACCGACTTCATTATCCGATCATATCCCCGGTTGCTTTATCAGCAGTAACGCTTCAGAGCCTGGGTCTGCTATCTAACTTAGGTGATGTGTCGAGGTTACTGGTTTTTACACAGAGCGACTGCTGCCTGAACTCCGCGATCCAAAAGGTAGACTAGAACCAATCCTAGGATAGGTTTAGAGTTTAAACAAATGCTACATGGCGTAAGGGACCCACAGCTTTACGTGCCTTCCGAAGCACGGAGTTATCTTTCTTTTTGGATAATCAGGCGACTCAAGCCTGCAATATCCTAACCAGACCAGTAACAACTTTTCACAAAGTATGCTTCCCAGTGGGATTTGAACCCATAACCTCCAGATCAGAACCTTAAGGCGATTATCACACTGCAACGCATCACGCTGCATGTTGCGTTTTCTGGATGCGTTTTCCGTGTGTTAAACTGTGCGTGTTTTCTATACAAACGGAGGTATTTACAAGCAACGTTAGAACGCGCATTCACGCGCTACGCTGCGTGGTGCGGGGCAATGTGAAAATCGCCTAACCACTGGACCACAGAGGCAGTCCACTTCAACTACTTCCTTCAACACCAACTTGCTGAAATTGCAGTTGTTAAGCTATGAGAAATGAAGCAGTGATGAAATCGGTAAAATAATAACAGGGCTCAATAAATGCTGTAGGTAGTGATAATTTATCTACATACGTAATAAAGAAATCTAAACATATTTTGGCACCAGTGTTGAGTTTTCTTATAAATTTGTCTTTTGAACAAGGACAATTTCCAGAAAATCTGAAAAAAACTGTCATAAAACCACTTCCTAAAGATAATAATGCAAACTGTTTGGAAAATTATAGACCGATAGCTTTGGTGCCTGTCATATCTAAATTTTTTGAAAAAGCTATGTATTTTAGGCTTATTACATTTATAACTAAGTACAATATATTAAACATAAATCAGAATGGATTTCAGAAAGGTAAATCAACTGTATCAGCCATGTTCAAATTGGTAAATGAGGTGCTAAGTCATGTAGACAATAGTACTGAAGTTGTGCGTTGTTTATTGATATGACAAAAGCTTTTAATTATGTTTTACATAAAATATTGCTTGCTAAATGTGATAGGTATGGAATTCGGGGGAAGGCTAATAGCTGGATTAAATCCTTCCTTGAAAATAGGAAGCAGCAAGTAGTTGTGACTAATCTGGATAAGAATCAAAATGAGACTTCATTTATGTCTGGTGAGAAATTAAATTATATTGGCGTGCCTCAAGGAAGTATACTATTAGGTCCTTACATATGAAATTGCCGATTTTCAATACTGGCAACTTTAAAATCAAATATCTTGCGTTTCATTAGGAATTCCAAATTCAAATTTATTTCGAAATAAAGCCAGAAAAATATTGTTTTAAAATTCGTATTTCATTTGTTTTAACATCATTTGTTTGAGTTTCAACATTGCTATAACAACAACTATGGACAAATTGAAAATTCGCGGTATTTACGAATACGAGTTCCACCGTGGCACCAGTGCTGCAGAAACGACTCGAAGAATTAACGACTTGTATGGACCAGGCACCGCTAACGAACGAACGGTGCGTTTTTGGTTTCAACGTTTCCGTTCTGGAAATTTCGATTTACACAATGAGCCTCGTGGACGACCTGATACTCAAGTGAATAACGAAGAATTGAAGGTGATAGTGGAAGCGGATCCATCTCAAACCACTTCTGAATTAGCAGCAGCCTTCGGCGTAAGTGACAAAACGATACTTATCCACATCGCCAAATCGGAAAAATTAAAAAACTCGAAAAGTGGGTACCGCACGAATTGACTGAAGCAAACCAACAAACACGCGTTGCTTGCTGCGTTTCTTTGCTTAATCGCCACAATAATGAGGGGATTTTGAACCGTATCGTGACTTGTGATGAGAAATGGATCCTGTACGACAATCGGAAGCGATCATCACAATGGCTTGACCCTGGAGAACCGGCAAAACCTTGCCCTAAGCGAAAACTGACCAAAAAGAAGATTCTGGTTAGTGTTTGGTGGATCAGTGCTGGTGTTATCCACTACAGCTTCTTGAGATCAGGCCAGACGATTACTGCAGACTTGTATTGCCAACAATTGCAAACAATGATGGAAAAGCTCGTCATTAAACAACCGAGACTGATGAATTGCTCTGGCCCACTGCTCCTTCAGGATAACGCTAGACCACACACTGCACATCAAACGATCGCCAAGTTAGAGGAGCTGCGACTGGAACCTCTGCGTCACCCACCATACTCTCCAGATCTTGCCCCAACCAATTACCACGTTTTTCAAAATTTGGATAACTTTTTACAAGGAAAAAATTTCAAATCTGATGAGGCAGTCAAAACCGCCTTCAAACAGTTCATAGACTCTCGCTCCCAGGATTTTTTTTCCAAAGGTATCAATGATCTGCCTATAAAATGGCGGAAGTGTATCGATAACAACGGCGCATACTTCGATTGATTAAATAATAATTTCATTAAAAAAAACTTTTTCACTTTTTTGATACTGAACGGCAATTTCATATGTAAGGACCTAATAGGTCCTTTATTGTTTTTACTATGCATTAATGATCTTCCAAAAGCTACTGAACACTTCTGCACTTTATTTGCCGACGATCTTTCTGTAGTGATACCTAATATATAATACGGACATAAATAAAACGTTAAATGACATAATAAATTGGCTTGACAAAGATAATTTACAAATAAACACTAAAAAGACCAAATACGTACAATTTCATAATCAAAGGAATAATAAAAATGCAGATTTAACAATAAAACATAATGGACAGAGTATTAATGAATGTAATGAAGTACAATTTTTGGGAGTTACTTTGGACAAAAACTTAACATGGAAATCTCATATCGATCAAGTATGTAGTAAGTTAAATAAATTTTCTTTTGTTTTGTGGATACTGGTCAATATAACAGAGCTTAAAACAGCCTTGTTGGCGTATCATGGGTATGTAGCGTCTGTATTACGATATGGAATTGTAGTATGGGGAAATTCGACAGAATTGGACAGAGCGTTTATGGCCCAGAAAAACTGTGTAAGGTCTTTATGTAAGTTGCCTCAGAGAACTAGCTGTAGACTGCATTTCATAAAACTTAAATTGTTGACACTACCATCCATCTACATTTATGAAATGTGTCACTTTGTAAAGGTACACTCATATTTATTTCAAAGAAATTATGAGGTAATTTCTAATTATCGTGGCAGTTACCCCAACAGGCTTGTGTTATCTAATGTATCCACAGCTTTATGTGACCAAAATAGCTGATGATGGCTGTTCGTATCTACAACAGGCTGCCGGAGGATATCAAAGTATTGCCGTTGCCAGTCTTTAAGAACAGGCTGCATAGTTTCCGGCTGGAGAAGGGTTTCTACTCGATACAGGAATATCTTTGGTCATAGGATTGTTACTTATAAAATACTTATTAATAATTAAATTTTTTAAACATTAGTAATATACTAATATAATGATAGAATAGAAAGATATGAATACAATAAATAATTAAATTAATGATAACTTAATTGACATTTGCATGCCTAGACAGGTTAGAAGTGTGATCTAAAAATTGTTATTAACAACTATTGTAACCACTTTTACAGCAAATAAATATATTATTATTATTATTAATGCGTTTAGGCAGCTTTAAAATCTGACACCAGTGTTGGACTTCCACACAAAAACAAAACAAACAAGATAAAGAAACAGATAAAGTGTTTTTATTCTATTATTTTATGAGGCTTCCATTCTTTTGGTGTGACAATGCCAGCCTCATTACTGAGACTTTGAATTAATAACTTCTAATATCTGTGCACAGCTTTCCAGAAAAAGTAATGCTTTTTCCTTGTAGACGTTTTTTTGAAAAAAATTGCTAATATTTTTGCAACCTTCAAGAATAACAATCTATATTATTGTTTGATTTAAAAGGCAGAAGAAATACACGTTTCATGACAATTTCAGCTGTCTGCCAGTTGACTCTTGAGATAAAGCCCGCGGAAAGACAGACGGACAGCGGAAGCATAATATTCGTGACCTGTTGGCAC
Source organism: Acrobasis repandana (assembly GCA_963576875.1). Lineage (NCBI taxonomy): Eukaryota > Metazoa > Arthropoda > Insecta > Lepidoptera > Pyralidae > Acrobasis > Acrobasis repandana. Next base: position 10,118,822 of record OY756238.1, read on the forward strand.
CCTTTGGCCCTTTTGGGTTTAGGAACCCTAAAAAGATAGACTGGAAAGTGTACGACAGTCACAGTACCTACATTAGATACCAGTAAGAATAAAAAAATCATACCTTTATCAGTCCAAAACTAGTACATTGTCGTAATGTCAATATTAACTCATGAGTTTTAATTATCAGTTAACTTGTTAATTTAAACAAAGCACAAAAACTGTACACTTCTGCGATTTACTCCAACAATGATGAATGACATTCATTTGTTTGACGTTACGTTTGTTAAATGACATTGACATTTAGCACAGATTACAAAATTAGGTAAGTCTAATTTAGAGGCAGTCGCCACCTCTGTCTATAGCAAAAAAAACCTTATTTTTACCCGACTACGGCGAACCCAAAAGGATGGTTATGTTATGTCATTACTTTCAGTTAACAAATATCTTAGTTAAGTGGGCTTCGCCATATTGCGGAATAAATCTGAATTTAACACGGCTTCACACAAAATAACACAGATTAATGCATTCGGTGGCGCCATTATTTCAGGTTCACTAACAAAACAAACATAGTCACATCACAGTCCACAGAATCTCTTCACTCGAATCTTCAATAATATTCATGATACCCCAACGAAGTGGCAAAGCCGTTCCCAAGAAGAGGTACTTTGTAGGCGTCCTTTTTCCGCAAATTGTACTGATAGTTTGCGGAAAAGGGACGCCTACAAATTTTGGCACCTCCAACTAGGAACTTCGTTATTACGCTAATATCATCCAATCATTTACTCCAGAATAATAGAAAATAATCCATGTATACATTGCTTTAGCACAGTGCTACAAACAAACAAGTGCGGTAGGATTTAGAAAGTATTCGGCCATTTGTAAATAACCCTCTTCGATACAGTTTGACTCGCATCGCACGCGGTTTTCTCTTCTTTCATATCCTTCGGTGTATAATCGTCTATTATTATTATTTCAGAAAAGGAGAATTTGAAGACTGGGCCGATGAAATGGCTAGAAAAGGACTATTCCAGTCTGTTCCTCTTTCATCTTTTGTTGATGAAACTGACAAGAAATAAAAGTAATTATTAAAATTATAATTAAATAATAAAATATCTATGTTACATACTATTTATTATTAACCTACTTAAATTTTAGTCACCATCACCACACTCACCACTACACTACTCACTCTGGAACTGGGGCTAAGATATTTTTTTTGCAAACTTTGGATATCTGTCTGTTTTAAACTTTGATTGCATTAAAAACCCGTGGACCTTCTGGTGGGTGAAGCTATGGTGGGTGAACGGGTCGCGGCACTTGCGGCTATATTCAAATACCGGTATTGGTCAGGGGCTCTGGGCTGATTCTCAAATTCGGTGGATCCCACTATTTCCATCATGTATTTCCATAAAAAATAATAATCGCATCCCCAATTATAGAGGCTCAATGAAATCGAACTGTGTTGTTCAATTTGCAAATTCAACATTGTGGTCCGGGATAATTCAACATTTTGCAAATTCAACATTCTAGTGTAGAAGGAATAATTTGTACATATCGACAACTGAATTATTGGACCGGCGGAAATGATGGCGCCATCCAATGTTTAAATGTGTACCCGGTTAAATCAAAGAAATTATTTACAATCAAGAACGCCTAAGAAGGCGGAATACGAAGAGACTCTGAGGGGATGAGGTGCGGGGCGATCGGCAAAGCTGCTTTTACATATTTCGTTTGAATATGAAGCGGGAGGCGGGAAATGAACACGGAATGTAGATTTTATCGGTTTTTATTAATTATTTTAATAACTTATTTTTTGTATCGCAAATCAGGAAGGCGGGACCTTCGAAATCACAATACTAATATTTTTAAGTAAAAATATTTTTCCTCAATTCATATTCTTAGAGTTTTAGAAGAAAAATACATTGTTTTAAAACAAATCACACTAATTAAGCAAGCCCCAAAGAAAGAAACTTGTGTTATGGGATACTAACTCCACGATACTATATTTTATAATAAATACATATTAGATAAGCACCCAAGACCCAGGACAATTTGAAAAAGGCAATTTTCCAATCGGGATCGAACCCTGAATCACTTCAGGTCAAAGTTCTAGTGAATAGAAATACATGAAGTTTCGAGTTCTTCTTCTTCGTCTAAGCGCGTTCCCAGTTGCATCCTCAGCTGTGCTGCTTCGGAGCCCGAAGTGCACTTTCCCGCTTTTTCTTCTCCAAATATAACATGCATGTCAATGGTCACCCAAGGATGCCGAAGACCTCGCAAAATGGAGAAGAAATTGCCGGAACAGATTAAATGATTTGGCTATAGTTTTACGACCAGCCGCCTGCCTGACGTCAACCCTCCTTGGGAATGCAATTGTAGCACTAGATGTTTGTGCTAAGTCAAGAGTCGTCTCTTACAACATCCACAGGAAGAGATGGAGTGGTCCTATTCTAACCCAGAACCACACGGGAGTTTCGACAGTTCTCTTCGTCGTATTCCGCCATTTGCACCTGAAGTGGCAAAGCCGTTTCCAAAAAAGATACGTCGTACCTAAAGTTTTAGGTGAGGTGACGCAATGCGTGACTGGCAGTCTGCGGTAAAGGGACGCCTACAACATTAGGTACGTTTTTGGGAACGTTAGATAGATATTTTAACATAATATACCGATACACTATCACGTCTCTATCCCTAACGGGGCAGACAAAGCCTAGGGCGGTAAGGCCCAGGCCACTTTTAGCGTGATGGTGGGCAGTAGCGGCTTTAGGGTAGGGCGCGGTTGGGCGACCGCCCAGGGCGCCAGATACAAAGGGGCGACAGGGGGCGTTTTTGGGCAAGGGGGTGTCACAGGTAATAATAAATATATAAATATCGGCTGGTTAATGGCGGAAAAAAATAAAACTCCTAGACTCTTATTTCTTACACTTCTTACACGTTCTTCTTATTTATTTATTTATTTAAGTTTATTGCACACAATCTCATATTTGATTGATTACAATGGGTCAAACTTACCGCTATGCATTATCTACCAGTTTGCCTTTGGGACACATCGAGAAGTTGGTAGAAGGGGTGCAAGTTGTAGCACTATTACAATACAACATTCGTACATAATATTACACAATAAATACATATACTTAATATAAATATTATTAATTTTAACATAATTTTATTAAATAATACATTAAAAGATTTATAACAATACATACATATACATACATATACATATATATATCCACAGAAATATTAAATAAATACCATACGTATATACTAAACCATATACATACATACACATATTTATATATTATATACACCTATATATATCTTCTTACGACCCCCCCCCCCCCCCCTCCCTGCCTTCGTTTACAATGGGGCGGCAAATTTGAAGAATCCTATATCGTACTTGCACCCCTCCCCCCCGTCGGCAGAAATAAATCCTATAAGATGAAGCCCAAGTCAGAGTCTGAATTGCAGTTTGGGGGGGGGGGGGGGGGGGGGGGGAATCTCGCCCGGGGCGCTGGTAGAGCTAAAACCGGCACTGATGGTGGGCATGAAGGTGGATAAAGGAAATCATAATAGTGATGGGTTGCTAACGGCATCGCTTACTGATATGATTCAGATTCTGGGACATTGCTTCGAATGGCTTTTACGACCTTTTTAACCATTACGCCACGGAGCCCACGGAGGTTGAAATATATAATTTCAAAGGAAACGAAGATATCATTTAAAAATTGGTCTTTGTGAAGCCGTAGATAAATCCAAAATTCAAAATTCAAAATATCTTTATTATCATAGGATATTTATAATATCTCTTAATAATAGTCACTTTGTTTTGTTTTGCACAAATGTTGACGTCAAATCGTTACTTAAAGCTAAGTTTACGCCGCTTCCTAGGCGCAAGTGCAGAAGAAGCGGCAACAAACTGCACTGCACGTTTTCTCCAAAGACGTCAACTAACAAACTAAAAACTTAAAATTAGTTATATAGATGGAGAGTTTACATTGTTTATTATGTCATAATTAAATTGAATTATAAGAATTACGAAATTTAAAATAATGTCAATTTGTAAATTTAGTATGTACCAATGTACCTAAATTATGACATGTCTAAGTATACAAACCTTTAAGAGGGACCCGCGCCAAGCTCAAGCCAGACCTTTTTGTCTTTAAGATAGTCATCGGTCCTATAATAAGCCTTCTCACAAAGTACTTTCTTTACATAAGCTTTGAATTTTTTGTCTGGCATATCAAGGACCGATTCTGACAATTTATTATAAAAAAGTATACACTTCCCCATAAAAGACTTACTGACTGTATTCAGCCTGTAATACGGGCTAACTAAGTCATTCTTATTACGTAAATTTCTATCTGTAAAATCACTTACTTTTTTGAACAAGGAAATATTTTTCCTTACATACATTATATTTTCAAATATGAATTGTGATGCAAAAGTAAGTATACCTATTTCCTTGAATAATTCCCTCAGTGAGTCTCTCAATCCTAAACCGTAAATAGCACGAATTGCTCTTTTTTGTAAAAGAAAAATAGTCTGAATGTCGGCTGCACTCCCCCATAGAAGTATCCCGTAAGACATTAGACTGTGAAAGTAACTAAAGTACACTTGTCTAGCAGTTGCTACATCTGTCAATTGTCTTATTCTCCTAACAGCGTAAGCCGCAGAGCTAAGCCTATTAGAAAGTTTAGTTATATGAGCGCCCCATTGAAGTTTCGAATCAATTGTGATTCCTAAAAAGGTAGTACTTTCAACCAGATCGAGTTTCTGACCATTAATTAGTATGTCAACGCAGGCTTGATTCACATTAGGAAGAGAGAATCGAATGCATTGGGTCTTGTTCGCATTTAACATGAGGTTATTGGCCGAAAACCAATCAGAAATTAAAGATAAGGTGCTGTTCACCGCGCTAGCATCACTGTTATGTCGATCTATTTTAAATATTAGCGAGGTGTCATCAGCAAACAGCATCATGTCAGCCTCTTTCTCAACCATGTAAGGGAAGTCATTGACATAAACTAAGAAAAGGAACGGTCCTAGAATTGAACCTTGGGGAACGCCCATTTACACATTAGACCCGTGTGATTTTACGCCGTTTATATTAACAGTTTGAAGCCTATCTGTTAAGTAAGATTCTATTAATTTAATTGACTTATCATCAAAACCGTATTGACGAAATTTGAGCAAAAGTGTTGGATGATCAACGCAATCAAATGCTTTAGAAAGATCGCAAAATGATCCAATTGCATCATTTCTGTTTTCCCACGCGTCGAAACGCGTGGAAAAGATTATTGGTCTTAAAGTGAAGTAGCATTTGATTGAGCATTATCTTTTCGAACACCTTACTCAATTTGAATAAGGGGATTAGTTTACTACATTTCATTAAGTTAGGAAATATGCCTTCATCAATACATTCGTTAAATATGAAAGCTAAATCGGCAGCACTTATGTGTATAATATGACTTACTACGGCTACTGACATGCCCCAGTGATCTTCTGATTTTTTTAAATTTAACTGTTTAAAAGCATCTATTATATCGCTAGGGCTAACATGCTGAAAATTAAATTTAGAATCACAAGGGCTAACATTACTCTTAAGTAAAGCCTCAGCACGCTGGGCGCTAGAACTCACATTAGAAGTGAGTTCCAAAGGAATGTTAGTAAAATAATCATCAAATATATTTACTATTTCTTCAGTTTTTGAAGTATTTTTACCACTACATTTGATTCGGCAAATATTTTCTTTGGTTTTATTTTTACCTGTTTCCTTATTTATGACACTCCATGTTTCTTTAAGTTTATTAGGAGCATTATTTATTTTTTTGCTACTACTATTCGACTTGGCTCGTCTACAAACTTTTTTATATATTTTAGAATAATTTCTAACATATTCTATAAAAGAAGGATTAAAGTTATATTGTTTTTGGGCATATAGATCATATAACCTGTTTCTACTTATGTAGATGCCGGTAGTAGCCCATTCACTAAACTGTGATTTACTATGAACTACTACTCTTTTTTGTTTCAATGTTTTAGAATACTCAGAGGAAACAGTACTAAATAGTTTATTATAATGGTCGTCAGGATTATTTCCTGTATATACCACTGATAATAATTTGTTATCTATATTATTTTTAAGTTTTTTTATGTTTTTAGAAGTAATCGGTCTACACAAGATCTTCTCTTTTCTCAAATTACTGGTGGACTCTTTGACAAAAGCTACATATACACCAGAATGATCTGAAGGCAATTTGTTGATAACAGGTTTATCACAATATTGAATATTACTAAAAAAATTATCAAGACATGTGCCAGTGCCATCCCTTCAAACTATTTTATGAACAGTAGTACTGTTTACAGTTCAAAGTGAGAACGTTAACGTTTTCTACGCATTTTTGCGGAAAACGACCACTTTTGGCAAAAATGCGTTTAAGAGCTTAACGTTTTCACTTTAAATTGTAAACAGTAGTTCATAAAATAGTTTGTATTTACGTACAAAACCAAACAAAAATTCATGTATGGGAAGGCCATACATTAATTTTCCGGGGTGATTTTACTAAACCTCCTAGTCCTAGCTTTATATTCAAGGTATGTATAGGTCAACAACTAAGTTAGTGGACTTTGAATGATGGCGCCACCGTGTGTTAAAATAAGTTCCAATTTATTCTGCAAGCAACTTATTTGTTGTTGTGTGTGATGATGTGTGCAAAAGGTACTGAATTTTCCGGGGTCCAGTGCTGCCCCCATTTAAAATAAATCATTTAAAAAAAACGGAGACATTATTTAAAATTTTGCTACTACCAAGACCTAAGACCTAAGACGTTAAGCTTTACTACGCACATTTGCCAAAAGTAGCCGTTTTTCGCAAATGTGCGTAGTAAAGCTTAACGTTCTCACTTTAAATGTAAACAGTAGTTCATTAAATACCTTGAAGGGTTATCTAAAATAGGGCTTGGTAGTAGCAAAAATTTTCTCCTTTTTGTTTGAAATAATTTATTTTATGGTGGCAGCACTGGACCCCGGAAAATTCAGGTATGGTCTTAAGGTACATTATTACTCTTTGGATGTGTGTTTGTGTGTGTCACTCACTCGGATGTCGCCGTCGCCGTCGCGCCGCCGTTGCCGTTGCTGTTGCGTATATTTGTGGCCGAGCGGTCAATCGTGTCGTGTCGTGTCGTCAGATGGGACTTATTTATTTTGCAACGAGGTCCACTAACTTATTTGATAACCTTTAATCTTAAGCGAAAAATATATGTATAATTACCCTGTTTCATAACTATAAATCAATGATATCAGCCGTCAAATGCATTCTAAAAATCTCTTATGTTACTGCCCACTACCTAGTGACTGGCGGGCGGCGACCGGCGCGTGGCGAGCGGGGAGAGCAACGGCTATAGTAATCAGTAGGGCTAAAAATAAGTGTTTTTTTCCTTACAGTTTTGATTTTTTCCAAGATTTCAAGATATCCAATCAACCTGGAGGTCTATCCTGCTGCTGCCTGCCTGACTAATTTCGTGGCCGAGGGTGTTAGATGGTATGGTATGGTATGGTACGAATTAGCAAGGCAAGGGGGCAGCATAGTTTAGGTCTTGCATTAAATGGTCATAATAGTAGGCCAGAAGTATGTGAGTGGCTGGCTTCACGTACAAGTGTTTCGTGTTTACGTATCCCCCGAACGGGCTCCCGGAGCACTCATTTTACAGCGGCCACACCGAAATGGTTCCGTGCGGAACACGCAGGAAATCGTGTCGTACGTTCCTTAACAAAGATTCGAAATTTGAAGCATTCGCTTCGTACCCTATCTCAGCAGCCAATAGATATTGAGTATAATAATACAAAAACATAGAGATTACCGTATCTACCAATCAGAAAACGTATGTAGTGGAGCATCAAGTATTTTTTTATAAGAGACATGACTTTGTATGAACGTAAATATTCGTTTGATTAAAAATGCTCTATATAGTAAACTGAAGCACTATAACTTTTTTTTTATTAATTTTCTCAAAATATAAATATGTTTTAACTTTTTAGGATTCCACAATTTTTATACAATCAATCAATTTCCATTTTTTTTAAATATTGGACAACTTTGTACGCCTGTCAAAAGTCATGTCATGTGTGTTTGCTACTCGAGTCAGTGCGCATGTCAAGAAGAAAATTGCAAATGGCGGCCGTTGTTATTGTTCGTTCCGAATTAACTATTTGTAAAATATATACCACTCTTTTTAGTGATTTTTCTACTGAACTGTTATATTGATGTGATGCTTTAACTTCTCATAATTCGTCGCGACGAGTTTTATGTGCGGTTTTAAGTGTTTTGAGTGTTTTTTTGGTATTTTATGTGTGTCATGCAAATGGGGTAAGCTGGAATTATCGGATGTCGCTTAGGTTGTTTTGGATAGTTTCAGTAAGAAAATAGTGTGAAGTTATGTGTCCTAATGCGTAAAATTGGATACTGTATAAAGTTTTTTAACGTTTTCGTCATGTTTCAAGTGCTAAAAGAAGAATGAGCGCCGCTAATTTGCTAATGTTCCATGCCGTGACTGTACTCCCCGTACATTTCAAAATGGCTGCTGCTCTTCACGATATATGAGCTTTGCGTCACTGGAACATAAATCAGTGGATTGGATTCGTGACGAGATTTTAGTGTTTCTAGTCTAGTGATCCAGTGTGAAAAAGCGAAAATAAACTTCGATCAAGACCCCGGACGTACTTGGGGTGGGACAATTGTGTTGTATCATATGTTTTTGGAGTAGTGGACACTGGCCATAGGACCGATATTGCCTTGCGTCCGAGCTGGATGTAATGTTGCGATTCGATTTCCAGAATGATTTGCAACACGAGAGAGTAAAATATTTGTGGAATTGAGCGGAATGTGACATTGTATGAGAGGTGAGTGTATTTTTTTGGTTTATTTACATTTTGTGGGGTGTTTCGACGTGCGGTATTATTTTACAAAATGGATACATTGGTGGGTGACAGGACTTCGGGCGGCTGCTCGTGCGGTGGCCGCCTGAAAGCGTTCGTTTCAGTATCAATTTACGGCTCCAAACTTCGAATTTTGACCGAAAAAGGTTGTGTAACACATGCTCTAATGTTTTCAAAACTACGACCTTGCGGGCTCGCGCTGCCTGTGTATACCTCCGTGCAGTATGTCATATTTACGCCAGACTATAATTTCTCGTTCACACCTCGTGTTTACTGTCCTATTGGTAAATAAATTGCTTGCAAATTGTGTAAGATCAAACAAGTAAATGTTTTATTTGATTGGTTCTATGTATTGGTTGTTTCCATTATATTTTGTGTACATACATAAATTACTCATACATTGTATTATTGTATCAGAAAAAAGGCAAAATGGTTCAAATGTTTTATAAAATTTTGAAATGAATTATAATTAATCATTAGTAATTATCATTATATGTATGTATGTGATCATGAAATTGTGCAAATAATCATTAAAATACAATATCATGATTTTAATTTACGTAAATGTTTGTGTGTAGGTAATCTTTTCATTGATAGAAATGATGTTTATTTTATAATTTAAGATTAAATTTACTTCATATATCTTTGTTTACGTTAAAGATATGAAAAAGGTTACAAAATGGGATTTCAGTTGAGGTTATCTACAGAAAACAATGGGTTCGCCAGATAGTTTTTTTTTTTTAATCTATTTTTTTTCCCTGGCTTCAGTTTTGGTGTGACTGACTATGCCAGCCTCATGGGGGATTTTGCTTAGATAATTGCTAGTTTCTGTGCAACTTCAACAGATAGAAATATTGCATTGAACTATGTGCATTGAACTATTGCAACTTTAGTTATTCAATGTGTCCGGAATAGAGCTAGCAATAATTTAAGGACATGTCATCAACAATACAAATAATTTATAGTAAGGAAATTGCGGCAAAAATTCTAGTACTTTTGTATTTTGAAGATGTAGGGTGTATGAAATTGAAAAAAAAATTTGGAAAGTATTTTATCACTTGCTCTATCCTGGACACATTGTATAGGGATTATGATGAACCTTGTCTACATTTTTAAAATATTTTTAGGATTATTGCAAAAGGTATGAGTAGTGTTCGGATAATTGGGAGCTTATTTGCTTAAACTTCATGCTGGTACATAACACAGCATTGTATACAACCACCAACATAATAAAAATAAAAATCAAGGTTAGGCTCTATAAAAGCTCTTTGCCAATTTTCTTTTCTTGCTGTTGCTTGATGATTTGATGATAAATAGCTATTTCCTAGCATTTACTGTCATAATTACTCTTATTTATGAATATTACTCTTATTTATGAATAAGAGTAATGATGACAGTAAATGCTAGATAAGAGTAATTATGGCAGTAAATGCTAGGAAATAGCTATTTATCATCATTTATGTCAAGTATGGCAAGTAATCACCACGCTAGCCAGATTTTTGATTAAAAATAGTGTCAAATTTAACTATAACTAAACCTAAAAATAAAGCCTAGTCCAAATTATTGATTTAGAAATCATAAAGATTATGACCATGCATCATGGTGCCAAGAACGCTGGCTGCGTTTCCTCTCTGAATAGCTATGTTAATTTGTTGAGAAAAGTAGCAGCCAATTTTAATTGTATTTAAGTATTCCTGTTCTCTTAATAAACAAATTGTATTCTATTCCTAGATCTAGAAAACTTTATGGCCATGGATATAGTAACTAATTTGATGATGCAAAGTACCTTTCGTATGAGAGTGGCAGGCTCAATCACTAACAGTTTATAATGGGGATTGTTCATTTTTGTTAACCCCTAATTTTAATTTTTTATATCAAAATATAGCATATTTCAAGAAACTAATTTGAATATTTTGTCATATTATGGCTAAGTTAAATTTTTATGAATTGTTATAAATATCACGTTAAAGACAAAGTCGTGTCTTTATTAACACAACAAACAGCCAAGTGAAGCCCAATACATATTTAAAAAAAAAAGTCTTTGTCAGTGTCATTCAATGAATTCAGTTGCCCATGATTGGCGAAAAGTTCTTATCTTAGTTATGATTGTCGGAAACGGTCAAGAAACGGTGACATTTGACATTATTGTCCGTGATGGATAAATACCATAAAGACGACTCATATTTTTGTATGGAAAGGACTCAGAGCTTTACTGATACAGCTGCGGAGTAAGGTCAAAGAAAGGTCATACTTTGTTTGAAGTAATATCCAAAACCATTGATTATTTTGGCAAAAAAATGACCCACAACTGTTTATTAACTTTGTATCTCGAAACAAATTTCAAAATAATGCTTTCCTAAAAAAATTAACAATGCCCATTAAAATAATCTTTGTATTATTTTATTACTTTCTATTAAATTGTATTTTATACATCTAAGTTGCCAAACCTCTTTTTGGGACACTAGGCATTTAAATACCATTACAATGAGACACAATCATATTTTATATATACTAATTATTTACTCACTTTTATACTTTTACATTCACTTTTATACTTTGAGCTTTTGTATACTTTTTTGTAGATTATCTTAATTGCATATCAATTATAATTATGTAATGTTAAGTGTCATATCAGGATTATCTACAATTATTATGTGATATCTGGAAATGCTTAGAATTATGTAATTGTTGAAATTGCTATATAGTCTTCATCTCAGCGTGTTGAGGTTGCATCCTCAGCTATGCTGCTTTGGACCCTGGGGTGCGATGTCTCGCTTTTTCTTCTCCAAATATAATATGCATGTTAATGGTCACCCAAGGATGCCAACGACCTTGTGAAGTAAAGAAGAAATAGCCAAAACAGATTAAATGATTATTTGGCCATAGTTTTACAGATAAGGTCACATAGTAATTCACAAATGAATTTTAGTAGGTACATAAAAAAAATTATGAGACGCAGTTTCCTTTATTTTTAAATCCATCTACATCTTTTTTTAATTTCGAAAATGTTTCCTTGCTTATTGTGTAGGTATAAAATAAATGATGTTTGTCACAAGAACTATCTTTTTTTAAGGCATCAATGGGAATCTGTAGATTTTGTCTGTCAGTCAGAACACTATATCTGACTCATAAAAGGTAAACAGTTAAAATAATAAAAATTCATAATCTGTTTTTTTTTTCCACTATAAAGAATGAATTTCCACTGAAAGAATATTTTTTTCGAGGCTTCATTTCATTTGGTGTGCCACTATGTAAATAAATCTACATTTAGTCTAAAACATGTGCACTTATCCTTTTATAATGACTTGTGTATAGATTTAAACTATAAATAAAAAAAAATACTATCAAGAAAAACCTTAAAAGAGTTTGGGCTTTAAATTATGTTATAAAGTGGTTAATGGCAGCTGGTAAGATACTAAAAAGCTGAAGTGTTAAAAGTATTTTAATACAGCTTGTAAAAGTATACTGTAGCAGTATAAAAACTTGGTTCATACATTAATTTGGGGCGATGTTAAAAAAGTACTGAAAGAATAGTAAAAGGTGATGTTTTATATTGTAGAGCCCGTACAACGCCACCCGCTCAATCGTACTGAACACTCGTTTCAAAGCTTTGCAGGAGGTCCCGTACGGTACCGTTGTGAAACCAGCCTCAAAGTTTACACAGTTCCGTGTTTTGGGACATGCACTTGAGACCATGGCACAAATTAGGAACCCTCAGACATGAAACTGTTTGAACAAGTTCATACAAAGTTTGCAAGCAATTTTTTCCTGACCTTCATAGGGCCTGAAGCTTAAAGTACTCGATATGTGTGGATAGATTTACGGTTATAAATATAGTTTTAAAATTTAATTAAAACTGTATATTGTGAATATGGGTTTATACCTGAAAATAATAATAATGTATTTTATGTTATTTATTTATATGTGTAGAGCTTTAATAGTATATTTTATAGTATTCAACTCTAAACAAAGAAAGATATTTTTTATAGTAAACACATTCTTTGTTCTTCGTGACTTTAAAGTTTACTTATCTAATTTTGGGACAGGGCTGAACCAAAAACTGGCCAATTTCAACCAAAATCCGTCTTAAGTGGTTTGGATGGGTTATTAGGATTAACCTAACAACCCACCCAACACACTGGGTGCTTACTTAACTAAAATGAGTCTAATAAAGTAATTTAATTCAATTCCAGCATGGCAGCGGACAGCGATGGGCTAGGGACGGCCGGCGGCGGGTCGTGCGGCGTGGTGGTCACCTGCGAGGGCGACCTCTCCGACCCCCACTTCCCCGCCCGCCTGCGACGACTACTGCGCGAACTGCGTACGCTGCTCGCAGAGCCGCACCCGCATACTCTTAAAGTTAACAAGGTATGTTTTAAAACTTGTTTTTTTTGCTTCCTGACGGGCCTTCCACATATTACGCCACAGCGATGGGAGAATGGGGATTAAAAAAAATTTTAACCCCTAATTTTTAATTTTTTATATCAAAATATAGCTTAATATATAGTCATATTACGGCTTAGTTCAATTTATAAATTATTATTTGTATAAATCATATCGACGTCTCGTAAATTACAAAGTCGTGTGTTATCAAAACAAACGGCCAAGCCCATTACATATTAAAAATAAACGGGTAAGTGCGAATCGGACTCGTACATGAAGGGTTCCGTACCTCCGTACAATGTTTTAAAACGCTGAAGAAACACGTTTTTTGTATGACGACCCCCTTTAATTTTTAACTTTATCTTATTTTTACTATTTGTTGTTACAGCTGCCATAATTATACATAATCTGTGAAAATTTCAAGTGTCTAGTTAATGTCATTATAAAGATCTAGTTAAAAACGCTGAAAAACACGATTTTTAGGGTTCCGTACAAAAAATGAAAAAACGTCTGTCCGTCCGTCTGTCACAGCCAATTTTCTCCGAATCTACTGGACTGAATTAGGTGAAATTTGGTAGAATGTTGTAATCCTATGACCAAAACACATATGTGCAAAGTAAATAAATATTTTTTTAAAATAAGGGTCATTTTCGAGGGACAAATTAGGAAATTTAAAAAATAAGTTTTACGAACCTTACTGTGTCATATATCAAATGAAAGGGCTCGTTTTGAGGATCTCAAATATATTTTTGTTATTATTGTAAAATAATAGTTTTTTTATTCATTAAAGAAGACGAAAATTGACCATTGCCCCCTGATCGCCGAAACTACTAAGCCTAAAATTTTGAAAAAAATACAAAATATAGTAAATTGCTTGTAGATTACAGGAAAACCTATAAGAATTCAATCAAAGTTTAACTCGCACTTGGCCCGTTTTTATTGTATGACGACCCCCTTTAATTTTTAACTTTTTTATATTTTTAGTATTGTTGTTATAGCGGCCACATTAATACATAATCGGTGAAAATTTCAAGTGTCTAGCTATTACGGTTCAAGAGATAGAGCCCTGTGACAGACGGACAGACAGCGGAGTCTCAGTAATAGGGGTCCCGTTTGCACCCTTTGGGTACGGAACCCTAAAAAACCACGCTAGTTGTGAAGCGATGTCAAAATTGTCAGTGTCAGTATCATTTAGTCAGTCACGTTGCCCACAATTGGCGGAAACTTCTTTTCTTATTTTATGATTGGCGGAAACGGTGACATCTTATGTCTTGTCAGTGATAAATACCATAAAGGCGACGTGTTTTTTTTTATGAAAGGACTCGAGCTTTAATTTAACCGATGCAGCCTCGGAGTAAGGTCAAACAAAGGTCATACGTTTGTTTGTAGGAATATCCAAAACTATTGATTAATTTGGTGAAAAAAAGACCTAAAACTGTTCATAAACTCTGTATCTCGAAAAGGATTACGAAATAACGCATTTCAAAAATTAACAATCCCCAATATGGTGTTTATGCCAAATGTCAAAGTAAAGGGATTGGAAAAAAGCGTGGCGTGACAATGCCGATGAGGGGTTGGAAAAGTCGAGATTCTGCGTAATATGTATCCACTTATGGGTCCTTGAAGGAGTTGAGCTACTTGGAAGACTGAAGCTGGCGCCGTTAGAAGACCGGTGTACACCGAGGTCCTTTGATGGTAAAAAAAATCCTGGTCAACAAGTACGAGGCATGTAATCTACCGCCTTATGGCATCTATGAGAGAGGAGCTTCTGGGAAGAACAGGAATAAATAGATGAGGCCTGCAGCTCACTCTCTGCAGGCTTGCGTAATCGACAAAGATCTGGGTCTCTTGTTCCAGCTGTAACCTATTTCTGGGGTAATAAGTGATATGACAATATGCATATGATGTCTGAAAAAATATTTTTGGCCCATCGGTTAGATTATTAAAAAATATTGTACACGTATTTTTTCTTTTCTCTGAGAAACAATAAATAACAAAGATACAGTGCATTAAAATTTCGCATGACGTCACGTCACACTCTGTAACTTTGATACTCTGTATCTTTGTGATTTTTTACTTTTTTGATAAACTGAAAAATATGGGTACATTATTTTTGGATAATCTAACTAACGGACTAATTAGAATAATACTTTTTTAACCCAGTTATCACCCCTATTGGCAGATTGTGTCGTGGCGCAATCGTGTCAAAATTTATTTAAACATTTTGATTGTTAGACACGTCAACTAGGGTTTGTGTTAGGCGTAGGCCAGATAGAAAAGGCGCGGGCGTGGCGCGCCGTACGGTGCATCGCTTCTATCTGTTTTGCACCCCTTCGTTTTCATACATTTCGTATAAAATATCATTGGTACGGCGTCGAGGTGGCGCGCCACCGGTTGCAACGCGGACGCGACGTATGGAGTGACGCGCACAGATTACGAAGCAAATACTATAGTAGTACAGACGATCGTCTGCTATATAATATTTTTGTATGGCTAGAGAAATTATAAGCAGTGATCGGAACCTTGGATGCTATTACTATCAAAAGTATAGATATGACCAACATTCTCGGGAATTCTCGGGAATCGGAATCGGTACCTTCTACACACTAACGTTTTTCTCTGTATGATATTTCACGCAATAAAAAAATGTATATTGTCAGAAAATTGTATTTTAATTGTACGAAAAATATTTTTGAATTAGTTTTTTTTTTCTATTAAGTAAGACTTATTGGATGTAAATAGCTCTGAAAAATTTTGCTACAAATATTTGTGTATTGTTAAAAGTAAGTATCCATTGATATATTTTCAATTAGAAAATAAAATCAGTTTCATATCTGGAGCGTTTTCATTATTTTCTGTTGCTTTATTTAAGATGACCCGATATTTATATTATTAAGTCTCAGCTGTGTAAATCCAAACTCTGAATTAATAAATAAACGGATTTTTAAAATTAACACTATTTCACACAGTTTGAATAATATTAAATATTTTTCCCGAGAATTCCCTGGATTATCGTCATATCCATATTAGTGATATAGTCCCAAATAGCACCCAGATTCCGAATATTGATTATAAGTAATCTGTAGCGAAGTATCACTTGAATCTGACATTCGATTTTTTTTCTGTCAGATGATCTACCCAATGCAAAATATGGCGTGCTTGATTTTTTTTCAAATACCACTTATCTGTTAAGGTTTATTAAATCCTCATATTTATTACAAAGAAAACAACGAAGTTATAAATAAAATACTGTAGAATAGAAGGGGTTACTTTGATAAAAACTTAGTTTCGTATTAAAATTCAGATTCTACGATTTCTGAATGCATTTTTGTTTATTTTATTAAAGTGAAAACTTCTTTAGGCGCGTTAGGCATTTTTTAAGAAAGGAACCTTTGAACTCGCGACACTGTTACCGTAACCAACACCACCTTGTTTTAGTTTTAAATTCTTTCGTCACTCTCGGAGTGCCACTGTTTTTTTTTACAATTACCTACTAGCTCTAAACATAATCATCGTGTAATCAGTCGCAATTGATGGGTCCGATCCGGTAAAAATATGTCAGTACTAGAATAGGCATGAAGACTGGAAGAATATTTTTGGCCCATCAGTTAGATTAATAAAAAATGTTGTACACGTATTTTTACTTTTCTCTTAGAAACAAAAATTTACAAAGATACAGCTCATACAGCGCATTTAAATTTCGCATGACGTCACGTGACGTCACGTGATGCCCCCACTCTGGAACTTAGATGCTCTGGATCTTTGTAAATTTTTACTTTTTTGACAATCTTAAAAATATGGGTTCATTATTTTTGAATAATCTACAAGACGAACTAATTAGAATAATACTGTTCTGATCCTGTCGTGACCCCTATGGTGTCATTTTAAAAGCTTGGATTATTTTTAAACTGCAGGTTCTAGTATCGCAAATACATTTAGAGCACGTAATCTATATGAGAAGAAGTTTGTTTGTCTGAACATCGATAGAACCTTAAAGAGCCTTCATATTTTGTGCGGGGTGTCTATGATCACATATACTGGTTAACTTTGATCATTAGTCAATGTTACCTAATATTGTTAGGTACTTTTCTTTTATCTGATCGTTTATTTAACCATTTTATTTTTTATTGTTTTACCATAATTCCGAGAACTTTAAGAAGCGTCCCGAGATTATAAAAATATACTTCTAAGGTGTCTAATATGAGTGATAGTTATTTTATTCGAATTTATAATCGGCTTGTAAAATTTTTCGCATAGATTGAAAAGTAAGACAATCTCAGAAATGAAAACATGATACATCTAAAAAAAATAACTAAAACTATTTTAAATATTTATTCAGTCTATGATACTGAACAACTTTCCCTATAGAACATAGGTACGTATATCGAAATATGAAAAATAATTTTCGGCCATCCATATAAGTTGAACGATCAGCTGATCTGAATTTTTATGAAAAACCAAAAAATATTTTTCATGTTTCGATAAAGGTGCGTGACTTGGGGAAAATTGTTTAATATCATGGACTGAATTCACTATTAAAATAGTTTCAGTATGTTTTGTTAGACGTTATATACTTATGTAGGTTTATCTTTTCACCAAACATGGTACCCTACATTCACTTACGTAAGTGAGTAGTTTGCTAAACAATTCATTTAGTTCCGGGGACAACGTTCAGAGGCCGCCACATCAAAAGTGTTAGTTTGAAAAGTATGCAAGGGGGCATTCTATTCCCTCCATCGAAATAATAATTCTCTAGAATCGTAAATAATCCCGAAAAATCATTCCACGCGATATGTACCGCGGCGGGCGGGGCTTAAAATATGAACAGCGAGGCGCGACAGTTCGCCGTGACACTCGAGTCGTGCAGTTGCGTCGCAAGAAGTTTCCTTTGAGAATATTGCTGTGTTTTTGCGATAATCGATTCATTAAAAATGCCGTCATGTGCCGTGAAGTGGTGTAGAAGCCATACAGACATGAAAACTAGTTATTAAAAAAAAGTAACACGTGAACAAAATTATTTATTTTAGCGTAGCGTACTTCATTATGTACCATCCGCGCGTTGTTCCTCACAGCTCGTTGCGTTGACTGCCCCACCCGACGACCGAATACGACGCGTGACCTTGTCGCGACCAATCGCATGCATCTTTGTCTGTGTGTGCGTTCGAGTGTTTCGTTGTAATTACTGTTCGTTTGTTTGCGTAAATGGAATCACAATCGAAGCGGTGAATGTAGGAGCGTTAGATCTCTAGAGAATTATACCTCGATGATTCCCTCTATATTACTTTACTCTTTGCATCTCGCCATCGGTCGTGCCACTCGCGCCCGTAGCGCGCCATCTGTTGTAATAAAAACCTATAGGTTAGGTTATGTTAGAACTGCGACGACTGCCGCGGCAGCGGCCGTCGAGTTCTAGGAAAGGTCTATCCATTTTACTAGGTTAGGGTAAACCTATAGGTTAGGTTATGTTAGAACTGCGACCAACACACGCACGAGCCGACTGAGCGAAGCGAGAGAAGAGTTTAGAAACTATCACATGATAAAATGTTTTTCTTGGTTATAAGTAATATATTAAGTAAACATATTGAAAAAAATATTTGATTTGATATTATGATATTATAAACATCGGAAAAGTAAATATTATTTGTAAAAAATCTTTTAAAATTCTTCATAATAAATATTCTAAGTATTGATTTTCTGTGTAACAAAAATCTATTTTTTTAAATTCTTCATACTAAGTAATCTACGTATTGATTATTCAATGAAATGATAATCTTAGAATTTTTTTTTGTATAACGAAAATCTATTAAACTTTTGTCTATAAAAGAAAGTACACCTGGAATTTTAATGATAGACTATCTGCCCAGAAACACTACTATGACCAGCTTCGGGCAAAAATAAAAGAAAAAAAGGAGGGGCGAACTTAGCAGTGGCGTTTTGATTTTGCACGACAATGCGCCGGTACACGCGGCTCTTAAGGCGCAGTCATCATTGACTCAAAAAGGCTTCACAGAAATCAACTATCCGCCGGGTGTCAAGCTGGTCATAGTAGTGTTTCTGGGCAGATAGTCTATCATTAAAATTCCATTAACATCTCAAAAAAATTTAGCCATCAATTTGTCTGCTGACGGCCGGACCTTAAAATTTCTTGGCGGCTTTTCTCCTTTGAATTTCCATTGCATCGACTCCTGTTTGCTTTCGGGATCCCATTGGCGAATCCAAGTTTCATCACAGGTCACTTTTCGCGAAATAGTTTTCTCTTTGTTATCCTTCACCAAGTCTAAAAACATCTGACATTCCTCTCGCCTTTGCTTGACAAAGAGGTCAACTAAAGGTCATCTGTTATAAATTACGAGAAAATAAATACGGACGGGTTTCGTAATATACGAGTAGATTTTTAATTTCAATAGTTTCTTTTTTATTAAATGAAATGTAGTTTATTGCTTAAAATGTGGTACAATTTTGGTGGTACAAAAGTCATGTAGAGTCTTACATACTTAGTCATCAGTGACATGCAACAGACATTGGTATATAATTGGAACAAATTTTAGTTATTATTTTATTTATTGTCAATTAAAATTCTTATTAGTCAAATTATCATTATAGAATTCATATAATTATAGATGCGGATAAAAAGCTTTTAACTCCAAAAAACACTTCTTCAAACAGTCATACAGTTTTTGTTTGAATGATTTAAGACTATGTATTGATCTCATTGTAGTGTACTCATCTGTTGGGATTTATTTTACTGTACGTTAATAATATTAATCGTAAGCAGGCGTTTGGAAGAGGCAGTATTTTGCCATGACGCGCAGAAAACTCGGGTCCATTATCGGTACACAATGTATAAAAAAGCAGCTAGTGCGAGTCGGACTCGCCCATGAAGGGTTTCGTAGCAGCAAGTAACATAATATAAAAGTTCTAACGGAAAATTGCGGTTTACGATTTATGACGTATTAAAAAAAGCTACTTAGATACTAGATCTCGTTCAAACCAATTTTCGGTGGAAGTTTGCATGGTAATGTACATCATATATTTATTTTAGTTTTATCATTCTCTTATTTTAGAAGTTACAGGGGGGGGGGGAGGACACATTTTACCACTTTAGAAGTGTCTCTCGTTCAAACTATTCAGTTTAAAAAAAACATTATATTAGAAACCTCAATATCATTTTTGAAGACCTATCCATAGATAACCCCACACGTATGGCACAGAATACATAAGAGGCAAACAGAATGGAATCTCACAGCGTCTCCCGCAAATTGGCGTCCCCGCACCTCTCCCCCGCACTTTGTGAGCCTTTGACAGCTCCAAACTAGGGTTTAGTTACTAGCCGCACACAATACACGACGTCTCTTGTCTTGAGAACTGTCAATCAATAGTAACCATCATGGTGAGAAGATGCGCATATAATAATTGTTTATCCACCGATTACAACAAAGCACACATATTTCATAGATTTCCAAATGATGAAAACAGGTAGCAAAGCAACAATATAATTTACGTTATTACCCAGCAACCATCTTGATATATATACCCTTCTCCCTCTCTCACATTTGCGGGAGATACACAAAAGCAAGAGGGATTATCAATCGACAGCAGTTTAACCGGTAAAAATACATAGGCTCCTCGCTCACAGTTAATCACATACACGCAGATGCCAAGTAGATTTCCGCGGGTTATAGTGTAGTGCTATAATGCCATTGTTGACAATGACAACTTGACAAGCCGGGCGTAGAAGCGTGATAAGATAAACATTTGTTTATTTTTATTGAATTTATTCAAATAATTACATGCACATTATGCAATTATGCAAATTACTATATTACAATAGTGAATTAGTATATTTAGTGCGTTACATTATAAATGACTCCATAATAATCAGTAAAGTGAACTAATGGTGAAATGGACAACGGACATAATAAAAAATATTTGTGAAGTGATATTATGTAGCTGTTTCCGACTTTTCTGTAACATTTAATACATATAAAACAGAATATTTTTTACGTCATAGTGTTCGCAAATCTCCCGGTATAGAAAGATATAATCGTAAATATGTCGAACTCGTTAGTAGGTAAGTATTAAATTAATTCTGCGGGTCGACCCTAAGTATAAAACTCACACATCGACGTGTGTCCAGATAAATTGTTTCGTTTGTAGTAGTAGTAGGTATAAATGTTACTCTGAATCAATGGAGACTCATACCAGTGCGTATGATTTGATGAAAAAAATAATTTTTGAGTTTTAGTTCTAAGTATGGGGAATCCCCAAAATTTATTGCTTTTTTACTATTTTTGTGTGAAAATCTTAATGCGGTTCACAGAATACATCTACTTACCAAGTTTCAACAGTATAGTTCTTATAGTTTCGGAAAAAAGTGGCTGTGATGTACGGACGGACAGACAGACAGACAGACATGACGAATCCATAAGGGTTCTGTTTTTTGCCATTTGGATACGGAACCCTAAAAATATATTATTTATATTTTTTTATCATAGCTTAATAAAGATTATTATATTATTTTAGACATATTGCTTGATATTAACTTGGAAACAGGCGTGATAGTATGTAATGTATTGCTTGAAGTTGAAAGGGGTCAACTAAAGGCCATAAAAGCTTAAATATTTGTTTCAATTATTTAGCCAGAGTGTTCTTATGTTACTTTTAAAATGTTTTTTTACATCAGTAGTAATATACAAAAGTTAAGCCCGATTTTGGGCTCATCGTTAAAAAAATAAAACATAAACTAAAAATCTTGTCTATTTCGTCAGATTACATCATTTTAGGTTGGATCTCATCTATCATCAAGGAACAGCACATTCCTATGCCGCTATCCTTTTCTGTCGCTCAGAACAATAATTTGCTAGAGCGAGAGAGAGCGACACAACGCTGCGGTACGGCCGGTGCTAAAAAAAATCTTGACCACAATTGCAATGGCTAGATACTTGCTATTTATTTATCTAGATTACTTTGTGTGCTTCGTCCACCAGATAATACAGGGCCTAACAAAATATAATGAAACTATTTTAGTGGATTCAGTCCAAGATATTAAACAACTTTCCCAAAGGAACATATATCGAAATATTAAAAATATTTTTTGACTTGTCATTTACCATACAAACTCTAATATGGTAATTATATGGAGAGTATGGGAGGTAAGTTGTTCAGTATTATGGATTGAATATACACTTAAAATAGTTTCGGTGTAGTTTATTAGACGTAATGTATTATTTGATTTCTGATGCCGGAAACAGAAAGTAGTCTAGATCAAAGAAATTAATAACAATCTAGAATGACTACAAGAAATATGATAATCTAATCTTTGTATACTTACAGTGTGACACTAATGTCTTTGCCACGTTGTATAGCTTACTCAATCTGACACGAACTTTAAAAGTTTTTTTCCTCAATTGATAATTTGATAATTAATAGATAGGAACAAATTACACCCCAAACTTTAAACTTTATTATAGGATACTAACTCAACAAAAGTATATTTTATTTAATAATCAATACATAAACCGATAAACACCCAAGATCCAGGACTATTTGAAAAAGGCCATTTTCCAACTTGCCCTGGCTGGGGATCGATCCCAGAACCTCCGAATGACGGACTAGCGTGTTAATTAATACGCCTCGGAGGTCTTCAGTACATAATTTAATCTGTTAGAAAACTGCTTATAAGTGTCAAAATGATCTGGAGCCTTCGGGCACAGAAGACAGTAAGAATATATGTAATATTCTTACTGTACACAGAAGGCAGTAAGAATATTACAGAAGAACGGAAGACAGAACGGAATCTCCCAAGGCACGCGCAATATGCATCCCTATGCAGTGTTTGCCCGCTCTCGCCCCTCGACAAGGCGAGAACGGGGGAGAGGTGCGGGGACGGGAACGGGGACGCATACCGCGCGGGTCCTTAGGAGGTTCCGTTCTGTATGTAATAATACTCTTACTGTCTTCCGTGCGTCTGGAATAAGCTAACAAATAAAATACTATGTTCACGGATTTCAAGTCCGTGGACGTTGACTTTCAATTTTTTTTCTAAAAATCGGGATTGTAATTTTTTTTTAACCCTTATTTTTATTTTTTTATATCAAAATATAGCGTATTTCAAGAAACTAATTTGACTATTTTGTCATATTATGGCTTAGTTAAATTTTTATAAATTATAAAAATCATGTCAAAGACAGAGTCGCGTCTTATCAAAACAAACGTCCAAGCCCAAAACATATTTAAAAAAAAAACGCTAGTGTCATAGTAGTCTTTGTCAGAGTCAGTCAATGAATTCAGTTGACCATGATTGGCGGAAAGTTCTTTTCTTACTTACGATTGGCGGAAACGGTGACATTTGACGTTATTGTCAGTGACGGATAAATACCATAAAGGCGACTCGTATTTTTTAATGAATGGCTTCAGAGCTTAAACCGATACAGCCGCGGAGTAAGGTCAAACAAAGGTCATACGTTTGTTTGTAGAAATATCCAAAACCATTGATTATTTTGGCAAAAAAATGACCCACAACTGTTGATGAACTCTGTATCTCGAAAATAATGTATTTCTCTATCGATTCTCGTAATATTTTGCGAGCAGGTTCGATATAAATATGGGAAAAAAAATTTACATATGGAATTTATTTGCCGATTCAGTTTTTGGAAATTGTTCAAAATGGCGTGCCAAAAACGTCGACAAATATTAGATAAACTCGCGAGGACTTACAGTTCACTAAGCCTACTTTGTTATATTATCTTAAAATATACAGAACTCTCAATATTTTAGAGGTGTCGTCATCGGTCATTCAGTGGCGACTTGTCAAAATCCCAAACGGTGATATCTGTTGAACGCGCAACAGAGCGGAAGTGGAATAAATAATCAATAAAAGATTAGCCGACTTTAGAAAAGTTTAATTCTATCACGCGTTTATCCCTAATGGGTCAGACAAAGCCCTATGGATCTTGGTACCCTGGATAGACAGAAGTCTAGAGATGCAACGGATAGTGGTTCGGCTGGATAAAGAACACCGAATGTTCGGCCATCTGCCGAGTACCGGCCGCCGAACATTCGGCCGGCAATAGAACATCAAAATTTGACGTCTGTCCAGAATTTCCGCTACATCTGTTATTCTTAACCGGCCTAGTGTATGTATTATTGACAAGCTAAAACTATTATCTTCTCTCGTAGTAAGTATTTTACGATACGATCACTGACACCATCCTTGACAGGGTAAACAAATCTGTCGCAGGACCCCAAAAGCCACTTTTATGGCTCATTTTCATTGGACGTTTTTGGCTCGCATTCGGGGTGCGGGCTATTCATATTTTCCCGTCCCCAGATGTACACGACAAATTGGCCTCTTTGCCGCCCTTCTAATATCTACCGCCCTGGGCTCCAGCCTACTCGGCCTGCTGGTAAATCCGCCACTGGGTGCGGGAGATTTCGCCGCCGTCTTTATGTACATGTAGTCAGGCATACACATCGCAGACGGCGTAACGACCATTTAATTAACTTTCGTTGGTCGGTTGTTTATCATGATCAATGAAAATAAGCCATAAGGCGATCTCTATATGTGGTTATGGTGACCTCTTCGCCACTTCGACAAACTACAACCACAACATCGACCTCCAACACAGTTCACGAGAGGCATACGAGACGGCGTTGACATATCCTGCATCTCGATATCAAAGTTCCTGCGATTGTTTGCTTAAATACCATCTTCGATGATAATACTAAAATAAACGGGCAAGTGCGAGTCGGACTCGTACATGAAGGGTTCCGTACCACCGTACAATGTTTTAAAACGCTGAAGAAAAACGTTTCTTGTATGACGAGCCCCTTTAATTTTTAACTTTATCTTATTTTTTGTATATGTTGTTATAGTGGCCATAGTAATACAAAATCTGTGAAAATTTCAAGTATCTAGTTAATACCTTTATAAAGATCTGGTTAAAAACGCAGAAAAAACACGTTTTTTGTATGACGACCCCCTTTTAATTTTTAACTATTTTTTATTTTTAGTATTTGTTGTTATAGCGGCCACAGTAATACATAATCGGTGAAAATTTCAAGTGTCCAGCTATTACGGTTCAAGAGATAGCCCTGTGACAGACGGACAGACAGCGGAGTCTCAGTAATAGGGTCCCGTTTGCACCCTTTGGGTACGGAACCCTAAAAAACAATAATCAGAAATTGCCAAGTGGCTAAGCCATCGCCTATTTAGATAGATCCCCAAGATGACGCCCATTGACGCTTGATCGACTTCTACGGTCTTCGGTACGTCGGCAGCTAGAGAAGCAATTAGTACATTCAACGTATTTCATTTGCTCCCAGACCAGTAAAGAGGTATACATTTAAATTAAATATTTCCACAAATTGTTGAAATTTTTGTATCATCCGCGTCGGTATACCGAAATTATTTGCATGGCAATTACGATATTAAATTGCTAATAAACTATGAATAAAAGGGTTATCTACTGAACGTTTCCTGTTCCGGTGTTTGTTAGTATTTGGGCTTGTCGACATGGGTTTTAAAGAATTCGTAGGAATAAACGAATCTTTGATTAGCAAATGGTACTTTATACCGTGGAATGAAGAATGTCCAACAAATGGTAAAAATTAAATAAATGTGCTGTGTGAGTCATTCTTTATCAGCGCTCATGGTTACGTCTTCCCCTATAAAACGCTATATGCAGCGGTAGTATAGAGCTCCGATTAATGAATTTTTAACCGACTTCAAAAAAGGAGGTTATCAATTCGTCGGTAACTTTTTTATATATTTTCCCCGATTACTGAAGACGCCTGGACTGGATTGGAAAATTCTTATTTTGTTTGAAAGGATATACTTTCCAGGCGGTCCCATACATTTTTTTTTGTTAAAATCGGTTGTGTGGTGTGTGTTCTATTTATTTTGGTTTTTTGATTATTTTGCTTTACTGGTATTGAAGTCGGTTTTTGTTTTGAAAAAATATCAATAATTATTGAAACTTAGTTATATTTAGGCCCTTAATGTGTGTACCTTCTAGCTTCATCATAAGGTCCTGGATTATATCTAAGACCAGATTACTTGTCAAGACCTATGGTCACATATACAAAGAGTTTTGTTTCCATTATACGCGATATGAAAATTTTATAATTTTCCTTCAGAATCTTGGGTGTTTTTTTACACTTTTACTCCCCAGAAATTAAAAGATGATACTTGCAAACATAGTTAGAACATAGAACAGAAATTTAAATGGTTCGTTATATGCAGGTGGAGCCGTGGAACTCTGTGCGCGTGACGCTGTCTGTGCCGCGCGCAGCAGCGGCGCGGCTGCGTGCGCTGGCCGCGGCCGGCGCGCCGCAATTGCGTGCGCTCGGCATCCTTTCCGTGCAACTCGACGGAGACGCGGCAGTGTCGCTGCGGCTGCAGCATGGCACTGAGTTACGAATTAATACAGACGCCGACGGTGAGTACTGCATTTAAGTCCACATTGTACACCAAGCACGGTGTGTACAGTTTCATTTAACACCGTTTATACTCCTCACTTTTGTGTTGGGTGGTAGAGTAGGATACTTCATGCAGTATCGCTGTTTCCACTCAACACACAAGTGAGGAGAGTAATGCGGTATTAAATGAAATTCTATAACTTTGTGTTTAATGGCAGGTTTCTTAAACTTTACACAAACATATCTACATCGTGGTAATGAAAGAACGCAAAACGTCTCAGATGGTACCTCAGCCTATGTAACTGAACAACTTTTGTTCAACAACTTTCACGAAAACCAAAAAAAAATTCTGATTTGCATACAAATTGACTCATCAGCTGATCAGTTTGTATGAAAATAATTTTTTTTTTAGTTTGCAGCAGTGGTCGTTCTGAAACGTTAGTAGCTTTTGCACTAAAAATAATTTAAAAATAATGAACTTCGAATCAAATGAGTGATATATTTAGCGAACATTGAATAAAAAATTGAACCGTGGTAAATGGCATTCATTGAGAGAGGCTTATTCCGAGTAATGGGATGGGAGGTTCAAGACTGTAAATGATGATGATGAATAAAACATGTTGACTTTGACTAATTTTGTGTCAATATTTCAGACGCAAGCACGTCCCGGTCACAACAGAACGCCGAGCTCCTCTCGAACCTGGGCGGCATCGGGCGCCTCCTGGACGAGGGCGCGTCCACCAGCGCGGCCGAGCCCGCCGCCCCGCCGCGGGACAACTTCAAGTCGCCCAACACGGTGTGCCCCATGGACGGCAAGATCCCGCAGAACATCCCCACCCCGCCCGCCGACAGATGCGAGTACCCGTTCGGCAGTATGACCCACGCTAGGGTCATACACCGCAAGGAGAATACGCTTGGTGAGTCTTTTTATTTTACTTTGTTTAATTTATACTCTATTTCTAGAACTTTTTGGATTTTCTGTACTAGCGTGAAATTTAAGGTGAATACCATGCAGAAGTGGCGCCCTCATTTGAAATATATATCAGGCACTAGATAGCCCTTTAAATATTTTTATGAACTACCAATAAAAAAATATTTAGTCCTAGATGGACCACCAATAATAGATTCAACGGCAGTTCATAAATAATATAAAGAGCAATCTAGTGCCAAACTTTTTTCACCATGTTTACGTTTAAACAATTTATTTTAAATGAGGGCGCCACTTGTGATGGTATTTACCTCAATAATACCGCGCGTAATATATCATAATCATGAACATAAGTTTTTCTGAGTAATATAATTCTTCATTTCGTAAAAACATATTAAAATAGTGACAACTAAAAATGCAACGTAAAACTAACAAGTTAAAATTTAAAAACTTTGCTATGCGATGGGAATAGTTAATCAAAATTAAAAGCACACATTTTTTTACGTTCCTCGGTGCATAATGTATTGGTTTTTTTTTAGGTCTGAGCGGTCCGTCGAGCTCGATACGTCCGTCGTCGTCAGAAGTGTTCGTGCGGCCGTCGACATCTTCATTCCCCGGGCCGCCGCCGCCGTACCCGCAGGCGTCGCCGCCCGCTGCGCCACCCGCCGCGCCGCTTAACGCCCCGCCCGCCGCGCCGCCCACCGTGGCCATGTCGTCGCCGCTGCTTGTCAACCTTCTGCAGAACGACGCGCCCGCGCCGCAGCCGAGGCCCAAGCCGCCGCATCCCGCCAAGTTAGATAGACTGGACGACGGACAGGTGAGCTGTCACTCTAGCTACCTACCATCTGAATTAGGCGATTTGCTAATAACTAGCAAGCTGCTATCTTATTCTATTTGCTCTAGGAATTTTCTGCATAGTCTGATTTTGAAACATAGGCGTACCGAGGGGGGATCTGGGGTACACCCCCCCCCCAAAATACAGACTGCGGTCTTTTAAAAAATATGTTTTTGTATCTGTGTTCTCTCTTGTGTACAACAGAGCTTTATAAACAAACAAACGAAGAAATAAACGCATTTTTCATTTTCATTTCTAATCCTACAATATCTTGTTACAGGTGGAGCTTGCAGTAGGCCGCGCGTCCTTCGAGTACCGAGCCCGTCCCCCCCTGTCCCCCTCGCCGTCGCTGCCCCCACCCCGCGCGGCCCCCCCTCGCCCCCCCGCGGGCTACGTGCGCCGCGCGTTACCTGTAGCCCGCCCGGCGTCACCTGCGGCGGCGCCAGTGTATCGAGCACCCGCACCTAACGCCACGATTATGACGAGGGCCAGGTTTCCACCGCCAGGTAATCTCTTGTTTACCAGTAAATAACGTGTAACAAAATATACTGAAAGTATTTTTAGAGTGAATTCAACCCATGATACTGAACAACTTTCCCCAAGGAACATATATCGAAATATGAATAATGATTTTTTTGCTTACCTTTATTGTAACTTTGTTCAGGTTAAGTTGTATAGGAGGCCAAAATTATTTTTAATTTTACGAAATAGTTCCTTGGGGAATGCCGTTTATACGTGCGTGGGTACTACTCTGCGGCCAGTTTCTCAGTTAGGTACATACTTCTTAATTAAATCAAATGAAATCAAATATCTTTATTGTGGAGCACAGGTTACAAAAGATCTTAAAATATATAAAAGTTACCACGGTGTGTTACCACTTAAGGAAGGATTTCTTCAGTGGCCCGTTATGCTTCGTAGATGAGCAAAGAGGTGGTGACTAAAATGATGGTATACAGGCTGACTTTTTATCCACCTGCTAAGTTTTTGGAGTAAGTTCAGTCCATGATACTGAACTAATTTCTATAAAAAAGTTACTAAAAATCGAAAAAAAATCTTCGTCCTCGCATACAAATCAGAGCTCAGCCAAACGGATTTTGTATGGGAGGATAATTTTTTTTTTTTCGATTTTTAATATCTTTTTATAGAAAGTAGTTCAGTATCATGGAATGAACTTGCTACAAAAATTTTGCAGGTGGATAGAAAGTCAGCCTGCATATCGTGCTAGTAACGTGATTCCACTGCTAGATATAGTTAGGCCTATACATATATAGTACTTGAACTGGCTTGAACATTTTCCATTCTCAGTGACTTGCTGGTCCGA
Organism: Acrobasis repandana; assembly: GCA_963576875.1. Classification (NCBI taxonomy): domain Eukaryota; kingdom Metazoa; phylum Arthropoda; class Insecta; order Lepidoptera; family Pyralidae; genus Acrobasis; species Acrobasis repandana. The sequence continues at coordinate 10,148,624 of OY756238.1, forward strand.
AATGTAAGAGTATTACCTATTTTCCCATTCATTTCTTACCTTTATCTTTTTCCAGGGTTCCCATCAGAGCCGCCTCCGTACCGGGCAGTTGGCACACCGGGCACCCCGATGCCCAGCGCGACGGGCACCCCGTCCCCGGGCCCGCCGGGCCCCGCGGGCTCCATCAACCCCATGGCCGCCAACCGGGCCCGTCCCCCGCTGCCCATGCCCCGCGCCCCGCAGCCTCGCTTCACGGCGGAAGATCTGCAAGTGCTACTTCCACCGTCCACCACGAGTATGGACCAGAAGACGAGGTCCAGGTTTCAAGTAAGTATATTCTCTGTTTAACCTCTCGTCACCGCCCACATTTGGCCGCTCGAACACAGACGAGTCCCAACCTTATTACATTTACATAAAAATTGGTTGTTCCTTGTCAAAAAACTATATAGCGAAATATAATCGAGCACATGAAATGATGTCATCAAAAGTATATTTAAGTAGGCGGTACTTATTGTCTTAAAACTACATCTTTTTCTGCCAATGTCGTTACTTCACGCCTATTGTTGGATAATTTAGCAGCTGCGGTATCAAGCTGCGTCATAATGGACTTTGGCTGGCAGTTGTCACAACATTCATGATAAGAAGTTGTCATGTGACAGTCTTCTATACTAACTTTTATACTAAAATAAAGAGATAAGATTTGAAAAACTGACATTTGACCTTTAAAACTAATGTAATTTCAACCTGTTCCAGGAATTCCAATGGTTTCAACAGCAGTATATCGCCAACCAGCGGGCGGCGTCCCAACCCGACTGGAACGAGCCCTACCGGGACACGCTGGATCTGCCCGACTTGCCCGACAACTGCGACCTCGACCAGCTGCTGCCCACCCTGGGCGGGGACCTCAACCTCGACGACACCACCCTGTCAGCCATCTCGGAGCTTGATTCCAACAAACTAGACCAAATATACGACGCGAAAGATGGCAACACCAGCGAACAGCAAACGCCAGATTCCCTGCTCCAAGAAATCACCGGAGTCCAATACAATACCAGTAATGCGACGGTGAATGGACCGTATCCCGATACGAGAGTCACGGAGCAAAGTCAGACTACTACGAGTCAAGATGTGCCTTCAAAAAATTCGTTCACGAGCGAATCCAACTTCATGCCTCCACCGCCCGTTCCGCAACAGTCCACGTCGAAAACTTTTCAGAATAGTAATCTTGCGAATAGTTCTCCTAATACAAATACCTCTAACCTAACAAACACGTCGACGAATCTAACGAATACGTCGACGAATCTAACTAACGCGTCGACGAATCGAACGAACACGTCGACGAATCTTACAAATACGTCGACGAATCTTGCGCATACTTCACCCAATCTTTCACATACGTCACCAAATCTTTCACATATGTCACCGAATCTTGCACATATGTCACCGAATCTTGCACATACGTCACCGAATCTTGCACATCCGTCGCCTAACCGGGTGAATACATCTTCGAATCACGCGGCGCCATTCAAATCGACGGTCAATGCATACTCGAGTATGAACGACCGGAGTCATGTTCAAACATCAATGCCGCCGCCTATGAGGCTACCGGTCCGAGCGACTACTTCCGTTGCCACGGCAACTGTCGGCTCACAAGCGACAGCGCGAGAAATCGAGGAGCAAAGCAAGCAGTACCTGATCAAAACTCTCATGAGAGACGACGATATACCACCCCCTAAAGAACAGGAGAAGAAAGAAGAAATAACCGTCGCAAGTTGTAAAGTCAAAGAAAATTCTACTGAAACTATACCGTCCGCGCCAGAAGTGTTCGGTATTGCCAAGTCGACCATCATCGAGGATGATACCAAAAGGGAAGAGGACGCCAAGAAAAGAGTCCTAAAGAAGGAAAAAGATGAAAAATTATTGCTGAAGGGCGGCAACCCTAAGGCTGGTGCTAAAGAAAAGCCGGCGACGCTGAAAGACAAGATCGTGAAAGACGCGAAGAAGGCGTATCAGAGACCGCAACTCCCCAAACCGGCCCCTTTGGTAAACGAAGTCCCCAAGTCGCCTCCCGGAGAAAAAGAGTCCATAAAACTAAGGCTGAAATTGGATAAAAACGACCCTGTCTACAAAGCTGACGTAAGCTTCGTCAACCAACAACCGAAAGGCGAAAAACCAACCGAAGGCGAACCTCGCGTTCCACCTCTACATATCAGCATCAGGGGCCCAAACTCAGCGGTTATAAAAAACTCAAAGAAAGAGAAAAAGAAGTTCAGTCCGGGGGACTTGCATTCGAAGAAAATCAAAATCAGAAAAGCTATAGAGGGAGAAGAAAAGCATCGGAGAGATTCGGAAGAGTCGTCGAAATCCGATAGCACTGAGAACAAGACTGAAGAGTATTTAGTCAAGAGCATAAAGCTGAACAATCACTATGAGGGTGATGCGGTCAAAACGGAAATAACGGGTGATAACAACGTCGTATACAGAATGAAAAGTATATCCAAAACAGCGCATATAGTCACTAAAGCACATGATTATAAGCTTAACAACAAACTCCCGTTAGACATGAAGGTCAAGAAGAAATCCAAATTACTAAATGACGGGAAAGTGACAGAAAAAGAGCGGGATAAAGAATGGAGAAACGATTTGCTAGAAAAGGAAGGGAAGTACGCACAGAATGAAGGTTACAGAGAGCCAAATAACCATGAAGCGAAGAAAAAGTTACCAACTAAAGTAGATATTTGTGATAAGTCCAGTGAAGGGAAGTCAGTGCAATTGGAAGAGAGTGTTAGCAGTGCTAGTGAATTGGACAACCGGTTGCTCAAGTGTTACGAACGGACGCTAAGCGATGATGACAATAAACTCAAACGGACGCTCACCGAAAGTGCTATTACCTCACCCAATGGACTGCTCACCTCTGATAAGAAGAGAAAGACCAGCCATAGTTCCTGTACAGGTAAGTTTATTGATAGAACTAAGATAAAATACATATGTACATACATAACATACACTATCATGTCTATCCCTAATGGGGCAGATATAGCATTTTGGGTCTTGCAGCTAAGCAGACAGAATCCAGAGCCCAGGGCCGAAAGGCCTAAATGCCACAAAAAGGAATCAAAATAGTGATGGATAGTTGTCGCATCGCCTATTAACATGATTTTCCATTTCCTAAATCGGCCACTTGGGCTTCCCAAAAACTAATTTTATTCACCTGTATTATTAGTATTAAAAGTAAAAAAACAGGTAAGTCTATCAGTGTTTCGCTAAGCATAGAGGCATGATGTGTAGATTTTTACATAGAAAGACAAAAGACAGATCAATGCTCGTGTCAGACCCTATGCGGGTTCAACAGAAAGATTAACGACATAGTCACAATGAGTGAGAAATCATCAACATTTCAGCTGTGGTTGGCTTATTGTTTTGCATCTAGAGTCATTCAAAATTGGCGTACATAATATGCTGTTGTAAATGCCCATGTGTCTATAAATCACATGTGGAGTAGTTCGGTCTTAAACTGCGTTCAGCGGAAACCTGCGACAGTTTCTAGTCCCTCAGTGTCAGAAACCCTATGCGCGACAGATATCTCTATCTCTGTCGCATGTAGGGTTTCTGACAGAAATAGACAGATGTAGTGAGATGTTTTGCGGACTGTAGTGGGGCATGTTTAGGCGTACACCGATGATATCGTGCATAATATATTTTTTATCTAAATTGATAAAAGGTGAAGACAAATTTTTCGCCTCGAGTGAAATTCGAATTCACGCCACGTGACTTGGAATCACTCTGACGAATTTCCTCATCACATTACATATTAATTGTATACTCCCGTATTTGAACCCAATCCTCTCATGCTTTTGAAAATCAACTTTTCCACCGCTCTGGATGGTAACTGGTCCAAAGGCTGTCCATAGCAATTCAAAGATGTAATGCGGCAAGCATAATGGGAACCTTTGAGCCGGGTACAAGATACAATTCGGGGTGGTATTTTTGACTGATTTATTTCAATAGGGTATATTCATGTCTTTTTTTTATTTTTTTAAATGATTCTTTACGTTATTATATAAACGGAAAAAAATATCACACTCACAAAATATTATTAAATAAGCTTAAAAAAAATAATTAAAACTACTATCATTTTCGGACGACTTAAACGCGGTGCCATTTTGCGCTTTTATTCTATGACGTCACCGCACACTGTCAATGTCAGTGTCAATGGAAAAAGAAAAACAAAAAATAGTAGTACCATATTTTAGGTTATAATTAATTGATTGACTTGTCTAATAAGTATAAAACTGAGAAAAAAAGAAATTTATCAAATATATATAAATTATTGACCTCACGGCTTTTAATCCTCTGAGTTCAAAGGATGTAAAATTGGAATTACTTGCGAAGTACGAAGTCATCATAAACACATCAATTTTAGGCAGATTATCTGACTGTATCTGCCACAACAAAACCGCTTTCAATCATTTTAGCAAGTCGTTTTTCACCAGGGGTCAGACTTTCAGCTAATAATTCTCAAAAAACACTAATAATTTAGCAAAACATTGAAATCCAACAATCATACAAATTACAAACAACAGACAGTGACAGATTTTCCTTCTTTCTAATTTGTGGTTGACAGTACAGACTATTTAGAAAATTCAGTTTGACAGTGTTTGGTGTCGTCACGTTTCGTTCCTCCAATAGCGTTGCGTTTTGGAAATTTGCGAGGGAATTTGAAATTTACAACTTTTAAATCATTAATTTCTCAATGGAAACATGTTAAATTGAAAAAATATATATATGGGTATTTTTCTTTAGCAATAAAGTTTACACATAATTTTTTTTGTTCGTTTCTGAATCATATTGCATGCATATTGTCTATTGACGAAACTATTGTGAATTTTGTATTAATTTTTTTCAATTAATAAATGACTGGATTTTTCTTCACATATTATTAATTTATATATTTTTCCGAGTATATTCTAATGCCATTTAAATCAACAAAATGATGTGTAAAGTTCCAGATCCGCCCGGGTCAACGAACGTGGGCACCATTCCCGCCTGCACGGAGTCCCCACCGCGCTCCGGGGCCGCCTCCCCGCGCCGCCGCGAGCGGCCCAAGGACAAGTCCTACTGCAAGCTGGTGGCCGAGCGCGCGCGCCCCGACGACAAGTTCGGGAACCGCTCGCCCAACTCGCAGGCCCAGGGGGAGGACTCTGGGATCGAGTCCATGGACGCCTTGTCAGAGAAGTCCCCCAACCAGGCCAGCCAGTCCCCTCCTGGCCCGCAAAGGAAAGAACGGCTCGACATGCCACGGTCGACGAGCCCGGCCTCCGTTCAGAGGATAATAGGAGTCATAGAACAGCCTCCCCCTTCCGATGAACTGCTAGAACGACTGTCGCTATCTAATAGTCGACCCCCGTACGACCCCGGCCCCCCGGACATAGACGATCTCGGGGACATAGAGGCGGCGTTGGCGGAAATGCACGGGGATCACGTCAACGGTGACGATGCTCCCAGAAGACCACCGGAAACCGAAAGAAAGGACGCGAAAAGAGAAGCGACGCCCATTCTAAGAGAAGATGACAAGCAGAGTCAGTTGGAAAGGCTAGATTCTGATGCACCTGCGGAGCGGAAAGAGGAGTTAAAAGAAGAGAAGGAATCCCCTAAGAAGGAGGACTTCGATCCTCTGCCGAGCAGAAAGTCGCCACCGCTCTACACCTACTCGAATCAGGAGAAAAGTGCGCAGGAAACGGAAGCCAAAGAAGAGAAGTCTTCGGCGCCAGCCAACGGGGAAACAGATGAGCATCGGACGGAAGAAGCGAAATCTGAGCCGAAAATAGAAAGGATACCGCTCCAAGCGGACTTTCCCGATAAGAGCTTACTCGAGCAACTTCTCATAGAGATCCCCACGCAAGACTACGCGGGGAGAAGGCCCGAGTCTCCTTCTCCGTCGGCGCTGGAAAGAGTCGCACGGAGCAGCGTCAGGACCAGATCGAGTAGCAAAATGAACAGCCCCGCCGATGGACCGAAGACGCCTCGACTAAGCCCTGGAGTCGTGAAATTAGAACGATCGGACTCTCGGTCGGATTCCCCGGCGAACCAACCGAGGAATTGCTTACGAGGCGGTTCGGTCGACAAGACGAGTCCGAAAACTGCGACACCAGTAGTTCCGACGACCGTCAAAGCCGCTCCGGGAGCGAAGCGGAAACGACGCGAGTCGGAAAGCTCCGGGGCGTCACTAATAAGCGAAGAAGGTTTATCGCCGGCGGGGCGGCCGAGGAAGAAGGCGAGGAAAGTGGACGGCAAGCCTGCAAGCTTACCCGTGCCAGCGGTGCCGGGGAAGACAAAGAAAGACTCGGACAGTGATAGTGACGAGCCGTTGATTTGTAAAGTGCGGGGGAAGACGCCGAAGCCTGTGAAGGCGGTTAAACCGGTGGTGCCTAAGGGAGTGGAGACGGGCGTGGGCACTCGGCGGTCGGTGCGGTACGGCGCGCCTGGCTCGCTGCCCGCGGCGCTGCCCGCTACCGCCGTCCCCGCTCCGCCCGCCGCCACGCCCACGCCGCCACCCGCAGCCCCGCCCGTCAGGAGGAAGACGAGGAGTGCTGGTGAGTTGGTTGACATTGTAAAGCCTTGATTATTTATGTTATATTCTTCCTAGGGTTAAACTAGGTGATGTGATCGAATCAGAAATGGGGAGGTTCGTAGAAGAAAGGTCACTGATATAATAGTGTATGTATTAGCTTCTTGAACTGGCAATGGGCGAGACATATAGCGCAGTGAATTGATGGCTACTGGAGCAGTGAGGGGCAGCTTAGGACCTATTGTATTTTAAAATAGTAGGTTTTCGATCTGCCATTTTGGAATGTTTGAGGGAGACATATGTCAATTTGTGGAAGTCTTTGCATTTAAGAGCTACACTTGTCAGTTGAGTGCTCTGGTTTAAGACGTTTATTTCTCATAAAGAATTACATTCGCTTAACATGAGAAATTTTACATTATTTTATATACTTAATAAAATAAAAGTGAGCATACAAAGTCTTTTATAAAAAGGCGGTATGTAAAAAATAAAAAATATAAAGTGCACTAAGTGACTAACTACTATCGATGTCGAGCGTTGCAGATGCAAAGATGTTTCGTTACTAGATGCGGCATATTGTCAGTAGTTATCTTACGAGAGCGGGGTTTCCTTGAATGTGAGATTTTACCAATTTTTTGAAAAATGTGTTCGTTTGAACTTCTCTTATGTCCAACGGAAGCCTATTATAAATCTGTGCTCCTTCAAACAGCAATGTTTTTTTACCATAGTTTGTTCTGGGAGAAATTAGGCATAAGTTGTTAGCACGGCGCGTTAGTTTCCTATGTACTTGTGAGTGTTTTTTGAAAGTAATGTTACAATGGATGTCCTTTGTTAAAATTTTTTGAATCAATATACAAGTGTTATATATGTATGTTTGTTTGACACTCATTATTTTTGTTTTAGAATATACTATAGGTGTAGGAGTTAAAAAGTCGTAATGAAAGAGTACTTTAATAAGTTTGTTTTGAGCTACTTGAATTTTGTTTAAATGTGACTTCGCAGTAGTTCCCCATATTTCTACTAGGTAATCTAAGTGAGGTTTAATAAAAGAATTATAAATAGTATACTTAATTTTCCGGGGAAGACACCGTGCAATTCCCCTTGTCAGTCCCATAAGAGAGTTTATTTTCTTACGAAGTGTTTCAATGTGTGGTTCCCATGAAAGATAGTTATCTAAGGTCAGACCGAGGTATTTTTCACTTTTAATTTTGTTAATTATTTGATCGTTAATTTTAAGTGGTTCATGATTGTCTAATTTTTTGTTTTTTGCTGCAAAGACTATATAATTTGTTTTTTTCGTATTTATTGTTAACAGATTACATTGAAACCACACATTAAGCTTATTCAAGTCATTTTGTGCTAATTCGACTATGTTATTTAAAGACTTTCCAAAGTAAAATATACTTGTATCATCCGCATATAGGTTAACATCACCTTGCAATCCAAGATCTTGTATATTATTAATATAGATCAGGAATAAAAGGGGTCCCAAAATCGATCCTTGGGGAACTCCGCAGGTTATTAGAGCAGGATCACTCTGATGGTGTCCAATCTTTACTATTTGGTAACGATTTTCTAGATATGACTGAAAAATTTTCAGTACATTCCCCGCTAGGCCAACACTAGCCAGCTTCCGGAGAAGGATTTTATGGCTGACTGTATCAAAGGCCTTTTTTAGGTCGATGAATATTCCAAGCGCTATGTTTTTTTTGTCAATGTTAAGCTTAATCTTTGATACAAGGTCTACTGTAGCGGAAAGAGTATTCGATTTTGGTCGAAAACCGTATTGTTTATTGTAGAGAAACGATATAGAATCTAGATAGGCTTCAAGACGATTGTAGATAATCCTCTCAAGGACTTTGGACAGCACTGGCAAAACAGAAATAGGACGATAGTTACCGGCTTCAGCTTTGCTGCCAGATTTAAAAATAGGGCTTACTTTGGCTAATTTAAGACTATCCGGGAAAATACCAGCAATCAAGCAATCATTCAAACATTTTGTTAAATCTACAATTATTAGCTTTTTTATACATTTAAGTGCTCTTGTGGTTACTTCGTCAAGACCAGCAGCTGTGTTAGGGTTCAGATTATCAATTATTTTGTCTACCTCTTCAACCGTAGCAGGGGTAAATTCACTAAAACAGTTCGAATATGCACGCGATGGTAATTTGTGTACATAATTGTTATGAAATTTTTGCGGAATTTCCTGAGCCAGAGACGTGCCAATGCTCGAAAAGTACTGATTAAAATATTCGCATATCTTTTTTGGGTCGGTAACTACGCCATCAGGAGTAATTATACTTGAAGGAGTACTGATTTCTCTAACTTTGTTATTGGATAGACTATTTATTAGATTCCACATTTTTAGGGGTTTATTGTGGCACCTGTCAAAAGCTTTGTGATAGTACTGACACTTTGCCGCTTGAATATTCTCTGATACTTTGTTTCTAAAGGCTTTAAACTTTTCTTCAGCTGAGGTGTTGTGAGGATCATTTTTATATTTTTGCCATAAAGCGTTTCTTTTACTGATGTCGTCCAGTATATCCTTTCTTATCCAATCGCTTCTAGGTGGGTTTAATTTTTTTCTCTTCTTTACTTTGCTTCTTGTTATACAGTTGACTATTGTATCTTGTAACTCTTGGAGATCCGATATATCTTTCTCTTTTGTTTCCGCCACTTCTTTTAAGAGCTTCTCATAGTCTAATACATTGATGGTAGCAATTTGAGAAGGGTCTGGTTTGTATTTGTCAATTTCTAAGTATAGTTGTTTATGATCTGCCATAGGTGAATTTATTACAGTCAGGTGAAAAGTATGGGCATTTAAGTTTGTGCAGGCATGATCTAGAATGCTTTTTTTGGTCGATGTATCCCGTGTGCTATATGGTAATTCCACTTTGTTCAAGGCTATGCATCTACACTCCTTCAGCATATCAATATAGTCCTGACTTGGTTTATCAGGGAAAAGCAAGTCAAAATTAAAATCTCCAAGGACAATATATCTTTTCTTGCTATGAAGTTGTGATGAGTAAGTTTCTAAGAAATGAGCCACTTTTTTCCTGTTTGGCTTGTAAACTGCACCAACATCAAGATTAAACTTTTCTAAATGAATCCAAAGAAAATGATTGCCGTTCATACTTTGACTTTCAATTAGATTATGCTTCAGATAACTACGGATGAATATTGATACACCCCCACCTTTCGAGGCAGATCGATAGTTGTAATAGTGTGAAAACCCGGGAAGAACAAGTAGCCTTGCATCCTCTTCAGATTTGATCCAGGTCTCAGTAATTATTACAATGTGTATTGTGTGATTAAACGATTCTATAATACATTTTAATTCATCAAATCTTCCTTTCTTCATAATACTTTTTGCGTTTGCATAAAATAACTTTAAGGATCCTTTCGTCGTAACAAGGTCTGAGTAATTACTTGTGAGTTGGTAAGATATTCTGTTTCCATTTATGATTTCATATTTCCGTGTTTGCCGGAGCGATTGGAGTTTTTTGCTGATCCCTGTGTTATTTTAGGTACTCCCTTAATATACCTTATAGTGATGTTCTGCTCGCCATTTAAGGTTCGAGTTTTGAGTTCTTCCTTAAGTTTCTCTATGTGCACCTGTTGCATGGGTGTTTGGTCAGAGTATATACCAACTCCATCCAAGGATACGTTTTTCTTGTTGCGAAGTATCTGAATGGCTGTCTCCCGGGTGGCAAAGCATACTTTGATCGGTCTACATTTCGTTACATCATATTTGCCAAGACGAAATAACTTTACAGGTTCTGGAGCATCATTATATATTTTTTTGATAATTTTAACAACTTTGATTTTTTCTGAGTATAATCTGTCTTTGACCTCGTCAAATCAGATTCCGCGAGTCCTCTTATAATTATGTTATTTTCACGATCGGTGCGATCTCGCAATTCCATTATAATGGCTTCGTTGTTGTTTATAGAAGCCGGAGTAGAAGCATTTTCTTTTGCAAGTTGGAAGTCTAATTTCATTGATTCAATTTTATTATCAGAGAGCTTCAATGAATTGGTGAGGTCTTGCAATTCTGTTTTTATAGAATTTTGTTCCGCTATGAGATTTGCAGTTGTAGCTTTAATATCATTCATTTGTTCTCGCATGCATGATACGTCTTCACATATTTTTTGTATATTATCTTTTTGACTAGTGGTTGATTCTATGAGAAAAGTCATCATTTTGTCCATTTTTTCGCGGATATCGCTTAATTCTTTTTTAATTTCAGAATCTTCTTCCCGTTCTTTCCTCTTTCTATTAATGGATTGTGGTAGTGAATCGTTGTCTTAATTATACTGTATCAAGACAACGATTCACTACCACAATGACTTGCTAAATTATTTAGGGAACCGCTATGTAGACTCGAAGTGGCGCTTCCAGAGGGTGAGCGTATCACATTCATATTGATCTGCGGTATGACTCAGTACTTGTGCGCTCGTAACACGCCGTACTCACGTGGATCGCTTCGTAGATACCTCCGAACAGGTGCAAAGAGTAATGTGTCGTCCCGTCCTTTTCACTCGCACCAGGGTGGGAGGCGAAGTTCGCCGATCGAGCGGAGTTGCGCAGGAGCAAGCAATCACAATGACCAACTGACTTTTTTGTAATAATGAAATTTAGACATCGATGTTTAGGTTTAAATTTAGTCGTGATGATTTAGTATTTAAATTTAAATATAATTGTACACGTCCGCTTCGTACGCTCACTGGTCGCGAGTGCTTTCCAGAAGAAAGCTAAGAACATAGCGAAAGAAATACATACAGAAAACACTACAGTGGAAGTCATGCGGCTAAAATGTGATACTTTCAACAGTGAAAGTAAAGGACTCTAAAATGCAATTTAGCAAAATTTTCTTATAAATGTCGGTATGGTTGTTACATGTAGCGTTAGTTACTACGTGGACAACTTGTTAACGCACACCTGCTTATCGTAAATCTGTGGGATTTACCTACCTCATGAACATCATCATCATCGTCCTCACGTATTCCCGGTTGCATCCTCAGCAGTAACGCTTCAGAGCCCAGGATCCGCTACCTACCCTAGGTGATTTGATGAGGTTACTGATTTTTACACAAAGTGACTGCCATCTGACCTCCGCAACCCAAAGGGTAGACTAGAACCAATACTAGGATCTAGGACCCACTGCTTTACGCGCCTTCTTAAGAACAGAATCATTTTGTTTTTCGGATAATCAGGCGATTCAAGCCGGTAATATCCTAACCAGACTGGTAACACCTTTTCACAAAGTATGCTTCCCAGTGGGATTTGAACCCATGAACTCCGGATCACATGACAAACGCCTTGACCACTGGACCACGGAGGCAGTCCACTTACCTGACGGAAATATCCTTTATTGAAATAAGGACAGATCCGAAAATATTATGGTATTAATGATGACCCGTATTTCCAGTGGGCGAAGGCGCCCCGGCCGCCAGCGCAGTGCGCAGACGGCGCGCCTCCCGCGACGGCAAGTGACAGCGGCGGCGCGCGGAGTGCCCGGCGCCCGCGCTGCTGCTGCTGCCGCTGCTCCCGACAGACTGACCTCCGCCCGACGCCCGCCCCGCCCCGCACTCCCCGCACGCCCCGCCCGCCCCGCCCGCCGTCACTAGAGACACGCTGCTGCGCTGGCTCTATGGCGACGATGGTTGAAGTTTCAACATGGAGCTGTGTGCGACTAAATCGAATTGGTATTCACTATTCTATTTATTTTATTAAAACGTGAGGTAAATGCATAATTAATTAATTTAAGCCGGTTGACTTGCGTGATATAGTCGGAAAAGGCCGACCAGGTTTCGATCGATTTAGACGATCATTTCAAGGCGAGTGCCAGCAGCGACACGACGATGTCCCGCTCGGCACTCTGAGCTGAGCGGATAGCGACATCGTCGTGTTTAAATTAATTAACTATTCTATTTGTTGATCGGTTTATTTGAAGGTTTTCAAAGGTATATGCGGTCAAAACTGTGTTGAACCAAGACATTCGTATTTAAATTAAATTATAATGAACTTTATTTGCAATGAGTTAAAGTATATTTTTGAACGTATATAGCAAAGAAATCTAAATATTTTATAGCAGTTTCAATTTCAGATGCAATATCGTGCGATATTTTTTTATAAAACAACTAGCATGGATTCCATTAGTAAACATTTCCTAAATGAACATATAACTATGATTTTTAGTGATTCATATTTCACACCCTTACGGTGGGGTTGGTTAGATTTGCAGAGCCTGTGCTAAATAGACTTAAATACATTACGCGTAAATATCAACGCAGATTGCCCATATTTGAGACTATTTAGTATTTCATCTAAGATCTAGAGGATGTAAGCAAACTATAGGGCTCTTGAGGTTGCCCTTTACTGAAGTAACAACATATTCAATTACCAACTTCACGCTACAGACAAGAAACATTTTAACTAAATGAACTTTTTTGGAACACGCTGTATGTTGTATAAGATCACGTCGCACGATTTTTCATCATTACATTACATATAGAGAGCGAACGCGACCGATATTAAACATTGGTTTTGTTAAAAAATTATAATAAATCGAACAAACTTACTTCATTCGCGGAAATGTCCAAGAATATTAGGTTGTTTTCGTTTTATGGAATCTCAAAATTTATAAATTATTGAAAATCGTGCATTAAATGAGCGAAGTAATAAACGCAAATGTTAAATTGCAACGATAATTTTTTTGAATCAATATTTAAAATTTAATAAGATATAAGCACATATTGGAAAGTTTGAAAAAGTCTTTAATGTATATTTTGACTAAATTATATTAATTTAATATAAAGAAGTGACCAATCTTTTCAATTTCGCAATCGGCCGTTCGCTAGTTCAAAATCGAATATCATGCAGTCTTCATTTATATTTTGTGCATAAATCCAAATGTTCGTAGTAGGTACTGGTAAGGTCACGGCTTGGAAACGAAGTTGCGCGGTGAGCGGTAATTATGTGCGTGTCACTACTACAAAAATAAAAAAAACATTTTTTTTGAGCGGTAGTGATTTGCTTGATTTACTAATGCCAATCAAAAAATTGTTAGAGTGAGGCAAGTGAAACAAACTCGCACCGCGCTATGTCGTATAAATCGGTTCCAATTTTGTAATGCAATATTTAAAATTAATGAGAAATCATGTATTTTTATAATTTCTTACCAATACCTACGTTATTGTAGCGTGTAACGGAACGCGACACTGTTGTTTTTGACGTTTTTTAATTTTATTTAGTGAACAAATCATGTTACCATTCACTATAACTCGACTTATTGTAAGTTTTATCAAGTAATCGAGTAACATTATGGGTTTAGTTTATTTACACGATTCTGATTTCGAGCAGCAAAATTTACATACAAAAAATAAGTTTTGAGTTGTACTGTGTTACATATATTTTACTGTGGCAAGATTATAGATTGATTACATATTAAAACCCGACCACGATAACACGGCGCATTGTCAATGTCAAACGGCCATTTTATGTCGCCATCTTTGAACAATTTTGACATAAAACAAAGATGGATTCTTCAAAATGGACTTGAGGCGGAAATGCGCGGGTGGCATTCTTTGTGTTGCAGGCGTATGCCTGTTTGCCTGATCCATTTAGTTACTAGATGTTTTTGATAACTCATATATCAAAATAGTTTAGGAACTAAACGGATTACCCAGAGAACTGAAAGCTAATTTAATTAAGCTATTTAAATAAACGTTTGTATGTTTATTTTTTCTTGTGAAACAACTCGTGTAAATGGACTAGGGCCCAGAGATCGCGTCGCAGCCATTGTACGGGTGGGCGGGTCGCGAAAGCCTGAGCTTTTATTAGAGAAATAGTTGTAATTATTGTACAAAAGAGCACTCGACTTATAGGCACATCGTTATGGATTACCGAGAGATATAATGCATAAAGTTAAAACATATTTTCATACGTTTTTGCACGTCGGAACGTCGAACGGTGACGTCAATGTGTAGATTTAATTGTTTTGGCGGGAATGCGTCTTTTTGTCTATAGAATAGGCTACGGGAGAAAAAAAACAAAGCTCAAATGATGTTTTGTCTTGGACAAGCGTTTTTTTTTATGTTTTACTTAATCATAAATAACTTGATAGACAATTTTTTTTACTTTTAAACAGTTTTTTTGTAGTCGTAATATTTAAATTTATATATTTAGACAAATTATAATATAATAAAATAATGAATGAAGTAAGCTTAAAAAACAAGCTTTATTATATTTCTTTTGACAAAATGCATCGGAGGTGCTGTTTTTAATTATCACTTAAATAATGAAATATTTTACTTGACATATTATTTATAAAGGATATTTATGCTATGACTTGTCCAAATAAGACATTATATTAGTCGTAACGCCATAAAAGGATAAATTAGGTCAATACGTAGCCTGACACGAAGCGGCAACCGTTGTACGACGAAAAAGTCGCTAGTCTAGTCGTTGATACTAGCCGTAGATTAAAAATATACGTCGGTTAAACTTTCGTGTATTTTGTTCGTAGTATGTTTCAAATTAGAATAGGACTGTCAATCGGCCATTTTATATCGCCATCCTTGTCAAACTACACACGGACTTTCCAGTGCCGAAATTTTTAGGGTAAATTTAAAACGAGAGGTCAAAAATTAAGGTTATATTCTGTTTTATTGTTCAAATAATGCTGATAAAAACCATCATAAAAAAAAATACACCTTTGGACTTATCGCTTACCTAGTAATAGCAATCTCTTCCAACTAAGCTTTGAGAAGAGTAAGACAGGGCGGGAGAAGTCAATAAATAAATGTAACAAGTATCTTTAGGTTCCTTTCTTTAAGTGGACTGGGCCTTACCGCCCTAGGCTCTGTCTGCCTCGTTAGGGATAAAGACGTGACAGTCTATCTGTATTGTTGGGCTCCAGCAAAAATTATAAAAAAAATATATTAAAATATGCAAAGTCAAGGATGACGAAATAGAACATGCATTTGACAGTCTTAACCTCGTTGAAACAATACCTTCTTGTTTCCGAATGTGATCCAAACAGGTCGCATAGGCGCTTTCCCGCGCAAAACGCCGGCTGCTATTATAACGTTAGCTAATTAAGAATTCACGACCAATAATTATAATTATATGTGGACTTGATAATTTCATAGTGAAAAGATAATAATTGTGACTGAGTGTTTCAACAGATTGTCTTTTTGGGCTTCCAGTATACTTACTAATCGTGGTTATTTTGTGAAACCCTTGAATGTTTCTCAGTTTCCCCCTCCAAGTTTTGCTGTCGACACGTATGAGTCTTCTAATTTATTCGACGCATTATCGGTTTGAGTGTGTCGGTAAAAGCTATAATTTATTCGTTCAATGGGTTGGTATGCCGTCGGCGTGCCGGCAAGGCGGCGTTGGCTTTTTCAAAGACGCGGCCTCTGTGGTGACATAAGGGTGAAACAAACGATCTTTAGAGCAAATAATAATACCTTTACTTTAAAATTTTTTTTTTTCTTTTTTAATTTTTAGTAAGTACAGTTCGATTCATAAAGAATGGCGTCTGTAAACTTAACTCCGAGCGTCGGTGCGCGCAGGAAGATACGGCGGGAGGGCAACTGCGGGGCGCAGGTTGCGGGCGGGGGGGGGGGCGGCTTCCCCGCGCTGTAACTCCCCGCTGACACCTAAAATTCGCTACTGCGACGTGACTTGTGACTAACTTCACAGACACCATTCTATTTAAATCGAATTATACTTGTCTACTAAGAGGCATTGGGTCGACGACACTGGGTCTCGCACCGCACCTATAAGATTGTAATGGTTAGAACACATCTGTCAGCACGGAACAGCATTTTCCTATGCTGCTATCCTTTCGGAGCGAGAGAGAGCGACGGAACTCGGCAGCGGATTCCGTGGCGTTCCGTAGCTCTCTTTCACTCGGTTCTGTGTGACAGAAACGGATAGCAGTATAGTAAATTACTGTTCCGTGCCGACAGATATGTTCTAACCCTAAACCGTCGAATATAATCGACTCGCGTTTTCTATGCGGATGATGTCGTTCACACTCACGATTGACACCCTTATGTCACAAAAAGCATTTTCCATCAGCTCGAAGCGATTCCGCGACTACAAATGTGAGGACACTTTAATTAATTCTCCCAGTGAACGTTCTTAGTAATATTGTGTAAGCTAGCTTTTTTCATTTGCACTGTAAATAGATGAATTGAATTTGAAATCAATTAGTTTCATAATTAGATGCTAGTATTTATTGATCACATTTCTTCAAATACAGTCACTTAGTGAGGTGTAGTTTAAAAGTTTTTCGAATACGGATTTGAGCCAGGCATGTCCACCGTTTGGTAATGTCGAAATTCAACCTTAAAAATCTGTTTCAGGAACAGTAAAAAAAATGTTAGGTAGCTTCGTCTAACATCGTTAATTGGTTTTTGGCTCATAATAAACAAAAATAGGCGAACTAAGAAAGTTGGCGCCGTAATAGCAACAAAAATCAACCTTATAACAATATATTTAAAGTTCAAACTTAGCCGCGGTAGGAATTATATTTTAACATAGAAATTCTTAGATTGTTTATTATTAAAAGCTACCTTTTTTACTCAACCATAGAGTCCAATTTTATATAAGAAAATTCTTCGAGGTGATTAATGTCATCGTAAAGTCATTTGAAAAGACGTCTTTTCAGTACAAAGTAATTTTTTAAACAATTGCTTACTCTATTGAGTGTTCAGCAAAGTTTAATTGTACGATTTCAGGCGAAGTTACCACTGACTTGTGTTCTATCACAAAAAAATATCTTTAATCTAATGTTAGACATGATATTCACATTATGTTGCGGTTCCTAACTCTAGGGGATAGCTACCCAAAAGCAATAATACGTGGATGTGATCATGTGAGCGTTAGTTTAATTTTTTACTCCTTTTGTACGTTTGGCTCCTGTTCCCTTCAGTTTGTTTTACGTCGTCGATAGACGTAGCTATGGTACATGTGCTTATTTGAGGTAATCATGATGAATAATATAAAGTAGCCTACAGTGAAAAAAGCACCAACGCATGTATGAGTATAAGATGAGAGAGAGAGAGAGACTTGCTTGAGAAATACATTTCTTTCTTACTCTTGTTCGTGTGAGTTCTTAATCATTCAAAACTTTAGCAAAGTTTCTGTCACATTTAACATGGTTTTCTTATCATGTTAATGACAACACCACTAGTTTTAACTTTAGTGTAGACATTCGTATCGAGTGTCGATAAAATATTTTGTATGCCGAAAGTCTAGGCTTTATACTTACACATGGTTGACTTCAAATAAGCAAGTGTACCTAGTTTTTTGTATGTCACAATATTATTTCGATTCCCACATTTTACAATGTTCAATGTTCTTAGGTACAGTGATAGTACTAAATACAAACCGTTTAGCATGTAGTATGTATAGTGTATTGAGAATATTTTATTATAAGAATATATTGCCTGATACAATTGTGCCCTATAACGTGTGCCGTGCAAGGAGCTGTGTGAGCATTATCTGTTAAAACTAGCTTTAGCGGGCGGTTGCCGGGTGGCGGCCAATTCAATTGTTTTCTTTTTATATGACAGTTTTCCATGCGGGACACCAGATGGCGTGTACTGACACATCAATACACAGCTGCTATTGGTCGTTTTTATACTATATCGGCCGCCATTTTGTCTTCGTCATACCTAAGATGGCGATAAACAAAATGGCGCCGGCGACGGTAGTATAAAAACGACTATCGGTTATGAGTAAAATCTGTCAAACTGTTGACCAATGAAATCATTGGATTTGAATTTTCAGTGCTGCCGTTTGGTGTGACGCCATTTGGAAAACAATCATTAGTTAAATTTATCGGTCCGGCCGATGTACAATCTCTGTAAATTTTTATGTATAGATGGGGAAATTAATATATGTTACATGTTAAGTAATTGTTTTTTTTTTTCAAATGGATTTTTTGGGAGTTGTTGTATATAGGTGCGACCCCGCACGGACGTATCCGGTAGGAATGCAAAGCCTTATACTGTAATATAATATGAATTGCAAGCTTGTACCATATAATTATAGAGGACCGACTCTCAAATAGCTGTGTATATGGGTGTATAGTTATCCTTCTAGGTACTTGTTTTGTTTTTTATTATTTTCGAACTAATTGATAGTAATTTATGCCGATAAAATATCTATATACATTTATATATCTAGGAGAAAGAAATACAAATAGTTTTAACACTATAAATATAGTATAGGGTGACACCACACAAGAGATAGCTTATAGTTTTGGTATGTAAACATTATATAACTTGTAAATAGATTGCAGAAATAGTGAATAAAAGAATTGATACAATAAAATGTAACTTTATGTTATTGTAATATTTTTTCTAGCTCGTGTTGTTAGATGGGGTTGCCCGCGATAGGACGATCGTAAAGCCTGTAATTTTTGTTGCTGGCAAGTTATGAAGTTTCATCTTTCCCATTTTTTATTGTGCATTATTTCCTGTAAGTTGCTTTCACTGTCGTTCTTAGATTATTTTTAAAATCATATAATTATATTCATAAAGTACGATGAGTCATGGTGAATTATTATCATATTATTATGAATGAAAAGAAATAAGGAATATTATTGTTCTGCTATTATTAAATTTGTAAAGTTAGTTTATTAATAAATGAATAAAAATATTTTGTTGTTTTCTTTATATTATTATTTCAACTAGGAACCTTATAGCCTGGTCACAAACATGCGTAAATTTAGATGCTTGATTGCATGTGTGATTTGTAATGATAAAATCTTATCATTGCACAAACACTATCCATCCGGGCATCCGGATCAGATGTACTTGTACCCTACTAATGGTACTTGACTAGTATATAATATGGGATAAGTCCATCTTTTGTACCAGTGTGTAAATTTTTAAATAAATAATAATAAGGAAATAAATTTTAAATTTTCGTATTCCGAAATTTACCCATTTTACCACCAATATTCGAAACAGCTGAATCGATTTAAACGTGCAGCTGAGGACACCTGAAGAATACATTCGATTACATATAAAACAAATATCAAAATCGTTTAATCCGTTCAGGAGTTACAATGCCACACAGTCAACTTTCATCATCAGGGGTTAAAAACTGGCAAACTATTGAAATCAGCATCCGATCTAAAATCCAGATTAGAGTGGGATGCGCTGTGCGTATAACCTGGGACCTCAGATTTCTCTACAATTTTATAAAATTGCGGCCAATTAGGGCGGAAATATTAGGCAGAGTATAGGCAACTGTCCTAGGGGCCCATTTTCTGTCGCGAGCCTCTACGCTCTACTCGAATCTGATAAAGCGCTAGGTCCGGTGTTGAGCCTAGGCCCTCAACATGGTTAATACGGCCCTGTGGTCTCCAGCCATGCATTGCCTAGGGGCCCCGACAAGGTTAATTCGGGTCTAGCCATGCATTGCCTAGAGACCCCGACAAGGTTAATTCGGAATTCTGGATCTCCAGCCAGGCATTGCCTAGGAGTCCCGATCCTGACAACAAAGATAATATAATTACTAACGTAACCGACAAGGTTAATCTGGCCATGCAGCCAATGGTTGCAAAAAATAAAACAGGGGGAGAGGGCTTGCAGCCTTCAGTCAGCATGTATTCCGTTTATTGCGCGCTGGTTCATTGATGAAATGTAAAAAAATACAACAAGGCCAATAAAAAAACTATATGGTTGGTCTTGGTATATACATAGAGGTAGGATTGTTTGTATCTATAGGTACAGTATTATACGACACGAACAAGGAAGTGGAAGAGCATTTCATACCACGAAATAGAAAGACTAGCATCATACACAAATCTTGCTAATGACCCTTCTCACTGGCTGGACGGGTAATTCACAATCCCTCTACCCAATGCGCTAGTGTGTGATGTGAATTTCGAAGAGTCAAGCAAGAAACTGAACTAAAATCTGTAGTCGCCTCCTTACAACAAACCTAAATGGTGGGCGCACCTTTTATTTCTAGATTTATTAGGCAGACTGTTACATAACATATAACCCTCTCTTTTTGAAGCAGTCAGTTAAATATAGAAACAATAATTTATTTACATACTGAAAGAATGATGCATAAACGGAAGGCTTACCTGTCAAAGTCGTGCCAAATGTGCATAGAAAACGTATTGATGAAAAGCTAAAACGTGATTGGTGCAAATTGAGCTTGGTACAAAACCGGCCAATCAGCAAAGTTTTTGTTATCTTTTGTGAAATAGAAAACAGGATTGTGGAAATCTACTTGCTGTGATCGATCGTGCAGAAAGTTGTAGAAATAAATAAATTGTCAAAGTAAGTAGAGATTTTATTCTATTTTATAAACATATAAATCTGTATGGTTCCATTATTTACTATTTAACATTATTTTTTAAAATATTTACATCAGATAACAATGTTATGTAAGAACGGGTGTTACCACTGATCCACTCCACCATGGTTTTGTTTTAGAATATTAGAAATAAATTATCCCTTATTAGTTATAGTTTCTAAAGATCCTCTTTTTACTTCTTTCCTGAAAGGTTGGAATTTCACATGGTTCTCTAAAATTAACAGTGACCATTCTAACCAAATATTCTATGAAGGAATTTTCTCTTTTCATTGCCATAAAACAATTAAATACACATTACAGAAATACTCGACTTATCATTTGTCTATATGTATATTATATATTTATTCCATCAGGGCAAATCCGTTTTCCTATTAATCATGATAAAAAAGTCAAGATAACAAAGAGCCATCTAGATTCATGAAATAACCTTAAAATTACACAAATTACAATTATATCGAATTTTTCATCGGCGCTGTTAATTTGTGGTTATTCCTGCTGTACAATAATAGTGTAATTATTTATATAATTATACATTACACTTTGATATTTTCATAAGGCACTTGCATAGTATCTCATTTATATTATCTATTTGAAGTCACGGTAGCACATCATGGTACAGCCTTGAGGGGCGTGTGTTCGAATCTCACTCGGAGCGTAACTTATTCTCCAAATATTATTCATCTAGATATTAATTAAAATTGAAACCATGTCATGAAAAAATCCTAAATTATTTATCTAAATATTGTTCTGAGCAGTTATTGCTATTTAAATTATTAATAAAACTGTAAATACATTTCAGATGGCTGGAGACAAAGCAGTATCAACCGTGTCCAAGCCCCAGATGCGCGGCCTTCTGAACTCCCTTATCAAGCGCAACCTGATCATCTCTCTGACCCTGGCTGCTATCTCCGGCATCGCTTTCAAGGAGCTGATTGCCAGCCCACGCAAGAGGAAGTATGCTGAATTCTACAGGTAATCTGCTGCATACTTTTAGTCTAGCTTGTTTCTAGCTTAGATTAGCATCTATTCCTGTGGACGTTGTAAGGCAACTAGGGGCCATCTATAAATTACGTCACACGTATTTTACGATTTTTTCACTCCCCCTCTTTGTCACAGTTGGTTATAATATTGAGACCCTAGCTCCTAGTGTGACGTCACATATTTTAATATTATTTTTATTTATTTTTTTGTAGCCAATAAAATATTTTACTACCGCTGGACAATTATTAAATTATAACAGTGGATTTCATCATTCATTATAGGGTGGATCTAAAATATTTTTCATCTCATATATTCGAAAAATGATGATTTGTCCCAAATATTTGGGGCTAAAGTCACTGGTAATTCTCTAGACACTGAAAAGTAAAAAGTAAATTCCCTAGGCGTTAAAACACATTTGAAAACCGAACATGAATGTAGAATCAGATATAATATTGGCAGTCAGCTAATAAAAAAGAATTTAGTTTTAAATTATAAAATATAGGAAAGGGCGTCGTAATTTTTTAAAATTGGAATACAACACGTTTTACGTGGATGACTGTAGGTCAAAATGTTTTGGTTCTCTTGCTTCAAAATAATAATTTATTAAAAACCAATAGAAACGCGCAATTGTTGCCTTTGATTTAAATAGTAATTTTATTAGGTTATTTTTACAACTATATTAAATGTGACTAATTTCTTGATGAGGCCGATAGTAAATAAATATTAAGTTTACATATAATATATATAAAATATATAAAGAATTGACACACAAGGAAAAAGTAATGAAACGATTCTAATCACTGGAAAATGTATAAGATGTGGTGGTCCTAGAAAAATATTTTTATAGTACTTCTTTAGTGAAAACACCACCAAATAAAGGTTAGTAACTGACTGTTAAACTCTGATAAGGTATATGTAGGCATTATACTTTCGTTATAGGTATATATTTGCTTTTTCTCATAGATGGAGATGAAAAGAAGAATGTGCTACACGGTGTACGGTAATAGTTTTATCTGGGGCGATATACTTGAATCCTTCGCTTCACTCAGGATTCCACCGTAGAATCCCTCGCTACGCTCGTGATTCTATTGTGGCATCCTTCGTTTCGCTCTGGATTCAAAGTAGCGCCCTCGCGTTAAAACTATTACCTTTACGCCTTGTAGCACAATCTACTATTAAAGATTTTTTAATAACAGTTATAATTTTGTTATTTATATAGATTTTGTATAGTGACATCACCAACTTTATAACCCCTCCCACACCTTCTCACACTTCATTGACCTCCCTACCGCTTAACATGTGACGTAATTATTGGATGGCCTCCTAGAGGATCATCTAATGTAACAACTTTACTGCATTCAAAAGAAGGTTTAATTTTGGACGGTACTTAATGTCAGACTGGCAACCGGTCATAAAACCTCAGCCAATTAATTTTCCTTTTGAAAGAAAGTAAGAAAGAAAAATGATTTCTTTGGTGCAACATTTTACAACAATACTTAGAGTACTTAAACTAAACTTACTTGTACCAAAATGGGACCTAGGTATTTAGGTATATCACGCCGCTGGTCTTTCGTAGTACCTTTAGGCCCAGCGCACACTAAGCGAGGCGCGGCGAAGATACTGAGAATAAATCAATTTAAAATAAACCTTAACTACTATGACATGCGGTTGACACGTGGCAGCTTGACGACGCGCCGCGCGCCTCTCGCTATTATCGACCTTTGGCATGCCATTTTCAACCGCATGTCATAGTAGTTAAGGTTTATTTTAAATTGATTTATTCTCAGTATCTTCGCCGCGCCTAGCTTGGTGTGCGCTGGGCCTTAGAGGGAGAAAGCACTATCAGATATCCATTGACAAAAATCAAGTCTTTCCACCTTCTCACCCACCATCACGCTAAAAGTGGACTTTGGGACTTGCAGCCGGCTCTGTCTGCTCAGAGCCGCAAGACCCAAAATGCTGTCTGCCCCATTAGGAATAAATATGTGATATGTATGACCTCCGTGGCGTAATGGTTAACACGCTAGACCGCTAATCCGGAGGTTCTGGGTTCGATCCCCAGCCAGGGCAAGTTAGAAAATGGCCTTTTTCAAATTGTCCTGGGTCTTGGGTGTTTATCTATATATGTATTTATCATAAAATATAGCATCGTTGAGTTAGTATCCCATAACACAAGTTTAAAAAAAAAAACTTTGGGCACAGGCCGGACACTCCTAAGGTACGCGCAATATGCGTCACCCAGGCGTCCCCGTTCCCCGTCCCCGCACCTCTCCCCCGTTTTCGCCTCGATGTATCACGTTGGCCGTCAAGAACCGGGGGAGAGGTGCGGGTGCGGGGAACGGGGAAGTATATTGCGCGTACCTTAGAAGAGTCCCTTCTGTTTACTCTTACTGTATTCTGTGCTTTGGGGCTAGCTTAATCAGTGTAATTTGTCCCTATATATTTATTTATTTATTTATGTATAAATACAACCAATGTGTCCTGCCCACTATGACGTACGGTGCTGAGACATGGACGATCACGAAGGAGGCTGTGCACAAACTGAGTCGCACAGAGAGCCATGGAGCCTGCTATGCTTGGCATCAGGTTGCTGGATCGAGTTCCTAACACCGTAATCCGACAACGTACTAAAGTACAAGACGTTGGTATAACGGTGATGAACTTAAAGTGGAACGGGGCAGGACACCTGGCCCGACGGAGTGATGGCAGGTGGAGCAAGGCTCTGACCGAATGGTGGCCCAGAACGGGTGAGAGAAGCGTCGGGCGACCGCCTATGCGATGGGTTGACGATATAACCAAAGTCGCGGGTCGCACCTGGATGAGAGCAGCACAGGACCGAGATGGGTGGTGTCGACGAAGAGAGGCCTATGCTCAGCAGTGGGCGGAAGAAGGGCTGGGATGATGATGATGATGATCATGTATAAATAGTGCATATATATATATTATAAATGTGTATAAATAGTTCCTGTTTGTAATATATTGTTCCTGTGTAATCAATTTGTTCGTGTTTGTACTCGTGTATGGTCATATTCAACTACCATAGTGATGTGCCGTTCCCGTTCCCGGGAATGTTCCCAAAAAATGGAAATGTCAGGGAAAGTTGTAATTTTATTTATCAGACATATTTTTTATCACTGTAAATATATTTTACTAACGTAAATGCACCACTTGATATGGTTATAATTCAAATACATACATCCAATATTCCGTAACATTCCCTAGAAATACGGGAACGTTCATAAATTTCCTAGCAACGTTCCAGAATTTCCGGGAATTTGGGAACGTTCCCGGGAACGGCACATCATTAACTACCACTACTTGCTTCCGGTGAAGGAAAACACTTGTTCACTAGTGTGTAATGACTGTTGTTAGATGCCAGTTATTGTAGGTCAGATGCTGCAAGGCAACTGTAAAAGCCTGACACCAGAGTTAGGCTGTAAACACACTAAATATAAAGTGATCATCCTTATCCGAGAATATTCCCGGTTGCATCCTCAGCGGTAACGCTTCAGAGCCCGGGGTCCGCTACCTAACCTAGGTGATTTGACGAGGTTACTGCTTTTTACTCAGAGCGACTGCCGTCTGACCTCTGCAACCCAAAGGGTAGACCAGAATCAATCCTAGAATAGGTTTAAACAAACGCTAGATGGCATTCAGGACCCACAGTGTGCCTTCCGAAGTACGGAATCATCTTTTCTGATAATCAGGTGATTCGAGCCTACAATATCCTAACCAGACTGGAAACAACTTCTCACAAAGTATGCTTCCCAGTGGGATTTGAACCCACGACCTCTGGATCACAAGGCAAACGCCTTGACCACTGGACGACAGAGGCAGTCACTCGATAAGAAGTATACTGACAAAATATTGGTTGTTCCAGGACATACGACGCAGAAAAGGAGTTTGAAGAGATGAGGAAGAAAGGCCTCTTCCAGTCGTGCTGAGCGCCGCGCCCGTAGTGTAGTATTATTATTAATTGCTGTGAATAATGTTAAATAAACGATTCTGAAGTAATTCACCATGTTTGTTTGATTAAAAGACTGTTTATTCATTTATTTATTTTCTAATAAGTTACGTATATGCATATGTATGTTCAGTGTAGGTATATGTACTATTGCGATGGCCAACGAATGACAGAGCGAGATGGCGCAGACAACAAAAGGAGGCTTATGCCCAGCAGTGGGTACCTGAAAACTGTTGATAATGATATGTACTCTTATATACCAGTTATTATATGTGCATTCTGTGTTCACATCGAGAAGACTGCGCTTTCACATGTTACTGTGTATTTACAGTTTTGTGAACCTAATAAAAAAAAACTTGTCCAAAATTGAATATCGGAAGTCGATCGGTTTGCCTCGCTAGTATGGTACTACCAGTGACACGATAACGTTTATCGAGCGCTATCATGGCGCTTTCAGCTGCAGCTATCTCGTTTTACGTAATAATAACGAGCGAGACGTAACTAGTTTCACGCGTGGTATAAACTTTATCCATGGCTTATCAACTGCCATGCTACGGGGGCTGCTTATTCATTTTTTGGCATAGAGTAGATATCGTTTTCGACATTATTTAGAGCATATAGCTTGAGAAAAACAAAAGTAGTCCTTGAGCGACCAAGGGCGCCATTTTTGAAACACAGTCACTCAACGAACGGCTTTTTGTATGGAAAAAACATCAATTTAGTGACTTAAGAGTTTAAAAATGGCACTTTATGTATAGGATTGAGGGACCAAACATGCTTGTTCTTTTGACGTCTGATATTGAGTACTCTAATTTTATAAACTCTGTATCGTTTACAGTACCTACTTGTAAATTTAAACAAGATTTGGAGATATTATTAGTTACGATTGAGATACCATCTTTAATTTATAATAACTTTACAATGGATACTTTTACAAATTAGAGGAATTTACATATGTTTCGAAACTTTTACTAAGGCCAGACGCATTCGGAATCTCAAAATTCATGTGTCCCTCGATGGGAACGCACATTCACGTGCACGTTTTGGGGAATTGAAGTAGGTATTTATAAGAATAAAGCGTCGATTCACACTAGAACGGCAGCGTCGGCAGCAGGCGTCAGCGCAATTTTACTATCAAACCATATTCACCTTTATTTCCATATACGAAATGCTCAGAATAGCTAGAGAAAAACTTCAAGTTAGCTGTTAATCAGTTTTAAGTAAAACAACTTGTACGTGCACAAAAGCATCATCATTCACAGCCTTGAACCTCCCACTGCTGGGAATCGGCCTCTCTCAATGAATGCCATTTACCACGGTTCTGAGCTACTCTTATCCACATTCGACCCGCGAATTTTCTGATGTCGTCTACCAATAAAATAATAGTCTTCTGCATAAAATCAAACCACAATTATTATATTAATTTCTTATCCTACCTACTCTACTTCAGTCTTCTTCATCGACAGGTCTATAGGTCCTTCCTGTTCGTCCACCATAGAGAACTCAGTCTTCTCACTGTGACGTATGAGGCCGTATAGGGGGACTGGGAGGGTGAGGTCCACTTCAGGGACTGTGGTCTTTGGAGTGGAATGGGCCTGAGCACACTTGTTGCGGGCATGCAATCTAAGAGAAAACAAGTACTTAATTATTTAAAAAAAAATCTCACTGCGTAAAAACATACATGAACTGAAAAGATAACCGCAATCGTACGATGCAACCGGGACATGCTCGGCTGACCAAATGTTGTTTTTTTAGCATGTCTCATTCCAAATTACTTTTGACATATAGGGTTATAATTATATATTTTTGCAATCCTTTTATAAAATACATTTTGACATCAAAAACAAAAAAAACAAAATTAGTAATTTGGCGCCAAAACTGCGCCATTTTGTTTTTTTAAAATGCCCAGTGTCAGACGAATCTAATATCTAACAAGCCGTTTAGGCTGCAGAGTATGCCAAAGAAATATACATAGGTACATACAATACCCGGCGCATAAGTTAAACCAAAATGGCGGTCACTGCGCACACTTTTCTCACACCTCTAATTATACCTGCGCGGAGCCGCCATTTTTGTTCAACTTATGTGCTGGGTATTGTACATGCTAAAATGATAGTGATGGTATAGAAGTTGTACCACGTTGTACTCACTTGTACTTGCGGCAGGCATCTTGTCGATGTCGCTCGAGGTACCTCCGCTGGCTGAACGCTTTTCCGCACTCCACGCAGCACCACTGCCAACTGTGATGGCCCCTGGTGCGTTGATGCGCGCGAAGATTGGACCTGCCAAAGGATCAAAGCCTTATCAAAAATCTCGGCAAAGGAATCTGGTTGAAGAAACTTTATATAAACTATTGAATTGAAGAAATTATTCATTCAACTAAAACGTGGGTTCACAATTTGCAATACTGTGCGTGTTTTTGAAAAATCACTGTTATTAATCTACTACAATTTATTCCACAAAAAAATTACATAAAAATCTTAAGGATTTTTTACAGACACCCATAATAGCCAAAACACGATTGAGTATTTTTGGCTCGATAGAAAAAAATCACAAACATACCTCTAATTTGCCTAAATTTGCTTTTATAATACATATTACTTTTTTAGACAATCACTTATTATATAAAAATTACACCAAAAAATGTATTATCAAAATATCTATCCGTTTTGGCTACAAAAAAAAATAAAAATAAAACACTGCAAAATATCGTCGAGCACGGCTCCGGGCCTTTCTTCTCTTTCGACGAATATTTCACTGTGTTTTATTTATTAATTTTTTTGTATTATATTTATAATTTTTTTTGTAGCCAAAACGGATAGATATTTAGATAATACATTTTTTTGTATAATTTTCATATAAAAAGGTGATTGTATAAAATAGTAATATGTATTATAAAAGCAAATTTAGAGGTACTTATGTTTGTGATTTTTTTTCTATCGAGCCAAAAATGCTCTGTCTGTCGAAAATCCTTAAGATTTTTATGTACATTTTTTGAGGAATAAACTGCAGTAGTTTAATAACAGTGATTTTTCAAAAACACGCACGGTATTGCAAATTGTGAACCCACGTCACCTTAACTTATACGAAATGAGTGTAAGGTTGAGTCACAAGAGGACCGAATGTGGTAAGTTATTATTTTTTTAAATATCTTTCCTAGACAGAATCAGAGTTTCCCCTACAAACGTAGTCTAGCATTTATTTTGAAACGACATGTCAGATTTCGTCAAAATTTTGTCAAAGAAATTGCATATATACCTACATACAGATACACATCACGTCTTTATCCCTAACGGGGCAGGCACAGTTAGGCGGTAAGGCCCAGGCCACTTTAAGCGTGATGGTGGGCATGAATGTGGAAAAGGGAAATCATAATAGTGATGGGTTGCTAACCGCATCGCCTATTTATATAATTCAGATTCTCGCCCATTCCCTCGATCGGCTTTTACGATCTGCACGGGAAGAGAAGCAGCTGATACATTTCTATGTTTTTTTCTATTCTCTTATATTTTATTTCAAGTTCATATTTAGACTGTGAAAACCAGTTATTAGGGACAGTAAAATGCCTAGATATCTGTAATGTCTTTGAAATTACAAAATCTTGGCGAAATCTGACGTGTCGTTTTAAAATAAAATCTACATACATACTATCACGCCTGTTTCCCACAGAGGTAGGCAGAGGCTATGGACCTCCACTTGCTACGATCCTGACAGACCTCTTTCTCATCTACACTAATCAGCCTCTTCATACATGCCCTTCTGTTACCGGGTTCTTCTTACCTCTCCCTTTTCCAGAACGTCTGCAATCTGATCGCAGAACGTTCGTCGAGGTCGACCCTGTCCCGCTCTTCCTTTACACTTTTAAAATAAAATCTAGACTACGTTTTTAAAGAAAAGTCTAGGCTGGTCTAGGGTTCCCTTCAACTCAAGTCAGAAATCCGACACAGGGTTACTACATAAAATAATACGATAGTCGTCCGACAGTGACGTCTTATTTCTATGTCAAACCAAATTGGACTACATCATTATGTATCACGCTCGATGTTGCATGACACTGAACCGCGGATACCGCTTTTGGAGTAATCCTGCAGTAAACGTCACGCTCACGAAGTGCAACATACCGATCAGCAAAAGTCCTCCCACAGTGGGGGTGTGGGCAGGGGAACGGGCGCTCCCCCGTGTGCAGCCGGAGATGGCCCTTCAGCACCCAGGGCCTGTCGAAGCCCTTGCCGCAGTAGGAGCAGGTGTGGTTGGTGCGGATGTTCGGTCGAGAGTCGGGCCAGGCTAGCAATGGACAGGTTGGCTCTGTAATCGAAACAGGAACTTATTACTTAGTACTTAATTAAGGGGGAAAAAAATTAAGGCCCTCGCAGCAGGATCAGTCCATGATACTTCCTGTTGATATCCGTAAAGCCCCAAGTCGGTGCTGTGCGCGCTCATTATCTTCACAAATTGAGTATTATAAATATTTATGTTGTCTATGTATGGTAAAATATTTGTGTATTTTTGTTGTCTATGAACGTAAGTATATAAAATATCTTTAAATATATGTTTTAGGGACATTTATAATAATTGTTTTTTTTTTAATAATTAGAATATATAAGTATATGTATATGCTAATTGACTAAAATTTACTTTGAAAGAAAGAAAAGGCCTTCTGCCTTAAGAATCTCCTTACCCTAGACTTTCTCATACAAACGTAGTCTACGTTTTATTTCGAAACGACATGTCAGATTTCGGTAAAAAATTTGTAACTTTAAAGAAATTGCATATATCTAGGGTTATAATTGGTTTTTACAGTCAAAATAAGAACTTAAAAGAAAATATAAGGGTATAAAAGTTTTCCATACTATGGTAAAAAATGATATAATGCACTATATTCTCTTTCAAGGTCATATTAGGTCCTTACATATGAAATTGCCGATTTTCAATACTGGCAACTTTAAAATCAAATATCTTGCGTTTCATTAGGAATTCCAAATTCAAATTTATTTCGAAATAAAGCCAGAAAAATATTGTTTTAAAATTCGTATTTCATTTGTTTTAACATCATTTGTTTGAGTTTCAACATTGCTATAACAACAACTATGGACAAATTGAAAATTCGCGGTATTTACGAATACGAGTTCCACCGTGGCACCAGTGCTGCAGAAACGACTCGAAGAATTAACGACGTGTATGGACCAGGCACCGCTAACGAACGAACGGTGCGTTTTTGGTTTCAACGTTTCCGTTCTGGTAATTTCGATTTACACAATGAGCCTCGTGGACGACCTGATACTCAAGTGAATAACGAAGAATTGAAGGCGATAGTGGAAGCGGATCCATCTCAAACCACTTCTGAATTAGCAGCAGCCATCGGCGTAAGTGATAAGTACTTATCCACTTGCGCCAAATCGGAAAAATTAAAAAACTCGAAAAGTGGGTACCGCACGAATTGACTAAAGCAAACCAACAAACACGCGTTGCTTGCTGCGTTTCTTTGCTTAATCGCCACAATAATGATAGGGATTTTGAACCGTATCGTGACTTGTGATGAGAAATGGATCCTGTACGACAATCGGAAGCGATCATCACAATGCCTTGACCCTGGAGAACCGGCAAAACCTTGCCCTAAGCGAAAACTGACCAAAAAGAAGATTCTGGTTAGTGTTTGGTGGACCAGTGCTGGTGTTATCCACTACAGCTTCTTGAGATCAGGCCAGACGATTACTGCAGACTTGTATTGCCAACAATTGCAAACAATGATGGAAAAGCTCGCCATTAAACAACCGAGACTGATGAATTGCTCTAGCCCACTGCTCCTTCAGGATAACGCTAGACCACACACTGCACATCAAACGATCGCCAAGTTAGAGGAGCTGCGACTGGAACCTCTGCGTCACCCACCATACTCTCCAGAACTTGCCCAAACCGATTACCACTTTTTTTAAAATTTGGATAACTTTTTACAAGGAAAAATTCTTAAATCTGATGAGGCAGTCAAAACCGCCTTCAAACAGTTCATAGAATCTCGCTCCCAGGATTTTTTTTCCAAAGGTATCAATGATCTGCCTATAAAATGGTGGAAGTGTGTCGATAACAACGGCGCATACTTCGATTGATTAAATAATAATTTCATTAAAAAAAACTTGTTTCAATTTTTTGATACTGAACGGCAATTTCATATGTAAGGACCTAATATTTTGACTGTAAAAACCAATTATAACCCTAGATATGTGCAATTTCTTTAAAGTTAAAATTTTTTACCAAAATCTGACATGTCATTTCAAAATAAAACGTAGACTAAGTTTGTATGGGAAACTGATTCTGTCTTGGGTAAGCCACTCTTAAGTCCGCTTGTAAAATTTGTAATAAAGTAAAAAAAATAATAAATAAATACTTGTACAGATTAAGTACTTGTGCGTTCTTGGTTGAATTCTTAACTGTGCTGCTTCGGATCCCGGGGTGCGCTTTCCCGCTATTTCTTCTCTAAATATAATATGCAATGCCGAATGACCATGCACAATCAAGAAAAAACCGGAGCAGTTTAAACGATTTGGTTATAGTTTTACGACCAGCCGCCTGCCTGACGTCAACCCTCTTTGGGAATGCATTTGTGTAAAAAGTTTTATAACCGGCCGCCGTCCGAGGTGTATCGTCCTTGGGAATGCAGTTGTAGCACGTGATGTTTGCGCTTAGTTCTTTAGTCGCCTCTTACGACATCCATAGGAAGAGATGGAGTGGTCCTATAGAGGTTGAAAGCCAATCCATGTGATACATTTTTTTTTTTAAATTTATTTGGTTCGCTAAATACATGTACAAATTACACACCCCAAGAAACCCATGACAAAATAAGATAATCATATTCGGCCTCCCATACCACAGAAGACAGTAAGAGTATACAGAACGGAATCTCCTAAGTTACGCGCAATACAAATAGGTTCTACGAGATTTCGTAGCACGAGTCACAGAAAATAGCTACCCCAACCCAAGCCTGCATTCTACGGGTCTACGAGATTTCGTAGCTAGCTAGCCTAGCTACGCTACTGATAGCAATAGATATCCAGGTACCACCTGAGCGTTCGTACTGTCATTATTATCCGTATTGTTCGTAGCCGTTCGTAGCAAGCGTCTACGAGTCTTCGTAACTAGCAATATTGATTGATCTTTTTAATGTCTTCACAAAATAATATTTTTTTTGTTGCTAGTTGCCATGATTACTTATTATCCGTATTGTTCGTAGCCGTTCGTAGCAATGTCTACGTGTCTACGAAATTTCGTAGCAAGCAATATTGATTGATCTTTTTAATGGCTTCACAAAAAAATCATTTTCGTTGCAAGTTGCCATGACCACTCGAGATTTTCGCCCATTTCCTCGATCGGCTTTTACGATCTGCGAAGTACGCGAAGACCAGCAGCAGATAATTTTTTTTTTCTCCTAGACCAGCAAGTTGGACAGTAAAGTCTCAAAGTCAAAATCATTTATCTTCTTTGGATATTTCGATCACTTGATAAATTGACAATGTTGCTATAGATTTTATAATAATTGTAAAGGCTGATAAAAAAAAACACAGTGGCACTCCGGGAGTGGCGACGGAAGCAAGAACAATGTGTCGGTTACGGTAACGGTAACAGTATCTCGTTCAATGGTTTTATACCATTTAAAAAAATGCCCAACGCACCTAAAAAGCTTTTACCTCAAAAAAATATTGTAAAAGCGGTAATACGGTTGTAATTTTAATGGAACTAGTAAATTCCGCGAGCATTTTTCATCTCTATCTGAACTGACCCTTAGTCTCTCTAAAACGCGGGAACGGGACCGATTTGGCAAATTTTGGTTTTGAAATATTTGTTTTTAAGGTAAGATAATATTATTACGGAGAAAGGAACGAGAACGGACGGAACGAAGTTCGCCGGGTCAGCTAGTAAATATTATATATGTGTGCGCCTCAGTTAAACAAATAAATTGACTGTATGTCTATCTTACCTAGCTCCTGTATTTTTTGTTCTTTCACCTCAGGCTCCACATTCTCCTTTTCAAACGACTCCTTACACGTCAACAACTCCTTATCAAGCTTCTCACTCGCGTTCGTCGTCACCAAACTCTTCAACTTCTCCGCTATTTTGTCAATCTCCCCGCCTTTATTAAACTTCAGAGGGAGCCGCTTTATCTCCTCTATTATCGGCGCTAAAGGCTCCTTCCGGGACTTCCGTTTCCGGAAATTCAGTTCGGAATTCTCAGGTCCGGTCTCGCCGTTCCGTTTTTTTGTCGCACGTGTTTTCGTGCAAAATATCTTGCGTTCCGTTTTCATCTCACTCGATCTTAAATTGTAAGATTTTTTTTCTGTTTCTTTCTTTTTTTCAGTTTTGTTTTTGATTTCTGATGAGTTTACTGCTTTCTCGCTTTCGGACGCGTATTCGTAAGTTTCTGTTTGGATGAAGTTTTCGAGAAACTGGCTTCGCTTCAGGAGTTGCAGGTAGAAACGGGTGGAAA
This sequence comes from Acrobasis repandana, assembly GCA_963576875.1. Lineage (NCBI taxonomy): Eukaryota > Metazoa > Arthropoda > Insecta > Lepidoptera > Pyralidae > Acrobasis > Acrobasis repandana. The sequence continues at coordinate 10,182,947 of OY756238.1, forward strand.
TGGGGACTTTGTCGTTGAATATAGTCTCGTTGTTCTTCAAGAGGTTCTTTTGGCGTTTTAGATTCGTTTTTAATAAACGCCCTGGCCTTGTGTCAGCTGAAAAGAACGTTAGGTTTGATGAAATGTTTGAGGTTGTTCCCTACAATGGTCACAGGTATGGCACTTCATAGAAGCGGAGTATCATTTATGCCTACACTACTACAAACAAAACTAAACATCCGTGCACACGTCATTGCATGTGTGTTTGTCCGCTCTCGCCCCTTGACAAGGCGAGAACGGGGGAGAGGTGCTGGGTCGGGGAACGGGGACGCATATTGCGCGGGACCTTAGGAGATGCCGTGCTGTATAAAATACTCTTGTTAATTCTGTGACATGGTATACCTTTCCATTATAAATCTCTGCCAAAAATAGTCATTCATTAATTCACATCGACGAGAGTTTTGCTCTTAAATGAAGACAGACAGACCTACAAATATTGTGCTCATCATCATCATCGGTAGCCTTCTATATCCCACTGCTAGGAATAGGCCTCTCTCAGTGTATGCCAAATTGCCAACCAACTCGGTCATGCGCCCGCCTACGAATATTGTGTTGCCTTCTAAAAATCTTCTCATTATTATGGAAAATAAAAATACAGGGTGACTTTTTAAACACCAGCCAAATTTTTGGAGCATGTTCAGTCCATGATACTGAAATATTTTCTATAAAAAAGTTATTAAAAATCGACGAAAATTTTTTAGTTTTCCCATACAATATCCGTTTGGCTGAGAGCTGATTTATACGATATGTATAAGACGAATTTTTATTTTAGTTTTTCGGTACTTGTTTTTATGGAAAGTAGTTCAGTATCATGGACGGAACTTGCTCCAAAAAATTGGCTGGTGGTTAAATAGTCAGCCTGTATACTAGCAATTCTACCCCTGAAAGTGGATAGCCAGACCTAAGGACATGAAAAACCGAGAGGCCATGCTTGGCAAGATGTCGGACCTACTCGCATTACGGGGTATAGGATAAAGAAATAGGTCTTTATGTTTTATGCCCATTCCCTTAATCGAAATTATTGTACGATGTGCGAAAGGCGAACAGCTGGTATGATCAAAGTCTTCTATTCATTCTTCGACCACTTTAACAACCTTTACACACATTTCAAACAAACTTTCCCAAAATATATAAAAATAAATGTATATAGGCACTTGCTATATGTACTACTTTATATGAGAAAACTGCTTTATATAATCTTATTTATATTTTACGTGATTTAGCTTGTAAATACTAAATAATTTTATGAAACCTACGCAATTTTTAACTGTCACATTTTATATACCCTACCGAATAAGAAAATGATTCAATAGCTACAAAACCACGCCAATGTAATAAAACTCTACTATCTACGTATAAATACTCTACTTCCAAATAGTTTTTGATATTAAAACAACATACTTTTATTCAAATGACACATTTTTTTCAGAAACTACTGAATGCAGGGATACACTTACTTTCAGCGCTAATATTTTCCGTTTCATGTATGAAACTTTCCCTAAACTGTCGCACAGAGGTCAAAAAACACCTAGGCATGTTGATAAACCCTACAAAGTTGGTCTAATTATAGAAATATTGCATGAATTTCTCTATTTTGTGTAATTATACAAAAGTAATACTGTACACTTGCTGTGACGTGACAAACATCCGAAGTGAAGTGATTTTATTTTAAGAATTCCAAATTCGAATTGGGCGGTCGTGTCATCGGCTGCCAGTGTCGCCGACCGCATTCATCCTTTTTATGTTTTTAATGTTGTTTACGGCTCTGGAACGCAACATTCCAAAAGCTGGAATCTGGCAAAGATTTACGAGGAGATTTAAAGTGGGTTAAATTTTATCGGCATGACAAACACGCGGCCGAAACGCTTTACTACGCTTTCAGCAGAACAAATATCATATTTCTAACCATAATCTATACTTATAATATTGTAAAGCGGAAGAGTTTGTTTGTTTGTTTGTTTAAACGCGCTAATCTCAGGAACTAAGGGTCCGATTTGAAAAATTCTTTTTTTGTTGGGTAGTCCATTTATAGAGGAAGGCTTTAGGCTATATAACATTACGTTCCGACAACCACGCGAACGAAGTCACGGGCACAGCTAGTGCATGATAAAGGGATTTATATATTTTCATGTACCTATGTTTTCAGATAATCATATCAGTGCATTCGGTAGCTTTTGATAGTGAAAAGCGGAGATAAAGACAGCGCGCGCGCGGCGGGCGGCGGGGACGTAAGAGGGGAAGGGAGTACCGAGGGCGGGCGCATCGATTTATTCGGCGGGCAGCGAGCGCGGCGTCGGTACGCGCTGCGTTTAATTTTAGCTTGCCGCCCGATTCGACGCGAAAGTCGTGAAATGTACAATTTCTGGGCGTCATTAGGTTCGCGAGTGTTTGTGTGGTAAACAACAGTGGTATGCGGTGAGGACGAGTTCGGGCGCCATGGGCAACTCCTGCAGTTCGGGCCAGGCTCACAAGGATAAGGACAATTTGTCACAACACTCTGAAGAGTGAGTAGAACATGGCGTGAAGGTCAAACACAATACTCTCATTTAACTAATAACGTGTATTGTTTATTGTACGACGTGTTACCGGCGTGGAATCGTCAAAATAAATCAATAGGCTTCTGACAATACAAACAGTGCCGTCTATTTTTGGACGCCATTGACAAAATATGAGTTTTGCTACTACCCTCCATAAATCAATAACACTAATTAACTATTTGCAGATAGACATATATTATTATTTGTCTATATATTTAATAGGGACGCACTTTGCTCTATGCTCTACCATCGATTTTAATCTCCAGACTTAGCAGACAAAAAAAAATTACTAAGCTCAGAGATGAATATTATAATTCCTTGATTCATTTATGATTTACCTAAAAGGCTACGGTGCAGCATCAAAGGAGACAAACCCCTTCATTCATTGATTGAAATGCATGAAGTTTATGTCTAATAAAACGAGATCTAAAAGGTATTTAGGGATCGTAAAAGTTTTCTTGATGAGATAAAATAAACCTTTTGATTGAGGACTTAATGTAGAGTCCTCTCTCCCACCTTAGCGTATTCCCAGTTACATCCTCAGCTGTATTGCAGTGAAGTTAAGCTTCGGGTCCGCTAACTACGCAATGTAGAGTCCATCGAAGTTTAAAAATCGGAGTCACGGAAACTAGCAACTTGTTCTAATAAAACAAAATACAAGATGGAATTTGATGATTTAGGCAATTTACAAGATGTACAAAGAAATAAAATTAAAGAAAGTTCGATCAAAATTAGGTGAGCAGCATTATTCGAAGCGATTTATTCTTTGACTGAGTTGTTTGACTTTACTTCAGTAAGTAATATGTTAAAAGTTAACCTACCTAATTGGCCTTAAGAGAGTAGACCCCAATGAAGTTTTAAAAAAGAGTAAATATTGTAACAGCTCGACAATCGGATAATAGTGATAGATGAAGAAGAGTACTGATAATTTGAGATAGAACACTTTAGTAGAGCAAACTCTATGCTGATCTTATTGCGCGTTTCCAATTGCAATTTAGCCTGTACTGCTTGGAACCCGGGGGCGCGCATTGGCTTTTCCTTCTACAAATATGATATGCATGTCAATGGTCACTCAAGAATCTCGGCTTTGGAATGCTTTGCCCGTGGAAATTAGAAAAAATCTCTAGTAGATTTATTTTCAAGAAAAAAGTGTACGATTTTCTTTTCGAAACTGTTAAACAATTTACTAGAATTCATAATTTCTTACTATTTTCCACATGTATGTAGGCTCAATTTATGGTCATTGTCTGCTTTAACGCACGAAGAAACTAGTTCAGCGCATTCAAAATTCATGTGCAAGATTTTGTTTCCCAATTCCTGGTCGCCCGCATATCACACCTATATGGCTAATAGACGAACTCTTCATTTTGCGACACAATTTTTGGAATAATGCAGAGTGGCCAACCGTCTTATCTTTACAATAGATACATGGCAGAACTAGAATCGCACCAATTTTGTTAGAACCACAGCACATTACAGCATTTCGTGGCATATAAAAGAAAAACAATATACCATTTTGGTATATTGTTTTTCTTTTATATTTAATGTATTTTTATGCTTCAAATAAAGATTCTATTTCTATATGTTATCTGATATTTAGACGCAGGAGAGAATAAGTCAAGTCGACCTATTGTAGCTTCTTGGCTTAATAAAGTTTAAATAAATCAGAACCGTGTGAAGTGGCGGAAAATCTAATTTGGCTATGGTTTTCCGACCAGCCGCCTAACGTTTGTTTTTCGGGGTTTTTTTGCTAGCGTGTTGCTGTAAGGAGCCATACATAACAATACAAAGGTTTCCCCCTTATAAATTCTTCCACTTATCTCTGTCTAGTATACACATTCATACTATCACGTCTTTACCCCTAATGGGGCAGATAAGGCGATTCTCACATTGCCCCGCACTACGCAGCGTAGCGCGTGAATGCGTGTTCTAACGTTGCGTGTAAGTATCTCCGTTTGTATAGAAAACACGCACAGTCCAACACAGAAAATGCATCCAGAAAACGCAACATGCAGCGTGATGCGTGGCAGTGAGATAATCGCCTAAAGCATGTCTTGCGGCTCTAAGCGGATAGAGCCAGGGTTGCAAGACACAAAGGCCACTTTTAGCGATGTGGAAAAAGGAATCAAAACAGTGAGAGGTTGCTAGCCGTATCGTCAAATAACATGATTTGCATTTTCACCCGTCCCTCGATCGGCTTCCCTTGGAAGAGAAGCAGCTGGTACATTCCTAAGTTTTTTCTTTTCTCCCAGACCAGCATGGAAGGAGTTAGCTAGTTATAATGATTCATTTAGGTAAAAATAATGACTAAGTTGGCATTAAGCCCTGGTATAGATCCCGGCAAACAACTTGAACACCGATTGATATACCCTTCTCGCTCTCTCGCATTGGCAGGAGAATATACAAGAGCGAGAAGGGTATATCAATCGGTGAACAAGTTGTTTGCCGGGAACTATAACCAATTACGTTTATAAAAAAACCACTTGCTCTCAAACATCACCTACTAGTCGCTGTTTTCGCGGATCACTGATCAGATCATATTCAATTGATTGGACACTGAACTGTGGAAGTGGAACAACCTTCGATTATATATATATATATATAGTCCTCCTTATCGCTTTCGATAACGGCGACCTCGGGCAAGAAAAATCAAAGGTTGGTGGTAACATTGTTTCTAGCGTGAGCCCTAATATGGCTCGCTAGACCGAATTTTGTTTTGAAGATTCTGTTACACGGCTGACAGTAGAGTTGGCCGGCTGAGTTGTAAGTGTATGTGTAGGAAGGCTTAGGTCTTTCTTTGCGTAATTGGCGCTTAGCGTTAAGTTCACTCAAACGGCTCTCTTCGAAATGTTGGATTTGCTTGTGGATGGTAGATCGCCAAGATGACCTTTTTGAAGCAAGCTCCTCCCAACATTCAGGGTCTATGGCACAAGCGTTTAGATGTCTTTTGAACACGTCCTTATAACGCAGATGCTGACCACCATGCTTCCTTTTACCCTCTGCTAGTTCAGAATAGAATACTGCTTTGGGTAAACGGTGGTCTTCCATACGAAGAACGTGTCCACACCACCGGAGTTGCCGCTGCATAAGGAGAGCCTCCATTCCATACATTCCGGATCGACGTAGAACCTCAGTGTTAGGTACACGGTCCTGCCATTTGATCTTTAAGATGAATCTTAGACATCTTAGATGGTATGTGTCAAGCTTTTTAATGTCTGCTTTGTACAGACACCATGTCTCTGCGCCGTATAAGAGGACAGGTAGGATCAACGCTTTATAGACGTTGATCTTTGTCTCTAGCTTCAGATCATGGGACTTCCAGACACGATCATTGAGTCGTCCGAAATTAACTGCAGCATTAGCAATGCGCGATGGAATTTCCGAAGCCAAAGTGTTATCGTGTCGGATGGTGCTGCCCAGATATTTAAAATGTGTTACCTCTTCTAGTGGTTTTCCATCTAGACACAGCGCAGTTTGATCCACTTCGCTACCTCTTGGTGGTTGTTTGAGGATTTGAGTCTTGGAAGCACTGATTACTAATCCGAAACGTTGGCAAGAGCGATGCAATGCGTCAATATAGCTCTGAAGATGCTCCACACTGTCAGACATGAGACACACATCGTCAGCATAGAGTATCTCTACTAAGGGAATTATTTCAATTTTGGTCTTCGCTCTGAATCTTGACACGTCAAATACGCCTTTATCCGTTCTTACGTGAAGCCTGATTCGATTGTGGCAAGATTGCAGTGCATCTCTCAAAACCTCTGCGAAGTATATAGCGAAGAGAGTAGGCGCCATTACACAGCCTTGTTTTACTCCACTAGTCACTTGGATATATTCAGAGAGTTCGTTTCCATGTTGAACCTGCGCTTTCATGCCAATATGAAATTGACGAATAAGGTTGACGAACTTCTTTGGATATCCAGATCTTTGGAGAACAACCCAAAGGGCCTCTCGTGGTACTCTGTCAAACGCTTTCTCCAAATCGACAAAACACATGCAGAGCGGCCTTTGATGTTCAAGGCTTTTCTCCTGGAGTTGCCTTACGACAGCGATAGCATCTATAGTCCCTCTACTAGGACGGAAGCCACATTGGCTTTCGGGGAGGTGATGTTCGGCTATTTCACTAAGGCGACTGTTAATAATGTGTGCAAGTATCTTACCAGCGGTGGAGAGAAGTGATATCCCTCGATATGAACTGCAATCGGAGACATCTCCCTTCCCTTTGTACAGTTTACAGATGATCGAGTCTCTCCAACCCTGTGGCACCTCTTCAGTATCCCATACCCTTAAGACAAGTTGATAAAGTCTATTTAAAACGTGTTTACCGCTATACTTATACACTTCAGCAGGGAGTTGATCCATTCCTGGCGCTTTACAATTTTTAAGTCGTTTCACTGCCTTCATAAACTCTTCGTAGCTTGGTGGGATATCAAGATCTTGGCAAACAGGAAGCTCCTCTAATGAGTTTATATAAGTTTATATAAATATATAATCGAAGGTTTATATATATAAACCTTCGATTATATATTTGGATCAACCGTGTTGACAATGATTTTTGTACGTGCGAGCGAAGCAAGCGTAGTTCTCTTAGCTTCTACATTAGAAGTACAAGTCGTGGTGGCTAAGCAGTTTAGGTCATAGGCCATGATCTTTCCTGGTCCACCTGAAAGTTTGTTAATAGACTACAAACCGAGGTGAGCCGCTTAAGATGAAGGTATAGGCAAATGGCCTTGAAGTGGCACCCTCATTAGAAATAAATTGTTATCTCGTAAATATGGAGATAATTTCCATATTTCTCTTCGTAATGCACTAGATAGTCCTTTAAATTATTTTATGAACTGCCGTTTGAACTATTATTGGTGATCCGTCTAGCTTTAAAACTTGCCGTGGCCACTTTTGGCGGAGGCAAGTTTTATAGCTAGACGGACTAATGTAAATACTTTCAACTAACAATTTATTTCACACTTCAAGGCTATTTGCCTATATCTTCACCTTAAAGACATATGACCTGGTGAAAAAAAATGGACCGCTCGCAGAATATCTATCACTGTGGCTTCACTCCACAAACGATGGCGTACTTAATTTCGTGACCTATGTGCACAATCCGCTAGTTTCCAACAAGTCAAATCAGACACCGTTTTCTAAACATCAAAACAAACATTTTCTATGAGATTTGTATGAAATATCGGACTGATTGCTCGATAATAATTATTATTATTTTTCAAAACAAAAAAAAACAACTTTAATACCAAAAATTAAATGGGCAAGTGCGAGTCGGACTCGTAAATGAAGGGTTCCGTACCTCCGTACAATGTTTCAAAACGCTAAAAAAAGACGTTTTTTGTATGACGACCTCCTTTAATTTTTTTTTATTTTTAGTATATGTTGTTATAGTGGCCATAGTAATACATAATCTGTGAAAATTTCAAGTATCTAGCTATTACGGTTCAAGAGATAGAGCCATGTGACAGACGGATAGACAGCAGAGTCTCAGTAATAGGGTCCCGTTTGCACCCTTTGGGCACGGAACCCTAAATAGCTAACTATTCAAACAATTTTGACGACCTCCGTGGTGTAATGATCAACACGCTAGTCACATCCCCAGCCAGGGCAAGTTGGAAAATGGCCTTTTTCAAATTGTCCTGGGTCTTGGGTGTTTCTATATATTTATTATAAAATATAGTATCGTTGAGTTAGTATCCCATAACACAAGTTTAAACTTACTTTGGGGCTAGCTCAATCAGTGTGATTTGTCCGTATATATTTATTTATTTATTTAATTTAATTAGACGACATATTTTTCCCAGTTATTTTCTTTTAAAAAACAAACCACACAACCTATTTTAATTTTTTATGGGACCACTTGAAAAGTATGTATATTCTTTGAAAAAGAAAAGAATTTTCCAAATCCAGGTGTCTTCGAGTAATCAGGGAACATACATAAAAAAAATTTCGACGAATTGATAACCTCCTCCTTTTTTTGAAGTCGGTTAATAAATAAAGTACCTTCAATCGAAGTTTTAGAAAACGCGGTAACCTTTTGACCGATTTATCTAATCTTAAAACTTGAAAATGCTTACCGTTTTATTATAAAGCATGGATTAACTTTAATGACTTACTCGACTTAAGGTCCTAAGGCCAGGTGGGGTAGAGGGCTTCAACAGTATATCGCCATCGTGATCAGCCTTTGGCTACGCGCTTTACTTCGGTCCATGCTTGTCGTTATCGGTCCTGTTATTTTCTGCTTCAGTTTTTTTATCATCATCATCATCAGGTCTCTTATAGTCTCCACTGCAGGAGCACGACCCTCACTGTACTACCAGAGTCATATATTAGCCAGAGCAACCAGAGGATTTGGCATACACTTCCACGCTGGCCAGACGGGTAAGAGAGGTCTCATTGATGTTTATAAGCTTTGTTCAGCTTGTGTTTCCTAAGACGCCTTCTACGACATCCACGGATAGACTTGGAGTGGTCCTATTCTACTCTGCCGGGAACCACGTGGCTAATAGTACTTAGAGCGATCTTAAATATTATCCATAGTAACGAAAGTAAAGTAAATAGTAAAGTAAGTTTAAAATAAAGCACACAGCAAAGTTCAGGACTAACTATATACATTATATGTTTAGAAAATACGATTGCTTAAAATTTTCTCGATAGAAAAACATTGCGAAGTTGCCTCTAAATCACCTCAGAATTATACTAAAACAGAAAGTGTTCAAGAAACATAAGGCAGTCATCATATGTCTTACTTTTTAAATAACTCTTAAAGATTCTTCGTAAAACAAAAAAAAACCTCAAAACCAAAACCAGCCTCATTGACCTGCCACGATTCCCTACGCCCCCGCATGACTCGCTGTCTCGCTTTGGCTAGAGTAAATTTGTGTGCGTGAAAGCGGGAGCAAAATTTAGATTATTAACATCAGGCGCTCTCTTAACTTTAATGCTAAGGCCCCCAGGTGGGGTAGAGGGCTTCAACAGTTCTTAGCCATCGCAACCGGTCTTTAATTACGAACTTTACTTCGGGCCAGGCTCGTCGTTGTCGGTCCGGTCATTGTCTGCTTCAGTTTCTTGAATCAGGTTCAATTCAGACGAGAAGGTGATTAACCCGCTGTGTCCTGCTAGTGGGGCTCACCTCAGACCTCCTAAGTTTGCAGACAAGCTCGGTTTGTTTCGGGTATCCTCTCTAGTGAAGGTTTTCGGGCGCAGTACGCTCGCTCTTTGCCTTGCATCCTTGGCACCTACGAGTATAGCATTAGAGGGCAGTCACGCGGCAGCGTGGCTGGATTCAAATCCCAATGGGATGCATACTGTGAAAAGTTGCTTTTAATCTGGTTAAGATATTGCAGGCTTGAATAACCTGTGATTATCCGAAAAAAATGATTCCGAGCTTCGAAAGGCACGCAAAGCTGTGGGTCCAAAACGCCATCTAGCGTTAGTTTAATTAAAGCTATCCTGGAATTGGTTCTGGTCTACCCTTTGTGTTGCGGAGGTCAGAAGGCAGTCGCTCTATGTAAAAACCAGTAACCTCGTCAAATCACCTAGGTTAAGTAGCGGACACCGGGCTCAGAAGGAAGCGTTACCGCTGAGGATGCAACCGGGAACACGCTCGCATGATAATCATGGAGATAATCAAGTTAAGGACCCCACATTGTCATTACGATCATTGTATCATCATGACCTCGAGATGTTGACTCCCTGCGATGATTCCGGACCAAAGCAGCCAATCAGAATGCGTGCCGTGTCTTAAAATCGCCTATATACATGCAAGAATGTAATTTGTTTGGTACGTGCCGAGACTAACAATTGTGTCGACTTTTGCGCAGTTGCTTACTGTTTCGGATTTTCTATTCTAGGTAAAGGTCACTATCGCTACACACTATACTAGGGCCGCAAGACCCAAAGGCCACTTTTAGCGTGATGGTGGGCGAGAAGGTGAAAAAAGGAATCGAAATAGTGATGGGTTGCTAGCCACATCGCCTATTAACATGATTCGCATTTTCGCCCATTCTCATAATCGGATTTTACGATCTGCGCGGGAAGAGAAACAGCTGGTACATTCTAAGGTTTTTCTTTTCTACCAGACCAGTATGGAAGATTAAAAATTTACTTAAAAATCGCGTTTACACCTCCTTTTGCAAGGCAAAGGCAACAGACTATCGGGCGAAATGTTAATATATAAATTTGTTTTGAGCAAGCACTTCAGAGGCATATGTCGAGAGCCCTTTTAATACAGGCTTTGATGGCTTCAATATGCATTAGTCGCCCCCCTTCCCCCCGGTCGCATTTTAATTTAATCACTAGGTTATTCCGTGTGGTTTTCGTTAGGCAGAGTAGAATAGGACCACTCCAAGTCTTCCCGTGGATGTCGTAGAAGGCGACTTAGGAAACACAAGCTAAACAAAGCTTATAAACATTAATGAGACCTCTCCAACCCGTCTGGCCAACGTGGAGAGTGTAGGCCAAATCCTCTGACTGCTCTGGCTAATATATGGCTCTGGTAGTACAGAGACGGTCGTGCTCCTGCAGTGGAGACTAAAAAGACCTGATCATGATCAAACATATAATACAGATGTGGACTTTGTCCGAAAAATAGTTAGTAAACTGACGGACTAAATAAAATAAGTACTTAGATGTTATCGAAAAATAATAACACTATCCATATTTTTCATAACTTGTGAAAATTCACAAAGACACAGCGCGTCGAAGTTTCGGAGTGAGGGTGATTGACGTCACCGTTTTCTTTGAAATGATTTATTTAAAATGGGGGCAGCACTGGACTCCGGAAAATTCAAGTATGGCATCATTTAAAATTTTGCTTCTACCAAGTCCTAACCCTTCAAAGTATTCTGTGAACTACTGTTTACAATTTAAAGTGAGAACGTTAAGCTTTACTACGCACAATTGCGAAAAACGGCCACTTTTGGCACGAGTAATGTGCAGAATATTTTAAAGTTTATAATATCATTTTTAAATGTGGAGATTTGTAATTGGCGCATAGAATTTAGGGGTTTATTATATAGTATACAGGTCGCGCCAAACTTCTAGATCGCTCTGAAGTTGAGGCGATTCGCGTCGCAGTAGTAAAATACAGATACCCATAGCAGATAGAATTTGCTTTATTTTTGTTTATTGTGTATATATATCATATAACTACATTCTTGCAATCATTCTAAAAAAAATATTATTGTGGTAAATATTCTGTCCCTGTTTGTAACCTGAGTGAGGCAACTTTAGAGCGATCTAGAAGTTTGGCGCGACCTGTAATGCTGTAAATCTTCCAAAGAAAATAAAATAAATAAAAATAAAATAAAATTGTCTGACAAAAAATTATGTTGTTTCATAATTAGATCATTACTTTTTACAAGCTTTTATTTGTACTCTTACTTATGTATTCTGTGATTTAGTTTCACCTGTCCCGTTGTCTATATATTATTATGTCCGTAATCAAATCTTGCAAGTCAAATTAGACCCACTTCCCATTATTCGATTGAGTTGAAACTTCACATACTTAAGAAAGTTGGGTGACGATGCAATATTATGGTACCAATGACCTGATCTCATGATGAAGCCGGAAGGTGGCCCGACATCTTTGTGATAAAACAACACAACCCCAAGAGCTGGATTGATTCGTCTTAAGGAGCACTTTTCATTGTTTTAGATATAAGCTTCTTTTGAAATATATTTTTTAATAATTGTTTAACTTTGGTAGTTCATTGTTTTAGATAAAATAATGTTTTTTATAATTTTATTACTCCTAATTTATTGCGACATGCATATCGATCGCAACAACATTAATGTCAGTAAAGTGCTATCAATTGTCACAATTAAAGTGTCAGACTCAATGAAGACGCGTGAAACTGACCCACACACATCTCAGTGTACCCGGTCATCCATCCATAAAGTATTTTTTGCGATGAGTCATTTAAATATACAAGTTGTATTGTACCAAGTGTACAAAAAAATTAAAGGCCAGTATAGATAGTCTAATTTAAAACTGCTCGTTCCACTCATCGGTTTGCGCTTTGTTGTACGCTTGTACTTATATAAATATTATTTGTACGCTTGTGTTATTATATAAGAATTGACGATTTATAATCATAAAAAAGAAACAAAAAAATTAAATTAAAAACAATAATCTGATTGATCTTCACAAAATAAGAAAGCATTTCTTTATACATACTCATATTTACGTTCCAGACTAATTTTATATTCTACTAAGTATTAAATTTTATATGTAAACAGGAAGGGATGTCTTAATTTTGATAAACATGACATGAATGTTAGAATTAAAATGCCTACACGGTGCCTTACGCCAAAGATGGAATGCCGTTGGCATCCTGCGCTAGAATGTCGCTGCCTACCTTTAGAGGAAGAATAGTTTGTGATGTGCATGCAACAATGAAATTGTGTTCCGGAATCTATGTTATGTAGGTGCATTGCATATAATATTATACGCAGGTTCCTATGTGAGATATATATAAATAAATATAAATATATAAAGACAAATCACACTTATTAAGCGAGCCCTAAAGTAAGTTTTAAACTTGTGGTATGGGATACTAACTCAACGATACTATATTTTATGATAAATACATATATAGATAAACACCCAAGACCCAGGACAATTAAAAAAAAGGCCATTTTCCAACTTGCCCTGGCTGGGGATCGAACCCAGAACCTCCGGATTAGCGGTCTAGCGTGTTAACCATTACGCCACGGAGGTCGTCTAGATAGACTGTCTATTGAAAAAATTAGAGTATGGGAAGACGCCGACGAAAAGTTGACAATTTTAGAATCTGCCTGCGACCGTAATCGTTGCAATATTACAAGCTTTTATATTATTTTATGTATTTATTTATTATTTATTTTATTTAGTTTCACCTGTCCCGTTGTCTGTGTGTCCGTAATAAAACCTTGCAAGCTAAATTAGACCTATTATTATTTACCTTATTAATTATTACATTGAGCTGAAACTTTACATACTTATGTATGTTGGTTATCACTGCAATATTATGGTACCAATGACCTGATCTCATGATGAAGCCGGAGTGGCCATGGCATCTCTATGATAATAGTACATTAACGATATAAGTGCGTTATGGTGGTTATAACACACGAAGCGGAATTTCAGCCCGAGCAATGCGAGGGCGTAAGGAGCTGAGTGTGTTTAACCAATATACGCACGTATATCGTACGACGTTTTTCAACATACTTGCGAGGGAAAATACCTAATAAACTGATATTTTTGATTTTAAATAAACTCAACCATAAAACTTTGATGCACACTGTTGCTTTCCCACCGTTTTACTTTTTAAAATCAGAAGGGCGCGCGGCCTACTGGACGCGCCGCGCAGCAAGCGAATTCGAAATTTGAAAAAAAAGGAACCATTTGAAGCGTATGTAAGATACAAATATAAATATTGAAACAACGATGGCGTTCGATGTCTGATTTATTCTTTTTCTTTGTCTAACCTTCACCTTATGTTATCCAACTATCTCGCTCACACACAACTGTCAAACTTTCTTACTCTCTCATTCATACTGGATTTACCATTAATTTTGTCCCTTTCTTTCGCAAATAGCAAATCGTGAGTTAAAGAAATATTACCTCACTCAGAGATATGGGATTACTTCACTATTTGCGTTTCTAACACACGCGTGTTTTATAGGCTGCTTTATATATCTAAAACCGGTGAAATTAGATCGATTATATGAGAAAGGGTGTTGAAAAACAAAGCACAAGTCATGAGGAGCAGTTTTCATTGTTTTAGATAGAAGCTTGTTTTCAAAAATATTTTTAAATACGTACTTGTTTTAATTTATTACGGCAAATTCAATAATGGCGCCGTCTTGTAAAAAGAACAAGCAATGTTAAAGTAGGTAATCGTCGGTACGTCATACTCCCCACGAAACTATTCAATTTAGGAATGCACGTCGTGCCTGGTCACTTTTGATGGGGCGAGTACATATAGAAATCATCACAAAACCATTACTGCTATTTACTGACAGTTACTTGTTTTGTTACACCCGTGTGGTTCCGGGTTAGAATAGGACCACTCCATCTCTTCCTGTGGATGTCGTAAGAGGCGACTAAAAGCACAAACATCTCGTGCTACAATTGCATTCCCAAGGAGGGTTAACGTCGGGCGGCGGCCGGTTATAAAATTTTTCGCACAAATACATTCCCAAAGAGGGTTGACAGTTGTAAAACAATAGCCAAATCATTTAAAATGTTCCGGCTATTCCTTCTCCATTTTGCAAGGTCTTTGGCATCCTTGGCTGACCATTGACATACATGTTATATTTGGAGAAGAAAAAGCGGGAAAACTAACCCCGGGCTCCGAAGCAGCACAGTTTAGGATGCAACCGGGAACGCGCTTAGACGAAGAAGAAGAAGACTGACAGTTACTTGTGTTTCCGACATAAATTTTTTGATCCCTACGGAAAATTCTTACTTCTTGGTGGACCAGTGCTGCCCCCATTTAAAATTAATTATTTCAAAGAATTTTAAATTATGTCTCCGTTTTCTTTGACTGCTCTCAGCACTAGTCCCCGGAAAATTCAGGTACGGCCTTCAATAATTGTGACCTACTTTTCTAATGATTTTAAAAAAATATCAAAGAAACCCATAATCTCCGGCGCGCAGTTTCGTCTGCCATAAAACGGATTCCATTTCAATCGTAAGTAAGATAATAAATAAGCTGTTTATTATTGTAAGCAATGACCGCAATGTGGACTGACGAGAGGTTTATGGTGCATAGACAAAACTATGATGGTGCAGAGGGATAACACATCTTACTTATATAAAAAATTGCTTTTGCCCGCGGCTTCGCTCGCGTATCCCAAATTCCATAGGAACATTGCTTTTTTTCCGAGATGAAAGGTACCCTATATCCTTTTCAGTACTCCTAACTATATATATGCAAATTTTCAAGAAGATTGGTTCAGTAGATAAAGCGTGAAGAGGTAACAAACAAACAAACAAACACATATACAAACTCACTTTCGCATTTATACGTTTGATAAGATGAATTTACTAATGGCGTCTTAAAGCTAAAACGGTTGGGTAGATTGGCATGAAGATTTATTACGTAGTTCCTACTTTTTATCCCGGAAAATATTAGGTTTGTTACGCCGCAATAGGTAGAATGTAACACTGTTTCCTGCTAAATAGGAAGAATTGGAAATGGAAGGGAATTCAATACTCCATCGACAAGAGCGGAGGTCTTAAATATATAAAGAAAAATTAAGTAGTTACTTAAAATCTTTATGGCACCAAAACATAGTGATATAGATTATTAGATTATAGAAAACAGATAACAAAAGGCGGCCTTATCGCCAAAGTACAAAATAATTCAATCAAAAAACGAGATAAAAAAAAATATATTACTCAAAAATCCCACCCCAAATTGTACCCGACTCAAAAGTACCCATTACGCTTGCTGCGTTTCCTCTTTGAATGACAATGGATATGGATATCCTTTGAGTCAGGTATGGAACCTGGCTCAAAAGATACTACCTAGAGCGTTGGTCATACCTCAGCACAGGCCGGACACTCCTAAGGTACGCGCAATATGCGTCACCCAGGCGTCCCCGTTCCCCGTCCCCGCACCTCTCCCCCGTTTTCGCCTCGATTTCTCACGTTGGCCGTCAAGAACCGGGGGAGAGGTGCGGGTGCGGGGAACGGGGACGTATATTGCGCGTACCTTAGAAGAGCCCCTTCTGTTTACTCTTACTGTATTCTGTGACCTCAGTTCCGCAAGCGGCGCCCTAACTCGCTAACCAAGTCCTTAGCTTCGGGACACCATGGACTAGCTGTCTCAAAGGCGACTGGAACAAATTCATACTGCAGGGACTAAACAGATTATCAATAAAGTTTAAAAACAAAGAATCATTTATACTTACGGTGCCTGATTATGGGTTCACATAACGCCATACATCTCGGAATCAGTAGTGTCAAAATAAAAAGAGAGTATGCATGCATTGTTTTAATTTTTTTAGTTTTATTTATTTAGAAAGAAGATATTAACAAATGAATTAAATAAACGGGCAAGTGCGACGCTGAAGAAACAAAGACGTTTCTTGTATAAAGACCCCCTTTAATTATTAACTTTATCTTATTTTTAGTATTTGTTGTTATAGTGGTCATATAGTAATACATACTCGTAATTGGTGAAAATTTCAGGTGTCTAGCTATTACGGTTCAAGAGATAGAGCCCTGTGACAGATCGAGTTAAAAACGCTGAAAAAAAAAGGTTTTTGTATGACGACCCCTTTCATTTTCAACTTTTTTTTATTTTTAGTATTTGTTGTTATAGCAGCCACAGTAATACATAATCGGTGAAAATTTCAGGGGTCTAGCTATTACGGTTCAAGAGATAGAGCCTTGTGACAGACGGACAGACAGACAGACGGACAGACAGCGGAGTCCCAGTAACAGGGTCCCGTTTGCACCCTTCGGGTACGGAACCCTAAAAAACAGAAAAAGCTAACTAAAACTATTTAATTAAAACTACCTAAAAATAAAAAAGACCTGGCAAATCGCTGCCCCGTGGTAATGTGCCCCAATAATGTATTTTTCGTCGATAGTTCTCGTTGAGAAATAGCCGCAAACAATAAATCAGTGCTGAAAAACATGTACCTATATGGGGTTGAAAATAAATATTAAAAATAGCAAGTATATTACAAAAACTAAAACGCGCCATTTTAAAATATGACGTCAAAGTCTACAATATTCGCAGTTGTTCTTTG
This sequence comes from Acrobasis repandana, assembly GCA_963576875.1. Lineage (NCBI taxonomy): Eukaryota > Metazoa > Arthropoda > Insecta > Lepidoptera > Pyralidae > Acrobasis > Acrobasis repandana. The sequence continues at coordinate 10,200,280 of OY756238.1, forward strand.
ATTCGCCGATCTATATAGCGAAGAAACTTCTTGTGACAACGTGACAACCTAGCTAAAGACAGAAACTGTTATCGCATGTTTTTTTTTGGGTACGTTCGATATAATCAGCCAGTGATGTCTGATAAACCCGATAAACCTCTATTATTATGAAAGTTCATACATCTTGTATGTCATCGGTTGTCAACTACATGGACAGTCCTACCGAACACACCCGAACGTATAGACTTTGTCGTCATTTCTCTTTTGTTTGTCAATAGTTCCCTCGCAATATTTGCATATTTTCAATAATTTATTTCTAAATTTTAAAATAAAAATATGACCGGCTCATTTTTTTTTTTTGTATTACATGCATATTCCTCATAAATGTGAAAGTGTTATTTCTGTATTAGCTTTATTTTATATTGCTGGAGGAAGGTCGCGCAATATAAAAATATAATTTAAAATGTTTGCTACTTACTAATGTACGGAAAATGAAATGACGGGAACGGTCGTAAAGTTGATGCCATTTTCCATCAATTTGATCCGTCTGGCGTAAATGGCGTTTGATGTCTTACAATTTAATTTTGCAGTTAGATTTGATATATGAAATACAAGTTGGTACCCATGGAAGAAGAGGGGAGACAGCTGACCTGTCAAATTGTATAAGAGGCTAAAATTTTACCCTTTCCGGGACACCTACATCTATAGACGAAAGTCATTTAGTTTTACCTGCAAGATTAGATTAAAGATGTCATCAAATCTTGCAAGCTTAATAAGACCTACTTCCCATATGTTATTCGGTTGAGCTGAAACTTCACATTCTTATGTAAGTTAGTCTCATGATGAAGCAGGAAGATGGACATGGCATCTCTGTAATAAAACAACGTAGGTAGCCCTACTGAGCTGGGCTCAATTGATTCGTCTTTCTTGACAATAATTCTTAAAAATAATGAACTAAAAAATTCAAAGTGTCCTCCTTATAAATATTTTAAATTAAGTAAGTACTTGTTTTTAATACTTCACTGTTTAATATAGTCCTGCTGGGTGTCTTTTTCGTTAACCATTGTACCACTGCTTGGCCAAGGTCTCCCCATCTCTTTCTAAGACTCTATTTAATGCCGCAGTTCCATCCACTATTTTGTTAAGAATAGTGAAAATAATAAAATATAGTGTTAAGAACTAAAAACTTAATAAATGATAGAAAACGATGGAGAGAGTTGACACACAGAGCCGACCCCAAATAGGGAGAAGGCGAGGAAGGTGATGATGATGATGAAGAACTAAAAACTTTTTTTTTTATCTGACGCCAAGACAATCGAAAGAAAAAAAATTATGTAATTTTTTATTTTTTTGGTTCGCTAACTGGCTGAACAACACACAAATCTAAGCATATACAAATTAGAGCATATAAGTAAGCAAGAGGCTTTTTAGCTCATAACAGAGGCACCTTCAATTCATGTAAGGGTAAATTGAAAATGTTACCGTCGACGCGTCGAAATCTAATATTGCCAAGGCAGACATTTTCATCACGTGACTTCGTAGTAATTAGTATTAGGAGGGAAATTCACAGGAAAAATCGTAGAAATGTCTCTTCGAATAGAATCTCAGCGAAAAAATTGTTCTTTAGAAAATTTCTTAGCTTTTTGTGTTCTTCTCTATTTTTTTTTATCAAGAGATGTGTTGATTTGGTAATTAGGACACTATCACTAATAGGTACAAAAACTACTGGAAAAATATTTTTTTATTGCCACAATGTTACTACTATCAATCAATCAATAAAATTATTAATTTGCAATAGTAGGGAATCATCAGATACAGTTTATACATTACACCTAACTTAACCGTTTCAAACAGTTTTACTACAATATAATTTGCTTTTTAATATCACGTCACACTTTGACGATAAACAGTAAATAAATACCTATATGGATAGGGACAGAACACAGACTGATTATACTTTAATACCAAAACTTGATGAAACCTACCTGGAGATAATTTAATTGAAGATCAAACGAACTTACAAAGTGAAGTTCGATCGATCAAAATTACGTGAGCAACATCATTCGAAGAATATCTAATTATTTTAAGGCATACTCACAATGGAATTATCTTTATTTTCTAAAAGAAGGAAAGCTAGTTTAGAAAATAAAATTCCGACCTTCCAATCAAATCCTCTGGCATCCAATCAATGGCGTCTATAAAATTATGTAATTGCCAATAAAAATAAACATATCTAAAATTGGGCGCCGCAACTAATCCGCCCATACTTATCTGATGTAAACAAGTAGAAAAAATTGACGATTCATAGTGAACGTTGGCGGGGCGCCAGCTCGCTATGAAGCCACAAATAATACGCTAGGTTACGTTACCGGTGTAAGCTATGGGAGTAAAGGCATGTTATTGTTTTAATAACTAGGCCATAGTCTTATACCGTCATATGTACGCTCAAGGACCGAAATCGCTCATTGAGCAAAATAATAGGCCATAACGCGTTGTGACTATTGTAAAACGGCCACGACGTAAAATTCGTGTCCTTTATCAAAACGCTCAGAACGCGTTGTGGTCGTTCTGTGATTGCCGCAACGCGTCGTGTCGTGAGCGTTTTACATTAGCCACAACGCGTTGTCTATGAGCGTAACATCTATGAGACTGATTCATATAGTGAGTATCTACTCACTATATTGTGTTGTCTGTATCCCTATCCACAGTTGTCCACCACGAGTCTCCCGTTGCCTTTCTTCTTGTTGGGAATTGCCTGCTCATCATCTCGTCTCATCACAAGCCCGAACCATCTCATACTACTATCTGTCTTCTTTTCTGCTATAGGCGCTACCTTGAACGAGCCTCTTACATGCTCATTTCTAACTTTGTCAAGTCTTATGACTGCCGCTGTCCAGTGCCGTAAATAGCCGTAGCCATGGAATATTTTGGAACAAAAATCTTTTTTTTTAATAACTGATGTAGGCCATTCTTGCGCCCCTCAGAGTCTACGCCCTGTGCCTGGGCACCGGTGGCATCGCTCTATTTAAGGCACTGCCACTGTCCAATTAAACACCTTCATATTTTCATTGCATTTTTTGTTCGTGCTATATGACGTATCTACTAAATAATTCATTGACGAAGCGACCGAAGTGTCTCAGTTTTGAAAATGGCCAAAAATGTTGTCTGTGTTCGTCTACAGGTCGCATTTTTCAACTTCCTTGTTACGTCTCATCTCAAGCCCGAACCACCTCATCCTACTTCTCTCTGTCATTTTTCTGCTATAGGCGCCACCTTGAACAAGCCCCATATATGCTTTTCATGACTCCCGCTGCCCACCTATGCATCTTCATCTCATTTGGGTGCATTTTCTGTTTGTGTTTCTGTAACACAGCACTCGGATCCATGCAGCATAGCAGGCTTGACCACGGTTTTGTAGACCCTCCCCTTCAGCTATTGTCACATATTACGTTACGCCAGCTAGTGTTCTTCAATATAGCATCACGCATCTCTTCAGGTTACAGCTGAAAATCAGTGTATTGTTCCCGGGCAATATAAAGAAAAGCTCATCGCTTCACGCGCGAGGCCCTGCTCATCCGCTTTATGCACGAGGCCCTGTTCATCCGATTAATTCACGCGCGAGGCCGTGCTCATCCGCTCCATTCGCGAGGCCCTGCTCATCTGCTTCACACGTGAGGCCCTGCTCATCCGCTTCATGTGCGAGGCCCTAATCATCCGCTTCACGTGCAAGGCCCTACTCATCAACTTCATGCGCGAGGCCCTGCTCATCCGCTTCATGCGCGAGGCCCTGCTCATCCGCTTCACGCGCGTATCCGTACGCGTACGTGCTTTTTTGCGAGGCCTCCTCAGGCGCGAGGCCGACGGCGGTCGCCGACATCGCCGATTAGGCACTGGTTGTCCTTAAATCAAGAACTTAGTAAACGTACTAATAAATTAATACGGCCATTAAGCTTCTCTTTAATGACCAAACTAATACTTTTAGCGAAATAATATTCAGGCACAGATTACTCGTAATAAATAGTTATGATTCAGGTTCGTTTATTTGTCTGGTCGGCGATAAGTATATCCCCATTTTCCCGCCTTTGGCTGCGGCAGGAGACGCCGCATGCCTCATTATGGTACACAGAAACTGTATTATCGTCTTACTTACTTTCAGCTTATAAAAGTAAAGAAGTAAGTTATAGTGCGTCGTTTAATAAATAACAATAAAGTAGACAAATGACTTGATTGGATTAAAAAGTTTCTATAAAGTAAATCACTTTGACCTCCGTGGCGTAATGGTTAACACGCTAATGGTTCGATCCCCAGCCAGGGCAAGTTGGAAAATGGCCTTTTTCAAATTGTTCTGGGTCTTGGGGTCTCGTTATCTGTATATATATTTTTTATATAATAGAGGTATCATAAATATACATACATTGATACATACTATATATATCACTACATAGTATAAAACAAAGTCGCTTTCCACTGTCTGTCCCTATGTATGCTTAGAACTTTAAAACTACGCAACGGATTTTGATGCGGTTTTTTTTAATAGATAAAGTGATTCATGAGAAAAGTTTATATGTATAATACATACCCGTGCGAAGCCGGGGCGGGCCGCTAGTATATATATATATATATATTCATCTATAAAATACATTACTAACAGATAATAGTTTCTCATAAGGAAATTACAAATGCAGCAATTAAGTACTTGGGTATTACACTTGGTAATGGTTTGTTTGTTTGTTTATAAAGCTTTATTGTACACAAAAAAGAATCAGATACAAAAATAGAAAAGTAAACATACAACGGCCGACATAACCCGTATAGGGATCTCTTCCAGTCAACGGACCAGTAATTTTATTATTATATTTATTATAATATATAGGGTCTAACTATATATACTGAAACTATTCTAAGGGCGAATTTAGTCCATGAAACTAAACAACTTTCCCCAAGAAACTTATATCGAAATATGAAAAATTTTTTTTGGCTTCCCATACAGCTTGACCGATCAGCTGATCCGAGTTTGTATGGAAGGCAACAAAAGAAATTAAATATTTCGATATATGTTCCTTGGGGAAAGTTGTTCAGTATCATGGACTGAATTCACCCTTAGAATAGTTTCAGTATATTTTGTAAGACGTTATATATTATAATATTATAGTAGTATTGATATACTATATATAACTTTTTATTTATGAACAGAATGAAATAAAACAAACACTAAATTTTAAGTGATGCTTACCACAATAGATTATTGAAAACCGCACGCAAAGCAATGGAGACAGACGCCACACACCATCCTATTTAGATTTTTTCGTTATACAATCTCATAAAAACATTACTCTCCTCTGGCAGTTGGCTAAAAAGGTCCACTGTATACATGCAGTTCATGACCTAAATAAGGTGTGACGCACACACAACGTCACACTTTGTTTTCTTTGTGTTAATTAACGCGTGTGTGGCGCCGCGTATGTAGTTTGAGGTCGGCCTTTTGTTAACAAACTTCTTAAAACATACATACATACTATGCTATCTCGTCTTTATTCCTACGGGGCAGACAGAGCATTTTGGGTCTTGCGGCTCTTAGCAGACAGTCTAGGGTCGCAAGACCCAAAGGCCACTTTTAGCATCATGGTGGGCGAGAAGATGGTAAAAGGAATCAATATAGTGATGCATTTTCGCACATGACTGCCTCCGTGGTCCAGTGGTCAAGGCGTTTGCCTTGTGACCCGGAGGTTGTGGGTTCAAATCCCACTGGGAAGCATGCTTTGTGAAAAATTTTTTTCAGTCTGGTTAGGATATTGCAGGCTTGAATCACCTGATTATCCGAAAAGAAATATGATTCCGTGTTTCGGAAGGCACGTAAAGCTGTTGGTCCCGTACGCCATCTAGCGTTTGTACCTATCCTAGGATTGGTTCCGGTCTACCCTTTGTGTTGCGGAGGTCAGACGGCAATCGCTCTGTGTAAAAACCAGTGGCCTCGTCAAATCACCTAGGTTAGGTAGCGGACCCCGGACTCTAAAGTCTCCGTAAAGTCATCATCATTCAGTTCTTAAAATTGATTATACACGTAATTATATATGTATACGAGTAATATAAGGGTACGAATTGTTTAAGTAGATATTTATTCTGATATATCTTATATATAAAATTCTCGTGTCACAATGTTTGTTCCCGTACTCCTCCGAAACGGCTTGACCGATTCTCATGAAATTTTATGGGCATATTGAGTAGGTCTGAGAATCGACCAACATCTATTTTTCATACCCCGAATCTACGCGGGCGAAGCCGCGGGCAAAAGCTAGTATTATATAGTTGTAGTAATGTAATGTTTTATGTATATGTTCTTAATATATTATATGAAGTATTTATTATGGTTGACTGGGAGAAAATGCTCTTAGCATTAAGTCCGCCATTTGTTTAAAGTATGTTTTACTTTAGAACAATAAAGAGTATTAAATAAATAAAATAAATAATAAAGCGTTACCGCTGACGATGCAACCGGGCAGTGCCGGTTTTAGCTCTACCAGCACCCCGGGCGAGATTTGCCCGTTCCCCCACCCTCCTCCACCTTATAGGATTTATTTCTGCCGACGGGGGGAGGGGGGGGGGGGGGGGTACAAATAAGAGTCTAGGAGTTGCCGCCAATAACCAGCCGCTATTTATATATTTATTTATTATTACCTGTGACCCCCCTTGCCCAAAAACGCCCCCTGTCGCCCCTTTGTATCTGGCGCCCTGGGCGGTCGCCCAACCGCGCCCTACCCTACGCCCGGATGATTATGATGCATAATATTTTCGCTTTCGCATAAGTTAAATACTCACTAACACTAAAAAAAGCCATTTTACGCTCCTGAGTCAACCGGTAACGTAACATACCATATTTATCACAATTAAATCAAAATGGCCTTGTGTGACAGAGCCCTCTTTGTTAAAAACCTATTATGGGCTGAACGTGAATTGTGGCAACACTGAATCATAGGCACACGGTGGCCATGATAGATGCTATTGACGTGGGAATAAAAAAAAAAAAAATGGTTGCCTGTAAAGTCGGTTTTACGGGCGAAGATTTTACGTGACAACGTCTACAGACCGATCATAGTTGAGTGGGAGAGAGACGCAAGGCATTCGGCGGGCCTCTCTCTCGTTCGGTGACTCATCGTAACGTTACCGAGCGTTACACTTTTTCATAAGTGACTCCCAGCCGCAACCTAATTTAAGACGTTGTCACGTCAAAAATTGAGAAAGAAATGGTTAAAATAAAATGAAGTTGCAATATTAATTACCTACTATTTATTTCATTTATTTAAACTTTATTAAGCCAAAAAGCTACAATAGGTAGACTTAATGCTATAGCATTCTCTACCTGTCGACCTTTGGGAAAATTAAACTGACAGCAAAGTCGCGTCGAAATGTCACTTATTACACATAATATTATGTCCGTCCGAAAGCTTCTTTAGCCCAACGCTATACAAGTGTTGAGTCGAAGAAACATTCGGAAACACGCGTCTGTGTCCGTAATCAAATCTTGCAAGCTAAATAGACCCACTTACCATTATTAGATCGAGGTGAAACTTCACATACTTATTTAAGATGGGTCTCAGAAGACAGCAAGAGTATACAGAACGAAATCTCCTAAGGTACGCGCAATATGCGTCCCCGTCCCCCGTCCCCGCACCTCTCCCCCGTTCTTGTGCAGCCGCGTGCGCCGTGAAGTGTGTGTTCACCGGCTCTCGCCCCTCGACAAGGCGAGAACGGGAGAGAGGTGCGGGGACGGACAACGGGGACGCATATTGCCCAGGACCTTAGGAGATTCCGCTCTGTATACTCTTACTGTCTTCTGTGGTTGGGTGACAATGCAATATTATAGTACCAATAACCTGATCTCCCGATGAAGCCGGAAGGTGGCCACGGCATCTCTGTCAACAACATAATCCCGCCGAGTTTGGGCTCAGTTGTTTCGTCTTGAGGAGCATTTTTTAGTTCATTGTTTTAGATAGAAGAAACTAAGTACCTACATAGCGATTTGCTGTTCCCGTTCCCCAGATTTCCAGGAACGTTCCCGGAAATGTTCCCAAAAAATGGAAATGTCAGGGAAAGTTGTAATTTTATTTCTCAGTCATATTTTTTATCACTGTAATTATATTTTACTAACGTAAATGCATTACTTGGTATGGTTATAATACAAATACATACATCCAATTTTCCGTAACATTCCCTAGAAATACGGGAACGTTCCCTGGAAACGCTCCCAAATTCCCAAATTCCCCGGGAACGTGCCCAAACTCCTGGGAATTTGGGAACGTTCCCGGGGAATTTGGGAACGTTCACGGGAACGGCACATCATCATACCTACACATTATTCAATTCGAAACTCCGTGAAGACGTCATACCTAGAGCGTTTTTCGCGGTATTTTTACATCGCTCGCCATGTTTTGCTGTCGATACTTCATAGTTGGAGTGACGCGCGTACGCACTGACGTCACAGGCACGCGGTCCATTGACGTCGACTGTAGCGTGGTTACTAGTCGGAAGTGGTAACATTTTGAATTTGAATAAACCGGATGACGTAATTCCAGGGTTCATATAAATGGGGAGTATAGTTTTATTTACAACACAATTAAATACTTGTTTTGACTGTTCCAGCTATTTCTTCTCCGCTTCGCAAGGTCTTTGCCATCCTTGGGTGACCATTGACATGCTTATTATATTTAGAGTAAAAAAGCGGGAAAGCGCACCCCGGGCTCCGACGAGTATTAGTAGGGATGCAACCGGGAATGCAGTAAGACGAAGAAAAGATAAAAGGATTAAAATGAAATTAAATTGCTTGAAAATTAAATAAACATCACGAAACATCGCCATCATAATGTTGTTCTTCACAAACAAAGTGAAACAATGGAGGGATCGCTCAAAATCGCAAACTTTAAAGCTTCGGGATGCTTTCGAGAACCAAAAGTTCTGATTAGAATCGCTAATTGAGTTTTGATTACGTTTGATTGACACGTTGATAAATTAGATAGATGAGGACAAATCATACGGATTTGGGATGGAAAAATGGTTTCAGTATTTTTCTATAAGTACTATTTTTAAGTATTCTTAAGACCTTATATAGGTATATAAGGTCTTAAGAATACTTAAAAATAGTAGGTACCTAAAAGTAATTGAATACAATTATAATTGAAGAAACTCTTTTTTATAATGACCCATGATACTCGGATCAGCTGATAGGTCAACTTGTATGGGAGGCCAAAAATTATTTTGCATATTTTGCATACTTCGTTGTACCTATATATCACAAGATAAAAAAATGAAAAATACTACACCACCTTTTGTAATGTAAGTACCCCTGTTTTGAACCTCTAGCGACTGGCCTATCAAGCGCCATTTCCGATTTTTCGTGGATACCGACAGCCTAAGCAGCCAGCATCCTTTTAACGGCTAGCGGAAGAGATAGTAGCGACATCTAGAAATAAAACAGGATTTTGACTTTCTAGCAAAGTAGGTACCTACGCTTTTATGTATGGAGTGGTCAGTCCCCATGTATTTGTTTGTCCATGATTAAACTCACAAAAATTCAAACATCTAAACTTTCCCATTTCTGATATTTAGTAGGAATAGAATTTTATCAAGAACCGTGTGGTTCTGGGTTAGAATAGGACCACTCCATCTCTTCCTCTGGATGTCGTAAGAGGCGACTAAACGACTAAGCACAAATATCTCATGCTACAATTGCATTCCCAAGGAGGGTTAACGTCGGGCGGCGGCCGGTTGTAAAACTTTTCGCACAAATATATTCCCATAGTAAGTAGACGTCAGGCAGGCGGCCGGTCGTAAAACTATAGCCAAATCATTTAAACTGTTCCGGCTGTTTCTTCTCCATTTTGCAAGGTCTTTGGCATCCTTGGGTGACCATTGACATGCATGTTATATTTGGAGAAGAAAAAGCGGGAAAGCGCACCCCGGGCTCCGAAGCAGCACAGCTGAGGATGCAACCGGGAACGCGCTTAGACGAAGAAGACTTTTCTGAAGAACTTGCAAAATAAATAAATAAAATAACTTTTATAAATTGTACTACTTCACGCCAATTAGAACTGAATTAATTGATTCTCGCACATTTTATTTATGTAACGTTATATCTGGGTCTGGATCATAAACTGTCTGGAGTTACTGTCGTAAATATACGCGACATGAACACTTAAATGCGCACGCGGAAAATTACGCGAATTATCTTTCCTAGAGCTCCGTAGAATCCTACTAACAAGTATAGGGATATTTTTAAATGCACATATATATAACTATTCAGCACACTAGGTAACTCCACTAATTAATTGAATGCATACCAGATAAATGTCTGCTCAGCAAAAATACGAATTGATCAACTAAACATGTCTTACAAAAAACACTAAATAAAGGGGCAAGTGCGAGTCGGACTCGTACATGAAGGGTTCCGTACGAACGCTGAAGAAACACGTTTATTGCATGACGACCCTCTTTAATTTTTAACTTTATTTTATTTTTAGTATTTGTTGTTATTGTGGTCATAGTAATACATAATTGGTGAAAATTTCAAGTATGTACTTAATGCCATTATAAAGATCAAGTTAAAAACGGTGAAAAAAACACGTTTCTTGTATGACGACCCCCTTTAATTTTTAACTATTTTTTATTTTTAGTATTTGTTGTTATAGCGGCCACAGTAATACATAATCGGTAAAATTTCAAGTGCCTAGCTATTACGGTTCAAGAGACAGAGCCCTGTGACAGACGGACAGACAGACGGACAAGCGGACAGACAGCGGAGTCACAGTAATAGGGTCCCGTTTGCACCCTTTGGGTACGGAACCCTAAAAATCACACAAAATACGAATTGCTTATCAAAAATACTAACTTGCACTCTAAATCCGCTAGTTTACAATGTAATATTATTAATTGCACATCAAATAAATAATCACCCATCAATTTAATCTCATCAATATATACTTTTTTACATTAAATAAATCAACAATCTCATCATAAATACTGACTGCACAGCAAATAAATACTGACTGCACATCAAGTGAATGAGACAATTTATTGATTTTCAGTGTAATAGTTTGTTTAATTCCTAATAACCTGAGACGTGTTTCAATTTTTTGTGGTGCGCGACGTTCATGTCTTTGTTGTTTACACGGAATTTAAAACATGAAGTTGTGTATAAATTACAGAGAAATAAAGACAAAGGAAAATCCTAAAAAGTGAATGAAAATTATAGTAATTTTTTTTTTAATTCATTTAAAAACTTAGTTAAAAAGGTTAAACTTTGAAGGAAATATAAGCGAATGTCGTCAGATTTCTTGCGCATACGACTGAGTTAAAAAATAAAAAATACACATATATGAAGATTGATTCATGCTTAACACGTACAAAAAATAAATAAAAATAATTTGTCTTTTGCAAAAAGATAGAAAAATTTAAAGTTCTCCGAAATTCTCAAATGAATATGGGGTCGAAAACGCTGATAAGGCAGACCGCTCGCTGCGCTTCTGAATTCGTCTAAATTCGTCTCCAGAGTGCATGTACAATACAGCGCAATGCGTATGTGTAGATAGAAAATATAGATTCGGGTGTTCAATAAAAAATTCCCACGGTCGGACTGCAGTCTTAAAGGTGGGCTGGAGGAGAAAAAAAATATAACTCTACCGGCATTATCCAGGGAGGAAACAGGGGACTACGTTTGTAAGGAAAAACGGCCTTTCGTCTTAATAATACGTTCGGATTTCAAAGCTGAGAGGTGGCAGCGACAGCGGGTGATTCAAACGAGGTGCGATCTCTTTGACGCAGCGCCAACGCGACGCACGCGCAGCCGCATGAGTTAATACCAACCACAAGAGGCCTCACTTTAATATAAGGTCTAACGAAATATATCTTAGTTCTAAAGAATTTTATCATACAACGTGTAAGGGACATATGCGTAATATCGAACCACGGCCCCAAAAAAGTAAAAATAAAAAATTCGACATTCCCAAACAAGTTGCCCGGGAGGCTGCTACTTTTGTATGGAAATACTGTTTTTTTTTTGTTTTTTTTTTTTCACAATTATGTATTTCTCATAATTATAATGTAACCAAGGGCTGTAGCCCATTTGGGTCGATTTATTAAGCGTATGTTACATAAACGTTGTATTTAGTTCAAGATAGTTTTCCCAACGGATCATGAGTGATATATATGGAGACAATTGGCGGCCTTATCGCATAGCAATTTCACACAAACAAACAGAATGGAATCTCACAGCGTCTCCCGCAAATTGGAGTCCCCGCACTTCTACCCCGCACTTTCTGTACCTTTCTGTGCTCTAAACCAGGGTTAAGTTACTAGCCGCACTCAATACACGACGTATTTTGTTTTGAGAACTGTCAATCAATAGTAACCATCATGGTGAGAAGATGCGCATATAATAATTGTTTATCCACCGATTACAACAAAGAACACATATTTCCAAATGATAAAAACGGTAGCACAGCAACAATATAATTTCACGTTATTGCCCAGCAACCATCTTGATATATATATACCCTTCTCACTCTCTCGCATTGGCGAGAGATACACAAGAGCTAGGGGGATTATCAATCGACAGCAGTATAAACCGGAAAAATACATAGGCTCCTCGCTCACATACACGCAGAAGCCAAGTAGATGTCCGCGGGTTATAGTGTAGTGCTATAATGCTATTGTTGACAATGACAACTTGACACGCCGTGCGTGGAAGCGTGATAAAATAAACATTTGTTTATTTTTATTGAATTTATTCAAATAATTATTGTATAGTTTAGCGCCGAATATGCAAATTACTATATTACAATAGTGAATTTAGTGCGTTACATTATAAATGACTCAATAATAATCAGTAAAGTGAACTAATGGTAAAATGGACAATGGACATAATAAAAAATATTTGTGAAGTGATATTATCTAGCAGTAGTAGTAGCTGTTTCCGACTTTTCTGTAACATTTAATACATATAAAACAGAATATTTTTTACGTCATAGTGTTTGCAAATAAATATGTCGAACTCGTTATTAGGTAAGTATTAAATTAATTCTGCGGTGCAACCCTAAGTATAAAACTCACAAATCGACGTGTGTACTGATAAATTGTTTCGTTTGTAGTAGTAGTAGGTATATATGTTACTCTGGATCTATGGAGAGTCATACCAGTGGCAATGTCTTCCAGGCAACCTTAGGGTAGTTATTGAAACATATTAACTAATCTTAGTCGCCTCTTACGACAACCGTGGAAGAGTGAGAACGGATGATAATAATATGTGTTCTACTCTGCCGTCAACACAGGTTTACTATAATATATATATATATATATATATTTAATTGATCGCATTCCGTTGGTTAGTATTTACTCTAGTGATTGCGTTCAGCCCACTTCGTAATCATGCGTGGAGAGACACGCGGCGTAGACTTATGTAAAGACACAGAGGCGGCCATTACAGAAATAATTTTCACGATTCATAGCGCTATAAATTATTTTACTAAGTACTTGATGGGTGACGTGTGGTGATACAAGGTATATATGTATTAATTTGGCGACATATGACTTAAGGAGCCCTTTAGGCTTGAAACTACGTCAAGTGGACGCCCGCGACGGGTCTAGTCCGTCTCTGTCACACACTCTATGTGCGGCAGGGACACGTGACCCGCAACGGTTTCAGCTATCTCTATCGCACATATCGACTGAATCCGCCGCGGGTTTCCGACGAAGTTTCATAAAGCCTTAGTTCCTTCCTAGCGTAGAATCGCGACTAGTGATGTGCCGTTCCCGTTCCCCAGATTTCCGGGAAAATGAAACAAAAAAGGGAATTTTTTCCCAAAAAATGGAAATGTCTGGAAAAGTTATATTTTTTTTTATCAGACATATTTTTTATCACTGTAAATATATTTTACTAACGTAAATGTATCACTTGATATGGTTATTACACTAATACAATACCCGGCACATAAGTTGACCCAAAATGGCGGTCACTGCGCACACTTTTTCCTCTAATTATACCTGCGCAGAGCCGCCATTTTGGGTCAACTTATGTGCCCGGTATTGTACATATATCCAATATTCCGTTATATTCCCTGGCAATACGGGAACGTTCCCAAATTCCCCGGGAACGTTCCCAAATTCCCGGGAATATAAGAATGTTTCTGGGAACGGCACATCACTACGTGCGACCGAGTTTCGCTCGATGAAAAACATAAAAAAATTTAGTAAAAGAAAAAAAAATCTACCTATCTACATTCGCACCTTGAACCTTCGGGTTCACAGTTTCTCGCCAAACTCTCGCTTTGCTGCGAGTCGAGGCGAAATCACCTTTCATTTTTAACGTTTTTGTAGACATTTTTGATGCTAAGAAACAAAGAAATGGACGTTTTTAACAAATAAAACCTAGCTAAATCGATTTTTCGACCCTGCACTTCCGAAATACTGAGTTTTATCAAAATCGTTGGAGCCGTTTCCGAGATCGTCATACAAGAATAACTAGCTTATTTATAGTAATAAGTGATTTGTTAGGGAATAGGTGAAAATCCGAAATAATAATAGAAAATCAAGCGGCTATGCGGCTACCACCTATCCATTTAAATTCCATTTTTCCACCTTCATGCTCACCTAAAAGTGACCTGTTCTGTGGGTCTTACGGCAGCGACTGATGTCATGTCTCTGTCCACCCCTTTAGTGCCGTTAGGGATAAATAAGTCATAGTGTATGTATCTATAAATTTATATAACACTTTGGAAAATATGGTATTTTCCTGTAAATTGCAGATTAAAGCTGTTTCTTTTTCGTAGAAGTTTATAATTGTTCCTAAAATTTCTATAAATATGTATATTATATCTATTTTATTCTGCACAGGTACACATTGCCATCAGAAGATGCCAAAAGGTTAGGTTTGCGTTTGAGAGTCATACTAACATACTAAATTTTATTTAACCTCGATTTTTTACTATTAACACTCACTTCATTATAATGAAAACAAAAACATATCGAATAGAGCCCAATGGAGCATGTTTGGTGTATCTTTTAGCGTTAATATTTATATAACACTATATATTATTATAAAGAGTAAGCTAAATATGATGTACTTATTATGACAATAGGTGTGTGACCTAGTTAAGTAAGACTGGCTTTTATTGACGTGACAACGTCTTATAAATTGGTTAGCCGGGTGACACTTCAAGAAACTGCGTTACGCTCCGCTCACGTTATGCGCTCACAATGAGAGCGAGTGAGAGGCACGCGTGCCTTTCACTTTTTATGTCTGTCTCTCTCGCTCTTAGGCGGGCTAACCATGCCCGAGTGGAAGTCAAGTTTGGAGTGAAGTGGAGTGAAGTCGTTGTCACGTAAAACTTTCGCCCGTATACCGACTTTACAGGCAACCAATTTTTTTTGATTATAAAGTTTTTGGAGCTTAGGAATCAACACGCCGATTTGAATTCTACACACTATCTTGTGTAAATCACAAAACGTGGGATTTATTCAAACAACGATACACGAATTCTAAATAGAAACAGACCAGTTTTAGCTAGCAAACAAAAGAATATGTTAAAGAAAACAATAACATTTTCCGTCTTAGTCAGTGTGCCAAGGCTGTGTCTAATTACTTCTCTTGTCTTCAAACTTCAAGATTGTCTCTGACAAACGAGGCAAAACAAACACTGGCAGGTTATGAAAAAACAAAGACGTTCGAAACTCAAAAGCTCACGCATTTCCTATCTAGGTCGGGCCCGCGCGTCACGCTCGGCTGACGTCACGCCGCGTGACGTCAGTGCCCCTCCCCCGACCACGCCCGCTCGATCTATAACCATGAAGGTGTAAATTACAAGGATACAATTTACATGTACCTTATTGTACAAACTAAGGGTAGCACCGCTTTTATTTAGGAGGGTCACAGTTGGAGTCTTACGGCAATAAAGATGTGGGGACATATTTATTATCGTATTGTTTTTAACTGAAACTAGATGTACGGGTAGGTGATGGGCCCTGGTCTATAGAAATAATTTCCATACAAGCTGGTACGAATGAAATAGAAGTGACGACAGGGTCAGAAACGTATTAACTATTATGATTATCCAATCATAATAGTTAATACGTTTATAGATAAAAAGTATAGGCCGTCTTATAGATTATCCAAAAATTTGGACCCATATTATTCAGTTTATGAAAAAAGTAAAAATTCACGAAGATATAGAGCCATGGAATGGAGCAATGGCCGTGGAATAGGCCAGGTGCTATTCGCCCAGGTGCTATTCGCCCAGGTGCTATTCGCCCAGGTGCTATTCAGACGGGTGCCCTAAGTGGAATACCTCCAAGTCGTCTAATGAGGATCGATCTTGTTTTATGCACAACCAGTGCCTTAACGTGGCTAAGTGAGCCACCACCGCTTAAGGTGAATATAGAAGCTGAAGTGGCGCCCTCATTTGAAATAAATTGTGAACTCGTAAATATGAAGATAATTTCCATATTTCTAATCATCAGCCACAAGATAGCCCTTTAAATTATTTTATGAACCACCGTTGAAAGTATTTACATTAGTCCGTCCAGCTTCAAAGCTTGCCTTCGCCAAAATTGGCCACGGCAAGTTTTAAAGCTAGACGGATCGCCAATAAATAGTTTCAACTGCAGTTCATAAAATAATTTAAAGGGCTATCTAGTGCCTGACGATTAGCAATATGGAAATTATCACCATATTTACGAGTTAACAATTTATTTCACACTTCAAGGCCATTTGTTTATATATATATTATATATATTCACCTTAAATAGTGTCGCCACAATAGCAAATAAATAAATACAACGTATAACAAAAAAGGGGTATCAACCTGAAAGGGAGTTAACGAACTAACCAATGTGAACAACTTTTACTATAGGACCAACCCTGAAATCGCGAAAAAAAATCTGCAGCTTCATATATTTTGGCACGGTAGGTATTTAATAAGGGATGGTCCCATATGTTCACATTGATTAGTACGTTTATTTCCTTTCGGGTTGATACCACCTTTTTGTTACAAACACCAAAGAACCAGGATAATTTGAAAACGGCCATTTTCCAACTTGCCTGGCTGGGGATTGAACCCAGAACCTCCGGATTGGCGGACTAGCGTGTTGACCATTACACCACGGAGGTTGTCAAAATAGTGAAGCCGCATTTAAACTATGTTGATATAGAGACAAACAAGCAATATATCAAGTAAGACCTATGATTTCAGAATAACAACCTAAATAACTGAATATTGCAAGGTAAACCGCCAAGCTACCCCACTGGGGGTTATTTCAGAGGGGGAGGATGTGGGCTTAACTTTATTTGGACAGGCAACCGAATTCATGCTCGCTCTATGCATTAAAATAAGGTCTATTTAACTTTCTGAGCCCAGACTTTGATGGAAACGTTCTGCGAAAAGTAAATTGAATTTCTAAATTAAAAATTTCACAAGTGCACTCACAGCCGCATATTATACGTTGTATAAATAATTTATTGCAATATAAATATAAAATATAATATACGTATAAACACTATCACGTACTTTACGGTGTAGATAGGATCAAAATATTTCGTAAAACTACTGTCTAGCTATAGGTATCTACGAACTATGTGTATCGTAGCAAATTAATTAATTGTACAAAACTGTTAAACTTGCTTATATTTATTTTGGTAATACTTACCGCTTCTTCAAAACTATATTTTCATTCGTACTAAGCTATAAAATTAAATTAAATAATTGAATTCGCGTCATTCTCATGCACTAAAAACTTATTCTGTAAGTTTGATCTCTACGAGTCTACGAGGTAAGGTCGTAGCTCTTCTCGTAGCATCGTAGCAAATGAATTAGGCGATGATCCCATCGCACCGCGCACAGATTTTAACATCTCAATTTTTATAGAAAGCACGCCTAGTCCAACACACTGAAACCGCGTCAACGCGCGGGAGATTCAGCGTGTTGAACCGCGCTCCGTGACGGTGCGCGGTGCAGTGGGTTCACCGACAAGAGCATATGTTTCGGCTAATAGTGAACATAAACTTTTCTTTAGCCGGCTAAACTTCGGTTTATCTTTCAGATAAGATACAGATACGTTATCGCGTCTTTATCCCCAACGGGGTAGACAGAGTCTAGGCCGTGAGACCTAAATGCCATGCTTAGCGTGATGTCGGGCGTACAGATGAAAAAACGGAAGCAAGATAGTGAGGGGTTGCTAGCCGAATCGCCTATTAACCCTTTCACCGCGAGACTTTATATCAGTTGTCTTGCTCCCAGTATCCATAGTTTTCGGTCGGTTATACAATGTGGAAGAGACATACCCGTGATAAATCGAACCACGGGCATATCATTATAGCATAATATATAAATATATATATATGCGGGTACATCATTATAGTATAATGATATTAAAATAACAGCCAAAGAACAAAAAAAAATCGACTTTTCTATACAAAACTGTGCAGCCGCCCGGGCGATTTGTATGGGAATATCGATTTTTTTTGGTTTTTTAATTGTTATTTATTGCCTGCGTAACAATCGAGGCGATCCTCGCTCCGGAGCATACCTGACGCAACACATTGCCCTCGCCATTCAGCGTGGCAATGCGGCTGGCGTTATGGGTACTTTTGAGCCCGGTATGCTCCGAGGTGGGCTCTTCGATTAGCATTATATTTAATATTTTTATTATTATTCCTTCTTCTGTTTTGTTTTCTTTGTTTGTTGTTTGTAATATTAGTTTTAGATTTAATTTATTATTGTTATTTTAATTTTATTATATTTTAGTGATCTAGTATAGCCCGTAGTTCGATTATTACGGGTATGTCCCTTCCATGTTGTATACGACGCTCGCGAAACGGGCACGAAAATGTTTGTCGGAATAATCCGACGTTCGCGGGTTACCATTCTCGCCTATTCCCTCGATCGGCTTTTACGGTCTGCGTGGGAAAAGAAGTAGCTGGTACATTCTAGTTTTTTATTTTCTCCCAAACCAGCTTAGAAGAAATTAATCTTTTAGGAGAGGTTAATGTTAGTTTCTTATACCTGTACCGGCTAATATTAAATGTAAGGGCAGTTTGTACTCTTATGTATTCTGTGAAGGCAGCCCCGTGGCTAAAACTGTGGAAGCGAATAAAAAAGGCAACTTATCGCTAACTGCAATCTCTATATACCTAAATTAACACCTATTAAATATACTTACCTCATACAATAACCGACTACAAAAAAAATATTATACTAGAGGTCATTGAATACTTGTTTTTAATTCATTTATCATAACTTAGGGTGTTGGACTGGGTTAGAAAAGTTATGTTCTATTTACGCCCGTCCGTATGGGTCAGTTAGATTATCCGAAAATAATGGATAAAACCATATTTTTTGGTTTATCAAACACTAGCTGTGCCCGCGACTTCGTTCGCGTGGTTGTCGGAATGTTATATAGCCTAAAGCCTTCCTCTATAAATGGACTACCCAACAAAAAAAGAATTTTTCAAATCGGACCATTAGTTCCTGAGATTAGCGCGTTTAAACAAACAAACAAACAAACAAACAAACAAACAAACAAACAAACTCTTCCGCTTTATAATATTAGTATAGATATAGATTTACTAATTTGATAAACCGAAAAATATGAGTAAGCATATTTTTCGGTTTATCAATTTAGTTAAAATTTACAAAGGTACAGAGCAACAAGGTTCTAGTGTGGGGGCTTGTGACGTCACCGCCCTGTACGATAGCGTGACGTCATGCGAATTTAAATGCGCTGTATCTTTATTATTTGTTAGTCAGAAAAAAGAAAAAATACGAGTACAATATTATCCATGTGAATCTTAATCAATTTATGTGTTTAAAAGATGAAAAAGATCATTTATATCGGAATCATCTTAGTTGGAATGTATATAAGAGTATTAACCCTTTCACCGCGAGACTTCATATCAGTTGTCGTGCTCCCAGAGCGACGAATTGTGAATATACGACGCTCGCGAAATGGGCACGAAAATGTTTGTCGGATTAATCCGACGTTCGCGGTTAAAGGGTGAATGTTATACAACGTGGAAGAGGAGATATGCATAATAAATCGAACCAAGAGCTATACTAGATCACTATAGTAGGTATAATAAAATTCAAATAAAAAAGAACAAAAAAAATTTTTCGACATTCCTATACATATCACCCAGGAACACTTTTGTATGGGAATGCCAATGTTTTTTTGTTTTTGGCTGTTATTCTAATTTCATTATACTATAATGATCTAGTATAGACCGTGGTTCGATTTATTACGGGTATGTCCCTTCCACGTTGTATATTTATTTCTAGATATAGATATGTATTTATTTAAGTATTTATGTAACATTTGTATATGTACGTTTATGTATAGTTCCATATTAGTTAATTTCTTTTTCTTTCTATAGTCTATATATAAAACACGCCTGTATGCAACATCTCTCAAAGGCATACTGGCCTGGCAGAGATCTCTTTTGAGATAAGTAGTGCCTTTGTACAACGTTTTGTTGCCGCTTCTTCTGCACTTGCGCCTAGGAAGCGTCGTAAACTTAGCTGTAAGTAACGATTTGACGTCAACATTTGTGCAAAACAAAACAAAGTGACTATTATTAAGAGATATTATAAATATCCTATGATAATAAAGATATTTTGATTTTTTTTAAATTTTTGTTTATTTTATGTATTCTCTGTATACATTTTCCGTGTACATAAATTGGTAAATAAATAAATAATTTTATACCTGATAAAATTTTTTTTTTTTTGCTCCACGCGCCTATTATAGACATAAGTTTCTTTTTGAAAGAACATAATAACATAGCGTAGGTCTAACTGCTGCGCCCGCAGGTCCCCCTCGTACCGCGTGACCAAGCCCTCAGTGGACGCCAATGCGGAGCAGCAGCCCCCCGCAGACGCCCGCCTGTTGGAGCCCACGCCCTCCATCCGAGACAAGAAGCCGCAGCTGAAGGGGCCGCGCACTGTGGGCTCTAGTGTCTCTGGTAAGAAAAATATATACTCACAGTGTATCACTGTGGTTCCCGGCAGAGTAGAATAGGACCACTCCAAGTATTATCGTCAATGTCGTAGACTAAATACACGACGAAACACAAGCTAAATAAAGCTTATAAACATCAATTTTCAGTTGGAGACACCTCTCCAACCCGTCTGGCCAGCGTGGAAAGTGTAGGCCAAATCCTCTGACTGTTCTGGCTAATATATAGCTCTGGATGTACAGAGAGGGTCGTGCTCCGACGGTCAGTGGGGGGTCCATAGCTACTTGCGACTAAATAACTCTACACGCCCACCGCGTATTTCATTTCATTTATTTATTTCTTAACAAAAGATTATTATGTTAAATGTGTATGCTTAGCCTAATACTTATTAATTATTATTATATAAATTACAAACAATCAAAAGGTTATTACCACGTTATTAAAGTCTTAAAAGACATAATATATTCTCACAATAATATAATATGCAAGATAACACTTCGTTTATATCATTTCAGAAACTCTTTGATACTATAAAAACACTTCTCTAGTAAAAATTGTTTTAACTTTTCTTTGAAATTAAGTATTTTTGTAAATTAACAATTTTAACTCCTTAAGCAATTTGTTAAATTGCTTAATCGATGGAACTTGAGAGCTGTGCTCAACAATGTTTGAACGGGGGGCGGACCTCTAGGGCCGCCAAGCTTGGACCAAGTCCTTTCGTCTAGTGCTTTTCTTTCATCGTCAGTATCATATTCATGAATATTTTTACCCGACTGCGCCAGAAAGAGGGTTATGTTTTTCGAGTGTATGTACGTATGTTTGTATGTAAATTTCTTTGGCACGCTCTACAGACTAAACGGCTTGATGGATATTAGCTTGAGAGGTGTCGTTAGATTTGTTCTAACTCTGAGAGTGACAAGAAAAACTTTGATATTCCTAAATGGCAGATATTCGCGCCAAATTATGTGTCTTCGAAAAATTTTCATCATCATTAAAATCCTATCTAGTGGGGTATCAAATTAAAGGATTTCATACAAGGATTACAACAATATATACAACTTATATGTTGGCAGACGGGTTTTTTTTAATAATTACTCGTTTGATAAGTTTGTTAGTAATGTATAGACAGGGACAGTTAAGATAGTAAAAGTAGTAGCCGTAAGTGGCTCCCTAGAGGCAACTCTAATTATACAAGTCAATCAAGAAACCTTATCAATATCGTTAAGTGAATCTTTCGGACGCTTGATATTAAATAAAAATAGTTTAAATGTTTAATTGTTTACTGCGATAAAAACGACTTAAATCTAGTAAAGCCCTTTAGGCCAGAAGGGGACCAATTCTGTCTTAATGAGTTTCTTGCGGCGTTTCTTCTCAGTGGTCGTTCTGAAACGCTAGCTAAATCGAAAGCTTTTGCACAATGTATACCAAACTTATAGACGTATAAAAGTGACTGCATTTTTTTTAAATTTAAATTTAGAACAGCTACGTTGCTGGCAGTTAATTTCCATATTGCTGGAGCATGACCGCCACTTTTGCCGCATACGTTGCATTACCCTAATTAGAAAGGAAATTGTGATAAATTGTTAATTTTTCCTCATTCTTTATTTTGCTCGCTGTTTCGACTTACTTGTAATAATTTATTAGAATTTGTACTTCATTTAAATTTCCCAGAACATTCTTTTGTTGGTACTCTTATTTCAGAAAAAAAAATATGGTTTGGTTTGAAAGTGAGGTGATATGCTCAACCGTTACTAAGAGATCTCACCAGGCATGGTGTTGCGTCTCTGACGCTGTATTTTCGGAGATTGTATGTACGTGGTGGCCCTTATCAAAACGATCGCAACGCGTTGTGGACGTTCTGTGATTGCCACAACGCGTCGTCGTGACCGTGGGCGTTTTGATAAGGGCCAGACACGAATTTCGCGTCGTGGCCCTTTTATTATAAGGACAGTTTACACAGATTGAGCTAGCCCAAAACTAAGTTCAAACTTGTATTATGGGATACTTACTCAACCACAAACGATACTATATTTTATAATTAATACATATACAAGTAGATACATTTAACATTAGCCACAACTAAGTATTATTTTGTTCAATGAGCGATTTCGGTCTTTGAGCGAGGTTACACGTTCAGTTTGGCATCAGTTCAGTCTATCAGTCTGGATTGATCTGACTGACACCTGAATGATAGATGATTTTCACGGTTACAAGGTCAATCTAGACTGACAGCAGACTGATAAAAAGTACGTGTACGGCAAAGAGCCGTGTACCTTATGTACCTTGGTGTACGGTGTGTAGTTAGGTACAGTGACTGACGCGAGAATGATACGAGCGGGTTACGCGATCAGTCTCCCATCAGTCTTTCATCATTCAAAACAGACAAAATTATAATTTTCATCAGTCCGAACCATCAGTCTGTCATTCTGTGGGTTACACGATCATTCTGATCAGACTGATGGACTGAACTGATGCCACACTGAGCGTGTAACCTACACCTAACAACAAAACTTATTGACATGTAAAAGTGCCTCCAAAGGCCTAATTACTAAATAAACATTTGAATTTTGAAGTGAAATTAGGTTAGGTAAATCAAACAGTCATATGAAATTAAGTTGAACTATTAATTAATTGATTTCATATTGTTTCTACAGATTCCATCTCCCTATCCTCGCCTGTGGCCTGCGCGTCTCCCCGCGAGGATGTGGAAGGCCCGCCAGTGCCTGCCAACGTGGCAACCTTGCCTGATGAACACCGATCGTACCTCTTGGGAAGGCTGCCCAACACGAGGGTCAGGAGACGGCGCGCCATGCTTATATATGTCTGCGCTGCTGATTCACAAGGTAGATTTTAGAAGAAACTGCTTCTCTTTTTTATACTGTACCTCATAAGAAGTCGAGATTCCAAAGAGTCATCAACGTAGCAACTCTAGCTTTATAAACATTGATCACAATATTACCTGGGGAGATTGCCCAGTCTCCAGATTATTTGTTATTTTTAATGACCCCTTTTTCACAAGGTAACACACATAGATTAAAAATATTAAATATTTTATTAAAAAACTTTATTGCACAAAACTATCGTGCAAGTGATGGACCTAATGCCATATGGCATTCTTTACCGGTCAACCATAAGACCAAGCAGAAAATATGTGTGGCTGGCGTGATTAAAATATGTATAAAATTACATAATGCCATGTGTGGTTCCCGGCAGAGTCGAAAAGGACCACTCCAAGTCTTCCCGTGGATGTTGATGGCGACTTAAGAAACACAAGCTAAACAAAGCTTATAAAAACCAATGAGACTTCTCCAACCCATCTGGCCAGCGTGGAGAGCTGTGGTGGAAAGTGTAGGTCAAATCCTTTGACTGCTCTGGTTGATATATGGCTCTGGTAGCAAAGGGTGGGTCGTGCTCCTGCAGTGGAGGACCTGATGATGATGATGTGATAATTTATATGGATGACTGAGTTGACGTTCTGCGGGGCCGATGGCTAAGGCAAATGTTTTGTTATTTATTTTGTATTGTACCAAATCATAACAGTTTGATAACAATGCCAAGTAACCCATGACCTTATGATTGGTAAGAATTAAATGTAAAAAAAAGAAAAATAAACCAGGCAAGTGCGAGTTAAAATCGCGTGGTCAGGGTTCCGTACAATTGATTGAATTCCTATAGGTTTTCCTGTAATGCAAGCAAGGAACTATATTTTGTATTTTTTTCAAAATTTTAGGCTCAGTAGTTTCTGAGTTAAGGGGGGGGGGGGGGTCAATTTTTGTCTTCTTTCTTGAATAAAATCGAAACTATTTATTTTAAATAAAAATATATTTGAGATCCTTATAACGAGGTCTTTCATTATATGACACAGTAAGGTTTGAATTTCCTAATTAGTCCCACGAAAATGACTCTTATTTTAAGAAAATATTTATTTACTTGACAGCTAGCTTCATCAGTGGGATATGTTGTTATATATTTATTTATTTATTATTTACTTTGCACATATGTATTTGGGTCATAGGATTACACCATTCTACTAAATTTCACCTGATTCGGTCCAATAGATTCGGAGCAAATTGGCTGTGACAGACGGACGGACAGACAGACAGACGCACAAGTGATCCTATAAGGGTTCCGTTTTTTCATTTATTGTACGGAACCCTAAAAATTAGTAAACATTAAGTGAACTAATTTTTCCATGTAACCAACAGACTGCTGTGCGGAGAAGGGCGCGCTACAATGCGGTGCGGTGCGGCTGAGACTGCGGGCGCGGAAGCGAGGGTGGAGGATCCACGTGGCGGACCTGCACTGGAGGTCGCCGCTCGAGCAGCAGAGGGACCACCGCTTCCCTGTGCTGTGCGTGGCTGAGCTGGCGCGTAAGTAATACCGGACTATTTAATAGGCATGATGACAGAAAAAATATTTTTGGCCCATCGGTTAGATTATTAAAAAATATTGTACACGTATTTTTTCTTTTCTCTGAGAAACAATAAATGACGAAGATACAGCGCAATTAAATTTCGCATGACGTCACGCTTTCGTACGATTTTTACACATCGGCGACGTCACAAGCCCTCTCTGGAACTTTGATATGTATCGTTGTGAATTTAGGTATACTTTTTGATAAACTGAAAAATATGGGTACATTATTTTAGGATAATCTAACTAACGGACTAATTAAAATAATACATGTACTTTTCTGACCCAGTCATCATCCCTAATAGTGCGTTAATATTTACAACAAGGTCAGTCCATGAAAATGATAACATTTCACAGGATATACACTGTATAAATGATCACAAGCTAAACAAAGCTTATATACATCAATGAGACCTCTCCACCCGTCTGGCCAGGCAGCGTGAAGAGTGTAGGCCGAATCCAATTAAGTCAATAATAAGGGATAGGACAGGTCTCGCCAAAAAATCTTTATTCTAATTATAAATAATGGTACTTAAATAAACTGATCATTCAATGAGTATTTTTGTGAAATAATAATGATGTATATTTTTAAATCAAGAAACAAAATGCTTTAATTGCAATATTTTTAATCTGTTCGCCACCTTGAACAAAACACCGATCACAGCGCGTTACGTCATTCGTTTGTAATTGTCATTTTTGACGGCTGGGGTAACCTCAAAATGTTAAACATAGATGTCAACATTACTATGTGAATTTGTGGCCTCCACTATTGCCATCCTTTTCACCACTTGATTGTTTGATGTTTACTCACAAACAGATGACGTCACGCGGCCAAGGTGACAGATGGGAGCGTTTACGCGGCATTTTTATGCGTTCAAATTTTAAATGTAATTTATGCATATTTGCAGCCTTATTTAAATAAAATATTATTTTTTATGGTAATAAAAAAACATTCTAATTACTTTCAAACACTTTGTGAAAAGTTGTCCGATCCCTTATTGTGTTTCTAAGTAATTATTTTGACATTATTAATTTGTATTTTATACTTGTATGTATTATGAAATGTCTTTCACATGTAAACTAAATAAATATACTCACATTAAATATTGAAATAAGAAATGGTGAAAAAATACCACGTGAGCAGGACTTGAACCCGCGACCTTAGTCTCAATACGACTATGCTCTTACCATCTGAGCCATCACCACAGAATACAGTAAGAGTAAACAGAACGGAATCTCCTAAGGTACGCGCAATATGCGTCCCCGTTCCCCGCACCCGCACCTCTCCCCCGGTTCTTGACGGCCAACGACGGCGAAAACGGGGGAGAAGTGCGGGGACGGGGAACGGGGACGCATATTGCGCGTACCTTAGGAGATTCCGGCCTGTGCCATCACGTGTTTAACTCCGCACGCCGAATTTCGCCACCACTTGATCCTACACGCACTAGGCTTGCGTCACCAACACTACTACCCACTATTACAAGTAAGGTATCTGATTTAACCCATGTTACAATGAAGTTGAAAATCAATTAGCCCATTGAGACTAAGGTCGCAAGTTCAAGTCCTGCTCACGTGGTATTTTTTCACCATTTCTTATTTCATTAATAAATTTGAGTACTTTAGTACTGCATCTTGAATGCCTAAAAAATCCTATAATAATTAGTAAATATACTTCGCTATATTTGTAGACAAGTTGTACTAAATTAACTGGCGTCGCCTTTACATATTAAAACTTATGTAAAGCTGCTTAAGCCCTCAGGCTTACAGTTGAAAACATGCCTACCAAATAACTAGGTACTCTTAGTTTAGAGTAAAATGCTTATATAACGTTGTTGACATTCTCTAACTACAATTTTTAGTTGCTCCAAGTTTTCTTGTTGCAAGTTATTTTTATTGTTTTTGTCAACCATGGAATTATCTGTAAATTTTGTTTTGTGTATAGAGAATACAGGAGAGGAAAGAAGACCTCTGCATATAATAATATTTTTTTGTGTGGCCTATTTACATTTGTCTCTTTCCCTTTGTCCTTATGGGAAGGGCCTGAAAGGCCGGTAACGCTCTTGTTACCCTGATGTTGCAGTTGTCCATTGGCAGCGGTGACCACTTACCATCAAGTGACCCGCTTCCCCGCTTGTTCGTTTGCCGTCCTATAACATAAAAACTGCCTCCGTGGTCCAGTGGTCAAGGCGTTTGCCACAAGATCCGGTCAAAGGTTCAAATGCCACTTGGAAGCATACTTTGTGAAAAGTTGTTTCCAGTCTGGTTAGGATATTGCAGGCTTGAATCACCTGATTATCTGAAAAGAAAGTGATTCCGTGCTTTAGAAGGCACGCAATGCTGTGTGTCCCGAACGCCATCTAGCGTTTGTAACCTATCCTTTGGCTTGCGGAGGTTCGGAAGTCGCTCTGTGTAAAAACCAGTAACCTCGTCAAATCATCTAGGTTAGGTGGTTAGGTAGCGGACCCCGGGCTCTGAAGCGTTACCGCTGAGGAATTAACTGGGAATACGCTCGGATGATGATGATGAACATAAAAAAATAAGACTCAACAAATCAGAAGAAAGAAGACCACTACAGGTGGGTCATGGTTGACAGTAGTCGCAAAATCCCATGTTTGCGATTATTGCCGACCATGACTCCTCTGTAGGAATCCCAACGCACGAAGACTGAAGACTTAGGGTCAGTTCACACCGAGACGCGACGCGACGCGACGTAGCGCGCACGTGAAAGAAATATAAAACTTGTTTATTAGACAAATAGAGTGAGACCCCGCTGCGCCTCGCTATGCATCGCTACGCAGCGCGGCAAAGTGGGCTGTCGCTGAAGTCAGTATATTTTTGCCTAGTAAACAAGTTCTATATTTCTTCAAAGTGCGCTCTACGTCGCGTCGCGTCGCGTCTCTGTGTGAACTGACCCTTATGGTCTAGTACTGAAGAAATGCTCATATTCAACTTTTAGTAGTTTACTTTTAGTAGTACTTTCAGTAGATCTTCCTAAGGTATTTTGGCCAAACAAAAACTAGTTTTATGTAACTGTAGAATATACTTTTATTTATTTAAAAAATTGAATTGTACATCAGCGAGTTTACACATGATAAAATAAGAGGTAATTTTACAAATGGTGGACTTATCCCAAAAAAGGATCTCTTCCAGTCGACCAGTAGGGCAGAGACTTTTATGTTCAACTTTATACCTTTTGGGTTCAAAACAACACCAAAAACTCAATATGTTATTTAAGAATGTTTTCCGACTTGAATTTAATAGTCTTTTGCTATTTGGATGATATTAGGTACCATTGTCACTGATTGTTATCAAGATACCAGGACCTTATTTTCGGGCCCAAAAAACCTATTGATATTTTTTTTTATCTACAGTCTCTCTACTTCCTTATGTCAATAGTTTGTGTTTAGTTCAGGCGAGTTGAGTTCACAGCTCGCAATACTGTGCGTGTTTTTGAAAAATCACTGTAATTAAACTACTACAGTTTATTTCTCAAACATTTTACATAAGAATTTTCTCTAGACACCCACAATATCCAAATCACGATTGAGCATTTTTGGCTTGATAGAAAAAAAACACAAACATACCTCTAAATTTGCCTAAATTGACCTTGGGTGGTTCATAAAATAATTTAAATATAAATTTAGTGCCTAACATTGAGAAATATGGACATTTTCACCACATTTACGAGTTAACAATTTACTTGTTTTAAATGAGGGCGCCACTTCAAGGTCATTTGCTTCTAACTTTACCTTAGATGACTTTATAAATAATTTTAGTTTTCTTGTTGTACGTCATTTGTATTGATGTATTTGTCAACCATAGAGTTCTCTGACAATATATTTTTAAGCATAGCCATTTTTTTAAATCCCATAGATGTGAAGAATGAAGACATCTGCATGTGGCTCATGGTTGACAGTAGTCGCTAAATCCCTTGTTAGCGACTATTGTCGACCATGACTCCCCTGCAGGATACTCAACGCACGAAGATTGAAGACTAATTGACGAGAATACTTAAAAAATATTCAAAGAAGAGCCACAGAAAAGGCACCCGTACTACGGTCTAAAAGCTAAACATTGGCCGATAATTTCCAAGCTGTTAGTTTTCTGTAAAATAAGTAGTGGCTGACTAGCTTCTACATTCGTGATCACCATGTAGATTTCGAAAAAAAATCTCGGGTTTTCTTACTTTACTTTCAGTTCTTCCGTACTTCGGAAGGCACGTAAAAGCCGTTGGTCCCGGCTGTCATTGTATGGCAGTCGTCAAGCTATGTCAGATGCCTTTAAGCAGCTTGGAAAATCTGACACCAGTGTTGCCACTTACATACACGAAAAACAAAACAAACAAACTTTCAGTTGATCTTTCTAAGATATTACAGCAGGTCTATCGGAAACAAAAAGGGTCAGTTCACTTGTTTTTATATCCCTGAAGAGGGTACTTTTAATTCAAGTTCATTATTTTAGGGTTGAAAAATAGTCCAGTATTTAGATATATAGATTACTATTGATTGTTGACTTATATATATATCTATCAATATTGGCCTATTTTCAGCTCATTTCATCTTAAAAAAGGTGGATTTTGCTATCTGGATGATATTATCTATGTCATTGATCCTAATCAAAATGGACTGAAGCAAGAAGCCCATGCAGATGCAGGCGGGTCATGGTTGACAGTAGTCGCTAAATCCCATGTTAGCGACTATTGCCGACCATGACTCCTCTGCAGGAAACTACGAAAGAAGATCAAGGAACGAAGATTACTCAAGAAAAGTTTGTAAGAGCCCTACATTGTATTCATTTTAATAAAATTCCTTAATAAAAATTTTATTGGTTATTTAGTTTTTGTTATCACACATTAATATTTACAACATGACTAAGATGATACAGTAATATGTATTCTTGAGTTCTGCAGTAAGAAGTCTGTATTATCACTTGTGTGTGAACCATTTGTCAGAAAATGTTATAACTAGTATTATTTATTATACATTTTTAGTATTCTAGCAAGTAACTGTATACTTCTGTCTTTTTAACTTTATATGCTCTTTGTTTCTATTCATGTTAGATGTTAACATGCAATCCAGTATGCCAATTAAATGTATATTGTATCAACACTAACGTACATAAAACAGAAAAATATACTAACTACTAAGAATGTCAACTTGCAGGTCAGTCAGAGCTGGGTGCGGTAGTCCCTGTGTTATTCCTGAATTCAGGGTTGGGGACTCCGCTTCTGCCTCACACGCTGGAATGCGCTGACTTCAAAGCGGCGTTGGAGGCAGCCGAGGATGAGAGCGATAAAGCCTTGTTGAACAAATGGTAAGTAATGGCTTTGATCAATCATGTAGGGGACGCGACCCTTGTG
The DNA here is from genome assembly GCA_963576875.1 of Acrobasis repandana. Lineage (NCBI taxonomy): Eukaryota > Metazoa > Arthropoda > Insecta > Lepidoptera > Pyralidae > Acrobasis > Acrobasis repandana. The sequence continues at coordinate 10,231,020 of OY756238.1, forward strand.
AGGATAAGATAAAGAGAGATCTTATGATAGTCATTTATTGCTGTCGAACTTATGCCTAATGATGATAGATTATATGATAGTAAGATGCGCTCTTCCCAGCGGTTGGCAAGGCATTGAGGACCGTATGCATCGCCAAATCTGGCGTAATTATAATATCTTTGAGCTGGCTTAGCATATGAGCCCAGTGCGAGATGCAGTTGCTCGAACAAATCAATATGTGCCGGAGTTAAAATGGAATCAACAACTAGGTACCTAAAGTTTGCTGGCAGTCTTATACCCTAAGTGTTACAATTGAATTAACTACTCATATGACCAAAGCTTGGTATCCGTCACCTGGCAGCATATTTTTCAACCTTTGTTAAATCTTCTACTCGATCTCAATTTCTATTTTCACTACGATACCTGCTAAAACCTTAGGATTTATTAAGCGTGGAAATTTGTGGCTTAAAAGTTGCGTACTGAAAAAAATCCTCCCTGTAGTCCCATATTACATTTTACTGATGTCTGAAATAAATGTCTCTAATTCCACGTTAATTTCCAACTCAGGTACAGTCTAGACGCCAGCACGACGCCGCCCTGCTACCGCCTGGTCCGTGGCGCGCCCGCGCGGTGGCGGCGAGAGATGGCAAAGGCTCTCAACGTACTGGTGCGGACGTTACCTCAGGAAGCCTGCGACGCGTACCTTACCACTGTCGTGGAGCAGGTACAATTCCCTTCTTTCCTCATTTCTTGTAGATTAATTCTAGTCAGTGGCTTAGAGTGGGGGGTGCCGGGGGGGAGGGGGTCACGGGCTGCCCCGGGTGGCATAGAAGGGGGCAGCGGCAAGGCTAAATTATTCCATGAGTTTTCACATTTTAGGTACTATCCGCACAGTTGTTGCCCTCCCCGCATGGGGCGGCTGATTAAAGGCGGCAAATTTTTAAAGAATCCTTTTTGGACGAATTAACTGGCGACACGGCGACGAAATATATTTAGACTACTGGTTCAAGGCGACGCTACGCCACTGATTCTAGTTATTAAGTAGGAGTATATAAAATATTTATAGTGGTAAAGAAGACCCAAGATTAAGATTACTTATGAAGGCGTACCTCAAGGTTGTATATTGGGTGTAATATTATTTCAAATTTTGAAATTTGATTAGAGCTGGCAAAAAAGTATGTTTGCTTTTCCTCTCTTGCACATCGTAATAATCGATCAAATTCAAATATGCGAAAGGCTAACAACATGCCACTATTATAATTCTCGTTCTCACACATAGCCCCGTATACAATAGACGATTTAAACTGGGCTAGTGACAGAAGAGTAAGTCTGGCCACACACTGGTCCACAAACCTATAAAAAAGCCATTCCGACTAGCTAAGAAGAAGCAAAGCCCACCTTGCTAATGCTTGCTATCTAGCTTTGACTGTCTTACCTGATTAACAGGAAGTGCAGCACACAGTCCTGATGAGCGTGGAGGCGGCACGTCGTTGCGTGTGGGTTTGCCGCGCTGGAGCACCCGCGCCTGAGCCCGCAGATGCTGCTGACGCTGCACATCATCACGAGCTGACCAGGAGGCTCAACAACCTGCAGAAAGACCTTAAGGTTTGTTTGACAATGGGATATGGGAATCAACGCCTCCTAAGCCTACAATCCTGAATGAAAATTGTTTAAAGAAATAAATAAATGTTAAAGAAATAAAACTCATTTAGGTACTTTCAAAATTAAAAAAGAATCAAAATGTCTTTATTATCACAGGATATTTATAATATCTCTTAAGATGAAGTTAGAAGCAAATGACCTGAAGTGGCGCCCTTATTTAAAATAAATTGTTAACATGTAAATGTGGCGAAATATGGAAATATTTCGCAATTCTGGGCACTAGATAGCCCTTTAAATTATTTTATGAACCACCGTTGAAAGTATTTACATTAGTCCGTCTAGCTTTAAAACTTCTAAGCCTCCGCCAAAAGCGGCCACTTTTGGCGGAGGCAAGTTTTAAAGCTAGACGGATCACCAATAATAGATTCAATTAATGAGGTGATGATTTCAAACGAGGGCGCCACTTCTGCTTGGTATTCACCTTAATAATATTGACTTTGTTTTGTTTTGCACAAATGTTGACGTCAAATCGATACTTACAGCTAAGTTTATGTTTGTCTTTTAACTTTGGGTTTTGTTTTCTTCTGGCTAGAAGCACATTTATTTATAAAATAACTAGCTTTTGCCCGCGGCTTCGCCCGCGTAGAATAGGGGTATGAAAAATAGATGTTGGCCGATTCTCAGACCTACTCAATATGCTCACAAAATTTCATGAGAATCGGTCAAGCCGTTTCGGAGGAGTACGGGAACGAACATTGTGACACGAGAATTTTATATATAAGATAAACCAGTCAAGTACGAGGTAGTTTTGGAGACATGGGGGAGTGGCCTCGCCTTGTTTCTTAAAGAACTTCAAAATACGGATCTAAAGATATATTAAAAATTCTCATAAAAAACCTTTTTATTTGATATGTCACACGACTTAGTTCACAAAACACAGCAAATTGGCTGTTACAGAGAAGTGAATGATCCTATGGGTTCCGTTTTTACGGTTTGAGGTACGAAACCTTAAAAAGCAGCAGAAGCAAAAGGTGATCTTATCACTTTGCAAGTTCTTTCAAGGCAAAATAAGACTGGCCAAAGACAGGACAGCAATCAGAAATAGCTGTATTATTGTGGTACTTTAATACCAAAAAGTAACTAAATCCCATTTGAATTCGGTCCTGATATTATATATTTGTAGTACCTATGTGTTATTGTCTATTTGTTTTCCCAGATATCGGATATCACTAAATATAAAATGTTTTCTTGAAATAGAACTATTTATTAATTTTTTTTGTTCTAGCTCCATCTAAGCGAACGCAATGTGATCCGCGCGAGCGTGCGGGGTCGGTCAGCGCCGGGCGGCGAGGACGAGTACACGCAGGGTGTGCGGTCGGCTTTAGGGGAGAGATTGGATGCGTTGCTGGATGCTCTCATAGCGGAGAACGAAATGCCGGCGGGGTATAACGGAATACCTACCAGGTAAGATTTGAAACATGATATAAGTGGTGTAATCCGCAAGAGCGTGCGAGGTTGGTCAGTGTCGGGTGAAAGAAACGAACACACGGAGGGTGTGAAATTGGCCTCAGTGGAGAGGCTGGATGCGTTGCTAGATGCTCTCATAGTGGAGAACGAAATGCTGGCGAGGTATAACGGAATACCTACCAGGTAAGACCTGAAACAATTGATATAAGTGGTGTAATCTACGAGAGCGTGCGAGGTCGGTCAGTGTCGGGTAAAAGAAACGAACACACGGAGGGTGTGCAATTGGCCTTAGTGGAGAGACTGGATGCCATGCTGAATGCAATAATAGTGGAGAACGAAATGCTGGCGAGGTATAACGGAATACCTACCAGGTAAGACCTGAAACAATTGATATAAGTGGTGTAATCTACGAGAGCGTGGGAGGTCGGTCAGTGTCGGGTAAAAGAAACGAACACACGGAGGGTGTGCAATTGGCCTTAGTGGAGAGACTGGATGCCATGCTGAATGCAATAATAGTGGAGAACGAAATGCTGGCGAGGTATAACGGAATACCTACCAGGTAAGACCTGAAACAATTGATATAAGTGGTGTAATCTACGAGAGCGTGGGAGGTCGGTCAGTGTCGGGTAAAAGAAACGAACACACGGAGGGTGTGCAATTGGCCTTAGTGGAGAGACTGGATGCCATGCTGAATGCAATAATAGTGGAGAACGAAATGCTGGCGAGGTATAACGGAATACCTACCAGGTAAGACCTGAAACAATTGATATAAGTGGTGTAATCTACGAGAGCGTGGGAGGTCGGTCAGTGTCGGGTAAAAGAAACGAACACACGGAGGGTGTGCAATTGGCCTTAGTGGAGAGACTGGATGCCATGCTGAATGCAATAATAGTGGAGAACGAAATGCTGGCGAGGTATAACGGAATACCTACCAGGTAAGATCTGAAACAATTGCTACAAGTTGTAGTGATGGGTTGTTAGTCGCATCGCCTACACGCAAAACACGATTTGCATTTTCACCCATTCCTTCGATCGGCTTCTACGATTTCCGCGGGAAGAGAAGCAGCTGGTACATTCTAAGTTTTTCTTTTCTCCAAGACCAGTATGGAAGATTTAGATTAAAGATATCTAATTGAACTTATGAATTATTGTTCCAGTTTGTTCGATGAGATAAATGAGCATCTATCATTCTGCCAGAAGGCGGCGCAGTGTACTTCAAATAGAGAAATTACACTTAATGAGTTAAAAACGTGAGTTTTTATTACAAAATATATTTACACACTAAATACGATCTACAGAGCCAACCGTTTTTACTGGTTGTACCAAAATTATTTCAATGTGTAAAATTTCTATTTAGATGTAGCTTTCAAGTTTTCTTTGGCGACTTTGACAGCTCTGTATACCTATATATCTATGTAAATATACAACGTGTTAATGAACTAACGCAAAACCTTTCAGATGGCACCTCAGCTCATGAAACTGAACAACTTTTGTTCTACAACTTTCACGAAACCCAAAAAACATAATTTGAATTTTGATACAAACTGATCGAGTCAATTTACATGAAAATCCGATTTTTATTTTTGGTATTTAGGGAATGTTGTAGAACAAAAGTTGTTCAGTTTCATGGGCTGAGGTACTATCTGAGAGGTTTTGCGTTAGTTTATTAACACGTATTTCCATTCATTATTATTATCCATTTAACAGGTACGTTACTGGAGACAGCAATATACCACTAGCGTTAATCGGCGGTGCAGGCTGCGGCAAGGCTACCTTGGTAGCACGAGCTTTAAGCCAGGCACCGGCCTGCCAGCAGGACCTCGCCCTTATTGTTAGGTGAGTAAAGATTGATTTTGAATTATCATTACTGCATACATGCACTTTGTAAGTCATCCTTCCTGCTGATCGTACATTTCTTATTGAACTTAACACTTGCTTGAAGCGTAAATTGTTTTGTTTATATGTATGTAGATATGTATTTTTAGTAAAATACATACTTATATTTAAGAGCCTATCGCTAATTTATTTTTCTGTTTTTCCTAAAGGCTGAATGGTAGATAATGCGATAGCATTAAGTCCACCTTTTGTACCATTGAGGTCAATAAAGATTTAATAAATAAATATTATTGTTTTTTTTTCGATTATATTTTCGTGCTCTACAGCAATGCTTTATTTTATTTAAAGAAGTATTTTATCTGTACAGGTTCGTCGGTTTAACGTCGCAGTCCAGCAGTTCCCACTTGCTACTGAAGTCTATTGTCGACCAGTGCAATGTTTTACACACCGGCACAGTATATAGAGGAAGAAATGTAAGTTTGTACAGTTAACTGAAGATGAGATGAAATAAGATATAAACTAAAATGAGATAAAAAGTAAAACCCAGTATAGAACCTTGGGACACATCTCCTACAGAAAAATTTCTTAATAGAATTATATGTTGCGTTGTTTATATTTACTCGTATGTATTGTAAACAATAAAAAAGGTATCTAAATATTACCAAGTGTAGAACCTTGAGGCACACCTTTTATAGCTAATGTAATATCTAGTATAGAACCTTGGGGCAAACCTATAGCTATTTTTTTAATATAATTAAATGTTGCGTTGTTTATATTTATGTTTATATTCAAATTCAATAAAATAGGTATGTAAATATTTAATTAACCTGAAAATATAAGTTTTCTTAATTACTTACTTCTAGCATGGAATTAGATAAATCAAACGCTTTATAAAAATCTGCCTCTGACATAGATTATATCGTACAACTGTCTCTCAAGAGGCAGTAGGTTCGATTCTCAACCCTGAGAATACAAAAGAGACTAAAAAATACCCATTCAATGCCATAATCAGTTCACATTTCACATTCTCTGTCCATCAGGACGTATCATCACTGGCAAGCGCCCTAGCTCGCCTGTTGAACGCGCTGGGCAGGACGAGGCCCGTGTTGCTAGCAGTAGTCGGGGCTGATGCATTGAGGGGCGCAAGATGGCTGCCTTCACGCCTGCCTGACAACGTGAAAATGATCGTTACGGTTACTGAAGGTATGGTTCTTGTTCTTGATGAAGTATAAAAATACACTTGAAGTTTAGTACAGTTCACATAAGAAAAAGTATTCCATATATTATCATACCATATATACAAGTAGCGTTCGGCTTTCCGTTTGCAAGTTTCTCAAATAGAATAAATGACATAAAAAAGTAAGTCTTTACTAAAGTAGGTTCTAGTACACTTAATGAGGCATATTCTTTGTCATGTCTTGTTTTATTCAAAAGTGTCAACGAAATTAAATGTATTGAAAGGTTAATTCAATCTGATTTTATATTTTCAAACCCAACAGAAACAGATGAGCCCTCAAGTTCTGCTATCATGGCAGTGTTATCATCAGAAGACGGCCCGAAAGTGGTCCGAGCACCACCAGTGGGTGCTGAAGAAGCTAAAGCAGTTTTAGCAGCTTGTGCTGCGACTTATAGCAAGACTGGTGCTGCATCACCACCTGAAGCAGCAGTGAAAGCTGTGCAAAAGTGCACTTTACCTCTTTATGCTAAGGTATGTTTTTGCCTTTGAACATTTTGAAACAATAAAAATTCATGGTTTGTTTACGTTTTTATTATCCTCAATATGTCCAACAATTAGACAATTCGTTCAAAACCTTTTTCTGGGATAGGATGGTATCAAAACTGAAATAACTCGCCACTGGTGAACAACTCACAACTCTGACTCAACTCGCAACTCCCTCCAACCCATTGAGTGTCTCGCCACGTACACGCAAAAGCGTTGTGATTTACATAGCAAGTAATCATATTTCTTATCATCTTCCACAGATCTTGGCATGGCAGATTTCTCTCTCAGCGGAAACCTTCACCGAGCAATCCGAGCCAGAAACGGCTCCAGAGTTGGTCATCTGCGAAGACCTAGACGGACAGATCATCCAGATTCTAGTGACTACAGAGCAGGCGCTGGGTGTCGAGAGAGTTAAGACGTGTTTGGCGTTGTTGACGGCATCGCGACGAGGATTGGATGATACGGAGATACTAGATATGTTGGCTCATGAGGAGCTGTTCCGAAGCGAAGAGACGTACTGTTAGTAATATTTACAAGAAATGGTTTATCTTTAACATTTGTTATATACTCCATTACTTATATAACAGATTGCGCTGTGGGAATAACGGGAGGTGGGATTAGGGATACATGCTTTTAATTTGAGGTATCATGGGATTTGGTTGATTGGGTCACTGACATAGCAAAGTGGATTAGCTCATTAAAGTGGCAGTTGGCCGATGGAGCCAAATGGTTCTTGAATGGCGGTCAAGTACCGGCAAGCGAAGCGTAGGACACCCATCTCCTAAGTGTCGGACGACCTGACCAAGGCAACCAAGGAAAGCGCTTGACGCAGGCCGGTCTAGATCGGCCATTTTGGAAATCCTTGGGAGAAAATGTCCAGCAGTGGATTCATGCGGCTGATATTATGATGACTGGGTGTAACGCTAGATTCTCAGGAACGGAGTTTATCACAGATGGAAAGGATACAAAGAATTGTTACATACATAGCTTACATGCTGTTTCCTTAAATGCACATTAAAGCCTTTGTTATTGCTCTTTATTCCTATTTCATTTATTCTTTTGATTTTAGTACCATGGGCGCCAGCATCGCTATTCTGGCCCCAACTTGCTGCGTTATTGTCTCCATGGTTACGATGGGATTCCCGAGGGGCGGCTAGGTGGCGGGATGCAGCTTTGGCTGGTGCTGCTAGGGACAGATATCTAGCTGACTGCGAACATGAAGTCAGAAGGTCGTTGCTGGATTATTACGAGGTAAGTAGACTTTCTATTGTCTGATAAGATACAGTACGTATGTACCCTGAAAACTAGTGTAACTATTGAATGTGTCACCTTGAATGCATAACTGTATCCACCCATTGTTATATCGGGATAAGTCCAATACATACATACTATCTCTACCTACCTGTGGGAAACAGGCGTGATAATATGTATGTATGTATGTAAGTCTAATAAAATTCCATAATAGTGTCAGAGGCAAAATACTGCGTCCAGTAAAAGAAAAATTGTGATACAATTAAATTTTTTTCAGGGAGTTTGGTACAAAGAAAACGATCCCAAAATGGCTGGGCGGTTGATATCACAGGAAAACAAATTTTCTGAGGAATGGTATGTTTTTATTAATCATGAACATTAATATTTGACGACTTATCGCTGCAACACATTTCTCAGTATTCTTTTTCTGGTAATTTCAGTTATAACACAAGGAAACTCGACGAGATGCCCTTCCAACATTACCACATATACAAAGACGAACCGGCAACGTTTGCCAACCAAGTCTACTTCACACAACTCGACTGGGTCTACGACAAACTAGCCGCCACAGACTGCAGCCACTTCCTAGAAGACCTAGATCTAATCCACTTAGACCAACTACCAGAACACATAGAAATACTAAAGGAAGTCTTCGAAGTACACACATATGCTCTAGATTATGACCATAGACAATTTTACGGACTTTTAAGAGCAACCATGGAGAAACGCCAAAGAGACGGTATAGAAATTAAAAGTAAAATTGTACAAGACTGGCTGAAAATAATTAAGGAACCAAGTATTCCTACGTTTTATCCGTCGAATGAGGATTTCCATAAAATTGTTGAGAGTAAAGAGAAGAGGGATTTGTCTATGGTGGAAGGGTTTGATAGCAAGACGTACGATTTGATCGTGAGATTTGATACGAGAGGGAAATTCGTGGCCACAATTTCTACTGAGAGAGAGGAGATATGCGTTTGGGATGTTACGAAGTAAGACAGAATTTTATTATGATTTTTGAAGTGAAAACTTCTTTAGCGGCGTTGTGCACTGTTTTTGTAATGAGTAAAAAATGTTAAACTCGCGTCAGCCACGTGTCCTGATCGAAAATTCGTAAGACGAAATGACAGCCGGCGCGGCGTAGGAGAAGAAGTATTTATACTATAATTTCGACTAAGTTGTCAGCCGGCTCGTTGGTCTAGGGGTATGATTTCCGCTTAGGGCGCGAGAGGTCCCGGATTCAAATCCCGGACAAGCCCAAACCTTTTTCAAGTGAAAACTTCTTCAGCGGCCTTATGCACTTTTTTTGTATTGGGTAAAAAATGTTAAACTCGCGTCAGGACACTTTTTAATGTAATATAAATTGTCATGTTTGTGTACGATAGCGCAATAAATAAATATTGTATTCTACCACATAATTGATAGCACTTTTTTTACTGATAATTAAAGTAATTCGTGCAAAATTATTCCCTAACCATTCCAAAATATCAAAAATGCACAACGTTAATATTGAAGTTTTCACTTCTTTCGGCACTCCCGGAGTGCAACCCGTCGTTTTTTTTTAAGGTGTGTGTGGGGTACACACACATAAAAAAAAACGACGGGATACGGATAGTCATAAATTTTTGTGTTACTGAGTAAAAAGACCACCATAGCCGAGTGCGACAAATATTACGATTACTGTCATCCTCACAAGAGCAGAAGAGATAGCCATCAAAGTGACAATGTGGCAAGTTTTGGTACAAGACGTGTCAGGCCTTGGCGGCACGGCACAAACATTGTCACACGAAAATTCAAAATTTTCCAGTTATAAAGTATGTTAATTTATCTTACCTTGGAGGGTGGTATCGTGTTGCATTACCGATTGTTCGTGTAGTAGGTACAATAACAACCCTTTTAAGGTCTCACAAAAAGGTATAATGTGTATCTTTAGATCTATGGTGTGGTGTAGTATTCTTGCTAATATAAAAATCTAGGATCTCCAAAATTCCCTTCGCTCTGTCTTCCCCTAGACTTAGGGCACACCATGTGCCTTTTATCGCTACAAGACTTACGTCACAGAATACATAAGAGTCAAACAGAATGGTATCTCACAGCGTCTCCCGCAAATTGGCGTCCCCGCACTTTGTGAGCTTTGACAGCTCCAAACCAGGGTTTAATTACTAGCCGCACGCAATACGCGACGTGTGTTGTCTTGAGAACTGTCAACCAATAGTAACCATTATGGTGAGAAGGTGCGCGTATAATAATTGTTTATCCACCCAATACTCTAAAGAACGTATATTTCATACATTTCCAAATGATGAAAACAGGTAAGCAAAGCAACAATATAATTTCACGTTATTACCCAGCAACCATCTTGATATATATACCCTTCTCGCTCTCTCGCATTGGCGGAAGATACACAAGAGCGAGATTGTTACATAGGCTCCTCGCTCACAGGTAATCACATACACGCAGATGCCAACTAGATTTCCCGGGTTATAGTGCTAAATGCCATTGTTGACAATGACAACTTGACATGCTGTGATAAACATTTGTTTATTTTTCTTGAATTTATTCATATAATTACCGTATAGTTTTGCACCGAATATGCAAATTACTATATTACAATAGTGAATTAGTGAAATTAGTGCGTTACATTATAAATGACTCAATAATATCAGTAAAGTAAACGAATGGTTAAATGGACAATGGACATAATGAAAAATATTTGTGAAGTGATATTATGTAGCTGTTTCCGACTTTTCTGTAACATTTAATACATATAAAACAGAATATTTTTTACGTCATAGTGTTCGCAAATCTTCCGATATGGAAAAATATAATCGTAAATATGTCGAACTCGTTAGTAGGTAAGTATTAAAATAATTCTGCGGTGCGACCCTAAGTATAAAACTCACATATCGACGTGTGTACAGATAAATTGTTTCGTTTGTAGTAGTAGTAGGTATATATGTTACTCTGAATCAATGGTGAGTCATACCAGTGCTTACGTTATTCATGGACTTGGATACCTTCCTAGGGTTAGGCTCCTACCTAAAAAAAAAATTTTTGTTAAGAGTTTCTTATTTTTCTAGGTGCCAACTAGTGAGAAAACTGGTGGGTGTAACGCATCCAATTAACTTGGTCCCTATCGACGAGTACCGCTGTGTGGTACTGTGTCGACGGGAACTAAGGGTCTATGACCTAGATCAGGTACGTAATAAGCATAAGAATTACTTTTTATAATCTTCTTTTGTTAACTCAAATGCTACCGAAGTTCGGAGGATTGATAGGGAGAATAAGGGTGAAATAGCAAACAAGTCAAGCTTGAATATGCTAGTCCATGGAATTTCCGACAAGGCTTTCCCTGGATTTGCCATTCTTGAATTTGGCGTCATTTGCTTCTACGATAAGATAAGATGCGTTATTTGCTTTTTTACAACCCTGGGCACGGTTGTTGTTTGCTCTCTCCCCATTCTTCTTCTTATTAGTGAATGATATGCCAATATTTTCTGTTTTCAACCTTATTCTCCACTCTAGCTTACCTTATTCAAACTCTACCCATTATACATGATAAGTATGATGTAAAACATTATATTATACCATTACAGGGTAAATTCTTAGTGGCTCTTAAAGGCGTCATGAACCAGAAGATGCCGTACTACGGGCTCCACGACAGTAAGCACCTAGTGGCGTTGTCTCGGAACCGAATGTACGTCAATCTGATGAACATTGAGACCGGGGACTGCGTCACCACGTTTAAAGCTGGAGAGGACAGATTCCTGAACTCGCTGCTGGTGTCTGGTGATGGAAGGTATGCTGACTTATTTATTATTGAAAAATAGAAAAAATAAACAGCATTGGTCTCAGAACACTTCCTTGAGGTACGCCTACTGTATACTGATCTACAAATGGAACCTGAACTTTGTCAACAAATATAATTTAATATTTATGGCAAAAATAAAATTGGTCTGAAGACATGTCCTTGAGTAGGAAAGAATGAAGGTTTTCTTGCTCTGCTAGTCTACCAGTTTTAAACAACATCTCTGCTGTTATTACATACTCAACGCCATTGAATCGCTTTCAAAACTCAAATTCACGTAAAAAATTTATCTATTCCAGAATTTTAGTGTGCGGAGATGAAACACAGAAGCCGTTCCCTCTTCTTGTCTGGTCGCTAACGTCTCGCAAACTGCTGTATGACTTGAGGATACCCCACCACGACTTCATTACGTCTAAATCTGCCATTACTTACGAAGGTACATTATATATCATAAGCTCTTATATTAAATACACAATATTTCTCAATTTCATTCAACGAAACACAATCATATTTATGTACTCCGTCGTAACATTGACTTACAATCTTTACTTACAGGTTCCTATGTCTGCGTAGTATCTCGTGAACTGGACGAGCCCAGTCCCAACTTTATCGTGGTATACGACCTTCAGTCCGGTACGCTCTTCAAGAAATGGAAGCCAGGGTGTGACACTGTTGCGCTTGCCATCAGCTCGGTGGACGGCTGCGTGGTTTCTGGGTTAGCTGATACAAGGATATTGGTCTGGGATCTAGTAACAGGTGAACAATTTATATTTTTTAAAGAAAAAATCGTCAATGTAGGTAAATAAAATAGGGTGTACATAAAGGTGTCAATCTAGGTTTAACTATGTACATTATTAGTATTCAAGAAAATGTGATGCTGTCGCACTTTGCATGGTTTCTGAGTTAGTTTATACTAGGATACAGATGGTCTGAGATTTAGTTACTGATTAATATTAATTGTCAATAAAGAAAAATATCGAAGATGTACCTCAAGGTGTGAACCTCAGTCCATTACGCTATTCAAAAATGTTAGTGATTTGTTTTAGTTGATTCTAAGATATATTTTTCCTATTCAACTAGACTAGTTAAATAGAAAATGATAAGCGAATATGAAATGATTAAAATAATATATTATAGCGTACCTCAGGGTATCAACCTAGGTCCGATCTGTACATGATTGTATTCTGACAGGTAACTGCAGACTGACGCTGCGTGGCCATGTGGCGGCGCCGTCGATGCTGCGGCTGGCGAAGTCTGGCGGCGTGCTGATGTCCAGCGACCACTCGTGCCGGGACCTGTCCGTCAGGCTGTGGGACCTTCATACTGGTGCGTCCTTCCTCTTATCTCAGCGCGTTGCCGTTGGAATCCTAGCTGTGCTTCTTTAGAGCTCGTGTTTGCGCACAAGATTTTTCGTCTCTAAATGATACTTAAGTTAATGATCGCTCAAGGATGTCAAAAAAATGCGAAAGGAGAAAAAAGGATTCTAAAATAAGGCTTTTCTACAGACATACACAATATGTAACAATATCCAAAACACGATTGAACATTTTTGGATCGATAGAAAAAAAATCACGAACGTACTTACCTCGAAATTTGCCTAAATTTACATTTAAAAAATATATTACTATTTTATATAATCACCCTTTTTATATAATAAAATATAAAAAAATACTAGTTAATTTCGCTGGTCAAAAAATTATAAATTTAATACAAAAAAAATTATAAATAAAACAGTGAAATATTCGTCGATAGCGAACAAAGGCCCGGACCCGTGCTGGACGATATTTCGCTGTGTTTCATTTATTATTTTTTGTATTGACCAAAAATGCTCCATCGTGTTTTGGATATTGTGGGTGTCTGTAGGAAAGCCTTAAAATTCCTATGACAAATTTTTGAGTAATAAACTGTAGTAGTTTAATTACAGTGATATTTCAAAAACACGCACAGTCTTGCGGGCTCTGAACCCATCTCGCCTTAATAATAAACCAAATGATTTTTGATTTGCAGGTAAAATAATAGCAGTATACACACCACCTGAACGCATCACATCGTGCGAGGTCCTCCTAGGCGGCTCCGTTCTGGCGATGGCTTTAGAGAACTACAAGGAGATCCTGTGCGTGAAGCTGGAAGGTCCAGCGGTGGATTCCGTGCGGGCGGGGCGGGACTGCGAGTACGATGAGAAGGGGTACGGGGATGAGGGGAGTGATGGGAAAACCTTCGTCGTCAGGCCCGAAGGCTGCTGATAGTGGGTGTAAAGAAACGTTTGGAGATGGCAGGTTTTGATGGCTATTTAATAATATAATACAATACCCTAATTTGTACAATACAATACAATACCCTTTATTGCATAAAAGTAAAAAACAGGACATAATTATCTTAAAAACTAGGACTACTGTACTGTAGGGTTACTCCAAAAGCGGTACGCAAGACGCACGTAACTGCGTTTCCGCGTTTCAGTGTTATTTATTCATCATTGAGCGTTAATACATGACGATAAAGTCTAATTTTGTTTGACATAGGACGTCACTATCGGACGTCTATCGTAATTTTATGGAGTAACCCCCCAGGTTTAGTCTTTTCCTTCTCATGTTAGCGTGCTCCAGCCATTGTGCTTCTTCGAAGCCCGATGTGCGCTTTCTGGGTTTTTCTTCTCGGAAGATGATCTGCATGTTAAAGTTCTCACACTGAAGGATGCTGAAGATTGGTTAATACTTCAAAAATAGGGGAATGTCTTTGCCAAAACTGATAATATGAACCCTGAGTGCGAGTCCACAAGGTGCGTTACGTCGACGTAGTGCTGTCGTTGTGTCGTTTTACATACATGGTGTACATACGATGCGCTGCGTCGACGCAACACACACACGACTGACTGCCAATGACCTTCCATCTGACTGCACACCCACAAAGCGGGAGGGGTGACTACGTTGCTGCAACGTCTCAGGTTGCAACGCTCCAATGATGCCGCAGCGCCTGTGTGGCCGGCAATGCGCCATAATTTCTGTCAATGCCCGTGTGTGCGCTCTGATTTGACGTTTGTCGTTTAGTACGAATTTTAGCCATTTTTTAATTCAGTTACTTACGAGTAGGTATATGTCAGACTATGTATTATACCTACTGTAAACTACGCAAAATTCTCTTCATGTTAGAGAAATTGATATCAAAATCGTCCCATAGTTTAAATGTGATGTTTTTCGAGGTCAAAATATCTTAATTAAAAAATCTCAATCGAAAATGCCATTCTGGATATGAGAGGCTTATGGCAACACTAAAGTTTATTTTGTGGGAGAAAGAAAAATAAACGTATACTTTTCTCGACTTTATAACCGAGGTGTATAATTATTAAATAATCAGTACCTTCCAAATCTACGCGCTATCAAAAACTGCCATCAATAAATTATGTTGTATTTGTACCTCTACATGAAAATAATCGTCTACTTAATATAATATATATCGTCCAATGTACTTAGTTAAGTTATGGAATTAACCGAATTTATGTTAATTACTGTCTTTTTCGTAAAAAAATCTGCACGCCACAATCGGACATCGACTACAGCCATGGGCGTAGCCGCTATGGGCTCAGGGTGGGGCAGCAGTCTAAAATATAGAGAAGCGCGAAGCTACGTCTTGGTATTGTAGTTAGTACCTTTTTATAGCCATCTATTGTCCTGCCCCAAATGCCCTACACCCTGCTCAATGCAGGACCTCAACGAGGTAAATATAATATAATAAAATTTAATTCAGACCATGTCCATTTGTTAGTAACAAGGATTATGGACATGTATCCATCTGCCCCACATCGGAGTGTCCCATGTGTCTATAAACACCTTCAAGAGGCTGTTAGAGCTACAGCGTAGGCGCGTCATTATGGAAGCACATCTCTTCCTCATAATGGCTGAGAAACCATCAGTGTGCGCTTCCGCAAACATTCCAGACGCACTACACCGCCACGACATCCCTAACAGCGCCCTGAAAGCGTTGTTGTATTAAATTATCGGGCGGTCACTGTAGCCAAGCACTGGTCAAACCTTCTATATAAATAAAATATATATGTTAATTTGTATATATATTATAGCCAATCGACTCGAAAGAAGAAGTTAGTACCTAGATAATTTATTTTTTAGGTTTGGTTAGGTACCTTACAGGTCAGAGCCAGGGTGGGGCAAGCGCCCCACCCTGCCCCACCGTGCCTACTCCCATGACTGCACCAGTTAAATTTGATTGCATAGTGCACATTTTTCTAAGAACAAGACAGTTATAGAAAAGCCCATTTTAGAACGATCGGGTTTATATTTGAACCCAGCGTTGCGTTACAATTGAAATTTTCATAAATGGGTCTGGCAAAAATACAATGCCACAAATGTTCAATTATTTTAAAATAATTTATTATACGAATGATGAGCATTAAAAAAATTTACCAACTACTGCATCAACATCGATATTTGGATGGGCAAGAATAATAAAAAAAGAAGCAATTTGCAGTGGCTTAAAACCGCCCGAAGAAAGGATGTACAAGATAAAATTATGAAAAAAAAAAACATTAATGTTTTTGATCTATTACGCTTATTAATTACATTATGAAATTAATTGTATTTAGTGAATTCTCTATCTGTAATGTTGATGTTTAGGATTTACGATGTGGTGGAATTAGAGTAAGTATATTTGTAAGTCAATTTAATGTTCAGTTTGCGTTATTTTTCTTTGCTTCTAGTCGCTTTGTTGTCATTGGTCCCCAAAAATAAATTAAGCGTAGACTAACCAAACTTCAATAAAGGCGCCAAATTTATTTTCAGATAAGTAAGTACTAGTACATTTTCGCCGTTATCTTTTTAACAACTGTACTTAATATAGAAAATACCTAATAAATAAATATTATCACCAAATTATTGGATGTGGAAAATAAAGATTCATCTATTGTATGATCATAGGTTTATCATAAAAAGCGCGGAGATATTTTGATCGTTAGCAATAAAGTGTCAATGTTATGAAGGATACATTTTCACGCAATTTTGAAATTAGCTTCGTTATTATGTTCCTAAATTGCTATATCTCAGTGTAAAATATATTATGTACTAAGGAATTCATATTTTAAATTTTATTGTAAAACTTATTTAAAGGCAATAAATTATCATCTTATAGTAGGTACCCAAAACAAGCCAGGCCTGGGCAGAATGTTATAGTTTCCTTTGCCCACTTCCGTCATATTTGTGTTGCCATACATAAATATTTCTCATTTTCAGTGGAAATCGGTGGACTTGTGGCTTGGTGTCCGTGGGTAATATTTTATTAAAAATCGATGCTGGTTCATCATAAAATATTTTTATCTGTGTATTAATAGATGTATATTGTGCGATCGATCATACATTCATTCACGATCGTATTTTTTGTTGGTTTTGCTGGAGTTGGCGGTAACTGTCCAGTTTTGCATCATACAATTTTCATCGCTGTTTCGAGTTTGTCATTGTCTAGTCTAGCTTCAAAATTTAACACGTTCGTGAACACTAACTCAGTAGAGTTTGCATTCATTCTTATTTTACTTAAGTGAGTACACACTTAAATAAAATAAGTGTGTTTCGTGTTTTTGATTTTAAAACTTAAGGTTGACTTCCGTGAATTGCGGGCATTGCGGCCGATACGTCTATTGCAAGCGGCTGTGACCATTGCGGCTATTATAATTTTAGTCGTAGTATGAAAATGCATAGAGCCACTTCCATGCCTCTTGTCACACGCGAACATCAATCTATTAAACCTGACTCGCGCGGCTAATGTTGATCGCACGTCAGTGTCAGCCGCTCGCGACAGACGCGAGGCACAGAAGGGCTCCATACATTTTCATACTGTACTATGGCCGTAATAGCCGCAGTGGTGGCAGCCACTTGCAACAGACGCATCAAGTAACGTCGAGAAAGAAATAAGTCTTGTCATCTATCAATTGTCGTGATGGATGTAAACAGGGCGTATGACTTTCGATAAACAAAATATTTAGGTAGGTACTCAAAGTAAGGTTAAAGGAAGGTTTGAACTTTGCATTGACCATATCACGCATATTTGCAAGTTTTCGAGTTTAACTGTGACATCAAGCTTTCATTTTTATCACATAAGTATTTTTAGCAATATAAAAGATATTTAGAACTTTCAAATTTGTGTCAGATCCAATTGTGTTATTTTGATAACGCAACAATAACTTCGGCACAAATTTATCTTGCTATTAATTTTGAGAAACTGTCTTGTTTTGAAGACAGTTACCAATATCCGCTCCACCGAAGGCGTTGTATATTCTAAAATAAAATAGACAAACAAAGAAATATATGGATCACTATAAGCTACAGGTTATTTCAAATCGAGATTATCATTTTTAATCAAGTTATCAGGTATACTGAATTGGTTTAACATTGTATTAAAATTATGCATTATGAATTTCGATACTGTCGGTTTGGAATCATCTGTATCTACTGTTTGTATTTATAGACATATTATATATACATTATTATAGCATTACAGACAGATATCGCATTAAATAACAATCTTTCTTGTATCTTAAGCCAACTTCACTGAGACTGTCCCATTTATTTTACTGCCATTTTCTACTTTAATCATAGTTGTAACTATAGGATAGAATAGTTTATATGCAAAATGTTTAATTGGCAAAAGAATAGCAAAAGTTCCAAAGGTTACATCCTAGTAAGAATGAGGCGTCGCATCAAACCTCAAGACAAACCTTGCGTATGCATGCATACCTAACAGAGATAGGTTAGAGAGGTCAGCGAAACACAAAATGTGTAGTTTTCAAGTGGTCAAGACCACTCGTG
This sequence comes from Acrobasis repandana, assembly GCA_963576875.1. NCBI lineage: Eukaryota > Metazoa > Arthropoda > Insecta > Lepidoptera > Pyralidae > Acrobasis > Acrobasis repandana. The sequence goes on from OY756238.1 coordinate 10,249,489, forward strand.
CAACTCTCGCACAAATCATTCGTTGTGCGACTCCCGATTACAAATTTAACACTTTCGTTGCCTATGTATGCTCGTAATACATATAATTTAACGCTCGCACTTATTATCAGAATCAGCTAGCTGTTTCACATATTAAACGTAAGACTTTTGCATATATTTCTTGCTAATCGGACATTTTACATTTAAACCGATAGTTTGAGATACAGCACAATAGTCACTACTGCACAATACCTACTTACAATCGTGTGACGTGTTGCTTTACAGAGCTATGATGGCTATGACGCTATAAGACCAAAGCAATCTATTATAAATTTAATCTAGTTGTAATTACTGTTTTGACCGCTTTTATGATCCAAAATTATCGAGGTTTGATGGATTTAAAAGCGGTAAAACAGGATATTTTCGATTATAAGGGTCTTTATTTCTAACTGTGCAATTACGGAAGGGTTTCCCTTGGTTATTTTGTCTAGTACGTTGAGCAAAAAATTGTCTCCGTTGTGATAAAAGACCTTTTCAGGTATCTTTTACAGCCCTTAAGAAATGAAGACTATTATACTCGAAATTTGAATGTAATCATAATGGTTGAACTGATCTTTGATGTCTTCTATGTGATTTTTTTAAATGTAACTTGCTGCCATAATTAATGTCTAATATTATCCAATAAAATTGTATTTTCTTACTATTTCTGACTCACGATGTTTTAAAAGACATGTTTTGTTCCGTGAAATGTTACATTGATTTTGATTGTTGTTTCATAGTATAATGTATTTGGTCTTCTTGGACTTATATATACGGAACCCTCTTCGCATACGTTTTGTATGCACGCCCAATTTTAATTAGACCTTATAGAGAAGAAAAATGACTCTTAACATTTAATCGAGTTATTTTTTTACAGTAAAGTTTTAAAAATATTTATTAAATATTTTGGGGGTAATTTTAATTTTGTGTAGATATCCCTGATATGAGACCAAATTCAAATTTGCTTGTGTTCCTTAGCTGTATGAACGTAAGAGTCATTTTGGCACACTTCCCCGCGAAAAATGCGTTTCGTCTCATGCCATTGACGAGATAATTACGTTATGCATAGAGATAGATTCCTTGAAACGCATTTTTTATATTCAAATTTATTGTAGAATTATACCTTAGTAGGAGCAGGCTGGTCCCTGTTGATATTCTATGTTAAGCAACTCTACAGCATAGCGATCAATTTGAACTAAAATAAGTACCTAATGTAAAATAATCAGTAAGACAACAGTGTAATCAATTGAAACTGTTAAATTATTTATGTATTCTGAAAAGTTACGTAATTACTTGATGTCCTGATTAAATTATTGGAAAATTTTCAAATTGTTTTATTTTATCACCCATCGTCTACAGAAGTTGATTATTAAAACGAATGGTTTTTCCCATTAAAAAACCGTTCGTTTAGAATTTAGTGGCTTCGCGTTTCAAAAATTGATCCACAGTTTATTCGCTCAAATAGATTGCACGCTTTGTGGAGCCGGCACAAAGGCCGCGTCGGCTACTTCATAAACGCCGCCCGTGCTACTCATACTGCATTGCAATGCAGGGTGTATTGCCTATATTGGTACTTCGCGTTAAGTAGCTGTACTGCGACACACCAATGTACCCTGCGATGCGCCTCTTGTATCAGTAGTTCGATGATTTCCGACGATCGATGAGACTAAAAAGTCTCATAAGTCCGACGATCGGACTTGTGAGACTTTTTAGTCTCATCCGTCTGATGATCGGATCATCGGACTACTGAGCCTTTTAGTCCGATTTATTATACAAAAAAATAGGTATTCCTACTTTTCTTTTTCCACCAGTCGTGTATGTACTTGTGTACAATACGTCATCGTTTGTACCTGTTTGTACCACCAAAAGATTCGTTTGTACCTTAAGGGGGACAAACATGCAAAACGGTATTTTAGCCATTTTTGGAGGAAATAAAAATCAAATCAAAAAAATAAAAATAGAAATATTAAAAATTTGTTGGTGGTACAAACAGGTACGAACGATGACGAATACGTCATCGTTTGTATTGTACCTGTTTGTACCACCAAAAGATTCGTTTGTACGTTAAGGGGGTCAAACATAGATGACATTCAAAACTGTCTCTCCGCCATTTTTGGAGATTTTTGGGAGATAATCGAAATCTGCGAGCAGAGTTGCATTTGTCATCTAATGTATCTGTTTTTACCATCAAAAGATTCGTTTGTACCTTAAGGGGGTCAAACATGAAAACAGTATTTCGGCCATTTTTGGAGAAAATCAAAATCTTTTAGCGGGGTTGCATTTTTCATCGTTTTTACCCATTTGTACTACCAAAAGATTCGTTTGTACCTCAAAGGGGACGAACATAGAGGACTAGCAAAACTGTCTCTCGGCCATTTTTTGGACATAATCAAAATCTGTGAGCGGGGTTGGATTCGTCACCGCTTGTACCTGTTTGTACCAACTAAAGATTTTTATATTTTATTTTTTTGATTTGATTTTTATTATTTCCAAAAATGGCCGAAATACCGTTTTGCATATTTGATCCCCTTAAGGTACAAACTGTATCTTTTGGTGGTACAAACAGGCAAAAACGATGACGCATGCAATCCCGCTAGCAGATTTTGATTACCTCCAAAGAATCTGCAAAAAATTACCGAGAGGCAGTTTTGCAAGTCCTCTATGGATAAAAACAAATCTTTTGGTGGTACAAACGATGACGAATTGTACACAAGTACATACACGATTGGTGGAAAAAGAAAAATAGGAGTACCTATTTTTTTGTATAAAAAATCGGACTAAAATTCTCAGTAGTCCGATGATCCGATCATGGGACTGATGAGACTAAAAAGTCTCATAAGTCCGATCGTCGGACTAAATCATCGGACTACTGATACTAGAGGGCGATGCGATTTAGGTATGACATAGATCGGCTGATTTAGAATATTTATATTTCTCGTGTTGAAAACAAAGCTTTACGACTGTTTTTTCTTTGGCATTTTTTCAAATTAAATATTCAAAAATGGCAATTTTTTTAAAATGATAAACAATTGACTAAAAAGACAAGTAATAATTTTCAACCAGTTTATTATCACAATAAATTAATAAATAAATACATTTTTTACAACCTACACATTCGAATTGTTATTACATACAGCTAGAAGCTAGTTACCGTCACAATGTAAATAGGACATTGACGTGGCGTGGCAGTGAAAGACTATTGAAAAAGATATACCAACTAATCTATTTTAATTTAAATATGTTTAGCTTTTAACACCGTGTGGTTCCCGGCAGAGTAGAATAGGACCACTCCAAGTCTAGTCTAGTCGTGGAAGGCGACTTAGGAAACACAAGCTAAACAAAGCTTATAAACATCAATGAGAATTCTCCAACCCGTGGAGAATGTAGGCCAAATCCTCTGGCTACTCTGGCTCTGGTAGTACGGACAGGGTCGTGCTCCTGCAGTGGAAACTAAAAAAGACCTGATGATGATGATGTTTAGCCTTTATCTCTCGTTTATAAAGAAAGAACGAGACAAAACATATGTTAACTAAAATATTTTTAGCAAACGTTTATAAATATGAGAGTAAGAAAATACAGAACGGTCCGCAGAAATTACAGGTTCTAAGGAAATAAGATATTCAAATCACTTGACCGGTTTGTTACGTTGGTTTGTTACAATTAATTAAATTATTAACAAAAAAAAAACCAACTTAATTTTTTTTAGGAATTTCTTTCATATCTCCAAAGTTCTTTATCACATCTTCACCAAAATAAATGAGACCAACTTCTACCAAGTTGGTAAAGGCTTTCAAATAAAAAAAGAATCATCAAAATTAGTTTACAATTGGCAAAGATATCGTAGCGTAACAAACATACATATAAAAAAAAACATAGTCGAATTGATAACCTCCTTTTTTGAGGTCGGTTAAAAATAAAGGTATTAATTTAAAAAAAATCTTTAACTGAATAAAAAGTTTGATAGAAAACATTGTCAGCAACTCAAGTCGGTAAGATGCCGTAACTCCTGCGGTAGACTGAATTTTGTATAAAAATATTGTGCAAAAAACTACTATACTAAGCGCCTGTTGTCGGGTAAATAGCGCGCAGCGTACCTTATTTTTCTGGTCTCTGTCGCACATTCTCTTTCTTGCTCAATTCTGTAGTTTAAACACAAACTGTGTGAGCGAGTCAGTACTACTACTGAAGTGTGACAGAGATGGCGATGTACAAAAAGGGTTAGATTTAAGAATTGTATATGAAGACTATATATAGACTATATTATAGACTATATATAGACTATATATAGACTATATATAGACTATATTATAGACTATATATAGACTATATATAGACTATATTATAGACTATATATAGACTATATTATAGACTATATATAGACTATATATAGACTATATTATAGACTATATTATAGACTATATATAGACTATATTATAGACTATATATAGACTATATTATAGACTATATATAGACTATATATAGACTATATTATAGACTATATTATAGACTATATTATAGACTATATATAGACTATATATAGACTATATTATAGACTATATATAGACTATATATAGACTATATTATAGACTATATTATAGACTATATATAGACTATATTATAGACTATATATAGACTATATATAGACTATATTATAGACTATATATAGACTATATTATAGACTATATATAGACTATATATAGACTATATTATAGACTATATTATAGACTATATATAGACTATATTATAGACTATATTATAGACTATATATAGACTATATATAGACTATATTATAGACTATATATAGACTATATATAGACGCGCGATTCAAGAATTTTACACACACAATGCAAAAAATATTGTCATTTTTGTCAATGCATATAAAATGTACACGTGGTCTAACAAGGACAACAAGGAATCTATTTTAAGGCTGAATTAAGTGTATGATGTTAAACAACTCTCCCCAAGGAACAATCGAAAAATGAAAAATATTTGTTGGCCTTCCATACAAGACTGATCAGCACTGATGTGACTTTCTATGGAAAGCAATAGAAAGATCATATTTCGATTAATGTTTCTTGGCTTGTTGTTGTTCAGTACTAACTGAATTCACCCTTAAAAAAGTTTCAGTATATTTAGACGTTATACCTACGAGTATAAGGAGTAAATAAAATAACGCAAAACTTCTCCGGCTATAACGCAGTCCATGAAAATGAACAACTTTTGTTCTACAACATTCCCATAATGCCAAAAATAAAATTCGGATTTTCATACAATTTGACTCGATCGGTCAGCTGACCTTTTTTTTTTGGGTTTCGTGAAAGTCGTAGAACAAAAGTTGTTCGGTTTTATGGGCTGAGGTACCACCTGAGAGGCTTTGCATTATTTCATTAACACGTTGTATACAGAAACAAAATGATGCGCGAATTCACAAACGTTTGTGTGCCATTTAAGGCGACGTGGGTTCACAATTTGCAATACTGTGCGTGTTTTTCAAAAATCACTGTTATTAAACTACTACAGTTTATTCCTCAAAAAACTTATATAAAAATTTTAAGGATTTTCTACAGACACCCACAATAGCCAAAACACGATTGAGCATTTTTGGCTCGATAGAAAAAAATCACAAACATACCTCTAATTTGCCTAAATTTGCCTTTATAATACATCTTACTATTTTATACAATCACCTTTTTATATGAAAATTATACCAAAAAATTTATTGTCTAAATATACAGGGTCTAACAAAATATACTGAAACTATTTTAAGGGTGGATACAGTCCATGATACTGAACAACTTTCCCCAAGGAACATATATCGAAATATGAAAAATAATTTTTGGCCTCCCTTACAAGTTGACCGATCAGCTGATCCGAGTCTGTATGAAAAGCCAAAAAATATTTTTCATATTTTCACATATGTTCCTTAGGGAAAGTTGTTCAATATCATGGACTGAATTCCCCCCTAAAATAGTTTCAGTATATTTTGTTAGACGTTATATATCCGTTTTGGCTACTAAAAAAAATAATAAATATAATACAAAAAAAAAAAAAAAACAGTGAAATATTCGTCGAGAGCGAAGGAAGGGTCGGAACAGTGATTTTTCAAAAACGCACAGTTTTGCAAATTGTGAACCCACGTCACCTTAAGGTCAAATAAAACGTCAACTCATGCTGTTTATCTTGCAAGTGGCATTTAGTATACCTACTTCCAAAGATTTAAATAAATACCTAGTTATGTAACTACTTAATTATTAAAAAAAAATATATTTATAAGTGTATCAGAAAATATGATATTTCAAGGAATAATATGAAAATATACTGCATTCATATGGCATGTGGAGGTAATACATAATACTTTATTGGCTATATATGAATGTATGAATAAATCCTTGACTATATTTGGCCAAAACATAACTCCATTTCTGATGTTTTTCAAGGTTTCACAATATAAACCCGCGAATACAGGGTCTAATATACTGAAACTATGGCAGAATTGAGTCCATGATACTGAACAACTTTCCCCAAGGAACATATATCGAAATATGAAAAATATTTTTTGACCTCCCATACAAGTTGACCGATCAGCTGATCCAATATAATTGCAAAATATTTTTTTTCATATTCCTTCGAGAGAGTGGTTCAGTATTACGGACTGAATCTACCCTTATAATTTACTTAACTTACTTTAAGTACTTATAATTCTTTTAAAAAGTTCTAGATTCACTGTGACAAGCGAGCAATGAATAAAAAACGCTGGTTGTACCCACTTTGCAAATATTGGGCCAACAAATGTTTGCACCAAGTATAAACCAAGGACTATAGTTCCCTGCAAACCACTTAAACACCGATTGATATACCCTTCTCGCTCTCTCGCATTGGCAGGAGAATACACAAGAGCGAGAAGGGTATACCAATAGGTGTTCAAGTTGTTTGCCGGGATCTATACCAGTGATAGGAATGCATAGTTTGTGCGAAAATCGTTGAAAGTTTCAAATACATTTACTTAAATTACAACAATATGGCTTCACATCCCTTGGCTGGCACTCGTTACAATTATTATACGACAAATAAAATTTTAAAATATTCTTACTTTGAATTCCATTGAGATGGTATTCGAAACCTTGGACGAACAAATACGACAATCCCATACATAAAAGCGTACTCTGCTTGAAAGTCAAACTCCTGTATTATTTCTAGATGTCGCTACTATCTCGCCCGCTAGTCATACAACTACTGCTGGGTACTTAGGCTGACGGTATCCACGAAAAATCAGAGATGGCGCTTGTTTTTCCGTAGAAAATGAACGCTTATACCGCCATCTTTCCGAAATTAAGGGGCACTACTACGAAACCACCTTCTTTCGAACTAGTAGCTCCATCTACAACATTTAAACTAAAAAATCGAAGTTCGCTTCAAAGTATGAAGATTTCAGTGCTCTTGTTTGTTCGTCCTTGTTCGAAACGCTATTTATATTCTTATATCGACTGACAACCTTATATAAACTATTAAAACTATGTATGGTATGATTTGTTTTGTTATGGAAATATATATAACGTCTTACAAAATATACTGAAACTATTTTAAGGGTGAATTCAGTCCGTGATAATGAACAACTTTGCCCTAGGAACATATATCGAAATATGAAAATTGTTTCTTTGCTTTCCATACAAACTCGGATCAGCTGATCAGTCAATTTAAAAAAAAGTTTTTTCGTATTTCCGATTATGTTTCTTGGGGAAAGTTGTTCAGTATCATAGACTGAATTCACCCTTACAATAGTTACAGTATATTTTTAGACCCTGTATATTCACTTTGAATTTATTATTTTTTATTGAGATGTTATCCGAAACGCTGCATAAATTCTTATATCAACCGACCAGCCCTTATACATGAAATCCTATGAACTAATAAAACTATATATGGTATGATTTGTTGTTATGGAAATGTTTATAAGCGTAAAGCAACAATTAATACGTCATACGTCGTAGATTCAACACCAAAAGACACAAAAAATAAATATTCCTCATTTTCCCTACTTTAAATCATCACGACACTGACTAGCGATGGTAAAAGACGAATAAATTATAAACTATGTATAATACATACTAGATAGCATGTCAATAGAGATCATTGACCCCTCTATGTTTCTCTTTCACTTGTATGATAAAGGTTGTTGCGGCCAGGAGTGCTATTTTTTAATGAAGTAATCAGCAAAACACAAACTCGTAGTTTTCCAACTCACCGCTGGCGTCCCGACGTATTTTTTGAACCATCTCGTGTCAGTGATAAGTACTGTTTTACGCAGAAAATACAATTTTGTCAATGGTTTTCTAAACATTACAACATAAATAAAAAAAGCAGCGTGAAACAGAACGTATTCTCCATGAAAGGTTTATTTGACATTTGTACGCTACAAATGTCAACTCCTACTACGCCGCGGAATCGGCGATGCTGCCGCATTACGTCGGTCTCTCTCGCTCTAGCAAATGATGGTTTTGAGCGACAGAAAAGGATAGCAGCTTAAGAACATGCAGTTCCGTGACAGATGTGCCACAACCCTAACGCCGCATATTTACTTTATACATTGGCACAGGCCGGAAACTCCTAAGGTACGCGCAATATGCGTCACCCAGGCGTCCCCGTTCCCCGTCCCCGCACCTCTCCCCCGTTTTTACCTCGATTTCTCACGTTGGCCGTCAAGAACCGGGGGAGAGGTGCGGGTGCGGGGAACGGGGACGTATATTGCGCGTACCTTAGAAGAGTCCCTTCTGTTTACTCTTACTGTATTCTGTGACATTGGCGCCAGTGGTGATTGAACAGCGGACGTTGACCTTTATCTGGCTATCTCTATTCTATCGCACATGTTATATTAGTAACGTAGATAATGGGTAAATGTTCACTTTTGACATGCTATTTGGCAGCTTGTACTAGCATACAAATATTTACAGAACATTGATTTAACTAGATCGTGGCACAGCGACGTTGAGACTGATCACACCGGACAAGCGATAATATAAAAACTATTAACCATAGGGCAATTAATAGTAAGATAGTTACCACATTAAATTGAACCTTATGCTTTTGACATAAAGTTCTGAGTTCATAGCCAATGAAAAAATTATAATTATTCTTTAAGTCTTTATTTATTAGGTAATTACAGCGCGCATTTACTTTCTTCAAATATAATCAATAACTGCGCGTTTCGTTTTCAGTGAAGATTTGTATTTTTTTTTAGTAAGGACTAGGCTAACCGCGTGATGGCTGGCACTAACTCGTTGGTCCATAAGTCAGTTTTTGGACCAACGTCACTTAGTCGTCCTCGGTCTGCGGGAGAGTTCATTCGTTTGTATACATTTTGTAATGCCATAAAAATGCCTAGTTGCGTATTTAAAAGCTGCAAAATCTACGATGCAAAGGGTGAAAAAAATACATGGAGTATCTTATTATCGATAAGTAACAAAACTGTTTGTATTAATTAAAATACTTAAAGAATTTTAAAGCGATAATTTTACAACCGAAGTCCGTATTGGCGGCCATTGTGTTGTGGTTGCGCTGTTTAAGGCGACGTGGGTTCACAATTTTCAATACTGTGCGTGTTTTTGAAAAATCACTGTTATTAAACTACTACAGATTATTCCTCAAAAAAATTACATACAAATCTTAAGGATTTTCTACAGACACCCACAATAGCCAAAACACGATTGGGCATTTTTGGCTCGATAGAAAAAAATCACAAACATACCTCTAAATTTATTTATTTATTTAATCTTTATTGCACAATAAAATAAAAGTACAAGTGGCGGACCTAATGCCATATAGCATTCTCTCCCGGTCAACCATTAGACCAAGCAGAAAATATGTGTGGCTGGCGTAATAAAATTCACAAAAATAAGCAAACTTAATAGAAATAAAATATATATAATCAAAAACACATAGGTTTAATTATACACAAATATACTTTTAAACATATAATAACTATACATATATACTAACATGCATAAAATACAATAGATAAATACATAAATATAAATACTAATAAATATAATCAGGAAAAATTTGCCTTTATAATACGTATAACTATTTTATATAATCACCTTTTTATATGAAAATTATACCAAAAAATGTATTATCTAAATATCTATCCGTTTTGGCTACAAAAAAAAAAAATTTGGCTACAAAAAAATAATAAATAAAACACTGCGAAATATCGTCGAGCACGGCTCCGACCCTTCCTTCGCTCTCGACGAATATTTCACTGTGTTTTCTCTATTATTTTTTTTATATTATATTTATATTTTCTTTTTGTAGCCAAAACGGATAGATATATTTAGATACTACATTTTTTGGTATAATTTTCATATAAAAAGGTGATTTTATAAAATAGTAATACGTTTTATAAAGGCAAATTTAGGCAAATTAACAGGTATGTTTGTGATATTTTTTCTATAGAGCCAAAAATGCTCAATCGTGTTTTGGCTATTGTGTCTGTAGAAAAAAAGATTTTCATGTAATTTTTTTGGGGAATAAACTGTAGTAGTTTAATAACAGTGATTTTTCAAAAACACGCACAGTTTTGCAAATTGTGAACCCACGTCGCCTTAACGACGCGAAGTTCATTACTCTTCGTAGTTCGATCGTTTTTAAACAGATGACGGTACGGTTTGGTTGTATGAAGAAATTTTAGACGAAATGTTCTGATGGACATATTCTTAGTTCAAATCATTGACTTTTGTATTATCGCTTAAACGGTGGGAATAAACTATAAAAAGCTAAAAAATAGCAAGCTCTAACAATTCTTATATACACACAAAAGCCAATAAATAATTAAATTAAACATATGATAGTTACACACATATTATGATGTGTGATTTGGTGACATATGACATAAAATATATATAACTTTTCGTACAAATATTTTAAGATATTATTCTGAACAACTTTCTTTAATGTATACGAAAATAAGTTTTTCGAGAAAAGGTGTTAATATTGACTAAACTTATCTTTAAAATATTTGCACTTAATCAAAAATAACCTCATATAACTTATTATTTAAATAATTTTTTGATGTCTAACTTACAGGGACGTGCACTCCCTAATTTTAATACGATTTTTATTTCAATATAAAAAAAAAACAACAAAAAATTTAATTAACTAGAAAAGACACAATGGCGATATTATCAAAAATGCGTGAGATACAAAATATTCGCTACACATATTATCTAGATCGTCTAGTCTAAAAATGAACTCCCCTCAACTGAGTATGTTTATTTCAATGTGCGGGAGAAAATAGTAAATATGACATTTAATTGAGTGCGTGTGGCAATTTGACTGTGTCTGCTATTTTATCTATTAGTCTTGCGATCAATCCAGGTGCTATCGTTGTAAGGCGAATTTCGCGGGCTATCTCTGGAGTGATACGTCCGCCCTGTCGCTCATTCGTGTCGTTTATTCGGCATTTGGCAAGCGGGCAATAAATGACTGATTACGAAAAGTGGTTTGTAAGTATTAAGAAAAAAACACTTATTTAGCTTGTAACACTTGTGAGCGTAAACCGAGGATTGGGGCGAGTAGTATTAAATTAGATGATCTAATATAGTTTTTTTTTCCAATGCGCAAATTACATTCATCCAAGTATGATGCGGCAAAATACGAGAAAAATTATCCGTGATATTGGCTACATGCGTTAAAAATCTTTTGGCACGATCACACACACCGTTTCGCGAAGGGCTCTAAAGGACTCGTTTCCAGGACCGTAAAACAACAAAAAAACCGTTTCTCGACTCTTAAAACGGATGTAAACTTGTTAACTAGTCATAGTGGTTAATACCGCAAGGAAGTGGTATTAACCCAACCCAAAGAGCGATAATGTACCTTATGTACCTTGTATTAACCACTCTGTGTCAGTCAATGTGACATTCCGTTAAATTTTCAGCTGCGTTACGCGACTGCACTTAAAATTTTGATATTTTTCCGTCAATATTTTGCACCAAATTTCAGCCAAAAATTACGCATCAGAAAAAAATCGTGTTTAGGAAATATTGTGGCACAAATGTTAACTACACATTATTTTCTTTTCCTAATATTTTTTTCGAATATTGATATAAACTTTTGATGAACACGTAAGTCATTTAGGTACAAATAACCTTTTTATACATTATTATCTGCTCTAACCGACAATCAACATAACAAGGCACCGAGCGTTAAGCAAGCACACACTTTCACAAGCTTTTATTCGGTCCATGTCAAGACGAATACTAGGATTTAACTTAGTAATTATATCTGAGATATGGTGTTCCAAGATTTAAACAACTCAGTGTTTTTATTTCGTGGGGGTAAACCCCCCCAGATCCCCCCTCTAGTTTTTATACATATTTGTATGTTCGGCATATGAGACATTTTTTTGGGGGGGTTCGGACGATCAAGACGATTACTAGGATTTAACAAGCCCCCAGGTCCCCCCTCGGTACGCCTATAGAGTGCAGTGTTGGTGTCTCACGTCGTGTGCTGCCCATGCCCCCCCTATAAGGGCGGCTCTTCCCTTAGCCCCTCGCTGTGGCGGGTCCGGCCCGCCATGTCGAGGATGGCCTTTGCTTCGGGGTTCACGTCGAGCACGCTCACGTCCCGCTCGTCCTGTGCACATTAATACAGAAATAAATCTGTCTGTCTACATACCTTTGGAGGGCGGAAGCCCTGATCAGTGCTCACAACGGGGTCCGCGCTGGAAGTGCCAGACCTTAATGATTTTATACCATTCATTTGTGTGCGATAAAGTCCCTTAAGCTATAAGGCCTATTTATAAGGCCCAATTGGGCCAAACGGCCGGTCGACCACAAACAAATCTCAACCTTATCACATTGACATAAAAATATTGGTTCCTTGGCAAAAAAATGACCTTGGAATGAGATGTTATGTAGTGTTATAACTTTCAGTTTACGCATACTAGCTAGTTTGAAAACAGAGACTGCCTCTTAAAGTATCGGCTGATATTTGTATATATTACTCTGGCAACTATTTCAAATACTTTCTGTAAGCAGCCAGACCGATCGGGCTTAGCCGAACATCCTGCCAGATACGTGTACACGTGTTTTACAGATTGTGTGGAAGCAGGATGTTCGGTCCGGAATGAGAAATGAGTTTGGCCCCCTGTACTAATAAATTGGCCTTATTTGCAAACTAGCGAGTATGCGTAAACTGAAAGTACATACTAACACTACTTAATACGCATAATTACTGAAAAAATATTTTTGGCCCATCGGTTAGATTATTAAAAAATTTTGTACACGTATTTTTTCTTTTCTCTGGGAAACAATAAATAACGAAGATACAGCGCATTGAAATTTCACATAACGTCACGCTTTCGTACGATTTTTACACATCGGTGACATCACAAGCCCCCACTCTCGAACTTTGATACTCTGTATCTTCGTGAATTTTTACTTTTTTGATAAACTGTAAAATATGGGTACATTATTTTTGGATAATCTAACTAACGGACTAATTTGAATAATACTTTTCTGACCCAGTCATCAATCATCATCGTAATAGATGATGATTGATGACTGGGTCAGAAAAGTATCAGTCATCAATCATCATCTATTACACACAAATGATTAGTCAGAAAATAAGAAAGGTCCGAAAACTCTATGACTCGCGGTCCACTAATAAAATAACCATATATCTATAAAGGAATTTTCATACCAAAAGTAAACAATATAAAACAAAACCAAATAGCAAAAAAGGTAGAGATAATCTGGTTAAAACTTCTTTTGCCTCTTTCCCTCTTAGCGGCATTTACTGTTGCTAGGATGAGACATCGTTAAACGTCAAAAATTAAAATGTAGCCTGTTTTCAGCTTAATACGACAAAATTTAAATGACATTGTCTGACATTAACTTCTGTTTAGGTGACTTTTCTATTTAGTAGTGTCATACACGTCCTGGCGTACCGCGTTAAAAAAATTCGCCACTAAGTGTCAAAACAGGTTACACTTTTGACACTTCATCGCAGAATATATGTCGCAGTTGAATGGTATAATCCGATAATTCACTAAACCTCTAGCTGTTTGGCATTAAAGCTCGGTTTCGTAAAACAGTAACTTGATTCACGTAAATTCACTATCTTGCCAGAAGGCGGGCGTCGAAATAACTATATGGGAACCAAGCTGAAGGTCTGATTTATTTTTCCTAACCATTTGCAGTCCAAAATCATAAACGATGTCTCCGATATCTCTCGATGAAAACAGCTTACTCTCGGAACGCTGTAAATAATTCCGAACTAAATCTACAATCTTACGTCTTGCGCCGCGGCATTGATGAATACAAATCGTTTATGCCATTCTGCGTATGAGGTGCCAGTTATTTAACGCTGTTTTACGAAACCGAGCTGTAATGCCAAACAGCTAAAGATTTTGTGAATTACCGGATTATACCATTCAACTGCGACATATATACCTCCAAATATCTCTGAACAAAACTACATAAACATCAATTAAAAAGTACCATATCACTCATAGATTGTCTATGATTTTAGGCTGTCTAATAATTTCCATCAATTTCTTGTCGTACTCATGGCTTTCTAATACGCTGGTGTGCTCTTCTGACCGTGAGTCCTGGAAGGGGAGGGTTAGTAGTAGGAAAATGGAGCGGAAATAGACCTACCAAACAGTTTCAATACAATGCTCTTTGGGAAAAGGTGTTAGTAGCAGGGAAATGGAGTAAGAAAAATAGATCTGCCAAGTTACACCTACCAAAAATTTTAAATAAACTGCTGCTACGGGAAAAGGAGGCGTTAGTAGTAGGAAATTGTAGTAAGTATGAAAAAAATAGACCTACCAAGTTAGTCCTGCCAAAAAATTTAAAGAAACAATTTTTTTTAAATAAAAGTGTTACAAGAAAAGCCAGCCTTTTATGTGTAAATAGGGTTCAAACATATTGGTATATTTTCTATTAGAGCGAGTTGCCTGAAAGAAATTGCTTAGTGATAAGGCCGCCTTTTGTGCTTTTCCTTTTTAATATAATTATGTCCTGTATTTTTCTTTTTTGCAATAAAGGGTATTGTATATTAAATTATACTAAAAATCTTAAAAAAATTACCTCGTCTTTCTCTAAAAGAGGCTTGTCTCCCACCCCCCAAACTTCCAAGCTCCTGATGTGGAACGAGGGGTCCTTGCTGAGTCGCTTGTACCCCTTGTAAGTGCTGCAGGACTCTGCTGAGGACCCCTCGCCAAACGGGTCCGCCGGCACCCAGATCCCGCCGAACCCGAACTGCCCGCCCATTAGCTGAAAAGTTACATTCTGGTAAGTTAGGGTTGCTACACACTAATTCGGGCCGGCATTCTCGGTTTGGCATATTTGTCGAACAACAAAACTGACCCGAAGCAATTATATCAACTTTTCCACCGAACATTCATCTACATATTATATTCTATTTAACGGCCCGGTTGTGCCGATTAATAACAGCCGGTGTGAAGAGCAACGAGTCGTCAGATCAGGTGAACGTCGCAAGCCAAATGGCATTCCATAGAATTGATAACAACCATGTTTGATTTGCATTAAAGTGGTTTTATCCAATATTAACTATGCTTACCAGTCCATTGGGCAGCGTCTTTGTATGATGGTTCAAGTACTGGTAATGATCATTATAGTTAGTGGCTGGGTACATTCTCATCTTAGGAGTCAGCGTGAACACGAACGAGTCATCAGATCCGGTGAAGGAGGGCCCGAAGGCCCAGGCCGCGGGGGCGTAGCCTCCGAAGACGTAACCTGAAGAGTCTTCGATGATGAGGATGGATGGACCTTGGTCTATGATGCGACCTGGAATATATATTTTAAGGTACAAAATATCGGACGTGCCCATTTGTGACCACCGTACCAATTTGGGAACACTTAGTTTTTGAGGGTAGATAAAAAAAGCGTTGACACCAGCTATTGTTTTGCTACTTGGTTACGTTCTTAAAAGTATGCTGAATTAATATAATATAAAACAATATAGCAATATACTTAAAATCCATTTATTTTGAATAGTTAAATATTACTGTCTTGAGGAGTATCGAATCATATGTACTCCACATATGATTTATTTTTATAACCGGTTCGTATAAGATATCGTGATGATCATGTCTGTGATTACAAAACGGGAACATATAATAACATTCAATAACAAATTTAGTATCTTTTGTTTAGCGTATCTAAGTATATAGGAAAGTAAATATAGGTGTGCCAATTTTGGTACAGTGGCTACAAAGTTAATACAAAAAAATATTTTTTCAGAATATCACGATGAGTCGAAAACAGACTTAGTGCCATTAATAACTACAATAGTCTAGAAGGGGCCATCCAGGCTATAGTGGAAGATAATGATTATGCTTTGGAGTATGATTTAGCCATTATTCCCCCAGAACCTAGTATTCTTACTGATGAAGAAGAGGATTTTGATAAAGATCTGATGCCATTTAGCTTGGCTAATAAAGCTCCTGGAAACATTGAGGTCAACATCATCAATCATCAAAAGGTCCTTTTTAGTCTCCATTGCAGGAGCACGACCCTCTCTGTACTACCTGAGCTATATATTAGCCAGAGCAGTCAGAGGATTTGGTCTACACTCTCCACCTTGGCCCGATGGGTTGGAGAGGTCTCTTTGATGTTTATAAGCTTTGTTTAGCTTGTGTTTCCTAAGATGTAAAGTCCCGCCTTGTCGTCAAGCTTTGAATATTCTAGTAAAGAGAAAGTGTGCTCCAAGCTATTCCACTTCCTACGAAGAAACTGATGATCGATTACTCTGCGAAAATCGTATGAAAGAGCAACTAAAAGTCCATTTTGCCAAAAAATGCCCATTACTAACGGTGAAGGTAATGATGAAAAAATCAAGAGCTATATTTGATTACAGGTTTGATAAAAATAATGAAATTCTTTTAGTCCGCTGGACAGATAATAGTATCTGTACAATAGCTACTAATTATGACCCATGAATATGAGCTTTTAGGCGTTGTAAAAAGATGGCGCCAGAAAAAAAGAAAACAATAAAGATATGATCATATGAAACGCATGATGTCTTCATGTAATGGCTAAAGAAGATCCCATGGATCAATTATTATTCAGGAGAAATATAGCAAAATTTTTATCTCCAGAATTCGCCACAAAGATAAAATATTCGCCTTTCGTTATCTAATATTGTCCCCAATAAACTTCCAAAACGAGTGTGATGTGCCGTGTGCCATAACAGAAGCCGTTGGGGATGCAAAAAAACACTTAGCATTTTTTTGAAGTTTGTCATTTTTTAGAACCCAGACTAAAATGTACCTTCAAAAAAAAATTTTTCTTAAAAAATATTTTTGCCTATTCTAGAAAATTTTCTTTTTATAGCATTTCGCTTAACGGTTTTTGGTAAGTGTTCATTATAATGGTTTCTACTTGTTAAAATCAGGCTAGTTTTTAAGCATCGTATTATATATATTTTTATTCTTACCAGTCATAGTGGAGAAGGATTCTCCATGGATGTGCGTGGAGAAGAGGAAGCGCCACTTGTGCTGGTGCTTCTGAGGAAGATGGCTGTTCAGCCACACTATGTGGGAGAGGTCGATGAACGCTGGGTAGTCCGGCATCGCTTCCAGACCTGCAACCAGAAGTTCATCTCTTTAATTACAAAAATAAAGCTAGTAAAATTTCACCAGTTATTAACTTTATTTTAAGGACATAAGGTTATATTTTAAAAGTAGGCATAACAGGTAGCGTGGGTGTAGGAGCCCCATCGCCTGCTTTAAAGAAATGAATTTACAGGTCAATGACCGTTATTGACTAACTAACTGGTAACTAGTATAGTTACCAAATGTTTAAATATAAGTCTATATTTAAAAATACAGAACGGAAACTCGCAGCGTCTCCTGCAATACGGCGTCCCCGCGCCTCTTCCCCGTTCTCGGCGGCGTTTGATGGCTTTGAACACTGGAACTGTACATCCGAGCTCACAGGTGTGCACGGATGTATAGTTTCGTTTGTAGCAGTAATAGGCATAAATTTTACTCCGCTCGTATGAAGCGCCATACCTGTACCTAGTCTACAGACATGGGTAATAGAAAGGGTATGTTAATGTAGGTCGATGACACTTATTGAGTAGCTAACTTCCGACTAGTATAGTATAGTTCAACCTCCAATCAACAGAGTTTTACAAATATTACCTTCAGTCATGGGCAACAAGGAGGGCATAGTGGGCATGGGCGTGGGACTCTCGTCGCCTCCTTTCCTGTTTATTCCGTACAGGTTGACAAACACCAGCTCCGCTAGTTGCTTCAGTAGCGTATTTAGTTGTATCCTGCAATTGAGAAAATCAACATCATCATACTCCCGTATTCCCGGTTGAATCCTCAGCGGTGACGCTTCAGAGCCCGGGGTCCGCTACCTAACCTAGGTGATTTGACAAGGTTACTGGTTTTTATACAGAGCGACTGCCGTCTGACCTCCGCAACCCAAAGGGCAGACCAGAACCAATCCTAGGAAGCAATAGAGAAAATATAACGTCTAAAAGAATATACTAAAACTATTTTGGAAGTAGATTCAGCCCATTATACAGAACAACTTTCTCTATGGAACATACAGGTTAACTTTTCAACCACCAGCCAAATTTTTGGTACAGGTTCCATCTATGATATGATTCTGAACTACTTTCCATAAAAATAATTATTGAAAATCGAAATAAAATTTTCCTCCTCCAATAGAAAGTCCATTCGGCTGAGCGCTGATTTGTATGGGAGGTCGATTTTTTTTTAATCATTTTTCAGTAATTATTTTTATAAAAAGCTGATCAGTATCATGGACAGAACTTGCTCTAAAAATTTGGCTGGTGGTTAAAAAATTACCTATATATATGAAATATAAAATAAACAAGTTTATTTGCCAGATAAATTAAAAACCCTCGACTTTCAAATTCACCACACGTTCGTCGTTCACCCCTAATCGGGTTTTTTTAATAATTACTTATCTCCTCTTGTGTTTTATCATTAATCATCTTTGATGTTTATAAGCTTTGTTTAGCTTGTGTTTCCTAAGATGTAAAGTCCCGCCTTGTCGTCAAGCTTTGAATATTCTAGTAAAGAGAAAGTGTGCTCCAAGCTATTCCACTTCCTACGAAGAAACTGATGATCGATTACTCTGCGAAAATCGTATGAAAGAGCAACTAAAAGTCCATTTTGCCAAAAAATGCCCATTACTAACGGTGAAGGTAATGATGAAAAAATCAAGAGCTATATTTGATTACAGGTTTGATAAAAATAATGAAATTCTTTTAGTCCGCTGGACAGATAATAGTATCTGTACAATAGCTATATATATGAAATATAAAATAAACAAGTTTATTTGCCAGATAAATTAAAAACCCTCGACTTTCAAATTCACCACACGTTCGTCGTTCACCCCTAATCGGGTTTTTTTAATAATTACTTATCTCCTCTTGTGTTTTATCATTAATCATCTTTGGTTTCAAGACCCCATCCCTGTTTGGTGCTTCAGTAATGCTTGATCGGTCCCTTATGTTAGAATTTCAAATTTTCTATAAATGAACTTACCATTTAGACAGCTGCTCTGCAGTACAGTGATGATGGGGGGAGTCCAAGTCTCCCCCCACTGTGCTCGCTACAGCCTCCCCCAAAGCTTGTACGTGAGAAGCTCGACCCTTGAAACCCTTGTCTATCCAAGTATTGGCTCTTTTCGAGTTGGACGACTTCAGTATCTTTATGTACGTTGATGCTAGGCTTTCACAGTACTGGAATCAAAACAAGTACTTAAATATTTAAAAAATATTTTTTCGTTAAAAACGTTTAAATAGAAGATGACTGAAAATTCCATTAAAAAAAGTAGAAAGCCAAAATCCTGTATTATTTCTAGATGTCACACTATCTCGCCCGCTAGCCATACAAAGTATGCTGGGTACTTTGGCTGAAGTGCATGTAAGTGTTAATAAAGAAATAAAGAAGGTATCCACAAAAAATTAAAAATGGCGCTTGTTTCTTCGTAGAAAATGAACGCTTATACCGCCATCTTTCCGAAATTAAGTGGGTGCCACTACGAAACTAGTAACTCTATCTAGTTACAGCATTTAAACTAAATATCGAATAACGTTTTAAACGTTGTCAGTCCTCTTGTATTGTTCGTCCATGGTTTTTATTAAGGAACAGGTTCCAGAGAAAAATATAAAATATAACAAAACTCACCTCTTTAATTAATTGGTATGGAAGCTCGACCGACTCGCTGTAGTCCTTGCCGAGGCTGTTGTACGTAACCATCAGTCTTTCATCCACCGTACCTGAAAAAAAAAATGTTTATACAGATACCTACAACCAGCAACATAATGGGTTTGCGGATTTTTCAGTTCCCGATAACATGATTCATGCTGGTCTGGGAGAAAATAAAAAAACGTAAAATATATTAGCTGCTTTTCTTTCTACGCAGATCGTTAAAAGAAGATCGAGAGAATGTGCAACATCTGAATTATGTCATAGGCGATGCGGCTAGCAACCTTTCACTATTCTGATTCCCTTTTTAGGGTTCCGTACCCTAAGAGTGCAAACGGGACCCTATTACTGAGACTCCGCTGCCTGTCCGTCTGTCACAGGGCTCTATTTCTTGAAACGTAATAGCTAGACACCTGAATTTTTCACCGATAATGTATTACTATGACCACTATAACAACAAATACTAAAAATAAAATAAAGTTAATAATTAAAGGGGGTCTTCATACAAGAAACGTGTTTCTTCAGCGTTTTAAAACATTGTACGGTGGTACGGAACACTTTATGTACGAGTCTGACTCGCACTTGCCCGTTTATTTTATCTTCACGCCCACCATCACACTAAACGTGGCGTTTGGGTCTTACGGCCCTGGGCTCTGTCTACCCCGTTAGGGATAAAACCGTGATAATGTAGCTGTTTGTTAATCATCACCCAATGATTCCAAAGTCAATCAAAGAAGAAAAAGCCTTTATTACGGAAGCATTAAAACAAAACTCCATGCCCAGTTGAGAAAATGGGTAAAAAAATTAGTCACTAAAGGAAACCTTAAAAAATGTGTGGGCAGCCATCTTGGATCCAAAATCTGATTCCAATTTCGAGTTTCGCAGGGAGCTCTACCCCAGTAGATACAATTTCAGGCCCCTTCGATGTTCCAGTAGGACGTTATGAACGAATTGAGTTAAAATTCTAAAATCCAGACGCCATCTTAGATTCCAAAGAAATATTTGTATTTGGTTTCCGCGATCCAAAAAACGCTTGCATACTGAATTTCAGTCAAATCAGAAGCAGTCGACTGGAAGCAGTCAACTATAGACGACCATTTTGAAAATTAAATAATAAACGGGCAAGTGCGAGTCGGACTCGTACATGAAGGGTTCCGTACCACCGTACAATGTTTTAAAACGTTTCTTGTATGACGACCCCCTTTAATTTTTAACTTTATCTTATTTTTAGTATTTGTTGTTATATTGGTCATAGTAATACATAATTAGGGAAAATTTCAAGTATCTAGTTAATGCCATTATAAAGATCGAGTTAAAAACGGTGAAAAAAACACGTTCCTTGTATGGCGACCCCCTGTAATTTTAAACATTTTTAGTATTTGTCGTTATAGTGGCCATAGTAATACATAATCGGTAAAAATTTCAAGTGTCTAGCTATTACGGTTCAAGAGATAGAGCCCTGTGACAGACGGACAGACAGCGGAGTCTCAGTAATAGGGTCCCGTTTGCACCCTTTGGGTACGGAACCCTAAAAAAGAAATTGCTCAGCGCTTTGTAAAGATGGCGCGGCTCATAAACAGCTTAATAAATAAATTCAAGAACTTACCTCTAATATTGTATACATACAACTCTGCGAACCGATTGAAGTCCACTGTTTGTGTCTTCTGTTGCCCAGAGCCGAAAAGGAAATTGGACAAGTACTGCGCCAGCCGCGGGTCTATCTGAGGACCCCAGAATTTCTGTGGACATTCCCAAAACATACGGATCAATAATCATCGTCATCTCATCCAGTTCTTTTTTAGTCTCCACTGCAGGAGCACTACCCTTTCTGTACTACAGAGCCATACTTAGCCAGAGTATCCGGAGGATTTGGCCTACACTCTCGAAGCTGGTCAGACGGGTTGGAGAGGTCTTATTGATGTTAAAAGCTTGTGTTTCCTAAGTCACCTTTTACGGCATCCACGGGAAGACTTGGAGTTAGGACCACTCCCTTCTACTCTGCCGGGAACCACACGGCTTTATGCATAAATTTAATTCAAATTTTAGCGCGTTCCCGACGCTATCCTTGGGAGCTTCGAAGCCCGGAGTACGCTTTCCAGCTTTTCATTTTCAAATGGAACGACGCCCGATGTCAACCTTCTATGTGCTCCTTCTTCTTCGTTGTGCCTACGTTTGTAATAAAGTTAAATAAATAAATAAACCTTCCTTGGAAATACAGTTGTACGCCACATGGTGTTGTGCTTATACATGTCAAAAATGTAACCTGTTTTGAAACGTAGTGGCGTATTTTTTTACGCGGCACGCCAGCACGTGTATGACGTTACTAAATAGAAAGGTCTCCTAAACAGAAGTCAATGTCATCAGACATTGTCATTTAAATTTTGTCGTATTAAGGCCGTACCTGATTATATATTTTTACTACGCACATTTGCCAAAAGTGGCCGTTTTTCGCAAATGTGCGTAGTAAAGCTTAACGTTCTCACTTTAAACTGTAAACAGTAGTTTATAAAATACTTTGAAGGGTTATCTAGGATTTGATAGTAGCAAAATTTTAAATAATGTCTCCGTTTTCTTTGAAATGATTTATTTTAAATGGGGGCAGCACTGGACCCCGGAAAATTCAGGTACGGCATTAAACAAAAAAACAGGCTACATTTTTGCTTTTGACATTTAGCGAAGTCTCATTCTAGCAATAGTCGCCTTTTGCGACATCCACTCAGCGAAATATAATACTATAGAAGCATAACTCATCGCAAAAAAAAACTCCATCGAAAGTAGGTACCTACATTCTTTCATACTGTAATTGTTTCGTAATATCTATTTTGTATGTTATATTTAGTTTATTTATGAATGGATGGAAAACACAAGGCGCATATTCAATACATCTTTATTTGCAATAGCGATGACGACAGGGTCAGAAAAGTATTATTCTAATTAGTCCGTCTTGTAGATTATCCAAAAATAATGGACCCATATTTTTCAGTTTATAAAAAAAGTAAAAATTCACAAAGATACAAAACATCTAAGTTCCAGAGTGGGGGCTTGTGACGTCACCGCTATGTAAAAATCCTACTAAGCCGTAACGTGAAGCGAAATTTAAACGCGCTATATCTTCGTCAATTATTGTTTCCCAAAGAAAAGAAAAAATACGTGTACAATATTTTTTACTAATCTAACCAATGAGCCAAAAATATTCTTCCAGTTCGTCATGCCTACATCATGATTTCAGCTATAGAACCTCCATTCCAGGCCTAATAATAATAAAGTCTAATTGGATTTCCGTGGTAACGAAGTAACTTATATGTAATCTGTGGTAATGCGACTATAGAGGTACTATCGGATGACAGCCCTGTCATATTTCGGAGTAAGCCCCGGATTTAAAGGTCGGCGCCAGTACACCGGGAAGCACCGCAATCAGAACGCATCAAATTATGTATTTTTATATTAAGGACATTCGTACGCCATAAATGTCAAAATTACGTCAAGACCACTCGTGCAAATCCTTCGCATACGATTAATTAAAAAATGCGCCCGTTTGGAAACACTCGCGCGATCATTCGTTGTGTGACTCCCGGTTTCAAAAATAACACTCCAGTGCTAGACGAACTACTGCGCTAGAATGAGAGATATTTTTGTTTTGATTTCTTCATCATCATCGCCTTCTAGTGTCCGACCAACACTGGTTTTTACGACCGAAACTGAAACCCAGTTTCGGTGAAACCGACACCGAAACTTTCTTACAAGGATCATGTTTTTAGGAAAAAATAAAGAAAACGTTATTATAATCAGTCAGTTTTTTTATCTTGAAATCACATAGCTATGCAGCCTTCGACATTTTCACTTACGAGTATTGATAAATCAACATAACAATCCCTCATTTAAGAAGAAAATATTAATTGCGCAAAATGTCTTCGTCGCTTGGATGGAATTCACCGCGCCGAATATTATCGAGCACAGTGCGAGAGCTACAGAACCGAATGCAGTTTCGGTTTCGGTCGTAGTTTCGGCAGTTTTGCCGCCGAAACCGGAACTAAACCGAAAACTGTTTTTTTGCCGAAACTCGACCGAAACCAAACTTTCGGCCTTTCGGTCGGACACTATCCCCTTCAGCAGCAACATTACCCGTTAACACGCCGCAAGCCCTGTGAACGACCTGACATAAGTCATACAATAGCCAGTTTAATTTATTAAGGCTGTGCACGAAATTCAATGCCTCCATTATCCATCCAAGGATGCGGAAGGCCATGCAAAGTGAAGAAGAAATAGCCGGAACAGTTTAAACGATTCGACTGTAGTTTTACGACAACTAGGTACCAACTACGTTTTGATATCAACCCACATTGGGAATGCATTTATGCGAAATTTTAACTCTCCGCCGCCTATAGGGTTACTTTAAAAGCGGTCACTATCGGTCGACTGTCGTTTTATTTTATGGAGTAACCTCCAACAACCCTCCTTGGGAATGCATTTGTGTTTTTGACGACCTCCGTTGCGTAATGGTCAACACGCTAGTCCGCTAATGCGGAGCTTTGGGTTCGATCCCCAGCCAGGGCAAGTAAGAAAAGGGCGTTTTTCAAATTGTCCTGGGTCTCGGGTGTTTATCTATGTATGTATTTATCATAACATATAGAATCGTTGAGTAAGTATCCATAACAGAAGTTTAAAACTTACTTTGGGTCTAGTCACAGAATAAATAATACTAACGTATAAGTCTCACTCAGCAAAGAAATTCAAAGAAATATCTACTGAATGTGGCTAGCGATATGGTTTAATTTAGCTCACGTCAGAACTCAGCAACTTTTCGTATAGATACATTACTCCTATACATATACATCCATTGCAAGCCAATTTAATTCTTATTACTCTATACTCTGCGTGCATAGTAATCATTTAGGTACATTTTCGATACCTAAACGGGGAGTGACACAGGCCTGGTCTAGTTCAATTAATGTGATTTTTCCTGATCAATTTATTATTTATTTGTATCTCTTTTTGATTCACGCGGGTCATTTCACCCCGGTCCTTTGGGAGGCTTGAGTGGGGATATAAATCCAACACGTAGAGGCCCTTTGAAGAAGTTGATGTAATCTGGCGCGCCCGCCGAAACCCATTCTAGGATATACCAATAAAAGGTATACCCAGCGAGATCTATGTACTTATATTTATGTCAATGGGTATACCCTTGAATAGGTTGCGAAACAAAAAGATTTAATGGGTTATAAATTAGGGTTAGGTGGGATTGGTTTTGGGCTATTGCAATTGGGACTCTGGCCTCTGCCATAATCATGATTACTGACTATTTTTGCGGCAGGTGGTGGCTTGCCGCCCACTAGATGGGCCCTCAAACGAGCCGACGATTGTTGTCAGGAAAGGGGCAACACCGGTGTGGGCGATTCAGGGGTGTCGAAAGGTCTGCTGCGCTTTCTCCGAAGTTACTCGCGGCGTAATTATTTATTTATTATTATGCGAATAATCGTTTTATTCTTAGTAAAGGAGATCAATTGTTTTCCTTACGGTACAGCGGGTAATGAAATTAGCCCGGTTTGCCGTAACGCGTGGTCACCTTGCGGACCGCTGTAAACTATCGCCAGCTTCGTTAACCGGCCATTAAATGTATTTTCAGCAAGTATTTCGGATTGGTTATTAACGCTTTTAATAGTTTACGTATAGTGTAAGTAAATGTTCCAAACGCAGCAGAGGAATCTTGAAAATTTCACGTGAGTACTGCCCTTATGAAATAGTTGGTTACCATTTTGTTTTATTTTCAAAGTCGTGGATTTGCAACGAGTGGTCAAGACCACTCGTATTTTCGACATTTGTAGCGTACAAATATCAAAGAAACTTTCGTGTTGTTCGCATGTAGAATCTGTTCCGTTTCACGCTGCTTTTTTAGGGTTCCGTACCCGAAGGGTGCAAACGGGACCCTATTACTGAGACTCCGCTGTCTGTCCGTCTGTCCGTCTGTCACAGGGCTCTATCTCTTGAAGCGTAATAGCTAGACACCTAAAATTATGTATTAACCGATTATGTATTACTGTGGCCGCTATAACAACAAATACTAAATAAAAAAGAGTAGAAAATTAAAGGGGGTCGTCATACAAAAACGTGTTTTTTTCAGCGTTTTTAACTAGATCTTTATGATGGCATTAACTAGATATTTAAAATTTTCACAGATTATGTATTAGGTACTATGGCTACTATAACAACAAATACTAAAAATAAAAATAAAAGTTAAAAATTAAAGGGGGTCGTCATACAAGAAACGTGTTTCTTCAGCGTTTTAAAACATTGTACGGTGTTACGGAACCCTTATGTACGAGTCCGACTCGCACTTGCCCGTTTATTTATTTATGCTGAAATTTTTAGTAAGCCATAGACAACATTAAGTTTTCTGCGCAAAAGATTATTATTATTCGCTGACACGACGGTTTCAAAACGATGCAATGCGTCGGAAAGCGAGGTGAGTTGGTTTTATCACGTTGTGTTTTACCAGGCCTGTGTCACTTCCCTTTTAGGTATCGAAAATGTACCTACATTATTATTATGCGCGCAGGCGGCCCCTCCGGGTGGTAAATTCAGTTATACGAATCGTATGTCCAGAGTAATAAGAATGAAATTGGCTTGCAATGGATGTCTAGGTATCTATACGAAAAGGTGCTGAGTTCTGACGTGAGCTAAATTAAACCATATCGCTAACCACATTGAGTAGATATTTCTTTAAATGTCTTTGCCAAGTTAGACTTCTGTACGTTAGTATTATTTATTCTGTGATTTTACTGACACCTTCGTTGAAAAATAGAAGTCCTGAAGCAGGATGGCTAACGATGCCGCCTGGAACACGAGACGAGAAGGGTAGAAATAAGATGAAGAGGAATTATGTTAAAAGGATAAACGGCTAGCAACCCATCTCTATTTAAATTAACTTTTTTCATCTTCACGCCCTCACGCTAAGTGTGGCCTTTGAGTCTTGCGGCTCTATTGTTATATATATAGGTGATTTGATGACGTGGTTTTTACACAGAGCGACTGTCGTCTGATCTCTGCAACCCAACCAGAATCCTAGGATAGGTTTAAACAAACGCTAGATGGCGGTTGAGACCCACAGCTTTACGTGCATTCCGATACACGGAATCATTATTAGTTGAAGTTTTTGCTAGTAGCATGAATGAGCCGGCTCGTCCGGGAAAGTACCACACTCTCACAGAAAATCGACGTCTGAGTAGTAGCTTCACCGCTTCTATGCTTCGTTCGGTGAGTGAGAGAGCAGGAGCCCCCCCCCCCCCATACATACATCCGTGCACGTCAATGCGTGTGTGTTCCCCGCTCTCGCCCAGCGAAAAGGCAAGAACGGAGAAGAGATGCGGGGACGCATATATATTGCGTGGGACCTTATAGAAGAATCCGTTCTGTATGTAATACTCTTATAATTCTGTGCCCTTACGTAAACAAACACGCTAACAATGTGTGTTCTTTGTAAATCGGATCTTTGTTCTAGTGCAAGAGTATTCTAGTTTAGTTGTCCGGTTTATATTTACGCGGACAATAAATATGGAATGTGTAGCTCATAAATACAATGTGTGATGAACTTTCCACAGGCACATGAAAGATTTACTTCTTTCTAACCGTTTGTTAAATTACAATCGACAATGACTGGTTTTCATTTACGAGACTCGTACTTTTAAATAGATATTCTTGACGGAGATGTCTTGTCTAGGTTCAATTCTCTTCAAAAAGTGTTCAATGGTGCTCGCTTAACAAAAATGCTTTTTTTCGTTTGTCTGTAGGTACCCAAGCCACAGGTCGCATATTTCAACCGATTTTGACGAAAATTGGCATACAAGTTCCTTCAGTATTTTTTGTCAGTCGCGGTTTTTTGTTTGGGGGGAAAAGTTTTCTGTAGCGTTATTTATAGGATAGCAATTTTTGTTTGTTTTTTTTTTAATTTATACCTTACGATCAGTCTATTTACGCAGTCCTCTTCCCGACGAACCCGTGGACACCACCTCTTAGGACCAAGGGAACGCGAGTAATCGCTAAAACTTATACCCCTATTTTGCTCAAAAGTCGACATAGGTAAGCCTGTTGGAAAATACAAGCACCTGATATTCGATTGACAATGAGACATTCGTCGTTAATTTTGTTGCGCAAATTACTTTTAGGACTTGTAAATAATCCAAACGAAATTATATAAGTATTAAACTTCGTTAAAATATATGTAAATGGCGGACTTAGGCCAGGGGCCTTTTCTACCCGTCCACTAACAGTTAAAGCTGATTTTGTCTAGGCAAGTATGTCTTACATACTTGTACTTGTGACCGATGTTGTTCATAAATGTTCCAAGAACCGGAGTCCAGACACCGACCTTCCGCGGCCAAATGCGCAGTCAATCAAGATGTTTCATTAAAATTCCTCCAATATTTCAACTGGCCTTCAATATTTACAGCATGTATGGTTTTCTTCAACGTAACAATAGATAAACGGACATTGCACAGTGTTGGGGCCAGCAAACTAGCGGGCAGAAATCTAAAAGATTCTTCTTTTTAAGGTGAAGTTAGAAGCAAATGACATTGAAGTGGCGCCCTCATTTAAAATAAATTGTTAACTCGTAAATATGCTGAAAATTTCCATAGTTCTCCCATGGCACTAGATAGCGCTTTAAATTATTTTATGAACCACCGTTGAAAGTATTTACATTAGTCCGTCTAGCTTTTAAACTTGACGTTTTTTTTAAAGTTGACGCCGTGTCGTATAGGGAGGTCAAAAGGATGGCTCAAGAGAGGGAGACATGGAAACTACCCCACCGACTAGAACGTAGTTCTTAAATTATAGATAGATAGATAGCTTTAAAACTTACCTCCACCGAAAGTGGCCACTTTTGGCGGAGGCAACTTTTAAAGCTAGACGGATCACCAATAATAGTTTCAACGGCAGTTCATAAAATAATTTAAAGGGCTATCTGTGCCTAGCATTGAGAAATATGGAAATTTTCACTATATTGACGAGTTAACAATTTGTTTCTAATGAGGGCGCCACTACTGCTTGGTATTCCCTTTAAGCGACTTCAAAAAAGGAAGTTATCGATTCGTCGAAATCTTTTTTTTATGTATGTTCCCGATTACTCAAAGACGCCAGGACCGATTTGGAAAATTCTTTTTTTTTTGTTTGAAAGGGTATATTTTCCAAGTGGTCCCATAGAGTTTTTATTAAAATCGGTTGTTTGGTTTGTTTTTGAAACAAAAATAACTAGAAAAACTATGTCATCTAAGTATAATTGTTTCAATATTTAGCTTCTCTAGTATTATTGAAGTCGGTTTTTAGTTTTGAAACAATATCAATAATTATTTATACAAACGTACTCTATCTTTTATTTTGAAATTACATGTCAGATTTCGACAAAATTTATGATTAAAAAAAATTGCATAGGTATATCTAGAATTTTAACTGGTTTTCGACAGTCAAAATATGAATTTTAAACAAAATAAAGTGTGTAAAAGTTTTCAATGTTGATTGTCAAAAATTAAAGACAAACTTCTTCTTCACATTCCCGGTTGCATCTTAGCTGTGCTGCTTCGGAGCCCGGGGTGCGCTTTCCCGCTTTATCTTTCCCAAATATAACATGCATATCAATGGTCACCCAAGGATGCCAAAGACCTTGCAAAATGGAGAAGAAATAGCCGGAACAGTTTAAATGATTTGGCTATAGTCTTACAACCGGCCGCCTGCCTTTCTTTTTATTCATGACACACTATATTTTTCAAAAAATATCGTTATTTTTCGGTTCGTTTATTAAAAGCAGATATTTTCAGGAAGAAAAGTTGTCTTATCGGTGTATTAAGTACTTACTAGTTAAGTTATTTTCATACTCAATGGCCGCCACTGATGGCAAATAAATAAACGGGCAAGTGCGAGTCGGACTCGTACATGAAGGGTTCCGTACCTCCGTACAATGTTTTAAAACGCTGAAGAAACACGTTTCTTGTGTGACGACCCCCTTTAATTTTTAACTTTATCTTATTTTTAGTATTTATTGTTTCTTACTATGACTATGACTACTACCGATTATAATCGGTGAAAATTTCAAGTATATAGTTAATGCCATTATAAAGATCGAGTTAAAAACTCTGAAAAAAAACGCTTTTTGTATGACGATCCCCTTTAATTTTTAACTTTTTTTTATTTTTAGTATTTTTTGTTATAGCGGCCACAGTAATACATAATCGGTGAAAATTTTAAGTGTCTAGCTATTACGGGTCAAGAGATAGAGCCCTGTGACAGACGGACAGACAGCGGAGTCTCAGTAATAGGGTCCCGTTTGCACCCTTTGGGTACGGAACTCTAAAAATTAACTTGGACGCACGTGATCATTTCCAACTACAACCGTTTTGTGGAAACTTGACACTTGGGGCGTTAGGGAATCGAAATTTTGTAAGTATTTTACAAAATTCAAATGAACAGTTTAAAATGTAGCAGTTTCTCGTGTGAAGTCTCGTGTATGTGTGTAAAATGGCTGCAACCCATGTTCTTTTAATACAGTTGACTGAGGAGTCGCTGTAACCAAATACTGGTCCAGTTTATTATCATTAAATTATATAAGCCTTTCGACTCGAGAAGAAGAGAAGAAAAATTTAGATCATTGACATGAATATATAGACTCGGCGTCTTCAAACACGGCCATGTCCTTTTTGGTAATATAGACTAAACACGAGAGTAGTACAGAAAGGTATATATAAGGTATACAATATATTTTTACATACCTACGAGTACGTGGTTCAAATTAAATCCTACATATATTTTAATAAATGCGAATGTTGGTAAATATGGCTGGATGTACGGATGGGTGTATGGATGGTTGTATGGTTTTATAGATTTTTAGATTCTAGACTCACGATTATCATATTTATAAAGGTAAAAGTTAAACTGCACATATCTGTTTCTTTGGCAACCTTTTATTATTCTTACTTAATTTCTTTACATAATGTTTTGCACTAGAAGAAAGTGATTTCTTTTACTTGTATACCTTTTTGTTTTTTTTTCTTTGTTAGCTATCTCTGTATTTAATGTATTATATAATCATATACGTAGGTATTGGGTCTAAATTACATATGTTTATTTAGATTACATATATGAAGATTTGTAATTGGCTTATAGTTATATATTATCTAAGTTTGCATATGCGCTTAGAGAGGTAAAAAAATCCACAGATATTGAAACAGCTATTGTCACTTACTTCGCCTACGCTTACTCATGGCTAAGTTATGGTACACTTTTGTGGGGCAACGGAACTGATAGCGATAGAGTCTTTGCCATGCAAAAAAGATTGTTGCGGATAATAGCAAACACAAAAAAAGAGACAGCTGCAAACCTTATTTTAAAAGACACAAAATTTTAACTCTGCCATGCATTTACATCCTACAAGCATGCAAATTTGTCCGATAATATCCTAAATCCCAAAAAACGAAAAGATATAGTTACAAAATATGCCCTCAGACTGATGTCTGAGGGCATATTTTGTAACTATATCTTGAAAATAAATAAATAGGCTACAACTACCCACTTCGCGTCTCGAGCTTCACTCATCTAGCCCTCTAGTCATGTCTATTAAGCTCTACGAAAAACTCCCAACCGCCCTAAAAAATATAGAAAATAATAAAACGTTTCTACACAAACTCAAAGAGCTATTGACTAATAAATGCTATTACACAATTAAGGAATATCTAGATGACAAAATTGCACCGTAAAGGCAATATATTAAATCAATAATAACTCTCGACATATTAACAAATTTTGACATCTATTAACATACTAATGAATAAACTTATATATAATGCGACTTATAAAATATAATTAGAATAAATACTTAGATTGACAAAAATGTGGCCCTTCTCCCATTGCAGCGCCCGTCAGGGTCCTTAATTGGTGCTTATTTCGTTAACAAAGACCTGTACCTATGATACATTAAGGAAGCAATAAATGATTTATTTGATTTGATAATTTATCAAAAGTTGCGCGGGGCATTTGTAGGGGTACAGCCCCCACATACAAAAGACGAGACGTTACGAGATATGACTTAATTATATAAAGGATTTATAGGATTTTTAGGAAACTTTTGTAAAGCATTTATAGCATATGGAGATAAAAATTATAACACCTAAACATTTTTAAACGTTTTACAAACATTAATAACTGAGTAGCAAACAAATAGTTTTTCGATGCTTCCATGAAGAAAGTGAAATGTAGGCATATTTATGATGTCTATATTTCACTTCTGTTTTGTTAGTCTATGACGAATCATTCCATCGGTTGACAGATCATTCCCTCATTTCATTCATTATGGCAGCCGAAATTCTGCAATCCGTATTTAATTTTCAATCAATGAAATCTAGTTACTTACCGATGGAAACTTATTCCTTCATATTTTGCTTTGTTCTTTGAATTACTAGTGCAGTATCTCAACACACACCAAGGCATTTTTGACTAAGTTGACAGTGTTTTCTTTGATGAATTGTGGAGTGTTTTATGCGCGTATTGCTAGCGAGTGACTAATGTGAGGTTAACAGTGATAGCATATGATGAACAAAACACAACTGTGGTATGTGGCGTCTTCTCTAGTACGTAAGTACATAGATCTCGTTGCTAGCGAGTGACTAATGTGAGGTTAACAGTGATAGCATATGATGAACAGAACACAACTGTTATATGTGGCGTCTTCTCTAGTACGTAAGTACATAGATCTCGTTGATTTAGATATGTTTTTCTACCGTATCTATTGTAAACGTCCGTTTCGTGGATCTAATCAGTCGCTCGTGAAATTCCGAACATTTTTAAGGGAAATTAACCAGCCGCTGCGCCGTCGCAATAACCGTAAAATATAAATTAGCGTTATACACACAACAATAGGTAAGATGTAAAGTCGCGAGTTTTTTGGCGGGAAGTCAAGATGTCCGGTTGGGGTTTTCTTTAAATTATTTTGCAAATTGATTTTAGTGGCTTTATAATATGAATTTTGTGTTGTTTGGTGTTATAAATGCTCATGCTCATTAACCATATGTGAAATAGTTAAAGTGGAGAGTACGGCTGTAGTGATATTTGTTTTGCGGACTGTGTGGGCGTCTTCGGGCGTCGGCCGCCACTCAATCGGCTATGAAAACCAAAGGACTCGTATAGATTTGTCGCCAGAAGCTCCCTTTAAGCAATCAAAGGCCTACATTTATAGCATATGGAGAATAGCATGGGAAAAAAGAATTTCCCACGTTTTATTAACTTGTTCCTGGCTAAATACGCAGTAGCGTCAAGCCATTAATAAAAATTTTAAAAAAAAGATGTAAAGTCCAAAGTCCAATGCGCAATTTTCTATAGCAAGGTACAAGATGCTGGTACCTCTCATATTAAATTTGATCAGCTAACCGCTGATTTGCGTGAAACGTCGAAACTATCCTCGTGTCTCATTTATACGACATACTCGTAGAATTTAATTCTTTCATACATACAAGATACAATATAACCCGCAGAAGTTAACTTGGCACCTCGCTCTGATGGAAAAACATTCCTCGCAGGTGCCATATTAATTTCTGCGGGTTGTTATTTGTAATAGTAATGGGTTGCTAACTTTAAATATTTTCAGGTTTAGATATCCATGACGTTGATGTTTGGTCTAGAATCCGAATACCAGATAAAACCACAACCACCAACCTGATGCTCATCGCTCAGGATTCAACTCGTAAATATTTAACAGTTTCTATAGCGAACGTATCATCTCGAATAAATACTTAATTTCCCATATTTTTTGCTTACATGCTTTCACCATTATGTCAGGCCTGTGTCACTCCCCGTTTAGGTATCGAAAATGTACCTACATTATTATTATTACTATGCGCGGAGGCGGCCCCACCGGGTGGTAAATTCAGTTATGCGAATCGTTTGTCCAGAGTAATAAGAATGAAATTGGCTTGCAATGGATCTCTAGGTATTTATACGAAAAGGTGCTGAGTTCTGACGTGAGCTAAATTAAACCATATCGCTAGCCACATTGAGTAGATATTTCTTTCCTGGTGACCATTGGACATGCATATTATATTTGGAGAAGAAAAGCCGAAGCAGCGCAACTGAGAATGCAACCAGGAACTAAGATGAAAAAAAAAGCGGCCAAGTGCGAGTCGGACTCGCCCATGAAGGGTTCCGTAGCAGCAAGTAACATAATATAAAAGTTCTAAAGGTAAATTGCGGTATACGATTTATGACGTATTAAAAAATAACTATCTATGATACCGAGACCGCTATAGTTTTAATTGAAAGTACATACTTTGAGGTATATACCACATTTTTTTCAGAATTATTTTTGTAATATTTCAAAAGTTACGGTGGGGGGACACCCCAAATTTTAACTTTGTATTAGATTATCTCAAGACTGGGGGGTTTGATCTACATAGTTTCAAAGCAGTTTTTGTTGCATTTTAAAAGACCTTTTCAACGATACCCCACACGTTGGAGTTAGTCCAATAAAATTTTTTAAGTTCACTTTTCATTGTATGGGAAAAAAACTAAAAAAAAAAAAATTTTTCAAAATTTTAATAACAAACTTGGAACTTCATTATCTATCACTCCACCAATTTTCGTGACAATCGGTGCAGTAGCGGCGGAGTACGAGCCCGGACGGACAGACAGACGGACGGACGGACGTGACGAAACTATAAGGGTTTCTTGTGGACTACGGAACCCTAAAAAAGAGGTTTTCTAAAAATATGCAGCAAAGTTAGAGGGTGAATGGAACGCTGTCAATCCATTTAGTAACGTCGCCATCGACTTCGTGGGTGTGTTTCCCGAATGCCACCCTCAAGCAGAGTGACAAGAGTGTAAAGCAGAAGCAATTGGGATGTTTTGCAAATTTCCACCTGCACATTAGTTCGGAACATCTTCCTTGTCAAGTTATCAATTGAAAATCAGTAGGCTTTAGGTAGGAATTTAAAATAACGAAAAAACCGTAACGACTTTTGAAGATAGGGCGTCAGAAACCTAATGTTTCTGACGGGGGTCCTCGCTTCTTGTAATGTACATATAGGTAGTACACCTGCCTATCTATCAATAGTATTGTTCGTGCTCGAAGCGTCAAGCGGTCAAGCCCCATTGAGGTGCCCTCCCGTATCGCCCAGTCTGTCAACATTGGAGCTGGCGCGTAGTATGTATTTGCTAGTCATTTGTTTGTTTTTCTAGGTTTCGTTATTCGAATTGTTCAGGTTGTTCTAAGAATGGTGTAGGTAGGTACATCAATAGTTCGTGCTTGGGGCGTCTAGAGGTCAAGCCTCGATAAGCTGACCTCCCGTCTCGCCCAGTTTGTCAACGTTGGAGCTGGCGCGTAGTATTTGCTAGTCATTTGTTTGTTTGTCTAGGTTTCAATCAATTAGATAGTTTCTGAGTGAGCTTGGTCAGTTTGTCAACATTGGAGCTGGCGCGTAGTATTTGCTAGTCATTTGTTTGTTTGTCTAGGTTTCAATCAATTGGATAGTTTCTGAGTGAGCTTGGTCAGTTTGTCAACATTGGAGCTGGCGCGTAGTATTTGCTAGTCATTTGTTTGTTTGTCTAGGTTTCAATCAATTGGATAGTTTCTGAGTGAGCTTGGTGTCCGACTTCAAAAAAGAATGAGGTTATCATTTCGAGTTTGTGCCGTGTGGTTCCCGACAGAGTAGAATAGGACCACTCCAAGTCTTCCCGTGGATGTCGTAGAAGGCGGCTTAAAAAACACAACACACATAGCTTATAAGTATTATAAACATCAATGACACTTTCCAATCCGTCTAGCCAATTATGGCTTTGGTAGTACAGTGTGGGTCGTGCTCCTGCAGTGGAGACTAAAAAAGACCTGATGGTTATGATTATCATTTCGACTATATGATTTCTTTTTGTATTTTACGCGATATCTTCAGTCCGGTTGTAAACGATTTTCGATGATTCTAGTCTTTTGAAAGCCTTTACTATCTAGATGGTCCCAAATCTGGTAAAGATATGACAAAGAACTTTGGAGATATGGAAGAAACTCCTCAACTCCTCTCTATGCTATTTTCTATCTTGAACAATCCGCACTCCCCTAGCTACCTTAAATCTAAATTCAACCCTCTAGGTTCCACTCACTCTCGTTCACTTCGCTCCTCTAACACTCTCATCCTTAGTTTTCCTCCTCATCGCTCTACCTTCATGGACAAGTCTTTTCAAGTCCAGGCTATCCGGCTATGGAATGCCCTTCCGGAGTCTATAAGAAGAGCTCCCAGTCGTTTGGCTTTTAAGCGAGCGGTACATAAATTTTTCCTCCAGCAGTCCTAGTCCCAGTCATCCTGATTATATTTATTAGTATTTATATTTATGTATTTATCTATTGTATTTTATGCATGTTAGTATATATGTATAGTTATTATATGTTTAAAAGTATATTTGTGTATAAGTACACCTATGTGTTTTTGATTATATATATTTTATTTATATTAAGTTTGCTTATTTTAGTGAATTTTATTACGCCAGCCACACATATTTTCTGCTTGGTCTAATGGTTGACCGGGAGAGAATGCCATATGGCATTAGGTCCGCCACTTGTACTTTTATTTTATTGTGCAATAAAGATTAAATAAATAAATAAATAAACGTCCTATAGCAATAATTGTTACGTGATATCTACACCAATAGGGATGATGACTGGGATGATGACTGGAATGATGACTGCATGTCAGAAAAGTATTATTCTAATTAGTCCGTTAGTTAGATTATCCAAAAATAATGTACCCATATTTTTCAGTTTATCAAACAAGTAAAAATTCACAAAGATACAGAGATCTAAGTTCCAGAGTGGGGGCTTGTGACGTCACCGATGTGTAAAAATCGTACGAAAGCGTGACGTCATGCGAAATTTAAATGCGCTGTACCTTCGTCATTTATTGTTTCTCAGAGAAAAGAAAAAATATGTGTACAATATTTTTTAATAATCTAACCGGTGGGCCAAAAATATTTTTTCAGTCATCATGCCTATTGTGAACGAAATCTGATTTTTCAATGAAACCATGTTTGATCAATAAAATCCTCATCCATGATACGGGTGAAGTTGTATTAGAAGCTGTCATCGCAATGGTCGGAACTTTAAAGGCTTTTCAGAAGTCTCCTTTATAACAAAAGTGTAGTTACCGTGTTGAAGCCGGTTTTTAGGGTTCTGTAGTCAAATGGCAAAAAACGGAACCCTTGTAGATTCGTCAAGTACGTCCGTATGTCACAGCCACTTTTTTCCGAAACTATAAAAGCTATACTGTTGAAACTTGGTAAGTAGATGTATTCTGTGAACCGCATTAAGATTTTTACACAAAAATAGAAAAAAACAATAAATTTTGGGGGTTCCCCATACTTAGAACTGAAACTCAAAATTTTTTTTAACAATCACATCCTTGTGGGGTCTATGGATAGTTCTTCAAAAATGATATTGAGGTTTTTAATATAATTTTTTTCTAAACTGAATAGTTTGCGCGAGAGACACTTCCAAAGTGGTAAAATGTTGGTCCCCCCCCCCCCCTGTAACTTCTAAAATAAGAGAATGATAAAACTAAAAAAAATATATGATGTACATTACCATGCAAACTTCCACCGAAAATTGGTTTGAACGAGATCTAGTAATAAGTTCTTTTTTTAATACGTCATAAATCGTAAAATGTTACTTGCTGCTACGGAACCCTTCATGGGCGAGTCCGACTCGCACTGGGCCGCTTTTTTGTAAAAAAAATCTTTATTGATCGAGCGAGCAAAGCGTCTCAGTTTCAAGATTGGCCAAGCATGCTTTTGTCCGTCTGTCTGTTCTTGTACAGGTCGTTTTTTTCAACCGATTTTGATGAAAATCGGCACACAAGTTCCTTGATTTGTACACTTCGGCTGCTGAAAAATGCACCGTGGGTGTTTTGTTTTAAATGAAAACACATACGGTGTGTTTACAGAAGGCAAAGTGTTAAATTTTTTAGTAGATCGGGAATTTATGATTGGGGGAGAAATAGGGGGAAAATGGGGGAGCTTTGATGTAGCGTTATTTATTGACGCATTTCAATCAAATTTAAGAGGCACACTAAGGATTTCATTCTACACAAGATGTTGCAAAAAAAAAACAAACAACTTCCAAACAACAAACTTCCCCCCTTTTTCACTGTGGAGTGGGAAAAGGGGGAAGTCTCTTAAATTTCATTGAAATGCGTCAATAAATAACGCTACATCAAAGCTTCCCCATTTTCCTCCTATTGAACCCCCCAAGTGTATCGTTATATATGGATGGATTTCACTGAAAAGCTGTTGCTAATCAAGGGAATGGGAGAAAATACAAATCATGTTAATAGGCAATGCAGCTAGCAATTCATTACTATTTTGATTTCTTTTTCCACCTTCTCGCCCGTCATCACGATAGGAGTGGGCTTTGGCCACAGAAGACAGTTAGAGTAAACAGAACGGAATCACCTAAGGTACGCGCAATATGCGTCCCCGTTCCCGGCACCCGCACCTCTCCCCCGGTTCTTGTGGGCCAACTTGCGCCATGCAGTGTGTTCGCCCGCTCTCGCCCGTCATCAAGGCAAAAAGGGGGAGGTGCGGGGACGGGGAACGGGGACGCATATTGCGCGTACCCTTAGGAGATTCCGTTCTGTATACTCTTACTGTATTCTGTGCTTTGGGTCTTGCAGCCCTGGACTCTTGTCTGTTTAGAGCTGCAAGACCCAAAATGCTCTGCCTGCCCCATTAGGGATAAAAACGTGAAAGTAACTACGTATGTCTTCTTCTTCTTCGTCTAAGCGCGTTCCCAGTTGCTTCCTCGGCCATAGCTCCGAAGTCGCATACTACTTCGGAGCCCGGGGTGCGCTTTCCCGCTTTTTCTTCTCCAAATATAACATGCATGTCAATGGTAACCCAAGTACTTATGCCAAAGACCTTGCGAAATGGAGAAGAAATAACCGGAACAGTTTAAATGATTTGGCTATAGTTTTACGACCAGCCGCCTGCCTGAACGTCAACCCTCTTTGGGAATGTATTTGTGCGAAAAGTTTCATAACCGGCCGCCGCCCGACGTCCTTGGGAAT
Source organism: Acrobasis repandana (assembly GCA_963576875.1). Taxonomy (NCBI): domain Eukaryota; kingdom Metazoa; phylum Arthropoda; class Insecta; order Lepidoptera; family Pyralidae; genus Acrobasis; species Acrobasis repandana. The sequence continues at coordinate 10,288,804 of OY756238.1, forward strand.
GCAATTATAGCACGAGATGTTAGTGCTTAGTCCTTTAGTCGCCTCTTACGCCTCTTGACATCCATAGAAAGAGATGGAGTGGTCCTATTCTAACCCGGAACCATACGTGGTGAAAGTAACTACGAATGTATCTAATCAAAATTGATTTGATTCTTCGACCTGCCCCGGTCAAAAATATCCAATGTAAGTATAAATGGGACCGCCTTCCGACTGCCATACCAATAAACAATGGCGGCTCTGACGTCATAGTCGGTGTTATGAAGAGTTGACAGGCGAATTCAGGCGATGGACGACTAAAAATACACGCAAACACTGGTAATGCAGTGTTTGATGTATGATTGTGGATTCGAATGTAGTTTTGAATTGCGTGTTAATTGGCTCTGATGTACGGATGCCATTTTTGACCGACTCCAAAAATCAATTCAACCCGTATGTTTCTTTAAATTTTATTTTTTGTAAGTATGTACTTTTATCATCGCCAATGAAAACCGAACTGAAGAACCGTTATTGATGATTTTAATTTGAAAGCCTTCACTACCAAGTCGGGCCCATATTAATTTGGTGAAGACATGATGAAGAACTTTGGAGATATGGAAGGAAGTTATAAACTCCTCAAACAAAATGAAGTCGATTGTTGTTAAACAATTTCAAAGTTCCTTAAAGTACCCCTTGATCGCAAGATTGTATCCTAAATAGTTTATTCGTTCAAAGGGCGCTCTGCCTTACGAGTATATTATTCTCTAAGTACAGTCCACACATCATTTCGTTTGCAAGAAGTCCACTGCTGGACGTTGACCTCCCACAACGATTTCCATAATGACCGATTTGAAGCGACCCACATCTAGTTTAGAGCCCGTCTATTTACGTCACCCCCCCCCCCCCCCCAACCTCTCTTGTGACGTATTTTTGTGATCTCTGTAATTTATTTATTTATTTAAACTTTTATTGAGCCAAAAACTGCAATAGGTAGACTTTCGTTATGCTTTAGCTTTGGCTAAAGCATTCTCTTCCTTTCAACCTTTAACACGTACTGTCACATTTGGCATGACCTCTCTCCCACCCCTGTAAGTAACGTAATATGTGTATACCTTTACGCAAAGGTAACAGTGGCGAAATTCCAATGAATTTGTTGATGTGCAGTTGGCTGTACCGAGTACTATGCCGATATTTCTGCTACAAAGTTTACACCTTCGCTTCCATTTATAGTTTGTAGTAAATCATTACTGCGTTTTAATGATCGACACGGGCGGCAGCGGCGCGAATCACGAGAGGTAACGATTCTCCTACCTACCGTACCTAACGAACATTCGTTTTAACCGACTTCAAAAAAAGGAGGTTATCAATTCGTCGGAATCTTTTTTTTTATGTAGGTATGTTACTCGATTACTCGCAGACGACGATTGGCCTGTCCGATTGGTCTGGCTGCTTACAAAAAGTATTGAATTAGTTGCCAGAGTATAGATAAAACATTTATATATACAACGTGTAACAAAAAGGGGGTATCAACCCGAAAGGGAGTTAACGTACTAACTTTTTCGTTCAAAATGTTATCTCCGTTTCCTTTCAAATAATTTATTTTAAATTGGGGCAGCACTGGACTCCGTGCATCGTCTTAATTTAGTATGGAGCTGCAGATCTTTTTTTCATGATTTCAAGGATGGTCCTATAGTAAAAGGTCCCACAGTACCGTTTCCTTTCAAATAATTTATTTCAAATGAGGGCAGCATTGGACCCCGAAAAATTCATGCAGCAACTTAATCCGGCCCTGTTTGGAAGGAGAGGTTGAGTTTTACTAGTACTGTACAAGCAGGAATAATAATAAAAAATGTGCTGAAAAACTGTGTAAGTAAATACCACCACCTCAAACGAAAATAAATAGCTTTGGCACACAAAGTGGGACGAAATTTTAAACACTTGGTACTTAAAAGTGAACTAATGGAACTAAAAATAATAAAACTAAACTATGAATATTATTTACGTACAAGTAATTATGTGTTTATTTACAAATTGAAAGACTAAAATCAGATAAACTTGCTAAGTTCAATTCTATAGTGGATGCCAGAGTGTCAATATCACGACAGGGTCAGCAAAGTATTATTCTGATTGTCCATCTTGTAGATTATCCAAAAGAAATGGAACCATATTTTTAAATTTATCGAAAAAAATAAAAACTCACAAAGATACTTTGCATCTAAGTTCCAGAGTGGAGGCTTGTGACGTCATATATGTAAAAATCGTACTTAGCCGTGACATCATGCGAAATTTTAATGAGCGGTATCTTCGTCAATTTTTGTTTCTCAGAGAAAAGTATAAACACGTGTACAATATTTTTTAATAATCTAACCAATGGGCCAAAAATATTCTTCAGTCGTCATGCCTATTCTAATCAACATTAAACCCTTGCTTGGTCCAATAGCAGGGACGGGACCCGTGTTTTCATGACATTGATTGGTGGAGCCATTATTGTTGAAACTTATCGTTTGAAAAATGGCATTCTGGGTCACACTAGAAACAGTCTGAATTATTTTTAAGCGACTTCTTTCTTGTGTATGTTCCTCAACAATTTAGAAAATTCTTTTTTTATTTCAAAGGGTAAGTACCTACCTGTATACAACGTGGAAGGGACATACCATACCCGTAATAAATCGAACCACGGGCTATACTAGACCACTAAAGTAGGTATAATGAAATTAAAATAACAGTCAAAAAAAAAGACATTCCCCTATAAATCGCCCGGGCGGCTGCACACTTTTGTATGGAAAGGCCGATTTTTTTTTTGTTTTAGGCTATTATTTTAATTTTATTACTAAGTATAATGATCTAGTATAGTGTGGTTCGATTTATTACGGCTATGTCCCTTCCACGTTGTATATGCAAATTGATGCCATTGTCACCACGTGAAGATCTGATGATGGTAACCTCGTAAAATCGACGGAACTCCTCAAATATACTGTACTCACTTATACAGTGATTTTAATAGTTTTACTTAATAAACCAATATTTGCATACAGAAAGTGTGTTTGGGTGAAGTCGAACTGATGAAGACCAGAAATTTAAGTCTTCTTTTTTAAATTAACTATAGTGTTGTACTTGTCTCACAGTTTAAGTGTGAGTAGGACAACAATGTATGCGAGCGAGAGGGAAGACGTGGGTCAACGTATGATTTTAAAATGCAATCTGGCATTCAGTATAGAACAACCGTTGTTATAGGAGTGAAATGACACTTGAATATTTTAGTAACAAACATATATTGGTATATAGACGAGACATCTTCAATATACTTATTGCCCCCACATGAGTGTAGATGAAGCGAAAGAGGTCTGCCAGGATCGTAGTAAGTGGAGGTCCATAGTCTACGCCTACCCCTGTGGGAAACGGGCGTGATTGTATGTATGTATTTATGTATGTATATAATGATTTTGATAGAAATTCGAAATAAAATTGGTAACTACGTGTTTTTATGTTTAGCGCGTAATTAACGATATTCACACCAAACTATTTGCCATATAGGTAGATTATATAAAATACAAATATCATAATATGTTTTGTATGTATTATATGAGTGATTCTTCGGTCAAGTTGCTTTATTCCATGTTCTTGAAAATGGAATATATATAATCAGGTTTATCCTTAAAAGCTGAACAAATTCAAGGTCATCATGCATGAACCAACAATTTAAGTAATTGAAAAAAATCAAAATGGTATAGTTGCAATACGGCCTCATCTATACTAATATTATAAAGCGGAAGAGTTTGTTTGTTTGTTTGTTTAAACGCGCTAATCTCAGGAACTAATGGTCCGATTTGAAAAATTCTTTTTTTGTTGGGTAGTCCATTTATAGAGGAAGGCTTTAGGCTATATAACATTACGTTCCGACAACCACGCGAACGAAGTCGCGGGCACAGCTAGTACTATATATTTTATTGTATCTTTAGCTACGTATTTTTTTTTAATTGACAGTGTAAATATACTTATATTAATTAATGGAAATTACTATCCGTGGAAACTTTTCATTGGCTTTGTATTATTTTTTCTTTGTCGGTTCTGCTTGAAAACTTGAAATAAGTGTAATATAATAAATAAAGCATATGAACATTGTCAAATAAGTAACTATGTAGTTAATAGCTCGATTTAGGTCATCTATGTTAAGGCCGTACCTAAATTTTCAAAGTATTTTATGAACTACTGTTTACAGTTTATAATGAGAATGTTTAGTTTTACTATGCACATTTGCCAAAAGTGGCAGTTTTTCGCTAATGTGCGTCACAAAGCTTAACGTTCTCACTTTAAACTGTAAACAGTAGTTCATAAAATACTTTGAAGGGTTATCTAGGACTTGATAGTAGTTAAATTTTAAATAATGTCTCCGTTTTCTTTGAAATGATTTATTTAAAATGGGCCTTAAACACTTTTGAAAATGGAAACTCTTATATATTTATTAAAAATAATTAAATATTCTGTAGCTACAGATCCCGTTTCTTGAAAAAAAAAACTATTTATAAACTCAAACATTAAGTCGGTGAATCTGTACTGACCCTGGTAATACAGCTCTTATCACATTATCAAGTACCAATTTGGGAATATTTTATCGATATTGGAAATTCCATATTGAAGTACGTACATTGAATGCCATTGATGTCTCATCTAATGACGATTTTACGGAAATAAATCATGAAATTATGTTATTGACTTATGAAGTTACTTGTATTTATGAACGAACTAATGTTTACTTGTATGTAAATAAGTTTGACTGGTGACAGGAAAGAAAACTATAAATAACTACTACTGGAAGAGATCTCTTTTGAGATAAGTAGTGCCTTTGTACAACTTTTTGTTTATAAATTGGTAAATAAATAAATAAAATATTATTGACGCGAGCCAAGCGCCTGTTTTATGATTGGCCAAAAATGCTTTTGTCTCTCTCTGTTTCTCGCAACAAAATGATAACAGGGGGAGTGGAGGGGGAAAGGGGGGGAAGTTTGCTGTAGCATTATATGTATGTATAAGGGCAGATTTGACTGAAATGGCTTCTCTAAGCCAGAAGAAAAGGTACCATTCAAGTTGCGCTCGCTTAGCCAGGTTTTTGGGCATATTCCTGTCAGAATTTTCTGATAATCCTGATGTGTATAGAAATTTTATACAATATAATTTTTATCAAAAGACACTTGTGGCAGCTAAAAACTTTTTTTTATTACAAAATGTCTTGTCACCAATCAAACTTAAAACTTAATGGTAGGAAAAACAAAATGAACACACTTCTAGCAACACTGCGTCTACTTTGCCACTCACGATGAGATCATCCTCCCGTATCTTCTCCGAGTTTTTGCTCGCTGCCCGGAATGTCTGCGCTACGTATTTCTGTTCATCTTTTGTTAGTAACGTACATTTTGCTGCCAATTTCTTGCTTGTGTTACCCATTCTAAAACAAAATTATGATATTTGTCGAATTTATAACACTTTATTAAAATAAAAAATCAATAGCCACTTACACATTCACGCAATTAGAAGTAGGTAACTAAAATAAACAAATAGCATACTCCACTAAGCTTTTCAGTAAAAAAAAATTAATAACCTTTTTCGTCCCACTGCTGGGCAAAGGTAAACTACTTCTTGGCCAAAATGACCAGGTCTTCTTAAGGCCCTTTTAAATATCCTGCCACCATTTCCTTCCCGTTTTTTTTTTATCTATTTTTTTTTCCGAGGCTTCAGTTCACTTGGTGTGACTATGCCAGCCTCATGGGGGATTTCGATTAGATAATTTCTAGCTTCTGTGCAACATCCTTCCCGTTTATTGTAGTTTAAAGATGGTGTAGAAAATGACCGTTTCAAATTAACATAATTGACATGTTATTGAAGTTAAGTAGTAGACTACTAAAACTGTAGTAGTAATTAATTAATATTCCTGGCTTTGGATACAATTTGCTGGATTTTGACTTAAAAACTAGCTAGTATTTTCTGTAAAATGACCTGTCACTGTGTCACATGTAGTAAAACAGAAGCTATATATTATACAATACGTATGCTGAACTGCTTGTTTTGTTACCAGTGTTGTAACATAATTTAACTTTCTTACTTAATTTCTATGACTCAAAAGTATCACAGAAGTGTAGAATTGGCGTTATCATTGTAAGTACTTGACTTGAAATCGATGAAAATATTCTGCACGAGTTATATTTCACGGCCACGGCCAAGTAATGACCTCTACTAAACAGTAACGACAGCACCTTGACGCATAGAAATGGCATTCTCATTGAAAACTTACACATAAAACACGGAAGGATAATGTGTGAGGTATTAAACAACTTTTCTATGTGATTCCCTCCTATAAAAACCTTTGAAATAAATAAACAAAAATACCTTTTCACAACTCACTGTCGAGCGATATCATGTGATCAAACAAATGCAATAAATGCTCTAGATTACCGCCCTAAAGTTTCAAAACACTTATCGTTAAGTTCTTTCAGTATATCCAACATAACTTAACATTATAATAACATTTTATAACTTGAAGATAAGAAAAACGAAAAATCAATCAATATTTTGCAATTTTTGCAAAAAAATGTAAACATAGGTTACCTTACCTGTCAATGTCAAAGATTTTTTTTTAATTTAGTCTTTTTATCAATTGTAGAGGCTATGTCAACAAAACACCCGCGCACTTGTAAATACTCCCCGGAAGCAAACACAACTTGCTTCGATCGGTGAGGCGCGACGACTGCCTTCCTTTCCTTCCTTCGACGCGGTAAAATATTCTAGGAATAAACCTACAAAATTCATTTTACGGTACTATTTTACAATATCTTACTTCTATGCTTTATGATATAATAATAAGTCATCGTTGATGATTATTTTGAAAGGATTAGTCTACCTAACTAAAGTTATGTCCCATGATAATAATTATCCACCATTTTCTAAAAATAAAATAACAATTCTTATCAGTCATGTCATGAGTTTTCTCTTCCATTCAATCAACCGCATCAACCGCATCATCCGCATCACATGGCTCAATAAGCGTAATCATTTATGTAAATAAACGTTTTGCGTAAGTACCTACCTATACCCAGGAAGATGTAGACAGTAAAGGGCGGATCCAGGGGGGGGGGGGGGTAATAGGGGTCATGACCCCCCCCTGGGCTGGGTCCAGGACCTAGGTGGACCACTAATTAAAATTGTTAATCATCATCATTAATCATGTTTTTAAATATTTTTTTGTCACAATATATGTTTCATGTAAGTACCTTCAATGTTTAATGTTAATTACTTATATCTATGATTATAAAAATTAAATTATAACTTCTTGTGACTTGATCACGACTCTGTGACCCCCCCTCCCCCTCCCCCTGGCACCAAAGCTGGATCCGCCCTTGACAGTAGTAGACTTCGGTATCAATGATTTACCGTCAGTACCGTCTCCGTAATTTAGTACACTTATTACCCAGTGAAGTGGTCACTGGGCTGGGTAATAAGTAAGAAGTTTATTAAACTACGTGGTAGACAGAGCCGACAGTTGGAAACGGGCTAAAGAATAAGAGTAGGTAGATAGTTTTAGTCTCAAGTTCATGCACGTCCGTCTTCTTTATCCATAAAGGAGTAGGTAAACAGAGATTAGGTAGATAGGGCCATAAAACTCCAAAGCCCTGTTAGCTGCTGTTACAGATGTAATACAAGAATCTAAATCATCTAAAAAGTGATATTGCTAGCCGCATTTGCCTATTTGTCGTCCATACCCACGTCCAAACACATCGATTGGTATTCTTCGGTCTGCGCGGCACGAGAATTAGCTGCTGGTAAATTCCTAGTTTTTAGGGTTCCGTACCCAAGGGGTGCAAACGGGACCCTATTACTGAGACTCCACTGTCTGTCCGTCTGTCTGTCTGTCTGTCCGTCTGTCACAGGGCTCTATCTCTTGAACCGTAATAGCTAGACACTTGAAATTTTCACAGATTATGTATTACTATGGCCGCTATAAAAACAAGTACTAAAAAAAAGTTAAACATAGGGTCGTCATACAAAAAACGTGTTTTTTTAGCGTTTTTAAACATTGTATGGTGGTACGGAACCCTTCATGTACGAGTCCGACTCGCACTTGCCCGTTTATTTTTTCTTTTTTATTAGACCAGCATGGAAGCAATATTTATACGTATGTCAGGTAGGTACGTTCAACATTTTGTGAAGTGAAAACTTCTGCTTGCGGCGCGTTAGGCATTTTTTGAAATGGAAAAAAGCTTGAAAATACCTTTGAACTCATGACACTGTTACGTAAGTTACGTAACCGACACCACCTTGTTTAAGTTTTCACTTCTATCGGCACTCCCGGAGTGCCTCTGTTTATTTTGTGCATAAACTACTTACCTTAAATTATGTCTGATATTATTCTACGACTGCCACCAAGCCTGATCATCAGTATCAGCCGCAGGAAGTCTACTGCTGGACATAGGACTCCCCCAAGGGTTTCCAAAACGACCGATCAGAAGCGGCCTGCATCTAGAGTTTGTCTGCAACCTTGCCCAGGTCGTCCGACTACTAGTAGGTGGGTGTCCTAGCCATAACAGCTGTGCTTTATGCATTTATCGGAAGGTCGGGAGAAATGGAAGATACCCCACCTACAAGAACATGTTGGGTCACAAGTCGCACTCGATAGTGGTACATGGAGGAAGATGGGGAGACCGCATTGCCCAGGTGAGACACTACTGTCAGTAGGTAAATAAACGGGCAAGTGCGAGTCGGACTCGTACATGAAGGGTTCCGTACCACCGTACAATGTTTTAAAACGCTGAAGAAACACGTTTCTTGTATGACGACCCCCTTTAATTATTATTAACTTTATCTTATTTTTAGTATTTGTTGTTATAGTGGTCATAGTACCTAATACATAATCGGCGAAAATTTCAGGTGTCTAGCTATTACGGTTCAAGAGATAGAGCCCTGTGACAGATCGAGTTAAAAACGCTGAAAAAAAACACGTTTTTTGTATGGTGACCCCCTTAAATTTTCAACTTTTTTATTTTTAGTAAGTATTTCTTGTTATAGCGGCCACAGTAATACATAATCGGTGAAAATTTCAGGTGTCTAGCGATTACGGTTCAAGAGATAGAGCCCTGTGACAGACGGACAGACAGCGTAGTCTCAGTAATAGTGTCTCGTTTGCACCCTTCGGGTACGTAACCCTAAAAATGAATAAACACTAGATCGAGAGCCTTAATATAAGTACCTATAGACCTTATAGTGTGTGAAAGCCTAGCAGCTAGCAGCTCCTACTTTGACGACCTTCGTGGCGTATTGGTTAAACACGCTAGTCCGTCACTAGAAGGTTCTGGGTTCGATCCCCGAAAAGGGCAAGTAATCTGTTTGTTACTAACGCGTGTAATACAGCGTTTTAATTTGTTGTAAAATGAAATTATTCAAATTGTCCTGGGTCTTGGGTGTTTATCTATGTACCTATGTAGCATCATCATCATCCGAGCGTACCTATTCCCGGTCCCATCCTCAGCGGTAGGCGGTAGGTAATGCTTTAGAGCCCGGGATCCACTACCTAACCTAGGTAGGTGATTTGATGAGGTTACTGGTTTTTACACAGAGCGTCTGCCGTCTGACCTCCGCAACTCAAAGGGTAGACCAGAACCAATCCTGGGACAGGTTTAATAAACGCTAGATGGCGTTTGGGACCCACAGCTTAACTTGCTCTCGAAGCACGGATTCGTCTTTCTTTTCGGATAATTAGGTGATATATTCTAACCAGACTGGAAACAACTTTTCACAAAGAAGCTTCTCAGTGGGCTTTGAACCCACGACCTCCGGATCACAAGGCAAACAAACGCCTTGACCACTTGACCACGGAGGCAGTCATGTATAGGTACAGGTCGCGTCATGTAAAAAGAACGCTGGCGGTCAAGCTGCTCATTAGGCGATATATTGATGGAATATTATAACCAATATATTTTTCAATGTACCTACCCATCGCGAGCGAAAATAAAAGAATAGGCCTAATACTGTGCTAGTACCTTCGTGTCGTGCGCGAGTGTATTCATGCGCAAACACACCCCCTCTACTTTCTTCCAGCGTTCTTTTTACATGACGCGACCTTTATATGTATTTATTATAAATAGTATCGTTGAGTTAGTATCCCGAACGCAAGATTAAACTCACTTTGGGACTAGCTCAATCTGTGTCATTTGTTTTACTGTTAAATCAGAGATAATACTTGGTATCTACCCGGGCAGGCCGTATCATCAAATAAAACAAAAATCGAAGAAAACTGATTTATTACGGATAGGCTGCTAGTTTCATTTGCATTTTTGTTAGGATCTGGATGGATTGCCACCGTCTACATAAATAAATATATTTGCATCGAAATGCGGTCAAAATTTCAGACGGATTCAGATCCTTAACTCCTCGACTCATCCATCAATTCTCGCGTCTTACAACAGTAGTCGTTAAAGATACGATTGTCCAAATGGTAGAAATAAGCGTTATAATAGAGTATCCACAAACGGCCAATTTCACATTCTCACTAGGCACTCTGTCAGCTATATGCCTGTGCAAAAGTATTAGCATATGTATCTGTGGAGGGACACACAGTGCTGTAACTGCCAATTTTATTTTCGGAAATAAAAAATCTGGTATCAACGACCCCATTGAGAGAAAGCCGAATATTCCTCCAGTAACAATAATAGTTCCTCTTGCGTCTGTAGGGTAGATGCTTGACCCGATTATGTAGCTCCAGTGAGCTAAGGTTCCCAGGCGAAGAAACCATAAAACTTTCAGAAACAGCGTAGTGTATAATATTACCATCACATATGCCACTATGCACATTACATTCATTATTCTTGTGATGGTGATTAGAAATTTAAATAATATTGAAGCGTCACTGTATTGGATATGTTTAATTTGATCATTTTAAATGTGATTAGGAATTTAAATAATTTGTAAGCATCACTGTATTGGATAAGAGTAATTTGATTATTTTACATGCTATTAATCATTTTGAAGGCCCGTCGTGTTGTGTTTTACTCATGTAATACTCCCTCATCTTGTTCGTGCATGCTGTTGATTTCAAATTTTAATTTTGAACCCTCTTTGGTTTACTTTACTTTGCAGCATTCTGTAAAAAAATAAATATATACCAAAATTGCGAATTTCGGAAATAATATCTGTTTTATTTGCCATGGCCCATGTCTGACTGTTGACTGACTGACTGCTATTGACAATCATTGACAAATTAGACTAAAAAGAGCACAAAAGAAAGAAGATTCTATAAAAAGAAGTTTTCCCGGGGCGGCCTATGCTATGGTCGGGTCGGGTTTAAACAAGTTCAAAGTGCAAAACTCGCTTCTCAACCATGGGACGACCGCGTTTATCAAGGGCTGTGTCAGTGAGTATAATTAGTTTACCTTTAAAATTACTACCAAATCTACCAATCCTTTATTTTGTTGTTGTAGAAAAGTTGTAGAATAGTAGATTTTGTAACTTCAGATTCATAATTTATAATTTATAACCTTGCAACACTAAGCGTGACTCGAGAAAATAATAAAATACTGCTGTGTTGTGTGATCGATTTTCTGTTCATTGTGAACTAAAAACATAGTGATTTATAAATTCATGTGAAAGAACAATTATCCAAGATGACTGTTACTTCCAAAATGGAGGTGGACCCTGTAAAGGGCGAGGGTTTCAGGCCCTACTACATCACTAAGATTGAGGAGCTTCAGTTGATCGTGGCCGAAAAGTCGCAGAATCTTCGTCGCTTGCAGGCCCAGCGAAACGAACTAAACGCCAAGGTACGCATGTTACGCGAAGAACTGCAGTTGCTGCAAGAACAGGGGTCTTATGTCGGCGAAGTTGTCAAGCCGATGGACAAGAAAAAGGTGCTCGTGAAAGTTCATCCGGAAGGCAAGTTCGTCGTCGATTTGGACAAGAATGTCGACATTAACGACGTAACCGCCAACTGCCGCGTCGCGCTTCGCAATGAAAGCTACACTCTCCATAAAATCTTACCGAATAAAGTCGACCCTCTGGTCTCCCTTATGATGGTCGAGAAGGTACCCGATTCCACTTACGAAATGGTGGGAGGTTTAGACAAGCAGATAAAGGAGATCAAAGAGGTGATTGAGTTGCCTGTGAAGCATCCCGAGTTGTTTGATGCCCTTGGCATTGCTCAGCCTAAAGGTGTGTTGCTGTATGGGCCCCCCGGCACAGGAAAGACCTTGCTTGCCCGTGCGGTCGCCCATCACACTGAATGTACTTTCATCCGTGTCTCTGGTTCAGAGTTAGTCCAGAAATTCATTGGAGAAGGAAGCCGCATGGTTCGAGAACTCTTCGTCATGGCCCGTGAGCATGCTCCGTCTATTATTTTCATGGATGAAATTGATTCCATTGGGTCTTCCCGTATTGAATCAGGCAGTGGTGGGGACTCTGAAGTCCAGAGAACTATGTTGGAGCTACTGAATCAGCTGGATGGTTTTGAAGCAACTAAGAATATTAAGGTTATTATGGCTACCAACAGAATTGATATCCTGGACCCTGCTTTATTGAGGCCTGGTCGTATTGACAGGAAGATCGAGTTCCCACCTCCAAATGAGGAAGCTAGGTTAGATATTCTCAAGATTCACTCTCGGAAAATGAATTTGACTAGAGGCATAAACCTGCGTAAGATTGCCGAGCTGATGCCCGGAGCATCTGGTGCAGAAGTTAAGGGAGTGTGCACAGAGGCTGGTATGTATGCCCTCCGAGAACGTAGAGTGCATGTCACTCAGGAAGACTTTGAGATGGCAGTAGCCAAAGTCATGCAGAAAGACTCGGAAAAGAACATGTCTATCAAGAAACTCTGGAAGTAAATTTATACTGTTAACATTAAACTTAATCTGTCTTATTTTATAGCAAATATAATTAATTTGTAAAAATTCTTGTTTTTACTTGCCCCCTACATAAATTGAAAATTTAAAAAAAAATGGGCGAAATTGTAGGCGATACGTCTACCAACATGCACACATATTTTTAATATTTGCACGCCTGCATGCTGGTTATGTACTAAATCATGCAAATAAATTATTCTATTCTATTCTTACTATTATCATCATCTATCAAATATTACTATGCTACTATACTTAAAAGTTGCCTTTGGGTCTTGCGGCCCTGGGCTAGAGCTGAAAAGCCCAAAATGCTCTGTCTGCCCCTTAAGGATAAAGATGTGTGTAAAAAAACATTGTAAAAAATTAAGTACATTTTATTATTCAAATTACAGAAGTACACAAGCATTATAAAATCACTAAATTAAAATTAATGTACACTTTCAGAAACACAAAAGTTCAATAAAAAAACTATGATACGCATAGTAACTTCATTGAAACTAAAATCATTATAATAAAAATAATCTAATTAGATTTCACATCACTCAATTATTATCAAAAATACATATTTCATTGAGAATCAATCAAACAATTAATTAGTTAATCATAACACTGCTTTTTGGATTTATTCTGGAGTCCATTTGATTTTTTTTTAATATTTATAATAATATTATGTTCGATCAAACGCCATAAAAAGTATTTACAGTGTGATTTATCTACCTATTTATATAAAGTGAACAATATTACATTATCAAAATAATTAAAATCATTGCAATTATCTGAAACTAATCAAAGCATTGCAAAAAGGCGCTGCTTTTCGTGGATCCAGTACTAAATCCTTGTGACCACTTACAATTACCATATTTTTTGAAGCTTAACCTGTAAAGGATTAGAACATCTTTTCTAAAATTTCAGTCACTGGTCTAACACATTTGTCTAACAGATAGTTACTTACATTAAAATTTTATCAAATTATATTCTACAACATGTAACTTATATCAATGTATAAATATTTGTAATATTATATCAACTGTGGCGCCACCACCGCGCGCGCAGGTCTATTCTTATCGAGGCAAAAATGCCTAAAATGTTGTCCAGATTTTTGATCACAGTGACCGTATTGTCTTTAATCTTCATTCACTGCCTTTGTACAAGGAGTCGCTATTAACTATTCGCCCCTCGTCTTAGGCGTAATTGTCGTCTAGAGCATGAGTTGGCATATTATCAGAAATATTTATACGTAAAATTATATTATTCTTATTACATAATCCTCTTGCTATCCCTATCGTCGATGTCAGACTCTGTGTCAGAGAGATCACCAGACTCAGAGTCCTGTAGTTTCGGCACGTCGATATCCAGCCCTGCTGTTCCCTGTAACATACAAAATCAAAATGTGATCGGACGGTCTGTTCCCAGCAATGATAGGACACTTTGGCGCAGACAAAATGAGGAATAAGTCCACCAATGAGCCTAAGAAAGCTGAAGATGATGAACCAAAGTTTGGATGCCTGCCACAAAGTTTTGACTTACGATAGGTCTCTTCCTTCGAGTGGAACGATTCCAAAGATCCCGCACAAACTGAATAGGGTTGACAAATTCGTGGGTTGTAGCCGCCGCTGCTGATGTCCTGCAAAATATTGAGGAATTCAAGGTCTAAAAAATAAAGGATGGGCTGGAAATATTGCTGAATTAAAGTAAGGGGGAGCTCTAGTAGAATTTTGTTGAATTTCTCTTTCGTCTAAGCACATTACGGTTGCATCCTTAGCTGTGCAGCCAGTGCAGTCAGTCGCAAGGTCTTCGACAGTCCGTTGTGCTAGACCATTTAGATACCAAGTAGGTACAACCCTTTAGAATTAAGAAGACTGATCATAGATTACAGATCCAAAACAAAGGTCTGCTAAGAAATAAAACAAAGGGGAAACTTACGACGCTGCTTCCGGTATTTCAATGGCAGGTCCAGGTATTTGTTCAGTCGTCGGTGTATTTTGGAATCTCACTCTGCAAGAAGTAACATATTTATTTATATATATATATTTTAAGGACAAATCACACTGATTAAGCTAGCCCCAAAGTAAGTTTTAAACTTGTATTAAGAGATACTAACTCAACGATACCATATTTTATAATAAATACATTTATAGATAAACACCCAAGACCCAGGACAATTTGAAATAGACCATTTTCCATCTTGCCCTGGCTGGGGATCAAACCCAGAATATATATTATTTAGTTTATTTTCTCCACAAAGTCTAACTAGTTTTAGTTTAGACAAGCAAAAGTGCCTTTGCCTAGATTTTTTTATTGATGTTCCTCAAGTATCTATCTTGGGTCCAACATTTGAGGGATTTTGGGATGCCAAAGGCACGACCATCCGTCTGGACAAGAAGATTTCAGATCCACCTTCTCGCCAAAGAATATATATTACATTTAGCAAAAATACGGAAAGATGGTATTCCACAGGGAGGCATATTGGGACCATCACTAAAATGAATTATGTGTTATATGTAGGTAAGTAGTTTAACTTTCAAATGTATTTTAGTAGACTTACTCGACATAGCTGCGATCGCGCCTCCTCTTCTTGATAAATTGGTAGTAGGCGAACACAGCGAGGTATATCACAAAAAGAACTAGAACGCTGATGACGATTGTGAACGATACGTTGTGAACGTGAGTGTACTCTTCGTGGGTCCAGCCATTGAACACTGGCATCTGTGAAATTGGAAGAAATTTAACAAACAGTTTTTGAAATGTATTGTGGTATACTGTTAACCTGAGCCGCGTGGTTCCCGGCAGAATAGAAAAGGACCACTTCAAGTCTTTCCGTGGATGTCGTACAAGGCCCCTTTGGAAACACAAGCTAAACAAATCTTATAAACATCAATGAGACCTCTCCAACCCGTCTGGCCAGCGTGGAGAGTGTAGGCCAAATCCTCTGACTGCTCTGGCTTATATATGGTTCTGGTAGTTCAGAGGGTCCTACTCCTGCAGTGGAGACTAAAATAGACCTGGATGATGATACTGTTAACCAGAGATGAAACATTAGGTTACATAGGATCTGAATCGCTTTGTAGGTGAAATTTAATTGTTGGTGTTTTGGATTATATTTGACAAGTGAAAAGTAGGGAAACAAAGTTTGCTCATGATATCCTACATTTATGGCCAATACGATAAATAAGCAGTAATTATTATGACTAGCAAAATATTTGCCTAAAATCGCATCTATTCTGGTACCTACCAAACTTTTCTCCGGCACAACACATTCTCCATCCTTAGCCAAAGTCCCATCATCGCACAGGCACTGCGGACCATTATCGTCCAACGCACAAACATTGGAGCAAGTGAATCCATCGCAAACGTTGGTCAAGTCATCTCTCTGGATGCTGTTGTGCCTGATGACGAAGGTATTGGCGCCAAACATGCGATATATGAAGGGCTCGCAGTTCTTCTTGCCGTAGAGCTGACAGCGGCTGAGTTTCAGGGAGTTAGCTACCAGGAAGTAGATCCAGTCTTCGAAGATTGCTAGGCCTTGGGGTGCTTCGAGGTGGGGATGCCCGAAGAGAACCTTTTGGCTGAAAACAAAAGATAATTTTAAAGTTGTTTAAGCACTCGCACGTAAAGCACCGTCTTTAGGCGAATGATGTGTAGCCACTACAGAATACGTCGCGCTGAAAATTCATCACCATATTTGGTCATCAACTTACATCGCACGCGCTATTCGTCGACAACTCCAAATTAGGAAACATATCGGGACACGGGAGCAGTGTCGCACCGCGCCAGCCAATCAAAACGCAGGAACGAGAACATTACCTTATTTGGCTATCTGTTTGTCCCTAACCACTGTATATAAACCCGAATTTTGTAAATAAATTATTCATTCGACTATCGACTCAGGAGCATAGAACACGCATTATTATTTACCTCCAGCTAGGTACACGTACCCTACTACACACACCATCGTTAGCATCCATAAGCTACAGTGGTGACCCCGACGTGATACAGTGGTGACCGCCGACGACTCCGCGTGTCACGCGACACGCGGACCACCAGCTCCAGCGTCAACCAACGCGACGTCCTAAGCAAGTGATGTAGAAGCACTCATCGAGCCCACATCTTTCGCACCCACGTCCAGCTGCCACCGGAAGAAAATTCTGCCCGGCTGCGCGCCATGCACCAGGAACTCCAGCTCATCTCTACGCAACCAGCGTTACTTTTATCGTGCACTTCATTTCACCGGCACTGTATGTACCAAGCACTACGATGTCCACGACCGTTCAAGAATATCAAGAGCTCGTCCAGAGTCTTCGAAAACTATCACAAGAAATCGCGCACCTCAAGAAAGTCAGATCCGCCACTTTGTCAAACACCGGGTACAGCCATCAACATCGTCAGTCGAGTCATCACCGTCCGGCACATTTTCATCACCGCTCACGAATCCCACTACCGCGTCCCACGTCACCTGCCCGTTCTACGACGACCTGCCACAAGGAAGCTAGAACTCTCGCATCGACAGACAACAGCGACGCCGCCGGAACATACCGCCTATTCGTCACTGATAAGAAGACAGGCTTATCATTCCTCGTCGATACCGGTGCAAATATTTCCGTCCTACCACGCAGAGCAGGCCAGCAATCGATGCCTCTACCTTTCAAGCTGTACGCCGCGAACAACACTACGATAAATACCTACGGAGAAAAAACGCTCGAACTCGACCTCAGCCTACGCCGTCCATACAAATGGAAATTCACAGTCGCCGACGTCTCGAAGCCTATCATCGGAGCCGACTTCCTCAAACACCACCAGCTCGTCGTAGACCTTACAAATCGAAGACTTGTTGATGGAATCACGAATCTCCAAATTCACGCTCCAGTCTGCGCCTCAAGCACTCCGACTATACGAAGTATCGACGTTCAACAGTCATACCACGACATACTAGCTGAATTTCCCGGCATCACTCGCCTAACACCGACAAAAGTTAACCCGAAAACAGCTGTTGAACACTACATCGAAACTCAAGGCCCACCAGTCTTCTGCCGCGCTCGCCCGATCCCGCCTCATCGCTATGAACAAGTACGAAAACTATTCGAAGATATGATGCAACAAGGAATATGCCGCCCAAGCAAAAGCCCTTGGTCATCACCACTCCACATCGTACCTAAGAAGAATGGCGACATCCGTATCTGTGGCGACTACCGACGACTAAACGCCATCACGAAACCAGACCGATATCCCGTACCACGTGTTAAAGATTTCACATACCAACTCTCCGGCAAGAAAATATTCTCTACCATCGACCTAAATCGTGCCTACCACCAACTATCAGTTCGTGAAGAAGATGTTCAGAAAACTGCGATAATAACACCGATGGGATTATGGGAATTCCCAAAAATGGTTCCAGGTTTGAAGAATGCCGGTCAAACTTTTCAACGGTACATCCACGAAGTACTCAGAGGACTCGATTTCGTCTTCCCATTCCTCGACGACCTACTGGTAGCTTCCTCGTCAGAAACTCAACATCGCGACCATCTACGACAAGTTCTCCGACGACTTGAAGAAAATGGCCTCACTATAAATCCCGCCAAATGCAACCTCGGCAAGACAGAAGTTAAATTCCTTGGCTACACAGTTTCACAAAACGGCATCAAACCACCCGAAGAAAAGGTCAAGGTCATCACAGAATATCCACGTCCAAAAACAATAGAAGAACTTAGAAGATTTCTCGGTATGGTCAACTTCTACCGTGAGCACATACCGAACGCCGCCGTCATACAAGCACCGCTTAATTCATTTCTACACAATTCGAAGAAACGTGACAAAACACCAATCACTTGGAACGACGAAGCTACGAAAGCATTCGAGGCATGCAAAGCAAGCATCACCAACGCTGCTCTGCTCGCCCACCCATCGCACGAAGCTACTCTCGCTATTTTCACCGACGCGTCGGACACCGCCGCCGGCGCAGTACTTCAACAAAACATAAACAACACATGGCAACCACTTGGCTACTTTTCGAAAAAATTCAGCGACGCACAGAAGAAATATTCGACGTACGACCGAGAACTACTCGCAATCTACATGTCTATGAAACATTTTCGAAAAACATTCGAAGGACGACAACTTATTATTTTCACTGATCACAAGCCACTGACATACGCAATGAGCAAGGTACAATCCGCGACCGAGACACCACGGCGAACGCGACAATTAGCCTTCATTAGCGAATTCACTTCAGACATACGACACATCCATGGAGAAGAAAATACCGTTGCCGACGCACTTAGCCGAATTGAAACAATTACCTATCCGTCTACCATCAACTTTGAAGAACTGTCACGCGCACAAGATCAAGATAGCACTATTCCATCATTACTACAACAGCCAAATCTCGCGATCAAGAAACTCACGATTCCCGGTACAAACATCGCTACCTACTGCGAAACGTCGACATCGCAAATTCGCCCTTATGTACCAGCGAACTTTCGCCGAAAAGTCTTCGACGCAATTCACAACGTAAGCCATCCCGGAATTCGCAGTACGAGAAAAATAATAGCACAGAAGTACTTTTGGCCGTCAATGAACACGGACATTGGATTATGGGCGAAAACTTGTATTCCCTGCCAGAAAAGCAAGATACATCGACATACTCAAAGCAAACTAGCCGAATTCCCGCCTACGGACAGATTCGAGCATTTGCACGTCGACATAGTCGGACCTCTCGAAACCACCGCTCAAGGACATCGCTATCTCATCACCATGATCGACCGAACTACGAAATGGATAGAATGTGTACCAACAGACCATATAACAGCCGAAAACGTCGCAAAAGCAGTGTACGACCACTGGATCACAAGATTTGGATGTCCGATCACCGTAACTACCGATCAAGGCCGCCAGTTCGAAAGTGAACTTTTCACCAAACTTATGAACCTCATGGGCTGTCAACGGAATCGAACTTCGTCCTATCATGCTCAATCGAACGGGATCCTGGAACGTTTCCACCGTTGTCTGAAAGCTGCACTCCGTGCCAAGCTCACCAGCGCAAGTACCAATTGGGTCAACGAACTCGGAACAGTACTACTGGGACTTAGAACCGCCCTACGCGAAAATGGAGTTACGCCCGCGCAACTGACCTATGGCTGCAACCTACGACTTCCTGGAGACTTCTTCATCACCTCGCCATCACCAGAAAACACCCTGGACTACAACTTCGTCGAAAAACTACGAAAAATAATAGACGACAAAAAGCCACGAAACGCAACGACGTCACATCGAAACAGCAGGCGTATTTTCGTTCACAAGGATTTGAAAACATGTAGTCACGCCTTCATCAGGACTGATGCAGTTCGAAAACCACTCCAAACTCCATATGAAGGCCCATACAAAATACTTTCACGAACCGACAAGCTATTCAAACTTCAATTACCGAACCGACAATCTACTATTTCGATCGACCGACTGAAGCCCGCCTACATTATAGAAGATTTTCAAGATAGTTCACATCAAGACACTTTACTCCCGGATTCGTCATCACAAATCATCATCACACAGCACTGCAATCCCATTCCAACCGCAATCGCCCGCGCGTTAAATAACGTCAATGACCCGCCGCCGCGTGCCAGCAGCGAGTCGCCCGCATCGCACACACCGCCCGCGCGATCCAGTTTACGCATCCCGGCCGCGCCTGATACAGCGCTTCTTCCCGCCACAAGACAAACTCGCTCCGGAAGGAACATCAAGTTACCGGTACGCTTTCGCTAAGGAGGGAGTACTGTAGCCACTACAGAATACGTCGCGCTGAAAATTCATCACCATATTTGGTCATCAACTTACATCGCACGCGCTATTCGTCGACAACTCCAAATTAGGAAACATATCGGGACACGGGAGCAGTGTCGCACCGCGCCAGCCAATCAAAACGCAGGAACGAGAACATTACCTTATTTGGCTATCTGTTTGTCCCTAACCACTGTATATAAACCCGAATTTTGTAAATAAATTATTCATTCGACTATCGACTCAGGAGCATAGAACACGCATTATTATTTACCTCCAGCTAGGTACACGTACCCTACTACACACACCATCGTTAGCATCCATAAGCTACAGATGAATAGGTAAATAGATATGGTTTTGGCAGAGACAATAACCTCCGTTCCTCCGTTCTTTGGGTCTTGCTAAAAATAAATCTAATTCCTTTTCTACTTCTAACTTCTCCCCTAATGATTTCAATGATCATTTTAATTCTACAAGCTCTCTTGACCCCACTGTAAAAGCTGCTACTATTTCTAGAATAACTTCCATGGCCAAGCCTCAAATAGACCCCTTTTCTTTTTCTCCTTCCACTGAGGATGACATACGGAAAATTATAATGTCTATTAAGTCGAAAGCGGTAGGATGTGATGACGTGAGCAGGCAAATGATTATAAACATTTTGCCTATAATTCTTCCCATTCTGTCTCACATCATAAATTTCTCCTTAGTTACTGGGACCATTCCTTATCTTTGGCGTAAAGCTTTCGTTATTCCACTTCCTAAAGTTACTTCTCCCCAATCCTTAAATAATTTCAGGCCAATTTCTATACTCCCCTTCCTCTCCAAAATCCTTGAAGCTGTAGTGCATGCACAAGTTTCTTCCAGTTACAGTCTGGTTTTCGCCCTGGCCACAGTACTGCTACTGCTCTTCTTAAAGTCACTGAGGACATAAGATTGGGCATGGAGAATAAGTTGGTCACCATCCTTGTCCTCATTGATTTCTCTAACGCTTTCAACATGGTTGATCACTATATTCTCCTTGCTATATTTAATTATCTTCAGTTCTCATCCTCAGTGGTGGATTGGTTTTCAGCATATTTACGTGATCGGCAGCAATCGGTTCGATTGGACCGTGACCTGTCGGACTGGAAAACTCTCTCTCTAGGTGTACCTCAAGGTGGCATTTTATCTCCTTTGCTTTTCTCTCTTTTTATTAATCTTCTTTCTTCTACGATTGGCTGCTCTTTCCATTTTTATGCCGACGATCTCCAAATTTATGTTCAGTCACCAGCAGAAGATATCAACACGGGTATTGCCACCATTAATTCCGCCTTATCTTCGATTATGTCCTTGTCTAAAAATTTTGGAATTAATGTCAATTCATCTAAGTGTCAGGCTATAATCGTGGGTAGTTCAAAGCAAGTTGCTCAAATTGATACTAAATTAATCCAACCAGTTACTTTTAACAATAATATTATCCCTTATTGTAATTCAGTAAAAAATCTTGGATTACATATCGACTCAACTCTTAGCTGGACCACTCACATAGCTGCAATTAGTCGATCCATCACCGTAAGCCTCCAACAATTAAACCGTCTTAGAAATTTTCTTCCTGTCAAAACAAAGATCTTACTTGTTCAGTACTTAATTTTTCCTCTCTTTGACTATGCTGATGTGTGTTATCCTGACCTAAATGTTGATCTTGTTAATAAACTTGATCGAATTCTTAATAATTGTATTCGTTTTATCTTCTGTCTTCGTAAATATGATCATGTGTCCTCTTATCGTTCAGAGCTTAATTGGCCTTCTATCCGTCAACGCAGGGAACTTCGGTTACTGTGTACCCTTTTCTCTATTCTTACTAATTCTGTCTTCCCTGAATATTTAAAATGTAAATTCAATTATCTTTCAGACACTCATGATCGACAACTACGTTCCAATGAGACACGTCAACTCTTTATCCCTCTTTTCCGGACAAATTTTATGTCTAACTCCTTTTCTCTCCAAGCTTCACGGCTCTGGAATGCTTTACCCGTTGACATCAGAGAAATTTCTACCAAATTCTCTTTTAAAAGGAAAGTTCACGCACATCTTTTGAACTCCCTTTCTCCGTAAAGTCTACATCATTAAGTTCTCAAAATTTATTATATTTGTAATTATATACGTAGGTATAATATAATGGTACGTATTGTATAAGTAGATATTTATTCTGATATATATTATATAGTTTGTAGTAATGTAATGTTTTATGTATATGTTCTTAATATTTTATATGAAGTATTTATTACATTGGTAGTCATAATTGATTAATTTTGCTTTTTGCGCCGAACAAATTATTTCTCTGTTTATCCTTATGGTTGACTGGGAGAAAATGCTCTTAGCATTAAAGTCCGCCATTTGTTAAAAGTATGTTTTACTTTAAAACAATAAAGAGTGTTAAAATAAAAATAAAAAAATAACCAAATGTGTACGACACTTTTCCCACAATTAGGTATACCTACAAGATGACTCTTAAATATTACAGGGATAGAGATTAAAGCAGTAGATACTGGTCACACTTAATTACATCATACAGAAATATATAAAAAGGTCACTGCAAGCCTAAGACCCGCCAGCTGAAGGCAACTCTACCTGGAGACCCTGGCCACTTAAGTCTTCCTCGAAGTTAATCTTGCTAATCTAAGCTGGGCTGATTTCTGTGTCACACCAACAGTTTACAACCGAACAAGTTGACCTCCAGACTGCTGCAGCTGCCAAAGGTGACCCACCAACATCTAAAGACCCGCATTAAGACCTAGTATCGACCATTTGGAAGTCTGGTCAGACTGCTATAGTTGCCGAATTTGTCGCCTTATCATCAACTTAATTCTACCTACAAGCCGGCTATCTTCTACTTACTGCTTGTCTCCCTCGAAGTTGATCCTGCTTATCTGAGCTGGGCCGGTTTCAGCGACATACAGTCTACGACCAAACGAGTCTACCGCCAGGCCGGTGCAGTTGCCGAAGGTAGCC
Source organism: Acrobasis repandana (assembly GCA_963576875.1). Taxonomy (NCBI): domain Eukaryota; kingdom Metazoa; phylum Arthropoda; class Insecta; order Lepidoptera; family Pyralidae; genus Acrobasis; species Acrobasis repandana. Next base: position 10,312,410 of record OY756238.1, read on the forward strand.
AAGTCAGCGACCTGGCGACCTGCCAGAGTCGCCGACCACACCACAGACTCGCCGTCGCGCGTGATGCAGTAGAACATGCGTGCTGAACCAGGGTCCACCACTAATGCTGACACCTGGTGGAGGAAATAAGATTTTTTTTAGATCAGTACTACACTTACTATTTAAGAAAATAAAAGGAGCATTGGTAGAACTACTGGTACCTAGGTCTTTTGGGACTAAAAGTCTCAGTAGTCCTACTGGTGGTCCTAGAGTCATAGGCTTATTTATTTATTTATTTTATTTATTTAATCTTCATTGCACAATTAAATAAAAGTACAAGTGGCGGACCTAATGCCATATGGCATTCTCTCCCGGTCAACCATTAGACCAAGCAGAAAATATGTGTGGCTGGCGTAATAAAATTCACAAAAATAAGCAAACTTAATATAAATAAACTATATATAATCAAAGACACATACCAGTAAGACTACTGAGACTCAGTCCTTATTGGGACTGGAAGTCTCATCTAGTAGTTCCACTGGTAGCGGTTTACTACTGTAGGGCACCTACCAGTAGTACTACTGAGACTTTCAGTCCTAATAGGGCCTCATCTAGTAGTCTACTGATAGGTCTATAAGACTACTGAGAATTTCAGTCGCCATTGGGACTGAAAGTCTCATCTAGTACTATAACGTCCATTAAATTGTCGATTTTTTTCTTCGTTCACCAGAAGCAAGTGATTGTTGCAAACGGAAGCTCGATTGTTAGTGCCATGATCAACACAGCGCGCCAACAACTCAGCTCCAAAAGCTCTTTGGTTGGGGCAAATGGAACTCAGAGATAAGTTATGGAAGTAGATTCACCATGGCGTCTCCTGCCAGCGGTAGCTTGTGCAGTTTGGCACATCTTCTCTTGTCCACGTTGCACACTCTGATGAAACTCTCTTCTCCTTTGTCCACGAAGTATACATTTCCTGTTAGCCAGTCCGCAGCCACCTAAAATATTCCCGACAAAACACTATTAAAATTGAAAAAGAACTAAATGTTATCTGACCAAAAGGAATACTTCTATGCTAGTCTGGAAGAAAAGAAAAAACTTACAATGTACCAGCTGCTTCTCTTCCCATGCAGATTGTAAAAGTCGATCGAGTGGGCAAAAATGCGAATCATGTTAATGCGATGCTAGGCAGCAACTATTTTGATTCTTTTTCCACCTTCTCGCCCATCAGCTTTTGGGTCTGGCGGCGGCCCTAGGCTTTGTCTGCTTAGAGCCGTAAAACCCAAAATGCTCTTTATGCCCTGTTAGAAATAAAGACGTGATACTATGTATGTATGTACGGACAAAGGCTAGTACTGCTATATTTCGTCTTGGCGCTTTCCAGGTAGCATAATAATGATGCAACACACGTATAGCTGTGCTAATTCGGAGTCCACTTTAGCGAGATACCGTGGCCACCTTCCGGCTTCATCATGACATCAGGTCATTGATACCATAATATTTCATTGTCTCCCAACTTACATAAGTATGTGAAGTTTCAACTCTATCGAATAATGGGAAGTGAGTCTAATTTAGCTTGCAAGATTTGATTACGGACAGATACAATGGGACAGGTGAAACTTAATAAAAGCAAAGATTATTATAGTTAATTATTGTAAAAAGGTACAAAGGCACCTTCTTTAATTAAATAAAATGATATTTACCAGGGCAGGTGTGCCAATGTTGGTGACGACTGTGTTGTTATTATAACCGCCGACGTCAACCAACTTCTTTGCGTCTGGCATAGCTACGTATATCTTGTTCCGTCTGAAAGTCAAACAAAAGCAGTAAATTAGTTCGATCCCCATTTCCCAGCTACCGATTTGAAAACTATAAGACGGTGATCCCCCGCACACCGTCGCGGAGCGCGGGGCGGCAGATTTTAACATTGTATACAAATATCTCAATTTGTACAGAAAAGGCGCCTAGTCCAACACACTGAAAACGCGTCAACGCGCGGGAGCGTCAGTGTGTTGAACCGCGCTCCGCGACGGTGCACGGTGCAGTGGGTTCACCGCCTAACTATTATAAAATTTCGGATCCAAATGTCGGGTTTTACTGAACCTCAACTAAATTAATTTGAAACAGCTTTGCCGTTGGATGTGCTGGATAAGTACTTATACAGGCTTTACTTATGCTGTATTAAATTTATAGTATATTATATTAGTTATATCATATTAAAGTATTTATTTAGGCTGACTTTCTAACCACCAGCTAAATTGTTGGAGCAAGTTCAGTCCATGATACTGAACTACTTTTCATAAAAATAACGAAAAACTAAAATAAAATTCGCCTTCCCATACAAATCAACGCTCAGCCAAACGAATTTCGTATGGGAGAACGATGGGACGAACAATTTTTATCGATTTTTAATAACGTTTTTTTATAGAAAGTACTTAGTTCAGTATCATGGACTGAACTTGCTCCAAAAATTTGGCTGGTGTTTAAATTAAAGTCACCCTGTATTGGCACGAAGGAGCTTAAGATAAAGTACGTCATACGCGGCAACAAATCTTGGAAGTGGTACCTACCTTAGGTACATCGGCATCGATATTCACGATCTGGCTGTGGTCTGATCTAAGCGGTTTGCTAATACAGTTTAGATATTAGAACTCTTCTCTACAAGTGTTACCTGATGTCAGTATCGATATCTACAATCCTGGCTGTGGTCTGGTCGTTGTACTGCAACGCTGGTGTACCGTCAGCAGAAAGAGACCGCACTGAGTTGCCGGACACGTACAGGATAGACATACTGCCTCTTCCTGCCTTACAGGAACGGCGATCCGGTCTGTAGGATAGAAAAATGTATTGATTTACTGTAAATGGTCTTTCTTCTTTATTTACCAGCCCCTGTCAGGCCACCGTTTGACTAAAGGCGTCTCCCAATAAAAGGAGGAGCTGTTCTCTCTTCTTCTTTACCAGCTAATATTAGTGGTATACACCCACTTACCAGAATTTCATTTGCCATAATTTCATCTGCTATAATGGTCAACAAACATAATATTGTATCTCATAATTTCAACTCCCCCTCAAAAACTACTTGCTACCAGAAAGTAGGTTAGGTTAGATCTGTGACCATGAATGAATTCCATGAGCAAATGCATAGCTTGGATAGATTCAAAACTAATTTCGTATGGCGTTTAAATATTCTCTTAAATAATATTTTTGCAATTAATAAAATGGATAACAATACGTATGGCACTCATATCATTATGGAATCTTATGTACGGGCAAACAAGAGTATGTCACATATCTTATATAGTAAATAAAACATTCGGGCATTTGAAATTCGGGTAAATAAAATTATGGCACATTATATTATTGCATATAACTTTCAGGCAAAAAATAGACATTCAATATTAGTCTATACTGCCGGACTAACTTCTAATCCGAGAGTTTTAATCAGCCGCCGACATACCATGTTGTTCTAGGGCGGTCTCTCATTTGACGCCAATAAAATTCTTTCATTACTTGATGCTTCATCAACTCATCATGGAACTTCAACTTGTACCGTTGCCACGTTCGTACATTTCTTTGTAAGTTTTAGCTGGACTTATTTCTAAGACAAACCAAATTATACTTTGTCATCATTACGTAACGTTCAATTTTGCAATGCATGCAGCGACGTACGCATGTCATGCTGCTTTTGAAGTAAATTTCCTCTCTACGGACATTATTTCAAACCTATCGGGTAGTTTCTTCGGACATTTTACTAGTAATAAAAGAGACTCACCTTAGAGCATATCCGTGGTAACAAGAGCACAGGAACGTGCCTTGGACATTATGGCACCTTTGTGGACAAACGTCACTGGTACATTCGTCAACATCCTCACAAGTATTCTGGTCTGCATGGAGCTTCAAGCCGATAGGGCAGTTGCAATGTGGGCCGTTGGGCGTCGGCTGGCAAGAGTATTGGCAGGTGTGGTTCGTGCATGCTTCTGCTGCAAAGTTGGTGATACCAAAGATAATATAATTACTAAGTGATACAGTGAGACTGATTTCATTAATCATCATCATCAGGTCTTTTTTTAGGGTTCCGTACCCGAAGGGTGCAAACGGGACCCTATTACTCCGCTGTCTGTCCATCTGTCCATCGGTCTGTCTGTCTGTCTGTCCGTCCGTCAGTCACAGGGCTCTATCTCTTGAACCGTAATAGCTAGACACTTTAAATTTTCACCGATTATGTATTACTGTGGCGGATATAACAACAAATACAAAAAATAAAAAATAGTTAAAAATTAAAGGGGGTCGTCATACAAGAAACGTGTTTTTTTCAGCGTTTTTAACTTGATCTTCATAATGGCATTAACTAGATACTTGAAATTTTCACCAATTATGTATTACTATGACCACAATAACAACAAATACTAAAAATAAAATAAAGTTGAAAATTAAAGGGGGTCGTCATACAAGAAACGTGTTTCTTTAGCGTTTTAAAACATTGTACGGTGGTACGAAACCCTTTATGTACGAGTCCGGCTCGCACTTGCCCGTTTATTAAAGTCTCCCAGAGCCATACTTGGCTAGAGTAGCCATCTCCACTGTAGGAACACGATTCTCTCTGTACTACTTGGCCAGAACAGCCAAATGATTCGGCCTACGCTCTCCACGCTGGCTAAACGAGTTAGAGAGATCTCATTGAAGTCATTAATGTTTATAAGTTTTGGATAGCTTATGTTTCCTAAGTCGCTTTCTACGACATCTGCGGGAAGACTTGGAGTGGTCCTATTCTACTCTGCCGTGAACCACACAGCACAGCAATATAATTTGTTAAGCGATAGGAACTGCGCCAAAATATACGCAAAAAGAATTTGTCTTCGTAGTAAGATAGTTCTTTGTACATCTATCCTCTTTGGATATGAATGAGATATGCAGCTCGTTACAGATATAATTTTTCTACTCCAAAATATATAATTTATATTATGTGTCTTATAGCTCCTATCCTGAACAACATCATCATCAGCACACATAATGAACCAGTCTCTTTTGCTTTCCCGTAAACCTCACAATGGTATTGGAAGATTTAGAATGCGATGCGACCAAGTCGTACGCGGTGCGCTGGTTCAAATTACTAAATTCCCCAAATCGAATTTAAAGCAAGACACAGGACAAGTACATTTCTTATGGAACAGTAGATCGAAATCATTTAACTGACCTGGATGAGAAGATTCTCAGGCTAAACTGGTACTGTGTCTGCAGGCCTCGACACGCCGCACAAATGCCTTATTCACCAGCGAAACGTGGCGTCTGCGTTCAACTGGTGGTTTTTCTACTAGCCAACCTAGGTTGATACCAACCTATATTCTTAACTGTGCTATACCACAGCGGCGACACTCCCTGTACGTGAGAGTTCGAACGCCGGTGACCTCGAGCTCGGAGCTCGTAACGCCAGGGTTGATACCGAACCGAAATGGAGTATCGTGCGGTGCGTGAGAAAGACGCGAACTAGGTACCAGCCCTCGGCCAAAGCGGTCTCTCTCAAGGCCCCCTCGCACATCCAGCCACCAACACATAGCCGCAAGCGATTTTACGTGCACACATGCTTAAGTGTCGTTTCTTTTCGCGTAGTGTATATATTCTTTGGCTATACTCACCACAATGACCATTTTCATCGGAACCGTCGTAGCAGTTGACGACCTTATCGCAGACCTGTCGCCACTCCAGACACTGTCCGCTTTTGCACATATATCCGCGGCGGCATGCTTCCGATGGATATAAAGATGTCGGATACAGGAATGATGTTCGATTCACTGTAATGATGAGAGTATTCTAGATTAAAGTCAAGTAAATCTTTAGTTTCATCATATGGTACTAAACTTTCTATGACACACTATCTTAAACTCATATTAAAATATATTCGGTGGGTAAGTTCCGGTTCACTAATATATTTGACAACATTAGTAAGACTTCCAAGGTAGAGGTGTAGAGATGAGGCGGCTTATTGAAACGAGTGTTGACTTGATACTCCTCCTTTATTCAATACGTTCATCAATTATATAGGTTCTTACAGACACACACACACAACTACGAGTATGATACACCACTGCAGAGGTACCTATTTATATACTCGACAAAAAGGTTTTGTAATAATGATCACGTTTTGTCAAGCGAAGTGTAAATATTATACCTACTTAGGTGTTTAGACGACCTGACCAGGGTTGTTGGAAAACGCTGAAGGTCGGTATATAACGGTAATTTTGGAAATTCTTAAATAATAATAAATAAGTATATAGGGACAAGTCACACTGATTAAGCTAGCCCCAAAGTAAGTTTTCTAAACTTGAGTTATGGGACACTAACTCAACGATACTATATTTTATGATAAATATATATATTGATAAACACCCAAGACTCAGGACAATTTCAAAAAGACCATTTTCCAACTTGCCCTGGCTGGGGATCAAACCAAGAATATATATTATTTAGTTTATTTTCACCACAAAGTCTAACTAGTTTTAGTTTAGACAAGCAAAAGTCTGCCTTTGCCTAGATTTTTTTATTGATGTTCCTCAAGTATCTAACTTGGGTCCAACATTTTAGGGATTTTGGGATGCAAAAGGCACGACCATCCGTCTGGACAAGAAGATTTCAGATCCACCTTCTCGCCAAAGAATATATATTACATTTAGCTTCGCCAGAACCTCCAGATTAGCGTTCTAGCGTGTTAACCATTACGCCACGGAGGTCGTCTATAATAAGTCTATTTTGTCCAGCAGTGGACGTCATGCGGCTGAAATGATGATGTTATCGATACTCACCAAGAGCGCAAGCCTCTGGCGTTTCGTCAGACGCATCGTTGCAATCTTCAATCCGGTTACAAACTTTAAACATTGACACGCATTTTATTTCGTGTTTGCAATGGAATGCGCGGCTTGGTTTGCACATTTCGTAGCAATCAATTTCATCAGTGCCTCCAGGGCAGTCTTCGTGCTTGTTACAACTGGTAAAAGAAAACAAAATGTTATCATTTATAGGCCAACGTCGCCAGCTGGCCATGGGACTGTCACGTATGAATTTGTTGGCCTATAGAAGCACATACTGTACCTACAGTCAGTCGTTTGTTCCCGATGAGTAACACCTTGATGAGTACCACAGGTTACTCAAGGGGAAAAGAACGTCCCGATGAGTTCCAGTATTACTCATGGCAACTAACATTTTTCCCGAAGAGACCAGTGTGTCCGGCACTTTAAGTACGCGCCGTATTTCCGTTATGTAACACTGAGTTTACTTGGCGGGAATACAGCATTCCGTATTCCCGTCAAGTAACACTTAGACACAGTTTAAAGGATTACTCTCATACATAGTAACTTCAGATTCACTAATTTATTTGACAAAATTTCCAGGGTGGAGGTACTTAAATACTCAACAAAAATATAATACATAATTGCAACGGGAACAAATGCAGTCAGTTACCTGTTTTTTGTTACCAATGTGGAAGTGCTAACATACCTCTTAAAAAGGGGCTTTCAAACGCCGAAGTCTTTCCCTGATCAGTAGCCATATCTGACTCTCTCGATTGCTACCTATCTGACTATAGATTAAGAAGCGGAAAACTACGGGATTGAAGACTTTTTATCTGCTATCCTGTTTGAATATTGTGCTTCGATCGGGAAGGTCTAGATCCAAGTATTTAAAGTTTTTTTTATAGAAGCAAAGAAATTACTGCCCAAGTGGACTAATGACATTGATATAAATATATTTAGAGAACAATTCGGACGTCACAAACATATAAACCCATAACCTTTGTGGTATTAGGACTGTAATAATATATATATAATTTAATGCACAGTCAATTTATGTTAATGTATCACGCCTCTATCCCTAATAGGCCAGACAAAGCATGTTGGGTCTTGCGGCTCTAAGCAGACAGCCCAGAGCCACAAGACCCAAAGGCCACTTTTAGCGTGATGATGGGCGGGAGATGGAAAACTTAATCAAAATAGTGATGGGTTGCTAACCGCATCGCCTTTTGTTATTATTCGCATTTTCGCCCATTCCCTCGATTGGCTTCTACGAACTGCGCGGGAAGAGAAGCAGCTGGTACATTCTAAGGTTTTTCTCTTCTCCCATACCAGCATGGAAGGTAGTGATACATAATTTGTTTTCATTGTCCTAAAACCACTTGTACCCTCAACCTATATGAACATCTAACCGAGCTGTGGCGGGTAAGCAAATGCTGCTGTTTAGTTCGCAGGCGTACTCTCCTTCAGGGCAGTGCGGCTTTCCCACCTAGAGAAGCGTGCAAGCATGATTGAAATGGGTTTAGGAAAAAATCAAGAAAAAGGCAGACATATTTTTTTTTAAATAAATAATTTTACGGCTCTGGATACAAGTCCTTTAGAGCCTATCTTTAATTTTGTTCTTTATTCCTTATCCTAACCTAACCTAATCCTAACAAGTTACAATCAAAGGGTGGTGTAGGCCTTTGACTGCTTCAAGGGAGCTTCTGGCGACAAATCTGTACGAGTCCACTGGTTTTCATAGACGACTGAGTGGCGGACGACGCCCGAAGACGCACACAGTCCAAAACAGTTCAAAACAAATATCACTACAGCCGTACTATGACTGTCCACTTCAACTATTTTACACATTGTTCATGAGCATGAGCATTTATAACACCAAACCACACCAATTTCATATTATAAAATCCACTAAAATCAATTTGCAAAATAATTTAAAGCAAACCCCAACCGAACCCCTTGACTTCCCGCCAAAAACCAATAGGACAGCCAGTCATGATTAATGATGTGCCGTTCCCGGGAACATTCCCGTATTTAAATATTATAAATATATAAGGACAAATCACACTGATTAAGCTAGTCCCAAAGTAAGTTTTTTTTAAAACTTGTGTTATGGGATACTATCTCAACGATACTATATTTTATGATAAATACATATAGGTATAGATAAACACCCAAGACCCAGGCAATTTAAAAAAGGCCATTTTCGGATGTGGACGAATGTTACGGAATATTGGATATGGATATATACCTATGTACCTATTTGTATTATAACCATATCAAGTGATGCATTTACGTTAGTAAAATACATTTATAGTGATAAAAAACCGGCCAAGTGCGAGTCGGACTCGCGCACCGAGGGTTCCGTAAAATATATTATGTGATGTAACTAAAAATTTATGGTTTTCGTAATTTTTCCTTTATCTATGCTATAAGACGTTGCTTCGTACCAAATTTCAAGATTCTGAGTTCACGGGAAGCACCCTGTAGGTTTTGATTCCCTTGCAAGTGTCGAAAATTTGCGGCATAAACGGCTGTATCTTTTGATTGCGTTGGCTTAGAAGTTTGATTTTTTCACAGCTTCAAGGGACAGTAGACTTGAGTAATTGATATAAATTTCAGCTTCATACCTCCACGCGTTCCTGAGAAAAACGGTCTTGACAGACGGACGGACGGACGGACAGACGGACAACAAAGTGATCCTATAAGGGTTCCGTTTTTTCCTTTTGAGGTACGGAACCCTAAAAATATGTCTGATAAATAAAATTACAAAAAATTGAAATGTCAGGGAAAGTTCCCTGACATTTCCATTTTTTGGGAACATTCCCGGGAACGTTCTCGGAAATCTGAGGAACGGGAACGGCACATCACTAATCATGATACAGAGTATTTTTATGTAGCAAACAATTAATTTAGATTTTGCTCTAAGCACACAGATCCCACAGGAGTAGCCGTGTGGTTCCCGGCAGAGTAGAATAGGACCACTCCAAGTCTTCCCGTGGATGTCGTAGAAGGCGACTTAGGAAACACAAGCTGAACAAAGCTTACAAACATCGATGAGACCTCTCCAACCCGTCTGGCCAGCGTTGAGAGTGTAGATCAAATCCTCTGACTGCTCTGGCTAATATATGGCTCTGGCAGTACAGAGAGGGTGATTAATGAAATGGTCTTTGGCAACCTTATTATTATTATTATTGGTGACCATTGACATGCATATTAAATTTAAAAAAGAAAAAGCGGGAAAGCGCACCCCGGGCTCCGAAGCAGCACAGCTGAGGATGCAACTGGGAGTGCGCTTAGACGAAGAAGAAGAAGAAGAAAGATGATGAATGAAATGACACAGAGCCCAGAGACGCATGATCCAAAGGCCACTTTTAGCGTTATGGTGGGCGAGAAAATGGAAAAGGCATCAAAATAGTAGCCGCATTGAACAAAGCATTTTCATCCATTCCCTCGATCGGCTTTAACGATCAATGCGGGAAGACAAGCAACTGGTTCATTCTAAGTTTTTTCTTTTTTTCCAGACAAGGATGGAAGTAAATGATAAGTACTCAAATAGGTACAATAAAAATAATGAACATTTGATTTATAAAATGAGATGGTCAGATGTGAAGTCATATCATATCATCCAAGTAAAGTAAAAAAATTACGTTTATCTTGTTTTACGCAACCTTCTTTCTTTATTAGTGATTTTGTATCGATTTTATCAAATTATAAAGGAAAACAGTAAATAATGTTGTGGATAAATGACCAATATTAATATCATGCAACTTATTTTTGACAAGACAATATGGTAGAATTCTACAGCAAAATCCAAATCTTATGGAAATGAAAAACAAAAGCTTAAGCTAATGCTGGCAAAGTATTACAAAATACACGCAAATTTATTTGAAAGTGATAAAGCGAAAGCGTTTTTATAATGAGATGATTTAATTATGATCTATTTTTCATAGCATCCTCAGTTTTATGAACATGACATGACAGATACTTATTTGACACACCAATTTGCTTGTGATACATGTTTAGCAAATATACAATCTTTATCACCATATAACTACGAAAGGTTAGAGTTCTTTCTATCCCATTTCAAGAATTGATGACACATTACCTCATCCTTCTCAGTAATTGGTTCTTCGCAGTCTCGCTCATCGGAATCATCGAGACAATCCGGGGTGCCATCACAGCGCTGCCGGATCTCAATGCACTGCCTGTTGTTGCACTGGTAGTGGCCTACGCTGCATGTTGTGCTATCTAAAATCATAGTTCCCATAAGAAATTGTTGATAAGAGTTGTGGACGCTAATGTAAATCAGATGACAATGCAATATTATTATAACAAGAATCTGATCTGATGATGGAGCTGGAAGGTGGCTCTATTGCGTCGTTTTATTACAGGGTTCCTATGAACCCCGTAATAAAACGACGCAACCCCATCGAGTTTGTCATGATAATTACTTAGACCTCACAACAAAAGAAAAACTTAGGTATCTATGAAATAAACAAAATGAAATTTAATTTATTTTAAGTGTAATTAGAGTAACTACTGACAGGTTATATTAGCTAGTACAACAACAACAAAACAAGAATTTATTATCAGATTTTAAACAATCTTAAAGTTCATTCGGTTCTTTATCAAATAGTTGTCGATAAAGATGACCGTATACCTATGCTGCTTGACGCTACTGCGTATTTAGCCAGGAACAAGTTAATAAAACGTGAAAAATTCTTTATTCCTAACAAGTTACAATCAAAGGTTGGTGTAGGCCTTTGATTGCTCTAAGTTAAGGGAGCTTCTGGCGACAAATCTATACGAGTCCACTGGTTTTCATAGCCGGTTGAGTGGCGAACGACGCCCGAAGACGCCTTAGACACACAGTCCGCAAAACAAATATCACTACAGCCGCACTATGACTGTCCACTTTAACTATTTTACATATTGTCAATGAGCATGAGCATTTATAACACCAAACAACAACAATTTCATATTATAAAGTCCACTAAAATCAATTTGCAAAATAATTTAGAGAAAACCCCAACCGAACCCCTTGACTACCCGCCAAAAACTTCCATAGGTAATTTTATGTGACATAGGTAATCTTATGTGACATAGGTAATTTTATTTGACATAGGTATTCGATCATATTTATCGACAACTATTTAAAATCTGTTAATAAATTCTTGTTTGTTTTAATTCATTACATCAGTTGTAAAATCTCCAAAGCACCAGTCGTAAACACGTTAGTGACCTTACCGCAGTTCTCTTCGTCGGAGCCGTCAGGGCAGTCCTCCTCACCATCACACCTGAACAGGCTCATTATACACGATCCTGATGTACAGCTGTGGAATACAACATATATGAAGGCTTTGAGATCATTTCTTTTTTGATATCAATTTGACGACCTGAGCCTGCTACTCCGGAGGTTCTGAAAAGCCAGGTCAATTTGGAAAATTGCCTTTTTCAAATTTCCTGGGTCTTGAATGTTTATCTATACAAAGTGGAAGGAACATACCCGTAATATATAATATAATTTTAAGCAAAATTAAGTTTAGAGCACCTTCAAGAAGGCTTCGAGGTATTGTTGAACCATTAGTCTTACCCTTCCGTCGAACTGTTCTGGGTTGTAATTCACCTATGTACAGAATATGTGACCTATATAACAAAGTTAGTCGCTCCTGTGATGTGTATCATGACTCTTTAACTGAATTTTGTACAAATATTAATAATGCTCTGTAGTGCCATGGATTCATTAATGATTATCAAGTCGCAGGCCCCGCACAGAACGTAGAAGTCGGAGGGAACGGGCGAAAATGCTAACCATGTTAATAGGCGATGCGGCTAAAAACCCATCAATATATTGATTCCATTTTCCATCCTCTCGCCCGCCATCATGATACATGTGGCCTTTTGGGTCTTGCGGCTCTGGCTTGTCTGCTTAGAGTTGCAGGACCCAAAATGCTCTGTATGCCCCATTAGGGAAAAAGACGAGATAGTATGTATATGTGTGTTGTGTGTGCGTCGGTGTGAGGTATGTGTATGAATCCATTGCATTACAGACATCACATACTTAATTTCGATTACTAAGTAAATAAAGTGAATAAATAAATATATAGGGACAAATCACACAGATTGAGCTGGCCCTAGTAGGTTCGAAATTTGTGTTATGGGATACAAACTCAACGATTCTGTGTTTTGTGGCAAATGCATATATTGATAATGTAAGCAATGAAAACTTTGTAGTTTTAGTTTTATGTTTGAATTTAACTAAAATAATAATTTATTAGATGTCTTACACAATCCAGTTAGGTAGTTAAACTTTTAGTAAAACAGCACTATTTGTATGTATTGTTTAATGTAGATGGCGCTTGTGGGTGAGCGAACAGGGTTGTCATTACGACCTTGTTTGACTATTAAATATTTTTAAATCTGTTTATGTAATTAGAGATAAGTACTTACCAATTTTTGTAAAAGCAAGTGGTGTTCACCTGAGAAGGTGTACACATTTAACAAAAAATGCCTTTAAATATATATGCATGTATTAATGTAGTACACAATGGTGAACCTGAATAAATAAAATTAAAAAAAAAAATTAAAAAAAAATTAAAGTAATAAATCAAACCACGGGCTATACTAGATCACTATAATATAATGAAATTAAAATAACAGCCAAAAAACAAAAAAAAATATTGGCGTTTCCACACAAATCGTCCGGCCGGCCGCACACTTTTCTATGGAAATGGCAAAATTTTTTTTTGTTTTTTGGCTGTTTTTTTAATTTCATTATAATATAGTGATCTAGTATAGACCGTGGTTCGATTTATTACGGGTATGTCCCTTCCACGTTGAATAAGCACTAGCTTTTGCCCGCGGCTTCGCTCGCGTATCCCAAATCCCGTGGGAACATTTATTTTTTTCGGGATGAAAGGTACCCTATGTCCTTCTCAGTACTCCTAACTATATGTATGCGAATTTTCAAGAAGATTGGTTCAATAGATAAAGCGTGAAAAGGTAACAAACAAAGAAACAAATATACAAACTCACTTTCGCGTTTATAACATTAGTTGGGCAATCCCAATGGATTTATCATAAAATATGGTATCGTTGACTTAACTAGTATCCCATTACACCAATTTATACTTACTTTGGGACTAGCTCAATCTGTGTGATTTGTTCCTATATAAGTATTTATTTATTATTTATTCAGAAATGTCTTTCCTTGGTAAACCGTTTTTTATCATCTTCAAGGATTATTAGGTACTTATTTCTATGTCATTCTCAGTCAAGCTTCTTTCATTTTAAAGCTTTTTTCTCTTTGGTGTAAGTTCTTGCCATATCTTTTGATCTTAAGGCCGTACCTGAATTTTCCGGGGTCCAGTGCTGCCCCCATTTAAAATAAATCATTTCAAAGAAAACGGAGACATCATTGAAAATTTTGCTACTACCAAGTCCTAGATAACCTTTCAAAGTATTTTATGAACTACTGTTTACATTTTAAAGTAAGAACGTTAAGTTTTACTACGCACATTTGCGAAAAACGGCCACTTTTGGCAAATGTGCGTAGTAAAGCTTAACGTTCTCATTATAAACTGTAAACAGTAGTTCACAAAATAGTTTGAAGGGTTATCGAGGACATTATTAATTAAGATAAGCGTAAAAAATCAGCTACTGGCCGACATGTTTCGACCTCATTTGGAGGTCGTCATCAGGGCGAATGTGATGCGCGACGTCACACGACGACGTCCCTCTTATCTTAATTAGTAATGTCTGTGTCTCACGTTGGTTATCTAGGACTTGGTAGTAGCAAAATTTTAAATGATTTCTTTGTTTTCTTTGAAATGATTTATTGTAAATGGGGGCAGCACTGGACTCCGGAAAATACCTCGGAAAATTTTCCGAGGTGCAGTGCTACTAGCCAAAAGTGGCCGTTTTTCGCAAATGTGCGTAGTAAAGCTTAACGTTCTCATTATAAACTGTAAACAGTAGTTCATAAAATACTTTGAAGGGTTATCTAGGACATGGTAGTTGCAAAATTTTAAATAATGTCTCCGTTTTCTCAATCTGAAATGATTTATTTTAAATGGGGGCAGCACTGGACCCCGGAAAGTTCAGGTACGGCCTTAACATCTTTGTATGTAACATAACATCTTTACATTTGATTTTTCTTTTATTTGATAAAAAGAAACCTTATTTGAAAAACAGAAGAGTACTATACCTACAGGGTTACTTTTTAAACACCGGCAACGTTTTTGGAGCAAATTCAGTCCGTGATAACTACTGTCTATAAAAATAATTATCGATAATCGATAAAAAAAAATCGTCCCATACCAAATCCATTTGGCTGAACGCCGTATTGTTTGGGAAGCCGAAATTGTTTATTCGTTTTTCGATAATTGTTTTTATTAAAAGTGGTTCAGTATCACGGCCTGAACTTGCTCCAAAAATGTTGCCGGTGTTTAAATAAACCCAGTATAAGCACAGAATAAATAATACTAACGTACAGAAGTCTCACTCAGCTAAGAAATTCAAAGAAATATTACTCAATGTGGCTAGCGATATGGTTTAATTTAGCTCACGTCAAAACTCAGCACCTTTTCGTATAGATACCTAACATCCATTGCAAGCCAATTTCATTCTTATTACTCTGGACAAACGATTCGTATAACTGAATTTACCACCCGGAGGGGCCGCCTGCGCGCATAGTAATAATGTAGGTACATTTTCGATACCTAAACGGGGAGTGACACGGACCTGGTATAAGCTATAAAAGTAACGCTTACCTAAACTCCGTGTCATCACATATGAGCGTGTCGCAGAGGCTTGGTTCCTCATCACTCTCATCCGGGCAGTCTCGTTGACGGTCACACAGCTGAGAGCGCTCCAGGCAAATCGTGCTGTTTTTGCAATGAAACTGATGCTCTTGGCATGGAACAACATCTAAAAATATAATTAACTATTGATATTTATTCAGAACAAAAAACCGACTTCAATTCCAGAAAAAGCTAAATTCAAACAAATTAGACGACATATTTTTTTAGTTATTTTTGTTTATAAAACAAACTACGCAACCAATTTCT
Source organism: Acrobasis repandana (assembly GCA_963576875.1). Lineage (NCBI taxonomy): Eukaryota > Metazoa > Arthropoda > Insecta > Lepidoptera > Pyralidae > Acrobasis > Acrobasis repandana. The sequence goes on from OY756238.1 coordinate 10,328,236, forward strand.
ATGGGACCACCTGAAAAGTACTCTTATACCCTTTCGAACAAGAAAATTATTATCTTAATCGGTTCAGGCGTCTTCAATTACTTGCGGAACATACATAAAAAAAACAAAAAAGATTCCGACGTATTGAAAACCTCCTCCTTTTTAAAGTCGGTTAAAATACATTTGGCTCATGCTCATATTTCAGAATAGGAAGAAAAACGATTGTCAAGAACGTCGACAAATCCTTGAAAAATATGGTACCTACGTATTTTATTTATTTTCTCTAACTAAGCAATAACGAGGAAGATATAGCGCGTTTTTATTTCGCATGACGTAACGATGTCGTACGTGTTTATGTTAATTTCTCCTATAATAAAAATAAACCAAAAAATATTACATCATTTTTGGATAATTGGGTAGTTTCCTGGGCCAAAAATAAATTATTTGATACTGTCAAGAGAATTAAACGGCACAAAAAAATTTCACTTGTTTCCTAATGCAGAAAAACGGATATTAAGAGCGCTATTTGACTCTAAGAAACTATGACGTCATAGTCCAATATTTCATACAAATCTCATAGAAAATGTTTGTTTTGACGTTTAGAAAAAAGTTTCTGATTTGACTTGTTGGAAACCAGCGGATTGAACTGACGGACTAAATGGAATTAGACTTTTCCAAACAAATTAAAATAAATCTAGAATGACTACAAATAGTAATCTCAAAAAAAACAACATTCAAAATTAAACTTAAAGCGACGTACATAAAGTTTATATTTCCATAACGCTTATGATGAAATACCTAACGTTCCGATAAATCGTACCTAAATTTGTAAGCGTCCCTTTCCCGTAAACTGACAGTGCAATAGAATAGAACGGGACACCTACAACTTAACGTATCTTTTTTGGTAACGGCTTTGCCATTTCGTAGGTATTCTAGATTGTTTATAATTTCTTTGGACTTGTCTGACCCAGTCCACAACCCCATTACTCATTCGTAAAAAAAACACATATATTACCTGAGTCTGATTTTTTCGTCGGTGTGCATATGTATTCTTTATCAATGCACTTTCCATTGCACGGTATTTGTCCAAAAGGACATTGGTCACTGTTGTGCTCGCTGTCGTCTCCAATATGATCTTTTGGTTGCACTGTAATAAACACATTATAAAAGAAAAATAATATCTTACAGAAGCCGCAGCCCAGAAAAAATATTTCCCAACATGCTTTTTAACTAACGACTTCCCAACTTGCTATGTTATTTTGCTATCAACTCAAAAATATTTGGAAATACAAAATTATCTTAAAAACAAATAATAAAATTGAAAATTAAGTCCGACAAAACTGTAGCTAAGATTCAACTCGACGTCAGCTTTCAAACAAAAAAATCCGCATCATAATTGGTATATTCGTTTAGGAGCTACGATGCCACAGACACATCAAAAATATAACACTCCTCTTTTTGCGTCGGGGGTAAATTTTAATATGTATTCATTTATTATTGAACTTTCTTTTTGAGTATAAAAACTATGATATTGAATGAACAATTTTTTTATTTCATAATTTTTTGATGGTCGTTTATTTTTAAAGGAGATAAAAATAGGTATTCTATTTCATAGCAGAAGAGGTTATTGTGTTAAAGCGAAACACGCAAAGAAAGCGTTATTGTGTCGACTTACTACAGTTTGAGATAAAATGGTTAGATATAGATGGAAGAGACCCATCTATTTATGATTTTGAAGGAGATGGGAAGACCTTTGCCCAGCAGTGGGCCGTGTTTATGATGTTTTTTTTGCCAACATATACTGGCCCACTGCTGGGCAAAGGTCTTCCCATCTCCTTACAGGATAGAAAATAATAATTACATTGAAGTGCAATGATGTGCCAGCAGAGACACACGAACAAAGTGCCTTCCCCTTAATAAATACTACTATTTTACTAAATACTACTACTTTATAAAGACAGTAATAAAAGTGCCAATGGACACATTCTTAGTCAATAACGTCTATACTTATTAGTCTAAATTTAGGCTAGATTGTAATATTAGCGTACTTGTTTATAGTAGGCACGTCAAGAATCTCCTTACCCTAGACTTTCCCATACAAACGTAGTCTACGTTTTACTTCGAAACGACATGTCAGATTTCGGTAAAAAATTGTAACTTTAAAGAAATTGCACATATGTAGGGTTATAATTGGTTTTCACAGTCAAAATATAAACTTGAAAGAAAATATAAGGGTTCAAAAGTTTTCCATACTAATGATATAATGCACTATATTCTTGAAAACTCTGATTTTGTCTTGGGTAAGGGGGGACTCTTAAAAAAGGAAAAAAAAACACTTACCGTTACAACCTTCCTCATCTTCACCAAACTTACAGTCCTTATTTTTATCACACCTCTTATTCTTAGGAACACAGTCATTGCTTTTATGACAGTAGAACTCGTGTTCAAACCTACAGGTCGCCAACTTCGTGCAGTTTCCGTTGACGAGGAGCAAAGAGGGGGGGCAGAGGCATTTGTAGCCCATTTGGAAGGGCTTGAAGGACTTCGGGGGGTGATTGTGGGGGGTCTGCACGCAGATGTGCGAGCAGGGGTTGGTTGTTAGGCAGGGGTGGTTCATGAGGGTGCTATTGGGGTTGGGGGTAGAGGCGGTGGCTTGGATGTGCAGTTGGGTGTTGTTCGGGAATATTGCTGAAAAAAAAAAAACTTTATTAAGTTTTTTTTATAATAAATAAATAAATATATAGGGAAAAATTACACAGATTGAGCCAGCCCCAAAGTAAGTTCGAGACTTGTGTTAAGGGATACTAAATCAACGATTCTATATTTTATAACAAATACATATAAAAATAGACATCCAAGACCCAGGTCAATCTTAAAAAAGATAATTTTCCATCTTGACCATACCGGGGATCGAACCCGGGACCTCCGGTGTGGCGGACTGGCGTGTTAACCACAAGGCCACGGAGGTCGTCAATTTTATCAGAAAATACTTGTATTCGATGGATCGATAACATTTTCATTAAATTAACTTTAGTGTGGAATGCCACATGCGTCGACACGTGGCTTTCCACACCCGGTTAAAAAATTTAAGAATTAAAACTAAAAATAATTAATTACAAATTGTGTAGTCTCCCTTCATCCCCTCAACACAATCAAAATATACTTAATTTGTTTTATGTGGATCTTACAATTTTAAGTATCGAATTTCTTTTTATTTTTACACGGAATTCGGCTCTATGGTTCATTATCACGAGACTTGGCATATACTAAAAAGAAGTAAAAAAAAAAACACTTTATTTATTTCATGATACCAAAAGGAGATAATAGTTGACCATAGAATGTAAATAAAATATGAAATGTAATAAAAATAAATTCAGTATGTTATTTATAAACAACACCGCAGCTTTAGGGTTGGATGTCATCTATCAGCACGGAATAGCACTTTCCTATGCTGCTATCCTTTTCTGTCGCTCAGAAGCGTCATTTGCTAGAGCGAGAGAGAGCGACGGAACGCTTCAGCACCGGCCGTGCTGCAGCGTTCTGTCAAGTTAAGGGTTAAGATTTGACGTTAGATCCTAAAGTTTAAAATGAACTTACAAAGCTCAATCCTCCTGACTCTATGCGTGATGTCGTGGACGTCCGCCCAGAACAGTCTCGGGGTGCGTCTGTCCGTCCAAAACACATATGTATCTGTCACCGATAGGCCCGTGATCGATGTTGACACGGATCTGAAGTTCTCGCGACCAGTTCCTGAAAGTTAACACATCTTATTTTTGTAATAAAGTTTTAAATTTAGACTTCAGTTTAGTTTTAGTAAGATTAAGAACTACTGTTACGTCACAGCCAACCGTTAGGTGATTCTCACATTGCCCCGCACTACGCAGCGTTCAAACTTTGCTTGTAAGTATCTCCGTTTGTATAAAAAACACGCACAGTCCAACACAGAAAATGCATCCAGAAAACGCTACATGCAACATGATGCGTGGCAGTGTAATAATCGCCGTTGATCTATTGCCGATCTATTGCCACAGCTATTGCGATCTACGAGCCGCGTAGCGACTACGATTCAGCTACGAACATTGGCCGCCTGTCTTTCTACTACAAGCTACGATTTTCTTACTACATGCTACGACTGCTACGAGCCATGTAGCAGCTACGAAAATTTGACACACTGCCACTGCGGCTGCGGCGTCGACCTGCCTGCCTGTCTAGTTCGAGATACGCTACGACTGCTACTACCACCACTTCAAGCTACGAGCGTCGTAGCTGCTGCTACGAGACATCCTTGGTCTGTGATTGACGCTATTCTGTAGCTGGGGATGCATTTTTGAAATCGTATGTTACATTACGAATGGTTTGCGCGAGCATTTCCGAAAAGGCGTATTTCTGAATCGGTCGTAGGTACGCGAAGGATTTGCACAAGTGGTCTTGAACTCTTGACCAGTCGTAATTTTGTCATTTGTAGCGTACAAATGTCAAAGAATCATTTCATACTGAATCCGTTCCGTATCATGCTACTTTTTAGGGTTCCGTACCCAAAAGGGTGCAAACGGGACCCTATTACTGAGACTCCGCTGTCTGTCCGTCTGTCATAGGGCTCTATCTCTTGAACCGTAATAGCTAGACACTTAATTTTTTTACCGATTATGTATTACTGTGCTATAACAACAAATACTGAAAATAAAAAAAGTTAAAAATTAAAGGGGGTCGTCATACAAAAAATGTGTTTTTTTCAGCGTTTTTTACTAGATCTTTATAATGGCTTTGACTAGATACTTAAAATTTTAACAGATTATGTATTACTATGGCCGCTATAACAACAAATACTAATAATAAAAATAAAAAAAAAATAAAGGGGTCGTCATACAAAAAACGTGCTTTTTTAGCGTTTTAAAACATTGTACGGAGGTACGGAACGTACGAGTCCAACTCGTACTTGCCCGTTCATTTTGTTTATTTATGTTGAAATGTTTTGAAAACCAACAGAAATAATGATATTTTCTGCGTAAAACAATATTACTTATCGCTGACATGAGGGTTTCACAAATATGATGCAATGCCTTCGGAACGCGAGCAGTGAGTTGGAAAAATACACGTTTTGCGTTTCGCTGACACCCTAAATAAAAAATAGCTCTCCCGCTCCCGTAGCATGGCACCGGTGACAGCGTTTATCGAGCGCTATCATCTATCGCTATCTTGCTCTACGTAATAATAACGAGCGGGATGGCACTAGACCATCGCGTCATACAAACATTATCTGGGCTTATACACAGTGCCATGCTGAAGGGGCTGGTCGTGTCAGACGCTGAGTTGTCGGCAAAATATGATATTAGTATTTAAGACCATTGTATACAATCATATTTAGGTGAATAAATGACTGATTACTGATAAAGCAGATAAATTATACTTTAGCGTATTTCCTTTATATTATTGTTTACCTTCAGGGCTCATGTAGTCTATGATGTTGTTGCCTTCATCCGACAAGTACACACTGTCCATATTGTGTGCATACCGCAAGCGAACACGTGGCCCTGAAACAGACAATGGCTGTAAAAACCACTTCTTCTTAATCTTCTTTATAGCCTATATAAGCCCATTGCTTTGCCCTTAATTACCACGCTGGGCAGACAGGGTGGTTTTCGAAGATATAATAAAGCCTTTGAGTGGTCACTGCTGTCCGATCCTGTTACCTATGCCTCCTTTAGTCGCCTCTTACGACACCCGTGGAAGAGGAAAGGGGTGCTAGTGAAATTTTATTTTACTCTGCCTTCACAACTCGGTTAAATGCCACTTACGGGCAAGAAATAAATGCGCGTGAAAAAAATATAAATCAGGGTTCTTAACTTTTTTTTGACGAGTCTCTTCTTCAGACACGTTGGTAGATTGGCCTTCTACTTTACTTTTACCACATAAAAATATATAAATCACATGGTTTCGACTTGATCATGGTCAATGGATATCTGGTAGTGCTTTCTCCCTAACTCTATACCACGGAAGAGCGGCGAGTTGTACCAAAGTCACGCTGAGTGGTCTCCATTTCGGTGTAAATAAGTCTAGTTTGAGTATGAGTAATTTAAGTACGAGCATAGGTATGGCACTTCATAGAAGCGGAGTATCATTTATGCCTACACTACTACAAACGAAACTATACATCCGTGCACACGTCAATGCGTGTGTGTTCGCCCGCTCTCGCACTGACACAAGGCGGGGACGGGGAACGGGGACGCATATTGCAAGGGACCTTAGGAGATTCCGTTCTGTATGAAATACTCTTACTAATTCGGTGGTACGAGTATATCAACTATTGTAAAAAATTTGCACCAAATAAATTGTTTTTCTTTCTTTTATTTTTTAAAAAGAGACTAATGCCTCCTAAATAACAGAATATTCCTGAATCCTACCTCTCAGGTCGGTCATGATGAGGTGCTTCCTGCCACTGCCGTCTAAGCCAATGCTGTCAATACGGATATCGGAAGAGAACTCGCTTTCGCGAATGGCCAACAACATTTTTCTAAAAAACAAATTTACACATTAAAATATTTTAGAACCTGCCTAACAAAAACTTTTCCGTATTTGATCTCCATTTGCTATTCTTATCCCTTCACCTGACGGGAGCATTAAAATTCAAATTGACTTGCGCCCAAGTTATTTTTTTAACTATTGTTAATTTGGCCCGATGGCGTTATATTGGCCCAACTGCAACACAGTGTCAGTGTGGTCATAACGACCAGACTATGTGACACCTCTCCTGCCCATCGTCCCCCACCAGCTGCACTAAGCGTGACCTGTGTGACGCTACAGACAACGCTGTGAAAGTGGCAACCTTCTGGAGGAAATAATTAACTACATTTTGAGCTTTCGACACGAGAAGAAGAAGATTATCGATCAAAGATTTAAACATTTTGATCAACTAATTTACGATATAGTCAATGTCTACAAAATATAAAATCATGACTGAAATATCCACGATATAGGTAGTTATCTAAATTGATAATAAAACACTTATTTTAATTAGGCACCTTACGAGGGCTGTTTGATAAGTACCCGTTTTCTAAATATATTAATATCACTGGCCGCCAATAAGTATGAGGCGGGAAAATTTAAAAAAATGGCATTCTTTTGTTTTTTTTCTCATTTGACAACGATTCAGTGAAGGCGTGAACTTAAAATTGTTAAAATGGAGAAAGAACAGTATCGGTCTGTAATTAGATTCTTATTTTTGGAAGGAAAAACATGTGATGAAATAAAAGTATGAATGCAAGCGGTTTACCATGAATGTGCTCCTTCTATGACAACCGTCAGATATTGGTATAACGAGTTTAAGCGGGGGAGAACAACCGTCTTTGATGAGGATCGCCCAGGCCGGCCAGTTGAGGTGACTACAGACGATATGGTTAAGAAAATTGAAAATATCGTTTTAGCCGACCGCCGAATTAAACTTCGAAAAATCGTTGATGCTGTAAATGTTTCAATCGAGAGGGTACAACACATATTAGAAGAAAAATTGGGTATGAAGAAAGTATCGGCGAGGTGGGTGCCGCGTTTACTCACGGAGGAGCAAAAACGGAACCGACTGACTACTTCGGAGCAGTGTTTGGCCGTGTTCAAACGTAACCCGAAGGAGTTTCTGCGTCGTTTCGTGACCGTGGACGAAACGTGGGCCCACCACTACTCCCCGGAAATGAAAGAACAGTCTAAGCAGTGGATTTTACCGGGTGAACCTGCTCCAAAGAAAGCAAAAACCGTCCCATCGGCTGGAAAGGTCATGGCGACTCTTAAGCGCGTCAGTTTACCCATAATCCGGCATGACGCAGAAGCTGACAGGAATCTCCATGTCTCGGAAGCGGTACAGCAAAGCCCTCTGGTTCGTCTTCAAGGATACCACTTCGATGAACCCCTTACCGGCGTCCAGGATGTAAATCGTGTCAGAAGCGTAATCTGTTGACGATAGATGGAAATTAATGCGATATTAGGCTTGAAACTAAAAAGATGGCAGAGAGAAGAGAGAAATGGAGGCATCTCCACTTAACTCCACCGACAAGAGCAAGCTCTTAAGTTAAAGAAGAAGAAGGCTTGAAACTACGTCAAGCGGACGCCCCGGACGGGTTCAGTCCGTCTTTGTCACAAGAGACGGCCTGAACCCGTCCGGAACTTGACGTAGTATCAAGCCTCAGGTGACGACCTCCGTGGCGTACCTATTGGTAACCACGCCAGTCCACCAGTCGAGAGGCAAAGAGATATTATGTTGTGTAAACTAGAGGACTAGAGGAGACACCACATATCACTGTTTTGTACCGTTTAATTGTAGCTATCTCCATAAACTTCACTTAGTCGCTTGGTAGCATAATTATGCCTAGTACTTTCAAAAGTTTTAAAGTCAAAACATGGTAAACATAATAAAAAATGCCTAGATGTGTGTTACAATATAGTAGGAATAATTCTAGGAATACAACTTTTCATATATTCTAAAATAGAATAGGAGCCAATGTTTGAGACAGCTGGTCTATATATTCTATGTGAATTCCCTTCATCATCCCTCCTTCCCGCGCAGATCGTAAAAGCCGATCAATGAATGGGCGAGAATCCGAATCATGTTAATAGGCAATGCGGCTAGCAACCCAACACTATTTGATTCTCAACTTAACGCCCACCATCATGTTAAATGTAGTCTTTCGGTCGTACGGCCCTGCCTACCCCGTTACGACTAAAGATAAGGTATCTGTGTCCTAAAGGGTATGTACATTCATCATCATCAGGTTTTTTTAACTTACTACCAGAACCATATATAAGCCAGTGCAGTCAGAGGATTTGGCTTACAAACTCCACCTTGGCCAGACGGGTTGGAGAGGTCTCATTGATGTTTACAAGCTTTGTTTAGCTTGTGTTTGTGTCCTCAGTCACGTTTTACGACATCCACGGGAAGACTTGGCCTATTCTACTCTGCCGGGAATCACACTTTATGTACTCACCATAGTCCATATCCACAACATCCTCCAAACCATTGAAGATGGAAGTGTGCGTGACTCCGAGAGTAAACTCCGTCATGTTGATGCTGCTGATTGTTTTGCGTTGACCGTCGTACACATACAGGGTATCTGAAAGAGAAGGTTATTCCCTTGGTATAATATAACAAAGTACTTATTCTCTACCCACGATGGCCCAAGTGACATAGCCACGTAAGCCACGATAAGTGTTACCACTTCTTGTTCTGTTCAGTAAATGTAAGAACTTTTTTTTTTAATTAATGGTTTGACGCTACTATTTAGCCAGGAACAAGTTAATAAAACGTGGGAAATTCTTTTTTCCTAACAAGTTACAATCAAAGGTTTGTGTAGGCCTTTAATTGCTTTAAGGGAGCTTCTGGCGACAAATCTATACGAGTCCACTGGTTTTCATAGCCGATTGAGTGGCGGTCGACGCCCGAAGACGCCCACACAGTCCGGGAAACAAATATCACTACAGCCGTACTATGACTGTCCACTTAAACTATTTCACATATTGTTCATCAGCATGAGCATATATGTACCAAACAACACCAATTTCATATTATAAAGTCCACTTAAATCAATTTGCAAAATAATTTAAAGAAAACCCCAACCGACTTAACTTCCCGCCAAAAACTCGTAAGAACTTTCTCAATTAGTTAATTAATATAAAATACTTACTAACTTAACTATTTCGTATATCGTGTGATTCATATGTTTCATTTTTAATTAATTTATATATAAAAAAAAATATAATTTCTTAATTGGTTTGTTAAAAATGCACTGCTCGGGTTATTCAATCATACACAGTGGCAAGGCAACTGATGACCTAGGGATAGGACCAAGAAAAAGATGGGCGGATGGTTTGACACATTTTGAGAAGTGGAGGGCAGATGTATGGAAAGACAGAGCGGAGGCTTTTACCCAACAATGGGACCTAACTGACTAAAAAATGTCCTTGGGTATCTAAATTAATAATTGAAGGAAAAATAGAACGAAAAAAAAGGAGTAGGGAAAACCCAGAAGATTTTTTTGATCAAATAAGAGAAAAAAATAATATGAAAACATATAAGGAGGACTTAGCTGAGGACATAGAATCATTAAAAGCACTCCACCGAAAAGATCGCGAAGAAGAGAAAGCAGTCCATGGAAAAACTGTACCATGTTAATTTTGACTCAAAGCTTTGGAGTCAAAAATCCAATAGACCAAAAAACTGCATATAAGTAAGTAAAGCTGAATCACCCAAAAACTAAGGTAGAGAGCAATCTAGGTTGTTTAAGCTAAAACGACTTATGTACCTCTAACGCTGTCGTATGCCATCGCTTGTACCCATCCGATGTTGAAGTGTGTGCCATGCGTCTCTGGGTTGCCGAGGCTGTTATGTTGCACTCTAGTAAAAGCTGCTCCTCCAGCTACCACCAGGTATTGTGGCCGGAAACCTTCCATATCTGAAATCAACATAATCTTAATTAAAAATGTACTTGACAAGACACTTGGCAAGTCATCAAGTCTTTTGTTTCTTACAACACTACACGATCGGCAAGGCGGCAACAAATAGCTTAGGAAGATCGAAGCCATTCTATCATCTCGTTTTTCCTTCTTCATGTTCTTGTTATACCCTTAGGGCTTGTGGCAATAAGCATTATGTATGGAGCTCCATACATAACTGGCACTGGCACCAACTGATTGTGGACACAGGTCCTTACACCTACGCCAGGCTATTCAATAGGAACTGCCTTATATTCAAAAAAGAGCCTTGATGGCGACTTATTACATTATATAATACTCGCGATTATCAATTATAGAGAGAGAAATCATCATCTTAGCCGGAAATAGACGCAGCACGCCTAAAAATTTACAAAAATATCTGATATAAAAACGGATTGCATGCAGTGTTATTATTTAGCAAGTCATCTAAATAAGGGATAGATAAACTCACGCTGACAAGTATATCCTTTGAGCTCCATGCCATCTGGACAAGCGCAAGTGAATGAGCTGTTGCTCTTGATGAGGCAGAGGTGGGAACAGTTGTGGTTAGTGCAAGGGTTGGTCGTTTGCGAGATCAAGATCGGATGGTAGATGTGCATGTCTGAAATAAACAGTACTTGTTAAATTAATCCAAATGAATTAAGCCAACTCAATCTGAAGTACAAGACCAGGATCCTAAATACTCGTATGCTGAGATTCCTATATATTCTAGAAACAACCCAACATTTTACTGACAATGTAAATATTAATAATCTTTCTTCTTCTTAGTTTACAGCCTACACAGTCCATTTATACAGGTCCCTGCTTAGGCTCCGTATATTTAATGTATTGTCAAAGACGGGATGTCAAAGATATCAGACAAACTCGGCTGCAAGACTAATGTATGGAATCAATAATTAAATTTTTAACAAAAAAAACAACTGACTTCAATTTTTTCCTTCAAGTTCTTCATCACATTTTAACCAAATTAAAATGGTACCAAAAAAAAAGATTCATCAAAATCGGTTCACAATTGGCGAAGATATTGCGTAATAAACATACATAAAAAAACATACACTCGAATTGATAACCTCCTCCTTTTTTGAAGTCGGTTAAAAACGATCTTTGCTGAGTGTACTATTTTACTTAAGAAGCTATTTTATTTGTCATAATGACAAAGTACTATATGTTAGGTCGCAGCTCGGTGCTGCGTTTGTAAAAAATATTAAACATAGTCTCAAGAGGTATTTACCTAACGAGCAATGTAACACATAATAAGCTGTACTATGCTAATAACCACAACAACCATGCGTATTTATTTACCTAATACCAAGGCAACTCTTGCTATAATTGATATTGCTTGAAAAGACTGGTCAACATAGCTATTTATATTTTTTTTCTTATAACAGTGCGTTATTATTTACAGTGCATTGTAAATTACTTATAAGTACTTCAAGTTGTTAAATGTAAGGCAGAGCCATTCCTACTCAACTGGTTCCTCTGAAAATCAGCGTCTTGGCCGCAAAAAGCCTCGACATAATGCTGACAGTAACCATTTTGGTAGCATTATTTGTTTTTTTATCATGTTCAATGTCATTTGTTATTTTTATGCTTCAAATAAAGATTTTCTATCTCAAAGTGTTTGTCTTTGCCTGAACATAACTAATGGGGTGATTTGCCCATGCGCAACTGGGCAGACGATTTGGTGATCGCAGAGTAGATGCAAAGAGGACGCTGCTGTCCGTTATCTGTTGTTTACGACACCCGTGAAAAGGGAATGGGGTAGGTCACTTCCCCATTCCCTTCTCACGTTGGGTAGTTTCCTGGGTCAAAAATAAATTATTTGATAAAACGTCACAATATATATCACTTGTCATTGATCACATCCATTTTGAACGTGATTTTAGATTTATTATTGCAAGAAAACGGATATTAAGCGTTATTTGACTCAAAAAAAACTATGACGTCACAGTCCGATATTTCATACAAATATCATAGAAAATGTTTTGTTTTGATGTCTAGAAAGAAGTGTCTGATTTGACTTGTTGGAAACTTTGGAAAGCGGATTGTATTTTACTCTGCTGTCACCACACTACCTACAGTCTTCTGTCACCACACTTCAGTCTTCTAGAGAAGCAATGCAGGCGCAATGTAATATTTTTTCATGGTTCATGTATGTATATGACTTACTTTATCTTTTTAATCAGCCATAACTTCGTAATGCCTTGCCTTGCTTTCAAAGATATAGATTTATACCCCATTCACCGTTAGAATTCTTACATAATCCCGAGCGACATACATTTTTGAAAATTTTTAAGTTGTGTTTTTCTTTTCAAATTTTTCTTTATTTTAAGAATGTTTTCTCACAAAGACTAGATAGTACAATACAACTAGCCGTTAATGCATTACTGTACACACTAAAAACCCTGTGATAAAATTCTTACCAAACACTGGAGCATCCAAGGCAGCAAGCTGCCGTCTGGCCTCTCCCCCGACCCTAAGTTTATCCATGGACTGAATAGATCTTGAAGTCCACTCGCTAAAGTAAATCGTATTCTCGAACACCGCGATGGCGTAGGGATGATAAAGCTGTTCCTCCAAAACTTGCTGTAAAGACGAAATGAAAATACTCTTAAGGTAATGGAAATATATATTTATTTTTATTTGTTTATTTAACTTCATACACAAATACAAGTGTAATAGCGGACTTAAATCCTAAGGCCTTATCTACCAGTCAACCAACCGGGTTATGTTGAAAAAGACAAGGGTAGTGCAAAAACTCAAAAAGAAATGGTGAAAAAAGAACCAAGTATACTTAAATATGTAATAATAAACCATAAACTATATACAAAAAATACACACTATTATTAAACTAAGACATACTACTCACATATACTACATACACTAAGAACTATCTGACAGTTGTTTAAGAAAATGTGCTTTCACCTGTTTTTTAAATGAAAAGCGGGTTTTAGCCTTCTGAACATCAACTGGTAAGGCGTTCCAGAGCTTTATAGCTTGGACAATTAACGAATGTGAATAGAACCCACTCCGGTGAACGAAGATCTCTGACATGGGTGTATACTTACCGCACCCCACTTTATCTCTCTCGCCTCAGAGGCTTGTAAATAAATAAGACTGTTGAAATTTTTACTGCAACTTACGTAGTGCTGCTTGTCATCTATTTTTACCGCCTGGACGGTGTGGTCGACGTAGTACAGCCTACCGCTAGGGGCGTCCACTGCGAGGCCAGTCGCAAATGTGGCCAGGCTGTCCACTAAGATTTCTGAGTGGGAACCATCCATTTGAGCCTGCATGATGACGGGTCGCCCGTGCCAGTCCGCCCAATACATTTTGCTGTAAATAAAAATCATATTTCCGTATTTATCACAAACCTGTTTTAGCGCGTTCCGTTCAATATTAAAAGCATCGTGTAAATGTGAATAAAATTTAAAGATCAGTCGTTAAATACCTACAGCGTACTCACCACAACAAAACGGTCAGGCCGAAAAGATGAATAGAACTTTTCGTACCTAAGTATGTACTAAAAGTAATTGAGCATTTATTTCTTTTTCTTACCCTTGTTTAACGTCCAGAGTAACGAATCGTGGACTCTTCGTATGTACTGGCAGGGTGGTGCAAATGGACCCATCAATTCGGCAGACGGATATAATAGCTCGTTCCGCGTCACTGAAGTAAATGTGGCCGCTTATCCAGTCCACTGCTACGTCTCCTGGATCTTCTAGACCTAAACCGACCAGGACCTGTGGGATTTCAATTGAAGCATATAAATAGCATAAAATCTAAATATTTATTTTTTTACTTAACGTGAGGGATATTTAACTTAGCAATCGAGTTTGAGAATAACTCAAAGAAATCAGAGTAAGGCAAAAGTGAATAGTAAAGTTAAAACATACAAATTTATCCTAATTAACTGGACTAAAGCTTAATCGTTTTTAAAAGGAAGTAAGCTTAAAGCTTGGTTTATACCAACCTCAGTAGTTTCTGCCACGTTGTCCAGTTGGGCCCTCATTATAGCCTGATGCCCTTGAGCCGTCTCCACCCAGTATAGATATTTCCCATCATAAGCTACGCCATGACCCTAGAAAAAATATCAAGAATATAATAATAAAATAGCTTGAATTCGCCAAGGATTAGCGTACCAGTGGTTTCACAACCAAGATTCGATGACCTAGGATCGTTCGAAGTAGAAAAGAAAAAGCTACAATCTACTTTGTAGTATAGTAGTGCGAGTCGGACTCGTACATGATGGATGACGTTAAAAAGTATTTTAAAAGTAAAATGTGGAATCTTTAAAACAAGTGGATGGCACTTTACCTGCTTGATTCCAGTGGCCACTGTGACCTTTTCACCCGTTCTTACCCTGACGTATCCAATCTCACTTTTAGTGGTGTAGAAAAGCATTGGTTCGGGTCCTAAAAATAAGAAATAAACAATAATTTCAAATGTTTACCGGTTAATCCAAGTGATAGTTGTCCAATCCCATATTCAATCCCATATTAAGTGCCTATATATAACTTTATTTATAACCTTATAACTGGATTTTTTTATAAGTCAACCTCTAAGTAAGTGGACCTGAAATGGCGCCTCCGAATGTTTTTGTTTTAATTTTTGTAGGTGGTGGCATATGAAATTTAGTTCTGCTTCTGACTCTTTCCCCAATATAACCATCAACTTAGATCCACTAACTTATTAGTGAACCTTTACAACAGCATGAATGTTTGCTCTGGTCCTTGTTGGTAAGTAGTATTCATCGAAAAAACATTAGATTTGAAATAAATTGCCGGGTGTAAGGCTTAACGTGGTGCCGTGACCAGGATTCTGTGACCAATCTGTACTAAACGATTTAGAAATAATACAGAACTGACCTGGAGCATGGCACAAGTACCCAATATCGTTTACTGTGTACCCTTCCTCACATTTACATTTGAAATGTGCCGGGAAATTGATGCACATATGGGAGCATTGGGGTATGGCTTTGGAACACTCATCCACGTCTTCGCAGGTGTGGGTAGTGTAGTTGTATTCCTCCATAGAGAGGTGTGGGCAGATGCAGGAGTAACCGGTGCGTTCTGGGACACAGACTGTGTCATTTGCAAGGCAGGGGCTGCTAGAGCATACAGTGTGCCCTGGAAGTAAAGGGAAAGTCTACAAGTACATCATAATGAGAGTCCTTTGTATACCTGAAAAGGAGAACTGATGAATTATTAGACCATATTGTAAAACTCTTACTAAGCAATTAAACAAACGACCACTGAGGAAAAACGCCGAAAGAAACTCATTAAGATGGTATTAGTCGCCTAGTCGCCAGCAGGGCTTTGCCAAATATCTGCACATTTAGAAAAGTAATAGTATTATACAAATTATAATAGATAATGTTTGCGAACGAGCGATCAAACTTAATTAACGAAATAAGAAATATAAGTCGTCAAAAAGCGAAGCCAAGCTAAACTGTCGCCCTTGGCGGTCCCCGTTTACAAGTTAACACGGATCAGGCTGAACTCAACCATACTCGAGGCAATCCAGCGACCCAACCCTTGTACGTTACTGAGGGGTCTATTGGGAGAAAAATTCCCATAAGACCTAGGTAGAACCAAAATGGTAGGTTACTAGAACTTAGGGTTACCATTTAGGAATTTGAAAAGTCCTGATGACAAAAAGCCTGACTATTCGATAAAAGTTCTGACTTTAAGTAAAAAAAGCAAACATTACCTAAGTAGGTAATAAAAAGTAAGGTACTAGAACTGAGTAGTGGTATGGACTATGGTAGAGTCTGGCCAAGGCTGTCCCTAAAAAACAGCGGCAAACTTTAAAAAATCTGTTTTTTCTCGCTCTTTATAAACAGATTTCTTCTTTATGAGACGTCAATAAAGGTTATTTGATATTACTACTTATAATATACAGTTTTATTACTCTAAAAATCTAATTTAAAAAAATATATACAAAAAATACGGACCAAGTCCGTATAAGAGTCTAAAAGTCCGGACATGTCTGGACCAATCCGTACGGATGGTAACCCTTACTATAACTTGCTCAGTATTCCATACTTACAGTCCTTACAGAAGGGCCCCTCATCGCTGCCATCTCGACAGTCCACCATCCCATCGCACATCATATGCCCAGGTAAACAGTATGACGAGTCTATGCAACGGTAGTCCTTAGGCATGTCTTTGCTGCCAATCCAGACCGCGAGGCAATTTTCCATGTTGAGGTATTCTAAGTGGGCGCGGCGATTCACTCCTGAAAGGTATGGAAGTAGTTTGACGACCTCCGTGGTGTAATAATGGTTAAGACGCTAGTCCGCCAATCTAGAGGTTCTGGGTTTGATCCCCAGCCAGGGCAAGTGTAAAATAAATAAATAAATAATAAATATATATACAAAGTGGAAGGGACATACCCGTAATACGAGTAAATCAAACCACGGGCTATACTAGAACACTAAAGTATAATTAAATTAAAATAACAGTCAAAAAACCAAAAAAAAATTCGACATTCCTATACAAATCGCCCGGGCGGCCACACACTTCTGTATGGAAATGCGAAAATTATTTTTGTTTTTTGGCTGTTATTTTAATTTCATTATACTATAATGGTCTAGTATAAACCGTGGTTTGATTTATTACGGATATGTTCCTTCCACGTTGTATAAGGACAAATCACACTGATTAAGCTAGCCTTGGCCTTTTTCAAATTTTCCTGGGTCTTGGGTGTTTATCTATATATGTTTTTATTATAAAATATAGTATCGTTGAGTTAGTATCCCATAACACAAGTTTAAAAAACTTACTTTGGGGCTAGCTCAATCAGTGTGATTAGTCCCTGTATATTTATTTATTTATCTTTGATAAACAGGTCGTTTTAACAGATACAATATCAGCCAAAACGCGTCGGAAGTTCGGCATAGTGTGTTGCTAGTAATGAAAAAAACATTACAGGCGTGCTTTTGCCGAACTTCAGCCGCGGAACTTCGGCATAGTGAGTTTAGATCCTTATCGGGACAGACAGAGTCAAGGGCATTTAGACCCAAAGCACAGAAAACAGTAAGAGTAACATTCAGAACGGAATCTCCTAAAGTACGCGCAATATGCGTCCCCGTTCCCCGTCCCCGCACCTCTCCCCCGTTCTTGTGCCGCCGTGCAGTGTGTGTTCGCCTGCTCTCGCCCGTCGATAAGTCGAGAATGGGGGAGAGGTGCGGGGACGGGGAACGGGGACGCATATTGCGCGGGACCTTAGGAGATTCCGTTCTGTACGTGACTCTTACTGTCTTCAGTTCCCAAATGCCACTTTTAGCGTGATGGTGGGCGTTAAGATGTGAAAACGGAATCAAAATAGTGATGGTTTGCTAGCGGCGCTGTAGGTTCACAGCTTACAATATTGAGGGTTTTTGAACTACCTATTACAATTTACTTAAAAAAAAATTCCATCACAGACACAATATCAAACTGCTATCCTCTTAAGGTGAATGTGACAATACCTACATAACTTGCACCTCCTTCTAAAATTTTCTTCTTCTCGGCATCACCAGTGGGTTGACTGGTAGATGAAGCCTATGGCTTTAAGTCCGCCTATTACGTTTGTAATAAAGTGAAATAAATAAAAATCAAAAGAATTTTTGGCTCGATAGAAAAAATTCACAAACATACCTCCAAAACCTAAAACCTTTAAAAAACTTACTTAAACAATTACCTTTTTTGACCTTTTTACATGAAAATGATACCAAAAAATGTAGAATTTAAATTAATCTAAATTACGTAATTAATATAATTTTCATGTAAAGAGGTAATTGTTTAAATATTGTTTAAAGAGGTAAGTTTTTAAAGGTAAATTTAGGCAAATTTAGAGGTAAGTAGATTGTTTTTTTTTATCGAGTCAAAAATACCCAATCATGTTTTGAATATTGTGTGTGTCTGTAGAAAAGCCTTAAGATAGCAATATAATTTTTTTTTTAAATAAATTGTTAGTGGGTAGTTAAATTATTTATAGCAATTTTTCAAAAACACTAACAATATTGTGAGCTGTGAACATTGGCTTTTACGATCTGCTCGGGAGAGAAGCAGCTGGTACATTCTACGTTTTTTCTTTTCTCCCAGACCAGCATGAAAAAAAATTTTAATAAACAAGGTCATTTTTACCCGACTTCAAAAAAAGGAGGAGGTTATCAATTCGTCGGAATCTGTTTTTTTATGTATGTTGTTTGTTTTTCGTGTGTGTAAGTGGCCAACACTGTATTTTTATGTATGATTCCCGATTACTCAAAGACGCTTAGATTTATTTAAAAAAAAAAATTGTTTGCAATTGTATACTTTCCAGCACCTACAGTCTACACACTTAATTTCCACTACAGGTGGTCCCATAGAAATTTACTTATAGTTACTGGTTTTTACACAGAGCGACTACCGTACGACCTCCGTAAAGGGTAGACCAGATTGATCAGAACCAATCCTAGGATACGTTTAAACAAACGCTAGATTTCGCTTCGAAAGGTCCCAGCTTTACGTGCCTTTCGAAGCACGGAACCATCTTTCTTTTCGAATAATCAGGTTATTCAAGCCTGCAAGATCTTAACCAGACTGAAAACCAATTTTCACAAAGTATGCTTCCCAGTAGGATTGAACCCACGACCTCCTGATAACAAGGCAAACGCCTTGACCACTGGACCCCGGAGGCAGTTTTGTTAATACGTAGGTACAATTCTTTTTCATTTCATTTATTACCATTTTATTATATTACTTAAACAGTTTTAACACCAATACATAATACGAGAAAATTGAATGAAAATGAAAAAAATACTTACTGCATGACTCTTGCGTCTCATCAGTCTTGTCGAAGCAGTCATAGACACCGTCGCAGGTCCATATGTTCGAGATGCACTTGGTTTTGTCGCAGAGGAAGCCTCTACAATTGTCCTGCAAATATAGTTTTACATGTACAGTCCAGCATACAATACATCATCATCATTCGAAGTCTTGGAGTGCTATTTTTCAATGAGGCAGTCAGCGAAACACAAAACGAGTATTTTTCCAACTCACCGCTAGCGTTGCGAGTTGCGACGAATTGCATCGTATTAAAACCAAAGAGCAAAAAAGGATGTACCCTCAAGATGTACCTTTGATTGAAACCGTCGTGTCACCGATAAGTGATATTGTTTTACGCAGAAAATATCATAAATTAGTCAATGGTTATCTTAACATTTCAAGATAAAAAGCAGCGTGAAACGGAACGGTTTCTCCATGAAAAGTTTCTTTGACATTTGTAGCGTACAAAATTACGAGTGGCTAAGACCACTCATGTAAATCATTCGCAAACGATCAGTTCAAAAACGCGCCCATTTGGAATCAGTCGCGCAAATCATCCGGGATATTTAAAAAATAGCACTCTAGAACCTCCCACTGCTCAAAATAGGCCTCTCTCTCAATGACTGTTTATTTTTCGTGTGTATAAGGTAGCTTATATATGTATATTGTAGTACACGTACACATATTACTGTGTAGTAGTACTTACTACCAGGCCTGTGTCATTCCCCGTTTAGGTATCGAAAATATACCTACATTATTACTATGCGCGCAGCGGCCCCTCGGAGTGGTAAATTCGCCTGCAATGGATGTCTAGGTATCTTAACGAAATGGTGCTGAGTTCTGACGTGAGCTTAAATAAACCATATCGCTAACCACATTAAGAAGATATTTCTTTGAATTTCTTTGCTGTATGAGACTTCTGTACATGAGTACTGGTAAATATTCTGTGTTAGTACTAAGGACAGTGACTTTATTTACGAACGGTTTTTGGACGATCCGTAACTTCAGCAGCAGCCGTGCAGTTGACTTCGTCGCTCCCGTCGTCACAGTCTGTCACGTTGTTGCAGAGCCAGGGGTTGGGGATACACTTCTTTTTATCAGTGCACAGAAAGTGGGACGTCGCGTTGCAGTAGCTCGGGTCTGGCGCGTGATTGGCTGAAATAAATTATAACGTTGTTATTCACGTGTCTTTTACGGGATAGTCAGGAACTACTGCGCCATCGTGGTCCACAAGTGGAACTGCTGTGCTGGGCCTGCATTGTGATCTTTGAATTTTGTTGTATAATATATATTTTTTACTAGCCTATAGTGACCCATTGTTGGATAAATGCCTCCCCCTCCAGCCTTACATATATCTCTGTTAGTGGTGACAGTTCTCCAGTCCTACTCCAAGTCTTCCCGTGGATGTCGTAGAAGGCGACTTAGGAAACACAAGCTAAACAAAGCTAAAAACATCAAGGAGACCTCTCCAACCCGTCAGGCCAACGTGGAGGGTGTAGGTCAAATCCTCTGGCTGCTCTGGTAGTACAGAGAGGTTCGAACTCCTGCAGTGGAGACAAAAAAGAAAAGACTGGTTGCCCAATAGTGGGTACCTGAAAGCTGTTGATTATGATGATGTGGTCACCAAACCCAGGGCTGACGCTGCGCCGTCCGCGTGAATAAGCTGTACTCGGTACCTCGGTACTTACGACAGAAGACCTTGTCGCTGCCGTTTGGTCACCAATCTGCGTGTGAACGCCGCTCAGGTTGCTTAACGTGCATAAACTGTAGTCGGTACTCACTACAGAAGTCCTCATCGCTCGCATCGGCACAGTCCAAGATCCCGTCGCAGTACTTCTCCTGAAGTATACATTTGCCGTCCAGACATAAGAACTTGTCTTCTCCGAGACAGGACTGCTCGTAGCCTTGCAGCTCATCAGCAAACTGCGCGTGACTTGACACCAGCCACCACAGCAGGATGAGGAGGACGGCCATACTGTAAACAAATACTTTTTAACCGACTTCGAGGGTAGTTTCCTGCCTGGGTCAAAAATAAATTATTTGGTATTGTAATGAGAATAAAACGTCACAAAATAATGTTTACTTGTCATTGATCGTCCACTTTGAACGAGATTTTAAGATTTATTAATACAGAAAAATGGATATTAAGGGCGCTATTTGACTTCAAGAAACTATTACATCACAGTCCGATATTTCATACAAATCTCATAGAAGATGTTTGTTTTGACGTTAAGAAAAAAGTATCTGATTTGACTTGTTGAAAACTATTCGATTCGACTGTACCTATGTTTTTAAAGTGAAAACCGCGTTGGGCATTTTTTAAGATAGGAAATACCGCTGAATTCGCGACACTGTTACCGTGTAATGTAACCGACACTACCTTGGTCAAGTTTTCACTTCTGCCGGCACTCCCGGAGTGCCACTGTTTTATTTTTTGTATATTTGTTCGCGATATTCGCCAATTATAAACCGATTTCGATGATTCTTTTTTTATTTGAAAGCCTGTACTACCAAATTGGTCCCGTATTCATTTGGTAAAGTAAAGATATGATGAAGAACTTTGGAGTTATGGAAGAAACTCTTTAGTCCTTAGTCTTAGGATTTTCAAAATTTCTTTGTATTGTAGCGACATAATGCAAGATTGCACTTTTGTGAAGCGACTGGCGGACGTGCCCCCCCGCGCATCCAGTCGTCGTTGCCCGGTCGCTCGACCATAACATGTGCGTGGTAAAATAAACTTATTGAATGCGACCCGGCTGTTTACCTCATCTACTCCCCTAATCACCAGTACCCCGACAGTATTACATTAACACTCCACCCATTTCAAAAATATTATATGTTACCTTTTGAAGATTAGGGATAAGTCCGCCTTTGCACAAGTTATTTCTTTTTCTCTTTGTATTAAATAATGTACATTAATTGTAATTTTATTTACTTTGGGGCTAGCTTAATCAGTGTGATTTGTCCCTATATATTTATATTTAATTTTTGTGCAATAAAGAAATTAAACAAACAAATTCCAATGAAGTCAGTTGATTATTTAGTTTAAAAAAAAATTAATATGTTTGTTCTTTTTCATGTGTGTAAGTGGCCAACACTTGTGTCAGATTTTTCAAGCTACCTACAGGCAATTGATATAGCTTGACGACTGCCATACAATGATGACAGCCGGGACCAACGGCTTAACGTGCCTTCCGAAGCACGGAGTAGCTCGTAATTTTTTTATACCACTTGTGGTCACCCATCCAAGTGCAGACCACATCCGGTGTCACTTAAATTGCGATGTAATTTTACTAAAACGGGCATTTTCTTCTAAAAAAAAGCTTATAAGTAAGTACTTTATAAACATTAATGACGTTTCCAGCCTTTACGGCATAGACAGCAGTGCCTGGGGCTATTAGACTGTGTATTAGACCACAAATCACTTTAGGATTATGGTGAGTGCTGGTAGAAAACGGAAATAAAGAATTAAAAGTTAGTTGCTAGTTAGAAGGCACATCCCGCAATTACAATGATTCAGATTCTCGCCCATGCGCTCTATCGGCTTTTACAATCTGCATGCGCACGAGAGAAGCAGCTGATACATTCTGGGTTTTTTTCTTTTCTCCCAGATCAGCAATAGTTGATAGCCCACTATTTGATATTATTTAGGTATCTTCTAGAGTCAGATTCAAGATTATCCTTGATGACGCGACACGACGCGCTAGACCGCATGACATGACGAAGACGCTTTCGTTAAAAAATGTTGAGTAAGCATCAGAAGCAGTATATGGATATGTAGTTTTGTAAAAATCAACGATTATTAAATAAACTTACCTATAAATAGTATTTAATTTTCATGTGCACACTTAAAATATTCACCGTTCACGTAGCCAAAGAATAAAAAGGAGTAAGCGAATTCTCCTCTGCCAGGCAGGAAATATTTTTCTACCCTCATTATTGTAACAATTCGCTATTGACAAAAAATTGTGGAAAGCTCTAGAAAATAATTAAAACTTTAGAATTTTATTATTTTGTTTCATAAATTTGAATTCACGTGGAATATACCTATATCTTATCACATAAATAATATTTTCAAAAAACGTGACAATATTATTTATGAGACTAGTAGTTCTTAAAATAAAGTACTGGCAATTAATAAAAAAACAAAATGTCAAAAATGCTTAATGCTGGCAATCAGTCGGTAATCTGTCAAAATTCTAAAGAGGTCATAGTCCAACTTTCAATTAGTTTTCATCAAGTTTTAACTCATAGGTCCTATTTTAATAAATAGGATTTACTGTTTTAGTTAAAGTTTTAGTGGCCAGTTATATTTTTTGATACGAAAACCCAGCCATGGCTTCCCAAGTAGCTAAAACTTTCCTAAAAGCGCATTCCACAACCGCTAAGTTTGGTAAGCAGTTTTCTCATTTATTACTGTTTATTTAATGCTTTTAACTTTTAAAGTTTCTAAATAATTCAATAAAACATACTTCAAGACAGTATCAAACCAGAAAACATGTGAAACATTGATAAAATCAACTTCTGTTTAAATTAAGAAATGTCCATAATTTTCAAGTAAACTTTGGACTTCTGTTGAGTTGGCATTGATACAAATATTTATAAATTAAATGGATCTCTTCCAATATTGTACAATAATTTACCACCTACAAGTAATAAGCATATGACTTACATAAGATTACATTGAAAAACAACAAAAATAGATTACTGTACATAACCCCCAAATGTACCCAAATATTTAAATGTTATTTGTTTCGGTTTGTGTTTTATTTTATTATCCCAAAAGATCTCCAATGTATCATCCTTTTTAATACTAATAAAAACATCATTTAAAAGTCAATCATTCATATTGTACGCTAAGATTTAATAGAATAGCAATATTTTTGTTGCAGTAACTTGACAATTTTTTATTATTTGATGAATTTATTAGGAATTTATTATTCTATATCTTAACACTTCGCCTGCTGAAAAATGTACCGTGTGTGTTTTGCGAAAATGAAAACACATACGGTGCGTTTTCAGCAGGCGAAGTGTTAAAACCCAAATTGGAATCAGGTTTCCCTCATTGACTAAAATAATATTTGTTTTGTGAATTCTCAATTATTATTTTATTAAATAGTTTTTTTTTTGTTCTGGCGACCTCCGTGGTGTAATGGTCAACACGCTAGTCCTCCAATCAGTAGGCTCTGGGTTCGATCCCCAGCCAGGACAAGTTGGAAAATGGCCTTTTTCAAATTGTCCAGGGTCTTGGGTGTTATAATAATATGTATTTATTGTAAAATATAGTATTGTTGAGTTAGTATCCCATAACAAGTTTAAAACTTACTTTGGGGCTACCAATCAGTTTGATTTGTCCTTATATTTATTTATTTATTAATTATTTATTTAAGTTGATATTAAATGAGTTGCCATAATAATTATCAAAATGTCCTGTTAGTGCTTTTAATCAAATATGTTCTATACAGACTCTGCAAGACGCGCCCTTAGTGTTGGGGCAGCCCTCCAGCAAAAGAAGACCCTTCCAGACCGCACGGGCAAGAACATCGTGCTTGTTGATGGAGTCCGAACCCCGTTCCTGTTATCCTTCACGGACTATCAGAAGATGATGCCCCATGAGTTGGCAAGACACTCTCTATTGTAAGTTCTTTAATAGTGAAAAAGTTTAATACTTATTCCGAATACTTAAATTTTTAGTTTCACAGCACATTTTGATTAGTCGTTTTCTTACATAAGTAAGAAATGCCATATCACCACTGCACGGCAAGTACTTAACACATTGTTGGACACTAGGCCAGACAATAGAAATAACAA
Source organism: Acrobasis repandana (assembly GCA_963576875.1). Classification (NCBI taxonomy): domain Eukaryota; kingdom Metazoa; phylum Arthropoda; class Insecta; order Lepidoptera; family Pyralidae; genus Acrobasis; species Acrobasis repandana. Next base: position 10,353,294 of record OY756238.1, read on the forward strand.
TAGATTTACGTCTATAGGCGTATTGTGACAATGTGTTAAATCCCAAAAATACAGGGTCACTATAACCATGCCATTCAGGAACCACTTTATACAGGAACTTTATTACACATTTGGGGTGTGAGTGTTCCGTAACACATGCTACTAGTCAAAAAGAAAACATACCCTGTGCCTTGTGTAATTTTTTAACAAGCTAGTGAAGTTTCAGAATCAAGGGTATATCTGTCTGTTTGTACTCGATTTACTCTGAAATTACTGAGCCGATTTTATTGCGGTTTTTGCTAATTTATAGAGTATTTCTCCGAGACCCTTTATGTATATCACAGCCATTAGTATTACAATAAGAATATAGATTTTTATGCTGGCACCAGGCCAGCAGAATTTCCTCATTCTTATACCTAGGTAACTGAGATTGCTACTAATCAGTGGCGGCCACAGATCTGTACCTATATATGTGGCAGCCTGTATTTATCAGCTGACCTTTCTATTCATGTCTATTCAGTCATATGTTGCCTGCCACAATGCATATATAATATATAACATACGCGATGGCGCTGACAGTATCCTACATCTCAATATGAGAGTTCTGATTGCAACTTAACATATATACGACCTCCGACGACACACCGTTGGAGCCGCAGTTCTCCAGACTAAATCTTCCTTTTGTGGCTGTCGAGCATATCAACTCGCTCCCATATCTGACTACCCGGCCAACTATTCTGGGCCTTAGGGGAACTCGACCAACTATAATTCTAAATATACTTCCCATCACCAGGGGTCTTCTCCAAAAGACGGGCATTGACAAAGAGCTAATCGACTACATCGTGTACGGCACGGTGATCCAGGAAGTGAAGACGTCGAACATCGGGCGCGAGGCGGCCCTGGCGGCCGGCTTCAGCGACCGCACGCCCGCGCACACCGTCACCATGGCTTGCATCTCCTCCAACCAGGCCATCACTACTGGTAACTACTTTTTTTCTATCAATTTTTTTCCGAGCCTTCAGTTCACTTGGTGTAACCATGCCAGCTTTATAGGGGATTTCGATTAGATAATTTCTAGTTTCTGTACGTCACAGCTTGGTAACCACTTGATTAAAACTATTCCTATAACCCCTAGGTGTTAACTTCACAAGCAAGAGAATCGCGACGATATATCCGTAATTCCATACTGCCTTTATGAACCAATCTCCTCACGGCGATATCGTCGAAGCATGAACCAATCTCCACCCGGCGATATCGTCGCGGCAAGTTGATGTATTGACTTATGTCAACTCGTTGCGATTGTGTGTAAAACCAGTAACTTCGTCAAGTCACCTAGGTTTGGTAGCGGACCCCGGGCTCTGAAGCGTTACCGCTGAGGATGCAACCGGGAATACGGGAGGACGATGATGACGATGAACTTGTCGTGATTCTCTTGCCCGTGGAGACAACAGAATGGAATGGAATTCTAAATCAGTCCCACTTAAGGTGAAATGGTAGCATAAGTGGCGCCCTCATTTGAAATAAATAGCTTGAAGGTCTTTTTAGACATTGATACAAATCAAATTTTTAAATATCACCATATTTAGTTTTAAACAATTTATTTCAAATGAGGGCGCCACTTATTCTACCACTTCACCTTAAGGCCTGCGTACTCGAGGGACTTGGGCCACGAAGTACAAAAATTCCTCAATCGTTAAAAAATGACTGTCGAGGACTTGCCATGGACTCAATGCACAGCGGGCGGGCATTTGTCCTACTACAAATATACCTACCCTATAAATATTTCAGCGGACACAAGTCCGCCATTTGCGGTGCTCTGCACACTTCATCACCAGGTCTTTTTAAGTCTCCACTGCATGACCCTCTCTGTACTACCAGAATTGACCAGAATAGCCATGTAATTGGCTACACTCTCCATGCTAGCCAGACGGGTTGGAGAGGTCTCATTGATGTTTATAAGCTTTGTTTAGCTTGTATTTCCTAAGTCGCCTTCTACGACATTCACAGACAAGGCGGATTGGTCCTATTCTACTCTGCCGGACACCACACGGCTTCTTGACGACGTTTTCTTGTCAGTTAAATATATCTTTTAGTCATGTAAATACTTAATCTTTCTTTCTTCTTTATTTATACTTGTTATTTTGTATATCACTGGCCACTGTGTTCTTGCTTCTTACTATTTCCTTGATCTTCTCGTTTCTACTTTACTTCTACTTGTGGAGACTTCTTAATGGCTTTCTATTTTTATGTAATTTGTATTATAACTGTAAGTCTTCCTAAAATGTAATAAATAAATTAACGTGTCTCTTACAGGTATCGGCATGATCGCCGCTGGTGTGTACGACATCATAGTGGCTGGAGGAGTGGAGTTCATGTCTGATGTGCCCATCCGGCACTCCCGCAAGATGCGCTCTCTGCTGCTGAGGCTCAACCGCGCCAAGACCCCGGCTCAGAGGCTGTCCCTCATCGCCAGCATCAGGCCTGACTTCTTTGCTCCTGAGGTAAATTTAGGAATAGGGTATTTGACTGTGTTTGTTTTTGGACAATATTTTTTTCATGAAACAACAAATAATAGAAAAAAATAAATCTTTTCTCTGAAAACCGCAAGAAAATTTGTTATTAAATGAAAAAGCAATTAGCATTTCAAATATTAATTTAAAGGTGGGTGCGTGGCCAGAACATCTCGCCATTTCTTTTGTACGCGCGAAACCAGTGACGTCACATGACTATATATTTGCATCCTTTTTCTGTTACTTGACAGTTTTCCTTTTCACCAGATTTGAAAGCCTTGTAAGTTTATGTACTTATTTTTAGTGGATTAAATAAAAATATGTTTGTTTTAGGATTAAGTTACTTTTTTTATATATACTTTGAATAATATAATTAATTGTCAAATACCGTATTCTTAGAGTCCTAGCTTTAGGTAATGACTTAGATCCGCCTTATTGTTAACCCAAGAGTGATACTAGCTAGATAATTATTTAAAAAAACTTTGTTGCCATTCTCCAGCTGCCAGCAGTAGCGGAGTTCTCCAGCGGGGAGACCATGGGGCACAGCGCGGACCGCCTGGCCGCGGCCTTCGGGGCCAGCCGCCAGGAGCAGGACGAGTACTCCCTGCGCTCGCACACCATGGCTGCGAAGGCCCAGCAAGCTGGCTACTTCACCGACCTCATCCCGGTCAAGGGTGAGTGCGGCATACTCCTCCGCAACGGAGCCAACAGCAAACTACTCGTGTAGCTTTTTTCTTTCTCTAAATCAATATTGAAATAAAAAATGGGGAAAAAAACCACGTGAGCGGGACTTGCACTCGCGACTTGGTCTAAATACGACATTGTCACAGAAGACAGTAAGAGTATACAGAACTGAACCTCCTAAGGTACGCGCAATATGCGTACCCGTTCCCCGCACCCGCACCTCTCCCCCGCTCTCACCTTGTCTCAGGCGAGAGCGGGCGAACACACTGCACGGCGCACGCGGCCGCACAAGAACGGGGGGAGGTTCCGTTCTGTATACTCTTACTGTCTTCTGTGACATTGTTTGACTAGGACCGGGGAGGGGGTCAAAAATTCGTGTAACGTAATTAATTCCATTTAATTTTCATTTAATTTATTTATTACAACAAACTTCTACATTGTCATAACATTTTCCTACCAATGCGACAATATAAGATAAAAACTATTTACTTACAACTAATACATTTCTCTGCAATGTTTGCGAATTTTGCCAGCGAACATGATAATAAATCTAACTCTGGATACTCTTCGTTTATCTCATTTAACAAACGAATGCCTTTAGGCAGCTTGAAAAATCTGACACCAGTGTTGGCCACTTACACACACGTTAAACAAACAAACGAAGAGCCCTAGTTCTTCCTCGCGGCACCACGAATAACTCATGCCTGCGTGCGCGGAGATAGTTGTCAGGTACGTACAACTCCAAACGTGACAGTAATCTAGGATTAAATATTACACCTCTTAAAACTTTAAATAAATAAATCAATAAAAACATTTCCCTCCTCACTTCTAACTTAAAGTATTCACTTAAAGTAATGGATGGCCCCTTATGTTTGTGTCCAGTGGACGGGCGCGACGGGCTGGTGGACAAGGACAACGGCATCCGCGTGTCCACCCCGGAGCAGCTCGCCAAGCTGAAGCCCGCCTTCATCAAGCCGCACGGGACCGTCACCGCTGCCAACGCCTCCTTCTTGGTAACTATTATTTGTATGACCTATCGTCTTATACATTTTTGCAAGCAATTAATACCTATATAGGAAACAATAATTGAACATACGTTATAAGCAACATCTTCAGAGGGGCGAAATCTAAATATCAGTGGCGTAGCGTGGGCTTTCGCCGCCCGGAGCCGATTGGAAATCTGCCGCCCACACACCACCCGTATGACCTTTAATTTTATAAATTATTTCGATATTTCGTCACCTAAACTGTGCCACCACAAATTTCTGGTGATGGGGGAGGGGGGGGGTGCTAGGAATCTTTAAATTTGCCGCCCCATTGTGATCTACCTTGTCGCCCGGAGCCATGCCCCCCCTAGCTACGCCACTGCTAAATTAGGCGTTCCAGTTACTTTTCTGACGACGGGGCAGCAATGGCTGGTTAACACATTTGGCGCCCGGCGCCCGTAGGCTAATCATATTTCGCCGCCTCCTTACCGCGCGCCCCTAGACTTTTAGCTTACTTGGGGCAACGGCGGGTGCAAATAGGGGTCACTAAGTTTGCCTCTAACCACGGAATGGTAGGAAGGGGTTCAAATATCGACCCATCTAGCTCTTGGACGACCCATTCTACGCTAACCATTCCACCACCACCTTGTCAGCACTCTATCATCTTTACACCTCGTCTTGCCAGATTACAAGTAATAATTTTTAGTCCCACTTCGTTTTTCTTAACAATTAGCAAAATAAAAATTTGCCTCAAATCTCAGGTTGCAGTTCCTCATTCATAAAACCGTTTTATTAGACTGCAAAATTAAACAATTGTTTTGTTAACAGACTGACGGTGCTTCGGCGTGCCTGATAATGTCTGAGGCCAAGGCCAAGGAGCTGGGCCTCAAGCCTAAGGCCTACCTCAGGGACTTCACTTACGTCGCTCAGGTAAGTAATGCAACATTGAATTTCTTACCACTTAAATGTTTTTTTTATAATAGACTATTATGTCTAACAAACATGGCAACAATAATAATAAAAAGTGGTACTTTATTTAGCCAAAAATTTAAAAAATCTGGAAACTTCTTTATCCATTAGATTTTTTTTTTTTTTAATTTTTATTAATGTTTGTTTTGAGTCGATCAGATTTTTTTAAGATTCTTTTTTTAATTCTTTCAACATGGAATTTGGTTCTATGGTTCATTGTCACAAAAAATTATAATAAAAAAAATATTAAAAGTAACAAATATAATTAATTTAAAAAAAACTTTGTAAAAATACATAGTGTTGCCAATAGGCAACACTATGTATTTTTAAGGGTTAAATCTACTGTTATAGCTCGGTCAGGAGTGCTTTTTTTTACTGCAGGACTCAGCGAAACACAAAACATGTAGTTTTCCAACTCACCGCTCGCGTTCCGACGCATTGGATCGTATTTTTGAAACCGTCGTGTCAGCGATAAGTATATTTGTTACGCAGAAAATATCATAAATTTGTCAACGGCTAGCTAAACATTTCAATAACCAGTAGATTCGGAGCAAATTGGCTGTGACAGACCGACGGAGACGGACGGACAGACAGACAGACAGACGCACATATAAACCACTATAAGGGTTCTGTTTTTTAATTTTTTATACGGAACCCTAAAAATAAAAAAAGCAACGTGAAATGGAACGGATTCTTCATGGAAGGTTTCTTTGACATTTATACGCTACAAATGTCAAAATTACAAATCAATTACAATTGCAAATCCTTCGCATAAGATACGATCAATTCATAAATGCGCCCGTTTGGACACACTCGCGCAAATCATTCGTAATGTGAGTCCCTGAATGAAAAATAGCACTCCTGGAACAATGTATGGTACCGATATAGTAAAGTGCCTGCTTACAGGATCCCGTGGACCAGCTCCTGCTGGGCCCCGCGTACGGCATCCCCAAGGTTTTGGACAAAGCCGGCCTCTCCGTCGGAGACATCGACACCTGGGAGATCCACGAGGCCTTCGCTGTAAGTATCATCATCCTCCCGTATTCCCGGTTGCATCCCCAGCGGTGTTGCTTCAGAGCCCGGGGTCCGCTACCTACCCTAGGGGATTCGACGAGGTTACTAGTTTTACACAGCGCGACTGCAGCCTGACCTCCGCAACCCAAAGGGTAGACCAGAACCAATCCTAGGATAGGTTTGTTTTGTTAACAAAAGCTAGATGGCGTTCGGGACTCACAGCTTTGCGTCCCTTCCGAAGCACGGAATCATCTTTTCGGATAATCAGGTGCAGATACATTATCACGAATTAGTCACGTGATCTAGTTACTATGAGGTGATTTTTTTTTCGTATTTCGATATACCTATGTACATAGTGGAAAAAGTTGTTAATAAAAAAGAGTGAATTATTACCCCTTAAAATATTTGTTCTTAATTAAAAATAAGCTTGTATATTTTTTTAACCTTATATGATTTTGATAATCCTGTTTTTCTCATTTTATCGTATTGGTGTTAATTGTAAATGAAAAAAAAATAAAGATGTTTTTCACAGGGTCAAATCTTGAGCAACTTGAAAGCGATGGACTCCGACTGGTTCGCGCAGACTTATCTTGGCCGTAAGTCTAAGGTGTGTATCTTAGTAACCAATATTTATTTATTATTCTTATTTATTTATTTCATACACATAACTAACTTTACGGCGCATACTCCACCGACAAGAGCCACTAAGCTCTTAGATAAGAAGAAGAAGAACTAACTTTACAGGATAACTTCTCCAGCGATAGAAGGGAACACACATAAAATATCACATAATACACAAATTAACTAGTACTATAGTTATCTACATAACTAATAATTAGAGATCGGATAGTCGGATGCATATTAATATATATTTGACGACCTCCGTGGCGTAATGGTTAACACGCTAGACCGCTAGTCCGGAGCTATACACTTCAATTTGAATTTCCCAGGATAACGGGATTTTTTCAATAAAAAAGTGCTTTCCGTAATAGCCAACATCTCAACTTTTAAGTACATATGCATCCGTATAACCGAACTCTACTAAATAATAGAGTTAGTTTTGTAATAAATAAAAAGCGGCCAAGTGCGAGTCGGACTCGCCCATAAAGGGTTCCGTAGCAGCAACTATAAATTAAATATAAAAGTTCTAAAGGTAAATTGCGGTTTACGATTTATGACGTATTAAAAAATACTACTGACTAGATCTCGTTCAAACCAATTTTCGGTGGAAGTTTGCATGGTAATGTACGTCATATATTTTTTTTAGTCTTATCATTCTCTTATTTTAGAAGTTACAGAGGGGGGGGGGGGGTCACACATTTTACCACTTTGGAAGTGTCTCTCGCGCAAACTATTAAGTTGAGAAGAAAATTATATTAGAAATCTCAATATCATTTTTGAAGACCTATCCATAGATGAACCCACACGTATGGGTTTGATGAAAAAAAAAATTGAGTTTCAGTTCTAAGTGTGGGGAACCCCCAAAAAATTTTTTTTTTCTATTTTTGTGTGAAAGTCTTAATGCGGTTCACAGAATACATCTTACCAAGTTTCAACAGTATAGTTCTTATAGTTTCGGAAAAAGTGACTGTGACATACGGACGGACAGACAGACATGACGAATCCAAAAGGGTTCCGTTTTATGCCATTTGGCTACGGAATCCTAAAATTTATTTAACATTTTTTGGTATTTTTCAAGGTTGGCACTCCTGACCTGAAGAAGTGGAACGCCTGGGGCGGATCGCTCTCTATTGGGCACCCCTTCGCCGCCACCGGGGTAACATGACCAGCATTTTATTTTCATTATATTTGCTCGAAGCATAAGTAATCAATTTCATTCCCAATTTTTTTTTATTTTTATTTAATTCGTTGCACTATAAAATTAATGTACAATAGGTATAATCTTAACGCTAAACGCTGTCTACCAGAGAATAATTTCACTATTTTGGTAATATTTTTTATCGTATTTGCTAGTAATTGACAGTTTTGTGTACCTATTGAACTTTCTAGGATTGTGGTGAACACAGGGCATGTTTATGACGCTTCATTCAGTTATCATTTAAGTTTAAAACTTACTTTGAGACTAGCTTAGTCAGTGTGATTTGTCCCTATATATTTATTTATTTATTATCATTGTCTTATTTAGTCTCTACTGCAGGAGAACGACCTTCTCTGTTCTACCAGAGTTATACTTGGCCAGAGCAGTCAAAGGATTTGGCCTACACTCTCCACGCTGGCCAGACGGGTTGGAGAGGTCTCACTGATGTTTATAAGCTTTGTTTAGCTTGTGTTTCCAAAGTCGCCTTCTACGACATCCACAGGAAGACATTCAGTAATCCTACCTACCGTGTTGTTTGAAAATGTCGTTTCGAAACTGACTCCCCTGATGAATCAGTCATCCCTCCTCAGAGTTAAAGATAGTGGTGTGAGTACGCAATGCAAATCATTTTAACTGTTCCGTCTATTTTTTCTTAATTTTACAAGGTCTTTGGCATCCTTGGGTGACCATTGACATGCATGTTATATTTGGAGAAGAAAAAGCGGGAAAGCGCACTCCGCAGCAGCACAGCTGAGGATGCAACCGGGAATGCGCTTAGACGAAGAAGAAGAGAATGAAAGAACGCAAAACCTCTCAGATGGTACCTCAGCCCATGTAACTGAACAACTTTTGTTCAAGAACTTTTACGAAATCCAAAAAAAATATCGGATTTACATACAAATTGTCTCGATCAGCAATACAATATCCGTGAATAATCAGACCTTAAACTTTTGCAAAAAAGTCTGAAGCTCTGCTAGTTTATTTATATTTATTATTGTAGGTGCGTCTGGCGATGCACACGGCGCACCGGCTGGTGCGCGAGGACGGGCAGCTGGGCGTCATCTCGGCCTGCGCGGCCGGCGGCCAGGGCGTCGCCATGATCCTCGAGAGGCACCCCGACGCCAAGTGCGACTAGGTATAGCATAGCGACACCTACATTATTTTCTAACTAAAATGTTGTAGCAATTGCAATCCATGATACTGAGGCTGCTGTGCTGCCTTGAAGCCAGTACTGCTTAGGGTCCATCCACATGTGACAGTTATTGATAAAGTGATATGGAAAAAATAGGACATGAAAGGAGTTAAAAAAGTCGAAATTTTGTTTGACGTAATATGTGAACGGCCCCTTACACTATCCCCTAGGGATATACGACAGGATATAAAAAGTACGGTTCCCTACCTCTTAGGATCTAATTCTATTGGAATTTGGGATCGCGTTTGTGTATTTTTTCGTTATTTCGCTGTATTGTTCTAAAGGGGAAGTTTCCTATCATGGAGTACATTGCGACAAAAATTTTAAAATTGAAAACAATCCTGTCTTGGTTGCTATTACTAGTGTCGGGAATGATTAGTAAGTTGTTCTAGATTAGCGATCAATGCAATTTTCAACTGGAGAAAGAGAAAGACAGAGGCTTTTTTGTTGGGGGGGGGGGGGGGGCGTACTTGAGATAGACGTGTTTGTCGCTCATCTAGCACGAGTCATCGAAAGAACTTGTTTAGTCAGTTTTCTCATATATTAGCGAGGCCTATCTCATCACATGTCTTGTCAATATATATTTATTTCTTTAAAATAATACATTACTCGTCAATAACAGATATTTTTTACTTTGACCAACAACTAGAATGTTCCAAGAAATATGCGAGTAATTGCCTAAAAGTGAAGTAAAAATGTTGTCCTCGAATTATCTTGGAACATCCAAATTTTATACAGGTTTCATAATTAACTATAATTTTGCATATGAATGAAAATATTTATAATATTAAGGCCAAATAAAAAATTGTAACCAATAAAATTACGTAGTTCATAATTTTCATCACTTTGATGATTATTTATTTTTAAAAGGAATAATCGGTAGCCATGGCCAATTTTACGTTTGAGCAATGTGGGCAGGGGTTTTGCCAAAATGATCGGAAAAAGCGTTTGGTTTGACGTAATATGTGAATGGCCCCCCAATGGGTTCCCAAGCTATTCTGCACATATACCAAGTGTAATCATGCATCATTTTATTTATAATCAGTGTTTTTAGTGTGTCAAAGTATGTTTCTAAGAGATAGGTGGTTTTGTATAATGATTGTTATGAATAAAATCTAGTATATTTTATATTAAGTTTCTATTGTGCTCCAACTACCTTTCTATCCTTAGATCCTTATCGGAAGAACCATTTGGAAGTTTACTTATTTTGTTCCAAACCTGTTGTTTAAAGTCTTATACGAGCCAAAACTAAATTTACATCATTTTACATACCTACAGATTGTTTTGGCACTATATTTTGAAATCTTGGAATTCAAATCACTAATCGAAAACAAATTTTTGTAGCAAAATATTACCAGGCCTGTGTCACTCCCCGTTTAGGTATCGAAAATATTATTATTACGCGCGCGGCGGCCCCTCGGATTATACAAATCGTTTGTCCAGAGTAATAAGAATGAAATTGGCCTGCAACGGATGTCCTAGGTATCTAAACGAAAAGGTGCTGAGTTCTGACGTGAGCTAAATTAAACCATATCGCTAACCACATTGAGTAGATATATCTTTGCTGAGTGAGACTTTTATACGTGACTACTGGTACTTATTCTGTGATACTCTTTTCTCCTTGGCGTATTGGTAACCACGCTTGTCTGCCACTCGGGAGGTTTTGGGTTCGATCCCTAGCCAGGGTGTGGGCAAATGGTATTTTTTAAATTGTCCTGGGTTTTGGGTGTTCATGTGTTGTACTTATAATAAAATATAGTATCACTTAACACAAGTTTAAAACTTAAGTTTCGACTCTAAGAAAACTTACTTTGGGGCTAGGTCAATGTAATTTGTCCTTATCTATTTATTTATTTTACAGCATCCTTGAACCACCATCTCGGTCTTCCTTTTGGGAAAGGTAGGCACGGTGATTTTCCATCGGTTTTGGAGCCAAAGGCCACTTCATAAGGTTCGTTAGTAAGACCCAATCAGCTAGTCAAAAATTCAGAAACAAAAACATTTGACTAAAACTCGAAAGTATAAATGTGAGATTGTAACGGTATTCGTTACAAATCTACTTACATACTAATCCTACTTTAACTAAAATTATATTTAAATTAATAACTGTGTACAACCTTAAAACAATATATACAAACTAAATCTAACTTACTCAATATTTATTTTTATTCGATTCACCTTCTAAGAAAACTCAGTTACAATGGTCTGCGGCTGCGCTCTCAAATGCAGTCAAGAATGAACGGTCTGAACGATGTGAACCGCGGGAGGCAATGCAACTAACTTCATGTCATTACTGACTAGCTAAGCATCTGTTGGCTGCTATTTGAAATTGGAAATTTAATTTTCATCTCATCTATTCGAAAAACGATGATTTTATCCCAAATATTTGGGGCTAAAGTCACTGGTAATTCTCTAGACACTGAAAAGTAAAAAGTAAATTCCCTAGGCGTTAAAACACCATTTGAAAACCGAACACGAATGTAGAATCAAAAATAATATTGGCAATCAGCTTAAAAAAGAATAATTTAGTTTTAAAATTATAAAATATAGGCAAAGGCGTCGTAATTTAAACAACACGGATGACTGTAGGTCAAAATGTTTTGGTTCTCTTGCTTCAAAATAATAATTTATTAAAAACCAATAAAAACGCGCAATTGTTGTCTTTGATTTAAATAGTAATTTTATTATGAAACTATTAGGTTATTTTTACAACTATTTTAAATGTGACTAATTTCTTGATGAGGCCGATAGTAAATATGAAGATTACGTATAATATACATATTTAAATATATAAAGAATTAACACACAAGGAAAAAGTAATGAAACGATTTTAATGACTGGAAAATGTATAAGATGTGGTGGTCCTAGAAAAATATTTTTATAGTACTTCTTCAGTGAAAACGCCACCAAATAAAGGTTAGTAACTGTCTGTTTAACTCTGATTAGCTATATGTAGGTATTCTACTTTCGTTAGGTATATATTTGCAAATTTTCCTCATAGATGGAGATGAAAAGAAGAATGTGCTACACGGTGTACGGTAATAGTTATATCTCGGGCGATATAATTGAATCCCTCGCTTCACTCAGAATTACACCGTAGAATCCCACGCTACGCTCGTGATTCTATTGTGGCATCCTTCGTTTCGCTCTGGATTCAAAGTAGCGCCCTCGCGTTAAAACTATTACCTTTAATTACGCCTTGTAGCACAATCTACTATTAAATTACTTATTAAAAGTATTGTGATTTTGTGTTACTCCGAGATACCGGGTGAGTGTTGCAATTTGTTTTCTTTTTTAAAAAGGCAAATCCTAAGGCAAGTCTAGATGAATGTTATTAGTTTACCCTACATTGAAAAAAATAAATTTAATATTTCTATAAATTTGCGATTATAGCGTAAATAACGCGAAAACAATGTTAGTAATTGCATAATTATGATTTGCCTCCGAGATATTTAAAGTATCAATCATTTAGTGGTGTTTTCAACGCTAGATCATGATTTCATCATTTCATGTAGGTACCTACCTTTCTTAGCCACCTCAATTTCATTGATCATCTATTAGCTATTAAATTATTGTTTTCTTTTTAATAAATACTTGTAGTTCGATAAATTCAATTGCCTCATCATTATCACTATTGATTGTCTTAAAAAGTCATTCCATCTGCTTGCTTGGAAAGTGATGTCGCCTTGACAGTGTTGCGTAAAGTACTTCTTCTCAATGGTCGAATCGGTGAATTCCAGGGTTCTTCCGTCTGGGTCAGGCGTCGCCACGGATCATCTGCCAGACTAGCTATTACGGCCGGCCTCTTCTGCCGAGCACTACATCTCCGTAACCTGCCAGTCCTCCTTCATAGCTACATCCCACCGCCACGCGAAGAAATCCAGCTGAAATCGCTTACTACGTGGAGCGTCTGAACTGCTGTCTATCACTACCGAGGACAGTGTGGTTTGACTCATTACGAGTGGCGTTACGGTGCGAATTAGAACTCACGGCCCTAGAGTAATTAATAAATATTAAGTATTTAGCCTATTTTCTTTTATTTTCATCCTCTTGTTACCATTCTACAGGGAATGGTACAAGATCATTTAGTAGCGTAAGTCCGTCGGCGATCCGCGAGCACGTCAGAACTTGGTCGCGCGGTTTCGGGCGTGCTCGAGGCCTCCCTGGGCGCGAGGACGCGCGCGACCGAGTCGCGAGCATGCGCCATACGACACTTGAAGTCTCCGCCGATATTCATACAATTTTATACTTCAAGAAAAGGTAATACGGTTGTAATTTTAATGGAACTAGTAAATTCCGCGAGCATTTTTCCTCTCTGTCTGAATTGACTCATAAATCATCACATTTACAAATCAAAGTCAAAATAAAATTCTATACAAACGTGTGTAAGGGTGTGAATTCATCAAAAATAAAACAAAACATCTTCTGGCAACCATTTATTACAAGTCGCCAAGGACAAAATGTCATTACTCTACAATTAGCCTAGGGGGGGAGCTCCGGCGCGGCCCCCTCCACAAATGTTAATATAATTTTTACATAAAAATAAAACAGCGCTGCGCCCGAACTCCTCCCAAAAATAAATCTACCATAAAAATACAATAATTTGAAGGAGATTATGAACAACAGACTGTAAAACAATAAAAGCTATGCTTTCCACAGAGTCATTGGTCAAATTGACTGAGTTCTATCATTTGACCATTTTATAAACTACTTCACCGAAATATAATTTTTTTGTGAGCCTTATGTGCCTCGTACATTATCTTATTTATATACAGGCACAGACTTTAATTCACTAAATACCATTCAGGTAATTTACCAAGACTTTAATTTTGACCATCTAAATGATTTTAGAGATCATATTAGGGTTGGGAGACATCTTTCAACACGGAACAGCATTTTCCTATGCGGCCCGAATCCACGGCGTTCCGTCGGCGTGTCTCTCACTCTAGCAAATGACGGTTTTGAGCGACAGAAAAGGATAGCAGCATAGGAAAATGCTATTCCGTGCTGACAGATGTGTTCCAACCCTTATAGTCAATTTATGATATGTGTACGTTTACACACTTTCTTGACGATAAATATTTTATCGACACAAAAAATAAAACACACTCTGAAAGACATGAAAAAGATGTATTAAAAATTTTATTTTCATTTTCTGTGTCCCAGTACTGGGCTAACCTCTCCACGCTTTTAATACATAAAATGTACATCTACAGATTCTTCGTTTTTTTGTATCAACAAATAACATGATTAATAAACTCTAATCACAGCTATAAGGCTCCCCCGATCATAGCCAAATGTTAGCAAAGCGAAGTCATCTCCGTTGATATACATGCTCTTGTACTAATATACAAGTCTTAAAATTAATATATGTAATTTAAACATTGCCAGATAATTTCTATTATTAAAAAAAACACATCAGTCCCATCCAAAAGTCAAAACGTCTTCTCACCCAAAGAAAAAATGTATAGGCTAGGCACTGATAGCTAAACTATGCATTATTATTTAAAAAAAATATATACAATGGCTTAATCAAAATGGTTTATAACTAACACAAAGTTAAAATTATATTTCATCGGTTCTGAGCCTCGTTTGTAAGTAAAACAGGATTATTAACCACTTTTTATGCAACGAACTAGAATACTATAGAAGCGTAATCATGCGCAAAAAATTACACCACCAAAAGTACATTCAAGTAGAAACTACACCTCGCTTTCGGCCAATAGCGTTAGTGATGTTACTTCACGGACATTCCTGGATCAATCAGTGGCTGTAACTACTTTTAAACTATCGCGTTGCATCATTATTAAATTAATGCATTCGGGAATTAACGCAAAACATACCTTTTTGCGCAGACAGGAGGCTTATGCCCAGCAGTGGGTCCCTGAAAGCTGACGATGATGATGATGATGATACCTTTTTAGGGTTCCGTACCTAAAGGTTGGTCAACGGGACCCTATTACATCGCTTCTTTCTGTCTGTCCGTCCGTCTGAGATAGAGCCCTGTGGGCTCTATCTCTTGGAACGTAATAGCGAGACACTTAAAATTTTCAGCGATTATGTATACCGCTATAACAACAAATACTAAAAATAAGATAAGTTAAAAATTAAAGGGGGTCGTCGTCATACAAGAAACATGATTTTTACAACGTTTTAAAACATTGTACGGAGGTACGGAACCCTTCGTGTACGAGTCCAACAGGATTTTTTATTTATTTTCGCTGACGTTTCTTCCGGATTGCAATAAATAAATAAAAGTATGTTTCGCCTTAATTCCCGTATGCATTAATTTAACAATCAGAGGCGCTGTGACGCTGTGTCCTGCCACAGTAGTCTTATATACATTTTGTGGGGCCGTTTCGCGCGATGATAATAATGTTTGAAGTTCCGCTTCTATAGTATTATAGTTCGATGATTTTCGAGATAACAAACATGGCTGTTTTACTCAAAAACAATTTTGTAAAACTAGAACGCTAATATTTCATGATTACGTCAATCATACCAGATGTAACGCCCTCAAAATCAAAACAAAAACATTGCAATGCGTCCATTTCATACTGCCTTGAATACTCTTGTCAACAATCAAATTATTTTTTGTCGCTTTTTCACCTATATTCGATTTGATTTACATTGCCTGCCAATCTGAAAGACTTGTTACAAAACACGCAATGTACATGTTAATAGACTCTGGTGGAAGGCAGGTGGAAGGCGTCGTCCTAATTGGCAACGATCGTACGAGCAAACGATGCGTTCATCGTAGTGCGATGGTCCAAAAGTGTCCTAATTAGACTTGGGTAATCTCGACTCCGAGGAGTGTTTCGGCTCACAGAATCTTACTCCGCATCTGGTACCGACTCATCTTAATGATTCCTACTCCCTTATCGGCTCCAGCTCCGAGATCCGCTAAGTTTCGCTATTGAATCTACAGAATACAGACGTCCTTTCTGGTACTGGTTTCAATACAGAATAATATTGCCTTCCTACTCCCGATTCCTCCCGAGACGCGGTGGAGCCGAAACGCGGCTCGCGGCTCGCGACCCGACAGGCGCCGCCGGCGGGACCAAGATCGGTGTGGACTTAACTCGCGGGAGCCGAAAACGATTACCGGGATTCAGTACGGGTATCGGCTCCTGATGATGAATCGGCTCATTTAAATATTCGAATCCGGATAGCCATGTCTAGACCTAATAGCTCCCGCGATGCGCCTTTACACGTTGTTGTGCTCGCGCGATGAGTCGCGACTCATTAATTACCAATTAAGACAATCAAATCTTTGATTGCACGATCAAACCCATCGTACGATCGTTATTAAGCATTTTTATGCTCGTGCGATGACTTGCGAGCTTTAATTAGGACACACTTATTTAGTGTGTGTGTGTGTGTGTTTTAATTTCGTCGTGCGACTAAATCGCATCGTTTGCTCGCACGATCGCTGCCAATTAGGACGACGCCTAACAGCGGCTCTTTGGATAATTTGTAACAGATGTGTAACTAAACGAAATAATTTTCCGCCCTTTAACATCATTTACTTGCCCGGACCGCAAGCGGCCGAGTATCGCAGCCCGAAGCGTATATTACAATTGGGTACTTGACTGTGTTTTATTGAATTTTTAACCGACTTCAAAGAAGGAGGAGGTTATCAATTCGACTGTTTTTTTTAAATTTATTTTTCATGTACGTTTCTTACGCGATATCTTCGCCAATTGTGAACCGATTATGATAATTCTTTTTTTATTTGAAAGCCTTTACTATCAAGTTGGTCCCATTTTAATTTGGTGAAGATATGATGAAGAACTTTGGAGATATGAAAGAAACTCCTAAAAAAAATTGAAGTTGTTTTTTTTTTGTTAAAAATTTAATTATGTACAATATTTTTTACGAAGCATCAATTAACACTGAAAAGAAATCTTTTGAAAACCAAAAGGTTATGCGTAATATACAAGTAACCCTGTATAACTTATTTTTTGGGCCAATTGAAAAACATCTTTTTGTTTTCGACTTTCAGATTATGTCACTTATTGTAAAGTACCGACTTTTATGTCACAACTGGCTAGAAAGTGATTTATTAGAGCGCGAAGCGGGCGTAAGATGCCGCTTGCGACCCGGGGGATGTAAAATACGATGAACAACAACCTCCTCGTGTTTAGTCAACTAACATACTGCAATATGAGCCATAAATGCAATGCCCGTTTGTAATGAAATTGATCTAAGGAGAATGCTATATAAACATTTTACAATGTCAATTGTCAAACTGTCATATACTTCCTACCTTCTCGCCCACCATCGCGCTAAAAGTGCCTTGGTTAGTGGCGGGTCTTGAAGCCCTGGGCTCTGTCTGCTTAGAACCGCAAGACCCAAAATGCTACGTCTGCCATCGATAGTGCTGCTTGTGAGGTTAACCATATCCCGTAAAACGCCGATTGACCTTAGAATTTGGTTTAAAACCATTTCTCACCCAAATGAAGTTGACAATGAATGACAGAAGACAATGTGACATATTACTATAACCAGGTACCTCATGTCAAATGTCAGCTGCTGGCCGACATGTTCCGAGCTCATTCGGAGGCCTTCCTCAGGGCGAATGTGATACGCCGACGCGACGCCCACACGGAGACGTCCCGAGCCACACTGATGTTAGGTGGGCGGCTGCGCTCGCAGTGACAGTGCGTGCGGCGGGTGGTGGGGGACGCCGATCTTCTGCGTCGATGTGTCATATTGCTGAAAATCTTCTTGTTTTAGGCGGATGTTTTAAACCAAGTACTAAGGTTAATCCGCGTTTTATAATACGACGTATTATGTGTTTAAAGTTCGATCGATCAGTATTTAATTGAAGACAGGCCGGCGTTAGACCTAATAGTCAGTGTACCTCACAGTACGGTATGACGTCGAACAGCGGCGGGGCCTGCTATTGGAAGTCCGCCAGCGACTGCCGCCACGTGGCGTGGAACGGGATGCGAAGCAGCTTCAGCTTGGTGTTGGGCAGCTGCGCCGACAGCAGCCGCTGCAGCGTCGGCAGCGGCAGGATCTCCACCTGGCGACGATAAAAAGTTCATTATCATTTCATAGACATCATAGAACCAGCGATGTAGTAATAACATTAGTGGCCTTATTTGCCTAACTTTATGCGGTTACATAACACAGCATTGATACAACCACCAATCTCGTAAAAATAAATATCAATCTTCTAAACTTCAACTTTGCTATTATGGTTTTAAACTTGTTTGAAAATAGCTGAGAAATACCGCAAGGGAACTTGCTTTCACGTCAAAAACCCAATCAAAACCGGTTGGACATCCGTTCGAGCGCTACGATGCCACAGGCAGACATACATAAGCGTCAAACTTATGACATCCCTTTTTTGTCTGGGGTTAAAAAAGACCTGGACGATGAAGCCTATGGCTTTAAGTCCGCCTATTACGTTTGTAATAAATAAATAAATGAAGGTCTCACCTGTGGAGGGCCCGCCACATACTGGTGCTCGTCGGGCAGCTTGCACCCCGGAACTGGCTTCAGCACGGGGATACACTCCCCTACGTCCCGTCTCCTGTCCACTCCCTGCTCACACTGGTCGATGAACAACTCGGTGACGCGTAACAACTCGATGGTGACGCCCCACATCAGGTGGGTAAGGGTCTCCTTCAGTCGGAGTACGCCGCTTAACACCTGGAATATAACATTCTTTTAAAGATCTGGACCTTATTTTTATTTATCTTAACGCGTTCCCGGTTACATCCTCAGCTGTGCTGCTTCGAAGCCCGGGGTACACGCATCCGCTCTTTCTTCTCTAAATATAATATGCATGTCAACCAAGGATCACCAAGGTCACCCAAGGATGCCAAAGACCTTGCAAAGGGGAGAAGAAATAGCCGAAACAGTTAAAACGATTTGGATAGTGTTGGGAGTTTAACATACGACAGACTTTAAGACGATACACGGAGTCCAGTGCTGCCCCCATTTAACATAAATTTATTTGTAAGAAAACGGAGATATAATAAGTGAGAAAATTAAGCTTTAGTTTGCGTTTTTGCCAAAAGTGGCCGTTTTTCGCAAAAATGCAAACTGAAGCTTGTTCTCACTTTAAACTGTAAACAGTGGTTCATAAAATAGTTTGAAGGGTTATCCAGGTTTTAGTAGCCTGAAATTTTAAATGATATATAACAGATATATCATTGAAAATTTTATCCTTACAAATAGTTTATCGAAAATGGGGGCAGCACGGGACACCGTGTATCGTCTTAAACTTTAACCTGCCCGTCTTTTTGCTTACGTACACTTTTTTGCCACTTTTGTTATGGAACGAAGGACCTTAAATAAACGACAAAGACGGGGATAGAAAACAGCTGTATGACCTGTGTGTATGACAATACTCCGTGTTTTCACGGACAAATATAATGGATAAAGACTTTTTTACAGACATTACATAGTGAGTGTACCTGTTTGTTGGTGGTGGCGGACTGCGAGACGTACGTGGGTATGATGAGTAACCGCTGGATGTTCTTGCATTCGGCGAGCGCGTCGTCAAAACCAACCTGTCAACAAAACGTCAAGCTTCAAGGTGAATATAGAAGCAAATGACCTTGAAAGGGCGCCCTCATTTGAAATAAATTGTTAACTCGTAAATATGGTGACAATTTCCTTATTGCTCTTCGTCATGCACTAGATAGCCCTTTAAATTATTTTATGAACCACCGTTGAAAGTATTTACATTAGTCCGTCTAGCTTTAATACTTGCCTCCGCCAAAAGTGGCCACGGAAAATTTGAAAGATAGACGGATCACCAATAATAGTTTCAACGGCAGTTCATAAAATAATTTAAAGGGCTATCTAGTGCATGACGAAGAGCAATATGGAAATGATCACCATATTTACGAGTTAACAATTTATTTCACACTTCAAGGCCATTTGCTTCTATATTCACCTTTATTTCTCTGTGATACAAATTAAGTCGTTGATCATAGAGTAAAATTTTAAAGTAGTCCAACTATTTTTTTAAATACTAAGCACTGGTATGACACTTCGTTGATTCAGAGTAACATATATACCTACTACTAATACAAACGAAACAATTTATCTGTACACGTCGATGTGGAGTTTTATACTTAGGGTCGCACCGCGGAATTAATTTAATACTTATCTACTAACGAGTTCGACATATTTACGATTATATCTTTCCATACCGGGAGATTTGCGAACACTATGACGTAAAAAATATTCTGTTTTATATGTATTAAATGTTACAGAAAAGTCTGAAACAGGTTCATAATATCACTTCACAAATATTTTTGTGTACTCTAAGGGTATATATGTATATCAAACGGTGTTCAAGATGGTTGCTGGGTAATAACGTGAAATTATATTGTTGCTTTGCTTACCTGTTTTCATCACTCGGAAATGTATGAAATATACGTTCTTTGTTGTATTCGGTGGATAAACAATTATTATATGCGCATATTCTCACTATGTTGGTTACTATTGGTTGACAGTTCTCAAGACAAGACACGTCGCGAATAAGGAATATGCATGTAATACCAATCCGGCTCATATTTTTATTTTACAATTTCTTTTAATACGTTACCACGCCTAGTTAATTATTTTTCTTACTGACTCTTATTTGGATTAGAAATAAATTATTGAAAATATGCAAATATTGCGTGGGAACTTTTGACAAACAAAAGGGAAATGACGACAACGTTCATAAAAAGGAAATGACAAGTTTGGGTGCGTTCGGTAGAACTGTCCGTCCATGTAGTTTGACTATCGATGACATTCGAAATGTATGTACTTTTATATAGAAGTTTAACAAACATCACTGGCTGATAACATCGAAAGTACCCAAAAAAGAAAAACATGCGTTAACAGCTTCTGTCTCTAGCGGATATTGCAGACGTTGACGTCATATTTTAAAATGGCGTGTTTTAGTTGTTATAATCTACTTGCTATTTTTAATATTTATTTTCTACACCATATACATGTTTTTCGGCACTGATTTATTTTTTGCGGCTATTTCTCGACGAGGACTATCGATTAAAAATATAAAAAAAAATCATGCATACTCTCTATTGTGTGCGGCTAGTAACTAAACTGGTTTAGAGCGCAATTTGGCGCACAAAGTGCGGGGGAGAGGTGCGGGAGACGCTGTGAGATTCCATTCTGTTTGTACTCTTATGTATTCTGTGATAGTAGTCTAAATACTTATTCCACTATGATCAGGGGGGGGGGGGGGGGTTGCTAAAAAATGAACAGTGGCACTCCGGAAGTGCCGACAAACGGGAAAACTTAAGAGATGCCGGTTACGGTAACAGTGTCGCGAGTTTAATGGATTTTTTCCATCTCAATAAATGCACAACGTGCCTAAAGAAGTTTTCACTTTAAAAAAAAACATCACGTAATGAATGGAATACCCCTTGGATATAATAGACATGAGAAATGCAATCTATGCAACATCAAAAGTAACATCTTTTCGATATCAAAGTACGGTATATTCTACATCAGAAGTGGGATCTATCCATTCGACATCAAAATTGTGATGTTTCCGCCATCAGAAGTGGGCTCGTGGGACATCATAATTAAATTTTTAACAAAAAAAAACAAACGACTTCAATTTTTTTAAGGAGTTTTTTTCATTTCTCCAAAGTTCTTCATCATATCTTCACCAAATTAAAATGAGACCAATTTGGTAGTAAAGGTTTTCAAATAAAAAAATAATCATCAAAATCGGTTCACAATTGGCAAAGATATCGCGTAACAAACATACAAAAAAATAAAAAAAAACATACAATCGAATTGATAACCCCCTCCTGTTTTGAAGTCGGTTAAAAATCGTGATGTTTCCGCCATCAGAAGTGGGATCTCACCTTAACATCAATGTTGACCAGCTCCAGCCTCGTCAGCAGCGGCAGCTGCGCCAGCGAGCGCAGTATGGCGGGCGCGGCGCAGTACGCAGTGCCCCGTTCGAGCCGCAGCCTGCGCAGACGTGAGAGCCCGCGCAGCGCTTCTGCGAAGTCAGCTTGGAACGTGCACTCGCCGAGCTCTAGCGTTTCTAACTGCGGTAAACGGCCTACAACGTCGCTTAGACACCAACCTAGGTCCTGTAATATTAATTATTTGTTGATTTAAAGCATACAATAAGAGCGAGCGAAACGAGCAGTTTCCTGCTTCACTAAATGATAAAACGCCAACTTAATATAACAACAATTAAAAGTAAAGGATAGCGGGCGGATCTGGTCGAAAAGCCCTGAAAGGTCACACATACTTCTTTGAACAATTCGAGAAGCATCAAATTATTTTCAAAAATAAGTTATATACCTAACTAAGATATAGTACAGTATAGTTAGACCTCCTATTTGAGGTGTAAATATACTGGACTTTGAATATTTACGGAAACAGAGAGCGTACGTGAATAATTTCATTCATATTAATGGAAACTATAGGTGTGCAATATTTATTGCACACCTATAGTTTCCATTAATATTTAAACTCCAATATATTAGGTCCTTACATATGAAATTGCCGATTTTCAATACTGGCAACTTTAAAATCAAATATCTTGCGTTTCATTAGGAATTCCAAATTCAAATTTATTTCGAAATAAAGCCAGAAAAATATTGTTTTAAAATTCGTATTTCATTTACTTTAACATCATTTGTTTGAGTTTCAACATTGCTATAACAACAACTATGGACAAATTGTAAATTCGCGGTATTTACGAATACGAGTTCCACCGTGGCACCAGTGCTGCAGAAACGACTCGAAGAATTAACGACGTGTATGGACCAGGCACCGCTAACGAACGAACGGTGCGTTTTTGGTTTCAACGTTTCCGTTCTGGAAATTTCGATTTACACAATGAGCCTCGTGGACGACCTGATACTCAAGTGAATAACAAAGAATTGGAGGCGATAGTGGAAGCGGATCCATCTCAAACCACTTCTGAATTAGCAGCAGCCTTCGGCGTAAGTGACAAAACCTGTCAAAACGATACTTATCCACTTGCGCCAAATCGGAAAAAATTAAAAAAACTCGAAGTGGGTACCGCACGAATTGACTGAAGCAAACCAACAAACACGCGTTGCTTGCTGCGTTTCTTTGCTTAATCGCCACAATAATGAGGGGATTTCGAACCGTATCGTGACTTGTGATGAGAAATGGATCCTGTACGACAATCGGAAGCGATCATCACAATGGCTTGACCCTGGAGAACCGGCAAAACCTTGCCCTAAGCGAAAACTGACCAAAAAGAAGATTCTAGTTAGTGTTTGGTGGACCAGTGCTGGTGTTATCCACTACAGCTTCTTGAGATCAGGCCAGACGATTACTGCAGACTTGTATTGCCAACAATTGCAAACAATGATGGAAAAGCTCGCCATTAAACAACCGAGACTGATGAATTGCTCTAGCCCACTGCTCCTTCAGGATAACGCTAGACCACACACTGCACATCAAACGATCGCCAAGTTAGAGGAGCTGCGACTGGAACTTCTCCGTCACCCACCATACTCTCCAGATCTTGCCCCAACCGATTACCACTTTTTTCAAAATTTGGATAACTTTTTACAAGGACAAAATTTCAAATCTGATGAGGCAGTCAAAACCGCACTGAAACAGTTCATAGACTCTCGCTCCCAGGATTTTTTTTCCAAAGGTATCAATGATCTGCCTATAAAATAGCGGATAACAACGGCGCATCCTACTTCGATTGATTAAATAATAATTTCATTAAAAAAAACTTGTTTCACTTTTTTGATACTGAACGGCAATTTCATATGTAAGGACCTAATAGTTAGACCTCTCATTTATAAGTCAGATACAAGCGATTCGACGGGTCCAAGTTTGGTTGTAAGTAACTAAAGATTTTCTAAAAATATATTTGTCCCGCAGATTGTTTAAAGACTAAATTATGGCCTATCATTTGAAGTATATGTGATTTGTCAGAGTTCTTGGACCAGCCGCCATTGCGTTGTGCTCATTCTCCTTTTAAAATAAAGTAGGTACAGAACACATTTATATGTAACAGATATACGAGTATTCTCTGCCAGATAACTAAACACTACTTATCGAGACTGGAGAGCGGTTTTTTTTTTTATTAATGGCTTGACGCTTCTGCGTATTTAGCCAGGAACAAGTTAATAAAACGTGGGAAATTATTTTTTCCTAACAAGTTGCAATCAAAGGTTGGTGTAGGCCTTTGATTGCTTCCCCCCCGCCCGGGTTCTCATCATGTCGCGATGGGGGGGCTCAGTACCTGCGGACTGCCTCATCCGCAGGGAAGCCAAGAGGAACCCTTTGCCCGGGTTGAGGCTTAAGCCTCCCCGGGCCCGGAGGAGGCCATTCCTGGTGGGAATGGCCTGGCTGTGAGAGAAGGGGGTTTACTCCCTACTCTCACAGCCGTGGTAGGGGTCGCGGGGGAAGAGGAGTGTCGGTGTGTCGTTGCCGCTCGCCCTATCCTCCGCGGCCGGCTTGGTGGGCCCCGGTCACCGTCAGGTGGACTGGGGCAGGGCCTGCTTCTGCAGGTCCCAAATTATGAGGGCTGGTTGGACGGTGGAAACGGGATTCCATCGTCCAACGGACAGCCCTCCGGAGTGGAAGGCAGGCGCGTGTGCGTGTCAGCGCGCCAACGCGGGCCGAGAGGCCAACGCGACGGTTTCTCCGGCCACTCTGATTCAGCAGAGGGTGCCGTGAGGCCGTTGGCGAGCCGGGGCCGCTGAGATAGCGGCCGGCCGCGCCGGGGCTGTGGAGCAAGAGAAGCACACGGCCCCGGCCGATAGCGGCTGAGAGGTGACACCGCGGAGTTTTTAGTGGTAACACCACATAACCTTACCGGTGTCCCGTAACCGGTAAGGTATCCGAAGGGATTTTCTCCGCGTCAAAAAAAAAAAAATAAAGGCCTTTGATTGCTTTAAGGGAGCTTTTGGCGACAAATCTATACGAGTCCACTGGTTTTCATAGCCGATTGAGTGGCGGACGACGCCCGAAGACCACACAGTCCGTGAAACAAATATCACTACAGCCGTACTATGACTATCCTTTTTAACTATTTCACATATTGTTCATGAGCATGAGCATTTATAACACCAAACAACACCAATTTCGTATTTTAAAGTCCACTAAAATCAATTTGCAAAAAGATTTAAAGAAAACCCCAACCGAACCCCTTGACTTCCCGCCAAAAACCTGGAGAGCGGTTTGGGGTCGAGATAGCTTTACCTTGATGGAAGTAAGAGAGAGATGCTGCAACGCGGTCAGCTGGGCCAGCGGGCGCAGGTCCCTGGTGAGCGTGAGCCCCGCCATGCTCTTGAGCCGCAGCTCGTGCAGCAGCGCCAGCCGGGACAGCGGCGCGGGGTCCAGCCGCGCGTCGCGGATGGCCAGCGCCGACAGCGCGCGCAGCGACGGCACGCACGCGCACACCGCCTCCACCGCGCGCGCCGGACACCGACACATTTCTATCCTGTGGCGTTGAAAACAAATCCAAAGTAATATTGAGCCTCGTAGCTATATTCAAGGAAAGTACTTTTTGAGCGAAATAAAAAATATACTGTCATATGTTATGTTATAATAATAATAAAATTTATTTAATCAGACAATTGTCCATTTATTGTTAGTAACATAGATATCCTTAACCTAATGTTAGTACCTATAACCTAAGAAAAACTACAAATCTAATCTAATCACTGCCGTACAATTCCGTGTGAAACTGCACAGCAGCGATTAATGTATGCGCAGTCCAGTCTGCTGGCCACCATTTTTAGAATGCTGTTGGGGCTGGCCCGTACTCTGCGTACCAGGGAAGCGCACCTCTTACGCATAGTAGCGTAAAAGCAATCTACTCGCGCTTCTGCAAACATTCCCGAAGCACTGCAGTACTTAGGTAACCCCATCAGCACCCTAAATGCGTTATTATGTGGAATAGACATTTTTGTCTTATGAACGCATACGCAAGTATAAACGCATACGGAAGTATGAACGCGAATGAATGAATAAAAGTGTGAGTGAAGGGAAAAGGAAGGAGCTAACGTTTTGAGAGAACGTTTTTCCGTGTAGTTCCCGGCAGAGTAGAATAGGACCAGTCCAAGTCTTCTCGTGGATGTCGTAGAAGGCGACTTAAGAAACACAAATTTAAAAAGCTTATAAACATCAATGAGACCTCTCCAACCCGTCTGGCCAGCGTGGAGAGTAGGCAAAATTCTCTGACTGCTCTTGCTAATATAGGGCTCTTGTAGTACAGAGGGTCGTGCTCCTGCAGTAGAGACTAAAAAAGACTTAATAATGATGTCATAACTTCCCACCAAAAATATTTTAGTGGGTGGTACTTAAAAACTACATCTAGTTTTCCGCCAATACCTACTGTAACTGACGATACTTCACATAGCTGGACCTATCAGTGCCTGTTTGACGCTGCGTCATAGCCACAGACCTACCACTACTAGACCTGCACAGTGCGTGGCCACTTTTAGTGCATCTCTTTCTATATTTGATTGTTGGCTCTACCCATATTTTGCACACGTCACAGAACACACTATGTTTACTAACTTAATAATAAGCTCAAATAAAACCCTAAATCACCTTTTAAATGATAAAATCCCTAAAATTAATAGCTTTCTTCGATCGTTTTGTGGTTTCTTTGGCCCAGATTTTGACAGTAGGCCAGCTTATAGCAGCCACGCCGATAGAGACAAACAAACATTTCAGCGTTTCTTTCACACTCACGTTGTACTGTATTTGACAGTCTCCTTCTAGCAATATCGTTGCAAGTCTAGTAGTGGTAGGTCTGTGGTCATAGCAGACTCGCTCGGGTCCCGAACGCCATCTAGCGTTCGTTTAAACGTATCGTAGGATTGGTTCTGGTCTTCCTTTTAGGTTGCGGAGGAAGAGGAACCAGTAACCTCGTCAAATCAGGTTAGGTAGCGGACCCCGGGCTCTTAAGCGTTACCGCTGAGGATGCAACCGGGAAAACGCTCGGATGATGATTTATTTATTGAAGGATTCTCGACATAGGACATCTAATGACTCCCTACACATCTCACTCACCTTTCGAGACTGTCGACCTCCCCTATGTGCTGAGCGAACTGGTCCCAAAAATTGGCGTCATCCTGTGGCAGCAGCATCTTCCGCAAGTCCAGTCTCTTGGTGCCGTGGCGTTTGAGAGCTGCACACAACCCACCCCAATCGCTCACCTGCAAAGGATTTGCAATGTTAGGCCAGGCCTGTCTCACTCCCCGTGTAGGTATAGGTATCGAAAACGTAAGTAAGTGCGGCGACCACGCCAGTGTCGCTAATCCAATAGGGACGTACGCACGAGCTTTGTTCGTCATCTACTTCACCGATCCGACCGATGTCGCAGGTAGTGATGTGCCGTTCCCGTTCCTCAAATTTCCGGGAACGTTCCGGGGAATGTTCCCAAAAATGGAAATGTCAGGGAAAGTTGTAATTTAATTTTTCAGACATATTTTTTATCACCGTAAATATATTTTACTAACGTAAATGCATCACTTGATATGGTTATAATACAAATACATACAGGCTGACTTTCAAACCACCAGCCTAATTTTTGGAGCAAGTTCAGTCCATGATACTGAACTACTTTCCATAAAAACAATTGACGAAAAACTAAAACAAAAATTCGCCTTTTTATACAAATCAGCGCTCAGTCAAACGGATTTTCTATGGGAGGACGAAAAATTTTCATCGATTTTTAATAACTTTTTTTAATAGAAAGTACTTCAGTATGATGGACTGAACTTGCTTAAAAATTTGGCTGGTGGTTTAAAAGTCAGCCTGTATATCCAATATTCCGTAACATTCCCTAGAAATACGGGAACGTTCCCAAAGACCCCGGAAAAGTTTCCGAATTCCCGGGAACGGCACATCACTAGTCACAGGTATGGCACTTCATAGAAGCGGAGTATCATTTATGCCTACACTACTACAAACGAAACTATACATCCGTGCACACGTCAATGCGTTTGTGTTCGCCCGCTCTCGCCCTGAGACAAGGAGAGGAACGGGGACGCATATTACAAAGGACCTTAGGAAATTCCGTTCTTCATGGAATACTCTTATTAATTTCTGTGCCGATGTTTTAAAAATGGAGAAACAAAAATATAGGTATTGGATTGAATACCCCCACCTTAGAATCCGGGCATATTACTACATTACTGTGTTTAACTGTTAATTAACTACAAATCACCCGGCCAGCTCCTACACTATAATACCATAATCTAATATACCTACATATAATAAATAAAGATTTTTGTATTGTAATGTATAATAAATATGTTCCAAACTTATTTTTAATTATGTACAAATATTTTAATGGATTAGTCAGTCCATTATTTTGAACAACTTTTCCCAATGAATTTATGATGAATGCCCAAATTGTATGGAGCTGCAGATTTTATTTCGCGATTTCAGGGATGGCCCCATAGTAAGTTGTTTACATTGATTAGTAAGTTAACTCCGTTTCGGGTTGATACCCCCTTTTTGTTACACGTTGTATATCGAAATACGAAAAAAAATTGTCACTTTCCATACAAATCGATGTAGTCACGTGATCGTGAGTTACTATGGGAAGTGACTTTTTTTCGTATTCGAGCTTTGCTCCCAGCTACACCACTGTACGCACTACACGATTTTTGTCACAAATAGCATAGGAACTCACTTGTGAGTTTTTCATCCGCACGTGTCTCCACAGCGCCGGCGTGGAGGCGAGCTGTCGCCACAGCTTGCAGACTCGCGCCGAGTGCGCTAGATCCCGCATGCCCAAGTATTGGAAGATCTAAAGGGAAAAATAACACGTTAGGATCACTTGCAAAGGTACGATACCCAGGCACATAAGTAGAACCAAAATGGCGGTCACTGCGCACACTTTAGCCTCAAATTTTACCGGCGCAGCGCCACCATTTTGGTTTATCTTCTTAGTCATCTCAGCTGTGCTGCTCCGCCCGGGGTGCGCTTTCCCGCTTTTTCTACCAAAGGACGCCAAAGACCTTGCAAAATGGAGAAGTAATGAGCGGAACAGTTTAAATGATTTGGCTATAGTTATACGACCGGCCTCCTGACTGACGTCAACCCTCTTTGGGAATGCAATTGTAGCACGAGATGTTTGTGCTTAGTCCTTTAGTCTCGCCTCTTACGACACCCACAGGAAGAGATGGAATGGTCCTTTTCTAACCCGGAACCACCTACATTTTGGTTTAACTTATGTACCGTGGTACGAAAATATTTACTTAATAAAAATATGCTTGGGTCGGCGGCGAAATAAGAAGTATTGAGAGTGCGATGGCCGCCTAGATTGAACCTCTATATTAAAATTCCAGACACTATAGTAGCGTTGCCATTATCCAAGTTTAAATCTGCCGTTAAAAATCAATTATTGAAAAGCGTATTATGTCAACTATTTATCTGATAAAAAATATTGGAAGTAGTTTATAGGAATAGAACTTGCAATTTTTTTAAATGTATAATGTAAAACTAGCTTTTCGGGCGTTGCGCGGGCTGAGAGCAGCCCGCGTTTTTGTGCAGCTGTTGAAGTTTGTTAGAATCTATATCCAGTTGTGGAAATGGGTAAAAAACTGCAGTCAGTAAAGGCAACATCGAAAAATGAGAGGGCGGCCAACTTGGAATCAAAATCTATACTAATATTATAAAGCGGAAGAGTTTGTTTGTTTGTTTAAACGCGCTAATCTCAGAACTAATGGTCCGATTTGAAAAATTATTTTTTTGTTGGGTAGTCCATTCATAGAGGAAGGCTTTAGGATATATAACATTACGTTCCGACAACCACGCGAACGAAGTCGCGGGCACAGCTAGTTTATAATAACGAATTTCAATAAGTGATATATATTAAACGGATAAAAACTAACCTGCACGACTACATTATAGTTTCTCTCCTGCGCTGTGCTGTAGAACGCCGTGAAGTGGTCCGTATCGTCCGCTCTGGGCCGCCCCCGCCGTCTCGGAGACATCAAAATCGCTGGCGGGGACGCTGCGCCGTTCGCCACGCGGGTGTTACGCTTTTTGTCGTCACTGGTAAACGAAAATGATCCTTATTTAAAGTATTATTAAGTTCCTTTTTATTAAACGCAGACTAAGTTTAGGATTTGGTTTATAAGATAAGGCTGATTTTTCAGTGCCGCGTACAGTACAGTACTTTATTTTATGCTACCATTCAGCCTTTAGGAAAAACAGAAATAAATTTATTAGCAATAGACGCTTAAAGATAAGCGTACATACACATACATACAGTTTAAGGTAATTAGTTCTGCTGCAACAAATTAGTAAGAAGTTGCGTGTGGACTTTTCTATTAAAAATGTACATATTTACTTTTGATGTCTTCGGGTAAGGCATTCCAAAGTCGCATAACTTGAACAGTAAAAGAGTACGACATAATGGAAAATAAGACGAAAAGTAAGTACTTAACTATAAAGATCCAAGACACTCATGCTTGCAAGACACTAAAGCCCATGGCACTGTAAAAGCAAACTTATTTACCCAAATTATGTTGACTGTGACTGAAAAAAAGGTGACATATTGCGGGAAGACTTCTATTTTGGGCGGATAATAGTTAAAACCGAGTACTAAAATTAGTCTGCCTTTTATAATGAATGAGACGGTAACAATATTATACTAAACATGTACAAATATAGACTACCGCACTTAAAAACCTTAATCAGACAATGTAGAAGCAATAATAAATTCACGATTTGTTACTGGCAGTTATGATTTTTATCATTTGATATCAAATAGTTTCCAAGTGCGATATGCAAGTAATAAAAACTTTTTTTTCAATGAATAAAAACAAAAAAAAATTAAAAAAGACATTACCTTTCAGCCTCGATTTACATAAAGTCAACGGTAAAACGCGAATAAATAAACAAGTAAAATTTTATTTGTGAACAACGCAACGGTTTGATACATTTTTTGGCATGCTATGAAATGTAATAATAACTGTACAAGTTGCCAGATAGTATGTCAATATAGGACTATGACCAACCTAAAGCTTGAAACTACGTCAAGCGGTCGTCCGCGATGGGTTTAGTCCGTCTCTGTCACAAACCCTACGTGCGATAGAGAGAGCATGAACCGCCGCGGGTCACGTGTCCCTTTCGCACATATGAGTGACGGAGACTAAACCTGTCGCGAGTCTCCCGCTTAACGCAGTTTCAAGCCTAACTGATGTGTGCTTATTGCAGTTGGCCGTCTTGAACCGAGAGCCGTAGTGATGCCAGTCCTTATTTTTTCACCAATCATTTGTGTGTGATTAAGTAGTGTTAATGTGTACTTTAATATAATAATAATATAAGATGTACTTGAATATAATATAATAATATAATATATATATATAATAATAACTTTCGCTTTACACACTTCGCCTGCTGAAAACGCACCATATGTGTTTTAATTTTCGCAAAAACACACATGGTGCATTTTTCAGCAGGCAAAGTGTTAACTCGCTAGTTTAAAAACAGTGCCGATTTCCTGGGCCTAAACTTACTTCTCTTACATTTTCCTTTAACCCCCTTATTCATAGAAGTTTTGTCCGTCTGGCAAGTTCGATCGGTCTGGCTGCTTACTGCCCCTGTACCAGTAAATCGGCCGTTTTAAAACTAGTGAGTATGCTTAAACTGGAAGTACATATTAATACTACTTAATCGCACACAAATGATTAGTGTGAAAATAAGTACGGTCTGGCATCTATACGGCTCTTGGTCCATCTGGAATAAATGTATGGAGTTAATCCATATTTCTACAATCAAACGAAATCATTAATACCAACATTCCCTATATAAGCAGTCACATTTTCCAGCTCTGTAATAGGTGAATAGTCCTCTTTTGACAATTCAATCTAGCAAAAAAGTTGATATTCAATATCGTGACTTAAATTTGAAACAGCATATTTCCAATACTTTTCAAATGTAGTTCGAATCTGAAGATGCTGCATTATACACGACTTTTAAACACCAGCCAAATTTTTGGAGCAAGTTCAGCCACTTAACTACTTTCAACAAAAATAATTAACAAAAAACGGGCTTTCCATACAAATCAGAGCACAGCCGAACGAATTTTGTGAGGGAGGTATCTTTCATCTTTTTTTTAAATATAATGTAGTTCAGTATCATGGACTGAACGTGCTCGAAAAATTTTGGCTGGTGGTTGATAAGTCACCATGTATAACATTTTAATTTATTTTTACAGCGTATTTCAAGTGTCGTGTGAAGTCGTGTCTGTCATAAGAATCAATCTACATTTTACAAAGATGAATAAATCCCATCACACAATGATGCATAAAAGTAATTAATAACTATAAATCGATAATATTCCTTAAAATAAATTATACACAGAGTAATCACGTTAAATAATAATGAATAGTATACAAGAAAGGCGCCATTCATTAATTAAGTAAGCTGTTTTAGGGCGGGGAATCGACCCCCGGTCATGCTTTAATTTTTTTTACAAGGAGGTGGAAGATCAGGACTCCCCTGATAGTTCTTACGTAAGAAAATTAAATGCTCAAAATTAAGGTTATATTTTGAAAAAAGCGCGCGCATTGTCACGAGTGCTGAGTAGAAAGCGGTAAACTGAAAAAATATATTTTAAACTACAACATAAGTTAGATTACAACAAAAAAAATATAATAGTACCTACAAAACAACCAACCCGAAAAAAATTTAAAGCAAGAGGGGGTCTGTCGATTCTTATGTTTTTTTACAAAGTGCGGCGGAGGGGTTTTCAAAACTGGCAAAAATCGTCTTAAGTAATAAATGAATGGCGCCAAAGGTTATGAAGGCACATAAGCTGCATACACACCACACAATTTAGCATACAATCCGCAGTAACAATCTGGTGCTGTACTACAGATTGTAATGTGTGTAGACATGACCAGATTGTTAATGCAGATTGTATGCTAAATTGTTTCGTGTGTAGGGAGCTTTACAGATTACACATTTACAGCCTTCACGTAACGTCTAATATAAAATGAAAATAAACACCGCTAAACTATTGTTGTACCACCAGGTCCGCCAGATTGAAGTTTCTGTCAAAAACTACATTTTTAAAGCTTGTGTTTCTACTGTCTGTCTGGCTCTGATTCGGATAAGGCTGTCTGTTCACTAAAGCGGAATCGAGAAAAGTGAAACGGAGCTGTGCCAAAATAAACCAAACGAATTGTATAAAATATCCGCTCCGCTTTAAAACTAGTTTTAAAATTCATACAAATAAATGCAGAGTGAGTTCGTTTCTCTTCTCCGTTTCCCCGCTTCTCATCTCCCGGGGCCGCGGAGCGCGGGCGAACTCAACTCGTCAGTGCTCGCGGCCTAGCTCCACGTAAGGAGAAATAGTCCGCTACTCCGCTCCGCGTCTCTTCACGACACAATCTGCAACTGCGCTCCGCATTACTTTCTCGCACCGCTCCGCTACTTAGCACTTAGCTCTACTTCAGTAGACAAGCAGCCTAATAGGAGAACTTTGTCCTGGACAGACCGCCCAATAGCAGAAATAGCTCGCATTGTCTTCAGCATATTGATTATTCGACCTTGACGTGACAACTATCTTGACTGACTGAACTGACTGGGGCCATCCAAAGAAATGGGCGTGACCACCCCCCCTCCCCCATTTCTATGGCCAAGTACTGTCACATTTGGCCTGTGTTCAAGCCAAATATGACAGTACATGTTAAAGGAATAGGAAAAAAAGCGTGACAACGGGGGGGAGGAATTCGAAGTCAAAACTCCGCGTAACATAATATGTAGACAGCCTCTATAGAGATGAATTATAAATTATTTAATCTAGACAGAATGAAAATTTACCTTTTTATAAAAGCCAATAATAACAATGGCAATAACTAACTACAGTAAAAAGTTATGGTACATAAACAATTCTTAGTCTTAAACATTGTGATTTTCCGTATATTTAGTGTCTACGAATGACCAAATCTTTGGGCCATTTTCGAAAAAATTACTAGCTTTTAGCATCATTCAACCATCTGACGAACTACCAATGGGCTCATCATGAGCTCCCATGGACCACCTAAAAGAAAAGCTTTAACTGCCTCTAAACTGAGGAAGGCCGGTACAGGCATAAGTTGGCCCGATGGCGTTATATTGATCCAACTGCAATACAGTGTTACTTTGGTAATAGCGACCAGACTATGTCACACCTCTCCTGCCCATCGTGCCCCACCGCTGCATTAAGTGTGACCTATGTGAGGCTACAGACAACGCTGTGAAGGTGGCAACCTTCTGGAGGGAAAAATTTGGTTACATTTTGAGCTTCTTCGACACGAGAAGTATAAGCAAAAGCAAAAGTTGAGGATATTCTTATCTTGCTTTTTTCAAATATGACCCGAAAATCTGATCATTGGTAAACCATTTTTCAATTACTCAAAAATCGTAACATCACACTTATAACCCCACTGTAACAACGAATATTGTAAATATCAACAACACTTTTACAACAAAATTCTTCAAGTCTTGTTGTAAAAGTGATCTCTCTGTAGTCCAGAGATCAGAGTCCATCCTGTTTGGTTTCTTTCACCATGTTTGGCTATGGCTATAAAATTACAAGTGATGTTTCACTCGTGGTGATGTCCTCGTGTTATCTGTAAAAGAAAGTCGATTTATACTCTCCCTGTCACACTTGTTTCCCATGGGAGTAGGCAGAGAATACCATCTCGCTTAGGCT
Organism: Acrobasis repandana; assembly: GCA_963576875.1. Lineage (NCBI taxonomy): Eukaryota > Metazoa > Arthropoda > Insecta > Lepidoptera > Pyralidae > Acrobasis > Acrobasis repandana. The sequence continues at coordinate 10,388,122 of OY756238.1, forward strand.
GTGAACACATGCTGAAATAAAGATGCAGATTTTTCTATAAATTGCTTGTTTTGTAACGATCGGTCACAATTTTATCATTACAAGAGGTTTGACAGCCTTCATACTTTGAAGCGTACTCGTAATTAGATTTTTAATTTAAATGTTGTAGCTAAATGGAGCTACTAGTTCGAAAGAAGGTAGTTTTGATAGTAGTGCCGCTTAATTTCGGAAATATGGCGATATAAGAGTTTATTTTCTACAAACTAACAAGCGATTCCTGATTTTTCGTGGATACCGCCAACATAAGTACCCAGCATCCATCGCTCTCTCTCGCTCTAGCCAATGGCTGTACTGAGCGACAGAAAAGGATAGCAGCAAAGAAAACTGCTGTGCCGTGCTGACAGATGTGTCCCAACCCTAAGTATTCAGCGTCCTTCGTATGGCTAGCGGGTGAGATAGCAGCGACATCTAAAAATACAGGATATTGGCTTTCTAGCAGAGTACGCTTTTTTGTATAGGGTTGTCAGTCCTCTTGTATTTGTTCGTCCATGCTTTAATGAGGCTTTCGGGTGCGTTCGTTCACCATCGTGTATCCTCGTTACTTACTTAGGCGCGCGCAACGAGCGCGGCACGACGATGAACCGGCGCCCGTTGAGCACGGCCACGGACTGCGGCAGCTGCGCGCGCATGGCCAGGGCGCGCGGGCCCGGCGCGGGCCGCGCCGCGTTGTGCTGCGGGGGCTTCGCCACCGCCCACACGCGCTCGCCGTCCGGACCCCCACCCGCTACCTATACACACCAATACTTCAACTCAAATAGATACCTATTTAATAATAATAATATTTTCAGTTATCCACCAATCTCTAATATATTTGAGTAAGAGTCCGAATCGCACTAGACTCTAGTGCGAGTCGGACTCGTACATGAAGGGTTCTGTACCTCTGTACAATGCTTTAAAACGCTAAAAAAACACGTTTCCTGTATGACGCTGAAAAAAATTATCTCTTTTAATTTTATACTTTATACGGAGTCTCACTTATAGGGTCCCGTTGGTACCCTTTGGGTACGGAACCCTAAAAAAGAGGTAATTTTTCAACAGTGGGACATGAACTAACGGCACAGAATACATAAGAGTCAAACAGAATGGTATCTCACAGCGTCTCCCGCAAATTGGCGTCCCCGCACCTCTCCCCCGCACTTTGTGAGCTTTGACGGCTCCAAACCAGGGTTTAATTACTAGCCGCACGCAATACGCGACGTGTGTTTTCTTGAAAACTGTCAACCAATAGTAACCATCATGGTGAGAAGGTGCGCGTATAATAATTGTTTATCCACCCAATACTCTAAAGAACGTATATTTCATACATTTCCAAATGATGAAAACAGGTAAGCAAAGCAACAATATAATTTCACGTTATTACCCAGCAACCATCTTGATATATATACCCTTCTCGCATTGGCGGGAGATACACAAGAGCGAGATTGTAACATTACCGGATTGCTAATAAGCAATCCGGTAATGTTACATAGGCTCCTCGCTCACAGGTAATCACATACACGCAGATACCAACTAGATTTCCGCGGGTTATAGTGCTAAATGCCATTGTTGACAATGACAACTTGACATGCTGTGGTGTAAGGGTGATAAACATTTGTTTATTTTTATTGAATTTATTCATATAATTACCGTATAGTTTTGCGCCGAATATGCAAATTACTATATTACAATAATGAATTAGTGAAATTAGTGCGTTACATTATAAATGACTCAATAATAATCAGTAAAGTGAACTATAGGTGAAATGGACAAAGGACATAATGAAAAATATTTGTGAAGTGATATTACGTAGCTGTTTCCGACTTTTCTGTAACATTTAATACATATAAAACAGAATATTTTTTACGTCATAGTGTTCGCAAATCTTCCGGTATGGAAAAATATAATCGTAAATATGTCGAACTCGTTAGTAGGTAAGTATTAAATTAATTCTGCGGTGCGACCCTAAGTATAAAACTCACACATCGACGTGTGTACAGATAAATTGTTTCGTTTGTAGTAGTAGTAGGTATATATGTTACTCTGAATCTATGGAGAATCATACCAGTGCTAACGGCTAAATATATGGGAAGATGACTGGACAGTCTTTTAGGCACTAGCGCGACCAGACTGGCCATGCCCCTGGATCTGTACCTCAATGAAATAGTAGAACATCGACTTACCAGTTATTTTTATCCTCAATGTCACTCATTTAACATGTTCTTTTAATCACTAGTAATCATATGGCCACGGGCAACGGACCGGACAGTCTCCTTTACATTAACAGTAGACTTGCTTCTCAATTAAATTAGATAGTAGAAAATCAACTTACTTTCATTCTTAAAGTCACTCTTTTGTCCGTTGGGCGTGTTCCTTTCGGCACTGGTACGGGCACAGGTACGGGTATGGGCACGGGCAGAGGGCCAGGTACTCTTCTGGGCACCGGTGCGGGTATACTTGACACGCTGACACCAGATTTGTGTGTCAGAGGTGGAGGCGGTTCCAGTGGGGTGGGCGATGAACGGCAATTCTAATAAAGGAAAACATAGTTGCTATTAACATTTTGATTACGGAATCATCATCATCCGAGCGTATTCCCGGTTGCATCGTCAGCGGTGGTTGGTTACGCTTCAGAGCCCGGGGTCCGCTACCAAGCCTAGGTGATTTGACGAGGTTACTGGTTTTTACACAGAGCGACTGCCGTCTGACCTCCGCAACCCAAAGGGTAGACCAGAATCAATCCTAGGATAAGTACAAACGCTAGATGGCGTTCGGTACCAACGGCTTTACGTGCATTCCGAAGCACGGAATCATCTTTCTTTTTCGGATAATCAGGTGATTCAAGCCTGCAATATCCTAACCAGACTAGAAACAACTTTTCACAAAGTATGCTTCCCAGTGGGACTTGAACCCACGACTTCCGGATCACAAGGCAAACGCCTTGACCACTGGACCACGGAGGCAGTCATTTTGATTACGGAATCTCCTGAAATATCTTCAGAGTAATCTTTTACAGAAAAAAATTGATCATTACGAGTTATTGGAAACAACGTTACTTGGTAAGAAAATGTATTTTGCAGCTGATTCAAAACTTGATTGTATTAATGAATATGATTTATAAATCTGTGTTTTATATATGTCTTTATATTTTTACTTAAATAAAATTAGTGGCTGCCGGGCTGACGAGACGCTCATATCGGAAGCGACTCAAAAGGAAAAACATATTTTTCCTGAATGATGAGTAGAGGCTGGAGGACCCACTCAAAAAGCCACAACAGACACACAACTAATTTGCTTAAAGCGAAACACCGCTGATCGCAAATAAAAAAAAGACAAATCAAAAAAAAAATTATACAAAACCTTACCTTACAAAGTATGCGTCCGGTTGGCGCGTTTTTATAACCAATACACGCCGGGTGATACAGACATAGACACGCGGCGCACGCGAGAGTGGGCAGACCGCGTCCGCAGGTCATAGAGCAGGGCTGTACGAGCTGACGAGGAGACTGCAACAAAACGTTTTAACATCTACTACAAGTTGCAATGAGAATATTGCATATTGTTTGGTCATTGGTTGTTTGGCATGTTAAGTGGTTGGTCTTGTAAGATGTTTTTAAGCGGTTTCAAAAACCTGACACCAGCGTTAGTCAAAGAGAGATGATTCTCATTTAGTTATTGAATGAGCAAGAACAAAGCGAGCAAAGTTCTCAGTCTATCCTTGTATGTTCAACTCGATGTGATTACTATGGGATAGGCCTTCCTTTATTGGGAGGGGCTTGTAGTCCAGAAGTAGACTCATACCGTCTTATTGGCATGGAAAAGCATGGAAATTATTGTTACCTGTAATGTATGCCATAATAAATAAACTAATAAAATAAATGCGATAAGGCCGCCTTTTGTCATCTGTATTCAATAATCGAATAATCTGTATTACTATGTTATGGTGCAATAAAGATTTTAATTAACTAACTAAACAAATATTAATAAAACAAGGTACTTGATTAAAAACATTATACTTCTATAACAAGAAGACTTTCTGCAATATGTCACCTTCTCTTTTCTCACTGTCGATTTAATTTGGATGAATAAATTATTTAAACCAAGCCCATAAAGGCCCAGTCCTTATTTTTAGGTATTTTGACTGCATTTTCGGAGCTGATTAGAGCCAAACTATCTTAGTAACAATATGTTAAGATATGTTAAATTGAAGTTTATTTAAGTATTTAAAAAGTTAATGAGACAATTTATTGATTTTCGTTGTAATAGTTTGTTTAATTCCAAATAACCTGAGACGTGTTTAAATTTTTTGCGGTGCGCGACGTTCATGTCTTTGTTGTTTACACGGAATTTAAAACATGAAGTTGTGAATAAATTACAGAGTAATAAAGACAAAGGAAAATCATAAAAAGTGAATGAAAATGGTTTTAGTAATTATTCTTTTTATTCATTCAAAAACTTAGTTAAGGCTGTACCTAAATTTTCCGGGGTCCGTGCTGCTCCCATTTAAAATAAATCATTTCAAAGAAAACAGAGACATCATTTAAAATTTTGCTACTACCAAGTCCTAGATAACCCTTCAAAGTATTTTATGAACTACTGTTTACAGTTTATAATGAGAACGTTTAGCTTTACTACGCACATTAGCCAAAAGTGGCCGTTTTTCGCAAATGTGCGTAGTAAAGCTTTACGTTCTCACTTTAAACTGTAAACAGTAGTTCATAAAATACTTTGAAGGGTTATCTAGGATTTGGTAGTTGCAAAATTTTAAATGATGTCTCCGTTTCCTTTGAAATGATTTATTTTAAATGGGGGCAGCACTGGACCCCGGAAAATTCAGGTACGGCCTTAAAAAGGTTAAACTTTGAAGAAAATATAAGCGAATACGTCGTCAGATTTCTTGCGCATACGACTGAGTTAAAAAATACACATATATGAAGATTGACTCGTGCTTAAACACGTTCAATAAATAAAATTTGTTTTTTGCAAAAAGATAGAAAAATTTAAAGTTCTCCGAAATTCTCAAATAAATATGGGGACGAAAACGCTGATAAGGCAGACCGCTCGCTGCGCTTCTGAATTCGTCTAAATTCGTCTCCAGAGTGCATGTACAATACAGCGCAATGCGTATGTGTAGATGGAAAATATAGATTCGGGTGTTTAATAAAAAATTCCCACGGTTGAAGACTGCAGTCTTAAGTAAATCTACGTTTTATTATACGACGGATATAAATAAATAAATATATAAGGACAAATCACACTGATTAGGCTAGCCCCAACGTAAGTTTTAAACTTGTGTTATGGGATACTAACTCAACGATACTATATATTATGATAAATACATATATAGATAAACACCCAAGACCCCGGACAATTTGAAAAAGGCCATTTTCCAACTTGCCCGGGCTGGGAATCGAATCCAGAAGCTCCGGATTAGCAGTCTAAGCTAGACGTTAACCATTACGCCACGGAGGATGCTTTAAAAAAAAATTACAAAAATAAGTGATTTTTTCTTCATAAAATACAAGTAACCTGTAGACTGGTAAAGAATACTCACCTGTACATCAGGCGAGGAGGGCGGCGGTCGACTCTGCAGGGGTGGCGGGGGCTGCGGCGGAGTCTCGGCCCGCGGCGGCGGCAGGGGCTGCGTCGGCAGCAGGCCCGCCGGTGGCAGCAGGCCCGCCGGCAGCAACAGGCCCGCCGGCGGCAGCAGGCCCGCCGGCGGGGCGGGCTCAACCGGGGGCTGCGCGGGCGGTCTGCCCGCAGACGACTACACTCGCGCCGGCTCAGTACCCGCAGTGGAGGGCTAATTGCTCGAGTCAATTGGCCCTCCGGTGCGATAGATTTGAACGCTCAGACTGAGCTAAGTAGACAGTATGCAATCCTAGTGTATTTTTAGTGAACTGGTAGACAATGCTTAGCACTAAATTGTATGATACTTACTTTTATACGATAATAAATACAAAGTAGTCCTTATGGTAAAAAATTGAGCTTATGCATTGTTTCACATTCAGTAAGTGGTTTAGAAGCTGGAAGCAGCTTCATTTTTTCTCACTTTGTGATCTGTGGTCTTTTATTTGGTGCATATTTTACTTAAGATTGCATACATCTAGTTAACTTAGTTGAGTACTTACAGATGAAAAATTTAAAAAATACAATAATTCAAAACGCAAGACAATGTCATAAAATAGTACCCGTATTTTGTGGCATTGGCTTTAGAGCATTTATCAATGTTGAAAGCAACATACAGAATAAAATAATACATCAATATTTCTAAATATTTTAACACTCTCACTGCCAACATTCCCGGAACTAAAGATATATACTGTTTGAGAACCGATCGCATGGCAGAGAAAATGTTAACACAATTAACATACAATTACATCCACTTTCTCCTTCAAAATACTTAAAATATCCTATAAAAAATGTATCAAACCGTTGTTCGTGTTCACACAAATCGCAAAATTAAAATAACATAAAATATAAAGACAACGAAATAATATTAACAACCAAGCAGTATGGACTTTAAAGGTTGATAAAGACTATACTGCTTAACCCAAAGCCTGCCTTAATAGGGTAGTGTCCCGGGTTGAAAATAAATTATTTGGTACTGTTAAGAGAATAAAACGTCACAAAATAATGTCACTTGTCATTGATCACATCCATTTTGAACGTGATTTTAGATTTATTATTGCAAGAAAACGGATATAAAGAGCGCTATTTGACTCAAACAAACTATGACATTTATACAACCGATATTTCATACAAACCTCATAGAAAATGTTTGTTTTGATGTTTAGAAAAAACTGATTTGACTTGTTGTAAACTAGCGGATTTTTGCAGAAAGCAAAGAGAACGTCATGAATCTATGACTGTCGTTATAAAACGTAGAACCACGATCAAGCTTTACTTTGCGCAAAATTACATTCTCTTTGTGTCTGATAGGAATTACTGTTGGCGGCTGCACACAAAGAACGTCACAAGAATTTTGTTTTTGCAACGTTGTTCTCATGATTTTGCAAGAATGTCTTGTCCTTATTATTATTATACATAGTGACTTGTTAACCACCAGCCAAATTTTCGGATCAAGTTCAGTCCATGATAGTGATCAACTTTTCATAAAAATAAATACTGAAAAAAGATAAAAAAATTCGATCTCCCATACGAATCAGCGCTAAGCCGAACGGACTTTCTATGGGAGGACGAAAATTTTATTTCTATTTGTTGCCGTTTTAATTAAAAGGCATGATATTTTGTTCTGTTCTAATATATTTTTTCTAACACCGTTGCTATATAACCGTTGCTAAACAACCTAAACAACTTGAGTAGCCAGATCTGTCACCAACATCCTCCCCCCTGGTAAAGCTGGTTAAATCTGCAACACTATTTTCAATAATAATTTTTATGGTAAGTAGTTCAGAATCATGGACTGAACCTTCCAAAAATTTGGCTGGTGGTTCAAAAGTCACCCTGTATTATAACCGCTAATATGACGACACCGTTTTACCAACGCTTTATGCTTTGTAGTATGCAGGGACCGCGCCTGCATGTATTGTTCACTAACTTCCATTCGTATACATTCAGGCAAGCAATGGGTTAGCTGAAAGTTTCATTCTAAAAGGAGTCAAAAACTTACCTGGGTTTCTTCCAAGCGGCGGAGTTGTTATTGTCTGTGGCGGGCGTGGCTGCTGCTTTCTTCTGCTGTTTGGTTGCGGGCGTAGCCGGGGTGGAGGGCGAGCTCGTACTTAGCCTGGAGCCTACTGACTTCACCTGGTGACAAGATATGATGTTCTTTATATTGATCTTCTTAATTTCATGTTTTATTAATTATTATTTGAATTAACACTTAATTTGAATTTAAAAGTATAGTTGATTTTGTTTTGTTTTATAACGATCCTTAACAAGCCTTTAGCTAACAACAATATGTATACAATCACCTTGATCTTAGCGGGTGGCGATTTTATATTGGGCGTGGTGCGTTCAGGGCTAGCGCCCTTGGGCGCCTTGGGCTTGGGCGTGCGCTTGCCTTCCGGCGGGGGGGGCGCCGCTACCGGAGACTCCACGCGACGCATCAACTTCGCGTCTCTGTACAGAACAAAAACACATTTTTAACATACATATAAACACATAGAAACTGTAAGAAGAACACGAAAATCTATCGTGTGTGCTTAATTTGTTTGTCTTGACAATTATTTTATATTATAATTAATAAAAAAAATCTTAAATTTTTCATTTAAGAATTATTTTATATTATATTAAAAAAAAAAAAATATGATTACTAGAACAAAATTTTCTGTTTCCTTTCGAATAATTTATTTCAAATGAGGGCAGCACTTGAGCACTGGACCCCGAAAAATTCACGATCCCCTTAAATGGGAAGAGTTTTTGAAAAACAAAATTAGAGTTTAATTTTCAGCCCAAAATAATTGTCAAGACAAACAAATTAAGCCCAAACACGATAGATTTCGTGTTCTCCTTCTAGTTTCTATGGCTACCTCCCAGCTATATAATCAGACAAACCCTATGACATCATTCATTGTCATCTTATTTGCTAGATACTGCAAAATTTCATTTCAATCCGCTGAGGATGATTTGGAACTTCTTTCAAAATTAGTTTATACAAACATGGCGAGAAATAAAAGCTTTTTTTTTTATCTATTTTTTTCCGAGGCTTTAGATCGCTTGGTGTGACTAAAAAAAAAAGCTTGTAAAATATTTCTTTACAGCCCATATTGGTGCAATGCTGGACTTAGGTTGAGATTAGCTTATGAATAAGTATTTGAATTACCGTATAATCTCCTTCTCTGGATCATCCACTCCAAGAGGCTCTTTGAAGAAGGAAAAGTTTTCTAACGTCAAACCAGTCCCCGATAAATGTTCAGACACCTGAAAATAATAAACATATTGTAAAAATGTGTATTTATTTAATTATTATTAAACTATATTACCTCAAAGTAAAAAATATACTTTTGACAAATGGCGGACTTAAGAGCATTTTCTCCCAGTCAACCACTGGAGAGTAGTGTTTTAAGTTTCAAGGATTGTTTAAACTCTCCTTTCAAATTGATACAACCTTCCTTGACATGCTGCAAATTTGATATCGTGCATTTTGTGACTTTTGAATGGTATATATAATAGTGCTGGTCTGAATGACTTAGGAAAATTACCTAAAATATGATTTTACAATCCTACACAAGTGCGTGCAAGATATAACAACTATTCTACTAGAAACTCACTGATTATCCGAAAAGAAAGATGATTCTGTGCTTCCGAAAACATGTAAAGCTGTGGGTCCCAAACGCCTAGCATTTGGTTAAAACTATCCTAGGATTGGTTCTGGTCTACCCTTTGGGTTGCGGAGGTCAGACACCAGTCGCTCTGTGTAAAAACCAGTAACCTCGACAAATCACCTAGGTTTAGGTAGTGGACCCCGGGCTATGAAGCATAACTGCTGAAGATGCAACCGGGAATATGCTCGGATGATGATAGACTACTGAAAAATGTATAGCCCTACCATGTCTGCCGGGCCCTGACATCTGCCGGGCCCTGGCATCTGCCGGGCCCTGGCAGAGGCGGCATGCCTATACATTTTCCAGTAGTAGGCTTGACGTCATCAAGGATGATATGCATGCCAATGGTCTTACAACCAAGGATGCTCAAGCTGTGCGAGGTGGAAAAGGAAAATCCGAAAAGCCGAAAACCCCGGGCTTCACAGCATTACAGCTGAGGATGCAACTGGGAATATGCTGAGATGAGACAGAGATGATAGACTATTGGAAACTCACCTCTCTGGTAGACCTTAACTTCTTCCCCTGCGGCGTGTAATAGTATATGTCGGCGTTGCGGCGCGAGTGCGCGTCGAGTGCGGCGCGGTACACCAGCTCCCGTTTCCAGCCCTGCTCCAGGGGGATGCGCAGTAGTGGGGAGGACATCTCTGTGGTGGCCCTTCGCCCGCGATGCGCGGGGGACGATGCTGCGCTTGTCGCCTGCGAACGAAAATACAATAGAGTATTTCACCACTTGTTTGTGTTAGACTGCCCGCCGACTGACATCCAATAATCGGTGACCGATTTTTTGTAGGAAAAAAATAGAACTTACTGATTGCATGGTGCAACGCAAACGTCCCTACAATAATTAGGACAGAAATTCCTAAAAAAAAAAATTTGCCCTGTCATACAAAAAGTCTGACGTGGGCGGGCATCCTAAGGCCAAAACTGGTGTCTGATTGTCAAGCTGCCAAATCATCAAATCAAGGCATCTGACATACCTTGACGACTGCCATGCAACGAAAACAGCCCGGAGGAGCTAGTGACATACGTTTAAGCCACTTTGGTCACCCATCCAAATGCGGACTACGCCCGATGTTGCTTAACTTGCAAAAGCGATAGCAATGCTTTTTCCCACCGGGCCACTGAACTGTTCATTTGACCACTAAGCTTTATATTCTTCAATATAAGTATGTATTGTATATTCATCATATCAGACACAGGAAGTCCACTGCTGGACATAGGCCTCCCTCAAGGTTTTCCGAGACGATAAATAAAAATAGATGTTTTACATGAAGTAACCTATTTTGAGAAATAAAAGCACTTACATCGGTAGAGATGACTCCATCACCTTCAGATCTTGAAGATAAGGCAGAGGATGGCCTTGACCCATCTGAAACAGATGCTAAATATGAAAATTACGTCAAAAGAGTCTTAAGGCAGCTTGAAATATCAACAATGCTGGAAATAGACATCTGCTTCTGTTATCAGATTGGATTCCCTCAATACACTTCCGGTTTCGTCTGGCAGTCACAACGACAGTAAAATTGGAAACGTCATAGACTCAATTTTGCCTTGGAAGAACGATCCGAATATCGGAATGGACGTGTAATGAATGTGTATACAGAAATATGTATTACACAAATGTCTTCCGATAGTCTAATCAGGCTACCAGATCCGATATCAGACAGAAACTGAGAAAAACCATCCAGCTTTTCTCGGTTTTTCTGTCTGATGTCTACTTGCAGCCTAAGAGGCCACTGAAATGCAAGAAGTTGTATAGTAAGACAGAACTATAAGCAAAAAGACGAGAAGAATTCAAAGTGATGTACCACCGATAATATAAACTGTCTCACCAGTCTCCAACGCCCGCGACGGACGTTTCCTGCTCAGCGGAGCAGGCATAGCGTCTCCATCTGGACTTAACTCTTTTACCGCCTCTGACAACTCTTTATCCAGCTCATCTAACACTAGTTTCTCACCAGTGTCCTGTCGCGGGCGTTTGCTGGCTCGGACGGGGGCCGGGGAGGCCATCATGGTTCGCAGCGGAGTGGGGTCCTTAACGGCTGCTGTTATTTCTGCTTCCAAACGACCTGTGAATAAAAGCAATATTACTAAAAGTGCCTGCGAAGGCCTAAATACTGAATAAATATTTGATTCTTCTCGATTTGAACATCATGGCATGTTTAATGCCTCACTTCCGTATAAATATAGCTATAATATATATTACTTACCCAAAACCTGAATGTACTTTTCGCCGAACGATGCCTCAAATTCATTCTTGTCCATATCAAAGCCTTTCAAGTCTTCTTCTCCAGTATCACTGAAGGCCGCAGATGCCCTGCGTTTGATTCCTCTCTTCTCTTCTTCGTCATGGCCATCTCCTGCGGCAAGCATGTCGACCGGTTGTACTTCTTGCTGTGATACATCCATATCCTCGCCTTTCACCACAGTTACTTCTGAAAAATATTTAATGTTAAATACAACCTCCATATTAAGAAAATTCCAAAATACAAGTCTAGGCTTCATGTTATTATTTTTTTACCTCTAAAACTCCATTACTGGACTAAAGACCTCTCCCAATAAGGGATGATTTGATCCGACAATGCGGCCAGTTTGCGGAAACATGTCCTCAGAGACAAGTAAAAGTACAAAAACAAGGCAAAATTTAACTATAACCACCATGCTGATTAGCGATTGCTGTAGATGGTGTAAAGTGTACAGAGGAGGTAAGTTGCCTCTAAGACACGTAGGAAAGAAAAGGGATGGAGAAAAAGGAATATAAATATTTCTTTTTTAAAAGCAAGTTTAAATAGGCCAATTCTAATGTTACAAACCTGAAACGAGATAGATGTTTTAACATCTATACTATTTATAGGTATAAGAATTGAAACACATAAGAAAACAATTGTTGAGGCGAGGCCTAAACCAGCCAGGTAAATCATCATCATTTATAGGTGTGGCCATATTGTAGTACAATATAAACATTGCATGGTTAAAATGTAGTGCAGCTGCTCTGCTTTTACCTTGTTAACGCTTCAAGCGAGAGGCTCTGTCTATATAGAACATCACTGTATAAAAGGTACAGATTATCACAATATCATGTTAACAAATTAAAATGTTTTTGCAAATCAAAAATTGAAGTTAGTTTGCTACTACTGGTGTAAAGAAGCACGGTAGATTTCTCGAAGAGCTGGATGACTATGGGTTTTTTTAACTATTTTTTTGACCAAGGCTTCAGTTCAGACAGAATGAGGGTTGCCACACGCTTATTTGGGCTAGCATTAATCAGCACAGCCAGGCGATAAAAATCGAATATGTGTTGATGAATGTTCAGGAGAAAAGCCGATATAATTGCTTCAGGTCTGCTTTCTTGTTCGACAAATACAGGCGAACCGACAATTCTGGCCCAAGTAAGTGTGTAGCAACCTTCAGTGCACATAAGCATGTCAAGCAACGCTGGGAGTTCTTCTGTCAAGTTTCCGTGTTTTCACTTTATATTTTATCAGTAGAGAACTACTTCGATAATCATCAACTCTGGAAGTGAACCACAAAGTTATCACTTTGGCCCATGAATGAACCACACCCAGCACACATCTTCCTACAAATCTACTGTTTAACCAGGAACGTTGCATTAAACAAGCTTCAACATCTACATTTTACTACATTGTCATTTCAGTTCTGCAAATGCATTAGTTGACCATTATAAAAAAGAAATATAATTTTACACACTATGTTAGTGTGGTCTTTATTGCTTTGGGATGTTGCATAGCTTTCTTGGTAATTACTGATATATAACAATGTTTGTTCTTATGTAAAACTCGCCCAGAGCTTTACCTTAAGTCTTCAAAGCGTGACAAGTGACAAGTCGAGTTCATATACCGAAAGGTCTCGGAGATGAAAGTTTTGGCAATACTATTACTCGCTATGCTCACGGACATGAATATCCTAATACATCATGCTAATGACCAGCTAATTAGGTGTACTCGCTTGGTTACATTTTCCAAGGTATATAAAGATGATTATGAAGTTATTACTATATTTTACAAAATCATTTATAATAAATATCAGAGAACAAATATTAAACTAAAGGTGATATTTTTAGGTTCCTTTTTGATGCTGTAAATCACAGAAAATGGTTATAAATGTATGTCAACTAAATTATCTAATAGGTTATGTGAAAGTTTTCATACCAATTAAAAGACCTGGGCCATCCACAGGCGGAGGAGCTTCATGTTCAGCTTGGAGCTCTGGTGCGGCCACCGCGGCATCCGCGGCGCTCGCAGCCGACGCCTCAACGCCATTCAACTTGGCTTCTTCGGTGGAAGCGTTATCACCAATCGCCATTTCTTCCGACATTGTCAAATCATGTAAAATATGTCACGATACCACTGTCAAAGTGTAAATGAACACATAACAAGACGGCTATGAAACTTATCAGCCCTCGAGACGAATTACGAACAATTGTGCGCGTCACGACGGAGATTTCCCGCTTTATTGCTAAATAAAAAACTTTGGTCTTTTACGACGACATAATGACGTTTATAAACACTTTTGATATATGTATGTCACAAAATATTTCTGCGAAACTATTACTTTTGAAGATATCAAGAAATTTAGCAAAATAATTTATATTTAGCTCACAAATTCGTCAATTTATATAGGAAAATCGACAACATCCGCTAAGTGGACGAAGACGCCACATTTGTTGTCTATGACGTCAAGTCAATTCTTGTCTACGGTTGATAAAGCCCACGAAATACGAATTTCAAAACGATTTAGGTATTATTTTCGTAAATCATAATCCAGTCCAGACAAATATTATTGTAATGCAATGCCATTCAATGTACATTTTGAAAAATAAAATTTGTAGCAAAGTGGCGCCAGCCAAAGCAAGCAGCAAAAAAATTATATTTCTAGTCTATGAATTAAGGGATGGCTACACATTACATTACCATACAATACAATCGAATCTTAAAAATAAATAAATCAAAAACCAAAACTATGATCACATATAACATCACCAGTAAGAGATTCAGTGCAACTTAACAGAACAACAATAGAACAAGTAGAAAAATTTAAGTACTTAGGAAGCATATTAACAGAAGACTCTAGATGTACTGCAGATATTAAAACCAGAATTGCCATGGCCAAAGGAGCATACAATAGTAAAAAGAAATTTTTTACAGCAAATATATCCAGAAAAATACGCAAACGCCTTATAAAAACGTATATCTGGAGCATAGCACTTTATGGATGCGAAACGTGGATACTGAATAAAAAAGATAGTGACAGGCTGGCAGCTTTCGAAATGTGGTGCTGGAGGAGAATGGAAAAGATCAGTTGGATGGAAAGGAAAACCAATGTATTAGAAGGAAGTATTAGAAATAGTAGGAGAGAAAAGAAGACTGCTGGGCGAAATAGAAAATAGGAGAGGGAAAATGATTGGTCACTTAATACGACATGACTCCTTATTTAAAAACATACTAGAAGGAAAGATAAAAGGTAGAAGAGGTCCAGGACGACCAAGAAAGAGCTATGTAGACCAACTGAAAGAAAAAGCAGGGGTCATGTCTTATCAAGCACTAAAAAGTAAGGCAGAGAACCGAGAAGTTTGGCGCATACTCCACCGACAAGAGCCACTAAGCTCTTAAATAATAAGAAGAAGACAATACAATCGATCGATTTCATATCAGACAAAAATAATTGCATGGCAAGCTTTAAAGTGGCTCTATGGTCTATTCCATCCGCGGGAAATTTTGACACGCTTTTTGGCGATTTTGGACCGTTGGACTGGAGTTCTGAGTAAGCTGAAGTATCATATAATCGATTACAGAACAAAAGGTAGGATTAGTCCCTCAGGTTAGTCCACAGACTACGGAGCAGATACTATACTAGGGTTAGTCCATGAGGTTAGTATTTTAGCAGACTGCCTTTACACCTTTGTTGAATACGATTGTTATTTATTAAATTCTGTAGGTAGTACAAAAAAGCACAGACTACGGAAAAGATACTACTACTTATAAGTACTACAAATAAGATAGATGCCAGCATCGTCGACCGATTAACGGCGATCAACTTTCTGGAAAAAATCTCATTTGTAATTGGCAAAGTTGATGTAGGTAAGTATCCAAGAAGAAGTCCATTGCTGGACATAGGCCTCCCCACGGCCTGCATCCTTGCTCAGGTCGTCCGACCTAGCGGGTGGGGTGGGTTTCCAACGCTGCGCTTGCCGGTACGTGGCCGCCATTCGATGTAAGTATAATTGAATTGAAGAAGAATTAGGAGATTTTGTGGCTATTTTCCGATTTTTAAAGATTTTTTAAAGTGACTTTTTTAACACCGTTGTCCTCATGGGCAAAGATTGGCTCTAAAATACTCAATAAAACACCAAAATAAAAGATTCAATCATTTATTAATTTTTCCTACGTCCACTTTTCGGTGCTTGGGGTTTCCCAAACGCCTTCTTTCCTTTCGCGAAGGCTTTCCCTTTCTGCGGCTTCCCTTTCGGGCCTTTGCCTTTTTGCGGGGGACCTCCTTTCGGCATCTTTCCTTTTTGTACTAAATTGGCGTCGTAACGTAACCTCTTGGCTGCTTTCCTAGAGGTGTCTGTCAGGTCGCTGGTGAAGTTGCTAATCTTCTTTTTCTTCGCAGGACCGCGCTGTGTTTGTGGACGGTCGTCTTCATCGTCAACTGCGCGGATTCTGCGCTGCTTCTTCTTGCGTTTCGCCATTCTTGATTGGAGAAGAGCGACCTGAGTACATAAAGCAAGATTGATGTAGATAAAGAAAATAAAACAATACTTACATTAAACCATAGATATAAAGTTAAAAAAAAACCTAGATCTTTCTTAAACATTTGTCAAAATTGATTTTTGATTATTTTTAGATAGGTAGCTTAGTCCGTCGCAGATAAGATTGATAATGGAAAAATACATGAAATATCTTTAGAAAACTATAACCAATCCAAGCCTTGGATTCCAAGGTGAGATTCATACTAGAATTGGTGACCTGTAGCATAAAGTATCTCAAGGTCCCTCCGTGCTTCTGAAGGAACAAGCTTGGTCAGATGAAAATTTGGCACTACACCAGTGTTTATACTTTATACACACAAGAAAAATAGTTATAATCAGTTCATTAGTTCAGTATTTAACGAAAAGGCTGAAAAGGTGAACAACCAAAAAGTCGAGAACAACCAACCTTCTCCATTTCCCGCTTGACGCGCTCTTCGGGCGTGTCCTTGGGCTTGTGTTTCGTTTGTTTCTTCTTCTTGCCGCCGGCGTCATGGTCTGAGTCATCGTCGGAGTCCCGCTTCCGCTTCTTGCCTTTGCCTTTCTGTTGCTTTTCTGTAGAAAAAAAAATATAACGTAATCGTATACCCACACAGCAAAAAAAAAAACAGTAGCACTCTGGCATAAAATAGAGTAAACTGCGGGGACGGGGAACGGGGACGCATATTGCGCGTACCTTAGGAGATTCCGTTCTGTTTACTTTTATTGTATTCTGTGACTCCGGGAGTCGAGAATTGAAAACTTGAACAAGGTGGTGGTGGTTACAGTAACAGTATCGCGAGTTCAATGGTTTTTTTACCATCTCAAAAACTGCCTAAAGCACCTTAAGAAGTTTTCACTTCAAAAATATCTTATAAAACCTTCGATCAACAATACGACAAGATACCGCGTTACCTAAAAATCAAAGCAAAATTCTGTCCGCTTGAATATCAAATAGCATTCACTGTAAAGTCAACCTTATTACACTATGTTTAAAGTGTTTTTTTCTTCTTCTCTGAACTTAACAAAATAAGAGCTATATCCGTAAGAATACATATATTGTAAAAACTCTTAAGCTTAAACTCTAAGCAAATAAAGTATTGAATTAAGCTTGAATTGAGCTCACCACACCACTGGAAGTGTTCTCTTAATTTGATTTGCAACAGATTGGAATAAAAGGTAAAAGATAGCTTATTACTTGGATTAACACATAGGATACTTTTTATCCCGTGAAAATCCCGTGGGATTGACAAAAATTTGACGACGCAGGCAACGCCGCGGTCATCAGCTAGTTTTATAAAAAACTAGCTGTGCCCGCGTCTTCGTTCGCGTGGTTGTCGGAACGTAATGTTATATAGCCTAAAGCCTTCCTCTATAAATGGACTACCCAACAAAAAAAGAATTTTTCAAATCGGACCATTAGTTCCTGAGATTAGCGCGTTTAAACAAACAAACAAACAAACTCTTCCGCTTTATAATATTAGTATAGAAGTATAGATAAATATAGACAAATCACATTGATTGTAAAAAAGAGTATGTTTTAAACTTGTGTTATGTATGGGATAAGTTCTAACTTAAAGATACTATCTTCTTCGTCTAAGCGCGTTCCCGGTTGCATCCTCAGCTGTGCTGCTTCGGAGCCCGGGGTGCGCTTTCCCGCTTTTTCTTCTCCAAATATAACATGCATGTCAATGGTCGCCCAAGGATGCCAAAGACCTTGCGAAATGGAGAAGAAATAGCCGGAACAGTTTAATTGATTTGGCTATAGTTTTACGACTGGCCGCCTGCCTGACGTCAACCCTCTTTGGGAATGTATTTGTGCGAAAAGTTTTACAACCGGCCGCCGCCCGACGTTAACCCTCCTTGGGAATGCAAATGTAGCACAAGATGTTTGTGCTTAGTCCTTTAGTCGCCTCTTACGACATCCACAGGAAGAGATGGAGTGGTCCTATTCTAACCCGGAACCACACGGATGAACTTAAAGATACTATACTTTATGATAAATACGTAAATAAACACCCAAGCCTATTTTTCAACTTGCACTGGCTAGGGAGCTTGACTGGCACATGACTAAAGCGTGCGAGTGATGAGGAAAGTTGTTGTGTCAAGAAGCGAGTCCCATGCGGCTGTATCAAGGCCCATCTTTCTTTTTCTTCCCTTTTCTCCTTCGGTGTTTGGTGGTGGTCTCGTGGTGTCTCTTTCTCTCTTTTTAGTGGCGTCTTGCAACAGAAATTTAATATTAAAACAAATTATTTAGGTACCTTTCTAATGCGGCTGTGTCAAGACCAATCTCTCTTTTTCTTATCTCTTCTCCTTCGGCGTTTAGAACCACTCTTGCGGTCTCTCTCTCTTTTTAATGGCCTCATGCAACAATTGCAACAGAAATTAAACATTAAAACAAATTATTTACCTTTCCCATGCGGTTGTGTCAAGGCCAACCTCTCTTTTTCTTCTCTCTTCTCCTTCGGCGTCTGGAACCAATCATGCTGTCTCTTAACCTCATACTTGGGCCCATCTTCTTCTTTCTTTATGACGCCCTCTAGTTTGACCGTCTGCTTCTCCATTTTGTTTAGTTGTTTATCCGCGTATTCTTCGTCGAGGATTGCGGCTGGAATAAAAAGAATGTTAATGACGTCATGATGCACAATCAAAGGGATCCCACTCACATTCCGAGGCAGACACTACAATGGACTCAGGGAAAGAGGAAGCTGGGGCGACTAAAGCAGAACTGGCGACGGTCCCCGCCCCTCTACCCCGTTCTTGTGCGCCCGCGTGCGCCGGGCAGTGTGTGTTCGCCCGCTCTCGTCCTGAGACAAGGCGAGAACGGGGGAGAGGTGCGGGGACGGGGAACGGGGACGCATATTGCAAGGGACCTTAGGAGATTCCGTTCTGTATACTCTTACTGTGAACATAATCGGTGAAAATTTCAAGTGTCTAGCTATTACGGTTCAAGAGATAGAGCCCTGTGACAGACGGACAGACAGCGGAGTCTCAGTAATAGGGTCACCGTTTGCACCCTTTGGGTACGGAACCCTAAAAAGGGGGATTTTAAAAGGTATGTATGATAATGCGAAGCTAGTCCTCTCTAAATCATTAGACGACAGACAGCTATGTTGGATGCCTTTAGGCAATTTGAATATTATGTTGGCCAATGTTTGATGTCAATACTTCGTGATGATGTCTGCCTCGACTTGTCAGGTCGCTTAGCCCGCTTCGAACCTTCACCAGGTTTCGCCCGCTTATATACCAGTGCGACATTCTCCTGCTATGGGGGCTTACATGGCACCGATGATTAACTCATATATGATATTGATATTATGGCATTTATGGCTGTATTTCTTAACGCCACTTGCCCTCTACGAGGCCTGTTTGATAAGAACCCGTTTTCTAAATATATTAATATCACTGGCCGCAAATAAGTATACTACCTTTTTAAGCCATTTTTCAGAGGCGGGAAAATTAAAAAAAAAATAGCATTCTTTTGTTTTTTTTCTCATTTGACAACGATTCAGTGAAGGCGTGAACTTAAAATTGTTAAAATGGAGAAAGAACAGTATCGGTCTGTAATTAGATTCTTATTTTTGGAAGGAAAAACATGTGATGAAATAAAAGTAAGAATGCAAGCGGTTTACCATGAATGTGCTCCTTCTATGACAACCGTCAGATATTGGTATAACGAGTTTAAGCGGGGGAGAACAACCGTCTTTGATGAGGATCGCCTAGGCCGGCCAGTTGAGGTGACTACAGACGATATGGTTAAGAAAATTGAAAATATCGTTTTAGCCGACCGCCGAATTAAACTTCGAGAAATCGTTGATGCTGTAAATGTTTCAATCTATAGGGTACAACACATATTAGAAGAAAAATTGGGTATGAAGAAAGTATCGGCGAGGTGGGTGCCGCGTTTACTCACGGAGGAGCAAAAACGGAACCGACTGACTACTTCGGAGCAGTGTTTGGCCGTGTTCAAACGTAACCCCAAGGAGTTTCTGCGTCGTTTCGTGACCGTGGACTAAACGTGGGTCCACCACTACACCCCGGAAATGAAAGAGCAGTCGAAGCAGTGGATTTCACCGGGTGAACCAGCTCCAAAGAAAGCAAAAACTGTCCCATCGGCTGGAAAGGTCATGGCGACCGTTTTTTGGGATTCGCAGGGTAATATACATATTGACTATTTAGAAAAGGGAAAAACAATAATAGGGCAGTACTATGCCAATTTATTGGATGAATTTGACGCCTTGTTGAAGGACAAACGACCCCATTTAAAAAAGAAAAAAGTACTGTTTCATCACGACAACGCCCCGGCTCATTCGTCCAGAGTTGTGACGGCTAAATTAGCACAGTTACGCTACGAACTATTGTCTCACCCCCCGTATTCTCCAGATTTGGCCCCATGCGATTTCTTTTTGTTTCCCAACTTAAAAAAATGGCTCGGTGGCAAGCGATTTGGATCAAATGACGAAGTCATTGCCGCCACAGAGGCCTATTTTAATGACTTTCCAAAATCATACTTTTTGGATGGTTTATTGAAGCTTGAGTATAGGTGGAACAAATGTATAGAGTTAAAAGGTGACTACGTAGAAAAATAAATGCATATATACAAAAAAAATATTTTTTCTCCCATAAAGGGGTACTTATCAAACAGCCCTCGTATAATGGCCACTAAATCAACAAGCCACATCATAAAGGACAAGGGTTACATACAGTGTTATAGATTTTGACGGTTTTAGTCGTTTATAAAGATTATATCGTGCGACAAACTAGTATCATCCCGCTCGTTATTATTACGTAAAGCGAGATAGTGATAGACGATAGCGTGCCATGCAGGCTCGCTTGCTTCAATAATAATCTACTGACCTATTTCAGGCTCCAGCCTCTTCAACTTCTCTCTATACTTCGCGATGATGTCGGGCGGGACCTGCCTCGACTTGACAGGTCGCTTGGCTCGCTTCACGATGGCCTTCACCAGGTTGCGCTCGCCCTCGCCCGCTAGAGACACGGAGATACCAGCGCGCCCCGCTCGCGCCGTTCTACCCACCTGGGAAAAATATAGTTTGAACAATTACAATTAAAAAAGAAAAAAAAATCGACATTCCCATGCACATTGCCCGGGCGGCTGCACACTTTTATTTATTTATTTACCAATGTACACGGACAATCGGGACAATATATACAGAGAATACATAAACAAAAACTTGTACAAAGGCACTACTTATCCCAAAAAAAGAGATCTCTTTCAGTAGGCCCGTGAGAGGAGATTTAAATGCTTTTTTATGATTACTTTTGTATGTAAATGCCTAATTTTTCTTTTGTTTTTGACTGTAATTTAAATTTCATTTTACTGTAGTAATCTAGTATGCCCGTGGTTCGATTTATTACTCAAGTCCCCTTACACGTTGTATCTATCTATAATTTAAGAACTACCACAGAATAAATATTACTGACGTACAGAAGTCGCACTCAGCAAAGAAATTCAAAGAAATATCTACTCAATGTGTCTAGCGATATGGTTTAATTTAGCTCACGTCAGAACTCAGCACCTTTTCGTATCTATACGATAGATACCAAGACATCCATTGCAAGTCAATTTCATTCTTATTACTCTGGACAAACGATTCGTATAACTGAATTTACCACCCGGAGGGGCCACCTGCGCGCATAGTAATAATGTAGGTACATTTTCGATTCCTAAACGGGGAGCGACACAGGCCTGGAACTACGTTCTTATCGGTAGAGTAGCTACTATGTCTCCCATCTCCTGAGCCATCCTTATGACCTCCCTATATCAAATTTCTGTTTTAATTGATCGGTAAATGCTCTTCTTTGTCTTCCCTTTCCTCTTCTTGCTTCTATTTGTTGTATAATTTGGCATTAAATTAATCAAAATAGAATAATATGACCATGACCATTCTTTATGCTCGGTGTTTCTCTACGTGATCGAATCAGAAATGAAGAAATTTGTAGGAGAACGAGAGCGAAGCGTTGGACACCCACCCACAAAGTGGTCAGACGACCAGACCAAGGTCGCTAGAAAGCGCTGGACGCAGGCCGGCCTAGATCAATCATTTTTGAAATTCTTGGGAGAGGCCTATGTCTAGCTGTGGACGTTAAGCGGCTTAAATGATAATGGTGATGACCATTTTTTCAAATCCTTTGACAAAGTTGTTTGTGACTTACCCTGTGTATATAATGCTCCAAGGTAGCCGGCAAAGTGAAGTTGAGCACGCTCTTGACCCCCGGGATGTCGAGCCCGCGGGCCGCCACGTCGGTGGCCACCAGCACGTCCACCTGCTCGTCCTTGAACCGTTTGAGGGAGTCCAGACGCTGGGGCTGATTTAGGGCTCCGTGCAGTTCCGCTACCTGCAGAAACAACTCTGTTGTTTAGTGTGTTTAACATAAACTAAAGAATTAGAAGTTTAAACGCGATCTCTCTGACGACCCTGATTACTTAGAGAATAACGTTCAGATAGAAATGTTGTACCTACTGTACTTCGTCTTTTAACATACATATACATACTATCACGCCTGTTTCCCACTGGGGTAGGCAGAGACTATGGACCTCCACTTGCTACGATCTTGACAGACCTCTTTCGCTTCATCTACACTCATCAACATCGTCTTTGAACCATAGTGAAAATGTCAAAATTCCTCGACCTTTAAAATGCGATAGATTCAGATACTGGCATTGTAATAAAACACCATACAGCCATAACACTTATTAATCTTTATTTTAATTGAACAAATTACATATGATGATATATGTAAAAACAGTTATTTTACAAGAATTGTATTATATTCAATTATTATCATTGCAACAACATAATTTTTTTCATTGATGAATAATTATTTATACAGGCAGCACAATGCTAGCTGTCAAAAATGCCTAATCGCTACTGTATTAACTTTTTTGTTTTTTATTTTTTTATTTTGGTAGAAAAGGGATGTTCGTGACATTTCTTGCCGTGACCCTGAAGATTTAGCTATAGTTCGAACTTTGCAATTCTACGTGTAAACACTTTAAAGAACAAGTACAACAGCAAAATCCGTCTAAATCAAGAAGGCTACCGCAATAAGTCACCTTCTCTTTTTTCACTGCCCACTTCATTTGGGTGAATAGTGGTGAACCAAGACCTCAAGTTAGTCTGCGGAATATGTGTTAGAACTAATGCAAAGAGGTCCTACCTTTACACCTAGCAGTCCAAGAGCCACGTGTAGCCGATGTGCTTGCTTCTTAGTCTGCACGAAGATCACCACGCGGTCGCGGAACGTGCGACAGACGAGAGCAGCTAGGATTGCTTCTCTGTCGCACTCACGCTCTGAGCGTATCCTGTGGGCGTGAAAGAGATGACTATACTTTAGTCGGAGAAATCATAATGTGATAGCATGTAGTATAGTAGTTTATGTCGCACTCACGCTCTAAGCGTATTCTATGGGCGGGAAAGAGATGACTATATGCTAGTCGTAGAAATCAGAAATCGCAACGTGCTAGTTAATTTTAACTTGATTACTGTCGCACTTACGCTCTGCACGTATCCTGTGGGAGCGAAAGAGATGGCTGACACATGTCAGTCCTTCTGATTTATTTATTTATAAGTATATATATATTATATATATAGGAAAAATATATTTATATGTATCAATGTACATTATGTAATTTATGTATACTAACATTTATACTTTATCTTGCACCCACAGTAACTCTCTGTATAACCCAAAGGTTGACTGGTAGACATCGCTTTTAGCGTTAAGTTCGCCTATTGTTCTGTACTCGTACAATTTGTATTTGATGGACAATAAAACAAAAATTAAATAAATAAGTCCGAAAGATCATAACTTGTTCGTGGAATGTTCGACACACAAGAGCCCTTATGTTTTAGAATAGTTTCCATGTAGTCCCCCCTGCTATACGCACCTGACAAACTCCTGTCTAAGGTTAAAAGCAACATCCTTATTGGAGTCGACGAACAGCTTGACTGGCTTCTTCAGTGAGACGGCGGCTAGGTCCTTGACCTCCTCGCTCATGGTGGCGGAGAACAGCATGGTCTGCCGTTTGGGGGAACATTGCCGGATGATCTCCTTCATCTGCTCTGCAAAGTACTCGTCTAGCATTCTGTAAAATAGTAGAACATTAGTTACATTAAAAAATATAATATCTTTCTATACTAAATCTAATTTGTACTCTACACTCGCGCGAGATCCTCGCTAAGAATGTCGGCAAGAATTTCAGCGAGGATCACGGCGAGAATTTGTTTGGGTACACACTCGCAAGGTTCTCAAAACAATTCTCGCGCTCGATGACGATGGACGCAGAATTATCTGTTGCGACAAGCTTATTGATATGCGCATTTGCATATTATAATTACGCTTACATTAAAGGTAAAAAAAAAAAACAAATAAAAAAAAGTGGAGAATTAAATAAATAAATATATACGGACAAATCACACTGATTAAGTTAGCCCCAAAGTAAGTTTTAAACTTGTGTTATGGGATACTAACTCAACGATACTATATTTTATGATAAATACATATATAGATAAACACCCAAGACCCAGGACAATTTGAAAAAGGCCATTTTCCAACTTGCCCTGGCTGGGGATCGAACCCAGAACCTCCGGATTAGCGGTCTAGCGTGTTAACCATTACGCCACGGAGGTCGACAAATTTATTTAAATTGTATTCCATACTAAGTGTATTCCACAAAATCGGTTCCGCTTGGAAATATTCTAGGAATGTCAATTCTAGCTCGGTCGTCCAAATTCGGCTCATATTGTTGCTCAGTCTCAGTAATTCGTACACACAACTGTTCTAATCGACGACTCGCTCTCTACTGAGAAACTGGCGAGTGTGGAGTGAATACAAGTTTTCGTCTGTTCTCGCGTTCTTAGCTCCTTTGTCTCGCGCCAAAAAACCGACAAAATCGGAGAACAAGGCAAGAAACTGCGAAGAATATGCGAATTGGTTCCACATTCACGCTTCTCGTGATTTAGAGCGCCCTTAAGGAATCATGTCATTGGTAAGCGATGCGGCTAGAAACCACTCACTATTTTAATTCTTTTTTCACTTACATTTATTTCTTTTTATTTTATTTAACTTGACGTCATGACAGAGCAATATGGCGTCCACAATTTTTGTCAAATTACGAGAAAAAATTGAAATGTAAAACTTAAATGCATTTTATGGCACTTGTGCTAATATACCAATAATAAAATTGTGTTTTTTTAGTGGTATATTAGCACTATAGTTACAGGGTGCATTTGAAATCATTGGCATTAATTTAACTTGTTAACATAGTCACGTAAAGGTTATTTTTTACAGTAACAATACTGAATTTGTGCAGTAATTAAAAAGTAAAAGCAAATAAACTATATAAACATCACGCGTCGCGCTCGCGAGAGTGCTATGACCCCGGCGCTGGTAGATACACTCACCAGCTGTGGCGCGGGCGGCCGGCATACAAAAACAGACTTTAAGTTGTGTGGATAAGGTTTAAATTCGAGTGGGGAAAGGCGATGTCACGCGACCGATTGACATTAGCAGGTAATTCTGTACTACGAAAATGGCGTCTTTTGATTGATGTTTTATTAGTCTCAAATTACTCTGTATCATGGATATAGTGGATATTTAAAAGGATTCCAACGATTTCAAGTCCACCCTGTAGAATCTAATAGAGACACTTTTGAAAAATGGATGTAGTACTAGTACCCTAATTTTACATGCATACCATTACTTTAAAAGTGGCTTTTAGGCCTTATGGCCTAAGGCTCCTTCTACTCCGTAAGTAAAATCACATGAGCTTTCGGTTTACCTGTCAGCTTCATCCAGTACCAGGACTTCAATGGAGTGAAGACTGAAGGAAGGCGTGTTCCTGATATGGTCGATCAGACGACCAGGCGTGGCGATGACCACGTCTGGGTTCCGACGGAGGACACTTTCCTAGATGAACATTGTGACATGAATACTGGAGAACGTTTACTGGTGACTTTTTAGATCACTTTCTCTAATTGAATACTGACTTTTTAGATTGTTATATGGTAAAACACTTCTAGGGCTTCTATATATATTGCAGTAAGTTTCATATATGCACGCTAATTTCATTATTATTAGGGTTCCGTACAAAAAAATAAAAAACGGAACCCTTATAGGATCACTCGTGCGTCTGTCTGTCCGTCCGTTTGTCACAGCCAATTTGCTCAGAATCTACTGGACCTAATCAGATGAAATTTGGTAGGATGGTGTAATCCTATGACCCAAACACATATGTGCAAAGTAAATAAATATTTTTTTTAAATAAGGGTCATTTTCAGGGGATAAATTAGGAAGTTGAAGAAAAAGTTGCAAACCTTACTGTATTATATATCAAATGAAAGGGCTCGTTATGAGGATCTCAAATATATAATTATAACAAAAATATATAAGACGAAAATTGACCATTACCTGAGCCTGAAATATGGTTCTTTGCTTGTAGATTACAGGAAAACCTATAAGAATTCAATCAATTGTAAGGAACCCTTTTCACGCGAGTTTAGCTCGCACTTGGCCGGTTTTATTTCAATAAAGGAATGAATTTTAAAAACTTTTTAAAACCATCTTAAAATCCAAGAAACTGAAAATATTTTTCCTAACTTATTTATTTATTTACCAATTTTTGTACACGGACAGAGAATACATAAACTAAAAGTTGTACAAAGACACTACTTACTTATCTCAAAAGAGATCTCTTCCAGTAGGCCCGTGAGAGGAGATGTTTATATACGAAAGGCATACCGTGTTCGTTAAATAAATGTAGAAGAAGAAATTAACATACCATGAAACATACATATATGTTTATCTGTAGTTCAAGGAACTTATTGAAAACAATCGATATTAGAAGAGGAAAGATGTTTGGTCATCTTATACGACACGATCAATTTATTAAAAACATAATAGAAGGAAAAATAGAAGCAAGAGGAAAGGGAAGACCAAGAAGAGAATTTATAGATCAAGTAAAGGAGAAAGTTGACGCCGTGTCGTATAGGGAGGTCAAAAGGATGGCTCAAGAGAGGGAGACCTGGAAACTACTCCACCGACAAGAACGTAGTTCTTAAATTATAGATAGATCTGTAGTTTCATGGTATGTTAATTTCTTACGTACATAATTATGTTACATACATACTAAAATAAACACATATGTCTATTTAGAAATAAATATACTTAATATATAAACTGCAATTAAGATGATTCCGATAAATAATAATCTGTTTTACTCGTCTTTTAAACACAGAGATCGATTTAGATTTACTTACTTGATATTTCACATCCAGACCACCTACGGACAGTCCCACTGTCACAGAAGTAAACTGAGCTAGCTGTCTGGTCACTGCGTGTACCTAAAAACATGTTACGTTTCTAATAGGGCTGTGGACTGAGTAAGAAAAGTATTATTCTATTGAACCGCCATCTTTCCGCGATATTAAAGAGACATTTAGCTATCTCTATCGCACGTAGGGTTTATGATAGAGACGGACTAAACATGTCGCAGGCGTCCGCTTGACGTAGTTTCAAGCCTTAGTCTGTGTCTTAACACAGAATACAGTAAGAGTAAACAGAAAGGAATCTCCTGTCCCCGTTCCCCGTCCCCGCATCTCTCCTCCGTTTTCGCCTTAATGACACAAGTTGGCCCACAAGAACCGGGGGAGAAGTGCGGGTGCGGGGAACGGGGACGCATATTGCGCGTACCTTAGGAGATTCCGTTCTGTTTACTCTTAATGTATTCTGTGGTCTTAGTGCTGGCACATTCGAAAGAAAGAAAGAAATTACATACCTGAGCACCAAGCTCTCTCGTAGGTACCAACACAAGTACCCTGGTAACCCGATCTCCGCCCGCAGCCTTGAACAGCAACCGCTCCAGTATGGGCAGCATGTAAGCAGCAGTCTTACCAGTACCGGTGGCTGCGCACGCGCATATGTCTTTACCTGAATTAAAAGTCTTGATTGAAGGCTTCGATCAACAATACAACTAGATATCGGGTCGGCGCAAAAATAGCTACGTGACGTAACGTAAGGTCGCTAATGGCAGTTGTACCATCGACATCATCTTCGGTCGCCATTTTGTTTACCGCCATCATTTTGTCATAGTACAAGTAGATATAAAATGTCAATACTATTATAGTTCACTGTTTTGTTATTCGTGTGTGTTATGTTGCAAACACTGTTGTGTATCATTTTTCAAGCTGCCTACATGCATCTAACATAGCTTGACGATACAATGATGGCAGCCGGGACCAACGGTTTAACCTGCCTTCCGAAGCATCAAGTAGCTCGATAATTTTTTTATGCTATTTTTGGTCACCCGCCTAAGTGCAGAACATGCCGTGTCACTTGACTTAGTTCACTAATTGATATGTACTTATATATATATAGATAAAATATATTACCAAGAAGTGCGACTGGGATCGTAGCAGCCTGAATAGGAGTTGGATGCACGAAGTTCAGTGTCCCGATGGCTTTTAGCAGTGGTCTAGACAGGTTCATCATGTAAAATGTAGCATTTTGGTCATACGCCGGTGGCTCTTCAAAGAAATCCGAGTCGTACTCGATTTTAGTGCCTGGCTCGTCGTCTTCAAGTTCCTGAAAGAAATGTTTTTATCAACAATTATTTGTTTTAGAAAGTGATATACCTATATATCTATATGATTGTGAACGCCGAGAGTTTATAAACTATCGCGAGAGATTATAAACTGTCGATAAATTGTGAACTATACCATACTGCTCAGTATAACATATTAATTTACGATAGTTTATTATGTACACATGTCAAACCGTCAAATTGTGAGCTGACTGAACGTACTTGTATAGTTGAATGCGACTGAACGTACCTGAAACGCACCTTGTACGCTGATAGGTTCAAAACGTCATGTACCCGTGATAAAAAATTTGCTATTTTTTACGGTTTTAAGTTAAAAGTTAGTTTTCGTGAAGAAAAAGCAAAGTACTTAGTTTTAATAGTGTTACTTTCAATAGTAACTGACAAAAATGACATATATATCCTCTCCCTTTCGCCCCTCTCCCTCCTCATGTTAATACATTCTCAATTGCATCCATAGCAGTGTCTAGTTATTACTAGGGACTAAACATAAAAAAAGACCATAAACTTGCCTGTTTCAACTTCTGTTTCTTTGTAAGTTTCTTCTCCTTAGTCTTGATTTCGTCCCTCTTGAGTTCATCATCAGATATCTCCATTTCATCAACCTCCCCATTTTCGTCAACATCAGAATCCGTGTCGACATCAGCAGTCCCATTCACTTTTGCTTGTGCCCTCCTCTTCTCAATCTTCTCGTCTATAGTCTGCTTTACATTTCTTCTTACATATTTGTGTAAGTCGTCCCATGTGTTCTGAAAAAAAAAACCGTAAGGAAGCTCTAAAGTAAGTCCTGATATCAATAGATTTTGGGAACTTTTTTCTTTTGATTAGTATCACCGGTGGGTGTCAGATTCATCATCATTTGATGTAGTCATCTGACGTGCTTATATATATTTTTTTTTTTTTTTATCTATATTTTTTTCCGAGGCTTCAGTTCACTTGGTGTGACTATGCCAGCCTCATGGGGGATTCGATTAGATAATTTCTAGTTTCTATGCAACATCACAGCTCTTATGAAGAGGTATATGGCTTTTGCCATATGTGATAGTGGGTCGCTTAACATAATGTTAAGCTCACCGTTGTACATCGATAGTCCCGCCAAAAATCGGTCACGTAGGGCGGTAAACTGGTCACATTCCATCAAGACATGTAGTAAGTCCTCCGTCTTATCACAATAATTGCATAAGTCTGAGCGGGTCACTCTCATTAAGAGTAGAAATTTGTTCAACGGAATATGACCAGCCCTCACCCTAAATGCACACACAAGATATTCTCTCGGAAGTCTAGAATAATCAAACCAGGGAACTGGATTCGGTGAAGTTTGAATGGTCTTGTACCAGATACCTTTTGACTCTGAACATTTATCAAAACGTTTTTTCCAAACATCCATACAGTATTTTCTCATTGTAGGTACATGTTCAGAGGCATAGGGAGGGCACAAAACCTCCTCTCCCCCATTTACTGCTTCCCTTGCCAAAGAGTCTGCCACCTCATTACCATGGATTCCTACATGGGATGGTATCCACTGTAACTTTATATTCTTTCTAGTGTTTAGTACCATTCCTAGTATCTGATAGGCTATCGGCATCCCTCGGCTATCCGAGGAGCACCGAGCCAAATGTTGCAGAGCACTCCTTGCATCCGTAAGGATTACAATATTTTGCGGTATTAAATCTGCTGCATATTCTAGGGCTTCTGCAATGGCAATTAGTTCCGCTCTCATGATACAAATGTCTCCGTTCAAACACCATCTCTTCGTTGTGCCTGTTTGAGGATCAAAGAGAGCAGCTCCGATTCCACTGCTTGCCTTATATATGGTTCTGGTAATTCAGAGAGGGTCGTGTTCCTGAGTGGAGACTAAAATAGACCTGGATGATCTGACATAGCTCTATGTCATCTTCTTCGTCTAAGCGCGTTCCCGGTTGCATCCTCAGCTGTGCTGCTTCGGAGCACGGGGTGCGCTTTTCCGCTTTTTTCTCCAAATATAACATGCATGTCAATAGTCACCCAAGGATACCAAAGACCTCGCAAAATGAAGAAGAAATAGCCGGAACAGTTTAAATGATTTAGCTATCATTTTACGACCGGCCTGACGTCCACCCTCCTTGGAAATGCAATTGTAGCACGAGATGTTTGTGCTTAGTCCTTTAGTCGCCTCTTACGACATCCACAGGAAGAGATGGAGTGGTCCTATTCTAACCCGGAACCACACGGGCAACGTGACGTAGCTCGTCTGTCATCTAGTAACAACAGTCAACAACCCACTAGTGACCCAGTGTGTAGGTTTCCACATGATGTTTGCTTTCACCAGAAGCAATTGGAGGTCATTAAAAATTACTGCATATAGGTACAAACTCAGAGGCAGAGATGTGCTTAGTGAGAAACAACTCGTACTCCAACTCGTAGCCAGACCGTAACCTGCTTGAGACCTACAAAATTCTAACAGGATATTATGGTGTACCCAATCAACAAGACATGTTCCAATTATCTGACAATAAACAATTTGAGAGGACATCGGCTGAAATTGTGTCGCATGAGAGCTAAAAGTAAAACCATTTCAAAATTTTCTCTCGTAATAGATTAATAATAGACTGGAACAAGCTACTAGGAGAATGTTATTGCTGCACCTTCAGTGAACAGCTTCAAGAATAGACTGGACTAAACAAATTCTCCAAACGTTAAGATGCACATAATCACATCTTAATAACGCTGTATCAACAACAATCAGAACCATGGTCAAAGCTATGGTTTCTTCACCATCCTTCACTGGAAGTAAGTTAGTGGTGTTCTGAATGACGCCAGAAAATTTTGGTGTGTAGGAATCGAAACATTGCTATTTTTCAAATAAAAAATAATAATTATTGGTTGAGTAAAATGTACCGTGCAAATCAAAATTTATCAACAAAGTTAGAGGTATGGTACAAGTTGAACCATATACCTCTTAATACAGATTTGACCTAGCTATAGCCGCTACTGGATCCAGATCACTTACCGAATTACACAAAAGGATTTAGAAAAAATAACACACCTTATTGTACTCTTCTACTGATGACACAAACTGGAACTTTGGGTTGAAATCTGCCTTCCTCTTTATCTTTTGCTTTGATGGTTGATACTGTAAACAAATAAAATATGGTACTTACTGATATCTCACAAAACTTTACAACTCTGTCGGACTGTCATTATTTCTATTAGTTGATAATTGACCACTGCTGGGCTACGGCCTCCCTCTCGAATCCACCCTTGGGCTGTAGCATTTGCTGCAGACCGCAAGGATTAATAAATCCTTAGGAAATTCCAATAGGAAACCTCCAGGTTTCCAATAAATCCTTACACCACCTTGTTCTCAAAGCCACCTCTCTTCGCATGTTAGTTTATTTGATAATTAAACTAAAAAATAATACAAATTGTTGTATTTAAATACGCGTCAGCGTAAATCATTAAAAACGGAGTCAACCAATAACTTTTAGCGTACAAAACGTTCATTAATTATGAATTTAGAAAAAGAACAACAGCAAATTTTTTTATGCTCCAAATAAAGATTTTCTATTTCTATTTCAAATCATACCTCCACTTCTTCATCGGATTCCTCAGAGTAATCCTCAACTTCTTCACCATCATTAATTGTTCTAATTAAACCTGGGAATCCCTCTACCTCCATAGTTAGCAGATTAATATTTTATACTATCATATTTTATAAGAAAATTGATTTTAGTAATAAACCGCACTAGCCACTAACAACAAAGTTTTTTGAGGTTATACTTCAAATTTACATGTGAACGTCAAAATCACATTCTATCGATACGTTCATAAAATAGATTTTTGCAATATTGATTATAGAATAAAAGGAAAAAAAACCGGCCAAGTGCGAGTCGGACTCGCGCACCGAGGGTTCCGTACAAACCTGCAAGGTTTAGTATTTGGTATGAATTTCAATTTAATACCTCTACGCGTTTATGAGGAAATGGGTAGTAAGTTTAAAATTATTTAAAAAAAATATATTATGTGATGTAACTAAAAATTTATGGTTTTCGTAATTTTTCCTTTATCTATGCTATAAGACGTTGCTTCGTACCAAATTTCAAGATTCTGAGTTCACGGGAAGTACCCTGTAGGTTTTGATTCCCTTGCAAGTGTCGAAAATTTGCGGCATAAACGGCTGTATCTTTTGATTGCGTTGGCTTAGAAGTTTGATTTTTTCACAGCTTCAAGGGACAGTAGACCTGAGTAATTAATATAAATTTCAGCTTCATACCTCCACGCGTTCCTGAGAAAAAGGGTCTTGACAGACGGACGGACGGACGGACAGACGGACAACAAAGTGATCCTATAAGGGTTCCGTTTTTTCCTTTTGAGGTACGGAACCCTAAAAAGGATGAAATAAAGATATTCAGGTAGGACTAAGGTTGGTATTGTAAGATTAGATTCACTTCTGGATCTCTTTCTTTTGTTCTGTGATCTGCGTGTCTGTTCTTCCAACTTCTTCCAAATTAAAAAAATGATAAAAATATTGTAAAATAATGAACGCAAATAAAAATGTCAGTTCCTGTGGACAGTCGACACTTCACTTTACAAATGTCAGTTTTTCAGACAAGTCACTTGCTCGCTTACAAAAAAATAAATTATTTTGTACAATAAAGTGTTAAAATGGCAGATCGTATATCAATTCACGACGATATAAAACTGTAAGTAATTACCGCCTCTAATCTTTTAAATGAGACCCAGGGCTGTAAAAATATAGACACTTTTGAATGTTACGTTAAACAT
Organism: Acrobasis repandana; assembly: GCA_963576875.1. Classification (NCBI taxonomy): domain Eukaryota; kingdom Metazoa; phylum Arthropoda; class Insecta; order Lepidoptera; family Pyralidae; genus Acrobasis; species Acrobasis repandana. The sequence continues at coordinate 10,421,555 of OY756238.1, forward strand.
CTGGTTTCATACTTATTTCTCGGTAATCCTTTCGTGTTTTCCTTATTTTCTCTTCTTGTTGCTATCCAATCTAATTTGTAGATTGTTATACTATTATGTATATTCGCTGGAAACTAGTTTTTCAAGAGAACTACTAACATTTTGTGTTCTAGTAATTTACGTGTTCCAATACAATTGGCAGCTAATTAAACCGTTTTAGACAGCTTTTTATTAAATTTAGCTGCAAATAACAATAATTGGTGAAGTTTCACACCGAATAATTATGAGAAATACAAGGCTCAATGTTATCAGTGTAATTTTTACTTCATTTTTAACTTTTTACATTATTCTTCTTTGAGTGTAAAGGTAGGTAGAGTAATAATGTGCTTGGTATATTTCATACTAATATATTTAGTGGGTTATACCATTTTGAAAATTGTAGGCAACATTTGTACACATGCATGCATCCACAGATCTGCATTCTGTATAAACTACTAGATAAAGAAAGTCCCTCAATTTGTATGAAAATCTGGCGTGTCAATTTTCAATACAATATTGAATAAGAAATTTACATACAAAAAGAAGGAAACTTTTTTATTTCTTCCTCCAACGTTTTTTGATGAGCTTTTACGGCTCTAAACGGCAGATTTAGGTATTTTACAGTAGAGAGCTCAATGTCCGATCTAATAATTGACATACACAAATTAACCTGTATGTGATTAACATATTGTTTCAGATATACAACATCAGATAAGTTTTACTTAGAGCCTAACATCAATCCAACGGAGGTCCTGGTCATAGACAGAGTCACTGGAGAAGCATCTGTCAAACGTAATTTTATATTTTTTCTTATAGCTTTTGTTTATCTGCATGTATCCTCTACGGATTGCCTGTCCCTCAACAGATGAATCATATATGAACAAATCAATTGTTTAAAATTTATAGTCAATGAATATGTTAGCTGACTGAAAACATAATGCTTTGCACTGTAAACACTGCGATTGACGCATTTCCATTTGAAAAAAAAAACTGCTCTGAAAAAAAATATATGTACTTACATGATTTTTTCAACAAAATTATTTTTAGGGTTCTGTACAAGAACACTTATAGGATCACTCGTGCGATTGTCTGTCCGTCCGTCTATCACAGCCAATTTGCTCCGAATCTACTGGACGGTATCAGGTGAAATTTGATAGAATGTTGTAATCCTATGACCCAAACACATATGTGCAAAGTAAATAATATTTTTTTTAAATAAAGGGTTATTTTCGGGGGACAAATTAGGAAATAAAAAAAAAGTTTTGCAAACCTTACTGTGTAAGGTGCCCTATCAAATGAAAGGGCTCGTTATGAGGATCTCAAATATATTTTTGTTATTATTGTAAAATAAATAGTTTTGATTTTATTCACGAAAGAAGACGAAAATTGACCATTCCTCCCCCTGATCTCCGAAACTACTGAGCCTGAAATTTTGAAAAAAATACAAAATATATTTCATTGCTTGTAAATTACAGGAGAAAAAAAAACTATAAGAATACAATCAATTGTACAGAACCCTCTCCACGCGGGTTCAACTCGCACTTGGCCGGTTTTTATATATTTTTTTATTTGTCTAGTTTGGAATAAAAAAATTACGAAATTCAACCTGGATCATAATTAGGCTTATATAAATACATGTATATCTACTTACATAATTTTGTAACCAACCACATATCCACGGTTTATTTAACTATACATTTTTTAATCAGTTGCTACTAGATGGTCCTTCATTTCCCAACACATAGCACCACTACCTATACTCACTCCTTTTCCGTGCAGGCAGTTAGGCTATGGAATCAGCTACCACCGAGCATTCGAGAGTCTAAAACCATAACGACGTTCAAGAAACGAGTAAAAGATCACTATCTGTATTTATCATCCTAATATATTTAGAAATATTAACATATGTATTTATTGTATATATGCTTTATGAATATATATTTATTTATGTATTTATGTAAGTATATTTATGTATGTTTATGTAGGTATGTATCTTGTCTATTTATTTATTTAGTTTTGTATTGTAGGTACACGCCAATTACCTCTTTTTTCCCATTTCCTCTCGCGGGTCTACTGGAAGAAATTTCTTTAGAAATAAGTAGCACCTAAGTACTATGTTTTCCTTATTTTTTTTAAGTGTATTTTTGTAAATTTCCAAGTGTACTTGAATAAATAAAATAAATAAAATAAATGGTTAGCTCAAATAAAAATTACTATACATATAATTATAAATATGAATACTTACATTACATGTAACATAATTTATTTATTTAATATTTATTTGATACTCTTACAGCATATGGAACGGTGAAGATACCAATACCAGAGAGTGCGTACAAACCCGTGTGTGGGTTTCTTGGCTCCATCAAATTAATATCTGGACTGTATTTGGTTGTAGCCAAGTTCAGGATATTAGTAAGTTTATTAGGCGGTGAACCCACAGCAACGCGCCCCGTCGCGGAGCGCGGTTCTACACACTGACGCTCCCGCGCATTGACGCGTGTTGTGTTGACTGCCTAGTCACACGAAAACACGCCTGTGTTTTTTATCAAATTGAGATACTAGCATACAATGTTAAAATCTGCCGCCCCGCGCTCCGCGACGGTGCGCGGTGCAGTGGGATCACCGCCTTATTTAATTTTTATGGATTTTCAGGTCCCATTAAATTTATGAATGACGTTGTAAAATACATATGTAAGTGCAATCTTTGCATATATGCAAACATTAGAAGGAATATGTATGTATGTATACCTAGGGGGCAGTCAGCAGCAGTTAGATTTTGCGGCTCTAAGCAGACAGACCCCAGAGCCACAAGACCCAAAAGCCACCTTCATCGTAATGGTGGGCGAGAAGGTGAAAAAAGCCTCAAAATAGCAATGGACGGACGCAATTGCGCCAATTTCTATATACTTATTGTCGTAACCAAAGGACAGTTTTTTTTTTATTGGCTTGACGCAATTGCGCATTTAGCCAGGCACAAGTTAGTAAAACGTGGGAAACTATATAAGAAAAAGAAAAAATCTAGAGTATGAAAGCAGGAGAATGCTAAGAGAATGATGTGATGTGAATGTGAAATGTGATAAGTAATATATGTACATAAATAAATTACTTATTATAAATTTATAATATTACTTTTTAAAAAATTGCAAATAGCTACATAAATAGGTTTAGAATTTAATTTTGTTTTAGGTTGGTCGGTTGAACGGCCATGACATCTACGAGCTGGCTGGCACTGACATCATACCCTATGCCCGGAGTACTACACATCTTAATAATAAGCAGGTATTTATTTTATTGACCGCCATCATGCCAAATGTGTATGAATTAACACATTTGATTGCCCATCACGCAACGTTGGGTTCGCAGTACTCCATCTGGCCTATCAATCGACGTAGCGTGAAGCGTCCATAGTAGCCCATTCGATTCTACAGTCGAACTATGACTGTTTACTTTAACTATTTCACATACTGTTCGTGAGCATGAGCATTTATAACACCAAACTACACCAAATTCACATTATAAAGTCCACTGAATTCAACAAAATAATTTAAGGTGAAATGGTAGCATAAGTGGCGCCCTCATTTGAAATAAATTGTTTAAAACTAAATATGGTGACATTTAAAAAAAAAAATGGATCAATGTCTAAAAAGACCTTCAAACTATTTTATGAACAACCTTTGAAATTATTACTAATCGCCGTCTAGTTTTAAAACGGTTTTTCGCCATAAGTGGCCACTTTTGGCGAAAACCCGTTTTAAAACTAGACGGACTACCAATATTACTTTCAAAGTTTATTCATAAAATAGTTTAAAGGTCTTTGAAGACATTGATCCAAATAAAATTTTTAAATATCACCATATTTAGTTTTAAACTTTTTTAAACTGAATCCCTTGATTTTTTTTCCCTTTTTCCCGCCAAAAATTCTCTGGGAAGGTCTTATGTGACAATGTTTGTTTTTTAATTTGTGGACAGATTGAAGACAACAACACATACGAGCGCATGCTGCGGTATGCCCTGGAGACCCCCGGCATGTACTTCTCGTACGGATATGACTTAACACACACGTTGCAGAGGCTGCATTCTGTGTCCGGTGATTTTCATAAGGCTAGTATCTTTCGTTAAGACCCATTTACACAGTGTAAGTTATTGCCTGTTGCATACAATCAAATTGAAGATTTGCAATAAAATGTAAGTATATCACAAATGTTATATGAAATGAAAGGTCTTAATTAGCACATTTCGAAAATATATACATCTTTAGCTGTCAATGGCTACCGAGCTTGGGTTAATTGGATAATTCATACTTCTCATAAAGAATTGTCACATAGTCGGTCATTAGTTTTTAAACGTTTATCTTGTTTTAAAGTATGTATTTTACCAACAGATGTCGCTGGCCACCCGCGCAGACCCTCGCTTCCTGTGGAACGGTCACCTGCTTAAAGACTTTTCGCACGAACAGTTTCAGAAATTCACGCTTCCGATTATTCAAGGGTGTATCCTTTATCAATGTACTATAAATCTATCTATACATACAACGTGTTATTGACATATGCGTAATGAATCGAACCATGGGCTATATTAGATCGCTATATATATATAATTAAATTAAATTAATCACCCGTGTGGTTCCGGGTTAGAATAGGACCACTCCATCTCTTCCTGTGGATGTCGTAAGAGGCGACTAAAGGACTAAGCACAAACATCTCGTGCTACAATTGCATGCAACCCAAGGAGGGTTAACGTCGGGCGGCGGCCGGTTGTAAAACTTTTCGTACAAATACATTCCCAAAAAGGGTTGACTTCAGGCAGGTGGCCGGTCGTAAAACTAAAGCCAAATAATTTGAACTGTTCCGGCTTTTCCTTCTCCATTTTGCAAGGTGTTTGGCATCCTTGGGTGACCATTGACATGCATGTTATATTTGGAGAAGAAAAAGCGCACCCCGGGCTCCGAAGCAGCACAGCTGAGGATGCAACCGGGAACGCGCTTAGATGAAGAAGAAGTATAATTAAACTAAAATAATCAAAAATTTTACATTCCCATACAAATTGCCCAGGCGGCTGCTCATTTTTGAATGGAAAAATTAAAATTTCTAGCCCTGTGACGGACGGACAGACAGCGGAGTCTTACTAATAGGGTCCCGTTAGCACCCTCTGGATACGGAACCCTAAAAACTAAAAGAAGCAAATTAAAAAGAATTTCCCCCTAACTCTGTACAGTTGTATCAATAAACAATGTGACGGTGAACGGTCACCAGATCACGTGGGCACTGGTCTCCAGACGCAGTGTACAGCGAGCGGGGACCAGGTTCTTCATGCGAGGAGTGGACGCTCAGGTACGTTCTTTCTTTCCTTACAGCCTTTCATTTTTTAGATTACTAAGGAAGAAAGAGCACCATAGACAAAACAAAAAAATGTTTTTTATTTATTTATTTAATTTATCTAAATATTTATAACTCAAAGATGACTGACTGACTGGCTGACATAGTGATCTATCAACGCACAGCCCAAACCACTGGACGGATCGGGCTGAAATTTGGCATGCAGGTAGATGTTATGACGTAGGCATCAGCTAAGAAAGGACGCGAGCGAAGCCGCGGGCAAAAGCTAGTTGCACTATAAAATGAATGTACAATAGGTTTATATAAAGTCTATTCCATTCAAAGCTGCATCAAAATGTAAATACGCAGTTTCATCTCGGAACATACTTCTTACTTCCTGCGGCGCTACAACCCGTTGTGGGTCTTGGCCTCCTCTCTCGATCGATCCTCCATTTCGCTCTGTTACTGGCCTCCTTTCTCCAAGATGATTGTCTGCATATTTAATTTCCTTTTCCATCTTCTCGCCCACCATCACACTAAGGGTTGGGACACATATATCAGCACGGAACAGCACTTTCCTATGCTGCTATCCTTTTCTGTCGCTCGGAAGCGTCATTTGCTAGAGCGAAAGAGTTAAGCATTACAATGTTCGGAACAATGTAAATATGTGATGTAAAATTTCACCACAAGTGAGATTCGAAATCACGCCCCTCACATTGTACTGTGAGTGGACTTCTAATTGTTTTCATCACATATTTTTAATTTAGATATTGTCTTTGGATCTTGGGGTTTTGGGCTCTGTCTGCGTAGGCTTGAAACTACGTCTAGCGGACGCACCGGACGGGTTCAGTCCCGTGACCCGCGACGGTTTCAGCTATCTCTATCGCTCGTAGGGTTTGTGACAGAGACGGACTTAACCCGTCCGCTTCACGCTGTTTCAATCCTTAGGCCGCGTCCACAGACACGCGGCGCGGCGTGCGAAGCGGGCTGCCAGGCGGGCCGCCGTGCGTAAAATTTCCATTGTTTTGAGCGGCCGCCGCCGCAACTACAACCTATGAAAATTTTACGGCGGCCCGCCTGCCAGCCCACGTCGTCGCACGCCGCGCCGCGTGTCCGTGGACGCGGCCTTAGAGCCGCAAGACCCAAAGTGCTCTGTCTGCCCCATCATGAATAAAGACGTTATGTGTGTATATTCGCAGGGAAACGTCGCGAACTTTGTAGAAACAGAACAAATCATAGAGCGGGGCGGGGAGAAATCTTCCTTCATCCAAACTAGGGGATCCATACCCCTGTACTGGAGCCAGTACCCAAACCTAAAGTACAAGCCGGCGATGGAGCTGGCCCACGAAGACCACGTGGCCGCGTACACCAAGCATCTGAGGGACCAGCAGCAGAGATATGGCAACCAGGTGTTGGTCAATTTGGTAAGAGTTAAATTTTTTTTAGCATTGGAATTATCTCCTTCTTTTCTAGACTTGGAAGATAATCTGCAGTATATTTCATATATATGAAAAAAAAACTATTCTTGGAATAGCTTAAGCTAAAACCAGCCGCAGATTGTTAGTTTTAGTTCATGAAATAACAAAATAAATTTATTAATTATATTATATTAATTAAAATTAATTAAAAAAAAAATGAGTTTATAATCTGTTAATTAAGGCCGTACCTAAATTTTCCGGGGTCCTGTGCTGCCCACATTTAAAATAAATTGTTTCAAAGAAAACGGAGACATCATTTAAAATTTTGCTACTACCAAGCCCTAGATAACTTTTCAAAGTATTTTATGAACTACTGTTTACAGTTTAAACTAAGAACGTTAAGCTTTACTACGCACATTTGCGAAAAACGGCCACTTTTGGCAAATGTGCGTAGTAAACCATAACGTTCTCATTATAAAGTTTTTTTTTAAATGATTTATTTTAAATGGGGGCAGCACTTGACCCCGGAAAATTCAGGTATGGTCTTAAGTAAAAACGACTGCGCCAAAAACGATTTCTGCCACGGCGGCGGTTATTTGTCAGATAACGTCACATACCACGTTTACTTCAGTGTGACGTCATAGAAGAAGACGCCATTTGCAGGGCGTTTCCGTCATAGAGTATATTTCGCAAAAAATATGTATTATTTATATAATAATTGAGTGAAATATGTTTCTATGTGGAGAGTGTAGGCCAAATCCTCTGACTACTCTGGCTAATATATGGCTCTGGTAGTACAGAGAGGGTCATGCTCCTGCAGTGGAGACTAGAAAAGACCTGATGATGATGATGTTTCTATGCACCCTTATCTGATAGGATGACAATAAATTATGGTAATTTTTTTTTTTTTTTTTTACATTCTTACGTTTTGTTTTATTTTATTTATCTAAATCTTAAATCCATTTATTAAAAAGACCGCCGCAAATCGTACCTGCCGCAAAGGTGCCCATGAAACTTGCGGCATTCCCCCGCTGAATCGCGAGGGATATGCGTTGCACCAGTGTTATCCAACAGCCTATTGTATATTGCCTGGCCAGGCGCGGTTTATTGCTGGCATCTACCACCGCCTTGCTGAGCCATCTTTAACGTGTTCACAGATCGATCAGTGCGGTAAGGAAGAAGCACTGGAGCGGGGCTACCGCGCCGCGGTGGCTGCTGCGGCTCTGCCTGGTGTCAGATACGAGCCTTTCGACTTCCATGCTGAGTGTAGGGCCATGCGGTACCATCGCCTGAATGTACTCATAGACAGAATCGCCCATGAGCAAGTAAGTAAATCCTATGTGTTCTTCTAGGTAGTATAGATACTACCGGGAATCCAGCGACCCGAGACATAAGACCGAGAGATAACATTGTATTAGACATAATATCTATAACCAGGCCTGTGTCATTCCCGTTTAGGTATCGAAAATGTACCTACATTATTACTATGCGCGCAGCGGCCCCTCCGGGTGGTAAATTCAGTTATACGAATCGTTTGTCCAGAGTAATAAGAATGAAATTGGCTTGCAATGGATGTCTAGATATCTATACGAAAAGGTGCTGAGTTCTGACGTGAGCTAAATTAAACCATATAGCTAGCCACATTGAGTAGATATTTCTTTGAATTTCTTTGTTGAGTGTTACTTCTGTACGTTAGTATTATTTATTCTGTGCTATATATAACTGAGTAAATATCCTTTCAATCTATCGCAGGTTGACTGGAAGAGATCCCTACATGGGATAAGTCCATCTTTGTATATTTGGTCTTTCGTTTTATGTCTTTTATGCTTTTTTTTGGCACAAAGATATTTTTTGTTTGTTTGTAATAAACATGTATACTGACAAAGCCCTTTTGATGCGTAGGCGACCAATACTGTGTAAATGAAAACGAAAATGATTTAGACATTTTGAAATGTTAATATTTTAGCTGTACATACACAGCATTGGTGTTTTTTTTTTTAACTCTTTTATAAAGAGCAACGCTTCAAAAGAAACAAAATATAATTTAAGTCTAGCTGACACTCCGTAATCTGGACTCCGCGTAGGGTACCCGCGACGGGGAACGTCGCTTATTCTCGGAGCCACGCGCGTTGACACAATATAACGGTGTTGTATTGTATGTGTCCCACAGACAGAATTTGGGTATTTCCTATCGCGCGGCGGCACCGTCCTCCTCCGGCAGAGCGGCGTGTTCCGCACCAACTGCGTGGACTGTCTCGACCGGACTAACGTGGTGCAGAGCTTGCTGGCGAGGCTGCAGCTCAACGCAGCTTTGCAGCTGCTGGCCATCACAACCAGCTCCGATGAACAGCATCCGCATCTAGATAGCTTGTTCAACAATGTAAGTTAACAGTATTTTAATATCCTTAAGCAACGTTGTATAAGTACGTCAAAAAATACTCGTGGTGCCTTTTTTATGACGCTCGCCTATTGGCTCGCATCATAATACGCGCCACCCATCGCTCTTGAACACTTTGATACAACTGTTGCATAAAATACTATTATCTACACCTGCCTCGACCGCACCAACGTGGTGCAGTGCTTGCTAGCGAGGCTGCAGCTCAACGCAGCCTTACAGTTGCTAGCCATCACTTGGTAGTGATGGCTAGCAACTGTAAGGCTGCGTTAAGCTCTGCTGAGCAGCATCCGCATCTGGATAGCTTGCAGGGGCGTAGCTACTGCCGTATCTGCCGTATCAATTACACGGGGCCCCCGGGCCGCAGGCCCCAGACGTGCGTAAGAATTTTTTTTTTCAAAATTAAAACTGATGAAAAATTACCTAAGAACTTTTTTTATTTTTATTAATGGCTTGACGCTACTGCGTATTTAGCCAGGAACAAGTTAATAAAACGTAAGAAATTATTTTTTTCCTAACAAATTACAATCAAAGGTTGGTATAGGCCTTTGATTGCTTTAAGGGAGCTTCTGGCAACAAATCTATACGAGTCCACTGGTTTTCATAGCCGATTGAGTGGCGGACGACGCCCGAAGTCCGGGAAACAAATATAATTACAGCCGTACTATGACTGTCCACTTTAACTATTTCACATATTGTTCATGAGCATGAGCATTTATAACACCAAACAACACCAATTTCATATTATAAAGTCCACTAAAATCAATTTGAAAAATAATTTAAAGAAAACCCCAACCGACCCCTTTGACTTCCCGCCAAAAACTCTACCTAAGAACTTCGATGGGACACGAACGACTGTCAGACCTGTCACTGTTGTCCATAGAGGCAGAAACTTCAGAAAAACTAGTCATCATCAACTATAAATGATTTAATAAATCAGTTTGCAAAGGAGAGTGTATATTTAATTTGTTTGTTTGTAAAAATTTTGGAAAAAGTGACAGATTTCTTATAATTTTATGCAAACATTTTCTTTTTTTTTCTTTTGTGAGAAATCTTTATTTACCCTTTATAAGCGCCCCAAAACAATTTTTTATATGGGGCCCCGCCAAGGCACGCTACGCCACTGATAGCTTGTTTAACAATGTTTATCTACTCAGCTCAGCGGTAACGCTTCAGAGCCCGGGGTCCGCTACCTAATCTAGGTGATTTGACGAGGTTACTAGGTTTTACACAGAGCGACTGCCGTCTGACCTCCGCAACCCAAGTTAGACCTAATCTGGTACACCAGAAACAATCCTAGAATAGGTTTACACAAACGCTAGATGGCGTTCCAGCCCCACAGTTTTGCGTGCCTTCCGAAGCACGAAATCATCTTTCTTTTCGGATAATGAGGTGATTCAAGCCTGCAATATCCTAACCAGACTCCCTTAACCCCTTAGTAACAACTAGAGATGGGCCGAGTACTACATTTATCGAGTAACCGAATACAGAGTATTACTCGGTTTTGCCTTCATCAAACCGAGTACTCGGCCAAATAACTCTGATCAGTAATGGCGCGAAAACGAGTTTATTCACGCCTACAATATTAATATAAAAAACATTGTTTCTGGAGGGATAGTTGTATTGTGTTACACTAGTTATTTACGTGACTATTGTTGCAATGAGTGGACGTAAAAGAATTTGGAATAAATAAATTATTTAGCAGTTGAACCAGGCCTGTGTCACTCCCCGTTTAGGTATCGAAAATGTACCTACATTGTTACTATGCGCGCAGGCGGCCCCTCCGGGTGGTAAATTCAGTTATACGAATCGTTTGTCCAGAGTAATAAGAATGAAATTATAAATCAATACGGAAAGGTGCTGAGTTCTGACGTGAGCTAAATTTAACCATATCGCTAGCCACATTGAGTAGATATTTCTTTGCTGAGTGAGACTTCTGTACCTTAGTATTATTTATTCTGTGGTTACGTTAGTACGAAAAAAATACTCGGCAGTTGAACCGAGTTATTCGGCCGAGCACGAGTACTGAAAAAGGTGCTGAGTATGTATCTTAGCTAGTAAGTAGATATTTTTTTCTCATTCCTGTTTTGTATACGCTTGCACCCCATTTATCGCCTTCTCTTATACGTCCCAAAGGTATTCTCTGGTAGACAGCGCTTAGCGTTAAGATTATACCTATTGTACATTAATTTTATAGTGCAATAAATTAAATAAATAAATATTCCGAGTACCGAGTAACAACCGAGTACTCGGCCCATCTCTATAACAACTAACGCTGTATATTTCCCGCAGGTATGGGCGGACCACGCAGACATGATCTCGACCCAGTACTCCGGGACCGGGGCCCTGAAAACGGACTTCACTCGCACGGGGAAGCGGACGCATATGGGTGCTCTGATGGACGGCATCAACTCGTTGACAAGATATTATAAGAACAATTTTGCTGATGGATTCCGACAGGTAAATACAATTGAGGTGTTTGAACAAAGAAAATTTAGGTCTATAATATAGCGGCCACAGTAATACATAATCGGTGAAAATTCCAAGTATCTAGATAATGTCATTATAAAGATCGAGGTAAAAACGCTGAAAAACACGTTTCGTTTGTATGATGACCCTCTTTTAATTTTTTTGAAATGATTCTTTAGGCGCGTTGGGCATTTTTTGAGATGGGGAAAAACCATTGAACTCACGACACTGTTACCGTAACCTTAACCGACACCACCTTCAAGTTTTTACTTCTATTGGCACTCCCTGAGTGCCAACTGTTTTTTTAACTTTATCTTATTTTTAGTATGTGTTGTTATAGCGGTCAAATTTCAAGTTCCTCGCTATAACGGTTTAAGAGCCCTGTGACATACGAACAGACAGACAAACAGGGTCCTGGTTGGCACCCTTTGGATACGGAACCCTAAGGATATGTATATTTGTAGTGTTGACCAGTTACACGAAAAACAACAAACAAACCGACCCTATTTTAGATCCGAGCTGCCTAAGTTACAGTGTTGTTTATTTATTTATTCATTCATTTATTAGGGTTCCGTACAAAAAATTAAAAAACAGAACCCTTATAGGATCACTCGTGCGTCTGTCTGTCCGTCCTTCTGTCACAGCCAATTTGCTCCGAATCTACCGGACCGAATCAGGTGAAATTTGGTAGGATGGTGTAATCCTATGACCCAAACACATTATGTGCAAAGTAAATAAATATTTTTTTAAAATAAGGGTCATTTTCGGTAAAAAAAATGTTTTGCAAACCTTATTGTGTCATACACCAAATTAAAAGGCTCGTTATGAGGATCTCAAATATATTTTTGTTAAAATTATAAAATAAATAGTTTTGATTTTATTCATGAAAGAAGATGAAAATTGACCATTCTCCCCTGATATCCGAAACTACTGAGCCTAAAATTTTGATAAAAATACGAAATATAGTTCATTGCTTGTAGATTATAGAAAAACCTGTAAGAATTCAATAAATTGTACGGAACTCTCTCCGCGCGAGTTTAACTCGCACTTGGCCGGTTTTTTATTCATCCATTTATTTATTCATTAATTTATTAATTTTTCATTTATTTATTAGTTTTGTTGGTTTTGTTTGCAGGACTCGATTGACCTGATCCTCGGCAAGTACGTGGTAGCTGACGGTGAAGACAGCTCCGTGCGCTGCCCGCTACGGCAGGCCAGGGACTGGAAGTACATCACGGTGAGTAGACTTTATTACTTCTTTTTCTTCATCTTAGCGCATTCCCTGTTGCATCCTCAGCTGTCCAGTTTCGGAGCCCGGGGTGAGCTTTCCCGCTTTTTCTTCTCCAAATATAATATTTGTCGCGAACGAGATAACTCTTCCCGAACAATATTCGCGAACTAAGAACTACTGCGATATAATGGTGTAAGCTAAATTGACTAATATGTCTTATTTTTTATTTTTATTTTATTAATTAAGGAACAAAAAACATTTACATTAATAAAGTCTTAAGTAACTAAATATACATATGTGAAGTGATAATAATTAAGTAACCCACTACGTTATTCCCAGGTTGAATCTATGCTTATTAAGTTACAAAAGTAGCCACTAGAGGTATAATTACAAGATTTTGACTACAAATAGGTATTATAGATTATAAATATACATATGTGTTTACTACAAATAAATAAAGTGAAGAGAATTTTAAAGAAAAAGAAATTTATTTGAAAACTAAAAGGATTTAATATCATGCTCAGTCAATGCAGCGTTAAGCAATTTTTTATATTTTTGGATCTTACAATTGAATATATCCATTTTTTTTAAGAATAATTTATTATAGGACTCAACCATACGACGAATTGGTCAACGTAGACCAGAGTTGTTGCGACAAGTAGTCGTCGCAAAGACCGTGGAGACCCTGTGTCTGCTACCTCTTCGTGGAACCTTATACGATAGTTTATTAACAAGTTGAATTGAGTCTATTTTATTATGTACAATATTGAAAAGAAATACTGCTTCAAGATACTTGCGTCTGGATTCAAGAGTCAATAATTTGTACTTGCTAAGTAGCTGGGGATAACCAAGGTAACTACGATTACACTTATAATGCAGAATGCGCAGGAATTTTTTTTGCACTTTCTCGATAGCAAGAGAGTACTTTTTGTAAAAAGGGTTCCACACTGGTGCTGCGTATTCTAGTTGCGGTCGGACTAAGGCTTTATATAAATAAAGGTAGGTGGAAGGTTTCTTAAAGTCAACGGACGACCTAAGGACAAAACCAAACATTTGAAAGGCTTTATTGGTAATGGCTTGTATATGGGCATCTAGATGTAGTTTATCGTCAAGAATTATACCCAAGTCTTTCAAACAGGTGACTTTATTCAAGGAAGAGTTCGACAGATTGTAATTATAATCAATTAAATTAATATTTTTAGTAAAACGTATAAAATTGCATTTTGGGATGCTGAGTTGTAATTTGTTGACATCACAATAGTTAGATAATCTATTCAAGTCATTTTGGAAGGATATACAGTCGTCAATAGTCTTTATAGATTTATAAGCTTTTAAGTCATCTGCGTACATGAGAAAGTCGGAGTTTAAAAAGCATGTTTTTATGTCGTTTACATAAAGTAAGAACAGGAGAGGCCCTTAAATAGAGCCTTGAGGGACACCAGAGGTGACCTCAACTGGATCAGAGTGAAAACCATTAATTACGACCACTTGTGTGCGATTAGTAATATAAGAGTGGAACCAGCGCAACAAATTACCACGGATACCATTGTACGCAATTTTGTTCAGTAATATTTCGTGATCCACCTTATCAAATGCCTTCTGAAAATCAGTGTATATGGCACCCCAGCCCCAGTCTTGCAACATAAAGTCTAGAGTTGCTTGACTATGTTACACTAACACACATACCCGGCGCCTGGATGCTTCGAAACACGTTCGTCCACTGTGTAGAATATTCGAAATTAATGTGGACTTTTTCGATGGCGCATATAAATAGGGTACCGTGGGTGCGCCAGGCAGCTCGATACGAGCTATCAAAGCGATCACTTCGAAGCGAAGGAAACCTACCTTAGAGCGACAAGTGGAAGTACCTGCGACTACCTTGGCGAGATACCTGGACCTCAGCTGCTACGCGACTTGGACCTTGGACGTTTGGAAGACCATCAATATTATTATGTGACCCTTGTGATGGTTGAAATAAATGATTTTTATTTATTATTTATTTTATTATAACTTCCAGTTCCCGTCCGTGCTGCTCGTGGCGATGTCAATGTTCTGCGCGAGCGCAACTCTCCCGCAGCACTACACGAGCGAGGTTCTCATGTACCTCATGTTCTGGGGCGCCGCCGTGGGGGCCACCCTCACCTTTATTATGAAGTTAGTACCTTAACTATTTTTTCATGTGTATTGTAAATTTTTATAGGGTTCAACTGTACAACGATTGTACCGGGTCTTGGGTGTCTGTCTGTACATATAATATTATATATGTATACCTATATGAATTTATTGTTTGTTTGTTTGTTTATTTCAAAGCATAAATTTATCTTTACTTTTTATACGAATATGATATACAATAAATCGAACCACGGTCTATACTAGATCATTATAGTTTAATGAAATTAAAATAACAGTCAAAAATACCAATAAAAATTTGACATTCCCATACAAATTGGAACACACACACTTATACACATGCACTTGTGCTTTGGTCAATACGTCTTACGTTTAAAAAAAAAATCCTGTTGCTGGCTAAAAAATGTCATTTAAGTATATGTAACTTAACATACTGTTTGTAAAAAGCTGTTGGTTTTTTGAATAAATAAATAAAAATAAAAATAAAATTGGCCAGGCGGCTGTACACTTTTGTATGGAAATGCCGAAATTTATTTTAGTTTTTTGGCTGTTATTTTAATTTTATTATGCTATAATGATCTAGTATAGACCGTGGTTCGATTTATTACGGGCATGTCCCTTCCACGTTGTATACTATAAAATATAGTATCGTTGAGTCGTTTTACATCCCATGATACAACTTTAAACTTACTTTGGGCACAGAATACAGTAAGAGTAAACAGAAGGGACTCTTCTAAGGTACGCGCAATATACGTCCCCGTTCCCCGCACCCGCACCTCTCCCCCGGTTTTTGTCGGCCAACGTGATTAATCGAGGCGAAAACGGGGGAGAGGTGCGGGGACGGGGAACGGGGACGCCTGGGTGACGCATATTGCGCGTACCTTAGGAGTTTCCGGCCTGTGCTTTGGGGCTAGCTAAATCAGTGTGATTTGTCTCTATTTATTTATCCTATTTAACCGAGCGAGGGAACGTCTCAGTAACACGTTGTATATTTAATGTTTTTTTTTCGTAGGCACGGCACCGAGTTCGTGGACTGGCCGAAGCTGGAAGCCGGCGGTCTGGCCGCGGCGCGCGCGCAGCCGTCGTTATGATCCAAGGCCCGCCCCTCATCGTCGTCGTCTAGCCCGCAGCTGCCGTAAGGGGCGAGCCCCCCCATTCTCCGTATCAACGTCACGAAGCGAGTGCATCAATTATTTTGTCAGATATGGGTCAATTATCATCACACGAAGAAAATACTCGAGTATAAAGTGGTAATGAAATATCAACCTTATTCCATTCAGTTGTAGGTACTATCTCTATCACACTACTAAGTCTATGTGTATAGTCTGTCCTGGTGTGTGTAAATCTTCTTGTATAGTACGTATAACACCATATATTGTTATACAAGCCATGCTCTGTTTTGGAAAAATAATACATTTTTACCTTACTTTTCACTTTAGTGTAGGATACCTAACGTTTGAAGGTTGCACCAGGCCTGTGTCACTCCCCGTTTAGGTATCGAAAATTTACCTACGTTATTACTATGCGCGTAGGCGGCCCCTCCGGGTGGTAAATGAAATTGGCTTGCAATGGATGTCTAGGTATATATGCGAAAAGGTGCTGAGTTCTGACGTGAGCTAAATTAAACCATATCGCTAGCCACATTGAGTAGATATTTCTTTGAATTTCGTTGCTGAGTGAGACTTATGTACGTTAGTATTATTTAATCTGTGGTTGCACCAATGAAACTAAGGAATCACCACGATAATACAGCTTATTGCTCCGAACACAATACACACAATTTAGTAAAGTTCAACCGAATAGGACAACTAGACAAACACACAAACCAATACTGGCACCAAATGTGTTAGTCTGTGCCAGATAAGAAGTCTATCGAATGACATGACTATCGAATGACATACAAAGGACAAGGCCTCGAAATAACGCTAAAACACGCATCGCCTATGTATATAAAAGTGGTTACTTCGTAACATACTCGTATGTCCCTACACAGCCAAATCTGAAAATATTAAGCAAGATTTTATTGTTGCATACTATTTTCAGCTTTGTCTCAATGGAATAAGGTTCATATTTGATTACAAATATCAATTTGATTACCACTTAAAAAGTGCTCGAGTATTTTTCCGCCTGAGGAGATTTAAGTCTATGGCTACAAAGGCTTTTAACTCTGACGTGACGTGTTGCTTCGATTCGACACCGGTTTTCAATTTAATAACAGGTAGACAAATAAGTCCACTAGACCTCGCCATATTGCGGATAAAATCTGAACTAAATTTTTCTTGAAACCGCCCAGAATACAGATTTAAAACCAGCTAGGTCATCACCAGTTCTTTTTTAGTCACCACTGCAGGAGCACCACCCTCTGTACTGTCAGGGACATATGTTAGCCAGAGCAGTCAGAGGATTTGCCCTACACTCTCCACGCTGGCCAGACGGGTTACAACCTGAGGGGTTGCATTATTTCATTAACTCGTTGACGTGTTATTGAACTAACGCAAAACCTCTCAGATGGTACCTCAGCCAATGAAACTGAACAACTTCTGTTCCACAAATTTCACGAAACCCAAAAAAGAATTTGAATTTTCATGCAAACTGATCGAGTCAATTTGTATGAAAATCAGAACAAAAGTTGTTCAGTTTCATGGACTGAGTTACAACCTAAGAGGTTTTGCGTTAATTCTTTAACACTTTCACCGCGAGACTTTATATCAGTTGTCGTGCTCCCAGCGCGAGGAATTGTGAATATCCATAGTTTTTGGTCGGATAATACCGACGCTCGCGAAATGGGCACGAAAATGTTTGTCGGATTAATCCGACGATCGCGGTTAAAGGGTTAACTCGTTGTATATTTATTTATTTATTCAGTGGCGCCATGGTTTCAGGTTCAGTAACTTATTTGTTGATCTATTAGGCTTGAAACTACGTTAAGACGCCCCGGACGGGTTTAGTCCGTCTCTGTCACAAACCGTATGTGCGAAAGGGATACGTGACCAGCGACGGTTTCAGCTGTCTCTCTCGCACGTACGGTTTGTGACAGAGACGGACTGAACTCGTCTGGAGCGTCCGCTTGACGTAGTTGCAAGCCTAAAGCAGCTATTATACCAGACTACTTATCGTGTGCGATTTGATATACATTGCCTGTGTAGGGTTTTCTACTACTATTATTAGGAAAAAGACCAGTTGACGAAATGGAATGATTCTCTTTATTTCAAGACTTTTTTTATATACAAAATGTTGGTATACATAAGTACTTATCGTTCTTACAATAATTTCCACCAATCAGCTCACAGAACGCGTTCATATAAATACGTTTCGCAGCTCCACAGCGCCAGTCGCAAACATGATCTTGAGGCGAACGGCCGCTGCACGTCTCGTATGAAGGAGGGGATGGACACGTTAATATGCGCGCACTCGCTCGTCAGTAGTAAACAGCCACTAGCCTCAATGCACGTATGTCCCCACAACTGTCTTGTAATTAACAATCTGAACGTAATCTTTCAAACCACGCAATGTACATCAAATCGCATACGATAAGTCGTCTGTAATAGCTACTTTAAAGTCAATGGCATCTGCTGCAATTAATTCGTATTCATTTGCGAAAATACGACGCATTTTCAATTTTAATTACAGATTTCCGCCCGAATAAAATCATTATCAAAAATTATCCTAACTATTTCCGGGACACCGTTGATATTATTTTACGCCTTGTCGAGTGTCTCGCCAAGTGTTAAATCTTGTACTCGACTGACTTTAACGGCACTGCAACTACTACACAAATGTTAATTCGCAATAGTTTTGGAAACATATTTTGTAAAGAAATATTTGCGATATTTTGTGCAGCCATAAACAAACAAATACTAAAGGACTGACAACCCCATACAAAAAAACGTATCCTGTATTATTTCTACTGGGTGGCGCAAAAGTAAAGACCCTATTTGGTTCAGCTATAACATTTTTTCTAAATTAGAAAACTAGATTTAGGTTTTTTTAAATGTATATTTGTGCCATTAAATTTCGTACCATTAGGATTTAAAGATGATGTCTTTTAAATGGTGACCTCCAGAGTTGATACACATTTGAGCCCTATTTATGACATTTTGCATAACTTGCCGTAACACTTCCTGCGATATGTTCGTTATTTCTTGACGAATGTTTTCTTTTAGAGCTGCGAGAGTCTGTGGCTTGTTCACATACACCCGAGATTTCAAAAAACCCCAAAGAAAGAAGTCTGGACTGGTCAGATCGGGTGATCTTGCAGGCCAAGGCAAATCGCCAAAACGAGAGATAACTCGGCCTGGAAAAGCGTCCCTCCGTCCCTCACTCACAATTATTCCACGTTCTTGGGGAGTAAAACGGTCCATGTTTATTTTCAGTGTATTTTACAGTTGTTCACTACACAATTTTCAACAACAGAATGACAGAAAATATCATATAAAAAAAATAAAAGTATTTTCTTTAGTGCCAGTACTTTTGCGCCACCCAGTAGATGTCACTACTATCTCGCCCGCTAGTCATTCAATGAACGCTGTGTACTTACGCTGGCGATATCCACGAAAAATCAGAGATGGCGCTTATTTGTTCGTAGAAAATGAACGTTTACACAGCCATCGTTCCGAAGTTAAGCGGCACCACTACAAAACTACCTTCTTTCGAACTAGTAGCTCCATCTAGCTACAACATTTAATCTAAAAAACGAATTACGCTTCAAAGCATTTGTTCGTCCTTGGTGCAGCTAAGTAAATTATTTTCGTCTCCCTGGGCTAGATAGTGGTGTTTGACGCATGGTACGCGAGCGACAAAAGCCACTTCCAGCGCCCGTAGCATGGCACCGTTGATAAACCCAGATAAAGTTCATATCGCGCGACGGACTAGTGCCATCCCGCTCGTAATTATTACGTAGAGCGAGATAGTAATAGAAGATAGCGCTCGATAAACGCTGTCGCCGCTGTCGTGCTGCGGGGTCAGGCCAGAGGAAGACAAAAAATTATTACCTCTTCCTCTCGTAGAAAGCGAATAGCAAATTTTGTTCCGACCAAAGCTTTCGCTGGTATAAAGAGATAGATATTTTGACGAGTTTTTAACTAATTCCATAGTATAATTCCATAGGTGATTCTTGTTGATTGGTCTGAATAGAAATAACAATTTTTTTTTGTATATTTCACTGTATGTTATTGCCAAAGAAAATATTAAGTGTTTATTAAAGTGTTGTTAGTAAAGCGAAAATTTATTCCAAATGAAAATGCGTAGGTAATGTAGACTTACTGTACAGGCCGAGACACATAAATGTAAAAGAAGTATAATACCGTTCACTTCGCTTGCTGCGGCGTACATCCCTCCGTATATAATATTCGCAAAACATCATAATAGCAAGAAATTATATTCGCAAATCATCATATTCTCAACTTTACATTTGCATAATTTCTCAAGAAAGTATTATATCCTCTCGCCTCCGAAGCGGCCCGACCGGGCCGCTTCGAACCTGTGTTCGAGCGGATTTTGTCGCTTCGGATTCGGCGGAGCGGAGATTTGTCTGTACAAATCTCAACCTTATTACATTGACATAAAAATATAGATTCTTTGACAAAACAAAATACATTGGAAGGAGGGGAACCTCATTACCTACCGTTCACGCTTTGGTTTAGGCGTTGAATGTGAGATTTGCAAAATAGCCTGTGCCAGAGCTAAATAAAACTTACGGCCTGTTTTTACCTTGTAAAAATGTCTTGTGAGCTGTACAAGTGAGCTTGGCCTTTGACCTTGCTTTGGAACTTGCCTTTATTTCATCCATATTTCAGAATAGGAAGAATTATTTTAATTGTTCCAGCAATTTCTTCTCCACTTCGCAAGGTCTTTGGCATCCTTGGGAGACGTGCATGTCATATTATGGGCGTGCGCTGCGTCAAGCGGGATCACGTGACGTGTTCTGTCTATCTGTGTCATAAACTCTGCGTGTGAAAGAGACGGTTTTACGTGACATATTCTGCTATATCTTTCGCACTTAGTTTGTGACAGTTAGACTGAACACGTTGCGTGGTTCTGCTTTGTGTTGGTATCGTGACCTTGATCTTTATTATAGCGCGATTTTTCCAATTCGAAAAAATATTGTAATATGACGTTTTGCGAATAGGTCCTTTTGCGTCTCACATTTTGCGCTTCGAATATTCTGCATGCTTTTGCGTTTTTGTCTCGTCGGCTCAGGGTGGGGTTATCATTCCATTAGGGACCTTCTATTGGTTCAGGTTAGTCAAATTACCTGGTTGAACAAAGCGTGGTTGTTTTGTGAACAAAATGAATCGAATATTCCAATGTACTCGAGCGTTTTAACTTCTTATTGCATTTAATTTTATACGTTTTTTTATTAAGTCGCCTAAATATCAATCAGAATCAGTTTTCAGTTGAATACACGATACCAAAGTAATATCTATAGAAAACCACTTTCGCGAAATCGGCTAAATCAGGTCTAAAGTAAAGTGTTTTTTCGACTGGGTCTGTGGGGATAACAAAGAATATCTCAGATCTAAAAAAATATCGTGTTAAATATTGTTTGAGGCTTTATCGCCGCTCTTGGTGTGTATTCAACTTTAATTTTCCCCCCCGCTAACATAAGTGGCATGTTTTGCGCATGTGGCCCAAAGTATTTGAAGTTTTTGGTAAAACGCTCGTGTATATATCCTTGTTAGTATGTAAAGATGGCAAACGACGAAACGTGGGGTGGTATTATGTTTATTGTAGAAATGACATTGCGAATGTAAGTTCCTTGTATATGGCAACACATGTAACTTTTTAATTCATATATTTGTAGATATGGGGATAGTAAACTACCTACTTTTGTTATGCTTTTTATAATCCGTCTTTATAGAATCCAGAGTGTACACAAAAAATCAATTCTATGCACTGGTTAGAAGGTTCTAATTAAATTTTATCGATTGTTGGTGTTGCCACCTCCTTCCTTGTAAATACTTTGTGAATTTGCAGTGTTGTTTCTACTTAATGTAAAGTTGTTACTTATTGTATTTCTTTTTGTGATTGAGTGATTAATTGATAATTTTAATTAATAGTTTTTATGGAAAGGATTATTTAACTTCATTAAAGCGTCAATCGAATTTGTTGTTTTATTCATTAAGTTTTCCCCAAAGTGTATACTTACCAGAATCTAGTGAATTTTTAGGAACTGTCCGTAAGGGATTATGTACATTAATTTCGTTAAAACACTCCTTGTCTAATATACTTTTCACATTATTTTATTAGTACTTATGTGGGGTCGAATCGACACAGCATCCTAGTTTTTTTTTGGGGCTCCGTACCCAAAGGGTGCAAACGGGACCCTATTACTGTGACTCCGCTGTCTGTCTGTCCGTCAGTCACAGGGCTCTATCTCTTGAACCGTAATAGTTAGACACTTGAAATTTTCACCGATTATGTATTTACTGTGGCGGCTATAACAACAAATACTAAAAATTGTTAAAAATTAAAGGGGGTCGTCATACAAGAAACGTGTTTTTTTCAGCGTTTTTAACTTGATCTTTATAATGGCATTAACTAGATACTTGAAATTTTCACCAATTGTGTATTACTATGACCACAATAACAACAAATACTAAAAATTAAATAAAGATAAAAATTAAAGGGGGTCGTCATACAAGAAACGTGTTCCTTCAGTGTTTTAAAACATTGTATGGTGGTACGGAACCCTTCATGTACGAGTCCGACTCGCACTTGCCCGTTTATTTAATATTGTTTTATCGCGACTCCCTTCCTATTCATATCTTACTTTCCACGTTTGTTTTGAAGTCCCTTTTATTTCCCAATTATGACTCGTCACTTGACCTCAGACCAATAATCCTAGGATCCAAGTCTGAGGAGTCGACACTTTTCACATCGTTTCCTGGAGGCATACGATATTACATAATTCTCATAATATAAAACAAATCTCCTGGAACTATTGAATATTGAATTAAGTTTTTTTTTAATAACCAATTTATTTTATTCATTTTACTCGACTGCAGCGGAGGGATAGTATAATGTTTTTTAACATATGTAACTCTAGGCAGCTGAAACATAGGACCAGGACAGGTAGGCAAAGGAGATAGCAAATATGATGAATAGAATTGTTTTTTTTTTAAATTAAACAATTTATAACTAAAACTAAACTAAAATCTAAATTAAAAAACTAAATTTCTTGGCACCATGCCACATGATCAACATTTAAATTTTTAAACAGTTTTATTTTTTAATTTAGGTTTTTATTTAGATTTTAGTTTGGTTTAGTTTTAGATAATTGTGTTTACTGCTTGTGGTTAGTTTTTTTCTGTTTAAGTGAGAAATGGCGCGAATGCTGTTACTGATTGAAGCAGAGGAAGAAAGACTGAAAATGATGCTGACGCTGCGAAGACGACAGCTGCGGGAGGACAGCTTGCCCATGCTGCTGCCGGAGCTGACGTTTGTCGAGAATTTCCTTTGCGAGGACTTGATTCCTATTTTGCATCCCTCGCAAAGAACAACGGCTATCAAGCCAGAGATTAAGGTATTTATCAATCAAATAAAATATTCACTTGTTTATAAACCATTAGATATCTTTAGCCTTTCCCTTTTGTTACAGATTCTGGCTGCATTAGAATTTTATGCAACCGGTTCGTACCAAAACACTGTGGGCAATGATTTTAGCCTCGGTCTGTCTCAGACATCTGTGTCTGATTGTCTGGCAGAGGTGACTGATGCACTAAACCAACCGCAGATCTTGAGGAAATATATCACGATCAGCAAACGAACGCAGTGCAGTTGCACGAAGGTATGTATAATTTCGCCTTATTTACCTACTCACTTATAAAAGTTAAGTCATAAGATACATATAAGAAATTGTTGCAGGTACAGTGACAAATTCGGATTTCCAGGGGTCCTAGGCTGTATTGATGGTACTCATGTCGCTATCATTCGACCTAAGGATTATGAAGAAGCATTCTACAATAGGAAAATGTACCACTCACTGAATGTGTTGGTGGTAAGAACTGATTTTATTATATAAAAAAATAAACTTATTTACCTTTAAGAACACTAGAACGTTATTATTGATATTTTCAGACAGGGACTTTTGGGGTAACCGAATAGAGTGTTTTGAACACTGTTTTTCATTTATGTTTTATAAGTAAAACAGAAAGAAACTGTAACACTTTAAATCTGTTTTTGCAAAAACAGGTTCATAAGTGTTTATAACTGTTACAGCCAATAAGGTTTAAATTGGCATAACTATGCAACGGATCACGCGGCGTTGCCACTTCGCGCACACAGACACATATAAAGCCCAAAGCGGCAACAGCGCCGCGCGCTTTGACGATACCGGCAGCCAATAGGTACTTCCCCATATCCGTGCCCATACCACCCCATACTTTGGTAGCATAGCGTTCGCAATAGCGTTGTAAAGTGACGGTCACGTTCAATGCGTCCGCTGAAAATGTCTGAGCATATTGGACAATTTCGACATATGTCTGGACATTTATGACAGATATGGACAAAAAAGACAAAATCGAATTTATAGTGTTTTTATTCAAATTATAAAACGTATGGTTTTTATCAATTAACAAAAAATATTATTTAGTTAGCTATAATCAGTCTATACCTCTATCTCGTGATTCTCCTCATTTTTTAAATATATGAAATCACTTATTTGAATTTTGTTCTATCATAAGCTCGATTGATAACCACAACCTCTGAAGATTTTCATCCGGCACAGCCTCTATGCTTCGTCGAAATCTAATAGCCATTAAGTTTCTCTCACAGGAACAACTTGGTAACAAACGGGATTCCTCAGACGTTTGTGTTCCATGATCACATTTCTTCCTTTTTAATTTTGCTCTTATCATTTTCTTTAATTCTTCATTTTCATGAATTGGAACGTTTTTTTCTTTATCCATGCTTTTCACAAAAAAAACCTCAATATAATTTAACGTCAAAGAAATTGAACTAGTTAACGTAATGAATTACACATAAAACAATCGTAGAATAATGATAGAAACTGAAGCCATAGACCATAGTTATAATCATTAGACGTCACAATGCTGAACGGGGAAACCCCTCTGCTGCGATGCATTGGTAGCAATGTAGCGTTCACAAATGTTTGAAAAAAAAATTTAATACACAGACTAATATGAAAATATAATGAATAATAAAAAACACAATTAGAGTTTTTTCAAATATGATAAATATACTGATTATTGATCTAATGGATCAGTATCGGATAGTGCGTAGTTTTCTGATTCTTCTTCGTAATTTTCTGTTTCTGATTCTGAATATTAGAGTGTTTCTAAGTTTTCTTTGCCAATAATATATCTCAAATTTTGTCTTACCGTGATTAATTTATTAATTCGATCATTTTGCAATCTATTGCGCGTTTTTGTATGAGTATTGGAAAATAAACTCCAGTTTCTTTCACAAGCAGCTGAACTAGATGGAGTGTTAAGCAATCGAAATGCAATAGGAAACAAAACTTCTTCTGAAGCAAAGCATTGCCACCATAGTTCAGGCGAAACTGTATCGACAGCTGCCCAAGCCGAATGACAATTACCAAAAAATCCTGTTTTTGTTCGTAATTCTACCACATTGGCCATGGTTTTCCCGGTGTCTATAGATAGAAATACTGCCTGTTGGTAAATATAGTTACTTGCTTTTGATATTTCGTCGCTTGATAACCCTGACCCCAGGTACCTTGGGTCCAATAAGTTAGCTGCTAAATGAATATCTTTCATACAAAATTTGCGTCTGTTTGAAATGGAATCAGTGATGATTTTTTTATCATCATCAGAAAATATGCTACATAAAGTTATTTGGTCCTCCGTAGATGCATCAAGTTTAAGAAATAAATTTGGAACATCTGATGTTCGCGCTTTATCCGATTCTGCTTTTGTTACAGCATCTGCAATCAGTTTTAAAACATTAAATGTTTCATTTGCCTTGAACCATGTTTGTTGTCTAATAGAATAGAGATTATCTCACTGTCCTCTATGGTATTACTAATACTTAAGGTTTTAAGGGCGTCTTTATTTCTTAAAAACGATTCTAGTGTTATAACGATACTATTCCACCTCGTCTTACATGGAAGCTTTAAGGCATACTTCATATTTCCATATATATTGGTTTGCGTTTTTTCAAATTGAGCCAAGATCACATGTTTATTTTTTATGTATTTAATGACTTTTGTTATTAAATTAAGAATCTCTTTTATAGACGTGATACAATTTATGTCTTTATATATTAAGTTTATGACTTAATTAATCTATAAAAGGGTATTTATTTTGGACAATACGCCAAGCTGCTTTTATTGATGCTGCGTTGTCAGTAACTAGAGCCACTATTTTAGACGGACCTATTTCCTCTATTATATTAATAATCTCCAAACTTATATATTCTGCAGTCTGTCTTTGGCACTCTGGATTTACAGATTTGTAAAACATTGGATATGGAGTTGTTACAATAAAATTTATGACGCACGAAAGCATGTCAGATTTTTAATAGGAGGGTTTTCTAAAATATGGGACCTCAGATAGCAGCACAGTAAAGTCAGGAGCTGCTTTTTTGGGATACATTTGACGAAGCAAAAAAACCTGTCAACTGATGGTTCTTTTAACAAAACAACAGTCGATTGGACTTGACGTCACTATGTTGCCATCGGGTGTCACATATTTTCAAAACTCTTAACGTATAAAAATTATGAAGGTAACAAATAGGAACTGTAGTAAACTTTCTCAATTCGGCGACATTGTTGCACTGACTATCATTAGGAACGTACTTAAAAGAGTAAAATGAAAATATTACGAATAAAATTTACATATTTTTTTATGGCAAGAGTATTGAAAACCTTATTAAGTATATTATTATCGTGACTAAGCTAAAAAAAATAAGTACCTTTTCCATTTATATTCGTCCATCCGTCAGTAATTAATGTAAGCGCTGATGAACTCCTGATCTTTGCTTTCATTTCTGCCAGTACTCGAGAATATTCTGCGTCTAGTAGTGTATTACTTAAAGCGTGCCTCGAAGGTATTTTATAATTTGAATTCAGTAATTGAATAGCATGCTGCCAATATTTTGACTCTAGTAATGATAAAGGCGATCCAGAAGCGTAAATGGCACGTGCTAAGGCAGCATCGGTTTCATTGATTTTATCCAATGAATCATGTGTTGTTTGAGTTGTTTCTATTCCAGATGTTGAATTACTCGTAGATGGCCAAATTTCCAAGCTACTATTCTCATTAGAAACTATAGCAGTAGTATCAGTGTTTCTTTTTCTCTTGTCGTACCTGTTCTTGATATCACTGGGACAATGTAGACACACAACTAAATGTTGCTCCATGCGAGTAGCATGTGCTTGTTTGTACTCTTTACTGCAATAAATACAAACAACATGTTTTTTATGACCTGAGCCGCCAATAGTTTGGTAATGATTCCATATGTCACTTAATGAACGAGGCATTATTAAACAAAAATATTCCACTTTTCACTACAAAAACACTTGAATGCCGCAACTCGCAACGCAACTTAGAACTGATTGCGGACGAAACCGTATTTGTGGTTTTGCTTGAAGTCCTTTTCAAGATTACATTATATCGGGGATTTCCCCGCGCGAGCTTGGGATTTTCCTCATAAAAAAATGTTTTTACCAGGGATTTCCCCGCGTAAGCCATAGTGTGAATGTATATTCGTCGATTCGTGAACTGTATTTTAATAAATAATCTTATGAAATAGCTACATGTATATTATAGCCCGAAACAATGTTAGGTTGATTATTGGGGAAGTAAATTACTCTAAAAATTAAATGAAATTAAAATGTCCAATTTGTCTATATTTGTCTAATTTGTCCGGACATTTATCGTTTTTTACCGACACATATTGAAAGTGTCCGACATTTTACAACGCTAGTTCGCAATATAGATTGATCATTGTGATCTTCGGCCATGCATTGTGTGTGTACCGTGTACCTGCATAGGTTTATGGAATAAGACGCAATATAGAATACGCACATTATATCACGGCTTTATTCTGACTAGGTAGACAGATCCTTGGACCATATAAGGCCCAAAGGCGACGTTTGGCGTATTGGTAGAAAGTATTGGTTGGAATCGATATAAATCCTTTATTATAAAAAAATGCATTAAACTGACGTAACAATTTATGTCGGTCATTATTTTATTCGAGTTCATACTACAACATTGATTATATTCAAGGTCATTTACCTTTAATAATCGGATAAGGTTTTCTTAAAACATTGTGGGCTTGCATGATTAGTTTCTAAATACTAAATACATCAACTTTCTAAAAACAAAACATCTAAATTAAAATTTGCAGAAATTAGTGCATACCTAATGCACTAATTTCTGCAAATTAAAATTTAGATTTTTTAATATCTACCGACAACTCTGGGATCAAGACTCTTTCAATGCACTGTATAGCGTGGCGCGCGCGCGGGCCGTGTGCGGCGTGAGTACATTTACACACAAACATCGAAAAATGTAAAAACAGTTTTCAAACAGGTTGGTTACAGAAAAATATAACTGTTACACTTTTATAAGTGTTTGAAGTAAAACAGGTTTAAAACACCCAAATAAGTTTTACAGTAATATTTCGGTCACAGATTCAATATGTTTTCATTATGAATGTGTTTTCGTTATGAAGGTGTTTTTGAGTCCCTGTTTTCAGATATGTGATGCAGATTTACGCATTTTACATGTTGATGCATCTTTTGGTGGAGCCAGTCATAATTCCCATATTTGGAATTGCTGCCCTATCAAAGATGGAATGGAAAGACTTCGGGAGATGGGACAGATATTCTGGTTCTTGGGTAAGTTCTGTCAAAAGTCAATTACATAAAGTAGGTACTACTGCTATAAGTATTGAATTAAATGAGTATTAATAAAATTACAGGAGATTCTGGGTATGCGCAACGTCCATGGATGATGACACCTATCCTCTATGCTCAACCGGGCAGTCCAGAGGAGCATTATACCAACAGACATGTGCAAACTAGGAATGTGGTGGAAAGATGCTTTGGTATCTTGAAGACACGATTCCGTTGTCTTTTGGCACATCGGACAATGCATTATACACCAGAGAAAGCAGGGAAGATTGGAAACGCTTGTGTTGTTCTACACAACCTCCTCTACGACTCACATATTGAGATCGATGCGGAGGCGATGCGTCTCGACCGCGAGCGTCAGCCGCCGCTTGTGTCGCTAGCCCCTGCTGGAGCCGGGCGCGAACGCGGCGTCTGTCCAGCGAGACAGGCTGTTGTCAACAGACTGTGGAATACTCGTAGCCACAATAATTGAAGATGTATGTATGTGAAATGAGTTATTCAATAAAAAGTCAATTTAGATTAGATAGAGGTAATGAATAATGTGCCTCCCGAAACTGAACAAAAATAATATAAAATTTTGAATTTATTTACAGACAAGACAACTTTTCTGAGGGAAGGAAGACTGCAAGACTGCAATCATCACATTAGGTATCTTAAGCTTAGTTTATAGATTGGTTATTGTAAACTAATTCCTCTTATTGGTTTTTAGTCCTGTAAGAGTATAACTTTTCCTTTTTCTGTTCTAGGTATGATAAAAAGACAAACATTCAATA
This sequence comes from Acrobasis repandana, assembly GCA_963576875.1. Classification (NCBI taxonomy): domain Eukaryota; kingdom Metazoa; phylum Arthropoda; class Insecta; order Lepidoptera; family Pyralidae; genus Acrobasis; species Acrobasis repandana. The sequence continues at coordinate 10,451,150 of OY756238.1, forward strand.
CCACTTTAAAAATATTTGTAATAATTTCAGAATGAACTTCTTTTAGTTGTTTACTTTAATTTATAGTATTGTTTGTTAAAAATCTATTATCCTTATAAATTTATAAACATTATTCATTGTTTATTTTAATCTAAGAATTCAACTGTTGTTTATTGATCTGTATAGGTAGGGGAGACCGGGTACAAAAGTAACGGCGGGTCGAAAGTAACAAATGCTCTCTAGATTTATCCAATGGGCGCACACCGCTTGGCCGCTGTCAGGCGATAGCCGGGAGCACCCCCCTCAATTGCGTTTAGTCGCCGCGTACGCCACGCGCTGTTTGGCTGTGTGACAGGACGCTACGTGAATTTGCAAACCAAAAGTAAGTTTTTTGAAGTTTTCTTATTCTATGTTTTGATAGTCTTAAAAGCATGATAGTAATCTGAATGTTTGCATATCTATTCTGTATTAAAGTGATTGTACAATGCGTAAACTCATTTTTATGTAGCACATTCCGATTTAAGGTTATGTTGCACGTTTTGACAAAAATGTGGATGGGTACAAAAGTAATATAGCCCTATGGGTACGAAAGTAACATGTTACTTTTATCCTCGTAGTGATTTAATAACTTATCATATTTTTATATGTACTTTTTTTTACAGAATGCCACGACAACGCGTAAGAACAACTGAACGAGGAACTACCGATACGGAAGTGTATCAAAGAGCGGCTGAAGAGCATTTTAAAGATGCTGCAACAATTAGAGGCTTGGCAGAAAAATATAATGTTTGTCATGTAACATTATATAGATTTATAAAAAAATTAAAAGCAGGAAATGCTTCCGCAGTTGTGGGTTACCGTTGCGTCAACCGTGTTTTTACCAACAACGAAGAAATTAATCTACGCGACTCGCAAATCGAGTGCTCTGCAGTTTATTTTGGGTTATCACCAACAGAAGTTCGTAAACTGGCTAAACTAAAAATGAAAAATCATTTAAAACATTAATTAAACATTAAACATTTATTTTAAAACATTTAAAAAACAGAAGTTAATTTGTGTTATTAGTATAAAAGACTTTAAATAAATAATTTGTTGATTTACCATGGATATTGTATTTATTACCAACCCCTTTGTTATGTTACTTTTTACCCACGACTTGTTACTTTCGACCTGCCGATGTGGTCGAAAGTAACAAGTACTGATTTTCTTTTAAATTTCTGTAATTCTTATATAACACACTTTAATGTAATAAATCTAGTTGTTAGAGTAAAGAACATAAACTGAATTTTAATATGGTTATATTAATAGCCAGGTTAATTTAATAGCCACAGTAAAACCCATCCAGAAATTAAGGTAAAAGTACAAAGTGTTACTTTTGTACCCGGTCTCCCCTAAGCGTACAAAGGTAACAAACAGACAGAGAGACAATCTCACTTTCCCATTGTTTTTTTAATTTTTTTAAGTATAATGTAAATATATAATAATAAGTGTAAATCTGTAATGCAATAAAGCCCATCAGGCTGGGTAGGGTCCTATACTGAACTGGGTTTCTTTCGGCGTAATCGTCCCAGCAGTGGTCGTTCCAAAACGCTAGTAGTTTGTAGCTTTTGCACTAAAAATAAAACCTTCAATAAGTGATATATTTATCCTACACTAAATGAAAATTTAATATAAAAATGTAGTGTAAAAATTAAAAAAAATGATATAAGTATGTTTGGTTTTTTTTTACACCTTAATAGTAATTATTTATAACTAAGTCTGTATTTATTACGATAAATGGATGAAACTTGATGAATAAAACAGCTCATGTATATGTTTTATAATATTTATTGAGTACATAATAATCTAACTATCTAAATCTTATACCACAGAATTAATAACTACAGAATCCATCATCATGCCCAAAACTGACGAGCCAAAAACCACTCTTATATAGTGTTGATCTACTTTGAAGCGAGCAGTTAGTCTATGGTCGACAACCGTGTGAACGTGTGGAAACCGTAGAAATTTTAATTTTATTATGCCGTGTTGTGCTGTCCAAAACGTGCAAAAATGCTGTTGGACTGAAGAGTAAGCAGCATGGGATTACATTTCATCTGTAAGTACCTAATCCAATAATCAATTTATTTAATTATTCAATTTTTTTCATTTAATGTAAATACAAAAGGGCGAGTCCATTTTGTCATACAAAAGGGCGAGTCCATTTTGTGAGTGTTGCCAGTATAATCAAAATATTTTCCCGGATTGTACTTTTTTAGGATAATATTTTTTTACACAACTGTCACTGAAAAGATTTCAGGGTCCATGTATTTATTATATTTTTTATATTATTATTTTATTTTCATATCTACTTTTACATAAAGCTAAACTTAAATTATCACTGACTAATTTGACTCACTCATTGACATAGTTGTTTGACCTGTTCCCGGATGACTGTGGGAACGACTTTTATTGGAATGTATAGGGGGTGGGGAGTCGAGTACCAGAAAAATCTGAAAGTTGAAGATTTGAAGAAATCTGACGTGGAAGGGGTACAGCCTGGCTAAACGATAGCACTTGGAGATTTGGCCCCATAGACAAAATGAAAGGTGTACCTGATCAATTACCAGAGCCCATATTTATTTTAATTTTAGAAAAATAGGCCCCCCCCCCCCCCCTCTTACAAATTTGATAAAAGCGCCCCCAAAGTCACTAGGTGGAGAGAAGCCCTCCCCCCCCCCACAAGTAATTTTCACGAGGCCACAGGAGGAGCCGGAAGGGCGAGACCGAGCTATCCACACCAAGGCTTGCTTTTTTTTTACATTTTTGGAAATCCAAGATAGCCGCCTAAAGTCGACTGCTTCCGATTTGGATGAAACTCGATGGCTAGGCGTATTGTGGGTTCTAAAATCCAAATTTGTCATTTTTTGGTAATCCAAGATGGCGTCAGGATTTTAGTAAAAAAAAACTGATGTCGTTCATATCGTCTCACTGGGAACTCGTAGGGGTCTGAAATTTTGTATACTAGGGTAAAGAATCCTGCGGAACTTGAAACTGGAATAAAATTTTGGATTCAAGATAACTGAGGATTTTATTATAAATTCAAACAAGGTACGTTTAACAATCGTCGTTGCCATATTCAAGAAGTTTATTGGAACACACAATATATTTGTAGTTGATGAAAACCATGTAAATGGAAGGCACAGAAATAATCTTATTAGAGCGGTTATTGAAAAATTTTTAGATACAAGATTACATTATATTTCTAAACGTAAGTCACAGCAAATTAGTTCCGAGTCTAAACGACAATATTATAAAAAGCTAACTCAACAAAAGGGTACCTAGTTAAATTCAAATTACATGTTTAGTTTTGGTCCCTTCACATTTGTATTTTACCATAATTCTTAATTTTAATCATACTATTTTTTTTTTAAATTGTTCACTGTGTTACTCTAATTCTTCGTAATTGTAAGACATGTTGCAACTAATTAGCCTTTTTCCTCTAAAGATTCCAAAAAAATCTGCCAGATGCCACTAGTAGGGGGTAAATTTATTTTTGATTTTCCTAATACTTTTCTGGTCAACTTTAATGTTTTATAAATGGCAAGTTTGTTTTTGTAACTCATTTCAGTGATAAAACATACATTTGACGTTATTATCAGATGGGAAACTAATACATTTGTACCCCCCTACTAGTGAAACATCTGGTGGATTTTTTTTAACCTTTAGAGGAAAAAGGCTAATTGAAATTCTTGATAGTAGACACTAATTAATTTGTTTCACACTTTTTTATCACCCTAAGAGCTATTATGTACTAAAGTACAAGAAAAGACACCACATATCACTGTTTGTCCTGTTAAATTGTAGCTATCTCCATAAACTTCACTTAGTCGCTTACTAGCTCTTATACGCCTATTCGACAGTTTATAAGCGAAAACCATAAGAAAACACTGTAAACATAATTAAAAATGCCTTGTTATGTGTTAAAATTCTGTACGAATAATTTTATTCAAGGATGGTAATCAGATTTCATTCTTTGAAAATTAAATATGGACGATGAAATTCTCGCCGCCATATTTAACGATTCGTCGGTTCTCTTAGCAAATCTAGCGCTACAGATAACGACTTAGCGCTGCAGTGTGATAGCATTTTCCTAAATATAACAGGGGCCAATGTTCAAAGTACATAGCTAGTTTTTATATTTTATGTTGATGTTATGATCTAAGATACTTCTTTTATTTTAGCTTTTTTTGAGACATTCTGAAATTTAAATATAGAATTCAAATTTTTGGTAATCCCACGGGAACCTCACATTATTCCGGAGTAAAAACTATCTTGTGTTAATCCAAGTTTTATCCTATCTACATGTCAAATTTCATTGTAATCCCTTCAGTCGTCTTGGGGTGAAAGAGGATCAAACATTCATACATACTGTATTGAATACTTTTGTTTAACAATTATTTGTACGTATTAAAATTTTTATTTTAGTTTGTATTTAATTTTTAAAAGCAGGAAAATCTACCTAAACCTTGAACGCTTCAAGCCATTGTACGATTCAAATTTATTGGGGGTTTTTAGCAGCTAATTAATAGGTTAGTATATTTTTGCATAATCAACACAACTTGTAAAACGATTATGCGAAAATATACTATACAACATTCGTTCAGTACCTATGAATAAAAAAAATATGTTTGTAATTATACTATCAATAGTTAAAATCTAATATTTTACCTAAACATTAGGCTGCACGAAAAACCGCGGGCTGCTTGCAGCCTGCGCAACGGACGAAAAGCTAGTTTATTAGTTTAATTTTCGCAAATAAATATTCCCTTTATTATGTGAACTAAATTATGAGATTACCCAAAAAAGTTGTATATCGCCCCTGAGCTAGCAACATTATGAGGGTGTGAAGAGCGGTAAGTGCGGGACGTACGCCATGTTTTTGGACACAACGCATTGCATGCAATTATGATAGAACGCGACTTCTGTAGTTATTAATTCTGTGTCTTATACATAATAAAACTATAATGATAGTAGATGGCATCACTAGCCTTTCCCCACTAGGAACTAAGAAGCCTGACAGTATATTAAATAATACTTTCAGTTAATATATATATTTATGGTGTTGCACTTTCTAGCACGACCACAATAAAATGTTAACTAGCAAAGTCGATGAAAAGGAAGCGTGCCTAAAAATTACTTATTTTTACTACTATTCCATTACTGGTAAAACAATAAATAACAAAAAACATTCTCTACTTATATACCATGACTTTTATACTTGAATAATACTTATTTTTAAATTATATGTATATATTTTAAGAAAACAGCTAAGATATCATTACGAGCATAAAACGTCCACTCACACATATGTGGACGTCTCGCTCTCCCTTACTGTAATTAAAAAATATGACTGGAACAAACGGTTTCAATGTGTAAGAGCATTTTTAGCTCGTGCTCTGCACACGGGCGATGCGCGCAGGTATGGTCTGTGGGAGAAGCCCACAGGTCACTAAGATAATATATGGAGTCCAGTGCTGCCCCCATTTAAAATAAATTATTTTAAAGGAAACGGAGATATCATTTAAAATTTTGCTGTAGTGAAACCTAGATAACCCTTCAAACTATTTTATGAACTACTGTTTACAGTTTAAAGTGAGAACGTAAAGCTTAAGTTGATTTTTTTAGTTTAATGATATCTCAGTTTTCAAATAATTAATTTCAAATGGGGGCAGCACTGACTCCATGTATCACCTTATGGCGACGATGGCGGCGATTGCGGGGATGCGGTCGATGTCGGACGCGGTGGAAGAGGCAGACCCAACGCCCTAGAAAGTTGCCCAAGAGCGGCGAGAACGTCCCTCTGAAACGTTCGGTCTGTCCCTATCCGCCGCTCCTCCCGCTGGAGCAGCAGATCTCCCTGCTGGAGCAGCTGATCTCCCTGCTGGACCTGTCGCTCCAACAACTGGAGCTGCCGCCGTTCCAGCTGGAGCTGCTCATCTTTTTGAGCCACCCGTCGCTCCTCCAGCTCGCGCCGCAGCCTCTCCTCCTGGACGCGCCTTTCCTCTAACTCCCAGGCCCAGCGTGGCGGACCCGCTGCTGTAACAAATTAATGAAGTCTTTTTAGTAACTGCAAGTTACACTTCCTAGAAAGACCTAATGAAATGGCTATGGCTTCATATACTCACTATTCGGCATGGACTTCCCCACTTCTGGCCCTGGGACATGCTTTCTCGTAGCTGAAATAATAAAAAAAACATTTTTTTAACAGCTCTAAGTCTTGTTTGTGTGAATTTTTTTAGATTAGTTAAAGAAAAAGAGTAGTAGTTTTAAAATTATTATATTAAAAATAATTTTTTGCACAAGCTTTTATTAAATTAAATAAATAAATATTAAAAAACCTATAAAAAAACACATACGTGGTCGAGATTGCTGCAGGCTCGCCTGGAGGAGGTCGGCGTGTGGAGGGCTGGCTTCCAAAGCATCAACTAAAATAGAAGACAATTCATTTTTAAAAAACTGTTCCGGCTATTTGTTCTCCATTTTGCAAGTTCTTTGGCATCCTTGGGTGACCATTGACATGCATGCTATATTTGGAGAAGAAAAAGCAGGAAAGCGCACCCCGGGCTCTGAAGCAGCACAGCTGAGGATGCAACCGGGAATGCGCTAATTATTAAGTAATATTAAGTAATTAATATTATGAGAAAAAGTCTGATGTTTAAATTCAGAATGTAGTGAATAATAGCTTGTAAAACCAATTAGATAAATATGTTTATTTAATAGTTGTTTTAAATAAAAGATGTTACATACAAGTAGGAGTTGGCGGGCGGCCACTTGTGGATGGGAGTGGCGACAACTGAGGATGGGTCAGTAGTAGCACAGGTGGAGATGGGGAATCATCGAAGCCGATCTGAAAAATAACACAAGAAAATAAATTGTGTTAATTAATTAGTTATGGTTCCACTATCATTATCAATTTTTTTTTCAGAAATCATGTAAATTTGTAAAGATATTGATATCAATAAACAACATAATATTAATAAATTAAGAGAATGTGAAGTAGTTAGTAAAAGAAAACACAACATACATCAACCTCAATGCGCACGTTGGCATTCCCCATAACATTTTGTACTCCCATGAGGGACAGTATTCTGTCCTCCAAGGGAGTCAAAACGCCGTCTTCCCATGAGGGACCACCACCTGTGCCACTTGCATGCTGTCGCATTGCTGACCCCTTCCTCTTGACCTTACATTTAAGGTCGCTCCAGTACTAAAGCAAAACATAAAAAGCGGTTAGTTCAGCCCTCACTCTCACCATAAAAAGACACAACAAATAGTAGTGTGGCTTTCTTGTTAGCAGGGACCGGACAAATAGTTCTTTTGCTTAAGCTTTTAAAAGTATTATTGTGTAACCAGTAAAGTTGCTCACCGAATCCAACGCTATTGCTCAACTTAACACCTTTTCCACCGAACGACTGGTAAGCAAACCCTTACTAAAAACCCCCTCAAAAACCCGTAAAGGAGATAGCGGCCCTGTCCCTGCTGGTTGTTAGTATAACCCATGCAATAGCACAAACACAATACAAAAACAAACAAAAAGTAAATTATACTTATAGGTTATAAAGTATTACTTACTTGCCGTCACTCCTTGGCAGTCTTGGAGACACCATCTCCAATTGCATTTAGCCGAGAAGCCAATTCCTCCCACAGGCAATTAGCTTTATGCTTTGCCTGTGCGAGTCCTAATTGGCTCCCCCTGGCTAGCAATGGATGTGTCTCCATCCACGCCACCAACTCCTCTGATTGAGCGACCAACGTTCTTCTTGATGCAGGCATTCTGAAGTACGTTAAACACCATCAAACTAAGGCTTCTTTTGTAAAACCCAGTACATACACTAGTTATTAATTCTGTGACATACACAAAGGAATGATAAATAAATGCATAGAATGACCCGAATGTATAGGCTTTATTTAACTAATAAATTCAACAGAATATTATATTATATAGAAGACATATATCTGACAAGAATTCGTATTATGTCAAGGATTATCTTTTAAATTCATAACCATAAACTATGACATTCTTCCCTCCTTCCTTAATCATGGACGTAGTCATTCAATTAACGGTTTCAAATCGCCACCTCTGGATCTTATCATTTTTTATTTTACTTGCATGTCCTCTGAGCATATATGATACAGACTTTTGGTCCGTTATTAGATAAAATGGCCGTCCAATTAGATAATGTCTCCATTTTTTAAGACTTTCTATAATGGCGTATGCCTCTTTTTCTATTATAGGGTATTTCTTTTCACTTTCATTTAGAGACTTTGAAAAAAATGCTATCGGTCGACCGTTTTGTGTCAAAGAAGCAGCGATAGAATAATCTGAGGCGTCTGTTTCTACAGTGAATGTTTCTTTAGGATCAACTGCTGCTAAAGACGATTCAGAAATAATCCTTTTTAGTTCTTCAAAAACTTCCACTTCATTAGCGTTTAGAGGATATGTCTCTACTTGTGTCAATGGGTGTAATTTCGATGAAAAATTTGGTATCCATTTAGAGTAATGAGAGAATAATCCTATTACGCGTCTTAAAGATGCAGAATCAGTGGGAATTGATAAATCTCGAAGAGGCCGTAAGCGTTCTGGATCTGGCTTAATGATTCCATTATTGATATTATACCCAAGAATACTCAAATCTGTTATGGAAAATTCGCTTTTCTCTTTATTTATAGTAAGACGGAACTTATTAGCAATTTCCATGAATTTTTCAAGCTTTGCATCATGATCTTTCTGATCGATTCCGCAGACGGTAATGTCATCCAAATATGGATATATACCTTCAATGGATGACTTTCGAATAATAGAATCTAAGGCTCGTTGAAAACAAGCTACTCCGTTGGTCACGCCAAACGGAATACGACGAAATTGATATAAATTACCGGCGGCTTCGAAGGCAGTGAATGGTTTATTCTCAGGAATAATTGGAATTTGATGGTATGCAGATTTCAAATCAATTTTACTGAATATTTTATATTTTGATACTTTTGCTATGATTTCTTCGATATTCGGCAACGGATATGCATCAAGATAAGTAAACCTGTTCACTGTTTGTGAGTAATCAATGCACATCCTCTTCTTATGATTTGTGTTAGATGTAATTAGAACTTGAGCTCGCCAGGGCGAAGTGCTCTCTTCTATGATACCGTCTTCTAATAATTTCTTAATTTCTTCTTTGATGAATTTGTTGTCGTCACCTGCAAATCTACGTGATTTTATAGCTATCGGTTTACATTCTGGTGACATATTCGGAAACAGATTGACAGGCTCAATGTTAGCTTCTTCTATGGCGGATAATCTGAGTGGAGGATTTTGCCCATAAAATTTTATCTCTAGAATGGAGTACTGTTCGAGTACATCGTGCCCCAGTATGACATGACAACAAAGATTTTTCATGACACGAAATAGTACAGCAGGAATTACTTGATTATCCAACTTTAGTGTTGCTGAACATACCTTAGTTATTTGAGATGTATGTGATGAAGATGCCATTGACACTTCCTGTCTCCATGACCTAGTTTCTAGATCGTACTGTTTTATGACTTCTTCATCGATAAAACTCCCTGTACTTCCAGTATCAATTAAAGCTTGCAATAATATACCATTGATGGTAACGTGAGTTGTGCATTTCTTGATATCACTTGCTGCCAATACCAAACAAGAGGTAATTTCTTCACCTTCATCAGTTGTAGTGATGGCGGCGTTGACATTGCTACTTCTGCATACTTTTGCAAAATGACCTTGTTTGCTGCACTTGAGACAGATTGCCTGTGAAGCTGGACATAATCGACGGGGATGACGTGCGTTACCACAGAAATAGCATCTTTCATGTGATTGTTGTCTACAAGGTTCGTTATTCTTTCGACTTTGATTCGAAGTAGCAGCTATAGGCGATGACTGTGTGACAGCAGCAATTTGTGAATTGTTGAAGCTTTGAGATTGGATATGAGCAGATTCGAGAGCGCGGGCCTGATTGTGGGCTTCATCGAGAGTGAGTGTCATATTTTCGAGTAGTCTCTGTCGAATAGCAGGAGAAGCCAGGCCAGAGATAAAAGAATCACGAATGTATTCATTTTCATATTGAATAGCAGTAACCGCCTTAAAACTGCATTCTTTAGACAGGAGTTTCAGAGATTGAAGGTATTGATCAATTGTCTCGTTCGGTTGCTGTTTACGAGAAGCCAAGTTGTGACGAGCGAATATTTCGCTTTTTGGCTTGATAAATAAACCGTCTAATGTGGATAGAGCTGAAGAATAGGTGTCGGCTTGGGCTATGTACTCATATATATTTGGCGATACTAGGTTTATGAGCAGCTTATGTTTTACCTTGTCTTCTGTAGCATTTGCTGCATCCAAAAAATTTATAAACGTTTTCTTCCAGTGTAGCCACAGCGCAGCATTTTTGTTGTCAAGAGGATCCGCTTCAAATCTATCTGGCTTTAAATACTTCTCCATCTCAGTTGAGGCATTTGATTATTGAATACGTATTAATATTAGTTAAATAAATTGATAAATAAATGCATAGAATGACCCGAATGTATAGGCTTTATTTAACTAATAAATTCAACAGAATATTATATTTTATAGAAGACATATATCTGACAAGAATTCGTATTATGTCAAGGATTATCTTTTAAATTCATAACCATAAACTATGACAAGGAAACTGCATTTTGATTTAATTCAAAGAGATATATGTACTCAGCTGTGAATAAATATACACTTACACTTAATCGAGACAGGAACACACACGGAAACCAATTTTAACAAGAACACACCAAAACTAGGTACTTTTCTAACCTCGTTCTCGTTTAGCTTGTGCTTTCGGTTTTTTCGTTTTTCGCGCCTTTTTTTCCATCACAATTGACAAGATGTCAAATTGTCACCGCGTTTTGTTTTTACATTTTTTTGTTTATATTGGATTTTAGAATTATCGAATTTTTATGTACTAACAACTCAAATTATCAACTAAATTTGAAAAAAAAGGAAGTTTCATATAAAATGTAGTCATTTTAAAATAAATCTTTTACTGTATTTAATCAATATTTAATCAAAAACATAACAATTTTACACCTATATTGGCGAACAAAACGAAAATTTTTCGTTCATTCACTGTAATTCTGCGATTGCCAAAGCAATAGCCAGAGTAGTAATTTTAGGCGGTACCTCAAAGCTATAACAAGATCCTCAAGATGGTAATCGTACTTGTTATGGCAATGTCGATCGCTTTGAGGTAGAGCCGCTGTTCTTATGTTTCAGCTGCCTAGAGTTATATATGTTAAAAAACATTATACTTTCCCTCCGCTTCAGTCGAGTAAAATTAATAAAAAAAATCGCTAAATAATAAAAAAATTATTGAATGAACGCATACTAATCGATTTCCATCTGTCAACTGGCTGTCAATGTCATGTCAAATTAGTGTGCGTTTTGAAACTTTTGTAAAATTATTTGAGTGAAACAATATTTTTGTTAATTAATTAAAGCCTGATTTAATTTTTTACTAATTACATTTAGAATTCTAATAAATATCCTAATAAATATACATTTTTATAGCAAGTGTACAGAAAATATTCAGTAATTTGTATGAAAATAATTTATGAGCTTACGTGTCAAAAGGGAATCGAAAATCAGCTAAACTTAAGAACGCAGACAATTTTATCAAGGAAAATGCGATTTCGGATCGGTCGACTTTGTCCACTTTGTCCGTCTTCTAAATAAATATTTACCGTTCTAATAAATCCGCATTGACTCGTACAGTTAATAAAAAAAACGTTTGCTCTGTGATCTGTGATATAACACCGTTCTATTTGCATTAGTGCTCGAACAGCTCGTGTTTTTGTGATAATAATGTGCTAAGTAGAGTGAGTTTTTTTGCGCAAACCAGGCGCCAGCATGTCTGATGAACTGGAAGCGAGGATGTGGGACGATGGGGGCTCCAGGTACGAGTCTAGGAGTCGAGGAGCCTACTTCGAGTCAGCTTTTGCTTCGTCAGAACATTTAGATAGAGCTCCTTTGTTATCAGAGGTCAGTAACTATTTTAATTTTATTTCTTGTGGCATAAAAACCATGATACTGTAAAGAAATAAGGCAAACTTCGAGTGAGTAATTATTTTTTTATAATCTTTTGTTTATTTTTTACAATACTTTAAGTTTTCCTTTGTTCTTTGATATAAACATGATGCAGAAAAATAAATATACTATCTCAAACATGACATAAGAATTTGCAATTCAAAATAGTGAATTAATAACACCCTTGGGTGATGTTTTTATTATGTTAATGATGTGATAAAAATGATAACTTATTATTATAATCACAGGTCATAACTAGTGGTTGGATAATCAGGGGAGGTAAGGGAGATTGGTATTTATTTTTATCAATTTGGTTTGATGATCCGAGCACTAGTCATAACATTTAAGTATTTTGAAAAGAAAGAAAATTACTCTTCACTTAATTACCTATATTGTAAAAACGTGCTAAATATATTACTTTTTAGGGTTCCGTACCCAAAGGGTGCCAACGGGACCATATTACTGAGACTCCACTGACTGTCCGTCTGTCACAGGGCTCTATCTCTTAAACTGTAATAGCTCGACACTTGAAATTTTCACCGATTATGTATTACTGTGGCCGTTATAACAACAAATACTAAAATAAGAGAAACGGGGTCGTCATACAAGAAACATGTTTTTTCAGTGTTTTAAAACATTGCATGGATGTACGGAACCCTTCATGTACAAGTCCGACTCGCACTTGACCAGTTTTTCATTCTTTCATACATTTATTTTCTCTATTATAATCCCAATCCCAACTAATATTATAAATGTGAAAATGAGTTTGTATATTTGTTTGTTTGTTACCTCTTCACGCTTTATCTACTGAACCAATCTTGTTGAAAATTCGCATACACATAGTTAGGAGTACTGAGAAGGACATAGGGTACCTTTTATCCTGGAAAAAATAATGTTCCCGTGGGATACGTGAGCGAAGCCGCGGGCAAAAGCTAGTGATATGAATAATGATAAAAATAATGTGAGGTTGCTAGACGATTTATCTATCCTTTTGCAGCAAATATTCAAAATGTTGATAATATGTTAAACTGTGATAAGATAGTAACAAGTTTATTTGCTTTAAGCCTATTACTTAGATAGATTTATCTTTATTGCCGATTGAAACAGATTATTTGGCTATAAGACTCAGGAGGAATATTTGCCTATTTGCCCGAGCCTCCCCTTCTGTGCAACCTTGCTAAGGTACAAAATAGAGGTGGCAAAATCCAGCAATGTGTTGTGTTGAATGATATGACAAGAAGAATTTGGTCCTAATAGTAAAAATGCCTATACAGGCCTAAAAAAAATTATAATAAATACATCCCTCATTTTTCAGTAAGATACAATTAAAGTATAAAAATTAAAGTAAAATAAATTCTAGGTCTAGGCTATGAATAGTGAGGCTAATTTACTTGTAGATAGAACAATAAAGTTAATAAATAGATATTTATGGACTTTAGAAATATGATTTTTAAATGTCATAAATAATTTTTATTGTTTTGGATTAATTATCAATAACCTTGATTGTACAACGTGAAAATTGGCCATTTTATGATTATTACAGTGTGCCGACAGTTGATAAAATTGCTATTAGATAAATATTTTACAAACAATTTTTACATTATTACAGTAAAAAATATGCCACACATGAGGCCACTATGCCTTCCTTATCACATCTTTTTATGTGTTAACTTTGTATGTGTTTCTGTGCTAAACACACTATGATAAGAATTCAGTTATTTGTACAACTACATAACTTTTGTTACTTATCATTATGGTTTAAAATAGTAAATGACAAAATAAAAGTGTATTGTATTCATAGCGTTGTTGGCCAAGTGATTAAGGCTCAATTTGCATTACCGCAGAGTCTTGGTGAATTATAAGAAATTAACAGAAGATAATGTTAAAAATTATAACTTAAACAACGATCTCCATCGTATAATGGTTAACACGCCAGTCCACCACACCGGAGGTCCCGGGTTTGATCCCTGTTCAGGTCAAGGTGGAAAATAATCTTTTTCAGAGTGGCCTGGGTCTTGGATGTTTATCTATATATATGTATTTGTTATAAAATATAGAATCGTTGAGTTAGTATCCCATAACACAAGTAACGTGTGGTTCCGGGTTCCCCATTGTGGTTCTGGGTCAGAATAGGACTACTCCATCTCTTCCTGTGGATGTCGTAAGACGCGACTAAAGGACTTAAGCACAAACATCTTGTGCTACAATTGCATTCCCAAGGAGGGTTAACGTCAGGCGGCGGCGGTCGTAAACCTTTTCGCACAAATACATTCCCAAAGAGGGTTGACGTCAGGCAGGCGGCCGGTCGTAAAATTACAGCCGAATTGTTGTAACTATTTCGGCAATTTCTTCTCCACTTCGTAAGGTAAAGTGGCATCCTTGGGTGACCATTGTCGTGCATGTTATATTTGGAGAAGAAAAACCGGAAAAGCGCACCCCGGGCTCAGAAGCAGCACTGAGGATGCAACCGGGAACGCGCTTAGATAAAGAAGAAGAACACAAGTCTCGAACTTACTTTGGGGCTAGCTCAATCTGTGTGATTTGTCCATATATATTTATTTATAATTTAAAAGAATACAGTAAAAATTGGCATGAAGACAGAAACTCCGCGAGAATTCCCGCGTATTCCGCGAAATTTCTTTTGGTTGACACAATTTTATACATTACTACATCGGTATAGCGTTCAATATGCTTTGTAGAGTTTTAAAAATTCGCTTCGTCCATTTGGAAGGATATCTGGATACTATACGCCCATTCCTATTCACGCTTCTATTGCATCGGATAGTGTAGCCAGTGTAGGCCAAACGTTAATTGCGATTACCTAATAAAATCAGCAATAGGGTACCGTTTTCGCCCTTTGGGTATGGAACCCTAAAAAAGGTAATTATGTTTGTATTTGACACTCCTTTGCTGGCAAACTAGCATATAAATATAAAGTATATGAAAGAAAATGGTAAGAATAACACCAACTACATGTTTCTGAAGCCTTAGAAATAATGTCCACCTATTTACAGAAGTCCCTGCGTCCTCCAGAGTGATGGGCTGCCATAAAAATAAACGCGACGTTTTGTTATACGAGTCCCTAAATGAACAGGCGTCATTTATAAGACGGCGTGTCGTGTGTTCTTGACGGGGATTTAAAGGGAAAACAACATACAGAATCACTTCTTCGTTACATATACGAGTATATGTCGCAGTTGGATTGTATAATGTATAATCCTGTGTTTGACAAACCGCTAGAAATTTGGCAAGCTCGGTTTTGTTAAACAGCTGAAAATTGTTTAGCTGGATTGTGCAACATCACGCCTTTATCCCTAATGGGGCAGACTGAGCATTTTGGGTCTTGCGGCTCTAAACAGACAGGGCCCAGGGCCGCAAGATCCAAAGACCACTTTTAGCGTGATGGTGGGCGAGAAGGTGGAAAAAGGAATCTAAATGTTCGGACCAATTGAATTTTTTTTTTCTTAAGGCCCCGCCAGTTCAGAGCCTAGAAAACTGTGAGTGTTTTAAATAAACGGGCAAGTGCGAGTCGGACTCGTACATGAAGGGTTCCGTACCACCGTACAATGTTTTAAAACGCTAAAAAACACGTTTTTTGTATGACGACCCCCTTTAATTTTTAACTTTATTTTATTTTTAGTATTTGTTGTTATTGTGGTCATAGTAATACTTAATTGGTGAAAATTACAAGTATCTAGTTAATGCAATTATGAAGATCAAGTTAAAAACGCTGAAAAAAACACGTTTCTTGTATGACGACCCCCTTTAATTTTTGACTATTATTTATTTTTAGTATTTGTTGTTATATCCGCCACAGTAATACATAATCGGTGAAAATTTCAAGTGACTAGCTATTACGGTTCAAGAGATAGAACCCTGTTTCTGACGGAGAGACAGACAGACAGACGGACA
The DNA here is from genome assembly GCA_963576875.1 of Acrobasis repandana. NCBI lineage: Eukaryota > Metazoa > Arthropoda > Insecta > Lepidoptera > Pyralidae > Acrobasis > Acrobasis repandana. Next base: position 10,467,147 of record OY756238.1, read on the forward strand.
GCGGAGTCACAGTAGGGTCCCGTTTGCACCCTTTGGGTACGGAACCCTAAAAATCACTGTAATGAAACTACTACAGTTTATTCATCAAAAAATTTACATAAGAATTTTAAGGCTTTTTACAGACACCCACAATATCCAAAACACGATTAAGCATTTTTGGCTCGATAGAAAAAAAATCACAAACATACCTCTAAATTTGCCTAAATTTGCCATTATGATGCATGTTACTATTTTATACAATCATCTTTTTATATAATAATTATACCAAAAAATGTATTATCTAAATATCTATCAGTTTTGGCTACAAAAAAAATTATAAATTTAATAAAAAAATAATCTATACTAATATTATAAAGCGGAAGAGTTTGTTTGTTTGTTTAAACGCGCTAATCTCAGGAACTAATGGTCCGATTTGAAAAATTCTTTTTTGTTGGGTAGTCCATTTATAGAGGAAGGCTTTAGGCTATATAACATTCCGGCAACCACGCGAACGAAGTCGCGGGAACAGCTAGTAATAAATAAAACAGTAAATTTAGGCAAATTTAGAGGTATGTTTGTGATTTTTTTCTATCAAGCCAAAAGTGCTCAATCGTGTTTTGGTTATTGTGGGTATCTGTAGAAAATCCTTAATGCTGTCTACACACCGCGGCCGCCGAGCCCGGCGGCCGCGGTGTGTACACAGCATAAGATTCTTATGTAATTTTTTTGAGGAAGAAACTGTATTTTACTTTAAATTTATTTACAGTGATTTTTCAAAAACACACAGTATTGCAAATTATAAACCCATCTCGCCTTAAATTTCAATTTATAGCTACTGGCCATTATGAACTCTTTTTTCGGAGTGTTTTAAAATATACCTATTGCTTTATTTAAATTAAAAATAAGTATATGATGAAAAATAACCAAAACCATGAGTACGTTAAAAACAATTTTTTTCATCATATTTATAATTTAGATATTTTTCCAAACATAATGCAAATAGGGAAAAGGCGAGGAAAGAAGAAGAAGAAATGCTTTCATGCAATGAAAAAAAGGAATATTTATTGATTTATACAGCATTATTGATTTGAATATTATGTCACTTGCTTGATGTCACAACAATTTTTCTCAGCGCTGTGTAGATATAGGTACTAATGTGGAAATAAATACATTGCAAGGATCCTGAACGCATTTCAATTCTAACGCCATTTTGTATCAGGGCCAGTAGGTATCTCTGATAACGCCATAGCTAAAAATCAATAAAGCCAAAATTAACCGCGGTAAGTGTAATAGTAATAATATTAAATAGATATACCATGTTTCTGGAGCTATTCAAAAAATTATTTCCTATTCTCTTAATCTTGATTTTATTCTCATCGCCCGCTAGAGTTATGGCCCCCATAAAATAAATGTGACATTTGGTTACTCGAGTAAATAAACCGTCGTAAAGGCGGGCTTTGTGTTGTGTGCCCGCGATAGGGGGTTTAATGGGGCACCCCATAAGGCCCACTCGGAATAATAAAGGCAGTCAATGAATATTTTTTTAGTAAACACAAGCTGAACAAAGCTTATAAACATCAACGAGACCTCTTCAACCCGTCTGGCCAGCTTGAAAAGTGTAGGCCAAATCCTCTGGCTGCTCTGGCTAATAGGTTCTAGTAGTACAGAGAGGGTCGTGCTCCTGCAGTGGAGACTAAAAAGGCCTGATGGTGATGATGATGAGTAATTTTAGTTATTCAATTCTTTTTTTTCTCTTTGTCATCTCAGCGTATTCCCAGTTGCATCCGCAGCTGCAACGCTGCGAAGCCCGGGGACCGCTTCTAAAAGAACTCTTGTATGTTCAGTGAAAACGGGGTTAAGTCAAAAATCATAGTTTTGAAATAATCGAGTGTAAAGTTTCAAAAAATTCCCACTCATTTTCTATGAAGTTTCATAATTTTTGGTTTCTATTATTGATAGATAATACCCATTTCAATGAAATACTAAAACATATATTACGTTACCTATGTCTTCTTTTGCCAGCCAGCCCATATGCCCGAAATCATTTTTAAGCACTAATGGCATAATAATATATTTTAAATAAAACCGATACCATCATAATTAAATTTATTTTTACGTGTTTAATTTCATTTTGAATGTGTATACCTCTAAAAAACACCCTTTATTACCGTGATTAGACCAAGAAGAAAATTCTTATTCATCTAAATTGAAAAATATGTGGTGAAAAATTTCGCCACGAGTGAGATTCGAACTCACGCCCCTCACATTTTTTTTTCTTAAAATATATAAATATATATATATCAGTGTGATTTGTCCTTATAAATATATATATATATATATATATATATATATATATATATATATATATAAGGACAAATCACACTGATTGAGCTAGCCCGAACCAAAGTAAGTGTGTGTCACAATGGGAAGTGCACTCACAGTACAAATGCGAGGTTTCATCACATATTTTTAATTTAGATATTTTTCCGAGCATTGTAATGCTGTATAAAAATCAATATAGTTTTCTTATTCACTTCGCCTGCCAGAGTTATAAACCCCCATAAAAATAAAAGTGACATTTGGCTACTGGAGTAAATGAAATGTCATTTATATTTCGAGGCGGGATTTGTGTCGTGCGTGTGCCCGTGACGGGGGTTTATTGGGGACACCCCACCATAAGGCTCACTCGGAACGATAAAGGGCAGTGAATGATATCTTGCTGATTGTGGCTCGACGTCGACTGACTAATGTTTTGAAGTGAAAGCTTCTTAGGCGCGTTGGGTATTTTTTAAATGGGCAAAAACTGGCGACACTGTTACCGACACCACCTTGTTTAAGTGTTTACTTCTGTCGGCACTCCCGGAGTGCAATTTTTTTTTATTCATATCCAAAGTAACCTCATAATGTACGGTCTAGTGCAAAAGTCCATTCATAATAGCAAAAAATTTTAATCGCTGCTGCTTCTTGGCTTCCACATAACTCACTCATACAAATTATATGTATGAGTAAAGTTTTTAGTTAAGGTGAAGAGATAGACAAATGGCCTTGAAGTGTGAAATAAATTGTTAACTCGTAAATATGGTGATAATTTCAACAAAAACTTTAAACGGTGGTTCATAAAATAATTTAAAGGGCTATCTAGTGCATGACGAAGAGCAATATGGAAATTATCTCCATATTTACGAGTTAACGATTTATTTCAAATGAGGGCGCCACTTCAAGACCATTTGCCTATATCTTCACCTTAATTACTCTGTGCTAATAATAATCTGAAACCGAATACACAGTTTTTTTTTAATTCGCTCAAAGGTACCATTTTCTTGCTGTTTTTTTTTCAAAAGATTTTTTTTTACCGACTTCAAAGGAGGAGGTCATCAATTCAACCTTTTTTGTATGTATGTTACGCGATATCTTCGTCAATTGTTAAATCGATTTTGATGATTCTTTTTATTTGAAAGCCTTTGGTGTGAAAAACTTTGGTGATATATATATAAATATATATTTTATTAGAGATTTGAGTGCGTTTGACCTCTATCTAGCCTGATGGGTAGCTAAGATGAGGTCTAAGGTGTAACACACAGACTCAAAAAATAATGGAATAAACTCCTAAAAGAAAATTATGTTGTGTTTTTTTGTTAAAAAATGTAATTACTGAATACCATTTGAAATTAAATACCTTTGGTAACAGCTATTCATTAATATAACAAACATAAATAATTGTGTTCCACTAATGAACCGAGCACGATGTGGAATTTCGGCAACTAACGAGCTCGCTTTGATCGTGTGATCTCTTGCATGGGCAGATTTAGAGCATGAATATACGTGAGTGGGTCGCTTTATTTTTTGTCCTACATTTCCTTCTATTATGTTTTTATTAAATTGATTGTGGCGTATAAGATGACCAAACATTTCATTTCAACTTTCCTCTTCTAAAAGGAAAGGGACCAAAAAGAGCATTTACAGATCAAGTGAAGGAGAAAGTTGACGCCGTGTCGTGTAGGGAGGTCAAAAGGATGGCTCAAGAGAGGGATACATGGAAACTACTCCACCGACAAGAACGTACCTAGTTCTTAAATTATAGATAGATAGAAACCTTTCTTCCATACTTTACTGGTCCGGTGGAACCAGCACGAAAGAATTTGTTTTATTGACATAATAGATTTCTCATTTTTTTTAAGAGTACATACCCTTAATTTACAACAGACTTCGTCAAAAGGTTACAATGTTTCATCAGCAACAAGGTTCGTCAAAAAATATATAAAAAGTATCCACAACATGCTTCGTCAAAAGTTGTACTTACCTAGTTACAAATAAACTGTATAACCCAAAGGCTGACTGGTAGACAACGTTTTCAGCGCCTATTGTTCGCCTATTGTTTTGTACAATTTGTATTTAATGGACAATAAAGATTAAATAAATAAATAAATGAATAAATATCCGCAACATGCTTCGTCAATGTCAGTCCGCCCCGTATCGTCCCTGGCCCAAAGGTTCCCATAATGCTAGCAGCATTTCCGCGTTGTATAGCGATAGATATCCTTTGAGCGAGAAACGATACGGAGCGGATATAATATTCTGAACAGCTTTTTCCGAGAAAGTTATTTTCGATTAAGATTATATTTACGAAGGTAGCTTAGCAGAAGTTCATTATTACAATGAAGGTAGATTGGAATAGTGAGAATTATATTATACAACAAGAAAGTAAACAAGAAGTATTTTTGAAAGAGGGAGTGAGGTGAACGCATTATACTTTTAAAAGTTATATTCTTCCATGCTGGTTTGGGAGAAAAGAAAAAACGTAGAATGTACCAGCTGCTTCTCTTTCTATGCAGATCGTAAAAGCCGATCGAGGGAGTGGGTGAGAATCTGCAACATGTCAACAGGCGATGCGGCTAGCAACCCATAACTATTTTGATTATTATTATTTACTTAATCTGCGAATAGTTATTTATTTATTTATTTTGATTCTATTTTACCACCTACAACCTCGCTAAATGTGACCCTATCTACCCTGTTAGGGATAAAGACGTCAGGCAAACGAAATTGACTTTTACAAGCCACGAAGCAAAACCACGTCCAAGTTTAGAAATAACATTCGCTTGAGCTTAATTGTAGCCAAAGTTTATCGAAAATATTATTTTACGCAGAAAGAAGTTAAATGAGCCGTTGGTTTCCAACTTTTAATTTCTATTTGAAGCAGCGTGAAAACGGAATGGAATTTCCATGACAAATACGGTTTCTTGATATTGTAGCATTTGTAGCGACAACGAGTGGTGTCGACAACGAATGCTTCGACTAGTATCTAGTTTATAATTCGAGACTATGCGATTCAAAATGCGCTGAATACTTGCGAGACGAAAAAACATTTCAGTGACTCCCTATTTCAAAAATAGAGCTCGAACATTACATATTACAATGCCTGCATGCACTATCACTTATTTATCCAAAATGGGGCAGATAGCGTATTTTAGGTCTAAGCAGATATAGCCCAGGACCGCAAGACTCAAATGCCACTTTAAGTTTAACGGCAAATTACAAGCTGACAAAAATTTAAATCTACCCCCAAATTACGGATTACGAATTTCCAATAGTGGCGTAGCTTGCACTAAACGGGCCCTGTAACAAAATGGTTAGGTTTTGGGGCCCTAACTAGCGTGCAAAAGGTATTTCGCTACAGAAATAAAACCTCACATGTAGTAAAATAAATAAAATTGTATATTGATTGATTATTAAGTTATTATAAGTCATATCATAACTTATAAGTTAGAATTTATAATAAACGCTTGTAGGTCATAATTATATTGAGCATGTAGGTCTGCGGGTCGAAACTGGTTTCGTAAGGCGCAGGACCGACGTAGTTGGCAATGTTGGCATACATTGAGGGAGGCCTATACCCAACAGTGGGATATAGAAGGCTGCCAATGATGATAATGATGTAGGTACCTATTTAATAAATAAATTAAACCTCTGATGCAAAAAAGGGGTGTTATCAATAAGTTTGACGTGTATTTGATGTTGTAGTGATGTTGTATTGATTGTGTTGATTCTATGTGTCATCGTAACATTCGTAATTGTCTCGTATTGTAAACAAATGGGGCGTTTTTTTTAAAGATTCAGTCATAGATTTTATTTACAATATTGTTATTATAGTTATAGTCGGAAAGGTCGACTAGGTTTCAATCGATTTAGACGATCCGGTCGGCCTTTTCTAATATAATAAGCGAGTAAACAGTTTAACATTATTCATAATTGTAGTCAGTTATTAGCTATATTTGATATTAGCTATAGTTATTAGCGAAATCGGTTCAACCGCTTACACGATTAAAAATAAACTAGTGAAAACCGGGGTCAAAGTCGGGGATCTTTTGTTTAATTAAATACGTACGAGTAAGTATTAGTACGAGTAGTATTTCTTCTTTGCTGGTCTGGGAGAAAAGAAAAAACATAGAATGTACCAGCTGCTTCTCTTCCCGTGCAGATCGTAAAAGCCGATTGAGGGAATAGGCGAGAATCTGAATCATATGAATAGGCGATGCGGTTAGCAACCCATTACTATTATGATTTCCCTTTTCCACCTTCATGCCCACCATTACGCTAAAAGTGGCCTGGGCTTTACCGCCTTTGGCTCTGTCTACCCCGTTAGGGATAAAGACGTGATAGTGTATCTGTATCTGTACGAGTAAGACAAGATTGAAGATATGATTTTCGTTCATTAGCGGACAGTAATAACCCCGTATTTATAAAAAAATTGCAAGCGTTATTAAACATAGTTAAAATATGTTTTGTCTCGTTCTTTCAATGTTAAATATTAAAAAGTGTGATAGGGACAAAACGAGTTTTAACAAACAGGCTTAGCGAATGTTTGTTAATATTTATGAAAACGAAGAAGACGAATGAAAACGAGCCCCTGTACTTCTAGTGCCCCGTGTCTTTGATACGACTGACGTACGCTCCTAGTTTTGAATGACAAGCAGAAATTATCATAACGAGCTCCTTATCCTTATTGAAGTATATCCTTAGTCAGCTCGCTTGTGTATTTCATTTTTAATGCTACAGTAAATCTAGATAGTGTAATAGTGCTTATAGTTAGTGCCCAAATTATATTTTTTGAGTTTTATCTATATATATCTATATTCCTCCCTTAGTGTTTGACTACGGTAATAAACTTGAAGGAAGACGTGTCAGGACAGGATGGGAGTGAGAAGAGTAAGTAGATAATATCTACCACTAAACTTTGTGCCAAATAGTTTGAATAATCCCTAAAGTGGAAATAGAGCTTTGGTCCGTAAAACCCAAAGGCCACGTTAAACGTGATGATCAAAGCCATATTTAGCGCGATTTATCTCGGCCAAAAATCGAATGAGATCTCGCGAGATTAACGAGATAGCCTCTCCCCCCTTCTCCCAGTAACCCGGTTGGTTGACTGGTAGATAAGGCCTAGGCTTTAAGTCCGCCATTACACTTGTATAAAGCTAAATAAATAAAATAAAAAATAGCAATACCCTGCCAGGATTCATGTACGTACTGATCTTCTAACCAACTTACGAGTGCATGTAAGCTTATTGTTTATGGTAGGTAGGTATATAAAAGAGACCTTACTTCTTACCTACGAGTATGTAATGAGAATGCGAGTTTTAGGATTTATGTTCGGTTAGGGGAGACGTAGACAACGGGCGCCAGTTACGTAACCTAATGAAAAGCTGAGTTTACGTTAAGGCGAAGATATAGGCAAATGGCCTTGAAGTGTGAAATAAATTGTTAACTCGTAAATATGGTAATAATTTCCATATTGCTCTTCGTCATGCACTAGATAGCCCTTTAAATTATTTTATGAACTGCCGTTGAAACTATTATTGGTGATCCGTCTAGCTTTAAAACTTGCCGTGGCCACTTTTGGCGGAGGCAAGTTTTAAAGCTAGACGGACTAATGTAAATACTTTCAACGGTGGTTCATAAAATAATTTAAAGGGCTATCTAGTGCATGACGAAGAGCAATATGGAAATTATCTCCATATTTACGAGTTAATAATTTATTTCAAATGAGGGCGCCACTTCAAGGTCATTTGCCTATACTTCCACCTTAAATCTAACTTCTATATTTCTAGACTGTCTTAGTCTTGAGTCATTTGCTTTGACGACCTCCGTGGCGTAATGGTTAACACGCTAGACCGCTAATCCGGAGGTTCTGGGTTCGATTCCCAGCCAGGTGCAAGGTGGAAAATGGCCTTTTTCAAATTTTCCTGGGTCTTGGGTGTTTATCTATATATGCATTTATCATAAAATATAGTGTCGTTGAGTTAGTATCTCATAACACAAGTTTAAAACTTACTTTGGGGTCAGTGTGATTTGTTCTTATATATTTATTTTATTTGTATTCGACCTACCTCCGTGGTCCAGTGGTCAACACGTTTGATTTGTGGTCGTAAGTTCAAATCCCACTAGGAAGCATATTTTGTGAAAAGTTGTTTCCAGTCTGTTTAGGATATTGCAGGTTTGAATTACTTGATTATCCTAAAAGAAAGATGATTCCGTGCTTCGGTAGGCACGCGAAGCTGTGGGTCCCGACCGCCATCTAGTGTTTGTAACCTATCCTAAGATTGGTTCTAGTCTACCCTTTGGATTGCGGAGGTAAGACGGCAATCGCTCTGTGTAAAAACCAGTAACCTCGTCAAATCACCTAGGTTAGGTAGCGGACCCCGAGCTCTAAAGCGTTACCGCTGAGGATGCAACCGGGAATACGCTCGAATTATGATGATGATTAGTCTAACATTAGTCTCATTTTACCCGGGATAATTTCCGGGTGACTTTTTAATCACCAGCCTTTTTAAAGCAAGTTCAGTTCATGATACTAAACTACTTTTTATAAAAACAAGTGACTAACAACTTTGAGCTTCACTAAATTATCGCCTTTATGCAGACGACAGAAGATCTTCAAATTTACTCACAATCAAAAATTGATGACCTCTCAACAGACCATTCAATCCATTAATGATGATTTGCAAGTTTTGCAACGCATATTTTTGTCTTTACTCGTAATTATGCGTTTTCTTAGTACAATAAAGTTATTACAAACAAACAAACAAACATATCAGTCTGGAGTAAAACCCATGGCCTCATTGTAAACCCAAAGAAAACGCTAGCTATTATTCTTGGTAGCCATTGACTTATACTATTACTATTGGTAGCCCACATCATATCTCAAGAATAACATTTTCTGATCTTCCAAATATAATTTTCGTCGGAACTGTCATTGAATACAGTGATCGACTGATCGTGTAAAAATCTTGGCAGTTGGCGTTTGCATTGAATTTTTGTATAGTTATTTGAAGAACAATCAGTGGTAAACTTATTGTGAAATTCGCGACGTAGTCTTGGGCCATCGTCGCGGGAAGAGTTATTATTTTATTATTTATCCTTGTTTTATTATTTTATTATACCATGATGAATGAAATTAATGAAGCTGTTATGTGAAAGTGGTGGATGTATGCCACAAATCGGGGTAGATGTTGTCATAATAAATAAATATATATATAAGAAAAATCACATTGATTGAGCTAGCCTCAAAGTAAGTTTTTTTAAAAACTTGTGTTATGGGATACTAACTCAGCGATATTATATTTTATAATAAATACATAAGTATACAACGTGTTAATGAACTATCGCAAAACGTTTCAGATGGTACCTCAGCACATGAAACTGAACAATTTTTGTTCTACAACTTTCACGTAACCAAAAAAAAAAATATTTGAATTTTCATACAAACTGATCAGCTGATCGAGTCAATTGTATGAATATCCGAATTTTATTTTTGGCATTTTGGGAATGTTGTAGAACAAAAGTTGTTCAGTTTCATGGGCTGAGGTACCATCTGAGAGGTTTTGCGTTAGTTTATTTACACGTTGTATAGATAAACACCCAAGCAAGACCCAGGACAATTTGAAAAAGGCCATTTTCCAACTTGCCCTGGCTGGGGATCGAACCCAAAACCTCCGGATTGGCGGACTAGCACGTTGACCATTACACCACGGAGGTCGTCATAGCGTTGACATTGTTGGCAAGCCTCCATCCAAACGTCCATATTTCACGTAGAGTGTTTGCATAGCACCAATCGACAGTATCGATTTCACTATTAGTAACGACAATGCAGTAGTTTTCAACAACACTAAAATATTTACAAAATGCCGGAGTCGTGCGCTTTGAAGAAATAAATTCGAGGATTCAGCCTAGACAACGCACGACCACGGCATTTTATAAATATTGTAGTGATGTTGATGTAAAATGCCAGAAGATAAAACACTAGATAAAACTTGTTTTTTACTTTTGAGTTTGCTACCCGTAGTCGGGTTGCAGTTTTTTAATCTTATTTTTTATTAAGGCCGTACCTGAATTTTCCGAGGTCCAGTGCTGCCCCCATTTAAAATAAATAATTTCAAAGAAAACGGAGACATCATTTAAAATTTTGCTACTACCAAGTTCTAGATAACCCTTCAAAGTATTTTATGAACTACTGTTTACAGTTTATAATGAGAACGTTAAGCTTTACTACGCACATTTGCCAAAAGTGGCCGTTTTTCGCAAATGTGCGTAGTAAAGCTTAACGTTCTCATTATAACCTGTAAACAGCAGTTCATAAAATACTTTGAAGGGTTATCTAGAACTTGGTAGTAGCAAAATTTTAAATGATGTCTCAGTTTTGTTTAAAACGATTTATTTTAAATGGGGGCAGCACTGGACCTCGGAAAATTCAGGTACGGCCTTAATGTACACTTCATCGAGTAATGGATAAAGCTTATTTGCTTTTCCTTTGTGTTTCCCTCTTTTCTTATTGCTAAGCGTGGCTTTTGGGTCTTGACTCTTGTCACAGAAGACAGTAAGAGTATTAACATACAGAACAGAATCTTCTGAGGTACGTAATGACGTGCACACGTCAATGGGTGTGTGTTTGCCCCGCTCTCGCCCCTCGACAAGGCGAGAACGGGGAAGAGGTGCGGGACGGGGAACGGGGACGCATATTGCGCGGTACCTTAGAAGATTACGTTCTGTATGTAATACTCTTACTGCCTTCTGTGCTCTTTTGGCCTATCTATATCACTACTTATCCGATTCCCTTTTCCTCCCACACACCTACCATCACCAAAAAAATACGCAGCAGATTTTTTTTATTTTTTTTGTTTTTATTGACAGATTCATGTTTTTATTGACTAAGTGAAAGAAGGTGTGTCCGAAGACGAATCTAACGACACCTCTCAAGCTAAAATCATAACCCCCCTTCTGGCAGTCGGGTAAAAAACCATACGTTTTAGTTTTCAATGTACACTTGATCTATTAACCGACTATTGTAAAAAGTCTTGTGTAATCGTGCCTAATTTTTTGTTCCTGCCATTCAAGTTCGTTCGAACTCAGAGGTTTTTAAATGTTTCGTTCAAGTATTACGTAAGCAGGATTTGAGTCATTTTTAACCCCCCCTGACAAGGTCCGCCACGGGGGACCTTGTTAGCATAAGTAAGCAAATCTGTTATCTCCTCTCCCATAAAAAATCTTTTTAAGCTGTTTAATGTTTTCATGAGAATGTATATTGTTCTTACCTAATATTTGACTGTGAGTTTAATTTCAAATCAATATTGAAAAATTATTGACAAGAAATATAAAAATAGTAACAAAAAAGATTGCTTACCTACGTAATGGAAGGCCAAACCCCCGCCCCCTATGTCATCAAAAATAAGCATATCAAAGACTCCCCCACCCCCTTTCACCTATACTGTGTGGTGCTTACGTAATTATTGAAAGGCCCCTGTTCTAATTACTTATTAGACCAGTTGTTTTGCGATACTGTATAGTGACCTCACAAGGCCCTAGGTCGAAATCATGAATATGTTTCTTCATACCAAGCGTTCAAAAGGTGAACGTTGTGTCCTAAGGTCGTGTCCTTAGGTTGTGTCGTACAGCGAAGTAAAACAACTGGCGGACGAGAGAGACAAATGGAAGAAAATCCATACTCCACCGACAGGAGCATAGCTCTTAAATATAGATAGATAAATATATTTTAGATACCAAGCGTTACGTACCAAAATAACAAACTATTCTTTAAAAATGTAATCTGCGTGAATCGTTCGTAAAACTTTATCTTATTTTTATTATTTGTTTTTATAGCGGCCACAGTATACAGGCTGACTTTTTATCCACCTGCTAAATTTTTTGAGGCAAGTTCAGTCCATGATACTGAACTACTTTCTATAAAAAAAGTTATTAAAAATCGATAAAAATTTTTCGTCTTCCCATACAGAATCCGTTTGGCTGAACGCTGATTTGTATGGGAGGACAATTTTTTTTATCGAATTTAATTACTTTTTTTATAGAAAGTTGTTCAGTATCATGGACTGAACTTGCTCCAAAAATTTGGCTGGTGGTTGTATACATAAATCGGTGGAAATTTCAATGTCGCGCTATTACGGTTCAAGAGATATAGTGACAGACGGACAGACAGCGGAGTCTCAGTAATAGGGTCTCGTTTTCACTCTTTGGGTACGGAACCCTGAAAAAGGTCGTAGTATTTAAATTAAAAAAAAACTTTTTTTACGTTTTTAACATGTTTACGAAATCGAAACAACATAAGTACTTATTTTGCACTATTGCACAAACTGGATGGATGTCGATAAAGTTTTATAGATTGCACGCTGCGTTTTCATAAAATTAAATATCGCACTATTAAAATAATATTATGAAATAGATAATCTTTACAATCGTGTGGTTCCCGGCAGAGTAGAATAGGAGCAGGCGACTTCGGAAACAAAGCTTATAAACATCAATGAGGCCAGAGTGGAGAGTATAGGCCAAATCCTATAACTGATCTGGCTAATATATGGCTCTGGCAGTATAGAGAGGGTCTCTGCCGGAGGGTGACTGCCTCCGTGATCCAGTTGTCAAGGCGTTTGCCTTGTGATCTGGGTTTAAATCCCACTAGTAAGCATACTTTATAAAAAGTTGTTTCCAGTCTGGTTAGGATATTATTATCTGATTATCCAAAAAGAAAGATGATTCCATGCTTCAGAACGCATGTGAAGCTGTGGGTCCCGAACGCCATCTAGCGTTTGTTTAAACCTATCCTAGGATTGGTTCTGGTCTACCCTTTGGGTTGCGGAGATCAGACGGCAGTCGCTTTGTGTAAAAACCAGTAACCTCGTTAAGTCACCTAGGTAAGGTAGCGGACCCCGGGCTCTGAAGCGTAACCGCTGCCGATGCAACCGGGAATACGGGAGGATGATGATGAGTGGATCTGTATTTGTATCCTCAGATCATTATACTCATGATGAGTCATGATAAAATGTGTACAACAGGAAAATCATTAAGATACCGGCTCTTTTTGACGAGAAGCTAAACGGCGTTTAGGTAGGTTATAAAACCCCGAGCGGTGAGATGGGAAGCAGAAGGTCGGGCGCCATGTTTAATTGATGGCGGTAAAAACCGGTCATTATTGAGTAATGAAATATTTGTTTCGGAAACTAGCTTTTAGCACAGAATACATACTTTTAGTCGATTTAATTCCCAAAGAGGGGTGACGTCAGGCAGGCGGCCGGTTGTAAAACTAGCCAAATCATTTAAACTGTTTCGGGTATTTCTTCTCCATTTTGCAAGGTCTTTGGCATCCTTGGGTGACCATTGACATGCATATTATATTTGGAGGAGAAAAAAGGGGAAAGCGCACCCCGGGCTTCGAAGCAGCACAGCTGAGGATGCAACTGGGAACGCGCTTAGACGAAGAAGACATACTTTTAGTCGATTTCCACAGAATAACTATCGCTTACTCAGGCCCCTCGCTCACGGCGACTTTTTGTAGCGATTCTGTCGCGCGTTCGCATCGATACAGTCGCAATGCAATCGCAAGCTGTGTACCCTCGCCCACGTAAATACGATTCAGTCGCGCTTCTGTCGCGATGCAAACGCGATTCAGTAACTCCGTTCTCCTCACGCGCCACCCTCCCTCCGTTCTCTTCCCGATGTCGTCCGACACGGTCGCGCGTTGGCATCGCTACAGTCGCGATGTTGTAGCGCGTTGCAAATGCGACTAACGCGCGTTAGTAGCAATGCTGTCGCGCGTTTACGAAACACACGTCAAAAAGTCGTCGTGGGCAAGGGGTCTTAATTCCGTTTTTAACCCCCGACAAAAAAGAGGGGTGACTGTGTCTCTGTCTTTGTCATCGTAGATCCTAAATAAATTGACCGATTTGGATGCGGTTTTTTTAATCGAAGCCTTGTCTGTCGAGATGGTTCTTAGCTATGTTTCATGAAAATCGGTTCAGCCGTTTGAAACTAATTGGGATGAACTCTTAAAATTCGGGGGTTTGTTTAATTTGTGTGGCAAATCTATACTAATATTATAAAGCGGAAGAGTTTGTTTGTTTAAACGCGCTAATCTCAGGAACTAATGGTGCGATTTGAAAAATTCTTTTTTTGTTGGGTAGTCCATTTATAGATGAAGGCTTTAGGCTATACAGGGACTAACAAAATATACTGAAACTATTTTAAGGGTGGATTCAGTCCATGATACTGAACAACTTTCCCCAAGGAACATATATCGAAATATGAAAAATAATTTTTGGCCTCCCATACAAGTTGACCGATCAGCTGATCCGAGTCTGTATGAAAAGCCAAAAATTATTTTTCATATTTCGACATATGTTCCTTAGGGAAAGTTGTTCAATATCACAGATTGAATTAACCCTTAAAATAGTTTCAGTATATTTTGTTAGACGTTATATAACATTACGTCCCGACAACCACGCGAACGAAGTCGCGGGCACAGCTAGTAAACTTAGAATGTTGTTAAATCTTATAATGTTGTATTGTAATTGTAATTATTCTTTAAATAAATTAAATTAAACAATTTATACAACGTGCAACAACAATGGGATATCAACCCGAAAGGGAGTTAACGTACTAACCAATGTGAACAACTTTTACTATGGGACCATCCCTGAAATCGCGAAAAAAAATCGGCAGCTCCATACATTTTGGCACGGTAAGTATTTAATTATGTATGGACCTGCAGATTTTTTTTTTCGCGATTTCAGGGATGGTCCCATAGTAAAAGTTGTTTACATTAGTTAGTACGTTAACTCCCTTCCGGGTTGATACCCCCTTTTTGTTACACGTATTATATTAGCAAAACAGGCTACTAATGGTGCAGCGTAACTATGGAAGTCCCGCAAAAAATAAAGAAAAACCTTTGAAAAACTTTCGTTGAATAAATTCAAAACTTCATCCCGACTCGAGAGAAAAATGGTAAACAATAACCAAAGATGTTTATTCCTGCCAATGATCGGCGTCTTCTCGGAGCGGGAGAAAGGACCCTTCCTAGAAATCCAATCCAATCATCGCTTCTGATTGCGATCTTTCCTTCAGTAATTGGACTCATTCGTAAAATGGCCTATTAAAATATAACTTTGAACTAATTGATTTGTTAATTGGTAGAACCTTTTGCTAAATGGCTTATTTTAGAATTCCAATGAAATGAACGATTGTGATAGTGATTCGGGTAATGTGTTCGTAAATTGCCGTTTTGGAATGGATAACTTGTCACAATACTTTAAGGCCGTACCTAAATTTTCCGGGTTCCAGTGCTGAGAAAAACTGAGACATCATTAAAATTTTATACTACGCTATGCTATTTTAAAATTTTATATACGGCAGAAATAAATACATTTAAAATTTTGCTACTACCAAGTCCTAGAAAACCCTTCAAAGTATTTTATGAACTACTGTTTACAGTTTATAATGAGAACTTTAAGCTTTACTACGCACATTAGACGCACGTTCTCACTTTAAACTGTAAACAGTAGTTCATAAAATACTTCGAAGGGTTATCTAGGACTTGGTAGTAGCTAAATTTTAAATGATGTCTCCGATTTCTTTGAAATTATTTATTTTAAATGGGGGAACCCCGGAAAGTTCAGGTACGGCCTTAAGATGGAAAAAATCAATCAAAATAGTGATAGTTTGCTACTTGCTACCCACTGATTCTGATCGACAAGACTAGGACATTTCTAAAATATGGTATTTCACGAAAAGGCTCCTTTCCGAATTCTCGTTTTGCGAATACAATCAAACCCGTCGCCCCCGAACATTTTCTTGTATCGATGAATCTTATGAAATTGCGTCTCACGTGTTTAATGAAAGAACCGAGCGGGGCGACGTTTTCTCATTACAGCCATTGAAATGACAGCGTGTAATCGTATTAAAATGTGTTTGAATTAATAATTATTACATTTAAAACGCAAATGCGAACAATCAAGTATTTCATAAGAAGTTGGATAAACGACTAATTGATATAAACGTTGAGACCATTGTCACAGAATACATAAGAGCACAAACTAAGTACAAACCATTGTTTCTGAATTTTGGATTATGGTTTTCGATAAAAAATAGTGCGTCATTTTTAACTCAACACAAAAAACAGTAAATACTTATTGGATTTTTCTTAACCAAAGAGTAATGATGTAGGCATCCTGAGTAGGCACCTACCTTCCTATAGAGCAGGGGTTCCCAACCTTTTTTTGTCTATTGCCCACTTTAAGAATAAATTATTTTTTAACGCCCCCCTTTTTAAACATACTTAAAAACCGCTAAGTACTTATAACTGATTATTGAAACGCAACTTTATAGTATTCGGACAGTTTGTGGGATTTTCAATAAATCCGAATTTAATATATTCCGCAGAGTATTGCCGTCTCTTCTTTTTACTTCCGACATTGTTTTGTTTTGAGAAATACGTAAGTGTTGAAATCAAGTACTGCTTATCTATTATGCGCGAAACCGCAAATGAAAATAAAATAAATTTACGTCGTTTATATAGGATTGCATAAGCAGCACGCACCAACAGGAATAAGACAAACGTGCATAAACTCGTTTATCTCATTCGACGCCCAATCGTACTCGACAAGCAAGAACAAGTATTATAGAACCAGCCGATCGATACAGGAATGTACAAATCGGATTATTTAACAAAAACTTGTTAAAACATGATTGTCCGCGGTCTATTATATCGAACCGAGTTTGAACTATATCTTAATTAATATTAGTTGATATTCACAAGATGTAGTCGAGAGCTCAGTCGGTGTCTAAAGAGTCTTCCTAGCTAGGTAGATGAAATTATAAATCGACCCCAAAGCCCTACACAACGCCCCCTTTTTTTCTGGGTCTCTTACCGCCCCCATTTAGGCCTGCAGCGCCCACAAGGGGGCGTTATCGCCCACATTGGGAAAGACTGCTATAGAGAGAATCTGACTTTTAAAACCAGTCTTGGGACTCTTTTCTCTTATTCCTATGTTGGCATTTACTGTTGCAAGAATGAGACTTCTTTAAACGTCAAATATAAAAGTGTCGATAGTTTGTGAAACCCTAGGGAGGTACTGAAAAATAACGACATCGATATTTTTTGCGACATACTAGCCATTGTGTTCATAAAAATTAACAAATGCTTGACAAACCTATTACAGTTGAAATGTCTTTTTTAACCCCCGACGAAAAAGAGGTGTGTTATAAGTTTGACGCTAATGTCTGTCGGTCTGTGGCATCGTAGCGCTCGAACGATTTCGATGCGGTTTTTTTACGTGAAAACAAGTTCCTTTACGCAGGTTCTTAGCTATGTTTCATGAAAATAAACTTATTATATCTGGATTGTTTCCGTCTATTTTAGACGCCAACTATTCTATCTGTTTCTCTTCTCCTAAAGTTTGACAGGGAGAGAGAATGCTTTAGCATTAAGTCTACCTATTGTAGAAATAAATAAATGAAATCTGTTCAGCCGTTTAAAAGTCGAAAGTCAGGGCTTTCTCTAGCAAATAATAGATGGCGCTACGAACATCAAGTTATATCGCTAGTTCCGCTACTCATCACTAGATGGCGTTCTTGACAGTCAGGGGTTTTTCTTAACTTGCCTAGCAAATAAACGTGTCATTTATCAATATTTAAGTCAGTATTTAAGTCTGCGAACCATTTTGAAGAACAAACTGTATATATGTATAGGTACGTATTGCGCTCACGCTTATATCTATCACAGAGTAATAATATACTACGTACAATATCAAGATAGTATCTGCGGATATACGCCTAACTAAAAATTTCACAAAAATAAACTTAATTTTCTTTGAAGAGTTTCTTCTATATCTCCAAAGTTCTTCATCATGTCTTTACTAAATTAATATGGGACCAACTGGGTAGTAAAGGCTTTCAAATAAACAAAGAATCATAAAAATTGGTTAACAATTGGCGAAGATATCGCATAACATACATACAAAAAATAAAATACGGGTCGAATTGATAACCTCCTCGTTTGAAGTCTGTTAAAAAATTATATTTTTGTTGACAGGAAACATACACAGACGTGCCAGTCACCCCGTCAGCCGACACCGACCAACATTGCCACTGGAAGCCGCAAGCGGAGCCCCCGAGCGCCATCCCACAACTGCTGCTCGCATTAGTGCTATGCGGTTTCTTCATGGTAAGTCCACCATACCACAGAATACAGTAAGAGTAAGCAGAACGGAATCTCCTAAGGTACGCGCAATATGCGTCCCCGTTCCCCGCACCCGCACCTCTCCCCCGGTTCTTGACGGTTAACGTGAGTCATCGAGGCGAAAACGGGGGAGAGGTGCGGGGACGGGGAACGGTGACGCCTAGGTGACGCATATTGCGCGTACCTTAGGAGATTCCGGCCTGTGACCATACTATGCATTTATCATATCGGCCAGAGGATGCCACTGCTGGACATAGGCCTCCCCCAAGGATTTCCAATTACTACGCATTATAAATAACTATTTTGCAAATAAACACGAAAATTCGTATACGGACGAGACTCACCGACAAACGGAAGCAGCGATGGGCGGGCCATATATGACGAACCATAGACGGTTTGGTTTGGGAAAAACAATTGCTTGAGTGGAGTGGAGATCTAGGTGGAACTATCGGTAGTTCCGCTACTCATCACTAGATGGTGTTCTTGACAGTCGGGGTTTTTTTTAATATGCCTAGCAAATAAAAGGTTATTTGCTAGGCAAATTAAAACATCCCCTGACTGTCATATTAAACCAGTGTTTAATATGCTCATTAATAGTTTGTATGCCGTTGGGTGCCACAGGTATCCAGTACCCTGTAAGTCGAGTATATTTGATCAATAAAATTAAACAGCAATGGAAATAAAGTATCCACTGCAATCACTGCCCAGCGTGATGGTCAGGGATCGGATAATCGGATGCATACAGGGTGACTTTTTAAACACTGTCCAAATTTTTTGGAGCAAGTTCAGTCCATGATACTGAACTACTTTCATACAAATCAGCGCTCAGACAGACGGATTTTGTATAGGACGAATTTTTTTTATCGATTTTTAATAACTAATTTTGTAGAAAGTAGTTCAGTATCATGGACTGAACTTGCTCCAAAAATTTGGACAGTGTTTAACAAGTCACCCTGTATATACCTAGTTAATTTTTGGCTAACAAAACATAGAAGCGGCTTCTTAATAATACTTGTAATAGGGAAAATTGGCATTTTTATATTATGTCTCACGGAGTATACAATTAAATTTGAAATTTCTCTGTATCGCGGGATTTTTTCGATAAATAAGCGCTTTCCATAACAGCCAACATCTCAACTTTAGGTAAATATGCATCCGAATATCCGATCTCTAGATGATTATGGGTAAATCCTACTTTTATTGGGACCGGCCTTTAGCCCAGCGGGCCAGCAGTGGGCTGATATAGGCTGTAAAGCAATGTTAATAAAGAGTTTAAAGCCAATGGGGCGTGCTACTAAACATGGGTAACTCCGAATTTGAATATTTAAATGAGCCGATTCATCAACAGGAGCCGATACCCGTACTGAATCCCGGTAATCGTTATCGGCTCCCGCGAGTTATTGAGTCCGCACCGATCTTAGTCCTGAAGGAACCGGCGGCGCCTGTTGGATCGCGAGCCGTGAGCCACGTTTCGGCTCCACCGCGTCTCGGGAGGAATCGGGAGTCGGGAGTCAATATTATTCTGTATTGAAACCGGTACCAGAAAGGACATCTATATTCTGTAGATTCAATAGCGAAACTTAGCGGACCTCGGGGCTGGAGCCGATAAGGGAGTAGGAATCATTAAGATGAGTCGGTACTGAATGCGGAGTAAGATTCAGTGAGCCGAAATACTCCTCGGAGTCGAGATTACCCATGTCTACACGCTACCATGACGTTCTGGTTAGTTATGTTATCAGCTGTAAATTATAAAATTACGAACGCAGAACGCTTTGCCTTTAATTTAATAAATGATAATTATACTCTTAGCAAAAACTTCCATACTTATAAGTATCTTAGCCTAAGATCAGTGTGGCTCGGGACGTCTTCGTGTAGGCGTTGCGAATCACATTTGCCCTGAAGAAGGCCTCCGGATGAGGTCGTAACATGTCGGCCAGTAGCTGACTTTTTGCGTGAGTTACCAGTTTATCGCATTACTATCATTAATGTCTGTGGCTCACGTTAGTTTCATCATCATCGAATCATCATCATTATCATCATCATCAGGTCTTTTTAGTCTCCACTGCAGGCAAGGGCAGATCCAGGGGGGGGGGTCATGGGGGTCATGACCGCCCCCCTGGGCTGGGTTTGCCACTGCCACTTCACCATCCACAGCTGTGGATGGTGTATGTATACACCTTATATAGGTATACCTAATATAGGTAGGTAGGTATTTTAAGTACAGTACTAACATTGATTAATATAAAAACCTACTTTTTACTTGTATCTTATTATTATCAAAAATAAATTATAACTTCTTGTGACTTGACCACGACTATGTGACCTCCCCCTGGCGCCAAAGCTGGATCCGCCCTTGACTGCAGGAGCACGACTATAGATGCGAAGCCGGTTATTAACGATTTTAACCAAGCGGTTAAAAATGCATTCTTCATTATTAACGGTTAATTAACCGCATTTTATGCTTGTAACGGGTAAATGCCACTGCTAGATGTCGCTAGCGACTTCAAATGCGTATCGCGAGTTACGCGATGATGGCAGCTTTAAATTTTGGAGTTCATTACTTTTTGGCCGATAGAGGGCGCCATGTTGAATGAAGTATGACGTCACATAGCCTATAACCAGCGGACAGTCAAGACGATTTCAACGATACCATATCTGGCAATATACCATGGATATTATAGAAGAAAAAAAAAATACAAAAAAAAGATACCGAGGGAACAGATGGACATACATACATACATAGCGGCGAATCACCCAACACAACCCTCCTTTTGACAACTTCGTAGTCGGGTAATACATTCATACTTACATACAATACCCGGCACATAAGTTGACCCAAAATGGTGGCTCTGCGCAGGTATAATTAGAGGGAAAAGTGTGCGGAGTGACCGCCATTTTGGGTCATCTTATGTGCCGGGTATTGTACATACATACCTACATAGCGGCGAAACGGCACATACATAACCCACCTTTTGGCTTCGCCGCAATCGGATAATTAAGGTGAAGACATAAGAGAAACAGTGTAATCGAAGTGATTTTGGGCAAATATTTTGGCTTAAATATAGAACGTGAAGTTTTGAAATATTTATATACTGTATAGGATATCCTAAAGTGTTGCTTTACGATTGAAAATGCTTGCTTTTAGTTTCTATTCACATCCAGAAATAATTTGAAAAGCGTCGATCTGTTATTTTTTGGGCAAATTTTTTATCATTATTACAAATCCATTTTAAACCTATACTGGATATATTTGTGACTTTAGTTTGTGTCTATTATTCAACATTCCAATAGTTGGAAAAAGTAATCAAACAATTGAATAATTTAGAAAAAAGAATTTACGCCTACTGAAAACATGAAAACGTCAAAACTATATTTGCTTGCAAAAACTATCAGGCGCAAAAGCATTCGGCGGCGCTGCGTTGCCGATCTGTGCAGCGTTTGTAAACGCGGCGTTGTTGCCAGCTCGTGCACGTTTCGCTACCTAACCTACGAGTATTGTGATATATTTGATGAAAAAGTCATAATGTGATAATTTCGAGCTGTTGTATATTTGATTTTAAAAAAATGGGTAATGTTTATTTTTCGTGTATGTAAGTGGCCAACACTGGTGTCAGATGTTTCAAGCTGCCTTAAGGCATCAGACATAGCTTGACGACTGCCATACAATGACAACCGAGACCAACGGCTTTTAGGTGCTTTCCGAAGCACGGAGGAGCTCGAGAAATTTTTGTATCACTTGTGGTCACCCATCCAAGTACGGACCACACCCGGGGTTGCTTAACTTGCAGTAGCGGCGTTAGGGTAGGGCGCGGTTGGGCGACCGCCCAGGGCACCAGATACAAAGGGGTGACAGGGGGCGTTTTTGGGCAAGGGGGGTAATAATAAATATATAAATAGCGGCTGGTTAATGGCGGCAACTCCTAAACTCTTATTTGTATGCATATTGTAAACGAAGGGAGGAAGGGGGTGGGCCCTTCCTCCCTTCGTTCACAATGGAGTGGCAAATTTTAAGAATTCTATATCGTACTTGCACCCCTCCCCCCCGTCGGCAGAAATAAATCCTATAAGATTGAAGCCTAACTCAGAGTCTAAATTGCAGTTTGAGGGGGGAGGGGGGGGGGGGAACTCGCCCGGGCCGCTGGTAGAGCTAAAACCGGCACTGTTAAGAGAAGAAATAGGCGGAACAGTTTAAATTATTTGACTTTAGTTATACGACCGGCCGGGCGGCCGCCTGACGTCAAACCTCTTTGAGAATGTATTTGTTCCAAAAGTTTTACAACCGGCCGCTGCTCGACGTTAACCCTGCTTAGGAATACAATTGTAGCACGAGATGTCCTTTAGTTGCCTCTTACGACATCCACGGAAGAGACATGGAGTAGTCCTATTCTAACCCGTTCCGGGTTGGAATAGGACTGGACCACACTGGAAAGTTGAACAAATAGAATAAGTATAATAGGTAGGTACTCATGTTCATTTTGTAAGTAGTAATCTGATATGCATTCATCTGAATTGCAATGTTTTAGATTTTCTATGATTTTAACCGCGCGGCACACAAAGGATTTAACTCAGTACCTACATTGCGTGAATGTATAGAGTTATATCGATTCAGAGACGTCATTGTTTAAATTATACCTACTGAAGTTGTTACAACAAATAATCCAAATAATTAAATTCGTTTTGTTTTTACCCGACTACGTCGAACGAAAAAAGAGGTTCATGCATGTGTTTCGCCGCTATGCATGTATGGTACGTGTTCATCTGTTCCCTCGGCATAATGATGATATCCATGGAAAAAAAATACACGTGTATATTAAATACACGTGTATATGTATCCAAGTTTTTCAAAATTTCTGAAGGCCGTACCTAATTTTTTGGGGGTCCAGTGCTGCCCCCATTTAAAATAAATCATTTCAAAGTAAACGGAGATATCATTTAAAATTTGAGAACGGTTTGTGTTGGTATGTATTAGTAGTTATTGGTATGTGTTGATAAGTATTGGTATGTGTTGGAAATAAAATATGAAGCATTGTAAGATCTAAAACCTTTCCTAATTTCATAGGAAAAGTTGAGCCTATATGATATATCCATATACAAAGTAAAGAGGAGTAAACTTGTCTAGTTTTATTTACCCTATACTACTTACATTTTACCTCTTTACTACTTACATTTTTAACTTTGGTTCAATTATGGAAATTTACAGATTTAATGTTATGTAAATACTAAAGTTAATTTGTATGAGTACAATAGCCTCTCGGCTTATCTATCAGACAACACCGTCACACTCACGTTCTTTTCTTTCTCTTTAACATTCTATTTAATCCTCGCTCACACGTATATCTTCATGAAAAATTCTCCTTTAAAGTTTTTGATAGCCGTCGTCGTTCGTAGTGAACCACTTCTACAGATCCCAGATCACATTCCTCACAGACCTACGCGAAGTCCTTCGCTGTGCTCGCTGCGCGTTTATGGAACGCTTTACCAGTGGAGATAAAATGTCTCAATTATTAGGCTCCTTTAAATCTAGACTTGAGTAATATAAAATATTTATTTATATATTATATGTAGCATATTCATTAGGTATGTATGTAGTGTATTTGTAGCGTTTAAGCTTTATCATTATACTTGTTTTTTTTTTTCATTGCTCTGTACGTACTTCTGCCTTCCTACTAAATTTGTAACTATCCTCTGCCCTACCTACTGGTTGACTGGAAGAGATCCCTTCTGGGATAAGTCCACCATTTGTAATATCAATTATTTTATTATGTGTAACTATCGCTGATGTACAATAAAGGTTTTTAAATGAATTGTAAAATTATTACCATCATAGAAAGCCTTATACGTCGTATAAGATAATAATGTTTATGTGAAACCATTTTTTATCTATTTTGTTTCGTACAAATTCTTTAGATAGTAAGAGAAAAGTTGAATTATGTTTTAATTTCTATTTTGAAAAATTGTTTCGAAAAGTATTTACTGTGTTTCATTTAACATCAACTATCAACATACCCTGTATTAATTATTTATAAAAATACAATAGGGGTCATCCCTATTGTATTTTTATAAAGATAGTTGATGTAAAATGAAACAAAGTGAGTACTTTTGCAACATGTAAATACTCAACGCTTGTGCAAAGCATGTACTGGTCTTAATTCATTGATATTTAATGCACAAGACTATTTAATTGTAGCGAAAAGTAACAGAAATGGTTGTTTTTTTTACTGGTGTGACTTTCGTGGTCAGATTTTTTTAGCATTTTATATCTTTATCAATGAGAATCAATAAATTAACAGAAAACAGATTTTGACTAGTGTTTCGCATGCATCATGATTTTTTTAGTACGGTACTTTTTGAATTTTTGAAATCCGTTCATAAATGCAGAAGATATTCAATATTTTATTGGACCCGATTTAAAAACACGCGTCTGCCAGCCAAGTAGTGATGACGTCACTCCGGACCATACGGCACGCCACCGCCGCGCGCCGTCCGCCCGCAAATATCGTGGTTAGTGGTCAACACTGTTGGTTTTTTGCATTGTTTCGGTAACTGTAATAATAAGTAACAAATTGAAAGATGGATTTGAAAAAGGACTATCCATAAATCAGTATTTTATATATTTATGGGTACGGAACCCTGAAAATTAGTTAATCGTAACATTTATTGCAGGTTAAAATACAGTTGTCTCCTGAACTATGCATGTACCTACGTAGGTAGATAGGCGTTCAGATAACCCAAACGTTTACTTTTAGATTTTAAGCAATGGCCGATGGGTTATTAAAAGGCTGTACCAGGTTGAATTAGATAAATCTAGCAATAATGAGAAAAAGAGATAGATAGGTACCTATAATATAACCTATTTCTATTGATCGTTTAGGTAGGTAGGTACATACTTAATTAATACTAAATAAGTACTATAATATGTCAAAATGATCTTCGCAACAGTAAAAAGTACCTACTCTTGCTTGCTAGTGGATCTCTCTTCATAACAATGATCCACTTTTTTATAGTTTTTTGGTCCGTTGGAACACGAAAAAAAACGGCCAAGTGAAAGTCAGACTCGCCCATGAAGGTTCCGTAGCAGCAAGTAACATAATATAAAAGTTCATGTAGTTCGTTGTAACTTTGATCGATGTTTTAATGATAGTGTATTTTTTTTAAGTTATTTGCGGTTTACGATTTATGACGTATAAAAAAAAACTACTTACCAGATCTCGTTCAAACCAATTTTTGGTGGAAGTTTGCATGGTTATGTACATCATATATTTTTTTAGTTTTATCATTCTTTTATTTTAGAAGTTACAGGGGCGGGGGGGATACACACACATTTTACCACTTTGGAAGTGTCTCTCGCGCAAACTATTCAGTTTAGAAAAAAATGATATTAGAAACCTCAATATCAATTTTGAAGAGCTATCCATAGATACTCCACACGTAAGGGTTTGATAAAAAAAATTTTTGAGTTTCAGTTCTAAGTATGGGTTCCCCCCAAAATTTATTGTTTTTTTTTCTATTTTTGTGTAAAAATCTTAATGCGGTTTACAGAATACATCTACTTATCAAGTTTCAACAGTATAGATCTTATAGTTTTGGAAAAAAGTGGCTGTGACATACGGACGGACAGACAGACAGACATGACGAATCCATAAGGGTTCCGTTTTTTGCCATTTGGCTACGGATCCCTAAAAATTGTTTGTTTGGAGTAGGTACCTACTATTAGAATTAGAATTTCATTGTTCCGGATTTTTTTGTTTAAAGCGATATATTTCTGGCAACAAATAAGTTGTTTGAATTTAATAGCAAATAATGTTTTTACGTCAAAACATGGGTATATACATTTGTATTAAATTCTCGTAAAAATAGACTAAAATAGTCAATCTTATAATCTCTGTAAAATATTTTGGGCGAATCTATAACGTGAATAAGTCTGTGTGTAACAACTAACGACGCGCAAAAAACTTTTTGAAAAGTGATATCTGCTTGCCGTCCATTGTATGTAATTCCGGTTTTTTGATAGATGGCGCTGGCCATGTTTCTATGTGTGCACACTCACTGTGCGTATTAGGTTGTGCATGTGTGAGTGAAAACAAGCGAGGTCATTTGCCTATCTCTTCGCCTTAAACGTTAATAACCGCATTTTATTGGTAGCTAACGAAAGATTTGGTTTAATAACCGTAGCTAACGAGGGTGTTTCAACTATATTGGCGGCGCGACGGGCCGTTCAACCCCCGCGTGCCTCTCGCTGCCCCCGTACAAACAATTACGCATGTTACGTGGCAAACATATATCTCGAGTTCCTCTGCGCTTCGGTAGGCACGTTAAGCCGTTGGTCCTGGCTGGCATCATTAGATGATAGTCGTTAAGATATGCTAGATGCCATTAAGCAGCTTGAAAAACTAGTACCAGTGTTATCAACTCGCACACACGAAAAACTAAAGCAATCAAGTATAATATAAAGATAATATACCTACATACGTGAATTATCTACGTTTACGT
This sequence comes from Acrobasis repandana, assembly GCA_963576875.1. NCBI lineage: Eukaryota > Metazoa > Arthropoda > Insecta > Lepidoptera > Pyralidae > Acrobasis > Acrobasis repandana. The sequence continues at coordinate 10,494,127 of OY756238.1, forward strand.
TGAACTTAAAAACTTAACCCTTTTTCATGATCGCAGTCGGATAATTAACCGTTAATAACCACATTGTATTGGTAGCTAACCAAAAATTTGGTTAATTAACCGTTATTAACGGGGGTTTTACAACTATAAGCACGACCCACTCTTTACTCTGTACTACCAGAGCCATACATTAGTCAGAGCAGTCAGAGGATTTGGCCTACACTCTCCACTCTGGCCAGACGTGTTGGAGAGGTCTCACTGATGTTTATAAGCTTTGTTTAGCTTGTGTTTCCTAAGTCGCCTTCTATGACATCCACGGGAAGACTTGGAGCGGTCCTATTCTACTTTGCCGGGAACTACACGGCTTATTTTCATGCTAGTTGCTAATATGCTAATATCTAAAAAGATAGTTTCTAGGCTCAGCGATTGAACCCTTTCAATTTGCGATAACAACCAGGGAGATGGCACTTGTGCGTTGCGCGATATAATCCTTGCTTTGTCGACGGTTTATCTACGATAACACAACACAAGTTTTAAACTTACTTTGGGGCTAGCTTAATCAGTGTGATTTGTCCTTATATACATCACTACATAGTATAAAACAAAGTCGCTTCCCGCTGTCTGTCCCTATGTATGCTTAGATCTTTAAAACTACGCAACGGATTTTGATGCGGTTTTTTTTAATAGATAAAGTGATTCATGAGAAAGGTTTATATGTATAATACATACCCGTGCGAAGCCGGGGCGGGCCGCTAGTATTTAATATTTTTTTAATTTAACGATGCCCTGCCTCGGGGGTTGGACAGTTCAGGATTCAGGACCTTCATAAACTAACACGATAGTCCGATAGTATGGTCCTATTTCTATGACAACCAAAATAGACTAGACAGAGTCTTAACATAATATACTTAAACTATTTTAAGGGTACATTCAGTTCATATTACTGAACAAATTATCCCAAGGAACATTTATATCGAAACATGAAAAATATTTTATTAAAAAAAAATAATATACAACGTGGAAGGGACATACCCGTAATAAGTCGAACCACGGGCTATACTAGATCACTAAAGTATAATGAAATTAAAATAACAGTCAAGTAACCAAAAAAATTCGCCCGGGCGGCTGCACACTTCTGTATGGAAATGCCGAAATTTTTTTTTGTTCTTTGGCTGTTATTTTAATTTCATTATACTATGATGATGTAATATGGACCATGGTTCGATTTATTACGGGTATGTCCTTTCCACGTTGTAGGTATACATACATTATCACGTCTGTATCCCTAACGGGGTAGACAGAGCCTGGGTCCGTTAGATCCAAAGGCCACGTTTAGTGTGATGTTGGGCGTGAAGGTGGAAAAAAGGGAATCACAATAGTAATCATATTGACATGATTCAGATTCTAGCCAATTCCCTCGATCGGCTTCTGCGATCTGCACAGTGTCAATGTTAAATGTGTCAAATGCAATGGTCATCCAAGAATGCCATGCGAGCGAAGTGGAGAAGAAGTCGGCACCCGGAAACCACACAGCACAGTTTCTCGTGTGGTCTTTGTGAAATCTGTGGCCCTGCAATATATTTATTTAAAAACTCTCGTTGTCAGGTTTGCGAGCTGATCGGAGGTTACCTGGCGGGCAGCCTCTCAGTGATGTGTGACGCCGCTCACATGCTCAGCGACTGCGGAGGATTCGCGTTGGCGCTGCTGGCGTTCCACTGCGCGAAGAGGAAGCCCGATGTCCACATGTCGTACGGCTACAAGCGCGCTGGTAATACCACAGAATAAATAATACTGACGTACAGAAGTCTCACTCAGCAAAGAAATTCAAAGAAATCAATGTGGCTAGCGATATGGTTTAATTTAGCTCACGTCAGAACTCGGCACCTATTCGTAAAGATATCTAGACATCCATTGCAAGCCAATTTCATTCTTATTACTCTGGACAAACGATTCGTATAACTGAACCACCCGGAGGGGCCGCCTGTGCGCATAGTAATAATGTAGGTACATTTTCGATACCTAAACGGGGAGTGACACAGGCCTGGTACTCATTGTCAGGTTTTTTTGTTGCGAGCTGGGTGGCGGTACCTGGTGATGGGACGTCACTCATATGCTAAGCTACTGCGGGAGATTCGCGTTAGAGCTGCTGGCTTAATTCTTGATTCTCGTTTCTCGTTTCTTTATTTTCAAATCATAATTATACGGGGGTGGTGTGCTGCAAATAGGATTCTTTAAATTTTCCGCCTTTAACTGCGGAAGATTCGCGTTAGCGCTGCTAGCTGGATTCTTGATTCTCGATTCTTGACTCTTGATTCTAGAAAAAGGGAGTTTTAATTAGTATTTGTAACGTTTGCAGAGGTCCTCGGCGCCATGGTTTCCGTCCTGCTGATCTGGATCCTGACCGGCGTGTTCGTGTACGTGGCCGCCATCAGACTACACACGGGCGAGTACAACATCGAGCCGGACATGATGATGATCGTGTCCGGCTGCGGGGTCGCGTTCAACGTCGTTTTGGCATTGGTTCTTCACGGCTGTGCGTCAGATATTGGTAAGTATCATCATTATCAAGACTTTGTTAGTCTCCAGAGCTATATATTAGCCAGAGCAGTCAGAGGATTTGGCCTACACTCTCCACGTTGGCCAGACGGGTTGAAGAGGTCTCATTGATGTTTATAAGCTTTGTTTAGCTTGTGTTTCCAAAGTCGCCTTCTACGACATCCACGGGAAGACTTAGAGTAGTCCTATTCTACTCGGCCGGGAACCACACGGCTTATATTGGTAAGTATATTCAGCTGTAAACACTAAGGCTTGAAACTACGTGAAGCGGAAGCTATTCACCACAGACCATGGATCAAGATAGACACAGCCTCTGTATGAATTAGCGTGTCGATCTGACGTCAAATTGACTTCATTTAGGATCGTCTCTTTTAGTCCGTGTATGTCAATTCATTAGATCGGCCATTGAGCTCTCCCCTGCAAAATACCTAAATCTGCCGTTTTGAGCCGTATAAACTTGTCGAAAAACGTTGTAAGAAGTAATAAAAAAGATTCCTTCCGTTTGTAAGTGAATTTCTTATAAAGTATTGTATTGAAAATTGACACGCCAGGTTTTCTTACAAATTGAAAGACTTTCTTTATCTAGTAGTATATACAGATCTGTGCTACGCACCCACGCGCGTGGCCCGCGGGCGTGCTCCGCGATTACGCAACTGTCCCATCTTCGCGGGTACCCTTCGTGGAGACCGGATTACGAAGTGTTTCATTTAATTTTCAATGAATTATACACTCGTGTCACACACAGTCGTCACAGAATACAGTAAGAGTAAACAGAACGGAATCTCCTAAGGTACGCGCAATATGTGTCCCCGTTCCCCGCACCCGCACCTCTCCCCCGGTTCTTGTGAGCCAACGTGAGTCATCGAGGCGAAAACGGAGGAGAGGTGCGGGGACGGGGAACGGGGACGCATATTGCGCGTACCTTAGGAGATTCAGGCCTGTGCAGTCGTGTCGATGGAGAATTTGATATATAACTACGTAGAAATATGTATATAATAATAAGGGGGCACACGACGGACGCCCGCGCGGGGCACTTTTGTATGGAACCGCGTGGGCGTCCGAGTAACGCAGTTATAAGCTAACCCTCGAATGATTCTCTTATCAAAAATATCAAACGCTGGCTATTAATAATAAACCTATTTTAGTTAGCAAATGTTTTGTCCTTATCTCTCTTATCAATATTTGTTATTGTAAGAACGTGGCAAAGCACATTTTAACTATGTTTAGCAAACGGTTCATATTTTTTTATGAATAAGTGAGTAAGTAGTGGACGCGATAAAGCTGAACAAGAGGCATCCGTACATTTTATTTAATAAATTCATACAGCTCCATCACTATACAATGTGTAAGGGACATATGCGTAATAAATCGAACCACGGGCTATACCTACTGGATCATAGTATAATGAAATTAAAATAACAGACAAGCTTACCTAAGTGTATTTCCGTCTCTTTCTAGCCCACCACCACTCGCACGGCGGCGCCGCGTGCGCACACTCGCACACACACTCGCACAGCGAGCCCAGCCGCTTCAAGCTGTTCCGGCGACGCGAGCACAAACAGACCAACGGCTCGCTCGTCAACGGGGACTACAGCTTGAAGGACTTGTCCAGCGCCGAGGCCAACGTCGTGGGCACTCCAGACAGGTACACATAGCACAAGTTAATTTGCTAGGCAAATAAAAAAAACAAAAACCCCGTCAAGAACGCCATCTAGTGATTAGTAGCGGAACTACCGATAAGCAAGAGAACTTGCTTTCACGTAAAAAAACCGCATCGAAATCGGTCCATCCGTTCGAGCGCTACGATGACACAGATAGACATACAGACCAACAGACATTAGCGTCAAACACATAACGGGGGTTAAATATAGATCGGTTTGCACCCTATTTATTTACCATAATAAAATATCAGGTTTTCTGTTTAGTCAATTCATTGTAAAAACACCGGTCAAGTGCGAGTCAGACTTGTACATGAAGGGTTCCGTACCTCCGTGCAATGTTTTAAAACGCTAAAAAGACACGTTTCTTGTATAAAAACCCCATTTAATTTTTGTTTATTTGTTACATAAACGGTGCAAGTTTCAAGCATCTCGCTGTAACAGTTCAAGAGATTGAGTCCTGCCTGTGACAGACGGACAACAGCGGAGTCTCAGTAATAGGGTCCCGTTGGCACCCTTTGACTACGAAACCTTAAAAAAGTGCTATGAAATATAAAATATTGTAATTTTTAGCTCAATAAAGTTTAAATAAATAAAATTGGTTTCAAAGTATTATAGTATCTGTGGTTTCAACGTGCAAATGTGCATCGATCATCATGGCCGATATTTTGAAAAGCAATAAATCCATACGAAATGATAGATGTTTTTTTCTTTAGATTATTCCGGAGCAGCCCTTGTAACACCAATTTCTTATTATAAAGTCTACTAGAATGAATTTGCAAAATAAATTTAAGCAAACCCCAACTGATCCCCTTGACTTCCAGCCAAAATCTCCCCGATTTCTATCGCTGATGATATAAGATAAACTTTTTTTTTAGAAATATAAATCTCCGGGCGGCGCTTATCCACGTGATCGGCGATCTCATCCAGAGTTGTGGTGTGCTGCTGGCTTCAATACTTATTAAGTTTATTGTGAGTTTTTATTTCATATTATGGCAAACAGTGGCGTAGCCAGGGAGGGGCGAGGGGGGCGGAGCGTCTCGGGTGATACCCGATTGGGGGTGACACCCGAGTCTCCTATTAGCACCCGGATCTCAAGAAATAACTGGACATGGGGCGGCATATTTAGATTTTGCCCCTCCTAAAAAGTCTACATCTTATTTTTTGGTACTGTTGGGTATTGTATCACCAGTTGTTCAATATTTTAGTGATGTCAAAAAGTATTACGGGTAGTACGGATTAGTATGTATATATTGTGTATGTCTTATTATCTTATTCAAGATCGGTTTTTATATTTATTTATTTTTTTGTCGTCGACAACACTTTTTTATCTTTCTCTACAGCCCGCAGCGAAGTTCGTGGACCCGATCTGCACGTTCGTGTTTAGCGTGCTGGTGCTACTGACCTCGGCCCGGGTCGTACGAGACGCGCTCGCCATGCTCATGCAAGCTGTCCCCGCCAACTTTAGGTAAAATATGCTCCTAACTTCAACATAATTGACCAGCGCGACAACAAGCGCAACGTGCAACTATAGTCTTTATCCTTTATAACATAAGGCCTAGTTACGTTTGCACCATTCTTACGTATTTCTGTGGGCTCACGCTCGCGAACTTTCTACATTTATCAAGTTCGCGACACTATTCCATTTTCTTTTTATTTTACCACATTGCTTTTTTAAGAGGTTCAAGCGCTCCCCTCCAAATCATCTGAGTCTAGCCATGAAAAAAAAACTGAAATATGTGTGCATTTAAGTTAAGGTGAAGATGTAGGCAAATGGCCTTGAAGTGTGAAATTAATTGTTAACTCGTAAATATGGTGATAATTTCCATATTGCTCTTAGTCATGCACTAGATAGCCCTTGAAATTATTTTATGAACTGCCGTTGAAACTATTATTGGTGATCCGTCTAGCTTTAAAACTTGCCGTGGGCACTTTTGGCGGAGGCAAATTTTAAAGCTAGACGGACTAATGTAAATACCGAGTTAACAATTTTCAACGAGGGCACCACTTCAAGGCCATTTGCCTATATCTTCACCTTAACTTGACGAAACTTGATTAAATTTTTAACAAAAAAAAACCGACTTCAATTTTTTTTAGGAGTTTCTTCCATATCTTAAAAGTTTTTTGTCGTATCTTCACTAAATTGAAATAGCCAACTTGGTAGTAAAGGCTTTCAAATAAAAAAAGAATTATCAAAATCGATTCACAATTGGCGAAGATATCGCGTAACAAACATACATAAGAGAATAAAAAAAAACAGTCGAATTGATAACCTCCTTCTTTTTTGAAGTCGGTTAAAAAAATCTTATCTGCTTCACGCGCGAGGCCCTATAGACCGCGAGGCCATGGGCGGGGCGTGGCGTAGATAGTCGCCCACGACTACCTACACCCTACTACGACACCCTTCTTGTGAGTAATTGTCCTAGATACTTATTCGCCGGTTGACTGGAAGAGATTCCATTATGGGATAAGTCCGCCGTTGTCAATTTACTATATATGTTGTTTTTGTATTTAATTATGTGTGTTCTTAGTACAATAAAGTTATTACAAACAAACAAACATTGCCACACGGAATTGGGTAGTTTCCTGGGTCACAAATAAATTATGTGGTACTGTTAATAGAATAGAACGTCACAAAATAATGCCACTTGTCATTGATCACGTCCATTTTGAACGTGATTTTACATTTACTAATGCAGAAAAACGGATATGAAGAGCGCTATTTGACTCCGAAAAACTATGTCACAGTCCGATATTTCATACTTTCATAGAAAATGTTTGTTTTGACGTTTAAAAAAAAGTGTCTGATTTGACTTGTTGGAAACTAGCGGATTGGGGTGTTAAATGTATGGTTTGTCGGCAGATACCGGGAGTGTGTCTCATCCCTTAGCACGATCCCCGGCGTGCGGCACATACACTCCCTGCACGTGTGGGCGCTGTCCACCCACTACAAGATACTGACGGCGCACGTGGCCGTGGGTAAGTCTAAGAGCAAGGTTACACGCTCAGTTTGGCATCATTCCATCATTCCAGTTGACGACCTCCGTGGTTTAATGGTCAACACGCTAGTCCGCTAATCCGGAGGTTCTGGGTTCGATCCCCAGCCAGGGCAAGTTGGAAAATGGCCTTTTTCAAATTGTCCTGGGTCTTGGGTGTTTATTTATATATGTATTTATTATAAAATATAGTATCGTTGAGTTAGTATCCTATAATACAAGTTTGAAAAAAACTTATTTTGCGGCTAGCTCAATCAGTGTGATTTGTCCTTAAATATTTATATTATATTTTATTTATATTTATTCCAGTCCATCAGTCTGGACAGAATGATCGTGTAACCCGCGGAATGACAGACTGATGGTTCTGACTGATGAAAATTAAAATTGTTTTGAATGATGACATACTGATAGGCGACTGTACGCGGAACCCGCTCGTATCATTCTCGCGTCAACTACACACCGTACACCTATGTACATAAGGTTCATTATAGCTCTTTCCCGTACACGTACTTTTTATCAGTCTGCTGTCATTCTGGATTGACCGTGTAACCGTAAAAATCATCTATCATTCTGGCGTCAGTCACGGTCAATCCAGACTGATGGACTGGACTGATGCCAGAATGAGCGTGTAACCTACATTAATTCTAATTGTCACGCTTCTTTCCAATCCCTTTTACACATACTGACACATTTGGCATGACCCCCCTCCCCCTCCCCCATCGCTGTGACGTAATAGGTGTTTGTTTGTTTTTCGTGTGTGTAAGTGGTCAACACTGGTGTCAGATTTTTCAAGCTGCCTTAAAGCATCTGACATAGCTTGACGACTGCTATGCAATGATGACAGCCAGGACCAACGGCTTTACATGCCTTCCGAAGCACGGAGGAGCTCGAGACATTTTTGTACCACTTGTGGTAACACCATCTAAGTACGAACCACGCCCGGGTTGCTTAACTTGTGAAAGTGACCACCGAGCTCCTAATACGCATTATGTGGGTTGCCTACTTTGTGTGTTCCAACACCAGTTAGTTCATTCAAATTGCTACTGTTAGTAGCAGGGACCGGTGTACCGATATTTTGGTATCGATACCGATATAGTACCGATAAAATTCTTTTTGCGCTTTAAACTCCGCTACCGCGTTGTTGTCGTGTCAATATTCGTGTACTGAAATAAAATATCGGTATTTTGGTATCGAGAAATCGATATTTTTTTATTATCAATATATACTGATGAGAGTTTTTGGCGGGAAGTCAAGGGGTTCGGTTGGGGTTTTCTTTAAATTATTTTGCAAATTGATTTAAGTGGACTTTATAATATGAAATTGGTGTTGTTTGGTGTTATAAATGCTCATGCTCATGAACAATATGTGAAATAGTTAAAGTGGACAGTCATAGTACGGCTGTAATTATATTTGTTTCCCGGACTTCGGGCGTCGTCCGCCACTCAATCGGCTATGAAAACCAGTGGACTCGTATAGATTTGTCGCCAGAAGCTCCCTTAAAGCAATCAAAGGCCTACACCAACCTTTGATTGTAACTTGTTAGGAAAAAAGAATTTCCCACGTTTTATTAACTTGTTCCTGGCTAAATACGCAGTAGCGTCAAGCCATTCATAATAATAATAATAATAAAAAAACTGATATAAATATATAAATAAAATAGCATAAAAACTGATGACGATCTCCGGATGAGGTCGAAACATGTCGGCCAGTAGCTGATTTTTTACGTGAGTGACCCGCTTATCTTAATTAGTAGCATACAAACTGTTTGCTAAACCTATTTTGGTTTAAGGCGTAAACTGCGTCAAGCGGAATCACCTGACGTATTCAGGTATTCTGCTATCTCTTTCGCATGTACTTCTAGAGTTTGTGACAGAAATAGACGGAACTCGTTGCGTGGTCCAGCTTGAAGCAATAAAAAACATTTTTTATCTCTTTCCCTCTTTTTAATATTTGACATTGAAAGAACGAGACTAAACATTTTACTAAAATACCTATTTTCAGCGAACGTTTGTTAATTTTTATGCATACATTTTATGTACCAGATGAGCTGACGGACCCAGAACAAGTGCTCCGCGCGTGCCAGCACCTCGCGCGGACCGAGTTCGGGGTCCAGTCGGCCACGTTCCAGGTGGAGCGGTACTCGGCCAGCATGGCGGTCTGCGAGACCTGCAGCGAGCAGCCGGCCTACGTGCCATGACACCTCACCACGCTCTCGCACTAGGTGACTACACCTTCCAATTTAAATGGTAGAAAAAAAAATACAATAGACTGAAAAAATATTTTCGGCCCGTCGGTTAGTTTATTAAAAAATATTGTGCACGTATTTTTTCTTTTCTCTGAGAAACAAAAATTTATGAAGCTATATCGCATATGAATTTCACATGACGTCACGGTTAAGTACGATTTTACATAGCGGTGTCAAAAGCCCCCACTCTGGAACTTTGGTGCTCCGTATCTTTGTGAATTTTCACTATTTCGATAATCTGAAAAATATGGGTCCATTATTTTTGGATAATTTCAAAGACGGACTAATTAGAATAACACTTGTCTGACCCTATCGTCAGCCCTATTAGGAAAGGATAAAAAATTTAAGAACGTTTAAATATTGTACGTGTAATTTGACGACATCCGTGGCGTAATGGTTAACACGCTAGACAGCTAATCCGGAGGTTTTGGGTTCGAACCCCAGCCAAGGCAAGTTGAAAAATGGCCTTTTTCAAATTGTCCTGGGTCTTGGGTGTTTATCTATATATCTAAATATATATCATAAAATATAGTATCGTTGAGTTAGTATCCCATAACACAAGTTTAAAACTTACTTTGGGGCTAGCTTAATCAGTGTGACTTGTCAAAAAAAAAAGTTTACTATATTTTAGACACATAATGTCATTATTTTTTACCAGGAAGAAATATGTTTTTCGGGTGTATGTCTCTACGTATGTATATTTCTTTGGAACGCTCTGTAGCCTAAATGACTTGTGGATTTTTGCTTGAAAAGTGTCGTTAGATTAATATTCTTAATTATTGTCAGAATGACATTGACGTCGACATCAAAAATTAAAATAAAACTGACGGATTTTTGGCCGAAATTATGTCTTAATTTTTTTTTCATTCAAAACCTATCGAGTGCTGTATCAAAATAAAGTATTTGTTGTAATATTTTTACAAAATAAAATGATATCAATAATATATGCTAGGCAAACTGCTCTTATATCTTTTCAGAGCTTTATAAAGCTCGTTTTTTTTAATGCAGCCAGTTTTTTTTTAAATAATTACTTGTCCTATTTTGGTTTTCTAGATGAGGCCGCAATGAAATACACGAGAATTAAACACAAAATGGAGAAAATGTACGAAGGCCTCAGTGAAGCAAAGTGACAAAAAACGTGGAGGTAATACGTCCCACCGGGAATAACATTCAGTGAACAATCTATATGTATATTGTTTAACCTTAGTCACAGAAGACAGTAAGAGTATACAGAACGGAATCTCCTAAGGTACGCGCAATATGCGTCCCCGTTCTTCGCACCCGCACCTCAGGGGAGAGCGGGCGAACACACACTGCACGGCGCACGCGGCCGCACAAGAGAGGTGCGGGGACGGGGAACGGGGACGCATATTGCGCGTACCATAGGAGATTCCATTCTGTATACACTTTCTGCCTTCTGTGCCTTTGTAGTGTATGTAGATATTATATTAACCGTCTTATTATAGAACACCGACCAAATTTATTACTAGGTTTCAAAGATTATCCACCCAATTTTTTATTATTTTTATTTTATTTTATCTAATTATTTTTTTTTACATAAAGAAACTACTTACAATATTTTGTAAAATTAAACAATGTTGCATAAACCAGGACTGGTTTTTTCGAACATCGGATGTCGTTATCGATCACTTAAATATTTGTTATCTATTGAAACAACAAGAGAAAAAGATTTTTAATGTAAAAAATCACACAGGGGACGCGTCATAAACGTTTCGGCGTTACATACAGCATGATGCATATTACGACGGATTCTAAATGAAATAATAAACGGATTCTACATGTAATTATAAATAAATCAAGTTGACAACTTGTAAAGTGTTACTATCTCGTTTGTCAATGTCAACTTAATTTGGGTGGGTAATGGTTCAAACCTAATAAGACAATTAGGTCGTGTTTATATAAGGCAGTACAATTTTGAGCTTAAAATATAGCAAAAAAAACATCACAAATAATAACAAGCATAATTTGATCTCAAAAACAGTTTTTGAATCAGTATTTTTGACATTCCATTAGTATTTAAAGTCTGATGCGAAGTTTTTTTTTTTAAATATTTAATTTGAATTAGCAACAATCGAGGGCACCGAAACGGCACGGGCATATTTTCAATTCGTAAAAAGCACATACAATTATTGGATACACTTAGATAGGTCATACTCATACATGGCAAGCGGAAGGTTGCGGCGGACATAGAGACAATCGAGCTAAAGTAAAGGCCTGAAATAAAGTGCGTAGCCAAAGATCGATTTTATTTCCATGTGCTTTGTACGTAATTTGAAACTTGAATTTTGTTTTTTTATGTGGCTTGCGCCTAAGGGCTATTACAGACGAGAGATAATTCACGACACTGGTCGCCGACTAATGTCGCGAACTGTTGCCGACTAGTGTCGCAAACTCTCGCTGATCATGCCTTAATGAACCATGCTTGTTTGCTTTTCGTGACGTGTTTGAAAAACGTGAAGTATAAAATTAAAAGTATTATATTATAGTGCCAATTTGATAAATATTGAAAATGATTAAATTATTGTCTAATAAAATATTGACTTTTGGACAAATAAAATAAATAAAGTGTTAGGTATAGGTAAGCAAAATGTAGCCAAAAAATATTAGAAAAGTATTAATTTATCGACTGAATATTATGAAAGCACAATATATGTATAAGAGATGTATTTATTTTATTCACATTATTGATTATAAGTAAAGATGAATGATTTTGGAGGATTAGGTGTAATGATTGTTTGAAATAAGTTCATAACAATGTAATTATAATAAAAAAAATCCACTGCACAAGTTACAAACTTCAAAATTCAATTTATTCATGAACTAGGCTTTAACAAGCCCCTTTTTACGTCATCTAAATATATAGAACTCAAAGGTGACTGACTGACTGACTGACTGACATAGTGATCTATCAACGCAAAGCCCAAACCACTGGACGGATCGGGCTGAAATTTGGCATGCAGGTAGATTTTATGACGTAGGCATCCGCTAAGAAAGGACGCGAGCGAAGCCGCGGGCAAAAGCTAGAATCAGTATGACGAGATATATTTATAAACTTAATTATTCTAAGCTACCGATACTAACGTTTGAAGCAATTTTCAGTCTATTACTGAAAAACTATTTGAGTCCCGCTCTGGCTCATTCTTGATGCAAAGGTTGGTCAATGCTATTGAGCGCGGTAACGCGGCCAGTGTATTGGGCACCTTCAGAAATGTCAAGAGACGGATTAGAAATTAATATGGAACATATGGTGAAATGCAACAATTAATCAATTTCCCCTACAAACACTTGATTTATTATGGGAGATCACTATATGATTATTGGGATTATATAATTATTATCATGGACTGAAATTGCTGTAAAACTTGTGCATTGGAAAGAAAGCACCCTGTATTACCCTTATTCTAGATAAATGCTACCCCTCTTATTCATAAAAAATATTAAACGTAAGCTAAACCTATTTTAGTTAAAATATGTTTTGTCTCTTTCTTACTATTTCAAATATTGAAAAGAGAGATAAGGGCAAAACTTATTTTTAACGAAAACAGGTTAAGGTTATAAGTTAAGCGTTTGATATTTTTATGAATAAGAGGGTTTATAAATAATTTATTAGAATAATAAGATCTTTCAAGTGATGTTACGAGTATATTTTAAACAGGGTCATGTATTTTCCGAGTCAATTGTATGACTACGTCACCGTATGGCGTGTATAATAAGATTTTATTTAATCCCTAAGATTTTAAAAGGTCTTGAGATAAATTTAAGTTTAGCTAATGAGGTTTTAAATAGCTGAATGTATATTACCTCGCGCTGTACGCGCCGCACTCGCTACATGACCAGTTTCTGCAAATGTTGACTTTTTTTCATAAATTCTTAATTAAATAAAAATAATAAACAAATTAATAAAAAAATCAAGAAATCTAACTAAAATTAATATTAATGATGACTTAATACTGACAATTTTTCTATGTCCACCATCTTAATTAATGTTGTGACAAAATATAATATTTGCAACGCCACTTTTTAGGGTTCCGTACAAAAAATGAAAAAACGGAACCCTTATAGGATCACTCGTGCGTCTGTCTGTCCGTCCGTCTGTCACAGCCAATTTTCTCCGAATCTACTGGACCGAATTAGGTGAAATTTGGTAAAATTCTGTAATCCTATGACCCAAACACACATGTGCAAAGTAAATAAATATTTTTTTTAATAAGGGTCATTTTTGGGGCACAAATTAGGAAATTTAAAAAAAACTTTTGCAAACCTTACCGTGTCATACATCAAATGAAAGGGCTCGTTATGAGGATCTCAAATATATTTTTGTTATAATTCTAAAATAAATAGTTTTGATTTTATTCATGAAAGAAGACGAAAATTGACCACCCCCTGATCTCCGAAACTACTGAGCCTAAAATTTAAAAAAAAATACAAAATATAGTTAATTGTTTGTTAATTACAGGAAAACCTATAAGAATTCAATCAATTGTACGGAAACCTCTCCACGCGAGTTTAACTCGCACTTGGCCGGTTTTATTTATACTTAACCTTTATTATTAGCTAAACTTGAACTTGGCTTCAGAATCTTAAGTTTAAATAAAATCTATAAATAACATTTACAAATTCATAATGTATAAGAATATCTTTCTTGTTACTGTGGCTTCATTGGGAACCGTTATGGTTGCATTAATTTTTTTTGAATATTACTATATCATCGAAACGAACTTACCAAGTGAAGTTCGATCAATGTTATGAGTCATTTCTACTGAGAATATGTAATAGCTTAATAATATCAACTTGATCACGATAAATCGGCACATTGTCAAAGTCAAACAGCCATCTTCTATCGCCATTTCTGTTAACTACTTCAAATTTAGTTTGACAAAGATGGCAATAAGAAAGTGGACCACTGGTACTCTTCTTCGTACCTAATGCAGTGACAGTATTAAGAAATCGTGTACATAATAATTATTGCAAATTAATAATAAGCGGATGTAAAATATTCCTCGATGTTATTGTTATGTTTTTATAGTTAGTGGTTGGGTACTTATTTTACTTTTATTATTTATTTATTTACTTTTATTTACTACTTGAGAGTTTACTGAAACAATGGCTGCTGGAAAAAATGCTTAATATAAAATAATTAAATATTTATTACATTCCAAATAAGCAAAGAAATAAAAGGTTGCATCCACAAATCTGAAAATGACGATCAAAAGCAATAGTGGTTAGTTCTATATAGTATACTAATACTAAATTGATAGTATTGATCGTTACCAAAGAACCAATATGCGCCGCGTTTTGATTGTCGCTTTCCGAAGCTTAAAAAACTTATTAATTTTTATTGATTATGCACCGCTAAAGAAATTTCTTTATTTTTTGGTATTTTTTATGTTTGTATCTAGTCATTTACTAGAACATTTTGTGCTCAAATAATGAATATTAAAGTAATAGCTGTAAGATATTTTTTTTTTGCAAATGAGGGAAGGATTTTAGAACCTTCGCGTTTGGGCCACCAGTCTCCACCACTAGTAGGCAACGGTGGCCACAAAAACAGAATACACCAACAAATGATTAACAAATAATGACTGCCACCAGGCCAGGCGCACTCCGCAGTTTAGGTATAAAACTAAAAGTAGTGTTAAGTAGGACATACAAGAGGCGTCTGTACACGACGTCAAAATGTAAGAGCGGCTCAACATTTCAAAGTACTACTTCAAATTTTATGTCGCGGTAGTCGCGTAACGCTTTATAAGTGTTGTAGTTAAAATGTTCTGTTGCAGCTCGCGGCAGTCACGTCACTCTTTGAAAATGTACTACTTCAAATTTTATTTCGCAGTTGGCAGTCGCGTTACTCGCTCTCCGTAAGTAAAGTTTAGCATGAGAGAAAGAGGGAGCGAGGCATTCGCTCGCCAAATCACAAATAGTACAATAGTCCCTAAGTCATTCTTTCTACAAGGCAGCCTAAACTATATACATACATGACCGCGTCTTGAGCGAGCGAGAGAGATATGTTGCCATTGCTAAATACTGGGATGTGAGGCGCGCTTTGACAGAAACTGTTCTGGGTCGGTCCAAAAAAAGGCTACTCTTACAAACTCTTTTTCAAGTCATGTCCTACCCAACACTACAAGAAGCTCATAAAGAAATGTGATATTATATTGACGATTGATGATATTGTTATTCATTTTATTCTACATTTTCCATACTTAATTTTAAGTACCTATATAATATATACCTAACGTCTAAAAAAATATACTGAAACTTTAAATCTACCCTAGATTCAGTCCATGATACTGAACAACTTTTCCCAAGGAACACATATCGAAATAAGTATGAAAAAATTTTGCTTTCCATAGAAACTGATCAGCTGATCAGTCAACTTGTATGGGAGGCCAAAAGTTATATGTTCCTTGGGAAAAGTTTTTCAGTATCATGGGATGAATTCAGCCTTAAGGCCGTACCTGAATTTTCCGGGGTCTAGTGCTGCCCATTTAAAATAAATCATTTAAAAAAAAACGGAGACGTCATTTAAAATTTTGCTACTACCAAGTCCTAGATAACCCTTCAAACTATTTTATGAACTACTGTTTACAGTTTAAAGTGAGAACGTTAACCACATTTTCGAAAAATGGCCACTTGCCAAATGTGCGTAGTAAAGCTTGATGATGTCTCCGTTTTCTTTGAAATGATTTATTTAAACTGGTGGCAGCACTGGACCCCGGAAAATTTAGGTACGGCCTTAAAATAGTTTCAGTATATTTTCTTACACCCTGTAAGTATATTATATTTCATAAAATTAACTTCTTGGTCCTTCCGATATTTTTTTGTTATTGAGAAAATTCTTAGGTAAAATTGTTATAATAAAATTATGTAGTACACTAGTTGAAATTCGCAATTGTAGTCACTAGAGTAAATTAAGTACATAACCAAAATAATTTGTAAAATGATTCGTGCAACTAAGTTGTGAAGTTTGTCAAATGATGGTGTTGTGATGGAAGGGTGTTCGTTTCTGCTGGAAGTGGAGAATAGTAGCTTACGAATTAAACATTTTTCCGTCTTTAAAAACGTGGACTAACTTGATTACTTGGTTTTAAACATTAACCAACCTAAACAAGTTGACATATACTGGAATGACACTCATCTATCAAAGTCAACTTGATTTGAGCGGGTAATAGTTAAAACCTAGGTAGTACTCAGTCCATGTTTTATGATAAGCTGTATTTATTTTATTTATCCACGCATAGGTTAGGTATCTTTTTTAATATGGCCTTTTCAGGCGCAGATCTAGCCTTCAAAAAAGTTGTGGTCCCCCCCCCCTCGAATTCAATAGAAGTGACACGTCACAAGTCCGTTAGGATAGATCCGCCGATGGGCCTTGTAACAAAACGCGATCTGCAACTTTTATTTAAGATACAAAAGATGAGACATTTTTTTATAAATTATTCTAAGTTTGTATATCTATTGAACTATCACTTTTGCATTTTGAAGCAATAAATAAAATTTTGTTTTTACTTCAATGGTAGCTTTTAATCTGATATGATAATACCTTCTTATATAAAAACCGGTATAAGACACATACAAACTTCATGAACTGGTTTAAACTGTTACTCACCCAAACGAAGTTGACACTGATAAAAGTGGTGAGGTCTTCTTGTTTTGGGCGGATAATAGTTTAAACCAAAGGTAGGTAGGTACTTAATAAAAATAGATAAAGTGTTATAATAATACCCACTTCTGAGCAGGAACAAACCCCCTTTGCGGTGAGTTGCCAAATGTAATTGTGTAACCAAAAATGTATTTTTGTAATGATTTGTGTAGTGGTCGCTGTCGTTAGTTTATGCATTGTTTTGTTGGTTTATACGTTGTCCGTCCCTGTTCGTACGTTTTTGTTGTAACAATGTAATGAGATTAAATCGTGAAATAAAATTGAAGTTTTTTTTAATGATTAACTAGGGGATACATAATTTTTCGGGGTCCAGTGCTGCTCCCATTTGAAATGAATTATTTGAAATTTTTTTCTCATACGGCTGTAGATACTTAACCCTTATTTAAACTATTTTATGAACTACTTTTTACAGTTTAAATTGAGAACGTTAAGCTTTTCTTAGCATTTTTGCCAAAAGTGGCCGTTTTTCGCAAAAATGCTAAGATAAGCTTAACGTTCTCACTTTAAACTGTAAATAGTAGTTCATTAAATAGTTTGAAGGGTTATCTAGGGCTTGATCAAGACAAAATTTTAAATAATATCTCCGTTTCCTTTTAAATAATTTATTTCAAATAGGGGCTGTGAATCTTCAACCCGTTTACCAAAAGATTGGACCTCGCTGGAATGTGACAAGTAATATTAAAAATAATTCCGATTAAGAAATCTTCATAATCAAGTCTTTCTATTCTCCACTGCAGGAGCACTACCCTCTGTAATGCCAGAGCTATACTTGGCCAGAGCAGTCAGAGGATTTGGCCTACACTCTCCACGCTGGCCAGACGGGTTGGAGAGGTCTAACTGATGTCCAAGCTTTGTTTAGTATGTTTCCTAAGTCGCCTTCTATGACATCCACGATTCTACTCTGACGAAAACCACACGGCAAACACAGAAATACCTAGTGTTTTTCACAAACATTTGTTTAAGTTTTATTCATATTTTTTTTGCACGCACGTACGTGACTACATCGACGCCAGGCCAAACTTATATAGTCTGACCACGACCGCAGTACCGCGCCTGGGGCATGCGAGCGGCGAGAGACGGGGGCTGTCTATGTTTGACGCACACATGGGTCGTGCTTTATCTCGAGATGTCAGGGCTGTCGTTTTCAAAGTGGCCGAATATTTTAGGAAAAGAAAAGCAGACAAAGATAGTCTCGAATATAAAAGTGATTTTCGAAACGTTTTATTTTTCCAATAATTACACATTAATTTCACTTATATTGTTTTTTTAATTGTGCTTAAAAACCGTATTGAACCATAATAAGAATTCGATATAATATGTATATGTCACAGTTAAAACCAGTTTTTAGATAGAACGCGTTTTTCCTAGTTAGAACTAGATTTTACTTAATGCCTTTGTTATAACTAGAAATTACTACTGATTCATTTGATTTTCAGATAAAACTAGTTGTCACATCGAGCTTCAGTTAAAACTAGCACTAGAGAAACTATAATATTTATAACCTATAAGTTTGCCCTATTCTAGTTAAATGGATAAAACTTTTATCCATTTTACTAGAATAGGGCAAACTTATAGGTTTATATACAAATGGATAAAACTTTTATCCATTTTACTAGAATAGGGCAAACTTATAGGTTTATATACAAATGGATAAAACTTTTATCCATTTTACTAAAAACTGGTTTTAACTGTAACATATACAGCGTCAAAATATTGTACTTCGATATCTTAAGATCTATCCGACAGTATGAATGTCTTGTGAGTCCATGATCCCCCCCTGTCTCCCCGCGCAACCTCAGGCGCGGTACAGCGGTCGTGGTCAGACAGTAAACGGATTACAGTGACCAACTCTCTTATTGCCCCTCTTATTGAGTTTATTACCTAACACTGATGTCAGATTTGTCGAGCTACCTAAAGGCAACTGACGTACCTCTATAACTGACATCTGGTGAATTATGAGAACACAATCGCGGGATCATTTTAAATCACTTGTATTTCGACACTTCCATGACCAAGCTATGCTGTAGTAGTACCTATGTATGTTTATTTATTTTAAATATTTATGTAATTATATATTTGGAGATATTAAGTATATTATATCTATGTTTTATATATTACTTATTATATTGTCGCGAACGAGATAGAATCTTCCCGAACAATATTCGCGAACGAATACTACGATAGAATGGTGCAAGCCAAATTGGCCCATATGTCTTGTGTCATAAAGTCTAGAGTTGCTTAACCATGTTACACTCACACACAAACCCGGCGCCTGGATGCTTCGAAACACATTCGTCGACTATGTAGAATATTCGAGATTAATGTGGACCTATTCGATGGCGCATATAAATAGGGAACGTTGGGTGCGCCACGGCAGTTCAATACGAGCTATCAAAGCGATTACTTCGAAGCGAAGGAAACCTACCTTAGTGCGACAAGTGGAAGTACCTGCGACTACCTTGGCGAGATACCTGGACCTCAGCTGCTACGCGACTTGGACCTTGGACGTTTGGACCATCTTCACGTGTCAACTTAGGGTTCCGTAGTGAATAAATCCCTCATACGAAGTTTGGCGTTTTTCTCCAAATACCGAACCCCAGTTTCGTAACATTTGGTGTCAGAA
Source organism: Acrobasis repandana (assembly GCA_963576875.1). NCBI lineage: Eukaryota > Metazoa > Arthropoda > Insecta > Lepidoptera > Pyralidae > Acrobasis > Acrobasis repandana. The sequence continues at coordinate 10,513,868 of OY756238.1, forward strand.
GTGGGATTTGGAGATGCCAGTTTTCCCGAGGGAAGAAGAGGATACCACCAGGGAAGGTGTCAGGACCAGGGCCCAGCGTGCCATGGAGGCTCAAGGGGGCGTGGCTCAGGCCACGCCTACTGAACCTCAAGCCACGCCCACTGACCCTGAGGCCACGCCCACCGATCATCAGGCCCCGCCCACCGGGCCACAAGCCACGCCCACCGGATGTCAAGCCACGCCCACTGGACCTCAAGCCACGCCTACCGGGCCTCAAGCCACGCCCACTGGACGTCAAGCCACGCCCATCGGACCTCAAGCCACGCCCACCAGACCTCAAGCTCCGCCCACTGGCCCCGCCCACTTTGGCCAGACCACGCCTACTGGCCACGCCCACCAAACAGTACCACGTACATTAGAGGCATCAGTAGATTTAAACACCTTAATGCAGATGTTACAAGGCATAAGTGAAAATCAAAATGCAACTACAAAACGACTTCAAAGTATAGACGAGGCACAAAATGCAAGTACAAAACGACTTCAAAGTATAGAAGAGGCACAAAATACTCGACTTCAACGCATAGAAGAAAAACAAGATGCACGATTTCAACGTATAGAAGAGGCACAAAATTTACGATTTGCACGCTTGAGTGAGGACCAGCAAATAGTTTTTGGGGCAGTCAGCAAGCTAAACAAATCAGTGGAGCGGATCCGTCAGGATGTAGACGTTGTGGAAACCAAAGTATCGGATTTGGAGACTAATTTCTCTGGACTACAGAAGAAAGTATTGCGTCTCGAAACAGTGGGAGTTCCAAGCGCATCCGGAGGTGAAAATAAGGGACTAAAAGTGAAAGTGCCATCTTATGACGGTACAACATCCTGGGCCGCATACAAACAGCAATTCCAGACCGTCGCTAGTGCAAGCGGCTGGACCGATGAACAGAGCCATACAGCCCTTACAATTGCTTTGAAAGGCTCAGCCCTATCGGTCCTGGAGGCACTGCCTAGCTCTGGCAGCACCTTTAAACAATTAATGGAGGCACTGGAAGCCAGGTATGGAGAACGTCATCTCGAACACGCCTTTCGAGCCCAGCTACGTGACAGAGTGCAGCGCCCAGGAGAAGGACTTCAACAGTGGGCACTGGAAATAGAAAAACTAGTGCGCAAAGCCTTCTCTTCTGCTGACTCTAAAATGGTAGACACCAATATTCTTCAAGCTTTTATTGCTGGAATAAGAGATGCGGAGGTAAGGGCTGCAGTGGGAATCCATCATCATGCCTCACTTAAAGATGCCTTGGCACATGCTCTAGAGTACGAAGCTTTAAGACAGGACATGCGCGTACATAAGTTGCGAGAAGTCACAGAAGAGGTAAAGGCAATCAAGAACCTGCCAAAGAAGACCAGTAGCTCAGCACCTATTTGCTACAGATGTGGTGAAAAAGGACATTTGCGACTCTCCTGTCCAGAAAAGCATGAATTAACCAAGTTACGAGAAGAGCTTGATGAAATAACAAAAAGGCAGGAGTCCTCCTTTCCTGCGAAAAATCAGGGAAACGAGTAACAGCCAGGACTAAGGGGCGGGTACTGGCTGGCGCAGAGGAAGCCCCAGCAATTGTCATCTCACAAGTGAGCAATAGGAGCAGTTTGGCGATATGCGGCAAAGTGAATAGGACAGACTGCAAATTGACCATAGACACAGGAGCCTCCAGAACAATAATCAGCCCGCACCTGGTAAAGGCTGCGATGAAACGAAAGAACCTCAACTGTCGGCTTCTCTCTGCCTCTGGCCAGCCAATACCTGTCCTAGGAGAAATGAAGGTGACGATATATGTGGAAGAGTCACCATACACCCATGATGTCATTGTGGCTGAGATTATGGATGAATGCATATTGGGCTTAGATTTCATGAAGAAATATAATTGTAAAATCGATGTCACTAATGGAGTTTTTAAGTGTGGTAACGAAGAAATGTTCGTCCTTGGAGCCACTACCGGAAAAGTAACTTGTCTAAATAAAATCGTCATACCTGGTCGAACACAAGCGCAAATAATGGTAAAACTGCCATCAACTAAAACACGCAAGCCAACTAGATGCGTTCTTATCGAAGATATAACGAACAAGACAATGAATCGCAGATTCCTGACAGCAAGGACATTAGTCAGTGGAAAGGATACAGCAGTCGTTAGGATAGTTAACATAGAGGACCACGAAATCATTCTGAATGAAGGAGATGTTGTTGGAAAATGTGAGGAAGTTGTCTGGATGAAAAAGTGTCAATCAACACCAAGCTCAGACGCATCTAAAAACACAAGTGGTTCTATTATTGCCGAACTTCTAAAAGATTGTAAAAGCAACCTTACTTACTCGCAGAGCTTGAAAGCAAAGAAGTTGCTGCTGAATTTTGCTGATATTTTCTCTTCCAAAGAAGGTGATCTAGGAAGAACTTCGCTAGTTCAGCACAGAATCGATACTGGAAGCGAAAGACCTATACGTCAGCGAGCAAGAAGAATTCCATATGCTAAGGAAAATGAAGTGCAAGATCTGCTGGAGGACATGAAAAGAAATAAGATCATTGAACCATCTGCAAGTCCATGGTGCTCCCCGGTTGTTTTAGTTAAGAAGAAAGATGGCAGCACACGGTTTTGTGTCGACTATAGACGACTGAACGACGTCACAAAGAAGGATAGCTACCCATTACCAAGAATTGATGACACCTTGGATACCCTTAGTGGAATGCAATGGTTTTCCACCCTAGACTTGAAATCTGGTTACTGGCAGGTGGAAATTCATTCAAAAGACAAAGAAAAGACAGCGTTTTCGACAGGAAAAGGGTTATGGCAGTTCAATGTTATGCCTTTTGGATTATGCAACGCACCCGCTACTTTTGAACGACTTATGGAGTGTGTACTAGCAGGATTAGTAGGAGACGCTTGTCTAGTTTATCTGGACGACGTAATCATCATGGGTCGAGATTTTGAAGATCATCTGCGGAATCTGGAGCAAGTCTTTATGAAAATACGGGGTGCCAACTTAAAACTGAATCCAAAGAAATGCACTCTATTCAGAAACAAAGTGAATTACCTTGGGCATGTTATCACCAGTGAGGGCATCCAAACTGATCCTGATAAAGTTGAAGCAGTGAAAAACTGGCCTACCCCCAAAGACAAGACAGAGGTGCGAGCATTTATGGGACTTTGCTCATATTACAGGCGATTTGTAAAGGGATTTTCTGAAATCGCTAAACCTTTGCATCGTCTTACAGAAGACAAACAGCCTTTCAAATGGGACGTTACCTGTGATAATGCATTTTTTTAACTCAAAGAATGCCTTTGCAAGACTCCAATCTTGGAATACCCGCAGACTAGTGGCCAGTTCATCGTTGACACAGATGCTAGCAACACAGCGATCGGAGGGGTACTATCTCAAAAGCAAGGTGACAACGAAATAGTAATTGCATACTTTAGTAAATCTTTGTCAAGGCCTGAAAGAAATTATTGTGTAACAAGAAGAGAACTCTTGGCTGTTGTGAAGACGCTGCAACATTTCAACAAATATCTTATTGGTAGACAGTTTACACTCCGCACAGACCATGCTGCTTTGAAGTGGCTGTTACAATTTAAAAATCCAGAAGGCCAAGTTGCACGTTGGATTGAACAACTTCAAGAATTCGACTTTGTCACTGAACACCGTAGTGGTAAGGCCCATGGAAATGCTGATGCACTCTCAAGAAGACCGTGCCCGGAAGATTGTAAGCATTGTGCTAAACAAGAGACAAAGGAGCTTACGGTTAAGATCACAAGGACGATCCCTACAGGACAATGGGACGATGAGAACTTCAGAGAAGCTCAAGAGGATGATGAAGATATAAGGCTCATTATCGCATGGAAAGAACGTGGTGCGGATAAGCCGAGATGGGCAGAGGTTGCGCCTACGAGTCCCATCACTAAAGCTTATTGGGCTCAATGGGACAGTTTCATCCTGCAGAATGGAATACTTTACCGTAAATGGGAAAAACCGAACGGCAAAGAGTTTCACCTACAGGTTGTTGTTCCCAGGGATAAGGTGAAAGACGTTCTCCGTGAAATACATGATGGTGTAACAGGTGGACATCTTGGCGTCAAGAGAACGTTAACAAAAATTCGAGAACGGTTTTACTGGTTGAATTGTCGGGAAGATGTGCAAGATTGGTGCCGCAAATGTACAACTTGCGCAGCCGTGAAAGGCCCATCAACAAGAACTCGCGGTGGTCTACAACTTTACAATGTTGGTGCGCCCTGGGAGAGAATTGCAGTTGACGTTGCCGGACCGTTCCCTGTAACTGAATCAGGAAATAAATACTTCATGGTCGTCATGGACTATTTCAGCAAGTGGCCAGAAGTATTTGCTATACCTAACCAAGAAGCTACAACAGTAGCCTCCAAGTTGGTTGAAGAAGTAATCTGTCGCTTCGGTGTGCCACTAGAAATACACTCAGATCAGGGAAGGAACTTCGAATCCCAAATTTTTCAGGAAGTTTGCAAACTCTTGGGATTGCATAAAACTAGGACCACCCCATATCACCCTCAGTCTGATGGCATGGTGGAGAGATTTAACCAGACGCTGGAGAGACATTTAGCGAAACTGGTTGACAAACATCAGAAAGACTGGGACAAGTACATACCGCTTTTCCTCCTGGCTTATAGGACATCGGAACACGAAAGCACGAAGCTAACCCCAGCTCAGGTGAATTTTGGTAGAGAACTTAGATTACCTGTAGATCTACTGACAGGAAGGCCACCAGAAGATCCACATCCTGTGCCAGACTACGTATCTGATCTTCGAAAGCGAATGAGTGACGTGTACGAATTGGTTCGCGAAAACGGGTTGCAGGCAAGCGAAAACATGAAAACTAGATATGACCGAAGAGCGAACACAAGTGGCTTTGAAGAAGGAGCATTAGTTTGGCTTCATAACCCGATTCGCCGGAAAGGAAAGTCACCGAAATTACAAACAAGATGGGAAGGTCCATATAAGATCATCACGCGAATGAACGACGTGACCTATCGGATCCAACGTCAACCAAGAGGAGCACTTAAAGTGGTGCACATAGACCGTCTGGCACGTTACCATGGCAGCAATAGTGACGCTCGGGACGAGCGCCTCTAAGAAGGGGGCAGTGTCGCGAACGAGATAGAATCTTCCCGAACAATATTCGCGAACGAATACTACGATAGAATGGTGCAAGCCAAATTGGCCCATATGTCTTGTGTCATAAAGTCTAGAGTTGCTTAACCATGTTACACTCACACACAAACCCGGCGCCTGGATGCTTCGAAACACATTCGTCGACTATGTAGAATATTCGAGATTAATGTGGACCTATTCGATGGCGCATATAAATAGGGAACGTTGGGTGCGCCACGGCAGTTCAATACGAGCTATCAAAGCGATTACTTCGAAGCGAAGGAAACCTACCTTAGTGCGACAAGTGGAAGTACCTGCGACTACCTTGGCGAGATACCTGGACCTCAGCTGCTACGCGACTTGGACCTTGGACGTTTGGACCATCTTCACGTGTCAACTTAGGGTTCCGTAGTGAATAAATCCCTCATACGAAGTTTGGCGTTTTTCTCCAAATACCGAACCCCAGTTTCGTAACAATATGTTATTTAATTTAATATGTATATATGTTTGCGACTGACTTCATTGACTTGAGGAGTCCCAAGATAAAGTTTGATCAAAGATGATACCCAAATTAGTGACTTTAGCTGAGAAAGGAATAACACTATTGTCAATTTAATATGTAGGCGTAGTTTATGTATCTTAGCTAGTAAGTAGATATTTTTTTCTCATTCCTGTTTTGTATACGCTTGCACCCCATTTATCGCCTTCTCTTATACGTCCCAAAGGTATTCTCTGGTAGACGGCGCTTAGCGTTAAGATTATACCTATTGTACATTAATTGTATAGTGCAATAAATTAAATAAATAAAAATAAATAAATAAAACTCTGATGTGAATCTAGTGAACTGTGAAGGTTTCCCAATGATGTTTTCCATCACAGGGAGCATATGGTGGTAGTTGAAAATGAGTACAAATCGCGCCTAGTGAGGATCAAACTCGTGCCTCATAGACGCAGTCAGTGTCTAAGGGTTGGATCTCATCTATCAGCACTTTCCTATGCTGCTATCCTTTTCTGTCGCTCAGAAGCGTCATTTGCTAGAGCGAGAGTTACTGTTCTGAGCGGCAGAAAAATAGCAGCATAGGAAAGTCCTGTTCCGTGCTGATAGATGAGATCCAACCCTTAACCGCTTGTGACCATAAAATATATTAGGCCTTGGCACTTCAGATCTGATAATAAAATAAATATACAACTGTACATTTTTGCTTTGCTAGGGCTGTCATCATGAGCCACAGTAAATAGGAGTTAGTTCTGCATAGGGCGCAGTAATTTTGATGCTGTTTCTGGTTACAATAAACAATTTAAGCAATGCTAGGGGGGCCCCTAGCATTGCTTAAATTGTTTATGGGCTAATCCGGCGCTGACTATTATAATATTATTTTTTTACATCCACTTGCCCTTGACAGGTTTTTACGAACAATGCGGAATTTAAGAAGGCAGGTATAACACAAATAAAACACAGAATATAATGTAACTACTTAACCATATTTATTATTCATCTGAAGGCAAGAATCATAACGTAGTATGTACAGTCGTGCTTACGTCTACAGTATGGCTAACTTTTGTACAGTAATATCACAACAGCGAACATAATATCTTTAAAGCTGTCTATATAAGCTATCACTGGAGGTCACCTCGTGAAACAAATGTAAGGCAATCCAAGTTGAACGAGGGTTTCTCAAAAACTCCCATTAGGTTGTAGTTCGTTTGCTGAATACGGTATTTAAGGGATACATTAATTTTTCGGATTCCATGCTGCCCCCATTTGAAATAAATTATTTGAAAGGAAACGGAAATATCATTTAAATTTTTGTCTCCAGTATAACCCTTCAAACTATATTATGAACTACTGTTTACAGTTTAAAGTGAAAACGTGAAGCTTTTCTTCGCACTATTGCAAAAAGTGGCCGTTTTTCAAATGGAGGCAGCACTGGAAGCAGAAAATCTCATGTATCCCCTTAAATCAATTGTATATATCCGATAGTAAAATTGAGAATGTTCACAGAGGTGCCATACTAGAAATGCTAATTAATACTTTTGTTAAAACTTTGTGACGTACGGAGTTTTAATTTGTGTAAATCACTGAGAACGATGTACTTAGCTAAGTAAATATATAGTTAGGTATATAACACCTTCTTACAACAATGTACTAATGTTTCAACACGGTTTTTTTAATAAATATTTTGTCATGTAAAAGTACAGATAACGGCATATCAAGCGTATGTTTTTTTTGTCATTTTTATGTTGGAATAAGCTTGAGCCACCGCCCAAAGTACAAAAAAAAACTGACATAAAATAAAAATACTCCGATCAATAATACAACTAGATATCGGGTCGGCAAATAAGAGGGCGCTCCCAGCGGTAAGCTCTTATTTTGTCAAGAAGAAACACGCTTTATACGTAGTGTTATAAGGTTGACTTCACAGTGAATGTTAATTGATTTTCAAGCAGACAGAATTTTGCTTTGAATTTGTGGGTAACGCGTTTCTAGTTGTATTGTTGATCGAAGTAAAACTATTTAGAAATCAATACAATTCATCTAAAACTTGGACATAAATGAACATCTATATAAATAAAAATGAATTGTTGTTCGTTAGTCTGCTTAAAACTCGAGAACGGCTGAACCGATTTGGCTAATTTTGGTCTTGAAATATTCATGAAAGTCCAGGGAAGGTTTAAACGGTGAGAAATTATGGAAAAGGAAACGGGAAAGGGCGAAACGAAGTTCGCCGGGTCAGCTAGTAAGTAATAAAATTGGAGCAGCAATATTTGACATATTTTTGGATCAAACTGAACTCACGCTCACGGATTTTCAGAATCTCGTTTCACATGCTACTTATGTAGTCATCTTTGTTAACACTAATTTATTCATATACACATTGTCAACTTGCAAAGAAAAATGTTTACTAGAGAACACAACTGTGAGACTTTATAAAGGTATTTTTTTTACTCATCTGATTTCTTAGGGTCAGTTCACACCGAGACGCGACGCGACGTAGCGCGCACTTTGGAAGGAATATAGAACTTGTTTACCAGGCAAAAAGAGTAATAGTCCGCTGCGCAGCGCGGCATAGCGGACTGTCGCAGAAATCACACTCTTTTCATCTAGTAAACAAGTTCTATATTTCTTTCAAGTGCGCACTACGTCGCGTCGCGTCGCGTCTCGGTGTGAACTGACTCTTAGTCAATCTGAATTTAACATTGCCAAGGATAGTTGAACGCGCTAAAGTGAAGAAGCGTTTATTTAATTTAAAAGTCCATCAATGTGAGTTTAGACAAGAACCAAGTGATAACCTGCATTTATTATATTATTTTCACTTATAACCCGTTCGCGCTAAGTTTGCCGGTGCGAGGAATGCGCGTCCCCTCCCGTCAGCGGAAAACTGAGAGTGAACCGGTAAATAAATTATTCATCTTTACATATCACGTTGTGCGATGACAAAAACATTCATAAGCGTATTCATTACAGAAAGCATTGTCTAATAATATCATTTATTACGTGTAAATGCTCCATTGCAATGTATTTATAATCATAAAGTTTTCTTTCTGGGGGATAGATTTAAAATAATCTTCATATTTTTTAATCAAATTGTTACCAGCCAGTTCGGTCAGATTCGGTTACATTTTAAAAATTAAAAAAAAAACCAACTTGTGTCTCGGTTGTTATTTTTACGAAAAATACAAGAGGACTGACAACTCCATACAAAAACTACTATCTCGCCCGCTAACCATATAATGAATGGGTAGTTAGGCTGACGGTTTCCACGAAAAATCAAAAGATGGCGCTTTCTTGTTCGTAAAAACGCTGATACCGCCATCTTTCAAAGTACTTCTTCACCGACAAGAGCGTCGCTCTTAAATTCAAATGAAATTTTATATATTGGCGAATGATATCAGTATCAAAGACCAAATTGGCTATAAAAAATTACCTCGAATAAAATTTACAGTCAGCAGCGTTTACACATTACACGCTTTTATTAGGTAATTTTTTTTTTGCTGACTGTATCTTAATAAAAACTCGGGTACTTAGTTAAACATACAAGTAGGTATTTCAGAGATCCCAAAGTAAAGACATATGATTATAACACATGACAAGTCATTACTAGTTAACAATCACTTATAATAATTTGAATAAATATTTAATTGCTGTTTTACTAACAATAAAGGTGTAAATGAATAACACACTAAAGGCCCATTTACACATAAGATTACAAGAAACTTGTTCTTGCCTATTGTATACAATTCAATAAAAGATGACTTTCATGGTGTAACTGAAATTTCAACCACACAAAACACTTACTGCTTCAATTAAATTGTATACAATAGGCAAGAAACTTCACCGTGTAAATGGGCCTTAATATTGGAAGACAAATAAAAATACTGACAGGCAGGCCCGGATCTAGGGGAGGGCAAACCGAGGCACCTGCCCCGATCCGAGCGCCAGTTTCAGGGTCCAAAATCGTTGAATATTTGCACTCCCTCCTTCCGCTCACCATCCCCGTGGCCCACCCGGTGATGCGGCGGTTGGTAAGAGGAGGCAAAGTTAAAGACCCCTATTTGCACTCCCCCGTCGCCTAAATAACTGGTCGTGGGGTGACAAATTTAGATTTGCCCCACAACACAAGTCGAGACTCCTATTTGCACTGAGGGCGCCTTTATATAGATATTTATATTTTGCCCATTGAGATGAGCAACTTTGATCATCTATTGTAAGTCCCTTATTTCATTTTATTATGATTTTGATAAAATTAAAATCTTAAACGAAATGTAAAACAAATACATACAATTTGTGTAATTTCCAGTAATTTACCTACAAGTTATATAAATCTTAAAGTCATTGGCGGGAATTTCGCTCACTCACTATAATAATAATGGCTAGTTTGAAATAATTTATAATACTGGGTAACTAGTTTCATAAATGAGATTCTCATCTGTAAAAGCAAAATATATTACTTTAAAAAAAAAAGAGTATATTCATGAGAGTTTGTTTGTAATTATTGAACTAGAACGTTCGAGTTAGGTGACCAAACGTTCATCTTACGTGGCTTCTAAAAAAAGTCCGAAACGCATCTTAATAAATAAATAGGTACATAAGGACAAATCACACTGATTGAGCTAGCCTCAACTAAGTTTAAACTTGTGTTATGGGATACTAACTCAACGGGGTGTGACGCAAATCGTCCCATTCGCAACTTGTCCTATTCGCAGTTTGTCCCATTCGCAGGTCATCCCATTTGTATTTTACAATCCGTTGGGGACAGGTATCTTTTTTATCATTATGGACGAGTTGTGAATGGGACGAGCTGCGAATGGGATGAGTTACGAATGTGTGACGAGTTGCGAATGGGACGATTTGCAATCTTACACGAAATCGCAATTTTTAGGCAAGTTAGGCATTCCTCCTACGTTAGACAGAAAGCTTAAGGGTTGGATCTCATCTGTCAGCACGGAACAGCACTTTCCTATGCTGCTATCCTTTTCTTTCGCTCAGAATCGTCATTTGCTACCGCGCAGCAAGTGCTGTTCCGTGCTGATAGATGAGATCCAACCCTAACTAATAAAACGTTATTATCAAATCTTATTGCATACAATTGATTTATCTATTATCCTTAGTTTTGTTTATCGCTACGACAGTAGAATAAAAACATCAACACATGAGGGTTTTGCAAAGAACCTAAAACTAGTTGGCAGCGTGGTATAATAACATTAGGTATTATTTTCCCGCGATGGCTTAAGACTACGTCACAAATGTAACTTTAAGTGTTACCATACCACTGATTGTTCTTTTCAGTAATTTTAAGGACTTTCTCAATTAGTCAATGAACAAAAATAAAATACGGTCTAACCAGGCCTGTGTCACTCCCCGTTTAGGTATCGAAAATGTACCTACATTATTACTAAGCGCGCAGGCGGCCCCTCCGGGTGGTAAATTCAGTTATACGAATCGTTTGTCCAGAGTATTTATGATAGATTAACAAAAAATATTTATAAGGCAAGTGTGAAAGGAAGAGCGGGACAGGGTCGACCTCGGCGAACGTTCTGCGATCAGATTGCAGACGTTCTGAAAAAGGGAGAGGTAAGAAGTACCCATAACCGAAGGGCATGTATGAAGAGGCTGATGAGTGTAGGTGAAGCGAAAGATGTCTGTCAGGATCGTAGTAAGTGGAGGTCCATAGTCTCTGCCTACCCCTGTGGAAAACAGGCGTGATAGTATGTATGTATGTTTGTCCAGAGTAATAAGAATGAAATTGGCTTGCAATGGATGTCTAGGTATCTATACGAAAAGGTGCTGAGTTCTGACGTGAGCTAAATTAAACCATATCGCTAGCAACATAGAGTAGATATTTCTTTGAATTTCTTTGCTGAATGAGACTTCTGTTCGTTAGTATTATTTATTTTGTGGTATATCGTGTGATTCATATGTTTAATTTTTAATAAATTAATATGTAGGTATTGAATTATTAGTTCATAATTGGTTTGTTAAGTAAATAAATGCATTTTGCTCATGTAATTGAATCACACACAATATCAACACTCCCAACTGATGACGTATTCTTGGGCCAATTACGTGACCTAGCTGTCACGGGAAGCGAATACCTTGTCTTAGTATACCATGGTTTAGCACCTGAGACGTCAGGAGTTTAGGACCTCTACTAACACAACATTCGTCCGATAGTATCGGCCTATTTCAATGTCAATCTAAAAGAGACTCTATCATCATTACTCATCTACGTCCTTACATATCTACGTGTCCCGCCTGCATTACTCTACGAAGAGTGAAGACCTGGTGGAGTACATACGAGTCAAGACAAGCTCATCTTGAGAATCGTAAAGTTGGAATCGCGTCACAACGTGAATTTTAATTCATACGTGGTGCGTGTCCCAGCCGCACAGCTGGAGACCTTCACTCAAGAAGAATTCTGGCCGAGAGGTGTCGGCTACAGGACACCTCAACATCGTGCAGTGCGTCACAGACTTTACGTACAAAATAGTGCTAGTTTTAATTTCTATATTATATGTATGTTAGTCTATAAGGTATATGTAAATATCGGCCTATAATGTAAATGTTCATTTCGTTGCCTGAAATAAATGGTGGGAATAACTTGGTTTGGGCTATGTGGATGGGATGATAGTGGACCGGATAACTGGGTTATGGAGTGAGATACGGACATCTACCTAAAAATCTCTCACAACAATTTTAGCCTGGTAGATGGTGACTTGCTGCTCGTTGGCTGTGTTATTATTATTATTATTAAGCAGCCCTCGATGTTGCGTGACACTGCAACGCGGATAAATAATGCCGCTTTTTGAAGTAAAGAGCTGATGTCCAAAACCCTTTAAACTGCTGATTGCAAGTAGCTAGAGTCGAACGTTGTTACTTACATATGCTTTAAATTAATGAAAAAAATTCGACAGGGTGATTCGAAGTCGCGACGGCTCATTTAATTAAGCTATCAAGGTACAGACGTGAGACACGGTGGGTTCGAAACTGTCATTGCAATTTTTTTGTTATATATTTTCAATTTACATACAGGTTGACTTTTTATCCACCTGCAAAATTTTTGGAGCAAGTTCAGTCCATGATACTGAACTACTTTCTATAAAAAAAGTTATTAAAAATCTATAAAATTTTTCGTCCTCCCATACAAAATCCGTTTGGTTGAGCGTTGATTCGTATGGGAGGTCGAAAATTTTTATCAATTTTTAATAAAAAAAATTATAGAAAGTTGTTCAGTATCATGGACTGAACTTGCTCCAAAAATTTAGCAGGTGCATAAAAAGTCAGCCTGTATAGAGTAAAGAAGTTCTTAAGACGATACACGGTGTCCAGTGCTGCCCCCATTTGTAATCAATTATTTGTAAGGAAACGGAGATATCATTTAAAATTTTGAGCTAGTAAAACCTAGATAACCCTGCAAACTATTTTATGAACCACTGTTTACAGTTTAAATTGAGAATGTTAAGCTTTAGTTTGCATTTTTGCCAAAGTGGCCGTTTTTAACAAAAATGGAAATTAAAGCTTAACTTTTCATTTAAAATTTTTCTACTACCAAGTCCTAGATAACCCTTCAAAGTATTTTATGAACTACTGTTTACAGTTTAAAGTGAGAACGTTAAGCTTTACTACGCAGATTTGCGAAAAACGGCCACTTTTGGCCAAATGTGCGTAGTAAAGCTTAACGTTCTCACTTTAAACTGTAAACAGTGGTTCATAAAATAGTTTGAAGGGTTATCTAGGTTTTACTATCTCAAAATTTTAAATGATATCTCCGATTCCTTACAAATAATTTATTTCAAATGGGGGCAGCACTGGACTCCGTGTTTCGTCTTAACCTTCCATAGGTCTCTATTGGACGCTATGGACCTGACGTTGCTGACGTTTCAGTGCTGCCACCTGGTATGCATTTCGGAAAACCCTCATTAACAGACTAACATTAAATTATAACACACTACCACACGAGAGTATTAACCAACGATTATGCATTCACTTATTATTCTTTTACTATTCTTGTCTTTCCTCATTAAGGCCGTGCCTGAATTTTCCGGGGTCCAGTGCTGCCCCCATTTAAAATAAAACATTTCAAAGAAAACGGACACACCATTTAAAATTTTGCTACTACCAAGTCCTAGATAACCCTTCAAAGTATTTTATGAACTACTGTTTACAGTTTATAATGAGAACGTTAAGCTTTACTACGCACATTTGGCCAAAAGTGGCCGTTTTTCGCAAATCTGCGTAGTAAAGCTTAACGTTCTCACTTTAAACTGTAAACAGTAGTTCATAAAATACTTTGAAGGGTTATCTAGGACTTGGTAGTAGAAAAATTTTAAATGATGTCTCCGTTTTCTTTGAAATTATTTATTTTAAATGGGGCTACACTGTACTCCAGAAAATTCAGGAACCGCCTTAAATTCCACGGAGAATAACACGAGAGGCCAAAGACATTTTTACTTAACAAGCTTTTATACAGCAATTCCTGTAATTTTATCATCATCCTGCGTAAACTCGCCAGTTAGAAAATTATATCTTTTAATTGATCTTATGTAATATGACTGTAGTTAAAATATATATCTGTTGATATGTTACCAAAATATCAATCGCCAGTACTATGCCAACTTTAGTTATTATGTAATTCTAGTATTACTTAAACTTTCGCGGGTTAACATATTATTATTATAGCATGGCACTTAGCACGATCATATAAAAGCCTAGATCCGAGGCTGGCTCTTAGTCTATATAAAAACGAGAACGGGATTATATTTTGATGTACGATAGCTGCAAATCCCATTGCTAACATCAGTGCGGCTTGGGACGTCTTCGTGTAGGCGTCGCGAGTTACATTCGCCCTGAGGAAGACGTTTGTCATAAAGCAATAATAGCTGCAAATTGGTTTCTCGTTTTAAGTTGAAACCAATTTTAAACATTGGTTTAAAATTGGTTTTAATTTAAATTTAGACTAGGTTTTATTCTAAGGTTTAGTTTGTAGTTTAATTTCAATTGTATAAACTAGTTTTATAACCAATAACTTATAAATTAAATAATCGTGCTAAGTTCCATTCATAAACGTGCTAACTTTTGACCACTTAAATCACAATACAAATTTTGGAGCAACTTTAGCCTATGATAAGTGTAAATGGGTTTTAAGAATCCCCTTACCCTAGACTGTCTCATACAATCGTAGTCTACGTTTTATTTTGAAACGACATGTCAGATTTCGGTAAAAAAATCGTCAAGTTCGTCCATGGTATCATAGACTTGCTCCAAAAATGTGGCTAGCAGTTGAAAGTCAGCTCATATTTTATTGTGATAATAATTAAATCTATGTATTCTATGATGACATTGCTTGTGAGTAGGCTTGTTTTACTATATCTAGGTTCTAAAAGCTAAACTGTACTGCACGAGTATTATTGTAAAAGGCTTGAATGTGGTCATGATAAGGCTTACTCTTAAATTTTATGTTAATTTACGATTAAAATTAACAAGAGTTAAAATAATTTGTGACGCGAAATTACTGCTTATTGTAAAAATAGATTGTAAAAAAATCTATAACATATAACTTTAATAAATTATAGTAAATGTAGCTGTCATGCTTTTCAAAATGTCATGATATATTTTATTGCATTCTTATGACTATATGTATATGTCTAATATAGATGTTATACTTATTAAATAATTATTCTTTCCTAATGGAATGTATTTTATCATAAGCGTATGCATATAGCATTACAATACTCGGTAAAATATGTATAATGAAAATATATAATAAAAAATAGCAATGTGGGATTTGAACCTACGCCTCTTACCTCTGTACGACGTGATAAAACGTTAGCTTAGTTGATCGAGCACGGTATATTATCAGGTCGTGGATTTAAATCCCAATCGTGGCGAATGTTTTTATTACATATTTTAAAAATGTACATTTTGATTTTTAGACTTGGCAAAAATATTTCGTTCTTTGACACGCTAAATTGTACCACAATCCCTTGTTATATTTTCTGGTATTTAATTTTTACTGTATTTTTATATACATACTTACTGATAGAGTGGCTATAAGAGTGGAGCGGGGTCAATGTACCAATCTAATTGACTGCAGTTAGATTTATCTTTTTATTTAGTTAAATTAATTTATTTTATTTTACCGCTTAGTGACGTTTTTATTGTATGTACTCGTTTTGGTACTGAATAAAACTAAATATTGCTATATATATATTTTTTTATACCATTTAGTGCTTAACAAATTAGATATTTATATGTTATAAAAACAAAAACATTGCATGCCGTTGTGGCAGCCTTTCAAGCCATGTGTTGTGTATATGGATCGAGTAATTATAGGAAAATATATTGTAGTAAAAGTTAATCATTTTAATAAGTACATTGACCTCATATCCACCGATTACATCCTATCTCTGAATCAAACAAATAAACCTTAAAAATCTGTAATTTTTTGTGACAAAATGCATCGATATGGATTTTTATAATTTTATACAAAAAGTAGCGACGTCAATTTCTGGTTTTTTTATCAGTATAACTTCACCAAATCACACTTTCTGAATAAAATGCTTGATTTACTGACAAAAGCATCAAAATAACTATACAACGTGGAAGGGAAGGGACCCGTAATAAATCGAACCACAGTCTCTACGAGATCATTAAGTATAGTATAACAACATTAAATTACAGCCAAAAAATTAAAAATAAATTGGGCATTTCCGAACAAAAGTGTGCAGTCGCCCGGACAATTTGTATGGGATTGCCGAATTTTTTTTTTGTTTTTTGACTGTTAATTTAATTTTATTATACTTTAGTGATCTAGTATAGCCCGTGGTTCGATTTACTACGAGTATGTCCCTTCCACGTTGTATAGTGTGCCAAAAAATTTGAGGAGTTCCCTCGATTTCTCCAGGATTCCATCATCAGATCTTGACCTGGTGGCAATGGGACCAACTTGAATGTGGTATACATTCAAGTTGGTCCCATTGTCACCATTCAAATAAAAAAAAACTAAATCGGTTCAAAAACAAAGAGGAGTTATTGGCGAACATACATAAAATAATAACATAATTAAATTTTTAACAAAAAAAACAACCGACTACAATTTTTTTTAGGAGTTTCATCCATATCTCCAAAGTTCTTCATCATATCTTCACCAAATTAAAATGGGACCAATTTGGTAGTAAAGGCTTTCAAATAAAAAAAGAATCATCAAAATCGATTCACAATTTGCGAAGATATCGCGTAACAAACATACATTAAAAAAAACATACAATCGAATTGATAACCTCCTACTTTTTTGGAATCGGTTAAAATATACAATATACATTCAAATTGAGAAACTTAATTCGTTTTTTGATGTCGCTTATAATGCATTTAATTCGCTTAAAAATAATTTAGCTAAACCTTATTATTCCAAATAATTCATATTTTTAACACAATCCACTGTTTTTGCACACGAATAAATGCGAAATTCTTTGGTGATCATAAAAATGAGTTGTCTCAAATGTCAGACAACTTATTGAGTACAATATAAGACGTCAAATAGTGTAACGTAGGCAATACATATAACATTATATATATAATACTATTACAAGTTTATAATCATATAATTATAATATATAACCTATCAACATTTCCACAGCGACCTGATCACTTCATGTACCTTTATAATAATGATATTACTAATTAGGCAGTAAACTTTCTTCCGTGCTCATTGTTTAATTTATAACATTTTTAAGGGCGGATTCAGTCCATGGACTTTTAAAATAACGATATAGGTACCCATATTCCTTGGGGAAAGGTGTTTAGTATCATGGACTGAATCTTATTTAAATAATTTCAATATAACATAGTTTTCAGTATAGGATAACGTTTTACGAAAGCACTTCAAAGAGAGCGCGTTTCGTACTGCCTATGATTTATTTTATCAATTAAGCGTAATAATGATTGATACTTAAGGTGAAGATATAGGCAAATGGCCTTGAAGTGGCGCCCTCATTTGAAATAAATTGCTAACTCGTAAATATGGTGATAATTTCCATATTGCTCTTCGTCATGCACTAGATAGCCCTTAAAATTATTTTATGAACCACCGTTGAAAGTATTTACATTAGTCCGTCTAGCTTTAAAACTTGCCTCCGCCAAAAATGGCCACGGCAAGTTTTAAAGCTTGACAGATCACCAATAATAGTTTCAACGGCAGTTCATAAAATAATTTAAAGGGCTATCTAGTGCATGACGAAGAGCAATATGGAAATTATCACCATATTTACGAGTTAGCAATTTATTTCACACTTCAAGGCCATTTGCCTATATCTTCACCTTAAATGATTGATTTTCTTGAATTTATCTTCTCTTTCAATTAAGAAACAGTTTAATATACTGAAACTATTTTAAAGTGTAGTCCATGTCACTGAACAACTTTTTTCAAGGACCATATACAGGGTTATTTTTAATTAACCGGCAACCTTTTTGGAGCAAGTTCAGTCCGTGATACTGAACCACTTTTCATAAAAACAATTATCGAAAAACGAAAACAAAATTTCGTCCTCCCATACGAAATCCATTTGGTTGAGCGCCGATTAGTATGGAAAGTCCAATATTTTTTTTCGCTTTTCAATAATTGTTTTTATGAAAAGTGGTTCAGTATCACGGACTGAACTTGCTCCAAAAAGGTTGTCAGTTAATTAAAAATAACCCTGTATATCGAAATATGAAAAATAATTTTTGTACTCCCATATAAGTTGACCGATCAGCTGAATAAGTATGGAACGCAAAGAAATATTTTTCATATTTCGATATATGTTCCTTGGGGAAGTTGTTCAGTATCGTGGACTGAAATCAGCCTTAATTTAGTTTCAGTGTGTTTTGTGAGACGTTACATACAATTTAAATGTTCATTGATCAATGAAGTTTATGAAAAAACATTGCCAGATTGGCATGGTAATTTCTACTAAGTATTTTTCTTTTCAAGCCGTCGTCACCACACGTAACTTAAAGGAATTTCTACCTTATCCGCTTGGTTTGACGGTTTAAAACCTGGTTTCTGGCGATGGTAGCTGTCGGACGGCGACTACTGCCAGCCTTTTCATGGCAATTATACCTTATACACCTGGTTTTAAGATTTCTTTTTCAACAAAGAACTAAGCTGTCGACTTCACACAGTAGTAGAGGAATTTGTACCTTATCCGCTCAGCATTAAGGTTCAAAACCTGGTCTCTGGCGACTGCGGCGAGCGCGGCTGTCGCACGGCGACCCCGGCCAGCCTTTGACAGACAGCTTCGAGTTGTGCGTCCAGCATTAGCGATGCTATTTGATCGTCTGTTAGCATTTCCACGCTGGAACAACATGTTAACATTATTAAAAGTGGGTTGTTGCCGTGTGGTTCCCAGTAGAGTAGAATAGGACTACACCAAGTCTTCCCGTGGATGTCATAGAAGGAGAATTAGGAAGCACAAGTTAAAAAGCTTTTAAACATCAATGAGACCTCTCCAATCCGTCTGGCCAGCGTGAAGTGAAGGCCAAATCCTCTGACTGCTCTGGCTAATATGTGGCTCTGGTAGTACAGAGAGGGTCGTGCTCCTGCAGTGGAGACTAGAAAGATCTGGTGATGATGATGATGATGGTATTGAGGATCAAATTTTTTTATTTTTTATTTTGCATTTCTGAAACACCCTGTATAAAATACCTAATGATTGTATACATCGTGTTAATTAAAGAACCTCTCAGATGAGGTACCATCTGAGAGGTTTTGCGTTCTTTAATTAACACGATGTATGTGTGTATTTTTATTTGAGAAATAAAGGTTATTCTATTCTAAAAAGTATAATAAGATTAGCCAATGACAAGAGTATCACATAAATATGTTACCTGGCAAGACTGTCAGTGTCAGAGTATCTCTCGTCGGAAGCCGAAGATGCATCTCCGTGGTGCGGGGAGCGCCTGTCGCGGGGGGAGGCGGCGCGGCGCGGGGAGCGCGGCGCCGACGACGAGCCGCGCCGCTCGCCGAACAGCGACAGCCCTGGGGCACACAATTAATAGTATTTCATACAGACCGGAACCTCCCAAGGTCCCGCACAATATGTAGCCGTGTGGTTCCCGGCAGAGTAAATAGGACCACTCAGTCTTCTCGCGGATGTCGTAGAAGATGACTTAGGAAACACAAGCTGAACAAAGCTTATGAACATCAATGAGACCTCTCCAACCCGTCTGGCCAGCGTGGAGAGTGTAATCCGAAGGCTTTTGTAGTACAGAGAGGGTCGTGCTCCTGCAGTGGAGACTAAAAAAGAACTGATGATGATGACGAATATGCGTCCCCGTTCCCCGTCCCCGCACCTCTTTTCCCTCTCCCCTGTTCTCGCCTTGTGAAGGGGCGTGAGCAGGCGAACACACACGCATTGAAGTGTAGTGTAGGCATAAGTGATACTCCGCTTCTATGAAGTGCCATACCTGTGCCTGAGGATACAAGTTTTTTTTAAATGTGTAAGTGGCAACACTATTACCTCCATCATAGCGCGTTCCAGGTTATCGCCCAGTCAAGCCCGGGGTGCGCTTTCCCGCTTTTTCTTCTTCAAATATAATTTGCAAGTCAATGTTCACCCAAGGATGCCAAAGACCTTTCGAAGTGGAGAAGAAATAGCCGGAACAGTTTAAATCATTTAGTTTTACGATCAGCGCCCTGTCTGACGTCAATCCTTTTTGCGAATGCATTTGTGCGAAAAGTTTTACAATCGGCTACCGCCCGACGTCAATCCTTGCGACTGCAGTTGTAGCACGAGATATTTGTGCTTATTTTGTCGCCTTTTACAACATCCACAAGAAGAGATGGAGTAGTCCTACACGGCAGTAAGTGGACAACTCCGGTGTCAGATTTTTAAGCCGCTTAAAGGCATCTGACACTGCCATGCAATAATGAGAGCCGGGATCAACGGCTTAACGTGCCTTCTGAAGCACGGAAGAGCTCGATATTTCTTTTGCCACTTGTGCTCCAAATTCAGTTACCACGCCAGGCTGTCTGTTGGATAATAGCATCCTGAAAACTCACCCTGAAACATTTCCTTCATCTTCTCCCCCGTATCATGCAGTAAGGCATCCAAGCTTTGTCTCCTCCCCTTCTCCAATTCCGCCCTGAGAGCAGCATTCCGGTCCACAGATCTGATGATGCGTCTGGGAGAGGCTGCAGAGACTTTGGATTCTAGAGGACTCGGTGGTGAAGATTTGTCGGGAGTCGATCGTGGACGGAGGGAACACTTTTCGAAGCTAACCTGAAAGTTTTAGGTACATTAATTGGCTTGTCAAGTAATTAAAAATAAACTGATTTTTTTCAAAATCAAAATCAA
Organism: Acrobasis repandana; assembly: GCA_963576875.1. NCBI lineage: Eukaryota > Metazoa > Arthropoda > Insecta > Lepidoptera > Pyralidae > Acrobasis > Acrobasis repandana. Next base: position 10,534,841 of record OY756238.1, read on the forward strand.
TTATTTATTCAGTAATTAGGCCTTTGCAGTCACTTTTACACGTCAATAATTATAGTGTACATTATGTATGTAATGTTTATTGATATTTAAATTTATTTATTTTTGTTCAAAAGCTACCGATGCCGATAGTTTCGCAACGACCACTGCTGAGAAGAAACGCCGAAAGAAACTCATTTATACAGTATTGAATTGATTGCACAGTAATGATTTGCAGAACATATCGAGAAATAGCCTCTAGGAGTAGCTTTCTTTAATCAGATTTTAATATAAGGGCTTTATATGCGAAAATCCCAATGACCTTTATTTTCAAGCAAGGTCAAGCTTATTTAAGGATGTGACGTTACGATGAAGATTTTGTTGTAATGTTGGCTATTTACCCCTTCGGTGTCTACTGTCACCTCAGACTGTCACTCTCACAGACCTACTACTACTGGACCTGCATAGTGCGTGGCCACTTTAGTACATCTTTTTCTATCGTTACTAACTTCAACTTAAGTTCAAATAAAACCCTAAATCACCTTTTAAATGATAAAATCCCTAAAATTAATAACTTTCTTCGATCGTTTTGTGGTTTGTTTGGCCCTGATTTTGACAGTAGGCCAGCTTATAGCAGCCACGCCGATAAAGACAAAAAAAACATATGAGCGTTTCTTTCACACTCACGTTGTACTTTATTTGACAGTGTCTTTCTAACAATATCGTTGCAAGTCTAGTAGTAGTAGGTCTGTGGCTCAGAACTATTATATACCATATCTCTGGTCTGTGGTCACTCACTGCGGTTCTGTCACTGTCATCTACATTTTGCTGGAGATCAATTTTTGAACGCAGGAGTCAGCGAAAAACAAAATGTAGTTTTGAGTTTCGTTGACAGCGTGCCATGCCACGATACAGGGGGGATAGTAAAGGCGGTATGTTAATCTTTTTTTATACAATTTTGTAATAATAGTAATTCTGATTCCAACATTTATACATAAATACTTACTTCTTCCGGACTGGAGTAATCCAAGTCGATTTCGGTCCACGTGTCGTTGTCCTGCCCGGGCCGGCCCGCGTCCGCCGTCCGCCGCAGCCACTCCCGGATGCTGGCGTCTGCACTGTGGTCACACAGCTCCTCTAGTTTGTCGCTGGTCGTGGTGTTAGTGTCGCTGGCCGTATCCGTGATGGTAGACGCGATATCTGTTGGCGTGGCCGTCCCTATTGTAAAGTTTAGGGGAAGTTGATTGTAAGTAAAACTTATAGAATAATGGTGCGGCATGTGTGGTTTAAATTATATTAATATAAATTTATCTAGTCATGCGGTTTAATATCTAAAAATTTAGTCAATAGACCGGCGAACTATATTTAGAAGAGTAATTTCAACTAAGAAAAGTACATTTATCCAGTTATTGCAAGCACAGTAGGCAGCAATTGGGTAGTATCCAGGATCAAAAATATGATACGAGAATAAAACGTCACAAAATAATATCACTTCTCATTCATCATATCCATTTTGAACGTAATTTTAGATTTATTAATGCAGAAAAACTGATATTAGGAGCGCTATTTGACTCCAAAGAACAAGGACGTCACGCCGTGCGTTTTTCATAGAAATCCCATAGGAAATATTTGTTTTGACGTTTAGAAAAAAAGTAACTGTTTTGACTTGTTGGCAACTAGCGGACTGCCAATATTACATGGTCTAACAAAATATACTGAAACTATTTTAAGGGTGGATTCAGTCCAAGATACTGAACAACTTTCCCCAAGGAACATATATCGAAATGTAAAAAATAATTTTTGGCCTCCCATACAAGTTGATCGATCAGCTGATCCAAGTTTGTTTGAAAATTAAAAAAATATTTTTCATATTTCGATATATGTTCCCTGGGGAAAGTTGTTCAGTATCATGGACTGAATTCACCCTTAAAATAGTTTCAGTATAATTTGTTAGACGTTATATATATATATATATATTTAAAATATACTTTCATTTGGTACCCACTCGGTATGATTCGACTTATTTTTTAGTTCATTACTTTATGGCCTGTAGAGGGCACCACACTGGCTTTACTGTGACGTCACATAGCCTGTAACCAGCGAACCAGCGAACAGCCAAGACGATTCCGACGATACCTCATTTGTCAAGGTATCATGGATATCTTTGAAGATACGAGCGAAACAGATCAACATACATACATGGCATACATACTTTATTCAGGGCATTTTGCCAGTCCTTTTATACTTGCAGCCTGTGGGTCAAATATACGCAAAGGGCCTATAATGTATTGCGGGTCCAGGACAATAACTCTTTCAGAACGCTAATGAGACTGCCTCGTTTCTTTAGCGCGTCCGGGATGTTTGCTACCGCACGTGTAGACAGCTTTGCGGCCATTATAAGAAAAAGAACTGCGTCCTTGAAGCGGCGTATACGGGGCAGTCTCAACAGCTATATGAAACTCATAGCAGATAGGATGGATTTTGACGGTGTATTGATGAGGCATTGGACTCAGATTCATACAAATGGATCCGTCTCCCATGTCTGATCAAACATAATAAATTGTGTAAAGAATGTACACTTATATGGACCTTTGTCTGAAATAAAGTTATTATTATTCTCTTTATTCATTTATTGACTTAGCTTAGGTTTTTATAAAATATTTATAAAAAGTAAAATATAAAACATGCTACAAAAATATATATACATTATAAAAACCTAACCTAGCTACCCGTTGGCAACGGGGCAAGGCCCAAGCTACCGGCGGTTAGGGCCGCAGAGAGAGAAACCTCCGGACACTACGTGCCGTGTCCAGGAGTACTGCCTTCTGAATCTGACCATTGATCCAGCCATCTAGCGAGAGAGTCTTAAGATGTTGGTCAAGACTCTTCGCTATAAGCCTGTTCGCCGATACGACTATCGGGAAAATGATCGTCGAATCCACATCCCACATAGCAGTCACCTCGTGGGCCAAGTCAAGGTACTTGCTAAGCTTGTCCTTCTCGGCCTTCACGAGGTTCTCGTCATGTGGGACGGTGATCTCGTCAGGTCGACGAGCACTGCCTGGCGCATCAATCGATCTGTCAGCACGATATCAGGCTTATTGGCGACAATAGTCCTGTCCGTGATGACAGATGGATCCCAATAGAGCGTGGCACGACCATCTTCGAGAACTGACGCCGGTGAGTACTTATAGTACGGTACCTCTGATTCTACCAGCCCATATCGAAGAGCAAGCTGCTGGTGAATAATTCTGGCTACAAGGTTATGTCTGTGCAAGTACTCGCCATTAGCCAGATGAGAACAACCGGAGATTATATGCCTGATCGACTCTCCGGGACGTCGACATGCTCGACAGACGTCAACCGTACCATCTTTCAGGATATATCTCAGATAGTTGTTTGTCATCATGACTTCGTCTGCAATTGCACAGGCAAAACCTTCGGTTTCCCCAAAGAGGTCACCGAAACGTAACCAGTTCACCGATGCGAGCTGATCGACATCAGGCCCTGTTAAGGCCCGATAGAACCGCCCGTGGAGCTCCTTGCTCTTCCATACGTTCTTGCGATCCTCGGTACTTAGCACCGTTGGTTTGCGCCAGTTCTCTTTTGCCAAGGAGAGCGGCGTGAGGCCTTTGTCTACTGCTACAACATCACGATGCAACTCACACTCATTGTTAAGGAAATATTCCCTAAGGCTGCACACCTCACGGTTGTGAAGATTCTTGGCGTTTAAAAAGCCACGACCTCCACATTTCCGTGGGATGTACAGTCCATAACAGATGAGCGTGGCTGTAGCATACGACGTGTTGTGAGTAGTAGGCGGACCTTCTTATCTAGGGCATCCAGCTCAGTCTGAGTCCACCTAAGTATGCCAAAGGAGTAAATGAGTAGGGGCATCACCCAAGCGTTGAAGGCACGGGTCTTATTGCCACCTGACAAGAGACTTTTTATTATTATTATTATTATAGCGGCGAAAGACATAACCCTCCTTTTGCCTTCGCTGTAGATGGGTAAAAATATGACGATAAATTAAAAAGTAATTTAAATTTCTCACCATTTCTCGCGGACTGCCGTCTCGACCGATGCTTGTGTATCTCATCTGATATTCTCTCTAAATTCCTCAATGCTGATGAGTATTGCTGCTTCACCTCCGTCACTTGTTCCTCTAGGGTTTGAATGCGGGCTTTCTGGTTTTCTAGGGCCGCGTTTATTCGTGCTTTTTCTTCGAAGTAGGGCCTGAAAGGGTGAATGTTATGTATCCGGCTCGAAGGACCAACCACCACTTTTGTATTCAAACTTTCAGTTTTATAATGTCACCGCTACATTTCTTATTTAAAAAAAAGAAGTAAAGCTTTAAGAAAACTTTTTTATTTAATTTTATTCATTCATTTCCAGTCAACACGTCTCCCGCTGCTTGGCAAAGGCAGCCCTCCAGTTTTATTTAAGTAATATTTTTTTTTTTACGAATACTGGAAGAGTTCTTTATGACGCACTGGGTTGAAAAAAGTGCCATTTATATGCCTTAATAGGTGTTGATGAATATTTGTTTAGAATAAAACAGCAAAAAATTACAAAAGTTAAATGTTGATCGGGTCAGAAAATAATTAGACATCAGACATAAATCACATAAACATACGTTTTATTTTTATTAAACTGTTTATTAAACATAAAAGTATCATGCAAAAAATAAAGAAGGCATGCAAAAAAAAGGCATGCACAGATAAAATAAAAGAAAATCAGTACCAAACGTGGGGTCAGCCGGCGGCGTGCGAAGATAGGAAGCAGTTCTTGCTTACCGAGCGGGTGCGTTCTACCTTTTAGTGTACAGTCAAATTAATTATTAGTTTTCTATTAGAAAATTTATTGAGCAAAGAAGTAAAGACAGATTCCATTCAAATAATTTAAACAAGGCGCCATTTATTCTTTACGTAATATGATTTAGGAGGGACATAGACTATGGGTAAACCATGTCTTATTATTTCTTAAAAGGAGGAGTTTTTTTTCGGTGTTTTTTCTCAGCAGTGGTCGTTGCAAAACGCTAGTATCGGTAGCTTTTCTTTAAATACGAGTAGTAAATATTTTCATTTGAATAAACATAACATTAGACGACCTCTGTGACCTAGTGGTCATCATGTCAGGCTGTCACACCGGAGGTTCCGGGTTCGATCCCCGGTCAGGTCAAGATGGAAAATTATCTTTTTCAGATTGACCTGGGTCTTGGATGTTTATCTATATTAGTATTTGATATATAATACTCGTATAGAACCGTTGAGGTGGTATCCCATAACACAAGTCTCGAACTTACTTCGGGGCGAGCTCAATCTGTGTGATTTGTCATAACAAAAATAATTTACGCATAATGTATACTTATAAAACTTACTAGCTGTTCCCGCGACTTCGTTCGCGTGGTTGTCGGAACGTAATGTTATATAGCCTAAAGCCTTCCTCTATAAATGGACTACCCAACAAAAAAAGAATTTTTCAAATCGGACCATTAGTTCCTGAGATTAGCGCGTTTAAACAAACAAACTCTTCCGCTTTATAATATTAGTATAGATTGACGCGTAAAAGTACCTAATTACTAAATAAACAGTTGAATTTTGAGTTAATGGTTTTAACGTTAGATCAGAAAAAGTTAAGATTATAGCACAGAATATGATACTAATACTCCGTACAGAAGTCTAACTCAGCAAAGAAATATCTACTCAATGTGGTTAGCGATATGGTTTAATTTAGCTCACGTCAGAACTCAGCACCTTTTCGTTTAGATACTTAGACATCCGTTGCAGGTCAATTTCATTCTTATTACTCTGGACAAACGATTCGTTCTCCGAGTGGCCGCCGCGCGCTTAGTAATCATGTAGGTATATTTTCGATACCTAAACGGGGAATGACAGTCAGGCCTGATTATACTAAAAAAGCGAGTTCGTCCACGCGAATACAAATGCGCGCTCAGATGCGTATATAAATTTAAAACAAATCAAACGCGTTTTTATTTTTTCCTTCAGGTTCTTACGTAATTATTGTTAAAAAGGGGTAGTAGGTAGATACTTATTTTTCTTACAGAGGGGGTAAAGTGGCTAAAATCGTTTTACGTAAGAAATGAATGGCGCTCAAGGGTTAAAAGTTAATATTTGTCAGAGGATTAAAAGTGGGCAACTATGTACAAGACAAGGAAATGTAAAAGGCAACCTACTCTATGTACGTACGTACATACACCTTCCAACTGTAAACATTGGCTAGGTATTTGTAGTTTGTACTAGACATGGGTAACTCCGGATTCGAATATTTAAATGAGCCGATACATCAACAGGAGCCGATACCCGTACTGAATCCCGGTAATCGTTATCGGCTCCCGCGAGTTATTGAGTCCGCACCGATCTTGGTCCCGCTGGGATCCGGCGGCGCCTGTCAGGTCGCGAAACGACGAAATGAAATCAACTCTTTCTCACTAAGTCAAGTTTAACAAGTTATTATTACATATTCTAGTGTTATTCAAAATCTAAATCTAGAAATTGTGAATCACTGTAGTGGCAGGTTGTCAGCCTATCGCCCAAAATTGCATCCACCGAAATCCTTGAGTCCCTTAGTCGTCTCTTTACGAAATTTACGGAAAATAAATGAGTCGATGCTATTCTAATCTAGTATCACACGACAGCAAAAAGGCGGCGTCATAAAAAGTGTTAATACATTTTGTTTGTTTTATAAAAAAAATGTGAAAGTATCACAGAAATAAAGCTTATCCAGTCATACAGAAAGGAGCCATCTAAGGATGAAAAATTCAAATTTAAATTGGCTTTACAATAATGCGCTCAGGTGAATGACTAAAGTTATTTTATTATTTTTCTAATAAAAGTGTTTCTAGCTTCTACAACACCTTTTTCATTTATAGGGTTCCATAGTCCACAAGGAACCCTTATAGTTTCGTCATGTCCGTCTGTCTGTCCGTCCGGGCTCGTACTCCGCCGCTACTGCACCGATTGTCACGAAATTTGGTGAAGAGATAGATATTGAAGTTCCAAAAGTTGGTTTTTAAAATTATGAAAAAATGTTTTTTTTCAGCCATCCCATACGAAGAAAAGTGAATTTAAAAAATTGAATTGGACTTACCCCAACGTGTGGGGTATCGTTGAAAAGGTCTTTTAAAATGCAACAAAAACTGCTTTAAAACTATGTAGATCAAACCCCCCAGTCTTGAGATAATCTAATACAAAGTTAAAATTTGAGGTGTGGGGGACACCTCAAATTTTCATATTTTAATATTTCAAAACCGTAACTTTTGAAATATTACTAAAATAATTCTGAAAAAAATGTGGTATATACCTCAAAGTATGTACGAGTACTTTCAATTAAAACTATAGCGGTCTCGGTATCATAGATAGTTATTTTTTGATACGTCATAAATCGGAAACCGCAATTTACCATTAGAACTTTTATATTATGTTACTTGCTGGTACGGAACCCTTCATGGGCGAGTCCGACTCGCACCCGACTTGTTTTTTAGAAAATTTCTTTAGCTAACAAGTTATAAAATGATGACGTAATCATGGATTCTCCCCCCCAAATAATCCAGATGTATATACAAGCACCCGACCCCCCCCCCCCCCTTCCGGTGATCACGTAATTGTTGAATGATCCCTCGGGAGGAATCGGGAGTTGGGAGTCATTATTATTTTGTATTGAAACCGGTACCAGAAAGGACGTCTGTATTCTGTAGATTCAATAGCGAAACTTACGGACCTCGAAGCTGGAGCCGATAAGGGAGTAGAAATCATTAAGATGAGTCCGTACCGGATGCGGAGTAAGATTCAGTGAGCCGAAACACTCCTCGGAGTCGAGATTACCCATGTCTAGTTTGTACAGTGTTATTCCTAGATTTTTTTTGAAAATGATCACTATCTACTAATAAGCAAAACTACAAAATATACATGTACAAGGTGATTTTAGATTAAGAACTATATTTTATTTCAGTCCATCCTTTTGAACAACTCTCTTCCCAATACGATTTCGAAATACGAAAAACGTTATTCCACTTCCCAGTTACTAGGTGACGTGGCTGCTTACATTTGTAAGAAAATTTTGATATTACATTGGGAAAAGTTGTTCAAAATGATGAACTGAATCACCCCTTAAAATATTTGTCTTAAGTAATTTAAAAGCACTACTTTTTATTATTTTTTACTATTTTTTCATTTTTTACGCACCTGGACTTAGCAATGTGCCTCTTGAGACCGTTCTGCAACTGTTGCACGAGCGCCGTGGCCGCTCGGTGCGCGGCCGCTTTCGTACGCTGCGTCACCGTAGCGTGCGCTCTATCCGACTCAGCCTGTAAATCATCATCATCAGGTCTTTTTTAGTCTCCCTTGCAGGAGCACAACCCTCTCTGCACTACCAGAGCCATATATTAGCCAGAGCAGTCACAGGATTTGGCCTACACTCTCCACGCTGGCCAGACGGGTTGGAGAGGTCTCATTGATGTTAACAAGCTTTGTTTAGCTTGTGTTTCCTAAGGGGCCTTCTACTAACATCCACGGGAAGACTTGGAGTGGTCCCGTTCTTCTCTGCCGGGAACCACTCGGCATGCCTGTAAATCATCATATCAGCCACAGGAAGTCCACTGCTGGACATAGGCCTCCCCCAAGGATTTCCAAAACGACCGATCGGAAGCGGCCTGCATCCAGCGTTTTCCTGCAACCTTGCTCAGGTCGTCTGACCACCTAGCAGGTGGGTGTCCTACGCTGCGCCTGCCGGTACGTGGCCGCCATTCGAGAACCTTTCTGCCCCATCGGCCATCGGTAAATAGTTTCAAACTTGGCCAACTAGTTTGGTATAAAAGTCTGTCTTTCCGACTAGTTTCTGTAAATACAAATTTCTGACTTGGCCAACTGTTTTAAAAGACCGCCTCTCCGACTAGTTTCGGTGTTATGCACTGCGTAGGGCATGGATACCGGTATACCAGTATATCGTAATACCATGTACCGGTAAAATAATTCGGTATTCTGATACTGGTATATCAGGATAAAATACCGTTATTTCGGTATTTCGAAAAAAGTGATCTATATTTGCAGCCGCTGCGACAACGTCGCGTGGGCTCTATCCGATTCAGCCTGTAAATACAAATTTCTAACTTGGCCAACAAGTCCGACCGACTAGTTTTTGTGTTATGCACGGCGACACCATCACTTTAGTTTTAATAAAAGTAACAGTCTTATTTACCTGATTAACCCTATGTGTGGCATGATTGAGCATTTCTTGCCATGCGGGGTCCAACGTAACCCCTCCTTCCGATCCCTCTGCAAGCCTGGCAAGCCCCTGCTCAGCGAGGTATACCATCTCCCTGGCTGCGGCATGGGCGCTATTAGCCTTGTCATATGCAACGGTTGCGGTCTGTAGCTCTTGGGACGTCTGAAATAGTTATGATTTTAAAAATAAAAAGGTTTTTGAGTACTGTATATGACATTTCCGTGTGTTTTTTGTTACTAAATTGACATTTATGCAATTTCATAATTACTGCAATTGCTATAAGGTGCATGTAAGGCTTAGAACAGACAAAATGGAAAAATCCTCACATTATGAGTACACTGAAATTAGGATAATATCACCATTGACTAAAATAGTGTTATGTTGGCTTGGTCGACTAGACTTGGGTGTTATTAATCGGCTTGGAGGACTAGACTCGGTGATATTAGCCAGCTTGGCCGACTAGTCTCGTTAGTCGGCTTTGATGGTTATCCTCGGTTTTATAGTCGTCATAGCCGACTAGTTTCAGATTAGTCGTATTGACCAACTATTCTCGGTATTTATGTACATTAATCAGCTCGGCCGACTAGTTTGTGCTATAAGTCGGCTCAAATGACTAACCCTGTTGTTCTTATGTGGCCGACTATTCAGGGTGTTATTAGTCAGTTAGGAGGACTAGTCTTGGTGATATTAATCAGCTTACTGACTAGCCTCATATTGTTATTAGCTGGCTTGCCCAACTAGTTACAGTGATATTAGTCAGCTTGGCCCATATCCTTGTTATATTAGTCAGCTTGTTATCTTCATTGATAAATTTGAGTAAGGATTTTCTCTTCAGACTGTGTCAAACTAAGCATAAAAAGTTAAGGCTGTACCTAAATTTTCTGGGTGGACCCCAGAAATGCTGCCCCCATTTAAAATAAATAATTTCAAAGAAAACGGAAACATCATTTAAAATGTTGGTACTACCAAGCCCTAGATAACCTTTCAAAGTATTCTATGAACTACTGTTTATAGTTTAAAATGAAAACGTTAAGCTTTACTACGCACATTTGCGAAAAACGGCCACTTTTGGCAAATGTGCGTAGTAAAGCTTAACGTTCTTATTATTAACTGTAAACAGTAGTTCAAAAAATAGTTTGAAGGGTTATCTAAGACTCGGTAGTAGTAAAATTTTAAAAGATCTCTGTTTTCTTTAAAATTATTTATTTTAAATGAGGGCAGCACTGGACCCCGGAAAATTCAGGTACGGCCTAAACTTTAAACTGTACATAAAGAATAAAGTTTAAGAAGTCGCTCACAATATTAGCTCTAAATCTAGCTTCATAATAGGGCCTTGCTTTGTGGACACTGGTGCCAAGTTTCTTGGTAAGCTGCTGAATCCTAAGATGGCCCTCAGCAAGCAGACGGCGGAAGGCCAAGCGGGCCTCGTCTAGTTCTACTTCCAGCCGGTTTATCTCATCTGTGGCTGTGTTCAGTCGCTCCAACTCAATCTAAACAAAAAACACATATTTACTACTGCATAATAAATATTAGTAATTAATTCATACAGTTCAAGCTAGTTTTTCCTAATTCAGTTTCAGTTATAAAAATATTACCACTAAAACATATTAAAATATTTCTTTTTCTCTTTTTCAAATTTTTGCAAGTGGACAGTGTTTATTAAAATTTAAAAATAAAAAACATTCAAATTTTTAATTACAAGTGGCCAGTGCCAAATGAAAATTATTAGGAGGGTTATTTTATATGGAAGCTTTTTATACAGCTTTGTCTATAGCTGGTTATTGACACTATCATGTCCCGCATCACCGTAACCATTAAAAATATTGATTTTTTTCACCTGAACTCTCGGGTCAAGGGCCTCTGAACATTCTGCTCCGCAATCGTTCATTGTCCTTTCAGAGAAAACGCATTTTCCTCAATATTACATTCAAGAATCTTTCTTCCTTATAAAGTACATATTTTTATTCATACGAAATCATCTATTCCGCCCACAGTACTTGATTCCGCCTCTGTGCCTCTGCTAAAAAAAACGGAGCTCTGGCTGCCAGTGTTGCCAGCGACATATAGTCATATGTAACATGAGACTGGTCAAAAAGTAACATTTTCACGAGAAAAGTAACATTGCCTTATTTTATGTTGAAAACGACACTGTACAGGGTGACTTTTTATCCACCAGCCAAATTTTTGGAGCAAGTTCAGTCCATGATACTTAACTACTTTCTACCAAAAAAATTATTGAAAATAGGTAAAAATTTTTCGTCCTCCCATACAAAATCAGTTAGGCTGAGCGCTGATTTGTATGGAAAGGCGAAATTTTTTTATCGTGTTTCGTTAAGTGTTTTTATGGAAAGTAGTTCAGTATCATGGACTGAACTTGCTCCAAAAATTTGGCTGGTGGTTAAAAAGTCAGGCTGATTTTTTTAGTGTTTGACACTTTATTACACAAAAACTAAAAGTTTTCTGTCCCATTAGTTAAGCTTCGAAAGAATCTTATTAATTGTTAATCGAAAAATTTGGTGGGTGATGCTGAAAAAGAAAACATACCTACAAATTAATACCTAATTATGTAATTAATAATATAATAACCGATTTAGTAATGTCTTTCAGTGTCAAGCCCACAACTTACATACTTTGTTATTAATCAATTTGTGAAAAAACGTAATCATAATCTATTATTGCTTCGATTCATCAAGCATTCATCAAGGCACAAAATAAAGTACACCAACATTACGAACAAAAACGTTCTTGGGTGAGTTACATTTCATGATAATTTTTTGCTTGCTAGAAAATATAAAAAGAAAAAAATAATTGAAAAATGAAAAAGTAACATTTTAAGTCGTGTAACATAAGGGTAATATCTTATTCAAAAGTAACGTAAAATGTTACAAAAGGAACATTCTGGCAATGCTGCTGGCTGCTAAAATGAAGTTTAGCTTTTCGTTCAACAATCGCTCAACTGGGTTTAAAATTGTTATCAAAATATCTTTAGTCAATATTGTTAAATATTCTAAGAATGTAATTATTGTTTATCTTTAAAATCGTTATGTATTTCCTAAGAACAAAAAGCTTTTAGACAACAATACCTACCAATTTTTTTGCAGATTATTTTTTTAATATTATTTAAATATATTTTAGTTGGTTTTATTGTTCTGAGTATTTTAGGTAGTTTGACATTGACAGTGACAATATTAATTAAAGCAGAATTGTCTATGGATTATACTACCATGTTACCAGTAATGAGAAAGCTCCCACATATATAGCAAAATAAGTGTCACGAATGTATGTAATTTATAATACAATCTAGACTAGAATAACTACGTACAAGTAATAATCTCAAAAAAGCAACATTGAAAATTAAACTTAATGCCACGTACATAAAGCTCCATCTATCTGTCTATATTTAAGAGCTATGCTCTTGTCGGTGGAGTATGAATTCTCTTCCATGCGTCTCTCTCATCTGCCAGTTGCATTGTTTTACTTCGCTGTACGTACGACACGTCGTTCACCTTTTTCTTTATCTGCTTCATGTAGCTATGCCTCGGTCTTCCTGGTCTTCTTTTCCCTTCTATCTTTCCTTTTATGATAGTCTTTATGAAGTCGTCATGTCGTAGCAGATGACCCAACATCTTTCCTCGTCTATTATTCTCTATTATATCCAGAATGCACCTTTTCTCTCCTACTCTTTTCATGACCTCATTTGTAATTTGGTAACATAAAGCTCATATTTTAATGCTTATATTTACCTTACGTTCCCAAAAAATGTACTATATTTATAATAAATAAGCGTCCCTTTCCCGCAAACTGCCAGTGCAATAAAGTAGAAAGGGAGACCTATAACTTTAGGTACTATCTTTTTGGGAACGGCTTTGCCACTTTCTAGATTGTATACAATTTCTTTGTGTTGTGTTAGTTGTGCAGGTATGTCAAACTTATTGATAGTGAGTGCCAAGCCTACTGCCTGCTCTCCAAAATGCTCCAAATGCCTAATTATGTAAAAGTGTGGCCTATTTAAGGATAAAGATGTGATAGATAGATGTCTTTTTGTAATTTGTATCGTACCATTCGTACCTTTGTAGACCTTTTAACCTTTTATTAGTCAAAAACCAGACAGCAGTTAATTCTCCCAAAATAATTTCATCTGACTACATACTTTTGGTATATGAAGATAAAGATACTTATATTGCAACATTGATTAAGTTTGTCTATGGTAGTAGTTTGTCATCTTTTCAGGACGTTGTTTCGTCAAAAATTACAATAAATCAAAATAATGGTAAATTACTAATTTTTCTGTGAATTTGTGTTAATATAAGACATTGTATATTTATCTATCGTTCTGGATTACAGGCGACAGAAGTAGAAGACACCATCAAGCGGATCCAGGCCCACAAAGGTGTTATGGGTGTAGTGATAGTAAATCATGAAGGTTTGGTCGATTTTCTTATAATACCATGGAGATTTCAATACCAAATCAATATAATATCCTTCCCCTACTTATATTGACCTACTTTCAGCATCCCCCCTTTATAAACTTTGGTGTTACAATAGCAATTTAAATGTGAATCTTTTTTCAGGTATTCCTATAAAAAGTTCTCTAGACAATGCGACTTCTGTGCTGTATGCAGGTTTGATTGGCCAGTTGACAGAGAAAGCAAAGAATGTGGTGAGAGAAATGGTAACTATTATCAAATGATTCACTTTCTCTATTTTACTAAGATGAACATTTTGCTATGTCATAGTGGTGTGGTGGTGTCTTGTGTGTAAAGCTATACGACATCCATAACACTTTAACAGCCAATCACGTACTGGGTACGTTACGACGCGGTCGTGTAGCGACGCTGATCACATACTCAGTTCGTGGCTGACTTTCCTGTGGTTTATTCTGAAAGCAAGAGCTATCCGTGTGTAACCCTATTTTAGTGTAATTCTTCAGCTACTCACACATGTAAAATTCATCGATGTGCGGGGCAGGGTGAAGGCAGGGCGAGGGAATACAGCCGGCTGTGCCGACGCCGCACGCCTCTGATGGAAGAGCACGTTGGCATGTTTTTACATATAGAATAAAATATAAAACTATTTTTTACTGCCCAGACTGTAATGTACCTTTATGTTATTACCCCGGTTTCAAAATATTCCACTCACTATTACACACAATTTTTTTTTAAACTATTTAACAAGTATAAAATTAACAAGTATAATTAATTATACTTGCTAAATAGTTAAAAAAAAAATTGGAAGAGTTTTTTTAATTTCGCTTTTGGACACTACTTGTAGGTTAAATAATTCATAAAAATAAATAACTTTATTATGTTTTATATTTTTATCCTCAAAATTATATAACCAACCAATAAATAAAAAATAATATTGCATTTTACACCGTTAGTTATTTTTTTACAACACTTCGAAAAGCAGCAAATATCGCCGGCGTACCAAAGGGTGTGCTATACAACGCTCGGCTTTCAAAGTGTTAAATACTACCTGAGACAGTGTACGGACTATGGATGGATGATTACTTGGTCAGAAAAATATGTATTCTATTTAGTCCATCAGTGAGATTATTCCAATGGATAATTATAAGATTCATCAAATTAGTAAAAATAACACGAAAATACAGACTTGAGGCGGCTTTGACTTCACCTTTATGTGAAAAATATACCAAGGCAAAACATGAAATTGAAATTCACTGTATCTTCTCTTTAGAGAAAAGAAAAATTAGTGTACCTACTCTATTTTGAATAATCCACCTGATAGACCAATTAGAAATTTTCATGACTGAAAATTTCTATATTTGTCAAGCCTATTATTGTAAAATTACCAACACTTGACAGGTTAAAAGTGTGAACTAACTCTATTACCACCTAGCACCTACTCCATGCTGAAATGCTAAGATGGCGGGTATAAGATTAGATGTAAATTTAAATTTCTTTCTGACACTCATGATAGGCAACTTCGTTCTAGGTACTGAAAATTTTATGGCGAACTCTTTTAACTTACAAGCTATGCGGCCCTGGAATGCTTTACCCATTGACATCTAAGATATTTCGACAAAATTTTCTTTTAAGAGAAGAGTGCACTCTTATCTTATTGATCGATGTTAGTATCTTTCTTTATTTTTCTCCATCATCATTCATTATTTATATATATTTATTTGTTATATGTATTAAAGATAGTCTTATGTACGTATATTCTATGAGTTATATTTTATTTATTTGTATATTATATTATATAGTGTTAAGTAGACATATATATTATGCACATATTTTAATACTTTATTTTGTATCTAGTTTTTTGCGCCGCAACATGATTTGTATCTGTTCTAAGAGAGAACGCTTTTAGCGTTAAGTCCGCCAATTGTACCATTTTTTTTATTGTGGAACAATAAAGTTTTTTAAATAAATAAAATAAATAAGCGTTAATTTTCTACGAACAAACAAGCACAATCTCTTGATAGTGGGTATTGTTAGCCTAAGTAGGTACCCAGCATCCTTTTATGACTAGTAGGCAAGATACTAGTGACATCTAGAATTAATATATGATTTTAGCTTTCTAGCAGAGTACAAAAGTTTTTTTGTATGGGGCTGTCTGTCCTCTGTTCGTCCATGTTCATACTTACGAGCAATCAAAAAAATTATACTTAACAACTTGTAAATCTTCCAGGATTCCACTAACGAGCTGTCCTTCCTCCGTGTGAGAAGCAGAAGACACGAGATCCTCATCGCACCAGACCGTGAATTTATACTCATCGTAATTCAGAACACATCTGATTAGATCACGAAATCTTCACGACATGGTACAGAACGAGTCAAATATCACTCTAGACTAAACATAGAATCATCACCTTCATTAAAATAAGTTTCCATAAATATTCCCGAAGTATCCAAGGACAGCACTCTACTTACACTTAACGTTCACATCTAAAGATGTGTCAAGCATTGTATTAACCCTTCTCATGTGTTAGTTCAAAAAAGGAGCAGTTTACTGTTTTCCCTGTTATTAGTAACGCTAATTCAGTGAAAATGAGCTAACGATAAAGACGTTTTTTCTAGTTAATAAACACTAGATAGGAACATCTATCTAGATAAACACTAGATGGATGTACCTAGTGTTTATTGGCTGTAAAAACGATGGACCTTCGAAACAAGGCTATGGACTGGACACCTATGAAGAATTTTATCAGAATGTTGCCATTTTGGTAATTAATTATAAAAGTAAATTTCGACATAATATTAGTATTTGCACAAATCAGTTTGGCATGTCTATTCTACCAAGATCCTCCTGTAGAACGTCCGCTACGTTAAAAGCGGGCGCCCGCGACATCTTCAGTCTTTGTCTGTCATAACTATACGTGCGAAAGAGGCAGCAGAATCCATGGCGCGATGCTGCGTCTCTGTCGCACATAGTTTGTGACCGTTTACGCATTCCCTCCATCGTCTTTATGGTCTATTTCGATGTCCCCTAATGCAAATGTATGGTTTAGTTAGCGTGTAAGCATAATATAATTTTTATGAATAAGTATCTATAAAGGTAATCTTAATTTATTCCAGAAATTCATATTTTCTCTATAATGGAGTAGATTGAGATTATCAGAAAAATGATTTGTAAAAGTTAATATTTATTTTACACCATGTATAATCAATCACTAATAAATAATAACAAAATCTAATCTTTCTTTTTTTATGTTATATTTATCCATTTACAGGTTAGATTAAGGTTTATCATACGCTGCCACTGGAGGCAAATGGAAATAAACCAATTTAGCAACATGACCGATGAAATCGGTAGGTACTTCCAAGGTATAAATAAAACGTATTATAAACTAGACGAGTACTTTAACGATAAAAAAATTTAATTGAAATTGACATTATAAACTATAGGTAGGTACCAAATAAACATTGACATTACTTTTTTTTTCTTACATTAATTTACTTTAATTAACGATCTTGCTGACAATAAATTAAAAAAGAACCTATTTGGTAAACACTTAGGTGAGGCTTATATTCATAAATTAACTGCGTGTCATAAAACTCGCTTGCCGTTCCAAATTTTGTTTTGCGATACCCGACAGGGTTCATAGTGTGCTATTTTAATACAGTGACTTTAAGTAGTTAGAACTGATGTACATTATGAAATGCAATAAATGAATTGAATTGAAAAAAAAAAGGTCAATTTGTTTTTGACAAGGAACCAATATTTTTATGTCAACGTAATAAGGTTGAGATTCGTCTGTGTTCGAGCGGCCAAGTCGGACAGATTTATATGAATTCGTTTTTGTTTGGTACAACAGATTTATATGAATTTGTTTTTGTTTGGTACAACTAACTAAATTCGTTTTGTACTTTACATTGTGTTGTTTCAGAGATAGGGGTGTGGCAAGGCCTAAAATAAAACAAATTAATTCAAAGCATTTGTATATTGTTGTAAAAGATCACTGAGTCACACCAAACAAGAACTTACCTTTTGAAGTAGCAACCTTAATAACTAAAAAATTGTGACACGGCATAGCAAAAATCAAGGTCGAACAAGGAAGAACCGTTGAAAACCAGTTTTTATCGCGCCACGGACTAGTGCCATCTTACTCGTTATAACGTAGAGAGAGATAGTGATAGACGACGTCGCCGGTGCTATGCTACAGAGGCATGTGTAACGTAATATGAACTTTATGTAATAAGCCTATAATCTCATTTTGACCCTGGTAGCTATATTCGATCTGGTAGCGGGTGGCTACATTCAAATGGGAGATTTTGGTTTGTCGGCTGATATCTTCGGTTTTTATTATGAAAGATACATATGACAGAATATGTATTCTTAAATCCGCTTAATGAGTGGAAAGCTCTTTATGTGGTTTAAAAAATTCATATTCTATCATTGTGTATCTTGTTTCATAATAAAAACCAAAGATATCAGCCGGCAAACCACAAATCTCTTATTTGAATGTCACCACCCGCTACCACTCATAGTGAGTGGGGAGGGGGACGGTCACAAGTGTAGTAAAGTCAGTAGGTTAGGGTTGGATCTCATCTATCAGCAAGGAACAGCACTTTCCTATCCTGCTATCCTTTTCTGTCGCTCAGAAGCGTCATTTGCCAGAGCGAGAGAGAACGACGAAACGCTTCAGCACCGGCCGGGCGTTCCGTCGCTCTCTCTCGCTCTAGCAAATTACTGTTCTGAGCGACAGAAAAGGATAACAGCATAGGAAAGTGCTTTTTCGTGCTGATAGATAAGATCCAACCCTTAGACATTTATTAGGAATTTGTAACAAGATCTCAATATAGGCTAGCAAGCAAGCATATAAACTGAACTGACCACTGAAACAGAAAATTGATTAGTCTTGTACTTACATCTTGAAGTGCTATTTTCGTTTTAGTTTTTTTATTTACTTTGACACCACTGCTTCGATTTTTATCCAAGCTTAATATCCATTCTGAAATTTGTTTATTTTGGACCAAAAGTGATCTCCTTTCAATTTGAAATATTTGATAAATTAACCCTACTCAAGCTAACTACAAATTTATGTACTCCATACATATTTTTCTCTTTGACAAAATTATCTATTTTATTCAAAGTATTTTTGAAATTGATTTGTCAAAGTTTTAAGCTATGTTTTAAAGTTTCTTGGTTTTGATATTAGCTTGCCAATTTTAAGTATTGATACAATATTGTTTATATTTGGTATAATAATTCGTTTTTAATACTTACTTTTGCAAATGCTCCATCATTTACATTCTTCTGAAGGCATAATTTTTCAGGTTTGACAGCAATATTTTACAGTAGCTCCTTCGTTTATTGATTGACTTGTACATATTGATATTTAGCAAATAATTATCTCCTAGGTCTGCAGAATTTTATCTTTAATTAATATATTAATCAAACGTTATAGTCATAATAATTAAAAAAAAAACTGTTCTTTATCGTCATCTCAGATTGTATCAATTGATTTTACAAAAATAATTACTAACTTAAAAATTTGGTCAAATAAAAAGATAATAATATGATTTGAACAAAAATATCTAAAATTTTATATTTATCTATAGACCAATTTTACAAACAATAAAAAACAAAACAATAAATTGGTCAAAGAACAGTCAAATGCAATTTTTATAATAATGTATTACTCTGTTATATGTGCCTACGGCACACATTCCAATTTTAATTTTCTTAATATTTGAATAAAAAATAAAGGATTTATATAACCAATTGTCTGATCAAATCAAAATCATTTTATTTATTTTTAAGATATTTATTCATAGTCACACAAAGAGATAAAACTATTTTTTCATACGTTCAACATGTTCTAACGTGAAGTTTATGAGAAAACGACGCCATCTTGAAAACCAACATTTTTGTGAAATTAAATGTTATTGGGCATCGTTTCTCGTTTTTACTCAAAGTGCATTTTATAATTTTAAAGATTAAAAATTAAAACATGTTGAAATATTAATCTTTTTAATCTAACACTATTTCATAGAACATGACTACACCTATTACAGAGAATTCTCTTTTAACCAAAAAATATTTTTATCCAATTAAAATCCACCTATTTATGATTAATTTTTCTATTGAATTCTTTTTGCAAAATACCACCGCATGCATTATTACTAAGTGCGACTTGCTTGTCCTATATCTACGAATTGAGATAGTTCTCAAAAATATTTTAATTAATAAAAGTTATTTTTAAATCATCAGTTTTTTTGATTTGGTAATCAATAATACCAATCACAAACTGCAACACAAAGTTAGGAGTTTTGGTCCATTAAAAAATAATAATTAAAATTAATGTTAGCTTTTTTGTAAATCTATTTTTAATATTATGTACTTCGTACGACGTACGTTTGAGTGGTTTTCTTGTGCTGGAATATTTTTGATGGTGTTTTTTCATTTTCTTGTGGTTTGGTTTTGTTTGAGTTTTGTTCCAGTTATTTACTCACCCCTTACTGTGTACGTTTCTTAGACCCCATGTTGCTTCTGTAAAAAAAAAGAATTTCATAACACATCAAAATTATTACGAAAAAATAAAAGAAATAAGCAACGAAAAGAAAGAATAGGTTAGAATGAGATGTAAGGAGTTGTTTGAAGCTATTTATTACTCGAGCGAATATATGCTACATTCAAGTGCCAGTTTGCATAAGATACGTGTATTGACCTTCTATATCTATTCATCTATCCTTCACAAGAAACTACTCTAACGCTTGAGGACGCTAATCACCCTAATGAGCTGGCGTCCAAGCTGGTCAATATCAGTTACAAAAAGCGCCTAAAACGAAACAATATTTAAGGACTAAGTTCCAGATATTAAAAAAGGAAGCTGCCAATGGGGAGCCAACTTTTAGAAAAGATGACACCCAACTCATCCGCTCATGATTGAGGGAGTTTATGGCGGAAAATCAAAGGGTTCAACGCATTAGCTGGCCCCAGATTTTAAAAAGGATCGTAAAAATATATACAACTAATATGCTTAAATGCAATTTGGAATGAGAAATGCTAAAAAATCAACATATCATCTTGCTTATTGAGCATGTTCCCGGTTGCACCCTATAGGCATACTGCTGTTGTATAACGCAGTCGGGATATTTCTTTTTGACGTGACAACGTCTTAAATTAGGTTGCGGCTGGGAGTCACTTATGAAAAAGTGTAACGCTCGGTAACGTTACGATGAGTCACCGAACGAGAGAGAGGCCCGCCGAATGCCTTGCGTCTCTCTCCCACTCAACTATGATCGGTCTGCCGCCGTTGTCACGTAAAATCTTCGCCCGTAAAACCGACTTTACAGGCAACCATTTTTTTTGATTACTTTTTTTTAACTCTATGAATTATCGAACAATCCTTCTAGGAAGTTTTAAAAGAAATGATAAGAAGCAACAAAGGTTTAAGGGTGCAGGCGCGGGCTCGATATCCGTTACAATTCACTATGATATTAGTCAAAACAATGGTACACAATGATGGTAGATAACAACAAGTTCCCATAGTTGTATCATTTATGAACACAAGTGAGATGCGAATGGTTAAGGTAAATTAGTTAGACCTGCATACCAGATGGGGAAACTTAACAGTGACTAGTTTACATTGCAACAAATATAAAAAAAATGCTTAATATTTTCATATCAAAAATCGAAATAATTATTAATTAAAATTCTTTAGTATTCTACTATAATACCTACCTTATAATATAACCATAGAGTACAATTTAAAATAAACTTCAAAGACACTGCCGCCGTTTTTAGGGTTCCGTAGTACACAAGGAACCCTTATAGTTTCATCATGTCCGGCCGTCCGGGCTCGTACTCCGCCGCTACTGCACCGATTGTCACGAAAATTGGTGGAGAGATAGATATTGAAATTCCAAAACTTAGTTTTTAAAATTATGAAAAAATGATATTTTTTCAGCCCCAAACAACGAAGTGAATTTAAAAAATTAAATTGGACTAACCCCAACATGTGGGGTATCATTGAAAAAGTCTTTTAAAATGCAACAAAAACTGCTTTGAAACTATGTAGATCAAAGCCCTCAGTCTTGAGATAATCTAATACAAAGTTAAAATTTGAGGTGTCCCCCCACCGTAACTTTTGAAATATTACTAAAATAATTCTGAAAAAAAAAGTGGTATACACCTCAAAGTATGTACTTTCAATTAAAACTATAGCGGTCTCGGTATCATAGACAGTTATTTTTTAATACGTCATAAATCGTAAACCGCAATTTACCCTTAGAACTTTTATATTATGTTACTTGCTGCTACGGAACCCTTCATGGGCGAGTCCGACTCGCACTTGGCCGCTTTTTTGTAACCTTTAAAGGTTAAAAATAGTAAAAGAGTGCTGCCTCTTCAGAATGAACTAAGCCTAAGGGAACCTATGTATGGCTCTCTTAGGCTTCATTCATTCTGAAGCTGCAGCGCTCTTTTACTGTCAAACCATTTTTCCCTTTATTTCTATCTGCGAAAGGCATAGTTTAACCTGAGGAAAACATAACTCGCGCGTCAAGCTATAATATGCCTTACGCAAATAAAAATAAATGTGATAATGGTTCCGACAGTAAAAAAAAGTTGTTGCCTCATACAAATTAGGATCAGCTGATCAGTCACCTTGTATGGGTGGTCAAAAATTTATTTTCATAAATCGATATGTTCCTCAGGGAAAGTTGTTCAGTATCATGGAGTCTGAATCCAGTTTCAGTATATTTTGTTACATCCCTGTATAGTCTCAATATGAACTAGTCGCTACTAAAACAAGTTTCCCCATCGCAAGCGAGCGTTGCGCGTGCACTGTGAATTATCTGACCGATGTTACTTGGGGCGTCCGTAGGGCGACGCACGCGCCATGTGCCGCGGCGCGTGCTGAGGGCCCACGTTTTGCGGCCGCCGCGTGCCCACTTCGCGGGCCGACTTCTGGTACTCCCGAGGCTCGTCCTTGTAGTAGGGCTCATCTTCGTAGTAGCGGTCGTGGCGGTCGTAGTAGAAGTCGGGCTCCGGGGCACCGCGTGGAGGCCCACGCACCTAGAGAACATTTTTCATTGTTAATTTACATCTTTTGATTAAGACTGAGAGGTTTTTTTAACCATTGGTCGCGAACACGATATATGCAGAAGTTTCATGAACAGGAGTCTGGTGTAAGCGCACTTATGTAATACAGCTTGATTGTACGGTTTTTTCACTAATACAGTTATAGGGACTCGATGTTTCCTTCAAGTACGGGGAATATTCGAGAATAATGTAGATGTCTCAAGGGTGGGGACTCTTAAGACATGTACATTATTCTCGACAGAATCAGAGTTTCCGATACAAACGTAGTCTACGTTTTATTTTGAAACAACATGTCAGATTTCGGTAAAAAATTGTAACTTTAAAGAAATGACATATCTAGGGTTATAATTGGTTTTCACAGTTAAAATATGATCTTGAAATAGAATATAGTGAATTATATCATTTTTTACCATCAATATGGAAAGTTTTTACACCGTTATATTTTCTTTCAAGTTCATATTTTGACTGACGTGTCGTTACAAAATAAAACAGACTATGTTTGTATGGGAAAGTCTAGGGTACCATTCTTAACTGGAACAGAGTGTGGGCCACGCCAGTTTAATACAAACTATCAAAGCGATTACTTAACAAATATTGAGCTCTGTGACGTCAATAACCATGTCAACGTTGCTAGCACTTTCGCTTGCTGCAAAAGCCTGTAAATTATTCGATACACAAGAAATACTCACCGGCGGCTCAGGCGGCATGGAGTACGGATCGTCGTAACCGTAGCTGGTCTCCATAGCGTTGCGCGCGCGGTCCAGTATGCTGATGACCTTGGACTTGTTGGGAGGGGGGGGCCGCACGTGCGGCGGCGGGGGGGGCGCCATGCGCGGGGGGCGCGCCGGCCCCGGCCCGCGGGGTGGACCTGCAACGGGCCCTTGGTACGACATTGATCGCTTCGTCACTGTGCACGTATTGTACAGTGCGGGCCCCGGCCGCGTATCTGAGACAGCCAGATAGAGACCATCACATGTACAATCATCACGTCAAAATGTCTACTCTACTGTAAGGGTGAACCAAACTTGTGTGGACTACCAATTGTTTTTTAACTAAATACATTTATAATTTTAAAATAAAATTTACTTCTAAAGATATAGGTACGCTAGTATTCATAAGAAACATTCCCCCGTAGCATAGCACCTTTGATAAACGAAGGTAAAGTTTATATCGCGCGACCGTGTAAAGCGAGATAGGGATAGATGATATAGCTCTCTATAAAACGCTGTGCTCTGCACTCTTAATATCAGATAATAGTATTACGCTACTGATTTAAGAAGCATTGTTTTTTTCTTTTAATTACATTAAAGTTTGCACTCCTTAAATAGGATAGTATTCTAGGTAAAAAATAAATTATTTTGTACTAATAAAATAGAGAGAATTAAACTTTACAAAACAATGTCACTTGTCGTGAACATGGGTTTAGATTTATTAGTATTTGACTCCAAGAAACTGACATTTATATAAAATTCCCACGCATGACGCATCGTCAACTGTCGGGCAATGTCTGCTATGATGTAGTGCCATGCAGCAGCCGTTGATCGACGCAGCTATTGGTGTGAAGTAACGTCAGTGATAGCCATGTAGTTTCCGGCAGAGTATAATAGGACCACTCCAAGTCTTACCGTGGAAGTCATAGAAGGCGACTTAGGAAACACAAGCCGAACAAAGCTTATAAACATCAATGACTGCTCTAGCTAATATATGGCTCTGGTATTACAGAAGAGTGTGGTGCTCCTGCAGTGGAGACTAAAAAAGACATGATGATGATGAACGTCAGTAACAGTATTGGCACAGAATACAAAAAGAGTATACAGAACGGAATCTCTTAAGGTACGCACAATATGCGTCCCCGTTCCCCGTCCCCCGGTCTTGTGCCGCTATGCAGTGTATGTTCGCCCGCTCTCGCCCGTCGACTAGGCGAGATCGGGGGAGAGTTGCGGGGATGGGGAACGGGGACGCATATTGCGCGGGACCTTAGGATATTCCGTTCTGTATACTCTTACTGTCTTCTGTGGTATTGGCGGAAAAAGAGATGTAGTTTAAAGTATCGACTACTTGAATGACTGTACTTTTAATGGGGTAATTCTTTGCGCTTTATAATGCTTCTAAAGTGATGTAGTTCTCTGACATTATGTAGTGTTTTCTAATAACGACAAATGCTTACCTCTGTCCATGATCTCCCTCATTTGATTCTGCCTGATCATGTCATTTTGGTCTGGGATGAGATACTTCTTGACCTCGGCCAGTGCGTATGCAATTCTCGCGTGGGCCTCTGCCGGGGGAGCCAGGGCCGAGATCTCAACGTGGAGCTCGTCGGACAAGTGAGCGTATTTAGGGTCTAGCGAGTTGCGGAGCTCTTCTTCCTTTTGTCTGAGGAATGAAAAGATATATAAAATATTTATTCTTTACAATGTTCACACAAAATACATCATCATCATCTCAGCGTATTCCCGGTTGCATCGTCAGCAGTTACGTCAGAGCCCTGGGTCTGCTAACTAACCCTATCCTCTCGAAGCCTTGAGCCTTCTGCATGAGTATAAGCAAACAAAAACAGTACAAACCTGTCCCTCATTGAGCCACGTCCAAGCACGGCCATCTTGCACATGGTCTCCTCCTGCATCTGTTTCATCGTGTTGCCCTTCGGCCCCAGCAGCTTGCCCACGAAGTTGAACTGTAAAGAGAATGAGCTAATTGACTGATCCATATTGAACTTTTAAATCTATGCACTCACTACAGAGTATACTTTGGCAACAAGCAAGAATAGCTTATTCAAAGAATATAAGCTTATTTACAAACCAACTTCAAGAAACAAGGAGTTTATCAATTTGACTGTATGTTTTTTTATGTATTGATGATTATGTAGGTATATGAATATGACTGATGATGATATTTTCACCAATTGTGAACTAAAATGTTTTTTTTATTTCAAATCCTATCTAGTTGGTCCTATATTAATCTGGTGAAGATATGATGAAGTCCAGCAGTGGTCATAACATAACGTGGTAACGCTAGTAGTTTGTAGTTTTTGCACTAAAAAATTTAAAAATAATGACCTTTATTGATATATTTACCCTACAATTAAAATTTTTGACTGTAAAAGTAATAAACCGGCCAAGTGAGAGTTAAACTCGCGTAGAGAGGGTTCCGTACAATTGATTGAATTCTTATAGGTTTTCCTGTAATCTACAAGCAATGAACTATATTTTGTATTTTTTCAAAATTTTAGTCTCAGTAGTTTGGGAGATCAGGGAGGGGGGGAATGGTCAATTTTCGTCTTCTTTCATGAATAAAATCAAAACTATTCATTTTACAATAATAACAAAAATATATTTGAGATTCTCATAATGAGCCCTTTCATTTGATATATGACACAGTAGGGTATGCAAAACTTTTTTTTTAATTTTCTTATTTTTACCCCGAAAATGACCCTTATTTAAAAAAAATATTTATTTACTTTGCACATATGCGTTTGGGTCATAGGATTACACCATCCTACCAATTTTCACCTGATTCGGTCCAGTAGATTCGGAGCAAATTGCCTGTGACAGACGGACGGACAGACAGACGCACGAGTGATCCTATAAGGGTTCCGTTTTTTCATTTTTTGTACGGAGCCCTAAAAACTGAGAAAGGCCAGCAAAGAACTGAATCCTGAGAACTATGAGAGGGCTTTGCCCATTACTTCGACATTGATGGCACATTGTGCTATCTAGACTGATTCTGCATGCCTTAAATTAATTAAACTTGCTGTGTTATGTTGTGGACTATCCTCAAAGCTTTTCTTTTTGGATGATCCATTCCTAAAGTATGATTCTCTTGCTAATCTACATATTATAATTAAAGTTGTGACTCACTTTGGGGTGCTCCTTGATGGGCACTAGCACCTTCACGGTGACTTTGACTGGTTTCTCACGGTACACATCCAAATATTTCACATCCTTTGCTGGTATCCTACCAGACGTCTGTACATTTGTCACCTCTGAAAAATAAATAAATACATTAAGGGACATTTTGTGGGAAGCGACTTTGTTGGATACTATTTTTATGTATGTATTGGCTACACAGTACCTACTGTAATTTTGAATTCTAATTAAGTGTAAATTTTTTGTTCTGTTCCAAAATAGTCTTCGTCAATCACTTCATAGCAAAAAACCAGTGCTTTACTTACACCCGTGTGTGAGTAAAGGTTTACACTGAGCCTATAGCCTTTTTGAATTAAACTCACACAGACTATTATTTATTATAGACGAGCAGCTAAGAGCTGATATGTATATTTCACACAGTGCTGAGAGTCCATAGTCTTTTCACAGTTCATACATTTATTAACGACACTGTATTTTATGTGTTTTTTATTTTATTGTAATGGATTGTGTGTTTCAATTCAAATAAAGTTTTATTCTATTCTATTCTATGTAGGTATTGATTACAGCCACATCAGGCTTTGAGACAATGTAGTTAATCAAGAATGCATTAAGATGAGACATTGTGATATGATTTTATATTATTTACTTTAGACTGGTTCTAAGGCATATTGGGCATTACTCTGGACTAGTTTGCGCATATATCCTGAGAGTGATTAGCATAACAAATTGTTTGAATAGGTACGATCATTACAAGGCTTTTTGGCTTTCCACACATAACACATGTACACTTTTCAAATCAAATACTCTTGCAAGTTACTGACATTTGCATAAAATTCATCCGAATGGTTTGAGACAGGTCTCAAGACAGATATACCTACGCATTAGGGGACCTACGTATATATGTATTATGAGAATAGAAGTTATGTATAGTACAAGTTCAAGAACCTCAAAAATGAGTCATATTAGTCATATAGGTCGTGTCTTGGACTATGATAACTTGCAAACTTGCCGGATAATTAAACCCCGGCAACGATTTGGTTAGAATAACGTAAATGTAATCAAAATAAAAACATTTAGATGATTTCCATAAAAAACAACAAAATTGCATTATCATGATGCAATCTTACGAGGCAGGACAATGACCCTGTGAAGATCGATTGGAAATCCCCCATAGGATGAGAAATAACCAAAAATCACACGCAAGAATGCAATCAAAATGTACGCAGTATTGGAAAATTATGAAATTTTTATACTGACCCGAGTCAATTAATTTTATGGACAATGGAAACTTCTGATTGTTGAGTTTTATTTTCTCGCTGAGCAGTTCTCTCATGTATTCGCCGGCTTTCTCGTTAAGTTTCGCTCCATCTTCGCCATCTTGATCGTGGTCCTGATTCGACGAGTCTTGGTTGGAATTACGTTTGAAATCACCAGTATTATAACCATTCTTATCGTATTGTGCCATTTTCACGCACACTTATATCAAAGAGCCAAAACTATCTAGGTTTATAATAAAATTTGCAAATATTCACAGCTTCGGCATCTACGCTCAACAGACGCCTAAAGAAAATTAATTATGCAAACATGGCGTCTTTAGAACATCCGGTGCCCTGCTGCCATTGGTGGAAGTAAATTCAGTGTTGCTAGAATATTGGATGCATTCGCAAGATATTTTTTAACCGACTGACGAAGTAGTGTTATGTCTTCTTTCGAGCGTTTCGCACGCATTGTCTGCTTACCTGGCGGGCCAGATTTTAACAAATGAATGTGTTGATTCCGGCCTATAGAATAGGTCTATCCTCAGACCAAGGGAGATATACAGATCTGTGTGACCACCACACAGTAGAGGAACAAGAGGTAGAGTGAACTCTACCTCTTCCTGTGACAGACAAGTGACAACTCATGCAACAAATCCGATCCCAAGGAGGGTTGATCCACAGCCACAGTCCACAGTCAAATCGTTTTAATACTTAGTCCTGGCTTTTCTTCTCTAAAGAGAATCAATATTAGGTCTACTCTACATTGTACTCGTAGCAAAGACATTGGCTATTTTTATAGACAGGGAGTTAACACTAAAATAGAAATTTTTAGGGTTCCGTTGTAAACAAGGAACCCTTATAGGTTCGCCATGTCTTTCGGTCTATCCGCGTTTTTAAAAACAGCTAAGTAGGGTTTACAAATTAAAGAGTAGTGGAGTCAACCAACTTAATAGACGGTTTAGTCGTTAAACCGTGCGGCGCGGCGTGATCTATTCGCCCGATACGCACTTGGCCGGTTTTTTGTTGTAACTTTCTATAGTAGGTAAAAGTAAAATATCCATTTTATTTTAGATTTTATTTCATTAATCGATTTCTAAGTTAATATAAGTTACATTAACAAATATTGATAACAAATAACACTGATAGAAGTTATTGAATTTATCAATATACTATCTTTTTGTTCACAGACTTTACTTCATTTCCTTATGAGCTGATTTGTGCCTAAACTGTTGAATGACAATAATGCTAAACTCAGCGTGTGGCGCTACCATCATCTCGAGTTTCTTAGTGTTAACCCTCAGCACTAGAACTTCGTCAAAAGGATCCTGAAATAAATTAAAGTTAAAGATCCGGTCAAGTGCAAGTCGGACTTGTACAGGAAGGGTTCCATACAACGTTTTAAAAACGCTTAAAAAAAACGTTTCTTGTATGACGATCCCCTTTAATTTTTGACTTTATTTTATATAGGGTTATAGAATGCAGGGCCGTACCTGAATTTTCTGGGGTCCAGTGCTGCCCACATTTAAAATAAATCATTTCAAAGAAAGCGGAGACATTTAAAATTTTCCTACTACCAAGTCCTAGATAACCCTTCAAAGTATTTTATGAACTACTGTTTACAGTTTAAAGTGAGAACGTTACGCTTTACTACGCACATTTGCGAAAAACGGCCACTTTTGGCAAATGTGCGTAGTAAAGCTTAACGTTCTCATGATAAACTGTAAACAGTATTTCATAAAATACTTTGAAGGGACTAGGTAGGACTTGGTAGTAACAAAATTTTAAATAATGGCTCCATTTTCTTTGAAATGATTTATTTTAAATGGGGGCAGCACTGGACCTCGGAAAATTCTGGTACGGCCTTAAGAGTCCTCTTACCCGAGACAGAATCAGACTTTTCCATACAAACGTAGTACCTACTTATAGCTTTTATTTTGAAAGGACATGTAAGATTTCGTTTTTTTTTTTATTAAAAAATAATGGCATATACGTGTATTTAGGCTATAACTGGTTTTCACAGACAAAATATGAATTTGAAAGAGAATATAGTAATAATAATACAGCCATCTCACTTTTTAGATAAAAAGGTACTAAAACGCCTCAGAGGACCGGGTCCCCATGGACCCGTGGCTGAAAAGCGTACCGACATAATAATAATAATAACATTTATTGACAGTTCATACATGTGCATTTTACATGAAGTCTCTGGTTTCCGAGTTAGTTCGCACTGTGTTTCGGAAACCAGCGTCTTCTCCCATTGGTGTGAACTTACAATAGTGTATCATAAGTCTAGGACTTAATTTAAGAGTGTTACCCTAGACTTTTCCATACAAAGGTAGGTCTAGCTTTTATTTTCAAATTACATGACATATTTCGGAAGTATTTTGTAATTTAAAAGAATTGCATATCTCTAGGCATCTAGGCAATTAAAAGAATTTGCGGAAACCTGAAATGTCGTTTCAATCATTACCCTTCCTCTTGGCTTTGCCTTAGTCGGGTAAAAACAAGGAATAAAAATTTACAGATTTCGTGCCTCACACGACTAATGAATCTACGGAATTCGAAAAAATGTCGTTCTGACTTTTTGACTTTTTTCAAAAAGGTTAGGCTACAGGCGAACCCTGAATCCGATCGTCTTTGTTTTAGGCTCATATTGTAGCTGACTAAATTGTCCAGAGGGATTTTTCTCAAACTTTAGATATCATTCTTCGTTTCCAAAATATAGAGCGCCAAAATGAAAAATTCGGAAAAAATTGAATTTATTTTTCACTAAAAACTTCGTTTTTGACTTTTGGGTAGTTTCCTTAATCAAAAATAAATTATTTGGTACTGTTATGAGAATAAAACGTCACAAAATAATGTCTCTTGCAATTGATCACATCCATTTTTAACGTGATTTTAGATTTATTAATGCAGAAAAACGGATATTAAGAGCGCTATTTGACTCCAAAAAACTATGACGTCACAGTCCGATATTTCATACAAATCTCATAGAAAATGTTTGTTTTGACATTTAGAAAAAAGTATCTGATTTGACTTGTTGGAAACTAGCGGATTCTCTTTGCACCTTACAGCTCTCGTGATTAGGCGTCTTTTGAGCCTTATTTGAATATCATATCTTCACAACTCTCAGAGATATAAGGGGACCGTATTTTTTCGTGAAATCAGAGCCTATACTGGAGCGAACGAAAAGACATTTCCAATGTCAAAAGACTACGTTTGTATGGGAGTCTGATTCTGTTTAGGGTAAGGGGACATAAACTTACCAAATCTTTTATGTAAGTTTGTGTTATGGTCCCCAAGCGCTGTAAAGCTGCTCCATAGTTTGTGGCAGTCATAATGTTTGTGTTAGTTAAAATTGGTGCTCCTGTAAAAATAATTTTTGTATCATTATGGTTGATTATTGAATACTTGATACATAATATTTTTTTTTACAAAAAGAAAAACGGCCTTTTTTTCGTTAAAGAGTTTCTTCTATATCTTCATAGTTCTTTATCATATCTTCACCAAATGTATATGGGACCAACTAGGTAGTAAAGTCTTTCAAATAAAAATAGATTCATCAAAATCGGTTAACAAGTGGCGAAGATATTGCTGACATAGAAAAAAAAACATACAGTCCAATTGTAATTTTTGCTACAATTTTGTTATATGGAATATTTATAGGTTACATTTCTACCACTCAATTTATCTCAAACTCACACACTCCTCATCACCCAACACATTTCTCAACACAGTCTCAATTTATCACTCACCTTCACACTCATCAGCACCTAACAGACTTCTCATCACAGTCTCAAGCCCTATATTTAAGACAGCATACCATCCCCTATCACAGCGTGACTTTAAGCTTTTTAGAGTTATACTATTATAATACAAAACTTAAACTCTTTCATAAGTGGCCGATCTAGACCTACAAAAAGGTTTTGATGATACTCTCTTAGTTAAGAGTCACGTTTGTGATCTTCCGGAATCTCGTGCAACTTACTTGTCTACTTATGGTCTCAAAATATTAAATTTCAACATAAGAAGTCTCCAAAAAAACTTTGACTCTTTTACTGTTACATTAGCTCGCACCAAAATCGATTTCGATATTATAATTTTAACTGAATGTCATTTAGGTACTTGTCCTCAAATCAGAACCTTGAAAGGGTACACTTATTTCTCAACTAACAAGATCAGTAACCAAGCTGGTGGCATAGTGGTCTATGTTAAGTCAACGTTTAACTTGGCATCTGCATATGAACCCGATCTCCTAGACTGCGATAAATTATTGGTTACCCTAACTACTGAAATATCCATACTTGCTGTGTACCGTTCGCCATCATTCAAAAATGCCAATGGCTTTATTTCCAGTCTAAACACATTTTTAACAAAAGCTCATCGCGCTACCGTTATAGCAGGTGATATAAACTTGAATATTCTTGGTCAAAAACAAAAAGAATACATTGATAAATTACTTTGTCTCACGGCTGAACATGGATTTTCTCCGGTGATAACCACAAACACTCGTGGCGAATCATGTTTGGATCACATTTATGTTCAATCTGATGTAAAATCAGTAGGCGTAGTCTGCAAAACGGCTATTACAGATCATGATATGACCATGGCAGGTGTGAACTTTGAAAATTTAAGTATTCCACCTCAATGCAAAAATATTGTTGCTAGAATTCAGCTAGAATCACTTGTGGATGAGCTCTATAATCACGACTGGGCGGACGTCTATAATTCTACAAACTCATCTGAAGCAGCGGAGTTTTTCATGAATTCCGTAGATAGAGCTATTCAGAAACACACTTGTCATAAGCAGGTTGGCAGACGCAAGTTAGTTTTGAAGGACTGGATGACTCCGGGACTATTGAGATGTGCGAGACACCGAGATAATCTCCATTTGAAAGTTAGGAAAAATCCAGATGATAAAGTCCTTAAAATTACATACATAAGATACCGTAACTTTTATAACAAATTAATTGATTTAATTTGAATTAATTGAAAATCTGAAATCCTTACATGATAGCAATAAATTGAAACAAAACAAAAACTGCCCAAAAAAGCTCTGGGGAACCATTAAAAATATTTGTGAACTTAGTAACCGTAATAATAAAAATCAATGCCTTCTTTCACTTAAAAAAGACCCCATAGAATCCCTTAATGTTTGTAATGATTATTTTGCATCAGTGGGTAAAAATTTGGCAAGAACAACTATATGACATTTCAAAAACGGAAACTGTGTTGGCTCAGAATATTGATACAGCTTCAAAACCAACTAACTCATTCTTTATGTTTCCTACGGATGTTTATGAGGTAGATGGTATAATTAGATCTTTAAAGTCTGACAGTGCCCCTGGCATAGATGGAATACATAATAATCTTCTCAAAGAGATATATCCTACTTTTTTGGAACCTCTCACATACATTTATAACATAAGTCTCTCAACTGCAGAATTCCCAAAATGCTGCTGTGATACTCATCCATAAAGCTGGCTCTGCAACTGATCCATCAAATTTTCGGCCAATATCTTTATTGAGTTGTTTTTCAAAGATTCTAGAAAAAATAGTAAATAAACGTTTGTCCAAATTTTTAGAATCCAATATCTTACTTTCCCCTACTCAATTCGGTTTTAGGAAAAATAAATCAACTGAAGATGCTGTGACTCTTCTTTTGAGCGAGATATCTTCTACCTTGGATAAAGGACATGCTTGTATTGGATCATTTCTAGACATAAAGAAGGCGTTCGACACAGTTTCACATGCCATCCTTCTTAAAAGACTAGAGCGGCTTGGTATAAGGGGTGTTGCCCTTGACTGGTTTAGAAGCTACCTTTCTGATAGAACGCAACAGGTTAAAGTTGGAAACTACTGCAGTACTGAGCGTCCAATCTCTTATGGTGTTCCTCAAGGCAGCATATTAGGCCCCACACTCTTTGTGATATATGTCAATGATATTCTAAACCTATTTCCAAATAATGATAATGTCAAGATTCTTTGTTACGCTGATGATACGGCCATTATTTTTAAAAGCAACTCTTGGGAGAAGGTTGTCAAGGATTTTGAAAAGGGAATGTCTGTAATCACCAAGTGGCTAAAACTGAATTTGCTTACTCTCAACATAGATAAAACAAAATTTATTTATTTTAAAATTCCTGGTAAACCACCTATGAATATTGAGAGAATTAAGATCCACTTCTGTGACCGTCAAATTTAAGCCTCATATTGTTCATCATATTATATTGAACGAGTTAACAGTATTAAATATTTGGGAGTCACCATAGATGCGAGACTTACTTTTGACGAGCACATTACTGCACTAGCAAATAGGACCCGCCGGTTTATTTGGGTATTTAAAAGACTCAGAGCCGCTGCTGATAAAGAAACTCTTGTATTAGTCTACAAATCTTTGTGCCAGCCACTTTTTACATATTGTGTAACTGCCTGGGGTGGGTCTGCCAAGACGCACTTAGGCCAATCTTCTCACAGTCAGACAGTTCTATATATTTAGAGTAGCTCTCGCATATCACAAGGTTCTCTTGCGCTCCCACGAATTCGAGAGTCAAAGACAAAATCGTCGAATGACTATTTTTACTCCAAAAGTTCGCACTGAGTTCGCTAAACGTTTCAGTAACTATTCCTTTCCTTACATCTACCAAAAGGTCCTCAACAATTGTGAAATTCGCGACACAAGCTCAGCTCAAGCGAAATCAACGATCTGTTCTTGGCTTAAGACCTTAAACTATGATGAGACTGAATCGCTGCTTATAAGTGCCATATAAACAAACACACACACACATTCACCATGCCTCCCCCCTCTCTCCCTAACTTGAGTAGCAATTATTATGTGGCTGATGTTCCCATTTTATACTCGTATTAATTAGCTAAATGCAGATTTTACTGTTCCATTATAGTTTTTAAACTTTAATTTTCCCCGCCGCTCGTCCTAAACTGTAAAAAGTATTGTGCTAATTCGTTCTGATTGCCCGCGATACAGGCTTTTGCCTAGTGCGGGAGTCGTTGGTTAAGCTCATTGTCAATTTCTTTTCGGTAAATAAATGATTTTGTATTTTGTATTTTTTGTATTTTGTAAATCTCTTAATTTTATGAAGTCGGTTAAAATAAACAAAAATCAAAGGCCTGGTTCCCAGAATCGAACTTGGGAAACAGGGCAGTAGACAAAGATTGGGAGCTAGAGCGTTGGTGATGAGATGCTTACGGCAGGACGGCTCCAGAGCCTCGAACAACGCCGACTAATAGCAAGTCTGTGTGTCTTCTACAGGCTGCACTTCGGGGAGTATGCACAGGAATTGCATAATTTAATTCCCTCTGCACCATTCCACCATCGGACAACACGACGTGGACAGGGATTCCACCCATTTGTGGTTGATATTCCTCCTCAGCGTACCTCTCGTTTCGCCTCCTTTATTGTGCGAACCGCTAAGGTGTGGAATTCCCTCCCTGCGTCGATGTTTCCCCATACATATGATTTAGGGATTTTCAAGGCAAGAGTGAATAGGCATTTTTTGAGTCTGCGTGTAACATTATAGACATCATCTTAGCTTTCCATCAGGCTTGATAGAGGTCAAACGCACTCAAATCTCTAATAAAAAAAAGCTAAAATATTTTTCCAATTATTACTTAGAGCTTATTACTTTAATTACTATCTTACTTTTCAATAATATTTATTATAGGCATCTAATAGGTACTTAAATTGGCAAAGACTAATTAAGATTTTAATAATTTCCTTAAATTAATTACAAAGGAAAGAATAATCGTTTTTAGACTTATAAGAAAAATGAATGAAGTTACTGAAAAGCAATATCTGAAAAGTGAGTAGATAATACTAGAATTTTAAGTTACTAATTTAGACCCATGACCCGTGGTATCTCTCGCTTACATACATACCACGGGAATCTTATTCAGGAATGCTATATTTCAATGGGGGAGTCAGCGAAACGTGTAGTATTCCATCCAACTCACCCGTTCCGACACATTGCATCGTACCTATTCGTGAAACCGTCGTGTCAGAGAGAAGTAGGTATATTGTTTTAAGCAGAAAATATCAGAAATTTGTCATGGTTTTCTAAAATTTGCAACATTAGTTAAAAAAGAAACAATGTGAAACGGAATACATTCTCCATGACAAGCAACACGAAGGTGTCTTTGAAATGTGTTAAAAATACGAGGGAATACTTTGCATACGACCGATTCAAAAATGCGCCTTTTTGGAACAGCTCGCGTAAACCATAATGTGACTGGAGATTTCAAAAATGCTACACCAGGAGCGAGGAGAGGATGAAGAAAATTTCTAGTGTATTAGTAATAAAGTACTTGCCTTCCTTATTAGTCATAATCACGCCTCCAACGGACTCGTCATTCATGATTCGATCTATCATGGGGTTCACATTGTTTATCATTGCAGTCTGGAACAATAAATGAATAATTTTCATTTTTCTTTCAAGACTCCAACATTGACTCAAGGAAGAGTTAATCATATTTGACGAGATGAGTTACCCCTTACCCTTAGCTTAAGTATTGCAGGCCCGGATCTAGGGGGGACAAACTGGGGCACCTGCCCGGGGTGCCAGTTTCAGTCAAATTCTTTTTGCCTTTCAAAAATAACACTCCTGCACTGCACCTAAGTAAAGATATCCCGAAGAACACATACCGTCTCAACAAGCCACTCATCTCTTTTATCTTTAAGTAGGTTATGAACGATCTTCATTACTTAGTCGTCGAAGGCAAATATTTTCTGAAAAAAAAAACATTACTCTATGGATTCAACATTACTCAGCTAAGAAATACGATATTACGGCCCATTTATCATTACTTTTTCATTTCCCGCCCCGCTGCAGATAGAGTTTCAAGTTTTGTTTTGAAGGGTCGCGGTTAATGTGTTTCGTTATTTATTTTTTTCTTTCACCAGGTTTTCAGGAATATTTTTTAGCCACCGACGAAAAAAAGGGTGTTTGACGTGTCTGTGGCATCATAGCTTTTGAACGATTAGACCAACTTCCTTGATGCCTTGTCTGTTGAGATGGTTCTTAGCTATACTTGATGAAAATCGGTTTAGCTGTTCAAGAATTGTTAGGAAGTTATAATTTGTCTGCCAAATAAACTTGTTGATATTATTATTTACTGTACGGCGTTCTGGCATATTAGCTCATTGAATATTGGCAAGAGGCGAACTTCGAGATAGTATCTACTAAAGTAGGCGGAGCATAAATAAGCATTTAATCACAATCAAATATGCAATTATTCATAATAAATAGATAGGGACAACTACGTGGTTCCCAGCAGAGTAGTATAGGACCACTCCAAGTCTTCCCGTGGATGTCGTAGAAGGCGAATTAGGAAACACAAGCTAATAATGCTTATGAACATCAATGAGACCTCTCCAAGCCGTCTGGCCAGCGTGGAGAGTGTAGGCCTTTTCCTCTGACTGCTCTGGCTAATATATGGCTCTGGTAGTACAGAGAGGGTCGTGCTCCTGCAGCAGAGACTAAAAAAAGACCTGATGAAGACAAAGCAAGACCTTTTATTTTGCAGCACAATTCCTGTCACCCAAAAGTAGCCTGTAAGAGATTGCCTTAGCGATAAGGCTTCCTATTGTATATCAATACTGTACAAAAAGTTAAGTAAAGTAAAAAATCGTTTATTTCTCCAAAAATCAGTACATTACAAGTACATTTTTACAAGTTACCAGCACCGATTGAAGGAGACTGGAGACTGATGAAGGCTGGGCCTGTGTCACAGTTCTTCAGTGCTCCCGCCCTTGGATGTGTTTCTGAATATTATTTATAAGTGTTTTTGGTGCAATAAAGTGTTACTTATTCATTCATTCATTCACGAACCTCCCACTGCTGGGAACTAAGGGCAAGAAAGGATGTACCCAACATCTCTGGCTAGGAATGCCTCTCTCAATGAATGTCATTTACCACGGTCCGAGCTACTCTCGTTCACGTTCGATTCGACCTGCGAACTTTCTGATGTCAATATCTTGCAAATGGACGACCCACGCTACGCTTACCATTTAATGGGCCACCACTCTGTTAATATTTTGCTCAACCTGTCGTCACCACGTCTTGTTAGGTGTCCTGCCCAACTCCATTTGAGTTCAGTCATTCGTTTTCTATTTCCAACACCTTGAATATTCGTTCTTTGCCGAATAACTCTGTTGGGCACTCGATCTTGAAGTTTGATGCATAGATGCTGCTTACTTCCTTATCATCATCAATAGGTCTTTTTTAGTCTCCACTGCAGGAGCACGACCCTCTCTGTACTACCAGAGCAGTCAGAGGATACACTACACTCTCCACGCTGGCCAGACGGGTGCAGCGCCTAGGTCTCATTGATGTTTATAAGCTTTGTTTAGCTTGTGTTTCTTAAGTCGCCTTCTACGACATCCACGGGAAGACTTGGAGTGGTCCTATTCTACTCTGTAGGGAACCACACGGCATACGGCGGCTTAGGACTTATTTATAAAACTAAACCCACCTCTAATGCTTCTTATGATGAACTTTCTCCTTCTTCCCTCTCCTCTTCACTTCGTGTATAGCCACCGCGGAGAACTCCTTGTCTGTAGCGACTAGAATCTCGAATTTCCTGGTTTCGATCCGGAAGGCCACTAGTTGGTCCAATACATCCTGTTGGTCATGACTTAGTAGATAATTCATTGCAAAAAGTTTTTATTTCACACCACAAATTATAAATAAGAAAACCGGTCAAGTGCTAGTCGCTAAGTCGGACTCGTACATGAAGGGTTCTGTGCTTCCATACAATGTTTTAAAACTTAAGTACCTACTAAGTTTCCTTTTTTTTAAATGTTTTGTTTGTAAATTTTCAAGTGTACTACTACACTATCACCACTGGCATGACACTTCATAGATTCAGAGTAACATATTATATACCTACTACTACAAACGAAACAATTTATCTGTACACACGTCGATGTGTGAGTTTTATACGTAGGGTCGCACCGCAGAATTAATTTAATACTTACCTACTAACGAGTTCGACATATTTACGATTATATCTTTCCATACCGGGAGATTTGCGAACACTATGACGTAAAAAATATTCTGTTTTAGCTTTCAGAAAAGTCTGAAACAGCTACATAAATTCACTTCACAAATATTATTGTGTATTTTTTTTTTCTCTTGTGTATTCTCCTGCCAATGCGAAAGAGCGAGAAGGGTATATATATCAATCGGTGTTCAAGATGGTTGCTGGGTAATAACGTGAAATTATATTTTGCTTTGCTTACCTGTTTTCATCACTCGGAAATTAATGAAATATACGTTTTTTGTTGTATCTTCTCACCATGATGGTTACTATTGGTTGTCAATTCTCATTAGCGTACATTTCTCGGCTAGTAACTAAACCCTGGTTTAGAGCGCAAAAAGGCGCACAAAGTGCGGGGGAGAGGTGCGGGGTACGCCAATTTGCGGGAGACGCTGTGAGATTCCATTCTGTTTGTACTCTTATGTATTCTGTGCTATCACGTCTTTATCCCTAACGGTGCAGATGGTCTAGGGCGGCAAGGCCCAGGCCACTTTTAGCGTGATGGTGGGCATACAGGTAGAAAAAGGAAATCATAATAGTATTGATAGATTCAGATTCTTGCCCATTCCCCCGATCGTCTTTTACGATTTTCCCAAGTACTTGAACCAATAAAATTAAACACTTACAATTTCTGCGACCATATTTGTAAACGAGTTGTTTAATCCAGGGAGCTTGCTTGCGATACTCTGTGACATGTTTTCGGGAACTGAATTAAGTTCTACAAGACCTAAACAAAAAAATATTTAGGATTATATACTTCATAATAAAACTATATGAATTAATCTTCCATGCTGGTCTGGGAGGAATGAAAAAACTTAGAATGTACCGCAGCTGCTTCTCTTCAATCCTGGAGACAGGATTATCTTGTCAATGGAGCCTTTTATTGGATTCTCTTTTGTCTTTAGGACAATCCATTGCAGTGGATTGTCTTCGTTTACACGAAGCCATTGACAGGACAATCGATAAGACAGTGGATTGGCTTAGTGGATTGGCCTGAAAAGCCTATCGAGGGAACGGGTGAATGATATTCTGATTTCTTTTTCCATCTTCTCGCCCATCATCACGCTAAAAGTGGCCTTTGGTCTTGCGGCTCTCGGCTCTGTCTGCTTATAGCCGCAAGACTCAAAATGCTGTCTGCCCCGTTAGGGATAAGTCGTGATAGTGTATTATGTTATTCCGTATACCCGTGTGGTTCCGGGTTAGAATAGGACCACTCCATCTCTTCCTGTGGATGTCGTAAGAGGCGACTAAAGGACTAAGCACAAACATCTCTTGCTACAATTGCATTCCCAAGGGTGGTGACGTCAGGCAGGTGGCCGGTCGCAAAACTATAGCCAAATCATTTAAACTGCTCCGGCTATTTCTTCTCCATTTTGCAGGTCTTTGGCATCCTTAGGTGACCATTGACATGCATGTTATATTTGGAGTAGAAAAAGCGGGAAAGCGCACCCCGGGCTCCGAAGCAGCACAGCTGAGGATGCAACCGGGAACGCGATTAGACGAAGAAGGATTTTATTATGTTATTGACGTCATTTTCCAGATAGATTGAGTAGGTATACTATAGTTTTTTCTTCTCTCAGAACAGCATAAAGTATTACATTACCGTTTCGTATGAATAGAAATCCCATTACACTGTGGTTTGCTTCGATTCTATTTAATGTGTCAATAGCTGCTTGATCGAAGTTCTGGAAAAGATAAGGTTGGTTATACAGGGTACCTATGTAGGTATATGTGTAAAACATTGTACTTTTTGGGTCTTAAGGCCTATTTAAACCGTAGTGATTAGGTAATTGAATCGCTGTAAATCGCTGTTCAACTAGAGCGAGAAAGAGAGCGGGTTTGCCGCGTCACCGGCCGGCCGCATTCCCGCTCTGTTTCTTGCTCTAGCAAATGACGGTTCTGAGCGATAAAAAAAGATAGCAGAATAGAAAAGTGCTGTTCTGTGCGGCCAGATGTAGCCCAACCCTAAAGATCACTCTCGCGAGATCATTCCGTTTCCAGTTCAAAACACAGGTAAGGTGCTGTATCTGTAAGAAATAATTTAAAAAGAATACGGGTGGCCATTTTGGATCCTAAATCTGATTCCTGTTTCCTTGCTTGCATTACCGACTTACAAAATTTTAGACCCCTACGAAGTTCCGGTGAGACGTAAAAGGCCTCTAATTTTGAGTACTTATGGTGATTTACTAATTTTCAGAGCCAATTTAGTCCATGATACAGATTACATTCTCCAAGAAACCAATGCATTGGCTTATTGGATTGTCTTGTCGTTGCTTCGTGTGAACGGAGACAATCCATGGCAATGGATTGTCCTTAGGACAATGATCAGACAATCCAATGAAAGAATTTCAAATTATCGGAAGTTAAATTTATTGGCCTACGTGTGAACAGCATTGCATTTTCTTTGCTTTGGTGGTCGTGGATTGTCCTGCCGTGTGGTTCGTGGCAGAGTAGAATAGGACCACTTCAAGTCTTCTCCAAGTCCCGTGGATGTTGTAGAAGGCGACTTAGGAAACAAAGCTTATAAACATCAATGAGACCTCTCCAACCCGTCTAGCCATGGAGAGTGTAGGCCAAATCCTCTGACTGCTCTGGCTTATATATGGCTCTGGTAGTACCTACAGACAGAGAGGGTCGTGCTCCTGCAGTGGAGACTAAAAAGATCTGATGATAATGATGATTGGATTGTCCCGGCTATTGGCCTCGTCTAAATGGACCATTATAAACTAATCTTGTTGTAAGACGTGAAAGCAATTGTGTACAGGTAAAAACATATTATGTAAGTAAACTTATGTTTCTTAAAAATGTTTACCTTCGGCACATCTTCTGCAGTTAATTTTTTACCGTGCGTTCGCATTATTACGAAATAATATAAATTATCAAAATAACTAATAAAGATGATTATAAAATAAAATAAATACTATAAAAATATACACATACACGATATAAAAAGGGTAGGTATGTCAAAAATGTAATTAAA
This sequence comes from Acrobasis repandana, assembly GCA_963576875.1. Classification (NCBI taxonomy): domain Eukaryota; kingdom Metazoa; phylum Arthropoda; class Insecta; order Lepidoptera; family Pyralidae; genus Acrobasis; species Acrobasis repandana. Next base: position 10,576,735 of record OY756238.1, read on the forward strand.
CATCTAGATGGTCATGATAGTACGGTATAGTTAAGTAGCCATTAAACTAGACTACTTATCGCGTGCGATTTGATGCACATTGCCTGTCTTGTAATAAACAATCTGAACGTATTCTTTCAAAACACGCAATGTATATCAAATCGCATCCGATAAGTAGACTGGTGTAATAGCTACCTTAGTCACTCTAGTCTTATAAGATTTTCGAAATAGAATCATTTTTTATTTTATTTATTTAACTTTATTACAAACGTAATAGGCGGACTCAAAGCCATAGGTGATGAAGTCAACCCACTGGTGATGACGGGAAAAAGAAAATTTTAGAAGGAGGTGCAAGTTATGTAGGTATTGTCACATACCAACATAATATAATATATATATGAATAAACTTACATTCAAAATATACATGGTACCTATACTATACGTAAACTACATATTATATCTTAATACTCGTATCTATATTCTATCTGAAAGTTCACGAAGACAATGAGCACGCACTGCACTCTTGAACGCTACACGAGTACGAGCCTTCCGGACATCTTCCGGATAATTGGTAGGGCGTTCCAAAGCTTTACCGCTTGAACAGTAAACGAACGTTCAACGAACCCACTCCGGTGATTTGGTATAGCAAGACGGAGATTGCTAGAAGAGCGAAGATTTTTACATGAGTATTACCAAGAAAAGTGAATTTTGATTTGAGATACAACGGAGTTTTAGGATCAAATAGAATGGAAAAGAGGATTGTAAGAATATGCAGCCGGCGACGCTGACGCTGACATTTTTTCGTACAAGCTTTTTATTGTGAGGCCTCAGTAAGTACTTATCAAGACAATAATGTAATGTACGAATACTAAGCCTAAACTCGATGGAGTTGTCCATCATCAGATCAGCTTCTAGTTATAGTAATATTTTATTAGCATTTTATTTACATTAGCATACAAAAATTTGATGAAAAAGATTCCCAGAAGTGGAAAAGCTATAGTTTTTACGTTTCGCTTCAGAATTATAAACGCAGTGTAGCCAGTCATGTCATTACCTAACGCCGGGCAAACTTTTTTCTAAAACAATGAACTAAAAAGTTTCAAGTACTCCTCAAGACGACACAACTGGTCCAAACGGAATTTTTGGCGGGAAGTCAAGGTGTTTGGTTGGGGTTGTCTTTAAATTATTTTGCAAATTGATTTTAGTGGACCTTATACTATGAAATTGGTGTTGTTTGGTGTTATAAATGCTCATGCTCATGAACAATAATGTGAAATAGTTAAAGTGGACAGTCATAGTACTACGGCTGTAGTGATATTTGTTTCGCGGACTGTGTGGGCGTCGTCCGCCACTCAATCGGCTATGAAAACCAGTGGACTCGTATAGATTTGTCGCCAGAAGCTCCCTTAAAGCAATCAAAGGCCTACACCAACCTTTGATTGTAACTTGTTAGGAAAAAAGAATTTCCCACGTTTTATTAACTTGTTCCTGGCTAAATACGCAGTAGCGTCATGCCATAAATTAAAAAAAAAAAAAAAAAAAAACTGGTCCAAACTCGGCGGGGTTATGTTGTTTTATCACAGAATGCATTGGCCACCTTCCGTCTTCGTCGTGAGAACATGCTTTTGTACTATAATATTGCGTTGTCACCCAACTTACATACCTAAGTATGTGATGTTTCAATTCGATCAAATAATGGGAAGTTGGTCTAATTTAGCTTGCAAGATTTTATTACAGGCACACAGACAACCAAATAAAAGATTATAAAAATAATTAACTTCTGGCATCTCTTTGGCTCTTTCGAAGATTCCAAGAAGTAGAAAAGAGCTACGTTTTTACGTTTCGCTTCAGAATTCTGAATGCAGTGTAGGCAGTCATTTAACAGTCTGCCAGCCGGCTTGTTGGAAACTTTCCCACAGTAACTTTCCTCATAAAATGCACTGCGTGGACAAACATCGCCGTTTAATAACTGTTTCCGAACTGCAACATTTTAAGGACCATGCACTTCTGGGAATAATTTCACGCTCGTTTCATATTAAAATCACGTACAAAGCATTAGATAAATAGAATTTAGATTTTCGCTCAGTCCTTGCTTTGCTTGCTTTTACGACCTGCGCGGAAAGAGAAGCAGCTGGTACATTCTACGTTTTCAACCGACTTCAAAAAAAGAGGAGGTATTAATTCGACTCGTTTTTGTTGTATGTATGATACACGATATCTTCGCCAATGGTTAACTGACTTTGATGATTCTTTTTTAATTTGAAAGCCTTTACTACTAAGTTGGTCCCATATTAATTTGGTGAAAACATGATGAAAAACTTTGGAGATATGGAACAAACTCCTCAAAAAATATGAAGTTTTTTTTATAAATATTTTTTTCTTTTCTCCCATACCAGCTTGGAAAAATCACGTTCAATAACAAAACTCTCATCTAACTGTCCGAGTGGACACAGGCCGTTCTCAAACTTGCCCACAGTTTACCTACATTTGCGTTGCAACGTCTAACTTTCGCCTCCAAACGTTACTTATTGCACCAACAAAGTCTGAACAACCAAGTAATATGTCTTGATATTTATTTTACTGTGAAATGTTCTGAAATGTTACTAAAACTTTGGCCGTGCTCGACTTTTATACAAAAATATTATATCACAGAACTTCTCGGGTTCTGTGAGAACAGTAGACCTCGCGAGCTCTTTTTAGGGTTCCGTAACCGAAGGGTGCAAACGGGACCCTATTACTGATACTCCGCTGTCTGTCCGTCTGTCACAGGGCTCTATCTCTTGAACCGTAATAGCTAGACACTTGAAATTTCACCGATTATGTATTACTATGGCCGCTATAACAACAAATACTAAAAGTTAAAAAAATTGGTTGTCTGTAAAGTCGGTTTACGGACGGTAGTTTGACGTGACAACGTCAAACATTCTCTCTCTCGTTTGTGCCGCGCTCTCGCTTGCCGAACGCGACAATGAGCGTAACGGGACAATGACGTCATCTTTTTCGTGCATGCAGCCCGTAGTATCGAGATATTTGACGTTGTCACGTCAAAAAAATTAAATGGGGTCGTCATACAAAAAACTTGTTTTTTTTGCGTTTTAAAACATTGTCCGGAGGTACGGAACCCTTCATGTCCGAGTCCGACTCGCACTTGCCCGTTTATTTTAGTTGATCGCGATTTATTAGGGGGAGAAGTAGGAAGGAAAAGGGGGAAACTTCGCTGTAGTGTTATTTATTTATGGAATATCAATCAAATTTTTCTTCATCCAATTTTTTTTATTAGCTGTTTGTGTCCCACTGCTGGGCATAATCCCCCCTTTCCTATTTACAAAATTCTCTGTTTCTCTGTTCTGGGTCTTTTCCCTCCAAGCGCTGTCGTAACTTTTGAAGTCCTTTATATGTTTATACTAATATTGATATTGATTTTAAAAGATATACTTAACTGCATTTACAAGCGATGTTAGTACGAGTAACGTACCTGCAATAAGAGTTGGCTACAAGTTAGATTAAACTAGATTAAGTCTCCTAGGGTTTAACTTTGTACACCCCTATCATTGTGGGTTGGTACTACGTGCTCTAATTTTATGGCTCGAAATTTGATATCTTCTTCTTCTTAGCGAGCCGGAATGGCTAAAATCATTAAATGAGTGTGGACCAATGTGTGGCCACACTTACTCCCCTGTCATTAGCCGAATTTAGGTCGTCTATTGTACAATGGGTTGGGCAGCTGGGGCACGATAGTAGGTGGGCCATGGTTTGAACAGCTCCACAGTCGCATCGATTATTATTTGAGAAACCCCACTTTGCTCGGTTCTCGTGGCATCTCCCAACACCAGTCCGGAGCCTATTTAGGGACTTCCAAACTGCCCAGGGGAGATCACCACCCGGTGGAAGTTTCTCAGCGGGTGGAATATGGGATGGTAAGGTAGGGTATTTATTTTTCCACCATGCTAACCTTGTGTTTGAGGCTTCATTGACTGGGATACTTGGCTGTCTGAGAAAACTTTTTCGGCTCTTAAAACGTGGGGGTGGTGGAACCTGATTGTATAGTAGATGCCTGTTGTCATTGTAACAACCGGCTAACCTACCTACTAAAATTCTATTTTTTTTTCTGCTTACTTAACTTACTTAGTTAAACCGAACCTCTAGGACAAACTTATAATTACCTATATGTCCTAATAAGCAAATGATTTATTATTTTAGTCTTTAAAAACCTATTATGCTATAATTTTTATCTAGAACTTAACTAAAAATAACTATCTGGATACTAACAAACCTATTATTTTAAAATCTTGTTATCTGTATCATCTGTATCATCCTGAACGTGGCTGTGACTGATTAGTGTAGTGGCTGTAATTATCTAATGGAGGACCCAAGTTGTTAAGAATAGCAACCTAAATTCAGCTGTAACACGTTTGATTTATCTACTTATTATATATTTTATATATACTATAAAATTAACTTAATTTTATTTGGTTTAAGATTATTTACTGACAAACTAATATGAACACCCTTAAATTATATTTAGTAAATTTATTGTTTATTTGTGTTTGAGATCGGTAGTAGTGGATGATATAAATCCTAGTATAAAATTTAAGAAAACTGTTGTTATATTCGTTTTTAGAGTTCCTAGTGTTTTATAAAAGTCCTAAGAAAGTCGATAGCGTAATTGACTTTAGCTTTAAGTATTAAATAACGGGAAACTGTGGTTTAAGTTCTTGGAGTAAATAATTTATTTAGTATGATTAATTTTAGTGATTACGAAATAGTGTTTATGTTATTATGTATTAAATAATATATAGAGATTCATATAATCAAAATTTGCATTATATTTTAAGTTTATTTCTTAGTTAGCTTTGACCTGAAGTATGTTTCACCTTATAAATATGTAGATATAATTATGTATATAGAAATATATATATATAATGATTTAGAAGCTCAGTATTGTTTTTATATGGCTAAAAGAGTGGCCCCTCCGTACGCCAGACTCTAGTAGGATACAACCAAATGACTTGGACATCCTCCCTGCCTTGGGACAGCAAATATAGTGCTCAGATATTTGTTATACAAATATATTTAAGTTTAATGAGCCTTTACTGGCTAGAGACATAGAAGAGGACGCAAGTAAAGTCTTGCCAAGCGATATCAACCGCTTCAGAACCTGTAATTTTTACATAGTTCCGGACTGAGCTATGATTTTAATCATTACTTCAAATCGGTTGGTACCTTAAATACTTTAAGAGTATACTACTCAACAATATAAGTAGTCTGTCTTGTCAGTAGTAGTAGTAGTAGTAGGTCAAATCATACAACGTACCTACAATCCGCTACTATTGATGTGTTAGATTTAAACACTATTTACCTAATTTAGTACTTCATTCAATTTCTATTCAATATTCAAATAAATAGAAATTATTATAGTTTGTAAAATATTCGAATTGATCGCAAAATGTATTTTAGTTTGACGAATGGTAAATGTAGTATTTATAGAACCTTAGGCTTTATAAATAAGTATAATTAGAAGGTATTCCAGATTATAAATAAATATTACAGAGTAGAATTTTGTCAATACGATTCAATTCAATAAATAAATAATACCAATAATTTAGCTTCCAAAGAAACCAAATATTCGCAACCAATATTTTCTTAAATTAGAAGTATTACCTTCTAGGTATTTTGTATGTAGAATTTATCAGTTCCACATGCCTTTTCCATGTATGAAAGAACTGTTTAATATCATTGATATTAAAATAAATATAGAAGATGATCAAAGCAAGATATATAATCTGCTATTTTTACAATAGTTGAATAGGTAAATGGTTAAGTATGCTTTACTAAAACCATAGATTAGTCTCCGAAGAAACTAAAAATATAAATATATAATTGTTTCGAACAACTAAGTTCCTCTGAAGAAATAGTATCAATTCAACATGAATTTTCCATGTTTGAAAGATCAAATTATAATAGGTAGGGCACTCTTATTCAGAATGCTAAGTTATAAGTCGTAAGACTTAGTTCATTCAGCGGACATAAATCAAACATGTCATGGATTTGCCTTGACTCAAAAGCAGTTCGGATAATTCCAAAATTGTTGGTTTTCTCATATAAATCCTTTTAACCAAGGACACATTCCAAACATGATTTCTACATGTGCTAAGGAACGTATTGATGAAATAAATCTAGATTTTCCCGAACAGGTCTGCATCTCTTCAAACGAAGTATGGCCTTATTCTCGTGATTCAACATTGAGATAAAAAGCCAGGGCTTGCTTTGCAACACCCAATATGTGAGACTACATTTCCCATCCAGTCAAATCCAAATAAATGATAAAATAATTCAGACTTTTCCGACTTGATTTGCACCATCACAAACGAAGAATATGGCCTTTCTCTTGTGCTTTTGCATAAAGATAATTAGCCAGGGCTTGCTTTGCATCACCCAATAATTATGACAGTACATTTCTCATCCAGATAAGTCCAAACCAATAATTGATAAAGTAATTCAGATTTATCCGAATTCATGTCTCAGCATTTCCAAGACAAATCAAATTGTTCCACTGAACAAACTAGAAATTGTTCATAGTTTATGAACATAAATTGGTTAAAGTTATATAACAATAATTGAAGTTTCGTTCTATTGAACAAATCAATCATATTTCATAGTTAATGAAGATATTTTTGTTAAAGTTATTTTACACTAACTGTTGGCATAGTTAATGTAATTCCTAGTCTAACCTAACGGTCCCTATATTCCCTAAAGCTAAAGCTACTTGTGTAAAAAAAACTACCCCATTCCCACTAAATGTGTGTGTATGTGTTGGAATTGATTCCGGTGTAAGAATCAATTCTAGTGTACCTAGGTATCGAACAGACTCCGGTGTAAGAGAAAGTTCCCTAAAGCTAAAGCTAAAAGTTTTGAGAGAGTTTCTCTCGCCCTGAGCTAAAATTTACCTGCCTACAAATCCTAATTTGAGAATCCTACTCTGGTGTGTGGTGGAATTAGAACTAAACTGTCCTTTTTCCTCTAGCTGCTAACGACTTCGCGGCGTGGCCTGGGTCAGCCGACCTACCTATCGCCCGTCGGTTCCAATCTACAACTCCATAGGGAAGGGGGAGTCTAGACTGGTCTAATACTAACCAAGCTAATTGGATAATTCTAGCAACTAATTCTTGCAGCACTAAAGCGGATTCACAATCCATCGACTTTCGGATCGTCGTCTAATTAGGACTGCCAGTTCAGATTGCTAGAACCAGTAGCTAACACAGAATTGTTTTTGAAACAAACCAATCCTGCCAGACCCACTACAAATCTGGAAATTTTACCTAGAATTTCTATTTCTTTAGAGAGCCCTCAGGTTAGCGAGACCAAAGGAAATAGAAATTAACGATGAGTTTGACCATTTAACCCCATAGAGAAACAAAATTCAAAATATTAAAATTCAAATATTATTTACACCAAAATCCTTGACATCAAAAGACGAAATTGAACGACATAGAATCTCTGAAAATTCACTGCCGAACACCCCACCTCTTGAAATCAAAACGATTGGCACTGATTTTAAACCAAAACTATTAATTAAACTTATTAAAATTTACTAGGGACAACCTAAATTATTTATTAATAACAAAAATTCAAACAATCTAAGATTTTAATTTCGGAATACATTTTACCATTATATTCCTAATTAAAACCAATCAAGGGACACCGCGAGAAAGATAAAGCGACCTATTTTGTCAAACTCTCGTTTCCCCACACTTTTTCTTCAAACGACTTCTTCTTTTCTTGAGTTAAAAATATTACATCGACATAAAAATCTCCATCTCCCTACAGAACGTTTGTACGCCCCGGCCGCCCGATGATGAATACCCCTTCGTCTCCCGTCTACCAGTCCCGTTGAAAGGAACCTTACCCCGAAATGAGAATGCCATCATAAAACTGCATTCAAACTTAATTGTATACATACATTGCCTGTTCTAAAGTGAACAAACGAAACTATGTTCTTACAAAACTAGCAATGCATACAAAACCGGAACTCGAACCCAACAAGCTCGCTATCCGCTGAATCCCGCCTCAAACCAATTCCAGGTAGTTTGCAAAAACAATGACGTAACCAGTCCCAGGCAACATCAGTTTGGGTGATCGAATGTAGATTTTTAATAAATTTATTATGTTTTTTTTTGTAAATTGATAAATCAAATCTAGATATGTCTAGATAAAAGTTTTTAAATTTATTTTCACTTCATATAAAATTATATGAATAGTGAAACATTAATGATTAATGGATAAAATAAAGTTATTTACCCATAATTTTGACAAAGTAAAGATATATTAAAATATATCTAAATAATAGTTTAATAAATGTAGAAATTAAAGGAGTTTAGATATGATTTCACTTATAAAACCATACACAGATTATAGTGCAACAAATGTTACATTGATAAATAATAATAAAATATCTATCTTTATTCTATTTCTGTAAACAGAAATACTTTCTTCTCCATCTAATCATATTCCCAGTTGCGTCCTCAGCTATGCTGCTTTGGAGCTCGTGTTAGTTTCGTCCTAGCGATAACAAACCACGCCATGTGCGCCGGAGTTCGACTTTCACGTTCTTAACCCAACGACTTGACAGAGCCCTGTCCATTTTCTTTTAACTAATGAAGTTAGATGCCAACCTTGTATGTAATATTTATGTAATAGATTTATATAAGACCATACAAAGTGTTGTATGAAAATAAATAGAATAATTGATTACAATATAGCATAATTTCCTTCTTTTATTTTGGCAAAGGAAAAATACTAAGAAACTCAGTGTAAACTGACCATTACAATCAAATTATGTATAAACTTTATAGTTATTTCAAAACATAACGAAAGTTTGTTTTGTTTTGATTTTTCTTTGCTGAGGATCGAACTCAGACAATCTAGAATTTTTATCTGTGACCTAGATTTAATTAACATAATCTTGTACAAAATTCTTTGTACTTTATTTATTTATTTTGATTTCTCTCTTCATCCTAGCGTCCATCATTACATCAAACGTGATCCTTGGGTCCCACGGCCATGGACTCTGTCCAACCCGTCAAGGATAAAGACGTGATAATGATTTCTTATCATTTTCCATACAAAATTGAACTCAGATGATTTTTGAAATTATGTATGACCATACATACATACATCATAAATATTGCAATTTAATATAAAATATAGTGAAATTATATAAACAAACGGATGGTCTATAAATAGACTCAAAATTGTGAACGATTACAAATTCTTTTCACACAGTAATAATTTACTCTGCACCCACTAAACTTGCAATCTGGCGAATTGTTTGTTTAAGTTTTTTTTTTTGTGCTTCGCCGCCTCCATTAAAAACAATGTTTATGACTTTGAAAAGGGACAGCCCAAACGTTATAGAATAGGACGGAGCTACGGTCAATTTTTTGCTTATTCGATAAACAGTTCCTGGGAACGAGTGAACAATGAATCTATGACTAAGATGACGTACAAGGAGTTATTGAATCGAATTCCAGCTTTATATGTGATAAAAATTATTTGAGAATGAAATTAACGAATGCGAATTTGCGAATCGTTACATCCGACCCCTAAAATTTTATGTAGTTGTCCATATAAATAAGGACCGGAACTAAAATTTTACTTCCCTAACATTCTCAAATATTGTTTTTTTTTTTTTTTTCCAATATTCAAGAACCTAACAAATATTATATTCCCAAATCACAGAAGGTGTGTATCCCTAGTGTGGTGTGTGTACGAGTGTGGTGTGTATTTAAACCAAGAGAGCGTTTTTCATCACTAAAATCTCAGCTTTAAGCTCAATACTTTCATTCATGAACGACAATCAAGTATCGCCTGATCAGACTACACTCCTGTAGGGCGTGGGTTGTGAGGCCACTGATCCTATTAATCACTGCTGAAGTTAATCCGCCCGGATTCAACCTTACAATCCAAGTCGCATAAAAAGTTCAGCATCCCCCACAAGCATAGTCCACCATTAGAGGCAAACAAATCATTACAACCCATGTCCAAAAGTCATACCGAAAACTGAAATCAAAACGACTTCCAACACTGTCTTGGAGAGTGTGATGTTGCCGAGTTCATGATATTAGGCATGATTTCGCCTAGCTTCTTGTCTGGCGTAGAGCACTTTACAGGCGTTTTAACACTTGAGAACTTTTCCAATAGTATACAATATTATGTAACCATGGAATAAAATTAAACCTAGCATCTGTTCTCCCTATATAATGCTCTTTTGTGTGATGTGTAATTCTGATCTTTGGGCTAATAATATTAAATTGTGATCTGGTTTCACATAAGGTATGAACCAGGGCCCTCAATAACTAAATGTATCTTTTTTTTTTTTTGTTTCCTACTTCTTCTCTCAGAATACCATCCTATTCTAAATATGCAAATATTCACACCTTCCTCTTTCTCAGATTCGCGCCACCCAAATCCACAACAAATATCCACCAGATCACATAAAAAAAATTATAATTTCTGAGATTAGATTAATTTTAAATATATTAATAATGAATAATGTATTCAATTTAAATTCGCATATTCGCACAAGTCATAATATGTGTATGTAATAATATCATATATTAAATAAATAAATAAATAATCTTAAATAAAATCTATATTAAATATTAACTTATTTTAAATTAAATCTGTTTAACCTTACCAATTTTACCTTTTTATTTATTTCCATTCGTTTACCTTTTATTATCTTCATTATCTCAACAATTGTAATTGCATATTCTAATGAAAGGTACATTCCTCGAAGTACAATGTGTAATAAATATGTAATTATATTCATTACTCTTATAAAATGTTTAAGTAGTATGCTTGTCTTATAATGCTTTCAATGATTACCTAAAACAAACAACCTAAAACTGAAAGGACAAAAAAAAAATAATTATTATTTTTTATTACTAACAAAATGAGTCACGTAAATAAAATAAATAGTAATCCGTTCATTCATTCAATCATTCATTCAAAAGAAATATTTCTTAAAATATTCTAACAAGAAATAAAAACTACGCTTAATTAGGAATGCAAAATTACGCTTTCGCTACGCCACTTAAGAAATGATAGGTACCAAGTAAACATGAGTTATTTAAGATCTCTACACCTTCATTATTAAACCTACCACCTCAACATCATATACGTGTGTCAACAAATTACACTGATTCCTATAACTTTCACGATCGAAAGAATGAAACAATCTACTGTATCCTACTTAATAAAATTGTACGACCCCATTACCTTGTGTCGTTGCAATAATTTTATTACCTAAATTTGTTTTATTTTTAACTATTAAAATATTGACAATCTATTCCCGTCCTAAGGAGTATCTATCTACTTTAGATTAACCAGGCATTAACTAAAATTTTGACCTACGGTATCAATATATATTATATAGATATTATATATAAATTAACTAAGTATCAATCTTATCACAACTGATAAAATTAGAAAGTACCAATGTAGTGTTTGAATAAATAAATAAATGATTACTCTTAAAATATCTATCACATAAGTTTATCTTTGTCTGGAATTATCATACGAATAAAAGTTATATTCTTATTAACCAACTAAGAAAAGAAAGTATGATTTTCATGTTTTAATCTAATATAGATTTCTTTTCTTGTGTGCTTCTTATATAGTAGGTACTTCCATATGAGAAAAAATAGCCTTGTAGATTTTGTTATTTATTAGCGTTAGCATACTTAGTAAAGATGTGCGTTTTTATTTTATTTTCTATTCTAATCATTTAAAATCATATTACCAATATTTCATATCAGTAATATCTCGTGATAGGTATATACTAAAATTTTTGTCTACTATGGGAAGTCTTCAAAATGTTTAAAATGCCTATTCATTTCTATAGAAAATAAATATCCACGCCATCTATCTGCCACTAAAAATAGCGTCATCTAACTACTTGCCAGCAGAAACATGTTGCTCGATAAATCTTAAGTAGTTCGACACATCTGGGCTAGGTGTCGCCACCATGATGAAATAGAACTCGAACCATCAACTTTGAATCAATAAATTACTATTTTCTTAGACTTGTGAAGCAAGTTAGTATATTTTTGACTAATTCTAAATATCATTAGATATTTTGTATTATGTATTTAAACAGTGAATAACGAAAATATTCTAAAACTACGAGGACATAAAATCGAGCCAAAATGATGTTACCATGAGCATCAATGCAATATCAGGTACCGAGTCTCTATTGTTTTATGCCTGACCCGAACATTGTTTGTTGTACTTGGGAGTCATAAACCCAACTTTCACAAAAACAATAAAACAATGCTGTGCAAAAGAACCGCTGGCTAGCTTGACGCTTCCAGATAAGATTCTGGAAATTCCCTTACGCCAATAATATTTTGGTAATTTTACATTTATGAATGAATTGTACTCATGAATGAATTGTACTCATGAATGAATTGTAATATAACTTCGTTTTAATATTACTACCAATTTTGTAAATGTTTCTACTATAATGCAACAAACAATAACTGTACTCTCAGTAAAGTCTATTGTAAATTTCAATAGATATTTGAAATTATTAATGTATTGTTTTTCTTTATAGGTATTATAACTTTGTATTGATAGTAATAATATTGTGATTATTACGCACTGGTTATTTGTTGATAGTTATTGTTTTTTTTGTAATATACGTGAATGTACGTGAATGACTAAATCAAAACCCATTCAAGTCACATGACTGCATTGTCATATTTAATTAGAGACTGACATTTCGCCTATAGCAACTACGTAAGATAAAAACAATTACTTATAATCATTATTTTTGACAATACTTGTGTAATTGTAATTAGTAATTAGTATTACTACGAAGGTAAATATTTGATAATTATTTGATTAAAACATTCTGTATTTCCTGCGAAATATTGACGTGCCATTTTATTATGTCTCATAAGGCGTGCTTCGATAAGCAATTTATTTTAATGAACGCTCAAATTTGGTTTTAATAAAAAAAATCAGATCAATTCATAAACTAACTACTATCTTTAAATAACCTTTTCAATTTTATCTTTATTTAATTTAAATGACATAACATGACTAAAAAGATACCTTTTAATAATTAATCAACAATTGATTATTAATTAAACTAATTCGCAAAGATTAAATAAAAGCAATAAAATAAAATCAACCTAACATACAAATTATTAAATTAAATATGGATGTATGTATTTCGTTTATTACTATTTGTTTTAAAACTAAACAACAAATTGTACTTAAATAAATACTTTAAAAAGGTAAATAAGTACCTAATTTTATTAAATAATTAAATATTTAGTTTTAGTATACCTACTTCAATTTAGAAATCGGTCAATACTAAATCTGCACTATTTGGCATAAGTGTTCAGTATTCTAAGAAACGAAACGTTATACGAACATTACTATGAAAATATTTCAAAGTCAGAACCAATCTTAAAATCACATGAGCTCCAACCAAACATGTGTTATTTTTAACGTACTTCATTTGTGTCAGGTAGGTACCCAAACACAAGACTACTTAACAAACTTAACAAATGTGACGGAAAAAAACCCGACCCTAACAGCAATTCTGTGAATACGATAAGGCAAACAGGCACTTGGTCTGTTCGGCCATTTGTTTTTTGTTTGTAACAAGAGCCATAAGCCATAACTAACACTTTTGTTATAAGTATTGGCAGGGCTATTTATTACTCTGTCTACGTCTACCTACTCAAACCCTTGACAGATGTTTTTAATTGCGTGAGACCAGAAACCATTCCATAGTTTGACGTCGTGGTAATTTACCAACTTCTAAAACTCAAGTTGTCAGAAACTTTTATGTTATGCTAGATAGAAAATTATTTACTTTTGATAACATAGCTCCCATATTAAACTACATTATCAGAATTTTTTAAAAGAGAAAATAAGTTATAAAAGAACTACAAATATAACATCATGTAAATCGTTTTTCTTCTTTAACTAAGTTCGAAAAAACTATAAACGTAAAAGCGACCCCGCGACCCCAAAGTTTAATAACATTAGAAGTGAGATACCAGATTTATTTATTTAAAAAATTATTTGGACAAAGTCACTACCAAACGTGAATACAGTACCCTATCTTTACACGACAGCAAAATGTGACCAGAAAACAAGAATCGAAAAACCCCTGCAACTGGTCACTGAGTCCAATCTAGACATCAGCCAGCTCAAGACAACAGATAAAGAACTAGAGATGAAATTATGTCATAAACCTAGAATAGAAATCCTGGTCACGGCCACACCACAATGTAACAACCGGCTAACCTACCTACTAAAATTCTATTTTTTTTTCTGCTTACTTAACTTACTTAGTTAAACCGAACCTCTAGGACAAACTTATAATTACCTATATGTCCTAATAAGCAAATGATTTATTATTTTAGTCTTTAAAAACCTATTATGCTATAATTTTTATCTAGAACTTAACTAAAAATAACTATCTGGATACTAACAAACCTATTATTTTAAAATCTTGTTATCTGTATCATCTGTATCATCCTGAACGTGGCTGTGACTGATTAGTGTAGTGGCTGTAATTATCTAATGGAGGACCCAAGTTGTTAAGAATAGCAACCTAAATTCAGCTGTAACACGTTTGATTTATCTACTTATTATATATTTTATATATACTATAAAATTAACTTAATTTTATTTGGTTTAAGATTATTTACTGACAAACTAATATGAACACCCTTAAATTATATTTAGTAAATTTATTGTTTATTTGTGTTTGAGATCGGTAGTAGTGGATGATATAAATCCTAGTATAAAATTTAAGAAAACTGTTGTTATATTCGTTTTTAGAGTTCCTAGTGTTTTATAAAAGTCCTAAGAAAGTCGATAGCGTAATTGACTTTAGCTTTAAGTATTAAATAACGGGAAACTGTGGTTTAAGTTCTTGGAGTAAATAATTTATTTAGTATGATTAATTTTAGTGATTACGAAATAGTGTTTATGTTATTATGTATTAAATAATATATAGAGATTCATATAATCAAAATTTGCATTATATTTTAAGTTTATTTCTTAGTTAGCTTTGACCTGAAGTATGTTTCACCTTATAAATATGTAGATATAATTATGTATATAGAAATATATATATATAATGATTTAGAAGCTCAGTATTGTTTTTATATGGCTAAAAGAGTGGCCCCTCCGTACGCCAGACTCTAGTAGGATACAACCAAATGACTTGGACATCCTCCCTGCCTTGGGACAGCAAATATAGTGCTCAGATATTTGTTATACAAATATATTTAAGTTTAATGAGCCTTTACTGGCTAGAGACATAGAAGAGGACGCAAGTAAAGTCTTGCCAAGCGATATCAACCGCTTCAGAACCTGTAATTTTTACATAGTTCCGGACTGAGCTATGATTTTAATCATTACTTCAAATCGGTTGGTACCTTAAATACTTTAAGAGTATACTACTCAACAATATAAGTAGTCTGTCTTGTCAGTAGTAGTAGTAGTAGTAGGTCAAATCATACAACGTACCTACAATCCGCTACTATTGATGTGTTAGATTTAAACACTATTTACCTAATTTAGTACTTCATTCAATTTCTATTCAATATTCAAATAAATAGAAATTATTATAGTTTGTAAAATATTCGAATTGATCGCAAAATGTATTTTAGTTTGACGAATGGTAAATGTAGTATTTATAGAACCTTAGGCTTTATAAATAAGTATAATTAGAAGGTATTCCAGATTATAAATAAATATTACAGAGTAGAATTTTGTCAATACGATTCAATTCAATAAATAAATAATACCAATAATTTAGCTTCCAAAGAAACCAAATATTCGCAACCAATATTTTCTTAAATTAGAAGTATTACCTTCTAGGTATTTTGTATGTAGAATTTATCAGTTCCACATGCCTTTTCCATGTATGAAAGAACTGTTTAATATCATTGATATTAAAATAAATATAGAAGATGATCAAAGCAAGATATATAATCTGCTATTTTTACAATAGTTGAATAGGTAAATGGTTAAGTATGCTTTACTAAAACCATAGATTAGTCTCCGAAGAAACTAAAAATATAAATATATAATTGTTTCGAACAACTAAGTTCCTCTGAAGAAATAGTATCAATTCAACATGAATTTTCCATGTTTGAAAGATCAAATTATAATAGGTAGGGCACTCTTATTCAGAATGCTAAGTTATAAGTCGTAAGACTTAGTTCATTCAGCGGACATAAATCAAACATGTCATGGATTTGCCTTGACTCAAAAGCAGTTCGGATAATTCCAAAATTGTTGGTTTTCTCATATAAATCCTTTTAACCAAGGACACATTCCAAACATGATTTCTACATGTGCTAAGGAACGTATTGATGAAATAAATCTAGATTTTCCCGAACAGGTCTGCATCTCTTCAAACGAAGTATGGCCTTATTCTCGTGATTCAACATTGAGATAAAAAGCCAGGGCTTGCTTTGCAACACCCAATATGTGAGACTACATTTCCCATCCAGTCAAATCCAAATAAATGATAAAATAATTCAGACTTTTCCGACTTGATTTGCACCATCACAAACGAAGAATATGGCCTTTCTCTTGTGCTTTTGCATAAAGATAATTAGCCAGGGCTTGCTTTGCATCACCCAATAATTATGACAGTACATTTCTCATCCAGATAAGTCCAAACCAATAATTGATAAAGTAATTCAGATTTATCCGAATTCATGTCTCAGCATTTCCAAGACAAATCAAATTGTTCCACTGAACAAACTAGAAATTGTTCATAGTTTATGAACATAAATTGGTTAAAGTTATATAACAATAATTGAAGTTTCGTTCTATTGAACAAATCAATCATATTTCATAGTTAATGAAGATATTTTTGTTAAAGTTATTTTACACTAACTGTTGGCATAGTTAATGTAATTCCTAGTCTAACCTAACGGTCCCTATATTCCCTAAAGCTAAAGCTACTTGTGTAAAAAAAACTACCCCATTCCCACTAAATGTGTGTGTATGTGTTGGAATTGATTCCGGTGTAAGAATCAATTCTAGTGTACCTAGGTATCGAACAGACTCCGGTGTAAGAGAAAGTTCCCTAAAGCTAAAGCTAAAAGTTTTGAGAGAGTTTCTCTCGCCCTGAGCTAAAATTTACCTGCCTACAAATCCTAATTTGAGAATCCTACTCTGGTGTGTGGTGGAATTAGAACTAAACTGTCCTTTTTCCTCTAGCTGCTAACGACTTCGCGGCGTGGCCTGGGTCAGCCGACCTACCTATCGCCCGTCGGTTCCAATCTACAACTCCATAGGGAAGGGGGAGTCTAGACTGGTCTAATACTAACCAAGCTAATTGGATAATTCTAGCAACTAATTCTTGCAGCACTAAAGCGGATTCACAATCCATCGACTTTCGGATCGTCGTCTAATTAGGACTGCCAGTTCAGATTGCTAGAACCAGTAGCTAACACAGAATTGTTTTTGAAACAAACCAATCCTGCCAGACCCACTACAAATCTGGAAATTTTACCTAGAATTTCTATTTCTTTAGAGAGCCCTCAGGTTAGCGAGACCAAAGGAAATAGAAATTAACGATGAGTTTGACCATTTAACCCCATAGAGAAACAAAATTCAAAATATTAAAATTCAAATATTATTTACACCAAAATCCTTGACATCAAAAGACGAAATTGAACGACATAGAATCTCTGAAAATTCACTGCCGAACACCCCACCTCTTGAAATCAAAACGATTGGCACTGATTTTAAACCAAAACTATTAATTAAACTTATTAAAATTTACTAGGGACAACCTAAATTATTTATTAATAACAAAAATTCAAACAATCTAAGATTTTAATTTCGGAATACATTTTACCATTATATTCCTAATTAAAACCAATCAAGGGACACCGCGAGAAAGATAAAGCGACCTATTTTGTCAAACTCTCGTTTCCCCACACTTTTTCTTCAAACGACTTCTTCTTTTCTTGAGTTAAAAATATTACATCGACATAAAAATCTCCATCTCCCTACAGAACGTTTGTACGCCCCGGCCGCCCGATGATGAATACCCCTTCGTCTCCCGTCTACCAGTCCCGTTGAAAGGAACCTTACCCCGAAATGAGAATGCCATCATAAAACTGCATTCAAACTTAATTGTATACATACATTGCCTGTTCTAAAGTGAACAAACGAAACTATGTTCTTACAAAACTAGCAATGCATACAAAACCGGAACTCGAACCCAACAAGCTCGCTATCCGCTGAATCCCGCCTCAAACCAATTCCAGGTAGTTTGCAAAAACAATGACGTAACCAGTCCCAGGCAACATCAGTTTGGGTGATCGAATGTAGATTTTTAATAAATTTATTATGTTTTTTTTTGTAAATTGATAAATCAAATCTAGATATGTCTAGATAAAAGTTTTTAAATTTATTTTCACTTCATATAAAATTATATGAATAGTGAAACATTAATGATTAATGGATAAAATAAAGTTATTTACCCATAATTTTGACAAAGTAAAGATATATTAAAATATATCTAAATAATAGTTTAATAAATGTAGAAATTAAAGGAGTTTAGATATGATTTCACTTATAAAACCATACACAGATTATAGTGCAACAAATGTTACATTGATAAATAATAATAAAATATCTATCTTTATTCTATTTCTGTAAACAGAAATACTTTCTTCTCCATCTAATCATATTCCCAGTTGCGTCCTCAGCTATGCTGCTTTGGAGCTCGTGTTAGTTTCGTCCTAGCGATAACAAACCACGCCATGTGCGCCGGAGTTCGACTTTCACGTTCTTAACCCAACGACTTGACAGAGCCCTGTCCATTTTCTTTTAACTAATGAAGTTAGATGCCAACCTTGTATGTAATATTTATGTAATAGATTTATATAAGACCATACAAAGTGTTGTATGAAAATAAATAGAATAATTGATTACAATATAGCATAATTTCCTTCTTTTATTTTGGCAAAGGAAAAATACTAAGAAACTCAGTGTAAACTGACCATTACAATCAAATTATGTATAAACTTTATAGTTATTTCAAAACATAACGAAAGTTTGTTTTGTTTTGATTTTTCTTTGCTGAGGATCGAACTCAGACAATCTAGAATTTTTATCTGTGACCTAGATTTAATTAACATAATCTTGTACAAAATTCTTTGTACTTTATTTATTTATTTTGATTTCTCTCTTCATCCTAGCGTCCATCATTACATCAAACGTGATCCTTGGGTCCCACGGCCATGGACTCTGTCCAACCCGTCAAGGATAAAGACGTGATAATGATTTCTTATCATTTTCCATACAAAATTGAACTCAGATGATTTTTGAAATTATGTATGACCATACATACATACATCATAAATATTGCAATTTAATATAAAATATAGTGAAATTATATAAACAAACGGATGGTCTATAAATAGACTCAAAATTGTGAACGATTACAAATTCTTTTCACACAGTAATAATTTACTCTGCACCCACTAAACTTGCAATCTGGCGAATTGTTTGTTTAAGTTTTTTTTTTTGTGCTTCGCCGCCTCCATTAAAAACAATGTTTATGACTTTGAAAAGGGACAGCCCAAACGTTATAGAATAGGACGGAGCTACGGTCAATTTTTTGCTTATTCGATAAACAGTTCCTGGGAACGAGTGAACAATGAATCTATGACTAAGATGACGTACAAGGAGTTATTGAATCGAATTCCAGCTTTATATGTGATAAAAATTATTTGAGAATGAAATTAACGAATGCGAATTTGCGAATCGTTACATCATGCATCTGTTTGTATTTCTCCACCGCGCTAGCTACATTGCGTCGTACACTTGGTGGGGCTATTCCAATTTGATATTAAAAAACAAAACGAAATTTCCATTGTCGAGTCAAGGGAATTGATCGATTGGGAAAGGGAATTGAGACAAGGGCAAGGGAATCGATCTATTAAAATTCAATAAAATCAAACGTCGATTTATTTGCTGTATATTTCACCTATGTTTCTCTGTGAGAAGTCGGAACGAGATAATCTTTTTAACGAGTAAAATGGGCGGTAGACGTCATACCCGTGTGAACCGACTTTGTCAAGAAATTGCCCTTCTTAGAATCGGAAGAGGACAGGCTTAATAGGGAAAGTACGAGAAGACGTGACTTCACTTATGGCATCCATCCTAAATTGGATATTGTAAAACACGGAGTACAGTACCAAGCCATTCAATTATTTAACAGGTTACCAAGAGAACTAAAAAACATACGCAGTCATCTAGTGTTTAAGTCCAAGCTGCGTGATCTTCTGTTGGAAAAGTGCTGCTATACCATTGACCAATTTTAGGTAAATTATGAATATTGTAAAATGTATGAGCACTTGACTTAATTTTTAATTTAACACTTGACTATTTTATATCTTTTTACTTTTATTTTCTAATTTTTAATTTGTGATCTTATTTTTTTTAATTTTTATGTTCTTATGTTTTTTATTTTTGTTTAGTTATATTATTTTCTAACACAATGTACATTGTTTAAGAAATAAATAAGTGAATGGAATGAATGGAACTTATCTCATCAATTCATCATCATCCGAACGTATTCCCGATTAGTAATGTACCGTTCCTGGGAACGTTCCCAAATTCCCCGGGAATGTTCCCGGGGAATCAGGTAATGTTACGAAGTATTGGATATATGTATTTGTATTATAACCATATCAAGTGATGCATTTACGGTAGTAAAATATATTTACAGTGATAAAAATATGTCTGATAAATAAAATTACAACTTTCCCTGACATTTCCATTTTTTGGGAACATTCTCGGGAACGTTCCCGGAAATCTGAGGAGAGGGAAATGCACATCACTATTCCCGGTGACATCCTCAGCGGTAACGCTTTAGAGCCCGGGGTCCGCTACTTAACCTAGGTGGTTAGTCGTGTATCATCAAAGTGGGTCACCTCTTTTCAAGTCCGTATTGTCTTAGTCCATTTAAGTACCATTAAAGACCTAAAAATGAGGCTAACGACGACAAAGCGATGCCTTGCCCAGTTGCCCACATACTGGTCAAATATCATTTAAATTTATTATTATGTGGAACACAGACAAGAAGATGTATGGACGTATTGCCCTGATGGAGTACATATAAAGGTAAGATGTACAGAGTCTAACGAAAAGAACTGAAACTATTTAAGGGTGAATTCAGTCCATGATACTGAACTAACCATCCCCAAGGAACATATATTGAAATATTAAAAATAATTTTTGACCCCCCATACAAGTTGACCGATCGGGTGATCCGAGTTTGTATGGAAATTTGTTAGACAATATATATGAAGAAAGAAGACTCGCAAGCATATGTTTCACATATAAGCCATGTTACTTCCGCTCTGATTATTTTCAATTTAAAACCAATGGTATCGGAGCTTTCCCGCCGATGTTTATCTTTTCAACAAATAAAAGGCTAGCCCCGAGCTCTAACAAAGCAGTTCATACTCTTGGGCGCAAATTAAAACACAAATAGAAGTTGCCCGTCAAGCTGAACCCCTGTTATAGGATCACTCGTGCGTTTGTCTGTCTATCCGTCCGTCTGTCACAGCCAATTTGCTCCGAATCTACTGGACCAAATCAGGTCAATTTGGCGAAATCCTATGACCCAAACACAGAGGTGCAAAGTATTTTTTTTTAAATAAGTGTCATCAGTTTCGCAAACCTTATTGTGCCATATATCTAATAAAAGAGCTCTTTATGAGGATCTCAAGTATATATTTTTTGTTATTGTAAAATAAATAGTTTTGATTTTATTCATTAAAGAAGACGAAACTTGACCATTGCTCCCCTGATATCCGAAACTACTGAGTTTATTTTGATGTAATTTTGAAAAAAAAACGTTATGTATTTCATTGCTTGTAGATTACAGGAAAACCTTTAATAATTCTATCAATTGAAAATAAAGTGGTAAACTCAATATAATACGTTCACTTACGGAAGATAGTTTACTAAAACACCACTAGATAGCGCTAATAGTAGTAAACTCGCGTCTTTACCTATACATTTCAGAAAAACCTATAAGAAGTACGGAACCCTCTTCACACGAGTATAACTCGCAATGGACCAGTTTTTTTGAGAATAATTTTACGGCCCTGGATACGTTCTTTAGAGATCTTTAGTTTTATTGCTTCTTTATTCCCAAGTTACAGTCAAAGGTTGGTGTAAGCTTTTGATTGATTCAAGAGAGATTTTGGCGACAAATCTATACAAGTCCACTAGTTCTCATAGCCGATTGAGTGGCGAACGACGACACCTGAAGACTGGGTGTCTTCAGTCCCCTAAACAAATATCCCAGCACAGCCGTACTATGACTGTCTACTTTAATATTTCACATATTGTTCATGAGCAGAGCATAAGCATTTATAACACCAAACCTTACCAATTTCATATTGTAAAGTCCAGTAAAATTAATTTGCAAAATAATTTAAACAAACACCAACCGAACCCCTTGACTTCCTACTTACCTAACTACTTAGGTGTCAGCATTTCAGTGTCAAGAAACATTGAATGCTACGAAAATCGTTTCAAAAAGCCTCATTTGGTTTGGCGTCGTTAATTACAATTGGACAACAGTCGTGTTAATTTATGGAGTTAAGAACCCACAGTAAATGGGAGTAATGTCGAAATCTATGTAAGTATAATGTTACTTATAATGAATACAAGTACGAATTATTTTGTGTGTATCTCGGAAACGGGAGGTAAGTATTCAGAATTGCTTCTGTCACAAAAATTTGCCTATTTTATATAATCAATATATCATCATCCAGGTCTATTTTTTTTAGTTTCCACTGCAGGAGCACAACCCTCTCTGAACTACCAGAACCATATATAAGCCAGGGCAGTCAGAGGATTTGGCCTACACTCTCCACGCTGGCCAGACGGGTTGGAGAGGTCTCATTGATGTTTATAAGCTTTGTTTAGCTTGTGTTTCCTAAGTCGCCTTCTACGACATCCACGGAAAGACTTGGAGTGGTTCTATTCTATTCTGCCGGGAACCACACGACACAATCAATATATCAAATACCTTAATAATGGAATAATAATAATGGAAAGAAAAAGAGGAGTAGGAAAACCCAGAAGTAAATTTTTCGATTAAATAAAGAAAAAATTAAACGTGAAATCATATTAGGCGGTTAAGAACTTGGCGGTAGAAAGAGAGTCATGGAAAGCACTCCACTGACAAGAGCCCAGCTCTTAAATATAAGAAGAAGATCAAATACCTTAATTTCTTTGGATACCAAAGAGAGCTGCTGCTTTCGTTCGCAATGAATTATTTGTTCGAAATCGAAAATAAACGTCAAATGTTTAGTTATCCATTTGGATTATTTCATGCATAATACAAACTATTTTCCTGTACTCTCTTTAATCTATAATATTGCACTCTAGGGTTTTGAAGCAAACATAAACGCACCGGTAATTTGTTGTGCAGTCAAGTGGCGTTTATGCAGGTCTAGGATAAAACCACAGAACTGTATATACTGTATGAATACCTGGCGTGTCAATTTTCAATACAATATTTAATAAGAAATTCACTTACAAACGGAAGGAAGCTTTTTATTACTTCCTCCAACGTTTTTGACAAGTTTCTACGGCTCAAAACGGTAGATTTAGGTATTTTACAGTAGAGAACTCAATGTCCGATCAAAGGAATTGACATACACGGACTAAAAGTGACGATTCTGAATGAAGTCAATTTGGCGTCAGATCGACACGCAAATTAATACAGGCTGTGTCTATTTTGATCCATGGTCTGTGGATAAAACATAGGTTCACCTCGCAAATGTGTTGAAAACCTTTATATTTATGATGAACGTGACTCAGACTTATAGATTAGATTTTCTTTTATCGTAATCGTTAAGCTAAAAATAGTTTCTGTACTTAGATATTATCATCATCATTGACCGAGCAAGCGAAGCGAGCGAAGCGAGCGAAGCGACTCAGTTTCGAGGTTGGCTAAAAAATGCTTTTGTCTGTCGGTTTGTCTGTTGGTTTGTTCTCGCCTACAGGTCGCATTTCGACCGATTCTCGTGAAATTTTATAATCAGGTTCAATAATTATATAGTTTTTTTTTGTCGATTAAGATTTTGGAAATTTTTCAAAATGGCTGAGGAATGGGGGTTTTAAATTTTAAAATAATCATATTTCAGCCATTTCGAAAAAAAATTAAATAGGTATGTCATAAAGCTTTTTTGTTACTCTTATTAAGACGCAACTTTTTTGTCTGAACAACTTTTTTATCCGATAAACTTTAACGGATGGGGGTGAGTCGCGAGGTTTACAGCTCACAGAGCCACTAGTTTTATCCCTTTGTCCACAAGTGGACTGGTATCCCCAAGGATTCCCATTAAATTACCACGAAGCGGCCTACATTCAGCGCTTTCATTCCAGCCAGCAACTTTGCTCAGGAGTGCTATTTTTCAATGACTTCACTTCATTTCATTTCATTTTATTTAATTTTATTTATTATAGACGAGCAGCTTGGAGCTGTGTCTATTTCACTCAGTGCAGGTTTCATACTTCATTGACTTAAGACACTTTATTGTCGGTCTATTTTCGAATCCATTTAAGGAAGGCGCAGTGACCACTTCTTATGGTAGTCTAGGCTATTCCAGTTATTGACCAATCTGTTACTAAGAAAGTGATAATGTGCAGCTTTGGTTTGAATTATTTTTATTCCTAGGGTTTTCGCGAAATTACGAATTATCAAATCATCCTGCGACATTTATAAGCAGTAGATATTTGAGGACCTTTTACGTATTTAAATCCGATACAGAATAATAATCTTTTGAGATATCATGGTTTGGTATGAACCACTTTATCTGTCGATAAGGAGACCTCCGTCGAAACACAGACTTCATAATAGTTAGAACTGTCCCAAATATTTTTAAATGTTACGAAAACTTTAGCTACTTATATTATTATGTCGAAATTCCCATAACGGACTAATACTTATGTCAATGCTAATACTACAAGTGTTTTGAAAAAAATATTTGTACTTATTTAAAAATTAATTTTTGATTTGATAAAACTTTAAAACATAGCGAAAAAGAAAAAAAAAATAGTTATGTTATAACAACGTGGAAGGGACATACTTACCATACCCGTAATAAATCGAACCACGGTCTCTACTAGAATAAATTTAAATAACAGCTAAAAAACAAAAAACAAAAGGCATTGCCATACAAAAGTGTGCAGACGATTGTATGGGAATGCAGAAAAAGTTTTTGGTTTTTTGACGGTTAATAATTTTAATTTCATTATACTGTAATGATCTAGTTCTAGCCCATGGTTCGATTTATTACGGTTATGTCTCTTCCACGTTGTATAAAACTCATGTATGAAATTTCTAAAACGAAGAAGCCTGCGGTTCCCTCCTTATGTATTTTATGCACAATTTATGCTTAATGTATTTTATTCACCTTTTATTTTACAGCACAATTCCTGTTTCAAAAGTAGCCTATGATTGCCTTGGCGATAAGGCCGCCTCTTCTGACTGTTCATATTTTTTAAAATTGTAACAACGTGGTAATGAACTAACGCAAAACCTCTAAGATGATACCTCAGCCCATGAAACTGAACAACTTTAGTTCTACAACATTCCCAAAATGCCAAATATATAATTCAGATTTTCACAAAAATTTACTCGATCAGCTGATCAGTTTGTATGAAAATTCAAATTATTATTTTTTGGTTTCGTGAAAGTTTTAGAACAAAAGTTGTTTAGTTTCATGGGTTGAGGTACCATCTGAGAGGTAATTATGCTGCCTCCTCTATAAATTAGGAAGTCTACATATAAATCAACAAAGTATTGATAAGCCTTAAGTATTTGTATCTACTTAGAATGACTTCATTTCACGGGTGTAACTTTGACATGTGTGTTGGAATATAAGTTTGAGTGATTTATGAAATTTTGGTGTTTTTGAGATCCGTTTCGGAGTGTGATAGAATGGTTATAGGTTTATAAACTGTGCATATAAATTATGGAAATGACTTCTTTTAAAGGTAACTATTTATTTATCAAACTTTATTGTTCCAAAGTAAAAATATACTTTTAACAAATTGCGGACTTATGCTAAGAGCATTTACTACATCTACTTTTACTACCAGTAAGTCTACTTAAGTCAATTGATCCAGGCAAAAAGTTCCCTCTCTTTGAGAACGTCTTTCGATGAATCCGACTCTGCTGGGCATCGTTCGGAAAGTTATTCTATATTCTAAGCGCTGTATCTCCTCGTCCAAAATACCTTAGTGCCTCAAGCCGAAAGTATTTGATCAGTGTGTGTTACCAGTGATGACTTATGGCTCTGAAACGTGGTCCCTTACAATGGGTCTCATAAGAAGGCTCAAGGTCTCTCAACGGTATATGGAAAGGGCTATTCTCGGTATTTCTCTACGTGAATCAGAAATGAGGAGATTTGTGAAACAGCGAGTCGCGTAAAATTACTGATAAAGGGTGCCAACGGGTCCCTATTACTCTGCTGTCTCTCTGTCTGTCCGTCCGTCACAGGGCTCTATAGCTTGAACCGTAATAGCGAGACACTTGAAATTTTCACCGATTATGTATTACTGTGGTCGCTATAACAACAAATGCTAAAAATAAGATAAAGTTAAAAATTAAAATGGGTCTATAAATGTTTTTTTTAACGTTTTAAAACATTGTATGGAGGTAACGAACTGATAAGGAACCCTCCCTGTACTGTACGAGTCCGATCGACATTTTTCGTCACTGTGTAGCATAAACAGTACCTACCTACTTTCGTATGAAAAAATATTTTCATCTCATGTATTCGAAAAACGATGTTTTCGTCCCAAAAATTTGGGGCTAAAGTCACTGGTAATTTTCTAGACACTGAAAAGTAAAAAGTAAATTCCCTAGGCGTTAAAACACATTTTAAAACCGAACACGAATGTAGAATCAAAAATAATATTGGCTGTCACCAACAAAAAAAGAAGAATTTAGTTTTAAAACAATAAAATATAGGCAACAGCGTCGTAATTTTTTAAAATTGGAATATAACACGAATTACATGGACGACTGTAGGTCAAAATTTTTTGGTTCTTTTGCTTAGAAAATATATAAATAAAAACGCGCAATTGTTGTCTCTGATTTATATGGTAATTTTATTATGGAACTATTAGGTTATTTTTACATAAACTATTTTAAATGAAAATAATTTCTTGATGTGGCCGATAAACTAAGTATGAAGTTTACGTATATGTACTACATATTTAAATATATAAAGAATTACGCACAAGGAAAAAGTAATGAAACGATTCTAATGACTTCTGATTAGGTATATGTAGGTATTCTCCTTCCGTTATAGGTATATATTTGCAAATTTTCCTCATAGATGGAGATTAAAAGAAGATTGTGCTACACGGTGTACGGTAATAGTTTTATCTCGGGCGATATACTTGAATCCCTCGCTTCACTCAGGATTCCACCGTAGAATCCCTCGCTACGCTCGTGATTCTACTGTGGAATCCTTCGTTATGCTCTGGATTTAATATAGCGCCCTCGCGTTAAAACTATTACCTTTACGCCTTGTAGCACAATCTACTATTAACTGCCTAGTGAAATGACTACTTTGCCTGTCAAACACATGCTTGCAAAAAAGTTGGCCATGGGATAAAATATGCGATAATATTTGGAATTAAAGTTATTTTGTTGCTCAATTTTATCTACCTAGTCTAGCCATAAATATTGTAAAAAAGAAAAAAAAAATTCTATAGCAATTAACATTTATTACTTTTACAATGCGTTAGTTTAATACATAAATATAAAATAATTTAAAATATAAAAAGCTTATTCGAAGTGGTCTCCATTGGCTGCAATACAGTCCTTTAAACGTTGAGGCCAGTTATCAATAGAAGCACGCACTATTTCCATGGGAAAATTCTTCACTGCCAATCGTATGGATTGTTTTAGGGACTCCAAATTATCACGACGTTTAGAGCAAGCCGTACTCTCTAAAACTGACCATAAATCATAATCCAGCGGTTTAAGATCGGGACTAGACGACGGCCAGTCTTCAGCTTTCATGAAGTCGGAAACGTTCGATTCCAACCAAGATTGCGTGGACCGAGCTTTGTGACCCGGTGCCGAGTCTTGCTGGAAGGACCATTCTTAGTTATTGAACATGATGTTGTTAAGGGGCTTAACTACCTTCTCAAGAATGGTATCTTGATACACTTGTGCCGATGTTTTGATACCTTTTTCGCAAAAGTATGGCTCAGTCACTCCTTCATAGCTAACACCCCACCAAACCATCACTGAAGTCGGATAATGCCTACGTTGCACTTTGTCGACTAATTGGGAAGCTTTCTTAGAGCTTTGAGCATAAATACGGTCATTTTGTTTGAGAAAATGAGAAAAAAAACGGTTACAGAAAAAATTTGTTTACACAATTTTTTTCTGTGACCTTCCTTTGCGTACCGCTTCAGTAGTTGTTTCGATTTTACCACCCTATTCTTTTTTAAATTATAAGTTAAGAAATGACCAGTACGTCTCTTATAGGCTGCAAGTATTATATAAAAATATTTATTTATTTATAAATATGTCATATCTTTTTTATTTGTTTTTGTTTTTTTTTAGATTTTATGATTTTTAGTCAGTCTTAGGATTTTCAAAATTTCTTTGTATTATATTGACACTTCACCCATTCCAAAAATATGTAACCTTTAGAAGACTGGGTTGACTGGAAGATATCCCCTCTTGGGATAAGTCCGCCTTTGTACAAGTTATTTCTTTTTCTCTTTGTATTAAATCATGTACATTTAAATGTAATCTTTGTGCAATAAAGAAATTAAACAAACAAACAAGTCCTAAGTCATCTTTTAAAATACGCGACATGGTTCTAGGTGCTATCTTCATCTCCCGTGATAAAATCTTTTGCTTTCGGACAGGATTTCTAATCTCTATATCTAATTAATTTTAAACAAATCGAAGGGCACCCTAAATCCAGATTCCACAATAAAAGCTTCTACAAAATTTGTAAGTTGTAAGTGTCAATGACACACCCAAAACCCATTGACGTCGCCATCTCGCGGTAAAATTATATTAACTTGGATTAATAAAATCTGAGTAGCATTCTCTGGAGCTGATGTAGCGATTTTATTAAAATCCTTTAAGGGTGTTCGTTTTATGGGCTATAAAGTCGCAAAATGCAGAGTGGACAGAAAGGAATGCATCGTTCCATGTTTGTTCTTTTTTGGTTTTCGCGTTTACTGTAGCAGGAGAGCTACCTGATATGCTTGACCGCTTCGATCATATATTCTATACATAATAATTCTATAATAATTAATTCATTACATAATTTTTAACAGTGTATAGAATATATGATCGAAGAAAATTATGTAATTTTACATGCAAAAAAATTACATTAACCTGTATAATTCCCGAAAAATCTGGGAAATTTACGTAAATATATGAAATTTTACATAATTTTTGTCATTTTTACATATTTTTTCGTAAATTTACATAATTTTTAACATTGCAAAATCAAACAAAATATTGTCCCCGTGTCAATACGTACATAGGTAGATGTATACCATTTAAAGTATAACGAAAAAAGTTCTAAAGTGTCATACATTTCTAAGGGGGTAAAATAGGGGGTGGAAGTTTGTATGAAAAGTCATCATCATCCAAACGTAGGTATTCCCAGTTGCATCGTCAGCGGTTACGCTTCAAACAAACGCTAGATGGCGTTCGCGACTAACAGCTTTTCGTGCCGTCCGAAGCAAGGAATGGAAACAAATTTTCACAAAGTATGCTTCCCAGTGGGATTTGAACCCACAACCTCCGAATCCCAAGGCAAAGGCCTTAACCACTGGACCACGGAGGCAGTCTGAAAACCACTTGGCATATTTAATAATGAGTTTTATTTTAAAATTATTTTTTTTCGTACAAGTTTTCATTGTAAGGCCTAAGTACTTAAGACAAATCTAATAAGCCCAAAATCGATGGGGTTGCATCGCTTCATTACAAGATTCCTTTAGCCATCTTCCGGCTCCATCATCAGATCAGCTTCTTGTTATAATAATATTGCTGTCATATGATTTACATTACCATACAAAATTTCATCTCAATCGTAAACAAACCTGAAGTGAAGAAAACAAAGAAGATTCTGGGTAAATTTTTAAGCGTACTTTTTTAGGCGTCCTATGGCCTTTATAAAGAAAATATCATTTAAAACGGACTAAACACATGCGTTCTTGAAAATATACCTCGTAGCTTAACCGTATATAAAAGCCAGATTAGAAATAATTATAAAACTTACAAGAAATACCACGTTGAATATCCGACTTGTATGAGCCGCTTGCCCCTGGGAGGATTGTCCCACTTCGAATTGCGCTCACAAAACACTACTACTATCACGCGAATTTTTAACGTATCTTTTATCAAAATATCTCATTTTAAAGATATTTACTCCATTTCACATTTTAGATCACAAATACTTACTATTAAGGTGGAGGTATAGGCAAATGACCTTAAAGTGGCGCCCTCACTTGAAATAAATTATTAACTCGTAAACATGGAGATAATTTCCATATTGCTCTTCGTCATGCACTAGATAGCCCTTTAAATTATTTTATGAACCACCGTTGAAAGTATTTACATTAGTCCGTCTAGCTTTAAAACTTGCTTCCGCCAAAAGTGGCCACGGCAAGTTTTAAAGCTAGACGGATCACCAATAACAGTTTCAACGGCAGTTCATAAAATAATTTAAAGGGCTATCTAGTGCATGACAAAGAGCAATATGGAAATTATTACCATATTTACGAGTTAACAATTTATTTCATACTTCAAGGCCATTTGCCTATATCTTCGCCTTAAATAAAAAAACTTAGAAGCCAATATCTTTGTCCCGCGTAAATCTGCGCTTCCTGCGGTCAAGTGATGTAAGGCAAAAATTTTGTATTGGACCGTCTGAGCGTATGTCGGGCCCCAATTTATGTGTAGAAAGGACGGCGCATACGCAAGTTTTAACATGCTCCCGAGGTAAGTTTTTCATGAAATGTGTTTTGGTTACTGTGAGCCGTCAGCTCGGTGGCAAGTTTTAGATAGTGAACAGAGTGATGTCTTGTATCATCAAGTTAGTACGTTGTAGATAATTGCCTCGATATTACGACCTGTAAATATCTACTATATTAATTGGGTATTTGGGTAATTATCATAAAAAAACATTTTGTCATCATTACCGTGGCGTCATTGCGGTGGTGCAGTGTTCCGCCGGAATGACGAATGAGCCACCATAATGATGGATTTCTGTATAATCAATACTATAATTACTTTAAATACATACATTTTCCATATTTAATATTAATTTTATCCTAAAATACTAGTATATATATATATATATATATGTGACTTACTTTGGGGCTAGATAACGGTGTATTTAGTGGTGTCTGTCTAAGCACATTTTGTACTGCAGTCACACTGCCACAGTCTTCATAGTATTATTACATTACAGCGGTGTTCCCGAACCGATACGACATTGAAACCTTCAAAAAACGAGTCTATATCTTCCTGAAAGGCCGGTAACGCTCTTGTTACACCCCTGGTGTTGCAGTTGTCCATGGACAGTGGTGATCACTTACCATCAGGTGACCCGCTTGTTGGTTTGCCGCCCTATAACATAAAAATATATATATATAACTTTGTTCAAGGTATAGGTAAAAAAAATGTGAAAAGCACGTCAGAAGAACGGCTGGAGAAAATAAGGATTTCGGAATAGAAAAGAAATACAAAATTAAAAAATAATCCTGAAGAACATGAAAAACTGAGAAAAGAAGACATGGATCTCCCTATAGTTCAATTGCCTTCTCAAAAAAGAACAGCCTCCGTGGTCCAGTGGCCAAGTGGTCCAAATTTGCCTTGTGATCCGGAGGTCGTGGGTTCCGATCCCACTGGGAAGCATACTTTGTGATAAGTTGTTTCCAGTCTGGTTAGGATATTGCAGGTTTGAATCACTTGATTTTCCAAAAAGAAAGACGATTCCGTGTTTCGGGAGGCACGTAAAGCTGTGGGTCCCGAACCCCATCTTGCGTTTGTTTAAACCAATCCTAGGATTGGTTCTGGTCTACCTTTTGGGTTTGTGGAGGTTAGACGGCCTTAAATCACCTACGTTAGGTAGCGGATCCCGAGCTCTGAAGCGTTACCGCTGAGGATGCAACCAGGAATACGCTCGGATGATGATGACTGTGTTGTATTTTATTTACCATGATAACTAATAGTATGAAGTATAATTTACACTCTATGTACTTTTAACTATTGTAACCGTGTAAGGCTACATACATTAAGCGGGTATAGAAATAAATAATATCAGTAATGTTTCTGGTATCAAAAGGTTGATTAATAAAAATAATAAAACATGTTAGTACATAATACCGCATTTTTAATTTGAATATTTAGGTAAATTTGCTTACTTAATTCATTAAGAGTCATTTCAGTGGCTTTTATCAGCATAACGGTGGCGCAAATTTAAAAAATAAAACATTCTCCGAAAGTTCTGTGTTTTAAAGAGCGCCTCACAAATTATTAGATTCACAGCATCTAAATCTAAAATCTAGCGCATTTGGTTTGGGTGAATTGTGAGAAAAAAAATTCACCACCGCAATGACGGAAAAAAAGCCGTTTTGAAAATTTATCCCTATAAGAAGCGTCGCTTCTATACCATATTATTTGTGACATGGTGATATGAGACAAGTTCAGTCAAGCGACTTATTGAACTGAGGACGGTATATGTTATAGTGTTCTTCATTTTGCGTTACCTACTAACTTCATAAAGGACTTCATTTGGTACATAATGCTTTCATTCCTTGTACGTACTGCATCTACGTTAAAAATTTTTAATACTTTGTAGAGATTGCAATTTGTACCTATAAGATGCAAATAAAACATATTTCGGTAAACTCATAAAGGACTACCTTTTTTTCATACTGCTATCATTCCTTTGTACTGCGTCTACGTTTCAAATTTATAATAGTAGAGATTGCAATTTGTATAAGATGCCAATAAAACATATTTCGGTAAATTCATAAAGGACTACATTTTGTACATACTGCTATCATTCCTTAGTACTGCGTCTACGTTTCAAATTTATAATAATAGAGATTGCAATTTGTATAAGATGCAAATAAAACATCGGTATAAGTTTGTAGGGTCCTACCTGTCCAAGCTTAGTTAGGTGAGCCCACAGATCTATAGGTTATTGAGCCCTCAGAATATTAATAATCTTACATATAAAGTTGTTAAGCTGGTAGACGCTAATAGAGCAATAAGACAACTTGATAAATACTCGTAGGTAGCGAAAAACGAACTGTTTTACTGATTTCTTCGTCGACGCCACACATCTTGGTCTAACCTGGTCTCATACAGTCCTTAAAATATTTGCACATTATTTAAATGGATCGACTGCCTCCGCGGTTCAGTGGTCAAGGCGTTTGCCTTGTGATCCGGAGGTCATGGGTTCAAATCCCACTGGGAAGCATACTTTGTGAAAATTTGTTTCCAGGCTGGTTAGGATATTGCAGGCTTGAATCACCTGATTATCCGAAAAGAAAGATGATTCCGTGCTTTGGAAGGCACGTAAAGCCGTTGGTCCCGAACGCCATCTAGCGTTTGTACCTATCCTAGGATTGGTTCTGGTCTACCCTTTGGGTTGCGGAGGTCAGACGGCAGTCGCTCTGTGTAAAAAACCAGTAACCTCGTCAAATCGCCTAGGGTAGGTAGCGGACCCCGGGCTCTGAAGCGTAACCGCTGAGGATGCAACCGGGAACACGCTCGGATGATGATGATGATTATTTAAATGGTTACGGGTACATACATACGTACGTCTTCGGCATCGTTGGGTGACCATTATTCTTCTTCTTCTTCTCCCGAGCCTATATCCCATATCTTTTGGGGTCGGCCCTCCTAGTCCTATTCCTCCACTCGAGCCGATGTTGTTTCATATCTGGATTCAAGTCCATCGTCTGCATGTCTTTGGAAATGGTACCAAACCAAGTCCATGGGGGGGCGGCCTGGACCTCTTTTTGGTTCTTCTGTGGTCTTTGCATTTTGAATGAAATTTATTTTATATGAAAACTCGAGGCATGTTTTTTTCAGTTTTGATGCCTTTTTTTTTGCTTTTGGGTCCAGCGGCCCTGAGCTCTATCTACCCGTTAAGAATAAAGACGTGATAAAGTATGTAATGTACCTTTTTGGTGCATAGTTTAAGAAATCCAGCAATAGGTAAGAATAATAAGTACATGAATTACTCAGAACTATCGGTCTTTAAAATTACCCATAGATATCGAATCATATATTCGAATATACTCCTTAACAATTTGTTGACAAAGACTATATTACCGTATCTGAGATCACCGCTGTTCAGCCTTGAATGCTTCGCATACGCTAACCATAGGTTTGTTTGTCCTTACGTCAGTTGAATGACAAACTCTTATTAGATTGGTCTTCTTAGAATATTTTCAAGTAAACTAGTGAATTTAAAAAAAGTGTGGTTATATACTTAATCATATACAACGTGTATATAACGTGTAATTGACATATGCGTAATAAATCGAGATATACTAAATCACTAAGTATAGTATTATAATATTAAAATAACAGTAAAAAAAACAACATACCCATATAAATTGTCCGGGCAGCAGCACACTTTTGTGTAGAAATGATAGTTTTTTTTTTGTTTTTTGGCTGTTATTTTATGTTCATTATACTATAGTGATCTAGTAGAGCCCGTGATTTAATACGAATATGTCAATTAATTACACATTGTCTAATAAACTAAGCATGAACCAATTGATATTACGAGTAATTTGTTGGGTTTAACATTTTGGAAACATCTGTGGTTGTAGGCAGATTAGTAAGAAATGTTTGGCCTAACAAATCAAATTAAAAGGTTTCTTTCTTTTAAGTCCCGTTAATATAAATAAATAAGTGTGAAGAGCACAAAAGTTTCAGAAAGTATGGTTCTTCTTTTTATTATCGAGTCGAAAGTGTGGTAAATTAAAGTTACGTACAAATCAATATTATTTAAAGAATAATATATAAACATTTTTCGTATTAAATTCAAGGTTGATTTGTAAAGATTATACTTATCTATAAGTATCGGGGATAAGGTCGTCTTTGTGCAGTTGTAGTCCAGTAAACGATTTGTTATAACTATAACTTTAACAGAAAAAATATAATTCCTTGATTTTTTTTAAGTGTGGAAAATACAAAACATTATTTATTTTTAATAATTTTTCACAAATTAATAAGGAACATTATTAACATAATTTAAAGAAATTTAAAGAATATATTAGTATTTAAAACTAATGAACTGGAGTGTGGTGCGATATGAGTAATATATAAATAAATAATACTACATATATAAGAAATATGTAGTGTTTAAGTCTATAATTGTTATTGTGTAGGTATCTTTCGATCAAAATTTTGTTTTTTACACTTCTTTTAATTTTTTAACATTGTCTGTTCGATATTTCTGTAGTAGTAATCAGAGGAAACTTTATTGGTTTAGGTATTTTATTTATGTTTTGTTAATATTGTTTATGTAACTGTTTGTTTCCCAAGTAAAATAAAATAAAATAAAATAAAATAAAATAAAATAAAAATAATGAAGTGTTTACTTGTATATACGTAATATGTGAAGTTACATAAAATATGTGCACTAAAGGTGTGATTTCCGCTCTGTTTGGTAAAGGCAAGTAAATTTGTGTTATAATTCCACAAAAATTACCGATTTTTGAATGTTTACATCATTACATCTTTCTGGAGTAATTGTAGCCGCCATTAGAGATAATGAGCTAATTGGTTGGGCAGCGACCTTTAGGTACTCTTCTATGATTTCCTAATTTCTAATGATATCGTTTAGAATCATTGAGCAGTTACTCTAAAAGTACTTAGTCCAAGAAAACAAAATTTGACGAACTCCGTGGCGTAATGCTTAACACGTTAGTCCGCTACTCCGGACTCAAGTTCAGTATGGCTGGGTTCGATCCTCAGCCAGGGCAAGTTGGAAAATGGCCTTTTTCAAATTGTCCTGGGTATTAGGTGTTTATCTACTTATATAGGCTGACTTTTTAACTACCAGCAAAATTTTTGGAGCAAGTACAGTCCATGATACTGAACTACTTTTCATAAAAACAATTAACGAAAAACTAAAATAAAAATTCGCCTTCCCATACAAATCAGCGCTCAGCCAAACGGATTTTGTATGGAAGGACGAAAAATTTTTATCGATTTTTAATAACTTTTTTTATAGAAAGTAGTCCAGTATCATGAACTGAACTTGCTTCAAAAATTTAACTGGTGTTTAAAAAGTGACCCTGTATAGAAGTAATATAATATAATATTATATTATCTATACTAATATTATAAAGCGGAAGAGTTTGTTTGTTTGTTTGTTTGAACGCGCTAATCTCAGGAACTAATGGTCCGATTTGAAAAATTCTTTTTTTGTTGGGTAGTCCATTTATAGAGGCAGGCTTTAGGCTATATAACATTACGTTCCGACAACCACGCGAACGAAGTCGCGGGCACAGCTAGTTCATATAATATAAGTTTAAAAACTTTGGGACTAGCTCAATCAGTGTGATTTGTCCCTACATATTTATTAATTTAACAACATAGCCATAGCCACCATAGCCACCTATGCGCCCACCATCCCCCTGAAAGTGGCATTTATGTCTTATTTATAGCCTTCGGCTCAGTCTATCTCGTAACTGACGAAGACGTGATCAGTATAATGATGATAAGAGCACAACTTCTTTCTTTTCAGATATTGAGCAGGGCCCTCCTCCCGACGAGCCGCTACTGGGTACCATTTACGAGAATGGAGCCCCACCAAAAGTGCCACCCAGGCCTGTCAACTTACCTCCGTTTGAATCATGGTGAGCATCAAATCTTAGGGAGGCAGCAATGGACTTTATAGGGTAAAACCCGGATAGTCGCCCCGGGGGTATAGTTGCCTTGATTGCAATTACTTTAAATTTATTTTAAATTTATCTATCGAGAGACTGCATCTACAATTAAGTGTCTCTGTGCGATTGTATGGGACGGCTAGGTGCGATTAAAGTTTTAGCGGGAAAGATGTCCTCTTTCTTGACAGGGCATCTATCCTAAACGTAATTTACATGGAAAAGGCAACTATCCCCTATATGGGATAGTTGTCCGAAAATTTAGAGGTCCGCAAAAATCGCCAATACTCAGGAAATATCAAAGATTATGTTTATTCCTTTAAAAAATTGTAGATAAAAAACCAAGTACCTACCCGTTTGACAAATAAAGTATTTTGCTTTTTGTACAAAGATATAGGCATAAAGTAATTTCAAAAAGTGGGGCATCTATCCGGGTTTTACCCTATGTGGTTGATATGATGATGAGTAAGTAAGTAAAAATGTCATGTGGCTTCCCCTCAAATTATTATCTGTCCACTCCGACCAACTAAACTGTCCTGTCATAACTGAAAGAGAGACAGTGTTCTTTACAAAGAATATCTGATCTGATCTGGAGATAATATTGGGCACTATTTACGAAAGTGACGTTCAACGTTAGACTCTAGAAATAAGTAGTAGGCAAGCTGCTGTTTGAATCTTTGGCTCTGGCTTCGAACAATTTAGGATTCGTTCCAGATTTTTTTTCTCCAATTCGCACAGTTGACTTAAGAATGTTCAGCCAATGTTTCTTGGGTCTACCCCTCCTACCAGGACATGAAGCAGCATGGCCAGATACTTGTTTCCAATGTAACTTGCCGGGATCCTCAAGACGGATCCTCCACACATCCAGCGCAGAATTTTCGTTGCTCAGAATTATCATAGGTATTTATCATAAGAAATTATTATTATTGATTGGCTGTGTGGTTCCCGGCAGAGTAGAAAAGGACCACTCCAAGTCTTCCCGTGGATGTTGTAGAAGGTGACTTAGAAAACACAAGCAAAACAAAGTCTATAAACATCAATGATAGACCTCTCCAACTCGTCTGGCCAGCCTGGAGAGTTTAGGCCAAATCCTCTGGCTGCCTCTATGGCTCTGGCATTACAGAGAGGGTCGTGCTCCTGCAGTGGAGACTAAAAAAGACCTGATAAAGGAGAAGAAGAAGATTATAAATGATAATTTATCTTCAGGAACTTCAACCGTCCCCCCTTTTCATCCAACCTCACGATGGCGGACTCCAGTCCCTCATCAGAGCCGTCGACAGTCAACAACACCCCGCACGCCGAGGCCGGAGAACATTTCCATAAAAAATGGAGAAGAAGTGACAGAAGACTTCGGAGGCTGAACACTGAGTTGCTGGAGGCGATTGAGACTCAAGATGATGAAGAGGTTGAAAGGTAGGTACGAGTATATTAACTTTAAGAAAATATTTTTTATTTTATTTATTTATTATAATATTTATGGTTTATAAAAAGTATTGTAAGATATACCGACAGATATCTCTCTTTCTCGTATGGCTCTATCTCTGTAGCTCTCTCTCGGCTCTCCTCTGCGAATATAAGTAGTAATTTCATTTGATCGCACAGATGAAACCAAGCGGTAAAGAGAAATTAATTATGATTGTATGTAATTGTCGTGAAAACGTGACTTGCAAATACCCAATTTCTAAATAAATATTTGATTTTGATTTTAAACCAAAGAGGTTACAAGTTAATCTTTTTGCAGACTTCTCAAGGCGGGAGCAAATCCAAATGCAACATGTCGTCTGGACCTGGTGTCAGCTTGCCACATGGCTGCTCTCAACGTCAACGACTCCCTGTCACTTCTCATAAAGTTCGGAGCAGAGAAACTCAGGCAGGACACATTAGGAAGAACTCCGTTGCATTTAGCAGCTTGGGCTGGCAACGCCAAGCAGATGGCTATACTCCTGGACTTCCCTGAAGGTAAGTTTGTGTGTAGATTTTGATATTGCGCAAGACTCTTCAATTGATGGTGAGATGCATGGACATTGTAAGAAATAGTGAAGAAGTATGGTAAAAATGATTTCTGGCGATTTTGTAGGGTATTTTAAGCAGGCTTGCTTGACTTGAATGTAAGATTCATTGAAGATAAATTGTTAGTCTCCTTAACAATCATGTTTGAGCGCCCTTATCTACAAACAGAATTTGCTATCATTTGTCTAAAACCCTGCCCCTTTGTATAAGTAACTTTTTTTAAATCTGGCGCGTGTATACTTTGCGCCCCTAAGAACGTGCCTACATTGCCTTAGGGATAATCCACCACTGGCCCACAAAGAGTCAGCAGAGAAGACTGAAGAGTGTAAATTCTCCGTCTCATTTATCTGAGCGTGTTCCTGGTCCTGGTTTTACCCTGGTGTGTATTGAAGGGCACCCCCTCCTGATTTTTCTTGTCCACTTCGCAAGGTAGCTCATTAGCATCTTTACACACATTTTCAATTGAGATCCCGATTATCAGTTATGAGGCAGGATAAAAATAAAGCCTAGCTATTTTACCATAATATCATCCATATATTTCGAACTCAAACAGCACTAAACATCACAAATATTCTTAAATTCCGAAACATCTACCTTCTCAATGGCGCCTCATTACGACAATGAGGTGGAATTCTGCATCAGGGACCACCACGGCTTCGGTCTTCCTGGACACGAGTCTGAGTACCACCAGCTCATCAGTTACATCCTGGAAATAAAACAGGTTATAGATTTAAGTAATATCTACCTAAGTATTTTGAGAAAATGAAAGAGAGGAGTAGGAAAACCCAGAAGATTTTTCGATCGAATAAAAAAAAAATTTCCTCTTATATAATGTCTTTAATTTCAGTGTACCTCTTGGCATGAGCCTCCTCTAGAGAATTCCTTTGGGCTCTAGCTGTCTCTAGTGATTCTCCTCCAGTTAGGACCAGCAATCAGCCTGAGCTCGTCTTCCCATCTTGTCTGCGTCTATTTGTCTGCCTCTATTTCTTTTCCCATCTCTTGGATACCACTCTGTTTCTTCTTTGCGCCATTTTAACCCTCAGATCGCTAATCATATGGTCCGCCCTTCGCTAGCAGAAATGGTGGTGGGCTCTGATTACCTACTAAGCATTATACTCACAATTTCTTTGAGAGCATTGCTGGCGTGATGAGATAGGTTTCTCATGTGCGTGGAGTAGGTGGCTGCTGTCAAGCTGTCTAGGGTCGTGGTTTCGGGAAACCCTGAAAAGACCATGCGTCATAATACGAGTAGCTTAAACAACACCATAATTAAATTTGTATGGCTAGAACTAGAAAGCATACATTTCAGGAAGTTTTGGAGGTTTTGAAA
Organism: Acrobasis repandana; assembly: GCA_963576875.1. Taxonomy (NCBI): domain Eukaryota; kingdom Metazoa; phylum Arthropoda; class Insecta; order Lepidoptera; family Pyralidae; genus Acrobasis; species Acrobasis repandana. The sequence goes on from OY756238.1 coordinate 10,617,071, forward strand.
GATAAATTAGCACGTCTTTATCCCTTATGGGGTAGACAGAGCCTAGGGAGTCACAAAAGTAGCGGCACGACCCAAAGGCCACTTTGGGTCTATGTTATTATGACACGTGTGTCAGATATTTGAGCTGCGAATCTAATGTGACGTAGCACGATCACTGTCATCGAGTGACATCAGCCATAATCACACTAACTGTGAAATAGTTAAAGTGGACAGGCATAGTACGGCTGTAGTGATATATATTATGCGGACTGTGTGGGCGTCTTCGGGCGTCGTCCGCCACTCAATCGTCTATGTAAACCAGTGGACTCGTATAGATTTGTCGCCAGAAGCTCCTTTGCAGCAGTCAAAGGCCTACACCACCCTTTGATTGTCTTGTTAGGATTAGGAATAAAGAACAAAATTAAAGATAGGCTCTAAAGGACTTGTATCCAGAGCCGTAAAATTATTTAATAAAAAAAAAAAACTAACAAGTGAACTAGTGTGTAGGGTTTCCTCACGACGTTTCCTTTGCCGGAAGCATGTGGTGGTTGTTAAAAATGACCGTATATGAGTACAAACTCAGCGGTAAAAATCCTGCTAAGTGAGGATCAAACTCGTGCCTCACAGACGCATAGCCAGTGCCAAAGGGTTGGGACACATCTATCAGCACGGAACAGCACTTTCCTATGCTGCTCTTCATTTCTGTCGCTCAGAACAGTCATTTGCTAGAGCGAGAGAACCGCTAAAAACCGCTTGGCTAACACCACACCATATCAAGGTGCTATCTAAAAAAAACCGGCCAAGTGCGAGTCGGACTCGCGCACCGAGGGTTCCGTACAAACCTGCAAGGTTTAGTATTTGGTATGAATTTCAATTTAATACCTCTACGCGTTTATGAGGAAATGGGTAGTAAGTTTAAAATTATTAAAAAAAAATATATTATGTGATGTAACTAAAAATTTATGGTTTTCGTAATTTTTCCTTTATCTATGCTATAAGACGTTGCTTCGTACCAAATTTCAAGATTCTGAGTTCACGGGAAGCACCCTGTAGGTTTTGATTCCCTTGCAAGTGTCGAAAATTTGCGGCATAAACGGCTGTATCTTTTGATTGCGTTGGCTTAGAAGTTTGATTTTTTCACAGCTTCAAGGGACAGTAGACCTGAGTAATTGATATAAATTTCAGCTTCATACCTCCACGCGTTCCTGAGAAAAAGGGTCTTGACAGACGGACGGACGGACGGACAGACGGACAACAAAGTGATCCTATAAGGGTTCCGTTTTTTCCTTTTGAGGTACGGAACCCTAAAAAGGGCTTACCTTCACAGTTGACGATGATTGTTCCAACTACGTTACCGTTCTCATTTATCCTTTGCATCGCTTTAGTAGCTCCATGGCCCTGGAACCGAAATAAATAGCTTCTTATCTTGGCCAAGACAGCCGTGTGGTTCCTGGCAGAGTAGAGTAGGAACACTCAACACAACACACAGTTTTTCCGTGGATGTCGACCTCTTCAACCCGTCTGTCCAGCTTGGAGAGTGTGGGCCAAATGCTTTGACTGCTCTGGCTAATATATAGCTCTGGTAGTACAGACAGTCGTGCTCCTGTAGTGGAGACTAAAAGAGACGTGATGATAATTGGACCATGGTTTATTAGTGTTTTTTTTTTAAAAGACCAGGATTTCTAAAATGCCAGATCAGAATTATGGCAATTTTAATGTACTGAACATTTTCTGGCAGGCGAAGTGCCTAAAAGATGATTAATTGAACCAAGATTGCTGGAAAACGCTGGACGCAGGCCGCTTTAGACCGGTTATTTTGGAAATCTTTGGGAGAGGCATTTATACATAATATAATTGTCCAGCAGTGGACGTCATGCGGTTAAGGCCGTACCTAAATTTTCCGGGGTCCAGTGCTGCCCCCATTTCAAATAAATAATTTCAAAGAAAACGGAAACATCATTTAAAATTTTGCTACTACCATGTTCTAGATAACCCTTCAAAGTATTTTATGAACGACTGTTTACAGTTTATAATTAGAAAGTTAAGCTTTACTACGCACATTTGCGAAAAGTGGCCGTTTTTCGCAAATGTGCGTAGTAAAGCTTAACGTTCTCACTTTAAACTGTAATCAGTAGTTCATAAAATACTTTGAAGGGTTATCTAGGACTTGGTAGTTGTAAAATTTTAAAGAATGTCTCCGTTTTCTTTGAAATGATTTATTTTAAATGGGGGCACCACTGGACCCCGGAAAATTCAGGCACGGCCTTAAAATGATTGATGATTGAACATTTTCTCGCGGCATTGTTCAGGTATGTGCATTTCCTACGCGGCGCTGCCCAGTACTTGGTCGCCATTCAAGAACCTTTCTGCGAAGGCCATGTGGTTTTGTGCGCTATGTGCAAAATTATAAACAATACCATGAAATTATGTGCGATTTCCATTATTAAAAATCCAAAAAATCTTCAAATAATAATATAAACTTGATAAAACTATCTCCTCTCTTCGTTGATAGATTTGACAAATGTCCGAAATCTTTCATTGATTTTTCAGCACATAAAAATGCTTTCAGGTTTTATATCGGGTCGTAAATATTCCTTATCTGTGATCGCGTTTATGGCGCGAAATGACAACTGAAAAAGGATTTGTCTTTTTTACCGACTTCAAAAAAAGGAGGAGGTTATCAATTCGACGTGTATGTTTTTTTTTTTGGGTATGTTACCTCATAACTCCGACAAATATGAACCGATTTAAAAAATATATGTTTCGTTGTAAAGAATGCATTGCAAGGTTGGTCCCATGTAATTTTTTTTAAGATCGGAGAAAAGATCTTGGAGCTGGAGACCGAAATTCCTCACCAGACAACTGCAGCTCAAATATTATGATGATTCTTTTTTTATTTGAAAGGCTTTACTACCAAGTTGGTCCCATTTTAATTTAGTGAAGATATGATGAAGAACTTTGGAGATATGGAAGAAACTCCTTAAAAAAATTGAAGTCGGTTGTTTTTTTTGTTAAAAATTTAATTATGTACTTATCATAACCCGAGAGCTCTGGGCCTGGTGTCGCCAGACCATACCAATTTTGTCAGTTTCGAAATTGGCCGGAAATGCTTTTCCATCTGTCTGTTCTCGCCTACAGGTCGCATTTTTAACCGATTTTTACGAAAATTGGCACACAAGTTCCTTGATTTTTTTGTTAAAAGATCGCGATTTTTGATTGTGGGAGAAATAGGGGAGAGTAAATGGGGGAACTTTGCTGTAGAGTACATTAAAATTAAAACCTTTTTATCAGATATGCACGAAAGAGTCCAGAACGACGGGCTGTCTTCAGACGTGGAAGAAGATGTGAGGAAGATCTGTGAGAAGACCAGGACCCTGGCGAACGTGAGGTGCGACCTTGGACAACTGAAGACTATGCTGCCGGGGACGTGGAAGGACAATATAGACCATAACTGCCGGGATATCAAAGGGACGGTGAGTGTGCTGAAGCAATATTCTAGTTAACTGTCTGTGTTAACGTTTAAACACCGCGTCATCTATATGGCTTGCATTGTATTAAGCATAGAGGTAGGATTGTGTACCTGGTCTATAGGTACATAGAGGGAAAACCCCTATTGAAACAAGCAGAAAAAGTAATGTTTTCCATAGGCATTCGGGTTATAGTAATGACCAGGATATCATTAAAATCTACTTCTTGCCTCTTTTAACTAGCTTCCCCTTCTCCAACCGGGCTGGACTCCACTCCACGTGGCCACGGCCCGCGCACGTCTCCACTGCACCCGTCTCCTATTAGCCGCTGGTGCAGACCCCAACATCTGCGACCTTTCTGGCAGAACTGCACTGGATGTAGCCGGCTCGGCCATATACCAGGAAAAAGCAGAAGACCATTCGAGCATTGACCAGGATGTAAACTCGCAGTGGTAAGTATACCTTCTTTATGTTTAAAGGGTTTTAGGCATTCAAGATGCAGTAATGGAGAAATTCGTCGTGCGGGGTTTGAACACGTGATAGCTCAGTTGGTTAGAGCATGGTCGTATTTAGACCAAGTTAGCGGGTTCAAGTCGCGCTCACGTTGGTATTTTTTCACCATTTCATAAATGATCTACTTAGGCTATATTTAATTATCTTTGTCAACCTATTAATAATTTGCAAAATTTCCTTAAATGCATTCAAATTGGAAGATGGTGGTGATGGTAAGGTAAACATTCAGTTTGTATCATTGTTGAAGCTTGTGACCCCAACCACTTCGGTGCTCTTTTTTGACTCTTTCTTTATTAAATTCAAGTAAAACAACTATTTATATAATATGTTCATCTTTTCAAGTATTTATTTCAGAGTGTAAGAATTTTTTCTTGTCACATTTACTTTTTATCACAACGACAGATATAGCCAAAAAAGTCTTACTATCTTAAACATACCGCCCACTAAGAACTTAAGTGAAAGTTCTTCATTATTTTATATAAATAAAACCCGCCCACGTATGACACACTTAATATAAAAAATACAACTAAAAGATAACCTTTGACAAGTTAGGAGAGATACCTAACAGTATCAATCTGTTACAGGCAGTATACATAACTTGGATGTGGGCCTTTTAATTATATTACCCTTACATTTTAATGTAACTACACGGGTAATTCCGTCCGAACCTGGATGCTTTGTTTCAACTAAACCTAATAACCAACTTGCAGGAGGAAGATTGTCTTCTTGATAAGAACTAAATCACCAATTTTTGGTTCTGGCACACATTTCGACCATTTGTATCTTTGTAAACAGTGCACTAAATATTCATTTGACCATCGACGCCAAAAATCCTGAACCATCCTCTGCGTCAGTTGCCAACGTTTCAAAGACCTAATTTTGCTTAGCTCATATTTATAATCAGGAACGCTAACAAGAGGCTCTCCAACAAGAAAATGACCAGGTTTCAAAGGCGAACAATCAAGATCTTCATTCGGTAACACAGATAAAGGTCTTGAATTGAGACATGCTTCTATTCGTGACAGAACCGTAGCCATTTCTTCAAAGGTGAGGGTAGAGTTGCCTATAACTCTTCTAAGATGAAATTTTGTTGATTTCACACCTGCTTCCCATAATCCCCCGAAGTTTGGAGCGTGAGTGGGGATAACGTGCCAAGTTACACTATTATTACTCAGCCACTCACGTATTTCAGCTGATTCAAGATTATATAATCAGGTGATTCAAGCCTGCAATATCCTAACCAGACTAGAAACAACTTTTCACAAAGTATGCTTCCCAGTGGGATTTGAACCCATGACCATGATCACAAGGCAGACGCCTTGACCACTGGACCACGGAGGCAGTCATTCAGTTAGTATATATCAATTTCTTCTGCTCTTCTTCATAAGTTTCACTTCACCAAAGTACACTTTCTGAATGCAAATGCTTGATTTATTGACAAAACAACAAAATCACTATAAGTGTGCATAGAATGTTTGAGGAGTTGCTTCGATTTCTCAAGGAATCCAACATCAGATCTTCACCTGGTCTTCAACTTGCATGTATACGCTTTCAAATAAAAGAATAAATTGTTGAAAAAACGGAGAAGTTATTTATAAACATATACAGGGTGTAACATAATATTCTGAAACTTTTTTAAGGTTGACAACAACTTTTCCAAAGGAATAGATATAAAAAAGCGGCCAAGTGCGAGTCGGACTCGCCCATGAAGGGTTCCGTAGCAGCAAGTAACATTTTACGATTTATGACGTATTAAAAAAAAACTACTTACTAGATCTCGTTTAAACCAATTTTTGGTGGAAGTTTGTATGGTAAGGTACATCATATATTTTTTTAGTTTTATCATTCTCTTATTTTAGAAGTTACTGGGGGGACACATTTCACCACTTAGGAAGTCTCTCTCGCGCAAACTATTCAGTTTAGAAAATAAATAAACGGGCAAGTGCGAGTCGGACTCGTACATGAAGGGTTCCGTACCACCGTACAATGTTTTAAAACGCTGAAGAAACACGTTTCTTGTATGACGACCCCCTTTAATTTTAACTTTATTTTATTTTTAGTATTTGTTGTTATTGTGGTTATAGTAATACATAATTGGTGAAAATTTCAAGTATCTAGTTAATGCCATTATGAAGATCAAGTTAAAAACGCTGAAAAAAACACGTTTCTTGTATGACGACCCCCTTTAATTTTTAACTATTTTTTATTTTTAGTATTTGTTGTTATATCCGCCACAGTAATACATAATCGGTGAAAAGTTCAAGAGATAGAGCCCTGTGACTGACAGACAGACAGACAGACGGACAGACAGACAGACAGACGGACAGACAGCGGAGTCTCAGTAATAGGGTCCCGTTTGCACCCGTTGGGTACGGAACCCTAAAAATGATATTAGTAATCCCAATATCATTTTTGAAGACCTATCCATAGATACCCCACAAGTAAGGGCTTAAAGAAAAAAATAAATTGAGTTTTAGTTCTAAGTATGGGGACCCCCTAAAGTTATTGTTTTTTTTCTATTTTTGTCTAAAAATCTTAATGCGGTTCACAGAATACATCTACTTACCAAGTATAGTTCTTATAGTTTTCAACAGTATAGTTCTTATAGTTTCGGAAAAAAGTGGCTGTGACATACGGATGGACAGACAGACAGACAGACATGACGAATCCATAAGGGTTCCGTTTTTTGCCTTTGGGTACGGAAACCTAAAAAAACATATTCGAATTGAGAAACTCCACCAATTTATGAAGTCGCCTAAAAAACTAAACGCCACAAACGTAGGTAAATACAATACTAATAAAACCAATAGTTTCAGAGAAGTAATCCAAATGCTGCTCGCTGCCGGAGCCCAGTTCAACACGATGAAGATAAAGGGTCTCTCCAACATAGATACGCCACTGCACACTGCTGTCATCTTAGAGAATTTGGACGCCATGAACGATCTGCTGAAGGCTGGTGCTTCCAACGCCTGCTTAAACATGGATGGCAAGACACCACTTCACGTCTGCATCGACAACCAGTTTGAGGAGTGTCTTCAGGTGAGGAAGCCATGGATCTATAGGGGGAAGGGGCAAGTCGGAGTCGCCCTGATTTGCCCCGCCTGTGTTTGAGTGTCTTGCAAAAACGGAACGCTTATAGGATTCACTTGTGAGTCTGTTGGTCCATCTGTCCGTCTGTCATAGCAATTTGCTCCGAATGTTTTGGACTGATTGAGTAGAAATTTAGTACATGCATGTAAGTGGGTAACCCAAGGAGAGTACAGTTCAATACCATTAAAAACAAAGGTCTCTCCAAGAAAGATACCCCACTGCATACTGTTGTCTACTTAGAGAATTTGGACGCCATGAACGATCTGCTGTAGTGTCTTCAGTTTAGGCTGCCCGAGCGGGCCTTAGTCGTTCCAATTTGCGCCTCCTGTCTGATGTAACCTTTTTAGGGTTCCAGAGACCAGACAGGAACCCTTATAGTTTCGCCATGCCAGTCTATTCATCCGCGGCTTAGCGCAGAGTCTAGTCGCGTCAGTGAATTCTTTTCCTAGGCCACTCTTAGCGTGAAGGTGGAACAAGGGCCTTGATGGGATGAGTTGCTAACTGCATTTTCACTCATTTCGTCGATCAGCTTTTACGATCTAAGCGGGAAAGGAAGCAGTTGATACATTCTAAGTTTTTATCTAATACTCGTAATTAATAGATTTGTCCAAGGCATCACGCCATCTTCTCGACAAAACTGATTGGAAATAGAATAGGGAGGTATTTGACGCCATCACGACCTCTGTGGCCTAGTGGTCATCATGCCAGGCTGTCACACCACGTCAACCCGGGACCTCCGGTGCGTCCCGGGTTCTATCCCCGGTCAGGTCAAGTTGGAAAATGATCTTTTTCAGATTGATCTGGGTCTTGGATGTTTATTTATTTTGACGACCTCCGTGGCGTAATGGCTAACACGCTAGACCGCTAAGCGGGAGGTTCTGGGTTCGATCCTCAGCCAGGGCAAGTTGGAAAATGGCTTTTTTCAAATTGTCCTGGGTCTTGGGTGTTTATCTATATATGTATTTATCATAAAAAATTGTATCGTTGAGTTAGTATCCCATAACACAAGTTTAAAACTTACTTTGGGGCTAGCTTAATCAGTGTGATTTGTACCTATATATTTATTATTTATTATTATTATTTATATATGTATTTGTTATAAAATTAGTATCGTTGAGTTGGTATCCCGTAAGACAAGTCTGGAACATTGCTTGGGGCTAGCTCAATCTGTGTAATTTTTCCGTATATATATATTTAATTATTTGCCTAGCAGTGGAGCACTGAAATACGCTAAGATAAGATTAAGAACCCTGTTCCTTGTTAGCGAGAAAAAGTCCGGTTTTAAGTCGTAACCTTTCTGAAGACCTTTGAAGGATTACATCTGATTGGGATCTATATATCTGCTACAGTTCATTACGAAATGTCTTCGTGTTTTACGAATTCTACGTTGTTCACAATAATTGGCAATATTTCTACACGACTGCTCGGTAAAAGTAATTATTTTTAAAAAACCTGACGATATCATACAACAGCAGTACCCCAGTACCTATGCCTAGGATGCACCCAGAGATACGCTCAGATGAGTATGGTTATGACTATGGTTGACTGGGAGAGAACGCTTTTAGCGTTAAGTCCGCCAATAAGGAATATGCATGTAATACCAATCCGGCTCATATTTTTATGTTACAATTTCTATTAATACGTTACCACGCCTAGTTAATTATTTTTCTTATTGACTCTTATTTGGATTAGAAATAAATTATTGAAAATATGCAAAAAATGCGCGGGAACTTTTGACAAACAAAAGGGAAATGACGACAAAGTTCACAAAAAGGAAATGACAAGTTCAGGTGCGTTCGGTAGGACTGTCCGTCCATGTAGTTTGACTATCGATGACATTCGAAATCTATGTACTTTTATATAGAGGTTTAACAAACATCACTGGCTGATAATATCGAAAGTACCCAAAAAAGAAAAACATGCTCTGACAGCTTCTGTCTCTAGCGGATATTGCCAGGATATTGCAGACCAGAGATATGGGTTGCAGACTTTGACGTCATATTTTAAAATGGCGTGTTTTAGTTGTTATAATCTACTTGCTATTTTTAATATTTATTTTCTACACCATATACATGTTTTTCGGCACTGATTTATTTTTGCGGCTATTTCTCGACGGGGACTACCGATTAAAAATATTAAAAAAAAAGCATGCATACATTGTTCCATAATCAAATTGTCTTACAATAGAGATTGTAAGACAATTTGATTATGGAACAATAAATTTTAAAAATAAATAAATAAATGAGCCAGGTACAACTTGTTTTTAGCGTTTCTTCAAATAACATCACTTCGCCTGCTGAAAAATGCACCGTGTGTGTTTTGCCAAAGAGGAAAACACATACGGTGCGTTTTCAGCAGGCGAAGTGTTAAACATATAAATTGTAGTACTATATATTTTTGTCATGCTCGTATATCGTAACTATTTATGTACCTAATCTTATTAAAAAACAAAAGAGAATGTACGAAAGAGTGGAGTTGAATAAAGCTGGATTAAATCCAAAAGAAATATGGGAGGCCATCCGAAAAGTTACTGACATAAATAAATGCGTTAATAAATCGGATTCCTTCCACTCTATAAAAAGTACACCTTTAAAATCAGTTAATAGCGTCAACTAATTCTTCTCAAACGTTGGTAAAATATTAGCAAATAAAATCACGCCTGTTCAAAGTAATCATACGTACATCCAACCAGCTCCTTCACCTACACCTAACTCCTTCGTCCTAAATACCGTTGAGGAACATGAAATATGCAGCATTATTGACTCTTTAAAGACTGAGGCTGCCCCGGGATGGGACAATATCTCTATCAAAATTCTTAAAATGTAGAAACCCCAATTGTGTTCGGCCATCACCCATATTTGTAATCTATGTATTACAAAGGTTATTTTTCCTAGCGCTTTCAAAATTGCCATCGTCCATCCGATATACAAATCTGGAGATAGCGATCAGGTTAATAATTACCGTCCCATATCAATAGTGTCAGCTTTATCCAAAATTCTTGAACGAATTATGAGTAAAAGTCTAATCAATTATCTTGAAAAGAACTCACTTCTTTCGGATAATCAATTTGGTTTCCGTTCAGGTAGATCCACCTCTCAGGCAGTTGAAGTTCTTGTCGACAATGTTGTCAAAGCTCTCGATTCTGGCACCCGCTGTCTAGTTATTCATCTTGACCTCAGTAAGGCATTCGATACCGTCTTGATATCTCTACTTATTTCCAAGTTAGAAAAAATTGGCATTCGTGGAACACAGCTTGAGTTATTCCGCGACTATCTGACATGTCGTATACAACGTGTAAAAGTGGGTGATTACACTAGCTTGGACCAAAATATAGATTATGGGGTTCCGCAAGGAAGTATATTGGGTCCGAATTTGTTCCTGGTGTATGTGAATGATTTGTGCAATTTGCTTCTTTAAAATTGTAAAGTAGTGTCCTTTGCTGATGACACTGCGCTAATATTTACAGGCAAAACCTGGACGGATACATTTAAATCAGCTCAAATAGGTTTGGATCGCGTAAAACAGTGGTTGAATGAAAATTTCCTAACACTGAATATCAGTAAAACTAAATACATAGCCTTCCGCCCTGATCCCAACGTACATAAGTTGTTTGCCCATTTTCAAACAACAGTAGATTGTTCAAATGGGTCTTGCAACTGCCCTTCCCTAGAGATGACAAACACCATAACATATCTAGGAGTCTTAATTGATTACAACCTTAGCTTTGTCCCACATACAATGCAACTCTCTGCTCGAATCAGGAAATTCCTATATATTTAAAAAAAATTGCGATATGTAGCGGATGCCAATATACTTCGAATGACTTATTTTGCCTTATGTCAATCAATTATAACATATTGTATTACATCCTGGGGAAGAGCTGCCAAGTCTCATCTATTTTTAGTCTAAAGAGCGCAAAGAGCCGTTCTGAAAGTCTGTACCTTCAAGCCATACAGATACCTTACATCAGACCTTTACAAATTTTGTGAGGTACTAACGGTACGACAGCTCTTTTTTCTTGCAACAATAATGCAGCAGCATTCAAGACTCCCTTTCTTTCCGCAACATCTCACTAGAAGTAACAGAATAATTAACCTTTCTACTCCATCATTTAACACTGAATTTTTAAAAAAAATCTTCTGTTTTCTTGGCCCTTTTCTTTACAAGGAAATAAACAGCAATGTGCTTATATTTACTCTGAATAGATATGATTGCAAAAAGGTTGTAAATGAGTGGTTACAAAAACTAACGAGGAGACTGAACGATTTATGGAAACTGTGGTTTGACCTTATGCATAATATATTTAACTTCTAGTAATTAATTAATTATTATTATATTAAAATAGTTTACACTTTTATTTAGATACGTTTTAGGTAAATCATGTCCTTGTTAAGAATTTAATATATAACCTAAGTACTTGTTATTGTTTAAAACTTTTATTATGTAATTATGTTACAAGCAAATAAAAATTATTTTGATAAGTTAACGAGTCCTGGTGACCCGTAATTACAGGTTCTTAGGAAACCTAGCATGGGCACCAGTCCTCCACTAACATATAATGTATACTTATTATATACATATATTCTGAAAGTGTAAATAGTTTAAAAAAAATTAAGACAAATTTTTTTTTTAATCATTTTTATTCCGCCATTTTGTTTTTTATTTTCGAAGTACCCGGTGTCACTTTCACAAAAATGACATCACAAGCTAAAATCCATCAAGCTGTTTAAGCTGTAGAGCGTGTCGAAGAAATATACATGCATACATACACAAATACATACTTACATACGCTCGAAAAACATAACGTATAAACATATCGTGTGAGGTGGGCGGGAGAATTATCTGACCCGTGCAAGCCGCAGTGTGGAGTAAGGCAGGGGGGGCTTAGCTCACCATTGCTTTTCAACCTTTATATTAACGCACTTTTAGAAAAACTAAGTACCACACGGGCGGGTTGCTATGTTGACGGGGTGTGTGTCAACAACATATCATATGCAGATGACATGGTACTTCTGGCGCCATCTGTTGGCGCTTTGCAGAAGCTCCTTGATATATGTCAGTCTTACGCTGCCTCACACGGCCTTGTTTACAATGTAAAGAAAACAGAGTTCATGGTTTTTAAGTCGGGCACCAAGTGTCCTGATACAGTGCCTCTAGTCTCATTAAATGGAGTTGAATTAAAGCTGGTATATAAATTTAAGTACCTAGGACACTGGGTAACAGACGACCTAAAAGACAATGTAGACATGGAGAGGGAACGTAGAGCATTGTCAGTTAGGGCGAACATGCTGGCTCGAAGGTTTTCCCGATGTACAGATCCGGTTAAAATAACACTTTTTAAAGCCTACTGCACATCTCTGTACTCGGGTGCCCTTTGGTTCAGATATACTCAAAAAGCTTACAATGCTCTGCGAATCCAATACAATAATGCCTTCAGAATTCTGTTGCGACAGCCACCGTTTTGTAGTGCGTCAACTATGTTCACCGTAGCCCATACTAACGGGTTTGACGCGGTTTGGCGCAAGAAATCTGCAGCACTGCTGCGCACGGTTCGCTCCAGTCGCAACAGTATTTTGAGTGCGATAGCCGAACGATTTGACAGCCCACTTATTAGGGGGCTCATAGATCGAACCCGGTCGCTTTTAGCAATACAGTACTAACATGGTTTGTAAGGGTGCCGTTTTTACACTTGCAAACCATGTTAAATGCTCGTTAGGATTGCTGTATATTTAGATAGGTTTAATTTCTAACATAGAATAAGTACCATTGTTACTAACACCTGGGCCTATGTTGTCTTAAATAAAGATTATTATTTAATATTTAATATAACATCTGCGGCTGGTAAACACAGGGTAAACAGGAGTGTAATGTTTTCAGGATTACCTACCTACGTGTAATTGGGATCTATAATTTGTAAAAATTGTAAACAGTTAGTTTCTGAAATAATCCAGCCGTAAGTAAATGCTTCTGCTTTGACTTTAAACAGTCTTTCAGTTAGAAGATCCAGAATTTTCATTTTATACCGTAAATTCTAGCTTCGCTGTACAATGAACGCGTTTTCTTAGAAATCGCTGTTTCAAAGGTAATTTTCCTGAAAGTCTGAGAGTCAGGGATACTGCGACATGCACTCATTACGAAAATACAAGTCTTTGTGCAAAAGCGAGATTAAATATTGATAAATTTTAATAAGAACTTATATAAAGCTACAGCAAACTACCCCCCTTTCTACCCTTCCACTCCCTCCTTTTGGAATTATTTTTGCAACATTCTAGAATAAAGTCCTTAGTATGCTTCTCAACTTTGATTGAAATCCGTCGCTAAATAACGCTACAGCAAACTAACTTCACCCTTTCTTCCCCCTATTTCCCTTCCAATCAAAACCCACGATCGCCGATAAATTTAAATAAATCAAGGAACTTGTGTGCCAATTTTTGTTAAAATCGGTTCAAAAATGCGACCTGTAGGTGAGAACAGACAGACGGACTAAAAGCATTTTTGTCGTGACAACGTCTAATATCTCGATACTACGGGCTGCATGCACGAAAAAGATGACGTCATTGTCCCGTTACGCTCATTGTCGCGTTCCGCAAGCGAGAGCGCGGTACGAACGAGAGAGAGAGAGGCATGATCGGCTCGAGCGATCGGCTCAGTTCGGAATGTTTGACGTTGTCACGTCAAAGTACCGTCCGTAAACCTCTGAGCGTAAACCGACTTTACAGACAACCAATTTTTAGGGTTCCGTACCCAAAGGGTGCAAACGGGACCCTATTACTGAGACTCCGCTGTCTGTCTGTCTGACTGTTTGTCTGTCCGTCTGTCACAGGGCTATATCTCTTGAACCGTAATAGCTAGATACTTGAAAATTTTACCGATTATGTATTACTGTGGTCGCTATAACAACAAATACTAAAAATAAAAAAAGTTAAAAATTAAAGGGGGTCGCCATACAAAAAACGTGTTTTTTCTGCGTTTTTAACTAGATCTTTATAACGGCATTAACTATATACTTAAAATTTTCACAATTATGTATTACTATGGCCGCTATAACAACAAATACTAAAAATAAAAACAAAGTTAAAAATTAAAGGGGGTCGTCATACAAAAAACGTGTTTTTTTAGCGTTTTAAAACATTGTACGGACGTACGGAACCCTTCATGTACGAGTCCGACTCGCACTTGCCCGTTTATTTTTGCCAATCTCAAAACTGAGACGCATCGCTCGCTCGGCCAATTAAAAATGAATTTTATTTACAGGTTCTCGCCAACTATGGGAATAATGACGTGGATCCAATGTGTGCGTCAGTGGACGTGAAGGACCGGGAGGGACACACGGTGCTGCAGGCGGCAGTAGAAGCAGCTTGGGTGCCTGGTGTATGCGTGGCTTTGGAAGCTGGAGCCGACGTCACTTTAAAGGTAACTTCCCTTTCAAACCCGAAACGGCCTATTTGAGTCCACTACTGGACCTATCTCAATAAAGACATGATTTGCCATCGTCATCACTCCTTTTACGACATTAGGGGCGGTGGAATATTGTAATCTCATCAACGTACACTGCTGTTTATAGGCCTCTCCCAAGGATTTCCAAAAGGACCAATCTAGAGCGTCTTACTAGGTGTCCTACGTGTTGCTTGTCAGTGCGTGGTTGCCATTCGAGAACTCTTGCCTTTTCGTCACGCTATGTGTCCCGCCCACTGCCACTTCAACGAGCAAATCCGCTGGGCTATATCTACGACTTTTGTTCTACTCTGCTGTAACCACGCGGCAGAGCACCCGCAATATAATATACCTTCAAGCGCCGATGTTCAAGCGTTTAGATCAAATTTCTAACAAGAAACGTTTTATTTTTAGGCAAACGATGGCGAGACACCAATTCATTCAGCTGCCGCTCTAGGAAACTTAGACGTCCTAAACGAAATCCTAAGTGTGGCTAAACAGAAGGACGCTCTTAACTATCAAAATGAAGAAGGCGAAACAGCGTTATACAAAGCAGTTATACATGGTCACAAAGACTGTGTCGAATCTATACTCAATGAAGGAGCATCACTCAAAATCAATCTTCCAGGCGATGTAAACGTACTACATATAGCAGCTGAAGCTGGTCATACAGATATCCTTAAATTTCTTATAGAATACGATGAAGAAACTACTAGCGAAATGATAAATGCTTTAAGCGCTGGAGACAGAAGAGGATTTGGTCCAATACATTTTGCTGTATCAGAGAATAACGTTGAATGTGTTAAATTACTCCTTTCTAAAAGAGCAGATGTAAGATTAAGAACAACATGTAGTCCACACAAATCGTCAACACCTTTGCACATAGCTGCTGTGAAGAATTTCGTAGAAATAGCAAAAGTTATCCTAGAATTTGATAAGACTACTATTTACGAAGTTAACAGTATGGGATGGTTTCCAATACACACCGCAAGCCATCATGGAAGTAGAGATGTCATAACTCTTTTATTACGCGAAGGAGCAAATTTGTCTGGATACACCGATGGTCCTAAGAAGTTTAAACGAACAGCCATGGATATGATTATCAATAACTTGTCAAAACCAACGGATTTCATGGAAGATGTATTCGATTCTTATATATCGACTAACAATTTGAATCTTCAGGATCCTAATTGTGAGATTTCAATAGATTACAGAATTCTGATGCCCAGTGTTTGCGAAATGGAGCAGATGAAAGTGATAGAGGCTTTGTTAAAGACTGGCAATCGATATGGCCAAAAGAGGTTATTGGTACATCCGTTGGTCGAGAGCTTTTTATACCTGAAATGGAAGGCATTACTACCTTTTTTCTACACGATAATAGCAGTTTACGCGTTCTTCGTGATGTCTTTGACGGTGTTTGTGGTGTCTGTGTTCTTCTACAAAGACACGAAGGAGGAAGCGCCAGTGTGGCTGCAGCCTAATATCTGGGGCTATGTGATGTATGCGTCGATTGGGTTAATACTTTTACAGGTAAGTTTTGAAGATTTTCTTTTCCGTATAAGATAAATCTACTTAAAAGCTACTCCCGGGTAAGTCAGAGGCTACGCCATCAGGGATGAAAACGTGATTGTGTAGGGGTCGCAAGTAGCTACATAATAGGGGTATACTTAGATAGTAAACAAGTATTACTAGTGGTTTTGTAAGAACAGTAGACCTCGCGAGCCTATATAAACATGCTATAATCGACACTTTCGCATTTCCCCTGGCTAAGCAAAGCCATGTCAGTAAAATCCGTATAACGCTACATTTCTTCTCCTCCTACCCCGCCTCCACTCCCACTTAATTTTTTTATCATCTTGTGTAGAATTAAGTCCCTAGTGTGCAGTAATTTGATTGAAATGTGTCAATAAATAACGTTACAGCAAAGTTCCCTTTGACTGTGGAAGAAATAGGGGGGAACCCCTATTTCTTCCACGGTCAAAAATTGCGATGGACGATGCATTTTTGGCCAATCTTGAAATCGAAAGGGGTTCGCTTGCTTCGCTCGCTTGGTCAATAAAATTAGTTGTTTTTCCACTCATTCATTGAATATTCAACAGTAATACTGATACACAGGCTCTGCCTTCTTCAGGCTCTAGTCTCCTTTAATCGATATAACACTACCAATTTGTATTTTTACTGTTTAAGGTAAAGATATAGGCAAATGGCCTTGAAGTGTGAAATAAATTGTTAACTCATAAATATGGTAATAATTTCCATATTGCTCTTCGTCATGCACTAGATAGCCCTTTAAATTATTTTATGAACTGCCGTTGAAACTATTATTGGTGATCCGTCTAGCTTTAAAACTTGCCGTGGCCACTTTTGGCGGAGGCAAGTTTTAAAGCTAGACGGACTAATGTAAATACTTTCAACGGTGGTTCATAAAATAATTTAAAGGGCTATCTAGTGCATGACGAAGAGCAATACCTATGGAAATTATCTCCATATTTACGAGTTAACAATTTATTTCAAATGAGGGCGCCACTTCAAGGCCACCTTCACCTTAACACTACAGTACACGCGCCCTAATTTTGTAATGTTTTACTCGCGTGGGGTGAAAATTCAGACCATTTTCATTTACCCCTTATAGGCTATTATAATAAAATATTAAACAAAATGTATTAAAATATTGTTTTGTATTTGTTAGTCACTTTAAATATTAAAGAAACTTTTATATTTTAATTACACAAACACCAAAAAAAAATTTTTTAAGGAAAGGAAAAAATGCTATGAATTTTTCTGTCTCCAGACATTTTCAATGTTTTTATTATTAAATTTTACATGTTTGATTTATTTTTGTAACAATAAGAACAAACTAGGACTTGGTCATCCGGACAAATCCATTTATTGCATGTTTTGCAGAATTTTGACGCAGAACGATCACGTGATCTAGGACAATAAGCACATTGACCACTTTTTCCTGTTCACTGAATGTCACCGCCTTGCTGTTTTAAAAGTATTTGAGCTTTAGTTCAAAATTCCCGCGGGATATCGATATTTGTAGATTCCACAATAATCTGCAAAAGTGACTCATCGAAAAACAACTCGAAGCAAGATAGTGGAGACTGGGCATTTCTAGCATTACCCTTAGGTTCACATTGTTGTACTAAGATATTCTGCGATCTAGTTCTTGATGATGTAAGTGGCGTTTTGTACCAACGAGTGCCATCTCTAGATTGTTAGTAACTTGATAAAGTACTCAGAGGAATATTGTCATCGCTTAAAAAAATATCCTCCATATTTTCTTCCATCTCTGTATCTATACTCTCTTTTGTGTTTCTTTCTTCAGTTTCTTCTGTGCTATTGTCCTATTCTTGCTCTGTTTCTGAGTCATGGTTTAGCTCTGTAACATACTTCACTTCATTATCTTTTGTATCGCTAGGTGCAATATCACTTACGACATCCGAATCTTCTATCCAGCCTCGTATCATAATTTCCTGATGTTCGTCCATAATGACCACAAATCTGCAATAAACAATACACAGATCACAGTAAAATATACAATAGTCTTATAGAAATTGTAAACATCTTAAAAAGATAATAAATAAAAGCAGTACTTACAAGAAACACTTCAGATTCCAACGAGAGATTTTGTATCGCCGATACTCGCGTGGGGTGAAATTCCGTCCCGTGCTCTTTAACGCCTTATTTATGCCACTTGCAACCGAGTCGAGTGCCGGCAGTGTACTGACCTTGAACTTTGTTCACTTGACTAGGATTACACAAAGCGACACAATCTGTAGTCCAATAATTTAAATAATATGGATGAAAACATTGGTCTGGGGCGAATATTCACCCCGCGCGTGTACTGCAGTGTTAAGATTAATGGAGGAAATAAATATACTTTTTTCTTTACATTATTACGTCGCTATCTCTAACGGGGCAGACAGAGCTTGGGTCCTTTAGACCCAAAGATCACGTTTAGCATGATGGTGGGCGTAAACGTTAAAAAAGGCAATCAAAAATAGTGATGGGTAGCAACACAACGCCTTCAGATTCAGATTCTCGTCCGAACCACAGAATACATAAGAGTCAAACAGAATGGAATCTCACAGCGTCTCCCGCAAATTGGCGTCCCCGCACTTCTCCCCCGCACTTTCTGTACATTTCTGTGCTCTAAACTAGGGTTTATTTACTGGCCGCACGCAATACACGACGTATCTTGTCTTCAGAACTATCAATCAATAGTAACCATCATGGTGAGAAGATGCGCATATAATAATTGTTTATCCACTGATTACAACAAAGAACACATATTTCATAGATTTCCAAATAATAAAAACAGGTAGCAAAGCAACAATATAATTTCACGTTATTACCCAGCAACCATCTTGATATATATACCCTTTCTCGCTCTCTCGCATTGGCGGGAGATACGAGATATAAGGGCGAGAGGGATTATCAATCGACAGCAGTATAAACCGGTAAAAATAAATAGGCTCCTCGCTCACAGTTAATCACATACACGCAGATGCCAAGTAGATTTCCGCGGGTTATAGTGTAGTGCTATAATGCCATTGTTGACAATGACAACTCGACAAGCCATGCGTGGAAGCGTGATAAGATAAACATTTGTTTATTTTTATTGAATTTATTCAAATAATTACCGTATAGTTTTGCGCCGAATATGCAAATTACTATATTACAATAGTGAATTAGTGAATTTAGTGCGTTACATTATAAATGACTCAATAATAATCAGTAAAGTGAACTAATGGTGAAATGGACAATGGACATAATAAAAAGTATTTGTGAAGTGATATTATGTAGCTGTTTCCGACTTTTCTGTAACATTTAATACATATAAAACAGAATATTTTTTACGTCATAGTGTTCGCAAATCTTCCGGTATAGAAAGATATAATCGTAAATATGTCGAACTCGTTAGTAGGTAAGTATTAAATTAATTCTGCGGTGCGACCCTAAGTATAAAACTCACACATCGACGTGTGTACAGATAAATAGTTTCGTTTGTAGTAGTAGTAGGTATATATGTTACTCTGAATCTATGGAGAGTCATACCAGTGTCCGAACCTCAATCGACGTTTCCGATCTGCGCTCGAAGAGAAGCAGCTGGTACTTTCAATGTTTTTTTCTTTTCTCCCAGACCAGCGTGGGAGTTTTTTCTGTTCAAAAAGTTAATCAGTTTCCACGGTAAATTTATATCTTGTTATTACTCAAGAAGTAAACAAATGGTTGAGTAACTTGTTAAAATACAAACTAGATTGCTTTGTTTCCGCTGATGCTGGAAACGACAGCTGTGGCCGCGAGTTGGTAAATTAAAATAATAAAAAGTATAGTGCGGGCCAGTATAGTAGAGAAAATATGTAAACAAATGCATGTATTAAATCTATTGACCACAATGGTACAAAAGGTAGACTTTACACGCTAATGCATTTTCTACCAGTCTTGTAGAAAATGCATTAGCGTGTTTCTTCAGCGTTTTAAAACATTGTACGGTGGTACGGAACCCTTCATGTACGAGTCCGACTCGCACTTGCCCGTTTATTTTGTATGAAGTTGTCAGTCCTAGAATTTTTTTCGTCCATAGTATGTTTGCTGTTGCAAACTCTCCAAAAATATTTGTTTACATAATATCTTCAGCAAATTGGCCGGCGCTGTACTTGTTCCAGACAGCCATTTTGTATTTTAATCCAAGGCTCGCTTACTTCCGTAAATGATCGCGCAGTAGTTCATAAGATATACAAATTAGAATATATTTCAACTATGGACGCAATCAAAGTTACTTCATTTTGCTAAAATATTCAATCATTAATCACATACCTAATACAACCTCTCAGATGGTACCTCAGCTCGTGAAACTGATCAACTTTTGCTCTACAACTTTCATGAAACCCAAAAAAAAAATTGAATTTTCATACAAACTAATCAGCTGATCGAGTCAATTTGTATGAAAATCCGAACATTTTGGAAATGTTGTAGAACAAAATTTGTTCAGTTTCATGGGCTTAGGTCCCATCGGAGAGGTTTTGCGTTAGTTCATTAACACGTTGTATAATTCACCTGGTATTTCTCTTCCCGTGACAGCTGAGTAACGCGTGATTGGCCCAATAATACGTCATCAGTTGGGAGTGTTGCCACTTGTGTGATTGAATTATCCGAGCAAAATTAATGTTTTAACTGAGCAAACCAATTATAAACTTCAATCAATATATTAATCAAGTCAATATATTAATTAAATGTAAGTAAGGATCAAATTGGAACGTTTTGGTTATAGGCACTCCCACTACCGCAATAAAGAGAAAGAAAGAGAAGATTAGATAAAAGTTGGCAAGAATAATGATGATGATGAAAAAAGTGACTTCTATTTCAGGAATTGCTTTACATGAACGTGAAATCCAGTCGATACTTCCTCCAACTCGAGACCTGGGTGAAGTTCGGCTCCATCGGCCTGGCCACAATCCTTCCACCAGCTATTATTATCGTGACGTCTTGGTCTAGTGATGAGTGGCCAAGGCATGTTGCTACGTTGGCCTTGCTGCTGTCCTGGGTGGAGATGATGTTTCTGCTGTCCAGGTTCCCCAACTGGGGGTATTATGTGCTCATGTTTGGAAAAGTCGCTTCAAATGTTATTAAGGTAAATGCTCGGAAAGCGTTCCTACTTATATTGAGCCGGATACTTCACTTAGACTACTGGATATACTTATTTCAGGCTTTCTTGCAATTTTGATCATGGTATCCACTTAGAGATACCGTGTGTGTTGTTTCTAGATTTAGTAATGTAGACAGTGTTTTTGATCTTGAAGCTTTGTAAAAAAATCTTTTACTTTTACAGCACAGAAAAGTAAGTGTAACTTACAAGTTATTTTGTTTTCAGATCCTGTTAACATTCGCTTTCTTGGTCGTCGGATTCTCTCTAAGTTTTATGATACAGTTCCACGCGGTTATGCCTTTTGAGACTCCCTGGGCCGCCATAGTGAAGACTGTAGTCATGATGACATCCGAGTTTGACTACGAAGCTCTATTTGACGAGGAACATTCAGAAAACCTCGCTACATCACTAGTAATTGTCAGAATTATATTCCTCATCTTCCTAATATTAGCAGCTATAGTACTAATGAACCTTATGGTGGGTGTAGCAGTTAATGACATCAATGATTTGGAAGTTCTAGGAAATATAAGAAGACTAGCAAAACAAGTCGAGTTTTTAAGCACATTAGACACACTAGTCTATAATAGAGTCTTCAAGAAACTACTTCCAAGAAGAATTAACCACAGTATTAAGAATAAACGAAATGTGTGTGGTGTACTAACTTTAAGTCCTGGAAAACCAAAATGGAGGCATTATAAACTCATGCCATCTAGGATAAAGGATGCAATTTTTGCAAAAGCTATGAAACAGAAGAAAGAAATGGATGATCAGATAGGAATTCAAGATTTTAAGACTAAAATTGAAGAAATACACAGTGCAGTTGTTCAAGACAAAGATAAAAAACTAGCATTAGAGTCTAAACAGAAAGAAGGCCCAGCAAGAAATAGAGCGAGACACGAAGAAGTAATGAAACATCTGAATGAGATAGACGATGGAATGGCAGAGATGAAAGAACAGATGAATGCATACGTACAAGAAACTAAGTCACCTATTGATGAATTGAATGTAAAAATGGATCAAATGTCTTTAGAAATGGAGGCAATTAAGCAATTTTTGAGTAGGTTAGAAAGCAAACTAGGAAAGTTGTAGATGTATAATAAGCCAACGATCATTCAATTGCTAAGGAGAGCGCGTAGCAATAGCGAAGCGTTTCCGTTTCAGCTAAAACTGCTTTCGTATGTTCGGCGGTTTTCTACAGTCGCATTTTACAAGCAATTTTCGTGTAATTTTGTAAGCGAGTTCGTCATAATAGAAATGTGGACTGGGTAAAATACCTAAATGATTTGGTTTTGATAAGAAAATAAAACGTCAAAAATAATGTAACTTGTCATTGATCACATTCATTTTGAATGTGATTATATTAACGCAGAAAAGCTGGTATAAAGAGCGCTATTTGACTCCAAGAAACTATGACGTCACAGTTCCGCATTTTATATAAATCCTATAGAACATGTTTGTAGTGACGTTAAGAAAAAGTATCTGATTTGACTTGTTGAAAACAAGCGGAATTTTTGTCGATTCAGTTTTTGAAAATTCTTCAAAATGGCGAACCCATGTGGTTTTAAAGTGTGCGTTGAACATTTATTAAGTTTTAAGCTATGAAAAACATCAAACAAACTACATCTAACCGAGCCTCAAGTTATAAGTATTATTTAACAGTTTTTTATGTAATAAATTTAGATTTTTTACTGCTTTAATGTCTTTTATTTTTATAACGACTGAAAAAAAACAGTTCTAGAGATATCTTTATTTTTTTTTTAATTTTATTACAAACTTAATAGGCGGACTTAAAGCCATAGGCTTTATCTACCAGTCCACCCACTGGTGATGCCGAGAAGAAGAAAATTTTAGAAGGAGGTGCAAGTTATGTAGATATTGTCACATTAACCTTAAGAGGATACCAGTAACAATATATATGTATATACATATGAATAAACCTACATGTATTAAAACATTTGTAACGAGCTCTTTGAAGTTAGATTGTTTATATTATTCTTCTTCATCTTAGCGTGTACAGGTTGCATCCTCAGCTGCGCTGTTTTGGAGCCCGGGGTACGCTTTCCCGCTTTGTCTTCTCTAAATATACCTAATATGCAAGTCAATGGTCACCCATGGATGCCGAAAACCATGCAAAATCAAGAAGATATATACTATGTTAAATTTGAACTAAAAAAGTAATATATGTCGGTGCGATTATTATTAGACAGTGATTTGACTACACCGAGACACAGTACGCGAGTTTGCCGCACCGGCGGATGGCGCTAGTGTCGCAGCCACGTGCTAACGGAACGTCGGGGGAAACGCAGTCGACGGAAGGCAGTCTGAGTTCGGCTGGCGCGAAGTGCACACGCACTTACTCCGACGGATCGTCTGTCTCGCAGTTGATTTGTTAATTTAAATATTGTGTTACCGTAAATAAACGGGCTAACTTTAGTGTGTGTAAACCTGTGTTTTTGTTAAACTCTGTTGTCAATGATAACCTTCTGGTCGTCTTATAATTCCGACATCAGAAGTGGGATCTGAGACCCATTAGTACTTTGAAGTGGTAAAAGTGAGCTATGAGTTATTCCGAAGCATCTAATCCTGACCGCGATGCGACCGTAAAACGCGGAACACGAGGATAGCGTGGGCGCGGGTGACGCTGCCGCCCGCACTGCTACGGCTGCTACGAGGTTTAGCTAGCGGCATGCAGCCAGCTGCCACCACGCGTATCAAGTTTGACCAAGATGACAAAGAAGCGGACATCGAGGACTGGTGCTGGATTAATGAGGTTATTGTAAGATCCAAAAACCTTCAAGGTACCGATTTATTATCACCCTTAATGCAAGCCTTACGAGGACGAGCGGCGTCGTGTTTGACTAAGATTCAACATGACCGTATAACTGGCCTTGCGTCTTTGGCAGTTGATTGAGACAATACCCACGGTCGAATTTAATCAAGAGGTTATTACTGGCTTTACTGTGTCTATTCTATCAAACCATGATCATAGTTTAAGGAGCGAGTTAAACTCTCATTCCATATATCCTCGAAGACACAACTTTTTTGCATATTACGCGGAAATCCAATAAAGCGGCAATCTGAGAATATGGCTTCCTATATGGATAAAATAAACGTCCGCGAGTATATAATCAGCGTCCGATAACTTCTACTTTTAATGGAACCTGCCATCGTTGTGGCAAAGTTGGCCACAGGATTTTTAACTGTCCTCAAACACGCAATGAAAGTTTTCAGACTCATAAACAACCTGCACCACGGCCCACGTCTACTACAATTTCGGTGACCCCTGTTCTCCGTGAGGAGAAGCGGCCTGTGACCTGCTACGCAAGCGGAGAGCAAGGACACGTCGCCAGTGCCTGCGCTGCTGCCGCTGCTCTTCGAGGGACGAACCGAGCGCCTAGAAAAGAGGTCAACCTATGTGCCAAGCGGGTAGCTACTGGTGAGCTTGATGTTGCAGGTATGAGTTGTCGTTTCCTATTGGACTCCGGCTCTGAGTGCTCCCTTATAACTAACATCTTGACCAATAAAATAGATGGAGCCCTAGGTACTTTATAACACCATTATATTGGTTGGTAAAGGTAATACCGTAATGAAATGCCCGTACGGACTGTAATACGAGTACGCTGAAGTTATCAAGCGCTGAAGGAGACCTCACGCCTCGCGTGCTTGGGTGGTGGGCCATGCTGCGGTTATGATTTTGAGGTAGAAAGTAAAGAGGAGTGTCATATGTTATACGTAGTTTTTTTTTGTCCAGAAATGCTCTACCTAACTGCGGTTTCATAAATTGTGGACTGGCGTCATAGTGATAAAATTTCAGTCACCACGAGGGGGAGATGCAAATCATGAATTTGCAGCAGGAGTGGTTGGCTGCGGAACGGCAACGGGATGGTAAGCTGGTGGATGTTATGGACGGATGGAGAGTGGGCGATTCGCCACGCGAGGCTGCCCAAGCATATGACATTGAAAGGGGCATGTTGTGTCGAAGGGTGCAGCGTAATGGGCGTGCTGGGTGGTTACCTATAGTTCCCCGGGCTTTGGTTTGGTCTCATAAAGGCCGTGTGCATTCGGAAGTGAGGCATCTGGGATATGGGAAAGCTTTGGATAAATGAATTGGTTTGTATAGCCGGTGAGGGGGCTTCTGGGGCTCAACCCATTCAGTTACATTCTATTCCTAAAGTCCCGGTCCCATAGCACACAATTTATATAGACCTAAGCGGGAAATTAAGTGGCAAAAGCTCAAAAAAAAAATGCTGTACGAGAGTGTAGTATCGTAGTATCCTTCTACAAAGTTTATTTTGCTACTTTGGATGCTGGAGCGAACGGCCGGGCCGAGCGAGTGATGCAGACGCTTGAAAACTTACTTACCATTGCTGAAAGTGGCTTGGATGCCGTATGGAGGGACGAGCTAGGTGTTGTCCAATTGGCGTTAAATGATACAATGTGTAGAGTCACTTCGCAGCCGTTAGGTATCGCTGGGATAGGTTCCTCTGTGGAGACCCCAGAAACTGGCCTCTGATAATATCCAGTGTCTGGCGTTGTCGGAGGCGGTGCGATCAGTAAAGGAAGGGCACTGGTTAGGCCATTCAGTGGGGGTGATTTTGTGTTTCTTGAATGTTGAGGGCGCGGCCAGACCAAGTGAAATATAAAGTTGAGGTTCCTTTAAAATCGTGGGAGTATTGATAAAGAAGAATCGGCGCGAAGGTTTGACGGAAATGGCTGAAGCACTATGTGAACAAGCATTAGTGACTGATGAATCCGTGTCGGCGGGTAATGAGGTTGATGGTGATGATGGTAATTGTGATACTCAAGGTACGTTATGTGGTAATCTCGCCGCTGGCCGCAAGCCACTGGCCTGCCGGATGCTATATGCGTCCTGGTCCCCAGTGCGTGGCGCGGAGCTGCGGTGAGTGCTATACGCGATACAAAGAGAAGCAGAGAGTGGCGCGGTGGTCGTAGAACCAGCCGGCGCAGAGGACGATGCTGATTGTGATAGTGATACTGAAGGTACGTTATATAGTCATCTCGCCGTTGGCCGTAAGCCACTGGCCTGCCGGATGCTATATGCGTCCCGGTCCCCAGTGCGTGGCGCGGAGCTGCGGTGAGTGCTATACGCGTTACAAAGTGAAGCAGAGGGCGCGGTGGTCGTAGAACCAGCCGGCGCAGAGGACGATGGTGATTGTGATTGGGATACTGAAGGTACGTTATGTAGTCATCTCGCCGCTGGCCGCAAGCCACTGGCCTGCCGGATGCTATATGCGTCCCGGTCCCCAGTGCGTGGCGCGGAGCTGCGGTGAGTGCTATACGCGATACATTGAATTAGACGTTGAGAATTTTTGAGCGAAAATGTGAATTGCGTCGAGAGCTATCTTTCTTTGTACATGTAGACAGTTATTTTAGTCATAATGGTAATGTTGGATTTTGATTTTTTTAGATGGAGAATCGCCTGAGGACGTGCGTTCGTCAGGAAGGCCGTGTCGGTGCGATTATTATTAGACAGTGATTTGACTACACCGAGACACAGTACGCGAGTTTGCCGCACCGGCGGATGGCGCTAGTGTCGCAACGTCGGGGGAAACGCAGTCGACGGAAGGCAGTCTGAGTTCGGCTGGCGCGAAGTGCACACGCACTTACTCCGACGGATCGTCTGTCTCGCAGTTGATTTGTTAATTTAAATAAATAAGTGTTACCGTAAATAAACGGGCTAACTTTAGTTTGTGTAAACCTGTGTTTTTGTTAAACTCTGTTGTCAAAGATAACCTTCTGGTCGTCTTATAATTCCGACATATATTATCGTTTGGTTTCCTTTTCTTCTCATCATAATCTTCGCCTACTGCCTATTTGGGGTCGACTCTGTATGTCAACTCCCTTCATTCCTTTACTTTCCATTTGTATTTGATTTCATATATCTATTTCTTTAAAAAAAGGACGGGTTGCGCTTCGGGAGTGCCAGCAGAAGTGAAAACTTGAATATTAACGTTGTGCATTTTTGATATATTGGAATGGTTAGGGAATAATTTTGCACGAATTGCTTTAATTATCAGTATAAAAGAACTATCATTTATGTGGTAGAATACAATATTTATTTATTGCGCTATCGTACACAAACATCACAATTTATATTACATTAAAAAGTTTATCTCTCAGTTAAACGAAACAGCAGGCGCAGGCATACATTTTCGCCGCGCCGTAGAAAGAAAGGGGGATACTTCCTCTCCTACGCCGCGCCGGCTGTCTACTCTCCATCCGTCTTACGAATTTTCGATCAGGACACGTGTCCTGACGCGAGTTTAACATTTTTTACCCATTACAAAAAAAGTGCACAACGCCGCTAAAGTAGTTTTCACTTCAAAATTGAGCTTATAGAAGTAATAGTGTACGGTAGTGTCATTTGAGCAGTCCGGCGTTTTTATGTATGTATGTTTATCCGCCAATAAGTCGGAACTTTATGATGATGAACGTGGAAGAACGTTCATAAATCTCACCGAAGGAGTTGAGAGGAGCTTAGATTGTGCAAAAACTAAACGCTTCACGGTGTCTAAACTTCTAAACACACTGTGCCGAAGTTGCGCACCTGAAGTTCCGCGGAAAATTTATTTCTTCGTAAAAAAGGCGACGTAAGTTCGGTACGATATCCAAGTCAGATTTACATGTATTTTGTTCGAGAGATTTTTTTTGCGAAGTACGAAACGTCTCAACTTCGGCATAATATACTTACATTTTGTATACAACGTGGAAGGGACATACTACCCGTAATAAAACAAACCACGGGCTATACAAGATCACTATAGTATAATAAACTTAAAATAACAGCCAAAAACAAAAAAAGAAAATTCGGCATTTCCTTATAAAAGTGTACAGCCGCCCGGGCGATTTGTATGGGAATATCTAGTTTCTTTTTGGTTTTTTGTCTGTTATTTTAACTTCATTATACTTTAGTGATCTAGTATAGCCTGTGGTTTGATTTATTATGGGTATGTCCCTTCCACGTTGTATAAGTAGTCCTACTATAAATTATTGTTGGCGAGAAGAGTAATGGTGGAGGGGAGAGCCTATAAAAAGGCGATGCCGCTCCAGTGTCGACACATTCTCGCTTCATCTTTCGTGTGACTAGGTCGTTACTCTGCCGGTTTGGTTAACTGTTTTAGTGTTTGTCGTAATTGTTAGATCGTAGTGTTGTCATGTTCATTTTGTGATTAATTAGTTAGTTTGTGATATTTTTGTGCTGAATGATGTGAATTAAATGGTTGTGTAAAAATTCTATTTTTGAGTTAATATTTCTTAAGGCAGTTGTAATTAAATCTTTTAAAAAAAATCACTTCTGGTCTTATTTCCAAGATCAGAAGTGGGATTCGTTCTCTTTTGCCCACGTATTTTGTTTTACATGTGATTTTAGTTGGTTTATGATTTGAATAACCGTTTAAACTCATCTACCCTAGATTTTTTTTTATTTTTTCCTTTTCTAACACGTGTAGGTGTTGATTGCGAGTCATCATAGTCGTCAAGGGTGAGTTATTTCCATTTTTTCTCCATTTTGTTTGTACTGTGGTATTTCAGTGATTTGTGTGTGATTTTCTCCCGTACATTGGTGTTTTTTTTTTATTTGTTTTTTTTCGAATCGAAGTTATTGTTCGAATCTTTATAAAGTTAGAATGTCAGATCACGGGCGTGATCGCAGTGTGAGCCGCCGTGATAGTCGAAGCCCGTATCGTGAGCGTGATCGCCGTGATAGTCGCGGTCGACATAGTAGTAGGCACCGTGACCGGTCTTCTGAAATGGACGCTCTAATGGCTCGTGTTAGGGTGTTAGAAGAAAAGGTTAGGTCTTCGTCTTCGTCGGTTCGTTCTAATGTACGAGTGGTACGTTCGAAAAATCGAGATGTGAGTCGAGATAGGTCGCCACTGCGGCGCCAGCGAACACCGTCACGTTTTCATGCATGTCACCCGTCGCCAACGCAGTCCAAGCATACGTTGGTGTCGCCAAGTAGACGTAGGTCGCGTTCACCAGATAGGTACATGTCTACGTCTCACGATCGAAGTAGGCTACTTACGGGATTGGCTTGTATCGCCCACCCGTAATCCATCGCGTTTGCATTGTAGATCTAGATCGCCACCTCGTGATACGGAACGTAACTTGAAACATCAACGGTTGACGCCGGAACGTTCGTCGGTTACCGATCGCATTGTAGACGCGATACGTTCCATAAACTATGGGGGTAGGTCGAGCCAACATTTTTTCATTTCGAGTTTCGATCCGAATTTGCACAATTTTGATGATTGGTGTACGGAAGTGGATCGTGCTAAATCATGTAACAAGTGGAATGACTACGAATGCCTTTCGCGTATCGGTAACTGTCTTAAAGGTGACTCACAATCATGGTTAAACGAGTGGGTGTCAAATGATCGTTCCTGGACAAATTTTAAGAAAGAGTTTAAGCCGTTATGTCCAAAGACACCCGACATTGCGAATATTTTGGCCGAGGTCATTAATACAAACTCCGACAAGTATCCTACGTATGCGGATTATGCGCGTCGCGCGTTGCTTCGGTTACGTATAGTGCGGGGTCTCAGTGATGAGTTGATTTCGGCAATAATTATACGCGGCATTAGCGATCCGAATATTCGAGCGTCGGCAACTAATGCAAAATTAATGCCTAATGATCTGATTGAATTTTTTTCGATTTATGTTAAGTCGGTTGGTACCTCAAAGAGTTTTGCGCCGCGTTCGGTTGCGTTTAATAGTACCCCGAGTAAGCAAACCACGGATTCATCGCGAAAAAAGAGTACTGGTGATTTTAAATGTTTTTCGTGTGGTCAACCGGGGCATAGGCAGGCTAATTGTTCTAAGCGTCATAAGGTCGATCAGGGGTCGAGTAAGCCGTCGAATACTTCGAGTGCCGCGTCTTCAAGGTCTGCTTTCGTGCCGACCAGGTACCACCAGGAACCTTGTTCATTCTGCAAAAAATTGGGTCACAGTGTCGATACTTGTTTTGCGAAACAAAGGTCCGAAGCGGCAAATAAGGAGACAGTCAATTTTTGTAACGTTTTGGTTGCTTCCACCAATAGTGACGTTGTAGTGGCTGTCATTCAGGATGTATCGGTGGATATTTTGATCGATAGTGGTTCGACTATTTCACTAATGTCATCATCGTTGCTGAAACATTTTAACTGTTCAGTTAAGCCTGCTTTTCGGATTTAAAAGGGATTGGGTAGCCAGGAGGTAGAAAGTACGTCTTATGTAAAGTTGCCGATTGAGTTTGACGGGTTGACTCTCGAGGTAGACTTGTTCGTTGTACCATCTCAGTACATGAACACTCCAGTCATATTAGGTACAGATGTTTTGAATAGGGAAGGAGTTAGGTATGTTCGTACCAAGGATTATCAGCGGCTTACGAGGGTTGAACGTAACTCGGATACGGTGAACACAGTTCAATCTGAGGCTTCTATTCCAATTAACACTCCTCTTATTGGTGTACAGTTACAAAAGCTGTTAGAGATAATAAATTACTTTTCAAAATTTTTCATTTCTGGCACTGCGACCTCAACAGTTAAGACAGGGTGTATGTCAATAAAACTTAACTCCAAAATTCCTGTCTACTATCGCCCTTATAGACTGTCTCACGCCGAGACACTTCGCGTTCGCGAAATTATTAAAGATCTTTTGGATAAAGGCATTATTGAGGAGTCAGATTCTGAGTACGCGAGTCCTATCCTTCTCGTCAAAAAGAAAGACGGGTCGGACAGAATGTGTGTCGACTTTCGTAAGCTGAATGAGGTCACTGTGAAAGATAGGTTTCCTTTGCCACGAATAGATGACCACATAGACCGATTAGGAGGTAACAAATTTTTTAGTAGCCTGGATATGGCAACTGGGTTCCACCAGATCCCATTGGATCAGGAGTCGATACCGCTCACAGGATTTGTCACGCCTGAGGGTCATTATCAGTATCTTAAAATGCCTTATGGATTGGCCAACGCTCCTGTCGTTTATCAGCGAATTATCGCAAAAACACTTCGCGAGTTCATCGAATCTGGTGATATCCTGCTCTACATTGACGATGTACTTATTTTAAGTAAAACGGTAGACCAAGGCCTTATTTTGCTTCGTAAGATCCTTGACACATTAACCAGCGCCGGTTTTTCGATTAACTTGAAGAAGTGTTCGTTTTTAGCGACAGAGATAGAATATCTGGGACGAACAATTAGTGAAGGTCAGGTTAGGCCGAGCCATGAGAAGGTGAGAGCTTTGATTGACTCAGCCGAACCACAAAATGTAAAACAGGTTCGTCAGTTTATGGGCTTAGCCAGTTATTTTAGACGCTATGTGGCTGACTTTGCCCAAAAGACTGCGTGTGTGGCCGCATTAACTAAAAAGGGCGTTAACTTTTCTTGGGGGATAGAACAACAGGCTGCCCGAAAGTACATCATAGAATGTCTAACGAGTGAGCCGGTACTAGCCATCTATGATCCTTCGTTACCAATAGAGGTCCATACAGACGCGAGCTCTATTGGTTATGGAGCTGTTTTGTTGCAGATACATGAGGGTAACCGTAAACGAGTTGTGTCTTATTTTAGCCGACTGACTCAGGGTGCTGAGAGCAAATACCACTCTTATGAGCTGGAAACGCTTGCAGTCGTTAAGGCCCTCCAGCACTTTAGGCATTGTCTTGTGGGTGTACGCTTCACCGTGGTAACTGACTGTAACGCTTAAAACTAACTCAGAGGAAAAAAGATTTGTTGCCCAGAGTGGCCCGGTGGTGGGTATACCTACAAGATTTTGATTTCTCTTTGGATTATCGTAAGGGTTCCCTTTTGTCCCATGCCGACTATCTCAGCCGTAATCCGATCAATACTGTTACTGTCCAAAAACCTCAGAACTGGGCTCGAATTGCTCAGGCTTCTGACGAAGAGACTCGGTCTCTTATGCAGAGATTGTCGGACGGTCAATTGGATGCTACTCAATATGTTGTAAAGAATGATATCTTGTATTTTAAATGTACACCTACTGGTGAAAATTCAAGATTGTTATGCTACATTCCAAAAGGTCATAGATTAAGCCTTTTACGAATATTCCACGACGAACATGACCATCCTGGGGTAGATAAAACAGTGGACTTGATCATGAAGCACTTCTGATTTCCAGGGTTGAGAGCTTTCGCATTGAAATATATAACACACTGTTTGGTGTGCCTTTCACATAAAAAAGTAGCTCGTGCTCCTTTCCAACCCATTCATTCATGGGAAAAACCAGATGTGCCCTTTGAGACAGTCCATATGGATGTGTTGGGACCTCTACCAGAAGCCGATGGCTATCGTTATGTTCTAATAGTAATAGACGCTTTTTCTAAGTAGATGTTTGTTGTATCCTATGTTTCGGCAAGAGTCAGACGAATTAAAACGCCATGTTTCCAACTTCGTTTCACTTTTTGGAACACCCAAGCTAATCGTAGCTGACAGAGGTCGGATGTTCCAAAGTGCCGACTTCCTCGACTGGATTAACGGTATGGGCTGTGACACGCATCTGATAACTCCCGAGATGCATCAATCCAACGGGCAAGTGGAGCGCTATTGCCGTACTGTGCTCAATATGGTACGAATTGAGTGCAATTATCGCGAACAAAGATGGCCAACTGTCATGTGGAAGCTACAGCTGGTCCTCAATATCACCAAGCACAGGACAACAAAATGTTCAGCTCTGAACCTGTTAATTGCCATTAATGCAGCTACGCCACTCATTCGAAGTTTAATTCGTGATGTGGCCATTGAGGGCTCAAGCCCAAACAGGGAAGCTCTCCGGGAGATGAGTCGCCAGAGAGTTTCTGAACGTCTTCGTTCAAATCAAGCGACTCAAAATGCTTATGTCAACAAAGGTCGCAAGTCACCTCGTGGCTTTGAACTTAATTCTTTAGTTTTTGTAAGAAAACAGGCTCAAGCGACAGGGAAGCTGGATTCCTGTATGCGAGGGCCTTACCGGGTGATGAAGATCCTGCCTCATGGTCGCTATGAGCTGCAGCTCCTGGCAGGCTCATATGGGAAGTCAACACAGGCAGCTGCGGAATATATGATGCCGTGGCATGGAGAATGGACTCCTGATGTTTGTTCTGCTTTCTTTAGTGGTAAGTGAATTTGATTATTTCGGCTTACCAAGAAGTCTGCTCAAATATTTTTTGTGAGACACGCCTGTGCCGTGGCCTCTGTCTGTTTTAAAGATAATGGTTTCGAGAAGTAAATTTTTGTGCTCTATTATTTTTGTGAGTGTAATATGTTTACGCATGGGGCAGACACGGTCGATGGAGCTTTCATCTTGCGGTCTGGATAGCCGCTATCTTGAAGTCCGTGTACTTGGGTAAGCTATCTTGGCTGACGGATGTACTTCCAGTGTAAAGTATGTTTCATGTTATGGAATGCTGTATTGGAGTGCGCTCATACATGCGATTCTGGTATATGGAACATGCTTGGTGTTGTGTGCTCGGACACTGTCTTGGAGTCGCTCAGATACGTGGTCCTGGAGCATTGGTACACGCAGCGTCATACCACGGGTTGGTCCCTGACGAGTCGTTGGGTATACATATGTGTGTGTGGTGCTTGTGTAGGAAGCACTGTCCTCAGATTATTGAAAGTTTGGGTTGAAACATTCTTTTATGTGGAACCGATTCACACACGCAAAGTTATGTCTCACGTAAGTGCACGTAGATCTCTAACGAGTCGTGAGGCGGCACTCCCCCGACGGGAACTGCCCCGGGTGATTGGTACAGATATCAGTTTGTTTTATATCCGTCTTGCTTAGGCTAGGCTAGATCAGCTAGCCTACTGTATTGCCGTTTAACTTAACTACTAATTAAGTTCCCTCACTTTGTTTTGAATTGAGTGAACAAGTTTTTGTGCTTTGGTTCTTGTTCTGTGCAGATGCAGACGACAAGAGCGAGGAGTCCGCCTCGTGTGTTACCCAGCCTCCCATAGTCGAGGTGCCTGACGCTGGACAGCCCCAGCCGGGAACATCCGGGTCGCAGAGATTGACAGAAGAATCTGTCACGCCGCCCAGGACCCCATCCGGCAGAGTAGACTCTTCCATGCCAATCTTGGATACCGACCATCACAGTTAGAGATGAAGGAGCCCGAGGTCGGCCTCCCGTCAGGAAAGGCCGTGTTGGCGAGAAGAGTAATGGTGGAGGGGAGAGCCTATAAAAAGGCGATGCCGCTCCAGTGTCGACACATTCTCGCTTCATCCTTCGTGTGACTAGGTCGTTACTCTGCCGGTTTGGTTAACTGTTTTAGTGTTTGTCGTAATTGTTAGATCGTAGTGTTGTCATGTTCATTTTGTGATTAATTAGTTAGTTTGTGATATTTTTGTGCTGAATGATGTGAATTAAATGGTTGTGTAAAAATTCTATTTTTGAGTTAATATTTCTTAAGGCAGTTGTAATTAAACCTTTAAAAAAAATCACTTCTGGTCTTATTTCCAAGATTATTGTATTTTCAAGTGACTAAATGTAAGTTAGCAAGCTCCTACTCCTAGGCTAGTCACTTAAATTCCAAAACTAAGCCACGCTGCTCCAAAAATGAAGGCTGGGTTTCAGACGCGGTGAATTATTCAAAACTGCCTCATTTCTCACGGCAGGTTGAGCGGGGTGTGCACTGCATGGAAAATTGGGGGTTGGTGCTTTCAGCACCCGTTTTATATACATTGTACTAGATGTGGATAAGGTACGTAAGTACTTATATATTTCGCAAGCGCTTTAGTTATTAATATTACTGACAATATTAAATAAGTATAACTGTTAAAACATAACATACACAACAGTTAAATTGTCAAGGACATTTTTTTTCAATACGCTAAAAGGTATAAAGGACAATCGAAATGGCGACGACAGCCGTATGGGAGTTAATTTGTAGCTTGTTTTTACAAATGTGTTTTTAGGGTTCCGTACCTGAAGGGTGCAAACGGGACCCTATTACTGAGACTCCGCTGTCTGTCCGTCTGTCACATGGCTCTATCTCTTGAACCATAATAGCTAGATACCTGAAATTTTCACCGATTATTTATTACTATGACCACTATAAGAACAAATACAAAAAATAAGATAAAGTTAATAGGTCATACAAGAAACGTGTTTTAAAACATTGTACGGTGGTACGGAACCCTTGCTCGCACTTGCCCGTTTATTTAAAAAATTACTTGTTTCTCTTAAATAATATAGGTAATATACTCATATAATTACAATACCTATTTTACCCGTGTGGCTTCGGGTTAGAAAAGGATTACTTCATCTCCTCCTGTGGATGTCGTAAGAGGCGACTAAAGGACTATAAGCACAAACATCTCGTGCTACAATTGCATTCCTAAGGAGGGTTAACGTCGGGCGGCGGCCGGTTGTAAAACTTTTTGCACAAATACATTTCCAAAGAGGGTTGACGTCAGGCAGGTGGCCGGTCGTAAAACTATAGCCAAATCATTTAAACTGTTCCGGCTATTTCTTCTCCATTTTGCAAGGTCTTTGGCATCCTTGAGTGACCATTGACATGCATGTTATATTAGGTCCTTACATATGAAATTGCCGTTCAGTATCAAAAAAGTGAAACAAGTTTTTTTTAATGAAATTATTATTTAATCAATCGAAGTATGCGCCGTTGTTATCGATACACTTCTGCCATTTTATAGGCAGATCATTGATACCTTTGGAAAAAAAATCCTGGGAGCGAGAGTCTATGAACTGTTTGAAGGCGGTTTTGACTGCCTCATCAGATTTGAAATTTTTTCCTTGTAAAAAGTTATCCAAATTTTGAAAAAAGTGGTAATCGGTTGGGGCAAGATCTGGAGAGTATGGTGGGTGACGCAGAGGTTCCAGTCGCAGCTCCTCTAACTTGGCGATCGTTTGATGTGCAGTGTGTGGTCTAGCGTTATCCTGAAGGAGCAGTGGGCTAGAGCAATTCATCAGTCTCGGTTGTTTAATGGCGAGCTTATCCATCATTGTTTGCAATTGTTGGCAATACAAGTCTGTAGTAATCGTCTGGCCTGATCTCAAGAAGCTGTAGTGGATAACACCAGCACTGGTACACCAAACACTAACTAGAATCTTCTTTTTGGTCAGTTTTCGCTTAGGGCAAGGTTTTGCCGGTTCTCCAGGGTCAAGCCATTGTGATGATAGCTTCCGATTGTCGTACAGGATCCATTTCTCATCACAAGTCACCATACGGTTCAAAATCCCCTCATTATTGTGGCGATTAAGCAAAGAAACGCAGCAAGCAACGCGTGTTTGTTGGTTTGCTTCAGTCAATTCGTGCGGTACCCACTTTTCGAGTTTTTTAATTTTTCCGATTTGGCGCAAGTGGATAAGTATCGTTTTGTCACTTACGCCGAAGGCTGCTGCTAATTCAGAAGTGGTTTGAGATGGATCCGCTTCCACTATCGCCTTCAATTCTTCGTTATTCACTTGAGTATCAGGTCGTCCACGAGGCTCATTGTGTAAATCGAAATTTCCAGAACGGAAACGTTGAAACCAAAAACGCACCGTTCGTTCGTTAGCGGTGCCTGGTCCATACACGTCGTTAATTCTTCGAATCGTTTCTGCAGCACTGGTGCCACGGTGGAACTCGTATTCGTAAATACCGCGAATTTTCAATTTGTCCATAGTTGTTGTTATAGCAATGTTGAAACTCAAACAAATGATGTTAAAACCAATGAAATACGAATTTTAAAACAATATTTTTCTGTCTTTATTTCGAAATAAATTTGAATTTGGAATTCCTAATGAAACGCATGATATTTGATTTTAAAGTTGCCAGTACCTATTGAAAATCGGCAATTTCATATGTAAGGACCTAATATTATATTTGGAGAAGAAAAAGCGGGAAAGCGCACCCCGGGCTCCGAAGCAGCATAGCTGAGGATGCAACCGAGAACGCACTTAGACGAAGAAGAATTACAATAACTATTTATTGGATTTACCAATGTTCTGCAGTGTGCACCGGCCCTGCCATAGCCCAATAAAACATGTAAAAGCAGCCGGTGTCGCTTCTCAGAATTTTGATCTGGAATTTATGCCCCTACAAACATCGGCCTTAAAATAATGTGGGCATAGAACTGACACTTCATCACTACTATGAAGCTTGATATACCTACAACCATAGATACATCTTTTTCTTCGTCTAAGCGCGTTCCCGGTTGCATCCTCAGCTGTGCTGCTTCGGAGCCCGGGGTGCGCTTTCCCGCTTTTTCTTCTCCAAATATAACATGCATGTCAATGGTCACCCAAGCAAGGATGCCAAAGACCTTGCAAAATGGAGAAGAAATAGCCGGAACAGTTTAAATGATTTTGCTCAAGTGTTACGACCAGTGCCTGCCTGACGTCAACCCTCTTTGGGAATGTATTTGTGCAAAAAGTTTTACAACCGGCCGCCGCCCAACGTTAACCATCCTTGGGAATGCAAATATAGCACGAGATGTTTGTGCTTAGTCCTTTAGTCGCCTCTTACGACATCCACAGAAAGTGATGGAGTGGTCCTATTCTTACCCGGAACTACACGGGTGGCAACCATAAATACTTCGTTCATACATTTAAAATACGTACTTATTCGTTATAAAAAAAATTTAAAACAGTATGTGGCGACCTCTACGCCACTTCGAGGAACTACAACCACAACAGCGAAGCTACTAAATAGCTCACAAGAAGCATACTAGATGGCGCTAGCAGTATCCTACATCTCGATATCAGAGTTTCTGGTTGCAACTTGACATTTAGGGTCACTTACTTCACACCGAGACGCGACGCGACGCGACGTAGAGCGCATGTGAAAGAAATATAGAACTTGTTTACTAGACAAAAAGATTGAGAGCCCGCTGCGCCTCGCTATGCATCGCTACGCCACAGAATACATAAGAGTCAAACAGAATGGTATCTCACAGCGTCTCCCGCAAATTGGTGTCCCCGCACCTCTCCCCCGCACTTTGTGAGCTTTGACAGCTCCAAACCAGGGTTTAATTACTAGCCGCACGCAATACGCGACGTGTGTTGTCTTGAGAACTGTCAACCAATAGTAACCACCATGGTGAGAAGGTGCGCGTATAATAATTGTTTATCCACCCAATACTCTAAAGAACGTATATTTCATACATTTCCAAATGATGAAAACAGGTAAGCAAAGCAACAATATAATTTCACGTTATTACCCAGCAACCATCTTGATATATATACCCTTCTCGCTCTTTCGCATTTTACACACAACAACACCGGATTGCTAATAAGCAATCCGGTAATGTTACATAGGCTCCTCGCTCACAGGTAATCACATACACGCAGATGCCAACTAGATTTCCGCGGGTTATAGTGCTAAATGCCATTGTTGACAATGACAACTTGACATGCTGTAGTGTAAGCGTGATAAACATTTGTTTATTTTTGATGAATTTATTTATATAATTACCGTATAGTTTTGCGCCGAATATGCAAATTACTCGTACTATATTACAATAGTGAATTAGTGAAATTAGTGCGTTACATTATAAATGACTCAATAATAATCAGTAAAGTGAACTAATGGTGAAATGGACAATGGACATAATGAAAGATATTTGTGAAGTGATATTATGTAGCTGTTTCCGACTTTTCTGTAACATTTAATACATATAAAACAGAATATTTTTTACGTCATAGTGTTCGCAAATCTTTCGGTATGGAAAAATATAATCGTAAATATGTCGAACTCGTTAGTAGGTAAGTATTAAAATAATTCTGCGGTGCGACCCTAAGTATAAAACTCACACATCGACGTGTGTAAAGATAAATTGTTTCGTTTGTAGTAGTAGTAGGTATATATGTTACTCTGAATCGATGGAGAGTCATACCAGTGGCTACGCAGCACGGCAAAGCGGGCTGTCGCTTAAATTAGTATCTTTTTGCCTAGTAAACAAGTTCTATATTTCTTCCAAAGTGCGCGCTACGTTGCGTCGCGTCGCATCTCGTTGTGAACTGACCCTAAGACAACATCCAACAAGTTGGAGCCGCGGTTCCCCGCACATATTCATTCATGGCAGGAATATCTTCCCTTTGTAGCGGTCGAGCATATTATTATCACCTCGCTCCCGCTGCAAGTTTATTGCATGCAATCATATTATAATAAAATGTTAAAATATAGGAACATATTGTTGTTGACTTAAAAATGTTTTTATAGTGTAAATGACTATTTAAAAGATAATTTGACCCAGGTAATATGATAAATTTTTATTTGTATTAATATTTTGTATCTTCTTTTGGAATCATGGGTCTTTTCGTATTATTATTATTTTATTAATTTTATTTAATGATTAGATTTTCTTTTAAAACGTAAAAGGTATAATGACTGTAATATTTTGATTTATTTTAAGTTGAGTTGCCATCAATTTGGCCTTAATTTCATTTTATTATTGTACGTCCGTTAAGGGCAGGTCACAGTAGTAACTTTTATTTATTTTAAGATCTTTTGTAACCTGTGCTCCACAATAAAGATATTTGATTTGATTTGTATTTACTTCAGAGGTGGGCGTTGATGCTTACGTCACAGTTTCTTAAACTACTGCAGGTATCATCGTACATGATGTAAAATGCCCTTTGTGTAATGTTCATAACAAAGATTTTTCTTTAATTTCATACAGACTCGTCCGTGCGTCTACTATGCCCGCTTTGGTTGGTTAAGGGCTCAATTTATATTACCGCGGAATGGGAGCGAATTTTTAAATTCTACAAAGCATATTGAACCCTATGTCAATGTGGTAATGTATAAAATGTGTCAACAAAAAGACCACGGAATTCCACGGAATACACGGGAATTCCCGCGAAGTTTCTTTCTCATGCTAATTTGAACTGTATTCTCCTAGATTAAAGAAGTCATTATCCTCTTTGAATTTCTTAAAATTCGCCACGGTTCTGCAATGCAATTTGCTAGTTCCCGTACGTTGTTCTTCTGTTCTCTATCTATTTTATAACACAGTGGCTTAATAATAGAACCGGACTGTTGTCTTGCTGCATTTTATAATACGCCTAGGCATTTTAAATTCACCAGTTTTAACTTGGTTTCCGACAAAAATCTGTTATAACACGACCATTTTACGAGTTTAAAGGAAACATGAATTTCACAATGTACAATCTCCAGTGGCGATTCAAAATTTTATTTACTGTCCGTTCACAAAGTTGAGTGAATATATTTTTAAAGTTAACTAATTTAATGCAATTTTATTAAGGTGAAGATATAGGCAAATGGCCTTGAAGTGTGAAATAAATTGTTAACTCGTAAATATGGTGATAATTTCCATATTGCTCTTCGTCATGCAATAGATTAAGAGCCCTTTGAATTATTTTATGAACTGCCGTTGAAACTATTATTGGTGATCCGTTTAGCTTTAAAACTTGCCGTGGCAACGTTTGGCGGAGGCAAGTTTTAAAGCTAGACGGACTAATGTAAATACTTTCAACGGTGGTTCATAAAATAATTTAAAGGGCTATCTAGTGGATGACGAAGAGAAATATGGAAATTATCTCTATATTTACGAGTTAACAATTTATTTCAAATGAGGGCGCCACTTTAAGGCCATTTGCCTATATCTTCACCTTAACAAATTAATACTTTGTAAAACAAGATAATAAGCCGTGTGGTTCCCGGCAGAGTAGAATAGGACCATTCCAAGTCTTCCTGTGGATGTCGTAGAAGGCGACTTAGTAAACACAAGCATAACAAAGCTTATAAACATCAGTGAGACCTCTCCAACCCGTCTGGCCAGCGTATGGCTATAGCAGTACAAAGAGGGTCGTGCTCCTGCAGTGGAGACTAAAAAAGACCTGATGATGATGATAATAAAAACAAGATAGGTACATATATGTATTTTTTATTTAGCAAAGTACTTTGTTTGAATATAGCTACGAAGTTCAAAATCACGCTGGATCGTATGTACTTACGTACCACGGACGAACAATACTAGAGGTCTGACAGCCTTCACACAAAGCGTAATTTAGGCGGCGATTCCACTGCACCGCGCTCTTACGCGGAGCGCCGGGCCGCAGATTTTAACATTTTTTTATTTATTTATTTAATCTTTATTATCCATCAAATACAAATTGTACAGAACAATAGGCGAACTTAACGCTAAAAGCGTTGTCTACCAGTCAACCTTTGGGTTATACAGAAAATCTAAATGTGGGTTGCAAGATAAAGTATAGTAGATATACATAAATATATATACTTCCTATACATATACCTACATACATACCTACATATATACAACGTGGAAGGGACATACCCGTAATAAATCGAACCACGGTCTGTACTAGATCATTATAGTATAATGAAATTAAAATAACAGCCAAAGAACAAAAAAAAATTTTAGCATTTCCATAGAAAAGTGTGCAGCCACTCGGGCAATTTGTAGGGGAATGTCAATTGTTTTATTGTTTTCCGACTGTTATTTTAATTTCATTATACTATATTGATCTAGTATAGCCCGTGGTTCGATTAATTACGGGTATGTACCTTCCACTTTGTATCGTATATGTAGTGTACATATACGATACATGTAAATAAATAGATAAATGCAGCAATTCTTAACTCTACTTTTATAACTTGGCCAAGAAGTGTTTAAATACTTGGGTCTCAAAGCTAGCGCGACTAGGAGCAGTTCGAATGGATTCAGGAAGCGCGTTCCAGAGTCATATTGCCGTAATGGCGAAAGAGAGAAAAAGAAAACCAGTACGGTGAGAAAGAATAGAAAGGGTCAAACTATTAGATAAACATGGTATGCAAGTATCTCAATTTGTATAGAAAACACGCCTAGTCCAAACCACTAAAAACCAGTTGCCAGTGGGGGAATCGCCTTAATTTTTAGTTTAAATGTTGTAGCTAGATGGAGCTACTAGTTCGAAAGAAGTTGTTGCCGCTTATTTTCGGAAAGATGGCGGTATAAGCGTTCATTTTCTATGAACAAACAAGCGCCATCTCGGCTTTTTCGTGGATACTGTCAGCCTATATATGTACCTAGCATCCTTTGTATCGCTTGAAGGCGAGATATTAGCGAAACAACAGGATTTTGGATTTCTAGCAGAGTACACTTTTTAGGGTTCCGTACCCGAAGGGTGCAAACGGGACCCTATTACTGAGACTCCGCTGTCTGTCCGTCTGTCCATCTGTCCGTCTGTCACAGGGCTCTATCTCTTGAACCGTAATAGCTAGACACTTGAAATTTTCACCGATTATGTATTACTGTAGCCGCTATAACAACAAATACTAAAAATAAAAAAGTTGAAAATTAAAGGGGGTCGTCATACAAAAAATGTGTTTTTTCAGCGTTTTTAACTAGATCTTTATAATGGCATTAACTAGGTACTTGAAATTTTAGACTTAAATTTAAATTTGGACCTTAGTAACAAACCAAAAAAAACAAACAATATGTGGGCCCGTAATCAGAGCCGTTAACAACTACGCTCTGCTACCAAAAATGTTACTAACTAAGCTCTGCTACCAAAAAATGTTGGGCGCAGAGTAGTTAAGATTACGTTCTGGGTACCAAGAGATTTTGTGACTACGCTCTTGGTACGAGTCTGGCAATCTCAACGACAACAAACAAACACATATACAACCTACGCAGTCTGCTACCACCCTGTATATACATACTGTATATAAATACTGTACATACATAGGTACAGGGACCTATTAACCTAACTTAACTTAATTATGAGTTTAACTGAATTCTAACTAAGAGTAATTACATTAATTATAAAACTCACCGCCTCCCCGCGGTCCTCAGGCAGCCTCGCCTGGCCTTCGCGTCGATCCCCAGGTCCTCCTCAGGGCTGGCGACGGCCTCAGGTCTCTTCATAGACCCAAGGTAGGTCAGTGGTGCAGAAGGATTGGGTCCCTACAATAACCTAACCCCATGAGCTCATGCCCCAAGAAGAATACGTAGTATTTTAGTATTGGTTACACCACTGCCAACACAATAATTTTCTTGTTCTTCCTTCGACAATCCACTATTGTTCACTTACACTATCACAAACCAACAACTTTTCAAAGCGCATGGCACGCGGTTCACAATTGTCACACAAGTCAATGTTCCTGACGTTATACAAACAATTTCGGCTCCCCGCCGTTCAAATGAATTGGTCACAAACACAATTAACAACAATTCTCACGAAACTTTCGATTTTATATATCAAATTACAAACTTAATGCGGCCATCGCACGCGGATAGGTGCCACACCCAGTCAGACATTTTTCTTCACAAAAGCAAGTCCATTATTTTGACGTAAAGACAAGTTGAGACTTTGACATAAAGACAATGAATATTTTTCTGGTCGGGCAAAGACAATCCGCGCACGGGAAATCGATGAATCGATAATCTTGCCCGTGTTTGTGGAGAGCACACGCAGATGGCGCTAGTCTCCTAACAAAGCACTTTTATTCAAAACACACAGATTATGTATTACTATGGCCGCTATAACAAAAAATAGTAAAAATAAGAAAAAGTTAAAAATTAAAGGGGTCGTTATACAAGAAACGTGTTTCTTTAGCGTTTTAAAACATTGTACGGTGGTACGGAACCCTTCATGTACGAGTCCGACTCGCACTTGCCCGTTTATTTATATGGGTGGGTTTGTCAGTCCGCTTGTATTCGTCGTTCATGGTACGTATCTATGTATTATTAAGTTTAGTACAACTGCAATAAATATGAATTTTAACCTGCGTATAAAGTATACAAAAATGCATAAAAAATATCTTGTAAAAAAAAATCCAAAAAAAAATACAAAATTATTTATTTACCGAAAAGAAATTGACAATGAGCTTAACAAACGACTCCCGCACTAGACAAAAGCCTGTATCGCGGGCAATCAGAACGAATTAGCACAATACTTTTTACAGTTTAGGACGAGCGGCGGGGAAAATTTAAGTTTAAAAACTATAATGGAACAGTAAAATCTACATTTAGCTAATTAATACGAGTATAAAATGGGAACATCAGCCACATAACAATTGTTACTTAAGTTAGGGAGAGAGGCGGGCGGGAGGCATGGTGAATGTGTGTGTGTGTGTGTGTGCGTGAGGGTGGGTGGGTGTGTGTGTGTAAAACATAAAGCTTACTCTATTTTGTGGGAAAATCTATAGGTACATTGGAACCTTCGATCATATGTTTGCAACGTGTTAAAATGCAGTTCGATTTTGCGGTGCGCGTGAAAAATATATGCGCGGTGAGGAACGACCGACTGGACCCTGAAGTATGCATGAGATGCCTGCATGCCGCACTAGGGATGGCATTTGCAAAACTTTTTATGTTGTGTAAGAAGTAGATGCAACTGAGAGTAGTTTGGCCGAATACCGGATACCGAATATTTGGCTTAGCCATTATCCGGATAGCCGAATATCCGGCTGCATAACATTCATAAATAACATAAATTTTACACAGGCATTTTTGTGCATCGGACGCATCGTGTCGTGTATGGAACGATTTCGTTTTCATTCAACGATTCGATTTCATCTACACGTAAAAAGAGTACTTATTTTTCATGTTGTTTTGTTGTAAACAAACAAAGTAGGTAGGTTGTGTGCTTACATTTGTACGCGTTATAGTTATTGAGGAAACATAGTTATTGAGGAATCTCCGGCACAAAAGTATTTAGATGTATTTATTTCTATTGGAAATAGCATGGAATTTACTATCCGGTATCTGGCCGGAGAGAACACTAATATTCGGATAGCAAAAAAGAACTGGGTAGGCCGAATACCGGATACTGACCGGATATTCGCTGCAACTCTAGTGACTAACATACATGCATATTATGATTAAATTCACGCCGCCATATATTCAAAAATAGAACAGG
Organism: Acrobasis repandana; assembly: GCA_963576875.1. Taxonomy (NCBI): domain Eukaryota; kingdom Metazoa; phylum Arthropoda; class Insecta; order Lepidoptera; family Pyralidae; genus Acrobasis; species Acrobasis repandana. Next base: position 10,662,036 of record OY756238.1, read on the forward strand.
GGCCAATGTTTGAAATAGCTATGCTGGTTTATATTTTCTATGTGATATTTTAAACATGACACCTGATGGACAGCCCTAGGCTGCTAGGAATTCCGAAATAACACAGGTCTGACCTGGAATACTGTAGCAGGCCAGGACATAGAAGATGCATTGACTTTCGCAAACAAGCCTTCACAATTTTATTTGTTACCAGGTATTTTGTTCTAAATCTATTTAGTTTTTTTTGTCTATTTTTGTGTAAAAATCTTAATACGGTTCACAGAATACATCTACTTACCAAGTTTCAACATTATAGTTCAACATTATAGTTTCGGTCGGAAAAAAGTGGCTGTGACATACGGACGGACAGACAGACAGACAGACAGGCATGACGAATACATAAGGGTTTCGTTTTTTGACATTGGCTACGGAACCCTAAAAACATACCGTCGAATTGATAATCTCCTTCTTTTTGAAGTCGGTTAAAAAGGCTATCAATTTACTGTTTTTAACCGTCTTCAAAAAAGATGGATGTTTTCAATTCGACTGTATGTTTTTTCAATTTTTTTTTATGTATGTTTGTTACGCGATATCTTCGCTAATTGTGAACCGATTTTAATAATTCTTTTTTTATTTGAAAGGCTTTATACCAAGTTGGTTTCATTTTAATTTGGTGAAGATATGATGAAGAACTTTGGAGATATGAAAGAAACTCCTAAAAAAAATTTACTTATTTTTCTCCAAACAAGCATGGACTATGGACCCGTGACTATGGATATTCACCCGTGTGGTTCCGGGTTAGAAAAGGACCACTCCATCTTCCTATGGATGTCATAAGAGGCGACTTAAGAACTAAGCACAAACATCTCGTGCTACAATTGCATTCCCAAGGAACGACGGGCGGCGGCCGGCTGTAAAACTTTTCGCACAAATACATTCCCAAAGAAGGTTCCCAAACGTCAGGCAGGCGGCCGGTCGTAAAATTACAGCCAAATCATTTTAACTGTTACGGCATTTTTTTCTCCACTGGGCAAGGTCTTTGTTATACTTGGGTGACCATTGACATGCATATTATATTTGGAGAAGAAAAAGCGGGAAAGCGCACCCTGGGCGAAGCAGCATAGCTGAGGATGCAACTGGGAACGCGCTTAGACAAAGAAGAAGAAGCATGGACTATGGACGAACAACAAAACATAACTACTCATTGTGCCACGTCTGACATAAACCACTTTTGCCATGAAACAAAACCCAGTTGTAGTAAGTTAAAGTATCGAGACTGCCTGCGGCCTGCGGTGTCCTTTATGAACAAACTTCCCAACTTTGTTCATAACTCCCCTTTTTAATACACCGTCGGTTTTTCATGGGACGTCACGGGGTTTTATATTTTGGTGACATTAACCGGACTGGTTTATATTTGTAGATATTTTAAAATCTTCCACGCTTAAATTGCCTCGGAGGAATGAAATAAAACCAGTCAAGTGCGAGTCGGACTCGTACATGAAGGCTTCCGTACTTTCGTACAGTGTTTTAAAACGATGAAAAAAAACACGTTTCTTGTATGACAACCCCCTTTAGTTTTTAACTTTATCTTATTTTTAGTATTTGTTCTTATAGCGGCCACAGTACTACACAATCGGTGAAAAATTCAAGTGTCTAGCTATTATGGTTCAAAAGATAGAGCCCTGTGACTGACGGACAGACAGACAGACAGACAGCGGAGTCTCAGTAATAGGGTCCCGTTTGCATCCTTTGGGTAAGGAACCCTAAAAATGAGGTTCCTGACAAGATAGTTTCTGAAGGGACTTCTGAGATTTTTTTGCCTCTGTAGTACCTTTAAAGATACTAAAGGGACTACTGAGAACAAACGGTTTTAAAAACCTGACTACGGAAAAATTCATACTGAAAAGTACATTTATCCAGTTAATACAAGCTCAGCAGGGTGCAACAGCTAATAATAATTATTTTTGAAATGTGCTTTTTAAGCCCTTTCATTTGATACCCTACAACGTGCAACAAAAAGTGGGTATCAACCCGAAAGGGAGTTAACGTACTAACCAATGTGAACAACTTTTATTATAATAATGAATATAATTTTGAAATGTGCTTTTTAAGCCCTTTCATTTGATACCCATCTGATCCCTACACGGAATGATCCGATTTATTTAATTTTTTAGTTCATTACTTTATGGCCTATAGAGGGCGCCACAGTGGATTTACTTTGACTTCACTTAGCCTTTAACCAGCGGAGAGCCAAGACGATTCCGACGATACCTCATTTGTCAAGGTATCATGGAAATCTTTGAAGATACGAGCGAAACACTTAATCCTCCTTTTGGCTTCACCATAGCAACCGTAGTCGGGTAAAAAGATATGGAATCTCTATCCATGCTCAACTTGAGACAATGCTTAGTATGCTAACTTTCATAATAAGCTATCGGGTCGTCTCCAAGTTAAATTAAATTGTTTGTTGCCCGTTTATCGTGGACGGTATCGGGACATACGATCCGGGCCATAGGTAGAGTTGAATTTAAGATAGGGCAGCGGTAATTTATTTATTTTATTTTATTTTATACTCTTTATTGTTCTAAAGTAAAACATACTTTTAACAAATAAATTACTTTTCTGTTCACAAATCATTTCAAAGAAAACGGAGACATTGACTGGACCCCGGAAAATTCAAGTACGGCCTTAATGCTAAGAGCATTTTCTCCCAGTCAACCATAAGGATAAACAGAAAAGTAATTTATTCGGCGCAAATAGCAAAATTAATCAATTATGACTACCGATTTAATAAATACTTCGTATAACATATTAAGAGCATATACATAAAACATTACATTACTACATACGTACTATATAATATATATCAGAATATATGTCTACTTATACAATACGTACCATTATATTATACCTACATATATAATTAAATATATAATCAAATTTGAGAACTCAATGATGATGACTTTACGGTGGAAGGGAGTTCAAAAGATGAGCGTGAACTTTCCTTTTAAAAGAGAATTTGGTAGAAATTTTACTGATGTCAACGGGTAAAGCATTCCAGAGCCGTGAAGCTTGGAGAGAAAAGGAGTTAAACATAAAATTTGTCCGGAAAAGAGGGATAAAGAGTTGACGCGTCTCATTGGAACGTAGTTGTCGATCATGAGTGTCTGAAAGATAATTGAATTTACATTTTAAATATTCAGGAAAGACACAATTAGTAATTACAGGTAGGGCGCAAACAGTTACTTGTAGAGGGGGGGGGGGGGGTGAGAGAGGGGGGATGTACACCATAGATGCATAGAAATAGAGATAAAAGAAGGGTTCTTTCTTGGGGTGTGGGGGAGGGGGGGGGGGTGATAATAGGAGCAGGCAGTGCTACATCTTGTAGTCGCCACAGATGCAAAAACTAGATGTTCAAAAGCAGGGCAGGCCTTTGCCCATCATATGGCAAATAAAAATAAAATTATTGGATTTCTTAAGGCGAAATGATATTTTATGGTGGGACATTGCCCCACAATGCTCGCCCCTTACTACGGCCCTGACTAAGATCCGAAGGTGCTTTGTTTCTTAGTTAAAATGTTTTTTGCTTTACTTTTACGACCGGCCGCTGCCCGACGTCAGTCAACCCTTTTTGGGAATGCAGTGCATGAGATGTTTGCCCTTAGTCGCTTCTTACGACATCCACATCGTCGTTGGTGACGACATAATATTTATAAAATCTGGGTGATATCTACCAATAAAAATCGTGTCGTATGTCAAGTTGAAAGGTCACGTTTACTTACGTTCTAAAGGTAGCAGGCAAAAGGTTAAAGAACATAAGTTTAGATAAACTTGCATAATATTAAAAACCAAGTCAAGATTTTGATATTGGTCAAGTGCGAGTCGGACTCGTCAAGAAGAGTTCCGTACCTCCGTACAATGTTTTAAAACGCTGAAACACGTTTCTTGTATGACAATTATTGTTATAACGCCCACAGTAATACATAATAGGTAAAAATTTCAAGTAGCTCGCTATTACGGTTCAAGAGATAGAGCCCTGTGAAAGATCGATGGACAGACAAAGGGACTGAAGGACAGACGGACAAACAGCGGAGACTCAGTAATAGGGTCCCGTTTTCACCCTTTGGATACGTAACCCTAAAAAATTACTTTAAAGTAGTTCAATATAATATTACTAATTAGTCTATTTTTACAATATTAGCGTACTTATCCAATTATCTTTAGTATGAATGTTAAAAAGAAAACATATTCATAAAAAAATCTGTCCTTGTAAATCAGTCATACAATGAATATACTACCAATTTAAGTGTAGACTTTTTTTACAACTTTTTTATGTTATTGACAGAAAAAACAGTGCTCCTTCAATCAGTAGCGTTATAAGATTTTGAATAAGTGCAGCGGTAATCCCAATCCAACTAATATTATAAATGCGAAAGTGAGTTTGTATATTTGTTTGTTTATTTATTTGTTTGTTTGTTTGTTACCTCTTCACGCTTTATCTACTGAACCAATCGTCTTGAAAATTCGCATACACATAGTTAGGAGTACTGACAAGGATATAGGGTACCTTTCATCCCGAAAAAAGTAATATTCCCATGGGATTTGGGATACGCGAGCGAAGCCGCGGGCAAAAGCTAGTATTATATATTTACTCTTAGGCAGGTGTTTTGATATGAAAATCCAACTGCATAATTACCTCCATAACCTCACATAGTTAGCTCACGACTTCATTTGATATTAATATATTAATTAAGCACGCGTCCCGAGCCATTAGCCACTGATGACGGGTGCAGTGGGGTAAACACATATGGATTATACTATGATAGATATAAGGAGAGATTATATATAGTACTTACCTTCCATAATATACCTTCCTTACCTTCTTAGGCCTGTGTCACTCCCCGTTTAGGTATCGAAAATATACCTACATTATTACTAAGAGCGCGGCGGCCCCTCCAAGTGGTAAATTCAGTTATACGAATCGTTTGTCCAGAGTAATAAGAATGTAAGTTAAAAATAAAAGGGGGTCGTCATACAAAAAACGTGTTTCTTCAGCGTTTTAAAACATTTTACAGAGGTACGGAACCCTTCATGTACGAGTTCGGCTCGCACTTGCCTGTTTATTTTGCTTGTTTCAATAGGGGTTTCCCCTCTATGTACCTATAGGTACACAATCTTACCTCTATCAGGCCTGTGTCACTCCCCGTTTAGTAGGTATCGAAAATGTACCCACATTATTACTATGCGCGCAGGCGGCCCCTCCGGGTGGTAAATTCAGTTATACGAATCGTTTGTGCAGGGTATTAAGAATGAAATTGGCCTGCAATGGATGTTCAGGTATCTAAACGAAAAGGTGCTGAGTTCTGACGTGAGCTAAATTAAACCATATCGTTAACCAATTTGAGTAGAAACTTTAAATTTCTTTGCTGAGTGAGACTTCTGTACGGTGTACTTATATAGTATCCTATTCTGTGCAAATATGAAGGTGAAGTAAATTAAAGCATGAAATAGGACCGTCATATTTTATGTTTATACAGGCTGGCAGCTTTCGAGATGTGGTGCTGGAGGAGAATGGAAAAGATCAGTTGGATGGAAAGGAAAACGAATGAGGAAGTATTAGAAATAGTAGGAGAGAAAAGAAGACTGCTGGGCGAAATAGAAAATAGGAGAGGGAAAATGATTGGTCACTTAATACGACATGACTCCTTATTTAAAAACATACTAGAAGGAAAGATAAAAGGTAAAAGAGGTCCAGGACGACCAAGAAAGAGCTATGTAGATCAACTGAAAGAAAAAGCAGGGGTCAAGTCGTATCAAGCACTAAAAAGTAAGGCAGAGAACCGAGAAGTTTGGCGCATACTCCACCGACGAGAGCCACTAAGCTCTTAAATAAGAAGAATAAGAATATTTTATGTACTATCATAGACGAACAAGTTACAAGAGGTCTGACATCTTTACTTTGAAGCGTAATTAGATTTTTAGTTTAAATATTGCAGCTAGTTGGATCTACTAGCTCAAAAGAAAGTGGTTTCGTAGTGGTGCCGCTTAATTTTCGACAGATGGCGGTATAGGCGTTCATTTTCTACGAACAAACAAGCGCCATCTCTGATTTTTCCGGCTTTTTCTTTGTCAAAAAATGATATACCTACAGGTTGGGTTTCTTTATTTCTTCTCAGCAGTAGTCATTGCGAAACGCTGTATCGGTAAATGTTCTTTCTTTTAATAATAATGATTTAAATATAAATAAACATTACACGTAATGTCACTTCGTCTAAGCTCATTCCCGGTTGCATCCTCAGCTGTGCTGCTTCGGAGCCCCGGGTGCGCTTTCCCGCTTTTTCTTCTCCAAATATAATATGCATTTCAATGGTCACCCAATGATGCCAAAGACCTTGCAAAATTGAGAAGAAATAGCCGGAACACTTTAAATGATTTGGCTATAGTTTTACAACCGGCCGCCTGCCTGACGTCAACCTTCTTTGGGAATGCAATTGTAGCACGACATGTTTGTGCTTAGTCCTTTAGTCGCCTCTTACGACATCCACAGGAAGAGATGGAGTGGTCCTATTCTAACCCGGACCCACACGGGTGGTAGTAATTTTAGTGTACAAACATTACATGTAATGTATGTACACTTAAATTTTTGGCATGTAGGCCTTAGTACTGAATAAATATTTTTTCTTTGATTCTTGATTCTTTGGATGTACATTTTAACCTCTTCTGACAAACCTCAGGATCAAAGTCAAAATCATTTATTTACCTTTGGATGTTTACTTGTATCAATCACTTGACCATTGTCAATTGTATCTTTTGATTTCATAAAAGTTGTTGACGAGATACTTACAGCTAAGTTTAGCGCCGCTTCCTCCCGGCGGGAGTGCGCATTATTAGCGCTTTCGCAAGTAAAGCGGCGCCGGGCGTGGTCCGCACTTGGATGGGTGACCACAAGTGGCACAAAAATTTCTTGAGCTCCTCCGTGCTTCGGAAGGCACGTATAAGCCGTTGGTCCCGGCTGTCATCATTGTATGGCAGTCGTCAAGCTACTCGTATGTCAGATGCATGCGGCAGTGAGAAAATCTATCTAATACCTTGAATCCTTCCCACTTTCCGTCTGTTACTATAGGTCACAAGTCACAAGTAACAGACTTCCTGTATTTATGTATTTATTCTTAGTGTATGGTTAGGGCTAGGCTGTGTAGGTAGGGTAATAGGGTTGATTGTAGGATACAGTCTCTCTCTTTCCATACTTCATGTGCAGGTGACTAGCTATTACAGCACAAACAGGACTACACACTTACACTTTAAATACACCCGACACAAACTATACAGGAACACTTTTTATAGCTAGTTATCTGTACTGGAGCGGCAAGCTCAAGCCAGACTTTTCTCATCCCACATTTATTATAAATCAGACGTAAAATGTAACTAATGTTGTGACTTACAGTTCACAGTGCCTCGGAATGGGCCCTGTGGAATAGTGGGAAAAAAGCAATCACAGGCGAATATCAAAATAACTAATGCAATAATTCTCCCTACGCGCTAACAACAACTTCGGAAATGAAATGTACGGGCCGATATTTCACATTCGGTTCATATTCATTTATTTCATGGTTTCATGCACATACAATTGTGAAACTTAAGTGTCCTATTCTAACCCGGAACCACCCGTGTGGTTCCGGGTTAGGATAGGACCATTCCATCTCTTCCTGTGGATGTCGTAAGAGGCGACTAAAGGACTAAGCACAAATATCTCGTGCTACAATTACATTTCGCACAAATACGTTCCCAAAGAGGGTTGACGTCAGGCAGGCGGCCGGTTGTAAAATTATAGCCAAATCATTTAAAGTGTTCCGGCTATTTCTTCTCCATTTTGAAAGGTCTTTGGAATCCTTGGGTGACCATTGACATGCATGTTATATTTGGAGAAGAAAAAGCGCACCCCGGGCTCCGAAGCAGCACAGCTGAGGATGCAACCAGGAATGCGCTTAGACGAAGAAGAAGACAATTGTGAAACTTAAGGTAAATACCAAGCAGAAGTAACGCCCTTATTTGAAATAAATCGTTTACTCGTAAATATGGTGAAAATTTCTGAATGTAAGGCACTAGATAGCCCTTTAAATTATTTTATGAACTGCCGTTGAAACTATTATTGGTGATCCGTCTAGCTTTAAAACTTGTCTCCGCCAAAATAATAACTAATATAAATACTTTCAACGGTCTTTCATAAAATAATTTAAAGGGCTACCTAGTGCCTAACATTAAGAAATATAGAAATTTTCACCACATTTTCCAGTTAACAATTTATTTTAAATGAGGCCGCCACTTCATGGTCATTTGCTTCTAACTTCACCTTAAAACTAGTTAGTAAAATGTACCTACATGAGACCCTGGTAGGGCGCTTCATTTCAGCCGCCACGAGCCCGGTAGCAGGTGACATTAAAGTAGGAGATTTTCGGTATGCCTTTGTCGGCTAATATCTTTAAAAATATAGTATACAACGTGGAAGGGACATACCCGTAATAAATCAAACCACGGTCTATACTAGACCATTAAAGTATAATAAAATTAAAATAACAGCCTAAAAACAAAAATAATTTTCGGCATTTCCGTACAAAAGTGTGCGGCCGCCCGGGCGATTTGTATAGGAATGTCGAATTTTTTTTGGATTTTTGACTGTTATTTTAATTTCATTATACTTAAGTCTGCTAGTATACCCCGAGGTTCGATTTATTACGGGCATGTCCCTTCCACTTTGTATATCATAAAATATAGTATCGTTGAGATAGTATATCCCTTAAAACAAGTTTAAAATTTACTTTGGGGCTAGCTCAATCAGTGTGATTTGTACTTATATATTTATTTATACCTTTGGTTTTAATTACGAAACAATGTACTAAAAATGCCGTAGCGTTCGCTTTCGCTACGTTCTACGACCTGTAGCTAAATGCGTAGCCTGCTACAAAGTTTGCAGCGTATATAATAGTCGTAGACACGCTACGAGTGCTACGACCTTAGAATAATAAATAAATTCTATTTGAAAAAACGCTCACTAACCATTATAAATACGCATTACAATACAATCCGCTAGTTTCCAACAAGTCAAATTAAACTTTTTTTAAACAAACATCGTCTATGGGATTTCTTTGAAATACCAAACCGTAAAGTCATAGTTTCGGAGCCAAATAGCCATCTAAATATCATTTTTTCTGCATTATTAATGGATATGAGCAATGACAAGTGACATTATTTTGTGTACTTTACGATAGCAATAATAAACTTGTCACTGACTCACAATAACAATATGTAGTACAACTAACGTATTCAGGTGAGTTTGCTCTGTATTATTTTACGGTTTGCTCTGTAATATTTTTACGTATTATTTTGCCCTAAGGCTGACCTATACCTAGACCAGAGATATTGGAGGTAAATAGATTCCACGATGAATGTCTCAAAACAAAAGCCTGTTTTTAAACGTAGTGGTCACATTTTTTGTACGCGTATGTCGCCAGGTCTTTTCTATTTAGTAAAATAAATAAATAAATAAATAGGGACAAATCTCACTGATTAAGCTAGCCCCAAAGTAAGTTTTTAAACTTGTGTTATGGGATACTAACTCAACGATACTATATTATATGATAAATACTTGTATATAGATTATGTAGTAGCGTCATACACATCGCTACTAAATAGAAAAGCACCTAAACAGAAGTCAATATCATAAGAAATGTCATTTATATGTCGAACATTATTTTTTTGTAGTTTAAACAGTTTCCATTTATAATTTTGACGTTTGGCGAAGTCTCATTCTTGCAACAGTAAATGCCGATAAGAGGGAAAGAGACACAAGATGGGTTTTTGGTCAGATTATCTCTCTAAGAAGGTACATTTCAAGTTCTTTGTGCGCGACACTGTATTCATGTCATGACACTCATGACATTTGACAGGCCGTACAGCCGGCGTACGCGGCTGTTACCAAACCTGCTACGACTTGAAACGAAATTTGTTCTCCTATGTTTCCGCCCTATGACATACATCATTATTCTGCAGGCGTATGAAACTTGCTTCCACCACGTAAACAAGACTCTCCCATCCCCCCTTAATTACCTCTTCTATAGGTCATAAGAGGGTAGGTAGAGGGCGGCAAAGAGGTCAAGTTATCTTGGTTCATTTGTTATTACTTCAGGTTTGCAATAAATCTGACATAATGCTGGTATTTGTTGGGGGTAGTTCAATAATGACCTAATAATACAGTGTGAGGAAAGGATTCAGTGTTACAAATGGAAAAAATTCTTTACAAGTTATAAGAAATAGGTAAACAAGATATAGTTTTAAAAACTAAAACTAGACTATGGAAAGTTCATACTAAAAAGTACATTAATCCAGTAATTGTTAGCGCAGCAGAGTGAACCAGCTAATTCTTCTTCTTCATCTAAGCGCGTTCCCGGTTGCATCAGCTGTGCTGCTTCGGAGCCCGGGGTGCGCTTTCCCGCTTTTTCTTCTCCAAATATAACAGGCATGTCAATGGTCACCCAAGGATGCCAAAGACCTCGCAAAATGGAGAAGAAATAGCCGGAATAGTTTAAATGATTTGGCTATAGTTTTACGACCGGCCGCCTGCCTGACGTTAACCCTCCTTGGGAATGCAGTTGTAGCTCTAGATGTTTGTGCTTAGTCTTTGAGTCGCCTCTTACGACATCCACAGTAAGAGATGGAGTGGTCCTATCCTACCCGGAACCACAAAGGTGGAGAAACATCTTATTAACTATGTATATATTTTTGATATCCAACACGGTATGATTCGATTTATATTACACTAGCAGTCCACCCAGGCTTCGCCCGTGGTACACACATAGCCTATGTCACTCGGGAATAGTGTAGCTTTCCAACGATGAAAGAATTTTTTAAATCGGCCCAGTACTTTTTGAGCCTATTCATTACAAACATACAAACATACAAAAATAGGTACAAATCTTTCCTCTTTATAATATTAGTGTAGATTCCAAAAACATATACATTATTAGCTGTTTCTTTCTGCTGTGCTTGCATTTAGATAAACGTACTTTTCAAACTAACGTGAAAACTATATATTATATCTTGTTAAGGCTCGGCCTGATGTGGATAATCTAAGTTTTGCTCCCGCTTCCACGCACACAAATTTACTCGTGTCGAAGCGAGACAGCGAGCCATGCGCGGTGAAAAGATTGCGATAGGTCAACGAGGCTGGTTTTGGTTTTGAGGTTTTTTCCGTTTCACAAAGAATATTTAAGAGTTATTTAAAAAGTAAGACATATGATGACTGTCTTAAGTTTGAAAGAATTAACTATAATCTAAAGTTACAAGTGCTAATTTATTGTATTTCTTGAATATTTTCCGTTTTAGTATAATTCTGCTAGGTGGAGGAAACGTCGCAATGTTTTTCTATCGAGAAAATTTTAAGCAATCGTGTTTTCGAAACATATAATGTATAGAGTTAGTCCTCAACTTTACTATGTTTTTATTTCAAAGTGAGTATTTCGTTACTAGATAATGATAAATAGTTATTTAAGATCGCCCTAAGTACTATTAGGGTCATACGGTCTTGTATGTAGAAATATGTGTAGTAAACTTGACCGGAGGGATGAAACACCAATATGTCAAAAATACCTTTACTCGCTGGTTGAGTACAGCGATGGCTGATCCATGCGTCAACTCGTAAACGTGTGCCGCCAGTAGGGTCTGGTCAGCTTGGCTCCGTTTTTTAACACTACTCAGTGTAACTTATTTCTGTAAATTGGATTTGGCACTCGTTCGCAAGCTTTACATATACAGGGTGAATCGTTGGCATCCTTTTAAATATCCACTATACCCATGATACAAAGTAATTTGAGCCTAATAACGTCAATCAAAAGTCATCATTCCACCCATTCCACTCCACTCGATATCGAAACAAAATTTTTTTTTACTCGCACTTTGTTGTCTGTAACATTCGTTATATGATTTTTTTGCATACAAAATGTAGCCTATGTCACCCAGACGATAATGACGAATCGATTGACATCTCTTTTGTGAAAATTGGATAAGTAGTTTGGATGCTACGGTGGACACACAAAGATATCTACATATAAACATACATAGACTGCTAAAATCATTACCCTTCCGTTTGGCTTTGTCGTAGTCGGGTAAAAAGGTTACACGTATCTTTATAAAAGAAGTTTTTATCGAAGTTAGGCGGTCCTAACTAATTCAGCCTAACCGTTTAGAGTGTTCCTACATTTTTAACTAACCCGTTAGTGCTACGAGTATTTTAACACTAACGTCTAGTTCTAAACTAGGTTTAAATTATTTAGTAACCCCTATATGTAACCGATTGATTTCTTTCAATGTCAGGAGGATTGATAAATATCTAGTACCTTGTGATCGTTTTTTTTTCGGGTGTGTAAGTGGCCAACACTATTTCCTTAGTTATTACAATCGTGGTATGCGTAGTCTCCTTTAAATTCACAATTCCTGTTTACCGTACTCATTTCGATTCAAAACTTTGGAATGCTTTACCACTTGACATTCGTAAAGTGAACTGCCAAGCGAAGCGTAGGATATCCACCCATAAAGTGGTCAGTAAAATCAAAGATATAGTGACGTTTCATTAGCTTTTAACTAAACTTATTTAAACTAAAACTAATAAAAAATTGCTAAATTAAAACTATGTTAGAACTAAAACTAGAACTAAAAAAATACAACTTATGTAGTCCCACTAAGATATCACCCTTGGGCAGCGTAGTCAAAAGGCTGGCAATATTGTCACGTTGTATGGCAAGGCTGATTCTTTGTGCCCGATAATTTCCTCCCTTTTGGTCACGGGATTTATTTATTTATTTATTGTAAAAACTAAATACAACGGTTTTCACCAATTACAGTATATAGAAAGAACTTATAGCTAAATGTAATTAAAATATTTTAGTATTGGTACATAGTTGGTACGACGGGTGTCATTACTAATAATGTACAGTAAAAACTTATTATAATATACAAGTTGACTCATTTTCGTCATTCTCGCAAAATATTAATAGGTTCCTTACAACCATATTCGTTCCATCAACAAACACATCACACTCAGGTTGCTGATTCAGGAATGTGTTAAGGTCCGTAAGCATGCGACATAGAGGAGATTGCTCATGTGATACCGTGCGTGTGACCGGTGGGGCAAACAGTTTTCGCGGCTGACATGAGCGTTGCACCAAACGTCTATTTGGTACATTTAGGCGACAAAGTTGATTATGAAGCTCGGGGACGTCGATAAAATTACGTAAAATTTTCAAACAGATTACCAATTGCCCAGCATCTCTCATATCTCCAATAGTCATTTTGATAAGTATTTAAATAAATTATGGTCTGAAGGACCCCACGGACCAAAAGTTTCTACAAAAACGTTCAAATATTGTTATCTCTGATGTCTACACATTTGCGCCTTTTGAGGCTGTCGGCCTATTATTATGACCATTTAATTTGTTTACTTATTGGATTGTATTATTATAAACTTAGTCCCTGTTTTTATCCGTGTAACTTAAATAAAATATTATTTTCCAGACTGAATCTCGTTTGTTATTTTTTTATTCTTACTTGACGTATTTGACAACAAAAAACTTTTCTTTATAAAAAATATATAAAAAATAAAGAGTTTTATTACTTCAACAGCTCACGACGATACACGGAGTCCAGTGCTGCCCCCATTTTAAATAAATTATTTGTAAGTAAAAGGAGATATCATTTAAAATTTTAAGCTATTAAAACCTAGATAACCCTTTAAACTATTTCATGAACCACTGTTTACAGTCTAAAAACGGCCACTTTTGGCAAAAACGCAAACTAAAGCTTAACGTTCTCACTTTAGACTGTAACGTTATCTAGGTTTTAGTAGCTTAAAATTTTTAATGATATCTCCGTTTTTTTTAACAAATAATTTATGTCAAATGGGGGCAGCACTAGACTCCGTGTATCGTCTTAAATGAGTTCCTACGATACATATTTGATTTACCTACAGAGCTAGAATAATGTTTGTGTTATTTTATATTTATGAACAGAAAAAAACCTCTTTTATACATAATTTTTTATACATTGTTTCTCTACTGATAATAAATCGTATAGATAGTTATATTTTTATAGACTCAACACATTATGTCTTTGGGTTTTGTTACCTGTGTTTATTAATACACTAGGAAGAATATCCAACGTTTTCCACCAAACTGGCTAGTGAGCTTGTGTCTCTTTCATAAACTTCATCTTTCTATCGCTATGTTAGAAAGTACTGGAATTCCAGTCATAATATGAAGATTCCTACAGGAGCATCGCATGCTTTCATATTCTCAGGAATGACCGCCGTAGCGTTTATACCTAGGTTGTACTTTTATGTAATAGTTTGGGCTTAGATAAGATTCCTATTGACGGTACAGATAGAATGGAGTGAAGTTGGCAATGTGGCAAGTAACCCATCACTATTTTGGTTCCTTTATCCATCTTCTCGCCCACCATCACGCTAGAAGTGACCTTTGAATCTTGTGGCCTTGGGCTTGGTCTGATAAGAGCCGCAAGATTCAAAATGCTCTTTCTGCCCTTTGTATATTGCATGTCCTGTTTACTGCCTAAAATTAAAAAGAGTTTGAATAGAAATGAGTACGGTAAACTGGAATTGTGAGTTTAAAGGTGACTACGCATACTACGATTCTAAAAGGTAACTAAGGAAATAGTGTTGGTCACTTACAAACACGTAACTAGGAATACATGAGAGTGTATACAGTATAGACTGGGCCAATAGAATTTTTATGTTCAAACACGGGGCAATTTGGGAACTTTTCAGTGGAGTTCTGAACTATTGAAAACACTTTTCGTTTAGAATTTACCTATACGAGTATTATGTGTAGAACAAAATACTTGCATCAAGTTAACTCTAGATACTTCGCATATATAAGTTAGTATCGAATGGTCGCAAACGTAAATAGTCTAAGGAGCAACTGGTCTACAACGCTAATGATCTAAGTACATCTTTATGTCGTCATAATAAAATGAAGAATAAGGGGAGGCCTTTACCCAGTTATGGGACATAACAGCCACAGGCTAGTAAAAAAAAATTTGTTGGTCCGAAGAAATATTTCGTAAAAATTGTATATAAGATGGAAAAGGTTCTAAATATAAAATGGTCTACACCAAAACCTGTCTTAATATCAGGTGGTCTAAGAAATCTTTCGTCAACATTACTTTTTTTAAGTTCAATGGTGCTCTATTTGGTCTCATCATTATTTTATCCATAATTTAAGGTCTCATTTTTTTTATCCATAATCATCATGTGTACGAATGATGTAGCCCTAATGAATAGCCCTAACTTAACGTCACTTAATGTCACAATGTTAACTAAAGTTGAAATCCCTAAATACAAAATGGTCTAAATTGATGTATTGTAAAGTAACAGAAAAAGTTACTAACGAAAAGGTATTAGGAGAAAAGGCAAATTATACAAATTATAGGAAATAGAAGAGGGAAAATGTTCAGCTATCTACTGCGTCACGATGAGTTTTTTAAAACAATAATCGAAGGAAAAATATAAGGAAAAAGAGGAGTAGGAAAAGGTAGAAGGAAATTTTGATCAAATAAAGGAAAAATTATACGTGAAAACATATAAGGTTAAGAACTTCGTGGAAGAAAGAGAGTCATGGAAAGCACTCCACCGACGAGAGCCCAGCTCTTAAATATAAGAAGAAGATGTATTAGAAATATTAATGAATCCATAATATTTAGAAGACATAAAACTTGGTCGATGCTGCTTCACTCGCTCGCTCCTGCCTGTGATGGCTGTTCCTTGGCTAATTAAGGGTTGCCAAATTGGTCGCCTCTACAATACAGCACTTAGGACTTGTGACATTATGGCATGAAAAATTTGAAAACCCAATTATTATAGATATTAAGCCATACCTGAATTGGGGTCCAGTGCTGCCCCCATTTAAAATAAATCATTTCAAAGAAAACGGAGACATTATTTAAAATTTTGCTACTACCAAGTCCTAGATACCCTTCAAAGTATTTAATGAACTACTGTTTACAGTTTATAATGAGAACGTTAAGCTTTGCTACGCACATTTGCCAAAAGTGGCTTTTCGCAAATGTGCGTGGTAAAGCTTAACGTTCTCACTTTAAACTGTTAACAGTAGTTCATAAAATACTTTAAAGGGTTATCTAGGACTTGGTAGTAGCAAAATTTTAAATAATGTCTCCGTTTTCTTTGAAATGATTTATTTTAAATGGGGGCAGCACTGGACCCCAATTCAGGTACGGCCATAATATAAATGTTTTAGGAGAAAAGGATATTCGAACATTATGGTTATTGAAGTTTTTATGTTTTCTACAAACGTGTTATGGATTATGACATTCAAATAAAAAAATTTAGGAAAAGAAATGGAGTACCATTTATTAACCATACTCACAAAAAAGGTGTAAAATATTAAGACTGTTTTTGTTGTTAAATAATGAAGTCTTTTGATGCTTTTTTCGTAGCGTACCCTTCAGGAAGTAATCAGAAACACAAAAAGGTTATGACCCTGATACCCAATCGTTTCACAGCGTTTTAAAATTCCGCCCGCGCCTCTCTCGCTGAATGTACTCCAACCTACCCTGAATGTTTGATCCCTAGAAATGTTTTTTACACATATCGAGTGTACATTTTGCCTCCATCAGACTTATTAGAAACTTCCTCATAAGTAAACTTTCCTTTCATTTTTAGAGTTTAAGTCCATAGATAGAACTCTTATAGTCTAGTCGTATAATAAAATTCACGCCGCCATAAGTATATTAAAAAACAGAACTGGGGCCAATGTTTGAGATAGCTAGATATTCTATGTGATTGAATTTGTTTCCATTGAATATAATGCCCATGAAATAGTTTATCGTCAACTAATTACCCTATTACTAGCATAAACTATAATTAACTATTTGCCACCCATCATTCAGCAATACTGCGAATTAGGTCTTAACCTCGCAATGAATGTAGCTCTAATGGAAATGTTGTGTTAGCATTATTACGCTAAAGGTGAAACCACACTACGGTAATATAGGTGCGAATGGTGCGATAAGGCAGGGTAAGGGCGGGGTGCCTGTCTAAGCGAGTTTTGATATATTAATCAAATCAAAGGGTGATAGATAGATGTGGCAAATATCTGGGCCAATACAATTTAGTTAACAATTGCCATTGACTAAGAAGAAGATTCATTAAACTCGTTATCCTTGCTGGTCCGCTGCTTTTCTTCCCGTGCAGATCGTAAAAGCCGATCAAGGGAATGGACGAAAAAATGCTAATCATGTTAATGCGGTTAGCAACCTTTCACTTTTTGTGTCCTTTTTTCACTTTCTAGTCCACCACAAAAGTGGCCTTTGGGGTCTTGCGTGCTCTGTCTGCTTAGAGCCGCAAGACTAAAAATGTTAAAAGTATATTTTGTTACACCCTGTATAGATATAATTAATCCAGACATAAACAAAATTGAATGGAATTATTTACACGGAATATATCAAATCTTAGTTATTATTACCCCTGACACTGAGTCCACAATTTACAAATGACTGAGTAGATACAATTAGCCGTGTGGTTCCTGACAGAGTAGAATAGGACCACTCCAAGTTTTTCATGGATGTCGTAAAAGGCGAATTAAGTAACACAAGCTAAACAAAGCTGATAAATATTATTGAGACCTCTCTAACCCGTCTGGCCAGCGTGAAGAGTGTAGGTCAAATCCTCTGACTGCTCTGGCTAATCATCATCAGGTCATATTAGTCTCCACTGCAGGAGCATGACCCTCTCTGTACTACTAGAGCCATGCTTGGCCAGAGCAGCCAGAGGATTTGGCCTACACTCTCCACGCTGCCGCTGGCCAGACGGGTTGGAGAGGTCTCATTGATGTTTATAAGCTGCTTGTGTATGTCGTAGAAGGCGACTTAGGGAACACAAGCTTAACCAGCTTGTGTTCCCTAAGTCGCCTTCTACGATATCCACAGAAAGGCTTGGCGCTCTGGCTAATAAATGGCTCTCATGGTGCAGAGAGGGTCGTTCTCCTGCAGTAGAGACTAAAAAAGTCCTTACATTTTCTATTTCTAGACACTTATCTATTGTGCTCGCTGACGCTGGGCCCATACCCTTTAAAATACATAAGCTTATCCGAGCAGATAATACATACGATGCCAGGGCTTCGGCAGTGAGTGCACACAATTTGTATACTAAAGAGATACTTTACAGCGGATTTTGTAAACATATATATGCGACATTTCACGTCTTAGTACAGACGTCTAGGGAGGTTAAGGTCAAAGACACAGTAGTTTTTTGCCTTTGACTGCCTCCGTGGTCCAGTAGTCAAGGCGTTTACTTTGTATTCCGGAGGTCGTGGGTTCAAATCCCGCTGGGAAGCAAGAAGAAGAAGGAAATAATACTTTGTTAAAAGTTGTTTCCAGTCTGGTTAGAATATTGCAGAACTGAATCACCTGATTATCCGAAAAGAAATATGATTCCGTGCTTCGGAACACACGTGAAGCTGTGGGTCCCGAACGCCATCTAGCGTTTGCTTGTAAACCTATCCTTGGATTGGTTGTGGTCTTCCCTTTTGGGTTGCGGAGGCCAGACGGCATTAGCTTTGTCACAGAATACAGTAAGAGTAAACAGAAAGGAATCTCCTAAGGTACGCGCAATATGCGTCCCCGTTCCCCGCACCCGCACCTCTCCCCCGGTTCTTGACGGCCAACGTGAGTCATCGAGGCGAAAACGGGGGAGAGGTGCGGGGATGGGGAACGGGAACGCATATTGCGCGTACCTTAGGAGATTCCGGCCTGTGGCTTTGTGTAAAAAATCTGTAACCTTGTGATATCACCTAAGGTTAGGTAGCGGACCCCGGGCGTTACCGCGTGCGTGCGTTTCTTTTCCCAGACCAGCAAGGAAAAATATTCCTATTTTTGGTGTAAATCGAATCACATCACGTCATTAGAATTCGTAATGTGACCGTCAATCGCCATAAAACACACAAAAACCGACAAACATTCAACTCCAAACAGAGATAATGGCAAACACACAACGGACGGACAATTTATTATTAGAGAGTTGCAGAAAAAAGCGATGTTAATACTCGCGCGATTATTTATGTAACGGACTAAAAACAAATTAATTTTGGTCCGAGAGAGGACAAATAAATGTTTGGTGTAAGTTGAACGCTGAAGCGTTTATACGACTATTTGATTTTTAATCTGACTCACAAAAAGATAGGTAGACTAGCTATCTTAAACTAGGCCAATGGCCTTGTTCTATTTTTAAGGGACATATTTTGAAATATGAAAAATAAATTTTGGCCTCCCATACAAGTTTACCGGTCAGCTGATGCAAGTTTGAATGGAAAGCAAAAAAATATATTTCATATATCGATATATGTCTCTTGGGGACAGTATCATGGATTGAATTCACTCTTAAAATAGTATGTTTTGTTAGATGTTATATAGTGGCGTGAATATAATATAATATTATCACTAGCTGTGCCCGCGACTTCGTTCGCGTGGTTGTCGGAATGTTATATAGCCTAAAGCCTTCCTCTATAAATGGACTACCCAACAAAAAAAGAATTTTTCAAATCGGACCATTAGTTCCTGAGATTAGCGCGTTTAAACAAACAAACAAACTCTTCCGCTTTATAATATTAGTATAGATACGTATTTCATTTTCAAAAATTGTGTCCAAGCTCCTCCCTCCCTTCACCCTCACCCCGTGTTTACACTGTTATATATATTTCTTCTTCACTTTGCAACGTCTTTAGCATCCTTGACATGCATATTATATTTGGAGAAGAAAAATCAGGAAAGCGCACCCCGGGCTCCGAAGCAACACAACTGAGAATGCAACCGGGAACGCGTTGCTGAAGAAGAAGAAGTCGGCAACAGTTGGCTATAATAGGGATGATGACTGGGTTAGAAAAGTATTATTTTAATTAGTCCGTTACTTAGATTATCCAAAAATAATGTACCCATATTTTTCAGTTTATCAAAAAAGTAAAAATTCATAGAGTGGGGGCTTGTGACGTCACCGATGTGTAAAAATCGTACGAAAGCGTGACGTCATGCGAAATTTAAATGCGCTGTATCTTCGTTATTTATTGTTTCTGAGAGAAAAGAAAAAATACGTGTACAATATTTTTTAATAATCTAACCGATGGGCCAAAAATATTTCTTCAGTCATCATGCGTATTGGCGACAGCGACAGTCAGCGACAGTTTACGACACAGGTCGCTCGTCTGTCTAAGCTCTTATTTCGCTTCAGTTTTTCGATTACGCGCTTCATCCCCCGCTTTTAATCAGAGTTGGCACAACTGTATCCGTTCATTTAGTGTCGATAACACCCGTAACTTTTGGTTACTCTAGTATTAATTGAAATCAATTGAACATTGGTTCTGACGTTATGGTTTCATTTGTAAATAGGTTTCATTTGTAATAGTATTTTGAATTAATGTTATTTATTTATACTTCATTGTACACGTATATAACGACTAACAAAATATACACTATTTTAAGGGCTAATTCAGGCCATGAAACTGAACAACTTTCGCTAAGAAACGGTATTTTTAATTTCAATCAATAACAGTATTGTATTTTTATGTTATTACTTATTTTTTAACAGAAGTGTGGGTGCATCAATACTAAATTAAAACAGCAGAATCAATACTAGTTTAATTTAATTTAAAATCAATATTGAGAGAGAGGATTGTCCTTACTTGAGACACAGAATACAGTAAGAGTAAACAGAACGGAATCTCCTAAGGTACGCGCAACATGCGTCCCCGTTCCCCGCACCCGCACCTCTCCCCCGGTTCTTGACGGCCAACGTGAGTCATCGAGGCGAAAACGGGGGAGAGGTGCGGGGACGGGGAACGGGGACGCCTGGGTGACGCATATTGCGCGTACCTTAGGAGATTCCGGCCTGTGCTTGAGATACTGCAGTGACAAGCACGTACTGTGCTGCATTGTAAAGAAATAATTTTAAAATAATAATTGTTAATTCTTTTGACATTTAAAATTGTATGTGTGTTTTCTGTATTTAATTGTATAAATTTTCGAGCGACATTATTATTATTTAAATTGTACTATGGGTCAAATAGTTACCTGAAATAAATGTATTTTTTTTAATTTATAAGCGAGTGAAGCCCTATATAGCATATTTTTTTTATTATTTGTGTTTTATTGCCTCGATATAGATTTTGGATTGTGATGTCACGAACTTTATGACCTATTCCACCATTTGTCACAATGTCACACTTTATTGACCCCCTTCATCCCCCTTAACGTGTGACGCGTGTAACGTCCGATGGATGGATTAAGGACGCTCTAGTTTTTGTCCATTTCCTTGATAGAATTTTGTAATCTGCAAGAGTTTGATAAATAGACAATAAGGTCCAGAAATATTTACCTTGCTTCGTCAGCTGTCAATTATGGCCACATAATGACGCGTTCATTGTAACCCAACCTTTTGTACGATGCCAAATTTGGCCCTTTGAAAGCTATACTTTCCAAATAAACCTCAATTAACTTGCAATATTCATGTCCAAAACCGTGCCACATGGCTTCCAGCCTAGAATAGGACCACTCCATCTCTTCCTGTGATTCGTAAGAGGCGAGTAAAGGAATAAGCGTAAATATCTTGTGCTTCAACTGTTTATTCCCAAGGATTGTTGACGTCGGGCGGCGGCAGGTCATAAAACTAATACATACACTATCACGTCTTTATCCCTAATGGGGCAGACAGAGCCTAGGGCAGCAAGGCCCAGGCCACTTTGATGGTGGGCATGAAGGTGGAAAAAGGAAATCATATTAGTGATGGGTTGCTAACCGCATCGCCTATTGATATGACTCAGATTCTTGCCCATTCCCTCGATCGGCTTTTACGATCTTTGCGGGAAGAGAAGCAGCTGGTACATTGTATGTTGTTTCTTTTCTTCCAGACCAGCATGGATGCATAAAACTAATAATAATTTAAACTGTTTTAGCTATTTTTTTCTCCACTTCGCACGGTCTTTGGGATCCTTGGGTGACCATTGACATGCATATTAAATATTTTTGAAGAAGAAAAAGCGGGAAGGAGCACCCTGGGTCTGAAGCAGCACAGCTGAACATGTAACCGGGAATGCAATAATATCAAGAAGAAGTTTTATCTCCAAAACCTACAGGTACCTAACTTTAAACATACCTATAGTTTACTACACGTTAGTGTAATCTGCTTGTAACTAATTAAGTTTTTCTTTCTTTCTTTCTCTAACTATGGTCAGGCCTGTGTCACTTCCCGTTGAGGTATTGAAAATGTACCTACATTATTATTATGCGCGCAGGCGGCCGCTCCGGGTGGTAAATTCAATTATACGAATCGTTTGTCCAAAGTAATAAGAATGAAATTGGCTTGCAATGGATGTCTATGTATCTATACAAAAAGGTGCTGAGTTCTGACGTGAGCTAAATTAAACCATATCGCTAGCTGCATTGAGTAGATATTTCTTTGAATTTCTTTGTTGAGTGAGACTTCTGTACGTTAGTATTATTTATTCTGTGCTATGGTCGTTTCACAAACGTATAGAATAATTTCTAGGAAAGATTTTGTAGGATTTCCGTCTCGGGTTTACCTATGACGTCTAACAAAATATACTGTAACTATTTTAAGGGGGCATTCAGTACTTACATGATACTAAACAACTTTGCCCAAGAAACATATCAAAATAGAAAAAAAAAAATCTTTCCATACAGCCTCGGATGAGTTTTTGGCGGAAATTCAAGGGGTTCGGTTGGGATTTGCTTTAAATTATTTTACAAATTGATTTTAATGGACTTTATCATATGAAATTGGTGTTGTTTGGTGTTATAAATGCTCATGACATGAACAATGTGTGAAATAGTTAAAATGGACAGTCATAGTACGGCTGTAGTGATATTTATTTTGCGGACTGTGTGGCGTCTTCGGGCGTCGTCCGCCACTCAATCGTCTATGTAAACCAGTGGACTCGTTTAAACTCGTATTCATCGCCAGAAACTCCCTTGCAGCTGTCAAACGTAGTTTAGTCGGTCTACACCACCCTTTGATTGTCTTGTTAGGATTAGGTTAGGTTAGGATTAGGAATAAAGAACAAAATTAAAGATATGCTTTAAAGGACTTGTATCCAGAGCCGTAAAATCATTTAATAAAAAAAAACAGCCTCGGATCAACTGATTGGTCAACTTGCTCGCATATGGGAGGCCAAAAATTTTTTTCATATTTCGACAAATTAATGTTCCTTGGGGAAAGTTGTTAAGGTAACGTGGGTTCACGATTTGCAAAACTGTGCGTTTGACATCCACAATAGCCAAAACACGATTGAGCATTTTTGGCTCGATAATACCTTTTTTGGTATAATTTTCATATAAAAAGGTGGCTGTATAAAATAGTAAGACGTTAATATAAAGGCAAATTTAGAGGTATGTTTGTGATTTTTTTCTATCGAGCCAAAAATGCTCAATCGTGTTTTGGCTATTGTGGATGTCTGTAGAAAATCCTTAAAATTTTTATGTAAATTTTTTGAGGAATAAACTGTAGTAGTTTAATTACAGTGATTTTTCAAAAACACGCACAGTATTGCAAATTGTAAACCCACGTCGTCGCCTTAAGTATTTGGACTGAATTCACCCTTAAATAGTTTTAGTATATTTTGTAAGAGAGATAGATAGATTGATAAACTCATTAATTTGTTAGACGTTAATGACCGAGCGAGCGTAGCGAGCGAGGGCTATGATTTAAGTTGGGGCGAAAACACATTGTAAGTATGTTTGTATGTATGTATGTTTGTTCCGCGATAACTGCCGAACCGATGGTCCGATTTTGATGAAATTTGGTAAGCATGTAGGAAATATCAATAAAAATTTCAAGTACATTGGGCATCAAAATCGGTTTAGTAGTTTTTGAGATATTAAATAAAATCGCGAGGTCTAAGTTCGCGGCGAACTACTAGTATATATATAAATATTCCAGATATAATAATAATACAGAGAGGCTTCCGAAAATATCTGAGAGCTCCAACCATAGCTTCACAGAAATCCCCTTTCGTTAAAATATCAAACAGGCCTTTGTAAGCGATACTTTTCAGAATACCTTCAATTAACTTGTACTACAATATTAACGTTCAAAGAAATTACAATACAATCTAGAATGACTACGGGTGATAAAATCAAAAAAATATAACATTGAAAATTAATTTTAATGCTTACGTTCTTAATGTTTGATATTTCCTTATTGCTAATGTTTAAATATCTAACGTTCCCAAAAATGTACCTAAAGTTAATAGGCATCCCTTTCCTGCAAACTGCCAGTGCAATAAAGTAGAAAGAGACACCTATAACTTCAGGTATCTTTTTTGGGAACAGCTTTGCCACTTCGTAGGCATTCTAGATTAATATAAATTCTTTGTTTACGTTACAAGTGTTAGAACGAGGTTAGAACACACTTCCAGCTCAACGCGTGCGATAAGGTGCGGCTCCGCGTTACTGAACCTGTTACCTGTTCCGCGTCGGAGTGACTTCCGCACCCTTATCTGCGGTCGCGGCGGCGACAGTTTATCGTACCTATTACCTGTATTCAGTGCCTGGCTATTTACTCAGAATGTTAGGGTTTCGTACAGTAACACCTTTTTAGTAAAGGTTTAGGTATATTTGTAATGTCCTTTGATAAAAGGGAAAAAGAGGTTTATTGCTACTTTTTATATTTTTTATTTACGTCCTCCAGTCCATATATATGTCACCGTATGATTGTGAACGTCGAGAGATCATAAACTATCTCGCGAGATTATAAACTGTCGATAAATTGTGAACTGTTACCGTACTGCTCACAATATAACATAATAATTTACGATAGTTTATAATCTACTACACGTAAAATCGTCCAATTGTGAGTTGACATTGTACTTGAATGCGATTAGACGCGCCCGAAACGCACCTTCCACGCTGATTGGTTCAAAACTTCATGAAACCTACGTTAGGTCACAGAATAAATAATACTAACGTACAGAAGTCTCACTCAGCAAATAAATTTAAAGAAATATCTATATCACTCAATGTGATTAGCAATATGGTTTAATTTAGCTCACGCCAGAACTCAGCACCTTCTCGTATAGATACCTTGACATCCATTGCAAGCCAATTTCATTCTTATTACTCTGGACATACGATTCGTATAACTGAATTTACCACCCGGAGGGGCCGCCTGCGCGCATCGTAATAATGTAGGTACATTTTTGATACCTAAACGGGGAGTGACACAGGCCTGGTTAGGTTAACCTAGACTTACCTTACGCGACGTTAGTCGCCGAATCTCATCTATACTACTATTTTTTATTGACCTTTCAAATCAGTAAGTTTATGTGTGCGCGTGCGAACACTGTATTTATTTATTTATTCATTTACACTTTATTGTACACACATACAAATGTAATAGTACAACAGGCGGACTCAATGCTAAAAGCATTCCCCCTGGTACCATTCCCTCTCCGCGGGGATGGATAGTTTTCGAGATATTCATGGTCAAAGTTTGAGGTTATGTCAGTCAGTAGCACAAGTGACTAAACGTATCAATTGGAAGGCCTTGGGGTTTTTTTTTGGGGAGTGGACCATGGAGATGTTGGTCGCAGTTCTAACCTAACCTATAGGTTTTCCCTAACCTAGTAAAATGGATAGAACTGACTTAGCACTCGTCGGCCGCTGCCGCGGCATGCTCGTCCCGTTGCACCTAACTTCACTCATTAAAAAAAAAAACTACGCGTCTCCGCGGGTCGAGCGGGGTGTCATCTAAAAGGGGCATCCCACCCCTATAAAAAACAACCCCTATCAACCCCGAATTCAAGATGCAAATTACTAATGCCAACCCGTAAAAAGTAACATCTATAAGCAACATAGAAAGACATACGAATAAAAAGCCATAAAAAAACTAAACGTTACCCAAAGCGGCTATAAAGCAGAATCTAACTAAAGTCCTTGTACTCGTATATTATCTGTGCGGTGCCCATAGACTAAATACACAGGTCATAAACGAAGAGAACACCCGCCATAAAAATGATATCAGCTCAGCCCTTCAGTGTGTTGTCACTCGAAATATCGAAGGTACCGAAGTGAACTTTCTGAATCGAAAAGACATTTGTCTCCACTCTTTCCTTCCATGCTGGTCTGGGAGTAAAGAAAAACATGGAATGTACGAGCTGCTTGTAAAATAAAGATTGTAAATTAGATTGTAAACTTTTAGGGTTGGATCTCACTTCTTCTTTTTCTTCTTCTTCTTCAGTAATTTGCTAGCGAGAGAGAGAGAGCGATGGAATGCTGCAGCACGGCCGGTGCTGAAGCGTTCCGTCGCTCTCTCTCGCTCTAGCAAATGACGGTTCTGAGCGGCAGAAAAGGATAGCAGCATAGGAAAGTGCTGTTCCGTGCTATAGGTGAGATCCAACCCTTACAATCTTTATTTTACATCCGCGCTTATCTCTCTAAGGGAATAGAATCATGTTAATAAACGATGCGCATAGCGAACCTCACTCGACTATTTTGATTATTTTTTTATTTTTTAGTCCACCCTCATGCTAAAAAGAGCTTTGGATCTTATGGCCCTAGGTTATGTCTACCGTGTTAGGGATAGTGATAGTGTATCAAAACCCTTGCTATATTGAAATCTTCATCATTAATACAACACCAAACCGTAAGAAAAAGACCCAATTTTTGTATATGTAATTAAATGGCTAACCTACTAACTTTATTATACTTGTGGCCGTTGCCCTCCCCGCTCACCGGCCGCCGACTGCCATGAGCTCGGTAGCGGGTGGTGACATTCAAATCGGAGATTTCTGGTAAGCATTTGTTGGCTGATATCTTTGATTTTTATTTTAAAACTGATGATGATGAATTAAACGCAAATCCTGCCTTTGGAGATATACGAATATACCTAGTAGGTACCCAAATACCCACCAACATTTTTGGAAATTATATCTCTATGCTCTCACTACTTCGTGCTCGGTACTTTCTTTGACTAATATTAGAACATTAGGGGTGGGTGTGACGAAATGTCTTCTTGCAAATACGGAACACATTTATTTATGGAGTAGATGACATCGTTGTACCACCTAGGCCACGGCCTAGGCTAAAGAGCAGACGCAGTTTCATGCATAAAACTGCTCCAATGACGTCTGACGTGGCCACGGCGAGGTTGAGTCGCTGGCTGGGGAGTTGCACCACTGCATCATTCGTTGCATCTGCAGAGAAGTTACTACCTGGCAGTGAACTGCCATGGCCAATCTGGGAGTGCCTTAACAGGTTATGAACCCAGGTTGGCCGTTGTAAGGGTAACCAGGTCATCTCCACTGAATATGGCACACCTACTGAGCTGCCCAGCATGCCCTGATACCTGCACGCTGGAGGACCTGTACAGTGCAAGCCCTAAGGGTCAGTTCACAACGAGAAGCGACGCGACGCGACGTAGCGCGCACTTTGGAAGAACTTGTTTACTAGGCAAAAAGATACAAATTTCAGCGACAGCCCGCTTTGCCGCGCTGCGTAGCGCTGCATAGCGAGGCGCAGCGGACTCACACTCTTTTTGTCCAGTAAACAAGTTCTATATTTCTTTCACGTGCGCGCTACGTCTCGCGTCGCGTCGCGTCTCAGTGTGAATTGACTCCAGCACAGGTCGCTCGATACGCCCAGAGACTTTAATTTTTTTGAACATCGACACGCTAAGAACAAGAAGATGGAGTAGACAGGGCTGGAGCTGCAAGATTCAATGCTCACTCAGCAAATGACGAGTACTTACGAAGTTGGCTTCAACATATGCACATTGAGGATATAATATTGTTTTTTTTGTATGTGTAAGTGGCTAATACTGATGCCAGATTTTTCGCACAAATACATTCCCAAAGTTTTTTTTTGTATAGGAACAAATGACACTGATTAAGGCCGTACCTGAATTTTCCGGGGCCCAGTGCTGCCCCCATTTAAAATAAATCATTTCAAAGAAAACGGAGACATAAAATCCTCTACAATAGACTTAATAAAAAATTAGATTTTTATCCCTTTACTTACAGTGCAACTAAAAAAATTCTACAAGAAGCCCTACTAAATATGTCTTACAAGGAAACAGAGGAATTATTAATAGTTATAAAATAATAAATGATTTATTTTAATTTGTAATTTAATTTTGAAGTGTAATTGTTTATTATGTTTATAGTACCAGTTAGCGTTGTAACGCCTGAAATACAGGAGGATTTTCATCCTAGCTCAGGTACCATTAATTTATATTACCTTAATATTAACAATGTATTGTTAAATGTATAAATGTAACATACCATATTATTTGAATTTGAATAAAGATTATTATTATATTATTATTTAAAATTTTGCTACTATCAAATACTAGATAACCTTTCAAAGTATTTTATGAACTACTGTTTACAGTTTATAATGAGAACGTTAAGCTTTACTACGCAAATTTGCCAAAAGTGGCCGTTTTTCGCGTAGCAAAGCTTAACGTTCTCACTTTTTATCTAGGATTTGATAGTAGCAAAATTTTAAATAATGTCTCCCTTTTCTTTGAAATGATTTATTTTCAATGGGGGCAGTACTGGACTTCGGAAAATTCAGGTACAGCCGTTTTTTTAAACTTGTGTTACTAAGTCTTGAGTTGTGTTGGATACTAAATCAACGGTACTATATTTTATGAT
Source organism: Acrobasis repandana (assembly GCA_963576875.1). NCBI lineage: Eukaryota > Metazoa > Arthropoda > Insecta > Lepidoptera > Pyralidae > Acrobasis > Acrobasis repandana. Next base: position 10,690,754 of record OY756238.1, read on the forward strand.
AAATACAAATATAGAATACATCAATACTGATGTCAGTCAGTCAAAGTCAGTCAAAGTCAAAGTCAAAGTCAAAGTCAAATCCAATTTACAGAAATATGTAAGTAACACTGAGCTGACCAATCCCTACTGGCGGCACCCGTTCACGAGTTGGCTCAGTCAGTCAGTCCCTCTTAGGGAACTAGACGTGAATGTATTATTGTGTTGTACAGAGAGTATAAACAAGGTACAATGTATTTCAACCTGATCTATTTCCAACTCCAACATGAGGGAAGTTGAAAGTAGGTTCATGTGATAACGTGGAACGTATTCGCTTATACCTAATACGAGTACGTAACCTGTTCCGAGCCGGAGTGACTTCCGGCCGCTTATCTGCCGCTTCTGATGCTGGGTACGTTTATAGTTGCAACTTTAGCGTATGCCGCATAAAAATATTAGGTTATTAAGTTATTTTAAAATTGAGTTTGTAATAGAAATGAGGAATCCAACCTGCAATGTAAAGTTACCCACACTGATTGACTTGTGTTGTATCCTTATTATTCATCTATGGTTGTATGAATGTTTGAATTGTTAAAATGATTTCTAGGGTTCCGTTCCGTTCTGGCGTTTTTTACTTATTTTATTTATTCAACTTTATTGCAAATATTGTAATAGTCTACGTTTGCTATTAACGTGCCTTACAATAGTTTGTATGACGTTGGGTATCTATCTGTTACGTCAGTAATTATATTATCTTTGCTCGGGTTATGTCATAAAGATACTTTAAAGAAATTGCCAAAAAAACGTGTGTAATAATGACTGTTATTATACAACTCGAAAAGTCTGATATCAGTATTAGTAGATATAATAACACACTCAATAAGAAAACAAACGTATTTCTCCCTACAGAGTAGGTACCGTTCATCTCACGCGGTCCTATATTAATGACAACTAGGTAAGTTTAACTAGCAGGTGAATTAACAACGCTAAGTACTTACCAAGTAGGTGTTAGCTCAGTTGCGAACTTGCATTAATATAAATGGTCTGTGCAAAGTTACCCAGACTTATGGTAGACTTGGGTCATATTATACAGATACTTAGTATTATAGAGTAAGCAAATAAATTAATGCTGGCAAGGACGAAAATACGACAGGACTGCCAACCTTCATACTTTGAAGCGAAATTCGATTTTTATTTTAAATGTAGTAGCTAGATGGAGCTACTAGTTCGGGAGAAGGTAGTTTCGTAGTGGTGCCGCTTAATTTTAGAAAGATGGCGGTATTAGCGTTCATTTTCTACACTCAAACAAGCGCCATCTCTGATTTGTCGTGGATAACGTCAGACTGAGTACCCAACATTTTTTGTATGACTGCGGGCGTGATAGTAGCGACATTTAGAAATAATACAGGGTTTTGGCTTTCTATAAGAGTACGCTTTTTTGTACGGGGTTGTCAGTTCAGTATTTTTAGAGGGAAGACAAAGGATTTTTTTTAATGTTTTACATCTATATTATATTTTAAATCTTTCCCCCATCCGTTAATCTCACGCGGTTCCATATTAATGACAACCAGGTAAGTTTAACTAAGTAGCAACGCTACAACGCCAACTATTTGAAAATTAGGTGTTACCTCGGTTGGGAACTTGCATTAATATAAATGGTCCGTGCAAAGTTACCCAGACTTCTGACAGACTCGGGTAACATTTAACTAGTGTAGTTGCAATACTTGAGGGGAAATTTCGTGTAACTTGGATGACGAGAAGGAGTAATATTTTGTCAAATAAATAAATATATAGGGACAAATCAGCTAGCCCCAAAGTAAGTTTTTTTTAAACTTGTGTTATGGGATACTAACTTAACGAAACTATATTTTATGATAAATACATATATAGATAAACACCCAAGACCCAGGACAATTTTAAAAAGGCCATTTTCCAACTTGCCCTGGCTGGGGATCGAACCCAGAACCTCTGGATTAGCGGTCTAGCGTGTTGACCATTACGCCACGGAGGACAAAGGTCAAATATCGAGTGATAAGGCATTACTATAATATATATACTATATATATATATACTACTATACTAGACGAAGCGTCTGAGTTTTAAGGTGGGCCAAAAATGCTTTTGTCTGTCTGTCTGTCTGTTCTCGCCTACAGGTCGCATTTTTCAACCGATCCTCTTGAAATTTTGTGAGCAGCATCGATAAATTCATAGAATTCTGTTTTGAGATTAAATTTTATGTAAATATATAAATACGGCGGAAATATTAAAAACTTTAAAAACATAATATTCCAGCTATTTCGAAAAATGTTAAAAAATGTATTATATGTATAACACAATTTTTTAGTCTAAACAACTTTTCCATCTAATAAACTTCAAGGGGTCACTATGCAAATAGCAATTAAATTTTGTATTTTGATTGCGTGAAATGAGTTATATGTATGAACATCGTATCATAGCTGTCTGTAATACCTCAAGATGCTATAATATCATATCTAAGGTTAGCAAATGCTGGAAGAGATTTCTTATAAAATAAACAGTAGGTACCTATGTACTCTATTTTCTTCCTTTGTTTGTCTTTTGTGTACATGAATTTCGTTAATACATGAATGAAATATATAACAGAAAAGCCGCAAGATCCATCTGCCCCATTTAGGATTAAGACGTAATATGTATATAGGTATGTATCCTAAAAACAAACTACGTACAATAATATTCTGCCTATTACATTATCTTAAACTTATATGGAACGAATAAAACTTGCTAAGTTGTTGGACTGTTTATTCATTCAATAAATTTCCAACTAGTAGGAATAACAATAAAAATAACTTAATACCGATAACTTCCACCCTTCATACCCCTTGTGACGATAGTGTTGGGACATTTTGTAGTTTATCGATCAAACTTTTCGATATTATTAGTTCAATTTAAATTTCAAAATCTTTACATAATACATGTACGAGTAAGGTAAAAGAGTTGTGAATATAAAGAAACGAAAAAGAAATATAGAAGAGAAAGACTGACGAGGCAAGGAAGATAGTATGAGAAGGAAAAGGGCGAGTAAATAAATAAATCAAAGAAATTGTATAATTGTATGCAAAGCCGTTCCCAAATATTATACCTAAAGTTATAGCTCTTCCCGCAAACTGTCAGTGCAATAAAGTAGAAGGGGTTCTACTTTATTGCACTGACAGTTTGCGGGAAAGGGACGCCTATAACTTTAGGTACCTAAATTTTTTGGGAACGTTAGGTATTTAAATATAAGCATTATGAAAATATGAGCTTTATGTGCGTGGCATTAAGTATATTTTTCAATGTTGTTTTTGTGAGATAATTATTCGTAGTTATTCTAGATAGTATAATAAATTCTTTGAAATAAATTGAAAAAAGCCTACTCTAAGTACCCATGTGGTCCGAGTCAGAATAGGACCACTCAGTCTCTTACTGTGGATGTCTTAAGAGGCGACTAATGGACTCAGCACAAACATCTCGTGCTACAATTGCATTCCAAAGGAGAGTTAACGTCAGGTGGCGGCCGGTTGTAAAACTTTTCGCACAAATACATTCCCATAGAGGGTTGATGTCAGGTAGGCGGCCGGTCGTAAAACTAAAGCCAAAGCAATTAAACGGTTCCGGCTATTTCTTCCCCATTTTGCAAGATCTTTGGCATTCTTGGGTGACCCTATGCATGTTATATTTGGAGAAGAAAAAGTGGGAAAGCGCACCCCAGGCTCCGAAGCAGCACAGCTGAGGATACAACCGGGAACGCGCTTAGACGAAGAAGAAGAACCCAAAGATGCCTAAGACTACCCGAAACGGAGAAGAAATAGCCGGAACAGTTTAAACGATTTGGCTATAGTTTTACGACCAGCCACCTGCCTGACGTCAACCGTCTTTGGGAATCAACCCTACTAAAGTATTGTTCTCATACCAAAAAATTAACAGGCACTCACACCACCCCACCTCGTACTATTTCTAAGCTTGTTTGTGGTAGATGTAATGGTAATGACCGTTAATTTTTAGGGTTCCGTACAAAAAATAAAAAAATGGAACCCTTATAGGATCACTCGTGCGTCTGTCTTTCCGACCGTCTGTCACAGCCAATTTTCTCCGAATCTTCTGGACCGTGATGAATCGTGACCGAAACCGTGAATCAGGTGAAATTTGGTAGAATGTTGTAATCCTATGACCCAAACACATATGTGCGATGTAAATAAATATTTTTTTTTAAAATAAGGGTCATTTTTGGGGGACCAATTAGGAATATAAAAAAAAAAAGTTTTGCAAACCTTACTGTGTCGTATATCAAATTAGAGAGCTCGTTATGAGGATCTCAAATATATTTTTGTTATTAGTGTAAAATGAATAGTTTTGATTTTATTCATGAAAGAAGACGAAAATTGACCATTCCCTCCCCTGATCTCCGAAACTACTGAGCATAAAATTTTGAAAAAAATACAAAATATAGTTCATTGCTTGTAGATTACAGGACAACGTATAAGAATTCAATCAATGTACGGAACCCTCTCCACGCGAGTTTAACTCGCACTTGGCCGGTTTATTTAGTATAAGAACAATAGTATACTACATACTATCGATAACTGTCCACCACAATTCCCAAACACGTCCCCTATATTTATTTGAATAATATACCGATTCAGAACATGGATGTTTGTTCCCTGTTGAAATAAAAGTAACATTGTAACTTTCTGGAAGGTGTTCAGATATGTCGGGAATGTTTTTATTGAGTTAGCGGGACATAGTAATAGCAAATAGCAATGTTTATGGAATGTCACATTTCTTGTACCAAGAGATTGAAGAAGAATGTTATATAAAGTCTACCAAAATATACTGAAATCATTTTATAGGCACATCTGTAAGTAGGTATATAATTTTCTATCCTTATGAAAGATAAATCTCCCTTGTTTTCACTTCGTTTTTCATCTTCCATGCTGAAAAAAAAACTTAGAATGTACCAGCAAAATACAATAATTATTTCTCTATTGACGTACGGTGCTGAGACATGGACGATCACGAAGGAGGCTGTGCACAAACTGAGAGTCGCACAGAGAGCCATGGAGCGCGCTATGCTTGGCATCAGGTTGCTGGATCGAGTTCCTAACACCGTAATCCGACAACGTACTAAAGTACAAGACGTTGGTATAACGGTGATGAACTTAAAGTGGAACTGGGCAGGACACCTGGCCCGACGGAGTAATGGCAGGTGGAGCAAGGCTCTGACCGAATGGTGGCCCAGAACGGGTGAGAGAAGCGTCGGGCGTCCGCCTATGCGATGGGTTGACGATATAACCAAAGTCGCGGGTCGCACCTGGATGAGAGCAGCACAGGACCGAGATGGGTGGCGTCGACGAAGAGAGGCCTATGCTCAGCAGTGGGCGGAAGAAGGGCTGGGATGATGATGATGATGATTTCTCTATTCTGAAGCAGCCTGTATACAGGGTTAGTTTTAAAAGACCGGCATAATTTTTGGAGCAAGTTCAGTCCATGATACTGAAGTACTACATTAAAATTATTAACGAAACAAAATGTTTCGGCTTCCTATACAAATCGGCGTTCAGCCAAATGGATTTTGTATAGGACGAATTTTTTTTTATCGATTTTCTATAATTGTTTTTATGGAAAGTGGTTCAGTATCACGGAATGAACTTGCTCCAAAAACATTGCAGGTGTTTTAAAATTAACCCTGTATACCACTGTTAGGCTATTACCAGCTGTTGTCTTATCCTGCATAAAAATATTGTTATTTTTTATTTTTTTTATTTCTTATTACATTATATATAGAGAAATACCTTCATCCGCCATACTGAAGTTTCGATTCGTCCCTAGACACATGTTTGCCATTTGAATAATACACTCATAAGGACGCCCGTTTGTATCAATTCCAGAATATTTTTATGGTTACTACGTGAAGACAAAGGGGTCGTGAATTTACGTGAACCTTTTTTGAATGGTAAGGAAATTTGTCATACTTTCTTAATAAGTAACCTTACTTACCTGTTCCCCTTATTTGTTTAGACTTCCTTGTATTTTTTTATTAGATACAGCTGCTGATGGTCCGAGAGCTGGCACGAATTTTTGGGTAGGTATTTGAGGCAAGTTGAAAACTTGTCACATACCTCTCCTATTATACCCCAACACGGAACTGCAGACTTGGCTGGTGAGTAGCGGGGCTAAAGCAACCTATAATTTTTTTAGTTTTTAGTTTTTTTTTTAAAAAGGCATTTGAGGCAATATGCATTTTCTATATGTTGTAGGTTAATGTTTAAAGAATAAAAAAATCAATAAGCCAGACGATTTAGTCGGGGCTTTGATATTGCCAGGCGCGTGCAAAAGTATTTTTCAAAAAAATATAAAAAAGGTATTTGAGGCAACTTGAAATTTTAATAGGGTATTACTTATAACAATATTATTAAACAAGATTCTCTAAAAGACAGGTCATTTTTATGGGACATTCTACCTGCCAGGTCAATCTAAATGAATCAAAATGGTTTAGCCCTGCTACTCACCAGCGAGGTCTGCAGTTCCGTGTTGGGATATAATAGGAGAGGTATGTGAAAAGTTTTCAACTTGTCTCAAATACCTACCCAAATATCCGTTCCAAAAAGTACCCAAATAAAATAGCGAATCCAATTTTAATTATTTTCCGGGTGATATAGGCCAGAATTTGTATGCAATAAATGTATATAAAGAATTTTACCCTACAAAAAAGCACGAATCAATATTTTTTTGTTTCGATATCGAATTTACAAAAGGTCTTAATTATTTAGCATATTTCAAAAATATATAGATTGTTAGTTTTAAATAGCTGCCTATCTTGGTAAAATAAACACGCACGCACACCCACATACATTTTATCCTTTTCTTTTTTCCTGGCGGCTTAGAGCTTTTTCGTAGTTTTAATATATGTAGCACATTTGTTTTTGTTTTTTTTATGCTAAATATAAACTATTGCACGAATTCCCAAATTACAGATAATTCTAGTTTGGGAATTAATGTAACAATTTAAGAAAACGACCACATTTATATCCGTCTCTTATTTTCTCGTTGTAATCTGTCATGTCCTCGGAACCTTCACAAAGCCGCTTGCCACTCGAGAGACTGGTTTATTCCTAGTTCGATGGTAGGCTGCCAAGTGAGGAAACCCTCGACATGCGACTAAACACATGTCTATTATGTAACTGTACCTGTATGAAACTAGATTTTAAGAAACAAGATAAATAAAGTTTATTTTATTTTTATAATTTTTTCAGTAAGAATTTGTCCGTCTAGTGAGGACAGGATGACTTTTAATAACTAGCAACATTTTTGGAGCAAGTTCAGTCCATGATTCTGAACTACTTTCTATAAAAAAAGTTATTATAAATCGATAAAAATTTTCGTCCTTCCATACAAAATCCGTTTGGCTGTAGACGAAAATTTTTTATCGATTTTTAATAACTTTTTTTATAGAAAGTAATTCAGTATCATGGACTGAACTTGCTCCGAAAATGTTGCCAGTTAATAAAAAGTCACCCAGTATAAATAAAAAATAAATATATATATTTTTTTTCTGAATGATATGTCAAATGTAAAGACACGCGATTTTTACTATATTATTACATGTGTGATGTATCAAATAATAATATGTTAATAAAATAAGTTTTTATAAAAAAAATCATTTTTTGTACAAGCTTTTATTGTGAGACCAAAGGTCTTGTCAACACATAAGCCAAAACTCAATGGGATTCCGTCGTTTTATTACGGAGTTCTTATGGCTTTCCAGAGTTCCAGCTCCATCATCAGATCAGCTCCAAGTCATCATAATACTCGTATTGCATTGTCACGCTATATACATATGCGCGCAAGATTTCAGCTCAATCGGTTGAAGATATCTGCTTCAAAATTGAGTTGCAAGATTCCACCCCAACAAACATAGGTACATACATATATTGCAAGTTAAATAAAAGCTTGTTAAAAAAGCAAAGTAAATTTTACAACAATAATACAGAAATTAGAAACTGCGAATGTGGCATAGTGATCAAACGGAATTTTCATTTCACAGAGATAAAAAACACGTAGTGTCTTCACTTCCCCCATAACAGTTATCCCAACAGCTCCCTCCTCTATTAAGGAAACTCGTTGGCACACCAATAACAATAACAATTTGACATTTAAATGAAACAAATATGTTAATAACGTGTTTCATGATGGCGAAAGAAAAGACAGAGTAAAATGTATTTGTCTGCTTTTCTGCTACGGGTTTTTTGTTTTTCGTGGGTTTAAGTGGCTAAGACTGGTGTCATTTTTCAAGCTGCTTAAAAGCATCTTTTGTAGCTTGACGGCTGCCATCTTATGACAACCACGCACTACCTAATTTCCCATTACTTTTTAGGGTTCCGTATCCAAAGGGTGCAAACGGGACCCTATTACTGAGACTCCGCTGTCTGTCCATCTGTCCGTCTGTCACAGGGCTCTATCTCTTGAACCGTAATAGCTAGACACTTGAAATTTTCACCGATTATGTATTACTGTGGCCGCTATAACAACAAATACTGAAAATAAAAAAGTTGAAAATTAAAGGGGGTCGTCATACAAAAAACGTGTTTTTTCAGCGTTTTTAACTAAATCTTTATAATGGCATTAACTAGATACTTGAAATTTTCACAATTTATGTATTACTATGGCCGCTATCACTACAAATACTAAAAATTAAAAAAAGTTAAAAATTAAAAGGGGTCGTCATACAAAAAACGTGTTTTTTTAGCGTTTTAAAACATTGTACGGAGGTACGGAACCCTTCATGTACGAGTCCGACTCGCACTTGCCCGTTTTTTCTATTTGAACGAGGTTGCCTGGAAGAAATTGCTTAGCGATAAGGCCGCCTTTTGCGCATTTCCTAGCTTTAAGATAATTATGTCCTGTATTTTTCTTTAGTGCCATGTATTGTATTATGATTGTAACCGGAACCAATTTCGCGTAAGACTTATTATCATGTGATACTTACTCTGTGGCCGGATCACCATACAGTACTCAGATGCCAAATACACTCATTGGGCACACTCAGTGGGCACATTATAAAATTACGTATACTTAGTAGGTACTACGAAAGATTTCGAAATATTTAATGACAAAAATGGCCGCAGAGCAGAGCAGTGCTATCCAGTGCCGGTTTTAGCTCTACCAGCGCCCCAGGCGAGATTTTCCCGCCCCCTTCCCCCCCCCCAAATGCAAGTCAGACTGACTTAGGCTTTAATCTTATAGGATTTATTTCTGTGGACGGGGGGGAGGGGTGCAAGTACGATATAGGATTCTTCAAATTTGCCGCCCCTTTTTGTAAAGTAATGGGGGGGGGGTGCATACAAATAAGCTATTTATATACTTATTAATACCTGTGACCCCCCCTTGCCCAAAAACGCCCCCTGTCGCCCCTTTGTATGGCGCCCTGGGCGGTCGCCCAACCGCGCCCTACCCTAACGCCGCTACTGGTGCTATCCCGTCACGCCACTCTCAATCCAGAAAAGTGTGGCATGCTTTCCAAGGTATACAGGGTCTTACAAAACATACTAAAACTATATTAATGCTGAATTCAGTCCATGACTCTGAACAACTATCTCCGAGAAACATATATCGAAATATGTAAAATAATTGTTTGATTCGACCGGTGATCGGCTGACCTGAGTTTCTATGGAAAGCATAAAAATATTTCATATTTCGACATATGTTTCTGGGGAAAAGTTGTTCAGTATCATGGATTGCATCTACCTTAAAATAATTTCACTTTATTTTGTGAGACGTTATATTTTACTGAATAAAATATAAAATAATTATATCATGGGAATAAATAAAATATCATTTCTAGACTGTATATTTATTTCTACTTTTCATTTCAGTGCACACTGCCAAACAAATATACAAGCGGTTTTTTAAATCTGAGTCAGAAACTTAAGCACAATTTAAAATGTACACATTTGAAAATCTTTCATGAAAAACATTTTCAATAAATTATATACTTAGGTACCTAACAGCGTTGAAACGGTTTGATAACAAAAAATTATAATAATTCAAATAAGCATTGCAATTCCACGCTGGAAGACGTAATTAAATATATTAAACATTTATTTATAAAGTATTTTACAGAGAAAAACTAACAAAATATAATATTGGTAATAAGTCAGTTAGTAGGTTGACAGCTAATTTAGTGAACCTTAAAAGATGGTGTCTCTGAACGTTTTTGAATCTGCGTTATAGAACGTGTACGAGACATATTCATAAAAACCGAACTACGGGTTATACTAGATCACTATATAATAGTATAATGATCACTGATCGATAATGATTATCTGAAAAGAAAGATGATTCCGTACTTCGGAAGTACCAAACGCCACTTAGCATTTGTTTAAACCTATCCTAGGATTGGTTCTGGTCTACCCTTTGGGTTGCGGAGGTCAGACGGCAGTCGTTCTGTGTAAAACCCAGTAACCTCATCAAATCACCTAGGATTAGGTAGCAGACCCCGGGCTCTGAAGCATAACCGATGAGTATGCAACCCGGAATACACTCGGATGATTATGACTATAGTATAATGATATAAATAACTGTTAAAAACAAGAAAAAAAATCTACATTCCTATCCAAATTGCCCGGGCACTTTTGTATAGAAATGCAGAAATTATTTTTTGTTTTTGATTGTTATTTTAATTTCATTATACTATTGGGATCTAGTATGTTTTATTACGTATATGTCCTCTACACGTTGTATTATGCGATGCCATGTTAAATTTAGTTCAGATTTTCTCAACATGGCAAAGGCCTACTAACTTATTCGTCAACCTGTATATGTATATAAAGAAATACGTAGATATAACATTATTATAAAATATCGTATTTACAGATCTAAGTATACGAAATTATTACAATTGGTGTCTTCGTTTTCAATTTATATATATAAATTACTTTGTAGATACAAATAAATATAAAAAAATTATACAAAGATTAATAGTCGGTAGGTAATTATACATGAATTATTTCGAACTATACTTAACTTATATTAAATAAGTACTTATTATTGTGTATAATTTACGAGATATAGCAAGATTCTTCTAACTAGATTATCACAAACAACAGACGAGGTTTCCAAGCAATTATCATTTTATATTTACATTAAGTTTTTACTCATACATTATTCGAAGCTTATATTCATGTTTTGACACTTAAAAGTTAAATTTTATATAAAGAGACATAATATTTGAAAATGAATTATACAATTTATACAACATTCCAAAATTTTCACATCCATATTGTCATCATTTTCAAATATTTTTACTCTTATTTATTTAAATTTTGAACTGCTTGGACGAGCCTTTACATTAATTTATTTAAGTATTTAAAGTTATTCGTTCTTTTATTTTTATATTTCTATATTAAACTTCCTACAATAATTAGGCCTACGATTAAAATCTTATTTAATATTCTAAATTTACAAATGACTTTAAAAATTGTTTGAATCTTGCACGCAATTTTTCTTAATGCACCCCCACACCCCTCATCATTTCCAAAGAACCTAGCAGAGTTAAATAACGTAATTAATTTTAAATGATAGCAATACTTGCATACCTGCCTGCAGGTTTACGCAACGTAAATACTAACACCATTTATGTCTATTTTGTAATGCAAATAAATGATTTATGCACATGATTGTCTATACTGTACTAATACATGGTTCTGTAAGAACAGTTGACCTGGCGAGCTCTTATAACTATGCAATAACCGACACTAAATCTCTTTCCCCTAACTAAGCGAAGCCATTTTAGTGAAATCCGTTCATATATAACGCTACAGAAAACTCTTTTGGAATTCGACTCTCCTCTTTTGGAACTTTTTGCAACATTTTGTGTGGAATAAATTACTCAGTGACCGTGTGCCTCTCAAAATTGATTGAAATATCGACATTAAATATCGCTACGGCAAAGTTCCCCTTTCCCCCCCTATTTCTCCCCCAATCAAAAATCACGAACGACTAAAAAACTTAAATAAATCAAGGAACTTGTGTGCCAATTTTCGTTAAAGTCGGTTGAAAAATGGGACCACTAGGCGAGAACAGACAGAACAAAAGTATTTTTGGCCAATTTCGAAACTGAAACGCTGTAGAAACCTTTTGTCCCGGCTAATTTCCGAAACAGTTGGATCGATTTTTGAGAATTTAACTGGCAGATAGCTAATGTTATAAGAAGTAACTTAGGCTTTTACACGCGGACGAAGTCGCGGTCATAGCTCCATAGTAGTACAGCTGAGGATGCACCGGGAACGCGCTAACATGGAGAAGGGAAAAGAAAGTCAGTACGTTTTTATTTTATTTACATTCAAGATAAAATTACATGCAAGATTTAACACCCACATAAATAAGTGCTTGTAGTAGTAGAAAAGTATTTCAAACTGCGTGAATATTTATTTTAATCTAAACGTGATCTCGACTATAATGAAACAAATTGTGTATTTAAATAGCATACAAAATTGTGGTTAGATATTTTCAATATGTAATATCATTCACATCAAAATACTTACTTCGCTGCTTTTTTTTAAATTGTATAAAATATGAGACAACAAACTGAAAATACCTCACCACATTTTGTTTGTACAATATTTTATATTATAAAATTAAAACTTATTCAAATTTGAAGATATATTTTAAGTATACTGTTGTATTAGATGAAACAACGTTAAATAGTTCGTCTGTATATTCTTACTCGCTAATATTGATATAATTTTGTATATACATTTCACTAGAAGGCATAGGATAATTTTAAATACACCATGGTCCTTTAAGTTTACCTATATAAACATAATTAATAATTGGGGTTCCATGAAAAAATTCTACTTAAATTAACAAAGAGTTTTTATGACAGTTGAAATTTTCACTCATAATTAAACTTTTACGCATTACTTTCTTTTACGATTAACGTCCTGACATGAATATTATATCTTCATTAAAACAACAAAACAATGATGCAGCGGGGGTCCCAGAGGGTCAGATTGGACTGGGCTTCTAGGTATTTTAGGAATTTTTGTTCGTAGGCGACGCATATACATATACAGGATGACTTTTTAAACACTCGCCAAATTTTTGAAACAAGTTCAGTCCATGACACTGATTTACTTTCTACAAAAAAAGTTATTAAAAATCGACAAAAATTTTTCGTCCTGCCATACAAAATCTGAATGGCTGAGCGCTGATTTGTATGGTAAGGCGAATTTTTATTTTAGTTTTTCGTTAATTGTTTTTATGGAAAGTAGTTCAGTATCATGGACTGAACTTGCTCCAAAAATTTGGCGAGTGTTTAAAAAGTCAGCCTGTATAGATAAATATCCAAAAATTTTAAAAGGCCATTTCCGACTTGCCCTAGCTGGGGATCGAACCCAGAAACTCCGAGTGACGGACTAGCGTGTTAACCACTACGCCTAGCACCACTATCACTAGTATCGTTGAGTTAGTATACGGAACCCTAAAAATATACGACCGAATACGAACGAATAAGAGACCGAAAGAACGCTTCAGCACCGGCCGTGCTGCAGCGTTCCGTCGCTCTTTCTCGCTCTAGCAAATGACGCTTCTGAGCGACAGAAAAGGACACACACAGCATAGGAAAGTGCTGTTCCGTGCTGATAGATGAGATCCAACCCTTACACAAGTTTTACTTACTTTGGAGCTAGCTCAATCAGTGTGATTGGTCCCTATATATGTATATTTTTAGGGTTCCGTAGCCGAATGGCAAAAAACGGAACCCCTAATGGATTCGTCATGTCTGTCTGTCTGTCCGTCCGTATGTCACAGCCACTTTTTTTCCGAAACTATAAGAACTATACTGTTGAAACTTGGTAAGTAGATGTATTCTGTGAACCACATTAAGATTTCCCACACAAAAATATAAAAAAAGAACAATAAATTTTGCGGGTTCACCATACTTAGAACTGAAACTCATTTTTTTTTTTATTTCATAAAACTCTATGGATAGGTCTTCAAAAATGATATTGAGGTTTCTAATATATTTTTTTTCTAAACTGAATAGTTTGCGCGAGAGACACTTTCAAAGTGGTAAAATGTTCCCCCCCCCCCCGTAACTCCTAAAATAAGAGAATCAAAATATAAAAAAAAATATATTATGTACATTACCATGCAAACTTCCACCGAAAATTGGTTTGAACGAGATCTAGTAAGTAGTTTTTTTTAATACGTCATAAATCGTAAAATGTTACTTGCTGCTACGGAACCCTTCATGGGCGAGTCCGACTCGCACTTGGCCGCTTTTTATTTATTTATGCAGGTTCCCTCCTGATATTTTACTTCACCGAAAGCAATTGGTGATAGTTGAAAATGGCCGTAAATAAGTACAATTTTCCAACGTACGTTTCTACAATAGGATACATTGCCACATCATAAACTAACATACGAAAACAGCACGCACGATTGCATTGTTGACACGTTCCGTACAAACACGCATCCGGCGTGACGAAGCTTTGATGAGTGCTAATGCATTCGTATGATCACTTAATGAAGCGTGGACACGCATAACGGAACACAGAATAATTAGTGGTTCTGTGAGAAAAGTAGTAAGACCTCGCAAACTCTTATAACCATGCAATAACCAACACTTTCCCCTTTAGCCTGGCATTAGTTACCATTTCAGTGAAACCATCCATATATTACACATATAAAACTTCCCCCCTCTCCCCCCTCTACTCTCCCTTTTGGATGTTTTTGTAAAATCTTGTGTAGAATGAAGTCCGTAGTGTGCCTCTTAAGTTTGATTGAAATCCGTCAATAAATGACGATATAGCAAAGTTCCCCTTGTTCCCCAATCATTTCTCCCCAATCAAGGAGTGTGCCAATTTCATCCGAACAGATGTAGTTGGCCGTGTGGTGATGGTGACGCAGAGTAGATAAGATTTGTCACCACCCCTTTCCTATTCCACAGGTGTCGTAAGAGGCGACTAAAGGAGATATAGGAAACAAACAACAAAAAAATTCACATTCGCCTCCTTCATTGTGCAAACCGCTAAGGTGTGGAATTCCCTCCCTGCGTCGATGTTTCCCCATACAATGATTTAGGGATTTTCAAGGCAAGAGTGAATAGGCATTTTGTGAGTCTGCGTGTTACACCTTAGACCTCATCTTAGCTTCCCATCAGGCTAGATAGAGGTCAAACGCACTCAAATCTCTAATAGAAAAAAAAAATTGTGAATGAAAATTTCAATTTTTTACAACTTAAGTTGAAGATACTGTAAACAGTTTAGTTAGTTACTAAAGTAATAATAAAGCAGGTACAAATTAAATTAGTGATTAAACTACTTAACAACTAGTTTGGTTTTATTGATTCAACCGACTAGATTTATTTATTTATGTCATACAGGGTGTTCTACTTAAGAAATTTAGTTTAGATTATTTTATTTCACAAATATTTGCAAAATATCACTAGTTAAGTTTCAAACGTTTTATTCGTTGTTCTATTTAAATAAGATAAATAAAATAATTTACTAATAAATAAACTTAGATACTAATAATCTACGCTACCTCCTTGGTCTTGACTGCCTCCGTGGTCCAGTGGTTGTCTGTGTCCGTAATCAAATCTTGCAATTTAGCTTGCAAAGTTTGATTGCGGTGACACATTTGAGCTAAAACTTCACATAATTATGTAAGTGGGGTGACAATGCAATATTATGGTACCAATGACCTGATCTCATGATGAAGCCGGAAGGTGGCCACGGCATCTCTGTGATAAAACAACATAACCCCACCGAGTTTGGGCTCAAAGTTTCATATTAAGGATCACTTCAAACTTTTTAGTTATTTGTTTTAAATAAAAGCTAGTTTTCAATTTTTTTTTATAATAATTACTTCTTTAAGAACAAGAAGGTATGTTCAAATTATACTTTTCTTTTCGCATAAAATATTAAACTTACATCTGACTATAAGTTTGATTTCTTTATATATACAATTATACAATCTTGAAATTATATTTGACTAGAGGATTGAGTAGCGGCAGTCGTGTAGTAACACCCTGTATACACGAGTTCCGGTGTACATTACGCTAGGTTGATGTTGACGCCCATTCCGGTGACGAAATCGTCCCTGATCAGCGGCAGTAGGGCTGTGTGCCTGTGGACAATTTAAGTGGTTGAAAATATATACATACACGGTGATGTGACATCGGTTTTGGAGCCGAAGCCGCTTCTTCTGCACTTGCGCCTAGGAAGTGGCATAAACTTAGCTGTAAGTAACGATTTGAAGTCAACATTTGTGCAAAACAAAGTAACTATTATTAAGAGACTATTATTAAGAGATAATTATTATAAATATCCTATGATAATAAAGATATTTTGAATTTTTTTGAAGTTTTCGAAGGCCACTTCATAAGGATCGTTGGTAAGACCCAATTAGCTAGTCAAAAACAGAAACAAAAAATGTTGACTAAAACTCGGAAGTACAAACGTGAGATCAATTAGCAGCATAACAAAGTCCATCGTTCGCCGCGTGAGTACCTACGTATTCGTATTCGAGTTCATCGGGGTCACGCGGCTGTTTTGATAAGACGGGCGTTACTACGTGGTCTCGATCGAAAATCATTTTCGCAACTATTTTATCTTATATCGTACACAAATTTGTATTACGTTTATGAACAGAGGAATCGAATTGTTTTTCCTTAACCAATGAAAATTCAGCGTGTATCTATACAGTGATTTTGTGCCATGTGGCCTAAAATAGGAACAGTCCATATTTTCCTGTGGATGTCGTAAGAGGCAACTAAAGGACTAATAACAAACATCTAGTGTTACAAATGTTACAATGCATTCCCAAGGAGGCTTAACGTCGGGCGGCGGCCGGTTGTAAAACTTTTTGCACAAATGCATTCCCAAAGAGGGTGTACGTCAGGCAGGCGGCCGTATGTAAAACTAGTCAAATCGTTTAAACTGTTCCGGCTATTTTTTCTTCACAATGTGCAAATGCGTAGATTCTGTTTTGAGTAAGAAAACTGACGCAAAATTATGTAAATTTCAAATTAAATAATTAATTATAAGAAATAGTGAAAAAATACCACGCGAGCAGGACTTGAACCCGCGACCTTAGTCTTAATACGACTATGCTCTTACCAACTGAGCCATCACGTGTTCAACCCCGCACGCCGAATTTTGCCAACATTTGATATTCCTACACGCATTAGGCTTGCTTCACGTGATGGCTCAGTTGGTAAGAGCATAGTCGTATTGAGACTAAGGTCGCGGGTTCAAGTCCTGCTCACGTGGTATTTTTTCACAATTTCTTATTTCATTATTTGAGTACTTTAGTACTGCATCTTGAATGCCTTATAAACCCTATAAAATATGTCCATTTTATTCTGATACTAAGTGAATCTGTAGTCCGTGCATTAAGCGAAAGCTTGAGACACCAGTCTAACCTAAAACGCTGTAGGTAAATGTTGTCACTCTACAGTAAATTAACGTACTTACTCGTGCGGCGCGGTCCAAGCCGGCGCGTGTTTGTGCGTGGCAGCCCTAGCGCGGGCCAGCAGGGTCATCACCGCCCGCTTAGTCGGCGACATGGCGGCCCGGGCGCCGCCCAGCAGTGGGCGCTTGCGGGCCGTGCTCGCAGCCGCCGCCCCAGCCGCACCTACCACACAGTATATCTACATTCTTGTTGGACACATTGGCACAGAATACAGTAAGAGTATTACATACAGAACGGAATCCTAAGGTACGCGCAATATGCGTCCCCGTTCCCCGTCCCCGCACCTTTCCCCATTTTGCCGCCGTGTGCCGCCGTGCACACGTTATTCGGTGTGTGTTTGCCCACTCTCGCCTCTCGACAACGCGAGAACGGGGGAGAGGTGCAGAGACGGGGAACGGGGACGCATATTGCAAGGGAACTTAGGAGATTCCGTTCTGTATGTGAACTCTTACTGTCTTCTGTGACATTGGAGTCAATTAGGAATTAAGTATAGTACTATATTCAAGAAAAGTACTTCCGTCAGTAAATAAGTCTTTATTCTTATATACGGTTTTGTGTTCTATTATTGATTATGATTCCAAGATTTCAATATAACGACTTTGCGTCATGCTTCCATTCTTCTCTTTTCTCGGACATCTTTTTAATAGCAATATAGTCAGGGGATACAAAATAAATCTGTCTTTAAATGCGTTTAGTTCCTCGGTACAGGGCACTCTTAATTAGCGACATGGCGGCCAGAGCACCGTCAACAGTAGCCGCTTGTTGCTCAGTATAAGTTTGCAATAGTTTGCATACAGAAAAATAAGGAATAAAATATGGCATAAAGCCGTTTGGTTCCCGGCAGAGTAGAATAGGACCACTCCAAGTCTTGATGATGTGGTAGAAGGCGACTTAGGAAACACAAGCTAAACAAAGCTTATAAACATCAATGAGACATCTCCAACCCGCCTGGCCAGCGTGGAGAGTGTAGGCCAAATCCTCTGGCTGCGCTGGCTTATTAAGGCCATGCCTAAATTTTCCGGGGTCCAGTGCAGCCCCCATTTAAAATAAATCGTTTCAAAAAAACAGAGACATTATTTAAAATTTTGCTACTATCAAATCCTAGATAACCCTTCAAAGTATTTTATGAGCTACTGTTTACAGTTTATAATGAGAACTTTAAGCTTTACTACGCACATTTGCGAAAAACGGCCACTTTTGGCAAATGTGCGTAGTAAAGCTTAAAGTTCTCATTATAAACTGTAAACAGTAGCTCATAAAATACTTTGAAGGGTTATCTAGGGCTAGGATTTGATAGTAGCAAAATTTAACACTGGACCCCGGAAAATTTAGGTACAGAGAGGGTCGTCGTGCAGTGGAGACTAAAAAAGACCTGATCATGGTGATGGTCATGAAAATATGGGAAAAATATGATAAATGTGCGCCTACCTGTTGCGCCAATAGACCATCACGTGCAATTTTTTCATTCATTGTTCATTTATAAAGAAGCCGGATAATTAAGTACTTGTGACTATTATCAGGCCTGTGTCACTCCCCATTTAGGTATCGAAAATGTACATACATCATTACTATGCGCGCAGGCGGCCCCTCCGGGTGGTAAATTCAGTTATACGAATCGTTTGTCCAGAGTTATAAGAATTAAATTGGCTTGCAATGGATGTCTAGGTATCTATACGAAAAGGTGGTGAGTTCTCACGTGAGCTAAATTAAATCATATCGCTAGCCACATTGAGTAGATATTTCTTTGAATTTCTTTGCTGAGTGAGACTTCTGTAAGTACGTTAGTATTATTTATTCTGTGCTTTTATTAAGAGATATTATAAATATCCTATAATAATAAAGATATTTTGAATTTGAATTTCACTCGCAAATCTCTCATTTATTAAGAACTCTCTCAAACCAAATTGAATATTTCATATTCCAAGTAGGCATTTGATTTTGAAATGATCGCAGACGAATAATCGAGTGGTTATATCATTATGAACGTTCAAAAATGGTAATTTAATAATAAACGAACTTAAATTTGCGTCAATAATAAAAATATTTTTTATTTTAATTACGAAATCCGAGTTTTCATTACAAAACGACAAATTTACAGTCTATACTTACATTTGTCCTTTTATTGAGCATAACCCCCTTTTATAAAGTGTTCAAAACATTTCCATCGCACAAAAGATATTTACTAATTCAGTTAAGGAAGATAATCCCCGTTTAAAATCACAAAAAATTGTTCAGACGAATCCCAACAAAGGGTTATTTTGTATGGTCAATGTCATAAGCGCAAGCGGGTAGAGGGTTAAGACAGAACAATATGTAAATGTAAACCGAACATCATCATGAGGGCTATTTTAGTCTTCACTGCAGGTGCACTACCCACTCTGTACTATAGCTATATGTATTAGCCAGAGCAGTCAGAGGATATGGCCTATACTCTCCACGCTGGCCAGACGGGTTGGAGAGCCAAAAGTGGCCGTTTTTCGCAAAAATGCAAACTAAAGCTTAAAGTTCTCACTTTAAACTGTAAACAGTGGTTCATAAAATAGTTTGAAGGGTTATCTAAGTTTTACTAGATCAAATTTTAAATGATATCTCCGTTTCCTTTCAAATAATTTATTTCAAATGGGGGCAGCACTGGACTCCATGCATCGTCTTAACACAAGTTTAAACTTGCTTTAGAGCTAGCTCAATCAGTGTGATTTGTACCTGTTTATTTATATTCTTCATTTATTACGCCGGGGCGACAGCGGTTATCGTCGCTGCGGTGTCATGCGCATGCGGTGTCATTTTGTCAGTATTTGTTACGCGGCCGCGGCATCGTGTGTAAAAATTTGCACAACAGAGCGTTAAAAACCGCTGCCATACCGGCGTAATGTATTCAGAGCCCGTCCTACCCTCAACTTCTTAGAGCGATCTTAATTATTATCAATAATAACGAAATACTCACTTTGAATTAAAAACACAGCAAAGTTCAGGACTAACTCTATACATAATTTGTTTCGAAAACACGATGGCTTGAAATTTTCTCTATAGAAAAAAAAATTGCGAAATTGCCTCAGAATTATACTAAAACGGAAAGTATTCAAGAAATACAATAAATTAGCCCTTTTAAATTTGGACTATAATTTTATTAAACATAAGGCAGTCATAATATGCTTTACTTTTTAAAAACTCTTAAATATTCTTTGTAAAACGAAAAACCTCAAAACTAAAACCAGCCTCATTTACCTACCATGATGTTTTCACCCCGCATGGTCTTGCTAGTAAATTTGTGTGTGAGGAAGCGGAAGCAAACTTAGATTAGGCGAGCCTTAATCCTCTCACTGGTTAAATAAATGGGCAAGTGCGAGTCGGACTCGTACATGAAGGGTTCCGTACCTCATACACGTTTCTTGTATATCGACCCCCTTTAATTTTTAACTTTATTTTATTTTTTATATTTGTTGTTACCGTGGTCATAGTAATACATATTCGGTGAAAATTTCAAGTATCTAGTTAATGCCATTATAAAGATCGAGTTATACGCAGAAAAAACACGTTTCTTGTATGACGACCCCCTTTAATTTTTAACTTATTTTTAGTATATTTTGTTATAGTGGTCATAGTAATACATAATCGGTGAAAATTTCAAGTGCCTAGCTATTACGGTTCAAGAGATAGAGCCCTGTGACAGACGGACAGACAGACAGACGGACAGACAGCGGAGTCTCAGTAATAGGGTCCCGTTTGCACCCTTTGGATACGAAACCCTTAAATCGCTTTCAGCTCAAAACTTGCACTAGAACGAATCTCTTTTCAGACTAAGAAATTATCGGGCACTGTTTTTGTTATCCCGAAACCGCAACCATCCAACTGAAAGGTTTTAAATTACAATCGTCCAGACAGTCCAATTAATTCACAAGAGACGTGTCTTTCCTGACGTCTCAAAGAGTCCGATTGCCTCTCAATTTTTGCCGGGACATTTTATTTAAAATGGAATTGCATTTGAAAATAGGCTTTTATTTGTAGCACGTTGTCTGGGAGAGAAAAACAAACTTTGAATGCTTCCTGCTGCTAGTACTCTTCCCGTGACAGGGGTTATTTGTGACGCGCGAATGCCCCTTAAACTTAAAGAAAATTGTTTAAAAGCGTATATAGTAAGACCAGTTGTTCTATACGGTTCAGAATATTGGGCTACCAAGTTGACGGATAAAAGACGACTGCATGCAGCGGAGATGAGAATGTTAAGATGGATGAGAGGAGTGACAAGAAAGGATAGAATTAAAAAAGTGGCCAAGTGCGTGTCGGACTCGCCCATGAAGGGTTCCGTAGCAGCAAGTAACATTTTACGATTTATGAAGTATTAAAAAATAACTATCTATGATACCTAGACCGCTATAGTTTTAATTGAAAGTACATACTTTGAGGTATATACCACATTTTTTTCAGAATTATTTTAGTAATATTTCAAAAGTTACGGTGGGGGGGACACCTCAAATTTTAACTTTGTATTAGATTATCTCAAGACTGGGGGGTTGGATCTACATAGTTTCAAAACAGTTTTTGTTGCATTTTAAAAGACCTTTTCAACGATGTCCCACACGTTGGGGTTAGTCCAATTTAATTTTTTAAATTCACTTTTCGTTGTATGGGTGGGGATAAAAAAAAAATATATATAATTTTAAAAACCAACTTTTGTAACTTCAATATGTATCTTTCCACCAATTTTCGTGACAATCGGTGTAGTAGCGGCGGAGTACGAGCCCGGACGGACAGACAGACGGACGGTCGGAAACGAGTATGTAAGAGGAAGTGCAAAGGTAGCCCCAATAATGGAAAAGTTGAGAAGCAATACACTAAAATGGTATGGCCAATGTAATGAGGAGGGAGGAGAGCCACGTTACCAGGAAGGTGCTGAATTTAAAGATTACAGGAAATAGGAACAGAGGAAGGCCTAAGAAAAGGTGAATGGAGTGCATTAGGGAGGATATGGATAAAAAGAATGTAACAAGTGCCTTGAGAAAAGATAGAGGAAAATGGAAGACTCACATGCTGTCCCGAGCCTACGTAAAGTGGGATGAGGTGAGAAAGATAATGTTGTCCATGAGTTTCTCATACAATGGCAAAAAAAACAGATTTTTATACAAATTGACTCGATCAGCTGATCAGTTTGTATGAAAGTTGGTTTCGTGAAAGTTGCAGTACAAAAGTTGTTCAGTTTCATGGGCTGAGGTACTATCTGAGAGGTTTTGCGTTATTTCATTAACCCGTTGTATAGCAACAATCGACGTCGTGCCTTGCAGGTACCACAGCAGGCACTCAGCAGTGTGCTTATTAGACCGCTTAGATTTTGATTCTAAAATAACTAAAATGCAATTCTAAAAGTACAAAAAGGATTCAAAAGTTATAATCGATATCCCATGCCGTGTGGTTTCCGGCAGAGTAGAATAGGACCACTCCAAGTCTTCCCGTGGATGTCGTTGAAGGCGACTTAGGAAACACAAGCTAAACAAAGCTTACAAACATCAATGAGACCTCACCAACCCATCTGGCCAGCGTGGAGAGTGTAGGCCAAATCCTCTGACTGCTCTGGCTAAACAAATAAACTTGTTGTTTATTTGTTTGGGTCAAATATTGCAATCAATTTGAGCCACTTCCCAGTTTCCGACTGAGATGAAATTTGGTATGCTAATGTAAATCAGATGACAATGAAATATAACATAGGCTTCTCCCAAGTGTTTCTTCAACCATCGTAAAGTATAATTAATTCAAATATTTTCATAATACCTATTAAGAAATAAGAAGCGATATGCAGAATAATAATTGAGATAAAATTCAAAATACCCATTCTCATTTCCATGATTAGGTTTATCCAACTCCATGTGTTTAGCGGAAGATCTTACTTTTTTTATTTAAGTTTTATACACAATATCATAGTTAACTTATTCCTTTTTTTATAGTTAGCTACAATATAATGAAAGAGGTAAAATTATTGTAAAATTTTGGTATTATTCTTACTTATTGTCATAGATTTTATGCTAAGTTAGTAAAAAGAAATCATACTAAATAATAAGAGACATCTAGACTTTGACTAAATTAAAATAATTTTACTTAAGGCGAGATGGGTTCACAATTTGCAATACACAACAATTACAATTTTAAAAATCACTGTTATTAAACTACTACAGTTTATTCCTCAAAAAGTTACATAAGAATCTTAAGGACTTTCTACAGACACCCACAATAGCCAAAACACGATTGAGCATTTTTGGCTCGATAGGAAAAAATCACAAACATACCTCTAAATTTACCTAAATTTGCCTTTATAATACATATTACTATTCTATACAAATATTCTATGAAAATTCTACCAAAAAATTTATTATCTAAATATCTATCCGATTGGCCACAAAAAAAATATATATATATAATACAAAAAAAAAAAAACAGTGAAATATTCGCCGAGAGCGAAGAAAGGCCCGGAGCCGTGCTCGACGATATTTCGTTTTTAATTCATTTATTTGGTCCCGCGTAGCGTAAGTAGCTTCGATTTCATCTATCGCGGACAGCAGACCTGCTAGGTCCCGCAACAGCTTTGCGCAATCCAGATGCTCCATCTTCGAACCCGGAATGCGGTCTAGATTTCTAGCGACGAACACAGGAATTTCATCCTTTTCCACGGATTCAAATAAGTTGATGATGTCCGCTAGACATGGGTAACTCCGGTTTCGAATATTTAAATGAGCCGATTCATCAACAGGAGCCGATACCCTTACTGAATCCCGGTAATCGTTATCGGCTCCCGCGAGTTATTGAGTCCGCACCGATCTTAGTCCCGCAGGGAATCGGCGCCTGTCGGTTCGCGAGCCGCGAGCCGTGTTTCGACTCCACGGCGTCTCGGGAGGAATCAGGAGTCGGGAGTTAATATAATTCTGTATTAAAACCGGTATCAGAAAGGACGTCTTTATTCTGTAGAGTCAATAGCGAAACTTAGCGGACCTCGGAGCTGGAGCCGTTAAGGGAGTAGGAATCATTAAGATGAGTCGGTACACAAGGGATATTTCATCTGCAAGTATGCCAGCATTTCGTCAATTACAATATTACAATTGCTACACTTCACGGTTTCGTTATTTTTAATCGTTTTTTGTTTTGACAGAATTATACGCTCCCGCCCGTTAGGGTGTGCGCGCGCGACTGAAATTTAGAGGAATGTAAATTTAGAGGTATGTTTGTGATTTTTTTCTATCAAGCCAAAAATGTTCAATCGTGTTTTGGCTATTGTGGGTGTCTGTAGAAAAGCCTTAAGATTCTTATGTAAAATTTTTGAGGAATAAACTGTAGAAGGTAGTTTGATTACAGTGATTTTTTTAAAACACTCACAGTTTTCTTGGCTCTGAACTGGCGGGGCCTTAAGCTTCACGCGGATACCTAACGCAGCGTTGTACAACCACCAACCTCATAAAAATAAATATCAATCTCCCTTAAACTTGCTATTATGTTCATAAATTTGTTTAGAAATAGTGCCATTGAAAGTAGGTAAGCAGTATTCAATTAAAATATTATTATTTTGTCACAATGAGTTTTACAAAATTTTATAAGTAGGTAATATTTTTAACAAAGGCAGCACTAGGTACTTATAACTTGATCGTATATAGCGCCTAAATACAGGATAATAGGGTTGGTGGTTGTATCAACGCTGTGTTAGGTGCCCGCGTGAAGTTTACCTAGGCAAATATGCGCCCGATTATCCAACCTTTAAGTACCTATCATGCTTAGTTCGTTTATATAGTACTAGCTTTTGCCCGCGGCTTCGCTCGCGTCCTTTCTTAGCGGATGCCTACATCATAACATCTACCTGCATGCCCAATTTCAGCCCGATCCGTCCAGTGGTTTGGGCGTTGATAGATCACTATGTCAGTCAGTCAGTCACCTTTGAGATATATATATTTATAAGTAAGAAGATATAACTGAAATTCGTTATAAAGTACAATATAAGAAGTATTATGGAACAATTCTTACGTCATAGCCAGTGAACTAAGATACTATTTAGCGTACTTGTCGCTTAGTACGACATTAAAGTAAAATATAAGAAGAGAAAAGAACAATTCTTACTTCATAGCATAGCTACTTATCATGCTCAGTTCGTTAGTAAAAAAAATCTTAATAAACTAAAATATAAAAGTGATAAGAAATCATTCTTACTTTGTAGCATTCTTGTCATGCTTAGTTCCTTAGTAAAGTCAAAGATACTATAATTACTACCGTAAGTAAAGTTATCTTCAATAAAATAAAATATAAGAAGTGATAAGGAATAATTCTTACTTCGTAACAAAGTTGTCATGCTTACTTCGTTAAAAAGTAAAATACAAGAAGTGATAAGAAACAATGCTTACTTCATGACCAGCGAACTAAGATACCTACTTACTTCATGGCATACTTGTCATGCTTAGTTCGTTAGTTAAGTAATCTTTAAAGTAAAATATTAAAGTAATAAGGAATAAATCTTACTTCGAAGCATACTTCTCATGCTTAGGTCGTTAATAAAGTGCGACGTACCGACCTTGCGTCGCGAGCGCGTGGACTGCAGCAGGCTTGACACCTCGCAGTGCCGGGTGGGCGTGGAGAACGCCGCCCAGCACAGGGCTGGCCAGCCCAAGGAGGTCCCCACCACCTAAGGTTAGTTGTTAGTTGAGCTTGGTTTAAAGGTGTTGCCAGTAATGTTGATTCAAGAATAATAAGAACTTAAGACTGCAGTCTTCGACCGTGGGAATTTTTGATTGAACACCCGAATCTATATTTTTTATCTAAACATACGCATTGCGCTGTATTTTACATGCCCTGGAGACGAATTTAGATGAATTCAGAAGCGCAGCGAGCGGTCTGCCTAATCAGCGTTTTCGTCCCCATATTTATTTGAGAATTTCTGAGAACTTTACATTTTTTCTATCTTTTTACAAAAGACAAATTATTTCTATTTATTTATTGTACGTGTTTAAGCATGAATCAATCTTCATATATGTGTATTTTTTATTTTTTTACTCAGTCGTATACCCAAGAAATCCGACAACGTATTCGCTTATATTTTCTTCAAAGTTTAACCTTTTTAACTAAGTTTTTGAATAAATTAAAAAAAAAATACTAAAACTTTCTAATTTACTTTTTAGGATTTTCCTTTGTCTTTATTTCTCTGTAATTTATTCACAACTTCATGTTTTAAATTCCGTGTAAACAAAAAAGACATGAACGTCGCGCACCGCAAAAAATTTAAATACGTCTCAGGGTATTTGGAATTAAACAAACTATTACAATGAAAATCAATAAATTGTCTCATTCACTTTTTTAATACTTATATAAACTTCAATTTAACATATTGTTACTAAGATAGTTTGGCTCCAATCAGCTCCGTCAGGACCGGGCCCTTAATGACATTGGAATAAGTGGTAATTTCATGAAGATACCACAGGATTGATTTAACTATGTATATGTTGAGCGAGCAAGTCAAGAAATATACATTATTTTAGCTCTTTTCTAAAGGAAATTAAAAAAAAATAGCCTTTTTACTTAAGTTAAACCTATTTCGTTTTTATATTACGAAGTAATCAAATACAGGGTATTTCAAAATATACTTAAACTATTTTAAGGCTGAATTCAGTCCGTGATACTGAACAACTTTCTCCAAGGAACATATATCTCATACGAAGTTTGCCGTTTTTCTCCAAATTCGAACCCCAGTTCCGTAATATTAATAATATATTTTTTATTTTATTTATTGACAACATCTCTAAACTATATCGAAAGTTAGGCTAAAGTTAGCTTACTAACAAACTAAGCTCGAAACTCACCTAGTATGGAGTTCTGAGTCAGTATGTGATGCGTCGGCTGTTGCTGTAGGACTCCGCCCCCCATTAGGACGCCGTGACCGGGGTGACTTGCTGCCAACTGTTGAATGAAATAATATATTATGAATTGTTTTTTTACTAGCCATCTCTGTACCACTGCTGAAAAAAACCTCCCCTCTTTCCTTCCACAATTATTAATATTACTAATAAAAACCTGTCAAGTGCGTGTCGGGCCACGCGCAGTGTAGAGTTCCGTAGTTGCGAATGCCGACTTAAGAGTTCACAAAAACGACTTATAATATTTTCGATTGATTAAATATGATATTTTCCTTTTCTGCGTATATATTATAAGTTGGTCGACTAAAACTCTTTTATTTGTAAACCCTACTTAGCTCTGATAGTGTTCCTTTTAGAATTTATAATATACTACTGCCGTGATTTTTTTCACGTATCCGCTGAGTCGCTGACAGAGACAATTTACTTGACTGTAACAAAAATTTGCACTGTATTAAACAACTGTATTAACCAAATATTTCACAAACGGATTCCTAAATCGAAAAATGTTGTTCACAAGCTCACAATATTTTTGAAAGACCTATTATGCAACGACACCCTACACAGAAGACAGTAATAGAGTACATACAGAACGGAATCTCCTAAGGTTCCCGCGCAATATGCGTCCCCAGTTCCCCGTCCCTGCACCTCTCCCCCGTTCCCGCCTTGTCGAGGGGCGAGAGCGGGCGAACACACACGCATTGACGTGTGCACGGCGGCACAAGAACGAGGAAGAGGGGACGCGGAACGGGGACGCATATTGCGCATACCTTAGGAGATTCTATTCTGTATGTAATACTCTTACCGTCTTCTGTAACCATGTGTTAGTTTAGAAAAAAATAATTAATTCCCACTTAACATGCCTGCACTTGACAAGATTTTATTTTACCTCTTTGTCGGCCTGATTAATATAAATAAAGACAGTTTATCGGAGAACAGTTTAAAATGAGAAGAGTCGGCAGGATTAGGCAATATACTTACTTGAGACACTTGATGATGAGTAAGGTGTTCAGGAGCGGGGGTGGGTGCAGGGGGGGAGAAGTCCCGAGCGGTGCCGTGGTTGATTGTCATGGGGCCGGGCAAAGCCGCCGGCGCTGGAGACTGCTGTACTCCGGGTAGCTGGAGAAAAAACAACTGTGTATTAATATTATGTGACCCTTTTGATGGTTGAAATAAATGATTTTTATTTATTTTTTATTTATTTATTAAATATAAATGCATTCACTCATCATCATCCAAGCGTATTCCCGGTTGTTTCCTCAGCGGTAACGCTTCAGAGCCCAGGGTCCGCTACCTTACCTTGGTGATTTGACGGGTTACTGGTTTTTACACAGAGCGACTGCCGTTTGACCTCCGCAACCCAAAGGGTAGACCAGAACCAATCCTAGGATAGGTGCAAACGCTAGATGGCGTTCGGGACCAACAGCTTTACGTGCCTTCCGAAGCACGGAATCATCTTTCTTTTCGGATAATCAGGTGATTCAAGCCTGCAATATCCTAACTAGACTGGAAACAACTTTTTACAAAGTATGCTTCCCAGTGGGATTTGAACCCACAACCTCCGGATCACAAGGGTTTGCCTTGACCATTGGACCACGGAGGCAGTCAATATAAATGCATGCACTATCACGTATTTATCCATGGGGCAGACAGAGCATTTTGGATCTTATAGATTTGAGGCTGACCCCACATTGGGCATGCGCGTATCTAGAGCGTGTGAACGACGAGAAAGACGCGTGTGCGCCGCGAAAACGCAGTAAAAACGTCACGTTTTACCAGCGTGCGACTTTAAATTATTTGGCTATAGTTTAACAACCGGCCGCCTGCCTGACGTCAACCCTCTTTGGGAATGTATTTGTGCGAAAAGTTTTACAAAGGGCCGCCGCTCGACGTTAACCCTCCTTGGGAATGCAATTGTAGCACGAGATGTTTGTGCTCAGACCTTTAGTCGCCTCTTACGACATCCATAGGAAGAGATGGAGTGGTCCTATTCTAACCCGGAACCACACGGGTTTCCTGCTTTTTCTTCTCCAAATATAATATGCATGTCAATGATCATCCAAGGATGCGGAATAGAAATATGGAGAAGAAATAGCCGAAACAGTTTAAATGATTTGGCTCCCACTTATCCCTATCAAATGCAGTTTATTTTCTAGGCAAATTAAAATAACCCCTGACTGTAAGAACGCCATCTAGTAGTTCAACTAGCGATACGACTTGATATCCGTAGCGCCATCTATTATTTGCTAGAAAAAGCCCTGACTTTCAAGCGTCAACCCCCAATAACTTTTAAACATTGCTATGAGAACCACCGCAAGAGAACTTGCTTTTACGTAAAGAAACCGCAACGAAATCGGTCCGTCCGTTCGAGCGCAACAATGCCACAGACAGACAGACCATTTTGAACAGACATTGGCGTCAAACTTATAACACCCTCTTTTTTGTCCCACGGACTTGGACTTGGATTCCCACGGGTGGAAAAAGAAAACCAGGCAGGCCAAGAAACTTTAAAAAATCAAGACACGCGGCAGCGTGTCCAGCCAATAGAAAAAAGGATAATATTTACCCGGTGCTTCTGTGTATCCCTTAGTGGCAATGTCTCCTCACTCCCACTCCTTGAAGAGTCGGGCGGTGTCAACCTCCTTTGCTCGGTCTGTGATGACAGAATCTGCATCTCTAGCATCTGTTCCTGTCGAATGTCGTCGTTGTAGTCCTGTAATAAGAAAATATATATCAGACACGTTTTCAAAGAAAACTATTTTTTTTTAATGTTATAGGGCGGCAAACGAACAAGCGGGTCACCTGATGGTAAGATAGTTTCACCTGATATCATGTATCATATACGTATAGTATACATGAAAGGGTATATATGCAAGTTGGTCCCATCATCACCAGGGGTATGATGGGATCCTCGAGAAATTGAGTCTTCAAATATTCTATGCACACATATAGTGATTTTGATGTATTTGTCAAGAAATCAAGCATTTGCATTCAGAAAGTGAGTTTGGGTGAAGTGGAACTGGATAAATAAAGGAGACCAGAAATTGAAGTTTGTTTTTTGTTAAGGTAAAATTCATCATCATCATTTCATTATGTCCACTGCTGGACATAGGCATCTCCCAAGGATTTTCAACTTTTAAAATTATGATCTATTATTTAAAAAATATCTATACTACTATATCGTTACTACTTTGAAGAGCATCTGCAATGTGGTACATTTGTGACCCCAACTTTACCCAAACCCATTACCTTCGCAAATACGTTACGATCAGTTTCATATAATATCTATCATCGAACATCAAATTGAATGTGATTCCCATTACAATGTAACCCGTATTCAAACTCGATTTAATCTACATTCCTGATAGATCCCTAATGCATCCCTGTCTGATCACAATAATTCAGAGGAATTTCAGGTTTATTCCATGAAGCATAAGATTGGAAATGGAGTTGAAGGATGGGGATGGGATCGCATCCAGGGTAATGCCCAAGTTAATGTATGTCAGATGATAGCTTCACGTTAGTTCGATAGGTTTTCATGTGTTTTTAATGGCTGGGATTTTGGGAATATTAGTTTTAGTTATGATCTTTCATGCTGGTCTGGTATCCAATTGCATCGAGCCGAGGCTAAGTTTAATTCCTTATTAGTGTTTTTTTTAATTCAGGAGACTAGATTACACAGTAAGAATTTGTGCCAGTCGGGAAAAAAAATTAATTCCCCCGTCATAAATTTGTTTTTTGATAAAAACCTATTCTGCAGTCTATGTGTGGTTAGCTGTTTTTTTAAATAACACATTGACAGCTGAACGAAACCAAGCTGTAGTGCCAGACAGCTAGAGGTTTTATCAAACAGCGGATTATAGAGGTATAATCGAACTGTAACATATATACCTATGTCTAAGATAACAGGAATAAGCCACCCATGGCGAGTGATAAAACCGTCGCTGACTGTTGCTGACGGTCGCCAACAGTCGTGCAACACATTTCGCCGACAGGTGTCGCGGACATACTGTCGCTCGTCTGTTAAAGATTTAAGAAGAGTCTTGTATATTTAGGTCTCAATTCTCACTTGCATCCCGAGTAGTCGAGGTCTCCGATCTATCTGTGCCATCTTAGCGAATACCATATTTTGATGCCAAAGCGATTTACAACGCTCAACAGCGCGTGTCTGACGTTCTCGATATGTCCCAAGATACGATCGTTACTGATGTTTGATGCCAAAATGTGCAGAGCTCAGATGGAAAATCGTAGGTGATGTGGTGAAATGATCATTTTCATAGAATACAGGCTGATTTTGAACCTTGTATCTATATTCTGTCTGCACGGTTTACGTACATTGACCTCGCGCGGATGCACAGTCAGCATATTGTCTCCGCGCCCGATACTTCGATTTTAAATATTTTCTTAGTTAGTACGCAACCAACCTTGTTACCATTCTCGAATTCTTTTGTACCATTAATTCGTTATTCTTTTGTTATTATACTCGTATGTCGTGTGGTTCCCGGCACAGTAGAATAGGACCTATCTCCCCCTGGATGAAACACAATACAAGCAATAACGCTTATAAACTTCAATCAGACCTTTTTCAATCATAACAGAGAACAGCAGGGGCGTTAAGCTAGTGATTTATAAGGTTGAACAAAATTAAATTAAGTATGCGGTGTGTATTTGTCTTCATTTTTGGAGGTCAAAAGATTAATTAGTGAGTTATTTACTTTAGAAAATTTATAAAGCCGCGTGGTGTCCGGCTGAGTAGAATAGGACCACTCCAAGTCTTCCTGTGGATGTCGTAGAAGGCGACTTAGGAAACACAAGCTAAACAAAGCTTGTATACATCAGTGATACCTCTCCAACCCGTCTCGCCAGCGTGGAGAGTGTAAGCCAAAATGCTCTGACTGCTCTGGCCAAGTCTACTTCTGGTACTACCTACAGAGGGTCGTGCTCCTGCAGTGATGACTAAAAAGGACCTGTTGATGATGATTGATGATGCTATATTCAGGGAAGGTTATATGTATCTTGTTTGATAATAAAAACCAAAGATATCAGTCGACAAAGGCATACCAAAAATCTTCCATTTGAATGTCACCACCCACTATACGGGCTGGTGGCTGGCGGTGAGCGAAGGAAGGCAACGAGCGACCGCGCGTATAGTACAGTCAGTAGGTTAGCCATTTATAAGAAACTTGGAAAAAAAATGTCTAAAAATACTCTTTTCTTACAGTTTTGTGTTCTCTATTAAAGATTCTGATTTGAATATAGCTATGGGGTGCAACCGGCGCAGTCAGGGGAGTTCCCACTTAGAAGATAGAAGTGGAAGTGGAGAACAGAGAGACTGAACAACATAGATATACAGGGTGACTTTTAATCCACCTGCAAAATTTTTGGAGCAAGTTCAGTCCATGATTTATTTTTATTTATTTATTTTTATTTTATTTTTATTTTACTTTATTTGGGAAACAAACAGTTACATAAACAATATTAACAAAACATAAATAAAATACCTAAACCAATAAAGTTTCCTCTGATTACTACTACAGAAATATCGAACAGACAATGTTAAAAAATTAAAAGAAGTGTAAAAAACAAAATTTTGATCAAAAGATACCTACACAATAACAATTGTAACACAAATAAGTATTAATAGGTAGTGTAGTTATAACAATTACTTCACGTGCTAGCAACCAACGACCTAATTCCCTTTTTGTATGAACCAATAGATGATACGGAACTACTTTCTATAAAAAAGTTATGAAATTTTTTTATCGATTTTTTGTAACTTTTTTTATAGAAGTTCAGTTAATAGGTGAATAAAAAGTCAACCTGTATAACATCTAACAAATTATACTGAAACTTATTTAAGGGTAGATTGTTACACCCCTGGTGTTGCAGTTGTCCATGGACAGTGGTGATCACTTACCATCAGGTGACCCGCTTGTTCGTTTGCCGCCCTATAACATAAAAAAAGTCCATGATACTGAACAACTTTCCCCAAGGAACAAATGTCGAAATATGAAAAATAATTTTTGGCTTTCCTTATAAACTCGGATCAGCTGATTAGACAACTTGTATGGGAGGTTAAAAAATATTTTCATATTTCGGTATATGTACCTTGGGGAAAGTTGTTCAGAATCATGGACTGAATCCACCCTTAGAATAGTTTCAGTATATTTTGTTAGACCCTGTATAAACATTATTGTACTGATGTCAAAGTCATAAATTAGACTTTACATTTTTTTTTATTTTATTTTATTTTATTTTATTTATTCAAGTACACTTGGAAATTTACAAAAATACACTTAAAAAAAATAAGGAAAACATAGTACTTAGGTGCTACTTATTTCTAAAGAAATTTCTTCCAGTAGACCCGCGAGAGGAAATGGGAAAAAAGAGGTAATTGGCGTGTACCTACAATACAAAACTAAATAAATAAATAGACAAGATATATACCTACATAAACATACATAAATATACTTACATAAATACATAAATAAATATATATTCATAAAGCAAATTTTTTTAAATTTCCTTTCTATTTTCCTTCCTCTCCTTCCCTTCCTTCCTTCCTTTCTAAATTCCTTTTCTTTTCTTTTCATTTCTTCCAGACCAGCATAGAATTAAATTTTTAATAGTAAGACGAGATGTATAAGAAGATACTTACTGGTACCAGAAACCTCCTCAGTTCAGCCAGGGCATACGCGATCCTGGCGTGTGCCTCAGCAGGCGTCGCAAACGCGCTGATCTCTACGTGGAGTTCATCTGACAGATGCGCGAACTTGGGGTCACCTGATACACGCAGTTCTTCTTCCTAAAAACAATATTACCAAATTAATTATACTGTGGCGTCCCGATCATATGGTTTCAGGTTCTCTTCCTGTAGATGTTGTAAGAGGCGACTAAAGGAATACCATCATCAGGTCTTTTTTAGTTTCCACTGCTAGAGCACGACCCTCTCTGTACTGCCAGAGCCATACTTGGTTACAGCAGTCAGAGATTTGGCCTACACTCTTCACGCTGGCCAGACGGGTTGGAGAGGTCTCATTGATGTTTATAAGCTTTGTTCAGCTTGGGTATCCTAAGTCGCCTTCTACGACATCCACGGGAAGACTTGCAGTGGTCCTATTCCACTCTGCCGGGAACCACATGGCTTAAAGAAATAAGCACAAACATCTCGTGCTTCAATTGCATTCCCAAAGAGGGTTGACATTAGGCAGGCGGCCGGTTGTAAAACTGTAGCCAAATCATTTAAACTGTTTCAGCGATTTCTTATCCATTTTGCAAGGTCTTTGGTATCCTTGGGTGGCCATTGATATGTATATTATATTTGGAGAAGAAAAAGCGGGAAAGGATCGGGAACAACCAGGAACGTGTTAAGATGAAGAAGACTGTGGTGACCTCTACGCTATTATACAAGAACTGACACAATAATGAAGACACGGAAATAGTTTACAAAAAGCATACGAGATGGCGCTGACAGTGATATCCTACAACTCGATATTGGAGTTCAGGGATTGGTTGCATATATAAAACCTCTGACAATAAACCGTCGGAGCCACGGTAGTATACAAAAAAAAACCGAGCCTGAACGTTATCAATATTATTGTGTAAATTGGAAGCTTATGGAAAAAACCATGCTTCGTGTTTCTAACAGTATGCTTTACAAATAAAATATAATAAGCCTTTATTGCTGTACGTAAAGTTTGACAATTACAAATAATTACCTCTATATTGAATCACTATTTAGTGACACTGAGTTAGTTGTTACAGCTTGTCCTTCGACAAAGGCCTCCTCAAGTGACTTACATTCCATGCCTCTCTATCTTTTGCTGCCCTGATCCATATTGGCCCTGCAGTTCTCTTAAAATGTCGTTATTCCAGCGGGATATTTGTTTTTTTATTTTTTGATTTTTATTTAGTACTCTTTATTGTTCTAAAGTAAAACATACTTTTAACAAATGGCGGACTTAATGTTAAGAGCATTTTCTCCCAGTCAACCATAAGTCTCCCCTGACTCCTTTTACCGTCTCTTGAATACCATTCTGGTATAGTCTTACTTACTCTACACATACCAGTAAATAATATTACCGTTGACTTATATATAAGATTACCTTTTGCCTGTCTTTCATAGACCCCCTGCCTAGCACCGCCATCTTGCACATTGTGTCCTCCTGTAACCGCTTCAGGGAGTTTCCCTTGGGCCCAAGCAGCTTTCCGACGAAATTGAACTGGAACAAAGCGGAAAATTGCATTTTATTCCCCGATTCGTAAACAATTTTGCGGATGTATTAGATGAGTCAACAAA
This sequence comes from Acrobasis repandana, assembly GCA_963576875.1. NCBI lineage: Eukaryota > Metazoa > Arthropoda > Insecta > Lepidoptera > Pyralidae > Acrobasis > Acrobasis repandana. The sequence goes on from OY756238.1 coordinate 10,726,391, forward strand.
GTAAGAGGAAAGTAGGTAAGGACAAATTTATTTGGTCGTTTTTTTAATACCAGATCGAACTTTATGTCGAAATATAAATATATATATATATATATATAAATTAGACTTAGTTCCTCAATATAAACATATTTTTTCCTAACCTTAAAATTTTCTGGGACCAATGATAGGATGTCTAAAATATGAGGTCACTGATATGACTAATTTATGAATAATTAACATTTTGTGTATTATTGATCTTTTCCCGGTTCTTTCTTGACAGAGTAGTATGATGGGTACTAAACAAACAGAACCTGTTGTTTCTTTCTGTGTTAATAAGTAAATTAGTATTCGACTGGGTCCGAAAATTGTATTTTAATTAGTCCGTCAGATTATCAAAAATATATTTTTCGGTTTATCAAAGTGTAAATTCACAAAGATACAACGCGTCGAAGTTTCAGAGTGGGGGTGATTGACGTCACCGTCAAGTGAAAATCGTACTTGATCGTGACGTCATGCGGAATTTCAATGCGATGTATCTTTGTAATTATTTGCTAATCAGAAAAAAGAATAAATACGAATACAATATTTTAACCCTTTAACCGCGAACGTCGGATTAATCCGACAAACATTTTCGTGCCTATTTCGCGAGCGTCGGACTTATCCGACTAAAAACTATGGTAATTCACAATTCCTCGCGCTGGGAGCACAACAACCTGATATAAAGTCTCGCGGTGAAAGGGTTAATAATCTACCTGATGAGCTTAAAATATTTTTTTAGTCCACATCCATACTATCAAGAGTGCTTATTCCTAATTTACAAAGGATTGCCATGTCTACATATTTCAAATTTAAACATAAAAACTCAGTATCACGTTTCGGTGGCCAAACTCTATTAAACATTTATAGGCAGAACACTTACGTAGTTACGAAAAGTTCTATTTCCAAAAGTACAAATTAATACCGACAGATTTATTAAATATATAGTAACTGATGTAAGAAGCATGCTTTTGGGATGTCAAAGACCCACAACAGTTTAAACGATTTGGCTATAGCCGCCTGCCTGACGTCAACCCTTCTTGGGAATGCAGTTGTAGCACTAGACGTTTGTGCTTAGTCCTTTAGTCGACTCTTACGACATCCACAGGAAGAGATGTGTGATATGTGAGTGGTCCTATTCTAGGCCAGAAGCCCACACGCACAAAGTAAGTGATATTTGATTTGTGATAATATGTATGTATGAAAGAAAGAAAATTGAACTATATTCCTTATGTATTAATGCGTCTGCCGGGAAAAAAGTGTTATTCACAAAATATTCATGATCATGACAATAATCAAGTCTATTTTAGTCAGGAGCTGGACCCTCTCGGTACTGCCAGGGCCATATATTAGCCAGAGCAGTCAGAGGATTTGGCCTACACTCTCCACGTTGGCCAGACGGGTTGGAGAGGTCTCATTGATGTTTATAAGATTTGTTTAGCTTGTGTTTCCTAAGTCGCCTTCTACGACATCCACAGGACTTGGAGTGGTCCTATTCTACTCTGCCGGGAAAACACATAATATTCTCGAATCCTAAATTATGACCAAACTTTTCACATTCCACCAGAACGCCGTAAAACAGTATCTATCAAACAAACAAATTGATCGACCGCCGTCCAATATTTCACGCCAATGCGAAAGTCAATTCAGTGGACAATTTGCCGGGAGGACGATTGGGCGAATCTGTCACTATGAAATATAGACTTAAGAATGGTTAGACATCGCAAAAAATTAAGGTATACATTAGTTCTTTCATCGATTCAATTTTTTTTATTATCAATATTAAAACGTGTTTACAAATAGTTAAGGGTCGGCACCATGTAAAATGGGTTTGCGCGGGCAACAAGTTTGTACAGAAAGCGTTTGATTTAAGTCAAAGAATGTATACACATAGATAGAGGAAGAGTTGGGACAGTAGACGAAAAAAAGGATTTTTTTAAATATTTTGTAGTTTTCCTAAAAACAAGCATTGAATTTACCCAAAAACATGCAAAACGCACTTTGCGCGGGCAATAGTTATGGCTTAAGTAGAAAAGACCACTAAGAAAATTACATACCTAGTTATAGGTGAATAGACTAGCCAGTAGACGAAAACCGTATTTTTTTAATTTTCATTCAGAAAAAGTAAGATAATTGTAGAGAAACCTAAAAGAAATATTTTAGAAAATCTTGCTACAAACTGGCTTGTTTTTCAGCGTAAAGAAATATTCTAACAAGGGATTGCATATATTTTATAAAAATAAAAGCTATTTTGAAACATTATTCTTTATATTTGCTTACAATGCAATCACGCAATAATAAAAAAAACAATTTTAAAAATTGGATGTTTTGCAACGTTTTTGACAGAATTCTCTGAAATGGCGGCCATGTTACTTCCATACAAATTTAGTTGCCCGCCGGGCGTTCAGGAAGGAGGCCGTGTCGAATTTTTCAAAAAAATCCATTTTCGAATTACGTAAAATTGCATTACAGTCTAAAATATTTCAATAAAAAACTATGTACAAACTGCCAAATTATGTCATACTTTTGCTACACTATGGTACAGTTTTGACATTTTGTTGACATTCAAGCAAAGATGTAATGCTATCGCAGATACGGCATCGCACATTTTTTTTATTTTTATTTTATTGAAAATTAAGTCAATGAAAAAAATAATTTGGTTTGATTTATTACCTATATTTTTTAATTGGCGATTAGGGTGAAAATCCGATTGGAACTTTCTCGGGTCGCGAAATCATATTAACTGTTTTTGTAATAAAAGGTGCTGTTTAGTTAGGGTTTTACAATTATTTTGAGGGGTGATTCAGTCTGAAATTTGGAACAATTTTTCCCCATGAATGTATATCAAAATACGAATTGACATTATCGAACCACAGGCTATACTAGATCTATACTTGGCTAGGCAGGCAGGCTATAGTAGGCTATTTATCTATACTAATATTATAAAGAGGAAAGATTTGGTTGTTTGTTTGTTTGCATTACATGGCTCCGAAACTACTGGACCGATTTAAAAAAAAACTTTCACCGTTGGAAAGGTACACTATCCCCGAGTGACATAGGATTTGTGTGTACCAAGGGCGAAGCCGGGGTGGACTGCTAGTATAGTATAATGACATTAAAATAACAGTCAAAAAACAACAAAAAAATCTGCATTTTCATACAAAAGTGTGCAGCCGCCCGGGAAATTTGTATAGGAACCGATTTTTTCGGTGTTTTTACTGTTTTTAGGGATTCGCTTATCTGTCTGTCCGTAAGTCACAGCCAATTTGCTACGAAACTATTAGAATGATTTAGTTGAGATTTAGTACCTACACTTATGTAACTTAGTGACCCAAAGATAGACGTATAACGTAAATAAATGGAATTTAAAAAAGGGGGCCACTTATGGTGGGTAAATTAGACATTAAAAAAAAGTTTTGATAACAAAATCGTGTGACATATCAAATGAAAGAAATTTTTATGACAATTTTAAATATATATATTTTTTTTATATTATTTCTTAGATTGGTATTTTTAAGTTATTTAAGAAAATGGGCGAAAATTGACCCCCCCCCCCCCCCTAATAAACTACTGGACCGATTCAGTTGAAATGTTGTGCACATAATGTAAATTTGTGACCCAAAGACGGAAGTAAAATGTAGGTAAATGAATAAATTTAAAAAAAATGGGGCCACTTATGGGAGATAAATGAGACATTAAAAAAAGGATTTTGTGAACTACATCGCGTAAAATATCAAATGAAAGAGCATTTTATGATAATATTAAATATATTTTTCTAAATTTTTTAAGTTGGTGTTTTTGAAGTTATTTTTGAAAATAAATAATAAAAATACCCTTATCTCCGAAACCACTGAACCCAATCTTTTGAAAAATATACTGTTAAAAGTTCTTTACCTATAGATTACAGGAAAACCTATTAGAAGATAAAAAATAAAAGGGTGTAGTAATGCTTATTACTGCTTCATTAATCAACCAATTTTTTTAGCTGTTTTCAGGAAAAGATTTCTTTTTAGTGCTCTTTGTTGATTCGTTAAAAATATTGTACAAAATCAAACAGTCAAGTCATTGATTGAGCACATACAGCTGCTAAGCCAAGACTGTTGATCTGTTCAACGTGCAATCCTTTTTTACCCTCCGTACTTACATAATAAGGTGAATAGAAGTGAAAGGTGTTACGATTGCAGATGGTCGCTAAACGTATTGTTTCACAAAAAAAATTCAAATGTGTACATTTTCTGTCAGTGGAACACAAAACGTGTAGTTTTCCAAGTTACCGCTCGCGTAAAATACTATTTAATTGTATTTTTGAGAACGTCCTGTCAGCGATAAGTAATATTGATTTACGCAGAAATATCATAAATTTGTCTATAGTTCCCTAGAATTTCAACTTAACCAAAATAAACGAGCACGTGCCGTAACGGGCCACGTCCAGTGTAGAGTTCCGTAGTAAGTACCTACTTGTTTTATGTAACTAACAACTGCCTAACTTTAGGTCTGAATTCAGTCCATGATACTGAACAACTTTCACCAAGGAACAAACGAAATACATAAATTATTTTTGATCTCTTACACACAAGATTTGGCAAAATGTAATATTTATGGAATATATGTATGGAATATGTAAGGACGAATCACACTAATTAAGCTAGCCCCAAAGTAGGTTTTAAGTTTGTATTATGGAATACTAACTCAATGATACTATATTTTATGATAAAAACATACATAGATAAACACCCAAGACCCAGGGCAATTTGAAAAAGACCATTTTTTAACTTGCCCTGGCTGGGCCTCGAACCCAGAACCTCCGGATTAGCGGTCTAGCGTGTTAACAATTACGCCACGGAGGTCGAATGGAAAGCAAACATTTTCTTTTATATTTAATTATGTGTTCCTTAGGAAAAGTTGTTCAGTATCATGAACTGAATCCACCTTAAATTAGTTTATGTACAGGCAGACGTTATATACCTACTACTGCCGTGAATTTTTTTAAGTGTCCATATACAACTGACAGAGAGGGGAGACACATGATTTTAACAAAAATTTGCAATCAAAAACCAAATATTTCACAAACGGATTGCTAAAACGAAAAAGGGTGTTCATAATCTTACAATATTTTTGAAAGACCTATTCAACAAAGACTCACAACACACATTTTTTTTTCAAGTTTTTATTACCACATATCCATGCCCATGCCTAATTACAGCTTTCTAGTACTAATAGTCTATGAGTAAAACTGGGGACAGACAGACAGACAGACATGATGGATCTATAAGGGTTTCTTGTTTACTACGGAACCCTAAAAAGCTGCGTGAAACAAAACAGATTCTCTATTCTAAGGGTTCTTTGTCATTTGCGCTTTAACAAATTTCAAAATACGAGTAATCAAAACCACTTGTGCATATATTTCGCTCCACTTCGCATACGATAAATTCAAAAATTGATGGATGAATGACCGTGCTTTTACTGGTTAAGCAACTTCTAGCTTGGTCACAGTTAGGATGGGTGACCGTGCTTTCAATCTTAATGTTGTCCAAGTCAAATGTTGAGATTCTAATGAATAAATTTCAGTTTTCTCTACCTACATAACTTGGCAGCTATTTAAATTTCAATTGTTTTGTCGGAATTTGAACTTGGCATTTTTACATTTATGTTTTTGATGGGGTAAAATAAACACCCAAGAACCAGGACAAATTAAAAATGGCCATTTACCAACTTGCCCTGGCTGGGAATCGAACCCAGAACCTCCGAGTGACCGACTAACGTGTTAAGGAATCGCCACGGAGGTCGACTAATAAATTGAAAAAGTAATAAATTTTACGCAAAATTCGAATACCTATAACTTGGATTTTTTAGTAAGTGCTATATGAATTTCACATATATTTAAACTCGCTTTTTAAATAAACGTCTTGCATTCACGCACACTACTGTATTTTCGACTTTACTTTTTCTACTGAAAGCCTGTCTACTAAAGTGTTAAGTACATTATAATGACGTCTGCCAAGGCCTTAATTCAGAAATAATAATTCAAACAAAATAGTTATTTGATTTGATTGATTTGAAAATTTTAATAAGTATCGCGGACTGGAAGTCTTGGCGAAAAGAAAAAAGTAAGCTGTATACTAATTCTACGTTACAATTTATGATAACCTACATCTATTGTCCCGTTTACACATTATTAACTCTATGCATTTTCAGCTTGACATTTTTTTCCCCTAGCGGGAAAATTTTGCATATTTCAGAGCCAAATCCGACCACGTGGCTTTGTGCATACCGTCCTTAAGTGACGTTGTCTTCTTGGTTTAACATTTCATACCAAATTTCATAACTCCAAACGGTGAACAAATTGCTGAGGGGACGAGTGAGTGAAGTCTGTCACTATGAGATGCACTCCAAAATCTTTTTATAGTGCAGTGAATCTGCCACAGTTGTGTCTATCTTAGTTTGTTCGTTTGTAATATTTTTAATATACTTTGAAAACACAAATATAAAGACAAACCAACATATATATAGAGTAAATTGACAATGAAGGATTTATCCCATAATGGAATCTCTCCGTAGATAGGACAATTACTCACAAAAAGGGTAGAAGTGCGTACATAGAATTAAAGAAAGCATCATTTATACGAACTTAAAATAATCTTCTTCGTCTAAGCGCGTTCCCGGTTGCATCCTCAGCTGTGCTGCTTCGGAGTCTGGGGTGCGCTTTCCCGCTTTTTCTTCTCCAAATATAACGTTCATGTCAATGGTCACCCAAGGATGCCAAAGACCTTGCAAAATGGAGAAGAAACAGCCGGAACAGTTTTAATGATTTGGCTATAGTTTTACGACCGGCTGCCTGCCTGACGTGAATGAATCCTCTTTGGGAATGTATTTGTAGCACGAGATGTTTGTGCTTAGTCCGTTAGTCGCCTCTTACGACATCCACAGGAAGAGATGGAGTGGTCCTATTCTAACCCGGAACCATTTACATCCAATCTTACTACAAGATGCATAATACATATAAATACATAAATATACATAAACACACATACATAAACATACATATTGTATCTACATAAACACACTGAAATGAAAGCTTAAATAACTGAGGTAAACAAGAGAGGATCCAAGGAGTTTAGATTTAAACGAATTTAGCGACGTAGCCACTTTTACACTCTTAATCAGGGCTTGTTAACGCTACCAAATTTACACTAAAAGTAACGTTAAATAACGTTATTTTCGTAGTAACGTTATAAAGGGTATCGATAATACATTTTATAACGTTATCAATTAACTATATAAGTAACGATACTTTTTTTCAATACTTGTAAAATATTATATAAATAGCTCTAGTAGCCTACTAGACAAACTCTCATCAATTTATTCTGTCAAATATCGAAAAGAAATACAGTGTTAACAATACCTTTTACCGTTAATATCATTGGTAACGTTATCTGCTTATCGGTAAATAGTGGGAAAAATACTATTACCCAGCATAACGTTATATTTGCTGATAAAGTTAACGCCGTTTGACAAAATTAACGTTACCAGATTTTTAACGGTATTGCAAGCCCTGCTCCTAATAATATGCTTAATTAAAAAAGCCTTATTAAAGATTTGTGTTTCACAATTAAACAGTTATATTTACTTTAGTAATATGCGAGTAGCTCGGTGGCCCGGTGTGAGAACGCATTACTAGCGCTTTCCCAAGTTAAGTGAACCCGGGTGTGGTCCACATTTGGATGGGTGACCACAAGTGGCATAAAAACTTCTGTAGTTCCTCCATGCTTTGGAAAGCACTTTAAGCCGTTTGGTCTAGGCTGTCATCATTGTATCGTAGTCGTCAAGCTACGACAGATGCCTTGGGGCAACTTGAAAAATCGGACAACAGGGTTGGCCACTTCTACATACAATAAACAAACAATTTAAAACAGTAAAAATAATAGCAAGTAAATAGAATAAACATGTCGGCCAGTAGCTGATTTTGCACGTGATTTACCTGTATGTAACATATAGTAATTTATTTATTCAACTTTATTACAAAAAATTGTAAACGGCGGACTTAAAGCCTTAGGCTTTATCTACCAGTCAACCGACAGGTGGTGCAGAGACAAGTGAGGCTAAAGTAGGAGCAAAATTAACATTTAAAAAATTACTTACCAAATAGTATTTGAACTAAGTAAGTAATGCAAGTAAAAAGTTTCGTTAAAATGTCCGAACGGTCGAAAGGACATCATAGCCTGGCCGCACGGTTTCATTGTTTGTTAGAGCAACCTTTCTTCTGCCTAACGTAGAGGGAGAAATATCTCCCTCTACGTTCACGCCATCTATCTCGGTCTTTCAAGGTTTACTTCTAAGTCTTCGGTATTCAACACAGTTTTGTCAATCACATTTACACAACTGTACTATTGAGCTAAAGTATTTACCTATGTACTATGCTGCCATATCTACAACTTTTTAAGTCTACGTCATCAATCCCCAGGGATTCGGTTCCTAGCCACCGGCGACAGAATTGAATCAAGGCCCGCTTTATTAGCGTAGACTAGACCAAAATGCTGTTTTGTAATAAGAAAAATTGGGGTTAGCCCTAAAGGTTTTTTGTGGAGTGTCCCTTTTAAGGAAGTACCTATAAAAGCTCAGTGGCTTAACAGTTTTCTTACCCTAGATAGAATCAGACTTTCCTGTACAAACGTAGTCTAATCTTTTTTTTGAAACGCAATGTCAAGTTTCAGTTCAAGAAAATCTTGTACTTAATTTCAAAAAAATTGTATATATCACGGCATATAGGTAATTGGTTTTCACAGTCAAAATATGAATTGAAAGAGAATATAGCGTATCATACCATTTGACTGTATACTCTAATCCACATTACGACACAAGTGCTGTATTGGGGAATAGAGTATAGAGTTTTCTGATGTCATAATATCTCTGTTCTTATATTAGTGTTCGTGACCATGTAACGATATAAAAGTACAGGAGTAGAAAAAAATTGCATTAATATTAACAATTATTTTCATTTTAACAATTTTAAAATAATAATACATTAAAAATATATGCAAACTATTCTGTTTTATTACTTACAAAATACCTTGACCAAAATTGAGTATGACTTAACATTTTTTTCTCAGAAACAAAAGGAATTAGTACAAAATACAGGGAAATAGTAGTAAGCCGTGTGGTTACCGGCAGAGTAGGATAGGACCACTCCAAGTCTTCCCGTGGATGTCATAGAAGGCGACTTAGGAAACACAAGCTAAACAAAGCTTATAAACATCAGTGAGACGGAGAGTGTAGGCCAAATCCTCTGACTGCTCTGGCTAATATATGGTTCTAGTAGTACAAAGAGGGTCATGCGCCTGCAGTGAAGACTAAAAAAAGACCTGATGATGACAGGAACGTAGCGCAATATTTGTAGGGTAGCGTAAGAAACTTCGTTCTTACCGGGTGTACCACGACACCCATCCCCTTGTTTTTTATGCCTCTTGTGGGCACCCATCTTAGTGCAGACTACGCTCACTATCATATAAACGGGCACCGGGGCACTAGGCTTCTCAGCTCAGTTAGCTGTCAGACCACAGAATAAATACTACTAATGTACAGAAGTCTCACTCAGCAAACAAATTCAAAGAAATATCTACTCAATGTGGTTAGTATTATAGTTTAATTTAGTTTACGTCAGAACTCACCCCCTTTTCGTTTAGATACCTAGACAACCATTGCAGGCCAATTTCATTCTTATTGCTCTGTACAAACAATTCGTATAATTGAATTTACCACTTGGAGGGGCCGCCGCGCGCTAAGTAATAATGTAGGTATATTTTCGATACCTAAACGGAGAGTGACACAGGCCTTACGATCAACAAATAAATAAACTATTAGAACATAAGCTGCACTAACAATTTGTCTATTTGTTCGCTTGTGTCTCGCGAACGTTGTTTGTGCTCAGGATTAGACCGCAAATCCCTCTAATGGATACAAACAAGCTAAGTATCTTTTGTTACGAAACTGGGGTTCGGTATTTGGAGAGAAAACGCCAAACTTCGTATGAGGGATTTATTCACTACGGAATCCAAAGATGGTCTTCCTAACGTCCAAGGTCCAAGTCGCGTAGCAGCTGAGGTCCAGGTATCTCGCCAAGGTACTCGCAGGTACTTCCACTTGTCGCACTTAGGTAGGTTTTCTTCGCTTTGAAGTGATCGCTTTGATAGCTCGTATCGAACTGCCGTGGCGCACCCACGGTTCCCTATTTATATGCGCCATCGAATACGAGTAGGTCCACATTAATCTCGAATATTCTACATAGTCGACGAACGAGTTACGAAGCATCCAGGCGCCGGGTATGTGTGTGAGTATAACATGGTCAAGCAACTCTAGACTTTATAAATTATGACATAGGGCCTAGTTTCGCTTCTATGTCATTTTATTCTGTCGTATTTCTTTTGGCTCGCGAACATTGTTCGAGAAGGTTCTGTCACTTGCCCGCTTATATTTTTCCCAGACATGTTGGAAAATGGGCTCTTTTGGACCGGGCGAGCGAAACGTCTCAGTATGAGATTGTACAAAAATGCTTTTGTCCGTCTGTCTGTTCTTGTACAGGTCGCATTTTTCAAACGATTTTGACGAAAATTGGCACACAAGTTCCTTGATTTATTTATATTTTTAATGGGGCAGAAATATTTGGGAAGTTTGCTGTAGCGTTGTGAATGGACGGATTTCACTGAAAGGGGATAGTGACAGTCCTTCCCCAATGATTTCCAAAATTACCGATCAGAAGCGACCTGTATCCAGCGTTTTCCTGCAACCTTGCTTAGGTCTTCCGACACCTAGTAGTGTCCTACGCTGCGCTTGCCGGTAGGTGGCATCCATTTGAGAACCCTTCTGCCTCATCGGCCATCGGTTCTTCGCACTATGTGTCCCGCCCACTGCGACTTCAATGAGCTGATCTGCTTTCGGTGACCTTTGTTCTCCTAAGAATCTACTTATTTCTGATTCGACCGCGTAGAGAAACTTAGCTACATTCTGAAACTAAGGACGAATTTCCCCAAGCCAATTTACGTTTTTTGCCGATATGTATCTATCTTTGTCAATCTATCGATTAGCGATTAAGACTGGTGCACACTGGCTGAAAAGAAAATCACCTTTTTACCGTATCTCTAAAGCTGTGTCTGTCAACGGGGATTTGAGTGTCATTGACGAAAAAAAAAAACCATTATAAGGCGGATTGGTTGATTTAATGTGTTAATTAATGATGTATTTTTTACAAGCTTTTATTGAGGATTACCTGTCCCGTTGTCTGTATGTCTGTTACCAAGTATTGCAAGCTATATTAGACCTACTTCGCATTATTTGATTGCGCTGAAACTTTACATACTTATGTAAGTTGGGTGACAACGCAATATTATGGTGTCAATGATCTGATCTCAAGATAAAGCCAGAAGATGGTCATGACATCTCTGTGATAAAACAACATAACTTCACCGAGTTCGGGCTCAATCGTCTTGAGTGCTGTGCCCTACTTCTATTGTTTTAGATAAATTGATTGATTGATAATAGCTTGTTTTTAAAAATATTTTTATATAAGTATATTTGTTTAAAATGAGAACTTTACATGTATCTATCTCTACCAATCTATCGATTAGCGATTAGGGCTGGTACACACTGACTGCAAAGAAAATTCCCTTTTTACAGTATCTCTAAGCTCTGCCTGTCAACGCGGTTTGAGTGCCATTGACGAAATAAATATTAAACAGCGGTTTGGGGTTTGGTGTTAATTTTATTAGGAATAAACATGCGTAAATGAAAAAAAAAAAAGAAACAAGACTAATCTAATTAAAACTATATTTAAAAATTTAAACTAAACTTAAATACTTTAGAAAATTTTACTGAAGCATCAAGCAACATCATCGCATCGAGGCAACGTGTCTAAAATGCTGGCAGCATTTCCCCGCTGGATAGCTAAGCTAATCCGTTGGACGAAAGTACTGCCAGCTCTCCTTCGCCGCTTATCTCGATGAGGCGCATTGTTGTATTACAAACAGAACAGACTCTCCTAAGGTACCCACCCTCCTCTCCCCGTTCTTGTAACGCCGTGTGCCTCCGTGCACACGTCAATGGGTGTGTGTTCGCCCGCTCTTGCCCCTCGACAAGACAAGAACGGGTGAGAGGTGCGGTAACGGGGAACGGAGCGCATATTGCGCGGGACCTTAGGAGATTCCGTTCTGTATGTATTCTATTACTGTCTTCTGTGGCGTTGTCAAAAGTTTGACAAGTTTTTTTACTTCAGCACCCCAGGGACCTAAAGGTTTTAAAATAAAGTAATTTTTTTAGGGATTTTGTCTTTAGAATGCATTTTCTTATTCTTAAAACACGTCCGGACGTGTTGTCCGGTCAACGTCTCGAGACTTTTTTAAAACGATTTTACGACCGGCCGCCAGACTGACGTCAACCCTCTTTGGGAATTGCTGTTGTAGCACGCGATGTTTGTGCATAATCCTTTAGTCGCCTCTTACGCCATCCAGAGGAAGATTTATTTATTTATAAATATCTAGCTTCTTGATTTATTCTTGTAGGTACATATTCATAAATTTTTACACACTCTGTCGCACCACACAAATTATTTCTCTACTTGGTCCAATGGTTGACTGGCAGAGAACGCCATAAGGCGTTAAGGCGGAATACGAAGAGAACTAGGCTGTCAAAACTTGTATGTATGTATTTCTGTTCACTAGAACTTTGACCTGAAGTAATTCTAAGCGTTAAAACATTTTTTGTGTGTTTGTTCGGATACTTCACAAGGTGCCTTCTTAAAATCACTAGGTACATAGTATAAAACAAAGTCGCTTCCCACTGTCTGTCCCTATGTATGCTTAGATCTTTAAAACTGCGCAACGGATTTTGATGCGGTTTTTTTTAATAGATAAAGTGATTCATGAGAAAGGTTTATATGTATAATACATACCCGTGCGAAGCCGGGGCGGGCCGCTAGTTTTAAAATAAATCAATATACCATTTTAAAAAAATGTTAAGAAATTATATATAAAAATTATTTTTCTTCCAATACTACACTAGGTATAGTGCCCGAAGGTCAAATCAAATAGGAATTTTTGCTCTTCAAACATATAAAATAATACTTCATTTTATAATCCAATTGTGAGGATGGCCCGTCAGTGTAATGAGATTGCAAATACTAACCCTGATTTGATGTTTTTGATCCCAAACTTGCCTCATACACTAAAACTTTAAAGGGGATCTTGTATGATTGAAATTTGAAGTGTATACATATTTAATAGGGAAGAGTTTGTATATTTTTATTTTACTTTTTTTCTCTTAGATTGTAAGAACACCTCTTTTATTATTTAATGTACACACATGTTTTGGATTGCAACCAGTTTTAATGTTTTTGTATGTTTCTTTTTGTGTAGTTTTGTAATAGTTGTAATCTGTTTTGTGTGATAATAAAATAAAATAAAATAAGTAAAATACTAAGAATATAAATTGAGGAAAAACTATGTTTACTCAAAAATATCAGTATTGTGATTACTAAGGTGCCCCCCCCCCGCCTTCTTCTTTTAGATACAAAAAATTAGTTATTAAAATAAATCATAAAAACCTTCGATCATAATGATATTCTATAGATGCACAGTTGCCACCTAAAAAATGGCACCGGAAAAACCAGGCATAAAACAGTATTATGCCTTGTTTCGCTGTCATTCGCTCGATGGCCGCGCGCGTGACGTTACGTCAAAGATGACCAATCTAACCAGAAGGTAATATGTAACGAACTTAATATGGATTTATTTCCACGCTTATCTCAGTTACTTAAGGTTTAAATTAGATTAAACTGATTTCGCAATACTTGAAATGGGGACAATATTTTGTTTGATTTTGTAAGGAACTGTGCATCTATAGAATATATGATCGAAGATAAAAACCGAAAAAACTACATTCCGCGTCATTCCGCGTTCATTCCCCGCCTCCCGCTTAAGGCGAAGATATAGGCAAATGGCCTTGAAGTGTGAAATAAATTGTTAACTCGTAAATATGGTGATAACTTCCATATTGCTCTACGTCATGCACTGGATAGCCCTTTAAATTATTTTATGAACTGCCGTTAAAACTATTATTGGTGATCCGTCTAGCTTTAAAACTTGCTGTGGCCACTTTGTTGACTAATGTAAATACTTTCAACGGTGGTTTATAAAATAATTTAAAGGGCTATCTAGTGCATGACGAAGAGCAATATGGAAATTATCTCCATATTTACGAGTTAACAATTTATTTCAAATGAGGGCGCCACTTCAAGGTCATTTGCCTATATCTTCACCTTAACAGGCAAACGAAATATGTAAAAGCATGCGGGGGTGCTTTGCGGATCGCCCCACACGTCATCCCCTCAGATTCTCTTCGTATTCTGCCTTAAGTCTGCCAATTGTTTACTTTGTATGTGCAATTAATGAAAATAAATAAATAAAAAAATTGGTTGCCTGTAAAGTCGGTATACGGGCGAAAGTTTTACGTGACAACGACTTTGAGTGAGAGGCACGCGTGCCTCTCACTCGCTCTCATTGTGAGCGCATAACGTGAGCGGAGCGTAACGCAGTTTCTTGAAGTGTCACCCGGCTAACCAATTTATAAGACGTTGTCACGTCAATAAAGAGATGGAGTGAGATTGGAGGCCGGAACGCCGGAAGCTAAACGCTTTAAATACAGGGTTACTTTTTAGAGCAACTTCAATCCGTGATACTGAACTACTTTCCATAAAATCAATTATCGAAAATCGATAAAAAAAATTCGTCCTCCCATACAAAATGCATTTGGCTGAGCGCCGATTCGTATGGAAAGCCGCAATTATTTTTACGTTTTTCGCTGATTGTTTTTATGGAAAGTGGTTCAGTATCGCGGACTGAACTTGCTCCAAAAATGTTGCCGGTGTTTTAAAAGTAGCCCTGTATAAAATTACTTAATTTTTTTTTTATGTCAAAGGACGGCAGAGTTAGTATAAAAATCCGAATATTTTTTTTTTGGATTTCTTGAAAGTTGTTTAACAAAAGTTGTTCAGTTACATGGGCTGAGGTACCATCTGAGAGGTTTTGCGTTATTTTATTAACACGATGTATAGGTATGTATTATCTAAAAAATAGAGTATCTTTCTTCTTTGCTGGTCTGGGAGAAAAAAAACATAGAATGTACCAGCTGCTTCTCTTCCCGTGCAGATCGTAAAAGCCGATCGAGGGAATGGGCGAGAATCTGAACCATATGAATAGGCGATGCGGTTAGCAACCCATCACCATTATGATTTCCGTTTTCCACCTTCATGCCCACCATTACGCTAAAAGTGGCCTGGGCTTTACTGCCCTTGGCTCTGTCTACCCCGTCAGGGATAAAGACGTGATAGTGTATGTAGAGTATCTAGCTAAAGTTAGGGCTAGCTTAATTCGTATGATTAATTGTTACCTTTTTATTTATTATAGTGGAAAAAAGATATCCGTATACTCTGTTTTGTTTGTTTGTATAAAAAGCTTTATTGTACCTAAGAGAAAACATAGTCACAGGTATGGGGCTTCATACAAGCAGGCCTGTGTCACTCCCCGTTTAGGTATCGAAAATGTACCTACATTATTACTATGCGCGCAGGCGGCCCCTCCGGGTGGTAAAGTCAGTTATACGATTCGTTTGTCCAGAGTAATAAGAATGAAATTGGTTTGCAATGGATGTCTACGTATCTATACGAAAAGGTGCTGAGTTCTGACGTGAGCTAAATTAAACCATATCACTAGCCACATTGAGTAGATATTTCTTTTAATTTCTTCGCTGAGTGAGACTTCTGTCCGTTAGTATTATTTATTCTGTGATCAAACGCACCCGAGAACGGGGGAGAGGTGCGGGGATTATTGCGGAGGACGCTGCGCGAGTTTCAGTTTCGGTAGTAACTATTTATTAATCTGTGGTTTCGTATGTTAAAACTTACTTAGGTATATATAATTGTATATTTATTTTGTGACTAGTGGTCTTGCGGCTCTAAGCATACAAAGGCCAGGACTACAAAGACCTAAAGGTCACTTTCAGCAAAGAATATATACACTACGCGAAAAGAAACGACACTTAAGCATGTGAGCACGTAAAATCGCTTGCGGTTATGTGTTGGTGGCTGGATGTGCGAGGGGAAATTGAGAGGCGCGCGGGGCGTGAAACGAGCTATCGCTGACTGCTTTGGCCGAGGGCTAGTACCTAGTTCGCGTCTCTCTCACGCACCGCACAATACTTCATTTCGGTTTGTTATCAACCCTAGCGTTACGAGCTCCGAGCTCAAGGTCACAGGCGTTCGAACTCTCACGTACAGGGAGTGCTGTGCCGCTGTGCTTTTAGCGCGATGATGGGCGAGAGGATTGAAAAGATAATTAATAAGTAACGATGGATTACTGGCCCTATCGAACATTATTTGCATTTTAACCCATTTCCTCGGTCGAATTTTACAATTTGTGCGGAAAGAGACACAGCTGGTTAATTCAGTCTTTTTTCCAGAATGGAAGAATGAAAAACATGACCTACAGAATTTTAACCACTGAACAGGACATCCATTTTAAAACTCAATTGAAATGAAATCGTGCAACAAAATCACAAATCCGCAATCGAATTTCTGATTTCCTTATTTTAAAATCTATCGCTCGGATTGTTTCCGAGAGAGGAATACTGCTTAATCTTCATCTTGGTGCGTCCACGGTTGCATCCTCAGCCACAGCTAAGCAGCACACTGCTTTAGAGCCCGGAGTGCGCTTTCCCGCTTATTCTTCTTCAAATAGGTATAATGCATGTCAATGGTCACAACCAAAAACATGGTCCAATATCATCATCATGATCCAGGTCTTTTTTAGTCTCCACTGTAGGTGCATGACCCTCTTTGTACTACTAGAACCATATATTAGCCAGAGCAGTCAGAGGATTTGGCCTACACTCTCAGTCTCACTGATGTTTATAAGCTTTGTTTAGCTTGTGTTTCCTAAGTCGCCTTCTATGACATCCACGGGAAGACTTGGAGTGGTCCTATTCTACTCTACCGGGAACCACACGGATTATAGTCCATAGTCCAACATAGTCCAAGTCAAAGACATAACCCTCTTTCTGGCGCAGTCGGGTAAATACCATCACAAATAAATGGGTTGTGAATCCGATTCCTTTGCAAAAGTCATGAATTTCCAAAACACATGAAAGTCAATAGAAAAAGGCTACCTAATAAATAAAGCGCTCCATGACGGCAAATCAAATAAAAAGGGTCCGCTGTTCGCAAGCAAATATATGTCGGATACGACTTCTGTGGGTAGCTATTTACACTTATCAATTTTTAGGGTTCCGTGCCCCAAGGGTGCAAACGGGACCCTATTACTGACACCCGAACAAAGTCTGTTCATCTGTCTATCTGTCACATGGCTCTATCTCTTGAACCGTAATAGTTAGACACTTGAAATTTTCACAGATTATGTATAGCTGTGTCTGCTATAACAACAAATACTAAAAATAAGATAATGTTAAAAACTGAAGGGGGTCGTCGTACAAGCAAGGTGTTTTTTTCAGCGTTTAAAAATACTCGTATTGTACCCACACTTTTAAAAATGCAAAGTTTAAATAAAATAAAACACAACAAACTCTCGCTCACCTTCAAAGGTCAAGGTCAAAGTCAAAGTAATTTTTTAGGGTTCCGTACCCAAAGGGTAAAAACTAAAACTACACTGTCTGTCAGTCCTCCGTCTGTCGGTCACCAGGTTGTATCTCATGAACCATGATAGCTAGACAGTTTTAACTCCCATACAACAAACGTGTTTTTTTTTTGTGTCCAATGTTGTATAAATAATGTACGGAACCATATGTGCGCGAGTCCGACTCGCATTTGGCCGATATTTTTTAATTCAATGTAGACTTATTAGGTCATTATTTTTAGTGCAAAAACTACTAGTGTTTCGGAACGACCACTGCTGGGAAGATTACGCCGAAAGAATCCCAGTTCAGTATAGGTCCGACCCAGCTGAATAGGCTTTATGGAGTCTCTGCCTAAGAGGGGTATGTTAAGAGCCCGTACTACCCTAAAGTTCTTAGAGCGATCTTAAATATTATCAATAATAACGAAATACTCACTTTGAAATAAAAACACAGCAAAGTTCAGGACTAACTCTATACATTCTACGAGTATGTTTCGAAAACACGATTGCTTAAAATTTTCTCGATACAAAAACATTGCGAAGTTGCCTCCAAACCACTTCGAAATTATACTAAAACCGTGAGCATTCAATAAATACAATAAATTAGCCCTTGTAACTTTGGATTATAATTGTTTTAAGGCCGTACCTGAATTTTCCGGGATCCAACTGCCCCTCCATTTAAAATAAATCATTTCAAAGAAAACGGAGACATCATTTAAAATTTTGCTACTACCAATCCATCACCTAAAATTTTGTCTCCGTTTTGTTTAAAATGATTTATTTTAAATAAGGGCAGCACTGGACTCCAGAAAATTCAGGTACAGCCCTTAACATAAGGCAGCGATCATATGTCTTACTTTTCAAATAACTCTTAAATATTCTTTGTAAAATGCAAAAAACCTCAAAACCAAAACCAGCCTCATTGACCTCTCGTGATCTTTTCACCCTGCATGGCATCGCTGTGTCGCTTCGGCTAGAGCAATGTGTGCATGGAAGCGGGAGCAAAACTTAGATTATTAGCATTAGGCCCAGCCTTAATCATGATCATGATTAAGGCTGGGCCTGGGCCTAATGCTAATTCATTCAATTCATTCGCTTATCGTTCGCCGCATTCGGTGTCATGTTCATGTGCACAGCTCTCATGCGGGCTCCTTTTGATTTGATTCTGAATAAGCAGCATGCACTTACCCGTGTGGTTCCGGGTTACAATAGACCACTCCATCTCTTCCTGTGGATGTCGTAAGAGGCGACTAAAGGACTAAGCACAAACATCTCGTGCTACAATTGCATTCCCAAGGAGGGTTAACGTCAGGCGGCGGCCGGTTGTAAAACTTTTCGCACAAATACATTTCCAAAGAGGGTTGACGTCAGGCAGGCCGGTCGTAAAACTATAGCCAAATCATTTAAACTGTTCCGGCTATTTCTTCTCCATTTTGCAAGGTCTTTGGCATCCTTGGGTGACCATTGACATGCATGTTATATTTGGAGAAGAAAAAGCGGGAAAGCGCACCCCGGGCTCTGAAGCAGCACAGCTGAGGATGCAACCGGGAACGCGCTTAGACGAAGAAGCAGCATGCACTTATGTTCGAAATGCTCCGCCATATTATAAGTGCCTTCTGACAGTCTGAACTGGCTACCTACCGGATTGGAGAAAAACTGAACTTTAATTGATTCTTACGACATCCACAGGAAGAGTTGGAGTGATTTTAATTCAGACCAGAAACCACACATCTAAATGGTTAAAAGGTTTTTTAAGTTATCATTACCCGAGCGTATTCCCGGCTGCTTTCTCAGCGATATCGCTTCAGAGCCCGGGGTCCGCTATCTAACCCTAGGCGAATTGACGAGTTTACTGGTTTTTTTAAACAGAGCGACTGCCGTCTGACCTCCGCAACCCAAAGGGCAGACCAGAACCAATCCTAGAATAGGTTTAAACAAACGCTACACGGCGTTCAGGACCCACAGCTTTACGCGCCTTCCGAAGCACGTAATCATTTTTCTTTTCCGATAATCAGGTGATTCAAGCCTGCAATATCCTAACTGAGACTGGAAACAACTTTTCAAATAGTATGGTTTATTTCTTTTTTCTGATTTTTTCTAACATCTGTTTATATTATTATATAAATAAGTTATACATATTATATGTACGTGGGGTAATGAATGGGTGTATCTCGTGGACTGGTAATAGACGTAATATAGTAGCTGCGATCGCAATGGCCCTTAACTTGACACGCACACTATAGCCTCGAGTTACGAGCTTATAGCGGAACTCCATCCATGCTATTTTACTAATGTTATCTGTGCAAAAGTTTGTATGGATGGATAAATAAATAAATACAGGGTGACTTTTTAAACATCAGCCAAATTTTTGGTGCAAGTTCAGACCATGATACTGAACTACTTTCTATAAAAAAGTTATTAAATTTCGATAAAAATTATTCGTCCTTCCATACAAAATCCGTTGGGCTAAGCGCTGATTTGTATGGGAAGGCAAATTTTTATTTTAGTTGTTCGTTAATTGTTTTTATGGAAAATAGTTCAGTATCATGGACTGAACTTGCTCCAAAAATTTGGACACTGTTTAAAAAGTCACCCTGTATAGGGACAAATTACACAGATTGAGCTAGCCTCACAGTACGTTTTTTTTAAACTTGTGTTATGGGATACTAACTTAACGGTACTATATTTTATGATAGTACATTATGTAGATAAACACCCAGGACCCAGGACCATTTGAAAAAGGTCATTTACTAACAGTTTTGGCCACTGACACACGATAAATAAAACAAACACTATGTGTGTTTGTTTTATTTATCATGAAGAAAAAAATGCAAAAAATATATTACTCATATAGCGGTAAAAGTAAAAAATGTACCCTCGGTCCAAATGACTGTTCAGCATTTCCCTCAAGTACAACAATCAAGGTTATAAGAACTCATTATGCTGGGTCTTACTCCGAAATAAATAAGATTTTCGAAAAAATATCATTTTTCGTACAACCTTTTATTGTGGCCTAAGTACTTATCAAGACAAATGTAATAATCCCAAACTCAACCGAGAACGTGTTAATTCAATTTAATTCAATTCAATTCAAAATATCTTTATTATCATAGGATATTTATAATATCTCTTAATAATAGTCACTTTGTTTTTGTTTTGCACAAATGTTGACGTCAAATCGTTACTTACAGTTAAGTTTATGCCGCTTCCTAGGCGCAAGTACAGAAGAAGCGGCAACAAACTGCACTGCACGCTTTCTCCAAAGACGTCAACTAACAAACTAAAAAATTAAAATTAGTTATATGGATGTGAGATTACATTGTTTGTTATGTTATTTCATAATTAAATTGAATAATAAGAATTACGAAATTTAAAATATTGTCAATTTGTTAATTTAATATGTACCAATGTACCTAAATTATGACATGTCTAAATATACAAAGCTTTAAGAGGGACCCGCGCCAAGCTCAAGCCAGACTTTTTTGTCTTTAAGATAGTCATCGGTCCCATTATAAGCCTTCTCACAAAGTACTTTAAGATAAAGATAAAGAAGTAAACTAAGTTAATTTATTTAGTAAGTTTGTATTTATCAACAAATAAAATAGTAGATACATATTTAACAGAAAAAGGTTGCACCCAGGTAATCTTTTAAAGAGTAAATCTGCCATATCAAATTATAACAACTAATCTTAGATCATGTCATGGCAATTTAGTTTTCATTTCGAGCTTCTATTGTTCACAAAGTAAACGACACGCAACATCGTATCTCGTTCCGTAGTAGCACCCCGACTGTATATATTTTTCCTCCCATTACGCACGCACCTGTGCTATACAAAATTACATTGTCACTTATTCCACGCACTCCGCTGCAATTTATATACTTTCAGCGGGAGTTGGTGACTTGTTTCGTAAATTGTTCGGATATACGAGGATTATTATAGTATTCATTCTTCTTCTTCATTTAAGCGCATTCCCAGTTCCCTCAGCTGTGCTGCTTCGGAGTGTGGGGTGCGCTTTCCCGCTTTTTCTTCTCCAAATATTACATGCATGTCAATGGTCACCCAAGGATGCGAAAGACATTACAGAGTAAAGAAGAAATTAGCGAAACCGATAAAATGATTTGGCTATAGTTTTACGATTGGTTGCCACCACTCTACCCTCTTTGGGAATGTATTTGTGCGAAAAGTTTTACAATCGGCCGCCGCCCAACGTAAACCCTCTTTGGGAATGCAATTGTAGCAAGAGATGCTGTGCTGCTTTTGCGGCCATGGGTATTCTACGAAATCCTTGTACTAAACCTATGCCCAGCAGTGAACTTCTTGTGGCTGATATAATAGGGACTTATGACTGGCCGCCTAGCTGATGCTAACTTTCACTCGCAACTTTAAAAGGAAATCGTTGGGCTGTAATTTCCATACAAACGTAGTCCCCTAATGTCTCGCCGGATAGTGTAAGCAGGTATATGTTTATGTTTGTTTTATATGTTATATGTTTATTCCTAAAAAAATTTTTTTTCATGACTTAATTATTAAAAGAGATACGTACCATCATAAACCTGAAAAATTGGTAACATTTTCCACTCTGTTCAAACATCTAGCAACAAATTTGACGAGATTTTATTATAAAAATAAAACATAGGAACCCAGCCATAGCTTTTCTTTAATTTTTAATGAAAAAAAAATTAAGTTAAGTTTCAGAGGAGAAATCAGGGGACAACGAAACGTTGATTTTGTGTATTTTTCATAGTTATTTTTGGTCAGAGCTGCAGTTTCTTCTATCGCACTCGTTCGGTTGTTGTTCGTGCACAGCGCGACAGCAATATATTTTACAAATACCTATTTTTCAATTCTCTCGACCTTAGTGTTTTCTCTTAACTCTTTGCACGAGATGTTTGTGCTGTTCGGTATAATATTATAACCTTCTTGGTTCGCTTATAACTCAAACCGCTTTTCCAGTTCCCAGTTTGTGTGCACAGCTCTCATGCGGGGCTCCTTTTGACCTGATTCTGACTATAATAAGCTATCGTACATGCTCTCTATTATCTGTATTATGCTTGTTTGATAAGCGCCTCTGTTCTGTACTTGAGATATTGACGACCTCCGTGGCGTAATGGTTAACACGCTAGACCACCACTCCGGAGGATCTGGGTTCGATTGCAAGCCCTGGCTAGGGATTTTTTCTTTTATCTTAATAAAAGAAACGAACTTTTTATCTTGATAAAAAAGGCATTTTTCAAACTGTCCTGGGTCTTGGGATCGTTGAGTTAGTATCCCTTAATACAAGTTTAAAAAGTTTTGGGGCCTAGCTCAATCACTGTGGTTTGTCCTGTCCTAATGAAGAAATTGAAAGGTATCCCATGACTGTTGTATGGTGGGGACGGGGTTAATACAAAATCCCCCACGGCCCCTATAAATTTAAGTGCCATAGTTGTCAAAATATGGCAGTTAAGTTGTCAACTGTCATATGACATTTTTAATAGATCTGCCAGTCAGAGCAAAAAGAAAAGGCGACGACAGCTGCTGCATGGTAATTTTACGAAATTTAAAATGAATTATTTTTACATTTAATTGAAAGAACAGTAAAATCTGATATTTATTTTATGGTAAAGAGGAATGTTATTTCAAAGCCGTGTGATTCCCGGCAGAGTAGAATAGGACCACTCCAAGTCTTCCTGTGGATGTAGAAGGCGACTTAGGAAACACAAACTAAACAAAGCTTATAAACATCAATGAGGCTTCTCCAAACCCGTCTGGCCAGCGTGGAGAGTGTAGGCCAAAACCTCTGACTGCTCTGGCTTAATATATGACTCTCGCAATACAGAGAGGGTCGTGCTCCTGCAGTGGAGACTAAAAAAGGCCTGATCATGAAGAATGTTATTCCTAAACGCAGAAAAATATTTAAGCTTCTTTAAAATTTTCAACCCTTTCCTATTGTGCTAAAATTTTGCCAGTCAAGTATGAAGCTGTGTAAATATACATTTTTACTAGAATTATTGTCCAAGAATTCGTGGACAATAAACATTATCGTACACAATACGCATTATCTATACCAAAATCAATCAAATGTATACCGAAAATGGTGCAATATGTCACAGTGAGTGGCCACTATTGAAGATACAAATGTTCGACGATAATGAAATTGAAAGCCTCCAATTGCATTCTATTCGAACATTTGTCTTGTTGTGAACATATTACTTATTACTTTTGGCATTTGTTACGGAGATTAAGTATTGTAAAGTAAAGGACATACTCACAGAGTGAACCATGGATCATGATAGACACAGCCTCTGTATGAATTTGCGTGTCAATCTGAAGTCAAATTGACTTTATTCAGGATCGTCACTTTTAGTCCGTGTATGTCAATTTATTAGATCGGACATTCATTAGCTGCTTTAAAATATTTAAAAATACCGTTTTAAGCCGTAGAAACTTGTCGAAAAACGTTGGAGAAAGTAAGAAAAAAGTTTCATTCTGTTTATAAGTGAATTTCTTATTAAATGTTTGTATGAAAATTGGCACGCCAGGTTTTCATACAAATTGAAGGACTTTCTTTATCTTGTAGTATATACAGATCTGTGGACTAGTGATAATTAAATTTTGAACAAAAAAAAAACAACCTACTTTAATTTTTTTCAAGAGTTTCTTCCATATCTCCAAAGTTCTTTATCATATCTTCACCAAATTAAAATGGGACCAACTTGGTAGTAAAGGCTTACAAATAAAAATTGTCAAAATCGGTTCACAATTGGCGAATATATCATGTAACAAACATACAAAAAAAAACATAGTCGAATTGATAACCTCCTCCTTTTTTGAAGTCGGTTAGAAATAGATGTAAAGGGACAACTTTGGACATACAAATACAAGAGGACTGACCATCTTCATACTTTAAAGCGTAATTCAATTTTTAGTTTAATTGCTGTAGCTAGATGGAGCTACTAGTTCGAAAGAAAGTAGTTTCGTAGTGGTGCCGATTAATTTCGGAAAGATGGCGGTATGAGCGTACATTTTCTGCAAACAAACAAGGCATATCTGAGTTTTCGTGGATACCGTGAGCCTGAGTACCCAGCATCCTTCGTATGACTAGTGGACGAGATAGTAGCGACATCTAGAAATAAATACTGGATTAACTTTCTAGCAGAGCACGCTTTTTTCACGCACGTCTGTCAGTCCCCTCGTATTTATTCGTCCATAGTACAAGATAAGCATAACTTTATGAAAATTGTGACCTTAAAAGGATTGTATTTGTAACTACCTATTACACAAACAATCGGTAATACAGCACGATATCGTCTTTCCAAAGTAGGATAATTATAAATGCATGACGACTGGAAGAATATTTTTGGCCCATCAGTTAAATTATTAAAAAATATTGTACACGTATTTTTTCTTTTCTCTGAGAAACAAAAATAAAAGAGGATGCAGCGCATTTAAATTTCGCATGACGTCGCACGGCTACGTTTTTTACATAGCGATGACGTCACAAGTCCCTACTCTAAAACGTAAATGCTCTGTATATTTTTGAAATTTTACTTTTTTGGTAAACTGAAAAATATGGGTCCATTATTTTTGGATAACCTAGAAGATGGACCAATTAGAATAACACTTTTTGACCCTATCGTCACCCCATCAATCTCATTCGGTGTCTGGTTCACATCTGTGCAAACTAACCTTTATAGTTTTGAAAAATAGCCGTGGCCAGGGATCCGCTTTCAAACGGTCCAATTTGCTCTGGTATTCTTTTATCAAATGGCTGCAATTCGTTTCGCCAACTGCGGCGAGGTGAGTTATGCTTTGTTATTTATAACAGAAAATATCTGTTAAAAGTTTTTACTGCACAAAAAAATAACAAAACATGTTTATTTTTTGTAGTTCTGTTGTCTATCTGTATTTTTTGTGTGTCTGTACGCCAAAAATATATCTTACGGCACAGATATATTTTTGCGTAAAAAATATACAGGGTGTAATAAAATATACTGAAACTATTTAAAGGGTAAATTCAATCTATGTTACAGAACAACTTTCCCCAAGGAACATATAACGAAATTTGAAAAAAAAAATTTGGCCTCCCTTTTAAATTGACTGATCAGCAGCTGATCAGTCAACAAACTCAGATCAGCTGCTGATCCAAGTTTGTATGGAAAGCAAAAAAAAATTTTTCATATTTCGATTTAATTATGTTTCTTGGGGAAAGTTGTTAAGGCCGTACCTAAATTTTCCGGAGTCCAGTGCTGCCCCCATTTAAAATAAATCATTTTAAAGAAAATGGAGACATTACTCAAAATTTTACTACTACCAAGTCCTAGAAAACCCATCAAAGTATTTTATGAACTACTTGTTTACAGTTTATAATGTGAACGTTAAGCTTTACTACGCACAATTGCCAAAAGTGGCCGTTTTTCGCAAATGTGCGTAGTAAAGCTTAACGTTCTCACTTTAAACTGTAAACAGTAGTTCATTAAATACTTTGAACGGTTATCTAGGACTTGGTAGTAGCAAAATTTTACATGATGTCTCCGTTTGAAATGATTTATTTTAAATGGGGGCAGCACTGGACCCCGGAAAATTCAGGTACGGCCTTAAGTGTCATGGACTGAATTCAACTTTAAAACAGTTTGAGTATATTTTGTGAGACGTTACATGTTTGTTTATGAAAAACCAGGTAGGTACCTTTTTAACAATCAGCCAACATTTCGGAGTAAATTTCCACCATAGAGACGCAAGCTAGCCGCATCCCCCTATTAACATGATTCGCATTTTCACCCATTTCCTCGATCGACTATAACGATATGCGCGGAAAGAGAAGCAGCTGGTGCATTCAAAGTTTTTTTCTTTTCTTCCAGAGCAGCATGATTTTTTTATCATAACAACAACAACAATACATTATTTTAACAATACAGCTGTGCTAAAAACACATCAAACATCGTAGCTGTTCGTAGCAAGTTGTAGCGATTATGAATATTCGTAGCAACTTTGTAGCACCCGCTACGATATTCCGTAGCAGGGCTTCGTGATTGTTTTGTTTCCTTTGATTGCGCTCAATGAATTTATAAGTCGACTTAATAACTCGTTTGTTATTTAATTACCGTTTTAAAACCACAAACGAGGATGTTTACCCGTCTTTTACTAGTGTACAAATGCATCATTAGGCGGTGATCCCACTGCATGAGGTATCGTTGGAAGCGTCTTGGCTGTACGGTGATTATAGGCTATGTGACGTCACACTAAATTCAATATGGCGCCCTCTATAGGCCAAGAAGTAATGAACTCAAAAATAAAATAAATTCAATAATACCGTGTTTGGTATCAAATGAAAGGGCTTAATTTGCACATTACAAAAATACATGATTAGCTTATACACTCTGCTATGCTTGCATTAACTGGATAAACATACTTTTAACAAGAATTCACCCGTAGTCATTCTTACTTCTCCTTTTGTATATGGCAGTGAACCGCAGCTTTTGCTTAAGCGGCATAAGGAACTGCATATGACGGAGAATTGGAGATGAAAACTTGCTAGTAAGGTGGACAACAAATAGAGAGATATTGACTGAGAATATACAGGCTGACTTTTTAACCACCAGCCAAATTTTTGGAGCAAGTTCAGTCCATAATACTGAACTACTTTCTATAAAAACAATTAACGAAAAACTAAAATAAAAAATCGCCTTCCCATACAAATCAGCGCTCAGCCAAACTGATTTTGTATGGAAGGACGAAAATGTTTTATCGATTTTTAATAACTTTTTTTATAGAAAGTAGTTCAGTATCATGGACTGAACATGCTCCTAAAATTTGGCTGGTGTTTAAAAAGTCACCCTGTATAGACCCGCGATCTCAAACATAGGCCCCTGTTCTACTTTCGAATATATGGCTTACTGTCCGATGGAAAGTTATTTCTTTACACTTTGCCGTGTTCCTTGAATTATTCTTAATGTATTGTAAACACACACCAAATCATTTTTAATTATATTTACCATTTTTAGGGTTCCGTACAAAAAATGAAAAACCTGAACCCTTGGAGGATCACTCGTGCGTCTGTCTGTCCGTCCGTCTGTCACACCCAATTTTCTCCGAATCTACTGGACCGAATCAGTTGAAATTTGGTAGAATGTTGTAATCCTATGACCCAAACACATATGTGCAAAGTAAAAAAATATTTTTTAAAAATAAGGGTAATTTTCTGGGGACGAATTAGGAAATTTAAAAAAAAAGTTTTTCTATCCTTACTGTGTCAAATGAAAGGGCTCATTATGAGGATCTCAAATATATTTTTGTTATTATTGTGAAATAAATAGTTTTGATTTTATTCATGAAAGAAGACGAAAATTGACCATTCCCCTGATCTCCGAAACAACTGAGCCTAAAATTTTGAAAAAATTAAAAATACAGTTAATTGCTTGTATATAACGGGAAAACCTATAAGAATTCAATCAATTGTACGGAACCCTCTACACGCGAGTTTAACTCGCACTTGGCCGGTTTATTTCTTATGGTTTTCGCTTATCTGTCGAAAGTACTAGCGGTATATGAGTAAGAGCTAGCAAGCGACTAAGTGAGGTTTATGGAGATAGCTACAATTGAACGGGACAAAACGGTGATGTATGGTATCTTCTCTTGTTTTACATAATTGTTCTTTGCATAATACTCACTTTGGGATGATCCCGCACTGGTACTACCACCCTCACGCACACTTTGACGGGTTTATCTCGCGTGATGTCCAGCATCCTTCGTTCACCTCGCCATTCACCTGTAACAAGGAAAATTAGCTTTTAGGGTCTTGATCATTATGTAGATTTTTTGTGGTCTTAATTGAGAAAAGGGAAACAGGCCTTTTTACCCGACTGTGCCAGAAGAAGGGTTATGTTTTTCGAGTGGATGTATGTATATTTGTATGGCACTGTTACATATAGCTTTTTATTAGACTAGCCCTGTCCACACCGCTGAGTCAGCGTCGTGGCAGCAGTTATGCTGACGAGCCGTCATGAGAGGGGCAGGACTCCAGTCAGTCCTCAACCAGCCTTCTTACATAGAAGTTGCTCCAACTCCTTTTAAATCTACTAAATTCTATTTTCTAAATCAGTGTAGTGAAATTCAGTGGTCCCAAAATATAATTTTTAATTCTTATAAAAAAAATAGCTTTATAAAGCGTGCCCATACAAATATACATCAATCTATTAAGTCATCAAGCCTTTTAGGCTATAGCCTTATTAAGATTTAAGCTTGAGCATGATTTAAGCTATTCAAAACCTTACGATTGAGGTACTAAAATAAAGACTTTTTTATATAAGGATTACAAAAATATATGCAACTTATTTATTTATTTTTATTTATTTACAAAATTCATGTACACAACATACAAACAGAGGAACAAACGAAGTAAAAAAATATAGTACATAAGTACTGCTTATTTCATAAGAAATCTCTTCCAGCAGACCCAGAAGAGGAAAATTGAAGAAAACAGGTAGTAGGCGTGTACAAAATAGACTAAAGTTACAAGAATACTAAGTACTTATCCAAAATAAATTTCAACTTATATGTTTAAATGTTATTTAGAATGTGAAATGCTGAGAAACCTCGTTCATCAGAGCGTGTTCGCGGTTGAATTCTACGCATATGATATGATATGAAAAAACCACTTTACATAGAAAATATTAAGTTTAATTTAAAAAAGTTACTTTCTAGAAAATATTGATAAATTAACCTTTAACTTTTGACGTGATTACCCAGCAAAAGTATTACCTACTTTGTTTTATATAGGATAGGTTTGGCAGAAGATTTTTAAAACTTTTCAGTAAGTAAGAGGATATATAGTAAGTTTAAATTTTTGTATGTAAACTTGTTAGGTATTTCATTACAAACTTTAGTGGTTTATAGAAATGCCATGCAAATATTCTGTTGTACATAATTGTAATACGATAGTAAAATAAAATAAAAAAATAATAAGATGTTTAAAAAACTTAAAAATACAGTTTTGTTAATTTTTAAAAAGTAATGTTTTCTTTATCATTAAAATTGGATCATTAATATTTTAGTTACTTTCCCTTCAGGTGAATTTCAAATTTTGTATCTTTTTATGCCTTGAAGATTTTAATATTTTGTGCAGACATATCCATGATTTTGAAAAAAAAAGAACACATTTCATATAAAAAATATTTTTGGGTCTACGACATCTGATATACATAATTTTACTTACCTAGTACTTACTAGTACAATATTAACTCTTTTTTTTTATTAGAGATTTGAGTGCGTTTGACCTCTATCTAGCCTGATGGGAAGCTTATGGTAATATATAAAATACCTCTGCAGTGTAACAAATCTAATAAAACCTATATAATTTTATAATTTCCGAAAACCAAAACCATCAATAAAAATTCGATACGACATTATTTGCACCTCAAATCCCGCCATACCCGCGTCTGACAGCGGCCATATTTAATTCTCGTTTGACAGCTGTCATTTTATCTTGATTTCGCGCCCTATTCGCGTCCTCTGACCAAGTTGTAATTCGTCACGAGGCCATCGCTTTGGGAAAATATATTTATTTTTTTGTTCAACAAAATATTTCTTTTTCTGGCATTCTGAAACTTTTTATTGACTGCCAGTTGGGATTGTGCGGATGACTTTGATTTATTGATGTTATTTTTAAATATAGAAGTAGAACAAAAGTTATAAAAATCAGTGATGGAAACTGCCAGGTTCTAGTGTGTGTACCTAAAAATGAGTTTAGGTTTTCTTAATTAACTTACGATTTGGTAATCAAAACAGATTCTGTTAGAGTAAGTAGAGAGAAAGGAGAATAGGAATGTGGACTGGGTCCGAAAAAATGTATTTTTTTAAATCTGACAGATTAAATAAAATACAATTTTTCGGTTCGATTATCTATAAATAATGAACCCATATTTTTCGTGTCGAAGTTTCGGAGTGGGGGTGATTAGATAGATAGATAGATAAAATGTTTATCTGAAAGATCAACACACAGTTTACAGACTTCATAAAAAAATAACATATCAACTAAAATATAAAATTAATATGTGCCATGACCCTCCAAATTGGCCTCCAACTCAGCATATGCTGGTGTTACGTAAACGCAGCACCAGCGCTGGTCTTCCGTTGGAGCCATGTTACAATAGTGCCTTCACGGACACTCGCACATTTCATTGTCACAACAAATCTGCCTGCACGTATGGTGGCAAAAAGAAAAAGAAAATGTTTATGGCACTGACAGCTGTCACTGTCACACACACACAGTCAGTGGACAGTGACGGCTTGATGACAGAAAATGATAAAATTGTTATGGATGAACTAAACTAAAATAATACATAACTAATCCTTTAAAGTAAACCTAATTTGTGCTGTAATCTAACCTAATTTGCAATACATTTTCGCAAGTGACAAAATGACATAAAAAAAAAGAAAGATAACATCTAACATTATTTCATAAGTACTAGGTTAGGTAAAAACCCAACGCTTCTAGGTATGTCAAAACCACAGGTCAAAACTAAACATTCTACTTTACGTCAGTGGAAAAAATCAAACAGTGAGGATATAATCTCATAGTCGAAAGTATTCAAGAAAGAACTAGGAAAAAAAATAGGTACCTAACAAGAATCATATACATACACTTCACCTCGTTGACCAATCTATATGCTCAAAACAGCCAAACATGCTTATAGCCCAACATTTTACCTACCACGAGCTTCCGGATCAGATGTATTATAAGTACTTAGTTATTATGGAAGGATAAGTGATTACCAACAAGTGATTGACGTCACCGTCAAGTGAAATCGTACTTGATCGTGACGTCATGCGGAATTTAAATGCGCTTTATTTTTGTAATTACCTACTTTTTAATCAGAAAAAGGAAATACACATACAATATTTTTTAATAATCTACCTGATGAGCTGAAAATATTTTTTTTAGCCACATCCGTAATAAGAAGGGTCCGCATCCCCTATGATATAATTGCTTAAGATTTTCGCACATTCCCTAGATTTGCTTATACTCGAATGATCTTGAGAAGAAAAATAAATAAAAAAAACCTGAACCCGTCAAAATGTACCGTCTTAACCACCATCTGGGTCGGGGTATACGGAAAAATTCTGGACTACTGCCAGAAGAAAAGTTCTGGATAATGGGCAATAAAATGGTCATGGTACTTAGTGATAACGTGTCTTGGATGTTCTTTACTGTTGCTTTAGAGTTTAGATATAAGGCAAATGCTTAATGTAAACACATTTAAACCGGTCAAGTGCGTTGGACTCATTCATGAAGGGTTCCGTACCTCCGTAGAATGTTTTGAAACGCTGAAAAAGCACGTTTCTTGTATGACGACCTCCTTTATTTTTTATTTTTATCTTATTTTTAGTATTTGTTGTTATAGTGGCCACAGTGATACATAATCGGTGAAAATTTCAAGTGTCTCGCTATTACGGTTCACGAGATAGAGCCCTGTGGCAGACGGACAGAGTCTCAGTAATAGGGTCCCGTTGGCACCCTTTGGGTACGAAACCCTAAAAAATTATTAAAAATTTTATTTATTTTATCATTATCATGTTTAACTTTTATCTGTCCCGAGCGCGGTTTTGTTTTATCTTTAGCGCTTATTCAGCACCTCAGCCAGTCCCCTCCCCCCCCCCCCCCTCTGGTCGGCATGGTCTAGGACATTGGTCAAATGGAAAAAAATAATCCCAAACAAAAAAATAGAATAAAAAAAACAAACTACATTCAAAATCAAAGGCAACGAAAACTCATGCATAAAACGCTATGAATTGCCGGAGTCCGGGAACGGATGCAGCGAATTTAAAATGAATATAAATTAGTAGATACTCGTATTCCGCACTTTGAAAGTCAAATCTTGACATAGTTTTTTAAAGCTGGAAACCGAAACCGCGTGGAAATGAAGGCGGAACGAAACGAAGCCTCTTGTATATTTTGAAATTACAACATCTAGCTTAAACCTTATTTCAAGTGTTCTGTTTTGAATTAGAGTTAGTTGGTTAAAATTTCTATTACTCCATATTTATGTAAGGTGGTCGTTATACAAGAAAACTGCTTTTTCAGCGTTTTAAAACATTGGGAGGTACGGAACTCTTCATGTACGAGTCCGACTCGCACTTGCCCGGTTTTTTCTGGCCAGTGGCATTTTACGTATACGAAGCGGGCGTAAATTACAACTTCATCTTGTGCTGGGGATATAAAAAAAAATTGTTGATGCATTAACAGGGGTCAAAAGGACACTCCACTCCGGTTCAAGCCAGTCAAACCAGCGTGCGGGTCTCGGGTCGTTAGATAAGCGAACTCTAGGAAAGTTTTAACTAAATGTACATCAGATATGATCTGAGCCATGGGGGCGTATATCTGATTGAAGACAGAAGGCTTTATTTCATCCAAATTGTTTGAAGTGTTAGTAAATCTTTTGTGCTTTGTTGAGTTTAAGTTCTCTAATTAAATCTTCAAATAATAATATAATCTGTAAATTACTGACGTGAACGTCACTGCCGCTAAGTAAAAATGGGACTGGGCAGGACAAGTCAGCCGCATGCCGACCGAACTATGGGCCAGAAGCCTAACTTTGTGGACTCCAAATAATGGACGCCGGCGTCCTGGAAAACCGCGACGACCTAGACGCCTACTCACCAGACTGGCAGGCAAAAGCGCAAGATAGAGAGGAATGGAGAGCTGAGATGGAGGCATTGCCCAACAATGGGATCTAATGGGCTCTAAATAATAATAATAATTGAATCTTCATGAATGTTTATCTTCCTGCAGTATCGTAAAAGCCGTAAAAATCGAGGAAATGGGCGAGAACCTAATTCATGTTGGTAATGTGGCTAGCAATTTATCACTAAATTAAGGATTCCCTTTTTAACCGACTTTTAAAAAAGGTGGTGATCAATTCGTCGGAATCTTTTTTAAATGTATGTTCCTCGATTACTCAATAATGCCTGTCCCAATATGGAAAATTATAATATATAAAAAATATTTTTTATTTGAAAGGGTGTATAAGGCTTTCCAGGTGGTCCCAAAGAAATTTTATTAAATACTTTTGTTGAAGTTGAGTTGGAAAAAATCAAGTCCGATGACATACGTCATCTTAGTCACAGGCCGGAATCTCCTTAGGAGATTCCCTTCTGTTTACTCTTACTGTATTCTGTGTCTTAGTATACAATTGTTTGAATATTTAGCTTTTATGGTAATGATTTCTAGTTTTGAATTTTTTTTAAATAATTATCAACATTGCCTACCATCACGCTAAAAGTGACCTTTGAGTCCTACGTCCTAAGGCTCTGTCTACCTGTTAGGTTTAATAAAACGTGATTTTTAAGTTTTAGGTTGAGATGGCGTCTTGTGTTTTAGGAAAAACAAAACCACTATATCATGAACTCTTATTCGCCCCTTTGTCACCTGTCTAACTTGTAAAGACAAGGCGTGAATCTACATTCAGAACAGACGTCACAACTAATCAGCTAATAAACCCGGAAACTACTAAGACGTGGTAATCCTCGAAACATAAAGTAAACTCGGGAACAATACTCCCAACATGAAATAATAATTTTAGTCTGGCGATCCACCAAATTTAAGGCTTGCTGTTAATGCTAGAAGCTTGACTGATTATTATAGTTATGTAAAAATATGTATTATTTTATAATGTAAGCACTGTAAACTGTAATGTTATCAACACTATTGCAAATCGGACCTTTCCTTGAAATAAATACCTACAGCCACGCGTGCGCTAGGGCTGCCGCCTACGGTATTTAATTTCATCTACCTACTTGACTTTCTTTCTTGTTTTTCTTATTACTACCATAATCAATTTATAATGATATTTGGTCTATTTTAATGAATAAATGTAAGTATCTAAGTACATTAGCAATTAAATATGTATCCTAGGAAACTACAACCAACAAGTTTTTTTTTTATCGTGAGCGTAGGTAAGATACTCGTAGGTCACTCGTAGGTCACAATGTTAGTAGGTAATTGCAGTTATTTCAAACACAATAATATGAAAAATCGCACGTTTACTGCTTACAAAACCATCACACATTCGTTCGTCTCTGCGGCGCATCCCTATATTATTGTCTACCGAGTCACGGACCGAGCGTGTACCGAATTTCGAGGCGCGTAGGTATGGTATGATTCAAGTTCCGACCGTTTGAATGATGACAGAATACTGTTAGATAAAATTGCCGTGCTGTAGGTATATTATGTAGATTTCTATTTTGCACGGTCATCGGCATCCTTGGATGACCATTGACATGCATATTTGAAGATGGAAAGCGCACCCCAGACTCCAAAACAGCACAAGGATCTAAAAGGGCTAAGATGAGAAAAAGATCTATATATACTCGTATCTTCACGAATGTTAGCACATTTTGATTCCTTTTTCCACCTTCTCGCTCACCATCACGCCAAAAGCCTTTGGGTCTGGCGACCCTGGGCTCTACTAAAGCCGCAAGACTCAACCGCCCGTTTTATTTTCTTATCAGTACAAAATAATTGATTAATAATAGACAGGAAACCCTATCCTCCCTATGTATAAAGGTACCAATAGAAAAAAATATCTTAGTATCGCATAGCTTAGGAAGGAAACCAATCTTTCCCGCCGGTTTGGTCAAGCCACTAATCTGACGGTGGACGGCCGTCAAAGTTTGGAACTCTCAATAGAAAGCAAAAGGCACTCTAAAACCATGACAATAGACGTGAGTTCACAATGGCACTGCTTTGCAGTTTAGAATAGAATCAATAGGGTTGGGTTGGGCTATGACTTAGTAATAGCATACAAGAACAAATACTAGAAGACCGACAACTCCATACAAAAGAACGCGAACTCCAACTCACCCGTTAGCCATACAAAGGATGCTGGGTTCTTAGGCTGACGGTATCCACGAAAAATCAGAGATGGCGCTTGTTTGTTCGTAGCAAATAAACGTTTATACCGCCATCTTTCGGAAATTAAGCGGCACCACTACGAAACTACTTTCTTTTGAACTAGTAGCTCCATCTAGCTACAAAATTTAAACTAAAAACCGAATTACGCTTCAAGGTAAAAATATGTAGATAGGAACTGTCTTGAGCTATTTATACAAAATGGAGACAAAGATGAATTAGGACTACGAATAATAAATTCTCTAGAATTGTAATGCTCCTACATTCACCGCTTCGATTCTGATTCCATTTACGCAAACAAACTAACAGTAACAACAACGCAACATTTAAACACACACATAGACAAATATGCATGTGATTGGTCGCGACAAGGTCACGCTTCGTCGTCGGGTGGGGGCGGTCACCGCAACGAGCGGTGAGGTACAACTAGTGATGTGCCATTCCCGTACCCCAGATTCCCAGGAACGTTCCCGGAAATGTTCCCTAAAAATGGAAATGTCAGGGAAAGTTGTAATTTTATTTATCAGACATATTTTTTTTCACTGTAAATATATTTCACTAACGTCAATGCATCACTTGATATGGTTATAATACAAATACATATATCCAATATTCCGTTACATTCCCTAGAAATACGGGAACGTTCCCTCGGAAAGTTTCCAAATTCCTGGGAATTTGGAACGTTCCCGGGGAATTCGGAAACGTTCCCGGGAACGGCACATCATTAGGTACAACGCGTGGCTCAGGTACATTTTGCATAACACTTTCCACAGATGTCAAGTATGGATTATTAAAATGTTTATGAAAGGTGAGTCCTGTGTTTTTCATGACTTTATGGCTTCTACACTACTTCACGGCACATGACGGCATTTTTAATGAATCAATTATCGCAAAAACACAGCAATATTCTCAAAGGAAACTTTTGCGACGCAACCGCACGACTCGAGTGTCACAGCGAACTGTCGCGCCGCGCAGTTCATATTTTAAGCCCCGCCCGCCCCGGTACATGTCACGTGGAATGATTTAAGGATTATTTACGCTGCTAGGGATTATTATTCGTAGAATTAGGAGAATCTATTTGCCACGCTGCGCTGTAGGTTCGAATACGTATAAAAAATACTAGTAAATCATTCGCTGTGAGTGACACCCTACATTTTCTCAGCATTTGTTTGAGTTACCAACTCCGCGGTCAATCCACACAAGTTTCAGCTGATCTCAGCCAGTAGGTAAATAACTTTGTTTCGTTTATTTTGCACAATTCCACGAGTTTGGTGTTAGTTGGTTAAATACTATTAATTTTTGAATATTTTAATTTTTAAAGGTTTTGGCTGTGGTCCTACTACCAAACCATACTTTTGAATAAGTGTTAGTTGTAGTTGTTGTTGTTGTTGTTAGTTAACTTGGTAGAGTTATACTCGTACTTACTTAATTTGTGGAACCTTGCCCTGTCCCGGCGCAGTCAGGGGAGTTCCCACTTAGAAGATAGGAGGTGGAGTGGAGAACAGAGACTCAGCGACACCGATACATATATTGTACTGACATTTTAATTCAAAATTTTTCAATTTGAAATATCTTTATTATCATAGGATATTTATAATATCTTTTAATAATAGTCACTTTGTTTTGTTTTGCACAAATGTTGACGTCAAATCGTTACTTACAGCTAAGTTTATGCCGCTTCCTGAGCGCAAGTGCAGAAGAAGCGGCAACAAACTGCACTGCACGTTTTCTCCAAAGACGTAAACAACACTTAGTACAAAAGTTACAATTACACCATAAATAATATTTATTCATATAGCAGATATTATAATAAGTAGTCGTTCTGGATGTCTTTCCAGGATAAGAAATGATGGTGGAATGAGTAAAAATGAAGAGGGGTGTGTAAATGATTCGAAAATGGAATGATACGAAACTTGAAATGAAATAAAGAATGAAAAGCGGGCAGGAAGAGATGAAAATGAGGTTAAAACATGATCTATGATGCAGCATCGTTACAAATTGTCAACCTTTAGTGCAATATTTTTACTATTGTTTCTCAAAATCTCAAAGACCGCACAGGATTTCCAGCTTAACAGGAAATATTGTCATTTTTATTTTAAAACGCTTTCCTCAAAAATAATTGTATTTTCACTATAAAATGTTTCCAGGTAGACACAAACTAAAACTTCCTACGGCGGTAGTTAAAACCGCAGCAGTTAACTGCCGCGATCCAGTTGGAAGCAGTTCAATCGAGTTAGCGCCGGACAGTGGGGTCGGACTTGGATAGAAAAGTTTGTTGATCGTAATGGAATTTAGAACTGGCAAAATACGGGGATAAATGGGAGTTTCTAGGATCGAATCCAGCACCAACTCGCCAATTAACAATTTACAAACAAAAAGCAACAATGTCCGGATCGCACCGGTGTTGACCGCCGGGAACCGGTTTGTACCGGTCCGCGTCTATTAGCCAGTGTTTGTTAGGACTAAGTATTTGAAGAGTAACTAGTGACAAGCCACTAGTTACAATTCTATATTTTCAACTATTAGTAGGTATACTATATTATAATAATTTATTGACCGAACGAGCAAAGCGTCTTT
Source organism: Acrobasis repandana (assembly GCA_963576875.1). Lineage (NCBI taxonomy): Eukaryota > Metazoa > Arthropoda > Insecta > Lepidoptera > Pyralidae > Acrobasis > Acrobasis repandana. The sequence goes on from OY756238.1 coordinate 10,764,541, forward strand.
CGAGATTGACCAAAAATGATTTTGTCCGTCTGTCTGTTCTCGCCTACAGTCGCTTTTTAGGGTTCCGTACCCAAAGGGTGCAAACGGGACCCTATTACTGAGACTCCGCTGTCTGTCCGTCTGTCACAGGGCTCTATCTCTTGAACCGTAATAGCTAGACACTTGAAATTTTCACCGATTATGTATTACTGTGGCCGCTATAACAACAAATACTAAAAATAAAAAATGGTTAAAAATTAAAGGGGGTCGTCATACAAGAAACGTGTTTTTTTCAGCGTTTTTAACTTGATCTTTATAATGGCATTAACTAGATACGTAAAATTTTCACCAATTATGTATTACTATGACCACAATAACAACAAATACTAAAAATAAAATAAAGCTAAAATTAAAGGGGGTCTTCATACAAGAAACGTGTTTCTTCAGCGTTTTAAAACATTTTACGGTGTTACGGAACCCTTCATGTACGAGTCCGACTCGCACTTGCCTGTTTATTTCAACCGATTTTGACGAAAATTGGCAAACGATTTCCTTGATTTATTAAAACTTTTTAGACGGTCGCGATTCCCCGCGATTTTTTATTGGGGGAGAAATAGAATGGAAAATGGGGGAATTGTTGCATATTATTAAATTAAAGCAATAGTTGACTTGCATGGTCTAAACGAGACGTTAACCATACAAATCCATACATACAATTTATTGCTTCAATTAAATTGTATGTAACAGACAAACTTGCACTGTTGGCCTTAAATCACAGATTTAATATAAGTACTATATACTCGTAACATATAGAACTCTCGCGTCCACAGACTCGCAGCGTCCCCCGCAATATGGCGTCCCTGTAGCCTGCACCTCTCTGTTCTCGGCGGCGTTTGATGATTTTGAACACTCTTGGTATAATTAGATATTGTACTCTCTTTCTGTGATTGCCCAAGACTACGTCACGAATGTCACGAAAATTAATACCATTCTTCTTTTCAGTAAATTTAGGGACTTTCTTAAGGCGAAGATATAGGCAAATGACCATGAAGTGGCGCCCTCATTTGAAATAAATTGTTAACTCGTAAATATGGAGATAATTTCCATATTACTCTTCGTCATGCACTAGATAGCCCTTTAAATTATTTTATAAACCACCGTTGAAAGTATTTACATTAGTCCGTCTAGCTTTAAAACTTGCCTCCGCCAAAAGTGGTCACGGCAAGTTTTAAAGCTAGACGGATCACCAATAATAGTTTTAACGGCAGTTCATAAAATAATTTAAAGGGCTGTCTAGTGCATGACGTAGAGAAATATGGAAATTATCACCATATTTACGAGTTAACAATTTATTTCACACTTCAAGGCCATTTGCCTATATCTTCGCCTTAATTAGTTAATAAATGTAAAATAAAATACTAAGTAACTTAACTATTGCTTATACAACGTGTAACAAAAAGGGGGTATCAACCCAAAATGGAGTTAACTTACTAACCAATGTGAACAACTTTTACAAAATTAAATACCTACTGTGCCAAAATATATGGAGCTGTAGATTTTTTTTTGCGATTTTAGGGATGGTCTCATAGTAAAAGTTGTTCACATTGGTTAGTTAGTAAGTTAACTCCCTTTCGGGTTGATACCCCCTTGTTGTTACATGTTGTATAGTGACGTACTCACGGCAAGGGTGTGCACGGATGTTTAGTTTCGTTTGTAGTAGTAGTAGGTATAAATGTTACTGCAGTATGTATGAAGCGCCACACCTGTGCCACGCTTAAACTTCAAAATGTGGTAAATAGCAAAAGTAAAATTAAATACATAAATTATAGTTTTCACGAGCGTGTTGCATTTTTTTTCGTAGTTCCTTTTCCGTTGTTAGCACCTACGTAGCGCAGATAAAAAATATTTGTCCACCATTTTTCAGTTTACTCTGAAATTTTCGCGCAAATATTTTCGTTTCCCGCTGAGTGGGTGAAACTTTACCTCTTGAAATAAGGCACAATTAACAGAAATATACGACTATAGTCGTGTGGTTCCTAGTAAAGTAGAATATGACCACTCCAAGTATTCCCGCAAGTCTATGTTTCATAGTGACAGATTCGCCCAATCGTCCTCCCGGCAAATTGTCCACTGAATTGACTTTCGCATTGGCGTGAAATATTGGACGGCGGTCGATCAATTGTTTGTTTGATAGATACTGTTTTATGGCGTTCTGGTGGAATGTGAAAAGTTTGGTCATAATTTAGGATTCGAGAATATTTTGTGTGTTCCCGGCAGAGTAGAATAGGACTACTCCAAGTCCTGTGGATGTCGTAGAAGGCGACTTAGGAAACAAAAGCTAAACAAAGCTTTTAAACATCAATGAGACCTCTCCAACTCGTCTTGCCAGCGTGGAGAGTGTAGGCCAAATCCTCTGACTGCTCTGGCTAATATATGGCTCTGGTAGTACAGAGAGGGTCGTACTCCTGCAGTGGAGACTAAAAAGACCTGATGATGATGAACAGAAATAATATTTAATTTTCAATTCTGTTATGCTAAGTGGAGTTACAGGTTACATTCCCAAAAATATTATTCTGCACCGATAAAACTGTTCAAAATGTATATATTTTCGTTAAAATTGAAGTTCGTTTCGTCGATTCGCTGAGATCATTTGAAATGAAATTTTAAAAGGCAAAAGGGAATGTAATATTTTTATGGAAATAAGTTTCTGTGGATTTATTTAAGCACATATAATATCCGCATAGTAATTAAGTGCCGGGATTCAAGCCGTGTAATTTAATGGCTAAAAACTGCATGAAACTGTCTGTTAATGTCGTAATCCCTAATGGGGCAGACAGAGCATTTTGGGTCTTGTGGCTCTAACCAGATAGAGCCCAGGGCCACAAGACCCAAAGGCCACTTTAGCGTAAATAGTGGTTGCTAGCTGCATCCCTTAACATGATTCGCATTTTCGTCCATTCCTTCGATCAGCTTTTACGATTTGCGCAGGATTCAAAGTTTTTTCTTTTCTCCCAGATCGGCATAGAAGAGCTCTTTTCATCCAGACCATCATGTAGGAGTAAGCGAGCAAAACAGAGTTAATAGAGTATTTTGAAAAAAAAAGACAAAAAATTTTTGCTTTTGCTTTGTACATTATATAGTATTACTTGGTGCCGTGTGATTCCCGGCAGAGTAGAATAGGACCACTCCAAGACTTCCCGTGGATGTCGTAGAAGGCGACGAAACACAAGTTAAACAAAGCATTTAAACATCAATGAGACCTCTTCAAGCCGTCTGGCCAGCGTAGAGTGTAGGCCGAGTCCTCTGACTACAAAGGCCTTATTATGAATAAACATTTTTTTTCATGATCACAGTTAGGTAAATGTTGTAATACATTTATGTAAGTATTGTAAATAAATTGAAAGCAAGCTACTTGAATGAAGGGCATATATAATTCAGAGATGAATGAACGTCGCTTACCTCTTAATTAAAAGCAAAGTACATGTAAGATTAATGACAAAATGAATTGGGAATGATTGAAAGTAATTACAACAGGTAGTGATGGCACCAGTAATCGACAAGCATCAATAACACACTTTTAAAAAGAAGAAAATCAAGAAATAAGGGTTCTATATTTTTCTGGACTTGGTAACACCAATTTATTAAGGTAATCGTTAAGAAGGTTAATTAAAATTTTGGTTGTTTACAAATCAATGCTAGATTTTAAAAACCTTAGGAACTATCCTTGATAGTGTTGGTCGCGATTGACAATATTAACTATTGCTCTCAGTTCAAAACCGTATTAAAATAAATAAACGGGCAAGTGCGAGTCGGACTCGTACATGAAGGGTTCCGTACCTTCGGTACAATGTTTTAAAGCGCTGAAGAAACACTGTTCTTGTATGACGAACCCCTTTAATTTTGAACTTTGTCTAATTTTTAGTATTTGTTATTATAGCGGCTATAGTAATACATAATCGGTGAAAATTTCAAGCACCTAGTTAATGCCATTATAAAGATCTAGTAAAAAACGCTGAAGAAACACGTTTTTTGTATGACGACCCCCTTTAGTTTTAAACTTTTTTTACTTTTAGTATTTGTTGTTATAGCGGCCACAGTAATACATAATCGGTGAAAATTTCAAGTGTCTAACTGTTACGGTTTAAGAGATAGAGCCCTGTGACAGACGGACAGACAGACGGACAGACAGACGGACAGACAGACGAACAGACAGACGGACAGACAGACGGACAGACAGACGGACAGACAGACGGACAGACAGACGGACAGACAGACGGACAGACAGACGGACAGACAGACGGACAGACAGACGGACAGACAGACGGACAGACAGACGGACAGACAGACGGACAGACAGACGGACAGACAGACGGACAGACAGACGGACAGACAGACGGACAGACAGACGGACAGACAGACGGACAGACAGACGGACAGACAGACGGACAGACAGACGGACAGACAGACTTGAGAAGCACACTAAGAACTTCATTATACAGGGTTAACAAAAAGTCGTTAACCGACAACATTTTTGGACCAAGTTCAGTCCGTGACACTTAACTTCTTTCTATAAAAAAAAGGTACTAAATCGATAAAAAAGAGAGAGATGCTAATAAAGCAGAGACGTTTCCTTTTACCAACTAAATTCGGTATGTATAGTGGCATCCAACGTAAATTAATTCATTAAGCCATCTATGGTAGTAACCACTCCGAAAGTTATTACCCTTAATTTATTGTTCCCGTTGTACTCTTCTGACATTTTACAACTTTTCATCTTTTCTTAGAATTCTAAAACTCTTCTGGCAATATGATATAAAAATATAAGAGAAATAACTCTAGTCAAGCTAATAAGTAAGAGAGCTTATCGAGGTGGTTGTAATTAAATTACATTACTATTTGGAGCCTACTAGATCCCATTGTTGAGCAAAGGCTCTAGGAATAAATTAAAATTAAAACGTAATTAAAATTGTTAAAATGCAGGTCCCTTGGCCCTGTAAAGGGGAGCCAAGGTCGTTAAATATAAGGTTTGTATAAGTTGTATATAAAGTCGACTTAAAACACAAAAATAAAATATAAAATAATAAAAATTTTCCGACACCCTCCAAAAAGTTAATATACCTAACGAATAAAGGGTGGGTGGTCACTCGAATTTTTTAAAAACAACTTTTTAAAACAAAAAATACAAAAAAATTGAACTACTACATTGTACTACTACTACTAACTTCTACTACGTGCATTACTTTTGATTCCATTTAACAACAAAGTTGGGTGTGTATAGTGGCAATAAACGAAAATCAATATATGCCATCTAATGGTAAATAAGAAAAATAGTAAGAAAGTTATTCCCCTTAATTTAATCGTCTGATTTTACAAGATTCAGAGAATTCTACTGAAGATATGATATGAAAATACGAGAGAGATAGCTCGAGGCAAGCTAATAAAGCAGAGACGTTTATCCAGACGGTAATTGTAATTAAAAACGCTGCCATGCGTTCTCTGGAGAACACTTATAAATTGTAAAACTTCAAAGACGTCTCGCAGCAGAGCGTGAACCAGGATACGGTACGATACGCTCGGAAAAGTGTAGTCTGAGGCATAAGAGGTAGCGATAACTTCTTCTCAGATTGCATCCTTAGCTTTACGAAAATTTGTTAAGTGATTTTAAATAAAGGATGACTGAAAATGTACAGAATGTAAATAAATGTAACGAATAGAGATGTGGTACTGTGGAGAAGAAAACAGTAAATAAGCCAAGATAGAGTAAGCAATGAGGAGGTGCTAGAAAGAGTAGAAGAAATATGGACATCTAATGACAATCTCTTCAAAATAATAGTAGAAGGAAAAATAAAAGGTAGACCAGGAAAAGGCAGACCGACCAGGATTTTAAAAAGACAGCAGAAGAGAGGAACTGAGCCATCTCCACTTTACTCAACCGACAAGAGCAACAAATGTACCGTCGACACAAGAGGTAGAGGGCTACCACTGTGATAATTATACAGGCTGACTTTTTATAGAAAGTAGTTTAGTATCATGGACTGAACTTGCTCCAAAAATTTAGGAGTTGGATAAAAAGTCAGCCTGTATTAGATATTTCCGAGTCTTGGATGTCCTAGTTATTACCAAAATTCTTCAGGCTTACTCTTTAAAAAATCTTATGAGACGTTCCGATCTATCCAGCGTATTTCCAATATTATCCGCAAGCACTAGCCGCCAGGCATCAAAAGTTTCTTAGCAGTTTCTATTCTACTGCTGCTTATTTTTCAACATGGGAACTACGCTACGATAACTTCAACAAACTCCTATCGCTTATAACTTGCCCAGTTGTCCATGCTGCGAACATAAATGTCACTCGGGCAAGTCCAACAGGGAAGAAAAGGGAAAAGAAAAAGTATTTATTAGAAAGAATTCTCCGGTATTTTCCCAGCAAGTGCTCGCAAGACCAGAACTAAGTATTATTGACCAAGAGTTTCTTATTTTAACCTTATTTTATAACATAATAGCCCAGTTAATTAAAAATGTCACGCTTATTTTCTTAGTTTTTTTTTAATAAACAGTTTGCATTTGAGTTGTGGTTTCTGGAAGTCGCAAATAGATTATGAATCTTTGTTTGCACGGAGAGTACGCAAGATGAGGAGTATGGCCAGGGTTCCACTCAAGATGAGCGGGTTTATGGTGTGTTCTGATAGCTAACGATGTGTTTCATTATTTTAGTTCGTAGTATTAGTTAATCTAAGTTTTATTATCTACTTAGTTTTAATTTAATTTAAATTTTAATATTTTACTTCCCTAGACTCCATGTGGTTACGTATTTAAATAAATGTAAACAACCTTGACATGTCTTTTTTTTTAATATACACTTTACACATTACACATTACAAATTTAATTATGTAATTTATAATATATAAAATAATTAATTTGTAATTGGCAAAGGTTACTCACAATTGGTCACATTTATTAAAATACTTTACCTAATGGAGTATGTAAATATAAAAGCACTAATAAATATACTTATTTAATTCTTGTGGTAACACATTAACAACTTTGTAACTAAAGTTTTGCCGCCACCGTCTGACCGCGTCCCAAATAATTGAAACTGCACAAAATATACTGTAGTTTCCCCGAAATAGATTTGTGGCAATTTGGACACCATCCAACTGCATTTTGCATGATGGTTTGGACTTCTGTGCAAATGAAAAAATGTACAGATAACAATACATACATACTTTCATGCCTTTAGGCTTATCGCGCACTGCCTTGCGGTGAACGTGACTACGTTTATTCTACCGTACGGTAGAATAAACGCAGTGACAGGTCTGCGGACTGCCGCGAAAAAAACACATGTTTTGCCATTTGAACTCCAGCTGTCAGGGTACGATAATCCTTTATTTAGCTTGAAATTTGAGTGTGTATTACTATGGCCGCTATTAAAAACAAATAATACAAATAAATTAAAAAAAAATTAAAATTAAAGGCCCTTTTCAAAAATCTGGTTTGCTCGATCTTAATAAGATATCGTAATGTGGTACGGAACCCTTCGTGTGCCAGTCTGACTCACACTTGCCCGGTTTTTAAGATACACACTCAATAATAAAAATAATTAATAATTAAATAAACAGAATTTAAAATACAAACGAAATAAAGAATAACTGAAGGAAACATAATAAGTTATCTATAGTTTAACTAGTTATATTAATTTGCAGCGGGAGGCCACGATTACTTTAACGCATGCGTTTATTTCACCGCAATGTGCGAACTTCTATGACACTTCATACTTTACAGATTAGGTAGGTATGCGTTAAACGTAAGGCAGTGCGCGCTAGGCCTTATTCGTAACGAACGAGGTGGACAAAGCTAAATATATTAAGTATTATTAATATACATATATACGTGTAACTCGCGTTAAACGTCAGCTACTGGCCGACATGTTTCGAACTCAGCGGAGGTCTTCCTGTGAATGTGACTCGCGACGCGTTCACGAAGACGTCCAGAGCCGCACTCGTATATTACGTATCATTGAATTTGTATCTAAGAAAACAAGGTAGGTAAGAGAACGGGACGCTGCGTCCGTATCTATATCACGTCTTTTTCCATAAAGGGGCAGACAGAGCATTTTGGATCTTGCAGCTCTAAGCAGACAGAGTCTAGGGCCGCAAGTCTCAAAGGCCACTTTCAGCATGATTGTGGGCTGTAACTGATATGAAAATAAAATGAAGAATTCAAGTTTGAACTTTTTGATTTCCTCAATAGAGAGTATGCATGCATTTTTTTTATATTTTTAATCGATAGTCCTCGTCGAGAAATAGCCGCAAAAAATAAATCAGTGCCGAAAAATATGTAACCGTGCTAGGGTTCCTTTAACCCTGATAATTACTAGTAAAAGGACCCTCCAATTGAAGGTTTCGGCAGTTTCCTAATTTGTTTTTGTGGTTCATCAGGGTTGAGAAAGAGCGCTCACAATACTTTAGCGAAGTCAATGACCTTCGTGCCGGTGTCGACCACTTGTCTAACGAAAAGGTACAGATGGAAAAACAGTGTTGCCATCATTGCAGGATATCGCTTCGCTTTCGCAGATTAGATGGAGAAACACAGAACATCTACACTTATCACTTGACGCCTCTTTAAACAAGTAACAATATGTTATATGGTGTAGAAAATAAATATTGAAAATAGCAAGTAGATTATAACAACTAAAACACGCCGTTTTAAAATATGACGTCAAAGTCTGCAATATCCGCTAGAGCCAGAAACTGTCAACGCATGTTTTTCTTTTTTGGGTACTTTCGAAATTATCAGCCAGTGATGTTTGTTAAACCTCTATATAAAAGTACATACATTTCGAATGTCATCGATAGTCAAACTACATGGACGGATAGTCCTACCGAACGCACCCGAACTTGTCATTTCCCTTTTGTTTGCAAAAGTTCCCGCGCAATATTTGCATATTTTCAATAATTTATTTCTAATCCAAATAAGAGTCAGTAAGAAAAATAATTAACTAGGCGTGGTAACGTATTAATAGAAATCTATCTATATAAATAAAAATGAATTGCTGTTCGTTAGTCTGCTTAAAACTCGAGAACGACTGAACCGATTTGACTTATTTTGGTCTTGAAATGTTTGTCGTAGTCCAGGGAAGGTTTAAACGGTGAGAAAATATGGGAAAAGGAACGGGAACGGGCGAAACAAAGTTCGCCGGGTCAGCTAGTTGTAAAATAAAAATATGAGCCGGATTGGTATTACATGCATATTCCTTATTAGCGTGCCTTTTTTCAAATCAGAGTCATAGTAATTTTGCTCTATACTCGTAGATAATAGAGAGAAGAGAGGAGTGGAGGCATCTCCACTAAACTCCACCGAGAAGAGCAAGCTCTTAAATTAAAGAGAAAAAAAACTCGTAGATAGAAAAATAAATTACACTTATTTGTCACTTCTGTACCCTATATTTTGTAACACGATTCTCTAACTAGATCTGTGAAGTGAATATGAAATAGTTAAAGACTTACCTAGAATATGGTTGACATTTATTTCATTTTATCTTGAATCATGTGTGATTCCCGGCAGAGTAGATTAGGACCACTCCAAGTCTTCTCGTGGATGTCGTAGAAGGCGACCAAGCTTAACAAAGCTTATGAACATCAATGAGACCTGTACAAAAAGGTCATTTTTCAACTTGCCCTGGCTGGGAATCGAACCCAAAACCTCCAGATTGGCGAATTAACGTTAACCATTATGCCATGGAGGCCGTCATAGTTTAAATAAATAAATATTTAAGGACAAATCACATTGATTGAGCTAGCCCCAAAGTAAGTTTTAAACTTGTGTTATGGGATACTAACTCAACGATACTATATTTTATAATAAATACATATATAAATAAACACCCAAGACCCAGGACAATTTAAAAAAAGCCATTTTCCAACTTGACCTGGCTGGGGATCGAACCCAGTACCTCCGGATTGGCGGACTAGCGTTTGAAACTTCAGAGCTGTGAATCGAGATAAAAAAATTACGTGTACTATTCCCATTCCTCTTACTTGTTTAGGCTCGATAAAAACCTTTGATCATGCATGTGTACCAAAGGAAGGGTCGTGTGTCCTTCCTTTGATACAGACAGATGGACAGACAATGCAAGTAGTGACCCACTACACCACTAATGAAGTACAAACATGTAATTAATCTATTTGGTACAGTCTGCATAGTTTACCTATAAGATTTACGGAACGGACACTCATACTTATACCGATATATGAAAATGGCAGGCATGATGACTGAAAAACTATTTTTGGCCCATCGGTTAGATTATAAAAAATATTAAACACATATTTTTTCTTTACTCTGAGAAACAATAAATGACGAAAATACAGCGCATTTTTCGCATGACGTCACGCTTTCGTACGATTTTTACACATCGGTGACGTCACAAGCAAACCTCCATCGAAAATTGGTTTGAACGAGATCTAGTAAGTAGTTTTTTTTTTAATACGTCATAAATCGTAAACCGCAATTTACCTTTAGAACATTATGTTACTTGCTGCTACGGAACCCTTCATGGGCGAGTCCGACTCGCACTTGGCCGCTTTTTTTTTGTTTGCCATTCTTTTGAACATAACAACATTGCATGGTCTCATTAAATAGAGGTGATTTCTCTAAGATGGTTTTTGCGTAAAAAATCATAACAGAACAGCAGGGGCGTTAAGCTAGTGATTTATAGGGCTCACCAAAATTAAATTAGGTATGCGGTTGTTATTTGTCTTCATTTTAGGAGGTCAAAAGATTAATTAGTGAGTTATTTACTTTAGAAAATTTATAAAGCCGCGTGGTGTCCGGCAGAGTAGAATAGGACCACTCCAAGTCTTCCTGTGGATGTCGTAGAAGGCGACTTAGGAAACACAAGCTAAACAAAGCTTGTATACATCAGTGAGACCTCTCCAACCCGTCTGGTTAGCGTGGAGAGTGTAGGCCAAATCCGCTGGCTGCTCTGGCCAAGTATGGCTCTGTCAGTACAGGAGGGTCGTGCTCCAGCAGTGGAGACTAAAAAGACCTGATGATGGAATGTATTTACTTTAGAGACTGTGTATGTACATGGTGTGTACCTATACTTTAATATTATCTAAGGACACTGTGATTTATCTGATTTGAAGGATATATTTTATCTTTGAAATCAGAAATGAGGAAATTCATAAAACAAAAGTCACTGACATACTCCAGCGGATTAGCTGATTGAAGTGGCAGTGGGCGGGACACGTAGTGCGACGAACCAAATGTCCGATAGGGCGAAAACGTTCTCGAATGGTGACCACGCACTGGCGAGCAAAGTGTACAGACAAGGTGGTCAGACGATCTGACCAAGGTCGCTGGAAGGCGCTGGATGCAGGCCGCTCTAGATCGGTCATTTTGGAAATCTTTGGAAGACGCTTATGTCCAGCAGTGGACGAAATGCGGCTGAAATATTGACGGTGATGATGACTGTGTACAATTTTTATATTACTAGCCTAGGTTGAGTACTCCATATCTTTATTGCTGTCGTAAAAGACCACTATCTCAGATGGCGAAAAAAAAAATTGTTTGTTCGTATAAAACGAACGCTTGTTTACACCGCCATTTTTCCGAAATTAGCGGCACCACTACGAAATTATTTATTTATCAAACTTTATTGTTCCAAAGTAAAAATATACAATAAAATACAATCCAATACCCTTTATTGCACAAAATAACATAATTACAGGATATAATTATCTTAAAAACTAGGAAATGCGCAAAAGACGGCCTTATCGCTAAGCAATTTATTCCAGGCAACCTAGTTTAAAGAAAAAATATTAGAAATTAGGTAGTATAGTTTTAAGACGATACACGGAGTCCAGTGCTGCCCCTATTTGAAATAAATTATTTGTAAGGAAACGGAAATATCATTTAAAATTTTAAGCTAGTAAAACCTAGATAACCCTTCAAACTATTTTAAGAACCACTGTTTACAGTTTAAAATGAGAACGTTAAGCTTTAGTTTGCATTTTTGCGAAAAACGGTTTTCGCAAAAACGATTATGATATCTCCGTTTCCTTACAAATAATTTATTTCAAATGAGGGCAGCACTGGACTCCGTGTATCGTCTTAACAAATTTCGGACTTATTACCACTTATTACCTTCTTTCGAACTAGTAGCTCCATCTAGCTACTAAAAATCGAATTACGCTTCAAAGTCAGTCAGTCAGTCAGTCGCTTCGCCACGGTTGTCTCTGTTGTCAGTTGAGTTTTTGGCGGGAAGTCAAGGGGTTCGGTTGGGGTTTGCTTTAAATTATTTTACAAATTGATTTTAGTGGATTTTATAATATGAAATTGGTGTTGTTTGGTGTTATAAATGCTTATGACATGAACAATGTGTGAAATAAGTTAAGGTGGACAGTCATTGTACGTCTGTAGTGATATTTATTTTGCGGACTGCGTCTTCGGGCGTCGTCCGCCACTCAATCGTCTATATAAACCAGTGGATCTGTATAGATTTGTCGCCAGAAGCTCCCTTGCAGCATTCAAAGGCCTACACCACCATTTGATTGTCTAGTTAGAATTAGGAATAAAGAACAAAATTAAAGATCTAAAATCTCTAAAGGACTTGTATCCAGAGCCGTAAAATTATTTAATAAAAAAAAAATCTGTTGTCAGTTCTGTAATATTTGTTTGTCCATGATATATAATAATATACTAGCTTTCGCCCGCGGCTTCGCTCGCGTATCCCACGGGAACATTACATTTTTCCGGGATGAAATGTACCCTATGTCCTTCTCAGTACTCCTAACTATGTATATGCGAATTTTCAAGAAGATTGGTTCAGTAGATAAAGCGTGAAGAGTAACAAACAAACAAACAAATGTACAAACACACTTTCGCATTTATAATATTAGTTAGGATTAACATTTTTTAAACCAAGAATACCCTAGAAATAGGTCTCTCCAAATCGTTATTCAGTGAACATTACTAAAATATGTTTCTGAGTGTACTTCATATACATTTCCACAGCGTTGATAATGTCCTACCATCTGTTGAATCTGCAAACAAATTTGATACTAAAGGTAATAAGCAGAGAGTTGATATTCGGCTGATTACCAGTGGATATTGTAAGCAGATGTCGCGTAGAGAAATAATGACTATTATAATAGTGATGTAGATGTAACGATTGGGACTGTTCGATATTGTACATGTACTTTTTGAAATGAAAGAAAACACTTAAGATGGAAGAAAACACAGTTCCATTTATATCTTTAAAGGTTTGTTATACATATGTACTTTACAAAAAAAAAAAATTACATTAAGTCAAGTACTTGCTAGGTGGCATAATACATTATGTCTGTTATAAAAGGTTATGAAAATGATGCAATCCTATAGTTTCCAATAAGTGAAATCAGATACTTGTTAGGGTCCCGTACCCGAAGGGTGCAAACGGGACCCTATTACTGAGACTCCGCTGTTTGTCCGTCTGTCTGTCCGTCTGTCCGTCTGTTACAGGGCTCTATCTCATGAACCGTAATAGCTAGACACCTGAAATTACACCCATTATGTATTACTGTGGCCGCTATAACAACAAATACTAAAAATAAAAAAAAGATGAAAATTAAAGGGGGTCGTCATACAAGAAACGTGTTTCTTCAGCGTTTTAAAACATTGCACGGTGGTACGGCACCCTTCATGTACGAGTCCGACTCGCACTTGCCCATTTATTCAGAATTAATAAATACGCAAGTTTATTTGCTAGGCAAATTAAAAAAAAACCCGACTATAAAGAACGCTATATAGTGATGAGTAGGGGAACTACCAATACGACTTGATATCCGTAGCGCCATCTATTATTTGCTAGAGAAAACCCTGACTTTCAAGCGTTAACCCCCAATAACTTTTAAACAGCTGAACCGATTGTTATCAAACATAGCTAAGAACCACCGCAAGGGAATTTTCTTTCATGTAGAAAAAACCGCATCGAAATAGGTCTATCCGTTGGAGCGCTACAATTTAATGACACAGACAGACAGACCGACAGACATTAATGTCAAATTTATATCACCCCTCTATTTTGTCGGGGGTTAAAAATCACATTGAAAATGAAGTGACATTATTTTGTGACGGTAATAGTACTAATATAATGTTGATTCAGGAAACTACCCTCTACTAAACTAGATACCCAAACCAAACTGATTAATTTCTTTTTAGAGTTCCGTACCCAAAGTCTCAGCCGGAGTCTAGGGTTATTACCCTAGACTCCGGCTGAGACTTTGACTGATAACAAATTCCAGCGTTATGACATTACTTAAACCTCTCAAGACCCGACGATGGCATCAACTGTGTGAAGTGCGAAAATGCATTGTTTTTTTTGAGATTTGAGTGCGTTTGATTTCTATCTAGCCTGATGGGAAGCTAAGATGAGGTCTAAGGTGTAACACACAGACTCAAAAAATGCCTATTCACTCTTGCCTTGAAAATCCCTAAATCATATTTTTTTTATCTTTTGTGTTGTTTATCTATTGTGTCTGGTATTTGGGGTCTTAAAGGAATAATAACAATCTCCCAATATCTTCGATTCTTCCCTGTTTCTCCATAACATCCCCCGTTCTCTGAATATCAATTAATCACTGAACCGTGGCTACACGCGTCAGATTAATTAGGAATGAAATCATTTGGAAAACGGATCACTGGATTGAGAAGCAGCTTTCCGATTGATTGGAGAACTCTTCATCCACGCTGTGCCGTCTTTCTTTAGATGCAGCTACGAGTGCCGACGTACTAATGAATTGGCTTAAGACTGCGTATGACCCTGATACTAATAGTAATTAGAGCGATCTTAAATATTATCAATATTAACGAAATACTCACTTTGTAATCAAATAAAAACACAGCAAAGTTCAGGACTAACTCTAGTCAATATATAAATCAATAACACGATTGCTAAAAATTGTCTCTATAGAAAAAAATTGCGAAGTTGCCTCGAAATCATCTCCGAACTATACTTACTAAAAGGGCTAGTATTCAAGAAATACAATAAATTAGCCCTTGTAAATTTAGATTAAGGCAGTTATCATATATCTTACTTTTTAAATAACTTTTAAATATTCTTTGTAAAATGAAAAAACCTCAAAACCCGAAACGCACAAACCAGCCTCATTGACCCGCCGCGATACTTCCCTCCCCGCATGGCTCGCTGTCTCGCTTCGGCTAGATTAAATTTGTGTGCATGGAAGCGGGAGCAAAATTTATATTATTAGCATCAGGCGCCTTCTTAAGTCAAACAAAAGTATCGATACGTCATTAGCATATTGAAACACATCACTAATATCGACAACCGTTCTTTGTAGTGCTGTCCATGGTTAATGTTGCAACAGATAGCGATTGTAGGTACTATTTGTTTCTGGTAATTAATATCTTGAGCTGTTAGTCTTGTTTTGCTAATATTTGATCAAGTTGATTATCTTTATAACACTTAAAGTGTCTATAAATATCTCTATAACGAGCGTGTAAATCTATGTCAGATTT
Source organism: Acrobasis repandana (assembly GCA_963576875.1). NCBI lineage: Eukaryota > Metazoa > Arthropoda > Insecta > Lepidoptera > Pyralidae > Acrobasis > Acrobasis repandana. The sequence goes on from OY756238.1 coordinate 10,780,034, forward strand.
TTCGAGCTGCATTGAGTCAGCAGTGAAAAAATTTTGAGATTTTGGCGGGAAGTCAAAGAAAAAATAAGTTGGGGTTTGCTTTAATTTATTTTGTAAAACTGACCATTTCCCTGATCGTTTTTTTTTCGCAACAATGAAGCCTCTTGTAAGTGCTATAACTCGAAGTTGCAACCACTGAGAGCAGACAGACCGACATCATTCACATCAGGGCATTAGACTACACTACATCCCATAAAAGTAAATCTAACCGTATCCATGATTGTTTTCAAAAATCGCGTCTCTTATCGACAAGCGATGTCGTGCTTGATTGTGTCTAGACCGTGGTCTAGACTTATCTAGACATGCCGCCACCTGCGATAGTGCTGTCGCTTTCTTTGAATTTGCTCGATTATTGGGAAATAATGTAAATTTCTCATGTTTTACAAATTAGATAACTTTTCCATTTTTATTACTATTTTCGTTTTCTTATTTTTTCTTTGAACTTTTCATTTATGTACTTATATGCCCTTATCCGGTCGGAGAGAGTTTTCTTTACTTTGTAGTAGCAAAATTTTAAATTATGTCTCCGTTTTCTTTGAAATGATTTATTTTAAATGGGGGCAGCACTGGACCCCGGAAAATTCAATTACGGCCTTAAGAACCATTGCAAGAGAACTTGCTTTCACGTAAAGAAAACCGCATTAAAATCGGTCCATCTGTTCGAGCGCTACGATGCCACAGACACATAGATAAACAAACAGACAGACCGACACTGGCGTCAAACTTATACACCTCTTTTTGTTGGGGGTTAAAAAATAATCTTTTATTTTTCGCTACCATACCATGCCCAGTACCAGGACCAATTTTTTATTTAATTCTATTTAACCTACTTTAAAAGTTTATTGATAGAGTCACGTATTTGTATTCAGCTCGCAGTGCAATAAGGATTCCGCCACTTGATCCGATAAACGGAACTGCGGACTTCCAATTCAATTAATTTTGTGCAGTTTCTCTTAAACTATATTTTTAGTGGAATTGAAAAAGGAGTGGAAGAAGGAAGGAGAGGCCTTTGCCCAACAGTAGGACACATTATCAGGCTAGAAGAAAAAAATATATTTTAGGTGTTCTCTTGATATTCGAATGCAATGTATTGTACGTTTATGATTAATTGAATTGAATTGAATTGATGTAGGAGTAAAATTGAATTTTATTTCTCTTATGAAAAAGTTATTTCTAGCAGTATATGGTGATGAAATACCTACATTTTTTAAGTAATTTCTAGCAGTTTATGGTGATTAAATACCTCTAGCCGCCCCCCAAATGTTATGACACTCATTAGTTACAAGAAAAATTTATGTAAATTAGCATGATTCTTTTATTGACCCATTTGTGGTTGATGTTTCTCCTCATCGTACCTTTCGTTTCGCCTCCTCCTTCATTGTGCGAACCGCTAAGGTGTGGAATTCCCTCCCTGCGTCAATGTTTCCCCATGCGTTTAATTTAGGGATTTTCAAGGCAAGAGTGAATAGGCCTTTTTTGAGTCTGCGTGTTACACCTTAGACCTCATCTTAGCTTCCCATCAGGCTAGATAGAGGTCAAACGCACTCAAATATCTTATAAAAAAAATTCTAGAAGTAACAAAATAAACGTTAAAACTGCAGTTATGTTAAAGTCTGTACTGAATTCTGAAATTCACGCCGCCATACGAGTATACTGGCGCTGCAGTGCCTCTGGGATGTTTGCCGATCATAGCACAGACAGATTCCGGGCGGTACTTTCGCAAACAAGCTGCTTCCGGGGGTAAGGAGCAGTACCAACACACTTTTGAAGGTCGTGTCAGAAAGAGCAAACAGCCCTCGTTCAAACATCTCCAAAATTGAAACCCAGATTTAAAATTCTACTAACGTAACGAAATTTTTTAAGTGTTTTACGACCTAACATAAATATGGACTTTTTAACACAGTTTGAAATAAACATTTTCATTTTATTTCATATTCAAAAATAGAACAGGCACCAATGAATTAGATAGCTGGTCTATATTTTCTATGTCAATGGTATAAATACTCAGTAGTTACAATATTTCTATTCTACGATAAAATTTATCATTAGGAAAAACGACTCGCATTAATTTTCCTTGTGGTTGTAGTCATTAATGTTGTCATAATATGAGGACAGTTAGGTAAATAGGTGTGTTGGCAACAGCTTGACACAAAACTAATTCGTTTTGTTAACTCGGACTAAAGTTGGACATGAATTTTTCGGGGTCAAAGAATATATATGTCGAAGTTGAATGGTGTAATCCGCTAATTCACTAAACCTCTAGTTGTTTGGCATTACAGCTCGGTTTTGTAAAACAGCGAACCCTAATACGCGGAATGGAATGAACGACTTGTATTCATCCATGCGGCTAGAAATGTTGTTGAACATTCTATCTAAAGCAATTATATACAATTTAGTTCTATTCATTTTACTAGGTTAGGGCAAACCTATAGGTTAGGTTAGGTTAGAACTGCGGTTGAAGCCTTCGCTGAAGCTGTAATGCAAGAAAAAGAGGATGCGGAGAGGGTCTGCGAGGCCACTACTACCCTACTGATCCGCCGACGGCGGACGGGGCGTAGAAGGCTGGCCTACGCTAGGCAACTTCCTCCATAACAAGTCGAGGGCGGCGAACTCGGGTACTAGTCCGTCGCCCACTAGACTTAATGTGTGGGAGCATTTGTGTTTAATGCTCCCAGCATAAAGTGAAGAGTAAAGTTACTCGTAAATTAAGTCGAGGCCTCCACTGGTACAGGGAGTGTCGCCGCTGTGCCGGGGTCCAGTGATGTGCCCCCATGTTAAATAAATAATTTCAAAGGAAACGGAGATATTATTTAAAATTTTGTCTTTCTGAAGCCCTTCAAACTGTTTTATGAACTACCTACGTTTACAGTTTAAAGCGAGTTAAGCTTTTCTACGCATTTATGCGTAGACGGAAGTATCGTAATCCACTGGGCTTAGCTCGTTGAAGTGGCAGTGGGCGGCCTTTAAATTATTTTATGAACTGCCGTTGAAACTATTATTGGTGATCCGTCTAGCTTTAAAACTTGCCGTGGCCACTTTTGGCGGAGGCAAGTTTTAAAGCTAGACGGACTAATGTAAATACTTTCAACGGTGGTTCATAAAATAGTGTAAAGGGCTATCTAGTGCATGACGAATAGCAATATGGACATTATCTCCATATTTACGAGTTAACAATTTATTTCAAATGAGGGCGCCACTTCAAGGCCCTTTGCCTATATCTTCACCTTAATATGATCTGCATTTTCGCCCATTCCATCAATCGGCTTTTACGATCTACGCGAAAGAAAGTTTTTTCTTTTCTCTCAGACCAGCATCAAGTCGCTTTTGTAAGCTGTAGATAATTTATAACAGCATAAATATGTATATACTGTGAATATCTTGAGCCCGGCCTTAGTGTAAATAAGACGGCCTTCATTTTAAAGTCGGACCTTTCGGTCTCAGTTATAAGAAAAAAAGTTTTGGAATAAAAAAAAAATGTGTTATTATTAAGTATGTTAAAATATAGCGGCACAAAACTTAGATGTAAGTAAATGATCTGAAGTCGACAACTTTTATGAAATCGAAACATAAAAAGTAACAATTATTGTTGAGTGATACAAACATACGTACAAAGATGAAATGAAAATGATTTTTCTTTGACTTTGACTTAGTATATATTTAATAAGCTTTACGTGCCTTCCGAAGCATTGTGTGGTGTAGTGAGGTTTGAATCCACGACCTCCGGATTAGAAGGCAAACGCCTTGACCAATAGACCACGGAGGCAACCACGGAGGCAGTTAAATACTCCTCCTCCCATACCTGGGATCGGCCAACCTATGTATGGGAGGTTAATTTTTGACGTGACAACGTCTTATAAATTGGTTAGCCGGGTGACACTTCAAGAAACTGCGTTACGCTCCGCTCACGTTATGCGCTCACAATGAGAGCGAGTGAGAGGCACGCGTCCCTTCCACTCGGGCATGGTTAGCCCGCCTAAGAGCGAGAGAGACAGACATAAAAAGACTTGTCACGTAAAACTTTCGCCCGTATACCGACTTTACAGGCAACCAATTTTTTTTTTCATATTTTGATATACGTATGTTATTTGGGAAACGTTTTGTTCAGTATCATGAACTGACAGTTATTTCGAATTAATAATTACAAATAATGTCGAAGAAGAGAGGCCTTTGCTTTCTTCTTCGACATTATTTGTGAGGTGAATGAATGAATGAATGAAATAATTTCGGCAAGACCTACATACGTGCGACCAAGCACTCATCCGACCACATTTGTAACCAGGTTGGGCTGGCTGGACCGCAGGACACCACCGCAGCATGCGATTACAGGAAATTACTTGTCGATCGATTCATAATGAAATCATAGTAGCTCTTAGAATCTTCCCAATTGGTCTCGAAGATAAAAAAATCGGTCAAGTGCGAGTCGGACTTGGACATGAAGAGTTCCGCACCTCCGTACAATGTTTTAAAACGCTGAAAAAAACACGTTTCTTGTATGACGACCCCCTTTAATTTTTAACTTTTATTTTTATGCGGCCCGGTAAAAATTTCAAATGTCTCGCTATGACGGTTCAAGAGATAGAGCTCTGTGACAGATGGACGGACAACGGACAAACAGCGCCGTCTTAGTAAAAGGGCACCCATTGGGGACACTAAAAACATATAATGTATCAGCAGCTTCTGCTCCCGCGCAGTTAGGCTTAGCTTAACGCAGCCTAGGTTGTGTAACTTAAAGTTGATCATCTCCAAACCCTGAACAAACGCCCGCTGCCTCTTATGCCTTCGATGCCTCCGATCTCGATATTTGCATCCCCGGCGCATCGCGATGAATAATTCACAGACAACGGGCAATATTTATTCGGACCGACTTCTCTATTTACCTGAAGCATTCGTAAGTGTCTCTGCTGTAATAGGGATCGACAGTTTTGTGCTGGTGACTTGTTTGTTTCTCGTGTTACAGGTTTGGTACAGGTACAGGTGCCAGGATTACTTCAGGGAGGTACAGATGGTTAATCAGATATCTGTGCCACCGCCACCGCGCCCATCGCGCACTACGTGAGGTGGCACAGGTATCTTATTTTTCGTCTGTACATCTGGTAACAGGGGGGGGGGGGGGGGGGGGGGCTGAGGGGTGAAAATAGGAGTCAGACTTTTTTTTTCAAGGGGCAAAAACTAAATATTTCTACTTCATTTCTTCCAGTAAATGTCGTAAGAGGCGACTAAAGGACTACGTATAAACATCTCGTGCTACAACCGCATGTCTAAGGAGGATTGACTTAGGTATAGGCGGTCGTAAAACTATAGCCAAATCGTTTAAACAGTTCCGTCTTTTTCTTCCGTCTTTCGTCTTCAGAATCCTTGGGTGACCATTTACATTAGAGAAAGAAAAGAGAGAAAGCGCACCCCGGCCTCTGAAGCAGCACAGCTCCGTAGCTGTGCTGCTACAACACCCAAGATGAAGAAGACCGCGCAATATTTATTCGGCCCGATATCTCTATCCTGAATTGGTAAGTGCGCTGTATTTTGGGTCGACAGTTTTGAACTGTGAGAATCAAGGACTAAGAAGTGGCCGGTTGTAAAACTTTTCACACAAATGCATTCTAGCGCGCTGTTTGTGATGGTTTTGGTTCTAAGATGTGAGTATGAATTCTCTGTCGATTGGATGGTCATGATGTCATATCACCCCTCTCTCCCACGGATGTCGTAAGTGGCACACACAGGTATGGCGCTTCATAAAAGCGGAGTAACATTATACACTACATCAATGTGTGAGTTTCAGTGTTTAAAGACACAAACGCACGATTGCCATATTGCGGGGGACGCTGCAAGTTTCTGTTCTGGATGTTACTTATTGATCGAGCGAGCGTAGAGAGCGAGGGCTATATTTATTTATTTATTTATTTTACTCTTTATTGCACACAATTTAACAAATTATACATAAATAATAGAGATAAATTTTAGCATACAAAAGGCGGCCTTATCGCACAGCAATCTCTTCCAGGCAACCTTAGGGTAGTATGGATACAAAAGAAATTTAGATATGTTACAGGTGAGGTGCAATATTTCAAAGGAGATATACAAATAAAATGTTATAGAATACATATAATACATTCTTATATGAAAAATATTTACATATATATATATATATAATATAAATAAGATAGTGTACACGAAAGAAAGTAAGAACCTAAACAAGATGCTATAACTCAAGTTGGGGCGAAAACACATTGTTTGTATGTATGTATGTTTGTTCCGCGATAACTGCCGAACCGATGGTCCGATTTTGATGAAATTTAGTAGGCATGTAGGAAATATCAATAGAATTTTCAAGTTCGTTGGGCATCAAAATCGGTTTAGTAGTTTTTGAAATATTAATAAAATATCGCGAGGTCTAAGTTCGCGGCGAACTACTAGTATTAGTTTACAATACCGATACCGGTATTGTAAACTAAGGTTCATTGTTTCCTTTAGATATTTTCAATTCGGAAAAAATACACAATAACAAAATAACAATCAAAAGGAAACAATCCCCAATATCATTTTCAGAGTTACAATTCGGGCAATTTTATCAGGAAGAGGGGAAACTTCTAAAGGAAACAATTAACCTTAATTGACAATACTGACATAATTTTTGATAAGTTTCAATTGTATTTATTTACAACATAAATTCTTGAAACAAAACAAGTAATTGCTTAATATTTTTTTTTAAAACAAGTTTTTGTCTAAAACAATGGACCTCTACAAGACGAATCAATTGAGCCCAAACTCAGTGGGGTTATGTTGTTTTATCTCAGAGAAATGCCGTGGCCATTTTCCGGCTTTAATATGAGATTAGGTTACTGGTACCATAATATTGCATTGTCACCCATCTTACATAAGTAGGTATGTGAAGTGTCAGCTCAATCAATTAATGGGAAGTGGGTTTAATTTAGCTTGCAAAATTTGATTACTGCGGCACTATGAGTCTCATAAAAAGGCTCAAGGCTGATCAACGCGCTATAGAGGGCTATGCTCCGTGTTTCTCTATGTGAAATTCGTGGGTAACCAAAATCACTGTCATAGCCCAGGGGATTAGCTCGTTGAAGTGGCAGTGGGTAGGACACAGCGCGATGAACTGATGGCCGATGGGGCAAAAAGCGAAGCGTAGGACACCCACCCGGTGGTCAAACGACCGGACCAAGGTCGCTAAAAGTGCTGGCTGGATTTTTAAGCCTCTTTAGATCGATAATTTTGAAAAACCGTGGGAGAGGCCTATGTCCAGCAGTGAACGTTATGCGGCTGAAATGATAATGGTATGGAAATAGACCAACAGTGGACAACTGTGGCTGCAATGATAATGATGACAACATAAATATTTAAAATAAAAATATTTAATACTAACTAAAACCTAGAACTTAAAAAGACTACAAAAATACTAAATACATTGAATAAAATAATAATTTTAAAAAACCTACATTTAAAATAAAAAATGGCATGTAGGTCATTGCCCTGCGGTAGGCCCGTCCAAAAGCCAAAATAAATTTTGGTAAGTAAATTATGCACTAACAACGTTCCACCTGATAAAGAAGAAATAAAGAAGCCAAGACTAGTTTTGGCTCTATCACAGAATAGAGACCAATACTCACGTAAGGAAGTCTCACTCAACAAAGAAATTCAAAGAAATATCTACTCAATGTGGTTAGCGATATGGTTTAATTTAGATCACGTCAGAACTCAGCACCTTTCCGTTTACATATCTAGACATCCATTGCAGGCCTATTTCATTCTTATTACTCTGGACATACGATTCCTATAACTGAATTTACCACCCCGAGGGCCGAGGGGCCTGTACTCGTAATAATGTGGGTACATTTTCGATACCTAAACGGTGAGAGACACAGGCCTGGCTCTATACCATCTGTCTATACCATCCCCCTCTATCCCCCCATATTTCAATAACAGCAATATCGTAACTCTCAAGCGGTATCAGCATCGTTAAAAGCTGCACCTGGGTCCATTGCGACCATTTATATCTATTAGGTACCTACACATTTTAGTGAGGAGCTCGGTGGTCCGACGGAAGTATTACTAGAGCTTTCGCAAGTTAAGCAACACTGGGCGCGGTCCGAACTTGGATGGGTGATTATAAGTGTCAAAAAGTTTATCGATCTCCTCCGTGCTACAGAAGGCACGTTCAGCCGTTGCACATACGTAGATTTCAACTAATTAGTAAGTAAACACGAAGAATTTTTCCTAAAAAACAACCGAGATTGGTTAGAAGGAACTTTCGAGATTCCGATAGAATCGGCCTCTCGTTAAGGTAGGCCAGCAAAATCTTTCGAAGATTTAAGTGAGCGAAGCAAAAGAAGAAAAACGGAAGAAGTCCGCGCGACTTTGAAGCATGACGTCATCATCCATGCCGCACAATCTGTTTTACAAAAACTGGGCAAAGGAATGCTTCAAAAGTTCTCAAAGAAATTACTAATTCGCCGACACGAGCCAGCAAATATAGATCTGCCTATTCTAAAGTGAATAACGACGACGACATGTTACACGTTACACACTGACGCCTCTGCAAGCACTTCAGATGTTCGTGGAAGCTGATCTTTCAAGACGGCAATATGACATAATAAGAGCAACAAACCCAAAACATTTCCCTTGCTACGACTTGTTGCTAAAGGCGAATAATAATAATAATCTTTGAATTCTCTCAAAGTAAAATATGTGTTTAAGTAGTTTTATTTGTAATAAGTATATATTTAAGATATAGATATATATGATATTTTACCATATTTATGCTTGTAACTAATAATTCATACGTTTTTATTTTGTTGGTAATTTAAAAAATATTTTTTATTTTTTGTATTTTATCGATGTAAATATGTTGCATAATCAATAATTATATTTTTTTCGGATCAAGAGGAGTTTATTTTAATTTCCTATTGTACGTATAGCTATTTTCCAGAAAAAAATATTTTTGGCCGCCTAAATAATTGAAATCTACGTATGTGCGTTGGTCCCGGCTACCATCATTGTATAGCGTCAGCTGCCTTTATGCAGCTTGAAAAACCTGACACCAGTGTTGGCCATTTACACGAAAGATAGATATCGAGAGACACATTTTAGTTCATCGTTGTTGTTATCGGAAGCCGTGTTGTTCCCGTGAGAGTAGAATAGGACCACTTCAAGTCTTCATGTGGATGTCGTAGAAGGCGACTTAGGGAACACAAGCTAAACAAAGCTTATAAACTCAAGACGGGTTGGAGAGGTCTCATTGAGACCTCTCCAACCCGTCTGGCCAGCTTGGAGAGTGTAGGCCAAATCCTCTGACTGCTCTGGCTAATATACTTATGGCTCTGGCAGTACAGAGAGGGTCGTGCTCCTGCAGTGGAGACTAAAAACGACTTGACCATGTTGATGAGTTCATCGATGTAAAAAACGTTTTATTTTTAATTTTCCATTTTCCATTTTCACGCCCTAAACGTGGACTTTGGTTTGTTTACCCTGTTAGGAATAACGACGTGATAGTGCATGTATGTATGTACATTTTTATGGTAAAAGCCGATCTACGGAATGGGCGAAAATTCCTTTTTCCATCTTCTCCACCCATCACTGTGGCCTCGGCTCTTGCGGCCCTGGGCTCTGTCGGCTCTAAGCCGCAAGATCCAAAGTGCTCTGACTGCCTCGGTAGGTATAAAGACGTAATAGTATATATTACCTATATATAAATTTAAAATAGCGCTTAGTATAAAATCTTTGTTACAGCGATATCTAGATTTATGGGTCATTACATCCATTACAAACATACATTCCGCTACGTCTATTGTGGTCGAACCCAGATTGTATTGCATAATGCATTTTACTGCATTACTATATTTTGCTCGCAAATTTTTACCTGACTACGGCGGGGTCAAAAGGAGGGTTATGTGTTTCGCTGCTATGTATGTTCATCTGTTCCTTCGTATCTTCTATGATATACATGGTACCTTGACCAATGAAATCAAGCGATGTCATCATCGCTTCGCCAAGCGTATTCCCTGTTGCGGTTCTAGGCATAGGTAAGTTTGTACTGCTGTTGTATCACGCAGTCGGGTTTTTTGTTAGGGTTCCGTACAAAAAATTAAAAAACGGAACCCTTATAGGATCACTCGTGCGTCTGTCTGTCCGTCCGTCTGTCACAGCCAATTTTCTCCGAATCTACTGGACCGAATCAGGTGAAATTTGTTAGGATGGTGTAATGTACCCAAACACATATGTGCAAAGTAAATAAGTATTTTTTTTTTAAATAAGCGTCATTTTCGGGGGATAAATTAGGGAATTGAAAAAAAAAAGTTTTGCTGACCGTACTGTGTCATATATCAAATGAAAGGGTTTGTTATGAAGATCTCAAATATATTTTTGTTATAATTATAAAATAAATAGTTTTGATGTTATGAATGAAAGAAGACGAAAATTTACCATCCCCCCCCCCTGATCTCCGAAACTACTGAGCCTAAAATTTTGAAAAAAATACGAAATATAGTTCATTGCTTGTAGATTACAGGAAAACCTATAAGAATCCAATCAATTGTACGGAACCCTCTCCACGCGAGTTTAACTCGCACTTGGCCGGCTTTTATTTTTTTTAATAATTAATCTATGCCCAGAACACCCTCCATTTCGCTAAAAGAAGCCTTTGAGTCTTGCGGACCTGGGTTCTGCATGATTATAGCCGCAAAAGCCCAAAATGCCCTGTCTGCCCCATGGCGGATAATAGAGGATCAAACGGACAGAAATTTGACAGCGGACAATATTGTTGATGGGAGTCTTTCATCCATCCTCTCTACATGTCCACATACTCCAAACCGCCTTACGATTGCTGTTTATTTTTAATCATCCAGTTCATTTCTCCATATTTCATTTCTCCTATATTTAAGAGCTATCAAAATAGGTGAACTGTTACTAACGCGAGCTAACGCATGTGGTAGTGGTTTGCATACTGAATGCGGCATGAATAATGCACGTGAAAAAGTTCGTGCATTTATACTTGTGATTGGACATTTAACTTTGGGGGATTTTGACTAAAAACTACTTATAATAAGCAATTTTAGTGGAATCCGTCCATATAGGCGACCTCCGTGGCGTAATGGTTAACACGCTTGACCTCTGATCCGGAGGTTCTGGGTTCGATCCCCAGCCAGGGCAAGTTGGAAAATGGCCTTTTTCAAATTGACCTGGGTCTTGGGTGTTTATCTATATATGTATTTATCTTAAAATATAGTATCGTTAAGTTAGTATCCCATAACACAAGTTCAAAAACTTACTTTGGGGCTAGCTTAATCAGTGTGATTTGTCCCTATATATTTATTTATTTATTTATTATTTATTTATAGACTCTATATGGAAGTTTGCTCTATTGCTGTATAGTTTCCCCTTCCCACTCCTCTCTTTTTTGTAGTGATAAAAGCACCACAAAATACAAAATAAACTGGACAAAGAAGGAAGTTGAAATAAATTTAATTATATAATTTTAAAAGGGATAAAATGTAAGGTTGATTAAAAAAAAAAAAAAAAACTTATGGGCCGAAAGTATACTTAAACTGAAGCTTTACCGCAGAAGATGCAACTAGGAATATGCTCGGAAGATGATGATGATCATTGATGATTATGACGATGAAAACAAAAATAAGTGCATGTAAGCGAAAAATAAAGAAATAAAATAATTATTTTTAATAGCAAACAATGCTCGGAAATTTATTCAATAACATCAATATAAGGATATGTTCAATTTGGATAAAGAAATAATCTTATGTGTGTACCAGCTTGAAAGGATGACCACGAAGGAGCAAAGAAAGAGAAAGAGAAAAAAAAATGGAAAATTTAAGTTTAAAGCTTTAATAAAACAACAATTTATTTTAAAATAAAGCGCATTTGAAAAGTTTAAAATACTGGTTTTAACTAATTGATACAAAATGGAAACAGCTACAAAATAACCATTACTCAAATTAGGGGGAAAAGGAGGTAGGGGGGGAGAGGTAAGGTGAATACTTGTGTGGGTGTTTGTGGGAGAGAAACATGAAAATCAGTAGTCCTGACTCCACAATGAACTTTTGCTAAAATGCCAGTAATCTACGCAGCCGGCTGGAGACCAGTAAAGCTGCTCTGAAGCGGATTTCGGTTTATGGTCGACCGGTTTGATACGTAGTGATTTGTAAAATCCACTCACAGTTTGACCACAAAAGCAGTGCTAAGCGTAATATCTGTGGCTAAATTTATTTTGACCGACTTTAAGAGGATTGTGTAGTGCCGATACGCATCGCGAGTAGGTATTTGCAAATTTTTTTTCTGTTTGACGCCGCTCTGCTTCCAACCCGTGTCGTGCGATAGAGTCGAGAGTTGCAATTCTTAGAGGCGATTGCCTACTTTTTCCTTCTGAAATATTGTTTCGGGCGATAACGTTTCACCCCCCTTGTTATAATGTATAACGGCTCTGTCTGCTTAGAGCCACAAGACCCAAAATTATCAACTTATCTGCTCCATTAGGGAGAAATGCCCAGTCAACCATAAAAATATTATTCTTTACTAGCTTTTGCCTGCGGCTTCGCTGCATTAACGGTAACATTAATTTTTTCCGGGATGTAATACCCTATGTCCTTCTCAGTACTCCTATCTATGTGTATGCGAATTTTCAAGAAGATTGGTTAAGTAGATAAAGCGTGAAGAGGTAACAAACAAACAAACAAATATACAAACTCACTTTCGCATTTATAATATTAGTTAGGAAGTCAGGATTAGGACAATTATGACCAATTGCAAAAGTGTCGAGTTGCAAAAATTACAAAGTGCGAAAGTGACGGGTTGCGAAAGTGACCCTTTGCGAAAATGACATTCTGCGAAAGTGACCAATTTTCGAGCGATGACCATTTGCGAAAGTGACGAATGGCGTCACAACCTTTGTTTGGTGGACAATAAAGATTAAATAAATAAAATAAACTCGCCTGAATGTATCTAGAGAACAAATCGACGCGGCAAGTATTCAAACGACGACACATAATACACCTAGAAAACATATGCACATATTATCCTAATCCCAATAATAGTTCTCATTTTATTAATCCCAGAAATCGTTGGAATAATTCAAACAATTTAGTGTTGCATTTCATTTCGATAACGGCCCATCGTGCTATAAACGTCAGTCTAAATGATTCCAACAGTTAGAACTGTATGCAATTGCTTAAATAATTTCTGTTGAGTTTGGCACAGAACCATATAACCCCAATAATACTCAATGAAAGTACATTAAATAGAACGCATGTTTTCATTCGGACATACAATAAGTAATCTTTGAAATCATAAGTTTATTTAAAATACATAAAGTTCGTTTAGTTGGCAAAGCCAAATAGTTTCGAGCTTTTGAGGAACTTTAACCGCGTTGTGACTGAGCAATTTTGAGCACATAGCAATATACGCATTGCCTATTTATTATTCAAAAAGACCGTCTCACTCACCTATCTTTTCAACCGACTAAATAAAAAGGAGAAGGTTATCGTAGGAATCTTTTTGAAGTGAAAACTTCTTTAGCGCCGTTGTGCACTTTTTTTGTAATGGGTAAAAAATGTTAAACCCGCGTCAGGACACGTGTCCTGAACGAAAATTCGTAAGACGAAATGACAGCCGGCGCGGCGTAGGAGAGGAAGTATTTATACTATAATTTCGACGAAGCTGTCAGCCGGCTCGTTGGTTTAGGGGTATGATTTTCGCTTAGGGTGCGAGAGATCCCGGGTTCAAATCCCGGACAAGCCCAAAAACTTCTTTAGCGGCGTTGTGCACTTTTTGTCATGTTTGTGTACGATAGCGCAATAAATAAATATTGTATTCTACCACATAAATAATAGTACTTTTATACTGATAATTAAAGAAATTCGTGCAAAATTATTCCCTAACCATTCCAAAATATCAAAAATGCACAACGTTAATATTCAAGTTTTCACTTCTGCCGGCACTCCCGGAGTGCAACCCGTCGTTTTTTTAGCTATGTATGTTCCCCGATTACTCGAAGACGCCTGCCTGGACCGATTTGAAAAATTATTTTATTGTTCGAAAAGGGTACACTCTCCAGGTGGTCCCATAGAAATGTTATTAAAATCGGTTGTGGGGTTTGTTTCTTATAAATGACAAAAACTAGAAAAAATATGTCGTCTAAGTATACAATTGTTAGAATATTTAGCTTTTCTGGTACTGAAGCCGGTTATTTGTTTTGAAAAAATATTAATAATTATTTTAACTCTAAACAGTCTATGTATTCATTTATTTAACTCTTTATTGAACACAAAGGTACAAAAGGTGGACTTAACGCTAATGCATTCTATACCAGTCAACCTTTAGGAAAAACAGAAAAATCAATTTTAGTGCGATAGGCGCTACATAAAGAACCTTACATACATAGGTACATATATACTATACTACAATACATACACATACACATAACTAAAATATAATACTATTACATATATTATATATTAACATTTACACAAATACAAACCTACTCATAAATACCTACATAAACTACAAATGTGAAGAGAATGACTAGTTCTGCTGCAACAAATTACCAGAAAAGTGCGTGTGAACCTTTTTCTTAATTAGATATCTATTTGAGATATCTTTGATGTCGTCTAGATGATCGAAGGCCTACAATAAACAATTAGTCTATCATCAGAAGAATTACCACCTGGTTATGATCTTTCCAGGTCCACCTGGAAATTCTTCTAATAAACTACTAACCCAGATGGGCCGCTAAAAAGACAATTTGACCAGGTGGAAATAAATGGACTGCTTGCAGAATATCTGTCAGTGAGGCTTCCTCAACAAACGATGGCGCACTTTCTTTCGTGTCCTATGTGCACAATTACCTGTACTCTGGAGGACCTATTTGCAAGCAATGAAAGAGCTTTTGAGGTTGCCCTTTACTGGATCAACCAAATATATGTGGACTAGTAGCAACATTGTAAGGAAAGGAAATATATTGTTAAAAGAATAGATTATTTTACAGGTGTGAAAGAGAGATGAGCGGAAGGAATAGAATACAATATGGCTATGACGTTAAGATGGTGTAAAGAGGTTTTTGAAGAATTAAAATAAAATGAAGAAGTTTACGGAAGAAATTGATTTTATTCACCACCCCGCCCCCACATATAAGTACCATCGAAACACCAAAGAAGTACAAAAGAAGAAGTCAATTATTAATAGCATTTTCTAAAATATATCGTCTCCATCATAGTGCGTTCCCGGTGCATCCTCAGCTGTGCTGCTTCGAACCCGAGGTGCTTTTTAACGCTTTTTCTTCTCCAAATACAATATGCATGTCACTTAATGATACATGCATGAACGCTTACGTTTATGCTTACATATACTAAACGAGAGTTTTATTTTACGAGAAACTATAAGTTCCACTACATTGAAAAAAATTAAAATAATGTATGATATTCTTTACCAATTTTTTGAAAATCTTTAAGTTTTATTTGCAAAGCTTTCTTAGGTAGATCGGTAAGTACCTAAGTCATATAAAAAATTAAAAATATTAGCTTACTTTGAAATTATCTACGCCTGTTCCATTGAAAACATGATGACATACCTGTAAAAAAAGAAACAAAGTAATTATTAAAAAATATATTTTTAAATACAAGCTTTTATCCCAAACAATAAACTAAAAAGTTTAAAGTGAGTCAAGACGAAACAATTAAGCCCAAACTTGGTGAGTTATGTTTTTTTATCACAGAGATGCCATGGCCATCTCCCGGCTTCACCATGCGATCAGGTATCAGGATCATTGGTATCATAATGTTGCATTGTCACCCTACTCACATTATATAAGTTTCAGCTCAATCGAATGGGAAGTGGGTCTAATTTAGCTTGCAAGATTTGACCCAAATAAATAACCAACAAACAGCTACATAAAAACTTTTGGTGGTGGTTGGTGTTAGTTGGTGGTGGTGGTGGTTCTGGTGTTGTAGGCGTCTATAGGTACCTACAAAAAGCAAGAACCCGCGAATACAAATAATTAACGGGCAAGTGCGACTCGAACTCGTACATGAAGGGTTCCGTACCTCCGTACAATGTTTTAAAACGCTGAAGAAACACGTTTTTTGTATGACGACCCCCTTTAATTTTTAACTTTATCTTATTTTTAGTATTTGTTGTTATAGCGGCCATAATAATACATAATCTGTAAAAATTTTCACGTTTCTAGTTAATTCCATTATAAAGATCTAGTTAAAAAGGCTGAAAAAACACGTTTTTTGTATGACGACCCCCTTTAATTTTTAACTTTTTCTTATTTTTAGTATTTGTTGTTATAGCGGCTACAGTAATACATAATCGGTGAAAATTTCAAGTGTCTAGGTATTACGGTTCAAGAGATAGAGCACTGTGACAGGAGGACAGACAGACGGACAGATAGACGGACAGACAGCGGAGTCTCAGTAATAAAGATCAGGGGGGGGGGGATTGGAATGGTCAATTTTCGACTTCATTCATGAATAAAATCTTTATTTACTTTGCACATCTGTGTTTGGGTCATAGTATGACACCATCTTACCATTTTCACCGGATTCGGTCCAGTAGATTCGGAGCAAATTGGCTGTGACAGACGGACGGACAGACAGACGCACGAGTGATCCTATAAGGGTTCCTTTTTTTATATTTTGTACGGAACCCTAAAAAAGAAAAGAAAAAACTAGAGGATACACCACGTATCACTGTTTTGTCATTTGTGGTCTCCATAAACTTGACATAGTCGCTTGCTAGCTCTTATACAGCTAGTACTTTCAACAGTTTATAAGCGAAAACCATACGACAACATGGTAAATGTAATAAAAAACGCCTTGGTGTATGTTAAAATACTGTAAGAATAATTCAAGGATCACGGCAAAGTGTAAAGAAATAACTTTCCATCGTAAGTAACCAGATTTCATAGTTTAAAAATTGATTTGTATGATTTCACGCCGCCATATATTCGAAAATAGAACAGGGACCAATGTTTGAGAAAGCTGGTCTATTTATTCTATGTCATCTGTTTCATTTATATGCGAAATAAAATAATTGGTTTCACTTTGTTATAACGAAAGTGAACTGTCGAAAAAATACGAACAAAAGTATTTGTTTCAAATCGATCAAAATTGCCTGGTGTTTTTCTGTTTAATAAAGGTAATAGTAAACAGGGTGGTGTGGAGGACGTTGACAGATGAAACGAGAGAAAGTGTTACTTCTGGGTAAAGGTGATCATCCATTAACAATGAATAATATGTTTAAGATATATTTTTTTCAATATTTCTAAAATCTAATTCCTAGCAAAATTTTTGATAACTAATATGAGACGAAGTCATTATAATTTTGAATATTGGCGCTGTTTTAGTACAAGATACTGGGATTTGACTGGAATACGTGTTTGTCTGAGACTAGCTGTTACCCGTGGCGTATCCCGCGATGCCATTGACAGTTGTTTTTAGTAGTACATTATATAATATTATGTATCATCAATAGTTTTTGCAATGCAAGTTACCTACTAAGGAATAAAGTATAGACTTTTCTGAAGTCATATTTTCTCTGTACTTATGTCAGAGACTTATATTATTGTTAGTGACTAGGGTTGCCAGGTCGCCAAACCTAATAGCCGGACCAGCCAGTTTGGCCGGACATTTGGGTTAAAAGGCCGGACACAAGATTTTGTGTTTTAGTATTAATAGGTATGACAGAAAAAATATATATAAAATCAAGCTTTTTTGATTATTACCGATTTGGGAGTGACAAATAGTCGACTCGCCTGCGCTCGGCCACGCTCTGCGCTCGCTCGTTTGCAAAATGTAAGAAGTCTAACAAAAGCCGGACAAGCTGGACACCGTTTATTTTGGCCGGACACGCAATTAAAAAGCCTAACTATGTCCGGCTTTATCCAGACGCCTGGCAACGCTATTCGTGACCATGTAAAAGACAGAGTACAGGAGTAGAAAAACTCTTTATTATAACAGCATAGGTCAGTTTATTTTATGAAGCTGTCATGTTTGGCCACGCAATCAAAAAAACATTACTCTGCGAGTTCTAACTTAGCTTTTAGCCGGGCTCAGGAAGGAATGCATACAGACCTGAAACACAGAATACAGTAAGAGTAAACAGAACGGAATCTCCTAAGGTACGCGCAATATGCGTCCCCGTTCCCCGCACCTGCACCTCCCCCGGTTCTTGTGGGCCAACTTGTATCAACAAGGCGAAAACGGAGGAGAGGTGCGGGGACGGGGAACGGTGACGCATATTGCGCGTACCTTAGGAGATTCCGTTCTGTTTACTCTTACTGTATTCTGTGCCTGAAAAGTATAGTTTCTAACACCAACACAAAGTCTTAAAGATATTAAATCTTTAATGGGTACGAAAACATCGCTTCCCTCTTGCTATATATCACGTGAAATGTGCCACCGACTTTACCACGAAAAACATCCACATTTTTCACGCACCCCCATTCGTTGACCTAATCTTCTGTTTGTTTAGGATATACAGACACCAGACGTGCAACAACATTCTCCCATGGATTTATGTTTTTACTCAGTCAAGTTCTTATTTTGTTAGCCTAAAATAATATGTCGAGAGATGCGTAAAGCTAACGTTGGAATTATGAGTTTGTTTAAGTAAGATATGATGCATGTTACAATAAAACGAGGTACTCTTCCCGTGACAGCAAGGTCACGTGATTGACCCAAGAATATCATCAGTTAGAGTGTTGCCACTGTGTGTAATTATTTTACCCGAGCAAAATGCATTTTTTAATATAACAAACCAATTAAGAAAACATAATTCAATATATAAATTGGAGTCTATTTTTTTATAATAATTTCATTTTCGTATTTATATCTAGATAAAATGAAAATGAAATCTATATAAAAATAAGATAAAGTTATAAAGAGGGTCGTAATACAAAAAAAATATATAAATTTAGTAAAAATTAAACAGACACACGATATACGACATAGTTAGTTACTTAGTATTTTATTTTATATTCATTATTTGCCATGTGGTTCAGCAGAGTAGAACAGGAACACTCTAAGTCTTCCTGTAGATATCGTAGAAGGCGACTTAGGGAATACAAACTAAACAAAGCTTAAAAACATTAATGAGAGTATGGGTATGGCTCTAGTAGTACGGAGAGGGTCGTACTCCTGCAGTAGAGACGAAAAATACCTTAACATAATGATGATTCATTAACGAATTGGGAAAGTCCTTTAATTTACTGAAAAGAACAATCAATCAGTGGGAAGTGGGAACACTCTTCGTTACATACGTGTCGTGGTCTTTATCCATCGCTGCAAGAGAATACCTTATTTTATTATACCATGCCATGATGTATGCAGGACTGTATTTAAGGCCGTACCTGAATTTTCCGGGGTCCAGTGCTGCCCCCATTTACAGTTTAAAGTGAGAACGTTAAGCTTTACTACGCATATTTGCGAAAAACGGCCACTTTTGGCAAATGTGCGTAGTAAAGCTTAACGTTCTCATTATAAACTGTAAACAGTAGTTCATAAAATACATTGAAGGGTTATCTAGGCCTTGGTAGAAGCAAAATTTTAAATGATGTCTCCGTTTTCTTTGAAATGATTTATTTTAAATGGGGGCAACACTGGACCCCGGAAAATTTAGGTACGGCCTTAAAATGCATACATACATTTCGTCCATTTAGTTACAACTTACAAAGCAGTTCATTTTGCAGCTCACGGTGTGCAACTAACGTCCTGTATTCTAGTGCATATTTTATGCACCAAATGAGCCGGTATGTGTTCCCCACTTTACATGCACTTTGAGGTACTGACATGTTATGCTACACTGTAACTAGTACCTACTGTACTAACATGTGAGATATGTTTTTAATTGCAATTATTTCACAACAATTAATCCTTTGTTTTCTTCCTTCGACATCATTGGAAATTATAATTCTTAAAAGAAAAAACTTAGAATGTAACAGGCATCTCTTCTCGCACACATCGTCAAAGCCAATCGAGGGAATAAAAAAAATATAAAATATAAATATATAAGGACAAATCACACTGATTGAACTAGACCCAAAGTAAGATTTTTTTTAAACTTGTGTTATGGGATTCTAACTCAACGATACTATATTTTATAATAAATACATGTATAGATAAATACCCAAGCCCCAGGATAATTTGAAAAAGAC
Source organism: Acrobasis repandana (assembly GCA_963576875.1). NCBI lineage: Eukaryota > Metazoa > Arthropoda > Insecta > Lepidoptera > Pyralidae > Acrobasis > Acrobasis repandana. The sequence continues at coordinate 10,800,246 of OY756238.1, forward strand.
CATTTTCCAACTTGCCCTGGCTGGGGATCGAACCCAGAACCTCCGGATTGGCGGACTAGCGTGTTGACCATTACGCCACGGAGGTTGTTAATACGAATCATGTCAATAGGCGGACCGCTAGCAACCCATCACTATTTTTGTTTCTTTTTACACCTTCTCGCCCACCATCATGCTACATGTGGCCTTTTGTCTTGCGAGCCTGGGCTCTGTCTGCTTAGAGCCGCAAGACCCAAAACGCATTGTCTGCCCCGTTATGGATAAACACGTGATAGTGTATATTAAAGGTAAGAACTTACCACATCAAAGTACCTACCTATGTATAATATTAGTACGGGAATTATAAAGGTGATTTAAAAAAAAAAATAACCCAATGCTAATGTTTATGCACAAATGTTTCTTGTTTCATAAAAGTAAATCCTTTAAACCCCTGACCCCTAGGGTGCTCGAAAAAATGTGTCTCCATTTGCAGTATCACACCATAGAGTAATAATATATTGTTTGTAAATCAAGTGTATTTGAACTAATATAATTAAAATTTAAATTATTGGTAAGAGTTAGGCAAAACCTGCTAAATAAATAAACAATCCTTATTAAATTATCTACCAAACGGTACTAGTTTCATACCAATTGAATGTTTATAGTTTTTGAGATATGGTTGTGAATATAAAAGTAAAAAAACAAAACAACACAGATCCTTACTTATTTTCATTTTTTTCTGTTTTTTATGTGGACTAAACAGTTCACATTAAAAGATTATAATATAAATATAAATGTGAACGTAAAAATCCGTGGGCTAAGTTACCCTCGGGCAATAAAGCCGTCTACGCTTTTGGGGTAATTCGAAACACATTAGCCTCTTCCGCTATTCAATGACAAGGCGCGCACATTCACAACACAACCACCCCTAAAACTGGGAGTCGAACCCTCGAAAAGCTGTTATGTGTTAGTCGGTTGTCCTATATTTATGTTCCGTGCCAGTGGTGAACTGGACAGCTGGTAAACTGGAGATCTGGTAAACCTGGATATTTTTCAAACTTTATTTAGAGAATTGTGATGTGCTTGGTGTTTCTCAACGTGATCGAATCAGAATTTCGTAGGAGAACAAAAATCACTGACATAGCCCAGCGCTGAAGTGGCAGTGGGCGACACACATAGCGCGACGAACCGATGGCCGATGGGGCAAAAGGGTTCGAGAACCTTTGTACTGGCAAGAGAAGCGTAGGACACCCACCCACAAGATTGTCAGATTGTGTCAGACGACACCTGACCATGGTCGCTGGAAAGCGCTGGATGCAGGCCGCTCTAGATCGGTTATTTTGAAAATCCTTGAGAGAGGCCTATGTCCAGCGGTAGACGTTTTGCGGCTGAAATTATGATAACTTGATAACAATAATTCGTGCATGCTTTTATAATAAGTACCTAAATTATCAAGACAAATGTAAGACAAAAGCTAAATAATTATAAACACTATAAACGAAACCTAAACATAAAAAGTCTCAATTATCTAAAAGATTTTTACCGGCATGATGTCAAAAACGCAGGTTGCGTTTCCTCTCTGAATATCTATGCTAATTCGTTGAGCAAACTTTAAGCAGCTCTAAAAATCTGATAATGAAGAGAAAAAGAAGAGAATGTAAATTCTGAGTAACCCCTTTAAAGACCGCCAGACAAAAAATATATAACTACTTTCCTTTATAAAAACTGACGAAAAACTAAAATAAAAATTCGCCTTCCCATACAAATCAGCGCTCGGCCAAACGCATTTTGTATCGGAGGACAAAATTTTTTTATCGATTTTTAGTAACTTTTTTTTATCGAGTTCAGTTCATGGACTGAACTTACTCCAATAAACGGGCAAGTGCGAGTCGGACTCGTACATGAAGGGTTCCGTACCAGCGTACAATGCTTTAAAACGCTGAAGAAACACGTTTCTTGTATGACGACCCCCTTTAATTTTTAACTTTTTCTTATTTTAGTATTTGTTGTTATAGCGGCCATAGTAATACATAATCGGTGAAAATTTCAAGTGTCTTGCTATTACGGGTCAAGAGATAGAGCTCTGTGACAGACGGACAAACGGACAGACGGACAGACGGCCAGACAGCGGAGTCTCAGTAATAGGGTCCCGTTTGCACCCTTCGAGTACGGAACGGTACGGGATCTAAATGCAGATCTTCTTGATAAGCTAGATCGTCTTATTAATAATTGCATTCGCTTTACCTTCTGCCTCCGTAAATATGACCACATATCTTCTTTCCGATCTAAGCTTAACTGGCTTCCTGTTCGTCAGCGCCGACAACAGAGAATGCTCTGTACTCTTTTCTCTATACTTAAGAACCCTCTTTCTCCCCAATATATGAAAACCAAATTTAAATATCCGTCTGAAAACCATGACCGTGAGCTTCGCTCCAGTCATACTCTTCAAATTTATCTTCCGTTATTTCGGTCTGAATTTATGTCTAACTCTTTTACTCTTCAAGTTACGCGACTCTGGAATGCCTTACCTGAAGACATCAAAAGTATCTCAAACAGATACTTATTTAAGAAGAAAGATCACACGCACCTTTCTTTAAAATTTTCGCAGCAGAATTAGTCATTATCTTAAAACATTTGTAGTATATATTGTATATATATGTATATTTATATGTATTAAGTGTATTATATGAATGTATTTAAGTATACTTGTAAATAGTAAATTGTTAAGTACATCTTTAAAGCGCCTATCGCAATTAAATAATTTCTGTTTTTCCTAAAGGTTGACTGGTAGAGAATGCATTAGCGTTAAGTTCACCTTTTGTACCGTTTTGGTCAATGAAGATTTTAATAAATAAATAAATAAACCCTAAAAAGGCTGGTAGTATATAGCAAAGATATATATTTGCCGTATATGTATCTTTCGTATATTTGTAAGATGTTCGTTATTTATGAGTATGACCAGTTTCAAATATGTCATAATATATGGTTTACTTTCCATCGTAACTTTGATAAGTTGAATTTCATTCTAACAAAGTTGCAGCAATGCACGTTGCAGGGATGTTCATACGATGTACAGCACTGATAACTTACAAAAATAGACCTTGATACATTGTAGGTACTGCAATTTAATAACACTCTTACAAAGTAAGGACTGCCACCGTGGTCCAGTGCTCAAGGCGTTTGCATTAATGTGAAGTTTTTTTCAGTCTGGTTAGGATATTGCAGGCTTGAAACACCTGATTATCCGAAAAGGAAGATGATTTCTTGCTTCGGAAGGTTAAATCTTTCCTAAGATTGGTTCTGATTTACTCTTTGGGTCCCGGAGGTCAGACGGCAGTCGCTCTGTGTAAAAACAGTAACCTCGTCAAATCACCTAAGTTAGGTAGCGGACCCCGGGCTCTGAAGCGTTACCGCTGAGGATGTAGGAGGAGGACTCTAAATAAAAAATATGTGCTGAAAAATTTTTTGTCACGATTTTTTAATTTTGAGTATACCTATGTTATTTATTTGTGGTCTACAAAATTTAGTTATCAGTGTCATGTCAAGTCAAGTCTTTGAGAGCGTAAAACAGCTATAACCACGGAAGTGTTGCGAACATTGTAGTATTAATTTCACCCAAACACCGTGAGGAGAATAACTTGCGCAAGTTGAGTGAGACATTTAGCTTCGTACTATTTTATGTCATATAGACTTTTTTATATAAATGCAGTCCAGCTTTTATTTTGAAATAACATGTAAGATTACGACATTTTTTATTTTCAAGAAATTGCATATTCTGTCTAGAATTTTCACTAGTTTTAACGAGTAATTATATGAACCTGAAAGAAAATAAAGTGTATCATTAATTTTTGACCATCAAAATAAAAATTTCTGCACACTATACAGGGTGACTTTTTATCCACCAGCCAAATTTTTGGAGCAAGTTCAGTCCATAATACTGAACTACTTTCTATAAAAAATGTATTGAAATTACATAAAAATTTTTCGTCCTCCCATACAAAATCAGTTGGGCTGAGCGTTAATCTGTCTATATCTTCCTGAAAGGCCGGTAACGCTCTTGTTACACCCCTGGTGTTGCAGTTGTCCATGGACAGTGGTGATCACTTACCATCAGGTGACCCGCATGTTCGTTTGCCGCCCTATAAAAAAAAAAAAAGAAAAAAATCTGTATGGAAAGGCGAAAATTTTTTATCGTTTTGGCTGGTGGTTAAAATGTCAGCCTGTATAACGTCTAACAAAATATACTGAAACTATTTGAAGGGTGAATTCAGTCCATGATACTAAACAACTTTCCCCAAGGAACATATATTTATTTATTTATTACAACTTTATTGATCCACAATAATAATTGTTTACAATTGGCGGACTTAATATACTGAAATATGAAAAATAATGTTTGACTTTCCATACAAACTCGGATCAGCTGATCGCTTAACTTGTATGGAAGATCAAAAATTATTTTTCATATTTCGATATATGTTCCTTGGGAAAAGTTGTTCAGTATCATGGACTAAAGCCACTCTTAAAATAGTTTCAGTATATTTTGTAAGACCCTGTATAGTCTTTCACGTTCCTATTTTAATTGTGGAAACCAGCAAAAATTCTAGTTATACTATGGAACTTATTGTCGGCCAGTAGCTAAGTAACCCGTTTATGATTAATTATTTATGTGTTTTTTTTTTAATTTTTTTTACGGCGTTTAGCATCTGCCTTTTAGCCATTCTTAATTTCCATTCTTTTTGATAATTATGTGTCTCACGTTTTTTTTTTCGGTTTTTAATCAAAAAATATATGTAACATACGTATATGTATGATTGTTTGTAGTTTGTGTAGTTTCATGTTATGTTATTATTTTTCTTTTTCTTCCTTCATTCTATGTATACGCCTGTATGCCTTTTTTAGGGTTCCGTACCCGAAGGGTGCAAACGGGATCCTATTACTGAGACTCCGCTGTCTGTCCGTCTGTCACAGGGCTCTATCTTTTGAACCGTAATAGCTAGCTACTTGAAATTATCACCGATTATGTATAACTGTGGCTGCTATAACAACAAATACTAAAAATAAAAATGGTTGCCTGTAAAGTCGGTTTTACGGGCGAAGATTTTACGTGACAACGCGCGCGGCAGACCGATCATAGTTGAGTGGGAGAGAGACGCAAGGCATTCGGCGGGCCTCTCTCTCGTTCGGTGACTCATCGTAACGTTACCGAGCGTTACACTTTTTCATAAGTGACTCCCAGCCGCAACCTAATTTAAGACGTTGTCACGTCAAAAATAGTTGAAAATTAAAGGGGTCGTCATACAAAAAATGTATTTTCTCAGCGTTTTTAACTATATCTTTATAATGACATTAATTAGATATTTGCAATTTTCCCAGATTATGTAATACTATGGCCGCTATAACAACAAATACTAAAAATAAGAAAAAAATAAAAGTTAAAGGGGGTCGTCATACAAGAAACGTGTTTATTGTATAACCATCTCTCACAGGCTCACTGGAAGAGATATCTTTTCATTTACTATTTTATGTATTCTCTGTATACCATGTACATAAATTGGTAAATAAAATAAAAATAACTTACAAAATTTTGACAAAATCTAACATGTCGTTTCAAATAACAGCCAGAGTACATTTTTATGGAAAAGTCTAGAGTAAGGGCGTCCCTAAATGAATTCAGAAAATGTAGAAAGCTCTAATTTAAAAATTATCCCAAATTATAGGCAAACATTATCCAAAGGCTGTCGCACATCGTTCCCTCGAGTGAATTTAAACCAAAGCGAACTTCGCCCGGCTATTTGGAGGCAGCACACGTAGCAAACGGGTCTTCGGGGTGTTGTCCTATTAGTCTAAACAGTTCTGAGACCCAAAACTTGGCCTTTGACTTTGGAGGTAGATTGAGAGTTTAGTTCTTTATAGCAGGAGAAAATCGTCAAGTTTTTGTGTTTTTCATTGCACAAGTTTGTGAAATATTAGTAGAGAAATAAAAACTTTCCAAATCATGAAAATTTTTATTTATAATTTTTAATTTAATTTTATAAGTTCAAGTAAGTACACATAAAAATTTACAAATAGGTTCAGCTAGGTTTTTCATAAAAATCTATAAATAGTAAAAGATATAAAACATACGAGTATTACCTATATACTGCAAAATATAAATATGACGGGGAAATACCTAGGTGTTTTTTATTTATTTTTCACATGTGGCATGAAAATAAAACCTCAATAGGGTATATTCATGTCTTTTTTTTATTTTTTTTAACTTTTCTATAAGTTATTATTTAACCGGAAAAAAATATAACACGCACAGAATGTTATTAAATAAGCTTAAAAAAAAAATATTAAACCTACTATAATTTTCGGACGATCTAAACGCCGTGCCATTGAGCGCTTTTATTCTGTGACGTCACCGCGCACTGTCAATGTCAGTGTCAATGGAAAAAGAAAATTAAAAAATAGGAATACCATATTTTAGGTTATAATTAATTGATTGACTCGTCTCATAAGTACAAAACTGAAAAAAATGGAAATTTATCAAATATCTATAAACTATTTACCTAGCAGCTTTTACTCCTCTGAGTTCAGAGGATGTAAAATCGAAATTACTTGCGAAGTACGTAGTCATCATAAACACATCAATTTTAGCCAGATTATCTGACTGTGCCATAACAAAACCGCTTTCAATCATTGTAGCAAGTCTTTTTTCACCAGGAGTCAGGCTTTCAGTTAATAATTTTTAAAGAACACTAATAATTTAGCAAAACAATGAAAATAACCTCCAACAATCATACAAATTACAAACAACTTATTGACATTGACAGATAGTCTCCTTCTTTCTCTCTATAGTTGACAGTACAGACTATTTAGAAAATTAAGTTTGACAGTGTTTGGTGTCGTCACGTTTCGTTCCGTCAATAGCGTTGCGTTTCGGAAATTTGCGAGGGAATTTGAAAAATACAACTTTTAAATAATTAATTTCTCAATGGAAACAAGTTAAATTGAAAAAGTATATATATGGGTAATTTTCTTTAGCAATAAAGTTTACACATAATTTTTATTGCTCGTTTCTGAATCACATGCATATTGTCTATTCAATGTCTTTGTATAAAGGTTTAGGTAGATCAGTCTCCAAAATCATAGAACACCAATAAGGAATAATAATTAGCCCGATGAAATTGGATTTTGAATCTTTGAAAATCTCTCGATGAAACCTTCTTAAACTTGGAACGCGCGGTGCGATGAAGTCTGGCAGAGAACGGCCACACATCCGCACAACCCGGCAATCCATTCCCAAGAGAATCGTTCAAAGTTTTTCGTTTAGAAGTAATTGTGTTGTAAACTTCAAAGTGTGCTAATCTCCGCAACTGACTACACCCAAGTCATTATAGTATCTATGCCCAAGTAACGTCCGATTTTATTAGCCACGAGCCACGAAAAACATATTATAAAAACCTCACCTACTTAGTTGCCGCTGGAAAATAGGCAAGGCTACGAGTTGGGCCACAGCAAAAGAAACCTCCTAACAATGCGCCCCGTGTCCAGGATTACTGCCTGCTGACTCTGGCCCATGACTCAGCCTAACTGAAGCGTCTTTTCTTAAAACGTGGCCCAAATTAAAAAAAAATATAAGGAAAACAAAACAATTTATTTCAAGAACAAAAGAATAATTACCTCCATGACGGTTTCCGAACGGCCAGTTCTTCCAAAATAATTTTGAATATTAAAATTGGAACAAATGTCGCGCCGTTAATTTGCCAGCTATTCTGGGCTTGATAAATGTGACATAGACAAGTCACAGCTGCTTTTAATAATACTTTAATTTATTTTCTAGACATGTCGTTTCTGGAGCATATGTTTTTGGTGAGCTAGGTTTTGCTTTGTCGAATTTTATTTTCATTACAAATTACTTAATATGTTATATTTTAATAATATATTATGTAAACCACACGGCAATATATTTATTAGTTAATATGAATATATTGTAGTGGTATCATCGGAAGTGGTATCCTGCAAAGTAGGACTACTCCAGTCTACCCGCGTAGTTGTAGAAGGCGACTTAGGACATACAAGCTAAACAAAGCTTATAAATATCAATGATACCTACCTCTCTAATACGCCTGGACATTGTGGAGAGTGTAGGCTAAATCCTCTTGCTGCTCTTGCCAATTTAAGTACTGCTCTGGTAACTGGTAGTACAGAGAGGGTCGTGATAATGTTGTGTACCGAGTCAAGGACCGAGTGTGTACCGAACTCCGAGGCGCAGGTCTGATTCAAGTTCCGTTTGTATGAAGACAGAATACTACTGTATAACGTTACCGTGACGTCGGTCGCACCTTCAAGTAGATACGAAGACCGTTTATTCATACCATTTATATCAAACATCTGGCAATAAACAAAGATGATGGATGGGGTCTACAACACAGTAAACAAAAGTATCTAACACTCTAGAAAGTAGTTTAAGACATAAATGATGTAGTGAGACACACCGACTGTAACGATGCTTTTGAAAATTTTGATGGCTCGCAAAATTGCCGACAAATCAAGAAATCGTAAGTACCTATCTGCTGAATAGAATAAAGATTTAATTGTATGATCCCACTTTTAAAAGAATAAGGCCTCAACTAAATTTGGACAACTGATCGCGGGTTTGTATAGGTCTTCAAAAAATTTATATTTTTAATAAAATAAAGAGTAAGACCAAAGAAGAGGTGAATGGAATGCGTAAGGCAGGATATGGGGGTGGTAGTAGATGTAAGTATGACGGGAAATAAAGGAATGTGGAAGGAGAAGACGTACTGCGCCGACCTCAGATGATGGGATAAGTTGCGGCAGTCATTTTTCTTCATAAATTAATACGTGGGGTCATAAAGTTTTGTCACTAACAGTTTTTGTCTATGGGACACTGGCTGGTTTTGATGTCAATTAAAACTATGACTACTTATTGCAAAATAACAACATTCCAAATTTCCCTCCACATTTTTTACAAACAAAATTAAATTAAAATTTCGCTATTATCTCTGGTTAGCTACCACTACTGGTGTCAGATTTTTCGAGCTGCAGGGCCTGGTATAAAATAAAACTTCTAATATTTTGTATATACGTGATTCCATCCCTCTGCTCATCTTAAATGTAATCATACAGTCCATAAATCGTTGACATTTTGGTCCTGGTCTAAAAATTCATTTGAATAATATCTTCGTGTACTTTATAATCATTATCATTCAGCTTGACTCTCCTAAATTAACAGGGCCACAATCTTCCACTACATTGCCCATGCACCTCGGAAACAAACGGGACAATTTATCATATCAAATTACCCTATACGTCACAACGGAAGTACTGCCGCCGCGCGCCATAGACGTAAATAGAATAGATGGCAGGGCGATGAAATAAGAGGTTGTTCTACTGTGACGTCTCTATCCCATATTCTTTGTAAAGTACTACAAACTACTATCGGAACCAGCTTGCCTAGCAGCAAAGAAATTATAAACAATCTAGAATAACCGGTAACGCCCTTGTTACACCTCTGGTGTTGCAGTTGACGCCTACAACTTTGGGTTTCTTTTTTGGAAACTGCTATGCCACTTCGTAGGCATTTTTTTATGTTATAGTGCGGCAAACGAACAAGCGGTTCACCTGATGGTAAGTGATTACCGCTGCCCATGGACCACTGCAACACCAGAGGTGTAACAAGAGCGTTACCGGTTATTCTAGATTGTTTATAATTTCTTTACTGATTGGTAAGCTAGTTCCGATAGTAGTTTGTATGTTATTTTTAATAGTAATTATGTAATGTTATTTTTGGGAACGTTAGGTATTTAAACATAAGCATTAAGTATGTTAATATAAACTTTACGTGCGTCGCATTGAATGGTGTTTTTTTTGAGATGATTACTTTTAGTTATTCTAGTTTGTATTGAATTTCTTTACCTAGCAATTATCCATAAAACACACTGGACAGTACAGTAAACTGTCCGCGTATGCGCTGGCAATGCGAACTGCCTATCACCAGAGAACAGCCCCCAGATATTGTCGTCTAGCAGGAGATAAACACAGATTTCTCAAAGATGCCTAAGACCACAATGTACTAACCTTTGAAACGACGCTCGAACTATGGCGGCCCACTTCTCCAAGACTCCTCCTCGAATCCACCAGCATCCGATGGCGAAGCTATCTCTTTTCTCCTGGGGCACTGGTAGGACTCTCCATTGATTCAGAGTAACATATATACCTACTACTACTACAAACGAAACAATTTATCTGTACACACGTCGATGTGTGAGTTTTATACTTAGGGTCGCACCGCAGAATTAATTTAATACTTACCTACTAACGAGTTCGACATATTTACGATTATATCTTTCCATACCGGAAGATTTGCGAACACTATGACGTAAAAATATTCTGTTTTATATGTATTAAATGTTACATAAAAGCCGAAAACAGCTACATAATATCACTTCACAAATATTTTTCATTATGTCCATTGTCCATTTCACCATTAGTTCACTTAACTGATTATTACTGAGTCATTTATAATGTAACGCACTAATTTCACTTATTCACTATTGTAATATAGTAATTTGCATATTCGGCGCAAAACTATACGGTAATGATATGAATAAATTCAATGGTTACTATTGGTTGACAGTTCTCAAGACAACACACGTTGCGTATTGCGTACGGCTAGTAACTAAACCCTGGTTTGGAGCTGTCAAAGCTCACAAAGTGCGGGGGAGAGGTGCGGGGACGCCAATTTGCGGGAGACGCTGTGAGTTACCATTCTGTTTGACTCTTATGTATTCTGTGCCTGGGGTTTATCTTGACGATCGTCCAAGCACACGGCACATACAATCCAGAGTTATTTTTTGCTAGTTCACAGTAATTAACACAGCAATGTTATCTCACGTTGCGATGGGGATATGAGATTATCAGGGCAGCGATTTGGAATTCACTTGAAACTCCCGAAATGAAGCGGCCGGCTCGATTAATAAGCCGATTGCGGTAATGCGGAAAGGGCAACTAAATAGATTAGCGTGGTACCAAAAAAAATGCGAAAACAAGTGCGATTAACCACGCGCGCGCCGACTCGAAACCAAAGTGAACGAGCGGATGTGAATGGGTACGCGCCACTCCGCGAGGCCATCTCGCGGCGGATTCGCACATTGCAATCATAGACACCATTAAAAAATCCGCCTCTTTGTCTATGCCAGACACAATTTTTACTAAGCGCAATTTGGCGCAACCACACACTAACCACGGCACAGGCCGGAATCTCCTAAGGTACGCGCAATATGCGTCCCCGTTCCTTGTCCCCGCACCTCTCCCCCGTTTTCGCCTCGATGACTCACGTTGGCCGTCAAGAACCGGGGGAGAGGTGCGGGTGCGGGGAACGGGGACGCATATTGCGCGTACCTTAGGAGATTCCGTTCTGTTTAATCTTACTGTATTCTGTGACCACGGTACTAATGATGTCTAACAGTATTCTGTCTTCATACAAACGGTCGAAATAAGAGTCATACCTACGCGTCTCAGACGAGAGTTCGTCACACACTCGGTCCGTGACTCGGTACACAACAGTCGGGATGCGCCGCACTTACGTTTGTAACAGAGATAGACTGAACCCGTCGTGTGCGCTCGCTTCACGTAATTAAGGTGAATATATAAGCAAATAGCCTTGAAGTGTGAAATAAATTGTTAACTCGTAAATATGGTGATATATATTTATATATATATATTTAGATATATATATCCATATTACTCTTCGTCATGCACTAGATAGCCCTTTAAATTATTTTATGAACCACCGTTGAAAGTATTTACATTAGTCCGTCTAGCTTTAAAACTTGCCCCCGCCAAAAGTGCCCACGGCAAGTTTTAAAGCTAGACGGATCACCAATAATAGTTTCAACGGCTGTTCATAAAATAATTTAAAAGGATATCTAGTGCATGACGAAGAGCAATATTGAAATTATCACCATATTTACGAGTTAACAATTTATTTCACACTTCAAGGCCATTTGCTTATATATTCACCTTAATTTCAAGGAACGGGCCGAGTTGCAATACTGTTGATATAATTACCGAACACTAACGGTCGTTGTCCATTCTTGTTTTTGGTCTATAATGTCTCGTTAACGTGTACTCAATGCAGACAGCGTAAAATTATTTGCAGCTGCTATTTCTCACGTTAAATAATAGAGGAACTGTCACGGAATGTGATAGTAGGTACTAAGGTATAAGTTATTTAATTGTTTGGTCAGTTTTCTTTTTAGGGTTCCCTAGCCAAAGGCAAAAAACGGAACCCTTATTTATGGATTCGTCATGTCTAGACAGACATGACGAATCCATAAATAAGGGTGGTTGTTTAAATAAGGGTTCCGTTCCGGAAAAAAGTGGCTGTGACATACGGACGGACAGACGTCCGTCCGTATGTCACAGCCACTTTTTTCCGAAACTATAAGAACTGTACTGTTGAAACTTGGCAAGTAGATGTATTCTGTTAACCGCATTAAGATTTTCACACAGAAATAGAAAAAAAAAACAACAAATTTTGGGGGTTTCCCATACTTAGAACTGAAACTCAAAATTTTTTTTTCATCAATCCCATACGTGTGGGGTATAGATTAGATCCATACTATGGATAGGTCTTCCAAAATGATATTGACGTTTCTAATATATTTTTTTCTAAACTGAATAGTTTGCGCGAGAGACACTTCCAAAGTATATATATATATTATGTTACTTGCTGCTACGGAACCCTTCATGGGCGAGTCCGACTCGCACTTGGCCGCTTTTTTAAAACTTTTGTCGGTATACATGTCTCGTTTTACTTTTGTTTTTTTTTTATACTAGACTATGGCGAAGCCAAAAGGCGGATAAGTGTCACGCCGCTATGTATGTAGGTATGTATATTTATCTGTTCCCTTCGTATCTTCCATGATATCCATGGTATATTGACAATTTAGGTATTGTTGGAAGTGTCTTGTTCACGTTACACTATGTTATGTTACAATTCAACATGGCGTTAGTATGTTTATCCAGTTCCTGCAAACTCAGCAGGGAGCTGATAGCCACCGATTCTCAACTGCATGCGATTTGACTTAAATTCGGTATCTAAGACTTTTTGCGTCGATTTAAGATCCTCATTAAGAGCTCTTTATGAGGATCTTAAATATATTTTTGTTGTTATTGTAAAATAAGTTTTAATTTTATTCATGAAAGAAGACGAACATTTACCATTTTCCCCCCTGATCTCCGAAACTACTGAGCCTAAAATTAAAAAAAAAATACAAAATATAGTTTATTGCTTGTAGATTACAGAAAAACCTACAAGAATTCAATCAATTGTACGGAACCCTCTCCACGCGCGTTTAACTCGCACTTGGCTGGTTTATTCTTCTTTTCCACTTGGAGAAGTAATTGATTACTGTATACTTACTTATGTTTTTGTAAAGAACACTTCTATAAACCTACTAGAAATAAAATCTCTCTGACCGTGAGTCACCTCACAAGTGTAGTCAGTCGAAAAGTTTCATCCCCTACAAACTGTAGTGTCACAGACGCCTCTTTTGCACAAAGGATAATAAATAACAATAAAGAGCTTTGAGTTATATTTTACTGTCTTGTATTACTATTATTTCATGTGATCCAGTTTCATATAGCTGAATTTTATTTTTATCTGACGATAAGAGTGAATTTAATGATTATTATAAGTTTGACAGTTTAGTCGTGTGGTTCCCGGCAGAGTAGAATAGGATCACTCCAAGTCTTCCCGTGGATGTCGTAGAAGGCGACTTAGGAAACATAAGCTGAACAAAGCTTATAAACATCAATGAGACCTCTCCAACCCGTCTGGCCAGCGTGGAGAGTGTAGGCCGAATCCTGCTGACTGCTCTGGCTAATATAAGGCTCAGGTAGTACAGAGAAGGTCGTGCTCCTGCAGTGGAGACTGAAAAAGACCTGATGATGATGATAAGTTTGACATACATGTACTCATATGTGCCACAGTTGTCTTCTACGACATCCATGAGAAGATTTGGGTGTCTTATTCTTCCATACGGCGAATCTACTTGAAAGCTTGTGATGAGTCTCTTCTTGTATAAGAGTCGTACTTTTGTCGGTGGAGTGTGGTGGGAGTTGGGAGACCTTCTTATATGTTTTTATATCTAGTTTTTCTTTTAGTTGATCAAAAATATCTTCTTAGGGTTTTCCTACTCCTCTCTTTCCTTCAATTATTGTTTTAAAGAACGCATCGTGTCGTAGTACTTGACCGAACATTTTCCGTTTTATATTTTACACAAATTAGATTGTTTTTTTTTTTAAACTGGGGTTGCAATTTATTAAAATCCAATTAATGGATTATTATTTTTTACTAACCACTAATTCAAAAATTTCATGTGTTTCGCTTCAAACGCTGACGAAGATTCATACAAACTTGCAACCCCTATTTCACCCCTATAGGGATGTATTTTGCAAAATCAAATAAATGCCTTATTATTTTCTACTAACTAATAAAATACATTAAAACTTTCATGCGACTCACTTTAAAAATTACGAAGTTTCATACAAACTGCCAACCCCTATTTCACCCCTTCAGGGATGGAATTTACAAAAATCCTTTCTCAGCGGACGTTTCCTAGTCACAATCTACCTTCCTGCCAAAATTTCATCTTCATGGGCTAATTTCGTGATTTGATTTTCGCTTTTATATATATAGATAAGTAACGAACCTAAAAAGTGTTAGACTAAACTCTAAAATTATATCTATTATACAACAGGTATTTGTTATATTATAAGAACTCTAAATATTCAGACTCATCAGATCATAAATTATATATTAAATAAATAAATAAATATTATTTACTAATAATATTTACGAACCAAAACATCTGTATTTAACATTTTAAAGTTTATTAGCGTTTCTTACCTATTAATAACTAAAGAAACTAATAACTAAAGAAATACCTCTGTGGCAGGTACAACACACGCAGGTTATGTTGGCAACACACCAAGTCTTTGTTTTTCGGAATAATGACTTCTGGCCTGGCTACTTACAGATGTTATTTATTGTCTATTATTTTTATAGTTATAAAATTTGTTGCTTCTGATTTTTATGATTCATATATTTTAAAAGTCGTTTGGTGTTAATTTTGCTGTAAATAATGGACATTTTATGTTAAAAACATACACACAGCCTTGTGGTTCCCGGCAGAATAGAATAGGACCACTCAAAGTCTTTCCGTGGATGTCGCAGAAGGCGACTAAAGAAATGAATAGAATAGCTCTGGTAGTATAGAGAGGGTCGTGCTCCTGCAGCGGAGACTAAGAAAGACCTGATGATGATGGTAAAAAAACAGATGTAGATGTAGAAGGCGGTGATCCCACTGCACCGCGCACCGTCGCGGAGCGCGGGTCCGAGATTTTAACATTGTATGCAAGTATCTCAAGTTGTATAGAAAACACGCCTAGTCCAACACAATGAAAACGCGCCAACGCGCGGGAATGTAAGTATGTTGTACCACGCTCCGCGATGGTGCGCGGTGCAGTGGGTTCACCGCCTAAAAATAAACACAATTTTTACCCATAAACGAATATTTTTTTTTGTATTTCGATAAAAATTTATTGGGAAGAGTTGTTCAAAATGATGGAGTGAATTACCCTTTAAAATATTTGTTCTTAATGAAAAATAAGCTTGTATACAGGATGTTTTAAAGAGCTGACCTGGCAATAATATCAAAACAGGCCACATAAAAACTGCATAAAAATCAGAACTGAGGCATGCAGCCTGCATATACATACACCTGAAAGCCGGCATTCAGAAAAAAGCGCACTGAATGAAAGTCTGAAAGGCTAGCTGAAATTCAGAATATTCATTTGATTTTACCTAACTTACGATGTTTTATAATGGTCTGGGAGAAAAGAAAATAATGTACCCAATGCTTTTATTCCCGCGCAGATCCTAAAAGTTTGGTAAGGAGGTAAATCCGAAACTAACCCATCACTACTTCTATTCTATTTTTATGGCCTTAAAGGCCATAAAAATTTGCCTTTAGATCTTTTTAAGCAACTTTAAAATATAAGGACAGCAAAATACCATTTAATACGGGACTATTGCTGGGATTTCCAAACGTGTTCAGTCAGTTAGTCTATTGGACAATTTGTACTTATAAGAAACTCAGGTCAAGCCAAATGATTTTTTTTACCAAAGCATAAGTCGAACAAGGGGCCGTCGTCATCATCTTCTGCTTCAGATTCAGCATCCAACATGTCATCTTCATCGGAGTATTCAGATATATGCACTGCATCCACAATATCTGATGCTTCGGAGACCGACGAACTAGATTGGCTACCGTCATACATCTTATCTTATCTTATCTTGCATTGGGGTCCACGATGGGAAGCACGTCGAACCTTTGGGTTATATTGTACTTACCCCCTTGCCTTACTCACCCGCCTCGGGATTTCTGAAGAAGGACTGCATAAGCTTCAGAATATCACCTGGTGCGTAGTGCCTGTAGTCCTCTAGCTTAGGATATGCTGATCCGAAGAGGTCCATGCGCTTACCAGCCATCGAGTCGCAGCTACACATGATGTGTCTCATTGTCTCCTCTGAATCCTCACATGCCCGACATTTTGGGCTATCAACAAGTCTCATTTTAAAGAGATGACTGCGATTGTGGTAGTGTCCAGTCAATGCTCCCAATAGAGTTCTTGCCTGTTTTCTGTTAAATTTATTTAACCGTTTGTACCACTTGGCAAAATTCTCGCCGAGTGTCTCTTTGGAGTGGGTGTGTCCACATATATCACGCCATTCAGCCTTGTGTCTCATGCTGACATAGGCGTTTATGGCATTAGTAACCATTCCATATGATAGTCCTAAGAAGGGTTCGGGGCCTATAGGCGTGTTACTTGACCCTTCCCTTGCCAGCTCATCAGCTTTCTCGTTTCCCTCGATGCCAACATGACCCGGCAGTTTGTTGTGCCTGCCCAGCTGATTTAGGGCACGCACTCCATCCCAGACCAGTCTGGAGCTGATCCTGCTGGAACTAAGGGCCGCGAGGGTTGCCTGGCTGTCTGTCAGAATATAGATTTGGCGGTTCTTTAGGCCTCCTTCTAAATTCATTTTAGCACATACAGTTACCGCATATGTTTCTGCTTGAAAAACGGTAGCATACTGCCCCATGCTCTGATACAGTTGTTTGTCCTTTGAAAAGATGCCCGCTCCTGTTCCATGGATGGTCTTCGAGCCATCCGTGTACCAGGTCAAGCAATCTCGATTTGAAGGTCGAAGCTCTTCTTTCCATTCCTCCCTTGTAGGGACATATATCTTATAATTTCTCTTGAAGTTGTACACAGGGAGCATCTTATCGCTTCCCATGTCCAACATCCTTTCGAGCTCATGCGTCATCTCCATTCGCGTATGCCTTGTCCTTGGTGCGTGCCTGTTCCACAGACCAGCTGTAGTTAGCCTGTAGAGTGCTTTACAGGCTTCGCCTTGCACGTATAGATATAGTGGTGGCAGTCCAAGGATGATCTCCATGGATGCGGTCGGTGTTGTAGAGAACGCCCCAGCTATTGCACAGCATGCCAATCGCTGGAACTTTCTGAGGTCATTTCTACAAGTTACCTGTCTTACCTTGGGCCACCACACGAGTGCCCCGTAGGTCAAAATTGGCCTTACCATCATCTCATATATATAACGTAAAATATAAGGTTTTAGGCCCCATGTTTTACCATAGGTATTCCGACACATGTTCAATACTCTAGTGGCCTTCGTTATTATATTATTAACATGTATGTTCCAAGTCAGTTCTTTATCTAACGTAACGCCTAGATATTTTACCTCCTTGGACAATTTAAGCTCCGTACCGTTCATTTTGATATTATTCAAACATGTCAGTTTCCAGCCTTGTAAATGGGATAATTGTTGTCTTGCTTGGGTTGATACTCAAGTGGTTCCTATTACACCATTCTTGCACCTCCCGCAAAGTTTTGTTCATTATCCCTTTTACCGTATCAGGAACTTTCCCATTTATTAGAATGGCGATGTCATCCGCATAACCGACCGGTGTGACCGGTCCTTTGTTAAGAGAAGCTATCAGAGAGTCCACAACTAAGCTCCACAGCGTCGATGAAAGCACCCCGCCCTGTGGGCAACCTTTTGTAGTCAATGCTGATAGTTCCTCTCCTAGAAGCTCAGATGTGATTATTCTACTCTTGAGCATATTTTCTATCCATTTGCAGAGAGTGTCCGGTATACCATGTTTCGTCGCCGCCCTGCTGATGGATTCGAAAGTAGTCCGGTCAAATGCCCCCTCTATATCGAGAAAGGCCCC
The DNA here is from genome assembly GCA_963576875.1 of Acrobasis repandana. Taxonomy (NCBI): domain Eukaryota; kingdom Metazoa; phylum Arthropoda; class Insecta; order Lepidoptera; family Pyralidae; genus Acrobasis; species Acrobasis repandana. Next base: position 10,818,557 of record OY756238.1, read on the forward strand.
CAGACATAACTCCTTTTCCTCTAGTGCCTTCTCAGCCCGACTCACTACATAGTGCAGAGCTGACTCTGTTGACTTGCCAGGCTGGTAGGCACACTGCATTCTGTGAAGCGGGTGCTTCCTCAGTGGGCCATCTTTGATGTATCTGTCCACCATTTTCTCCAATGTCTTCAGCAGAAACGACTGAAGACTAATAGCTCTATAGGCCTTTGGCTCGTCATATGTCGCCTTTCCAGGCTTTGGAATGAACGTCACCTTTACTAATCTCCATGACTTGGGAATATGTCCAAAAGCAATACAGGCTCTGAAAAGTCTGCAGAGATGTGGACTAAGTACAGAGATTCCTTTCTGCAAGAATATTGGATAGATGCCGTCAGGCCCTGGGGCCTTGTATGGTTGCAAGGTACCCACGGCCCATTTTAATTTCTCGTCATCTATCACCTTCTTGGCCACTTCCCAGTCTCTCCTGAAGGTTCTAGCCCCCCAAGATTCCACCTTGTTGAGATCCTGCTGATCAATAGTTGTTTCCATGCAACCTGGAAAGTGAGTTTTATACATCACCCTTAATGTCTCTACGCCAGATTCCGTTTGCGCACCATTTTCATTCTTAACAGATGACAATGGATCCGCCTTAGTGACAGCCATTGCTTTAGCTAGTCTCATTCCTTCAGGTAGAGAACTGATAGAGTCGCAATGTCCTCTCCAGGCACCCTTCTTTGCCTTTCTCACCATTTTGCTATAATCGGTGAGGGCCTTGTGATAGTCACTAAAGTCCTTTTTGGCTTTAGCTACATTAAAGAGCGTTCTTGTCTCCCTTCGCATTCTTTCCAATGCCGGAGTCCACCAAGGATCTTTTTGTGCCCTCGGTTTACGCAGTGGACAATTGTCCACCCATGCATTTCTAATGCCGTCCACAATACGTTGAGCCTCCAGTTCCAGGTCAACTATAGAGTTAAGCTTGGATCCCGGAGTCCCTAGTTCGGCCTTCAATGATTCTTTATATGACACCCAGTTCTCTTGGGTTCCTTTTTGGTACAGTTTGTGATTTTAAAATATTCTCACTCCTGTACCTAAAGCATATGTACCTGTGATCAGACAATGTTATCTCATCCGACACATGCCAGTCGTGAATTTTACCAGATGCCTTCCTACAGGCCATTGTAATATCAATTACCTCCTTTCTCGTAGCTGTTACGAAAGTCGGTTTGTTACCTTTGTTGCAAAGAAATAGAGGTGAACTTACCAAGTATTCGGCTAATTTAATCCCTCTATCATTCGTGTCTGTGCTACCCCACATCACGTTATGGGAATTAGCATCGCACCCTATGATAAGTTCCAGCTTTCTCTCCTCCGCATGCCGCACAAGTACGGTGAGCTCGGGTGAAACCGGTTCCTTTTCTTCATACGGCAGATAGACTGCAGCTACAACTACAGACTGACCTGCCCCTTGTTGGACCTTGACGGCTGTCAGGTCCCTGTAACATAGAGAAATCAAAGGCATGGCATTTATACCCTCTCTGATATAAATGCATGTCCTTGTGTCATTAGTAGTACAGTAGGAATAAATCCGACTCGTTAACCTACCGAAGCCTTTTATTTGGCCTTGATATATATACGGTTCCTGAATAAGAGCTATATCATACTTGTTCAGCCGCAGTTGTCGTGCAAAGACAGCTACGGCTGCCTTACAGTGGTGTAGATTAATTTGTACACACCTTAGTACCGCCATATTGACGTCTACATTATTGTCGGTCACCCGACGGTCCATCAGCGTCCAGGGACGCATCCATCTCGTATAACCCTTCGAGGTCCAGCGGTCCCTCCGAGGTGGCAGGAGACAAAGTCAACTGCTCAGCAGCATCCGTCAACGTCGATAAGGACGACGGTGGTCTCGCCGGTGGCCTGGTGATCACCAGGCTAGGCCGTGGGGACGGTGCTCGTGGTCGTATCAGACCCTTCTTGCGTAGGTCCAGCGGTGGTCGAGTGGTAGTCACCCCACCTCCTCCGGGCGCAACCTCCGGTATCACCAGAGCAGTAGGAGGTTGCATTTCATGCTCCCTCACAATCTGCTCCTCCGGACGCGGAGGCTGCTCCCGTGGAAGTTGAGACGCATCCCGCCCATTTCCCCCTTGCCGACATCCATCTCGCCCCTTGCCAGAGGTACTCGGCCCCTCAGCGGTCGTGGCTGTGGAGTCCTCAATTACCTTAAAGACATCCATGCTCATCCCGCTGTAGAGCCTGTACCCCCTGGACTTGATGAAGTCAGCAGAGGCTTGGTCCATGAGCACAATACGCCTCACGTGTGTCCCCTCAACCAGCGTGTCCTTCCAATCAGCCGCCTTTAGGGTCGGGTGATATTTTTGCAAGACCCGAAGGACCCTTGCATTATCAAGGATGACATAGTTGGTCGTCTTCCATGCCATCTTTATTGGCTTTGGAAGGTCCCTCGCATGCAAGACCTTAACCTTCAAGCCACCAACTGTCTCGCCATTCATAACGTCGCAGAGCCATTTCGCAGTACTGTCTTCATTACAGGAGACGTGTATGGCACCTGCGATCACTCCTTTCATGTAGACTTCCGGTAGTCCGGTTGCCTCCTCAATCTTCGGGTATAGAACAGGCGCAAGTGCAGTCCATCCATCACCCTGAAACTGCTGAGCCGGGTAGTCTATAGGGACGATGACCATCCTGACGGCTGCTGCGGCTTTATTGTAAGGTTTGACTGCTTCAGTCCTCGTCCTTTTTGCCCCAGCAGCTGCCTCGGCAGCCTCGTCGCTTACTTCCCGGTTCCTTTTAGCTGGCGATACATCGACAGCTCCTTCCCTTCTCAACCTCATCAAACGCCGCTTTGCAGAGCCGCTAAGGTTTTTCCTGCTACGCTGCGTTCGCCACTCTGACCCGGTACTATCCTCAGTCATTGCTTCCTCACAAGGTCCCTCTCCTTTACTAGGTCCCTCCTGGCGGTCCTGTGCTAGGATCTCACCAGGTGGCCCCAGATCAGGGACGGCCCTCCGCTCGGTCGCAACAACTTCTGGTTGTCCCTGGGTCCTTAAATTAGCCGCGGAGGTTGCACCAGGCAAAGTATTACCTCCGCACTTGGTCGTCCCCTCCTTGGCACTCGATGTTAGCAGGCAGCTCGAAGCCGCCAAGCTATCATCCTGTCTCTCCTCTCTCACTCCTCTCCCATCCAAGCTTGCGCCGTGTAACCGATTATGTTTATTGAAAGACATAATATACGGAAACTAAGTTTTCACCCCCTTAACTCCCCACCCGCCACGGAGCCCTCAACTGGGAATGTCTGCTCGACACTAGGGCTATTAAGGGGGTATAGCACTCCTCCGGGGCAACCTACGAGATGGTCACGCGAACAGCGCGAACACGCGACACACATCACCACCTTCGACTGCAGGCCGCGATCCTTCAGAGTGCTCGCCAACGTCGTCTGATGGACGGACGTTAAAGCCGATTGGAACCACTGTTGGCTAGACAGGGCCGTGTGAGACGAATAGCCAGGCCAAAGAGGTGTGTTGCCGCAGTCCCTTTGGCTCAACCTCCAGGACACCTTCATCCGTCCGTACGGGTCCCCGCGCACGGCAAGAACACGCGGGTGATCTTCTCCTCCATAACTGCGCCAACCCGACCACAAAGTCAGCACAGGGGAATGGGATTCGGTTGTGTGAAAGGAAGATATTATAGGTTCAAAACGAGGTCGGGGGGGGGGGGGGGTAGGACGAAGAGGACAAATGACAGGATAAAAGGTACAGGGAGTGGGAATGGAGGAGGGGGCTGCGTCCTAGCCGCCAGCTGGGAGATTGCAACTGAAACTCCAATTACAATCTCCCCAACTGACGTTTCCAGGGCCCACCAGTCCAGGGCTCTGTCATCCGACAATTGAAATATAGTATAATTAATCTGTCAGGATATCAGTGGACCCTGGCACTCGAGGAGGTGCGCAGCCGACGAGCCCCGTCATACATACACTATCACGTCTTTATCCCTAACGGGGCAGACAGAGCCTAGGGCGGCAAGGCCCAGGCCACTTTTAGCGTGATGGTGGGCAATGAAGGTGGAAAAAGGAAATCATAATAGTGATGGGTTGCTAACCGCATTGCTTATTGATATGATTCAGATTCTTGCCCATTCCCTCGATCGGCTTTTACGATTTGCGCGGGAAGAGAAGCAGCTGGTACATTCTATGTTTTTTCTTTTCTCCCCGACCAGCATGGAAGATACCTACCGGAAGATGGCTACCGTCATATTTTTCCAAAATTTCCCAAAGAAGGTTGACGTCAAGCAGGCGGTCGTAAAACTATAGCCAAATCATTTATATTGTTCCGGCTATTTCTTCTCCATTTTGCAAGGTCTTTGGCATCCTTGGGTGACCATTGACATGCATGTTATATTTGGAGAAGAAAAAGCGGGAAAGCGCACTTCGGCCTCGAAAGCAGCACAGCTAAGGATGCAACCGGGAACGCGCTTGAACGAAGAAGATATTGTTCCAAAATGTCCTCTATTTCGTCACATTTTCGATGACGGGGATGCTGACGCCATATTTTTCACAGTACTTGAGAAATAAATATAAAATGTAACGAATGTCCATCACGGGCTACTGATAGCTAAAAACGGAAGGTACTTAGATGCACAAATTTTCATGTCTACCTCTCGCAAAAATAAATAGAAAAATCAAAACGTGAGGTCACCCGCAACCCCATGTTGTGGTTCTAGGGTTAACTTATGAGCTTGCTCTTGTCGGTGGAGTTAAGTGGAGATGCCTCCATTCCTCTCTTCTCTCTGCTATCTTTTTAATGTCTTTTTATTGTCAGATGCCTTTAGGCAGCTTGAAAAATCTGACACCAGTTTTGGCCACTTACATACACGACAAACTAACTAATGTCTTGGCCTACCAAGACATTAGTTAGTTTGGTCCTAGTGGTTAGTTAGAAGGTCCTAACCTAACTCCAAACCCTTCCTTAATTTGTTGGAAAAACTTCACCATTGGTCTTCCCCTTCCTCGTCTCCCTTTTATTTTTCCTTCTACTATTATTCTGAATAGATTGTCATGTCAGACATGATGACCAATCATCTTCCCTCTTCTATTTTCAATAGTTTCTAAAATATTTCTTGGATGTTTGTATAACTGATAATTGTTTTTTTTCGATTTCACAAAAGTTATTGACGTCAGATCATTTACTTACGGCTTAAATTTAGCAGATTTTTGAAGATCTTAGAAAAATGTTCATATTTACGGGTTGAAACACTCCCTGAAGACGGCTGGACATTTACACGTTTAGATACCGTGTGATTTACTGTAATTACTCTATATATAATATATATGTTATATATCGTATTATATGATACTAGCTTTTGCCCGCGGCTTCGCCCGCGTAGATTAGGGGTATGAAAAATAGCTGTTGGCCGATTCTCAGACCTACTCAATATGCTCACAAAATTTCATGAGAATCGGTCAAGCCGTTTCGGAGGAGTACGGGAACGAACATTGTGACACGAGAATTTTATATATAAGATAAGTAAGGTTATTTTTAATTAAGTGCAATAAAATGTTTTTGTTATTATTATTTTATTTTGAACCACTTTTCCCAATAAGGTACGGAAACATTAAAACCGCCTATTACACCATGTTATTTTGTTTATTCAAGTTTAAAATAAATAAAAAATGATAATATACACCGACCCACCTCCCCACTAACACATGCGATGGGCATGGGCGGGTATCAGTGTGACGTGACCCTTAAAATTATTACTTATGGAAAAAATAACATGGCTTGAAAATCAATAGTTTCGTTCGAAACGTAATATTTAAATGTTTCATAAAAGATTCTCTAAATTTATATTTCAATGGTGTCATTACCTATTCAAATTACGAGGTTTCATTATGAAGGCCGTACCTAATTTTTCCGGGGTCCAATGCTGCCCCCATTTAAAATAAATCATTTCAAAGAAAACAGAGACATTATTCAAAATTTTGCTACTACCAAGTCCTAGATAACCCTTTATAGTATTTTATGAACTTCTGTTTACAGTTTATAATAAGAACGTTAGGCTTTGCTACGCACATTTTCGAAAAACGGCCACTTTTGGCTAATGTGCGTAGTAAAGCTTAACGTTCTTCTCAGCCGGGAACCACACGGCTAATAGTAAGTATAATACAATAGTTTAATATTGTATACTTACTTCCTATTGTATAATTAATACAATACAATAGGTATGATACACAATATGTATGTACGGTATGAATAATACGATGAAATGTTCTAAGGTGAATATAGAAGCAAATGGCCTTGAAGTGTGAAATAAATTGTTAACTCGTAAATATGGTGATAATTTCCATATTGCTCTTCGTCATGCACTAGATATCCCTTTAAATTATTTTATGAACTGCCGTTGAAACTATTATTGGTGATCCGTCTAGCTTTAAAACTTGCCGTGGCCACTTTTGGCGGAGGCAAGTTTTAAAGCTAGACGGACTTATGTAAACACTTTCAACGGTGGTTCATAAAATAATTTAAAGGGCTATCTAGTGCATGACGAAGAGCAATATGGAAATTATCTCCATATTTACGAGTTAACAATTTATTTCAAATGAGGGCGCCACTTCAAGGCCGTTTATTTCTATATTCACCTTAACAAGTATATTAATAAACTGGTGTAAATTTTTTTACGAGTTACAAGTTAGACTTATATTTACGAGCTTCGTACATGCTTTTTTTGCGAAGTGCTTATCAAGACAAATGCCAAAATTAATGCCACCTTCCGGCTCGATCATCAGATCAGCTTCTTGTTATAATCTAATTGCATTGTCGTATGATTTAGATTTATTAGCATAAATAATTTCATCTCAATCGAAAACCGACCAAACAACCGACTTCATTTTCTGTGAGGTGTTTCTTTCATATCCCCAAAGTTTTTTATCATGTCTTCACAAAATTAATAAAAATACGAAATCAGACATGTCGTTTCAAAATAAAAGCAAGTCTACGTTTGTATGGAAATGTCTAGGTTGGCTAGGTTAAGGGGGCTCTTAAGCGAGCAAATGTTATCACGTAGCGGCTGAAGTATCATTAGCAGCAAGTTAGCCGCTTAGCGGCAAACTGGCTGCGAGCCAGGTCTCGCAATGGCTAAACTTCAAGAGCTCTTAGAGATGACCAGAAGCGTTAAATGTTAAATGCATGTACGGTTTCTCGGAAGATTTGTAGATCTAACATCTTCTCTTCTCAAGTGTGTTAATACCTAACAATGATGTCCAAAGCAGGATTAAACTATTAGACAAAGTAGACAGAATTGTTGAATGCCTTCGTGATCCAGTGGTCAAGGCGATTGCCTTGTGAATGTCAAATGTCATGGGTTCAAATCCCACTGGGAAGCATACTTTGTAGAAAAGTTGTTTCCAGTTTGGTTAGGACATTGCAAGCTTAAATCACCTGATTATCCTAAAAGAAAGATAATTTCGTGCTTCGGATTTTTGAAGCTGTGGGTCCCGAATGTTATCTAGCGTTTGTTGAAACTTAATCTAGGATTGGTTTTATTCTACCCTTTGGGTTGCGGAGGTCAGACGGCATTCGCTCTGTGTAAAAACCAGTAATGTAGGACCCCGGGCTCTGAAATGTTAACGCTGAGGATGCGACCGGGAATACGCTCGGATGATGATGATGAGAGTAGACAGAATTGTGAGGAGAACTGCTCACAATGGTCACGTCCCTCAGACATGAGGATATAATTATGAAGAAGAGAAGTGTATTTGTGTCTTCTTCTTCCCCAGTTCCCGTGGTCGCAACAAAAAAATTTTCCGCTTCCCTTCCCTTAGTAAAACTCGTAACCCGGAAAATATTAAAGTTACCTTCTCGGGACGGAAACAATTTCTGTGTCGTAAATCTTATGCTGAGAAAATTTATGCCTACGTGATCACTACATGAAACAAGGAGATAAATAACGGCTGCTTAGTTAACAGTAATTTCGCAGTCGACACATTAATAGGGATGTAAATTGAGTCTGAAAAGTATTTTTCTATTTAAACCCTCGGTTAAATTATGAAAAAATAATGAACCCATATCTTACAAGTGAGGAGGTCCTGAAAAGAGTAGGAGAGAAAAGGTGCATATTATAGAGAAGATATTATAGAGAATAGACGAGGAAAGATGTTGGGTCATCTGCTACGACATGATGACTTCATAAAGACCATCATGGAAGGAAAGATATAAGGGAAAAGAGGACCAGGAAGACCGAGGCATAGCTACATAAGACAGATAAAGGAAAAGGTGAACGTCGTGTCGTACAGCGAAGTAAAATAACTGGCATAAAGAGAGACAAATGGAAGAGAATTCATACTCCACCGACAAGAGCATAGCTCTTAAATATAGATAGATAGATCTTAAAAGGTTCATCAAAACGGTAAAAATCGGAAAGATGTAAAGCATCTTAGTTACAGACTGGCTTGTGACGTCACTGCCTACCGTGATGTCATGCAAATCTTAAAAGCGCTGTATTTTCGTCATTTTTACATGGTTTTTATTAGCTTCACTTGTATGTTTGTTTGTAACGGAATCTTAAAAACGTTAAATTAATTTGAAACCATGCACACCTATCAAGGGCCGATGAAATACAATAGTTTCAAGGTTTGTCCCATTAACTTGACCAGTTTTTTTTCATACAATTTCTGAAGTGAAAGCTTCTTTAGGCGCGTTGGGCATTTTTTGAGATGGGAAAAAAGCCTATAAATCTAAATCGATCGAAACCAGGTCGGCCTTTTCCGACTATATCACGTGAGTCAACCATTTTAAATTTATCAATAATGAAAAAAAAGGCATTGAACTCTCGACACCGTTACCGTAACCGACACCACCTTGTTCAAGTTTTTACTTCTGGCGGCACTCCCAGAGTGCCACTATTCTTTTTGTTTTTAACGGAATCTAAAACGCTAAAAGCGTTGCGTTGACGTAGCGTTGTAGCTGTGTCACGGAAATTGTCGCCAATTGAATGTGGTGACCACATTATATTTAACTCCTCCTTGCGTCGTTAGGCACGTTACGATGTTGATTTCGACTACCACCATAAGATAAGAGCAGAGTTGTCAAGATATGTGAGATGCCTTTCGGAAGCTTGCAAAATCTGACATCATTGGCCACTTACGAACAGGAGAATAAAGGGTGTTAAAATGAAGAGAACCCAATAGACATTGTAAGTGCCTACTTAAGAAACTTTTACATTAATGTATGAAACAAATTTCCAAATTGAAGTGTAATTGAAATTTCAAATTCTGCAAATAATGAAGCAAAATTATTGCAGACAACGGGTCAATATTCCTTACCCTTTTCACTTTCACCTTAACTTCGACAACTTTTCAGTTCTGACTTCTGAGACCCAAAATACTTTCGGTTCAAATTGGAATTCATAAAGTTTTGAGACAAAAACAATCCGTTTCGCCTACTGTAGTAGCTAAAAGTAGGTCTACTTGATCAAGCTTGTATTATTTAGTCATTTGTATCATTTTGAAATTTTTAATAATAAAACTGATTCTTCTAATTTATTCATATATAAAAAGATGTTTTTTTTTCGATTAGGTATAAAAGTCATTATGACGTGTATTTATGAACAACAATTTATGTAAGCACTAAAATTTATTAGGTTGGCATAAACCATAGTACTATATGTACTATTACTTAGCAAATAATTCATTGAATCTGATTGAGTAACTTGAAAAATTTTACATAAATAAACTCGCGAAAGTATCAATGTTTTTAAAAGTTAAACTTTTAGTTTATGTATTCACTGTATACATTGTCCGGATTTGTCCGTGTACATAAATTGGTCAGTAAATAAATAATGTTAAAAAAATATTACACTTTGTACGTCTTGCAAATTATGCGTAATGTTATTATGTGTTTTAACTCTTTCCCAAATAATTCTTGAACGGTGGTTTCGGATTTGGCCTCGTAGTAAAAGTTCTTTTTATTAATAATAAAACGTTTGAAGTGGAAAGTAAACTTACTTAGTAAGTTAGTATGTTTCACGATAACTCTTGTATCATTGCTCGGAACATCATGGATTTGGTAGGCGTGACTAAAAGGATTTTCAAATCAGTCTAAGGTTTGTAAAGAAAGTCCCGGGTTCACAGTGCGAAGCGAAATGGTCACCCCCTCCTGTGAGATCACGTTTTCAAGGATCAGTAGTCAAGGAGTTCGGTTGCGGTTTGCTTCAATTTATTTTGTAATTTCATTATAATGGAATTGATAATGTGAAATTGGTGTAGTTTGGTGTTATAAATAGTGATGTGTCGTTCCCGTTCCCCAGATTTTTGGGAACGTTCCCGGGAATGTTCCCAAAAAATGGAAATGTCAGGGAAAGTTGTAATTTTATTTATCACACATATTTTTTATCACTATAAATATATTTTACTAAAGTTAATGCATCACTTGAAATGGTTATAATACAAATACATATATCCAATAGTCAACATTCTCTAGAAATACGAGAACGTTCCCAAATTCCCTGGGAACATTCCCAAAATCCCGTTCCCGGGAACGGCACATCATAATAAATGCTCATGCTCATGAACAATATGTGAAATAGTTAAAGTGGACAGTCGTATCGTAGTACGGCTGATATTTGTTAAGCGGACTGTGGTGGGGCTCTTGAGGCGGCGCCGTCCGCCACTTAACCGGCTATAAAAACCAGTGGGCTAGATTTCTCGCCAGAAGCGCTTGATCAAAAGCCTACACCAACCTATAATTATAAAAAAGCAACAAAACTAAAGATAGGCTCCAAAGGACTCGTATCCAGGGCCGTAAAATAATTCTCAAAAAAAAAAACAAACAATAACGAAAAATAGCATGTGACGAACGGGTAAAACATGTAGATCTGCTACGGTAGCCCTACGTTTTACTTACACACGGATTAATATGCACAAACGTATCGACGTTTGTGTGGCATGTTTGCTTAAAAAGTATAGAGATTCAATAGCGTGCAACTAGTATGAATATCATTCCACGATTTATCTTAACACAAATCCCAAAGTAAAATTAATATTACGCTAGAGAAATAACCCTGTTTTACTCATGTCTTATTTTTACGATGTCAATCTCCAGATTTTATTGTTGGCAGTGTAGTTACAAGATATACAGGCGGGCGAGATAGTAAATTTTATGGGTGTTTCGGGTTCAATCTTGAAGTATGGGTTTTTGATAACATTACAAAGGGTTAGTTTTAATATTCATTGTTTATGTTGCAATTTATATTTTTGAACAATGTTGTCAAATATGTATGTATATTATTATATGCACTTTCTTAGGTATAGTATATATTATAGTATTTATTTATACGATATTTTAGTTTGTTCATTTCAAAGTAATTATAATATCTGGATATTGTATCTATCTATTTTAGACGCCAACTATCCTTTCTGTTTTTTTCTTCCTAAAAGTTGACCGGCAGAGAATGCTTTAGCATTAGTCTACCTATTGTAGCTTTTGGCTCAACAAAATTTTTAACTTAAAATAAATAAATAACACATGTGTCGCAGCGGCAGCGGTACGTCTGTGTGTAAGCAGCGTAATCTACGTTATTTGAAGGAATCATCATCATTTTCATTAGGTCTTTCTAGTCTCCACTGCAGGAGCACGACCCTCTCTGTACTACCAGTGCCATACTTGGCTAGAGCAGCCAGAGGATTTGGCCTACACTCTACGCTGGCTAGACGGGTTGGAGAGGTCTCACAGATGTCCAAGCATTGTTTACATTGTGTTACTTAAGTCGCCTTCTACGACATCCACGGGGTGACTTAGAGTGATTCTATTCTATTCTGCCGGAAACCACACGGCAATAACAATTTGAAGGAATCCTAACTAGGAAATCGGAAGGTGTAATCGCAGTTAGGACTGATTGATCCGATTTAGAGTAGAATGGACGCTCCGACCGCTCTACATCCTTATAATCTTTGAATTCTTTCCTAAATGCAATAGCTCACAAGCAACATGTTAAACAGTATTAACCTTATAAAAAAAAGCAATAAAGATAATTTTTGTAGGCCTGTATGCGTCGCCGTTGGTCACGCGCCCCGATTTAGGATGCAATTTAGTATAGTGTGATCACTAGCTAAAAATTTAGGAGCTTAACTGTTCCTACAGTTAGAGTTCCTACTAATTGGATAGTATAATCCATGTAGTTCCCGGCGGAGTAGAATAGGAAGACTCCAAGTCTTCCCGTGAATGCCATAGAAGGTGACTTAGGAAATACAAGCTAAACAAAGCTTATAAACATCAATGAGACCTCTCCAACCCGTCTGGCCAGCGTGGAGAGTGTAGACCAAATCCTCTGACTGCTCTGGCTAATATATGGCTCTGGTAGTACAGAGAGGGTCATGTTGCTGCAGTGGAGACTAAAAAAAGACCTGATGATGATGATGATGATGGATAGTATAGTAACCGCTAAGGCGAGTAGAGTAAGTAAGATAAAAGGAGGCTTTGCTCAAAATCACCATGTGATGATTGTTATAGATTGCCGTCACAATGCAGCCCCATCCTTGGGGCAGACCGAGCATTTTGGCTCTTGCGGCTCTAAGCAGACAAAGCCGGAATATTATCATTTCCAATGATGTCGAAGGAAAGTATTTAACTTCATTCATCTTTATTTCCAGCATAATAACAGATTAACGCCGCCATATTTAATTTAATAAGCATAAAATAATTAAATTCATAGCCCGGAATGTGCTTGAGTTGCTTCAATTAAATTCCGCGAAATATTATTTGACATAAAATGTTTTATGATTCCTAACAAAACAAGTCATAACGATCAACGTTTATTTCATTTTGTTTTCGACAGTAGTTGATTTTATTTTGACAGGTATTTAATTCTATTTGGTTCGTAAATGTTTCTTTATTTGATTTGATTAAAGTCCCTAAGAGCCTTATCACATTAGTGGTTTCCGAGCGATTTCGAAGAGATGAGTATGAACAGACGTGCATAGATATCATGGCATTTTTTGAAAATTTTAACGTAACAAAAATTGACCTGTATCGTAATGGTTAACAATTATTTTATAACATTACTTTGTTCGGGAAGAAGTGTTATAAAGTGATTCTATTTTTAAATTTATATAAAGTCGTTCTATAGTTCATAATTTTAATTTTACGACATAAGATTAGCAACTTTAGAGTCAAAGTAATTTCTTTTTTTTTTTGGATTTTTTTCATCACTTGCTAATTGTCAATTTTGCTATCGATTTCATAATAATTGTTGACCCAGACTGTTGTCAGATGTCAGGTAAATCGGGTTAGATGGCGTTCCTACAAAAATGCGGTGCTGTCAAGTCAAATACCCATCTATTGTCCTGCCCCAAATGCCCTACACCCTGCACAATGCAGGACATAAAAGAGGCAAATGATCGGACAGTCACCGTAGCCAAGCACTGCATGGTCAAACCTATTAAAACTGTGAGAACAGTAGACCTCGCGAGCCCTTATAACAATGCGATATCCGACACTTCACCTTCCCTGGCTTACCAAAGATATGCTTTTTTATATCCAAAAAGTAATTTGCGCAACAAAATTTACGAATGAAGTCCAATTTAAAAACTAACAAACAAACTTTTAGCAAAATAAGGGTTATAAGTTTTAACGTTTACTCGAGTTAGTCTGATTGGTATAGGTAGATATAAATTTTCCGAAGCGGCATTTACCTAATTTATTCAGTTTAGTAAATTTTTATATAATACTATATAATAATTATAAAAAATAAAGTCACAAAGATGACGTATTGTAGTAAGTATACCAAAATTACCGTTTGTTATAAAAGTACCGTGGTTTATGAATAAATAATCCCAACTTAAAGTTCGATAATTTGCCACTGACTCATCCATCGATCATCAAAACTCCCCTAAGACTTAATTAAATTTTTAATTACTATTTTCTTGTCCAAAACAAAAAAGTTTAATTAAAAAATCATATTTTTTTTATTTTCTGCTGTTTTACCTGACTGCGCCAGAAGAAGGCTTATAGGTATATATGTTACGGTAAGAGTGATTAATTGAAAATTATTAATAATTGTGTATCATTATTAATAATTACCGAAAATAGAGGTAAAAGTGATAAATTATCACATTTGCCGGAGATTATTAATAATTTAACGTTAGTACCGATAAATGTAATAATTTTTGACGATTTCTGAATCGAGCATCAGACTGCACGTGCACGGCAGCGGCCGGCGAGTGCTAGGAATGTTCTATTCATTTTACTAGGTTAGCACAAACCTATAGGTTAGGTTAGAACTGAGACCAACACACGAGAAAAGCTAGAAAAGTTCCATTCGTTTTACTAGGTTAGGGTAAACCTATAGCAATAAAAATCGTGGAATAGTTGTCCGGGAAATGAAATTCGATGTCAAAAAAACAATTGTAAGACTGTGTGGTATTATAAATAAATACCTGGTGGACAAAAGCTTTGGGTTTTATTTTATTTTATCACTTTGACCAATATGTATAGTGAATTATCAATAATTACTACTAAAAGTAATTAATTTCTATTGATTATTCACATTTAACAAAACAAGAGGTTATTATTAATAATGTTGTGAAATTGTTAATAATTTTCAATTTATCAGATTTACCGTAACATATATATTTTTCGACTGTATGTATGTATATAGTTTACCAGAGTTTATTATTGTTACAAACTGTACTTATCCAAATAATTATTAGCTCAATAATTGTTTTTTTGTTATGTTTTCTATTTTGTGAGTAAATCGCATCTGTTCATTCGCGTCTGTTACAGTAGATTCTTTTTAAAGTATGTTATTGTTAAAATATTTACTTTACTGGCACTGTTTAGGTCTATAATATAAACTTTTCTTATACATAATGTTATATATCTGTACATGACTGTTTGTTGCCATGAATAAATAAAAAAAAATAAAAAAAAAACAAATTATCAGTTTTTTATTCGCCATATCATGATTTTTCAAAACCTATCAGTGGAGTATTACAATAAAGGATTTCACACAAGGGTTCCAATAAATTATACAACTTAATGTACTTAATTTGGAATTAATAAACGGGCAAGTGCAAGTCGGACTCGTACATGAAGGGTTCCGTAGGTACAATGTTTTAAAACGCTGAAGAAACACGTTTCTTGTATGACGACCCCCTTTAATTATTAACTTTATTTTATTTTTAGTATTTGTTGTTATAGCGGCCACAGTAATACCTACATAATCGGTGAAAATTTCAGGTGTCTAGCTATTACGGTTCAAGAGATAGAGCCCTGTGACAGACGGACAGGCAGACAGACGGAAAGACGGACAGACAGCGGAGTCTCAGTAATAGGGTCCCGTTTGCACCCTTTGGGTACGGAACCCTAAAAAACAAATTATCAGTTTTTCGTTCTCCATATCATGATTTTTCAAAATCTATCAGTTGGGTATCGAAATAAAGGATTTCACACAAGGGTTACAAAAAATTATACAACTTAATGTTTAAATGTACTTAATTTGGAATTTAAAATGGTAATAAACAACATAATACCTAACTTAGCTCTTCAGAGCGTTGTCGGCTTTTTTTTTTGTTTAATTAGGTAGGTACCTACTTGTTCCATTTATAATCGATAACTAAAATTAAACTTCACTGAATTGATTTTTACTAAGAAACTGCACCGTATTTGCTGAGTTTCTTCTAGAATGTATTAGTGAAACCAACATTGTTATAATGTAGTTGTTTTCACGAAGTTTTCGTTTCTACAAAATGCTGTGAGCTTTGTTTAGAGGGTTAATCGGAAAATAGATTTTTTTGTTCAATGATTGAGTTTTCTAGTCAATGAATTCAGGTCTTATTATTTATTATGAGTAAACATCTAAAAGCCAGGCTGATCTTAAAAAATATTATTTACTTAGCCGGTGATTGAACATGAGATTTATGGTTTTGAATTACGTACCGCCGTAAAAATATTTTTAAACCCAAGTTTTTATGGAAAACAATCATAAATGCTCCTCAAGACGAATCAATGGAGCCCAAACTGGGTGGGGTTATGTTGTTTTATCAAAGAGATGCCGTGGCCACCTTCCGGCTTCATCATGAGATCAGGCCATTGGTACCATAACATCGCATTGTCATCCAACCTTCATAAGTATGTGAAGTTTCAGCTCAACGAAATAATGGGAAGTGGGTCTAATTTAGCTTGCAAGATTTGATTACACACACAAACAACGGGACAGGTGAAACTAAATTCAAGCTTGTAAATTACTATAAAATAGGAGAATTTTTCGTGTTATTAAATATTAAGCAAACCAAAATATAATAATGTTCATTTCCTTAAATACCTACTTGAACAAAACAAACATAAACAATAAAGTTTTGATTAAATGTCAAAGTGTAATTTTAATCAAAATTAATGAATAAATAGCAGCCATGAAGCCTTTTATGACGAGCTATCAAAGTGCCATTTGTCCCGACAAAGTAGAACAAAATATCAAAGATGTCTGAAGGGTTTTAGGTAATTGCTGTGCTGGTATCAATATTAATTAGATGATCGTTAATCTTACAATGGAGGCTGAGGCTCTAATTTGAAATTAAAATTTTATTCATTCTTAAAATTTTAATATATATTTCGGAAAGAGGGTAGATGAACAATAATTAAAAATGAGACGGTAAGTTCAGCGCCCCTCCTCGCGCTGACCTATGAAAAGCTTCCTTGCGAAATCACATCACAGATTAAACTAACTCTTTAGCCCGCACAGTTATCCTGTACCCACAGGGCTTCTTAGAATGTCATTAGTATATGGATATTATATATCAAAACATATACACTATCACGTCTTTATCCCTAATGAGGCAGACAGAGCATTTTGAATCTTGCGGCTCTTAGCAGACAGAGCCCAGGCCCGCAAGATTCAAAGCCACTTTTAGCGTGATGGTGGGCGAGAAGGTGGAAAAAGGAATCAAAATATCTAGAAAAGTAGCTGGTACTTTCTAAGTTTTTTCTTTCCTCCCAGACCAGCATTGAAGGTATATATCAAAGATTTTGATTTAAGTATTAAAGAAAATTAAAAAGAAAAATGCTATTGTATATGACATGCATAAAAAAATTTACTTAGTTTCGAAAACTTTCAACAATATTTGTTAATAAAACTTTGAGAAGCAAAGTTACAGAGTTATAAACTAATAGAGCCGTCCCCAGCGACCCAACAACTTTGAATTTGCTAAATAAAGTTGCATATTACGGTCTTTTTTACTATTTGCAACTGAGATTTAAGTATGTGTTTAAAACTTATTTCCATATTTATTTTTATTTTTTTGTAATTTATGTTGTTAGCTGGCTCCAACCCGTCTGGCTAGCGTGGAGAGAATAGGCCAAATCCTCTGACTGCTTTAGCTAATGGCTCTGGTAGTTTAGAGAGGGCCAACCGTTCATTTATAAATAGTAACTGTACATATTTCGCTAATAAACCATATTCTATTCTATTTTATTCTATTCATACAAATTGCTCAGCCAAATGATGGAAAGAAGTGCAGTAACGGACTGAACTTGCTCCAAAAACATTGCCGGTGTTTAAAAAGTAACTGAATATAAACACCCAAGACCCAGGACAATTTGACAAAGGTCATTTCCCAAATTGCCTTGGCTGGAGATCGAACCCAGAACCTGCTGAGTGGCGAACTAGCTTGTTAACCTCTACGCCACGGAGATCGTAATAATACATAAGTACTTTTTATCCCAGATAAATATGAAGTTCCAATGGGATTGTGGAATAACCTACTTTAATGTGGGCAACGCCGCAGGTAGCATTTAGTTTAATACTAGCTTTTGCCCGCAGCTTCGCTCGCGTATCCCTCGGGAACATTTTTTTTTTCGGGATGAAAGGTACCCTAATGCCCTTCTCAGTACTCCTAACTATGTGCATCCGAATTTTCAAGAAGATTGGTTCAGTAGATAAAGCATGAAGAGGTAACAAACAAACAAACAAATATACAAACTCACTTTCGCATTTATAATATTAGTTAGGATTAGGATTAGGATAGGATAAATCTGATACTAATAAAACTTAATTACCGATATAAAAAAAAGTTTCCTCGTAAATGTTACCAAATTAGGGCCATTAATTATTCTAATAAGTAACCTGTAATAAGGATGTGGACTGGGTCCAAAAAATATTATTTTATTTTAGTCTATCAGTTAGATTAATCTAAAATAATGGACCCATATTTTTCGGTTTATCAAAGTAGTGAAAATTCACAAAGATATAGCGCATCGAAATTTCGGAGTGGGGGCGACGTTTAGTGAAAATCATACTAGATCGGGACGTCATGTGAAGTTTCAATGCGCTGTATCTTCGTCATTACTAGTACCTCGCGATTTTTTATTAATATTTCAAAAACTACTGAACCGATTTTGATGCCCAACGAACTTGAAAATTCTATTGATATTTCCTACATGCCTACCAAATTTCATCAAAATTGGACCATCAGTTCGGCAGTTTTCGCGGAACATACATACATACAAACAATGTGTTTTCGCCCCAACTTGAATTATAAAAAAGAACCGCATCGCAAAGATATAGTTATGGAAGTTTCGTAGTGGGGGCGATTAATGTCACCGTTTAGTGAAAATCATATTACATCGTGACCTCATGTGAAATTTCAATGCGCTGTATCTTCGTCACTTAGATTAATCTAGATTGAGCGTTTCAAACAAAATGCTACGTTCAAAGTGAAGCCATTTTGTGATATGCGTGTGCGTGAGCACCGCCCACTACGCGTGTATTACTGTCATTACAGTTCTTGTGTGTGTGAAGTAAATTGTTCCCAGCGCAATAAAATTACCCCAGAATGTGGGAGATTTTTTTAAGTGTTGTTCTTATTCATATTGACAAATTATAAATAAGTGTATAAAATTAAACCTCGTAAGGGCCATTCACATATTACGTTACAGTGGTAGGGGGAGGGGGAGTCATGCCAAACGAGGACGGTAGGTACGTGTTATAGGGATCGGAAAAAGCGTGATACGTCCATAAATTTTGCGTGACGTAGTATGTGGACGACCCCTACCCCCTAAGCTTTATTGTGTATGTAGGTGAACAAAAATTATATTAAAATAGGTAAAAGAAAAAAACACGTATCAAATCAACATTATTTATTTGAGTCGACGACCACTCTTTGTTGTGTATGTGTCCTGGATACGAAAGTTAGCTGAAAAAGTCCTTTCTTTAGGCTGCCACTTCCACCAGAATTCATTTTTCGTCTTATTATTTTAGTCCAATGACTGGATCAGTAGGAAATTTACAGAAACAAGTAATTATTAAAAAAAAAACCCTATTGCTTGATACAGCATCAGCGTGATTATACAGGCTGACGTTTAAACCACCAGCCAAATTTTTGGAGCAAGTTCAGTCCATGATATTGAACTACTTTCTATAAAAAAAGTTATTAAAAATCGATGAAAATTTTTTCGTCCTCCCATAGAAAATCCGTTTGACTGAGCGCTGATTTGTATGAAAAGGCGAATTTTTATTTTAGTTTTTCGTTAATTATTTTTATGGAAAGTAGTTCAGTATCATGGACTGAACTTGCTCCAGAAATTTGGCTGGTGGTTTAAAAGTCAGCCTGTATGTTGTTTTTAGTATTTTTCATTACAAATTACATTAAAACGTATAAGATAAATATTTTTGTAATCCTTATATAAAATCGTTTCTTTTGATAAACCACTTGATTGGTTTTCAACGAAAAAATATTTAAAATGAAACAATATATGTCATTTAGGGCCAAAAATCCGCCATCCTGTATTTTTAAAATTTTTAATATATCTAATGTCACTCTCAGAATTAGGACAAATGTAATGACACCTCTCAAGCTAAAATCCTCCAAGCCGTTTAGGCTGTAGAGCGTGCCAAATAAATACATATACATACACTCGATAAACATAACCCTCCTTCTGGCGCAGTCGGGTAAAAATAAATGTCATTTGTAAATAACATTATAACGACTAACTTTTTATCCTCAATAACTAACTCATACTTAATACGGCTACTTCAAAATTTCATCAATACATACATACCTACTTACCAATATATTATATTTTTTTCTTAGCGCAATATGAAAATGTTAAAGTTAATATCTCACACAAACATACATAGCAAAACGTACAAGTAAACATAAATACAAAAAACTGTTCTCCAAATCATACGATTTGTCGACTCAATAATAAGAGATGGTAAAAATATTCCACGCTCTGGCAACACTAAATGTCATGGCGTTGGTTTGTTGACAATAATTTTATGAATAATACGTAGGAATTAGACGATTATTATAATTATAGTGTAATTTTTGCACGATTTCACTGCACAAACAGTCATTTTTACAATAAATTATCACCGTGTCGTTACGTAGTGACGCCGTGAACTTCCATAGCGTAATGACAAGCTGTGGGCGGGGCTAAGAACGAAGACACCAATTTTGGTGTCTTTTGACTGGCGTCACTTTTGGGTGGCGTGTATGGTATCTGGACCTATATTTAATCTGAGCTTCGTCATTATGAATTTGCTAATCAAAAAAAGAAAAAATACGTACCTATACAATATTTTTCTAATCTTTCAAAATCTAATTTTGATGAGCCAAAAGAAACAAAAACAGTGGCACGCCTGAGTGCCGACAGAAGTGAAAACCTGAGAGATGTCGGTTCCGGTAACAGTGTCGCGGATTCAATGATTTCTCATCTCAAAAAATGCCTAAAACGTCTAGAGAAGTTTTCACCTCAAAAAAATTTGCCCACATAGGTACGTATTAAAATAAATCTACGGATCACTTCACTTTTTCGTGGTATGAGGGAATAGTTTTGCAATAAAATACTTTACTGTCAGGGTTTACGAGCTTATGGCTGACCAAACAAACCAAAAACGAATCATATGAGCAAACACGACCTTACAGTCAATATTGTCTCCCATAACAGTTATAAGACCCATTATATGATTCCCCTATTTTTTTAATTCATAATATTTTTTTCATATTTCTTCTTTGCTGTTCTGGGAGAAAAGAAAAAAACATAGAATGTACCAGCTGCTTCTCTTCCCGTGCATATCGTAAAAGCCGATCGAGGGAATGGGCGAGAATCTGAATCATATGAATAGGCGATGCGGTTAGCAACCCATCACTATTATGATTTCCCTTTTCCACCTTCATGCCCACCATTACGCTAAAAGTGGCCTGGGCTTTACCGCCCTTGGCTCTGTCTACCCCGTTAGGGATAAAGACGTGATAGTGTATATTTCTTTATACTAGTAGTTCGCCGCTTAGACCTCGCGATTTTTTATTAATATTTCATAAACTACGGAACGGATTCTGATGCCCAACAAACTTGAAAATTTTATTGATATTTCCTATATGCGTACCAAATTTCATCAAAATCGGACCATCGGTTCGGCAGTTATCGCGGAACAAACATACATACAAACAATGTGTTTTTGCCCCAACGTGAAAATTGGTCGCTCGGTTAATTATTCGTCATAACCAGAGTTTCACGTAATGAGTTTAATCTTACCTTTGGATGTTTATGTATTCTATTGACGGACTGAGGTACAGATCACGCAGATAAGTGTCTGCATTCCAGTGTCAAGCAATATTGAGCGTTACGTTAAAATGATAAAGTCTAATTTGTGGCCGTGTTTTTTTTATGGCGTAACAAAGCTGTTTCCAACGCAATCAAAATTCAACATAATTTCTTCCAGATCAGTATGGAAGCTCTATATTACTCGTACACTCATCACCGCTCCAAACTGGCCTTATTGGATTTTAAAAGGAAACACTACTTTTAGTAATAAGAAATCAGTTATTATTTCTTTCCGATAAGACAGCAATTGGATATTACGGTGGGTCAAAAATAAATTGTTTGGTACTGTTAATAGAATAAAACGTCATAAAATAATGCCACTTGTCATTGATAACATCCACTTTGAACGTGATTTTAGATTTATTAATGCAGAAAAACGGATATTAAGAGCGCTATTTGACTCCGAGGAACTATGACGTCATAAATCAATATTTCATACAAATCCCATAGAAAATGTTTGTTTTTTTTATTTATTTATTTAACTTTATTACAAACGTAATAGGCGGACTTAAAGCCATAGGCTTTATCTACCAGTCAACCACAGACTACGGAGCAGATACTATATGCAGTCAACCCACTGGTGGTGCCGAGAAGAAGAAAATTTTAGAAGGAGGTGCAAGTTATGTAGGTATTGTCACATTTACCTTAAGAGGATACCAGTAACAATATAATATAATATATTTTGACATTTAGTAAAAAGTATCTGATTTGACTTGATGCAAAATAGCGTATTACAGTGCTTGGCGAACGTGCGAGGGGGACAAAGAATACATCTCACCTTTTCTAGCAGGATGTGCTACCACCATACAAAAACAAATATTTTGCATTGCCAACTTAAGAGCCCATACTACCCTGAAGTTCTTAGAGCGATTTTATATATTTATCAATATTAACGAAATACTCACTTTGAAATTAAAACACAGCAAAGTTCAGGACTAACTCTAAACATAATAAATTTCGAAAACACGATTTCTTAAAATTTTCTCGATAGAAAAACATTGCGAAGTTGCCTCCAAATCACCTCAGAATTATACTAAAACAGAAAGTATTCATGAAATACAATAATGTAGCACTTGTAACTTTGGATTATAATTGTATTAAACAAAAGGCAGTCATCATATGTCTTACTTTTTAAATAACTCTTAAATATTCTTTGTAACCAGCCTCATTGACCCACCGCGATTCCCGACGCCCCACATGGCTCGCTGTCGCGCTTCGGCTAGAGTAAATTTGTGTGCGTGGAAGCGGGAGCAAAATTTAGATTACTGACATCAGGCGCCCTCTTAACACTCTTATTCAAGAGCTTAGCTCTTGTCTATGCAGAAACCATCTCTCTCTCTCTGTCTAAAGTGACTCCTTTACGTCTTTGTAGGTTGAAACATTGATCTTTGAGTTGTTTTACAAAACTGTCTCAAGTCGTGCTATACAAATATTTCAAATTTAAATGAGAAGAAACGCCGAAAGAAACTCATTTACACAGGTGGTATTGGTCGCCTACGCGTCAGAAGGGCTTTGTCAATTTACAAAGATATTAAGCCTAATACAATGTTAACACAATATAACATTTAAGCTTGCGAACGAGTGCCAAATTCAATTTACAGAAATAAGTAACTGAGTAGTCTTAAAAAACGGTGCCGAGCTGACCAGTCCCTACTGGCGGCACCTGTTCACGAGTTGACGCGAGATCAGCTATAGCTGAACTCAAACATATTAGAGGAATTCCAGCGACTCGACCAACGACGCCACAACCAGTTTGAACATTGATGAGCTTGCCAGGCTCGGACTCACAGCCTCTTCTTCCTTCTATTTTCGACTCCAATATTATTTTGAAAAACTTATCATGCCTTCTAATTACGGCCGTACCTAAATTTTCCGGGGTCCAGTGCTGCCCCCATTTTGAATAAATCATTTCAAAGAAAACGGAGACATCATTTAAAATTTTGCTACTGCCAAGTCCTACAAAACCCTTTAAAGTATTTTATGAACTACTCTTTACAGTTTAAAGTTTACTACGCACATTTGCGAAAAACGGCCACTTTTGGCAAATGCGCGTAGTAAAGCTTAACGTTTACATTATAAACTGTAAACAGTAGTTCATAAAATACTTTGAAGGGTTATCTAGGACTTTTAAATGATGTCTCCGTTTTATTTAAAATGATTTATTTTAAATGGGGGGCAGCACTGGACCACGGAAAATTTAGGTACGGCCTTAAGGTTAGGGCAAACTGGGCCTAAACAAACAAATATTTGAAATACTATTTTCATTCCTTGATTGCATAGTCAATAAGGTTTGAAAGGCATATTAATATTCCCTTTATACGCGAATGAAACCAAATGAAAAGTTATTTTCTTTACTCGGAAATAGGGTGAAGTGGAAACATTGTTAATTGACTCAGAATGGAATAAAATTACTTGTTTCATGTTAAATAATTGGAGATCTAACGTACTTGTATACGATAAAGTGCAGTTTGATCGAAATTGCATATTGTGTGTGCACAGTGAAAAGTTGTTTCCAGTCTGTTTAGGATATTGCAGGCTTGAATCACCTGATTATCCGAAAAGAAAGATGATTCCGTGCTTCGGAAGGCACGTAAAGCCGTTGGTCCCGAACGCCATCTAGCGTTTGTACCTATCCTAGGATTGGTTCTGGTCTACCCTTTGGGTTGCGGAGGTCAGACGGCAGTCGCTCTGTGTAAAAACCAGTAACCTCGTCGAATCGCCTAGGTAAGGTAGCGGAACCCGGGCTCTGAAGCGTAACCGCTGACGATGTAACCGGGAATACGTGAGGATGATGATGACCGAAATTGCATATTGCACTAGTACGGGCTAGTAGTGGATCACACAGCTACATGTTGGTAACGTTAATCGCGAGAATG
Source organism: Acrobasis repandana (assembly GCA_963576875.1). NCBI lineage: Eukaryota > Metazoa > Arthropoda > Insecta > Lepidoptera > Pyralidae > Acrobasis > Acrobasis repandana. The sequence continues at coordinate 10,843,026 of OY756238.1, forward strand.
ATTCTGCGAAACAAAAAGTATTTCATATCTTCTCATCTTTACAGTCTAAAGGAGATATTGCACAACGGGCTAAGTCATGAACACTTTTCCAAAAATCAGAAAATAGATTAAAAACTGATTAAGACCGTCATATATTTGTTTATTCTTGATCTTGAAAGTATACAAAAATACATTTAAAATCGCTTATGGCGCCTATACGTACGCAACCTGATTTAAACGTCACTCGCAGTTACTGTCAATGTCAGGTCAGTTAACATAATGGGTGTCGGCCATTTTGGCGGAACTCACCTTACCTTAAATTAGGATATTTTAATCCAAATGTACCATAGAAAGGCTACGAATTTATCGGATTTACTTATTAAGCATCGATACAGACCCAAAAATGCAAATTACAGGTAGGTGTTCAGTGACCTAGCCGGCTCCCCATACATTTATGCAACAACTTCTTTATCTACGTAATTTAGTACTTACGTAAATTAGTAAACGTAAAAGTTAAGATTTGTCATTAATCACATTCATTGTTCATAAATTGGTTATATTATATGGTATTTATTGTGTGTATTTATATGGTATTATTTTCATAGTGACGACCTCCGTGGGGTAATGGTCAACATGCTAGTCCGCCAATCCGGAGGTTCTGGGTTCGATCCCTAGCCAGGGCAAGTTGGAAAATGGCTATTTTCAATTTGTCCTAGGTCTTGGGTGTTTATCTATATATTTATTTATTATAAAATATAGTATCATTGAGTTAGTATCCCATAACACGTGTTTTAAAAAAAACTTACTTTGGGGCTAACTTAATCAGTGTGATTTGTCCTTATATATTTATTATTATTTATAGTCTACATTTATACACAGTTTGTGCAAGAAAGAAGAATCTTATCCCCCTATAAACATATATAAAAAATATCGATATCCCATTATTTAATTTGTGTTAATAAGAATTTTGGATAATGTTCAATTGGGAAAATGTTGAGAAAAGAATATGAATGGAAGTAAAGAAGTTGAGGTAACCAAACCCTCCGCTGCCTTCCTCCATATTTCGTGAAAATTAATCATCATCATCAGGTCTTTTTAGTCTCCACTGCAGGAGCACGACCCTCTCTGTAGGCACTACCTGAGATATATATTAGCCAGAGCAGTCAGAGGATTTGGCTTACACTCTCCACGCTGACCAGACGGGTTTGTGAGGTCTCATTGATGTTTATAAGCTTTGTTTAGCATGTGTTTCCTGGTCGCCTTCTACGACATCCACGGAAAGACTTGGAGTGGTCCTATTCTACTCTGCCGGGAACCACACGGCATACAAAATTAATAATTCATTTAATAACCCTACACCAAAGTTCATATCAATGCAAATAACTCAAGATTGCCGCCAAAATACAATATCGATGCAAAAACGTCTCAGAAATTGATAAAGCTTGTTTCATGTTGCCATTTCCATAATCCTTTTGACTTAAAACATTTAGTAAACCCCAGTATCTCTGATTAATTATATTAAAATACAGCGCTCTTCAAAATCGAGTACATTTCTTGAGGAACACTCGCCAGACCAGTTTTAGTAAGTCTGACAATTGTACAACACTGCAAATAAGTGAAGGCCAAAGCTGCTGGTTTTTGGTACAACCCCTTCGCTGTCGTTTGCATATTTGAAAATTCTTCGTAATTTCTCTCAAATTTTTCTTTTCCGGAATCGGCGCTCTACCATTTGGACGTAATAAAAAAATTTTGGTAACCTTTGAAAATATAAGGTAAAAATGTCAGCGATGAATATTTAAGATAGCAGTATTGTGGTGTTTTTAATGTTGAGTTTATACAGTGGCAACAGCGGCGGATTTAGGGGGCCGTTCTGCCAAAAGTGGCCCTTTTAGCGGAAGCGGGTTTTACAGCTAGACGAGCTAATGTAATACTTTTAACGGTGGTTTACAAAATAACTGAAAGGGCTAGTGCCTAACATTATCGTATACTTGAATTCCCTCATTGGAAATAACAATTTATTTCCAATGAGGGCGCCACTTCTGCTTGGTATTCACCTTAAAATTCGTCTTGACATTGAACTACTTTTGGTCTAAAAAAACTATTTGTAAATAATTTTGTTTAAAAAAAAACAGTTAAGTATCTAACCAGACACATTAAAAATGAATTTCAAGTGTTCACTCCTAAGCTAAGAACCATCTTGACAGAAAAGCCTTTCGAATAAAAAAACCCGCATCGAAATCGGTTTATTCGTTTAGGAGCTATGATGCCACTAACAGACACATCAAACTTATAACACCCCTCTTTTACCACTCCCCCACGGGTTAAAATAGCGGGGTCTTAAAAAAATATGCTAAAATGTTTTCTTCACATAACACAAAGCATGACTATGATTATATATTCTTGCATGCATTTAGTAAAATTATACGTATTTTAACAAAAATCGTCTAAAAATAATTCCCGGCTATTAAAGGCGATCAATCATTAATTTACATGTACGTTTTTGCGTGCAATACAGCCCAAATAATTAGGTCAAGTCACGACTGCTTCGCGTGTGGTGTGAACAAGCCTTAAGAGTTTGCATAGACCGGCCATTATGATTTAATTGAACCAGAAATTTAAAGGAGTGAACTTTTCAGAGCCTACGTGCATATATAATGTACGTAAGAAAAACTAAAATAAAAAATTAAAATATATTTTTTTATGCTCTGCGAGTAAAGAACGCGCAAAAGAGAAAGTCTTGGGGATAAAGCCCCCGTCATAAATAAAAGTATAAAGAGGATAGTTACAACGTGAAAAAGAGAAGGGGGGTTCGAGAGGTAAAGCCCCCCCGGCCATAAAAAAGTATAAGATCGTCTTAAGGAGATAGTCACAACGCGTAAAAGAGAGGGGGGTTTGGGGGTCCAATCCCCCCACTATAAATACAAGTATATTATCGTCTAAAGAGGATAGTTACAACGTGAAAAAGAGAAGGGGAGCTCGAGGGGCAAAGCCCCCGACTTAAAAAAGTATAAGATCATCTTAAGGGGATAGTTATAACGCGCAAAAGATAAAGGGAGTTCCACAGACCATGGATCAAGATAGACACAGCCTCTGTATGAATTTGCGTGTCGATCTGACGTCAAATTGAAGGACTTCATTTAGGATCGTCACTTTAATCCGTGTGTGTCAATTTATTAGATCGGACATTGAGCTCTCTACTATGAAACACCTAAATCTGCCGTTTTGAGCCTTAGAAACTCGTCGAAAAACGTTGGAGTAAGTAATAAAAAAGATTCTTTCCGTTTGTAAGTGAATTTCTTACTAAATATTGTATTGAAAATTGGCACGCCAGGTTTTCATACAAATTGAAGAACTATATTTCTTCTTCTTCTTCTTTGTCTAAGCGCGTTCCCGGTTGCATCCTCAGCTGTGCTGCTTCATATATACGAGTGTAAAATCTAACCACCCAAGGATGCCAAAGACCTTGCAAAATGGAGAAGAAATAGCCGGAACAGGATTTGGCTATGTTTTACGACCGGCCGCCTGCCTGACGTCAACCCTCTTTGGGAATGTACCTATTTGTGCGAAAAGTTTTACAACAGGCCACCGCACGACGTTAACCCTCCTTGGGAATGCAATTGTAGCACGAGATGTTTGTGCTTAGTGCTTTAGTCGTCTCTTACGATTACGACATCCACAAGAAGAGATGGAGTGGTCCTACTAACCTGGAACCACACAGGTAATTGAAGAACTTTCTTTATCTAAAAGTATATACAGATCGGTGGGGGGGGGGGGGGGGGTTCAGATAAAAAAATACAAGGTCATCTTTAGAGGATAGTTACGACGCGGAAAAAGAGAAGCAGCGATAAACAAGTATAAGATTCTATTCAAGTATAAGATAGTGACAACAAACTTTTGGGGAATAAATAAGAAAATTAAAAAACAAAGTTTTGTAAACTATATTGTGTTACATACCTATAATAAAAGGGCTACAAGCCCTTTTATTTGGTATGTCATAGCATGAGATGAGCATCTAATATAGTTATATATTTCTTATAATTTCAAGATAAATAGTTTTGATGTTTGATTTAAGAAAATAGGCGAAAAGTGACCATCCCTCCCCCCCTTTTCTACAAAACTATTTTACTATATTTTACTTAAATTTTTGATACAGTTTACAAAATAACTTGTGGGTGTAATGCAAACCATTTGTAGGAATGTTTACACAGTACACTACTGTTACCACGTCAATAAAAAGTCCTATAACTTTGCTACAGTCATGAAATCACAAAGATTGGACGATAATCGTAACGCTTTAATTAGTTGAGGAAATGAACGCAATTATTTTTCATTTAATTGGCCATACTGAGCTGTTTTAATGGGGGTACGACTTCATTTAACTTGATTTTGTTTACTGGCTGTTCAATGAATGAAAAATAAAGTAAACACGTACTTATAAATAAACTGCAATTCTAAATTAGCTATATATACTCGTAGTAAAATTTTTAATATGCGATACATGGGTAACTCAAGTAAAAAGTCAGCTACTGGCTTTTAACCTCATTCGGAGGCATTCTTCAGGGTGAATGTGACTTGAGATGGGTACACGAAGATTTGTGATTTGTGGCGCGGACGGCGGCGCGGCGCGGGTGTTCGTAGTAGAATGCTAATGATTTTAGAAGTGGTGATTTCTCTGTCAAATTTAGTAAAAGCACTCCTTAAATTGGTAGAATGGTAGAAAATTATTGACCGAGTGAGTGGAGCATGTCTGTTTAAGCTTCGGCAAAAATTCTTTCGCGTATCCGAATTCCGGATATCCAGATTACTTACCGCTATTCTCGATAATTACCGACATGCATTTCTTTTCGTCGATTCCGTTTTTCAAAATTCATAATGGCAGAAATATAGGGGTAGAAAACTTAAAAACATACTATCATATTTCAGAATGTCGAAAAATTTTCAAAAATGTCATAAGACTTTTTTTGTTACCCTTATAAAGACGCATTTTTTTGTCTGAACAACTTTATTATCCGATAAACTTCAACTGGTTCTGAGTGACTCGCGAGGTCTACAGCTCACAGATCCACTAGATATACTCGTAAGCTGTGTTTAAAACTCAAAGTTCAGTAAAATTAAAGAAAAACTCATCTCGTATTCCCATTTCTCGTTTATTTGAGAGACAAAGCACAAAAATATATCCTAAAATAAACATTAAACCCTAAAAAAGACTCCCCTCTCCGTGGTTGATGGATGGCGAGCTCGAAAGGTGACGCTTTTCACCATTTTTACACGAGACCAGTGATCGGCCATTTTTCACATAACAATGTCGGTATAATGGCGGCGTTTGAATTGGACAAATTGTTAGTTGAATTATTGTAGGTATTAAATAACCTGTTTGATTTATTTTGAAGAATGTTTGTAATTTTTCATCTCATCTATTCGAAAAACGATGATTTTATCCCAAATATTTGGGGCTAAAGTCACTGATAATTCTCTAAACACTGAAAAGTAAAAAGTAAATTCCCTAGGCGTTAAAACACATTTGAGAACCGAACACGAATGTCGAATCAAAAATAATATTGGCAGTCAGCTAAAAAAAAGAATATAGTTTTAAAATTATAAAATAAAGGCAAAGGCGTCGTAATTTTTTTAAATTGGAATACAACACGTTTTACGTGGATGACTGTAGGTCAAAATGTTTTGGTTCTCTTGCTTCAAAATAATAATTTATTAAAAGCCAATAAAACGCGCAATTGTTGTCTTTGATTTAAATAGTAATTTTAGAATAGAATAGAGTTACTTAATTGCCAAAAAGAAATACCACAACAAATAAACAGAAATTATATACACAAATGAAGATAAGAGAGATAGAATAAAGGACAAAAAAGAATAATAATAATAATAATTGTCCCCTTTATTTCATACATTTGTGTAGCATTGCCATAGCGTGGTGTGGTTTCTCCTTTTTGGCAAAAAGACCCATTCAGCATATGTCGCGGTCACGATGATGTTACCGCAACGCTGGTTTTCAATTGACCTTATGTAATATGTGACTCACGGGCGAGTGTGGTTTATGTGTAAATAGTATGTGTGTGTGTGTGTCTATAAAATAAGTAGATAGGATAAATATATACGAATTGATAAGATAAATAAGCCTAAATGTGTACAGAGAGCAGAAATAATAATTTTATTAGGTTATTTTTATAACTATTTTTATGTGACTAATTTCTTGATGAGGCCGATAGTAAATAAATATGAAGTTTACGTATAATATACATATTTAAATATATAAAGAATTGACACACAAGGAAAAAGTAATGAAACGATTCTAATGACTGGAAAATGTATAAGATGTGGTGGTCATAGAAAAATATTTTCATAGTACTTCTTCAGTGAAAACGCCACCAAATAAAGGTTAGTAACTGACTGTTAAATTCTGATTAGGTATATTCTACTTTCGTTATAGGTATATATTTGCTTTTTCTCATAGATGGAGATGAAAAGAAGAATGTGCTAAACGGTGTACGGTAATAGTTTTATCTCGGGCGATATACTTGAATCCCTCGCTTCACTCAGGATTCCACCGTAGAATCCCTCGCTTCGCTCGTGATTCTATTGTGGCATCCTTCGTTTCGCTCTGGATTCAAAATAGCGCCCTCGCGTTAAAACTATTATTACCTTAACGCCTTGTAGCAAAATCTACTATTCTTCTATCGAGCCAAAAATGCTTAATCGTGTTTTAAATATCGTGTGTGTCTGTAGAAAATCCTGAAGTAGGTATATGTAAAAATTTTGAAAAATAAATTGTAGTACATTTTTTCAAAAATACTCACAATATTCTTCTTCTTCTTCGTTTAAGTGCGTTTCCGGTTGTATCCTCTGCTGTGCTGCTTCGGAGCCTGGAGTGCGCTTTCCCGCTTTTTCTTCTCCAAATATAACATGCATGTCAATGGTCACTCAAGGATTTCAAAGACCTCGCAAAATGGAGAAAAAATTGCCGGAACAGCATCTATAGTTTTACGACCGGCCGCCTGCCTGACGTCAACCCTCCTTGGGAATGCTATTGTAGCACGAGCTTAGAGTGCTATTTTTCCTTTATTCGCCTCTTACGACATCCACAGGAAGAGATGGAGTGGTCCTATTCTGACCCGGAACAATACGGGTGAAAAACACTATGAATCTACAGCGCCTTAAAACATTGTACGGAGGTGTGACGGAGGTACGGAACTCTTCATGTACGAGTTCGAATCACACTTAACCGGTTTTTATTTTTTTATTTCTACCAAACACGCATTTCGCTTTCATACATGTTTATAAAAGTTGCCAAGACCTTAATTTAATTATTATTAAATTACGAAATTACGTCACAACAGATTTTTACACAACATTTCATAAGGTCTTTAAAACAACCATCAAACCCTACAAAAGACTTCCCTTCCCGCCGCCATCGCCATGATGGATGGCGAGCTCGGAAGGTGACGTTTTTCACAATTTTAACACGACACCGGCGATCGGCCATTTTTCACATAACAATGTCATGTAACGGTGTTTGAGGTGGACAAATTGTTAGTTGTAATTAAGATTATGATAATTCATTTTATACTTTTATTTTGAATTAAATTGTAAATTTTTTTAATAAACCTGCCTGCGTAGTCCGACTGGTTAAGGCCGTACCTGAATTTTCCGGGGTCCAGTGCTGCCCTCATTTAAAATAAATCATTTCAAAGAAAACGGAGGCACTTTAAAGTTTAAAGTGAGAACGTCAAGCTTTACTACGCACATTTGCGAAAAACGGCCACTTTTGGCAAATGTGCGTAGTAAAGCTTAACGTTCTCATTGTAAACTGTAAACAGTAGTTCATAAAATACTTTGAAGGGTTATCTAGGACTTGGTAGTAGCAAAATTTTAAATAATGCCTCCGTTTTCTTTGAAATGATTTATTTTAAATGGGGGCAGCACTGGACCCCGGAAAATTCAGGTACGGCCTTAAGGCGTTTGCCTTATTATGCGGAGGTCGTGGATTCAAAGATACTTGTGAAAAGTTGTTTCCAGATCCAGAAAGAGATTCCTTGCTTCGGAAGACACGCAAAGTTGTGGGTTTCGAACGCCATCTAACGTTTGTTTAAACCTATCCTAGGATTGGTTCTGGTATACCCTTTGGGTTGTGGAGGTCAAACGGCAGTCGCTCTGTGTAAAAACCAATAACCTCGTCAAATCACCTAGGTTAGGTAGCGGATCCCGGGCTCTGAAGCGTTACCGCTGAGGATGCAACTGTATTCCCAGTTGCATCCTCAGCGGTAACGATTCAGAGCCCGTGAGGATGATGATATGAATTAGTATTTAAACAAACAAAGGGTAAAGCTACTTCAGCCTTACCTTTTGTTTGTTTTCAGTTCATTTGCTGCCAACTTACAAAATGTCTTTATGAAGCGATTACCGTCTCCTTTAATCTTGAGATGGGAATCAAAACCCCATTATTCCCGCCACAAGGCAGGTGCTCTTAATGTTTAACGGAAGATTAACTCCCTAAAGAGTATTTCAATATTAATAGTTCAAGGCTTTCTCATAGTTAATTTATTAGAATCTTCCTCCCCTTCTTTTCCCTTTTTATGCAAATACGGATAACATTTTGGGTCTATAAGTGTCGTGTCGTTGCGATACGGCAGAGTAAAATAGGGCGACTTAGGAAAAAGCTAAACAAAGCTTTTAAACATCAGTGAGACCTCTCCAACCCGTTTGGACAGCGTGGAAAGTGTAGGCCAAATCCTCTGGCTTCTCTGGCTAATATAGTTCTCCCCTCTCTGTACTACATGCTCTGGTAGTATAGAGAGGGTCGTGCAGTGGAGACTAATAAACGGGCAAGTGCGAGTCGGACTCGTACATGAAGGGTTTCGTACCACCGTACAATGTTTTAAAACGCTGAAGAAACACGTTTCTTGTATGACGACCCCCTTTAATTTTTAACTTTATTTTATTTTTAGTATTTGTTGTTATTGTGGTCATAGTAATACATAATTGGTGAAAATTTCAAGTATCTAGTTAATGCCATTATAAAGATCAAGTTAAAAACGCTGCCTAAAACATGTTTCTTGTATGACGACCCCCTTTAATTTTTAATTATTTTTTATTTTTAGTATTTGTTGTTATAGCGGCCACAGTAATACATAATCAGTGAAAATTTCAAGTGTCTAGCTATTACGGTTCAAGAGATAGAGCCCTGTGACAGACGGACGGACAGACAGACGGACAGACAGCGGAGTCACAGTAATAGGGTCCCGTTTGCACCCTTTGGGTACGGAACCCTAAAAATAACCTGATTATGATGATGTTATGTTATGATACAGCTGCGGGTCCCTTATTATAAAATTCGATCCTTTTACATTCTATTTACCTTGCCTGTTTGTTGTTTTTGGGTCAAATCTTGCAAGTTTAATTAGAGCCACTTCCCGATTTGTGATTGAGATGAAAGTACGCTAATGTAAATCAGATGACAATGCAATTTTATTATCACAAGAAGCTGATCTGATAATGGAGCCGGAACGTGGCTATAGGAACCATGTAATAAAACGACGCAACCTTATTGAGTTTGGGCTTTACATTTGTCTTACAATACACGCTTGCATGGTTTTTTTTCCGTTTCATCATATACCTATCGTCCTGTGTAATTACTTTTAATTCTTCCTTTGAATTTTGTAGCAGACGACTGAAAGAATAAGCACACAAATCATCGTCATCATCCGAGCGTATTCCCATCCGTATTCCCATAGTTGCATCCTCAGCGGTAACGCTTCAGAGCCCGGGGTCCGCTACCTAACCTAGGGAATTTGACGAGGTTACTGGTTTTTAAAAATAAGCACTAACTCCTGTGCAATAATTGCGTTCCCAAGGATGGTTAATGTCGGCGGCCGGTGTAAAACTTTGGTGAAGTATATTGTTTGTATACCATTGAATAATAATAATATGTATACCAATTACGAAATGTACACGTGTACTTGTCTGTCTGTACTTAATAAACTCTGAAACTACCTAGTCGATTTTGATGCAGTTATCAATAACATTGAAGAATTTGTGTGTGTTAGTTTTACTCAAAGTACCTATTTTTCAAAAGGCCATTCAGAATTTCTAGATTCAGTCAGATTTTCTACTAAACATTCTTATTTACAGGTTGGCTGTAATTCCGCGGTAAACGCGGCTGTGTGGTTACCCTCGCGTCCGCACACCGCAGCCTGCAATCACGCGGTGCAAATAGACAAATACATGTATAGAGATGATAGCTCCCCAATATAAAATATATTTCTCACGTGGGTCCAGTCCATAGGTCCATAGGTCCACAAAAATAGGCCATACTCTCGGGAGAGAGCCCAAACACATCCCGTGGTAAGCCCTGGAGTGGACTCCCCAGGGCAAGCGGAAAGTAGGCCGTCCCAAGCTTACCTGGCGGCGCACTGTGGCAGCGAAGATGAAGACAATTGGGCTAACCTGGCCCAAAGTAGTCAATATAATTTGTATGCATGCTGTGTTCGCTCCTAGAAGGTTGTACATTTTATATTTAATTTTGTGTGCTCACTTTTAACATTTGCTAATAATGTAACAACCAGTTTGCGAACCAAATAAAAAAAGTAAAGCACGTAGCCAAAGACCGATTGCAATGGCGAAAGACTGATGAAGCTTTCTGCCTTACCTGGGGGCCTTAGAACCTTAAGACAAGTCATGTCCATATGTTGCAGGTTGCAGAATCGCGTTGCCAATACCGTAATCCGACAACGTACTAAAGTACAAGATGTTGGTACAACAATTTTGAAATAGAACCGGCCAAGTGCGAGTTTCATTCGCGTAGAGAGGATTCCGTACAATTGATTGAATTATTATAGTATAGTTTTCCTGTAATCTACAAACAATGAACTATATTTTGTATTTTTTTCAAAATTTTAGGCTCAGTAGTTTCGGAGATCAGGGGGGGGATGGTCAATTTAGGTCTTCTTTCATGAATAAAATCAAAAATATTTATTTTAGAATTATAACAAAACTATATTTGAGATCCTCATAACGAGCCCTTTCATTTGATATAGGACACAGTAAGGTTTGCAAAACTTTTTTTTTTCAATTTCCTAATTTGTGCCCCAAAAATAACGCTTATTTTAAAAAAATATTTATTTACTTTATACATGTGTGTTTGGGTCATTACACCATCCTACCCAATTTCAACTGATTCGGTTCAGTTGATTTGGAGCGATTGATTTTTCTCCGAAGCATCATTTAAAATAAAAGTAGGTTGCTAACAGCTCTAGTGCTATCCATTTCATAGTTCAACAATGCTTTGGGTGGCCTGATTAAAGTGTTCGACCGATTGACCCACTAGGGGGTACATAATTGTGGACGGGGTGCGAACAGGGGTGGCAGGAAGGGCTCAGAATTGTGAACAAAATTGTGGGCATTGCACAACATTTTGATAGAGTAGGTATGATACACGTGATTTATTTTCTATTTTTCTTTTTTTCTCTGTTACACAATAAGGTTCTATGTGTCTAAATTAAATGGTCATATAGTTTCAGATTTTGAAGCTGCCTTTTTTTATTATTGGCCCATGAAACTGAACAACTTTTGTTCTACAACTTTCACGAAACCAAAAAAAAATTTTAATTTTCATACAAACTGATCAGCTGATCGAATCAATTTGTATGAAAATCTGAATTTTATTTTTGGCATTTTGGGAATGTTGTAGAACAAAAGTTGTTCAGTTTCATAGTCTGAGTTACTTACAACCTGAGAGGTTTTCAGTTATTTCAATAGGTAACTCGTTGTATAGGTACGTGTGAAATTAACTTACTTAATACAGCGTTAAAAATATATAGAATACTAGCTTTTGCCCGCGGCTTCGCCCGCGTAGATTCGGGGCATGAAAAATAGATGTTGGCCGATTCTCGGACCTACTCAATATGCTCACAAAATTTCATGAGAATCGGTCAAGCCGTTTCGGAGGAGTACGGGAACGAACATTGTGACACAAGAATTTTATATATAAGATATTGCCTAATGAAAAGAGAAAGACCAGATGCCTTTTGCGCATTTCCTAGTTTTTAAGATAATTATGTCCTGTTTTTTTACTTTTGTGCAATAAATGGTATTGTATTGTATGGTATTGTACCTATAACAATTTTAAGCACGGCAGCCCGTAAATTCTCTACTATTTATAACCCTCAACACATAGAAAGTACTTCCACTAACGCTAAGCGATTAATCCAAGTGTTGGATGGTGTAGATATCACTAACAAGAACGCAAAAGGATTAAACTGTAAGTACTTATATAGTAGGACCTACTTCACCCTGAGCTGTGAAATCGAAACCACCTTTTTTTTTTTTTTAATCTTTATTTATTATAGAGGGTTTTATCTACAAAGACTATGCCACCCTCATAGATGCACGAAAGAAAATAAAAATATCATCTCCGGCTAATTAATTTTTTAATGATTTTATAAATTACCCTTGCTGCCTCTGACGAGGGACTGGCAAGTATGCTATTAAAAACTCCTACATCTATGAGGTTTACATTAAATTCAGTAATAAAATCTTTTCTTTCATTTTCGATTCGGACGCACTCATTCAAGGCGTGGTACACATCTTCTATTTGACCACATTCTTCACAGTAAGGGGTTTCGGTTTTACCCATCAGATAGGCAAAACTGTTAAATGGTATGTGTCCGGAACGAATTTTTAAGGCCATACAGATTTCAGACCTACTCATATCAGCCCCAACGAACCATGGGCCCCGAGAGAGGCTGGGCCGAATAGTCCTGAACCATATGCCCCTAGTGCGGGATCTCTCATCAAAAAAATCTTTCCATATTTTAATGCAACGATCTTTAACAATATATAATAATTCTGAATAATATGGAAGATTTTGACATGGGATTCCTTCTGAAGAGGCCTGTTTTGCGTAGGAATCTGCCTCTTCATTTCCACTTAAACCTACGTGAGAAGGAATCCATTGTAAAGTAACAAATTTATTTTTGAAACTTAATTTACGGATGGCGTCAATAATCGAGTAGGCTATCGGTGTACCTCGAAAATTCGAGGTGCATCGAGCCAAGTGTTGGAGGGCGCTTTTAGAGTCCGTAAAAATAACAAATTTATCATGTTCTATGCTTCCAATGTAGGATAAAGCCTCGTATATACCTATTAATTCGGCATGCATAATTACAACTTTATTTTGTATTTTCAACTTAACATGACAATCATTTTGTGGGTCATATAAGGCTGCCCCACTTTCTCCATCGATGAAAGAACCATCCGTAAATAGTTTGTAAAAATTAACGTAATTATGAGATATAAATATTGAGCATGACTGTTTGAGTCTTGAGGCACTATATGATCTTTTAGGTTTGTTTACATTTGGAATATCAACTCGAATAACCTTGGAAAGATCCACATTGCTCATCCACGTATCTAAAGTAAACATCTCCACTTTTTCGCTCTCTGTCAACTCTTTTGATTTTAAAGTTTCATGAATATTAGTAAGCAAAGGCTGTTTTTTGCGATTCCAAAGATTTCTACTACACATGTCATGTAAGTTTGTTACTAGTTCCTTAGATTCATGATACTTAATGGACTTGGTTTTTAAGTAGTATTTTCCCGCCAAATAGTACCTACGTACATGTAAAGGTTGGATATGAAGGTCACATTCCATAGCGTGTATGGGAGTCGATTTAACATAACCTCCTATAACCCTCATACATTGATTTTGTAACTTATCTAATTTGTTTAAATGGCTTTTACAACTATCATCATACAGGAAACTAGCATAGTCTAATCTACTTCTAACGACAGCTAAATATAATCTGCGAAGATGTGTGGGATGTATTCCCCAGCTAGGACCTGTTAAAACTTTCAAAATATTCACAAACTTAGAAGCATTTTCTCTGCATTCATTAATATGTTTTGCCCATCGCAATGACTTATCCAACCATACTCCCAGGTATTTAACAACATCTACCGTCGGTATGGGGCGATTTTCTATTTTTAATATATAGTCGGAATTATTTGGGATACGACCGCGTTTGAATAAGCATACTTGGCTTTTAGAAGGAGAAATTTCGAGCCCTATTTCGGACAGTAATTTGACCACTTCACTCAAGGACGACTGCAACATGTCATATGCTACATCTATGCTCTCATCAGTGACATATAGAACATAATCATCCGCATATTGCGAGAAGAAAACATTTTCTATAAACATGCCTATGTATATCGTTGCTAAGTTGAACAATAGAGGAGACAGCGGGTCTCCTTGAGCAAGGCCACGGCCAGTGCTTCTGATAAGATAAGAATTACCACTTTGTATTTTTAACAACCTTTCGCTTAAAAATTGCCATAGATAGGAACACATTTTCGCACCAACTCCAATGTTATCTAAAATTTTCATCAAGCAAACTACATCAACATTATTATATGCATTATCAATATCTATGAAACATGCCAATGTTAATTGTTTCTCACAGAATCCTATCTGTATTCTAGTCACAAGGCTAGTGAGATTATCGAGTGTTGATCTGCATTTTCTAAACCCGGTCGTACATTCCGACAGTAAATTATTTTTTTCAACAAACCACTCTAATCTTTTGCCCAAAATGTTGTGAAATATCTTACATAAAACAGAAATTAAGGAAATAGGCCGTAAGGAATTTACCAACTGTGGATCCCTTCCCGGTTTCGGTATCGGTGTAATAATAATCTCACGCCATTGGTAAGGTACAAACCCAGTTTGATAAAATTGGTTGTATAAGTAAATCAAAACTTGTTTGGCATTTTCTGGGAGGTTTTTTATCATAGAATAAGATATACCGTCTCCACCTGGACATGTATCCGTAGATCGAATACATATTAATAGTTCTTGCATAGAAATAGGTATATCGAGGTTATTATTTGTGGACTGGAATTTTGGGTCATCTGGTCGAACATAATCTGGAGAAAGATTTTTGAGTAATTTATATGAACTACTTTCATCTACGAACCTATTCGTGTTTCCTGCTCGAAAACCTTTGAACCATCTCATTTTTTTCCAAAAATCAGATGAAGAAGTATGTTGATCCAGAGATGAACAGAGCGAGTACCAAGACTCACTGGCGGCGCTACGTATCAATCTCTGAGCGGTTTTTATTTTATCTTGCAAAATATCAAAGTTACTTGGAATAGGATTACGTCTAAATCGTGCTAAAGCCAATCGTCGCTCCGCTACTGCTTTAGATAGGTTGGGCTTCCAGTAAGGTTTTGGGACAAACGAACTGCTAGGGTCTCTGTTAATTTTTATACAAGGAATATGTGTATCTGCTGCTATATTTATGTATTTGACAAAATTATCGTAAGCTTCTTGTAGGTTATTAGACAAAGAAAAGTTTAAAAACAAAGATTTAACTAATTTTTTATATGACGCCCAATCAGCTTTTTTAAAATTTCTTTTATAATATGGTTCAATTGTCTTTTTTAAGTCCGTAGAAATTTTAATGATTTGGTGATCACTTCCTAGTGTTTCATTCAATACAGACCAAGAAAAAATCATTGCGATATCCAAAGAAGCAAAAGAAATATCAGGAGCTGTTTTTTGTAAATTGCCATTAACCAATTTAACACGAGTCGGAGTTCCATCATTTAAACTGATGTATGGGTTATCATTTAATGAGTCAAAAATTTGTATACCTCTATTGTCAGTTTTAGTCGACCAATTTGAGTGATGACCATTGAAATCGCCGATTAATAAGGTTTTAGTACTTACCAAAGAAAAAAGAATGTCCCAATCCCGTTTCGTCGTGTGCTCTGATCCAGGGCAGTAAATAACCAAAATATTTTCAAGTTTATCACAATTTTTAACTTTGACGTGAATAACTTGCATCGCCGGACAAATACCTTGCACGCTGCACATGTGTGCGTCGATAGATTTGTGAGTAATAACCGCGACGCCGCCGTATGAATCATCTCGGTCATTACGAAACACGTTATAGTTACTTATATTTAAGTTGCTATTGGGTTCTAGCCAGGTTTCGCATAGTGCAGCAATGTGGATCTTTTCCTGCAATAATAAAGATTCGAAAGCAATTAGTTTGGGCCTAAGGCTTTGAGCATTCCATTGCAAAATATTAAATTTACGATTGAATTTTAGTGTTGAAATAATCTAGCACCATTTTTAATAGGGGCCAGTCAGATATATTATCAACCAATAACAAGATACACCACTCAATGCAACATTTCAAAATACTTTTAACTTTAAGATGTATAGGATCGCTTCTCAAAAAAATTATTTCTTTCAACCTTGCTAACAGTTCACTAAATTTAACGTCTCTTTGTGGGGAGGATTCCGCCTTTGTTTTATTATAGGTGTCGCTGTAGATACTTCCGGTCTCTTCCCAAAAATCAGCCTCCTTCTTCTTCTTAATTTTCCTGGGCATTCGGATGGGAAAAACATGGCTTTTAGGAGTCTCTACTTGAGGTAATTTTGTAGATTTAAGAACATCGGAAAATGTAGGCATTTTACGCGTATACGACTGAGTATATGTAGGTACTTCTGGAGTTTTATGGACAATATTTTGAGTTGAAAAATCAACATCTTGTAAGGATTCGTGTATAGGTCTGTCTTGAATAGAATAAGTGGATTCTCTATATATAAGTAATGCTTTCCGATATGTGCAATTTGCTTCAGCCATAATCTCCCGTAACTTTTTTTCCTTCAAATAAGCGGGGCACGATTTCAAAAGCGCCATATGATTACCTCCGCAATTAATACATTTAAAATCTCTTGTTTCGCAGTTTTCGTGATTCTCGCCACATTTAGGACAGATACATTTGGTTGAAGTACACTTCTTAGTCATATGACCCAGTTTCCAACAACGGGCGCATTGAGAGACTGGGAATATGTATGGTTCAACCTTTATACTCATTCCGTCTGAAACCACCTTACACCCTATATTTTAGCAACCCCTTGACCATCCAACCAACAAACAAACTCACATGAATGTAAGTAAAAGTCACGACGAGCTTCAATCATTAGCCAAAAAAATATTGGCAAAAAAACAAGATATAATAAAAAAAAAACTAAAGCTAACCTAAAGCAAAGAATATATACGAGTACACTACGCGAAAAGAAACGACACTTAAGCATGTGTGCACATAAAATCGCTTGCGGCTATGTGTGCTGCTTTGGCCGAGGGCTGGTACATAGTTCGCGTCTCTCTCACGCACCGCACGCTACTCCATTTCGGTTCGGTATCAACCCTAGCGTTACGAGCTCCGAGCTCGAGGTCACCGGCGTTCGAACTCTCACGTACAGGGAGTGTCGCCGCTGTGCCTAAAGCGCTACGCTAAAGCGCACCGTCTTCGTTAGCTCTGACTCGTCAAAAGAATGGAGGAGGATTGGGGGGGTGAAGAGAGCATACCAGGGCCAGTCGATCAGTCGCAGACCGGTGGGCCGTCCCAGATATCGCTGGAGCAACGTGGTGGTGGCAGACTTGCGCGAGCTGCAAGTTGGTGACAACTGGCGAGAGTTAGCACAGGACAGAATGCGCTCCCACCCCGCCCGGGTTCCCTCTTCCCTCAAAATCTTGTCGTGATGGTACCTGCCGACTGGCTGGGCATCCGTGGGGAAGCTAAGTGAAACCCATTGCCCGGGTTGAGGCTAAGGCCACCCCAGGCTCGGTGGAGGCCATTCCTGGTAGGAATGGCCTGGCTGTGAGGGAAAGGGGTTAACTTTCTACTCGTCGTAGGGGTCGCGGGGGAAGAGCTTAGGAGTGTCGGTGTGTCGTTGCCTCTCGCCCTATCCTCTGCGACCAAGCGCGGCCGTGGCGCTTGGCACGGCATCGGTGGGGCCGTAGGGGAAGAGGAGTGTCGGTGTTACGTTGCCGCTCTCCCTATCCCCTGCGGCCGGCTTGGTGGGCCCCGGTCGCCGTCAGGTGGACTGGGGCAGGGCCTGCTTTTGCAGGCCCCAAATTATGAGGGCTATTTGAATGGTGGAAACGGGATTCCATCGTCCAACGTGGAGCCCTCCAGAATGGAAGGCAAGCGCGTGTGCGAGTCAGCGCGCCTGTCCTTGTCGGGCCGAGAGTCCAAGGCGACGGCTGCTCCGGCCCCT
Organism: Acrobasis repandana; assembly: GCA_963576875.1. Taxonomy (NCBI): domain Eukaryota; kingdom Metazoa; phylum Arthropoda; class Insecta; order Lepidoptera; family Pyralidae; genus Acrobasis; species Acrobasis repandana. The sequence continues at coordinate 10,861,096 of OY756238.1, forward strand.
CTGATTCAGCATAGGGTGCCGTGAGGCCGTTGGCGAGCCGGGGCCGCTGAGGAAGCGGCCAGCCGCGCCGAGGCTGTGGAGCGGCTGAGAGGTGACACCACGGAGTTTTTAGTGGTAGCACCACATAACCTTACCGGTGTCCCGTAACCGGTAAGGTGTCCGAAGGGATTTTCTACGAGTCTAAAAAAAGGACAGTATGCGCTGGCGTGCTCCTGAGCTGCGGGCTAAGACACACTTTGCTGAGCCAGGATAGGAAGTAAAAAAAAAAAATTTATCTAAAACAACTAAAAAGTTTAAATTGCTCCTCAAGACAAATCAATCGAGCCCAAACTCGGTGGGGTTATGATATTTTATTGCATAGATGCCGTAGCCACCTTCCAGCTTCATCATGAGATCAGGTCGGTACCATAATATTGCATTATCATCCAACTGACATAAGTATGTCAAGTTCCAGCTCAATCGAATAATGTGAAGTGGGTCTAATTTAGCTTGCAAAATTGATTACGGACACACAAACAACTGGACAAGTGAAACTCAATGAAAGCTTGTAATGATTACTACTTTCACCATTTCTTTCATTTTCTTTCTCTCTTCATTTTTTTTGCCTCCACTGCATGAGCACGACCAGAGCCGTACTTGGCCAGAGCAGCCAGAGGAAATTGGCCTCTTCACGCTGGCCAGGCGGTTTGAAGAGGTCTCATTGACCTTCCCGATCATACACTGCCGGAAAAACAATTTCACCATTCAAAGAAAAATCAAAGTCTATTTCCATTCTTATAAAACAACGCACAAGCAACCTAATAATCAGCGAACACACAAATCTGAAAAATTATTACTCAAAGAATCGTCAAAACAGCATTACTGCTAATGACACACGGCTCTACAAACAGATAGAAATACACACTAAATCACTGTACATTAGCTAGTACGAGTATTACTGGTTTAGATTGGGCGAGTGGAAATGCGAGTCAACTGCCAACAATATACTCGTATTATGAAAAACTGATAAATCAAAAACAAGGATTCTATTTAATTTGTCAAGAGACTTTCAAAGTCTTTAAGTAATATGTACAACGTGTAAGGGACATATGCGTTATGAATCGATCCATGGGCTACACTAGATCACTATTATAGTACCTATAATGAAATTAAAATAACAGTCAAAAACCTAAATATGAAAAAAGATAGGCATTTCCATACTCAAATTCTCCAGCAATTTGTATTGGCATGTTGAAATCTTTTTGGTTCTTTTGTGACTGTTATTTTATTTTATTATACTATAGTGATCTAGTATAGTCCGTGGTTAGATTTATTATACATATTATGTCCCTTCAACGTTATATAATTTTTTTTTTCTTGTTGTTTCAAAAGATCTTAATATTTATACGATTGATAACGATAGCCGATGTTCGGAAATATCCAACCTGGTTTGTGCAACATTGTTTAATTTTAAAAATATTATAGTTTTTTATGTAAATAAAATACTTAAAAATGTGACTTAGGAAACACAAGCTAAACAAAGCTTATAAACATCAATGAAACCTCTCTAACCCGTCTGGCCAGCGTGGAGTGTAGGCCAAATTCTTTCAATGCTCTGGCACTGGTAGTACAGAGAGGGTCGTGCTCCTGAGCAATAATAAATAAATATAAAGACCTTATGATGACGATGACATAAAAATCCCAAAAATAGCAAAACTCAATTATCCACAGGCAAGTAAACTAACTTAATGTGAAATTAGGCTTAGCACTAAGGTAGTATTTAGACTTAATGGCTGAACAGAAATCCGCGATACGCATCAACAAGTAATAGCGTAACTGTAATTTCAAGAAAGTTATTTTTTATCATCGACCACGGCTAATTACGACGCTGGAATAACTTTGGAAATAGCTTTCTGAAATTAAATATAGGCAGAACGACCTTGAGTTATGTTTTTCTTTATTTTCTCGCATTTTGACAGGTCTGGCCCCGTAGCAAAGGCACCGGCGACAGCGTTTATATCATAAAACAATTTTTGTTCGGTAACTACATCGAAATATAGAGAATTATGGTTCGTAGGGTTACAAGAAAAAAATTACATTGTTTTGTTGCCGGGGCCTCCTTTTAAGCAAAAAATATGATTGTGCCAGAAGACTCCGCTCTTTCTTATCTCTTACTTTTTATATTCATAGTTAAGCAAGTGTGCGCGCGCGCGCGCGCGTGCGTTTGTGTGTTTGTGTGTGTGTATGTGTGTTTATCATATTTAACTATTTCCCTCTATAAAGTATCTTCAAGCGATATAATTATCTGGGGCTGATTTAAGTTTATTTTATTTCTTTTTCCAACTTCACACCCGCAGGGATACATGCAAAATACAAAGTAAAATCATTTTCGACGAGCGTATTTAACATATACCTAGGCTGTTTGATAAGTACCCGTTTATGGAAAAAAAAACATTTTTTTTGTAAATATGCATTTATTTTACTACGTAGTCACCTTTTAACTCTATACATTTGTTCCACCTATACTCAAGCTTCAATAAACCATCCAAAAAGTATGATTTTGGAAAGTCATTAAAATAGGCCTCTGTGGCGGCAATGACTTCGTCATTTGATCCAAATCGCTTGCCACCGAGCCATTTTTTTAGGTTGGGAAACAAAAAGAAATCGCATGTGGCCAAATCTGGAGAATACGGGGGGAGAGACAATAGTTCGTAGCGTAACTGTGCTAATTTAGCCGTCACAACTCTGGACGAATGAGCCGGGGCGTTGTCGTGATGAAACAGTATTTTTTTCCTTTTTAAATGGGGTCGTTTGTCCTTCAACACGGCGTCAAATTCATCCAATAAATTGGCATAGTACTACCCTGTTATTGTTTTTCCCTTTTCTAAATAGTCAATATGTATAATACCCTGCGAATCCCAAAAAACGGTCGCCATGACCTTCCAGCCGATGGGACGGTTTTTGCTTTCTTTGGAGCAGGTTCACCCGGTAAAATCCACTGCTTCGACTGCTCTTTCATTTCCGGGGTATAGTGGTGGACCCACGTTTCGTCCACGGTCACGAAACGACGCAGAAACTCCTTCGGGTTACGTTTGCACACGGCCAAACATTGCTCCGAAGTCGTCAGTCGGTTCCGTTTTTGCTCCTCCGTGAGTAAACGCGGCACCCACCTCGCCGATACTTTCTTCATACCCTATTTTTCTTCTAATATGTGTTGTACCCTCTCGATTGAAACATTTACAGCATCAACGATTTCTCGAAGTTTAATTCGGCGGTCGGCTAGAACGATATTTTCAATTTTCTTAACCATATCGTCTGTAGTCACCTCAACTGGCCGGCCTGGGCGATCCTCATCAAAGACGGTTGTTCTCCCCCGCTTAAACTCGTTATACCAATATCTGACGGTTGTCATAGAAGGAGCTCATTCATGGTAAACCGCTTGCATTCTTACTTTTATTTCATCACATGTTTTTCCTTCCAAAAATAAGAATCTAATAACAGACCGATACTGTTCTTTCTCCATTTTAACAATTTTAAGTTCACGCCTTCACTGAATCGTTGTCAAATGAGAAAAAAACAAAAGAATGCCATTTTTTTTTAATTTTCCTGCCTCTGAAAAATGGCTTAAAAAGGTGGTATACTTATTTGCGGCCAGTGATATTAATATATTTAGAAAACGGGTAAATAAAAAATTATATAAGGACAAATCACACTGACTGAGCTAGCCCCAAAGTAAGTTTTTTTTAAATTTGTGTTATGGGATACTAACTTAACGATACTATATTTTATAATAAATACATATAGGTATATAGATAAACACCCAAGACCCAGGTTATTTTTAAAAAGGCTATTTTTCAACTTGCCCTGGCTGGGGATCGAACCCAGAACCTCCGGATTGGTGGACTAGCATGTTGACCATTACACCACGGAGGTCGTCAAACAACAACGTCAACGTCAGATAACAAGTTAATTGTAATTAGGTAGACATGTACTATCACGTCTTTATCTCCAATGGGGTACAATTAATAAAATTCCGCGCACCGCGGCAGGGCGCGTTGCCAGTGGGTGAATAGCCATAGATAAAAGTCGACATAATAATAGTAATCCGCTCTCACTTATTTCTGCTCTGAAGCATCTATGTACAGTAGTAAGTTCGAAGGGTCAGAATATGGAATGCATTCTATTTTTGAAGAGGATTGTATAGTGCCGATACGCATCGCGAGTAGGTATTTGCAAAAATTATTTCTGTTTCACGCCGCTCTGCTTCTAACCCTTGTCGTGTGATAGAGAGAGTTGCAATTTTAAGAGGCGATTGCCTACTTTTTCCTTCTGAAATATTTCTTCGGGCGATAACGTTTCCACCCCCCTAAACCTTTACAAAATGAGGCATTTTTGGTGTAATTCAATTCAGTACACCTTAATCTAGGACTGTATGGTTTTCTATTTTAGTAATTCAGTTTAGTTTAACTAAAATAAATTAAAACGCTCGAGGTAGTTTTTTAGTAAAAAGTATGGATATTGAGATGCTAATGACTTTTGTTATAAGCAATATTTCGTGTTAGTTTGACGTGTCTGTGTGTTCGTGTGTCTATGTATCTGTGTAATTACGTCTTAATCTCTAGGGGAAGATCGAACCTAGGGCAAAACCCAATGGCCACGTTTAGCGAGTTGATGAGCATGAAGTGGGTCTTTGACCCTGAGTTCTGTCTGCTTAGAGCTGCTAGACCCAAAATGCTAATTGTACCACATTGGAGATAAAGACGTGATAGTACATGTCTACCTAATTACAATTAACTTGTTATCTGACGTTGACGTTGTTGTTTGACGACCTCCGTGGTGTAATGGTCAACATGCTAGTCCACCAATCCGGAGGTTCTGGGTTCGATCCCCAGCCAGGGCAAGTTGGAAAAATGCCTTTTTAAAATTGACCTGGGTCTTGGGTGTTTATCTATATACCTATATGTATTTATTATAAAATATAGTATCTCTCTCTGTTGATCCGTTGCATTCATTCTCCACAACTGGCGAGCCACTTTTGTGATATCGTTTCTTGCCTGTTGCATACAATTTAATTGAAGCAATAAAGTATTAGTATATTTGACGCTATGTTTAGACCATGCAAGTTATCTATTGCTTCAATCCATACCCAATGACCTCCGTGGCGTAATGGTTAACACCCTAAGCCGCCACTCCGGAGGTTCTGGGTTCGATCCCCAGCTAGAGCAAGTTAGAAAATGGCCTTTTTCAAATTGTCCTAAGTCTTGGGTGTTTATTTAGGTATTTAAGTATTTTCATAAAATATACTATCGTTGAGTTAGTATCCCATAATGCAAGTTTAAAACTTACTTTGGGGCTCATACAATCTGTGTGATTTGGCCTTATATATTTATTTATTCAATTAAATTGTATGCAAAAGGCAAGAAACTTGCACTGTGTAAATGGGCTTTTACTTTAATTTTTAATCATAATTTCTCTCATACGATACATGTGTCGCAATATGCAATTAATATGTGTATGTTTTTTTAATAATGCTTTAGACCACTTCCATCACTACTATAAAAATTAGAAGCTTCTTGGCCGAGAGCTATGAAATATTACCAGTTTGATGTGACAGTCAGATTCCGAGAAAAATATGGAACTAAAAATGTTTACAACAACCATAAACAAAATGTCAGCCATTTTCGGCGGTAAAAATACGAGATATTAGGTAGACCAGTTAAAGTGACACATGGAGTCCAGTGCTGTCCCCATTTGAAATAAATTATTTGAAAGGAAACGGATTAAGTAAGTAGTTCATAAAATAGTTTGAAGGGTTATCTAGGTTTTACTAGAACAAAATTTTAAATGATATCTCCGTTTCCTTTAAAATAATTTATTTAAATGGGGGCAGCACTGGACTCCATTTATCATTATAAGTAGTAGCCATTTTGGTTTAAGGTGAAGATATAGGCAAATGGCCTTGAAGTGAGAAATAAATTGTTAACTCGTAAATATGGTGATAATTTCCATATTGCTCTTCGTCATGCACTAGATAGCCCTTTAAATTATTTTATGAACTGCCGTTGAAACTATTATTGGTGATCCGTCTAGCTTTAAAACTTGCCGTGGTCACTTTTGGCGGAGGCAAGTTTTAAAGCTAGACGGACTAATGTAAATACTTTTAACGGTGGTTCATAAAATAATTTAAAGGACTATCTAGGGAATAACGAAGAGTAATATGGAAATTATCTCCATATTTACGAGTTAACAATTTATTTCAAATGAGGGCGCCACTTCAAGGCCATTTGCCTATACCTCCGCCTTAAGTTGGTGTATTTTCAAGACAAATACGACAAGTGGTGTTGTGATAACAGTAGACCTCGCGAACCCTTATAACCATGCAATAACCGACTCTATCCTGTTAACAAAGGTATTTAAGCTTTATTGTAATGCAAATACAAGTTCAAAAACTAATTTGCGCAACAAAATGAACTAAGAAAGTCCGATTTTAAATCGAATTTCAGGTGCTTGAATTTTCCTACATTTTCTTACAGAAAATATATACTTACTGGAAAGTTTGTACGAACATAGAGACGAATTTGGTTAAAACCTCTTTAGAAGCAGCTGGTACATTCTAAGTTTTTTCTTTTCTCCCAGACCAGCATGGAAGTATTTTATACATACTTACATAATTTTTACGTTTTCGTACAGGAGAAGACAGAGCCTCCGGCCATGGCTTACTACACAGGTGCAACTAGTCTAAATTTGCACTAGACTAGACATTCATAAGTCTGAGTCGAGTCGAGCACGGCTCGCAAGAGCACGAACTCAAGTCAAATAAGAACTTGAGTCGCAGAACCAACTCCTACTCCACAAACTCTCCAGTACGAAAAGTTATTTATACAAATCATTACAATCATTCAAAAGTTTATTTGATATTAATGATAGGTACACTACAAATTACAATATTTGTTATTAACTTTAAATAAGCAATTATGATTTTCTAAACTCCATGAGTGTTTTGTATAGCGACGCAGTAGACTTAAGTTGCACCCACAGTGTGCATTAGTTTGTGATCCAATTTAATAAATAAAATAAAAATGGTTACTGCTTAAGGTGCTTCGGAAGGCACGGTATGTTACCGCTTAACGTGCTTCGGAAGGCGCAGGTAAGTAACTGCTAAACGTGATTTCAGAGGCACATTAAGTAGTGCTTCGGATCTGAGGACACATTTAGCCATTTTTTTTGACAAATCACACTGATCGATTGATTCACACTGCCGGTACGTTGGCAAACTGATGTTAATTTGTAGGCGGGCAATTTTTGAAACTAGAACTCTATGGATTGGCTTGTATTGCTTTCGTTTTTATTAGGTACTTTTTGTCTGCGTAAATTTTTTTCAGTAGGCACATTTAATTATGCTTCGGAAGACACGTTAAGTCGAGCTTCTGCTCAAAATATGTGATGCTAGTGTTAGACACTTTTTGAAGTGAAAACTTCTTTAGGCGTGTTGGACATTTTTTTAGGGTAAAAATCCATTGAACTCGCGACACTGTTACGTAACCGACACCATCTTGTTAAAATATTTACTTCTGTCGGCACTCCCGGAGCACAGAATACATAAGAGTCAAACAGAATGGTATTTCACAGCGTCTCCCGCAAATTGGCGTCCCCGCACCTCTCCCCCGCACTTTGTGAGCTTTGACGGCTCCAAACCAGGGTTTAATTACTAGCCACACGCAATATGCGACGTGTGTTGTCTTGACAACTGTCAACCAATAGTAACCATCATGGTGAGAAGGTGCGCGTATAATAATTGTTTATCCACCCAATACTCTAAAGAACGTATATTTCATACATTTCCAAATGATGAAAACAGGTAAGCAAAGCAACAATATAATTTCACGTTATTACCCAGCAACCATCTTGATATATATACCCTTCTCGCTCTCTCGCATTGGCGGGAGATACACAAGAGCGAGATTGTAACATTACCGGATTGCTAATAAGCAATCCGGTAATGTTACATAGGCTCCTCGCTCACAGGTAATCACATACACGCAGATGCCAACTGGATTTAAAGTGCTAAATGCCATTGTTGACAATGACAATTGACATGCTGTGTGTAAGCGTGAATCGTTATAAACATTTGTTTATTTTTATTGAATTTATTCATATAATTACCGTATAGTTTTGCGCCGAATATACAAATTACTATATTACAATAGTGAATTAGTGAAATTAGTGCGTTACAATATAAATGACTCAACAATAATCAGTAAAGTGAACTATAGGTGAAATTGACAATGGACATAATGAAAATATTTGTGAAGTGATATTACGTAGCTGTTTCCTACTTTTCCGTAACATTTAATACATATAAAACAGAATATTTTTTACGTCATAGTGTTCGCAAATCTTCCGATATGGAAAAATATAATCGTAAATATGTCGAACTCGTTAGTAGGTAAGTATTAAATTAATTCTGCGGTGCGACCCTAAGTATAAAACTCACACATCGACGTGTGTACAGATAAATTGTTTCGTTTGTAGTAGTAGTAGGTATATATGTTACTCTGAATCAATGGAGAGTCATACCAGTGCCCGGAGTTCAACTGTTTTTTTTGCCTGTTGATGGGCCCCTCTGCCAAAGGTCTCCTCTTTCCTTTTTCACTGATCCCTATTTACAGCAGCCTGAAATTCTTTCATGAAGGTGTCGATGTCGTCTAGCCATCTAGTTGGCCACTTACACACTCGAAAAATAATAAAGTGACTTACCATTCTTGTGTCCATAGTAACCGGTCCCCGAAGACGACCCGCTACCCGTGGACGACCCCTGTGGGGGACGACCCTCCTCGTCCACGTCCAAAGGCAACGCACTCGGCTCCATCGCGACACGTCACTTTATCATCACTTCACGTACACTTCACTTCACTCTTGTTTATTATTATTTAGAAACGAAAACGAAAGCTTGTTTGCTTCACTCACTGATATCTGAAACGAAGAAAAGTTATTTTAAGAAGATACATATAAATGGCGCAGCAATCACTTTAATCAGTCTGTCAAATGTCAAATTCATTTAAAATTTTCCTGGTGTGTGTTTGTTTTTGGAATATTTATTTTTTAATTATTTTATTTGTATATATTTAAATAAATTACCTACTTATGGTAATATAATATAATATATAATATAAATATAAAAGCCATTATGACGTTGTATAACGCCCTCGTACGTAGCCACCTAGAATGTAACGCAATCATTTGGGCTCCACATGAAGCTAAATACAAGCTCATGCTGGAGCGGATTCAGAATAAATTTACCAGATACTTATATATGAGGCTTTATGGTGTCTACCCGTGCTACCCTTTGATGTATCCGGGCTTATTTGTTCTCGGTATGGTCGGATACACCGAATTGGGTGTACGGAGGAACCTGGCATTGGCCTCATATATATTTAAGCTGATTCGTGGAAAGATTAATAATCCGGATTTACTCAGATTGGTAAGTTTGTGTGTTCCAAACGGATACGCAGGGCGTCGCCTCCGCCCGCCATTATTCGTGGTGCCCAGTTCTCGCACCGAGCTACTGAAAAAAGCGCCGCTAACGCGGACGCTGCGCACGCTTAACCGACTGGCAGAAAAAATTGATATTTTTACCTGTTCTCTGAACGAATTTACAAGAGTTGCATTATGTGTTTTGTGTTATGATTAGATATATTATTGCTTGTCTATCACATTGGTGAAAACTGTAACGATAGATTTAAGTTATTTCACAAATAAATAAATAAATAAAAAAAATTAAAAGGAACGCGTGTAAGACTCTACCTCGTGTCTTGCAAAAATACATACATACTATCACGCCTTTATCCTTTCCTTGATTGACTTCTACGATCTGCGCTGGAAGAGAAGCAGCTGGTACGTTATTAGTTTTTTCTTACTCTCCCAGACCAGCATAGAAGGTGCAAAATAAAGGGTGCATACTTCTCCTACTGATTTAACACAAAACTGATGCTCGCAATTGTATTCATGTTTTTTCCCATGACATGACAGAAAGGCAAAAAGATTGACCCAAAAGGGCCTAGTCTTAGTAGGTATTTGTTTTGGCAGAACGATTTTAAACTATTAAACACCATGTATGAAATTGTTTTACCCTCTTTTTTTTAATTATTTTATTTTATACCGTACAATTTAACAAACAATACAGACATTTCTAATAAAACCTTTTCTTTTTATTCGAATGAAATGCGAAAGGTTGAAAACACTGGCCACAAATAAACGCCACCTGACTCCGCGACGACCAAAAAGTCACACTCGTTGACACGTATTCACAATTTGAATTTGGAACGGAACACTGCCGGAACGTTGGCAAACTGGTGTTAATTTGCAGGCGGGCAATTTTCGAAACTAGAACTTTATGGATTGGCTTGTATTGCTTTCGTTTTTATTACTTTTTTGTTTGCGTATATTGATGCAGCTTTTAAAGTGCTAGGATCAAATTGTAACACAATCGCACCACCTATTTATTATTTTTCAGCCAATCCTGTCACCCAAAGGTAGCCTGTAAGAGATTGCCTTGGCGATAAGGCCGCCTATTGTACACCGTTGATTTCTTTTTTGTATAGAAGTTTTTTTCAAGTGTTTTGGTGCAATAAAGTGTATTATTATTATTATTAACGTATGAAAATGGATATAGAATGTTTTTAGGACACATTTTGAATTTAAATGTTATAAATTAAAAAGATTTCAACGGTAAACAACACACCAAAAATAATCAGGTATTATAGGTAGATCACGAAAATTAATAGAATCTTACTTAACAGATAGGCTTCAAACTGTTGATATAAACGGCGTAAAATCACACGGGTCTAATGTGAAAATGGGCGTTCCCCAAGGTTCAATTCTAGGACCGTTCCTTTTCTTAGTTTATGTCAATGACTTGCCTTACATGGTTGAGAAAGAGGCTGACATGGTGCTGTTTGCTGATGATACCTCGCTAATATTTAAAATAGATCGACATAACAGTGATGCTAGCGCGGTGAACAGCACCTTATCTTCAATTTCTAATTGGTTTTCGGCCAATAACCTCATGTTAAATGCGAACAAGACCCAATGCATTCGATTCTCTCTTCCTAATGTGAATCAAGCCTGCGTTGACATACTAATTAATGGTCAAAAACTCGATCTGGTTGAAAGTACTACCTTTTTAGGAATCACAATTGATTCGAAACTTCAATGGGGCGCTCATATAACTAAACTTTCTAATAGGCTTAGCTCTGCGGCTTACGCTGTTAGGAGAATAAGACAATTGACAGATGTAGCAACTGCTAGACAAGTGTACTTTAGTTACTTTCACAGTCTAATGTCTTACGGGATACTTCTATGGGGGAGTGCAGCCGACATTCAGACTATTTTTCTTTTACAAAAAAGAGCAATACGTGCTATTTACGGTTTAGGATCAAGAGACTCACTGAGGGAATTATTCAAGGAAATAGGTATACTTACTTTTGCATCACAATTCATATTTGAAAATATAATGTATGTAAGGAAAAATATTTCCTTGTTCAATAAAGTAAGTGATTTTACAGATAGAAATTTACGTAATAAGAATGACTTAGTTAGCCAGTATTACAGGCTGAATACAGTCAGTAAGTCTTTTATGGGGAAGTGTATACTTTTTTATAATAAATTGTCAGAATCGGTCCTTGATATGCCAGACAGAAAATTCAAAGCTTATGTAAAGAAAGTACTTTGTGAGAAGGCTTATTATAGGACCGATGACTATCTTAAAGACAAAAAGGTCTGGCTTGAGCTTGGCGCGGGTCCCTCTTAAAGGTTTGTATACTTAGACATGTCATAATTTAGGTACATTGGTACATACTAAATTTACAAATTGACATTATTTTAAATTTCGTAATTCTTATAATTCAATTTAATTATGACATAATAAACAATGTAATCTCTGTCCATCTATATAACTAATTTTAAGTTTTTAGTTTGTTAGTTGACGTCTTTGGAGAAAACGTGCAGTGCAGTTTGTTGCCGCTTCTTCTGCACTTGCGCCTAGGAAGCGGCGTAAACTTAGCTGTAAGTAACGATTTGACGTCAACATTTGTGCAAAACAAAACAAAGTGACTATTATTAAGAGATATTATAAATATCCTATGATAATAAAGATATTTTGAATTGAATTTTGAATTGAATACACACTCTTTCGACTCTAGCGCCCTTCTGGAGGGATTTGGAACTGTTTATTTATTTGAAACATTGGTGTTAGTAGGTTATTTTTCATGTTATAAAAAGAACGCTTTCTTTATGTGCTTTATAGCAATAACAATTAAAATAATTACAACTAAATGAAACTAACGAATAATTAAATTTAATTAAAAGCAATAAATTAAATCTAAAAGTAAAAATTACTTACTAAATAAATAAAAGTAAAAATCGACGCCACTGGTGACAAGAGGTCTAGCTAATATCTCACGCAGAGAATTGCAGTAGCCATTCAGCACGGAAATGCAGCCAGTGTGCTTGGCACCACGCCACATCAAGAACATTTAGATTTTTTAAATAGATTTTAGTTTCGTTTTAGAAAGATTTTTATTATGCAATATTGTTCAATATCAAATAATGATTCTTGAATAAAAAAAGTAAAAAAAAAAATCAGTTTGTATAAAAACTAGGACCAGAATAGATTTCAGTTCAATATTTCCAACATTTGTAAAAATTTCATTAGCAGGTCGTTTCCAATAGGTAGATCGTTTTGTGAATCTTTGGTGGAGGCCTTTGTAAGAAAATGTGATAATAAACCACCATATTGTTTATTAGTTTTAAAAATATTTAAAATTATTTTTATGGCAGTTTTAGATAATGGTACAAACTAATAATATTTCTCAAGAAAAATATGAGAAAATACGATAAATATTACTTGGTTTAAATCTACATATAATACTTACTAACTGTAAATCTAATAAAAAAATATTCTAGTATGAATTTTTATTTTTATTAAGTAGGTATTTATATGTCATCCTCATCATCATCATCATCATTATCAACATATATAATTACTTAATATTTTTATAAAAAGGTTACTTAATAAATCTTCAATTTTTTTTTTATAATCAATGTAGCTGTTTATTATTAAAATTATTCAATACAAAAATTACCTTAACATAAAATAAAATAAAAAAAACCAAGAAATTGACACACACAATAACCCTTCCACGATTTTTTTCAGCACAATATCCAATATAAAATTCAAATTAAACTTGGAACAAAACATCGGTGAACACAAAACTCGAACTCGTTCGCGCCCTACGTGTATATTCGAAATTCGAAAAGTTCGAATATTAAAAACGGAACGGTTGTTTTGAGGAGCACGTGCAATACACTGGCGATGCGTTCCGCTTCGCGAGATATTTTTACTGATGTTGGAAACAGGGCCGCTGCCAGGGAAGTTCAAAAGGAAAATTGAGATGGAAAATGTTTTTGGCTGCTATTGAAGCATATTCGTGCATAACTGTCAGTACTTTTTTGGTTTCTCGTAGTCCAAATATTATTGCATGTTTCCACATAACATACCATCTTTTTAAAATCAGCTATTTTATTTTTTGCACTATTTACCACTCGTGTTATCTACCTTCATTTTGTCCGAATCATAATACTTAATGACAAATATGGCATCATAAATACTACGGATGTTATGGAGCTCCGTAACCGAAACTAACGGATATCCTAAATAAAACTCTATCCGTAACTGTAACCGCATCCGATACCTATAAAAGTTTTAAATAATTACGAAGCACCGTATCCGCAACTTTGACCAAATCCGATATAAAAGGTTTCAGATTGGTGTTAGGCCTTAATGTTACCAATGTTTATATTTATATTTATTTTTTATCTTTAAAAAATTTAAAAATCTAATTTTCGAAATCAAAACTATCCGAAATTTCAAATTACTTCATATCCGTAACGTAACTGAAACTGCGAAATAATATGCGCATCCAGATCGCCTTTTAAAATCTTATCTACAACTTCATTTGTTTATTTTTTAATAGTTATCATTTGTTTACTAATAAAAGTGTCAAGTCTTCGTTATACCTATCATCAATTTATAATAAGTAATCCCAACTATATTATAAATGCGAAAGTAAGTTTGTATATATGTTTGTTTGTTTGTTACCTCTTCACGCTTCATCTACTACACCAATCTTCTTGAAATTTCGCATACACATAGATAAGAGTACTGAGAAGGACATATGATACCTTTCACCCCGAAAAAAAACACTGTCCCCGTGGGATTTGCGATAAACCACTTAGCAAAAACTACTGATCTGATATACCGCAATTTGGTATGTACCTATCCCAATCACTATCCCAACTAATATTATTTATGTATTATGAACAGTGCTCAGGATTTGTTTATTTTGACAATGAGAGAACAAAAAATAAAGTAAATAACAGTGGCTTAAGGCCGTACCTGAATTTTCCGGGGTCCAGTGCTGCCTCCATTATAAAATAAATAATTTCAAAGAAAACGGAGACATCATTTAAAATTTTGCTACTACCAAGTCCTAGATAACCCTTCAAAGTATTTTATGAACAACTTTTACAGTTTAAAGTGAGAACGTTAAGCTTTACTACGCACATTTGCGAAAAACGGCCACTTTTGGCAAATGTGCGTAGTAAAGCTTAACGTTCTCATTATAAACTGTAAACAGTAGTTCATAAAATACCTTGAGGGGTTATCTAGGACTTGGTAGTAGCAAAATTTTAAATAATGTCTCCATTTTCTTTGAAATGATTCCTTATGAATGGGGGCAGCACTGGACCCCGAAAAATTTAGGTACGGCCTTAAAACAAATCTCTGTTATGTGTCTGATTCTGAAAATTTAGTTTTTTCTTATTTAGAAAAACACTTCTATTCAAATCCGCGGGTAAAAGCTAGTTACCTATAATTAACTCAGTAAAAATTTCCAAGTTTTTCCAGAATTTTAATTTTAAATAACATGATGAAATATATACTATTATTCTCAATGACACATTCAAATTTATTAGGCGTCACGCATACTTATTACATTTACGATTGGATGCCTGCCGCATACCACATGATATTTTGATGATTACATTTAAGGCCGTACCTGAATTTTCCGGGGTCCAGTGCTGCCCCCGTTTAAAATAAATCATTTTAAAGAAAACGAAGACATTATTTAAAATTTTGCTACTACAAAGTCCTAGATTACCCTTCAAGGTATTTTATGAACTACTTTTTACAGTTTATAATGAGAACGTTAAGCTTTACTACGCACATTTGCCAAAAGTGGCCGTTTTTCGCAAATGTGCGTAGAAAAGCTTAACGTTCCCACTTTAAACTGTAAACAGTAGTTCATAAAATACTTTGAAGGGTTATCTAGGATTTGTTGGTAGCAAAATTTTAAATGATGTTTTCGTTTTCTTTAAAATGATTTATTTTAAATGGGGGCAGCACTGGACCCCGGAAAATTCAGGTACGGCCTTAATGGTCTACATCATCATCATCATCATCATCCCAGCCCTTCTTCCGCCCACTGCTGAGCATAGGCCTCTCTTCGTCGACGCCACCCATCTCGGTCCTGTGCTGCTCTCATCCAGGTGCGACCCGCGACTTTGGTTATATCGTCAACCCATCGCATAGGCGGACGCCCGACGCTTCTCTCACCCGTTCTGGGCCACCATTCGGTCAGAGCCTTGCTCCACCTGCCATCACTCCGTCGGGCCAGGTGTCCTGCCCAGTTCCACTTTAAGTTCATCACCGTTATACCAACGTCTTGTACTTTAGTACGTTGTCGGATTACGGTGTTAGGAACTCGATCCAGCAACCTGATGCCAAGCATAGCGCAAATGGTCTACATGTTCCCATTTTATTGAAAATCTAATAGCGCTTAGGGAAATCGATAACACGTGTAGCTTTAGTAATCCACTCGAGTTATCGTACTACCTACACATCTATACATACGAGTATGTAAGATTAATACCTGTGTTAGGTAGTGTTCTTTAAATTCGTGTAAGTAAATTCTGTTTAATATTATACTATAAAATGATATTGTATTAATATCATAATATACATTATATCACGCCTGTTTCCCACAGGGGTATGCAAAGACTATGGACCTCCACTTGCTACGATCCTGACAATTACTGACAAACCTCTTTCGCTTCATTTACACTCGTCAATCTCTTCATACCTGACGACCTCCGTGGTGTAGTGGTTAACAAGCCAGTTCGCCACACCGGAGGTCCCGGGTTTAATCCCCGGTCAGGTCAAGATGGAAAATTATCTTTTTAAGATCGACCTGGGTCTTGGAAGTTTATCTATATTTATGTATTTGTTATAAAATATAGTATTGTTGAGTTAGTATCCCATAACACAAGTCTCGAACTTACTTTACTTACATGACCTTCGGTAACGCGTACTTCTTACCTCTCCCTTTTTTAGAACGTATGCAATCTGAATGTTCGCCGAGGCCGACTCTGTCCCATATATTTTGTTAATTTATTTATTTACCAATTCATGTACACGGACAATATATACAGAAAATAAATAGACCAAAAGTTGTACAAAGGCACTACTCTTAATGTAATCATAATCTTAGTTAATCTTCTTTTATCCATCCTTTCTACATGCGCGAACCATCTTAACACCCTTTTCTCTATTTTTGTCACTAAGTCCTCTTAAACTCCATACAATGATAATAATACCAAGGATAAAGAATTCTGATACAAATACTATATTACGCAATGTTCCTTTCACTTCAAGGTTGACAGGAAAAGATCCCTATGAAGCCTAGGACCCAAAGGCCACTTTAATGGTGATTTTGGGCGTGAC
The DNA here is from genome assembly GCA_963576875.1 of Acrobasis repandana. NCBI lineage: Eukaryota > Metazoa > Arthropoda > Insecta > Lepidoptera > Pyralidae > Acrobasis > Acrobasis repandana. The sequence goes on from OY756238.1 coordinate 10,877,915, forward strand.
GATGGAAAATGGGAATCAAAATAGTGATGGTGGTTTACATTATCTGCGCGAGAAGAAAAGCAGCTGGTACATTCTAAGTTTTGTGATTTCTTTCTACCAGAATAGCATTGAAGAACTAAACTTAATCATAGCGCATTCCCGGTTACATCCATAACTGTCCAGCTTTGGAGCCCTAGGTGCGCTTTCCAGCTTTTTCTTCTCCAAATATAATATGCATGTCAATGGTCACCCAAGGATATGCCAGAGACCTTGCGAAGTGGAGAAGAAATAGCCTATAAATGGAAGAACTAAATTATTGAAATTTATCTACATTGAAAATTAATATGATTCAAACCCACACCCTGAAGTACCATGAGTGCACGTACAACCAACTATGCTTTAAAAACTAATGTTATACATATATAAATCAATGAATATCGAGCTTTAATATAAAATCAGTTCTAATTGCGGCCCTGTTCCGGATAGCGGTTCGTCTCGCAAACTCGCAATAAAATTCTATATTTAAACGGTTACGACAATATTAGTGAATGGAGACGGTATGGTGGGACGATTTGTAACGATGACATTATCTCCCTCATCTTAGTGCGGTCCTGGTTGACCTCACCCCCTTCCCCTTCTTTCCCCTTTTATGCAAATACTTCTCACATTTTAGAGGCCGTTACACAGAGCCTACAGACGTGAGTCCTATAAATATAAAATTCGATCATTTTTACAACATTTTATTTAGCTTGTAGTGTTTATTGTTGTTTTTTGGGTCTTTTGCAAGTTGAATTTGAGCCACTCCCGGTTTCTGATTGAGATGAAATTTTGTATGCTAATGTGAATCAGATGACAATACAATATTATGACAAGAAGCTGATCCGATGATGGAGTCGGAAGGTGGCTGTAGGAACCCTGTAATAAAACGACCACGCATAAAAGAAAAGCATCCAATGTAATATAATCTATATGGTTTTACTTTATACGTATGGCATGCGTAATATTCAAAGCTACCGAACAGACGTGTGGAAGTTATATGCTGCATTTTACTACAATGAAAAAGAGATAATCAGAGAATGATTTATTAAAACGTCAAATACTTCAGACGAAGTCCCGCGACCCTAAATAATATTTTTATATGACAGCGGCTGACGCGAAAAACAGAGAAACTTCGTAATATGATTTATTTTCGGAATGAAAAATTCAATTTACACACTCATATAAATATTAGATAAAAATAAAATTGTCACGCGTCGACAGTTACGGTACCTAAATGAATTTTGAGAATTTCTTTTTACTTTATTTTATTGGTGAATAAAATGTCCCTTTTTGTTTGCGATTTGATTTGTAAACGGTTTACAGTTCTGAACTTCAAAAAGAAAAACATAAAGCATCACTTGGTCTGATCCAAGAGCTATAATTAATGTACCTTAGACACGGATTGTCTTTTTTTTTAATGCATTCTTTATTCTCTCAGAAGAAAAAACTTATTAGTCCCCTAATTCTGATAAGTACAAAGTTTTACTGTTACTGATAATATGATGAAAACTAATTATGGTCAATATTGCGTATCAAAATCAAATTGAAAATAAAACCGTGTCCCAACGGACACCGTCCGCCATTTTGGCAGTTTTCCCGCTTACGTTCCACAGACAAAAAGCGAAGTGTTATTTTTCTTAATGCTTATAATAACGAATAGATCATCTCCAGCCAGACGTTAAACAAAACATCTTAGTTATTAAAAGAGGTGTGTGTTTTCTTAAAAAGTTCAGCCTCGGATGTTTTATTTTTAACCTGCCAGTGTTTTTACATTAGTTAATTGTTTGATTTATTTATTTTTATTAACACAGGACTTAGTTTGCTGTTTGCAATAGATGTAGCTGATAAGCCCAGATGCAAAAAGAGGTGCGTCATAAGTTTTACTTTTCTGTCTGTGTATCTGTGTGTCTGTCTGTTACTCCTGAATGGATAAAGCAATTTTAGAAAGCAGTTCGAACACCTATAATATCCTATAAATACACTATTAAGAGAAAAATATCTAAATGTGTAACTTTAAAGTTGGCTTTAACTTTAACTCTAAAGCAGGGCTTGGAATACCGTTAAAAACTGGTAACGTTAATTCTGTCAAACGGCGTTAACGTTATCAGCAAAGATAACATTATTGTGGAATTACTGGGAAACGGTATTTTCCCCACTATTTACCGATAAATCAGATACCTAACGTTATCAACGATATTAACGGTAAAAGGTATTGTTAACACTGTATTTCTTTTCAATATTTGACAGAATAAATTGATGAGAGTTTGTCTAGTCGGCTACTAGAGCTATTTATATAATATTTTACAAGTGTTGAAAAAAGTATCGTTACTTATATCGTTAATTTATAACGTTATAAACTGTATTATCGATACCCCTTATAACGTTACCACTACTACCCGTATGAAAATAACGTTATTAACATTACTTTTAGTGTGAATTTGGTTTCGTTAACAAGTCCTGCTCTAAAGTTAAAACACATTTCGTAGTGTTACACACAAAACAGTCCAATAACATAATGTAACATAAACGTGTGAACTGTAATGTGTGTTAAAATGGTACCCCGGAGTCCACGATACAAAATACAAGCACTTACAGAAAAGTGATGCTGCTTTCCAGCCAGTGATGCTGCTTTCCAGAAAGGTACCCCAATCGCCTGGATATTCCAAAACACACTACCGAATCGTTTAGCAGAAACAGTAACCACATGGCAATAAAAGAAAATCTGAAATCATTGCCATATTCAAAGCTTAAGAAACAGCTCAATACATTTTTAGTGACCAAATGCTTTTATACCGTTGACGAATTTCTTGACTTTAAATTTTGACATGCAGCGCCCATATCATCATTTGACATAATTATTATTATCAATATATTTATATATATACTAGCTTTTGCCCGCGGCTTCGCCCGCGTAGATTCGGGGTATGAAAAATAGATGTTGGCCGATTATCAGACCTACTGAATATGCTCACAAAATTCCATGAGAATCGGTCAAGCCGTTTCGGAGGAGTACGGGAACGAACATTGTGACACGAAAATTTTATTTAAAAATTGTATAAAAAAAGATTGTATACTGTTAATTATTGTAAATTATTTGACATGCATGATATTGTTTAATAGTGACTATTATTATTATATTGTTATGATGAAGCACTAATTTAAAAAATAAATAAACAAAAATGTTCATGCCGATTGTTGGTGCAACACGCTTGTTCAATAAATCTAGGTGTAAATGACCTGTAATATCAAATGTATTTCTACCGTGTTTGCTTGCAAATAAAATTTTTCATTTCATTTAATTTCAGCGTGATTGGTGGGGTGGGGGTGAGTGAAAGGTAAAGGGAAGAGAATGGTGAAGACTTTCCCATGTTGGTGGACAATATAGTGTAAAAAACAGAACACTGACCATGTAGCTTGTGTTCTTCATGATCATCATCAGGTCTTTTTAAGTCTCCACTGCAGGAGCACGATCTTCTCTGTACTACCAGAGTCATACTTGGCCAGAGCAGTCAAAGGATTTGGCCTACACTCCCCACGCTGGCCAGATGGGTTAGAGAGGTCTCATTGATGTTTATAAGCTTCGTCACAAAAGACAGTAAGAATATTGCATACAGAACGGAATCTCCTAAAGTCCCGCGCAATATGCGACCCCATTCCCCGTTCCCGAACCTCTCCCTCGTTCTCGCCTTGTCGAGGGGTGAGAGCAGGCAAACACACACCCATTGACGTGTGCACGGCGCACGGCGGCACACAGCGGCACAAGAACGGGGGAGAGGTACGGGGACGGGGAACAGGAACGCATATTGTGCGGGACTTTAGGAGATTCCCAAGGAGGGTTAACGTCAGGCAGGCGGCCAGTTATAAAACTATAGCCGCCAAATCATTTAAACTGTTCCGGCTATTTCTTTTCATTTCGCAAGGTCTTTGGCATCCTTGGGTGACCTGACATGCATGTTTATTTGGAAAAAGTGGGAAAGCGCACCCCGGGCTCCGAAGTAGCACACCTGAGGATGCAACTGGGAACGCGCTTAGACGAAGAAGAGGACTAAATAAAATAAATTTTTTTGAACCTACCCCACATCCCTATTAAACAGTACGGCAATACCTACTTCTCTTCCGCATTTAATTTATACCCGTGACAATGCGACAATTGAATTTGTGCATTTACATTGTGCTGGTGCATTAGCGGGAAATGCCGCCATATTTTACAATATGGCGCCAACACCGTGTTTCCTTTTCTTAATCATGTACAGTGGGCCATATACAAAACTCTAATACTATTGGTACCATTTTACTAGTGGTTTTGTAAGAACAATTTTTATTATAAGGTCAAATCTCACTGATTGAGCTATTTATTTATTTATACTTTATTGTACACACATATACATGTTTAAAGTACAACAGGCGGACTTAATGCTAAAAGCATTCTCTAACAGTCAAACCTTTTTATGTGCGTGTGAATATATAAAGAAAACTTAAACTAAACTAAATTTAAAAGATAATAATCACAACGCATACCTACTATAAACATACTATTATAATTATGACATATACACAATTACTTACATACATATATATTACTTCATAAAATATGTACCTACATTAAAATATATACAAAAATAAATATACAAATACATAACCAGCTAGCCCCAAAGTAAGTTTTAAACTTGTGTTATGGGATACTAACCAAACGATACTACATTGCGTTAATGAAAGAACGCAGAACCTCTCAGATGGTACCTCAGCCCATGTAACTGAACAACTTTTGTTCAACAACTTTCATGAAATCCAAAAAAAAAAACGGATTTTCATACAAATTGACTCAATCAGCTGATCAGTTTGTATGAAAATCCGATTTTTTTTTGGATTTCATGAAAGTTGTTGAACAAAAGTTTTTCAGTTACATGGGCTGAGGTACCATCTGAGAGGTTTTGCGTTCTTTCATTAACACGATGTATATTTTTATAATAAATACATATAAAGATAAACACTCAAGACCCAGGACAATTTGAAAAAGGCCATTTTCCAACTTGTCCTGGCTGGGAATCGAACCCAGAACCTCCAGATTGATGGACTAGCGTCTTGACCATTACGCCACGGAGGTCGTCAAACAGTAGCCATCGAGAGCTCTTATAACCATGCAATAATTGACAATTTTCCCTTTCCACTGGCTTAGCAAACCTATTACAGTAATATAACGCCATTTGTTTTTATGTCAAACGAACAAGCGGGTCACCTGATGGTTAGTGATCACCGCTGCCCATGGACAACTGCAACCCCAGGGGTGTAACAAAATCGTTACCGGCCTTTCAGGGGGGAGGGGGAGACAGGGATGGGTTGATGTATGGGGATTGGGGGGGGGGGGGGGTCCGGCTCTCTCACTCACCGAACGAAGCATAGAAGCGGTGAAGCTACTACTCAGACGTCGATTTTCTGTGAGAGTGTGGTACCTCCCCGGACGAGCCAGCCCATTCATGCTACTAGCAAAACTGAGTTTTGCCGGTAGCGTGGCTCTACCACAACAACACGCAACACAAAAACACTGCAGAAAACTCTCCATTTCCCCCTCTCAACTCCCCCCTTTTGGCTTTTTTATACAACATTTCGTGTAGAATGAAGTCCTTAGTGTACCTCTCAAATTTGATGGAATGCCGTCAATAAATAACACTACAGCAAATTTCCCCCTTTGTCCTTTTTAACCGACTTCAAAAAGGAGGAGGTTATCAATTCAACTGCATGTTTTTTTTATGTTTGTTACGCGATATCTTCGCACATTGTGAACTGATTTTGTGCAATCTTTTTTTATTTGAAGTCCTTTACTTCCAAGTTGGTCCCATTTTAATTTGATGAAGAACTTTGGAGATATGGAAGAAACACCTAAAAAAAAATTTATGTCGCTTGTTTTTTTTGTTAAAAATTTCATTATTGTAATTTTCTCTCAAGATATGTATAGATCTTTGGTTTAAATTCACGTGCTAAGGTCGCAGAAAAAGGAAACAACCAAGATTAAATACCAAAACCAGTCACAACTTTGACTCAAGAAACTTATATGATGCCAACGCCAGTGAATCGAAATAAAAATACATTTCATCACGTCACTCTATTGTTTTCTCGCGTCAGTCACAATCAAGCCGACATGTCAAGTCGCTCGAAGTAAGATAAATAATAAATGCGGCCTTGAGTACCGAATAAAATTATCTACATCTTTTCAATGATGTAGGTACCTAAAGATTTAAATAAATATATGTATTTATAAATAGTATTTCTTTATTTCGTTAAAACATATTAAAATAGTGACAAACTAAAAATACAACGTAAAACTAACAAGTAACTAAATTAAAACTAAAATATAACCTAAATTAAAACTAACTAAACTAAAAATAGAACTAACTTATACTAAATTATATAAAAAATCGAGGCCAAATCGCTGCCGTTACAGGGCAAAGTACCCAAAAGGCTGGCGGCATTTCCGCATTGAATAGCAATACTTAAACGCTGTCCGAAATGCGCACCAGCCCTTGGATCCCCCGAGACGTCGATCAGGCGTGCGGAAATTACCTTAAAAATTATACTCCCAGAGCCGCATATTTGCGCCTCTTGATGGCTTCTGCTGTCGTCGCTGCTGCGCCCGCCTTTCGGGCAGTCGCTCGTACATGGGACGGAGCTACGGTATCTACACATGTAGCATCCCACACAAGCGAACGCCCGTTTTTCCAAGGGATGTATTTATTATAAAATATAGTATCGTTCAGTTAGTATTCCTACTTTGGGTATAGCTCAGTTAGCGTGATATAAAATAAAAATGATATACAATCACACAAATTGAGCTAGCCCATAGTAAGTTCGAGACTTGCATTATGATGGGATACCAACTCAATGATACTATATTTTATAACAAATACATATTATATACATAAACATTCAACACCCAGGTCAATCTGAAAAAGATTATTTTCCATATTGACCTGACCGGGGATCGAATCTGGGACCTCCAGTGTGACAGCCTGGCATGATGACTAGGCCACAGAGGTCGTCAAAGTCCCTAAAAAAGTGTTGGCCACTTGCACAAATGAAAAAAACAAAGAACGAACCGGATAGAATAGAATAGAATAGATAAACTCTTTATTGTACACCAAAAGAAAAAAACAATATAAACAAATAACTTAAAATAACATTAGTACAATACACACACATACAGGATACAGGATGTACAAGAAACATTTCTATAAAACATCACTTTCTTGCACTTCCTTTAACCCGTATCAAAACAGGCACATAGGGAATTCCCTATCCTCCTATCTTATCACTTATGAAAACACAGTTTTATTTTCGTCAAACTTTTTGTAAGGGAAATGTATTTGGCGCAAAATTATTTAATGCGTATAAAATCTTTAGGAATCAAGTTCAACATGAGTAAATATGGTACAATAGAGACCGTGCTCATAAAATCAAGGCGTGATAAAGTTTTCTGATGCGTATTTTTTATGTTAATAACCTTTTGTAAGGTGTGTTTTTCGTTTTGTGATAAATATCAATAAAAATGTTAGGAGCGTATAAAATCTTTAGGAATCAAGTTCAAGATGAGTAAATATGGTACAATAGAGACCGTGCTCATAAAATCAAGGCGTGATAAAGTTTTCTGATGCGTATTTTTTATGTTAATAACCTTTTGTAAGGTGTGTTTTTCGTTTTGTGATGAATATCAATAAAAATGTTAGGAATACTTTTAAACTATCGCGTTGCATTATTATTAAATTAACCACCACGTTCGACCACGTTCGGTGAAACCCGAACGAAACGTCAGCAAAATAAATTTAAAAAAAGGTACGTTTCGCGTTAATTCCCGTATGCAAACTCTTTTATTGGTCGGGGAGAAAAAAAAACGTCAGCAAAATAAATTTAAAAAAAGGTACGTTTCGCGTTAATTCCCGTATGCAAACTCTTTCATTGGTCGGGGAGAAAAAAAAAAGTTACGAATTTACAATACAATACAATACCTTTTATTGCACAAAAGTAAAAAAAAACATGTCATAATTATCTTAAAAACTAAGAAATGCGCAAAAGGCGGCCTTATCGCTAAGCAAATTTCTTCCAGGCAACCTCGTTTAAATAGAAAAAAATGTACCGGTTGTTTCTCTTCCAGCGCAGATCGTAGAAGCCGTCGAGGGAATGGGTGAATATGTGAATCATGTTATTACGAGTAGACGTTGCGACTTGCAAATTATCACTGTACAGATTCTTTTTTTAAATTATTTTTTTGTATGTACGTTACTCGATTTCTTCGCCAATTGTAAACCGATTTTGATAATTCTTTTTTATTCGGAAGCCTAAACTACCAAGTTGGTCCCATATTAATAATGAACTTTAGAGATATAAAAATACTCCTTAAAAAAAATTTAGTCGGTTGTTTTTTCTTTGTTAAAAAAAACTATATTATCCCTTGCATACATATATGTATAGTTACATGCTAATAAAGCTATTTAGTTTACCCCAGCGTTTTCCGAGTAACAAAGATTTGCCGCCCTGTATATTCGACTATAATCATCCTATATACAAACAGTGAATAACTCACACTGACGTTTCTGTACGCTTCCCACGGAGCCCAGAGCGAAGTCAGAAGTGTTGCTTGTTTAATATTTCATGCTTTTAGCTGGGCTTCTAGATCCATTTGAGGATTGATTTGAAAATACATACGTCACACGTAAGAGTCAGCTTGTTTTTAATTCAGTACAAATATTTTAACATTAGATGGCGTAAAGTATGTCGGATGCAAGTCTCGGCCACTTACAATATCGAAAAACAAACAAATAGGTACCCCTATGAATACTGTGTCCAACTAAAGGTACTCTTCCTTGGTTCCCATTCACATGATTTGCCTTGTTAATCTTCTTCATCGTCTAAGCGCGTTCCCGGTTGCATCCTCAGCTGTGCTGCTTTGGAGCCTGGGGTGCGCTTTCCCGCTTTTTCTTCTCCAAATATAACATGCATGTCAATGGTCACCCAAGGATGCCAAAGACCTTGCGAAATGGAGAAGAAATAGCCGGAACAGTTTAAATGATTTGGCTATAATTTTATGACCGGCCGCCTGCCTGACATGAACCCTCATTTGATTGGGAATGCAATTGTACGAGCACGAGATGTTTGTGCTAAGTCCTTTAGTCATCTCTTACGACATGCACAGGAAGAGATGGAGTAGTCCTATTATAACCCGGAATCACACTGGTAGCCACAACATGATTTGCCTTGTAAATACTATTGCTTAATCTCTTTTCATCGTTTCTAATCTACATGTAAAAATATCCTTTACTATCCTTCCCAGTGGCCACAAACTACGGGCAAAGGTAGAATCGGCGGTCAACACCACATCACCCTCACCAAGATTCAACATATATTTTGCCAAAGTCTTCTCTTGGTCCAACTTCAGTAGGTATTCATGCAGCCTTCATGCCCTATATTGATCACATATTTACTACAGAACATATTTTTAAAATGCATATTGAAATTTCCGTTCACCTATTTTCCGTTCATGCAAAACTACTTCCCAGTAAGTTTCTGAATTTCAAAATGACATCAAATACCGCTCAGAAGTTTCCCTGATGGTTGGCATTACAAATATTATCACGTAAGTTTCAAAACATTTGTCTTTTGAATATTTCAGTAGGTGAAATATCACCAGCTCTATACGGAAGTAAGGAATTGAAAAATATATGCGTTTTACAATTCACAAAACGGTTTCGAATAGAGTGGAATGCTGGCTGGTAGGGCTTTTAGTTTTATTTTTAATGCATTCTGTTTTTGAATTTTTAAAGATGCAGTATTGGATTTTGTTTAATGTTACTCATAATAGGCTGTTTGACAACATTTAAATCAGTTTGGGATAAAGATATGGACTACTGTCAAAATCTGGGCCAAACAAACCACAAAACGATCGAAGAAAGTTATTAATTTTAGGGATTTTATCATTTATAAGGTGATTTAGGGTTTTATTTGAGCTTATTATTAGTACAGAGTAATCATAGTGTGTTTGTTCTGTGACGTGTGCAAAGTATGGGTGGAGGCAACAATAAAAGATAGAAAGAGATGCACTAAAGTGGCCACGCACTATGCAAGTCTAGTAGTGGTAGGTCTGTGTTTAAAACAAATGACTAGGCCGTTTGGTTCAATCCATTTGCCTTTCTGACATTTCATGGGAAAAAGTGTGAAAACAATCGTATTGTATTCGTTACATCAGTTTTCTGTTGAATCTATATATCTTACGAGTATATTACTGTACCATAATTTTTTAAAGAAAACGTCCCATTAACAACTTACCACATACCTCAAAAGTACGTTCGTCAGTTTATTGACTTAAAGAAGATAATATAAAGTAACTCACTCATACATAACAGTGTATGAGTGAGTTACTTTATATAAAATGATGTAATTTTACATGCAAAAAAATTACATAAATCTGTAAAATTCCCGAAAAAATATGAAATGTTACATAAAAATATGCAATTTTACATAATTTTTGTCATTTTTACATATTTTTCCGTAAATTTCCCAGATTTTTCGGGTATTTTACAGGTTTATGTAATTTTTTGCATGTAAAATTAAATATTTTTTAGTAAAATTACATAATTTTTAACAGTGTAATATTACTTTCTCGAAAAGATGTTTCGGAAATTGGTTTAATCTCTTGAGATGGCAGTTATAGGGTTTCTGTCGCTAATAAGTAATAACAATACAATACAATACAATACCCTTTATTGCACAAAAGTAAAAAACAGAACATAACTATCTTAAAAATTAGGAAATGCGCAAAAGGCGGCCTTATCGCTAAGCAATTTCTTATAATAACGTGAATTTAAATAACGTGAGGCCAAAGGATTTTCTTATTGCTTTGGATCCACAAAGTTATTAGGCGAATGTATGTTACATTATATTGGCCTTGATTAATAAATAAACACTGTTTTATATTTTAAAAAATAAAATAAAAAATAAACTGCGACTTTTTATAGATAATACAAATTACAATAATTGAGCTAGGCCAAAAGTAAGTTATAAACTTGAATTATTTATTATTATGGAATACTAACTCAACGATACCAGGCCTGTGTCACTCCCCGTTTAGGTATCGAAAATGTACCTACATTATTACTATGCGCGCAGGCAACCCCTCCGGGTGGTAAATTCAGTTATACGAATCGTTTTTCCAGAGTAATAAGAATAAAGTTGGCTTGCAATTGATGTCTAGGTATCTTTACGAAAAGGTGCTGAGTTCTGAAGTGAGCTAAATTAAACCATATCGCTATTCACATTAAGTAGATATTTCTTTGAATTTCTTTGCTGAGTGAGACTTCTGTACGTTAGTATTATTTATTCTGTGATAATACTAGGTTTTATAATAATATCTATTATGTATTTATTATTAATTATCTATATGTATTTGTATTTATTATTCTACATTTTCTTATATATAAAATTCTCGTGTCACAATGTTCGTACCCGTACTCCTCCGAAACGGCTTGACCGATTCTCATGAAATTTTGTGAGCATATAGAGTAGGTCTGAGAATCGGCCAACATCTATTTTTCATACCCCTAATCTACGCGGGCGAAGCCGCGGGCAAAAGCTAGTAATTTATAAATTTGGAAAAGGCCATTTTCCAACTTGCTCGAGCCCTGAACCTCCGGATTAGAGGACTAACGTGTTGATCATTAGGCTACCAAGGTCGTAATTTTGGCCTTACCTATTTATTTACTAAGTATATCATCTATTTTGGCCAGGGCGGTTAGTTTGGTACGTTACCAACGTTGGTGAAACAGTACGGACTTTCTGTATGCGCGTACCGCATACAGAAAGTCAGTCAAAACACCACGTTTACTTTCGTATGATATCATCGGTACCATAATTTTAAAGTCAAAGAAAAAAAAAATTCAATGTAGAATAAATATATCACTTATTGAAGGTCATTATTTTTTAATTATTTTTATTGCAAAAGCTACAAACTACTAGCGTTTCGGAACGACCATCTGCTCCAGATTACGTTGAAAGAAAACTAGTTCGGTATAGGTACTTGTTGCCACCCTATCACCCTACCGTACAGAAACATATTTTACTTAATTATTTTATAAATAATACATGGTTTTTGCGGAATATACGAAGAAAATTACAATATTTTTTTATTTTTAGGGTTCCGTAAAAAAAATGAAAAAACGGAACCCTTATAGGATCACTCGTGCGTCTGTCTGTCCGTCCGTCTGTCACAACCAATTTGCTCCGAATCTACTGAACCGAATCAGATGAAATTTGGTAGATTATTGTAATCCTATGACCCAAACACATATGTGCAAAATAAATAAATAAGTTTGGAAAATCCAAAAGTGCACGCCTCGTAATCTCTTTTTTATTTATACTGGCAGTAGCAAAATGTGTTTTAATGTAAGATAATTTGCAAGTGCAACACCGGCCACGCTGTGAAATGTCAACTGTCAATTTTGACATTGTGGAGAATGCCACTTGCCGCGCTTTGATTGAGGCAAAAAACTAAAATTTCACAATTAAATTGAAATTACGATTAAACTACATTGAATTAGACCGTGATCTTCGAAAGGACTTAGTTTTGGATAATACTGAAGCGTATAAAAAAAAAATGGACTTGATCAGATAAGTTTTTCGGGAGTTATCGTGACCACGCCAGTTTCCATACATACAGACACACGGACGTCCACAAAATGATTTTATTAAACATTGTTTTTATTTATTTAAAAGGCAAAATGTCTTTTAAAAATGTCATAAGTGTTGAAACTCGTGTTTTTCCTTGACATTTATGTGTAAATATTATTGTACAAGTGCGATAGAAAAGAAATAGAGACACATTTAGTTAAAAAAATCACTTGATTTTTGTAAGGCGAGAGTAGAGCACTACCTACCTCATGCGCTTCGCTTATGAGGCGTGCAATATTTTTTTAAATAAGGGTCATTTTCGGGGGACAAATCAGGAAATAAAAAAAAAAAGTTGCAAACCTTACTGTGTCATATATCAAATGAAAGGGCTCGTTATAAGGATCTCAAATATATTTGTTATTATTGTAAAATAAATAGTTTTGATTTTATTCATGAAAGAAAACGAAAATTGACAATTTCCTCCTCTGATCTCCGAAACTACTGAGACTAAAATTTTGAAAAAATACAAAATATAGTTCATTGCTTGTAGATTACAGGAAAACCTATAAGAATTCAATCAATTGTACGGAACCCTATCCACGCGAGTTTAACTCGCACTTGGCCGGTTTATTTATCTATGATGGAAATGTCCTGTGAATGGCGTCTTCTCCGATGAAAACACATGAAAGTAAACGTGGTATTAGCACGTATTAGCTGTATCACCTATGTTCAACGTCATTTGACAAATAACCGCCGCCATGACAGAAATTAGCGTTTTTAGCGCGGTTGTGAAAATTTAAACTTCATGAAAAAAAAAAATTATTGATTATTTATTTATTTATTTATTCTCCAAACTATTTATCTATCTACAATAGATATCCCGGAAATATTAATATTTTGTGATAGAATTATTTACTTAAAATATATTTAAAAAATATATTTTAAATATATTTAAAAAATTTTCAAATACCGTATAGCTTAAATATTTTTAACCTCTGTCGCTATAATTTTTATATCTGCGGATTCTTACTAAATTTCAATTACTTTATTTTAGGACTTTGGCGTAGCTCCAAGCAATACAAAGGAAGTTGTGCGTTAGTGTCACTCCATAGACAAGGAGACGCGATTAATAAGGGGCAGTACTCGTTTTTAATACATCGCTGGTTTAGCTTTAAACATTTTTTTGGTTGTTAGTGACAAGCGTGCAATGAAACGCAAACATATCGGTATTGCTCAACGCTGGACTCCGAATTCAATCTGTCAGTGTAGTATTGAATAATATGGGAATTATTAGCGATTTTTGTGTTATTACGATGTTAACGCGTTGTTATAACGCGACAGATTGAAATGTTTTCCAGTTTTATTGATATAATATAACGTATAACAAAATATACTAAAACTGTTTTAAGGCTAGAATCAGTCCGCGTTACTGGACAACTTTTCTCGAGTAACATACTTACAGCGAAATATGGAAAAAAATTTTTTTTTACTTTCCATAAAAACTCTCATCAGCTGATCGGTCAACTTGTATGGGTGGGTATCATGATAGGTCGATACGCTTTCGGAATCTAATATGGTTGAGTTCAGCGATGGGCCGATGGCTGATCCACGCGTCAACTCTTGAACGGGTGCCGCCAGTAGGAACTAGTCAATTCGGCCATTTTTTAAGACTACTCAGTATTACATAATTTAGTAAATTGGATGAGGCACTCGTTCGCAAGCTTTACATATTAGGCATAATATCTTTGTAAATTAACAAAGCCATTATGGCGCGTAGGCGGCCAGTCTATACTAATATTATAAAGCGGAAGAGTTTGTTTGTTTGTTTAAACGCGCTAATCTCAGGAACTAATGGTCTGATTTGAAAAATTCTTTTTTTGTTGGGTAGTCCATTTATAGAGAAAGGCTTTAGGCTATATAACATTACGTTCCGACAACCACGCGAACGAAGTCGCGGGCACAGCTAGTATTGTATAAATGAGTTTCTTTCGGGGTTTTTTCTCAGCAGTGGTCATTGCGAAACGCTAGTATCGGTAGTTTGTTTTTTAATAATGAATTATTAAAATATAAATAAACATTGGATGTACATTAAAATTATTGACGCGTAAAAGTACCTGCAAAGGTCTTATTACTAAATAAATATTTGTTTCTTTGACTCTTTAATAGGGGTGATGACTGGGTCAGAAAAGTATTGTCCTAATTAGTCCGTTAGATTAACCAAAAATAATGTACCCATATTTTTCAGTTTATTAAAAAAAGTAAAAATTCACAAAGATACAGAGTATCTTAGTTCCAGAGTGGGAGCTTGTGACGTCAGCGATGTGTGAAAATCGTACGAAATTTACACGCGCTGTATCTTCGTCATTTATTGTTTCTCAGAGAAAAGAAAAAATACGTGTACAATATTTTTTAATAATCTTACCAATGGGCCAAAAATATTTTTTTAGTCATCATGCCTATTGACGCAAAACA
The DNA here is from genome assembly GCA_963576875.1 of Acrobasis repandana. NCBI lineage: Eukaryota > Metazoa > Arthropoda > Insecta > Lepidoptera > Pyralidae > Acrobasis > Acrobasis repandana. The sequence continues at coordinate 10,893,053 of OY756238.1, forward strand.
GTCAAACCAAGCGGCGGCAAATCTAGCACAAGATAACAAAACTAATTTTAACCCAAAGTTCAGAAAGCAAAAGGCACAATCCGTCGGACTGTCTAACAAATTGGAATTGGCAGGCAGCCAAATAGAATTCTAAGGCCGACCACAGTTTGGCGATTTCGTGGCTCGTTTTGATAGCGATTACTTTTTCTGCTTCATTTCACTAGTTCTGTACCCGAAGGGTGAGAACGGGACCCTATTACTGAGACTCCGCTGTCTGTCCATCTGTCTGTCTGTCCGTCTGTCCGTCTGTCACAGGGCTCTATCTCTTGAACCGTAATAGACCTAAAATTTTTACAGATTATGTATTACTGTGGCCGCTATAACAACAAATACTCAAAATAAAAAAAAGTTAAAAACTAAAGGGGGTCGTCATACAAAAAACGTGTTTTTTCAGCGTTTTTAACGATCTGTCACAGGGCTCTATCTCTTGAACCGTAATAGCTAGACACCTGGACTTTTCACCGATTATGTATTACTATGACCACTATTACAACAAATACTAAAAATAAGATAAAGTTAATAATAATAAAAGGGGGTCGTCATACAAGAAACGTGTTTCTTCAGCATTTTAAAACATTGTACGGTGGTACGGAACCCTTCATGTACGAGTCCGACTCGCACTTGCCCGTTTATTTTCTTTGATAAAATCCTCACACAGGTAAACAGAAATCGGATAAATTTAAAGTATCGTTGAGTTAGTATCCCATAACACAAGTTTAAAACTTACTTTGGGGCTAGCTCAATCAGTGTGATTTGTCCCTATATATTTATTTTTATTTATTCACATTAATTTTCTTCATATAAATCTTCTTAGCCGTGTGGTTCCCGGCAGACTAGAATAGGACACTCCAAGTCTTCCCGTGGATGTCGTGGAAGGCGGCTTAGGAAACACAAGCTAAACAAAGCTTATAAACATCAATGAGACCTCTCCAACCCGTCTGGCCAGCGTGGAGAGTGTAGGCTAAATCCTGTGACTGCTCTGGCTAATATATGACTCGTGTAGTACAAAGAGGGTCGTGCTTCTGCAGTGGAGACTAAAAAAGACCTGATGATGATGATATAAATCTTCAAGAAAGATTTGTTAAATAATAAAAATCTAAATTGGACCTCCTACTCGTATATATTGATCAGTTGACTGTAATAGTGTTGGACTCAAGTTCTTGAAGTCCTAATTTAGGACAGGCCTCGATTTTTTAAGACTGGACGCATAAATAAGAGTTCAAGCCTATAATTGTCAGTGACAAGACTCACGAGTCCCCACAATATGACTCGAGAACAGAGTCTTTAAACAAAAATATATTTAAAGAGACTAAAGACTTCAAGTTCACTGTTAGTTCCAAAATCTTAAAAAATTAAAAAAAGACAGGAGGACTCATGTGTTTTTGAAGTATTTACTCAAATTCTTCAATGAGTCTTAAGTTTTTTTGAAGAACAGTTCCATAAAAAAATTCAGTTTTATGAGTCGAGTCTTTTTGCATTAGGACTCTACGAAAGGACTCAGGACTCATTTTACTCCAATTCTTGCGAGCTCTGCCAAAATGAGTCTTTAATCTTTAATGCCTAAATTAGGACTAAAAGAACTCGAGTCCTGTTCAACAGTAGACTGCAAGTTTGTATGGGACGTGGTTTTTTTTTTATTTTTTTATAATATCTTTACATTCTTAGGGAATGTTATACATAGTAGTATAACAAACTGACCGTGCTGTCAAAACTTGCGCACTGAAAAAAAAACTTAAATGTATTCCTTAGTGTATATTATATAGTGGTAAGTAAGTAATACGCCATCAGTCAATGACCCATCTATTGTCCTACCCGAAAGCCCTATTTCTCAAGCCAAGTAGGTACTGGTCAAACCTAGTATAATTTTTCAAACTATTGCATAGCTTTTATCGCGGGCGTTGAGCGCGGCGACCGAATCAAGAAATCCCGTAACGAAAATAAAACTTAACACTCGGCAACCGGCGACCGGCACAGCGGCGCGGCGTTGAAAGCCGTCGTCTAACGTCGTTTCAGTTCGGCAGAATGCTATACAATAGCTTTATCGCGGCAGTCCCCGGCATACGTTTTTTTTTTATTTAGCCAATCGACTCGAAAGAAGTTTATATATATATACCCTATATTTCATCTGATATTTGGATGCAGACTTTTATATCCGTTTTATTTTGTCAAAGGTTGACTGGTAAAGAATGCATTAGCATGGAGTCTACCTATTGTTGCTTTTTGGCTCAAAAAAGTTTTAAATAATTATTATTAGTGTAAATTATTGATAAATTACATTGTACCGCACTATCTAATTCCTATCACCTTTTCTATTTGAGTGAGGTTGCCTGAAAGAGTCTTAGCGGTAAAGCCGCCTTTTGCGCATTTCCTAGATTTTAAGATAATTATGTCGTGTATTATGTATTGGATGTTTATCTATATATGTATTTATTATAAAATCGTTGATTTAGTATCCCATAACACAAGTCTCGAACTTGTCCCTATATATTTATTTATTTTTCTTTTGTGCTATAAATGGTATTGTTATGTAATGTAATATCATACCATTATTTAAACAGTTTGAGTACGAGTACCTATTGATAATGTGTCTTGTAAAAGTATTTAGCATGTAGATACCCTAAATCCTATACACACAATACGACCAACTACTCAGTCACTCCCAACTGATTGTCTTGACAATTATATCTTAAATTACGATATAAAAATACTTTCATACAATATATTATATTATCTCTGTAAAAACTACACACAATGGATGCCAGACGTTTTGCATTTATTTTGTTAAATATTTCGCTGACTGACTTATAGTATTTTATTATTTATTTTATACAAAGCATTATTATGTCTAATATGAGGTTTTTTTGTTTAATAAAGAAGAAATAAGTTCATTGTTAATTTTGTTTTTATACTTATTTATTTTCAACTGACTTATAATAAAGAGGAGGTTAGAATAGACTATATTTTTATGTTTGTTACTGTTCATTACTTATTATCAGATTAAAAAAAAAAAAAAAAAAATTTAAAGGTTGATCCCGTGGAATTGTTAAAAAAAGCGGCCAAGTGCGAGTCGGACTCGCCCATGAAGGGTTCAGTAGTAGCAAGTAACATTTTACGATTTATGACGTATTAAAAAAAACTTACTAGATCTCGTTCAAACCAATTTTAGTGGAAGTTTGCATGGTAATGTACATCATATATTTTTTTAGTTTTTTCATTCTCTTATTTTAGAAGTTACAGGGGGGGGGGGACCAACATTTTACCACTTTGGAAGTGTCTCTCGCGCAAACTATTCAGTTTAGAAAAAAATTATATTAGGAAACCTCAATATAATTTTTGAAGACCTATCCATAGATGTGATCCATAGATCCACACACGTATGAGTTTGATAAAAAAAAACTTTGAGTGTCAGTTCTAAGTTGGGAACCCCCAAAATTTACAGTTTTTTTTCTATTTTTGTGTGAAAATCTTAATGCGGGTCACAGAATACATCTACTTACCAAGTTTCAACAGTATAGTTCTTATAGTTTCGGAAAAAAGTGGCTGTGACATACGGACGGACAGACAGACAGACAGACAAGACAAATCTATAATGGTTCCGTTTTTTGCCATTTGGCTATGGAACCCTTTAAACTGTTTTGTATACATTGGTTTTGAAATCATAAAAAATGTCATTGTTACTTATTTAGCTTTTTCTGTGACTGTCACTGGTAATTAAGTAAGTTTTTGTTTTGATTATATTTAGTTTTAGTTCATACATAGCTTTAATTTATCTAAATTTTATTATCTAGTTTTCATTCTATTTTAATTTTAATTGTAATAATATATAATAATATGCCTGTAGCTATGTTCGGTGGCCCTTGTTCTACTTTCCGTAATAAGATATTGTGTTAATGGGTCCCCAGAAGTGTTCATGTGGTAAGATGGGTGTCTTATTTCGGCAGAACGATGTGGTAAACATATAATAATGGAACTTAAGGACAGGAAGATTGTTTCTTTAGACTTCCTGTTCCTTACAGAAAATTCTACCATGAATCTATACTAATATTATAAAGCGGAAGAGTTTGTTTGTTTGTTTGTCTGTTTGTTTGTTTGTTTGTTTGTTTGTTTGTTTGTTTGTTTGTTTGTTTGTTTGTTTGTTTGTTTGTTTGTTTGTTTGTTTGTTTGTTTGTTTGTTTGTTTGTTTGTTTGTTTGTTTAAACGCGCTAATCTCAGGAACTAATGGTCCGATTTGAAAAATTCTTTTTTTGTTGGGTAGTCCATTTATAGAGGAAGGCTTTAGGCTATATAACATTATGTTCCGACAACTACGCGAACGAAGTCGCGGGCACAGCTAGTATTATATATGTACCTAAATTTTTAAGCCAGACTGTGTCTTCCCCGTTGGGGATGAAGACGTGATAGTGTTATGTTCATGATATGGAAAATACCCGCTGATCACATCATAATGTGGTCTGCCTAGATAAATGAATAATCAGAGTTTAACGATATGAAAAATTAAATGTGTGAGAAAATTGCGGACATGTTGCCCGATTCAATATATTCAGTTGTGAAATTCTGGTCAGCTGATCGGTCAAATATTTTTTTTATTTATTTATTTCTACAAACTATCCATTTTTACAGGAGTGTGAACTAGTGTGGGATGTCAAAAATAATCTATACTAATATTATAAAGAGGAAAGATTTGTACCTATTTTTGTATGTTTGTATTCCCGAGTGACAAAGGCTATGTGTGTACCACGGGCGAAGCCGGGGTGGACTGCTAGTATGATATATTTTCCTTGAGAAAAAATAAAGAGATACGAACAAATCACACTGATTGCGCTAGCCCCAAAGCAAGTTTTAACTTGTTTAACTCAACGATACTATATTTTATAATCAGTACATATACGTGGGGCGCACTATAAGTTTCCGGAATGAATATGAAAAAATACTATTAAAGGTACAAAATTAATTTATTGTTTTTCAAAATAATCTCCCTTGGCGTCTATGCACTTTTTCATTCGATGAAACCAGTTTTGAAAACTTTTGTGCCACGACTCTGTGGTGACCTCTGAAACGTGTTTTTCATACCCCTCGACAGCCTCTTCTGGTGATGAAAATCGCTGACCGCGTAATTGGTTCTTAATTTTTGGGAACAGAAAAAAGTCACAAGGTGCCAGGTCGGGACTGTATGCAGGATGACTCATGAGTTCTACATTTTTCGCCTTCAAAAAGTCGTTTGTCTGTCTGGCCGTGTGAGAACTAGCATTGTCGTGGTGCAGGATGATACGGCGTTTACGGTTATTTTTACGGAGTTCGTCAATAACTTCCGGCAAACAAATGGTCGTGTACCAGTCACTATTCACTGTACGACGATTCTCTAAAGCAACAGTAGCCACGTGTCCAGTTTTATTAAAAAAAGAAGCAATCATCCGCTTAGATGCACTTTTCACGCGCGCCAATTTGGTTGGTTTCGGCTCATCTTGAAAGACCCATACGCTCGATTGCTGCTTTGTTTTGGGATCGTAGCAATAAATCCATGTTTCGTCACCTGTTACTATGTCCCACACCAAATTTGACGCACCTTCGTTGAATCTGGTAAGCATGGCACTGCACCAAGTGACGCGGTCCGTTTTTTGAGCCTCGGTCAAGTTGTGTGGGATCCACCGCGAGCACATCTTTCTCACACCCAAATGTTTGTGTAGGATTAATTGTATTTGACTCATGCCTATTTCTAAGGATGCGCGAATTTCATGGTAGGTCACATGCCTGTCTGTTTCAATCATACGGCGCACAGCATAGATGTTTTTGTTGGTCACAGCGGTGGGCGGCCGACCATCGCGAGATTCGTCACTGAGATTGATACGACCACGCTTGAATTCTGCAAACCAGCTATAAACAGTTGTCTTGCATGGTGCTTCATTGCCAAAAGCTGTTTCAAGCCGAGCGATGCTCTGTTGAGCTGTCAAATTACACTTAAAATCGTAGAAAATCATACTACGAAAATTTTCCCGAGTTAAATCCATGTTGATGCAGACACACAATTTTTTAAATGGCGCCACAAGGTAAAAACAAAAGACAGTCAGATGAAACAAACTGCATTCTACAGCCAAAGAGTTCTATTTTCAAATGTTGAAATAAATTTTTAAATATTGTTTATGTAAGTGGCCAGTTCCGGAAACTTACAGTGCGCCCTATGTATACAGATAAATACCCAAGACCCAGGACAATTTGCAAAGGGCCATTTTCCAATTTGCTCTGGCTGGGGATCGAACCCAGAACCTCCGGATTGGCGGACTTGTGTATTTGATTTTTTTTAATGTTATAGGACGGCAAACGAACAAGCGGGTCACCTGATGGTAAGTGATCACCGCTGCCCATGGACAACTGCAACAGCAGGGGTGTAACAAGAGCGTTACTGGTCTTTAAGGGCCCTCCCCAAAAAGGAGAAGGGGGGGCTCCGGCTCTCTCACTCACCGAACGAAGCATAGAAGCGGTGAAGCTACTACTCAGACGTCGATTTTTTGTGAGAGTGTGGTATTTCCCCGGACGAGCCAGCCCATTCATGCTACTAGCAAAACTGAGTTTTGTTGTTACCGTGGCTCTACCACAACTGAAACACTTGACCAAATCAAATGGATCAGGAGTCAAATACTTATATATAGATAAAAAAATGAAAAAAGGAATCTTCAGAATCATTAGTTTCAGTATAAAGATAAAATCTGAGTTTATACAAGGCTTATGTTTTATCACTTTACCAGAACTGAGCCTATAAAAAGACACTTTAAGCTGCAGTACGTGCGCACCTGGTCCATATTAAATTAACGTTAAGTGCACAACCGCGCATAATTCTGTCATGTTTTTAATTTTACGCATGAATTATGATAGACCAGCAGCTCGCCCCAGCTTCGCACGGGAATGTATACAAATAAACCTTCCTCTTAAATTACTTTATCTATTTATGAACAAGTTTAGTTTTATATACTAAAACCCGACTACCGTTTATACAGTTAATGCAAGTATATGTATAGCAATCAGAAACAACTAATGATATTATATTGATATATATTTAGTTTTTTTTTTATGTTATAGGGCGGCAAACGAACAAGCGGGTCACCTGATGGTAAGTGATCACCACTGTCCATGGACAACTGCAACACCAGGGGTGTAACAAGAGCGTTACCGGCCTTTCAGGAAGATATAGACTCGTTTTTTGAAGGTTTCAATGTCGTATCGGTTCGGGAACACCGCTGCAGGAAGTTGATTCCACAGTTCGGTCGTACGTGGCAGGAAGTTCCTTCTAAAATGTACGGTGGTTGATTGCCAACTATCCAGGTGGTGTGGATGGTATTTTAATTTCAGGCGGGTGGTGTAGTGGTGAAATTTTGCAGCAGGTATTAGGTCGAACAATTCTTCAGAACATTCCCCATGATAAATGCGATAAAAAATGCACAAGGATGCAACATCCCTACGTAGAGCCAGAGGATCGAGACGGCTGACAAGAGTCTCATCATCGATTATACGAGTTGCGCGATTTTGAATACGGTCAAAAGGAAGAAGTTGGTATTTAGGTGCCCCGGCCCAGAGATGGGAACAATATTCCATATGCGGCCTAACTTGTGCCTTATACAGCTGAAGGCGATGTGCCGGTGTGAAATATCGCCTTGCTCTACCGAGGATACCAAGTTTTTTAGAAGCCAACTTAGCCTTGTCATTTAGATGACCGCGAAATTGAACGTCGCTTGAAATCTCGACGCCGAGAATTCCGATCCTCGGTTGTATATCGAGGGAAGCGCCCTGAAACGAGGGAGATACGACAAAGGGACTTTTTTTAGCGGTGAACGCACAAACTTTTATTGGGGTTAAATTGGACTAAGTTGGATAGACCCCAGTTAATTACTTAATGGCAAATAAAGGGCGCCATATTAAATTTACTGTGCCATCATATGGCCTTTAACATTGAAGTCATATAGGGTAAAATCCGGATAGTTGCCCCGGGGGTATAGTTGCCTTGATTGCAATTACTCTAGTTTCGCAAATGAAACACATATTATTAAATTTATCTATCGAGAGACTCTGCATCTACAACTAAGTTGACCGTGTTGCATGTCTCTGTGCGATTGCATGGGACGGCTAGGTGCGATCAAAGTTTTTGCGAGATAGATGTCTTCTTTCTCGACAGGGGATCTATCCTAAAAAAACTAAAACTAATTTACATGGAATAGGCAACTATCCCCTATATGGGATAGTTGTCCTTAAATTTAGAGGTCCGCAAAAATCGCCAATACTCAAGAAATATCAAAGATAATGTTTATTCCCTTTAAAAATTAGATAATAAACCAAAGTACTTACCCGTTTGACAAATAAACTATCTTGCTTTTTGTACAAAGAGATATAAAGTAATTTCAAAAAGTGGGGCCACTATCTGTGTTTTACCCTAGAGTAGATCAGCGCATTGCTCCTTAAGCAATTTCAGTTCTCTAGTTTTTGTTTGGCTATGGTACTACCTACTACATGTACAAGCACAAGATCACATGGTCTTGATCCTTTCGTCGGGCGCTCATAAACAACGCGAACGCAAACAATGTACCACACAACCAAACATTCGGCTCTTTGATCTTTTAATACACTTCAACAAATGCCAGTATTTTTCAAATCTTATTACATTTTCTTAGCAAAAGACTTACATAACTCATCATGTCTTTCATCATGATGATCATTCGTCACTCAATTTATTTGCTTTTATGGTAATCAAAGTTCGCAAGGTATGCTTACAGTGACTATGTATGTAACATATGTATGTACATGTTTATTTGTAGTTTGTCTAGTTTATGTGTAGTTATTTTCATTTTCTTCCTGTATTATATGTTCACGCCTGTAAAACATCTCCTTTCACATGCCTACTGGAAGAGATCTCTTTTGAGATAAGTAGTGCCTTTGTACAACTTTTATTTTATGTATTCTCTATATATCTACATTTTCCGTGTACATAAAATGGTGAATAAATAAATTATGTGGGAAAGATTTCATTAAGTAACATTTTGTCGTGCATAATTATAACGATTATGTGATCGGCTATAACTTTTCACATGAAATTTCACGGTTACGCGGAAATTTTTTCGAAATATTACAATTAAGGGCCCATAACCTGCCGTCGAAATTCCGATTATGGTATACTTACATAATGTTCAAGCGCACATTTCGTTTTTTTCGTCGAATTATGTGGTCTCATTGAGAGCGACCTATTTAATAAAAAAAATCTGGATGTAAATTTTTAACTCTGTCGAATCGAAACTGTTTACGAAAATTATATTAATATAAGTATTTAAAGTTTATAGTGAGTATTAGAATCAATTATTTACGAGTCATACTCGTTTTTTTTTTAAACAAGCATTTGTCTAACACAATGAACTAAATGCAAACTCGGTGCGGATTTATGTTGTTCTATCACAGAGATGCTGTGGCCACTTTCCGGCTTTATCGTATCTATCATAATATTGCATTTTCAGTATTGTCACCCAAAATAGGAAGTGGGTCCATAACGGTGGAAACATATGTCGCAATACGATATTTTTTTTTTGCTAAACTTTGATCTACTGCTCGGTCGATCTGTATGAGGCAGGCCAAAAATAATTTTCATATTTCGATATATGTTCCCTGGAGAAAGTTGTTCAGTACACACACAACACATTAGTTTCAGTATATTTTGTTAGACACTGTATAAATACTATATAATTTTATTTTACCTTTGCTCGCTGTAAGTGACAACCCACCCCAAGCCGGTTAGAAAGATCGTTAGCGCAAAATCAGCGGTTACCAGGAAATGGAGTTTTAAAAATGTTTTATAACCGCCACGTAGAATATTGCAAGGTTCTCATTTCCGTATTGACTTCAAAGAGCTATTAAGTAAAACGAGAGGAAACACCACTTCTTCTTCTTCGTCTAAGCGCGTTCCCGGTTGCATCCTCAGCTGTGCTGCTTCGGAGCCCGGGTGCGCTTCCCTGCTTTTTCTTCCCTAAATATAACATGCATGTTAATGGTCACCCAAGGATGCCAAAGACCTTGCAAAATGGAGAAGAAATGGCCGGAACAGTTTAAATAAAAAGTTTTATGACCGGCCGCGTGCCCGACCTTAACCCCCCTTGGGAATGCAATTGTAACACGAGGTGTTTCTGCTTAGTCCTTTAGTCGCCTCTTACGACATCCACAGGAAGAGATGGAGTGGTCCTATTGTAACCCGGAACCACACGGGAAAGGGGAGACACCACATGTCACTGTTTTGTTCCGTTCAATCCACTAGTGTATTACTTAAGTAATTTTTTTTCTGCATTAATATATCTAAAATCGTGTTGAAAATGGATATGATCCATTGATCATTTTCAACACGATATGGATATGGTCCATTGATCATACCCATTTTCATCACGATATGGATATGGTCCATCGATCCATTTTCATCACGATATGGATATGGTCCATTGATCATATCCATTTTCAACACGATTTTATACATACATATCTACCTATGGAATAAAATAGTGGCACTTGTCATTACAAGTGACACTATTTTGTGTTATATTCTTATGATAAGCTGAACCTACGTGTGTATAAAATTGGACTATTCTTGTAAAATTCCACGTTTGTATTCCATAGGTCGATATGATATGCGAGTATGCCACACACTGAGATATAATAGAGGGGTATTCTCAAACAATCAGTACCAAATAATTAGTTTTTGACCTATACTACCCAACTGTGGCTATCTCATAAACGCCTAGTACTTTCGACAATTTATAAGCGAAAGCCTAGCCAGTTTATTTATAAGTTCCGTAATTTTTGTAATTTTTTATTGTTTTTTATTTGGTGCAATAAAGATTTTTGTCTTGTATTGTATTGTAAAGCCACACAAAATCATGGTAAACATAATTAAAAATGCCTTGGTATATTGCTGTATTGCAATATACATATAAGAGTAATTCAAGGGACACGGCTGGAAAAGAAATAACTAAAAAAATAAAGAGATAGCTTTCCATCGGTAAGTAGAATAGATTTCATTGTTTGAAGATTAAATACGTATGATAAATGATAATATTAACGCAGCCATTCATCAAAAATAGAACAAGGGTCAATGTTTAAGACGGTACACGGAGTCCAAGTGCTGCCCCCATTTGAAATAAATTATTTGTAAGGAAACGTTTTGCAAACCTTACTATGTTATATATCAAATGAAAGGGCTCGTTATGAGGATCTCAAATATATTTTTGTTATTATTGTAAACTGAATAGTTTTGATTTTATTCATGAAAGAAGACGCAAATTGACCATCCCCGCCTGACCTCCGAAACTACTAAGCCTAGAATTTTGAAAAAAATACAAAATATTGTTCATTGCTTGTAGATTACAGGAAAACCTATAAGAATTTAATCAATTGTACGGAACCCTCTCCTCATGAGTTTAACTCGCACTTGGCCGGTTTATTAATTATGTTTATCATGTTATCGTATGGTTTTCGCTTATAAACTTTCGAAAGTACAGAGCTAGCAAGCGACTAAGTGAAGTTTATAGAGATAGCTACAATTGAACGGGACAAGAAAGCGATATGTGGTGTCTCCTCTAAAATAGCTCTTTCGATGTGAACAAAAAAATCAGTCCACACAGTGCGCAAGATTTTGATTTCGGTACGCCGAAAATAGTTCGTCGTTAAAGTGCTGTTTCATTTTATTTATTGCATTCTTATGTCTAGTTTTACAAGCCAATAAAAGCCACTGCTTATGTTTTGTCATTACGTTCTGTACTGGGTAGTGGCAGATAAAAAGCGGCTGTTCTTTTTACAAGATTTTATTTAACTTTCAAAGTTTCTAAACAGGGCTGAATTTGAAGTTCAAAGTTATACTCTAGGAAAGTACTCTTTAAGATAAAATAAAAAATTTTTTTTCCATAATAAATATGTATCTTGTTTTATAATAAAACCAAGGATATCAGCCTAAAAATGCATACCAAACCATATTTTGCAAATATGATGAAGGCAGGCATGTAAACTACATGTATACATGTAATTTTTAACGCTAGTCACCACCCGCTACCCGTCGACCGGCGAGCGGGGTGGGAAAGTAAAGTCAGTTGGTTAGCGGTTAGCCATTTACTACAAATGCGGGATAAAAAAAAAGTTGACAGAAAATAAATCTTTTTCTTACGGTTTTATGTTTTACTAGCTGACCCGGCGAACTTCGTTTTGCCTGTTCCCGTTCCTTTTTCCATATTTTCTCACCGTTTAAACCTTCCCTGGATTACGACAAACATTTCAAAACCAAAATCAGGTAACACGGCCCAGCCGTTCTAGAGTTTTAGCGAGACAAACGAACAGCAATTGATTTTTATATATTGATGATGATAGAACATAGAAGATAGATGATAGAAGATTAATGATTCTGATTCCAAGATTTCAATATAAGCTATAGGGGTGCAAAATAAACCCGCGTGTTGCATCATCAGCTGTATTGCCCACTAATTCGGAACCCCATCGCTTATTTATATTCCCTATGTACAATAAAGATGTTAAAAAAAATCTCCATAAAAATGCATTATTACTCTATTTAACAAATCACTTTCCAAGCTCCTACTTCCGTAAAAATTTAACGAAAATAAATACAATTTCAAACTGACGGACCTTTAATACCAATAGAGTTGAGCGCATGCCATCCAGGCTGTGGCATACACAGAGGGAGGGCTAAGGAAGTGAAATGCTGAGGTGGGAAAAGGCATCAGAATCCGCAACCTTAATCGATTATTATGAAGAGGCGTTATAGTGGCATTGGGCGGGACACAGCGCGAGAAACCGATAGCCGATGAGGCAAAAAGGTTCTCAAAAAGTGACCACGCACTGGCAAGCGAAGCAGACGACCTGACCAAGGTCGCTGGAAAGCGCGGGATGCAGGTCGCTCTAGATCGGTTGTAATGGAAATCCTTGGGAGAGGGCTTTGTCCAGCATTGGACATTATGCGGCTGAAATGATAATGGTTTTGAGATGAAAACATTTTACAAGAATAAAAGACATCTTGTCACAATGACAAGAGTTGGGCACAGATATATAATTTTTCGAGATTACAACTTGAGGTCGACAAACAGATGTTCGAATAACGGTTGTGCGAAATAACTTCTATTCGATTAGCTATAAGTCGACATCACGCTAGTGCGAAACACTAAAATGCAACATCAATCTCGTGCGATACACCATTTTGCAACTTTAGTTCGACACTAAAGTAATGCAATACAAACAATTGTGCGATAAACTCATTTAGGTAATAAAAAAACTACCTCTGTGAGCTGAAACTCGCGAGTCACTTTTTTATTTCAACCATCTCCCCCAAAAAAAAAACTTCTCCACACAACTCTTCTTAATTTTCCCCCTCAGGATGCCCTTCCAAGCTTATATCTTGGATACACCTCTTTATTCAAACTTATCAAGATTTTAATTAGAAAAAAGTAGAAACGACAGCCATAGTAGTTCGTTTTATCAAATTGAAACTCAATTATTCAGTTCCAATTTACGATACATCGTGATTTATATCGGATAAATTTTCTACAAGCCCGTTTACAGGGACATCGGATGGAAATGCTAGATCTCATGTTATTGAATCCTAACTCGACCGACGTCTGCTAATTGGATGATTGAAACATGTGGGATACATTGTGCTTAATAAACAGAAGCCACCACCACAGAAGAACGTCACTGTAATCAGTGCCGGATTTACCACGTATCAAGAGTAGCAATTGCTATGGGCCCTGCGCCAAGAGGGGCCCCACGTTTCCAAACCCGCCTGCCCACCTCCAGACCGTACTTTTTGAGTGTGTTTGTTTTTTTTTTTGAAGTGAAAACTTCTTTAGCGGCGTTGTGCACTTTTTTTTGTAATGGGTAAAAAATGTTAAACTCACGTCAGGACACGTGTCCTGATCGAAAATTCGTAAGACGGATGGAGAGTAGGCAGCCGGCGCGGCAAAGGAGAGGAAGCATCCCGCTCTCTTTCTACGGTGCGGCGAAAATGTATGCCTGCACCTGCTGTTTCGTTTAGCTGAGAGATAAACTTTTTTTTGTAATCTAAATTGTCATGTTCGTGTACGATAGCGCAATAAATAAATTTTGTATTCTACCACATAAATAATAGTACTTTTATACTGATAATTATTTATTCAATTTTATTCAAGTTTTCACTTCTGCCGGCACTCCCGGAGTGCAACCCGTCATTTTTTTTAAATGGCCAACACTGTTGTCAGCTTCAACCTGCCTAAAGACAAAGATGTAGCTTGTCAACTACCATCTAATGATGACAGTCAGACCAACGGCTAATGTGTCTTCCGAAGCTGGAGGAAGCACGATTTATTTAATGTCACCAATCCCATTGTATAGAAATACTAGCTAAGAAACATCTAGATCACGTCAGCTTTCAAATAAAAAAAGCATCATAATCGGTCCATTCGTTTAGGAGCTACTATGACACAGACAGACACACAAACTCGTCAAATTTATAACACCCGTTTTTTGTGTTGGGTTAAAAAGTAGTATTGCTCCCGTTGGGCCTCCGAAATTCCTATAGCGGATCAGGGGGGCCCCTGATCCGCTATAGGGATTTCGGAGGCCCAAGGAGGTAAAATTCTATCCATGGGGATAGAATTTGCTTCGGGCCCCGCGGTTGCTCAATCCGGCACTGACAAAATTTAAATAGGTATTTTTTTAAACAGGCTATTACTCAAATAATGACGAATTAATTCAAACAACGCCCAAACTCGGTAGGGTTTTGTTGTTTTATCACAGAGATGCCATGATCATTTTCCGACTTTATAATGAAATCAAGTCATTGGTACCATACATACATACATACTATCACGCCTGTTTCCCACAGGGGTAGGCAGAGACTATGGACCTCCACTTGCTACGATCTTGACAGACCTCTTCCGCTTCATCTACACTCATCAACCTCTTCATACATGCCCTTCGGTTACGTGTACTTCTTACCTCTCCCTTTTTCAGAACGTCTGCAATCTGATCGCAGAACGTTCGCCGAGGTCGACCCTGTCCCGCTCTTCCTTTCACACTTACCTTATAAATATTTTTTATTAATCTATTTTCATCCATCCTTTCTAAATGCCCAAACTATCTTAACATCCCTTGTTCTACTTTTGTCACTACGTCCTCTTTCACTCCACACCGATCCCTTATAACATCATTTCTTATTCGGTCTTTCAAGGTACACACATACTCCTCAGCGCTCGCATTTCAACTGCATTTATTCTGCTTTCATGCTTTCTCTGCCATACCCAACTCTCACTACCGTACATTAAAGTAGGTATTGGTACCATAATAATGCAATGTCACCCAACTTACATGTGAAGTTTCAGTTTAATTGAATAATGGCAAGTGGGTCTAATTTAGCTTGCAAGATTTGATTACGGACACACAGACAACGAGACAGGTGAAACTTAAAAAAAACATAATAAAAGTAAAATGGGAAAACATAATTTGAATAGATAATATACATTAATAAATTCTTGTCTTATCCCTAATGGGACAGACAGAGCATTTTGGGCTTTGCGGCTCCAAGCAGAAAGGCCCAAAGGCCACTTTTGCAAGATCATGAACGGAGAAATTACTTAACGATAAGGGTTAGAATAGGACCACTCCATCTCTTCCTGTGGATGTCGTAAGAGGCGACTAAAGGACTCAGCACAAACATCTCGTGCTACAATTGCATTCCCAAAGAGGGTTAACGTCGGGCGGCGGCCGGTTGTAAAAGTTTTCGCACAAATATATTCCCAAAGTAGGTTGACGTCAGGCAGGCGGCTGGTCGTAAACTTTAGCCAAATCATTTAAACGGTTCCGGCTATTTCTTCTCCATTTTGCAAGGTTTTTGGCATCCTTGGGTGACCATTGACATGCATGTTATATTTGGAGAAGAAAAAAGGGAAGCGCACCTCGGGCTCCGAAGCAGCACAGCTGAGGCTGCAACCGGGAACGCGCTTAGATGAAGAAGAAGAAGAGATAAGGCCGCCTTTTGTGGATTTTCTAGTTTTTACTCGTAGTGTCCTATTTTTTTTGTGTGCAATAAAGGGTATTGTTTTGTAGTTTATTTCAAATACTCAGTAATTTTGTCTATGTCCAGCCTCTATTTGAACGATCCCTTAAATTCGTGTCTTTTACGATTTCTGTGTAGCCCACAGTAAATGCCACGACCCAATGAAAAAATAAACAAATTCAAATAGCAAACGAATTGTTTACTTTTTCTAGAACAAACAGAATAAGAACATTGCGAAATAAAAACTTTTACGATTGACGCACTTTGCCAGTCATTTGTTTTTTATTTGTTTGCTACTTGTTAGGGAATGGCAGAGTAAGGAGTTTATACATTCACTGTTTTGAGCAGAAATACGGATGTGGACTAAATAGTAGATTGCGCTACAAGGGGTAAAGGTAATAGTTTTAAGGCGAGGGCGCTACTTTGAGCAAAACGAAGTTATCTACACAAGCGCAGCGAGTGAGTCAGTCTCTGTCTGTTTCAGTCTCTAGAGAATCACCAGTGACTTTAGCCCCAAACATTTGGGATAAAAACATATCGTTTTTAGGGTTCCGTACCCGAAGGGTGCAAACGGCACCCTATTACTGGGACTCCGCTGTCTTTCCGTCTGTCCGTCTGTCACAGGGCTCTATCTCTTGAACCGTAATAGTTAGACACCTGAAATTTTCACCGATTATGTATTACTGTGGCCGCTATAACAACAAATACTAAAAATGAAAAAAAGTTGAAAATTAAAGGGGGTCGTCATACAAAAAACGTGTTTTTTCAGCGTTTTCAACTAGATCTTTATAATGGCTTTAACTAGTTACTTGAAATTTTCACAGATTATGTATTACTATGGCCGCTATAACAACAAATACTAAAAATTAGATAAAATTAAAAATTAAAGGGGGTCGTCATACAAGAAACGTATTTCTTCAGCGTTTTAATACATTGTACGGAGGTACGGAACCCTTCATGTACGAGTTCGACTCGCACTTGCTCGTTTATTTGAATAGATGAGATGAAAAAATATTTGTAGCTCATTAGGAAGATTATTAAAAAATATTTTATTGCACGCCTCATTAGCGAAGCGCATATGAGGTAGCGCTCTACTCTCGCCTTACAAAAATCAAGTGATTTTTTTAACTAAATGTGTCTTTATTTATTTTCTATCGCACTTGTACAATAATATTTACACATAAATGTCAAGGAAAAACACTAGTTTCAACACTTATGCTATTTTAAAAGACATTTTGCCTTTTAAATAAATGAAAACAATGTTTAATATAATCATTTTGTGGACGTCCGTGTGTCGGGACGTATGGAAACTGGCGTGGTCACGATAACTCCCGAAAAACTTATCTGATCAAGTCCATTTTTTTTTATACGCTTCAGTATTATCTAAAACTAAGTCCTTTCGAAGATCACGGTCTAATTCAATGTAGTTTAATTATAATTAGCAATAAACTGAAATCCACCTATCGTTGGTATATCTAAATCTATGTAAATAAGGTTCGTTGACATTGACAATTTTTTTGACGTGACAACGTCTTAAATTAGGTTGCGGCTGGGAGTCACTTATGAAAAAGTGTAACGCTCGGTAACGTTACGATGAGTCACCGAACGAGAGAGAGGCCCGCCGAATGCCTTGCGTCTCTCTCCCACTCAACTATGATCGGTCTGCCGCCGTTGTCACGTAAAATCTTCGCCCGTAAAACCGACTTTACAGGCAACCATTTTTTATTAAATTTTTTTACGGCGTTTATCATCTGCCTTTTAGCCATTCTTAATTTCCATTCTTTTTCTGGATACAATGTTAATCTCTTCATTTTTCTTTTCTTCTTGACATTGACAATACATGCGCAGTACCTTTCTTTTCTGTGTGGGCAATGGCGCGAAGATTTAAAAGTAAATTTTTTATTTTATTCATAATACACCGATAAATATTATATGCAATATTCAAGTTCTGTTTTTTTTTTTGTGAAAATTAAGTGAAGCTATGAGGCGTGCACTTTTGGATTTTCCAGACTTATACTTAGTACTTTTTTTTCTGAATAGCAAATAATTACAAAGATACATCGCATTTAAATTCCTCATAACGTCACGATCAACTACGTTTTAACTTGACGGTGACGTCAATCACCCCCACTCCGAAACTTCGACGCGCTGTATCTTTGTGAATTTTCACTACTTTGATAAACCGAAAAATATAGGGGTCCATTATTTTTGATTAATCTAACTGACGAATTTAATAAACTACAATTTTTCGGCCCCGTCTACAACCTTATCCTTAGCAAACATGTTTACATACTCACTATCACTTCGGGGTAGACAGAGCATTTTGGGTCTTGCGGCACTAAGCAGACAGAGCCCAGGGCTGCAAGATGCAAAGGCCACTTTTAGTGTGATGGTGGGCGAGAAGGTAGCAATAGCAATCGAAATAGTGATTGGTTTGCTAGCCCGCCTATAAATATGATTCGTATTTTATTTGTGACATAGTTTGTAGGTAATTTATAAACTTTTAGATTTGCACGCTATTGGTAATGGCTGATTAGGTGTTACTTTATGATTTAAGACCTTGTATGTATATCGTACCCTTTTCAAGTGCAAATAAAAATATTCTATTCTATTCTATTAAGGTTTCCAAGCAAGGTGCTTGATGTTTACAAACATCGAACAAAAAACCTTTCGCAGTATTGAGACATCGCACTATGAAGGCTTCGCTCGTAAGGTTGGCGATGTATTAATTTTCGAAGAAAAGTATTTCGCAGACACGTAGGGAACCCTCCTACGATCGGCTTTTACTATCGGCGTGGGAATACAAGCAGGTACATTTTATGTTTTTTCAAATTAATAATACTCGTAGCCTATAATCAGTCCACTGCTGGACTAAATGCATCGAATAAAGGAGAATTAACCTATAAATCACCACGCTGGGCAACTTTTGTATAAAGTTATATAATAAATAAAAATAAAATTGTAATTCCTAAAATTGTAACACACGACCGCCGACCTTTGCAATCCCGAATGCGTGATTAGGCTCAATGGACGCGCGAAATGAGGTAGCACCACGTATACTCGTACATTATAAATTATGTTCTGTATGTCACGAGAAATATGGCAAGCGGGAACGATTTCTATTGGTGAGGTTCTACACATTTTCAAAACAAATGGCATAGTGGTTCTGTGAGAACTGTAGACCTCGCAATCTCTTATAACCATACAATAACAGACACTTACCCCTTTCCTCTAGCTTAGCAAAGACATTTCAGTGAAATTCGTCCATATTCAGGGTATAATAAAAGGAAGTTTCTGGGATATGTTCACCCAGTCTGGGTACATGACAAGGAGCCAATTTTATAATAGGCATCATGACTGAATAAATTTTTTTGGCCCATTAGGTGGACTATTAAAAAATATTTTTTACGTATTTTTCATTTCCCTGACTAACAAAAATTTACAAAGATACAGCGCGTTGAAATTTCGTTATTTATAGATGGATGAGATCTTTGAGAGGCACACTAAGGACTTTATTCTACACAGGATGTTCCGAAAAATTTTCAATAGAGTTGAGTTGAGGAGGAAAAAGGGGGGAAATTTACTATAGCGTTATACAGGGTTACTGGTATCTAACGCATAACCTCCTAGAGGTGACTTAAGTACATCAAGACTAACAACTTTTGTTCTATGACTTTTGTTTAAACGTAATACTCAGCAAGATATTACATTTTTTAGTTCAAGTTTGCATATCCATCAAACGTTAAGTCTATGTTTCATAGGCGCCGCCGCGTGCGCTGCCACGTGAGCGTAGTACTGTCGCAAGACGATTGCCATAGATTTAAGACGAGTAGAATTGCAAATTTGATTTTGTTTATTGTTGTCTGAAAAAAAAAGACATCAAATTAGAAAAAAACTATAGAACAAAAATTGTTAATCTTGATGTACCTAAGTCGCCTATAGAGAGTCGCGTTAGATACCAGTAACCCTGTATAATGCTACAGTAAATTTCTCCCCTTTACCCTCCTCAACTCCACTCTTTTGGAATTTTTTGAACATCCTGTGTAGAATAAAGTCCTTAGTGTGCCTCTAAATAATTTTTCAGTCATGATGCCTATTATAAATTGGCTTGTTGCCTTGTTTGCTTCTTCTAGTCATGTACCCAGACTGGGTAAACAGATCCCAGAAACTTCTTTTTATTGAAAGTCTGTTGGATACTGAACATTATTCACGTAAAAAATTAGCTACTGCTACACCGCACTGTCTGTCATTGCGAGCGCAGCGGGCAGAGGTCCGCGCCGCGCGCGCCGCCCACGCGATGCGCCGCTAGCTGATGCTGTCATCAGCGTGGTTCGGGACGTCGTCGTGTGACGTCGCGCATCACATTCGCCCTGATGACGACCTCCGGATGAGGTCGAAACATGTCGGCCAGTAGCTGATTTTTTACGTGAGTGGCCCGCCTATCTTAATTAGTAATGTCTGTGTCTCACGTTAGTTATAATCAAAAAATTATTCGGTTGCTTTTGAAGGAACATTCATATTAATTTAACATTCCATATATTTGCGATATCTATCGAAAGCAGGACAACAATCTCGTCCGCTAGTCATACAACGCATGCTGAGTACATTAGGCCAACGGTATCTACGAAAAATCAGAGATGGCGCTTGTTTGTTCGTAGAAAATTAACGCTTATACCGCCATCTTTCCGAAATTAAGCAGCACTACTACGAAACTACCTTCTTTCGAACTAGTAGCTCCATTTACAATATTTAAACTAAAAATCGAATTACGCTTCAAAGTATGAAGGTTTGTCAGTCCTCTACGAACAAATACTTTTTCATATTGACAGTACGAGTCTCTCCACATATATTCATATGTTGACCGCAAAACATAATAATAATAATAATAATAATAATAATAAAATGCTTTATTCGAGAAACACACAAAAAACAAAAATATATATAACATATATTATTATCGGAACCTATTAGAGGTGCTCTCAAAAAGGATCCAACTCAGCATATGCTGGCTGTGTAAGGACTGCCAGCGCTGGTCTTCCGTTGGAGCCTAGTTGACGTCACGGAAATATGCACTAACGCAATGCAAAAAAAAAAAACACAAAGTAAATCGCAAAACACCTATCTATATGCCACGACAATACAATATCGTAATATACAATTTTACCGACATAATAGTACATACCTATTATAAATTACCTATAACAAAAAGAAAAAGAAAAAAAAAAATGCCATTAACTGTCATTAAGAAAAACAACATTGACAGCTGACAGTAACATTAAACATTGAACATTGAAGGGCAACAAAAATATCTCACAATCTTTATAGAATAAGAGAGAAAAAAATATATATATATATATATTGACACAAATTTATACAATAATAATAGATTTCAAAAAAGCATCCAATGAAATGGAGCTAGCTTTTAACATGATAAGAAGCGACATCTACGGATCAGGTCAACAAAGTCGTACAACAATAATTTTGAGTACCAACCAACTAAAAAAGTAAAACACTACCGCGGGTACCCCCACTGTAGTGCTTCTTATTTTCCCATCTATTTCGCAGTAATTACCATTTAAATTGCACTCGTATCCTGCCTGAGCATTCCCTGCTTGCTTTGGTGTTCGAACAAGAAATTCTTAAGGTGTGTTTTGAAGCTGTGAATAGTTTTCCGATCCCGAATCGGCGGAGGGATGTTATTCCAGCACTTGGACGCAGCATAGCGGAAACTACCTCTAAAAGCAGCAGTGCGGTGACGCTGCGTCGTCAGCTGTATGGAACATTTCCTGACACCACCCCGGCACTTGAATTTAGAAACCCAAGATAACTTATTGTAAAGATAAAAGGGTGCTTTGTGATTAACAACTCCGAACATAAGACATGCAAGATGAAGTTTAAATCGGTGTCTCATCTTTAACAAAGAATGCTTATTAAGGAAGGGTGTTACATGGGCTTTGAAAGGAATGTCAAAGCAGAAACGAGCACAAGAATTTTGTACGCGTTGAACAAGTCTTTTTGTTTTGCTGAGCAAGCGGGGACCCACGACTATATCCGCATAGTTCAATTTGGAAAGGATCAAGACCTCTACCAGCAGGATTCTCATGGACGCGCCTTCTACGACATCCACGGGAAGACTTGCAGTTGTCCTATTCTACTCTGCCGGGACACACAGGGCATTGCATCATTTGAATTTAACAATTTGATGTTTAAGAACATTACATTTTCATGTAATAATTAATTATTTCAGTCGCTTACGTACTGTTCATTTAAAAGCCATTTTATACCATCCCATAGCAATAAAATGCATTGAGCTGTTGGATGTTTCCCAGAATCCACATAACAATTGTAGTATAGCCAAAAACATCATAAAATGGTACTGATCCGTGGCCGCCAGCAGTAAAATTATCTTATTTTAGTTACTGAACGTAACCCATTAAAGTCTTCCTTCTTCTTGACGACATTGATGTTGTAATGGTCAACACGCTAGTCCGCCAATCCGGAGGTTCTGGGTTCGATCCAGGGCAAGTTGGAAAATGGCTTTTTTCAAATTGTCCTGGGTCTTGGATGTTTATCTATATAAATGTATTTATTATAAAATATAGTATCGTTGAGTTAGTATCCCACAACAATAATAACACAATAATAATAACACAAGTTTAAAACTTACTTTGGGCACAGAATACATAAGAGTTCAACTTGTTAATCAGTGTGATTTGTCCTTATTTATTTATTTATTTTTAGCGCATTCCCGGGGTGCGCTTTCCCGCTTTTTTTTTGTTCTCCAAATAAAATATGCATGTCAATGGTCATACATGGAGGAGAAATAGCTGAAAAAGTTTAAACGATTTAGTTTTATGTAGTTTTAAGACCTGCCTGTCGACAACCCTCTTTAAAAGTTTTACAATCGGCTGCCAGCCGGCTGTTCTATTCTAACCCATATCCACCTCGATCAGCTACGATCTGCACGAGAAGAGAAGCAGGTTCTTGATTCTGTAATTATTCAATTTACTTACTATAAAGTCAAACAGAAAAAGGATGCACATAGTTACTACGCTTGTGATGTCACTGGTTTCGCGCATACAAAAGAGTTGTCTTTTTTTATTTTTTTATTAGAGATTTGAGTGTGATTGACCTCCATCTAGCTTGATGGGAAGCTAAGATGAGGTCTAAGGTGTAACACGCAGACTCTAAAAATGCCTATTCACTCTTGCCTTGAAAATCCCTAAATCATATGTATGGGGAAACATCGACGCAGGTGTCCTCCATCACGCTCCCACTTTTCTTTGTATTAATATTTGAAATGCTTTTAATAGATAAACCATTTTAATGCTGTTGTCAGAAATAGATTTCTTTTTAGTATTATATGTGGTTTCATGTAAGACCTAGGATTGGTCCTGGTAAAAACCAGTTACCTCGTCAAATCATCATGATGCAACTGGGAATACGTTCGGATGATGATGATTGTTTAAACAAACAGTAAAATACCCTATTTAAGTGATCCATAATATTCTCATTCCTTACCAACTTTATGTCAGTTTTCATTACGTTTTGGTTTCACAGTTGGCATGATACCCTCTAATTCTGTTTCCTTAATTCTTGTACAGATAGATATCTGTCTGGTAACGGGTCTAACTAGCAGCAATTTGATTAGTCACTGCCGTTAGCCGCTGCCAGGTTAACATTTAGAAGTTAGTCGAATTCTGCTAATGAGAGTTGTGGCCGGTTAGTTTTAGGATCGCATCTTTTAATTCAATGATAAAGTTATTGAACAACCGAGCACGTTTCCGGAGTCTACTTAGATAATAGGTTTCAGGGGTCTAAATAGAGAGTAAACGTCAAAGAAACATACATACAGGGTTGTGGCACCCTCTGTGACTGCCTCCATAGTGCACTGATTAAGGCCTTGTGATCCGGAGATCGTGGATACAAATCCCACTGCGAAGCATACTTTGTGTAAGATTGTTTTCAGTCTGGTTAGCATATTGCAGGCTTGAGTCACCTGATTATCCGAAAAGAAAGATGATGACACGCTTTGGAATAAACGCAAAGCTGTGGGTCCCGAACGCCATCTAGCATTTGTTTTTACACCTATCCTAGGATTGGTTCTGGTCTACCAGTAACCTTGTCAAATCACTTAGGTGAGGTAGCGGACCCCGGACTCTGAAGCATTACCGCTGAGGATGCAACCAAGAATATGCTCGGATGATGTTGATGATAAGGTATGTGGTGACCTCTACGCCACTTCGAGGAACAACAACCACAACAGCGAAGCTACAACAAAGTTCACAAGAAGCATACGAGATGGCGCTGACAGTATCCTACATCTCGATATCAGAGTTCTGGTCATATACAAAAAAGTTCACAAGAAGCATACGAGATGGCGCTGACAGTATCCTACATCTCGATATCAGAGTTCTGGTCATATACACCCTCCAACAATACACTGTCAGAGCCGCGGTTCCCCGCGCAACACCATGCCTGGAGGGACGATCTTCCTGTCGAGCATAATATCACCTCGCTCCCAAATTATGAACATCTAGCTATTATATAAATACATATTCTGTACCTTGTTTAAACCAAAGATATCATCTGACAAATGCATACCAAAAATCTCTCACTTGCCACTTACACACACGAAAATCGACAAGTTACGTGGGAAACAAATGTATTGCCATGCTGCCTCCGCCGGGTCCCAGCAGGCGTAGTAGACCCAAGAAATACTGGCTTGACGTCATCAGGTATGATATGCGTGCCAATGGTCTTACAAGTTGTAAGACCAATTCGCACGGACTTGAGTATCCTTGCTTGTAAGTTACAACAAAGTTTGCCATATCTCCAATTCGCACGGTCTTGAACCGTGCGAATTGGAGAAGAAAAAGCCGGAAAGCGGACCCTGCGCTTCGCAGCATTACAGCTGAGGATGTAACTGGGAATACGCTGAGAGAGAGAGGCTGAAACTAACACAGGAAACCACAATAACCTCTTAAATAATATTATCCTCCATGTGGCTTTAATTTCCACGGACAAACATTATCTCTAATTTCTAGGAAAATCCCTAAGTTTGGACGATTTAATTGAAAATTCTAGTATTTAGCATATTCTACAGACAATTTCATGTACATAAATTTAGCGTACGCTGACGTGTGTGGCTAAATTTTGTACAGATTATTCGAGAATAATTTCTGTTACACTTACTTATATATATATTTATTTTATCATTAGGATTATACAGGATATCCTAATTATAATGTTAGTAATGTCGACCTCCGTGGCGTAATGGTTAACACGCTAGTCCATCACTCTGGAGGTTCTGGCTTTGATCCCCAGCCAGGGCAAGTTGGCAAATGGCCTTTCTCAAATTGTCCTGGGTCTTGGGTGTTTTATGTTATGTTCTATTACCTATTTCGTCCCACTGCTGGGCAAAAGCCTTTTCCCTCCATGCGTCCCTGTCCACTGGCCACTGCTATTGCCGACCAACCACGTTGAAATGCGTCAAGGTCATCGCACCATCTCTTTCTCGGCCTTCCCCTGCGACGATAACCATCCACGGGTATCCGGAAAGTTACTTTATTCACCTATTTCTCAGGTGGCATTCTGCTGGCATGGCTCGCCCAATCCCACTTCAGCTTTGCAGCTATTTGCCCCACATCGTCGATCCCTACCAAGCAACGAAGTGTAGTATTTGGGACTCTGTATATCTCTTATTACCTATTTCGTCCCACTGCTGGGCAAAAGCCTTTTCCCTCCATGCGTCCCTGTCCACTGGCCACTGCTATTGCCGACCAACCACGTTGAAATGCGTCAAGGTCATCGCACCATCTCTTTCTCGGCCTTCCCCTGTGACGATAACCATCCACGGGTATCCGGAAAGTTACTTTATTCACCTATTTCTCAGGTGGCATTCTGCTGGCATGGCTCGCCCAATCCCACTTCAGCTTTGCAGCTATTTGCCCCACATCGTCGATCCCTACCAAGCAACGAAGTGTAGTATTTGGGACTCTGTATATCTCTTGAGACCCAGCCATTCCTCCCCAGCCGTTCCATTGCTCTTTGGCATACTTTGAGTTTGGACTTCTGATCCTCACCATCAATCAGTATCCAGAGTTAGTATCCCATAATACAAGGTTAAAACTTACATGTAACTTATGTTCTTCTTTCTTCTTCGTAGCCTAACATCTCCCCCCCCCCCCTCCCCCCCCATACAGCAAAGCAGGTCTTATTACTTTCTTTTATATATATTTTCCTTTTATAATAAATGTTCGTGTATTAGTATCTTGTGATGTGATTTCTTGGTAAATAAGGGGAAAACCGGCACAGTGGCAACCAGTGGAGCTTATATCCGGCGCACACCTGAGCGGCGACGCCCATTATCAACACATAACCCACTTTCGTTTGTGTACAATATAAATCGGAGATACTGCGTGAAACCAGTAAGCAGCAAGCTTTCCCATTTTCATGTATGTACCTTGACATACCGTGTGGTTAATCTTGATGAACCTTGAAATAGAACAATAACTTCATATAAATCGGGGTGATTGTTTCCGCCCAATTTCGTGAACATCATCCTTGGGGTGGGGTCATAGTCGCTGATACTGCAGCGAATATGAATTTCATACAAGCTGACAATAATTAGACGTTACTTAGAACATATTTTATATAATCGTCATTAGAGAAATATACAATACATTCATTCTAATCACGTCTTAATCCATTACGGGGTAGAAAGAGCTTGGGGCCATAAGACCCCAAAGGCCACTTTCAGGATGTTGGTGTGCACATTCAGTAAGACAATCAAATTAAAAGAGTGACTTCGCCTATGACATTGTTCCTGGAAATTTGCTCTCATATCTCAACCAAAAATCTCTCATTCTCTCAAACAAAATGTAGTCTATGGATCATGGACGAATAATAGGACTAACCACCTGTATAATACTTTGAAGCGTAATTCGATTTTTAGTTTGAATGTTGTAGGTAGATGAAGCTTCTAGTTTGAAAGAAGGAAGTTTCGTACTGGTGCCGCTTAATTTCGGAAAGATGGCGGTATAAGCGTATATTTTCTACGAACAAACAAGCGCTATCTCTGATTTTTCGTAGATACCGTCATACTAAGTACCCAGAATCTTTTGTATAGCTAGCGAGACAGATAGTAGCGACATCTAGAAATTAAGAATTTTGGCTTTCAGCAGAATACGCTTTTTTGTATTGGTTATCAGTCAGACAAAAGACAAGAATCTCATCGACGCCGCTAGCAATCGCGCCCCACCCTGGACCATAAGGAAAACGATTCCTAGCATTGTAAGACTGATCCCCGAACCAAGGATAGACACAAACAAAGAGCAAATCACCTATTATTTTACTTGTCATTTAACAAAAAGTTTCGGCCGTCATTTTCTTTTATGGTGTGTGTAAAATACCACATTTTTGTACTTAGAAGTCCCTTTACCCTAGCTAGACCAACCTTGACTTTTCCATACAAACGTTACCTACGTTTTTATGGAAAAGTCTAGGTTTGAAACGACATGACGTCAGATTTAGGTAAAATTTTGTGATTTCAAAAAAATCCCACAAACTCGGGTAGTAGGCTAGGTATCATATCTTTTTGACCATCAGTATGGAAAACTACACCCTTTTTCCTTTCAAGTTCATATTTTGAGTGTAACGACTGTTAAGGCCGTACCTAAATTTTCTGGGGTCCAGTGCTGCCCCCATTTAAAATAAATCATTTTAAACATTAAGCTTTGCTACGCACATTTGCCAAGTTTTTCGCAAACGTGCGTAGTAAAGCTTAACGTTCTCACTTTAAACTGTAAACAGTAGTTCATAAAATATTTTAAAGGGTTATCTAGAACTTGGTAGTAGCAAAATTTTAAAGTATGTTTTCGTTTTCTTTAAAATGATTTATTTTAAATGGGGGCAGCACAGGACCCCGGAAAATTCAGGTACGGCCTTAACGCGGTCGGTCTTACTAAACACTATCACGTCTCTATGCCTAATGGGGCAGACAGAGCCTAAGTTCCAAAGGCCACGCATGGCGTGAAGAAAAGAAATCCATATTTTTACAATACATTACATAGCTTGGCCTGTTTGTTGTTGTTTGTTTTTGGGTCAAATCTTGCAAGTTAAAATAATTTGACATACTTCCCGGTCTCCGATTTAGATGAAATGTTGTTTGCTAATGTAAATCAGATGACAATGCAATTTATAATAACAAGAAGCTGATCTGATGATAGAGCCGGAAGGTGGAAATATGAACCCTGTAGTAAAACGACGCAAGTCGAGTTTGGGCTCACAATTGATGCTTGTACGATAAAATGATTTTTTTTCGAAAAACTTATACGTGTAATGAACTAACGCAAAACCTCTCAGATGGTCCTCAGCCCATGAAACTGAACAACTTTTGTTCTACAACTTTCACGAAACCCAAAAAAATATTGAATTTTCATACAAACTTATCAGCTGATCGAGTCAATTTGTATGAAAATCCGAATTTTATTTTTGGCATTTTGGTAATGTTGTAGAACAAAAGTTGTTCAGTTTCATGGGCTGAGGTACCATCGGAGAGGTTTTGCGTTAGTTCATTAAAACGTTGTAAAAACTTTTGAACATCGAATCTTCAATACTATCTCTCCGAAGTCAAAGGCCAAGTTTTGGGTCTCAGAACTGTTTAGACTAATAGGACAACACCCTGAAGACCTTTTTGCTACGTGTGCTGCCTCCGAATGTTCAAATTTAGTTCGCTTTGGTTTAAATTCACTCGAGGGAACGTTGTAATGAAAACTTCTTAGAAAAACGTTTTATATTCACAAAGATATGTACAATTACTTTTTATTTTGATTCGCGTTTTTACGCTTATGCCCATAATTACGCTAAAGTTTAAAAATTACGCTAGAGTGGCCTTAGGGTCCCGCTACGCTAGACTCTGTGTACCCCGTTAGGGATAACATGATAGTATGTATCTGTATTTCCCAAAAACATAAATGTGAAAATGGGAGCAAAGTTCAATATTATGTTATGCCGTTATCAAATTCACCGACAAAAGAATTGAGGTCTAAATGGGTGCCAAGTTCTGTAGACAATCCCGTGTGCCTAAATTTCGGTACACATAATTTTTCTTCTTCGTCTAAGGGGGTTCCCGGTTGTATCCCCAGCTGTGCTGCTTCGGAGCCCGGGGCGCGCTTTCCCGCTTTTTCTTCTCAAATGCCAAAGACCTTGCAAAATGAAGAAGAAATAACCGAAACAGTTCAATTTGGCTTTAGTTTTACGACCAGCTGCCTGCCTGACGTCAACCCACTTTTGGAATGTATTTTTGCGAAAAGTTTTACAACCGGCCGCCGCCCGACGTTAACCCTCCTTGGGAATACAATTGTAGCACGGGATGTTTGTGCTAAGTCCTTTAGTCGCCTCTTACGACATCCACAGGAAGAGAGGAGTGGTCCTATTCTACTCTGCCGGGAACCACACGGCCAACGAGATCTATGTACTTACGTACTAGAGAAGACGCCACATACCACAGTTGTGTTCTGTTCATCATATGCTATCACTGTTAACCTCACATTAGTCACTCACTAGCAATACGCGCATAAAACACTCCACAATTCATTAAAGAAAACACTGTCAACTTAGTCAAAAATGCCTTGGTGTGTGTTGAGATACTGCACTAGTAATTCAAAGAACAAAGCAAAATATGAAGGAATGACTTTCCATCGGTAAGTAACTAGATTTCATTGATTGAAAATTAAATACGTATTGCAAAATTTCGGCTGCCATAATGAATGTAATGAGTGAATGATCTGTCAACCGATGGAATGATTCGTCATAGACTAACAAAACAGAAGTGAAATGTAGACATCATAAATATGCCTACATTTCACTTTCTTCATGGAAGCATCGAAAAACTATTTGTTTGCTACTCAGTTATTAATTTTTGTAAAACGTTTAAAAATGTTTAAGTTTTATAATTTTTATCTACATATGCTATAAATGCTTTACAAAAGTTTCCTAAAGTCCTATAAATCCTTTATTAAATTAAGTCATATCTCGTAACGTCTCACTAGGACCTCCGATTCGAGGGCTCAAAAATTTTGTATGTGGGGGCTGTACCCCTACAAGTGCCTCGCGCAACTTGAAACTGCTGTCAGATTTTGGATCCAAGATGGCCGCTTACACATTTTTGATGTTTTATTATGTTTGTCCCTATAATTCTGTTTCCTCGTAACTACTACGCAGCTAAATCGATTTTGATAAATTATTATATAACTATAAGCCGATTACAAATCTTCATATATGTAATCTAAATAAACATATGTAATTTAGACACAATACCTATATGTACGTATATGATTATAAAATACATTAAATACAGAGATAGCTAACAAAGAAAAAAAAACAAAAAGGTATACAAGTACAAGAAATCACTTTCTTCTAGTACAAAACATTATGAATATGATAATATTATTAAGTAAGAATAATAAAAAGGTTACCAAAGAAACAGATACATATCTGTTGCACATGCAGTATAACTTTTACCTTTATAAATATAATAGTCGTGAGTCTACAATCTAAAAATCTATACAACCATGCAACCATTCATACACCCATTCGTACATCCAGCCATACTTACCAATATCCGCATTTATTAAAATATATGTAGGATTTAATTTGAACCACGTACTCGTAGGTATGTAAAAATATATTGACCTTTCTGTACTACTTTCGTGTTTAGTCTATATTACCAAAAAGGACATGGCCGTGTTTGAAGATGCCGAGTCTATATATTCATGTCAATGCACACGGCGAACATAATTATTTCTATTATTTAATTATTCGGTACACATAATTATACTCACGTAATTATCACTTCTGTCATATCAGCCAATATTATTATGAAGTGTGTATCCAATTTGGAAGGCAATTTTGTCGAAATTACCAGACGTCCATTCCCATCACTTGATATAAAACATAAAATGAAGGAATACGCCTCCTTAACCTATTTAGGGCTTGATCAGACGAGCGATAGCCTGCGACAGTTCGCGACACCTGTCGGTCACCTGTGTCGCGCAACCGTTGGCGACAGTCAGCGACGGTCACGCGACCCTTTCAAATCGGCGTACCTAATGCGTAGACAAAGTCGCGTTTCGCCTAAATGTCAAATTTATTAGCTCTGTGCCTAGAATGGTGTTAGTCTATTTAGCAATTTGACGAATTCATTTTATGCCTAGAATGGTGTCGGCCTAATTAGTAGATTACCTAAATGTTCGTCAGCCTAAGTCGCACTTTGCCTAAATATTCGTCAGCCTTAGTAGCGTTTTGCCTAAATGTAATTTTTGATAGGATCTCCAATATGCAAACTACTTCATACTGCTTAGGTATGTGTTGGTACTTGATACTGGAGAGTACTAAACAATAGGGTATTACACCCATTTTTAAAAGTGACTCACTTAGATTCGATGGTCTTAGTAAACCACTTAATTTATTTTTTTATTTGTCTAAAATAAAGATTATTATTATATTATTATTCAATCGATAAGTGCCATAAAAGTACATTTAAATTTTATATTTTAAAATTTTGGGTGTAATTTGCCGAAAACGTTGGAGCAGTGACCATATTGCTCTATGGTAATGACGTCAGATATGCATGTAAACAACTGCGCTAATGTATGTATTTTTACAGTTGACACTTTTTAGTTTATACGGGCGTATGAGGTAATAACATGGCGTCTTAGCTATTTGGCGTTTGAAAACAGATTAAGACAAATGAAAACTTTGAGTTGAATTTCAAATTTATTTTGTTAATTTATGAACAAAATCTTACATTCTCCGACTGCTTTTAGCTTAAGCTATAAATAGCCAGAATATATTTTTAATTTTTTACTTCTGTATTCGTGACAGCAGTGACAGTCGATCGACCGTCGGCGTAGTTCGTGACAGCAGTCAAGTGACAGTCGACGACGTTCGCGTCGCGGGCATCTATCGCCCGTCTATTATAATGCTGAAATGTTCATCTAGATTGTTTTACCGTACCCAAAGACCGGTTGTGCACCAATCCGAATCCGAACCATATTCAAATCAAATCCGAATCTGACTCGAATTGGCCTTCCTCGTGATTGTATGGACGCGTGTGCACTTAGTCGTAAACGGTTCAAATCCAATTCGTATTCAAACCAAGAATTCTCACTTCGGGTCGTTTTTATTTCGGATCAAAACCGACTCGAATTGGCCGCCGTAGAAATTGTACGTACGGCTGTGCACCCACTCGAATTCGATTCATATTCGAATTTCGGGTGAGGTACGGGGAGGGAAGCACACGTTGCACGCCCCGCCCACTGTCCCGTCTCGCCCGATAGTGTTGCGCGAAAATATAGAAATTAATGTATAATATCGACAGTGTATTGATAATGTTTCTGCTATTGCTATAACAATCGATACTATTTATAGTTCTTCTTTGCTGGTCTGGGAGAAAAGAAAAAACCTAGAATGTACCAGCTGCTTCTCTTCCTGTGCAGATCGTAAGAGCCGATTGAGGGAATGGGCGAGAATCTGAATCATATGAATAGGCGATGCGGTTAGCAATCACTATTATGATTTCCCTTTTCCACCTTCATGCCCACCATTACGCTAAAAGTGGCCTGGGCTTTACCGCCCTTGGCTCTGTCTACCCCGTTAGGGATAAAGACGTCATAGTGTATGAACTATCGTAGCTTATACTCCTACAGGATCCTATAAACTTGGATATAATGGAAATGCGGCTGTACGTAATAATCGTTTATTCCAGACTGACACATCTATCACACACAGCGACTTACAATTACCCACCACCGTTTATTATATACTAACCCCCATACATCACAGTGTATCTGTGTACTATTGATAGTTTGATATTATAGATAATTAATGACCTTTATTTAAATAGGTAATATTGGTTAGGGGGCGTCCATAAATAACGTGAGGTGTTTTTTTTTAAATTTTCTGTCCCTCCCTCCCCCCCAGGTGAGATGTCGTGAGATTTTATTCAAAATGTGGGTTTCTTACGTAAACGCGTTGGATTGTTATTGTAAGAAGAAAAAAAAATAGCTTCGTGCTTTTATTTACGACTAGTTAAGACTAGTAATCAATATTACTGAGAGTTTAATTATAAGTGTAATAAAAATTTAACAATAGACAGGCGGGCCACACTGTACCGTAAATTCAGATTAAATTGAGCTATTTGGTATAAAACAAATATGGTGGTTTGACCAGTCAGTAGATGTATAACGTCAAAGTATGAATAAAATTATTTTCTTTCGAACGATTTAGTGAATGATCTTAATCGTATTACGATTACGCTTAAGAATGTACAATCTGGATTAAATGGACCAAAATAGTATATTTTTTTTTGTTTCAATCAGAAAAAAAATTACGTGATATTTGCCGAGACCCCCCCCCCTCTCTCCAACGTAAGAATAGATGAGATTTGACTCGACCCCCTCCCCCCTTAAACATCTCACGTAATTTATAGACGCCCCTTTACGAACACCGGATGTTGTCACTAGAGATGGGCATATACCCGGGTATGTAAACCCACGCTTGGATATATACCCGATATGCACCGGGTAAATACCCGTATCTACCCGTTTGGGGGGTAGATTGAAATATTTATTAATAAACGGGCAAGTGCGAGTCGGACTCGTACATGAAGGTACAACACCGTACAATGTTTTAAAACGCTGAAGAAACACGTTTCTTCTATGACGACCCCCTTTACTAGGAAGCGGCGTAAACTTAGCTGTAAGTAACGATTTGACGTCAACATTTGTGCAAAACAAAACAAAGTGACTATTATTAAGAAATATTATAAATATCCTTTGATAATAAAGATATTTTAAATTTTGAATTTTTTTTTTTAATTTTGAATTTTTAACTTTATTTTATTTTTAGTATTTGTTGTTATAACGGCCACAGTAATACATAATCCGTGAAAATTTCAAGTATCTAGCTATTACGGTTCAAGAGATAGAGCCCTGTGACAGACGGACAGACAGCGGAGTCACAGTAATAGGGTCCCGTCTGCACCCTTTGGGTACGGAACCCAAATAAATTAGTGCGAGTCCTCTAATTATCTGTAATTAATATATCTCAAATAGCAATAACTAAATTAGCCATATTAAATATACAGATATAATCTCATTTGATGTCTATTTGCATATTTTAAAATATAACTAGGTTAAAAATATATTTGCCAGTAAAAAATGTAAACTTAGACATGTCAATTCGTATGTTCCCATACAACGGGTAGATTGGGGTAAATACCCGACATACTAATTTGTGGGAAATGTTTGAAAAAGTTGATGGAGGATAGAAGAACTCGTCAATACAAATAACTTTTGTTCTGAGACCAACCCCGAAATCAAATGAAATGTAGTTTATTCTCTCTATGTTTTGCATAAGGGGTGTCCATATGTTGACATCGCGTTTGATGTCTGATTGCTTAGTTTAACATATAATTAGGTCTACAATTATTTTCCAGCAAAAAATGTAAACTGAGACGTGTCAATTCGTATGTTTCCATACAACGGTTGGGGTAAATAAATAATAAGTATAATAATAGTGCCTGCAACTGACGGCGGTTAAATGCAGGCAGGACACATAGTGAATGCGGCCTCTCTAATCAAAGTCTGGCGGTGCACTAACGAAATCGGTGGCCTCGAAATTCACGAATTTGATTCGGATTCGGCTGCAGTGCACAGACGCTACTCAAGAATTTTCCGTCCGAATTTTTCTCGTTTTGGATTTGATTTGAATATGGTTTGGATTCGGAGCAATGCACAAGCGTCCAAAGGGTGCAAACGGGACCCTATTACTGAGACTCCGCTGTCTGTCCGTCTGTCGGTCCGTCTGTCTGTTCGTCTGTCTGTCCGTCTGTCACAGGGCTCTATCTCTTGAACCGTAATAGCTAGACACTTGAAATGTTCACCGATTATGTATTACTGTAGCCGCTATAACAACAAATACTAAAAAAATTAAAGGGGGTCGTCATACAAAAAACGTGTTTTTTCAGCCATTTTAACTAGATCTTTATAATCGAATTAACTAGAAACTTGAATTTTTCACAGATTATGTATTATTATGGCCGCTATAACAACAAATACTAAAAATAAAATAAAGTTAAAAATTAAAGGGGGTCGTCATACAAAAAACGTGTTTCTTCAGCGTTTTAAAACATTGTACGGAGGTACGGAATCCTTCAAGTACGAGTTCGACTCGCACTTGCCCGTTTATTTAAATGTGTATGACATAGCATTTGTGTAGGTATGGCATATATTGTAAAAGATAAAATGACATCCTAACGATGTCTAGATTTATTACATGAGATCTGATGAATTAAATACTGAATAGTGATTCAACTACATACGAGGAATGTAAAAGTTAAGCCCCTATATTTTTTTTAAAATTTGTCCTCTTATTAGTATATAGTGAGTATAAAAATGAAGGAATGCAGGTTTTTATTGCAATTCATAGAAAAAAAGTGCTACTTCAATCAAAAATCAAAATCAAATATTTATTCAGTAATTAGGCCTTTGCAGGCACTTTTACACGTCAATAATTATGGTGTACATTACGAGTACGTACAGTACATTAATGTTTATTTATATTTAAATTATTATTTTTTTGTTCAAAGGCTACCGATACTAGCGTTTCGCAACGACCACTGCTGAGAAGAAACGCCGAAAGAAACTCATTTACACAGTATTGGTCGCCTACGCGCCAGAAGGGCTTTGTCAGCTTACAAGGACATTATGCTATCACAACATAATATGTAAAGCTTGCGAACGAGTGCTAAAACCAATTTACAGAAATAAGTTACACTGAGTAGTCTTAAAAAAACGGAGCCGAGCTGACCAGTCCCTACTGGCGGCACCCGTTCACGAGTTGACGCGTGGATCAGCCATCGCTGAACTCAACCATATTAGAGGGAATCCAGCGACCCGACCCACGACGCCACCACCTGTCTGAACATTTTAGTGAGCTTGAGCAATCCGTAGCGTTATACTTTATCACGATTGTTCCACAATTTGAGCGACAAACGACACAACTATGACCGATGACATAACATTTGATCGACACTAAGTACTACTCTGATTTAGACTGCCGATTGTTTATAAATACAGTGATAAAGTTTGTTTGTTTGGATGTTTGTGAGTATAGCAGTACCAGTGACCATGTTTTTTTCTGATAATATTCTTATTGTCTTTTTATAATGTTGAAGGCACGATGATTTTTTTCGTATCTTGTACAAACGTGAGTGGTGGTTTCGAATCGTACTTCCTAAATATAAATAACATTTGACATTAGAAATTCGTACACAAAAATAGACAGTAGGAATTAATTAGCATAAAATTTATAATTTACTTAGACAAACAATTTAGGTATTGGTTCAATGTAAACTTGAGATTTGGAGTAGCGCTCCTAAGTAATTTCCTTACCTACGCTGACGGCTATTGATAAGAACAAAAGTGGAATGGAGTGATTATTTTATTACTTTATACATACTCGTAAACTATCAAGTCTTTTACGTCAACATGTAACTCAAAAAACACTTAAGGCGAAGAGATAGGCAAATGACCTCGCTTGTTTTCACTCACACATGCACAACCTAATACGCACACTAAGTGTGCACACATAGAAACATGGCCAGCGCCATCTATCAAAAAACCGGAATTACATACAATGGACGGCAAGCAGATATCACTTTTCAAAAAGTTTTTTGCGCGTCGTTAGTTGTTACACACAGACTTATTCACGTTATAGATTCGCCCAAAATATTTTACAGAGATTATAATATTGACTATTTTAGTCTATTTTTACGAGAATTTAATACAAATGTATATACCCATGTTTTGACGTAAAAACATTATTTGCTATTAAATTCAAACTACTTATTTGTTGCCAGAAATATATTGCTTTAAACAAAAAAATCCGGAACAATGAAATTCTAATTCTAATAGTAGGTACCTACTCCAAACAAACAATTTTTAGGGATCCGTAGCCAAATGGCAAAAAACGGAACCCTTATGGATTCGTCATGTCTGTCTGTCTGTCTGTCTGTCCGTCCGTATGTCACAGCCACTTTTTTCCAAAACTATAAGATCTATACTGTTGAAACTTGATAAGTAGATGTATTCTGTAAACCGCATTAAGATTTTTACACAAAAATAGAAAAAAAAAACAATAAATTTTGGGGGGAACCCATACTTAGAACTGAAACTCAATTTTTTTTTTATCAAACCCTTACGTGTGGGGTATCTATGGATAGCTCTTCAAAATTGATATTGAGGTTTCTAATATCATTTTTTTCTAAACTGAATAGTTTGCGCGAGAGACATTTCCAAAGTGGTAAAATGTGTGTGTATCCCCCCCGCCCCTGTAACTTCTAAAATAAAAGAATGATAAAACTAAAAAAAATATATGATGTACATTTAAATGTAACCATGCAAACTTCCACCAAAAATTGGTTTGAACGAGATCTAGTAAGTAGTTTTAGTCTGGTAGTAGTATAAATCGTAAACCGCAAATAACTTAAAAAAAATACACTATCATTAAAACATCGATCAAAGTTACAACGAACTACATGAACTTTTATATTATGTTACTTGCTGCTACGGAACCTTCATGGGCGAGTCTGACTTTCACTTGGCCGTTTTTTTTCGTGTTCCAACGGACCAAAAAGCTATAAAAAAGTGGATCAGTGTTATGAAGAGAGATCCACTAGCAAGCAAGAGTAGGTACTTTTTACTGTTGCGAAGATCATTTTGACATATTATAGTACTTATTTAGTATTAATTAAGTATGTACCTACCTACCTAAACGATCAATAGAAATAGGTTATATTATAGGTACCTATCTATCTCTTTTTCTCATTATTTATTTTATTTATTTATTTATTTTACTCTTTATTGCACACAATTATTATTGCTAGATTTACCTAATTCAACCTGGTACAGCCTTTTAATAACCCATCGTCCATTGCTTAAAATCTAAAAGTAAACGTTTGGGTTATCTGAACGCCTATCTACCTACGTAGGTACATGCATACTTCAGAAGACAACTGTATTTTAACCTGCAATAAACGTTACGATTAACTAATTTTCAGGGTTCCGTACCCATAAATATATAAAATACTGATTTATGGATAGTCCTTTTTCAAATCCATCTTTCAATTTGTTACTTATTATTACAGTTACCGAAACAATGCAAAAAACCAACAGTGTTGACCACTAACCACGATATTTGCGGGCGGACGGCGCGCGGCGGTGGCGTGCCGTATGGTCCGGAGTGACGTCATCACTACTTGCGGCTGGCAGACGCGTGTTTTTAAATCGGGTCCAATAAAATATTGAATATCTTCTGCATTTATGAACGGATTTCAAAAATTCAAAAAGTACCGTACTAAAAAAATCATGACGCATGCGAAACACTAGTCAAAATCTGTTTTCTGTTAATTTATTGATTCTCATTGATAAAGATATAAAATGCTGAAAAAATCTGACCACGAAAGTCACACCAGTAAAAAAAACAACCATTTCTGTTACTTTTCGCTACAATTAAATAGTCTTGTGCATTAAATATCAATCAATTAAGACCAGTACATGCTTTGCACAAGCGTTGAGTATTTACATGTTGCAAAAGTACTCACTTTGTTTCATTTTACATCAACTATCTTTATAAAAATACAATAGGGATGACCCCTATTGTATTTTTATAAATAATTAATACAGGGTATGTTGATAGTTGATGTAAAATGAAACACAGTAAATACTTTTCGAAACAATTTTTCAAATTAGAAATTAAAACATAATTCAACTTTTCTCTTACTATCTAAAGAATTTGTACGAAACAAAATAGATAAAAAATGGTTTCACATAAACATTAATATCTTATACGACGTATAAGGCTTTCTATGATGGTAATAATTTTACAATTCATTTAAAACCTTTATTGTACATCAGCGATAGTTACACATAATAAAATAATTGATATTACAAATGGTGGATTTATCCCAGAAGGGATCTCTTCCAGTCGACCAGTAGGTAGGGCAGAGGATAGTTACAAATTTAGTAGGAAGGCAGAAGTACGTACAGAGCAATGAAAAAAAAAACAAGTTTAATGATAAAGCTTAAACGCTACAAATACACTACATACATACCTAATGAATATGCTACATATAATATATAAATAAATATTTTATATTACTCAAGTCTAGATTTAAAGGAGCCTAATAATTGAGACATTTTATCTCCACTGGTAAAGCGTTCCATAAACGCGCAGCGAGCACAGCGAAGGTCTTCGCGTAGGTCTGTGAGGAATGTGATCTGGGATCTGTAGAAATGGTTCACTACGAACGACGACGGCTATCAAAAACTTTAAAGGAGAATTTTTCATGAAGATATACGTGTGAGCGAGGATTAAATAGAATGTTAAAGAGAAAGAAAAGAACGTGAGTGTGACGGTGTTGTCTGATAGATAAGCCGAAAGAGGCTATTGTACTCATACAAATTAACTTTAGAATTTACATAACATTAAATCTGTAAATTTCCATAATTGAACCAAAGTTAAAAATGTAAGTAGTAAAGAGGAGTAAACTTGTCTAGTTTTATTTACCCTATAATGGTATAGGGTAAATAAAACTAGACAAGTTTACTCCTCTTTACTTTATATATGGATATATCATATATGCTTAACTTTTCCTATGAAATTAGGAAAGGTTTTAGATCTTACAATGCTTCATATTTTATCTCCAACACATACCAATACTTATCAACACATACCAATAACTACTAATACATACCAACACAAACCGTTCTCACATTAAAATTTTAAATGATATCTCCGTTTACTTTGAAATGATTTATTTTAAATGGGGGCAGCACTGGACCCCCGAAAAATTAGGTACGGCCTTCAGAAATTTTGAAAAACTTGGATACATATACACGTGTATTTAATATACATGTGTATTTTTTTTCCATGGATATCATCATCATGCCGAGGGAACAGATGAACACGTACCATACATGCATAGCGGCGAAACACATGCATGAACCTCTTTTTTCGTTCGACGTAGTCGGGTAAAAACAAAACGAATTTAATTATTTGGATTATTTGTTGTAACAACTTCAGTAGGTATAATTTAAACAATGACGTCTCTGAATCGATATAACTCTATACATTCACGCAATGTAGGTACTGAGTCAAATCCTTTGGTTGTGTGCCGCGCGGTTAAAATCATAGAAAATCTAAAACATTGCAATTCAGATGAATGCATATCAGATTACTACTTACAAAATGAACATGAGTACCTACCTATTATACTTATTCTATTTGTTCAACTTTCCAGTGTGGTTCCGGGTTAGAATAGGACTACTCCATGTCTCTTCCGTGGATGTCGTAAGAGGCAACTAAAGGACATCTCGTGCTACAATTGTATTCCTAAGCAGGGTTAACGTCGAGCAGCGGCCGGTTGTAAAACTTTTGGAACAAATACATTCTCAAAGAGGTTTGACGTCAGGCGGCCGCCCGGCCGGTCGTAAAACTAAAGTCAAATAATTTAAACTGTTCCGCCTATTTCTTATCTTAACAGTGCCGGTTTTAGCTCTACCAGCGCCCCGGGCGAGTTCCCCCCCCCCTCCCCCCTCAAACTGCAATTTAGACTCTGAGTTAGGCTTCAATCTTATAGGATTTATTTCTGCCGACGGGGGGGAGGGGTGCAAGTACGATATAGAATTCTTAAAATTTGCCACCCCATTGTGAACGAAGGGAGGAAGGGCCCACCCCCTTCCTCCCTTCGTTTACAATATGCATATAAATAAGAGTTTAGGAGTTGCCGCCATTAACCAGCCGCTATTTATATATTTATTATTACCCCCCTTGCCCAAAAACGCCCCCTGTCACCCCTTTGTATCTGGCGCCCTGGGCGGTCGCCCAACCGCGCCCTACCCTAACGCCGCTACTGCAAGTTAAGCAACCCCGGATGTGGTCCGTACTTGGATGGGTGACCAAAAGTGATACAAAAATTTCTCGAGCTCCTCCGTGCTTCGGAAAGCACCTAAAAGCCGTTGGTCTCGGTTGTCATTGTATGGCAGTCGTCAAGCTATGTCTGATGCCTTAAGGCAGCTTGAAAAATCTGACACCAGTGTTGGCCACTTACATACACGAAAAATAAACATTACCCATTTTTTTAAAATCAAATATACTACAGCTCGAAATTATCACATTGTGACTTTTTCCATCAAATATATCACAATACTCGTAGGTTAGGTAGCGAAACGTGCACGAGCTGGCAACAACGTCGCGTTTACAAACGCTGCACAGATCGGCAACGCCGCGCCGCCGTATGCTTTTGCGCCTGATAGTTTTTGCAAGCAAATATAGTTCTGACATTTTCATGTTTGCAGTAGGCGCAAATATTTTTTTCTAAATTATTCAATTGTTTGATTACTTTTTCCAACTATTGGAATGTGAAGAAATAGACACAAACTAAAGTCACAAATATATCCAGTATAGGTTTAAAATGGATTTGTAATAATGATAAAAATTTTGCCCAAAAAATAACAGATCGACGCTTTTCAAATTATTTCTGGATGTGAATAGAAACTAAAAGCAAGCATTTTCAATCGTAAAGCAACACTTTAGGATATCCTATACAGTATATAAATATTTCAAAACTTCACGTTCTATATTTAAGCCAAAATATTTGCCCAAAATCACTTCGTTTACACAGTTTCTCTTATGTCTTCACCTTAATAAAAAAGTTAAACGGACATAAAGGTAGAAGAAGACCTAAAAAGAGATGGAGTGCGTAAAGCATGGTATGGATATAGTTGAGGTGGATGAAGGACTGACGGGTGTTAGAGTGAAATGGAGGGATAAGACATACTACGCCGACCCCAAATAAAATGGGAAAAGGTAAGGAATATGTTGATAATGACTATCACATCTACCTATATCCCTAATGGGATAGACTAAGCATTTTGGGTCTTGCGGCTCCAAGAAATTAGAGCCCAAGGCCGCAAGACTCAAATGCAACGTGAAAAAGGAATCGAAATAGTGATGGGTTGCAGCCGCATCGCTTATTTACATGATTTGCATTTCCACCCATTCCCTCGATCAGCTTTAATGTGATTTGTTCTTATTAACTCTCCCAGTTTATTTAACGGTTTGCATGGGAAGAGAAGCAGCTGTTTTTTCCTCCCAGACCAGCATGGGAGTTTCTGGACAATGTTGTACAACAAGTTCATTTTCCAGGCAAATTAAAAATTCCTGATTTCCAAGCGTTCACTCCCAATAACTTTTGAATGGCTAAAACGATTTTCATTAAAAGGCCGATTTCTTAATCTACTTTATCCCTTTCATTTGATACCCCAATCATACTGAGGCATATTTGCATACTTTGGGTTACTCACCCCCGCTTTCAGTCCATAATCTTTAACCTATTTCCATCAAACATAGCTAGAAACCATTTCGACAAAAAAGGTGATTAAAAAAAACCACATCGAAATCGGTCTATTCGTTTAGTAGCTACTATGACATAGACAGACACGTAGACACGCAGGTACATAGCCACAAAGACACATCAAACATAAACACACTTCTTTTTCGGGGTTAAAAACAAGTCTACTCCACTCGTTTTCCTGTGCTATAAAGGTAACGTTTCAAACGACCATCGAAACGAAATATGACGATATGTACGAAAACATCAGCATTTAGCAAACGTCGTCGTTTGCGTGGTCTTACTACTCTGAATTATTTTGATCTAGGGTTCCGTAAGCACGAAGGCGAAGAAACGTATGGTATTAAGACGATGGCACAATTGCTAATAATAGTAGTAGCAAAAAACTTTTGGGATTTTAGTCAAAATCAAAAAGTTTTATTCAATGCATAACGAATAATGAAGTTTAACAAATGTTTATTAAGAAAAAAATAAATAAATACAATTGAGATTAAACTACAAATAAAACCTAATCTAAATTATTGATTTAAAAATCTGAAAGATTATGACCGTGCGGCATGGTGCCAAGAACGCTGGCTGCGTTTCCTCTCTGGATAGCTATGCTAATTCGTTGAGAAAAGAAGCAGCCAGCTCTCTTGTCACCAGCGGCGGTGATCAGGCACGGAGTTAACTGTTTCAGAAGAGCCCTCGCGCTGGGCCCCCATGGTCCAAACGTTTCCACACCAAACGGCACAAATATGTAATCCTTACTGAGGGACACATATTTACGTCGCTTGGCAAGCTCAGCACCTTCAGCAGCCGATCCGGCTCTCGAAAGTGATCCCCTGAGGTGGGAAGGTGCTAGTGTGTCAACGCATGTAGCGTCCCACACCAGCGCTCTCCCACGTTCCCAGGGGATTAAAGACATACCATCAGGCCTCTTGCCATCATCACGCGCAACACCTCGAGGTTCGAGGGTGTTAGGGACATTGATAGTCAAGTGGCAAGAGCCCTTCTGATGATGTCATTCAGAGAGCCGTGTC
Source organism: Acrobasis repandana (assembly GCA_963576875.1). Lineage (NCBI taxonomy): Eukaryota > Metazoa > Arthropoda > Insecta > Lepidoptera > Pyralidae > Acrobasis > Acrobasis repandana. Next base: position 10,936,638 of record OY756238.1, read on the forward strand.
GCGAAATTCTACCAGCGCTGAGTTGACAAAATAGGCCATGGCGCCCGAACTGATCAACATCGCTGCCGCACAGGCAATGTTGTGGAGAGCACACAGATGCTCCCAGCCGAAGTCCGATAGCGGTATGGAAACTATTGTTATCCAGCAATGTACCAATGTTGTAAGATGGAATAGCATGGAGCTAGAGGCTGGACTCCTTGGAAGAGACTGCGAGGAGTCGAGCGCGGTCAATATCACTGATAAATGCAGGATAAATTTATTTTTAATGTCATACATTTTTATTAAAATACGTTAGTGCAAAAGCTACAAACTACTTCTCGGTACAACTTTTAGTTTTCGGGTTACATGACGTGGTGGAGCTATATATATCTTTATACTAATATTATAAAGCGGAAGAGTTTGTTTGTTTGTTTAAACGCGCTAATCTCAGGAACTAATGGTCCGATTTGAAAAATTATTTTTTTGTTGGGTAGTCCATTTATAGAGGAAGGCTTTAGGCTATATAACATTACGTTCCGACAACCACGCAAACGAAGTCGCGGGCACAGCTAGTATATATATATACGAGTAGCTCCAAGTAATAAATAAATACTCAAATTAAATAATGGAACAAGAAATGTTATTGAGTTGATCTCAATAACATTTCTTGTCGCGAATTGAATGCCCCAAAAAACCCTATGAAAATAAATAAATAAATAGATAAGGACACTGATAGACCTATATGTACGCTTGAGATAAAACAAGCGGGCAGTATACAGTATTACGTTTCGATTTTCCGAGATATACTACCCAATTTAAGATCGCTGTAGGTTTTGCCGACTGGTACATGAAAATATCAGAAATCTTTTTACCGACGGAAACAAAAAAATCTTATCATTCCACCCACGTGCCTTACAAAGACGGCAAAAGCAGAAGTGGAGCAAGCTGTAGGCGACGTTGGGCCACAGAAGACAGTAAGAGTATACAGAACGGAATCTCCTAAGGTCCCGCGCAATATGCGTCCCCGTTCCCCGTCCCCGCACCTCTCCCCCATGCTTGCCTTGTCGAAGGGCAAGAGCGGGCGAACACAGACTGCACGGCGCACGCGGCTGCACAAGAACGGGGGAGAGGTGCGGGGACGGGGAACGGGGATGCATATTGCGCGTACCTTACGAGATATATCTGTATACTCTTACTGTCTTCTGTAGTCGGGCAGGCCCTCGCATGACAATTCCACTCTATTTTTTTTTCTGATATATTATCACATCTTTATCCCGAACGGGTTAAACACGGAGTGACAATAGTAGCCGTAAGACCACAAGTGCCACTTTTAGCGTAATGGGTGTTAGCCACATCGCCTATTAACTTGATTACGATTGTAGCCCCATTACCTCAATCGAATTTTACGATATGCGAGGAAAGACAAGCTGCTGATTATTCTGTATTTTTTTCTTTTCTCCTAAACCACATGGAAGTTTTGGTTTAAAAGTTAAACAAATGTGAAAACAGTGTCATATATGCTTACAAACTTTCGCATTTATATTATTAGTACAACCGGGCCACAATATCTGTGCACCTGACCTCGTGACGTCATATCGGCGGTCTGGGTACCTACGGTGTGAAAAAAAGTTATTAAAATTATCCGGACGTGTATCAGCAACGAAGATACTAACCGTACTGTCGCACCGGGGAGTGCGCGGAGAGGTGACAGAGGAAGCGGGAGGGGCGCCGCATTCCAGCGAGGTGCACAGATATTCAGACCGGGTTCACTGGTATGACTCTCCATTGATTCAGAGTAACATATATACCTACTACTACTACAAACGAAACAATTTATCTGTACACACGTCGATGTGTGAGTTTTATACTTAGGGTCGCGTCGCACCGCAGAATTATTTTAATACTTACCTACTAACGAGTTCGACATATTTACGATTATATTTTTCCATACCGGAAGATTTGCGAACACTATGACGTAAAAAATATTCTGTTTTATATGTATTAAATGTTACAGGAAAGTCGGAAACAGCTACATAATATCACTTCACAAATATTTTTCATTATGTCACCATTAGTTCACTTTACTGATTATTATTGAGTCATTTATAATGTAACGCACTTATTTCACTAATTCACTATTGTAATATAGTAATTTGCATATTCGGCGCAAAACTATACGGGAATTATATGAATAAATTCAATAAACATGTTTATCACGCTTATACGAACAGCATGTCAAGTTGTCATTGTCAACAATGGCATTTAGCACTATAACCCGCGGAAATCTAATCACATAGGTACACGCAGATGGCGTGTACCTATGTGATTACCTGTGAGCGAGGAGCCTATGTAACATTACCGGATTGCTTATTAGCAATCCGAGAATGTTACAATCTCGCTCTTGTGTATCTCCCGCCAATGCGAGAGAGCGAGAAGGGTATATATATCAAGATGGTTGCTGGGTAATAACGTGAAATTATATTGTTGCTTTGCTTACCTGTTTTCATCATTTGGAAATGTATGAAATATACGTTCTTTAGAGTATTGGGTGGATAAACAATTATTATACGCGCACCTTCTCACCATGATGGTTACTATTGGTTGACAGTTCTCAAGACAACACACGTCGCGTATTGCGTGCGGCTAGTAATTAAACCCTGGTTTGGAGCCGTCAAAGCTCACAAAGTGCGAGGGAGAGGTGCGGGGACGCCAATTTGCGGGAGACGCTGTGAGAGACCATTCTGTTTGACTCTTATGTATTCTGTGCCGGGTTGTAAGATCAAACATTTCTGTTCGTACGGAACCTGCTGAGTAAAACTCACACTTGCCGTTTTAATTTCTACCTACAGATTTAGGGAAATATGGCAAAATATAAAAATCCTACGTGCTTCGTGCTGTTAGGGTGTTGAGATATTTCTTATTTTATGTCGGTTTTATTGAATTTTTTTGTGCATTCAATCGAAGTGAACGGTGAAATGGCTATGTGATGACGCCCTATTGGATTTCTAGATTTTGTAAAATATTTTTATAGGTGTTACTAAAGCGTTCCGTTTACAGTGGCGTGGGCGCATCTGGAAATAATGAAGAAGGTTCGTGGCGTCAAGGCAGCCTATATGGAAAGGTATCAGTCCAAAGACCAGTGCGTCGACCCAGATATCGCTGGAGCGATACGAAGTAGGTTGATCTGCGGGAGATGGAAGCTGTCACCTGGTAAGATATTGCTCAGAATAGGAAATTGTGGCACCCTTGTGGTTTCCCCGTGTGGTACCGGGTCAGAATAGGACTACTCCATCTCTTCCTGTGGATGTCTTAAGAGGCGACTAAAGGACTTAAGAACTAAAATCTTGTGCTACAATTGCATTCCCAAGGAGGGTTAACGTCGGGCGGCGGCCGGTCGTAAAACTTTTCACACAAATACATTCCCAAAGAGGGTTGACGTCAGGCAGGCGGCCGGTTGTAAAACTATAGCCAAAGCATTTAAAGTGTTCCGGCTACATCATTTCCATTTTGCAGGGTCTTTGGCATCCTTGGGTGACCATTGACATGCATATTATATTTGGAGAAGGAAAAGCGGGAAAGCGCACGCCGGGCTCCGAAGCAGCACAGCTAAGGATGCAACCGGGAATGAATGAATTGAACAAATAGAAATAAGTATTATACAACGTGCTTTAAAATTAAGTATAAATATTGTAAAGGGCTTTGTAGTCCATAATTTTGAACAACTGTCAAACCGAAAATAGTATGTACTTATTACACATACTATTTTCGGTGTTCAAAATTAATATACACATCGCGTGTTAGGTAAGTATATCCATCATATAATATAGTGTCCTTTACAACTCCTACTTACTCGTTATATCAAAGCTCATTGATATACCTTCTGAAGCGATCTCCATGGCATGATTCGTACCTGTAACAAAAAAAATGTTAGGGTATATATAACTACATAACACAAAATAATGCTAATGGACTCAAGGCCCAGGACAATTCGAAACAAGCCATTTTTCAACTTGCCCTGGCTGGAAATCGAACCCAGAATCTCCGGATTGACGCACTGGCATGTTAACCACTACGCTACGGAGGTCGTCCAAAATGGACCATAAAAGCAGTAATCTAGTCATAAAAGTAAATAGATTTGATCACCATAGTATCCAATAAGAGAAATAAGTCGACTGTAAATTCCGAGCAAAGGGGCAAGGGAAAAAGTCAACGATTTCGCGTTTTCATTTCCTATGGATGTAAATTTTCGATGCGAGGGCGGATACTGCGTAGCTTTGGAGACACACTGACTGTTCGGTTAGCAAACAAAGGTTTAATCGTTACCATTGACATATAAAGGGGATTTCTACATAAGATGTTGCAAAAAATTCCTAAAGGGGGGAGTGGAGGGAAAAAAGGGGGAAGTTTAATATTCCTTACATATGGACAGATTTTACTGAAATGGCTTTGCTTCTTCTTCTTTTCGTGTCATGGACTTGATGCATCCAAAGGCACAGCTGTCGTCGTCAGATTTGCTTTGCTATGCCAAGGGAAAATTGAAAGTGTCAGTTATTTCATGGCTATGAGAACTCGCGAGTCACCATTCTCACAGAACCACTCGTTTTAAAAACGGCGATGGTAACAAACTTCTAATGTCATACGTTTTTTGTTTTATTGATAGCGCCACTTTTTAAGACCGCGTATAGCCTTGATAGTACTTAGAGCGATCTTAAATATTATCAATATTAACGAAATACTCACTTTAAAATAAAAACACAGCAAAGTTCAGGACTAACTCTAGTCATGTATGTTTCAAAAACACGATGGCTTAAAATTTTCTCGATAGAAAAAATTGCGAAGTTGCCTCCAAATCACCGCCGAACTAGACTAAAACGGCTGGAATTCAAGAAATAAATCATATGTCTTACTTTTTAAATAACTCTTAAATATTCTTTGTAAAACGAAAAGGACCTCAAAAACCAGAAACGCGTAAACCAGTCTCATTGACCCGCCGCGATTCTTCCGCCCCGCATGGCTCGCAGTCTCGCTTCAGCTAGAGTAAATTTGTGTGCGTGGAAGCGGGAGCAAAATTCAAATTATCAGCATCAGGCGCCGTTTTAACTAATACAACGTTGCCATAAATATTAGCAGAATATTTTTTACGTGAGGAATAATTATACTAACATCGTTCATCGTTCTCACTTTCTGTGTGTCACCAACCAATATTCGTAATCGCCGGCGTCCCGACGTATAAAACGGCTCGGGAACAATACCGTCGGCGTATTAGGTGCGTATTGATATAATGAAATATTTTATTTTCAACATCAAAATGATAAACCAGAGGCTGAAAATAGAATTAAATTTCCTCCATTCTGTACGGATTTTTGACGTGAATTTAAATGACATCGTTATTTTTTGTTTGTTACAAATTATTTGGCATAAGTGCACTTGAAGCTATTTTAAAGTTAGTCTTATAAAGAATTTAGGAGCAAAATGACCTTGAACTGGCACTCTCATTAGAAATAAATTGTTAACTCGTAAATATGGTGATTATTTCCATATTGCTAATCGTCAGGCACTATATTAGCCCTTTAAATTATTTCATGAACCACCGTTGAAAGTATTTTTTACATTATGCCAATAAAGCGTAATCTCATGCGAAATTCAAATTCGCTGTACCTATCTTCGTCATTTATTGTTTCTCAGAGAAAAGAAAAAATATTTTTTTAGTCATCATGCCTATTGATCATTCCTTGATTATGGCACATGAAAGTAGTGCAAACATTTCAGAAAAACGGTTGGCAAATTGTTTTCATGGTTCTGATTTTTCTTCCTTATTCCTTTGCTTCGCACAATTTTATTTATTTATTAAATCTTTATTGACCACAATGGTACAAAAGGTGGACTTAAGACGAAACATGAAGTCCAGTGCTGCCCCCATTTGAAATAAATTATTTGTAAGGAAACGGAGATATCATTCAAAATTTTAAGCTACTAAAACCTAGATAACCCTTAAAACTATTTTACGAACCACTGTTTACAGTTTAGTTTGAAGGGTTATCTAGGTTTTACTAGCTTACAATTGTAAATGATATCTATGTATCGTCTTCATGCATTTTAAGGAATTTACAGCATCATTTTGTAACATTTGACATTATTACCTTTGGAAAGAAAACTTTGGAAGAAAAACGGGAAAGCAGACTTTCAATCAGTAATATGAGATGAAACCAAGATAATAATTAGGATCAGATCAATCAATGAAGTTCTGAAAGATTCCTGTAATGGATAGCGGTTGCCAAATTGACATTTATTTGCTCGCTGCCTATCCATCAACTTTATACTAACTTTGTGTGCTCGATTGCCTCCGTAGTCCAGTGTTCAAGGTGTTTGCTTTGTGATCCGGAGGTCGTGGGTTCAAATCCCACTGGGAAGTATACTTTGTGTATTATTCTGCTTAGGATATTGCAGGCTTGAATCACCTGATGATCCGAAAAGACAGATGATTCCTTACTTCTGAAGGCACGTAAAGCTGTGGGTCCCGAACGCCATCTAGCGTTTGTTTAAACCTATCCTAGAATTGTTTCTGGTCTACCCTTTGGGTTGCGGAGGTCAGACGGCAGTCGCTCTGTGTAACGAGTAACCTTGTCAAATCATCTTGGTTAGGTAGCGGACCCCGGGCTCTGTGGCGTTACCGCTGAGGATGCAACTGGGAATACGCTCGGATGATGATTAGTGCATCAAAATTGCGCAGTCAAAAACAGCTCTTTCATAGAGTTTTCGCGATAAGCCGAACATACACCCATCGACGTGTGCACGGCGGCACACGGCGGTACAAGAACGGGGGAGAGGTGCGGGGACGGGGAACGGGGACGCATATTGCGCATACCTTAGGAGATTCCGTTCTGTATGTAATACTCTTACTGTACGTTTATGCACGTAAAGTGTAAGTGTGAACACAAACAAGATCCAAAACTCGAATACGACGACAAAGTCTAGATATTTCGCTACGGCTAGGTCATCTTAATAGATGGCTATCATCCGCAGCATCAGAAACCTTTTCCCGCCAGAATAATTATATTTTATTTTCAACAATCGATCTATCCTATCATAATTCAGGGTTGCACCTCAGTAAATCTGCACCCTATTCAAACAAATCGCGTAAGGCTGTCAGCGTATTGTGGGTTGTCAACCCCTGAATTTGAAATGATTGAGGAGAGGGGCATAATATTAATACACATAAGTATCATTAGTCATAAATATTTTAAAATTTATATGAAATCGAGATAACTGGGAATATTTTTATTTTTACAAGCTTTTATCTTTCACCTGTCCCGTTGTCTGCGTGTCCATAATCAAATCTTTAGATATTAATACACATAAGTATCATTAGTCATAAATATTTTAAAATTTATATGAAATTGAGAAAACTGGGAATATTTTTTATTTTTACAAGCTTTTATTTTTCATCTGTCCCGTTGTCTGCGTGTACATAATCAAATCTTGCAAGCTAAATTAGACCCACTTCCTGTTATTCGATCGAATTGAAAGTTCACATACTTAAAGTAAGTTGGGTGATGATGCAATATTATGATACCTGGACCTGATGTCAGGATGAAGCCAGAAGATGACCATATTGACCATGATATCACTGTGATAACAACATAACCCTTTTTAACAATTTTGAACAAAAGATTGTTTTTAATTATTTTTTTTAAATAATTAGTTGTTAACCAATGTAATTTATGGGCTTGATCTAATATAAAACTTCTTTTCCAATATTCATTACTTAAAAAAATATGGATTGTCTTGTGTTCATGTATTTTTTTATTATTATACGTAATTACAATTTGTTATATAAAGTGTCTATTTTAAAAACGAACTCCTTCATTAAGAAAATCTCGCTAGCATAGAAATATACGGAACTGAGTGTCACTTCGTTATGCCAAAGCCTATAACCGCAAGTTCATGAATTTACGTTTTTAATTTTGAACAAGTTACTTTATTACGACGAAAGGAAGCCTATGCTTAGCAGTGGGTGAATAGCTTGTAGTAGTGTTAGTTGACGCAAGCCTAATGCGTGTTGGAATATCAAATGGTGGCGAAATTCGGCGAAATTCACTTAATGGCTCAGTTGGTAAGAGCATAGTCGTATTGAGACTAAGGTTGCGGGTTCAAGTCTTGCTCACGTGGTATTTTTTTACTATTTCTTATTTCATTATTTAATTTGACGGCTTTTACGATCTAAGCGGGAAGAGCGGCTGGTACATTCTCAGTTTCTTCTTTTCTCTCAGACTAGTATGGAAACCGTGTAAAAATAATGAATTGAAAAATTATACGTATAAAAATTATAACAAAACATATTATGCGTACAAATACGTACACTACCGATACGGACCTCTCGATTTTAATATGATTGAGTACTGCAATAAAGTGTCATCCCAACTCAAAGGGGATTGCGGACAGGTTCATTTTTAGGGTTCCGTACCCGAAGGGTGCAAACGGGACCCTATTACTGAGACTCCGCTGTCTGTCTGTCCGTCTGTCACAGGGCTCTATCTCTTGAACCGTAATAGCTAGACACTTGAAATTTTTACCGATTATGTATTACTGTGGCGGATATAACAACAAATACTAAAACTAAAAAATAGTCAAAAATTAAAGGGGGGTCGTCATACATGAAACGTGTTTTTTTCAGCGTTTTTAACTTGATCTTCATAATGACATTAACTAGGTACATGAAGTTTTCACCACTATGTATTACTATGACCACAATAACAACAAATTTAAAATAAAAAAAAGTTAAAAATTAAAGGGGGTCGTCATACAAGAAACGTGTTTTTTTAGCGTTTTTAACTCGATCTTTATAATGACATTAACTAGACACTTGAAATTTATACCGATTATGTATTACTATGACCACAATAACAAAATATACTAAAAATACAATAAAGTTAAATATTAAAAGGGGTCGTCATACAAGAAACGTGTTTCTTCAGCCTTTTAAAACATTGTACGGTGGTACGGAACCCTTCATGTACGAGTCCGACTCGCACTTGCCCGTTTATTTGGGTAAATATTGAAAACGGAGAAACACTGTGTCAATAAATACTTATGGGCTTCGAAAAAGGTCACGAGCCAAAACGTTGAATTTTTAAGCGATAAAAATGGACGGTAAAATCTTCTATGCTGGTCTTGGAGGGAAAAAAACTTAGTATGCTTCCCACGCAGATTGTAAAAGCCGATCGAGGAAATGGGCCAAAATGTTATAACAAATCATGTTAATAGGTAGTGATGTGCCGTTCCCGTTCCCCAGATTTCCGGGAACGTTCCCGGGAATGTTCCCAAAAAATGGAAATGTCAGGGAAAGTTGTAATTTTATTTATCAGACATATTTTTTATCACTGTAAATATATTTTACTAACGTAAATGCATCACTTGGTATGGTTATAATACAAATAAATACATCCAATATTCCGTAACATTCCCTCAAAATACGGGAACGTTCCCTGGAAACGTTCCCAAATACCCAAATTCCCCGGGAACGTGCCCAAACTCCCGGGAATTTGGGAACGTTCCCGGGAACGGCACATCATCATTAATAGATATTTTGAATACTTTTTCCGCCTCCCGCACCATCTCGCTAAAAGTGGTTTTTGTGTCTTGCGGCCCTGGGCTCTGTCTGCTTAGAGCCGCAAGACCCAAAATGATTTATCTGCCCCAATAGGGATAAAGATGTGATATTAAAAAAAAAACGACGGGTTGCACTCCGGGAGTGCCGGCAGAAGTGAAAACTTGAATATTAACGTTGTGAATTTTTGATATTTTGGAATGGTTAGGGAATAATTTTGCACGAATTGCTTTAATTATCAGTATAAAAATACTGTCACTTATATGGTAGAATACAATATTTATTTATTGCGCTATCGTACACAAACATGACAATTTAAATTACATTAAAAAGTTTATCTCTCAGCTAAACGAACCAGCAGGCGCAGGCATACATTTTCGCCGCGCCGTAGTAAGAGAGGGGAATACTTCCTCTCCTACGCCGCGCCGGCTGTCTACTCTCCAACCGTCTTGCGAATTTTCGATCAGAACACGTGTCCTGACGCGAGTTTAACATTTTTTACCCATTACAGAAAAAGTGCACAACGCCGCTAAAGAAGTTTTCACTTCAAAAACTTAAAACTTCGAAATACCGGTCGTAAAATAAAAATGAATTCATTGAACTAAAAAGTGAATACCTTCCGGTGGTATTCGAACTCTAGACGTTCAAGTAGTTGTGATCTCTTTATAAACAAACTGGACTATTCATCTTTTGACAATGCTAGTGAAAATATCCGTCTATTGTATGTCATAATAGAAAATAAAATTCCTTTGTTATTTTATTGTCACTACAAACACAAAATGGTCGTAAGAGCCATAAACCCCAAAGGCGCTTAGGCCCCTTGTGCCAACTCCGCTCCGTCTTACGAATTTTCGATCAGGACACGTGTCCTGACGCGAGTTTAACATTTTTTACCCATTACAAAAAAAGTGCACAACGCCGCTAAAGTAGTTTTCACTTCAAAAAAGTTTTGCAAAACTTACTATGTTATATATCAAATGAAAGGGCTGATTATAAGGATGTCAAATATTGTGAAATAAATAGTTTTGATTTTATTCATGAAAGAAGACAAAAATTGACGATTCCCCCCCCCCCCCCACCTGATCTCCGAAACTACTGAGCCTAAAATTTTGAAAAAAATTACAAAATATAGTTCATTGCTTGTAGATTACAGGAAAAAAATTGGCTGGTGGTTAAAAAGTCACCCTGTATATATGTATCTGATATAAAATATATTAGCATCGTTGAGTTAGTATCCCATAACACAAGTCTCGAACATACTTTAAAAAAAAAGAATCTCTTTCATGAGGAACTCATTTATCTGTCGAGTCTGCGATCCATCAGTGTGGTTTGATGACGTCACGTCCGGCTCCCAAACGAGCGGTTGTCGAAGGCTTTATGACCTACGTTTTGGGCCGGACTTGAATTGGAGGAAAAAATAATGACCACGGCATATCCCAGACACTTCTATTTGAAGTGACATTTCAAACACCAGCCTTTTAGAGTAGTTATTCCGTAATACTGAACGGAAAATTCCATAAAATATTTAAAGATATAGGGAAAAAATATAAAACAATCATCGCTTATAAGGTTAAAAAAACCAAAGGAAGAAATAATAACAAACACACTATTACGTCTTTGACCCTAAAGGGGCAGACAGAGCCTAGGGCGGTAAGGCCCAGGACACTTTAAGCGTGGTAGTGGGCATATTATGAAGTGATGGGTCGCTAACCGCATCGCCTATTGATATGATTCAGATTCTTGCCCATTCCCTCGATCGGCTTTTACTATATGCGTGGAGAGATGCAGCTATGTTTTTCCTTTCCTCCCAGACCAGCATGGGAGAAATAATAAAGCATATTAAAAAGAACTTTTTTTCTTACAAGCTTTTATTGTGAGGGAGACAAATGCAATAAGCCCAAACTCGATGGAATTGCGTACAACACCCGGCACATAAGTTGACCAAAAATGGCGGTCACTGCGCATACTTTTTCCTCTAAAAATACCTGCGCAGAGCCGCCATTTTTGGTCAACTTATGTGCCGGGTATTGTACCTAGTTTTATTACAGGGTTCTTATAGTATAACTACTTTCCGGCTCCATCATCAGATCAGCTTCTTGTCAACCAGCAATACGCTCGGATGATGACGAGGACTAGTGCAAAATCTTAGTTTTCGAATAAACTCCAAAATTAGTATGAAATAAAACGGGATACTTACCAATAGCTCTATAATAGCAATAGCTCTAAAAGTCCAAACTCAAGGTGTGCCAGCAGGAGATTGAGCGTAGCATCCTAGGTTGGAAGTAGAATGAGCTGGCCACCAGCACGCCAGACCATTTCTGGGCAAAGGTCACCACATCATGGATGACAAACACCAGAAAGCCACACGATGGCAAGATGAACATACCTACAACGTGGAAGGGACATACCCGTAATAAATCGAACCATATGATAATAAATATATAAGATGAATAAGAAATCGAATCGGGCTATAAGAGATCAATAAAGTATAATGTGAAAAAACAAAAAAAAAACGACATTCCTATACAAATCGCCCGGGCGGCTGCACAGCACACTTTTGTATGGAAACGTCGATTTCCAGGGATCCGTACCCAAAGGGTGCCAATGGGACCCTATTACGAGACTCCGCTGTCTATCCATCTGTCCATCCGTCTGTCACAGGGCTCTATCTCTTTAACCGTAATAGCGAGATACTTGAAATGTTCACCGGTTATATACTTATTATTGTGGTCGCTATAATAGCAAATTACTGTTCTGAGTGACAGAAAAGGATAGCAGGATAGGAAAGTGCTGTTCCGTGCTGATAGATGAGATCCAACCCTAACACAGGATCGGGCGGAATGGAAAAGATAGAGGCATTTGCCCAGCTGTGAGATACGTGATGGCTGGGAATGGAAATGGAATTATTATAGCATCTGATCGCGCAACTCGTATAATCGACGATGAGACTCTCGTCGGCCGTCTCGATCCTCTGGCTCTACGTAGGGATGTTGCATCCTTGTGCATTTTTTATCGCATTTATCATGGAGAATACTCTGATGAATTGTTCGACCTAATACCTGCTGGAAAATTTCACCACAACACCACCCGCCTGAAATTAAAATATCATCCACGCTACCTGGATAGTTGCCAATCAACGACCGTACGTTTTAAAAGGAACTTCCTGCCACGTACGACCGAACTGTGGAATCAACTTCATGCAGCGGTGTTCCCGAACCGATACGACATTGAAACCTTCAAAATCTTCCTGAAAGGCCGGTAATGCTCTTTATACACCCCTGGTGTTGCAGTTGTCCATGGGCAGTGGTAATCGCTTATCATCAGGTGACCCGCTTATTCGTTTGCCTACCTATAACATAAAAAAAATCTGTCATAAAAACCTACTTATAAAATAAAGTCGCACGTGAATAACTTTTCCTAACAAAGTGACGGAAAGCCATTCTTGGAATGAATACATACAAAAGCACAGAGCAATCAATACATAATCTTGATTTCGTCTCAATTTTGTACCAATTGTGATATTTGGATTACAATATGAAGGGGAGAAAAAAATACGTACTACGAATTCTCGATGGCAAATCGAAGCTCGCATAATCAAAGTGCAGATATTTTGAAATCCAATCGACTTCGATTATGCAAATATTTATTAACTATGCCGTTACGTCTTGTATTGTTCCTACCTGCAAATAAGCTAATAGACTTAAGGCGCTGTAGGTACAGAGACAGTAAGAGTATGTCATACACAGTTCACAGCTCACAATATTGTGAGTGATTTTGAAAAACTACTACAATGTATTCTTTAAAAAATTTACAAAATTTACAAAGGGAATCTTAAGGTTTTTCTACACAGAAACACACAATATCCAAAACACAATTCAGTAGATCAGTAGAAAAAAATCCACAAATATACCTCTAAATGAGATAACCTTTAACCTTTGTTTAGCTTGTATTGCCTGTCGCCTTCTACGTCATCCACGGGAAGAGTGTTGTGTGGTATGTGCAGTGCAGTTGAAGTGGTCCTATTCTACTTTGCCGGGAACCACACGGCTAACCCTTAAGATGACCCTATGACCCTAAAATAGTCTTAAATATTATTAATAGTAACGAAATACTTACTTTGAAATTAAAACACAGCAAAGTTCAGGACTAACTATATACATTATTGTTTTGAAATAACGATTTAATATGCCTTACTTTTTAAATAACTCTTAAATATTCTTTGAAAACGAAAAAAACCTCAAAATCAGAACCAGCCTCATTGACCCGCCGCGATTTCCTACGCCCCGCAAGGCTCGCTGTCTCGCTTCGGCTAGAGTAAATTTGTGTGCGTGGAAGCGGGAGCAAAATTTAGATTATTAACATCAGGCGCCCTCTTAAGTTAGAAATGTATTTTACTCGGGTCAAATTTAATCAAACTTGTGTTATTGTGGAACACTTACAAATGTAAGTACAACGCCAGATTGTCCAAGCTCATTTCGCTTGCTCGTGTAATATAAACTCGATCCAACATCACTTACAACCATCACGTAGTAGTACCTTTATAACTCCAACAAAAGGTTCCATTCCCGTTTGTGTCAGATTCTTGTATTATTAATGTTAAAAGAGTGGTTTAATCCATTCCCGGTCCGTGAATAAAGAACAGTAGTAAAACAATTGATTTGTTTATATATGATACATTGATCGCCACCGTGGTACAGTGGTAAGGCGTTTGCCGTGCAGTGCGTTGTGATCTGGAGGTCGTGGGTTCTAATCCTATTGGGAAGCAAACTTTTTGAAAATTTGTTTCCAGTCTGGTTAGGATATTGCAGGCTTGATTTGAATCACCTGATTATCCGAAAAGAAAGATGATTTATGCTCAGAAGGCACGTAAAGCGGTCCTGAACGAAAACTAGCGTTTGTTTAAACCTATCCCAGGATTGGTTATGGTTTACCCTTTGGGTTGCGTAGGTCAGACGGCAGTTGCTCTATGTAAAAACCAGTAAACTCGTCAAATCACCTGGTTTTGGTAGCGGACCCCGGGCTGTGCCCCGGGCTCTGAAGCGTTACCGCTGAGGATGCAACCGGGAATACGGAAGGATGATGATAATGGTTTAGGCAGACAATGTTGCTTAGATGGGTCCCCCTTTATAGTAGAACTTTTTATCTTTTATTATGCATAACAGCGGTTTACAGGAACGTCATTTCGCAGAAAATAGTTTGGCATCTACTCATTTATCATAGATTCAAAACCAATAATGTTAAAAATCAGAACAATCTTAGAGCATAAATTTTATTTCCATAACAATCTAAAAGTAGAATCATTATATCGCAGATAGTTCGCAGTCAGAATCGCCTTTTGGTATTTAATTCATACGTATTGTCATTTCAGTGCTGAATCTTTTCTAAGATAGAATTTTCTTCTGGCACAGATAATTGGTGGAATACAATTGTTTCGTAGTGGACTTAACGACGATAAAGCTATGATGATACTAAAAAAATATCATAGTATGAAAAGGCTGGCTACCTTGGTCGCAGTTCTAACATAACCTAACCTATATTTTCAGCCTAACCGAGTAAACCCGGAATGCAATTTTTTATGTTGACCAACAATAGCAATTAGATAGATTATAACGATTATCGTTTTCATAAAAGGTCAAAAGAAATTATACCAAATAAAAGTAACACTAATTAAACATTATTATAAAATAAATTATGCGAAACTTAATGTACTCGTATGTATTTATACATACGAGTACATTAAATAAGGTAATTGTACTAAATGAAATTCTGACATCTTAAAATGCTATTGAACATTCGGACATATGAATATTCGGCCAAACAAAAATTATATTAAATATTTGTTATGCGTTTGAAATGTTCTTTCAATTAAGATTCTGCCATGTATGTTATGCCAAATGAAATTCGGAGCATCGAGATTCTGCCAGATAGATAGAACCCTGCTTGGATATAGGGCCTTACCATATTATGATCAAATACAGCATCACAATCACATAATATAATTTGGCGAATTAACTTCGTTCGCCGCAAATTGTGACACATGGTTATACGGGGGGGTCAAAAAGTTCGCGGAATGGAGGGGATAGCGGGGGGTGGGGGACCTGCCGCAGGTAGTAACTAATGAGCAACTCTTTGTGAGTATATATGCCAAGTTTGAACCTGATTGTGTCAATAACCTTTGACCTGTCGTCGATCAAACAAGTGAATCCGGAAGAAAAACTTGAACATGGAAAAAATCGAGTTTCGTGCCGTCATAAAGTTCCTCACTAAGCAAGGAAAACCACCTCAGAAAATTTTGGAAGAAATGTTATCAGTATACGGGGACTCTTGCCCTGGGAAAACCATGGTGTACAAGTGGAATAGCCTTTTCAAGCAAGGCAGAGAGTCTCTTGAAGACGACCCTCGCTCAGGACGGCCGATTGAGGCCACCACCTCAAACATCGTTGAAAAAGTGGAGAATCTTATACTGGAGGATACTCGTTTGAAGAAGAAACAACTTGCAGAAATGGTTGGAGTATCACCTACAACCATTTTAAATATTCTACACGACAATCTTGGGATGTCAAAAGTCAGCGCAAGATGGGTGCCAAGAATGCTCACACCACCACAGAAACAGCTGCGCGTCGAGTATTCAAAGGAGTTTTTAGACCTCTGTAGCGCCGACAAGGAAGGAATTTTTGCAAGACTTGTTACTGCAGATGAAACTTGGGTTCATCATTATGAGCCTGAGTCGAAGCAAGAGTCTATGCAGTGGCATAAAAAGGGTCAGCCCCCCCCTAAGAAATACAGGGTGTCACAATCGGCTGGAAAAATCATGGCAACTGTTTTTTGGGATACAGAGGGTATTTTATTAATAGATTATAAAGATAAGGGTGTTTCTATAACGGGAGAATACTACGCTAATCTACTAAGACAATTAAAA
Source organism: Acrobasis repandana (assembly GCA_963576875.1). Taxonomy (NCBI): domain Eukaryota; kingdom Metazoa; phylum Arthropoda; class Insecta; order Lepidoptera; family Pyralidae; genus Acrobasis; species Acrobasis repandana. Next base: position 10,953,143 of record OY756238.1, read on the forward strand.
GAAGCAATCAAGGAGAAAAGGCGGGGAAAGTTGACAAAGGGTGTGCTGCTTTTGCATGACAACGCACCGGTACACAAGAGCCGCGTTGCGATGGCTGCCCTTCATCACTGTGGCTTCGAAATGTTAAACCATCCTCCCTATAGTCCAGACTTAGCCCCCTGTGATTATTTTTTATTTCCCAAATTAAAAAAAGAGCTTCGGGGGAAGAAATTTTCCGATGATGAAGAAGTCAAGTCGGCGATTTCGGCCTATTTTGAGGACAAAGACAAATCATTTTTTTTCGACGGTATTAATAAGTTAATAGAGAGATCTGAAAAATGTATTCGACTTAAGGGGGAATATATTGAAAAAGAAAAATAGTACAGTATTTTATTTCACCCCCCTTCCCCTCCGTTCCGCGAACTTTTTGACCCCCCTCATTACCTAACCAAATTACGAGTATTCTCGTATTTCGCACTAGAATAAATTTAATTTTCAATCGTCATAAATTTTGATGAGAGAACCACATGAATAATTTTCCTATTGACTGAATTAATGTTTTCATTGTAATTATTATTTTTAATAGCATTACAATGCTCTGAAATTTATCCAAATTGAAAATATTTGATGAATAAATCCGCCACGAGTGGGATTCGAACCCACGGCCCTCACGTTAACGCCGTGAGTGCACTACCAATTGTGCTATCGTGTATGTACTTTTATATAGAGGTTTAACAAACATCACTGGCTGATAATATCGAAAGTACCCAAAAAAGAAAAACATGCGTTGAGAGCTTCTGTCTCTAGCGGATATTGCAGACTTTGATGTCATATTTTAAAATGGCGTGTTTTAGTTGTTATAATCTACTTGCTATTTTTAATATTTATTTTCTACACCATATACATGTTTTTCGGCACTGATTCATTTTTTGCGGCTATTTCTCGACGAGGACTATCGATTAAAAATATAAATAAAATGCATGCATACTCTCTATTGTGCTATCGTGACTTCGAGTTTTCATCGTAGTTAATGCCGTGTGGATTTATTTATTATTCAGGTTGATTTTGTGACACTAGCTACATTAAAATCTTGGAATCAGAATCATTCATCACCATCATCATCAGGTCTTTTTAAGTCTCCAATATAGGAGCACGACCCTCTCTGTACTACCAGAGCCATACTTCACTACAGAATAAGAACCAGTACTCACGTACAGAAGTCTCACTCAGCAAAGAAATTCAAAGAAATACCTATGGTTTAATTTAGCTCACGTCAGAACTCAGCACCTTTTCGTTTAGATACGTAAAATTTTAAGTCAATGTAGGATAAATACATCACTAATTGAAGGTAATCATTTTTAATTATTTTTAGTACAAAAGCTACCGATACTAGCGTTTCGCAACGACCACTGCTGAGAAGAAACACCGAAAGAAGAGAACATCCATTGCAAGCCAATTTCATTCTTATTACTCTGGACAAACTATTCGTATAACTGAATTTATCACTCCGAAGGGCCCCGCTTCGCGCATTGTAATAATGAAGGTATATTTTCGATACCTAAACGGGGAGTGACATAGGCCTGACTTGACCAGAGCAGTCAGAGGATTTAGCCTACACTCTCCACACTGGGTTGGAGAGGGTCTCATTGATGTTTGTAAGCTGTGTTTAGCTTCTTTTTCCTATGTCGCCTTTTACGACATCTACGGGAAGAAAGGAGTCATGATTTTTTAAATTTTCAATATACACACACTCTCAGGATTAAGACGAATCTAACGACACCTCATACATACATACATACTTACATACATACACTCAAAACACATAACCATCCTTCTGGCGCAGTCTGGTAATAAAAAGGCTACACCAAGCGGTGGGTTTATTTATTTGCGTTAATACGCCGGAAAACCACGGTGTACGTTTCCGACGTACGGCACCTTAACCTGCAATTTAATGGGCGATAATGAGGGTAGACAGAGAAAACATTGGATAAGTTAAGGAAAGTGCTCTTAGGGAACTTCTCTGCCTGTAATTTAAATACTTTTAGGATTCCGTACAATAAATGAAAAAACCGAACCCTTATAGGGTCACACGTGCGTCTGTCGGACCGTCCGTCTGTCACAGCCAATTTTCTCGAATCTACTGGACCGAATCAGGTGAAATTTGGTAGAATGTTGTAATCCTACGACCCAAATACATATGTGCAAAGTAAATAATTTTTTTTTTTTAAATAAATGTATTTTTGGCGGACAAATAAGGAAATAAAAAAAAGTTTTGTAAACCTTACTGTGTCATATATCAAATGAAAGAGCTCGTTATGAGAATTTCAAATATATTTTTGTTATTATTGTTAAATAAATACTTAGTTTTGATTTTATTCATAAAGGAAGACCAAAATTTACCAATCCCCCCCCCCCCCTGATCTCTGGAACTACTGAGCCTAAAATTTAAAAAAAAATACTAAATATATTTCATTGCTTGTAAATTACAGGAAAACCTATAAGAATTCAATCAATTGTATGGAACCCTCTCCACGCGAGTTTAACTCGCACTTGACTGGTTTTTTAGGGTTCCGTACAAAAAACGGAACCCTTATAGGATCACTCGTGCGTCTGTCTGTCCGTCCGTCTGTCACAGCCGATTTTCTCCGAATCTACTAGACCGAATCAGGTGAAATTTGGTAGGATGGTGTAATCTTATGACCCAAACACATATGTGCAAAGTAAATAAATATTTTTTTTAAAATAAGGGTCATTTTCGGGGGTGAATTAGGAAATTGAACAAAAAAGTTATATCAAATGAAAGGGCTCGTTATGAGGATCTCAAATATATTTTTATTATAACTATAAAATAAATAGTTTTTATTCTATTCATGAAATAAAACGAAAATTGACCATTCTCCCCCCCCCCCCCCCATAATCTCCGAAACTACTGAGCCTAAAATTTTGAGGAAACCCTATAAGAATTCAATCAATTGTACGGGACCCTCTCCACGCGAGTTTAACTCGCACTTGGCCGGTTTATTTATTTAGATCTGTCATGGCCGATCAAATAGAAGAGAAGTGATTCGCTGTTGTGGTTTTAGTTCCTCGAAGTGGCGTAGAGGTCACCACAGATTCATTTAAGGTGAATACCAAGAAGAAGTGGCGCCCTCATTTAAAATAAATTGTTAAGGCCGTACCTGAATTTTCCGGGGTCCAGTGTTGCGCCCATTTAAAATGAATCATTTCAAAGAAAACGGAGGCATCATTTAAAATTTTGCTACTACCAAACCCTAGATAACCCTTCAAAGTATTTTATGAACTACTGTTTACAAAAGTGAGAATGTTAAGCTTTACTACGCACATTTGTGAAAAACGGCCACTTTTGGCAAATGTGCGTAGTAAAGTTTAACGTTCTGTGGTTTACGTTTTTATGGTGAAAATTACCATATTTCTCAATGTTAGGCACTAGATATCTCTTTAAATTATTTTATGAACTGCCGTTGAAACTATTATTGGTGATCCGTCTAGCTTTAAAACTTGCCTCCGCCAAAAGTGGCCTTTTAACGCTTTAATTTTCACTACATTTATTTTAAATGAGGGCGCCACTTCAAGTTCATTTGCTTCTAACTTTACATTCAGTTTCAATTCGAGCTTCTTGTTCATAAAATTTTAAATGATTCATATTATCAGTGATACTTGGAATCAATTTCCTTACTTTTCCATTCATAAGTCATCCGGGACAGCCGGAAGATCCTACGCAGCTTTGTCTCACATTGATAACAATTTATATTCCGCACCCCACCTTCTTTAGCCTTCAGTTTTCCTTTAGCAATCCAATACATGGCACAAATCAAAAGCGAAAGCGAGGTAAAACGTCAATAAATGAACGGGCAAGTGCGAGTCGGACTCGTAATGAAGGGTTCCGTACAATGTTTTAAAACGCTCAAGAAACACGTTTCTTGTATGACGAGCCCCTTTAATTTTTATATTTATCTTATTTTTAGTATTTGTTGTTATAGTGGCCATAGTAAATATCATATCATATCATAGTGGTCATAGTATATAACATAATCGGTGAAATTTTCAAGTATCTGGCTAATGCCATTATAAAGATCGAGATAAAAACACTGAAAAAGACACGTTTCTTGTATGAGGACCACCTTAAATTTTTTACTTATTATTATTTTTAGTATTTGTTGTTATAGCGGCCATAGTAGTACATAATCGGTGAAAATTTCAAGTGTCTAGCTGTTACGGTTTAAGAGATAGAGCCCTGTGACAGACAGACAGACAGAGAGCGGAGTCTCAGTAATAGGGTCCCGTTTGCACCCTTCTGGTACGGAACCCTAAAAAGTCAATTAAGCAAACCAGCTGATATGCCGTATCTTCTTCATCCTAGCTGCTTTCTAAGCTGTGCTACTTCGGAAGCACTTTCCCGTTTTTTCTTCTCCAAACAATATTATAAAGCGGAAGAGTTTGTTTGTTTGTTTATTTGTTTAAAGCGCTAATCTCAGGAACTAATGGTCCGATTTGAAAAATTCTTTTTTTGTTGGGTAGTCCATTTATAGAGGAAGGCTTTAGGCTATATAACATTACGTTCCGACAACCACGCGAACGAAGTCACGGGCACAGCTAGTCATTATATACATGTCAATGTAAAATCGAGAAGAAATAGCTGGAACAGTTTAAACGATTGGATTATATAGTTTTATGAACAGCCAGCTACCTGACGTCAACCCTCTTTGAGAATTGGTCAACTAGTGGTTCATTGTGAACACTAGACCTCGAGAGCTCTTCTTCGTTTAAGCGCGTTCCCGGTTTCATCCTCAGCTGTGCCGAAGCCCAGGGTGCGCTTTCCCGCTTTTTCTTCTCCAAATATAACATGCATGTCAATGGTCACCCAAGGATGTATAGTTATAACTAGTTTGTTTGTTTGTTTGTTTTATATCTTTATTGTACAAGAAATAGTTACAGTTAATTAGTTAAGTAATAATATACCAAAATATTTTGTACAATGGTGGACTTATCCCATAGTGGGATCTCTTCCAGTCAACCAAGTATCAGCGAAAGAATACAATCAATGGACATAACGGGCAAAAGTCAACGTACAATCGCAATAAAATACATTTAAAGTTTTATATCTAAAATAAATTATATATTATATATCTGTAATACATAAACTAATACATAAGAAAATAAAGTATCTATAAATATTACCAACTTAAATATATAAAATACATACACTACAATATTATTAGCTCAAAATGTCTGAGGAACCTTCTTAATATCTTCTGAGTCTGGCTTTAAAGGAATCGAGAGAGGGTGCATTTTTTAAGTCCACAGGAAGCGCATTCCATAACCGGGCAGCCAGAACTGAAAATGAGTTTCCGTATGACTGCAAGACATGAGCAGGAATTAGCAGCTGAGGGATACCACTAGAACGCAAGCGACTGACAATCTCTCTGAATGAAAATTTCTCGGAAAGGTAACTTGGGGATTGGGGTTTAAAAAGGACATTAAAAAATAGAGAAAGAATATGGGTGTTCCTACAAAGTCTTATAGGGAGCCATTTAAGGTGGAGGTATATGCAAATGACCTTGAAGTGGCGCCCTCATTTGAAATAAATTATTAACTCGTAAATATGGAGATAATTTCCATATTTCTCTTCGTCATGCACTAGATAGCCCTTTAAATTATTTTATGGACCACCGTTGAAAGTATTTACATTAGTCCGTCTAGCTTTAAAACTTGCTTCCGCCAAAAGTGGCCACGGCAAGTTTTAAAGCTAGACGGATATCCAATAATAGTTTCAACGGCAGTTCATAAAATAATTTAAAGGGCTATCTAGTGCATGACGAAGAGCAATATGGAAATTATAACCATATTTACGAGTTAACAATTTATTTCACACTTCAAGGCCATTTGCCTATATCTTCACCTTAAGCTGAGAGCGAAATTCAGACACATGATTAAATTTACGCAATCCGAAAATAAATCTAATGCACTGAATATAACACTAGTTTAGTGTTATAGTCTTACGACCGGCCGCCTGCCTGACGTCAACCCGCTTTGGGAATGTATTTGTGCGAAAAGTTTTAGACCCGGCCGCCGCCCGACGTTAACCCTCCTTGGGAATGCAATTGTAGCACGAGATGTTTGTGCTTAATCCTTTAGTCGCCTCTTACGACATCCACAGGAAAAGATGGAGTGGTCCTATTCTAACCCGGAACCACACGGGTTCGGTAGTGCAATAATATATCTCATGGTAAATGTTTACCACCCCGTTTATGGACATTTGTAATTTTGTGTTACAAACTTTGTAAGTTGTACCACGCCCCAAATGTTCTTACAATGCAAATACATTTGAGATTCGATCTCTGGTCCGAGCGGCCCTCGTAATGAGAGCACGAATCGAATTTCCTACAGATTTCCTCGACTTTTCACAGCCCTAATGCAGTGCAAGTAAATTGAAACAAAACAATAAGGCCATTGTAAATTCAGTGCAAATATTGAAAGAATACAGTCAAAGATGTGTGACTCAACAGCTTTTAGTAGGCATTTCTATATAAATAAATACATACGAATCGATCGTGTGGTTCTAAGTTAGAATAGGACCACTCCATCTCTTCCTGTAGGTGTCCTAAGAGGCGACTAAAGGACTAAGCACAAACATCTCGTGCTACAATTGTATTCCCAAGGAGGGTTCGTCGGGCGGCGGTATTATGTAAAACTTTTCGCACAAATACATTCCTAAAGAGGGTTGACGTCAGGCAGGCGGCCGGTCGTAAAACTATAGCCAAATCATTTAAACTGTTCTGGCCATTTCTTTTTTATTTTTCAAGGTCTTTGGCACCTTGGGTGACCATTGACATGCATGTTATATTTGGAGAAGCGAATGAAGCAGCACAGCTGAGGATGCAACCAGGATCGCGCTTAGATGAGAAGAAATACATATGAATCGAATTTCCTACAGATTACCTCGGCTTTCCACAGCCCTAATGCTGTGCAAGTAAATTGAAAACGCAGTATTTATTTAAGAAGGTTATTTGAATTTACTATAAATATTTTAAGAATAACTCTATCAAATACAGATAAATTCCTTTCATGCTGGTCTGGGAGAAAAGAAAAAGACTTAGAATGTGACAGCTGCTTTTCTTCCCGCGCAGATTGTGGAAGCTAATCGAGGGTTGGGCAAAAAATGCAAATCATGCGACTAGCAAGCAACCAATCACTATTTTAAATTCTTTTTTCGACGACCTCAGTGGCGTAATGGTTAACACGCTAGACCGCTAATCTGGAGGTCCTGGGTTACCCAGCCAGGGCAAGGTGGAAAATGACCTTTTTCAATTTGTCCTCTTGGGTGTTTATCTATATATGTATTTATCATAAAATATAGTATCGCTGGTTTAGTATCCTATAACACAAGTTTAAAACTTACTTTGGGGCTAGCTTAATCAGTGTAATTTGTCCCTATATAATATTTATTTAAACTTTAATGAGCCAAAAGCTACAATAGGTAGACTTAATGCTAAAGCATTCTCTCCCTGTCAACCTTTAGAGAAGATATTGATTATTTATTTATTTACTTTTTCCAACTTCTTGCCCACCATCACGCTAAAAGTGGCCTTGTACTCTTGTGGCTCGGTCTGCTTAGATCCGCAAGACCCAAAATGCTCTGTCTGCCCCAATGGATGAAGACGTACGTACGTACTATGTATGAAATACAGAACGAATGAAAACACAGAATAACTTTTCAGCATTTAGCTATAAGTTAATTAAAGAAAGTTCTACAATAGATATAATTTACTTTTTCTCTCTTCCATTGCAAATCCTAATCCTATCCTAATCCTTATCCTAATTCTATCTATCTATAATTTAAGAACTACGTTCTTGTCGGTGGTGTAGTTTCCATGTCTCCCTCTTTTGAGCCATCCTTTTGACCTCCCTATACGAGGTATATATACTCGTATATATATGTCGGGGCGTCTGATCAAGGAGACGCTAGCGACATCTAGTTTATAGTTTGTTAAATTGTTTGTTACGAATACGTCAAGCTAAAAGCTCGGTTAAGGTTGTCACGGGTGAGTGGCAACACTTTTTGAGAAAGGTCAACACTTTTTGAGAAAGGGGAGCACTGTTTGCAACACGGTTATTCGATTTGAATTTTGACGCAGTCTTGTTCGAACCGCCGTGCCGTACACAACTCGTTTGGGATTTCATTACAACGTACAAGAAGAAAGATGTACGCTGTGATGTGCAGTGGCTGTTTTGGAGTAGCAATTTGCGTGAACGGCGCGTTGAAGCCGTCGATTAGCAACAGTGAAATTGGGATTGTTTCAAGTGCCGTCGTGTTGTACAATTTCACTGTGGGACTGGAAATTACTGGTTTGATTGCGGTTATTGTAATGAATGTGGATTGGTAGACCGATTTATATAGTTAAGAGTACTGAGAAGGTAGGGTACATTTCTTCCCGGAAAAAAGTAATGTTTTTTGCGCGGGCAAAAGTTAGTTTCTAATAAATGGCTAAACTACTTTACTGTACTATACGCGCGGTCGTTGCCCTCCTCGCACGCCAAATGCCGCCCGCCACGAACCCAGTAGCAGGTGGTGACATGACATTCAAACGGGAAACTTTTTGTATGCAATCATTGATTTTTATTATGAAATATATACGTATGACAGAATACTTATATGTATTTTTTATTCCGCTTTCAATCCCATCCTTACTATATTATAAATGCGAAAGTGAACTTGTACCTATATTTGTGTGTTTGTTTGTTACCTCTTCACGCTTTATCTACTGAACTAATCGTCTTAAAATTTCGCATACACATAATTAGGAGTACTGAGAAGGACATAGAGGGTACCCTATAGCACGATACCTATAGATAATTCATCACGGAAAAATGAACTGTTTCCGTAGGATTTGGGACACGCGAGCGAAGCCGCGGGTAAAAGCTAGTAATAATATAATACACACGAACGCGTTGCAAGTAAAAAGCTTTTCAAAACCTCACTCACTTTTGGAGTCCATCGGTTAAAAGGAAATTGAAAGCAAGGAAATGTTCGACAAAAAAAAACGGTGATTTTCGAATTAACACGTTTGGCGTGTTCTGAACTCCGCGTAACTGAATACAAATCGGCTACAAGTGGGGTTGATTTAGAGGGGGTGAGTCTTAAGGGGAGGGTTGATCTTAACCTGATTTTAACTTCTAAAATGCAACTGATTTTGAAGTACAAATAACTATAAAAAATTCACACCGAACCGTGAACTCGATAACGCCTCGATTGATTTGGCTCATGTTCTTACTTAAAAGTTGCGTAGCTAAGTAGTACTGAATGCAACTCTCAGTTTGCGCACGTAACGAGCTTGGATGCTCAATCACTTAGAGAAGAAAAAGTTGCTTTCTCTAAATGTTTTTTAACTAGGTCACTAGATGGCATTTTTTATCTATTTAACTTTATTATGCCTCTGCTCCATCTGCGTCTATACGCGTTAATCAAGACGCTACGTAGATGTGGCCAAGTTTTTAACGTACTAGCGTCATTACTAATGACATTAAACGCTAAGCGATAGCTCGGGTGTCGGTTTTTTGGACACATCAAAGGGGTTTACTGCGCAGTGTAACGCGCTAGAGGATGTTGGCTACATTAACGCCGGCTCATTACGCACGACGCATGCGTACAGAAACGACGTACTTATTTGCTTTCTTTTGGCGCGAACGAAATACGACAATGGAGTGGTAAAATGAAAAAGTGTTGGAGTTTTTGGAATTGCTTCAATGTGAACCATGTCTTTGGAATCCAAAACTGCAGTCACATAAAAATCGCTCGGCAGTTAATGGTGCATGGCGTCGTATCATGCAGTCTTTATCCTTTCCAACGACATTGGAAGAATTAAAAAAGAAGAAAGATTCCCTAATGGGATATCCCTAATGTTTACGACATTTAAATAAATACAAAAAATCTTTAAAATCAGGCGCAGGTAAAAATGACGTCTATACAACAAATTGGTTTTTTGTAGTTTCACCCTCCACTTCTAAGATAACGCGTTAACTAGTGAGAAATAACTTTTTGCGGCGTTAATGCCTAATGTAGCCAACGCGCACTTTTAATGCAATAAGCGACGCGTAGTTTAGCTTTAAGGCCGTACCTAAATTTTCCGGGGTCCAGTGCTGCCCCCCTTTTAAAATAAATCATTTCAAAGAAAACGGAGACATCATTTAAAATTTTACAACTATCAAGTCCTAGATAACCCTTCAAAGTATTTTATGAACTACTGTTTACAGTTTAAAGTGAGAACGTTAAGCTTTACTAAGTACATTTGCGAAAAACGGCCACTTTTGGCAAATGTGCGTAGTAAAGCTTAACGTTCTCATTATAAACTGTAAACAGTAGTTCATAAAATACTTTGAAGGGCTATCTAGGACTTGATAGTTGCAAAATTTTAAATTATGTCTCCGTTTTCTTTGAAATGATTTATTTTAAATGGGGGCAGCACTGGACCTCGGAAAATTCAGGTACGGCCTTAAGTCAACATTAAACGCTAACGCAGGTGTAGCAGTAGCATTATAAAAATTAAGTTTTAAATGGTCAACCAAAAAATAACTATATATTACCTACCTTTTGCAGGTTTACTAGCAATTTATGTGCTGCCATCTATGGGAGCAGTTTATTTGTATGTTTGTTTGTTATTTGTTTTATTTGTTGTACTTTATTGTACTTTGAAAACACATAATTAAAGACAACAACAACATAATTCTAGAGTAAATTGACAACGGCGGACTTATTCCATAGTGGAATCTCTTCCAGTCAACCGGCAGTTGGTACTAATATGTGTAATAGTCTACAAGCACAGAATACAGTAAGAGTAAACAGAACGGAATCTCCTGAGGTACGCGCAGTCGCGCAATATGCGTCCCCGTTCCCCGCACCCGCACCTCTCCCCCGGTTCTTGTGGGCCAACTTGTGCCATGCAGTGTGTGTTTGCCCGCTCTCGCCCGTCATCAAGGCGAAAACGGGGGAGAGGTGCGGGGACGGGGAACGGGCACGCATATTGCGCGTACCTTAGGAGATTCCGTTCTGTATACTTTTACTGTATTTTGTGCTACAAATTTGCTATTTCAGTGCATTCAATAGTTTGAAGGTATGGTATTGGCACCTACTGCCTATGTTCTGCAGAGGATTTCTTGGTACTTATATAATAATGACCTTTTATTCATTCACCTACAGATAATAATTCAATTCAATTCAATTCAGAACATCTTTATTATCATAGGATATTTATAATATCTCTTAATAATAGTCACTTTGTTTTGTTTTGCCCAAATGTTGACGTCAAATCGTTACTTACAGCTAAGTTTACGCCGCTTCCTAGGCGCAAGTGCAGAAGAAGCGGCAACAAACTGCACTGCACGTTTTCTCCAAAGACGTCAACTAACAAACTAAAAACTTAAAATTAGTTGTATGGATGGACTGAGATTACATTGTTAGTTATGTCATAATTAAATTGAATTATAAGAATTACGAAATTTAAAATAATGACAATTTGTAAATTTAGTATGTACCAATGTACCTAAATTATGACATGTCTAAGTATACAAACCTTTAAGAGGGGACCCGCGCCAAGCTCAAGCCAGACCTTTTTGTCTTTAAGATAGTCATCGGTCCTATAATAAGCCTTCTCACAAAGTACTTTCTTTACATAAGCTTTGAATTTTCTGTCTGGCATATCAAGGACCGATTCTGGAAATTTATTATAAAAAAGTATACACTTCCCCATAAAAGACTTACTGACTGTATTCAGCCTGTAATACGGGCTAACTAAGTCATTCTTAATACGTAAATTTCTATCTGTAAAATCACTTACTTTATTGAACATGGAAATATTTTTCCTTACATACATTATATTTTCAAATATGAATTGTGATGCAAAAGTAAGTTTACCTATTTCCTTGAATAATTCTCTTAGTGAGTCTCTCGATCCTAAACCGTAAATGGCACGAATTGCTCTTTTTTTTAAAAGAAAAATAGTCTGAATGTCGGCCGCACTCCCCCATAGAAGTATCCCGTAAGACATTAGACTGTGAAAGTAACTAAAGTACACTTGCCTAGCAGTTGCTACATCTGTCAATTGTCTTATTCTCCTAACAGCGTATGCCTATACTTCTATATACGTGTGTACGAATGTAAATAAAGATTGTGAAGCATCGCCTTAACACCCAAAATTTATGGTAGTTGTAAACAATTGAAATGGTTTGGGAAAAACAACGGTTATTGGTAGTAACAAATATTTATGTTAGGAAAGCCCATTGTACAAACAGAAACTAACATGTTTACTGCAAAAACAAATCTGTAAAATAAATTTGCTTTTATATAAACTATATTTTTAGACAAGCTTTTATTGGGAAGACCTTCCATGATCATTATCAGACTGTCTTTTCGTCATATTGCAATTTCCCTTTCATGCTGGTAGAAAAGGTAAAACTTTGAATACCTATACCAGCTGCTTCTCTTTTCACGTAGATCAGAAAAATCGATCGAGGGTATGGGCGAAAACGCGAATCATAGTAAAATGCGATGCCACTAGCAACCCATCACTATTTTTATTCCCTTTTCCAACTTCTCGCATACCATCACGCTAAAAGTGGCCCTTGGATCTTGCGGCCCTGGATTCTGTCTTCTTAGAGTCATAAGACCGAAAATGCTCTGTCTCCCCCATCAGGGATAAAGACGTGATAGTGTATGTATATGTTTTGCAATTTCTACCTATCAACTCTTAAGGCCATACTTGAATTTTCCGGGGTCCAGTGCTGCCCCCATTTGAAATAAATCATATGAAAGGAAACGGAGATATTATTTATAATTTTGTTTCTACCAAACCCTAGATAACCAAACTATTTTACGCTTGATTTATTAACAAAAATATCAATATCACTAAATGTGTGCATATATAGAATATCTGAGGATTTCCTTCGATTCCTTGAGGATTCCATCATTGAATCTGACCTTTACTTAGTGACGATCGGACCAACTTGCATATATACCCTTTTAAATAAAAGAAGAATTATCTTAATTAAAAAACGAATAAGTAATTGAGGAACACACATAAAGATAACCAATCAACAAAGGTTATGCTTTACCAAACCAAACATTACAACTAGTTCATACATTTTCTACCGCACTCGCAGAAAATGTATGAATTCGCACTAATCACTAATCAAAGTGTAAACGGGGCCTTAGAAATAGAAGTACAGAGATATAGTAGAAATAAAGTATGTTATTATATGTATTTTGTGTAGTAAGGAATATTGACAAAGGCCTTGCATGCCTAAACTCGTAAAAATGAAGAAATGCCTTCACGCCACGTGTTCCACCAATATGTACGTAAATTTTTCCATATCCTACAAGTACCACATCTATCTCTGAATTTCAAAGGTACAAAGATCAAGAACGCAAACTAAATTTCTTAAATGCACTTCGAGATCTAAAGAAATAAAGTGTATTGCAAGTCACTCAAATGCCGAATACGACATAAGCTTTTTTTTAATGACATTGAGAGACCACAGAATACCTACCATTATTCTATTACGTGTTTTGGCGGAAAGTCAAGGGTTTCAGTTTAGGTTTGTTTTATTTTATTTTGCAAATTGATTCTAGTGGATTCGTATAGATTTGTTGCCAGAAGCTCCCATAAAGCAATCAAAGGACCAACCTTTGATTGTAACTGTTGAAAATAAAGAAGTGACAAAACTAAACATAGGCTCTAAAGGACTTGTATCCAGGGCCGTAAAATTATTCTCAAAAAAAAACTCTTTAGCAGTTTGAAGTGATCAATATAGGAAAAAATATTGTAATGATGAGCCGAACTGCCTAAAGAGCAATGCGCGCACCCAAATCCGGGCCGTGGACCAGCCGCGTCTACCAATGGAACTGCTCGCCTTCATCATCATCATCATCGTCATCGCCTTCTCACTATTTGGGGTCGGCTCTGTATGTCAACTCTCTAGATCATTTAAAAAAAACCATGTAAAAAATTGAGATTATCATTAAGACGATACACGGGAGTCCAGTGCTGCCCCCATTTGAAATAAATTATTTGTAAGGAAACGGAGATATTGCCAAAAGTGGTCGTTTTTAGCAAAAACTAAAGCTTAACGTTCTTACTTTAAACTGTAAACAGTGGTTCATGAAATAGTTTGAAGGGTTATCTAGGTTTTAGTAGCTCAAAATTTTAAATGATATCTCCGTTTCCTTACAAATAATTTATTTCAAATGGTAGCAGCACTGGACACCGTGTATCGTCTTAATTAATAGTTTCATTTTATTTATTTGATTATTACTAGCTTTCGCCCGCGGCTTCGCTCGCGTATCCCACGGGAACATTACATTTTTTCCGGGATGAAAGGTACCCTATGTCCTTCTCTGTACTCCTAACTATATGTATGCGAATTTTCAAGAAGATTGGTTCCGTAGATAAAGCGTGAAGAGGTAACAAACAAACAAACAAATATACAAACTCACTTTCGCATTTATAATATTAGTTAGGATTAGGATTATAATACTAATTCCTTTTCAATTTTTACTTTAAAATACTCTACTGCCAAAATTTCATTTCATAATAAAATACAAACCAAGAGTACTTGTTACGCATATTTCTTCATAACGTATTCATTCATTATCCCAACCATGGCGTTTTATTGAAAAGGACTTTTATCCGGCTCGAAGGACCAACACCCGGGTCAGCTGTTTATACGGTCAAAATGAATATTCAGCGATTTGATACAAAAGTATTAATTCATTTTGGGATCCCAGGATGAATGTATTCAACATAATTAGTTGGTTTTTAATATTTCTCAAAAGGGTCGTTGTATCATTATTAGTAGATTGTGCATATAATAAGTAATTATATTTAAAATTTACTTTTAATTACCTTGTTATTCTTCTTCGTCTAAGCGCGGTCCCGGTTGCATCCTCAGCTGTGCTGCTTTGGAGCCCGGAGTGCGCTTTCCCGCTTTTTCTTCTCCAAATATAAAATACATGACCATGGTGGTGACCATTGACATGTATTTAATATTTACAAGGATGCCAAAGACCTTCCAAAATGGAGAAGAAATAGCCGGAACAATTTAAATGATTTGGCTATAGTTTAACGACCGGCCGCCTGCCTGACGTCAACCCTGTTTGGGGATGTATTTGTGCGAAAAGTTTTACAACCGGCCGCCGCCCGACGTTAACCCTCCTTGGGAATGCAATAGTAGCACGAGATGTTTGTGCTTAGTCCTTTTGTCACCTCTTACAACATCCACAGGAAGAGATGGAGTGGTCCTATTCTAACCCGGAACCGGTGATGAAAGGAAAGGAGCATCTGAATATAGAAGTAGATTGGAACTAAGACACAGGCCGGAATCTCCTAAGGTACGCGCAATATGCGTCCCCGTTCCCCGTCCCCGCACCTCTCCTCCGTTTTCGCCTCGATGACTCACGTTAGCTCACAAGAACCAGGTGAGAGGTGCGGGTGCGGGAAACGGGGACGCATATTGCGCGTACCTTAGGAGATTCCGTTCTGTTTACTCTTACTGTATTCTGTGACTAAGATTAAATGGTCTTGCAAACTAACTAGCTCTGTTTTTGTTATATAATAAGACCTACAGTTGCATGGACTTGAATAGCTAACAAAAACAGGTAGAGCGGACTTTAACCGGACTTGACAGTAGCCTCCCTGACTAATTTATGCACGAGTTTCCACGGAGCTCCGTGTCCACGGTAGAGCTGTATTTGGTTACGTAGTGAAGCTAATTGCACAGGACGGTCGAATAGTCATAGCTTTGTGAGTTTATCATGGACAAATAAGGAGATAGATTGCGTAAAAATATGGCAGGCGGCATAAAAAACTTTTTAGGCGACATTACAAGTCGATAACAATTTTTACTTCATATTTTATTTTAAAAAAAGAGGGGATAGGTGTCGTGGTACACCCGGGGGGAACGAAGTTCCTTACTGCAAATTAGAAAGTAAAATTTTAAAAAAAGAATTTCCAGACGCAATCTTGGGTTCCAAAAAAAGTTTTGATTCGGATTTCGCGAGCCTACAAACCCTGGATACCGAGTTTCAGCAAAACTTCATGCAGTTGAGAATCATCGGCCAACTTGGACTAATGAAAAAAAAGCTTCAACTTTTCTGATATTTCTGATTTCTGAAAATATCTCGCTTCGATGTCTACCCACATATTTGGTCAAACAAAATCATTCAACTGCTCATTTGAACAGTGCAGCATTTGTTTAATGGAGTCACTTGCTTTGGGGTCATACACATACGAGTAATTCAATGGTCATAGACATAACAATATTACGTCACAACACAACAATGGGGGAGGGGAAAGAATCGTGCCTAATGTAACAATAGACATAATAATATTACGTCACAACACAACAATGGGGGAGGGGAAAGAATCGTGCCAAATGTAACAATAGACATAACAATATTACGTCACAACACAACAATGGGGGAGGGGAAAGAATCGTGCATAATGTAACAATAGACATAATAATATTACGTCACAACACAACAATGGGGGAGGGGAAAGAATCGTGCCAAATGTAACAATAGACATAACAATATTACGTCACAACACAACAATGGGGGAGGGGAAAGAATCGTGCCTAATGTAACAGTAAGTGTTAACCTATCAACTGGGTGCGCCATTTTTGTTCACGAGACCTTAAACTGGCACTCTTTACCCATGGGCGCTCCTCACCACGCGGTTCCGTACAAATTAGCTCTAAATACGGAAGTAAATTATCAACATGTATTTTTTGTCTCCACTGCAGGAGCACGACCCTCTCTGTACTACCAGAGCCATACTTGGCCAGAGCAGCCAGAGGATTTGGCCTACACTCTCCACGCTGGCCAGAAGGGTTGGAAAGGTCTCTTGATGTTTATAAGCTTTGTTTAGCTTATGTTTCCTAAGTCGCCTTCTACGACATCC
Source organism: Acrobasis repandana (assembly GCA_963576875.1). Lineage (NCBI taxonomy): Eukaryota > Metazoa > Arthropoda > Insecta > Lepidoptera > Pyralidae > Acrobasis > Acrobasis repandana. Next base: position 10,970,092 of record OY756238.1, read on the forward strand.
ACGGGAAGACTTGGCGTGGTCCTATTCTACTCTGCCGGAAACCACACGGCCATTCCTGAGTAATTATTTTTCTTAATGATTTATGCAATCCATAATATAAACATTATAAAACAAAAATATATTCACTAGTTTTAACAAAGTAAATAAAATATGGTAAAATATTTTTTTAGGTCTCATAGTTGGGCAAAAGCCTTCCCTTTTTGTTCTCGAAGTCCATTTATGGAGCTTAAATAAATAGTGATGAACCTCACCCCTTGGGTTCAAAGAGTCAACCCTATTGAACTGAACATTGCAACTACATTTCGCTTATCAACATGATTCAGATTTTCTCCCACTCCCTCAATCGGCTTCTACGAAAACAAAAAGGTTTTTCTTTTCTCCCAGAACAACATAAAAAAAAGCAAGTCAACCATTTTGACAATAATCATTTAGAGCTTTATTACAAACCATCTCTCCGCGACATAATAATATTAATTTTCGGTCAGATTTAATCAGTTTTACGACTTGTATTTAACTTCTGGCGTTACTTATCCCCTTATGTTTATAATAACGAGAGGACAGAAGGATGATACACTCTAGATGACGCTACCGGATCTTAATATCCCCAGAATTTACTCGTCGATCAGACGTTAAATTGACTTCATTTAGGATCGTCACTTTTAGTCTGTGTATACTAAAAGTGTACTACTGTAAAAGACCTAAATTTGCCGTTTTCAGTCGAGAAAACTTGTTGAAAAACGTTGGAGGAAGTAATAAAAAAGATTCCTTCCGTTTGTAAGTAATTTTTTTATTAAATATTGTATTGAAAATTGGCACGCCAGGCACAGAGCTATATACCTATACTACTAGATAAATCTAGTAGTATATACAGATCTGTAGATATGTCTTTATCTAGAAACGGGATAAACAGAGACTAGGGCTTGGCGACAAAATAGTGAAGGGTTGCTTGCCGCATCGCCAATTGAGTTGATTCAAATTTTCGCCCATTTTCTCGATCAACTTTTGCGAACTGCCTGGGAAGAGAAGCAGTTGGAATATTACGTTTTCTATTAAAAGTAAATTTTGCTGAAACCGGACAAGTTATTTCACAATAAAAGCTTGACTTCGTTTGTATGGGAAACTCTGATTCTGTCTACGGTAAGAGTCCATACAAACGTAGTCTAAGTTTTATTTTTAAACGACATGTCAGGTTTTGGTAATAATTTGTAACTTTAAAGAATTTGCGTGTATCTATTATATATATATGTATGCGTATATGCAATTTCTTTAAAGTTACACGTTTTCACAGTCAAAATATGAACTTGAAAGAGAATATAGTGTATTATATCATTTTTGACCATCAGTATGGAAAACTTTTACATTTTCTTCCAAGTTCATATTTTGAATGTGAAAACTAATTACATATATCCCTAAATATTCGTATATGCAATTTCTTTAAAGTTAATTTTTTTTACTGAAATCTGACATGTCGTGTCAAAATAAAACGTAGACTACGTTTGTATGGGAAAGTCAAGGGTAAGGGGATTCTTAAGATGTTATCGTCACACGGCCGCATTATTAGGAGTAATCAACCTTAATAAGCATCTTTGAGTATGATAAGGTGGTTCAGATTGGTGATCTGAAGCTGTAGGAGTTTAGGTGTCCTTATCTTTTAGATCACCTCCAATAGTATTAAGGTTCAAGTACTGAATTTACTCTCTTATGGAGGTTGTAACCACAAACAAGTCATTATTTAAAATAAAAAAACCAGACTGCGTGATACAACAGCAGTATGCCCAGCAACCTGGTAACACGCTCGGATAGGCGAGCTCATATTTTGTTTTTTTTCATATCAAAATCTCATTCCAAATTACATTTTAACATATAAGATACATATATTTTGTATTCCTTTATTTTAAATCCTTTATTTCGATACCTCTACTCGATACGGTTTACATACATATCAATCAATCAATCAATCAATTCTTTATTTGCATAGTAAGAGTTCACAAGGTCTTATAACTATATACAGTTCTCCTTACTTACCCTCTCGGGTGTTGCAAAAATAATTACTTAATTATAAATCATTCAATATCATATAATTTGTCACATATAAATTCCTCTATACTATAATAACATTTTTGTACTAATAATTGTTTCAATTTAAATTTAAATAGTCTAGTATTAAGTTCTTTCAAACAGTCAGGTAATTTGTTATATAATTTAGGTCCTAAAATATACACTGTTTTGTCATATGCAGCCATGTTGGAATTATGCTGTGGGTGTATTTGTATTTTGTTTCTACAGGCTCTGGGGTGCCTATTAGTAATCTGTTTGAATTTATCCAAATTTTGTTTTACATATAAACATGCTTCCATAATATATAAACTGTATAAAGTTAATATATTAAGTTTTTTGAAATAAGGAACACAGCTCTCTGTTTGCCTTGCACCAAACATGGCCCTGACACATTTTTTCTGCGTTCTAAAAAGTGGGAGTATATGCACATTGGCAGCATTACCCCAGTGTAATATGCCATATCTTAAAACAGAGGCTACATATGCATGATAAACACATACAGCTGTTTTTTGAGACACTGTGTTTGTTATTGTCCTCAATACATACACATATTTACTTAATTTAGAAATCATTTCATCTATATGTGGCTTCCAGCTTAAACAATGATCAAGGGTAACTCCCAGAAACTTAATTTCTTTGACGAACTCAATAATGTTGTTTTCGTATTTAACTGATACATTACTTGGATTGGTTTGTGGGACGTGAAATTGCATACATTTTGTTTTATTAAGATTTGGTAATAATTTATTCTTATCTAGCCAGTTAATAGTCTCCTTTAGTGCATTATTGCAACTTTTTTCATGGTCATCTGAATTTACGTCACTTATCAGAACAGTGGAGTCATCAGCAAATAAAACCATTTTTTGATTAACGTGTTTCGGCAAATCATTGATGTAAATTAGGAATAGGAGAGGTCCCAAAATACTGCCCTGTGGAACACCATGTTTTACAGTCCTTATATTAGATTTGGCGATTGTTTCTACATTTTCGTCATTTATATAAGTTACGTATGTCACTTGCTTCCGATTTTGAAGATAAGATTTGATAAGATGAAATGCTGGTCCTCTTATGCCATATGTGTGTAATTTATTCAATAGTATAGCATGGCAGACGAAATCGAAAGCTTTTGTCATAATCATGAATAGAGTGGTTATTGGACGCCTATTATTTATACATTCAGTAACTTTCCTTAATAAATCATCTATAGCATTATGAGTAGATTTATTTTACTGGAAACATAAAAAAAATTTAAAGACAATTCGGCGTAAAAAATCTGCCATACTGTTTTTCATTCTTTTATTTTTGATGTACTCAGTGTCACTCTCACAATTAAAACGAATGTAACGACACCTCTCATACTATAATCCAGATTTAAAAATCTGACACCAGTGTATAAATACAAACAAATTAGCCGAGACTTAAATCTCGTATTTTGACGCACAGAAGAGCTCACGCCCACACAATGATCACATCCGATGCATTGACATTATTCCTCATTTACACTTTTACGATCGGCGCGGGAATAGAAGCAGCTGGTACATTGTAAGTTTTTCTTTTCCTGCCAGAATGGCATGGAAGATGGTTTACTCAACGTTAGTTCATAATGTGTTAGCCCTCGAGTTCTTATCTCCTAATACCAAATGACAAATTGACGAAACAGTTACGAAATCCCACAAACTCGAAGGGATCCCGGAAACGGATACGGATTACGGATTCTAACTTGTTTGCTAACTGTATACGTAATTTGGGCCTAAACTAATTCACTTATAGTTCCTGTCTGTTAATATTAGAAATAAAATAGTAGGGGCGAATACTGCAAGTTTAGTTTATAGGTAATTATTTAGTAATCATTTAAAATTTTGCTACTACCAAGCCCTAGATAACCTTTCGAAGTACTTTGTGAACTACTGTTTACAGTTCAAAGTGAGAACGTTAAGCTTCACTACGCACATTTGCAAAAAACGGCCACTTTTCGCAAATGTGCGAAAGTCTAACGTTATCATTATAAACTGTAAACAGTAGTTCACAAAATAGTTTGAAGGGTTATCTAGGACTTGGTAGTAGCAAAATTTTAAATGATGTCTCCGTTTTATTTTAAATAATTTATTTTAAATCGGGGCAACACTGGACCCCGGAAAAATATAAGTACGGCCTTCACATACTAAATACTAAAAAAATCCTGTGGAAATTATTTTCTCATATCAATCCTCTAAAGATATATTTATTTTTCTCAGAAAGAAAATATAAGGATCAACTTAAAATAGCAAATCCCTTCGCAAAAACGTGGGCGTTGCAGCTAAATTACAGTTAAAGGGAGATAGGAGATCATCCCTCTCAACTTTTAACGACGTTGTAATGCCCCATTAATTACTTTCCCGGGTATTGTTTGTAATTAATGGGTTTTTTTATAGCGATAATAGATTTTGTGAGAATTTCAGATTATGGGGTTCGCTCTGATAAAAATAAATCTTGGGGAATTTTGTATGTTTGGTTACATAACTTATATAGATGACAACCTCCGCGACGTAAACGCTACCACTCCGGAGGTTCTGGGTTTGACCCCCAGTCATGGCAAGTTGAAAAATAGCCTATAAATATTTTCCTGGGTCATGTGTACCTACATGTCCGGCCGCAATTTGTATATTTTAACAAGTAATTATTAAAAAAACAAAAAAACCCGACTGCCAACATATAAGTTGTAAATATTTTTGTTATATTTGTATAACATCCTTTAACTTGATGGGTATCAAGTTAAAGGATGTTATACATTTGATAGGCTTTGAATTTTAAAAAAAATTCGAGGACGCATAATTTGGCGCGAAATTCTGCCATTTTGAATTATTAAAATTTTTAATACCCAGTGTTACTCTCCGAATCAGGACAAATCTAACGACACCTCTCAAGCTAAAATCCACCAAGCCGTTTAGGCTGTAGAGCGTGCCAAAGAAATATACATACAAACATACATACATACCTACATACATACATTCACTTGAAAAACATAACCCTTCTTCTGGCGCTTCTTAAAAAGTTTTTACTTTTCAACTGGGATGTGGGTGTAAGTATATACAATGTATTCTGTCGATGTGGGATACGGCTCTCGTGGCGCCAATTCTGTGGGTTTACGACACTGGTACCAGTTACAATGGATTTGAGAGAGTATAGAGTTTATGCTAGTAAATCATACTTCGGAGTCCCCTACCCTAGACTTTTCCATACAAGCGTAGTTCAGATTTTATTTTGAAATGACATTGGCAGTTTGCGGCAGTATTTTTTATATTTCAAAGATTTTGCATATATCTAGGCATATAATTAGTTTTCGACACTCATAAATAAACTTGAAAGAAAATATAAGGTTTTGGAAGTTTTTTTGAAGAGAAGGTGAAAAGAGCCATACTCGAGGTAATCGGAAATAGGCGAGGCAATATGTTGGGACACTTGATACGGCATGATAATTTTATGCGAATTACAATAGAAGGCAAAAGAAGGAGGGGAAGAGGAAAGCCAAGGCACAGCTATATGAAGCAAGTCAAAGAAAAGGTAATAGCAGTGTCGTATCAAGATGCCAAGAGGTTGGCGGAAGATAGAAAAGAATGGAAGATACTTCACCGACAAGAGCGTCGCTCTTAATTTTTGATGATGATAAAATTTTCCATACTGATGGTCAAATATGATATAATGCACTATATTCTCTGTCAAGTATATGTATATATTGACAGTGAAATCCAGTTATATTCCTAGATATTCAATTTCTTTAAAATTTCTTCTGCAGTTTCTTCTGAAATCTGACATGTCGTTTCGAAGTAAAAGCAAGACTACGTTTGTAAGGGAAAGTCTGATTCTGTCTCGGGTAAGGGGACAATCAACAATCAATTTTTACCCAAAAATTATCCACTCACAGATGCAAAAACACAACTTTTGAGACAGGTTTGAAATAATATTGAATACGAGTAATGTCCTATTTATTACACGCTTACGTCTTTTTACGCCCTGTGCTAAATGTAGCACAAAGAAAGCTTCCTCTACTAAAATAACTCATCATGTTTCCTTTGCCATCGCCCTATTGGTAATAAAAATCAGGTGTCCCATGACATAAAACCTGATACATCACACAATCTATAAAATGGCCAATTCAGGAGAGTGTCGAGATAAAAAATAGGCTAATTTCAGAAAGTCTGGAAGAACCCAAGTTATCGCTATTTTATAACATATTTATCGATATATATTATAATATCGTTTTATCACAATAATGTGAAATTGCTAAATGCTTAGATTAATTTAGGCGCCCTTTTCATTGGAGTTTCTTCCATTAGTAAGATAAGTAGGTAACAAACACTCTTTATTTCACTAAAAACACATATAAATAATATTTAAAAATAGTTTGGAAAATCCAAAAGTGCACGCATCATAATCTCATTTTTCACAATTAAATTGATTTTGATTGTTTTATTGCTAACTTAAAACGAAGAAAAGTATGACACATACTTTTCTTCGGCTTTAACGCACGACTGGAGATTATTTTTAACTTTTATTTTTAACTTCCCGCTGAGAAAGATATAGCGGGCACTGTGAAGGAGGACCCATTGCAAACCTCTTTGCCTACACCCCGACGATCTAAGCGTGCGCGAAGAGCAGCTCAAGTTCTGTCACCCTGATTTGTTTTTGACGGTAAGATTTTGGTTTGTAACAAAATGGCGAACACACGCGCGACGATTTGAATTTTTTTGCTGCTCGCTATAACTAAACTACATTGAATTAGACCGTGATCTTCGAAAGGACTTAGATTTGGATAATACTGAAGCGAATAAAAAAAAATGGACTTGATCAGATAAGTTTTTCGGGAGTTATCGTGACCACGCCAGTTTCCATACATACAGACACACGGACGTCCACAAAATGATTTTATTAAACATTGTTTATATTTATTTAAAAGGCAAAATGTCTTTTAAAAATGTCATAAGTGTTGAAACTAGTGTTTTTCCTTGACATTTATGTGTAAATATTATTGTACAAGTGCGATAGAAAATAAATAGAGACACATTTAGTTAAAAAATCACTTGATTTTTGTAAGGCGAGGGTAGAGCACTACCTCATGCGCTTCGTTTATGAGGCGTGCAATATGTGCAGTATAGGTATACAATAGGCGGCTTTATTTCTATCTCTTACAGGCTACCTTTGGATGACAGGAAATATGAAAAATTGTTTTTAACTTCCCATACGAACTTGGTCAACTTGTATGTTATATTTGTTCCTTGGCGAAAGATGTTCAGTATCATGGACCCATGAACAAAATTACTGAAACTATTTTAAGGGTGGATCTTGGAAAGTTTCAGTAATTACATCCTGTATAGTCTCATTTCAAAACATTTTCTATTATCCAAACATTTTGTAAGTCTTTGAAGTTGATTATTATTTATCGACGTGTCTGTGTTTGACACCTGATATCACTCTTAATGGATTCTTTGAAGCTCGTCTGATGTCTTTAGAATGTGTTGGCATCGTAAATAAAAATAAATAATAAAAAAGCGGCCAAGTGCGAGTCGGACTCGCCCATGAAAGGTTCCGAAGCGGCAAGTAACATAATATAAAAGTTCTAAAGGTAAATTGCGGTTTACAAAAAAAAACACTACTTACTAGATCTCGTTGAAACCAAATTTCGGGTTTTTGTATGGTATTGTACATTCTTTATTTTTTTTAGATTTATCATTCTCCTATTTAAGAAGTTACGGGGGGGGGGACACATATTTTACCACTTTGGAAGTTTCTCTCGCGCAAACTATATATTCAGTTTAGAAAAAAATTATATAAGAAACCTCAATATAAATTTTTAAGACCTATCCATAGATACCCCACAGGTATAGGTTTGATAAAAAAAATTGAGTTTCAGTTCTAAGTATGGGGAACCCCCAAAATTTACTGTTCTTTTTCTATTTTTGTGTGAAAATCTTAATGCGGTTCACATAATACATCTACTTACCAAGTTTCAACAGTATAGTTCTTATAGTTTCGGAAAAAAGTGGCTCTGACTAACGGACGAGCAGACAGACAGACAGATATGACGAATTCATAAGGGTTCCGTTTTTTGCCATTTGGCTACGAAACCCTAAAAACACAAATGAACCTAAACACAATACGGTTTCAAAGAAGTTTTCTCCCACGTTTTTTCCACGGGTCAGTAGTCCCAAAGGCTACATTTAGCTTAATAAAGTGATGGGTTGCTAGCCACATAGATAAATAAAAATATAGGCACAAATCACACAGCTTGAGCTAGCCTCAAAATAAGTTTTGCACGCCTCATAAGCGAAGCGCATGAGGTAGTGCTCTACTCTCGCCTTACAAAAATCAAGTGATTTTTTTAACTAAATGTGTCTCTATTTATTTTCTATCGCACTTATACCATAATATTTACACATAAATGTCAAGGAAAAACACTAGTTTCAACACTTATGACATTTTTAAAAGACATTTTGCCTTTTAAATAAATAAAAACAATGTTTAATAAAATCATTTTGTGGACGTCCGTGTGTCTGTATGTATGGAAACTGGCGTGGTCACGATAACTCCCGAAAAACTTATCTGATCAAGTCCATTTTTTTTTATACGCTTCAGTATTATCCAAAACTAAGTCCTTTCAAAGATCACGGTCTAATTCAATGTAGTTTAATCGTAATTTCAATTTAATTGTGAAAAATTAGATTATGAGGCGTGCACTTTTGGATTTTCCAAACTTATTTTAAACTTGTATTATGTTATGTGATACTTACTCAACGGTATCATGATAAATACATATAAACACCCAAGACACAGAATACATAAGAGTACAAAACAATTTTAAAAAGGTCGTTTTTCAATTTGACCTGGCTGGGGATCGAACGCAGAACCTCCGGAGTAGCGGAGTAGCGTGTAACCATTACGCCACGGAGGTTGTCATATCACCAATCCCCTAGTTTCCAACAAGACTGTATGAAATATCAAACCGTAACGTCATGAAGCGGTATAAGAACATCCGTGTCAAGCGAGAGGATCTCCATGTGGATGGCACCGTTTTTAAGGGAGTAGCGAAGTTTAAATACCTAGGATGCACTATTACGGACACAAACACGAGAGAAGACGAGATTAACATCCGCATCCAAAATGCCCTTCGATGCAGTGCAGCCCTACATAAGGTGTTAACGTCCAAACTTCTCAGCAGAAGCACAAAAATACGGATCTATAAGACGATCATCCGTCCTATACTATTGTATGGGTGAGGCGTGGACGCTAACATTAAAAGAGGAAAGAAGGCTTCTCGTAGCGGAAAGAAAGATACTTCGCAAGATCCTGGGACCAGTGAGAGGAGAGGATGGTGTATGGAGGATTAGGAGCAATGCCGAAATACAAGATCTAGTGGACGAGCCTAACATTATGGGCGAAGCTAAAGCGCACCGCCTTCGATGGCTCGGACACGTCGAAAGAATGGAGGAGGATCGGGGAGTGAAGAGAGCATACCAGGGCCGGCCGATAGGTCGCAGGCCGGTGGGCCGTCCCAGGTATCGCTGGAGCGACGTGGTGATGGCGGACCTGCGCGAGCTGCAAGTTGGGGACAACTGGCGAGAGCTAGCGCGGGACCGGGAGCGCTGGCGTGCTCTTGTGCTGGAGGCCAAGACTCACTTTGGGTCGCTGAGCCAGGATAGTAAGTAACGTCATAGACGCATTTAACAGTGTGGTTCCGGGTTAGAATAGGACCACTCCATCTCTTCTTATGGATGTCGTAAGAGGCGACCAAAGGACTAAGCTCAAACATCTCGTGCTATACTTGCATTCTTAAGGGGGGTTAACGTCGGGCGGCCGCCGGTTGTAAAACTTTTCGCACAAATAAGTTCCCAAAGAGGGTTGACGTCAGGCAGGCGGCCAGTCGTAAAACTATAGCCAAATCATTTTAACTGTTCCGGCTATTTCTTCTCCTTCGCTCTTCGGTGACCATTGTCATGCATGTTATGTTTGGAGAAGAAAAAGAGGGAAAGCGCATCCCGGGCTCCGAAGCAGCACAGCTGAGATGCAACCGGGAACGCGCTTAGACGAAGAAGAATATCAAACCGTAACGTTATAGCTTCTTGGAGTCAAATAGCGCTCTTAATATTAGTTCAAAGTGGATACGATCAAGTGACATTATTTTGTGGCGTTTTAATCTCTTAATTTATTTTTAATACCTCCATGATTTAGCTGTATCGCCTATTAAGGTCGTACTTAAATTTTCCGGGGTCCAGTGCTGCCCCCATTTAAAATAAATCATTTTAAAGAAAACGGAGACATTATTTAAAATTTTGCTACTACCAAGTCCTAGATAACCTTTCAAAGTATTTTATGAACTACTGTTTACAGTTTAACGTAACTACGCACATTTGCGAAAAACGGCCACTTTTGGCAAATGTGCGTAGTAAAGCTTAACGTTCTAATTATAAACTGTAAATAGTAGTTCATAAAATAGTTTGAAGGGTTATCTAGGACTTGGTAGTAGCAAAATTTTGAATAATGTCTCCGTTTTTTTTGAAATGATTTATTTTAAATGGGGGCAGCACTGGACCCCGGAAAATTTAGGTACGGCCTAAACATCATTTGCATTTTCTCTACTCCCTGAATCGGCTTTTACGATCTGCATGGAAGAAGAAGCAGCTGGTACATTCAGGAGAGAGCACTTATTAAAACACGAAGAAATTTCAAGTTGAAAACTCCAAAAATTGACTTCTGTCTAAGTCGATCCTTCGGTAACAAAATATTATTTTTCACGATATCGCGGCCAAAGTTTTAAGGCTTTCTTGAGCACTTTCGGACTTCCAACTGCGTCGGTTTAGAGCTTCTAATTTATAATCGAGGTCGCTGTAAGTAAGATAAACTTTTTCGTAAGTACTTAGTTTCGTTACCTACGAAACTAAGTAGCTAGGAAAAAGTTTCTAAAGAGTAATTTTAACTTAAGGCCATACCTAAATTTTCCGGAGTCCAGTGCTGCCGCCATTCAAAATAAATCATTTCAAAGAAAACGGAGACATCATTTAAAATTTTGCAACTAGATAACCCTTCAAAGTATTTTATGACCTACTGTTAATAGTTTAAAGTGAGAACGTTAAGCTTTACTACGCACATTTGCGAAAAACGGCCACTTTTGGCAAATAACTAACAAGTAAAGCTTAACGTTCTCATTATAAACTGTAAACACTTGTTCATAAAATACTTTGAAGGATTACCTAGGACTTGATAGTTGCAAAATTTTAAATGATGTCTCCGTTTCCTTTGAAATGATTTATTTTAAATGGGGGCAGCACTGGACCCCGGAAAATTCAGGTACGGCATTAACTTGGCTTGCTCATTCAAATACATCGTGTTAAGACGATACACGGTGTCCAGTGCTGCCCTCATTTGAAATAAATTATTTGTAAGGAAACGGAGATATCATTTAAAATTTTGAGCTAGTAAAACCTAGATAACCCTTCAAACTATTTTATTAACCACTGTTTACAATTTAAAGTAAGAACTTTAAGCTATAGCTATATTATAGTTTGCATTATTGCCAAAAGTGGCCTTTTTTCACAAAAATGCAAACTAAAGCGGCGGCGTGCGAAACCACTCGACTCCAGCGAAACTTAGATGCAAATTTGTATCTTAATAATAGAAAAATAGAGATGAATATACTCTAAGCGAAAAACATGACGCAAAACGACGCTTAGATTCTGCGCCAGTGTGAGTTGAGCCTAACTGCTTACTGTTTTATCAACACTCAAAAACGTCTCTGTCTACTGGAAGTCTATAAAAATGTCCTAACTTTTAATAGTAGCATTAAGAGGTCGGCTGGAATAGCCCATTAGGAGCGCAATAAAATAGAACAGCGATGACTGTGTCGAAAAGTTTTTATATAAAATCCTCTGGTTTGTTTTTCTTGTGCGGGAGTTATAAAAATGTGTAAACAGAATTTCGAGTAGCCATGTCGTAACTGAATTCTGATTGCCTCCGTGGTCCAGTGTTCAAGACGTTTGCCTTGTGACCTGGATGTCGTGGGTTCAAATCCCACTGGGAAGCATACTTTGTAAAAAGTCGTTTCTAGTCTGGTTAGGATGTTGCAAGCTTGAATCACCTGTTTATCCGAAAAGAAAGATGATTCCGTGCTTCGGAAGGCACGTGAAGCTGTTGGTCTTGAACGCCATCTAGCGTTTGATTAATAATAATAAATATATAAGGACAAATCACACGGATTGACCTAGCCCCAAAGTAAATTTTTAAACTAGTGCTATGGGATACTAACTCAACGATAGTATATTTTATAATAGTTTGGAAAATCCAAAAGTGCACGCCTCATAATCTAATTTTTCACAATTAAATTGATTTTTTATAAATTATAATTAAACGACAGTACTTAGAACGCTAATATTAACTAGGAATCAGCACAGTGTAATACTTTATATATTAAAAACAAAAGTATTCCGGTAAGATGAATTTTTCGACCAATTTCTCTGCCACATACATGGTCACATAAACACAGACTCACGGACGTCCAAGAATGATTAGTTTTAATGTTATTATTTATTATATTAAACAAATTAATTGTTTATAAAATGTACCATATGTGCTAGACAGATTATTTAACTTCATATTAGTGCACTCATATTATCCTGTAAGTGTTATATTAAAAAAAAAAAGTCATTTAAGTTTCGAAAGACTGGGTTTTTTGACATGTCGAGAGTAGAGCACTACCTCAACGCTCCGCTTATGAGGCGTGCAATAAATAATATTTATTGGAATATATATAATATTTCCAACTTGCCCTGGCTGGCGATCGAACCCAGAACCTCCGGATTGGTGGACTGGCGTGTTGACCATTACACCACGGAGGTCCTCGTCGTTGATTAAACCTATCCTAGTAATGATTCTGGTCTACCTTTTGGGTTGCGGAGGTCAGACGGCAGTCGTTCTGTGTAAATACCAGTCCTCGTTGAATCACCTAGGTAGGGTAACGAGCCCCTGGCTCTGAAGCGCTACCGTTGAGGATGCAACTGAGAATACGCTCGGATAATGATGACGATGTAAGTGAATTTAGTATTACCACAGAATAAGAACCAGTACTGGTATGAGTCGTACGTAGTATATTATTTCTCTGTGATATTACAGTCGCAACAAATTATAAAGACTATAAAAATGGTGCTACAAAAAAAAATGCGGTCAAAGGGGCATGTCGTTTTTTACAAGCTTTTAAGGCCGTACCTAAATTTTCCGGGGTCCAGTGCTGCCCCCATTTAAAATAAATCATTCCAAAGAAAACGGAGCTATCGTTTAAAATTTTGCTACTATCAAGCCCTAGATAACCTTTAAAAGTATTTTATGAACTACTGTTTACAGTTTAAAGTGAGAACGTTAAGCTTTACTACGCACATATGCGAAAAACGGCCACTTTTGGCAAATGTGCGTAGTAAAGCTTAACGTTCTCATTATAAACTGTAAACAGTAGTTCACAAAATAGTTTGAAGGGTTATCTAAGACTTGGTAGTAGCAAAATTTCAAATGATGTCTCCGTTTTTTTTGAAAATGATTTATTATAAATTGAGGCAGCACTGGACCCCGGAAAATTCAGGTACGGCCTTAAGTATTTAGTTTCAAAAAATTGGCCGTGTGGTTTCTGACCTAGAATAGGACCACTAAATCTCTTCCTGTGGATGTCGCAAGAGGCGACTTAAGGACAAAGCATAAACATCTCGTGCTGCATTCCCAAGGAGGATTAACGTCGAGCGGCGGCCGGTTTTAAAACTTTACGCACAGATGCATTCCCAAAGATGGTTTACGCCAGGCAGGCGGCCGTTTATAAAACTACAGCCAAATCGTGGCTATTTATTCTCGATTTCGCTTGGTCTTCGGCATCTTTGGGTGACAAATGGCATGCATTGACATATTTGGAAAAGAAAAAGCAGGAAAGCGCAACCTGAGCTCCGTAGCAACACAACTGATGATGCAAACGGGAACGCGGTAAGATATCAAGAAGAATCAATAAATACAAATGTTTATTTTCACTAAACAAAAGGCAGGGATCCGTAGCTATATGGCAAAAAACGGAACCCTTATGGATTCATCATGTCTGTCTGTCCGTCCGTATGTCACAGTCACTTTTTTCCGAAACTATAAGAATTATACTGCTGAAACTTAGTAAATAGATGTATTCTGTGAACCGCATTAAGATTTTCACACAAAAATAGAAAAAAAAAAAAAAAATTTTGGGGGTTCCCCATACTTAGAACTAAAACTCAAATTTTTATTTCATCAAACCCTTACGTTTGGGATATCTATGGATAGGTCTTCAAAAATGATATTGACGTTTCAATATCATTCTTTTCTAAACTAAATAGTTTGCGCGAGAGACACTTATAAAGTGTGTGTGTGTGAGATTATGTATTACTATGACCACTATAACAACAAATACTAAAAATAAGATAAAGTTAATAATTAAAGGGGGTCGTCATACAAGAAACGTGTTTCTTCAAAGTTTTAAAACATTGTACGGTGGTACGGAACTCTTCATGTACGAGTCCGACTCGCACTTGGCCGCTTTTTTTTTATCTTTCTTAGTTCAGAACACGGGCACTAATATTGTATTCTGAGACACGGGTTCAGAATTCCTCCGAAGGATATAATATTTTTTCCTTGTTAAAATTATTATTACCAGCCAGTATTTTAATTGACTGCAAAAAGGTCGCAAGTTTTTTTCTTTTAACAATTTGTACAAAGGCTATGAAATTAATTTTGTTGTTTTGTTTTTGTAGGAAAATATTGGAGTTTTTAATAATCAATTAGTGGTTGGAAAACGTAATAAATTTTAAACTTTATTTGCCAGTGCGGTAATCTTGTTAAAAGGGCATGCTTGAATTTTCTGCGGTCCAGTGCTGCCTCCATTTAAAATAAATAATTTAAAAGGAAACGGAGATATAATTTAAAATATCCCGATAATATACCCGATATATCTATCGCCGTAGTGAAAGTTACAGCAGACGATGTGGGGGCAGCTCTTAACTCGTTTTATAGCGGTTCTGCGGCTGGCCTGGACGGAGTTTGACCTGTTCATTTGAAGGAACTCACATCCAAATCTGCTGGTGACAATGGGCAACGCTTGTTGGAGAGCCTAGCGGGACTTTGCAACTTTATGTTAAGTGGTCAGGTAAATCCAGAGGTGTGTCTTGTCTTACTTTTTTGGCTTCGGTTCATGGTGTTGCGGATCTTGTCACTGTAATTCTCTCACCCAATGGTGACAGAGTAAGTAGACCGTATGTGACCGAGGCAGAATTTTCAATGTAAGATCGAAAAAAATAAAAGGAGGTTCACTAATACTTGGGCAGGTAAACAGAAAAAAAGAAGATATACCCATGTGTAAAAATATGTATAAGAGTGAAGTTTTTGAAATAAGTGGTGTCAGAGATATTGAAACTAATCTCAATCTATTTTGTGTTTATAGAAATCCTACTAAGAGGAATTTTGATGATTTTATGTATAGCTTAGAAAAACTTTTGGACTCCAATTTTGACAAGAAGTGTATAATTTGCGGGGACTTCAATGTTGATTTACTTGTAGATGACAATAAAAAAAAGAGTTTTTGAATCTGTTAACGAGGTATAATTTCAGAGCGCTTATACAAGACGAGTACACCTTTTCTCGTGGTTTTTCTTGTATTGACAACTTCCTAACGAACCTACCAGAAGACCATGTTATGAGTACAAAAGTGGATCATAACAATTTAGCTGACGGCCATGCGGGTATTTTTTGTAATCTCGCGCTAGACATAAATAGCCAATACAGAGGTAGTGCACAATATTGTTACATCAATAGAAGAATTTTTAATGACAAGAATAATAATTTTTTTCGAAAGAAAATTATACAGTGTGACTGGAACAAAATGGGAATAAATGGGTTCTTAAAAAGATTTACGGAAATTTATAATTCATGTTTTAAAAAGAAAAAAATAAAGGTTAATCGTATGAAAAAAGAGCATCTTGGACCACAGCAGGTATTAAGGTCGCTAGTAAAATGAAGCGATTTTTGTGTAATTCTAACAAAACTGAGTGTCACTTGTCTGTACAAAAATACAGATCAAATTATATTAGGATTTATAGAAGGGTATTAAAACATGCAAAAAAAATTGCTGTTAAAGCAGAAATTGACACAGAAAAAAATTTGACTAAGGGTATCTGGAAAATTATTAACAAACACAGAGGAAAGAGGAGTAAAAATATGAAAAGAGATATCATTCTCCAAACAGATGGTAAAACAATTCATAACCAACAAGAAGTGGCTGATATATTGTGTAATCACTTCATTAAACAATCTGAAGTACCCACTGTAACCAGGAATCCTATACACATGTTAAAGGCAAATGTTGGAAAAATCCAAAATGACATGCAGTGGGCAATGATCACACCACAAGAAATCAAAAAGATACTCAAATCAATGGATTCCAAGAAATCATGTGGCTATGATGAAATACCAACTAAAGTAATAAAAGATAACATTGACATCCTATTAATACCTTTGACTCATTTTTTCAACATGTGTGTAACACAAAATACTTTCCCTGACCAAATTAAAATTGCTAGAGTAGTTCCTATACATAAAAAAGGTTCCAGAAATGATCCCAAAAACTTTAGACCAATTTCACTCCTATCAATATTTTCAAAAATTTTTGGTATGATCATAAAAACGCGGCTTGTGGAACATCTAGAAGATAACGGTGTTTTAGAAGATCAACAGTATGGATACCGTAAAAATATTGGAACAAGGGAGGCTATAGATGCTTTAATAGATGAAATCGTAAAAAAGATAAATGAAAAAAAGAAAGTGGCTTGTCTCTTTCTTGACCTTAGCTCTGCATTCGATTTAGTTGACCACAACATCTTATTACAAAAGCTAGAGTACTATGGGGTACGTGGTAATATACTTTTATTATTTAAATCCTATTTAGAAGGTAGAAAACAGTTTGTTGAACTAAATACGGTAGAAAACGATACTGAACACGTGGTCAAATCCAAACTACTTTCAATTAAAAAGGGAGTACCGCAGGGATCTATTTTAGGACCTATACTGTTTCTTATATTTACTAATGACCTGGTTAAACATATCTTAAACGTACACAATGACACAAAATTAATATTATACGCGGATGATACGAATGCCGTAGTTTCTGATAATAACATAGAAAATTTAGAACATAAAATTAATACATTATTAAGTGCATTTAATGACTGGTTTGTTGCCAATAAACTTAAACTAAATCACAACAAAACTAAGGTCATACTTTTAAAAACGACGGCTAAAAATTCAGATACACTGGACATCAATCTAAATGGAGATAAAGTCAACATTGTTCGAGACACTCAATTTCTAGGATTACATATTGATGAATTTTTGAATTGGAAGAAAGAACTGGGATCACTAGAGAAGTCTATCTCGTCGGCTTGCTATGCTATCAGGACATTAAGGAACGAAATATCGTTGATACATCTAAAAAAAGTCTACCATGCCCTAGTGGAGTCAAAGCTACGATATAGCATTAAACTATGGGGAAACAGCTATCTTTACAATCAAGACCGAGCTTTTGTGATACAGAAGAGCGCCATACGTGCAATGGTAGGAATCCCACCGTGGGAGTCTTGTAAAAAATATTTTACCACTCTGGGCATACTAACTGTTCCAAATCTGTACTTATTTGTTCTTTTAACGGATCTGAAAAAACGATTACCGGCAATAGAGACAAGTGAAATAAGGCAAGCACGCGAAGAGACTCGCAGGAAGGCTCTTAAACACAACTTAATGCCGAATTTAAAAATAATGGAACACAATGTGCAATATTTGGCTTTCAAAGCTTATAACAAATTGCCCAACGAGATCAAAAAGGTAGAAAGTCTTAAGCTCTTTAAACAGAAATTGAAGGCGTTCTTGTTGAAAAAAAACTATTACTCTGTTAAGGAATATTTTATGTGATCCTCATTTTATACATTTTTTTGAAAAATTATTATTATTGTTGACATGTATTTATTAATTAATTGATGATTTAACGTAAATTTTAATATATTGACTAGTGAAATTTTTCTAATATTATCGTATGGACTTAAATTTATATTATGACATATATCAGACACAATGTAAAAATTGTTTGTGATTAAATGAATGAATGAAAGAATCTGCCTGGATGGCTGGCAACTCCGGCGCGTCGTGTACCGTTGCCCTTCACGTTCAGCGGGAATGGGATGATATTGGTGTCAAAAATGCCCATCAATCTTCACTGGACAATACTTCGGGGGCGGATACGGCGAGAATTGAGCAGTGTCACAGGTAGAATCGGGAGCGTGGTTGCAGGCTCTTCCATCGCCTTATCTAGGCACCTTTTTGGACGATGACTTCTTGCGGATAGCCGTGGCGCTCCGCCTGGGCTGCAGAGTGTGTGAGCCGCATATATGCATCTGCGGATCCATGGTGGAAGCCGACGGTTATCATGCATTGAGTTGTCGTCGCTGCACAGGGAGGTTTCTGCGTCACCACGCACTAAATGACATCGTTCGTCGAGCCTTTGTCTCGGCTAATGTTCCCTGCGTGCTATAGCCCCCAGGGCTTAGTCGATCGGACGGCAAGAGGCCTGATGGTTTGGCTCTTGTCCCTTGGAAACATGGCAGGTGTCTGGTATGGGACGCTACGTGTGTTAGCACAGTGGCAGCCAGTCATCTGGGACGCACTATTATCGCAGCAGCAGCAGCTGCTGAGGATGCAGCCGAAAAGAAGCGGGTGAAGTATGCGGTTATGGGACAGCACTACAGTTTCATTCCCATAGCCGTAGAAACCATAGGATGTTGGGGTACAGACGCCAAGCGTCTAATCCGGGAGTTAGGGCACAGAATAAGGGAAAAGAATGGTGACTCCCGCTCAGGCTCATTTCTGATGCAAAGGTTGGCCATGCCATTCAGCGCGGTAACGCAGCTTGTATATTGGGCACCTTTGCAGCAGAAATGTTAAGGAATGGGTTAGACATATAGTGCGGATTGTATTTTTTAATTGTATTATTATTATTATTTTTAAATATTATTATATAAAGTTAAAATGTAATTTAGATATATTTCCGAGAATTGTAATCTTAAAAATTTAAGCGATTTAAAATACTTATGACCCTAACTTAAAATTGTGTAGAGAATAAATTAAATACAACATTTAAAATTTTGTCTTTGTGAAGCCCTAGATAACCTTTCAAATTATTTTATGAACTACTGTTTACAGTTTAAAGTGAGAACGTTAAGCTTTTCTACGCGCTTTTGCGGAAAACGGCCATTTATAGAAAAAGCGCGTAGAAATACACACAATAAATAAGTTAGAGAAAATATACATAAATAAAACAAGTTATATCATCCAAACAGCTCCACATAGATCGAGAGCTGGCACCAATTTTTGGGTAGGTATTTGAGGCAAGTTGAAAACTTGTCACATACCTCTTCTATTATACCCCAACACGGAACTGCAGACCTGGCTGGTGAGTAGCGGGGCTAAACCATTTTGATTTATTTAGATTGACCTGGCAGGTAGAAAGTCCCATTAAAATGACCTGTCTTTTAGAGAATCTTATTTTTTTGTTATAACTTATAAGTAATACCCTATTCAAATTTCAAGTTGACTCAAATACCTTTTTTATATTTTTTTGAAAAATACTTTTGCACGCACCTGGCAATATCAAAGAACCTACTAAATCGTCTGGCTTATTGATTTTTTTATTCTTTAAACATTAAACTACAACATAATATAAAAATGCATATTGCCTCAAATATCTATTTTGAAAAAAAACTTTAAAAATTTATAGGTTGCTTTAACCCCGCTATTCACCAGCCAAGTCTGCAGTTCCGTGTTAGGGTATAATAGGAGTATGTGATAAGTTTTCAACTTATATATACCTACCCAAAAATTCGTGCCAGCTCTCGGACCAACAGTAGGTAGGTACAATTTGACTAAGAACTTAATAAGTTGCAAGCTACGCACTTAGCATCTCAACTCTGTTATAAATGTCTTCGAGTTAGTCAGTTAGCGCAATTAAAGTGAGAAATAACGCCCACTCTGTATAAATTATCATAACAGAGACAGAATCTGTCTCAGCCTTGTCAAGGCCGAGTAAGGTAGACAGGAAATCGATATTATTTAAGTACGTAGGAGTATGTGAAAGTAGGCGAGTACATATACAGGTTGTAACAAAATATACTGAAACTATTTTAAAGGTAAATTCAATCCATGATACTGTACAACTTTCCCCAAGAAACATATATCTCGAATCGGCTGATTGGACAATTTGTATAGGTCAATTTTTTTTAAAATATTTCGATATAATGCTCCTTCGGGATAGTCTTTCAGTAACATGGACTGAATTCCCCCTTAAAATAGTTTTAGTATATTTTTCAGCGTCTCCCGCAATTTGGCGTCCCCGCACCTCTCCCCCGTTCTATGTGCCCCTTATTGCGCTCTAAAACAGGGTTAGTTGCTAGCCGCACGCAATTCGCGACGTGTCTTGAGAACTGTCAACCAATAGTAACCATCATGGTGAGAAGATGCGCATATAATAATTGTTTATCCACCGAATACAATTAAGAACGTATACCTATTTCATAGATTTCCGAGTGATGAAAACAGGTAAGCAAAGCAACAATATAATTTCACGTTACTACATATAAAACAGAATATTTGTTACGTCATAGAGTTCTCCCGCAAATCTCCCCGTATAAATATATATAAATATATAGGGACAAATCACACTGATTAAGCTAGCCCCAAAGTAAGTTTTAAACTTGTGTTATTGGATACTAACTCAAAGATACTATATTTTTATGATAAATACATATATAGATAAACACCCACGACCCAGGACAATATAATTGTAAATATGTCGAACCAGTTAGTAGGTAAGTATTAAATTAATTCTGCGGTGCGACTGCGCGACCATTGACGTGTGTACAGATATATTGTTTCGTTTGTAGTAGTAGTAGGTATACACGCTGTCTTTTTAACCACCAGCAAAATTTTTGGAGCAATCCAGTCCATGATACTGAACTACTTTCCATAAAAACAATAAACGAAAAACTAAAATAAAAATTCGCCTTCCAATACTAATCAGCGCTCAGACAAACGGATTTTGTATGGAAGGACAAACATTTTTTATCGATTTTTAATAACTTTTTTATGGAAAGTAGCTCAGTATCATGGACTGAACTTGCTCCAAAAATTTGGCTGGTGTTTAAAAAGTCACCCTGTATATAACGTCTAACAGAATATACTGAAACTATTTTAAGGGTGAATTCAGTCCATGATACTGAACAACTTTTCCCAAGGAACATATATCGAAATATGAAAAATATTTTTTGGCTTTTCATACAAACTCGGATCAGCTGATCGGTCAACTTGTATTGGAGGTCAAAAATTATTATTCATATTTCGATATGTGTTCCTTGGGAAAAGTTGTTCAGTATCATGGACTGAATTCACCCTTAAAATAGTTTCAGTATATTTTGTTAGACCCTGTATATTACTCTGACTCTAGCTCCAGGAAGTGTCATACCTGTGGGTAAGGTATGTATTATTCTATTATGGTCTGGATGAAAATAAAATAAAATAGGAATATACCAGCTGCTTCTCTTTCCGTGTAGATTGTAAAAGCTGATCGAGGGAGTTGGCATACATACATATATACTACTATCACGTCTTTATCTCTGATGGGGCAGACAGGAGCATTTTGTCTTGCGTCTTGCTGCTCTAAGCAAGCTCTCCACCGATAAAAACGCGGCTCTCAAGAAGAGTAAAAACAAAGCTATAAGGTATTTACTCTCGCCAAGTTTAAAATGATGAAACTTTTGAGCTTTTATCAGTACTTTGTACAGGTAAGTCATAAAAACTTAGGCAGAGAGGTAACTTTCAAAATTACATACCAGTCGTTAACACCTGTAATGAAATACTGTGGCATTCGTAATTTTAGAATGGGAGTAAAAATATCACCAGAGTCATTACGGTTTTATATTTTCATTTTGACCTCTTGATATTGCTTGGAAGAAACACTTACCTTCCCCGTGGATGCCCAGCCACTCCGTAGGTACCATCGCGACAAGATGGGAATCCGGGCGGGGGGGAAACACTTCCACGCCTGGAGCAACAGCTCTAACGACTCCACTCCACTGAGAGAGCAAACAAACTGAAAAGCATCGATCTACACAATGTATAAAACTTAAACTCTGTAAAATTTATCCTGTACTTGTTTATTTTACTTCATTAACATTATGATATAATTTAAAAAACCACGAAAAAAGGAAAGTAAAGTTTAACCCTAAGGCTCAATTCGGAGAATTTAAAAACTCCTCTGTGAATATCCTAAAATTCGCCTTAATTCCCATGCGATGTAAATTGAGCCTTATAAAGAAAATATCCCCACAAGTTCCTGAAGTTATCTTGCTGACAGTAATTTATTCTGAAAATGGTCAATGCAAACTGAACCAGTTGTTTGTGTAAGTTCAGTCTTGTAAAAGCGGTTCTGAGGATAGTTCTGGCGTTCATTTTCCTGCTTAATTGAGGAGCCGAGCAAAGTTTGCTGGCAATCCGGCGTTTACGAGTATATGCAATCGTTCACTTTGCTCGCTTATTCTAAATTTGAGTAAGTTGTCCTATTTTGTTTCTGATTGAGAATAAATTGTCACAAAATAATGTCACTTGCCAATATTTATATCCATTTTGACCGGAATTTTGGATTTAGGCTCAATTTACATTACCGTGAAATGGAAGCGAATTTTTAGAACTACAAACCATATTGAACCTTATGTTATTCGAGTTATTCCGTGGAAAACGTGGATTCTTTCTTCATTGTCTAATTTGAACTGTATTCTCCTAGATTATAGAAGTCATTATACTCTGTGAATTTCTCAAAATTTGCCTCGCGGCATGTAAATAGATTCTAACAGGCTTCATGTCATGTCAGATGCCACTGGGCAGCTTGAAAACTGCACCAGTTTCGGTCACTTATACATACGAAAAACCGGCCAAGTGCGAGTTAAACTCGCGTGGAGAGGGTTCCGTACAATTGATTGAATTATTATAGGTTTTTCTGTAATCTAGAAGCAATGAACTATTTTATATTTTTTTAAAAATTTTAGGTTCATGATTGATCCTATAAGGGTTCCGTTTTTTCATTTTTTGTACGGATCCCTAAAAACAAACATTTCTAGATGAAAAACAGGAAATGTCCTCTCAAATAAAAACAAAATGGCCTCTCATTTCAAGCCGCTGCAAGTGGGGCCGCACAATAAACAATCAACACATAAATCCAGCGCCACACTTACTTCTGTTAGAATCGACGTCGTTTCTACTTTGCTATCGGATTGTGTAAGTGGAGGTAGTATAGGAGCTAGGAGCCAGTATTTTATTTGATTTGGAAATTTTCATTACAGGAATCACCTGTTAAAATGTTCAAAATCTACGTTACACTTTTTGTTTCCGTGTAAGTGATACAATTTGTTAGACCTAACCACAATTTTTTAATTGGTAGCACATACTTACTTGTCCACAAAAACACGGCGTATGAAGAAATTGTGTAGGTATAATGAACGGCCTTTTTTTAAGTACGAAATCGTGATAAAAAGTATTAATGTTTTAATACAGGTTGTTACCTGTATTAAAACATTAATACTTTAAGCTACGAGTTACGAGTGTTATGCCAAAAATTCGAAGCCATTTAGCTTTTTTAACGCGTAACAAACGTCACAAACATGCAAAAAACTGACGGCGTAATCATTTTGCTTTAATATATATAAATTCACCTACATTAATTCGGATGTTGTACATCCCAGTACCACCATTTAATACATATCGCTGTCAACTACCGTCCACATATTATTTGCCACATATAAATCAGTCTTTTAGCTTATAATACTTATAATGTACGGATGTATAAATGTGTCTTCGAACTGATCGATACGCAGACTTCGTTTCCCGTGACTGCTTTCAAGCAATTAAGATTTAAAATATATTTTTAGTAATGTCATTTGGTAACACATAAATATCTATTATTGTTATGTGTTTTCATTTAGATGACTTGTGTCTCGCGTAACTTTTTAATATTTATGTACCTACCAAATCTAAACTAAGGAAGAACCAAATATTTATTTAGAAACTGGTTTACGCATGCTCTTTTTTACGTCGTTAAGTATACATTAGATATGTATTTGAGAGAGTGTTATTTCTGATTTATAATTTTTTTATTAAAAGGATAATAGCTTGAAGGAAAGTCCGAAAGAAACGAAAAATTACAAATTAAATAAAAACAAAACACTTAAATATTTTTGTTCGGAATGCTTTTTAGGAAAAATAAGACGCATCCCATTGTTTTCAGGAGGGAAAAGTGTAAAAATTCTTATTATAAGTAGTGGTAATGAAAATCTTAAAATCGTTATTATCTACCTATTAAACTGTCTACAAAAACTTTTAAAAAAGTTGATCGACTGTAATTGTTTTTATGTCTCAGTCGATTATGGACCAATTGAGACTATGTTTAAAAGAGTATATTCAGTGGTGGCGTCAGATCAAAGTTTTATGTGGACGAGATAGTTCTGCGAGGCCCTTTGGTTAAAAAAAACAGTTTCAGACGCGAGGTGTCCTAAAAAAAAGTTATCCGCTTCACACGCGAGGCCCATTAGACCGCAAGGCCGTGCGCGGTGACCCACGTCGCCTACGCCTAACTCCGCCTCTGGGTATACTCTCGAGGTGGTATCATCAATGTTCAAGTCAGAATCTGAAGTTTTAGTTATTATTCTCGTTTAATCGCACGTACAACACGTTCCGGGACACTTACATTTATAGATGTAAAACTAAGGTGTCTAGTTGAGTGGCCCGCAAAGTAAAAGAAATCAATAATACACCTATATAAAAGAAAACATGAATATAATATGTATAAGTGCTGTTTAAATATTCATTGGCGTTATTAATAAATCATTAAAGAAATCAATAAAGACTCCAATAAAGTAGTGACACTTTTATTCTGATGAACTACGTAATCGTGTTCAGTGAAATCGAGGAACAGTATTATATTGAGTGCTATAAAATTGCGTACATTTATTGGCGCTGAGCTCTCGACCTAAATTTTCGGACCTACTCAGCAGAATCGCGCGAATAAAATCAAAATAAGGGTAGGAATGTCGCCTTTATTGCACTAGTTTGTTTTCGTATGTCTAAGTTTTAAACATTAGTTTAAGATTTAAAGCTGCCTCATAGCAAGCACTATAATAAAATTACTACCATCTCAGAGCTAACTGAATCTTCTCAGTAAAAAAAATGCTACTATGGAACATCCAAATGGACATTAGTTACCATTCGCCATATCTATTGAACACATACTCATCATCCAAGCGTATTAGGTTGCATCGTCAGCGGTAACGCTTCAGAGCCCGGGGCCGCTACCTTACCTAGGTGATTCGACGAGGTTACTGGTTTTTACAGAGAGCGACTGCCGTCTGACCTCCGCAACCCAAAGAGTAGACCAGAACCAATCCTAGGATAGGTACAAACGCTAGACCAACATCTTTACGTGCCTCGTGCCTGCAATATCCTAACCAGACTGGAAACAACTTTTCACAAAGTATGCTTCCCAGAGGGATTTGAACCCATAACCTCTGGATCACAACAAGGCACACGCCTTGACCACTAGACCACGGAGGCAGTCTCTATATGCCTGATGGGACGACAAAGCATTTTGGGTTTTCTGTTCGAACCAGATAGAACCCAGGGCCTCAAGACCCAATGGACACTCTTAGCGTGACTGTGGGCGAGAAGATAGAAAAATAAATCAAAATAGTGAGCCGCATTACCTGTTAATGATTCACATTGTCGCCCATTACCTCGATCGGCTTTTACGATCTATGCGGGAAGAGAAGCATCTGGTACATTCAAAGTATTTTTTCTCCATGAATTACCAGTATCATTAGGATATTTATCAAAGCCGGTGTATAACTAAGCTATCGAGCTTTTCATCTTTTTAGAGAAGTCTGCGACTGCTATAAAATTTCAATTCCACCCATTTATTGGCACTGAGCTCTCAGCCTATATTTTCGGACCTACTCAGCAGGATCGCGCATATAAAATCAAAATAAGGTCATTGTTTGTATCTTCCGACAGCTCCGGCTGCCTACTTCACTGGCGGATGTATCGGTATATTGAAACTACATGTAACCTTTCGTTGGCCGGGCAAAAAAGTGTTTTTTTTTGCACAGTGACATTATTATTTATTCATCATCATTATAATTTTATACCTTTTCTGCTACGTCCCTTAGGTGAACTGGTAGACAATTGTTAGCATGAAGTTTTACCTTTTGTTTTATAATCGTAAGATTATTGTGCAATAAATATTAAATAAATAAATCATTATATCAGCCGCAGGAAATCCACTGCGCTGGACATTAGATGCGGCCTGCATCCAGTGTTTTCCTGTAACCTTACCTTATTGTCAAGCTATGTCAAATGCCTTAAGGAAGCTTGAAAAATCTGTACATTTACATTTGTAAGTAAGTGGCAGATAGGTGTCAGATTTTACCAAGTAAATACTTAAACACACGAAAAACAAATAATAAACGGGCAAGTGCGAGTCGGACTCGTACATAAAGGGTTCCGTTACCACCGTACAATGTTTTAAAACGCTGAAGAAACACTTTTCTTGTATACCCCTTTAATTTTTAACTTTATTTTATTTTTAGTATTTGTTGTTATTGTGGTCATAGTAATACATAATTGGTAAAAATTTCAAGTATCTAGTTAATGCCATTATGAAGATCAAGTTAAAAACACTGAAAAATACACGTTTCTTGTATGACGACCCCCTTTAATTTTTATCATCTTTTTATTTTTAGTATCTCCGGACAGACGGACAGACGGACAGACGGACAGACGGACAGACGGTCAGACGGACAGACGGACAGACAGCGGAGTCTCAGTAATAGGATCCCGTTTGCAGCCTTCGGGTACGGAACCCTAAAAAACATTGTAATTGCATGAATCACTATGTTTTGGTTTATAAAGACTTTTTTTATTTACCTAACTTACTCAAGCAATGTAGCCCATGCCTAATATTGGTTGGAATTTGTGGACGCTATAAAATCAAAATAAGACCATCGTTTGTTTTGTTCGACAGCTCGGGCCGCCCCTGCTTCGCTAGCGGACGGAATAGTCCATAAAACTACTTGTAAATCTTCTGCGAATCAGAGAAAAACAATATGACTTAAATTTGATCTTCGCAACTATAATATAATCATCTTCATCATCAACAGGGCCTTTTTAGGGTTCCGTACTTAAAGGGTGCAAACGGGACTCTATTACTGTGACTCCGCTGTCTGTCCGTCTGTCCGTCTGTCTGTCTGTCCGTCGGTCACAGGGCTCTATCTCTTGAACCGTAATAGCTAGACACTTGAAATGTATTACTGAGGCCGTTATAACAACAAATACTAAAAATAAAAAATAATTAAAAATTAAAGGGGGTCGTCATACAAGAAATGTGTTTCTTGAGCGTTTTAAAACATTGTACTGTGGTACGGAACCCTTTATGTACGAGTCCGACTCGCACTTGCCCGTTTATTAGTCTCCACTGCAGAAGCACGACCCTCTCTGTACTACCAGAGCCACACTTGGCCAGAGCAGTCAGAGGATTTGGCCTACACTCCCCACGCTGGCCAGACGGGTTGGAGCGGTCTCACTGATGTTTATAAGCTTTGTTTAGCTTGTGTTTCCTAAGTCGCCTTCTACGACATCCACGGGAAGACTTGGAGTGATCCTATTCTACTCTGCCCGGAACCGCACGGCAAGGTACCTGGGAAACAAATGTATAGCCATGCTGCCTCCGCCGGGGCCCGGCAGACGTGGTAAATCCAAGAAGTGCTGGCTTGACGTCGTGAGGGATTACAACCAAAGATGCTCATGACCGTGCGAAGTGGCGAAAAAAAAGCCGGAAAGCGGACCCCGGGCTTCGCAGCTTTGCAGCTGTGGATGCAACTGGGAATACGCTGAGATGAGAGAGAGAGAGATTGGAATTGGAAAGAGATTGGATTGAGGTTTGGAATTTAAAAAACGACGATGCCTGTTATTTTATTGTTTTAAAACTAAATTCTTCTTGTTTTTTTTTCGTTGACTGCCAATAATATTTTTGACTCTACATTCGTGTTCAGGTTTCAAGTTTGTTTTAATCCCATAAGATTTTCTTTTTCACTTTTTCGTCTCGAGAGAATTACCAGTAACTTTAGCCCCAAATATTTTGTTATGAAAACATCGTTTTTCAAATAATAAATAAATAGATAGGGACAAATCACGCTGATTGAGCTAAATCCAAAGTAAGTTTAAACTATAAGGGATACATACTATATATATATATATATATATATATATATACGGTACCCGTACATATACGGTACATATCGTATATATACGGTACCCGTATATATACGATCCTAATAGTATCGTTGAATTTTTATTCCTATAGTTTAAAACTTAGTTTGGGGCTAGATCAATCAGTGAAATTAGTCCTTAAAAAGAGAACAATACAAAGGCTGACTTATCGCAAATATCAGAATTTTTTGTCTTGTTTCGTGTCACTAGTGCGAAAATAAAATTTCCCTTCAGCGAAAGCTGGAGAATATATACATCACAAAAATACGCTGTTTACTGTACTTAAGAATCGACCTAAAAGATTTATTTGCTTCCCTTCTCGAAAGTTGCGACAAAATTCGTCATTCATTCTGTGTTGCGCAAACACTGAAAATTTTAAGTCCATTAGGACTTTTTCTAACATTTCTGCCGAGCTTCGTCACACCGCGGCACCGTTACATAAATAAGGCACATTTTATTAATTGAAAAATGTTTGATTACCCGACAGCGCCAGAAGGAGGGTTTTTTTAAAAAGTCCATCAGTTACATTATTCAAAAACCCATATTTTTCGATTTATTTTATTAAAACTGACGTGAGATAAATCCATAATTAATTAATTTAAAATGGTTGACTCACGTGATATAGTCGGAAAAGGCCGACCCGGTTTCGATCTATTTAGACGATCATCTTCAGGGCGAGTGTACAATAAGAAGAGTGTAAAATAAGAAGAGTGTATGATACACCGCATACAAGAATGAGAACCTCGCCGGTATCGGCGGAACTACTAGCAGTCATCGTTTCGAGTCGAGCACAGCGAGCGGAGGCGCGGGCGGTGACGCGCGAGGCAGCCCTCAGTGCTGAGCGGACAGCGACATCGTCGGGTCGCCGTTGACACTCGCCCTGAAGATGATCGTCTAAATCGATCGAAACCTGGTCGGCCTTTTCCGACTATATCACGTAAGTCAACCGTTTTAAATTAATCAATTATTTTTCGATTCATTAAAGCAGTGAAAATTCACAAAGATATAGCGCATCGCAATTTCGGAGTGTCACCGTCAAGTGAATATCGTACTTGATCATGATGACGTCATGCAGAATTTAAATGCACTGTATCTTCGTCTTATTTAATTTTTTGAGCAGAAAAAAGAAAAAATATGTATGCAATATTTTTTAATAGCCGAAGTCTCATTCTAGCAAGCCGTGTGGTTCCCGGCAGAGTAGAATAAGACTACTCCAAGTCTTCCCGTGGATGTCGTAGAAGGCGACTTAGGAAATACAAGCTAAACAAATCAATGAGACCTCTCCAACCCGTCTGGCCATCGTGGAGAGCGTAGGCTAAGTCCTTTGACTGTTTTGGCTAATATATGGCTCTAGTAGTACAGAGTGGGTCGTGCTCCTGCAGTGGAGACTAAAAAACGGGCAAGTGCGAGTCGGACTCGTACATTAAGGGTTCCGTACCACCGTACAATGTTTTAAAATGCTGAAGAAACACGATTCTTGTATGACGACCCCCATTAATTTTTAACTTTATCTTATTTTTAGTATTTGTTGTTATAGTTGCCATAGTAATACATAATCGGTAAAAAATTTAAGTGTCTGGCTATTACAGTTCAAGAGATAGAGCCCTCTGACAGACGGACAGACAGACGGTCAGACAGACGGACAGACAGACTGACAGAGGAATCTTAGTAATAGGGTCCCGTTTGCACCCTTTGGGTACGGAGCCCTAAAAAAGACCTAATGATAGTGTTTGTTTTATAATCTTTCTGATGAACTAAATATATTCTTTAGTCCGTATTGATTTATATACTTAGTAAGTACGAGTATCTTAGGTGGCTAGAAATATCGCGATAAAATCACCCTTGGAGGCAACACCAAATTGGTGAACTCTTCGAATTTTCACCCCGAATTTTGTTTTCGAGAGTTTTTTCACCGTGTTACACTGCGGTGTAAATAATGACAGTTACTTCAAACAAGTGGCCTAAGTAGACCAGTTAGTGAACTTTAATTGGCGAGCAGTTTGGCTTTTTCCGGTCCTCACCTGGGTTGTTAATGGTAAAGTAAAACTTTATCTATTTTTGGGTTTTCCAAACTTTTGTTTTTAGAATGAAATGAATTTTAACACGAGAAATAAATTGCTAATCAAAGAGTAAAAAAAGTATCTTCTTAAAGAGATTCTGATAGTCTGGTTTAAACCCACCTTTTGTCTCTTACCCTCTTATCGGCATTTACTGTTGCTAGAATGAGACTTCGCTATACGTCAAAAGTAAAAATGTAGCTCCTAACAGCTGAAAAATATTCAAGCGTTTTCAAATTTTTCATCTCTTCCCTATTGCAGAAGATGTTTGTTTTTAATCCTTTAGTCGCCTGTACGAGTATGACATTCTCAAGAAGAAATGAAGAGGTTCTGCTTTAGGAAACCACACAGACATCATCATCGCTGATTCTTTTAGTCTATTCATTGTGTTGCAAAGTGTACTACTTAGGAATCGATTTTGTGAATTAGCAATGATTAGGAATCTAGGCCACCCATCCACATCGGGCAGGGCATAGATAGTAATTTGCCTTAATAATTCAGCCTAGGCGGCGTAGACAGTTTAAACCTAATATTTTATTGGTAAGTACTTATTTGATTCTTCCATGCTGGTCTCAATACTTTTTTTCTTTAATGTATAT
Organism: Acrobasis repandana; assembly: GCA_963576875.1. Classification (NCBI taxonomy): domain Eukaryota; kingdom Metazoa; phylum Arthropoda; class Insecta; order Lepidoptera; family Pyralidae; genus Acrobasis; species Acrobasis repandana. The sequence goes on from OY756238.1 coordinate 11,001,230, forward strand.
TTTACGCTCAAAGACCGAATTCGCATATTGAGTGAAATAATAGGCCACAACACAACTCGTTGTGGCTATTGTTAAACGGCCATGACGCGAAATTCGTGTCGTGGCCCTTACCAAAACGGCCACAACGCGTTGTGCACCACGCAAGACTCGATTTGGAAATATATTAAGTATGATGGATCCATATTATGGATATGCCTAGTCGCCCATGGTCCATCATACCTAATATATTTCCAATTCGTGTCGTGGCCCTTATCAAAACGCTCAGAACGCGTTGTGGTCGTTCTGTGATCGCCACAACGCGTTATGGCCTATTATTTGGCTCAGTGAGCGAATTCGGTCTTTGGGCGTAACATATAATACAGATCTTTGATTATTAAATAGGATTAATTAAGGGCCCTGCCTGACGGGTGCTGTAATGGAAGAAGGGCTATTAAAAGAGAAATGGTTAAATTTATGGATTTTTTAAAATAAAGCCATTGCGCAAGCTTTCTCTGTATTTTTTCTATCATTAGTGCACATGTGCTCTCATAGGGATCCCAGATGATAGCCCAGTACTCTAATTTACTACGAACATAGGCGTTATAGAGTGTGATAGCCACTTCAGTGTCACTGAATTCTGATGCTACCCTAAGAATAAACCCCAAGGATTTAGAAGCCTCTTTCCAGATGAATGATATGGTATGGAAATCGAGATGGCTATTCAAAGTAAGGCCCATGTCCCGAATCCTTGAAGATCGTTCAATCGGACAGCCATGAAGGTAATATGTAGCACATAGAAGCAATGGAGAGCGACTAAAGGTAATAAATAAGGTTATGTTGTTTTATCTCAAAAATGCCGTAGCCACCTTTCGGCTTCATCATGAGATCAGGTCTGGGATTCAGGTCTCATGAGATTATGGTACTTGCATTGTCACCCAAGTTACTGTACCTATGTGAAGTTTTTGGGAAGTGGGTCTAATTTAGCTTGCAAGATTTGATTACGGACACAGACAACGGAACAGGTGAAAATAAATAAAAGCTTGTAATTTTAAAAAATCTTTTTATATTAGTTGGAGTAGCCAAGGAACGTGGTAAATTACACCAATTGGGTATTTTGGTGGGTCAAAAATAAATTATTTGGTACTGTTAATAGGATAAAACGTTACAAAATAATGCCACTTGTCATTGATCACATCCACTTCGAACGTGATTTTAGATTTATTAATGCATAAAAACAGATATTAAGAGCGCTATTTGACTCCAAGGAACTATGACGTCATAAATCGATATTTCATACAAATCCCATAGAAAATGATTATTTTTGACGTAAAGAAAAACGTATCTGATTTGACTTGTTGCAAAATAGCGTATTAAGAAAAGAGCAATTAAGTACCATATGTACATATGTAGTGACAGGTTTGAAAGGCTGCCAATGATGATGGTGACGTTGATGACTCTTTTCAAGTCCAGGCTATCCGGCTATGCAATGCCCTTCCGGAGTCTATAAGAAGAGCTCCCAGTCGTTTGGCTTTTAAGCGAGCGGTACATAAATTTTTCCTCCAGCAGTCCTAGTCCCAGTCATCCTGATTATATTTATTAGTATTTATATTTATCTATTGTGTCTTGTGCATGTTAGTATATATGTATAGTTATTATATGTTTAAAAATATATTTGTGTATAAGTATATGTGTTTTTGATTATATATATTTTATTTATATTACGTTTGCTTATTTTTGTGAATTTTATTACGCCAACCACACATATTTTCTGCTTGGTCTAATGGTTGACCGGGAGAGAATGCCATATGGCATTAGGTCCGCCACTTGTACGTTTATTTTATTGTGCAATAAAGAATAAATAAATAAAATGATACAAACTTTAATATAAACGTAATCATGTCTTTGCTTTTCTGTGGTCTTCCCTGTACTTTTTCGTATCACAGTTCAAGTTGTTCAAGCGATAATAATGATATACGAGCCCATTCTCATAGTTCACTTTACAAAATAACTTCCAAACAGTCATTCATTCCGCTGACTACGAGCAAAATGAGTCAAGCAGAATGAGTCATCACTTTATTGACATAATTTGCTGAGAATAGGGAAGGAATGATTTTAAAAACGCTTGATTATTTTTCTGCTGTTAAGAATGAAGATGGTGATTACCATCATTCTTTTTAGATTGTGTAAAATTGACTCCCATACGGCTATCGTCGCCATTTCTCTTGTACTTACCGTCTAACGCACGGAATATAGAAACTAGTGGGAGTGCTATGTGACAAAATTAGTATCGGACCCGATGTCGCCAAACTCACACAAATAAACCAATAATCTTATAATACACTACATATAAACAATTCGTTTAATTGGTGGTTTTTATTCATTCCAATATTGGCCTAAATCAAAAGATCCTACATTTAACAATTTGGATGTCATACATACTTTACTTAAGTAGATTTAACAATCTTCATACCTCATTATAAGGTTTATTTTATTTCGGTTCAAAAAGTACTTACGATGTTTCGCAATCTGTAGTTTTTTTATTTTTTTTTTATTTATTTGGTTCGCTAACTGGCTGAACAACCAACAAATCTAAGCATATACAAATTAGAGCATATAAGTTGCCAACCTACTTGGAGCGAACACAGCATGCACATTTAATAAACATCTCTCAGTCGTTTTAAATTGAAAATTACATTACATTACAGTTAATTATAAAATTATTTAAGTCATAAACTAAATTACATTGCAAAATTAAATAAGGTTTTAAATTATATTAAATATAAAGTTATATATATAAACCTACATTACCACTGACTGACTGACTGATTGACATAGTTGTTTGACCTGTTCCCGGGTGGGTGGGGTAATGTTTGATGTATGGTCGTATAGAGGATGCCCCAGTGAGTACCAGAAAAATCTGACATTTTGAAGATTATCAGATCTTAATGTGGACAAGGTACGGCCTGCAAAAACGGTTAGGGTTAGGGGTGTGATTTTTTTTCCAAAATGTAGGGGGTTGTAAGCAATTTCACGACTGTCATTTGTTTTTTGATTTTTTTCAAAATCCAAGATGGCCGCCATACAAGGACAATTTCCGAGTGTGTACCGCGAGGCCGCAGGCCGAGCTGCGTTCCGAGGGTGACGCCCGAGCCCCTATTGATCTCCCCCCTCCCCCCAGAACCCCCCCCCCAAGTCACTAAGTGAAGCCAGAGGCCAAAGGCCGAAAACTAAGCTCTCCGCGAGGCCGAAGGCCGAGCTGCGTGGCGAGGGCGAAGCCCGAGCCCCTCCTGACCTCTCCCCTTCCCCATAATCCCCCCCCCCAAGTCACCAAGCGAAGCCTGAGGCCGAAGGCCGAAGGCCGAAGGCTGAGATGTTCCGCGAGGCCGCAGGCCGAGCTGCGTGGCGAGGCCGTAGGCCAAGCCACTCCCACCAAGCGATAAGCTTTTTTTTTTTAATTTTCCAAGATGACCGCCAATAGTCGACTGCGTCCGATTTGAGTGAAATTCAGTATGCAAGGGTTTTTTGAATCGCGGAATCCAAATCTGACATTTTTTTTGGAATCCAAGATGGCGTCTGGATTTAATTTTTTTTAACTTTATTCGTTCATAACGTCCTATTGAAACATCGAAGGGGTATAAAATTTTGTATGCTGTGGTAAAGCACCCCGCGAAACTCAAAACTGCAAACAAATTTTGATTCCAAGATGGCGGCCACGTATAGATACATATTTTTTTTACACTGACTTTAGCACCTTACCTATTCTCTCTGAAAATAAGATTCCAACCAACTTCAACAGCTGCACGAAAAACCGCGGGCTGCTTGCAGCCCGCGCAGCGCCCGAAAAGCTAGTATTAAATATTAAGTTACATAAATAATTAAACTTTAAATTGGGAATTGCATGCTTGTGTAAAAAATAATTAATCATAAAAGAATTCTTTAATCATATTGGCCGATGCACCAAAGATATCAATTTCATTACATATATTATTGTAGTTTGCACTCATGCGATTTAACGAAGAATGCTAGCGGTAATTCGTTCAACAGATGGGCAAATTAAAAAAGACTCTGTTATGTAAGCGACTGCATGATCTCGGAAACTCGGAACAGATAAGGTAAATCTTCGGAGCAGATCAGGGCTGTCAATTTTGCCTTGAATAATCTTAAGCAAGAATATTATATCAGCAGCCTATCGCAGTGGGACAATTTTGAAATGGTTAAGTCTAGATTCGTAGGATGCTAGGTTCCGACAGTTATTAAAAGAAAAGGTAAGATGATATACGAGTACAAATCTTTGTAGTTGAACTAGATTAAAGCAGGCCTGTATCACTCCCCGTTTAGGTATCGAAAATGTACATATATTATTACTATGCGCGCAGGCGGCCGCTCCGGGTGGTAAATTCAGTTATACGAATCGTTTGTCCAGAGTAATAAGAATGAAATTGGCTTGCAATGGATGTCTAGGTATCTATGCGAAAAGGTGCTGAGTTCTGACGTAAGCTAAATTAATATAACTATCATATGATAATCGCTAGCGATATCGCTAGCGATATGATATATTAATTTGTGGCTAACTACATTGAGTACATATTTCTTTGAATTTCTTTGCTGACTGAGACTTCTGTACGTTAGTATTATTTATTCTGTGGTTTTAGTTCATAAAATACTAAAATATTTTTTTTATTCAATTCGAAGTTTACAATTTTTATAATCAGTTTTTAAACACCAAATGGTAGCAATTATGGAGAAAGTTGACATACAGAGCCGACCCCAAATAGGGAAAAGGAATAAATAAAAGTAGCCGCAATGCTACTACGTCATACGACCGTGTAAAAGCTTCAAATTTGTGTTCATTTTTTAGGGTTCCGTACCCAAAGGGTGCAAACGGGACCCTATTACTGAGACTCCGCTGTCTGTCCGTCTGTCCGTCTGTCTGTCCGTCTGTCTGTCCGTCTGTCACAGGGCTCTATCTCTTGAACCGTAATAGCTAGACACTTGAATTTTTCACCGATTATGTATTACTGTGGCCGCTATAACAACAAATATTAAAAATAAAAAAAACGATTAAGCAATTCTGCTCAAGATTATTTAATAGAAACGTCAAGCAATTATGTAGAGCGTACCCGCCTTCTGGCTGTAGCGTCTGTAATGGGAATCTGGACTTTGGTTACAGGCATTACCGGATGGTAATGCCTGTAACCAAAGTTAAATTAAAAATTTGCGGATGCCAATTTGGGCACGTTACTGCATAACGAGGCGTTCCGCGTAGCAACAGCGCTACGGGTAGGCGCCACATGTGTAGTCTCTCATCCTTGCCCCTGCGGGGGATACCGTCGATGGACTTGGACTCCACGGACTCTCCTGCACCAGGAGTGTTTAGGGCGTCATGCAGCCCTTAATAATATTATCCTCCGTTCTCTTGCCACCTTCAATATCCCCGCGACTCTAGAACCCAATGGTCTGGCTAGAGATGATGGCAAGAGGCCGGACGGGATGACCTTGGTGTCTTGAAAATTGAGGCGGGCCTTAGTATGGGATGCCACTTGTGTGGATACCCTCGCACCGTCCCATCTTCAGGTCACCAAGTCAAAGACCAGCGCAGCAGCTGCCACAGCAGAGAGCCTCAAAAGGCGCAAATATGTAGACATCGGAGTAAACTACATATTTGAACCTTTTGGGGTAGAAACTTTTTGTCCGTGGGGTCCTTCAGCCCAAATAATCAGCATTGCCATACAACGTGGCAATGCTGCCAGCCTTTTGGCCACGCTGCCGGGCTGCTGGCCGACATCTTAGTGGGATTACATAATTTGTAATTTTTTAGTTTTAGTTCTTAGAGGTATAAGACTTACTAGTTAAATAAATGTATAGTTGTTAATAAAAATAAAATACTAACTTTGACTATTTCGTATGTCTGCTTAATTTTTAATAAAATTTATTGATTGGTTTAAGTTAAAAAATGCTCTTTGCTCGGGTAATTTAATCACTTATAATGGCAACACTCCTAACAGATGACGTTTTCTTGTTCTAATCACGTGACCTTTTGTCACAGGAAGAGAGTACCTACCATATTATACTATGAGCACGACGCTTACGTTTCACTCACACACAGACGCGTGTGTATCAACGTTATATCTATATTGTTTGGCATTTTTTTTTTCAAAATGTAGGCACATATCAAGTTTCACAGCTGTGACAAACAAAATTACAATTTTGGCACATAATTTTGTGACATGGCTGTTGTAAAGTATTTGCCGTCCTAAAATAATTTATAAACTATTGCGTAACAACAAACTTGGGCGAAGTTTAAAATTTGGTCATCAATTTCGTAGGCAGCGCGGTGCGGACACTTCGAGAGTAAGAAATTAATGATCTTTTGGATGTGGCACTAACAGATTGTATTAACTACTTAAGTAAAATACCAAACTTTCATGAAAACAGCCTTGAGACATTTTTTTTTTTTTTACTGGCTTGTGGCTGTTTTATCCCACAACTGGGCAAAGGCCTCCCCCTTATCCTTCCACTAGTCTCTGTCCGTCGCTACTGCTTTAGGTAAGAATTTATCAAGATCATCTCGCATGTCGCCATTTGGTTCCTGGTCTGCATGTATTGCGACGTCCTTCTACCAGAGGGTAACTTTTTATATTTCCTGGCATTTTTTTGTAATTTTGATTTAAAATTAAACAAAATAAAATAATAGCTACGAACAATATACTTGCTCATGAAAATAAAAAATAAAACTGAAGAAGATATTAAAAAAATATGTCAATGTTTACGTAAACATTTCTTCATTTGACCGCGTTCCCGGTTGCATCCTCAGCTCTACTGCTTCGCAGCCCAGGGTGCGCTTTCCCGATTTTTCTTTTCAAAATATAATATGCATGTCAATGGTCACCCAAGGATGCCAAAAATACAACACAACGAAGTGTGATGCCACCATTCATATTGTAACGCCACCGCGGCAGCTATTTTCGCCGCTGCCACAGCGATGTGTCAAGCACGGATGCGCGACTCCCTTGTGAGCACGATGGGTATGCCCATAACCCTAACAGACTTGTGACGTCACACATCGATGAGACGGTTGGTGCAAAGACAGGAGTCTAGGAGTCTAGACATTATTACGAGAGTCAGCATAATCTGAAGGTCAGAAGTGTCAGAACAAATCGTTCAACCCAGGTCGCTCAATACTGGGCCCAGAAGAATATTTAGTTTTAAGTTAACATTAATACAATTACAAAATTTAACTAGCCGCTAGAATAAGGACTTATACTTCTTACTTCAACGAGCCCTAACGGCTCGTTAAAGTAATATAAGTAAGAATTTATATTACTTCAACGAGTCATTACAGTAAGAACTTATATTACTTTAATAAGCCTTTAAAGTAAGGACTTATATTACTTCAACAAGCCATTTGAATGAGGACTTATACTACTTCAAGGAGCCGTTAAAGTTAGGACTTATATTACTTCAACAAGCCGTTAACGTAAGGATTTATATTACCATACTTACGAGCCGTTAGAGTAAGGACTTATACTACCATACTTACCTACCTGAAGGTTAAATGGTTGTTTAAATCCAAAAGAAAACAAATGCAGAAATTTTACCTGTAACAAATATATTTTGACAGTTATTTTCATTGAAATAATGAGCAATTATTTTGAGAAATGAGTAAAGAAACATTTATCTATTGTATATTAGGTAACCAACCCAGTTAGATCAGGTTATCCCTACCAGATTCAGATTCCACTGAATATTATGGTCATCGCGGAAAGAAAAGCACCTGATAAATTCTATGTTTTTTCATAATATTTAATCCTTACATAATAATTATTAATATAAGTAACTGAGATAAGCGTGGAAATAAATCCGTATTTTCACCCCGCACTTTGGCATCTTTGACGTAACGTCACGCGCGCGGCCACCGAGCGAATGAGAGCAAAACAAGGCATAATACTGTTTTATGCCTTGTTTTCTCGGTGCCATTTTTTAGGCGGCAACTGTGCATCTATAGAATATATGATCGAAGATTACAAGCTTTTATTTAGCATGGCCATATTTGTTGTTTATTTGTCTGACACAGATATTGTAAGTTAAATTTGAGCCACTTTTCCCGGTTTCCGATTGAGATGAGATTTAAGGCCGTACCTGAATTTTCCAGGGTCCAGTGCTGCCCCCATTTAAAATAAATCATTTCAAAGAAAACGAAGACATTATTTAAAATTTTGCTACTATCAATTCCTAGATAACCCTTCAAAGTATTTTATGAACTAATGTTTACAGTTTAAAGTGAGAACGTTAAGCTTTACTACGCACATTCGCGAAAAACGGCCACTTTTGGCAAATGTGCGTAGTAAAGCTTAGCGTTCTCATTATAAACTGTAAATAGTATTTCATAAAATACTTATTATACTTAAGGGTTATCTAGGCATTGATAGGAGCAAAATTTTAAATAATGTCTCCGTTTTCTTTAAAATGATTTATTTTAAATGGGGGCAGCACTGGACCCCGGAAAATTCAGGTACGGCCTTAAGAGGATTGTGTAGCTGGAAATTTTTATACAAAAAGTGATTACGTTTCTCCCCTCTTAAACATAGTCCAATTTTGATATTTTTGTTACATGTTGTTGGTATATTGTTAAAGTAGGGCCGTACGTTTTTATTTGAAAGAAATATTGCTTACAACAAAAGTTATTAGCATCTCAAAGTCCATATTTTTTACTAAAAAACTACCTCGAGCGTTTTAATTTATTTAAGTTAAACTAAACCGAATTACTAAAATAAGAAACCGTACAGCCCTAGATTAAGGTGTACTGAATTGAATGACATCAAAATTTCCTTATTTTGTTAGGGGGGTGGAAACGTTATCGCCCGAAACAATATTTTATAAGGAAAAAGTAGGCAATCGCCTCTAAGAATTGCAACTCTATCGCACTTCACGGGTCGGAAGCAGAGCGGCGTGAAACAGATACAATTTTTGCTAATACCTACTCGCGATGCGTATCGGCACTACACAATCCTCTTAACACTTGTTCAACAGAATACCATAATGATGCCTCACGATGACAACCATTGATTTAGTAAAAAACTAACACAAATGTTACTACTGCTGAGAAGAAAATGTATTCCCAGTCTAGCATGGAATAAAGATTTTGTCCCAATTTTGCAAATAAATAAATTTTAAATTGCAAAAAGGTTAGTCGACATCACAGGAGACCGAAGAGCTGGCAGCCACCTCGGACAAAGAATCAGTCTAGCTATTCAAAGGGGGAACGCTGCCAGTACTTCGGAACCTTGCCTATAGGGACTCCTTTTAATAATATATTTTAGTTATTATATTATATTTTTTAAGGTTTTTAGTTTTAGGTTCTTTCTTGTTTTAGCTAACCTTAGGTATTTATATATTATGAGACTTTTTATGACATAAATGTAATTACAATTTAATAAATATTAATTTACAATTTTGCATTGACAATCTGATTATTAGCGATATCACTCATTTCCGACTCCTTGTTCACTAAACAGAATTACACAACTGAGAAGATTCCGTAAAATCTTTAGATTAACCTTTTCAGTAATTTTGGAAGTTCCGGGGAATCATTGAGCCGTGTTTTTTTTTGTAAAGTTACATTATAATATACAACGTGGAAGGGACATACCCGTAATAAATCGAACCACGGGCTCTACATTAATATAGTATCTTAGTAGTAGGCTGTTATTTTAATTTCATTATACTATAATGATCTAGTATACATCGTGGTAATTAAATACCGCAAAACCTCTCAGATGGTACCTCAGCCTATGAAACTAAACAAATGAAAAAAAAGAACATTCACGAAACCCAAAAAAAAAATTCGGCTTTTCATACAAATTGACTTCGATCAGCTGAGCAGTTTGTATGAAAATTCAATTTTTTTTTTAGTTTCAAGAAAGTTTTTTACTTACTTTTGTCTGTAAAGTTTATTTAAAAAAGGAAGATAAAACTAGTTTACATACTTACATATAAAGAAAGTTGTTGAACAAAATTGTTCAGTTTCATAGGCTGAGGTATTAGGTCGCATCATGTAAAAAAAACGCTGGAAGAAAGTAGAGGAGGTGTGTTTGCGCATGGGTACACTCGCGCACGAAGGTATTAGGCCTATTGTATTATTTTCACTCGCGGCTTGGTATAATTGGCTATTGGTAGGTACATTGAAAAATATGTTAGGTATTATATTCATTAAATAGATCGATAAATAGCCTAACGCGCAACTTGACCGCCAGCGTTCTTTTTACGTGTCGCGACCTTTACCATCTGAGAGGTTTTTTGGAGGTCCCTTCCACTTTGAATACTATCACGTCTATATCCCTAATAGGGCAGACAGAGCCAAGGGTCGCAAGACGCAGAGGCTACTTTACGCGTGATAGTGGACGAGAAGACGAAAATAGGAATCAAAATATTAACTTGATTCGCATTTTTGCCCATTCCCTTGATAGACTTTTACGATCTGTGCAGGAAGAGAAGTAGCTGGTACATTCTTATATTTTCTCAAGCATGGAAGAAACTTAAGAAGTGTGGCTTGCAGTGGTTGTGGAAGGTTGTTGATTTTTATTTATTTAACTTCATACACAAATACAAGTGTAATGGCGGACTTAAGGTAGGAAGATATAGGCAAATGGCCTTAAAGTGGCGCCCTCATTTGAAATAAATTGTTAACTCATAAATATGGTGATAATTTCCATATTGCTCTTCGTTATGCACTAGATAGCCCTTTAAATTATTTTATGAATCACCGTTGAAAGTATTTACGTACTGGACCCCGGAAAATTCAAGCCAGCCATTCAATTCAATTCAGGCCGTACCTGAATTTTCCGGGGTACAGTACGTAAATACTTTTTAAAATAGCCCTTTTAAACATATCAAAATTGGATTATGTTTAAGAGGGGAGAAACGTAATCACTTTTTGTATAAAAATTTCCAGCTACACAATCCTCTTAAGGCCGTACCTGAATTTTCCGGGGTCCAGTGCTGCCCCTATTTAAAATAAATAATTTTAAAAAAAACGGAGACATCATTTAAAATTTTGCTTTCACCAAGTCCTAGATAACCCTTCAAAGTATTTTATAAATTACTGTTTACAGTCTAAAGTGAGTACGTTAAGCTTTATTACGCACATTTGCGAAAAACGGCCACTTTTGGCAAATGTGCGTAGCAAAGCTTAACGTTCTCATTATAAACTGTAAACAGTAGTTCATTAAATACTTTGAAGGGTTATCTAGGACTTGGTAGTAGCAAAATTTTAAATAATGCCTCCGTTTTCTTTGAAATGATTTATTTTAAATGGGGGCAGCACTGGACCCTGGAAAATTTAGGTACGGCCTTAAAGGCAATACTCGAATAGTGTATCATAACAAAACATATTTGACCATCACTATGGAAAACTTCTACACCCTTAGGGTCAGTTCCCACCGAGACGCGACGCGACGTGACGTAGCGCGCACTTTGGAAGAAATATAATCTTGTTTACTAGGAAAAAAGATACTGATTTCAGCGACAGCCCGCTTTGCCGCGCTGCGTAGCGCTGCATAGCGAGGCGCAGCGGGCTCGCACTCTTTTTGTCCAGTAAACAAGTTCTATATTTCTTTCACGTGCGCGCTACGTCGCGTCTCGGTGTGAACTGACCCTTTTATTTTCTACGAATGTTTCATTTGCATATTATAATTTAAATATAATAATAACAGTAGAAGGAAAAATAAAAGGGAGACGAGGAAGGAAAAGACCAAGGATGAAGTTTTTCCAACAAATTAAGGAAGGGTTAGGAGTAAGGTCCTACCAAGACATTAAAAAGATGGCAGAGAGAAGAGAGGAATTGAGGCATCTCCACTTAACTCCACCGACGAGAGCCAAGCTCTAAAGTTAAAGAAGAAGTTATTATAATTTAAAACACACATCAGCAGATATTCGGCAATCTCTCACATCATCCTACTTACGTCTAAAAGTCATAATTAAAGCTATAAATAAATCTTTACACACAACAAATTTATGGGCCACTCAACACAGCGTCCGTCATAGTGATGTGAATTATAGCGAAATGCGGTATATTTCTGGCAAGTGGTATTTTAACTGTATAGCATTTCACGTCACGTCAGTTGACTGGTGGCGTGAAATGTACGGAATAAAGCTTAGTTAAAAAGAATTCACTAGTGTGCTTCTCCTTCCGTGAAGACTAATAGTACTAAGCTGATTCCGTATGACCCCAATAGTACTTAGAGCGATCTTAAATATCAATCAATTGTATAATCAATTGTAACGAAATACTCACTTTGAAATAAAAACACAGCAAAGTTCAGTACAGTATATGTTTTGAAAACACGATTGCTTAAAATTTTCTTGATAGAAAAACATTGCGAAGTTGCCTTCAAATCACCTCAGAATTATACTAAAACGGAAAGTATTAAAGAAATACAACAAATTAGCATTTGTAACTTTGGATTATAATATAAATAGCTCTTAAATAATCTTTGTAAAACGACAAAACCTCAAAACTAAAACCAGCCCCATTGACCTACCGCGATCTTTTCACCGCGCATGGCTCGCTGTCTCGCTTCGGCTAGAGTAAATTTGTGTGCGTGGAAGTGGGAGCAAAACATAGATTGTCCACATCAAGCCCAGCCTTAAATGAAATATCCGGTTTTGTTTTACCAACTACCAAAACAGGATCGAGATCAGTATCTCTTAAGCTTAATTGAAAAGCTTTCACGGAAATCGTAAATCCTGGAGCTTAATGAAGAAAAAACTTTTAAGCTATATTCAGTAGTTGGCAGTGACATATTTGGCAAAAGAACACCTAGGGCGGCATGATACAAGGGGCTGCTAACGGTTTCGTAAGAACAAAAAAAAGTGACTTCAGTTTCTATTCTTCTTCATCAGGTTCCACTTCACCCTACGAACAATAATTCTCTAGAATCGTAAGTAATCCCGAAAAATCATTCCACGTGATATGTACCGCGGCGAGCGGGGCTTAAAATATGAACAGCGACAGTTCGCCGTGACACTCGAGTCGTGCGGTTGCGACGCAAGAAGTTTTCTTTGACAATATTGATGTGTTTTTGCGATAATCGATTCATTAAAAATACCGTCATGTGCCGTGAAGTGGTGTAGAAGCCATACAGACATGAAAATTAGGTATTAAAAAAAAAATTAACACGTAAACAAGGTTATTTATTTTAGCGTAGCGTACTGCATAATACGTACCGTTGTATCTCACCGCTCATTGCGTTGACTGCCCCACCCGACCGACGACGACGCGTGACCTTGTCGCGACCAATCGCATGCATATTTGTCTAGGTGTGCGTTTGAGTGTTTCGTTGTAATTACTGTTCGTTTGTTTGCGTAAATGGGATCAGAATCGAAGCGGTGAATGTAGGAGCGTTAGATTTCTAGAGAATTATATTTCGATGACTTCACCCAAACACACTTTCTGAATGCAAATGTATGATTTATTGACACAAACATTAAAATCAATAAATGTGTGTATAGACTATTAGAGAAGTTCCATCGATTTCTCGAGGACTATCTGACAATGGGACTAAGTTGCATGTATAACCCAATCAAATAAAAAAAGAATTTTCTAAATCGGTTAAAAAACGAAGAAGTTATTGAGAAACATAAATAAAAACAATAAAAAACGTTCAACCGTTTGAATTGAGAAGCTCCTAGTCCTCTTTTGAAGTCGCATAAAAGTTACAATAGTTTGCTGGACCTATTTCGTTTGTTTTGTCTCGTTTTTTAATGTCAAATAAAGAAAGGATAGATAGAGACAAACATACAGGGTGTTAGTGTCCGTGTTCTAACAGTCTTATCCTTAAAACCAGTGGTTCAGTATCTTGAGTAGGGTCGAAAACCAGTGAAAACAAATAATGTTTTTTTTACTAGTTTTCTAAGAAAAATCCTACAATATCATTAGAGCGCAATACACCCTACACGCTCATACATAAAATCGGTGAAGTCAAGGCGGGTCAAAGAGAAGGTTGTGTAATCAGATACCTACTTAGCTTAGATCTCCGTACTTGAGTAAAGTCGATAACCGTTTTGTGCTTTCGTGAGTGAGTAATTACCTCGGCAGATGCGCGGAAGCTTGCATGCTCTAACTTTTAAAAACTATTTGGTTACAGTTTTTAAAAGTGATCAACCTCTCAAGCCTAGGTCAATGAACATACCAAGGAACCAATAATTGAATGTCAATGTTATAAGGTTGAGATTCGTCTGTGTTCAAGCGGCCCTATCGGGCTCCGCTTGGGCTTAAGAGGTAGATACCTAAATGATTTGTAAACCTTTTCGAAGTGAAAATTTCTTTAGCGGCATTGTGCAATTTTTTTGTAATGGGTAAAACATTTTAAACTCGCGTCAGGACACTTTTTAATGTAATATAAATTGTCATGTTTGTGTACGATAGCGCAATAAATAAATATTGTATTTTACCACATAAATGATAGTACTTTTATACTGATAATTAAAGCAATTCGTGCAAAATTATTCCCTAACCATTCCAAAATATCAAAAATGCACAACGTTTAATATTCAAGTTTTCACTTCTGCCAGCACTCCCGGAGTGCAACCCGTCGTTTTTTTTATCGAACTGTACATAAGCTTGAATGATGATGAACTTTTCAAGTACGCCGAAATACCTATTCAACATCAATATTTATTTTTTATTTGTTTAGTAGTTTTAACAATTTTACTTGTCTTACAAATCGGAAAGCACTAGACAGGTAGAGTAGCTACTTTTGTCTGTCCTAATTAAGCCAGGAAAAGTATGAAGGGAAAGTTCCATCACAAGTTATGTTTATGTGTTTTGCTTGGATACATTGTGCGATAGTCGCGCGCCGGCGGCGCGTATGCAAACTTACCTACCATGGCCGGCGGCGAAGGTAGGTAGGTGCCTAGTTGACTAGGGTGTCCATGAAACCACGTACGAAATAGGAAACTTTAATCATGAAAATCCATTAAAACTATAAGCGTATTATCTTGAATACTTGCTCAAGTCGATTTTAGCGTTCAGTATCCGTGGTTTGAATGACACGAGTGTTTATACTAACACCCTGTATTATAAACACAAAAGCAAACGTTAACGCTTATTTGTATGAAAACGAGTTTATACTACCACAGATAGACCAGTTACATATATAAATATAATACATTCTACAATGTTGTTCATTTTTTATTCTTTTGTATCTGTAAGTAGTCAAAACTAATAAAAGTATCATATTGAACTGCATCTGTGGTCCAGTGGCCTTGTAAACCAGAGGTCGTGGGTTCAAATCCCACCGGGAAGTATATTTTATGAAAAGTTGTTTCTAGTCTGGTTAGGATATTGCAGGCTTGAATCACCTGATTATTTGAAATGCCTGATGATTCTGTGCTTCGGAAGGAACGTAAAGCTGTGGGTTCCGAACGTCATCTAGCGTTTGTTTAAACCTATCCTAGGATTGGTTTTGGTCTACCCTTTGGGTTGCGGTGGTCAGACGGCAGTCGCTCTGTAATACCAGTTACCTCGTCAAATCACCTAGGTTAGGTAGCGGACTCCGGGCTCTGAAGTGATACCGTTGGTGATGCAATAAAACGGTATACAAACGGGAATACTTTGGATGATGATGACTGGAACGAGCATCAATTTTTAAGACTACGCCACCATAAAAACAATTATTGAAAATTGATTTAAAAAAATCTCAAACTAGTCCTCTCATCCATTTGGCTATAATTATTTTTATGGAATATGGTTCAGTATCACGGACTGGACTGGCTCCAAAAATGTGGCCGGTGTTTTAAATGTAACCCAGTACATAAGTAAAAAAATATCTGAAAGTAGCTAAAGTGAAGACTATCGTAAAAAAGTGACCAACTTTTTTCCTTAACTTAGGGGGTGGCAAACTAATAAAGGGCCCGCGGCGCTGAATCTAAAAACGCCAGTAGTTGGCAAAAAGTGGCACTGTAACGATTTACAAAGTGTCCCACTTGAAACTTGAGGAAGTTTCACGTCGCAATATTGTATGGGGGGCGTATGGTCTAAGTTATAAGTGGCGGGCTATTAACTGAAGTTTGGATGGGTGTGGGCGGTGCAAACTTTGCTGCGTCAATTAAGTATTGTTACGTGAGTTGTAAGATACAAGTTGCAAGTTAGTTTGATGTAGACGGAGCCTGTATTACTAAGGTTAAGTAGTAAAATATTACTTTGTCTATTGCATTCACGAAAGACGTAAAATGTAAAACCTATTAAACTGGCTTGGTCATATGATTTCCGGCCTATAATAGGACCATTCCATATCTTTCACTGGAAGCGAATATTAAAGATGTAAGCACAATCATCTGCGGCGTTAGCACAGGAATTTAAACCAATGATCTTTACAATATCTTCCCTTTGTAAAAATGTACATGACATTGTCATGACAAGATAAAATTAATGAATAAACGTAGTAAAATGATTTGTTACACGCAGGAAGTTTTTAAACATTTTTTCTGTCAGCTAAGAGAATATAATAATTTAAAATTTTAACACTTGTTTTGTAAAACAGTATTGACTGCTTTGCGAAAAAATTTTATCATCTGGTTTATTAGCAAGCTTGATTTGTAGGTAACACGACACAATTATTTTATTAAAACTAACGTGAGATAAATCCATAATTGATTAATTTAAAATGGTTGACTCACGTGATATAGTCGGAAAAGGCCGACTAGGTTTCGATCTATTTAGACGATCATCTTCAGAGCGAGTGTCAGCGGCGACCCGACGATGACGCTGTCCGCTCAGCACTCAAACCTGGTCGTCAAACTCGAAACCTGGTCGGCCTTTTCTGACTATATCACGTAAGTCAACCGGTGTATATTAATCAATTACGTAATACGACACCTTATTATACTTGATTGAAGCTAATCGCTCCTACATTGCACCACACAACATTCTAGCATTAAAGAGACGCGTGAGCTGCTTGCGATATGACTGCCTTGCGATCATTTTATATCATCTGATTTATAAGCAAAATTCGATTAACTTGAAAGCTTCGGTGAAACTTCTGCTTGACTTGGTGATGTTTTTTTTTATTTAAGTAGTTCATATTATTTACATAAAAAGTAACGGTTTCAATTATTATGAAAAGCTAAAAGAGTTTTGTAGTGTCGCATGGTTTCCTGGTAGAATATGGCTCAATCTGTTCCGATGGATGTCGTAAGAGGCGAGAAGGCGAAAGACGAGTCTTATATGGACGAAGCACAAGTATGTAATACAATAACTAAATTCCCAAGGAGAGTTGACGTAAGGCAGGCGCCAAATCACAGACCTACCACTACTAGACTTGCAACGATATTGCTAGAAAGAGACTGTCAAATACAGTACAACGTGAGTGTGAAAGTAACGCTGAAATGTTTTGTGTCTCCTTCGGCGTGGCTGCTATAAGCTGACCTACTGTCAAAATCTAAGCCAAACAAACCACAAAACGATCGAAGAAAGTTATTAATTTTAGGAATTTTATCATTTAAAAGGTGATTTAGGGTTTTATTTCAGCTTATTATAAGTTAGTAACCATAGTGTGTTCTGTGACGTGTGCAAAATATGGATGGAGGCAACAATCAAAGCTAGAATGAGATGCACTAAGGTGGCCACGCACTGTGCAGGTCTAGTAGTGGTAGGTCTGGGCGCCAAATCCATAACAGTAGAAAGCTCAATGTCCGATCTAATGAATACACGGACTAAAAGTGACGATTCTAAATGAAGTCAATTTGACGTCAGATCCACACGCAAATTCATACAGAGGCTGTGTCTATCTTGATCCATGGTCTGGATGGCACTTTACAATGTTTCAGAAGGCATAGTCAGGTATTAGTAGTAGGAAATTCTACAATTCTTTTGGTTACTAACACGTCAAAAAAATTAAATCGGCTTCAATGACTTAAGCTGCAATGCAGAAAATAGCACGATTCAAAATAAGGGTCAAGTGTTTTAATTATAAAAAGCCAACACATGTATATAAACTTACGTGTTTTATTTGATTTCGCAAATAAATTATTCTTTAATAGACGCCGTTAACCTTTAAATGAAAGGAATAAAAAGCGCATTTCACTTATTACCAGTACATGTTAGCAACAATGTAAACAGTATGCAGTAACTCATTTTTTTATGTAGTGGCACAGAAAACAGTAAGAGTATTATCAGGCCTGTGTTACACCACTCACTCCCCGTTTTGGTATCGAAAATGTACCCACATTAATACTATGCGCGCAGGCGGCCCCTCCGTGTGGTAAATTCAGTTATACGAATCGTTTGTCCGGAGTAATAAAAATGAAATTGGCTTGCAATGGATGTCTAGGTATCTATACAAAAAGTGCTGAGTTCTGACGTGAGCTAAATTAAACCATATCACCACATTGAGTAGATATTTCTTTGAATTTCTTTGCTGAGTGAGACTTCTGTACGTTAGTATTATTTATTCTGTGGTATTACATACAAAACGATATCTCCTAAGGTACGCGGAATATGCGTCCCCGTTCCCCATCCCCGCACTTCTACCCCGTTCTTGTGCCGCCGTGCACATAACAATGGGTATGTGTTCACCTGCTCTCGCCCCTCGAAAAGGCGAGAACGTTGGAGAGGTGCGGAGACGGGGAACGGGGACGCATATTGCGCGTACCTTATTCCATTCTGTACGTAATACTCTTACTGTCTTCTGTGATAGTGGACATCCTGTTTTAGTTTACCTAATAAATTTTCAGGCTGAAGGTAGGAAATAAAACAAGTAATAATTAAATTGTTAACAAAAAAAAACTACTGACTTAAATTTATTTTTGGAGTTTATTCCATATCTCCAAAGTTTTTCGTCATATCTTTCTCAAATTAAAATGAAACCAACTTGGTAGTAAAGGCTTTCAAATAAAAAAAGAATCATCAAAATCGGTTCATAATTGGCGAAGATATCGCGTAACAAACATACATAAAAAAAAAATAAGAACATACAGTTGAATTGATAACCTCCTCCTTTATTGAAGTCGAATAAAAATATATATTTTTAAAAACAATCTTATAACTAAAACAATGAACTAAAAGTGCTCCTCATATACAATGTGAATAAAATATACATATCTAATATACAACAAGGGCTGGCAATTACTTCGCTCAACGTGTAAGCATTGCCATCCAACGTAGCAATGCAGCCAGCGTTTTTGGCACCCTACCGCAAGGCAATGAGCTGCACGATATTTTTATTTGTAAATATATTTTTAAATTCTTATTTTATATAATATATTTAGTTTTTAAGTTCTAGTTTTTAGTTATGTTAGTTTCATGGGCTGAGGTACCATCTGAGTGGTTTTGCGTTAGTTCAATAACACGTTGTATATAACATATAAATGTTTTACATACCCATAATAAATCTAACCACGGTCTATACTAGATCATTATAGTATAATAAAAAAAAATAACAGCTGAAAAACAAAAAAAAATTCGGCATTTCCATAAAAAAGTGTCCAACCGCTCGGGCGTTTGTATCGAAATGTCGATTTTTTTTTTGGTTTTTTACTATTATTTTAATTACATTATATTCTAGTGATCTATTATAGCCCGTGGTTTGATTTAGTACGGGTATGTCGCTTCTACGTTGTATATGACGTAGTCATCTGCTGTTGGGCAAAAGCCACCGTAATTTTGTCAGACAGACAGAGACAGAGAATTACAAATAATCCAAAATTTTTATCTCCAAAGTACTTATTCTATTTTTACCCTCAGCCATATTCTCAACCCTTGTCGCACCAAAATTGGCTTGCACTGGCCAAATTAGCCTAGCTTTACTGAGGAATTAAAAAAAAAAACAATTAGGTGGGTTGGCTCGACCCCTGTTCTCGCTAGATTAGGTAATTTTAGTAAAATTTGTGTGCTGAGAATTAAAGTTTTGTGCCTTTGAGAATAATGTATTTGTGTAATGTGTTTTGTGTATTATTCAAAGAGCTTGGAATGTACCTTCTCCAAGTATTATTTAGGTAATCTCTTCCATGCTGGTATCTTTGGGAGTAAGAAAAAAACTGAGAATGTACCAGTTGCTTTTCTACCCGCGTAGATCGTAAAAACCGATCATGGGAATGGGAGAATGCGGATCATGTTAATAGGCAACGCGGATAGCAACCTGTTCACGCACTTGCGTTACTGATGCATGATTAAAAAAAAGGGAACTGTCAAAAATGTCAATGTCTTAACTTTTCCTGTTGCCGCGTTTTTGTACATATTTTTTTTTCATGTTTTGTAATAATCCAGAAATAACAATACATATATGCATAGTATACCTTATACAATAGTTCAATTACTTTTAATAGCATTACAATGCTCGTGGGTTCGAGTCCCACTCGTGGCGGATTTTTTCATCACATATTTTCAATTTGGGTAAATTTCCGAGCATATAGTAATACTATTAAAAATAATTGAAACCAAGCCCTCTTCATTCAAATCAGCTTTCAATTCATCGAATATGAATTAAGTTGAATACCACACTTCTGAATAGTGGGTAGTAATGAAGATTTTCGCATGCTTCAAATGCGTGTACTACTCGTATGTGATAAGAAAATTCGTCGGGGTGATTCGAAGTCACGATAGCACAATTGGTAGTGCACTCACGGCGTTATGTGAGGGTCGTGGGTTCGAGTCCCACTCGTGGCGGAAGGCGGAATTTTTCATCACATATTTTCAATTTGGATAAATTTCCGAGCATTGTAATGCTATTAAAAATAATTGAAGCCAAGCCTTCTTCATTTAAATCAGCTTTCAATTCATCGAATATGAATTAAGTTGAATACCACACTTCTGAATAGTGGGTAGTAATGAAGATTTTCGCATGCTTCAAATGCGTGTACTATGTGATAAGAAAATTCGTCGGGGTGATTCGAAGTCACGATAGCACAATTGGTAGTGCACTCACGGCGTTATGTAAGGGGCGTGGGTTCGAGTCCCACTCGTGGCGGAATTTTTCATCACATATTTTCAATTTGGATAATTCAATAGTTCTTTTATTATCAACGCAATACATACGAGTTACTACATACAGCAAACATAGAAATATTTGGACGATGGTACCACACCATTAAGCAATTCATACAGCACCACTGCAAGCATCTATCCATGAGAACGAAGAAGTGGCTCCTCGAGGAGAGGCGGCTACAAACCTTATTTTATTTTAATTCCTTTTTCTACCCTCTCGCCCACCATCACCCTAAAAGTGGCCTTTGGGTCTTGAGGTCCTGCACTCTGTCTGCTTAGCGCCTCAAGAACCAAAAATCTCTGTCCGCCCTATTTGTGATAAAGACGTGATAGTGCATTTATATTTTTTTATAACGGAAAGGGAGGTATATTTTCAGTTTTTAATTACAACTATGAGAACATTAAAAAGCTTACACTCATTACAAATGCAAAGTTCGCCGTAAACCATAAGCTCATAAGCTCAGTAAAATGAATGTAAAAATCGCAATCTCTCCATATATATCTCATCATCATATATCAGTGTGAGATATATGAATCCAATTTAATGAAACCACATGTTTCATTAATTGGAACTTAAAAATTTCGATTTAAAATTTGTACAGGAAGCGTTTCCAGTGTACAATTATTTTTAATTAACTTCTACTGATCTGGGAGACTGGAAAATATATTATATGTTTACGAGTATATTTAAAAGGCTTGTGTTTAAACGCCTACCAGAAATGCACACCTATTTTTACGAAACCAATAAATTCAAAATACCTGCCAGAATGGATGAATGCTCACCAAATTGTGTTTCTGGAAGTATTATAGACATGAAGCTATTTTTCTTTTCATTGTATGCTATAAAAATATAGGAACGCCTTTAAAGTTCGTTTTAAACCAAATATTTTATATTATCGCTAAATAGATGTTACCAACATTTTATTATACGAGCTTCAATTACGTAATTTTTGCTAAGGTAAAAACTGACTGTCGATTGCACAATTTTTTTAATAATACCATATGTAATATTGCGTATCCCAAACACATCACTTTTTATTGTTTTATGATATTGATTAAAATATGATAACTCAGCCAAATATACAATAAGGGACATACCCGTAAAAATCAAACAACGGGCTATACTAGATCACTAAAGTATAATGAAATTAAAATAACAGTAAAAAAACAAAAACGACATTCCCATACAAATCGCACGGGCGGCTGCACACTTTTGTATGGATACGCCTTTTTTTTTGCTTTTATTTTAATATCTTCTTTATCCAAGCGCGTTCCCGGTTACATCCTTAGCTGTGCTGCTTTGGAGCCCGGGTGCGCTTTCTCTTCTCCAAATATTATAGGCATGTCAATGGTCACCCAAGGATGCCAAAGACCTTGTGTTTGAGAAGAAATAGCCGGAAGAGTTTAAAGATTTGGCTATAGTTTTACGACCGGCCGCCTGCCTGACGTCAACCCTCTTTGGGAAAGTGTTTGGGCGAAAAGTTTTACAACCGGCCGCCGCCTGACGCTAACCCTGCTTGGGAATGCAATTGTAGCACGAGATGTTTGTGCTTAGTGTTTAATCCTTTAGTCGCCTCTTACGACATCCACAGGAAGAGATGGAGTGGTCCTATTCTAACCTGAAACCACACGGGTGGCTTGGTGGCTTTTATTTTAATATCATTATACGATAATGATCTTAAAGTATGAGTTATTGGTATTAGAACAGCATAAAAGATAGTTGAAAACACTTAAAAGTTAGTAAAAGCTCATGAATAAAAAGCTACTCGTCATAACGATAAGACAGCCCTAACAATCGCACTCTGTAAGCTAAGTGTGGCTATTAAAGCTGTCGCGCTGTTAAAGTTCAAGTGTTCTAGGACAGCTTTTATTGTTTGGAATATTTCTTTTTATCGTTTTATTGCATTAACAACAAAAAAAATTCCACAAAATTCTCCTTCAAGAGAAGAGTACACTGTCATCTTCTACGAGTAAATTAGTCTCATTTTCTTATCTACATCATCATTCATTGTAGTTATGTGTGTATTTGTATTTATTTAATTATGTATATGTATATTTTATATGTATGCGTATATATATCTTTATTATGAGTATATATGCATGTATGTGTATTATTTGGTATAAGTATGTAATTATTTAATTATATTGCGCCGCAACGAATTATCTGTTTATCCCTATGGTTGACTGGGAGAGAACGCTTTTAGCGTTAAGTCCGCCAATCGTAAGACAATTTCATTGTTAAACAATAAAGCTTAAAAATAAATAAAATAAAAAAAAACTGAGCTTCCTCTATTACAATAGACTGATGGAAAACATTTAAAACTAGTGGCACTGTGGGCTGTAAATCTCGCGACTCACCCGTTGAAGTTAATCGGATAAAAAAGTTGTTCAGGCAAAAAGTTGCGTCTTAATAAAACAAAGTGCCAAAAAAGTTGTATGACATATTTGAAAATTTTTCGAAATGGCTGACATACGATTTTCTTAAAGTTTTAAACCCTTATATCGCCGCCATTTTGATGAACTTCCAAACACTGAACCGACAAAAAAAATATATATAAATATTGTACCTGGTTATAAAATTTCACGAGAATCGGTTGATAAATACGACCTTTTTTTATGTCACAGGACGGCAATCGAACAAGCGGGTCACCTGATGGTAAGTGATCACCACTGCCCATGGACAACTGCAACACCAGGGGTGAAACAAAAGCGTTACCGGCCTTTCAGGGCCCTCCCCAGAAGGGGGGGGGGGCTCTGGCTCTCTCACTCACCGAACGAAGCATAGAAGCGGTGAAGCTACTACAGGTAAGAACAAACCGACAGACAGACTGACGGACAAAAGCATTTTAGCCCATTCTGGAAACTGCGACGCTTCGCTCGCTCGCTTAATAAACCATAATTTGTTGTCATCTTATCAGATAAGGGCGAATAGAAACATATATAACCAGGCCTGTGTCACTCCCCGTTTAGGTATCGAAAATGTACCTACATTATTACTATGCGCGCAGGCGGCCCCTCCGGGTGGTAAATTAATATATACGAATCGTTTGTCCAGAGTAATAAGAATGAAATTGGCTTGCAATGGATGTCTAGGTATCTTTACGAAAAGGTGCTGAGTTCTGACGTGAGCTAAATTAAACCATATCGCTAGCCACATTGAGTTGATATTTCTTTGAATTTCTTTGCAGAGTGAGACTTCTGTACGTTAGTATTATTTATTCTGAGATATAACTAAGTTATTATAAATAATAGATACTTACATGGTTTTTGCAAAATATACGAACAAAATTACAATATTTTATTTATATTTTTTATTTATGACTAATTTGCTCTGTGAATGGCGTTTTCTCCAAATAGTTACAGTGGTTTTTTGACGGACTTTGTGTGAGTATTACATGTATTTGTATCACCTATGTGTGACGTCATCTAGTATCGTTGAGTTAATATCCCATAACACAAGTTTAAAACTTACTTTGGGGCTAGCTCAATCAGTGTGATTTGTCCTTAATATTTATTTATCTGACAAATAACCGCCGTCACGATAGAAAATAGCGGTTTTGGAGCGTTTATGGAAATTTAAACTTTAACATTGATTTTTATTGATAATACAATACATATAATATTGTAATAATTATAAGATTGTATTGTTATAATATTATTTAAAGCATGTATGGCCCTTAGTTGACTGAAATAAAGATTTATTATTATTGAAGTGTAAACTTCTTTAGCGGCGTTGTGCACTTTTTTTGTAATGGGTAAAAAATGTTAAACTCGCGTCAGGACACGTGTCCTGATCGAAAATTCGTAAGACGGATGGAGAGTAGACAGCCGGCGTGGCGTAGGAGAGGAAGTATCCTCCTCTCTTTCTACGGCGCGCCGAAAATGTATGCCTGCGCCTGCTGTTTCGTTTAGCTGTGAGATAAACTTTTTAATGTAATATAAATTGTCATGTTTGTTTACGATAGCGCAATAAATAAATAATGTATTCTACCACATAAATGATAGTACTTTTATACTGATAATTAAACCAATTTGTGCAAAATTATTCCCTAACCATTCCAAAATATCAAAAATGCACAACGTTAATATTCAAGTTTTCACTTCTGCCGGCACTCCCGGAGTGCAACCCGTTTTTTTATTTTTAAACATGTCCCGGAAATATTAATATATTGTGCTTATTATGTAACAAAAAATATCCCATAAATAATTACTTAAAACGATTTTTCAAAATTTGTCAAATACCATATTATATCCAAAGTAACTTAAATATAAAAACGGTTGTATGCGGCATACAAAATTCAGAATATCCATGAGGCTTGTGTACAATAAATGTTAGAGTTTTATTACACCTGTCAATGTTAACAGTATGACATTGGTGATTTTCTGAACGGCTTTGCAACGATTTTACTAATATCTTGTTACTTTAATATTACTAAACTAATATCTTGTTTCTACCATGCTGGTCTGGGAAAAAAGAAAAAACTAAGAAAATTAAAACTAAAAATGAAACATGCTTCTCTTCCCGCGCAGATCATTAAATTCGATTTTATAGGCAATGCGGTTAACAACCCATCACTATTATGATTTTCTTTTTCCACCTTCTCGCCCACCATCACACTAAAAGTGGCATTTGAGTCTTTGAGTCTTGCGGCCCTGGGCTTAGTCTGCTTAGAGCCACAAAATCGGACGATAGTGTGTGAGAGTGTGTGGGTGTGGGTGGGTGTGTGTGGGTGTGGGTGTGTGTGTGTGTGTGTGTGTGTGTGTGTGTGTGTGTGTGTGTGTGTGTGTGTGTGTGTGTGTGTGTGTGAGTGAGTGCGTGCGTGTGTGTGTGTGTGTGTTTGTGTGTGATGTTATAATTTTAGAGTCTATAAATAACAACAAGTCACAATTCTTTTCCATTGTGGACTGACCTCTAGTGCTCGGGTCATCTAGTTTATGGCGAGTTAAGTTAGCCATTGAATTTATACATGGCATTATGTTCAAATTGTGTCAAGACCTCACGAGGTCTATTTTGGCTTGTATTAGTCAACTAGCAGTTACCCGCGACGTTATTTGCATGGTCAATGGCACATTTTTCCAGAATTAAAATATGATATGTATGAATCTAGGCAACCACTCCTCTGCAATTCTGGCCTATCTTTCACTGTGCATCCTACCGATGTTCCCTGCTCAATTCCATTTAAGACGTTATCCGCCTGAAATTATGATCATGATGGCAGTTTTATATTTACATTATGTGTAAAATTAATTATTTTAAAGAAAAGCTACCAACTACCGTTACGCAACTACTACTTCTGAAAATAAACGCTCAAAGAAACTCATTTACACAGTATTCAGAAATCAGAAATCTTTATTTGTCTTTATTGGTCGCCTACGCGCCAGAAGGGCTATGTTCTGTCTGTCAATTTACAAATACTTATAATATAATACAATGTTAATAAATTATAATATGTAATGCTTGCGAACGAGCGAACAAATCTTCTTCTTCTTCTGCCTTATGCTTATCACTCTTTATGTGGGGTCGGTCTTCCATTTTGCTCAATCTCCAGGCAGTTTGTCCGTCACTCCCTTCCTACTCATATGCTCCTCTACACATTCCATCCAACGTTTATTTGGTCTTCTTCTATTTTGATGTCCCTTTACTTGCATTTTCAGAACCTGCCTGTAAATGCAAGTATAGGGACATCAAAACGAGCGAACAAATATAAATAACGTAATAAGAAATACTAATTAGTCAAAAAGCGAAACCAAGCTGACCACTTGCTCCTGGCTGCTCTCGTTCACGAGTTGATTTTGAAGCCAGGAGATTTGAAAACTTACAAATAATACAGTAACAAAAGTAAACATAGTCCATAGATCGGGATCGAAAGAACCTCGCAGGCAACGCCGCGGATAACACCTATTTAATAACACTAATAGGAAAACAATATTAGTCCCCTTTTCTACTAACGCTGTACACAAAAGGGAACGGCGGTCGTGATCAATCAGCATTACAGCCGTAATCTGACGAACAATAGTGGAATATGATGCATCGATTCGAGGGGTTTCCCTGATTTTTCTGCGGGATATAAAAGCATTTACAGAAAGATCTTCTTTATTCCTAACGGGATAGATAGACTTTTGCGCCGTAAGAACCTGAAGCTACGTTTAGAGAATACTCGCGTTCGCACTGTGCTGTGGGCTTGGACATGACACATTAAATTATGATTATTATAACGAATGCGGATCACATGACCTATTTCTTATAATAAATAAATTATAATATAGGGACAAATGCGTCGACATGCCGTGCGGTTCCCGGCAGAGTAGAATATTATAGGACAACTCCAAGTCTTCCCGTGGATGTCGTAAAAGATGACTTAGAAAACACAAGCTAATAAAAGCTTATAAACATCAAAGTGACCTCTCCAACCCGACAGCGTGGAGAGTGTTGGCCAAATCCTCTGGCTGCTCTGGCTAATATAAGGCTTTGGTAGTACAGAAAAGGTCATGCTCCTTCAGTGGAGACTAAAAAAGACCTGGTGATGATAGGGACAAATCACACTAATTAAACTAGACACAAAATAAGTTTTAAACTTGTGTTAAGGGATACTAACTCAACGATACTATATTTTATGATAAATACATTTATAGATAAACACTCAAGACCCAGGATAATTTGAAAAACGCCCTTTTTCGACTTACCCTGGCTGATAATGACATTCTACATCACATGGACGGTAAGCCCTGGCGGGTACAGGATAATTGGGCGGGCTAGAGATTTATTTAAATCTGTGCTGTGGTGTCACAAGGAAGCTTCTCATAGATCAGAGCGAGGAGGGTCACTGACCTTACCGTCACTTTAATTAATCTTAAATAAACCATTTCGTTATTTTCACATCAACAAAATAATTAATATTTTCCTCGCTCATATTAATAGCCAGTGGATTTATTTTCAATTGAATTGACAATAGCGCATTCAATGCACGGTATTAAAAACGAATATCCGGTGTTCAGTAATCTCACAATAAGCCAAACTGGGCAATGCTAAAATGGAATATTGTTTTGTAAGCCGGAGATTTTAAATTGGAAATACCACAATAGGTGGCGGATAAGAGGAGCAACAATCCTCTCAGATTACTTATTTGTACGTTCTATTCCTTTTCACTTGTTTTTATTGAAAGAACTAATAGCTATTATAAATATGGATTGATTTTGCACCAAATAGCTTTATTGAAATCTTGGAATCAGATTCACTAAAAGAATACAAACCGTAAAGAAAATATTTTTTTTTATGTAAAATGTTTTTGTCACAAAATTCTAATAAATTGCTAAACTATCGACTTTACTACGCGCGGCCGTCGCCCGCCCCTGTCGTCAGCCTAGCCTAGACATTAAAATATTTTTTGTTTGTTTTTAGGGTTCCGTACCTCAAAAGAAAAAACGGAACCACTTTGTTGTCCGTCTGTCTGTCTGTCAGGTCCCTTTTAATTGTCCCTTTTTCTCAGGAACGCGTAGAGTTATAAAGCTGAAATTCATATCAAATACACGAATCTACTGTCTCTTAGAGCTGTGAAAAAATCAAACTTCTAAGCCAACGCAATCAAAAGATTGAAGCCGTTTATGCCACAAATCGAAACTCGCAATGGAATCAAAACCTACAGGGTACTTCCCGTAAACTCAGAATCTTAAAATTTGGTACGAAGCAACGTCTGGTAGCACAGATAAAGAAAAAATTGCAAAGAGCATAAATTTTTAGTTACATCATTTAATAAATTTTTTTTAAATTATTTTAAACTTAGTTATATACCTACAGGTTTGTACGTAACCCTCGGTGTGCGAGTCCGACTCGCACTTGGCCGGTTCTATTTGACTGTCACTTTAATTTATATATTTAGCCCGTTGTTCGATTTCTTACGCATATGTCCCTAGCACATTGTATCTCCCTGTACCTAGCCTACCTATATTAGGTTAGTTACACACAACGATCCCCGAAACTAAACAGATTAAAGCCCCCACTACACTAATTTACAACTCGCACAAAGACTTACCTAATTTGTTATTCAATAGGCAAATTTGAACTCGTATGTACATACAAATGTAAGTTAGTATTGTCAGGCTTTTTGTTGTTGATTGTTCTTACCACGTATGTAAACTTGTACAGTTTGTTGAGATTGTTCATTAGGGTTCAAATAACATGGAGGAATGTTGCTAGGAGCCCTATTTTCAAGCGAACACAAATTACTTTTTAAAACGAGTAAGGCGGTGATCCCACTGCACCGCGCACCGTCACGTAGCCCGGGGTGGCAGATTTTAACATTGTATGCAAGTATCTCAGTTTGTATAGAAAACACGCCGAGTCCAACACACTGAAAACGCGTCGACGCGCGAGAGCGTCAGTGTGTTGAACCGCGCTCCGCGACGGTGCGCAGTGCAGTGGGTTCACCGCCTAAGCAAAGCGAAGTTTTCAGAGTATACTTAAGCATTCGGCGTTTGTATGTATGTGCGTATGATTGTTCGACGATACATCGAGCAGTGAATGCCAACGTTATATAAACTGTTGGAAGGCACGTAAAAAAATTAATAGAAACTCGTAGAATATGTACATACTAGCTTTTGCCCGCGGCTTCGCTCGCGTATCCCTCGGGAACATTACTTTTTTCCGGGGTGAAAGGTACCCTATGTTCTTTTCAGTACTCCTAACTATGTGTATGCGAATTTTCAAGAAGATTGGTTCAGTAGATAAAGCGTGAAGAGGTAACAAACAAATATACAAACTCACTTTCGCATTTATAATATTAGTTGGGATGGGATTGGTACCAACTGCTCACATAAATGGCAACACACAAATTACAAGCAAACCCGCGAAAGGTAAGTAATAAAATACTAGGTAAGAAAGTATTAAAACTTTGTTTTTGCTCCAACCTATTTAAAAACATTTGGAGAAGAGAAAATTGTTTTCCCTGAATGTTTGTAAATAAGTCACTAGATGGCATTTTTCATTATTGGCATTACTTCTTATTTTATTTATTCAACTTTATTACGGTAAACGGTCTAGTAGAAAGGTGGTGCAGCGACAGTGTGACCAAAGTGGGAGCAAAAACCTTTTTTGAAGTGAAAACTTCTTTAGCGGCGTTGTGCACTTTTTTTGTAATGGGTAAAAAATTTTAAACTCGCGTCAGGACACTTTTTAATCTAATATAAATTGTCATGTATGTGTACGATAGCACAATAAATAAATATTGTATTCTACTACATAAATGATAGTACTTTTATACTGATAATTAAAGCAATTTGTGCAAAATTATTCCCTAACCATTCCAAAATATCAAAAATGCACAACGTTAATATTCAAGTTTTCACTTCTGCCGGCACTCCCGGAGTGCAACCCGTCGTTTTTTTTATACTTACCTGATATTTGACTTACCTACTTACCTATACATCGTCTTAATGAAAGAAAGCAAAACCTCTCAGATGGTACCTCAGCCCATGTAACTGAACAACTTTTGTTCAACAACATTCATGAAACTAAAAAAAAAAAATTGAATTTTTATACAAACTGATCAGCTGATCGAGTCAATTTGTATGAAAATCCGAATTTTTTGGTTAGTATTATCTGTTTGTTTAACCTTTTTTAGTTTTTTTTTTTGTTTTCCGTTTGTATAAGCTTGAGCAATGAAGAAATGAAAATCTTGATGCGCTGACAACCCAGAATAGAACAACCTGGCGAAGAAGAATTAGGAGAGCCGACCCCACCTGAAGTGGGAAAATGAAAGACGAATAAGAAGTTTGTATAAGCTATTTATGCTTGATTTATCTGTTGCGTTTCCCTAATAATATAAAATAAAATAAAAATACATTGCATACATTCAAACGCTTGAATGTGCAAGTAAACTATGAGAGCTTCGCCTGCTTCCCTCTCTCGTTTAATTATTTAGATTTTTTTTTACAAAAAGCATATCCTTCAACGAAACTATTTGACTTCCCTGTGACCTATTTGTGTAGGTTCACCCCTCGGGTAGGTGTTTCGATTGTGCCACCCAACAAAGGACAGGGAACAACAGTTTCATTTCGATAAAGGCCGCTACAAATTGGTTTGTTTGTAATTTACGATTTACATACGAATTGTTTGGCTAAGTAATCAATACAACTTAGTTTACAAGTATGAAGTAGAACTTGATCCTATGTCACCCGACTTATAAGTCGCAATAGTTTTTACAAGCTTTTTGTATGTATGTAACTATGTTTGTTCGAGTGGAATCTTGAAACTCAATTTTGAAGTAGATATCTTCAACTGATTGAGCTGAAATTTTGCGTGCATACGTATATCACGTGACAATGCAATATTATGATGACTTGGAGTTGATCTGATAATGGAGCTGGAAGGTGGCCATAGGAACTCTGTAATGAAATGACGAAACCCCATCGAGTTTGGGCTCGTTAGATTTGTCTTGACGAGTACTTTGTCCTTAGATCTGTTCTGATTAGTATCTGGGGTCTGATGATTGAGCTGGAAGGTGGCCATAAGAACTCCGTAATAAAACAACGCAACCCCGTTGAGTTTGGGCTTATTTGTTTTGTGTTTTTTTTTATACTTACCTAGTATTTGATAAGACCTTTGGTCGTGTTGATAAGACCTTTGGTCTAGACATGGGTAACTCCGGATTCGAATATTTAAATGAGCCGATTCATCAACAGGAGCCGATACCCGTACTAAATCCCGGTAATCGTTATCGGCCTTCGCAAGTTATAGAGTCCGCACCGATCATGGTCCCGCCGCCAAGAGCCGCGAGCCACGTTTCGGTTCCACCGCATGAAGGAATCGGGAGTCGGGGTCAATATTATTCTGTATTGAAACCAGTACCAGAAAGGACGTCTGTATTCTGTAGATTCAATAGCGAAACTTAGCGGACTTTGGAGCTGGAGCTGATAAGGGAGTAGGAATCATTACGATGAGTCGGTACCGGATGCGGAGTAAGATTCAGTGAGCCGAAACACTCCTTGGAGTCGAGATTACCCATGTCTACTTTGGTCTCACAATAAAAGCTTGTACAAAAAATTAAATTTTTATAAAAACTTATTTTTTAATGTTTATAAGCTTTGATTAGCTTGTGTTTCCTAAGTCGCCTTCTACGACATCCACGGGAAGAGTTGGAGTGGTCCTATTCTACTCTGCCGGGAACCACACGGCGAAATATACCGCTTCAGACTAAATTATACTATGTATCGATAGAATTAAGACTAATTTCAGTTAACAGATGATCCCCTATAAATGCTGCCCGAAAGTTGGCCAGTTTGGACCGCAGTTGGCTAATACGAACCTTTTGACTAAACTTGCGACCAACTATTTACGAGTTTCAACTGTTCTGTCTGATTATGTTAGTGATAAAATACATATTGTACACAGCCGTGTGGTTTCCGGCAGTGTAGAATAGAACCATCATCATCATCATCATTAGGTTTTTCTAGTCTCCACTGCAGGAGTACGACCCTCTCTGTACTACCTACCAGAGCCACATTTAGCCAAAGCAGTCAGAGGATTTGGCCTACACTCTTCACGTTGGCCAGACGGGTTGGAGTAGTCTCACTAATGTCCAAGCTTTGTTTAGCTTGACTTAAGTCGCCTTCTACGACATCCACAGGAAGACTTGAAGTGGTCCTATTCTACTCTGCCGGGAACAGGAAAATAACAGAAAACATAGAATATATAACAATAATGAATAGAATCACTCCAAGTCTTCCCGTGGATGTCATAGAAGGTGACTTAGGAAACACAAGCTAAACAAAGTTTATAAACATCATCCAGCCAGCGTGCAGAGTGTAGGTCAAACCCTCTGGCTGCTCAGGCCAAGTATGGCTCTGGTAGTACAGAGAGGGTCGTGCTCCTGCAGTGGAGACTAGAAAAACCTAATGATGATGACGACATATTGTACCGAGTGGACCACTCCATCACTAAAGGACTGCATTCTCAAGGAGGGTGAACGTCAGACGGCGGCCGGTTGTAAAATTTTACGCACAAATTCATTCCTAACTAATAGCGGAACGCCTGCTTGACGTGAACAGTGAGTTCACGTCAAGCAGGCGTTCCGCTATTTCTTCTTGATATCGCATATTCTCCAGCATCCTTGAGTGACCATTGATGTGCCGCTGTGCTTCCTTTCACTGGAAGCACAGCGGCGACACTCCCTGTACGTGAGAGTTCGAACGCCTGTGACCTTGAGCTCGGAGCTCTTAACGCTAGGGTTGATACCGAACCGAAATGGAGTATCGTGCGGTGCGTGAATGAGACGAGAACTAGGTACCAGCCCTCGGCCAAAGCAGTCAGCGATAGCTCGTTTCACGCCCCACGCGCCTCTCAAAGCCCCTCGCACATCAAGCCACCCACATATTAGCCGCAAGCGATTTTACGTGCACACATGCTTAAGTGTCGTTTCTTTTCGCGTAGTGTATATATTCTTTGCCGGATGCAAGTAATGGTCAATAAAAATTACCGTACATAAGTCAGATTGTATTCTTATCTCAGAGTTCAGAGGGTATAAGTCGGCCCGGGCGGGGATCAAACGTGGAACATTTAGGTCACTCAAGCTTCAAATAATTTTTTTTAAGACGGTGCCTGATGCTTATAATTTACATTTTGCTCCCGCTTCCACGCACACAAATTTACTCTAGCCGAAGCGAGACAGCGAGCCATGCGGGGCGGAAGAATCGCGGCGGATCATTGAAGCTGGTTTACGCGTTTCTGCTTTTTGAGGTTTTTTTCGTTTTACAAAGAATATTTAAGAGTTATTTAAAAAGTAAGACATATGATGACTGCCTTATGTTTAATACAATTATAATCCAAAGTTACAAGGGCTAATTAATTGTATTTGTTGAATACTAGCCGTTTTAGTATAATTCGGCTGTTATTTGGAGGCAACTTTTTTTCTAATCGAAAAAGTTTTAAGCAATCGTGTTTATGAAACATGTAATGTATAGAACTTTGCTGTGTTTTTATTCCAAAGTAAGTATTTCGTTAATAGTGATATTATTTAAGATCGCTCTAAGTACTATCAAGGTCATACGCGGTCTTAACTAGCTTACCTGCATAGGTTTTTATATCCACTAGTGTCAGTTTCTTTTTCAAACTGCCTAAATTGCACTCAAAGTAAAGACAATTCATGTAGCCGTTTTAACCAAGTTTAGGCCCATTTCCTTGATTGCCTCTTATATTAAAATAAATTGCTTTAGGGGAGTCCCACACTTAGCGGCACAAAATCTGCTTAAACAGTCGACAAATGGCTTTATGTCCATGTCTTGAAGGTGTATCACTTAATTAACTCAATTTTAACGGGTAATCTTGAACAAGAAAATTGTTTTTACAAGCTTTTATTTAGTTTTACCTGTCCCGTTGTGTGTGTGTCTGTAATCAAATCTTACAAGCTAAATTAGACCCACTTCCTATTATTCGATTGAGTTGAAACTTGTACAGTAAGTTGGGTGAAAATGCAATATTATGTTACCAATGTGTTCTGCATCCCTAAAGGTTGCTACACACTCGAGCCGACATTAATTGGCGCAGCCGGGCGGTAAAATCGAATAGGTACATGAAGTTGAATGTTCGGGGGGAAAGCCCATGCCGATGCTGACAATGCTAGCCCGAATAAGTGTGTAGCAACCCTAGCAGGGCTTCGGGGTCCAGCTTTTTCTTCTAAAAGGAGTGGAAGTGGAAAAAAAAATAGATTTGAATGTAGTTTTCAAAGGCAAGTATTTAAATCGATATCTATATATTCCCTTTTTTCGAACAAAATACTTCAAAGTTTCATCAAAAATACTGAATTGCACACTAATATTAATCAAATTTAGTATCATTTTTTTTATGTCATAGGACGGCAAAAGAACAAGCGGGTCACCTGATGGTAAGTGATCACCGCTGCCCATGGACAACTGCAACAACAGGGGTGTAACAAAAGCGTTACCGGCCTTTCAGGGGTGAGGGGGGATGGGGGGGGGGGCTCCGGCTGTCTCACCGAACGAAACATAGAAGCGGTGAAGCTACTACTCAGAGGTCGATTTTCTGTGAGATACTGTTTATTGGTATTTGCAGAACTGTTTTACTGAACGAATAAGGGTAATACTTAAATGCAAATCAAAATTACTGATTTCACAGCAAAATACTCAACTGAAATGATTGCTGAACAAACTGCAAAATCAAAATCATATCCCGTTTTTAAATAGCTGCTTGCCAGACGTTTAAACTCCTTGGGAATGCATTTGTGCGCAATTTTTTGCAACCAGCCGCCGCACATTATTAAGACTCCTTCGGAATAATTAATAATTTAAAACGGTTAACTTACTAATATAGTCGGAAAACGCTGACCAGGTTTCGATAGATTTAGACGATCATCCTTTTTTCAACCGTTTTAAATTATTAATTATGGCGTTATCTTACGTCAGTTTAACGAAAATAACTCTTTCGGAACTAGTAAGAAAAAATATATACATATATACATACTATCACGCCTGTCTCCTACAACGGTAGGCAGAGACTATGGACCTCCACTTGCTACGATCCTGACAGACCTCTTTCGCTTCATCTACACTCATCAACCTCTTCATGCATGCCCTTCGGTTACGGGTACTTCTTATCTCTCCTTTTTTAGGGTTCCGTACCCATAGGGTACAAACGGAACCCTATTACTGAGACTCCGCTGTCTGTCTGTGTGTCTGTCCGTCTGTCAGTCCGTCTGTCACAGGGCTCTATCTCTTGAACCGTAATAGCTAGACACTTGAAATGTTCACCGATTATGTATTACTGTAGTCGCTATAACAAAAAATACTAAAAATAAAAAAAGTTAATAAATAAAGGGGTTCGTCATATAAAAAACGTCTTTTTCAGCGTTTTTAACAAGATCTTTATGATGGCATTAACTAGATACTTGAAATTTTCACCGATTATGTATTACTGTGGCCGCTATAACAAAAAATACTTAAAATAAAAAAAAGAGAAAAATTAAAGGGTGTCGTCATACAAAAACGTGTTTTATCAGTGTTTTTAACTAGATCTTTATAATGGCATTAACTACATACTTAATTTTTTTATAGATTATGTATTACTATGGCTGCTATAACAACAAATACTCAAAATAAAATACATAAAATAAATGTTAAAAACTAAAGGGGGGTTGTCATACAAGAAACGTGCTTTTTCAGCGTTTGAAAACACAATGTTTTCACAAACGGAGGTACGGAACCCTTCATGCACGAGTCCGACTCGCACTTGCACTGTTTATTTAGAACGTCTGCAATCTGATCGCAAAAAGTTCGCCAAAAATATATCGTTTGAGATATGTCAGAAGGAAACTCAAATGAGCAAAACTCCAATATTCAGAGAGAGAGACAGACAAACTTGTGAATTCATGAGACTTATTGACGTGAGCGATTATACAAATTACTTTACGTCGTTTGTTTTCAAATATCACGTACCTAACCCTGTAGATGCGTTTATTATACTTTCATTAAGGGACCTACTATTGTAAATGGGAAAAGAAATTTAAATTGAAAGAATTTTTATTTACTCATTGGCATAGAATATACAAGGTCTTTTAGTTGTGGTAGAGCCACGCTACCGGCAAAACTCAGTTTTGCTAGTAGCATGGTTCTTCTTTGCTGGTCTGGGAGAAAAGAAAAAAACATAGAATGTACCAGCTGCTTCTCTTCCCGTGCAGATCGTAAAAGCCGATCGAGGGAATGGGCGAGAATCTGAATCATATGAATAGGCAATGCGGTTAGCAACCCATCACTATTATGATTTCCCTTTTCCACCTTCATGCCCACCATTACGCTAAAAGTGGCCTGGGCTTTACCGCCCTTGGCTCTGTCTACCCCGTTAGGGATAAAGACGTGATAGTGTATCTGTATCTGTATCATGAATGGGCCGGCTCGTCCGGGGAAGTACCACACTCTCACAGAAAATCGACGTCTGAGTAGTAGCTCACCGCTTCTATGATTCGTTCGGTGAGTGAGAGAGCTGGAGATTTCTTGATTGAAGTGTTAATTGCAGGATTGGCCAAAAATGCTTGTTTGTCTCTCTGTTCTTGCCTACAAGTTGCATTTTTCAACCGATTTTGACAAGTTTGGCAAGTTCTTTGATTTATTTAAATTTTTTAGTCAAACCCGATTTTTGATATGGGGATATATAGGAGAGAAAGGGGGAACTTTGCTTTAACGTTATTTAT
Organism: Acrobasis repandana; assembly: GCA_963576875.1. Lineage (NCBI taxonomy): Eukaryota > Metazoa > Arthropoda > Insecta > Lepidoptera > Pyralidae > Acrobasis > Acrobasis repandana. The sequence continues at coordinate 11,038,382 of OY756238.1, forward strand.
TGTCGAAACTGCAAAAAAATCCGAAAGGGGGAGTAGAGGACGGAAAAGCAGGGAAGTTTGTTGTCGTGTTACACAACGTGGTAGAGACATTACCAGTAATAAATCGAACCACGGTCTATACTAGATCACTAAAGTATAATGAAATGAAAATGACAGCCCAACAACAAAAAAAAATTGCCATTTCCATAGAAAAGTGTGCGGCCGCCCGGGCGATTTATATGGGAATGTCGAATTTTTTTTTTGGCTTTTTGACTGTTATTTAAATTTCATTATACTTTAGTGAACTAGTGTAGCCCGTGGTTAGATTTATTACGGGTATGTCCCTTCCACTCTGTATATATTATTTTTGGTCCGAGCTGCAGTTGTCTCTACCTCACTCGTTCGGTTGTTGTTGGAGCACAGCGCGACAGCAATAGATTTTAAAAATACCTCTCCTGACCCTAAGGTCGAGTTTCCTCTTAAAACGTATGCTCTCTACGACGTAGTTCTGCTACGAGATACGCCTCTAAGATGCATAACCCTACACTACGAAAGCTTCACCAAAACGATATTTAGTTCACTACGGCGTAGAACAGCTCCGACGTAGACCTTCTACGATATAGGGAATCCACGACGTAGATGCTCTCCGAATTTGACCAAATTAATTTCAAATCTCCGTACCGAACTCAATATCTCTCTCACTTTAATTCCTAATAGACCAAGACGTGTTCTGGAAAATTCACAAAATATTATTCGATTAATGAGTGACTTTCCATAGTAGCAACCAACTCACGTGCTCTACGATGATTTTTATTAGTATAATTCGAAGTTATTGTTGCGTCTCCGCTTGTTGATGTCATTTTCATACGTTTTCATCAACGGCGGATAGAACTTTCTTTTAGTGTGGCGTAGGTCCACTACGGCGTAGGCCTACTGTGGCGTTATTCTTCTATGGCGTAGGCCTGCTTTAGCGTAGGTCCGCTACGGCGTAGGCCTACTTTAGCGTATGTCCACTACGGCGTAGGCCTGCTGTGGCGTAGGTCAGCTACGGCGTAGGCCTACTGTGGCATAGGTCCACTACGGCGCAGGCCTAATGTGGCCTAGGCCCGCTAACGGTGTAGGCTTCCTGTGGCGTAGATCCACTACGACTATGAATCGCATATTAATAACATCATAATAAGAATATTTAATCACATATTAATAACAATATTTTTAAAATAATGTCAAATCAAGAGGTGATCGAGTTTTCGTAGTAACAACAGCAACCAACCGAGACGAGCGTTCGATCGTTGTCATCAGTATAATTCTAATTAGTTCGTCTCCCCTTGTTGACGTGTTGTTTTGCTGCGTTTCTAACACCCGGGTTGTGTAAGACTCTTATTTATTTTGACATATTAGATAAATCAACCCGTCTTGCCAGCGTGGAGAGTGTAGGCCAAATCCTCTGACTGCTCTGGCTAATATATGTCTCTGGTAGTACAGAGAGGGTCGTGCTCCTGCAGTGGAGACTAAAAAAGACCTGATGATGATTAGATAAACTGCAAGAGAGTTGCTTTCGTTGGTATACCATATGACGTGCGGATGATTTGACAATGATAGATGTCTTTTCCAAAATAAATAAATTGAAATAGAGATGGACCTGTAACATGTTGCGAAGCAGACAAGAAAAGTGGAGTAAAATTGTAACACATTGGTGTTGCAAAGACGGCAAAAGAAGCAAAGGAAGACTATTTTTAAACTGAAACCTTCAAAAAACAAGTCTATAATTTCCTGAAAGGTCGGTAACGCTCTTGTTACACCCCTGGTGTTGCAGTTGTCCATGGACAGTGGTGATCACTTACCATCAGATGACCCGCTTGTTCGTTTGCCGCCCTATAACACATAAATATATATTTGCAAAAATGGGAGGATGAACTAAATTTGACAGTGGGTCCAAATTGGAGAAGAGTCGCAAGAGATAGAGGACAGAGGATTTCCTCTGTCCTCTATCTCTTGTGCCTCCTGGCAATGGCCATAACCATTTGGTTATGGCCGTTGCCAGGAGGCACCTCATTATAAGTAAAGTACGATGTCTGACGTTAGCTTGTTCACGGGTAAATTCTAGTATTAACCTCGTAGGTCCATGGAATAAATTTTATAATAATGTAAAATGGAGAGATGAGCGAGTTTCCATAGTAGTAACCACCTGACGTGCCGTGCGATCGTTGTCATCAGTATATTCTAATTATTTCGTCTCTGCTTGTTGACTTCTTATTTTGCGTTTCTAGGCCTGGTGTAGACTTTCATTTCTTTTTTACAAACTTTTATTTTGTTTCACCTGTCCCGTTATCTGTGACTGTAATCAAATCTTACATGCATACTATCACGCCTGTCTCCTACAGCGGTAGGCAGAGACTATGGACCTTCACTTGCTACGATTCTGACAGACCTCTTTCGCTTTATCTACACTCATCAACCTCTTCATACATGCCATTCGGTTACGGGTACTTCTTACCTCTCCTTTTTTTAGAACGTCTGCAATCTGATCGCAGAACGTTCGCCGAGGTCGACCCTGTCCCGCTCTTCCTTTCACTTGCCTTATATTTATAAGGCAAGTGAAAGGAAGAGCGGGACAGGGTCGACCTTTTTTGCTAATCTCTTTTCATCCATCCTTTCTACATGCCCAAACCATCTTAACATCCTTTTCTCTACTCTTATCACTACGTCTTCTCACTCCACACCGATCCCTTATATCAAATCTTGCAAGCTAAATTAGACCCACTTTCCATTATTCGATTGAGCTGGAACTTCACATACTTATGTCAGTTGGGTGACGATGCAATGTTATGGTACCAATGACCTGATTATGATAAAGCCGGGAGGTGGCCACGGCGTCATTGTGATAAAATAACATAGGCGATGCAGCCAGCAACCCACCACTATTTTGATTCCCTTCTTCAACGTCACACCCACCATCACGCTAAACTTGGCTTTTAAGTTTTACAACCCTAGGCTTTTTCTGCTCCGTAAGATAAGATTTTACAAAATAAAACTTTTTCAGACAAGCTTTTACTGTGAGACCTAAGTGCTTATTAAGACAAATGTATTAAGCTCAAACTCGATGGGGTTGCGTTTTATTACAGGGTTCCATATCCACCTTCCGGCTGCATCAACAGATCAGCTTCTTGTTATAATAAAAATACATTGTCATCTGATTTACATAGGCATACGAAATTTCATCTCATTCGGAAACCAGTAAGTGGCTCAAATTTAACTTGCAAGATTTGACCCAAACGAATGAACAAAAAACAGGGCAAGCTAAATTAAAGCTTGTTAAAATATTAATTTCTAACAAAACTGAAACAATAAAAATAAACTAAAACTAAAATATAATACAAACAAAATTACTATTTTACAGAACTGCGGTTCTTCAAAACAATATCAGTTGTTTTTACGAGGGTGAAAAACTTTTGTCATAACTGGAATAAAGAACCACGGCACAGCTTTCTAATAAATTAAACTAACTTTTGACTATGACAAACAATTTTATTTTGATTGCTCAAAAAACCCGCAGTAAATCCAAAAATAAAGAGATCACAAAGGAATAACTTTGTAGAATGTAGCTATTGACGTGCCACTATATTCAATATTGCACACTAGTTCACTAGTGTTTAATAATGACTATTGTCACAAGATGACAGTCGGTGAGCTACGTCAGATGCCTTTAGGTAGAAAAATCAGACACTAGTTTTAGTGGAGGTATGATTCCGCGAAGTGTCAAAAGTGTGACCTGGTTTTGTAACGAAGTGGCGTATAATTTTACCGCGGTACACCAGTACGGGTATGACGCTATTTAATAGAAGTCACCCCCAGACCTATCACTACAAGAAAACATATCAGCGTTTTTTTTACACTCACTCACCTACCTGTATTAAATACAGATGTATTAAATAACTGTATTAAATACAGTACAACGTGAGTGTGAAAAAAACGCTGATATGTTTTCTTATTTATGTACTGTATTTAATACAGTACAATATATTGCTAAAAAGAGACTGACAAACTCACCCCCAGACCTACCACTACAAGTTTTTTTCATACTCACGTTGTACTGTATTTAATACAGTACAACGTGAGTGTGAAAAAAACGCTGATATGTTTTCTTGTAGTGGTAGATCTGGGGGTGAGTTTGTCAGTCTCTTTTTAGCAATATCGTTGCAAGTCTAGTAGTGGTTGGTCTGTGAAGTCACCTAAACAAAAGTCAGTGTCATTAAAATTGGATTGTTGTATTAACCAGAAAACAGTCTAAGTACATTCTTACTTTTAACGTTTAGCGGAGTCTCATTCTAGCAACAGTAAATGACAATAAAAGGGAAAGAGACAAAAGATTTTTGTCAAGATTATCTGTATAAAAAGGTCTTGTTTAGCTCTTTGATTGACTCACTCCATAAGAAATAAATAGAGCCTAGTAGTAAAAGCACACAAAGTGATTTAGAATTCGATTTATATTATCACTATATTCTTTCAGTCCACACCAATTAATAATAAAAAATATAGTCCATGTACGATTGATAATGATAGTTTGTTTTTATTAACTAAATGGTGCTGTACCGATTCTAAAACTCGATATGGTTATTTTTGAAAATTAGCATAAGCATAATTCAATCTCGTACAGACGTTTCTTTTGGGAGGACGTCATAGTAGGCGGTTCAGTCCAGCACCTAACAACTTTTAGTTACCACTATTTAGAGGTAATGTTGCACAACCAACCAACATGAATTGCCCCCATTCTATACTGATTCTAATTTTTGCTCGATCGTTACACAATCCACTTTGTTTGCCGACAAAAGTGCTCAGAAAACAAGGGGTGACCCAATGAAAAATCCCGCTTGACCTACTGATTCCTTCCTCTTTTGGTTCATTCCATGCTGGTCCGGGTTCTTTCAAGCTCGTCTGGAAGAAAATACCTTAGAATGTACCAGCTGCTTATCTTACCTCGCAGATCGTAGAAGCTGATTAATGGACGGGCGAAAATTTAAATCATGTTATTAGACGATGAGGCTAGCTACCCATCACTATTTGGTTTTTTTCACCTTCTTGCCCACCATCACGCTAAAAGTGTTCTTTGAGTATTGCGGCCCTTGGCTCTGTCTGCTTGGAGCCGAGAGACCCAAAATGCTCTGTCTGCCCCATCAGAAATAAAGACGTGATGTATGTAAAATGTATGATGAACATGAAAAGCTCTTATTCTATACTCATTTTAACTTGTAGCGCGCTCGTTACACAATCCACTTTGTTTGCCGACAAAAGTGCTTAGAAAACAAGGGGTAGCGAATTAAAAAATCACGCTAGACCAATGGTAGGTCTATTGGGATAAATATTGCCAGAAGTCCTACTTCTCCTCCTTCTTCATCTTGGCGCGTTCCCAGTTGCATCCTCAGCTGAGTTGCTTCGGGGTGCGCTTTCCTACTTTTTCTTCTCCAAATATAATATGCTTATTCAAGAAGAACTTTACGATTTGCGCGAGAAAAGAAGCAGCTGGTACATTCTAAGTTTTTAGGGTTCCGTACCCGAAAGCTCCAAACGGGACCCTATTACTGAGACTCCGCTGTCTGTCCGTTTCTCACAGGGCTCTATCTCTTGAACCGTAATAGCTAGATACTTGAAATTTTTAGCGATCATGTATTACTGTGGCCGCTATAACAACAAATACTAAAAATAAAAAAAAGTTGAAAATAAAAGGGGGTCGTCATACAAAATTTGTGTTTTTCAGCGTTTTTAACTAGATCTTTATAATGGCATTAACTAGATACTTGAAATTTTGACAAATTATGTATTACTATGACCGCTATAACAACAAATATTTAAAATAAGATAAAGTTAAAAATTAAAGGGGGTAATTAATCATACAAGAAAAGTGTTTCTTTAGCGTTTTAAAACATTGTACGGTGGTACGGAACCCTTCATGTACGAGTCCGACTCGCACTTACCCGTTTATTCCTTTTCTCCTTGACTAGCATACAAGAGGAAGACTAGATTCCTCATTCTATACTTATTCTAATTTGTAGCTCGCTCGTTACACAATCCACTTTGTTTGCCGACAAAAGTGCCTGAAAACAAGTCACCCCGGTCGGGGACGCTGGAAACAATTAATTTCTACGTGTAACTTGCCCGTCTTTTCTGTTTGTAAGTGCATTTGGAAACTTGTTGGATGGTTTTATAACTCTCCAATCAGTGAGCTCACAGTGTAATCAAAATCTATCTAATTTCTATACAGATACATTATCAGCAGTGTGGTTCCCGGCAGAGTAGGTACACTTCAAGTCTTCCCGTGGATGTCGTAGAAGGCGACTTAAGAAACACAACCTAAACAAAGCTTATTACCATCAATGAGACCTCTCCAACCCGTCTGGCCATCGTGGAGAGTGTACTCCGAATCCTCTGACTGCTCTAGCTAATATATGGCTCTGATAGTACAGTACAGTCGTGCTTCAGGAGTGGCGACTAAAAGAGACCCGATAATGATTAATAAGCCTTTATCCCAGATTTTTTTAAATATGTCTCGCATTTTTTGTGCAATAAGGGTATTGTATTGTATTAAATACCTAATAAAATTATTATGACTGTCATAGTAACTATTCAACCTTTAGAATGCCTAAAGGTACACCTACAAAACCGGATACCTATACGTTGTACACCCTATGAAATAGCTAGGGGTCGGGACAAAGCCAGTATTTCAGCTAGTCACGCCGCTCCAATTACCACATAGTTGGGCTAATGGTGTCCGTTATTATAATATGTTATATCGATCGCAGCTATATAGGTAATACGTATATATATATATATGTCTATTATTAAACTACCAAATTTCCGATCACTTTTTCTATTTAAGCGTGGTTGCCTGGAAGAAATTGCTTAGCGAAAAGGCCGCCTTTTGCGCATTTCCTAGTTTGTAAGATATTATGTCCTGTATTTTTCTTCTGTGGCATTGTATGGCAAAATATGCAAATGCACTATAACGCCTTTATCCTTAATGGGGCAGACAGAGTATTTTGGGTCTTGCCCAGCAGTGAGACAGATAAGTAGGTAAATGACAAAAAAAATGACCACATATTTTAAAATTTTAAGAAGTATCCATAACCGGCGGGAATGTATGAAGAGAGTTCACCCGTGTGGTTCCGGGTTAGAATAGGACCACTCTATCTCTTCCTGTGGATGTCGTAAGAGGCAATTAAAGGACTTAGCACAAAAAAAAATCCGTACTACAATTGCATTCCCACGGAGGGTTAACGTCGGGCAGCGGCCGGTTGTAAAACTTTACGCACAAATACATTTTCAAAGTGGGTTGACGTAAGGCAGGCGGCCGGTCGTAATACTATAGCCAAATCATTTAAACTGTTCCGGCTATTTCTTCTCCATTTTGCAAGGTCTTTAGCATCCTTGGGTGACCATTGACATGCATGTAATATTTGGAGAAAAAAAAGCAGGAAAGCGCACCTCGGGCTCCGAAGCATTACAGCTGAGGATGCTACCGGGAACGCGCTGAGACGAAGAAGAAGACCCATAACCGGCTGGCATGTGTGAAGAGAGCGATGAGTGTAGATAAAGCGAGAGAAGTCTATCAGGATCGTAGCAAGTGGAAGTCCTACCCCTGTGGGAAACTGGGGTTATTAAATACTAGCCTTTGCCCGCGGCTTCGCTCGCGTATCCCTCGGGAACATTACTTTTTTCCGGGATAAAAGGTACCCTATGTCCTTCTCAGTACTCCTAACTATTTGTATGCGAATTTTCAAGAAGATTGGTTCAGTAGATAAAGCGTGAAGAGGTAACAAACAAACAACAAATAAACAAACAAATATACAAACTCACTTTCGCATTTATAATATAATTTATAATATTAGTTGGGATGTATATATAAAGTGTACAATGATGCCAAAGTTCAAGGGTACATTCCATGCAAATTTAAAATTTTTATAGACCAATAATTTGTTCATTAGGTAGCGTTTACTGCCAATTTTCGAAGCTTTACGTAACGAAATCTCAAACATTATGTAGGCAGGTACTTACGAGTACATTGTAAAATGCATAAAACGTATAATTTCAAAGCAAAACCATGAAGTTTTGTGTTTTGGCCACGGAAAATGGCGATAGCTGGTGATTTTCATAGTTTTTCGTCTTGCAATTTATTGCGCGGCAAGAATAGATTATTCCAACCCTTTTTTAGGGTTCCGTACCCAAAGGGTGCAAACGGGACCCTATTACTGAGACTCCGCTGTCTGTCCGTCTGTCACAGGGCTCTATCTCTTGAACCGTAATAGCTAGACACTTGAAATTTTCACCGATTATGTATTACTGTGGCCGCTATAACAAAAAATACTAAAAACAAAAATAGTGAAAAATTAAAGGGGGTCATCATACAAAAAACGTGTTTTTTTCAGCGTTTTTAACTTGATCTTTAAAATGGCATTAACTAGATACTTGAAATTTACACCAATTATGTATTACTATGACCACAATAACAACAAATACTAAAAATAAATTAAGTTAAAAATTAAAAGGGGTCGTCATACAAGAAACGTGTTTCTTCAGCGTTTTAAACCATTGTACGGTGTTACGGAACCCTTCATGTACGAGTCCGACTCGCACTTATCCGTTTATTCTATATAAAACATGATTATATTAACTGGAGAAACAGGCGTGATAGTACGTGTGTATGGAGAACAAAAGCTGTAAATAGACCTGAACGGAGAAGATAGAAAGAGTCTGTTGCCCAACATTGGGATCAAAATGGCTCATTATAATAATAATAACTGAGCAGAGGCGTAGCGTGAACTAATATGCAATGTGTTTGGTTACCGACTATCAATTATTTAAGACCCCGCCAGTTCAGAGCCAAGAAAACTGTGAGTGTTTTTAAAAAATCACTGCAATTAAACTACTACAGTTTATTCCTCAAAAATTTTACATAACAATCTTAAGGCTTTTCTACACACACCCACAATATCCAAAACACGATTGAGCATTTTTGGCTTGATAGAAAAAATCACAAACATACCTATAAATGTGACTTTATAATACATATTACCATTTTGTACAATCACCTTTTTATATAAAAATTACCTATGCCAAAAAAAATATTATCTAAATATCTATCCGTATTGGCTACAAAAAAAAGTATACGAACAAGCGGGTCACCTGATGGTAAGTGATCACCGCTGCCCATGGACAACTGCAACACCAGGGGTGTAACAAGAGCGTTACCGGCCTTTCAGGAAGATAACTCGTTTTTTGAAGGTTTCAATGTCAGTAAAATATTCGTCGAGAGCGAAGAAAGGCCCGGAGCCGTGCTCGACGATATTTCACAGTGTTTTATTTGTTACTAGCTGTGCCCGCGACTTCGTTCGCGTGGTTGTCGGAACGTAATGTTATATAGCCTAAAGCCTTCCTCTATAAATGGACTACCCAACAAAAAATAATTTTTCAAATCGGACCATTAGTTCCTGAGATTAGCGCGTTTAAACAAACAAACAAACAAACTCTTCCGCTTTATAATATTAGTATAGATTTTTTTCGACCAAACCTGTTTCCCACAGGGGTAGGTAGAGCCTGTCCTGCATATACCTATGAGTACGACTACTTAGTATTTTTAGTGACAGACGGCGACCGTCGCGAGACAGTTCGTGACTGGAGTGACTGGAGTGAGAGTCGCCAGGTGTCACGGGCATACTGTCGCTCTTCTGTTAGAGATAGTATCTTCTTATAGAGATACAGATACAGATACACTATCACGTCTTTATCCCTAACGGGGTAGACAGAGCCAAGGGCGGTAAAGCCCAGGCCACTTTTAGCGTAATGGTGGGCATGAAGGTGGAAAAGGGAAATCATAATAGTGATGGGTTGCTAACCGCATCGCCTATTCATGATTTAGATTCTCGCCCATTCCCTCGATCGGCTTTTACGATCTGCACGGGAAGAGAAGCAGCTAGTACATTCTATGTTTTTTCTTTTCTCCCAGACCAGCAAAGAAGAAAGATATTCTTATAGAGATAATGTGGTTAAAACCCATCCTATGTCTCTTTCCCTCTTATTAGCATTTACTGTTGCTAGAATGAGACTTCGCTAAACGTCAAAAGTAAAAATGTAGCCAGCTTCATACTACTTACATTTTAATGACATTGTCTAATGAATAATGATATTGACTTGTGTTTAGGTGAGTTTTCTTTTTCAAGCGTCTTATACGTCATGCCGTATCGCGTTAAGGCCATCCATAAATTTGCCGGGGTCTAGTGCTGCCCCCTTTATGAATGCCCCCTATTTTATAAACTACTTTTTTCAGTAAAAATAGCCGTTATCTGCAAAAATACGTAGAGAAGCGTAACGTTCTCATTTTAAACTGTAAACAACAGTTCATAAAATAGTTTGAAAGGTTATTTAGGGCTTCACAAACACAATAATTTAAATGATATCGCCGTATTCTTTGAAATTATTTATTTGAAATGGAGGCAGCACTGGACTCCGGAAAATTTATGTATGGCCTTAACGCGATACGCCAAGACGCTATCTAAGTATCCCATTAAAAATACGCCACTATGTTTCAAAATAGGTAACACTTTTGACACTTTATCGCGGAATCTATATACAACCTCCAATATCTCTTCACATACAAATATTCCAAATAAAATAAAAGCTTGTAAAAACAGTACTTTTCCAAAATAGCCTCAACACAAGCAAAAGGCCTGTAAGAGATAAATTCGACAAACAATTTTCTTACCTCCGAAAATCTAATCAAGTGTAAGTGATACGGAAACGCGTGATATCTCCCAAGACCTTTTCCAATACAAGTCGGCCATTTACAATCTTTTCGTGTCGCTGACTAGCCATAAAAAGCTGTTCCCCTTTTAAATCCTCGCACCGTATTCATAAATAATGTAATCACTGTAATCACTAGGTATGACGGTGTATGCTACAACATTAATGTTGAATATAATGTGTTAGCATTATGTATTAGTAGTTCGCCGCGAACTTAAAACTCGCGATTATAGTATTCCCTAAGTAACACCTAGATGGCGCTATTCAAAGTTAGAACGCGCTATGGTTTCGTTTGCTACATAATCGCGGACTTTTTTATTAATATTTCAAAAAGTACTGAACCGATTTTGTTGCCCAACGAACTTGAAAATCGTATTGATATTTCCTATAGGCATGTGAAAGGCCAAATTTTATCAAAATCGGACCATCGGTTCGGCAGTTATCGCGGTACAAACATACGTACATACATAAATACAAACAATGTGTTTTCGCCCCCAACTCGATTTAGAGACCCCGCTCGCTTTGCTCGCACCGTCAATGAATTATACAACGTGGAAGGGACATATCCGCAATAAATCAAACCACGGTCTATACTAAATCATTATATGTAGTATAATTATTATAAAATTAAAATAACAGCCAAAAAACAAAAATAAATTTTGGCATTCCCATTGTATGGGAATGCCGAATGCGGCTGCCCACTTTTGTATGGAAATGTCGAATATTTTTTTTTGTTTTTTTCGCTGTTATTTTAATTTTATTATACTATAATGATCTAGTATAGACCGTGGTACGATTTATTACGGGTATATCCCTTCCATATTATATACTAATGGTTCTGAGAGAACAGTAGACCTCGCGAGCTCTTATAACCATGCAAAAAGAGACACTTTCCCCTTTCCCCTGACTTAGAAAAGCTATTTATGCTTTATTATAATGCAAACAAAAGTCCAAACAGTAATTTGCGCAAAAAAATTAAGGCCGTACCTGAATTTTCCGGGGTCCAGTGCTGCCCCCATTTAAAATAAATAATTTCAAAGAAAACGGAGACATTATTTAAAATTTTGCAACTACCAAGTCCTAGATAACTCTTCAAAGTATTTTATGAACTACTGTTTACAGTTTAAAGTGAGAACGTTAAGCTTTACTACGCACATTTGCGAAAAACGGCCACTTTTGGCAAATGTGCGTAGTAAAGCTTAACGTTCTCATTATAAACTGTAAACAGTAGTTCATAAAATACTTTGAAGAGCTACGAGTATCTAGGACTTGGTAATAGCAAAATTTTAAATGATGTCTCCGTTTTCTTAAAAATGAATCATTTTAAATATGATTTATTTTAATAAGCACTGGGCCCCGAAAAATTCAGGTAAGGCCTTAACAAAGAAAGTCCAATTTTAAATCGAATTTCAGGTGCTTACATTTTCCAATAGGCTTATACCTAAGAAGATTATTGAGTAAAATACGGGTAAAAGTTTTAACGACAGTTTGAGAACAGACAGACGGACAAAAGCATTTTAACCGACTTCAAAAAAGGAGGAGGTTATCAATTCGACTGTATTTTTTTTTTATGTATGTTTGTTACGCAATATCTTCGCCAATTGTGAACCGATTTTGATAATTCTTTTTTTATTTGAAAGCCTTTACTACCAAATTGGTCCCAATTTAATTTGGTGAAGATATGATGAAGAACTTTGGAGATATGGAAGACATTCCTAAAAAAAATTTAAGTCGGTTTTTTTTTTTTTATTAAAAATTTAATTATATACCAATTTTGAAACTGAGGCCTCATTATAAGTATTTGTAAATTGATAGACATGAGAAAGTCCTTCTGGCGCGTAGGTGACCAATACTGTAATTGAGTTACTTTCGGTGTTTCTTCTCAGCAGTGGGCGTTACGAAAATCGGCAGCTTTTCTTCAAAATAATTAAATAATTTTACACGTAATGTATACAAAACTTATTGAAACGTAAAAGTGCCTGCAAAGGCCTAATAATAAAAGTTTTTATTCAATGAGTACGGTAATTTTCAACTTGCTTCCGGTGAAGGAAAACATTGTGAGTACAAACTCAGGCATTCAACATTCATATCTTACTTCAAATGTTTATTCTGTGGGCCTCCTATGTGGATTCGAAACATGTAAAATCGTTTTTCATTTTGACAAACACTATTGAACGATGACATTTTTTTAACGCTGTGTTTTAACTACGAATCATTAACTATTCAATGTTACAATTCATTGTTTATTCATTAGACCTTTGCAAGCACTTTTTCCATAACACAAGTTTAAACTTGCTTTACAAATCACTCAGTGTGATTTGGCCGTTTATATTTATTTTGTTTTTAGGTATTTTTTTCCCTCGAGCGGCTTTTACTGTCTGCGCGGAAAGCAGGTGTAACATCCTTACACTTTTCAAGTCCTAGACCAGTATATATCAATGTACATTATGTATTTTATGATCTTGCAAACCACATTTAGACTCTCTGTTTAAATAAATAAATATATAGGGACAGATCACACAGATTGAGCTAGCCCCAAAGTAAGTTCGAGACTTGTGTTATGGGATACTAACTCAACGATTCTATATTTTATAATAAATACATTTATAGATAAACACCCAGGTCAATCTGAAAAAGATCATTTTCCAACTTGGCCTGACCGGGGATCGAACCAAATCCAACCAAAGGTTGACTGGTAGACAACGCTTGTTCACATTATTGTTCTTTATAATTTGTATTTGATGGACAAAAAAGATTACTATAGTATTATATTATATATAAGCATGAAAGATTAAAGCCTAGTTTAAAATTAAACAAGTTAAATAAAAGCTAGTAAACAGAAGATCATTTTCCCGAGTTCTCGAAAAAAAATCTCAAGCAATCTCGTCCTGTACTTAAATATATGATTTCATTTACAAAAAACGAGGGACCCTCAAGGTATCATTATAGTAAAATGACCAATCTTACCTTTTTTGAAGATATTAAAACGATGATAGGGTTATATTTCTTTCTTCAGTGACACTTTACAGTACTTTAGTTCACGAAAGTTGAAGAAAAACTATTAAGAGCTTTTTATCACTTCGAACGATACGCTGCCGAAAAATCGCTTTCTACACGAGTTTAACGTCCACCCCCTTAGAGAGACGATCGCGCACTGGCTGCTCAAGAATGATGGAGCACCTCTGTTTCAAATTCAAACTTTCAGGAGAGCGCATGTCTGAAATACAACCATAACATTTCCGACCTTATTCGTAAAATAACAAAGGCGGTTTTGGTATTTAATTTGGAATAACATACGATATTTGTTTTCGAAAATGCTGGCAGGTAACAGTCGTATTTGGAAAATTCGATTTAGTTCTTAAGAAAATAATTAATGATGTTTTTAATTATTTATTAATTGTTCTTAGGTCCTCTAAAAGAGGTCGGCTAGTCGAGGTTATCCTTTTGAACCGGTCGTCCCTTTTTTGGCTACTTTGGGTGTCCTATCCGCGCAAGTATTTTCATAATAAATTCATGCACCCCTTAAGTGTGTAAGGGGTTGCCACCTGTTTTTGTAAGTTTGGAATTTGGGAAGTCCTGTGGGTCAATGGAATTGTGCGGGAAGGGTGAGATGGGGTAGAAGGGACATGAACCTAAGACGTTAAAAAAATTACATTTAAGAAAATCATAATTCCATACTACGTATTTGCGAAGAAGAGAATATTAGGAATATTAAATAAACATTATCATCATCCGAGCGTATTCCCGGTTGCATCCTCAGTGGTTACGCTTCAGAGCCCGGGGTCCGCTACCTCACCTAGGTGATTTGACAAGGTTACTGGTTTTTACACAGAGCGACTGCCGTCTGACCTCCGCAACCCAGAGGGTAGACCAGAACCAATCTTAGGATGATACAAACGCTAAATGGCGTTCGGGACCAACAGCTTTACGTGTCTTCCGAAGCACGGAATCATCTTTCTTTTCAGATGATCAGGTGATTCAAGCCTGCAATATCCTAACCAGACTGAAAACAACTTTTCACAAAGTATGCTTCCCAGTGGGATTTGAAGCCATGACCTCCGAATCACAAGGCAGACGCCTTGACCACTGGACCACGGAGGCAGTCATTAAATAAAATTGCACTACAAACATTCAATGTTTTATTTAATGACTTGTATTTAAAAACTTAAGTAAGTGTTTACTTATTGAATTTCAATAAGTAAACACTTACTTTAGTTTTTAAATAACATTCATACATATAAGAAATACCATTTTTTTGATATTTTTCATTTAATTAACATTATAAAACCTTGACTTCATGTTACATTTTATTTAAAATCAGTTTGTATAATAACTTTCAGTAACTTAAAAAAATACGACACCGGTATTGGCCACTTTCACGAACGCAGAAAAAAAATAACGGGGTAAGTGAGCCTTAAACAATAGCATTATTTACACTGTTTTTCAAGTTCGTGGGACGTATTTTGTGTATGATCGCAAAAAAATGCAAAAAAAAAAGGGTGGACCTTTGAATGGTTCAATCCAGAGAAAATTGGGGTTTTGACGGTGTTTCATTATGTACAATATTTTTACGAAGCAATAATTTAAGAGGCTACATGAATTTTCGTTAAGCTTTCCTTAGCATTTGGATAGCATTGCGGAAAACGGCCACTTTTGGCAAAAATGCTAAGAAAAGCTTAACGTTCTCACTTTAAACTGTAAACAGTAGTTCATAAAATAGTTTGAAGGGTTATCTAGGGCTTCACAAAGACAAAATTCTGAATGATATCTCCGTTTCCTTTCAAATAGGTAAGTTATTTCAAATGGGGACAGCACTGGAACCCGGAAAATTCATGTAGTCCTTAACACTAAAATTAAATATTTTTCTGATTTCTATTTATATTAAGTATGTTACTTTTTGATATAATTAATAAAAAAAAGCGGCCAAGTGCGAGTCGGACTCGCCCATGAAGGGTTCCGTAGCAGCAAGTAACATAATATAAAAGTTCTAAAGGTAAATTGCGGTTTACGATTTATGACGTATTATAAAATAACTATCTATGATACCGAGAGTTTTAATTGAAAGTCCATACTTTGACGTATATACAACATTTTTTTCATAATTATTTTAGTAATATTTCAAAAGTTACGGTGGGGGGACACCTCAAATTTTAACTTTTTATTAGATTATCTCAAGACTGGGGTGTTTGATCTACATAGTTTCAAAGCAGTTTTTGTTGCATTTTAAAAGACCTTTTTAACGATACCCTACACGTTGGTGTTAGTCCAATTAAATTTTTTAAATTCACTTTTCGTTGTATGGGAGGGGGGCTGAAAAATAAACATTTTTTCATAATTTTAAAACCAACTTTTGGAACTTCAATATCTATCCCTCCACCAATTTTCTTGACAATCGGTGCAGTAGCGGCGGAGTACGAGCCCGGACGGACAGACGGACGGACGGACGGACGGACATGACGAAACTATAAGGGTTCCTTGTGGACTACGGAACCCTAAAAACACGTACAAAAGTCACGTACCGAATTTTGTCAAAAAAAGCTTGTGAGAAAAACTGTTTTTTGCACCCCATCTTCCCCTATATCTGCATAAGAATTTGTCCAACTCTTTTTTGGAGTTCCGCAAAGCTTTACCCGAGCTTACCCTGTTTAAAGAGATATAAAGTTGCGAAGAAGTTAAGACCCGCTTTTTGTTGTAGTGAAGATAAAAGAGAGGTTTATTTAGTAACGTCCCTAGTTGTTTAGATGCCTGTGTGTAAGTGGCATCGATTTTATTGTAGAACTTTTTGCCTGCGACTTATGATTCTTGCTTTGCTTTTTCATATTTAAATATATGTATATTAATATATCATTATACTTCCATGCTGGTCTGAGATAAAAGAAAAAACTTAGAATGTACCAGGTGCTTCTTTTCCCGTTCAGATAGGAGAAGCCGGTCGAGGGAATGGGCAAAAATTCAAATCATGTTAATAGGCGATTCGGCTAGCAACCCATCACTATTTGAACTACCTTCTCGTCGATCATCACCTTTGAGTTTAGCGGCCCTGGGCACTGCCTGCGTAGAGTCGCGGGAACCAAAGTGCTCTGTCAGCCCCATTAGGGATAAAGAAATGATAGAAAGTATGTGTATAAAAATAAACCGGCAAGTCCGAGTCGGACTCGTACATGAAAGGTTCCGTACCTCCGTACAACGTTATAAAACGCTGAAGAAACACGTTTTTTGTATGTAATTTTTTATTTTATTTTTAATTTTACCCCTTTAATTTTTAACTTTATCATATTTTTAGTATTTGTTGTTATAGCAGTAAAATTTTCAAGTTTCTAGTTAATTCCATTACAAAAATCTAGTTAAAAAAACACGTTTTTTGTATGATGATCCCCTTTAATTTTTAACTTTTTTTTATTTTTAGTATTTGTTTTTATAGCGGCCACACTAATACATAATCGGTGAAAATTTCAAGTGTCTAGCTATTACGCTTCAAGAGATAGAGCCCTGTGACAGACGGACAGACAGACGGACAGACGGACAGACGGACAGACAGACGGACAGACAGACGGACAGACGGACAGACGCCCAGACGCAGAGACACACCCAGTACACACCCACACATCCAGACACACATAAACGTCAGACTTATAACACCCCTCTTTTTCGTCAAGGGTTACACAGAAAATGTTGTATAAAAACTGTACCAAAATTGGCCCTCAGTTCTAATTATAACTGACCTGTATTTCCAGAGTTGTACAGCCGACCGAACAACAACGGACTGTCCACTGTAAATACAGTAGAAGCAGCAATTACTGGCTCATCGGCAATTTGTAACGAACGCTGATGGTTTACAAATATTTGGCTGACTGTACAGGACGTAGTATAAAGTAATAGCAGTCGTCAAGTTTAAGGATTTCCCAGACGACTATATATTTATATATCTTCTTTATCTGAACGCGTTCCCGGTCGCATTCTCAGCTATGCTGCTTCGGAACCCGGGGTGCGCTTTTCCGCTTTTTAATTTCCAAATATATTATGCATCTCAATGGTCACCCAAGGATGCCAAAAATCTAGCGAATTGGAGAAGAAATAAAATTTTAAATTATTTGGCTATAGTTTTACGACCGGTCGCCTGCCTGACGTAAACCCTCCTTGGGAATAAATTTATATTTTATTTATTTACAAAATTCATGTACACAACATACAAACAGAGGAACGTACAAAGTAAGAAAATAGAGTACATAGGTACTGCATAGGTATCTATATATTTTATCCAAAAATCTCTAAGATATGACGTCTTCATCCCTATTGGGGCAGACAGAGCATTTGGATATTGCGGCTCTAAGCAGACAGAGCCCAGGGCCGCAAGAATCTCAGGCTACTTTTAGCATGATAGTGGACGAGAAGGTGGAAAAAGCAAGGTGGAAAAGGTGGCTTGCAACCCATCGCTATAAAATAGCGATGGGTTGCAAGCCGCATCTCCATTCCGTCGATCGGTTTCTACGATCTGCACGGGATAAGAAGCAGCTGGTACATTCTTAGTTTTTTCTTTTCTTCCAGACCGGCATGGAAGCTGTCTACCCTGTTAGGAATAAAAATGTGACAGTGCATCTGTATAATACACTGTGAAGTGCAGCGTAAATAGCCGAAATTGTCATTTATACTCGTATTGTTAAAACTATTTTATTTTTGACGTGACAACGTCTTATAAATTGGTTAGCCGGGTGACACTTCAAGAAACTGCGTTACGCTCCGCTCACGTTATGCGCTCACAATGAGAGCGAGTGAGAGGCACGCGTGCCTTTCACTTTCTATGTCTGTCTCTCTCGCTCTTAGGCGGGCTAACCATGCCCGAGTGGAAGTCAAGTTTGGAGTGAAGTGGAGTGAAGTCGTTGTCACGTAAAACTTTCGCCCGTATACCGACTTTACAGGCAACCAATTTTTTTACTGTAACAGTTGCCCATCTTAACCTACGGTGCTCAAACTTGGACGTTGACTAAAAAACAAAAGCACAAACTAAAGTTTTTCCAAAAAGCAATGGGGCGCAGTATGTTAAGTGTAAAATGTATAGAGCGTGTTAGGAACACTACGTCGCGCTCCATAACCCAATTAGTAGACGTTGGGAGGAAGAGTGCCAAACTAAAATGGGACTGGGCGGGTCATGTTTGCCGAATGGTGCCAGAAAGATGGTCTCTTATAACTACAATATGGACGCCGGAAGACGGGGTACGATCAAGGGGAAGGTCTAAGATGAGACGGTGGGACGACCTGTTGCTGTTGACAAGGATTGGAGAGAAATGGCTGGGGATCGAACTGACTGGAAGCAACAAGGGGACGCCTTTGCCCAAATATGGGACCTAAATGGCTAGAAAAAAAAAACTTTAACAGTTATTTAGTTCCCAAAATATAGTCTTCTGCCTAGCTTGGGCGATCAATAATTTAATAGGAATGTGGACTATATATATATATATATATATATATATATATATATATATATATATACATATATATATATATACATATATATACATACATATATATATACATTATATATATATACATACATATATATGACTATATAGAAAATAATGGAATCATATTTTACCGTTTATTAAAGTATGTGTAAGTATTATGTATAAGTGAAAATTCATAAATATACAGCGCGTTCGGAGTGGGGGTGATTTACGTCACCGTCAAGTAACTACTCTTTATTAAGGCCAAGATATAGGCAAATGGCCTTGAAGTGTGAAATAAATTGTTAACTCGTAAATATGGTGATAATTTCCATATTGCTCAACGTCATGCATTAGATAGCCCTTTAAATTATTTTATGAACTGCCGTTAAAACTATTATTGATGATCCGTCTAGCTTTAAAACTTGCCGTGGCCACTTTTGGCGGAGGCAAGTTTTAAAGCTAGACGGACTAATGTAAATACTTTCAACGGTGGTTTATAAAATAATTTAAAGGGCTATCTAGTGCATGACGAAGAGCAATATGGAAATTATCTCCATATTTACGAGTTAACAATTTATTTCAAATGAGGGCGCCACTTCAAGGTCATTTGCCTATATCTTCGCCTTAAACTGTGTCACCGTCAAGTGAAAATCGTACTTGATCGTGACGTCATGCGGAATTAATATGCGCTTTATCTTTGTCATTATTTGCTAATCAGAAAAAAGAAAAGTATATAATATTTTTAATGATCTACCTGATGAGCTAAATCAATTTTTTTAGTTCACATTCGCAAGTGCTTAGTTTTAGTTGTAAGGACTGTGCTTTTGAGTTACAAAATAAACAATTTTTATTTATTTCTATATTATAATATAATATCTTCGATTCTGATCACTTTACACTGTGGCACACCGATACCGGCTTGATATAAACCTTACAAATTGTATAATTTGCAATTTTTATTTCGACTTCATTCATTTTCAGCTTTCAGAATAGACCTTTTTACAAGGAAAACGTTCCTTTTCACGTATTTTGTGAGAAATTTTTATTTTACGTCACGTGTCAGTCAATTAGATATTAAATTGTGCAGCTAAATGCTTCAGTGGCAGTTTTGTTTTTGGTTTTTCGTGTGTGTAAGTGGCCGACAATGGTGTCATATTTTTCAAGCTGCTTAAAGGCATCTGACATAGCTTAACCACTGCTATACAAAGATGAAGCCGGGACCAACGGCTTTACGTGCCTTCCGAAGCATGGAATCATCTTTCTTTTCGGATAATAAGTTGGGCGGGTAGAGAAGCAGCTGGTACATTCACAAGTTTTATCTTTTTTTCCCAGAGTACCATGTACATATGTATGTATATTTCTTTGGCACGCTCTACAGCCTAAACGGCGTGATAGATTAGCTTCAGAGGTGTCGTTAGATTTGTCCTAATTGTGAGAGTAGCACTGGATCTCTTCTTTTTCTAAGCGCGTTCCTGGTTGCATCCTCAGCTGTGCTGCTTCGGAGCCCGGGGTGCGCTTCTCGCTTTTTCTTCTCAAAATATAACATGCATGTCAATGGCCACCCAAGGATGCCGAAGACCTTGCAAAATGGAGAAGAAATAGCCGGAACAGTTTAAATGATTTGGCTATAGTTTTACGACCGGCCGCCTGCCTGACATCAACCCTCCTTGGGAATGCAATTGTAGCACGAGATGATTGTGCTAAGTCCTTTAGTCGCCTCTTACGACATTCAGAGGAAGAGATGGAATGGTCCTATTCTAACCCGGAACCACACGGGGGAGAATAGCACTGGATATATCAAAAATAAAAGAACAGATTTTTGGCGCCAACATAAGTCTTCAAATTATTTTTTGTTCAAAACCTATCGAGTGGGGTATCAAATTAATTCGTATGAGTACATAACAAGTTAAAAAAAACTGATTTAAACGTATACATAAATAGTGTTTAAATATGTAATTTGTAATAAAAGGCTGACATTCGGGGCATCCACCCTACTTATACTTACCTACCATTCTTAATGAGAAATTAATATTAATTAAGTGTACCGCTCAAGTACCATAAAATGTAACTTTACACACTTTACATAAGCTAATAAATATTTAAAGAAGTGATTCACTCCATTATTTTGAACAACTTTTTCTGGTAAATTTATATGGAAATAGGAAAAAAAATCACTAACCATAGTAACTAGATCACGTGACTACTGGGATTTGTATGGGAAGAGAAATTCATTTTTAGGGTTCCGTACCCGACGGGTGCAAACGGGACCCTATTACTGAGACTCCGCTGTCTGTCTGTCTGTCCCTCTGTCACAGGGCTCTATCTCTTGAACCGTAATAACTAGATACTTGAAATTTTCACCGATTCACTAGTTTACAATTTTTTAAATTTTTTGTGTTGCACATATGAAACTAGTTGTTTCTTTTAGATTTTTGTATGCTAAATACTGATCTGATTATGATATAATTTTTTCTAGGACGTCAGAATTGAAAGTATTGTTATAACAGGTTTCCAAATTTTACCAATATCACCTTTTTTTATTTTTTTTTAGAAAATAAACTACTCTACTTATAATTTACTTTTATATTGTAAAATAAAAGATCACTCTTCTTAATTGAAATAAAATTTGATTTATCCCTCTATCATTCTTATATACACAGATATATGAAATTTAAGTTGCGACAACATTTCTCATACTTTGAGCACCGTGCGCATTGTATGGCAATATACCGGCCTATACAAAAACGCGAATAGCTCAAATTCGTAAAAGAATTGAGCTGTGATCTAAATGAATTGTACAATGGATAGCTGGCACTATAATAAACCTATTTTAAAAAGTTCAAAAAAAAATTAATTGAATTTATAGTAAAATTTTTAAATTGGCAATATTTACGAAAATTTAATTTTTGGCATGAGATATTTTAAAACTTAGACGTCTTAATTTTTTTTTATAACCAGATAATGTGTTTTTTGTACTGAATTCTTTATGAAACCGCTGCAAGTATGCGAACAGCAAAAACTTTGTAAACTAGTGATTACTGCGGCCGCTAGACCAAATACAAAAAATAAAAAAAGTTAAAAATTTAAGGGGGTCGTTATACAAGAAATGTGGTTTTTTTTTTTAGTGTTTTTAACTCGATCTTTATAATGGTATTAACTAGATACTTGAATTTTTCACCGATTAAACATTGTACGGAACCCTTCATGTACGAGACCGACTCGCACTTGCCCGTTTATAAGTTGTTCGAAATGATGAAGTGAATCACCTCTTAAAATATCTGTACTTTATTAAAAATAAGCTTGTATATCTACTTACTCCTAACCAAACCACAGATTTAATATACGTATATACATAAGTATTCACTACCATACGTAAAATTTACCTATACTCGTACAAGGTTTACCACGATAGTTTTTCATTTCCCCTTATACATATAGATCGTTTATTCTCTGGACTAACACATTTAGGTTATTTAATTTAACGATGGCTGACCCGTGCGTCAACTCGTGAACCAGTGCTGCTAGGAGGGACTGGTCAGCTCGGGAACGATTTTTGACTAATTATTATTTCTTTTACTTTTACGTTATTTATGTTTGTTCGCTCGTTCGCAAGCTTTACATGTTATAATGTATTAACTAGTAGTTGGTAGACCTACTGAGAATTTATGTCCCAATAGTTGTACTGGGAGGTCTATTGGGACAAAAATCTCAGTAGTCCTACTGGTAGGACAAACTTAGTAGGACTACTGGGAGTAGCCCACATTGTATTATATTATAAGTATTTATAAATTGACAGACTGGCGCGTAGGCGACAAATACTGTGTAAATGAGTTTACACAGAAAATAATTAATTTTACACGTAACGTATATTAACGCAGTTGGATGGTATAAACCGCTAATTCACTAAACCTCTAGGTGTTTGGCATTACAGCTCGGTTTTGTTAAACAGCTGAATATTGTTCAGCTGGATTGTCAATGTATCACGTATAACAAACGAGCTAACCACGTTTAGACCACAGAATAGGTTATTTGCAGGCATGTTATAAACAAACAAATTTATAATGGGGCAATAAAATAAAACCTCAATTCAACTTCTTACTATGTAATCTAGTCTCCAACATCATAGAATACCAATTAAAAGAATGATCACAAACCTAACACTACTAGACCTGCATAGTGCGTGGCCACTTTAGTGCATCTCTTTCTATCTTTGATTGTTGCCTCCACCCATATTTTGCACACGTCACAAAACACACTATGGTTACTAACTTAGAAGCTTAAAGCTCAAATAAAACCCTAAATCACATTTTAAATGATAAAATCCCTAAAATTAATAACTTTCTTCGATCGTTTTGTGGTTTGTTTGGCCCAGATTTTGACAGTAGGCCAGCTTATAGCAGCCACGCCGATAGAGACAAAAAAAACATATCAGCGTTTCTTTCACACTCACGTTTTACTGTATTTGACAGTCTCTTTCTAGCAATATCGTTGCAAGTTTAATAGTGGTAGGTCTGTGAGAATGATACAAAGTTCGATGCAAGTGGATACAGAAAAGTTTGCTCAATGGCGGCGTAGCGGTTTTTCTCGGCCTTCATTTGATTCACGTAATTCTCCATCTTGCCGGAAGGCGGGAGTCGAAATAACTATATGGGAACCAAGCTGAAGGTCTGATTTATTTTTCCTAACCATTTGCAGTCCAAAATCATAAACGATGTCTCCGATATCTCTCGATGAAAACAGCTTACTCTCGGAACGCTGTAAAGAATTCCGAACTAAATCTACAATCTTACGTCTTGGGCCTCGGCATTGATGATACTGTGATAATACAAATCGTTTATGCCATTCTGCGTATGAGGTGTCAGTTATTTAACGCTGTTTTACGAAACCGAGCTGTAATGCCAAACAGTTAGAGGTTTAGTGAATA
Organism: Acrobasis repandana; assembly: GCA_963576875.1. Classification (NCBI taxonomy): domain Eukaryota; kingdom Metazoa; phylum Arthropoda; class Insecta; order Lepidoptera; family Pyralidae; genus Acrobasis; species Acrobasis repandana. The sequence goes on from OY756238.1 coordinate 11,062,514, forward strand.
AGCGGATTATAATATTTAACTGCGACATATATAACCTTATTGACGTGTAAAAGTACCTGAAAAGGCCTAATTACTGAATATACATTTGAATTTTGATGTTCGAATACCTCTTTAAATACGCGAGCGACGCCGCGGGCAATGGGTAACAATGAAGTAAGTTCGAAAGTGGGAAACATTTCAGAGAACATTTTAAAACTTCTCACTTGGAGTTGTGAAGGTAACGATCGGATATTAATTATGCAATTCCGGTGGGAACGTACATCAATCAATGTATGAAGGGACATAGACTTATTAATACATCTACTAGACTTGCTGTGAAACTTATTGACGTGTAAAAGCGGCAACAATATCACTAGAAATCAAGTGGGCGCAAAAAATATGGCTCGGCAAATAAGAGCGCACTCCCGGTGGTGAGCTCTCATTTTGTTTATTTCAGTCAAGGAGAAAAACACTTTATTCGTAGTGTATAATATGTTGACTTCACAGTAAATGTTATTTGATATTCAAACGGACAGAATTTTGTAGATAACGCGTTATCTTGTTGTATCTTTGATCGAAGTGTAAAAATGTCGAAGTGGAAAGGCATTACTTAATTATTACTCAATAATTATCTCCCATTCTGGTCAGGGAGAAAACAAAAAGTTACTGTGGATCAGCTACTTCTCTTTCCACGCAGATAGTACTTAAAAGTCGATCGAGGGAATGGGTGAAAAAGCGAATTATGTTAATAGGCAATGCTGCTAAAAACTATTTTGTTTCCTTTTTCCACCTTTTTGCCTACCATCACGTTAAAATTGGCCTTTGTCTCTTGAGATCCTGGGTTCTGTCTGCTTAGAGCCGCAAGATTCAAAGTGCTCTATCTGCCCTATAAGGGACAAAGACGTGACGTTTTTTTATAGTTTTTTATTTATTCAACTTTATTTATCTAAGTAGGTACCCAACTTGTGTAATGTTGGGTACCTAGATGACTGGGTATAAACTAAATTATTTGGTACTGACAAAAGAATATAACGTCACAAAATAGTGTCACTTGTCATTAATCAAATTAATTTTCAACATGAATTTAGATTTATTAATGCAGAAAAACTGATATTGACTCCAAACAACTATGACGGTTCTGGTTTTCAGACGAATCATATAGAAAACGTTTGTTTCGACGTTTAGAAAAAATATTTATTTATTTTTATTATTATGCCCAGTCTAGTAAACGTCTGTAGAGGTTGTTCCCCAAATTAATCAAGGAGTGTGGGGGTACTTAGTTACGAATATTATTTTAGTGAAACCAAGTATATGTAATGTGGCGAAACTCGGAATATGTAAGTTTATCGACCTGATTGAATTGGCTAAGTAAAGATAATATCTCAAATATAACATATTATGTTAATATTGCCGTGTGGTTCCCGGCAGAATATAATAGGAATAGAAAGACTTGGAGTGGGTCTTCCCGTGGACGTCGTAGAAAATATAAGCGACTTAGGAAATACAAGCTAAACAAAGTTTATAAACATCAATGAGACCTCTCCAACCAGTCTGGCCAGCGTGGAGAGTGTAGGCCAAATCCTCTGGCTCTGGCTTAGTATGGCTCTTGGAGAGGGTCGTGCTCCTGTAGTGGAGACTAAAAAAGACCTGATGATGATGATGTTAATATCAAACTTCTGAAAAATGAAAATAGGAAGCGATTCGAATCTTCCACGCTGGTCTGGTAAGAAAAACTTTGAATGTACCAGCTGCTTCTAAAAGCAAATTGAGGGACATGGCAAAATTGCCAATCATGTTAATAGCAGGGCTTGGAATACCGTTAAAATCTGGTAACGTTAATTCTGTCAAACGGCGTTAACGTTACCAGCAAAGATAACGTTATAATGCTGGGTATTTTTCCCACTATTTACCGTTAATCAGATAACGTTACCAATGATATTAACGGTAAAAAGTATTGTTAACACTGTATTTCTTTTCGGTATTTGACAGAATAATTTGATGAGAGTTTGTCTAGTAGGCTACTAGAGCTATTTATATAATATTTTACAAGTATTGAAAAAAAGTATCGTTACTTATATCGTTAATTGATAACGTTATAAACTGTATTATCGAAACCCTTTATAACGTTACCGAAATAACGTTATTTAACGTTACTTTTAGTGTGAATTTGGTATCGTTAACAAGCCCTGGTTAATAGGCGATGCGGCCAGCAACCCATCACTATTTCGATTCATTTTCCACCTTCTCGTCCACCATCACGCTAAAAGTTGCCTTTGAGTATTGTAATGAAACATACTTTCCAAATTGTAGTACAAATAGTAAGTGTATTTTTTACCTATTTTCCGAAGATTTCGAAGCGTTGCCTTATTATTGTTTTGAGATGGGAAAAACCATTAAACCAGCGGACTCTATTACCGTACACCACCTTGTTAAATTTTTCACTTTTGTCGGCATTCCCAGAGTGCCACTGTTTTTGAAGTGAAACTTCTTTAGGCGTCATCATCATCATCCGAGCGTATTCCCGGTTGCATCGTCAGCGGTAACGCTTCAGAGCCCGGGGTCCGCTACCTTACCTAGGGGATTCGACGAGGTTACTGGTTTTACACAGAGCGACAGCCGTCTGACCTCCGCAACCCAAAGGGTAAACCAGAACCAATCCTAGGATAGGTACAAACGCTAGATGGCGTTCGGGACCAACAGCTTTACGTGCCTTCCAAGGCGAAAGAAAAAACTTCTTTGGCGTGTTGGGCATTTTTTGACATGGGAAAAAACCATTAAACTCGCGAATCTCGCGACACCGTTACCGTAACCGACACCACCTTGTTCAAGATTTCACTTTCGTCGGAACTCCCGGAATGCCACTGTACTTTTTTATTAACCCAATAAAAAATAAAGTCACGCTTCGGAGTTCTCGAAGAAAAATAAGTAAAAAAATCTTCATTCACTTACTCATTTAAGCTTTAGTTGGAAACTAATTTTCTTTGAGCAATATTTATCAAGGCTCGAAGAAAACAAGTGACGTATATATATTTTTATACTTATCACTAAAACTTTTGGAAACCCTTTCTATGTTACCCTCTTCGAAAACAAACAAATTAAACGGAACTATACTACGCAAAATTAGCCGGCTTTAAGTTCGGTTTCACCGTGTGGCTTGTCGTATCGTACATCTTTCGTATTTACACACACCTGCGTACCGGCAGCGTATGTACATTCACTGATATAAAGCCTACTCGAGGTCAAAATAGTATACTTTTAGCCTTAGGTTCGGTTTCGCCTTGTAGCTTGTCGTTTTAATCATTCGTATTTACCTACACACATCTGCGTACCGGCAGCGTATGGACATTCAATAACATAAAGCCTACTTGAGCTCAGAATATTAGACTTTTAGGTTTAACTTCAGTTCCGCTGTGCTTCATTAGTATTTAAACACACCTGCGGACCGGCAGCGTATGAACATTTGCTGATATAACACCTAATCGAGGTCAGAATATTTTGCCTTTTTAAAAATTTTGTACTTCTTGATTGAATAAGGACTTCATTCAATCAAGAAGCCTAAGAAGAATTTTTGCCTAAAGCAGAAACTCTGTTAAGGCTGGGTCTGATGTGAATAATTTAAGTTTTTCTCCTGCTTCCACGCACAACAATTTACTCTAGTCGAAGCGAGACAGCGAAACCATGCGGGGTAAATTTTTCGTTTAACAAAGAAGATATAAGAGTTATTTAAAAAGTAAGACATATTATGACTGCCTTATGTTTAATACAGTTATAATCCTAAGTTACAAGGGCTATTTTATTGTATTTCTTAAATACTTTACGTTTTAGTATTATTCTGAGGTAATTTAGAGGCAATTTCGCAAATTTTTTCTATCGAGAAAATTATAGGCAATCGTGTTTTGGAAACATATTATGTATAGAGTTAGTCCTAAACTTTGCTGTGTTTTTATTTCAAAGTGAGTATTTCGTTAATATTGATAATATTTAAGATCGCTCTAACTACCTTACGGTAGTACGGGCTCCTAAAAAATGATCTCAGAACAAGATTAGTTAAGCGTGTTTTGTAATTACGCAGCTGTACCGCATTCGTCTCCAAACTTTGTTTATTAAGTTTATTAGTGCAATTCGTATGTTTTGTGTACATGCCTGTTGTTCAAACAAGAAATTTGTAAGTGGGTTAGGGAAACGGAGAATATTAGCTAACTATATGTTACTAGCTATTTATTTAGATACCTAGTTATACATACATTAACACAGGGTTCTTACATGGTCTGGTAGTAAAGAAAAGCAAAAATGTACCTACTAGCTGCTTATTTTCTCGCACAGATCGTAAAAGCCAATCGAGGGAATGGGTAAGAATCTGAATCATATCAATAGACGATGCGGTTAGCAACCCATTACTATTAAGATTTCCTTTTTCCACCTTCATGCCCACCATCACGCTAAAAGTGGCCCGGGCCATGCCGCCTGAGGCTCTGTCTGCCCCGTACACTGTTCAAAATTGTGTAATTTACATGCAAAAAATTACATAAACCTGTTTTGTAAAATTATGTAAAATTTCATATTTTTCCGTAATTTTCCCAGACTTTTCGGAAATTTTACAAGTTTATGTAAAATTACATAATTTTTAACAGTGTAAGGGATAAAGACGTGATAGTGTGTATATTATTTTGAACCTTCTATCTACATATATACAAGGAAAGTACACTTTAAGCGAAATAAAAAATGCGTATTCTGTCTACATACCTATTTCTTAGTCTTTCTTAGTCGTAAAGTCAGTAGGTCTCACAATCTCATTTTTCACAATTAAATTGATTTTGATTGTTTTATTGCTAACTTAAAACGAAGAAAAGTATGTGTCGGTTTTAACGCACGACTGGAGATTATTTTTAACTTTTATTTTTAACTTCCCGCTGAGAGAATTAAAAATTTTCAAAATTCGGGACGTTATAAGCTTCACCCCGTTTTTGAAAAGTCGAGTTTTCATCAGATCTCGACGTTTAAAGGTCTCAGGAATCTTCCCTGACCACTCACGAGCAAGTGTCATGCACCCTATCCGTATGTGTGTGTGGGTGTGTATGTGACCCGCTTATAACTCTTGAACAACTAAACCGATCGGAACCAAACAAGTATCTTTCCAAAGAGTTCTATACAATTCAGATTTCCTGTGAATTTAAACCGATTCAGACCGGTAGATTTTGAGAAATCTCAAAAAAACTAAGCAAAAACAAGAAAAAAATTCTAAAATGATGTTTTTTGAGAATAACTAAACCTCAACAAATCACGTCGAATGACGTTTTGGAAATCAAATTCGGTTGATTCGTTCGAGAAATATGGTGAACGAAAAAACTCGAAAATAAAATAATAATACTAATAAAAAAACAACACTAATGAAATAAATAAACAAAATAAATTAATAATAAAAGATAAGACAGAGACATTTTTTTAGTTCTAGAAATTATTGGTCCACTAATTTCTCCAAGACTTTTTTATTTAATTATTATTTTTTCGAATAAAAAATGATACGCGCCTTTTTTTATCTACATATATAGATATACAACACAAACGAAATGTCACCTGTATTTTTATAATAATAATTACGATTAAACTACATTGAATTAGACCGTGATCTTCGTTAGTTTTGGATAATACTGAAGCGTATAAAAAATATGGACTTGATCAGATAAGTTTTTCGGGAGTTATCGTGACCACGCCAGTTTCCATACATACAGACACACGGACGTCCACAAAATGATTTTATTAAACATTGTTTTTATTTATTTAAAAGGCAAAATGTCTTTTAAAAATGTCATAAGTGTTGAAACTAGTGTTTTTCCTTGACATTTATGTGTAAATATTATTGTACAAGTGCGATAGAAAATAAATAGAGACACATTTAGTTAAAAAAATCACTTGATTTTTATAAGGCGAGAGTAGAGCACTATCTCATGCGCTTTGCTTATGAGGCGTGCAATAAGTCTTTTTATTCTTAAGGCTTTTTTGTTGTATTAGTGATTCTGATGCTAAGATTTCAATATACCTAGCTAAGGGGTATAAAATAAACTGATTAGTCTTGCATTGTTAGCCGTGTGGTGACAGCAGTGTTGAATCTGACACCACCTCCCATAGCATATGGGGTTGCAGGCGGAGTCGAGACGATACAATTCGGGGCGAAACCTCAGAAAACCGTAATTTACCTTAAAGCAAACACGTTAAATTGTATAATTCCCTTGAGTGTATGTTTCAAACAGCATTTCTCATTAATGTCGTATCTAAAATCCGATTGCAAATCGTTGGTATTTGCACAAATCCAACGCAAAGCTAGACTGACTATATGTTTGCACAGTTAGTATTAGATAAATATCAATAAAATGTATTTTAGCCTACACTCCACGATGGCTAGACGGGTTGGAGAGGTCTCATTGATGTTTATAAGCTTTGTTGAGCTGTATTTTCTTAGTCGCATTCTACGACATCCACGGGAAGACTTGGAGTAATCTTATTTTACTCTGCTGGGAACCACACGGCAAATGCGGTTTTCATCAATAGATAAAGTAATTCAAAAGCAAAGTGTACATGTATATATGTCGTAGTTGGATGGTATCAAATTCTCTGACCGCTCTGGCTAACATATGGCTCTGTTAGTACAGACAGAGTCGTGATCCTGCAGTGGAGACTAAAAAGAGACCTGATGATGATGATGATGACTAGCGCTCTACCCCGGAATCGCACGATTATGTATATGTCGCAGTTGAATGGTATAATCCGCTAATTCACGAAACCTCTAGTTGTTTAGCATTACAGCTCGGTTTTGTAAAACAGCCGAATATCGTTCAGCTGGATTGTCTAAGATTGCGCAACGTGTTACGTTCATTCAAACCGCTAACCACGTTTCCAAACGGCTAGCGGTTTTGTGAAACAATAGCGGTAATCCGCTGTTTGACGAAACTGTTAAACAATCCAACTGCGACACATGCATGATAAGGATTTGGTGTAGGGTTACCATAATGAAATATAACTGGGCGTCTATTAGAATACAGATTTTTTCGACATCGAATTTAATTTCTCAGACAACTATTCCACGACTTTTATTGCTATAGGTTTGCCCTAATCTAGTAAAATGGATAGAACATTCCTAGCACTCGCCGGCCGCGGCCGAGGCACGCTCGCTTCGCTCGCTCGCCATTGCCACTTCGTAGGCATTCTACATTGTATATAATTTCTTTAGATGGAATTGTTCAACAACTTCTCTAGCCGCATGGATGAATACAAGTCAATCATTCCATCCCGTGTATTAGGGTTCGCTGTTTTACAAAACCGAGCTGTAATGCCAAACAGCTAGAGGTTTAGTGAATTAGCGGATTATACCATTCAACTGCGACATATACATAATCGTGCGATTCCGGGGTAGACCGCTAGTCATCATCATCATCATCAGGTCTCTTTTTAGTCTCCACTGCAGGATCACGACTCTGTCTGTACTAACAGAGCCATATGTTAGCCAGAGCGGTCAGAGAATTTGACCTACACTACGCTGGCCAGACGGGTTGGAGAGGTCTCATTGATGTTTGTAAGCTTTGTTTAGCTTGTGTTTCCTAAGTCGCCTTCTACGACATACATGGGGAGACTTGGAAGCCGCTAGTAAAAACAATAAAATAAGGTCTATTACCCATATATTACTGATGTAAAATACATATTATGAGTACAAGATAACACATGCTTTTCCCAAGTTTTACGTGATCACGTTCCAGCAAGTTATGCGACAGCGAACTTTGACAATTAACTTTGTTGTTCGAAGCTTCAGCTTGATTTAGCTAAAAGAATTAAGAGTCCCCTTTCCCTACACTTTGGGTGAGGCCGTATTTTTTTGAGTTTTGGGTCGCAGAAAATGAGTTGCAGAATTTCTGTTAAAAATTCACAACTTACTTTCGGTTGCCGTGTGGCAAAACAGGGCTTTTGTATGAAACCGAATGCAGCAGCAATTCTGCAACTTATTTTCTGCGATTCACAACTCACAAAATTACGTCCGTCTGGCCTCACCCTTTTCCACACAAATGCAGTCTTAACTTTAATTTTGAAATTACCTATAAAAGTTCGGTAGTATTTTGTAATTTGAAAGAAATTGCATATATATATATATATCTTTTATTAGAGATTTGAGTGCGTTTGACCTCTATCTAGCCTGATGGGAAGCTAAGATGAGATCAAAGGTGTAACACGCATATAATAATGTAATATATAGGCATATAACAAGTTTTCGACGTTCAAAATATGAACTTAAAATAAATTATAGAAGTATGAAAGTATGAAGTAGAAGATTGGTTCAAGAAGAAACGCGAAAAAATAAAAAAATAAAATAAATTAAGTAACTTGTTGACACTAAGATACGATGCAGGATTGAACAGGCCAGAAACGCGTTTCGCCGCATGGAGAAAGTTCTTTGCTCAAGAAACAGCTAACTTTTACAGCAAATAAATATATTATTATTATTATATTATTATTATAAAAAAAAGCTAAGCTTAGATTTGCGCGTCAGAATGACTAGATGCTACGTATTCTCTGTACTTTTATACGGAACAGATGCATGGACACTCACTGAAGTGACGTGTAACAAATTGGATGCATTCGAGATGTGGGTTTATCGTAGAATGCTAAAAATTTCCTGGGTGCAGAAAGTACGTAATACCGCCGTCTTGCAGAAAATGGGCAAAGAGCTTGAGATCCTCAAAAGCATCAAGATAAGAGAACTTGAATACCTGGGCCACATAATGCGAAATAACAAATACGAACTCCTTCAACTTATCATACAAGGGAAGATCCAAGGCAGAAGGAGGCCTGGACGAAGAAGAACATCGTGGTTGAAAAAACTACGCCAATGGTACAATAAGAATACGCGATCCCTATTCCGAGCAGCCGTCTCAAAAGTGCAGATCGCAATAATGATTGCCGACCTTTGTTGAAGATGGCACTGGAAGAAGAAGAAAGTAACTTGTGTGCCAATTTTTATCGAAATCGTTTGAAAAATGCGACCAGTAGGCGAGAAGAGACAGACTGCATAAAAATGCCTGTCTCTTCTCGCCTACAAAAGGCCAATCTCAAAACTGAGATGCTTTGCTCGCCCGGTCAATGCACAAATAAAGATAACCAGTTTGTATATTCTCAGATGTTTCTTATCTCCCAGTCCAGTCATCATCATCCAAGCGTTATTCCCGGTTGCATCGTCAGGTATTACGCTTCAGAGCCCGTGGTCCTCTACCTACCCTGTTGATTCGACGAGGTTACTGGTTTTACACAGAGCGACTGCCATCTGACCTCCGCAACCCAAAGGGTAGACCAGAACCAACCCTAGGGATAGGTACAAACGCTAGATGGCGTTCGGGACCAACAGCTTTACGTGCCTTACGAAGCACGGAATCCTCTTGCTTTTCGGATAATCAGGTGATTCAAGCCTGCAATATCCTAACCAGACTGGAAACAACTTTTCACAAAGTATGCTTCCCAGTGGGATTTGAACCCATGACCTCCGGATCACAAGGCAGACGCCTTGACCACTGGACGACGGAGGCAGTCAAGTCAGTATGTAAGTTATACTAATACATACACACTCATCGTCAAGTCTTAATCTCCACTGCAGGAGCACGACCCTCTCTCTACTACCAGAGCTATATATTAGCCAAAGCAGTCAGAGGATTTGGCCTACACTTTCCACGCTTGCCAGACGGGTTGGAGAGGTCTCATTGATTTTTATAAGCTTTGTTTAGCTTGTGTTTCCTAAGTCGCCTTTACGAATTCCACGGGAAGACTTGGAGTGGTCCTATTCTACTCTGCCGGGAACTACACGGCTACTATACACACTAATCGTGCCTTTATCCCATAAGGCACGTAATTAATTTTAATTTGTTTATAATTAATAGTAATATCTCATTAAGAATCGCTCGCTACCCTTTTACTGCTGTTGTAACTTATGCAAACCATTTAGCGGTCGGATAATAAGATTTTTCAAAAGAGCTCGCTTTAAAGCCGCGGACACATTTTTCATAAGAGGCTGTGTTTGTTTTAACACTTACGGTTTTGTAAGCCAGGCAAAAATTGTGTAGGAATATTTTAAAGAGTAAAAAGGTTTATTTTTACCCGACTGGCTAGAAAGGTAAAGTTTTATTATACATAGGGTAATTGTGTTAAGAAGCTATATTTTATATTATACACCGTGGAAGGGACATACCCGTAATAAATCGAACCACGGTCTACTAGATCAATATAGTATAATGAAATTAAAATATGAGCCAAAGAACAAAAAAAAATTTGGCTTTTCTATAGAAAAGTGGGCGATTTGTTTGTTTGTTTTATATCTTTATTGTACAAGAAATAGTTACAGTTAAATAAGTATTAATAGACCAAAATATTTTGTACATGGTGGACTTATCCCATAGTGGGATCTCTTCCAGTCAACCAAGTATCGGCGAAAGAATACAATCAATGGACATAACGGGCAAAAGTCAACGTACAATCGCAATGAAATTTATTTAAAGTTTTAAATCTAAAATAAATTATATATTATGTATCTATAATACATATATCTATAAACTAATACATAAGAAAATAAAGATTCTATAAATATTACCAACTTAAATAAATAAAATACATACACTACAATATTATTAGCTCAAAATGTCTGAGGAACCTTCGTAATATCTTCTGAGTCTGGCTTTGAAGGAATCGAGAGAGGGCGCATTTTTTAAGTCCACAGGAAGTGCATTCCATAACCGGGCAGCCAGAACTGAAAATGAGTTTCCGTATGACTGCGAGACATGAGCAGGAATTAGCAGCTGAGGGATACCACTAGAACGCAAGCGACTGTCAATCTCTCTGAATGAAAATTTCTCGGAAAGGTAACTTGGGGATTGGGGTTTAAAAAGGACATTACAAAGTAGAGAAAGAATATGGGTGTTCCTACGAAGTCTTATAGGGAGCCATTTAAGCTGAGAGCGAAATTCAGACACATGATCAAATTTACGCAATCCGAAAACAAATCTAATGCACTGATTTTGCAACCGTTCAAGTCTGTCAAGTAAACACTGGTTAACATCTAAATAAGCAACATCTGCATAATCAAGTAGAGGGACAAGAAGGGATTGGGCCAAGAGTACTTTTGTTCTAGATGGAAGGAAGTATTGCATACGTCTCAAGGAATGTAGGACAAACACTTTACGACTAACTTCATTCACTTGAGGAGTCCAAGATAATGTCTGATCGAAGATGGTACCCAAATTAGTGACTTTAGATGAGAAAGGAATAATACTATTTTCAAGCACCAAATCTGGAATATCAACTTCAATTAATTTTGAAATAAAATGGGAACTACCTATCACAATGGCTTGGGATTTCGCAGCATTGACTGTAAGCCCGAACTGACGGGACCAGTTAGCTATACTAGCGAGGTCGGAATTTATTGCACTAATAGCATGAGACAAATTTTGGCCTCCCATACAAGTTTAGCTGATCCGAGTGGCTTTACGACCAGCCCCCTGTCTGACGTCAATCCTCCTTTGAAATGCAGTTGTGACACAAGATGTTTGCGCTTAATCCTTAGTCACCTCTTACGACATCCATATAAAGAGATAGATTGCTCCTATTATAACTACATTGCGAAGGCGTACAGTGTTCTGGGGATTCAGTACAATAACATCTTTAGGGCTCTGTTGAGGCTCCCACGATACTGTAGTCACAGAATACAGTAAGAGTATACAGAACGGAATCTCCTAAGGTACGAGCAATATGCGTCCCCGTTCCCCGCCCCCGCACCTCTTCCCCATTCTTGTGCGCCCGCGTGCGCCATGCAGTGTGTGTTCGCCTGCTCTCGCTTACTTACTGTTCGAACTTTTAAAGTAAAATTCAAATAGTTTGTTTTGAATAAGCACACGTCATGATTAAACAGCGTTATTGCAATTATGTATGTAGTTTTTTTACTGATACTTTATATTGTTTATATTATATACATTATAATTATTTGTTTATATATATATACATATATCTATTTTATTATATATCTATTCTATAAATAAAAATAGTGTAACGCCACCTAGCCTGCTTGTGTAATGTTTGTGTAATTTTTGTTTTTGTTTTATGTAAATTAGTCTTTATGTCGGTATCCTCGGAAGACCAGCGTTGTGGCTCTCGTCACAACATTATGCTGAGAGGAGGCCTTTTTGAGACAGGCACAAATATGCCCATTTAAATATGTTTAAGAACATTGTTTTATTGTTGCATCTGTGTCAAATAAAGCATTTTTCTTTCTTTCTTTCTTTCTTTCTCGCCAACAAGGCGAAAACGGGGAAGAGGTGCGGGGGTGCATATTGCGCGGGACTTTAGGAGAATCCGTTCTGTATATTCTTACTGTTTTCTGTGCTGTAGTGCATCGGGTAGTTTGCGGATGCAGGCATAATTAGATGACTTGTATGCCATCATGCGCAAAAAGTCTGCTTCGTTTGTGAGAAGAATGGGTAGGAGCACCAATGGAATCTTAAAAGTGATAGATGGCAGGATGGATGCTGATGTGTATAGGATTTATAATAAGCTACACATATGCATATACTAGCATAGTGATAGTTAGCAAAAATTAGAGCAAAGTCCTCTATTCTTTGAATATGATATTTACTTAGACTTATATTGACTTAAAATATAAGTATCCCATATAATATTCAGAAGGCTGTCCTCGATCAAAGTTCCCGTACTGGAGTTGATATTTGTCTTTGGTGCCAACAACCTATGTCAACACGCAACTATATCGGCGTAGGTTTGCATCTGCCCTTAGGCAGTTATTAAATTTTCACAGAAATCCTACTTCAACTCCAAACTACAAATAGAAACGGTATAGAACAAGTATTCGAATTTAACCAGACGATGAGGCTGCCCATGTCTATTTATCGTCTAGCCTAAACTGAACTTTCCCCAACGACCTTAGTGTTTTTGAAAAATTACTGTAATTAAACTTGTATATCTCCTTTGAAATATTGCACCTCACCTGTAACATATCTAAATTTCTTTTGTATCTCTACTACCCTAAGGTTGCCTGGAAGAGATTGCTGTGCGATAAGGCCGCCTTTTGTATGCTAAAATTTATCTCTATAATTTGTGTCTAATGTGTTAAATTGTGTGCATTAAAGAGTAAAATAAATAAATAAATAAACTACTACAGTTTATTTTTCAAAACTGTTACATAGGAATTTTTAGAGCGTTTATTCGTTAGAATCGCGCTGGCGTCAACTGTTAAAGCTTTTCTATTACACACACAATATCCGAAACAAGATTAGTATTTTTGGCTCAATAGAAAAAAAATCACAAACATTCATGACCTGTGAACCTACAGCGCCTTAAAATTAGATAGATAGAGTGATAGATATGTATGTAAGAATAGTAAAAAAACGTTTCTATGTTGTCAAAGGTCCTAGGTTCGATCCTCAGACGGGGCAAGTTGGAAAATGACCTTTTTCAAATGGTCTTGGGTCTTGTCTGTTTATCTACATATGTATTTACAATAATAAATAATGTCGTTGACTTATTATATTATGATTTGTCCCTATTCTATCTATTTATTTATTTATTAAAAATCATATTGATAGGTGATCCTTCTACATTCTTACTATAATGTGCCCAAAGTAATTTAATAATTTATTAATCCACGCTCACTTAATTACGATTTATGAGACGAAACGGCAAAGCCTTGACGCTCTTGAGTCGTAAATTACACTATTTTATGGGGTTAAAAGTGTTAGACAAAGGAGAGACGGTGCTTAAAATTAAATTTTTCACTTCGGCATTTTTGCTGTAAGTACTTACACCAAAATTTGGAGAATTAGGCCTCCTTCGGTTCTTTCTGTTTCAAGTAGTATTCCAGTTACTGACTAAACATGCAGGGTCACAGAATACAGTAAGAGTAAACAGAACGGAATCTCCTAAGGTACGCGCAATATGCGTCCCCGTTCCCCGCACCCGCACCTCTCCCCCGGTTCTTGACGGCCAACGTGAGTCATCGAGGCGAAAACGGGGGAGAGGTGCGGGGACGGGGAACGGGGACGCATATTGCGCGTACCTTAGGAGGTTCCGGCCTGTGGCAGGGTGACAGAGATAGATTGAACACGTCGCGTGCGCCCGCTTAAGGCCATATAATTTAATAAAATAATAAACCATTTCAAAGGAAACGGAGATATCATTTAGATTTTTCAAAGTCAAATTATTTATTTGCATTCATGTAAGCAGTATTTATTTTGTCTCTACCAAGCCCTAAATAACCCTTCAATCTATTTTATGTTTACAGTTTAAAGTGAGAACGTGAAGCTTTTCTTTGCACATTTGCAAAAAACGGCAACTTTGACAAATGTGCAAAGAAAAGATTTAAATGATATCCCCTTTTTATTTTAAACTAGCAGTCCACCCCGGCTTCGCCCGTGGTACACACATAGCCTATGTCACTCGGGGATAGTGTAGCTTTCCAACGGTGAAAGAATTTTTTAAATCGGCCCAGTACTTTTTGAGCCTATTCATTACAAACATACAAAAATAGGTACAAATCTTTCCTCTTTATAATATTAGTGTAGATAATCTATTTTAAATGGGGGCAGCACTAGATCCATGAAAATTTATGTCTATAAATGTATAGCCTCTTAACGTAGCTGCGCACGCCCTTATAGTATAGTCCATTCGTTCAATTGGTTGTTGTGCCCACAAAGCGGCGTCGGCATAAGACGCGGCCATTTTGGCACGCCGAAGGCATGCACGTCATTTCATACCATGATTTCATCAAATAGCTACATTACTATATATATGTATAAGTGGCCAACACTGGAGTCGGATTTTTGAACAGCTTTACTGTTTACACAAGTCTAACTTATGTATTGGATCACACACGGCGGTGCCACAGCCAAGTTAAATTAATTTGTGTAATATTAATCTGCTCTATTCAACTTCAGTCATGATCCCTTTAGTCCGGCGAGTGGGGAACAAGTGTAAGGCAAGGAGCAGACTATCTATTGTTTATTACTCGTATATATTTAATAATATATTCATTTAGTGTACCTTCAAAATTTTAACCGCACTACCTGTTATGTTACTTATATACGGACATGTATTTTGATTTGACATATTTGAATTATTTTTTTGACGTGACAACGTCTTAAATTAGGTTGCGGCTGGGAGTCACTTATGAAAAAGTGTAACGCTCGGTAACGTTACGATGAGTCACCGAACGAGAGAGAGGCCCGCCGAATGCCTTGCGTCTCTCTCCCACTCAACTATGATCGGTCTGCCGCCGTTGTCACGTAAAATCTTCGCCCGTAAAACCGACTTTACAGGCAACCATTTTTTTCTTTTCTTTTTGACTTACACTGATTTTTATACAGATTTATTTTTATATAACAATAATTTATAGATTTAACACTTAAGACTCTCCCGTTAGATGGCTGGATCAAGAGTCAGATTCAGAAGGCAATACTCAGGAGTATTGCCGCACTCAACACGGCACGCATTGTCAGGAGTTTTCTCTCGCTGCGGCCCTAACCCGTAGCTTGGGCCTTGCCCCGCTGCCAACGGGCAGCTAGGTTAGGTTTTTGTAAATGTTTTTATTTTGTAGTATGTTTTATATTTTACTTTTTATAAATGTATACAGAAACCTAGCCTAAGATTAAAATTAAATAAAGAGAATAAATAGATTTAATTCATGTACGTATATAGAATTGTAATTTAATGTGTGGTAAATGTAATTGCTTTATAAATCGTTTTTATCAAAATAAATAAATAAACAAATACTTCGCACTCCTTCTCTTTAGGGTTGCCTGTAAGAGATTGCTGCGGCGATAAGCCCACCTCTTGTACCTTACATCAAATGTATCCTTCTTTATATTTTTTTTATGGTTTCTGACTTAAAATAGGTCATCTCTTTCTTTGGATGTCGTAAGAGGCGACTAAAGGACTAGGTACAAACATCCGAGGTACAACTGCATTCAAGACAGTCATAGTACGACCGTAGTGATATTTGTTAAGCGGACTGTGGTGGACGTCTTTAAACTCCGCCCGCCACTCCATCGGCTATGAAAACCAGCGGAATCGTATAGATTTGTCACCAGAAGCTCCTTTGAACCAATCAAAAGCCTACACCAACCTTTGATTATAACTTGTTAAAAATAAAGAAGCAACAAAACTTTGATATGCTCTAAATGACTTGTATCCAGGGCCGTAAAATAATTCTCAAAGAAAAGGAGAAAAAAAAGCAGCCGTAAATAATTCTTAAACAAAAGGAGAAGAAAAAGCGGGAAAGCTCACCCAGGGCTTTGAAGCAGCACAGGATGCAATATGGGACGGTCTAGCTGTCTAGTCTTTCGTAACTTGGCCCAGCCACTACTTTAACTGTTTAATATGGAACGCCTAGTTGCCAGTTTGACGGACACCTGCACCACTATGTCATTATCTACCTTTATGACGAGGACAGACTAGGTAATAAGTAGATGATAACCAGGATAAACGATTCGCTGGATATCGCTGCCACGGCGGCGTATGTGTGGGTGTGGACGCTCTAGGTGACTTATCACTTAGAGCGTCTACTCATTACTCCGCCGTGAGAGTGATACTGATTCTTTTTTAACGCCCTACAAACCCCGGCAGTCCTTCAGAAATCCCGAGGCAGTAAGTAAGGCAAGGGATAAATACAATATAACCCAAAGGTTCGACGTGCTTCCCAATGTGGACCCCAAATGCAAGATAAGATAACCCCCGAAAAAAAGGAGGTTATTTTAAGTTTGACGTGATCCATGAAAATTTATGTCCATAAATGTATAGCCTCTTAACGTAGCTGCGCACGCCCTTACAGTATTCCATTCGTTCAATTGGTTGTTGTGCCCACAAAGCGGCGTCGGCATTTTCAAAGACGCGGCCATTTTGGCACGTCATTACATACCATGATTTCATCAAATAGCTACACTACTATATATATGTATAAGTGGCCAACACTGGAGTCGGATTTTTGAACAGATTTACTGTTTACACAAGTCTAACTTATGTATTGGATCACACACGGCGGTGCCACAGCCAAGTTAAATTAATTTGTGTAATATTAATCTGCTCTATTCAACTTCAGTCATGATCAAGATAAAATAACCCCCGAAAAAAAGGGGGTTATTATAAGTTTGACGTGTCTATCTGTGTCATCGTAGCTCCTAAAAGAATAGACCGATTTCAATGCGGATTATTTTTATCGAAAACCTTATCTGTTGAGATCGTGCTCAGATATGTTTGATGAAAATCGGTTAAGCCGTTCAAAAGTTATTGGTGGTCGCTTGAAATTTGGAGGTTTTTTAATTTGTCTGGCAAACAAACTTATTACGGATGTGTTATTAGCGAAATAACACTAAGTAGACATGGGTAACTCCGGATTCGAATATTTGAATGCCGGCAACAGGAGCCGATACCCGTACTGAATCCCGGTAATCGTTATCGGCTCCCGCGAGTTATTGAGTCGGGAGGAATCGGGAGTCAATATTATTCTGTATTGAAACCGGTACCAGAAAGCACATCTGTATTCTGTAGATTCAATAGCGAAACTTAGCGGACCTTGGAGCTGGAGCCGATAAGGGAGTAGGAATCATTAAGATAAGTCGGTACCGGATGCGGAGTAAGATTCAGTGAGCCGAAACACTCCTCGAAGTCGAGATTAACCATGTCTAACACTTTTCTATGCTGCTATTCGATTCTGTCACTCGGAACAGTCATTTTCTAGAGGGAGAGAGAGCGACGGAACGCTTCAGCATGACCGGTGCTGAAGCGTTCACTCACACACTAGTGAACATAGTGTACTGGTTTCATCTCGATATTTTTCTTCACCAGAATCAAGTGGTGGTACAATAGTTAAATACACGGGCAAGTGCGAGTCGGACTCGTAGATGTAGGGTTCCGTACCTCCGTACAATGTTTTGAAACGCTAAAGAAACACGTTTCTTGTATGACAACCCCCTTTAATGTTTAACTTTTTTTTATTTTTAGCATTTTTTGTTATAGCAGCAATAATGAAGTCTCTAGTTAATGCCATTATAAAGATTTAGATAAAAAGGCTGAAAAAACACTTTTTTTTTGTATGGCGACCCCTTTAATGTTTAACTTATTTTTATTTTTTGTATTTGTTATTATAGCGGGCACAGTAATACATAATCGGTGAAAATTTCAAGTGTCTAGCTATTACGGTTCAAGTTTTAGAGCCTGTGACAGACGGCTGTCCGTCTGTACAGCGGACTCTCAGTAATAGGGTCCCGTTTGCACCCTTTGGGTACGGAACCCTAAAAAGACCGTTCACAAGTTCAAACTCAGAGGTACAAGTCGCGCCTAGACACAGATTAATAAATAGTTACTACTGAGGATCGATTTCATGCCTCACAGACACACAACTAGAGCCCAAACCGCTTGGCCACTGCTTCTTAGCGGAGACAAAGAATATAAACACTACGCGAAAAGAAACGACACAGCACGTAAAATCGCTTGCGGCTATGTGTGGGTGACTGGATGTGCGAGGAGCGCCTTAAGAGGCGCGCGGGGCGTAAAACGACCTATCGCTGACTGCTTTGGCCGTGGGCTGGCCCTGACCCTAGCGTTACGTGCTCCAAGCTCAAGGTCACAGGCATTCAAACTCTCACGTACAGGGAGTGTCACCGCTGTGGCAGAGGCCCGCGACGGGTTCAGTCCGTCTCTGTCAAAAACGTACCTACGTGCGAGAGAAACACGTGACCCGCGACGGTTTCAGCTATCTCTTTCGCACGTAGGGTTTGTGACAGAGACGGACTGGACCCGTGTAGGCATCCGCTTGGCGTTGTTTCAAGCCTTACTTTTAGTTTAAAAGGGCACTGATTTTAAGAGGCAGTTGTAAATAGCAGTTTTGGTACGTTAAAAATTATAAATGGCATGTTTAATAACTAGTTCAGCAGTTAAAAGTAAGCAGTAAAGTAAACAAAAATGAGTAATAAAAAATAATGAACTGGATCAGTGAATATATAATTAAGCAGGAAAATAATTAAATGGGCGGTAAAAAAAATACGAGCGGTTCTATAGGTTTTCCCTGACCTAGTAAAATGGATAAAACAGACCGTGTGTTGATCGCAGTTCTAACCTAACCTATAGGTTTTCCCTAACCTAGTAAAATGAATAGAACTAGTAATATGATAAAATAACCGACTAATTGATTTTTTATTACTGTTCATGTTTTATTGTCGCAATTATTAATCAACCGCCATTAAATAAATTAACTGCTCAATATGTTTTCCAACTGATCATAATAACATCTCGAATATTTAAATAACAGCTCAAAAAATTAGTTCTCCTTTAAAAGTAAGATAAAATGCTTTTTAATTAGGCCATTTTTAATTAAGTAGTCAGATAGTAAACTGGTCATCAGCGGATACCGCGCAGGATTACCTGGATTTGGGTCTAGACCGGCTTGTAGTGGATTATACCGGAAATTGTCTGAAAATGAGCGCTGGCCGGCTACGGTTAGGTCTTTCGAGTAGATTGTAAACTATACTCGTACAACGTGGAAGGGACATACTCGTAATGAATCGAACCACGGGCTATTACTATACCACTAATATATATTATAATGAAATCAAATAACAGTCAAAACAAAAAAAAAACGACATTCCCATACAAATAGCCCGGGCGGCTGAAGATATTTGTATGAAAATGCCGATTTTTTTTTTGTTTTTTGCCTGTTATTTAAATTTTATTATACTATTATGATCTAGTATAGACCGTGGTTTGATTTATTACGGGTATGTCCTTTTTACGTTGTATTCGTATATGTACAAAAATAAAGTAGTATATGTCGACTTGAAAACTTTTTAGCTCCACATTTTATACGCGGTCGTCTGGCAATTGTCGATAAAACACATAGAGTTGTAACATAACTATAACATAACATATTCACAGAGTTGACAACTTATAGGTTTTGTCGCGTCCGTCGCCCCAATCTGAAAACGATAAAAATGGGATGCATCCATGCATTCGTAGCCCGGGGGGACGCAATGCAATGCGGCCACGGAATGGGGATGGAATGAAACTGGGAAACGTTATATATACAACGTTAAACGGACATACCCGTAACAAATCGAACCGCGGTCTGTTCTAGATCATTATTGCATAATGAAATTCAAAAAAACAACCAAAAAACTAAAAATATCAGCATTTCCATACAATAGTGTGCAGCCGCCCGGGCGATTTATATGGAAATGTCAATTTTCTTTGTTTGTTTTTCGACTATTATTTTAATTTCATTATACTTTAGTGATCTAGTATATAGCTCGTAGTTCGATTTATTACGGGTATGTCCATTCCACGTTGAATACGAGTATATGTGGCAATTGCATTTGAACAAAACCTCTATCTGTTTGGCATTACATATTGGTTTTGTTAAACAGCCCAATATCGTTCAGCTGGATTGTCATTGTGTCACGTT
This sequence comes from Acrobasis repandana, assembly GCA_963576875.1. Classification (NCBI taxonomy): domain Eukaryota; kingdom Metazoa; phylum Arthropoda; class Insecta; order Lepidoptera; family Pyralidae; genus Acrobasis; species Acrobasis repandana. The sequence goes on from OY756238.1 coordinate 11,082,972, forward strand.
ACGTAATACTCTTACTGTATTCTGTGGTCACGTTTAACAAACCAGCTAACCACGTATAGACTGCAGAATAGGTTATTTACAGGCATGTTATTATCAAACTTCATGACGGGGCAATTAAATTTTTCAAACAATGTGCGCAAAAAAAACTAATTTCACGCAAACGAAGTTGCTGGCACCTAGTAATAAATAATTAATATAGATAAACTCCGGCTGTCATTGTATGGCAGTCGTCAAGCTATGTCAGATGCCTTTAGGCAGCTTGAAAAATCTGACAACAGTGTTGGCCATTTACATACACGAAAGGAAAAAACTCCCAAGAACCAGGGCAATTTGAAATTTTTCCATTTTCTTACTTGCCCTTGCTGGGGATCGAACTCAGAACCTCCTTAGTGGCGAGTACGCCGCACGGAGATCGTCAATTTTCATGAAGATCCAATAAAAATTCGTTCTTCAATCGAACATATAGGTATATTATTATTTCTATCACGAATACAAATGCTCGCTTGTCCAAATAGGCTCAGAAATTTTCGCTTGCTTCTCTCACCCTGTAACGATGCTGCATGCCACCTGCATACTGCATCTCTTCCAACCTCATTTCTTTCTCATCCTGTCCACTTTTCATTCCTCATTTCATTTCATTCCATTTTCAAATCATTTCTCTCTCGGTCATCTCACATTCTACCATCATCTCTCGTACCATTCCCTTCTGTTCCTACGTTCTATCTGATCTGTTATACCTTATTATAATATAATATACATATAGAAGTTTATAAGTTGTGTGAAAAATTAATTTAATCTAACTGTTGTGTCGAGTCTCTGTTCTCCACTCCATCTACTTCCTTATATGTGGAAACTCGACAAAGAGCGCCGAGACAGGTCGTGGTCCCGAAACCCTTTCTAACTTTCTAACTACGCCGTTGCTTTCTTACCACAAACCTAAAATCTCATCGTAAAACGGCCCTAACTTTTTCTCTAAATTATCTCACAAACCCCAAGTTAAAACATAACTTCCCTCTCCGTCTTTGTCGGGGTACACTGTTTGAATAAATATAACCCCTTTGTTTTTATTAGGGTTTCGAACCTCAAGAGGTAAAAACGAAACCCTTACAGGAACACTCCTTTGTCTGTATATCCGTCTGTCAAAGCCAACATATTTGTTACGAAAATACTGGACTGATTTAGTTGAAATTTAGTAGGGTAAAACCCGGATAGTCGCCCCGGGGGTATAGTTGCCTTGATTGCAATTACTCTAGTTTCGCAAATAAAACACATGTTATTAAATTTATCTATCTAGAGACTCTGCATCTACAACTAAGTTGACCGTGTTGCATGTCTCTGAGCGATTGCATGGGACAGCTACTCGTAGGTGCGATCAAAGTTTTTCCCCTATATGGGATAGTTGTCCCAAAAAGAGGTCTGCAAAAATCGCCAATACTCAGGAAATATCAAAGATAATGTTTATTCCTTTTATAAATTTGAAGATAATAAACCAAAGTACCTACCCGTTTGACAAATAAAGTATCTTGCTTTTTGTACAAACAGATATAAAGTAATTTCAAAAAGTGGGGCAACTATCCGGGTTTTACCCTGTATGAAAGATGGCCGTATAACGTAAATAAATGGATTTAAACATGGGGGTCACCCATGAGGAGTAAATTAGACTTAAAAAAGAGAAAAGTGGGGCAACTATCCGGGTTTTACCCTATATGAAAGATGGCCGTATAACGTAAATAAATGGATTTAAACATGGGGGCCACCCATGGGGAGTAAATTAGACTTAAAAAAGAGATTAAAAAGTTTTGTGAGTTATATTGTATGACATATCAAATGAAAGAACTTTTAATGAGAATTTCAAATATATTTGGTTTTTATAATTTTTTACAACGGTCTTTTAAAGTTATTTAAGGGAATAGGAAAAAAAAAATTTGTTGCCTGTAAAGTCGGTATACGGGCGAAAGTTTTACGTGACAACGACTTCACTCCACTTCACTCCAAACTTGACTTCCACTCGGGCATGGTTAGCCCGCCTAAGAGCGAGAGAGACAGACATAAAAAGTGAAAGGCACGCGTGCCTCTCACTCGCTCTCATTGTGAGCGCATAACGTGAGCGGAGCGTAACGCAGTTTCTTGAAGTGTCACCCGGCTAACCAATTTATAAGACGTTGTCACGTCAAAATACCATTTCCTTTGCTACGAAGCTACAAGACCGATTGAGTTGTGGTACACATATGTATGAAAATCAGTGACCCAAATACGGACGTACCTATAGTGTAAATAAATATAAAATATCAAATGAAAGATTTTTATAAAATATTTAAATATATTTTTGTTATAATTTTTTTTTGATCTTCGATGAGATGATCCCCTGACGATCCCCCTGAAAGTTTAGGCTCAGTGGTAATTTCCGAAACCTAAACCTAAACTTTTGAAAAATACAGGTAATATTTCTTTACCTATAGATTACAGAAAAACCTATTAGAAGTACGGAACCGTTCACGCGAGTTGAACTCGCACTTGACGGTTGATTTATTAAGGTAGCAACCCTCCCCGACTTTTAAAAAGACTCAATTTGTTCGCGTTGGGATGACAATTGAATTTTAGGCTATGGCTTGATTAGGCTACCAGCATTTTTAAGGTACAAATACATCATCACATCTTTATCCTTAATGAGGCAGACAGAGCATTTTAGATTTTGCGGCTCTAAGCAGACAGAGCCCAGACACGCAAAATCCAAAGGCTACTTTTAGCGTGATGGTGGGCGAGAAGATGAAAACCGAATCAAAATAGTTAAGGGTTACTAGCCGCATCGCCTATGCTTAAGGTGCAAGTTTATTTTCCCCCTTAAGACTTAAGAGTCCCCTTAACCTAGACTTTTCCATATAAACGTAGCATAGCTTTATTTTGAAATAACATGTCAGATTTCGGTATACTGCCTCCGTGGTTCATTGGTCAAGGCGTCTGCCTTGTGATCTAAAGGTCGTGGGTTCAAATCCAACTGGGAAGCATACTTTGTGAAAAGTTGTTTCCAGTCTGGTTATGATATTGCAGGCTTGACTCACCTGATTATCTGAAAAGAAAGATGATTCCGTGCTTCGGAAGGCACGTAAAGCTGTTGGTCCCAAACGCTATCTAGCGTTTGTACTTATCCTAGGATTGGTTCTGGTCTACCCTTTGGGTTGCAAGAGATCAGACGGCAGTCGCTCTGTGTAAAAACCAGTAACCTCGTCGAATCACCTAGGGTAGGTAGCGGAACCCGGGCTCTGAACCGTTACCGCTGAGGATGCAACCGGGAATACGTGAGGATGATGATGTCAGATTTCGGCAGTGTTTTGTAATTTTAAAGAAATTACATATATCTAAGCGTAATATATATATATACGTAATTAGTTTTCGATAGTCAAAATATGATATACCTAAATAATTCTTAGAAACAATCATGGAAAACAAAGTTTCCGTGTTGTAATGTAACGTGTAACTTCATAACTCTACTCTGAGCAAGGCCCGACACGCACCTGTCTGATTTATTTTTATTGAGTGTGTTAATAGTAATAGCACAGAATAAATAATACTAACGTACAGAAGTCTCACTCAGCAAAGAAATTCAAAGAAAGATCTACTCAATGTGGCTAGCGATATGGTTTAATTTAGCCCACGTCAGAACTCAGCACCTTTTCGTATAGATACCTAGACATCCATTGCAAGCCAATTTCATTCCTATTACTCTGGACAAACAATTCGTATAAATAATTTACCACCCGCAGGGGCCGCCTGCGCGCATAGTAATAATGTAGTGACATTTTCGATACCTAAACGGGGATTGACAGAGGTCTGGTAATAGCTAACATGAAATAAAAAATTGGAATTGAAAAGTGTAGAGGTTTCCTCCTAATGTCATCCTTCATTAGTGCAAATTCAGGAAATCATTCTGCAAATACAAATCAAGATATTTCGATTCTGAAAACAGAACAGTTTTTATATGTTCGTATAAAAATCGCATTATCCGATAAATCCCGATGCATTCGAAAATGCATTTGTTCGCAGCCCGCGGCGACGCGCGGTTCATCCATGTCACATACCAACCACTCTGTATTTAGAAGGGCGAATACGTTTTTAAAAAAAAAAAAACATTTTTCGTGCAAGCTTTTATTGTAAGGCCTAGAACCTTATGATAACCGTCGTCATAATCCGAGCGTATTCCCGGTTGATCCGCTACCTAACCTAGGTGATTTGACGAGGTTACTGGTTTTTACACAGAGCGACTGCTGTCTGACCTTGGCAACCCAAAGTTTAGACCAGAACCAACTAGATGGCGTTCGGGACCCACAGCTTTACGTGCCTTTCGAAGCACGGAGTCATGATTCTTTTCAGATAATTAGGTGATTCAAGCCTGCAATATCCTAACCAGACTGGAAACAACTTTTCACAAAGCATGCTTCTCTGTGGGATTTGAACCCATGACCTCCGGATCACAAGGCAAATGCCTTGGCCACTGGACCACGGAGGCAGTCAAGACAAATGTAAGAAGCCCAAACTCGATGGGGTTGCATCGTTTTATTACAGGGTTTCTATAGCCTCCGGTAACATCATAAGATCAGCTATTTGTCATAATAATATTTCATTTTAATCTGATTTACATTAACATAAAAAATTTGATCTCAATAAAAGTCTAAAAAAAAAATTCTAAATAAAAGCTTGTAAAGATAGTTTTGAAGGGAGCCTCAACAAAATGGAGTCGTCACGGAAATTAGTGTCAAGAGGCGACGTGCAGTGCATCCATGTCACTTACCAACCACTCAGTAGAAGAAGGGCGAAAAGGATTTATTTTTAAGGGAAGACATTCTTCTTCTTATCGTGTCAATGGCAATTGTATATATTATATGTATAAATAATATTATATACTAGTTATGTGTATGTATTGTAGTATTTATATATGTAGGTATAGGTTCTTTTTGTAGCGCCTATCGCAATAGAATTGATTTTTCTGTTTTTCCTAAAGGTTGACTGGTAGAGAATGCATTAGCGTTAAGTCCACCTTTTGTACCTTTGTTTTCAATAAAGATGTAATAAATAAATAAAATTGTTAACTAAATTGTATTTGCCCAGAAATTCGCCACATCTATAGCCCTTTAGTTGGCCTGCATTAGATTGTCTCTAGAACAAGATGCGTTGGACGTGGGGCACGACAGCAGATGTCCCATGTACCGGATGCCCCCACAGGCACACCTGAAAGGGAAGACTATAAAAATCATGAAGATAGATACAGATACTCTTTTACATCTTTATACCCTAATGGGGTAGACAGGGCTCAGGGCCGTAATACCTAAAGGACGGTTACGCGTGATGGTGGGCCTGAAGATGGAAAAAGGAGAATCCAAATAGTGACGAGTTGCTATCCGCTTCCCTGAAGGACATTTTTTCCGCAATTTGGTCCATTGCGCTGAACCTGTTTTGCGTGAGGAGCTGGCTTCTCAAACCAGCACAGCTCCTGCAGGAAACTAAGAACGCTCTCCGGCGTTTTGAAAGCTTCCTCCACGGTTCCCTGATGTTCCAGGAACCCTCTTCGTATGTTTGCGATGCCACCGCATTCAATGAGGAGATGGCTCGCAGTTTCATCAGCTTCCATGCAAGCTCTACACAGAGGGCTGCTATCGTCCTTTCTGCCCTGAAAAAAAGCAGCGGTTACATTCTACGTTCTTTCTTTTGTACTAGTAAGTAAGTAATACTTTATTGCACCAAAAAGACAGATACAAATAATATTCAAAAATATGTACAGTATAGGTATACAATAGGCGGCCTTATCACCAAGGCAATTTCTTACAGGCTAACTTTGGGTGACCGGGATTGTGCTAAAAATATATGATGGTGCGATGAAGAAAGTAATGTGAAACAATAATTTAGTAACAGTAAAATACGGAGATTAAGTACCTAAAAATTAATAAAATAACTTAGACTTAAAATAATATACGAATATATATAATACATATAATATATATACATATATACATACATAAATACATATATAAATAACGTTTAACAGGATAAGAAAAACAGTGATACATACACATGTCATACACAAAGGAGGAGATGTCGAAAATCATAATCAGAAGAGATAAGTTACTGTGACGATGAAAAATAATGCGACTTTACCTGATTTTTAAAACTTGACAATGTCTGAGCACAGCGGATGGAGGGTGGAAGAGCGTTCCATATTCCATTTCGTTCCATTCACTGGCATGGTAGGAAACTAAGTACATCGGTTAGGTATTTACCTATACAGAAGTTGTTTTTACCCACAAAATATGCACAGTGCTGAAATCCCAGCATCTGAAGCTAATGGGTCGGGCTTCACAAATCATTACGCGACGACGCGGCTTACGACCGACACATAAACTGAGGCAGATTTGTAGCTCATGTCGTGGACACACTGTCGTTATAGATGTCCAACAAACCCAGCCCCCCTAGCATGGACCGTTATATACCTAGATAAAGTTTATATCGCACGGCCAATTAGTTTTATCCCGCTCGTTATTACGTTGAACAAGATAGTAAGAAATTGTGGCGACCTCTACGCTAGTATACAAGAACTTTGAGATAATAATGAAGGTACAGAAATAATTCACAAAAAACATACGAGATGGCGCTAACACATCCTATATCTCGATATCAGAGTTTTGGTTGAAACTTTGCATATAATTATACGACCTCTGATATCACACCGTCAGAGCCGCGGTTCCCTAGGCGCACCATGCCTGGCGGGTAGATTTTCTCTTTATGGCAGTCGAGCATATCACCTCGCTACCGCTACAAGATGATAGCGCTCTATAAACGCTGTTGCTGTTGACATGCTACTGGGGTTGGCATCAGAAGCAGGGTTGAGCTTCACAAATATTACAATAACGTAGCTAACGACATATACACATAATCTAAGGGAGATTTGTAGCTCATGACGTGGACATTAGTACATTGGAATTGTGGGACATCTATCTTATAATCAACATTATCATCCAAGCGTATTGCGCGGTAATGTAAATGTAAGCGGTTGCATCCTCAGCGGTAATGCTTCAGAGCCCGGGGTCAGCTACCTAACCCTAGATGATTTGACGAGTTTACTGGTTTTAACACATTGTGGGACATCTATAACGACAGTTATATTCCAGTCTCTGTAGTGGCACCGTTAATAAACGCAGATAAAATTTATATCGCGCGAAGACTACTTAGTTCCATCCATTTCGTTATTATTACGTTGAAAGAGATATTAATAGAAGATAGCGCTCTGTAAATGCTATCGCCTTAACTACAGGGGCAGCATCAAAAGCTAAAGGGGTCGGATCGGACTTCACAAATCGCAGCACATCGTCCACAACAGCCGTGTGTCAGTCAAATGAAGTAAGTAAAATATGCGAATGAGTACTCGGATCGAATCCCTCAGCCTCGTCTTACCAGGCTGTTGTTTTTTCACAACTTTACGAGTATTTTGGCCCATAATTTTTAGTAAGTTGGGATTTGTAAGCCGTAAAACGTACTTAGGTGTAGACGAAGTACGGCGAAGGTAATTCAGGTGTATACTTGTATTGAGATTCTTTTTTAACGACAGTCTGAATGTTATTTTTTGGGTCACATCTTGCAAGCTTTTGAGCCAATGCCCGGTTTCCGAAAGATGAAATTTTATTTTATTTATTTAATCATTATTGTCCAACAAATACAAATTGTACAGAACAATAGGCGAACTTAACGCTAAAAGCGTTGTCTACCAGTCAACCTTTAGGTTATACAGAAAGTCTAAATGTGGGTTGCAAGATAAAGTGTAGTATACATAAAATACACAATGTACATTGTTACATAAATATATATACATATACTTGCTACACATATACCTACATACATACATACATATATATACGCTACATGTACTATACTTATAAATAAATAGATAAATGCAGCAATTCTTAAATCAACTTTAATAACTTTTTTGTATGCTAATGTAAATCAGACGACAATGCAATATTATTATAACAAGCTGATCTGATGATTCCAAATTAGGAAGGAATCAAACGACGCAATCCCATCGAGTTTGGGCGTATTACATTTTTCTTGATGAGTACTTAGGCTTCACAATAAACGCTTATTGTACAAAAATACAATATTTTTTTGAAAAACTTGAAAAGAGAGACAAGGCTACTTCAGTTTTTTCAAGTTTAAGCTACATGCGGCATTCCAATCCATTCGGCTGTTTTTACCTGACTATGGCAAAGCCAAAAGGACGATTAAATCCAATCATTTTTTTATTTTTTATTAAAGGTTTAAATGCGTTTGACCTCTATCTAGCCTGATGGGAAGCTAAGATGAGGTCTAAGGTGTAACACGCAGACTCAAAAAATGCCTATTCACTCTTGACTTGAAAATCCCTAAATCATATGTACTCGTATAGGGAAACATCGACGCATTTATTGCTTCCTTATTGTATCATACAGGTCTTTCTTAACAAAATAAGTACCAATCAAGGACCCTGACGGGCGCTGCAATGGGAGAAGGGCCACATTTTTGTCAAATCTATGTTATTAATAAGTATTTATTCTTATTATATTTTATACATCGCATTATAAGTTTATTTATTAGTATGTTAATAGATGTCAAAATTTGTAAATGTGTCAGGTGTTATTATTAATTTAAAATATTGCCTTAACGGTGTAATTTTGTTTCCAATTTTTTCTTAAAAAAAATTAAATGAAATGAAATTTATTTTGCATAAGTGTCGTACAATTTATGTTATAGCATTTATTAGTTAATAGTTCTTTGCGTTGGTGTAGAAACGTTTTATTATTTTCTATACCTATTTTTGATGGCGGTTATTATGTGTTTCGCCGATATGTATGTATGTATTATCTAATATCTTCCTCATATCTTCAAAGATATGATATGATATCAATCATCTTCTTTTCGAATAATCAGGTGATTCAAGCCTGCAATATCCTAATCAGACTGGAAACAACTTTTCACAAAGTATGCTTCCCAGTGGGATTTGAACCCACGACCTCCGGATCACAAGGCCTTAACCACTGAACCACAGAGGCAGTCAGTTTTTAAAACTATATCTTGTAATGAAATGTTGTATAGAAACGCAAAAAGAATTTTTAATTTTCATACAAACTGATCAACTGTCAATTTGTATGAAAATCCGAATTTTATTTTTGGCATTTTGGGAATGTTCTAGAGTAGGTGAAAATAGGCACCCGAGGTAATCAGAAATAGGCGAGGTAATATGTTGGGACACTTGATACGTCATGATAATTTTATGCGAATTGTAATACAAGGCAAAATAGAAGGAAGGAGGGGAAGAGGAAAGCCAAGGGACAGCGATATGAAGCAAGTCAAGGAAAAAGTGGTAGCAGTGTCGTATCAAAATGCCAAGAAGTTGGTGGAAGATAGAAAAAAATGGAAGAAACTCCATCGACAAAAGCGTCGCTCTTAAATTTGATGATGTAGAACAAAAGTTGTTCAGTTTCATGGACTGAGTTACAACCTGAGAGGTTTTGCGTTATTTCATTAACTCGTTGTAGTTATATCTTGTGCGTGCAATGATTAAGTACCTATACAAATACAAATGTAATATTAGCAGGACATTCAAGCCTCGAAAGTTCAACTGAACTACTCCCTTGGCAAGTAGGTCGGGATCCGACACAAAGTGACGCTGCTCAAAGAGGGAAGACTGACGTAGCTCCTTAATAATTCAAAAATACACAGAACACTGTAAAGCAGAGTCTTCAGAGTTATTTTAAACTATTTCACAAAAAGTTTACTAAATATATAGTGATATTTTGCTGCATAATGAAAACACTTTTCAGCCCCCTGTTTATCGAGCGCTATCATCTCTCGCTATCTCACTCTAATATAATAACGAGAGGGATGACACTAGTCTGTCGCGTGATATAAACTTTATCTGGGTTAACTTTTATTTAACTTGCAATGTATCTTGTAATGTTTGTTGGGTCAAATCTTGTAACTCAATACTCAGCCAGTTATCCTCAATCGAGCTGAAATGTTGCATTTTTCTTTTAGTAAGCAACACTCAGTTGCTGGTGTGCTGTTAGTACGAATGCTTGCGTTTTATCTAAACATTACTGTATTTTCCTTTACGGCAAAGAAAGTCTGACTAATATAAGTCTACTAATGAAAAAATATTATTGAACCTTACTTTTTGTGATAGTCGTCGTATGGAAGTTGGGGAACATTTTTAAGTTATTTAAAAGTAAATATAATACAATCTAGAATAACTACGAGTAATAATCTCAAAAAAAAACATTAAAAATAAACTTAAACATAAGGTTTATATTGCCATAACGCTTATGTTTAAATACCTTACGTTCCCAAAAAATTTACCCAAAGTTATAAGCATCCCTTTCCCGCAAACTGCCAGTGCAATAAAGTAGAAAGGGGCAATTTTAAGTATCTTTTTTGGGAACGGCATTGCGACTTCGTAAGCATTCTAGATTGTATACAAATTCTTTGATTGAACCTTAATATTTTCGATAGTCATCGTATGGACGTTGGGGAAGATATTTTTTTGTGCAAAAGTATCTATCTACCACATTTTTAAGTTATTTAATGGACGATAATCGTTCTATGAACTTTACTGAGAGAAAAAAAATATTAAGCTTATTGACTTTAAAAAAAACTAAAAACTAAATTACAAAATAAACTAATTTGATAAGACCAAAAATTAATGGCAATATCGAAAATTTTGTCAATCTGAACATTTATTTTACATCAAAGAAGTCATGTAATATCGTCCTTGAATGTTGTCAACCGCCAGTCCGCCAATCCGGACTTCCGGAGGTACTGAGTTCGATACCCAGCTGGAGCAAGTGGGAAAATTTGGCCTTTTTCAAATTGATCTGGGTTTTGGCTGTTTTTTTATATCATCATCAGGTAATTTTTAGTCTCCACTGCAGGAGCACGACCCTCTCTGTACTACCAGAGCCATATATTAACCAGAGCAGTCAGAGGATTTGGCCTACACTCTCCACGCTGGCCAGTTTTTCTATATAATATGTATTTATTTACATTATTTAAGAGCAGCACAGGACCGAGATGGGTGGCGTCGACAAAGAGGGGCCTATGCTCAGCAGTGGGCGGAAGAAAGGCTGGGATCATCATCAGATAATGATGATGTATTTATTCATTATAGAATATACTATCTTTGACTTAGTATAACTAACTCAATTATTGTAATTAATCCTTATCTATTTATTAATTTTATATTTTTTCCTTTTTTTTGTGTTTTTATAAGTACGTAAGATCTGTATTCCACTAGTACTCTGTGCCAACTCACTAATGAGTATTGTTAATGAACAAACAGACAGATGTCGCTACAAAAGGCGTCACTAACTAATAAATAAGACATTTTCATTATTCATTAGCGACGCCGGAAAGCTGACAATTTTGACGGCAACGTGAACTTATGTTTATTGAAATAAATAGCCGTGTAGTTCCCAGCAGCGTAAAATAGGACCGCTGCAAGTCTTCCCGTGGATGTCGTAGAAGGCGACTCAGGAAACACAAGCTAAACAAAGCTTCCCGGCAGTGTATAATAGGACCGCTGCAAGTCTTCCCGTGGATGTCGTAGAAGGCGACTCAGGAAACACAAGCTAAACAAAGCTTCCCGGCAGTGTATAATAGGACCACTGCAAGTCTTCCCGTGGATGTGGTAGAAGGAAACACAAGCTAAACAAAGCTTATAACCATCAATGAGACCTCTCAAACCAACTCAGCGTGGAAAATGTAGGCCAAATCCTCTGGCTTAGTATGGCTTTAAAAAAATAAACATAGGTACTACATACATGCATACATAGCCATACATAAATATGTCTTAAAAGGCGACTAAATGACTAAGCACAAACATCTTGTACTTCATCTGCATTCCCAAGGAGGGTTGATGTCAAGCGGCCGGTCGTAAAACTATAACCAAATCGTTCAAACTGTTCCGGCTATTTCTTCTCCACTTCGCAAGGTCTTTGGCATCCTTGGGTTCTTCCTCGGTCCTTTGGGACCATTGACATGCATACTATATTTGGAGAAGAAAAAGACGGAAAGCCCACCCGGGCTCCGAAGTATCACAGCTGAGGATGGGAAGGAATGAAAGGAATGAGGAGCATAACCTTTTTGCTGCAAGTTCAGTCCATAATACTTAACTACTTGCCATAAAAATCATTATCGACAAACGAAAAAAATTTTTGTCTTCCCATACAAAATCCATTTGGTTGAGTGCTGATACTCGTATGTATGGGACGCCGATTTTTATTTTTTTGTTTTTCGATAATTGTTTTTATGGAAAGTAGTTCAGTACCATGGACTGAACTTGCACCAAAAAGTTTATGCGTTAGTTACATATAACCCTGTATACTTAGTTACATCTGGGACAATTTTCTTTAGCAAAGTTTTATTCTATCGTCATGGGCCGTCGATAAATTTTAATAGCGCCGCGTCGACCCGCAAACCCCAGTTCCGAACTAATATAAGTTAGTGGAGTTTATGTTAAAAAATAACTTTGCTTATTTCTTGAATCGGATTACTGTGACATTGGAAAGTTTAGGTTTGACTAGAATTATTTTTGCTTATAAATCCTACATAAATTGTTTAACTATGACGAGATTCCTCCTCTCTGCTTTGCAGTGCCCAACAGGGTCCTTCAATGAATGTGGGATCATACAAAACTGTATAATTATATTTATATGTGTAATCTGCATGTAATTTAAGTAGCAATAACGTATTTAGTATTTATTAAGAAAAAAAGAAATACAATTGAAATTATACAACTACAAACTAAATCTAAAAATAAAACTTTATATAAATTATTGATAAGAAATCTAAAAGATTAGGACCGTGCGGCATGGTGCCAAGAACGCTGGCTGCGTTTCCACTTGGAATAGCTATGCTAATTCGTTGAGAATAAAGGTAGTCAGCCCTCTTGTCACCAGCGGCGGTGATCGGGCGCGAAGTTATCTGTTTGAGGAAAGCCCTTACTGTCTATCTGTGGCATCGTAATGCTCGAACTGATAGACGGATTTCGATGCGTTTTTTTTAAATAAAATCAAATTCCCTTGCGGTGGTTTTTAGCTATGTTTGATGAAAATCGGTTAAGCCGTTTAAAAGTTATCGGGGAATAACGCTTAAAAGTAAGAGCTTTCTCTAGCAAATAATAGATGGCGCTACGGATTGATATCCGTACGGATTGATAACCGATACGACTTGATAGTCGTATCGGTAGTTCCGCTACTTATCACTAGATGACGTTCTTGACAGTCAGAGGTTTTTTTAATTTGCCCAAAAAATAAACTTGTTTCACTAATCATTTGTATGCAAATAAATAGTGTTACTATGTATTTTCAGTTAACGCATACGCGCTAGTTTAAAAACAGGGCTGATTTACTGCCCAAACTGCCTTCTCTTGAAGCCTCAGGGGCCATCAAATAGGGCAAAGTGCATTCACAACACACTCATATTAATGTACGCATGACAACACCGCGTCGTAGTCATTTTAATTATTTGTTAAGTTATTCATAACCGTGTCGTGTAATTTTTTTCTTTTTGTAATTGTAATTGTGTGTTGTCTTCTATCACTGTCTTTTATATTTATTGTGTTGTCTTGTATTTGGGAAAATAAATTCTATTCTAGACTTGCCAAACATCCTGCCAGACACGTGTAGGTACACGTGTTTTACAGAATGTGCGTCTGGCAGGATGTTTGCCCGATCTGATTGGTCTGGCTGCTACATAAAGTATTAAAATAGTTGGCATCCCTCAAGTCCAACTTTTTCTGTGGCGAGGGGGAGGACAAAAATTTATCAGCCCTAATCACTGAATATACTAGGGAAGGTTTTTGCCGCCCTGTGTAGCGTGAGCGGAAGAGGAGGGATGGGAAATATTCGATTTTGTCGCCCCCTAAAATGTGCTTGCTGGTAAGTCCACCACTGGTTATATTTTGGCTTGTAGTACCTACAAGGCACTAGTTTATTAAACCACTGCCCAAATGAACTTCCAATTAATGTGACAGCGAGACTCTTGAATATTTAACTTGCACCGACGTACAGCGTTAGTTTACTATTTAGGGACATCGTGGACGAACGTTATTCGGTAAAGATGGTGTTACCGACGAAATGCGAAGAGTTAAACTTAAGTTCCTACTTATTAAGGCCAACAGTTCAGCGATGGCTGATCATCGCGTTATGCCTAATACAATGTTATCACAATATAACATCCAAATCCAATTTACAGAAATAAGTATTACTGAGTACCCTTAAAAAAGGAAGTTGAGCTGACCAATCCCTACAGACGGCAGTGGCACCCGTTCACGAGTTGACGCTTGAATCAGCCATCTTTGAACTCATCATATTAGAGGGAATCCAGTGACCCGACCCACGACGCCACCACCAGTTTAAAAGAGAAAACTTGCGAATGAGGGCCAAATCCAATTTTCAGAAAAAAGTAACACTGAGTAGGTAGTCTTAAAAAACGGAGCCCAGCTGAGCTATTAAAAGATTGCTATAGAAAAATATTCATACTATTAGACATGAACATTAAATAAGGAAGAAAGAGCCCAGAGGAAAGAGCCCGTAGCTAAATGACTGCCTGGAGGAGGCCGAGAGCAAAGAGCAAAATAGGTACCTCCTTATACAGGTTATCTGGTTAAAACCCATCTTTTGCCTCTCTCCCTTTTATCGGCATTTACTGCTACTAGAATGAGACTTCGCTAAACGTCAAAAGTTAAAATGTAGCCTGTTTTCTGCTTAAGGTGAAGTTAGCAGTGGCGCCCTTAGTTGAAATAAATTGTTAAATCGTAAATTTGATGAAAATCTCCATTGCTAATCGTCAGGCACTATTATAAGCAATATGGAATTTTTCACCATATTTAATGCTTGGTATTAACCTTAAAAAATATGCTACTACGTTTCAAAGCAGTTTACACTTTATCGCGAAATCTATATACCTCCAATATCACTGGCCCAGCGACGCAACAGAAGTTATAAAATACTTTTTACCTACCATGAATCCCTGTTCCTTTGCGGTACGAGTTAAAATCTCCGCGGAACCCTGAAAAGGAAATCACTGCTAGCCGGGACAAAAGAACCTCCTAATTCACAAAAAGCCAACCACAACTCCGGAAAACCATTCATCTTAAATATTCAAAACATCGATGCTTTTCAAGATTTTTTAAGCGCCTAAGCGGTGTAGAGCAATGCCAAAGATATTCAAATAAATTAGCTTATAGAGGAGGAGTTGCGACTGAATTTTTTTATTCGTTTCGTTCGTTATTTTTAATTCCTATGTATTTTCTATTCAGATATATTATCAAGTCTTTATCCCCAACGGAGTAGACAGAGCCCAAGAGCCCAGAATTGTAAGACCCAAATGCCACGTTTAGGCGGTGATCCCACTGCACCGCGCACCGTCGCGGAGCGCGGGCGGGGCGGCAGACTTTAACATTTTAAGCAAGTATCTCAGTGGGGTCACTTCACCGCCTTAGTGAGATGGTGGGCGTTAAGATGGAAAAAAAAGAATCAAACTAGCTAAGTAGTGATGGGTTGCTAGCCACATCACCTTTTAACATGATTCAGATTCTTGCCATTCCCTCGATCGGCTTTTACGATCTGCGGGGAAAGAGAAGCAGCTGGTACATTTTCTTTTTTTTTTTCTTTTTAGGGTTCCGTACCCAAAGGGTGCAAACCCTATTACTAAGACTCCGCTGTCTGTTCGTCTGTCCGTCTGTCACAGGTCTCTATCTCTTGAACCGTAATAGCTAGACACTTGAAATTTGCACCGATTATGTATTACTATGGCCGCTATAACAACAAATACTAAAATTTAAAAAAGTTAAATATTAAAGTGGGGCGTCATACAAAAAACGTGTATTTTCAGCGTTTTGACTACATCTTTATAATGGCATTAACTAGATACTTGAAATTTTCACAGATTATGTAATAATATGGCCGCTAAACAACAAATACTAAAATTAAAAAATGGTTAAAAATTAAAGGGGGTCGTCATACAAGAAACTTGTTTCTTCAACGATTTAAAACATTGTACGGAGGTACGGAACCCTTAATGTACGAGTCCGACTCGCACTTGCCCGTTTATTTCAATACCAGCAAGGAAGGTATGTAATCTCTATCGTTAAAAAAAATAATTTCTCTGAACACAACCCCTGGGAAATTACGTCTGCTAGAGTGACATTACTTTTTGATATCCAGCGCTTGTTTACAAGCGGATTTTAATCGAGCTCATTAAAAATAACCGGCGAAATAAATATGGAGCTTCACACAGAGTTTTTTTTTTAGATATTGTTTGTTTTTAATAAATATTCTATCCCAACTACGCTTACAGCGTCTCGCGATAAAATCTCCGGGCCAATGCTTGAAATAACTTCGTTACAGTGTAGGCAAAGTCTTACTTAAGACGATACACGGAGTCCAGTGCTGCCCCCATTTGAAATAAATTATTTGTAAGGAAACGGAGATATCATTTAAAATTTTAAGCTAGTAAAACCTAGATAACCCTTCAAACTATTTTAAGAACCACTGTTTACAGTTTAAAGTGAGAACGTTAAACTTTAGTTTGCGTTTTTGCCAAAAGTGGGTTATTCGCAAAAATGCAAACTAAAGCTTAACGTTCTCACTTTAAACTATTTTTTTTTATTTTCGGCTCCTTTACCAGCTCCTCTGTCTCCACATTTTTTCTGACTCTCCAGGCTTTTGTCCTTGGCGCTCTGCTACCAAGAGGCTGGTTTTCGTCCAGGCCTCGCAGCCATATGTCAGTATGGGTCAATGTACGTAAACTCTACGTTGCAAAACTCAAAAGCCACACACAAAGTGAATGTATTTTTTTTTTTGCTGTAAAATTTCTTTAATATCATGAAATCAGTAGTAGTTCGTAATGAGGATTATTGCCCATTCCCTCGATCGGCTTTTATAATCTGCTTGGAGAAAAAAAAACAGCTGATATATTCTACTATTTTCTCATATTATATATTCCCATTCTCCCATATTATATCATGGAAGTAAACTTTAACCTCTCTATTTTTACTCGACTGCGGCGAAGCCAAAAGGAGGGTTATGTGTTTCGCCGCTATGTATGTATGTATGTTCATATGTTCCCTCGTATATATGATACCTTGACATATAAGATATCGTTGAAAGCGTCTTGGCTGTCCGTTGATTATAGACCAAAGAGGTTGGACCTCCTCTCACTACGACTATATGACGTCACAATAAATTCAATATGGCGCCGTCTAATAGGCCATAAATAAATGAACTAAAAAAATAAAATAAATTGAATCATACCGTGTAAGAAAGGGCTTACTCAGCATATTTAAGCACACACTAATATTTACATTATTAGCTGTTTCTCCCTGATCTGCTTACAGTACTGTATAAGTATTAATAAAATAGTTTATGTAGAATGTAAGTACCCATTTTAAGTTTTCTAACAACCCAAAGGTTCGTGGTGGCGGATTTTTTATCACATAGTTTCAATTGTGATTAATATCCGAACATTGTAATGCTATTAAAAATAATTTGTACAATAAAGTTTAAATAAATAAATAAATAAACCACGATCATTCATTTATTCTGAGGGATAAATGAACATTTACCGTAATCTAGTTTTAGTTATTAAAACTCTCGTGGTCGGTATCAAACATGTGTTGAGAATTAATGCATACGGGAATTAACGCGAAACGTACCTTTTTTTATTTATTTTGCTGACGTTTCGTTCGGGTTTCACTGAACGTGGTCCCAGCTTGACTCATAAACGTCAGCAAAATAAATAAAAAAAGGGTACGTTTCGCGTTAATTCCCGTATGCATTTATTTAATAATAATGCAACGCGATAGTTTAAAAGTATTTATGTGTTGAGAAATAACTATTCTAGTAAAATGAAAAGTGTATTTTATACAGTTTGACGTGTCATTTGTCCCCAGAGGCAAGTGTATATATTATTTGCCAGAGATGCAGTACAGTAGTCGATGTTTCACTTAGCTCAACACTTTCCAGTTACTTGCTGAAGTTGCGAAGCACAGAAATAAACTATAGTTTCTTTGTGCTTTCGATACGTTTGTATTTTTGTTTTTATTTTAAGGATAAGTTGGGAAGTTTATTATCTGCGATTCTTCAGAATGGAACTTAATAACCCTTTCGTCTGTTAGGGCTGACAGTGCCGTAGAAACAAGGTCGCTTCCACTAAGGAACACGTAAAATTGTATACATCGTTTCGATGGTTAATAATGGCTCATTTATGATGCCAAGGTTGGCTTGCTTTTCAGCGTGGTTACGCCTAGTGCATTGGGCAACTTTGCAGCAGATATATCAAGGGACGGGTTAGAAATTAACTATAGTTGGATTTTTTGTTTATTTTATTCTCAGTTTTATTCTATTTTTTTTTATGTTTTAGGGCGGCCAACGAACAAGCGGGTTTTTATTTATTTATTCATAACAATGCACATGTACCTACACAGCGAATAGATGACAGTTATCACACATATAACATAACATGGGCCCTGTTTACACTTAACAAATTAACAGGTAGTAGAAGAAAATACATTCTAATACTTTCTACATTAATGTACAATACATATATGTTGGAGTCGAGGTTATTTACTAGATTTATTCGATTCTTATTTTGTTATTCTTAAATTTAACGGTAGAGGCTCAATTAAACAATAATTTGTCAATATCTGTTTATTCAAAAAGGCTATTGCTATATTTGCTATAGCACTAGATTTGAATATTATTTTTAGCCATTCTACCACCGGTGTCGTAAGGTTCGGTGTAACCGAGAAAACCCAGCAAGAAACTCGGGCACCGTTGTTTTTTTTTTTTGCATGATAAATTCTACAAAATTATTATTTCGTTACAATATTCTACATCTCTTAGAAACTAACGGCTACGTTCAAATAAATAGGATTTAATTTTAAAATTATTACAACAAACAATAAAAATTCACTAAAAGGTTACGTTTGTGTCGGATGCCAAGCGAGAAGAGAGCTCCGTCTGCGGCGACACGCCATTATAAGCACTTCCCCCACCCGTCGTCCGCCGACTGAAGCGGTAAACAAGATGATTCATCGAGCATTTGTTGTTTTGATGTAAAATATCGATGACGCATAGTCATAAATAGGAATTATTACTAATGATTTTTAAAGCTTAGATTTTTAACATTTCGTCTAAATAACTTAATAAAATATGGATTTGTCGCCGTCGCACCATCATATATGTTAATGCTTATACAATCGTAAAGAATTTAAATTATTGTTAAAGTTTAAATGTATGTATAAACGAATGGTAATAAATTATTCCCAATAAAAAAAATATAAAAAACATTTAAGAAAGATTAAATTTTTTCTCTAACATTTCAACGCTCACATTTATGTAAAGGGGGTAAAAATACTAATTACTTAGCACCCGGTGCACAGCCTCCAAATGAGACGTCTTAAGGCGAATGGTGCAAAATCTCAAAATACATTACATATACCTACTTTCCCACTTTTGTGAGTGCGAGCAATCTACCTTCCGCAACTTGAATTAATTCAGTTTTCTTGGGCGCAAGCGACGAACGGAAGCGATTATATAGATCTACCAATATTAGATATTTATTTAAACTTTTATGCACATAAAAAGTTTACAAATGGCGGACTTAACGCCTTATGGCGTTCTCTGCCAGTCAACCATTAGACCCAGTAATTTGGGTGGAGCGTCAGAATGTGTGGGGTGGCGTTGTCTTCTTTCAAAGATATTTTGAATTTGTGAACACCATTTTTCGATTTAGTGATCCGTTTGTGAGTATGATATATCATCATCATCATCCGAGCGTATTCCCGGTTGCATCGTCAGCGGTTACGCTTCAGAGCCCGGGGTCCGCTACCTAACCTAGGTGATTTGACGAGGTTACTGGTTTTTTTTACACAGAGCGACTGCCGTCTGACCTCCGCAACCCAAAGGGTAGACCAGAACCAATCCTAGGATAGGTACAAATGCTAGATGGCGTTCGGGACCAACAGCTTTACGTGCCTTCCGAAGCACGGAATCATCTTTCTTTTCGGATAATCAGGTGATTCAATATCCTAACGAGACTAAAAACAACTTTTTCACTACGGTTTTTTTAAATACGGTTTTTTTTCACGTGAAAGCAAGTTCACTTGCGGTGGTTCGTAGCTATATTTGATGAAAATCGATCCAGCCGTTCAAAAGTTATTGAGGATAAACGCTTGAAAATCAGCGCGCGTGATGAGTAGTGGAACTATCGGTAGTTCCGCTAGTCATCACTAGATGGTGTTCTTGAGAGTTAGGGTTTTTTTTTAATTTGCCTAGCAAACAAACTTGTATTATTTATTTATTTTCGTTTCCCGCTTCTACCCATAACTTGGGGCTGCAATTTTAAAGTCTATCCGAATGGTGTAAGTCGGAAAGGAGCCAAGATTATTAATTTAATTAATCCTATTTAATCTGTACGATCGCTCGCCGTTGAATGAAAAGCGGGATTTTAAATACACTTTATATTTTTTTAAATACGGAGAAGCTAAGATTTTTTCTTAAATATGTGAGTGCTTGAATAGACATCGAAAACAAATAATTAGAGTACGTGGTCAATATCCTACCAATATAAGGAGTATCGACTTTTAACAACCGCAAAATTAAATAGACACTTCTATAATCAGTAGTATTTATCTATTATGATTTGCGAAGATTTCTTTATTTTTATAAATACACAAAAATACAGATTTACGCGCTTACAAATATACCTACTTTAGTCACGTTAATACTTCTTACTTCTAAATATATATAACTCAAAGGTGACTGACTGACTGACATAGTGATCTATCAACGCACAGCCCAAACCACTGGACGGATCGAGCTGAAATTTGGCATGCAGGTAGATGTTATGATGTAGGCATCTGCTAAGAAAGGATATTGATCAATTCTACCCCCAAGGGGATAAAATAGGGGATGAAAGTTTGTATGAAACTTTGTCAATTTTAAACCGATCGGGTTGAGACTTTGCATGCATAAAGTTACTATGACGTAGGCATCCCCTAAGAAAGGATTTTGATAAATTCCTGTATTCCTCCTTGTATAAATCTTCTTAGATTTTCGACTGATTGAACTGAAATTAAAGATTAGAGCTACTACTATGATGAAGACGTTCGCTTAAATAGGATTTTGATAAATTCAACCCCCATAGGGATAAAATAAGGGATGATGGAGGATATAAATGTATTAGTTTGAACCTATCAGTACCTAATGGAACGAATAAATTAATAATAATAATAATAACCGGGACCGGGTCCCCATGGACCCGTGGCTGAAAAGCGTACCTACCGACATAATAATAATAATAAAATTTAATTCAAACCATGTCCATATCGGGTTAGTAACATTGATTACTTAAAAACTATTGTTAGTAACAAGGATTATGGAGATGTATCCATCTGCCCCACATCGGTCCCATCCATCCATCTGTCCCATCTGTCTATAAACTCCTTTAAGATGCTGTTAGAGCTGCAGCGTAGGCGCGTCATTATGGAAGCACATCTCTTCCTCATAATGGGAAGACTAAGACGAACAAAATAATTTTTAGTTCTAAATGTTGATAATAGATGGCGTTAGTATTATTTTAAAACGCGGTATCGTTGTGTTTTCACTGAGTTACATACGAGTATACCCGATGATGAGTGGCCGCCGTATATAATTGTACATACTATACCTAGCTTAATATTATGTACAAAGAAGTTTTGTGGCCCTAATTTTTAGGGTTCCGCAAAAGCTAGCATATTCATAAATAGGAGCCCACCCAGCCCACCTGGGTCTGAAAAATATCATTTTATTAAGTCCGTCAGATGCCAAAACGAATGAACCCATATTTTTCGGTTTATCAAAGTAGTAAAAATTCACAAAAATACAGCGTACCAACGTTTTGGAGTGGGGGTAATTAACGTCACCGTCTAGTGAACATCGTACCAGATTGTGACGTTATGTGAAATTTGAATGCGCTGGTATCTTCGTCATTTTTTGCTCATCAGATAAAATAAAAGAAACGTAAGTATACAATATTTTAATAATCTACCTGATGAGCCAGAAACATTTTTTAAGTCCTTTTCCTTTTCTTGTGCTTTAATATAGCGTTTTGATGGATACCTACTCATGTTCGTAACGTTAAATCCTCGAAAACTTAGGTCTTTATTCATGACAGCAAGGACCACATAAAATATACTTAGCGAGCTAGACATTGTCTATAAACATGTCGTCAACCTTCCACTTTAGCTTTACAAATAAAGAGAAACAGAAATGGTATAGGTAGCTGTATGTTTTTCAATGATGTTTCCAAGTATCATGGTAGCTTGGTAGCTATAGCGTAAGTGGAAAATTAGGAATCTTGATGGCTTATTACGGATTTTAATTATAGACTACGTAATAAGTCAATTAGTTTAATACGGTATATTAGTTTGTGTAAGTTTAGACTAAAAACAGTTGAAAAATGTTAGTTTTACTTAAAATTCAAAGTTTTCAGTTTCTATAATCTGTTCTTAAACACCAAATAGTAGCCTCCATGATATTACGTCATACGCCAGTGTAAACTAAAAAGTGTTAACTGTCAAAATACATAAATCTGCGTATTTGTTTACATGCATAACTGACGTCATGACCACAGAGCAATATAACGTCTACTGCTCCAATATTATAGGAAAATTGAAAATGTAAAATTTAAATGCATTTTATGGCTCTTATCGATTGAATAATTTGAGTGTTTTTAAGTATTCCAATGATTTTAGCTGGAAGGCACTAATAAAACGGCTTGTATAAAATTTTTCTCCAATTATCTCCAAGTCTTCCCGTGGATGTCGTAGAAGGCGACTTAGGACTTAGGAAACACAAGCTAAACAAAGATTATAAACAACTGGGCCAACTCCTCCGGCTACTCTGGCTAAGTATGGCTCTGTAGTGCAGAGAGAGTCGTGCTCCTGCAGTGGAGACTAATAAACGGACAAGTGCGAGTCGGACTCATACATGAAGGGTTCCGTACCTCCGTACAATGTTTTAAAACGCTAAATAAACACGTTTTTTGTATGATGACTATGAAAATTTCAAGTGTCTAACTATTACGGTTCAAGAGATAGAGCCCTGTGACAGACGGAAAGACAGCGGAGACACAGTATAGGGTCCGTTTGCACCCTTTGGGTACGGAACCCTAATAATAGGGTCCCGTTATCACCCTTTGGGTACGGAACCCCTTAAAAAGTCCTGGATGATGATGATACAAATTTTACTTCACATTTGAATTATTGAAAACCGAAATAAATTATGATGCTCCAGATCTGTAACTTACTTTATTTTGCGAGTCGAGCTCTAGAAATTGGAAGTGAATCGTGCAAAATGCACTGCTCCAATAGTATGATATGTGTCTGATTGAATTTTTATCACGCCCTGTATCTTGTTCAGACATTTTTATACCAGTTAGGGGAAATTGAACGAAACTTGCGAAAATCTGTTTACGTTTGTACAAATACAAAGTAACTAAGACATACTTTGTATGCTTACTATATTGAGGAGCATTACAAAATTTATTTATTTATACAGATAAACTATCACGTCGTTATCCCTAACGGGGCAGACAGAACCTAGGGCGCCAAGGCCCAGGCCACTTTAGCGTGATGGTGGGCATGAAGGTGGAATAAACGGGTAAGTGCGAGTCTGACTCGTACATGAAGGGTTTTGTTTCTCCGTACAATGTTTTAAAACGCTGAAAGAAACACGTTTCTTGTATGACGACACCCTTTGATTTTTAACATTATCTTATTTTTAGTATTTGTTGTTACAGTGGCCATAGTAATCCATAATCAGTGAAAATTTTAAGTATCTTATTAATGCCATTATAAAGATCTAGTTAAAAACGCTGAAAAAACACGTTTTTTGTATGACGACCCCCTTTAATTTTTAACTTTTTCTTATTTTTTATATTTTTTTGTTATAGCGGCTACAGTAAAACATTATCTGTGAAAATTTCAAGTGTCTAGCTATTACGGTTCAAGAGATCGAACCCTGTGACAGACGGACAGAAAGCGGAGGTAATAGGGTCCCGTTTGCACCCTTTGGGTACGGAACCCTAAAAAGGGAATCAAAGAAGTGATCGGTTGCTAGCCGCATCATCGCATATTAACATGCATCAGATTCTTGCCATATTCCCTCGATCAGCTTTTACGATCTGCGCGGAAAGAGAAGCAGCTGGTACATTATGTTTTTTCTTTTCTCCCAGACCAGCATGGAAGAGATTATTTATTTATTAATACCTCAACCGTGACGAATTTTTAGGGTTCCGTAGTAAACAAAGAACCCTTATAGTTTCGCCATGTCTTTGTATTTGTCCGCAGTTTTACTTACAGACTATTAGTACTAGATAGCTATAATGACATTGCCATAAAGCTGGTTTTTAATTCCTTCTTTTATCGAATGATTCGTTCTGCTGCAACAAATAAGTAAAAAGGTGCGTGTGGACTTTCTATTAAATAGCTGTATGTGGCGACTTACCCTTGTGGTTCCGGGTTAGAATAGGACCCTCCATCTCTTTCTGTGTATGTCGTAAGAGGCGACTAAAGGACTAAGCACAAACATCTCGTGCTACAATTGTATTCCCAAGGAGGGTTAACGTCGGGCGGCGGCCGGTTGTAAAGATTTTCGCACAAATACATTTCCAAAGAAGGTTGACGTCAGGCAGGCGGCCGGTCGTAAAACTATAGCCAAATCATTTAAACTGTTCCGGCAATTTCTTCTCCATTTTGCAAGGTCTTTGGCATACTTGGGTGACCATTGACATGCACGGTAAATTTGGAGATGATAAAGCGGGAAAGCGCACCCCAGGCTCCGAAGCAGCACAGCTGAGGATGCAACCGGGAACGCGCCTCGACGTAGAAGAAATGCTGTATTTAGCCACTTACCCACACGAAGAATAAAAACAAACATAAGCCCATAAAAAGCCAGTGAAAATAAAGTGATTTATGACTGTTACATAAACCGCTCCGCCATGCGCCATCCCTCACGGCAGCAAGCGTCGAAACATTTTATTAAAGAAAAACACGTGCTGCAAACCGCACCTGATATGTTGAGCGCTAATATTTCATAAGAAGACGCGTCTCACACCGTAGCCTCTCAGGCATAAACACACAATTATTGAAAAAAAAATTAAAACAAGCTTTTATCTAATACGTTTAAATGTGCTTTAAAAGCACATTAGTTAAATTAATTTATGAAATAACTAACGCTTACGTTGTATTTTTTCACCATTTCCTATTTCATTATTTAATTGGACGAAAACGTATATCGCGTTTGGGCTTTTTTTAATAATAATAATAATAATAATATATTTATTTGCTGTAAAAGTGGTTACAATAGTTGTTAATTACAATTTTTAGATCACACTTCTAACCTGTCTAGGCATGCAAATGTCAATTAAGTTATCATTAATTTAATTATTTATTGTATTCATATTTTTCTATTCTATAATTATATTAGTATTTGGTCTAATTTGTTATTACTAACGTTTAAAAAATTTAATTAGTAATAAGTATTTTATAAGTAACAATTCTATGACCAAAGATATTCCTGTATCGAGTAGAAACCCCTCTCCAGCAGGAAACTACGCAGCCTGTTCTTAAAGACTGGCAACGGCAATACTTTGATATCTTCCGGCAGCCTGTTGTAGATACGAACAGCCATCCGACAGCTATTTTGGTCACATAAAGCTGTTGATACATTAGATAACACAAGCCTGTTGGGGTATCTGCCACGATAATTAGAAATTACCTCACAATTTCTTTGAAATAAATATGAGTGTACCTTTACAAAGTGACACATTTCATAAATGTAGATGGATGGTAGTGTCAACAATTTAAGTTTTATGAAATGCGGTCTACAGCTAGTTCTCTGAGGCAACTTACATAAAGACCTTACACAGTTTTTCTGTGCCATAAACGCTCTGTCCAATTCTGTCGAATTTCCCCATACTACAATTCCATATCGTAATACAGACGCTACGTACCCATGATACGCCAACAAGGCTGTTTTAAGCTCTGTTATATTGACCAGTCTCCACAAAACAAAAGAAAATTTATTTAATTTACTACATACTTGATCGATATGAGATTTCCATGTTAAGTTTTTGTCCAAAGTAACTCCCAGAAATTGTACATCATTACATTCATCAATAGTCTGTCCATTATGTGTTATTGTTAAATCTGCATTTTTATTATTCCTTTGATTATGAAATTGTACGTATTTGGTCTTTTTAGTGTTTATTTGTAAATTATTTTTGTCAAGCCAATTTATTATGTCATTTAACGTTTTATTTATGTCCGTATTATATGCGTCAATTGAATTTGATAAATTAGGTATCACTACAGAAAGATCGTCGGCAAATAACGTGCAGAAGTGTTCAGTAGCTTTTGGAAGATCATTAATGTATAGTAAAAACAATAAAGGACCTAGTATACTTCCTTGAGGCACGCCAATATTATTTAATTTCTCACCAGACATAAATGAAGTCTCATTTTGATTCTTATCCAGATTAGTCACTACTACTTGCTGCTTCCTATTTTCAAGGAAGGATTTAATCCAGCTATTAGCCTTCCCCCGAATTCCATACCTATCACATTTAGCAAGCAATATTTTATGTAAAACATAATTAAAAGCTTTTGTCATATCAATAAACAACGCCATAACTTCAGTACTATTGTCTACATGACTTAGCACCTCATTTACCAATTTGAACATGGCTAATACAGTTGATTTACCTTTCTGAAATCCATTCTGATTTATGTTTAATATATTGTACTTAGTTATAAATGTAATAAGCCTAAAATACATAGCTTTTTCAAAAATTTTTGATATGATAGACACCAAAGCTATCGGTCTATAATTTTCCAAACAGTTTGCATTATTATCTTTAGGAAGTGGTTTTATGACAGTTTTCTTCAGATTTTCTGGAAATTGTCCTTGTTCAAAAGACAAATTTATAAGAAAACTCAACACAGGTGCCAAAATATGTTTAGATTTCTTTATTACGTATGTAGATAAATTATCACTACCTACAGAATTTGTATTATTGAGCCCTGTTATTATTTTACCGATTTCATCACTGTCCGTGGGAAATAAGAATAAAGTTTCATTTACTGGTTTGCACAAATTCGTGGTGGTCTCTGCAATATTATTTTTTGTCTGTATGTCTGTAAAAAAGTCATTGAAAGCATTTGCTAAGTCAGTAGGATTAGTAATTACCTCACCATGTCGTACAATTTTATTTATAAATTTATTTTTAATGACATTATTATTTTTTATTAGATTCCAGGCTGCTTTATTTATATTAGTAGAATTATGTAAATATTTCATATTTTTAATTTTTTGTGAGTAATTCATACATCTTTTGAGAATCGCTGAATAATTTCTGTATTTTATTTTACTATTTATATCCTTTTTTTTATAATACGTAAATCTCAGTGATCGTTTAGTCCTACATGACCTACTAATGCCTTTTGTCACCCATTTTTTACTTTTTTGATTAGTACTCACTTTTATTCTCTTAGTTGGAAAACATAAGTTGTAGAATAGGATTATGAGCTCATAGAAATTGTTGAATGCCTTGTTTGCATCGGTTTCACCATAAACTTCCGACCATGATAGGTTTGCAAGACATTCATTGAATTTTCTAATGTTTTCTTTACTAAAATCTCGTTTATATATAAAATAATATTTTATTTTATTTTCTTTTTTGTTTATTGGGAATTCCAAGGTTTGAGCCGTTTCGTGATCAGATAGGCCTAATTTATGTACTTGGGCAGTTGTATTAGTAATATTACTTACAATTAGGTCTAGGCAAGCTTTTTGTCTTGTTGGTTCAGTTATGTGAGAAGTGTAGTTATAGTTTTGCAGCAAAGCTAAAAAAGCATCTCGAATATCATTATTTTTTAGTGTATCGATGTTGAAATCGCCAGTAATAATAATTTTTTTCTTGTATTTTGTCCTTAATTTAAATAGTAATTTGTCAAATCTATCCAAAAATAGATAAGGATCCGTCAATTTATCTTTATTATTAAATGGTATTCTATACAGACAAATGAGTATACAGTCATGTGCCGTCAATTCTATACCACAACATTCGAAATACTTTTCAATAGATATATCTTTTAAATAATCTATCTTTTTATACTCTATGTTGTCCCTACATAATATACAAACGCCACCACGTTTTTTAGTCTTTCTAGAAAATGAATCTGCAAGAAAGAACTCAGGAATTTTTAAGTTTGATTCATTTCCATTTAAGATAAAAGTTTCTGAGAGGCAGATTAAATCTATATCTTTATAGGTTTCCGATAGTTCTATTAGAGCGACTGTAAATAGATCTTGTTTAGACAGGATCCCCGCAACATTTTGATGCAACACTACTAATTTATTTTCCGCGAAAAAACTGTACACCATTCGCAACATCTTTCCTTTTATCTTTTGCATCCAATGGCATGTTCATATCCGTAACTGGCAAAAAGTAATCCAAAATAGTCCTTTTTTTAATAGTTTGCCTGTCAAGAAAACATTTCTTTTTAATAGGAAAATAATCCGTGATCTTTCTATTGTAGTTGAGGTTATGTTTTGTCATAGAATTGCTACTTTGTGCCAAACAATTTTCCTTATGTAACTTGTATACATTCTTAATATATTTATTTTCATATTCTGTATAGTCTATTTCAATATTCAATTTCCTAGATACATTTTCAATCACAATTTAAATATGTTTTGACGAGCATATGTGTCATACATTTCCTTATCGCTATTTAGGAAATGTATAAATTTCCCTGGAATTGTATACAATTCCTGAATTTAACACATTTCCGGTAACATTTATACTGAAATGCTTTATTTACCTCAAATATATATTTTTTTTTCAAAAAACTCATTTTCAAACAATATTGAGTTCGCTACTATGTAACATGCGGCCATTTTCTATTGAAGACGGCGACGTGAGCGACGTTTTGAGAAAAATTGCATTTTCCACTCGCGGCGGAAGTTTTGACATTAGCATCTGTATCGACTCGGCTAAAGTGCTGGATTGACTTCTCTGGGCTTCCTGCTGGAAAGTGGATCCTTTTCCAAGCTTTGAAGGTTTTGAAGGTTTAAGGACTCAAACAGGAAAGGGACAGAAGATATGCGGAGTGTCACGGAGAGATCGCAAGAGAACCTACGCTGGTAAGGTCATGCATGTCTTGCTAAAAATGGCAGATTAGGTGGGGACCAATGTATAGCCATGCCGCCTCTGCCGGCAGACGTGGTTCACTATAATGTAATCACCTCGCAACCATTCGGTCATCTTCATCACGTGACGGGCGGAGGTGGTCAACCAATAAAGCTCGGTATATTCCATATGTGTGCATATACCATTGGTCAAATTGTTGCCATCAATTAAGGGATATAATGGTTATTGTTCTTTGGTTAACATCACCCTTTATCCCTGACATGTAACGGCGAATACCTATACTCGTCATCAAACTTTCAAAATGACATATGTTATTGCATTTTTTTTTATTAAATAATTTTACGGCTTTGGATACAAGTCCTTTAGAGCCTATCTTTAATTTTGTTCTTTATTCCTAATCCTAACCTAACCTAATCCTAACTAGACAATCAAAGGGTAGTGTAGGCCTTTGACTACTGCAAGGGAGCTTCTGGCGACAAATCTATACGAGTCCAAAGTTTCTTATAGTGCGGTAAACGAACAAGCGGGTCACCTGATGGTAAGTGTTTGTTGTATTATATTGTAAATTGTAACAGCTTGTGTTAGTTAATTCGAGGATCTTTGAAATTCTAGGAATCCTTGATTGTATGTAGTTTCTCTAACTACACGTATGTTTTCAAGCGCAGGTTGATGTCAAATATCCGTTTGCGGTAGAGGTAGAGCAAACAACGGGTCTAGATTCAATTCTCGGAGCACAATTACCTGGGAATTGTGGGGCATTTGCGTTAGTTCCGGGTCGAGGTAACTCGGGGTAACTGCAACGTTGTACCGATAGCAAAATAGGTACCTACAAATCAAATGGTAGTAAAAATAAAAGTAGAATATGTAACGGCTGCTTCTCTTTCCACGCCGATCTTAAAGGTGATCGAGGGAATGGAGGAAATTTTGAATTATGTCAAAGACTATTTTGATTCCCTTTTCCCACTTTCACACCCAATCTTCTTCTTAAGGTCAAAGGTGTGTACCCAGCTACGGATAAAGACGTCGTAATGTACCCACGCTGCATCGGAATATGTTTTCAAGCGCAGTTTGATGTCAAAGATCCGTTTGTAGTAGAGAGGTAGAGCAAACAACGAGTCTAGATTCAATTCTCGGAGCACAATTTCCTGGGAATTGTGGGGTATTTACGTTAGTTCCGGGTCGAGGTAACTCGGGGTAACGGCAACCGCTGTACGGATAGCAAAATAGGTATCTACCTACAAATCAAATGGTAGTAAAAATAAAAGTAGAATATGTAACAGCTGCTTCTCTCTCCGCGCAGATCTTAGAGGTTATCAAGGGAATGCATGATAATCTGAATCATGTCATATACTATCATCATCATCATCCAGGTCTTTTTTAGTCTCCACTGCAGGATTACGACCCTCTCAGTACTTCATAGCAATACTTAGTCAGAGTAGCCAGAGGATTTGGCTTACACTCTACACGCTGGCCAGACGGGTTGGACAGGTCTCATTGATGTTTAAAAGCTTTATTAAGCTTGTGTTTCCTAAGTCGCCTACTTCTACGTCATCCACGGGATGACTTGGAGTAGTCCTATTCTACTCTGCCGGGAACTACACGGCATCGCGCTGAACGTGGCCTTTGATTCTTAAGGTCCAAGGCTCTATGTACCCAGCTACGGATAAAGACGCGTAGTGTACCGACGCTGCACTAGAATATGTTTTCAAGCGCAGTTTGATGTCAAAGATCCGTTTGCGGGAGAGAGGTAGAGCAAACAACGAGTCTAGATTCAATTCTCGGAGCAGAATTGCCTGGGAATTGTGGGGCATTTGCGTTAATTCCGGGTCGAGGCAACTCGGGGTAACTACAACCGGGCGCTGTATCGTTAGCAGATACGAGATGAGTAGATTATAATTAATTAATATTAAAGAAAATATATAGGTACTGTACAAATATTAGGTTAAAATTAACAGTTTTGATCCTTTTTCTGTTAATATTGATAGAGGAAGTGACAATATCAAATGTATGTAGTGACGTTATCAACTAACATTATTTGCTAGGCAAATTAAAAAATCCTCCGACTGTCAAGAGCGTCATCTAGTGATGACTAGCGGAACTACCGGTAGTGCCACTACTCATCACGCGCGCTGCGCGCGTAATGTACACCACATAGCGCCATCTATATATTTGCTAGAGAAGGCCCTGACTTTCAAGCGTTAATCCCCAATAACTTTTAAACGGATAGGTTAACTGATTTACATCAAAGAAAGAAGCATCGCAAGGGAACTTGCTTTCACGTAAAAAAACCCGCATCGAAATCGATCCATCCGCTGCGATGCCACAGACAGACAGACCGACACTAGCGTCAAACTTATAACACCACTCTTTTTTGTGGGGGGTTAAAAAACTGCGTTCACCATCACTAGATGACACTGCTACACACTCAGTCATGCCTATGAAACTTAGAAAATTGCAGAATCACGAATCAGCTGACCTAACTCCTAATGCGTGTTATAGAAGAGGAATATCAAATGGTGGAGAAATTCGCCATACGAGTATATTTTATACACCATTTTTTTATTTGATAAGAATATTAAATGATGGATAAATTCGACTTTCACAGTAAATCACTTAATAGCTCAGTTGTTTAGGCTATAGAACATAGTCGTATTTGAACCGAGATCGCGAGTTCAAGTCCCAGCTCACGGAGTAGTTATTCACCGTATTCACCGTTTTATTTCATTTTTTAGTCCTTTGGTGTTGCGAAAGCATGTTACCAGATGGCGCCACTGGTTTGATCTATTTCAGTATATACAATATTAATCTATGCACTCAGTCTGTGACTTTGAATGAAGTAGGTCTTATACACGTCAGACCCAACAAAAGAGGCCATTTTTTGATTTTAAAGCAAATTATTAGTTTCATTTTAAATAATTTTCAACAACCTTGCTGGTAAAGTGGATCTTATTTCACCGGTTATAGATATATAAAGCAACTCATAAAAAACGCGTGTGTTAAAATCGCAAACAGTGAAGTTATATTCTATAACTCACAATTTGCTATTGCGAAAGAAAGGGACAGAATTAATGGTAAATCCAGTATGAATGAGAGAGTATGACAGTTTGACAGTTGTGTGTGAGCGGGATAGTTAGATAACATAATGTGAACGTTAGACAGAGAAAAATAATAATTCAGACATCGAACGTCATCGTTGTTTCAATATTTATATTTGTATCTTACGCTTCATACTGTTTTTTTTTTGACGTGACAACGTCTTAAATTAGGTTGCGGCTGGGAGTCACTTATGAAATAGTGTAACGCTCGGTAACGTTACGATGAGTCACCGAACGAGAGAGAGGCCCGCCGAATGCCTTGCGTCTCTCTCCCACTCAACTATGATCGGTCTGCGTTGTCACGTAAAATCTTCGCCCGTAAAACCGACTTTACAGGCAACCATTTTTTTTCAATTTCGAATTTTCATTCTGCGCGGCTCCGTCCAGTAAGCAGCGCGCACCGCTGATTTCACAAAGTGAAACGGCGGAAAAGCAACAGTGTGTGTTTTATAGTTTAGTTAATTTAAAATCAAAAAGATCAGTTTATTAGGTATTTTTCCTCGCAAGTGTGTTGAAAAACGTACAATATACGTGCGTATATTGGTTTTCAACACCCTTGCTCGTAAAATAGATCTAATTTTACCGGTTTTAGATATATAAAACAGCCCATAAAACACACGTGTGTTAGAAACGCAAATAGTGAGGTTATATTTCCATAACTCACGAGTTGCTATTGCAAATGAATGGGACAGAATTAATGGTAAATCCAGTATGAATGAGAGAGTAAGAAAATTTGACAGTTAGGTGTCAGCGAGACAGTTAGATAACATAAGGTGAAGGTTAGACAAAGAAAAAGAATAAATCAGATATCGAACGTCATCGTTGTTTCAATATTTATCTTTGTATTTAACATATGCTTTGAATTGCTTTTTTTTTTCAAATATCGAATTCGGTTGCCGCGCGGCGCCGTCCAGATAGTCCGCGCACCGTGCTGATTTTAAAAAGTAAAACGGCGGAAAAGCAACAGTTTGCGTCACAGTTTTATGGTTGAGTTTATTTAAAATCAAAAATATCAGTTTATTAGGTATTTTTTCTCGCAAGTATATTGAAAAACGTCGTACGATATACGTGCGTATATTGGTTAAACACACTCAGCTCCTTACGCCCTCACCTTCGGCACGGGCTGAAATTCCGCTTCGTGTGTTATAACCACCATAACGCACGTATATCGTAATGTATAAACACACTCAGCTCCATTACGCCCTCGTCTTTGGCTCTGGCTGAAATTCCGCTTCGTGTATTGTAACCACCATAACGCACTTATATCGTAATGTACTATTACTTCAAAGTTATTTTACTTAGTAGTCATTTTAATTTTTGGTCAACATAATCAGGAAGGGTTAAATCTCGTTAGGTAATCATATATCATGTGTTGAAAGCTCGAAAGTTAAAAAATCAATAAGAAATAACTTGCTTTACATAAAAGTAATTACTGCCTTCAGATTATAATTTGCAGACCTTACAAGGGTTAGGTAAATAGGCACATCGCAGGTCTGGAAGTCTGGACTGACAAGTGATATCTATGGTTCGGCGGACAGGCGATTCTAACTTGGCAGACGATGGATTTGTGCCTGAATTTCGCCTGTAAATCTATATTGGTGGGCTGTAAACTCCAATGTCATATCTCGCTGCATAAAAAATATATATTTCATGATATAGCCGAACATTACATGAAATGTTTATAATATTTTACAATGTATGGACAATAAGAAATGCTAAATGCACTCATGATATGGTCAAACATTAGTGATCATATCGTAAAATCGTTACATCGTTTAGGGCCAAAACTGCTTAATTTTTACGAAAGTCACACATAAAACCTTAGAATATACCAGCTGCTTGTCTTCCCGCCTAGATCGTATAATCTGCGAGGAAATTGGCGAAAATAAAAATTATGTTATTGGATGATGCGGCTAGCATCCTATCGCCATTTTGATTCGTTTTTCCACCTCCCTGCCCACCCATCACGCTAGAAGAGGGCTTTGGGTCTTACGGCCTTGGGCTCTATCTGCTTAGAGCCGCAAGACCCAAAATGCTATGTCTGCCTTATTAGGGATAATGAATTAAAAATCGACTGAGCATTACAGCAGTCGCATATGATGTGACATTGACATTCACATCTCACCTTGGTAATAACAGGCCTGTGTCACTGCCCGTTTAGGTATCGAAAATGTACCTACATTATTACTATTCGCGCAGGCGGCCCCTCCGGGTGGTAAAATACGAATCGTTTGTCCAGAGTAATAAGAATGAAATTGGCTTGCAATGGATGTCTTGGTATCTATACGAAAATGTGCTGAGTTCTGACGTGATCTAAATTAAACCATATTGCAAGGCACATTGAGTAGATATTTCTTTGAATTTCTTTGCTGAGTGAGACTTCTGTACATTAGTATTATTTATTCTGTGGTAAGAATAAGCAACCGCGCTCATTTGTCAAATCAAATCGCTCACTTGGGCTTCCTGTTACACACTTCCGTCGCATTTCGGGAAATTACTCCAACAGATTGCAAGAAAGCGAGATGATAGAATAAGACCAATAGATTTTTTAATTCTAACGACAGCCAATGCGTCCAAAGCATTGGTCAGAATTGTGAATCAGTGCGAACCACATTACTTCTGTAGCAAGCTTGTCTTCTTCTTCGTCTAAGCGCGTTTCCGGTTGCATCCTCAGCTGTGCTGCTTCGGAGCCCAGGGTGCGCTTTCCCGCTTTTTTTTCTCCTAATATAACATGCATGTTAATGGTCACCCAAGGATGCCAAAGACCTTGCAAATTGGAGAAGAAATAGCCAGAACAGTTTAAATGATTTGGCTTTAGTTTTACGACCGGCCGCCTGCCTGACGTCAATTCTCCTTGGGAATGCAATTGTAGCACGAGATGTTTGTGCTTAATCCTTTATTCGCTCTTACGTCATCCACAGAAAGAGATGAAGTGATCCTATTCTAACCCAGTGCCCAGAATCACACGGGTAGTTCCGGGTACTCCGGGAAGTCTAAAGCATTAATTTAAAAACAGAATTAGGCCCCAAGACAAAATGTAAGCGTCGCACGTACGACTGATTTGCGATCGGCCGCAAGACGTATTGTATCCCTTTGCCGGACCGCACATAAATCTGGCGACGGAACGTAATTCACCTCGCCGGACTCCATTCCCACTTTTAAAAAGGTAATCCTGTTTTCATTGGGCTCAGTGGAATGAAAATTTGTAGCAGAAAGGGTGAGGTAGCGAATTTTTTGCAACGTAGCGTATAAAATAGTATTGGTACTATATAACCAACTGAAAAAAAAACTGATAAGTATACCTGCCAGTATTGGCACTTAAAAATACAAAAAAAATTGCTGATAAATTTTATCGGGTTTGTAAACTTAAATACCTACTCGTTTTATCCCTAATGGCAAAACTACGCGAAAAGAAACGACACTTAAGCATGTGTGCACGTAAAATCGCTTGCTATGTGTGGGTGGCTGGATGTGCGAGGGGGCCTTCTCACGCACCGTACAATACTCCATTTCTTTTCGGTATCAACCCTAGCGTTACGAGCTCCGAGCTCGAGGTCACCGGCGTTCAAACTCTCACGTACAGGGAGTGTCGCCGCTGTGCTAATGGGGCAGACAGAGCATTGTGGGTCTTGCGGCTCTAAGCAGACAGAGCCCAGGGCAACAAGGCAGACAAGCATGTATAATAGGTACTTTCATTGAATTGATAGTGTATCGGCACTACAACATCATCTTGGTTTTACATAAATAAAAACAATGCAATAAATCTCACACAATTTTAATACAAGGGATTAACCGTGGACGAAACACACAATATGAAAACTGTAATTGCAGTTATTTCAATAAACAGAGCTATGTCTTTATTGCATACCCGGAACAATATCATAATATAAGCTATTACAGTACACCGGCACTAGTGGTGAAGTTTGAACGAAACGGACCCTGCATTAATATTTTTTTAAAGTGCAGCAGTAAATATTAATACAAAAATAAATATATTCTTCTTCGTCTAAGCGCGTTCCCGGTTGCATCCTCAGCTGCTGTGCTGCTTCGAAGCCCGGGGTGCGCTTTCCCGCTTTTTCTTCTCCAAATATAACATGGCATGTCAATGGTCACCCAAGGATGCCAAAGACCTTGCGAAATGGAGAAGAAATAGCCGGAACAGTTTATATGATTTGGCTATAGTTTTATGACCGGCCGCCTGCCTTACGTCAACCCTCTTTGGGAATGTATTTGTGCGAAAAGTTTTACAACCGGCCGCGGTCCGACGTTAACCCTCCTTGGGAATGTAATTGTAGCACGAGTTATTTGTGCTTAGTCCTTTAGTCGCCTCTTAGGACATCCAC
This sequence comes from Acrobasis repandana, assembly GCA_963576875.1. Taxonomy (NCBI): domain Eukaryota; kingdom Metazoa; phylum Arthropoda; class Insecta; order Lepidoptera; family Pyralidae; genus Acrobasis; species Acrobasis repandana. The sequence goes on from OY756238.1 coordinate 11,119,687, forward strand.
AGGAGAAATGGAGTGGTCCTATTCTAACCCGGAACCACACGAAAATAAATATATTATTTACGTTTTATAAGAAAAATTATTATATAGGTAACTAAATTAACATACAAAAATGTTTTTGCTTACTAAATTATTATACCTATATATTTAAGCATGACCCAGACGATAATGACGAATCGATTGACATCTCATTTGTGAAAAGTGGTTTGTATGCTACGGTTGAATACACATAGATATATCCATATACATTATTAGTTACACATACATTTTTTTTTATAAAGTTTAGTAAATAAAATAAATACATACATAGACTGCAAAAATCATTACCCTTCCTCTTAGCTTGGCCGTAGTCGGTTATTAAATGGTCTGGATGCTACGGTGGAACACACATAGATATCCACATACATAATTTTTTTTTACTACATACTTTTTTACTTTATGTACCTTTTGTACAATTCTTTTTTAGGATTACTGCTAAAATCATTTCCCTTCCTCTTGGCTTTACTAAAAACGGTGTCATACTCCAATCAGATTAGATAAATTGTTTTCCTACTGACATCATCATAAACTACTGGATTTGTGAATTGTTTTATCATTTTATTGCTGGGCTTATTATTGTCCTAAGTAAATATAGGTACAATACAATACAATACTTTTTTTTTAGACATACTGTCACCCTGGAACAGGAAAAACAATCATGTCAATCAGGGAGTCAGTGGTATTATATAATAGTAATTATATAATATAATAAAAGTAGGTTCATATATAATTAAATATAATAATAATAATGATATCCCAATAACATTATCTAAACTGCGATTTACTTTGTTAAGATAAACATTTTACGTGGATTATCAAACTAATCAGGTCGTAAAGTCTATAAAAATATTACTATAGAGTTCCTTTATTAAAAGCAGCAAAACAAAACGATTTTTTAAATTTTTTACCGATTTTATAAAAACTGGAAATTTGGGTCATCAATCAGCACTATTTTGAGATAAGTACCTAGATTAAAAACTACTGATTCTTTCAGGAGAAATTTTTCAGGAGTACTTTACGATTAATTAAATCTGTAATATCGTGCGCAGTAGAGATGGTGAAAGACAGAAATGCTAGTGCTAAATAAATATCTTCTAAATTATAAAATCTAAATTCTTAACGATGAAACTCATTTAATTTTACTATCCCGATTTGCGGGGTATAAGTCATCTCGCGGAAGGGGAATGTTTTCAATCTGCACTACTCAGTGTTACTTATTTCTGTAAATTGGATTTGGCACTCGTTCGCAAGCTTTACATGTTATATTGTGATAACATTGTATTAGGCATAATATCTTTGTAAACTGACAAAGCCCTTCCGGCGCGTAGGCGACCAATACTGTGTAAATGAGTTTCTTTCGGCGTTTCTTCTCAGCAGTGGTCGTTGCGAAACGCTAGTATTGGTAGCTTTTGCACTAAAAATAATTAAAAATAATGACCTTCAATAAGTGTCATATTTATCCTACATTGAATAAAAAATTTTGACTTTGACTTTGCACCATAATGACCAGACGCACAAAAATTTTTTTTTACATTTGATAAACTTACTTTAGTAATTATTTTATTAAAACTAACGGGAGATAAATCCATAATTGATTAACTTAAAACGGGTGACTCCCGTGATATACGTGACTTACTTTAGTACGGAACCCAGTTGTCAAAAAATGTTGCGCTTACCATTTTCCGCGGTATAAAAATTTTGGAAGTTACGTTTATGTTAGTATTTACAACATGGAGTCTTTCGCTACCAGTGTGGTTATTATCCTTGGATTTGTATGCGGTAAGTACATTTGAATATTTTAGATATTACCATATGACAATGCCTACCTATCCTAAATTTTTAATAAATAAACGGGCAAGTGCGAATCAGACTCGTACATGAAGGGTTCTGTACCACCGAACAATGTTTTAAAACGCTAAAGAAACAAACACGTTTCTTGTATGACGACCCCCTTTAATTATTAACTTTATCTTATTTTTAGTATTTTTTTTATAGTGGTCATAGTTATACATAATCGGTGAAAATTTCAGGTGTCTAGGTATTACGGTTCAAGAGATAGAGCCCTGTCACAGATCGAGTTAAAAACGCTGAAAAAAACACGTTTTTTGTATGACGACCCGCTTTAAATTTCAACTTTTTTTTATTTTTAGTATTTTTTGTTATACCGGCCACAGTAATACATAATCGGTGAATTTCAGGTGTCTAGCTATTACGGTTCAAGAGATAAAGCCATGTGACAGAAGGACAGACGGACAGACAGCGGAGTCAGAGTAATAGGGTCCCGTTTGCACACTTCGGGTACGAAACCCTAAAAAAGTATCCAATCTACAATGGAAAAGTTACTTTTCGTTACCTAATTCAATTTTAAATTAACTTACAATAAAGACATTTGGATCTTAGATATTTTGACCTAATAATTTTTATTACAAGCAGATGGCGAATGCAATATTATTATAACAAGAAGCTTATCTGATGATGGAGCCGGAAGGTGGCTATAGGAACCTATAATAAAACGACGCAACTCCATCGAGTTTGGGCTTATTATATATGTCTTGCTAAGTACTAGGCCTTACAATAAAAGCTTATTTTTTTTTCGAATAACTTATTATACTAACGCCGTGTGGTTCCCGGCAGAGTAGAATAGGACCACTTCAAGTCTTCCCGTGGATGTCGTAGAAGGCGACTTAAGAAACACAAGCTAAACAAAGCTTTTACACATCAATGAGACCTCTCCAACCTGTCTGGCCAGCGTGGAGAGTGTAGGCCAAATTCTCTGACTGCTCTGACTAATATATGGCTCTGGTAGTACAGAGAGGGTCTAAAGAGAGAGACTAAAAAGACCTGATGATGATGATGTACTTATTATACTAATCGTTTATTTCATTTAATTTTTCAGCGGCGTCCTCAGATACGAGGTACAACCCTGATGTGGATAACCACTTCCATCTGTTCACAAGGTGAGTTAAGAGGGCGCCTGATGTCAATAATCTAAATTTTGCTGCCGCTTCCACGCACACAAATTTACTCTAGCCGAAGCGAGACAGCGAGCAATGCGGGGCGTCGGGAATCGCGGTGGGTCAATGAGGCTGGTTCTGGATTTTGAGGATTTTTTCGATTTACAAAGAATATTTAAGAGTTATTTAAAAAGTAAGACATATGATGACAGCCTTATGTTTAATACAGTTATAATCCAAAGTTACAAGTGCTAATTTATTGTATTTCTATAATACTGTTTTAGTATAATTCTGAGGTGATTTGGAGGCAACTTCGCAATGTTTTTCTATCGAGAAAATTTTTAGCAATCGTGTTCTCGAAACTTATTATGTTTAGAGTAAGTCCTGAACTTTGCTGAGTTTTTATTTCAAAGTGAGTATTTCGTTAATATTGATAATATTTAAGATCGCTTTAAGAACTTTAGGGTAGTACGGGCCCTTAAATCACATAGCACATGATGAGCACCGAGTTTTTCCCTCCCTCTTATCTCATCGGTGTAAATCAGCTTGTAACCATTCCCAATGGACCTGGATCTGTTGCCTTTCCACCGAGTCTCCTGCAGGAACGCCACGGCCACTTTTCGCCTGAAAAGTACATTGGTTAGCTCCCTCGCGCGTCCGGTCAGCGTCCCAAGGTTCCAGGTTGCGAAGCGGAGTTGCTGGGTCGGGGTTCGCGTCTTTGGCCGTGTCCACCCCTGATTCGGTAGCCCTGGTCCACTTGCCACAGGAGTCGAGCGGGGCTCCTGCGCGCCATGTTGCGTTATCGCCCTATCCCTATACGCATTTTTTTCCGATGTTCCATATTTGATTTTGATTTGGCTTTATTTTACGACCGGCCACTTGCCTGGCGCCATATTGAATTAACTCTTCTTCTTCATCTAAGCGCATTTCCGGTTGCATCCTCAGCTGTGCTGCTTCGGAGCTCGGGGTGCGCTTTCCCGCTTATTCTTCTCCAAATATAACATGCACGTCGATGGTCACCCAAGGATGTCAAAGACCTTGTGAAATGGAGTAGAAATTTCCGGAACAGTTAAAATTATTCGGCTGTAATTTTACGAAGTTTTGAAAACTACTTGTAAGTAAGTAAGTAATACTTTATTGTACACCAAGAATAAGAAATATACAATAAGAATAAAATGTACCTACAATGGGCGGTCTTATCGCTAAAAGCGATTTCCTCCAGACAACCGATGGATGGAGAGAATATAAAGATACGTTAGCAGACGGGGTGTACATGACGAAAATACAATAACAAATAATAACAGGTTCATAATATATATAAGTGAAAAAAAAATACATACATGCATGCATATAAATTTAAATATATATAATATAAGTATATAATTATTAATAATATATACATAAATATATCAGATATGTAGGAATGACGAAACAAGGGTCGACGAATAACATGGATTAACTTTCCCAATATATCTGAAAGACTTTATTTTTAAAAGCAGAAAGTGATTGCTCACGTTTAATTAATTCAGGCAAGGCATTCAGTCTTGCCGCTTGTACAGTGAATGAATATGTATCTTATTTGCACCTTATTTTACCAGACGAAACCCAACAGTGAGCCAGCCCCTTTTGTACGGAAACGCTGAAATCCTAGCTGCGAGCAACTATGACCCCCAGCTGAGGACCGTCGTGTCCATCCACGGCCGGAACGGCCGTCCTCTTGATAACTACAATCTAGTCACTATTCCAGGTAGGCTCACTTTTTAACTAGAAATAGGCATTTTTACCCGACTACGGCGATGCCAAAAGGTTTATGTATTTCGCTGCTATGTATGTATGTTCATCTGATAGCTGATCCACGCGTCAACTTGTAAACGGGTGCCGCCAGTAAGGGCCTGGTCAGCTCGGCTCCGTTTTTTAAGACTACTCAGTGTAACTTATTTCTGTAAATTGGATTTGGCACTCGTTCGCAAGCTTTACTATGTTGTGATAACATTGTACTCGTATTAGGCATAATATCTTTGTAAACTGAAAAAGCCCTTCTGGCACGTAGGCGACCAATACTGTGTAAATGAGTTTCTTTCGGCGTTTCTTCTCAGCAGTGGTCATTGCAAAACGCTAGTATCGGTAGCTTTTGACCAAAAGAATAATAATTTAAATTTAAATATAAATAAACATAACACGTAATGTACACTATAATTATTGACGTGTAAAAGTGCCTGCAAAGGCCTAATTACTGAATAAATATTTGATTGATTTATTGTTCCCTTGTATATTTAATGATATCCATGATACCTTGACAAATGTGGTATCGTTGGAAGTGTCTTGGCTGCCCGCTGATTATAGGCTATGGTATCCCCTTCCAAGGCAAGATTGAAAATGGTGTTTTATAAACTGTCTTGGGTCTTGGGTGCTTATTATACAGGGTTATTTTAAATTAACCGGCAATCCCTCTGGAGCAAGTTCAGTCCGTGACACTGAACCACTCTCCATAAAAACAATCATTGAAAAACAAAAAAGAAATTTCCAATTTCCATACAAATTGGCGCTCAACCAAATGGATTTTGTATGGGAGGACGAAATTTTGTTCTCGCTCTTCGTTAATTCTATGGAAAGTGGCTCAGTATCACGGACTGAACCCGCTCCAAAAAGGTTGCCGGTTAATTAAAAATAACCCTGTATATTGTATATGTATTTATTATAGAATATTGTATCGACCAAAAAAAATATAAATGTTACCTACTGCAATGTTATGCCGCCAGAGTGCAGCATTAGCGCAGACCGTAAACAAATGTTTGACATTAGTACATCAAAATCGCAATCAATGTAATAATAATTTCTTTATTAAAGGTGAAAACCCAATACTTATAAATAATACAATGTACAAAGTACAGTGGCCGTAGGAAGCCCATAACACCACAGCACAGGGTTATATGAGTGAATAATAATAAAAATTAAAACTAATTACTTTTATTTTTTGCGAAAAAATATGAAATGTAGAATGACAGCAGATTTCTATTTTTATTATTTTATTTTATTTCTTCTTACATTCTTTCATTACAGGTTATTAGCCTAATGCGACAATTCAATTCAATTCAAAATATCTTTATTATCATAGGATATTTATAATATCTCTTAATAATAGTCACTTTGAGCTAAGTTTACGCCGCTTTCTAGGCGCAAGTGCAGAAGAAGCGGCAACAAACTGCACTGCACGTTTTCTCCAAAGACGTCAACTAACAAACTAAAAACTTAAAATTAGTTAAATAGATGGACAGAGATTACATTGTTTATTATGTCATAATTAAATTGAATTATAAGAATTACGAAATTTAAAATAATGTCAATTTGTAAATTTAGTATGTACCAATGTACCAAAATTATGACATGTCTAAGTATACAAACCTTTAAGAGGGACCCGCGCCAAGCTCAAGCCAGACCTTTTTGTCTTTAAGATAGTCATCGGTCCTATAATAAGCCTTCTCACAGTGCAGCGACAGTGCAGCCTATTACATTTCATTACAAATAATCATTAATGATACCCATGTGAATTCATTCACTCAGAGTAGTAGTCAATCCTATTGGCTACAACGTTAAGCGTGCGATTGTTTACTGTGTATGCTAGTGCCGCCATCTCCGCCGAGTTTTGCGTAAACTAGTACACTTGGTTATTAATTGTGACGTTCCACGGGTAAAGGTAGTTATATATCAGCAAGTAATACCATAATAAATAATATAATTTATGACTACAGTTAGACGCCACGCCGTCATCACCTTACTTATTCAACTTTACTTACAAGTGCAAGCCATAACTCATTCCCTCGTCACCCTTGTTTTTATATTTGACTTTTTTGTGTATTTTCGATGGTCTTACTTCTTGTGACCAGTATTATTAGTTAAGGATTAGAATAGGCACGACATCAAACTCTGTCGTCTTAGTTAAATTAAAATATTGTAAACGATTGAAATAAAATCTTTCAGTTTACAAAATAAATAATTTTAATTTAATAAAACCAATCCCGAATCTTAACTGGCGCAGCCGGTAGGATTGCCGCTGTTGCCTGTCGCGAAAGTCCGCGTGTGAAAATCTTGGAAATAAAAGTGTCACGTCGAGAATTAGCAGGGCAACTAAGCAGAGTTGCATTGCTTAAAATCAGCGAAGCGCTCTACATCAAGGCAATTTACGAACCAAATAAATGAGTTAGATTGGAAGATGAGCAAATAAGAAAAATCTGGTGGTTGGCGAATACAGTGAGTAAATCCTCCTTCCTTCCCGATTCCCTATCACTTTGTTAATAAAATCTTAACATGTGTGTGAATTTAATTAGTTAAAAATTAGTATTTATTTATTTATTTATTTTATTTATTCAAGTACACTTGGAAAATTAACAAACATACACATAAAAAAATAAGGAAAACATAGTACTTAGGTGCTACTTATTTCTAAAGAAATTTCTTCTAGTGGACCCGCGAGAGGAAATGGGAAAAAAGAGGTAATTGGCGTGTACCTACAATACAAAACTAAATAAATAAATAGACAAAATACATACCTACATAAACATACATAAATATATATTCATAAAGCATATATATAATAAATACATATATTAATATTTCTAAATATAGTTATCTTTTACTCGTTTCCTGAACGTCGTTATGGTTTTAGATTAGTATCCTTCCGGGGTCCAGTGCTGCCCTCATTTAAAATAAATCATTTCAAAGAAAACGGAGACATCATTTAAAATTTTGCAACTATCAAGTCCTAGATAACCCTTCAAAGTATTTTATGAACTACTGTTTACAGTTTATAATGAGAACGTTAAGCTTTACTACGCACATTTGCCAAAAGTGGCCGTTTTTCGCAAATGTGCGTAGTGAAGCTTAACGTTCTCACTTTGAACTGTAAACAGTAGTTCATAAAATACTTTGAAGGGTTATCTAGGACTTGATAGTTGCAAAATTTTAAATGATGTCTCCGTTTTCTTTGAAATGATTTATTTTAAATGAGGGCAGCACTGGACCCCGGAAAATTTAGGTACGGCCTTAACTTTACGTACGTACGCACTTTGTGTAAACTTTATTTTCATAATTGCTAAAAATGGAAAAAGTAATTCCGTCGCAAATAGATATACCCCTAGATGTAGTCAGATTAATTCCAGAATATAGTGGTGAAACACATTTATTAAATTTATTCATAAGAAAGTGCGAATTAGTCATTCAAAATATCACGGAGATTCAAACCGTAATGAATTTCTATTTCAAATTATTACCAGTAAATTAAACAGAACAGCCGCTGTTCTTATTAATGAACGAGGAGACATAAACACATTTAGTAAATTAAAATCTTTGTTATTACTACGTTTTGGAGATCCCAGAACTGAACAATGTCTAGCAATAGAATTAGAGATTTTAACAATGAACCCTAATGATCTTATTTGGAATTTTGTAACCGAATTCAGGACCTTCGTGCTATACTAATTTCTAAAGTAAATCAAAATACTAGCTCAACACAATTTAAATAGGCAAAATGTGTTATATACGATAACACATGACTTAACACTTTTTTGTATAACCTAGCGGAACATTTACTTGAATGTGTTCGAATTAAAAATCCAAATTCTTTGGAAGACTTATTATTTACGAAGGAAAATGCTCAAAAATCATAAAGAAAATTCACAATTACTGTCACAAAATTGTTCACAAACTAAAGTCAATTCTAATATGAATCCAAATCCATTTCAATATGAAAACGTTAATCAGAATCATGTCAAACATAATATTATGTTCGATCAGCCAAATTATTTTCAAGCAGAATCTGATCAATTTCAACAATCTGGTTTTAGACCTCAGGTTTGTCAGTTAGACTTTTTTCCGCCCAAGACTTTTTCAAATGGAGATGATGATATGACAATGAGAGCTTCTTCAGCATTAGTTACGTCACAACAAAATGTCTATTTAAATGAAATGAATATAATATTAATGACGAGCTTCAAAATAACTTTGAAGACTACTACTAATAGGTACTATAATAATGCTACCTATTTTTTCAAAGTATATTTGTGTTTATTTTATTTTTTTATGCAGTATAAATTATGTTATTTTATTTTGTCTACATTAAAACTAGAATAATGTAAAATTGATGTATGTTGACAATTCAAACACAGATATTGATTTCAATTAATTGAATTAGGCAAATTACTATGTGGAACTCTAACCATATTTTCCTCGTGTATAATTCCATGTTTAGTTATAAACTGTATTGTTAATTTTTATGTTATTTCGTTTCCTAATAATATTATTGTCATAATCAGAAATTGTAATACCCATCCACTAACCATTCTTACAATTACTAACTTATCCCAAATTCCTTATCTCAAAGTAAAAGAAACCTAATTTCGCCAAACAAGAGTTAATAAGAAGAAAAACAATACCATCTGATTGATAAAAGGCCTACAAAAAAAAAGGTTTTGCTCATGAGATGAATACAAAAAAAAAGGCTCTTGTCAGCTGTTTTAAGCATAAATGAAACAAGGATACTTCACAGAGAATCTGATTAAGGATCGTAAACTACGAGTACTACACTAAAATAACCCAAATTCAAAGATGAAGTTTTCAATATTACTAAAAAATTAGACACGTTCCAGAGTTGCATCTACAAAAGCTGATCTTCACGTTATAAAAGTGCAAAGTGTTAAAGTGAAACCTAAGTAAGTGAAAAACCTATATAATCTGCGTTAATAGTGACAAATGTGCAAGTGTCGTTAAAATCAAATATATTTCTGTACGCGATCGTCTTTGATTGTAATTAGCAATAATTTTATTATTAAGAATTCAGTTTGTTTGATATTTGTATCATTGTAATATCAATTTTTAGTGTTAATTTTAATTTTATCGAAGTTTTCGAAAACACAGATCTTCTGAGCTTTTCCGATAACTTCGATCTAAGGGGGAAGGGTTATATATCAGCAAGTAATACCATAATAAATAATATAATTTATTCCTAAAGTTAGACGCCACGCCGTCATCACAAGTACAAGTGCAAGCCATAACTCATTCCCTCGTCACCCTTGTTTTTATATTTGACTTTTTTGTGTATTTTCGATGGTCTCGCTTCTTGTGACCATCATTTTTAGTTATTTAAAAAAAAACAGCCTATTTATTGCACGCCTCATAAGCGAAGCGCATGAGGTAGTGCTCTACTCTCGCCTTAAAAAAATCAAGTGATTTTTTTAACTAAATGTGTCTCTATTTATTTTCTATCGCACTTGTACAATAATACTTACACATAAATGTCAAGGAAAAACCCTAGTTTCAACACTTATGACATTTTTAAAAGACATTTTGCCTTTTAAATAAATAAATCATTTTGTGGACGTCCGTGTGTCTGTATGTATGGAAACTGGCGTGGTCACGATAACTCCCGAAAAACTTATCTGATCAAGTCCATTTTTTTTATACGCTTCAGTATTATCCAAAACTAAGTCCTTTCGAAGATCACGGTCTAATTCAATGTAGTTTAATCGTAATTTCAATTTAATTGTAAAAATAAGATTATGAGGCGTGCACTTTTGGATTTTCCAAACTTATTTATATTTGACTTTTTTGTGTATTTTCGATGGTCTCGCTTCTTGTGACCAGCATTATTAGTTATTTAAAAAAAAGAGCCTATTTATTTATTTATTTTCTAAGATTTGTTCAAGTCTTTAAAATGAAACAATACATGTTAATTTTGATGATTTTATTTAAAACATATATTTTTTGTATGCCAAATGAACAAAAGGATTTGCCTACAAACTTTTTAAATCTAGGTGTTTTATACGATTTGAGCATTGTATCGGCCTTACGGATTGGAATAGGCACGACATCAAACTCTGTCGTCTTTGGTTAAATTAAAATATTGTAAACGATTGAAATAAAATCTTTCAGTTTACAAAATAAATAATTTTCATTTAATAAAACCGCTTCCGAATCTTAACTAGGTACCTTATGGACGGTGGCACTTACGACATTGTGTTTATTCAAGCTAAGCTAATTGTACGAATTGTTTTTCTAAACGTCCTAAGCGCCACCGTTGAAAAGGATATTTACCCGTGGAACGTCACAATTAGCTGTTACATTACCTACTGTGCTTTCTCTCTTTTTAGTGAGAATTTTCCCATATTTTAGTTTACTAAAGTATAAATTGTTGTTATTTTTAGCATTTCTGGCAAGCGACGATGTGAACCTAATCGTGGTAGCCTGGACGCAAGGATCTCTTCTTGGTCAGGATGATGTGCTTGAATCAGGTAACTCACTAAAATTGTACATCATACATACATCAACTTGTCCATGCTGGTCTGGGAGGAAAGCAAAAAAATTGAATTTAATAGGATCTTCTCTTTCCGCGCAGATTGTAGAGGCCGATTTAAGGAATTTACACGATGCGGCTAGCAATAGCAACCCAGCACTACTATCACAACACCATACCGCCACATCCTTTGGGACTTGAGCTTAGAGCCTAAAGATCCAAAATGCTCTGTCTGACCCGTTCGGGAAAAAGACGAGATATATCAACTCCTCCTAAAGGGCATCAACGTATTGAATCTGTATCCCCACCTCATCCTCCATCCTCTAAGTGTAAAAGACCATTAAGGATTGGGCGTTGAAGCCCACGTTGCTAAAAGTACCTACCTTTACAAATTCATTTTACTTACAGTACTATATTTATTTCTGTAATTATTTCGGCCCTTAGTTCATATTTATGCTTATTTATCTTATCAATAATTATCATATATTTATCCTATATATTTATATTGTAGACACACAGATTTTGTATATACCCAGCCAGAGAAAATTAATTGTACGGGGTCTTGGGCATTGGGTGTAACTATATATGTATTTATCATAAAATATAGTATCGTTGAGTTAGTATCCCATAACACAAGTTTAAAACTTACTTTGGGGTTAGCTCTATCAGTGTAATTTGGCCCTAACAAAATTATCGTGGATCATCCATTTTCCTTACTGTTTCTCTTTACTATAGTGCCCATCCATCGAGGCCGCATTCTTTATGTTTGAAGTATTATTTGTAGCGGCTAAATTGTCCCTCTCTTTTTCTCTTTCCTGTTATAATATTGCTATTTCAGTTGCATCTTTCAGTTAGTTAGTTAGTTAAAATCTTTATTAAACCAAAACATAATGATACAGAGTAATATCAGATCAGTCAGATCAGTTACTTAATTCTCATTGCAGGTCGAAGTGTAGCACGTTTTATCAGCTGGCTGAAGTTATTTACCAGCAGACCAGCTGAATACTTCCATATAGTTGGGTTCAGCCTAGGAGCTCACCATGCAGGCATCACTGGAAGAAATGTCGACGGTGGAGTCGCGTACGTTACTGGTCAGTAATATTATTGAAAGAATCACAAAATTGCTGTCACAAAGGCAGGCCCAAGGAATGCCGGCTTGATGTTGCTATAAAGGAAAGATCTTCCCACCAGGCATGATGTTGCGCCTGGAACCGCGAATTGTTCGAGGTTGTATGTATCTATGTCAAGTTGCAACCAGAACTCTGATAACGAGATGTAGGATACTGTCAGCGCCATCTCGTAGGCTTCTAATAAACTATTTGCGTGTCGTTCCTTGACTTAGTATAGTGGCGTAGAGTAGAGATCGCCTCAATGTCATCTAGAATGTCGTGTGGTTTGATCTGACAGTCAAGGATGCTAATTGCAGCTGGAACTTTGCGACTTGGATATGGACAAGTCAGAAAGTGGATTCCAGGGTCCAAAGCTGGATAAGGTTTGTAAGTTGGTGGAAACTTTTGCATCAGTAATGCTATTACTCATTACTGCAATCATCTTGTTATTTATATTCGTGCCGCAAAAGCCTGACAGGTCTTGTAGGTACCAAAACTTTCTCATTGTCACTTTGATCGGTACCTTTTTTTGCTCTTGTGTGGGTGACAGTTGTCGTATTATTGGTCGCACTCGGCTATAGTCAAAAAACAATAATCCATAGAGTATCTCTGATAATCAAAGAACAATAACCCTCTGGCTATAGTGATCTGTGACGCGAAAACTTCCTAGGTCTTTAATTACACTGCGTTATTTTGTCTTTTTTGAATGTCCCTTTTGTCAATCTTTATTATTTAAATTACAGCCTTAGACCCACCCGCGAGCTGGACAGACAGCGAACACCGCTTCCACGCTGATGACGGCCTCTACACCGAAGTAATTTACACCAACGCTGGAGAGGGAGGTGTCGCCCATGTTGGGAACCTGGGCCATGTTAACTTCTACCCTAATGGTGGAGCTAACATGCCTGGGTGCAATTTTGTCAGCGGTTGCAATCACTTCAGGTACCTCGGTGACTGTTTATTAGGCTAGTTTGACAGCTATAAGGGAGATCCGTACGTTTCTTGATATATTTTGAGCAGGAAAATTTATTATAATAAAAAAATTGTGTCGCGTGTAGGAGCTTTGTAAGGGTAATTGGCACTTACCGTACTATAATTACTGGAAAACTTACCACCAACCAAAGACTCCCTGTGAAACCATATCTTGCGAGCAATTTATCAGGAGGACATATTTGGAGTAAGCTGACTAGGGTTGGGCAAAAAATAAGGCTAATCTAGAGAACATTACATTTTTATTTACTTGACTTCCAGGGCATACTTCTACATGGCGGAAGCGATCGCCTCTGGAGGCTTCACGGGCACTGAATGCGCGACCCGCGAGGACGCTGTAGCCGGAACCTGCGACCTGCCTGGCAGGCTGCAGATGGGAGCTCGACTGCCAAACATTGGGTAAGAAAAGAAGCTATAATTCAGTGACAAAAACAGAGAAAGTGATCTATAAATGTTTTGGGCATTTTGACTGCCTTTGTGGTCCAGTGGTCAAGGCGTTTGCCTTGTGATCCTGAGGTTGTGCGTTCAAATCCCACTGCGTTCAAATCCCACTGGGAATCATACTTTGTGGAAAGTTGTTTCCAGTCCGGTTAGGGTATTGCAGGCTTGGATCATCTGATTATTCAAAAAGAAAGATGATTCCGTGCTTCCAAAGGCACGCAAAGCTGTGGGTCACGAACGCCATCTAGCGTTTGTTTAAACCTATCCTAGAATTGGTTCTGGTCTATCCTTTGGGTTGCGGAGGTCAGATGGCAGTCGCTCTGCATAAAAACCAGTAACCTCGTCAAGTTTGCTAGCCGCATCAAGACATGGCATGTTAGAATTCGACTATTCCCTCATCAGCTCTTGAGATCTTTACGTGAAGGGGAAGTAGCTGGTACATTCTTAGTTTTTACTTTGCAGACCAGCATGGAAGTTATAGATACAGTAACAGAAATTATTCAAATATTTTATAGATTAGTTAAATTAAAACGGTTAACTTACGTGATATAGTCGGAAACGGCCGACCAGGTTTCGATCGATTTAGACGATCATCTTTAGGGCGAGTGTCAGCGGCGACCCGACAATGTCGCTGTCCGCTCAGCACTGAGGGCTGCCTCGCGCGTCACCACCCGCGCCTCCGCTCGCTGTGCTCGACTCGAAACGATTACTGCTGGTAGTTCCGCCGAAACCGGCGAGGTTCTCATTCTTGTATGCGGTGTATCTTCGCAGCTTTCCGCGTCAGGTGTAACTAAAAATAATAATAAAATATATATACATATATAATAAAAATAAATTACTAAATTATAGATTTATATCACGTTAGTTTTAATAAAATGTTTTATAGATTATTAAAACAATTATTTTTGAAATTTCAGAGTTAGAGGCACGTACTTCTTGAGAACAAACGCTGCTTCACCATTTTCTATCTACTGAAGCCGCTTCACCAATCGCAATCGTCCAGCTAAGCCTTAAGAAAGGAAAGTCTGCACCAGTGTTGGGCACCACATGAAAAAAGAACACCTTATCGGTGTTAACAAACATGTATTCTATTTTATCCTGATGATTTATTAATAATATTTATTATAATATAGAGAAAAAATCCATATTTCTCAATGTTAGGCACTAGATAGCTTTAAAACTTGCCTCCGCAAAGCAAGTTTTAAAGCTAGACGGATCACCAATAATAGTTTCAACGGCAGTTTCATTAAATAATTTAAAGGGCTATCTAGTGCCTGACATTTAGAAATATGGATTTTTTCTTTCACCACATTAACGAGTTAACAATTTATTTAAATGAGGGTACCACTCCAAGGTCGGACTATACGTTTGGTGTGAACAAGGCCTAAAGACTTTTTTTATTTTATTTATGGCTTGACGCTACTGCGTATTTAGCCAGGAACAAGTTAATAAAATGTGGGAAATTCTTTTTTCCTAACAAGTTACAATCAAAGGTTGGTGTAGGCTTTTGATTGCTTTAAGGGAGCTTCTGGCGACAAATCTATACGAGTCCACTGGTTTTCATAGCCGATTGAGTGGCGGACGACGCCCGAAGACGCCCACACTGTCCGCGAAACAAATATCACTACAGCTGTACTATGACTGTCCACTTCAACTATTTTACATATTGTTTATGAGCATGAGCATTTATAACACCAAACAACACCAATTTCATATTATAAGGTCCACTAAAATCAATTTGCAAAATAATTTAAAGAAAACCCCAACCAAACACCTTGACTTCCCGCCAAAAACCCCGGCCTAAAGACTTAGTTACTTTGTTTATTAAAATAACTGCGTTTACTGTTTTCATATTGTTTGTTTCGTCCAGGGTTAATATGCGGGAATAATCCCGCATATTAACCCTGGACGAAATTTTTGTTTCACATAAGTGAAACAAAAATTTGACAAGTACTTGCCAGTATTGACACATAAAAACAAAAAAAAACATTTGCTAATAAATGTTATCAGGTTAGTAAAGTCAATGAACTTCCATACACAGTCAATAAAAAACTGAAAGGTACTTACTATACATGCTCGTCTGGGAGAAAAGAAAAAACTTAGAATACACCAGCTGCTTCTCTTATCGTATCGTAGCAGCTGATCGCGGGTATGGGTGAAAATGTGAGTCATGGCGATACGGCTAGCAACCCATCACTATTTGATTCCTTTTTCCATCTTCTCGCCCATCATCATGCTAAAAGTGGCCTTTGAATCTCGCGACACGCAAGATTCAAAGGCCACTCTGTCTGCTTAAAGAGCCGCAAGACCCAAAATGCTCTGTCTGCCCCATTCGGGATAAGGACGTGATCAACGAACAACATCATTCCACTTGGTTTCTTCATTTTGTCCTGTTATGTTTTCTTTGTGTAAGTTGTATGTATTTAAGTATTAGGTGTATGTATGTTGATTATAATTATTGTATATAAGTATGTTTATTATATTGACCACCCCGCACTACCTAATTTCCCATCATTTTTTTCTATTTAAACGAGGTTGCCTGGAAGAAATTGCTTAACAATAAGGCCGCCTTTTGCGCATTTCCTATTTTTTAAGATAATTATGTCCTGTTTTTTTACTTTTGTGCAATAAAGGGTATTGTATTGTATTGTATTATCTTCTTTGTTTTTACATAGCTAAAAACAATACAATAAATCTATACAATCCCTCGTATGAAGATGAAACACACAATATGAAAACAGTAAACGCAGTTATTTCAATAAACAGAGGTCTATGTCTTTATTGCATACCCGGAACAATATCATAATATACTATCAGCATTACAGGAAGGCCGGCTTGTGGCGTAGCTTGAACGAAACGGACCCTGTAATAATATTTGTTTATGGACCCTCTAACTGGGACCGAACGAGCGCACTGGGAGTCAGTATTACGCTTTCGAGAAGGACAGTTAAATAAAGAAAGAAAGAAAAAGTATTTATTTGGTACAAACAATTACTAATATGTAAGTACTACGGTTAAAATTATATAATAAATGCACCAAAATGGCGTCCGCTCAGCAAATGTTGTGGTGTGAACCACAACTCTGATCTTCTGGGGATGGCACGTTTAAATAAAATAAAATAAAAAAATAATAAGTACTATTTAGATTTTAGCAAATTATGTGCTGTGCTGTGTTACTTCAGAACTAATGAGGCTCGCATACCGGCGCTTCTCAAACGTTAGGTTGTAAGAAAAAATATTATACGTATAAGTTACGACCTAATTTCTTAAGAATGCTTGAAGTCTGGCTACTCTGGCTTGCCTTATTGGGAATCCATTAATGAACTATTAATTTAATATATCAATTATAGTTAAGTTGAGAAATTCCTTAAGTTTACTGAAAAGAATTACCAGTGGTAACAGGTAACACTTATCGTGGCATTCGTGATGTAGTGCTTAGTAGCTTAGTCCTTCTTCTCTTACGACATCCAAAGTCAAAGTCAATTTTTTTAATTTAATGTAGCATGTCCAGCTATGGGACATAAATGGCCTAAAAAATGTAGGATAAATACAGGCTGATTTTTTTACCACCATTCAAATTTTTGGAGCAAGTTCAGTCCATGATACTGAACTACTTTCCATAAAAACAATTAATTAAAATTCGTCTTCCCATGCAAATCAGCGCTCAACCAAACGGATTTTGTATCGGAGGATGAAAAATTTTAATAACTTTTATTCTAGAAAGTAGTTCAGTATCATGGACTGAACTTGCTCCGTTTCGGAACTACCACTGCTGGGAAGATTATGCTGAAAGAAACCCAGTTCAGTCCAGAATTTTTCGCCCCATTGCCTGAGGCTTCAGGGTGCGAGGGACCGCTAAAGCAGCTTAGCTGTTCTAAATATAATAGCTAAGTTGACAAACGCCATAAATTATGACAGAGACATTGAAGATTTAGTCAAATGAAATGAAATGAAATGAAATTGTTTATTTATCAGATAACAGGGATCCAAATTTGTTAGTATACAATTTAACTGAAACTTATAAGTTATGTTAGTATAATCTTTTATATGAGATAAATTAGATTAAATTAAATCAATGGGGACTCGAAAATATTTTATATTTCCCCATGCAGAGCTACAGGCATAGTTGCTCTAATCAAGTGCCGCATTAATTGAGAATGCGGCCTGTCCGCCACCGTTTTAAGAATGCTGTTGTGACTCGCCCTGATTCTCCTCAGCATAGATACCGCTTTTTTACGGAGCACGGCATGAAAACCATCCGTCCTTGCTTGCACAAACATTCCAGAGGCACTGCAAAATCGAGGGAGTCCCAACAGCATTCTAAATATATTATTATATTGAATACGGATGACATCCAGCGATCTCTTAGTACAACAGACCCACAGACTACCCGTGTAGAAACCCTGGCAAAAAGCTTTAAAAAGCGTAATTTTGACCTGTTCGCTACAACGGGCGAATCTACGGGTCAACATGTTGCCCCTGACCGCAAGTGCCCTCCGTTCCCTTTCTACGTCTGCATTGTCTTTAAGGTCGTCGGTAATAATGTGTCCCAAATATTTAAAAGTTGACACTCTCTCCAAATTTGTGCCATTTAGGATTATGGGAGGTGCGCTTTCGGGATATTTACCTGCGGCCTTAAAGACAATGTACTCACATTTCCTCGCATTGTATACGAGTCCATGTGTGGTCGCATACTTTTGGCAAACCTTGAGCATCTCATTGACTGACCATGAAGTCGGCCCCAGAAGAACCATATCGTCAGCATAGCTGATATTATTAATGACTGTACCGTCTATACTACACCCTACTCTCAGACCGCTGAGCTCAACTATAAGGCCGTTAATATACAGGTTGAAAAGCTTGGGAGACGAAATCCCCCCCTGTCTTACCCCGCATTCCAACCTGTATGTACCAGAGACACCGTCGGACCATCGTACAAAATTTGTCTGGTGCTTGTACCAGAATTTAAATATGTTGACTAAGTCCCTCGGTACACGCCTGTCCTCAAGCATTCCCCACAGCACTTTATATGACACTAGGTCAAAGGCCGTGGAGAAGTCCAAAAAACACCCGTATACCGGTGTCCTTCTATTTGTGTAGTACTGGACAGTATGCTCGAGTGCAACAATCGCACTCTCTGTCGACAGCTGAGGTCTATATCCAAACTGGGCATCATGGAGATTTAAGTATTGTTGCAACCGCGCATCAAGCATACTATCCAGTATCCTGGCAATTATCGTTGCAAGGGAAATAGGTCGGTAGTTTCTCCTATCCGAGATATCCCCTGTCCTGTTCTTCACGATGGGCACGATGACGGTTTTCATTAAGTCTGGCGGCAAATATGAGTGACTTATACAAAGCGAGAAAAACATGGACAAGACCCTCGGCAGGTGAACCCCCGCATACCTCAGGTGCTCAATACTGAGTCCGTCGTGCCCGGGCGACTTACCCGTGCTCATCCCCTCTATTACCTTTCTAA
Source organism: Acrobasis repandana (assembly GCA_963576875.1). Taxonomy (NCBI): domain Eukaryota; kingdom Metazoa; phylum Arthropoda; class Insecta; order Lepidoptera; family Pyralidae; genus Acrobasis; species Acrobasis repandana. The sequence goes on from OY756238.1 coordinate 11,138,980, forward strand.
CCTCCGCTGCGGTAAAACGTAGCAAAGGAAAGTCCCCAAACACCACGGACCCACCATCAGACTCCTCATCGGTAGGGCCCAACGGAGACTGCACTCTAAAGTGCTCCTTGAACATGTTTGCAATCTCCGTTGCGTCACTTTTCCCTTCAACACTCACCGGGCGACCCGGCCTGGGATCCAGTCTGGATGTGGCTTTCCAAAAGTTTCTAAAGTTTTTTGAGTGTCTAGCTTTCGCTATTATATCCATTCGGATTTGGTCTTGATTTTTTTGACACCAGCTAAGACGACTTTTAAAAATTTTACGTGTTTCGCACATTTCCTGGTACACAAGACCAGATGTTGGTCGATTGTGCTGCACCCATATTTCAAACTTACGCCTAGCCTCCCGGTGAGCCCCAGACACATGTTGATTCCACCCACACAATACTTTCCTTTTATTATTATTACTACGCTTAACTATCTTGGTTTTAGAAGCTCCCTGCATAAGAATATTAACAATGTTTGCATATAATTTATCTAAGATCTTGTGGTGGTCAGAGCTGCTGCACGACCCATGACCGCATTCCACGCATTCCATTGGAAAGTCTATGTCACGTAACGATTCATTGCATATGTTATGGTATTTCCTAACCTGCGCGTCGTCCCTTTCCCCCCAAATAACATTGCTGCAAGGCAGGTCATGGGTCACCAGTTTCTGTCTAACCACCTCAAGATCACAAGTCATAAAAATAGGAAGATGGTCCGACACATATACCGCCTCATGTATGTATACATCCACTACGGTTTGCCATGCTGAGTGTGATACTACAAAGTGGTCTAGCCATCTTTTACTTCCGTGTACTTGACTTACGAAAGTATAGCTATTAGAGCTTACACCTAATTTCTCAACATCTGCACATACCCACATTCTATCCTCAGAAAAGCTACTTAACTCCCTGTAGAACTGTTCATCAATATGTGCATTAAAATCGCCTAGTGTATATATACACTCTACATCATTTGCATCTTCTATCGCACTGATTTCTCCTAGCACTTCAGTAAACAATGGTAGATTTTCATAAGAGTCCGTTGGCATGTACACGGAAAATACAATTACTGAACGCCCTCCCATTGTACCTTTTATAGCTACGAGTCTGTCGCTGTTACAGTCTAAGATTTTTACAGATTCAAACAAACCCTTTCTCCATAGGATAGCCACCCCCCCATATGGTCTACCTACCAGTAATCCAGCTGAAGTATCTACTGCAGACTTACCCGTATATTCGAAGTCACTACTAACCGTACCCAATAAGTGTATATCGTGGGGTAGGAGCCATGTCTCCTGGAGACCGATAATATCTGACTTCGCACATATTTTTCTTATACAATGTAATGATCGCTTTAAAGACTGACAATTAAAGCTAGTGAAAGTTACTTTGGTATTTTTAATATCCATAAAAGTTATTATTTGACTTTAACTTTGCTGTCTGCGTTCGTCCTGTACATAAATTGCACAAAACGCCTAAACGTAACACCTTCAGGCCACATCTGAGTATCCAAAAACAAATGCAGTTTATGTTTAGATACAAACATTTTATATGCATTGTATTTCCTTGTCGTTCGCATATTAATTGGTTTCAACACTACGGACTCATTTGTTTTTGTTTTAATATAGTTAATAATATCACTCTCACTAGTTTCCTTGCTAACGTTTGAAATAAACAATGGCACTTTAAGCTCAGCCGCTCGGAATTTCACATCTGGGTCCGTTGCTGCACTACCTCTTTGTCCTATTAATTTATACCGCTTAGCTCTTGACCTATGCACCACCTTCCATTCCTTATCCTCCGTGCTAATAGAAGCATCCTCCGCATTTACCTCACGATAACGCATACTATCTTCACAAGGAAGCATTATACTCGTAGACTGAGAGGTCTCTGCCGCTGTCGGGCGCCGACTGGGGACCGGTTTCGCCGCGCTGTCGCTCGGTACTTGCGCACGGACCGGTTTCTGCATGGCCTCGACGTGTCTTGCTTGAAATAGGGCCGTCTCACTTCCACTCACACAATCAATACCTGACTCGACATCTCGATTGTTCTTAGTGTCCTCGTTGGCAGTCGCTGTATGTGCCTGCATGCTCCGTACATTTTCTGTCTCTTCTTTTTGTTCGCAACTGAAGAGGACCGATTCTGTTGCTATGTCATCTACCGAAGGACGTCTGTAGTCTGGCGGCCGGTCACTGACCCGTGTTATATTGTTTACCTCCAAATCAGCTGAGTCTTGTGATACTTTTAAAGGTACATATTGCAAACCTATTGGGCCACTATCGAAAGAAAAACTATCTCTCAAACATGCACCTCTCTTATTATTCACCTTATCGATGGAATAAGCTGTATTTTCTATTATGGATGCATGTTTCATGTGATCGACATCTTGCTTGAGCACCTCGAATTGATCTTTTGTGACAGCATGTTCCTTTAAATGACTCAACTCATTTTGCATTTTCAAAATATCTTTAAGTATCCTAGTAGCGTCCACATGATCAAAAGACACAGGAGGAACTCGATGCAAATCCACTGCTGCAAATATCGGGAACTTTTCTCTATTCCCGGACTTCATCAAACAGATGATATCGTCGAGATCCCTGGACATTCTCTTTTTTCCTTCTCTCCGACGGAGTGGCATCTTCTTCGCATTTGGTACAGCTTCGTATAATAACGATTTGGCTTGAATTATTTCTTCCGATGTGTATGTTGAGGTACACAGCTGGTGGATACTTTCTTCATCGGTGAAATCCACCACGTTACGTAGAAACGTTAAAAGCTCATTAATCACAACGTTGCAGTTCGCGCACTTTAAAGTGGTCGAGGTCATTGTCCTCAGCGATGAGTTGTCTGTCACATTTGCAACACGTTCGCGCGTGGCCGCGTACGTAACGACACTGTCAAAAAAGGAATATAAATACATATTTACATAGTAAATAAATTATTCATTTTAAGGATTTTTTCATTTATTTCATACCATATAGATTATCCTAGGTATTATTTTCTTAAATTAAATACTTTATCGTCACTTAATGGGGAAGCGAAACCAACTTGCCCGGGGTGCCAAATCTTTAAATACGCCTCTGGATGGAGATGTCCTATTCTAAGCTGAGAACCCCACGGTACTGTATTCTGCCGAACTTTGAACCGATAACAATGTTACAAACAGTGTCCTAGTACCAATCAGATTAGATAAATTTATTGTCATCGCCATAAACTACTGGATTTGTCAATTATTTTATCATTTTTTGCTAGGCTTATTAATGTTTTACTTAAATTTAGGTACTATATATTTTAATGTAGGTATACTCGTATATTTTGTAAAGTAATATATATGTATTTAAGTAATTGTGTATATGTAATAATAATACATACATACTATTACGCCTGTTTCCCACAGGGATAGGCAGAGACTATGGACCTCCTCTTGCTAATCTTTTAAATTTAGTTTAGTTTAAGTTTTCTTTATATAAATTCTTTATACGTTTTATTCACACTCACATAAAACTCTCCAATCGACCCAAAGGTTTGTACTCTTATGTATTCTGTGTCAAAGGTTTGACTGTAGAGAATGCTTTTAGCATAGATCCGCCAGTTGTACTTAAACATGTATATATGTGTGTAAAATAAAGTATAAATAAATAAATACTATAAATACTTTGAAACCCTCTCTAGACCTCCATATTGCTCTATCTGTGGCGGTAGTTAGCCAGATTTTTACATAACTATGAGGTTAACAATTTATTTGTCCGACAAAAAAAGAACCCCGACTTTTAAGCATTTAGCCCTAATAACTTTTAAACGGCTGAACCGATTTTCAGCAAACATACGAGTAGCTAAGAACCATCTCGACAGACAAGGCTTTCAATAAAAAATAAAACCGGCCAAGTGCGAGTCAAACTCGCGTGGAGAGGGTTCCGTACAATTGATTGAATTCTTATAGGTTTTCCTGTAATCTACAAGCAATGAACTATCAATAGTTTTGGATATCAGGGGGGAATGGTCAATTTTCGTCTTCTTTCATGAATAAAATCAAAACTATTTATTTTATAATTATAACAAAAATATATTTGAGATCCTCATAACGAGCCCTTTTATTTGATGTATAACACAGTAAGGTTTGCAAAACTTTTTTTTTCAATTTTCTAATTTAACCCCGAAAATGACCCTTATTTTAAAAAAAATATCTATTTTCTTTGCACATATGTGTTTGGGTCATAGGATTACACCATCCTACCAAATTTCACCTGATTCGGTCCAGCAGATTCGGAGCAAATTGGCTGTGACAGACGGACGGAGAGACAGACGCACGAGTGATCCTATAAGGGTTCCATTTTTTTATTTTTTGTACGGAACCCTAAAAAACATCGAATTCGATCTTTATTCGAATTTAGGAGCTACGATAACACAGACAGTCACTCAGACAGCCAGAGAAGCACCTAATCATCATGTCGTATGGCATGTAACTGCATGAATCCTAAATACTTCATGGCAGGTTTTTTAGCCAGTCTACGGCTGCCGGGGTTAAACTATGGAGTTCGCTTAGTCCTCCAGGGAAACGGTATAACGGACATTCTAATTATGTATATATTTTTAGAATGGCGTATCGTATAAACCCTTTCATTTGATACCCTACATGGTATGATTCCATTTTTGTTTATTACTTTATGGCCTACAGATGCCATATTAAATTTACTTTCGTGGTGCAATGGTCAACACGCTAGTCCGCCAATCCGGAGGTTCCGGGATCGATCCCCAGCCAGGGCAAGTTGGAAAATGGCCTTTTTCAAATTGTCCTAGGTCTTGGGTGTTTATCTATATATGTATTTATTATAAAATATAGTATCGTTGAGTTAGTATCCCATAACACAAGTTTAAAAACTTACTTTGGGGCTAGCTCAATCAGTGTGATTTGTCCTTATATATTTATTTTTTTATTTACTTATCCTATAACCAGCGAACAGCTAAAACGCTTCCAACGATATCTCATTTGACAAGGTATCATGGATATCATAGAAGATACGAGGTAACAAAATATACAAAGTGGAAGGGACATACCCGTAATAAATCGAACCACGGGCTATACTAGATCACTAAAGTATAATATAATTAAAATAACAGTCAAAAAACAAAACAAAACATTTTTTCGTCCTCTCATACAAATCAACGCTTAGACAGACGGATTTTGTATGGGAGGACGAAAATTTTTTATCGATTTTTAATAACTTTTTTTGTAGAAAGTAGGTCAGTATCATGGACTGAACTTGCTCCAAAAATTTGGACAGTGTTTAAAAAGTCACCTGCATACATAGCGGCAAAATACATTACCCTTCTTTTTTTTCCCGTAGTCAGGTAAAAAGGTGGTAGGTAGGTACTAGGTACTATGTATTGTTTTGTTTTTGCCATAGACAGTAGGTACCTGTCTTGAGAATGAGTTTACACTATTTATAGTATCCCAATAACTTTATCTAAAACGCGATTTACTTCGTTGATTTATAATTTTAGATAAATATTGTACGTGGATTATCAAACTAATCAGGTCGTAAAGTCTATAGAAATATTATTTTAGGGTTCCTTTTAAACTGAGAAAACAAATCGACTTTTTTAAATTTTATAACATTTTCTACAAACTGGTATTTTGGGACTTCAATCATTCTTTATTATTAGGTATATCAGCAACTACTGATTCTTTCAGGAGAAGTTAACATTTAAAGCATTGGTCATAAGAGCTTTTGTCCGTCTGTCTGTTCCCGTCGACAGGTCGCATTTTTCAACCGATTTTAACAAAAATTGGCACACAAGTTCATTAAATTTATTTGTTTTTTTTTTTATTGACCGCGATTTTTTATTTTGGGTTACAAAAAGGGGGAAAGGCCCCCCTTTTCCCCCTATTTCTCCCTCAACTATCAACAAGCCCTTATTTCTTTCACCTTTGCTGTAGCGATATTTATTGACGGATTTCAATTCTACATAATATGTTGCAAAAGAATTCCAAAATGGGGGATAGGGGGAAAAGTTTTCTGTAGCGTTATATATGGACGGAATTCACTGAAATGGCTTTGCAAGCCAAGGCTTTATAAGTAAGGAAGGGAAAAGTGTCGTTTATTACATGGTTATAAGAGCTCGCGAGATCTACTGTTCTCACGAGCTCTTATAACCACTACACGAGAACTACAATAACCACTAGTTTATTTATTTTCTATACTAATTATTATAGCTTATACCTATAGAATAACGAAAAGGCCTTCTTTTGTACGTTAGTACCCACATATTTTTTTCTAAACTTACTAGTACGGAACCCAGTTATCAAAAAAAGTTGCGCTTACCATTTTTCGCAGTATAAAAAAATTGGAAATTACGTTTATGTTAGTATTTACACCATGGAGTCTTTCGCTACCAGTGTGGTCATACTTATCATTGGATTCGTATTCAGTAAGTACATTTGAATATTTTACATAACTACTTTATTGCAATACCTAACCATCCTAAAGTTTATTAAGAAAAAGTATTTAATATACAACGTAGAAGGAACATACCCGTAATAATTTGAACCACAGGTTAAACTAGGTCACTATAGTATAATGAAATTAAAATAACAGTCAAAAAACCAACAAAAAACTCTACATTCCCATACAAATCCTGCACTTTTGTATGGAAATGCCGACTTTTTTTTTCTTTTTTCTTTTTTGATTTATGTCCCTTCCTCGTTGTATAATAAAAAAATACTTTTCGTTACCTAAATCAATTTAAAATTAACTTGTGATAAGGACATTTGGATCTTAGATAATTTGACCTAGTCATTTTTGTTGCAAGCTTTTATTTATTTTTAGCTCTTTTCTTCTAACGTTTGTTGTTGTCTATTATTTGTTTGGGTCAAATCTTGCAAGTTAAGGCTGCGCCTGATGTGGATAATCTAAATTTTGCTCCCGCTTCCACGCACACAAATTTACTCTAGCCGAAGCGAGACAGCGAGCCATGCGGGGTGAAAAGATCACGGGAGTTCAATGAGACTGGTTTACGCGTTTCTGGTTTTTGAGGTAGTTTTCGTTTTACAAAGCATATTTAAGAGTTATTTAAAAAATAAGACATGATCCCTGCCTTATGTTTAATACAATTATAATCCAAAGTGACTAGGGCTAATTTATTGTATTTCTTGAATACTTTTTTTTCGTTTTAGTATAATTCTGAGGTGATTTAGAGGCAACTTCGCAATTTTTTTGTATAAAGAACATTTTAAGCAATCGTGTTTTTGAAACATATTATGTATAGAGTTAATCCTGAACTTTGCTGTGTTTTTATTTCAAAGTAAGTATTTCGTTAATATTGATAATATTTAAGATCGCTCTATAAGGACTATCAGGGTCATACGGGCTCTTAAATTTGAGCCACTTCTCGGTTTCCGATTGAAATGAGATTGTGTATGCTAATCTAAGTCAGATGACAATGCAATATTATTATAACAAGAAGCTGATCTGATGATGGACCCGGAAGGTGGCCATAGGAACCTTGTAATGAAATGACGCTTCCCCGCTGAGTTTGGGCTTAAGGTATTACATTTGTCTTGATTAGAACTTAGGCCCCACAATAAAATTTTGTACGAAAAAATCTTCTGCCTTCCTATTAAATATAAATTTTAATAAATAAATATATAAGGACCAACCACACTGATTGAGCTAGCCCCAAAGTAAATTTAAACTTGTGTTACGGAATACTAACTCAACGATACTATATTTTATAACAAATACATATATAGATAAACACCCAAGACCCAGGACAATTTGAAAAAGGCATTTTTCCAACTTGCCCTGGCTGGGGATCGAACCCAGAACCTCTAGATTGGCGGACTAGCATGTTGACCATTACACCACGGTGGTCGTCGTAAATATGCAACTGTCCACCATTTGTACAATTACCTTTGTTACTTATTATGTGTAATCGCTGATATACTAATAGGTATACTTAAACGAAATATAAAAAAAAAAAAATTACTTATACCACTAATCGTTTTCACTAATTACCAAATTTTGTAATTATTTTTCAGCGGTATCCGCAGATACCAGGTACAACCCTGATGTGGATAACCACTTCCACCTGTTCACAAGGTGAGTTAAGGCCGTACCTAAATTTTCCGGGGTCCAGTGCTGCCCCCATTAAAAATAAATCATTTCAAAGAAAACGGAGACATTATTTAAAATTTTGCTACTACTAAGTCCTAGATAACCCTTCAAAGTATTTTATGAACTACTGTTTACAGTTTATAATGAGAACGTTAAGCTTTGCTACGCACATTAGCCAAAAGTGGCCGTTTTTCGCAAATGTGCGTGGTAAAGCTTAACGTTCCCACTTTAAACTGTAAACAGTAGTTAATAAAATACTTTGAAGGGTTATCTAGGACTTGGTAGTAGCAAAATTTTAAATTATGTCTCCGTTTTCTTTGAAATGATTTATTTGAAATGGAGGCAGCACTGGACCCCGGAAAATTCAGGTACGGCCTTAAAGCATAGTGACATTATTAGCACCAAAGAGCTATTATGTAAAACTGTAATAGAAAAGACACCTCATAACAGTATTTTGTCCCGTTCAATACGGATGACGACTGAAAAAATATTTTTGGCTAATCGGTTAGATTATTAAAAAATATTGTACACGTATTTTTTCTTTTCTCTGAGAAACAATAAATAACGAAGATACAGCGCATTTAAATTTCGCATGACGTCACGCTTTCGTACGATTTTTACGCATCGGTGACGTCACAAGCCCCCACTCTCGAACTTTGATACTCTGTATCTTTGTGAATTTTTACTTTTTTGATAAACTGAAAAATATGGGTACATTATTTTTGGATAATACTCGTTTAACTAACGGACTAATTAGAATAATACTTTTTTGACCCAGTCATCACCCCTATTGTAACTATCTCCGTAAACTTTACGTGCAAAATCAACCTGTATATGTATTCATTCATTCATTTCAGCCGCATAGCGTCCACTGCTGGACATAGTCCTCTCCCAAAGTTTTCCAAAATGACCGATCTAAAGCGGCCTGCATCCAGCGCTTTCTAACGAACTTGGTCAGGTCGTCTGACCACCTTGTGGGTGGGTGTCCTACGCTTCGCTTGCCAGTACGTGGTTGTCATTCGAGAACTTTTTACCCCATCGGTCATCGGTACGTCGTGCTCTGTGTGTTTATGGATTAAAACAACCTTACTTTGTTTTACTAGACGAAACCCAACAGTAAGCCAGCCCCTTTTGTACCGAAATGCTGATATCCTAGCTGCGAGCAACTACGACCCCAGACTGAGGACCGTCGTGTCTATCCATGGCTGGAACGGAAGTCCTATTGATGACTACAATTTAGTCATTATTCCAGGTAGGTCACTTTTTACCTAGAAATAGGCATCAAACATACTTGTTTGTTTGTTTGTTTGTTTGTTTATTTTTCATGTGTGTAAATGGTCAACACTGGTGTCAGATATTTGAAGCTATTGTTAAGTTAAAAAATGCATTTTACCAGGGTAATCCAAGTCGTGTGGTTCCCGGCAGAGTAGAATAGGACCACTCCAAATCTTCCCGTGGATGTCGTAGAAGGCGACTTAGGAAACACAAGCTAAACAAATCTTCATCAATGAGACCTCTCCAACCCGTCTGGCCAGCGTGGAGAGTGTAGGTAGGCCAAATCCTCTGGCTACTCTGGTTAAGTATGGCTCTGTAGTATAGAGAGGGTCGTGCTCCTGCAGTAGAGACTAAAAAAGGCCTGGATGATGATGAATTCAATCACACACATGGGAAACACTCCCTATTAATGACCTACCCTTGGGCCAATCACGTGACCCAGCTGTCACGTGAAGAGTATACCAGGCAAAGTTTATTATTATACCATTAGGATAAACAGAGATTTTTTTTGTGTTGTATTGAAAACATATGGCGTCTCTTGACGGCTTCACCAGCTCTACCTTAGTGCGCGAAATGCTACTTATCACCAAAATTACTGAGCCTAAATTTTTTAAAAAATACAGAAAATAGTTCTTTACCTATAGATTTCATAAAACCATATGAGAAGTACGGACCTCTTCATGCGAGTTTATCTCGCACTTGACCTTATTTGAATATCTTGTTGTTCTTCCAGCATTTCTGGCTAGCGACGATGTAAACCTAATCGTGGTAGACTGGTGGCAAGGATCTCTTCTTGGTCAGGATGCTATACTTGAATCAGGTAACTGTAAATAAATGTACATCACACATAAGTACATTTACTTCACCACGATTAAAAAAAAGATGTAAATGTATTTTTTGGTTTTCTAACGTGAGACACAGACATTACTTATTAGGATAAGAGGGTCACTCAGGTAAAAAATCAGCTACTGACCGACATGTGGTTCGGGACGTCGTCGTGTGACGTCGCGCATCACATTTGCCCTGATGACGACCTCCGGATGAGGTCGAAACATGTCGGCCAGTAGCTGATTTTTTGAGTGACCCGCTTATCTTAATTGCTGTTCGTTAGTCTGCTTAAAACTCGAGAACGGCTGAACCGATTTGGCTAATTTTTGTCTTGAAATATTCATGAATGTCCAGGGAAGGTTTAGACGGTGAGAAATTATGGAAAAGGGAACGGGAAAGGGCGAAACGAAGTTCGCCGGGTCAGCTAGTTAGTAATAAAAATGTATTTATTGCTCTCCATACAATCAAACAATAGATTAAGTACATCGATAAATAAGCAGTATATAATATATGCATAAGTGTGTTATATGTTACCGGTTAGATTAGGGAGAAAAGAAAAAATTGAATATACCAGCTGCTTCTCTTCTGTGTGTAAAAGACGATCGAGAAAATGGGCAAAAATGCAAACCATGTTAATAAACGATGCGGCTAGCAACACATCACTAGTTTGATCTCCTTTTCCTACCTTCTCGCCCACCATCACTCTATCAGTGTTAGAGTCTTGCAGCTCCAGACTCTGTCTGCTTAGAGCCTTTAGATCTAAAATGCTCTGTCTGACCCGTAGGGATAAAGATGTGATAGTGTATATCAACTCCTCCTAAGAGCTTCTACGTATTGGATCTGTATCCCCACGCCTCATCCTCCATCGGCCTGGGGTGAAAAGATGTGTGAACGGACAGCACACACAAATGTATATAGTATACAAAGTGGAAGGGACATACCCGTAATAAATTGAACCACGGGCTACACTAGATCAATAAAGCATAATTAAATTAAAATAACAGTCAAAGAACCAAAAAAAAATCGACATTTCCATACAATCTTTTACCTTATTTATTTAGAAGTTCCGTAAACTTTGTAATTTTTATTGTTTTTTATTTGGTGCAATAAAGTTTTTGTATTGTATTGTATTGTATCGCCCGGGCGGCCGCAGACTTTTGTATGGAAATGCCGAAATTTATTTTTGTTTATTGACTGTTATTTTAATTTCATTGTACTATAATGCTCTAGTATAGACCGTGGTTCGATTTATTACGGGTATGTCCTTCCACGTTGTATAAAGTAATTTACATAGTATATTGCCTGAGAACATCAGACAAATCTCTAGTAGACAGATAATTACAAGAAAAAAGTGCATGATTTACTTTTTGAATCCTTAAACAATCAGAATTCATCGGTTCTTACTAATTTTCAAATATGTATAAATATTAAAAAAAAAAAATGTTTATTAGGTAACTATTTAAATTACAAGCTTTTGTTGCTGGAGCCTCCTTTTAAGCAAAAAGTATGCTTGTGTCAGGAGACTCCGCTCTTTCTTATCTCTAGTACTTTATAACATAGTTGACCAATTTATAAGACAGTTTGTCTTGATGAAAAACAATATAGCCTATGGGTGTGTGTGTGTGTGCGCGCGTCAATATATTATAGTATTTATTTTATACAATATTTATGTATGATCATTTAAAAGTACTTATTATATCTGGATATTGTGTCTATTTTAGACGCCAACTATCCTTTCTGTTTTCCTTTTCAGTTGCATCCTTAGTTTTTTTTTAACTTTTAAAGCTTTGGATCAATCATTAATTCTCATTACAGGTCGAAGTGTAGCACGTTTTATCAGCTGGCTGAAGTTATTCACCGGCAGACCAGCAGAAAACTTTCATATAGTTGGGTTCAGCCTAGGAGCTCATCATGCAGGCATCACTGGAAGATATGTCGACGGTGGAGTCGCCTACATCACTGGTAAGTAATATTTAAATAATCACAAAATGGCTTCTACAAAGGCAGGCCCAAGGAATGACGGCTTGATATTGTCACAAAGAAAAGATCTTCCTGCCAGGCATGATATTCGCGGGGAACCGCGGCTTCGACGGTGCATTGTTGGAGTTTTATACCTAATGCAACCATAACTCTAATATCGAGATGTAGAATACTCTTAGCGCCATCTCATGGGCTTCGAGTGAACTATAACTTAACTCCTCAATGTCGTCTAGAATGTTGCAATCTTCTTTTAAATATCCTATTTCTATACCTAAGCTACTTATATTGTCTTATTGCATGATCAGTAGCGGCGTTAGGGTAGGGCGCGGTTGGGCGACCGCCCAGGGCGCCAGATACAAAGGGGCGACAGGGGGCGTTTTTGAGCAAGGGGGGTCACAGGTAGTAATAAATAAAAAAATTACGGCTGGTTAATGGCGGCACCTCGCAACGAAGGGAGGAGGGGGTGCATACAAATTAGAGTCTAGTTCTTATTTGTATACACCCCCTCCTCCCTTCGTTTACAATGGGGCGGCAAATTTGAAGACTCCTATATCGTGAGTCGTTGAGTGAATTGTAGTTTGGGGGGGGGGGGGGGGGGGGGTAAATCTCGCCCAGATAACGTAATGAAAAATGTGACCAGAAATTAAATGTTTTGTTTTTCCTTAAAAGGGTTGTATTGTACCTACTATTCGAACAATCGGTAGTCAGCACGATGTCATCTTTCCAAGGTAAGATAACTTATAAATTAACATAGTTTACAATTTAAAAAATCCAATTTTCGTGTGATGATATTCGTGCCGGGCTGACACGCTAGAGTAAAATTTTTCTATGCTGACACGTCTTGTACCAGAATTTGTTACATTGTCACTTTGATCACTATCTCTTTTGCTCTTGTGAGGGTGACAGTTATTATTTTTCGCACTCGGCTATAATGGTTTATTTACGCGAAAAATACCTAAGTCTACACTCACACCACATAGCCAATAAGACATATTACGCAAAACTCGGCGCACATGGAGGCACTGTACGTACAGTAAACAATCTACTGTCATTATGTATTTATTGCACGCCTCATAAGCAAAGCGCATGAGGTAGTGCTCTACTCTCGCCTTACAAAAATCAAGTGATTTTTTTAACTAAATGTGTCCCTATTTATTTTCTATCGCACTTGTACAATAATATTTACACATAAATGTCAAGGAAAAACACTAGTTTCAACACTTATGACATTTTTAAAAGACATTTTGCCTTTTAAATAAATAAAAACAATGTTTAAAAAAATCATTTTGTGGACGTCCGTGTGTCTGTATATATGGAAACTGGCGTGGTCACGATAACTCCCGAAAAACTTATCTGATCAAGTCCATTTTTTTATACGCTTCAGTATTATCCAAAACTAAGTCCTTTCGAAGATTACGGTCTAATTCAATGTAGTTTAATCGTAATTTCAATTTAATTGTGAAAAATGAGATTATGAGGCGTGCACTTTAGGATTTTCCAAACTTATTTAACTTTATTACAAACGTAATAGCCGGACTTAAAGCTATAGGCTTTATCTACCAGTCAACCCACTGGTGATGTTATTCTACATCTCATATTTTTTGCAACAAATAATTATTATAAAAGAATTCAATTTTAATAGTTTTATTATTATTTATTCATTCAAAACCTGCCTTGTGGTGTTATGGCTTCATACGGCCATTGAAATACCTATATAATTTTTTTGTGACTTTGTCTGAGTCACAAAAAAAATCCGAAAATTTCGTCGTGAATGGTAATGACGATGTAAACATGGTAATGACCGCACGTCCTATGGTAATGATAACAGATAATGGTGAGAATATTAATAATCCTATATTACATCATTACTATTTGACTGTTATCATTACCATAGGACGTGCAATCATTACCATTTTTAAATCGTCATTACCATTCACTCGGATTCACCCCCATTGTCAAACGTTTGTTTACGGTCTGCGCTAATGCTGCTCTCTGGCAGCAGAACATTAATAACTCCAGATTTTTATTTTGTCCTTTTGAATGTCCCGTTTGTTATTCGTTCTTATCTGAATTACAGCCTTAGACCCAGCCGCGGGCTGGGGAAACAACGAACACCGCTTCGACGCTGACGACGGCCTCTACACCGAAATAATTTACACTAACGCTGGACAGTTGGGTATCGCCCATGTTGGGAACCTGGGCCATGTTAACTTCTACCCTAATGGTGGGTTTAACATGCCTGGGTGCAATTTTAACATCGGTTGCAATCACTTCAGGTACCTACGTCGTTGACTGTTTATAAGGCGGGTTTGACAGCTGTACAGGAGATCCGTACGGGCTCCAGAACCCGTACAATGCCACCCGATCATTAGTACTGAATACTCGTTTCAGAGCACGGGCGCTTCCCGTACGGGTCGCCCGTATCACGGCCGAACCATACGGATCTCCCATACAGATGGGAAACCTAAGTCTTTTTTTGGCCATAAACGAACGTAAATATCATTTGAAGACCTAGAAGACTCTATCTGACTTTCCAGAGCATATTTCTACCTGGCAGAAGCGATCGTTTCTGGCGGGTTCACGGGCACTGAATGCGCGACCCGCGAGGATGCTGTAGCCGGGTCCTGCGACCTGCCTGGCAGGCTGCAGATGGGAGCTCGACTGCCAAACATTGGGTAAGAAGCTATAATCTAGTGACAAGAATAGAGTTAGGTGTCTATGATGGTTTGGCCATGTAGAAAGAAGAGACAATTAGAGATTAACAAAAAATATTCATAAGACAAATTTGAATGGAAGAGCAGGCAGGACAGGGTCGGTCTCGGAAACATTCTGATACCAGATTGCAGACGTTCTGAAGAAACGAGAGGTTGGAACGTCTGCAATCTGGTTACCCGTTACCGAAGGGCATGTATGAAGAGATTGATGAATGTAGCGAAAGAGGTCTGTCAGGTGAAGTGTATATCCATAGCCGTGTCCATAGTATCTGCCTATCCCTGTGGAAAACAGGCGTAAGAGTATTTAGTAGACATTATGAAATTTCGACTTATCAACTGGATTTCGCCGATTCCCTAATCAGCTTTTGAGATCTGTGCGTGAAGAGAAAGTAGCTGGTATATGCTAAGTTTTTTCTTTGCTGACCAGCATGGATGTTGTATAGATACAGTAAGAGAAATGATTCGAAGATACCTTATTTTAGACAAGAAAGAGCATTTAAACATATGTATTTTCAATTTCAGAGTTACAGGCACGTACTTCTTGAGAACAAACGCTGCTCCACCATTCTCCATTTACTGAAGCCGCTTCACTAATCGCAATCGTCCAGCTAAGCCTTAAGGAAGCTTGGAATGTCTGACACCATTGTTGGGCACCACATGAAAAACAAACAACTTATCGGAGTTAATAAACATGCATTCTATTTTATCCTGATGATTTTTGATGCTAAAATTATACTGTTAAGGTGAAGATATAGGCAAATGGCCTTGACGTGTGATATAAATTGTTAACTTGTGAATATGGTAATAATTTCCATATTGCTCTTCGTCATGCACTAGATAGCCCTTTAAATTATTTTATGCTACTAACTATTATTGTTGAACTTCAAGGTCATTTGCCTATAACTTCACCTTAACTCTTTCACCGCGAGACTTTATATCAGTTGTGCTCCCAGCGCGAGGAATTATAAATATCTATAGTTTTTGGTCGGATAAATCCGACGCTTGCAAAATGGGCACTAAAATGTTTGTCGGATTAATCCGACGTTCGCGGTTAAAGAGTTAAGTGTTTTGTAAAGACAGATATTTACATTACATAGATCTCGTTGGATATTTATAAAGTTTTTCCTAAGTTGAATATTATTTTTTAATTTGTAGATCAATAAACGACGGAGATACAGAGCATTCAAATTTGGCATGACGTCACGGCTAAGTACGATACGATATTTACATAACGATGTCGTCACAAGCCCCCACTCTGGAACTTAGATGCTCCGTATCCTTGTAAATTTTTACTTTTTTGATAAACTGAAAAATTACCATAATTTTTGGATAATCTAATAAATACGAGAACCTCGAGACGAGCAGAGCGGGCGGCGACGCGCCAGGCAGCGCTCATTGCTGGGACAGCGACATCGTCGGGTCGTCGTTCCTGACACTCGCCCTGAAGATGATCGTCTAAAGAAATCGATCGAAACCTGGTCGACCTTTTTCGACTATATTTCGTGGGTCAATCGTTTTTAATTAATTAATTATGAAGTTATCTCATGTTACTTTTAATAGAATAATCTAAGAGACGGACTAATTAGAATAAAATAATACTTTCCTGACCCTGTCATCATCCCTATTGTTAGTTCACTTAGCTTCAACAAGAAAAAATAATTGTCTAGATTATAAAAGAAGTCAAAGACAATTCCCAAATCTACAATTTCTCCGTAAGCTGGTCAGAATAATAAAGTCCCAATGGAGCTCGTTACATGAACCCGTCTCCCTAAATCTCTAACTTAAAAAAATAGGGAGGATAATCCCAGATATTCCTAGGTTAGATAAAAGTAACTACTGCATCTTACTAAAAAAAACCTTTACAAAATATAAGTTTGTTTTTTTGTACAGTCAACGGGAGGGTAAATTAATCGGTTGTAAAACTTTCGCACAAATGCGTTCCCAACCAATGAAGTTGACGTCAAGCACCTGCTTGACCAGCTACCTAGCTGGTCGTAAAACTTTAGCCAATTTTTTTCTTCTCCGTTTTGTCTAAGGTATTTGGCATCTGAGATAAGGGATTGTTCTGAGTTTGGCATCCTTGCGTGACCATTGGCATGCATTTTATATTTGGAGAAGAAAAAGCGGGAAGCGCACCCCGGGCTCCAAAGCAGCACAGCTAAAGAAGCAACCGGGAACGCGCTATGATGAAGAAGGGCAAGGCAATCCTGGATGGATTCAATGGAAAACAATGGAAAACTTCTTACTCTCAAATATAATCAAGTAAACTCAACTTCATTGAAAATATTCCAACGGACATAACAAAATAATTTGGCATTCAGCTGCGGTGTCCGTTTTTAATTTGGCCAATTCATCTAAATGATTCGTTTTGTAGGCTTTACAATAAATGGGATTCATCAATCCTATTCAAATAACTTGCAAATTACGTGTTGGACAGTGGAACGTAATCCTTTCAGACAATTATGGTCATTGTTCTTTGATTTTTGGCTGTCGATTTTGTTTTATTCTGCTCGTTTCTTTTGAAGTTAGAGTTAATTTAATGAAACTTAGCGAGAATCGACATGCCAAAGAGTCGTATACACAGATCTGTATATCTATACTAATATTATAAAGCGGAAGAGTTTGTTTGTTTGTTTAAACGCGCTAATCTCAGGAACTAATGGTCCGATTTGAAAAATTCTTTTTTTGTTGGGTAGTCCATTTATAGAGGAAGGCTTTAGGCTATATAACATTCCGACAACCACGCGAACGAAGTCGCGGGCACAGCTAGTACTAGATAAATAAAATCTTTCAATTAGTATGGGAACCTTGAGTGCCAATTTTGAACTGTCAAATGTAATGTCAGTGGTGACATTTAGTGATGAGAACATTCTGTTCGCGCTAAATCGATTCAAAGACACCGACCAAGTGAATGAAAACGAATTAAAATTCGATTTTCTGTCGATTAAAATCACGATTATTAGAACCTTCTCGCCGTTTGCCCCTCTGTATGTATGTGCACTTAGAACTACGCAATGGATTTTAATGCGATTTACATTCAGAGATAGAGACAAATTAAAAAAGTTTGGAAAATCCAAAAGTGCACGCCTAATGGCGGTCACTCAATTTTCACAAAAAAAAAACAGAACTTGAATATTGCATATTTATCGGTGTATTATGAACAAAATAAAAAAATTACTTTTAAATCTTCGCGCCATTGCCCACACAGAAAAGGAAGGTACTGCGCATGTATTGTCAATATCAAGAAGAAAAGAAAAATGAAAAGATTAACATTGTATCCAGAAAAAGAATGGAAATTAAGAATGGCTAAAAGGCAGATGCTAAACGCCATAAAAAAATAAAAAATTGTCAAAAAAATAAAACTTAAGCGTATGAAAAAAGAAGGATTCGATTTGTTAAGTTTTTCGGGCGTTATCGTGACCACGCCAGTTTCCATAAATCCCGACACACGGACGTCCACGAAATAATTTTCTAAAGCACTTGTTTTATTATTTTAAAGAACAAAATGTCCTTTAAAAATATCATAACTGTTGAAACTAGTGTTTTTTCTTGACATTTGTGTGTAAATATTATTCTACAAGTACGATAAGAAATAAATACCGACAATTTTATTTCGAAAAATCACTTGATTTTTGTAAGGCGAGAGTAGAGCACTACCTCAACGCTCCGCTTATGAGGCGTGCAATAGTTCAGGGGCAGTTACATATTTTGTCGCTGTGCTGTGCCTTATGCCGGTTGACTGGTAAATTACGTATCACGTATCATACTTATTGACATCATAAATCATGATTACTATGTAACGTCAAAAATATAACAAGTGCGCTGGCTTTTCGCTTTTTGGCACGCGCCAAAGGGTACCAAAGGTACCGCCGCCGCTTTATTGGCTCGTTTTCTGTAACCGCTTAAAATCGCGAGCAGCACGGGTGTCCTCACTTCTTGTTTTTATTGGATAATTTGGTCAACTTTGAAGCACCTATTTTTTTTACAGGCTGACTTTTAAACAACCAGCCAAATTTTTGGAGCAAGTCCAGTCCATGATACTGAACTACTTTCCATAAAAACAATTAACAAAAAACTAAAATAAAATTTTGCCTTTTCATACAAATCAGCGCTCAGTCAAACGGATTTTCTATAGGACGAAAAATTTTCATGGATTTTTAAAAACTTTTTTTTATACAAAGTAGTTCAGTATCATGGACTGAACTTGCTGCAAAAATTTGGCTGGTGGTTTAAAAGTCAGCCTGTATACATATATTTGGAACGAAAATCGAGTACTGAGTGCACTGAGTGTACAAAATTAATGAAGAAAGTACAGTGCTAGATTTTTTCAATAGAGGTATAACTACGTGAGTACTGGTTCTTATTCTGTGGTATAACCTTAAACTTTTGAGCAAAATGGGGGTATAAGTTTCAGCAATTACTTGCATTCCCTTCGTCCTAGGAGGTCTGGGAATCTGATGTCTACGTGTTCGTCTTGTGAAGGCGTAGTTTAATTGGTATAGTTAAGTTATGAAATACTCTGTCTTCTGAGATTTTGTGAATTTTTAAGAACCTAAATCCGAATCCGAATCTAAATCTCGAAACCGAGACGCATCGCTCGCCCGGTCAATAAATGTTATTTTTACAAACATATTACAAACACACTTACGCCAAAATATCTCAAAGCAAACATTAGGTACCTCTCAAACCAATGTTTCCCTAATCGAATTAGAGTCATAACATAACACTGTACAACACTATCGTTAAAATAACGCTTCATTTGAACGACTAATGACAAGTGTATGACAACGAATGAATGAGAAAGTATCTAATCGTGTTATTTTCATTGCGTGTTTAAATACTAGGCCATCAAATTTTGTTACTTATGTAAGCAATGGATTATGAATATGCGATATTCACTCAGTCAGCAGTTTTCAGTATAAAAGTTAAAAAAAACATGAAATAATAGATTTTAAAATAAATTGAATACTATTTAATAAGAAATTTACTTACGGATAAAAGAAAACTTTTTCTTAACGTCCTCCAACATTTGTTGACGTGTTTCTGCAGCTCAAAACTGCACAAATAGGCATTTTTCTGCAGAGCGTTTTAGGTTAGGTGTAATAAGCTGTCATACACGGACTAAAGAAGACAATTTTGAATGAAGTCGATTTTACTTTAGTTGGACACGCAAGTACATTCATAGGCTGTGTCTATCTTGATCCATGGACTGTGGTCGTATACCTTAGCTTGCGACGCTTAAGCCGGATTAAGTCTTGACTAACTAAATGAATACAATACATCGAAATAATAATTCTCTAGAATCGTAAATAATCCCGAAAAATCATTCCACGCGATATGTACCGCGGCTGGCGGGGCTTAAAATATGAACAGCGCGGCGCGACAGTTCGCCGTGACACTCGAGTCGTGCAGTTGCGTCGCAAGAAGTTTCCTTTGAGAATATTGCTATGTTTTTGCGATAATCGATTCATTAAAAATGCCGTCATGTGCCGTGAAATGGTGTAGAAGCCATACAGTGTAACGTAGTACACATTATTAGTTAACATAAAATTATTATAATTTCTATTGTTTACAATTTTAAACAAATTAACTTAAAACAAAACTAAAATCAAAATTAAATAAATGAAAATATATAATACCTAAACCTAATTACAATTAAAATAATAATAAACTTATATTTACATTAATACAAATAACTTTTCAACACTATTTACAGCAGAAGTTGGTCAACGCCAGAACGGCTAATACTGCATTAGTGTCTGCAACATGCCGCTTTTTTATGTAGGCAGTTTAACTTTATTTCTTTTGTCGCGATGCAGCTGATCGGTCATTATTGGTATCGCTTCCTTACTACGAGCGAGACACGTTATATGTTCTCATCTCAGAACTACAATTGCGATTTGAATTGTAAAAGTGAAAGTTTTGCACTGAATATAATCTAACAATCTACGAGTAGTCTAACTAAGGTGCTTAACACCTTACTAGGTACCTAAGTGCTATTCAAACCCGAAATTCGGTAAGCGGCGAACTGATATTTAATTTTAGTATCCTTTAGGTAGGTAACCTATCTAGATAAATTTTAAATTGAATTTTGTCAATTTGGATAAGTAGTGTTTCTAGTAATATTTCATTAGAAACAACATTAAATCGAGTATAGAAACTCATAGATTTTTCTCCTGGGTGTGGCTATCTTCTGCCACCGCCCGGTATTAAAAATAAATTTATTCTAGAATATTTTCCTCTAAATTGTTATTTTTTGAGAACAAGTAGTACTAGTTAGGTTTCTATTGTAAACTCTGTTCATAATGATGTCCAGCAGCCACAGTCATTGCACTAAGTAAAAGTAGGTACGTCCTCACCATCACCTCATATCGTCATCATCACCTCTCGTGGCAAAATGGCTGGCCTTCATTATATAAGGCATTTCTCTTACAATGGAAATCACTTCCAGGGTTCCAGATTCAGACTACAGAATACCCGTACGGACATACTACCTTTGGCACCTGATACCTGCCTACTTGAGCACTGGACACAGCCACAACATCAGGCCACCGTCAACTCAACTACCCAGCACTGGATCCCAGGACAGTACCTCTTGACTTGGAGAACAGAATAACCGGCATAGTAGGGCCCTTATAAATCCACCCCTGAATTAAATTATTTTTTAAATAAATTATATTTGTTGAGTTTGTGTTGCTTATTTTATTTAGCTCTTTACGCGCAACGCTTCAACAGACATGAAAATTAGTTATTGAAAAAAAGTAACACGTAAACAAGGTTATTTATTTTAGCGTAGCGTACTTCATTATGTACCGCGTTGTTCCTCACCGCTCGTTGCGTTGACTGCCCCACCCGACCGACGACGACGCGTGAGCTTGTCGCGACCAATCGCATGCATCTTTGTCTATGTGTGCGTTCGAGTGTTTCGTTGTAATTACTGTTAGTTTGTTTGCGTACATAGAATCGAAGCGGTGAATGTAGGAGCGTTAGATCTCTAGAGAATTATACCTCGATTATACAATATAAAAAAAATATTAATCAATTATAGGTGCTCACTTTAATTAGTAGTAGATGGTAGTAGGTATATTTTTTATATGTAATTTAAGTAATTTATTTATGACAAAATTAACAATGTAATTAAAATTATCATTGTTAATTTTGTCATAAATAAATTCTGTACCAACATATATTAGGTATATTTAATTTCTATGTTTTCTCTTTACTCCCAGATCAGCACGGAAGAAAGACAGTTCTTAATATCTACTTACGAGTACATATTGACACAATAATCAATTTTTTTTTTAATAACCTGTTTCGTCCCTCTACCTGGCAAAGGTATCTCCCATTTCCCTCTATGCGTCCCTGTCCACTGCCATTGCCGACCAACCACGTTGAAATGCGTGAAGGTCGTCGTGCCATCTCATTCTCGACCTTCCCCTGCAAAATATTGGTGGATGATAGGGCGGGGGGGTAAAGAAAGCATGCCGGTTTACCGTCCCAGGACCGTCATCGCTGGAGTAACGTGGTGTTGGCGGACTGGAGCGAGCTGCAAGTTGTCGACAACTGGCGAGAGTTAGCACAGGACCGAGAGCTGGCGTGCTCTTTGGCGGAACCCTTAAAGGATCACTTCTGCTTCTGTCTGTCCGTCCGTCTATCACAGCCAATTTGCTCCGAATCTACTGGACCGAATCAGGTAAAATTTCGTAGAATGTTGTAATCCTATGACCCAAACACATATGTGCAAAGTAAATAATTATTTTTTTTAAAATAAGGGTCATTTTCGGGGAACAAATTAGGAAATTAAAAAAAAAAAATTTGCAAACCTTACTGTGTTATATATCAAATGAAAGGGCTCGTTATGAGGATCTCAAATATATTTTTGTTATTATTGTAAAATTAATAGTTTTGATTTTATTCATGAGAGAAGACGAAAATTGACCATTCCCCCCCCCCCCCCCTGATCTCCGAAACTACTGAGCCTAAAATTTTGAAAAAATACAACATATAGTGCATTGCTTGTAGATTACAGGAAAACCTATAAGAATTCAATCAATTATACGGAACCCTCTCGACGCGAGTTTAACTCGCACTTGGCCGGTTTATTTTTAGTATCCACTGCAGGAGCATGACCCTATCTGTACCACCAGAGCTATACTTGGCCAGAGCAGCCAGAGGACTTGTCCTACACTCTCCACGCTGGCCAGACGTCAACACCGGGCGTGGTCCGCTCTAGGATGGGTGACCACAAGTGACATAACAATTCCTCGTCGTTGTTCCCAGCTGTCACCATTGTTTGGTAGTCGTCAAGCTATGTCAGATGCCTTTAAGCTGGGACCTATCTGAACTGGGTTTTATAGATAGATAAATAATCATCTTATCTATCTAAAAATAATGTTGTACCGCGCAGGCTTCGGTTTTCACCTAGGCCTACGCCATACATGAAGAGATGTTGATGTTGTATGATGTTATGGAAACACAAGACCACGTTACGTCGAAACTGGTTTATTGTTGATGAGATACATGTTGCAGAGTAGGGTGTGACGGGTCCTCTCTCGATCGCTGCTCGATAGCGTCTCATTCAATACTTATTCATTGATGTAAAATGTTATGTTAAAACAGCTGACACGCGTCCTACATAGTATTCAGCCGCGTGACGCCGAAATATGCGAGCACGTGTAAGCCGTTGGTCCCGGCTGTCATCATTGTATGGCAGTCGTCAAGCTATGTCATATGCCTTTACGCAGCTTGAAAAATCTGACACCAGTGTTGGCCACTTACACACACGCTAAACAACAACATGCGAGCATGGCTCGTACAAATGTATAAATAATGATAAGTGATATATACTTATCCTGTTCATTATTATGATGATGATCCATTAAATAAAGAAATTGAGTGACTTTGCAGCTTCAAAAATCTGACATCAGTGTTGGCCACTTACACACACGAAAAACAATAAAAATCGAAGAATTCTTGAAAATACTTTTAGTAAGTATATTCCAATAATATCCATCAAGTGGCTTCAATTTCAGGTCAAAATTGAAAACGCCTTCAGCAGACATCAAATCTTCCTTTAACAATCCCTAGAAATCCAGCTTTCTGCACACAAAACTGGTAAAATCCGGATATATCCGGACGGACATACCTAATCCTTCGTCCGGGTAACCGGATCCACTTAGAATAATCTATCGTTTAGAGAAACGCCTGGAAATAAGGCCGGGTACATACATAGCGAGTAATCTTTTTAACGAGGGTATTAATAGCTAACAATAGTGTCAAATTTTTTGAGATGCCCTACGACATCTGACGTAGCTAGCAGTGACATCTAGTGACAATAGTTATTATTTCACACTAGTGCACTGAGTTTTTGGGAGGAAGTCAACGGGTTCAGAGATGAACAAAAAATATTTATAAGGCAAGTGTGAAAGGAAGAGCGGGACAGACTTCAATTAGGGTCGGCTCTCCACGTCATTCTCCGCCAAACTGTTCGGTTTTGGGTCGTCGTAGCATTTATTGGGCTTTCTTTGTATCATTGTTGATAACGGACATCCAAGTTTGTAGGGGTCGTCCTGGCTTTCTAGGACCAGTATCTATGTTTAGCACTTTTCTGGTCATGTGATTTTCAGGCCTTCTCATGACGTGTCCATACCACCTAAGACTGCAGATTGCAGACGTTCTAAAAAATGGAGAGGTAAGAAGTATCCGTAACTGAAGGGCATGTATGAAGAGGTTGATGAGTGTAGATGAAGCGAAAGAGGTCTGTCAGGATCGTAGCAAGTGAAGGTCCATAGTCTCTGCCTAGCCCTGTGGGAAACAGGCGTGATAGTATGTATGTATGTAAGTCGACGGGTTCAGTTGGGGTTAACTTTAATTTATTTTTTAAATTAATTCTAGTGGACTTTATAATGAGAAATTATTGTGGTTTGGTGTTATAAATGTTCAAACTCATGAACAATATGTTAAATAGTTAAAGTGGACAGTCATAGTACGGCTGTAGTTATATTTGTTAAGCGGACTGGGGTGGGGCGTCTTTAGGCATCCGCCACTCAATCGGTTGAAAAGTAGTGGACTCGTATAGGTTTGTCGCTAGAGTCTCCCTTGAAGCAACCAAAGGGCCTTCACCACCCTTTGATAAAAAAACGAAATCTAAAGATAAGCTCCAAAGGACTCCGTATCCAGGGCCTTAAAATAATTCTTTAAAAAAATATGGAAAATATTACTATACTATATGTTACGTACGGGTAATTCGCGTGAAAAATCAGCTACTGGATGTCATGTTTCGACCTCATCTGGAGGTCGTCATCAGGGCGAATGTGACGCGCGACGCACAAATTTTTGGGGCATATTCAGACCCTGCTGCAAAAATTATGTGGTTATATAAGAAGCCACCCGGTTCACTTAACTATCTTGGGTTGCTGAGTCTGTACCCAGCCTTATAACAGCAGTAGAGCTGAGAATTCTCGGTAATATCTGGGAATTCCGGCGGTAATTTAGGTAATAAATTGTTCCTTATTGCCTTTACTTGCGGCTGCGTCCATCTGTCTTCTTTGGATGCTGAATTGTTGTGTAATTACACTTTGAGAGTCACTATTGACGGAGTTATTTACTTGATGAGTTATTTACAGGATAAAGTAAGAAGATGTTGTTCATAGAGAGTGGTAACAAGTTTTATCAACAATTCTAACTAGCTTTCGCCCGCGGCTTCGCTCGCGTATCCCACGGGAACATTACTTTTTTCCGGGATGAAAGATACCCTATGTCCTTCTCAGTACTCCTAACTATGTGTATGCGAATTTTCAAGAAGATTGGTTCTGTAGATAAAGCGTGAAGAGGTAACAAACAAACAAATATACAAACTCACTTTCGCACTTATAATATTAGTTAGGATTAGGATTTCATTATTGTACCTACTTTAAAATGCTTAATCGTCATGATTATGAACAGATTAATTTTACATCATTGTAATATTAATTTATTAATATGTATGTATACTTACGAGTACATACTTATATCTACTTATAGTAATTATATAAATTGGTGTGGTTCCGGGTTAGAATAGGAAATGGGAACGCAATTGTAGCACGAGATGTTTGTGCAGTCCTTTAGTCGCCTCTTACATCCACAGGAAGAGATGGAGTGGATCTCTTCCTGTGGATGTAAGAGGCGACTGAAGGACTGCACAAACATCTCGTGCTACAATTGCGTTCCCAAGGAGGGTTGACGTCGGGCAGGCGGCCGGCTGTTCCGGCTATTTCTTCTCCATTTTGCGAGGTCTTTGTCATCTTTGGGTGACCATTGACATGCATGTTATATTTGGAAAAGAAAATGCGGAAAAGCGCACTCCAGGCTCCGAAGCAGCATAACTGAGGATGCAACCGGGAACGCGCTTAGACGAAGAAGAAGATTAGTAATTATATAAAATAACGCCGTCTCTTATACCTTACATTATATAACGTTTAACAAAATATACTGAAACTATTTTAAGGGTGAATTCAGTCCATGATACTGAAAAACTTTCCCCAAGGAACATTTATCGAAATATGAAAAATAATAAATAAATACCTGCCTACCCCTGTGGGAAACAGGCGTGATAGTATGTATGTATGAAAATATTTTTTGGCTTTCCATACTAACTCGGATCAGCTGATCGGTCGACTTATATGGGAGGGCAAAAATTATTTTTTTATATTTCGATATATGTTCCTTGGGGAAAGTTGTTCAGTATCATGGACTGAATCCACCCATAAAATAGTTTTAGTATATTTTTTTAGACCCTGTATATTGTCCTTACAATACAATTACTTACAATTTTCCTAAAGGTTGACAGGGAGAGAATGCTTTAGAATTAAGTCTACCTATTGTAGCTTTGGGGCTTTGGGCTCAATAAAGTTTAAAATAAATAAATACTATGTCATTTCAGTCAGTAAAATAATGTTTTTAATATTGTATTGTATTGCATTCGATTGTATTGCATTAAACGCCGAAAACACCAGCTCTATCATCCGACAGACAATAACTCATTTATTATTATCATGAGATTTTCGTGTTTATGCTTTCAGCCCAATACAATATCATCATCATTAGATATTTTTAGTCTCCACTGCAGGAGCACGACCCTCTCTGTACTACCATAGCCATGTATTAGCCAGAGCAGTCAGAGGATTTGGCCTACTCTCTTTTCACGCTGGCCAGACGGATTGGAGCGGTCTCAATGATGTTTATAAGCTTTGTCTAGCTTGTGTTTTCTAAGTCGCCTTATATTATACGTCATCCACGGAAAGACATTAAGTGGTCCTATTCTACTCTGCCGGGAACCACACAGCGTAATACTATATAATGGTTGGTATAGTATATAAAAATAGTTTCAAACTGGCAATTTAATAAATTACACACTATTTACATAATAAGTACAACAAACAGAGCATTTACTTTTCTAAGATAACAACCATACCTAAAAATAATTGTAACTTTGAGTTGCAACCTTTTTATTTTGTATAAGTAGCATAAACTTTTTATATAAAATAAAAAGAAATAAATCTAAAATGACACTGACAAACATAATTTCCAATCCACCAAATCACCACCACCATGAGAATTCAAAAATAAAATTCTGAAACATGAAATAATTAATTCTACCCATCAATCATGTGAAATTCTTTATACAAAAATGTAACATAATTAATACAAATTCAAACCTTTTACATACAAATTGTTTCGAATCACCAAAATGGGTAAACTGCCGTATATGTACCCCACGGACTCCGAGGAAGAAGACACGTCCAGCTCGATGGAAACCATGAAAAAGAAGAAGAAATTCTCGTAAGTATTTAGAACAGCTTTATTTTATTATTTATAAAGTACAAACGGCTTCGTTAGATTCCTGGAGGTTTTCCGGGAAGTCAAGAGGTTCGGTTGGGATTTTCTTTAAATTATTTGCAAGTTGATTTTTTGTGGACTTTATAATATGAAATTGGTGTTGTTTGGTGTTGTAAATGCTCATACTCATGAACAATGTGTGCATTAGTTAAAGTGGACAGTTATAGTACGGCTGTAGTGATATTTGTTTTGCAAAAAGACGCCCGTCTTCGGGCGTCGTCCGCCACTCAATCGACTGTGAAAACCAGTGGACTCGTATAGATTTGTCGCCAGAAGCTCCCTTGAAGCAATCAAAGGCCTACGCCAACCTTTGATTATAACTTGTTAGGTTAGGTTAGGAATAAAGAAGCAAAAAAACTATAATAAAGATAGGCTCTAAAGGACTTGTATCCAGGACCGTAAAATTATTTAAAGAAAAAAGTTAGATTCCTGTCTTTTGAGTGAGTGAGACTGAGTATATAAAAAAAAAAAAAGAAAATGGTGGATTTTTGGCGCCAATTTTTTATTCAAAACGAGGTCAAAAACTATTTTTCATTTTTCGATACAGGTATTATGTTCCTTGGGAAAAGTTGTTTAGTATCATGGACCGAATTCAGCCATAAAATAGTCTGACGCCCTCCAATACTCGCAACCATCTGTGTGATTTCTTCCAGCATTTTAAAGTACTCAGCCAATAACGTGAAGAAGAAAAGCAAGAACAGCAAGTCCGACCCTGACTATTCTGAAATTCGGAATGTCAGCAGCCACCGAGTCCGCTACAAGCTGCCCGGCATCCTGAAGAACAGCAATAATTATAGAGAGAAGGAGAGAGACTGTAAGTACTAAGTAGATAAAAAAACCGCTGAACTCGCGACATTGTTACCGTAACCACCTTGTTCAAGTTTTTACTTCTGTCGGCACTCCCGGAGTGCCACCAGGCCTGTGTCACTCCCCGTTTAGGTATCGAAAATATACCTACATTATTACTAAGAGCGCGGCGGCCCCTCCAAGTGGTAAATTTATTTATACGAATCGTTTGTCCAGAGTAATAAGAATGAAATTGGCCTGCAATGGATGTCTAGGTATCTAAACGAAAAGGTGCTGAGTTCTGACGAGTGCTTATCTTATCTTATCTTGCATTGGGGTCCACGATGGGAAGCACGTCGAACCTTTGGGTTATATTGTACTTACCCCCTTGCCTTACTCACCCGCCTCGGGATTTCTGAAGAAGGACTGCATAAGCTTCAGAATATCACCTGGTGCGTAGTGCCTGTAGTCCTCTAGCTTAGGATATGCTGATCCGAAGAGGTCCATGCGCTTACCAGCCATCGAGTCGCAGCTACACATGATGTGTCTCATTGTCTCCTCTGAATCCTCACATGCCCGACATTTTGGGCTATCAACAAGTCTCATTTTAAAGAGATGACTGCGATTGTGGTAGTGTCCAGTCAATGCTCCCAATAGAGTTCTTGCCTGTTTTCTGTTAAATTTATTTAACCGTTTGTACCACTTGGCAAAATTCTCGCCGAGTGTCTCTTTGGAGTGGGTGTGTCCACATATATCACTCCATTCAGCCTTGTGTCTCATGCTGACATAGGCGTTTATGGCATTAGTAACCATTCCATATGATAGTCCTAAAAGGGTTCGGGGCCTATAGGCGTGTTACTTGACCCTTCCCTTGCCAGCTCATCAGCTTTCTCGTTTCCCTCGATGCCAACATGACCCGGCACCCAGACCAGCACCAGTTTGTTGTGCCTGCCCAGCTGATTTAGGGCACGCACTCCATCCCAGACCAGTCTGGAGCTGATCCTGCTGGAACTAAGGGCCGCGAGGGTTGCCTGGCTGTCTGTCAGAATATAGATTTGGCGGTTCTTTAGGCCTCCTTCTAAATTCATGTTAGCACATACAGTTACCGCATATGTTTCTGCTTGAAAAACGGTAGCATACTGCCCCATGCTCTGATACAGTTGTTTGTCCTTTGAAAAGATGCCCGCTCCTGTTCCATGGTTGGTCTTCGAGCCATCCGTGTACCAGGTCAAGCAATCTCGATTTGAAGGTCGAAGCTCTTCTTTCCATTCCTCCCTTGTAGGAACATATATCTTATAATTTCTCTTGAAGTTGTACACAGGGAGCATCTTATCGCTTCCCATGTCCAACATCCTTTCGAGCTCATGCGTCGTCTCCATTCGCGTATGCCTTGTCCTTGGTGCGTGCCTGTTCCACAGACCAGCTGTAGTTAGCCTGTAGAGTGCTTTACAGGCTTCGCCTTGCACGTATAGATATAGTGGTGGCAGTCCAAGGATGATTTCCATGGATGCGGTCGGTGTTGTAGAGAACGCCCCAGCTATTGCACAGCATGCCAATCGCTGGAACTTTCTGAGGTCATTTCTACAAGTTACCTGTCTTACCTTGGGCCACCACACGAGTGCCCCGTAGGTCAAAATTGGCCTTACCATCATCTCATATATATAACGTAAAATATAAGGTTTTAGGCCCCATGTTTTACCATAGGTATTCCGACACATGTTCAATACTCTAGTGGCCTTCGTTATTATATTATTAACATGTATGTTCCAAGTCAGTTCTTTATCTAACGTAACGCCTAGATATTTTACCTCCTTGGACAATTTAAGCTCCGTACCGTTCATTTTGATATTATTCAAACATGTCAGTTTCCGGAGCCTTGTAAATGGGATAATTGTTGTCTTGCTTGGGTTGATACTCAAGTGGTTCCTATTACACCATTCTTGCACCTCCCGCAAAGTTTTGTTCATTATCCCTTTTACCGTATCAGGAACTTTCCCATTTATTAAAATGGCGATGTCATCCGCATAACCGACCGCTGTGACCGGTCCTTTGTTAAGAGAAGCTATCAGAGAGTCCACAACTAAGCTCCACAGCGTCGGTGAAAGCACCCCGCCCTGTGGGCAACCTTTTGTAGTCAATGCTGATAGTTCCTCTCCTAGAAGCTCAGATGTGATTATTCTACTCTTGAGCATATTTTCTATCCATTTGCAGAGAGTGTCCGGTATACCATGTTTCGTCGCCGCCCTGCTGATGGATTCGAAAGTAGTCCGGTCAAATGCCCCCTCTATATCGAGAAAGGCCCCCAGACATAACTCCTTTTCCTCTAGTGCCTTCTCAGCCCGACTCACTACATAGTGCAGAGCTGTCTCTGTTGACTTGCCAGGCTGGTAGGCACACTGCATTCTGTGAAGCGGGTGCTTCCTCAGTGGGCCATCTTTGATGTATCTGTCCACCATTTTCTCCAATGTCTTCAGCAGAAACGACTGAAGACTAATAGCTCTATAGGCCTTTGGCTCGTCATATGTCGCCTTTCCAGGCTTTGGAATGAACGTCACCTTTACTAATCTCCATGACTTGGGAATATGTCCAAAAGCAATACAGGCTCTGAAAAGTCTGCAGAGATGTGGACTAAGTACAGAGATTCCTTTCTGCAAGAATATTGGATAGATGCCGTCAGGCCCTGGGGCCTTGTATGGTTGCAAGGTACCCACGGCCCATTTTAATTTCTCGTCATCTATCACCTTCTTGGCCACTTCCCAGTCTCTCCTGAAGGTTCTAGCCCCCCAAGATTCCACCTTGTTGAGATCCTGCTGATCAATAGTTGTTTCCATGCAACCTGGAAAGTGAGTTTTATACATCACCCTTAATGTCTCTACGCCAGATTTGCGCACCATTTTCATTCTTAACAGATGACAATGGATCCGCCTTAGTGACAGCCATTGCTTTAGCTAGTCTCATTCCTTCAGGTAGAGAACTGATAGAGTCGCAATGTCCTCTCCAGGCACCCTTCTTTGCCTTTCTCACCATTTTGCTATAATCGGTGAGGGCCTTGTGATAGTCACTAAAGTCCTTTTTGGCTTTAGCTACATTAAAGAGCGTTCTTGTCTCCCTTCGCATTCTTTCCAATGCCGGAGTCCACCAAGGATCTTTTTGTGCCCTCGGTTTACGCAGTGGACAATTGTCCACCCATGCATTTCTAATGCCGTCCACAATACGTTGAGCCTCCAGTTCCAGGTCAACTATAGAGTTAAGCTTGGATCCCGGAGTCCCTAGTTCGGCCTTCAATGATTCTTTATATGACACCCAGTTCGTGTGTCTTGGGTTCCTTTTTGGTACAGTTTGTGATTTTAAAATATTCTCACTCCTGTACCTAAAGCATATGTACCTGCGATCAGACAATGTTATCTCATCCGACACATGCCAGTCGTGAATTTTACCAGATGCCTTCCTACAGGCCATTGTTATATCAATTACCTCCTTTCTCGTAGCTGTTACGAAAGTCGGTTTGTTACCTTTGTTGCAAAGAAATAGAGGTGAACTTACCAAGTATTCGGCTAATTTAATCCCTCTATCATTCGTGTCTGTGCTACCCCACATCACGTTATGGGAATTAGCATCGCACCCTATGATAAGTTCCAGCTTTCTCTCCTCCGCATGCCGCACAAGTACGGTGAGCTCGGGTGAAACCGGTTCCTTTTCTTCATACGGCAGATAGACTGCAGCTACAACTACAGACTGACCTGCCCCTTGTTGGACCTTGACGGCTGTCAGGTCCCTGTAACATAGAGAAATCAAAGGCATGGCATTTATACCCTCTCTGATATAAATGCATGTCCTTGTGTCATTAGTAGTACAGTAGGAATAAATCCGACTCGTTAACCTACCGAAGCCTTTTATTTGGCCTTTATATATATACGGTTCCTGAATAAGAGCTATATCATACTTGTTCAGCCGCAGTTGTCGTGCAAAGACAGCTACGGCTGCCTTACAGTGGTGTAGATTAATTTGTACACACCTTAGTACCGCCATATTGACGTCTACATTATTGTCGGTCACCCGACGGTCCATCAGCGTCCAGGGACGCATCCATCTCGTATAACCCTTCGAGGTCCAGCGGTCCCTCCGAGGTGGCAGGAGACAAAGTCAACTGCTCAGCAGCATCCGTCAACGTCGATAAGGACGACGGTGGTCTCGCCGGTGGCCTGGTGATCACCAGGCTAGGCCGTGGGGACGTTGCTCGTGGTCGTATCAGACCCTTCTTGCGTAGGTCCAGCGGTGGTCGAGTGGTAGTCACCCCACCTCCTCCGGGCGCAACCTCCGGTATCACCAGAGCAGTAGGAGGTTGCATTTCATGCTCCCTCACAATCTGCTCCTCCGGACGCGGAGGCTGCTCCCGTGGAAGTTGAGACGCATCCCGCCCATTTCCCCCTTGCCGACATCCATCTCGCCCCTTGCCAGAGGTACTCGGCCCCTCAGCGGTCGTGGCTGTGGAGTCCTCAATTACCTTAAAGACATCCATGCTCATCCCGCTGTAGAGCCTGTACCCCCAGGACTTGATGAAGTCAGCAGAGACGAGGGCTTAATTAAACAATATTGCTAAACACATTGAGTAGATATTTCTTTGCTGAGTGAGACTTCTGTACGGAGTATTAATATCCTATTCTGTGGTGCCACTGTTTTTTTTTTTTGGTTCGCAAACTGCTAGTAGCAATATTAACAAATTAAAATTACATATAAAATGTAGAACTTTCTAAGAGCGAACTCAGAATGCTTACAAAATATATTGGCTATTCAATTATTAACTGTTTAAAAATACACTATATTCCCAGTTACATATATGCCTAGATAAATGCAATTTTTTTGAAATTGCCGCCGACATGTCGTTTCAAAAAAAATCCAGACTACGTGGAACACTTGATTGGCGACTTTTTAGCATCGGTGTTCCAATTTCTCTGGCCCTAAGCCCATCAAGGCCTAGGCTTTGAAAGAGGAGTAAAAAATAATGTCTTTTAGCATCGCCATTTTGTAACTCATTATATAAAACATTATCCCATTCGCGGTTGCTTTCATTGTAGGTGCTTATCTCTCAATTTGCCGTTTTTAATTCTTTTATTTTGGAAACTGGATAATAAGTAGCTAATTCTCGTTCTTCATCCTTATCTAAGTACCAACAAATTTCGTCTTATCTATCAAATTTACACTTACTCCTATCTTAATGAAAAATATATTTGTTGTTCTTTTATTTACTGGAATAACAATAATAAATAATATAAAACCGGCCAAGTGCGAGTTAAACTCGCGTGGAGAGGTTTCCGTACAATTGATTGAATTATTATAGATTTTCCTGTAATCTACAAGCAATGAACTATTGTATTTTTTTCAAAATTTTTGGCTCAGTAGTTTCGGAGATCAGGGGGGAAAGGTAATTTTTCGTCTTCTTTCATGAATAAAATCAAAAATATTTATTTTAGAATTATAACAAAAATATATTTGAGATCTTCATAACTAGCCCTTTCATTTGATATATGACACAGTAACGTTTGCAAAACCTTTTTTTCAATTTCCTACTTTGTCCCCCAAAAATTACGCTTATTTTAAAAAAATATTTATTTACTTTGCACATGTGTGTTTGGGTCATAGGAATGCATCATCCTACCAAATTTCACCTGATTCGGTCCAGGAGATTCGGAGAAAATTGACTGTGACAGACGGACGGACAGACAGACATACGAGTGATCCTATCCTATAAGGGTTCCGTTTTTTAATTTTTTGTACGAAACCCTAAAAACGGACCGGGGTGACAGGACCCGTGAATCCAAAAGAGATACAAATAAATAATAAAGAAGGGACAAATCACACGGATTGAACTAGCCCCAAACTAAGTTTAAACTTGTTTTATGGGATACTATATTTTATAATAAATACATAAACACTGACGACCCAGGACAATTTGAATAAACGGGCAAGTGCGAGTCGGACTCGTACATGAAGGGTTCCGTACCAACGTACAATGTTTTAAAACGCTAAAGAAACTCGTTTCTTGTATGACGACCCCCTTTAATTTTTAACTTTATTTTATTTTTAGTATTTGTTGTTATTGTGGTCATAGTAATACATAATTGCTGAAAATTTAAAGTATCTAGTTAATGCCATTATAAAGATCAAGTTAAAAACGCTGAAAAAAACACGTTTCTTGTGTGTCGACCCCCTTTAATTTTTAACTTTTTTTTATTTTTTGTATTTGTTGTTATAGCGGCCACAGTAATACATAATCGGTGAAAATTTTAAGTGTCTAGCTATTACGGTTCAAGAGACAGAGCCCTGTGACAGACCGACAGAGACAGACGGACAGACGGACAGACGGACAGACGGACAGACGGACAGACGGACAGACGGACGGACGGACGGACGGACGGACGGACGGACGGACGGACGGACGGACGGACGGACGGACGGACGGACGGACGGACGGACGGACGGACGGACGGACGGACGGACGGACGGACGGACGGACGGACGGACGGACGGACGGACGGACGGACGGACGGACGGACGGACAGACGGACGGACGGACGGACAGACGGACAGACGGCTTAAATTCTGTTTGTAATACTTGAACGATCAGTTTCATTATTGCCTGAGGTATGCGAGCGGCGAGACGGGGGCAGAGCAGCCGCAACACATGAGATAGAATATCATGGGTCGTGCTTTATCTCGAGATGTCAAGGCTGTCGTTTTCAAAGTGGCCGAATATTTTAGGAAAGAAAAGCAGACAAAGATTTGTAGTTTCTAATATAAAATGATTGTTTTAATTCTCGAAACGTTTAATTTTTCCAATAATTACACATTAATTTTACTTACATTGGTTTTTTTTATTTGTGATTACCTAAAAATCGTATTGAACCAAAGAATTTGATACAATATGTATACAGTGACAAAATATTGTACTTCGATATCTTAAGATCTATCCGACAGTATGAATCTCTTATGAGTCCGTGATCTTTCCTGCCTGCACCCCTGCCTCCCCGCGCATACCTCAGGCGCGGTACTGGAGTTATGGTCAGACTATAGCTAACTTGATTTTAAAAGCAAAACCTTACTCTTTTTCCAGCATCCGAAGATGATGACGATGTGGTGGACTACTCGAAGATGTGGGTGTCCCGAGACAGGTGCCTCGTGGGGCGGGTGCCACCAGGGTCCAAGCCAGGCCGCGGCGGAGGTGTCGCCATATTAGTGAGGAAAAATATCAGCGTGAGTACTTAATCTTAGAAATAGAAAATCTTTAGGTATTTGGCTTCTATCATATTATATTCTATAGATGCACAGTCCAGTGGTCAAGGCGTTTGCCTTGTGATCCGTTGATTCCTGGGTTCCGAACGCCATCTAGCGTTTGTTACCTATCCTAGAAATGGTTCTGATCTACCCTTTGGGTTGCGGAGGTCAGACTGCAATTGCTCTGTATAAAAACCAGTAACCTCGTCAAAGGTTAGGTAGTGGACGGGCTCTGAAGCGTTACCGCTGAGGATGCAACCGGGAATAGGTAGGCGTAAGGCGAAAATAAAATTTTACGAGTACACCCGTGCAACACGAATATGTAGGTCCAATGTACAGAATTTAGTTTGGGCTATTAACCCCTAGATCCTACAGCGCCCTGGGGGAAATTCCTTGTCGCCGATAGCATAGCCATAGCACAATCAGTTATATTCGTGACGAGTCTTGACCCAACGCGGGAATAGAATACCTTTTTAGGGTTCCGTAGTCCACAAGGAACCCTTATAGTTTCGTCATGTCCGTCCGTCCGTCTGTCTGTCCGTCCGGGCTCGTACTCCCCCGCTACTGCACCGATTGTCACGAAAATTGGTGGAGGGATAGATATTGAAGTTCCAAAAGATGGTTTTTAAAATTATGAAAAAATTTTTTTTTTAGTTTCCCATACAACGAAAAGTGAATTTAAAAAATTAAATTGGACTAACCCCAGCGTGTGGGGTATCGTTGAAAAGGTCTTTTAAAATGCAACAAAACTGCTTCGAAACTATGTAGATCAAACCCCCCAGTCTTGAGATAATCTAATACAAAGTTAAAATTTGAGGTGTCCCCCCAACGTAACTTTTGAAATATTACTAAAATAATTCTGAAAAAAAAAGTGGTATACTCGTATACCTCAAAGTATGTAGTTTCATTTAAAACTATAGCGGTCTCGGTATCATAGATAGTTATTTTTAATACGTCATAAATCGTAAACCGCAATTTACCTTTAGAACTTTTATATTATGTTACTTGCTGCTACTAACTCGCCGTTATTTATTACGTCATAAATCGTAAACCGCAATTTACCTTTAGAACTTTTATATTATGTTACTTGCTGCTACTAACTCGCCCATGAAGGGTTCCCCTTCATGGGCGAGTCCGACTCGCACTTGGCCGCTTCTTTATTATTATATACAACGTAGAAGGGACGTATACCCGTAATAAATTGAACTACGGGCTATATAACCGGTACTAAATCACTAAACTATATCTAATGAAATTAAAATAAAAGTCAAAAGTCCATAAAAAATTCGACATTCCCGTACAAATCGACGGGCGCGGCCGCACACTTTTGTATTGAAATGCCGAATTTTTTTTTGTTCTTTGCCTGTTATTTTAATTTCATCTTAACTTCCTAACTAATATTATAAATGCGAAAGTGAGTTTGTATATTTGATTTTTTGTTTGTTTGTTTGTTACCTCTTCACGCTTTATCTACTGAACCAATCTTTTTGAATATTCGCATACACATAGTTAGGAGTACTGAGAAGGACATAGGGTACCTTTCATCCCGGAAAAATGTAATGTTGCCGTGGGATACGCGAGCGAAGCCGCGGAAGCTAGTTATACTATAATTATCTAGTATATACCATGGTTAGATATATTACGGGCTTGATACAAATTTTTGTGAAAGTCTTCTGCTCCATTCCACCGACATATAAAATGACGACACCCCTAGGGATTCCTCAATAATATTGAGTGCCAAACACCTGTCCAATGCCCATTCAGATTCTTAACCCCCATCAATATCGCAATCGCCGGTCAATGAGACCCTCACGTGCGAACATGGAATTTTCAGCGCGCGCGAATCGCCGCCGATGCGGTAATGGGGCCTTCGGGGACTGTAGAACTAGGAAGTAGGAATACTAGGAGTAGGAGAATTTTATGAGGCTTAAGGTTAGGCTACATGTGATACCTCTGCTGCTATCCTGGAGAATGCGGCTGCATCGCTGATTCTGCGGCGAACCCGCTCTCTTTCTCGCTCTAGCAAATGACGGTTCTGAGCGACAGAAAAGGGAAAGTGCTGTTCCGTGCAGACAGATGTCTCTCAACCCGTAGGTAATCCCGACTGAACTCTATCCCGGCATTCCCGACTGTCAGTTGGACTACAGCATGTAATCGATTAACTATGGATCGATTGAATCTTATAGACCGACAGATGACTAGACCGAATTACAACATCCCGCCATGCAGAAAACCGACAAAGCACAATAACGACAAACGGGCTAAAAGAAAAGCTGGTGTTTAGTAAAAAAAAAATAGTTTATGAGTCTACCACTAAACATCTCCCTTAGGGGCCTTTTCTAAGCCGATTCTAAGCTGATGCAAAGAGAATAGAGCTATTTTTGCTTGAAGAACAGCTGAATAGACGGATACTCAGATGTTATTCAGCTTAGTATTTAGCTTATGCTCTGGATGACTGCTCTTACTCAATCATTATTCAACACGTCTGTGTGACTTGGGCAAATATCGTATTGTAATCTATATGTTAAGAGTTCTATGTATTTAATTTCTCATCATTTTTTAGGGTTCCGTGCCCAAAGGGTGCAAACGGGACCCTATTACTGTGACTCCGCTGTCTGTCCGTCTGTTCGTCTGTTCGTCTCTCCGTCTGTGTGTCTGTCCGTCTGTCACAGGGCTCTTTCTCTTGAACCGTAATAGCTAGATACTTGAAATTTTCACCGATTATGTATTACTGTGGCGGCTATAACAACAAATAGCTACTTACTAAAAGTAAAAAATAGTTAAAAATTAAAGGGGGTCGTCATACAAGAAACGTGTTTATTCAGCGTTTTTAACTCGATATTTATAATGGCATAAAATTTTCACCAATTATGTATTACTATGACCACAATAACAACAAATACTAAAAATAAAATAAAGGTAAAAACTAAAGGGGGTCGTCATTTAAGAAACGTGTTTCTTCAGCGTTTTAAAACATTGTACGGTGGTACGGAACCCTTCATGTACGAGTCCGACTCGCACTTGCCCGTTTATTTCTATTTAAATGAGGTTGCCTGGAAGAAATTGCTTAGCGATAAGGCCGCCTTTTGCGCATTTCCTAGTTTTTAAGATAATTATGTCCTGTTTTTTACTTTTGTGCAATAAAGGGTATTGTATTGTATTTTTAAGCAAGCAAACAAACAAACATTTATATGACGCGAACAAAAATTCAAGTCGTTTTCTCACATCCTTGTTCAGACTTTACACCAGTACAGCGTAGTTTAGAACTGATATAATATATTTCCCGGAAAGCCTCCCCGGAGAGCGACTCCGCTGTAAAGGATGTAGGGCCCGGCCCGGGTTCGATTCCCGGGCGTGACTTACAGATATTGTGGAAACAATAACTGCTGTCGACACCTTGGGTGGAATTTATAGTTATGGTTCATAATGCTTCATACTTCTTTCGTTTACTTTTTTCATTATTTCATTTTCAGTATCAGGTCTTTTTTAGTCTCCACTGAATGACCTTGACCCTCTCTGTACTACCAGAGCCATATATTAGCCAGAGTAGTCAGAGGATTTGGCCTACACTCTCTACGCTGGCCAGACTGGTTGGAGAGGACTCTTTGATGTTTATAAGCTTTGTTTAGCTTGTGTAAGTCGCCTTCTACGACATCCACGGGAAGACTTGGAGTGGTACTATTCTATTCTGCCGGGAACACACGGCTGATTGGTTTACTTTTACTCGAATTTTACTTCACTGTGACTATGTTGATGCAGATCGAAATGCTATGCTATGTAATTATGCTTAATATGTAGGTATGTTTGTTTTTCGTGTATGTGAGTGGCGAACACTCGTGTCAGATATATCAAGCTGCCTTAAGGCATCTGACGACTGCCATACTAATATAAAAGCTGGGGGACCAACGACTTAACGTGCCGGAGCACAGAGGAGCTCGAGAAAACTCTTTGCCACTTTTGATCACCCATCCAAGTGCGGACCACGCCTGAGGCTGCTTAACTTGCGAAAGCGCTAGCGATGCGTTCTTCTAACAGGCCACCAAGCTCCTTGGTAATAAATATGTATTCAAAAGATTCATCTTCTTCTAGCCGTGTGGTTCCCGGCAGAGAAGAATAGGATCGCTCGAAGTTAGACTAGACTAGACGCTAGAAGGCGACTTAGGAAACACAAGCTAAACAAAGCTTATAAACATCAATTAGACCTCTCCAATCCGTCTGGCCAGCGTAAAGAGTGTAGGCCAAATCCTCTGACTGCTCAGGCTAATATATGGCTCTGGTAGTACAAGAGAGTTGTGCTCCTGCAGTGGAGACTAAAAAAGACCTGATAATGAAAAAAGTAACCAAAGAAATATAAACCATAAGTCCAAAAACATCAATTAGACCTCTCCAATCCGTCTGGCCAGCGTAAAGAGTGTAGGCCAAATCCTCTGACTGCTCTGGCTAATATATGGCTCTGGTAGTACAAGAGAGTTGTGCTCCTGCAGTGGAGACTAAAAAAGACCTGATAATGAAAAAAGTAACCAAAGAAATATGAACCATAAGTCCAAATTCCACCCAAGGTGTCGACAGCAGTTATTGTTTTCACAATATGTATAAGTCACGCCCGGGAATCGAACCCGGGCCCATCATCCTTCACAGCGGAGTCACTCTCCTGGCCAGCGTGAAGAGTGTAGGCCAAATCCTCTGTCTGCTCTGGCCAAGTATGGCTTTAGTAGTACAGAGAGGGTCGTGCTCTTGCAGTGAAGACTAGAAAAGACCTAATGCAGAAGAAGATTCATCTTCTTCTTCTGTTTTCAGGGTGTGCAACCCCAGCAGAGCTCCAGCAGTACGAAGCGGCGAAAGAAGAGTAAACTATCCCGGAAACAATCTTATTAGGCAATGTTGGCGACTCAAGAAGAAAGGTACGTTATTGCATGGTCGAACAAGTACAAGATGACTGACAACTGACTGAATGCCTCCGTGGTCCAGTGGTCAAGGCGTTTGCCTTGTGATCCGGAGGTCGTGGGTTCAAATCCCATTGGGAAGCATACTTTGTGAAAAGTAGTTTCCAGTCTGGTTAGGATATGCAGGCTTGAATCACCTAATTATCCGGAAAGAAAGATGATTCCGTGCGTTGGAAGGCACGAGGGGGAGGGGGGATGGGGGGGGCTCCGGCTCTCTCACTCACCAAACGAAGCATAGAAGCGGTGAAGCTACTACTCAGACGTCGATTTTCTGTAAGAGTGTGGTACTTCCCCGGACGAGCCGGCCCATTCTACTACTAACTGTGTTTTGCCGGTAGCGTGGCTCTACCACAACTAACCTAACCTAACTTTTGGGTCGCGACCCCCTGGGGGTTTGCGAAGCCTTTAAGGGGTAAGGTAATCTTTACACATTTTTCAATTAAAATTCCCTTTCACAGATTCGTCGCATGATTTATCTTCGATTGAACATTTCGAATGCAGCAAAATTAACATTACCGGTTAAATTACTATTGAAAACTATTATTTTCGTGGTCGTAATTATGGACAATACTATAAATGGGTCAGTGTCAATTGATTTGTGTGGTGTACTGACAGTAACAGTGCAATATTTAATATTCTGTTGATGGAACAATAATAAATTAAATGAAAAATTTAATATTTGTTTTGTTTTATCCCCTTTGGCGTATTGGTAACCACGGTCGGTAGTCCCCCACTCGGAGGTTCTGGCTTCGATCCTCGGCCAGGGCAGGTTGGAAAATAGTCTTTTTCAAATTGTCCTGGGTCTTGGGCGTTCATCTTTATACAGGATGATTTTTACCCTCTGAGCTATATTCTATACGCTAAATAAATAAAACATGTTCTCTTACAATTACCTTGATTCAAAATAAAAAAAGATAAAAGCCCTCAAAGTTGTACGGCAATTTCCCAATCGCAGCGATACCGACCGCCGTATGATCGTTCGCCCCTCGCCCCAAGCGCCGCCGGCGGAAAGAGTGCGGGGCAGTCATACGGAGGAATCGAGCGATAGCGAGGTCATTGACAATAATTCATAAAAAGTATTGAAACGTTTGCAGAGACAGAGCCATACTTAGCCAGAGAAGTCAGAGCATTTATCCTACACTCTCCAGCTGACCAGGACCCTATTACTGGGACTTCGGTTGCTCCGTGGACTCCGACTGTCACAGGGCTCTATCGCTCAAACCGTACCTAAATAGCGAGATACTTAAAATTTTCACTGATTATTTATAACTATGGCCGCTAAAACAACAAATACCTAGGTACCTACTAAAAATAAAACAAAGTCAAAATTCAAAAGGGGGTCGTCATACAAGAAACGTGTTTTTTTTCCAGCGCTTTAAAACATTGTACAGAACCCTTTATGTACGAGTTCGACTTGCACTTGACCGGTTTTTAATCCAGAAAATACCCACACACACAACACTTGGAATAAATACCAATTATGTATATAGAATTATAATTGTACTATCTTGTGTAATTATTCCTGCCACAAGAGATAAAGGTACTGGAGTTCAAATTGAATTCGCCGCCGAGCACCACTGAGACATAGATACCTGTCGGCAAGCTGATAATTATTCAAACAGCTAAGCCCACGATAATCCTGCATCCGTCCCTGTCACATCGATGTAAACGGCAAGAACTAACCTACGCATTGTCCTTAAAAACTAGTGTTAAAATTGTAAAAAGCGACATTTGTTCGTCACCACATGACACTATTAATAACCCTCGATAAGCACAGCACTACAGAGCACCTAAAACACTGCTATTATAGTAAGTCATTAACAGTTCCACCAAGTTCGAACAGATGGCGTTTTCCCGCTCACTATATAAGAACGAAATTCATTGTCTGAGACCTCTCAGACGCACCATTGCTTCTTTCCTGTACAAACTGCTACCAAATACAAGCCTGCCTCCAGTGCCACCACACCACTGGACTACTCATTTTCTCGCCAACTTGTTTTTAAGGTTCCGTACCCAAAGGGTACACTATTAGACTATTACGAAGACTCCACTGTCCATTAATTCGTCTGTCTGTCTGTCACCAGGCTGTATCTCTAGAACCCATCACGGTTATCAAGCTAGACAGTTAAACTTTTCACAGATGATGTATTTCTATTGCTGCTATAACAACAAATAATAAAAACAGTATAAAATAAATATTTAAGCGGGGCTCCCATACAACAAACGTGATTTTTTGCCGTATTTTGCTCGATATTTATAACGGCAACAGGTAGACGATTGAAATATTTACAGAATATTCAGTTGCATATTACGTTTGGTACGGAACCCTTCGTGCGCGAGTCCGACTTGCACTTGGACGGGTTTTTTATCAACCTACCCTTGAACAGGTTCTACCAGAGATACTCGTAGCATGCTAAAATACAATTTTCTGACGAGCACCACTTAGTCATATCTGTCTTCACAAACTGCTAAGCCCACGATAATCCTGCATTTGACCCTTTTGGTTCGAAAAAAATATTTTGTGCGAACATAATTTCTTCTAGTAATTGTACGTAATGCAAGTATTAAGGAACATTTCCCATTTGTCTTCAGACCACAGTTTAATTAACTTCTTTATAACTTTGTCTATCAAATACAAATGGTATTATCGTAAAT
Organism: Acrobasis repandana; assembly: GCA_963576875.1. Lineage (NCBI taxonomy): Eukaryota > Metazoa > Arthropoda > Insecta > Lepidoptera > Pyralidae > Acrobasis > Acrobasis repandana. Next base: position 11,182,449 of record OY756238.1, read on the forward strand.
GGTAAAAAAAGTAAATGGTATTATTTGAAAGCGGATATTCTCAAGTCGTAGAACTCGCAGCTGCTCTACTAGTAAACCTCTGGGTTAGTACCAGTAGCGGCGTTAGGGTAGGGCGCGGTTGGGCGACCGCCCAGGGCGCCAGATACAAAGGGGCGACAGGGGTCGTTTTTGGGCAAAGGGGGGTCACAGGTAATCTATATAAATAAAAATGAATTGTTGTTCGTTAGTCTGCTTAAAACTCGAGAACGGCTGAACCGATTTAGCTAATTTTGGTCTTGAAATATTCATGAAAGTCCAGGGAAGGTTTAAACGGTGAGAAATTATGGAAAAGGGAACGGGAAAGGGCGAAACGAAGTTCGCCGGGTCAGCTAGTAATAAATATATAAATAGCGTCTGGTTAATGACGGCAACTCCTAGACTCTTATTTGTATGCACCCCCCCTCTTTTCGTTTAAAATGGGGCGGCAAATTTGAAGAATCCTATATCGTACTTGCACCTCTCCCCCCCCCGTCGGCAGAAATAAATCCTATAAGATTGAAGCCTAAGTCAGTCTGAATTGCAGTTTGGGGGAGGGGGGGAAATCTCGCCAGGGGCGCTGGTAAAGCTAAAACTGGCGCTGGTTAGTACCTACTTAAATATAGATTATCGATAGATAAAATCTTTATTCATCTATTCTTTCTTTATCATATAAACCTATTAATTCTGTCATAGACCTAGAATCTTCAATGGATTCTGTACCTACTTCTATAGGATTACTTAATAAACTAAATATTATTTACCTATCTAGGTACATGTGGCTAGATGTCATTTCTTTGCAAATAACTCGATGTCCCGCTGTTACCCCGGATCATCCCGGTGCTCCCGTGGGAAATATGGTGCATATAAAAATAAATGTCACGATTTGACGAGTTGTTCTGTGAATGTTGCATAGAAATGCTATTTTAATGCGTTCATCAGTTCAATTTGTTATGCCCGGTTGCGGCCCAGTGGCAGATTTACCAACAGGCTGAGTATTCTGGGGCGGCAGATTTTTGGGGGGCAGAAAAGTCCTCATTTTTCCGCTTCTTTTTCTTTTCTTCCATGCTGGTCTGGAAGAAAAGCAAAAATCTAGATTGTACCAGCTGCTTTTCTTCCCGCGCATATTGTAAAAGCCTATCGAGGAAATGGGCGAAAAAAATTTTATGATGTTAATAGGCGATGCGACTAGCAACAAACTATTTTGATTCCCTGCCGCTATCACGATAAGCGTGGCCTTTGGGTCTTAATAGGCTCTGCCTACCCTACTAGGGATAAAGACGTGATAATGTATCTGTATTTTCCTCACTTCTTTATCTCTTCTTCATCTTAACGCGTTCCCGGTTGCATCCTCAGCTGTGCTGCTTCGGAGCCCGGGGTGCGCTTTGCCGCTTTTTCTTCTCCAAAAATAACATGCATGTCAAGGGTCACCCAAGGATGCCAAAGACCTTGCGAAGTGTAGGTGAAATAGCCGGAATATATTAAATGATTTGGCTGTAGATTTACGACCGGCCGCCTGCCTGACGTCAATCCTCTTTGGGAATGTATTTGTGCGAAAAGTTTTACAACCGGCCGCCGCCCGACGTTAACCCTTTTCGGGAAATTGTAGCACGAGATGTTTGTGCTCAGTCCTTTAGTCGCCTCTTACGACATCCACAGGAAGAGATGGAGTGGTCCTATTCTACCCGGAACCACACGGGGGACTTCTCCTCTTCATAATCGTTATAAAATTGGAATTGGGACTTTAATTAAAGGCGCAGATTCCTGTTTCTGTCAAATCAATCTATATTCAAATCAATCCACAAAATCCATAACACCCAACAGCGCCTACCAGATAGAACGTAACTTTTGATCCGGATTACCCTGGTTCAATTAACCACCGAACGAGGGAGTAACTCGCTAAAGTTTAGGTATTACATCAAATTGGAACTTGCGTACTGGACGCAGGATCGATAAACCAGCGACAAAGTTTATATCGCGCTATGGAGTCGCACCCACTCGCTCTCTATAGATAAAAAAAAAACGGAAGAGGCCGCCCTAGGACCAACGACCTTGTAACAAGACTGGAAATCAGCAGGAAAAAGACGAGCCCAAAAATCTGCTGCATTAGTGTGCGTGAATATGCATGTGTTGTCCGCCGCACAGGGGATTGAAAGTAATGTTTTCCATAGACCACGTGTTGTCTGCACCATGTCTACACGTTGTCTATGGAACCTAAACATAACTTCGAATCAGTTTCATTTTTTTGGTTGTTTCAATATGAGTTTCTGCTGCGAATACTGTTAATAGGCGGCGGTTAGCAACCCATCACTTTTTATATTCCTTTTTCCACCTTCTCGCCCCCCATCACGCTAATAGTAGTATTTGGGTTTTGCGGCCCTGGGCTCTGTTTGCTTAGAGCGGCAAGACGCAAAATGCTCTGTTTGCCCCATTAGGGATAAAGACGTGATATTGTATTAATATCACCACGATGGCACAGAATACAGTAAGAGTATACAGAACGGAATCTCCTTTGGTACGCGCAATATGCGTCGCCGTTCCCCGTCCCCGCACCTGCTGCCCTGCAGTGTGTGTTCGCCCGCTCTCGCCCTGAGACAAGGCGAGAACGGAGTGGAGGTGCGGTGCGGGGAACGGGGACGCATATTGCGCGTACCTTAGGAGATTCCGTTCTGTATACTCTTACTGTATTCTGTGATGATGGGCAGGGTAGTTGGTGATCGCATAGTTGATGGTATAATGTCTGTGTGCAGAGAACACTGCTGTCGGTTCCTCTGTTATCTTAACCTCCCTTAGTCGCCTCTTACGACACCCGTGGGAAAGGGAAGGGGTGGTGACAAATCGTATTATACTCAGTTGTTGAGGTAGTGAGTAGGTATTTAAAAAGTCAATGAACATTTAAATAACATTTTATTAACTTAGAAATCTATTTACTTTATTTATTTTATAGGGTTTACATGCATCTAATGTGCATTAGTCTAATGTATGTTAAGGCCATAAATGAATTTTCCGGGGTCCAGTGCTGCCCCCATTTGAAATAAATCATTTTAAGCTTTTCTACGCATTTTTGCGGACTTTTAAAAAATGCGTAGAAAAGCTTAAAGTTCTCACTTTGAACTGTAAGCAGTAGTTCATAAAATAGCGAGGGGTTATCTAGGGCTTCCAAAGACAAAATTTTATATGATATCTCCGTTTGATTTGAAATTATTTATTTTAAATTGGGCAGCACTGGACCCCGGAAAATTCATGTATGGCCTTAAAATGTTTTGTAGACTGTCAGCGTGCCGACACAAAGGCGGCACCGGCTCCTTCAAAAACGCATACTTTGTGGCGCACCGACAGTCTGCAAATCATGCGAACGAACTGTAAGTTTAAAATAACGTATAATAGTGTATATTAGGAAAACTATGCCGATATCACACTAACACAATATGATCTCAGTTCTTACAACGAATTCAGGACATGTTCACATCTTGCACATTTATCGCTATTTTTCAAAGCCTTATATTTCCTACATCTCAAGCACTGACTATTATCACTTTCTGACAGCTCAATTAACCAATTTCTCCCGCCATTTATAACCTCCAAATTGACATGTGACAACTCTAGAATTTCGCACAAAACACTGTCATTCACTCCATCAGTTGTATTTAAATCTTTTAGTTTATTAAACAAAGCCATATCTAACTTAATATTCGCTTTAAATTTCTTTAAATTGTCATTTTTGGCCGTTACACAAACATCTCTTTTGATATCCAAAATGGCGTCCATAGTTGAACTGTCAATCTCATTTGACGGCAATATTTGTAAGGTTTTAGTAAAATAAAAAGGTTTTTCAAATAACGGATGGTATTGCCATGCTTCTTCTACTAAATGAGGCAAAATAGGTCCTAATGCTTTACACAAAGAGATCAAAGCCGTATGAACAACAAGTTGGCCCGAAATTCTACTATTAGAGTATTTTTCTGAGCAATATAATCTATCTTTTACACAATGGCAATAACTAGATATTTTGTTTCTTGTAAAGAATAAAATTGATTGTGCTACGTGATTATATCTGAAATTATTGTAATGTTCATGGATTTGTTTGACAAAATCATGAGTTTCTTGAACCATGTATTGGTCAAAGTAGTTCAGTTGTGGTGTGCGGTCGAAATCAGTTTTCTCCATGTCTCCAAGGATTCCTAGAAGAAATTTCAGGATGTTTCTAATCCTGATAACTTCGCTTTGGCAATCGTCTAGTAGTTTCTTGCTTATTATTATTTGGGAATGCTGCGTCGCATGGCTGGCAACCCACCACCTGAAAACGAAACTTAAATAATGTTAATAAAATACAAACCTCGGTTTGTTGCACAATCGGTTAGCTACCAGAATATGGTTGCGTTACAGAATAGGGACACTGTAGAGTGTGACTGACATCGCTGATTCAGTCAGGCTGAGACCAAGTTCGGTGCAACCCGGACGAAACGTCAGCAAAAATAAATAAAAAAAAGTATGTTTTGCGTTAATTATAAAGCATTAATTTAAAAATGATGTAACGCGATGGTTAAAAAGTAGTTGAAACTCAATTTTTTTTTTGTCTGGGTGACCACTGACATGCATATTATACTACAGCCCGGGCTTCAAAGCAGCACAGCTGAGGACACAATCGGTAACGCGCTAAGATGAAGAAGCCTTAGGGTTGGGACAATTCTGTCAGCACGGAACAGTACTTTCCTATGCTACTATCCTTTTATGTCGCTCAGAAGCATCATTTGCTAGAGCGACGGAACGCTTTAGCACCGGCGATGCTGAAGCGTTCCGTCGCTCTCTCTCGCTCTAGCAAATGACTGTTCTAAGCGACAGAAAAAGATAGCAGCATAGGAAAGTGCTGTTCCGTGCTGACAGATGTGTCCGAACCCTTAACCAGCTACACCTCAGCACAATAGTAAACATTTAAAACAAACGAGTAAAGGTTTAATAGAGTATCGTTTACCTTAGTGTGTCGACGCCATACGCTGGCTGAGAGTTCCTGTCTTTGCCGCCCTGTATCACGGTGGTGGGATCGATGACGTTGCCTATGGATTTAGACATCTTGCGTTTCTTGTCATCCACCGCGAAGCCGTGCACGAATATTGACCTGAGGACAACAAAGGATCTAAATTAAAATATGTGTTTTTTTTTTTTTATGTTGTAGGGCGGCAAACGAACAAGCGATTAAACAATTTCGATCGAGTGGGATTCAACTCACGCCCCACACATATGTAGATATTGTTCCGAGCATTGTAATGCTGTCTTCTTCGACTAAGCGCGTTCCCAGTTGCATACTCAGCTGTGCTGCTTTGGAGCCCGAGGTGCGCTTTCCCGCTTTTTCTTCTCCAAATATAACATGCATGTCATGGTCACCCAAGGATGACAAAGACCTAGCGAAGTGGAGAAGAAATAGGCGGAACTGTTTAAATGATTTGGCTACAGTTTTACGACCGATCGCCTGCCTGACGTCAACCCTCTTTGGGAATGTGTTTGTGCGAAAAGTTTTACAACCGGCCGCCGCCTGACGCTAACCCTCCTTGGGTGGCAAAATTGTAGCACGAGATGATTGTGCTAAGTCCTTAGTCCTTTAGTCGCCTCTTACGACATCCACAGGAAGAGATGGAGTGGTCCTATCCTAACCCGGAACCACACGGGTGATCGAACCATTGTAATGCTGTATAAATCAATAATTTAAACAAAGCCTTCTTCACTTTAATCGGCTTTGAATTCATCTAATATGAATTAAGTTGATAACCACACTTCTAAATAGTGGATAATCAAGAAATACGTATGCTTTAAATTACGCATTTAAATTATGGGTATTTCTTAATTACCTAATTAGTAATATGTGATGAGAAAATTCGTCACGCTAGCACAATTGGGAGTGCACTCACTGTACATTATGTGAGGGGTGTGAATTCGAATTTCACTAGGGGCGAAACTTTAATAATAATATAATATATTATTATTAAAGTATATGTGGGATGTGGATTTAACGATCATTGTCCCGATAGTCGTATCGGCGAACGGTCTTATAGCGAAGAGTCTTGAAGACTCTTAAGATGTTGGTCAGTGACCAACATCTTAAGACTCTCTCGCTAGATGGCTGGATCAAGGGTCAGATTCAGAAGGCAGTACTCCTGGACACGGCACGTATTGTCAGGAGGTTTCTCTCTCTGCGGCCCTAACCGCCGGTAGCTTGGGCCTTGCCCCGCTGCCAGCGGGCAGCTAGGTTAGGTTTTTGTAAATGTTTATATTTTGTGTAGTATGTTTTATATTCTACTTTTTATAAATGTATACCAAAACCTAGCCTAAGTTTTAAATTAAATAAAGAGACTATAATATATAATAAAAAAATAATAAAACTCTACATATTTTTAATGTACATATTGTTCCGATCGTTGTTATGCTGTATAAATCAATAAATACAACAAAGGATGTTTACAGACCTAATTTCTCTTCTTTGAAAATCAAGATTAGGCACTCAGCTTGCGACATGACAAAAGCTTTTCATAGGGTCTCGCACTGGCGTCTTCAATAGAAGTTGCCAACATATGTGCTGCCTGAGGGATTCAGCGAATCGATTGCTGATTATTTGCCCGTGAGAAGCATCAAACCTGCAGCTGACGGCAGCTATCCAAACATAGCTTTGACATGAACGCCGGTGTTCCACAAGGCTTTGTTTTATCCCCAACACTGTTTCTCTTTCATATCAATGATATACATTGATGGCATTCATTGCCATGAGGATGACAGAACGAGAGATAAGTCTGATGCGGGCCTTTTGAAAACACCGTAGCTAAGATCTTAAATAAAGATTTTAATTAAAAACGAGGCGACGCTCACTGCTGAGCGGACAGCAACATCGTCAAGTCGCCGTTCCTGACACTCGCCTTGAAGATGATCGTCTAAATCGACCGAAACCTGGTCGGCCTTTTCCAATTATTTCCGTGAGTCCACCGTTTGAAATTAATTATATTAAAGTTGATCTGGTAAGCTCGAAGACACAAAGTTTACCCGTTACCAACCATGAAAACCCCATGCCCCATTTATTGTCTACGCAAGTCCAGGGAACGCCCCTAGCCATCTCCAACATTTATTTATTTATTATTGATAGGTCTATATTAGCCGTGTGGTTTCCAGCAGAGTAGAATAGAATCACTCCAAGTCTTCCCGTGGATGACGTAGAAGGCGACTAGGAAGCATAAGCTAAACAAAGCTTCAAATCAATGAAATCTCTCCAACCCGACTGGCCAGCGTGGAGAGTGTAGGCCAAATCCTATGGCTGCTCTGGCGAAGTATGACTCTGATAGTACAGAGGTCGTGCTCCTGCAGTGGAGGTACCTATGTTACCTAGTTTAGTTAATTTCTCCAACAAAATCGTCATCCTTGATGCAGAACTTTTTAGCAGCGACGAGTACTACGATTATTAATTTGCGAAGCGAATATCCGATATCGTACTTTGCTAGTGCATAGAGGTAGGCGCTGTAAACTATGACGTTCAAAAAGTAAATATAGTTTTTCTAATAATACCACCATTGACTCGTGCCATTAAAAATACGAATGTGGAAGAAATGACTTTTAAGGCCGTACCTAAATTTTCCGGGGTCCAGTGCTGCCCCATTCAAAAGAAATCATTTCAAAGAAATCGGAGACATCATTTAAAATTTTGCTACTACTAAGTTCTAGTTTTCTTTGAAATGATTTATTTTAAATGGGGGCAGCACTGGACCCCGGAAAATTCAGGCCTTATGGGATCCGTCTAGCTAGCAAGCTTCGATATTAAAAGTAGGATTATTTATTAATTACTAATTATTATTTTTTGATATTATATTTGGGACTGGGTGGGTCACGTTTGCCGCATGATGCCCGAAAGACGGGCCCACAAACAACAGCATGGGTCCCTACAGACGGAAAGAGGTCCAGATGGAGTGGTTCTATTCTAGGCCGGAAGCCACACAGCATGAATGCAAGGACCGCGAGTAGAATACTATACTACTTATTAAACAGTATAGTAGAAATTACCGTTGCCATAGCCGCCACATCAGTCGCGCGTCAGCATTCACGTAAGGCGCACGTGCGTCTCGATTAGTCAGTCATTCGCGCTGGCAATTCACCAAAAAATGCTGTAACTTCTCATTTCCTAATAGAAAACTAAACAGAATCGCTCTTTTGGAACTATGTGATTGTGATCTAATAGCTGTGATAATATTGTGTTATTAATTAGTGTTTAAAAAAAATAAAATGGGTGTTATGAGCAAATGTGTTGTGGTATTCAAGAAATATCCTCTAATAAGAGGCATGGCATCGTACGCAATAATCTGGCCAACATCTAGTTTGATACAGCAGACCTTCGAAGGAAAGAATATTGGTAAGTCAAGGAAAATATTCGAGGAAATTGCACGAACGAAATTTTCCACGTGCAACTTTTATGTTTACACTTTTTTCCTGTTGGTTTGTATCGATTGTTTGATAAGGAAGAAAATGTTTGTTATTTTTGTGTACATATAATATGTAATATCATGAAATTTTCCAATACTATATATATATATAATACCTGTATTGTATGTATGTATTATCATGGAAAGTTTTTTACATAAAATTATTACCTATTTATTTACTCTTATTAGTGTAACGTCACATTTAGCAAATTACGCAGTAATACGCTAGTTTTCAACCAGTCAAAACAGATTCTTTGTTCTAAACGTCAAAACAAATACTTTCTATGGGACTTGTATGAAAAACGCAATCGTGACGTCATAGTTTCTTGGAGTCAAATAGCGCTATTGCTCTTCGCCGTGTGGTTCCCGGCAGAGTAGAATAGGATCACTCCAAGTCTTCCCGTGGATGTGGTAGAAGGCGACTTAGATGACGATGAGACCTCTCCAACCCGTCTGGCCAGCGTGGAGAGTGTAGGCCAAATCCTTTGACTGCTCTGGCTAATATATGGCTCTGGTAGTACAGAGAGGGTCGTGCTCCTGCAGTGGACACTAATAAACGGGCAAGTGCGAGTCGCATTTGTACATGAAGGGTTCCGTACCTCCGTACAATGTTTTCAAACGCTGAAGAAACACGTTTCTTCTATGACGACCCGCTGGAATTTTTAACATTATCTTATTTTTACTATTTGTTGTTATAGTGGTCATAGTAATACGAGTACATAATCGGTGAAAAAATAAAGTATCTACTAAATGCCATTATAAAGATGAAAAAAACATGTTTCTTGTATGACGACCCCCTTTAATTTTTAACTTCTTATTTTTAGTATTTGATGTTATAGCGGCCATAGTAATACATAAGCTGTGCAAATTTCAAGTATCTAGTTAATACCATTATAAAGATCTAGTTGAAAACGCTGCAAAAATACATTTTTTGTATGACGACCCCTTTAATTTTCAACTTTTTTTATTTTCAGTATTTGTTGTTATAGCGGCACAGTAATACATAATCGGTGAAAATTTCAGGTGTCTAGCTATTACGGTTCAAGAGATAGAGCCCAGACGAACAGACAGCGGAGTCTCAGTAATAAGGTCCCGTTTGCACCCTTTGGGTACGGAACCCTAAAAATGACGTGACGATGAAATAGCGCTCTTAATATCAGTTTTTCCCATTAATAAATCTAAAATTTCGTTCAATATGGATATGACAAATGTCAGCTGACATTATTTTTGACGTGTTATTCTCTTATTATTACAAAATAATTTATTTTTACCCTGTGGACACTACCCTCTTATGATACCTACATACGACAAATTCTAACTGTTTTAACCATAAGTTATTTCATTTATACTTGTATTATTTATAATATTACATAGTTTAAAAAACAATGTACAAGAGGCCTATTGTCTTATATACGAGTGTTTGACATTAACTAAATACACCCAAAAATTAAAAGAAACTCTTAACTTTCAGAAAACTATGACTGGATGAGGTGCGCGAGGTATGGTGTCTATGGGTCTTGCTATGTGGCCCCTACATTGTACAGTTGGTTGACCATAGCCAACATCATGTGGCCGGGGACCAGCCTCAGAGTTGGACTCATTAAGGTAAATACCAAGATCTAACAGCCGTGTGATTCCCGACAGAGTAGAATAGGACCACTCCAAGTCTCCCGTAGATGTCGTAGAAGGCGACTTAGGAAACGCAAGCTAAACAAAGCTTATAAACAACAATGAGACCTCTCCAACCCGTCTGGCCAGCGTGGAGACTGCAGACCAAATTCTCTGACTGCTCTGGCTAATATATGGCTCTGGTAGTACAGAAAGAATCATGCTCCTGCAATTGAGACTAAAAAAGACCTGTTGATGAAATGGTATAGTCTCAGCGTACAGCCTTTTTTTACAGATTTCAATAAGTTTTCGAAAAATGAAAAATATTTTTACAAGCTTTTGGTCTGAAGCCTTGGTACAAAAATTTCTCGAGCTCCTCCGTGCTTCGGCAGGCACGTAAAGCCGTTGGTCCCGGTTGTCATCATTGCATGGCAATCGTAAAGCTATGTCAGATGCCTTTAGGCAGCTTGAAAAATCTGACACCAGTGTTGGCCACTTACACACACGAAAAAACAAAAAAAAACAAAATCAAGACAAATGTATTAAATAAGTCCAATTTCGATGGGGTTGCGTTGTTTTATTACAGAGTTCCTATAGCCACCTTCAGGCTCTATCATCAGTTTAGCTTCTTGTCACAATAATATTGAGGGGGACAGAGGTCATGCTCCTGCAGTGGACGATGCTAATAAACGGGAAAGTGCGAGTCGGACTCGTACATGAAGGGTTCCGTACTTCCGTACAATGTTTTAAAACGCTGAAGAAACACGCTTCTTGTATGACGACCCCCTTTAATTTTTAATTTTATCTAATTTTTTGTATTTATTGTTATAGTGGCCATAATAATTGTACCGTTTCAGTTAGTAAAACCTAGATTTAGAATCTAGGAAGATAGATGAGATAAAAGAAAGACCAGATATCGGCAAATGAGATAGGTATAATGATCAACTATTACATTACATTAGTTACAAAGATTCACAAGAACACTAGGTACAGATTAGGTAGTCAGGGTCGTGAGTTATACGCACTAGATCAGTTGAGTAGCCCTTCTAGGTAGAAGAACTACTTAGCTTCAGATGCTGCCGAAGGCGAAGAGGACGAGCGCCGGCCGCCGCGCCTTATATATGGGCATGGGCCCCCCCCCGCTGCGCCTAAGAGGGGCGGAGGAGTGCTGGAGCCCGCGCGATGTCACATAATATATAATCGGTGAAAATTTTAAGTATCTAATTAATGCCATTATAAAAATCGAGATAAAAACGCTAAAAAAACACGTTTCTTGTATGACGACCCTTTGGGTACGGAACCCTAAAACCCTGTTTTTTAGCGTTTTTAACTAGATCTTTATAATGGCATTACCTAGATACTTGAAATTTTCACAGGTTATGTATAACTATGGCCGCCATAACAACAAATACTAAAGAGAATAAAAAGTTTAAAAAAAAATAAGGGGGTCGCCATACAATAAACGTGTTTTTCTCAGCGTTTTTAACTGGATCTTTATTATTATTAACTATAGATACTTGAAATTTTCACTGGTTATGTATTACTGTGGCCGCCATAACAAAAAAAAATATGATAAAGTTAAAAATGACAGGGAGAGAAAGCTTTAGCATTAAGTCTACCTATTGTAGCTTTTGACTCAGTAAAAATTAAATAAATAAAAATTAAAGGGGGGTCGTCATAAAAAAAACGTGTTTCTTCAGCGTTTTAAAACATTGTACGGAAGTACGGAACCCTTCATGTACGAGTCCGACTCACACTTGCCCGTTTATTAGCATCGTCCACTGCAGGAGCATGACCTCTCTCTCCCCCTCAATATTATTGTGACAAGAAGCTGATCTGATGATAGAGCCGGAAGGTGGCTATAGGAAGTCTGTAATAAAACGACGGAACCCCATCGAAATTGGGCTTATTACGTTTGTCCTGATAAGTACTTAGGCCTCACAATAAAAGCTTGTAAATAAAATCAAAAAACGTATTTAAATTAAAAAAACGTTTTTCAAAAATCTTACTTAAATCTGTATTTTTTACAGATTTAAGTAAGATTTTTGAAAAACGTAGACGGTAAACGGTTGTAGAGGTTTTGGCGGGAAGTCAAGGGGTTCGGTTAGGGTTTTCTTTAAATTATTTTGCAAATTGATTTTAGTGGACTTTATAATATGAAATTGGTGTTGTTTGGTGTTATAAATGCTCATGCTCATGAACAATATGTGAAATAGTTAAAGTGGACAGTCATAGTACGGCTGTAGTGATATTTGTTTCGCGGACTGTGTGGGCGGGCGTCTTCGGGCGTCGTCCGCCACTCAGTCGGCTATGAAAACCAGTGGACTCGTATAGATTTGTCACCAGAAGCTCCCTGAAAGCAATCAAAGGCCTACACCAACCTTTGATTGTAACTTGTTAGGAAAAAAGAATTTCCCACGTTTTATTAACTTGTTCCTGGCTAAATACGCAGTAGCGTCAAGCCATTAATTAAAAAAATAAAAAAAAATAAAAAATAAAGGTTGTACGCTGAGACTGTACCATTTTATTAACAGGTCTTCTTTAGTCTCCACTGCAGGAGCACGACCCTCTCTGTACTACCAGAGCCATATATTAGCAGAGCAGTCAGAGGATTTGGCCTACGCTAGCCAGACGGGTTGGAGAGGTCTCACTGATGTTTTTAAGCTATGTTCAGCTTGTGTTTCCTAAGTCGCCTTCTACGACATCCATGGGAAGACTTGGTGTGGTCCTATTCTACTTTGCCGGGAACCACACGGCTAACTGTACATTTACTGTGTTTCTTTCTTCAACTCTTCATAATTAACGTGGTTTTTTTTTTTGCAGACGTTCGTGGAAACAATCACCTACACGCCGTTTGCGATGTGCAGTTTCTATTTCGGTATGAGTATGCTAGAGATGAAGCCTTTCCACGAGGCCGTAGCGGAAGTTAAAGCCAAGTTTTGGCCGACTTATAAAGTAAGTACTTTTATTAATACTATACATCGTGTTAATGAAAGAACGCAAAACCTCTCAGATGGTCTCTCAGCCCATGTAACTGAACAACTTTTGTTCAACAACTTTCACGAAATCCAAAAAAAAAACGGATTTTCATACAAATTGACTCGATCAGCTGTCGCTCAGAAGCGTCGCGCTTGAAAAAGAAATGACGCCTCTGAGCGACAGAAAAGGATAGCAGCATAGGAAAGTGCTGTTCCGTGCTGACAGATGAGATCCAACCCTAAATGGTTAAAAATAACGTGAGACTCAGATATTATTATATGTGATCCACAGGTAACTCCTGTAAATAGTCAGCTACTGGCTGACATGTTCCGACCTCATCCGGAGACCTTCCTCAGGGCGAATGTGCAAACGCGAGTTACCATTCGCCCAGAGGAAGGTTACCGATGATGATGAAGATGGTATTTTTCTGAGATAGCACTAGCCGCAAGTTTTCGGCACCTATTTCCAAACACATTCTAGTGAAAAACAATTGGGTATTTTGGTGGGTCAAAAATAAATTATTTGGTACTGTTAATAGAATAAAACGTCACAAAATAATGCCACTTGTCATTGATCACATCCACTTTGAACGTGATTTTAGATTTATTAATGCAGAAAAACGGATATGTATTAAGTAAGAGCGCTATTTGACTCCAAGGAACTATGCCGTCATAAATCGATATTTTATACAAATAGCATAGAAAATGGTTTTTGACGTTAAGATAAACGGGCAAGTGCGAGTCGGACTCGTACATGAAGGGTTCCGTAACAGCATACAATGTTTTAAAACGGTGAAGAAACACGTTTCTTGTCCTGCCCTGTGACAGACGGACAGACGGCGGAGTCTCAGTAATAGGGTCACGTTTGCACACTTCGGGTACGGAACCCTAAAGAAACGTATCTGATTTGACTTGATGCAAAATATCGTATTTCTTTATTCTCGTAAGTCAATAAATAACATACAAAGTGGAAGGGACATACCCGTAATAAATTTAACCACGGGCTATACTAGATCACTATGGTATAATGAATTTAAAGTAAGAGCCAAAAACCAAAAAAAAATTTGACATTTCCATACAAATCGCCAGGGCGGCCGCGCACTTTTGTATGGAAATGCCGAAATTTTTTTTTGTTCTTTGGCTGTTATTTTAATTTCATTATACTATAAGGATCTAGTATAGACCGTGGTTAAATTTATTACGGGTATGTCCCTTTCACGTTGTATAAAGAGCTAAATGGAAGAAAAATACTTATTGCACCTCAGTGATAAGCAATAGAAGTTTCTCTCATTAGCTAATGGTGAAATACAAATCGCGATTAGACTTAAGAATATAACAATGTGTAAATAGTGGGTCATTATCATAGATCGGAACCTTGGATGCTATTACTATCAAAAGTACGGATATGACCAACATTCTCGGGAATTCTCGGGAATCGGAATCGGTACCTTCTATAACAACGTTTTTCTCTGTATGATATTTCACGCAATAAAAAAATGTATATTGTCAGAAAATTGTATTTTAATTGTACGAAAAATATTTTTTAATTAGATTTTTTTTTCTATTAGGTAAGTAAGACTTGTTGGATGTGAATAGCTTCGAAAAATTTCGCTAAAAATATTTGTGTATTGTTAAAAGTAAGTATTCATTGATATATTTTAATTTAGAAAATAAAATCGGTTTCATATCTGGAGCGTTTTCATTATTTTCTGTTGGACTTTTTAAGATGACCCTATATTTATATTATTAAGTCTCTACTGTGTAAATATAAACACTGAATTAATAAATAAACGGATTTTTAAAATAAATACTATTTTACACATTTTTAATAATATTAAATATTTTTCCCGAGAATTCCCGGGATTATCGCCATATCCATCTTAGTGATATCGTCCCAAATAGCACCCAGATTCCGATCATTGGTCATTATGTTAACTGTCTCATTAGCCTAATGTTAATTTAAAAACAAAAAAAAATATTATGAAGGTGACGAACTCACCAAAGTTATTTAGCAACAAAAACGTAGGTACATATTGTATAACGTACGTCACAAGGTCGATGACGTCACCAGACGTCTGTCTGTATGACGTGAGTGTATTGAGTGGAATTTGTATCTTTTTAAATAAATGTTGAATAAGTTTCTCGAAAAACATTTTTTCGTACAAGCTTTTATTGAGAGGCTTAAGTACTTATCTGGACTCTGGACTTTGGACAGGGACATGGGAAAATCGGGTACACCAATGCCCAGCAGTGGGACAGCATAGGCAGTAGCGGCGTTAGGGTAGGGCGCGGTTGGGCGACCGGCCAGGGCGCCAGATACAAAGGGGCGACAGGGGGCGTTTTTGGGCAAGGGGGCGTCACAGGTAACAATAAATATATAAATAGCGGCTGGTTAATGGCGGCAACTCCTAGACTCTTATTGTATGCACCCCCCCCCCCCCCTCCCTTCTAAATCTACAATGGGGCGGCAAATTTGAAGAATCCTATATCGTACTTGCATCCCTCCCCCCCTCGGCAGAAATAAATCTGAAGATAAATAAGATTGAATCCTAAGTCAGACTCTGAATTGCAGTTTGGGGGGGGGGGAGGGGCGGGAAAATCTCGCCCAGGGCGCTGGTAGAGCTAAAACCGGCACTAAGCATAGAATAAGTGAAAAAACAGACGAGACACAAACAAGAGATATACCCCAGTTCAGTCCATGCTACTTAACTACTTTCTATAAAAAAAGTTATTAAAAATCGTTAAAAATTTTCGTCCGCCCATACAAAATCCGTTTGGCTGAGCGCTGATTAGTATGGGAGGACGAAACATTTTTATCGATTTTTAAAAACTTGTTTTATAGAAAGTAGTCCAGTATTATGGACTGAACTTGCTCCAAAAAATTTGCAGGTGGATAAAAAGTCAGCCTGTATACAAAAATAGAACAGGGTAGCTGGTCTATATACTCTATGTCAATGAAAGGAGTAGATAAATTGGTAATGAAATGAGAAAAACTAAATTAGCTACTTCCATTACAAGCTAATTTGCTCTCGAGTCAACACAATCTGCGCATTTCGAATTGATGAAATGAATCCATAGTGATGCTCTTATCAATTCATTATGACTGATTGTTCGGAAGACCCTACAAATCATATACGTGGGAAAACATATAACATTAGTCCTAAAGAATATAATATACAGGAAGATTTTTTCTGTTGCGTAAATATTTGTAGTAAAATGTATGTAAAAATTGGTGGATAGGAATAACGTTTGATAAGTCGCCGAAAATATTTTAAAATACGCACATTCGTCGACATATGGCCTAGTGGTCATCATATCAGGCTGTCACACCAGAGGTCGGGTTCGATCCCCGGTCAGCTCAAGATGAAAAATGATCTTTTCCAGTTTGATCTGCGTCTAGGATGTTTAGCTATAGGTATATGTATAAGTGATAAAATATTTTGTCCGTATATATTAACAAGGGAAATAGGTACCAAAGTTCTTCATCATGTCTTTACCAAATTAATATTGGACCAACATGGTAGTAAAGGCTTTCAAAACAAAAAAGAATCATCAAAATCGGTCCACAATTGGAAGATATCACGTAACATACATACAAAAACAATAAAAAATTATATTATACAGGTCGAATTGACAACTTCCTCCTTTTCTGAAGTCGGTAAAAAGTGTCTAGGTACCACGTATACTTTTAATCAGCTGATCGTAAGTTTTTCGATTTTTTTAAAGTATATTAATAAATAATTGGGCCACGTTCGGTAACATGGCCGATATCAGCTGCTTCAACTTATTATGATGGGCAAAGACGCGTTGGAAGACGCAAAAAATCATGGCTGAGGAACGTAAGAGTAGACCAGAATAATGATGTGCCTTTCCCGGGAATTAGGAAACGTTCCCGGGGAATTTGGGAATGTTCCCGTATTTCTAAGGAATGTTTCGGAATTGGATATATGTATTTGTATTATAACCATATCAAGTAATGCATTCACGTTATTAAAATATATTTACAGTGATAAAAAATATATATATGATACATAAAATTACAACTTTCCCTGAAATTTCCATTTTTTGGGAACAATCCCGGGAACGTTCCCGGAAATCTGGGGAACGGGCACGGCACATCACTAGACCGGAATAACCTAAGTGGAGAAATTATTCCGCTTGGCAATGGATGAGAGGAGTTTGGGAAGCTGATGGCCAACATCCAGTAATGGAGAGGCAGTAAAAGAAGAAGAAGAATGAATATAATCGGTATAGTAGTGAACTCGTAGTAAACATTTCGCACATTAAAAATCTTCTTGCACAAACAGCACTGTGACCTTAGTACCACTAGTACTAACGGTAAACGCTTATACGTACTCGTGGCTCAATTGAATGATGCATGATATTGAACGATACAAATTACCTCGTTGGCAAACACTACGGTGCACTGCGCAGACATACTGTAGCCTCTACGTCATACTCCATGACATTGAATTTGCAATCCTGTTGACTGCATTTGTGCTTCAGTGCAAGAGCAAGCCCTTGCACTAGTAACCTATATGTACATCATGATCAGGTCTTTTTTAGTCTCCACTGCAGAAGCACTACCCTTTCTGTACTGCCAGAGCCATATATTAGCCAGAGCAGTCAGAGGATTCGGCCTACACTCTCCACGCTGGCCAGACGGGTTGGAGAGGTCTCATTGATGTTTATAAGCTTTGTTTAGCTTGTGTTTCCTAAGTCGCCTTCTACGAAATCCACGGGAAGACTTGGAGTGATCCTATTCTACTCTGCCGGGAACCACACGTCTACGTAAAACGTGTACATAAAGTAACCTTTATGTACATTGTACGAGTACACTAGCCTTCTATTCTGTTTTTAATAAATTGATCGTGTCGTATAAGATGACGTAGAAGCAAGAAGAGGGAAGGGAAGACCAAGAAGAGCATTTATAGATTAAGTTAAGGAGAAGGTTGACGCCCTGTCGTATATGGAGGTCAAAAGGATGGCTCAGGAGAGGGAGATATGGAAACTACTCCACCGACAAGAATGTAGTTCTTCTAAGTATCTGAACTAAGTTCTAAGGATCTGAACTATACTGATCGTCAATAGAAAAGGTTTAACAGATTTCGAAAAAGGGAGAAGTTCTCAATTTATCGCAATCTATTTTTTTTTAATTTTTACGTATGTTCCCCGATTACTCGAAGACGCCTGGACCGATTTGGAAAATTATGTTGTTTGAAAGGGTGTACTTGTAGTTTGGTGGAAGTAAGTAAGTAACAGTTTAATGCACCAAAAACACATATAAATAATATTCAAAAATATGTACAGTATATCTGTATACAATAGGCGGCCTTATCACCAAGGCAATCTCTTACAGGCTACAGGTGTCAGTTTTTGTTTTAATAAATTCTTATTTAAGTCATCATAATGTTATCGTAATATATATTTTTTGAGAGGATATATTAAAACCCTCTATAATGAATAAAGATTAAAAAAAAAAAAGAGGATATATTTGTCAGGTGGTCCAAAAGAAAATTTATTAAAATCAGTTGTGTAGTTTGGTGTAAAAGTTAGTTTTAAGTTTTGAAAAAATATAATTTGGTTCATCATTTTTACAAATAAAATGTATATTCCAACGCACCACATCGAGGCAACGTACCCAATATGCTGGCAGCATTTCCTCGCTGTATCGCTACCAGCTCTAGGGACGATGAGGCGCATTGTGACGTGCTTAAAAACTATGTTTGCTTTAGGGCCCCAAGGTCCCATCGTCTCCACTGCGAATGTCAGAAAGATAAAACTGTCTTCCAGACCCGCGTAGTTTCGCTTTTTGGCAGCCTCTGCAGTACAAGACGCCACCACCAAGGTTGACTCATCATAACCTTATTATAATATTTCTTTCAGGTGGGAGCGTCAATATGGCCAGCGGTAGCACTAGTCAACTTCTGCTTCGTCCCACCCAGGAACCGAGTGCCTTTTATCAGTTGCTGCAGTTTAGTATGGACCTGCTTCTTAGCTTACATGAAGCATCTGGACAAGGAGAGACTGCAAAAGGGAAAAGTGCTACCCACTATTAAGATCAGTATATGAAGGGGAGATATAGTTTATCGAACTGGGTGCGCTGTTTTTGAAGGTCTGTAGAGCCAAAGATAAAAAAGAAGTCTGTTTATACAATCTTTGTTAGTAAAAATTGCTTATACAAGATCAAACAATATATATACTAAAACAATTTTAAGGGTGAAATCAGTCCAAGACAGTAAACATCTTTTCCCAAGGAAATAGGGATGTTGACTGGGTCAAAAAAAGCATTATTCTAATTAGTCCGTTAGTTAGATTATCCAAAAGTAATGTACCCATCTTTTTCAGTTTATCAAAAAAGTGAAAATTCACAAAGATATAGAGTTTCTAAGTTCCAGAGCGAAGGCTTGTGACGTCACCGCTGTGTAAAAGGTAAAAATCGTACGAATCCGTGACGTCATGCGGAATTTAAATGCGCTGTATCTTTGTTATTTATTGTTTCTCAGAGAAAAGAAAAAAAAAATGCGTACAATATTTTTTAATAATCTAACCGATATGGGCCAAATGTAATTTTTCAGTCATCATGCCTATTGACCGAGTTTGTATGGAAAGGAAGTCACATTTCGATATATGTATATTCATTGAGAAAAGTTGTTCAGTATCCTGGACTGAATTCACTCATAGAATTGTTTCAGTATATTTTGTTAGACATTATACTTAGTACCTAGCAAAAGTTAATATAAAAATTCAGGTCAAAAAAAAATAATTTTAGCCATTTTCGACTTGGCAAGAAGATATAGAAAACTAGTGACAAACTTGATATCTATCCCATTTTGATGGGATCAAATCCTGTGGTACTGAATCACTACTACTGAACCACAGAACTAAATGATTGAAGTGTAAAAGTGCCTTCGAAGGTCTAATTACTGAATAAATATTTGATTCTTAATTCTTTGATTCTTAGTCTTCATCAGGGCTTGGAATACCGTTAAAAATCTGGTAACGTTGATTCTGTCAAACGGCGTTAACGTTATCAGCAAAGATAACGTTAAGCTGGGTAATGGTATTTATCCCACTATTTACCGATAATCAGATAACGTTACTAATGATACTAACGGTAAAAGGTATTGCACTGTATTTCTTTTCGATATTTGACAGAATAAATTAATAAGAGTTTGTCTAGTAGGCTACTAGAGCAATTTATATAATATTTCACAAGTATTGAAAAAGGTATCGTTACTTATATCGTTAATTGATAACGTTATAAACTGTATTATCGATACCACGAAAATAACGTTATTTAACGTTACTTTTAGTGTGAATTTGGTATCGTTAACAAGCCCTGCTTTTCACGATTACGATCAGATTAGCTACCAAAAAATATTGCAGACAGCAGATACGCAAAACGACGTTGACCTTCGTTAGCTGACACACGCCTCGAAAATAGCGCACTCACGCGATCGTTCGACGTTGCGAGTTTCATACGTCATCGTGACGTAGCCAATGGTAGAGTAGCCATTTATATATTTTATACAAAGTGGAAGGGACATACCCGTAATAAATAATAAATCAAACCAAGGGCTATACTAGATCATTATAGTATAATGAAATCAAAATAACAGTCAAAATACCAAAAAAAAATTTGACATTCCCATACAAATTGCCCGAGCGACTGCACAGTTTTCTAGGGAAATGCAAAAATTTTTTTTTGTTCTTTGGCTGTTATTTTAATTTCATTATGCTATAATGATCTAGTATACACCGTGGTTCGATTTATTACGGATATGTCCCTTCCACGTTGTATAACGTCCAATAAAATCTACTGAAACTATTTTAAAGGAGAATTCAGTCCATGATACTGAACAACTTTCCCCAAGGAACATACGAGTATCGAAATATGAAAGTTGTTTTGGCTTTCCATATAAACTCGGATCAGCTGATCGGTCAACATGTATGCCAAAAATTATTTTTCATATTTCGATATACATATGTTCGTTGGGAAAAGTTGTTCAGTATAATAGATTGAATGCACCCATTAAATAGTTTCAGCATACTTTGTTAGACCCTATATAATTATATGTACGAGAATAGAACGACCATCAGCTTAAAAGTGACCTGGGTCTTACCGCCCTAGGATCTCTCTCTCTACCCCGTTAGGTATAAAAAAGTGATTGCGTAGGTATCTGAAGGCATGTACGTGAATGGTATTAGTTAGTTAGTTAGCCGAATATTTTGATGTGTGTGTTAACACTGGACTTATATTTGTGGAAGTGCAAGTGTATACGGTCTTTATATTTCCGTTTAAAAAAAAAAACAAATATCAAACTTGCACGACTTAATATTTTGTCATAAAAGTGTGAAATATGTGCGAAGATTTATTATCATGATAAATTTATTAGTGTTGTTCATTTAACAACTAGATTTGTCCAGTAACACGCGTATTTGACTAGTATATCAACCGTGAGTTTACTTAGTATTACTAGGCCGTACTGTTTGTACAGCAAACACTCGGGTGTTTATAGATAGGCCCCAAGTTGAAGAAAACGCAAAAGAAAATATTTAGACGTCGATACGCGCAAATTTTTACTATAGAAAAACAGGTTTTGATCGTAGGTATAATAAATAGGTTTGTTTGAGAAATTGTCATTGAATTAGGTACCTTTTTGTCGTACTTTGGTCCATGTTTTTTTTTACTAGTTTTCAGTTTTAATGTTGTTTCTGAATTCCTACTTAGACGGCAAGTTTTCCTTATTATTATCTATTTGTAGTCAAGTGTTATATTTGAATTGCTTAACATTCAAAGTCAATATTTCTTCTTAGACGTTCTTCGCGACAAAAGGCGTTCAGGCGATATAATTTTAGGCCTATATGTACACAAGTATGCTATTGACCTGCGTTCCAATGGTTCGTATGAGTACGTTGGCACCCACTGGTTTTACTAAATGTGTTATGGGCCCATCTATAAAACTCAGAATTAAACTCTGGCTATCTCGTACAATACATTAGATAAGTTATATAATTTATATACTAATTCCATCTGCGATAATCTTGTGATATTTAGATAAAGTGCAAAGCACACATGATCTAATTCATATTATCGAATAGATAGCGTTATCTTTACTTTATGTTTCCTCGTCTATTGTATGTTTAAGGCCGTACCTGAATTTTCCGGGGTCCAGTGCTGCCCCCATTTAAAATAAATCATTTCAAAGAAAACGGAGACATTATTTAAATTTTTGCTACTATCAAATCCTACGTTTACAGTTTAAAGTGAAAACGTTAACCTTTCTACGCACATTTGCAAAAAACGGCCACTTTTGGCAAATGTGCGTAGTAAAGCTTAACGTTCTCATTATAAATTGTAAACAGTAGTTCATAAAATACTTTGAAGGGTTATCTATTTGATAGTAGCAAAATTTTAAATAATGTCTCCGTTTTCTTTGAAATGATTTATTTTAAATGGGGGCAGCACTGGACCCCGGAAAATTTAGGTACGGCCTTAACCAATTTTGAATGATCAAGTTATATCTTCATCACGTCCGGGTCCGAACCGTACGGATCTCCCGTACAGCTGTGAAATCAGCCTAAGAATATTTACTTAGTTATAAGTAGCATAATTTACACTTTGTCTTCTTCTTCATCTAAGCGCATTCCCGGTTGCATCCTCAGCTGTGCTGCTTCGGAGCCCGGGGGTGCGCTTTTCCACTTTTTCTTCTCTAAATATAATATGCATGTCAATGGTCACCCAACGATGACAAGGATCTTGCAAAGTGGAGAAGAAATAGCCGGAACACTTTAAGGCCGTACCTGAATCTTCCGGGATCCAGTGCTGCCCCCATTTAAAATAAATCATTTCAAAGAAAACGGAGACATTATTTAAAATTTTGCTACACTAAGTCCTAGATAACCCTTCAAAGTATTTTATGAACTACTGTTTACAGTTTATAATGAGAACGTTAAGCTTTACTACGCACATTAGCCAAAAGTGGCCGTTTTTCGCAAATATGCGTAGTAAAGCTTAACGTTCTCACTTTAAACTGTAAACAGTTGTCCATAAAATACTTTGAAGGGTTATCTAGGACTTGGTAGTAGCATAATTTTAAATGATGTCTCCGTTTTCTTTGAAATGATTTATTTTAAATGGGGGCAGCATTGGACTCCGGAAAATTCAGGTACGGCCTTAAACGATTTGGCTATAGTTTTACAGAAAATTCATTATACAACGAGAAAATTATATTTTAAAAGGAAATTAAAAGTAACTCCTTTTAAAATTAGTTAATACAGCGAAACAATTACCATAAAACTACTGAGTACTGCACATTTTCATTGTTGTGGGAAACGAGTTTTAAACAGTGAAATGTAAAACCCCTCACGTTTTCCACATAAACGATAAGTAGCCGTTTTATTATTGTAATATTACCTAAATAAGAAGCACATTGAAAAAATATTGTCATTGTTTAGCAAAGCACAAAGGACATGTGTCTTTGTTTTATGATAAAAAGTCAAACCATACTCACCTTTTATTTCTATCTACGAAATGTATAGTGTGGCATACTAGTACATACAACGCGTAACAATTCAAGGTGCAGATACTCACCTGGAGCTCCATACAAAATTAAATACTTACCGTGCCAAAATATATGGAGCTGCAGATTTTTTTTTCGCGATTTTAGTCCCGTAGTAAAAGTTGTTCACATTGGTTAGTAAGTTAACTCCCTTTGCTATGCTATGCTATACATTTCTAAGATAGAAAGGTGAATATGACCAGCCTCTGCCGATCCAGTGTGAAAAGCACCTTATATAGTGCTTCGGAAGGCATGGCAAGCCATTGGCCGTAAAATAACGTAGCATTAAAAAAATAACTAAAAACAAATTGTCAAACAAAACATTTGTCAAGAAAATACAAAAAGAACATTCTCGAGTTTTATGAAAGCATTTTGTGTTATAGTATCCTAGAGCAGCATTTTTAGCCTATCAAAAGATATAATTTATGTTTAGTCTATCAGAAGATATAATTTATTTTTAGTATATCAAAAGATATAATTTATTTTGTTTGTAAGTGTTTTGTTTTTGCGATGAATAGTAAAAGTTTGTGTTTACTTTGCTTCTTCTAAATTTTATTTTGTAAAATTGCACAAGAGGCTCAAAGTCAAAGAAAAAAAAAACAATTAAGGCTTTGATTTAGAATATTTTTTTCTCTTATTGTAGGTAATTTTTTTATTGATTTTAAATTCATCGGGCTTTCATGTTTATCCTAAACTATTATCCATTTTAGTTTTTGGCCTTTATAGAGCGCTATATCTAATTTAGTCACCAGACAGCCAAGATGCTTCCAACATTGACTTTTTTGTGAAGGTACTATGGATAACATACATATTGATTATATTGGCACGTAAAGCTGCAATTCCCCAACGCCATCTAGCGTTTGTATCTATCCTACGATTGGTTCTGGTCTACCATTTGTGTTGCGGAGGTCAGACGGCAGTAGCTCTGGGTAAAAACCAGTGACCTCGTCGAATCACCTAGGGTAGGTAGTGGACCCCGGGCTCTGAAGCATTACCGCTGAGGATGCAACTGATAACTTAAATACATAGCGGCAAAATCATCCCTCCGTTTGGCTTAGCCATAGTCGTGTAAAAAGGTATTAACTAGTAATGACTATCATATAATATCATTCCGCTGAACGATGTTATTTTATGTTTTTTTAATTATTAGTTAAATATAAACCGAGCGTTTCTTTAGTTTTAGAAAATATATGTCACCGTATGATTGTGAACGCCGAGAGTTTATAAACTTTCGCGCGAGATTATAGCAATATAGTTTTATAATCTCGCGCGATAAATAAACTCTCGGTGTTCACAATCATACGGTGACATATACAAAAAGCCTATGGGATCTTTGTAATTTGTATGTGAAATTGTGAAATCTCGTTAGTATTACAGGAAACCTTATAATGTATTATTGTGTACAAATTATTTAAATAAAGTGTATTTTGTTACATCAATTTAGTTTTTTCTTCATTTCTTAGTCCTTCTAATTTACGAAACTTTATTTTATGAACCTTTAGATTCCCCCCCTCCCCCTCAGTATGCATATGACACAAAGTATAAATAAATTATTCCTTGCTGGTCTGGAAGAAAAGCAAAAACATAGAATGTACCAGCTGCTTCTTTTCCCGCGCAGATCGTAAAGGCCGATCGAGGGAATGGGCATGAATCTCAATCATATTAGAGGCGATGCGGACTATTATGATTTTGTTTTTTCACCTTCATGCCCACCATCACGCTTAAGCAACGCTTCTTTCGAACCCTAAAAGTGAGTCGATGTACTGTTTGTTTTTCGTATGTATAAGTGCCTTCTGAAGCACAAGCTCATGATTTTTATGCCACCTGTGATTACAGGTAGGCGTAATCGGTACTTGGATTGGTATCCAAGTACTGACTACGCCCGGGTTGCTTGCCATAAGTCAGCGCTACTGCGCTAATAAAGCGTGCTCTCGCCGGGTCATCAGCTCCAAAGCAGCAGAACAATTGATGCAAGCTGGAACGTGTTTAAGATATGGATAAGGGGGGAGACTTACCGATATGGCGCTTCTCCAGTCAAAGCTATAGAGGTAAGCAGCGATGCCTGGAACCAGCCAGTGAGCTGGTCGTAGCCTTCTGAGTACAAGTCAGCTTTGGCTCCTCCCAGAGTGCTCCACGATATGCCGGAATCGAACCAGATGTCCATTATGTCCTGGTGACATAAAATTGTGAGGGTCAGGTCACACCGAGACGCGACGTGGAGCAGACAGCCCAGGGCCTTAAGACCCCGGAGAATAAGAGTATTTCTTCTCTAGCGAGTCACCTCTCCCCTCTCCCCCGCTCTCGCCTTGTCTCAGGGCGAGAGCGGGCGAACACACACGCATTGACGTGTACACGTTTGTAGTAGTGTAGGCATAAATGATACTCCGCTTCTATGAAGTGCCATACCTGTGCCATGTCCACTTTCAGCATGATCTTATGCGCGAAGGTGAAAATGAATAAAAATAGTGTAGTCCGCATCGTCTGTTGACATAATTGCTAGATATTTTCGCCAATTCGCCCAATCGATTTTTACGACCTGAACGGGTAGAAGAAGCCACTGGCATATTCTGCGTTTTTTTACCTCCAAAACAGCATTGAAGATGATTATAATAAGTACTAAATACAACTTACCTGCCGAGCTGATCAGTGATGAGCAGATAGCGACATGGTCGGATCGCCGTTCCTGATACTCGCTCTGAAGATGATCGTCTAAATCGATCGAAACCTTGTCAACCTTTCCCGACTATATTACGTAAGTCAACCGTTTAAATTAATAATTAATTATGAACTTACTTGCCCTTTAATTATCTCTTTGCCTTCTAATTTGTATTCTTTTGCCACGTCTTCTGGTAGAAACTGCTTCGCATCACAAGTCCACCAAACGTCTGGACCTTCTTTATCTATGAGGGAGCATAGATTGTCTATGATGCGTCTAAAATTAAAAAAAAATGGTTAAAAAAACAAGAAATCCGAAAATAAAACCATAAATTACGTACCGATAGCCAATTTCATATCAAACGCATATTGCAACAAAGTGCTATGTACTACCCACTCTTGTACTATGACGTCATGGCAGTGCAAAGCTTGTATAGGTACGCCCCACGTCCTTTGCCTTGATATACCCCAGTATGACCGCCTTATTTACACTAATAAGGCCGCTTTATGTAAAAAAAATCCATTGCATAAAAGGGCTATTTTCCTATTGATGAAAGTAAGTTCTTTTTGTATTTATTCTACTCACTCATGCACTATGACGTCATGACCAAATTACAACGCCGGCATAGGCATGCCCCAAGCCCTCTGCCTCGATATACACCAATATGGCTGCTTTATATTCAAATATCCATATCAAAAAAGGGCTATTTTCCATTTAAAATAATATAAAAAATTGATGATAGTACGTTATTGTTGTATATATTCTACTCACTCATGCACTATGACATCATCACCACAGTACAACGCTGGTATAGGCACGCCCCAAGCCCTCTGCCTCGATATACACCAATATGGCCGCTTTTCCAACTGAGCTCTGAAGCCTTGACGGGATTGTTCGGCGCTCGATGAAGGTAGGATTTCCACTTTTTCTAGAGCCGCCTGTAAAACAAAAAGAAATGCAATTTTAACCCGACTGCGCCAGGAGGGTTATGTTTTACTAGTATATGTATACACATATTCTGTGACACATACATGTACAGTACACATCCTGTATGTATATTTTTTTAGTATATATACAACGAATTAATGAACTAACGCAAAACCTCTCAGATGGTACCTCAGCCCATGAAACTGAACAACTTTTGTTCTAAAACTTTCACGAAACCCAAAAAAAAATTTAAATAAAATCGAGTCAATTTGTATAAAAATCCGTTTTGGCATTTTGGGAATTTTGTAGAACAAAAGTTGTTCAGTTTCATGGGCTGAGGTACCCTCGGAGAGGTTTTGCGTTAGTTTATTGACACGTTGTATATCATTTACGAACAAATTCTAGAGGACTGACAAACAACAAAATACAAAAAAAACGTACTCTGCCAGAAAGCCAAAATCCTGTTTTACTTCTAGATATGGAGCCATGGAGGAGCTCGGTGGCCCGGTGGGAGTACGAATTGCTAGCGTTGTCACAAGTTAAGCAACCCCGGGCGTGGTCCGTACATGGATGGGTGACCACAAGTGGTACAAAAATTTCTCGAGCTCCTCCGTGCTTCGGAAGGCACGTAAAAACCGTTGGTCCCAGCTGTCATTGTATGGCAGTCGGCAAGCTATGTCAGATGCCTTTAGGCAGCTTGAAAAATCTGGCACCAGTGTTGGCCACTTACATACACGAAAAACAATCTCGCCCGCTGGACATACAATGGATGCTGAGTACTTAGGCTGACGGTATCCACAAAAAATCAGAGATGGCGCTTTGTTTGTTCGTAGAAAATAAACGCTTATACCGCCATCTTTCCGAAATTAAAGGTCACCACTACGAAACTGCCTACTTTTCGAACTATTAGCTCCATCTTAGCCATAAAAAATCGAATTACGCTTCAAAGTATGAAAGGTTGTCAGTACTCTGGAATTTGTTTGTCCATTGTTTATATGATTATATATCTCTAGGGTTGCCTCGGTAAGACGTGTTGTAATGACCTTAAAAAAATATTTTTAGGGCCCCGAAGGTCACATTGTCTACACTGGGAATGGTAGAAAGAAGAAACTGTTTCCTATAGCTGCGTATTTCCGCTTTATGGCAGCCTCTGAAGCCCAGGCCGGCGCTCCACAAAGGTTTTTTTTTGTTTTACTTTTTTCTTATTTCCTTCGGAAGGCACATTAAGCCGTTGGTCCCTTTGGCACAGGCCGGAATCTCCTAAGTACGCGCAATATGCGTCCCCGTTCCCCGTCCCCGCACTTCTCCCCCGTTTTCGCCTCGATGACTCACGTTGGCCGTCAAGAACCGGGGGAGAGGTGCGGGTGCGGGGAACGGGGACGCATATTGCACGTACCTTAGGAGATTCCGTTCTGTTTACTCTTACTGTATTCTGTGCCTTTGGGCAGCTTGAAAAATCGGACTCCAGTGTTGGTCACTTAGAAACACAAAAAAATAAAACAGAAGCGGTATTACCGATTTAGATTAAACTTTTATAACATTTTCTTACCTTGGCCCTCTCTTTCAACTGTGCTGTGTCAATGAACCATTGCTGACTGGCTCTTATGATGATTGGCTGCTTCGTCCGCCAGTCCAGGGGATATGAGTGTATGTATACCCCGCGGTGAATTATACTGTCTTTCAGGCGGGAAATCACCAACTCTTGGCCTGTAGGGGAAGCAAAAATGTTATTCATTAAACCCTCAAAGTTTATTAAGAGGAAACACTAAGGCCGAGAGATTTGACTGCCTCCGTGGCCCAGTGGTCAAGGCGTTTGCCTCGTGACCTGGAGGTCGTGGGTTGAAATCCCACTGGCATACTTTGTGAAACGTTGTTTCCAGTGTGGTTAGGACATTGCAAACTTGAATCGCCTAATTATCCGAAAAGAAAGATGATTCAGTGCTTCGGAAGGCACGTAAAGCTGGGGGGGTCCCGAGCGCCATCTAGCATTACTTTAAACTTCCTAGGATTGTTTCCGGTCTACCCTTTGGGTTGCGGAGGTCAGACGGCAGTAGCTCTGTGTAAAACCTGTAAACTCGTCAAATCACCTAGGATAGGTAGCGGACCCCGGGCTCTGAAGTGTTACCGCTGAAGATGCAACCGGGAATACGGGAGGATGATGATGATGAGTGTATAGTATGAATAGTATATACCTTCAGCAAGGACAGGAAGACCATTGAGTTCATTGTCTAGGCTGGTATAGCGACCCGCTTCGTCTACATTGCATTCCTGAAAACCAATAGATAGCACCAATGGATAGGGACAAATGACACGGATTGAGCTAGCCCCAAAGTAAGTTTAAACTTGTATTATGAGATACTAACTCAACGATACTATATCCTATCCTAACTTCCTAACTATAATATTATAAATGCGAAAGTAGATAGATAGATAGATAAATGATTTATTTGTTTTCTGTAACACACAATATACATAATATAAGGTACACAATTACAAATTTACATAAGTACTTAAAACTAAGCATGCATGCATTTGTGTGGCACAGTGCACAAAAAGGCTACAGCTCAGCTAAACGCTACTCACTAGGAGTAACAGCTGATTTTCAGCTGGCGCCCTTGAGAATGCGCGAACGAGATGCCAAAAAAAAAACAGATTGTATCATAATTATAAATGAAATTTAAAGCAGTAAACGAATATATGTAACTTGAATTATGAGAACTTAACAAATTGATAAAAATATTAAAAATTAAATAAACAGAAACAATTGAAAAGAAATACAATTATTCAATTCAAAAAAACATGATAATTACATTAAATATATAGTGACAATATTGATGTAGCTTAAGTAATAGAATTAACATTACCACTCATTAAATTAAAACATAAAAATAAAACTATAACACTTAGCAACTACTGCAATAAACATTCATGCAG
Organism: Acrobasis repandana; assembly: GCA_963576875.1. Lineage (NCBI taxonomy): Eukaryota > Metazoa > Arthropoda > Insecta > Lepidoptera > Pyralidae > Acrobasis > Acrobasis repandana. Next base: position 11,212,582 of record OY756238.1, read on the forward strand.
AAACAGGCGTGGCCAATAATAATAAATCAATCATTCAGGGCATAAATTCGACTGACGCGGCGAGCAAAGCGTTTGGACGTATCATTTTTTTGCATATCCAGAAGATGTAATTTATACAATTTTTTTATAGTAAATTTAGATGTAACTTTTCTAATGGGTGGTGGAATGTTATTCCAACACTTTGCTGCCGCGTACCTGAAACTCCCCCTAAATGCTTCAGTCTTGTGTCGTTGTACTGAAAGCACGGGACGCGTAGACCTTGCATGATGTTGTGACAAGAAAAGTAATTTTTCATATAAATACTCTGGCTTTTGAAATTTAATTATGTCAAACAACAAGCTAGCGAGGTGTAGCTGCATTCGTGATTCCATTTTGAGTAAAGAAGCCTTAGTTAAATATGGCGTAATGTGACTTCGGGTAGGGATATTAAAGCAGAAACGGAGACCTGTATTCTGCCTCTTTGCACCAATAGCTTAGATCTGCACAGTAGTCGTGGCCCATACACTAGATCTCCATAATTGAGCCTAGATAATATCTGAGCCTCACAAATAATGAGACGTGACGCTTCAGAGAGATAGTTGCGAATTTTATATAAGAGGCCTAAACGATAGAAGCAATTTTTTACTAGGCTCGAAAGTTGTGCCTCAAATCTTAATTGACCATCCATCACTAAACCCAAATTTCTAGCCTCTTAGACCTGTGCAATGCGTTGGTTATCAATAATTACAGATGGATTGAAATCAGATATCTGAGCTATCTGCCATTTAGAACCCATTATAAGGAATTTGGATTTTAAAGGATTTAAGAGCAATGCAATCCTCCTAGACCATTCCACGATCTTCTCCAAGTCCTCGTTTAAAAGTTTTGTAGTTTAAGTAAGTAAGTTTGTATATTGTTTGTTTATTTGTTATGAGATACTAACTCAACGATACTATATCCTATTTTAACTATCCTAATCCTATCCTAACTTCCTAACTAATATTATAAATGCGAAAGTGAGTTTGTATATTTGTTTGATTGTTTGTTATGAGATACTAACTCAACGATACAATATCCTATCCTAACTATCCTAATCCAATCCTAACTTCCTAACTATCCCAACTAATCCCAATCCCAACTAATATTATAAATGCGAAAGTGAGTTTGTATATTTGTTTGTTTGTTACCTCTTCACGCTTTATCTACTGAACCAATCTTCTTGAAAATTCGCATACACATAGTTAGGAGTACTGAGAAGGACATAGGTTACCTTTCATCCCGGAAAAAAGTAATGTTCCCGTGGGATACGCGAGAGAAGCCGCGGGCAAAAGCTAGTTTTATAATTAATACATAATATAACATCTAACAAAATATAATGAAACTATTTCAAGGGTGTAGTCAGCTAATTTAAAAAAATATATTAAAAATATTTTCTTGCTTCCCATACAAACTCGGATCAACTGATCTGTATGAAAGGCTGCTGAAACTGTATATGAAAGGCCAAAAATTATTTTTCATATTTCGACATACAGTCCATGATACTAAACAAGTAGGAAGGAATATACAGGCTGACTTTTTAACCACCAGCCAAAGTTTCGGAGCAAAATAAAATCTCTATAAAAAAAAATATTGAAAATAGATAAAAAAATTTCGTCCTCCCATACAAAATGAGTTGGCCTGAGCGCCAATCTGTATTGGAAGGCAAATTTTTTTTATCGTTTTTCGTTAATTGTTTTTATGGAAAGTAGTTCAGTTATGGACTGAACTTGCTCCAAAACTTTGGCTGGTGGTTAAAAAGTCAGCCTGTATATTCCTTCCTACTTGTTTAGTATCATGGACTGAATTCATTCGGACTGAAACACCCCTTGCCTCTTTGCGGTCCTACAAATAGAAACTAATGTTGTACTTTATATTGGTTTATTTCGTTTGATTTTATTCTTAAGCCGTGTGGTTCCCGGCAAAGTAGAATAGGACCACTCCAAGTCTTCCCGTGGATGTCGTAGAAGGCGACTCAGGAAACACAAGCTGAACAAAGCTTATATACATCAATGAGACCTCTGCAACCCGTTTGGCCAGCGTGGAGAGTGTAGGCTAAATCCTCTGACTGCCCTGGCTAATAAATGGCTCTGGCAGTACAGAGAGGGTCGTGCTCCTGCAGTGGAGACTAAAAGACCTAATCTTGATTTTATTCTTAGGGGAATACCATAGCAGTTTATCAGTATACTTTTGCGCATTTCCTAGTTTTTAAGATAATTATGTCCTGTTTTTTACTTTTGTGCAATAAAGGGTATTGTATACTTACAACTGTGATATTATTCTTCAAAGCCACCAAGAAATCTTCGGGGCCGTGAGCCGGCGCCGTGTGCACCAGCCCTGTCCCCTTGTCCTCCTTTACATGGTCTCCTTCCAAAAAGGGGAGTGTTTCTTGCACCAGTTTGTTGTAGTATTTTGTGCCAGATAGATGTTGGCCTGAAAATAAGTTTAGTTTGCAAAACAAGATATACGTTTAAAAAAAAAGGACAAATGCGAGTCGGACTCGTACATGAAGGGTTCCGTACCACCGTAACAATGTTTTAAAACGCTGAAGAAACACGTTTCTTGTATGACGATCCCCTTTAATTATTATTAACTTTATCTTATTTTTAGTATTTGTTTTTATAGTGGTCATAGTAATACATAATCGGTGAAAATTTCAGGTGTCTAGCTATTACGGTTCAAGAGATAGAGCCCTGTGACAGATCGAGTTAAAAACTGACACGAACTTTTTTGTATGTAACATTTGTTATAATTTTTTTTTGCATAGTCACCTGGACACTAATGACGAATCGATTGACATCTTATTTGTGAAAATTGGATAAGCGGTTCGGATTCGGATGCTACGGTGGAACACACATAGATATACATACATACTTACATACAGAGACTGCTAAAATCATTACCCTTCCTTTAGGCTTTACCGTCGTCGGTTAATTATGTAGTTAAGAGGTCGACCTTCACACACAATAAATAGCCATGATCGATCATATTTTTAACCGACTTCAAAAAAGGAGGTTATCAATTCGACTGTTTTTTTTTATGTATGTTTGTTACGCGATATCTTCGCCAATTGTAAACCGATTTTAATGATTCATTTTTTATTTGAAAGCCATTGCTACCAAGTTGGTTCCATTTTAATTTGGTGAAGATATGGTGAAGAACTTTGGAGATATGAAAGAAACTCCTTAAAAAAGTTAAAGTCGGTTGTTTTTTTTTGTTAAAAATGTAATTATATTTGATAAATTAAATTTTCTTTCATTCGATTCGCAATGGGTTCACCTATCTGCTTCAGGTCGACCTCTATTCAGATTCTCTACTCTACTAATACCACAAACGGAGAATACCAACTCCTGAATAATAAGAGGGAAATTAAATTAATCAAGTATGAATATTGATGTTCATCATCATCATCAGGTCTTTTTTAGTCTCCACTGCTGGAGCACGACCCTCTCTGTACTGCCAGAGCGATATATTAGCCAGACCAGTCAGAGGATTATGCCTACACTCTACGCTGGCCAGACGGGTTGGAGAGAGAAGATACTTCATCCAAATCATCATTTTTAACTTTAATACGCTATTTTGCGTCAAGTCAAATCAGATGCTTAAACATTTTCTATGGAATTTGTATAAAATGAAATATCTATTTATGACGTCATAGTTCCTTGGAGTCAAATAGCGCTCTTCTTAATATCCGTTTTTCTGCATTAATAAATCTAAAATCAAGTTCAAAGTGGATGTAATCAATGACAAGTGGCATTATTTTGTGACGTTTTATTCTATTAACAGTAGACACAAAACGTCACAAAATGACCCACCGAACCCAATAGAGAGTATGCATGCATTTTTTTTATATTTTAAATCGATAGTCCTCGTCGAGCAATAGCCGCAAAAAATAAATCAGTGCCGAAAAACATGTTTATGGTGTACAAAATAAATATTAAAAATAGCAAGTAGATTATAACAACTAAAACACGCCATTTTAAAATATGACGTCAAGGTCTGCAATATCCGCACGCATGTTTTTCTATTTTGGGTACTTTCGATATTATTAGCCAGTGATGTTTCTTAAACCTCTATACAAAAGTACATACATTTCGAATGTCATCGATAGTCAAACTACATGGACGGACAGTCCTACCGAACGCACCCGAACTTGTCATGTCAAATAAGAGTCAGTAAGAAAAATAATTAACTAGGCGTGGTAACGTATTAAGGTGAAGATATAGGCAAATGGCCTTGAAGTGGCGCCCTCATTTGAAATAAATTGTTAACTCGTAAATATGGAGATAATTTCCATATTGCTCTTCGTCATGCACTAGATTAGATAGCCCTTTCAATTATTTTATGAACCACCGTTGAAAGTATTTACATTAGTCCGTCTAGCTTTAAAACTTGCCCCCGCCAAAAGTGGCCACGGCAAGTTTTAAAGCTAGACGGATCACCAATAATAGTTTCAACGGCAGTTCATAAAATAATTTAAAAGGATATCCAGTGCATGACGAAGAGCAATATGGAAATTATCACCACATTGACGAGTTAACAATTTATTTCACACTTCAAGGCCATTTGCCTATATCTTCACCTTAATAGAAATTGTAAAATAAAAATATGAGCCGAATTGGTATTACATGCATATTCCTTATTAGGCCCGCCGTCACCATACCCGAGTTATCGTATGTAATGTAGCTGTCACATCTATTTTATTAATAGAAATTTAGAGGATTTATGTGGGCCGATCCCGGCGGCACTGCAATGCCGGGCCGACCCGTGACAGGAGTGGAGCGAGCCCCGAACATCCCGTCGGTTTACAAAAATCAGTTTAATATACTGGTCCCCCAGTGGGGGAACTTTCAGATATTAAGCTGAAAAGAACAGATACTACACTTTGATCTTAGCCAAAAGGCCGAGAAGCGATACCGGAATGGGACCATCGAAGCAAGGTCGTTATCGGCAAAAAAATCTCAATAGCGCGTTGTAGAAATTGCAATGTTTACAAATAGTGAACAGAACGCTTGGTGACGTAAATGTTAAGTTGACTGTGGCGTCATCTCTCCATTGGTTGTGCAAATACAAACAAAATTTGGAAGTGCGGTTTGCGACATACAAATATAAAGTTGTTGTATGTGACAGTAAAAAGTACTGAAACAAATAAATGGACTTATATTTACGACGCCATCTTGGGCTATATATTTTTAAATATTTTAAAAGCGTATACTGAAACAATAAATTAAAATTTGATTAAATTACATATTGGATTATTATCGAGAAATTCGATTGAACAGTCGCCAACATCCATACCATGTTGAAAACACCGGTTCTCGTCCGATCACCGAAGTTAAGAAACATCGGGCGTAGTCAGTACTTGGATGGGTGACCGCCTGGGAACACTACGTGATGTTGGCTTTTGGCACATTTTTATTGATATCAGGATGTTTTTTTTTGATAATAATATATCGTCTTATGATTATAGCTGTGATTTGATTTTGCTAGTATTAGTTCCTTACATATGAAATTGCCGTTCAGTATCAAAAAAGTGAAACAAGTTTTTTTTAATGAAATTATTATTTAATCAATCGAAGTATGCGCCGTTGTTATCGATACACTTCCGCCATTTTATAGGCAGATCATTGATACCTTTGGAAAATAAATCCTGGGAGCGAGAGTCTATGAACTGTTTGAAGGCGGTTTTGACTGCCTCATCAGATTTGAAATTTTTTCCTTGTAAAAAGTTATCCAAATTTTGAAAAAAGTGGTAATCGGTTGGGGCAAGATCTGGAGAGTATGGTGGGTGACGCAGAGGTTCCAGTCGCAGCTTCTCTAACTTGGCGATCGTTTGATGTACAGTGTGTGGTCTAGCGTTATCCTGAAGGAGCAGTGGGCTAGAGCAATTCATCAGTCTCGGTTGTTTAAAAGCGAGCTTTTCCATCATTGTTTGCAATTGTTGGCAATACAAGTCTGCAGTAATCGTCTGGCCTGATCTCAAGAAGCTGTAGTGGTAAACACCAGCACTGGTCCACCAAACACTAACCAGAATCTTCTTTTTGGTCAGTTTTCGCTTAGGGCAAGGTTTTGCCGGTTCTCCAGGGTCAAGCCATTGTGATGATCGCTTCCGATTGTCGTACAGGATCCATTTCTCATCACAAGTCACGATGCGGTTCAAAATCCCCTCATTATTGTGGCGATTAAGCAAAGAAACGCAGCAAGCAACGCGTGTTTGTTGGTTTGCTTCAGTCAATTCGTGAGGTACCCACTTTTCGAGTTTTTTAATTTTTCCGATTTGGCGCAAGTGGATAAGTATCGTTTTGTCACTTACGCCGAAGGCTGCTGCTAATTCAGAAGTGGTTTGAGATGGATCCGCTTTCACTATCGCCTTCAATTCTTCGTTATTCACTTGAGTATCAGGTCGTCCACGAGGCTCATTGTGTAAATCGAAATTTCCAGAACGGAAACGTTGAAACCAAAAACGCACCGTTCGTTCGTTAGCGGTGCCTGGTCCATACACGTCGTTAATTCTTCGAGTCGTTTCTACAGCACTGGTGCCACGGTGGAACTCGTATTCGTAAATACCGCGAATTTTCAATTCGTCCATAGTTGTTGTGAAATACGAATTTTAAAACAATATTTTTCTGGCTTTATTTCGTAATAAATTTGAATTTGGAATTCCTAATGAAACGCAAGATATTTGATTTTAAAGTTGCCAGTATTGAAAATCGGCAATTTCATATGTAAGGACCTAATACAAAGCCCTTACAAAGTACCTATGTACCTAAATTGTATAGTATTATCTAGACAGACTTTCCCATACAAATAGTCTAGCTTTTATTTTGAAACGTCATGTTAATTTCGATATACTGGGAAAAGTTGTTCAAAATGATGGGGTGAATCACCCCTTAAAATATTTTATTAAAAATAAGCTTGTATAAATTATACATACCATCAAATTCCACCACCTTCGCGATTCTCGTCTCAAGGACTGCCTGCAACCCCTCAATCAAGCCACTGCCCACCATAAACAGTTCACCAGGCCTAGTATTGAGCGTTACTATGCTGTACTTCATTTGAGAGTTGAAACAGATGGCCCGGTTGACCACCAGAGTCCAAGGAGTGGTCGTCCAGATGATTGCTGATACTGTCTTGCTGAAAGATTTAATTGGTTAAATCAGGGGTATTTTGGAATAATAATCTGTTATTAACCCAATTGGAAATCGATTAACATAAATTTTGGGTTAATAGAAATAGCCTGTTAGGGTTGGGACACATCTGTGAGCACGGAACAGCACTTTTCTATGCTGCTTAACCTTTTCTGTCGCTCAGAAGCATCATTTGCGAGAGCAAGAGAGAGTGACGGAACGCTTCTGCACTGGCCATGCTGAAGCGTTCCGTCGCTCTCTCTTGCTCTCCCACACCACTGACAAGAGCCCAGCTCTTAAATACAAAAAGAAGTATATTCTTTTAATTTTTGTAGTAAATGAGGCGTCAACTGAAAAAAAAAATCTCATAAGACTTACCCCTTTACGACATTCTTGACCATATCTGGAATTACTTCAAGTGGAAATGTGACGTACACCTCTGTGCTTTTGTACTGAGCGTCATACTCCAACTCTGCTTCTGCCAGGGCTGTCCTGAAATTCATTATGTAAGTTACACCTAAAAAATTATAGGACAAGTATAGGTATTTTGAAAGGTATGAAACAAATAGAAGTAAGGTCCTACCAGGGCATTAAAAAGATGGCAGGGAGAAGAGGGTAATAGAGGCATCTCCACTTAACTCCCTGACAAGAGCAAGCTCTTAAATTACAAGAAGAAAAAAGAGAATGTGAATAAGTGAAGTATTTCAAAGCTTACAAGGGCAGGTTTTTACCCTGCAGGAAAAAGTTTTTGTTTATCATGATTGTAAATTTTCTTTTCTTTTTGCTAGTTATACAACATACAAAATAACAGTCAAAAAACCAAAAAAAAATTTTTTTTTTGTTCTTTGGCTGTTATTTTAATTATACTATGCTGATCTAGAATAGCCCGTGGTTTGATTTATTACGAGTATGTCCCTTCCACTGTATACAACTATGGTATACACTTTTATGTCTTTATCCCTAATGGGGCAGACAGAGCTTTGGATCTTATGGCTCTAAGCAGACAGAGCCCAAGGCCACAAGACCCAAAGACCAGACCTTGATGGCAGGCAAGAAGATGGAAAAAGGCATAAAAATAGTAATGGGTTGCATCGCCCAAAGTGACTACTATTAAGAGATATTATAAATAATCTACAATAATAAAGATATTTTGCCATTGCATTGAATAGTCCTAAAATTTTTACTCAAAAACTTACCTAGAAGAAGGAGACCAGTAAACAGGTTTCAAAGCTCTAAAGATGTACCCATCTTTGTACATCTTATAAAACTGATGCAGTTGATTCTTAACATATCCGTTATTTAATGTTAAGTAGTATTGTTTCTCCCAATCGGCCATGACACCCCAACTTTCAAAAGCAGCTTTTTGTCTCTCGACAGTCTCCAAAGCAAATTCTTTAGCGATTTTTCTGATGTTAACAGGATTAGATGGAGTATTTTTGGTTTTCTTTTTCGCTTTCTGTAATGCTTTTAGTTCTATGGGGAGGCCGTGGCAGTCCCAACCTGGGACGTAGTGGACTCTGTTTCCCTGGAGAACTTGGCTTCGGTTGGTTATATCTTTAATTATCTTAAATGTGTAAAAAAATTATATTATAATTACTTACCTATTTATAATTATTTTTTTTACATAAATTTTTCACAAATTTTTGAGAATGAACATTAACTGATTATTAATGTTATTCTATAAATAAATTCTTACATGTTCTAGTACGATTAAGGATAATTTAAAGAGATATTACATTTAGTAAAGCTTTTGTTATGTTACACATACATTTTTTTTAAGTTATTCCACTCGATATTCACACTTTACCTTGTTAACAGCATGCCCCATGTGCAACTCTCCATTAGCATACGGCGGGCCATCATGTAAGACATATTCTTGACCCGCAAGATGTTCTCTTTGCCAGTTGTATAGTTCTGAAAATTGAGCTACCTGAAATTTTATTACACTTATATCATGATTAAATAACTATACAAAATAGGTATTAATTACATTTCTGGGATATAAAACGTAAAGCAGAGAGTTTTTTTAATGTTATTATGCACTATTATATACAAATATATGCTTATATACCTTCTGAATCTCTTCTTTCTTGGCGTTGTTAGATCTAGCAGAAAAGTTTGTTTTTGGTGACAAAATTGTATGAGAATAGGTATTGATTTTAGGCTCAGCCGAACTTTTTGATCGTATCGAGTTAATATAAGAGTAATTCAAGAGGGTTTTCTTATAAAAATACCGAATATTTCGTGAATATTTGTTAAGATACATTTTGAATTTTTTGAGGTTATTTTTTTTGTTTTGACAGTGACTTTTCATATTAATAATAAAGAGTGATCGAAATGAACGAAATACCTATATTCACAGGCCGTTGTCATATGCACTTGACCGGAAGTATGCTGATTAGTAGATTTTGTTTTTGTATTATTGGCAACATCTCACCTATCTGTCAAAATAACTGTCAGTCAAGTGTCAAGTGTCAAACAAAGCTCGGTAATCAACAACACCCACAGAAAGGAAGATTTTAATTTTCAAGAAAATCATATCAGATTTTAACTCCATCCTGTTACTGTTCTAAAGGTTCTGCATTTACTTTCCCTTTCATTCTGCTGAATAAACGATCATGCAAAACTGTATATTTCGGTGTACACGATTTACTATCAATGTTTCATAATTCGCTAAGTTTTGTTGTATTTTGCACGGTTTGCACCGATCTAACGAAGTTTCTGTGTTGTTGCTCAGCAGGCAGCAATGACGAACCAGGCGTCTCCCGTCGAGGAGCAGGAGAAGCTTCTTGAAGAAGCTTTGAATGTTGTCAAAGTGCAGGTAAGTTAGCAAAAAAAATTTTTTTTAAAGTCTTTTCATTACTCGCTTATTTTTTGGGGGCGTCACGGTCTAACAATTACTTTTATGATTCGAATATATATTTTATTAGGAAGAATATCTTAGGGTTCCTGCTGTGCAGTCCGGGTTCTGTGTTCACTCATATCAGGGAAATCTGAGTTGATGACTGATACGCACACAACGATGGCCTTATTTAACACTGAGGAATTGGCAATTATTGCAATATGCACACAACGATGGCCTTATTTAACACTGAGGAATTGGCAATTATTGCAATAGCATTCGATGAAGAACAAAAAGCTCATAACGAGGAAGAACATCGGCAAAATGTCGTCCCGGTAGGTAAAAATGGATGGCACCGTCACGGCGACGGGCGAACGGGTGTCCGGGCCTGCGGGACACTGACGACCTGAACTGTAGTGTGAATGAGTTCACACAAATCGTATGTAACCAATTTTTCTCCATCTGGGACAGGAACCCGTTAGTGTGTGGATAGCATTTTAAATTGCTGGCCTTGTTGGTGCTTTCTATCCTTGAGGTAGTCGCTAACCAAGTAACCAACCATTCCAGTCAATGAGTAGCTCAGTTGAACTCATGCCTGGAGTTAATAAGCGCCTATGCATATTGTCGCATGATTTAATTTCATAAGGCTACCCAGCTTAGTTGGCAGCTGTGGTGTGTATAGGTCTTTGAGCTTTTAACTCATTGACTCTGACTGTTAAAAAGGACCAATGTTGTAGGATTCTTTTTAAGGGTATTTTAGCATTCAAAATGCAGTACTAAAGTCTCTATCATCATTTATTAGATGTCTTACACAATCCAGTTAGGTAGTTAAACTTTTAGTAAAACAGCACCATTTGAATGTATTGTTTAATGTAGATGGTGCTTGTGGGTGGGCGAACAGGGTTGTCATTACGACCTTGTTTGACTATTAAATATTTTTAAATCTGTTTATGTAATAAGAGATAAGTACTTACCAATTTTTGTAAAAGCAAGTGGTGTTCACCTTAGAAGGTGTACACATTTAACAAAAATGTTTAGCCTTTAAATATATATGCATGTATTAATGTAGTACACAATGGTGAACCTGAATAAATAAAATAAAAATAAAAAATTATATCAGCCATAGCCATTTTTTCATTTTTAGTTTAAGTCGGGAACTTGGGAATAATTTTGTGACTTTCTGTCATTTCTCTGTTTGGTCTTGAATGTAATTGTAGCTACTTTTTTAATTTATTTTTGACATCATATTGTAATTTTTCAGGCATTTCAAATGAAGAGATGTCTGGACAAATCCAAACTGATGGATGCTCTAAAGCATGCTTCCACCATGCTTGGTGAGCTGAGGACTTCACTGCTGTCACCTAAGAGTTACTATGAGCTCTGTATCCTTTTTTAGCATCCAGCGGATCCAGCCGTCAAAAGGGCCAGCCCTAAAGGTTGTGGTCACAGCCGCCCAAAATTCGGCCAAGTACGAGTCTGAGTTGGAATCGCTCATGATCAATATAGTGCATTCCTATAAAGGGGATGTTTACTAAATAAATATATGACGACCTGACCAAGGTTTTGTACAGGGTATAATAGTTCCACATGGGCAGAGCCGTGTGGCGAACATTAGTAAATGTGAGGTCACGAATCTGTTAGGCTTGTGGGCATGCCCATTGTGCCCACAACGGTGAATCTGTGCTTGTTAACATCAAATCTAGTCCTTAATTATTCCTGTGCTGAAAGTCTATCTAGACTGGACTTCTTCTTAAATATGTCTATGTATTCTTGGTCTTCCTGGCTTTCTTTTTCCATCCCTAGTAATCCATCCATCTAGGCTTGTACTTTTTAAAATTCCTATTTACAAACAACAAAATTATGTACCTCATAAAAAAAATACAAACACATACATAGGTATACTTCTTAAATCAATATTTTTGCAAACAACAAATTAATGAAATACAGTTTTCCATTACTTTGTTTTGCTTTTGTCATTTATTGTGCGACATAATAAAGATTAAATAAATAGATAAATAATGTTTCCCATTAGGCCATAATCACACCAAGCAAACAGAAGCTTTAGCAAAAACTATAATAAATAGTAATGTTGAAATCCATAGTGTTTTGTTACTGCTACAAAACAGAACCCTTGCTTTTTTATTGAAAAATCCTTTAAACTTATTTAGCTCTGAAACTGCGACATTAAAAACCACAGACCTACCACTACTAGACTTGCAACAATATTGCTAGAAAGAGACTGTCAAATACAGTACAACGTGAGTGTGAAAGAAACGCTGATATGTTTTTTTTGTTTCTATCGGCGTGGCTGCTATAAGCTGGCCTACTGTCAAAATCTGGGCCAAACAAACCACAAAACGATCGAAGGAAGTTATTAGTTCTGGGATTTTTTCATTTAAAAAGGTTATTTAGGGTTTTATTTGAGCTTATTATTAAGTTAGTAACCATAGTGTGTTCTGTGACGTGTGCAAAATATGGGTGGAGGCAACAATCAAAGATAGAAAGAGATGCACTGAGGTGGCCACACTATGCTGGTCTAGTAGTGGAAGGTCTGTGTTAAAAACCAATATGTACTTATTTTCCTTGACTCCCGAAAAGACATGGCAATAACCGACGAGCTTCGCCACCTCGAGCTATACCTTCTAGAGGAGTTCCAAAAGGGCCGGAAGGTAGCCGACCTATACGAGTTGGTGCAGTACGCTGGCAACATTGTCCCGAGACTGTATCTGCTTATAACAGTGGGACTGGTGTACATCAAGACCAGCACCAGTTTGCGGAGAGATCTATTGAAGGTAAGAAGTAATCAAGTTGTGTGGTTCCCGGCTGAGTAGAATAGGACCACTCCAAGTCTTCCGGATGTCGTAGAAGGCGACTCAGGAAACACAAGCTAAACAAAGCATATAAACATCAATGACACCTCTCCAACCCGTCTGGCCAGCGTGGAGAGTGTAGGCCAAATCTTCTGACTGCTCTGGCTAATATATGGCTCTGGTAGTACAGAGAGGGTCGTGCTCCTGCAGTGGAGCCTAAAAACGACCTGATGATGATAAATCAATGAATGGGCACTACATATCAATATTGGGCACATAACGCAATTAGGAGAGAAAAGAAGACTGCTGGGCGAAATAGAAAATAGGAGAGGGAAAATGATTGGTCACTTAATACGACATGACTCCTTATTTAAAAACATACTAGAAGGAAAGATAAAAGGTAGAAGAGGTCCAGGACGACCGAGAAAGAGCTATGTAGGCCAACTGAAAGAAAAAGCAGGGGTCATGTCGTATCAAGCACTAAAAAGTAAGGCAGAGAACCGAGAAGTTTGGCGCATACTCCACCGACAAGAGCCACTAAGCTCTTAAATAAGAAGAAGAAGAACGCAATTAACCAATAGCCGGTTGACTGGAAGAGATTTCAGTATGGGATAAGTCCAGTGGCGTATCGTAGTCGGGGCGGCAAGGGCGGCGGCGCGCTCCGGTCGGCACTTTTTTAATAATATTTTTTAATATATAGGGACAAATCACACTGATTGAGCTAGCCCCAAAGTAAGTTATAAACTTGTGTTATAGGATATTAACTCAACGATACTATATTTTATGATAAATACATATATAGATAAATATCTGGTATCCCAGAAATGGGAAACGTAATGTAGGACGTCCGGCGGCTAGGTGGGTCGACGATGTCAGGCAAGCTGCTGGCAAGAATTGGATTGCAATGGCCAGGGACAGATTAAGATGGCGCAGACAGAAGGAGGCTTATGCCCAGCAGTGGGTCCCTTAAAGCTGACGATGATGATGAGATAAACACCCAAGACCCAGAACAATTTGAAAAAGGCCATTTTCCAACTTGCCCTGGCTGGGGATCGAACCCAGGACCTCCGGATTAGCGGTCTAGCGTGTTAACCATTACGCCACGGAGGTCGTCGAACTTTTAGGGGGCGGCAAAATTTTATAATAAATACTTATACTAAGTACCCTTAACCGAAGGGCATGTATAAAGAGGTTGATGAGTGTAGATAAAGTGAAAGAGGTCTGTCAGGATCGTAGCAAGTGGAGGTCCATAGTCTCTGCTTACCCCTGTGGGAAACAGGCATCATAGTATGTATGTATGTATACTAAATATAAATGTTGGCCTGTTACACACAAGAAAGACAAACTATTGCAAGTGTCATGTTAGCCAATGTTTATTTATGTATGTACGCGACAATGTATACAGAGCATGCATAAAACAAAAGTTGTACAAAGGCACTAATTATCTCAAAAGAGATCTCTTCCAGTAGGCCTGTGAAAGATGTTTATACAATAAAGGCGTGTTCATAGAATAAAGGAAGAAAAAGAAATGAACCTAACCTCTCTTTTTATAAAAACACCATTACCCGCCCAAATCAAGTTGATATCTAGTAATATCATACTATCTCATGTACCTTTGAATGTCAACTTGATTTAGGCGGATAATGGTTTAAGCCTAGTAACAAAGTTAGAGTTATTATAATAAGAGGGAACATGTTTATGACTCAAAAATTTCCATAGAGATTTTTAATTTTTTCATTGGCACTTGTTTCTCAGGATTTGGTGGAGATGTGCCGCGGAGTGCAACATCCGCTGCGAGGGCTGTTCCTGAGGAACTACCTGCTGCAGTGTACGAGGAACATCCTGCCCGACACCGCTGAGGCTGAGAACGACAACGAGGGCACTGTGAGTCGAAAATAACTAATAATATGTATACTGTATATGTTACATTGAACGAAAAGACAGCTCAGAACGCGTTGTGCCTTGATTTCATTCATTGCCTTCATTCATGAATTCTTGCCTATAAGCGTTACATAGAAGGTACATTACTAGCTCTTTTTGTAACATATCCATAGTCCAAGTTTAGAAAAACACGATAAAATAAAATAAAAATTAGACTGCGGTTTTAGCTTTTAGTATTTAAAACTCTATTCTGCTAAAAACCTCGATGTGCAAACCCTGGAGACCTGCTTTTGAACGCGGGAATCATACATAACGAATAAATAGCGCGAGCCTTTCCAAAGAGGATCAATCGCGTAAATAATTCGTTGTATGACTCCCACATTCCAGAATAGGTCTCCACTCCAGTACCGAGTTGAAAATAAATGCATTCAACTTTGCATTTCGAGAATAGTGAAAGAGAATATTTTCAGGTCCGCGATGCCGTTGACTTTGTGCTGATGAATTTCGCGGAGATGAATAAGCTTTGGGTGAGGATGCAACATCAAGGGCACTCTAGGTGAGAATTTAAAGATTACTTGGTCTTAATAAATAGATTTATTTTATGCATTCATATATGTATTCATATTTATGTAAGTTTTTTTATGTATGTAAATATGTATATGGATTAATAGAATTTATATATCATCATGATCAGGCCCTTTTTTTATTTATTTATAATATAATTATTGAGCACAATAGTACAAAAGGTGGACTTAACGCTAATGCATTCTCTACCAGTCAACCTTTAGGAAAAACAGAAAAATCAATTTTATTGCGATAGGCGCTACAAAAAGAACCTTTTTTAGTCTCCACTGCAGGAGCACGACCCTCTCTGTACTACCAGATCCATATATTAATTAGCCACAGCAGTCAGAGGATTTGGCTTACACTCTCCACGCTGGCCAGACGGGTTGGAGAGGTCTCACTAATGTCCAAGCTTTGTTTAGCTTCTATATCCTAAGTCGCCCTTTACGACATCAATGGGATGACTTGCAGTCTACTCTGCCGGAAACAACACGGCAGTATACCTATATATTATGCATATTATATCATAATATATAAGAATTCTTCTATACCACCACTCTTTTATTAGGTAGTTAAACTTTTAGTAAAACAGCACCATTTGAATGTAATGTTTAATGTAGATGGCGCTTGTGGGTGGGCGAACAGGGTTGTCATTACGACCTTGTTTGACTATTAAATATTTTTAAATCTGTTTTTGTAATTAGAGATAAGTACTTACCAATTTTTGTAAAAGCAAGTGGTGTTCACCTTAGAAGGTGTACACATTTAACAAAAATGTATATGCATGTAAATGCCTTTAAATATATATGCATGTATTAATGGTGAATATATATGCATGTGTTAAACACAATGGTGAACCTGAATAAATAAAATAAAATAAAAATATCTCCCTGTGGAAGTCGTAAGAGGCGACTGAGGGTTTGGCTACATCTGGCCGCACGGAACAGCACTTTGCTATGCTGCTATCCTTTTCTGTCGCTCAGAACCGTCATTTGTTAGAGCGAGAAAGAGAGCGGGTATACCGCGGAATCGGCGATGCGGCTCGCTCTAAGAAAGTGGTGTTCCGTGCTGACAGATGTAACCCAACCCTAAAGGACTGACCATAAACATCTCGTACTACAATTGACAACATTTCATTTTCAAAAAGGTATAAAAATACGAAAACCGTTTCGAGATTTGGCGATTCTGAACACGTTAAATATTTTTTCAGATTTTTTTGCGTTATACTTTAACATCTAAAAGGTAAAAAATAATATAAAAGCTGTCAGCTATCAATTTGACATTTTAGACGTTGCGTGCACAGTGGTCACAGTATAACTATTATACAGTAGTGTGTCTCCATACAAACAGTCGGAATGTAAATCATACCTACCGCCTCGGAATGTGGTATGCAATGCAGTCGGTATGCAAAATGCAACAGTCGTGGATGCGTAATAGTAAACAGTAAGCGTGCAATTTGTGAATATTCACTACCTTTTTTGGGGAATAATATGGCAAAATATAGACTAGGTATATTGTGCTGTTAGTAATTGCTTGAATTCTTCATTAACGCACCCAGAGATATCATTTTTAAATTATCAAGATACTTTCAAGGGTTGCAACGGGACGGGACCCTATTACTGAGACTCCGCTGTCTGTCCGGTTGTCCAACTCTCTGTCCGCACTTAGATGGGTGACCAAAAAGTGTCACGAAAAATTCTAGAGCTGCTCCGTGCTTTGGAAGGCACATTAAGTCGTTGGTCACGGCTATCTTCTCCATCCGTCTGTCCATCTCTCCGGCTGTCCGTCCGTACTTGGATGGGTGACCCAAAAGTGTCACGAAAAATTCTTGAGCTGGTCCGTGCTGCGGAAGGCACGTTAAGCCGTTGGTCCCGGCTGTCTTCATTATATGGCAGTCATCAAGTTTATGCAGCTTAAGAAATCTGCCACCAGTGTTGGACACTTACACACACGAAAAACAAAAACAAACAAGTGAGTTGCGTACAAATACTTTCGCATTTATAATTAGTATAAAAAGTATAAATAGTATCTATAAAAATAACAAAACTAGAAAGAAACTCAAATAGGTAGATAAAATAAAATACTGTAGGTGGGCAGCCCTGGCGCGTGTTTACATACTGCGTTGCTCTAGATATATAAGTCAAGTTGAGGGCCGAGTCATAATACTGTATAATAGTTATACTGTGGCATGGTGGTGTTGTTGGTGAATTTCGCTTTAAGACGAAGATATAGGCAAATGGCCTTGAAGTGTAAAATAAATTGTTAACTCGTAAATATGGTGATAATTTCCATATGACTCTTCGTCACGCACTAGATCGCCCTTTAAATTATTTTATAAACTGCCGTTGAAACTATTATTGGTGATCCGTCTAGCTTTAAAACTTGCCGTGGCCACTTTTGGCGGAGGCAAGTTTTAAAGCTAGACGGACTAATGTAAATACTTTCAACGGTGGTTCATAAAATAATTTAAAGGGCTATCTAGTGCATGACGAAGAGCAATATGGAAATTATCACCATATTTACGAGTTAACAATTTATTTCTAATGAGAGCGCCACTTCAAGGCCATTTGCCTATATCTTCACCTTAAGTGCAAATAAACTGTGCATATTAGCTGCATGCCCGGATTGTTTCATAATGTAGGTTTCTGAGGGGTTTTCTATGGCCGACAGTCGCAACTTGCCTAAAGATGACCTCATGATGCTACTGGAATACCTATATGCAGGAAAACGACAGCTTCACTGTAGCAGAAATTTGAGGGCCTGATGTGATGATATCGTCGAGAGATTCCTATGTGGAAATTTCAGTTGGATATGTTGAAGTGAAAAGACAAACTACATTTGTTACTCTAAAGGCAGAGTTACTCTAGAACAAAAGTCCGTTGTAAACTTTATACGAATATAGAAACATAAATAATTATTAACTACTTGTTAAAATTATAAATAAAACAATGTTATAAATTGGCAAAACAGCAAATTTTATTTTCTCTGTGTAATGTAACCCTACCATTTCAATATAGGACTTTGCAGGTTAATGAATCTACAAGCTAATATCACTGAATCATCCAGTGTGGTTTTAATAATCGAATTCTTCTTAAAACTCTCTCTATATGTATTCTTAGCACTTTTTTTATTTACTGCAGAACACCATTCAATCCGTGTTGCTTTTGGTATGTGAAAGAAATATTTTCCTGGACACAATAATACTCTGTTTTTTTCATACAGGAACAAAACATGAAACTATGGGAACATTGAGGTCGATTTTCTATCACGAATTCAATAATATATAAGTCAATGCACGAATTATAAAAAGCACAGACGAGACGAACGAACGGTACCAAATTTATTTATTCGTGAAGTTCTTTGTTTTGGTATGGTTTTGTTTGTCCAACTGACAACTGACATCAACAATGATAGTGTTGAGAAGTAATCGTATCAGTTCGATAGAAAGACCATCTAATATCGATAGTTCTTTCAGTACTTATAGTAGAATAAGGTTTGATAAAAAATACACATGCATTCAAATGTTTACCTATCCAAATGTTTGGTGACGAAATGATAATATTTGCTTTATATGATTGACGTTTCAGGTTATAATAAAATAATTTTGATATCAAGGTACCATAAAAAAATTAAGCAAAGAAAATTAGCTAGGTACGTTAGTTTTTGTTAGTATACTTCTTCAATCATACTTTTGTAAGTGGTATACTATCGATATCGATATCCAACTGCTTAAAAACACAACTATACAGTAAAAGTTTTATTTTTTAAATTATAAAACATGACAAAGACGTTAACTCGTTACCACCTCACACTTGTACTTACGCTCTTTTAGAATGGAGAGATTTTAAATAATTTAATTTTAGGGGAAATGAGAAAGAAAATATATGTATGTCTTGATTTTTAAAGTTCTTTAAGGAAAAAAATTTAAATATGCATATAAAATTTTTGAAATGTTGTCAATTGCTTTCCCAAGGAAGGATGACGTTAGGCAAGAGGCCGGTTGTAAAACTTTTCGCACAAAAAGATACAACGTGGAAAAGATATCGGTCGAAGATATCAGTCCTTGATATGCCAGACAGAAAATTCAAAGCTTATATAAAGAAAGTTCTTTGTGAGTTATTATAGGACCGATGACTATCTTAAAGACAAAAAAAGTCTGGCTTGAGCTCGGCGCGGGTCCCTCTTAAAGGTTTATATACTTAGACATGTCATAATTTAGGTAGGTACATTGGTACATACTACATTTACAAATTGACATTATTTTAAATTTCGGAATTCTTATAGTTTAATTTCAATTATGACATAACAAGCAATGTCTTCTCAGTCCATCATTTTAAGTCTTAAGTTTGTTAGTTGACGTCTTTGGAGAAAACGTGCAGTGCAGTTTGTTGCCGCTTCTTCGGCACTTGCGCCTAGGAAGCGGCGTAAACTTAGCTGTTAGTAACGATTTGACGTCAACATTTGTGCAAAACAAAAGAAAGTGACTATTATTAAGAGATATTATAAATATCCTATGATAATAAAGATATTTTGATTTTTCAGCTGCCTCGAACATTCGGCCATAGAGCCTGGCTTATAATTTATTACACTAATGTCTTTGCCACATTATTTTTTCTCTTTTCAGGGACAAAGAACGCCGCGAACGCGAGCGTTCCGAACTCCGTATCCTCGTCGGGACGAACCTGGTTCGTCTGTCCCAACTGGAGTCTGTCAGCGTGGACCACTATAGAAGACTGGTGTTGCCGGGCATTCTCGAGCAAGTCGTCAGTTGCCGAGATGCTATTGCCCAGGAGTATCTGATGGAGTGCATTATACAGGTAAAGAATAAGGCCCTAGGGCTTCGTCTACCCCGTTTTTTTTTCGTGTAAGTGCAAAAGTGGTCAGTGGTGTCAGATTTTTCAAGCTGCCTAAAGGCATCGGACATAGCTTGACGACAGCCGGGAGCAATGACTTTTTCGTGCCTTCCGAAGTACCGAGGAGCTCGAGAAATTTTTATTCCACTTGTTGACCTGTGAAAGCGCTAGCAATGCGTACCGGCCACCGAGCTTGTCTAACCCGTTTGGGATAAAGACGTGATGCTGTATTATCTTGTTTCAAGTTGGCCGTGTGGATTTCGGCCCTAGGACCACTCCATCTGACTTCAGACAATTTTGTTCTTTTCTGTTGTTTATTCTTACTCTTGTATCTAACTCTCTTACAATTTCAATTGTACATATAACTTCTGTTTATTTATTACACTAAAAAATACCACAACAAGTACTTTTTGGCAATGAAGTCAATAGGCATGACGACGGGAAGAAAGTTTTTTTGAAGTGAAAACTTCTTTAGCGGCGTTGTGCACTTTTTTTGTAATGGGTAAAAAATGTTAAACTCGCGTCAGGACACGTGTCCTGATCGAAAATTCGTAAGACGGAATGACAGCCGGCGCGGCGTAGGAGAGGAAGTATTTATACTATAATTTCGACGAAGCTGTCAGCCGGCTCGTTGATCTAGGGGTATGATTTTCGCTTAGGGTGCGAGAGGTCCCGGGTTCAAATCCCTGACGAGCCCAAACCTTTTTAAAGTGAAAACTTCTTTAGCGGCGTTGTGCACTTTTTGTAATGTTTGTGTACGATAGCGCAATAAATAAATATTGTATTCTACCACATAAATGATAGTACTTTTATACTGATAATTAAAGCAATGGTACCCTATTTCTTTTCCTAATTTTTTTTTCCGAATTTCATCTTCCATAACATATTTGCTATAAACTTCAGTAGCAATAATGTTCGAATATCCAAAATTTTGTTTTACATAATAATCTTAAGTCATAAAAGTTTCGTATATCAGGTGCTATAATAATTGGATATTCTAATTTTCCATGCTATAAAGTCACATGGCCTAAGTGTTGTATTGTATAATATGTGTTAGTCCGAATGTTAATTTATAGTAAAATTTTAGTCCTAAAAACATTAGGTTATAATTAGGTTTTAGTGACAGAAACCAATTGCTGTAAAACCGACTTCTTGCAGTCTTGTAATAATGCAACATTAAAGTTTTTTTTACCTTAATTTTGTTTCCACGTAAGTTTCAGTTTGCAAAATTGTTGAAGCATTTGAAACAAGTGCTAGGACAGTTTAAGGCAAACCTATCGGTTAGGTTAGGTTAGAACTGCGACCAACACACGCACAACACACACACACAACCGCGGTTGCGGCCGGCGAGTGCTAGGATAGTTCTATCCATTTTATTATTATTATTATTAAAATCTTTATTGACCAAAATGGTACAAAAGGTGAACTTAACGCTAATGCATTCTCTACCAGTCAACCTTTAGGAAAAACAGAAATTATTTAATTGCGATAGGCGCTTTAAAGATGTACTTAATAATTTACTATTTACAAGTATACTTAAATACATTAATATAATACACTTAATACATATAAATACTTATATAAATATACAAACACATATATATACTACAAATCTTTAAGATAATGACTAATTCTGCTGCGAAAATTTTAAAGAAAGGTGCGTGTGAACTTTCTTCTTAAATAAGTATCTGTTTGAGATACTTTTGATGTCTTCAGGTAAGGCATTCCAGAGTCGCGTAACTTGAAGAGTAAAAGAGTTAGACATAAATTCAGACCGAAATAACGGGAGATAAATTTGAAGAGTATGACTGGAGCGAAGCTCACGGTCATGGCTTTCAGACTGATATTTAAATTTGGTTTTCATATATTGGGGAGAAAGAGGGTTCTTAAGTATAGAGAAAAGAGTACAGAGCATTCTCTGTTGTCGGCGCTGACGAAAGAAAGAAAGAAAAATTGTTTATTTGATATATCACATACACACAATTATAATAACAGTTCTCACTATCCAAAATTATATCTGTGCCTATACCAAAATGGCCACCTCTCAGCATAATGTTGTGGCCGTCCGACCACAACGCTGGTCTTCCGAGGACACCAACCAAACAAACAAACAAAATAAAATAAAAATAAACACATACATAAAATTCAAAATTCAAACAAACAAACCAGGGTGGCGCCACGTTAATTCTGTTTGTTCATAAGCAAAAATAATAATAACAACTGAATAGATTCTATTAATACTAAATATAAATTGAAATAATAATAACAAAGATCTAATAATATTATCTACTGAGATAATAATAATAAAAAGATTATATTGCTGCAATTTTACAATTTCTGAACACTTAAAATATATTCTTTGAATTTAATTTTAAAGGTTTTAATAGTAAGACAATTTCTAATAGGAGGTGGGATGTTATTCCAACAACTAGTTGCAGCGTATCTGAAACTGCCTCTAAATGCAGCAGTCCTGCCACGAACAGGAAGCCAGTTAAGCTTAGATCGGAAAGAAGATATGTGGTCATATTTACGAAGGCAGAAGATAAAGCGAATGCAATTATTAATGAGACGATCTAGCTTATCAAGAAGATCTGCATTTAGATCAGGATAACACACATCAGCATAATCAATAATAGGAAGAACAAGAGATTGTATTAAAGTAATTTTAGTTTTGATTGGAAGAAAATTTCTATAGCGATTCAGGAATATTGTAAGGAATAGGTGACTTTTCTGCTGATCTCAGTTACCTGATTTACTAGGTATTTTACTAGGTTACATATTCAAACATATTTTTATGAACAGTTTTATCGATAACTTAATAGTTTATATGAAATGTTAGTTCGATATACCGTTTTTCTAGTAACAAAAACAACTTTAAAATATTTTTTTATGAAATTTTATTAAACAATATGAAACTCCGATGATATACTATTCGATTTCTTAAGAAAAATATATATTAAAAATCGTGGAATAGTTTTTTGGGAAATGAAATTCGATGTCAAAAAAATCTGTATTCTAATATACACCCGCTTGCATGCTGCATGCTTACTTGCGGGCACATTATATTATATTTGACATTAACTTAGGGCTAGTCATCATTCGGACACATGATAATTATGGAAAACAAAATTAAATATTTTAAATATTATGTAATGTATATTAATTAATTATGTAAAATATAATTATAGCAAACAAATTGAGGGCATTTTGTATTTAGTGATTTCAACTTTAGGGCACGTGACATTATCTGACATTATGTTAGGGCTAGAAATTATTCGGACACATGATGATTATGGAAAAAAAATTATGTGCCCTTAAGGGTCGGCACCATGTAAACTGGGTTTGCGCGGTCAACAAGTTTGTACAGAAAGCGTTTGATTTAAGTCAAATAATGTATACACATAGATAGAGGAAGAGTTGGGACAGTAGACGAAAAAAAGGATTTTTTAAAATATTTTGTAGTTTTCCTAAAAACAAGCATTGAATTTACCCAAAAACATGCAAAACGCACTTTGCGCGGGCAATAGTTATGGCTTAAGTAGAAAAGACCACTAAGAAAATTACATACCTAGTTATAGGTGAATAGACTAGCCAGTAGACGAAAACCGTATTTTTTTAATTTTCATTCAGAAAAAGTAAGATAATTGTAAAGAAACCTGAAAGAAATATTTTAGAAAATCTTGCTACAAAGTGGCTTGTTTTTCTGCGTAAAGAAATATTCTAACAAGGGATTGCATATATTTTATAAAAATAAAGGCTATTTTGAAACATTATTCTTAATATTTGCTTACAATGCAATCACGCAATAATAAAAAAATTACATTACTTAAAATTGCATTACAGTCTAAAATATTTCAATAAAAAACTATGTACAAACTGCCAAATTATGTCATACTTTTGCTACACTATGGTACAGTTTTGACATTTTGTTGACGTTCAAGTAAAGATGTAATGCTATCGCAGATACGGCATCGCACATTTTTTTTTTAAATTTTATTGAAAATTAAGTCAATGAAAAAAATTATTTGGTTTGATTTATTACCTATATCTTTTAATTGGCGATTAGGGTGAAAATCGGATTGGAACTTTCTCGGGTCGCGGAATCATATTAATAATTTTTGTAATAAATGGTGCTGTTTAATTAGGGTTTTACAATTATTTTGAGGGGTGATTCAGTCTCAAATTTTGAACAACTTTTCCCCATGAATATATATCAAAATACGAATTGACATTATGCGTAATATATCGAACCACAGGCTATACTAGATCTATACTTGGCTAGGCAGGCAGGCTATAGTAGGCTATTTATCTATACTAATATTATAAAGAGGAAAGTTTTGGTTGTTTGTTTGTTTGCATTGCATGGCTCCGAAACTACTAGACCGATTTAAAAAAAACTTTCACCGTTGGAAATGTACACTATCCCCGAGTGACATAGGCTTTGTGTGTACCAAGGGCGAAGCCGGGGTGGACTGCTAGTATAGTATAATGATATTAAAATAACAGTCAAAAAACAAAAAAAAAATCTGCGTTTTCATACAAAAGTGTGCAGCCGCCCGGGAAATTTGTATAGGAACCGATTTTTTTCGTTTTTTTACTGTTTTTAGGGTTTCGCTTGTCTGTCTGTCCGTAAGTCACAGCCAATCTGCTACGAAACTATTAGAATGATTTAGTTCAGATTTAGTACCTACACTTATGTAACTTAGTGACTCAAAGATAGACGTATAACGTAAATAAATGAAATTTAAAAAAGGGGGCCACTTATGGTGGGTAAATTAGACATTAAAAAAAGTTTTGATAACAAAATCGTGTGACATATCAAATGAAAGAACTTTTTATGACATTTTTAAATATAAATTTTTAAATATATTTTTCTGTCAGTGGAACACAAAACGTGTAGTTTTCCTAGTCACCGCTTGCCTAAAATACTATTTGATTGAATTTTTGAGAACGTCCTGTCAGCGATAAGTAATATTGATTTACGCAGAAATATCATAAATTTGTCTATGGTTCCCTAAAATTTAAACTTAACCAAAATAAACCGGCCACGTGCCGTGACGGGCCACGTGCAGTGTAGGGTTCCGTAGTCAGTACCTACTTGTTTTATGTTACTTACAACTGCCTAACTTTAAGTCTGAATTCAGTCCATGATACTGAACAACTTTCACCAATGAACAAACGAAATACAAAAATAATTTTTAATCTCTTACACACAAGATTTGGCAAAATGTAATATTTATGTAATATATGTATGGAATACGTAAGGACAAATCACACTAATTAAGCTAGCCCCAAAGTAAGTTTTAAACTTGTATTATGAGATACTAACTCAATGATACTATATTTTGTGATAAATACATACATAGATAAACACCCAAGACCCAGGAAAATTTTAAAAAGACCATTTTCTAACTTGCCCTGGCTGGGGCTCGAACCCAGAACCTCCGGATTAGCGGTCTAGCGTGTTAACAATTACGCCACGGAGGTCGAATGAAAAGCAAACATTTTCTTTTCATATTTAATTATGTGTTCCTTAGAAAAAGTTGTTCAGTATCATGAACTGAATCCACCTTAAATTAGTTTTAGTCAGGGAGACGTTATATACTACTGCCGTGAATTTTTTTAAGTGTCCATATACAACCGTTTAACTGACAGAGAGACACATAATTGTAACAAAAATTTCCAATCAAAAACCAAATATTTCACAAACGGATTCTAAAACGAAAAAGGGTGTTCATAATCTTACAATATTTTTGTAAGACCTATTCAACGACGTCTCACACCACCATTTTTTTTTTTCAAGTTTTTATTACCACATATCCATGCCCATGCCCAATTACAGCTTTCTAGTACTAATCTATGAGTAAAACTAGTCTATGAGTAAAACTGGGGACAGACAGACAGACAGACATGACAAAACTATAAGGGTTTCTTGTTTACTACGGAACCCTAAAAAGCTGAGTGAAACTAAACAGATTCTCTATTCTAAGGGGTCTTTGTCATTTGCGCTTTAACAAATTGCAAAATACGAGTAATCAAAACCACTTGTGCAAATATTTCGCTCCACTTCGCATACGATAAATTCAAAAATTGATGGATGAACGACCGTGCTTTTACAGGTTAAGCAACTTCTAGCTTGGTCACAGTTACGATGGGTGACCGTGCTTTCAATTTTAATGTTGTCCAAGTCAAATGTTGAGATTCTTATGAATAAATTTCAGTTTTCTCTACCTACATAACTTCGCAGCTATTTAAATTTCAATCTTGTCGGATTTCAATGTTTTGTCGGAATTTGAACTTGGCATTTTTACATTTATATTTTTGATGGGATAAAATAAACACCCAAAAACCAGGATAAATTAAAAAAGGCCATTTACCAACTTGCCCTGGCTGGGAATCGAACCCAGAACCTCCGAGTGACGGACTAGCGTGTTAAGGAATCGCGACGGAGGTCGACTAATAAATTGAAAAAGTAATAAATTTTACGCAAGATTCGAATAACTATAACTTGGATTTTTTAGAAAGTGCTATATGAATTTCACATATATTTAAACTCGCTTTTTAAATAAACGTCTTGCATTCACGCACACTACTGTATTTTCGACTTTACTTTTTCTACTGATAGCCTGTCTACCAAAGTGTTAAGTACATTATAATGACGTCTGCCAAGGCCTTAATTCAGAAATAATAATTCAAACAAAATAATTATTTGATTTGATTGATTTGAAAATTTTAATAAGTATCACGGACTGGAAGTCTTGACGAAAAGAAAAAAGTAAGCTGTATACTAATTCTACGTTACAATTTATGATTACCTACATCTATTGTCCCGTTTACACATTATTAACTCTATGTGACTTCATCTTGACATTTTTATCCCCCTAGCGGGAAAATTTTGCATATTTCAGGGCCAAATCCGACCACGTGGCTTTGTGCATACAGTCCTTAAATTATAGATAAAAAATTTATGAGACAAAATAGAGAACCTAAAGCAATTCGTGAAAAATTATTTCCTAACCATTCCAAAATATCAAAAATGCACAACGTTAATATTCAAGTTTTCACTTCTGCCGGCACTCCCTGAGTGCAAACCGTCGTTTTTAGGGTTCCGTACCTCAAAAGGAAAAAACGGAACCCTTATAGGATCACTTTGTTGTCCGTCTGTCCGTCCGTCCGTCCGTCTGTCAAGACCCTTTTTCTCAGGAACGCGTGGAGGTATGAAGCTGAAATTTATATCAATTACTCAGGTCTACTGTCCCTTGAAGCTGTGAAAAAATCAAACTTCTAAGCCAACGCAATCAAAAGATACAGCCGTTTATGCCGCAAATTTTCGACACTTGCAAGGGAATCAAAACCTACAGGGTGCTTCCCGTGAACTCAGAATCTTGAAATTTGGTACGAAGCAACGTCTTATAGCATAGATAAAGGAAAAATTACGAAAACCATAAATTTTTAGTTACATCACATAATATATTTTTTTTTTAATAATTTTAAACTTGTCGTAATGAACGAACTTTGTAAACCTTGCAGGTTTGTACGGAACCCTCGGTGCGCGAGTCCGACTCGCACTTGGCCGGTTTTTTTTTTTTATACAACAAATCACACCGATTAAGCTAGCCCCAAAGTAAGTTTCAAGCTTGTGTTATGGGATACTAACTCAACGATACTATATTTTATGATAAATACAATATATATAGATAAGCACCCAAGACCTGGGACAATTTGAAAAAGTCCATTTTCCAACTGGGGACAAATGGGACTTTTTGGCCCATCGGTTACATTAATAAAAATATGGTACACGCATTTTTTCTTTTCTCTGAAAAAAAAATTGTGTCTGTGACACAGCGCATTTAAATTTAACATGACGTCACGGCTAAGTACGATTTTTACATAGCGGTGACGTCACAAGCCCCCACTCTGGAACTTAGCTCTGTATCTTTGTGAATTTTTACTTTTTTGATAAACTGAAAAATATGGGTCCATTATTTTTGGATAATCAACAAGACGGACTAGTTAGAATAATACTTTTCTGACCATGTCTTCACCCTTATTTTATTCAACTACTACGAGTATATCTCCAGGTGTTCCCGGATGAGTTCCACCTGGCCAATCTGCAGCCGTTCTTGAAGTCCTGTGCGGAGCTGCAACCCGGCGTCAACATCAAGAACATCATCATCGCGCTAATCGAAAGACTCGCAGCCTACAGCCAGGTAAAGCCGCTAGTTTGGGTATATCCCATTCGTCCCAACTAGGGACGTCCCCACTCGGGACAAATGGGACACTGAAGTTTTGTGTTTCGATTGTCACCACCGCGTCGTCCCCACTGGGGACGAATGGTAATAACTATGGTATAGCCTTACATAACTATATGTATACATAACTATGGTATAATAGTACAACTAGTGAGTATAACATTAATTAATTAAAAAAATTAATTAATTCACTTTCAGCAATTTTATTTAACATATTATAACTAGGGATAATTTGGGATTATCTTCTTCCTCCGGCCTTATCCCATTTCTAATTGGAGTCGGCTCTCCTAATCTTTCTTCTCCAAAGAGATCTAGGGATAATTAGGGATTAAAATAAATTAATTTCAGCTATTTAATTTTACATAACTAGGGACGAAATAATATCCATTCCACTTGCCACCACTGGGGTCAAATAGGAATTTTCATTGTAGGAACGTTCCCACGACGAATGGGATATACCCGCTAGTTTCCAACAAGTCAAATCAGATACCTACATACATTTTTACCCGACTAAGGCAAAGCCAAGGGTAGTGATTTTAGCAGTCTATGTGTGTATGTATGTGTGTTCCACTGTAGCAACCGCACCACGACACGATGTCCGGGTGACATAGGCTACAATTTGTATGCAAAAAATGTATATTACAAATGTTACATAAAAAAAAGTTCGAGTAAAAAAATTTTTATGTTTGGATATTAAGTTGTATCAAAATGTCTTAATTAGCCATCGACATATAATTCTCTAGATACCTAACGCTCCTACATTCACCGCTTCGATTCTGATTCCATTTACGCAAACGAACAGTAATTACAACGAAACACTCGAACGCACACATAGACAAAGATGCATGCGATTGGTCGCGACAAGGTCACGTACGCGTCATGTCGGTCAAGCAGCTAGCTCCCCGAAGCCGGCTGCTCAACCGACACGGCCGCGGTCAACGCCACGAGCGGTGAGGTACAATATTAAAATGTTTATTTACTTACATATGAAAGGTGAGTCCTGTGTTTTTCATGTCTGTATAGCTTTTACACCACTTCACCGCACATGACAGCATTTTTAATGAATCGATTATCGCAAACACACAGCAATATTCTCAAAGTAAACTTCTTGCGACGCAACCGCACGACTCGAGTGTCACGGCGAACTGTTGCGCCGCGCTGTTCATATTTTAAGCCCCACCCGCCACGGTACATATCGCGTGGAATGGTTTATTTACGATTCTAGAGAATTATTGTTCGTAGTAATTAGCACATTTGAAAAATATGTATATACAGTGCCGTAAATGGCTGTCGAGCTTGGAATAATTTATGTTGTTCAATTAACATCACAAAACAAACAGTTA
The DNA here is from genome assembly GCA_963576875.1 of Acrobasis repandana. Taxonomy (NCBI): domain Eukaryota; kingdom Metazoa; phylum Arthropoda; class Insecta; order Lepidoptera; family Pyralidae; genus Acrobasis; species Acrobasis repandana. The sequence goes on from OY756238.1 coordinate 11,242,272, forward strand.
GCAAGCGAATATGTTTTTTTTTTTTTTTAGAGAAACGAAGGCAACATAAACCTGAATGTAGTGATGGAAGACGGGCAAGAGCAAGAGGTTCAGTTGTTTGAGGTGTTCTCCGACCAAGTCGCTGCTATCACGCAGGTGTGTATACATTTTATTTATTAGGATTCCACAAAGGGTAAAAACGGAACCCTTATAGGATTGTCTGTCTGTCACAGCCAATTTGCTACTTAACTACTTAACCGATTGAGTTGAAATTTGGTACACATGTGTGTACAATACAATAGCTTTTATCACTATCACGTTTTTATCCCTAAAGAGGTAGACAGAGCCTAAAGCGGTATCTTATCTTGCATTGGGGTCTACAATGGGAAGCACGTCGAACCTTTGGGTTATATTGTACTTTAAGTGAGCCTAAAGGGGTAAGTCCCAGGCCACTTTTAGCGTGATAGTGGGCATGAAGGTGGAAATCATAATAGTGATGGGTTGCTAACCGCATCGCCTATTGATATGATTCAGATTCTAGAAAAGCCTTTATTGTATTGTAAATAGTACTTTCAATACAATAAAGGGTAAGTATTGTATTATAAGTATCCCCCATGTGTTTCCGGGTTAGAATAGGACCACTCCATCTCTTCCTGTGGATGTCGTAAGAGGCGACTAAAGGATTAAGCACAAACATCTCGTGCTACAATTGCATTCTCAAGGAGGGTTAACGTCGGGCGGCAGCCGGTTGTAAAACTTTTCGCACAAATACATTCCCTGAAAGGGTTGACGTCAGACAGGCGGCCGGTCGTAAAACTATAGTCAAATCATTTGAACGGTTCCGGCTTTTTCTTCTCCATTTTCCAAGGTCTTTGGCATCCTTGGGTGACCATTGACGTGCATGTTATATTTGGAGAAGGCAAAGCGGGAAAGTGCACCCCGGGTTTCGAAGCAGCACAGCTGAGGATGCAACCGGGAACTCGCTTAGATGAAGAAGGAGATTGTATTATAAGTATTACTTGTTAATAAATATTAATTTCCACAGAGCCGCATGGATATGCCGCAAGAAGACATGCTCAGTTTGCAATTGGCGCTGCTCAAGTTGGCTCAGCGAGTCCATCCGGACAAGTTGAGCTATGTGGACCGCGTGCTGGCTCACACGGATAAGATTTGCAAGGATATACATAAGAACAGGTGAGTTATACATCAACCCCGGATTTGGGGGAGGGCGCAAGCGTGAGCGACATTCTGGTTTAGGCGGTGAACCCACTGCACCGCGCACCGACGCGCGGTGCACGGTTCGACACACTACCTCCGCGCTGTTCGACACACTGCCTCCGCGCTGTTCGACACACTGCCTCCGCGCGGTTCGCCACACTGCCTCCGCGCTGTTCGACACACTGCCTCCGCGCGGTTCGACACACTGCCTCCGCGACGTTTCGACACACAGCCTCCGCGACGGTTCGACACACAGCCTCCGCGACGGTTCGACACACAGCCTCCGCGACGGTTCGACACACAACCTCCGCGACGGTTCGACACACAGCCTCCGCGACGGTTCGACACACAGCCTCCGCGACGGTTCGACACACAGCCTCCGCGACGGTTCGACACACAGCCTCCGCGACGGTTCGACACACAGCCTCCGCGACGGTTCGACACACAGCTTCCGCAACGGTTCGACACACTGCCGCTTCCGCGCGTTGACGCGTTGTCAGTGTTGTTGGACTAGGCGTGTGTTCTATTCAAACTGAGGTACTTGCATACAACGTTAACATCCGCCGCCCCGCGCTCCGCGACGGTGCGCGGGGCGGGGGAGCACCGCCTCAGGGGCCCGGTAAAGTCAAGCAATACCGGTTTCCATCTCATTATCTCCATTCCATCTGATTCTCTTTGTTTTTATCTGCTTCTTTGAAAATTTTGTTATAGTATATTTCATTACAAGTGCGGAAAGGCTGTCGTTGCAAAGAGTTCCGACAAATGTCGACCCAAGCCGAGGCGCAGCCGAAGGCGAGGGTTGACAGTCGGAACAAGTTAATAATAATAAATATAAAAAAATTGTAAATAAAACACAGTGAAATATTCGTCGAAAGAGAAGAAAAGCTCGGAGCCGAGCTCGACGATATTTAGAATAGAATTACTTTATTGCCAAAAAGAAATACCACAACAAATAAACAGAAATTATATACACAAATGAAGATAAGAGAGATAGAATAAAGGACAAAAAAGAATAATAATAATAATAATTGTCCCCTTTATTTCATACATTTGTGCAGCATTGCCATAGCGTGGTGTGGTTTCTCCTTTTTGGCAAAAAGAGCCATTCAGCATATGTCGCGGTCACGATGATGTTACCGCAACGCTGGTTTTCAATTCTGGTATTTCGCAGTGTTTTATTTATTATTTACTTTGTATTATGTTTATAATTTTTTTGTTGCCAAAACGGATAGATATTTAGATAATACATTTTTTGGTATAATTTTCATACAAAAAAGTGATTGTATAAAAAAGTAATATGTATTATAAAGACAAATTTAGGCAAATTAGAGGTATGTTTGTGATTTTTTTCTATCTAGCCAAAAATTCTCAATCGTGGTTTGGCTATTGTGGGTGTCTGTAGAAAATCCTTAAGATTTTTATGTAAATTTTTTTTGGAATAAACTGTAGTAGTTTAATAACAGTGATTTTTCAAAAACACGCACAGTATTGCAAATTGTGAACCCACGTCGCCTTAAGGACGTCATATTGGCTCCTGAATCTGCCAATAATGTAGCAGAGGTCCTCCTGAAGCTGTGCCCAGTATAATACTCAGCATCCGGCAGACCAAGAAACGTAGCTATTTCTTTTGGCATATTACCAAATTTATTTATCCCGATTGCTTGAGCTGTACACTTCCCTTTTTGGTAATTTTGAAAAAAACGGTCGGTTTTACCTTTTTGGGACCGCTGATTCATATATTTTTGCACTATTCTAAGAAAATCTCCTTCAACAACAAAGCTTATCGGTATCTTATTTTTTGTGTTCGGTATCGTAATTAGTAGCATTTCTCCATGGGCTTCAATATCTTTTAAAGTAATATTGGCTAACTCCTCTCTGCGGCAAGCTCCAACAACGCCAAAAATCAGAGCAACCTACAAAAAAAGGGATTAATATTTTTTAAATAATGTATTAACTGTATTTTGCGATTTCGTAAACTAAATACAAAAAAAAAAAAATACTTATTAATAAATTACCTTTGTGGCTAAATAACGATCATCGGGAGCTTCGTTCAAAAACCTTTCCACTTCATTCGATGTTAATATTTTCGACTTTTAACTTGTAAAACCGTGTCTGATTGTCGTTTTAAGAAAGCATTTAATTTTGGGTATTCACTTATATCCACGTTGTTCCTTATTTTCAGCATACTTTTTATCATCGAAAACCTCGAGCATAACGTAGAAGGTTTTAATTTTGCTGAGAGTTCGGAGAAGTATGCCAACATGACATTTTCTGAAAAACTATTTGCTTTTTTCTCTTTTCTCCACGCAATAAATTTGTCGTATGTAGATATGTAGCGACTTTTTGACATTTCCGGTAAAATGTTCTCCGAAGCATTTTGTGCAATTATACTGAGTCCCGGTGGTGTTAATTCAAAAAAACTAGGGTCGAAATTACTCATTTTGTGCAACAAACAACTAAACTCGCAAAGAAAATTTCTGAAAAATGGCGCCAACCGTAGAATATAAGCAGAGAATTTTTTTTCTTCACCCATTCTGGTAGGCAAAGGGAACTATGCGCATACAGCCAAGTCTTCAGTTGAATTTATTTATTGATATGAAATGAAAATGAAATTTAATGAGATGAAATGAAACCTTACCTAACATCAAATCATTAAATCTGATATTGAAACAAATTAGTAGGTTCTTTTTAGAAATATACGTATTTGTATTAATCAAAGCTCCTATGAATTTTTTGGATTCGTCGCTTTTCGTCAGAAACGCAACTGGTCAGATAGTCATTTCGCCAGAAAACGCATGTTGACAGAAACGCATCTCGTCAGATTTGAAACTCGACAGACACGCAACTTGACATATGCGCGTTTCGACAGATATGCATCTCAACTCGACAGTCAATTTAATAAATAGAATTTAAAAACTGTAGTCATTATACATACACGCAACTAGTAAAATGAAGTAATTTACCATTTCCTATTTTATACATTTCATCATTAAAAAACAGGAATCTTAATATTTTTCACAGTAATTTTATTTTTCATTTTTTCCATTGTAAAAGTATCTTGCTGAACAAAAGCAGAAAACTGATTAGTTAATTATTGATGGCAACTTCTTTATAATTTATCAATCTACGATGGTAACTCCATCTCAATTTATCGGTTTTACGGACATTTTTCTATACCTCTATAGTACCTACCTATCGAGATATTTTTATTACCTGATATCCCAATTACCATTGATTTGATTTTTTGATCATTACTATATTTCCCACGCCAGTCCTAGCGCGTCAGTACAAGGTAGACAAATTTCCATGCAAAAATCATAAAAATAATTTACATTGTTTTATATGCTGAGTGCACTTGTTATTGGATATTGATTATGTTTATTAAAGGGCACTGATTACTATTTACTCTTTTATTTGACTTTTTAACCGACTTCAAAAAAAAGAAATTATCGGTTTGTAATCTATACTATCTATACTAATATAATAAAGCTAAAGAGTTTGTTTGTTTAAACGCACTAATCTCAGGAACTAATGGGCCGATTTCAAACATTCTTTCACCGTTGGATAGACCCCTGAGTGTTAGTTAGGTTAGTGTACTCGTATGTACCACGGGCGAAGTAGTATTGTCAGAATTGCACAGTTTTTGTATGTTAGTATATATATACAAGCTTTTACCCTTGCTTTCGTCAATCTGGGTGAATAACTTCAAATATCTGTCGTGTTGCGTTTCTGACAAGTTGCGTATCTGTCAAGTTGCGTTTCTGACAAGTTGTGTGTCTGTCGAGTTTCGTATCTGACAAGTTGCGAGTCTATCCTGAGAGATGACGAGAAGCGACGAATCCAATTTTTTTAGTAAAAACTTCATGGTTGGTTTTTCTTTTTAATAGACATTACTTTGACAGTTGGGAAAGAGAACGCACGAGTTCGGAAAAGGTAAAAAAAAAGCACGAGTATGTAATAGCCCACATCTCGAACGCTATACGTCCCTGCAATACGCCACTTTTTGAGCAACTGTATTAAAAAATTCTTTAAGACTGTAATCGTTTTGTAATATACATTTTCTTCCAACTACGCTGCGATTCTATCATAACTGCACTACATATCCAGCACAAAGCGGAACTTTGCTGCTCTAAATTAGAAAAAATGTATGGAAATCCTTTACTGCACTGTTTAGTTTATTTTTCAATCGATGGAGAGAGACGGACATACACACATGCGCGCGGAAAACTTAACTTCCCGGTTTAACAATCGGCAAAAAATACCAAACAATGAAATACTTTTGTTCACAGCGGCAAGACTCATTTAGAACACAACACCCCGGTCTTCAAAGAGCTGATGAAGATCCTGAAACTGCCAGCTGACCACTACAAGAACATTCTGACTCTGATCAAGCTTGCGCACTACTCTCCTTTGATCAGCCATCTGAACCACCCCGGGCGGGTGATGTTGGCAGTACACCTCAGCAACCACGTGTTGGAGCAAGGAGAATGTATATCTACTCCGGAAGACGTGAGTATTGTCTCTTTCTCACCTAAAATCTCTATGATACCTTTTGTGTCTCTTCTTACAACTTTTTGAATAAATAGAAAAAGAAAAAAAAAAAAACTAAAGAGTTGTCATGGAAAATTCCATGCATCTCTCTTACTCTTTGTCAAGGAGCAAGGAGAATGTATATCGACTCCGGATGATGTAAGTATTGTCTCTTTTTTACTTTAAACCTCTCTGATACCTATTGTCTCTCTTCTTACATCTCTTTTCCATGCATCTCTTTTACTCTTTGTGTTGGAGCAAGGAGAATGTATATCTACATTATCTACTCCAGAGGACGTAAGTTTGTCTCTTTCTCTCTTTTCTTACATCTCTTTGTAATAGTTTATACAATGGCTGACTTAGGGTTAGGACACAACTGTCAGCACGGAACAGCACTTTCCTATGCTGCTATCCTTTTCTGTCTCTCAAAAGCGTCATTTGTTGAGCGAGAGAGAGTGACGGAACGCTTGAGCACCGCCCATGCTGAAATTCAGTAAGAATTTTAGTTTTAAGGTATTGTTGAACGCATATCTTGTTTGTTGGTTTGTTTGTAATAACTTTATTTTACCAAAAAAGAGATATAAAAGACAACATAATACGAAAGAGCAAATATACAAAGGCGGACTTATCCCATGTAGGGATCTCTTCCAGTCAACCTGCGATAGATTGAGAGGATATTTACTCAGTTATATATGTTAAGGTAGAAGCCGGTACGTACAAAATTTCACTATGATATTATACTTACATAACTATATACACATATATAGTTATATATTTATCTTGTTTTGTTTGTCGTCAGGTGGAAGCTGTGCTGGGCATGTTAGATGTGCTCGTCCGTGACCAGCCAGACCAGTCCACTGCTGAGGCGGACGCGGAAGACTTTATCGAGGAACAGGGCTTGTTGGCCAGGTAACTATCCTTACAATAAATTGGGGGCTCGGTGGCGCGGTTTCACGCATTGCTAGCGCTTTCGCAAGTTAAGCAACCCCGGGCGTGGTCCACACTAGGATGGGTGGCCACAAGTGATGTAATTTTCTTGAGTTCTTCGGAAGGTACTTTAAGCCGTTGGTCCCGGCTATCATCGTTGTTTGGCAGTCGTCAAGCTATCATCATCATCAGGTCTTCTTTAGTCTCCACTGCAGGAGCACGACCATCTTTGTACTACCAGAACGATATATTAGCCAGAGCAGTCAGAGGATTTGGCCTACATTCTTCACGCTGGTCAGACGGGTTGGAGAGGTCTCATTAATTATAAGCTTTGTTTAGCTTGTGTTTCCTAAGGCGCCTTCTACGACATCTACGGGAATACTTGGAGTGGTCCTATTCTACCTTGCCGGGAACCAAACAATTATTATTATTTATTCATAAATCACATAAAGATTTACAGTTTTTCACCAAAGCATCTGTACCGTAGCCAAAAAATACAATAAAATGACAGAATCACTTGTAAATAAGGTCAAATTACATAAAAACAATACATTGGGGGCTTGGTTGCCTGGTTTACGATTACGCAAGTCAAGCAACCTTGACCGTGGTCCATATTTGGATAGGTAGCCACAAGTGATGTAATTTTCTTGAGCTCTTCGGAATGCTTTTTAAGCCGTTGGTCCCGGCTATCATCATTGTATGGCAGTCGTCAAGCTATGCCAGATGCCTTTAGGCAGCTTGAAAAATCTGACACCAGTGTTGACCACTTACACACAAAAAATTAAAAAATATTTGACTTTTCGAAGAAACGGCGTCACGCGACGTATTCTGCAATCTCTTTCGCTCTCTCTTACAGACAAGAGACAGTATGCCAGCGACAGTTCGCGACACCTGTCGGTGATCAGTCGCTCGTCTGTCGTAGCCATTACCATATATTTTTTACAATTACCCACTTTAAAAAATTCTTTTAGGCTGATCCACCACTTCAAATCTGAGAATCCAGACCAACAGTACCTGATCCTAAGCGCCGCAAGGAAACTCTTGTCCGGCGGTGGGGCCAGGCGTATCCAGCACACCTTCCCGCCGATACTGTTCCATGCTTATAGGCTGGCCTTCTTGTACAAAGACTTGAAAGATCAGGTATGTTCACAGGAATTAACCGCAGTTTTCTTTTTAACCGACTTCAAAAAAGGAGGAGGTTATCAATTCGACTATTCATTTTTATATTTTTTTTTAATGTATGTTTGTTACGCGATTTCTTCTATTTTGATGATTCTTTTTTTTATTTGAAAGCCTTTACTACCAAGTTGGTCCCATTTTAATTTGGTGAAGATATGATGAAGAACTTTGATAGAATATATCGAAGAAACTTGTTTAATAAATCGTACCAAGAATGTAAAGAAATATTGACAAATTGGATAAAAGAAAAAAACTATGACGAAATTGAAACATTATTAATAAGTCAAAAATAATAAATACCTATATAAAAAATTTAATTAAAAATAATAATAATATATATATATACATATATACATAATAATAAGTATATATCTTATTCTATCTTCTATCTTTATCATCATACACATTGACGCGCGCACACACACACCACATAGTTACCTAATAAACAAATTTTATTTTTATTTTTTAAATTTTTTCATTATTATAACTTCTAAAAAAAATTAAGTCGGTTGTTTTTTTTTTTGTTAAAAAATTAATTTTTTAATTAAGTATACAGGGTTACTGGTATCTAACGCATAACCTTCTAGATGTGACTTAAGTACATCATGACTAACAATTTTTGTTCAAACGTAATACTTAGCAAGATTTTACATTTTGAAGTTCAAGTTTGCATATCCATCAAACTTTAACCCTTTCCATGCGGAACTACTAATTCAATTGCGCTGACTGTGTACGGGCGGTGTTGTACGAGGTTTCTTCCACATAACGGTGGGCGAGATATTACGTCCTAACAAGATGGTATTTCTGTACAGAGGGCGTATCATTGCGTCTATGGCAATACCGTCACCAGACGCGGTTGGCGTGATATTACGTTTTCAAAATTATATAGACAAATTTGGTGTTGCCATACTTGTAATAGATATTTATACATCCGAATGCCGTTTTACTTTTTTTCATTGTTATTTAATAAATATTAACGTCTAAAAATTAATAAACCGACCAAGTGCGAGTTAAACTCGCGTGGAGAGGGTTCCGTACAATTGATTGAATTCTTATAGGTTTTCCTGTAATCTACAAGCAATGAACAATATTTTATATTTTTTTCAAAATTGTAGGCTACGTAATTTCGGAGATCAGGGGGGGAATGGACAATTTTGGTCTTATTTCATGAATAAAATCAAAACTATTAATTTTACAATAATAACAAAAATATATTTGAGATCCTCTTAACGAGCCCTATCATTTGATATATGACACAATAAGGTTTGCAAAACTTTTTTTTTTATTTCCTAATTGGTCCCCCGAAAATGACCCTTATTTTGAAAAAATATTAATTTACTTTGCACATATGTGTTTGGGTGATAGGATTACAACATTCTACCAATTTCACCTGACTCGGTCCGGTAGATTCGGAGCAAATTGGCTGTGACAGACGGACGGACAGACAGACGCACGAGTGATCCTATAAGGGTTCCGTTTTTTCATTTTTTGTAAAACCCTAAAAATTAAAAATATTTAGAACTTGATTTCTTTTTGATCAATTTCTTACCTTTGTTATCCATTATAACACTTAAACTGAATAATCTGAAGCGTGCAACCCAGGTACAACAACCATATCTATACTAATATTATAAAGAGGAAAGATTTGTACCTATTTTTGTATGTTTGTAATGAATAGGCTCAAAAAGTACTGGGCCGATTTAAAAAATTCTTTCACCGTTGGAAAGCTACACTATTCCCGAGTGACATAGGCTATGTGTGTACCACGGGCGAAGCCGGGGTGGACTGCTAGTACATAATAATAAGTAAGTATTTTTCATCGTTTCATACAAGTTCGGTGTGAATACATTCACCGTACAGGAGAACTACGTTTCTTATTGGTCTAGCCGTATATGAAGAAGATTTGATGTTAACGTAATACGAGTAATACGCCCATCGTGTGGTGAACGGTTTAAGTTGGAACGTAATATTACGCCAGCCGCATGGAAAGGGTTAAGTCTATGTTTCGAAGGCGCCGCCGCGTGCGCTGCCACGTGAGCGTAGTACTGCCGCGTGACGATTGCCATAGATTTAAGACGAGTAGAATAGCAAATTAGAATTTGTTTTTTAAAAAAAGTCAGAACAAAAATTTATACTCTTGATGTACCTAAGTCGCTTATAAAAGGTTATGCATTAGATACCAGTAACCGTGTATAATTTCTGTGCCTCTAAGGGAACCTACTTGAAGCCCCTAAGATAATTGGATAAAGCTCAACCCTAAAATTGTATTTATGTTGAAAATGATAAATATGTATCTATATCCTATTTAACTTAAGTCTATTTTGTACACATACTACCTATTTTCTTCTCCCTCCTCTCCTGGGTATGCTGGAAGAGATTTCTTATGAAATAATTAAATTTTTAACAACAAAAAAGAATCAACCGTCTTAATTTTTTTTTAAAGTTTCTTCGATATCTTCTATTAAAGTTCTTTATCATATCATCACCAAAATAATATGGGACCAATTTGGTAGTGGGCTTTCAAATAAAATAAGAATCGGTCCACAATTGGCGAATATATCGCGTAACAAACATACATAATAAAACATACAGTCGAATTGATAACCTCCTCCTCTTTTGAAGTCAGTTACTCTATTTTCTTACTTCGTTTGTCTTTTTGTGTAGATGAATTTTGTAAATAAATCAAATGTATTGTCAATACACAAGTAACCATTTTACTGCATCCATGGTCCAGTATATTGCAGGCTTGAATCACCTGATTATCCATAAAAAAAAATATTCCGTGCTTCGGAAAGCACGTGAAGCTGTTGGTCCCGAACGCCATCTAGTGTTTGTACCTATCCTAGGATTGGTTCTGGTTTACTCTTAGGGTTGCGGAGGTCAGACGGCAGTCGCTCTGTGTAAAACCAGTAACCTCGTCGAATCCCCTAGGGGAGGTAGCGGACCCCGGGCTCTGAAGCAACACCGCTTAGGATGCAACCGGGAATACGGGAGGATGATGATGATGACACAAGTAACCATTATAAACATTAGGAAGTTAGTCTTAAGTATCCAGCCATCTCAAAATTCTGTTCAAATCCCCAAAAAAGTGTTTGTATGGAAGTTGACATAGAATTCTTGTTTCAGGATGATATGTGGGAAAAGAAGTGTCAGAAGATATTCCAATTCTGCTACCAGATGATCGGCACGCTCGTCAAAGCTGAGCTAGCTGAATTACCATTGAGGTAAGACATTTTAAACCTTATTGTTTTGATTAAAAGTCTAAAGAATTGTCAGCAGATATTCCAGTTCTGCTACCAGATGATCGGCACGCGATATCTTCTTAGCGAGTCTGATGAATAACCCTTCAAATGATTTTCGTTTTTGGCAAAAATATTTATTTGAAAATACTGCACCGACATTCCATGCTGGTCTGGGAGAAAAGAAAAAAACTTAGACTGTACCAGCTGCATCTCTTCCCGAGCAGATCTTAAAATGGACAAGAATCTGAATCATTTTAAAAGGCGATGCGGCTAGCAACCCGTTACTATTTTGATTCCGTTTATCCGTCTTAACGTTCACCATCACACTAAAAGTGGCCTTTGGGTCTTACCGCCCTGTGCTCTACCTACCCCGTTAGGGATAGAGACGTGATAATGAATTTGTATATTTTTACCCGTGTGGATCCGGGTCAGAATAGGACCACTCCATCACTGTGGATGTCGTAAGTGGAGACTAAAGGAAAAATTGCACTTAAAGCTCGTGCTTCAATAGCATTCCCAAGGAGGTTTGACGTCAGGCAGGCCGGCCGGTTGTAAAACTATAGCCAAATCGTTTAAAATTTTCCGGCTATTTCTTCTCCAATTCGCTAGATTTTTGGCATCCTTGGGTGACCTTTAACGTGCATGTTATATTTGGAGAAGAAAAAGCGGGAAAGCGCACCCCGGGCTCCGAAGCAGCACAGCTGAGGATGCAACCGGGAACGCGTTCAGATGAAAAAGAATGTATTTATATATTTTTATTTGTACTGACATTCGTGTATCCCCTTGAACAAGCATACCTTTTTTGCAGGTTGTACCTCCAAGGCGCCCTAGCGATCAGCGAGATCGGCTTCGCGAACCACGAGACAATGGCCTACGAATTCCTCTCACAAGCGTTCTCATTATACGAAGACGAGATTTCTGACAGTAAAGCCCAGTTGGCGGCGATCACTTTGATTATAGCCACGTTTGAGCAGATCAATTGCTTCGGTAAGTATATATATCTCCCTCTTTCTTTCTCTCTCTAATTATAGTGAGACCATGGCTTACGAGTTTCTCTTACAAACATTTTGTGTGTACGAAGACGAGATATCTGACAGCAAGGCTCAGTTGGCGGCGATCACTTTGATTATATTAGGTCCTTACATATGAAATTGCCGATTTTCAATACTGGCAACTTTAAAATCAAATATCTTGCGTTTCATTAGGAATTCCAAATTCAAATTTATTTCGAAATAAAGCCAGAAAAATATTACCCTGGAGAACCGGCAAAACCTTGCCCTAAGCGAAAACTGACCAAAAAGAAGATTCTGGTTAGTGTTTGATGGACCAGTGCTGGTGTTATCCACTACAGCTTCTTGAGATCAGGCCAGACGATTACTGCAGACTTGTATTGCCAACAATTGCAAACAATGATGGAAAAGCTCGCCATTAAACAACCGAGACTGATGAATTGCTCTAGCCCACTGCTCCTTCAGGATAACGCTAGACCACACACTGTACATCAAACGATCGCCAAGTTAGAGGAGCTGCGACTGGAACCTTTGCGTCACCCACCATACTCTCCAGATCTTGCCCCAACCGATTACCACTTTTTTCAAAATTTGGATAACTTTTTACAAGGAAAAAATTTCAAATCTGATGAGGCAGTCAAAACCGCCTTCAAACAGTTTATAGACTCTCGCTCCCAGGATTTTTTTTCCAAAGGTATCAATGATCTGCCTATAAAATGGCGGAAGTGTATCGATAACAACGATTGATTAAATAATAATTTCATTAAAAAAAACTTGTTTCACTTTTTTGATACTGAACGGCAATTTCATATGTAAGGACCTAATAGCTACGTTTGACCAGATCAATTGCTTCGGTAAGTATCTCTTTCGCTCTTGCTTTCTTATCTTAGCGATACCATGGCCTTAAAGTTCCTCTCACAAGCGTTCTCTTTATACGAAGACGAGATATCTGACAGCAAGGCTCAGTTGGCAGCCATCACTGATTTATAGCTACAATTGAGTAGATCAATTGCTTCGGTAAGTATCTCTCTCTGTCTCTTTCTTTCTTTCTCTCTCTTATCTTAGCGAGACCGTGGCCTACGAGTACTCACAAGCTATTTATAGCTTGCTGTTATCAACATCATCGACAAGCATCAACTGCTAAGGCGTTCCAGAGTTTTGGCTCTGGAACGCCTTACCAGTTGATGTCCGGAAGGATAAAACCCGCTTTCCATTTCAGACACAAGTAAAGACTCCTCAAATAAATAAATGATGATAACTTTTCCACAGGCGCTGAAAATGCCGAACCTATGCGCACTCAGTGCGCTCTGGCAGCCAGCAAGCTGCTGAAGAAACCCGACCAAAGCCGGGCGGTAGCGTTGTGCGCGCATCTGTTCTGGAAGGGCGCTAAAGATGGGAACCAGGTGAGAGTTCGTCCAAGTCACGTATTAGCACAGAATAAATAATACTAACGTACAGAAGTCTCACTCAGCAAAGAAATTCAAAGAAATATCTACTCAATGTGGCTAGCGTAATGTTTTAATTTAGCTCACATCAGAACTCAGCACCTTTTTGTAAAGATACCTAGACATCCATTGCAAGCCAATTTCATTCTTATTACTCTGGACAAACGATTCGTATAACTGAATTTACCACCCGGAGGGGCCGCCTGCGCGCATAGTAATAATGTAGGTACATTTTCGATACCTAAACGGGGAGTGACACAGGCCTGGAATACCAGTGTACCACACTGTAGGTAGGGTACACACGACACAATTTGGAATACAATCTGGTACTGTACTGCAGATTGTAATGGGTAAAGACGTGGGCCATAACATAACACAACGCAACCTTTAGGGGCCGTCCAAAAATTACGTCACGCAAAATTTCGACTTATTGAAAAGAAATTAAGATGGTTGAAACTACGTCAAGCGGACGCCCCGGACGGGTTCAGTCCGTCTCTGTCACAAACCGTACGTGTGACAGAGACACGTGACCCGCGACGGTTTCAGCTATCTCTATCGCACGTACCCGTCCGGGGCGTCCGCTTAAAGTTTCAAGCCTAAGAGTAACAAAAAGATTTTTGACATTTTTGAATATTTTTCGAAATAGCTGAAATATGATATTTTTTACGTTTACAACCCCATATTGAGTTTTTGTCGGGAAGTCAAGGGGTTCGGTTGGGGTTTACTTTAAATTATTTTGCAAATTGATTTTAGTGGACTTTGTAATACCTATGAAATTGATGTTGTTTGGTGTTATGCTCATGCTCATGAACAATATGTGAAATAGTTAAAGTGGACAGTCATAGTACGGCTGTAGTGATATTTGTTTCGCGGACTGTGTGGGCGGGCGTCTTCGGGCGTCGTCCGCCACTCAGTCGGCTATGAAAACCAGTGGACTCATATAGATTTGTCGCCAGAAGCTCCCTCAAAGCAATTAAAGGCCTACACCAACCTCTGATTGTAACTTGTAAGGAAAAAAGAATTTCTTACGTTATATAAACTTGTTCCTGGCTAAATACGCAGTAGCGTCAAGACATTAATAAAAAAAAAACCCCATATTACCGTCATTTTAAAAAATTTCGAATAATCAAATCCTAATCTTAATCCTAACTTCCTAACTAATATTATAAATGCGAAAGTGAGTTTGTATATTTGTTTGTTTGTTACCTCTTCACGCTTTATCTACTGAACCAATCTTCTTGAAAATTCGCATACACATAGTTAGGAGTACTGAGAAGGACATAGGGTACCTTTCATCCCGAAAAAATGTAATGTTCCCGTGGGATACGCGAGCGAAACCGCGGGCAAAAGCTAGTTGACTATAAAATTCTATATAACTATCGAACCTGTTCACAAAATTTCACGTGAATCGGTTCAGAAATGTGTGCTGTATACGAAAACAGCCGGAAATCTGGAATTCGGACATCCGAAATTCAGACACACGTAAGAGTTTTAGCCGATGCGGAAACGGACTTTCCGCTCGCTAGGTCAATAAAGACGGAGTAGTGTAAAGTTCCCGGCAAACGACTGGAACACCGATTGATGTTTTCTCGCTCTCTCGCATTGGCGGGAGAATACACAAGAGCGAGAATAGTATATCAGTTGGTGTTTAAGTTGTTTGACGGGAACTGTATTTGTATATATTGTCCTTTTTTCAGTGGCCTCTCAACGACGCAAACCGTGCATTGGACTGCTTGAAGAAAGCCGCGCGGGTCGCGCAGCAGTGTATGGACGGAGGGGTGCAAGCTCAGCTGCTAGCTGAGTTGCTGGGCAGATATGCTTTGCTGAGAGAGAGAGGGAATGCCAGCCTCACTGTGAACTTGATAGAGACTGTAAGTTATCAAAAAAGTAATAATATACATATTATATAAGGCATAGGCGTACCAGACAGGATTTTGGGGGGGTTGGGTTATTTGAGACATTTCTTCGGGGGTCCATGTCGAGGCGAACACTGGTATAAATTTTTTAAGTGTCTGGTGGGGGTGTTGAACCCCCCCCCCCCCCCCTTAACCCCCAATTCAATTCAATTCATTTAATGCATTTCATAATGTACATCAGTTCTAACTACTTAAAGTCACTGTATTAAAACACTATGAACCCTGTCGGGTATCGCAAAACAAAGTTTGGAACGGCAAGCGAGTTTTATGACATGCAGTTAATTAATGAATATAAGCCTTACCTAAGTGTTTACCAAATAGGTTCTTTTTTAATTTATTGTCAGCAAGATCGTTAATTAAAGTAAATTAATGTAAGTAAAAAAAAAAAAAAAAAAAGTAATGTCAATGTTTATTTGGTACCTACCTATAGTTTATAATGTCAATTTCAATTAAATTTTTTTATCGTTAAAGTACTCGTCTAATTTATAATACGTTTTATTTGCTAAAATCGATTTTAATTTTTTTATAAAAAGTGAATTATTTTCTTCATTTCGTAGGCTGTCGGGTAGGGCATTATAAATTTTTATCGTCATAGCTAGCGGGCCAGACTTAAATAGTTCTAGCTTGGAAGTGGGTGTAACTAATTTATTTTTCTTCCGAGTGGGATATCGTCGCGGCAAGTCTTCCTTCCTTGTATAAAATTGGGGATATTTACGGACAAACTTACAGGTCTCCAAAATATAAATAGACGGTAAAGTTAATATTTCTAAATCCTTAAAATAAGGCTTGCAGCTCTCCGTCCCTTTTATATTAACAATTATTCTTATACACTTCTTTTGAAGGGTGAGTAGTCTATCTACATCAGCGCTGTTTCCCCAGAGGATGATGCCATAGGTTAACCATGAAAAGGCATACGCGTAATATGCAGCTATTGTCGTTTTCTCGTTTGTGGTTTTTTTCAATTCTCTAAGCGCGTAGGTAAATTTGGTCAATTTTATAGCTATCTTATCAACGTGGGCTTTCCAGTTTGTATGCGTATCTAGAACTAGTCCGAGTAGTTGAAATGTATTGACACTTTCGAGTTTGATTCCACCGTAGTTAAGATTTATGTCAAGGGCCTTTTTCTGGTGTGGTCTAAATTGTATCAATTTAGTTTTTGAAAAGTTTACTTCGAGATTATGGTCGGATAGCCACGATACAACAGAGTCAATAGTTTGTGTTAGTAATTGGTCTAAATTGTCATGATTTGTGTAAGGGGTTAGTAATGAAATGTCATCTGCAAATAGTACGCAAGTCTGATTCAGGGTCTGTGGTAGGTCGTTTATGTAGATTAAAAATAGCAAACATCCGACAACGCTTCCCTGGGGAATAGAACAATTCATGAGTTCCACATCTGATCTTACTGTGGATATAGTTCCGGTGTCGTGGTCATAATGTTCTATTTCCACATATTGTTCCCGATTCTGCAAGTATGACTTATACCAGGCGTGAGCGATGCCTCTGACACCTACGCCGTGTAGTTTATTTAATAAAATATTATTTAGGACTTTGTCATATGCCTTGGTCATATCTAGCATAGTGCCTATGGCGTATTTTTTTCCGTCTAATAAATCAAGTATTTTTTGTACATATTTGTATGTCGCTAATGTCGTGGATCTATTTTTCCTAAACCCGTTTTGGCAATCGTCAAAAATATTATACTTTTCGCAAAACTCGTATGTTTGATTTCCCATGGCTTTTTCGAATATTTTTGATGCGGTACAAGGAATCGCGACCCAAACACGAGTTTGTAAGCCCTTCCCCATTTTTTTAAATGTTTCCAATCAACCTGCAGGCAGTGCTGATGAAAGCAAAATTTGGCAAAGCATCCTTTGTCTTCTTCAAAATGTTAATTAGAATTAAATTACAGCTAAAGCTAGCTGCGTTCAGGCTGCCTTAGCTTTCCTTTGTCTTACGCAAATTATTATTATTATATATTATTAAACACGCTAGCAGCTTATTATGCTGATGCGTGTGCTTCTTAATGTTTGGAGATTTTGTTTTTGTCCAATCTATTCTTGAAGCTGTTCACTGAAGGTGCAGTAACAACATTCTCTGGTAGCTTGTTCCAGTCTCTTACAACTCGATTGGACAGAAAATTTTGAAATGGTTTCCTTTTAGCTCCCATGCGAAACAATTTCAGCTGATGTCGTCTCAATCGTTTATTGTCAGATAATTAGAATATGTCTTGTAGATTGGGTACATCATAATATCCTGTTGGAATTTTGTAGGTCTCGATTAGGTTGCCTCTTTGTCTTCGACATTCTAGTGACGTAAGATTCAGTTCTTTCATCCTTTGTTCATAGTATAGTATATTTTTTAAGGCATCTACGTTCGTATATGAAAACTATAAAAAACTAACCATTTTACATTCGGTAGGTGATCCAGAAAATCCGCGAAGAGCTAGCCAACCTGGACCAGTCCGAAGAAGTGGAGCAGATCACCAAGCACTTCCACAACACTCTGCAGCATCTCAAGAACAGGATGGAGAACCCCGACCCGGACGGCCTGGGGTACGAGGGCCTGCAACTGGCTTGAGCAGGATAACTGGGTAATTAACACTTTAGGCGTATTTAATAGTACATACGTGTGTATATTGGTTAAACACATTCAACTCTACTCGACTCTCGCCTTCGGCTCGGGCTGAAATTTCGCCTCGTGTGTTATTACCACCATAACGCACTAATATCATACGACGTTTTCAACACACTTGCGAGGAAAAACAGAACGCCATCTAGTGATGAGTAGCGGAACTACCGATACGACTTGATATCCGTAGCGCCATCTATTATTTACTAGAGAAAGCCCAGACTTTCAAGCGCTAACATCAAACTCACGCTAACATCAAACTCATAACACCCCTGTCTTTTGTCGGGGGTTAAAAAGGCCTTTGAATACAAACTGTTAATGAACGAATGTCAATATTGTGTGATGATTCTTAACCCTTGGTCTGAGGTGATAAGAACTAACTAAGAAGATCGAAAGTCTATGTGAACAGACTCTCTCATGAAGTACAGTCAACAGCATGTTAAGTTTTGCAGTGGATTTGTATAACTTTGTGTGCTGTTGACTGTATATAACGTGTAACAAAGTAAACTTAAACTTAAGGGTAGATTTAATCCTTAACTGAACAATTTTTCCCAAGGAACATATATCGAAATATGAAAAATTATTTTTGGTTCCACATACAAGTTGACTGATCAGCTGATTCGAATTTGTAGGAAAATAAAAAAAAAAATCTTATTTCGATATGTTCCTTGGGAAAAGTTGTTCAGTATCATGGACTGAATTCAGCCTTAAAACAGTTTCAGTAAGTATATGTTTTTAAAGTAAGTTATAAAAAAATGTTTATAAAATTGTGTTATTCTTTATTTTGGAATGAACCTGTACATTCCTAGTAAATATTAATATGCTTATGCAAATGCATAAGCTATATAAATATGCACTTACAAGATCTGTATGCAAGTTGTATTTGTAAATATATTTTATATTACGTAGCCAGTGGCGTGAAATGATGCAATAAATGTAGTATTATTTATATGTTTTATTCCATTCAGTGAAGTATGCAATTTCTGGCTTTTCCAGGAGAAT
The DNA here is from genome assembly GCA_963576875.1 of Acrobasis repandana. Lineage (NCBI taxonomy): Eukaryota > Metazoa > Arthropoda > Insecta > Lepidoptera > Pyralidae > Acrobasis > Acrobasis repandana. Next base: position 11,261,348 of record OY756238.1, read on the forward strand.
AAAAATCCGGAATGTCGTCGTTCTGACCTGCAAAGGTGCGGGAGATTTCTATAAAGTCGATGTAGCCCTAATTCGGGGTGCTAGAGATTTCCCTATGCATGCGGCTCTCCGCATTTACTTCATTAGACGATAGAATAATTGAGGCGAAACGTAAATAAACATTATTTATTTATTTATAATGTACAGTCGATGTACAGCATGCGGGGAACAACCGCAGACTGCGTAACGACCACTGTATCAACTTGTGGCTTTCATTGGTCGCTAACCCGCATAGTCTCCGCATGCTGTATATCGACTGAGGCAACGACCAATGAAAATGAGCCAAAACGTTTTACAACCGTTCTGACACCACAACAAATGCAATGAGTCATTGCATTTGTGCGAAAAGTTTTGCATCAGCCGCTGCGGGACGTTGATGGTTCAACCAGTGGCACCCAACGTCATAAAAACTATCAGAGCCCGTAACTAGCAGACACTTGTAGACAAATTAATATTCCCAGCTGCTCACATAGATGGAAGCACTCAAATTACTAGCAAACCTGCGAAAGGTAGGTAATAGGGTTGGGACACATCTGTCAGCACGGAACAGCATTTTCCTATGTTGCTATCCTTTTCTGTCGCTCAGAACCGTCATTTGCTAGAGCGAGAGAGAGCGACGGAATGCGGCAGCATCGCCGATTCCGCGGCATAGTGTTACCAACTTTAAGACTATGCTAAAAGGACATAAGGCCTAGTTTCGCTTGCACAATTTTGACGTATTTCTCTGGCTTCTACATTCTGCGTCTATCGTTTTCATTAATTGGCGAGGGTTGTAAAAAATTAAACTGAATTCTTATTGAATAACATATATTTAAATAATATGCTTATGATTTCATGAAAAGTTAAAAATTTTTACAGATAACAGATCATTTGTTTGTTAATTGTATCAAAGATTACGTAAAGTAAAATTACTTTCGAGAAATAATGTGTACCGACTTTTGGTTTATGTCTTCAATATCATTACGCATTTTTTACTCGATCACTAAGGCTCAATTTACATTGCCGCGGAACAGAGTGTAATGGAATGGATGCGAATTATCGCAACAAAATTGTACATAGCATAATGAACTTTATGTCAATTGTGTAACAAACTAAATACGAGCCAAAAATAGGTCTTATAATCTGTAGAGGACATACATGTTAAGAGTATATATGTCTAACAAAATATACTGAGACTATTTCAAGGGTAGATTCAGTCCATGATACTGAACAACTTTCCCCAAGAAACAACGAAATATGAAAGAAAAACAATTTTGTCACCTGATTGGTCGGATAATCGAGCGCTTATTTACCTAAACTTCCGCTGGTACCTAACACAGCGTTAAAGTTATTTTATTACTTGAATCCAAATTTTTGTTTTCTTATCTTGCTATATTGTGTTCCTTGAGAAAAGTTGTTCATTATCATAGACTGAATCCAGCCTTAAAATAGTTTCAGTATACAATGTGGAAGGGACATACCCGTAATAAACCGAATCACGGTTTATACTGGATCATTATAGCATAATGAAACTTTTTGACTGTTATTTTAATTTCATTATACTTTAGTGATCTAGTAGGTATAGCCCATGGTTTGATTTATTACGGGTATGTCCCTTCCACCTTGTATTTTGTTACACCCTATATATCAAGTAGTTTCGAGAACCTTCAGACATGTTAAAAAGTCATGTTATCCGTAAAATATAGTACCACTTTTCACAAACAATAATAACCTATAATATTCTGTTTCCTTGAACGTTATTTCTGTTATTCAACATAATCTTCTCCTGTCGTTTCTTCTCTTCCTTGAAAGCTTCCTTGTTCGCCTTCTTCTCTATTCGTCTCTCTTTCCTGTACTCTTTTAGGAGGCGTTTTCTTTCTTTCTTCTCTTCTGGTGCCTCATCTTTGGGTCTGGAATATAAACAAATGTGTATCCATTAATTAAATAAACAGTAACAAATCCCACTGATTGAGCTAGCCCCAAAGTAAGTTTATTCTTGTCATCACCATCATCCTCCCGTATTCCCGGTTGCATCCTCAGCGGTGTTGCTTCAGAGCCCGGGGTCCGCTACCTCCCCTAGGGGATTCGACGAGGTTACTGGTTTTACACAGAGCGACTGCCGTCTGACCTCCGCAACCCAAAGGGTAGACCAGAACTAATTCTAGGATAGGTAAAAACGCTAGATGGCGTTCGGGACTAACAGCTTTACGCGCCTTCCGAAGCACGGAATCATCTTTCTTTTCGGATAATCAGGTGATTCAAGCCCGCAATATCCTAACCAGACTGGAAACAACTTTTCACAAAGTGTGCTTCCAAGTGGGATTTGAACCCACGACCACCGGATCACAAGGCAGACGCCTTGACCACTGGACCACGGAGACAGGCAAAGTAAGTTTATTCTTGTGTTATGAGATATTAATACAACGAAACTATATCTTATAATTGTATTTTGAGTGTTTGTATGCTGACGTTGCATGTAAATTCTTGAGATTATTTTTATCATAAATACATATACAACGTGGAAAGGACATACCTGTAATAAATCAAACCACGGTTTATACTAGATCATTATACTATAATGGAATTAAAATAACAGAAAAAAAAACAAAAAAAAAAATTCAGCTTTTCCGTACAAAAGCGTGCAGCCGCCCGGGCGATTTGTATGGGAATGTAGTTTTTTTTTTTACTGTTATTTCAATTTCATAATACTTTCACGATCTAGTCTAGTGTCTAGTGTATAATATAACAAGACAATTTGAAAAAAAAATCGCTTTTTTTTATGTTATAGGGCGGCAAACGAACAAGCGGCCTTTCAGGAAGATATAGACTCGTTTTTTGAAGGTTTCAGTGTCGTATCGGTTCGGGAACCGATACGCTGCAGGAAGTTGATTCCACAGTTCGGTCGTACGTGGCAGGAAGTTCCTTTTAAAACGTACGGTGGTTGATTGCCAACTATCCAGGTGGTGTGGATGGTATTTTAATTTATAACGCTTACATGGTATTGCGAAGTTATATAATATTTGTATTTAAATTATGACATATGTATGACATACTTATCATTCAATTTAAATTATGACAACATAAGTATTAAGGACGGTATGCATAAAGCCACGTGGTCGGATTTGGCTCTGAAATATGCAAAATTTTCCCGCTAGGGGGATAAAAATGTCAAAATGACGTTGCATAGAGTTAATAATGTGTAAACGGGACAATAGATGTAGGTTATCATAAATTGTAACGTAGAATTAGTATACAGCTTACTTTTTTCTTTTCGTCAAGACTTCCAGTCCGCGATACTTATTAAAATTTTCAAATCAATCAATTCAAATAATTATTTTGTTTGAATTATTATTTCTGAATTAAGGCCTTGGTAGACGTCATTATAATGTACTTAACACTTTAGTAGACAGGCTATCAGTAGGAAAAGTAAAGTCGTAAATACAGTAGTGTGCGTGAATGCAAGACGTTTATTTAAAAAGCGAGTTTAAATATATGTGAAATTCATATAGCACTTACTAAAAAATCCAAGTTATAGGTATTCGAATCTTGCGAAAAATTTATTACTTTTTCAATTTATTAGTCGACCTCCGTGGCGATTCCTTAACACGCTAGTCCGTCACTCGGAGGTTCTGGGTTCGATTCCCAGCCACGGCAAGTTGGTAAATGGCCTTTTTTAATTTGTCCTGGTTCTTGGGTGTTTATTTTACCCCATCAAAAACATAAATGTAAAAATGCCAAGTTCAAATTCCGACAAAACAATTGAAATTTAAATAGCTGCCAACTTATGTAGGTAGAGAAAACTGAAATTTATTCATAAGAATCTCAACATTTGACTTGGACAACATTAAGATTGAAAGCACGGTCACCCATCCTAACTGTGACGAAGCTAGAAGTTGCTTAACCTGTAAAAGCACGGTCATTCATCCATCAATTTTTGAATTTATCGTATGCGAAGTGGAGCGAAATATATGCACAAGTGGTTTTGATTACTCGTATTTTGAAATTTGTTAAAGCGCAAATGACAAAGAACCCTTATAATAGAGAATCTGTTTTGTTTCACGCAGCTTTTTAGGGTTCCGTAGTAAACAAGAAACCCTTATAGATCCATCATGTCTGTCTGTCTGTCCCCAGTTTTACTCATAGACTATTAGTACTAGAAAGCTGTAATTAGGCATGGGCATGGATATGTGGTAATAAAAACTTGAAAAAAAAATGTGTGTTGTGAGTCTTCGTTGAATAGGTCTTTCAAAAATATTGTAAGATTATGAACACCCTTTTTTGTTTTAGCAATCCGTTTGTGAAATATTTGGTTTTTGATTGCAAATTTTTGTTAGAATCATGTGTCTCCCCTCTCTGTCAGTTAAACGGTTGTATATGGACACTTAAAAAAATTCACGGCAGTAGTAGGTATATAACGTCTCCCTGTACATAAACTAATTTAAGGTGGATTCAGTTCATGATACTGAACAACTTTTCCTAAGGAACACATAATTAAATATAAAAGAAAATGTTTGCTTTCCATTCGACCTCCGTGGCGTAATTGTTAACACGCTAGACCGCTAATCCGGAGGTTCTGGGTTCGAGGCCCAGCCAGGGCAAGTTATAAAATGGTCTTTTTCAAATTGCCCTGGGTCTTGGGTGTTTATCTATGTATGTTTTTATCATAAAATATAGTATCATTGAGTTAGTATTCCATAATACAAGTTTAAAACCTACTTTGGGGCTAGCTTAATTAGTGTGATTCGTCCTTACATATTCCATACATATATTCCATAAATATTACATTTTGCCAAATCTTGTGTGTAAGAGATCAAAAATAATTTATGTATTTCGTTTGTTCCTTGGTGAAAGTTGTTCAGTATCATGGACTGAATTCAGACCTCTTTAGGTCTGAATTCAGTCCATGATACTGAACAACAATGTAACTAACAACTGCCTAACTTTTTAGGCAGTTGTTAGTTACATAAAACAAGTAGGTACTGACTACGGAACTACACTGGACGTGGCCCGTTACGGCACGTGCCCGTTTATTTTGGTTAAGTTGAAATTCTAGGGAACCATAGGCAAATTTATGATATTTCTGCGTAAATCAATATTACTTATCGCTGACAGGACGTTCTCAAAAATACAATCAAATAGTATTTTACGCGAGCGGTAACTTGGAAAACTACACGTTTTGTGTTCCACTGACAGAAAATGTACACATTTGAATTTTCTTTGTGAAACAATACGTTTAGCGACCATCTGCAATCGTAACACCTTTCACTTCTATTCACCTTATTATGTAAGTACGGAGGGTAAAAAAGGATTGCACATTGAACAGATCAACAGTCTTGGCTTAGCAGCTGTATGTGCTCAATCAATGACTTGACTGTTTGATTTTGTACAATATTTTTAACGAATCAACAAAGACCACTAAAAAGAAATATTTTCCTGAAAACAGCTAAAAAAATTGGTTGATTAATGAAGCAGTAATTACTACACCCTTTTATTTTTTATCTTCTAATAGGTTTTCCTGTAATCTATAGGTAAAGAACTTTTAACTGTATATTTTTCAAAAGTTTGGGTTCAGTGGTTTCGGAGATAAGGGTATTTTTATTATTTATTTTCAAAAATAACTTCAAAAACACCAACTTAAAAAATTTAGAAAAATTTATTTAATATTAGCATAAAATGCTCTTTCATTTGATATTTTACGCGATGTAGTTCACAAAACCCTTTTTTTAATGTCTCATTTATCTCCCATAAGCGGCCCCATTTTTTTTAAATTTATTCATTTACCTACATTTTACTTCCGTCTTTGGGTCACAAATTTACATTATGTGCACCACATTTCAACTGATTTGGTCCAGTAGTTTATTAGGGGGGGGATCAATTTTCGCCCATTTTCTTAAATAACTTAAAAATACCAATCTAAGAAATAATATAAAAAAAATATATATATTTAAAATTGTCATAAAAAGTTCTTTCATTTGATATGTCACACGATTTTGTTATCAAAACTTTTTTTTAATGTCTAATTTACCCACGATAAGTGGCCCCCTTTTTTAAATTTCATTTATTTACGTTATACGTCTATCTTTGGGTCACTAAGTTACATAAGTGTAGGTACTAAATCTCAACTAAATCATTCTAATAGTTTCGTAGCAAATTGGCTGTGACTTACGGACAGACAGATAAGCGAAACCCTAAAAACAGTAAAAACACCAAAAAAATCGGTTCCTATACAAATTTCCCGGGCGGCTGCACACTTTTGTATGAAAATGCAGTTTTTTTTTTATTTTTGACTGTTATTTTAATATCATTATACTATACTAGCAGTCCACCCCGGCTTCGCCCTTGGTACACACAAAGCCAATGTCACTCGGCGATAGTGTACCTTTCCAACGGTGAAAGTTTTTTTTAAATCGGTCCAGTAGTTTCGGAGCCATGTAATGCAAACAAACAAACAACCAAATCTTTCCTTTTTATAATATTAGTATAGATAAATAGCCTAATATAGCCTGTCTGCCTAGCCAAGTATAGATCTAGTATAGCCTGTGGTTCGATATATTACGCATATTGTCAATTCGTATTTTGATATACATTCATGGGGAAAAGTTGTTCAAAATTTCAGACTGAATCACCCATCAAAATAATTGTAAAACCCTAATTAAACAGCAGCTTTTATTACAAAAACAGTTAATATGATTCCGCGACCCGAGAAAGTTCCAATCCGATTTTCACCCCAATCGCCAATTAAAAAATATAGGTAATAAATCAAACCAAATTATTTTTTTCATTGACTTAATTTTCAATAAAATTTAAAAAAAAATGTGCGATGCCGTATCTGCGATAGTATTACATCTTTGCTTGAATGTCAACAAAATGTCAAAACTGTACCATAGTGTAGCAAAAGTATGACATAATTTGGCAGTTTGTACATAGTTTTTTATTGAAATATTTTAGACTGTAATGCAATTTTACGTAATTCGAAAATGGATTTTTTTGAAAAATTCGACACGGCCTCCTTTCTGAACGCCCGGCGGGCAACTAAATTTGTATGGAAGTAACATGGCCGCCATTTCAGAGAATTCTGTCAAAAACGTTGCAAAACATCCAATTTTTAAAATAGTTTTTTTTATTATTGCGTGATTGCATTGTAAGCAAATATAAAGAATAATGTTTCAAAATAGCCTTTATTTTTATAAAATATATGCAATCCCTTGTTAGAATATTTCTTTACGCTGAAAAACAAGCCAGTTTGTAGCAAGATTTTCTAAAATATTTCTTTCAGGTTTCTTTACAATTATCTTACTTTTTCTGAATGAAAATTAAAAAAAATACGGTTTTCGTCTACTGGCTAGTCTATTCACCTATAACTAGGTATGTAATTTTCTTAGTGGTCTTTTCTACTTAAGCCATAACTATTGCCCGCGCAAAGTGCGTTTTGCATGTTTTTGGGTAAATTCAATGCTTGTTTTTAGGAAAACTACAAAATATTTTAAAAAATCCTTTTTTTCGTCTACTGTCCCAACTCTTCCTCTATCTATGTGTATACATTATTTGACTTAAATCAAACGCTTTCTGTACAAACTTGTTGCCCGCGCAAACCCATTTTACATGGTGCCGACCCTTAAAAAAGTAGTTTATGTAGAAAGTAAATATATGTATACCTAAATACTTATCAATATCTCTTTTGTACCCATTTAAAATTTTCTAACAACCCAAAGGTTGGCTGTCGGATAATGCTTTTAGCATTTGTCAATAATCCAAATTTTTCTCCCGCTTCCACGCACACAAATTTACTCTAGCCGAAGCGAGACAGCGAGCCATGCGGGGCGTCGGGAATCGCGGTTGGTCAATGAGGCTGGTTCTGGTTTTGAGGTTTTTTCGTTTTACAAAGAATATTTAAGAGTTATTTAAAAAGTAAGACATATGATGACTGCCCTATGTTAAATACAATTATAATCCAAACTTACAAGTGCTAATTTATTGTATTTCTTAAATACTTTCTGTTTTAGTATAATTCTGAGGTGATTTGGAGGCAACTTCGCAATGTTTTTCTATCGAGAAAATTTTAAGCAATCGTGTTTTCGAAACTTTATGTTTAGAGTTAGTCCTGAACTTTGCTGTGTTTTTATTTCAAAGTGAGTATTTTGTTAATATTGATAATATTTAAGATCGCTCTAAGAACTTTAGGGTAGTACGGGCTCTTAGGTCCACCTATTGTGCTATACAAATTGTATTTTGTACAATAAAGTTTAAATAAATAAATATTTATCTGGGACCAGTATCCGTTGAATGTAGTCGTTACCTGATGGAAAGCACGCTCAGCGTGGACAGCACCGACTCAGCATGCGTTCTGCCGTCTTCGTCATCAGAGTTCTCCTCATTTTCCTGCATCGCGTTGAACTTGGCCAGAGATTTCACTGTGAGCTTGTTATCTTTGCCAAGTACGTCTTTTGGCAGGCCCGTTTTGGGGTTGATTTGAATCTTCTGTGTCTTCTGGAATGTTTTGATAAATACATAAGGACAAATGATACTGATTGAGCTAGCCCCAAAGTAAGTTTATTCTTGTGTTATGGGATACTAACTCAACGATACTACATATATTTTTTTATACAATGTGTTAATGAACTAACGCAAAACCTCTCAGATGGTACCTCAGCCCATGAAACTGAACAACTTTTGTTCTACAACTTTCACGAAACCCAAAAAAAATATTCAACACACAAACAGATCAGTTGATCGAGTCAATTTGCACGAAAATCCGAATTTTCTTTTTGGCATTTTTGAAATGTTGCAGAACAAAAGTTGTTCAGTTTCATGGGCTGAGGTACCATCTGAGAGGTTTTGCGTCAGTTCATTAACACGTTGTTTAAATACTTACGTGTAACAAAAAGGGAGTATTATCCCGGAAGGGAGTTAACGTACTAACTAACCAATGTGAACAACTTTTACCATCGCTAAATTGGGAAAAAAAAAATCTGCAGCTTCATACATAAATACCTACCGTGCCAAAATGTATGGAGCCACAGATTTTTTTTTCGCGATATCAAGTATAGTCCCATAGTAAAAGTTGTTCACATTGGTTAGTATGTTAACTCCCTTTCGGGTTGACACCCCCTTTTTGGTACACGTTGTATATAGATAACATAACACCCGGTCCCGAACGCCGTCTAGCGTTTGTTTAAAACTATCCTAGGATTGGTTCTGGTCTACTCTTCGGGTTGCGGAGGTCAGACGGCAGTCGCTCTGTGTAAAACCAGTAACCTCGTCGAATCCCCTAGGATGGGAACGGACCCCGGGCTCTGAAGCAACACCGCTTAGGATGCAACCGGGAATACGAGAGCATCATGATGATGACATATACATATATATAACACCCAAGACACAGGACAATTTGAGAAAGGCTATTTTCCAACTTGCTCTGGCTGGGGATCGACAAAAGTCGATCTACCAAGTTAGGTTTCATTTTTAGAGACCCTAGTTTTGTCAGTGTCTTTATTGAACGAAGTTCAGTGGAACAGCTTCTATTGGAAGTTACCTTAGGATCCTCTATAAGTTTAGGATGGTTGTAGAGGTTGGAGTAAATGGACAGTATGGTCTCGCAGTCCCATTTCTCTTTGGGGTCTACTTCCATTGTCACCATCTCTTCCTCTGACTCCTCTTCGATCTCTTGTAGGCGCTGTATTCTAGAAAAGGTAAAAAGTTAGAAAAACTATTTTTCTGACAGTCGGGATTTAGGTGTCCAAATTTTTTTTTTTTCGCAACATAATAAATAATTATAACTATGTAGGCATATAACAATAAAATTATACTAAATACTAAACACTAATAACTAATATATTATACTTAACTAAATATAATACGTATAAGACATTTTTTTTTTCTTTTTTTGTGTTTGCTCTGGTAAATAATTCATACCTGGCTATCTCTTTCTCCTTATCAAGCTGGTACCGTCTCCTGGACTCTTCAAACTCCTCGGCAGCTTGCAGCAACATCCTGTGCGAATCCGGCATGAAGCCCTCGATCTCGTCCAGGTCCAATGGTCCCAGTTCTGTATCGTCGTATTCAGCGTACATCTGTTAAGTTACATGTACATTTAGTTGTTTTTTTTCCTTTTTAGGGTTCCGTACAAAAAATGAAAAAACGGAATCCTTACAGGATCACTTGTGCGTCTGTCTGTCCATCCGTCTGTCACAGCCAATTTGCCCGGAATCTACTAGACCGAATCAGGTGAAATGGTGTAATCCTATGACCCAAACACGTATGTGCAAAGTAAATAAATGATTTTTTTAAATAAGGGTCATTTTCGGGGGATAAATTCGGAAATTGAAAAAAAAAAAAGTTTTGCAAACCTTACTGTGTCATATCAAATGAAAGGGCTCGTTATGAGGATCTCAAATATATTTTTGTTATAATTACAAAATAAATAGTTTTGATTTTATTCATGAAAGAAGACGAAAATTAACCATTCCCCCCCCCTGATCTTCGAAACTACTGAGCCTAAAATTTTGAAAAAAATACGCGATATAGTTCATTGCTTGTAGATTACAGGAAAACCTATAAGAATTCAATCAATTGTACGAAACCCTCTCCGCGCGAGTTTAACTCGCACTTGGCCGGTTTTTATTTTTTTATTTCGACTATTTTATGTATCTATCTTTGCAGGCTAACCTTATGTTATAGACGTTGATAATTATACAAAGTGGAAGGTACATACCCGTAATTAATCGAACCAAGGGCTATACTAGCTAGATCACCAAAGCATAATAAAACTAAAATAACACTCGAAAAAAAAAGACATTCCCATACAAATTGCCCGAGCAGCTGCACACTTTTGCATGGAAATGCTGACTTTTTTGATTTTGGCTGTTATTTTAATTTCATTATACTATAATGATCTAGTATAGACCGTGGTTCCATTTATTAAGGGTATGTCCCTTGCACTTTGTATAATTACTTCCACGTTATATAAGATAGCTATATCTGAATTCATTCAGAGAGCATTCAACAACAACAATTGAGTTTTATTGCAGGATAATAGTGATTATTGTTTAATCCGTGTGCCGTCCTATTTATGTTCCGTGTGGCTTCTCCATCTCTTCCTGTGGATTGTCGTAAGAGGCGACTAAAGGACATTTTAGCCGTGTGGTTCCCGGCAAAGTAGAATAGGACCACTCCAAGTCTTCCCGTGGATGTCGTAAAAGGCAACTTAGGAAACACAAGCTAAACAAAGCTTATAAACATCAGTCAGACCTCTCCAACCCGTCTGGCCAGCGTGGAGAGTGTAGGCTAAATCCTCTGGCTACTCTGGCTAAGTATGGCTCTGGTAGTACAGAGAGGGTCGTACTCCTGCAGTGTAGACTGAAAGGACCTGATGATGAGAATATTTGAAAATCAGGTAAATATTACAAACAACAATAACATGGGTTCCTACAGACGGCAAGAGGTCTAGAAGAAAACCTAGGATGAGATGGAGAGACGAGTTGTCCGCTTTTGATAAAGAATGGAGGCAAAAAAAGCCAAAGATAGAAGTCATTGGAAACAAAATGGAGAGGCTTTTGGGGCCTAAAAGGCTAAAATAACCGGGCAAGTGCGAGTCGGACTCGTACATGAAGGGTTCCGTACCACCGTACAATGTTTTAAAACGCTGAAGAAACACATTTCTTGTATGACGACCCCCTTTAATTATTATTAACTTTATCTTATTTTTAGTGTTTGTTGTTATTGTGGTCATAGTAATACATAATTGGTGAAAATTTCAAGTATCTAGTAATTATGAAGATCCAAGTTAAAAACGCTGAAAAAAACACGTTTCTTGTATGACCCCCTTTAATTTTGAACTATTTTTTATTTTTAGTATTGTTATATCCGCCACAGTAATACATAATCGGTGAAAATTTCAAGTGTCTAGCTATTACGGTTCAACTATTACGGTTCAAGAGATAGAGCCCTGTGACTGACTGACAGACAGACAAACAGACGGACAGACAGCGGAGTCTCAGTAATAGGGTCCCGTTTGCACCCTTTGGATAGGGAACCCTAAAAAGGGAATAGTCTTCAAACAAGTACACTTACCTTTTCAAATCGGTCATCGAGTAGAGACAGCCCCTGGTTTCGTCTCATCACACTGGAAGACATGGAATACTGCGAAAATCGGGACTTCGTATCGTCTTTATTATCGTCCCAAGCGGGCATACGGCCCCGACGCGGACCCTCACCCTACAAAAAATTTTTAAATTGAACACTTGTGTTATACCTTATACATACACGTTTATTTATTGGCACAGCTTATACTATCCCATCTTTTCTCTTAGAGTATAGACGGAGCCAGGAGTCGCGACATACTTTCTATCTCTGTCAGGAATACGACTAAGAAGAATGTGGTTCTTCTTCGTCTAAGCGCGTTCCCGGTTGCATCCTCAGCTGTGCTGCGAGCCCAGGGTGCGCTTTTCCGCTTTTTCTTCTCCAAATATAACATGCCTGTCAATGGTCACCCAAGGATGCCAAAGACCTTGCAAAATGGAGAAGAAATAGCCGGAACAGTTTAAATGATTCGGCTATAGTTTTACGACCGGCCGCCTGCCTGACGTCAACCCACTTTGGGAATGTATTTGTGCGAAAAGTTTTACAACCGGCACTGCTTATACTACCCCATCTCTTCCCTTAAAGTATAGACCGAGCCAGGGGTCGCAACGCCCCCTTTCTCTCTCTGTCAGGACCACGACTAAGAAGAATCTGGTTATTCATCCTGGAATTGTTACCTGTGAATCGCTTTCGTCATCCGAGTCCAGATCTGACGCGAATGCCTTGTCTGAATCATCATCCTCGCTGTCAGCTTCCTCGTCTTCCTCATCGTATTCTTCCCCACCACCTGGGAAAATGACGAAAAATTTCCTTTCAGCGCTCATTTAAATTAGTTATTTAAATACCTACAGGTTGTAGATGTGGGTGGGTTCTGGGTTCGATCCCCAACTTGTCAGGGAATGCGGCCTTTGCAGCTTTGTATGCAAATTTTGCATACGTAATGGAAGTCCAGACCCAACCCCCTATGTCATCAGAAATAAGCAAATCAAAGACCCCCCTCTTTGGTGCTTACGTAATACTTGAACGGCCCCATACCCGCTCTTTCTCACTCTAGCAAATGACGGTTATGAGCGACAGAAAAGGATAGCAGCATAGGAAAGTGCTGTTCTGAACCCTAAAACCTTCTCATTCATTATTAAGTGGAAAGGTGTAGGTTATCAGACTAAATAAAGATAAAATAAAACTCTTACCATCTCCCATAGCCAACTCTATGAAGTTATCTTCTAGCTCATTGTCAGGGTCATCAAAATCGAAGTCTTCATCTAGGGCTGCCACAACTTCTGGATCCAAATCGAGGCACAGCCCTGAAAAAACGAAGAAAGGTAAACATTTGCCAGTGTTGTGAGAAATATCAAAAATTTAACCTGTAAAATAGTGATTTCGAAGACCAGTAGAGGCCAACATTTTTATGAAATGCTAAAATGTCGAATGGTGTGGTCTGCGCTTTGATGGGTGACAACAAGTGGCATTAAAAATTTATTGAGCTTCTCCGTACTTAGGAACGCGCATTAAGCCGTTGGCCCTGGCTGTCAACGTTATATGGCAGTCGTCAAGCTATATCAGATGCCATTAGGCAGCTTAAAAAATTGTTTTTTATGTGTGTAAGTAGCCATCACTACTGTCAGAGCAGTGTTGGCCACACCTGGATTATTACCTTGTGTAGCAGCTTTATTCAGTAAACCAACATCCTCTTCCACTGTGGATGCAAACACTGAACTGGGCAGTCTCAGGGTGTCCGTGACAGCCGTTTCTGTTTCTTCTTCAGGCTTGGGTGCTTTCTCCTTGCCTTTATGTGTGCTTTTCTGTTAAGAGTAAATAACTGAAGGCATGAAAGGATATTTGTTAATTGTATACTGTCAAGTACGAGTGCCATTCAAAAAACTCTGAACTGGTCCAGCAGTGTGATCTGCGCGAGCTAATTCGTGGAGCGTCGTCGTCGCGTGTCACCGCGCGTTCGCGCCGCTTCTACTCTGCGCCAATGTGAATTAAGCCTAAGTAATGGAATGAGCTATCTACATGCCAAATTATATTTAGCATGAAAAGGAACTTTTGCATTTATAATATTAGTAGGATAGTTATTCAAGACATTAATAATCAAGAAAATCATCTTTAAATGGTTTGGATTGTCTAATAAAAAAAATCTATCTGAAATTCAAGACTTACAGGTTGCAGCACCATGGTGACCTCCCTGGTGTCTTTGAGATGCTGCAGGTAGTTGTAGTCATCGTCAAAGTAAATGCCATATTTCATCTGTTCCTCTCGTCTTTGTTCCGGAGATAGGTCCTAAAAGAAAATTAATTACATATTGGATTATGTTCGGTGCAAATGTTAGGAAGACTATACGACAGGTACATTAGACAAAAACCCTCTAGATCCCAAGCAACTCGCTTACTTTATGGGAATATCAACAGAATCAGCGTGGCACAAAGTTCTTGAGCAAAAAGATATGTCATTGCATCTAGATATCTGACATTGCTTGACGACTGATATTTAGAAATCAATTGTTCGATTGCAAGATTATAACTTTGAGTTATGTTACTAATATTATTTAAATTGTAGAAATGTGTAAAGCTCCATTTTTTTTTTTTAATAGCCATTTATGTCCCATAGTTGGGCAAAAGCCTCCCCTTTTCGTGAAGCTACATAAAGAATTTTTTTATTAGCCTATTTCAGTATCTCACTGCTGGGCGAAGGCCTCCCCTTTCTGTTTCCAGTCAGTCCTATGGAAGGCAGTAGTTTTCCACTCGCCCATGTACTTGTCCAAGTCATCACGCCATCTTTTTCGAGGTCTGGATCACAGGTTAGGTTATATTATAATACATTTACAAAAAGTAAAATATTAAACATACATAACTATACATAATACAAAAAATAAACATATAAAAAACCCCAACCTGGTTGCCCGTTGGCAACGAAACAATGCCACAACTATTTATTTTTATTATTAACAACCTGAATCAAGAGCATAATTCCAGCTGTACACACTCGCCTAGCCACCCCGAGACAGGGCAAGAGCAAGTGTGTACATGGTATTCTTGTCTCGTCTTGCTCTCTCTCGCCTCGCCACAGTCTGTCTCAGTTGCCTGTCGGTTTTTGCGCCCAAATAAAAGGGGCTCGTTAAGTCTTGTTGGCTCTCACAAGTACAGATATGCTCTAATCTACAGCCTTCTCGGCCGAGACTCTCGGCGAGTGCACAATGTGCACGATCGTAGCAAAGTCAAGTATGCCCACGTTATTTAGTCCCACTTTGTTGTGGTTTGTTCGACATGCTAAAGCGCTAGTACACCATGTATGGGGATAACGACGTGGTTCTGTAACCATATAAAGTTTATACTCACAGGATCTTTCTCTTTTCGTGGCGGTACATTAGCATTTACAGGCACTAGGACCCGTTGGGGCGCAGTCTCGTCAGCCGCTAAGGGATCCCTCTGAGATCTATGTACCAGGTTAAACGTGACCGACTTCTTTTTGTCGATAAACTTCTTCTTTGTCTTAGGCTGAAATTAGGTTATAATGTTAGAAACTGCTAGAATTTATACGTTCATAAATATTACTTATGTATTTCATAAATTAGGGTACCATTTTGAGTTACTATTTTTTAAATGTAAATTGTAATGTAAATGAATAGTGGAATTTTCTTAAATAAACAAATAATCGCAAAACATGTGTTGTTTTGGAAATGGTTTACGTCAAAAAGGACTGAACGACATTTTGACTTTGACATTTGATTGAATGAATCATTGATTGATAAGAGACTATGTACACGAGGTCACTTTTTTGAAAGACTGCTGCACTGCTTCAACCCGTGCTGTGGCTGCAACTGCAGACAGACACTTGGATTTGCAGAATAGAATTCAGTTCAATTCAAAATATCTTTATTATCATAGGATATTTATAATATCTCTTAATAATAGTCACTTTGTTTTGTTTTGCACAAATGTTGACGTCAAATCGTTACTTACAGCTAAGTTTACGCCGCAAGTGCAGAAGAAGCGGCAACAAACTGCACTGCATGCACGTTTTCTCCAAAGACGTCAACTAACAAACTTAAAACTTAAAATTAGTTATATGGATTCGCCTTTCAGCCTAAATATGCAAACGGGAAACTGAGCAACAGATTTATACAATGTAAAAATCCAGAATTAGTCTTGACCCTGGCTAAACAAAAATCCTCCCAGTCCCAGTTTATATTTTTTGTAAACATATTTGCATTTGCAACAATTGCAACCATGTTTGCATTCTTAGTTTGCATTGCATTGCAATGCAAGTTGCAAAATGTAACAAAACAAACATAGACAATGCAATGCAACTAGATCGTTGGCTGTACGGATTACTTTGTCTTCACTTCACACAATTGCAAGAAAAAACGAAATAGCACGCTGCCAACCATAGACAATAGATAGAGGGAGGAAGTTTGTGAGTGATCGATTTTACGCCGGCCTCATACATTTCTCAACGGCATTTTTCTTTGTTTGCCTTTTAGCGCGTGGACAATATCGATAAAGAATCCGCGCGCCCACGTCCGGCTTTTGAAATGGCGAATACGTTTCGCGGAGTGACAGTCTCCGCTGTAAACAGTGATGGCACCCTGACGCCTAGGTTCAACTTCCCTACGAACGTAAACGTGGATTACGATCCGCAAGGGCTAAGTGTAAAAGTGATTCGTTCTGATCCTGTTTTAGCGCAGGAGGTGCTTGAGTTTCCCGTCCACAACCAGAGTGAGTGTTCGCGCGTAGTCGGCCAATCGTACATTTTCACGATCGACAATGAAACTCTATTTTTCAAGTTCGCGTCTGAGGTGGACTGTCAGAATTTTCACCTGCTCGTCAGCAAGATCAAGGCAGGCAGGTCGTCGTCGGTATTCACCGTGCGAACGGAGGATTCGTCGGCGATGCAATACTTCCAGTTTTATGGTTACCTGAGTCAGCAGCAGAACATGATGCAGGACTATGTGAGAACGAGTACGTACCAGCGCGCGATACTGTCTAACATCAATGATTTCAAGAACAAAGTTGTGCTGGACGTCGGGGCAGGATCAGGTATTTTGTCGTTTTTCGCGGCTCAAGCAGGCGCGCGGAAGGTATACGCTGTAGAAGCTAGTAATATGGCACATCATGCTCAAGCCTTAGTTCGCGCGAACGGCCTACACGACCGTATAACAGTCGTTGCTGGCAAAATTGAAGAGATCGAGTTACCCGAGAGTGTTGATGTGATTATCTCCGAGCCTATGGGCTATATGTTGTACAACGAACGTATGTTAGAAACCTACCTGCATGCTAAGAAGTGGTTGAAGCCTAATGGTAATATGTATCCCACGAGAGGAGACTTACACATAGCTCCATTCACAGATGACGCCTTGTTTATGGAGCAATACAATAAAGCTAACTTCTGGTACCAGACTTGTTTTCACGGAGTAGACTTGAGTGCTCTACGTACTGCTGCTATGAAAGAGTACTTCAGACAGCCTATTGTAGATACATTTGATGTTCGTATTTGTATGGCAAGATCTGTAAGACATGTTGTAGATTTCCTAAATGCACATGAAACAGATTTGCATCGCATTGAAGTTCCATTTAGATTTGAGCTGACACAGTCGGGTACATGCCACGGGTTGGCATTCTGGTTTGACGTGTTATTTGCGGGAAGCACGCAGCATATATGGCTGTCTACAGCGCCGACGGAGCCTTTGACACATTGGTACCAAGTGAGATGCTTGCTAGAAACACCGATCTTTGCAAAACAAGGTCAAGCGTTAACCGGGCGAGTGTTACTGTTAGCTAACAAGAGGCAGAGCTACGATGTAACCATGGAAGTAAATTTAGAAGGGACCAATATCTCTTCGTCTAACACATTAGACTTGAAGAACCCGTATTTCAGGTATACAGGCGCGCCAGCGGCGCCGCCGCCCGGCGTCAATACTACATCGCCTAGTGAATCATATTGGAACTCTATTGAGTCCACAGGCTCTCTAAGCAATGGCCAAGGTGTGATACTGACAGACGGCTCACAGCAGTATTGCTCAACACCAGACCAGACTATCTCATACGGAGCACACCCGAACATGATCAAGACAGTGATGTTACAAGAAGAATTCATCAAGAGGATCGGGATCAGTCAAAATGGCGACATTTAATCCGCGAAGATGCGCCGCGCGCGCCTTAGGGCTTTACGAAACCGTAACCGGTTGTGAACTCTCTTCCGTTCAGACATTATAGTGTTAAGAGAACTTATTTATTTCGAATGAAACATCACAGTGACTAGGAACTCCTGGCTGGCCTTGTAAATTGAAGTGAATGCAATAACATAAGCCTTTTGGTCTAAGTTTTGTTTGTAATTGAATGACGCTTACTAGTGTAATTCAAAACATACTGCTACGAAATATGGGTTTTTGTAAATATCCGAATCGAACGGGATTCGCACGGGCTCGGCAGCTCTAGAGTAAGCGTAGAAGTACATTTAGAAGTAAGCAATAAGTGCTGAATTTTGATGATAATGCTTATCATTGTCAATACTCATTTATCATAATAGGTTCAGCTCAATCATTTAGATTCTTTTTATTATCGACGCCCTTTGACTTGACATTAGGGTCGATACAGACCACGACAAGATGCGACGCAGTTTGCACGCTCTGCTATGCCATTATACTTGATAAACCGACAAAAACCACAACAGTGCGCATTTTGCTGTAGCATAACAGCTTGGCGGCAATAAGATGATTTCGCGTTCGGGTTATGTTGTAATGCATTGTTTGTTCACGTAGCTGAGCGCGTATGTTGCGTGGTGGTTTGGCTACCGAAAGATAGGATAAAACAAAATCAGTTTGTAGGCCTTACTCTGAAAGTTCATAACATATAATTTATGTTCACATGTTCATTACCCACGGACGCTGCCAAGTCAAATTAGGTTTTAGCGTCATTTTGTAGTGCTCAATTTAGCATTTTTTTTTTTGCAAGGCTTCAGTTCACTTGGTGTGACTATGCCTCATGGGAGACTTTGATTAAATAGTTTCTAACTTCTGTGCCACATCACTGCTCTTAAGAAACAGTAGATGGTCCCGCCAAAAATCGGTCACATAGGGCGTTATATTATACTGGTCACATTTCAGGAAGACATGTATCAATTCCTTAGTCTTATTGCAGTAAAGTCTGAGCGGTCAATTTAATTTGACACTGCAATGTAGATAAACCATATATTTATGTCATGTGGCTTTCAAAGTAAGGCTAAAAGACCACTAACATCAAATGGCGTTGGTAAATAAAAGAATCTGTATACTTTAGCTAGGTAGGGGATCTTTGAGCCAAGTCCACTACATTAAAACAATTGGTTCCTTGTCTGCCGATCAAATAAACTTGAGATTGTGGATACCACCTGGCATAATTATATATTGCATATTTTTATACATAGTTTTGATAGCCATAATTGTGTTAAAGATCTTGTGTAAATATTAGGGTAACTGTAGCTCTGTTTTCTTGATTTTGCAGTATGCATTCTGATTTATTTTACCATATAGAAGCTAAAATTGACTTTATTGCATTGATTTTAGGACTTCCAACACTTTGACTCTGTTTATTTGTCATTGTTCCACTGAGTGTAATTTTTTTTTACAATTGAAGAAACGGAGAGGTGCATGATTTTGTTACCATGTAACATTATTCATCTGTTAACAGAGCTTTTTGCCAAACTGCTAGCAGTTAGGTAAAACGGCGAATAGAGAGTATGCATGCATTTTTTTAATATTTTTAATCGATAGTCCTCGTCGAGAAATAGCTGCGAAAAATAAATCAGTGGCCAAAAACATGTTTATGGTGTAGAAAATAAATATTAAAAATAGCAAGTAGATTATAACAACTAAAACACGCTATTTTAAAATATGACGTCAAGGTCTGCAATATCCGCTAGATACAGAAGCTGTCAACGCATGTTTTTCTTTTTTGGGTACTTTCGATATTATCAGCCAGTGATGTTTGTTAAACCTCTATATAAAAGTACATACATTTCGAATGTCATCGATAGTCAAACTACATGGACGGACAGTCCTACCGAACGCACCCGAACTTGTCATTTCTCTTTTGTGAACTTTGTCGTCATTTCTCTTTTGTTTGTCAAAAGTTCCCGCGCAATATTTGCATATTTTCAATAATTTATTTCTAACCCAAATGAGAGTCAGTAAGAAAAATAATTAACTAGGCGTGGTAACGTATTAATAGAAATTGTATAATAAAAATATGAGCCGGATTGGTATTACATGCATATTCCTTATTATGTAATCCAACTGCGGTACATTATGAAAAGCATCACTTTGTGAGCTTAACATAGATGCATCTACTAGTGGCTTTTCTGGCCTTATCTTGAGCTCCTTTGGCCAGCAAAAGACATGTAAAGCCGTTAGTCGTAGTTTTTATGCTCAATGACAATTGTTAACCTCATGTAGCATTAACCAAGGTAATTTTTTTTTGTCAAGTAACCAATATTTTTATGTCATTGTAATAAGGTTGAGATTAGTCTATGTTCGACCGGTCCCATAGGGCCGATCGGCCTTGAGGGATTAACTATCAGATGTCTATAGGCAACTTGAAAATCCTGACACCAGTGGTGGCCAGAGGATAGTTCAGCCTATGAACATAACTTTTGAAATATCAATTCTATCTCCATTGAAATAAAGTCGATTTCAGATTCATCTGTAGTTAAAACAAATCAGAATGGAATGTAATCAGTATTTTTTGTGTTCCATTTAAATCTACGCATCTAGAGCAATAATAGTATTTAGTTGTAAATTGTAGCGTAACTAAACACCAACGCCGTATCACCTAAGCTTATTTAGTCTTGTGATAGGTATATAGCCATCCATGTGATTAAAATGGGGGAGAGGGGAGGGCCAAAATTCGTCTTCAAATGATAATATGTCAATTTTTTTTATTTATCCCGAAGGTTGTGTGGTAGAGAATGCTATTGCCATTAAGTCTGCCTTTTGTACCATTTTGTTTTGGCAAACAGTTAAATAAATAAAATACTAAAATGATGGCTGTATGTGATTAAGTGCTGGTCAATATCGAAATTTTGTGTATAAAGATGTTTCCTCTTTTGCCAATTGGCATAACGGGAATGTAACATTTTGAGAATGTGACGTAATGAGAAATAGTTTTGTCACAAATTTGGCGTTTTAAGAATTTGACATAATAAGAATGTAGGTGTAAATATGGATGTTATTAATGTGACTGGATTAATTAATTTATGGATGGTTATTATAAATAATGTAACGGAAAACTGTTTTGTGGTGGTATTTAGTAAAAAATCGTACTTCAACTAACTTGGTTTAATAAGGGAAACCAGAAAATTTTAGGCATTTTGGTATATTATTGTAGATATTGTACCTAGAATTCTAAAATCCAAAATAATATAGTTTTTACTATATTATATTATTACTATGGTTCTCGAGCTCCCCTGTGCTACGGAAGGCACGTTTAGCCATTCTGGCTATTATCATTTTAAGGCAGTCATGATATGTCAGGTATGCCTTTAAGCAGCTTGAAATATCTGACACCATTGTTCATTAATCAAATTAAAAGAAAAATGATTGTTCAACTGAAGTAGAGTAATTAATATTCTTTGTATCGCCACAAAAGACTTACCAGTTACATTAAAACTAGTTAATATCCTTTCAAATAAGTCCAGCTGAGATCTACAATCTTGTCTTATAGTTAACCGTTGAAATAAATTTGGTGCTGTATGTTTCTTGCACAAAAATAGCTTATAACATGACTACCTCATGATTTGGCAGACAAAACTTTGAAATCTAGGGTTGTTAAGCTGCGCTAAGCTGAGGCCCGCGATAGGTTCAGTCTGTCTCTGTCTCACTTAGGGTTATAGAGAAAGATTGAATTCATCGCGTATCTTCTGCTTAACGCAGTTTCAAGGTCTACATTGCGTCATGCGGATAATACGCAACCTTCAGAAACTCTACTTCCCAGGAAATGTCCTACAAACGAGTTTGAGTAAGATGCTAATGGGTGCACTTTCACAGCCTCACTCGAACTCTCAGTTAGTGAGGTGTGGAATGCTTCCAGCATTTAGCGTAGGTGCCCACATTAATAGCGGAACCCCTAGGTGTGGTCCGCACTTGGATGGGGATGACCACAGGTGGCAAACTTCTTGAGCTTCGGAAGGCACATTAAGCCCTTGGTCCCAGGTGTCATCATTTTATGGCAGTTGTCAAGCTATTAAAAAATCTAACAAGTTTTGGCCACTTACACAAACATCTGACTCGCAATCGCAGTTAGAAAGCCTGTCTGGCAGAACTATGAATTGGTAGCTAAATATCCACCGAATCTTTGGGTTGCTTTTCTCTGTCGGACGTATGGTTTATGAGTGAGACGGTGTGAATAGTTGCGTTTATCCGTGTGACACAGCGTTATACCTTATGAACTTCCGCATATTAGACTACGGTAAGTCTGTGAGAGCTGTAAAATAATTTGGCATTACGAGAAATGAGTCTTGCCTTTATTCGTTTTAGGCATTTGACTTAATGAAAATAAAATACCGTACAAAACGTATGAAAGCGTTTGCCTCTTATGGTATGTCTTATGGTGGCAACCGTTAGTAAAAAAAAAACGACGGGTTGCACTCC
This sequence comes from Acrobasis repandana, assembly GCA_963576875.1. Lineage (NCBI taxonomy): Eukaryota > Metazoa > Arthropoda > Insecta > Lepidoptera > Pyralidae > Acrobasis > Acrobasis repandana. Next base: position 11,284,065 of record OY756238.1, read on the forward strand.
GGGAGTGCCGGCAGAAGTGAAAACTTGAATATTAACGTTGTGCATTTTTGATATTTTGGAATGGTTAGGGAATAATTTTGCACGAATTGCTTTAATTATCAGTATAAAAGTACTATCATTTATGTGGTAGAATACAATACTTATTTATTGCACTATCGTACACAAACATGACAATTTATATTAAATTAAAAAGTTTATCTCTCAGCTAAACGAAACAGCAGGCGCAGGCATACATTTTCGCCGGGCCGTAGAAAGAGAGGGGGATACTTCCTCTCCTACGCCGCGCTCTCTACTCTCCATCCGTCTTACGAATTTTCGATCAGGACACGTGTCCTGACGCGAGTTTAACATTTTTTACCCATTACAAAGAAAGTGCACAACGCCGCTAAAGAAGTTTTCACTTCAAAAGAAGGTTTTTCATTGGCCGCCGTTAGCAGTCTTCTGTGCGGAGGTTCTTTTGCATACAAATACATGATGTTATAGTATAGTCGACAGATACTTGAAGGGCGACTTAGCCAGTTTATTTGAGCAACTTTTCCTATAGGAACAATAATACGGGTATCTCGAATCGTTTTACTTTGTCATACAATTTACATGGGAATGTCGAATTTTAGAGATCATAACATTGTATCGAAACTGAAAACTATCAAATTTATATTTTGTTAAATTGTCAGTATAGAAGGCGTCACGTGCGTATTTTATATAGAAGTCGTAAACACCACCTGCGTATAGTAAACCCCCATGGTCGATTAGTCGTCAGTCTGGCTCAGGCAGCCGTATGGTGCACAACTCGTGAATATTCGTAGTTGCGATTCTCAAGCTATGCTTTGTCATGACTCATTGAATTACGATTATTATAACGTATGCTGCATGACCTATTTGTTGTAATGATATTCTATTTCACCTGGACGGTAAGCCCTGTGGGCACAGGGTTACTGTGCGGGCTAGAGAGCTAGTTTCATCTGTGATGTGGTTTCACAAGGAAGCTTCTGATAGGTCAGCGCTAGAAGGAGCTCAAAATGACCTTACAAATTATACCAAAAATCTCTCATTTGAATGTTACCGCCCGCTACTGGGCGACAGACGGGCAGCGGCCGACGTGCATAAGGAGTAATGGCTACGGTTATATTAAAGTCAGTAGGTTAGCCATTTATTACAAATATGGGAGAAGCTAAAATTGAAATTTATTACTTTTTTCTTTCGGTTTTGTGTTCTATGAGTGATTCTGAGTCCTAAGATTTCAATATAGGGGGTGGAAAATCAACCTGTATGAAAAGTTGTGCATATTGGGCTGAGTTGCACATGTATTCGTCAATCGTACATTTATACTCGGTATAATTTGTGTGCATGTAAATGCAGTGATGTTTGCAAAATTAATTGTCTAAATTTATTTGGTTTTGTTCAAATAATACTTACAGGGCGAGATTTTAAACATCGACAGCTTATCTGAAAGCATGAATTTATCAAATTAGCCTTTATTTATACAGATTTTCAAGCATACAAGTTGCAGTACTAAAGTACCCACAGAATAAATAAGTAAATAAAACATGGCAATACAAAACGAGCAGGATTTTAAACGGCAACCATGTCTTATGCTCTGCTTTTTGTCTGCCAGGATTTGAACCGGTGACCGCCCTTGTTCTTCCAACTGAGCTGTCGCGTTTCTATAGGCGATGGATAGTCTAGAATTCTAGATTCTCTAGATAATATCTTAACTAGATTTTTTTGTGAAATGATTAAAATCTTGACCTGTATGTTCGTTGCTATTGTCAAAAGCAGCGGACGCTGCCATATCATATAAGGATTTGACTTGCTTGTTGTAACTCAGGTTATAACGTAAATTAAGCATAGGTAGTCATAGTTTAGTTATAGGTTCACCGCGTAATTTGGGCCTTGCCTGAGGGGTTATAGTTGCTAGGGGGAGGGAAGGGGCTTCTGGGCCGGTTCATGTAAAAAATAACAATAGGATTTTACTTACTAATTATATTTTATTATTAACTTAAATATTTTTTTGAACTTGAGAACTAAAAGAACTAAACTGAGAAAGAAGACTTTATGTCCCCTTAGAATTTGAAATACCTAAAAAATTCACATTTTAATTATTGCTTACAATTACAGGGCGCACCCTTTATATAACACTTCTAAAAAACATGCAACTAGACCTAATTTGATGAAAGGACAGCAGTGTTGTTTATTTCAAGGGGGGGGGGGGGGTTGAGCCCCCTAGACCCCCCTCCCCTATGCCCTTGTATTCGTCCTCCCCCTCGCCTCTGTAGTATCTAAGGCAGGGTCCCACTTACACAGTTGCGCTATAGTGACGTCATGGAAACCCTAAGGAATAGGCCAGATGCACTTGCCATTATAATTGTAAAAGTGGTCGGAAATCGTATAGAAATCATTTAGACGCTCATTTTGTTTTTTTTTTGTTAATCAGGATTATACCAGTGTAAAATCCAGTGTGAATTGTAACTTTTTTTTTTGGTTTTTGGTGCTCTCAACTAAATAAGACTTGCATATGACTGTTTGGTTATGTCTTAGTTCTTGCACAGGATTTGGGTTACTGTTATCTACACTTGTATTCTAGCAAACCGTACATTCCATTTCGATGTAAAATTTATATAATTTAGAAATTTTTAATTGATGATTATGCACTATTATAATATTTGATTGTATTAAATATATAATTAAATATTGAAATAAGAAATGGTCTTCTTATCGAGTATGTTATTACTATCACTGATGTCAGATTTCTGCAAAGGCATCTGACCATTTGATATTCCTATAACACGCACTAGGCTTGCGTCACCTACGTTTGTTTTATAGAAATATCAAATGGTAGTGAGATTCGGCGTGTGAGGTTGAACACGTGACGGCTCATTTGGTTAGAGCATAGTCGTATTGAGACCAAGGTCCCAAGGGTTTAAGTCCTGCTCACATGGAATTTTTTCAACATTTCTTATTTCATTATTTAATTTGCGTACTTTAGTACTGCATCTTGAACACCTAAAAACCCTTTAAAAATATTAAATATATAACTCCAAGCTGGTGTGAGTTTCTCACACAACAACCGTTGTGACCGTGGAGTAGTTTAAATCATGACCCACCTCCTGTCATGCCCGAATTGCCCAACCTTACAAAAAGACGACAATTTATCAAGATATGTAATATGATGAGTTTATTTTTAGAATAAAACAGTAAATATGTGTATGCAATTTGTCAGAACACAAGTGTAGATTCAACTTTTTTTAGAGCATGACTGTAAATAACTTTGTATTACATATTGACATTGTTTTTTTTTCGCGAATCAAAGATAATTATGGTTGTGTGTTAAGATGAATTGATTGAATCAATTTAACGTACTGGGCTGAGTACAGACATTGTTATAAAACAGAAATGAATACTAATTTAATTATGTTTTTAAAAGCACAAGGAGTTGTCATGTACTGTACTAACATCCTTACTGCGTTGATAATAGGAATGATTTTGCTGTGCAAAGTGACACTCGTGCGTGCGAAAGAGATGAGCGATACGCGATGGACAGATTTTGCATGTTTTCGCGCGACGTGGTATGCGTTTTAATCTCAGTAATAGATATCTACTGATATGAAAAAATACTTTTATGACAGTGTCTGTATTTAGAAAATTAAGATGATTATTTTTTGGGGATGAAATCAATTGATATTACAAGATTGTGAGTGTAAAAGCCGATTTTTACGTCGTCAAAATTATGAAAAAATATATATATATCACGGGCTTACCGCTATTAATATAATTTTGAGCCAGATATCATGGTCGCTGTAAGCCCTGTAATATTAATAATAGTCATTGTGACCGCGAAACTCTTAAATCATATAATAAAACAATTATGAAACTATCAATATGTGCCCAATAACATGTTATATAAAGGTTATCCTAAGACGGCTGAGGAATCGGCCGTAAGCGCTAAAATATAAGGTTTAGAAACCATCATAAGAGCAGATTCAGTGCATGTTACTTAACAACTTTCTCCATGTAATCATGGATTGAATGTACCCCTAACCCTTTCACTTTATATGTCGCGAGACAGATATGTCTTTATATCAGTTGTCGTGCTCCCAGCGCGAGGAATTGTGAATATCCATAGTTTTTGGTCGGATCAATCCGACGCTCGCGAAATGGGCACGAAAATGTTTGTCGGATTAATTCGACGTTCGCGGTTAAAGGGTTAGTTGCAGTATAATTTGTTCGACGCTTACCATCCTGTACGAATTAGAACAATTTTATGTTAAAACGTAGCGAATTATTTCGATTTTTTCAAAGGTGCCCTGCACTGCACAGTCCAGTATTAGATATTGTTTCAAACTCGGTGCACGTAATATTTTGTATCGTCGACAAAAATGAAGTTACTCGTGTAATAACAATTATGAAAAACCTTTGGACGGCAATGTTCGGTAATTATATCAAGTAATTTTATTCTAATCATAATTGTAGTTTGATTTCTATTGTTTGTGCTACCTTACTCTGAGAATCTTTGTCTTAAGGTGAAGATATAGGCAAATGGCCTTGAAGTGTGAAATAAATTGTTAACTCGTAAATATGGTGATAATTTCCATATTGCTCTTCGTCATGCACTAGATAGCCCTTTAAATTATTTTATGAACTGCCGTTGAAACTATTATTGGTGATCCGTCTAGCTTTAAAACTTGCCGTGGCCTCTTTTGGCGGAGGCAAGTTTTAAAGCTAGACGGACTAATGTAAATACTTTCAACGGTATCACGGTATAACGGTTATCTGGGTTTTGCTAGCTAAAAATTTTAAATGATAGCTGCGTTTCCTTACAAATAATTTATTTCAAATGGGGGCAGCACTGGACACCGTGTATCGTCTTACCATGATATTGTGTCATGGCATGGTACAGATATAATAATATACTTATTATGATAAAAAACGATGGGAGTTGACATTCAGAGCCGACCCTAAATAAGGAGAAGGCGAGGAAAATGATGATCCATGGTACACGGTATTCTCTTCCCTCCTCCTCCTTAATGTAACACCTGGGTCACGTGATTGGCCCAAGAAAACGTCATCAGTTGGGAGTGTTGCCACTGTGATATTACCCAAGCAAAATGCATTTTTTGACATAAAAACGAAATTATGAACTAATTATTCAATAGATTGAAAACTAAACAGATGAATCACATGATATAGTTAAGTCAGTATTTTTAGAAGATAGCAGTATTCTAAAATTATTATTAATTATTCAGACTAATTCTGAGGTTTGGCGACTGATTTTGACTGAATCACGTTTAAATCTGGGAGAAAACATCGTTGCTAGGTGCTATAGTTTCGGAGATTCTGTGGTGTCTACGCCAGAAAGCATGATTCCTGGCTTGGCCACCAAAACATGCTTGTAACTTCTAAAGTACGGGTCGAGCAGTTCTGAGATTTGGTGACTGATTTTGACTAAATCACGTTTAAAACTAGGAGAAAACAGATCGCCGCTAGGTGCTATAGTTTCGGAGATTCACAGGTGTCCACGCCAGAAAGCATGCTTCCTGGCTTGGCCACCAAAACATGCCTGTAACTTCTAAACTACAGACAAAATTTTATATTTGGTGACTAATTTTAAGTAATTTTTGACTAACTCTTGGCATGGTCATAATTTAAATCGGTGATGGTGTCCACGCCAGAAAGTGTCACACCAGGTAATGTATTAAATGGTTACGTAATTTTGGTATTCATCTTTTCGGAGAAAATGATTTATTTTCAAACGAGGGCAGCACTTTCGTTGATGCCCAACCTCAAAAATGCCCTCGCTCGGTTCTGCTAAGTTCATACCTAGTTTTTTCTTCTATCTTCCATACATTTTTAGCACCTCTTGCCAAAAGGAAAATTACAAATACACCGCATTTATCTTTATTTCTTTTGTAACGTTAACAAATTCTATTAGCAGATAAATGCGAGTGTTCAATGCCTTTACTAAAGGAGGAAATCCATCTATATTTAAGAGCTATGCTCTTGTCGGTGGCGTATGAATTCTCTTCCATTTGTCTCTCTCATATGGTTGTTTTACTTCACTGTACGAAACGACGTTCACCTTCTTTCATAAAGACCATCATTGAAGGAAAGATAGAAAGAGAAACCGGAAGACCGAGGTCACCGAGGCATCACGCCTGTTTCCCACAGGGGTAGGCAGAGACTATGAACCTCCACTTGCTACGATCCAGACAGACCTCTTTTACTTCATCTACATTCATCAACTCCTTCATACATGCCCTTCGGTTAAAGGTACTTCTTGTAATAAATTAACAGATAATTTGCAGCTATTAGCTACATAAAACAGATAATTTATACGTAATTTAAAAATAATACATACCTAGATAGTTTTTAAATAATTGATTTATATATTTACAATAATTTCATTACATTAATTGAATTGAAATATTTTAGACTTGTAATATAGGCATACACCTTTATTTTCAAATTAGTACACAAACTTTAAGGGGTGATTCAGTCCATCATTATGAACAACTTTTCCCAATTAATGTATATTGAAATACGAAAAAACCATTTCACTTTTCATACAAATCGAAGTAGTCACGTGATCTAGTTACTATGGGAAGTGAAATTTTCTTTTCGTATTTCGATAAACATTTATTGGGAAAAGTTGTTCATAATGATGGACTGAATCACCCCTTAAAGTTTGTGTAATAATTTAAAAATAAGGGTATTTACAGACCCAAAATGTCTGTCTGCCCCATTAAGGATAAAAACGTGATAGTGTTGGTAATTAATACAGAAGATAGAGCTGCGAGACAAGACGCATACCGCCCATTTACACTTAACTTCACGCGCATAGAAATTGAATATCAAAAGTATAGCCATAAATATTACTCACATATGAACTCTACGGCGATACCACTCAGACTCCATACACAATAAAGCATTCAAATGCGAGTTTTACGCCCCTGTCACGGTGAAATGTCCATATTACGACATAAAACTCATATTTCAATGTAATCACATAATGTGAGATGAGTTGGAGTAATAATTTGTTCTCAGTATGTAGCACTGTTACATATGGGGAAAAATTCCCGATATGTAACAGTGTTACTTTGATAATAAGAGGGTGACAAATACTGGTAATAAACATAATGGGCGAAAGTCCATGCATTCAGATGGCTAAACCATCCCAACACTGCATCGGAGAAACGCTATACAATAACCTGTTAATATTCGAGTGAAAATCTAACTAAGCTTCAAACACTCCAACACATTAGGAATCGTATCGCTCTTATATTTACAAAGCATCGTCAGCAAATTCAGTTTCTTCTCATTGGTTTTCGACGACTCCAGCTCGTATAGAGTACACAGGTTGATGAGGAGGCTTTCGTTCAGGCCTCGTTCGGGGTCTGAGTTGATGGCCTTTTGGAGGACAGCTATGGCTTCCTTTAGACGGCCCATGTAGAGAAGGCAGACGGACAGGTTGTTTGCTACCTGCAAGTAAAAGTTAAATGTTCTTGGTACGAAGTTCTCTACCAGGGCTTGTGATAGGAGTTGATATGAAAAACTTTTTGAAGAAAATATGCGAGGTACTATCCTATTTTAATCTTCCAGAGAGAATCCTAATCAATGAAGATTTCTATAAAAATATTTTACTAAATCATTTTAGTTGACCTGTCTCATTCCGCTGTTAGGTACACTGTACTACTGTTAGGTCTTTAAGCTTGTCAGTGCGACCAAACGGACTAACAAACTGATGTCAAGTAAAAAAAGCCGAAAGTAGTAAGGGATAAAAAGCTGATTTCTACTTTCTACATACCATAATATTGGTGGGCTCCTGGTCCGCTGCGCGCGCGAAGTTATTATACGCGTCCTGGTACTTGCCTCGCGCGATGTCTATGAGACCCATGTCAACATACTCGCGCACATCAGGTGTCGGGCATCTGTCAATGAATTAATAACAGGTATTATACAAATTATATTTTTTCAGTACGGTTTTGTATTACATAATTTTTCTTTCATATTGCGGTTTACACTCAAAAGCAATAAATGATCAAAATTTTATTTATTTTGAAAGACATGGGGGATAAATATGCCCAGCAGTGGGACAGTTGAGGTTATAAAGAAATGTTATTTATTTATTTGTTTTCGTTATGTCACATAAGAGGAAAATTCAGAAGTCTGTGTTATTTAATCATGAGTCATAATGTCACTTATAGGCACTCGTTAATCCCATTAAGTAACGATAATGGTTTGAATGATATATGATGGACTGACTGCAATGAATTGCTTTTTTTGTTTAATTAAAAATTATGTTCAACAAAACAAACATTTTCTATGAGATTTGTATGAAATACCGGACTAAGACGTTATAGTTACTTAGAGTCGAATAGCTTACTTAGTAATGCTTATGATCAGTTTTTCTGCATTAATAAATCTAAAATTACGTTCAAAATAGTTGTGATCAATGACAAGTGATATTATTTTGTGTCAAATAAATGTATACAAGAAAAATATTCACATATGTTGTCTTTGCTCGCACGCCAAGTTACAGAAGGCCTGCGCGCACCGCATGTGGCCCGCCAGCAGCCACAACCGGCACAGAGCGCTGCACAAGGCCCGCTTCTGTCCGGCCCAGCTCGCTTCTTGCTCTAAGGTCACAAGGATCTTCGCTGCCTGGCGGTAGTCCTGTGGACATATATTGTTGTACAGGTCGGGCCAAACTTCTAGATCGCTCTGAAGTTGGGGCGATTCGCGTCGCAGTAGTAAAATACAGATACCCATAGCAGATAGAATTTGCTTTATTTTTGTTTAATGTGTATATATATCATATCTACATTCTTGCAATCATTCTGAAAAAATATTATTGCGATAAATATACTTGTTATAAACAAGATAAAAGATAAATAAATATATACGGACAAATAACACAGATTGAGCTACCCCAAAGTAAGTTTAAACTTGTACTATGGGATATCAAATCAAATCAAATTCTTTATTTGCTTAATAACAGTACAACACAAGTTGTCTTATAATCAAAATATAGTCCTTCTTATGGACCCTTTCGTGTATAGTAAAATTTTGACATACCTACTTATCTATTTTTTTCTAAAAATATTATTTATTGCAATATTATTTACATTACATATTACTTCTTTATATTTCTGTGGAATATTGTACATTTATTTTGGTCTATCTAGAATACCACATACTTATACGGTGAAAACTTTTAATATTTTAGGTACTAACTCAACGATAAAATATTGTATAATTTCCTGGCTTGCCCTGGCTAGGGATTGAACCAAGAACCTCCGGTTAAACATTACGCCACGGAGGTTGTCTATTTATTAACCCCCGACAAAAAAGAGGAGTGTTACAAGTTTGACGCTAATGTCGGTCTGTCTGTGATGGACTGATTTCGGTGTAGTTTTTTTTACGTGATAGATAACAAGTTCCCTTGCAGTGGTTCTTAGCTATGTTTGATGAAAATCGGTCCAGCCGTTTAAAAGTTATCGAGGATAAACGCTTGTAAATCAGGGCTTTCTCTAGCAAATATATAGATGGCGCTATCCGAAGCTTGTAGCGCGACTTGATGTCCGTATCAAGTCGTATCAATAGTTCCGGTTCTATTTTTTTTAATTTGCCTAGCAAATAAACTTGTCTAAATATTTATTCAGTAGTAGGCCTTTGCAGGCACTTTGCGTGAATAAGTTTATACATTACGTGTAATATAGGTCCAGGACTGCCTCCGTGGTCCAGGGGTCAAGGCGTTTGACTAGTGATCCGCAGGTTGTGGGTTCAAATCCCACTGGGAAGCATTTTTTTTATATCAACGGCAAACGAACAAGCGGGTCACCTGATGGTAAGTGATCACTGCTGCCCATGGACAACTGCAACACCAGGGGTGTAACAAAAGCGTTACCGGTAGAGAATACAATCCCGAGCAGGTTTTTCAATCCCGGGCTTACGGGATTTTTGAAGCCTTTTCCTGGGATCCCGGGCCTATCCCGGGATTAGACTATGTGGTTTCTAATTGGGCTAAAATAAAAAAAACACGAGTAATTTAAAAAAATGTCTTTAATGTCTTTGCACAACACAAATCAGAATAATAATAAGAAAAGAAAAAATACAAACCAAAAAATACTATACTTTTGCAAGAAATTAAAAAACAGCACAAAATAACTATTTAGAATTTCGAAAATATAATCGCAGAAATATCAAAGCATCCAATGTTTGACTTCCGAGCCTGCTTCGTAGTTTATTGCCAACATAAGCAGCAGCTGAAAACGCTCGTTCAGCTTCTACACTGGTTGGAGGAATAGACAATAGATACTTATATGCTGTTTCTAAGTGATATCCACGAACTCCTCTATTTTCGAACAGGCTCATTTCACGTCTTTTACTATTTGCCAACCCCAATTCATTTTGTACTTGTACTTCAGGATCTGGGGATTTCATACTCTTGTTAATTTCCAGCTGTAACTTTTCCTTTAATGTCAATTGGGGTTGGGAGGTTTCTGACCTTAGCTCCTCATCTGTTTGTGATCCTGACCTTGCTTCTTCTTCCGTGTTATCTCGACTATTAAGTCTTTTAACAATACTCTTTATTTGCTTCCTCACTAAAGCCTGTGTCGGAACTGGAAATAAGTCGTGTCATTCCAAATCCGATAATAACTGATTTTCATCATCCATTCGTGGATTTTGTAAATAATTTAACACGCCAGTTAAGTCATCACTTCGTCGTTGCTTTATACGTTCCACTATGGATGTTTTAATTTTTTTAGCAAGTGCTGAGTTTTTGCTAGACAGTTGTTTTATAAGAAATTTCAAAGCGGCATCAGCTGTGCATAAATTAGCATCTCGCCGACAGATTGCTTCTACTGTCAATTAAATTGGGGTCAGCACATCAACAATTTTATTTACCAATTCAAAATCAACATCTTCTAAACGAATTGGATAATTGAGATCTATAAGAGCTTTTTGAATGCATGCTTTTAAAAGATAAAATCGCTCCAGCATTGTTAAAAGACTATTCCACCTGGTTTTACAGTCCCAAAGAAGTGATATCTCTTTTCCATGTTCAATTTTCACATATTCTTAAAGTACTGTTTCATTTTTCAATGGAGATCTTTTGAAATACAACTTTGCGGATTTTCTTTATCAGCTCATTAATATTTTCATATTGTGTTAACTCTGGTACGTGTTCTGGCGCAAGATCATTTTGTGACATTACGATTAAACCTGATTCTGGACAGTCTAAGTCTTCTAAATGGTGTTCATCATCGCTGTCGTCCATATAATCAACAGTCACAGCTGGTTCATTTATAGTATCATCTGAGGGAGGGCTATCTTGCAAATAATTATGTTTTTCATAAAGCACATCACAGACCGCCAAATTGATACCATGTGCGAGACACAGTTGTTGTTCAGTGCAAACAAGCCGCCCCACCTTTATCATAACACTCGGTCCATCGGTTACAATAGCCACGATGTCAGTTTCTAGGGAAATGTCAAATTTACTTAGACGCTCTTGCAATATACGAAGACAATTTTCAGCTGTCCTACTATCGTAAATAGGAACAAGTCCTAAGTTCCAAAATTGTTTATATGAATGAACGTTGACCGCCATGTATCGTTTATTGGAAGTTGAAGTCCACTCGTCGAAAGAAAGACTAAATCTTTCACCTGCACTTTTCAAATGTTTTAATTCTGCAGTTACTTGCTTTCTGATTTTTTCACTGTAATTCATAACACGTTTTCGAACAGTGACGGCTGACTTTGGTAAATCCGTGTATTTTGCTAAGAGCAATTTTCTCAAATCATCTGAGGTTATGAATACACTGAATGGAAATCCATCTAATGCAATCGTTCTTGCCAAAATATCATCCAGGCTATCGTCGGCACTTTTAGTAAAATTTGCCGACGATAGCCGTCTAACTTTCGCTTGGCTGGCGGCGGTGTTGTGTTCAGATTTTCAGAATCTTGACTTGTTGAAGCTGATATAACCTTGATGTTATGTTTTGATAACAAATGTGTATGTAATCCTTTAGTTGATCCACCCAAAGTCTTGAGGATGGCTGGGCATCGCTTACATTTAGCACTATTCCCGTCCTTCGCAACTAAATAATAACTCCACACTGACGTCGTATCACTGTCTTTTTTATGTTTAACAAAGTCTCCCGCCATTTGAAATACTTAATTTCAGATAATTGACTTTTAAATTTTAATGACGTAGCCTACGTAACCCGTCACTGACAGAACAATAAATGAAAAAAATAAAACCTGATTTGCATATTTATACTTTCGTACAGGGAATCCCCGACGGGAAATACCCGCAACAATATTATGATATGAGATGATCGGGTGATTCCCCTGTTGTGGTTCGTTGGGGAATTACCTTAAGAGTATTGTATTAAAGTATTCCGAGTGGGGAAGACCCTTCTAAGTTCTACGACAAACATATTATTAGGACTGTACCTGTGTAGTAAATAGTGGGTACCTACGTATTGTACGTGTTGCTTTTTGTCGTAATGTATTAAAATATATACAAGTTTATTTTCAAGGCGCAACGGACTACGGAATACAAACTAGACTTGTTTGTGGCAATCCCGAAAATCCCGAGATTAGAAGTACAGTCCCGGGATTTTCGGGGCCAGAAAACGGTCGGGATCCCGGGATCCCGAGATTCGTGATCCCGATCGTTGTATTCTCTAGTTACCGGCCTTTCAGGGCCCTTCCCAGAGGAGGGAGAGAGGGGAGCTCCGGTTCTCTCACTCACCGAACGAAGCATACTTTGTGAAAAGTTGTTTCCAGTCTGGTTAGGATATTGTAGGCTTGAATCACCTGATTATCTGAAAAGAAAGATGATTCCGTGCTTCGGAAGGCACGTGCAGCTGTTGGTCCCGAACGCCATCTAGCATTTGTACCTATCCCTAGGATAGGGTTCTGGTCTACCCTTTGGGTTGCGGAGGTCAGACGGCAGTCGCTCTGTGTAAAACCAGTAACCTCGTCGAATCCCCTAGGGGGGGGAGCGGACCCCGGGCTCTAAAGCAACACCGCTGGGGATGCAACCGCGAATACGGGAGCACGATAATGATGACGTGTATATATGAACTCACTTTCAAAGCGATAGCACAGTTCACTATAGAGTGCTGAACACGGGTTTCCCTGCCGCTCCATAGTCGAATCGACTCAGTCTTGTCTTGTTCGGATGCTATAAGTCCTGTTCCATCTTCAGTCTTGCCTTCTCGAAGATTTGCCAACATCTACAAAATAAACGAACAATTCAGCAATAAAGATAACCCGTGTGGTTCCGGGTTGGAATAGGACCACTCCATCTCTACCTGTGGATGAGGTAAGAGGCGACTAAAGGACTTAGCAAGAACATCTCGTGCTACAATTGCATTCCCAAGGAGGGTTAACGTCTGGCCGCGGCCGGTTGTAAAATTTTTCGCACAAATACATTCCCAAAGAGGGTTGACGTCAGGCAGGCGGCCGGTCGTAAAACTATAGCCAAATCACTTAAACTGCTCCGGCTATTTCTTCTCCATTTTGCAAGATCTTTAGCATCCTTGGGTGACCATTGACATGCATGTTATATTTAGAGAAGACAAAGCAGGAAAGCGCACCTCGGGCTCCGAAACAGCACAGCTAAGGATGCAACCAGGAACGCGCTTAGACGAAGAAGAAGAATTTAGCAACAGAGAACAACAACAGGAAAACATGCAAAAGTTAATTTTATGTAATTAAAAATCTATTTGACTATTTGAGAGCCATTCATATGTGCGCCTTTTGTCGTGGAGCTTTAGGCACAGGCCGGAATCTCCTAAGGTACGCGCAATATGCATCCCCGTTCCCCGTCCCCGCACCTCTCCCCCGTTTTCGCCTCGATGACTCACGTTGGCCGTCAAGAACCGGGGGAGGTGCGGATGCGGGGAACGGGGACGCATATTGCGCGTACCTTAGGAGATTCCTTTCTGTTTACTCTTACTGTATTCTGTGCTTTAGGTACAAGCTTTATCGATATCTCAGGGGATCCAAGAGCTGGCGCGCATTTCGGCCAGAGGCTCAGCTTAGCCATTCAACGAGGAAATGCCGCCAGTCTCTTAGGTACCGTGACCTCCGAGCGCAGTGATCTGGGATCTATTTTTTATATTATTTCATGTAATTTTGTCTTGTCTTTTTAGCCTTAGTTTCATAGTTTGATTATTACCTATAGTATAAAAATTAATATTGTTATAAATGAGTAACCAACTCAAGTAGGTAACATATAAGTGTTATTGAACTAACGCAAAACCTCTCAGATGGCACCTCAGCCCACGAAACTGAACAACTTTTGTTCTGCAACATTCCCTAAAGGCCAAAATAAAATTCGGATTCTCATACAACTAAACTCGATCAGCTGATCAGTTTGTATGCAAATTCAAATTATTTTTTTGTTATATTATAAAATAATTTAAAGGGCTATCTAGTGCATGACGAAGAGCAATATGGAAATTATCTCCCTATTTACGAGTTGACAATTTATTTCACACTTCAAGGCCATTTGCCTATATCTTCACCTTAATGAACTAACGCAAAACCTCTCAGATGGTACCTCAACCCATGAAACTAAACAACTTTTGTTCTACAAAGAAGATTGGCAGTGACCTATAGACTGGTGGTACCGTCTTATGACGAAGTGTAGGACAATGAAAATAATACTAATTTATTTTTCTTGAATTATGTAATAAAAAATGTTATTCTACCATATTTCTACAACTTATGAGTAAAAAGTTAAATGCATTTATAGTTAGTATAGGAAAAAGTGTAGAGATATAACAAAACGTTACAAATGGAGACTGAATGGAGACAACAACGTTTTGACATTTTTTTGACACATCTAAAAGTGAATGTAACTGTCAATTGAATATTTTGTCTGACGTTAACATTGACGTTGACAGTTGTATTAGTCCCGTGACGTTGACATAATCGCACAAATAGTTGATAACGCGTAGACAAAAGATCGATATTAATCGATGACGCCAATTATGCCATAATATAAATAAAACATAAATGTAAAAACAATATACACCGATATTATATTGATCTTGTTGATTGTAACAATAGGTTTGTTTGACAGACTCATTTATCGTTACTTGATTAACTGGGTCAAAGTAGATTCATCAATAATCGATCTTTCTGTAGTACATGACATAGTTCTGTGTGACGGCCCCTAAAGTCTGATTTTTTATTCCGTAGAATTTTGACAGCTGAAAATTTTGACATGTCAGAGATTACAAACCTTTTTCGCCGGGCACATATTTTTATTAAATTCCAGGTTCCAATAAAAGTCTGAACATCGAAGTCTGTTCATTTTATTTGTTAGTGAATGTAACAATTTCGCACGCTCCAAATCAATAGGAGATTTACGGCGAGCGATATTTACGTCCCTTCTCATTACGACTATATTTATTTAATATTAGATTTTAAATAAATTCTACTAGGTTGCTACCGCAGCCAATAAAAAAGATATGAATTTAGTTTTATTTAAATTAGTAGTAAATTTTTTTACGAAAAAATTTTTTTTCAAATGCTTTGAAAAGGTTTATTATACATGAATTAGTAGGGAGTGATGCCGGCTAAAGAAAAATAACCTGCTAACTTAAAATTATAACTTTGATAATTCAGTATTAAAAAATGTCAATACATTTTAAATATACCAGAAAGTTTAAAATTTATCTTTTTCAAGGTAAAACATAAAAATTTATCCCGAATTTAATTTTTTATTGCCTTTAAATGGGTTCCCTTTTTAGCTGGAGTTTTTTTAGTTGCAACACTTTCGAAATGTCAGAATTCTACGGAATAAAAAATCAGACTTTAAGTGTTGGGAGCCCACTGCGTTTTATTATTGCTAGTCAGTTATGCCGTTATGCGTTTAGTTGGCACGATTTAATTGAAAACAAAAGTTCTCACATTTCTTTATTCTCAAAAGTTAAATTATTTTATGAACTGCCGTTGAAACTTGCCGTGGCCACTTTTGGCGGAGGCAAGTTTTAAAGCTAGACGGACTAATGTAAATACTTTCAACGGTGGTTCATAAAATAATTTAAAGGGCTATCTAGTGCATGACGAAGAGCAATATGGAAATTATCTCCCTATTTACGAGTTGACAATTTATTTCAAATGAGGGCGCCACTTCAAGGCCATTTGCCTATATCTTCACCTTAACACGTTGTATATATTCGCGTAGAAAGAGTTACATACCGTTTGAATGACATCTAACACGGCGTATAGCTTGTTGAGGGCCTCTTCTGGCTTTCCGACGTGTCCGGGCAGCTCGGCGACCAACAGTCGCAGAGCGAACGGCACGAGACTGCCCGTTCGATTCTCGTAGGTGTCCGGGTAGAACTGTACACAAAAAAAATCATCAACCTACTACCACAGAATAAGTACAGAAGTCTCACTCAGCAATGAAATATCTACTCAATGTGGTTAGCGATATGGTTTAATTTAGCTCACGCCAGAACTCAGCACCTTTTTGTTTAGATATCCATTGCAGGCCAATTTCATTCTTATTACTCTGGACAAACGATTCGTATAACTGAATTTACCACTCCGAGTGGTCGCCGCGCGCTTTGTAATAATGTAGGTATATTTTCGATACCTAAACGGGAAGTGACACAGGCCTGCTACTACCTACATATATCAGTCTACTGCCAGGTCCGGCACACTCCGCAGTTTAGGTATGAAGCTAGGCCATTCAAAAACATAAGGGCCTATGGACAATAATGACGAATCGATTGACATCTCATTTGTGAAGATTGGATAAGCGGTTCGGATGCTACAGTGAAAACACATAAATATCCATATACATACATAGATTGCTAAAATCACTACCCTTCCTGGCTTCGCCGTAGCCGGGTAAAAAACGAGTACCATCACCATCATCCGCCCGTATTCCCGGTTGCATCCTCAGCGGTGTTGCTTTAGAGCCCGGGGTCCGCTCCCCCCCTAGGGGATTCGACGAGGTTACTGTTTTTACACAGAGCGGCTACCGTCTGACCTACCCAAAGTGTAGACTACAACCAATCCTTGGATAGGTTTATACAAACGCTAAATGGCGTTCGGGATCCACAGCTTTACGTGCCTTCCGAAACACGGAATCATCTTTTCGAATAATCAGGTGATTCAAGCCTGCAATATCTTAATCAGACTGAAAACAACTTTTTACACAAAGTATGCTTCCTAGTGGGGTTTGAACCCACGACCTCCGGATCACAAGGCAAACACCTTGACCAATGGACCGAGAAGGCAGTCCAGTACGCAGAAAAACAAGTATATAGGTATTATTTATACTTTATTGTACACACATAATACAAATGTATTAAATACAACAAGCGGACTTTTATTTATTTATTAATGGCTTGACGCTACTGCGTATTTAGCCAGGAACAAGTTAATAAATTATATTATATTTATTAGTATTTGTATTGTGTAAGTAGGTATTTACTCTGATATATTTATATATAATATATACATATATATAATAGTGTGTATGAAGTACTTAGTATTTTTGATGTAAGTATATAGGTATTTATAGCTTTTACGCCGCACAATTTTCTCTGCTTATCCCTATGGTTGACTGGGAGAAAATGCTCTTAGCATTAAGTCCGCCATTTGTTAAAAGTATATTTTTACTTTGGACAATAAAGTTTGATAAATAAATAAATAAATAAAACGTGGGAAATTATTTTTTCCTTAACAAGTTACAATCAAAGGTTGGTGTAGGCCTTTGATTGCTTTAAGGGAGCTTCTGGCGACAAATCTATACGAGTCCACTGGTTTTTATAGCCGATTAAGTCTCCGGGCGGACGACGCCCGGAGACACACAGTCCGCGGAACAAATATCACTACAGCCGTACTATGACTGTTCACTTTAACAATTTCACATATTTTTCATGAGCATTAGCATTTATAACACCAAACAACACCAATTTCATATTACAAAGTCCACTAAAATCAATTTGCAAAATAATTTAAAGAAAACCCCAACCAAACCCCTTGACTTCCCGCCAAATTTTTCCGGACTTAATGCTAAAAGCATTCTCTACAATCAAACCTTTGGGTCTATTGAAAAGCTTTATGTGGGTGTGAATAAAACGTACATACCTGATAAAACATATCCGGCTTACTGAAGTCCCCGAAAGGTTCCGCTTCCTTTAGCAAAGGTTCATGCAGCCTGATCCTCAACATGACGGCGAAACGAGTCAGCCAGAGTTGAAGTGTACGCGGCGTGTGTTTAGAAGGCCTATGCATACGGCCCACACCTGTGAAAATGTTGAGAATATTGTCAGTCAAAATTTATTATTTAGTGTATGATAAATGAATCACTTATTGAAGGTCATTATTCACCCGAATTTATTAAAATTGAAAAAAAAATTGAGAATTTTTATTTATATATCTTTATTACAAATGTAATAGGCGAACTTAAAGCCATAGGCTTTATGCACCAGTCAACCCACTGGTGATACCGAGAAAAGAACACTAATAGGTGTAAATTATTTGACATAAAGAAGAAAAAACAAAAAATAAATGTTTACCCAAAGTATTTAGATTAATGGTGTGCGGATGTCGTCGTGGATGTCGTAAAAGGCGACTTAGGAAACATAAGCTAAACAAACAAAGCTTATAAACATGAATGAGACCTCTCCAACCCGTCTGGCCAGCTGCAGCGTGGAGAGTGTAGGCCAAATCCTCTGACTGCTCTGGCTAATATATGGCTCTGGTACTACAGAGAGGGTCGTGCTCCTGCAGTGGAGACTAAAAAAGGCCTGATGATGATGACAATACAATACTCAATACACCTCGGTGGCTCGGATGAATACGCATTACTAGCGCTTGCGCAATGGTCCGCACTTGGATGGGTGTGGACAAGTGGCATACAATTTTTTCGAGATTATCCGTGCTTCGGAAGGCACGTAAATCCGTTGGTTCCTGTCTCATTAGATGGCGTTCGTCAACCTATGTCAGATGCTTTTAAGCAGCTTTAAAAATCTGACACCAGTGTTGGCCACCTACACATACGAAAAAAAAACAACAAATGCACAAAATAATAAATAAAGGACATACTTACATACATAATCTTAAAAACTAGAAAATGCACAAAAGGCGGTCTTATTGCTAATAAATAGAAAAAAATGAAAGAGAATTTAGGTAGTGTGGGGTGGTCAATATAATAAGAATTGCTAGTTTAATAAAATAACCACAGTTTTTTTCTTGGGTCTAACTACCTTCGTGGATGCAGGCAAAATGACCCGACAGTGTCTAAGTCAAAGTTTATCTTCGTATTTCGACATGGGTAGGACTGAACTTGCTCCAGAAATTCACTATGTGTATTCATACGATAATTCAACAACAAACAAATGTAAAAATAAAACCGGCCAAGTGAGAGTTAAACTCGCGTGGAGAGAGTTCCGTACAATTGATTGAATTCTTATAGGTTTTCCTGTAATCTACAAGTAATGTACTATATTTACTATATTTCGTTTTTTTTTTCAAAATTTTAGGCTCAGTAGTTTCGGAGATCAGGGGGGGGGATGGTCAATTTTCGTCTTTCATGAATAAAATCAAAACTATTTATTTTATAATTATAACAAAAATATATTTGCGATCCTCATAACGAGCCCTTTCATTTGATATATGACACAGAAAGGTTTGCAAAACTTTTTTTTTTCAATTTCCTCTTTTATCCCCCGAATATAACCCTTATTTTAAAAAGAAATAATTTAATTAGCACATGTATGTTTTGGTCATAGGATTACACCATCCTACCAAATTTCACCTGATTCGGTCCAGTAGATTCGGAGCAAATTGGCTGTGACAGACGGACGGACAGACAGACGCACAAGCGATCCTATAAGGGTTCCGTTTTTTCATTTTTTGTACGGAACCCCAAATAAACGAATCACTTAATCACACTTATATCATTTTTACAAGCTTGTATTTAGTTTCACCTGTCCGTATTTGTCTGTGTCCGTAATCTAATGTTGTAAGCTAAATTAGACACACTTCCCATTATTCGATTGAGCTGAAACTTCACATACTTATGTAAATTGGGTGCGAAAATGCAATGTTATGGTACCAATGGCCTGATCTCATGATGAAGCCGGAAGGTGGCCACGGCATCTCGGTGATAAAACAACATAACCTTACCGAGTTTGGGCTCCATTGATTCATCCTGAGGAGCACTTTTAATTTAACTAAGTGCATTGTTTTAGTTTTACGAAAGCACTTTTATTATACACTATAGGTACATTAGATTTTTATAACAATTGAAATCTTTATTTAATATTTTTACGAAAGCACTTTACTGTATACAGAAAAGTCAAAGTCAAACGATTTTTCATATACCCTCAAGTCTATATATATTATTTACAATTTAATTTGACGGTAGACATAAAAACGTATGTCGTCGATATTACTAAAAATAACCACTAGATGTCTCTGTTCATTTTATAAACTAGCTATTGATATTTTTTAAATATGCGTTAGTATGGCTCGTTAGTTTTAGTACTGTCACAATGGTTCTAAAGAAAGCATTTTAAACCTTTTTGTCTTGTAAAGGCTATAGCGCGTCGACTATAGCCTAAAAAATCAAAATAGAAAATGTATTTGAGATTTCAGAAGTTAATGATTGGAATTGGGTAGATGACTGGGTGGGTCAAAAATAAATTATTTGGTACTGCTGGTACTGGCAAGAGAATAAAACGTCACACTATCGAGCACATTGAAAATGAATCTACGGAATTCAAAAAAATGTCGTTCAGACTTTTTGACTTTTTCAAAAGGGTTAGGATACAGGGCAAACCCTTAACCCGATAGTCTTTGGTTTAGGCTCAAATTGTAGCTGACTAAATTGTCCAGAGGATTTTTTCTCAAATTTTTGATATCTTTCTTCGTTATCCTTTCCTAAACATCGAGCGCCAAAATCAAAAATTCGGAAAAAGATGAATTTGTTTGAACTATTTCGGCCATACCATTTTTCGTTTTTGACTTTCTTGAATAATTCTTTTTGCACCTTACAGCTCTCGTAAATACGCGTCATTTTTGAATAGTTTTTTATTTGAATTAGCCTCCACTGCAGGAGCACGACCCTCTGTACTCCTAGCTATATATTAGCCAGAGCAGTCAGAGGATTTGGCCTACACTCTCCACGCTGGCCAGACGGGTTGGACTTGGAGAGGTCTCATTGATGTTTATAAGCTTCGTTCAGCTTGTTTTTCCTATGTTGCCTTCTACGACATCCACGAGAAGACTTGGAGTGGTCCTATTCTACTCTGCCGGGAACCGCTTTCAAAGATCAGCTTTGTCAAGGCTCACGTGCTCCGCTCGTAAAACGCGCCTTAAAGGCTCTTATTTATTTCTGGGTAAAAGCGACATTAGCCTACTACCCTGTGTGACAGCACTGATGAGGACTCCAGTAAGATTGACCGCGGCCCGCAGGTACCCATTTCGAAGTAACTCCCGCAGACCAGCCTCGTCGCGACTGACATGCTGTATTGAGTCTTATGTATCTATAGTTAAAGGCGACTTTAGCGTGCTCACCCTGTGAGACCGCACTGATGAGGACCCCTGTAAGGTTGACCGCGGCTCTTAGGTACCCAGTCCGAAGTAACTCCCGCAGACCAGCCTCGTCGCGACTGACATGCTCCGCTCGCACCACGCCGCGAGTACCGGCCGAACTCACGCCGAGGTACTTCACTGCTACTTCTTGGAGGGCATCAGGCTAGAGAAGGAAGAATTTACAACTGATTTCTTTCTTGTTTAAAAAACTATAAGTGTAAACTATTTTTCAGCGACTTCTTTAAAGAAGATCTCAATTCGAATGTATTTTTTTGATATGTTCCTCAATAACTTCTCCGTTTCTCAGCGGAAAGACCCAAAATTACCTTTGAAACTTAAGGGCAAAATTAATAAATCCGTGATACGGCCGGTAATGTTATACGGCTCAGAATGCTGGGCCACAAAAGTGCAGGACGAGAAGAGGCTCCATTCTGCGGAAATGAGGATGTTGAGATGGATGTGCGGGGTGACGCGGATGGATTGGGTGAAAAACGTATATGTAAGAGGTAGCTTGAAGTTGGCCCTGATAACAGTCAAGGTAAGAAGTAACAGATTGGCTTGGTTTGGACACGTAATGCGAAGGGAAAGACAAAATGTAACGCAAAAAACACTTAATATACAGGTTAACGGACATACAGGTAGGGGAAGATCAAAGAAGAGATGGATGGAGTGCGTAAACCATGACATGGATATAGTTGGAGTGGATGAAGGAATGACGGGGGATAGAGGGAAATGGAGGGATAAAACATACTGCGCCGACCCCAAATAAATGGGAAAAGGTAAGGAAGATGATGACCTAGTAGTACATCTGAAGCTTGGAGCCACCAAATATTATTTTTTTAAATCTGTATTATGAGTGGTGCCATAATTAGCATGTGTCTCCTAACTTAGTGGCGGAATACGAAGAGACACGGGGCGATCCGCAAAGCACCCCGCATGCTTTAACATATTTCGTTTGCCTGTGAGGCACGGCGGGAAGCGGGGAATGATGCGGAATGTAGATTTTATCGGTTTTTACAATGACCTTCCATACACAGAAAGGTCATTGGGTTTTTATGAATTATTTAAATAACTAATTTTATTTGTAAATTTTTTTTTTTAAAATGAAGTAGGCGATCTTCGGTATCACAATACTAATATTTCTGAGTAAACATATTCTTTTCTCAATTTATATTCTTAGAGTTTTGGAAGAAAAATAATTTTTACATATCATTTTCCGAACAAACCTAAAAAAAATGTTTAAACGCTTAGAATCACTTTAGGTCAAAGTTCTAGTGAACTACATGAAATACGATAATAATAATAATAAAGTTTTGACAGTTCTCTTCGTATTCCGCCTTTAAGGTTAATAAAGCCTTTAGCTTCTAACTGTAGTCGGTGTGTCTTGAGATACAAAGGCCTCCTCCAGCTCCTTCAAAACTTCTCTGAAGTTTACTGTTCTCCGCCATAGTAGGCCCCCAATCTTATGGCCCTTTTTTTATGGCGTCAAAGTGTGTCAAGACACGCCAACTACAGTTGGCAACTAATGGCTTATACATTATAAAAAAAAGTTTTATAAAACTAATATCATACCAATTCCTCTTCAAGCACCAATCCTGGCATTGTCAAAACCTCTCTCTCGGGGAAGAAAGAGCCTTTGGGCGATGATTGCGCCTAGAACAAAATTTATTATATGTGACACTTTTTCTCTGATACCTAAATCATGAGTTTGCTGTATAGTTTTCCTAAATGTTGACAGGGAGAATGCTCTTAGAATATTGTAAGTTGTAAGTTTCTGGCTCAATAAAGTTTTGAATAAATATACTCCATTAGAACCTCAAAAGTTAAGCTTGCCCTAAAACCAACAATAAAGCGGGGGACCTAGAAGACCACCTTCCACCTGGACGACGACGGTCAAAAATGACCTGAAACAATCTCAGTTGGACAGCACCACAGCTCGGACCGTGCAAAGTGGAAAAGAAGGACAAGGAAGGCAGACCCCAAGTAGATGGGATAGGGTCTAAAAAAGAAAAATAAGAACCCCAAAAGAAAGAAAAGATTTTTAGTCCCCTGGACTATGTTTGTATGGGAAAGTGATTCTGTCTAGGGAAAGGGGACTCATTACAAATAATAAATAAATAAGTTGGTACCTTTATTAGAGTTTTCTTCGCCTCATCATTTGGAATCCATGCATCTCTCCTTCTATCAGCTTCTCTATCTACTGGCTGATTCTGCAAAAATGTTTATTTCAAGTAACAGTCAAAATTTATTGTAACACTAGCTTTTTCCCGTGGCTTTGCCCGCGTAGACTATACAAATTAGATTGTTTTTTTTAAACTGGGGTAACAATTTATTAAAATCCAATTAACCCCTCAGGCACCAAAACAGCCAAAGGCCAAAAGTTAACTTGAAATTTACCCGATTCGACCATTTGGCGCTTGAAGGGTTTAAGACATTTTAGCAGTTTCAAAACTGTGATCTAATGGACATTGCCAAAATAACTATAACTTTTGAATAGGTATGAATCTTGTTAGACCTATTATTACTGTATTGTATCAAATGAGGAAAAGCTCAGAAAGTAAGACATAGAAAACAGGCTAAAAAATTACCTTATACCACAGGCCGGAATCTCCTAAGGTACGCGCAATATGCGTCCCCGTTTCCCGTCCCCGCACCTCTCCCCCGTTTTCGCCTCGATGACTCACGTTGACCGTCAAGAACCGGGGGAGAGGTGTAGGTGCGGGGAACGGGGATGCATATTGCGCGTACCTTAGGAGATTCCTTTCTGTTTACTCTTACTGTATTCTGTGTTTATACTGAAAAAATAAAAAGAACAGTGGTTGGTCTAAATGAGTTTAGGATAAAGATGTTTATAGAAGAAAATTACCTTAATACTTAGTCCATCCATGGCTTCTGTAATCACAGTTGGGTTGACGGCATTACTTTTTAGAGGTGCTATTTGTGGTTCAGGGCCTATAGTATCAAAGAAAGTCGATGGATCCGGCAGACTAGTCGCTGGCACGGCAGTAGCGCTGCTCACAGTTGGTAAAACATTAGTAAATTGCATATCTTGAGATGTAGAATGTTGCGTAAAAGATGCTGCCATATTTTGCGGGAAAAGCGTGCTAGCTGTTGTTTTTACATCTGTATGAAAAGAGCAAAGATTAAACTTTACGTTTATGCTATTTTCTAGTAATTTTTAATGCATAAATTATGTTAAATTGCAAAGAAAACAGTACCTTCGCTGTCACCCAAATAAACGCTCTGTATCATGTCTGAAGGTGATGTACCGATTTCATCGAAAAACTGAGATGCGGGCGGCACTTCTGTGTCTCCGAAATACTGACTCAGAGACGGTTTGTTATCCATTTTCCGCCTTTTACTGATTATTTATTTATTTATATTTTATCAACCGTATGATAAACGTCATATAAGTGTCAGAATGACGGTCTTGAGTTGAGTTGACATGTGACACTGTTGACAGTTTTAGTTTACTAAAAAATAAAGCAAGCACCGGTATCAATAACTTCTTTCGTTTCTAAAGGAAGGTGTGACAAGAAGGACTGCAGCGGATTATAGTAGATTTTGGTAGTCATACTTGTAATGTTGGCAGCGTCACCAAGAACCCAAATGTTTCTGAACGATCTTCTACACGTCAATCAAATTGTAGATGTCAATCATATGTCAAATTCACGTTTCTAGTTTGAGGTTAGATTTTACAAGTAAAATATTTTATTTCAGAAATTGTTTACAATGAGTAAAAAGCTTAAAAACTTAAAATGGGAGTCTGTAGCCATAAGTGGCTTCCCGGTCTCCATGACGGATAATTTCCAAGGGTTTGTAGGTCTTGAAGAATGCACCAATTATGGCATGGAAAAGGAAAATAAAAGTGCTGTAAAGAGAAAAGTAAGTAATTTATTTCATATAGGTATTCTTCTCCTTATTAAGAGTGGCTCTTGTCGGTGGAGTATGCGCCAAACTTCTCGGTTGTCTGCTTTCCTCTTTAGTACTTGATAGAACATGAACTTTCTTTTTTTTCAGTTGGTCTACATAGCTCTGTCTTGGTCATCCAGGAACTCTTTTACACTTAATCTTTCCTTCTATAGGTATAATATAATTTAAAATATAGTGTGTTAAGGGCTAGAGCTGGTACTGATTAACCTACACCTAGGATTCCCGCATTTAAAGCATGCCTAATTCATTTAGGACAAAATATGTTTAACATACAGTTGTATTGTATTGAAAGTATAATGAGTAAAAAGTAATATTTATTTTGCAGCAAAAGAAACAAAAAAAGCAGAAGAGTTCGTTAGAAAAACCACAAGTCCCAAAAAAGCGCCAGAATAATCCCGAGGAAGTTCAATTGCATATTCCAAGCAAAAAAGTTAAGCTAACAAATGGATTTGTAGTTGAAACTTGTAATACTGTTAAACCTTCAATGACTAATGACATCAGTAAAAAAAGTAAAAAATCTGAAAATAAAACGAACAAAAAGTTTCAGGCAGAAGTTAAAGAACATGATGCAGACACTCGCAATAAAAAAATTAAAGTAAATAAATGCAATTCAAAATTAAAAGAAAATTCAGCAGATAAAGATAAAAAGAAAGTAAAGCTAGGTGAAGATATTACAGGAGTGGTTTCTGATCTGACTACTGAGGATATGCTGACGTGGGCGGAGTTCAAGTTGCCAGAGCCTATTATGAGGGCTTTGATGGAGCTTGGGTTTAAGAAGCCTACTAGAATACAGGAGCTGAGTCTGCCTGCGGCTATCCATGGCATGTATTGTATTTTATATTTTCTTAAGAGTTCCCTAGACAGAATTAGACTTTTATTTTGAAACAACATTTCAGATTAGGGCAAAATTTTGTTAGTTCTAAGCAATTGGACATATCTTAGCATATAACTGGTTTTCAACTGTGAAAATATAAACTTACAATAAAAAAATATACATACATACATACTATCACGCCTGTTTCCCACAGGGGTAGGCAGAGGCTATGGACCTCCACTTGCTACGATCCTGACAGACCTCTTTCACTTCATCTACACTCATCAACCTTTATACATATTTTCTTACAAATAATAATATTATTATTTATGTCGGTATGCTTTTCAGCCACGGGTCCATGGGGACCCGGTCCTTTGAGGCGTTCATGGGGTCAAAGCCAACATGAAGAGGCCTTTTAGTACCTTTTTATCTAAAAAGTGAGATGGATGCATCTATGGAGGTCTATCCCATATTATTATTATTATTATTTGACCATCAGTATGGAAAACTTCAACACCGTAATATTTTCTTTCAAGTTCATACTTTCACAATCGAAAACCAGATATATGCCTATCTATATATATGTATATGTACAATTTTTTGAAATTACAAAATACTGCCAAAATCTGACATGTTGTTTCAAATAATAGACTTCATTTGTATGGAAAAGTCTAGGGTAACAGGAATTTAAATGGCATTTATAGCGACCACTAGGGCGCATCACTGAATAGTGGCGAGCTAAAGAAACCCAATGGATCTGGTTGATCCATCACCGTCTATAGCCCAGGAGTGGCGACGGGATAATAGATGATTTATTCGTGAAATAACAGGTTTTTATATTAAAATATTTACAGTAGATCTACACGTCCGTTTAGTATGTGATGTGCTTAATTAACAAAATATAAAATGCTTATTAATTAATTATATATCCTAGTTCACATCACGTACGATTATAAGGATACAGCCATAGCATTTTTCTCAATGTTGCTTTTAGCAGCAGGGTGATATAAAAAATTTGGTTCACCAACTATTTCTAGGCTCTAGCAAGAAGCTTTGGCTTGCCATCTACAGGAAAAACTTTTTTGAATGAAAGTATTTATTAAATTTTCAACTGAGGTGAAGTGAGTGTTCAAAACTCTCCACCAAAAGTCTTAAATCTGTATAAATAAACTTCTTTATTTTTGCTGAAGGTCGAAGAGATATCCTTGGTGCTGCTGAGACAGGAAGCGGCAAGACCCTGGCCTTTGGCCTCCCAATCCTCAATGGCATCTTGAAATTAAAGGAGCAAGCGGATTCTGGTTTAGATGTTTATGAAATGTCATACAAGAAAACTTCTGTTAAAAGAAAACCTGAGGCGAAAGAAGTTGAAAATAAAAATCATAAACAGAAAAAGGAGGTTGGTAAGCAAAGGGTTGACAAAGAATCCTCTGAAGATGGCTACGTTTCCGATGAAGAAGAAAGCACAACAGTAAACAAAAAATCTAAAGTTGATAAAAAAATTAAACTAAAAAAGAAAAGTGCACATGATTATTTAGAAGAATATGATGTACCAATAAGACGCAGAGACAATTCTGCCGATGAAGGAAATGACAGTGATAGTGACAATTACATACATTTGTCTGAAATGTTAGATTCTGAAGATCAAGCTGATTCTGATTCTGAGAAAGAAAATTCTGAAGCAATTAATGATTCTGGAAGTGATGATGAAAATAGTGAAGCAGAAATTGATTCTGAAAATGAAGGATCAAATGACGAAGATGCCGCATCTGTAGATTCTGCTGAAGTAAGTGATGAAGAAGATGGAGACAATGAGGTAGAAAGTGCAGATGAGAGTGGCAAAGATGAAGAAAGTGGAGAAGAAGGTAGCCAAGGTGAGGAAGATTTAGAGGAAAATGGACAAGGTAGAATTTTATTTCAATAATGTTATAAATGTCAATACCTTGTGTAAAAAAAATACTATTTATTATCCCTTCTTCTTTGCCCTTTCCCATTTTATTTGGGATCGGCCCTCCGTATCATGCGTCTCCAGGCAGCTCGGTCCTTGGTCGTCTCATTGTTGGATTGGGCTTATTTGAGGTTCTTGTTTACTAAGGACATTCATGTGATTTGGGGTCTTCCTCGTTCTCAGGGTTTAGTTTCGATGTCCAATACTTTTCTGGTCATGTGTTTGGATGGTCGTCTCATAACGTGTCCGTACCACCGCAGACGGCTCTCCTGTAGTTTATCTGGGATATGTCTCACTTTAAAGGTGCCTCTTATGTGTTTGTTTCTGACATGATCTAGTCTAGTTACACCACCAGCCCACCTGAGCATCTTCATCTATGCGCGGTGTAATTGATACTAGTTATTATCCCTATTATTTGAAAATGATTTTAGCTATTATTTTTAAGTTTGTGAAGTCCACTACTTCACATAGTTTTCCTGCAACCTAACTGAGCAATCAACCTTATGACATACAACATTTTCTGTCGCCTTGGTTTGACTGTGCTTGAATCTCAAGGTAATTTCCTGTGCATTTTAGCTATTATTTTAAGTTGGTGAAGTCCACTGCAAAGTTTTCCTGCAACCTTGCTCAGTCTTTTGACGCACAACATTTTATTGCCTTGATTTGACTGTGCTAGATTCTCGGAAATATTCTGTGCATTGAAGTTGAGGGCTGGTCATGTTTCATTGAACAAGTTCTTTCTATTGATGAGAGTAATCTGCTCAAATTTATGTGATTATTGTGACAACACGGAGGACTTGATACATGTCTTGCTGGAATGTGACCAGTATATGTGACAGATTTTTAGCAGGACTACCAATGTGCAATGGTGAGCTTAGAATAATTTTCAGCAATCTACTGTTACACTCGGTAAAAGCCATCAATTTATTCTGGAGTGCTGTGACGTGGCACAGATATCAGACGTTATTCAATAGAAGTCTCCCATGAGCCTGGCATAGTCCCTAAAGGAAGAGAAGCCTCAAAAAAACTGTAGAATAAAAAACCTCTTCCCTAAAAAGATTTATTATGTTTTATTTTTCTCCCCAGGCATTGGCTGCGTGAAAGTGATTGATGACATAGAACTCCCAGGGCATGTGGTCACCAAGACTGGGAAACCGTTGTATGCTCTTATCTTAACACCGACGAGAGAACTGGCCATACAGATCAGTCGGCATTTGATAGCTGTAGCCAAATATACAGGTAAATATTTTTGCAATTAAGGCCCTCTACATACCTCTACAAACACAAACAGGAAACTCAAGCTAAACCAAGCTTAAAAAACACCAATGAAACCTCTCCAACCCGTCTGGCCAGCGTGAAGAGTTTGATCCCTAGCCAGCCAGACCAGCTTAGTTCAGTACTTTTAGCTAACGTCTGACTGAAATACAAAAACTCAAAATTCAAATATTTATTCACCAACTAGCTTTTGCCGTCCTTTCTTAGCGGATGCCTACACCATAACATCTACATGCATGCCAAATTTCAGCCCGATCCGTCCAGTGGTTTGGGCTGTGCGTTAGATCACTATGTCAGTCAGTCAGTCAGTCACCTTTGAGTTATATATGTCACAGTTAAAACCAGTTTTTAGATAGAACGCGTTTTTCCTAGTTAGAACTAGATTTTACTTAATGCCTTTGTTATTACTAGAAATTACTACTGATTCATTTGATTTTCAGATAAAACTAGTTGTCACATCGAGCTTCAGTTAAAACTAGCACTAGAGAAACTATAATATTTATAACCTATAAGTTTGCCCTATTCTAGTAAAATGGATAAAACTTGCCCAGCACTCGCCGGCCGCTCCCGCGGCACGCTCGCTTCGCTCGCTCGGCTCGTGCGTGTGTTGGTCACAGTTCTAACCTAACCTATAAGTTTGCCCTATTCTAGTAAAATGGATAAAAGTTTTATCCATTTTACTAAAATAGGGCAAACTTATAGGTTATAAATATTATAGTTTCTCTAGTGCTAGTTTTAACTGAAGCTCGATGTGACAACTAGTTTTATCTGAAAATCAAATGAATCAGTAGTAATTTCTAGTTATAACAAAGGCATTAAGTAAAATCTAGTTTTAACTAAGAAAAACGCGTTCTATCTAAAAACTGGTTTTAACTGTAACATATATATTTAGATTACGCCTTTGCAGGCACTTATATACGTCAATAAGATTACGTGTAATGTTAAATATTATTTAAATTATTAATTATTTTAAAGAAAACCTACCGATACTTACGATACAATACTATTTTGCAATGACCATTGCTGAGTGGAAATGTTAAATATATACATTATCATATATTAATTTTCATTAGGTATAAGAATAGCCACAATAGTGGGAGGCATGGCGGCGGTGAAGCAAGAAAGGGTGCTCCAGAAAGGACCAGAGGTGGTTGTGGCCACTCCCGGCCGACTGTGGGAGCTCTTGAACCAGGGACAGCCTCACTTACAACAGATGGACTGTGTCAAGTAAGTGTGGTGATTCCTTCCTTTTGCCCCTCGTAGTCCCAACTATTCGTCTGTCCTGCGCCAATGCCTCCAAGATAATGTGTCAGCCGATGCCGCCAGACCACCTAAATGAACACCCAGTGTTCCCATCATTACCTTACTTTTTTAAAACGGCGATTATAACAACGTCTAATGTCATTTGTATATTATAATTTTTTATAAGATGGCACCACTTTTTATTTAGCAGAATAATGTGGCTATTTTTTTAAATCATGACATAAGTCTTTTTCTTCTTACCGTTTTCCCGGTTGCAACTTTACTTCATTAGAGTCTGGGGTGCGTATTTCGGCTTTTTCTTCTTCAAGGAAATTGGGCGAAAGTATTAGTTAATAACAAAGAAATAAATGAGATTTATGTTACAAAAATGAATCTTTATTTTATTTTAGTTACACTGTCACGTCTTTATTTCTAAGGGGGCAGACAGAGCCTATGGATGTAAAACCGTAAGGCCACGTTTAGTGAGATTGTGAAGATGGAATTATTTTAGATGTAGGTCAAATATCAGTAAAAGAGAGTCCAGTATGCTACCCTGTGGAACACCTATGAGTTTGGACAAGGGAATTTGGAAATAAAACCATGCAAATTATTTGTTTGTGGATTTACGTGAGGTCACTTACCTGACTCAAGGAGGTTTGACTTTTCGGGAACGCATTATGCGAAAAGTTTTACAACTGGCCGCTGCATTAGATCAACCTTCCTTGAGAACGCGGCTGTAAGTTTTGAAAATTAATAGAAAAAATATACCTATTTTTTACCCATATTTTTTTTTGTTTTTTTTTTTGTCAAGGTACTTATATTTTTATATCTATGTAATAAGGTTGAGATTCGTGTGTGTTCGAGCGGCACGAGCGGGCCACTTCGCCGGTGAGAGGTTAAATATTTGTATACTTGCAGGTTCCTAGCCATAGACGAAACTGACCGTATGATAGAGCGAGGACATTTCGAAGAGCTCCAACCGCTCCTGGAACGCCTAAATTCCGATGACACCCGACGAAGCACGAGGCAAAACTTTGTGTTTTCTGCTACGTTGACTATGGTACACGACCTACCTGCACATATGAGGGGAAAAAAGGTAAGAAAGTTATGGGCCCCGTCATACCTAAGATAAAAGATTATGGGCCCAGTCGTACTTGAGGTATAATAAGATTTATATTCTACATATCGCATATTTTTAAAGGTTACTTTGTGTGATATTTGAAGATAGCTGATGTGGGCAAAAAATAATGATGTTGATAAAGACATTCTTTATTTCTCACTTAGTTTTAAAATGAAATGATATTTTTCCTTATTCTTTCTGACTATGTGTGCATCAGCATGGCTGGTGAGACATGAGATAAATGTGTTTTAAATCTTCTAAATGTATGTAGAATTTTGGACAAATGCGCTGTAGTAAAACAGCCGAAATTAGAAAAAGTAATTGAACAGCCAGCCTGCCTATCTGAACGGCTGGTGTATTTCCGCAAAAATATTAACTACCTAAGTGTGGACATACTACCAAACGTGCCAAAAATCTGCTATAATATATCAAAAGCACTGTCAGTTGCGATATATGGTTAACGCGTTAATTAGGCGGAGAACAAAACAAGACATTTGTATAGGTGATAGTTTTTTACATTTCGTGTTGATGTTGTCAAAAAACAAGTGGAAAACTGGCCAAGTGCGAGTTAAACTCGCGTGGTGGGGGTTCCGTACAATTGATTGAATTCTAATAGGTTTTCCTGTAATCTACAAACAATGAATTATATTTAATTTATTTTTTTAAATTTTAGGCTCAGTAGATTCGTAGATCAGGGGGGGGGGGTCAATTTTCTTTCGTCTTCTTTCATGAATAAAATCAAAACTATTTATTCTACAATATAAACAAAAATATATATGAGATCCTCATAACGAGCCCTGTCATTTGATATATGACACAGTATGGTTTGCAAAACCCCCAAAAATGACACTTATTTTTAAAAAAAAAAATTACTTTGCACAGTTGTGTTTGGATCATAAGATTACACCATCCTACCAAATTTTATCTGATTCGGTGTAGTAGATTCGGAGCAAATAGGCTGTGACAGACGGACCGTCAGACAGACAGACAGACGCACGAGTCATCCTATAAGGGTTCCGCTTTTAATTTCTTTGTACGGAACCCTAAAAAGGTGACGCGTTAATTAGGTAGCGAAGAAAAAACTGGACAATGACCGCGATGTATATTTTTCTCTGCAGGTAACAAAACGCGGCAAGATAATAAACAGAAAGATCGAGAAGATGACACCTCAGCAGAAGATCAAGCGGTTGGTCGCAATGATTGGAATGACAGACCCGAAGGTGGTTGATATCACTACGCAGAACTTAGGTATGTAATACAGAGGTGGATTAAATGTCGAGAGCGCCCTAGGCAAGCACCTTACCTTACTTGTAGCGGCCATGTTATAAATTTTAACTAAGTAGTACTGGTTATAGTAAACATTGATGACTGTAGTTAGCGTTACTACACGTGTGGTAGTGGTTTTTAGAGTTGACATACATCTGTCAGCACGGAAAAGCACTTTCTTATGCTGCTATCCTTTTCTGTCGCTCAGAACAGTCATTTGCTAGAGCAAGAGAGAGCGACGGAACGCTTAAGCACCAGCCATGCTGAAAAATGACGATAAATGATGATTCTGAGCGACGGAAAAGGATAGCACTCAACAATTACCCTGAATAAAGAATTAAGCACGCACGATCATATCATGCCACATCTGCATTCTCAAGTAGGGTTGACATTAGGCGATGGCCGGTTGTAAAACTTTTCGCACTAAACATTCTCAAAAAGGGTCGACGTCAGGCAGGCGGCCAGTCGTAAAACTATAGCCAAATCGTTTAAACCGTTCCGGCTATTTCTTCCGCACTTCTCGAAGTCTTCGACAACTTTGAGTGACCATTGACATGCATATGCTGACGCGCTGAGATGAAGAGAGACCAATATGACGTCAATTTTTTTACAGGCACAGCAGAGACGCTAACCGAGAGCCGTATAGCGTGCTCGCTAGAGCAGAAAGATGTTTACTTATACTATATACTGAAGAGGCATCCAGGGAGGACCATAGTGTTCTGTAACTCTATAGGCAGCGTTAGGAGGTAAGGAAGATTTTGTTTATAACAGAGAAATTGAATTCTGGGTTTGATCCCCAGCCAGTGCAAGTTGGAAAATAGCTTTGGGTGTTTATCTATACAGGTAGATTTTGACCCTCTGAGCTATTCAAAGAAAGTACTATATGCATGTTCTCTTACAATTACCTTGTTTCATTATAAAAACCAAAGATAAAAGGCCTTAAGAGGATTGTGTAGCTGGAAATTTTCATACAAAAAGCGATAACGTTTCGCCCCCCTTAAACATAGTCCAATTTAGAATTTTTTTTTACACGTTGTTGATATATTGGATAAGTAGGTCCGTAAGTTTTTATTTGAAAGAAATATTCCTTATAACAAAAGTTATTAGCATCTCAATATCCATATTTTTCACTAATAATCTACTTCGAGCGTTTTAATTTATTTAAGTTAAACTAAACCGAATTACTAAAATAAGAAACCGTACAGCCCTATATTAAGGTGTACTGAATTGAATGACACCAAAACTTCCTCATTTTGTAAAGGTTTAGGGGGGTGGAAACGTTATCCTTATCCTATATCCGTTATATTAAGTAGGTAAAATACCTACTTGCGATGCGTATCGGCATTACACAATCCTCTTAAAGTTGTACGGCGAATTCCCAATCGCAGTGATACCGACCGCCATATGATCGCTCGCCCCGCGCGCCGCTGGCGGGAAGGGTGCGGCGCGGTCATACGGAGGAATCGAGCGACAGTGAGTTCATTGACACTAATAATAATACGTTAGCCATGTATTGCAAATGTGGGGATTTTTCCTAGTGAAAAATAGTAAAAAAAAAGTATTCTTTTCTTGCTATTTTGTGTCCTATTAGTGATTCTCATTCCAAGATTTCAATATAGCCCAGTATTTCAAAATCAACCTGTATATGTACTTGTTATAAAATATAGTATCGTTGAGTTAGTATCCGATAACACAAGTTTAAACTTACTTTGGGGCTAGCACAATCAGTGTGATTTGTCCCTATATTATTTATATATTTAAAGAAATTAGTTTCTTTAGCAATAAATTTTTTAAAAATCCTAACATATTATTTATCAAAGGCTATAATATGTTACGTCTTAATTTCTAAAGGGACAGACAGAGCCTGAATCCATAGGACCCAAAGTCACGTTTAGCGTGATAATGGGCGTGAAGAAGGAATTATCTTAGAAATCGGTAAAATATTAGTAAATGTAAAAGAGTGCCCAGTATGCTACCCTGTGGAACACCTTCGAGTATTATTACAATATATCTGAAATGTTCTACGGTTTTCTATTTATAATATTACTTGTAGTATTATTTTTGTAGATTGTACTCAATTAGATTATGTGTTACATCTGGGATCATAAAAAATATATAATACATTTCAGGTTGGCCCAACTGTTCACAATGCTGGAGTGTCGCCCTCTACCGCTGCACGCTAACATGCCTCAAAGACAACGACTGAAGAATCTCGAAAGGTACATTTTGTGAACTATGTTTAAATAGTTTTTAGTCTAGAGTTTTTTTTTTGGTTTACACTAATGTGAGATGAGACCGATATTACTAACAGGGTTATTTTTAATTAACCGGCAACCTTTTTTGAGAAAATTCAGTCCGTGATACTAAACCATTAAAAATAACCCTGTATACTTTAAGCGAGTAACTTACGTCAAAAAGTCAGCTACTGGCCGACATGTTTCGACCACATCCGGAGGTCTTCATCAGGGCGAATGTGATACGCGATGCCACACGAAAACGTCCCGAGCCACACTGATCTTAGGGTCAATTCATACTAGCGCAGAGTCGAAGCGCATCGAAGCGTCAATTTGAAATTTAAACATCAAATTCACCCTTATTTCTACATCGAAATGCACATTTTTCTTCTGAGATGAAAAAGGAGACGCGCGCGACCAGCGCTGACCGTTGCGCGCGCTTTCGCGCAAATCCACGCGCCTACTACGCCAACTAACGCGTCATCACTCGACAGTCGGAACATTCGTCAACTATGTAGAATTTTCGAGAATCTATACTGGCATAAAAGGAAACAGAGTCGATAACACGCCAGTTCACTTCGAAACCTACTTAAGTGCGACAAGTGGAAGTAGTTGCGACAACTTCGGCGAGATACTTGGACCTCAGCTGCTACACGACTTGGACCATGGACATTTGGGACCTAATCTTGGGTTCCGTAGTGAATAAATACCCTCATACGAACGTTGGTGTTTTTCTCCAAATACCGAACCCCAGTTTCGTAACATTATGTTACATTAGTTCTGATACACAGATAGGTACACTATCATATCTTATCCCTAACGGGGCAGACAGAGCCTAGGGCGGCAAGGCTCAGACCACTTTTAGCGTGATGGTGGGCATGAAGTTGAAAATAGGAAGTCATAATAGTGATGGGTTGCTAACCGCATCGCCTATTGATATGATCCAGATTCTTGCCCACTCCCTCGATCGGTATTTACGATCTGCGCGGGAAGAGGAGCAGCTGGTATATTCTATGTTTTTTCTTTTCTCCCAGACCAGCATGAAATAAAAAAAATGTTTTGTGTTAATTTTTTTAATGATATACTGATTTGTCCCGGATTTGTAACTTTTTAACTTTATTTCTAGGTTTATTTATTTATTTAACTTTATTACAAAAAATGTAACAGGCGGACTTAAGGCCTAGGGCCTTTTCTACCAGTCAACTTACAGGTGGTGCTGATAAAAGCAAATTTTGGACGATTAGTACATTTAAATTAGCTATTTGACCATTATTAAACATTTACCTAAGACATATATTCATATATATACTTTCTTATACATTCATAGACCTACATATAAAAATACATAAATATTTAATATATATATCAATCTAGGTTCCGGGATGACCCACATGGAGTGTTAGTGGCAACAGACGTTGCTGCTCGTGGGCTGGACATACCCAATGTGGACCACGTCATACACTACCAAGTACCCAGGACCGCAGAGGTGAGTCCAAATATACCGAAAAAGTACAGGAGATTTTTTGAAGAGGATCATTTTTGAAAAACAGTCAGTTATTGAATGGTTTTTTCCACACAAAAAAACCGTTTGTTTAGTGATTCCCTGTTTCAAAAATGGGTCCACTGAGACGGACTTTTGGCGCCAAGTTATGTGTTTAAATATTTTTTTTATTCATAACCTATCAAGTTGGGTATAATGATAAAGGATTTTATATAAGGAACGACAAAGATATATACATCTTATATGTTTAAATGTAATTTGGAATGAGAAATGCTAAAAAAACTACATATATTAAGCTCACTCATCCAAGCGTGTTCCAGGTTGTATTCTAGGCATACTGCTGTTGTATCACGACATCGTTTTCTTTTCTTTTTTTTTTGTTTGCTTTTGTTCCTTTCTTTTTTTTTTTTTTATTTTTCTTTTTTTTTTCACGCAGTTGGTTTTGCTATTTAATTTACAATATGATACAAATTTCACAGAACTACGTGCACCGCAGTGGACGCACCGCCCGAGCTACCAAAGAAGGCATCACGATCCTCATGATGGAACCTTCAGAGGCCTATCTATACGCAAAAATCTGCCGGACCTTGAACAAAGGTAAGATTTTAAGGCGCTGATACCGCCATAAAAAAAATGCGAATCTGTGGCCAACGCAGCATTCTGCCCGCGAGCAATGGTTCGCGAGCTTAGTACGTATGCATAAAAATCTAAGACATAGTTCTAATATGACCTTCAATGAACGATATAATACATAATGTATTATATCTCTCATTGAAGGTACTTTTAACCCCTGACAAATAGGAGTGTTATAAGTTTGACGCTAATGTATGTCTGTCTGTAACATCGTAGCGCTCGAACGGATGGACCGATTTCGATACGGTTTTTTACGTGATAGCAAGTTCCCTTGCGGTGGTTTTTAGCGATGTTTGATTAATAATCGGTTCAGCTGTTTAAAAGTTATTGGGGGTTACCGCTTGGAAGTCAGGGCTTTCTCTAGCAAATAATAGATGGCGCTACGTATCGGTAGTTACTCAAATAATCTTGTTAAAATTTATTTTGAATGCCATATCTCATCTCTCCCCTTAGCGTCAGAGGTACCAACGTTCCCCGTCCCCCCCTCCGCGCTGCCCCCCCTCAAGGACCTGGTGACCACGGCTCGGGAGCTCGACTCGCTGGAGCTGAAGAAGAGGAGGGCGACGCAAGCGCTGGGCTGGAAGGAGAAAGCAGCCAGGGAGATGGACATGATCATAGACGATGATGATCTGTATCCTTTTTAAATATGTTTTGACATTGGAAATGTCTTTTGGTTCGGTCCAGGCTCCGATTTCACGAAAAGGTGCGATCCCCTTACATCTCAGGGAGTTGTGAAGATATGATATTCAAAAAAGGCTCAAAAGAGCTCTCGCGCATTTGCGAGATCTGTAAAGTGAAAAAAGAATTATTCGAGAAGGTCGAAAACGAAAAAGTTATGGCTGAAATAGAGAAAAAAAATCTATTTTTTCTCAAAGATCTTCAAAGATACCGTATCTTTGAAGATCTTTGAGAAAAAATATTAGTATTTCATGACTTGGAAAACTACACGTTTTGTGTATCGCTGACACCCGGGCTCAAAAATAGGTCTGATATATTCTACGTTTTTTTCTTTTCTCTGATCAGCATAGGAGTTTTTAATCCATCTGACCTATTTTTATAAAAGGTTATGTAATAACTTTTTATCCTTGACCTCAAACACAGTCCTGTGAAAACAGTCGACCCGTCCATAGACGCGGCGTTGAAGAACAAGAGACGACAACTGAATTCTCTACTTACAAGACCTATTCTACCTAAGTCTTTCTCCTTCAAGTATCCTACGCTGAACGAACCTCTGCCAGCCATCCAAGATAATGCGTTACAGGTAAGATCAGATTCTCTTAACCCTTCTCTATGTACCTTATATAATAACGCTACAGCAAAGTTCCCCTTTCCCCCCTTTTTCTCCCTAAAGATGATAATGACCACAGGAAGCCCACTGCTGGACAGGACTTCCTCAAGTATATCTAAAATAACCAAATTGGAAGCAGCCTGGTTTTCAGCAACAAAAATACTAATCCAAAATACCTTTTCACTTATTACCACCATACGCGCCGCATTTTATGCAGTAATGGGAAATTGCTGTATTTTAGGGCGATCACTTTTTCTTCTGCTTATTCGATTTGACTTATTCCCCTTACTACGTACTTACGTGTAATACTATAGACTGACCGCTTTAATGAATCCGAGCGTATATCACGCTATTCACGCCCGCCGCTCGCACCTTCCTCAGCCCCCTAAGGCTTGAAACTGCGTTTAGCGGAGACCCGCGACTGGGTCAGTCCGTCTCTTCTTCTTCTTCATCCAAGCGCGTTCCCAGTTGCAATCTCAGCTGTGCTGCGTCGGAGCCCGGGGTGAGCTTTTCCGCTTTTTCTTCTCTAAATATGCATGTCATGGTCACCCAAGGATGCCAAAGACCTTGCGTTGGAGAAGAAATAGCCGGAAGAGTTAAAAGATTTGGCTATAGTTTTACGATCGGCCGCCTGCCTGATGTCAACCCTTTGGGAATGTATTTATACGAAAAGTTTTACAACGGGCCGCCGCCCGACGTTAATCCTCCTTGGGAATGCAATTGTAGCACTGGTATTTGTTCTTAGTCCTTTAGTCGCCTCTTACGTCATCCACAGGAAGAGATTGAGTGGTCCTATTCTAACCCGGAACCACACGGGTACGTCTGTGTCACAAACTATACGAGCGACACAGACACGTGACCGCGACGGTTTAAGCTATCTCTATCGCTCGTAGGGTTTGTGAAAGAGACAGACTGAACTAGTCGCGGGCGTCTACTTGACGTAGTTTCAAGCCTAAGTCGCTATACTCCCGCGCCCCTGTACCGCGTAGACGAAAACTCATTAGAGCGGTCGGTCTTTAGTAGAATATGCAATAAAACTGGACAAGTAACGGCATTTCTATATTTTGCATTATCCAAACATCTATATACATATTCATACATTGTTCTGAAGGCATGAGGTCAGTAAAATTGTTCATTAGTTGTCTTCGATGCATCTTCTAAGAGACGTTCTTCATTATCTCCTCTTGGATCACGCATTTCGCGTACTGGTACGCTCTTTCACATTTGCAAGCCTCTTCTGAAAAATACACAGTTATAGCCGAAATTGATTACAACTGCGACCAGTGTGGTTAAGTGGAACAAGTTAAAATGAGTGGGAAAGAGAGAGAGGAAGAATTAAATAGACAGAGATATACATAGGTAGATATGTAGAGAGAAATAGATTTGTCAGTATTTATCTTGACAACTGCTCATTTCCGCGATGTCATGTAGGTAAATAGATTTTTGACATAACGTACGGGAGGGCATCAAGAGTAGCAAGGGGCAGCTGAAGGTTCATACACATTCTCCCCCTCTTTGAGCTATTGGCTGTCCCCCCCGGGTCTTCGCCTGCCCCCCGGATAATCGTTTTTTACTGGTCATCGCTTGCGCCTCCCCCATAACGTGTACTAAGCGAAGGCTCTGTGCTTGCACCTTCAATGTTTGATTGAAGAATCGACGAAGCAGCAGAGGCACAGAATACAGTACGAACGGAATCTCCTAAGGTACGCGCAATATTCCATCCCGTTCCCCGTCCCCGCACCTCTCCCCCGTTCTTGAGCGCCCGCGTGCGCCGTGCAGTGTGTTCGCCCGCTCTCGCCCCTCGACAAGGCGAAAACGGGGGAGAGATGCGGGGACGGGGAACGGGGACGCATATTGCGTTTTGAGATTCCGTTCTGTATAAGAAGGGCTGAGTGAGATGATGATGATGACGACGACGATGACTGTAATGATGATGGGTGTGACGTACTGGCAACACTGGTGGGCGGCGTTTGGTACATATAGGCAGGCGCCGACTGACAGACTTCACTTCATTATCAGATGTCACTGTGTAAAGACGTG
Organism: Acrobasis repandana; assembly: GCA_963576875.1. NCBI lineage: Eukaryota > Metazoa > Arthropoda > Insecta > Lepidoptera > Pyralidae > Acrobasis > Acrobasis repandana. The sequence goes on from OY756238.1 coordinate 11,324,941, forward strand.
CCCCGTTGCCAGTGTTACTTTACCTTGCTGTGACGTTGCAGTACGTCACAATGATGATGATAAGGACGCAAACACTTACTCCTATCATTGCACTTCACAGTTATATCATCAAAGCTACTGCTGTCCGACTCAGGGCGGATCATCCCCAACACCATCGTCATCTGACTAGGGTCGTACACACCCTCCTCTGTCGCTACTCCAAGCTTTTCCAGCAGGCAACGCACGTAGCACTGGAAAAACACATTTGAGTTAGAGCGCTTTTGCACTACTTCCGATCCGAATCCGTGAGTAGTGCGAAACCGTGTGATAAGATTTATAAACATTTCTTTATTCCAATGAGAGATTATTTTATTCCATCGATTTAACTCAATGGTCCGAGAGCTGGCACGAATTTTTAGGTAGGTATTTGAGGCAAGTTGAAAACTTGTCACATACCTCTCCTATAATACCCCAACACGGAACTGCAGACCTGGCTGGTGAGTAGCGGGGCTAAAGCAACCTATAAATTTGTAAAAGTTTTTTTTTTTCCAAAAAAAGTATTTGTGGCAATATGCATTTTTTATATGTTGTAGTTTAATGTTTAAAGAATAAAAAAAACAATAAGCCAGACGTTATAAGCCAGCCAGAATTTAGTCAGGGCTTCGATATTGCCAGGCGCGTGCAAAAGTATTTTTCAAAAAATATAAAAAAGGTACTTGAAATTTTAATAGGGTATTACATAAACCTAAAAAATAAGATTATCAAAAAGACAGGTCATTTTGATGGGACTTTCTACCTGCCAGGTCAATCTAAATAAATCAAAATGGTTAATGGTTTAACGGGGAGTGGCACTCGGCCTGTGCCACTCCCCGTTGAGGTATCGAAAATGTACCTAGGCACAATATTACTATGCGCGCAGGCGGCCCCTCCGGGTGGTAAATTCAGTTATCAAGGTCTTTGTCATAGGGGGACCATTGACATGCATGTTATATTTTAAAGAAGAAAGCTGAGGATGCAACCGGTAACACGCTTATACGAAGAAGAAGATTTACCTATTAGACAGTTGGGAAAAAATAAATCTTTTATCTTACGGTGTTCTATTAATGACTCTGCTGATTACAAGATTTCAATATATATATATATATATTGATTACAAGATTTCAATATATATATCGATATATATATATATATATATATATATATATATATATATATATATAATATATATATATATATATATATATATATATATATATATATATATATATATATATATATATAATATATATATATATATATATATATGTTTATGTATGTATATATATATATATATATATATACATACATAAACAAAAATTGGCACGTACTCGTAAGTTTCTTTTTTTCTTTTATTTATTTTATTTATTCAATTCTTTTCTAGCTAGATTGAAATCTTGTAATCAGCAGAGTCATTAATAGAACACCGTAAGATAAAAGATTTATTTTTTCCCAACTGTCTAATAGGTAAATCTTCTTCTTATATATATATATATATATATATATATATATATATATATATATATATATATATATATATATATATATATATATATATATATATATATATATATATATATATATATATATATATATATAAGTATATTATTTGTGTATGTAAGTATAGTTTATGTTTTATGTATTTTCTTGACGACCTCCGTGGCGTAATGGTTAACACGCTAGACCGCTAATCCGGAGGTTCTGGGTTCGATTCCCAGCCAGGGCAAGTTGGAAAATAGACTTTTTCAAATTGTCCTGGGTCTTGGGTGTTTATCTATATATGTATTTATCATAAAATATAGTATCGTTGAGTTAGTATCCCATAACACAAGTTTAAAAACTTACTTTGGGGCTAGCTTAAGGTGAAGATATAGGCAAATGACCTTGAAGTGGCGCCCTCATTTGAAATAAATTGTTAACTCGTAAATATGGAGATAATTTCCATATTACTCTTCGTTATGCACTAGATAGCCCTTTAAATTATTTTATAAACCACCGTTGAAAGTATTTACATTAGTCCGTCTAGCTTTCAAACTTGCCTCCGCCAAAAGTGGCCCCGGCAATTTTTAAAACTAGATGGATCACCAATAATAGTTTTAACGGCAGTTCATAAAATAATTTAAAGGGCTATCTAGTGCATGACGTAGAGAAATATGGAAATTATCACCATATTTACGAGTTAACAATTTATTTCACACTTCAAGGCCATTTGCCTATATCTTCGCCTTAATCAGTGTGATTTGTCCCTATATATTTATTTATAAAAGTTTGCAAAATGTGTAAGTTTATGCTAAATTTTTAAGTCTAACTTTACGAGTACTACAGCTATTTTTCTTTTCCCTTCTTGTTTAGTTACACCACCGTCATTGTCTTTCTCATAGTCCTCTCCATCCACTGGTTGTCTGGAAGAGATCGCTTCAAGCGATAAGCCCATTGTACTAATGTTATTTTAAGTTATCTGTTTATATAGTTTTTATTTTTGGTGTACAATAAAGAGTTTTTCTATTCTATTATTTTCTATGTCGTCAGAATATGAGTAGGTTTACCTTAGGTGGTCTCTCCGTTTCATCCGGGAAACTACCACTCTCGTTGAGAGATTGAAGATACGCTGTAAAAAATGATAAAATATTACAGTACAGTACACCTTGACTGACAAAATTTCAGACTTAATAATTTTTCTAATGTTTGTTGGTCAGGTGACCTACCTGACGTTTAAAAATTTTAAATAACTAAAACCCGACTACGAAAAAAATCTTGCAGAAAGTACGTTTATCCAATTTTTTTTATTTTTTTTTTTTGTTAGAGATTTGAGTGCATTTGATCTCTGTCTAGCCTGATGGGAAGCTAAGATGAGGAGAAAAAACAGCAGGGACAAACAGTTAATAATAATCCACATAGCCCAAACCAAGTAATTCCCTCCCTGGCAATAGTTCGGCAGCTCCGTTAGTGCTAATAATGGTACATTAAGGGATAGACCTCCATAGATGCAGCCATCTCACTTTTTAACCGACTTAAAAAAAGGAGGAGGTTATCATTTAGACTGTATGTTTTGTTTTTGTTTTTTTTAATGTATGTTAGTTACGCGATATCTTCGCCAATTGTGAACCGATTTTGATGATTCTTTTTTTATTTGAAAGCTTTTACTACCAAGTTGGTCCCATTTTAATTTGGTGAAGATGTGATGAAGAACTTTGGAGATATGGAAGAAACTTCTTAGAAAAAATTTAAGTCGTTTTTTTTTGTTAAACATTTAATTATTAGATAAAAAGATACTAAAAGGCCTCTTCATGTAGGCTAAAGGACCGGGTCCCCATGGACCCGTGGCTGAAAAGCGTACCGAATAATAAATAAAAATATTAATGTACATATTTTTAAAATGTGCTAATTAGGCCCTTTCATTTGATACCCTACACGGTATTAGAACGATTCAAACGGTTGATGCTGTTGTAAAGCATCAAGCATTAACAGAAACGATGTACAACGTACCTACTTCTTACAAAGCAAGCCATATAGATGGCGCGGTGTTTAACACATACAGTTTTTTAAAAGATGGACAACATCGAAATATAATCTCTAGAAATCTAACGCTCCTACATTCACCGCTTCGATTCTGATTCCATTTACGCAAACAAACTAACAGTAATTACAACGAAACACTCAAACACACAAATAGACAAAGATGCATGCGATTGGTCGCGCCAAGGTCACGCACACGTCATCGCCCCGTCGGTCGAGTAGTCGGCTCCCCTGCCGAGTATTAAAATGTTTATTTACTTACATATGAAAGGCGAGTCCTTTGTTTTTCATGTATGTATGGCTTCTACACCACTTCACGGCACATGACGGCATTTTCAATGAATCGATTATCGCAAAAACAGCAATATTCCCAAAGGAAACTATTGGCGACGCAACCGCACGACTCGAGTATCATGGCGAAATGTCGCGCCGCGCGGTTCATATTTTAAGCCCCGCCCGCCGCGGTATATTTCGCCTGGAATGGTTTTTCGGGACTATTTACGCTTCTAGGGATTATTATTCGTAGCACATACAGTATTTTCAAAGTTGAACAATAAATAGAATAAACTTACAGGCCTCAATAGTAAACGATTCGTTACAAACTTTCATAGTGTCCATAAACATTGTCATGGTATCTTGATTATCTTTCTTCTCCACGTTCATCATCCTTGTCATGCCTTCTGACTGGTCCTTCTTAGGGCTCGCGGATTTGGTCACAGAAAACGTTAAAGCCGCCAGGGCTAGGATCAGTACTAGTTTGGTCATTTTATCTTAGATCTGTAAAAGCAGGCCTGTGTCAGTCCCCGTTTAGGTATCGGAAATGTACCTACATTATTAGTATGCGCGCAGGCGGCCCGGTCCGGGTGGTAAATTCAGTTATACGAATCGTTTGTCCAGAGTAATAAGAATTAAACTGGATTGCAATGGATGTCTAGGTATCTATACGAAAAGGTGCTGAGTTCTAATGTGAGCTAAATTAAACCATATCGCTAGCTACATTGAGTAGATATTTCTTTGAATTTCTTTGCTGAGTGAGACTTCTGTACGTTAGTATTATTTATTCTGAGGTTAAAGTAATAATTGATTTTTTTTACACCAGTGTTGGTCACTTAGGGCTCACTAGGCATGTGGCCACATGGAACAGCACTTTCCTATGCTGCTATCCGAGAGTTAGCTCTCGGATAGCAGCATAGAAAAGTGCGTTTACCCCGACGAGAGCTTAGGCTCTCGTCGGGGTCAACGTATGGAAAGAAAGCTCTATTTTTGGCAGAAACTTAAGTCTGTATCTGAATTGTCCGGGGTCCAGTGCTGCCCCCCATTTAAAATAAATCATTTAAAAAAAAACGGAGACATTATTTAAAATTTTGCTACTACCAAGCCCTAGATAACCGTTCGAAGTATTTTATGAACTACTGTTTACAGTTTAAATGAGAACGTTAAGCTTTACTACGCACATTTGCGAAAAACGGCCACTTATGGCAAAATGATTTATTTAAAATGAGGGCTGCACTGGACCACGGAAAATTCAGGTGTGGCCTTAAGGGTCGGCACCATGTAAACTGGGTTTGCGCGGGCAACAAGTTTGTACAGAAAGCGTTTGATTTAAGTCAAATAATGTATACACATAGATAGAGGAAGAGTTGGGACAGTAGACGAAAAAAAGGATTTTTTAAAATATTTTGTAGTTTTCCTAAAAACAAGCATTGAATTTACCCAAAAACATGCAAAACGCACTTTGCGCGGGCAATAGTTATGGCTTAAGTAGAAAAGACCACTAAGAAAATTACATACCTAGTTATAGGTGAATAGACTAGCCAGTAGACGAAAACCGTATTTTTTTAATTTTCATTCAGAAAAAGTAAGATAATTGTAAAGAAACCTGAAAGAAATATTTTAGAAAATCTTGCTACAAAGTGGTTTGTTTTTCTGCGTAAAGAAATATTCTAACAAGGGATTGCATATATTTTATAAAAATAAAGGCTATTTTGAAACATTATTCTTAATATTTGCTTACAATGCAATCACGCAATAATAAAAAAAAAAATTTTAAAAATTGGATGTTTTGCAACGTTTTTGACAGAATTCTCTGAAATGGCGGCCATGTTCCTTTCATACAAATTCAGTTGCCCGCCGGGCGTTCAGGAAGGAGGCCGTGCCGAATTTTTCAAAAAAATCCATTTTCGAATTACGTAAAATTGCATTACAGTCTAAAATATTTCAATAAAAAACTATGTACAAACTGCCAAATTATGTCATACTTTTGCTACACTATGGTACAGTTTTGACATTTTGTTGACGTTCAAGTAAAGATGTAATGCTATCGCAGATACGGCATCGCACATTTTTTTTTTAAATTTTATTGAAAATTAAGTCAATGAAAAAAATTATTTGGTTTGATTTATTACCTATATCTTTTAATTGGCGATTAGGGTGAAAATCGGATTGGAACTTTCTCGGGTCGCGGAATCATATTAATAATTTTTGTAATAAATGGTGCTGTTTAATTAGGGTTTTACAATTATTTTGAGGGGTGATTCAGTCTCAAATTTTGAACAACTTTTCCCCATGAATATATATCAAAATACGAATTGACATTATGCGTAATATATCGAACCACAGGCTATACTAGATCTATACTTGGCTAGGCAGGCAGGCTATAGTAGGCTATTTATCTATACTAATATTATAAAGAGGAAAGATTTGGTTGTTTGTTTGTTTGCATTGCATGGCTCCGAAACTACTAGACCGATTTAAAAAAAACTTTCACCGTTGGAAATGTACACTATCCCCGAGTGACATAGGCTTTGTGTGTACCAAGGGCGAAGCCGGGGTGGACTGCTGGTATAGTATAATGATATTAAAATAACAGTCAAAAAACAAAAAAAAAATCTGCGTTTTCATACAAAAGTGTGCAGCCGCCCGGGAAATTTGTATAGGAACCGATTTTTTTCGTTTTTTTACTGTTTTTAGGGTTTCGCTTGTCTGTCTGTCCGTAAGTCTAAGCCAATCTGCTACGAAACTATTAGAATGATTTAGTTCAGATTTAGTACCTACACTTATGTAACTTAGTGACTCAAAGATAGACGTATAACGTAAATAAATGAAATTTAAAAAAGGGGGCCACTTATGGTGGGTAAATTAGACATTAAAAAAAGTTTTGATAACAAAATCGTGTGACATATCAAATGAAAGAACTTTTTATGACATTTTTAAATATAAATTTTTAAATATATTTTTCTGTCAGTGGAACACAAAACGTGTAGTTTTCCAAGTCACCGCTTGCGTAAAATACTATTTGATTGAATTTTTGAGAACGTCCTGTCAGCGATAAGTAATATTGATTTACGCAGAAATATCATAAATTTGTCTATGGTTCCCTAAAATTTAAACTTAACCAAAATAAACCGGCCACGTGCCGTGACGGGCCACGTGCAGTGTAGGGTTCCGTAGTCAGTACCTACTTGTTTTATGTTACTTACAACTGCTTAACTTTAATTCTGAATTCAGTCCATGATACTGAACAACTTTCACCAATGAACAAACAAAATACAAAAATAATTTTTGATCTCTTACACACAAGATTTGGCAAAATGTAATATTTATGTAATATATGTATGGAATACGTAAGGACAAATCACACTAATTAAGCTAGCCCCAAAGTAAGTTTTAAACTTGTATTATGGGATACTAACTCAATGATACTATATTTTGTGATAAATACATACATAGATAAACACCCAAGACCCAGGAAAATTTTAAAAAGACCATTTTCTAACTTGCCCTGGCTGGGGCTCGAACCCAGAACCTCCGGATTAGCGGTCTAGCGTGTTAACAATTACGCCACGGAGGTCGAATGGAAAGCAAACATTTTCTTTTCATATTTAATTATGTGTTCCTTAGAAAAAGTTGTTCAGTATCATGAACTGAATCCACCTTAAATTAGTTTTAGTCAGGGAGACGTTATATACTACTGCCGTGAATTTTTTTAAGTGTCCATATACAACCGTTTAACTGACAGAGAGACACATACTTAATTGTAACAAAAATTTCCAATCAAAAACCAAATATTTCACAAACGGATTCTAAAACGAAAAAGGGTGTTCATAATCTTACAATATTTTTGTAAGACCTATTCAACGACGTCTCACACCACCATTTTTTTTTTCAAGTTTTTATTACCACATATCCATGCCCATGCCCAATTACAGCTTTCTAGTACTAATCTATGAGTAAAACTAGTCTATGAGTAAAACTTGGGACAGACAGACAGACAGACATGACAAAACTATAAGGGTTTCTTGTTTACTACGGAACCCTAAAAAGCTGAGTGAAACTAAACAGATTCTCTATTCTAAGGGGTCTTTGTCATTTGCGCTTTAACAAATTGCAAAATACGAGTAATCAAAACCACTTGTGCAAATATTTCGCTCCACTTCGCATACGATAAATTCAAAAATTGATGGATGAACGACCGTGCTTTTACAGGTTAAGCAACTTCTAGCTTGGTCACAGTTACGATGGGTGACCGTGCTTTCAATTTTAATGTTGTCCAAGTCAAATGTTGAGATTCTTATGAATAAATTTCAGTTTTCTCTACCTACATAACTTCGCAGCTATTTAAATTTCAATCTTGTCGGATTTCAATGTTTTGTCGGAATTTGAACTTGGCATTTTTACATTTATATTTTTGATGGGATAAAATAAACACCCAAAAACCAGGATAAATTAAAAAAGGCCATTTACCAACTTGCCCTGGCTGGGAATCGAACCCAGAACCTCCGAGTGACGGACTAGCGTGTTAAGGAATCGCGACGGAGGTCGACTAATAAATTGAAAAAGTAATAAATTTTACGCAAGATTCGAATAACTATAACTTGGATTTTTTAGAAAGTGCTATATGAATTTCACATATATTTAAACTCGCTTTTTAAATAAACGTCTTGCATTCACGCACACTACTGTATTTTCGACTTTACTTTTTCTACTGATAGCCTGTCTACTAAAGTGTTAAGTACATTATAATGACGTCTGCCAAGGCCTTAATTCAGAAATAATAATTCAAACAAAATAATTATTTGATTTGATTGATTTGAAAATTTTAATAAGTATCACGGACTGGAAGTCTTGACGAAAAGAAAAAAGTAAGCTGTATACTAATTCTACGTTACAATTTATGATTACCTACATCTATTGTCCCGTTTACACATTATTAACTCTATGTGACTTCATCTTGACATTTTTATCCCCCTAGCGGGAAAATTTTGCATATTTCAGAGCCAAATCCGACCACGTGGCTTTGTGCATACAGTCCTTAAGGGGATATATGAATTTTTCGAGGTCCAGTGCTGCCCCTATTTGAAATAAATTATTTGAAAGGAAACGGAGATATCATTTAAAATTTTGTCTTTGTGAAGCCCTAGATTAGAGCCCTTCAAATTTATGAACTTCTGTTTACAGTCTAAAGTGAGAACGTTAAGCTTTTCTTTGCATATTTGCGGAAAATGGACAATTTTGGAAAAAAAAACATGTATTAAAATATATTATATGTTAAAAAGAAATAATGGAGTGGTTTGTCACGGCCTTTCCATTTTCCAAAGAAAAAACATGGAATGTACCAGCTTTTTCTTCTTTCCGCGAAGATCGTAAAAGCCGATCGAGGGTATGGGCAACAATCTGAATCATAATTGATATGATTCAGATTCTTGGCGATGGCGAAGCGGTTAGTCACCCATCACTATTATGAATCTTCTTTTACCTTCATGCCCACCATCACGCTAAAAGTGGCCTGGGCCTTGCCGTCCTAGGCTCTGTCTGCCCCGTTAGGGATAAAGACGTGATACTGTATTTGCTAAGCTAGTGAAATACGTACGGTTTGTGTCGGCTTTACTTTCTGTGACTCTGCTGCGATGGTAATGATGATACGAGTAATGATGAAATGGACAGTTGCTATCATTTTATACGGATGTCGATTGATACTCGCCGTTCGACAAAATGATTGGCAGGGGTGGTGAACAATTTCAGAGGCAGTAGAATTTTGTGCTTTTTATTTTATTTATTAAACTTTGTTTGTTTGTCATTTTAAACCGACAAAGAGAGGGTTAAAGTTTTGAGTGTCTGTCTGTCTGTGGCATCGTAGATCCTACAATAATAGAAAGAGAATTTAGATGCGGTTATTTTTAAATCGAAGGGCTTGTCTGTCAAGATAGTTCTTGGTTGTTTTAAGTAGTAACCCTACAGGCCCAAGGTCTTTTCTACCAGACAACTTACAGGTGGCGCAAATTTTGGAGTAAAGCGCCAATTAGATGTTGCGTTGCCACTGCTGGACATAGGTCTCCCCCTAGGATTTCTGAAATAACCGATCGGAAGCGGCCTGCATTCAGTTTTTTCAGAGTTATATACTTAATTTTAATATGCTCACGCTTTTAAATGTCAATTAATTACCTATCTGAGAAATCCTAAATTACACGATTATTCCTGCATAGCATACATTAGATTTTTTAATACATATATTCTTCTTCTTCTGCGTTATTCTTACATCTTCTAAAAGAAGATGTATAAAAAATCTTAATTTGCTAGAGCGAATGCGAGCGACGGAACGCTTCAGCACGGCCGGTGCCGAAGCATTCCGTCGCTCTCTCTCGCTCTAGCAAATGACGCTTCTGAGCGACAGAAAAGGATAGCAGAATAGGAAAGTGCTGTTCCGTGCTGACAGATGAGATCCCCCTTAGACATCGCGTTAGACAAAGAAACATCTTGTGACAGTCTAGCCCAGATTGGTGCTACATGCAAGTTCCCCTATAATTGCTAGGTACGGAATACTTATTGTTTTGTACGCAACCCACGAAATAGCATTGGTATAAGTAGGTATCACATCCCGAACTAGACAATTTATTGACGGAAACATCCGTATTACGGGCGATTATCCAAAACACCATAATTGCGTGAAATGGAGTGTTTACATTGACACAAATCACATTACAGCATTATTCGCGACCTTCGTCAATGGCGATGTTGACGTTTAAAACGCGATTTATTTCGTAATGTGAGAAAATATAGTCAGGTACTATACGTGTAACAAAAAGGAAGTATCAACCCGAAAGGGAGAAAATGTACTAACCAATGTGAACAACTTTTACTATGGGACCATCTTAGAAATCGCGAAAAAAACATCTGCAACTCCATACAAAATTAAATACCTACCGTGCTAAAGTTTATGGAGCTGCAGATTTTTTTTTCGCGATTTCTGATATGCTCACATAGTAAAAGTTGTTCACATTGGTTAGTAGGTTAACTCCCTTGTTGTTACACGTTGTATAGGCAGATATTTTACCTAATGGCTATTTACTAACTGAACTTTTCATAAAAATCGGCTACCTCAATCTGTGTCATCATCATATCAGCGACAGCAAGTCCACTGCTGGACATAGGCCTCCCCCAAGGATTTCCAAAATTTTACTTTTTGTATGCCGTATGGTTTCCCGCACAGTAGAATAGGATCACTCCAAGTCTTCCCGTGGATGTCGTAGAAGGCGACTCAGGAAATACAAGCTAAACGAAGGTCTTTACGAAGAAAAATTTTTACGAAGGTGCTCAAATATTCAACAAACTCCCAAATTGCATCAAAGACACAAAATCTATATATCAGTTTAAAAAAGTGCTTAAAGGCCATATAATAAAAAAATATATACAATATAGTTTATATATACATTTTACCACTAACATAACGTACGTACTCCAAAATACAAAACATAAATAGTAATAAAAATTACATTACTACTAGGAAAATACTGCACTTATGTGCATTTATTTTAATTATATTCCTTAAATAATGAAACCCAAAAACTACTATAATAAAATAAAAAAAAACTAAAACCAACTAATAAATAATAAAGTATCTGTGACACTACACACTAACAAAATTAAATACATATTTTAAAGAAAAATCATAAATGTAAAAAATTACACTGTGCCACATCCAGTGAACGCTAATCCCTTGTACGTGTTCCGTGTGGTTTACGTACTTACCTTACAAGCAATTTATCAACTCGCCTCGCAGTTTGGTCGGTGGCAGCTCGCGCTTGGTGTTTATGAGTTTTGTGATGCCTACCTACATTCACCGATTTTTGTTATAAAGTGTATTAATTATGTATAGACTCACCTAAGTGAATACCTATGTAATTCTTGTGAGCAAATAAATAAATTCTTTAAACCCAAACAAAGCTTATAAACATCAGTGAGACCTCTCCAACCCGTCTGGCCAGCGTGGAGTGTGGCCAAATCCTTTGACTGCTGTAGCCAAGAATGGCTCTGGTAGTACAGAGAGGGTCGTGCTGCTGCAGTTAAGACTTAAAAGACCTGATGATGATGGTGGTTATCTTTCAGGTAATGAAGAAGGCGATCGAATCAGGCGAGCTGAAGAGAGAAAAGAGGAAAAGCAAGAACGCCCCGCTGCTCAAACTGCAGAAAAGTTTAAGTAAATAAATGTTACGTAAAAATTTCATAATTTTTAATTATTTAGATATAATAAAACTACACTTAGTTTTCAATATATTTTATACACGTTTTTGCTTAAAAACGTGTTGCAACAAATGCTTATTTGTGGCGACCTCTAAGCCACTATAAAAGAACTACTGACACAATAATGGAGACAGAAATAGTTTAGAAGAAGTATAAGGTGCCTGTCCACCGAAGCGGAGCGAGACGTACACGTACGACGTACGTCCGCCTCCCTGCTCAGCTTCCCGGTTTTGTATGAATTTTTAAACTAATTCGTAAACTCCCTGTCCTCTAAAGCGGAGCGGAGATTTTGTGCAATCCTATTGGTTAATACATCTCCGCTTCTCCGCTCCGCAGCCTCGCTCCGCTTCGATGGACCGGCAGCCTTAGAGATAGCGTTTCAAGCTTTAGATGTTGCCAAAACAATTAGTTTTCAGCCACTATGGCTTTAAACAAAAAGGTGATAGGTAGTTTTAGAGATACGATAGACTAGATACTTAGATACGCCTCTACAATAATTACTGGGGAGAATTTCTGGCTTCTGGCATTGTGGTGAACCGTTTTTATTCACTTCCTTATTAATCTTCACCGTTTATTTAAAAAAACCTTTTCCCTTAAGAGGAAACACTAACACTAAGAGAATTTAAAAATACGTATTTGTAAAATCTATTGCTGTCGCGCTGTGCCCAAACAACAACCGAGCGAGTGCGAAAGAGACAACTGCAGCTCGGACCGAAAATACCTATAATAAACGGGCAAGTGCGAGTCGAACTCGTACATGAAGGGTTCCGTACCTCCGTACAATGTTTTAAAACGTTAAAAAAACACGTTTTTGGTATGACGACCCCCTTTAATTTTTAACTTTTTTTATTTTTAGTATTTGATGTTATAGCGGCCATATTAATACATAATCGGTGAAAATTTCAAGTGTCTAGCTATTACGGTTCAAGAGATAGAGCCCTGTGACAGACGGACAGACAGCGGAGTCTCAGTAATAGGGTCCCGTTTGCACCCCTTAGGTACGGAACCCTAAAAAGTACACAAAATCAACGTTTCGTAGTCCTCTGACTTCTCCAAACCTTAATCGATTGAATTTCCTTTTTTCATTAAAAATCGAAGAAAACTATGGCTGTGTTCCAAATTTTTCTTTTTAGAATATAATCTTTTCAATTTTGTTTGCTAAATGTTTGAAGTTAACCATACATACTAAATAAAACATAAATAATTAAATAAGAAATGGTGAAAAAATTCCACGTAAGCAGGACTTGAACCCGCGACCTTGGTCTAACCACTGAGCTATCACGTGTTCAACCCCGCACGCCGAATGAAGGTCCACCATTTAATATTCCTATAACACGCACTGGGCTTGCGTCACCTAACACTAATACCTACTATTACAAGTGAGGTATCTGATTTAACCCATGTTATAATGAAGTTGAAAATAAATTCAAGTTTTTATTATTTATTTTGAGTACTTTAAAAAGTCTATAAAAATATTGTACAGCTTCCTACACTTTAATTGATTTTCAACTTCATTGTAACATGGGTTAAATCAGATCTAGACTCTTGGGGGGCAGAGTCTAGATCTGTCTGTGTTATGTCATTAAAAATAAGCAAATCAACAACGCCCCTATCCCCCTTTGGTGCTTACGTCATACTTAGACGGTCCCAAAGCCTTTACAACCAAGTTGGTCCCATATTAATTTGGTGAAGACATGATGAAGAACTTTGGAGATATGGAAGAAACTTGTCAAAGAAAATTAAGTCAGTTTTTTTGTTAAGTATTTTAATTATCATGTCCCCTTATTATAGAAAATCTGCACTCTTAAATCAGTCGTATAGTAGTGTGCTACCAATTTAAGGAGTGCAGTTTTTTATGCAACATCTTGACAGAAAAACAATGCTTCTTTAAATCAGTAACGTTATACTATAATTGGGCAGATGCAAAGAGCTAGTAACAACGTCACAAAACAGTGTCACTTGTCATTGATTATATCTATTTTCAACATGATTTTAGATTAGAAAAACTAAATTATGACGTCATGGTTGAAATATTCAGACAAATCCCGTAAAAAATTTTGTCTTCGCCGTTTAGAAATTAAAGTGTCTGATTTGACTTGTCATCTAGCAGTTTTAAAGAGAGCAGTTTTTATGTATATCTAGTCTCACTACTTGTTTCCAAGCTACCTAATTTGTACGAGCAACCCTTTCCACATTAATAAGTGGTGTTATGTTTTCAACTGGCTTATCTACTGACATTCCTCTTCTTCTCCACCTTATATAACCAAATACGGCACAGACGATCAATAAAACAGCCAGAACGATCACAAAAGAATACCACAGGTACGTGTTCGTTTGGTATATATTCTGAGTTTGTTGCTCTACGTATATTCTTGACTTTATTATGTTTGAAAAGTATAAAGCTGATTGTCTTGGTGTTCTGGTGCGCTGCGGGTCGGTGAAGTTGACTGCGTACAGGCCGAATTTTGACCTGGAATCATAGAAATTATAAAACTGGAATAGGAGACAAGTTGTCCCACTTTTTTTTATGTTACAGGACGGCAAACGAGCAAGCGGGTCACCTGATGGTAAGTGATCACCGCCGCCCATGGACAATTGCAACACCAGGGGTGTAACAAGAGCGTTACCGGCCTTTAATTTGTCCCACGGACCGTTTGCCACTTTTTCATATTCGTTAATAGGAAATTGAGTGGTTGGTCGAGGGGTGACGGCAGTCAGCTGTGTGGTTCCCGGCAGAGTAGAATAGGACCACTCCAAGTCTTCCCGTGGATGTCGTAGAAGGCGACTTAGGAAACATAAGCTTTTGTTTCTAAAGCTTATAATCATCAGTGAGACCTCTCCAACCCACGCTGATCCTTTCCAAATCCTCTGATTTCTTTGGCTAATATATTGCTCTGGTAGTACAGAGAGGGTCGTGCTCCAGCAGTGGAGCCTAAAAAAGACCTGATGGTGATGATAACGGCAGAGTCGTAGAATACCATTTGTCACGGTACCCCATGGGTATTGTAAGAGGCGACTAGATTTGAGAGTCAGGAGACAAGTCTCACGAAAAACAAATAACCATGGAGTAAAGATCCCAGTTGTTGTTACCTGTAGCCATCCATCCATTCGAAGTTGTCCATGAGACTCCAAGCCGTGTATGCGACCACGTTCACGCCGTCCACAGTCATCGCCTTTTCCACCTAAATACAACATAAAAGTTTACCTTAGACTTTTTAAAGAAATTTACAAAAGTAGTCTAGTTTCTATTTTGAAATGACATGTCAGATTTCGGCAAAATTTTGTAATTTTTAAGAAATTGCATTAAGGTGAAATGGTATTATAAGTGGCGCCACTTATGCTACCACTTCACCTTAAACAAATTCGAATATGTGCGTAATGGATGACATTACACAAAAAAACGCAGTTTTAAGCCCTCGGGTCTTTATTTTATTTATTAGTACATATACAGTAAGTTAGGTACATGAGGTGACAAAATATAAAAAAAAAACAAAAAATACAACTAGATAGCCTAAACATAACATGTTTATTATAGCACAAATCTAGTTATTATGATGTAAATATTATAGTATATAGGGAAAAAACGAATAAATAAAAACGATAAGAACATTGTATTTTAGAATTTAAGAGTCATCTGTGCTGTGATGAAGATTCGACATTTCCTATTGAATGTCGCGAGCGAAGTGCAAAAGATGTCAGGAAACTCAGGTGACGAACACAGGTAATTATAAAGCAGTTGGGGAATTCTTGGATATTAAGTATAGCAATGGCAACAATCTTCTTACCTCTTTCAAATGCTGTCTGTAGTAATCCACCCTGTCCGGATCATCCAAGGCCAGGTCA
The DNA here is from genome assembly GCA_963576875.1 of Acrobasis repandana. Taxonomy (NCBI): domain Eukaryota; kingdom Metazoa; phylum Arthropoda; class Insecta; order Lepidoptera; family Pyralidae; genus Acrobasis; species Acrobasis repandana. The sequence goes on from OY756238.1 coordinate 11,340,832, forward strand.
TCACCATTACAGGTCGGGTACCCGTTCTCAGTGATCATGAACATAATGTCTCCGTATTGCTGCTTGAGCCATACCAGTTGCTTCCGTAGGCCTTCGGGATGGACCTGTACAAGAAAATTAATATCACAGTTAATTCAAATTCAATTCAATTCAAAATATCTTTAATATCATAGGATATTTACAATATCTCTACTTAGTTTTGTTTTGCACAAATGTTGACGTCAAATCGCGACTTAGGTAGCTAACTTTAGTGCCGCTTTCTAAGCGCAAGTGCAAAAGAAGCAGAGTTTTTTCAATGTTTGCTATGGAAAAAGCCGGTCAAGTGCGAGTCGGACTCGTACATTCGTACCTCCGTACAATGTTTCAAAACGCTGAAAAAACACGTTTATTGTATGACGACCCTTTCAATTTTTATATTTATCTTATTTTTACCAAGTATTTGTAGTTACAGCAACCACATCGGTGAAAATTTTAAGTGTCTAGCTAACTGTTACGGTTCAAGATATAGATCCCCGTGTCAGACAGACAGGGAGTCTCAGTAATAGGGCACCCTTTGGGTACGGAACCCTAAAAAGGTGAATTTTAAAAAACAAATACCTACACACTTCGAGCGCAGCGGGCAAACGCTCGCGCTACGCTTCGCTAAACATCAGTGCGACTCGGGACGTCTTCATGTATGCGTCGCGAGTCACATTCGCCCTAAGGAAGGCCTCCGGATGAGATCGAAACATGTCGGCTAGTAGCTAACTTTTTACGTGAATAACCCGTTTATCGCATTAATTAATAAGATAAACATACATTATCACTTCATCCCTAATGGGGTAGATAAAGCTCAGGCTGTAAGACCAAAAGGCCACGTTTTGCATGATAGTGGTTGTTATGGCTCCGCAGCTCCATAGGTGTATTGTTGAAGATTGTATACAACAGGACGGACCGGAAGGGATATACCCGGAAGGGACATACCCGTAATAAATCGAACCACGGGCTAGTACTAGATCACTAAAGAATTATGAAATTAAAATAACAGCCGAAAAACCAAAAAAAAATTGACATTCTCATTGACAAATCTCTCGGGTAAATGCCGATTTTTTTTTGTTTCTTAACCGACTTTAAAAAGGAGGAATCAGAATCTTTTATGTTTTTTTTGTATGTTCCCCGTTTACCTACTCGAGGAAGCCTGGACGGATTTGAAAAATTCTTTTTTTTGTTTGAAAGGGTATACTTTCCATTCCAGGTGGTCATATAGAAATTTCATTAAAATCGGTCGTGTGGTTTGTTTTGTAAACGAAAATAACTAGAAAAATATGTCGTCTAAGTATACAATACAGATACAGATACACTATCACGTCTTTATCCCTAACGGGGTAGACAGAGCCAAGGGCGGTAAAGTCCAGGCCACTTTTAGCGTAATGGTGGGCATGAAGGTGGAAAATGGAAATCATAATAGTGATGGGTTGCTAACCGCATCGTCTATTCATATGATTCAGATTCTCGCCCATTCCCTCGATCGGCTTTTACGATCTGCACGGGAAGAGAAGCAGCTGGTACATTCTATGTTTTTTCTTTTCTCCCAGACCAGCAAAGAAGACTACATTAGATTACAAGTATACAATTGTTTGATTTATTAAGCTTTTCTGGTATTGAAGTCGGTTTTTTGTTTCGAAAAAATATATAATTATTGTCTGTTATTTTCATTTTATTATACTACTAGCAGTCCACCCCGGCTTCGCCCGTGGTACACACATAGCCTATGTCACTCGGGGATAGTACTGTAGTAAGTACTGGTAACTAATAGTTTAATAGTACTGTAGTAAGTAAAAAAATTCTTGGAATGGAAAGCTACTTCCAACGGTGAAAGAATTTTTTAAATCGGCCCAGTACTTTTTGAGCCTATTCATTACAAACATACAAAAATAGGTACAAATCTTTCCTCTTTATAATATTAGTGTAGATAGTGTAGATATAATAATCCAGTATAGTCCGTGGTTCGATTTATTACGGGTATGTCCTTCCACGTTGTATAAATAAGTCAAGTTGTAACCAGAACTCTGATATCGTGATGTAGGATACTGTTAGCGCCATTTCGTATGCTTCTTGTGAACTATGTTGTAGCTTCGCTGTTGTGGTTGTAGTTCCCCGTAATGGTGTAGAGGTCACTACAACTTTAACACTTCCACTGCTGAAAACGCACCGTATGTGTTTTCCTCTTTGGAAAAATACACACGTTGCATTTTTCAGCAGTGAAAGTGTACATAAAGCGCTATAATGAGAAAAGGACTCACAGCAATAAAAATATAAAAGATAGAATTTACCACCTACTTCTTTCCCGCGCAGATCGTAAAAGCCAATCGAAGAAATGGGCGCGAATCTGAATCATATCAAGAAGCGGTTCGCAATATCGCAACCTATCACTATTATGATTTCCTTTTTCCACCTTCATGCTCACCATCACGCTAAAAGTGGCCTGGGCCTTACTGCCCTAGGCAGTAGCGGCGTTAGGGTAGGGCGCGGTTGGGCGACCGCCCAGGGCGCCAGATACAAAGGGGCGACAGGGGGCGTTTTTGGGCAAGGGGGAGTCACAGGTAATAATAAATATATAAATAGCGGCTGGTTAATGGTGGCAACTCCTAGAATCTTATTTGTATGCATCCCCCCTCCCTTCGTTTACAATGGGGCGGCAATTTGAAGAACCCTATATCGTACTTGCACTTCCTCCCCCCGTCGGCAGAAATAAATCCTATAATATAATAAATAAAGTGATTGATAGAAGAAGCCTAAGTCAGAGTCTGAATTGCAGTTTGGGGGCGGGAAAATCAAAAATCGCCCGGGGCGCTGGTAGAGCTAAAACCAGCACTGGCCCTAGGCTCTGTCTGCCCCGTTAGGGGTTAAGGGAAAAAAAGGGACATGATAGTGTACGACTCACAGCAATCCATCCATTGCAAGCCTTCTTCCAGCTTGGGTCCATAACGAACGCGGCTTCTAATTCATCAGAGCTGAACAGAGGGAACCCATCAGTACTGGGTTCGGGATCCTGAGCGGTGACCAGTCGGCTGGTGTATTGATTAACGCCGTAGAAGTCAAACGTTCCTAAAAAAAATAAAAATAAATAAAAATAAAACCCGCCAAGCGCGAGTCGGACTCGCGCACCGAGGGTTTCGTACAAACCTGTAGGTATAAAAGTAATTATTATTGTTAATAGCATTACAATGCTCGGAAATTTATCTAAATTGAAATATGTGATGAAAAAAAAAGCGGCCAAGTGCGAGTCGGACTTGCCCATGAAGGGTTCCGTAGCAGCAAAGTTCTAAAGGTAAATTAGGTTTACGATTTATGACGTATTAAAAAATAACTATCTATGATACCGAAACCGCTATAGTTTTAATTGAAAGTACATTTGAGGTATACGAGTATACCACATTTTTTTCAGAATTATTTTAGTAATATTTCAAAAGTTACGGTGGGGGGACGACGACGACGACACCTCAAATTTTAATTTTGTATTAGATTATCTTAAGACTGGGGGGTTTGATCTACATAGTTTCAAAGCAGTTTTGTTGCATTTTAAAAGACCTTTTTAACGACATCCCCACACGTTGGGGTTAGTCCAATAATTTTTTTAAAATTCACTTTTCGTTGTATGGGAATGGTGGAAATTGTATGGGCTGAAAAAAAAACATTTTTTCATAATTTTAAAAACCAACTTTTGGAACTTCAATATCTATCTCTCCACCAATTTTCGTGACAATCGGTGCAGTAGACAGACGGGCGGACGGACGGACATGACGAAACTATAAGGGTTTCTTGTGGACTACGGAATGTAATAAAATTTATAATTTTCACAGATAAAGATCTGTGCTATAAGACGTTGCTTCGTGCCAAATATCAAGATTCTGAGTTCACGAGAAGTACCCTGTAGGTTTTGATTCCCTTGCGAGTGTCAAAAATTTCGGCATGAACGGCTGTATCTTTTGATTGCGTTGGCTTAGAAGTTTGATTTTTTTACAGCTCCAAGGGAAAGTAGACTTGAGTATTTGATTTGAATTTCAGCTTGATACCTCCACGCGTTCCTGAGAAAAAGGATCGAGACAGACAGACGGACAACAAAGTGATCCTATAAGGGTTCCATTTTTCCTTTTGAGGTACGAAACCCTAAAAATTAAAGAAAATTAAGTAAATCTTTGAGTAATTTCACCATGTGGTGTTCTGCCTAAAGTAGGGCCATTCCCTCTCTTTTCTTTATGTAAGAGGCGACTAAAAAGACTGATACCGATACACTACTATCACGTCTTTATCCCTAATGGGGCAAACAGAGCATTTTGGGTTTTACGGCTCTAAGTAAGACAGAGCCCAGGGCCGCAAAACCCAAATACCACTTTTAGCGTGATGGCAAGGGCGAAAAGGCGGAAAAAATGATCAAAATAGTTATGGGTTTGTTAGCCGCATTGTTCGTCTATTTCTCAGCTTTTACAATATGCGCGGGAAGACAAGCAGCTGGTACATTCTAAGTTTTTTTATTTTCTACCAGACCAGCATGGGAGCTAATAAAAGACTGAACTCAAACATTTATGTATTACTCCAACATTAGTAGGTAATTTGTATTTATAAGTAGGAGTATATTGTTTAGCAGGTTCTATGTCGAATCTATCAGGCTCGGCTTAGAGCTGCAAGACTCAAAATGCTCGGTCCGCCCCTTTAGGGAAAAAGACGTGATAGTGTGTATGTATGGGCTTAATTAGGTGACCATATTGTAACGATGCTGCATGCATCCTCTTCAAACCTCCATTCTTCATCTCATCCTGTCCGTTTTTCATTCTTCATTTCATTTCAAATTCCCTTTCATTCCATTTTCAAATCATTTACTGATCCCTTTTGACTCATTCCACCATCATCTCTGAAGCTGATCGCTCACTTCTCCCTATCTGTTGTACCTTATTAAATATTATTCTTTTATACTCTGTAACAGTCAGTATCAGAAATTAAATCTATACTAATATTATAAAGCGGAAGAGTTTGTTTGTTTGTTTGTTTAAACGCGCTAATCTCAGGAACTAATGGTCCGATTTGAAAAATTATTTTTTTGTTGGGTAGTCCATTTATAGAGGAAGGCTTTAGGCTATATAACATTACGTTCCGACAACCACGCGAACGAAGTCGCGGGCACAGCTAGTTATATATAATCTGAGTTGTTATCGAGTTTATTCTCCACTTCTCCTCCTACTATCTTCTATGTGAGAACTCGCCTAGAGCGCCGAGACAGGTCGAGGTCCCACCATATAAATAAATAAATATGTAGGCCTTCTACGACATCCACTGAATGACTTGGAGTTGCCCGGAAGAGTAGAATAGGAATTCCACTCTTCCGGGCACCACCAACGAGATCTATGTACTTACGTACGGCACCACTATCGGCCTAATATAAGTATTGTTACGAATATCTATGTAAAATTTTAAATTATTACCTTTTACTAATTGGATTTCCTCCGGTGTGAAAGGAGGCAGCCGGGACCACGGGTACCCTTGCTTTGCACTCTTGTCAGCTATGAACTTCTGCAGCGTTGGGGGCCAGCCTCCCTCCTTGGAGAATACAGCATGGGAGTATCGTCCGCCCTGGAATATATACAAGATCAAGCTAGCACTCTCCATCATCATCATTTCAGTCTGTTCTAGGCTACCATTCGAGTCTTGTGCTCCTTGTTGCACTTGCCATTACTTCGTCAAACATTGGCTCTACAGACTCGCAAAATTCTTCGTGGGGTAGTGCAAGAACCGGGTTTGCTCCAAACTTTGAAGTTGTGTATGCCCTACGAACAATAATTCTCTAGAATCGTAAGTAATGCCGAAAAATCATTCCACGCGATACGTACCGCGGCGGGCGGGGCTTAAAATATGAACAGCGCGGCGCGACAGTTCGCCGTGACATTCGAGTCGTGCGGTTGCGTCGCAAGGAGTTTCCTCTGAGAATATTGCTGTGTTTTTGCGATAATCGATTCATTAAAAATGCCGTCATGTGCCGTGAAGTGGTGTAGAAGCCATACATACATGAAAATTAGTCATTAAAAAAAAAGTTACTCATAAACAAGGTTATTTATTTTAGCGTAGCGTACTGCATAATAGGTACCATCCGCGCGTTGTATCTCACCGCTTATTGTGTTGACTGCCCCACCCGACCGACGACGATGCGTGAACTTGTCGCGACTAATCGCATGCATCTTTGTCTATGTGTGCGTTCGAGTGTTTCGTTGTAATTACTATTCGTTTGTTTGCGTAAATGGAATCAGAATCGAAGCGGTGAATGTAGGAGCGTTAGGTTTCTAGAGAATATTTCGATGTGTGTGCCCAACGGATTTGTGGAAAGAAGAAGTCGCCCTCCTCTGCTCGCAGTACCGGCGGCTAGGATCAACCTGCTTGAGAAGATGCCATTCACGAGAGCTGCATCCACGAGTAATCTAATTCACCAAAAAGTGGTCATTTTTTCATGCCCTTTAAGTGAATTCGCAAAGGTGGCCTTACATGTAATTAGTTTATATTTTTAGAATAGTTTTTAGTTAGTAGTAATTTGTGTAGGTATTATGGCTTGTGTATTATGTTTTGTGTAGCATGTTTTATTATTGGTATAGTGTTCCCTTCTAACGCTTTAGGAATTATCCTGTAAAGTTAGTTGGTTGTATTAAATAAATAAAATAAAAACCCAGTTCCATTTACCAAGACCGAATACAGGTTGATTTCGCAGTCTCCTAGCTACATTCAAATCTTGGAACTAGAATCACTACATAATAGAACACAAAACCATTAGAAAAAAGTTATTTTTGTTACGTAGTTAACGTAGTCGTAATGTATTAATACTCGTACTCTATGATACGAGTATAGTTTTAACTAAAACAAAAAACCCGACTACGGGGAGATTCTTACTGAAAAGTGCACAACAGGGAGATATAGCTAATAATGTAGGCAGTAGCGGCGTTAGGGTAGGGTGCGGTTGGGCGACCGCCCAGGGCGCCAGATACAAAGGGGCGACAGGGGGCGTTTTTGGGCAAAGGGGGGGTCACAGATAATAATAAATATATAAATAGTGGCTGGTTAATAGCGGCAACTCCTAGACTCTTATTGTTTGCACCCCCCCCCCTCCTCCCTCCCTTCGTTTACAATGGGGCGGCAAATTTTAAGATTCCTATATCGTACTTGCACCACTCCTCCCCCCCGTCGGCAGAAATAAATCCTATAAGATTGAAGCCTAAGTCGGTCTGAATTGCAGTTGGGGGGGGGGGGGGAATCTCGCCCGGAGCGCTGCTGGTAGAGCTAAAACTGGCACTGAATGTAGGTACATATATATGTTTGGAACGTGCTAATTAAGCCTTTTCATTTGATACCCTACACGGTATGATACGATTTATTTAATTTTATTTTTCATTACTTTATGGCCTATACAGGGCACCATATTGAATTTGCTGTGATTTCATATGACATGCTATACTTTATACTCGTATATAAGTAGCTTATATCCAGCACCCATCCAAGACGCTTCCAACGTAGTTTTTATAGAGTTCGATAGCTCGAACTGACTTGGGAATACTCACATTATTCTGCCTTGCTAACTCCACTAACTCTTCATCTTCAGGTGTCTTCCCCTCGTACCACACCAGGTTATTGCAGTACGATATTTGTCCTAAAAAAATATTTTTATTTTATTTTATTTATTAAAATAGATAAACATAGAATTAAAAAGCTTTTCCCGATGCACCACACAGTATCCGTAAAGAAAAACAGTTAGAAAATGACTGAGGGTTGATGAGGAACTGGTTATGTGGTATCATCATGCACAAGGTTTATTTATGAAGAAGAGGATGCGGATGAGGAAGAGGATGCGGAAGGGAGAGAATGAGAATTAACAGTTTCTTTTCCTACTTCAGTCCCTTTTTATGGCGTGACTGGCAATGGCTTTGTAGACCCGAGGGACCGCGCTATTTTTTATAAAATAGGTAAGTTTCGTACGATAACTTAAATTGCCTCATTGACAATGCCGATTCTTATCGGCATTTGACAATAAGGCTTTCCACTGCAGCTTCTCTATTATACACTGAAGGATTAGGAGCTCGATGGGCGAGTAATGTTTAAAAAAGATAAGCAACCCCAGGTCTGGTCCACTGGATGGGCGACCTTAATTGTCATAAAAAAATTCTTGAGCTCCTCGTGCTTCAGAAGGTTAAGCGGTTGGTCCTAGCAGTCATTATTGTATGGCAAGTCAAGCTATATAAGTTAAAAAAAATAAAACAGCTCATGGATGGGATGGCAAATACTGACCTTTATACTTGGGCCTGAACTCCTCATCATAAATCCTCCACGCCTTCGCATGAGCTATAAGCACATTCTTGGTACAAATGTACGTAGCCACGTTGTCGGGCGACAGAATTCCTGGAGCTAATATCCCTAGGGCAGAGGATCCGTCGCAGATGGAGATGGGCTCGTTGATAGTCACCCAGCTTTTAACGCGGTCTCCGAAGAGGTTGAACACTACTCTTGCGTAGTCGGCGAACCAGTCTGCTATTAGGGGGTTGTTCCAGCCACCTGGAAATACAATTTGATAAATGTACAACGCAGATTATACGACATTTTCTAAGAAGGTATGGTAGGTATACCTATCTTACTATACAAGGTGATTATTGCTATAAATCACAAACTCACAAAGCTAATTGTACAGACTACCATTGTGAATTTTTCAAGCCAACGGCTTAGCTTATGGAGGGAGGATAAAGGTCTTATCGAGATATATTAAGAGGAGGGAGGATGCTCAACTCGAGCAAGAATTAGTTTTATGTTTCGCAAACTGATCACTGAATGGGAAAATAGTATTCACAACCCCGATGTTTTGAAAGACTTATCTTACAATAACCCACACTATGGCTTTGAGCCCAAGTGTAGGCCAAGTACGGCCCTGGCAATACAGAGAGGGTCGTGCTGCTGCAGTGGAAATAAGAAAGACCTGATGATGATGATGCAACATCATATGTCAAATAACAGCTTTTCTATTACTAACAATCGCTTAGTTCAGAACCCTAAAAATGGCTTTCACTTCATGAAGGAGCCAACAATATATTCTCACCTAAATCCTGCAGTTGCTGAGGCAAATCCCAATGATAAATCGTAACCAGTGGTTCTATGCCCTTCTCGAGGAGTCCATTGATCAAGTTGTTGTAGTAATTCTTGCCGTCTTCACTGATGTGGTTGGGGAATCCTGATGGTAGTATACGGGCCCAGCTTAAAGAGAATCTGTCAGAAATAAAATATTCAATCTATAGAATGTGTTCAATACTCGTAAATGTGCCGCTAAAGCAAAACACGTTAAGTACGCGGAACTAAATCAACACCATTCCATTCCATTCGCTGTTGAAACTGGCGGGCCCTGGTGTGAGAAGGCCAAAAAATTTATTGCACATTTAGGGTGACGACGCCTGCGTGACAATCAAGGCGATCCTCGCTCCGGAGCATACCTGACGCAACACATTGCCCTCGCCATTCAGCGTGGCAATGCGGCTGGCGTTATGGGTACTTTTGAGCCCGGTATGCTCCGAGGGGGGCTCTTCGATTAGCCTTATATTTTATATTTAATATTTTTATTATTATTTCTTCTTCTGTTTTGTTTTCTTTGTTTAATTTTAGCTTTAACTTTTTTACAATATAAGTATTTTTATTTATTACTTAGTTTTATAAAAAGTAATACTTTCATCTATAGAAGAAATGCGGTAATTCTTCTTTTATAGGTAAGGACTTACTGCTTTCCATAACATAACCATAACGGGTGAAACTGATGCTCGCTCTGAAACGTGGTCCTTTATTCTTGTTATATTTAAGAGCTGGGCTCTTGTCGGTGGAGTGCTTTCCTTTATTATGGATCTCATAAGAGGGCTCAATTGCTTAATGGGTTATGAGGAGGGCTTTGCTTTGTGTTTATCTACGAGATCGAATCAGAAATGAAGAGATTTGTAAAAGAATATAAGTCACTGATGTACTCCACCGGATTCGTTTAATGCAGAGGCAGTGGACAGGGCACTTGGTTAGAAAGGTTCTTGAATGAAGATTACAGCCGGCAAGTACAGCGTACTTAGAACTCCTGCGTACTATCTATCTATCTATATTAATTTAGGAGCTATTCTCTTGCCAGTGGAATTGAAGTGAAGAATTCTCTTCCATTTGTCTCTTTCATCCGCCAGCTGGTTTACTACGCTGTACGACACGACGTTCACCTTCTCCTTTATCTGTTTCATGTAGCTATGTCTTCCTGGTCCTCTTTTCCCTCATATCTTTTCTTCAAAGATAGTCTTTATGAAATCGTCGTGTCGTAGCTGATGACCTAACATGTTCCTTGTCTATCACATATCCTGCCTACCAAGGTGATCAAACAACCTGAGTTAGGTTGCTGGAAAACGCTGAATGCATGACTTATCCGGGGATTTTGGTAATATTAACTCTTGGAGGCCTAAATCTTTGAAAGACGACTTCTCGCAGCATAATGATATGGCGACGTACCTGTAGAAATCAGCCCCCAGTTCCGTCACCATCTCGATGTCCCTCCTCCACTGATGGTAGGAGTCGCAGGCCACGTCTCCCGTAGTACCATCTGACACGCCGTGGACATGACTATAGGTATCCCAGTTGGTTAGACCTTTATCTGGAAAGCGACAAAGATAATCACATTACTTACAGCTTTTTACAATGTTTTTAGGTATCTACGTTAACACACATCTTTTATTAACTGTCTGTCCCGTTGGTACGTTACTTATATTAGTCAGCGTAGGAGATCCACCTAGAAGTTAAACGAAAACGCTGGATGTAGGCGTTTTCGATTCAATTGACGCTGAGAACTTTGCTTGCCCACGGTTAAAAGTCCCTTGTAAATTTTGGTAATTCCCATCCCTAGTAACAATGGGACAAACATTCCTTTTAGAACTACTGGTACGACTAAATTAGTTGCTTTACACATACCACTGGCGTTCTAAGCGCTTTCGATGTGGTAGGCTGAGGTAGCCACTATAAACTTGACAGCCTAGTCGTCGGGACGACAGGGTCTTCTATACATATTGATCTTCTATACATACAGAGACCAGGGTCCTGAGGAGAAAAGTTTCTTGCTACTGACGTTCCATGCTCTCTCGATCTGGTAGACTAAAGGTGACTGAGGTGGCAACTACAAACTTGACAGTCGTCGGAAACACCGGCTCTTTTGCATATATTGTTGAAGAGACTGGTCTCTTCATCAATATATGTAGAAGAGCCGTCAGTTGTAAGAAACCATTTCTCAGGATCCTGGGATCCTGAGGAAATGGTTTTTACAACTGACAGGAAGGCAGAGTATTCTGCACATATTGATGCAGAGACCATGCAGAGTCTTAAAGAGAAAGGGTTTCTTACTTACCAGCGGTAAGTAAGAAACCGTTTCATGCTCCCTCGATCTGGTAGACTGAGGTGGCCATTACTAACTTGACAGTCGTCAGAAACACCGGGTCTTCTACACATATTGATAGAGAGACCAGGATCCTGGAGAGAAATGGTTTCTTACCACTAACGTTCCATGCTCCCTCGATCTGGTAGGAAGAGGTAGCCACTCCAAACTTGACAGTCGTCGGGAAGATTGGGTCTTCTGCACCTATTGATGCAGACGCCAGGGTCCTATAACGATGCGGACAAAAGATTATTCAAAATGGTTAATTCCCCCAATTTCTAGATTTTGCCTGCGAAATGCGGTTTTATCTTCCGTGCATTACGGCCGATACGTTTGTCGCATTATGGCTGTTACGGCCATAGTCATAGTATGAAAATGTATGGAACTCTTCCGTGCTTCGCGTCTGTCGCGTGACACTGTGCATGCATCCTTCAAGAAAATGTTATTTTTCATCATCAGCAGGCCTTGAACCTCCCACTGCTGGGAATAGGCCTCTTAATGAATGCCATGCCATTTACCACGGTCCATGCCAAAAGTGGCCACTCTTGGCGGAGTTTTAAAGCTAGACAGACTACCTAATGTAAATACTTTCAAAGGTGGTTCATTAAATAATTTAAAGGGCCACCTAGTGCCTAACAATAAGAAATATGGAAATTTTCACCACATTTACGAGTTAAGGCCGTACCTGAATTTTCCGGGGTCCAGTGCTGCCCCCATTTAAAATAAATCATTTCAAAGAATACGGAGACATTATTAAAAATTTTGCTACTACCAAATCCTAGATAACCTTTTAAAGTATTTTATGAACTACTATTTACAGTTTATAATGAGAGAGAACGTTAATCTTTACTACGCACATTTGCCAAAAGTGGCCGTTTTTCGCAAATGTGCGTAGTAAAGCTTAATGATCTCACTTTAAACTGTAAACAGTAGTTCATAAAATACTTTGAAGGGTTATCTAGGACTTGGTAGTAGAAAAATTTTAAATGATGTCTCCGTTTTCTTTGAAATGATTTATTTTAAATGGGGGCAGCACTGGACCCCGGAAAATTCAGGTACGGGCTAATGAGGGCGCCACTTCAAGGTCATTTGCTTCTAACCACCTTACCAATAGATAGACGTAAACAGAACATCATGTGTAGGTATAACATTTTATAGGATCGTCACGCTGAATAAAAAATCGTGTATAATTAAATGTTTACAAACATACAAATTGTACGGTTGTCGCCACAGATTAGATATAACTACACGATGTAAGTTTATTAATGTTTAATTTTATTTCTAGGGTTCCGTACCCAAAGAGTGCTAACGGGACCCTATTACTAAGACTCCGCTGTATTTCTGTCTGTCTGTTTGTCCGCCTGTCTGTCCGTCCGTCTGTCCGTCTGTCTGTCCGTCTGTCTGTCCGTCTGTCAGTCCGTTTGTCACAGGGCTCTATCTCCTAAACCGTAATAGCTAGAGTCTAGACAGACACTTGAAATTTTCACCGATTATGTATTACTGTTGCCGCTATAACATGCATGCATACTAAAAAATAAGATAAAGTTAAAATTTAAACGGGGTCGTCATACAATAGATAGATTTAAGCTTTGAAATAAACAAGAAACATTTTTTCAACGTTTTTAACTCGATCTTTGTAATGACATTGAAGTTTTCACCAATTATGTATCACCTACTATGGCCACTATAACAACAAATACTAAAAATAAGATAAAGTTAAAAACTAAAGGGGATCATCATACATAAAACGTGTTATTTAGCGTTTTAAAACATTGTAAGGAGGTACGGAACACTTTATGTACGAGTCCGACTCGCACTTACCCGGTTTATTGAGAATTTCTTTTGATCGTATTATGTAGTCTTGCGGCCCTGGGCTCTGTCTGCTTGGAGCCGCAAGACCCAAGATAAATTAGATGGAAAATAAGTGCTATTACTTGAAACAATAATAATTATATACCTACCTACTTACTCGTTATTATCGTATGTAAAAATATATTTTTATTGTACCCACAAAAATCCTTGCAAATGTTTGATAAGATTTAAAGATTCATCATGAGCAAATAAGTATCACGAATCACGAGTGATAAAAACCGATCTAGTGCGAGTTGGACTCGTACATGAAGGGTTCCGTACCTCCGTACAAAGTATTAAAACGCTGAAAAAAACACGTTTCTTGTACGACGACCCCCTGTTTAATTTTTAACTTATTTTTAGTCTTTGTTGTTATTGACTGAGGCTGTTATAGCGGCCACAGCAATACATAATCGGTGAAAATGTCAAGTGGCTGGGTATTACGGTTCAAGAGATAGAGCCCTGTGACAGACGGACAGACAACGGAGTCTCAGTAATAGAGTCCCGTTGGCATCCTTCGTGTACGGAATCCTAAAATATAAACCAAACATGTTCACGTTAATAAAACTCTATATTTAACCGGCTCAAAAAAATGAGGTTATCAATTCGATGTTTACTACAAAAATATACTGATGTCGATAAGAGTTTCACGCGGAGCGTTAAGCGTGGCGCAGCGCGGTGAACTGAGCGGCAACTGACGCGCGTCTCGGTGTAAACTGATTCTTCTTCTAGATCCAGACCCAGGGTCTGTTACATGGTCGCCAACATGTCTCTCGACGGCTTAACCTTGGTCGCTGGGTCGTCGGCGGTGACCGTCGGAGTGTTTTGGCTAGACGGCCGGCGCGGTCGACCGACCGTGCCGAACACACTGACGCCAAAGCGTCAGTTTGTTCCGAACTCGCAGACTGACATTTCGTAAAATTTTGCAATTTTGAAAAGTTGGCGTGGCTTTAGTGCTAATGAGTACAATAGAAGTAAAAAAAGAAAAGAAGATAAGGATATGGATGAAACGCTGGCTGAAAGAAAGACTTGTGTTTAATCATCTTAATCTTAAATCTGCTCGACTACGAAGACATTCATAATTTCCCTAGAATGGAAAAGAAGGTATTTGAAGAGTTATCAGCGGATACGCGGGCAAACCCGCACGGGGTTATTCCTCCGAGCGAATGGCCTAGGCGGCCACACGGCTGTAAACCGGCAGTACTCTTGATCCATGGTCTGTGGGCTACCGACAGCGGTCGGCAGCGCACGCTCGACACGAAATAGGAGTCTATTGGACGCCTTTGACTAGCCGCCCCATTGTGACCTTTACTTTGGTTTGAAATATTGCCGCCCTATTATTTTAATAATCATATTTTGTCGCCCTAATTGTGCCGCCGCCACAAATTTCTGCCGGAGGGGGGGAGAAGGGGGATTGCTAATAGGAGTCTCAATTTGCCGCCCCATTGTGATCTTGCCGCCGCCCCCATTTTATATGCCGCCCGGGGCCATGGCCCCCCCGGCCCTCCCTCGCTACGCTACTGCGTCGGAAGGTCAAACGAAATCTTGTCGGAAACAGCCGTCTACACGGTCCGACCGGACGAACCGGACGCACCGGAGGTGCTTGTTGGCGACTGTGTAGCAGGACTAGCAGGCCCGGTTATCCCACTGCACCGCGCACAGTCGCGGAGCGCGGGGCGGCAGATTTTAACATTGATGGTATGCAAGCATCTCAATTTGTATAGAAAACACTCCTAATCCAACACACTGAAAACGCGTCAACGCGCGGGAGCGTCAGTGTGTCGAACCGCGCTCCGCGACGCGAGACGGTGCACGGTGCAGTGGGTTCACCGCCTAAAGCCTTAGTAATTTTATACGCCTTAATCATTTCTTCGTGTGTGTGTTATTGGCCAACACTTATCAATTGGAATTGTCAAGTGTGTGTGACATAACAAAAAGACGTCACGATAGGTACTCACGATCCGAGAAGTTCGGTTTAGCATGGGTATTAACTACAGTAACTATTAACGATTTAAATAAGAACCTAAGGAAATTCGTTTTTAACGGGGGACCCATTTATTTAATTCCAGCACATATCTTTTATTCTGTATTTCGTAATTTCCTCTCAGAATATCTGGAAAATTACAAAAGTTACTTACATGAACACGACTATCTCCCTCGTAATCATAATAATCACTGAATTAACCTAAGTTTAAGTATGTAAATAGGTATGTTAATATCGTAATAGAATTGATAAGATGGACTCGAATTGGGGTTCTTTCGATGTATAAGTTTGTAAACCTTTTTGTTGACGTCTAAGGAAGACACTTTTTTCGTTTTTTTTCAGTGTCATGTCTCAGATTAATTAATCTAAGTGTCATGTAAATAAATTTGGTATAATTCATTGACATATAATTAATACACCTATCTCAACTCAAATATTGGCCCCTGTTCTATTTTTGAATATAGGTATGGCGACGTGAATTTTATCATACGTATTTAAATGATACTGAACAACTTTCCCTAACGAACATAACTATAAAGAAATATGAAAAATTATTTTGACTACCAATACAAGTATCAGCTGATCCGAGTTTGTATTGAAATCAAGAAATAATTTTCATATTTCGATATATGTTACAGAGACAAATGTTTGTTAAGAAAAATTAACGGGCAAGTGCGAGTCGGACTCATACATGAAGGGTTCCGTACCACCGTACAATATTTAAAAACGCTGAAGAAACACGTTTGTTGTATGACGACCTTTAATTATTAACTTTATCTTATTTTTAGTATTTGTTGTTATAGTGGTCATAGTAATACATAATCGGTGAAAATTTCAGGTGTCTAGCTATTACGGTTCAAGAGATAGAACCCTATGACAGACGGACAGACTGACAGCGGAGTCTCAGTAATAGGGTCCCGTTTGCACCCTTCGGGTACGGAACCCTAAAAAGAACCTAAACACAATTGAGATTAAACTACAAACTAAACCTAAAAATAAAACCTTATCTAAATTATTGTTTTAAAAATCTGAAAGATTATGACCGTGCGACATGGTGCCAAGAAAGCTGGCTGCATAATGTAGCTAAGTTGGTACTTGTATCGAATCTTCTTCGTCTCTTACGACATTCACAGGAGTATAGAGTGGTCCTATTCTAACCCGGAACCACACGGGTATTTTAACGGGTAGGTACAACTTCTATTGAATATTGATAATAAAACCTCATTAAGAGTTCAGTGCTTGTTTTATCAATTTAATTGGACAAACGATACTTACGTACCCAATCAATATTTTCTTGCAGTTTTAAGCTGTATAACGACGGCATAAGAGTCACGATCACGAAACAGTAAACATAGCATTTTTGCATCCGCAATAGTTTGTTTACAGCTACAAACTATACAGGGTTGTTTTTAATTAACCGGCAACCTTTTTGGAGCAAGTTCAGTCCGTGATACTGAACGACTTTCCATAAAAACGATTATCGAAAAACGAAAACAAAATTTCGTATTCCCATACAAAATCCATTTGGTTGAACGCCGATTTGTATGGAAAGTCGAAATTTTTTTTTCGGTTAATTAAAAATAACCCTGTATAAGTAGGTACTTAGGTACCTTTACATATTGATTTTGAAACATTGAGCTATATTGAAATCTTGAAATTAGAATCACGAGATTTAACCCCCCCCCCCTCCCCCCCAACTGCAATTCAGACTCTGACTTAGGCTTCAATCTTATAGGATTTATTTCTGCCGACGGGGGGGAGGGGTGCAAGTACGATATAGGATTCTTTAAATTTGCCACCCCATTGTAAACGAAGGGAGGGAGGGGGGGGGGGGTGCATACAAATAAGAGTAGGAGTTGCCGCCATTAACCAGCCGCTATTTATATATTTAAATTACCTGTGACCCCCCCTTGCCCAAAAACTCCTTGTCGCCCCTTTGTATCTGGCGCCCTGGGCGGTCGCCCAACCGCGCCCGACCCTAACGCCGCTACTGAATAAATATACGAATTGATAAGATAAATAAGCGTAAATGTGTACAGACAGAGAGCAGAAGTAACTAAAGAAATAAATACGGTGTAAAATTAATTATACAAGCTGACTTTAAACAGTGTCCAAATTTTTGAAGCAAGTTCAGTCCATGATACTGAACTACTTTCTGTGAAAAAGTTATTAAAATAGTTAAAATTTTTCGTTCTCCCCAATGACCTTCCATACACAAGGTCATTGGTCCTTCCATACAAATCAGCGCTCAGACAGACGGATTTTGTATGGGAGTACGAAAAATTTTGATCAATGTATAACTTTTTTGTAGTTCAGTATCATGGACTGAACTTGTTTCAAAAATTTGGATACTGTTTAAAAAGTCACCCTGTATAGGTAGGTTTTTTTAGCATTAGTATTTATATGAAAATAGTATCCAAAATAACTCAATAAAAGGGTTTAAATCGGGCTGGTGGATAATGTACAAAGGAAAAATACTAGATAGACAATTAATATGTTTTATTCACTTATTCTTTATGTAGGTAGGTAGGTACTTAATTACTCCTCATGTGACTCCTCTATTCTAAAAACGAGGTTTTCATCCCAAAATATTTGAGGCTAAAATCACTGTTAATTCTCTCGAGACTAAAAAGTGAAAAAGATGCTTACGGGATTAAAACTAATTTGAAAACTGAACACGAATGTAATCAAAAAAAGCCAGCGAAAGAATTCAGTTTTAAAACAATGAAATATAAACGCGTCGTCATTTTTTAAATTTGGAATACAACACATTTTTACTTTGATTCAAATAGCTAGTAGTTATATAGGTTTGGAATTAAGTTTTGGGTTATTTTTACATTGTATTTTATTTAAATGTGTAAATAAGGCCGATAGTAGGTAAATAAGTACCTACCATCAAGTTTACATAGTAGGTATACCAAGTGGAAGGGACATACCCGTAATAAATCGAAACACGGGCTATACTAGATAACTAAAGTATAATGAAATAAAAATAACAGTAAAAAAAAATTCAACTTTCCCACAAATCCCCCGGGCATTTGTATGGAAATGCCGAAATTTTATTTTTGTTTTTTGGCTGTTGTTTTAATTTCGCTATAAGTACTTAATGATCTAGTATAGACCGTGGTTTGATTTATTACGGGTAATGCCCCTTCCACGTTGTATATGTATAAAGATATGCAGAATGAGACACAAAGAAAACGTTATGAAACGATTCTAATGACTAGAAAATATCTAAGAAGTGGGTTCCTGGAAAACTGTTTTCTTCATTGACTTATACAGGCTGACTTTTTAACCACCAGCCAAAGTTTTGGAGCAAGTTCAGTCCATGATACTGAACTACTTTCCATAAAAACAATTAACGAAAAATGATAAATAATTTCGCATTCCCATATAGATTGGCGTTCAGGCCAACTGATTTTGTATGGGTTGACGAAAAATTTTTTTTTATTTTCAATACATTTTCTTATAGAAAGTAGTTCAGTATCATGGACTGAACTTGCTCCAAAAATTTGGCTGGTGGATAAAAAGTCACTCTGAATATTACTAGGTTTTCTTAGTATTTCTTTAGTGAAAACGACACAAAATAAATTTAAGGTTAGTTAACTGCCTTTTAAACTCTGATTAGATATATGTACCTAGATGTACTACGTTTCTTTATATAGGTATTTCAAATTTTTCACATAGGTAGTTGTAGATAGAAAGTAGAGTGTGCTACTCGGTGTACGGTAATATTTTTACCTCGGGCGAAATATACAACGTGAAGATACATACCCGTTATAAACCACGGGCTATACTAGATCACTAAAGTTTAATGAAATTGAAATAAACCGGCCAAGTGCGAGTTAAACTCGCGTGGAGAGGGTTCCGTACAATTGATTGAATTCTTATAGGTTTTCCTGTAATCTACGAGCAATCAACTATATTTTGTATTTTTTTCAAAATTTCAGGCTCAGTAGTTTCGGAGATCAGGGATCAGGAATGGTCAATTTTTGTCTTCTTTCATGAATAAAATCAAAATTATTCATTTTACAATAATAACAAAAATATATTTGAGATCCTCATAACGAGCCCTTTCATTTGATACCTATATGACACAGTAAGGTTTGCAACTTTTTTTTTAATTTCCTAATTTGTCCCCTGAAAATGACCCTTATTTTAAAAAAATATTTATTTACTTTGCACATATGTGTTTGGGTCATAGGATTACAACATTCTACCAAATTTCACCTGATTCGGTCCAGTAGATTCGGAGCAAATTGGCTGTGACATACGGACGGACAGACAGACGCACGAGTGATCCTAAAAGGGTTCCGTTTTTCATTTTTTGTACGGAACCCTAAAAAACAGTCAATAAACCAAAAAAAAATTCGATATTCCCATACAAATCGCCCGGGCGGCTGCACACTTTTGTATCGATTTTTTTGTTGTTCGGCTATTATTTTAGTTTCATTATACTTTAGTGACCTAGAATAGCCAGTGGTTCGATTTATTACGGGAAAACTACCACGTTATATAAATCCCTCACTGTCGGGCTTATCAAGAAAGCGCCCTCGCCTTAAAATATTACCTTTACGCCTTGTAGTGTAGCACAATCTAGGTACCTACTATATTATTCTATAATTCTTCTTTGATTTCTAAAGTTGGCACCAGTGAATGGGTTTTGATGATTTTCTCATAGTATTTGGCGGATTTCCTGGGAGTACGCGTGCGCTGGGGGTCCTTGAAATCAACCTCGTATAAGCCGAATTTTACGCTGAAATTATAGAAAAGAAAGAGAAATTGGTGAAACTGAAACATTATGCAAAGGTACGAGCTGTTACAAACATATTGGCTTGTTTCATTAAAATCTGATCTCAGAGGAAAAAGTTATCATAGATTAAAGATATTTTAATACGCCGCTCGCATGTTAAAAATGCGTAAAAATATATAACTTTTTATTTAAAAACATAAAATACAATATAATCCATGCATTTCCATGCTATAATGGAGATTTTCCACAGCGCTGGAATTGCCCTAAAAAGAACTTAAAATTAAACATACAATTACTATAATTAAGTATACCTACGTAGAATGCAAGCGTGAATCGCAATGACATCTTTTCAATGTATATATTGTATGTACCATAGACGTATTGATATATGATTGACATATTGATAGACGTGATGTATGATGTATAAAGGTTTGACCCTCAATACCTACACTGTTGCTAAAATTAAATGTCTTGCTATTTTTGCCAAAATTTTTTATTTTATTTATTTATTTAAAACTAGAAGGGACAATTAAAAAGCCTTACCTGTCCTACAAAATTAATATGTGACTCACGGGCGAGTGTGGTTTGTGTTTAAATAAAATGTGTCTGGTGTGTCTATAAAATAAGTACCTAGATAGGATAAATATATTAGGTCCTTACATATGAAATTGCCGTTCAGTATCAAAAAAGTGAAACAAGTTTTTTTTAATGAAATTATTATTTAATCAATCGAAGTATGCGCCGTTGTTATCGATACACTTCCGCCATTTTATAGGCAGATCATTGATACCTTTGGAAAAAAAATCCTGGGAGCGAGAGTCTATGAACTGTTTGAAGGCGGTTTTGACTGCCTCATCAGATTTGGAATTTTTTCCTTGTAAAAAGTTATCCAAATTTTGAAAAAAGTGGTAATCGGTTGGGGCAAGATCTGGAGAGTATGGTGGGTGACGCAGAGGTTCCAGTCGCAGCTCCTCTAACTTGGCGATCGTTTGATGTGCAGTGTGTGGTCTAGCGTTATCCTGAAGGAGCAGTGGGCTAGAGCAATTCATCAGTCTCGGTTGTTTAATGGCGAGCTTTTCCATCATTGTTTGCAATTGTTGGCAATACAAGTCTGCAGTAATCGTCTGGCCTGATCTCAAGAAGCTGTAGTGGATAACACCAGCACTGGTCCACCAAACACTAACCAGAATCTGCTTTTTGGTCAGTTTTCGCTTAGGTTTTGCCGGTTCTCCAGGGTCAAGCCATTGTGATGATAGCTTCCGATTGTCGTACAGGATCCATTTCTCATCACAAGTCACGATACGGTTCAAAATCCCCTCATTATTGTGGCGATTAAGCAAAGAAACGCAGCAAGCAACGCGTGTTTGTTGGTTTGCTTCAGTCAATTCGTGCGGTACCCACTTTTCGAGTTTTTAAATTTTTCCGATTTGGCGCAAGTGGATAAGTATCGTTTTGTCACTTACGCGGAAGGCTGCTGCTAATTCAGAAGTGGTTTGAGATGGATCCGCTTCCACTATCGCCTTCAATTCTTCGTTATTCACTTGAGTATCAGGTCGTCCACGAGGCTCATTGTGTAAATCGAAATTTCCAGAACGGAAACGTTGAAACCAAAAACGCACCGTTCGTTCGTTAGCGGTGCCTGGTCCATACACGTCGTTAATTCTTCGAGTCGTTTCTGCAGCACTGGTGCCACGGTGGAACTCGTATTCGTAAATACCGCGAATTTTCAATTTGTCCATAGTTTTTGTTATAGCAATGTTGAAACTCAAACAAATGATGTTAAAACAAATGAAATACGAATTTTAAAACAATATTTCTCTGGCTTTATTTCGAAATAAATTTGAATTTGGAATTCCTAATGAAACGCAAGATATTTGATTTTAAAGTTGCCAGTATTGAAAATCGGCAATTTCATATGTAAGGACCTAATATTATATGATATGATATAAATAAACATGTGTACTGAGAGCAGAAATAAGTAAATAGGTACAATACTGTAAAATTAATTATACAGGATTACTGGTAAGTCGACTACATCCTTAGATTATGATCTATGACTACATCCGTTGCGAGGCAACGAGGTCTATGTACTTATCATGTCAATGTTGCCAAAAAAATCGTTTTAGTTTTTTTTCAGTAAAATCCACTTTGACGAAGTTTTTGGGCTGTAATTTTTTTTTATCACAATGATTTAGATGATTTTAAAAACCCCAAATTATCTGGGCATCAAAACTACGAACTACGATAGAACGGATGTTATAATAAATAATATACCAATATTCAAAGATAATTTTGATGACTTGCAATTTAAGACCCGTCTTTCTTTAAAAAAAAATATGTAATGTATGTTGTGTGTGATACTACTTAAGGCCGTATCTGAATTTTCCGGGGTCCATTGCTGCCCCCATTTAAAATAAACCATTTCAAAGAAAACGGAAACATTATTTAAAATTTTGCTACTACCAAGTCCTAGATAACCCTTCAAAGTATTTTATGAACTACTGTTTACAGTTTATAATGAGAACGTTAAGCTTTACTACGCACATTTGCTAAAAGTGGCCGTTTTTCGCAAATGTGCGTTTACTACGGACATTTGCGAAAAACGGCTTGAAAAGAGAGCTTGAAATGATTTATTTTAAATGGGGGCAGCACTGGACCTCGGAAAATTCAGGTACGGCCTTAATTGTGCAAATTATAAGAAAAACATCTCTGTTTTCTCAGCTATACAAAATGGTACCATAATCAGACAAAAAAATTAATGATTTTTAGAAAAAAAGGATGTCAATGATGTCAAATGAGGTAAAGAGAAAGAGGAAGACTCGTCGACTTACCAGTAATCCTGTGTATAGGTACTTTTAGCTACGTGGGCTTAAACGCACAAACAATACAGAACCATTCAAAATTAATTTCTACTGCCGCTGTGATATTTCTACATGAAATCAAGAACTTATAACATACTTAGGTTATATTTTTTTACCTGTAGCCTTCGTGCCACTCAAAGTTATCCATGATGGTCCACACCGTGTACCTCGTGACGTTCACAGCATCCTCCTTGATTGATAGCAGAATCTAAAGACAAATATATTTTCACTAATTTACTAAATAAAATAAATAATAAATATGAAAAAAATAACCGTGTGGTTCCCGGCACAGTAGAATAGGACCACTCCACGTCTTCTCGTGGATGTCGTAGAAGGCGACTTAGGAAACACAAGCTGAACAAAGCTTATAAACATCAGTGAGACTTCTCCAACCCGTCTGGCCAGCGTTGAGAGTGTAGGCCAAATCTCTGACTGCTCTGGCTAATATATGACTCTGGTAGTACAGAGAGGGTCGTGCTCCTGCAGTGGAGACTAAAAAGACCTGATGATGATGATGCTCCAGGTTTTCAATAAGCTGGCAGCGTCTGATGCCCAGCGTATTCTCCAACAAAATCTCCGATGATGGTAAGCGATACTACAACGCTTTGATAGACGAACTCCTTAGAAATGGCATAGAACCTCTGGTCACTATCTACCATTGGGAGCTGCCGCAGTCCATACAGGATCTTGGTATGTCATATTCATCTAGCAATACTTGCTTCAGGTGACGGACCTGATTGTAAATCACAGGCAATATACCTGTTCCAAATGGTCATGCAAGTATTGGACCCTCTTGTCGTCTTGCAAGTATCGGTCTGCATTCCCTGCGAATCCATTCTCGGTGATGATGAACTCCATGTCTCCGTATGTCTTCTTCAGGTAGTAGAGGAGCTTACGCAGGCCTTCGGGGTGAATCTGTAAATGAGGACTATTCATCATCCATCATCATCCGAGCGTATTCTTGGTTGCATCCTTAGCTGTTACGCTTCAGAGCCCGGGGTCCGCTACCTACCCTAGGTGATTCGACAAGTTTACTGGTTTTTACACAGAGCGACTGCCGTCTGACCTCCACAACCCAAAGGGTAGACCAGAACCAATCCTAGGATAGCTTTAAACAAACGCTTGATGGCGTTCGAGACTCACAGCTTTACGAGCCCTCAGAAGTATGGAATCATCTTTCTTTTCGGATAATCAGGTGCATAAACTTGTATTATGGGATATTAACTCAACGGTACTACCTATATAACAAGCTTTTTTTAAAATAAATAGATATACAACGTGGAAGGGCAGAGGTACCCGTAATAAATCGAACCACGGTGGCTACTAGATCACTAAAATATAATGAAATTAAAATACCTAACAGTCGAAAGAACAAAACAAATTTTGACATTCCCATACAAATTGCCTGGGCAGCTGCACACTTTTGTACGGAAAGGTGATTTTTTTTTGTTATTTGGCTGTTATTTTAATTTCATTATAATTAAATGATCTAGTATAGACCGTGGTTCGATTTATTGCGGGTATGTCCCTTCCACTTTCTATACATAAACACTGAAGACCAAGGACAATTTGAAAGGCTATTTTCCAATCAGCCCTGACTAGGGATCGAACCTAGAAACTTCGGAGTGGCGAACTGGAGTGCGCAACAACCACTACGCAACGGAGTCGTCATATTACTATTGATTTGTACGTAGTATTTTATTACTCTGTGCTATTGATACAAAAAAGTTTTAATTGAACATAGGTTTTAATTTCTTGACAATTATTTCCTCCCTAAATGGCTAACCTACTAACTTTACTATACGCGCGGCCGTTGCCCCCCTGCCCTCCCGCCGCCGCCCGCCACGAGCCCGGTAGTGAGCGTTGACATTCAAATGGGAGATTTTTGGTACACATTTGTCGGCTGATATCTTCGGTTTTTATTATGAAACAAGAATCATATATCAGTATTTTTTCCTTACGCTCTGTATGTATGTACTAACTCTGAAAAAAGAACAACAGCTTTCTGACCAACTCGGGTCTACATCCAGGATCATGTCCAGGTCCGGCACTCCTGTCACGGGATAGATTCCCACCTTCTCCCCCTCCCGAGCCTTCCTCACTACTCTGCTACTGTAGTAGTTGATCGCGTAAAAGTCGAATGTACCTGGAATAGAAGCGGAATACCTACTTATCATCATCATCCGAGCTCATTCCCGGTTGCATCCTTATCGGTAACGCTTCAGAGCCCGGGGTCCGCTACCTACCCTAGGTGATTGACGAGGTTGCTGGTTTTACACAGAGCGACTGCCGTCTGACCTCCGCAACCCAAAGGGTTGGCCAGAACCAAAGATAATATAATTACTAACGTAAGCCAGAACCCATCCTGGGATAGGTTTAAACAATCGCTAGATGGCGTTCGGGATCCACAGCTACACGTGCCTTCCGAATCACGGAATTATCTTGCATTTCTGGATCAGGTGATTCAAGCCTGCTATTCCTAACTAGACTGGAAACAACTTTTCACAAAGTATGCTTCTCAGTGGGATTTGAACCCACGACCTCTAGATCGATGTAGGTACAGCATGCGGGGAATATCCGCAGACGGTGGCGTAACGACCACTGTATCGACTTTTGGCTTTAATTGGTCGTTACCCCGCATACTGTATATGGACTTAGTTATCGACCAATAAAAATGAGCCATTAGCTATACCTCTTATGAACTCAATTTCCTCGTGACTATACGCTGGAAGTCTCGATTGCTTGTAGCCCTCTCTCTTGCTCCTTTCAGCTAAAATCTCCTCGATCACCAGTGGCCAGCCTCCCTTCTTGCTGTAAATGGGGTGGGAGTATATACCAATCTGGAATATGTGTAAAACGTCATCACTCTATTTTGTTTGAGAAAATTCTGCAATGCTTTTGACGCGACAACGTCTTATAAATTGGTTAGCCGGGTGACACTTCAAGAAACTGCGTTACGCTCCGCTCACGTTATGCGCTCACAATGAGAGCGAGTGAGAGGCACGCGTCCCTTCCACTCGGGCATGGTTAGCCCGCCTAAGAGCGAGAGAGACAGACATAAAAAGACTTGTCACGTAAAACTTTCGCCCGTATACCGACTTTACAGGCAACCAATTTTTTTGTTGCCGCTAGCACTAAGCTATTATAAAATAGTTTGTGTTTTTAAATAGAGCAGAAATTAGATACGAAGAAAAGATGTCTAAAATAAAACAAGTAGTTCTGTGAGAACAGGTAGACCTCGCGTGCTCTTTATAACCATGCAATAACTTGTCCCATTTCCCATGGCTTGGCAAAGCAATTTCAGTGAAATCTGTCCATATATAACGCTTCAGCAAACTTCCCCCTCTTTTCCCCTCTCTACTCTCCCCTTTTGGAAATTTATTTGCAACGTCTTGTGCAGAATGAAGTTCTTAGTGTACCTCTCAGATTGAGATCCGTCGTTAAATAACGCTACAGCAGAGTTTTCTCCTTCCCCCCCCTATTTCTACCCAAAACGATAATCGCGATCATCTAAAAAAAAATTAAATAAATCAAGGAACATAAGTGCTAATTTTCGTCAAAATCGGTTGACACATGCGACCTGTAGGCCTGTAGGAACAGACATACGGACAAATGCATTTTTGGCCCTTCTCGAAAAGACGCTTAGCTTACTCCGTCAATAAAAACTCTTACGTGATACTGTCGAAGAATTTCAGCAGCAGCCTCATCATCATCAGTGAGCTTGCCTGAAATGTGTCATAAACAATATAAATCGTGCTTGGTTTCAGGCCATTATGAAGCCGGACAATGATTATGGCTTACTAAATAAATAATTTTCTATTTCGCCCAGCAGTCTTCTTTTCTCTCCTACTATTTCTAATACTTCCTCATTGGTTTTCCTTTCCGTCCAACTCATCTTTTCCATTATCCTCCACCGACAAGAGCCACTAAGCTATTAAATAAGAAGAAGAAGAAAGAAATAATTGGGACTCAGCGGGGAACTTGGGCTCCAACTCGATCCGAGGACTCAGCCGCCTACTCTGCGGCCCTGACTTAGCCGCTCCGGTTTCATAAGATAATCTGGTCGCTGCGGCTACTGTGTGGCCCTTATACAGGGTCAGTAATATGGCAGTACAGCAACCCAGCGCTGTCTTGCTACTGGGCTCGTGTAGACACCCAGTCCAGCGCTGACTTCCACAAGTCAGTCCAGCTGACTAGCCACCCGTTCTATTTTCGGGCTCAGTAAGTCACTCCAGTGCGACTGGCATTGTCTGGACGCGTTCGGGCAGTAGCTGCCAATTTGTTTGTAGTGTCCACGCTACCTACCGTAATTCGGCAGTAAATCAGTCAACTGACTTACTGCCGATCCTGTCTACATGTACCCAGTTACTGGGTCCGAAATTCAGAGTCACTAGGTCCAGTCACTGTCATCGTAAATACCAAGCAGAGAAATATTTAAAAGAGGAAAACGATGGGCCGAGTTCTACAAACGTAGACCCCTGATTGCTCACCGGATAGAGCCACCGGTAGAGCAATTTATTTTTTCGAAAAAAACCTATCGATATACAGGCATGTCCCTGTTTTCCTTTTTTTCATTTAATTACCTATTAAAATGATTAAAATTTTGAAGTAGCCGTAGTCGAAGCTGACCACGGGTTATCAAACCCGTGGTCAGCTTCGACTACGGCCACCATCACCATCACCGATGATGGATTACCATCAGGTGATCCATCTGCCACCACTAATCCAACTCACCATTATATTTAGACCTAAACTCTGCATCATAGATCCTGTAAGCCGTAGCATGAGCCAGCATCACGTATTTACTGCACAGATATGTCCCAATCTCAGGGCTTCGAACTCCAGGTGCCGTTATGGCGGTGTTGTAGCTGACGTCACATATGATGATTGGCTCGTTGATTGTGATCCAGCTCTTTACGCGATCTCCGAAGAGAGAGTAGACCACGCGGGCGTATTCGCCAAACCAGGTCACTATGAGGGGGTTCGTCCAGCCACCTGGTGAAGAGTAAATATTTTACAAGCTTTTATTTAATTTCACCTGACCCGTTGTCTTGTGTGTCCGTTATCAAATGTATTGCAAGCTAAATGAGACCCACTTACCATTATTTGATTAAGCTGAAACTTCACGTACTTCATGTACGTACGTAAGTTGGGTCATCATCATCATGACCAGGTCTATTTTAGTCTGCACTGCAGGAACACGAGCGCACGACCCTCTCTGTACTACCAGAGATATATTAGCCAGAGCAGTCAGCGGATTTGGCCTACACTCTCCACGCTGGCCAGACTGGTTAGAGAGGTCTCATTGATGTTTATAAGCTTTGTTTAGCTTGTATTTCACGGGAAGACTTGGAGTGGTCCTATTCTATTCTACTCTGCCGGGAACCACATGGCTAACAATGCAATATTTTGGTACCAATGACCAGATATTATAATGAAGCTGGAAGGTGGCAATGGCATTTCTGTGTTAAAACAACATAACCATACCGAGTAGGAACCTACTCTCTCTCATTTTTTTAATTTTTTTTATTTAATTTATTGCACTATAAAATTAATGTACAATAGGTATAATCTTAACGCATCTCAGCGTATTCCCAGCTGTGAAGCTGTGAATGCTGTGAAGCTTGGGGTCCGCTAAAAATGTTCGACGATTATACCTATTGTTGGTTTGGTTTTATTTTACGACCGGCCGCCCGCCTGACGTCAACCCTCCTTGAAAATGCTATTGTTGCACGGGCTTTTAGCGCATTTTTTTTTGTCACCTTGTACGACATCCAAAGGAAAAGATGGAGTATGGTCCTATTCTATTCCGGAACCACACGGGTGCCATGAAAATGTAGTAACTATGAACGATTTGCCTGTGATTTTACAATCAGGTCGTAAAATCACAGGTCGCCTGACGTCACCTGAAGCAAGTATTGCTAGATGAATATGACATACCAAGATCCTGTATGGACTGCGGCAGCTCCCAATGGTAGATAGTGACCAGAGGTTCTATGCCATTCCTAAGGAGTTCGTCTATCAACGCGTTGTAATACCGCTTGCCATCCTCGGAGATTTTGTTGGAGAATCCGCTGGGCATGAGACGCGGCCAGCTTATTGAAAACCTGGAGTTTACATCATCATCATCAGGTCGTTTTTAGTCTCCACTGCAGGAGCACGTCCCTCTCTGTACTGCCAGAGCGATATATTAGCCACAGCAGTCAGAGGGTTTGGCATACACTCTCCACGCTGGCCAGACGGGTTGGAGAGGTCTCATTGATGTTTATAAGCTTTGTTTAGCTTGTGTTTCCTAAGTCGCCTTCTACGACATCCACGGGAAGACTTGGAGTGGTCCTATTCTACTCCGCCGGGAACCACACGGCTACGGCACAGAGTTTACATAAGACTATTAATTGATTTATCATTCATCATCATTATAAGGAACATTCAGTACATGTATGATACTGAACAACATTCCCCAAGGAACATACAACGTGGAAGGGACATATCCGTAATAAATCGAATCACGGGCTATACTAGATCATTAGTATAAAGAAATTAAAATAACAGCCGAAAAACAAAAAGAAATCGGCATTTCCATACAAAAGTGTGCAACCGATTGTATGGGAATGTCGAATTTTTTTTTTGATTTTTGACTGTGATTTTAATTTCATTATATTTTAGTGATCTAGTACCTAGCCCGTGGTTCGATTTATTACGGGTATGTCCCTTCCACTTTGTACGTCGAATATGAAAAAAAAAATGTTTGCTTTCATTACAAGCTCAGATCAGCTGATCGGCAATTTCTATGGGAGGTCTAAAAGTATTTTTCATATATTAAAGCAGCACAGCTGAGGATGCAGCCGGCATCGTGCTAGCATGAAGAAGTGACAATGAAAGACTTAACTGAAATGTCGTCGTCATCGTCATCATCAACAGGTCTTTTTTAGTCTCCACTGCAGGAGCACGACCCTCTCTGTACTACCAGAGCCATATATTAGCCAGAGCAGTCAGAGGATTTGGCCTACACACACTCTCCACGCTGGCCAGACAGGTTGGAACTGAAATGTAATTTAATAGATTCTACCTTGATTACAACCTTCTTGGTGTAATGGTCAACACGCTAGTCTGCCAATCCGAAAGTTCTGAGTTCGATCCCCAGCCAGGACAAGTTGGAAAATGGCCTTTTTCAAATAGTCCTGGCTCTTGGGTGTGTATCTATATATACATTTATGTTTTTATTATAAAATATAGTTTCGTTGAGTTTTTCAACTTCCTTTGGGGCTAGCTCAATCAATGTGAATTGTCCCTATTTATTTATTTTTATTTTATTTACCTTGAAATTTACCTTACCTGTAAAACTGAAGCCCCATTTCCTTGGCCATCTCTACGTCTCTCTTGTACAAGTGGAAGGAGTCACACGCCACGTCCCCCACATCTCCATTCCTGATGCTGCCGTGTCTGTGCACGAATGTGTCCCAAGTACTTAGGCCTTTGTCTGAAAAGTCGATACAGCACTCCTTTATCCCACGGGTGATTGATTTGATTCAATTCAATTTATTTAATCCCAAAAACTTAAATCTATTTTACAAATTTAGTTTATTTTAGCAAACTGCCAAGCAGTTTATCGGCATAGATACAGTCCATGATACTGAACAACTTTTCCCAAGAAACAGATATCTTTTATGAAAAATAATTTTTGGGCTCCCATACAAGTTGACCGATCAGCTGATCCGAGTATGTATGGAAAGTCAAAAAATATTTTTCATATTTCGATATATGTTCCCTGGGAAAAGTTGTTCAGTATTATGGACTGAAGTCATCCTTCAAATAGTTTTAGTATATATTGTTAGACGTTATATGTATAATATCCAACTGATAACAACTTTCAACCACAAAAGAATTTCCTAAATGTGCAGGCATTTTCGATTAATAAGGAACGAACATACATACAAAATAATGGTTCCGAAGAATTGAGAACCTTCTCCTTTTTAGAGTTCCGTACCCAAAGGATGCAAACGGGACCCTATTACTGAGACTCGCTGTCTGTCTGCCTGTCTGTCACATCACAGGGTTCTATCTCTTGAAACGTAATAGCTAGACACTTGAAATTTTCACCAATTATGTTTTACTGTGGCCGCTATAACAACAAATACTTAAAATAAAAACAGTAAAAAATTTAAGGGGGTCGTCACGTCATACAAAAAACGTGTTAAAAACATTAACTAGATGCTTGAAATTTTCACAGATTATGTATAACTATGGCCGCTATAAAAACAAAAACGATTATTAAGATAAAGTCAAAAATTAAAGGGGGGCCGTTCAAGAAACATTTTTTTTAACGTTTTTAACTCGATCTTTATAATGGCATTAACTAGATACTTAAAATTTTCATCAATTATGTATTACGATGTTTGATATAACAAAAAATACTAAAAATAAGATAAAGTAAAAAATTGAAGGGGGTCGTCAAACAAAAAACGTGTTTTTTCAGCGTTTTTAACAAGATCTTTATAAAGGCATTAACTAGATGCTTGAAATTTTCACGGATTGTGTATAACTATGGCCGCTATAACAAAATATACTAAAAATAAGATAAAGTAAAAAATTGAAGGGGGTCGTCAAACAAAAAACGTGTTTTTTCAGCGTTTTTAACAAGATCTTTATAAAGGCATTAACTAGATGCTTGAAATTTTCACGGATTGTGTATAACTATGGCCGCTATAACAAAATATACTAAAAATAAGATAAAGTTAAAAATTGAAGGGGGTCGCCATACAAAAAACGTGTTTTTTCAGCGTTTTTAACAAGATCTTTATAATGGCTAATAAAAATATAATGATTTTCGTTTATGTAAGCGTCCGATCTGGTGTCAGATTTTGCAAGCTGGCTAAAAGCATCTGGCGACTGCCATCTAACGGAGACTGGGACCATCACCTTAGTGTGTCGTCAGAAGCTAAATCAAGTTCTGGTCACCACATATTCGACTACGGGATTGCTTTTCGCCGTTTCTTCTCAGCAGTCGTTACGAAACGGTAGTAGCGGTAGCTTTTTTTAAAATGGTATTATAAATAAGATTATAAAATATAAACGTAATGTACACTAAAATCATTGACGTGTAAAATTGCCTGCAAAGGCCTAATTTACTGAATTACCTATTTGATTATGATGAAAATCTTCAATTTCGACGAAGATTTCTTAGGGGTCCGTACAAAAATGAAAAACGGAACCTTATATAACGGAACTCATGCGTCTGTCTGTCTGTCCGTCTATCACTCTACTGATCAAATCAGGTGAAATTTGGTAGGATGGTGTAATCCTACGACCCAAACACAGGTGTGCAAAGTAAAAATTTTTTTTAAAATAAGGGTAATTTTCGGGGGCAAATTAGGAAATTTTAAAAAATATTTTCGCAAACCTTACTATGTCATATCATGTATTAAATAAAAAGGCTCGTTACGAGGATCTCAAATATATCTATATTTTGTTAATAAAATATCGAAAATGGACCATTCGCCCCATGATCTCCGAAACTACCGAGCCTAAAATTTTGAAAAATAAATACAAAATATGGCCTATATAAATTGCTTGTAGAATACAGGAAAACCAATGAGAAGTACGGAATAATCTTCAGGCGAGTTTAACTCGCACTTGACCAGTTTTTTTTAATATACATTATTCAAAGTGCTGTGATCTGCTGACTCACCACTGACATTCCAAGCGCCTTCCACCTGGTACGACGATGAAGCGGCCCCGAACGTGAACCCTGGAGGGAACTTCAGCTGGTCTGCCGTCACGAGTCCTGCCGAAACACTACTTTGCTATTAAGCCTGGTTTTAGCTTGGTTTACATTTTGACAAGTGGCAAGTGACAAGTAAACACTGACAAGTGACAAGTGATGTTCACACGTCTGGCAAGTGGATTTGCAGTAAGCTCATTAAGATGCGGGGACAGCGAGGTGGCGCGGGGTAGAGCTACTGAGGAGGTGGGCGAGCACGGAGGAAATGAGGTAGCGCGGGGCAGAGCAACTTGTCAAATAATAGAACAGGATGCTATTTACTTGTCACTTGTCAGTGCCTGTTCACACGCAGAATCACTCGTCACTTGCCATTTGTCAAAATGTAAACCAGGTTTTCTTCAGAGGATACGGGGCCTAAGGGTATGCGTAACCCCAGCAAAATGTTGCGCCTTAGAGAAATGAGAGTATTAAAGATTAATGGTTCATAGTAAGCCTTAATGTAAACAACTATAGCAAATTCGGTTTAAACAAACGCTAGATGGCGTTCGGGACCCACAGCTTTAGGTGCTTTCCGTAACACGGAATCTTTTCAAAAATCCGTAAATGTTATCTAAGTATAGGTAATAATATTACAGAAAAAGGTTTGATTATTTGTGTGTTTGTTTGTAATGGATAAACTCAAAAACTACATACTGATCCGATTTTAAAATTCTCCACCTTATATAACGTGTAACAAAAGGGGGTAGGTATCAACCCGAAAGGGAGTTAACGTACTAACCAATGTGAACAACTTTTACTATGGGGCCATCCCTGAAATCACAAAAAAACAATCTGCAGCTCCATACATTTTGGCACGGTAGGTACCTATTTAATTTTGTATGGAGCTGCAGACTTTTTTTCGCGATTTCGGGGATGGTCCCATAGTAAAAGTTGTTCACATTGGTTAGTACGTTAACTCACTTTCGGGTTGACACCCCCTTCTTGTTACACGTTGTAGAAAGCTACATTATCTTATCAGTCAGCTAATACCTATATGTATATTATATCTTTCCAAACGCCGTTATCTTTCGAAACAGATTATTGAGATTATGGACTACATAACTACATACTAAAAATCACTTTTTTACTTCTGTTTAGTTCCTCATCTCTTTCCCCTACTATTTCTGTTTACATCATTGTGACATTTATTTATTTGTATGTATGTAATAAATTATTTATGCTATGTATATATATATAGGTATGAAGATATATATATATATATATTCATTTATTTATATAAATATATCTTTTTTTGTATAATGTTATATATTTTGTATAAGTATTTTAATATCTATTAGTTATTTATAATTTATATTTTAAATTTAACTGCGCCACCTGTTATCTTACTCATATACTTCGCACTCCTTCTCTTTATGGTTGCCTGTAAGAGATTGCTTCGGCGATAAGGCAGCCTCTTGTACCTTATTTATTTATAAGTTCCGTAAACTTTGTAATTTTTTATTGTTTTTATTTGGTGCAATAAAGATTTTTGTATTGTATTGTATTGTATAACATACCTATGGGCCTGTGGCGGATGCAATTACAGTACTTACATTAAATGTTTAACTTATAATATGTAGACACCTATTTATGTCTCAGACATTTCATAAATTATTGCAACAATATCTGCTAATATAGGTATAAAAGACGCGTACAAACTTAGTCACGACACGATTGTCACGATGCGGGAGGCACAAAACCGATACAAGGCATACATATAGCTACTTAGTTAAATTTCATGGATATGAACCTACCAGAAGAAGTGGTCACTGCGCCTTCCATAAATGCATTTGAAAATAGACTCGACAAGTGGACAAATAAAGTGTCGGTAATAAATATATGAACTGTGAAAAGACTTTATAGACTCTCAGCACTGTGTGAAATAGACATAGCAGCTCTTAGCTGCTGGTCTATAAAAGATAAAATAAAATAAATACCTATTCCCGATTACGCCAGAAGAAGGGTTATATTTTTCCAGTGTATTTATGTACCTACATGTAAGTATATTTAATTGGCACGCTTTTTTTGAGAGGTGTCATTAGATTCGTCGAGTGACACTGTAAGTAATTACTTATGAAAACAAGTACATAATTACACCAATTTTTTTAAACAAGCTTACCTACGTAAGTATGTGAAGTTTCAGGTCAATCGAATAATGGGACGTGGGTCTAATTTAGCTTGCAAGATTTGATTACGGACACACAGCCAACGGGACTGGTGAAACTAATGAAATAAAAGCTTGTAAAATACAAGTTATTCAAATTCTACAAATAACTACATATACTCGTACCTAATTTAATATTACATTAACTAGTAATTACTAATTACTAGTCAATGATAATAAATAAATAAATTATACTTTATTTTCCTCCACAAAGTTATAGGTATGAGAACATTATTCAAAACAAAATCACACACTCCTGTTTCTGTTTCTTGTAAATCCTATCTTTTCGGAGGACGCCGTCTGGTGCCTGTATTAGGTAAAATAGCTGTTCGCCAGGTCCCCACTAACACAGAATACACGAAAATAAACATAAAAAATTCAATTTGGATAAAAAACCCACCTCCAAATCAGCACAAGCGCCTGCAACGTCGCCATTTAGAAGAGTGACTGTCACGTGACTGTTTTGAAAATGAACCAAAATACCAAAAGAAAATATACTTAAGTAAAAAAATACCAAAATTATAAAGTGCAGTGTTGAAATAACAACCTACTTAGATTAAATATTAAAAAAAAAAGAGTTCGACTGTAGGGATCTCGTAAATGGCTAAAACACGCTAGCATATGGACTTTTATAGTGCTTCTATATATAGTGCCCTTCATAGTGCCGTATTGAGCAAGCGCGGGGCTCATAGCTAATAATATCGAGGTGCCCCTGATCTGATATGGAGAGCTTGGTGGCCCAATGGGAGCATAACTAACACTTTCATATTCTATACAATGAGATTGGTGACGATCTTCATCATCATCATC
Organism: Acrobasis repandana; assembly: GCA_963576875.1. NCBI lineage: Eukaryota > Metazoa > Arthropoda > Insecta > Lepidoptera > Pyralidae > Acrobasis > Acrobasis repandana. The sequence continues at coordinate 11,376,449 of OY756238.1, forward strand.
TAGGTCTATTTTAGTCTCCACAGCAGGAGCACGACCCTCTCTGTACTACACAACCATACTTCGTCAAAGTAGCCAGAGTATTTGGCCTACACTCTCCACGCTGGCCAGACGGGTTGGAGAGGTCTCATTGATGTTTATAAGCTTGTGTTTACTAAGGGTTGGATCTTATCTATCAGCACCGAACAACACTTTCTTGCGTGAGAAAGCGACGGAACGCTGCAACACGGCCGGTGCTGAAACGTTCCGTCGCTCTCTCTCGCTGTAGAAAATGACGCTTCTGAGCGACAGAAAAGTGCTGTTCCGCTGATAGATGAGATCCAACCCTAAGTCGCCTTCTAAGACATCCACGGGAAGACTTGAAGTCATCATTTCAGCCGCATAACGTCCACTGCTGGACATATGCCTCTCCCAGGGATTTCCAAAATGACCGATCTAGTGCGGCCTGCGTCCAGCGCTTTAAAGTGATCATACTTGAAGACTTGAAGTGATCCTATTCTACTCTGCCGTAAACCACACGGCGTGATGATGACAGTGACATAAAATATGTCGAACTTCCTCCATGCTTCCGAAGGCACGTTAAGCCGTTGTTGGTCCGGCTGTCATCATTAGATAGCAGTCGTCAAACTACGTATCTGCATTTAGACAGCTTAAAGCTGACAACAGTATTGGCTATTTACAAAAAACAAAAAACAAAAAAAAAATTACGCTCTGGAGGTGGGCAAGTTTGGGATGCTCAGGGCCCCTTTTTGCGCGGTGCCCATAGTAAATGCTACTCTTGCTACGTGGTTAATCCGGCACTGCTTCTATATGGTCGGGGAGATATGGGGGTCCAAACACCCCCGCAATAAACACACTTTGCAGTTAAACATGATGCCAACTCCCGAGAGGAGGTTCTCTAGCTCCTCAGTAGGACTATAACCGTCTCACGGTTATAGTACGAAGTACCTACTAGTATCCTATTCTGTGGTTATAGTACTACTGAGGAACACCATATCTCAGGATCAGCAAACACTGAAGGATTACTGTCTGATAATTATAATAAACCGGGCAAGTGCGAGTCAGACTCGTACATGAAGGGTTCCGTACGTCCGTACAATTTTTTAAAACGCTGAAAAAACCACGTTTCTTGTATGACGAACCCAACGAACCTTTAAATTTTTATCTTTAGTATTTGTTGTTATAGCGGCCACAATAATACATAATCGGCAAAAATTTCAAGGGTCTAGCTATTAGAGCGGTTGTGCATTGCTCCGAATCCGAATCATATTCAAATCAAATCCGAATCTGACTCAAATTGGCCTTCCTAGTGATTGTATGGATGCTTGAAACTTAGTCGTAAACGGTTCAAATCCGATTCGTATTCAAACCAAGAATTCTCACTTCGGGTCGTTTTTATTTCGGATCAAAACCGACTCGAATTGGCCGCCGTAGAAATTGTACGTACGGCTGTGCACCCACTCGAATTCGATTCATATTCGAACTTCGGGTGAGGTACGGGGAGGGAAGCACACGTTGCACGCCCCGCCCACTGTCCCGTCTCGCCCGATAGTGTTGCGCGAAAATATAGAAATTAATGTATAATATCGACAGTGTTATTGATAATGTTTCTGCTATTGCTATAACAATCGATACTATTTATAGTTCTTCTTTGCTGGTCTGGGAGAAAAGAAAAAACCTAGAATGTACCAGCTGCTTCTCTTCCCGTCCCGTAGATCGTAAAAGCCGATTGAGGGAATGGGCGAGAATCTGAATCATATGAATAGGCGATGCGGTTAGCAACCCATCACTATTATGATTTCCCTTTTCCACCTTCATGCCCACCATTACGCTAAAAGTGGTCTGGGCTTTACCGCCCTTGGCTCTGTCTACCCCGTTAGGGATAAAGATGTGATAGTGTATCTGTGTACTATTGATAGTTTGATATTATAGATAATTAATGACCTTTATTTAAGTAGGTAATATTGGTTAGAGGGCGTCCATAAATTACGTGAGGTGTTTTTTTTAATTTTCTGTCCCTCCCTCCCCCCCAGGTGAGATGTCGTGAGATTTTATTCAACCCCCTCCCCCATACCCCAATCTCACGTGAGATTTTTCAAAATGTGGGTTTCTTACGTAAACGCGTTGGATTGTTATTGTAAAAAGAAAAAAAAAATGCTTCGTGCTTTTATTTACGACTAGTTAAGACTAGTAATCAATATTACAGAGAGTTTAATTATAAGTTTAATAAAAATTTAACAATAGACAGGCGGGCCACACTGTACCGTAAATTCAGATTAAATTGAGCTATTTGGTATAAAACAAATATGGTGGTTTGACCAGTCAGTAGATGTATAACGTCAAAGTATGAATTAAATTATTTTCTTTCGAACGAATAAGTGAATGATCTTAATCGTATTACGATTACGCTTAAGAATGTACAATCTGGATTAAATGGACCAAAATAGTATATATTTTTTTTGTTTCAATCAGTAAAAAATTTACGTGATATTTGCCGAGACCCCCCCCCCCCCTTTTCTCCAACGTAAGAATAGATGAGATTTGACTCGACCCCCTCCCCCCTTAAACATCTCACGTAATTTATAGACGCCCCCTTACGAACACCGGCCGTTGTCACTAGAGATGGTCATATACCCGGGTATGTAAACCCACGCTTGGATATATACCCGATATGCACCGGGTAAATACCCGTATCTACCCGTTTGGTGGGTAGATTGAAATATTTATTAATAATCGGGCAAGTGCGAGTCGGACTCGTACATGAAGGGTTCCGTACCACCGTACAATGTTTTAAAACGATGAAGAAACACGTTTCTTCTATGACGACCCCCTTTACTAGGAAGTGGCGTAAACTTAGCTGTAAGTAACGATTTGACGTCAACATTTGTGCAAAACAAAACAAAGTGACTATTATTAAGAGATATTATAAATATCCTATGATAATAAAGATATTTTTATTTTTAATTTTTTTTTAATTTTGAATTTTGAACTTTATTTTATTTTTAGTATTTGTTGTTATAGCGGCCACAGTGATACATAATCCGTGAAAATTTCAAGTGTCTAGCTATTACGGTTTAAGAGATAGAGCCCTGTGACAGACGGACAGACAGACGGACAGACGGACAGACAGCGGAGTCACAGTAATAGGGTCCCGTTTGCACCCTTTGGGTACGGAACCCAAATAAATTAGTGTGAGTCCTCTAATTATCTGTAATTAATATATCTCAAATAGCCATAACTAAATTAGCCATATTAAATATACAGATATAATCTCATTTGATGTCTATTTGCATATTTTAAAATATAACTAGGTTAAAAATATATTTGCCAGTAAAAAATGTAAACTTAGACATGTCAATTCGTATGTTCCCATACAACTAGGTAGATTGGGGTAAATACCCGACATACTAATTTGTGGGAAATGTTATAAAAAGTTGATGGGGGATTGAAAAACTCGTCAATACGAATATCTTTTGTTCCGGGACGAACCTCGAAATCAGTAGTTATGGCCTTCAAATAAGCAGTCAAAAATAATTCTCTCTATGTTTTGCATGAGGGGTGTCCATATGTTGACATCGCGTTTGATGTCTGATTGCCTAGTTTAACATATAATTAGGTCTACCAACATTTTCCAGCAAAAAATGTAAACTGAGACGTGTCAATTCGTATGTTTCCATACAACGGTTGGGGTAAATAAATAATAAGTATAAAAATAGTGCCAGCAACTGACGGCGGTTAAATGCAGGCAGGACACATAGTGAATGCGGCCTCTCTAATCAAAGTCTGGCGGTGCACTAACGAAATCGGTGGCCTCGAAATTCACGAATTCGATTCGGATTCGGCTGCAGTGTACAGACGCTACTCAAGAATTTTCCGTCCGAATTTTTCTCGTTTTGGATTTGATTTGAATATGATTCGGGTTCGGAGCAATGCACAAGCGTCCTTACGGTTCAAGAAATAGAGCCTTGAGACAGATGGACAGACATACAGACAGACGGACAGACAGCGAAGACTTAATAATAGGGTCCCGTTGGCACCCTTTGGGTACGGATCCCTAAAACAGGCCTGGGTACACCTATGAGTATGAGCACCTATTGCAGAATAGAAGCAGATTGATCTTTTAATAAAAGTCCGATATCAAGATCATTATTTGTAGGTAGTAGGTACTTACATTGCTGCAATATTGACACAGAATTCATTAAGAGTACAAACAGAATGGAATCTCACAGCGTCTCCCGCAATTTGGCGTCCCCACACCTCTCCCCCGTTCTATGTGCCCCTTATTGCGCTCTTGAACAGGGTTGGTTGCTAGCCGCGCGCAATTCGTGACGTGTCTTGAGAACTGTCAACCAATAGTAACTATCATGGTAAGAAGATGCGCATATAATAATTGCTTATCCACCGAATACAATAAAGGACGTATATTTCATAGATTTTTGCGGGTTATAGTGCTATAATGCCATTGTTGACAAAGACAAGCCATGCGTGCGTGCGTGATAAACATTTGTTTATTTTTATTTTATTATTGAATTTAATCATATTTACCGTATCGTTTTGCGCCGAATATGCAAATTACTATATTACAAGAGTGTATTTAGTGCGTTACATTATAAATGACTCAATAATAATCAGTAAAGTAAACTAATGGTAAAAAGGATATGGCCAATGGACATACCTAATAACCTAAAAAAATATTTGTAAAGTGATATTATGTACTTCGCTGTTTATGACTTTTCTGTAACATTTAATACATATAAAACAGAATATTTTTTACGTCATAGTGTTCGCAAATCTCCCGGTATGGAAAGATATAATCGTAAATATGTCGAACTCGTTAGTAGGTAAGAATTAAATTAATTCTGCGGTGCTACCCTGAGTATAAAACTCACACATTGACGTGTGTACAGATTTATTGTTTCGTTAATAGTAGTAGTAGTATATATGTTACTCTGACTCTAGGAAGTGTCATACCTGTGATATTGATGCAGATGTCCAATCTGGTAAGTACATTGTATTGTTTTTTTTTAGACCATGGACGAGACAAAATGCAGAATGGAAAAATGGATACAAAAGTCCGCAATCAAAAAAATCCTTTGCTAGTACATGCTGCAATGTTGATACAGATGTGTACCAAATAAAAAATACATATTTAATATTTCAAAACTAAAAACCGACTTCAACTCCAGTGTACTTAGAAGACATATTTTTTCCAGTTCTTTGGGTTTAAAAACCAAAGAACCCAACCGATCTTGATAAAATTTCTATGGGACCACCTGACAAGTACTTATACCCTTTCGAACAAAAATAATTTTTCAAATCGGTCCAGGCGTCTTCGGAGTAATCAGGGAACATACATAAAAAAACAAGATTCCACGGAATTGATAACCTTCTCCTTTTTTTGAAAGTCGGTTAAAAATACTATAAAGTGATTAGTTCGCGCCTAGATTACCTCTCCAACCCGTCTGGCCAGCGTGGAGTGGAGAGTGTAGGCCAAATCCTCTGACTGCAATAGCCAAGTATGGCACTGGCACTACAGAGAGGGTCTTGCTTCTGCAGTGGAGACTAGAAAGAATCTAGTGGACCTGATGATGATAAGTTCGCGCTGAACTGTAAACTCGCGACTTAAGAAAACCATGATCCAGCCAGACCCTATTTTTAAGACCAATTTAAGGATATCATAGAAGATACAAGTGGACAGATGTACTTATATACATAGCGGCGAACCACATAACCCTTCTTTAAGCTTCACCGGAGTCAGGTAAAAATGCGCGCCACGTCTCGTCGCGTGTCGGTCTGATGAAGTAACCTGAACTGACCCTTACCGCGTTCCTAGCGGCATCAAGTATTCAATTCAATTCAATTCAATTCAAAAAAAAATTCAAAATATCTTTATTATCATAGGATATTTATAATATCTCTTAATAATAGTCACTTTGTTTTGTTTTGCACAAATGTTGACGTCAAATCGTTACTTAAAGCTAAGGTTACGCCGCTTCCTAGGCGCAAGTGCAGAAGAAGCGGCAACAAACTGCACTGCACGTTTTCTCCAAAGACGTCAACTAACAAACTAAAAACTTAAAATTAGTTATATGGATGGACTGAGATTACATTGTTTGTTATGTCATAATTAAATTGAATTATAAGAATTACGAAATTTAAAATAATGTCAATTTGTAAATTTAGTATGTACCAATGTACCTAAATTATGACATGTCTAAGTATACAAACCTTTAAGAGGGACCCGCGCCAAGCTCAAGCCAGACCTTTTTGTCTTTAAGATAGTCATCGGTCCTATAATAAGCCTTCTCACAAAGTACTTTCTTTACATAAGCTTTGAATTTTCTGTCTGGCATATCAAGGACCGATTCTAACAATTTATTATAAAAAAGTATACACTTCCCCATAAAAGACTTACTGACTGTATTCAGCCTGTAATACGGGCTAACTAAGTCATTCTTGTTACGTAAATATCTATCTGTAAAATCACTTACTTTATTGAACATGGAAATATTTTTCCTTACATACATTATATTTTCAAATATGAATTGTGATGCAAAAGTAAGTATACCTATTTCCTTGAATAATTCCCTCAGTGAGTCTCTCGATCCTAAACCGTAAATAGCACGAATTGCTCTTTTTTGTAAAAGAAAAATAGTCTGAATGTCGGCTGCACTCCCCCATAGAAGTATCCCGTAAGACATTAGACTGTGAAAGTAACTAAAGTACACTTGTCTAGCAGTTGCTACATCTGTCAATTGTCTTATTCTCCTAACAGCGTAAGCCTCAGAGCTAAGCCTATTAGAAAGTTTAGTTATATGAGCGCCCCATTGAAGTTTCGAATCAATTGTGATTCCTAAAAAGGTAGTACTTTCAACCAGATCGAGTTTCTGACCATTAATTAGTATGTCAACGCAGGCTTGATTCACATTAGGAAGAGAGAATCGAATGCATTGGGTCTTGTTCGCATTTAACATGAGGTTATTGGCCGAAAACCAATCAGAGATTAAAGATAAGGTGCTGTTCACCGCGCTAGCATCACTGTTATGTCGATCTATTTTAAATATTAGCGAGGTGTCATCAGCAAACAGCACCATGTCAGCCTCTTTCTCAACCATGTAAGGCAAGTCATTGACATAAACTAAGAAAAGGAACGGTCCTAGAATTGAACCTTGGGGTACTCCCATTTTCACATTAGACCCGTGTGATTTTACGCCGTTTACATCAACAGTTTGAAGCCTATCTGTTAAGTAAGATTCTATTAATTTAATTGACTTATCATCAAAACCGTATTGACGAAATTTGAGCAAAATTGTTGGATGATCAACGCAATCAAATGCTTTAGAAAGATCGCAAAATGATCCAATTGCATCATTTCTGTTTTCCCACGCATCGTAGATATTAGTAATAAGTGCTACTCCTGCATCGGTGGTCGATTTTCCAGCAGTAAAGCCGTATTGTTGGCTATGGAAAAGATTATTGGTCTTAAAGTGAAGTAGCATTTGATTGAGCATTATCTTTTCGAACACCTTACTCAAAACTGGCAGAATAGAGATAGGTCTGTAGTTGCCAGGGTCTGTTTTTTCTCCTTTTTTGAATAAGGGGATTAGTTTACTACATTTCATTAAGTTAGGGAATATGCCTTCATCAATACATTCGTTAAATATAAAAGCTAAATCGGCAGCAATTATGTGTATAATATGACTTACTACGGCTACTGACATGCCCCAGTGATCTTCTGATTTTTTTAAATTTAACTGTTTAAAAGCATCTATTATATCGCTAGGGCTAACATGCTTAAAATTAAATTTAGAATCACAAGGGCTAACATTACTCTTAAGGAAAGCCTCAGCCCGCTGGGCGCTAGAACTCACATTAGAAGTGAGTTCCAAAGGAATGTTAGTAAAATAATCATTAAATATATTTACTATTTCTTCAGTTTTTGAAGTATTTTTACCACTACATTTGATTCGGCAAATATTTTCTTTGGTTTTATTTTTACCTGTTTCCTTATTTATGATACTCCATGTTTCTTTAATTTTATTTGGAGCATTATTTAATTTTTGCTAATACTATTCGACTTGGGATTGATTCGATTACACATCTTTTTAGGGTTCCGTACTCAAAGGGTGCCAACGGGACCCTATTTCTGAGACTGCTTTCAGTCTGTCTGTCACAGGGTTCTATCTCTTGAACCGTAATATATATATATATATATAGAAAGGGGGGCGGCGGCAAGGCTAAAATGAAGCGGCTGGTTAAAGGATGACGGCAAAAAAGACTCCTATTAGCACCCCCGTCTCCCGTCCCCGTCGCCAGAAAAACTATGGCGCCAAATGAGCCCAGTAGCAGGTGGTGTGTGGGCGGTAAATTACCGATAGGCCCCGAGTGGCGAAAGCTCACGCTACGCGACTGCATCTACCATCTTCGCCTATTCCAACGACTCTTTAATTTTTTTTCTGTCTTGTTAACTATAAACTTTTAATAGGCTACAGTTTACTTACAGCTTACAGTAGGGTGGACTCCCCGTATGGTTCCGGGTAAGAATAGGACCACTCCATCTCCCCCCCGCCCGGGTTCTCATCTTGTCGCGATGGGGGGGCTCAGTACCTGCGGACTGCCTCATCCGCAGGGAAGCCAATAGGAACCCATTGCCCGGGTTGAGGCTTAGGCCTCCCCGGGCCCGGAGGAGGCCATTCCTGATGGGAATGGCCTGGCTGTGAGAGAAGGGGGTTTACTCCCTACTCTCACAGCCGTGGTAGGGGTCGCGGGGGAAGAGGAGTGTCGGTGTGTCGTTGCCGCTCGCCCTATCCTCCGCGACCAAGCGCGGCCGTGGCGCTTGGCACGGCAACGGTGGGGCCGCAGGGGAGGAGGAGTGTCGGTGTTACGTTGCCGCTCTCCCTATCCCCTGCGGCCGGCTTGGTGGGCCCCGGTCACCGTCAGGTGGACTGGGGCAGGGCCTGCTTCTGCAGGCCCCAAATTATGAGGGCTGGTTGGACGGTGGAAACGGGATTCCATCGTCCAACGGACAGCCCTCCGGAGTGGAAGGCAGGCGCGTGTGCGTGTCAGCGCGCCTGTTCTTGTCGGACCGAGAGGCCAACGCGACGGTTTCTCCGGCCCCTCTGATTCAGCAGAGGGTGCCGTGAGGCCGTTGGCGAGCCGGGGCCGCTGAGATAGCGGCCGGCCGCGCCGGGGCTGTGGAGCAAGAGAAGCACACGGCCTCGGCCGATAGCGGCTGAGAGGTGACACCGCGGAGTTTTTAGTGGTAACACCACATAACCTTACCGGTGTCCCGTAACCGGTAAGGTATCCGAAGGGATTTTCTCCGCGTCAAAAAAAAAAAAAATAGGACCACTCCATCTCTTCCTGTGGATGTCGTAAGAGGTGACTAAAGGAGTAAGCACAAAAATCTTTAACGTCAGGCGGCGTCCAGTTGTAAAACTTTTCGCACAAATACATTCCCAGAGGGTTGAAGTCAGACAGGCGGTTGGTCGTAAAACTTTAGCCAAATCATTTAAACTGTTCCGGCTATTTCTTCTCCACTTCGCTAGGTCTTTGGCATCTTAAATTTGGGTGACCATGATTGACATGCAAGTTAGAAAAAAAGCGGGAAAGCGCACCCGTGCCCCAAAATAGCACAGCTGAGGATGCAACCGGGAACGCGCTTAGATGAAGAAAAAGGTACATAAAGGCTACAGCAGTAAACTTTTTTAACACGTCTACTTTTTTTCTAATTATGTAAGTACTTACCGAATGGACAGCGATGAATATGCAGCGCGAGAGTAACGTAAGTAAGAGTAGGTCAACAAGACCCGAGCCGAGATCGAGTCTTTTTTGACGGGGGGTGCATGGTTGGCTTGGCAAGGTATGGTACGGTCGATGTACCCACCCACCCACTTCATTATTTTATTTCATTTTTTGTCCTTTAGATCTCTGTGTTAAGATCTTTGCTAATATAAGAAAAAAACTACAGATACTAATGTCAATGTCAGATAATACGGATTATGATATTTTGACAATGACAGTTCAAAATAATAAATTGTTCAGTCGAATAATTTTTATCCTTTTGGCAATATTTTATTATCCATATGTTTGTAATCACGACTAAATTACTAAAATACAGACCGAGATACCTACTGAAACTTTTTCCCACTTAAATTTGCTTACGAAACTTCGTGTTACTTTGAAATAGATAGTGCGCATCGTCTGTGAGAGTATTTCGTCGATTTTCGTCAGAATTTTGTAGTGAAATGTCGAAAATAAAGAAGCTGACGGGCTCGTTCCGCTATACGCAGTGGGACCCGTGCCTCATAGTGTCCCAGATAGTGGCAATGCAGTCCCTAATGTACCTGTGCTTGTGTCTTCTGACTGCTATAATGCAGGATTTAACAGGGTCTGCACGGACCTTGGACCATATATTTGAGTATCATGTAAGTTTTCAATTACCTATATAGTTATATATAAGATAATTCCAGCAATTCTGAACTTCTAGTAGTTACTAGAAGTTCAGAATTGTTGGAATTATCTTCTGGTCATTTTTGTATATTATACTTGCATCATACATCATGATTATCTTTTTCAAATATATTTCAACTCTACAACAAGAATTTCGAATTAAGCTTGTGGATCTTACAACCGTTACTCTACACTTCACACTTTAACTGATTTGGTTTATGTTTGAACTTAAAAAATTATAAACGTCATCTACGAGCCTACCAAGTGACATGAAATATTTCTCAGTGAAAAAACTAGTAACCTCGTCAAATCACCTAGGGTTAGGTAGCAGACCCATGGTGCTGAAGCATTACCACTGAGGATGCAATCGGGAATGCGCTTGGATGATGATGATGACACTTAATGAGAGAGATTTCTTTTTTTTTCATAATCGTATCCTCATGTCTGAGGGTTGTGACGATCTTGAGCAGCTCCTCTCACTATGGTTTGCCATAGTGCACGGCCTTCCGCCAGATGTACGTATGACCCTTTGAGTATTTGCCACCGCCCTACGAACTATAGCAGTTCATCTTGTCGGAGGTTTCCTTTGACCTCTGCGCCCTGGGACATGGCCAAATAATAATTTATATGACTTCTATTTCAGGAGATCCATGTGCGGGACAGCGAAGGCCGAGCGGTGATAGCTGCGTTTGTTGTCAACGCTGTCATTGGTTCGTTCCTGCTGTGGACCATTGTTGGCAGAACTAAGTTGTGCTTAGACTTCAGGTAAGAGTTTACAAAGTAATATTTAGTTATTAAAACTTTATTCTTCCACAATTATCATTTTACACCATTGACAGACTTTAATACTTATTATATCTTAAAATGTAAAAGAAATATTACATGCAGACAGAGCATTTTGGGTCTTGTGGCTCTAAGCAGACAGAGCCCAGGGTCGCAAGATCCAAAGGTCACTTTTAGCGTGATGGTGGGCGAGAAGGTGGAAAATATAAATAAATAGTGATGGGTTACGCTCTATGATGATATAATACGCTTGGATGATGATGATGTATAGCCGTTTGGTTCCCGGCAGAGTAGAATAAGACAACTCCAAGTCTTCCTGTGGATGTCGTAACAGGCGACTTAGGAAACGCAAGCTAACAAACAAACCTTATAAGCATCAATGAGACCTCTCCAACCCGTCTGGCCAGCGTGGAGAGTGTAGGCTAAATCCTCTGACTGCTCTGGCTAATATATGACTCTGGTAGTACAAAGACGGTCGTGCTCCTGCAGTGGAGATTTAAATAGACCCGATGATGGTGATGTAATTATGTATCTGTTTTTCCAGTTGCACATACCACGGGATACACCTACTCGTCTGCTGGATATACAACGGCAACTTTCCCGTTACATTCTCCTGGTGGATGCTGAATGTAGCGTGTGCAGCTATAACCTGCGTGACCGGAGAGTTCCTATGTCTCCGGACTGAGCTGCAAGCGATACCGCTCACTAACATCGGTAGCAAGGTGGACTTATGATCACTGGCGCCTTTGACACTCCTGGGATCTCTCATAGTTTAACAGGCTAACTTGAAGGTCAAGTGGTGACACTTGTTGTACAATGCGATTATAAAAGAATAAGACGGACTGTTTGCTAACTTCAGACTATTATATAGTGGTTCTGTGAGAACAGCAGAGCTTGCGACCTCTTACTCTCAAGTAAATTACTAAAGAGTGTCCCTGACAATTCTTTTATTATTATTTTGAGGAAGTCTCTTTGCTTTTACTTATCTGCTGGGTCACTATCTTGCTAATCATGACCTATAATACTAGTCGTCCAACGCTGTCCACCCTCTGAGAAATAAAGACGTGTCTGCGATTATCTGCGTGAAAGAGTACAGATAATGTATCAGAAATGACAAAGTGTGTGCAATAATATCTCCTCCCTTTTACAATTCCAGTTGTTTTCTAATGATAGCTTTAGGATTTACTACAAATACAGTTTCTGCTTTTGCCTAGCATTCAGGCTGGCATATCCATGATCTAGATCTTATTTTAGGAGGGGCAAATTTAAGTCTAGACTTTTTACGAGGGGCTAAATGTAAATTGACCACACTATGCCACCAGTAGCTCTGTAATTCCCTCCTCTAACCAACCGTCCATTATGGTACGTGGGGGTGGGCGGAAGAGGTGCAAATATTCGACGATTTTTGCGCCCCCTGAAACTGGCGCTCGGGGCGAGTGTATTTTATTTTGTATAAAAATATAACATAATATAATAATAATAGGAAAGACTGAAGTTTAACAATCCTTATTTGTTAATAAATGTACCTCTACAATACACATATTCGAAGTGGCAAATAAGGAAATAAATCTGTGGGTGTCCAAGCAAAAAAGGTCCAGTGCGCGGCACTGAGTTTCCGAGATATATGTATACAGGTGACTTTTATCCACCAGCCAAATTTTTGGAGCAAGTTCAGTCCATGATACTGAACTACTTTCTGTAAAAAAAGTATTGAAAATAGATAAAAAATTTTCATCCTCCCATACGAAATCAGTTTGGCTGAGCGCCAATCTGTATGGGAATGCGTTTTTATCGTTTTTCGTTAATTGTTTTTATGGAAAGTAGTTCAGTATCATGGACTGAATTTGCTCCAAAACTTTGGCTGGTGGTTAAAAAGTCAGCCTGTATATAAAAATGGCATTTCAGGATTTCAATTGATTAATGCTCAATATCTTCAAGTTCATATAGTAAGTAAGTAAAAATAAAAACTTTATATGATGTTTCTAAGTACTTACCTACCACAGATCTGTATATGTACCTAACAATTTTTTTGTTTGTTTTTTACTTACCAAAAACAAGTAGACGTTTGGTCTTTTTTAGGGCCGCTTCAAACCGGGATGGCAGCGGCGCGGCGAGCACTTTCTTTTACTTAAAAGACCAGTATCGCTTGAAAAGCTCGAAAAGGTCGCGCTGCCGCGAGCGGCCACGCGCTGCCTCCGGCGACGCGAGCCTGTCGCAGCCGGCTCTCGTGGCCGCTGTCATCCCGGTTTGAAGGAACCCTTATCAAACTTAAAAATGCTCTTTCTTTAACTTCAAATTTTTGATAAAAAATGTGCCACATTTTTAATCGACTTCAAAAAAGGAGGAGGCTATCAATTCGACTGTACGTTTTTGTTAATGTATGTTTGTTACGCCATATCTTCGCCAATTGTGAACCGATTTTGATGATTCTTTTTTTATTTGAAAGCCTTTACTACCAAGTTGATCCCATTTTAATTTGGTGAAGATATTATAAAGAACTTTGAAAATATGGAAGAAACTCCTAAAAAGAATTGAAGTCGGTTGTTTGTTTTGTAAAAATTTAATTATTACTTTATTGAATAATTTTTTTAAATAATTGAATCTAGTCTTACTAATGGATCCTTTTTGCTTGGACGCCTACATACAACACACAATACAGTCGATGTTAAGAACTTAGCCAAGGAGAGACATAGAAAGCACTTCACCAAGAGTAGCTCTTAAATGCAAGATGTTATAGAATACATTTCTGTGCAAATAATTGTCTATTGACTGAAAAAAAAAGCTTATATCAATTAATGTTTAAAACGTATAATTTCCCATTAAAATGGTATTTTCTCTGTGGACTCCAATCTGTGATCATCAGCAATGCAGATTGTAATAATTTATTTAATAGATTATTAACTTGTAATTAATGTAAATATAGTATGATTTATTATCTACCTGGAATTTTATTATAATTTCTTTTATTGACCTTAACCTGATTGTAAATGTAGCGGGAGCGAGGTGGTATGATTGACTGCTACAAAAGAAGATCTTCCCGCCAGGCATGAGGTTGCGGGGAACCGCAGCCAGGCCTGTGTCACTCCCCGTTTAGGTATCGAAAATATACCTACATTATTACTAAGAGCGCGGCGGCCCCTTAAAATGGTGGTAAATTCAGTTATACGCATCGTTTGTCCAGAGTAATAAGAATGGAATTGGCCTGCAATGGATGTCTGGGTATCTAAACGAAAAGGTGCTGAGTTTGACGTGAGCTAAATAAAACCATATCGCTAACCACATTGAGTAGATATTTCTCTGAATTTATTTGCTGGGTGAGACTTCTGTACGGAGTACTAGTATCCTATTCTGTGCCGCAGCTCCGACGGTGTATTGTCGGAGGATGTATATAGGTATGTCAAGTTGCAACCAGAACTCTGATACCGAGATGTAGGATACTTTTAGCGCCATCTCGTATGCTTCTTGTGAACTGTTGAGCTTCGCTGTTGTGGTTGTAGTTCCTCGAAGTGGCGTAAGGCCTCGTGTCCACGTATCCGGTTTGCGCCGTGACGGCGTGCCGGACCGACGTCCGGTCGATCAATCGTGTATGAAACCTATAGGTGTCCACGTACCCGGCGACGGCGCCGCGCCGTAACGGCGCAAACCGGATACGTTGACACGAGCCTAAAGGTCGCCAGTTATTTGTTTATTGAAATGAGATGTAAAAAAAAAATCGTCACAGACCGAGTGAACACAATGTGTATAAACTGAATTTGCGCGAGCGAAAAAGGGGGGGGGGGGGGGACCAGCTAGTCTCAAATGAAACAAAGAAATGTTAAACACTAAATTTAATAACATAATAAAACATAACATAAGTTGTTAGCAACAAAATTAGTTAAATATATCACATTTTGTACGATACTAGCGAACGCGAAGATTCCAAACAATCCTTAGGATATAGTGGCGTGCAGTTTTAAGTCTAAACTATAAACTCTTCTATAGGTACACTGGAAGACAAAGTAATGGCCCACCGAAAGGAGGCTATTCATAATTTTATAATATAAAAATGTTTTACATTTAAGAAAAAAAAAAAAACTACACGAAAATTATTTTAAAATACTAAACCAACTTTCAAAAAAATCTTTAACTAAATCGTATCTAAATAGCAATATACTCGTATTTGTACTTGATATTTGACTGCTAGGCTAGGTTAATAATAGATGTGTCAAGATTCTGACTGACAGTTTGGGCTAATATCGGCTAAGTTTCTAAATATACCGCGATAGATACCTGTATTGAATTGTATAAGCCCTTTATCCTGAACTCTTGGGTTATATTGGCGCTTTTTGGATGTCTCTGAGTTCAGTGTGCCTCTTGGTAAAGGCCTCCTCCAACCATTGCCACTACTTTCTATCTCTGGCATCCAACAGTGAGTTTCACCTGTCTAATACAAAGTGTAACAAAAAGGGGATATCACCCGAAAGATAGTTAACGTACTAACCAATGTGAACAACTTTTACTATGGAACCATCCCTGAAATAGCGAAAAAAATATCTGCAGCTTTATACATTTTTGCACGGTAGGCTACGAATAATAATTTATAATTAAATACCTACCTACCGTCATTGAATTGTTATTCGTAGCCTTCTTCTTATTTAAGGCCGTACCTAAATTTTTCGGGGTCCAGTGCTGCCCCCATTTAAAATAAATAATTTCAAAGAAAACGGAGACATCATTTAAATTTTTACTACTACCAAGTCCTAGATAACCCTTCAAAGTATTTTATGAACTACTGTTTACAGTTTAAAGTGAGAACGTTAAGCTTTACTACGCACATTTGCGAAAAACGGCCACTTTTGGCAAATGTGCGTAGTAAAGCTTAACGTTCTCATTATAAACTGTAAACAGTAGTTCATAAAATACTTTGAAGGGTTATCTAGGACTTGGTACAGCAAAATTTTAAATGTCTCCGTTTTCTTTGAAATGATTTATTTTAAATGAGGACAGCACTGGACCCCGGAAAATTCAGGTACGGCCTTAAGAGCTTAGTGGCTCTTGTCGGTGGAGTATGCGCCAAACTTCGTAGCCTACCGTGCCAAAATGTATGAAGCTGCAGATCTTTTTTTGCGATTTCAGGGATGGTCCCATAGTAAGTTGTTCACATTGATTAGTACTGTAACAATGCTGCATGCATCATGTCCAAACCTCCTTTCTTCATCTCATCCTGTCCGTTTTTCATTCTTTATTTCATTTCATTTTCAAATCATTGACTGATCCCTTTTCATTAATTCCACCATCATCTCTGAAGCTGATCACTTCTCTATCTGTTGTACCATATTAAATATAATTCTTTTATAACAGTCTCTTATACTCAATACTCTTATGCAACAGTCTGTATCAGATAATAAATTATAATAATCTGCGTTGTAATCGAGTTTATTCTCCACTCCTACTACCTATCTTATATGTGGGAACTCGCCTAGACTACCGGGACAGGTCGAGGTCCCACAGTACGTTGACTTCCTTTCTGGTTGATACCCCCTTTTTGTAACACGTTGTAGACCCTTTCCCTGTTACTTTTTTCGTCTCTCCGATACCAGTGAGTTAAGGTTTTGCTCCACTTTTCCTGGTTACTATGCATATGGCCAGTCCATTTCAACTTTAAGATGATTATCTTCAAGTTGAGATGGACTGGCATAGGTTCAATTCTTCATCTCAAAATTCAATTACATTACCGCTGTATTAAAATACACTAAAATCTCTGCCACGAACGACCGAACTGTGGAATCAACTTCCTGCAGCGGTGTTCCCGAACCGATACGACATTGAAACCTTCAAAAAACGAGTCTATATCTTCCTGAAAGGCCGGTAACGCTCTTGTTACACCCCTGGTGTTGCAGTTGTCCATGGACAGTGGTGATCACTTACCATCAGGTGACCCGCTTGTTCGTTTGCCGCCTTATAACATAAAAAAAAAAAAAAAAAAATCTCCAAGACCCAAGTCCTTAAAAAATGTTATATCAAATGTTTACTTATAAATATATCACAAAATTCATCACTAATAATCATGGGCCCATTATTTTGCCCCCCAGTGTAAGGGGTGCACTCTATGTGCATGTCTTTGATCTAGGCTGGTCACAACACTTAGTAAATAAGGGACGTTTCAGTCCGTAAATAGACATTTTGTTCATAGACTGTATCGAAGTAAAGGTTGCTATTTTAAGAAATAAATTATAGTGGCCGGTTTGAAAATAACACAAGTGTCGTCCGAACAACGCTAACCAAATGATACCTTAGCATAATTGCATAGGGTTAAATATTGTTTGACACTGCAACGCTGACACGGAGCTATGCATTGATGTAGTTTGTGCGGCTTTTTCAGTAAAGACTAGCCACATTTTTTTAAAATCTTTAGGCAAGGAGATATAATGGGCATAATAAGTCTGTGATATTAACTATCAGGGACTGATAGTTCATTTAAAATACTTTTAGGGCGTGTTCAGTCCAACATAGACAACTTTCACTACGGAACCAACTCTGAAATCTCTACACTTCAAAAACAATTATAAACTTTTTTTGTAACTAGGTTGGTCTATATTTAGTATAATGAAATTAAAATAACATAAAAAAAACAAAAATAAATTTCGAATTTCCATACAAAAGTGTGCGGCCGCCCGGGCGACTTATATGGGAATGTCAAATTTTTTTTTGGTTTTTGACTGTTATTTTTCCTTATACTGAAGTGATCTAGTATAGCCCGTGGTTCGATTTATTACGGGTGTGTCCGTTCCACTTTATATAGGTACACTTATTTTGACATTTTCTCTTTTATATGTGACCCCAATCGTTATAAACTGACTCTAAGAGTCAGTACAAATACTAAAAAAAAAACAACCGCGCGGCGCCGCAGCGGTTAAACCGCCGCCGCGAAATCGTAGTGTGTAAACGCTCTTACGTCGTATACTTTACTTCAAGACAATCTATGAACGTCCTATAATATCAGATAAGTAGGTTATTTCGTTAAATCTAACTTACAGCTATGACGAAAACATATAGTTACACTCTGGTATCCAATTTTCATACATTCCATATTTCTGATGCGTTCTTGATTAATAACATCCCTAACATGCTTAATCGAACTTTATACCCTACGTTTTACTCGTGACAGAGAAAAACCGACTATATTGTAATTGAAATACAGTTGTTATTGAACTGCATTGTTTCCTCATTGTAAATTAAAGCAGTAGAGTCGATTTTAGCCGGTTGTTTCTGGGTTTTACCCTTAGACAGACAGCTATAATGAGGTACTAGTAGGGGACTCAAAAACTTCCCTGGTTACACTAAGGGTTGCTTCACACATAAGCGGGCCGGTATTGTCGGTTCGGCAGTATTTGCCATTTGGCGAACAACAAAGCCGACTCGAAACAATTATATCGGCTGTTTGCCCAGACAATACAATACAATATTATATTTTACCGCCCGGCTGTGCCGATTAATGCCGGCCCGGTTATGTGTGTAGCAACCCTTACACATATGATTAAGCATAGTATGTCTGTTATTTTATAATTTTTCAACCGTTTTACTGTAAATTGATTTCTATTACCATAATTATAACATACAATAAAACAATTAAATATATATATATCTTGTACAGTATCCATAAAAGCAACATCACAATACCAATACTCTCTGGCGAAAAATAGAATATAGAAAGCAATCTTATTGCTTAGAAAATAAGGCATTTAGACATAAGCACTAGACAAGCTGTAATACAAGACCTAATAAAATATGCTAAAACTATTTTGAGGGTAGATTCATTCCGTGATATTCAACAGTATACTTTCCCTAAGGAACACTTGTCAAAATTATAATGTTCTTTCTTTTTCCTTCTTTATACAACCCGTAATAAATCGAACCACGGGCTATACTAGATCATTATAGTATAGTGAAATTAAAATGACAGTCAAAAAACAAAAAAAAAATCGACATTACCATACAAATCGCCCGGGCGGCCGCACACTTTTGTATGGAAAAGCCGAAAATTATTTTTGCTTTTTGGCTGTTATTTTAATTTTATTATACTATAATGGTCTAGTATAGACCGTAGTTTGATTTATTACGGGTAAGTCCCTTCCACGTTGTATAACGTCAAACAAAATATACTGAAACTATTTCAAGGATGGTAGCAGTCCATAATACTGAACAACTTTTCCCAAGGAACACATATCGAAATATGTAAAATAATTTTTGGCCTACCATACAATCGGATTAGCTGATCAGTAAACACCATGGGTAAACTAAACATCCATCATTTACTCTGAGATTGTATGTAAAGCATAATTTTTTTTTCATATTACATACAATATGTTCCTTTAGGAAAGTTGTTCAGTAACATGGACTGATGATGCCCTAAAAATAGTTTCAGTAAATTTTTTTAGACGTTATACAGGGTGTTAACGTACTAACCAATGTGAACAACTTTTACTACAGGACCATTCCTGAAATCGCGAAAAAAAATCTGTAGCTTCATACAGAATTAAACTACCGTGCCAAAATGTATGGTGCTGCTGATATTTTTTGCGATTTCAGGGATGGTCCCATAGTAAAAGTTGTTCACATTGGTTAGTGCGTTAACTCCCTTTCGGGTTGGCACCCCCTTTTTGTTCCACGTTGTATATGTTCCTTGGTGTAAATAGTTCAGAATCATGGACAGAATGTTTCCCTATAGTTTCATTAGGTATATCTTGTTAGGCCTTATATATTTGCGAATAACACAGAAGTACAGTCAGTAATTTATTAATGGACTATATTTGAGCAAACGACGTATAAATAACGATTTGACGTCAAAATTTGTGCAAAACAAAACAAAGTGACTTCTAATTAGTGATATTATAAATATCCTATGATAATAAAGGTATTTTGAATTGAATTGAATGTAATAACACACACAATAAGGGAAAAGAATGGTGACTCCCGCTCAGGCTCATTTCTGATGCAAAGGTTGGCCATTGCCATTCAGCGCGGTAACACAGCTAGTATATTGGGCACCTTTGCAGCAGAAATGTCAAGGGGCGGGTTAGAAATATAGTGCAGATTGTATTTTTTAACTGTATTATTATTCCCTTTATTTAATTTAAAACTTAGGCTTGATTTTGGTATACATTTGGTATTATTATTATTATTTTTAATATCATTATATAAAGTTAAAATGTAATTTAGATATATTTCCGAGAATTGTAATCTTAAAAATTTAAGCGATTTAAAATACTTATGACCCTAACTTAAAATTGTGTAGAGAATAAATGAATATATCCAGTTGAATGTAATGTGGCGAATATCTCAAAGGAAAAAGTTTGACGCCACATATTAAATACAATCAGCATTTGTTAAGCTACTTAAAAAAATGAAGAGCTTCGCAATTCAAATTTATACATGTTTTTTTATGTACGGTACTCAAAAACTTCTCTGTTTTTTAACCGATTTTGAAAATCCTTTTTTTATTTGTAAGGGTATACATGCAAGTTGGTCTCATTGTCAGCCAGGTCCCAGGTGAAGATCTGAGACTTGGTGAAGTGGAACTAGACCAGAAATTGAAGTCGCTTTTGTTTTGCTTTAATTATTGTAAATTTTAATGTAAAGTAGAAAAAACAACATTGCTGTGTAGAGAGAACAATACAATTTCTCACCACCCCTTTTTTCTCCCACTGATAAAGAAATGAGAAGAATTTCCTAATTAACGCGTCTAAAAATTACAAATATCATCAAAAGTTGTCAAACATAAACAATGTACCAACTTACTTACATTTTTGTTCAGAAAAATATATTTTACCCTTTTTCAAGTAATATCTATTCACGACTGACTGTACTTCAAATAATCTTGTAAAGCATTAAATTATTAAAACTAAAGTGAGATAATTTATTATGAATATACGGTTTATTCACGTAGTTTAGTCGGAAAGGCCGACCAGGTAACGATCGATTTAGACGACCCATTGCACTCCAGCTTAAAAGGTTGGATCGCCGCTCCTAACAGTCACCCTGATGATGGTGGTCTTAATTGATCAAAACCTGGTCGGCCTTTCCGACTATACTACCACAGAAGTCAGTAAGAGTATTACATACAGATCGGAATCTCCTAAGGTACGCGCAATATGCGTCCCCGTTCCCCGTCCCCCGCTCTCGCCTTGTCTCAGGGGAGAGCGGGCGAGCACACACGCATTGGCGTGTGCACGGCGGCACAAGAACGGGGGAGAGCTGCGGGGACGGGGAACGGGGACGCATATTGCGCGTACCTTAGGAGATTCCGATCTGTATATAACCCTTACTGTCTTCTGTGATACTATGTTAGTATACCGTATATTTATTTATCTTGTACTTAAAGTTCTAGCAAAAACAACTTAGGCTAACGCGTTTGACTATTTTTCGTATATTTCAACCTTTTAAAAGGCACTGAAAATCTTTAAGGTGAAGATATAAGCAAATGGCCTTGAAGTGTGAAATAAATTGTTAACTCGTAAATATGGTGATAATTTCCATATTGCTCTTCGTCATGCACTAGATAGCCCTTTAAATTATTTTATGAACTGCCGTTGAAACTATTATTGGTGATCCGTCTAGATTTAAAACTTGCCGTGGCCACTTTTGGCGGAGGCAAGTTTTAAAGCTAGACGGACTAATGTAAATACTTTCAACGGTGGTTCATAAAATAACTTAAAGGGCTATCTAGTGCATGACGAAGAGCAATATGCAAGTTATGTTCATATTTACGAGTTAACAATTTATTTCAATTGAGGGCGCCACTTCAAGGCCATTTGCCTATATCTTCACCTTAACGTAAACATATAAAAATGTTATCCTGATTTTAATACTATTTGTAAATTATCAAATCTATGAGATTGTGCATAATAGATAATATAATATTACAAAAAATATAATAAGTCAACTAGCATTTTCTTGAATGGTGATATGTGCATTGAAAATGATGGACTATCCTATATTTATGGTTATTTAATCTCAATTTTATTATTATTTATTAATACTTTAATTCTTAAGCATTAGTAGTTTTTATTGAATTTCGTGTTTGAGGAATCTTATCTGTATATTAGACTGAATTTGATCAGAATTGGTGTTTTCACCACCGGAAGACCAAGTAAGCAGTAGGGTTACTCCAAAAGCGTTACGCAAGACGTACGTAACTGCGTATCCGCGCTTCGGAGTCAAGCAATATTGAGCGTTAACGCATAATGATAAGTCTAATTTGGTTTGATAGAAATAGAACATCACTATCGTATTATTTTATGGAGTAACCCTACGTAAAGATTAACTACGTTTGGGGGCCCTAAGTTCTGGGTAGTACTAAGTGGTAGGGTAAAGTCGGGGGGGGGGGGGGGGGGGGAGGGTACTGGACTAACAGAATGCTTGATTGAAATTGAATTGAATGAAACATCTGACAGCTCAGTTGAAAGAGCATGTCATAATAGTCCATAATAGCACACGTGGTAATTTTTCAACCATTTCTTATTTCATTATTTAGTTGAAGTAAGTATAAGCAATAGCCTCAAACATAAGCTACAAGCTACAATACTAGACTGAGGTAGATGATTCTACGAACGAAATCCGAAAATAATCATACAAAAATATAATTTTCTAGTCGTAGCGCCGATTCACGGTGGAACGGCAGAGCACTTCAGTGTCAAACCATATTCATTTTTATTATTATATACAAAATGCACAGAATAGCTTGAGAGAGGACTTGGCCGGTGGCAGCGGCGAGAGTTTTGTTTTTCACAAACTATACTATGCTTTGCGGAGACAAAAATAAAGGTGAAAATAATTTGACGATGATTGTCAAAGACAGTCTAAAGTGGCGCTTAGTGATCGATATACAAATCCTGAAACATATATATTACTCTCCTCTACCTTTTTTCAGCAATAAAAAATTGTATCACCTAAGAATAGGCATGACGACTGGAAGAATATTTTTGGGCCATCGGTTAGATTATTAAAAAATATTGTACACGTATTTTTTCTTTTCTCTGGAAACAAGAATTGACGAAGATACGGCGTATTTAAATTTCGCATGACGTCACTGCTAGGTACGATTTTTACATAGCGGTGACGTTACAAGCGGGGACTCTGGAACCGATGCTCTGTATCTTTGTGAATTTTGACGTGACAACGTCTCATAACTCGATACTACGGGCTGCATGCACGAAAAAGATGACGTCATTGTCCCGTTACGCTCATTATCGCGTTCTGCAAGCGTGAGCGCGGCACGAACGAGAGAGAGGCATGATCGGCTCGAGCGATCGGCTTTCGGAATGTTTGACCTTGTCACGTCAAAATACCGTCCGTAAACCGAATTTACAACCAATTTTTTTAAAACTTTTTTTAATAAACTAAAAAATATGGGTCCATTATTTTTGAATAATCTACAAGACGGATTAATTAGAATAACACTTTTCCGACCCTGTCGTCACCCCTATTTATTTTTTTAACGTCTCTCCCAACACGTGTTACGGGCGTAAAATATTATTTAAGGCAAGGGAAGTAAAGTTACTTTTCAAGCTTGCTTATGCTATATTTCTATAATGAATTGCGCAAAAAAGATTAGTATGACAGTTATCTTATAACCGTACGTGGTGTGCACTAGGATATATATTTAATTAATAAGCAAATTATATTTTGTTAATATAGCACAGCACGTACGTAGCTTAGCGTGCCTTTCCACGGCCACGCTAATATTTATATTAGTTTATAAGATCTAGCGAGTAAGGTAAGATAATCACAATATACCATAAGTTCCCGGGAACGTGGAAAGGCACGCTAAGCTACGTACGTGCTGTGCTATATTAACAAAATATAATTTGCTTATTAATAAGGAATATGCATGTAATACCAATCCGGCTTATATTTTCATTTTACAATTTCCATTAATACGTTACCAAGCCTAGTTGATTATTTTTCTTATTGACTCTTATTTGGATTAGAAATAAATTATTAAAAATATGCAAATATTGCGCGGGAACTTTTAACAAACAAAAGGGAAATGACGACAAAGTTCACAAAAAGGAAATGACAAGTTCGGGTGCGTTCGGTAGGACTGTCCGTCCATGTAGTTTGACTATCGATGACATTCGAAATTATGTACTTTTATATAGAGGTTCAACAAACATCACTGGCTGATAATATCGAAAGTACCCAAAAAAAGAAAAACATGCGTTGACAGCTTCTGTCTCTAGCGGATATTGCTGACTTTGACGTCATATTTTAAAATGGCGTGCTTTAGTTGTTATAATGTACTTGCTATTTTTAATATTTATTTTCTACACCATATACATGTTTTTCGGCACAGATTTATTTTTTGCGGCTATTTCTCGACGAGGACTATCGATTAAAAATATAAAAAAAAATGCATGCATACTCTCTATTAAATATATATCCTAGTGCACACCACGTACGGTTATAAGGGAACTGTCATAATTAGCCACAATAATATTTGTCAATATTACACATTTTCGATGGAATGAGATGATTTTCGTCAATTTTCGTATTTTGAAAACATAAATATTAAAATATAAAGTCAGTTTAGTTAACAATAAATAAAAACGAGATTCACTCGTTGATAACATAATAATTTATTGTTCATAAATCTAATAAATTCAAGCGAAATCAAACTTATATGTTTCTACATCTTATGTAGTAGCACAGAATACAGTAAGAGTAAGCAGAACGGAATCTCCTGAGGTACGCGCAATATGCGTCCCCGTTCCCCGCACCCGCACCTCTCCCCCGGTTCTTGACGGCCAACGTGAGTCATCGAGGCGAAAACGGGGGAGAGGTGCGGGGACGGGGAACGGGGACGCATATTGCGCGTACCTTAGGAGATTCCGGCCTGTGGTAGTATTACATATACAACGTGTTACAAAAAGGGGGTATCAACCCGTAAGGGAGTAAACGTAATGTGAGTAAACCTAATCAATGTGTCTACTGTCCTTACTATGGGAACATCACTGAAATCGCGAAAAAAAATCTGCAGCTCCATACTAAATTAAATACCTAACGTGCACAAAATGTATGGATGCAGATTTTTTTTCGCGATTTCACGTATGGTCCTATAGCACAGAATAAATAATACTAACGTACAGAAGTCTCACTTAGCAAAGAAATTCAAAGAAATATCTACTCAATGTGGCTAGCGATATGGTTTAATTTAGCTCACGTCAGAACTCAGTACTTTTTCGTTTATATACCTAGACATCCATTGCAAGCCAATTTCATTCTTATTACTTTGGAAAAACGATTCGTATAACTGAATTTACCACCCGAAGGAGCCGCCTGCGCGCATATTAATAATGTAGGTACATTTTTGATATCTAAACGGGGAGTGACACAGGCCTGCCTATAGTAAAAGTTGTTCACAGCAGTTAGTATGTTACCTCCCTTTCGGGTTGATACCCCCTTTTTGTTACAAGTTGTATATATACATATGTGAAAAGTTGTATATACATATATAGATCGACCAGAACGTTTAGGCTTGAAACTGCCATAAGAGGACGCTTCCCGGTCCGTCTATCGTCAACGCGAGAATGGTTGAGAAAAGCTTGTTGTTTCATCCAGCGCAATGCAATTTCATGCAGCAGCGAGTGAGAACGCGATAACATTGTACGAAAAATGGGTGCGGGTGCGGAATTTTTACGAAACTTGTTCTGTTGGTAACACGTGTTTTTCAGTAAGCCTTACAAGTGTGTGAAATAAATATTTTTCATTTAGAATCTTGATTACATTAGCGAGGTTTATATCAAAATATTTTCTTTACTTTTACAATTTATGAGTACTTTATGAACGGTCGAAGTTTAAGTAAAAAAGCAGATTTTTCGAGGCTTTCTCTGAATTTGATTCTCCAAATTTTGATTTTTATGTCAATAGAAACCTAGAAATAGCACACAAATTACCTATTAGCTCGAAAGTTTTAAAGAAAGATCTGTTACAAAGCTATAATCACGTACGAGCGTTTGTATGAAAAGTAAGACGGGAAGGGCGCCCCGCGACGGGTTCAGTCCGTCTCTGTCACAAACTATACGTTCGACAGAGACACGTGAACCGTGGCGGTTTCAGCTAATACCTTGGGGTCGCTAAAACCGCAGTAAAATACTAGCAAAATTAATACACCATTTGCCTTCGTTGGGAATCTAACCATACCCAGGTGACGAGTCAGCGTGTTAATCAATATGCCATGGGGATCGTCTATGAGAAATTGCTTAGCGATAAGGCCGCATTTTGCGCATTTCCTCATTTTTGAAATTATGTCTCTTATTTGTTTTTTGTGCAAAAAGGGTATTTTATTTTATTGTAATGCTTCCTTATTGACTAGTTTTAATGGCATTCTGGTCGATCGTGTAGTAATTAAAAGGCTTTTTGCCCATGTAAAGTCGACGCTTCTCCTACTCAAGTTTACACCCCAATATTCATATCTACCCCCCTATGTCAATCATATAGTGAGTATGCTAAGGAGTACAGTCATTTTTATGCAAACGGCTAGTTTCCAACAAGGCAAATCAGATACTTTTTTCCGTCAAAACAAACATTTTCTATGGGATGTGTATGAAATACCAAAACGTGTCGTCATAGGTTCTTGGGGGTCAAATATCGCTCTTAATATCTGTTTTTCTGCATTAATAAATCTTAACTTACGTTCAAAATGGATATGATCAGTGACAAGTGACATTATTTTGTGACGTTATATCCTATTTACAGCAGAAAATAATTAATTTTGACCCACGATACTACCCATTTTAAGGAGTGCACCAATTTCTAAGCAATTGATAGAAAAAACAGTGCTACTTAAATCAGCAGCGATATATAACTAACTATAACTGAATACAGCTATTTAGATATTATATTACGAGTCGGGGCCCTGACAGACGCTGCAATAGGAGAAGGGCTATTAGAAGGTTAGTCGAGTCGAAGCGACGTCGGCGTCGAAATGTTGTAACTTAAGGCATACCATGCATTAGTGGCGCCCTCACTTGAAGCAAATTAGACCATCAATTATAGTTTCAACGGTTGTTCACAAAATAGCTATCTATATATATATAAATAATAGCTAGCTATAATATATATATTTAAAGAGCTATCTAGTGCTTGACGATTAGAAATATGGAAATTAACACTTTAAAAAAATTACGATCAAATTATTTCAAATGAGGGCGCCACTTCTGCATAGTATAGATTCGCTTTATTTTAGAGCGAGAAGCCGATATCCTACGAAGCAGCCCCACAGCGGATACAGTATGTCTTAAGGGGAGTTCTCATCGTCGACTTCCTTGATGACCGTGTCGGACTCCCAGCGAGCGCGCTCCGCTAGGAGAGCTTGTAGTTTCTGAAAAATAAAAAATATTTTTAGATAGTCTGTTTAGAGCGTTTTCACACATGCCGAGAGAAAGAAAGATACAGATACATAAAGTCCCTCCCTTCTGTCTCTCTCTCTCTCACGGGCCGTGAGAAAGATATACAGAGAGAGAGAGAGAGAGAGAGAGATGTATCTCTCTTTCTATCGGTGCGTGAGAGAGAGATAGAAGGTAGGGACACTCTGTATCTGTATGTCTATTTCTCTCGGAGCGAAGGAGAGAGATGGGTGAGAGCGTAAGAGAATGAGAAAGAGAGAAGGGAGACTCTGTATCTGTATCTCCCTCTTAGCGCATAAGAAAGTTAGAGAGAGAGAGAGAGAGAAGGGAGAGACTCTCTGAATCTGTATCTCACGCGCCGAGAGAAAGAAGGCATAGAATCTCTCTGTATCTCTCGTTCTCTCGGCGTGAGAGAACGAGAGAGGGGGGAGAGAAAATTAAGTAGACTAGAATAAAATGTTATGAAGTAAAGCACTCGTAAATGATAATATAACTATTTAGATAAAACGAAGGTAACCACCAAACCAGTCCAGTTATATAACAATTTTATTTTCTATATATCAAATGTCAAGGAAGAGATGGCGGGATGACATCAAGGGTTTCTTGGATGGATGGCAGCAAAAAAACATCCTTGGTTGACTGAAAGAGATACCATTATGGGATAAGTCCGCCATTGTACATATTATTTGGTCTTTTAAGGCTTATACAACGTGTTAATGAAATAACGCAAAACCTCTCTACAACATTCCCAAAATGCCAAAAATAAAATTCGGATTCTCATACAAATTGTATCGAGCACTAAAAAGTATGTCAGAGAACCGAGAAGTTTAGCGCATACTCCACCGACAAGAGCCACTAAGCTCTCAAATAAGAAGAAGAATACAAATTGACTCGATCAGCTGATCAGTTTGTATGAAGTTTCAAATTTTTTTTGAGGTTTCGTGAAAGTTGTTATACAAAAGTTGTTCAGTTTCATGGGCTGAGGTACCATCTGAGAAAATTTGCGTTAGTTCATTCTTCTTCGTCTAAGCGCTTTCCCGGTTGCATTCTTTGCAAATTCATTTCTCCCGCTTTTTTTTCCCCAATTATAACATGCATGTCAATGGTCACCCAAGGATGCCAATGACCTTGCAATATGGTAAAGAAAAAAAGCCGGAACAGTTCAAATGACTTGGCTATAGTTTCACGACCGGCCGCCTGCCTGACGTCAACCCTTTTTGGGAATGTATTTGTGCGAAAAATTTTACAACCGGTTGTCGCCCGAAGTTAAACCTCCTTAGGAATGCAATTGTAGCACGAGATTTTTGTGCTTAGTCCTTTTGTCGCCTCTTACGACATCCACAGGAAGATGGAGTGGTCCTATTCCATCCCGGAAACAAACGGTGGCGAGAAATGAGTAGTCCAGTGGTGTGGTGGCAGGCTTGTATTTCTTGTATTTCGATTTGTACACGAGAGAGGCAATCATGCGAAAGAGATCTCAGAAAATGAATTTCTTTCTTTTATAGTAAGCGGGAAAGCGCCATCTGTTCGAACCCGGGTGAACTGTCAATGACTTATTGTAATGGCAGTGTTTTAGGTGCTTTTTAGTGCTGTGCTTATCGAGGGTCATTAACAGTGTCATGTGGTGACGAACACACGGTTTTAACACACGGGTTTTGCGTTAGTTCATTAACACGTAGGTATATGTCTGTAAAATATTTTTTGTACAATAAATAAAAAAATAAAAAAAAACCTAATGTCAGTTGAGAAGAGCAGTTCCTACGAAGTAGTTACCTCTGGCTTGTCTAGCACGATGATCCTGTTCTCGATCTTGGGCGCCAGCTCGCACGACTGCTGCTCCAAGTCATCCAGAGACGCCCGACGCGTTAGTCTGTTAATAAAGCAAAAAGTTATTTCAAAAACATACACAAAACAAGCACACTACTGTGCTTAACTAAATGAATTTTTCTGGGTACAGCGCTGCCCCCCTTTGAAATAAATTATTGTCTAAATACAAAGTAAAATTATAAAAATGTTCTCTTTGTGAAGCCCTAGGTAACCCTTCAAACTATTCTATGAACTTAAAATAGTTTAAAGGTTAAGGGCTTCACAAAGACAAAATTTTAACTGATATCTCCGTTGCCTTTGAAATAATTTATTTCAAATCGGGGCAGAACTGGACCCCGAAAAATTCATGTCGACATTCATCACATCCACAGGAAGAGATAAGGCTCATTTTCATTGGTTGCATTCGGGGAAAGATTTCCGTAACGCATGCGGGGAGCCGTTTTCACTAGTCGATAGTAGACATGGGTAATCTCGACTCCGAGTGTTTCGGCTCACTGAATCTTACTCCGCATCCGGTACCGACTCATCTTAATGATTCCTACTCCCTTATCGGCTCCAGCTTCGAGGTCCGCTAAGTTTCGCTATTGAATCTACAGAATACAGAAGTCCTTTCTGGTACCGGTTGCAATACAGAATAATATTGACTCACGGCTCCCGATTCCTCCCGAGACGCGGTGGAGCCGAAACGCGGCTCGCGACCTGACAGGCGCCACCGGTTCTCGCCGGGACCAAGATCGGTGCGGACTCAATAAGTCGCGGGAGCCGATAACAATTACCGGGATTCAGTACGGGTATCGGCTCCTGTTGATGAATCGGCTCATTTAAATATTCGAATCCGGAGTTACCCATGTCTAGTCGATAGAGTAATGAACAGTCGATGTAGAGATGCGGATATTCCCAATATCCGCTGACGGTTTAATGACCACTGTATCGACTTGTGCCTTTCATTGGTCGTTAGCCCGCATACGGGGACTCCCCGCATGCTGTATATCAACTAAGTTATCGACCAATGAAAATGAGCCAATTGATAGGTCCTATTTTAGGCCAGAAGTCATACGGCAAAGTAGTCATTATCATCATCAACAGGTCTTTTTATTCTCCACTGCAGGAGCACGACCCTCTCTGTACTACCAGAGCCATATATTAGCCAGAGCAGTCAGAGGATTTGGCCTACAGTCTCCACGCTGGCCAGTCGGTTTTAGAGGTCTCATTGATGTTTAACCCTTTAACCGCGAACATCGGAATAATCCGACAAACTTTTCGTGCCCATTTCGCGAGCGTCGATATACACAATTCCTTGCGCTGGGAGCACGACAACTGATATAAAGTCTCGCGGTGAAAGGGTTATAAGGTTTGTTTAGCTTGTGTTTCCAAAATCACCTACGACATTGACAGGAAGACTTGGGAGTGGTCCTATTCTATTTTGCCGGGACCCACACGGCTAATTAGTATTTAGTTGTAATTACCTGTGGTGCGGGTGCGGGTGCGGGGCGTGCGGGGCTGGGTCGGCGGCGGCCGAGGACGCCCTGCGCAGCGGGGGAGGCCCGTCTAACTCCCCTCCATCCAGCATCTTCACTAAGCTATGTCTGTCAAAAGATAAATAAAACAGTTAATTTATTTTGTATGGAATACGGCATTTGTCAATTTTTTTGTGTTTCGTACCCAAAGGGTGCAATGATCATGATCAGGATTCTCTCATTGATGTTTATAAGCTTTGTTTAGCTTGTGTTTCCTAAGTCGCCTTCTACGACATTCACGGGAAGGCTTGGAGTGGTCCTATTCTACTCTACCGGGAACCACACGGCTTAGTACCTATTACTGAAACTCCGCTGTATGTCCGTCTGTCACAGGGCTCTATCTCTTGAACCATAATAGCATTAGCACTACACACTTGAAATTTGCACCGATTATGTAATACTGTGGCCGTTATGACAACAAATACTAAAACCGAAATAAAGTTAAAAATGAAAGGGGGTCGTCATACAGGAATCGTGCTCTTTTAGCGTTTTAAAACATTGTACGGAGGTACGGAACCTTTGATGTACGAGTCCGACTCGCACTTGACCGGTTTATTATTATTCATATGTCGCGGACAAGCGACAACTTCATCCCGGGAAATGACTGAGCCCTAACCCTACAAGGTAGCTGCTGTTGTAGCTTTGGGCAATAAATAAAAGAGTGGACTGTAATATAGGTAAATGTATGTAGTAATACTTATTATTTACAAAGCTATCTATGAGAAAATTTTCTAACAAATCGACACGGCGATATGGCCTAGCAAGTCGTCCGGCTCGCAGGAATGACTTGGCCAAACGATTATATTTAGTTGTTCCGAAATTGTTTGTTTTCTTTTTCGTGTGTGTAAGTGGCCAACACTGGTGTCAGATTTTTCAAGCTGCCTAAAGACGACTGCCATCTAATGATGACAACCGGGACCAACAGCTTAACGTGCCTTCTGATGCACGGAGGAGCTCGAGAAAAATTTTATGCCACTTGTGTTTACCCATCCAAGTGGGGACCACGCCCGGTGTCGCTTAACATATGCAAGCGCCAATAAATGCGTACTCCCACCGAGCTCCTGATCATTGTAATGCTATTTAAACCAATAATTAGAACAAAAACAAGGATAATAACTGACCTTCTACTGAGTGTGACCAGTGACTGCCTGTGTTTGGAATGCTTAGCTTTTCCACTTCTCACTGCGATGGCGGCGAAGTGGTTTTGTACTGCTATGCCGATTTCCGGACACATGTCCTCTGATACCTGTCACAAGACTTCACACTTTACGGTCCATTTTTAAGATGAAGTATTTAGCCTATGGAGGGCGCTAGCGGGGGCAGCCGCGCGCGCCAAGAGCCTGCTTGCCGAAGCAGGCTCTTGGTCTGAGGTGACAGTTCACGTCTTCGCTTCTAGGTTACATATCGAATGTCGCTCCTTGTAATAATTACAAATAATTATAAACAATGCCTACTTGTTCAATTAAATGGTCTAGGAAGAATTCTACTAATTCAAGGTTCACGAAAAACGGAATTGCTACTACACACATGTAAGCATTTTTAATCTTTACTTTTAAGTTTTAAAATCAGTAAAAAAGCCCATAGTGAATGGTGCCGCCATATTGATGTTATTTACCTCTCTTTCACTCGCACTAGATTGACAATGTAGGATGTCTCTTTCATTTTCGATAATGAATTCAAGAACGGCGATAATGAAATGCCAAAAATTTTTTTCTTTGCATACATTATTCAGTTCTTTGAATTGTTCAACGCGAGCCCATAGAGTTGCCAGAAGCACCAAATCTCGTGCGTTCAGTTTCTTTCAGAAATGTGTCTTTGCGCTGCCTGTCCATAGGCTGAATCGTCCTTAATTTTTAAGGTTCAAAGCCAAAAGCAAGCCAAACGAGAACTTTGCATTTTAGGAGATAAGTTATTAATTTAATGTAAAATGGACTAAGTTAAGACACTTTAAGATCGCTTTTTAACCGCCTTAAAAAAAAGGAGGAGGTTATCAGTTCGTCGGTTTTTTTTATGTTTGTTCCCCGATTACTCGAAGACGCCTGGACCGATTTAGAAAAATCTTTTTTTGTTTGAATATTAAGCTTTTCTAGTATAGAAGTCGGTTTTTTGTTTTGAAAAAATATCAATAATTATTGAGTAAAAGTTACTTACCAAAACCTTGCACTTGGGAAGCATAGTGAACCCATCATTTCCATTAAATAGGTACTCTTTAACAGCCAGCCGATACTTCTGGTCCTTCTGTAGGTACTCGTCGCCAATCTTGACGACTTGCTCAGCTACTCTTTGTCCGGGCGGCTTGGACGGGTCGAAACCGAACGAGACGCCGGCTACCTGTGGAATATATATCTTTTTTTATTTCATACAGGATATCCTCTCCTGATTATCAAATCAAATCAAATCAAAATATCTTTATTATCATAGGATATTTATAATATCTCTTAATAATAGTCACTTTGTTTTGTTTTGCACAAATGTTGACGTCAAATCGTTACTTACAGGCAAGCTTATGCCGCGTCCTAGGCGCAAGTGCAAGTCTGACAAGAAAGATGATTTCATGCTTCGGAAGGCAGGTAAAGCTGTGGGTCCCGAACGTAATCTAGCGTTTGTTTAAACCTATCCTAGGATTGGTTCTGGTCTACCTTCTGGGTTGAGGGTGTAAAACCAGTAACCTCGTCGAATCTGACTGGGCATTGAACCTTAGACTACAGGAATACAGTTATGTTTGTAGATCATGAATGTAGGTGGAAACCTTTCTTCTAAACTGGGATATTTGCAAGATTTTTTTTTAATAAGGTGCAGTACCCGTCCGGCCAGCGTGGAGAGTGTAGGCCAAATCCTCTGACTGCTCTGGCTAATATATGGATAATGAAGGGAATAATGTCCACAAATTGGATATTTTGGTGGGTCAAAAATAAATTATTACGTACTTTTAATAGAATAAAACGTCACAAAATAATGCCACTTGTCATTGATTACATCCACTTTGAACGTGATTTTAGATTTATTAATGCAGAAAAACGGATATTAAGAGCTATTTGACTCCAAGGAACTAAGACGTCATGAATCGATATTTCATACAAATCCCATAGAAAATTTTTGTTTTTGACGTAAAAAGTATCTGATTTGACTTGTTGCAAAATAGCGTGTTACGCAATGACCTTCCTTGGTATTAAGTCAAGTAGAACTTTGACTTTTCGTACCCCCTTTTTCACGCTTTAGCATGACACCTCCCCCTCATCGCTGTGACGAAATTTGTTGATAAAGATGTTGGCTCTACTATTTTCGCTTATGTCACAGAATTATTAAGAGTATTACACACAGAACGGAATCTCCTAAGGTTCCGCGCAATATGCGTCCCCGTCCTCCTTGTCTCAGGGCGAGAGCGGGCAAACACGCAAGCACGCATTGACGTGTGCACGGATGTACAGTTTCGTTTGTAGCAGTAGGCATAAATGATACTCCGCTTCTATGAAGTGCCATACCTGTGCTTATGTTTATTGGATCACTCATTTTGATAACAGACCTTACTGCTATACAAATAAAGTTTAATTAAGTTATCCTGCAGAAACCTTCCTTTCAAACTGGGATACTGGCAGGCTGAGTTTTCCAAGAACGCCAAAATGGTAGCGCCAATAGTTTCGACGATGACCATGGGGTCTCACATGGGGATTATAAACCTTAGCAGCATACAAATAAGGCATAGTTTTGCATACCTGAGGAAACCTTCCTTCCAAACTGGGATACTTGCAGACTGAGTTTTCCAATAATGCCAAAATGGTGGCACCACTGGCTTCGACTACGACAATGGGGTCTCTCATGGGGATTATGGTAGACAGATCCCGCAGTGTGAACTCACCTGCTGCATGCACCTGTAAAAAAAATATAAATTGAAAGGTCCTTTGAGGAACGCTGACAGTGAAAGTGACGCTGTGAAAGTGGCAACCTTCTGGAGGGGAAAATTTTAATTATTTTGAGCTTTCGCCACGAGAAGAAGAAGGGACGTTGAGGGCCTCAGTCAATGTTCTGCGACCAAATTGCAGATGTTAAGGTGAACATCGTGCAGAAGTGGCGCCGTCATTTGAAATAAATTATTTAATCGTAAATACAGCGTCTAACAAAATATAATGAAACTACTTTAAGGGCGAATTCAGTCCATGATACTGAACAACTTTCCCCAACGAACATGTATCGAAATATGAAAAAAAATTTTTGACCTCCCATACAATTTGACACATGTTCCTTGGGGAAAGTTGTTCACTATCACGGACTCAATTCACCCTTAAAATAGTTTCAGTATATTTTGTTAAGACGTTATACAACGTGTAACAAAAAGGGGGTATCAGGGGGTTGATACCCCCTTTTTGTTACAGGTTGTAGATAGGTAGGTACATAACATACCTGGTCAGATCGGAAGGTACCCGAGTTAAGTACAACTAAGTCTGCGCCAGTGGCTGCCAGTAACACGTCACATATCCAATTCCCCAGATTGCACTCCTGCCGTCTGATACAGGAAAAACGGCCTTCTAAAGGCACGCAAAACTTGCCTAGAACCTCGTCCATTTTGCCTTCTATCATCGCTGCAAATTATTATTAAATTATGAGAATATTACGATAGAGGAAAGCCATAGTAAATTGAACTTTAAAACGCGGATAATAATGTCGTAAATCAATTTAAAAAAAAAATAACTTGGTTAGCGGTGAATAATATTTTCTCGAGCTCCTCCGTACTTCGGAAGGCACGTTAAACCGTCGGCCCGGCTGTCGTTTTTGTTTGGTTAAAGCTATGTTAGATGCCTTTAGACAGCTTGACACCAGTGTTGGCCACTTACACACACGATAAACAAAACAACTTTAGAAACACGGTAGTGTTACCCAAAGTGCGGAAATCGGCGACACACTCTTTGCAATTAATGTACATATATCAAAATTAAAAAAAAAACGAAGTCGTTACTTGATATAGTTACTAAGGGAAGTAAACAAACTTTTCGTATTTCGATATACATATATTGGGAAAAGTTGTTCAAAATAATGGACTTAATCACCCCTTTAAATATTTGTAGTTACTTAATTAAAAAACACCTTATAAGATTAAATTTACCAGAGTATTTGTCAGTCTTGGCTTTCAACGTCATATCCTCGGCATAAGAGCTGTTGACAGGCACCTCCACGATTTCAATTCGAGGCCCTTCCGGGCCAAAGGTAATTGTGATTTTTGAAAACTGGCGAAAATCTGTGCCGCTTTTCACTATGTGTTTATTGTTTATCTAAAAGAAAAATAAGTTTTTACAAAAATATTAAAAGAACAAAAATTTTTAAAATATCTGTTCACACGACAGTGTGCGAGCCAAGTTCGCTAAATTAATTGTTATGAACTGACGTTATTTAAATCTATAGCACACACATCGATGCATCTGGTGTCCAAAGGTCTGGCGACTATTTGGCATCTAGCCATACAACGTGGCAACGCTGCCAGCCTTTTGGCCACTCAATTTGTGAATATTTCCTTTTTATACAATAACTTTTTTGCTAGCCTATGTTGAGCAAAGGCCTAAAATTATTGACTTATTCTAATTCAGTTTAAAAATTATTTTACCTCTAATACTTCATAGACATGGTCGTGACCGCCTAATATTAAATCTATCTCTGTACAACCCTCCGCTAACTTAATGTCGTTTGGTGTTCTCATGTGAGTTAAGGCTATTACGTATTCACAACCCTGCAAAAGAAAAGAAAAACTTAATTAAAAAACTTCCGAAGACGGAGGACTATTCATGTAAGTTTAACCAATCAAAAACTTAGAATAAATTTTTGTTTCTAAAAATAAAGCAATTCTATTTTAGTATCCTCCTTTTTGTTTTGTTATGCCAGACAGAAAATTCAAAGCTTATGTAAAGAAAGTACTTTGTGAGAAGGCTTATTATAGGACCGATGACTATCTTCAAGACAAAAAGGTCTGGCTTGAGCTTGGCGCGGGTCCCTCTTAAAGGTTTGTATACTTAGACATGTCATAATTTAGGTACATTGGTACATACTAAATTTACAAATTGACATTATTTTAAATTTCGTAATTCTTATAATTCAATTTAATTATGACATAACAATGTAATCTCAGTCCATCCATATAACTAATTTTAAGTTTTTAGTTTGTTAGTTGACGTCTTTGGAGAAAACGTGCAGTGCAGTTTGTTGCCGCTTCTTCTGCACTTGCGCCTAGGAAGCGGCGTAAGCTTAGCTGTAAGTAACGATTTGACGTCAACATTTGTGCAAAACAAAACAAAGTGACTATTATTAAGAGATATTATAAATATCCTATGATAATAAAGATATTTTGAATTGAATTGAATTGAAAATATTATTTTTAGGGTTCCGTACCCGAAGGGTGCAAACGGGACCCTATTACTGAGACTCCGCTGTCTGTCCGTCTGTCACAGGACTCTATCTCTTGAACCGTAATAGCTAGACACCTGAAATTTTTACCGATTATGTATTGTTGTGCCCGCTATAACAGATACTAAAAATAAAAAAAAGTTGAAAATTAAAGGGGGTCGTCATACAAAAAACGTGTTTTTTCAGCGTTTTTAACTAGATCTTTATAATGGCATTAACTATATACTTGAAATTTTCACAGATTATGTATTACTATGGCCACTATTACAACAAATACTAAAAATAAAAAGAAGTTAAAAATTAAAGGGGGTCGTCATACAAGAAACGTGTTTCTTCAGCGTTTTAAAACATTGTACGGTGTTACGGAACCTTTCATGTACAAGTGCGACTCGCACTTGCCCGTTTATTTTCATTATTATTGAGTAAAAAATCACTGAGACACACGGCAGTGGGCCAAGTTTGGTGAAACATTCCGATTTTAATTTAAAATGTACTCACCTCTTGTTTTAGTTGCGAAGCTAACTTAGTCCCTGCTTGTACGAAGTCTATAAATGTCACCTCATCTGGGTTTATTGTTGCTAGCGTGTCTAACCATTCCTGAAAATAAATATTAACAATAAATTACAAATATTTCAATGGTCACGTTCAGTAGGGTGATACTAAACAACTTTGCTAAATAAAACAATCATGTAGATATTTCAACCTATCAAAAAACGAAAAACAGCTACCGCAATAGCCAGTGGTGTCATTTTTGAATCGCTGAGTCACTTAACGAATGGTTTTTCCATACAAAAAGCTTTTAGTGACTCGGTGTTTCAAAAATGACACCTCTGCTCACACACCCAATATGTAGGTAGCAGTAGGACATAAATGGCGAATAAAAAAATATTCCTAACGGTAAGTGCTCAGAGTATCATGGAATAAATCTGTTTACAATTTGTTTTGAAATAAATTGTTTGGTTGTAAATAAATATGGTCATAATTTTCATATTGTTAATCGTCATGTTTATAGCCAATTAAAGGCTATAAACATGTTTTTAATGACACAATTCTATTTTTACGATATAATTATTTGCATAATTAAAGACCTGTATGTACATTAAGGAAGCAATAAATTATAGAGTATTGAATATAACGTCCGACAAAATATACTGAAAGTATTTTAAGAGTGACTTCAGTCCATGATACTGAACAACTTTTCCCACGGAACATATAGCGAAATATAAAAATAATTTTTGGCTTTCCATACAAACTCGGATTAGCTGGTTGGTCAACTAGTATGGGAGGTCAAAAAATATTTTTCATATTTCGATATACTATGTTACTTGGGGAAAGTTGTTCAATATCTTGAATCACTCTTGAAATAGTTGCAGTATATTTCGTTAGAACCTGTATATCTTACTTGTTCGACTAATCCAATAAGTCCAATTTTGTGTCCGTTGCACATCAGCGCATGTGTTATCTTCCCGTCCCCCAGCGGCCGCCCAGTCTCGTTGTCTATCACATTTGACATCAGCCATGGAAAATTGCACTGAGCTACCAACCCTGATAGGACGTCTAAACCGAAATCTGAAGATAAAAAGATTTATTTTAAACCATTTAGTACCATTCTATCTGCCAAAAATAGTCATTGTGTGCATCTTTTTCCACACAACGACACCGAAAAGAGCTTGGCTGACAGTACCATGAAAAATATGAAAACTGTTAATATAAAAAAAAATATATATGGATTTTTAGGCATTCAAAATGCAGTACTAAAGTACTCAAATTAAATAATGAAATCAAATTAAATAAAGCGTGTAGGAATATCAAATGGTGGCGAAATTCGGCGTGCGAAGTGGAACACGTGATGGCTCAGATGGTAAGAGCATAGTCGTATTGAGACTAAGGTCGCGGGTTCAAGTCCTGTTCACGTGGAATTTTTTCACCATTTCTTATTTCATTATTTAATAAAAAAAAAATTAAATGAAAAGAATTGTGTTGCTAAACGAAGCTCAAAAAAGGAGCAGCAATTTGATTATCTAAAAAGTAGAAATGATATTTAAATATAAAAGAGATTTACCGAGATAAGTTGTTGGTAAATCTTTTATTTTTATTTAGGGTACACTGTAGTGCGTGTAGCCAAGTCGTTTACAAAATACAATCAGTTTTATAAATCTTGTAAAAACATATTTTTTACCAGTTAAGCATGGCAGTGCATAAAGCCAAATTTTCTTCAAAATAAGCTGGAATTAGTAATACTCTGTGTGTTCTTACCAAAATCATGATTTCCAAATACTGCACAGTGCGTGCCGATTTCGTTCAGTACCGGTACCATTTGTTCGCCTTTTGTGAATGTGCTTACTGAAATATTAAAATACAACACGATAATGCATAAATAAAAGTAAAATATTTTATAAATTATAAAACAGGCTGACTTTTTATCCACCTGCATAATTTTTGGAGCAATTTCAGTCCATGATACTGAACTACTTTCTACAAAAAAGTTATGAAAAATCGATAAAAATGTTTCGTCCTTCCATACAAATCAGCGCTCAGTCAAACGGATATTATATGGGAGGACGAAAAATTTCTATTGAGTTTTCATAACGTTTTTTTATAGAAAGTAGTTCAGTATCATGGATTGAACTTGCTCCAAAAATAATGCAGGTGGATAAAAAGTCAGCCTGTGTACAAGTATTTTCGCCGGACCCAGCTAAATTTATAGCGCTGGCCGAATCTGATCTTTTGCCATATTTCATATAGGAATTTCTTCATCTTAGCGCGTTCCCGGTAGCATTCTCAGCTGTGCTGCTTCCAAGCCTGGGGTGCGCTTTCCCGCTTTTTCTCCTCCAAATATAATATGCATGCATCGACATATAATTCTCTAGATACCTAACGCAAATGGAATCAGAATCGAAGCGGTGAATGTAGGATCACCGCTTCGATTCTGATTCCATTTAAGCAAACAAACGAACAGTAATTACAACGAACTCGAACGCACACATAGACAAATATGCATGCGATTGGTCGCGACAAGGTCACGTGCGCTTCATGTCGGTCAAGCAGCTCACATTTCATATTTACTTACATGTGAAAGGTGAGTCCTGTGTTTTTCATGTCTGTTATAGCTTTTACACCACTTCACGGCACATGACGGCATTTTTAATGAATCGATAATCGCAAACACACAGCAATATTCTCAAAGGAAACTTCTTGCGACGCAACCGCACGACTCGAGTGTCACGACGAACTGTCACGCCGCACTGTTCATATTTTAAGCCCCGCCCGCCGCGGTACATATCGCGTGGAATTATTTTTCGGGATTATTTACGATTCTAGAGAATAATTGTTCGTAGTATGCATGTCAATGGTCACCCAAGGATGCCAAAGACCTTGCGAAGAAAAATAGCCGGAACAGTTTTAACGATTGGGCTATAGTTTTACGACCGCCTACCTGCCTGACGTCAACCATTTTTGGGGATGCAGTTGTTGCACGAGATGTTTGTGCTTAGTCCTTTAGTCGCCTCTTACGACATCCACAGGAACATGGAGGAAACCACACGAATATTTTTGTCATCTATACTAATATTATAAAGCGGAAGAGTTTGTTTGTTTGTTTGTTTGTTTAAACGCGCTAATCTCAGGAACTAATGGTCCGATTTGAAAAATTCTTTTTTTGTTGGGTAGTCCATTTATAGAGGAAGGCTTTAGGCTATATAACATTCCGACAACCACGCGAACGAAGTCGCGGGCACAGCTAGTATATCATATAGGAACATTAGTTTTAATATACAAGTATTAAATACTCACGCATGCTCGGGGAGAACACATCTCCACTAAACAAAATTAAAGGATTGAGATGGTGGAGCGCTTTCACCGCAGTGGAGAACCGAAGTGCACCCCCCACTGGTTCTGTATCTGTAAATAGTAATTCATTGTTAAAATAATAGTTAGCTCTTTTATGCTGGTCGGGGAGAAAATAAAATATTTAGAATGCAACAGCTGCTTCTCTTCTCGCGCAGATTGTAAAAGCTCGTCGAGGGAATGGGCGGAAATGCGAATCATGTTTTGATTCCTTTTTCTCACCATCACGCTGAAAGTGGCATTTGAGTCTTGCTACTCTGGGCTCTGTTTACTTAGAGCCGCAATACCCAAAATGCTCTGTCTGCCCCGTTAGGGATAAAGACGTGATGATGTATGTATTTTCAAAAGCAATAATAATTTGCTTATTTCACAATTCGGTATTCTGAGCCTCACTATAATTTTAACATTATTGAATTGAATTCAATTGTATTATATTTATATGCATTTTATTTTTTCGTGCTCCTGCAGTGAAGACTAATAAATAAACGGGTAAGTGCGAGTCGGACTCGTACATGAAGGGTTCCGTACCACCGCAAAATGTTTTAAAAGGCTGAAGAAACAAGTTTCATGTATGACGACCCCTTTTAATTTTTAACTTTATCTTATTTTTAGTATTTGTTGTTACAGTGGTCATAGTAATACATAATT
The DNA here is from genome assembly GCA_963576875.1 of Acrobasis repandana. Lineage (NCBI taxonomy): Eukaryota > Metazoa > Arthropoda > Insecta > Lepidoptera > Pyralidae > Acrobasis > Acrobasis repandana. The sequence continues at coordinate 11,418,291 of OY756238.1, forward strand.
GGTGAAAATTTCAAGCATCTAGTTAATGCCATTATAAAGATCTAGTGAAAAACGCAGAAAAAACACGTTTCTTGTATGACGACCCCCTTTAATTTTAACTTTATTTTTATTTTTAGTATTTGTTGTTATAGCGGCCACAGTAATACATGATCGGTCAAATTTCAATTTCAAGTGTCTAGCTATTACGGTTCAAGAGATAGAGCCCTGTGACAGACGGATAGACGGAAAGACAGCGGAGTCTCAGTAATAGGGTCCCGTTTGCACCCTTTGGGTACGGAACCCTAAAAATAATATTTTCAATTCAATTCAATTCAAAATATCTAAAAAAGACATGATGATGATGATATGCATTTTAGTCGACAATCCGCTAGTTTCCAACAAGTCAAATCAGACACTTTTTTCTAAACGACAAAACAAACATTTTCTATGAGATTTGTATGAAATATCGGACTGTGACGTCATAGTTTCTTGGAGTCAAATAGCGCTCTTAATATCCGTTTTTCTGCATTAAAAAATCTCTAGTCATGTTCAAAATGATTGGATCAATGACAAGTGACACTGTTTTGTTACGTTTTATTTTATTGACAGCACCAAATAATTTATTTTTGACCCAGGAAACTACCCAATTGTATTTAATTTCAGCGAAAACATAACTTTGGTAAAGGAGTTCTAAGCTTTGATTATATGCCATAGTAAACAGGAAAGTTTTGTTTATTTATACTGTTACCTTATAACACTGTAATGTCCACGATGCTTTTTGTTGTTCAAAACTTTTTGCACACTAGTATGTTTGCCTTGAGATAGCCAATTTAGTTGCGAGTTCATTAGTACCATTTCAATTAGATCATCAAGACACACGGTAGTATGGCAGCCAAAGCAATACACGAGAAGTTAGCAACATAACAAGGCTTGTGTCAGATAAATAATAAAATAAACTTTATTGTCGTGGCCGTTTCTCTTAAGTTCTAGTAATACAGGTTGTTACAACGTTACATCACAGAATAAATAATACTAGCGTACAGAAGTCTCACTCAGCAAAGAAATTTTAGGAAATATCTACTCAATGTGGCTAGCGATGTGGTTTAATTTAGCTCACGTCAGAACTCAGCACCTTTTCGTATAGATACCTAGACATCCATTGCAAGCCAATTTCATTCTTATTACTCTGGACAAACGATTCGTATAACTGACTTTACCGCCCGGAGGGGCCGCCGGGCGGTGAACGGGGAGTGACACAGGCCTGGTTACATCCTCGTAGGTGCATAAAGCGCATATCAATTGTCCTCTCACTATGCTCGCGATTTTACTGTGGAATCCCTAGTTTTGCTCTGTATTCAAAGTAGCGCCCTCGCCTTAAAAATAAAACTTTTCACCTTTTACCACAATCTATTATTATATTACACGTGATTTTAACTGTTTTTGTGTTGTTTTTAAATATATTTGTGACAGTAGTTATCAGGTTATCAACGGCTTGATTTACGTCCTGTATTGAAAAAACGTGGGGAAATTCTGTTTTCAATATCGTGCCACATATGGATTCGTAATTTATTTTAGTGCGGGTATTGGCGTACAAGAGGGAAGGCCTTTGCCTAGCAGTGGGACAGTATAGGCTAATAAAAAAAAATTGCCGGACAAAACAGGTTTGTTTTTACAAGCGTTTATTTAGCTTGTCCGGTTTATTTGTTTGGGTCAAATCTTGCAAAAGCCACTTCCCGATTTCCGATTGCGATGACATTTTGCATGCTACTGTAAATCAGATCACAATGATCAGTGTTCTTGTTGTAATAATCGATATTATTACAACAAGAAGCTGATTTGATGATAGAGCCGGACGGTGGCTATAGGAACCCTGTTATAAAACGACGCAACCCCATCGAGTTTCGCCTTATTACATTAGTCTTGATTAGTGCTTAGACCTTACAATAAAAATATGCACGAAAAAAAAATATTTTTGAAAAATTTACACTATCCTACTTCCTAACTTACATGCATACTATCACGCCTGTTTCCCACAGGGGTAGGCAGAGACTATGGACCTCCACTTGCTACGATCCTGACAGACCTCTTACTTCCTAACTTGTCGGCTGATATCTTTAGTTTTTATTATGAAACAAGTTAACATAAGACAGAATATTTTTTTTTTCGCTTAAAGAGTACTTTCCTTGAGTTGCTTAACCATGTTACACTCACACACAAACCCGGCGCCTGGATGCTTCGAAACACATTCGTCGACTATGTAGAATATTCGAGATTAATGTGGACCTATTCGATGGCGCATATAAATAGGGAACGTTGGGTGCGCCACGGCAGTTCAATACGAGCTATCAAAGCGATTACTTCGAAGCGAAGGAAACCTACCTTAGTGCGACAAGTGGAAGTACCTGCGACTACCTTGGCGAGATACCTGGACCTCAGCTGCTACGCGACTTGGACCTTGGACGTTTGGACCATCTTCACGTGTCAACTTAGGGTTCCGTAGTGAATAAATCCCTCATACGAAGTTTGGCGTTTTTCTCCAAATACCGAACCCCAGTTTCGTAACAATACAATTAAAAGTAACAAACAATTTGTACAGATCAAGCTTTAAATTAGTAAAAGCCTTATTCTAATAAAAATATAAAAAAAATATTTCTTGTAGTTTAAGTAACTAAAGCTATGTAATGGCTCGTCTATTAAATTATTCAATTAAGTTACATTAAAAACTTATTCATACATTTTATATCATCATTAATTATTATTTAAGTTTCCATTCATAATCAGTTTATTCATCACTTAAGTACTGAAACTATAAGGACAAATTATTTTTGTCTCTAGACAATAAGTAGTTTTCATAATTTCTTCCATATCATATTTTTCATCATCATTTTTTGTCCTGTAACTACTACATAGCTAGTGTAACATGGTTAAGCAACTCTAGAACTACTACTACATAGCTAATCGCTTAGCTACGCGATTCAAAATCACCCTGTATGTCTATGTGGATACTTACTCGTGGTCTGCTCGATGTTGTAGACATCGTTGTAGTGTATGATGAGGACGTCATCGCCCATGCCTCTGCCAGAGAGCTGGTTGACCGCTCGCCGGCCAACTTGTCGTACTTCTAACGATGCCTGAAGTAAAAAATCAAATTAAAAATCTCATCATCAAGTCTTAAGTCTCCACTGCAGGAGCACGACCCTCTCTGTACTACCAGAGCCATATATTAGCAAGAGCAGTCAGCGGATTTGGCCTACAGTCTCCACACTGTCCAGACGCGTAGCGTAGGAGAGGACTAATTGATGTCTAGTCTGAGCTTTATTTAGCTTGTGTTTCCTAAGTCGCCTTCTGCGACATCCACAGGATGACATGGAGTGATTCTGTCGGCGAAATTAGAAATAATATAAATAACATTACATTCTGCAGTCGGGTAGCAATAACTAGGGTTGCCACATTTTTTTGCAATTAAAATACATTGGTGCTTCATGGTAAGAAAAACAAATTAGGTACACAGTCAAGTATTACGTAAGCACCAAAGGGGGAGGAGGGTCTTTGATTTCCTTATTTTGATGACATAGCCCCCTATGGGATTCAATAAACGTAAGCTATCTTTTTAGTAACTTTTTTATATTTCTTGTAAATTTTTTGTAATGTTGATTTTAAATTCATCATCATCATCATCTGAGCGTATTCCCGGTTGCATCGTCAGCAGTTACGCTTCAGAGCCCGGGGTCCGCTACCTTACCTAGGTGATTCGACGAAGTTACTGGATTTTACACAGAGCGACTGCCGTTTGACCTCCGCAACCCAAAGGGTAGACCAGAACCAATCCTAGGATAGGTACAAACGCTAGATGATTCGTTCGGGACCAACGGCTTTACGTGCCTTCCGAAGCACGGAATCATCTTTCTTTTCGGATAATCAGGTGATTCAAGCCTGCAATATCCTAACCAGACTGGAAACAACTTTTTCACAAAGTATGCTTGCCAGTGAGATTTTAAATTAAACAGACATTAAAAATATAGCTAGCAACATTATTCTTGCTCATGAAAACAATAAAAAACCGAAGTACATTTACGTAGTCTATATTTAAGTTATAGTAAATAAGTAATTAATTTTTCAAAAGGTTCAAAGACTCCTTGTTTCTTTCATCTCGCTATTTGATGATGTCTTCAGTCTTTTCTCAATGATTTATTTACAAAAATAAGACTGTGAAGACATCAGTTTATTTTTTTTTACTTTTTCCACATAAATCCCAGAAAAATGAAATCATACGAAATAAAGTATTTCCGCGTACTTTATTGTTTTCGTAAAGTACAGAGTACAATTACCCGAAATAAAGTACTATATTTTATTCTTTGATTATATTTTATTATACAGTGGCAACCCTAGCAGTAACTTACAGACGTATGTTTTGTTTGACACTTACAAAGTAAGTTGTTTTTTTTTATGTTTGCGCAGACTAGTCAACAAAATACGGTAATATTTATACGACATTCGAGAAGACGATAAGCAGTAGAAGAAGTCTTAATTTATCATCATAACATTTCTAAATTCACGCAACAACATCTAAAGCCGTCTAGGTTGTACCTAATTAAACATTTCATGCAGATAAGTACTTACAATACCCGGCACATAATTTGAACCAAAATGGCGGCTCTGCGCAGGTATAATTAGAGGAAAAAGTGTGCGCAGTGACCGCCATTTTGGTTCAACTTATGTGCCGGGTATTGTATTTTGTTAAAACAAAATAGAGACGATAATAGAGCGATGTTCCGTTACTGTAAATAAAACAAAAAATGATTTAACATACTTCAATTTATAATATACTTAATTAAGAAATACATTATATCATTTCATAATTTTTCAAAGTCACGTTCACATTACTACAAACTATTTCTGTAATACATGTAGGTACATTTAGGTACCTACATCCCCTCTACATGACTTCTAACTTCAAAAACATATACTTACTGAAACTATTTTTAGAGTGAATTCAGTCCATGATACTGAACAACTTTCCCCAAGGAGCACACATCGAAATAAGATCGAAATATAAAAAAAAAATATTTTTTAACTCCCACACAAATTGACCGAGTTTGTATGGAATGAGAGTTTTTTTTTTTCATATTTCAATATATGTTCAGTATCATGGACTGAGTCCACCTTTCAAATACATAGTTTTAGTATATTTTCTTGAACGTTATAATAATAAAACTACATAGTACCTAAACATGCGAGAAAATAGTATCTTATGAAGGCGATTCATTTTACTCTGTAGGTCCGACAGAGTACTAAATTATAAATGGCCCGGAATTCTTCCACGAGGCCTCGTCTTGCACTTATCGATCACGGCCTGTCTCATTTTTATTTTAGGCCTTTGTACACTTAAGCCGTCTTTTGGTACGACAAGGTTTAGGTATATTGTAAAAAAAATGGTTGCCTGTAAAGTCGGTTTTACAGGCGAAGATTTTACGTGACAACGGCGGCAGACCGATCATAGTTGAGTGGGAGAGAGACGCAAGGCATTCGGCGGGCCTCTCTCTCGTTCGGTGACTCATCGTAACGTTACCGAGCGTTACACTTTTTCATAAGTGACTCCCAGCCGCAACCTAATTTAAGACGTTGTCACGTCAAAAAATATTTTGGTATGAGCCAAAGATATTGGAGATATATAAGATGTCTTGATTCTATAAGAATGTCAAATCAAAACTGTACTGTTTTGAAAATCAACAAAACAAATTTCATCCTCCCATACAAAATCCGTTAAGCTGAGCGTTTGTTTTCGTTGTTTTGATGGAAATTAGTTCAGCGTCATGTACTGAATTTGCGCTTAAATTTTGGCTGGTGGTTAATAAGTCAGCCTGTATACAGAGTCTAACAAAATATACTGAAACTATTTTAAGGGTGAATTCAGTCCACGATACCTAACAACTTTCTCCAAGGAACATATATCGAATATAAAAAAAAAATTTTGGTTTCCCATACAAATTGACCAAACAGCTGATCGGAGCTTGTATGAAAAGCAAAAAAAAATTTCATATTTTTATATATGTTCCTTGGGAAAAGTTGTTCAGTATCATGGACTGAATTTACCCTTAAAATAGTTTCAGTATATTTTGTTAGACGTTATATATTTATCATACAGAGATAAACAAAGGTTATGTACCGGAAATCGTCGTTGCTACGAGTATAATCATCATCATCAGGTCTTATTTAGTCTCCACTGCAGGAGCACGACCCTCTCTGTACTACCAGAGCCATAAATAAGCCAGAGCAGTTAGAGGATTTGGCCTACACTCTCCACGCTGGCCAGACGGGTTGGAGAGGTCTCATTGATTTTTGTAAGCTTTGTTTAACATGTTTCCTAAGCCGCCTTCTACGACATCCACGGGAAGACTAGGAGTGGTCCTATTCTACTCTGCCGGGAACCATTTGGTTTAGCTAGTCGTTGTTATAGACGCATTTTTCCGCAGTCTGTCTACATTTAGGGTTGGATCTCATCTATCAGCACGGAACAGCACTTTCCTATGCTGCTATCCTTTTCTGTCGCTCAGAAGCGACATTTGCTAAAGCATTCCGTCGCTCTCTCTCGCTCTAGCAAATGACGCTTCTGAGTCACAGAAAATGATAGCAGCATAGGAAAGTGCTGTTCCGTGCTGATAGATGAGATCCAACCCTTAAGAGCCAAGCTCTTGTCGGTGTTACTGTGAGGAAAGAAACGCACACAATTTTTTTTTTGGCAGAGATAATGGAGTAGTTTAAAATATGTATATGTATAACGTCTAACAAAAAATACTAAAGCTATTTTAAGGGTGAATTCAGTCCATGATACCGAACAACTTTTCTAAAGGAACATTGTACCGTAAAGCCTAGATTTAGGATCTAGGAAGATAGATGAGATAAAAAAAAGACCAGATATCGGCCAATGAGATAAGTATAATAAACAACTATTACATTACATTAGTTACAAGGATTCACAAGAACACTAGGTACAGATTAGGTAGTCAGGGTCGTGAGTTATAGGCACTAGATCAGTTGAGTAGCCCTTCTAGGTAGAAGCACTACTTAGCTTGAGATGCTGCCGAAGACGAATGAGGGCGAGCGCCGGCCGCCGCGCCTTATATATGAGCAGGGCGGGAGCCTGCGAGGGGCGGAGGGGTGCTGAAGCCGATGTCACAACATAATATCCAAATATAAAAAATAAACGGGCAAGTGCGAGTCGAAATCGTACATGAAGGGTTCCGTACCTTCGTACAATGTTTTAAAACGCTAAAGAAATACGTTTCTTGTATGACGACCCCCTTTAATTTTTAACTTTATTTTATTTTTAGTATTTGTTGTTATAGCGGCTATAATAGTACATACTCGTAATCTGTGAAAATTAAGTATCTAGTTGATGCCATTATAAAGATCAAGTTAAAAACGCTGAAAAAAACACGTTTCTTGTATGAGACCCCCTTTAATTTTTAACTATTTTTAATTTTTAGTATTTGTTGTTATAGCGGCCACAGTAATACATAATCGGTGAAAATTTCAAGTGTCTAGCTACTACGGTTCAAGAGATAGAGCCCTGTGACAGACGGACAGACAGCGGAGTCACAGTAATAGAGTCCCGTTTGCACCCTTTGGGTACGGAACCCTAAAAATACCTTTTGGCTTGCCATATACAGGTGAATTTTTAAACACCAGCCAAATTTTTGGAGCAAGTTCAGTCCATGATACTGAACTACTTTCTATAAAAAAAGTTATTAAAAATGGATAAAAAGTTTTCGTCCTCACATACAAAATCCGTTTGGCTGAGCGCTGATTTGTATTGGAAGGCGAATTTTCATTTTAGTTTTTCGTTAATTGTTTTTATGGAAAGTAGTTCAGTATCATGGACTGAACCCGCTCCAAAAATTTGGCTGGTGGTTAAAAAGTCATCCTGTATATGTTCCTTGGGGAAAGTTGTTCTGTATCATGGGCTAAATTCACACTTAAAATAGTTTCAATATATTTTGTTAGGCCCTATATATTTCCACAGTACGGCTACAAATATAAAACCTAGTCATTATCTAACCAATTTGTCTTTGAAATAGGAGATAATAAGATATTCTATTATATAGATACTCCATTATTATATTATACATAAAAGGATTTCTGCGTAAGAAACGCTCACCATAAATAGCCTTGGTAGTGTAACATCGCTACATCTAAAACAATCGTCGATTATCGCATGCTACCACCGATGTAGCGTGAATGATGAAGTCATGAAGAAATTGAAATGATTCTCTTTACAAATGTAACTTGCATGTAATGATCTTGTATGTATTTTCGACTTGACAACTGCAGTGTTAATTTGCATTGAAAATCTCCTGCATATTGCATGCCTAAAAGCGTTTCCTGTCGGTTGTATTCGAGCCGTGCTGTTTGAAAGTCCGCTTTCCGACTTTTCTTATCCAAAGTCAAGTTTGAGAAGAAAATTCGTATTCAAAATATTTTTTTTTTCGTACAACCATTTATTGTAAGTACTAATCAAGGCAAATGTTATTATAAGCCATAATTCGATGGGGTGGCGTCGTTTTATTGGGTTTCCATAATGACCTTTTGCATTGTCATGTGATTTACAATAGTATACTAAATTTCATCTAAACATCAACAAACAGGGCATAGCTTGACCTAATAAAAGCTTGTAAACAAACGATTGGACTGTGATTTATGACCGGCCAACGTTTTTTTATAACTGACTAGCAGTCCACCCCGGCTTCGCCCGTGGTACACACATAGCCTATGTCACTCGGGAATAGTGTAGCTTTCCAACGGTGAAAGAATTTTTTAAATCGGCCCAGTACTTTTTGAGCCTATTTATTACAAACATACAAAAATAGGTACAAATCTTTCCTCTTTATAATATTAGTATAGATGGCTTCAACACAATCGAGTTTAGAAAAATAATATTAGATATTTCTAATATTACGAACTGTAAATAAAGTTTCCATATACCTACGTTGTAAATTCCCCAAAAATAGCATAGAACATGTCGCAATATGACAATTATCAAATTCTATAGGTAGATGGGAGCCAAAATTTTACGGCTTTTTTCATTTTACTGTTATTTTATCCAAACCAACTCACCGCGAGCTGCAATGTAGGCCCATCTGTGTTTCGCGATATTGGATACTGATTTACTTTTATCGTCATCAGGTCTTTTTTAGTCTCTACTGCAGGAACACCACCCTCTCTGTACTACCAGAGCCATACTTAGCCAGAGTAGCCAGAGGATTTGGCCTACACTCTCCAAGCTGGCCAGACGAGTTGGAGAGGTCTCATTAATGTTTACAAGCTTTGTTTAGTTTGCGTTTCCTAAGTCGCCTCCTACGACATCCACGGGAAGACTTGGAATGGTCCTATTTTACTCTGCCGGGAACCACCACGGCTAATCACTTTTAAGAACAAGGTTTTTGTCAGTCGATTCCATTATCTTTTGGAAGTAGTCTATAAAAACTAGTGTCCGACTGAATGAGAATTTTCAGCCGAAAACGAAAAAGAGGCTTCGGCTTTAGTCTTGTTTTTGGCCGGAAACGAAAACTAAAATAACACATTATAAAATATTAATATTTCCGCTGTACACTGAAATTTGACCCCTAGGGAGAAAAAGAGCACATAAAAAATGCAAAATAAACATAACTTCACTTTAAAACTGCAAACAGACTCACGTCACCTGTTCTGAGCGACACCACAAGTCACCTGATATTGCCGAGCTTTACGAAGTAGGCTGAATGACGCGCGGTAATTCACAAATTTCTGATTTTGGCTGGGCCAAAGCTTCGACTGGAACGGCCAAAAACGAAAATATGGCCGAATCATGATTTTTGGGCGAGAGGCCGAAAGCGAAAACGAATGTTCAGTCGGTGTCCAATAAAAACAGAACCTTAATACATAAAATAGACATAAGATGAGGAAAGATATTTGGACCATTAATATAGCCAGTAAAATTCCAACCGTGTACGCACTTATATGAGTTGGGTACTAATTCAACTGCGTGCAAAACCAAAGGGGTGTTTCAAGGTCAGGTTCACGCCATTCCTATCCGGTCCTCATTATCAATTGATAGTCCTGAAAATGTTAGGTACTCAACGGTAATTTTTAGTTAAAGTACGATTAGGTACCAAAAGACCTCTGGAGTCTACAAACAGTTTCATGTAATAAAAAGCGTTTATTAAAATAAAATAAAACATACAAGAAATTGTGAGCTAAACCAAGTAAGTAGAACGCACTTTTTAGGGTTTCGTACCCGAAGGGTACAAACGGGACCCTATTACTGAGACTCCGCTGTCTGTCCGTCTGTCACAGGGCTCTATCTCTTGAACCGTAATAGCTAGACACTTGAAATTTTCACCTATTATGTATTAATGTGGCCGCTATAACAAATACTAAAAATAAAAAAAAAGGGTAGTATTTAAACGCAAATCAAAATTACTGATTGCACAGCAAAATACTCAACTGAAAATATTACTAAACAAACTGCAATTTATATTTGTGGCATAGTAAAATGGATAGAACTTTTCTAGCACTCGCCGGCCGCTGCCGCGGCACGCTCGCTTCGCTCGCTCGGCTCGTGCGTGTGTTGGTCGCAGTTCTAACATAACCTAACCTATAGGTTTGCCCTAACCTAATAAATTTGATGTGCAGTCAGTATTTATTTGCTGTGCAATCAGTACTTATGATAAGATTGTTGATTTATTTGATGTAAAAAAGTATATAAATGATGAGATTAAATTGATGGGTGATTATTTATTAGATGTGCAATTAATAATATCCCAAAAAAAAATGAAAATTTAAGGGGGTCGTCATACAAAAAAAGTGTTTTTAAAGCGTTTTTAACTCGATTCAATTCAATTTAAAATATCTTTATTATCATATTTATAATATCTCTTAATAATAGTCACTTTGTTTTGTTTTGCACAAATATTGACGTCAAATCGTTACTTACAGCTAAGTTTACGCCGCTTCCTAGGCGCAAGTGCAGAAGAAGCGGCAACGAACTGCACTGCATGTTTTCTCCAAAGACGTCAACTAACAAACTAAAAACTGAAAATTAGTTATATAGATGGACAGAGATTACATTGTTTGTTAAGTCATAATTAAATTGAAATATAAGAATTACGAAATTTAAAATAATGTCAATTTGTAAATTTAGTATGTACCAATGTACCTAAATTATGACATGTCTAAGTATACAAACCTTTAAGAGGGACCCGCGCCAAGCTCAAGCCAGACCTTTTTGTCTTTAAGATAGTCATCGGTCCTATAATAAGCCTTCTCACAAAGTACTTTCTTTACATAAGCATTGAATTTTCTGTCTGGCATATCAAGGACCGATTCTGGCAATTTATTATAAAAAAGTATACACTTCCCCATAAAAGACTTACTGACTGTATTCAGCCTGTAATACGGGCTAACTAAGTCATTCTTATTACGTAAATTTCTATCTGTAAAATCACTTACTTTATTGAACATGGAAATATTTTTCCTTACATACATTATATTTTCAAATATGAATTGTGATGCAAAAGTAAGTATACCTATTTCCTTGAATAATTCTTCCAGTGAGTCTCCCGATCCTAAACCGTAAATGGCACGAATTGCTCTTTTTTGTAAAAGAAAAATAGTCTGAATGTCGACTGCACTCCCCCATAGAAGTATCCCGTAAGACATCAGACTGTGAAAGTAACTAAAGTACACTTGTCTAGCAGTTGCTACATCTGTCAATTGTCTTATTCTCCTAACAGCTAAGCCGCAGAGCTAAGCCTATCAGAAAGTTTAGTTATATGAGCGCCCCATTGAAGTTTCGAATCAATTGTGATCTTTATAATGGCATTAACTAGATACTTGAAATTTTTACAGATTATGTATAACTATGACCGCTATAACAACAAATACTAAAAATAAGAAAAAGTTCAATATTAAAGGGGGTCGTCATACAAGAAACGTGTTTCTTCAGCGTTTTAAAACATTGTACGGTGGTACGGAACCCTTCATGTACGAGTCCGACTCGCACTTGCCCGTTTATTTATTAATTTCAAGTTGATAACAACTACGAAAAATCTTAAAGCAGTCATCAAGTTTTGGCCAGAAACATATGTAAAATAAATGGTCCTTCGACCTAATTATATTTTACGTTGGAAAGTCAAGGACTAAATAATAATAATTTAATTTTCTCAAAAAAAAAACACCGATTTTTTGAGGAATTTTTTTTTTAACTCCTAAGTTCCTTATCATATCTGCACTAAATAATATGGGACCAATTAATTGGCTAAGTTTTACAAAAAATAATATACGGGTCGAGTTAATAACTTCCTATTTTTTTGAAGTCGGTAAAAAATAAAAACACTAGGAATCTTTTGTACTTACATCCATTGAACGCATGATATGGCTATATAATGTGGATATTAAGAATGCGTGTTCTAATTTGGACGTTATGTCAGTAGGCGTCATGAATTCCATAAATTGTCAAGGCTATGTCGTGCTTCTGACCAAAACTGGTTACAAGGGCACCTCTAGTTTAAAGGAGCAGTCAAATCATTACTTTTTTTTAACCCCCGACAAAAAGAGGGGTGTTATAAGTTTGACGCTAATGTACTGTCGTTCTGTCTATCTGTGGCATCGGAGCGCTTGAACGAATGGACCGATTTTGATTCGGTTTTTTCACGTGAAAGCAAGTTCCCTTGCGGTGGTTCTATTGATGTTTGATGAAAATCGGTTCAGCCGTTTAAAAGTTATCAGGGGTTAACGCTTGAAAGTCAGGGCTTTCTCTAGTAAATAATAGATGGCGCTATCCGTAGCGCGACGTTGATATCCGTATCAAGTCGTATCGGTGATTCCGCTACACATCACTAGATGGCGTTCTTGACAGTCGGGGGATTTTTTATTTTGCCTAGCAATTAAACTTGTTTTAAAAATTACAATGCTTCTATTTTCTCAATGTCTTTCGAAAAACTTCGTGTTTCGTCGGAATGGCCGCTTGGAAGTATATAGAGTTGTTATTACTCTTTTTACTTATTATTATTTAATTTATTTTAAAAATGATATGAAAGCTGTTAATTCGCAGGCACGGCAGATAACTTTTAGCGCATATTGCAGTTGATTTGCACATGGAAAATTTTATAATGTAATTATATATATAATTTTATCTGTGATAATTCCATCGCAAGTAAACATACTGACACAGCTGTGTGTAATGTAGCTACATCAGATGAAGAAATTTTCTGACTTAATTGGATAAATATAATATACTTAAATATAAAATATCTAATTATTGATGGACATTGTAAATACCATTCGTTTGTAATCGGAAATGCGATGATTGCTGATGGATATGTAAGAAAATAGTTACCTTTCTTCTTTGTAAGTCACTCTTTTCCTTTCGCATCTTGTTTAGGTTCTTACTTTCTTTCGTGTACACTATCTTATTTATATTATATATATATATATATATATGTAAATATTTTTCATATAAGAATGTATTATATGTATTCTATAACATTTTATTTGTATATCTATATTGCACCTCACCTGTAACATATCTAAATTTCTTTTGTATCCATACTACCCTAAGGTTGCCTGGAAGAGATTGCTGTGCGATAAGGCCGCCTTTTGTATGCTAACATTTATCTCTATTATTTGTGTATAATTTGTTAAATTGTGTGCAATAAAGAGTAAAATAAATAAATAAATAAAATAGACGCACTGAAACTAGTTCCTAGAGTCATTCCGGCCAAAAGTCTATGTACCTACTTACGAGTATCAATAGGCATAAGTACTTTAACCAGGGTATCAACATAAGTTGTTTTAAATATTTTGCGCAGTTTGTTTCGAAATTTTTACGGGACTCGATCTCATAGGAAAAGTTGTTCTTAGCTGACACTTTCGGCTATATAAGTATTAAGTATTCATACGATATTACTTTTCCCCGGTAAAATTTTATGAATACATAATGTAGACACACCGCAGTGTTTCAGCCCAAGTTCTAAAACTAATAATGTAACGAGTAATTTGAATGCTCCCTATAAATGCGTTTTTCCATAAATTCTATCTGCGACAAGGTTCCACTGCCTGAAAATTGGCTTAATACTAATACACTTGTACGACATTCAATATAATAGCAATAGACAAATAAGCAACAATGTTCCATATCTTTAGTAATAGTATGGACGAACAAATACAAGAGGACTTACAATCTCCATACTTTAAAGCGTAATTCGATTAAATTTTGTAGCTACTAGCAGGCCTGTGTCACTCCCCGTTTAGGTATCGAAAATGTACTTACATTATTAGTTATACGAATCGTTTGTTCAGAGTAATAAGAATGAAATTGGCTTGTTATGGATGTGTAGGTATCTTTACGAAAAGGTGCTGAGTTCTGACGTGAGCTAAATTAAACCATATCGCTAGCCACATTGAGTAGATATTTCTTTGAATTTCTTTGCTGAGTGAGACTTCTGTGCGTTAGTGTTATTTATTCTGTGCTACAAGCTAGATGGAGCTACTAGATCAAAAGAAGGTAGTTTCGTAAGATGGCGGTATTAGCGTTCATTTTCTACGGACAAACAAGCGCCATCTATGATTTTTCGCAGATACTAGTCAGCCTAAGTTCCCAGCATCCTTCGTATAGCTAGCGGGCGATATAGTGGTGACATCTAAAAATAATACAGGGTTTTGGCTTTCTAGCAGAGTACGCTGTTTTGTATGAGGTTGTCACTCCTTTTGTCCATGGTAATATGAAGTAGGCCAGTTGAAATAAATATATATACAGTGACAAAATATATATTTTTCTGAAATAAATAAGGAACTCAATCGCTCATTGCTACCACTAGTTTCTTATTTCTTTCAAAGCTGACATAGAAAATTGCGGTATTATTGACAACGTCGTTATTATTACAAATTACACTATGTCGCACCACCCAAATTATTTCTTTACTTGTTCTAATGGTTGACTGGCATAGAACGCCATAAGGCGTTAAGTCCGCCATTTGTACACTTATTTATGTGCAAACAAGTTTAAATAAATGAATTCGAATTCTAATAAGCAATTATAATTACTTCACTAATGTGTTCAAATGATCAGTGTCAATAGATTACAGTCACACAGCTAAGTTAGATGCCTTTAAGGCCGTACCTGAATTTTCCGGGGTCCAGTGCTGCCCCCATTTAAAATAAATCATTTCAAAGAAAACGGAGACATAATTTAAAATTTTGCTACTACCAAGTCCTAGGTAACCCTTCAAAGTATTTTATGAACTACTGTTTACAGTTTAAAGTGAGAACATTAAGCTTTACTACGCACATTTGCGAAAAACGGCCACTTTTGGCAAATATGCGTAGTAAAGCTTAACGTTCTCATTATAAACTGTAAATAGTAGTTCATAAAATACTTTGAAGGGTTATCTAGGACTTGGTAGTAGCAAAATTTTAAATGATGTCTCCGTTTTCTTTGAAATGATTTATTTTAAATGGGGCAGCACTTTCAATAAGAAGATTGTTATTATTTCAGCCATAGAAAATACACTGCTGAAAATAGCAATTTCCAAATAATTGTTAGGAAGCGGCTGACATCCGACGTCTTCTGCAACCTTCTGACCGGTATTAAGATCTATAACTTACGATTGTTAATATATGTAACGCCATTTTCTATGTCAGTGATCTATAGAGCATTTATACGTCGACAGTGACTTGCATCGCGGTTCTGGCTGGTAACATCCACACAACAACAATAGAGTAGACATATTTTAAATCGCTCCGATATGGCGATTTCTCTTCGTCCGACTAGTCGGAGATACGAGAACCTTTAGACCGATTTGTCAGACTAACTTTTAAGAGAATAATATCTTTAGCAATCCAAGCGCGTTCTCGGATGCATTCTTAGGAGTTTTGTGCACCAAAGAACTCGCTAAAGATTGTTGCTGTCGTGTGAATGCGTATAAGCCATTTCAGCTACGTGCGACATCGTACAATAAGTAAACCGTGCCTGTTTCAACCATCCGACGACAGATCGGACGCTGTCCGACACCTCCCCCGGTACGTCGACGCTGGTGGACTCTATGAGGGAGGTCCACCGAGACCGGAGCGCCGCCTGGGCCCCGAACGATGCCATCGCTCGCACTAGCACTACAACCATTTTCATTTGCTAGGCTTCATATGTGAACTCGAATTTTATGATTAACTATAGATCTACATATATTAATTTAGTTTTTTAATGTTTTTTATATCTTTAGGGTCAATTTGGCACTATATTTATATATAATTTTATTAATTTTTGATGGGTCATTTTTGCACTGGATTGTGTAAATTGTGGTACTGCTGCAGACAGCCGTTTTTGGCACTGATTTATGTCACATCTTAAAATATACTTTGATAAATGTAGCTGGAAAATACATAAGTACAAATAACCTATAAAAAAAATTTGTGCCTTTTTTAATTTTTATAATTTGATTTGATTTTTCTATGTGTGAGTACTTGGCTCCTGCACTACCATGCAAGTTTTATCAAGGTCATTGTTTTTTTAAGTAACAAAATTATAAGCGTAGCTTCCTTGACTATAATTTAAATGAGTCATTTATTCAGAGGCGTAGTGTGGAAGGGGGGGTGAGGGTTGGAGAGGGTGCAAATAGCCACGCCTCTGCATTCATTAATTTGTTTTTATCCATGACACTATTGTTTTTGTACCAAATAAACATCACTGATTTTGTTATTTTGTTTTATTTACTTATTTATAAAATCGTTATTGACCACAATGGTGCAAAAGGTGGACTTAATGCTAATGCATTCTCTGCCAGTCAGCCTTTAGGAAAAACATTTTGCATCTTGAGAAATATTAAGTAGGTATATAAATAACCCATCCCACATAGCCCATCTTTGATTTAAACATATAAACCATCCAGGAAAAGTTTTATCTATTATTTATTATAGAGCATTATCCAATATCTTTCAGAGATTATCCCATTAATTAATCGAATTTAGAAATCTAAAAGATTCTAATCATGCAGCATGGTGCCAAGATTGCTTGCTGCATTTCATCTCTGAATAGCTGCGCTTATTGACAAAAAGGAAAAGCCAGCCATCTTGACCTCAGTGGCTGTGATCAGGAGACAAGTAGGTGTCAGTTGACTTTTTATTAATGTGTGCCTGTTTGTGAAGAGATGAAAGCTGTTCTTGGCTACAATAAAAAAAGGCGAGATGGAGCTACTAAATATTTAAAATTAAAGTTTATTAATTCGTTTCTAAATTATATATTGAAATAAGTAATCATTTTGGGCAGTTAGAAATAAATGCCTTGTTAGTATCAAAATCAAATAGGTAAAGCCCCTAAGTAATTTTAAATTCTACCTATTATGGGAATATTTTATAATAAATAGATAAACACCCAAGAACCAGGATGGAAAAAAGCCATTTTCCATCTTTTCCTGGCTAGGGATCGAACCCAGAACCCCCAGAGTGGTGCACTAGCATATTAACTATTACGCCATGGAGGCGTCTCGTATCGTCCATAACACTGATAAGTAATTTACAATATTTTGTAATGATTCTACTTATCTCATAGTAACTTGTAATGTGATAATTTGTTACTTAATTCAATGTTAGTATGATAAATATAGGTACAGGTTTCATAATTTTTTTGTATATTTTATAGCTTATGTGGCATGAAGTTTAATGTTAAATAAAAATTAAATGTGTCAGTACACACACAAATAAAATTGTGTTACATATTCAATGCACAGAAAAGGTTACATTTATTTGGTTCGATCTACTTTGTTTAGTAATAATTATTATCAGTGCTAATATTATTAGTTCCCTGACTCTTAATATTTTTTTTGTATGTATGTTTTATTAAATGTCATATCTATTGCAATTAAATTTTCCTAAAAAAATATACCACTTATGCTTTAAACCAGCTACAAGTATTAAAATTGATATCAAACCACAATATATTTTTAATGCCAGTAAGTTCACACTAATTTAAAAACATTTAATTTTTCAGCCAGTAACATAATATCACAGGCAATACAAACTATTCAAAAGTCACATTAGAACACAGATCACAAGGTCTCTTTCAAAGACTTTATAAAAATATCACACCATTTATATTTAGTATTCTAAACGTCGTCACCTTCATTTCATGAACTGCATTTACGTGCAAAATTTTATTGTATTCACTTGGAAAATTGGAATACTAGGCCTGCGCATTGCACTTCGCAGACAAGCGGGTCAAGGTGCCGAAAATGATTTTCATTACACATTTTTTTATTTTATTTACAGGAAAAAGTTAAACGCAGTTTTCTGTACAAGGAGGTTGGGAAACTGCATTATCAGTATATTCCTTTACAGCTCTGCATGAAGGTGTAGCTGTAAAATTTAAATTTCTAAAATGATAACTTACCTAACAGGCTGACGAGACGGTGTGAGAAACAGCAACTTTTTTGAAAAATTAAACCCCTTATAAATCACTGTTTGAGTAATAAATGGATGGAATAAAACTTCGATTGATACGATAATATTTTGGAATAAAAATCGAACAAGCACGCACACCCACAAACGGAATATCTGCAACTGTCAAATAGGTTAGCTTATCTGTCAAATTCGATCCGCTCGGCTGTCATTTGCTACGTTCCGTTGTATGCAATAATTTTACTTCATGTTGTTAGTAAACTTGAAATAATGGTGCCAATGCCAGCGAATATTTTATTGATTTTACAACAAGAACTAATGCTTGGTAATGCTATAGTCCTCCCCACAGGTTCTCCCTCTCTGCAGTCTTATCTTGCTCACCCCGCCGCGATAGTGCGGAAGAAATCATAACTTAATTTAACATGGCACCGCCTGCACCGCCCATAACGCAGATTTATGGTGGAATGGAACAAGGAATCAAGATAGTGATGGGTTGCTAGCCGCATCGCCTATTAATATGATTCGCATTTCCGCTCATTCCCTTGATCAGTTTTTACGATTTGCGTGGGAAGAGAAGTCGCTGGTAGTTACATTCTAGGATCTAAGTTTTCTTTTCTCCCAGACAAAGATGGAAGTACTTATTTGGTGTTTTACGATGGTTTTTATTAATTTACTAAAAACAACGAGTTTAAGAATGAAATACATGTGATAATTTATTATTTTTTATAAGAAGATTAGGTACAATTGGGTAGTTTCCTGGGTCAAAAAGAATTATTTGATACTGTTATGAGAATAAAACTTGACAAAATAATGTCATTCACTCACTTGTCTTCTCATTGACCACATCCATTTGAACGTGATTTTAGATTTATTTTGCAGAAAAGCGGATATTAAGAGCGCTATTTGACTCAAAGAAACTATGACGTCACAGTCCGATATTTCATACAAATCTCATAGAAAATGTTTGTTTTGACGTTTAGAAAAGAAAGGTCTGATTTGACTTGTGGGAAACTAGCGGATTACATCAGCTGCTCTTCACCAAATTCCTGTGCAGTAAAAATCACCTTCAGAATCATACCAATCCATCAATTTTTTATCATGCCACATAAAAGCTCCCTTCAGATTAGGAGAAGCCTCCAAAATTAGGTACAGAATGACTTCTGCCGCTTCATCTGCTTCCAATTCTCCTCCACCATTAGCCATGTCAGTTTTCACATGCCCTGGATGCACGGCATTAATAGATATGTTTCTTTTGCCATACTTCCTTTGCTGAATAAAAGTCAACGCCGTTGCCGCGATTTTTGAAACTCTATGCTCGGCGTGTTTGCCGCCATCCGCGAAATTATTTTTATCAAACGTTCCGTTTTTAACACTTTGAAGATAATCTTCTACAAATTGATTTACTTCGTCCTCTGTTAGATCCTGTTTTGTGAACATGTCAATCCATTCTTTCTTTTTCAAATTGGATAAATGTCCACAAGAGCTTGAAACATTGACGACTCTAGCGCCATCTCTGAGCAGTGGATATAAATGCTCTTCGATTTTCAATAAACTTTTGTAATTTATCTCAATATTTCTTTTGGCTGCTTCGTAACTTGGATATATTTCCTCCCACTCTAATATTGCGGCATTATTGACTAGAACATCGAATCCTCCGTGTCTCTTTCTAATGAAATCCGAGAATTCCTTGACACTTTTACTGTTACTTACGTCGAGAACATGAAATTCTGGATGAAGCCCTTCCTTGTTAAGTTTTTTGACTGCTTCTAAACCTCTTGCCTTGTCTCTCGCAGTCAGATAGACAATTCCTTGAAATCTTTTGCACAATCCCTTTACAACAGCGTAGCCAAGTCCTTTGTTGGATCCGGTGACGATTGCTACCTTTTCCACCATTTTATTTATATTGTGAGCTCAAATTAAAAGTCGAGATTTACTTTAGTTAAGTACCTACGTGATATGAATGGAATAAGTAACAATGTTGATTATGAGTAATGCTGGTATTGCCATACCCTGAGCTAAATAAAATATCTTCTAATTTATTTAAGGTGAATATATATGGAGATAATATCCATATTGCTAATCGTCAGGCGCCCTTTAAATTATTTTATGAACCACGGCAGTTCATAAAATAATTTAAAGGGCTGTCTAGTGCCTGAAGATTAGCAATATGGAAAATAACAATAAAATACAGGCTGAATACAGTCAGTAAGTCTTTTATGGGGAAGTGTATACTTTTTTATAATAAATTGATAGAATCGGTCCTTGATATGCCAGACAGAAAATTCAAAGCTTATGTAAAGAAAGTACTTTGTGAGAAGGCTTATTATAGGGCCGATGACTATCTTAAAGACAAAAAGGTCTGGCTTGAGCTTGGCGCGGGTCCCTCTTAAAGGTTTGTACACTTAGACATGTCATAATTTAGGTACATTGGTACCTACATACTAAATTTACAAATTGACATTATTTTAAATTTCGTAATTCTTATAATTCAATTTAATTATGACATAATAAACAATGTAATCTCTGTCCATCTATATAACTAATTTTAAGTTTTTAGTTTGTTAGTTGACGTCTTTGGAGAAAACGTGCAGTGCAGTTTGTTGCCGCTTCTTCTGCACTTGCGCCTAGGAAGCGGCGTAAACTTAGCTTTAAGTAACGATTTGACGTCAACATTTGTGCAAAACAAAACAAAGTGACTATTATTAAGAGATATTATAAATATCTTATGATAATAAAGATATTTTGAATTGAATTGAATTAACACCATTTTTACGAATTAACAATTTATTTCGAATGAGGGCGCCACTTCAAGGCCATTTGCTTATTCACCTAAATTCTAATATTTTATATGGTTTTAATCACGTAGCGTAGTCGTGAACACCGTCAAATTTTAGTCGACTTAGAGGACCATGATGACTGCCCTCAAATCTTTTTAGAGCCGGTCGTTCGCCTCCCCTAACACCCGTCAGACTCAGCGATGATGGTCGTTTAAATTGACTGAACACACGTTAGTTTTTATAATTACCTAAGTACTTATTTATTTTGTAAAAGTTACTTACTAATCTTTTCCTTTTTTGATATACATTTTACAGGAAACGAGGCAAAAGGAAGTTGCAGGTTGACTGGAAGATATCCCTAGATGGGATGGGATAAGTCCGCCTTTATATGTATACAGGCTGACTTTTTAACCACCAGCCGAATTTTTGGAGCAAGTTCAGTCCATGATACTGAACTACTTTCCATAAAAACAATTAATGAAAAACGATATAAAAATTTCGCCTTCCCATACAAATCAGCACTCAGCCAAACGGATTTTGTATGGGAGGACGAACATTTTTTATCTATTTTTGATACATTTTTTTATCGAAAGTAGTTCAGTATCATGGACTGAACTTACCCCAAAAATTTGGCTGGTGGATAAAAAGTCACCCTGTATTTACTCTTTCGTATTATGTTGTCTTTTATACGTAATTTTTTTTGGTATGTACAATAAATATATTACAAACAAACAAACAAGGAAAATATAACAAATACGCATCTTTTATAATACCCATGGTTTCAGAGAAAAATTTCAATAACGAAAACGATAAAAATACCTGGCCAGAAGTGCAAGTTATTTTTTTTAACTCTTCGAGTTTTATCTAATTACTTCCATGCTGGACTAGGAGTAAAGAAATACTTACAATGTACCAGCTGCTCTTCTTGCCGACCAAGCTAAGAGTGGCCTTGGGTCTTGCGACCCTGGACTTTGTCTGCTTAGGGCATAAACTGCGTCAAGCGGGACCACGAGACGTGTTCAGTCTATCTGTCACAAAGTGCGACAGAGCGCGACAGAGTTTGTGACAGAGATATACTGAACACGTCGTTGACGCAGTTTACGCCCTTAGAGCCGCAAAACCCAAAATGCTCTGTCTGCCCCATTCGGGATATAAACGTGATAGTCTATTCATCCATCTAAACACTGAATATTGTACACGTGTTTTTTTAACTTGTCTCCAAGTCTCAATTGGTTCTTGTAACTAGCAAATAAAAAATATACACCGAGCGCATCTTTTTCGTATTCTGGCAACACTATCAGACTTGTTGACCTTTTAAATTATCATATCACCACTCCGACCACAACGACGTAGTTATCTCACTTTTAGTCAATAAATATTTAATTTTAAGATTCCGTAGATTCATTTATTTTAACTAAAAGTTTATAAATGGAGTTGTAGTACCTAGACAGAACCAGACTATCCCATACAAAGCATACAAACACAGTTCAAATTCAAATTCAAATTGAAAATATGTTTATTATCATAGGATATTTATAATCACTTTTTTTTGTTTTGCACAAATGTTGATGACAAATCGTTACTTACAGCTAAGTTTACGCCGCTTCCTAGGCGCAAGTGCAGAAGAAGCGGCAACAAACTGCACTGCCGTTTTATCCAAAGACGTCAACTTGTCAAACATAAAACTTAATATTAGTTCTATGGATGGACTGAGATTAATTGTTTGTTATGTCATAATTAAATTGAATTATAAGAATTATGAAATTTAAAATAATGTAAATTTGTAAATTTAGTATGTACCAATGTACCTAAATTATGACATATCTAAGTTTACAAACCTGAGGGACCCGTGCCAAGCTCAAGCCAGACCTTTTTGTCTTTAAGATAGTCATCGGTCCTATAATAAGCCTTCTCATAGTCTAGCTTTTATTTTCTTATGACATATCAGATTTCGGCAAAAAATTGTATTTAAAAAAAAATTGCATACATATATCTGAGCAGTTGGTGTTCCCAGTCAAAATATGTAGTTGAAAGAAAATATAGTGTATCATACATATCATATTTGACCATCATGTATGGAAAACTTTTACACCCTAAATATTACTCTTATTTAAAAAAAAATGAGTAATATTGTATTTAATATGATAAAAAACCGACTAATGAAAATATACATATATTAAATTTCTTAAAAACTAAAATAAAGATAAAAAAACACTACTCACTACACGACTTAACTTATATTTACAAATAAAAAAGGCCGGGTAGTTCTTTACCCTGCGGCAATGTGCCCTCTTATTTACTTCCAAGTTCATATTTGACGTCAAAAACGAGTTATATGCCTAGATATATGTGAATTTCTTGAAATTACAATATACTGCCGAAATTTGACATGTCATTTCAAAATAAAAGCTAGACTATCTTCTTCTTCATCTAAGCGCGTTCCCGGTTGCATCCTCAGCTGTGCTGCTTCGGAGCCCGGGATGCGCTTTCCTGCTTTTTCTTCTCCAAATATAACATGCATGTCAATGGTCACCCAAGGATGCCAAAGACCTTGCAAAATGGAGAAGAAATTGCCGGAACAGTTCAGATGATTTGGCTATAGTTTTACGACCGGCCGCCTGCCTGACGTCAACCCTCTTTGGGAATGCAATTGTAGCACGAGATAATAATAATAATAAATCGGCGTCGGGACGTGACGACCCCATCGCCTACTGGATTTCCAGTGCAGTCAGTCAACGCAGGGCAGCTTGTGGCGAGCTGTTGGTGAGTGGCCACACCACGGACCCTACCTCCAGGAGGACCATACACACATGCGCTTACACACACACATACACACAGATACACACCCCCCGCCTCTGTCTTGCCTTGACCGGCCAGAGTGGAGTCGCAAGAGCAGAACATACGCTCCAGGGTGGAAGTGTATTGCACGCAATGGCGTAATAACGGGGAAACCTGCTCTCGGGGGTAAGCCCCGTGATGGTGAAACGGGAGCCGCACCTCTCGACACCCTCAGCCGCTCACATTGTGTTGCGCCCTGGCCGCATCTTCGTGGCTAGTTAGGGTACCCACAGGCAGTGTAGCCAACGAGCAGCAAGTCAACATCTACTAGGCTAAAATTGTTGTGAGAGATTTTTAGGTAGATGTACGTATCTCACTCCATATCCCAGTTATCCGGTCCAATATCATCCCATCCACATATCCCAAACCAAGTAAATCTATTCCTGGCAATAGTTCTACAGCTATGGAGGACTTTCCGTTAGTGCATCTCAATGGTATATTAAGGGATAGACCTACATAGATGCAGCCATCTCACTTTTTAGATAAGAAGGTACTAAAAGGCCTCTTCATGTTGGCTTTGGCCCCATGAACGCCTCAAAGGACCGGGTCCCCATGGACCCGTGGCTGAAAAGCGTACCGACATAATAATAATATAAATCGTTTATTTGTCTCTCATTGTTTACATTACGCTACAACAAATATTAGAACTACTTATATATACAGGTTGAGCCACAGCTATTCTAGTTATTATTACAACCATTTGTCTTCTGGTGCCCATTGATGGCTTCGGAGAGGCCTGGATAAACGGGTCACCAAACCACACGGGTCATGGGTCAGCGGTTTGTGCTTAGTCCTTTAGTCGCCTCTTACCACATCCACAGGAAGAGATGGAGTGGTCCTATTCTAATCCGGAACCACCATAACAGTTAGACTATGTTTGTATCGAAAGTAAGGGGTCTCTTAGAGTGATGGGCTCGGGTTACTACTTTATGGGTGCCAGAAGGACGTAGAGGTAGACCAGGAAGGAGATGGCGTCATCGACAGCTTCATGATGGAATGATCAGTGGAAAACAAACGCCTCCCTTTACCCAGTTGGACACATCGACAGGCCAAAAAATGTACATGGATATTCAATTATCGTGGTATCTACCACGATAGTGATGTGTGGTAGATATCACGATACCAAAGACAATATAATTACTAACACGATACTGAACAACTGTTTCCAAGCAGCATATAACTTGTACCTACTTAACGAAATACGATTATTCACTCGGATTTGCTAATTGGCAAAATTGTATAAACGTGTAAAACATTTTTTGGCCTGCCGATGTGTCAAAGTCAAAATGCGTCAAGGGAATAGTGGTTTTCCACTCGGATCAATTATGATATCCAGATGGCTAAGGACTGAATTCACCCTTTTAATAGATTTTGCCGCATGATGTCCGAAAGATGGGCCCACACAACAACCACATGGGTTCCTACAGACGGAAAGAATGAGATGGAAGGACGAGTTGTCCGCTTTTGATAAAGAATTGGAGGGAATCAGCCGAAGATGGAAGTCATTGGAAACAAAAAGGGGAAGATTTTGCCCAACAATGGGACCTAAATGGCTAAAATAGAAAGAAATATAGTGTTTAAGTATATTTTGTACACATTTTAACATGCACGGCGCAAACCCATCTCTTACCGATATACCCAAAAGTTTCGCATACCATTTTATTAACAAAACATTTTTCAATTTCGAACTTTATACGGAACACTTGATTATAACGTGTCGTGTTCGTTTTATCAAGAGAAATGTTTTTATTTCAGCCACCAATGTTTATTTAGGTATGTTTTTTATTAAAATACAGAGTATGTTTAGTGTTTTTGTTGCGAATTTTATTTGACAAGGGCAAATAAACTCTTAGTTATGGAGAACGCGGTTGTTTAAATTTTATTAGAAACTTAATCAATTAACGCTGAATTTTTTTCATGTTGAATTTAGCAAACTTTTTTGTAATGTAATAAGGATGTGGACTGGGTCTGAAATTTTTTATTTTATTTAGTCAGATTATCTAAACCTATATACTTTTCGGTTTATCAAAGTACTGAAAATTCACAAGGATACAGCGCGTCAAAGTTTCGGAGTGGGGGTGATTGACTTTACCGTCAAGTAATAAACGAGCAAGTGCGAGTCGGACTCGTACATGAAGGGTTCCGTACCACCGTACAATGTTTTAAAACGCTGAAGAAGCACGTTTCTTGTATGACGACACCCTTTAATTTTTAACTTTATTTTATTTTTAGTATTTGTTGTTATTGTGGTCATAGTAGTAATACATAATTGATGAAAATTTCAAGTATCTAGTTAATGCCATTATAAAGATCAAGTTAAAAACGCTGAAAAAAACACGTTTTTGTATGACGACCCCCTTTAATTTTTAACAATTTTGAATTTTTAGTATTTGTTGTTATAGCGGTAATATATATATATATATTACCGTCATAATCAGTGAAAATTTCAAGTGTCTAGCTATAACGGTTCAAGGGATAGAGCCCTGTGGTAGACGGACAGACAGACAGACAGCGGAGTCACAGTAATAGGGTCCCGTTTGCACCCTTTGGGTACGGAACCCTAAAAATGATAAGGACGTCATACGGAATTTAAGAGTCTGTATAACCCTGATAGTACTTAGAGCGATCTTAAATATTATCAATATTAACGATATACTCATGCACTTTGAAATAAAAACACAGCAAACTCTATAAGTACATTATAATTTAGGTATATGTTTCGAAAACACGATTGCTTAAAATTTTCTCAATAGAAAAAAATTTCGACGTTGCCAGAATTATAGGTACTAAAACGGAAAGTACTTATTCAAGAAATACAATAGCCCTTGTAACTTTGGATTATAGTTGTATTAAACATAAAGCAGGGATCATATGTCTTATTGTTTGAATAACTCATAAATATTCTTAGTAAAACGAAAAAAACGTCAGAAACCAGAAACGCGTAAACCAGCCTCATTGACCTCCCGCGACCTTTTCAGCCCGCATGGCTCGCTGTCTCGCTTCGGCTGTAGTACATTTGTGTGCGTGGAAGCGGGAGCAAAATTTAGATTATCTACATTAGGCGCCGTGTTAAATGCGATGTATATTGTTACAGGTTGCGCCAAACTTCTTGTTCGCTCTGAAGTTACCTCACTCAGGTTACAAACAGGGACAGAATATTTACCACAATAATATTTTTCTCAGAATGATTGTAAGAATGTAGATACAGATACACTATCTTTATCCCTAACGGGGTAGACAGAGCCTAGGGCGGTAAAGCCCAGGCCACTTTTAGCGTAATGGTGGGCATGAAGGTGGAAAAGGGAAATCATAAAAGTGATGGGTGGCTAACCGCATCGCCTATTGATATGATTCAGATTCTAGAATGTAGATATGACATATACAAAGTGGAAGGGACATACCCGTAATAAATCGAATCACGGGCAATACTAGATGATTTAAGTATAATGAAATTGAAATAACAGTCAAAAAACCAAAAAAAAATTCGACATTCCAATACAAATCGCCCGGGCGGCCACACACTTTTGTATGGAAATACTGAAATTTATTTTTGATTTTTGGCAGTTATTTTAATTTTATTATACTGTAATGGTCCAGTATAGACCGTGGTTTGATTTATTACGGGTATGTCCACGTTGTAAATTCTATCTGTTACTAACGCACATTTGCCGAAAGTGGCCGTTTTTCGCAAATGTGCGTAGTAAAGCTTAACAAACAGTAGTTCATAAAATACTTTAAAGGGTTATCTAGGACTTGGTAGTAGCAAAATTTTAAATGATGTCTCCGTTTTATTTAAAATGATTTATTTTAAATGGGGGCAGCACTGGAACCCAGAAAATTCAGGTACGGCTTTAATAATAAATCACTACGTGAAGTAGGTACATACAAACTTTATAATTAGGAACCTACTTACTTGATTTTCTATTAATTAACCTTAAATTAAAGGTACCTACTACAGCATGGTATAATAACAATGGTATTCTCTACCACCATGATTTAAACTTACCATAATTTAAAGTACATATTGAACTTTGCCACATATTTATTAAAGAATTATTTTACGGGCCTGGATACGAGTCCTTTAGCTTTTCTCGAGATTTTTGTTATTTTATTCTGGGGGCCTCGTCCGGCTGGCCGTGGCATTTTGCCGACTTGCCACCCTGTAGTTTAGTTACGCCACTGCGTATTATAAAGACATATTTCATGAGGATTTTTGGCAATTTACCCAAGAACCGATCTTTCTTTCTCTCTTTTTCTCATCTAAGTGCGTTTTCACATGCATCCATAGCTGATTCAAATCTAAAAATCTAGGTACCCACCTAAGTAAGTATATGTCTTCTTTGCCAGAATGGTTTCCAACTGACCCACATGCTTCAGCATGGCCAGTGCTGAAGCCTTCCGTCGCTCTTTCTCGCTCTAGCAAATATGCTTCTGAGCGACAAAAAAAGGATAGCAGCATAGGAAAGTGCTGTTCCGTGCTGACGGATGTGTTCCAAGTTCCCAACCCAAGGCACAGAAGACGCGTGCGCCGTGCAGTGTGTGTTCACCCGCTCTCGCACCTCGACAAGGTGAGAACGGGGGGAGGTGCGGGGACGGGTAATGGGGACGCATATTGCGCGGGACCTTAGGAGATTCCGTTCTGTATACTCTTACTGTCTTCTCTGTCTGCCTAAGGTTACGGGCCCAGGAGACCTATATTGGAAGCGGGAGTCATACTGTAATGATGCTGCATCATGCAGCATGTTTTAACCTCATTTCTTGATCTCATCCTGTCCACTTTACATTCTTCATTTTATTTAAAATTTCATTTTATTCCATTTTCGAATCATTTACACATCCATCTTTATTTTAACTCATTCCACTACCTAAAACATATTCAGGACCACCTTTCTATTTATTATAATATCCTTTAAATATATTATTTAAAAGTCTTATTATAAGGCGACCTTCTGGGTACCAGTAGAAAGTCGCAATAGAGGCAGACCACGAACCAGATGGCGAGATGACCTTGATAGGTTCTTACCTGAATGGCAGGAATTAGCGACGGACAGAGATGAGTGGAAGAAGAAGTCTTTGCCCAGTTATGGGACACAACACCTACAGGCTAGTAAAAAAAAGTGGATTCGAAAGTGGGATAGGAGTTTTCGAAGTAGACTCGACGTTAGTCACCACACAGAAACTGTGCTGGCTGATGCTTAAGTACCCATTCAAAAGAGAGACCTCTTTCATTTTATTTAAAATTTCATTTTATTCCATTTTCGAATCATTTACACATCCATCTTTATTTTAACTCATTCCACTACCTAAGACATATTCAGGACTACCTTTCTATTTATTATAATATCCTTTAAATATATTATTTAAAAGTCTTATTATAAGGCGACCTTCTGGGTACCAGTAGAAAGTCGCAATAGAGGCAGACCACGAACCAGATGGCGAGATGACTTTGATAGGTTCTTACCTGAATGGCAGGAATTAGCGACGGACAGAGATGAGTGGAAGAAGAAGTCTTTGCCCAGTTATGGGACACAACACCTACAGGCTAGTGAAAAAAAGTGGATTCGAAAGTGGGATAGGAGTTTTCGAAGTAGACTCGACGTTAGTCACCACACAAAAACTGTGCTGGCTGATGCTTAAGTACCCATTCAAAAGATAGACCTCTTTAGTTCTGTGTAACTAGAGTATAAGCACAATAAAAGTAGGTAATTTTGTATTGTACCTACAATCTTATTGTATGTCTTTATACGATCCATTAAATGTATTATTATTTATTTACAATGTAAGATTTCTTACTTCACACAAATAAACTTGTTTTACACGTGTGTCACATAGATACCAGTATAGTTATATAGGTAAGGTATCTAGGCAGTGCCGGTTTTAGCTCTACCAGCGCCCCGGGCAAGATTCCCCCCCCCAACCAAACTGGGAGGATTTATTTCTGCCGACGGGACGGGGGGGGGGGGGGTACAAGTACGGTATAGGATTCTTCAAATTTGCCGCTCCATCATACAAATAAGACTAGGAGTTGCCGCCATTAATATATTTATTTTACCTGTGACTTTTGACCCCCCTTGCCCAAAAACGCCCCCTGTCGCCCCTTTGTATCTGGCGCCCTGGGCGGTCGCCCAACCGCGCCCTACCCTAACGCCGCTACTGTATCTAGGCAATTAGGCACTGGTTTCACATTACCACAGGTATGACACTTCCTAGAGTCAGTCATATATACCTACTACTACTACAAACGAAACAATATATCTGTACACACGTCAATGTGTGATCATATTTATACACAGGGTCGCACCGCAGAATTAATTTAACACTTACCTACTAACGAGTTCAACATATTTGCGATTATATCTTTCCATACCGGGTGATTTGCGAACACTATGACGTAAAAAATATTCTGTTTTATATGTAACTAGCTTTTGCCCGCGGCTTCGCCCGCGTAGATTCGGGGTATGAAAAATAGATGTTGGCCGATTCGCAGACCTACTCAATATGCTCACAAAATTTCATGAGAATCGGTCAAGCCGTTTCGGAGGAGTACGGAAACGAACATTGTGACACTAGAATTTTATATATAAGATAATAACGTTTAAAATTGGCTTACCTGTTTTCATCACTCGGCGGTACAAGTACAGCGGGAAGCGCGGAATAAACGCGTACTGTAGATTTTAGCGTATTTCTTTGAATAAATACGGCGAACTTCGTTTCGCCCTTTCCCGTTCCCTTTTCCATAATTTCTCACCGTTTAAACCTTCCCTGGACTTTCATGAATATTTCAAGACCAAAATTATCCAAATCGGTTCAGCCGTTCTCGAGTTTTAAGCAGACTAACGAACAGCAATTCATTTTTATTTATATTTTTCCATAATTTCTCACCGTTTAAACCTTCCCTGGACTTTCATGAATATTTCAAGACCAAAATTATCCAAATCGGTTCAGCCGTTCTCGAGTTTTAAGCAGACTAACGAACAGCAATTCATTTTTATTTATATAGATAAATACAGAACTTTATAATTTACATTTTATAATTTACATCATTCAAAATCAGAAGTGTTAGAATGATACTACTAAATAAATTCGTTTTAAAGTTTAATTTAGCTGCCGGCTCAGCAGCTACCACAGGGAGCCTCAAAAGGCGCAAATATGTAGACATTGGAGGAAACTACATATTTGAACCTTTTGGGGTAGAAACTTTTCGTCTCTCGTCCGTGGGGTCCTTCAGCCCATAACTTATTTAAATACTTGTCCACAAGATTATCCGAGGTATCCCGTGACCACAGGGCTGGAAAGTATCTGGCACAAAGAATCAGCATTGCCATACAACGTGGCAATGCTGCCAGCCTTTTGGCCACGCTGCCGAGGGGTAATATCTTAGTGGGATTACATAATGTGTAATTTTATAGGGTTTCGTACAAAAAATGAAAAAACGGAACCCTTATAGGATCACTTGTGCGTCTGTCTGTCCGTCCATCTGTCACAGCCAATTTTCTCCGAATCTACTGGACCAAATCAGGTGAAATTTGGTACAATGGTGTAATCCTTTGTCCCAAACACAGACGTGCAAAGTAAATAAATAGTTTTTTTAAATCAGGGTAATTTTCGGAGGACAAGTTAGGAAATTAAAAAAAAAGTTTTGCAAACCTTACTGCCATATATCAAATGAAAGGGCCCGTTATGAGGATCTCAAATATATTTTTGTTATTATTGTAAAATAAATAGTTTTGATTTTATTTATGAAAGAAGACGAAAATTGACCATCTCCCCGGATCTCCGGAAATACTGAGCATAAAATTTTGAAAAAAAATACAAAATATTGTTCAATGCTTGTAGATTACAGGAAAACTTATGAGAAGTACGGAACCCGAGTTTAACTCGCACTTGACCAGTTTATTTAGTTTTAGTTTTTAGAGGTATGTTTTAATTTACAAAAAAAAAATAAATTAGCTTTAATTTAATTTAGTATTTATTTATAATTATAATGTTTTTTTAGTTATAATGTGTAAATATTTATGTTTGAAAATAAATTATTTTATTTAGCTTATATTCAGAATTTAATTTGATGGACTAAAGAACAACCCATTGTGTGACACATTAGCACATGCTATAAAGTACTTACATCGTGTATTTTTTTTTAAACTTTTTTTATCGTAAATATCTAAAAAATTTGATAAAAGAACACATTTTCAGCCGGTGATTCGCCCGGTTCAACGGTTCAACCCTAGATAGGTGTGTGAGCAGTTAAAAATCTAAAGGCGCTAGATAGAGCATCAATACGGTGTTCCAATCAATTTTTTTTATTTATTATATCTAGAAGTAACATAATCCAACATCGAAAATAAAAATTATTATTTTAATCCGCTAATAAATAATTAAGTTATAAGCCTTTCAAATCTGGTGGAAAGAAAAACTGTCAAACAACAGAAAAAGGATGCACATATTGCGCTTGTGCTGTCATGTCACTGCCATAATAGGTTTCGCGCGTACGAAAGAGCAAGCGAGATAATTCTATCACGCTTCCAGTTTTCTTCGTACCAATATTTGAAATGCTAATTGCTGCTTTATTACATAACCTAATTTCATGCTGTTTTCAGATAAAGTATTCTTTTAGTATTATTTGTTCTTTTTCTTTTATTTTTATTAATGTTGTTATTTATGCTTCCATGCTGGTCTGGGAGACAAGGAAAAACTTAGAATGAACCAGTTCTTCTCTTCCCAAGCAGATTGTAAAAGCAAAAATGCGAGTCATGTTAATGCGATGCGGCCAGCAATGACTATTTTTCCATCTTCTTGCCCACCGTCACGCTAAAAGTGGCCTTTGGGTCTTGCGGCCCTGGGCTCTGTCTGCTTAGAGCCCCAAGACCCAAAACGCTATGTCTGCCCCATTAAGGACAAAGACGTGATAGAGTCTATAGATACTACTGTCTTCTGTGACTATACTTAAATTATGCAAAAAAACATGGTAGGAAAACGATTTAACTGTCGGATTTTTTAAAACAAACAAAAACGCAATTTGACAAAACAATTTGAAATCCTTTACAAGTAATCGTCTGCCATTGTGGACTGGCCAGGAAACGATTAAAGAAAAAACTAACTCATCTCCGGAAGGCTTAAAATAGGTTTCATCACTTCTGAAATTGGATTTGAGGTGGGGCTTCATTTACAGCATTTGTTATTTTAGTAATGTTGCCCCTGTGTGTTGCCCACATTGGTACAAAAACAAATGGGTTTGCAATATTTTTTATGATATGATGATAGATAATATATTTAATTAAAAAACCAAACTACTACACTAATTTTGATAAAATTTATAGGTCAGACCAGTCTGGAAGTATATTATATCTATTTATTTCACAGATTTATTTATGAATTTTAGCTGCGCCACCTGATATCTTACTTAGGTATGTGCTTCGCACTCCTTCACTTTAGGGTCGCCTGTAAGAGATTGATTCGGCGATAAGGCCGCCTTGTACCTTATATTATAGACATTGTCCTGTTTTTGTAAATTTTATTTGGTGCAATAAAGATTTTGCAAGGTATTAGGAAGTAGGCAGCCAAAGTGCAAATTCTTGGGTGAATGCACCGGAGGTCACATGTTCATATTCACGTGAACAACCTCATTTTTTTATCGAACTAAGTATAAAATAGGTAGGCATCCGCTAAGAAAGGATTTTGATCAATTCTACCCCCAAGGGGATAAAATAGGAGATGAAAGTTTGTATGAAACTTTGTCAATTTTAAACCGATCGGGCTGAGACTTTGCATGCATAAAGCTTTTATGACGTAGGCATCCCCTAAAAAGGATTTTGATAAATTCCACCCCTAAGGGGATAAAATAGGTGATGAAAGTTTGTATAAAAAGTAAAGCCACAAAAACTATACTTCTTAACGCTAGTTGTACTATAATGATCTAGTATAGACCGTGGTTCAATTTATTACGGGTAATGTTTTTCTACGTTTACGTTACGTTACGTTATATGAAACCACACAGAATGCTAAAAAGAAATCTTTTTTTGAAAACAGCATGAAAATTGGTTATTTAATGAAGCAGCAACTAGCATTTCAAATATTGGTACGAAGAAACGTGGAAGTATAGTGGGGATATCTCGCTATCTCTTTCGTTCGCGTGAAACCTAATGTGACGTCACAAGCACGGTATGTGCATCCTTTTTAGGGTTCCGTACCCAAAGGGTGCAAACGGGATCCTATTACTGAGACTCCGCTGTCTGTCCGTCTGTCTGTCTGTCACAGGGCTCTATCTCTTGAACCATAATAGCTAGACACTTGAAATTTTTACCGATTATGTATTACTGTAGCCGCTATACCAACAAATACTGAAAATAAAAAAAAGTTAAAAATAAAGGGGGTCGCCATACAAAAACATGTTTTTTCAGCGTTTTGAACTAGATCTTTATAATGGCATTAACTAAATACTCGAAATTTTCACAGATTATGTATTACTATGGCCGCTATAACAACAAATAGTAAAAATAAAAAAATAAAAAAATTAAAGGGGGTCGTCATACAAGAAACGTGTCTTCAGCGCTTTAAAAAATTGTACGGAGGTGCGGAACCCTTCATGTACGAGTCTGACTCATACTTGCCCGTTTATTCTGTTAGTTGACAATTTACCTTTCCACCATATTTGAAAGGCTTATAAGTTAATTCTTTATTAGCGGATTAAAATTATTATCTTTGATTTCTGTTTCAGATTATGTTACTTGTTGATATACCTATAATTAATGTTTTTAATTTAAATTTATAAATTATATGAAGTCTTCCCGTGGATGTCGTAAAAGGCGACTTAGGGAACACAAGCTGAACAAAGCTTATAAACATCAGTGAGACCTCTTCTCCAACCCGTCTGGCCAGCGTGGAGAGTGTAGGCTAAATCCTCTGGCTGCTGTGGCATATATATTAATATGTTTGGCTCTGGTAGTACAGAGAGGGTCGTGCTTCTGCAATGGAGACTAAAAAGAAAGAGTGAAATATCGTATTAACGATTTTTTTTTTGTAAAAAAAATAATTAATTACTTTATTTACTTTTAAAGTTTGTTAAATTTAGAGCACTATATTTTTAAACAAAATCACATAAATGTACCATCATTGTCTTCAAAAGAAGGCCGACTTTACGGAAGCGATCGACTTAACAGTGGCTTACCAGAATTTTAATCAACGCTTTAAATTGACTCACGTATGAATGGGTGTCGGGTTAAAAGTCAAGGAAGGTTTATTTCTGGATCAGATTCATGGCTTGGCTAATAAGGTTTGCGTGACGTCGTTACCATGATAGTCAGTCACCTGGAAGTCCTGGGTTTGATTTTCAGTGTGGGCAAATACTTATACTTTTAATAAGCAAATAGGTACTTATTTTTAACAAAAAAAAAACAAAAAAAAACATTAGTAAAGGCGTTCAAACAAAAAAAAGAATCATCAAAAAAGATATCGCATAACATACCTACATATACAAAACAACATACAGGTTGAATTGATTAACTCCTCCTTTTTTAAGTCGGTTAAAAAAAATATTTATTGTTCTCGATCATTTGTCGATGTCAAATCATTTACTTATAGCTTACATTATGTAGTAATTATTAATTTAACACATTGCTGGAGACACTACGTCTATACATCGTGTTAAGGCGAAGATATAGGCAAATGGCCTTGAAGTGTGAAATAAATTGTTAACTCGTAAATATGGTAATAATTTCCATATTGCTCTTCGTCATGCACTAGATAAATTATTTTATGAACTACCGTTGAAACTATTATTGGTGATCCGTCTAGCTTTAAAACTTGCCGTGGCCACTTTTGGCGGAAGCAAGTTTTAAAGCTAGACGGACTAATGTAAATACTTTCAACGGTGGTTCATAAAATAATTTAAAGGGCTATCTAGTGCATGACAAAGAGCAATATGGAAATTATCTCCATATTTACGAGTTAATAATTTATTTCAAGTGAGGGCGCCACTTCAAGGTCACTTGCCTATACCTCCACCTTAATAAAAGAACGCAAAACCTCTCAGATGGTAGGTACCTCAGCCCATGTAACTGAACAACTTTTTATCAACAACTTTCACGAAACTAAAAAAAAATAATTTGAATTTTCATACAAACTGATCAGCTGATCGAGACAATTTGTATAAAAATCCTAATTATTTTGGATTTCGTGAAAGATATTGAACAAAAGTTGTTCAGTTACATGGGCTGAGTAAGTAAGTAATACTTTATTGTACACCAAGAATAAAAAATATACAATAAGAATAAAAAATACATTAAAATGTACAATGGGCGGTCTTATCGCTAAAAGCGATTTCTTCCAGACGGTTGTATGGAAGAAATCGCATTTATGTGCTTATACGTGCTGAGGTACCATCTGAGAGGTTTTGCGTTCTTTCATTAACACGATGTACTTACCAAAATTCCGCCAATTGTACCATTTTTTTATTGTGGAACAATAAAGTTTTTTAAATAAATAAATGTATAGACGTAGACCAATTGTTCTTTCTATTGTGTCTGGCTGAGTGTCCAGCAATGTGTTGATTATCTTTGATACAGCTATTTATAGCATTTTAGTGTCGCGATGAAATCTCTACATTACATACCGCTCTCCCCCCTTAACTTCCCTTTATTATCATCATTACGTACTAAAGCTCTGTTCACACGAGCTTATGGTAAAATAATAGCTTTTTTATTCATGCTTTTGGTAATGGCCTCTTTGGATCGCAAAGCACATCATGTTTACCATACTGCGAGCATACAAACATGTTTGTATTGACTGTGGACTGATTTGCATATAGAGTGACGATATGGAAAAGTACAACTAGAACCCTTATCGAGTGTTTTATACAACGTGTCAATGAAATAACGCAAAACCTCTCAGATGGTAACTCATCCCATGAAACTGAACAACTTTTGTTCTACAACTTTTACAAATTTACCTCCTTCTTCTTCTTCTTCTATCGTGTAAATGGCAATGGATCTAAAGTGTTTTGGCCCAGAAATTCGCCACATCTATAGCCCTTTGGTTCGCCTCCATTAGATCGTCTCTAGAACAAGATGCGTTAGACGTGGGGCATGACAGCAGATGTTCCATGGACTGGATGCATCCACAGGCACATCTGTCGTCGTCAGAATATTAGAAATATTCTGACGACTTCTTCTTTAGCTCCTGAAATCTACCGACGCCTACCCGGAGTCTATTTAGCGACTTCCAAGTGCGCCACGGTAGATTGTGGCCTGGTGGAACCTTTTTACTTATGGGAAAGCTGCTGGGTAACTTCTTTTGCCACAAGTCTACTCTGGCGCTCGGGGGATCGCCAGCAAGAGGTGCAGTATGTGTAATTTACCTCCAAATACCCTCTAATATTTTGAAAAATAAAATGTGCCCCACCTACCATAGGGCACGAAACGCGATGGAGGCATTTTTTTTTAAATTTTGATGAACGCACTAATCGCGACTAATTTACTTGTTAACAAAAAGTCAACGACGCACGAAACGCACCCAGACCGAAAATCCGAATTTTATTTTTGGCATTTTGGGAATGTTGTAGAACAAAAGCTGTTCAGTTTCATGGACTGAGTTACAACCTGAGACGTTTTGCGTTATTTCAATTACTCAGCATTGGTGTGCAGCATTTTAGAGCTGCCTATAGTAGGCATCTGAGCTAGCTCAATGACTGCCAGATAACATTTCTACCAAAGATATTCTACACACACTACAATACGATGGGCATGCCAAAAGTAATTCGATACTCTTTAGTCAATAATTTGATACTGGCAACTACTACACTTATACACATACCGTCTTATTATAAAAACAGGACTAACTTTGTTACTAGGTTTAAACTATTGCCGGCCCAAATCAAGTTGACATCTAGTAATATCACACTATCTCACCTGTCAATGTCAACTTGATTTGGGTGGATAATGGTTTAAACCTAGTAACTAAGTTAGTCCTATTTTTATAATAAGACGGATAATATTTAGTGATATATTCAAACACAGAACATACTTTTTTTATAATGCTTATACACTATAACATCTTTATCCCTAACGGGGCAGACAGAGCCTTATATAAATGCTTATTTTTGTGAGAATCTGCTTGCAACAATTGAGCTAAGTTGTCGTGATTTTCAAGTTATGAATTATGCCCTCAATCGTGAGATTTGCAAAAATTCTATCAGCTACATTTACACGCCTACCAAATTTTATAAAGCTCCGATCTAAATTACTCAAGTTATCGTCCAACAAACATACATACATAATTACATACCTATATACAAACGCCGGATTGTACAAGTAAACTTGGAGAACTTCGCTCGCTCGTTTAATTATTGATTGATTTTAGTTTGGATTTTACCTACGCGTTTCAAAAAGTTTATGATATATTTTTTATTGTCTTTAGCATAGTATTTTTTAACCTCCGACAAAAAGAGGGGTGTTATAAGTCTGTCGGTCTGTCTGTCTGTGGCATCGTAGCGCTCGAAGGGATGGATCGATTTCGATGCGGTTTTTTTACGTGAAAGCAAGTTCATTTGGGGTGATTCTCAGCTATATTTGATGAAAATCGGTTCAGCCGTCGGGCGTTTTTTTTTAATTTGCCTAGCAAATAAACTTGTTTTTCAATTTCGCCACGAAGGTTTCACGGAGAATGATTTTTGTGTAAATTCAATTATTTAAATATATAAATTATTTTTTGTGTGGCTTTTTTATTTATTTATAATGTAATAACCGTTGATGGAGATGGTCGGTAGAGTTCAAATACCTTTATAAGAAGTCATAAGCCTTCGGATGCGTCAACACTCCAAAATTATGAAAGAATAGGTAGGTATAACGGAATGCAACAAGAATTTTAAGCCCCAAAAATCTGAGCCTAAAAACTGAACTTCTTTTGTTGGGTTTGTCGTGTAAAAAATAATAAGTAGGTCCCGGCAAACAAGTTTGATTGTATACCCTTCTCGCTCTCTCGCATTGGCGGGCGAATACACAAGAGCGGGAAGGGTATATCAATCAGTGTTCAAGTTGTTTGCCGGGTTACATTCACTGGTAATTTTGAAAATTTTTAGATGTTTTTTCCTGCCACCTTTTTTCGAGGTGCCTTCTTCCCGAGCCTTGAGTTTGCTCAATTCTCTTGGTCAGAAGCACAGGCCGGAATCTCCTAAGGTACGCGCAACATGCACCTCTCCCCCGTTTTCGCCTCGATGACTCACGTTGGCCGTCAAGAACCGGTGGAGAGGTGCGGGTGCGGGGAACGGGGACGCATGTTGCGCGTACCTTAGGAGATTCCGTTCTGCTTACTCTTACTGTATTCTGTGTCAGAAGTGTGTTGACATTGACGTGCTTGACTGTACGCTAGGGAAATTCACAAATGAGGCATATAAACATATACCTTCTTTGTTATATGGTCTATAGCTATGTTGCATTAGGGAACGCCTGTAAAAACGAGCTGTATTGGAAATAAATAAAATAAAATATAAAAATAAATAAAAAATGTTACCTACTTCCAGCTGAAGTCTTCCCGGTTGAGATGATAGCGCGCAGCGGCCCCTCGAAGTGGTAAATTCAGTTATACCACAGAATAAATAATACTAACGTACAGAAGTCTCACTCAGCAAAGAAATATCTACTCAATGTGGCTAGCGATATGGTTTAATTTAGCTCACGTCAGAACTCAGCACCTTTTCGCATAGATACCTAGACATACATTACAAGCCAATTTCATACTTATTACTCTGGACAAACGATTCGTATAACTGAATTTACCACCTGGAGGGGCCGCTGCGCGCATAGTAATAATGTAGGTATACATTTTCGATACCTAAACGGGGAGTGACACAGACCTGGTTATACGCATGTTATACGAATCATTTGTCCAGAGTTATATTATTATAAGAATGAAATTGGCCTGCAATGGATGTCTAGGTATCTAAACCAAAAGGTGCTGAGTTCTGTAGTGAGCTAAATTAAACCATATCGCTAACCAAATTAAGTAGGTATTTCTTTGAATTTCATTGCTGAGTGAGACTTATGTACGTGAGTACTGGTTATTATTCTGTGGTTATACAGGGAGTTAGTGTGGTTTGCAAGGTAAAGTATGAGTAGTCCTTCAACATTTTGTAGGGTGCTGAAGTCAAATTCTTCCGCTGGTCTGGGAGAAAAGAAAACAATTAGGATGTACCAGCTGCTTCTATTCCCACGCAGATTGTAGAAGCCGATCGAGGGAATGGGTGAAAATGCGAATAATGGCGATGCGGCTAGCAACCCATGACTATTTAGATTCCTTTTCCATTTTTGACGGTAACCATCACGTCAACAATGGCCTTTAAGTCTTGCGGCCTTGGGCTCTGTCTGCTTAGAGCCGCAAGACCCAAAATGCTCTGTCTGCCCCGTTATAGATAATTTAGTGTAGAGAATAGAGATAGTCAGGTTTTGGAGCTTCAATTTCAAAGAGAATACAAATTACTACCTACGTAAGATTCGTGAAATCGTGAATCCGAGAATTTCGTCATGAATGGTAATGGCGATGTAAAAATGGTAATGATAACAGGTAATGGTGATGATATTATATTACATCATTACCATTTGACTGTTATCATTAACATTTTTTTATGTCATAGGTCGGCAAACGAACAAGCGGGTCACATGATGGTAAGTGATCTCCGCTGCCCATGGTTAACTGCAACACCCTCCCCAGAGGGGGGGCTCAAACTCTCTCACTTACCGAACGAAGCATAGAAGCAGGCCTGTGTCACTCCCCGTTTAGGTATTGAAAATGTACTTACATTATTACTATGCGCGCAGGCGGCCCCTCCGGGTGGTAAATTCAGTTATACGAATCGTTTGTCCAGAGTAATAAGAATAAAATTGGCTTGCAATGGATGTCTAGGTATTTATGCGAAAAGGTGCTGTGTTCTGACGTGAGCTAAATTAAGGCCGTACCTAAATTTTCCGGGGTCCAGTGCTGCCCCCATTTTAAATAAATCATTTAAAAGAAAACGGAGACATTATTTAAAATTTTGCAACTACCAAGTCCTAGATAAC
The DNA here is from genome assembly GCA_963576875.1 of Acrobasis repandana. Lineage (NCBI taxonomy): Eukaryota > Metazoa > Arthropoda > Insecta > Lepidoptera > Pyralidae > Acrobasis > Acrobasis repandana. The sequence goes on from OY756238.1 coordinate 11,459,353, forward strand.
CCTTCAAAGTATTCTATGAACTACTGTTTACAATTTAAAGTGAGAACGTTAAGCTTTACTACGCACAATTGCGAAAAACGGCCACTTTTGGCTAATGTGCGTAGTAAAGCTTAACGTTCTAATTATAAACTGTAAACAGTAGTTCATAAAATACTTTAAAGGGTTATCTAGGACTTGGTAGTTGCAAAATTTTAAATAATGTCTCCGTTTTCTTTGAAATGATTTATTTTAAATGGGGGCAGCACTGGACCCCGGAAAATTCAAGTACGGCCTTAAACCATATCGCTAGCCACATTGAGTAGATATTTCTTTGAATTTCTTACGTTAGTAGGTATTATTTAATCTGTGATAGAAGCCGTGAAGCTACTACTCAGACGTTGATTTTCTGTAAGTGTGGTACTTCCCCGGACGAGCCGGCCCATTCATGCTACTAGCAAAACTGAGCTTTGCTGGTAGCGTGGCTCTACCACAACTGATTTTACATCGTCATTACCATTTACTCGGATTCACCCTTGTCTGTCCATCCGTCTATGGTCTGACTCCGAAACCTTTGGTAGTAATAACTAAGTATTACAAATGAATATATATATGAAGACTTTGGACCCCTTCATAAGCATGACTCGTCATGTTTTTGACCAGATAATATCAACTTTTTAAAATTCACAACACATGGTGCCAAAACACATTTGCTTTCCTAGTCGACTATGGACAATAGTGTCCATGGACAGGACATGGGTCCATAGTCCACTAGGTAAGCAAATGTCCACCTAAAATTTTTGGCTTTAATATAGGTAGGTACAAGGTTCATATTAATAAAGTGCGTATAGTTAAATGAACAATTCAGTCCATCATTATTATTGTCAATTTCAATTTAACTTAATAAGACATTTTGTTACATATGTTGTGTGTGTAATATTTTGTGTGTGTGTGTGTGTATATAGATTTTGGCTTTTATCAGTGTCAATTTATGAAAACAGACGCACATAATGATAAATGTTGTGGTAGAGCCACGCTACCGGCAAAACTCTGTTTTGCTAGTAGCATGAATGGGCCGGCTCGTCCGGGGAAGTACCACACTCTCACAGAAAATCGACGTCTGAGTAGTAGCTTCACCGCTACTATGCTTCGTTCGGTGAGTGAGAGAGCCGGAGCCCCCCCTCCCCCCTCTGGGGAGGGCCCTGAAAGGCCGGTAACGCTCTTGTTACGCCCCTGGTGTTGCAGTTGTCCATGGGCAGCGGTGATTACTTACCATCAGGTGACCCGTTTGCTCGTTTGCCGTCCTATAACATAAAAAATATATATAAATCAATGATAATCATTTTACAAGCTTTTTTTTAGCTTGTCCTGTTTGTTGTTGTTTATTTGTCAAATTATACATTATATAGATTTATAGGTCAAATCTTGCAAGTTAAATTTAAGCCACTTCCCGGTTTCCGATTGAGGTGAAATTTTGTATGCTAATGTAAATCATATGGCAATGCAATATTATTATAACAAGAAGCTGATCTGGTGATGGAGCCGGAAGGTGGCTATAGGATCCTTGTAATATTTTATTTTATTTATTTATTTATTCAAAAAATATTAACGATGCAACCAGTTTGGGCTTCTTACATTTGTCTTACAATAAAAGCTTGTATGAAAAAATGATTTTTTTTTTTGGAAAATAAATTCTCAATTATGTCTACCTCGTGAAAAATTAAGACGTAATTAGTTTGGGATGAGCTATCGGCTAAGTATTTGTTAATGAGTCATCGCAATAAACTCATACTTGACTTAAAATTCATTAGAAATTGAAATTCACAAAAGGTGTAAAGTGAAGTAAAATTATCATATTTTTGCTTTCTTTCATTTCAGTATCCTTATGTTGTGGGTGAGGCTTTGTTTAAATTTTAAATTCTGTTCATGGCGTGGTGATTAACCAGAGGTTAGGTTAGGTTAGGTTGAGCTTCCCCCCGAACGGGTTAGGAATCTTGTAGCGATAGGGGGATCAGTACCCGCGGGGAAGCGAAGAGTAACTCATGGCCCGGATCAAAGCCGAGGTCTCTCTGGACCGGGTGGACGCTATTCCAGGTGGGAATGGCCTGGCTGTGAGGGAAGGGGGTGAATTCCCTACTCTCACAGCCCTGGTAGGGGTCGCCGGGGAGGAGTGCTGGTATTACGATGCGCTTTCCCTATCCTCCGCGACCAAACGTGGCCGTGGTGGTTGTAACGGTGTGGTGGGGCCACAGGGGAGGAGAAGTGTCGGTATTACGATGTGCTACTCTCTCTATCCTCACCAATACCAAGCGTATCGGTGAGGCTGCAGGGGAAGAGTGACACTATTACCCGTGGTATCACGATGCACCAAAGAACAACAAAGCGATGCACCGCTCTTTTAATCTTCTGATGCCGTCAGGCGGGGCGGGGCCTGCTTTACAGTGCCGTAAATAGCTTTTTCTGCGCCCTGTACGAGCTTCTATAACTGCGCCCTTGTTTTAAGTGTTCCGTACCCGAAGGGTGCAAACGGGACCTTATTACTGAGACTCCGCTATCTGTCCGTCTGTCACAGGGCTGTATCTCTTGAACCGTAATAGCTAGACACCTGAAATTTTCACCTATTATATATTACTGTGGCCGCTATAACAACAAATACTAAAAATAAAAAAAAAGTTAAAATGAAAGGGGGTCGTCATACAAAAAACGTGTTTTTTTCAGCGTTTTTATCTGTCCCAGGGCTCTATCTCTTGAACCGTAATAGTTAGACACCAAAAATTTTCACCGATTATTTATAACTATGACCACTTTAACAAAAAATACTAAAAATAAGACAAAGTTAATAATTAAAGGGGGTCGTAATACAAGAAACGTGTTTCTTCAGCGTTTTAAAACATTGTACGGTGGTACGGAACCCTTCATGTACGAGTCCGACTCGCACTTGCCCGTTTATTTTAGATATTTTAGGTAGGTACCTTAGAGCAATGCTATGTATACTTAGGCAGGCCTACTTTATTTTATTCAGGGTGATAAAATAAAGGAACTTGGTGTTGGTGGACCAATTATCTAATATTTTAGAAGACTCGAGCACTAGGGGCGCAGTGGAAACTTATCAGGAGCAAACCGAAAAAATAATAGTCCTGCCTGGTCTGGCCATTCTTGTGCCCCCAGAGTCTACGCCCTGTGCCTGGGCACCGGTGGCACCGCCCTATTTACGGCACTACTGCTTTAGCAGGCCCTAAAACATGAGGGCTGATTTCATCATTCTGGAACATCCTCTATAAGTCTTGGAAGGAGAACATTTATAAATAGATGCATTGTGATAATGAAAACGCATCACGGACATCATAAGTCATTACCGTTTCCATATCGTATCGTAAGATTGCATTAGATCACTTGATATCGATCTGGGGTTTCCATGTCGTTAAATGGTTATCAATATAATAAATCATGAAATTATATTCATAAGTGTATTTGAGAATAGTAATTACATATGAATCATTGTATAATAATACACAGGCTGACTTTTTAACCACCAGCCAAATTTTTGGAGCAAGTTCAGTCCATGATACTGAACTACTTTCTATAAAAAAAGTTATTAAAAATCGATTAAAATTTTTCGTCCTCCCATACAAATCAACGCTCAGCTAAACGGATTTTGTATGGAAAGACGAAACATTTTTATCGATTTTAATAATTGATTTTTCATAACTTTTTTATAGAAAGTAGTTCAGTATCATGGACTGAACTTGCTCCAAAAATTTAGCAGGTGGAAAAAAGTCAGCCTGTATATATACCTATCCTAATGGGGTCTTGCGGCTCTAAGCAGACAGAGCCCAGGGCCGCAAGACCAAAGGCCACTTTCAGCGTGATGGTGGGCGAGAAGGTGGAAAAAGAAATCAAAATAGAAATGGGTCGCTAGCCGCATTATGTGAGAGTAGTCCCCTGATTGCGCGTCGGCTAGTACCGGTAGAGCCGGTATGTTTATTTTCAATACCCTTGCTCGTAAAGTGGATCTAATTTCACCGGTTTTAGATTTATAAAGCAGCTCATAAAACACGCGTGTGTTAGAAACGCAAATAGTTAAGTTATATTCTATAACTCACGATTTGCTATTGCGAAAGAAAGGGACCGAATTAATGGTAAATCCAGTATGAATGAGACAGTAAGAAAGTTTGACAGTTGTGTGTGAGCGAGATAGTTAGATAACATAAGGTGCAGGTTAGACATAGAAAAAGAATAAATCAGACTTCAATATTTATCTTTTGTATCTTACATAAACTTCATATTGTTTTTTTTTTCAAATTTCGAATTCTCATGCCGCGCTGCGCCGTTCAGTAGGCAGCGCGCCGTGCTGATTTTAAAAAGTAAAACGGCGGGAGAGCAACTGTGTGTATCACAGTTTTATGGTTGAGCTTATTTAAAATCAAAAATATCAGTTTATTATGTATTTTTCCTCGCAAGTGTGTTGAAAAACGTCGTACGATATACGTGCGTATATTGGTTTAACACACACTCAGCTCCATTACGCCCTCGCCTACGGCTCGGGCTGAAATTCAGCTTCGTGTGTTATAACCACCATAACGCACTTACCTATATCGTAATGTACTACAAAATGACCACCCCGCACTACCTGATTTCCAATCACTTTTTCTATTTGAGTGAGGATGCATTGAAGAAATTGCTTAGCGATAAGGCCTTTTGCGCGTTTCCTAGTTTTTAAGATAAGTATTTTGCTTTTGTACAATAAAGGGTACTTGTATTGCATTAATCAGCCTCATATTCCTGAGTAAAAATTTTTAAATGAGACACAATGTAGACAAAAAATAGCGTCTTATTGACGGCCGGACCCCTATAAATAAACGCCGTAATCATAACTGGTTGCTTAGTTGACTCAGGTAAACAGAATTGACTTAAGTAGCTCATTAAAATTCATACTTACCTAATTTGAGCAAAAAATCATATCTAGTTTCGGAATAAATTACGTTTAAGGTGTCAACATCGGTTCCACCTTATATCGGAACATTAATAAAATAAAGGTGATATTGCACCTTGTAACTATACCTATTCAATCTTTTAAGCAAAATAAAAAATACAATTCTAAAGTCAAAGTCAATTTTTTTTTCAATGTAGGATAAATATATCACTTATTGAAGGTCATTATTTTGAGTGCAAAAGCTACCGATACTAACGTTTCGCAACGACCACTGCTGAGAAGAAACGCCGAAAGAAACTCATTTTCACAATATTGGTCGCCTACGCGCCGGAAGGGCTTTGTCAGTTTACAAAGATATTATGCCTAATACAATGTTATCACAATATAACATGTAAAGCTTGCGAATTGTCATATGTATCTTGCTTCATAATAATAAACGGGCAAGTGCGAATCGGAGGACTCGTAAATGAAGGGTTCCGTGCCTCCGTACAATGTTTTAAAACGCTAAAAACACGTTTTTTGTATGGCGACACCCTTTAATTTTTTATTTTTTTTATTTTCAGTATTTGTTGTTATAGCGGCCACAGTAATACATAATCGGTGAAAATTTCAAGTGTCTGGCTATTACGGTTCAAGAGATAGACCCCTGTGACAGACGGACAGACAGCGGAGTCTCAGTAATAGGGTCCCGTTTGCACCCTTTGCGTACGGAACCCTAAAAAGGACCTGTTTGTGAGAAAATACATATTCTGTCATATGTATCTTGTTTCATAATAAAAACCAAAGATATCAGCCGACTATTGACCATGCATACCAAAAATCTCCCATTTTAATGTCACTACCCGCTACCGGGCTCGTGGCGGGCGGCGGCCGGCAAGCCGGAGGCCGGAGGGCAACGGCCGCACTGTATAGTAAAGTCAGTAGGTTAGCCATTTATTTTTATTTAAGATTTTACTTACAAAAAATAAGTCATTTTTGTCATGCTTTTGTGTTGTATTAATGATTTTAATATAGCTATACAGGCTGACTTTTTATCCTTCTGCTAAATTTTTGGAGCAAGTTCAATCCAAAAATTTTGCACGTGGGTAAAAAGTCAGCCTGTACCTATAATATAAAGTCAGTAGGTTAGCCATTTATTAAAAATTTGGGAGAAAAAAATTAACAAAAAATGAAGTCTATTTTTCTCATGGTTTTGTGTTACATATAGCTAGGGCAAGATCAACCTGTATTATTTATTTATAAATATTTTGTGGGAAGTCATCTTTAAGGTGAATTTTTGCAAATGGCCTTGAAGTGGCGCCCTCATTTGAAATAAATTGTTTACTCATAAATATGGAGATAATTTCCATATTGCTAATCGTCAGACACTAGATAGCCCTTTAAATTATTTTATGAATCACCGTTGAAAGTATTAACATTAGTCCGTCTAGCTTTCAAACTTGCCTCCGCCAAAAGTGGCCCCGGCAATTTTTAAAACTAGACGGATCACCAATAATAGTTTCAACGGCAGTTCATAAAATAATTTAAAGGGCTATCTAGTGCATGACGAAGAGCAATATGGAAATTATCACCATATTTACGAGTTAACAATTTATTTCACACTTCAAGGCCTATATATTCACCTTAATTTTAGTTTCCGTTAGTTTCCGTGTTTTTTATTTATTTGTTTATTATAATATTAAATATCGTTTTAAAGAAAAAAAAATACTATCAATTAATGGTCATATAAAAATTAACACAACATTGAATAAAATAAATATTTAAGTTGAACGACTTTCCTAATAAAGAACTTAATCAATTACTGATTAACATAGCATTACACGCTCGAAACAATTGTTTCGAGCGTGTAAATAAGCGATGAAAATTTTCAATTATGACTTCTTTGCTGTAGCACAATTGGAAGTGCACTCACTGTACAGATGTGAGGGGCGTCAGTTCGAATCTCTCTCGTAGCGAAATTTTTATCACATATTTTAAATTTAGATAATTATGATTGTAATGTATTACGTAAAAAAATTCATCATTTTAGGAATTTCCTATATGACGTATCAGTGTAGTAAAATATACTATAACTATTTTAAGGGTAGATTCAGTCCATGACACAGAACAACTATCTTCTCTCTTGGAACATATTATATTCTACCTAATACGAAAATATTTTTTTTGAAGTGAAAACTTCTTTAGCGGCGTTGTGCACTTTTTTTGCAATGGGTAAAAATGTTAAACTCGCGTCAGGACACGTGTCCTGATCGAAAATTCGTAAGACGGATGGAGAGTAGACAGCCGGCGCGGCGTAGGAGAGGAAGTATCCCCCTCTCTTTCTAAGGCGCGGTGAAAATGTATGCCTGCGCCTGCTGTTTCGTTTAGCTGAGAGATAAACTTTTTAATGTAATATAAATTGTCATGTTTGTGTACGATAGCGCAATAAATAAATATTGTATTCTACCACATAAATAATAGTACTTTTATACTGATAATTAAAGAAATTCGTGCAAAATGATTCCCTAACCATTCCAAAATATCAAAAATGCTCAACGTTAATATTCAAGTTTTCACTTCTGCCGGCACTCCCGGAGTGCAACCCGTCGTTTTTTTTATTATTTTCATACAAACACGGATCAGCTGATCGGTCAAATTGTATGAGAGGTTGTGAGGTCAAAGTTCTTTTACGTCTTTCGCTATATGTTCCTTGGGTGTTCAATGTCATGGACTGAACCCAACCCTTAAAAGAGTTTCAAATAATAAATGCTCAAGAAACTGATCTTGTTTGGTATGGGACCAATTCGAACTCAAACAATTTTTTTTTCTTTTTGTTTTTTTTTTTTGTTTTTATGTCATAGGACCGCGAACAAGCGGTTCACATGATGGTAAGTGATCACCGTTGCCCGTGGACAACTGCGTAATAGTTGCGTCAAACGAAAAAAAAACTCTCATAGAAATCATCGCTCAGCCGAAGGGATGTTCTATGCGACACGAATTTTGTTTCGAATTTCAATTATTATTTTTATGAAGAGTAGTCCAAAGTACTACTAGTAAATGTACATAAAAGTAAAAATTCACCTTTATGTACATTTTGCACAATCGAGTGACTAATTCACAAGTCTTTTGGTTTATTTTAAGTAAGTAAACGAAATGAGTAAAATTTATAACAATGCAACGATGCTACGAGGCGTAATCATTAAACAAATCACATACCATGGTGATTTAACACAATAATATTGGTATTTAACACGTAACTTTGTTGTGCAGGCAAAATACATAATTTATGGGAGGGCTTGTATGGTAAATATTAGCGTCAGGTTTATGCAAAATGAAGCAAGCGGTTTTTTTTAACCAATCTGTGTGCAGACTGACTAGGAAGTGAATTTTAATTTAATTTAATTTTTAGCCGTGTGGTTCCCTGCAGAGTAGAATAGGACCACTCCAAGTCTTCCCGCGGATGTCGTGGAAGGCGACTTAGCAAAACACAAACTTAAACAATCAAGCTTTAACAAGCTTATAAACAGGAGTGAGACCTCTCCAACCCGTCTGGCCAGCGTCGAGAGTGTAGGCCTTATCCTCTGACTGCTCTGGCTAATATATGGTATTACAGAGATGGTTATGCTCCTGCAGTGGAAACTAAATAAACGGGCGTAACTAAACGGTGGTTCATAAAATAATTTAAAGGGCTATCTAGTGCCTAACATTGATAAATAAGAAAATTTTTACCATATTTACGAGTTAACAATTTATTTCAAATGAAGGCGCCACTTCTGCTCGGTATTCACCAGAGACGAGGCTTTCGATTATAAAAAAAACCGCATCGAAATCAGTCTATTCGTTTAGGACACACTAGACATGTCAAACTTTTGAAACTTTTAACACCCCTCTTTTGCGTCAGGGGGTTAAAACCACTTAATGGCGTTTATTAAATAACCTCTACGAAAATTTCATTAATTAATGACATTAAAAATCGGGTCGCCATATTAAAAATATTTGGTCAAAGGTCGTAATATAAAAGGTTGAGGGTAAAAGGACGCGTAACGGGAATTTGAAAGAAAAATTGCTGTGGAAAATATACTAATTTGACTTTGAATAGGATATTATTTGAAAGACAAATTTATAAAATCTGCTTCATGTTTGAAAATTAACAAAATACAACAGTATTTTTATACGTAGTATGAAAAATAAAATTAAAGATGGGCCGTTTGGATATAGGTATGTGAAATAAATTTATTAGGGCTGCGTGGTCGAGATAAGGAACGCTTATATTTTCACTATGTCCGTTTGTAGTTTGTATAAGTACTAGAAAGCTGTCATTTTGGATGGGCATATATAATATCATGCTGACAAAGGGGTAAAATAAAATTTCATGTACCCCACAGTGTGGGGTATAACTAAATAGCTCATTAAAAAAAGAGCTATCCATTTATATCCCACACATAGTGGTTCCTGTAGAAGACACAAAACCCATCAGGGTTCATACCTTTCCACCGTGTGCGGGTAACGCTGTGAATAAGTACTTAAGTTATACTTTAGTGTACACAAAAAAGTTTAACAAAAGACATTTAAAATGTACAATGGACGATCTTGTAGCAAAAATTTCTTCTAGACAACCGATGGATGAAGAGAATACAGTTAAACGTTAGCAGACAGGTGTACACGAATAAAATACAATACTTAAATAATAACAGTACATAAATATGTAAGTAACAAGTAGGAAATACAACCTAAACAAAGCTTACCTTAAAGTAACATACTATTACCCGCTACTTAGTTTGTTACTTACTACTGTAACAGCTTATATGTATTTAATATTATTTTATAACTATTTGTAATTTTTTTAATGGTACACATTATTTGTTATAATTTTAGGATTTAAAATATATTGTATACATATACAATGTATCGTTAAGCGACAAGCTAGTAAAGACAACGAATGGTGATCTCGTTTGGGTCATTACCCAGTATCGAAGACAAAATTCATAAATAGAGAATACAAGTGCAAAGTTATATTATTCTAAAAAGTACGCATATGGAATAACTTATATATCAACAAGTTTAGTTGACTTTTGAGTTGAAAATCACAATTTTTATTGGATATGAGCCATTTTCTTATTTTTACAACTACAAGTAAAACAAGCGTTTGCACCAGGATTTCGATTTGTTTTACTATACTAATAATGATATCACAGCTTGGTTGGTATATCATGCAAATCCAAAAAAAAATTGTTTTGATTTTTGAAATAATAGCATAGAAACTAATTTTAACCTTCACTAAGTACATTACACAGAATAGCCACCATTTTTGATAAGGAAGCGATGGTGGCCAAGCGGTTTAGGCACTGGCTGTGTGTGTCTCTCTGTACATAACGACTGAAGAACGGTTTTGTGCTAAATAGTTAATCGGACAGGGTTATTTCGGCTTATTGTGGTGACTGAGGTTTTTCAACTATAGTCTATTTGTTGAAATGGTGCTAATGCCGTCGGCGCGTTGCAAAGGCCACGTCTTTGAAAGAGCTGACGCCGCTTTGACGGCACGCCAACGGCATGCCAGGCAATTAAACGAATGGACTATACGACCTCTTGCTTTCTGTACACTAGCGATTATCAAGTTTACTAAAGTGTAACATGCAGAAAGCATTGGCAAACCAAATTAAATTGACATTGTGTGCGTCTCTTTTCATACAATGAAACTGATAAGAGCCTAGCTCATAAATAGATAGATACGGACAAATCATACTAAATGAGCTAGCCCCAAAGTTAGTTTTAACTTGTATTACGGGATACTAAGTCAACGATACAACATTTTATATAATAAATAAGTACATATATAGATAAACACCCAAGACCCAGGTCAATTTAAAAAAGACCATTTTCCAACTTGCCCTGGCTGGGGATCGAACCTAGAACCTCCGGACTTGCGTGTTGGTTGACAATTACTCCACGGATGAAGAAGAATGATAATACATTTTATTTTTGCTTCTGTTGTCTATTTAGAAAAGTCGTCTGTGACCCTTACAATGTTTTCAGGATAAAACACGCTGTTATGCTCCTGGTTAATACCACAAATGGATATTTTGGGGTTTAACGGGTGAATTTGCTTTATACGGGGATTATGAGGATAATGCAGACAAATAAAGTGTTATTGAAAGTAGTAGACGATTTACGAGGGCTGCGAAGCTAAGTACGTAAAGATACTTTTATCGTCCACGCAAAAAGAAAGGTACAATTATATTTGGACGTGTATAATTTGGACGTATCGGAGTATATCATATAATTGATCATTTTATGATATTGCCAACCATGTCATGAAATGGTTATTTTTCATATACTCGCTGATTACATCATGTTATGGTCTGCCCAGATCGATAAATAATAAGTGTTTAACGATATGAAAAGCTAAACGCATGGCTACTTCATGATATGGCCAACCATTAGTGATCATATCGTAAAATAGTTACATTATCTACCTACCGTTACAGGCGCTGATATTATTATATTTTTGTGATCCATCATGGCGACGGACAATTATTCTGATAAAAAAGCTAATATTAATGAGCCAATTGAGAATAAAAATTAAGTGAAATGTGGTCACGACATAAACTACTTGAATTTTGTGAAGTTCACACAAAAAATCCTTAGATTTCGAAACATATTTCACAGGTCAGTTTCTAGTTAGGTTAGATTTCAATTTCAGATAGTGTTATTTAGAGGTACCGCCTTAAAATCCTACTTACAAGGAAAATATATGAAGTTACTTTCTTTATTTGAAACTAGCTGTGCCCGCGACTTCGTTCGCGTAATGTTATATAGCCTAAAGCCTTCCTCTATAAATGGACTACCCAACAAAAAAAGAATTTTTCAAATCGGACCATTAGTTCCTGAGATTAGCGCGTTTAAACAAACAAACAAACTCTTCCGCTTTATAATATTAGTATAGATTTTTACTCAACCTCTGACGTCATGAAAACCCTACATTAATGATATGATATGACCAAACGTTGAATGACATTTAAAAATTACGTAAAAATAATCCAATCTTCCTATAGACATCATTAGTATCTATTTGAGTAAATATATCAGATAAATATATATGGAAGAGATCGCATCTAGCGATAAGTCCGCCTTTGTACCAATATTTTCTTTGTGTTTGTTATTTTTATTTTATGAATTATTATGGTGCAATAAAGATAATTTGTATTGTATTGTATTGTATATCTCAAACAGGTTTTGAAGTCCGTCAAGCAAAAAATAAATAATGAATTGAAGCAAGAGCATAGTATGCAAAACTATAAAACTGTCTTCAATCTAATTAAAATTAATTTCGTTTTCTTACTGACCTGAGGGGGAAGAAAATTTTATTATGTGCTGAGTAATTGAATGACATTAATTTTAAGGCCCTGCCAGTTCAGAGCCAAGAAAACTGTGAGTGTTTTTAAATAAACGGACAAGTGCGAGTCGGACTCGTACATGAAGGGTTCCGTACTTCCGTACAATGTTTTAAAGCGCTGAAGAAACACGTTTCTTGTATGACGACACCATTTAATTTTTAACTTTATGTTATTTTTAGTATTTGTTGTTATGGTGGTCTTAGTAATACATAATTGGTGAAAATTTCAATGCCATTACAAAGATCAAGTTAAAAACGCTGAAAAATGTTTGTTGTATGACGACCCCGTTTAAATTTTAACTTTATCTTATTTTTTAGTATTTGTTGTTATAGCGGCCACAGTAATACATAATCGGTGAAAATTTCAAGTGTCTAGCTATTACGGTTCAAGAGATAGAGCCCTGTGACAGACGGACAGACAGCGGAGTCTCAGTAATAGGGTCCCGTTTGCACCCTTTGCGTACGGAACCCTAAAAATCACTGTAATTAAACTACTACAGTTTATTCCTCAAAAATTTTACATAAGAATCTTAAGGCTTTTCTACAGACACCCACAATAGCCAAAACACGATTGAGCATTTTAAACTCGATTAAAAAAATCACAAACATACCTTCAAATTTGCCTAAGTTTGCCTTTATAATACATATTACTATTTTATACAATCACCTTTTTATATGAAAAGCATACCAAAAAATGTATTATCTAAATATACCTATATCCGTTTTGGCTACAAAAAAATTATAAGTATAATACAAAAAAAAACAGGGAAATATTCGTCGAGAGCGAAGAAAGGCCCGGAGCTGTGCTCGACGATATTTCGCAGTTTTTTTTGTATTATATTTATAATATTTTTGTAGCCAAAAAAAAGTAAATATAAATATAAAAAAATATAAACAAAAAAATTGGTTGCCTGTAAAGTCGGTATACGGGCGAAAGTTTTACGTGACAACGACTTTGCCTTTCACTTTTTATGTCTGTCTCTCTCGCACGCGTGCCTCTCACTCGCTCTCATTGTGAGCGCATAACGTGAGCGGAGCGTAACGCAGTTTCTTGAAGTGTCACCCGGCTAACCAATTTATAAGACGTTGTCACGTCAAAAAATAAATAGGTATTTTAGGTTTCTGTGTTCTGTGTCCATTCAAAGAATAAAACAATACCATTCACAGCGTGAACTTAAGGTAGCCTTGGCCGTCATGTATACTCGTATTTACAATCGATCATACGTAACATAACAGTTGAAAGATGTTTACTCGTTTTAGACGTACTCTTTAAAATTTTACGATAAAAAAAAAACATATAATGGATTTGGATTTTTGTTATTTCTTTATAATTTCGTTGTCAATATGTCTTATGGTCTCGGTACCTACGATAAATCAATATTTTTTGATCCATACATTTTTTCAAGTTTTTGTTCAACATTTTGCTATATCACTGCCTCATCATGGTAAATACCCAGAAAAACGAGTAAACAGTTTTTCTGATAGTTTTTGTAGGTATAACAAAGTGACAAAAAAAGACAAAAAAAGACAATAACGATTGATTTTTTAAACCTTGACTCCTTTTCGCTTACCGCCATCCTACGTGCATGCCGCCTATACTACCTTGCCCTTAAACTTGACAGCTAGTCGCACCAACGCTCGCGCATCGCGTACTACGCACGTCACCCGCATATTGTGACCGCACGCCGCACGCGTTCGATTTTTAAATGATATTATTTAAAGTAAACTCTCTTGTGCCAGTATTTTTTTTATAATCATTTAGAAAACATTCCTGGCGAACTGCTTATTTTTTGATAAGTAATTTCAATTTAAAAACTATCATTCTAAAACTAAATTAATAAGTGAATTTATTTAGAATAAAAATTGTGGCTCTATCAAAATGGGTAAACAACAAAAAGTATCTAATTAAAACAAAGTTTTAAACATTTCTCCGAGGTTTTTAACACCAAACTGATAACACAGTGCGAAAGTTTGATGCGAAAACTGATTTCAACTTTTGAATGAAGAAAGTTTTTGGAGTTTATTTAAAAAGTTATTGGTTTAGTTAAAAAGGTGAGTGTTTATGGTAGTGACCTATTTTTAAAAATGGAATGGAACCACATTTAAAATTGTTTCAGTTTTATCATTGACACAGAATGTTTATAGACCAGCTGTCAAACATTGGCCCCTGCTCTATTTTTGACTATATGGCGGCGTGAATTTAATCATACGTATTTATTTAATTTTCAAACAATGAAATCTAGTCTTATATTAAGGATCTTAGCGTACATACGTGCTTATAAAGGGACAGATGGCGGGAAGCAACTTTGTTTTAGGTATATATTATGTATTGACAACTTGTATGTTCCATTGCTATTTAGAGAGGCAACGCAGCTAGCGTAATGGATACCGTTAAACCAGGTACAATTCGGGGCGGAATTTTTGAGTAAGAGTTTTTGTCTTTTTGTTTTTATTTTTAACCCCCGACAAATGAGAGGGAAGTTTGACGCTAATGTCTGTCTGTATGTAGCATCGTAGCGCTCGAACGGATGGACCGATTTCTATGCGGTTTTTTTACGTGAAAGAAAGATCCCTTGCGGTGGTTCTGAGGTATGTTTGATGAAAATCGGTTCAACCGTTTAAAAGTTATTGGGGTTAACACTTGAAAGGTCAGGGCTTTCTCTAGCAAATAATACATTTCGCTACGGATATTAAGTCGTATCGGTAGTTCCGCTACTCATCACTAGATGGCGTTCTTAACAGTTAAGGGTTTTTTAACTTTTAACTAATAGACTTGTATTGTTATGTACCTTATATTTGACTAAATAAACTTGCATGAATTTGTAGAATTTAAAATGTATCGAAGCATCCGAAGCTCATGTTTATACGAAGTTGTAAAGGAGATTAATGATAGCTACCCACAGCGGTAACCTATAAAGCAACAGAGTTTGCTAAAACTTCGGAAGCGAAGTGTCCATAAATCTGTTTAATCGTTAAGAACTGCATTGAAATCGAAAACATAAAATGGTAAGCTAAATTGATTTTTAAATGATACCAGAAAGAAAAAAAATCACTCAATATCCGATCTAAACGTCAAAACAATCATTTTCTATGAGATTCGTATTAAATATCACGACGTGACGTCATAGTTTCTTGGACTCAAATATCGCTTATACTACTTAAAATACATTTACAAAACTTTTCTTGGTATGTCTGCATTTCATCAAATTCCCTGGCGTGTATATTTCTGTCTGTACTCAATCAACTCTGAAATGAATCGGCAGATTTTGATGGGGTTTTCATTAATCTAAAGAACACACTCCAGGAAGGTTAACACGTATCATCCATACTCGTGCAAAGCCGGGACAGGTCCTTAGTAAAAGTAAACTAACACAACCATTCCAACATTGTGCATTGAATTATGCTGGCCCATTGCGTGTTTAAAGTGAATCCATCGATTTTCCCTACCATTAACCACTGTTAGGGTAGTTCTCGCGGGATTTGAACCCAAATCAAACAGGTGAACTCGAAGTTTTTGAGGTTAAGGCTTTAAAAGATGAAGGTCAGAGGTATACTATTAGGTGGTTGACCAACAAAGCAATGGACTATAGAAACCTTTTATTTTTTATTCTTACAAAAACATCTAATAGGTATAACTTGTTTTTAATTAACTTTTTTGTAATACAACAACAAATTAATTCAAAATAAATAATAGGTACCTATAAATGTTGTTGTACAGTCAATGACAAAATATAATATGATTAGAGACTCCGCGACATCGTGCAGTGCGTCACAGACAATACGTACAAAATAGTGTTAGTTTTTATATTATATGTATGTATATTAGTCTGTAAGGTAAGTATATATAAATATGGGCCAATAATTTATTTGTAAGTTTTATTGCCCGAAATAAACGAATTTATTCAATATTATAAAGTCATGAGTTTCTTATAAATTCGATTTTAAATAAAGTTTTTGTACTTACGTCCGGTGTCCTTTATAAAGGACCATCTGTTGTCCATCTTGAATTTGAATGCTTAAAAAAAAGACTGCAAAGCTGAAGTGGAGCTGGGCGGGGCATATTTGCCGAATGAGTTCCGAAAGATGGACTAAATGGTTCACATTTCGGATTTAGAACGGGCGCAGGGGTAGGGGTAGATCTAGTGGCAGAAAATCGCAAAAGACAGGGACGTGTGGAAAGATAAGGGGAGGCCTCTGCCCAGCAGTTGGACACAAGACCTACAGGCTAGTAAAAAAATGGACGCGGATAGATACACACGCAAAACAGGTGTTATAAGCTATTTAGCCGTTGGATATGTAGTAGAAAAGTTGTTGATAACCGTCTGCGAAAGAAGGAGGATAAGTGACGATTTGCAAAAGTGACATTCTGCGAAAGGGATCAATTTTCGAGCAATGACTATTTGCGAAAGTGACGAATTGCCTCACAACCCTCATTGGTTAGGTGATACGGCTAGCCACATTATTGTCACACACGGCTAGCAGCATTGCGTACTAACATAATACCTAATAATCTTCAGATTTTCCCCTATTACCCCGACCGGATTTGACCATCTGCATAGGAAACGAAGAAGCTGGTACATTCTACATTAGTTCTTTTTCTCAGACTAGCAATAAATACTTGCAAAATATAGTTCACTGAACAACCTTCTTGAATACAATTAATCAACTGAACTAATGAAACAATATCTCCTAAATTCCGATAATAAGTCCGCGGTCTCGGTAACTAAATTGGCATTAAATTAGTTAACGACTCTTAATAGTTCCGAAACTTTAACAACAATTTGTAATATGTAAATTCCTAATGGTAACTGAGACTTAGCCGGTGATTTCTGAGTTTAGCTGTTCAAATTAATTTCTATATAACTAATGTAAAGTAGTTTTGTGTGAAATAATTGGTTCTTGTCTAAGATTGTAGTCGTTTCTGTCATGGTGGTGTGGGAATAAAATAAACGGGCAAGTGCGAGTCGGACTCGTACATGAAGGGTTCCGTACCTCCGTACAATGTTTGATAACGCTAAATAACACGTTTCTTTTATGACGACCCCCTTTAATTTTTAACTTTTTATTTTATTTTTAGTAGTTGTTGTTATAGCGGCCATAGTAATACATTAATATGTGAAAATTTCAAGTATCTAGTTAATTCCATTATAAAGATCTAGTTAAAAACGCTGAAAAAAACACGTTTCTTGTATGGCGACCCCCCTTTAATTTTTAACTTTTTTTATTTTCAGTATTTGTTGTTATAGCGGCCATAGTAATACATAATCGATGAAAATTTCAAGTGTCTATTATGTTCAAGAGATAGAGCCCTGTGACAGACGGACAGACGGACAGACAGCGGAGTCTCAGTAATAGGGTCCCGTTTGCACCCTTCGGGTACGGAACCTTAAAAATGAAAAAGTAGTATGTTGCTTCTTTTCCCGGCGAGAGGAGAATCTAAGTCATGCTTTTAGGCAATGCGGTTAGCAACCGATTTTTATTTTAAATTTCGTTTCGTTGTCCACGTGTTTGTTGCACCATCACGAATGAGCTCTTACCAATTTTTCAGGTTTATGGTTCGTATCTGTTTTAATAATTAAATTATAAAAAAAGAAAACATAGGGAGATGCCAAGTCAATAATACCCATTTCTTTTTGGAAAAAAATCATCGTTCGGCTTGCACTATCCAGCGAAGAATCTGGGGTCTACTACGCTTGTATGGAAATATGGCCCATCCATTTCCTTCTTAAGGCCCCGTCAGTTCAGAGCCAAGAAAACTGTGAGTGTTTATGAAAAATCACTGTAATTAAACTAGTACAGTTTATTCCTCAAAAATTTTACATAAGAATTTTAAGGCCTACAGATACCCACAATATCCAAAACACGATTAAGCATTTTTGGCTCGATTGAAAAAAATCACAAACATACCTAATAGTAAATTTACCTTTATTAGACATATTACTATTTTATACAATCACCTTTTTATATGAAAATTATACCAAAAAATTTATAATCTAAATATCTATATACTTAGTCGATTTAGCTACAAAAAAAAAATTATAAATACGAAGTGGGAGGGACATACCCGTAATAAATCGCCCGAACCACGGGCTATACTAGATCACTAAAGTATAATGAAATTAAAATAAGAGTTAAAAAACAACAAAAAAAATTCGACATTCCCATACCATTCGCCCGGGCGGCCGCACACTTTTGTATGAAACTGCCGATTTTTTTTGTTCTTTGGCTGTTATTTTAATTTAATTATACTATAATGATCTAGTATAAACCGTGGTTCGATTTATTACGGGTATGTCCCTTCCACGTTGTATAATACAAAAAAAAATAACAAATAACACAGCGAAATATCGCCGAGCTCGGATCCGGGCCTCTGTTCGCTCTCGACGAATATTTATTAAGTACTTTAAGGCGAGGTGGATTCACAGTATTGCTAGCTGTGAACCCATCTCACCTTAAAGTAGGTAAGTACTTAACTAATATCGCCTTTATTCCAAAAATAAGTCCGCAATTCCGGTAACTGAACTAGTTAACGACTCTTAATAGTTCCGAAACTTTGAGAACAATTGTAAATGTTCTAATTTTACACTAACAAATAAAACATAATCAGTGATTTCCTTTATGTGCAGATTAGTGATGAGCCGTTCCCGTTGCCCAGATTTACGGGAAGGTTCCCGGGAATGTTCCCAAAAATTGGAAATTACAGGGAAAGTTGCAATTTTATTTATCAGACATATTTTTTATCACTGTAAATATATTTTACTAACGTAAATGCATCACTTGATACGGTTATAATACAAATACGTATATCCAATATTCTGTAACATTACCTAGAAATACGGGAACATTCCCCGGGAACGTTCCCAAATTCCCCGGAAACGATCCTAAATTCCCGGGAATTTGGGAACGTTCCCGGGGAATTTTGGAACGTTCCCGGAAATGGCACATCATTAGTGCAGATTAGGTAATTTCTGGATTTATCTAATATGTATAATATGAAGGTAATTGTTACCGCTGAATTAGGTAAGTACCTATACTTAATTAAAAAAAAGGTAAATTAAGAGTTGAAAAAGTTACAGTCCTTTTTTACTCCCCTCATAAATAAATAAGAGGTGTTTTAAGGAAGACGTATCTGTGTATCTTTCTGTGGTAGCTGTTGAACACTTGAAGTGATTTTGATACAGTTTATTTTGTTTAAAGGTGACTTAAATAGTGTTCTTAGTTATTCCTATTTGATCGAACCAGGCCTGTGTCACTCCCCGTTTAGGTATCGAAAATATACCTACATTATCAGGTACTAAAAGCGCGGCGGCCCCTTCAGTTGGTAAATTCAGTTATACGAATCGTTTGTCCAGAGTAATAAGAATTAAATTGGCCTGCAACGGATGTCTAGATATCTAAACGAAAAGGTGCTGAGTTCTGACGTGAGCTAAATTAAACCATATCGCTAACCACATTGAGTAGATATGTCTTTAAATTTTATTGCTGAGTGAGACTTCTGTACGGAGTACTAGTATCCTATTCTGTGATCGAACGAACTGGTAAAGGTTAGAGAATTTTGGTATTTTTTAATATTACATTTATTAGACACACTTTTTATAATAAGATAAGATAAGACTGTTTTATAATAAGTATGATTTTATTTAAACAATAAACGAAATCCCTCGACTCAAAATCTTTCCATAGATGTCGTAGAAGGCGACTTAAGGTGAAGGTATAGGCAAATGACCTTGAAGTGGCGCCCTCATTTGAAATAAATTGTTAACTCGTAAATATGGAGATAATTTCCATATTGCTCTTCGTCATGCACTAGATAGCCCTTTAAATTATTTTATGGACCACCGTTGAAAGTATTTACATTAGTCCGTCTAGCTTTAAAACTTGCCTCCGCCAAAAGTGGCCACGGCATGTTTTAAAGCAAGACGGATCACCAATAATAGTTTCAACGGCAGTTCATAAAATAATTTAAAGGGCTATCTAGTGCATGACGAAGAGCAATATGGAAATTATCACCATATTTACGAGTTAACAATTTATTTCACATTTCAAGGCCATTTGCCTATATCTTCACCTTAAGGAATACAAGCTAAACAAAGCTTAGGAACATACACATACACACACAACAAGCTAAACAGCAATGAGACCTCTCCAATCCGCCCGGCCAGCGTGGAGAGTGTAGGCCAATTCTTCTGGCTAATTTGGCCAAGTATGGCTCTGGTAATACAAAAAGGAGACTAAAAAGGACTGTTGATGATGAGTTATACATTATAAATAATAAATAATAAACGGGCAAGTGCGAGTCGGACTCGTACATGAAGGGTTCCGTACCTCCGTACAATGTTTTAAAACGCAAAAAAAAACACATGTTTTGTATGACGACCCCCTTTAATTTTCAACTTTTTTTATTTTTAGTATTTGTTGTTATAGCGGCTACAGTAATACATAATCGGTGAAAATTTCAAGTGTCTAGCTATTACGGTTCAAGAGATAGAGCCCTGTGATAGACGGACAGACGGAGAGACGGACAGACAGCGGAGTCTCAGTAATAGGGGCCCGTTTGCACCCTTCGGGTACGGAACCCTAAAAAGTAGATACCTATAGAAGATACTCGTAAAACGTACTTATCCTATATTTTTCAGGATGCTGGCTTCCATTTCTACAGTATTATTGACAGCAGCCCTCTGCTTGGCTGGGTCACATGTCCACGCTGGAACCTTCGCCCCTCCACCAGACATCGGCTATCCAGCTGGATTGATACCAGAATGTAAGTGCACACTATGTGACCTGTCTTATTTGATCCTGGTTGTATACTCTTTCGGCCTTTCTTCTCAGCAGTCGTTGTGAAGGGTCCTAGTATCGGAAGCTTATCTGATATATAAAATTCTCGTGTCACAATGTTCGTTCCCGTACTCCTCCGAAACGGCTTGACCGATTCTCATGAAATTTTGTGAGCATATTGAGTAGGTCTGAGAATCGGCCAACAGCTATTTTTCATACCCCGAATCTACGCGGGCGAAGCCGCGGGCAAAAGCTAGTCTTATATATAAAATTCTCGTGTCACAATGTTCGTTCCCGTACTCCTCCGAAACGGCTTGACCAATTCTCATGAAATTTTGTGAGCATATAGAGTAGGTCTGAGAATCGGCCAACATCTATTTTTCATACCCCGAATCTACGCGGGCGAAGCCGCGGGCAAAAGCTAGTCTTATATATAAAATTCTCGTGTCACAATGTTCGTTCCCGTACTCCTCCGAAACGGCTTGACCGATTCTCATGAAATTTTGTGAGCATATTGAGTAGGTCCGAGAATCGGCCAACATCTATTTTTCATACCCCGAATCTACGCGGGCGAAGCCGCGGGCAAAAGCTAGTATTATATATAAAATATAAGTATTATAATAATTGTTTGTTGTTATATTATTTTAGTATTATGTTCTTTGGGGAGACTGCCTCCGCGGTCCAGTGGTCAAGGCCTTTGCCTTGTGATCCGGAGGTCATGGGTTCAAATCCCACTGGGAAGCATACTTTGTGAAAAGTTGTTTCCAGTCTGTTTAGGATATTGCAGGCTTGAATCACCTGATTATCCGAAAAGAAAGATGATTCCGTGCTTCGGAAGGCACGTAAAGCCGTTGGTCCCGAACGCCATCTAGCGTTTGTACCTATCCTGGGATTGGTTCTGGTCTACCCTTTTGGTTGCGGAGGTTAGACGGCAGTCGCTCTCTGTAAAAACCAGTAACTTCGTCAAATCGCCTAGGTTAGGTAGCGGACCCCGGGCTCTGAAGCGTAACCGCTGACGATGCAACCGGGAATACGCTCGGATGATGATGAGGTTCTTTGGGGAAAGTTTTTCAGTATCGTGTACCGTTTCGGTTAGTAAAGCCTAGATTTAGGATCTAGGAAGATAGATGAGATAAAAGAAAAACCAGATATCGGCAAATGAGATAGGTATAATGAACAGCTATTACATTACATTAGTTACAAAGATTCACAAGAACACTAGGTACAGATTAGGTAGTCAGGGTCGTGAGTTATAGGCACTAGATCAGTTGAGTAGCCCTTCTAGGTAGAAGAACTATTAAGCTTCAGATGCTGCCAAAGACGAAGAGGAAGAGCGCCGGCCGCCGCGCCTTGTATATGGGGATGGGCCCCCCCGCTGCGCCTAAGAGGGGCGGAGGAGTGCTGGAGCCCGCGCGATGTCACAATCGTGGACTAAATCCACAAAAATGTTAATAAATAGTTTCAGTATATTTTCTTAGACCATATACAGGGTTACTGGTATCTATCGTATAACCTTTTTGGTGCAAGTTCAGTCCATGATACTGAACTACTGTCCACAAAAACCAATATGGAAAAACGAAAAAAAATATTTCGGCTTCCCATACATATCAGCACTCAGCCAAATGGATTTTGTATGTGAAGACGTTTTATAATGGTTTTTATGGAAAGTTGTTCAGTATCATGGACTGAACTTGCATCAAACAGGCTATGCGTTAGATAACAGTAACCCTGTATACTGTACTGGAAGATAAAATTTTTTGACACTTTTGACACTTCTTCCATAAAAGTAAATACCTATTTACATAAATTATATTAACAATAAACCATCGTAAAATAACCTTATGAACAATCATGATTTATGTGTTACATTGTGACTTATTTTACTTCATAACAAGTTATTGTTTCGTGCCAATAGAACTGCTATATTATTATATGTAATAACAATCTTGACCTATAAATTTTATATATTTACAAGTCATGTTTTCCGGTAGTTTCATATTGTGAATAGGCGTACCTAAGGCCATTTTATTAATCCCCGACAAAAAAGTGGGGTGTTAAAAGTTTTACGATAATGTCTGTCTGTGGCATCGTAGCGCTCGAACGGATGGACCAATTGCGATGCGGTTTTCTTTACGTGAAAGTAAGTTCTCGTGCGGTGGTTCATAGCAATGTTAGATGAAAATCGGTTTAGCTGTTTAAAAGTTATTGGAGGTTAACGCTTGAAAGTCAGGGCTTTCTCTAGCAAATAATAGATGGTGCTACGGAGATCAAGTCGTTTCGGTAGTTCCGCTACTCATCACTAGATGGTGTTCTTGACAGTCGTGGGATTTTTAATTGCCTTTAACAAATAAACTTGTAGCAGACTATCTTTATACCTATGGTGTTTTACCCAATCACGAAGCCAAAAAGAGGGATATGTATGTATTTTTACCTGCTCCCTCGTATCTTTAATGACATCTATAATACCTTATTAGATAGGAGCTCGGTGGCCTGGCGAGAGTACGCATTGCCAGCGCTTTCGGAACTTAGGCGGCACCGGGCGTGGTCCGCTCTTGGATGGGTGACCACAAGTAGCATAAAATTATTCTCGAGCTTCTCCGTGCTTCGAAAGGCACGTTAAGCCGTTGGTCCTGGCTGTCATCATTGAATGGCAGTCATCAAGCTACGTCAGATGTCTCGAGGCAGCTTGAAAAATCTGACACCAGTGTTAGCCACTTACACACGAAAAAAAGAAAGAAAGATAACTTGACAAATGCGATTCGATGTCTCTCGATCTGAGTTGCAGAGAAGTGGGTGATAAATTGTATATAATTTTTCTTTTTTCAACATTTTCAACATTTAATGAAACAACAACCTATTTACATATACTCGTATGTCGAGGTTGACACAGTGAATGGCGGGTTGATCCTCCAATCAAAAATCCAACTACCCTGGGTGGAGATCGAACCCAAAACCTTCGGATTAGCGGACTATAATAGTGTTTGTATCTTTACGCCCCGGAGGTTGTCATTTTTTAATTGGATTTGGTTGGGAAAAAAATGTCGTGTTGTAAATAAATTAATCTATTCATAAACGTTATCCAAATTTGTGTACGATATAAGATAAAAAAGTTGCGAAAATGATTTTCCACATAGTTACGCCCGTCTTTATTAAAACTGCCGTGTGACCCCGATGAACTTGAATACGAATACGTAGGTATCGCGCGGCGAACGACGGACACTGTTACTACGCTACTAATTGATCTCACTTTTTACTTTCGAGTTTTAGTCAACACTGAATTTTTATTTTGACTAGCTTTGGGTCTTCCTAACGATCCTTATGAAGTGGCCTTCGGCTCCAAAACCGATGAAAAATCACCATGTGGCTGGGTTCATCCTGATGATAAATGAATTGCCGCAAGTAGTACAGAAAGCAAAATGCTTGTTGTTTGCCGACGACCTCAAGCTAACTATGGCAATTACAAGCCGTGAGGACTGCGAAAGGCTTCAGAGGGATATTGACAGGGTGGTCAATTGGAACAAAGAAAACTTTCTAGAATTTAATACCTCCAAATGCGAGACAATTACATTTTCACGAGCACACAACCCCGTTCAATATGATTATAATATTGGAGGGGTAGTTCTAAAGCAGGTTTCTGAAGTTAGGGACCTGGGTATCACCTTCACCAAAGACCTAAGTTTTGCTGGACACATCACAAAAATATGTAAGAGTGCCTTTAAAAATCTAGGATTTGTGTTGCGTACAGTAAAACCTTTTACTAACATCCACGCGATAACATCTCTGTACAATGCACTGGTTCGGAGCCAACTAGAAACAGGGTCTATGATCTGGGATCCAAGCGAGGCTAAGTATAGTCTCATGTTGGAAAAAGTTCAAAATAAATTTGTTAGGTATCTATACATGAGGCTATACGGAGTCTATCCTTTCTACCCTTTAATGTATCCAACCCTATTTATTTTAGGTATGGTTGGATACAACGAACTAAGGGTTAGAAGGCACCTGGCTATAATAACATATGTTTTTAAGGTGATAAGGGGCAAGCAAAACCATCCAGATGTATTGTCACAGATTGGGCTATGTGTGCCAAACAAATACGTGTGGCGCCGCCGTCGGCCGCCGCTGCTGGCCGTGCCCAGAGCGCGCACCAACCTGCTGCGGGACGCACCACTCACACAAGCACTGCGCACGCTTAACGTTGTAGCCAATAGGATCGACTTATTTACTACTACTCTGAGTGAATTCACACGGGTATCATTAATGATTATTTGCAATAAAATGTAATAGGCTGCACTGTCGCTTTAGGTTAATAACCTGTAATGATAGAATGTAAGATGAAATAAAAAAAAATAAAAAAAATTGTATACAAACGCGTATTAAAGCTAGACGGACTAAGCTAATAGTTTCAACGGTTGTTCATATAGTAACTTGAACTGAAGAGCTTTCTAATTTATAATTATCTTTAGATAATTATCACCTTATTATCTATTGTGGCAATGCTGCCAGCCTTCTGGGGTACATTGCCGCAGGATAAAGAACTGACTGAATACCTTTTGTATTTGTAAATATTACTAGTATAGTTTTTTTTTTTAAGTAATTTAGTAGGTGTATACCTATTTTTAGTTTTGTTGTAAATAACCATAAATTACGTACATACTCGTATACGTAATTATTTAAAAATAATAAAAATATTTTTTTTTTAAATAATGAACTAATATGTTTAAATTGCTCCACAAGATGAATCAATTAAGCCCAAACTCGGTGGGGTTATGTTGTTTTTTAGAGATGCTATGGCCACCTTCCGGATTCATCATGGATATAAGGTCATTGGTACCATAATATTGCATTGTCACATAACTTACATAAGCATGTGAAGTCTAAGATCAATCGAATAAAGGGAAGTGGGTCTAATTTAGTTTACAACATTTGATTACGGATACAGACAACGGGATAGGAAAAGCTTGTTATCTATCTATAATTTAAGAACTACGTTCTTGTCGGTGGAGTAGTTTCTATGTCTCCCTCTCTTGAGCCATCCTTTTGACCTCTCCTCTTCTTGGTCTTCTCTTTTCCTTGCTTCTATTTTTCCTTCTATTATGTTTTTAATAAATTGATCGTGGCGTATAAGATGACTAAACATCTTTCCTCTTCTAATATTGATTAGTTTCAATAAGTTATTTTTCTCATTAACTAAATTAAGTACTTCTTTATTTGTCTTTTTCTCCATCCAACTTATACCTTCCATACGTCTCCAGCACCACATTTCGAATGCCTCTAAATGTTCTCGATCCTTTTTAGCCAAAGTCCGTGTTTCACTACCATGTAATACTATACTCTAGATGTACGTTTTTAAAAGCCGTTTTTTTTAAAAGCTTGTTATACAACATTATTTAAAATGAAAAAAGTCACCTTATTTACGACTAAACATTTCAAACGAGGGCGCCACTGGACACTGACCTTCGTCTTGAAAACTTGTTTAATTAATTGCAATTTATTATTTAACCCTGCAAAAGGATACTTGCACTAGTGATTATACCGAGTCGCCAATTTTTAGAATCAAGTCGAATCGAGTCATTTTGTATAGTAACTATTCGTATCCTTACTCGAGCCCAGAATTCGAGTCTAGAATTCTAATTCCAGAAGGACTCGAGTCCAGAACTCGTCAATTATTGGCAGTTTATGTCGCAGTTGGATTGTATAAACTTTGACGACCTCCGTGGCGTAATGGTTAACACGCTAGACCGCTAATCCGGAGGATCTGGGTTCGATCCCCAGCCAGGGCAAGTTGGAAAATGGCCTTTTTCAAATTGTCCTGGGTTTTGGGTGTTTATCTATATATGTATTTATCATAAAATATAGTATCGTTGAGTTAGTATCCCATAACAAGTTTTAAAAAAATATACTTTGGGGCTAGCTTAATCAGTGTGATTTGTCCCTATATATTTATTTATTTATATTTACTAATTATAATCAGTTGTTTGACAAAACCGCTAGCAGTTTGGCAATACTTACAGCTTGGTTTTGTAGAACAGCTGAATGACGATAAGCGAGTCCATCAGACTCGAGTACGAATACTCGGGTATTCGAGTCCACAGTAGGTATTGAGTCAAACTCGAGTAGTGCCGTACTCGGCACATCACTATCGCACATCTGGTTTATAGACCACTGCTTTATTTAGATGTACTAGTTAGCCAAGACTATTTCTATTTCCGACCATTCCAGCACTCAAGTCTCAAGTCTCTCGATTGAGGGCCTCCAAAGAAATTATATACAATCTAGAATGCCTACGAAGTCGCAAAGCCGTTCTCAAAAACGATACCTAAAGTTAGAGATGTTTCTACTTTTCTGCATTGGCAGTTTGTGGGAAAGGGACGCCTATAATTTTAGGTACATTTTTGGATAACGTCAAGCATTGAAACGTATGCATTATGGAAATATAAGCTTTATGTGTGTGGCATTAAGTTCACAGTAATCATAATCGGTGAAAATTTAAAGTATCTAGTTCATGCCATTATAAAGATCGAGTTAAAAACGCTAAAAAAACACGTTTCTTGTATGACAAACCCCTTTAATTTTTATCTTTATCTTAGTTTTAGTTATAACGGCCACAGTAATACATATCGTTGAAAATTTCAAGTATCTAGCTATTACAAAAGATAATATAATTACTAACGTAACTATTACGGTTCAAGAGACAGAGCCCTTTGATGACATGACAGACGGACAGACAGCGGAGTCTCAGTAATAGGGTCCCATTGTCACCCTTTGGGTACGGAACCCTAAAAAACATACTTTAATCCTGTAAGATATGTGTCTCAAGAAACAAAAAAAAACATACTTTTTAGAGCCTGTTCGTCTTGGCCAGTTTAATTATATAAAATGGCTTCCCATAATTATGTAATTGAAGTAAAACTAGGGACATGTTAACCCTGGCCGCTAAATCAGCATTTAAATATAGCTGTCTTGGTAATTAGAATCATTAGATCACAGGTAAAGCAACGATAAATAAATAAATAAAGTTTTATTTAGCCTTTAACTATGAACAAGCATGAGGCTTGTGCTCTTTCGATTCGGGCTCTGAAGCGTAACCGCTGAGGTTGCAACCGGGAAGCAGAAATACGCTTGGATGGTGAGAGACAAATCTCCTGACAATGCGTGTTGTATCTAGGAGTACTGCTTTCTGATTCTGACCCCTGACCCAGCTATCTAGCGAAAGAGTCTTAAGAGGGCGTCTGATGTTGATAATCTTAATTTTGCTCCCGCTTCCACGCACACAAATTTACTCTAGCCGAAGCGAGACTGCGAGCCATGCGGCGTAAGGAATCGCGGCAGGTCAATGAGGCTGGTTCACGCGTTTCTGGTTTTTGAGGTTTTTTCGTTTTACAAAGAATGTTTAAGAGTTATTTAAAAAGTAAGACATAATATGACTGCTCTTTACGTTTAATACAATTATAATCCGTTACAAGGGATAATTTATTGTATTTCTCGAATTCTTTTTGTCTTAAAGTTCTGAGGTGA
Organism: Acrobasis repandana; assembly: GCA_963576875.1. Taxonomy (NCBI): domain Eukaryota; kingdom Metazoa; phylum Arthropoda; class Insecta; order Lepidoptera; family Pyralidae; genus Acrobasis; species Acrobasis repandana. The sequence continues at coordinate 11,487,924 of OY756238.1, forward strand.
TTTGGAGGCAACTTCGCAATTTTTTTCTATCGAGAAAATTTTAAGCAATCTTGTTTTCGAAACATATAATGAGTGGAGTTCTGAAGTTTGCTGTGTTTTTATTTCTAAGTGAGTATTTCTTTAATACTGATAATATTTAGGATCGCTCTAAGTATACTATCGCGGTAATACGGGCTTACCTGAATTTTCCGGGGTCCAGTGCTGCCCCCATTTAAAATAAATAATTTCAAAGAAAACGGAGACATCATTTAAAATTTTGCTACTACCAAGTCCTAGATAACCCTTCAAAGTATTTTATGAACTACTGTTTACAGTTAAAAGTGAGAACGTTAAGCTTTACTACGCACAGTTGCCAAAAGTGGCCGTTTTTCGCAAATGTGCGTAGTAAAGACCTTAGATGGTTTAAGATGATTGAAAGGCCTTAATATGATTGAATGAACGAGCCGTTTCTGTCCCAATGTTGGGTCATTTGGTATTTAATAACTAAAACTAATAAGTACTTCAAAGTAATCTAAAAATAAAAAAAGCGTAAATACAAATAGTTTTTTTTTAATCAAAAGCGCCACTTATTAAAGTAGTTTTTTGTGACTTTGCCAAAATAAGTAGGTACTTAAGTATGTATTCCTTTTTACCAATTACATTTTGATAAGTTTCCAACAACACATTTTTTTGTTGCCAACTTAATAAAGATTAACTTGATGTTATTTGTGTACTTTTTGTACCGGAATCGTAGGTATCTTTTTACCAATTATAGTTTTATCTACAATTTTATTTTTCCACATTTTGATAATTAGTTTCCAATAACACATTTTTTTTCGCTAAACGGATTCTAGTAACTTGATGTTATTTATTTGTGTACCTTTGTGTACCGGCTTCTATACTTATAGTACTTATTTTGACCCGAGTAAATTTTTGTCCCAATTACGTCAATAGTTTTGAGCACGTTTTCGGCTAGTTTTAAGTAATGATGTAATATTAAACAAATAAGTTTTTTGGTGATAATGATCAATTTAAGGAATCCCGTTGAGAGCAAAGTCAATACTCAATAAGTTTGCCTGCTGTGTTTGGTCATTTAGGTAGGTATATTTAATTTAATACTCTTTATTGTTCCAAAGTAAAAACATAATTTTAACAAATGGCGGACTTAATGCTTAGAGCATTTTCTTCCAGTCAACCATAAGGATAAACAGAAAAATAATTGTCCAATTTCTATTTTTAAAAGCTTTTATTTAGCACCTGTCCCGTTGTCTGTGTATCCGTTATCAAATCTTGCAAGCTAAACACCCGCTTCCCATTATCGTATTGAGCTGAAACTTCACATTACGTAAGTTGGGTGACAATAAATAAATAAATATAAATATATAGGGACAAATCACACTGATTACGCTAGCTCCAAAGTAAGTTTTAAACTTGTGTTATGGAATACTAACATATTTTATGATAAATGCATTTATAGATAAACACCCAAGACCCAGGATAATTTGAAAAAGGTCGTTTTCCAACTTGCCCTGGCTGGGGATCGAACCCAGAACCTCCGGATTAGCGATCTAGCGTGTTAACCATTACGCCACAGAGGTCGTAAATGCAATATTATAGTACCTTCTACTCGTAATGACCTATCTAATCTCATGATGTAGCCGGGAGGTGGCCATACAGCATCTCAGTGACAAATCAACATAACCCCACCAAGTTTGACGACCTCCGTGGCGTATTGGTTAACACGCTAGACCGCTAATCCGGAGGTTCTGGGTTCGATCCCCAGCCAGAACATTGGAAAATGGCCTTTTTCAAATTGTCCTGGGTCGTGGGTGTTTATCTATATATGTATTTATCATAAAATATAGTATCGTTGAGTTAGTATCCCGTAACACAAGTTTAAAACTTATTGGGGTGCATGAAAGGAGCCTCCCCGAGTGACGTACTGATCCCCCTGTACGTCCGGCGCACCCTGGGCAATCTGCGAGGACAGTCAGTCGGTAACGCAGATTGGCTGATCCTTTCGCCACGAAATGGTTAACAATAACAAACGGCTCTTCCAAGAGCCTAAACAACAAAAAAGGCACTTTTCAGCGCCACAAAATCAAAGGCTTTTGAAACCAGCCCTCATTACCATCTCTATAAACATCGAAGGTTTCTCTAAAGACAAAGCTGACCTACTCTCAAACCTTTGTCAAACAACACATTGCCACATTCTATGTGTCCAGGAAACGCATAGAGACACAGCAGCGCCTCGCCCTCAAATAACGGGAATGACGCTCATTGGAGAAATCCCGCATCCCAAACATGGCAGTGCGCTGTTTGTAAGACCAGGACTATCTGTAATTTCCACGTCATCTATACTGACACAAAATGAAACTGAAATAATCAGCATAGACATTGGTACCTGCTCCTTAACATCAATATATAGCCCTCCCGGCAACATCTTTGATTTTGTCACGACTGCCGAATACGAAAAACATAAATCAAAAATAGTGATTGGTGATTTTAATAGCCACAGTATAACGTGGGGCTTCAAAAAGACTGACGCCAGTGGCGAATAAGTGGAGCAATGGGCCGAAGTCAATGATATGGAGTTGATCCATAGCCCTAAGCTTCCGGCCTCCTTCTATAGCAGACGATGGAAGTGCGGGTATAACCCTGATCTGTTGTATGTTAGTCCCAATATCGCAAGAAACATCTTGGCCCTTTAGCAGTGACCTGGCTCTTAGAGATGTTTAATTACTGTCTCGTCAATACCCGTATTCCCAAAATGTGGAGAAAAGCGAAGGTTACTGCTCTACTCAAACCCGGAAAATCACCCGACGATCCTAAAAACTTTCGTCCCATCTCACTCCTGTGCCATACGTACAAACTTTTCGAACGACTATTACTAGACCGACTGACAAAGACTGTAGATCACAAATTAATTCCCGACCAAGCAGGTTTTCGACCCGGCAAATCGTGCTGTGGTCAAGTTTTAAACCTCACGCAGCACATCGAGGATGGGTTTGAGCTCGGCTTAACCACTGGTGCCGTATTTGTAGACCTCAGTGCGGCCTATGACACTGTGAACGTCAGACTGCTACTTTAAAAAGTAGCTGAAATCACAAGTGACCAACTATTTGTCAACATCCTTGGTGAAATGTTGAGAAATCGCCGGTTCTATGTCCTTTTACAATCTCAAAAGAGTAGATGGCGATCACAAAAAAACGGCCTCCCTCAGGGCAGTGTACTGGCTCCTACATTGTTTAACATCTATACAAATGATCAGCCCAGCTCTCCTGGTACTAATCGCTACATCTATGCCGATGACTTGACCCTAACATCTCAGTCAAAAAGCATTGAGGACATAGAACTCAACCTATCGAAGGCCTTAGGACAACTTTCCATCTATTACAAAAACAATTCATTGCGGCCCAACCCCACGAAAACTGAATCCAGTGTCTTCCACCTATGCAACCAGGAGGCTAATAGCAGGGAGTTAACAATTTGGTGGGATGGCGTAGCCATAAAACACAATTCCACCCCTAAATACCTGGGCGTGACTCTGGACCGATCCCTAACATACAAACACAATTGCTATAAACTGAAGTCCAAAGTCAGCTCCAGGAACAATATTCTACGCCGTCTCACTTCTACCCGTTGGGGTGCATCACCTCATGTTCTGCGAACGAGTGGCCTGGCCTTGTGCTACTCGGCAGGCGAATATGCAAGCCCTGTTTGGGCTCGCTCTGCACACGCAAAAGAGGTAGACATAGCTCTTAACGACTCATGCCGAATCATCACAGGCACTCTAAAGCCAACACTTCGGTCCCACCTGTATACCTTATCCGGCATTGCTCCGCCAAGTGTCAGACGTGATGTGGCAAGTGCAGTGGAAAAATCTAAGCAGGTAAATGACAAAAGGCACCTACTCTACGGACAGACCCCGCCACTAGCACGTCTCAAGAGTCGTAACAGCTTTCTCAGGCAGCCAAGCATACCAGCAATAGAGGCTTCTAATGCAAAAGTTGTGAGGTGGATAAATAAGTATCCACCTTACGAGTCAAATATCCCTCCTGCTGAAAAACTCCCACCGGGTAGAGACCTCCCCTGGTCAGTCTGGAAGTCTCTCAATAGACTCCGGGCTGGTGTTGGGAGGTGTCGGGAAAACCGAGTTAGGTGGCGTCACGCTGATAAAAACCTTTGCGACTGCGGTGCCATTCAGTCGATGGACCACCTTTTGTCATGTCCGGGCTGCCCTACATCATGTACCATAGAGGACCTTAATAAAGCTAACGACAGAGGGATCGCCGTGGCCACATACTGGTCACAGGTGATTTGAAATTGAAGCTACAGTGTAACCATTTCGACTCGATAAGAAGAAGAAGTTTAAAACTTACTTTGGGGCTAGCTTAATCAGTGTGATTTGTCCCTATATAGGTATTTATTTATTTAGCTTGCGTTCAATTGGTTCGACTTAGGGAGCACTTAAAATGTTTTAATTCATTGTTTTAGATAAAAGCTTGTTTTCATAATAATTTTTAAATACTTAATTACTTGTTACAAGTAAGTAAACTTTTATTAAGCTAGTCCTGTTTGTTGTGTTTTATTTGTATTTACGGTTCAAATCTGGCAAGTTAAGGCGAAGATATAGGCAAATGACCTTGAAGTGTAAAATAAATTGTTAACTCGTAAATATGGTGATAATTTCCATATTGCTCTACGTCATGCACTAGATAGCCTATATCTATTGCCTATATCTTCACCTTAAATTAGCATACACAATTTCATATCAATCGGAAACCGGGAAGTGGCTTAAATTAAGGTGAAGATATAGGCAAATGACCTTGAAGTGGCGCCCTCATTTGAAATAAATTGTTAACTCGTAAATATGGAGATAATTTCCATATTACTCTTCGTCATGCACTAGATAGCCCTTTAAATTATTTTATAAACCACAGTTGAAAGTATTTACATAAGTCCGTCTAGCTTTAAAACTTGCCTCTGCCATAAGTGGCCACGGCAAGTTTTAAAGCTAGACGGATCACCAATAATAGTTTTAACGGCAGTTCATAAAATAATTTAAAGGGCTAACTAGTGCATGACGTAGAGCAATATGGAAATTATCACCATATTTACGAGTTAACAATTTATTTTACACTTCAAGGTCATTTGCCTATATCTTCGCCTTAAGTCACATGACAATGCAATATTATCATAACAAGAAGCTGACTTGATGATGGAGCCAGAAGCTGGCTATAGGAACCCTGTGATAAAACGACGCAACCCCATGGAGTTTGGGCTTAATACATTTGTATTGACAAGTAATTAGGCCTCACAATAAACGCATGTATGAAAAATTTTTTTTTGTTTTAAAACTTATTGCTAAAACACTATCATGACTTTATCCCTAACGGGACAGACAGAGCATTTTAGTCTTGCGGCTCTAAGCAGACAGAGTCCAGGGCCATAGAATACAGGAAGAGTAAACAGAACGGAATCTCCAGGTACGCGCAATATGCGTCCCTGTTCCCCGCACCCGCACCTATCCCCCGGTTCTTGTGGGCCAACTTGTGCCATGCAGTGTGTTCGCCCGCTCTCGCCCGTCATCAAGGCGAAAACGGGGGAGAGGTGCGAGGACGGGGAACGGGGACACATAGAATATTCCGTTCTGTTTACTCTTACTGTATTCTGTGCCAGGGCTGCAAGAGTCAAAAGCCACTTTAAACGTGATGACAGGCGAGAAGGTGGATTAGTATAGAAGAAAAGATTCGTATACATAACCTTTTTATTTTGTTTAAAATTATCCAGGTCCTGGAGTCCTGAAGAACGCCAGCATCAGTCCCAGGATGGCGCGCAATCTGCAGGTCATCATGTACCATAAATCCCTCTTCGGGTCCAACAGGAAACCTTTACCCATACCCGTGGCAGCCAAGATGGTCGCCACTGATAAAAATATAGGTAAGTCCTATGATCAGGTCATTTTTAATATCCATTGCAGGAGCACAACCCTCTATGCACTACCAGAGCCATATATTAGCCAGAGCAGTCAGAAATTTGGCCTACACTCTCCAGGCTGGTCAGAAGGATTGGAGAGGCCTCATTGACCACCGATTCTCATAACAAACCAAACCCATGAAGTTTATCGGATGAAAAAGTTGTTCGGACAAAAAATTTGCGTTTTAAGGAATATAGAAGTAAATGGCCTTGAAGTGTGAAATAAATTGTTAACTCGTAAATATGGTGATAATTTCCATATTGCTCTTCGTCATGCACTAGATATCCTTTTAAATTATTTTATGAACTGCCGTTGAAAGTATTATTGGTGATCCGTATAGCTTTAAAACTTGCCGTGGCCACTTTTAGCGGAGGCAAGTTTTAAAGCTAGACGGACTAATGTAAATACTTTCAACGGTGGTTCATAAAATAATTTAAAGGGCTATCTAGTGCATGACGAAGAGCAATATGGAATATATATATATCACCATATTTACGAGTTAACAATTTATTTCACACTTCAAGGCCATTTGGTTATATATTCACCTTAACAAGTCTTATGTTATGACGATGATATATTTTAAGAAGAGATTATATATTTTTTTGAAGAGAGTATCATATCTTATTAAACAATGGCTATACCTACATCCGGAGACTACACATTCGGCAGCGGTTTTTACATAAGTTCATAAAACAAAAGCGGCTGGAACGACTCTCATATCTTATTCATGGTACATCTTTATGATTCGTGATGTCCTGTAATTTTTCAGCGCGATGCCTACTTTTCAGACGTTTTACTTAGGGAACCTTATATTACGACTTATGACGATCTTCTTCTATATTAAAGAGCCCGTACTACCCTAAAGTTCATGGAGCGATCTTAAATATTATCAATATTAACGAAATACTCACTTTGAAATGAAAACACAGCAAAGTTCAGGACTAACTCTATACATACTCGTAATATGTTTCGAAAACCCGATTGCTTAAAATTTTCTCGATAGAAAATAAACCGGCCAAGTGTGAGTTAAACTCGCGTGGAGAGGGTTCCGTACAATTGATTGAATTATTATAGGTTTTCCTGTAATCTACAAGCAATGAACAATATTTTGAATTTTTTTCAAAATTTTAGGCTCAGTAGTTTCGGAGATCAGATGAATAAAATCAAAACTATTCATTTTACATTAATAACAAAAATATATTTGAGATTCTAATAACGATTCGCAAAACTTTTTTTCCTAATTTGTCCCCTGAAAATGACGCTTATTTTAAAAAAAATTAATTACTTTGCACATATGTGTTTGGGTCATAGGATTACAACATTCTACCAAATTTCACCTGATTCGGTCCAGTATATTCGGAGCAAATTAGCTGTGACAGACGGACGGACAGACAGACGCACGAGTGATCCTATAAGAGTTCCGTTTTTTTTATTTTTTGTACGGAACCCTAAAAATTGCGAAGTTGCCTCTTAATCACCTCAGAATTATAATAAAACGGAAAGTATCCAAGAAACACAATAATTAAGCCCTTGTAACTTTGGATTATAATTGTATTAAATATTACGCAGGAATCATAATGTCTTATTTTTTAAATAAAATAAAACGAAATAAACCTCAAAAACCAGAAACGCGTAAACCAGCCTCATTGACCTCCCGTGATCTTTTCACCCTTTCCTTTTCATGGCTCGGTGTCTTGTTTCGACTTGAGTAAATTTGTGTGCGTGGAAGCGGGAAATTTATAGTGACTAGCTATTACGTTTCAAGAGATAGAGCCCTGTGACAGACGGACGGACAGACAGCGGAGTCTCATTAATAGGGTCCCGTTGGCACCTTTTGAGTAGGTACGGAATTCTAAAAAGGACAAATGACAACATATAAAAGAAGGACCCCAAATCGCTGCGCCCGCAGGGTAGGGTGCCCAAGAGGCTGGCGGCATTCATTCCAGCATCCAGACGAACTACGTGGTGTAGTGGTTAACACGCCAGTCAGCCACACCGGAGAAGGTCCCGGGTTCGATCCCCGTTTAGGTCAAAATGAAAAATGATCTTTTTCACATTGGCCTGGGTCTTGGATGTTTATACTCGTAGTATGTATTTGTTATAAAATATAGATTCGTTGAGTTAGTATCCCATAACACAAGTCTCGTACTTACTTAGGGGCTTCTGTGTGATTTTTATTTTTTTTGTCCCTATATGTATTTATTTATTTCAAAATATTTAAATATATTTTATTCATTTCAGACGTCAGAAGCAAGAAGACTGTACTCTACGCTGTGGGCTACTTAGACAGCAGCATCTTTCCCCACAGTCAAGCCCTGGCCGACTCATATCTCAGGAAGGGGTACAATGTGTTTGTCACAGAGACCTTCAGCTTCCTCACCTACATCTATCCCAAGTAAGTTATTTTTACCAGCCTTTAACCCTCCTATGCTGGTCTGCCCCCGTAGTCCAGTGGTCAAGGCGTTTGCCTTGTGATCCGGAGGCCGTGGTTTCAATTCGCACTGGGAAGACTTTAAAACAAGTTGTTTCCAGTCTGGATAGGCTATTGCAGGCTTTAATCACCTGACTAACCGAAAAGAAAGATGATTCCGTGCTTCGGAAGGCACGTAAACAAGCATCTAGCGTTTGTTTCAACCTATCCTAGGATTGGTTCTGGACTAACCTTTGGGTTGCGGAGGCAAGACGGCAGTCGCTCTATGTAAAAACTAGAAATCTCGTCAAATCACTCGGTTAGGTAGCGGACCCCGGGCTCTGAAGCTACACCGCTGAGGATGCAACCGGGAATACGGGAGGATGGTGATGATGACTTTACGAGATATGTAACTAGCTTTTGCCCGCGGCTTCGCCCGCGTAGATTAGGGGTATGAAAAATAGATAGTAGCCGATTCTCAGACCTACTGAATATGCATAAAAAATTTGATAAAAATCGGTCAAGCCGTTTTAGAGGAGTATGGTAACTAACATTGTGACACGAGAATATTATATATAAGATGTAATACATTACACTTGTTGACTTCACAGTGAATCTTCGACAGTAAATGTTATTTGATATTGAAGCGGACAAAATTTTGCTTTGATTTTGTAGGTAACGCGTTATCTTGTAGTATTTTTAGGGTTCCGTACCCAAAGGGTGCAATCGGGACCCTATTACTGAGACTCGGCTGTCTGTCCGTCTGTCCGTCTGTCCGTCTGTCCGTCTGTCCGTCTGTCCGTCTGTCACAGGGCTCTATCTCTTTAACCGTAATAGCTAGACACTTGAAATTTTCACTGATTATGTATTACTGTGGCCGCTATAACAACAAATACTAAAATTTAAAAGAAGTTAAAAATTAAAACCCCCTTTAATTTTTAACTTTCTCATCATATATCTCATATCATTATACAAAAAACGTGTTTTTTCAGCGTTTTTAACTACATCTTCATAATGGCATTACCTAGATACTTAAAATTGTCACAAATTATGTATGACTATGACCGCTTTAACAAAAAATACTAAAAATAAGATAAAGTTAAATATTAAAGGGGGTCGTCATACAAGAAACGTGTTTCTTCAGCGTTTTAAAACATTGTACGGAAGGAACGGAACCCTACATGTACGAGTCCGACTCGCACTTTCCTATTATATTATTATATAAGTACTACTATTTTGCAATAATTGACATGAAATATAACTTGAACATAGTATCTCAATGATAAATTCTAATGGTTTTATTGTGCGTATAGAATTGCATTCAGGAAACCCCATTACCGTGATACGAATCAGTTAGCTCTCTCGTTATGCTATTCAATTAATAATGGCCATTAACATTAGTGTAATTGTTGCAATTTAGTTAATAGAATAATATTTTAATACGATATAAGTCACGACAAAGCAATTGTTCTGACATTGTTGAGTACCTACCTTGTAAAGATATGATAAGTAAAGTAGAGATTCCGCGATGCAGTGTCAAAAGTGTAATATATTTTGATTCGTAGTGGCCACAGACCTACCACTACTAGACTTGCAACGATATTGCTAGAAAGAGACTGTCAAATACAACAACAACCACACAACATACAACACAATATACAACGTAAGTGTGAAAGAAATGCTGATATGTTTTTTTGTCTGTATCGGCGTGGCTACTAGGTATAAGCTGGCCTACTGTCAAAATCTAGGCCAAACACACCACAAAACGATCGAAGAAAGTAATTAATTTTAGGGGTTTTATCATTTAAACGGTGATTTAGGGTTTTATTTGAGCTTATTGTAAGTTAGTAACAATAGCGTGTTCTGTGACGTGTGCAAAATAAACCCATATTTTGCACACGTCACAGAACACAAGGCAACAATCAAAAATAGAAAAAGATGCACTAAGGTGGCCACACACTATGCAGGTGTAGAGGTGGTAGGTCTGTGGTAGTGGCGTATTTTTTTAAGGCGCCGTTGGCACAGGTCACAATACTGTAAGTGTTTTTGAAAATTACTGTAATGATAGGTTCATTACAGTTATTTGTAGTAGTTCACTACATTTTATATTAAAAAAAAAAAAATACACCGGAATCTTAAGGCAAGGTAATTCACAGCTCGCATTATTGTGCGTGTTTTTGAATCACTGTAATTAAACTACTACAGTTTTTTTCTCAATTTTACATGGGCATCTCAAGGCTTTTCTACAGACACCCACAATATCCAAAACGATTGAGCATTTTTCATAGAAAAATATGACAAACACACCTCAAAATTTACATCTAAAAAATTATAAGTATTTTATATGAAAATTGTTTTAGAAAATGTATACCTAATCGAAATTAAGAGAAAAATTCGCTTCAGAAACAAATTAAAATTTTCTTATAAAATAATTTATAGTAGTTTAATTACAGCATTTTTTCAATAATACAATACCCATTGCGAGCTGTGAACCTAAAGCGCTGCCAGTACGGGTACAAGTATAACGCTACTAAATAGAAAAGTGAACTAAACAGAAGACAATGTCATTAGAAAATATACCGTTTAAACGATTTGGCTCTAGTTTTACGTCAACCCTCCTTGGCAATGCAATTGAGCATGAGATGTTTGTGCTTAGTCCTAAAGTCGCCTCTTACGACGTTAAAAGGAAGAGATAGAGTGGTCCTATCATCATTTACATCTTTCTATTTCTTCTGTATGTCAAATTTAATGTCATTCTTACAACAAACCTTCAACAAACTCTATAATAAACTAAAATACTTTTTAAAGCACCATAAAGGATGAATAGCAAAATTAAATGAAGCATCATAGGCATAGGCTTCGTTTACATTATTTATATTATTATTTAATATTATTTATGATAAATTCAAGCTCAACTTTGAATTGTTTCATGTAATTTCCAATATTACTGTCACAATTTAATTAACATCTTAATAAGAAAATAACTTTGACTTTCTCTCATATTAATTAGTATAATTTTCATCGCGAAATTCAAATAATAATGCGATTAATTTTAAATCTCATAATCTTGTTATGTAAACAAATTGTTGTCAAAATTTTGCTTTCATTTTAGAAATACCAGGTTCGTTTTACCAAGAAATAATCAGGCAGTACTTTGGTTTAATATACCTAAGAAGTAACAGCAAATAAAAGAGTTAAGGCCGTACCTGAATTTTCCGGGGTCCAGTGCTGCCCCCATTTAAAATAAATCATTTCAAAGAAAACGGAGACATTATTTAAAATTTTGCTACTATCAAATCCTAGATAACCCTTCAAAGTATTTTATGAACTACTGTTTACAGTTTTTATTGAGAACGTTAAGCTTTACTACGCACATTTGCGAAAAACGGCCACTTTTGGCTAATATGCGTAGTAAAGCTAAACGTCCTTATTATAAACTGTAAACAGTAGTTCATAAAATACTTTGAAGGGTTATTGACAACCTCCGTGGCGTAATGGTTAACACGCTAGACCGTTAATCCGGAGGTTCTGGGTTCGATTCCCAGCCAGGGCAAGTTGGAAAATGGCCTTTTTCAAATTTTCCTGGGTCTTGGGTGTTTATTTATATATGTATTTATCATAAAATATAGTGTCGTTGAGTTAGTATCCATAACACAAGTTTAAAACTTACTTTGGGGCTAGCTTAATCAGTGTGATTGGTCCTTAAAAAAAAAATCTAGGACTTGGTAGTAGCAAAATTTTAAATGATGTCTCTGTTTTCTTTGAAATGATTTATCTAAAATAGGGGCAGCACTGGACCCTGGAAAATTTAGGTTCGGCCTTAAAACTTTTAAATGGAATAGATATTCGTTAATTTGATTTGTTTTAATTTGAAAAATGACATTCATTTTGTGAATGCTTAACTTTTTAATTCCCAAGGAAATTAGAGTCATGTAGATGGTTGTAAACCTCATTTTGGAAAACACACACAGTCCTCAACACCATATTAGGAGTTTTTGGCGGGAAGTCAAGGGGTACGGTTGGGGTTTTCTTTAAATTATTTTGCAAATCGGATTTATTGGACTTTATAATATGAAATTGGTGTTGTTTGGTGTTATAAATGCTCATGCTCATGAACAATATGTGAAATAGTTAAAGTGGACAGTCATAGTACGGCTGTAGTGATATTTGTTTCGCGGAATATGTGGGCGTCGTCCGCCACTCAATCGGCTATGAAAACCAGTGGACTTATAGATTTGTCGCCAGAAGCTCCCTTAAAGCAATCAAAGGCCTAAACCAACCTTTGATTGTAACTTGTTAGGGAAAAAGAATTTTCCACGCTTTATTAACTTGTTCCTGGCTAAATACGCAAAAGCGTCAAGCCATCAATAAAAAAAAAAAAAAACGCCATATTACGTTACATTACATGCCTCCGTAGTATGCGGCAACCTACAAATAAGGCGGCAACCGCGTTTATCGAGCGCTATCATCCATCACTATCTCGCTCTAAGCAAATAATAACGAGCGGGATGGCGCTAGTCCGTCGCTGGACATAAACTTTATCTGGGTCTATCAAGCTAAAAAAATAGTATAAAACTTTTTTTTTTTACTTTTCAGATCAGTCCGACTTACCAGACCAATCGGGAAGAAGCTAGGAGATTTCCTTGTCAAACTGTACGAGCAGGGAATGGCGGCCGAAGACTTGGAGTTGGTAGGTCTTAGCCTTGGAGCTCACATCGTCGGGTATGCCGCTAAGCATTTCTACGCAGCCACCGGCAAGAAACCTTCAAGAATAACTGGATTAGATCCAGCTGGACCTTGCTTCAGATCTCTACCTCCAGAACATAGGCTCGACTCCTCAGATGCAGAAAGAGTAGATATAGTCCATACAAATATCGACGGTTTTGGTATAGCTGAGCGGTTAGGACATGTAGATTTTTATGTCAACGGAGGAGAGTTCCAGCCTGGTGACATTCAAATGGTGCCATGTCTTGTCGTATGTAGTCATGTAAAAGCCCTTTTATATTGGTGGCAAGCGATGGAACACCCAAAGAAGTTTATAGGAGTTAAATGCGACTCGGTACAAAATGCTAGATTGGCCAATTGTTTTAACAATAGTCAGACTAACTTCCTAGGGCTTGAGACGAAGTTTTCGCGGCCTGGGATTTATTATTTAGGGACTAGTAATGGTTTCCCGTATTTCAGGGGAAAAGATGGGTTGAAATCGGAGAACGAAATTTATACTTCTGTTAGTAGAAGCATTAATGCTGATGATTTGTTGGAAGTGTAGTTGTAAAGATAAATAAATGTCATACGAATTTATTGCCAAAATGCGTCACAACTAGTGATGTGCCGTTCCCGTTCCCCAGATTTCAGCGGACGTTCCCGGTAATGTTCCCAAAAATGGAGATGTCAGAGGAAGTTGTAATTTTATTTATCAGACACATTTTTTATTGCTGTAAATATATTTTAGTAACGTCAATACATCACTTGATATGGTTATAATACAAATACATACATCCAATATTCCGTAACGTTCCCGGCGAATTTGGCCACGTTCCAGGGAACGGCACATCACTAGTCACAACGAGTTTATGACAACTACAAAGATTACACACACACAGCATAACGTATTTATCCCTAATTGGGCAGACAGCATTCTAGGTCTTGCGGCTCTAAGCATATAGAGCCCATGGCCACGAGACCCAAAGGCCACTTTTAGCGTGATTCTTCAAACTAGTAGTTTAATTATTTAGATACTTGTATTCCAGTTAAGTAGAATTAAATTAATTGATTTTACAGGGAATGCATTTAAAATGATTTTTTTTAATGCACTATTTGAAAATGCACATTGTGGTTAATAACCAAAGTTAGGATGTAGGATTGCGTTAATTTAAAAAAAATTAAGTAAGGTGATTGTTCAAAATAAATGATGTATTTTTATTTTTAAATGATGACATTTAGTGATGTGTCGTTCCCCAGATTTCCGGGAACGTTCCCGAAAATTTTCCAAAAAAATGGAACGGTCAGGGAAAGTTGTAATTTTATTTATCAGACATATTTTTATCACTGTAAATATATTTTGGTAACGTAAATGCATCACTTTATATGGTTATAATACAAATACATATTTCCAATATTCCGTAACATTCCCTAGAAATACGGAAACGTTTCCAAATTCCCAAATATCCCGGGAACGTTCCCGGGAACGGCACATCACTGTTTACAGTAGGTAAATGTGGGTAAATACAGGATCTAACAATATACTGAAACTATTTTAAGATTCAGTCCATGATACTAAACAACTTTGTCGAAGAAACTGGAGAATTTTTTATAAATAATATCTCCGTTTCCTTTCAAATAATTTATTTCAAACGGGGGCAGCACTGGACCCTGAAAAATTCATGTATCCCCTTAATGAAAAATCAGAATTATTTGGTCACTATTATTAAGGCCATACATGAATTTTTCCGGGATCCAGTGCTGCCCCCATTTGAAATAAATAATTTGAAAGGAAACGGAGATATAATTTAAAATGTTGTCTATGTGAAGCCCTAGATAACCCTTCAAACTATTTAATGAACTACTGTTTACAGTTTAAAGTGAGAACGTTATTTTTAACCAACTTCAAAAAAAGGAGGAGGGTATCAATTTGTCGGAATCCTTTATGTTTTTTTTATGTATTTTCCCTGATTTCTCAACGACGCCTGAACCGATTTGGAAAATTCTTTTTCTGTTTGAAAGGGTATACTTTCTAGGTGGTCCCATAGAAATTTTATTAAAAACCATTGTGTGGTTTGTTTTTAAACGAAAATAACTAGAAAAAATATGTCGTCTAAGTATACAACTGTTTGAATATTTAGCTTTTCTGGTACAGAAGTCGGTTTTTTGTTTTGGTAAAATATCAATAATTTTCCATATTTTCTCACCGTATAAACCTTCCCTGGACTACGACAAACATTTTAAAACCAAAATCAGTTATATCGGCAATTGATTTATATTGGATGTTTTCTTTCAAGTAGTGTTCGTTAGAAATGGCCGTTTTCCGCAAAAATGCGTGGAAAAGCTTAACGTTCTCACTTTAAACTGTAAACGTTCAAAAAATAGTTTGAAGGGTTATCTAGGGCTTCACAAAGACAAAATTGTATATGATATCTCCGTTTCCTTTGTAATGATTTATTTTAAATGGGGGCAGCACTAGACCCCGCAAAATTCATGTGTGGCCTTTAAACATTTTTATAACTAAATTTACCATGGCAGCGTACTGGTGCAAATTAGAATACATTCGTTGGCGCCATTTTTTCACGTCCACTAACAAAGATATTGATTTATTTTATACCTCAATTTGCAAGTACATAGCACATTTGTGTCTTAGTTTAGCTTTTCTAATAGTTACCGATATCATTGTAAGTACTGGATGAATTTATTATTTTAAAACTAAATAAATTTAAGTATTTGCCAATAAGTTTCCATTTTCAAAATAAAATATTTTGCTTTATTACTTAGTCCTTTTAGTGTATATTAACATATTTATGTCCACAGCTGGACTAATGGTCTCTCCCAATAATTGGAGTATTTTAATTATATATCACATAGGTAGCACAATATTTTTTCTACAACTTTGCTTCCTTAGCATACGCGGGGAAAGCAAAAAGTGCTTTGCAGGAAAAACGCACACAGAACATTTTGCTGCATCAAAAACGAACCTGTTTCGGTGCTTATATAAGTCTTCTTCTTCGTCTAAGCGCGTTCCCAATTGCATGATCAGCTGTGCTGCTTCGAAGCCCGGGGTGCGTTTTCCCGCTTTTTCTTCTCCAAATATTACATGCATGTCAATGGTCACCCAAGGATGCCAAAGACCTTGCAAAATGGAGAAGAAATAGCCGGAACAGTTAAAAAGGATTTGGCTACAGATTTACGACCGGCCGCCTGCCTGACGTCAACCCTCTTTGGGAATGTATTTGTGCGAAAAGTTTTACAACCGGCCGCCGCCCGACGTTAATCCTCCTTGGGAATGCAATTATAGCACGAGATGTTTGGGCTTAGTCCTGTAGTCGCCTCTTACGACATCCACAGGAAGAGATGGAGTGGTCCTATTCTAACCCGGAACCACACGGGTTTCGGTGTTTATATGTGTTTTATAATTTTTTGTTTGCAGTCAAGAACTGACCACTTTTTGAAAATTAAGCACAAGCTTTTTGCAAATGTTAGATTAAAAATTATTAGACCAATTAAGTTTCTTTATTTATGTAATACTTATATATTTAAGAATAAATTTTAAGACATTTTGACCATTTTACCTGTGATTTTAGTGTAACATTTTGAATTAAATGAAAATAAATAATTTTATTATTTTACTTTAGTGTTTTATTTCCTTAGATTTCTTTTCTTCCATGATGATCTGGGAGAAAAGAAAAAACATAGAATGTATCAACTGTTTCTCTTCCTGCAGAGATCGTAAAAGCTGGTCGAGGGAATGGGCTAACCCATTTTTTTAGCTTTTACGATCTGTGTAATGCAATGCGGCTAACCAATAACTATCTTGATTTCTAAAGCTAGAAGTGGCCTTTGAGTCTTGCGGCCTTGGGCTTTGTCTGCTTAGAGCCTCAATACCCAAAATGCTGTTTGCCCCATTACGATAAAGACTGTATGTATGTATTCTATAAGTAGCTTAGTTATGTGTGTGTTTAAACTAACTGTGATGTTCTGTTCGACAGATAGTAAATTTAAAACTGGGAAACTAAGTATTTTAAAACCAGACAAAGTTTAAACTAACTTGCAAAGTGATTTATTTCTAGATTTACTTTGGATTGCACACAGACCTACCACTACTAGACTTGCAACGATATTGCTAGAAAGAGACTGCCAAATACAGTATCAATCAAAGGCCTACACTAACCTTTGATTGTAACTTGTTAGGAAAAAACCATTTCCCACGTTTTATTAACTCGTTCCTGGCTAAATACACAGTAGCGTCAAGCCATTAATAATAAACCGTCCAAGTGCAAGTTAAACTCGCGTGGAGAGGGTTCCGTACAATTGATTGAATTCTTATAGGTTTTCCTGTAATCTACAAGCAATGAACTATATTGCACGCCTCATAAGCGAAGCGCATGAGGTAGTGCTCTACCCTCGCCTTACAAAAATCAAGTGATTTTTTTAACTAAATGTGTCTCTATTTATTTTCTATCGCACTTGTCAAGGAAAAACACTAATTTCAACACTTATGACATTTTTAAAAGACATTTTTCCTTTGAAATAAATAAAAACAATGTTTAATAAAATCATTTTGTGGACGTCCGTGTGTCTGTATGTATGGAAACTGGCGTGGTCACGATAACTCCCGAAAAACTTATCTGATCAAGTCCATTTTTTTTATACGCTTCAGTATTATCCAAAACTAAGTCCTTTCGAAGATCACGGTCTAATTCAATGTAAACATAATTTTGGATGTGAGGTTTGTTGAAAGAGTTAATACCTATGTATGATGAGTACGAATGTGAAAAGAAGGAAAAAGGAAAAAGAAATTTGAATAAAGAATGTTGTGATTTTGTTTGTTTTATTTCTTAATTTGATGGTTAATTCAATAAGTATATTCTTTCTTGAGCTTTGACGGCTCCAAACCAGGGTTTAATTACTAGCCGCACGCAATACGCGACGTGTGTTGTCTTGAGAACTGTCAACCAATAGTAACCATCATGGTGAGAAGGTGTTTCAGTTTCAGAAGTGTGATTTCATACATTTCCAAATGATGAAAACAGGTAAGCAAAGCAACAATATAATTTTACGTTATTACCCAGCAACTATCTTGGTATATATACCCTTCTCGCTCTCTCGCATTGGCGGGAGATACACAAGAGCGAGATTGTAACATTACCGGATTGCTAATAAGCAATCCGGTAATGTTACATAGGCTCCTCGCTCACAGGTTATCACATACACGCAGATGCCAATTAGATTTCCGCGGGTTATAGTGCTAAATGCCATTGTTGACAATGACAACTTGACATGCTGTTCGTATAAGCGTGATAAACATTTGTTTGTTTTTATTGAATTTATTCATATAATTACCATATAGTTTTGCGCCGAATATGCAAATTACTATATTACAATAGTGAATTAGTGAAATTAGTGCGTTACATTATAAATGACTTAATAATAATCAGTAAAGTGAACTAATGGTGAAATGGACAATGGACATAATGAAAAATATTTGTGAAGTGATATTATGTAGCTGTTTCCGACTTTTCTGTAACATTTAATACATATAAAACAGAATATTTTTTACGTCATCGTGTTCGCAAATCTTCCGGTATGGAAAATTATATAATCGTAAATATGTCGAACTCGTTAGTAGGTAAGTATTAAAATAATTCTGCGGTGCGACCCTAAGTATAAAACTCACACATTCGACACATTCCATGTGTACAGATAAATTGTTTCGTTTGTAGTAGTAGTAGGTATATATGTTACTCTGAATCAATGGAGAGTCATACCAGTGCTCAGAAGTGCAGTGTTGAGCTCTGCGAGCTCAACACGTCGACATCGATGATTTTTGAGCTCTTCTCTAAGTTATTCTAAAAAATCGCTTGTTTTTTCATTTTTTCGAGTTTTTTCGTTCACCATATTTCTCGAACGAATCAACCGAATTTGATTTCCAAAACGGCATTCGACGTGATTTTTTGAGGTTTAGTTATTCTCAAAAAACATCGTTTTTGAATTTTTTTTCTTGTTTTTGCTTAGTTTTTTTGAGATTTCTCAAAATCTACCGGTCCGAATCGGTTTAAATTCACAGGAAATCTGAGTTGTATAGAACTCTTTGGAAAGCTACTTGTTTGGTTCCGATCAGTTTAGTTGTTCAAGAGTTATAAGCGGGTCACATACACACCCACACACACATACGGATAGGGTGCATGACACTTGCTCGTGAGTGGTCAGGGAAGATTCCTGAGACCTTTAAACGTCGAGATCTGATGATAACTCGACTTTTCAAAAACAGGGTTTAACTAATAACGTCCCGAATTTTGAAAATTTTCAATTATCTCAACGGGAAGTTAATAATAAAAGTTTAAAATAATCTCCAGTCATGCGTTAAAGCCGACACATACTTTTCTTCGTTTTAAGTTAGCAATAAAACAATCAAAATCAATTTAATTGTGAAAAATGAGATTATGAGGCGTGCACTTTTGGATTTTCCAAACTATTTTGTAATTTTTTCAAAATTTTAGGCTTAGTAGTTTCGGAGATCAGGAGGGGGGAATGGTCAATTTTCGTCTTCTTTCATGAATAAAATCAAAACTATTTATTTTACAATAATAACAAAAATATATTTGAGATCCTCATAACGAGCTAAAAAAAAGTTTTGCAAATCTTACTGTGTCATATATTAAGTAATATGACACAGTAAGATTTGCAAAACTTTTTTTTTAATTTCTTAATTTGTCCCCCAATAATGAACCTTATTTTAAAAAAATATTTAGTTACTTTGCACATATGTGTTTGGGTCATAGGATTACACCATTCTACCAAATTTCACCTGATTCTGTCCTGTAGATTCGGAGCGAATTGACTGTGACAGACGGACGGACAGACAGACGCACGAGTGATCCTATAAGAGTTCCGTTTTTTAATTTTTTGTACGGAACCCTAAAAATTAAAAAAATGTGAGTGTAAAAGAAACGCTGATATGTTTTTTTGCCTCTATCGGCGCGTGGCTGCTATAAGCTGGCCTACTGTCAAAATCTGGGCCAAACAAACCACAAAACGATCGAAAAATGTTATTAATTTTAGAGATTTTATTATTTAAAAGGTGATTTAGGATTTTATTTGAGCTTATTATAAGTTAGTAACCATAGTGTGTTCTGTGACGTGTGCAAAATACGGGTGGAGGCAACAATCAAAGATAGAAAGAGATGCACTAAGGTGGCCACGCACTATGCAGGCCTAGAGGTGGGGGTAGGTCTGTGGGATTGAATGAGTTTTTTTTTTAACCTTTATTGTCCATCAAATATAAATTTTACTGAATAATAGGCGAACTTAACGTTACGTTGTCTACCAGTCAACCTTTGGGCTATACAGGGAGTCAGTGTGGTTTGCAAGATAAAGTATGAGTGTAGTATACCTACATCAAATACATCATGTACTTACATTGATAAATATATCATCATCAGGTATTTCTTTTTTTTAGTTATTACTGCCGTAGCATGATCTCTCTGTACTACCAGAGCCATGTATTAGCCAGAATAGTCAGAGGATTTGGCCTACACTCTCCACGCTGGCCAGACGGGTTGGAGAGGTCTCATTGATGTTTATAAGCTTTGTTTAGCTTGTAATTCCTAAGTCGCCTTCTACGACATCCACAGGAAGACTTGGAGTGGTTCTACTCGACTCTGCCGGGAGGCACACGGCACCTATACGATACGTATATGTACTTCATATATATATATACATACATATACAATATTAAAGCTCGGCCAAGATACGCTTTTAAACACCAGCTAGTGCAACTAGGAGCAGTTCTGTTTTGGCGGGAGCGCTACATCAACTTGTTTAAAGCAAAGAATACTCAGCACAGAATACACTACGCGAATTTAAAGGGCCTCTTAAGATCTTTATCTCCATGCAAGCCTCCCAAAGAACTGGGGTAAAAAAACCCAGAATCCAAATGAGATACAATTGTTAAGAAGAATCCTCATCTGAGTGCGTTCCCTGTTGCATCCTCAGCTGTACTGCTTCCGAGCCCGGGGTACGCTTTCCCGCTTTTTCTTCTCCAAATATAATATGCATGTCAATGGTTATAATTTGGCTACAGTTTTACAACCGCGCCTGCCTGACATCAACCCTCTTTGTGAAAGCATTTGTGCAAAAAGTTTTACAAGCAGCCGCCGCCCGATGTCAATCTTCTTTAGGAATGAAGTTATGTAGCACGAGATATCTGTGCCTATGCCTTTTATTAGTCGGCTCTTACTACATCATTTATTCTCACAATATAAAAACAATGAGGCTATAAAAAAAGTTTGTATCTAACTCACAGGAGATATATTAGGTCCTTACATATGAAATTTCCGTTCAGTATAAAAAATGTGAAACAAGTTTTTTTTAATGAAATTATCTATTATTTAATCAATCGAAGTATGCGCCGTTGTTATCGATACACTTCCGCCATTTTATAGGCAGATCATTGATACCTTTGGAAAAAAAATCCTGGGAGCGAGAGTCTATGAACTGTTTGACGGCGGTTTTGACTGCCTCATCAGATTTGAAATTTTTTCCTTGTAAAAAGTTATCCAAATTTTGAAAAAAGTGGTAATCGGTTAGGGCAAGATCTGGAGAGTATGGTGGGTGACGCAGAGGTTCCAGTCGCAGCTCCTCTAACTTGGCGATCGTTTGATGTGCAGTGTGTGGTCTAGCGTTATCCTGAAGGAGCAGTGGGCTAGAGCAATTCATCAGTCTCGGTTGTTTAATGGCGAGCTTTTCCATCATTGTTTGCAATTGTTGGCAATACAAGTCTGCAGTAATCGTCTGGCCTGATCTCAAGAAGCTGTAGTGGATAACACCAGCACTGGTCCACCAAACACTAACCAGAATCTTCTTTTTGGTCAGTTTTCGCTTAGGGCAAGGTTTTGCCGGTTCTCCAGGGTCAAGCCATTGTGATGATCGCTTCCGATTGTCGTACAGGATCCATTTCTCATCATAAGTCACGATACGGTTCAAAATCCCCTCATTATTGTGTCGATTAAGCAAAGAAACGCAGCAAGCAACGCGTGTTTGTTGGTTTGCTTCAGTCAATTCGTGCGGTACCCACTTTTCGAGTTTTTTAATTTTTCCGATTTGGCGCAAGTGGATAAGTATCGTTTTGTCACTTACGCCGAAGGCTGCTGCTAATTCAGAAGTGGTTTGAGATGGATCCGCTTCCACTATCGCCTTCAATTCTTCGTTATTCACTTGAGTATCAGGTCGTCCACGAGGCTCATTGTGTAAATCGAAATTTCCAGAACGGAAACGTTGAAACCAAAAACGCACCGTTCGTTCGTTAGCGGTGCCTGGTCCATACACATCGTTAATTCTTCGAGTCGTTTCTGCAGCACTTGTGCCACGGTGGAACTCGTATTCGTAAATACCGCGAATTTTCAATTTGTCCATAGTTGTTGTTATAGCAATGTTGAAACTCAAACAAATGACGTTAAAACAAATAAAATACGAATTTTAAAACAATATTTTTCTGACTTTATTTCGAAATAAATTTGAATTTGGAATTCCTTATGAAACGCAAGATATTTGATTTTAAAGTTGCCGGTATTGAAAATCGGCAATTTCATATGTAAGGACCTAATATATATAAATAAAGCAAAAAGTCCGAAAGCGATACATTCGAACGTGCAAATATAGAGGGTAGAAATAAGGAGAATCATCATCATCATATCAAAAGTGCGCGAGCGAAGCGACTTAGTTTTGAAATTGGCTAAAAATGCTTTTGTCCGTCTGTCTATTCTTCAAAATCCCAAATATCTTTCTTATCATAGGATATTTATAATACCTCTTAATAATAGTCACTTTGTTTTGTTTTGCACAAATGTTGACGTCAAATCGTTACTTACAGCTAAGTTTATGCCGCTTTCTTGCCTTTTTCAACAGATTTTGACAAAAATTGTCGCACAAGTTCTTTGATTTTTTTATTTTTTTTTATTCGATCGGGCTTTTGATTGGTGGAGAAATAGGGGGGAAAGGAGCGATCTTTGCTGTAGCGTTATTTATTGACAGATTTTAATCAAATTTGAGAGGCATACTAAGGACTTTATTCCAGGGCTTGTTAACGATACCAAATTCACACTAAAAGCTATAAGGGGTAACAACGTTATAAGGGGTATCGATAATACAGTTTATAACGTTTTCAATTAACGATATAAGTAACGATACTTTTTTCAATACTTGTAAAATATTATATAAATAGCTCTATTAGCCTACTAGAGAAACTCTCATCAATTTATTCTGTCAAATATCGAAAAGAAATACAGTGTTAACAATACCTTTTCCTGTTAATATCATTGGTAACGTTATCTGATTATCGGTAAATAGTGGGAAAAATACCGTAACCCAGCATAACGTTAACGCCGTTTGACAGAATTAACGTTACCAGATTTTTAACGGTATTCCAAGCCCTGCTTCATTCTACACAAAATGTTGCTAAAAATTTCCAAAAGGAGTGGAGCGGGAAAAGGGGGGAAGTTTGCTGTAGTGTTATATAACGTGTAACAAAATATACCGAAACTATTTTAAAGGTGAATTCAGTCTATAATACTGAACAACTTTTCCCAAGGAACATATATCGAAATATGATAAATATTTTTTTGCTTTCCATATAAAATTGGATCAGCTGTCAGGTCAACTTGTATGGGAAACCGAAAATTATTTTTTATATTTCGATATATGTTCCTTGGAGAAAGTTGTTCAGTATCATGGACTGAATTCTCCCTTAAAATAGTTTCGGTATATTTTGTTACACGTTATATAACACTACAGCAAACTTCTCCCTGTATATAGATGGATTTCACGGAAATCGCTGCATGGGGAAAGGAAAAAGAGTCGGTTATTGCATGGTTATAAGAGCTCGCAAGATTTACTGTTGACAGAACCACTTGTTGATATTTCTGAATCTCTCCAGAATGGAGCTAAAATCGCAGACTGTGTGAAAAGAATTAAGCATTTGTTAACAGAGTGAAGAACGTCACTGCCTTTAAATTTTACACAACTTAACGCCACCGTAAAACACTTTCTTTGACTCCTTATTTTCCAACTTTTTTTAAACGCAAATACGTAGTCAGTGGCAGTGACAGTGTCCATAAAAAGGCGACGCATCGCCTTTTTATGGACACTTTTGGCTGTACATAGATGTGTGCTCCTTTCCTCTACCCTCTATAGGTACAAAGTTGAATTTCCATGGAACCCGAGGCGCAAAGGAAACTTTTAATGGATTCTTTGAACTCGTGCCGCGTTTATTGTTTTATTCGGATTTCCTGTGACGTCACAGGGAAAGAGTTAATGTTCTGAGCAAAAGCATCCTATCATTTTTGTAAAGAAAAAATATAATTTTTCATTAATTTAAATTTTCCCGCGCATCAAACGTCATCGAGCGCGCCCGTGACAGTGACATGCAGGACAAATTATGTTTGTTTGTGATCTATGGGGAAGATAACCTAAAAGCATCTCGTCATTGTTGTTATGTTATGAGAAATATATTTAAATACCAACCATTGTTAAAGTATTCTAAAGCAGTGGACAACCGCTCTTTTGTGATTTAGGAACTGACATTGTTAATAATAACATTAAATGTCGTTTCTTTTGTTACAGGTATGTAAGTTTTTGTAAAGTTATAAGTTTTATTTCATGTGAATCGTAGTCGTAGTGTAAGCACAATATAAAATAAACAATAAATCTTTTCTTACAGAGAAACTCAATTGTGTTTGACTGACTGTGTCGTCCAAATCACGGAAATATTGAAAAATATCTTATATATTTATCAGTTTACAGGATGATATATATCTTTGAATGCTCATTCCGTGAAAAGGATCAGAGTATCTTCTTTTTAATAGATAAGGATAAGTCACACTGATTGAGTTAGCCCCAAAGTAAGTTTAAATTAGTATTATGGGGTAGCAACTCAACGATATTATATTTTAAAACACCCAAAAACCAGGACCATTTGAAAGAGGCCATTATCCAACTTGCCCTGGCTGGGGATCGAATCCTGAACCTCCGAGTGACGGACTAGCGTGTTAACCAATACGCCATTGAGGTCGTCAAACTGCCTACGTCATCGAAATTTTTGGAACATAAAAAAAAGAGAGAGTTCACTTCAAATCATATTTATTGAAACACAGCATAGAATTTGTTCAGAGTTAACATAATATCACAAAACTATTTCGTATACTTACTTATCTATTCAAAAATCAACCTTAAAATCAATATCGGCTTTACCAGCAAACACAATGCAATCATCATATCAGCCACAGGATGTAAACTGCTGGACATAGGCCTTGAACCCAATAAGGGTAGGTTATATCACCTCTTGATAAATCCTACCCTCATTAGGTTCAAATAAAGTAAAGACTAAAAATCACACATATTTTATATAGTTTATACTAAACTACACGAGTTGGAAATCGCATATTTGCCCGAGTGATGACAGTACAAACATATAACATACAGCTTTTTTCATTGAGGGACTCAAATGCTTTAGGGGGGGGGGGGGGGGAGTGCTTGTTTCCTTCCCTCTAATACCGCCACCCCTGTCTGTAGGTAGTAGGTTAAACTATGATGACGTCAGGGGCTGATTTGGTAGTTTCATTGCTCTTTGGACGACGGTCTAGAATCATCTTTTCTGTAACGATAACAATATATAAATACTCGTACAGGTGACTTTTAAAACAGTGGCCAAATGTTTGGAGCAAGTTGAGTCCATGATACTAAACTACTTTCTAGAAAAAAAGTTATTAAAAATCAATAAAAAAATTTCGTAATAAGAGCGCTATTTGACTTGAAAAATCAATGACGTCACGGTTTTGTATTTCATACAAATCCCATAGAAAATGTTTGTTTTGACGTTTAGAAAAAGGAGTCTGATTTGACTTCTTGTCATCTAGCGGATTCAAATATTTTTTTTTGCATAAGGATGTCTTTGTGATTATCATTTCAGCCGCATAACGTCTACTGCTGGACTCCACTGCCTCTCTCAAGGATTTACAAAATAACCAATTGTTAAGATTCTATGCTATATACGCAATGTTTGTATTTATTAAGTTTCGGTAAACTATCACTAGATGGCGTGCTGTAAAATTAAAACTCGCTATCGTTATTTTTTCTAAGAGAAGGACCCTGCGTGGTCTCTACGACGTTTATACCTACCTACGCATTGAATTACTATCCAATAAACATTGTTCATTACTTTCTTGGTATTATTACGAGTACCAAAGGGTGTAACAATAGAACCTCTCCCAATTTGTGCCGCGTTGTACACCAATCGAGAGCGGCCTGCATCCAGCGCTTTCCAGCGATCTTGGTAAGGGCGTCTGACCACCTTTTTGGGTGTCCAACGCTTCGCTGGTCTCCATTCGAGAAACTTTTTTCCCCATCGGCCATTAGATCGTCGCGTTATGTGTTCCGCCCACTGCCACTTCAACGAGCTAATCCGCTGGGTTATGTCAGTGACTTTTGTTCTACGAATTTCCTCATTCATTTCTGATTCGATCACGTAGAGAATCACTGAGCATAGACCTCTCCATAGCGCATTGAGCGACCTTGAGCCTTGTAATGTGTAAGACCACAGAATAAATACCAGTAGTACAGAAGTCTCACTCCGCAAACGTTTTCAAAGAAATATCTACTCATAGTATAACTACTATGAGTACATATTGCTAACGCAATATGGTGTAATTTAGCTCGCGTCAAAACGCAGCACCTTTTTGTTTAGACACCTACAGAAATCCATTGCAAGCCAATTTTATCCTTATGACTCTGGACAAACGATTCATAATACACACAAAACCGACTAAAATAGACTAAGCGAGTGACGCGCTAGGGTTGACTACTACAAGAAGCTACTATCGCCATTTAGCGCACCGTATTATCGGTCTTCCATGCTGGTCTGGGAGACAAGAATAAAACTTAAATATATATATAAATAAATATAAATATGTAAGGACAAATCACACCGATTGAGCTAGCCCCAAAGTAAGTTTAAACTTGTGTTATGGGATACTAACTCAACGATACTATATTTTATAATAAATACATATATAGATAAACATCCAAGACCCAGGACAATTTGAAAAAGGCCATTATCGAACTTGCCCTGGCTGGGGATCGAACCCAGAACCTCCAGATTGGCGGACTAGCGTGTTGACCATTACACCACGGAGGTCATAGCTGCTTCTCTCCCCGCGCAAATCGTAAAAGCCGATCGAAGGAATGGGCGAAAATGCAAATCATGTTAATAGGCGATGCGGATAGCAACCCATCACTATTTTGATTCCTTTTTTCACCTTCTCGCCCACCATCACGCTAAAAGTTGCCTTTGGGTATGGCGGCCCTAGGCTCTGATTGCTTAGAGCCGCAACACTTAAAATGCTCTGTCTGCCCCATTAGGGATAAAGACGTGATAGTATGTATGTACGTATCATCGTTTGGTAGTAAACTATAATGAATGAAATATAATAAAACATGAGCGAAATTACAGACTTTGTTTTAGCTGGTTAGATACCAGCTAAAACAAAGTCTTTAAAGTAGATAGGTACCGAATTCTATAGGATGTACTTAGTAGGTAAATACCATTTCTGTAACTTTCATAATTATTTTGCTAGCGAACAGAAAAGTTCCTAAGTAGGTGGGTTAGGTACCTACTTATATCGAAACAGATCGTCAATCTCAAACCAAACATCAGAAATTCGAAAGAATAATATGTGTACTTATACCTACGTTCCTACTTATTTTCGTAACCTAAGAAGGTACCTAGGGTCCTAGGTATTAAACCTACTTAGTGTACCTATCATGAATGACAACATAATAATAATAACTACTCAGAAGTTAAAAAAGTTAAATTTGGATCGCAATCCTTGTTTAAACAGTTAAAAACTGCGCAGTATTTTTAAGCCTTCTTTTTATGTATTTCCATTTTTAAAAGAGCTGGATCGGTGAAGTACCTAGGCAATGAACAAAGCTCGCGCGTGCGTCACTGCTCGCACGCGAGCCCCGACTGAATTAGCCACCCGAGAAGGCCGCCGCGCGTAGGTATATTTTTGATACCTACACGGGAAGTGACACAGGCCTGGTGAGACCCATAGTAAAATACCACGTTTCAGAGCTATGAGTCATACAATAACTGGTAACACACATTGATTATAATTATGTTTTCATCTTGAAGCACTGAGGTTTTTTGTTGTGGTAGAGCCACGCTACCGGCAAAACGCTGTTTTACTAGAAGCATGAATGGGCCGGCTCGTCCGGGGACGTACCACACTTTCACAGAAAATCGACGTCTGAGTAGTAGCTTCACCGCTTCTATGCTTCGTTTGGTGAGTGAGAGAGCCGGAGCCCCCTTCTCCCTCCCCCCTCTGGGGAGGGCCCTGAAAGGCTGGTAACGCTCTTGTTACACCCCTGGTGTTGCAGTTGTCCATGGGTAGCGGTGATCGCTTACCATCTGGTGACCCACTTGTTCGTTTGCCGTCCTATGACATAAAAAAGAGGTATTTAGGACGAGAAGACACTGCGTAACTTCCCAATTTCTCAAAGCTGGAACCCAGGTACATATTTAGGTCTACAACTTCGTAGTTGAAGCTTAAATTCCACCATTATCATCAAGTCTTTTTTAGTCTCCACTGCAGGAGCATGACTCTCTCTGTACTACCAGAGTCATACTTAGCCAGAGTAGCCAGAGATTTGGCCTACACTCTCCACGTTTCCATCTTCTTCTTTCAGTCTTTAATTAATTTAAATAAATACTTACGCAATTGGACAGGTTCTGGTGGTGTCTCCTGACGTAGAAGTTCTATGGTTATTTCTGACGCTGTCGTTTGTGGTGGGGACGAAGGCTTAGCGACGGTTGCCCCGGGATACTCGAATACTGAGAGGCGACGGCTTTTTCTGCCGGAACCTGTAGATTTGATCAGTATTTCATTACCTTGTTGGTCCAATCTATATGGCTACGGAACCCTAAAAATGACTATTTTATTTTACATCAAATTCATATACCTTTAAACGGAAGCCTACGAGAGTGACTCGCACTTGACCGATTTTTATTCTCCATTTTACAGTGTTCAGCATCCTTGGTTTTAAGACCCAAGAAATACTAGTGAAGTTTCATAGAAATTAATTAAAATTTGACTTACCATCAGAACTTGACAGAGGAGCAGTCTGAAACAGGCTATCTCTTGTCTGACAACCCGACTCCTTCGTATCAAGGGTGCCAATTGATACATCTTTTAACTCCTTTTCTTCAACCTCCCGTTCACTTTTCAGAGATTCCCTCTTTTTACCCCTATCGTTCTGCTTTGTTTTGCCTTTAATTTCCTCTTCACTATTCAGAGACTCCTTCTTTTTAATAATATCGTTCCGTTTCGTTCTACCTTCAACTTCTCCTTCACTATTCAGAGACTCCTTCTTTTTACCCATATCGTTCAGTCTCGTTCTGCCTTCTACATCCCTTTCACTCTTAAGGGACTCTTCCTCTTTACTCATAATGTTCCGTTTAGTTCTGCCTTCAACTTCCCCTTCATTATTCGGAGACTTTTTTTTACTAATATCGTTCCGTCTCGTTCTGCCTTTTACCTCCCTTTCACTCTGCAGGGATTCTTCCTTTTTACTCATATCGTTTTGTCTAGTTCTACTTTCAACCTCCCTTTCTCTCTTCAGAAACTCTTCCTTTTTCGTTCTGCCATTCTGTTGTACTCTGATGTCTTTTGTTTCAACGGCGATGCTGAGAAGTTGTCTCCTCTCAGGTTTGTCTTCGAGGTATAAATGGGTTTCTTGGATGGAGACTGAATTCATGGAGCCGTCCTGTACAAAAAAATTACAGATGCAATTTTTTAAAGCAAGGTCAGTCCATGATTTTGAATCCACCAGTATCATGACTCCATAAAATACACGACAATCTTCCGATGGTTTCTAGGGAATGTTACGGAATATTGGATATATATTATAACAATATCAAGTGATGCATTTACGTTAGTAAAATATATTTACAGTGGTAAAAATATGTCTGATAAATAAAATTACAACTTTCCCTGACATTTCCATTTATTGGGAACATTCCCGGGAATCTGGGGAACGGGAACGGCACATCACTAAGCGAATGCCGTCTGACCTCCGCAACCTAAAGGGTAGATCAGAACCAATTCTAGAATAGATTTAAACAAACGCTGTGCTTGTGCAATTCACTAGAACCAGAACCAGATTCCAGTACGCGATGGCGTTTGGGAACCATAGCATTGCGTGCCTTCCGAAGCTCGGAATCATCCTTCTTTTCGGATAATCAGGTGACACAAAGTATGCTTCCCATGATTTGAACCCACTACCTCCGGATCACAAGACAAACGCCTTAACAACGAAGGCAGATGATTTTGTTTTTTATTACTCTGTTGGTTCGTATAGAGGTTTACTAATCAAATAAAATTTAGCTACCACCAGCAAGCTATTAATATGCTTTTCTGTCTATTGCTTTACCTGTTCCTGGGAAGAACTCCGTCTCTCCTGAAACATCTCATTAGTAAGGTTGTCTCTCTCTAAACTGGCTCGGGGTCCTGGGCTCTCCAAGGTCCTCGGGAGCAAGGACAGTCGTCTTGCTAGACTGTTTAGCTCGGATTGACGCTCGTCTTGCATACGCTCCTGAAACACAATTATTTATTGACTGAGCTGGCGAAGTGTCTCAGTTTCGAGACTGGCCAAAAATGTTTTTATCCTTCGGGTCCGAGAGCTTGCACGAATTTATAGGTAGGTATTCGAAGTTAAAAACTTGTCACATACCTCTCCTATTATACCCCTACACGGAACTGGAGACCTGGCTGGTGAGTGAGTGGTTATATAAAAAAGGTATTTGAGGCAACTTGAAATTTTAATAGAGTATTACTTATAACTAAAAAATAAGATTCTCTAAAAGACAGGTCATTTTGATAGGACTTTCTACCTGTCAGGTCAATCTAAATAAATCAAAATAGTTTAGCCCCGCTACTCTCCAGCCAGGTCTGCAGTTCCGTGTTGGGATATAATAGGAGAGATATGTGACAAGTTTTCAACTTGCCTCAAATACCTACCCAAAAATTGGTGCCAGCTCTCGGTCTATTCTCGCCTACAGGTCGTATTTTTCAACCAATTTTGACGATTCGAAAATTGGCACACAAGTTGCTTGATTTTTTTTGCCGATTGCTATTTTTGCTTGAAGGAGAAACAGGGCGGAAAACTGAAATGGCTTTGGTAAGCCAGGAGAAAGGGGAAAGTGCCAGTTGTTGCATATGGTTATAAGAGCTCGCGGGGTCTCCTGTTCGTACAGAACCACTAGTATCTTATTTTAATCTTCTGCTTCGTCTAAGCGTGTTCCCGGTTGCATCCTCAGCTGTGCTGCTTCGGAGCCCGGGGTGCGCTTTCCCGCTTTTTTTTTCTCCAAATATAATATGCATGTCAATGGTCACCCAAGAATGCCAGACCTTGTAAAATGGATAAGAAATAGCCGGAACACTTAAATGATTTGGCTATAGTTTTACAACCGGCCGCCTGCCTGACGTCAACCCTC
This sequence comes from Acrobasis repandana, assembly GCA_963576875.1. Taxonomy (NCBI): domain Eukaryota; kingdom Metazoa; phylum Arthropoda; class Insecta; order Lepidoptera; family Pyralidae; genus Acrobasis; species Acrobasis repandana. The sequence goes on from OY756238.1 coordinate 11,519,547, forward strand.
TTTGGGAATGTATTTGTGCGAAAAGTTTTACAACCGGTCGCCGCCTGACGTTATTAACCCTCTTTAGGAATTCAATTGTAGCACGAGATGTTTGTGCTTAGTCCTTTAGTCGCCTCTTACGACATCCACAGGAAGAGATGGAGTGGTCCTATTCTAACCCGGAACCACACGGGTAAAAGTAGTATCTTATTTTATTATTACGAGCAATTCTTGTATAGGTAAGTATGTCACTAGAAAAGTGATCATCAATCCGGGTTTTACTATCTGCGTGGGATAAAAGCTGGTACATTCTAAGTTTTTACTGCTGTACATATGAAAAGGCCAAAAATAAACCCCGGGCCCGAAGCATGGTATTGGGGAAACGCAATGAGAAAAAAATCTGTTATAAAATGACTTTTAATCCTCTATTTATCAAAAGAGGAATTAATAATGCAGAAAGCAATGACAAACCACCACTCCATTATCTCTGCCAAAAATTGTCATTGTGATAGCCAGAGATAGACTTTTTCCATACAACGACATCGATAGCTTTATAAATATAGAAGAAGAATCAGAAGAGGTTTTAGTCCGCATAAGACTGATAAAAGCTGGTAAGAAGAAGTAAAAAGAAGACGACCTTGGAATTTAAAATAGTTCTTTTTGACTCCATTGTTGTTTGTTTTCCGTGTATGTAACTGGTCAACACTTGTGCCAGATTTTTAAAGGCATCTGACATGACTTGACGACTATCAAAACTAAAGTCTGGACCAACGACGGCAACGACGTAACGTGTCTTCCGAAGCACGAAGGAGATCAAGAATATTTTCGCCATTTATGGTCACCCATCCAAGTGCGGACCACGCCCGAGGTTGCTTAACTTGCGAAAGCGTATTCCTACCAGGTCACTGAGCTCTTTCAACCTGTGTTGAAATTTAGTTACTTACTTTAATAATCTTCTGATCCTGGTACAGCTTCCAGAAGCATTTGTACAGGAATACAATGATCATGCCGGTCAAAATGAGCGTAAACGTTATGAAGATGGCTAGGATCTGTTTGTCGCTGAACGCCGAGTAGGTTTCCCCCTGAACATCAGAATAAATATATAATTATCATAAAGTAACAGGAAATTTAATTCTACAACATTTAATTTTGACGACCTCCGTAGTGTAATGGTCAACACGCTAGTCCGCCAATCCGGAGGTTTGATCCACAGCCAGGTCAAGTTGGAAAATGGCCTTTTTCAAATTGTCCTGGGTTTTGGGTGTTTATTTATATATATGTATTTATTATAACATATAGTATCATTGAGTTAGTATCCCATAACACAAGTTTAAAAAAACTTACTTTGGGGCTAGCTCAATCAGTGTGATTTGCCCTTATATATATTTATATTTGCAATATGATCCAAAGAAACTAGTAAAGTGCGAGTTAAACTCGCGTGAAGAGGGTTCCGTACTTCTCATAACTTTTCCTGAAGTTTATAGGTAAAGAACTAATAACTGTTTCTTTTAAATTTTAGGCAATTTGATCTTATTCTTTGGCGCTTGATAGACACGACCTTTATATTTTGTTTTATAAAAGGAACATAAGGTACATTGTTGCTCTTAGACAACGCCTTCATATCTATTCCTATATCTTCATGTTTAATCATATTTCCATAATTGTCTAGCATGATGTTCAAATGATGGTGATGATGAGGAAGAATACAATTATTATGACGATAAAGATTATGATAAAGATATTATATATATATAATAATAATATTATATATATATATATGTATATATATATATATATATATATATATATATATATATATATATATATATATATATATATATATATATATAATAGTATATATATATATAATGATGCACACGCACCTTGCACAAATCAGCATCTTCATCCTTTTTCAGTCTACAGTTGGAATATTTATCACATGCCAGCGCCTTGGCGATGCAAGTGCTGTCTTGGCAGTCGAACTCCTCCTCCGTACATTCATCTGAAAACAATATGATTGAGAAAAGATGTTAGGTCATCTGCTACGACACGACGATTTCATGAAGACTAACTGAAAGAAAGATAGAAGGGAAAATAGGATCAGGAAGACCGAGGCGAAGACCGAGGCATAGCTACATGAAACAGATATAAACCGGCCAAGTGCGAGTTAAACTCGCGTGGAGAGGGTTCCGTACAAATGATTGAATTTTTATAGGTTTTCTTTTAATCTACAAGCAATGAACTATATTTTGTATTTTTTTCAAAATTTTAGGCTCATTAGTTTCGGAGATCAGGGGGGGAATGGTCAATTTTCGTCTTCTTTCATGAATAAAATCAAAACTATTTATTTTAATACAATAATAACAAAAATATATTTGAGATCCTCATAATGAGCCCTTTCATTTGATATATGACACAGTAAGGTATGCAAAACTTTTTTTTTAATTTCCTAATTTGTCCCCCGAAAATTACCCTTATTTTAAAAAAATAATTGCTTTGCACATATGTGTTTGGGTCATACGATTACAACATTCTACCAAATTTCACCTGATTTGGTCCAGTAATTCGGAGAAAATTGGCTGTGACATACGGACGGACAGACAGACGCACGAGTGATCCTATAAGGGTTCCGTTTTTTAATTTTTTGTACGGAACCCTAAAAAGAGAAGGTGATCGTCGTATCGTAAAGTGAAGTAAAACAGCTGGCAGATTAGGAGATAATTGGAAGAGAATTCATACTCCATCGACAAGAGATAGGCACGTATACTCACAATGACATAGGAACGGATATTGTCCCAGTGCTGGGCAAGGGCCTTCCCTCTAGTACAGCAATGATCTCGGTCTTGTCAAAAAACGCCAGAATATCACATTAACTCTGCTACGGGTCAACTTTCCGGGGTCCACTGATTCCCCCATTTAAAATAAGAAAACGGACACATCATTTAAAATTTTGCTACTACCAAGTCCTAGATAACTAAATTTACTACGCACATTTGTCAAAAGTGGCCGTTTTTCGCAAATGTGCGTAGTAACGCTTAAGACTGCAGTCTTCGACCGTGGGATTTTTTTATTGAACACCCGAATCTATATTTTCTATCTACACATACGCATTGCTCTGTATTGTACATGCACCCGGGAGACGAATTTAGACGGATTCAGAAGCACAGCGAGCGGTCTGCCTTATCAGCGTTTTCGTCCCCATATTTATTTGAGAATTTCGGAGAACTTTAAATTTTTCTATCTTTAAATTTTTCTATCTTTTTAAATTTATCTATCTTTTACAAAAGACAAATTATTTTTATTTATTTATTGTACGTGTTTAAGCATGAATCAATCTTCATATATGTGTATTTTTTATTTTTTAACTCAGTCGTATGCGCAAGAAATCTGACGACGTATTCGCTTATATTTTCTTCAAAGTTTAACCTTTTTAACTAAGTTTTAGAATGAATTAAAAAAAAACTAAAATCTTCTCATTCACTTTTTAAGATTTTCCTTTGTCTTTATGTCTCTGTAATTTATACACAACTTCATGTTTTAAATTCCGTGTAAACAACAAAGACATGAACGTCGCGCACCGCAAAAAATTTAAACACGTCTCAGGTTATTTGGAATTAAACAACTATTACAATGAAAATCAATAAATTGTCTCAATCACTTTTTTAATACTTAAATAAACTTCAATTTAAAATATCTTAACATATTGTTACTAAGTTAGTTTGGCTCCAATCAGCTCCGAAAAAGCAGTCAAAATCACTACACTTTAAAATATCTTAACATATTGTTACTATGTTAGTTTAGCTCCAATCAGCTCCAAAAATACAGTCAAAATCACTAAACTTTAAAATATCTTAACATATTGTTACTAAGTTAGTTTGGCTCCAATCAGCTCCGAAAAAGCAGTCAAAATCACTAAACTTTAAAATATCTTAACATATTGTTACTAAGTTAGTTTGGCTCCAATCAGCTCCGAAAAAGCAGTCAAAATCACTAAACTTTAAAATATCTTAACATATTGTTACTATGTTAGTTTAGCTCCAATCAGCTCCAAAAATACAGTCAAAATCACTAAACTTTAAAATATCTTAACATATTGTTACTAAGTTAGTTTGGCTCCAATCAGCTCCGAAAAAGCAGTCAAAATCACTAAACTTTAAAATATCTTAACATATTGTTACTATGTTAGTTTAGCTCCAATCAGCTCCAAAAATACAGTCAAAATCACTAAACTTTAAAATATCTTAACATATTGTTACTAAGTTAGTTTGGCTCCAATCAGCTCCGAAAAAGCAGTCAAAATCACTAAACTTTAAAATATCTTAACATATTGTTACTAAGTTAGTTTGGCTCCAATCAGCTCCGAAAAAGCAGTCAAAATCACTAAACTTTAAAATATCTTAACATATTGTTACTATGTTAGTTTAGCTCCAATCAGCTCCAAAAATACAGTCAAAATCACTAAACTTTAAAATATCTTAACATATTGTTACTAAGTTAGTTTGGCTCCAATCAGCTCCGAAAAAGCAGTCAAAATCACTAAACTTTAAAATATCTTAACATATTGTTACTATGTTAGTTTAGCTCCAATCAGCTCCAAAAATACAGTCAAAATCACTAAACTTTAAAATATCTTAACATATTGTTACTAAGTTAGTTTGGCTCCAATCAGCTCCGAAAAAGCAGTCAAAATCACTACACTTTAAAATATCTTAACATATTGTTACTAAGTTAGTTTGGCTCCAATCAGCTCCGAAAAGGCAGTCAAAATCACTAAACTATAAAATTTCTTAACATATTGTTACTAAGATAGTTTGGCTCCAATCAGCTCCGAAAAAGCATTCAAAATCACTAAACTTTAAAATATCTTAACATATTGTTACTAAGTTAGTTTGGCTCCAATCAGCTCCGAAAAAGCAGTCAAAATCACTAAACTTTAACTGTAAACAGTAGAGTTCATAAAATACTTTGAAGGGTTATCTAGGATTTGATAATAGCAAAATGGGGGCAGCACTGGTCCCCGGAAAATTCAGGTACGGCCTTAATCTTAACTTGTATACCATTTTCGTCTGTGGCATCTAGCGACCTGTAGACAGTATAGTGAGCTTCAAACTTTGTGTTTTCCTTGGATGCTTTAGTCGTGAACAGCCGGACATGCATGACGTTTCCAGGGTCATTGGGAGTCTTCTTTTTGTCAACTTTAGTGGTCACATATTCTGCAATGGAACCACAATAGTGCGCCAATCTGCAAGTAAATGAAGCAACAATAAAAAATACTAAACGTAATTTTTTTTAAAATTGCTTTCTTGTGGTTGGATATGAGGATATTACATATCATTTTAGGTATATTTTACAAATAATGATTCAAGCGGGAGAGGCCAAAACTTGGTATGTTTTGAAAATTATTTTTATTTTAATTTAAAACAAGTGACTGAAATGTAATGATGGGATATTTTTTTAGAATTGGCTTAGTAATCCCTTTCATTAGATACTAGACAAGATAGGTTTCAGAACAAAAAAAAAACCCTTAGAAAAAAAGATGACGTCTCAACTCCTCTCCTTTTTTTTTTTCCTGTGCTACAGGTCAAATTGTTTCTGATGCGGTTTTTTACGTGATAGCAAGTTCCCCTGCGGTAGTTTTTAGCTATGTTTGATAAAAATCGGTCCAGCTGTTTAAAAGTTATTGAGGATAAACGCTTGAAAATCAGGGCTTTTTCTAGCAAATATATAGAGGGCGCTATCCGTAGCGCGCATGTAGCGCCACTTGATGTTCGTTTCAAGTCGTATCAATAGTTCCGGTTCACAACACTAGATGGCGTTTTTGACAGTCGGGGTTATTTTTTAATTTGTCTAGCAAATAAACTTGTACATTCAATTAAAACAAGAACTTTCCTTGAATATGGCTAGAAGGTTTATTAACACACTGTATGCGAATCTTACTTGTGATCAAACTCGACCACCGATCCGAATACTTGAACGAGGTTTTCTTCACAAGAATTGGGTTCGGCTAGCTTGAACAACGTGAAGTTTAGGTTTATCTGAAAATATATATAAATAGTTAAACATACTTGTTTTAAAATCATCGTCCTTTGAACACATGACTGAAATAATTACATTTTTTAACAAAAAAAAAAAAAAAACCGCCTTAATTTTTTTAGGAGTTTCTTTTATATCTTCAAAGTTCTCCTTCATATCTTCACCAAACTAATATGGAACCAACTAGGTAGTTAAGGCTTACAAACAAAAAAAGAATCATCAAAATCGGCTCAAAATTGGCGAAGATATCGTAACATACACAAAAAATAAAACCGGCAAGTGCGAATTAAACTCGCGTGGAGAGGGTTCCGTACAATTGATTGAATTCTTATAGGTTTTCCTGTAATCTACAAGCAATGAACTACATTTCGTATTTTTTCAAAATTTTAGGCTCAGTAGTTTCGGAGATCATGGGCGGGGGGGGGGGGGGGGGGTTGATGGTCAATTTTCATTAACAAAAATATATTTGAGATCCTCATAATCCGACCCAGTAGATTCGGAGCAAATTGGCTATGACAGACGGACGAACAGACAGACGCACGAGTGATCCTATAAGAGTTCCGTTTTTTCATTTTTTGTGCGGAACCCTAAAAACATGCAGTTGAGGAGGAGGTTATCAAATGTCCTCCTTTTTTGAAGTCGGTTATTTGTTACCTTATGGTTAGCCGCTGCTTCGATGGTCCACAGAATGTCATACCCATGGATTTTACTTTCGTCCTTACATTTCTCGCCGATTTTTCCTAAATCCAAAATGCCTTCTACGCCGCCCATCTTAATGTGACAATTTTCTGATACAGCATCTAAAAAATTTTAATAAGAGTCGTTACTCTTGACAGAATCACTTTCCCGTACAAACGTAGTCTAGCTTTTATTAACCGACTTCTAAAAAGGAGGAGGTTATCAATTCGACTGCGTTTTTTAAAATGTATGTTTGTTACGCGATATCATCGCCAAATGGGGAACCGATTTTGATGATACTCTTTTTTTATTTGAAAGCCTTTACTACCAAGTTGGTCCGATTTTAATTTGGTGAAGATACGATGAAGAACTTTGGAGATATGGAAGAAACTCCTAAAAAAAACTGAGGTCGGTCGTTTTTTTTGTAAAAAAATTAATTAAGTATTTTGTAACGACTTGTCAATTTCGGCTAATTTATCTAGGCATATACCTAGGTAACTAGCTTTCACAGTCAAAATATGAACTTGAAAGAGAATATAGTGTATCGTATTATATTTGATCATCAGTATGGACAACTTCTCTATAATTTAAGAACTACGTTCTTGTCGGTGGAGTAGTTCCCATGTCTCCCTCTCTTGAGCCATTCTTTTGACCTCCCTATACGACATGACGTCAACTTTCTCCTTCACTTGATCTATAAATGCTCTTCTTGGTCTACCCTTTCCTCTTCTTGCTTCTATTTTTCCTTCTATTATGTTTTTTATAAATTGATCGTGGCGTATAATATGACCAAACATCTTTCCTCTTCTAATATCGATTGTTTTCAGTAAGTTCCTTTTCTCATTAACTAAATTAAGTATTATACTTCTTCATTTGTCTTTTTCTCTATCCAACTTCTACCTTCCATACGTCTCCAGCACCACATTTCGAATGCCTCTAAGCGTTCTCGATCCTTTTTAGCCAAAGTTCATGTTTCACTGCCATATAATGCTATACTCCAGATGTACGTCTTTATAAGCTGTTTTGTCAATGCGCGACTGATTTTTGAATGAAAAATATGTTTTTTATTGTTATAGGCCCTTTTTGCCATAGATATTCTGGCTATTATGTCAGTTTTACATCTGGAGTCTTTGGTTATAATGCTACCTAAATATTTAAATTTGTCGACATTGTCTATTTTGATATTGTTTATCTTAATTTGGGTTGTTGCTGTTGGGTTATTCCTGGTTATCTGAAGTACTTTAGTTTTCTTAATATTTATATTTAGTCATATTTCTTGAAAAATATAGTTCATGTAGGTGAGCATTTGTTCCATGGAAAACTTATACACCCTTAATTTTCTTTTAAGGTCATATTTTGACCGACGAAGACCAGTTATATGCCTATGATAGATATATACATTTCTTTGAAATTACAATATACTGCCGAAGTCTGACATGTCAGTTCAAAATGAAAGCTATACGTTTGTATGGAAAAGTCTAGGTAGCTACTAGTATAGTAGGTATATTAGTATTTAGAAAAATTGCGGGTTACGTCTTCCGTAATGTGCAGCACGTGCAGGACCGAGTTGGTTGGTATGCACTGAGAGTAGGCCTATTCCCAGCAGTGGGATATAGAAAGCTGCCGGTGATGATGATGATTAATGTTCTTTAAGGAATGATATTACATATATACACGAAGTCCAGTGCTGCCCCCATTCCAAATAAGTAATTTGTAAGGAAACGGAGATATCATTTAAGGCCATACCTGAATTTTTCGGGGTCCAGTGCTGCCCCCATTTAAAATAAATCATTTCAAAGAAAACAGAGACATTATTTAAAATTTCGCTAATACCATGAGAACGTTAAGCTTTACTACGCACATTTGCCAAAAGTGGCCGTTTTTCGCAAATGTGCGTAGTAAAGCTTAACGTTCTCATTATAAACTGTAAACAGTAGTTCATAAAATACTTTGAAAGGTTATCTAGGATTTGATAGTAGCAAAATGTTAAATAATGTCTCCGTTTTCTTTGAAATGATTTATTTCAAATGGGGACAGCACTGGACCCCGGAAAATTTAGATACGGCCTTAAAATTTTAAGCTAGTAAAATCTAGATACCAATTCAAATTATTTTATGAACCACTGTTTACTGTTTAAAGTAAGAACGTTAAGCTTTAGTTTGCGTTTTTGTCAAAACTGGCCGTTTTTCTGTAATACTTAGCAAGATTTTACATTTTTTAGTTCAAGTTTGCATATTCAATGTTTCATAGGCGCTGCCGCGTGCTCTGCCGCGTGCGCTGCCACGTGAGCGTAGTACTGCCGCGTGCCGATTGCCATAGATTTAATACGAGTAGAATTGCAGATTTTTGTTTATTTTTGTATGAAAAAAAAAACAGCATATTAAAAAGAAGTCATAGTTCAAAATGTTACTCCTCATGTATCGAAGTCGCCTTTAAAAGGTTAAGGCCGTACCTGAATTTTCCGGGGTCCAGTGCTGCCCCCATTTAAAATAAATCATTTCAAAGAAAACAGAGACATCATTTAAAATTTTGCAACTATCAAGTCCTAGATAACCCTTCAAAGTATTTTATGAACTACTGTTTACAGTTTAAAGTTAGAATGTTAAGCTTTACTACGCACATTTGCGAAAAACGGCCACTTTTGGCAAATGTGCGTAGTAAAGCTTAACGTTCTCATTATAAACTGTACACAGTAGTTCATAAAATACTTTGAAGGGTTATCTAGGACTTGATAGTTGCAAAATTTTAAATGATGTCTCTGTTTTCTTTAAAATGATTTATTGTAAATGGGGGCAGCACTGGACTCCGGAAAATTTAGGTACGGCCTTAAGCGTTAGATACCACGCTACACCACGCCACTCGCTGAGTTCGAGAGAGTAAGCTATATGCGCTAAATCTATAGAAAAATAGTGTGACCAAGGCATCGAATGGTAATTATTACTAATCCCTGGGACATTTTTCCGAGCTTTCAAAATTTGTTTGTTTATAATCTTTATGCAGTTGTATTTAAATAGTAGATAAGAGTAGTAATCTAGTTATTAAATTTAAACCTATAATCCCGTTCTTTAACCCTGTTTCAAAATAAAATGAGAAAATATGTTGAAATCTGGGAAACGGGACATTACTGGTAATGAGATCTTGACTGTTTGATTGCGTATAACTTTGAACTAAAGAAAATCTGTATTTTTTTATTAATTACGAAATAAAAAGGCAGTCCATATAAATCTTTTAAACTCAAAAACATACGTTAAAAGTAAATCTTATATATAAAATTCTCGTGTCACAATGTTCGTTCCCGTACTCTTCCGAAACGGGTTGACCGATTCTCATGAAATTTTGTGAGCATATTGAGTAGGTCTGAGAATCGGCCAAAATCTATTTTTCATACCCCGAATCTACGCGGGCGAAGCCGCGGGCAAAAGCTAGTTTTAATATATTATTCAGCTTCCGCCGCACGATTTGCACGAAATCAAAGAATGACCCACCAGTGACTCTGTATGTACTTACGACTCTTAGCCGCCGGTTTCACAGCGATCTTGATATGGAACCCTTCCTGCTCGATGGTGTCATCTGAATGGAATTTCAGCCAAGCGTACGGCCCGGTTGTCACTATGGGTTGAGGGAACTTCTGCCCACAAAGCTTCTTGCCGCCCAGTAGAGGGGCGTAGCCTCGGTAGCCATCACGGATCTAAAATCGTAGCAATAAAGATGAAGTCCATGTCATAGACTCATTAGTGATTCAAATATTTCATCATCATCGTCAGTTTTTTTAGTCTCCATTGGAGGGGCAAGACTCTCTGTATTACCAGAGCCACATATTAGCCATAGCAGTCAGAGGATTTGACCTACACTCTCCACGCTGGCCAGACGGGTTGGAGAGGTCTCATTGATGTTTATAAGCTTTGTTTAGCTTGTGTTTCCTAAGTCGCCTTCTACGACATCCACGGGAAGACTTGGAGTAGTCCTATGCTAATGATAATTCAAATATTTAGTAGATCTTTATTCAGAAAATCCTTTCGAGAGTCTATGCCCTCTATACTATATCAGCAGATACAGGTACACTATCAGCATTATTCCTTAGTGCTTGATACGACATGACCCCTGCTCTTTCTTTCAGTTAGTCTACATCGCTCTTTTTTGGTCTTATTAGACCTCTACTATCTTTTATCTTTCTTAACTCATTACCGGCAAAACTCAGTTTTGCTAGTAGCATGAATGGGCCGGCTCGTACGGGGAAGTACCATACTCTCACAGAAAATCGACGTCTGAGTAGTAGCTTCACCGCTTCTATGCTTCGTTCGGTGAGTGAGAGAGCCCATCCCCCCCTCCCCCTCCCCCTTCCCCCTGAAAGGCCGGTAACGCTTTTGCTACACCCCTGGTGTTGCAGTTGTCCATGGGCAGCTATGATCACTTACCATCAGGTGACCCGCTTGTTCGTTTGCCGTCCTATGACATAAAAAAAATATATTTTCTATTCAAAATTTATAGGTACTTACTTCTAAATAATCATATCCACATTCTGGATGAGATTCTATAGAAAATACATCTACGAATGTCAGTTCTAGTATAGATCCCTCTGTACCTGAAAATACAATAATAGAAGTTCTTCACGTCAACCCACGATGCAATTAAGGTGAAGAGGTAAGCAAATGACCTTGAAGTGTAAAATAAATTGTTAACTCGTAAATATGGTGATAATTTCCATATTGCTCTTCGTCATGCACTAGATATCCTTTTAAATTATTTTATGAACTGCCGTTGAAACTATTATTGGTGATCCGTCTAGCTTTAAAACTTGCCGTGGTCACTTTTGGCGGAGGCAAGTTTTAAAGCTAGACGGACTGATGTAAATACTTTCAACGGTGGTTCATAAAATAATTTAAAGTGCTATCTAGTCAATGACGAAGAGCAATATGGAAATATGTATATATATCACCATATTTACAAGTTAACAATTTATTTCACACTTCAAGGCCATTTGACGACCTCCGTGGTGTAATGGTCAACACGCTAGTCCGCCAATCCGGAGGTTCTGGGTTCGATCCCCAGCCAGGTCAATTTGGAAAATGGCCTTTTTCAAATTTTCCTGGGTCTTGGGTGTTTATTTATATATGTATTTATTATAAAATATAGTATCGTTGAGTTAGTATCCCATAACACAAGTTTAAAACTTACTTTGGGGCTAGCTCAATCAGTGTGATTTGTCCTTATATATTTATTTATTTATTTATTTATTTGCTTATCCCTTCACCTTAAACTCCTACGCTTATAGAAATAACACTATTGTTATTTTGAGTATGTCTGGTTGAGTATTGAGTGAATAGTTGCAGATATGAAGCCAAAATAAATTCTATAAAGTGATGGAATTTAAGGGCATACTTGAATTTTCCGGGGTCCAGTGCTGCCCCCATTTAAAATAAATAATTTTAAATAAAACGGAGACATCATTTAAAATTTTGCTACTACCAAATCCTAGATAACCCTTCAATCTATTTTGTGAACTACTGTTTACAGTTTATAATGAGAACGTTAAGCTTTACTACGCACATTTGCCAAAAGTAACCGTTTTTCGCAAATGTGCGTAGTAAAGCTTAACGTTCTCACTTTAAACTGTAAACAGTAGTTCATAATATACTTTGAAGGGTTATCTAGGACTTGGTAGTAGCAAAATTTTAAATGATGTCTCCGTTTTATTTAAAATTAATTATTTTAAATGGGGGCAGCACTGGGCCCCGGAAAATTCAGGTACGGCCTTAATGATACTTTCTCGGCTAAAAATAAGGATGTTATACAGTTGCGTCCGAATGGATGAAAATATTTTGATTTTGTGTTAGTATGTGATTCAAGGAAAGTTTTGAGTAGGGGATTCAAATTTTCAGTTTTATGCTGTACCCTCAGGCTCTACCTAAGTATGTCAAAGATTAAATAGCACATATGGGATGAAGTGTATAATAAAAAATCCTACGAATACAAATCGTTACTGTCGGCCACGTGTTGGAGGTCTAAATTTTGTGTCGGACAGTCGTACGGATACAAAGAGTTACTGTCGGCCACGTGTTGGAGGTCTAAATTTTGTGTCGGACAGTCGTACGGATACAAAGAGTTACTGTCGGCCACGTGTTGGAGGTCTAAATTTTGTGTCGGACAGTCGTACGGATACAAAGAGTTACTGTCGGCCAGGTGCCGAAGGTGGAAATGTTAAATCGGTGGATGATTCGCTGGACAAATAAATGTCCAAAAATGGTCCTACAATCAAAAATAGAACACTTACCATTTATAACAGTAACACAATTAATTTCTCTATAATAATTGGAATTATTCGGATCATCAATTGAATGTGGATGCCAGATATCTACTTGATCATGACCAGAGTACTGAAAAAATGTGCAGGGATCTTCTTCACGCTTCATCCTTCTATGCCCATGTCTTTTCAATTCAGTGCCATTAAATATCCGATCTTTCTTATCGAAAGTCACCATGCTGGTCACGAAATTGACTCTGTCTTCTATACTATTGGTTCGTATGATATTTTTGTTAATGCCTGTGTTGTTTCCATCACCTGCTTGTTCCAAGGTGCCAGTTGTGGAACAAACTGGAACAAATAAGTTTAAGGTTATATTCTGCTTATGCTAGTTTTATTTATTTATTTATTAAATCTTTGTTGAACACAAAGGTACAAAATGTGGACGCTAATACATTCTCTACCAGTCAACCTTTAGGAAAAACAGAAAATCAATTTTATTGCGATAGGCGCTACATCAACGTTGACAAATAAAGAAAGAAATTTCCACAAAATTTTCCTTTAAGAGAAGAGTACACTGTCATCTTCTAAATTAGTCTCATTTTATTATCTACATCATCATTAATTGTAGGTATGTATGTATTTGTATTTATTTAATTATTTATATATATATGTATATATATATTATTTGTATGCGTATATATATCTTTATTATGAGTATATATGCATGTATGTGTATTAAGTATGTAATTATTTAATTATTTTACGCCGCAACGAATTATCTCTTTTACCTATGGTTGACTGGGAAGAACGCTTTTAGCGTTAAGTCCGCCAATTGTAAGACAATTTCATTGTTAAGCAATAAAGTTTAAAAAAAGAAAAAAAAAAGATCCTATACATACTTACATACATAAATGTAATTTTCTCTAATGACTGCAAATATTAAGTTTGGTTAAACCTCAATACCGATGTGAACTAACAAAATAGATTTAGTTCATAAGGTAGATTATTGGAGAATGGAAAAGATCAGTTGGACGGAAAGGAAAACCAATGAGGAAGTATTAGAACTAGTAGGAGAGGAAAGAAGACTGCTGGGCGAAATAGAAAATAGGAGAGGGAAAATGATTGGTCACTTAATACGACATGACTCCTTATTTAAAAACATACTAGAAGGAAAGATAAAAGGTTCTACCTTTTATCTTCCAGGTCCAGGTGACGACCAAGAAAGAGCTATATAGAAAAATTTAAAGAAAAAGCAGGGGTTATGTCGTATCAAGCACTAAAAAGTAAGGCAGAGAACCGAGAAGTTTGGCGCATACTCCACCGACAAGAGCCACTAAGCTCTTAAATAAGAAAAAGAAGAAGGTAGATTATTAAAAAATATTGTATACGATTTTTTTCTTTTTTCTGATAAGCAAATAATTACAAAGACACAGCTCATTTAAATTCCACATGACGTCACGATCAAGTACAATTTTCACTTAACAGTGACGTCAATCACACCCACTCCAAAACGTCGACGAGCTGTATCTTTGTGAATTTTCACTACTTTGATAAATAGAAAAACGGATGGACTAAATAAAATATATTTTTTTGGAACCAGTCCACACCCCTATTGCCATAGACCTAGTTATGTTTACTGTGTTAAAAGACCACCATAGCTAATGACAAATAATACGATGACAGTCATCCTGACAAGATCAAAAGAGGTAGCGATCAAATTGACATGCCGCAAGACTTGGTACAAGACATATCTGCCCTTGTTGGCGCGGCACGATCAAAATTGGATCTTTTAACTTACGTAAACTGTTAATTTATAAATTATCTCACCTTGGAGAAATTGTATTAAGCTTCATTATCATTACATATTATCACGTTTACTCGTAGTAGGTACAAATACAACTCTTTTAAAGTCACACAAAAACATTTCATTTCTTCTTTCATACATATTTTGACTGTGAAAACCAATTATAACCCTACATATATGCAATTTCTTTAAAGTTACAAATTTTTACCGAAATCTGACATGTCGTTTCAAAATAAAACGTAGACTACGTTTGTATGGAAAAGTCTAGGGTAAGGAGATTCTTAAGTCTTAAGTGAAGTTCTAAGTTTTTTTGGCCAACTTTTGGTTCTATTAGACCAGTTCTATGACATCTTTGTATTGCAATATCATCCAATTTAATTGAGTGTGAATAGATCATCACATCGCCTATTACCATGATCTATGTGAGAAGGGAAGCAACTGATACGTTCTACCCTTTTACTTTTGGCGAGAAAATGAGTAGTCCAGTGGTGTGGAGGCAGGCTTGTATTTCTTGGTAGCAGTTTGTACAGGAGAGAGGCAATCATGCGAAAGAGGTCTCATTTCGTTCTTATATAGTAAGCGGGAAAGCGCCATCTGTTCGAACTTGGGTGAACTGTCAATGACTTACTAAATTAGCAGAGTGTTTTATGTGCTCTGTAGTGCTGTGCTTATCGAGGGTTATTAACAGTGTCATGTGGTGACGAACAGATTTGTAAAAAGCGACTTTTACAATTTTAACATCTTTCTACCAGTCCAGCATGGAAAGAATTATGATAAAACTTACCAGCCAGAGCAAGCAGCAGCAGTACCGGCGCTGTCATTGAGCTGCCGGGCGGGCTGTGTTGCCCTCATCGACGTAGAAATCATCAAACTCCTCACTGACACATTACACTAGCACTACACTATACAAAGATTCTTGAATACTCGCAGTCCAATATATCTGTAGAGAAAAAGAAAATCTTTTGGTTAAAACTGACGTGAGGCACGAAAGAAAAAAAAAAGAAAAAAAGATAGTAAGAGTAACATACATAACGGAATCTCCTAACGTCCCGCGCAATATGCTTTCCCGTTCCCCGTGCCCACACCCCATTCTCGCCTTTTCGACGGGCGAGAGCGGGAGAACACACACAGCACTGCACGGCGGCACGCGGCGTCATAAGAACGGGGGAGAGGTGTAGGGACGGGGAATGGGGACGCATATTGTGCGACCTTAGGAGATTCCGTTCTGTATGTTACTCTTCCTTTGTGCTAGGTGTTTCTTTACGTGATCAAATCAGAAATGAGGAGATACGTAAAAGAACTAAGGTCACAGACATAGCCCAGCGGATTAGCTCATTGAAGTGGCAGTAGGTGGGGCACATAGCGCGAAAAACCGATGGCCGATGGGGCAGAAAGGTTCTCGAATGGCGGCCACGTGCCGGCAGGCGCAGCGTAGGACACCCACCTGCTAGGTGGTGAGACAACCTGAGCAAGGTTGCAGGAAAACGCTGGATGCAGGCTGCTTCCGATCGGTCGTTTTGTAAATCCTTGGGGGAGGCACGGGCCTCTCCCAAGTCCACTGCTGGACTTAGGTCCAGCAGTGGACTTCCTGTGGCTGATATGATGATGATGATGATGTTAGTCTTACTGTATTCTATCCTGTGACACACACACACACACACACACACACACACACACACACACACACACACACACACACATTATCACGTCTTTATCCCTAACGGGGTAGACAGAGCCTAGGGCGGTAAAGCCCAGGCCACTTTTAGCGTAATGGTGGGCATGAAGGTGGAAAAGGGAAATCATAATAGTGATGGGTTGCTAATTGCTAACCGCATCGCCTATTCATATGATTCAGATTCTCGCCCATTCCCTCAATCGGCTTTTACGATCTGCACGGGAAGAGAAGCAGCTGGTACATTCTATGTTTTTTCTTTTCTCCCAAACCAGCAAAGAAGAACAGACATAACTAATATGCGATAAACTGAGGAAGGCCTCCGGATGAGGTCGGATAACAGTCGGCCATTATCTGATTTTTACAGAGGGCTTGGAATCCCCTTAAAATCTGGTAACGTTAATTCTGTCAAACGGCGTTAACGTTATAAGCAAAGATAACGTTATGCTGGGTAACGGTATTTTTCCCACTATTTACCGATAAATCAGATAACGTTGCCAATGATATTAACGGTAAAAGGTATTGTTAACACTGTTTCTTTTCGATATTTGACTAAATAAATTGATGAGAATTTGTCTAGTAGGCTACTAGAGCTATTTATATAATATTTTACGAGTATTGAAAAAAGGATCGTTACTATATCGTTAATTGATAACGTTATAAACTGTATTATCGATACCCCTTATAACGTTACCACACTACCCGTATGAAAATAACGTTATGTAACGTTACTTTTAGTGTGAATTTGGTATCGTTAACAAGCCCTGTTTTTACGTGAGTTACCTTATCGCATATCATTAAAAAGAAAATTATTTGTTTTTGGCTACAATACAACTAAAATAAAAGAGTAACTATCGACTACGAACAATATCTAAATTAAAAATATACCACACTTCTAAATAGTGAGTAGTAATCCGTATCATCATAGTCGTCATCATCAGGAGTGCTATTTTTCATTTAGCTCATTCATTTTAGGACTCAGCGAAACACAAAGCGTGTAGTTTTCCAACTCACCACTCGCGTTCCGACGCTTTGCATCGTATTTTTAAATCCGTCGTGTGAGCGATAAGTAATATTGTGTTACGCAGAAAATATCATAATTTGGTCAACGGTTTTCTAAACATTTCCACAGAAATTAAAAAAGTAGCGTGAAACGGAACGATTCTCCATGGAACGTTTCTTTAACATTTGTACGCTACAAAATGTTAAAATTACGAGTGGTTCAGACCACTCGTTGCAATCCTTCGCATACGATCAATTAAAAAATGTGCCCGTTTGGAAACACTCGCGCAAATCATTCGTAATGCGAGTCCCTGAATGAAAAATAGCACTCCAGGTCTTTTTAGTCTCCACTGCAGGAGCACGACCCTCTCTGTATTACAAGAGCCATATATTAGCCAGAGCAGTCACAGGATTTGGCCTACACTCTCTACGCTGGCCAAACGGGTTGGAGAGGTCTCACTGAGATTTATAAGCTTTAGTTTTTAGTTTAACTTGTGTTTCCTAAGTCGCCTTCTATGACATCCACGGGAAGAATTGGAGTGGTCCTATTCTACTCTGCCGGAAACATGCGTAAGGACATAATATTACATGACGAAGAAATTCGTCAGGGTGATTCGAAGTCACGTTAACACAACACAATTGAAAGTGCACTTACAGTACACATGTGTGGGGCGTGAGTTCGAATTTCAATCGTGGCGAATTTTTCAACTAATTAAAAATGTCAGTCTTTAATTCAACATCAACTTAGGTAGAAATGGTTTTTGATGCAAAAACGAAGGTTAATCCTTACCTACGTACGTCAATAACCTTCAACAACAGTTTATAAAATTATGAGTAATATTATAGAATATTTACAAAAATTTTATGAGCACTTTAGCCTTTATTTTATTGTGAAAATGATTTAACTTTTTTAAACGAACATTGTCATGTCAGAATTTTCTAGCTTTTCTAAGTAACAAATTAAAAAGAAAGAAAAAGTACAGTAGTGTTTGTGCATTTCCGTATCATCAACATCATCTGGGTTTATTCCTGGTTACATCCTTAGCGGTAACGCTTAACAGCCGGGGTCCGCTACCTAACCTAGGTGATTTGACGAGGTGACTGGTTTTCACACAGAGTGACTGCCGTCTGTCCTCCGCAACCCAAAGGGTAAACCAGAAACAATCGTTTAAACAAACGCTAGATGGCATTTGGGACCCCCTGCTTTACCTGCTTTTCGGAGTACGGAATCATCTTTCTTTTCAGATAATCAGGTGTTTAAAGCCTGTAATATCCTAACCAGACTGGAAACAAAGTATGCTTCCCTGTGGGATTCGAATCCACGACCTCCAGATCACAAGGCAAACGCCTTGACCACTAGATCACGGAGGCAGTCAGTCCAGTTTGTGTATTTTTGTATATACAATATATATACTAGTCAATGGTTTGTGTTTTGGTACAAACATCTGGATGCCGGTAAGACCGCCCGCCCATGACCCATTTCAATGTGTATCCCCCCACTACTGGTTAGTTATTTTTGTTCTAAGGACAGTCTAGTGATTGTACGAAACTGTGAAACTCTACGGTAATTATGACATAAATAGAATAGAGTTATTTTTTAGTTAAAAAGTTTCGCTATGCGCTGAGCTTTTTGCAGAATTAAATGTTATTTTCCGTTTTTATTTAAATTTACTTAAGTCACGTATTTAATTTTATTTATCTACTTAATTAGGTACCTATGTAACGTGTTATTCTTTATTTTACTGCAATCAGTGTAACAAAATCTATTTAGTTTAAATTTTCGTTTCTGGTTTCAGGCAAAAAATAGGTTCTCACAGATACAAAATATTCCTTGTTTACCGCAGGGACGCGTATTTGGTTCAATATAGTTATGTATGTCCACACACATAATTATATAATTTGAATTGTTTTAGTTTTATTTAAGTATAGTACTAAAATTTTATTTGATAATATTGTATAATTTCTGTCAATCTTAATATTATTAAGTTACTAAATGGACAAAAGATTGGAGAATCCTGCCACAGGCATATAAATGCTTATTAGGATTCTCCGACACTGTATGTAACACAACTTAATACTACAAATAAATATTTTTCATTTTCATTTTTCATGCCTTTGGCAACCTCGGTTTTGAGATGCATATCATACTTGGCAATGTCAAGTTGTCAAGCCGAAATTTCTTATTATATCTATTTAAAATTTAAAAAAAAATACTCAAATTCAAAATAAGTACATTAAATATTATTCCATATATCCTCGTTCACTTTGTAGGTTTTTTTTGCTTGATTCAATTATTGAAATCAAATCATTTACATAAACTTAGCTTAGGTTAGAAGCGCAAGTGCAAAAGCGGAAACAAACTGCACTGCAACATTTTCTACGACGACATCAACTGTTTAAAAAGCAAGTACATGAACTGCAAAGACTTACCTAAATAAAATAAAAAACAGCTTTTTCTGTTAATCCTCTAAGATCTCTTATTGAACTAGCAATGTTAAATACCAGTCCCTGACCGATTTACAAGTACGAATAACCTTAGATAAGGTTATTTTTATTTTCATTAAACTCTGGAAACTAATAAAACACTTTCAACTAAAAACTTTTTCGAATAACACAAACCACTCTCTTGCTGAATTAAAAAAGTTGAAAATTATTTTTATTTCCTAATTAGTTTTAAATTTCGAACACACGTGTTTTGTTTTTAAATCAAGAGCGAACATCTTATGCCGGCTAGACGTCTGACGCGCACACTGAAGTTTTTGAATTCTGCTAAAAATGTGAATATTTTCAGCGACAGACACGTTCAGAGATATATGTTTGTCTCTTTCTCTCGCCTTGAGGAAATATCTGAAATTCTGAGTGCATTAGCAATGGGTACTTAACTGGAGTATTGTAAAATAGGTTAATTTTGTTATTTTTGCCATTAGGGTTTGGAAGCAAGAAAAACAGACCGTAAATATAATATACCAGCTGCTCCTGCGCAGATCGTAGAAGTCGATGAAGAGAGGGGTGTTTGGGAATTCTTTTAAATAACCTAGCTACCTGCCATAATTCAGATTACTTTTCTCCAAAAGTACACGTTTTATGCTAATTAAATGGTTAACTTAAAGGTAAATGGCCACAGAGATAAAGCAAAACCGAGAAAGACGTGGGGGGAATGTGTGAAACGGGACATGATGGTGAGGGGGGTTAGTACAGATATTGTAAATGATAGGAAATGATGGAGGGAGTTGACATACAGAGCCGACCCAGAATAAGAAGGCTATGAAGATGATGATGATGTAAGTATGTTGTCAGAAATACGCGTTGGCCATTTTGTTATATTTAAACGTTGTGGGATAAATTAATTTAAGTGTGAGAAAATAGATGTTAGTAAAGAAATATTCGAGTAAAAATAGAATGTTTCCACGCAGTTTCCACATTTATAACATAACTATCTATTTGAAGCTGTGCTGCATGAGCAATAGCGGCGTTAGGCTAGGGCGCGGTTGGGCGACCGTCCAGGGCGCCAGATACAAAGGGGCGACAGGGGGCGTTTGTGGGCAAGGGGGGGGGTCACAGGTAATAATAAATATATAAATAGTTGTTGGAAAAACTACATCCTTGGTCTTCCCCTTCCTCGTCTGCCTTTTATTGTCATGTCTTATTAGATGTCCAATCATCTTCCCTCTTCTATTTTCAATAGTTTTTGAAATATTTCTTCTCTCTCCCACTCTTTCTAGCATCTTCTCATTGCTTATTCTATCCATCCAGCTTATTTTCTCCATTCTCCTCCAGCAAGTACTGTTATACTAACTAAAAGTTTTATTTGATTTAATTCAAAATGGCAAAATAATATTAAAAGTGCTTAGTCCTTTGAATCTCTATACAAATTGAGCTGTCAGCCGAACTGGTTTCAATTATAACGGACTTAAAACATCGAATCACAAAATCAAGCAGTGAATAAACCAATAAATAAAGCCATTGTTTATTATTGCTCATATTCTATTTTGACTCTTTGGTATTTATACAATATGCGGCCGTTCTCTTTATGAATCGAATAACGAATGAAAGTGTGTTCAAACCGTTCTCAAGTGAATGAATGATTACTTGATTAGTAAATGGGAACAAATTTTTTGAGCTGTTATTAAAATATTCGAGATGTTATTATGATCAGTTGGAAAATATATTGAGCAGTTATTTAATTTAATGGCGGTTGATTAATTAAGTAATAAAAAATCAATTAGTCGGTTATTTTATCATATTACTAGTTCTATTCATTTTACTAGGTTAGGAAAAACCTATAGGTTAAGTTAGGTTAGAACTGCGACCAACAAAACGAGTGCTAGGTCGGTTTTATCCATTTTACTAGGTTAGGGAAAAAAATTGAACCGCTCCTTCAATTTTTTTACCGCCCATTTAATTATTTTCCTGCTCAATTATATATTCACTGATCCAGTTCATTATTTTTTATTACTTATATTTGTTTACTTTACTGCTTAGTTTTAACTGCTGAACTAGTTATTAAACATGCCATTTATAATTTTTAACTTACCAAAACTGCTATTTACAACTGCCTCTTTAAATCAGTGCCTTAGTAAATTAGCCACTGCCAGTTAAATAAGAGACTTAATCCGCTAGTTTCCGTAGTTTTAGTCAAATCGGATACTTTTTACTTAACGTCAAAACAAACATTTCCTATCGGATTTGTATGAAATATCGGACTCAGACGTCATAGTTCCTTGTAGTCAAATAGCGCTCTTAATATCCGTTTTTTCTGCATTTGTGTGGTTTTGTTTTTTTCTGCAAGTGGATGTGATCAATGAGAAGTGACATTATTTTGTGATGTTTTATTCTCTTGACAGTACCAAATAATTTATTTTAGACCCAGGAAACTACCCAATTGCGCATTCTGTTGATAGGCCCCGGTCTGAAACCGAATTGGGCATCATGTAATTTTTATTAACATTTAATAATAATTTTTATAGAGCATTACAATGCTCGGAAATATCTAAATAAAAAATATGTGATGAAAAATTTCGCCGCGAGTGAGATTCGAACTCACGCCCTTCACATCTGTACTGTGAGTGCACTTCGAATTGTGCTACCGTGACTTTGAATCACCCTGACTAATTTCCTCATCACAATTACTTACGCATTTGAAGCATGCGTCTTTCTTCATTACTACCCACTATCTGTGTGTGTTTATCTATATATTTATTTATCATAAAAATAGTATCGTTGAGTTAGTATCCCATAACACAAGTTTAAAAAACTTACTGGCTTGCTTAATCAGTGTGATTTGTTCTTATAAAAAAAAAACAAAAGAAGTAATAAAAAAAAAACAAATCTATAATTATGGATATTAAATTCATATTAGATGAATTGAAAGTCGATTAAAGTAAAGAAGGCTTTATAGGTACATGTTACACATAAAAAAAATAGTTTACGTAGATGCCTCCTTCCATTCATGTAATAACCTCGCAAATCCCTAAATAATCCCTTTATGAAAGTTTTCTCATTTGGCACACTCAAAGTGTCGGAACGACGTCGAAACAGTGTCAAAACTATCAAATTGGAGCGCACTTTTATGAACCATAAAACTGTTTCTAATTTAAACGGGATAAAAGAACAAACCATAAAAGAACAAAAATGTTAGATAAACTGCAAAAGGTCACGCCGGGAAAAAAATCATCACTAATAGATAAAAATAATCAAAATAATGGAGCAGTATTCTATATAGTTACTTTTATATATTAAATTTTGTTAAAAATAATAAAAACTTTGCAATCGAGATACATACCTACTGCCTATATCGTTTATAGTTACCTGTATCATTTGTACTAGCCGTGTGGTTCCCGGTAGAGTAGAATAGGACCAGTCCAAGTCTTCCCGTGGATGTCGTAGAAGGTGACTTAGGAAACGTAAGCTAAACAAATCAATGAGACATCTCCAACCCGTCTGGCCAGCGTGGAGAGTGTAGGCCAAATCCTCTTCTCTGGTAGTAGGTACAGAGAGCTTAGCAAAGCCATTTCACTGAAATGGCTTTGTTAAGCCAGGGGAAAGGGAAAAGAGTCGGTTATTGCATGGTTATAAAAGCTCGCGAGGTCTATTCTCACAGAACCACTACTTAGTCATATTTTTTTCATTTAGACGTTTAATATCACAAACGGAAAATGCATCGAAATAATAATTCTCTAGAATCGTAAATAATCCCGAAAAATCATTCCACGCGATATGTACCGTGGCGTGCGGGGCTTAAAATATGAACAGCGTGGCGCGACAGTTCAGACAGACAATATTGCTGTGTTTTTGCGATAATCCATTCATTAAAAATGCCGTCATGAGCCGTGAAGTGGTGTAGAAGCCATACAGACATAAAAATTAGTTATTTAAAAAAAGTAACACGTAAACAAGGTTATTTATTTTAGCGTAGCGTACTTCATTAGGTACCACCCGCGCGCTGTTCCGCTCGTTGCGTTGACTGCCCCACCCGACGACCGACGACGACCTTGTCGCGACAAATCGCATGCATCTTTGTCTATGTGTGCATTCGAGTGTTGCGTTGTAATTACTGTTCGTTTGTTTGCGTAAATGGAATCAGAATCGAAGCGGTGAATGTAGTAGCGTTAGATCTCTAGATAATTATACCTCGATGGGAAAATGCCAACTCTACGTAAAATTCCAAATACATCACCATTTCCGTGAAATACAATTTTCCGCAAACGTTATTTAGGTTTGCGACTATTCAACACTGTCAAAGACGCGTATATACAGTACGCGATAAGAAACGACACTTAAGCATGTGTGCACGTAAAATCACTTGCGGCTATGTGTGGGTAGCTGGATGTGCGCGGGGGCCTTGAGAGGCGCGCGGGGTGTGGAACGCTCCATTGCCGACTGCATTGGCCGAGGGCTGGCACCTAGTTCGCGTCTCTCTCACGCACCGCACGATATACCATTTCGGTTCGGTATCAACCCTAGCGTTACGTTCTCCGGCTCAAGGTCACCGGCGTTTGAACTCTTACGTACAGGGAGTGTCGACGCTGTGACACTGTCTCAGTAGCAACTCGTCTAAAACACTCGCGGTCTAAATTCCGGCTGTCATAATCAGATTGCAATTTTGGCATTGCCTATAAACAGCTTGAAAAATCTGATAACGTACATTCGAAAAAAGAAAATATCATACCACAAGCAGGAATACTACGGGGAAGTACCAAACAAATAACTACAAAATACAATAAAAAAGTATCATAAGAAAAGAAAATACTGTCGCTTCCAATTTTCATAAACAAAACTGTCCAAACGATTTCCATACAAATTCTATATTCAGAAGGGAACTGGATGCTTAATCTTGTATTTTATTGCCATAGGCATATATTATGAAGGAAACGAGTTGATAATAAAGTTCATTATTCAGAAGCAATAAAACAATTTTACAGTGGAAATCGCAGTTTTTCGGGGTTTGTATTACGTGTGTAGGGTGTGTATTGTTACAGCTAAGGCTGGTTTTGATAAATAAGTATTAATCAATTTCCCAAAAAGACATACGAAAAAATTTATTAGCCAGGGGCGCAAAATTTAACGAGTTTTTTTGTGTACTGCTATAGCTTATTTCTTAGGTAGTAGCTAATTTTTATATTGTAGATCTGTCAAAATATACGCATTAGAAAAATATCTTTTTGTAGAGATATACCTATAGGTATGAAATTCTCTTCATAAGTCCTTATAAGGACTTATGAAGATTATTATGATTATGAAAATTCTCTTCATAAGTCCTTATAAGGACTTATGAAGAGAATACTAATCACGTCTTTACGGAGCCAACATGGCCACTTTTCTTTCTTCACTTTTAGCACATTTTCATTTTAAATTCATCGATTTTTGATTTTTCATGAAAATTATTAAAAAATTCTAAAATATGCATTTCATCAATAAAAATAAATCTCGATGTACTAGGAAAAAAAAACAAAGCTGTATTTTAATTTAATATACCTACATATTAAAAAAAAACATAATTATTTGAAGGGAAAAAAAAACGCAGGCCTCTAACCGAAAAACAGCCACTTTTGGCAAAAATGCAAACTAAAGCTTAACCACAGAATACAGTAAGAGTAAAGCTTAACGTTCTCACTTTAAACTGTAAACAGTGGTTCATAAAATAGTTTGAAGGGTTATCTAGGTTTTACTAGCTTAAAATTTTAAATGATATCTCCGTTTTTCGTACAAATAATTTATTTCAAATGGGGGCTGCACTGGACTCCGTGTATCGTCCTAATACCACTAGCGGATCTAAAACACCTCGTATGGAAAATGCAAAAAACTATAAATTACTTATGATATATGTTAACAAATAACATACTTAAATAGTTTATATATATTTTTGCATTTGCAAAGAAAAACATTTTTCTTTGTCTTGTGTGTGATAAGGAAGTCACTATTAATTAATTCCTTTTTAAAATTTTGCTTTGTTTTTCGTGTACGAGTATGTAAGTGGCCAACACTGGTGTCAGATTTTTCAAACTGCCTAAAGGCATCTGAATCTGACATAGCTTGACGACTGCCATACAATGACAGCCGGGACCAACGGCTTTTACGTGCCTTCCGAAGCACGAAGGAGCTCGAGAAATTTTTGTACCACTTGTGGTCACCCATTCAAGTACGAAAAAAGGCCGGGGGTGCTTCACTTGTGAAAACGCTAGCAATGCGTACTCTCCCGCACCGGGCCACCAGAAAAATTTTGCACTGACTTTTTATTAACTAGCAACATTTTTGGAGCAAGTTCAGTCCATGATGCTGAACTACTTTCTATAAAAAAAGTTATTAAAAATTGATGAAATTTTTTCGTCCTCCCATACAAATCAGCACTCAGCCAAACGATTTTGTACGGAAGGACGAAAATAGTTTTAAATTTTTTTTAGAAAGTAATTCAGCATCATGGACTGAACTTGCTCCAAATATGTTGCTAGTTAATAAAAAGTCACCTGTGTAATGGACACAAATTTAAAGTGTTTGAATAAGGTGTCTTTGACTAGAATGTTATCTTAGGCTAGTTTCAGAGTGACGCCGGCGAAACGCGCCGTTGTTGGCCGGCGCGTTTCAACAGCGCGCGCTTGGCCGGCGCGGCGGACCGCTGTGAAACGAGATTTTGTATCGCGCGTTTCGTTGCAATTTAGTCAAGTGCAAAATTCAATTTAATCGCTTCTTCTTGGCTTCCACATTATTCACTCAAATTAAATGTAATGAGTGAATTGTGTGGTGAGTGAATTTCCACATAATTCAGTACAGTTGTGTATAGTTGTCGTCATGGGCACAAACATAATATGATAATAACAGGATAAGCTATTTATTTTTTATGGAAAAGATTGCAACAGTGACGTAGCAGAAGACTGCAAATTGGTCCTTTTAATGCCACAAGTTATTGACAGGCGCCTTTGTAACATCGTTCTCCGATTTACGAGAAGATAGTTAGGTACAGGTTTTATAATTATTTTCGCCTTTCGTCAAGATCTTTTGACGAATTACTATACAAATTGGAAAGTACTTTACTGCGATCTAGTGTGATGTGAATCGTATCCCCATATCACCAGCCGAAAAAAATCTCACAAACATCTCAGCCGAACTTGGTCGATCAGTATCGATGAAATCATTACATCATTACACATTACCCGACTACGGCTAAGCCCACGGAAAAGTAATGATTTTATCAGTCTATGTACATATGTATGTGAATGTGTGTTCCACTCCAATCATCGACATATAATTCTCTACGAGTAGATACCTAACGCTCATACATTCACCGCTTCGAATCTGATTCCATTTACGCAAACAAACGAACAGTAATTACAACGAAACACTCGAACGCACACATAGACAAAGATGCATGCGATTGGTCGCAACAAGGTCACGTACGCGTCATGTCGGTCAAGCAGCTAGCTCCCCGAAGCCGGCTGCTCAACCGACACGGCCGCGGTCAACGCCACGAGCGGTGAGGTACAATATTTAAATGTTTATTTACTTACATATGAAAGGTGAGTCCTGTGTTTTTCATGTCTGTATAGCTTTTACACCACTTCACGGCACATGACGGCATTTTTAATGAATCGATTATCGCAAACACACAGCAATATCCTCAAAGGAAACTTCTTGCGATGCAACCGCACGACTCGAGTGTCACGGCGAACTGTCGCGCCGCGCTGTTCATATTTTAAGCCCCGCCCGCCGCGGTACATATCGCGTGGAATGATTTTTCGGGAATATTTACGATTCTAGAGAATTATTGTTCGTAGACTCCACCGTAGCATCCGAACTGCCTATCCAGTTTTCACAAATGAGATGTCAATCGATCCGTCATTATCGTTCGGGTGACATAGGCTACATTTTGTATGTATAAAATAAATATGATGAATGTTACATAAAAAAACGGTAGTCCCAAAAAATTTTTTTTTTTGCTTCGATAAATGAGTGTGATATCAAATGAAAGATCTAAATAAGTAAATTTCAAACATGTAAACATTGTTAGCTGTAAATAGCTGCAGAGTTTGCATTAACTGGATAATTTAAACTTTTCAGTAAGAATTTTCTCGTAGTCGGGTATTAGCACAGAATACAGTAAGAGTAAACAGAACGGAATCTCCTAAAGTACGCGCAATATGCGTCCCCGTTCCCCGCACCCGCACCTCTCCCCCGGTTCTTGTGAGCCAACGTGAGTCATCGAGGCGAAAACGAAGGAGAGGTGCGGGGACGGGGAACGGGGACGCATATTGCGCGTACCTTAGGAGATTCCAGCCTGTGGGATTAGTTTTATCAACGTATATCTTGTTTTAACTGTACTTGACTGTACGCAACAGCGCGTCTGGCCGGCGTTACTCTGAAACGCTAACTGCCAGCAAAGGAGTTCGGACAGCGTGCGCTTCGGCAGCGCTGTCCAACGGCGCGCGCTTCACGAACTGCGCGTTTAAACGACGTGACTATGAAACGGTGGCTACTGTCTAGTGTGTCTGGACGGCGCTGTTCAAACGCGTGACTCTGAAACCAGCCTTATGTACTTACCATCCTACCACATTGAAAGGTTCTGCAGCAAAATTCAGTTGTCAACTATATAACAATAAAACAGATACGGATAGTAGTATTGCGATTACCTAGTCATAAGCGAGGCGATGAAAAACTAAACAAAGTAAATTATTTTTTAGACATGCGAGGTAATTTTTTATTTTCGACACGAGGTCTTTTAGATCTTCAATCAAGTGATAAGTATTAGCCGCTCCAACTCGTTCGCTCTTCGTTAGTGTCACTCAAACTGACGTCCGTTTCAACGGCCGTGAAACGGTGTGTGTGTCATCGTGCTTATATCTATACTAATATTATAAAGCGGAAGAGTTTGTTTGTTTGTTTGTTTAAACGCGCTAATCTCAGGAACTAATGGTCCGATTTGAAAAATTCTTTTTTTGTTGGGTAGTCCATTTATAGAGGAAGGCTTAGGCTATATAACATTACGTTCCGACAACCACGCGAACGAAGTCGCGGGCACAGCTAGTACCTATATAAGCTTGATGACACACACACCGTTTCACGGCACCAACATAGCAAAATTGACAATTATCAATAATTAAAATATCCAAAGAGCAATAAATGTACCTTATGTAATCCAAACCTAATATAATTATGACTTTGACACAAAATTTTTTTCTGCCTGGCAAAGGAATTTCGTCAATCTCTATACGTAATAAGGTAGTAGCTCATAAAATGTTAACCCTGTCTGTTTCCACTCGTAAAACATTGGAGCGCAAAAATTGCAAAGCGGCTAATGAAAAGTTGAGTTATGTGCAGCGGGTTATGTGCAATAAACGCCGTGATACCTTAATGAGTGAGCCAACTGTGTGTTCCGGAATACGTGACAATTTAACAGATACATATACCTTGTCGTGTGGTTCCCGGCAGAGCAGAATAGGACCACTCCAATGTCGTAGAAGGCGACTTAGGAAACACAAGCTAAACAAAAATAAATCAATACAGGATTATTATTTTTTAATTTTCGTAAACGCGACTAATTTATTTGTTTATAAAAAATCAACGACGCACGAAACGCGTCCAGATCAGTGAGACCTCTCTAACCCGTCTGGCTAGCGTGGAGAGTGTAGGCCAAATCCTCTGACTGCTCTGGCAAATATATGACTTTGATAGAGAGTGTCGTGCTCCTCAAAGACCTGATCAAGATGAACCTCCTAGACTAGACCCACTTTATGAACTACTGTTTACAGTTTAAAGTGAGAACGTGAAGCTTTTCTTAGCATTTTTGCCAAAAGAGGCAGTTTCCTGCATAAATGCTAAAAAAAGCTTAATTTTCACCTGTAAACAGTAGCCCCATAGCACAAAATTCTAAATGATATCTCCGTTTCTTTTTAAATAATTTATTTTAAATGGGGGGCAGCACGTTACTGGACCCCGAAAAGTTCATGTATCCCATTAACAACGATATGACTTGTAAAGATGTAACAGTCGAAATGACAGGGGAAAGAACAAAATGAAAATGACTAACATACCGTGCCGTGGCCGACCCCACGAGTGGGATAAGGAAAGGAAGCAGAAGATATTTTAATAAAAAATCTGCCAGCGGAGAAAGTATCCAAATATTTTTTCTCCCTGTTTATATTAATTATTGCCAGAAAAGCCAATTTGTAAAAATGCAGCCAAATGACGGCCCCAGGCGAAAATGTCACTTGTACTGAGTGAAAACATTTTGAATTCATTACTTGGCGCATTTTAATTTACGCGAGTCCAGGGGACTGTTTGGATTAATGTTGGAGGGATGTCTGTTGAATTGACAGAAAAGGTTGATGGTTCCTAGACAATATATAACTTCTATTATTTTATACTAAGGAGTAGGGACTTAAGGTGGTACTGGAGGCGCGGGCGAACTCCACAGCGAGTTGCCTACCGACGCGCTTCGTCGTGTTGCTATTTCGTCGAGAAAGAGAAAGGGCGCTAAAAAATGTAGCTCCGTCCCGACCCCCGCATATGAGAGCTACACCCCCGCGTACGACAAAGAGAGTGCACTGAACGCCAGCGAAACGGGCCGTTATAGGCCATGAATCGAAAGGTTTTCGTAGTTTTCGTTTATTTCGATAAATACGATACATACCCAAATAAAACTAAATTATTTGGAATTTAGAGTCTTCACTCTAGTCGTATAAGTTTCCATAAGGATCGAAAATATAATTATAAGTGTAATAGGCGTCTAAATATTACTCGATTTCGTCGATAAAAAAGGCAAATTTTAAGTTGCTATAACTTTTTTTTTTGTGTATTATTTTCGAACCAAAACTAATTACAGATCTAGATATTTATCACCTTAATGCTTGTAAAAAATTTGAATACGATGAGTTTTATGGTTTCGAAATTAAAACGAAAGTACGTTTGTATGGGATTTCGTCCCTCCAGTTAACCCTTAATAGATCGTTATCATCTAGAATGCTTTACAAAAGCAACAATCATTTGAATGATTCCAAAACTTGCCACCAGATGTACACAGTATACTATAAAAGCACTATGGAGCCATTTTTACGTTCTGTTTCAACGCGCACCTAGCCATAAGCAAGTCTGGACCAAATAAATAGAGTATCCCGATTCCCTGTCTTTCTCTTGGGACAACTTAGAACAACGTATAAGTCACAGGTCTGTATATACTATTAGATAAAGACAGTCCTTCAATTTGTATGAAAACCTGGCGTAGCAATTTTCAATACAATAGATAATAAGAAATTCACTTACAAACGAAAGGAATCTTCTTTATTCCTTCCTCCAACGTTTTAAGACGAGTTTCTTCGGCTCAAAACGGCAGATTTAGGTATTTAAAAAATTGACATACACGGACTAAAAGTGGCGATTTAGGCGAGTAACTGGATTTCACAGTCATAATATGAACTTGTAAGAGAATATAGTGTACCATATCATATTTGACCACCAGTACTGGTGGAAACTAGTAATATGCCTAGATATATGCAATTTCTTTGAAATTACAATATACTGCCATAATCTGACAAGTCAGTTCAAAATAAAAAAAAATGAAAGATGGTCTACATTTGTATGGGTATAGTCAAGGGTATAACATACAGGGTGTAACAAAATCCAGTCCATGATACTGAACAACTTTCTCCAAGGAACATATATCGAAATATAAGAAATAATTTTTGATTTCTCATACATTTTGACCGAACAGCTGATCCGAGTTTGTATGAAAAGCAAAAAATATTTTTCAAATTTCGATATACAGGGAGTAACAAAATATACTGAAACTATTTTAAGGGTGAATTCAGTCCATGATACTGAACAACTTTCCCCAAGGAACATATATCGAGATATGAAAAATAATTTTTGACCTCCCATACAAGTTGACCGATCAGCTGATCCTAGTTTCTATGGAAAGCAGAAAAGTATTTTCTATATTTCGGTATATGTTCCTTGGGTAAAGTGGTTCAGTATCATGGACTGAATCTAAATATTATCTAAACTATTTTAAGGGCGAATTCAGTCCATGACAACTTTCCCAAAGAAACATATATCGAAATATGAAAAATAATTTTTGGCTTTTCTTACAAACTTGGATCAGCAGATCGGCCAACTTGTATGGGAGGCCTAAAAATAATTTTCATATTTGGATATATGTTTCTTGGGGAAAGTTGTTTAATATTATGGAGTGAATCTACCCTTCAAATTGTTTCAGTATATTTTTTTAGACCCTGTATGTTCCTTGGGAAAAGTTGTTCAGTATCATGGACTGAATTCACCCTTAAATAATTTCAGTATACATATTTTGTTAGGCGTTATATAACAAGTTAAACTACGTCACTTAAAATATGAACTTGAAAGAAAATATAAGGGTATATAAGTTTTCTTTACTGGCGGTCAAATATGATAAACTAGTTTTTGCCCGCGGCTTCGCTCGCGTATCCCACGGGAACATTACTTTCTTCCGAGATGAAAGGTACCCTATGTCCTTCTCAGTACTCCTAACTATGTGTATGCGAATTTTCAAGAAGATTGGTTCAGTAGATAAAGCGTGAAGAGGTAACAAACAAATATACAAACTCACTTTCGCATTTATAATATTAGTTGGGATACACTACATTCTCTTGCAATTTCATATTTTGACTGTGAAAATCAGTTAAATATATACGATTTCTTTGAAATGACATCATTTTGCCAATATCTTACAAGTCGTTTTAAAATAAAAGCTATTTTCGAGCTTGCTATTGACGGTGGAGTTGTGTGGAGATGTCTCTATTCATCTCTTCTCTCTGCCATCCTGGCAGGACCTACGTAAGTAACTTATCTTTAATTTGTTGATAATTTTTGTTTGTGTGTTTTGTCTTTTATCAACAAATTTGTCTTCACGCGTAATTTCGGTCTTATGGCCGCAGGCTATGTACCCTGTCAGGTTTAAAGATGTGACAATGTATCAGTATGCACACAGTGTGTGCGGATCCCTAAAACACGAAATGGAATTATGCAACCGTGTCACACCGCCGTGTTTTCCTCTGTTGTTGAATTTTCCAATTTTTGCGACTTTCAATGGCGATGTTGAATTATTCATAACTTGGACATGAAATAATTATTTTGGTTCGGTGAGCCATTCGTAATATCGACGTGGCCAGTTCGGAATTTGTAAGTTTTCATTATTTACTGTTTTACATTGACTTATACATCGTGTTAATGAAAGAACGCAAAACCTCTCAGATGGTACCCCAGCCCATGAAACTGAACAACTTTTTTTCAACAACTTTCACGAAATCCAAAATAAAATAATCGGATTTTCATACAAATTGACTCGATCAGCTGATCACATTGTATGAAAATTCATTTTTTTTTTAGTTTGGCTGAGGTACCATCTGAGAGGTTTTGCGTTCTTTCATTAACACGATGTATATTACTAGCTTTTTAAAGTGGTTTGTTTGATTATGTAATTTCTTTAAAATACCAATTACTGCCGTAATCTAACACGTCGTTTTAAAATAACAGCTTGACTACATAATGTATGGGATAGTCCAGGGTAAGGGGACTCTTTTACTAGTTAAAGGGCCTCGCCAGAACTGTCTCGCGGCGAGCGAGATCAAAGTTTTATGTGGGCAAGACTCTCGCCCACATAAAACTTTGATCTCGCTACGCCTCTGCAGCTGTAAGTTTGGTATATGGTAATTTCCTTACCAAGCATCATCATAAGTCTTTCTCATTAGTCTCCACTGCACGAGCACGACCCTCTCTATACTACCAGAGCCATACTTAGCCAGAGTAGCCAGAGGATTTGGCCTACACTCTCCACTGGCCAGACGGGTTGGAGAGGTCTCATTGATGTTTATAAGCTTTGTTTAGCTTGTGTTTTCTAAGTCGCGGAAGACGTGGAGTGGTCCTAACTCTGCCGGGAACCACACGGAAATACCTAGCATTACCGTCTGTATATTCCAAATATTTCTATTACTGCGCGCCTATGTAAATGCGTTGAAATTATTTCAAACTAGACCCACAACATAATGTAAAAGAAGTATAGATATGACGCTTTTTAGTGCTAATTGATTTTAGTTGCAAATAAGTAAATAATGGGGCAAGTGCGAGGCGGACTCGTACATGAAGTGTTCCGTACCCCCGTACAATGTTAAAAAAAACATGTTTTTTGTATGACGACCCCCTTTAATTTTAAACTTTTTTTATTTTTAGTATTTGCTGTTAAAGCGGCCATAGTAATACATAATCTGTGAAAATTTTAAGTATCTTGATAATGCCATTATAAAGATCTAGTTAAAAACGCTGAAAAAACACGTTTTTTGTATGGCGACCCCGTTTAATTTTTAACTTTTTTTATTTTCAGTATTTGTTGTTATAGCGGCCAGAGTCGGTGAAAATTTCAAATGTCTAGCTATAACGGTTCAAGAGATAGAGCCCTGTGATATACCATAAGATATACGAATCATTTGTCCAGAGTAATAAGAATGAAATTGGCTTGCAATGGATGTCTAAGTATCTATACGAAAAGGTGCTGAGTTCTGACGTGAGCTAAATTAAGCCATATCGCTAGCCACATTGAGTAGATATTTCTTTGAATTTCTTTGCTGAGTGAGACTTCTGTACGTTAGTATTATATATTCTGTGGTAAGATGTTTATTCACGAAAACTGCATCAACAAACTCTCACACATAAGTACGTACATGAACAGAACAATACTTAAAAATATACATACATGCAACAATTACCAACTTTGAAGATAATATGTATCTATATTCTCGCTACTATTTATTTATTTATTTATTGTAAAAACTAAATACAACAGTTTTCACCAATGACAGTATATAGAAAGAACTTATAGCTAAATGTAATTAAAATATTTTAGTATTGGTACATAGTTGGTACGACGGGTGTCATTACTAATAATGTACAGTAAAAACTTATTACAATATACAAGTTGACTCACTTTCGTCATTCTCGCAATATATTAATAGGTTCCTTACAACCATATTCGCTCCATCAACAAACACATCACACTCAGGTTGCTGATTCAGGAATGTGTTAAGGTCCGTAAGCATGCGACTATGTGCTGTTCTGCCCCTAATCGTTCCTTGCAGCTGGATCTTTTAGCATACAATATTATGCCCATCGAATGGCAAAACAGCCAAATTTTAAGGGTTCCTTAGTCCACAAGGAACGCTTATAGTTTTGTCATGTCCGTCCGTCCGTCCGTCCGTCCGTCTGTCTGTCCGTCCGGGCTCGTACTTCGCCGCTACTGCACCAATTGTCAAGAAAATTGGTGGAGAGATAGATATTGAAGTTCCAAAAGTTGGTTTTCAAAATTATGAAAAAATGTTTTTTTTTCAGCCCCCTCCCATACAACGAAAGTGAATTTAATCGGGTAAATACCTCAAAGTATGTACTTTCAATTAAAACTATAGCGGTCTCGGTATCATAGATAGTTATTTTTAATAAGTTACTAGCTTTTCGGGCGCTGCGCGGGCTGCAAGCAGCCCGCGGTTTTTCGTGCAGCTGTTGAAGTTGGTTGGAATCTTATTTCCAGTTGGGAGAATAGGTAAGGTGCTAAAGTCAGTATAAAAAAATAAAAACGTATACGGGATACGTATCTTGGATCAAATTTTGTTTGCAGTTTTGAGTTCCGCGGGGTGCTTTACCCCAGCATACACAATTTCAGACCCCTTTGATGTTCCAGGAGGACGTAATGAACGAATAAAGTTTAAATTCTAAAATCCAGACGCCATCTTGGATTCCAAAAAAAATGTCAGATTTGGATTCCGCGATTCAAAAAACCCTTGCATACTGAATTTCACTCAAATCGGACGCAGTCGACTATTGGCGGCCATCTTGGAAAATTAAAAAAAAAACGCTCATCGCTTGGTGGGAGTGGCTCGGCCTACGGCCTCGCCACGCAGCTCGGCCTGCGGCCTCGCGGGGGAGCTTAGCCTTCGGCCTTCGGCCTCAGGCTTCGCTTAGTGACTTGGGGGGGGGGGGGGGTTCTGGGGGGGGGGGGGTTCTTGGGGAGGGGAGAGGTCAGGAGGGGCTCGGGCTTTGCCCTCGCCACGCAGCTCGGCCTACGGCCTCGCGAAAGAGGTCTGTTTTTGGCCTTTGGCCTCTGACTTCGCAGACACTTGAGGGGGGGGGGTTCTGGGGGAAGGGGGGAGGTCAAGAGGGGCTCGGGCGTCACCCTCGGAACGCAGCTCGGCCTGCGGCCTCGCTTACACGCAGTACACACTCGGAAATTGTCCTTGTATGGCGGCCATCTTGGATTTTGAAAAAAATTAAAAAACAAATGACAGTCGTCAAATTGCTTACAACCCCCTACATTTTGAAAAAAAAATCACGCCCCTAACCGCAACCGTTTTTGCAGGCCGTACCCCTTCCACATCAAAATCTGATGATCTTCAAAATGTCAGATTTTTCTGGTACTCACTGGAGCACCTTCTACACGACCATACATCAATCATTACTCCACCCACCCGGGAACAGGTCAAACAACTATGTCAATCAGTCAGTGAGTCAGTGGTAATGTAGGTTTATATATTATAACTAGCTTTTCGGGCGCTGCGCGGGCTGCAAGCAGCCCGCGGTTTTTCGTGCAGCTGTTGGAGTTGGTTGGAATCTTATTTCCAGTTGAGAGAATAAGTATGGTGCTAAGTCCGTATAAAAAAAATAAAAACGTATACGGGCCGCCATCTTGGAATCAGATATGGATTGCAGTTTTGAATTTTGCGGGGTGCTTTACCCCAGCATACAAAATTTCAGACCCCTTCGATGTTTCAGTAGGACGTTATGAATGAATAAAGTTTAAATTCTAAAATCCAGACGCCATCTTGGATTCCAAAAAAAATATCAGATTTGGATTCCGCGATTCAAAAAACCCTGGCATACTGAATTTTACTCAAATCGGACGCAGTCGACTATTGGCGGCCATCTTGAAAAATTAAAAAAAAAAAAGCCTATCCCTTGGTGGGAGTGGCTCGGCCTACGGCCTCGCGGTATAGCTCAGCCATCGGCCTTCGGCCTCAGGCTTCGCTTAGTGACTGGGGGGGGGGGGTTCCGGGGGAGGGGGGGGGGGTCAGGAGGGGCTCGGGCTTCGCCCTCGCCACGCAGCTCGGCCTTCGGCCTCGCGGGGAGCTTAGTTTTCGGCCTATGGCCTCTGGCTTCACTTAGTGACTGGGGGGGGGGGGGGTTCTGCGGGAAGGGGGGAGGTCAAGAGGGGCTCGGGCGTCACCCTCGGAACGCAGCTCGGCCTGCGGCCTCGCTTTCGTACACACCCGGAAATTGTCCTTGTATGGCGGCCATCTTGGATTTTGAAAAAAATCAAAAAACAAATGACAGTCGTCAAATTGCTTACAACCCCCTATATTTTGAAAAAAAAATCACACCCCTAACACTAACCCTTTTTGCAGGCTGTACCTCGTCCACATTAAGATCTGATGATCTTCAACATGTCCGATTTTTCTGGTACTCACTGGAGCACCCTCTACTCGACCATACATCAATCATTACCCCACCCACCCGGGAACAGGTCAAACAACTATGTCAATCAGTCAGTGAGTCAGTGGTAATGTAGGTTTATATATTATAACTAGATTTTCGGGCGCTGCGCGGGCTGCAAGCAGCCCGCGGTTTTTCGTGCAGCTGTTGAAGTTGGTTGGAATCTTATTTTCAGAGAGAATAGGTAAGGTGCTAAAGTCAGTGTAAAAAAAATAAAAACGTATACGGGCCGCCATCTTGGAATTAAATTCTGTTTGCAATTTTGAGTTTGGCGGGGCGCTTTACTCCAGCATAAAAAATTTCAGACCCCTTCAATGTTCCAGTATGACGTTTTGAACGAATAAAGATAAAAAAATTAAAATCCAGACGCCATCTTGGATTCCAAAAAAAATGACAGATTTGGATTCCTCGGCGTAAAAGACCTTTAAATTTTGAATTTCAGTCAAATTGTAAGCAGTCGAGTATTGGCGGCCATCTTGGAAAATTTAAAAAAAAACGCTCAGCGCTTGGTGGGAGTGGCTCGGCCTACGGCTTCGCTTAGTGACTTGGGGGGGA
The DNA here is from genome assembly GCA_963576875.1 of Acrobasis repandana. Classification (NCBI taxonomy): domain Eukaryota; kingdom Metazoa; phylum Arthropoda; class Insecta; order Lepidoptera; family Pyralidae; genus Acrobasis; species Acrobasis repandana. The sequence continues at coordinate 11,557,506 of OY756238.1, forward strand.
GGTCAGGAGGGGCTCGGGCTACGCCCTCGCTACGCAGCTCGGCCTTCGGCCTCGCGGGTAGCTTAGTTTTCGGCCTTTGGCCTCAGGCTTCGCAAAGACACTTGAGGGGGGGGGGGGGTTCTGGGGGGACGGGGGAGGTCAGGAGAGGCTCGGGCGTCACCCTTGCCACGCAGCTCGGCCTGCGGCCTCGCGGTACACACCCGGAAATGGTCCTTGTATGGCGGCCATCTTGGATTTTGAAAAAAAACAAAAAACAAATGACAGTCGTCAAATTGCTTACAACCCCCTACATTTTGGAAAAAAAATCACACCCCTAATCCTAACCGTTTTTGCAGGCTGTACCTCGTCCACATTAAGATCTGATGATCTTCAACATGTCCGATTTTTCTGGTACTCACTGGAGCACCCTCTACACGACCATACATCAATCATTACTCCACCCACCCGGGAACAGGTCAAACAACTATGTCAATCAGTGAGTCAGTCAGTGGTAATGTAGGTTTATATATATATAATAAATCGTAAACCGCAATTTACCTTCAGAACTTTTATAAATAAATAAATAATAAATAAATAAATATATAAGGACAAATCACACTGATTGAGCTAGCCCCAAAGTAAGTTTTAAACTTGTGTTATGGGATACTAACTCAACGACACTATATTTTATGATAAATACATATATAGATAAACACCCAAGACCCAGGACAATTTGAAAAAGTTAAAAATTAAAATTTATATTATGTTACTTGCTGCTACGGAACCCGTCATGGGCGAGTCCGACTCGCACTTGGCCGCTTTTATTAACTATGTAAATAGACCACCAAAGAGCAGAAGAGATAGCGATGAAAGTGACATGTGGCAAGTAAAGGCCTGACTTAAATTGCGTCACATGAAATTTGATTTTTCAAATTGTAAACTGTTTTAATTTATTATTAAAATCTAAAACTAATTTATTTTGTAAAGATGGTATCGTACTGCATTACTAATTTATTTTGTTACAGTACCAAGTCCTAATAAATACAAGTACCTACGTCTAAACAATTCATTTCTGATTGAATTTACGCTATATGTATCTTGTACTTTTATATCTATGACAATTACTTACTAGAGGATAAACATTGGAAAATTACTATACTCGTATATCCTACGTATTCTGGACTAAGTTAACCTTTTTGTCTAAACAGGTTATTATAAAAAAATAAAAAAACTCGACTGCGCTTACATTTTCAACAAATAAACGAGCAAGTGCGAGTCGGACTCGTACATGAAGGGTTCTGTACCACCATACAAAGTTTTAAAACGCTAAAAAACACGTTTTTTGTATGACGACCCCCTTTAATTTTTAACATTATTTTATTTTTAGTATTTGTTGTTATTGTGGTCACAATAATACATAATTGGTGAAAATTTCAAGTATCTTGTTAATGCCATTATGAAGTTCAAGTTAAAAACGCTGAAAAAACACGTTTCTTGTATGACGACCCCCTTTAATTTTTAACTATTTTTTATTTTTATTTGTTGTTATATCCGCCACAGTAATACATAATCGGTGAAAATTTCAAGTGTCAAGAGATAGAGCCCTGTGACTGACGGACAGACGGACAGACGGACAGACGGACAGACGGACAGACGGACAGACGGACAGACGGACAGACGGACAGACGGACAGACGGACAGACGGACAGACGGACAGACGGACAGACGGACAGACGGACAGACGGACAGACGGACAGACGGACAGACGGACAGACGGACAGACGGACAGACGGACAGACGGACAGACGGACAGACGGACAGACGGACAGACGGACAGACGGACAGACGGACAGACGGACAGACGGACAGACGGACAGACGGACAGACGGACAGACGGACAGACGGACAGACGGACAGACGGACAGACGGACAGACGGACAGACGGACAGACGGACAGACGGACAGACGGACAGACGGACAGACGGACAGACGGACAGACGGACAGACGGACAGACGGACAGACGGACAGACGGACAGACGGACAGACGGACAGACGGACAGACGGACAGACGGACAGACGGACAGACGGACAGACGGACAGACGGACAGACGGACAGACGGACAGACGGACAGACGGACAGACGGACAGACGGACAGACGGACAGACGGACAGACGGACAGACGGACAGACGGACAGACGGACAGACGGACAGACGGACAGACGGACAGACGGACAGACGGACAGACGGACAGACGGACAGACGGACAGACGGACAGACGGACAGACGGACAGACGGACAGACGGACAGACGGACAGACGGACAGACGGACAGACGGACAGACGGACAGACGGACAGACGGACAGACGGACAGACGGACAGACGGACAGACGGACAGACGGACAGACGGACAGACGGACAGACGGACAGACGGACAGACGGACAGACGGACAGACGGACAGACGGACAGACAGCAGAGTCTCAGTAATAGGGTCCCGTTTGCACCCTTTGGGTACGGAACCCTAAAAAAGTAATTAATTAAAAAAAATTTTTAAAAGTCAGATTTTATTTAAAATGATGAACGAAAGTCGAATCAATTGAGCTCAAACTCTTGTTATGCTGTTTTATCACAGAGATGCTGTGACCACCTTCCAGCTTCATCATGAGATCGGGTCATTGGTACCATAACTTACGTATGTGAAGTTTCAACTCAATCGAATAATGTGAAGTGGGTCTAATTTAGCTTGCAAGATTTGATTACGGGCACAGACAACGGGAGAAGTGAAACTAAATAAAAGCTTGTAAAACAGATCGTTGCTGTATTTTTAGGGTTCCGTAGCAAATGGCAAAAAACGGAACCCTTATAGATTCGTCATGTCTGTCTGTACGTCCGTATGCCACAGCCACTTCCGAAACTATAAGAACTAGGTATACTGTTGAAACTTGGTAAGTAGATGTATTCTGTAAACCGCATTAAGATTTTCACACATAAATAGAAAAAAAAAAACAATGAATTTTGGGGGTTCCCCATACGTAGAACTGAAACTCAATTTTTTTTTTATCAAACTCATACTTGTGGGGTATCTATGGATAGGTCTTCAAAAATGATATTGAGGTTTCTAATATCTTTTTTTCCTAAACTTAATAGTTTGCGCGAGAGACACTTCCAAAGTGGCAAAATGTTGGTCCCCCCTCCTGTAACTTCTAAAATAAGAGAATGATAAAACTAAAAAATATATGATGTACATTACCATGAAAACTTCCACCAAAAATTGGTTTGAACGAGATCTAGTAAGTAGTTTTTTTTAATACGTCATAAATCGTTACTTGCTGCTACGGAACTCTTCATGGGCGAGTTTGAAGTCTCCCTGCGTCGATGTTTCCCCATACATATAATTTAGGGATTTTCAAGGCAAGAGTGAACAGGCATTTTTTGAGTCTGCGTGATACACCTTAGACCTCATCTTAGCGTCCCATCAGGCTAGATAGAGATCAAACGATCTCAAATTTCTAATAAAAAAAAAAAAAGTCCAACTCGCACTTGGCCGCTTTTTTTTATTTCAAAGCGGTTATCATCAATACATAGAGTGATACAAGAGGAAGTTTTATAATTGCATAATACCCGTGCGAAGCCAGGCGGGGTGATATTATAACATACACACAAAAATGTCAGTGTTTCATTGTTTTAGTCAATTTATGTTTACAACCAAAATGGTAGCGAGCAAAATCTTCTGTTGGTGAGCTAACATTACAGCCTTTGTGTTTGCCTGTCACTCGCTGGGACGTGTGCAAACAGACGGACGGACAGCTCTAGATATTAGAGGCAAATAGTATCGACACGGGATATGTCAACAGAGGGGGGAGATGGTCAATAGTGGCGAAGCTTTTACTTTCAAATAATGTCTAACAAGACATACTCAAACTATTTTAAAAGTGAATTTAGTCCATGATACTATGCTAATTTCCCCAAGGAAATATTTATAAAATAAAGAATTTTATATGGCACTGATTTAAAGAGGCAGTTGTAAATAGCAGTTTTGGTAAGTTAAAAATTGTAAATGGCATGTTTAATAACTAGTTCAGCAGTTAAAACTAAGCAGTAAAGTAAACAAAAATGAGTAATAAAAAATAATGAACTGGATCAGTGAATATAATTGAGCAGGAAAATAATTAAATGGGCGGTAAAAAAAATTGAACGAGCGGTTCAATTTTTTTCCCTAACCTAGTAAAATGGATAAAACCGACCTCGCACTCGTTTTGTTGGTCGCAGTTCTAACCTAACTTAACCTATAGGTTTTCCCTAACCTAGTAAAATGAATAGATTTAGTAATATGATAAAATAACCGACTAATTGATTTTTTATTACCGTTCATGTTTTACTGTCGCAATAATTAATCAACCGCCATTAAATAAAATAAACTGCTCAATATGTTTTCCAACTGATCATAATAACTAATCAAATATTTAAATAACAGCTCAAAAACTTAGTTCCCATTTTTGACGTGACAACGTCTATTATCTCGATACTACGGTACGGTACTCAACAACTCGAAAAAGAGCTGTAAACTCGGCTGAACCTGAACAGATCATCTGATCATCTCTCGGTCAAATTATTTGTAACAAGAAAAAATTAAAATAGGTTCATCGATTTGGGAGCTACGACGTTGTATACTCGTACATGTTAAACTTCTTTGCAACTGGACTCTGAGGCGAAAGATTGGCACCGACTCCATTATAGAGATTTTTTATCCAGAACTTCAGGGACATCTGATATAAAAAAAATATTATTTTTTGCTTTTTAGTGAATTTCGATTTGAAGTCGGTTATTTTTTTTTTTTTAAGTTTTTCATTCTGAAACAAGATACATATGACAGAATTTTTATTTCGTTTGAAGAGTACTTTTGTATGTTTTGTTCGTTTGAAGAGTACCTTGAATAGCTATGAGGTACAAAATCATAGTGTATGTTTTTTACACCATTTTTAGGATTCCGTACCCAAAGGCTGAAAACGGGATCCTAACACTGAGAATCCGCTGTCTGTCCGTCTGTCCGTCTGTCTGTCTGTCCGTCTGTCCGTCTGTCTGTCCGTCTGTCACAGGGCTCTATCTCTTGAATCGTAATAGCTAGACACTTGAAATATTGACCGATTATGTATTACTGTGGCCACTATAACAACTAATACTGAAAATAAAAAAAAGTTAAAAATTAAAGGGGGTAGCCATACAAAAACGTGTTTTTTCAGCGTTTTTAACTAGATCTTTATAATGGCATTAACTAGATACTTGAAATTTTCACAGATTATGTATAACTATGGCCGCTATAACAACAAATACTAAAAATAAAAAAAAGTTAACAATTAAAGGGGGTCGTCTTACAAGAAACGTGTTTTTTTAGCGTTTTAAAACATTATACGATGGTACGGAACCCTTCATGTACGACTCCGACTCGCACTTGCCCGTTTATTTATAACCAAAATGGTACCTAGCAAGCACAATAACATTACAGCCGCCGTGTTTTTTTTTAAAGGACCCCCTGACTATAACCGGGCCTATATTTTCTGTTATATTATTATGAAAATTTAAATACCTAAATATTTTTTAAATTAAATAAATATATGTATCTCGAATTTTTCTACAAAATTTAAAAACAAAAAGTTTTTAGGGTGTGCATCCTGGAATCCCATGCATGCACCGGTTCTGCGGTGCACCTCCCGCTGAGCCCTAATACACCGTTTTTGCATTGTCTTACTTAGACGATGTTCTTACGGGAAAAAATCCTAACAAAACACGGAGCCTACAGCCTCAGTGTTTGCCTGTCACTCACTTTGCGAGACATGTGCAAACAGACAATATTAGAGGCAAATAGTACCAGACACCAAGATAGTATGGTCAACAGAGTAGAGACATGATAAATAGTAGAGAAGCTTTTACATATTGCGATCTTAAGAATTGTTCACATTTCAGATTTTTTTACATCATTGTGATATTTATTTATTTGTATGTATGTATGTAATAAAATTATTTATTATTATGCTATGTATATATTCATTTATAATTCAAGTTGGGGCGAAAACACATTATTTGTATGTATGTATGTATGTATGTATGTTTGTTCCGCGATAACTGCCGAACCGATGGTCCGATTTTGATGAAATTTGGTAGGCATGTAGGAAATAATAATGGAATTTTCAAGTTCGTTGGGCATCAAAATCGGTTCAGTAATTTTGAAATATTAATAAAAAATCTCGAGGTCTAAGTTCGCGGCGAAGTACTAGTTTATATACCTATATCTATTTTTTTATAATGTTTTATATTTTTATAAGTATTTCATTATCTATTGGTTATTTATAATTTATATTTTAATTTTGACTGCGCCACCTGTTATCTTACTCATATACTTCGCACTCCTTCTCTTTATGGTTGCCTGTAAGAGATTGCTTCGGCGATAAGGCCGCCTCTTGTACCTTATTTATTTATAAGTTTCGTAAACTTTGTAATTTTTAATGTTTCTTATTTGGTGCAATAAAGATTTTTGTATTGTACTGTATTGTAAGAACGTAGCGACGAAACACATAACCCTCGTTCTGGCTCGCCGTAGTTGGGTAAAAAAATCTCAGTGAATCTTAATAAACAAATACACTAAGGGAAATAATTCCCAACCCTTGCCCTTCCATGAAAATTTTGTATGCAAACGGGAGTTTTGATGGGAAAACTTAGTCGATTCGGGCGACGTGTCGAAATACGAATTCTTTGACCTTTTTTGGGTGATTTTTGTACTCGGTCCTATAATGTCTCGGAAGAAGGAAAAGTTTTCTTCGAGGCTTCATTGGTCCCTTCACCAATGAAGCCTCGAAGAAAACTTTTTCAACTAAAATACAACTAACTAATAAAATGTGTACATGAGTTTCTTTCTGCGTTTCTTCTCAGCAGTGGTCGTTGCTAAACGAAAGTATTGGTAGCTTTTCTACAGTTAAAGCAGAATCTTGATTACTAGTAGTTTGCCGCGAACTTAGACCTCGCGATTTTTTATTAATATTTCAAAAACTACTGAATCGAGTTTGATGCCCAAAGAACTTGAAAATTCTATTGATATTTCCAACATGCCTACCAAATTTTATCAAAATCGCACCATCGGTTCGCCAGTTATTGCGGAAAAAACATACATACATACAAAGAATGTGTTTTCGCCCAACTTTAATTATAGCCCCAACTTTAATTATATAAAAATATGTCAATGAGTACTTACGTCAATAAAGTAATTTCTCATTCCATGGCAAATACGAAAAAATTAAATGATTTTTTTTGACTCAGCGATTGAAGCGTCTAAGTTTCGAGATTGGCCAAAAATGCTTTTGTCCGTCAGTTTGTTCTCGCTTAAAGGTCGCATTTATCAACTGATTCTCGTGAAATGTTATAAGCAGGTTCAATAATTAAGTATATAGCTTTTTATTGTCGCTTCATTTTTTGGAAATTTGTCAAAATGGCCGAGATATAGAGGTTTAAAACTTTAAAATAATCTTACTTCAGCCATTCCGAATTTTTTTCATATTTGTCATAAAACTTTTAAATAAAATTTATGCTCTAAGATTATGCTGATTTTTAACATTATTGGTTTTGAATCTATGATAAATGAGTAGATGTCAAACTATTTTCTACGAAATGATGTTTCTGTAAACCGCTGTTATACATAATAATATTATAACATAAAAAGTAAAATGGGATAAACGATACTATATTTAAACGATATATCTAAACGATACTATACAGTGTGTCCCATCATCGGTGTCAGAGACTTTAGTGGTGTGAAATACGGTATTTTTTACCGACAAATCACCTATTATAAGTAGTTTTTATTCTAATATTTTTTTTGATAAAATAAATATTTTTTTTCTTTAAAAATGTATGAAGTTTTTTTAATTGGTCTTATTCATATTGTAATAACTCCTGAACTATCTCATTGAGAGCAACCATGTTTGTATTTGATTTTAGCAAACATTGTCTTGTATCGTTTTAAAGTAAAAAATGATCATCTTTATGGACTAGTTTTTTCAAAAAAAGGCAATGATCTAAAAAAATAATAAAAAAAAAAAATTTTTTTTCAATATTTTTTTTTTCTTTTTTTTATTCCATGAAAATTTTAACATGTTTGCTATCAAGTTATTGTCTTTATGTTAAGCTATCAAATGAGATCTATTCGTTCCTAATAAACAAAATGGCCGCCATTTTACTACGGTAGGAGAGAGAAAATATGGAGGTAGATTTTTCGATAAAAATGCCATAATATTACCCCATTAAAGTCTCCGACACTGATGACGGGACACATTGTATAAAGATAAACACCATGTATGATGACGTGCTCACACACAACCCCTAACTCGTGTCGTGTGACAAAGATACTCATCGATGGCATCCGGATACAATATCCATCAAGGATATCCTGAACACCTTTTGATATTGATATTTGGGAGATGTAAGTAAAGGGAAGGTTTTTTGCGTACTAGTATTTATACAGTTTAAAGTGAGAACGTTAAGCTTTACTATGTACATTTGCCAAAAGTGGCCGATTTTCGCAAATGTGCGTAGTAAAGCTTAACGTTCTCACTTTAAACTGTAAATAGTAGTTCATAAAATAGTTTGAAGGGTTATCTAGGGCTTGGTAGTAGCAAAATTTTAAATGATGTTTCCGTTTTCTTCGAACTTATTTATTTTAAATGGGGGCAGCACTAGACCCAGGAAATTCAGGTACGGCCTTAAACATTATTTTTTGCGCAAAAAAACTATTACCGAAACGAAACAAAGGCTTGATAAATATTATGGGGACTTGCTCCATCGATTAAAATGATTCATAAATGGTGTACGGATTTTCAGTGTGGTTGTACAAGCACAAGTGATGCTGAACGTTTTCATCGTAAAACTATAAAACAAGGACAAGGAGGACGTAAACGTCCTTCATTTATAATTTTGTTTTCTTTACTTCGGACATTCATCATTAATTGTAGACAACATTTTTAGTTACTAGAATATACGAGTATTCGGATATCATGTGAACACGATCTGTGTCACTACTTATGAGCCTATTCTTGTAAAGGCGTTATTTGTGATATTTTGGCATTCTTAATCAATATTTAGATGTTATTGTTATGACCAACTGACATTGTCAGTTTACTACCTACATAATTACTTTTAGTTCCAATTAATTTGTCAGTTTACTAATTGATCAATTTTAATACCAACTGACATTGTCTGTTTATTAATTATTCACTTTCAGTAACAACTGACGTTGTTAGTTTACTAATTATGCATTTCCAGTACCAACTGACGTTGTCAGTTTACTAATTATGCACTTGCAATAGCAAATGACGGAGTCAGTTTACTAATTAATCACTTTTAGTACCAACTGACACTGTCAGTCTACTATTTAATCACTTCTAGTACCAACTAACCTTGTCAGTTTACTAATTAATCACTTCTAGTACCAACTGACCTTGTCAGTTTATTATTTAATCACTTCTAGTACCAATTGACTGCCAGTTTACTAATAAATTGCTTTTAGGACCAACTAACACTGTCAGTCTTCTATTCAATCACTTCTAGTACCAACTGACCTTGTCAGTCTACCATTTAATTACTTCTAGTACCAATTTACCTTGTCAGTTTACTATTTAATCACTTCTAGTACCAACTGACACTGTTAGCTTACTAATTATCACTTTTAGTACTCATTTACTTTTAGTACCAACTGGCGTTGTTTGTCTACTATATTACTGTTAGTACCGACTGACGTTATCAGTCTACTAATTTACTTTAAGTATGGACCGACGTTATCAGTCTACTTATTTACTTTAAGTATGGACCGACGTTATCAGTCTACAAATTTACTTTAAGTACCGATTGACTTTATCAGTCAACTAATTACTTTTAGTAGTTCGAAAAGATAATGCTCAATCAAATGCTACTACACTTTAAGACCAATAGTTTTCCATAGCCAACAATACGGCTTTACTGCTGAAAAATCGACCACCGATGCAGGAGTAGCACTTATTACTAATATCTACGACGCGTGGGAAAACAGAAATGATGCAATTGGGTCATTTTGCGATCTTTCTAAAGCATTTGATTGCGTTGATCATCCAACACTTTTGCTCAAAGGAGAATGGGCGCAACGTACCCAGAGCTGTATCACTTTTTAACCTTTATGAATAAAAAGCTAATAATATGTTCTTTCGTATGTTTTTTACCGAACTGATCTACGACGTGCAAGATAAAAGTTATGAGACTTTAAAGTTGCAATATTTAACTAATTATTTATTTTTATAGGTTTGGGGCTTTGGGGCTTCTGTTTTTTTAATGGGCATTCTTAAATAGTTTAAAATGGATAAAAGCAATCTTTTAATTTTAAGAAACATATTTAGTATTTCAAATTATCTAATAATTGTAAATGCATTGTCTATGTCACTGACACAGATAATGGTTTGTTTTTCTGACCGTGTCGCCTGAATATCAAAGTGCCGCTTCCCTAGATGGTGCCGCGCATCTTTTCATTAGTTTCCGCAAATCCACTTGACACGTTCTTATCTCACTACCACAACATAAGTAACAATATGATTTATGACCGCCTTGACCGACCTTATTATTATTAACACCTATTCAATAATTTCAACAAAACCAATTCAATGCAGCTACTTGCTTATCTCACTTACACAAGTCACAATAACATTTTATGGCCATCTTAACCAACCTTATAATTCCTAGAAATACTACAATAAAGATTTGCCGCTTACCTAAGCCAAATATGTGAATGAATATTATCAACACAAGAGAGGATGACTTATTTTTACCCTTTGCACTCACTCCTTCGTTTAGCGTTGGCCTGTTTACTTGTGTGATTTCTGTGATTTCTTGAATACCTAACAGTTTGGCTTACTTTTTGGACTCCGATATTTGCTTTGTGTTTGGACTGTGAATAACGATCGAATAACGACCTTGGTGTGTTTATTGGACTCTGTGATCTGTATTTGATCGGAAAATATGGCTACACATTGTGTTACCTGTGGGCGCTCTTTAGCGCGTCAGCGAGTAAGACACAGTTTTACTCGTGAGCAACTAGAGGCTAACGCTGCCTATGCTGCGTATGTTTTGGAGCATCTCATATTAGCAGTGGTAAGTTAATTCTGCATTATTTTTTCCTATCCAATGAAGTACATCTATGATTAAGTTACATCATGAGAATTTAGTGTAGCATATCTTTTTGATCTGATCCCACTTATGTAGAATAAAAAAGTAAAAAAATAACACCTTTTATTTTAAAGCTTATTTACAGCACTTATCTTGAACTTGTGTTTTGAATGAAGCCTTTTGTGCGGTGTTTTATTGTTAGAATTGATTTATTATGAAAGAGTTAGTTAATATGTGAATTAACTTAAAATATTTCTTGCTAGGCCAATGAAAACGAGCTTCAAGAAATGTGTCATCGTTTCTGGGTTGCAGCTTTTCGCACCGTTGATCATTCTGTGGAAGAACCTCCAGCCGCACCAGTTGAACAAGAAGCCGTGACAATGATAATTGGCGACTATAAGCGATCGTCAAATACAGCAAGGCGATGCATGTTCTCCAATTGCAACTTGACTACACTACATCGAATTCCAATATGTTTAAGACGCCATTTATGAGTAAGTTGCAAGTTTTATATTTACGCTAACTCACGTTTGTGTGATGAACATTTATTTAGTCATCAATGGGATGAACTTTTGATTATGCCAGCACTGATTTTACTGCAGAGCATATTTTAGACATGTTTAACATATTTCAAGATGCTGTTCTAAAGTCATCTTTAGATTTTGAATATATAGAAAACATTGATCCGAACGAATTACATTTCTGGACTGAAGTGTATCACGAACAATTTAATATAATATTAAACGAAACACCATCTTTACGTGCAGCCCCTAAACCTGAAATGACATTGGGGGTTTATTTAACAAAAATAAGAACCGGAGAACCGAATGCTCGTCTAGCTAGTATGTTTAAAATAAGTCGTCGACAATTAGAGCGTAAATTTAATATTGCTCGAGACAGTCTAACTAATCAGTTTGTTCCAAAGCATCTTGGTTTCGATCATATAAGTAGAGAAGAAGTTATTGCGCGCAATTTAACATTACCTACAGGAATATTCTGTAGTGAAGAAGCTAATAAAGCTATAGTTATAGCAGATGGTACTTACTTGTATATTCAAAAGAATGCTAACTTCTTATTTCAAAAGGAAACTTACAGTTTGCACAAGTTCCGAAACTTAGTCAAACCATTTTTAATAGTTTGTGCTGATGGATACATAATTGAAGTAACAGGACCTCATGCAGCCACTACGAATGACGCATCTATTATGCGTCACCATACAAACTCTGAAGATTAACCTCTAACATGGTTTTTTTAACCCAATGATATTTTTATTTTGGATAGGGGATTTAGAGACGCGATAAATGATTTAGAAAGCTGTGGCTATGTCGTGCATATGCCAACTTCAAAGGCAAGAAACGATCATCAGCTTACCACTGTCCAAGCTAATCATTCTAGAATGGTTACAATTGTTCGCTGGGTGGTGGAAGTCATAAATGGTCGTTTCAAAAGAGATTTTAAAATATTTAGACGCGAGTATTTTAACAGAGCATGCCCTCACATGTTTAAAGATTTTCGAATAGCCGCAACTTTGATTAATGCCTTTAAAAGTCCTATTCAAGACTCTCCACTTGCCCAAGAAATGTTAAATATAATAAATGAAAAGAAGGATTTACCAAACAATTTAGCAGACTATGTGGAAAGTCACAATTTAAACAGACAAAGAATCCACTAACAATATGAAACGTCAATACAGTTTTGATGATATGTCAATTAAATTAATAGAATCTTACTTAACAGATAGGCTTCAAACTGTTGATATAAAAGGCGTAAAATCACACGGGTCTAATGTGAAAATGGGCGTACCCCAAGGTTCAATTCTAGGACCGTTCCTTTTCTTAGTCTATGTCAATGACTTGCCTTACATGGTTGAGAAAGAGGCTGACATGGTGCTGTTTGCTGATGACACCTCGCTAATATTTAAAATAGATCGACATAACAGTAATGCTAGCGCGGTGAACAGCACCTTATCTTCAATTTCTGATTGGTTTTCAGCCAATAACCTCATGTTAAATGCGAACAAGACCCAATGCATTCGATTCTCTCTTCCTAATGTGAATCAAACCTGCGTTGACATACTAATTAATGGTCAGAAACTCGATCTGGTGGAAAGTACTGCCTTTTTAGGAATCACAATTGATTCGAAACTTCAATGGGGCGCTCATATTACTAAACTTTCTAATAGGCTTAGCTCTGCGGCTTACGCTGTTAGGAGAATAAGACAATTGGCAGATGTAGCAACTGCTAGACAAGTGTACTTAAGTTACTTTCACAGTCTAATGTTTTACGGGATACTTCTATGGGGGAGTGCAGCCGACATTCAGACTATTTTCTTTTACAAAAAAAAAAAAATTCGTGCCATTTACGGTTTGGGATCGAAAGACTCACTGAGAGAATTATTCAAGGAAATAGGTATACTTACTTTTGCATCACAATTCATATGTGAAAATATAATGTATGTAAGGAAAAATATTTCCATGTTCAATAAAGTAAGTGATTTTACAGATAGAAATTTACGTTATAAGAATGACTTAGTTAGCTAGTATTACAAGCTGAATACAGTCAGTAAGTCTTTTATGGGGAAGTATATAGTTTTTTATAATAAATTGCCAGAATCGGTCCTTGATATGCCAGACAGATAATTCAAAGCTTATGTAAAGAAAGTACTTTGTGAGAAGGCTTATTATAGGACCAATGACTATCTTAAAGACAAAAAGGTCTGGCTTGAGCTTGGCGCGGGTCCCTCTTAAAGGTTTGTATACTTAGACATGTCATAATTTAGGTACATTGGTACATACTAAATTTACAAATTGACATTATTTTAAATTTCGTAATTCTTATGATTCAATTTAATTATGACATAACAAACAATGTAATCTCAGTCCATCCATATAACTAATTTTAACACGTTCAGCGCCGAGGCAAATACCAAAAAGATTGGGGTGTATATGTAGGTATACACGTGGCGCTGAACGTGTTAAGTTTTAAGTTTGTAGTTGACGTCTTTGGAGAAAACGTGCAGTGCAGTTTGTTGCCACTTCTTCTGCACTTGCGCCTAGGAAGCGGCGTAAACTTAGCTGTAAGTAACGATTTGACGTCAACATTTGTGCAAAACAAAACGCTCTCATAATTGACCTACTTGATCTTGATCTAGTCCAACATAGAACACCTAGATTATTCCCTATGAAGAGGATACTTCCTTGTAATATTATCTGTTGTAAGAGATCTATCATGTAAGGTTGGCTGCCAGATAATGCTTTTAGCATTTAGTCCACCTATTGTGCTATACAAATTGTATTTTTTATAATAAAGTTTAAATAAATAAAATTAATAAATAAATAAGACCAAACAGTCGCCTAGACAAAGACAACGATCTATGTACCACTTATAAAATAAGTATATAAACCATATTATTCAATAATAAAGTGAGTTTGTCTCCAACTTACTACGAGTAGGTATTACTTCAAAACCCCTTCGAGTCAGATCATAATATACTGAACAGTAACTGGATACAAAATATTATCGGTAATTGAAAGTGCGCAAGATTGAAACATATCAAATAAAAGGCTTTAGTCTACCCTTGGAACAAACAGAAAAACATAAAAATCTGTCCCGTTGGAGTTCAGTTATTGACAATTAATGCTATCTGACCTCCAAAACGCAAAAGATTTTTTTACTTTGTGTTTTTTTTATTGAAGGTAAAAGGAAAAATAAACTATACTACAGTACACTTCCACATCGTAATTCCTGGCGGGATAAACAGTGCGTAAGACTGAAATGCCACTTTTACCAAGATGTTGGGCATGTACTTAGGTAGAAAACATTAATCTAAATAGTGACATGTTGCTAGCCTTATCGCATTTTTTGTTATACTCATTCTCTCAAACGGCTTTGCTATTTTTTTTCCAACTTGCACTGGCTGGGTATCGAACCCAGAACCTCCGGACACGGAGGTTATGTAAACATCATAATTAATCGTCTGTTTCTTAGGTTTCATAGTTTTAGTTGCTAATAACATAACTCCTCCTTGTACGCTTTATTTGACATGTTTCATTCTGGCAAAGTTTTAGATTCCGAAAATATTAATGCCCAGTAAAGTTAGATCTCTCATTTATAAGTAGTCAGATACTAACGAGGGGTCTACTTTTGGTTATTTATAACAACAGAACTGATTTTCCAAAAATAATTTGATGCCCCTCAGCTCGTTTCGTTATGGCCTATCATTTGAAGTATATGTGATCTGTCAGAGCTCTTGGACCAGCATCCATAGCGCCGCGCTCATTATCCTTTGCACGTGTTTCTTATTCAAATTATTTAGTTTTTCCAATGACCTTCCATACAGTTTTTCAATGAAAATTATTTTGTGCAAGTGCAATTGTCTTCCGTCAGTTGCCTGAAGTTGTTGAAAACTATTCATAAACGAAAAGGAATTAGCAAATACCTATTTACTTACAGTTTTTTTTTTTGAGAATATTTTAAGTTAGTATTGATAAATAAGTTCTTATAATAAATAACTTCAAATATATAAAAATACTGGTGATAAAAATATACAAGTGTGTTGGTGTGGTGTTTCTAAGGAGGCATTATTTGATACATTTAGTTTTTTTTAAATATTATTAGGAAAATGTACACCACCTTATTAATATTTTCTAACATTTTTTACCTGGCAACTTGTGTCCAAACAGCTGATTATGTTCCACCTCCAGAGATAGGCTATCCTGCTGGATATATACCACATTGTAAGTACGAATTAAAATAACTTTCCGTGAATGGGCAAAAACCTTCGATCAACAATTAAACTAGATATCTTCTTTGCTGGTCTGGGAGAAAAGAAAAAACCTAGAATGTACCAGCTGCTTCTCTTCCCGTGCAGATCGTAAAAGCCGATTGAGGGAATGGGCGAGAATCTGAATCATATGAATAGGCGATGCGGTTAGCAACCCATCACTATTATGATTTCCCTTTTCCACCTTCATGCCCACCATTACGCTTAAAGTGGCCTGGGCTTTACCGCCCTTGGATCTGTCTACCCCGTTAGGGATAAAGACGTGATAGTGTAGTGTATCAGGTTGGCGCCAAAAATAGAACTCGCCAAATGAGAGCTTAATTAACGCTCTTATTTTTAAGCTAATTTGAAAAAAGGAGGAGCTGTTCAATTCGAATGTATATATGTTTTTTATGTATTGTATAATATGCAAGTTAGTCCCATTATCACCAGATAAAGATCTGATAACGGGATCCTCGAGAAATCGAGAGAACTCCTTTAATCTATGCAAACACATAATGATTTTGATGATTTTGTCAAGAAATCAAGCATTTGCATTTAGAAAGTGAGTTTTGGTAAAGTGGAACTGGTGAAGAAGACCAAAATTCAAGTTGCTTTTTTTTGTTTACAATTATGTTATGTTCTGTCAAGGAGAAAACACTTTTAGTGTAATAAGGTTAACTTTACAGTGAATGTTGTTTAATATTCAAGCGGACAGAATTTTGCTTTGATTTTATAGGTTCTTAATGCGTTATCTAGTTGTATTGTTGAGCGAAGGCTGGGTGATTTTATATCGATATCTTTTATTCGTAATAAAAAGTAAAAATATAAATCCCAGCATTAGCTGCTAAATCACAGGTGCTCTTCGTAGACAAAAATGAAAAAATAAATTTTAGTCAAATAAATAAATAAATTTAAGTAAGGCCAGGTGATATTCGCCTAGTTGCTATTCAGAGGAGTGCCCTAAGTCGAATACCTCTTAAACTGACTCAAAAAAAAATTTGCATTTGCCAATTTATTTCACAAACGGATCCCTAAATCGAAAAATGGTGCTTAGTTGCAATTTTAGCAAAACCTATTCAACAATACCCGAGACAATAGGTTAGCGAAGAAAAAAAAAATGACTTTACATGTAAAATGAGAGTCACGATCTCGCCTGGCAACACACGGATTGTTAAGGTGAAGATACAGGCAAATGGCCTTGAAGTGTGAAATAAATTGTTAACTCGTAAATATGGTGATAATTTCCATATTGCTCTTCGTCATGCACTAGATAGCCCTTTAAATTATTTTATCAACTGCCGTTGAAACTATTATTGGTGATCCGTTTAGCTTTAAAACTTGCCGTGGCCACTTTTGGCGGAGGCAAGTTTTAAAGCTAGACGGACTAATGTAAATACTTTCAACGGTGGTTCACAAAATAATTTAAAGGGCTATCTAGTGCATGACGAAGAGCAACATGGAAATTATCTCCATATTTACGAGTTAACAATTTATTTCAAATGAGGGCGCCACTTCAAGGTCATTTGCCTATACCTTCACCTTAATCTAGACCAATGACCTTCCATACACAATGGAAGGTCATTGATCTAGAATATGACCCGCGGCTTTGCTCGCGTGAATTTCGGTTTTACCGAATCCTTTTTTAGGGTTCCGTAGCCAAATGGCAAAAAACGGAACCCTTATGGATTCTTCATGTCTCTCTCTCTCTGTCTGTCCGTCCGTATGTCACAGCCCCTTTTTTTCGAAACTATACTGTTGAAACTTGGTAAGAAGATGTTTGCTGTGAACCGCATTAAGAAATAATTGTGCGTTTATTAGATTTTGAAAATTACATCTCTATAGGGGTGAAATAGGGGTTGCAAGTTTGTATAAATCTTCGTAATTTTTGAAGCGAGGCACATGACTTTTTTGATTTAGTGGTTAGTAAAAAATAATAACCCATTAATTGGATTTTAATAAATTGCAACCCCAGTTAAAAAAAAATAATCTTATTTGTGTAGTCTACGCGGGCGAAGCCGCGGGCAAAAGCTACTAATAATATAAGGACAAATCACACGAATTGAACTAGCCCCGAAGTAAGTTTAAAACTTGTATTATGGGATACTAACTAGATACATATACAATACATATATAGATAAACACCCAAGACCCAGGACAATTTGAAAAAGGCCATTTTCTAACAACAAACATAAATCATACCAGATAATTCTTTCTTCTTCAAAATACCTTGTTTATATTTAGTAACAGCAACTTGACTCGTGAACTTGCGGATTATTTTTCTGAAATTTTGTTGCTGCATTGCCGTGTATATCAGGATTGTTTTGGGAGTACCTGAGGGCGGCATCTTTTCACTGTTCTTTTCTTATAATCAATGCGACAGGATTGATTCTGACTGGACTGACGTTTCTTCACACTTTTTTGACGTGACAACGTCTTAAATTAGGTTGCGGCTGGGAGTCACTTATGAAAAAGTGTAACGCTCGGTAACGTTACGATGAGTCACCGAACGAGAGAGAGGCCCGCCGAATGCCTTGCGTCTCTCTCCCACTCAACTATGATCGGTCTGCCGCGCGCGTTGTCACGTAAAATCTTCGCCCGTAAAACCGACTTTACAGGCAACCATTTTTTTCTGTAACAATACTTTCTATCGGTGAAATAAAGGATGCACCCCACAGACCATGGATCAAGATAGACAAAGCCTCTGTATGAATTTGCGTGTCTATCCAACGTCAAATTAACTTCATTTAGGATCGTCACTTTTAGTCTGTGTATGTCAATTCATTAGACCAGACATTCATTCTCTACTGTAAATACCTAAATCAGCCGTTTTGAGCCTTAAAAACTAGTCGAAAAACGTTGGAGGAAGAAGGTAATAAAAAAGTTTCCTTCCGTTTGTAAGTGAATTTATTATTAAATATTTGTATTAAAAATTGGCACGCCAAGTTTTCATACAAACTGAAGGACTTTCTTTATCGAGTAGTGTATACAGACCAGTGATGCACCCAGTGTCTCAACACAAATGTATAAATATCGCAGTTGAATGGTATAATCCGCTTATTCCCTAAACCTCTAGCTGTTTGGCATTACAGCTCGGTTTCATAAAACAGCGTTAAATAACTGACACCGCATACGCAGAATGGCATAAACGATTTGTATTCATCAATGCCGCGGCGCAAGCAAGACGTAAGGTTGTAGATTTAGTTCGAAATTCTTCACAGCGTTCCGAGAGTAAGCTGTTTTCATCGAGAGATATCGGAGACATCGTTTATGATTTTGGGCTGCAAATGGTTAGGAAAAATAAAGCAAATCTTCAGCTTGGTTTCCACATAGTTATTTCGACGCCCACATTGTGGCAAGATGGAGAATTTACGTGAATCAAATGAAGGCCGAGAGAAACCGCTACGCGCTGCCATTGAGATTATGTCACGATAACCCTTAATTTGATTATGCAACCTTATGGCAACAATCGTTTTAAAAAAATCCCTGTCCTATAATATATAGCTTTTTTCATTAAATTCGATTTAGTGACAGTCTTACGTAAGTGTACAACACTATGAAAAACATCGACTTTGCGTTTGACTATGGCACATCCCTAAAAACGTCAAACTGCTGTCATGGGGCCCAACAAGAGCAACAGAGCCGTAAGTTTTTATTGATAAATATTATAATCTTTGATTATTTTAGTGGTGTTTTGGCGGAATTTCACTATTTATAATACAAACTAACGATACACATTATAATTTTATAGAATACTAGGTTTCCTAATGCATGACACGTGTTCTAACCAATATGTTGCTAAAAAGCATCATTGCCAATGTCCCAACATAGTATAATATTTCAAGATTGTTGCTAAAAAGCATCATTGCTAAAGTACCAACAAAGTAGCATATTTTAAGATTGTTGCTAAAAAGCATCATTGCCTAAGATGCACAAAATACCGTATAGTTAGATTATTGCTTGAATTTAACATTGAAAATTTTACTTTTTTACTTATCACCATAAAAACCTAAAATGGAAGATTACTTACCTGTGTGTGGGCTTTTTTTAATTTTATTTTCTTAATTTTGCACCTTACTTGTATTGTGCTTGGGTTTGGTATTTAGTTGCATGAAGTTTTTTGTTTGTTCCTAGGTGCTTCAGCGTGCTAGGTCTAACCGCATTTTGGCTCTAGTCCCTAATATAAATGCACGATCGGACGATGACAGCGATGTAACAGACTGCGAAGATGATGGGATATTAGCTCCGCCAGATCGCTTCGATGAATATTCCAGCGATCCACCTTCAATTAATTCATCTTTAGAGCAAATGAATCTTCTTGATAGTGAAACTGACAACTCTGATTATAATATTCCTGTAACCCCAGTACTACAAGCTGTATTTCCTACTGCAGACGAAACCGACTACAATGCCATACCGTCAGTATCTTCTATTCCTCTACTACCTTCCCCTGTTGTTCATTCACCACTTAGTTTGCAAACCACTCCGACTACCACTCAAAGACTTCAAAACAGAACGACTAGATCAACAAGGCCTAATTCTAATATTCGACCACGTTTAGTTGCTAAAAAGACTAAACGCTTACCCCAAGTAAAGTTCAACTGGGAAAAAAAGGCTTTTGCTCACTGTGCTTCCGTTGAACCTATTTCCTTTTCCGATCCACCCACAGAAGAGATGACACCTCGTGAGTACTTTAATAAATTCTTTTCTCAAGATATAATTGGAGATATAGTGGAGCAGACAAACATATACTCTGTTGAGATGACTGGAAAATCCATTAATATAACAGAAAATGATATTTATAAATTCATTGCCATTCATATCATAATGGGTGTTGTTAAAATGCCCAGTTATTTGGACTATTGGAGCTCCCAACTCAGATATACTCAAGTTGCCAATGTTATGCCGCTAAAGAAATACCAGCAAATCCGAAGATTTATTCACTTTTCCAACAATTCAGCAGAAACTACTGACAGGTATCAGAAAGTACGGCCTGTTGTTGAAAAAGTCCGTTTGAATTGTTTGCAAGGTGCAGAGGAAGAAAAACAATTTAGCATTGATGAGATGACTCTCCCTTACAAAGGAAAAAAAGCTGGAAATCGTCGCCAATATAATGCTAGAAAACCTAAAAAGTGGGGATTTAAGGCGTTCGTCAGATCTGGAATATCTGGATATATTTACGACTTCCTTTTATATGGCGGTGAAGACACATTTCGCAATGTACATTTTATTGAGGGAGAAGAAGCACTGGGTTTTG
Source organism: Acrobasis repandana (assembly GCA_963576875.1). Taxonomy (NCBI): domain Eukaryota; kingdom Metazoa; phylum Arthropoda; class Insecta; order Lepidoptera; family Pyralidae; genus Acrobasis; species Acrobasis repandana. Next base: position 11,578,676 of record OY756238.1, read on the forward strand.
GAGCCAAGGTTATACTAGCTCTTTGCAAATCTATTAAGAATAAGCCATGCTTTGTTTATTTTGACAATTATTATACCTCCCTCGAGTTAGTCGCATATTTGAGAGAAGAGCTAGGAATTTTTAGTCTTGGGACTATTAAAACTAACCGTTTACGTGGATGTCAAGACTTATTGAAGTCAGACAAAGCTTTAAAAAAGGAAGGCCGAGGATCATATTCTCAAATTGTTTGCAATAAAAATAAAATTGCTGTGGTGAAATGGTTAGATAATAAGCCTGTTACTTTGGTAAGTTCATTCGCTGATGCTTACCCAATTGGAAAAATAAAACGATTTTCAAAGCAACTTAAAACTAAAGCTGACGTCTGTTGCCCCCAAGTTGTGAAGTACTACAACGCACATATGGGAGGTGTTGACTTGTCCGATATGCTGATTGCTCTTTACAGGACCCAGATGAAGACCAGGCGGTGGTACATGAATATTTTCGCTCAAATATTAGATATATGTATCAACAACGCATGGATCCTGTACCGCCGACACAGTGGTCAAAAAAACTTACGGAAAACATTGAGCCTGAAAGAATTTCGATGCCAGATTTCTTTTTCATTAGTGGCAAAAAATACTGCCATGTCATGTGATGCTGATGTGCCAGGCCCCAACCAAACAGAAAAAATAACAAAGCCTACTGTAGCTAGACCTCTCGAAGAAACCAGGTTTGACGGGATAGGCCACCTGCCAAATATCATAGAAAAAGGTCGGTGTCGGCTATGCAAATCCGGCTATTCTACAATAGTATGCATGAAATGCAATACCAGGCTATGCCTCACGAAAAACCGAAATTGTTTTTATGATTTCCATGTGAAAAATTAAAAATATTTAAAAATAATGGCTGTTTTATTTTTCATATTAATGCCACCCCCTTTTGGCAATGTGGTAAAAAAGACACAACATTTTAATTTCCTACTTTTCCTTTGATTTGGCAACGTTGTAAAAAAGCAACATAGGTTTTTCGCGAAATAGATGAAAAAAAAAAATTTTTTTGATTTTTTTTTGCCTCCATATAAATTACTTTTAATATGTATAAAACTCATATGGTTAAATTTTAATATTTTTTTCTTGCCAAATTAAGGGATAACAAACTTTTCTGTAGGTATCTACTTTCATCAAACTTTGTATCATTATTTAATTGTATTTTATGATGTTGGAGACTAGATACTCGTACATAGTAAGAAGTTGAATTGACGTTTTATTCTAATGCCCCGTCCGAATGGACAATTTTCATCTCTTTTTCGTGCAGACTAGGATTATAATTCGGGTGACTATTTAGTATGTTTTAATACTACTATTATTTACGATTATATATAATAATCACAAGGGAACTACGTTCAAATGTTTGGCCTTTTCTTCCCCTTTTTACCCCCATAGAGGTGGAATTTAAAAAATGCTGAAACACATATTTTATTTTTGGTTAAGAAACATTTATGGTAAGTTTTAAGTAAATCAGTAAAGATTTGAATTTTTTAATACAATTTTTGCTTTTTACCCGATTTTTACCCCTTTGTGCCTAATTGTGCAAAAACCTTTCTTGTCTGAGCACTATGTAATAACATAGAACCAGGCCTGTATCAAAAATATACCTACGCACAGCGGCCTCCGCGGGTGGCTAATTCAGTCGGGCCAGTCGGGGCTCGCGTGCGAGCAGTGACGCACGCGCGAGCTTTGTTCGTCGCCTAGGTACTTCACCGATCCGGCCGTTTTAAAAATGGAGAAACATAAAAAGAAGGCAAGAAAATACTGCGCAGTTTTTAATTGTTTAAACAAGGATTGCGATCCAAATTTAACTTTTTTTAGACTTCCTAAGGACGCTGAAAGGTAAGATCTACTTTAAAGTGGTTATTACTGGTTATTATTATTATGATGTCATTCATGATGGGTACACTAAGTAGGTTTAATACCTAGGACCTAGGTACCTACTTAGGTTACGAAAATAAGTAGGAACGTAGGTATAAGTATATTATTCTTTCGAATTTCTGATGTTTGGTTTGAGATTGACGATCTGTTTTGTTATAAGTAGGTACCTAACCCACCTAGGTACTTAGGAACTTTTCTGTTCGCTAGCAAAATAATTATGAAAGTGTCAGAAATGGTATGTAGTACATACCATTTCTGTAACTGTTTAATGGCTGCAGTGTTTTGTTTACACGTTGTGTTTATTGCAAAATAATATGATAGATGTTACTAAAAACAGTGAAGGTGAGTGAATTAACTTGAGAAATGCCGTGTTTTAGTTGATTTAAGGTGTGTATGTAGCATTGACATGAATATACATAGATCTCGTTGGTTTGCAGTGATCTTCTTAATCAATGGATGTTTATGTGATAGGTAAGTGATTTGTTTTGTTTTGTCGTAACTGTGGTCGGCGCGGCGACCGGCGATGGGCGCGCGATGAGGCAGGTCTGTTTATTGTATTAGGTAACTACATAATTAAAAAAGGTTACTTTGATGGCGGCTGTACCAAGCCAAAGAAGAACGATTGTCTATATTTTACTTATGTCCGTGTTTTGGTCCGGGTTCACTTGTCATTTTTTTTACGCTACGCCACTGGTATGTACCTACTAAGTACCTACATCCTATAGAACTTTGTTTTAGCTGGTTAGATCCTATTTCGCACATGTTATATTATATTTCATTCATTATAGTTTACTACCAAACGATGATACTATCACGTCTTTATCCCTAATGGGGCAGACAGAGCATTTTAAGTGTTGCGGCTCTAAGCAATCAGAGCCCAGGGCCGCCATACCCAAAGGTAACTTTTAGCGTGATGGTGGGCGAGAAGGTGAAAAAAGGAATCAAAATAGTGATGGGTTGCTATCCGCATCGCCTTTTAACATGATTTGCATGTTCGCCCATTCCTTCGATCGGCTTCTACAATTTGCGCAGAGAGAGAAGCAGCTATGACCTCCGTGGTGTAACGGTCAACACGCTAGTCCGCCAATCTGGCGGTTCTGGGTTTGATCCCTAGCCAGGGCAAGTTCGATAATGGCCCTTTTCAAATTGTCCTTGGTCTTGGATGTTTATCTATATATGTATTTATTAAGTATCGTTGAGTTAGTATCCCATAACACAAGATTAAACTTACTTTGGGGCTAGCTCAATCGGTGTGATTTGTCCATACATATTTATATTTATTTATATTTATATTTAAGTTTTGTTCTTGTCTCCCAGACCAGCATGGAAGACCGATAATACGATGCGTTAAACAGCGATAGTAGCTACTTGTAGTAGTTAACCCTAGCGCGTCGTTCGCTGAGTCTATTTTAGTCGGTTTTGTGTGTATTATGAATCGTTTGTCCAGAGTCATAAGGATAAAATTGGCTTGCAATGGATTTCTGTAGGTGTCTAAACGAAAAGGTGCTTCGTTTTGACGCGAGCTAAATTACACCATATTGCTAACCACTGTGAGTAGATATTTCTTTGAAATCGTTTGCGGAGTGAGACTTCTGTACTACTGGTATTTATTCTGTGATAGAACTAATGTTTAAATTTCACGTTTATAGCTTTTATGGTTTAGGCTGAGCGTTGATGAATCAGTCACCCTTGTTCTTTTAATATAAAAGATTTTTAACCTTTAAATCGTAGTTTTTGCCGGTAGCCAACGACTGAGTCGCGTTGGTCCCAAAACTGACTTTTTAGGACCAACGAGTTGGTGCTATTTCGTCGCGCGGTTCCCCTAGTCCTAACGCTAGTAATATAATTTAAATAAATTATGGCCTGAAGGACCCCACGGACCAACAGTTTCTAGACCAAAAGGTTCAAATAAATGAAGATTTCTTCGATGTTACATATACGCCTTTTGAGGCTCTCCGCTGCGGGCGGCTGCTGCTACATCGGCCTTTGACTTGATTACCTAAAGATGGGACGGTGCGAGGTTATCCACACAAGTGACATCCCACCGTGGTCTTGTGTTTCTGAGGTTTCAGACTGGGAAGCATACTTTGTGAAAGTCTGGTTAGCATATTGCAGGTTTGAATCACCGGATTATCCGAAAAGAAAGACTATTCCGTGCTTCTGAAAGCACGCAAAGCCGCAGGTCCAAAACGCCATCTAGCGTTTGTTTAAACCTATCCAGGATTGGTTCTGGTCACCCCTTTGGTTTCGGAGGTCAGACGGCAGTCACTCTGTGTCAATAACAGTAACCTCGTCAAATGACCTTGGTAAGGATGCAATCGGGAATATGCTCAGATGATGATGATGATGGGAGTGTTGGGGATCCTTCGATGTGGTTGAATAAAAAGCGGACTGTACTGTTTAATGCTAGTTATAATAACTTCGGGAAATAGATACAAGATCAGACTTATGTATCACACACAGAACGCACGCGCACACGCCGGTGATTATATATAGGAAGTGAGGTCCGGGGACGGCGCGGCCTTTGGCAGCTCTCAGGCGCTTTCGGAAGTCTTCGGCGTAGTTTCTCGTTCGTGAGTAGTATGGGCGCGAACAGGAGATTTTACAACCTCTTATTTTACTCTTTCCAGGTCCCGGCGTCTTGAATATCGTCACCATCAGCCCGAGTATGATGAAGCTACTCCGAGTTAAGGTTCACAAGAATTCAGCCCAGGGTCCAGTCTGGAAAGCTCTTCCACTACTTGACGCAGACAAGATGCTTGCTAGTGATAAAAATATTGGTACTACTACTACTTCTGACATTTTTGTTTTCTTTTTGGCTAACACTGGTGTGAGATTTTACAAGCTGTCTAAGGACACTGAATATAGCTTGACGATTACCATCTAATGATGACAGCCAGCACCAACAGCTTAACTTCCGGAGCAAGGTGAGCTTATAATGCCACTTGTGGTCACCATAGGGACCTGGGTTTGCTCAACAAGCGCTTAAAGCCAAGGCGCAAGTTACTTTAGGTACCAATAGCTTGAGGCTTGAGAGCAGTGTGGACCATAAATATTTGTGGACTCAGTAGAAGCGGAGGGGGGGGGGGGGGGGAACTTAATGCTTTCTCTCTTCAAGCACCTAAAATAACTTGCTTCTTAGCTTTAATTTGCATGTTGCAAACATTTCTGACCAGCCGGATTTGCCCATGATCACTACGCTAAGCAGGTGGATTGGTGATCGCATTAAATGGTATAAAGCATCGAAATATAATTCTACATTCACCGCTTCAATTCTGATTCTATTTATGCAAACATACGAACAGTAATTACAACGAAACACTTGAACGCACACATAGACGAAGATGCATGCGATTGGTCGCGACAAGGTCGCGTGAGGTGAGGTACAACGCGCGGATGGTACCTATTATGTAGTACGCTACGCTAAAATAAATAATCTTGTTTACGTGTAACTTTTTTTTTTTATAACTAATTTTCATGCCTGTATGGCTTCTACACATCTTCACGGCACATGACGGCATTTTTAATGAATCAATAATCGCAAAAACACAGCAATATTCTCAGAGGAAACTTCTTGCGACGCAACCGCACGACTCGAGTGTCACGGCGAACTGTCGCACCGCGCTGTTCATATTTTAAGCCCCGCCCGTCGCGGTACATATCGCGTGGAATGATTTTTCAGGATTAGTTACGATTCTAGAGAATTATTGTTCGTACGTATAAAGTCATTGCACACAGGAAGTTGCTGCCCGTTTTCTCTTACTTAAACCTACCTTCTTCTTCTTCATCTAAGCGCGTTCCCGGTTGCATCCTCAGCTGTGCTGCTTCGGAGCCCGGGGTGCGCTTTCCCGCTTTTTATTCTCCAAACATAACATACACGTGAATACTTAAGACGATACACGGTGTCCAGTGCTGCCCCCATTTGAAATAAATTATTTGCAAGGAAACGGAGATATCATTTAAAATTTTGAGCTAGTAGAACCTAGATATCCCTTCAAACTATTTTATGAACCACTGTTTACTGTTTAAAGTGAGAATGTTAAGCTTTAGTTTGCATTTTTGCGAAAAACGGCCACTTTTGACAAAAATGCAAACTAAACACGTGAGTGACCCGTTTATCGCATATTAGTAATGTATGTGTCTCACGTTAGTTATCTATACTAATATTATAAAGCGGAAGAGTTTGTTTGTTTGTTTGTTTGTTTGTTTAAACGCGCTAATCTCAGGAGCTAATGGTCCGATTTGAAAAATTCTTTTTTTGTTGGGTAGTCCATTTATAGAGGAAGGCTTTAGGCTATATAACATTCCGACAACCACGCGAACGAAGTCGCGGGCACAGATAGTAAGCTATACATTTTGTTTTGCAGATCTCAAAAACAAGAAAACCGTTCTTTATGCTATCGGTTTCCTGGAAAGTTCCAGTCTGCCTCACAGCCGAGCCCTCACCAGTATCTACCTCAAGAAAGGATACAACGTCTTAATCACTGATACCTTCGCCTTTCTTCACTTCGCATATCCTAAGTAAGTTTCCTCTTCCATGGGGTTCTAAGAGGTGTCTAATTGAGATACAGGTAACATAACTGGCAGCAGCGCCCTCTTGAAAACACTTTATGCTTCTTCTTCATCCAAGCGCGTTCTCGGTTGCATCCTCAGCTGTGGTGCTTCGAAACCCGGGGTGCGCTTTCCCGCTTTTTTTCTCCAAATATTACATACATGTCAATGGTCACCCCAGGATGCCAAAGACCTCGCAGAATGGAGAAAAAATAGCCGGAACAGCTTAAATGATTTGGCTATAGTTTTACAACCGGCCGCCTGCCTGATTTCAACCCTTTTCGGGAATGTATTTGGGCGAAAAGTTTTACAACCGGCCGTCGACCGACGTTAACTGTCAGTCTGTCGGTCTGTCGGCCTGTCGGTCTGTCGGTCTGTCGGTCTGTCGGTCTGTCGGTCTGTCGGTCTGCCGGTCTGCCGGTCTGCCGGTCTGTCAATCTATCGGTCTGTCGGTCTGTCGGTCTGTCGGTCTGTCGGTCGGTCTGTCGGTCTGTCGGTCTGTCGGTCTGTCGGTGTGTCGGTGTGTCGGTCTGTCGGTCTGTCGGTCTGTCGGTCTGTCGGTCTGTCGGTCTGTCGGTCTGTCGGTCTGTCGGTCTGTCCGTCCGTCCGTCCGTCCGTCTGTCCGTCTGTCTGTCTGACCGTCTACAAAAAACGTGTTTTTTCTGCGTTTTTAACTAGATCTTTATAATGGCATTAACTAGATACTTGAATTTTTCACAGACTATGTATTACTATGGCCGCTATAACAACAAATACTATAAACACTAAACACTATAATATCCAAATCAATGTCAGTGCTTGTTTAGACTTTTTTTCTAATACCGACCACTGCAAAATACTCATACAATGACATAAATAATAATATTTATATAATAAAATGTTGCTATTTGAAAATTATAAATAAATAGTCCGTCTCAACAACAGTCTTGAAATAATACTTCTACTTTTTGTCATCAATAAAAGATAATAAAGTAAAAGTTAAAATTAATAAAAATACAATAAGTTAAAATTCGCACTTGAAAATGACTGAAACAAAACATTTTTCATTCATATATTTATTGTCTCTCTTATCGCGTAGGGCAGTTTTAGGAATACCATCGATTTTGGATACTTCATATATACTTTTTCCTTCATTTATAACTATGAGAGCAGCTTTAAGTTGAGTAGCACTATATATAACTTTACGGTGCTCCATGTTTGTAAAAAAAATCACGAAATATTATTAGGAAAAAATAAAAAAATCCGGCTAATATTGTAAGAGCATAATTCCCAAGTGTTTTACAGTTCTTGTACCTACTAGTCAAATGTTTATAGGCTGTTGATGATGATTATTCATAGCTAACAGACGGACTTTTTTAAATATCAGCCACAATGATAAAATCCGTCATAAATCAGTTCCTAGTCAAACTAGCGTATTTAAGTATTTAAATTTAAAGGAGAATAAATACTGAAATCCTTAGGAAAAATATATTGATCCCTAAAAAAGGAAATGGTAAAACTGAAAAATACTGGCCATATAGCATGGGTCGGTAATAGAACTCTGTATGAAAATTGGTATATTCTATTAGCGACTAATAAAATGAATAATATCTTGAAAAACTATTCATTTGAATAGAATCACATTCACTTGATCTTGTGATAAATATTATATTATATTTAAATATCTTAAAGATATTAACACGTAAATAAAGATTGATTAAAATATATAGCCATACAATACATAATAACATTGGTAACGTTTAATTGTATCTTAAAAAAAATCCTTAAGGCAAAAAATATGGCGTTAATTGGTCAAATTACGCGGAATATATTTAGGAACAAACTTGTTCAAAGAAACTAACTAAAATAACATATATAATTATATATAAACGAAAATTCTAACTACTGTCAAAAGTCTAACACCGCCATGGGTCGTTCTTAGAAACAATTTTTAAAAATATGATTCTAATGCCGCTCTAATTTAAAAATTCGGGTTAAATATGAAGAAAAAGTGGAAACAGTAAAATTAGATGTTACTATGGAAAACAAATGTATAAGTTGTAATCTTTATATATTCACATGTGCGTACATTGGTTTAAACTAAAGTTATTTCCTTAAGAAAAATCAAGAATACCTTCGTGGCTCGGAGCGCATCACTATGGAAAGTGCACCCGATCAGAGGAAGTCCCACTGATTGTTTTATTATTCCGTTCACTGATAATTTACACACTTAAACTTTATTCTGAACGTTGCATAATAAACATATCTAAAATGTTTTCAGTAATAATGGTCTGAAATTTATATTAAATATCTTTTAAGAAAGATTGATAATACGAGCGGTAATAGAGTTAAATTTTTGTAGGGCGGTAACAGGCACCTTTACGTTAGTATTTTTAAAATTATATGTTATTTGTAATGGAGCTTTTTGTGAGGGTTTAAACTGTGGTTCTTAATTATGGTTATCTAACCAATTCGTAATTTTGTCTAAAGTAGTATTTAATTTATTTACCAAATCAGCTGTGTTTGTGCAGGATACTAAGACCGAGACATCGTCCGCAAAAAGTATGCTTTCTTCTTTAATTTCGTTTGGCAAATCGTTTATATAGATGAGAAACAACATGCAACCCAAGACACTGCCTTGCGGATAGAGCTGGTAGAGTGTACTCTATCTGATTTGATGTACTGTATGTTTCCTGTATCAAAAGTGTTTTTGATTTCTACACATTGAAAGCGGTTTTCGAGATATGATTTAAACCATTTATAGGCCCTCGTATACCCGACTCGAATAGTGTTGTTCGTAAAATATGACTCTATCATAGGCTTTACTGATATCAAGTAAGAACCCGACAGGCTATATATTCTATTGCCTATTATTTTGAATAATTTTTGGACATTTTTGAAAATTGCTAATAATGTAGAGTACTTAGCTCTTTCTGAAACTATTTTGGTTTTCGTGCAATATTTTATACTTTTTATAGAAACTTCACAAACGTTTTACCATTGATGTTTCAAATACTTTTGCGGATGCTGGTAAAAAAGATATGGGGCAATTGTTATTATATATTAATATCCAGGCACTATGTGGTCTTATTAGACCGGTTTACGCCATTTTAACCATTGCATAATAAACGTTATTCCAACCCTTAGGAGTCTACTTCTGAATGCATTCAGACGATGTGAAGTGGTATTATTTTTAATCTCTACCTTTTTATTTTCCAGGTCAGCACGTGTGGCAAGAGCGATAGGACTAAAACTTGGTGAATTCCTCGTCAAACTATCAGATCAAGGGATGAACAATGAAAACCTTGAACTAATTGGCGTTAGCCTTGGAAGCCATATAGTAGCGTTCGCTGCTAAGCATTTCTACGCTGTCACTGGGAAGAAACCTTCAAGAATAACTGCCTTAGATCCTTCAGGACCATGCTTCAGATCTCTTTCTCCAGAATATAGACTAAATTCGTCAGACGGAGAGAAAGTTGATATAATTCACACAAACATGGATGGCCTTGGCATAGCCGAACAGTTAGGCCATGTTGATTTCTACGTGAATGGGGGCGAGTACCAGCCCCCCGACTTTCTATCCATTCCTTGTTTATCGTTTTGTGGTCATGCTAAATCGGTATTATACTGGATGCAAGCCTTGGAGCATCCTAGAGAGTTTATTGGCGTTAAATGTGATTCTATCCAAGATGCTAGATTGGCTAAATGTTTTCAGAATAATGAGACGAATGTCATGGGTGCTGAGACGGATTTTTCGAGGCAGGGGATTTTTTATTTGGGAACGAGTAATAAGTTTCCGTACTACAGAGGGATGGCGGGGTTGAAAGAAGAAAATGAGATCTTCACGTCTCTTGCCAAGAATGTTAATTCCGATTAAATGATGGAGGTGAAATAATGACATTAAGTACTTATACTTAACGCTTCTTCTTTTCCTTCCTCATCTGATTCTACTTTACGTGGAATCAAGACACATCACGCTAGTCCGCCAATCCGAAGGTTCTGGGTTCGATCCCCAGCCAGGGCAAGTTAGAAAATGGTATTTTGAAATTGTCGCCGAATGTAAATATTTAAATATACGTAATAGATACATTTACGTAAAACTGAATGCCGCCAATTATCATTAAGGATTTCAGAGGTTATCTGTTACATGGACAACTGATTATTATCATCATCATTGCAGCCGCATAGCGTCCACTGCTGGACATAGGCCTCTTCCAAGGTTTTCCAAAACGACCGATCTAGAGCGGCCTGCATCCAGCGCTTTCCAGCAACCTTGGTCAGGTCGTCTGACCACCTAACATCTTTACATTACAGCTGATAAAAACGCGCGTTTACCGCTAGAACGGATTGATATTGTTAAAATAATATAATGGATATAAACCTCTATCGGAAAAACCTGAAAAGCAGAACACGCCAATCGTTGTAGAAACCAATTTAACATTTTTGAAGACTGAAATACTACGAAAAGCTAAATCATTTTATATCAAACGGAAGACTAAATTATGCTGTAAACATTTGGGTTTTAAAACTAAAGAAGAAACGCCTTTTTCTTGTCAGAAAAACTGACACTGACCCCAAAGGGCTCCCGCCTTTTCTTCTTGGCCCGGGACCTAGCCAAGACTAGGTCATATAAGTTCTGCTGGACCGCCTATGGTAAAGTCTACGTGAGAAAAGAGGGGCACCCATAATAACCATAAAAAGCGAGGAGCAGGTTCAAAGGATGATATCTCAAGATAAATGACTAGTAATGGGCCCCGCCCTCGTATCCATGAGAGCCACTGGTCAGAGATTTAACTTGGTGCTACTAAGTTGTATGATTTTACCTATCGTTTGTGCTTGTACAAGTCTGCAATTTTATTGTCCTAAAAATATATCTATAATTACATACTCCGTCACTTATAAACTGTACATTGATACTACTACACTAAAACATTAAAATATTTTATATAATACATCAATAATGACAATGATAATATAACGCAACGAGCATGCATAAAACTAGTTGTAAGATTGTATATTATACAGTTCTGAAATCGACCTTTTATTTTCTGATTAGGTAAAATTGGGTAATGGAATGCAAATAAAAAATTATTACAAAATAAAATCTTTATTGCAACCGCCTCACAACAAAATCTACTTAATTATATCAAGAGTAATCTTAGTACTTTGGTAATCAACTTGGAAAATACAGAAGAAGAAAAAAAACAGATTTGACTCTCATTGCACCGAGGTGAGGTCAATTGTGGTCAAAGAAAATCGCAATTAAAGTGAAAGAAAATCTAGCATAAATCGCAGATATAACTTTTAGCAGACTTGACTTTTAGTAGTTCTTACACGTACTTTCGGCGTCTAAACAATAAAAACAGTATAAATTATTTAAGTTATATAATCTAGATGCATTTTAATTTGTGGGTACTCTCTACAACTGAAACAGTCAAAATTCACTATTTCGCAGCTATAAATATACCAAGTGGTATACTTATAGCTACGAAATAGTGGATCTACACTGTTTTACAGTGATTTCCTCTGTTTCAGATTTAGAGAGTACTGGTGGTCACTTGACTCCCATTAGCCACAACAACAAAAATAAGAAAAAAACATATAGAAAAATACACATTAGTTACACACATGATTTAGGTTTCGCATCATACATTTGATTTTTTTTTTATGTTATTGGGCGGCTAACGAACAAGCGGGTCACCTGATGGTAAGTGATCACCACTGCCCATGGGCAACTGCAACACCAGGGGTGTAACAAGAGCGTTACCGGCCTTTAAGAAAAAGCCATGCACAGTATTATTAAATACAGGTTCATATCCAACAGAGTCAGCTAATATAGTAAATGAGTACTTCATAAATGTGGGAAAAAATCTGGCCCATAAAATTAAATCGGACATATCATTTAATGAAACTCATAAACTTCCCGGGATAAAAGAAACGCAGTCCAATTCATTTGTTCTTTTGGAAATATTCTTTGGGATAATATTCCAGCTACATAGCTAAAACTAGTTAAAAAGGCATTATACCTAAAATTACACACCTCGCGAATCTCTGCTGAGGAAGAGAATACTGTTTACGTAAGAGTACAGAGATAGGAATGCCACAAGTTTTAAGTTGGTTAAAACAAAACCTGCTTACGCTTAACACTAACAAAACAAAAAACATGTGCTTCATTATTTACAATAACACTCATCTGAAACACGACCTCAAAATAAAAATACACAACTGCCGGTAATGAAAGCAATACTGACTGTGACTGTCCAATTATAACAAATTAAATACCTAAGTGTTGTTATAGACCAAAAACTGACTTGGTATCCCCACGTTGAGCAACTGGTTGATAGAATCAGAAAACTCACGTGGATAGTCAAGACGCTAAGACACATGGTGCCAAAATTTATATAAACAACAGCAAGAATAAATCAAGGAATGTTCTAAATGAGCTGTACACGGCCCTGGTTCAATCTGTCTTAGCGTATTGCATTCCAGTTTGGGGAGGTGCAGGGAAAACGAAATCTAGGGAAATAGAACGTGCTCAACGATTACTAATAAAAGTGTTGTAATGTAAGACAGCAATTTGTTATCAGTAAAGTAAAAAAGAGTTAATCACAGTTTAGTGAATGGGCTACTACCGGCATTTACATAAGTAGAAACAGGTTATATGATCTATATGCCCAAAAACAATATAACTTTAATCCTTCTTTTATAGAATATGTTAGAAATTATTCTAAAATATTTAATAAAGTTTGTGGACGAGCCAAGTCGAATAGTATTAGCAAAAACAAAAAATAATGCTCCTAATAAAATTAAAGAAACATGGAGTGTCATAAATAAGGAAACAGATAAAAATAAAACCAAAGAAAATATTTGCCGAATCAAATGTAGTGGTAAAAATACTTCAATAACTGAAGAAATAGTAAATATATTTGATGATTATATTTTACTAACATTCCTTTGGAACTCACTTCTAATGTGAGTTCTAGCGCCCAGCGTGCTGAGGCTTTGCTTAAGAGTAATGTTAGCCCTTGTGATTCTAAATTTATTTCTAAGCATGTTAGCCCTAGCGATATAATAGATGCTTTTAAACAGTTAAATTTAAAAAAAATCAAAAGATCACTGGGGCATGTCAGTAGCCGTAGTAAGTCATATTATACACATAATTGCTGCCGATTTAGCTTTTATATTTAACGAATGTATTGATGGAGGCATTTTTTCTAACTTAATAAAATGTAGTAAACTAATCCCCTTATTCAAAAAAGGAGAAAAAACAGACCCTGGCAACTACAGACCTATCTCTATTCTGCCAGTTTTGTGTAAGGTGTTCGAAAAGATAATGCTCAATCAAATGCTACTTCACTTACACCTAGACTAAGACCAATAATCTTTTCCATAGCCAACAATACGGCTTTACTGCTGGAAAATCGACCACCGATGCAGGAGTAGCACTTATTACCAATATCTACGACGCGTGGGAAAACAAAAAATTATGCAATTGGATCATTTTGCGATCTTTCTAAAGCATTTGATTGCGTTGTTCATCCAACACTTTTGCTCAAATTTCGTCAATACTGTTTTGATGATAAGTCAATTAAATTAATAGAATCTTACTTAACAGATAGGCTTCAAACTGTTGATATAAACGGCGTAAAATCACACGGGTCTAATGTGAAAATGGGCGTACCCCAAGGTTCAATTCTAGGACCGTTCCTTTTTTTAGTTTATGTCAATGACTTGCCTTACATGGTTGAGAAAGAGGCTGACATGGTGCTGTTTGCTGATGACACCTCGCTAATATTTAAAATAGATCGACATAACAGTAATGCTAGCGTGGTGAACAGCACCTTATCTTTAATTTATGATTGGTTTTCAGCCAATAACCTCATGTTAAATGCGAACAAGACCCAATGCATTCGATTCTCTCTTCCTAATGTGAATCAAGCCTGCGTTGACATTAATTAATGGTCAGAAACTCGATCTGGTTGAAAGTACTACTTTTTTAGGAATCACAATTGATTCGAAACTTCAATGGGGCGCTCATATAACTAAACTTTCTAATAGGCTTAGCTCTGCGGCTTACGCTGTTAGGAGAATAAGACAATTGACAGATGTAGCAACTGCTAGACAAGTGTACTTTCACAGTCTAATGTCTTACGGGATACTTCTATGGGGGAGTGCAGCCGACATTCAGGCTATTTTTCTTTTACAAAAAAGAGCAATTCGTGCCATTTACGGTTTAGGATCGAGAGATTCACTGAGATAATTATTCAAGGAAATAGGTATACTTACTTTTGCATCACAATTCATATTTGAAAATATAATGTATGTAAGAAAAAATATTTCCATGTTCAATAAAGTAAGTGATTTTACAAATAGAAATTTACGTAATAAGAATGACTTAGTTAGCCCGTATTACAGGCTGAATACAGTCAGTAAGTCTTTTATGGGGAAGTGTATACTTTTTTATAGTAAATTGCCAGAATCGGTCCTTGATATGCCAGACAGAAAATTTAAAGCTTATGTAAAGAAAGTACTTTGTGAGAAGGCTTATTATAGGACCGATGACTATCTTAAAGACAAAAAGGTCTGGCTTGAGCTTGGCGCGGGTCCCTCTTAAAGGTTTGTATACTTAGACATGTCATAATTTAGGTACATTGGTACATACTAAATTTGCAAATTGACATTATTTTAAATTTCGTAATTCTTATAATTCAATTTAATTATGACATAACAAACAATGTTATCTCAGTCCATCCATATAACTAATTTTAAGTTTTAAGTTTGTTAGTTGACGTCTTTGGAGAAAATGTGCTGTGCAGTTTGATGCCGCTTCTTCTACACTTGCGCCTAGGAAGCGGCGTTAACTTAGCTGTAAGTAACGATTTGACGTCAACATTTGTGCAAAACAAAACAAAGTGACTTTTATTAAGAGATATTATAAATATCCTATGATAATAAAGATATTTTGAATTGAATTGAGTTAGGAGGCTGTATGTATTGAACGTCATTCTTAAAAAACACAAAAGTTTACATTTTTATCCAAGTAAACTGACAAAGCGGCGTTATACGACTGTAGCCTCAGTTCCTGCTGTAAGATCTAAATATGCATGTAGACAATATAAATATTCATTCTGCAAACTTATATAATAAAATAAAAAAACAAATATTTATGCGAAAAAATACTTTGAGTGTAAAAAAACTGACACGGAATTTTTAAAGACACTAAATTACGACGAAACGGAGTAACTTTTTCAAAAAATAAAATAATATACCTACACAGTTTACACTAAAACTTTACTTAACGAGGTAGGGACAACACAAAAACAACTCTTTATTTTTTAAAATTTTGACGTATTTATAAGTTAAATTTATCTAAATACGTGTACTATTTTTATTTTTTAATATTGAATTATCCATTGTACGTACGTATTGTATTTTAGTTATTGTAAATAAATGCATTTTTATAATAATTTAATGAGCCATAATTAATAATGTTTATTTTTTTTTTTAAATTATTGCTTGGATTAAGATTAGATTGTTTTTTAATGTATTTGAATGTATTATCGAATATTAATTTTATCATGTTTGTATAAAAAAACTAGTTTTGTATTAGGTAAGTATATACGAGTAGAGTAAACAAACAGAATTGCCATGGAAGAACGAAATCTCCTAATACAGGCATTTTTGCTTAAAAGGAGGTTTCAAAATCTAGCAATTGTAAACCAAAATTCTAATAATTGAAATGAACTATTTATTTATAAAAAAAAATCTTTACATTACAGCTGATAATAACGCGCGTTTACCGCTAGAACGGATTGATATTGTTAAAATAATATAATGGATATAAACCGCAGATGAAAGGTCATTGGAACGACTGCCTCCGTGGTCCAGTGGTCAAGCCTGCCTTGTGATCCGGAGGTCATGGGTTCAAATCCCACTGGGAAGCATACTTTGTGAAAAGTTGTTTTCAGTCTGGTTAGGATATTGCAGGCTTGAATCACCTGATTATCCGAAAAGAAAGATGATTCCGTGCTTCGGAAGGCACGTAAAGCTGTTGGTCCCGAACGCCATCTAGCGTTTGTACCTATCCTAGGATTGGTTCTGGTCTACCCTTTGGGTTGCGGAGGTCAGACGGCAGTCGCTCTGTGTAAAAACTAGTAACCTTGTCAAATCACCTAGGTAAGGTAGTGGACCCCGGGCTCTGAAGCGTTACCGCTGAGGATGCAACCGGTAATACGCTCGGATGATGATGATGAAAGGTCATTGGAAGGAAATCGTTGAGTTAGTATCCCATATACGAGTAGGTATCAAATTATTTTGGGGCTAGCTCAATCAGTGTTACATTTTGTCCTTATAAAAAAAAGACAGCATGTGAATCTGTTATATTAGGTACTCTCCATGCTAAATAAAGATCTGGCTGAAAATTTTACAGACAGCCACTTTTGTTTTCGGCCAGCCGCTTGCCTTATACCAACCCTCCTTAGGAAAGCATTCGTGCAAAAAGTTTCAACCGGCCGCCGCCCGACGTCAACTCTCCTTGGAATTGTAGGTGTTGCACAAGATGTTTGTGCTTTGTCTTTTAGTCGCCTCTTACGACATCCAGAGGAAAAGATAGTGGTCTATTCTAGGCAAGAAACTACACGGCAGAATTACTTGACGTTAGTAAAGTTAAAATTATTACGCAGAAATTAGGTAATAAAGTAAATCAAGTAAGTACTTATTGTCGAGGATAGGGTTTCGGGACTAAGCAAGAATTTGTATTTATTTATTGACAAAAACTGTATCACATACAAATAAATTTACAAATAATAAGAATTATTCTTTTAATAACTTTATTTCCACTTTGGTATGAAAAAACCGATTTTTTTTTTTGTTTTTTGGCTGTTATTTTAATTTATTTACTATATAATGATCTTGTATAGACCATAGTTCTGTTTATTACGGGTATATATGTGCCTTCCACTTGGTATATAACGTCTTAACAAAATATACTGAAACTAGATCAAGACATGATGACTGAAAAAATATTTTTGGCCCATCGGTTAGATTATTAAAAAATATTGTACACGTATTTTTCCTTTTCTCTGAGATACAGCGCATTAAAATTTTGCATGACGTCACGCTTTCGTACGATTTTTACACATCGGTGACGTCACAAGCCCCTCTCTGGAACTTAGATACTCTGTATCTTTGTGAATTTTTACTTTTTTGATAAACTGAAAAATATGGCTACATTATTTTTGGATAATGTAACGAACGGACTAGTTAGAACAATACTTTTCTGACCCAGTCATCATCCCTCTTTTCCCAAGGAACATATATCGAAATATGAAAAATATTTTTTTTGCTTTCCCCATACAAACTCGGTCAACTTTTATGGGTGGCCAAAAACTATTTTTCATATAATGTTCCTTGGGGAAAGTTGTTCAGTATCATGGACAGAATTTACCCTTTAAATAGTTTCAGTATATTTTGTAAGACCCTATATTGTATTTCTTGCATAAACCTTTCCATTATTTTGCTTGTTTGACAGTTTGTCATTCATAATGTGTGAATAATTATTACCCAAACCCATGAAAAGGAGGTTATTAATCAATTGAAAATGAAAATGGTCGCTTTTGAAATATTCTGTGAAGTACTACTGGCCATATCGAAAACCCGGTATCCTGCAAAGGACATTTTCCGAGAACTGCAACAGAGGCGTAGCTACCGCCGTATCAGCCGTGTCCCTTGTGCCCGTGTGTAAGCAAACATTTGTAAAATGTTATCCATAATGTCAATCTCGTGATACCCAGAAAAAAAAAAACATATGTAAAACTGTCATACGTGCCTATGTTTTCACTTCAGAATAATCTTCAGTATTAATAACGGCAACAGTTAGACGCTTAAAATATATTCACAGAATATTTAGTTGTATATTCACTTTAAAAAGAAATAATTAAAATAAAGTAAATATTTAAGAGGGGCTCCCATACAACAAACGTATATTTTTTTGCCGTTTTTTGCTCGTTAATAAATAAAGTGTCTAATGTTGTACAGATAATTGTAAGGAACCCGTCGTGCGCTAGTCCGACTAGCACTTAGCCGGTTTTTTTATGACACGTAAATAAACGAACACTTCTATAGTAATATAGTTCGCTGGCAAAAATGTAGTATTTACCACGTGCTTCCCTTGAGGAGTCTCTAATTGAGTGACAGGCAAAAAGTTCACTTATTCGGTGGCGGTAATGGCTGACGAAATTAGGAGGTAATGGTGATTTATAAAGTACAATAACCACAGTTTAGGCATTTTCTAGGATTCATTTTTAAAAAAGCATGGGTTTGATGCTAATTTCGGTCTGTCTGTCTGTCTGTCTGTGGCATCGTAGCGTTCGAACGGATGGACTGATTTCAATGCGGTTTCTTTTACGTGATAGAAACCCTTGCGATGGTTCTTAGCTATGTTTGATGATAATCGATTTAGCCGTTTAAAAGTTATTGAGGATAAACGCTAGAAATTCAGAGCTTTCTCCACCAGATATATAGATGGCGCTATCCATAGCGCGCATGTAGCGTGACTTGATGTCCGTATCAAGTCGTATTAATAGTTCCGATTCACATCACTAGATGGCGTTCTTGACAGTTGGGGTTTTTTTTAATTTACCTAGCAAATATCATCGGTGAAACGAAAGCACGTAAGCTTCGTTGGCTCGGTCACGTAGAAAGAATGGGAGAGGATCGGGCAGTGAAGAGATCACCCATTGGTATATTGAGATGTGGTATTCTCTTCCTACGATTGCCCAAGACTACGTCACGAATGTCACGATATGTGTTACCACTGATTGTTGTTTTCAGGAAATTTAAGGACTATGTTTGTTAAAACTTTATTGTACACAAAGAACAAATACAAAATTACACGTACAACAATAGGTACAAAGGCGGACTTATCCCAGATAGGGATCTCTTCCAGTCAACTTTGAATTAAAAGGAACATTTACAACACTGGGTAGAGAATAGGTACAATACACAGCTAACAGAAAACCATCAAAAAAAAATTATAATTAATTTTTTACATAACAAAAAAAAAACAGCAAACAGCACTAAATTTAACCTAACTACTACTACACTACTACTCTACCAACAAGAGCATAGCTCTTAAATGTAAATAGATAGATATACTATTACACTAAAAACTTTCTCAATTAGTTTATAAATATTAATTAAAATATGTACATACATTATTTACAATATAACTCGACAATAATGTTAATAAAATAAAATCTCAAAATAAAATCAATCAAAAATGCCACCCCGGACTGTACCCGGTTCAAAAGTACCCATTAAGCTTGCTGCGTTTCCTCTTTGAATGGCTATGGATAGCCTTTGAACCAAGTACCATCCGGAGCGGTAGTCATATCCGCGGCACCTTAAACGGCGCCCTATCTCACTAATAAAGTGTTTCGCTTCTGAACACAATGGTCCTGCTGTTTCTACGGCAACCGGAACAAATTCGTACGAGTTGGACAAAACAGAATATTTGGCAATTTTAAGTCCAGCTGCCGCTTTTGCAGCCGCACCAGGTGACCGCATACTATTAGTGAGGTAGGACGCCGCAAATGTGCTAACACAAGTTGCGTCCAATTCAATTCAATTTCAATTCAAAATATCTTTATTATCATAGGATATTTATAATATCTCTTAATAATAGTCACTTTGTTTTGTTTTGCACAAATGTTGACGTCAAATCGTTACTTAAAGCTAAGTTTACGCCGCTTCCTAGGCGCAAGTGCAGAAGAAGCGGCAACAAACTGCACTGCACGTTTTCTCCAAAGACGTCAACTAACAAACTAAAAACTTAAAATTAGTTATATAGATGGACAGAGATTACATTGTTTATTATGTCATAATTAAATTGAATTATAAGAATTACGAAATTTAAAATAATGTCAATTTGTAAATTTAGTATGTACCAATGTACCTAAATTATGACATGTCTAAGTATACAAACCTTTAAGAGGGACCCGCACCAAGCTCAAGCCAGACCTTTTTGTCTTTAAGATAGTCATCGGTCCTATAATAAGCCTTCTCACAAAGTACTTTCTTTACATAAGCTTTGAATTTTCTGTCTGGCATATCAAGGACCGATTCTGACAATTTATTATAAAAAAGTATACACTTCCCCATAAAAGACTTACTGACTGTATTCAGCCTGTAATACGGGCTAACTAAGTCATTCTTATTACGTAAATTTCTATCTGTAAAATCACTTACTTTATTGAACATGGAAATATTTTTCCTTACATACATTATATTTTCAAATATGAATTGTGATGCAAAAGTAAGTATACCTATTTCCTTGAATAATTCCCTCAGTGAGTCTCTCGATCCTAAACCGTAAATAGCACGAATTGCTCTTTTTTGTAAAAGAAAAATAGTCTGAATGTCCGCTGCACTCCCCCATAGAAGTATCCCGTAAGACATTAGACTGTGAAAGTAACTAAAGTACACTTGTCTAGCAGTTGCTACATCTGTCAATTGTCTTATTCTCCTAACAGCGTAAGCCGCAGAGCTAAGCCTATTAGAAAGTTTAGTTATATGAGCGCCCCATTGAAGTTTCGAATCAATTGTGATTCCTAAAAAGGTAGTACTTTCAACCAGATCGAGTTTCTGACCATTAATTAGTATGTCAACACAGGCTTGATTCACATTAGGAAGAGAGAATCGAATGCATTGGGTCTTGTTCGCATTTAACATGAGGTTATTGGCCGAAAACCAATCAGAAATTAAAGATAAGGTTCTGTTCACCGCGCTAGCATCACTGTTATGTCGATCTATTTTAAATATTAGCGAGGTGTCATCAGCAAACAGCACCATGTCAGCCTCTTTCTCAACCATGTAAGGCAAGTCATTGACATAAACTAAGAAAAGGAACGGTCCTAGAATTGAACCTTGGGGTACGCCCATTTTCACATTAGACCCGTGTGATTTTACGCCGTTTATATCAACAGTTTGAAGCCTATCAGTTAAGTAAGATTCTATTAATTTAATTGACTTATCATCAAAACCGTATTGACGAAATTTGAGCAAAAGTGTTGGATGGTCAACGCAATCAAATGCTTTAGAAAGATCGCAAAATGATCCAATTGCATCATTTCTGTTTTCCCACGCGTCGTAGATATTAGTAATAAGTGTAAGTCCCACAATAAACACCGTCCCCTCTGCCACGGTATTAAAGTTAGTCCGTCTGGACGTTTGCCGTCTGTACGCGAGAGACCAGGAGGTTCTAATTGACAAGGTATGTTTGCCGAAATCAGTGCCCTACGAATAATATCATTTAAGGAATGATGTCGAGACAAACGGCCCGCACACCTCACACACCCGAGAGCGTGATGTCCGTCGGCCCCCACCATCTTCCCACAAACGCAACGATGTGGTTCGCACACATCGCAGCCCAATCTCAGAGCCACCGCCACCCTTAGGGAATCATTATCCAAAAAGGTTCCCATTTGCGGAGAAGGGATGGCATGTAACCAAGCCCCAGATTCTGGCTGTGCTGCAGCTTTTAATCGTGCCAAATGGGCCCCGACTGCCTGACTTTCCAATTCTTCAAAAATTGATTTTGATGACTTTTCATCCCAAAGACGCTGCACCTCGGGCTTTTTAGGAACCAAGGAGTCCGGATTTTTAGCACACCAGGCCGTTAAAGCTCGTTCTACATGCGGCAAGGTCAATCTGTCACCATTAATAGCGAGAATTTGAGTGACTAGATTGACTACCCCATGTGAGGAGGCCAAAAAAGCCGGGAGCGATACCTCCTCCAAGCGGCGGACACCGAGACCTCCATATCGCACTGGCAAAGAAGCCTGCCTCCACTGCCCTTCATCAAGTTTGACGTTCAGTATGTCCTCCAGAATACCTTTTAGCGCATTGTCAAACTGTTTTAATTCGGTTGGGCACATCCAAGAAGGACTTGTCCTCAAAATGTAAGTCAACCGAGGAATCGCCAGGGAATTTCGAAGGAGCGTCAGAGAGACATGTGAAGATAAGTTCTTCAAGCGATCGTGAGACGCAAGAAGTCTAGTCATCTTATCAGTTATGAAAGCAGGTATCGCCTCCTTAAAAATAGGCGCCCCTAAAAGGCTTAAATTATTCTCATCCACGACCTTCACTCCAGGTAACAAAGACTCAAAATGCGATACGGAAGTCAGGGCTTCTTGTCCACACAAATATAAATCACATTATAGGTAGGCTCGGTCTAGGATAGGTACGAACAGTACCTATCTCTAGACCGAGCTGTTTGAGTGTAGAAGACAAATTTTGTAAATCTGTCGCCACGATATCAGGAGGACCTCCTAAGGTACCATCATCTAGGTACCAAACAGTCAGTGGAGACTTTAAACTAGTGACTGCTTTGTGGATCGCCAGACTAAAAATAAGGGGTCCCAAAGGATCTCCCTGCTGTGCCCCGACTTGCGACGAGATGGGTTTCCCCTGGAAAAATAGGTGACTGGAAGAAGAATAACATTGAAAAAGAAAGGGGTATATTACTGGTGTGTGTTCTAATACCTCTTTCAGAATCGAATCTCTTTCTACTTTATTAAAAGCATTAACCAGATCCAACTTCACAATGACGCCATTCAAGTTTTTGTTTATTTCCGCAAAATAGCGAGTCGCGTGGATTGCCGTCTCACATCCTCCTGCCGTACCGAAACCCAACTGGTGAGGCTGTAAATGCAGAGCCGCGCTCTGTCTCACCGCGTTACAAGCGAGCTTTGAGACCAACCGCCTGAAAGTGTTGCCCACAGCGATAGGTCTTATACCACCGTCCTTCTTCCTCAAAGCGCAAAGGGATCCACCATACAAGTATGGACACACTTGGGGGTTGACCAAACCTCTCAACAGAAAATTGCAAAGATCTGTCAACGCTTCCAAAAGACGAGTACCGCTGTCACCTGCGGAAGGAGAAACGAGTTTTTTAAGATGATCTGGACGAATACCATCCAAGCCCGAAGCAGAACCTGACTGAAAAGAGTTTAAGGCATTGAGAACTTCTTCCGAGGTAACAACAAGAAAAGAGTTTGTATGGTTTGGTTCGGCAGGCAAACTTAGAGCACGGGACGGCGAAGGATGCTTCAACATCAAAGCATTGTGCGTCTCCTCGTCATTCGGTGCAATAGAACAATCCGACAGTAAAAGGCGAACAGCCCCTTTTAAATCACTATCAAAAACTTTGGACTCGATAGACTTATAAATGGAACTTGTCTTCTTTTTTAAATCACCCTGGATTGGGAAGTCTACGCGGCCCCCATTATCAATATTTTCCTTGACCTTCGTTGTTAATGAAGAATGACTCTTCCGACTAGGCACTCTCAAAGCAGTAAAAGAGAATGCAAGCAGCGCAAACCAGGCCTCCGTACTATTGTCTCTAAGACATTCTTTAATAAGAGACACTAGCTTGCCCGCAGTTAAGTATCTCGCCCCCTTCGGAATATGTTTCAACACATGAATATCTTTCTTTAAAGTAGACAAGGCAACCAGAGGATTCTGACCATCAGGATCCCGAGATTGAACCGTCGGTGCAGAAAACCCACTAACTTCCCTCCTGTGCTGTCCGTGCATGCGACTCATATGCACAGCCAAACCTCGGGGAACGACAAACTGACGTGATGTCCCCGGACAGAGAGGACATGAACCGTGGCTCGCATTCTCATTCATAATAATGTATAATAAAAAATAAAAATAATAAAATTGACTTTAAATTTAAATATTAAAATAAATGAAACAAAATTAAATGTGATCCAATATAGATGTATGCCTGTAGCTGACTTTAGACGTGCGTAAACCCAAGTTTTTACATATAAATTAATGATCCAATATAAATAAAAATGTCAAATATCACAATCAATTAAATGTCTGTATAAAATTCAACTTACTTAAATTAATCTATAACAATAAGAACTTTAATACATTAATAATTTATATATCAATTTGGATTTATTGCTAAGTAGCTACCTATTTCCCTAACTAATGAAATAAAATCCGATTTAAAAGTATTGGTATGAGAACTGAATATAATACATATTGGAATTCAAATTAATTATATTTTTAAATACTATATCAATAACACTTGGTTAACTACTAATACTATATCATGATCCATTATTATTTCATGATTGGTTTGTCTAGTTAAAATGCACTTTGCTCGAGTAATTCAATCACATATAGGTACTCGTAGTAGTAACAATAACTGATGACGTATTCTTGTTCTAATCACGTGACCCAGCTGTCACGGGAACAGAATACCTTGTTTTATCATACCATGGCAGTGGGCAAGGCAAGTCACGGGTGAATAGCTGTTATCCATAATTTCCCTAACATGATATCCACCCTACATATTATAAGCAAAATAGTAAATAATGACCAGCATTCATCAAAATGGCGACCCTAATGGTGCGAAAAAATAAAAATATTAAGTATGATATAATGCCTAATAAATCTCATTGTTAGCCCGTCTTAAAACGATGTAATAAGGAAATTATGATAGATCATTTCTTTTTTCAGCACATAATTTTAAAATGCCATTTTATAGATTTTAATTTAATTTTCATTAATTTCGTCATTTTCTTTTATCACAGAAGAATGTAAGTCGTTAGTAAGTCATTTTGCATAATGCGTTAATAACATCATCATCAGATCGTATTCCCGGTTGCATCATCGTCAGCGGTAACGCTTCAGAGTCCGAGGTTCGCTACCTAGGTACCCCAGGTGATTTGACGAGTTTACTGGTTTGACTGCCATCTGAACTACCTAAAGGGTAGACCAGAACCAATCCTAGTATAGGTATAAACGCTAGATGGCGTTCGGGACCAACAGCTTTACGTGCCTTCCGAAGCACGGAATCATCTTTCTTTTCGAATAATCAGGTGATTCAAGCCTGCAATATCCTAACCAGACTGAAAACAACTTTACACAAAGTATGCTTCCCAGTGGGATTTGAACCCACGACCTTGGGATCTCAAAGCAAACGCCTTGACCACTGGACCACGGAGGCAGTGTTTGTTTATATTTTAAAGCTTTATTGTACACCAAAGAGAAGCAGATACAAAAACAGAAAAGTAAACACACAACGGCGGACTTATCCCGTACAGGGATCTGTTCCAGTCAACTGATGCGTTTGGGGCAGAAGTGGTAAGTACAATAATAGAGTACAAAAAAATTTACAATGTACATATAAAAATATACACCTACACAATAAAATAAACTTACATATAAGTATAAACTAAAAACATGAAAAAGAAATTAGGTAGCTCAGAGAAACTCACGAATCCTGAAAGGAATTCTTGTTTTTAAAGGAATGGGTTCCTTTCTCATCAAGGATGTTTATACTTAGTCCTTTAGTCGCCTCTTACGACATCCACAGGAAGAGGTGGAGTGATCCTATTCTAAGCCGAAAGCCACACGGCATTTCAAATAATTGAATTTTTATAAGAAAAAACAACCGATTTCAATTTTTTTTAGGAGTTTTTTCCATATCTCCAAAGTTCTTTATCACATCTTTACCAAATTAAAATGGTACCAACGTAGTAAAGGCATTCAAATAAAAAAAAAATATCAAAATCTGTTCACAATTGGCAAAGATATCGCGTAACACACATACATAAAAAAAGAAACATACAGTCGAATTGATAACCTTCTCCTTTTTTCTAAATCGGCTAAAAAACACGAATAGCTACTCATTACAAAAGCGGAAATGAAAAAACTTTGGATAACAAAACAGGGGACGAATTCTGATTGACGCAGGAAAGTTAGAAATTTGAAAATGATCCCGGATTCTTTACATGTCGATTTTAAGGACGGTAATTTTTTTGGGTATAAATTGTAATGTTTGTTCCGAATAATTTTTCGTTATATTTTGGCACGACAAGAATTTGGTTTAAAAACTTTTTATTGAGAATAAATAAATAAATGTATAAGTACAAATCACACTCATTGAGTTTGCCCCAATACCAACTACTTATATTTTTATAATGAATAGAATTGAATTTAGTTTATTGTCAAAAAATACATAAATGGATATAAACACCTAAAACCCAGGACAGTTGGAAAACGACCATTTTCCATCTTGCCCTGGCTTGGAGTAGAACCCAGAACCTCCGAGTCACGGACTAGCGTTTTAAGGAATACGTCAAGAGGTCGACCAATAAATTGCCAAAGTAGTATTTTTACTGCATTTATGAATAACTGTAACTTAGATTTTTTATGGTATATGATTTTTTACATATACCTCTATAACTAGCTTTTTACTTAATTGTCTTGCATAGATACTGTGTTTTCGACTTTAATTTAACCGATAAACAGTCTACTAAAGTGTTAGGTACATTATACTGACGTCTGCCAAGGCTTTAAGGGCCCGGTCCTTATTTTTAGTGATTTTGACTGCTTTTTCGGAGCTGATTGGAGCCAAACTAACTTAGTAACAATATGTTAAGATATGTTTAATTGAAGTTTATTTAAGTATTAAAAAGGGAATGAGACAATTTATTGATTTTCATTGTAATAGTTTGTTTAATTCCAAATAACTTGAGACGTGTTTCAATTTTTTGCGGTGCGCGACGTTCATGTCTTTGTTGTTTACACGGAATTTAAAACATAAAGTTGTGTATATTGAGAGTGAATGAGAAGATTTTAGTATTTTTTTTAATTCATTCAAAAACTTACTTAAAAAGGTTAAACTTTGAAGAAAATATAAGCGAATACGTCGTCAGATTTCTTGCGCATACGACTGAGTTAAAAAATTAAAAATACACATATATGAAGATTGATTCATGCTTAAACACGTACAATAAATAAATAAAAATAATTTGTCTTTTGTAAAAAGATAGAAAAAATTAAAGTTCTCCGAAATTCTCAAATAAATATGGGGACGAAAACGCTGATAAGTCAGACCGCTCGCTGCGCTTCTGAATTCGTCTAAATTCGTCTCCAGGGTGCATGTACAATACAGCGCAATGCGTATGTGTAGATAGAAAGTATAGATTCGGGTGTTCAATCAAAAATTCCCACGGTCGGAGACAGTCACAATCACAATCTTGAGACCTTTATTATCTAATCCTATTGACATGTATAGGTATATTAACTAATAATATTGCCATTGAATAGGAATTGTTAAAACAATTGTAAATATTGAAAATCAATTTTACACACCTTTCCAAGGTAAAATGTATTGGGAATTATATTTTTTTTATCATCCTATGTGATTACCTACATTTATGCAAATAAAGAATTATGATTAGGTATGATTTGTGTGAGAATGTCAAAAAAAAATCTGGTTTTTTGGCTATTTTAATGTCATAATAAGTGATCTAGTATAGCTCGTGGTTCGATTTTTTATTTATTTATTTATTTACACAATACATTTAATATTAGGTCCTTACATATGAAATTGCCGATTTTCAATACTAGCAACTTTAAAATCAAATATCTTGCGTTTCATTAGGAATTCCAAATTCAAATTTATTTCGAAATAAAGCCAGAAAAATATTGTTTTAAAATTCGTATTTCATTTGTTTTAACATCATTTGTTTGAGTTTCAACATTGCTATAACAACAACTATGGACAAATTGAAAATTCGCGGTGTTTACGAATACGAGTTCCACCGTGGCACCAGTGCTGCAGAAACGACTCGAAGAATTAACGACGTGTATGGACCAGGCACCGCTAACGAACGAACTGTGCGTTTTTGGTTTCAACGTTTCCGTTCTGGAAATTTCGATTTACACAATGAGCCTCGTGGACGACCTGATACTCAAGTGAATAACGAAGAATTGAAGGCGATAGTGGAAGCGGATCCATCTCAAACCACTTCTGAATTAGCAGCAGCCTTCGGCGTAAGTGACAAAACGATACTTATCCACTTGCGCCAAATCGGAAAAATTAAAAAACTCGAAAAGTGGGTACCGCACGAAAAAATTTCAAATCTGATGAGGCAGTCAAAACCGCCTTCAAACAGTTCATAGACTCTCGCTCCCAGGATTTTTTTTCCAAAGGTATCAATGATCTGCCTATAAAATGGCGGAAGTGTATCGATAACAACGGCGCATACTTCGATTGATCAAATAATAATTTCATTAAAAAAAACTTGTTTCACTTTTTTGATACTGAACGGCAATTTCATATGTAAGGACCTAATATTATACATTAATGCACAGACATTAATGTTTAGTCTATTTACAATGCCATCATAATCTCTTTTGAGATTTACCGTGCATCGGAAATCTGCATCTTAATTTGCGATTATACATAATATTAAAAACACAATATAAAAAATAATAAAACTAAGATATTTTACACCACAAACAAATTTATTACGGGTATGTCCCTACCACGTTGTTTAAGTAAGTACACCGTCTAAGCTTATCAAAAATATAATATAACTTGTAATTGTGCATGTTTTTTACACACCCTAAGTGCTTTTAAGCCCTCTGGGTAAGGCATGCATGGTAGCTGAAGAAACCGAGAGCCATCTCCTCCCCGAGTGCGATATATGGTGTCGCAGATAAAATCATTCCCTTTCCGTTTGCCTTAGTCGTAGTCGGGTAAAAAAAAGAAAGTACCAAGAGTAGTGTAGTCTCTTCCTGCTAAATTATTAGTTATGTACAAATACACTTACGTTACCGTGCTGCTTCGGAGCCCGGGGTGCGCTTTCCCGCTTTTTCTTCTCCAAATATAACATTCATGTCAATGGTCACCCAGGGATGCCAAAGACCTTGCAAAATGGAGAAGAAATTGCCAGAACAGTTTAAATGATTTGGCTATTAGTTTCACGACTATCAGAGAGAGAGTCTGGATATTGGTTGCAGGCGCTTCCTTCTGCACATGTTGGCACCCTTCTCGATAATTGCACCTTTACCACAGCCTTTACTCTCGCTGTGGGCCTTCGTTTAGGCGCAAAAATTAATAAACCACATATTTGCCATTGTGGTGGTACTGTGGATGGGTACGGTCGCCATGGGCTAGCCTGTGTTAAGAGTGCAGGCAGAATCCCCCGACATGCATCTATTAATGATATAATTCATAGAACCTTGGCCATTGTCGGTGTTCCATCCATTTTGGAACCGAATGGGATCGTCCGCACTGATGGTAAGCGACCTGATGGCTTGTCCTTGGTCCCATGGAGGCAGGGTAGGTGCCTCGTTTGGGATGCCACATGTGTGGATACTCTTGCACCTTCACATTTGCCTGCAACGTCTAATCTTGGTGGAGCGGCGGCTTGTACTGCAGAGGCTGCCAAAAAGCGGAAATACGCAGGTCTGGGAGACGGTTTTACCTTTTTTCCATTCGCAGTGGAGACGATGGGACCTTGGGGCCCCGACGCAAAGTTATTTCTTAAAGACGTCACAACGCGCCTCATCGAGGCAACTAGTGACCCTAAAGCTGGCGGCTTTTTCGCTCAGAGAATAAGTCTCACTATACAGCGAGGAAATGCTGCCAGCATATTAGGTACGTTGCCTCGATGTGGCGCATTGAAAGAGATATTTTATTTGTAAATATGTTTCTGTATAATTTGTTTTGAATAAGTTTTACGACCGGCCGCCTGCCTGACGTTAACCCTCCTTGGGAATGCAATTGTAGACGAGATGTTAATTTTACTAATGTCAAGTAATTCTGCTGTGTGGTTTCTGGCCTAGAATAGAACCACTATCTTTTCCTGTGGATGTCGTAAGAGGCGACTTAAGGACAAAGCACAAACATCTTGTGCAACAACTACAATTCCAAGGAGGGTTGACGACGGGCAGCGGCCGGTTGAAACTTTTTGCACGAATGCTTTCATAAGGAGGGTGTTGAGGGTGCAGGTGTTCCACAATAAAAGCTCGTAATACGGGGCACGAAAAACAGTTTATTAACACACACAAACAAAGATACAGACACTGCGTGATTTTAATATGAGAGCAGTATGTACGTGTGTCGCACGCGGATAGACAAAGACGACTGCCCAAGAAAAACCGTTGGAAAGGTGTCGCTGCGTCACACGTATAACTCCAACTTTCAGCTTAAAACTAAAGTTGTACAAATTATCATAGTACCCTACCATTATAATAAACAAATTTAAAATACAAAGAAAAAACCCATTTTGAGCACGTCGCTAACACGCCCCACCCCAGTGCTGGCTCAGCACTCATTAACCAAAGGGATTCTAGCGACGCGCGCCGCAGGCCGCTTAAAGACACCGGATTTGGTTTTTATTTCCACTAGTCTGATCCGACCATCCCTACCTGGAAAAACCTGCTGGACGATCGCCTTAAAACTAAAGTTGTACAAATTATCATAGTACCCTACCATTATAAGTAATAAACAAATTTAAAATACAAAGCAAAAACCCATTTTGAGCACGTCGCTAACAGAGGGTATGTATAAGGCAAGCGGCTGGCCGAAAAAAAAAGCGGCTGTCTGTAAAATTTTCAGCCAGGAGTGCTATTTTTCATTCAGGGACTCACATTACGAATGGTTTGCGCGAGTGTTTCCAAACGGGCGCATTTTTGAATTGATCGTATGCGAAGGATTTGCAACGAGTGGTCTGGATCACTCGTAATTTTGACATTTGTAGCGAATGAATGTCAAAGAAACGTTCCATGGAGAATCAGTTCCGATTCACGCTGCTTTTATGTTTTTGTTGAAATGTTTAGAAAACCATTGACAAATTTATGATATTTTCTGCGTAACACAATATAAATTATCGCTGACACGATGGTTTCAAAAATACGATGCAACGCGTCGGAACGCGAATGGTGACTTGGATACCTACACGTTCTGTGTTTCGCTGAGTCCCTAAATGAAAAATAGCACTCCAGATCTGTATTCAGCATGGGTAATATAACAGATTCACATGCTGTCTTTTTTTTTTATAAGGACCAAATATAACACTAATTGAGCTAGACTCAAAGTAATTGATACTAGTATTATGGGATACTAACTCAACGATACTATATTTTATAATAAATACATACATAGATAAATAGTAAGACCTTTCATCTGCAGTTTATATCCATTATTTTATTTTAACAATATCAATCCGTTCTAGCGGTAAACGCGCGTGTATTAACAGCTGTCCATGTGACAGATAACCTCTCAAATCCTTAATGATAAACAGGGGTGAAGACAGTATCAAAGATTTAATGATTTTAGAGGAAAATACATAGGTATCAAAAGGATTAAAAACACTGATTAAGTTTTTATTAAATAAACCGGCCAAGTGCGAGTTAAACTCGCGTGGAGAGGGTTCCGTACAATTGATTGAATTCTTATAGATTTTCCTGTAATCTACAAGCAATGAACTATATTTTGTATTTTTTTAGTAGTAGTAGTTTCGGAGATCAGGGGGGGAATGGTCAATTTTCGTCTTTTTTCATAAATTAAATCAAAACTATTTATTTTACAATAATAACAAAAATATATTTAAGATCCTCATGACGAGCCCTTTCATTTGATATATGACACAGTAAGGTTTGCAAACCTTTTTTTTTTATTTGCCTAATTTGTCCCCCGAAAATGACCCTTATTTTAAAAAAATATTTATTTACTTTGCACATATGTGTTTAGGTCATAGGATTACAATATTCTACCACTGATTCGGTCCAGTAGATTCGGAGCAAATTGGATGTGACAGACGGACGGACAGACAGACGCACGAGTGATCCTATAAGGGTTCCGTTTTTTCATTTTTTGTACGGAACCCTAAAAATTGAGAATAATAAGATTTTCAATAAAATAAAAGATTAAAATACTGCAGTCGGCCATTTTGACTGAAACACCAATCACAGCATTCACAGCGCATGACGTCACGAACATGTAAACTTTACCGTTTCGTTGTAACTACTAGTGATTACGCATTTGGATTGATTTTTTATTAGTTTAAGTTGATATATCGATTCCACTTCACTCTACAACACGAATCTATAACAATGGAACCAGGCTTTGTTAGGGAAAATTTGCCCAGAATTGATTTATTGATGTTGGGCAATTTCCTCGCTACAAATAAAGAATTTTGATCGTCAAACGTGAAAACCCCTTTGTAAGTAATTTGTTTGTTTGTTTGCTTGTTTATAATAACTTTATTGTACCAAAGCATTAAAATAAAATACAAAAATCTTATGAGCAAATATACAATGGCGGTCTTATCCCATATTATATGGATCTCTTTCAGTCAACCTGCGATATATTGACAGGATATTTACTCAATTAACAGGTAAAGCAAGTACGTACAAAAAGATTATACGTACATAGCTACATTTCATACACACATACACAAATACTAAACTTACATTTAGGTACATATACTACTTTATACATACAAAAATAGATACTTAACTACTTAATTTAGCTCAAGTGTGTGTTTTGTATTTATCTTCAACACTAGATACAATATAAACAACTAATCAAACTCGTTTTGATCTCGTAGGAGTTTATTTTATAAAATAAAATAAACTTTATAAAATAAAATATAATAAACTTTATTACTAAATATTATACTAAATTTATAAAATAAAATAAACTCTCATACGTTATTTTTACAATAAACTTGTCACTGTCTATTTTTGAGGTCAGCTCCCTCGCAGCTTATAAGTTTGCTACTTTAGAGTCAATACGTGACAAAACGAGTAAATTTCAATGCTTTAAAGTACCCACTAGTATTTTTCTTCATAGTAAACACCTATGTATTATCTGATAATTACCAAGTCATTTACGCAGGTCCGAAGTTGTCGTTCGGGTTTCGCCGTGCGAGCTTTAACCATTAAGGCCGTACCTAAATTTTCCGGGGTCCAGTGCTGCCCCCATTTAAAATAAGTCATTTCAAAGAAAACGGAGACATCATTTAAAATGCCAAAAGTGGCCGTTTTTCGCAAATGTGCGTAGTAAAGCTTAACGTTCTCACTTTAAACTGTAAACAGTAGTTCATAAAATACTTTGAAGGGTTATCTAGGACTTGGTAGTTGCAAAATTTTAAATAATGTCTCCGTTTTCTTTGAAATGATTTATGTTAAATGGGGGCAGCACTGGACCCCGGAAAATTCAGGTACGGCCTTAATCTTTTATTTACTTGTTTTTGTTTGGGACATGTACAAACACCTTATTGGACGTTGTTATTGATGTGTTTTTACACTGAGGTACCGCACACCACTTATAAACCCTGGAATTCATTTATAACAATAAAATGCAATACAATACCCTTTATTGCACAAAAGTAAAAAACAGGACATAATTATCTTAAATACTAGGAAATGCGCAAAAGGCGGCCTTATCGCTAAGCAATTTCTTCCAGGTAACCTCGTTTAAATAGAAAAAAAATATGGGAAATTAGGTAGTGCGGGGTGGTCAATATAATAAACATACTTTTATACAATAATTATAATAAACATACATACACCTAATACTTAAATACATACAACTTACACAAAGAAAACATAACAGGACAAAATGAAGAAACTAAGTGGAAACAAGGGAAGGAGATTACCTTTCATAAGGATAGAAAATGCGATTTTACTTGGGATTTAAAGCTGGCTAGCGTTTGGGCGCGTCGGATAGTAAGTGGTAGTGAGTTCCATAGACGTAAGGCTCGAACAGGAAAAGACCGCGACTAAAAGTCAGTGGAGTGAGCAGGAATTCTTAAAAGAAGGTTTTCAGCGCTGCGTAGTGGACGCCCTTGAGACTTACTAAATAGAATAAATAATTCTCGTTAATAGTTAGGAGAGAGGATTGAAAAGAATGGTGTATAACATTGACAGGGTATGCCAGTCACGGCGACGTCGGATCAAAAGCCACTTGAGTTCATTGCGAAACACACGAAATATGCAATGTTTGTTTACTTTCTTCTCTATCTGCGCATAGACAAATTTGATGTTTACGTGAAAGTGACGTCGCCGATCGAACCCGGAACCTCCGGATTGGCGGACTAGCGTGTTGTATCTTGACTTCACGTAAAGTAGGATCAGATGAGGAAGAAAAAGAAGAAGCGTTAAGTATAAATACTTAATGTGATTGTTTCACCTCCAACATTAAATCGGAATTAACATTCTTGGCACCAGACCGGAAGATCTCATTTTCTTCTTTCAACCCCGCCATCCCTCTGTAGTACGGAAACTTATTACTCGTTCCCAAATAAAAAATCCCCTGCCTCGAAAAATCCGTCTCAGCACCCATGACATTAGTCTCATTATTCTGAAAACATTTAGCCAATCGTGCATCTTGGATAGAATCACATTTAACGCCAATAAACTCTCTAGGATGCTCCAAGGCTTGCATCCAGTATAATACCGATTTAGCATGACCACATAACGATAAACAAGGAATGGATAGAAAGTCGGGGGGCTGGTACTCGCCCCCATTCACGTAGAAATCAACATGGCCTAACTGTTCGGCTATGCCAAGGCCATCCATGTTTGTGTGAATTATATCAACTTTCTCTCCGTCTGATGAATTTAGTCTATATTCTGGAGAAAGAGATCTGAAGCATGGTCCTGAAGGATCTAAGGCAGTTATTCTCGAAGGTTTCTTCCCAGTGACAACGTAGAAATGCTTAGCAGCGAACGCTACTATATGGCTTCCAAGGCTAACGCCAATTAGTTCAAGGTTTTCAGCGTTCATCCCTTGATCTGATAGTTTGACGAAGAATTCGCCAAGTTTTTGTCCGATCGCTCTTGCTACACGTGCTGACCTGGCAAATAAAAAGGTAGAGATTTAAAATAATACCACTTCACATCGTCCGAAGCCATTCAGAAGTAGACTCTTAAGGGTTGGAATAAGGTTTATTATGCAATGGTTAAAATGGCGTAAACCGGTCTAATAAGACCACATGGTGCCTGGATATTAATAACTATATCGCCCCATATCTCTTTTACCAGCATCCGCAAAAGTATTTGAAACAGCAATGGTAAAACGTTTGTGTAGTTTCTATGAGAAGTATAAATTATTGCACGAAAAACAAAATGGTTTCAGAAAGAACTACTCTACAACATTAGCAATTTACAAATATGTCCAAAAAATATTCAAAATAATAGGCAATAAAGAATATATAGCCTATCGGGCTCTTACTTGATATGAGTAAAGCCTGTGATAGAGTCTGCCATGATATTTTACTAGCAAAACTATTTGGGTCGGGTATACAAGGGCCTGCCTATAAATGGTTTAAATCATATCTCGAAAACCGCTTTCAATGTGTAGAAATCAAAAACACAATTTTTGATACAGGAAACATACAGTACATCAAATCAGATAGAGTACACTCTACCAGCTCTATTCCGCAAGGCAGTGTCTTGGGTTGCATGTTGTTTGTCATCTACATAAACGATTTGCCTAACGAAATTGAAGAAGAAAGCATACTTTTTGCGGACGATGTCTCGGTCTTAGTATCCTGCACAAACACAGCTGATTTGGTAAATAAATTAAATACTACTATAGAGACAAAATACGAATTGGCTAGATAACCACAATTTAGAACTAAATTTAAATAAAACAAAATTAATACAATTAAAATCCTCACAAAAAGCTCCATTACAAATAACATATAATTTTAAAAATACTAACTTGGAGACAAAAGCTCAAAAAATTTCTTGTCAATAAATGCTACTATAAAATATAAGAGTTCTTTGACGAAAAACATAATAAATAGGTTATACATTGCTTCGTGTTCTACTGTCTCTATCCCTATGCTGAATATATAATGTATGAATGATAATATATAAATCATAATAAAAAAAATTTTGTTATTTATTTTATGTTGTTATGTTAAAAATGTTATAAAAGTAAATTTTGTAATAATATAATTTAATATTTGAGTAATATGGCATCTAGTGGCCTCTCATGTTCGTTGTGCCCTTACAGGGCGTCACTTGTACTGTAAAAATGTAAGATCTTGTAAAACAGTGAATTGCAATAAATTCTGATTCTGTTTCTGAGCTAAAATCTTATATATGGTCTCCATTAAAAAAAGTGCGGAACATGCACCCGGGCCCAACAGCAGCAGAAATAAATAAAGATGCAACTGACACGCCTACTGGAAAAAATCATTGGTCATCAATCAGAAGAAAAGTCTAAACAAGCACTTACATTAATTTGGATATGGATCTAAAAGCTTAGCGCTGTTAATCAGATATTTATGTTAGTATTTTAGTAGCCTCTTACTGATGTAAGCAGGAACAGTGGTAAATAGTCCTACTCTAGGCTGGAAAACTTAGCCCATATAAGAACATTGTTAGACCAGCCTCTTTTTATTAAAAAAAGAGAATGCCTAGAGTAAACCATGCTGAGGCGAGCTGAGTAGGGACTCAGCCTGGTATGAACCACCTAATCCAAAGTCCTCCCTTGGGTTGGGTTTTAAAGTATATATAAAAAGCATATAGTGGTTTCAAGTTACCCGTGTGGTCGGAACCACACGGGTAACTTGAAACCACTTTAGGAAGGAAACAACACAGGAAGAGATGGAGTGATCCTATTCTAACTCGGAGGTTAGAATAGGATCACTCCATCTCTTCCTGTGGATGTCATAAGAGGCGACTAAAGGACTAAGCACAAACATATCGTGCTACAATTGCATTCCCAAGGAGGGTTAACGTCGGTCGGCCGCCGGTCGTAAAATTATAGCCAAATCATTTAAACTCTTCCGGCTTTTTCTTATCCAACGCAAGGTCTTTGGCATCCTTAGGGTGGCCATTGACATGTATGTAATATTTGGAGAAGCTAAAGCGGGAAAGCGCACCCCAGGCTCCGAAGCAGCACAGCCCGGGATGAAGAAGAAGCATAAAGTGGTTTCAAGGGGACGCTGCTGCCAGTTATGTTACCTGTATCTCAATTAGACACCTCTTAGAACCCCATGGAAGAGGAAACTTACTTAGGATATGCGAAGTGGAGAAAGGCGAAGGTATCAGTGATTAAGACGTTGTATCCTTTCTTGAGGTAGATACTGGCGAGGGCTCGGCTGTGAGGCAGACTGGAACTTTCCAGGAAACCGATAGCATATAAGATAGTTTTCTTGTTTTTGAGATCTGCAAAACAAAATGTAAAGCTTATAACTAACGTGAGACACAGACTTAACTAATATGCGATAAACGAGTAACTTAGGTAATAAGACAACTTCTGGCCAGCATGTTTCAACCTCATTCGGAGGCCTTCCTTAGGGCAAATGTGATTGGCGACGGCTATTCGAAGACGTCGCTGCGCTCGCCGCAACAGCTGTGGCGACAGTGCGGATTATCTTTGGTGCGGTGGTTCCTGGTCAGTGCCTGACTTTTTAAGTAACCGTTTATCGCATATAAGTAATTTTATATTTAAACCCTATTATTCATAAAAAATTACAAACGTTTGCTAAACCTATTTTAGTTAAAATATGTTTTGTCTTTATCACTCTTTTCAAAGTTAGACATTACAAAAACAAGACAAAACATATTTTAACTAAATAAGTGTTAATGAGATCACATGATAATTGAAGATGGTGAATCACGCGCGACGCGACACTTTATGCGGTTATCTAAATGATGATAGGTTATGTACGTGCGCGCGCCGCCGGTGATAGTTGGGCAAGACTGTGTGATGTGACATAACTGATGTCGCAGAGAAGGCGCTGGCGGCGGTCTGTGTCGCCTGCCTCGCGCATGCGCTGTACTCCCGTCCCGTACCCCGCGCCGCGCCCGTGTTGTGTTGGCCCTTTAAGGGTCTGCTATCACCAACAAGCACCTCCGACAGGATCACCTTCGTTGGGGCCGACCGAGTAGACGGCTGTTCCAGACATGATTTGACCTTCCGACGCCCTTGGTCGTAAGCGTGCGCTGCCGACCGTCGGGACCGGGATCGCCGGTTTATAACCGTGCAGGGTTGCCAATCTGTGGGAAATTCCCCAAACTGCGGCGATTTTCAGTCCGATTGGGTAAATTGTGTGGAGACTTGGAGAACGTTAATGTGGGGAAAATGCGGGGAATTCAAACATTTATATTTATTCAAATCCTTTTTTATAAATCCCAGATTTTTTCCTAATAAAAGATTTTAATAAATCCTGCCGAACCTTTTATATTGAACTGACTACGGACATTACGTTTTGATTTCTCGGACACATTATTTTCATTTATATCCATAGTAAATCCGTCAGAAGCTCAACAACTAAAAGTCAAATCCTTAAACCGTTGTTGCAACGATTTCCGATACTTGAAAATGTAGTGTCATCTCAAAAACTAGATGACGAGTGGAGGGCTCACGCAGTGCTAGATTATTCTGCACTTGGTTTGCAAGATGATGAAGATCCGGAAACATACTGGGGTAAAGTATTCAGTCTTAAGCGCTTGTTGAGCAAATTTGGGTCCCTATGGTGACCACAAGTGGCATTATAAGCTCGCCTTGCTCCGGAAGTTAAGCCGTTGGTGCTGGCTGTCATCATTAGATAGTTATCGTCAAGCTATGTTCAATGTCCTTAGACAGCTTGAAAAATCTCACACCAGTGTTAGCCACTTACACAGACAAAAAGCAAACAAAAATGACATAGAAGTATTAGTGGTACCTATATTTTTATCACTAGCAAGCATCTTGTCTGCGTCAAGTAGTGGAAGAGCTTTCCAGACTGGACCCTGGGCTGAATTCTTGAGAACCTTAACTCGGAGTAGCTTCATCATACTCGGGCTGATGGTGACGTTATTCAAGACGCCGGGACCTGGAAAGAGTAAATGAGAGGTTGTAAAATCTCCCATTATCATCATCATCTGAGCATATTCCCGGTTGCATCCTTACCTAGGTCATTTGACGAGGTTACTGTTATTGCCACAGAGTGAGTGCCTTCTGACCTCCGAAACCAAAGGGGTGACCAGAACCAATCCTTGATAGGTTTAAACAAACGTTAGATGGCGTTCGGGACCTGCGACTTTGCGAGCCCTCAGTTCGGTGATTCAAACCTGCAATATACTAACCAGACTTTCACAAAGTATGCTTCCCAGTCGAATTTGAACCCACGACCTCAGAAACACAAGGGCACGGTGGGATGTCACTTGTGTGGATAACCTCGCACCGTCCCATCTTCAGGTAACCAAGTCAAAAGCCGATGTAGCAGTAGGCGCAGCAGAGAGCCTCAAAAGGCGTAAATATGACAAATCGGAGAAAACTTCATTTCTTTGAACCATTTGGGGTAGAAACTGTTGGTCCGTGGGGTCCTTCAGCCCATAATTTATTTAAATATATATCAAAAAGACTATTCGAGGCAGGAACCAC
Source organism: Acrobasis repandana (assembly GCA_963576875.1). Classification (NCBI taxonomy): domain Eukaryota; kingdom Metazoa; phylum Arthropoda; class Insecta; order Lepidoptera; family Pyralidae; genus Acrobasis; species Acrobasis repandana. The sequence continues at coordinate 11,618,327 of OY756238.1, forward strand.
GGAAGCAGTCAATATAACACCTGTGAGCTATTAATACACTCGATCAGAAGAAGATTTTCAGATACAGCTGACCTCCCACCTTCCTCTACTCTCTCAACAGAAAGAGAGGGAGAGTTTCGTTGGATAATTGACTGGAAAAATATTTTTGAAAAACAAAAAATTTCGTATATCAGGAGGCGCATTCAAATTTCTCTTGACATAACGGCTTAGTACGATTTTTAAATAGCGGATACGTCACAAGCACTTTGAAACTCAGATGCGTATCTTTATGAATTTTTACTTTTTTGATAAACTGAAAATATGGGTCTATTATTTTTGGTTTGCCGTGTGGTTTCCGGCAGAGTAGATTCAACTCCAAGTCTTCCCGTGGATATCGTAGAAGGCCTAGGAAGCTAACTAATAATAATAATAATAATAATAAAGTCAGCCTGAGACTGGGTCTAGAGGTGCAAAGAATCCCCGAGCGGCGATATCATCCCGTCAGACGACTTTAGCAACGAATACGGACACCGATATGCCTAGCGAATTGGATAGTCATTCAGCGACTCCATCCCCATTTGGAACCATAGAGTCACCCAGCTCATCACCTTACCTCTTCCAAACTACCTCACGGTCAAGTACCGCTTCTCCTATGTCTGAGGATGTAGTACAAGAGGCTCACGCCACTGAACTTGTACCCGCCACAGGCACTAATCGTGAGCGAAAAAGATGGTCAGAAGCAATGAATAAATTCATCTGGCGTACGTATCTCACTGTAACCAAATTAAACACAAGCAAAATATACTTAGATCATCTTTACAAAGAATTCAGTCGAGAATACCCACGGATGCAAGCATCCAAACAGAGGTTAGGAGACCAATTAAAAAATAAACTACTACCAGAAGAAATATTAGATAGAATTAGGAAAGAAGTTAAGACACAATTAGAAACAGACACACTACCTAACCGAAACTTACCAACCACCCAATCACAAGAAATAAGAAGAAGAAGAAGTTAGACAAACGAATATAACGAGTCCATCGTTAGAAATGACTATAAAATTACAGATCTTGGACAAAATAAAACTGCTTACCGCCAACTATTACATCAAGCCGTTATACTCGAATTAATTTCTTGAGTTATCGGAAATTAGCGTACAAAGAATATCCGATCACCTCAGAGTAGTATTTAATAATAAATTAATAACTGATGAAAGAATACAGCAAATTCGCGATGAAATCTTAAATAATCTTAAATACACTTCAGCTTCAAGATCTTTCTTCTTCGTACAATCTTAATATTTTACCACTTTCAGCTACCCATCACGCTCCTAATTGTAGACCATCTCTTCTAGACTTAATAATAGTATCTGGTCCTGATAATGTTTCCACACATGGCCAACTTGCCGCACCCTTCTCGTATCATGATTTAATTTACTTATCATACTGCGTGCGTCCTCATAAACGCAAGTCAAATTATCGACATCTTCGTAATTTCAGAGGCATTAATACGGATGCATTACTAAGAGATGCTGGTAACATTAATTGGAATCTAGTTCTGGAGAAGGATAACATAGATGATAAGGTTCACACAATTAACTCTTTAGTTCTTGGATTATTTGATCAACATGCTCCTCTCCGACGTGTCAAGATCAAACATAAACCAGCTCCGTGGCTTACGGATGAAATAAAAGCACTCATGGCGCGTAGAGATAGAGCGAATCGTAGATTCAAACGTTGTTCATCTGAGGCTAATTTAAAATGCTATAAGGTGCTTCGCAATCGCTGCAATCGCATGTGCCGTGATTCAAAGAGGCGTTATTTTCATGATTCGCTTATCAACCGTAGTCCAGCGGAAACTTGGAAATTTTTAAAATCTGTTGGTGTTGGAAAAACTTCAGAGGTCGCTCAATCTGATATTGACATAAAGGAACTTAATAAACACTTTTCTAAGCCACCTGTTGCTCTCGATCCTTCTGTTAAGTTAGATACTTTAGCTGAGTTGCGTAACTTACCTCATCCTTCATATCTTCCTTTCGATTTTAGTATAGTCTCTCAAGACGATGTTAAAAAAGCTATAAAACATATCTCTTCTAATGCAGTTGGTAATGACTTAGTTTGCTCTAATATGATCACTTGAATTCTTCAGGTGATTCTCTCTATACTTACCCACATTTTTAATTTTTTACTCTCGTTGGGTACATTTCCTTCAGCTTGGAAGCAAGCACATGTCATACCACTACCAAAAACCACTAATCCTTGTTCTTTTTCTGTGTTTCGCCCTATTTCTATTTTGCCTTATCTTTCCAAAGTTCTGGAGCAAATCGCACATAACCAGTTTTCTTCTTTCCTCTTCAAAAACAATCTCATTAGTCCCTTTCAGTCTGGGTTTCGACAGGGCCACAGCACTTCTACCGCTTTGGTGAATGTGACTGATGATATTCGCCAAGCTATAGATAATAAAACGTTAACTTTACTAGTTTTGCTTGATTTTAGTAACGCCTTCAACTCAGTAGACTTCGATATCTTTTTAGGGATCCTTCACTCTATCAATGTATCTCCTTCTGCCTTAAATTGGTTTAGTTCCTATCTACATGGACGCTCTCAGCGTGTCTGCCTTGATGAAACTCACTCAGACTGGTGTGAGCTGGGTGCTGGTGTACCTCAAGGAGGTTGTCTTTCCCCTTTACTGTTTTCTGTTTTTATAAATACCATCACTAAAGTTCTATCCTGTAAATTCCACTTATACGCGGATGATCTGCAGCTGTATCGCCACTTCCCGGTGGATGATGCTGAATCAGCCATTGCAGCGTTGAATGATGACATTTGTCGTGTTTCGGAATGGGCTTCGTGTTATGGTCTCAAGGTAAATCCCATTAAGTCCCAGGCTATAGTGATTGGCACTAGTGCTTTGCGTAACCGGATTGACTTTAACGGACTTTCGCCTGTGATATTTGAGGGTTCTGTGATTGCCTTAACTGACACTGCCAAGAACTTGGGAATTTTAATGGACTCTAACCTCAAATGGACAGCTCAAATTAACGAAGTCAGTCGTAAGATCCACTTTTCTTTCCACACCCTCAGATGCCTCCAATACTTCTTGCCCTTCGAGACTAGGATTGCTCTGGCCCAATCCCTTATTCAACCAATCTTGGATTACGCGGATGCATGCTACTTGGATGCAACAGAAGACCTTTTAGATAAACTGGAGCGTTTACAAAACCTGTGCTTCCGTTTCATCTTCGGATTGAGGAAGTTCGACCATGTTTCCAGGTACCGTGTTCAACTAAAATGGTTACCTATACGGCTCCGTAGAAACAGTCGCATTTTTTGTCTCCTTTACAACGTCCTACACTATCCTTCTTTCCCCTCCTATCTACGTGAGCGCTTTTCCTTTTTATATTCTCCAAATTCTCTTTGCAGATCCCACCTAAAAACTGTCCTTAAATACCCTTCACACAGCACCACTACCTTTTCCTACTCCTTCTCGGTACATGCGGTCAGACTATGGAACTCATTACCACCTTCTATACGCGAATCTAAATCGATCTCTGTGTTTAAAAGACGACTAAAAGATTATTATTTATCGGAATCGTTATAGTTGTAGTTTATATATTATATATTAAGTATATTCATTTCTAAATAGACATATGTATTTATATGGGTATGTATGTAACATATGTATATGTATGTTTATCTGTAGTTTCATAGTATGTTAATTTCTTCTTCCTTTATTTAACGAACACGCCTGTATGCCTTTCATATATGAACATCTCCTCTCACGGGCCTACTGGAAGAGATCTCTTTTGAGATAATTAGTGCCTTTGTACAACTTTTTGTTTATGTATTCTCTGTATATATTGCCCGTGTACATAAATTGGTAAATAAATAAATAAATAAATAATCAAAGAGATAGTTTATATTGCACACTACCAGCAATTGATGAGACAGTAATGAAGCCTGGTATTGTATCAAACCATACTCTTGATATTCGGACAAGCTTTCAAGATCCAAACTTAACACAACCTGACGACAATCAGTCACTCTTGATGTCTGAAAACCTAAAAATTTAACATCCTGGTGAATATGTCACGTATCACACAAACACTATACAAGAGAAATTTAAAATAGCTTTGGATACATTTAAGAACACCGACCCCACTAAAAGACCCTATGTACCTAAACAGAAATCGTCTAAAAGATTTTCTTCTATTGTAAACTATATTAACTTTAAATTACTCCCAGAACATATATCAATAGATCATGACTTTGTGACAACCCAAACAATCATATACTGTGCAGCATATACCGCAGCAGTTTGTAACGGAACTAAAATCAGGGACAGCCAGACTAGTAATAATTCTAATATATAAAATCAGAACAATAAACAAGTACCTAGCTGGCAAGAGAGGTACCTTAAAAGTTAAAGAGGTACCTTAAAAGTTAAAGAGGTACCTTAATTGTTCACTAAGAAAAAAACAAAACCAACAGTTCAGAAATAATGAAAAACACTTTTATAGAACACTAACAACAGACACTCGAAGAATTACTCCCCCGCAAAATAAAAATCAACCCAGACCATCGGCTACTGATTTACACGAATACTGGTCCGATATCTGGACTAACCCTGTTACTCACAACACAAATACAGACTGGTTAGAAATTCAATCCAATCTTACGAATAATCTTACACCAATGAAATTTGAATATATAATATTCCTGTAGATTTATTTATTCGTGTATTAAACAGAACTCATAACTGGAAAGCACCCGGAAGTGATCGCTTACATAAGTATTGGTACAAAAAGTTTAAAACAGTTCATCCACTACTCCATACTTTATCAATGATTTTATTAAAACACCAAACTCTATGCCAAACTATCTCACTCAAGATCTCACTTATATGATTCCAAAAGACACCGAGTATCAGAACCCAGCTAAGTATCGTCCTATTACGTGTTCGTAAACCTTCTACAAAATAGTCACAGCTTATATAGCAGAACTTTTCCACCAACATATAACCGAAAATAACATTCTTAGCTAAGAACAGAAGGGTTGCTGCAAGGGTAGCCAAGGCTGCAAAGAACAGCTTACAATATATTCTATTGCCATGAAACAAGCCTCCACTATGAAAAAGAACGTAAACACCATGACTGTAGGAAGCCCTACGACTCCGTACCACACAGCTGGCTCCTTTATGTTCTCCATCTATATAAAATCCATCCAAAAATTATTAAATTTCTTGAAATCTCTATGCAGCAATGGGCAACTGTACTAAAGACATTAGCGACCGAAACATCTGAAATTCAAATTCGCCGTGGAAATTTTTTAAGGAGATGCACTTAGTCCCATTTGGTTCTGTCTTGCATTAAATCCTCTTTCCCATTTTTTAAACCAATCAAAGGTAGGCTAAACAATCACCATACCACACAAAAATATTACTCTCACCCATCTTATGTACATGGATGACATAAAACTATACAGTGATACAACAGAAACACTTCACCGCCTTGCCGACATCACACAATCATTCTCAATAGACATCCGCATGCAATTTGGCATTGATATATGTAAAAATCTAACGATAGAACATGGAGAAGTTACCATAAACCCATATACTCTACAAACAGGAAACACTATTGAAGCACTAGAACCACAAAAATCATATAAATATCTTGGATTTCAACAAGCGCGACAGATTAAGCAAGATAAAACAAAGGAAAATCTTAAAAATAATTTCAAACACAGATTAAACATTTTATTCCGCTCTCAACTCAACTCTCGCAATTTGAACAAAGCAATCAATAGTTATGCAATTCCTATACTCACCTATTCATTCGGTATTACAAATTGGACCCAAGGAGACCTTCTTACATTACAACGTAGAATTAATACACTGCTGACATCACACAGAAAACATCACCCCCGATCTTGTGTGCAGAGGATGACGCTCCCAAGAGATGAGGCGGGGTAGAGGCCTAATAGATATAGTCAACTTGCACAATAAACAAATAACATCAATGAGGCACTTTTTCCATACACGCTTAGAACAATCCACACTTCACGAAATAATCGTAAATGCCGATAAAAACCTGACATCTCTAAATCTGAAAGACCGAAATCCGCAAAGAAAAGAACACATCGCAAACTCAAAAGATAAGATCGCATCATGGAAGCAAAATTCTTTCCATGGAAGACATCGCCACGACCTGGAACAGCCTCATGTCGACAATCAAGCGTCGAACGCCTGGCTGCGTGGCGAACTCTTCCCCGAGACTGAAGCCTTCATGATTGCGATCCAAGACCAAGTAATAGATACCCGAAACTACCAAAAACATATCATACGTGCAAAAAATTTACCTTCTGACACATGTAGAAACTGTCACGCTAATTCTGAAACCATCCAACATATTACCTCAGCCTGTAAATCCCTTGCATAAACAGACTACAAACATCGACACGATCAAGTAGCCTCTATTATACATCAATATCTTGCACATACACATAATTTCATCCCAAAGAAAACACCTTACTACAAATACAAACCAGACTCCATACTTGATAACAGTAACATCAGGATATACTGGGACAGGACAATCATCACAGACAAAACCATACATTACAATAGACCCGACATTATAGTTCACGATAAAGATAACAAAACAGCCTATCCTATAGATATAGCTATACCGAACACCCATAACATCCAATCTACCATATCCCAGAAACTTGCAAAATACCAGGACCTAGCAATCGAACTTAAACGCCAATGGCGAGTAGAAATTGTATTTATAGTACCAATTGTCATCTCAGCAACCGGTGTTATACCCAAAACTCTACAACGAAGCTTAGACATACTGCAAATAAATAAAAATACCCTTCATCTATTACAAAAGGCTGTAATTCTAAGTACATGTCGTTTAACTCGCAAATTCCTCACAGCTTCATCAGTCTCCTCTTCTTATAATACTATTACATGACCCCCTATTCACGCTTTGGCTACGGCCAATGTGAACAAAAAATACCCTTTAAAAAGGAGAAAAACAAAAGTTATATATAATAATAATGATAATAAAATGCATTTATTTTCATCCAACAAATTAATTACACTTATACAATAAATAAGTATAATGAGAAATAACATATTGACTTATAAAAATAAGTATACATTACATGGGTAGGTGTTTTATATGTTAGTCGAGGACTGGTGCCTATGCTAGGTTTCCGAAGAACCTGTAATTACGGGTCACCAGGACTCGTTAACTTATCAAAATTATTTTTATTTGCTTGTAACATACATAATAAAAGTTTTAAACAAAAACAAGTACTTAAGTTATAAATTAAATTCTTAACAAGGACATGATTTAACTAAAACGTATCTAAATAAAAGTGTAAACAAAAAACATTACTTTAATATAATAATAATAAATTAATTACTAGAAGTTAAATATATTATATGTTTTGGATAAAAGTACTTATTGTTAGGAGACTAGCGCCATCTGCGTGTGATCTCCACAAACACGGGCAAGATTATCGATTTAGCGATATTCCGGCTGTGGGCGCCCAGCCGAGCGCGGATTGTCTTTGCCCAGTCTGGACGGACGCCATTATGACAGGTTCGCTGGCCCGTCGCGAGAAAGCCGATGCCGGCATTTTTGTCCTTGGTATAATGCAAATATTTAGTGAAGAATTATCGCATATATTGTTTTTTTGTGTGTGCCCAATTTGTTTGGAACGGCGTGGAGCCGGGAATAGTTCGTAGTACGTATAAAAACAGTGATATGTGTCAAATGTGAAACTCGTGACATTGCGTCATTATAAATTGTTGGTTTTTTGCCTATTGCCTATGTGGAACGGAAGTATTTGTAAATTGACTATAATAGGAACTAATTTTGGTGGCGTGGATGCCCATAAATGTATAAACAGTGATAAATGTTTGAATCGGAGCGAGGGACACCCCATGTTACGTTCCGCTGTTAGGTTATGTAATTAATATTGAAGTGTCAAGAAGAAGATGAAATTTGTTGTGCTGTGGTGAAGTGGTGCTATAAGTACGACGTATTCGTTTGGGGCGACATACATGAGCTCATGGGTAGGTTCGCTTAGGGACCCCATTTTCTTCACCACTGACTTGGGACCCGTGGTGGGACCTAAGGCCATCGCCAGCCCTGAGGAGGCCTTCGGGCTCGACGCGAAGGCCAGGCGAGGCTGCCTGAAGACGGTATGGATGCTGAAAGTTTTATCCTAAGTTGTTTCTCATTTGTAATTAGTTTAATTACTTTTAATTAGATTTAAGTTTAAGTTATAATTAGGTTAGGAGGTTCCCTGGACCTTATCTAGGGTGGTAGCAGACTGCGTAGATTTGTTTGTGTGTTTGTTTGTTGCCGGTGGGATTGCCGGACTCGTACCAATAGCGTAGTTAATAACATTATACATAGGGTCAAACCACAGTTTCCATAAATCGTTCAGTCTCCTCGTATGTTAGTTTTTGTAACCACTCACAACCTTTTTGCAATTATAGCTATTCAGAGTAAATATAAGCACTTTGCTGTTCATTTCCTTGTAAAGAAAACAGAAGATTTTTTTTAAAAAAGCAGTGCTAAGTGATGCAGTAGGAAGGTTACATATAGGCTACATATCACAATTTTTTTTAAATTTATAGAAGTTTCCTGATTCGAGCAGAGAGTTGCATTGTATGTGGGACGAAGCTAAGGTTGTAATCAATTAAGACCCTGAGATATGTTGTGGTGTTTGTCATCTCTAGGGTAGGGCAGTTGCAAGAGCCATTTGAGCAATCTACTGTTATTTGAGAATGGGCAAACAACTTATGTACGTTGAGATCAGGGCGATTTATGTTTCTAATACTGTAGGCTATGTATTTAGTTTTACTGACATTCAATGTTAGGAAATTTTCATTCAACCACTGTTTTACACGATCCATACCATTTGAGCTGATTTAAATGTGTCCGTCCAGGTTTTCCTGTAAATATTAGCGCAGTGTCATCAGCACAGGACACTACTTTACAATTTTGAAGAAGCAGATTGCACAAATCATTCACATACACCAGGAACAAATTCGGACCCAATATACTTCCTTGCCCATAATCTATATTTTGGTCCAAGCTACTGTAATCACCCACTTTTACACGTTGTGTACGACTAGTCAGATAGTCGCGGAATAACTAATGTTGTGTTTCACGAAAGCCAATTTTTTCTAAGTTGGAAATAAGTAGAGATATCAAGACAGTATCAAATGCCTTACTGAGGTCAAGATAAATAACTAGACAGCGGGTGCCAGATTCGAGAGCTTTGACAACATTGTCGACAAGAACTTCGAATCAACTGCCTGAGAGGTGGATCTACCTGAACGGAAACCAAATTGATAATCCGAAAGAAGTGAGTTCTTTTCTAGATAATTGATTAGACTTTTACTTTACTGGAACTATTATTGGTGATCCGTCTAGCTTTAAAACTTGCCGTGGCTACTTTTGGCGGAGGCAAGTTTTAAAGCTAGACGGACTAATGTAAATAATTTCAACGGTGGTTCATAAAATAATTTAAAGGGCTATCTAGTGCATGACGAAGAGCAATATGGAAATTATCACCATATTTACGAGTTAACAATTTATTTCACACTTCAAGGCCATTTGCCTATATCTTCACCTTAAGGCACGTTTACGGCAAGAAATAGATTTAATTGTAGAGCTGGTTTGTAAGCAGCTTTTCATATTTATAAGATCGGTTGCAGCAAAGTTAGGATCAGATTATTCAAAAATTGGAGAGAGGTCACTATTCTTAATTTCTGTATCAAGTATAGTATGATTTTTTTGAACATTATTTATTTACGGCTACTAGGGCTCGTTTTGGTTGACAATACAAGTAAAACTGGGGCGATTCACGCGAGCGAAGCCGCGGGTAACAGTCTAGATTAACAATCCGTGTGTTGCCAGGCGAGATCGTGACTAGTAGCTCTTATACATGTTAAGTTAGGGTATTTTTTTTTCTCACCGCTAACCTATTGACTTAGGTATTGTTGAAAAGGTATTGCAAACATATAATGCTTGTACGAAAACCTTGAACTGCAAGATTGGAAATAAGCGGGAAAAAGGCGAGACCAAAAATATGCTATTATTAAATTATTTTATTTTATAATAGCATAGCATATTTTTTTTTTTTTATTTGAATTATTAATTAATAAATTTGACGACCTTCGTGGCGTGGTTAACACGCTAGACCGCTAATCCGGAGGTTCTGGGTTCGATCCCCAGCCAGGGCAAGTTGGAAAATGGCCTTTTTCAAATTGTCCTGGGTCTTGGGTGTTTATCTATATATGTATTTATCATAAAATATCGTTAAGTTAGTATCTCATAACACAAGTTTAAAAAAAACTTACTTTGGGGCTAGCTTAATCAGTGTGATTTGTCCGTATATATTTATTTATTTATGCTACAGTAGTGTGCGTGCATATATGCATGTGCATGTGTTGTTGTACTGTCCTACGTGCACTATGAGTTGGACGTTTTAAAATGGTCAAAAATTGGCGGAAATTAACGTATTTTTTAAAAAAATATATTCAAATATTAGGTACATATTTTTGTAGTACATAATACAAAATAAGATAAATTTTGCCATCTTATTGTGAAAGTGTGTTTAATCAGTAAACAATAACAAAATTAATTGTGAATTTTTCTTTAGATACGATCACAGAGATTCATCCTTATTGCAGCTATTTGTGTCATAATCTCATAATCACTGGATCTTTTGCACTAAACATTAAATAATTTTTAATAAAAATGGTTTTACAATTTTATCCCACCGCACCAGGGACTAAAAGTAACTTATGCTATAGACAACGTGTAAACCACATTCCAAATTGGTCTCTTTTTTACAAGCTTTTTTGCTTGTTTATATAAGAGTTGCAGTTCTATGTACCTATAGGTACAAAAATCCTACCTCTATGATTATGCTCTATTTTTAGGGTTCCGTACAAAAAATTAAAACACGGAACCCTTATAGGATCACTCGTGCGTCTGTCTGTCCGTCCGTCTGTCACAGCCAATTTGCTCCGAATCTACTGGACCGAATCAGATGAAATTTGGTAGAATGTTGTAATCCTATGAGCCAAACACAAGTAATTAAATATTTTTTTTAAATAAGGGACATAATGGGGGACTTAGGAAATTAAAAAAAAGTTTTGCAAACCTTACTGTGTCATATATCTAATGAAAGGGCTCGTTATGAGGATCTCAAATATATTTTTTTTATTATTTTAAAATAAATAGTTTTGATTTTATTCGTGAAAGAAGACGAAAATTGACCCCCCCCCCCCCCTAATCTCCAAAACTAAAAAAAAAAATACAAAATGTAGTTCATTGCTTGTAGATTACAGAAAAACCTATAAGAATTCAATCAATTGTACGGAACCCTCTCCACGCGAGTTTAACTCGCACTTGGCCGGTTTATTCGATTAAGGGATTCGTTTGTGAAATAAATTTTCCAATGCAATTTATTGTTGGAGTCAGTTTATGATAGTTTTTTTTCTTTAGACCAGCAAGGAAGAAAAGAAAACACTAAAGGTGGAAAAGGGAATCTAAATAGTGATGGGTTGCTAGCTGTACTGTCTGCTAACATAATACGCTAAGATTGTCACCCTTTACCTTTACGGTCTTTACCCGTGTGGTTCCGGGTTAGAATAGGACCACTCCATCTCTTCCTGTCGAAGTGGTAAGAGGCGACTAAAGGACTTAAGCACAAACATCTTGTGCTACAATTTGCATTCCCAAGGAGGGTTAATGTCGGGCGGCAGCCGGTTGTAAAACTTTTACCACAAATACGTTCCCGAAGAGGGTTGATGTCAGGCAGGCGGCCAATAGTAAAACTATAGCCAAATCATTTTAACTGTTCCGGCTATTTTTTTTCCATTTGCAAGGTCTTTAGCATCCTTGGGTGACCATTGACATGCATGTTATATTTGGAAAAGAAAAAGCGGGGGAAAGCGTACCCCGGGCTCCAAAGTAGCTCAGCTGAGAATGCAACCGCAAACGCGCTTAGACGAAGTCGCCCTTTACTTCTGTCTCAGCGTATTCCCAGTTGCATCATCATCATTTCAGCCGCATGACGTCTTCTGCTGGACATAGTCCTCCTCCAAGGATTTCCAAAATGACCGAATTAGAGCGGCCTGAGTCCAGCGCTTTCCAGCGACCTTGGTCAGATCGGCCGACCACCTTGTGGGTGGGTGGCCTACGCTTTGCTTGCCAGTATTTTTGCCATTCAAGAACCTTTCTGCCCCAAAGGCCATCGGTTCGTCGCGCTATGTGTCCCGCCCACTGCCACTTCAATGAGCTAATCCACTAGGCTATATCAGTGACTTTTGTTCTACTACAAATTTTCTAATTTCTGATTTGATCACGTAGAGAAACACATCTCCATAGCACGTTTAACGACCTTAGGCCTTATGAGACCCATAGTAAGGTACAACGCTACAAAGCCATAAGTCATCACTGGTAACACACATTGATATACTTTTGTCTTGAGGAACTGAGGTATTTTGGATGAAAAGACACTGCGTAATTTCCCGAACGCTGCCCAGCCGAGTCGGATTAGGCAAAAGACCTATGCCTCGAAGCCCAGTTGCATCCATACAAACGCGGATCAGCATATTCTTTTTTTATTTTTTTAGGGAATTATTACTTATAAGGGAAAGTTGTTCAGTATCACGAACTGAATTCACCCTTAAAATTGTTTCAGTATATTTTTTTAGACTCTGTATTGCCTTTCAAACAAATTCAATAAACGGGCAAGTGCGAGTCGGACTCGTACATGAAGGGTTCTGTACCACCGTACAATGTTTTAAAACGCTAAAGAAACACGTTTCTTGTATGACCCCCTTTAATTAATTACTTTATCTTATTTTTAGTATTTGTTGTTATAGTGGTCATAGTAAAACATAATCGGTGAAAATTACAGGTGTCTAGCTATTACGGTTCAAGAGATCGAGTTAAAAACGCTAAAAAAACACGTTTTTTGTATGACGACCCCCTTTAATTTTCAATTTTTATTTTATTTTTAGTATTTGTTGTCAAAGCGGCCACAGTAATACATAATCGGTGAAAATTTCAGGTGTCTAGCTATTACGGTTCAAGAGATAAAGCCCTGTGACAGACGGACAGACGGACAGACAGCGGAGTTTCAGTAATAGGGTCCCGTTTGCACCCTTCGGGTACGGAACCCTAAAAAACGGAGAAGTAATGGGGGAACGTACATAAAAAAACATATATACGTTCGAATTGAGCAGCTCCTCCTTTTTTGAAGTAGCTGGAAAATAAGAGAGCCCTTATTCGGCGAGTTGTACTTTTTGCGTCGGCCCGATATCTAGTTTAATTGTTGATCGAAGGTTTTTGCCCATTCTCGGAAAGTTATTTGAATTCGTACTTACAATGTGGTATATATCCAGCAGGATAGCCTATCTCTGGAGGTGGAACATAATCAGCTGTTTGGACACAACTTGCCAGGTAAAAAATATTAGAAAATATTAATAAGGTGGTGTACATTTTCATAACAATATAATATAAAAAAAAATACTAAATTTATCAAATAATGCCTCTTTAGAAACACCACACCAACACACTTGTGTATTTTTTATCACCAGTGTTTTTATATATTTTAAGTTATTTAGTTATATAAGTACTTATATTTGTCTTATATCTTTTATTTATCAATAAGTACTAACTTAAAATATTCTCAAAAAGAAACTGTAAGTAAATAGATATTTGCTAATTCCTTTTCATTTATGAATAGTTTTCAACAACTTCAGGCAACTCACTAAAGACAATAGCACTGGCACAAAGTAATTTCATTGAAAAACTATTTGTGTTAGAACACGTGCAAAGGATAATGAGCGTTGCGCTATGGATGCTGGTCCAAGAGCTCTGACATATCACTTATACTTCAAATGATAGGCCATAATGTAATCTTTAAACGAGCCGAGGGGCATCAAATTATTTTTGGAAAATCTGTAGTTATAAGTAACCAAAAATAGACCCCTCGCTAGTATCTGACTACTTATAAATGAGAGATCTAACTATACTGGGCATTAATATTATCGGAAACTAAAACTTTGCCAAAATGAAACATGTCAAATAAAGAGTAGGTACAAGTCTCGTCTTTAATAACACAGAAGATCATTAAAATCTGTACCGGCGGAGTTAAGTTATTAGCAACAAAAACTATGAAACCTTAGAAACATAGACGATTAATTATGATGTGAGGCTAGCAAAATTTCACTATTTAGATTAATGTTTTCTACCTAAGTACACGCCCAACATCTTGCTAAAAGTAGCATTTCAGTCTTACGCACATGTTTATCCTGCTAGGAATTACGATGTGGTAGTGTACTGTAGTTTGCGTAGTGTATTATAGTTTGCGTGTACAGACCCCCAAAAGCTGACTTTAATACATTAGAAACAATAATTGAAGATGTTGATGTGCGTAAGGTTCACTTTCGTTTGGAGAAATTTTCTAAGTAAAACACTGTGTGCTCTTTACGAATGTATTATTGCGACTGACCTCTCATACAAATAAATCATGCTTATATCACTGGTTGGGCGATATGCAAAACAACATCAATATAGATCTATATCTACAGCTTCTAACTTAACATACCGCCCACCAAAAGAACTGTAAGTTCTTTTAAAAACAAATTAACAATTATAACTGCCTCACTCCTTATCTTAATCTACCTTAAATCTTTAAATTCTAATTATTTAACATCAGGTTTGAAATTAACTTAGTAACACATCTTTTTACTATACTATCGCCACTCTTTACGCAGTAAACTCTTGTTACGCCATCTTGACCAGGATGCCTTTCTACTATACGAGTACGCATTTCGCAGGTGGCAAATTTTCAACCTTTATCAGTACTATGTTTCTTATCTCAAATTCCTTCTCACTCTTCAACCACTTAGGCCTCTGCTGTAGTCTTGTCAAATACTCCTCTTGCCATTTTCTCCAGAAATCGGTCATAATCTTTTGTAAATGTTGCCACCTCGAAAGGTTACTCATTCTCACGTCTTCTACGAGTACGTCAGGACTAGGGACTATCAGTGGTGCTTCCCCGATCAAGAAATGGCCTGGTGTGAGTGGATCCTTGTTATCTACATCGGTATCATCAATAGGGCTCAAGGATCGCGAGTTTAAGCACACCTCAATTTGACATAGCACGGTTTAAGTTTCTTTAAGCTTATCATCAACTGTACTCCACTATGTAACGTCTGTTTATGAGCGTCATCAACGATGAGGGAAGTAAGTTTCCTTTTATGACCAAGAATGATTGGATGTTTACCATCATGGTTTATATCTGCATGTCTTAATCTTCCGCCCACCCTAAGAAAACTGTTTTTATAAAGATATGGAGTAAGTGATCTCATAGTACTTCTTTTCTTAAGTTGATTTTTACCTTTTAGTGCATTTATTTCTTCTTTAAATTCTTCTTCTTGTACAAGTTGTATACATTTCTGTAGTGCATTATCTATCTCTCTAGTTGTAAGTGCCTTTTCTGTATTTAAATTCTTCTTAAAACCCAAAAATCTAATGCAGTATTTAATAGTAGTTGTTAGTTCGTTCAAATTATCAAAGTCTTCAGATTGTGTAATTAAATGTTTCTCTATTTCATTGTCAATTTTCAGATTTGCTTCTATCTTTTCTTTCTTTGCTTCTAAATCCGTGTCTGCGTTTTATAAATATGTAAAGTTTATTTTCTCTTCTGTTAACCACCTTGGCCTTTTCCGCCACATTTTGCATTGAGTCAATTCTGATAGTAACATGCCTCTTGATGCTATGTCTGCTGGGTTATCCTGCGACTGTACGTAAAACCATCGATCCTCATCTGTGTTATCCGTAATTTCTACCACTCTATTAGCAATAAACGTTTTACATTTATTGGGGTCACCCAGCAGCCATTCTGCAATACCTTCTTCACTTTCAACTCTAATGCTTGAACCATGCAGTTGAACTCTATCATTTTCAAAGCTTTTCGTTCGTAACCATCTGTTGAGTCTTATTTCATTTACACTCTCTAGGTCCGAACGTATGGCCCTTCACCTTTCGGATACTGACAGGCTGACAGCTTCATCCCATTCAAGTTGATTATTGCTCAAATTCCAGGAGATGCCAAGGTCCTTCACTTCACCATCTACATTAAGATCCACGGTTGCGTTAGATGTCTTGAGGCTCAACAGATGAGATAAAATCGACGCTGTTTAATAACCATTTTTTCTTTTTTTAAGTTCAAATCCACCTTGCTGCATCATTTCCTTCAGTTATTTCATGAATTCTACGGCTTCTTCTATTGTATCATTTCCTGTAAGATAGTCATGATCATCAGAAGACCTTTTGTGTGACCTTTGCAGCACGAGGATATCTTTCAGCTTCATTGTGTGCTAGCTGTCTCAATGTCCTGACTGCCAGAAACGGTGCTGCGGCAGTTCCAAAGGTAACATTAAGTAGTCGGGTATCTTTTATTTCAGCTTCATTATCTTTTCTCCACAGGAACCTTTGGAAATCTACATCGCCTTTGGTAAGTAGTATCATTCTATACATCATCCTTATATCGGCTGTGAAGGCAACCGAATGCATTCTCCATCTCATGATGATACTACGAAGATCTTCCTGCAGCACAGATCCCGTCAGCAACTCGTCATTTAAGAATACGCCGTTATCTCCTTTGCAGGATGCATCGAAGACGACACGTGTTTTTGTGGTTCCTTTGTCGTCTCTCAAAACAGCGTGGTGTGGTAAGTAGACTCCTTTTCTATTTAATTATTCTGTAAGTATTTCTTCTGCTTGATTTAAATTAATATAATCTTCTATTACTTTTGCATATTCTTCTTTTAATTTAGGCTGCCTTTTAAATCTTCTTTCCAAGCTTTTAAGTGTTTGCATTGGTATATTTCTTGTGTTTCCGTTTTGAGATTCTGTTTCTTTGGTCTTAAATGGTAGTTTCACTATATATCTTCCTGTTTCATTTATTGTATGTGTCTTATTATATATTTTTTTACATAATCTTTCATCTTGTGTTTGTTTTCTTTCAGAATCTCCATCAATGTCGACTTGTGTATGCATCACTACCACAGAATCTTTAGGTTGTGTATTTATTTCACCAAACAGGATCCAGCCAAGTAGTGTCTTCTGTGCGCATGGTGTGCCTGGAGGACCTCTAATGAGCTGTTCTTCTATAATTTTAGAATATTCTTTCACACCAAGCAGTACATCGACAGATCCTGATTGGAAATATCTTGGATCGGCCAATGTAAGCCCTTTCAAGTGCTGCCAATCACCAATGGTAATTGTGTGTTGTGGGATGTCAGAAATTCCTACACATATATAAATATACTAGCTGTGCCCGCGACTTCGTTCGCGTGGTTGTCGGAACGTAATGTTATATAGCCTAAAGCCTTCCTCTATAAATGGACTACCCAACAAAAAAAGAATTTTTCAAATCGGACCATTAGTTCCAGAGATTAGCGCGTTTAAACAAACAAACAAACAAACAAACAAACAAACAAACAAACAAACTCTTCCGCTTTATAATATTAGTATAGATAAATACATATACTACAATTGCTTTAATAATTTACGATTACTTAGCTAGATAGACTTATTTAAGTCTGTTTTTGAAGACAGAGACAGATTGTGCGCATCTGATAGACTCAGGCAGTATATGCATGACGTGCATTATGGCCTATTATTCAAAGTACGTGTGACCTTTCAGAGCTTTTGGACCAGATTTGCCCACGAATAACTCAACTCCACCGGGACAGATCATTATGTTTTTTGTTTGATGAAAGAGAAGACTAAAGCCTTACATTTGACATATATTTCATTCTTGCACAATTTCAATTTCTTAAGAGAATCTGAAAGAAACGTCTATGTTTCAAACATTTCTCAGTTATAAATGCTAACAACTTAACTTCACCGGGACAGGTTTTTATTTTTTTCTGTCTGATAAAATAGTAGATAGTAGCCTTTTATGTGATATATGTTTTATTTCTGCGCACTTTCAATTACCGAAAATATTTGATGTCAAGTTCATCTCCAGTATAGATAGACCTCCCATTTTTACGTAGTCACTTATTGTCAAAGGGTCTTAGTTTGGTCGTTAATAACTATAGAGTTTTTCAAAATAATTTGATGCCCTTCGAATTGTTCAAAAACTGCATTTTGGCCTATTATCCGAAGTATGTGTGATCTGTCAGACTCTTGGACCAGATCTGCCTAGTTTCCTTTACATGACATAAAGTTTAAGGTAAGGTCATTATCAACGTTGAAATTTTTCGAAAAAAAATTCCAGAAAATTTTAAATTTTGCCATAAATACATTGTAAACTATAGTAAACTAGATTTTGCCCGCGGCTTCGCTCGCGTATTCCAAATCCCACGGGAACTTTCCTTTTTTCCGGGACGAAAGGTACCCTATGTCCTTCTCAGTACTCCTAAATATGTGTATGCGAATTTTCAAGAAGAATGGTTCAGTAGATAAAGCGTGAAGAGGTAACAAACAAACAAACAAATAAACAAACAAATATACAAACTCACTTCCGCTTTATAATATAAGTTAAGATGGGATTGGGATTAGCTGGGACGGGATTACTTGTGCCTTTCATATACCTGGATGATAATACGAATATACTTATATAAATTTTTTGTGCATTAATATTTTGTCAATAATGACATTAGGAAGTTGACACAATCAAAGGTGACACAAGTATTGGCTAAAAAATAAATAGTTGTGAAGTTTGTTTTACTCTTTAATAAAAAACTGTTGTGAATAAACTCGTGAAATGTGTATTTATTACTGTTGGCGTATCTTGCAAAACTAACTTCGCGATAAAAAAAGATAGAAATGAACTATCGAGATTTTTTATTAGTAATTTTATATGTCACTTGCTAGATCACTTACCTACTTTACTACAATGTTTCCGATTTCCATATTTAGGCAACCCCTTGACCGATATGGCTCATGTTCAAACTTAAAAATTCTATTAACTACCAAAATTAGAACTTTGATGTAATAACTCGAGTTATCGTTGAACAAACAAACATAAATACTCACATACATACAAACGCCGGATTGTTCAAGGAGACTCGGAGAACTTAGCTCGCTCGTTCAAATATGTTTTTGTCAATTTAAGTTTTATTAAATATAAATAGTTTCCACCAACATCGTGATAGTAGAAATTGAACTAGCACAAAATATTTTTCATTGAAAAACATATATACCTCTAAATTTACAATTATTATTGTTAATAGCATTACAATGCTCGGAAATTTATCTGAATTAAAAATATGTGATGAAAAAATTCACCTCTATCTCTAAATTTACCTTTAAAAAATTCTAATTATTTTACGCAATCCCCTTTTTTTATATGAAAATTATACAAAAAAATTAATAATCTTAATACGACGCCTTATACTCGCGGTAAGTATTTAAAAATTGACGTCATAAGTGTGCCTCTCTTTGTTTCAAATCTGTCAATAAATAACGTTACAGCAAAGTTCCGCCCTTTTCCCTCCTGTTTTCCCCCCAATATTTTTTTTTCAGACCGACGGAGAGACCCACAGACAGACATGGCAAAAATATTAATGTTCCTTGTTTAAAATTTCTTCATACATCCAAATCGTACCGCTATCTGTTTAAAAACGATCGAACTACGAAGGTGACGAACTGCGCGTCGCTTAAACAGCGCAACCACAACAATGGCCGCCATTATTGTAAAACTATCGCTTTAAAATTCTTTAAGTATTTTGATTAAAACAAACAGTTTTGTTACCAATAATAAGATATTCCATGTATTTTGTACCCTTTGCATCGTAGTTTTTGCAGCCTTTAAATACGCAACTAGGCATTTTTATGGCAATACAAGTATGTAAAAAAAAACGAATGAACTCTTACGCAGACCGAGGACGACTAAGTCGTGTTGGTCCAAAAACTGACGTTTTTGGGTCAACGAGTTGGTGCCATTTCTTCGAGCGGGTGGCCTAGTCCTTACGCTAGTAATAGGTATATGTCAATGCTAAAATCGCGTTCAAAATGGATATGACGAATGATTTTAGTGACGATTTATTGTCTTATCACTACAAAATAATTTATTTTTGACCCTGGATATTTATTGTCATCGACAGATGCAGTGCCGGTTTTAGCTCTACCAGCAGCGCCCGGACGAGATTGTCACGACAATTCGTCATTTTAGCGTTTCATAAAAAACAAGTGACAATGAAAATTCAACGAATTGTCGCTGTTTTTCCGACAGTTGTCGTTCATGAAACGCCAATTGCAAAATGTAATTACTTTCTCAAATCCTCGTAATTTTTTGACTGGGAGTATGGGCCTATGTCAATGAGATGACAATTATAGAGTGCCGGACTAAGTCGTATTTTAATAACTAGTCAAAATGTTAAGACGATGCATGGAGTCCAGTGCTGCCCCCATTTGAAATAAATTATTTGAAAGGAAACGGAGATATCATTTAAAATGTTGATCTAGGAAAATCTAGATAACCCTTCAAACTATTTTATGAACCACTGTTTAAAGTTTAAAGTGAGAACGTTAAGCATTTTAACGTTAAGTTTTTCACAAAAATGCAAACTAAAGTTTAAAGTTCTCAATTTAAACTGTAAACAGTGGGTTATAATAGTCGTCAAAGTGACCATGATTTAGAACAAAATAGGCGAAGCAGAGAATTTCGAGAAGTAGGTAAACTTTTCTTTTGAAGTCACCGACTTTTCATTCAAAGAAAAATTTTGGGTCAGTAAAATATATTTTAAATAAATCACCTACTTAGGAGGGCAACTACAACACCGTACAAATAGGAATCAAGCTTTTAAACCTGTGCAAATAGAAATCAAGCTCTTAAACCTGTGCAAGAGCTGTTAAATTGCGTGCGTAACATGTGCGTTAAATTGGATGGGTGCGGTGACTGCTTCCCTTATCGCTAAGGGTCAGTTCACAACGAGATGCGGCGCGACGCCACGTAGCGTGCACTTTGGAAGAAATATAGAACTTGTTTACTAGGAAAAATATACTAATTTCAGCGACAGCCCGCTTTGCCGCGCTGCGTAGCGCTGCATAGCGAGGCGCAGCGGGCTCACACTCTTTTTGTCCAGTAAACAAGTTCTATATTTCTTTCACGTGCGCGCTACGTCGCAACGCGTCGCGTCTCGGTATGAACTGACTGTAATTCGCCTATCACTTACAATTTATGTTTCATACAAGACTTGTCATGAAAATGGATTTATGAAACAGCCAAAAAAACAAATTACCACTGTATTCCTATCGACAATAGATGTCGATCTAGTTCAAGATCAAGTTTTATGACCAAGATAAGTTTCTAAATCAAGTTTTATGAACACTGTCATAATAACAAATGTCACCTTTTTTGTCCACTTGTAAAGTTTGGTGAAACAGGGGCCAGGTATTTTATTAGTTATAATAACAATTTTAATTTTATTAACGTCAAGTATGCGCAACGTCATTATTTCACCGTCAACAACCCATCGGAATTAACCTTCTTGATAGTAGACGTAAAGATCTCATTATCTTCCATCAAGCCCGCCTCCCCTCTGTAATACGGATACTTATTACTCGTTCCCAAATAAAAGATCCCTTGCTTCGAAAAATCCGTCTCAGCACCCATGACATTCGTCTCATTATTCTGAAAACATTTAGCCAATCGTGCATCTTGGATAGAATCACATTTAACCCCAATAAACTGTCTAGGATGCTCCAAGGCTTGCATCCAGTATATTAACGATTTAGCATGACTACATAACGTTAAACAAGGCATGAATAAAAAGTCGGGGGGCTGGTACTCCCCCCCATTTACATAGAAATCTACATGACCTAACTGTTCGGCTATACCAAAGCCATCAATGTTCGTATGAATTATGTCAACTTTCTCCCCGTCTGCAGAATTTAGTCTATATTCTGGAGAAAGAGATCTGAAGCATGGTCCTGAAGGATCTAAGGCAGTTATTCTCGAAGGTTTCTTCCCAGTGACAGCGTAGAAATGCTTAGCAGCGAACGCTACTATATGGCTTCCAAGGCTAATGCCTATTAGCTCAAGGTTTTCAGCGTTCATCCCTTGATCTGATAGTTTAGCGAGTAATTCGCCAAGTTTTTGTCCGATCGCTCTTGCTACACGTGCTGACCTGGTAAATAAAAAGGTAGAGATTAAAAATAATACCACTTCACATCGTCCGAAGTCATGCAGAAGTAGACTCTAAAGCGTTAGAATAACGTTTACTAAGCAACAATGATTGAAAACTTATTAATGGTCTCCCGGCCTTCACAGCAGCACAAAAAAAGATGCAACTGGTAACACGCCTAAATAAGGAGAAAAAGTTATTAGTCATCAATCAGGAGAAAAGCCTAAACAAGTAATTGTGCTGCTTGACGTTAACTATCTTCGAGAATGCAGTTAATGGACTTCAAAACTGAATTTCGACAAACCGTATTTAGACGACATTTTATGTAGACAATATAAGTTTGTAAAGCGTTTCTTCGACATGACGTAACTAGGAGACGACTCAAGTATGAAGACATACATCTTCGACAACAATGCTAGAGTACATAACAGATATTTGTGATTGGTCATTTAGTCGCCTTTTACGAGTACATCATCACCAGGAATAGTGGTGGTCCTGTTCTCGGCCGGAAAATTTTGCCCATATCAGAACACTGTTAGACAAGCCCCTTTTAATGCCCATACCATGCTGGCCTACTCAGCGTAGTATGGGCCCCCAATCCAAAACCCTCCCTTGGGTTGGGTTTTGAAGTAAGTAGATGGCACAAAGTCGTTTTAAGAGCACGCTGTTGCCCATTCTCAGTTACCTGTATCTTACCCTTAAACCACAGAAGACAGTAACAGTATACAGAATGGAATCTTCTTAGGTCCCGCACAATATGCATCCCAGTTGCCCGTCCCCGCACCTCTACCCCGTTCTCGCCTTGTCTCAGGGCGAGAGCGGGCGAACACACACTACACGGCGCACGCGTCCGCACAAGAACGGGGGAAAGGTGCGGGGACGGGGAACGGGGACTTAATTTGCGCGTACCTTAGGAGATTCCGTTCTGTATATTCTTACTGTCTTCTGTGCTTAGACACCTTTTAGAACCCCATGGGACATAAACGAGGAATATTACTTAGGATATATGAAGTGGAGAAAGGTGAAGGTCTCAGTGATTAAGACGTTGTATCCTTTCTTGAGGTAGATACTAGCGAGGACTCGGCTGTGAGGCAGACTGGAACTGTCCATGAAACCAACAGCATAAAGGACGGTTTTCTTATTTTTGAGGTCTGCAAAACAAATTTTAAAGGGTGTATTAACGTGAGACACATTACTAATATGCGATAGACAGGTAACTCGCGTAAAAAATCTGCTACTGGCCAATATGTTTCAACCTCACCCGGAGGCCTTCCGCTGGGCGAATGTGATTAGCGACGACTATAGAAAGACGTCCTGAGCCACACTGATCTTTCCGAAGCATCGCGCGGCGCGGGTGTTCGCCCGCTGCGCTCGCAGTGACCATGTGGTGGTTCGTGGTCAGTACCTGACTTTTACGTTATTTACCCATTGCATATTAGTAATGTATAGCTTATACTTTAAGTATTTACACATGACAATAAAGTAAGCTGCGTGTCCTTAGACGTTCGATGTCAGACGTTCGATGTCCGACGTTCGATGTCCTTAGACAGCTTGAAAGGCCGGCATTGCCGTCCGGTTCCCAGCAGAGTAGAATAGGACCACTCCAAGTCTTCTCGTGGATGTCGTAGAAGGCGACTTAGGAAACACAAGCTGAACATAGCTTATGAACATCAGTGAGACCTCTCCAACCCGTCTGGCCAGCGTGGAGAGTGTAGGCCAAATCCTCTGGCTGCTCTGGCCAAGTATGGCTCTGTTAGTACATAGAGGGTCATGCTCCTGCAGTGGAGAGTAGAAAAGACATAATGATGATGATGAGACAGCTTGAAAAATCTCACAGCAGTGTAGCCACTTGACCAGACAAAAACAAACAGTGACAGAAGTAGTAGTGGTACCTATATTTTTATCACTAGCAATCATCTTGTCTGCATCAGGTAGTGGAAGAGCTTTACGGACTGGACCCTGGGCTGAATTCAGGTGAACCTTAACTTGGAGTAGCTTCGTCATACTTGGGCTGATGGTGACGTTGTTCAAGACGCCGGGACCTGGAAAGGATGAAATGAGAGGTTGTAGAATCTCTCCCATTTTATTTATAGAGCGTTGTTCTCAAGAACACAAGGCAATTTAAACGCCTGTACCACTGAACTACGGAGGCAGTCGGTCTATCACCAGTGTGAGCTATTGATACAAGCGATAAGAAGAAAAAGATTTCAGATGCAGCTGACCTTCTTCTACTCTCCCAACTGAAAGAGAGGGAGAGTTTAGTTAGATCATTGATAAACTATCTATCGAGTCGAAATAGTTACACTTTAGGTGACTTTAGCTTCAATTTAAAATCATCAAACTAGTTCTGCAAATTGGTTACGTGTTCTGTTTGACATTGAAGCGTTCATGGCTACACGACCATAATTACATAGGTACACGTAGGTATATCCGGTTATTACAGGCAATTATTTACATGACCATTTATTTAATTGTACAAGACAATTACTCCATAATTTAAAAGATGAAACTAACAACCTAACATGATATTTAATTGTAGATCAAAAAATAAAACTATACATTCTTCCACGCTGGTTTGGGAGAAAAGTAAGTAAGTTTGCCGTGTGGTTGGAGTAGAATAGGACCACTCCAAGTCTTCCCGTGGATGTCGTAGAAGGCAACTTAGGGTTGGATCTCATCTATCAGCACGGGACAACACTTTCCTATGCTGCTATCCTTTCCTGTCGCTCAGAACAGTAATTTGCAAGAGAGAGCGACGGAATGCTGCAGCACGGCCGGTGCTGAAGCGTTCTGTCGCTCTCTCTCGCTTTAGTAAATGACGCTTCTGAGTGACAGAAAAGGAAAGAACTGTTCCGTGCTGATAGATGAGATCCAACCCTTAGGAAATAAAAGCTAAATGAAGCTTATAAACATCAAAGAGACCTCTCCAACCCGTCAGGCCAGCTTCTTTTCACTCAGATCAGCAAGGAAGAAAACAAAAACACGAAAAGTGGAAAAGGAAATCAAAATAGTGATGGGTTGCTTGCTGTCATCATCCGAGCGTATTTCCGGTTGCTTCGTCAGCGGTTACGCTTCAGAGCCCGGGGTCCGCTACCTTACCTAGGCGATTTGACAAGGTTACTGGTTTTTTACACAGAGCGACTGACGTCTGACCTCCGCAACCCAAAGGGTAGACCAGAACCAATCCTAGGATAGGTACAAACGCTAGATGGCCTTCGGGACCAACAGCTTTAAGTGCCTTCCGAAACACGGAACCATCTTTCTTTTCGGATAATCAGGTGATTCATGCCTGCAATATCCTAAACAGACTGGAAACAACTTTTCAAAAGTATGTTTCCCAGTGGGATTTGAACCCATGACCTCCGGATCACAAGGCAAACGCCTTGACCACTGGACCGCGGAGGCAGTCAGTGATGGGTTGCTAGCTGTATCGCCTGCTAACACAATACGCTTAGGTTATCGAGAGAGGAAATCCCTTCTCACATTGCAGCGTATTTCCAGTTGCATCCTCAGCTGTAATGCCGTGAAGTCTGGGGTTTGCTTTACGGCTTTTTCTTCTCTACTTGTAACAGTCTTAGGCAACATTGGAAGTAAGACCTTTGGCAGATGTGTATATAAATATCCTTGACGACGTCAAGCCAGCATTCCTTGGGTCTACCACGTCTGCCGGAGGCGGCTTGGCTATATATTTGTTTTTACCTTCAATCAACAATAGGTACAACTAGAATACGCGTTAAATACAAAATCAAAGCAAAATTCTATCCACTAGAATATGAAAAAACATTTACTATGAAGTCAACCTTATTGTACTATATATAAAGTGTATTTCTTCTTGACTGAACATAACAAAATGAGAGCTCACCGCCGGCAGTGCGCTTATTTGGCGAGCTGATTTTTTTACGCCAACCCGATATCTAGTTGTATTGTTGATCGAAGATTTTCCTTCCAGCTGGTCTAGGAGAGAAGAAAAAGCTTAGAATGGACCAGCTACTTCTCTTCCCCCGCAGATCGTAAAAGCCGATCGAGGGAATGGGCGGAAATGCAAATCATATTAATAGGCGATGCGGCTAGCAACCCATCACTGTTTTAATTCCTTGGCCTTGGAGTCTTGCCGCCCTGGGCTCTGTCTGCTTAGAGCCGCAAGACCCAAGAACTGTGTGCCCCGTTAGGGATAAAGACATGATAGTATGTATGTTTGTAAGGTTAAATTTTGTTTGTTTGTTTACTCGTACACAAAGCACAATAGGTACAAAGGCGGACTTATCCCAGATAGGGATCTCTTCCAGTCAACCTTAAATTAAAAAGAGCATTTACAACAAGAGGTTTGTCAAGATCGTAGCAAGTGGAGGTCCATAGTCTCTGCCTTCCCCTGTGGGAAACAGGCGTGATAGTATGTATGTTGTATGTATTTACAACACAGGGTAGAGAGTGGGTACAATACCCTGTTACAATAATAAATACAATGTATTGTGATAAAAGTTATTTGAATTCGGACTTACAATGTGGTAAAAATCCAGCAGGATAACCAATCTCTGGAGGTGGAACATAACCAGCCGCTTTGACACAAGTTGCCAAGTAAAAAACAATAGAAAATATTAATAAGGTGTTAGTGTACATTTTCCTAATATAGGTATAATAATATAAAATATTAAAAAAAAAACTTAATGCAATAAATAATGCCTCTTTGAAACACCACCACCAACACACTTGTATATTTTTTTAATGCTAGTATTTTAATTTATTTATATAAGTCCTTATATTCGTTTTATATTTTTCATTTATCAATAATAAATTAAATTATTCTCAAAAAAATCTAGTCATTTATATATGAATAGTTTTTAACAACTCGTGCAACTCACTGGCACAAAATAATTTTCATTGAAAAAACTAAATCATTTGAATTAGGAACGTGCAAATTTAAATCTGATGACTACATGCGCTGCGTGTGTGACCCGTACTGATCAAGTTTAAGGTCAGGTTAGGTATTCATTTATTAATAAGAACGGTGGTATGCGAAAATGATCCATTCTGTTTATTTTCCATGTGTATTTCTGGTGTTAGATTTGTGATCTGGTGTGGTTCTGTGAGAATAGTAGACCTCGCGAGCTCTTATAATCAATTAATCATGTAATAACCGACACATTTCCCCTTTCCCCTGGAAGCCATTTCAGTAGAATCCGTAGTAGCAAAATTGGTCCCTTTTTCCCATCCACTAAAAGGCCTTTTAAATTTTATTTGCAACATCTGGTGTAGAATGACGTCCTTAGTGTGCCTCTTTTTTTTGAAATCTGTCAATAAATAACGTTACAGCAAAGTTCCGATCTTCTTTTCCCTCAGTCCTATTTAAAATAACATTTAAAGGAATTTTTTAACTAATTTTACGAAGCATTTTTTAAATTCGCATTTGTAATAATAAAAGCAAGACATTTAAAACCAAATTTCAAGATTCAGAGTTCATGGGAAATACCCTGTAGGTTTTGATTCCCTTGCGAGTGTCGAAAATTTGCGGCATAAACGGCTGTATCTTTTGATTGCGTTGGCTTAAAAGTTTGAATTTTTCACAGCTCCAAGGGACAGTAGACTTGAGTATTTGGTATGAAATTCAGCTTGATACCTCCACACGTTCTTGAGAATAAGGATGGTGACAGACAGACTGACGGACACGGCGATTCCCCGGTCATATGCCTCATTTAGGTCTTGTTTGTGCATGATGTGGGGCATTTCGGGCATGACAATAAGTGGTTCATTGATTGGACAACACCACACACAAATTTACTAAACAAAGGTCAACCAATATATCACATGAATGGAAAAAAAAAAAAAATACAGTGTTTCCCGTCGTCTTTGGTGTAACCTTTTAGGGTAGGAATGATAAACGGCATTTTTTATCGCCAGATCACCTGAATTAAGTAGTCTTTCTTTCAATTTCTTTTTATTGGGGTCATATAATCATTTAATCATTTCAAAATCAATACAAAATTCACAACAGTTTCGTCAATAAGAAATAAATTAGTCAAAAATACCATCCCGAATTTTATTTACTAAAAAAATATTTGTTGTACGAGTAGTATTTCAAATTGTAATACTTCAAAACTCTCATACTTTTTTTTTTACTACAAACAATAACTCCTATAATTTTAAAAATAAAATAGTAATCACAAAAAGTTTTTGAACTTATTACCGAAATGATCTCATTTCACCACCATCTGTAGGTTGACTGGTAGAAAAGGCCAACCAAAATATTTTTTTAAAGTAAATATGAAATTCGGCTCTATGGTTCATTGACGCGAGGAAGTTGACTTGGCATAGACAATTTTTTTTAATAATAATTGGTTATTAAACACCAAAGAGCAATAAAGTACCTTATGTACCTTCCCCTCCAATATCTTTGTTAAACACTCCAATTTTAGGGTTCCGTACCCGAAGGGTGCAAACGGGACCCTATTACTGAGACTCCGCTGTCTGTCCGTGTGTCACAGGGCTCTATCTCTTGAACCGTAATAGCTAGATAGTTGAAATTTTCACCGATTATGTATTACTGGCCGCTATAACAACAAATACTAAAAATAAAAAAAGTTTAAAATTAAAGGGGGTCGTCATACAAAAAACGTGTTTTTTCAGCGTTTTTAACTAGATCTTTATCATGGCATTAACTAGGTACTTGAAATTTTCACATTATTATTATGTATTACATGTAATACTATGGCCTATAACAAAAAATACTAAAAATAAGATAAAGTTAAAAATTAAAGGGGGTCGTCAAGAAACGTGTTTCTTCAGCGTTTTAAAACATTATACGTACCCTTAATGTACGAGTTTGACTCGCACTTGCCCGTTTATTTGAACATGCTAAAAGGATGTTATAATGAACTAAAAGGCATGAAAAACAAACCAAAAAGTAATTAATTAAATTATTTAATAAATAAAAAAGTCGTACCGAAAACGGCACAGTATGCGTTGTTACAATTTTCTGTAATAAAGTTAAATAAATAAATAAAAAAATCTTAAAAAAATACGTTAAAAAATATTTGGTTTTACAAATGTCATCAAGAGATTAATCATAATGTTCGGATTATTAAAATCTATGTTATTAATATCACGGTACATTAACTTTTATATTATTTTTTTAAATTAAAATGAACGGAAACCGAAATTGATTCGACCTTTTATGTTTTTATACTAAGTACCTATATAAAAGTAGGTAGGTACATTTGCCTATACGATGCATGCCTATGGGTATATGTTGATTAATTGAGTCTGGGTAACTTTTTTGTCTGGATTTTTCACTCCACTTGGATTAGGTGTATAGATATCTTATTTCGTAGGTACTGTCTTAGATGATCTTCTGTTAACTTTAAGAAACCTAATATTTTGAGAAATTTTTACAAAATTCAAGAAAAAAAGCCAGAAAGTTCGGCACGGGCTCCGAAGTAGCTCAATAAGTATGCAACCGGGAACGCAAGTTTGTTTAAACTATGTAAGTATGTTAATATGTATATAGATTAATGGAATTTATAAGCCTATACAGGCTGACTTTTAAACCACCAGCCAAATTTCTGGAGTAAGTTCAGTCCATGATACTGAACTACTTTCCATAAAAACAGTTAACGAAAAACTAAAATAAAAATTAGCCTTTTCATACAAATCAGCGCTCAGTCAAACGGATTTTCTATGGGAGGACAAAAAATTTTCATCGATTTTTAATAACTTTTTTTATAGTACTAAGTCAATACCAAGTTGAATAAAAATCTGTTTAAACTAGAATAATAATAAAAAAATTACGGATATATAAATAATTCTGTAAAATTTTTATTTTGTTATGAAAAGGAAAAAAGAGGTAATTTTTTTTGTTGTTTTTACGCATTGTGGAACGCTGCGTTGTAAATGATTTATTTGCTTAAAATAATTCTAATTTAGAAAGTACCTCGATGATGCTATCTATACAGGGTGAATTTTTAAACCAACCAAAATTTTGGAGCAAGTTCAGTACATGATAAAAAGTTATTAAAAAACGATAAAAAATTTTCATCCTCTTATACAAAATCCGTTTTGCTGAGCGCTGATTTGTATGGAAAGGCGAATTTTTATTTTAGTTTTTCTATACTTGTTTTTATGGAAAGTAGTTCAGTATCATGGACTGAACTTGGTCCAAAAATTTGGCTGGTGGTTTAAAAGTCAGCCTGTATATCATATGTAATAATTAGGAATTAAACGAACTTACCTAGTGACGTTCGATTCCAATTATATGAAGACCGAAGATATACGAGTAAATGTTTTATTATTTTTATAAAATACTGATCTTTCTTTATTTTTCAAATTTGTAATTAATCTTGCACCTCATTTACTACATTTTCTGATACGTCCCTAAGGTGAACTGGTAGAAAATGCTTAGCATTCAGTTTTACCTTTTGTATCATAGTCTTGAGATTATTTTGCAATATTATAAATAAATAAATAAATAAATAAATAAATAAATAAATAAATAAATAAATAAATAAATAAATAAATAAATAAATAAATAAATAAATAAATAACTATACGCACTAAGATGCAAAATATAATAGGTTTATACAGGCTGACTTTTTAACCACCAGCCAAATTTTTAGAACAAGTCCAGTCCATGATACTGAACTACTTTCCATAAAAACAAGTATAGAAAAACTAAAATAAAAATTCGCCTTTCCATACAAATCAGCGCTCAGCAAAACGGATTTTGTATAAGAGGATGAAAATTTTTTATCGTTTTTTAATAACTTTTTATCATGTACTGAACTTGCTCCAAAATTTTGGTTGGTTTAAAAATTCACCCTGTATAGATAGCATCATCGAGGTACTTTCTAAATTAGAATTATTTTAAGCAAATAAATCATTTACAACGCAGCGTTCCACAATGCGTAAAAACAACAAAAAAAATTACCTCTTTTTTCCTTTTCATAACAAAATAAAAATTTTACAGAATTATTTATATATCCGTAATTTTTTTATTATTATTCTAGTTTAAACAGATTTTTATTCAACTTGGTATTGACTTAGTCTCATTGTTACAACATCTAAATATATAAAACTCAAAGGTGACTGACTGACTGACTGACATAGTGATCTATCAACGCACAGCCCAAACCACTGGACGGATCGGGCTGAAATTTGGCATGCAGGTAGATGTTAAGACGTAGGCATCCGCTAAAAAAGGATTTTGATCAATTCTACCCCTAATCTAAATATATATAACTCAAAGGTGACTGACTGAAAAAAAAAGGAGAAAAAACAGACCCTTGCAACTACAGACCTATCTCTATTCTGCCAGTTTTGAGTAAGGTGTTCGAAAAGATAATGCTCAATCAAATGCTACTTCACTTTAAGACCAATAATCTTTTCCATAGCCAACAATACGGCTTTACTGCTGGAAAATCGACCACCGATGCAGGAGTAGCACTTATTACTAATATCTACGACGCGTGGGAAAACAGAAATGATGCAATTGGATCATTTTGCGATCTTTCTAAAGCATTTGATTGCGTTGATCATCCAACACTTTTGCTCAAATTTCGTCAATACGGTTTTGACGATAAGTCAATTAAATTAATAGAATCTTACTTAACTGATAGGCTTCAAACTGTTGATATAAACGGCGTAAAATCACACGGGTCTAATGTGAAAATGGGCGTACCCCAAGGTTCAATTCTAGGACCGTTCCTTTTCTTAGTTTATGTCAATGACTTGCCTTACATGGTTGAGAAAGAGGCTGACATGGTGCTGTTTGCTGATGACACCTCGCTAATATTTAAAATAGATCGACATAACAGTGATGCTAGCGCGGTGAACAGCACCTTATCTTTAATTTCTGATTGGTTTTCGGCCAATAACCTCATGTTAAATGCGAACAAGACCCAATGCATTCGATTCTCTCTTCCTAATGTGAATCAAGCCTGTATTGACATACTAATTAATGGTCAGAAACTCGATCTGGTTGAAAGTACTACCTTTTTAGGAATCACAATTGATTCGAAACTTCAATGGGGCGCTCATATAACTAAACTTTCTAATAGGCTTAGCTCTGCGGCTTACGCTGTTAGGAGAATAAGACAATTGACAGATGTAGCAACTGCTAGACAAGTGTACTTTAGTTACTTTCACAGTCTAATGTCTTACGGGATACTTCTATGGGGGAGTGCAGCCGACATTCAGACTATTTTTCTTTTACAAAAACGAGCAATTCGTGCTATTTACGGTTTAGGATCGAGAGACTCACTGAGGGAATTATTCAAGGATATAGGTATACTTACTTTTGCATCACAATTCATATTTGAAAATATAATGTATGTAAGGAAAAATATTTCCATGTTCAATAAAGTAAGTGATTTTACAGATAGAAATTTACGTAATAAGAATGACTTAGTTAGCCCGTATTACAGGCTGAATACAGTCAGTAAGTCTTTTATGGGGAAGTGTATACTTTTTTATAATAAATTGTCAGAATCGGTCCTTGATATGCCAGACAGAAAATTCAAAGCTTATGTAAAGAAAGTACTTTGTGAGAAGGCTTATTATAGGACCGATGACTATCTTAAAGACAAAAAGGTCTGGCTTGAGCTTGGCGCGGGTCCCTCTTAAAGGTTTGTATACTTAGACATGTCATAATTTAGGTACATTGGTACATACTAAATTTACAAATTGACATTATTTTAAATTTCGTAATTCTTATAATTCAATTTAATTATGACATAATAAACAATGTAACTCTGTCCATCTATATAACTAATTTTAAGTTTTTAGTTTGTTAGTTGACGTCTTTGGAGAAAACGTGCAGTGCAGTTTGTTGCCGCTTCTTCTGCACTTGCGCCTAGGAAGCGGCGTAAACTTAGCTTTAAGTAACGATTTGACGTCAACATTTGTGCAAAACAAAACAAAGTGACTATTATTAAGAGATATTATAAATATCCTATGATAATAAAGATATTTTGAATTTTGAAAAAATTTTGAACTGACTGACATAGTGATCTATCAACGCACAGCCCAAACCATTGAACAGATTGGGCTAAAATTTGGCATGCAGGTAGATGTTATGACGTAGACATCCACTAAGAAAGGATTTTGATCAATTCTACCCCCAAGGGGATAAAATAGGGGATGAAAGTTTGTATGAAACTTTGTTAATTTTAAACCGATCGGGCTGAGACTTTGCATACGCAAATCTACTATGACGTAGGCATCCCCTGAGAAAGTATTTTGATAAATTCCACCCCTAAGGGGATAAAATAGGTGATGAAAATTTGTATAAATCTACGCGAGCGAAGCCGCGGGCAAAAGCTAGTGTAGCATATATTTTAGGTGTATGTGCGTGTTGTTATTAAATTCATAAATAAATATTAATTTATATCTGCGTACAAGATTCCTATGACATTTTTTTTACAACTTACATTTTCTAAAACATGTAAAATAGATCTATTCTATTTTAAATGTTTTAGGAAATGTAAGTCTTCTTGGGAAATCTGGCTTTTTTTAATTTATTTATTATGCAATCACTTTTTGTTTTTTGTATGTAAGTATTTTTTGTCGATAACACAAGCATTTTATTTTTAAACAGCCTAGGATACAAGATCAATAAGCTATAATATGCTTAGAAGGTTAGTGGGCTAACCGATCGCTCCAGAAGTCTATACCGTATCCTTACTTGCTCCAAAAATTTTACTGATGGGTAAAAAGTCACTAATTACCAATTTTAAAATCGTTTATACAGGATCGGTCAAGTTCGATCCATGATAGTGGATATTTCTATAATATTTTTAATAAAATTGGAAAAAAAAAATCCATTCTTTAATCAAAATGGCTGGCTAACCGCAAATTTTTATAAAAAGCGAAAATTTCATGGAAATTAGTTCAGTATCATAGACTGATTTTGCTTAACTTGCAAAAAGTTACTCTCTAAGGCTACAAGTTCACAACAAAAAAAAAATACAATGAATAAGTATTTTTTGGGTTCTGTAGTCCACAAGGAACCCTTATAGTTTCGTCATGTCCGTCCGTCCGTCCGTCTGTCTGTCCGTCCGGGCTCGTACTCCGCCGCTACTGCACCGATTGTCACGAAAATTGGTGGAGAGATACATATTGAAGTTCCAAAAGATAGTTTTTAAAATTATGAAAAAATTTTTTTTTTCAGCCCCCCCGCCCCTACAAGAAAAAGTGAATTAAAAAAATTAAATTGGACTAACCCGAACGTGTGGGGTATCGTTGAAAAGGTCATCCCATATCCCATAACACAAGTCTCAAACTTACTTTGGGACTAGCCCAATCTGTGTGATTTGACAAAAAAGAAGTTATTTATTATGCTTTTGCCATGGGGCTGTCAGTTCTGTACTTTCCATATTTTGAACTCCTCCCATACAATTCAAAGCGTGCCATCCATCTTGCGTTATGACCACCATAACGCTGCTTTACGTGAGTTATATCCCATGTTATAGAGAGTGATGGCGGCTCTTCACGTAACATGATGTTACAGCTTGAGAATAGATGTACGTCTACGTTATCTCCCTTCAAAGACGGACTTGGCTACAAGCTAATATAGGGTATCTCTTTCTGCGATGGCCCAAGACTATGAACCCTTAAAACTAGAAACTTTGAACGAAAACATTTCTAGACATTTGTATAAATATGACTTCGCTATATTGGCGTATCATGTAGCAATTTGAACCCTATGGTGAATAAAGATATTAAATTCAACCTTTTCAAAGAATCCTTATAATATTCTTATGCCATTGTCAACTGTCAATGATTTTACATTTTCTCAAGATGTAGCAATGCCGATAAGCAAGTGAACGCTTGTATGATCTACGGATATCCAAATCGAAACTAATATTATAAATGCGAAAGTGAGTTTGTATATTTGTTTGTTTATTTGTTACCTCTTCACGTTTTATCTACTAAACCAATCTTCTTTAAAAAATTCGCATACACATAGGAGTACTGAGAAGGACATAGGGTACCTTTCGTCCCGGAAAAATGAAATATTCCCGTGAGATACGCGAGCGAAGCCGCGGGCAAAAGCTAGTAATACATACAGATACTTTATCACGTCTTTATCCCTAACGGGGTAGATATGGCCCAGGGTTGTGAATACCAGAGGTAAGCGTGATGGGCACAGATCTGTATATACTACTAGATAAAGAAAGTCCTTCAATTTGTATGAAAACCTGGCGTGCCAACTTTCAATACAATATTTAATAAAAAAATTCACTTAAAAACTGAAAGAATCGTTTTAGGGTTCGGTTGCCAAAGGAAAAAAACGGAACCCTTATGGATTCGTCATGTCTGTCTGTCCGTCCGTATGTCACAGCCAATTTTTTCTGAAACTATAAGGACTATACTGTTGAAACTTGGTAAGTAGATGTATTCTTTGAACCGCATTAAGATTTTCACAAAAAAAACAATAAATATTGGGGTTCCCCATACTTAGAACTGAAACTCAAAAAATAGTTTGCGCGAGAGACACTTCCAAAGTGGTAAAATGTTTCCCCCCCCCCATGTAACTTCCAAAATAAAAAGTAAAAAAGTATATGATGTACATTACCATGCAAACTTCCACCGAAAATTGTTTTGAACGAGATCTAGTAAGTAGTTTTTTTTTAATACGTCATAAATCGTTAACCGCAATTTTCCTTTAGATCTTTTATATTATGTTACATATACTTGCTGCTACGGAACCCTTCATGGAAAAACGAAATCAAAATAGTTATAGGTTGATAGCCGAATCGCCTACTAATAAGATTCAGATTCTCGCCCATTCCCTCGACCGGTTTTGATGATTTGCGCGGGAAGAGAAGCAGCTGGTACATTATAAGTTTTTTCTTTTCTCCCAGACCAACATGGAAGCATATCAACGGTAAGAATGTCTTGTGGAAACTATGGTATTGGTATAGTTTAGTAATAAGATATTTAATGCGATACAGATAAAACGAAATAAACCTTTTATCTATACGAGTAGATAAAAGATTTATTTCGTTAGTTTGTACCAGATATCTATCTATCTGGAAACTTTAAAATTACATGCTACGTTTATTACAAATGTAAAAGTTTCGATGTTTCTTAAGTTGGAATGTAATTAAATTAAACTTTTGCCACCCTTCTCGCCCGCCATCACGCTTAATGTGGCCTTTGGGTCTTGTGGTCCTGGGCTCTGTCTGCTTAGAGCCACAAAATCCAAACGCTCTGTCTCCCTCATTGAGGATAGAGACGAGACAGTGTATTTAAAAAACAATCGAACCACGTTCACTCACTTTTAAGAGGAAATCGATGGGCCATATCTATACAAACCTAGTCCCCTTGCTCGCCAGAACGTGCTGGTAAAGCAATGATTTAAAAAAAATCAAGGGATATATTGACCTGTCCCTCAGTCTTTTTTTTATAATTTAATTATTAAAAAACAAAAACCAAATTTCTTTATTTTTCTCCACAATCTACATACTTATAAAAGTATAAAGACAAAAGATGACATAAAGATAAAAGAGATACGAACCTTTACAAACCTGTAAGATTGGTAAGATTTTCCACTGTGTTGAAACATCTGAAAAACTAATTCAAAGAGATTATATTATAAAAAGAAACCAGGAAAATAGCCATAGCTTTTCTTAAATTTTTAATGAAAAAAGAAATTAAATTAGTTAAGTTTTAAGGGAAAAATCAGGGGAATTTGTGTACTTAGTACTTAAATGTTCCTTTCAATTCAAGGTTGACTGAAAGAGATCCTAATCTGGAATAAGTCCGCCTTTGTACCTATTGATGTCTTGATGTTACGTGTAATTTGTATTTATTTTTGTGTACAATAAAGTTTTAACAAACAAACAAACATATTTTTAATAGGTATTTTGGGCCCGAGCCACAGGCCAGACACTCCTAAGGTACGCGCAATATGCGTCACCCAGGCGTCCCCGTTCCCCGTCCCCGCACCTCTCCCCCGTTTTCGCCTCGATTCTCACGTTGGCCGTCAAGAACCGGGGGAGAGGTGCGGGTGCGGGGAACGGGGACGTATATTGCGCGTACCTTAGAAGAGTCCCTTCTGTTTACTCTTACTGTATTCTGTGCCCGAGCTGCAGTTGTCTTTATCACACTAGATCGGTTGTTGTTCAGATTTTACAAATACCTATTTTTCAATGAGAGACTTTCTAGGTCACGTTCCTTAAAAATTATACAGATGGCGCTGTGCAACGCTAACAGCATGTTTATATAAACTTAAGATTTTAAAAAAAACTTGACATGATTTTGACATAAATGACGTATTTTATTTGATCTTGTTTGTTATTTACTCTTGTCAACTATTGTGAACTGTATGTAGGTGTTTGTCAGTTCAGAAACTAGTTCACCTAGCTCAAATATGTCATCTGACTGACAGTGTAATAAATTATAAATAAAAAAGATAAACAAAATCGGACCCCTATTATTTTTGCCCGCCAACAAGGAGACGTCGTATTTTTGAATATTAATGTAGGTAGCGAAGTGAATTTATTAGTTTGGGACACTATCTTAAATGCTTTGGGATTAAGCACTATAAGTAACGTCTAAAAACTATCCAAAACCAAACGACGCATTCTGATTGGTTGTTTCATTCGTTGGACAGCAAAAAAGGGCGTTTAATTCAGAGTAAAGATAAATAGATGATAAGACACGATCAGACATGAACAGACAAAATTAGACGTGAATTTGAATATAACAAAACATAGGTATTGGTCTAAACGTAGGTACAAATTACAATAGTTAAGTAAGTAATATAATAAAATGAATACCTACGAAGTTATTAGAGTTAGACAAGTAAAATAATTAGTTTTAACAATAAAAATAACTCAAATTAGCCTATATGTGACCTATGTGCTGCACTTACATATCATAGGTTACAGGTATTTGGTAAATGTACAGCACTTACATAAAATAATAAAATGCGTAAAGCTAAGCTATGTGCGACAACTATTTTGTTGTGTTGTGACTTGTGATCGTATCTATCGTAAAGAGGTCCAAAGTCAATAGAAATAAAAGATTATCACGCTCGATACACCATCAGAAACTATTGAAATAACAGCAAAACAAATAAAAACATAGAAAGAATAGGAAAATAGAAATTTCGGTAATATTTTTTTTTACTTTGTTACTCTTTGGCCAGGCTGTTTCATAATCATACTGCCAGCGTTATACAGCGCCATCTATGTGATTTTTAAGGAACGTAGCGTTAAAAGTCCCTCATTCTCTCGACCTTCGTTTTCTCTTAATGCTCGGTGCTACATCTTCAGATTTCATCATCAAAGACGACTGTATAATAAAACAGGGATTGGACACACGAATAGATTTGACTAATGGAATGATTTAAATAACACTGACACGCGACCTTTCAGCAATCTATTGAGGATTTTTTTATTTCTTGCGACAATTTCTTTAGCGCTCACAGATAAAAAAAAATTTGAGAATTTTACTTTTTAGAGTTCCGTAGCCAAATGGCAAAAAACGGAACCCTTATGGATTCGTCATGTCTGTCTGTCTGTCCGTCCGTATGTCACAGCCACTTTTTTCCGGACTATACTATTATTAAAATTGGTAAATAGATGTATTCTGTGAACCGCATTAGGATTTTCACACAAAAATAGAAAAAAAAAGCAATAAATTTTGGGGGTTCCCCATACTTAGAACTGAAACTCAATTTTTTTTTCATCAAACCATACGTGTGGGGTCGTATCTATGGATAGGTCTTCAAAAAATTATATTTTTTTCTAAACTGAATAGTTTGCGCAAGAGACACTTCCAAAGTGGTAAAATGTTGGTCCCCCCCCCATGTAACTATTAAAATAAGAGAAGATAAAACTAAAAAAAATATATGATGTACATTACCATGCAAAATTTCACCGAAAATTGGTTTGAACTAGATCTAGTAAGTAGTTTTTTTTAATACGTCTTAAATCGTAAAATGTTACTTGCTGCTACAGAACCCTTCATGGGCGAGTCCGACTCGCACTTGGCCGCTTTTTATACGTGAAGTAATAATATGAATATATAGGTAAATAGTAGACCGCAGGGCAGCTTTGTGACGAGCTGTTGGTGATTAACGACACCACGGACCCGAGTGCTCCAGAGAGTCGATCAGAGCCCTCGTCCCCGACGTTCCTTCATCGGTCGGGGTGGAGACCCAAGAGGGCTCGCAGGACTCTTTTTCTCAAGTTACAGTTTTAGTAAGTTACTCTTTTTCTCAACTCTTTTTCTTTGACTCAAGTTCTGCATTGCCACTTAAGGCCCCTACATGACCTAAACGAGAGTTTTATTTTGCGTAAAACTATAAGTTCCACTACATTGAAAAAAATAATATATGATATGCTTCAGGATATATGCTACCGAAGTACTGTATGATGTGCTATTATTTTGATTCGATAGAAAAAAATTACGAATATACCTCATTTTTTTTTAACGCGTAGTACTGTAATAAAATGTATATACACTAGGAATTTTTTGTAGGATGTTCTATGCATCAAGATACATACTAACGAAGTAGTCTTCTCTTTTTTAATAAAACATGTATATTGTAAGAAAATAGCTTATTTTAGCTATTTTCTTACAATATACATGTTTTATTATTATAAAAAATAGTTTGGAAAATCCAAAAGTGCACGCCTCATAATCTCATTTTCCACAATTAAATTGAAATTACGATTAAACTACATTGAATTAGACCGTGATCTTCGAAAGGACTTAGTTTTGGATAATACTGAAGCGTATAAAAAAAATGGACTTGATCAGATAAGTTTTTCGGGAGTTATCGTGACCACGCCAGTTTCCATACATACAGACACGGACGTCCACAAAATGATTTTATTAAACATTGTTTTTATTTATTTAAAAGGCAAAATGTCTTTTAAAAATGTCATAAGTGTTGAAACTAGTGTTTTTCCTTGACATTTGTATTTGTGTGTAAATATTATTGTACAAGTGCGATAGAAAATAAATAGAGACACATTTAGTTAAAAAAATCACTTGATTTTTGTAAGGCGAGAGTAGAGCACTACCTCATGCGCTTCTCTTATAAGGCGTGCAATATCAGTTATTAACAAGAGCCATTCCTACTCAACTGGTTCCTCTGATAATCAGCGTCTTGGCCGCAAAAAGCCTCGGCATAATGCTGAAAGTAACCATTTTGGTAGCATTATTTGTTTTTTCTTTCATGTTCATTGTCATTTGTTATATGCTCTAAATAAAGATTTTCTAATTCTATTTCATTTCGAGT
This sequence comes from Acrobasis repandana, assembly GCA_963576875.1. Lineage (NCBI taxonomy): Eukaryota > Metazoa > Arthropoda > Insecta > Lepidoptera > Pyralidae > Acrobasis > Acrobasis repandana. The sequence goes on from OY756238.1 coordinate 11,658,753, forward strand.
ATAAAACGTCCACTCACACGCGCGCTTCGCCCGTGTCTATTGTACCGGCCGAGGCCTGATTCTATGTATCCCAGCCTCATTCCATAACCCACAAACGCTATTAGCGTTAAGTCCGCCAATTGTAAACAATTATTATTATTGTGGATCAATAAAGTTTTAAATAAATATATAAACCTTTCCTTTCTTGCAATAGATCCTTCTCCTGCCGAAACCTATTCAAGGGTACACCTTTCATTGGTATATCCAATCCACGCAATTTAAGCCTCCCAAATGACCGGGATGAAACGATCCGTGAATCTAAAGGAGATAATAAATAAATAGATAGGTTTCAATCACACTAATTGAGCTAGCCCCAAAGTAAGTAAAAAATATATAATAAAGAATTTCTGTCTTGCTCTCAAAATTATTATGAATTTATGTTGGTACTTAAAATAACCTATAAATTTTTGTACCTTCTAAATTGTAGGCCTTTGAGGCCTCCAGATGATAGACAAGCATTAATGATAAAATAAAGGCATTTCGACCAATTCCCTTTTTTAGGGTCGGCAAATACCTTATTAAGATGCTGTCGGCATTTCGCATCAATCAATGAAGGAATAAGGTTAGGGAGGAATTTATGAAGATTGTTCAGAAAAATGTATTCTGAATTCTGAAAACTCACTTACATGCCCAAGAGCTCGGTGGTCCGTTGGGAGTACGCATAGCGCTATCGCAAGTCAAGTGACACCGAACGTGGTTCGTACTTAGATGGGTGACCACAAGCGGCACAAAATTTTCTCAAGCTCCCCCGTGCTTCGGAAGGCACATTAAGCCGTTGGCTATCATCATTGTATGACAGTCGTCAAGCTATGTCAGATGTCTATAGGCAGGTTATAAAATCTAACACCAGTGTTAAGGCCATAACTGAATTTTCCGAGGTCCAGTGCTGCCCCCCATTTTAAATAAATCATTCAATTATCAATCAGGAAACGGAGATATTATTTAAAATTTTGTTATTACCAAGCCCTAGACAACCCTTCAAACTATTTTATGAACTACATTACTGTTTACAGTTTAAAGTGAGAACGTTAAGCTTTACTACGCACATTTGCTAAATGTGCGTAGTAAAGCTTAACGTTTTCACTTGGCTGTAGCACTGGACCCCGGAAAATTTAGGTACGGCCTTAAACCAGTTGTCACACTACAGTGTACCAGGGTCACTTACAAACACAAAAAACATAACTTACATGCAGCATTCCGAAAGATTATGGTTCCGATTTCCGCTAGAGCACATAATAAATAAAACTAACGTACAGTGTTTAAGAATGCTTTTAGCATTAAGTCCGCCTGTTGTACTTTAAACATGTATGTGTGTACAATAAAGTATAAATAAATAAATAAAAATACAGAAGTCTCACTCAGCAAAGAAATTCAAAGAAATATCTACTCAATGTGGCTAGCGATATGGTTTAATTTAGCTCACGTCAGAACTCAGCACCTTTTCGTATAGATACCTAGACATCCATTGTAAGCCAATTTCATTCTTATTTCTCTGAACAAACGATTCGTATAACTGAATTTACCATCCGGAGGCGCCTGCGCGCATAGTAATAATGTAGGTACATTTTCGATACCTACCTAAACGGGGAGTGACACAGGCCTGGCTAGAGCGACAAGAGCGCTGGCTTCTTCGCTCAACGAATTAGCATAGCTATTCAGAAAGAGGGGAACATCTTTTAGATTTTAAAATTAATAATTTAATCCCTTGTACGTGTTCCGTGTTGTTTACGTACTTACCTTATAATTTATCAACTCGCCACGCAGTTTGGTCGCTGGGACCTCGCGCTTGGTGTTTATGAGTTTTGTGAAGCCTACCTACATTCACTGATTTTTTATAAAGTGTATTAATTATGTATACACTCTCCTAAGTGAATATCTATGTAATTCTTGTGAGCAAATAAATAAATTCTTTAAACCCAAGTTTTATTTTATGGTTTAATTTGACTGTGTGTGACTGAGGGTGCCTTTTAAACCGCTAGTTAAATGGAGCACCTTCAGTCCATGATACCAGACTACTTTCATGAAAAAAATCGTCTTCCTATACAAAATCCGTTTGCTGAGCGCTGATATGTATGGGCGAATTTTATTTTCAATTTTTCTTTAAACGTTTTTATGGTAATTCGTTGAGTACTGAACTAGCGCCAAAAATTTGGATGGTGGTAAGTCACCTGTATGGTAAAAGACCACAATCATTCTGAGGTAATTAAGGCCCCACCAGTTCAGAGCCAAGAAAACTGTGAGTGTTTTTATAAAATCACTGTAATTAAACTACTACAGTTTCTACAGACACCCACAGTAGCTTAAGAGTCTCCTTACCCGAGACAGAATCAGAGTTTCCCATACAAACGTAGTCTACGTTTTATTTTGAAACGACATGTCAGATTTCGGTAAAAATTTGTAACTTAAAAGAAATTGCATATATCTAGGGTTATAATTGGTTTTCACAGTCAAAATATGAACTTGAAAAAGAATATAGTGTATTACATCATTTTTGACCATCAGTATGAAAAACGTTTACACCCTTATATTTTCTTTCAAGTTTATATTTTAACTGTGAAAACCAATTATAACCCTAGATATATGCAGTTTCTTTAAAGTTACAAATTTTTACCGAAATCTGACATGTCGTTTCAAAATAAAACGTAGACTACGTTTGTATGGGAAAGTCTAGGGTAAGGGCATTCTTAAACACGATTGAGCATTTTTGACTCGATAGAAAAAAATCACAAACATACCTCTAAATTTGCCTATAAAATACATATTACTATTTCACACAATCACCTTTTAATATAAAAATTATACTAAAAATGTATTATCTAAATATCTTTCCGTGTTGGCTACAAAAAAATTATAAATATAATACAAAACATTAATAAATAAAAGACAGTGATATATTCGTCGCGAGCGAAGAAAGGCCCGGTGCCGTGCTCCGGAGGAGAAAATCCTTATGATTTTAATGTAAATGTTTTGAGGAATAAACTGTAGTAGGTAGTTTAATAACAGTGATTTTTCAAAAACACGCACAGTATTGCAAACTGTGAACCCATCTCGCCTTAATGACATTTGCTGATTCATCGATATCATCATCATCCGAGCGTTTTCTCGGTTGCATCCTCAGCGGCAACGCTTCAAAGCCCGGGGTCTTAGATGGCATTCGGGACCCACAGCTTTACGTGCCTTCCGAAGCATGGAATCATCTTTCTTTCTAATTCTGATTCAATATCCTAACCAGACTGGAAACACATTTTCACAAAGTATGCTTCCCAGTGGGATTTGAACCGACAACCTCTGGATCACAAGGCACACGCCTTGACTACTGGACCACGGGGGCAGTGAAAAATTTGGCTGGAGGTAAAAACTCACCCTGTATGGTAAAAAACCAGTACATTCCGTAGTAATGAATGAAATTGTGCTGAGTATGCCGGGTTAATTTGCATGTGCGATGTCTGTCCGTCTGCTCGTGCATATCTCATGAACAACGGACGAAATGATGATTGCCTCGTCTCTGGGACACAGGGGTCGGGGTTGTCCTTTTGCATTTACTCTTGATGTACCTACCTTTGTGACTAACAACGAAAACTTTTTAAAAAAATTGAATTTTTAACTGTACACATGTGGACTTTAAAATTTTGACTCATCGGATAAATTATTATTAGAAATAACTTTTAACAAAAAAATTAATTTTTTGTACAAGCTTTTATTGTGAGACCAAAGGTCTTGTCAACACAAAACAAATAAGCCCAAACTCAACGGGGTTGCGTCGTTTTATTACTGAGTTCTTAAGGCCGCCTTCCAGCTTCATCATCAGATCAGCTCCAAGTCATCATAATATTGCATTGTCACGTGATATACATATGCGCGCAAAATTTCAGCTCAATCAGTTGAAGATATCTGCTTCAAAATTGAGTTGCAAGATTCCACCCGAACAAACATTGCAAGTTAAATAAAAGCTTGTAAAAAGCCCAAACTCGATGGAGTTGCGTCGTTATATTACGGATTTCTTATGGCTACCTTTCAGCTCATTCTTCAGACCCGAGATACCATCTAAGGATAAAGTACTTGTCAAGACGAATACAACGAGCCCAAACTCGATGGGATTCCGTCGTTTCATTACAGAGTTCCTGTGGCCACAATTCAGCTCCATCATCAGATCAGCTCCAAATCATCATTATATTGCATTGTTACGTGATATACATATGCGCGCAATCAGTTGAAGATATCTACTTCAAAACTGAGTTGCAAGATTCCACCCGAACAAACATAGTTACATACATAGCAAGTTAAATAAGAGCTTGTACGAGTAAAAAGCTTGTAAAAAAGTGAGTGCGTAGCTGAACTTCGAAATACAAACGTGCGAAGAATTGTGGTTCGAAATATAGTAGTAACGAGTACCTGAGAAAAACAATTCTTTAGAAGCCTAACTAATCCCGAAAAATCATTCCACGCGATATGTGGCAACTATGAAAGTATACTTTGTGAAAAGTTGCTTCCAGTCTGGTTAGGATATTGCAAGCTTGAATCACCTGAAATCTCAAATGATTATCCGAAAAAAAAGATGATTCCGTGCTTCGGGAGGCACGCAAAGTTGTCGAACGCCATCTAACGTTTGTTGAAACCTATCCTAGGATTGGTTCTGGTCTACCCTTTGGGTTGCAGAAGTCCGACGGCAGTCGCTCTATGTAAAAACCAGTAACCTCGTCAAATTTCAATTCAATTCAAAATATCTTTATTATCATAGGATATTTATAATATCTTTTAATAATAGTCACTTTGTTTTGTTTTGCACAAATGTTGACGTCAAATCGTTACTTACAACTAAGTTTACGCCGCTTCCTAGGCGCAAGTGCAGAAGAAGCGGCAACAAACTGCACTGCACGTTTTCTCCAAAGACGTCAACTAACAAACTTAAAACTTAAAATTAGTTATATGTACTGAGATTACATTGTTTTATATGTCATAATTATGAATTATAAGAATTACGAAATTTAAAATAATATCAATTTGTAAATTTAGTATGTACCAATGTACCAAAATTATGACATGTCTAAGTATACCGCGCCAAGCTCAAGCCAGACCTTTTTGTCTTTAAATTACCTAGGACCCCGGGCTCTGAAGAGTGTTACCGCTGTGGATGCAACCGGGAATACGCTCGTATGATGACGATAATGATGATCCGGAATCTTTAACATCAGGTAATATAACAAATATCCCCCACTTCCAGATGGCATCCTGCTATCTGAATGAATGCAGATCACGTACACTCACCCAATGAAATATTTGCGCCGTAGCGGAGCGCGGTGGAATTTATAATGCCGACTATACCGCGTCCGTAATGAAGCTGATATAGATAGTTCAACTATTTCTAATTACATTTTTAGGGTTCCGTACCCAAAGGGTGCAAACGGGACCCTATTACTGAGACTCCGCTGTCTGTCCGTCTGTCCGTCTGTCACAGGGCTCTATCTCTTGAACCGTAATAGCTAGACACTTGAAATTTTCACCGAATATGTATTACTGTGGCCGCTATAAAAACAAATATTGAATATAAAAAAAGTTAAAAATTAAAGGTGGTCGCCAAACAAGAAACGTGTTTTTTTCAGCGTTTTTAACTAGATCTTTATAATGGCATTAACTAGATACTTGAAATTTTCACAGATTATGTATAAGTATGGCCGCTATAACAACAAATACTGAAAATAAAAAAAGTTAAAAATTAAAGGGGGCATTTTAAAACATTGTACGGAGGTACGGAACCCTTCATGTACGAGTCCGACTCGCACTTGCCCGTTTATTGACTTATATTTATAAGCTAAGACTTTTTATTTGTCCTAGGCTAGTCCTTGGAGAACCAAAAATAAAATAGTAAACTCGATCGATCAGCTGATTATTGTATCGTAGATCATAGGGAAGGGATGGACATTATGAAAACGCTTGAATATTTTTCTGCTGTTAGGAATAACATTCCTGTTTACCAGAAAAAAAAATCAGATTTTTCTGTTCAGTAAATTCAATGTAAAACTAATTCATTTTAAATTACGTAAAATTAACTCCCATACAGCTAAAAAAACATAGATCTCTTATTTTTACCCGACTGCGGCAAAGCTAAACGGAATGATTTTAGCAGTCCATGTATGTTTGTTGTTTGTGTGTTCCACCGTAGCATCCAAACTACTTATCCAATTTTCACCAAAGAGTTAATCGATTCGTCATTATCGTCTGGGTGACACATGCTACATTTTGTTTGCAAAAAAAAATATATAACGAATGTGACATACAAAAAAGTAGAAGTAAAAATTTCTTTTTGTTTCGATATCGAATGGGGTATCAAATTAAAGACATAATTAGCACATTTCAAAAATATATACAATGTTGCATTATTTAATAATCATAGTTTTCGGTAAGAATTTCTCTGTGGTCTTTTTAAACGTAAATCTTGTTGAATAACCCAACTTTCATTCTAAACATAATCTATACTTCTATACTTAATATTATAAAGAGGAAAGATTTGTACCTATTTTTGTATGTTTGTAATGAATAGGCCCAAAAAGTACTGGGCCGATTTAAAAAATTCTTTCACCGTTGGAAAGCTACACTATTCCCGAGTTACATAGGCTATGTGTGTACCACGGGCGAAGCCGGGGTGGACTGCTAGTTAGGTATAATTTCCTGGCATCCAGTCCACATCTACTACCCAGTACTTGCATTGGATATTTCATTTGTGAATTATTAACCTAAAATTTGGAGTAAAATCCCAAAAGCTTCAACATCTGAAAGAGGGGCTCTCTTTACTGTCCAATTAACTAAAATATTAAATTTCAACATCATATCCTGTCTACTTTATTAGTAAACTGAAGACAAAGTATGAAGTATGAATCTATCTATGTTTTAATTTTATTTCTTTTAATCTATATATTAACTTATTCTTCTTCTTTGTATAAGCGCGTTCCCGGTTACATCCTCATCTGTGCTGCTGAGTCCGGGGTGCGCTTTCCCGCTTTTTCTTCTCCAAATATAACATGCATGTCAATGGTCACCCAAGGATGCCAAAGACCTGGCAAAATGGAGAAGATATAGCCGGAACAGATTTGGCTATAGTTTTACGACCGACCGCCTGCCTGACGTCAACCCTCTTTGGGAATTTATTTGTGCAAAAAGTTTGACAACCGGCCGCCGCTGGAGGTATTTTTAGCGTTCCGTACCCGAAGGGTGCAAACGGGACCCTATTACTGAGACTCCGCTGTCTGTCCGTCTGTCTGTCTGTCACAGGGCTCTATCTCTTGAACCGTAATAGCTAGACACTTGAAATTTTCACCGATTATGTATTTTTATGGCTGTTATAACAACAAATACTAAAAATAAAAAAATTAAACGGTCGTCATACAAAAAACGTGTTTTTTTGCGTTTTCAAACATTGTACGGAGGTACGGAACCCTTCATGTACGAGTCCGACTCGCACTTGCCCGTTTATTTTCAAAAGTTTAGGCTCAGTGGTTTCGGACATAAGGAGGGAATGGTAAGTTTTTTCCTATTTTCTTAAATAACTTTAAAATTCCTATCTAACAAATTATAAAAAAAAATATTTAAATTATCATAAAAAGCTTATTCATTTGATATGTCACACGATAAAGTTCACAAAACTATGTTTTTGAAATGTCTAATTTATAGCTATAAATGGTCCCACATTTGAAATTTATTTATTTACAATATGTGTCCGTCTTTGGGTCACTGACTTAAGAGTACATATTATTATGTGTAGGTACCAAATTTCAACTCAGGTATAGTTCCGTAACAAATTGGCTGTGACGGACGGACAGACAAGTAAGTAATCCTATATGGGTTCCGTTTTTACCTTTCGAGAAACGGAACCCTAAAAACTCAATTTATTCCCGCAAGTTCGCTTCGAAGAAATTGCATAAAACCCCGCTTAGTTGGTTCATAATGGAAAAGGCTGATTCCGTTCTGTTCTCATTGAATTATGCCTGTTTCCCACAGGGGTAGGCATTTTTGTGTCTGCTATAACAACAAATACTAAAATTAAAATAAAGTGAAAAATTAAAGGGGGTCGTCATACAAGACACGTTTTTTTCAGCGTTTTTTACTCGAACTTTATACTTGAAATTTTCTCCAATTATGTATTACTATGGCTGCTATAACAATAAATACTAAAAATAAAATAAAGTTAAAAATTAAAGGGGGCTGTCGTACAAGAAACGTGATTTTTCAGCGTTTTAAAACATTGTACGGAGGTACGGAACCCTTCATGTACGAGTCCGACTCGCACTTGCCCGGTTTAATTCTATATAACGTGTAATTGACATGTGTGTAATAAATCTAATTACTATAATATAAAAAGTAAAAAAAAAAAAAAAAATGGCATTTCTATTCTAAATTGTGCAGCCGCCCCACAGACCAATACCATCTATGAGCCGCCCGAACATTTTGTATGGAAATGTCAATTATTTTTTGGCGTATTAAAATCGATATTCTGTATATTCCCTTTTTTCGAACATAATATTTTAAAGTTTCATTAAAAAAACTGAATTTACACTAATTTTATTCACACTAAATAAATCAAAATTAGTATACTGTTGACGCGATGAAATTAATACTATTTATTATAATTAATTTACTTTTTATGAGTTTTATGACGATAATTTTTTTTATTTATAATTGCAGTAATAGTGTCTATCAAGGAGTCCAACGCACCTTCTTTATCTAAGCGCATTCTAGGTTGCATCCTGAGTTGTGGTGCTTCAGAGCCCGGGGTGCGATTTCCCGCTTTTTCTTCTCCAAATATAACATGCACGTCAATGGTCACCCAAGGATGCCAAAGACCTTGCAAAATGGGAAATAGCTGAAACAATTCAAATGATTTATTTATTTATATATTAAATCTTTATTGACCACAATGGTACAAAAGGTGGACTTAATGCTAATGCATTCTCTACCAGTCAGCCTTTAGGAAAAACAGAAAAATGATTTGGCTATAGTTTTACGACCGGCCGCCTGCCTGACGTCAAACCTCTTTGGGAATGCAATTGAACCCTCTTTGGGAATGCAATTGTAGCACGAGATGTTTGTGCTTAGTACTTTAGTCGCCTCTTATGACATCCACAGGAAGAGATGGAGTGGCCCTATTCTCTGGAACCACACGGGTGAAGGAGTCTAGCGCATGTTTAGAGGTTTTCTTTAATATGAAAATGACGACTTCTGATTTACGTTATATTAGGCTCAAATTACTTTGTATCATGGGTATAATGGATATTTAAAAGGATGGCAACGATTTCAATTCCACCCTGTATATGATTTTTAAAGAACGTGGCCTGGAAAGTCTCTAATTACTGTTGCCACTGGTTAACAGTCACTAAGCTACGTCAGATGCCTTTCGGTCGCTTGAAAAATCCACCGTCTTATTATAAAAACAAGACTAACTTTGTTCAAAAGTCAAAATTATTTATTCATCTTTGGATATTTATAACAGTTTATTATTGATTTTTTTTTTACTAGCCAGTACACAGATGTAAGTACATGTATATCTGTAAGCCTGTGGCTGTTATGTCACACAACTGGGAAAAGGCCTCCTGTATATCGTCATATTGTAATTTAATTAATGTTTTTTTTTATTTTTTATTATTATATGTTCGCAAAACTGACAATACACAGTAACAAGTACATGTAGGGTATAGAGTATTCAGTAACATGTGAAAGTGTAAAATCTTCTCGATGTGAACACAGCATGCACATATAATAGCTGCTATAGAGAAGTACATATAACTACACTGAACAATACTATTAGATACTACAATATAAAAGTAAATTAACTAAATATTCACGGAAGCATATTTTTTTTATAGAATTGGCCGATGCACTGAATATATCAAATTTTGACGATACATCATTATATGCGGAACACATGCGAACAATCGGTGAATTCTCCAGATACAAAGTACGAGTCCAGGGAGTGCTAAAGGTCTTCCTGGTATGGAGTCGACTGTTTTGACGTGGAACCGATATGGTTATTCTACCTAGCAATGCGGGGTTGTCGATAATACCGTTTACTAATTTCCTCAATAGAGGATATCAGCGATATTACGTCTCTGTTATTTAATTAATACGAGTAAAACCTTTTATCAAAATAATTAAATATAATTAGAAAAGCTTCTACTCTGTTCCAAATTTATCAAACTTAGTAAAAAAGAAAAAAGTTCCTTTAAGCGTACGCTCTGGCAACGAAGACATTTTTAATTAAAATTTAAGAACAATGCTCACTTATTATGTGGTTTCATAAATCAGTGGTCTACACAGACCGTTTATCGGAATAGAGAGGGTAATCGAGAAATAACGCTGGCTCAGTCAATGAGGCTGTGACTGATATGATGTATTATTTTGATAACATTGTGTTATCAAAATAATACAAGCTTAGATTTTTAGAGTTTCTTACCCAAAGGGTGTCAACGGGTCTGTCTGTCTTTCACAGGGCTCTATCTTTTAGAATTTTTATAGATTATGTAATACTGTGACCGCTATAACATCAAATATTAAAAATAAGATAAAGTTAAAAATAAAAGGGGGTCGTTATACAATAAAATGTATGTTTATGGTTACTTTATTGACTAGCCCGGTAATATTCTGTGCAAGTATCTGTATTTTGTAAGAGAGTATTGTCGAAGTTATTATGAAGTTTTGATTTATTTTTTTTATTTTTAAGCCATCTAACTGCTGCTGGGCATAAGCCTATAAATAGAGGGCTTATGCCCAGCTGTGGGTGCCTGAAGGCTGACGATGATGATGATGAACCTCTATTTTTGGTACCAACTGAAAATCAGCGCTGAGATTCCTACACCACAGCAAGAAGCTGAGATGGCCGCCTATTCGGCATTCATTAGGAGTCTTGTATGTAAGTGATATTCTGTAAATTGCTTGCCGAATAAAGATTTTCTTTCTTTCTTTGTTTTTCAGCGTTTTTAACTTTATCTTCATAATGGCATTAACTACGAGTACATACTTTCTATTTCAACCCATTTTTTTACAATAAACGTGTTTTTATCAACGTTTTAACACATTGTACGGAGGTACGGAATTCTTCTTTTATGAATCTGACTCACGCTTAACCGTTTTTACAGTTTCGTAGCCGAAGGGTGCAAACGGAGCCCAATTACTGAGACTCCGCTGTCTGTCCGTCTGTCACAGGGCTCTATCTCTTGAACCGTAATAGCTAGACACCTGAAATTGTCACCGATTATGTATTACTGTAGCCGCTATAACAACAAATACTAAAAATAAGATTAAGGTAATAATTAAAGGGTGTCCTCATACAAGAAACGTGATTCTTCAGCGTATTAAAACATTATACGGTGGTACGGAACCCTTTATGTACGTTGTATTTATTTTTTATATTTTTGAATTAAATCAAATCAATCAAAATCAAATATTTATTAAGTAATTAGGCATTTACAGGCACTATTACACGCCAATAATTATAGTGTACATTACGTGTAGGTAATGTTTATTTATATCTAAATTATTTTTTTCTTTGTTCCTAAGCTACCGACACTAGCGTTTTGCAATGACCACTGCTGAAAAGAAACGCCGAAAAAAACGTATTGGTCGCCTACGCGCCAGAAGGGCTTTGTCAGTATACAAAGATATGCCTAATACAATGTTATCACGACATAATATGTTAAAAGTCGTCCAACAGTGAATTAGACTCTTATTGAAAAGTAATTCGTCGTGACAACTGTTATAAGCAGTTTTGTGTGTTATAAATACGCATGATGACTGAAAAAATATTTTTGGCCCGTCGGTTAGATTATTAAAAAATATTGTACACGAATTTTTCTTTTCTCTGAGAAACAATAAATAACGAAGATACAGCGCAGTTAAATTTCGCATGACGTCACGCTTTCGTACGATTTTTACACATCGGTGACATCACAAGCCCCCACCCTGAAACTTTGACACTCTGTATCTTTGTGAATTTTTACTTTTTTGATAAACTGAAAAATATGGGTACATTACTTTTGGATAATCTAAATAACGGACTAATTAGAATAATACTCTTCTGACCCAGTCATCGGACCTCCTCTTGCTACGATCCTGACAGACCTCTTTCATCTATACTCATAACTCTTTTCATACATATCCTCTGGTTATGGGTACGTATCATCTCTTTTATTTATTTTACTTCATACACAAATAAAAGTGTAAGCCTAAGGCCTTATCTACCAGTCAACCAACCGGAAGATATCAAGAAAGACAGGGGTAGTGCAAAACTCTGTGTGTTTTGTTTTTATTTTAATTTATGGCTTGACGCTACTGCGTATTTAGCCAGGAACAAGTTAATAAAACGTGGGAAATTCTTTTTCCTAACAAGTTACAATCAAAGGTTGGTGTAGGCCTTTGATTGCTTTAAGGGAATCTTATCTATTTTGATATTTATCAACGGAGATAAGTAATCTTGTTCTAATTAATTTTTGGGGAATTTTATTAAGCTGTAGCCGGATAATAGTAGGATTAAATTTACGGGTGGCCGTGGATCCAGTTGTCTTAAAATTATGACATTCCTTTGAAGTGGAATTACTTAATTCAGAAAAGCCTAATTCAGCTTTTGAAAGAACAACATTTTTATTTGCTCTTCTTAATCTTACCGCGTTCCCAGAAGCATCCTCAGCTCAGCTGTGTCGCTTCGGAGCCCGGGGTGCGCTTTCCCGTTTTTACTTCTCCAAATATAATATGCATGTCAAATAATGTCAATGGTCACTAAGAATTTTCTCATTTTTTACTTCTTTTCATCTAAGCGCGTTGCCTCTTGTATCCTCAGCTGTGCTGCTTCGGAGCGCGAGGTGTGCTTTTCCGTTTTTTCTTCTCCAAATATTATATGTCAATGGTCACTTTGAAGTGCGAAACGTCTCCTACTCAGCTAGGGTAAGAATTCTTTTGTTTGTTAGGTATTAGCCGGGTGGTTCCCAGCAGAGTAGAATAGAACCACTCCAAGTCTTCAAGTTTTCCCGTGGATGTTGTAGAAGGCGACTTAGAAAACAAGCCAAACAAAGCTTATAAATATCATTAAGACCAAATCCGGTCGTGTGCTGCAATAGAGACAAAAAGACCTAATGATAGCGGAAGCAGTCAGAGCGTCTGCGAGCGTTCTGGGTTTCCGCTGGGCTGCTTCGAGAACTGAGGCCGGCGCCAGCTGATGAGACTCTCGTCAGCCGTCTCGATCCTCTGGCTCTACGTAGGGATGTTGCATCCTTGTGCATTTTTATCGCATTTATCATGGGGAATGTTCTGAAGAATTGTTCGACCTAATACCTGCTGCAAAATTTCACCACTACACCACCCGCCTGAAATTAAAATACCATCCACACCACCTGGATAGTTGGCAATCAACCACCGTACGTTTTAAAAGGAACTTCCTGCCACGAACGACCGAACTGTGGAATCAACTTCCTGCAGCGGTGTTCCCGAACCGATACGACATTGAAACCTTCAAAAAACGAGTCTATATCTTCCTGAAAGGCCGGTAACGCTCTTGTTACACCCCTGGTGTTGCAGTTGTCCATGGACAGTGGTGATCACTTACCATCAGGTGACCCGCTTGTTCGTTTGCCGCCCTATAACATAAAAAAAAAGCTCCCCCCAAAATGGGTTCAAAGCAATGGACCAAATTGCGGAAAAATGTCCTCGAGGGAAGAAGTAAGACCTGATGATGATGATAATGTCCAGTTGTCCGTCTGTTCTCCCCTACTGGTCACATATCTCAACCGATTCTCGTAAAATTTTGTGAACAGGTTCTACAATTATATGGAATTTTATATCCATTCAGTTTTTTCACTTTTTCTAAAATTATCTTGCTTCGTAGGTAATGTCGCAAATTCAGAATTGCTATTTAAATAAAATAAGCCATTAGAAACGCTATTAAAACTGCATTAGGACCGCCGAGTTTGTCAGAATATGCAAATGCCCTAAGTTATTGCCCTGCACATGCACTTTTGAGTGCATTTAGTGCACTAAATCAGACACTTCTAACTAAAGAGGTTTATTGTACCTAAAATGAAGCAAAAATTTAAAATTTCTAAATGTCTATTTCCTCTTATGATATTTAAAAGTTCAAGTGCGAGTCGGACTAGTATATGAAAGGTTCCGTACGGTACAATGTTTTAAAACGCTGAAATACGTTTTTTGAACGATGTCCCCCTTTAATTTTTTAACTTTATCCTATTTTTAGTGTTTGTTGTTATAGCAGCTACAGTAGTACATAATTGGTGACAATTTCAAGTGTGTAGCTATTATATTTCAAAAGATTTAGAGATAATCTGGTTAAATACTTTTAAACTATCGCGTTGCATTATTATTAAATTAAGGCATACGGGAATGAATGTTTCGCGTTAATTCCCATATGCATAATTTAATAATTTGGTTAAAACCCATATTTTGTCTCTTTCCCTATTATCGGCATTTATTGTTGCCAGAATGAGACATGTAGCCTGTTTTCTGCTTAATACGACAAAATATAAACGACATTGTCTAATGACATTGACTTCTTCTTAGGTGACTTTTCTATTTGTTTGTTTGTAATAACTTTATTGTACCAAAAATTTAAGTATTAAAGACAACATAATACGAAAGAGCAAATATACAAAGGCGGACTTATCCCATGTAGGGATCTCTTCCAGTCAACCTGTATTTAGTAGCGTCATATATGTCCTGGCGTACTGCGTTAAAAAATAAGCCACAACGTTTCAAAACAGGTAAAACTTTTTTAGTCTCTACTGCAGGAGCACGACCCTCTTTGTACTACTGGAGCCATACTACAGAATAAATAATACTAACGTACAGAAGTCTCACTCAGCAAAGAAAGTCAAAGGAATATCTACTGAATGTGGCTAGCGATATGGTTTAATTTAGCTCACGTCAGAACTCAGCACCTTTTCGTGAAGATACCTAGACATTGCAAGCCAATTTCATTTTTATTACTCTAGACATACGATTCGTATAATTGAATTTACCACCCGGAGGGGCCGCCTGCGTGCATAGTAATAATGTAGGTACATTTTCGATACCTAAACGGGAAGTGACACAGGCCTGGCCATACGAAGGCAGAGCAGCTAAAGGATTTGGCCTAGGTACACTCTCCACGCTGGCCAGACGGGTTGCAGAGGTGTCATTGATCTTTATAAGCTTTGTTAAGCTTGTGTTTCCTAAGTCGCCTTTTACGACATCCACGGGAAGACTTGGAGTGTTCCTATTCCACTCTGCACAAAATGGCCTTTTTCAAATTGTCCTGGGTCTTGGCTGTTTATCTCTTAATGTACCTATTTATTATTAAATTTTGTATCGTTGAGTTAACACAAGTTTAAACTTACTTTAGGCCGTGTGGTTACCGGCAAAGTAAAATAGGACCACGCCACGCCTTCCCGAGAATTTCGTAGAAGGCGACTTAGGAAACACAAGCTGAACAAAGCTTATAAACATCAGTGAAACCTCTCCAACCCGTTTGGCCAGTGTGGAGAGTGTAGTCCAAATCATGTAACTGCTCTAGCTAAAAATTAAATATGTCTCTGGTAGTACAGAGAGGGTCGTGCTCCTGCAGTGGAGACTAAAAAAGACCTGATCATGATGATGATGAAACTTAATTTGGGACTAGCATAATCAGTGTGAATTGTCCCTATCTATTTAACTGTTTATTAGGTATATTTTTATGCTGGCAAAGAAAGGATATTTTTGCCCTTTTAAAAACCTTCGTTCCATCATCAATAGGATAATATTATATACCTATTATAAACCTGTTCTGTCAGCAGCAAAAGATTTACGTCACAAAATACGAGTAATGAGGGTCCGAAACGCTATGAATCCTCATGTCAAAGGAAAACACATTATCCGGGAGAAGTCCCCATGGATATCATATGGGAAATAGCCTGAGGGTAAGTAAGTATACGTTTGTATATAATAAGACTTAATTTCCGGGTTCTTTTGTAGTTTTTACCGACTACCCAAAAGAGGACATGTTTTTCGCTGCTATGTATGTACTTATGCTCGTCTGTTTCCTTGTATTTTCTAAGATATCCATGGAACCTTAACAAATGGATGACTGGGTCAAAAATAAATTATTTGGTAGTGTTAAGATAATAAAACGTCACAAAATAGTGATACTTCTTATTGATTATATACATTTTCAACGTGATTTTAGATTTTTTAATGCAGAAAAACTGATATTAACCCTTTCACCGCGAGACTTTATTTCAGTTGTCGTGCTCCCAGCGCGAGGAATTGTGAATATCTATAGTTTTTAGTCGGATAAATCCGACGCTCGCGAAATGGGCACGAAAATGTTTATCGGATTAATCCATCGTTCGCAGTTAAAGGGCTATTTGACTCCAAATATCTATGACGTCACGGTTTTGTATTTCACACAAATCCAACAGAAAAAGTTTGTTTTGACATTTTGAAGAAAGTGTTTGATTTCACTTACTTATTGTCAACTAGCGGAATGGAAGCGTTTTGGCTGTCCACTTGTACAGGCTATATATGACGTCACAGTAAATTCAATATGGCACCCTTTATAAGCCATAAAGTAATGAACAAAAAAAAACTAATCATACCGTTCAGGGTATCAAATGAAAGGGCTTAAAAAGCACATCTATGTATATAAAAGCGAAAATCACTCACTCACTCATCACGAAATCTCGAAAACTACTTAGCCAATGAAGATGAAATTTGGCAGGCAGGTAGATTGTGACTAGGAGACATCCGCTAAGAAAGGATTTTTGGAAATTCCATCCCTAAGGTGGTGAAATAGGGGTTAGTAGTTTGTATGAAACTTCTTTAGTTTTAAATAATTTTTTAATGTATTTTTATACTTACTCGTAGTAGAAAATAATAATGAATTTATTAGATTTTGAAAATCACATCCCTATAAGGATAAAATAGGGGTTGCAAGTTTGTATGAATCTTCGTCATTTTTGAAGCGAGACACATGACATTTAAATTTGTGGTTAGTAAAAAATAATAATCAATTATTGGGATTCTAATTAATTGCAACCCCAGTTTAAAAAAAAAAACAATCTAATTTGTATAGTCCACGCGGGCGAAGCTGCGGGCAAAAGCTAGTTCTGAATATAAGTAACAATATTAGCTGTTCTCCCCGCTGTACTTACATTAATTGGTTAAACGTACTTTTCAGCAAGAATGTTCTCGTAGTTTGTTGGTTTTTCGTGTGTGTGAGTGACCAACACGGGTGTCAGGTTTTTCAAGCTCAAACTTATCTAAAAACGTTGGAGGAAGTAATAAAAAAGATTCCTTCAGTTTGTAAGTGAATTTCTTAGTCAATTTTGTATTGAAAATTGACGC
Source organism: Acrobasis repandana (assembly GCA_963576875.1). NCBI lineage: Eukaryota > Metazoa > Arthropoda > Insecta > Lepidoptera > Pyralidae > Acrobasis > Acrobasis repandana. Next base: position 11,676,141 of record OY756238.1, read on the forward strand.
GCCAGATTTTCATACAAAATTAAGGACTTTCTCTATCTAGTAGTATATACAGATCACAGACTTTCAATTTATCTAATATGAATAAAGTTGAACACCATAGAAGTGTGGTAGTAACATCGAAATATAATTCTCTAGAAATCTAACGCTCCTACATTCACCGCTTCGATTCTGATTCCATTTTCGCAAACAAACGAATAGTAATTACAACGAAAAACTCGAACGCACACATAGATAAAGATGCATGCGGTCGGGTAGGGCAGTCAACGCAACGAGCGGTGAGGTACAACGCGCGGATGGTACCTACTATGCAGTACGCTACGCTAAAATAAATAACCTTGTTTACATGTTACTTTTTTTGAATAACTAATTTACATGTTTGTATGACTTCTACACCACTTCACGGCACATGACGGCATTTTTAATGAATCGATTATCGCAAAAACACAGCAATATTCTCAAAGGAAACTTCTTGCCACGCAACCGCACGACTCGAGTGTCACGGCGAACTGTCGCGCCGCGCTGTTCATATTTTAAACCCCGCTCGCCGCGGTACGTATCGTGTGGAATGATTTTTCGGGATTAGTTAAGCTTCTAGAGAATTATTGTTCGTAGGGTAGTAATGAAGAAAGACGCATGCTTTAACTGCGTAAGTAATTGTGATGAGGAAATTCGTCAGGGTGATTCCAAGGTCACGGTAGCACAATTGGAAGTGCACTCACAATACAGATGTGAGGGGCGTGAGTTCGAATCATTTTTTATGAGATATTTTATGAGATATTTTTAATTTAGATAGAATTTTTGAAGTGAAAACTTTTTTAGGCGCGTTGGTAATTTTTTGAGATAGGGAAAATCACATTGAACTCGCCGACACCACCTTGTTCAAGTTTACACAAGTTATTTTTTTGTCATTATGCCAATGTAAAATAGAACACTACCTATCAAACATGCGTTTGAAATCACAAGCAGAGAACCAATTTTCTGTCACGTTTAAAAAATATATCGCTATTGATGTCGATAACATATGTATGTCAGTAATACGCTGAACATAGCTCGCGGGTATGTTAGTATGGCATCAAACTCCCAAATGGGGGGATAACGCGCCGACGTGACTACTTTTTGGGAACGGTCCAAGTGACGGGCTTAAAGCATACAGATTTTTCTAATTTGACTTCAAAACTACGATTTTTTTTAATCTTAATCGTAGATTAGTTCCTAGGGTTCCTTAGTAAACAAGGTACCCTTATAGTTTCGCCATGTCTGGCTGTCTGTTACTCAGAAACTGAAATAAACTCAGAAAAGATGATGAGATGATGATATTAATCACGCCGACAGTGGCAAAATAAAATCTTGAAAAAAATATTTTTAGGTTATAGTCAAAAGAAATTGTTTTTTTTTTATGTTGTAGGACGGCAAACGAGCACGCAGGTCACCTGATGGTGAGTGATCACCGCTGCCCATGGACAATTGCAACACCAGGGGTGTAACAAGAGCGCTACCGGCCTTTCAGGGCCCCCTCCAGAGGGGATTCCCAAAGTGGGATAATTTTTTCTCGACTTGTTGTGGGGTTTCGCTGAATATGTCTTTCAAAATAATTGTGAGTTGAGCACCATCTTTCGATTTAGGGATCCGTTTAAGTGAGTCAGAAAGGTGTTGCCAATAGTCGATAAAAGCCATCGCCAGACGTGGTATGACCATGTATTAAGTAGGGAAGCCGAACATCTGGAAAAAGGTTGACTTGAAAGTAGATAGGTACAGAGGAAAAGGAAGACCTAGAAAGACGTGGGAAGAATCTGTGAGATCGGATATGGGGGAATGGGGGTTAGTATGGAGCTTGCCGTCTACAAATCCATCATTAGACCTGTCCTTTTATATGGCAGTTAAGCGTGGCCATTGCTTGAGCGACACAACCAGGAACTGCGTGTCATGGAGATGCAAATGTTGCGCTGGATATGCAGAGATGTGAGAAACACCCGCATCCGCGGCAGTCTTCATGTCCGTGACATCGCAGATAAACTGCGAGTAAGTCCGTAGTATATTGGGTAAGTATACTTATTGGAGCGTAACCGGAGCGATGAGGATCCATAATTGAAACAATGAATATTTCATAATATATTATAATATAAGTATTGTTGCATCCCACTGCTGCCACCATGTAGTGAAACACACGAGAGTTGGTTAAACACTGATTTATTATGGTACGGTCATGTCTTGCGGAAACCGGCAAGTTACGAGAGAAACAAATGTATAGCCATGCCGCCTCCGCCGGGGCCCGGCAGATGTGGTAGACCCAATAAATATTGGCTTGCGTCATCGAGGATGATATGCGTGCCAATGGTCTTACAACCAAGGATGCTCAAGACCGTGCAAAGTGGAGAAGGAAAAGCCAGAAAGCGGACCCCGGGTTTCACAGTAACAACTGAAAATGCAACTGGGAATACGCTAAGATGAGAGAGAGAAAGAGGGGGGTTAGTACGGAGATGGCGAAGGTCAGAAAATTATGGAGGCAGTTGACATACAGAGCCGACCACAAATAGGGAAAAGGCGAGAAAAGAAGAATTTTGTGCTTAGTTCTCAAATTGCCTCTTACAACACCCACAGTAAGAGATGTAGTGGAAATATAATAATGTGTGCCGGAAACAACACACCATAAAAGTTTATTTACTCTTGCTATTAAAAGATCCGAGGAATAAAAAGTCTTATTGCTTAAACCACAGCTTAACGCCCTTTTCTCACCGGAAAATTCTGAGGCCAAAGTGCACCAAAAGTTACAATACCTACCCAATTTTAAACTCTAGTTAAGTTACCGTACGTTCTTCTTCTAACTGCGATTTGCAACCTTTTTGCCTTTTAACAAAGTTCATTTTGAATTAGCTTTGTCACATTGGGGTAATATCAAATGATGTGATATAATAAAGGTGGAATAGGCTGAACTGCAAGTTTAGGCTTGAAATAGAGAATAGTTGGGACATAGATGAAAATCAAGAGTAGATTCAGTATAAATGCTTATTTTATGCGTTGAAATCGACAAAGGGAATGTGCGTAAATATGGGAATCTATTATACAGGCTCACTTTTTAACCACCAGCCAAATTTTTGGAGCAAGTTCAGTACATGATACTGAACTACTTTCCATATAAACAATTAACGAAAAACTAAAATGAAAATTCGCCTTCCCATACAAATCAGCGCTCAGCCAAACGGATTTTGTAGGACTTGCTTGACTTGACTTAATTTCTTATGTCCCCTGGGTGGGGCAGAGGGCAGCTACAGTGCTTCTCCATCCCGCTCTATCTTGAGCAACGCGCTTCACTTCGGGCCAAGAAAGCCCGATTATCTTCATATCCGCCGCTACCCATCGTCGCCAGTTTGCTTTGGCCGACCACGCTTCCTCTTTTCTTGAGGGGTGCATTCCAATGCCTTGGAATGTGAGACGGATTTTGTAAGGTAGGGCGAAATTTTTTTATCGATTTTTAATAACTTTTTTATAGAAAGTAGTTCAGTCAGTATCATGGACCGAACTTGCTCCAAAATTTGGCTGGTGTTTAAAAAGTCACCCTGTATCATATTATCTATACTAATATTATAAAGCGGAAGAGTTTGTTTGTTTGTTTGTTTGTTTGTTTAAACGCGCTATTCTCAGGAACTAATGGTCCTATTTGAAAAATTCATTTTTTGTTGGGTAGTCCATTTATAGAGGAAGGCTTTAGGCTATATAACATTACGTTCCGACAACCACGCGAACGAAGTCGCGGGCACAGCTAGTCTATTATAATCAGTGTGATTTGTCCCTACCTATATGTTTATTTATTTATTTATTATATACAAATGGGTGGGTTAGTAACATCATCAGTTGAGAGATGACCGAGACATTGTTTTAAAAAATACACCACAGGTTTAGTGACTATTTAATTTTGTTACTTCTAAAAGTGTCAATAAGGTTAGTTCATGTTGGTCTGGAGGAAAAGAAAAAGCTTAGAATGTACCAGCTGTTTCTCTTCCCACGCTGATCGTAAAAGCCGATCGAAGCAATGAGCAAAAAATGCAAATCATATTAGACGATGCGGCTAGCAAGCCACCCATTATAATTTCGATTCCTTTTTCCAACTTCTCGCCCAACATCACGCTAAAAGTCTTATTGTCTTGTGGTACTAGGCTCTGTCTGCTTAGAACACAGAATAATTTCACTCCTATTCGGAGAAGAATAACAACCGCATACAATGAAAGTGTAGACAAAATGCAGTGACATTTTTTATTTTTTTTATTTCATTGGTCGGTAAATTATCCCACGCTTCGAGATTGGCTCCCAAGAATTAAATAAACCAATGAGAACGGCACTTTTGTCGTCGTAGTAGGTAGGTAGAGGTAGGTAGGTACTATACCTATATATTCCGTGGTAGTAGGTTAATTTATTATTATATTTTATTTATATATATATATATATATTATATTTTGGTTTGACATTGACTAGTGTTGCCAGTACTAATAAAAAAAAGGTTACTACAATATTTCTGCAATAATAGTAGTAAGTATAACTTGTATACAGCCACACTGTTTTTATCCCTCGTAGGTAGTTTTCGAAGGCCCGTACTAACTTGATTGTTCTCCATGTTTTCGTATGGTTTTCGCTTATAAACTGTCGAAAGTACTAGCAGCTAACAAGCGACTACGTGACGTTGATGGAGATAGCAAAACAGTGATACCATGTGGTGTCTGCTATAGTTTTACATAATAGATCTTTGTATTTTTATTATTTTTAGGATTCCGTACAAAAAATTAAAAAACGGAACCCTTACATTATCACTCGTGCGTCTGTCTGTCCGTCCGTCTGTCACAGCCAATTTGCTCCGAATCTACTGAACCGAATAAGGTGAAATTTGGTAGGATGGTGTAATCCTATGACCCAAACACATATGTGCAAAGTAAATGAATATTTTTTAAAATAAGGGTAATTTTCGGGGGATAAATGAGGAAATTTAAAAAAAAAGCTTTGCAAACCTTACTGTGTTATATATTAAAATGAAAAGGCTCGTTATCTCAAATATATTTTTGTTATAATTATAAAATAAATAGTTTTGATTTTATTCATGAAAGAAGACGCAAATTTACCATTCCCCCCCCTGATCTCCGAAACTACTGAGCCTAAAATTTTGAAAAAAAATACGAAATATAGTTCATTTCTTGTAGTTTACAGGAAAATCTATAAAAATTCAATTAATTGTACGGAATCCTCTCCACGCGAGTTTAACTCGCACTTGGCCGGTTTTATTACTTCTCGACTAGCATCACGTAAAAAGTGGCCTTTGAGTCTTGCGGCTGGGCTCTGTGTACTTAGAGCCAAAATGCTCTATCCGCCTGTGATTATGTATGTATGTATATATGTATACCTACTTCTCACGCGTTTATTCTTTCCCTGCCATAGTTTTCGCGTTTCGTCTATTTAAGTGAAACATAGCATGATTGATGTCGTAATTAGGACGAACCGTCATTACAAACACATTAACTGTTTAGCGTTAAAGTGAAGGGTAGGTTTCAGTGGCGCCCTTTTTTATATATTTTTATTTTTTGATAAGCATTATTTTTATTTTATTAATTATTTTATTGAAACAAGTTGGAAACATCGAAAGAAAGGGGAGCTTTGTTATTTTGACAAACATACATTATTGTTTTCCCTTATTCATTAAAGTTACAAACATTTGCTAAACCTATTTTGATTAAAATAGGTTTAGTTTAGTAGATTAGTTTATAAATAAGTATGTATACTTTATTATGATAAAGTTTGTGAACAACCGATAAAGGTATTATATTAGTTATACAACGAGTTACTGAAATAACGCAAAACCTCTCAGGTTGTAACTCAGTTCATGAAATTGATCAACTTTTGTTCTACAACATTCCCAAAATGCCAAAAATAAAATTCGGATTTTTATATCAATCAGTTTGTATGAACATTCTAATTATATTTTTTTGGGTTTCGTGATGCTTTTGGTACACGCGTTTTTAAGTTAGGACTACACTTTTGACGTTTCTGCATAATAATCTATAAGGCTAGTAATATACTAAGTGGAAGGCACATACCCGTAATAAATCGAACCACGGTCTATACTAGATCACTAAAGTATAATGAAATTAAAATAACAGTCAAAAAACAAAAAAAAATCGAAATTCCCATACGAATCGCCCGGGCAGCCGCACGCTATTGTATGGAAATGCAAAAAAAAATTTATTGTTATTTGGCTGTTGTTTTAATTTCATTATACTTAAGTGATCTAGTAGAGACCGTGGTTCGATTTAATACGGGTATGTGCCTTCCACGTTATAAGTCTAAAGATGTATCTACGTTGTATTTGGTTATAACCTTTATTGCACTAAAACATATATGTTGATATATATTTTTTACTAAACTGTAGGTCTTGTGTCCCACAGCTGAGCAAAGGCCTCCCTCTTATCTTTCCACACGGTTTAAAATCATTGCTTTTTACTATCAGACTACCAGAGCCATACTTGGCCAGAGTAGCCAGAGGATTTGGCCTACACTCTCTACGCTGGCCAGACGTGTTGGAGAGGTTTTATTGATAAACATAAATAAATAATATAGGGAGAAATCACTGATCAAGCTAGCCCCGAAGTAAGTTTTAAATTTGTGTTATGGGATACTAACTCAACGATACTATATTTTATGATAAATACATATATAGATAAACACCCAAGACCCAAGACAATTTAAAAAAAGGCCATTTTCCAACTTGCCCTAGCTGGGAATCGAACTCAGAACCTCCGGATAAGCGGTCTAGCGTGTTAACCATTACGCCACGGAGGTCGTCATTGATGTTTATAAGCTTTGTTTAGCTTGTGCTTGTGTTTCCTAAGATGCCTTCTACGACATCCACGGGAAGACTTGGAGTGGTCCTATTCTACTCTGCCGGGAACCACATGGCTTTTAATTAATTAGCATAAATATAGCAAATACCTAATTTTTTACACTTTTAAAAAGTCAAAAAAGTCATAGTTTTTTATTCAATACAGGATTAGAAGGTCATTATTTTTAATTATTTTTAGTGCAAAAGCTACCCATACTTTCTGAAATATGTATCTATGTTACTAAATCTACACGGCGTATCGGCGTTGAACACACAAATAAAGAAAATGAAATGCCAAATTACTTTCATATAAAAGGTATTCAATCAGATTTTGTACTCATTTTGGCAATAATAATTTGGAACCGTTGGAAACCGAGTTGTACGGTGGCAAAGTTGTACAAATATTGAGGATATTTCAAAGTGCATACTGTGTAAATTTTATACTGCCTCTGTGGTCCAGTGGTCAAGGCGTTTGCCTTGTGATCGTGGCGGAGGTCTTGGGAAGCATACTTTGTGAAAAGATGTTTCCAGTCTGTTCAAAAGGCACGTAAAGCTGTGGGTCCCTAACGCCATCTAACGTTTGTTTAAACCCATCCTAGGATTGGTTCTTGTGTATCCTTCGGACTGCGGAGGTCAAACGGTAGTCTCTCTATGTAAAAACCAGTAACCTCGTCAAATCACCTAGGTTAGGTAGCGAACCCGGGCTCTGAAGCGTTACCGCTGAGGATGCAACCGGGGATACGCTCGGATGATGATGACTGTGTAAATTTTAACTTACAAAATTTTCTATGTTATCAAACTTGCTCACAAAATTTCACTAGAATCGTTAGAGGACTGAACTGTTGAGAAAAGAATTTTTTCCCAAGTTGTAATAATAACCTTATTTATTCCGCTTTCTGTAATATATATGTTGCCACATCGAAATGGCCTATCAATAATTTTGAGCATACAAATAAAGAAAACGAAATACCAAGTTATTTTTATGATGTTAAATACTTAAATAAAAATAATCAGAATGTTGTACTTAATTCGGGATTGATAATTTGGAACAGTTGGAAGCCGCGTTGTAGGGTGGCAATGGAATCTTTGAAATTTTGGGGATATTATAAAGATTACTATCTACTTATTCACAGTAACTAGTGCTTTAGAATTGTTACATATATGTAAGTTGTAGGTATAAAATACTTTGATTACAAGTACCTACTTATAAAAAATATTTTTTATTGTCAATATACTTTTGAATTCTATGACAACGACCAAAATATTGAATCAATGCATTGATTTCTTTGTGTATAAAATTGTAATTGCAATAAAGCAGACATTTTGAAAAAAAAATCGCGTTTTGAATGTATGGCATTACGAATCAGTGGAGTTATTTTGCCTTTTTGTAGCGCCTTATATGTATTTAATTTTTTTATTAAGAGTTTGGACTTGACAACTAGAAGACTTAGGCCGTGTTCACACGAGCGCGATTTTTTTCAGCGCGACACAGCGCGCACGTCGCTGCATCGCTCCCTCTTTAGAACATTGGAATTAAATGTTTATCTGTTGTAATATAACGTTTAAAATATCTCGATATAAAATACGCGCGCTCGCTCAGCGGTCGCGTAGTAACAGCGTCGTGCACGCGTTGCGATCGCACAGCGCACGAGCAGAGCCCGCGTCGCCTATTTTATATCGAGATATTTTATACTTTATATTACAATAGATATAAGCATTTAATTACAATGTTTCTTCTCTGCGCGTTCGCGACGCGGACTCTTATTGAAAGCTGGCTTTACGCGATCGGCGCTCGTGCACGCGTGTCGTCTGAACGCGCCCTTAGGAGTGAGTGGAGTGACTCTATCAAATCTCTCTTTGATTCTCTTTGACTCATTGAAAAATAGAGCTAGCTTTGAAAGCAACTGCAAACATATCGGAAATATGTGAAAGACCAGATGATCATTCACACACAACACAGTCGTAGCGGTAGGTGCATGCGAAATTGGGAGTTTACGTTAAAAGTCTTTAAGGAAGTAACAGTCACAAAAAACTTTACAAATAATAAAAAAATAAGGTTTGTTTCCTTTTTTAAACTTTATCTCAAATGCAAGATGTCCCAGACTTTTCTGTTAACTTGTTCACCCTACACGTGTATCGGGAAATCGTTTGGTAATTTATTTTCGACAAAACGTCTGGTAATTTAAGAGCCTACAGGGTGCCGAGGGTTGAAACCTGTGGTGCAGTGCAGGTGTTTAATTAAGTTTTACTGAACGAGCCCACAGGGAGTAGGCAGAGACTGTGGACTACGATACGATCCTGACAGACCTATCTTGGTTCATCTACATTCATCACTCTCTTCATGCATGCGTCACGGGTATTAAAATTAGAGGTCAGAAGTACCCGTTACTTCTGACCTATAAATTTTTAGGGTTCCGTATCCAAAGGGTGCAAATGGGACTCTATTACTGAGACTCCGCTGTCTGTCCGTCAGTCCGTCTGTCCGTCTGTCACAGGGCTCTATCTATTGAACCGTAATAGCTAGACACTACACCAATCTGGAAGAACTAATATCCTTTTAAACAATTTTTTGGGTTCCGTAGCCAAATGGCAAAAAACGGAACCCTTATGGATTCGTCATGTCTGTCTGTCTGTCTGTCTTTCCATCCGTATGTCACAGCCCTTTTTTTCCGAAACTATAAGAACTATACTATTGAATCTTGGTAAACACAAAAATAAAAAAATAAAATCAAAAAATTTTGGGGTTCCCCATACTTAGAACTAAAACTCAAGTTTTTTTTATCAAACCCATACGTGTATCTATAGATAGATCTTCAAAAATGATATTGAGGTTTCTAATATATTTTTTTTTATAAACTAAATAGTTTGCGCGAGAGACACTTCCAAAGTGGTAAAATGTGTGTGCCCCGCCCCTTGTAACTTCTAAAATAAAAGAATGATAAAACTAAATAATATATATGATGTACATTACCATACAAGCTTCCACCAAAAATTGGTTTTGAACGAGATCTAGTAAGTAGTTTTATTTTAATACATCATAAATCGTAAACCGCAATTTACCTTTAGGACTTTCATATTACGAGTATGTTACTTGCTGCTACGGAACCCTTCATGGGCGAGTTCGATTCGCAATTGGCCACTTTTTTTAAATCGATTTATAAATGACGGAGTTCTGAGGTAGACGACATAAAAATAATAGAGCTGAATTGATAGCCTCCTCTTTTTTAAGTCGGTTAAAAGGTTTAAAGAACTTTTATTTCTTATAAAAATACAAAGGTATTTGACTTATTGAGAAAACTAGCTTTCGTCCGCGGCTTCGCTCGCGTATCCAACGGGAAAATTTCATTTTTCCGGCATGAAAGGTACCCTATGTCCTTCTCTGTACTCCTAACTAGGTGTATGCGAATTTTCAAGAAGATTGGTTCAGTAGATAAGGCGTGAAGAGGTAACAAACAAACAAACAAATATACAAACTTACTTTTGCATTTATAATATTAGTTAGGATGAGGATACGTTTTACAATTAAAATTTAACTAATCTACAATGAGAAATAAATAGGTAACACCAAAATTTCTTCTCGTGGTGTCCCTGCGCGGTAATTAATAATCATCCATATATGTATTTATTAATCCCTACACATATATATTAGTTCTTTGAGTATAACATTTAAATAATTATATATTTTGTATATTTATTTTATCTATAGTTATTGTATTGGTATATATTTATTTTAAATTAATACATATGTTTATTTTTGACTTATTCTTGTAGGTATTTATGCTAGACGGCATTCGCATTACACAAACAACCACTATCGATACCAGAGTCCTCGATTTAATTATATTTTCAGGTAGGTGTGAGACCTGTCAATAAGTTAGGATCCAGGAATTATTGGTTAAAATAGAACTGGCTTAGTATTTTATCTCCAGGCAACAGGCGGCAGAAGTTAGGTTTTAGTGCTGCAAAATATATTTGTAAACATACAGACAGGAAACATGTTGTCTCAGCAGTGGTCGTTGTGAAACGCTAGTATCGGTGTAGCTTCTCTTTTAAATAATTATTGTAGTAAAAAAAAACCATTACACGTAATGTATACTAAACTTACCTATTGACGTGTAAAAGTGCCCGCAAAAGCCTAATTACTGAATTAATATTTGAATTTTGAGAAATAGATAAGAAGTTAAAAATAAGTTAGGTAGTAAAAAACACGAAGGTAAATTTTACAAAATATTTTGCATTATTCATAATATAAAAGTCGATTGTTGTAATTATTAACCGCATGTTTTCGTCCCAGAATCTTAGTAACTAGATATAGAGGAAGTTACTACACAAATCTGCGGTATACGAGTAGAACTTTAATTTAGGAATCTGCAGCTGCTCAAATCAAATAAGCTCGGAAGATTAGCTTCATATCATAAACAAAAAGTACAAGGGGACTGGCACCTTCATACTTTGCAGCGTAATTCGATTTTCAGTTTAAATTTTGTAGCTAGATGGAGCTACTAGTTCAAAAGAAGGTAGTCTTGTAGTGATGCCGCTGCATTTCGGAGAGATGGCGGTATAAGCGTTCGTTTTCTACAAACAAACAAGAGCCAACCAAAAAAAAATATGGCCGAAGAAATATTGATCAATTATTATTGATTATGGATGCATTTAAAATTGTGTTTTTCTAGTTATAATGAAATGTTATCGTGATAGTTTTTTTTATATATTTTATTAATTGTACTTAGCATTTAACTAGGTCAAATTTTATATATTTTTTTCTTTACATTCTTCATTTGGTTTTTTATTAAATATTCTTTCTTTTTTGTATTTCTCTATTATGATTATGTTGCTTTCAATTATTTACTATGTTGGTAACGAGTCCTGGTGACAGGTTCTTCGGAAACCTAAACTTCAAACTATTTTATGAACCACTGTTTACAATTTAAAGCTTTAATGATATCTCCGTTTCCTCACAAATAATTTATTTTAAATGGGGGCAGCACTGGACTCCATGTATCATCTCACTCGCAACCATAGATTAAAAATACTAGAGGACGGACAACCATCATACTTTGAAGCGTAATTCGAAATTCGAATTGTGAAATTAAAAATGTTCAAATGCAAAAATTGTTAGCTAGATAATAGTAGATTCGTAGTGGTGCCGTTTAATTTCAGAAAGATGGCGGTATAAGCGTTCATTTTCTACGAACAAACAAGCGCCATCTCAGATTTTTCGTGGATACCGCCAGCCTAAGTACTCAGCTCCTTTGTATTGCTAGTAGGATCTAGCAGAGTACGCTTTTACTAATCAAATTGTTCATTTCCAAGTAAGATTAAAGTTATTTGGATGGGCTGGAGAGTAGACATTTGCCTTGCCTCGCCCACCAGCGGAAATAAGGTAGATACGATATGTCTGAAAATAATTAATTAATGCGCATTCTGGCCAAATATTAAGTTTGGCCAAGTTTGGCATTCAACGTGGCAATGCGGCCAGTCTCTTAGGAACCGGCCATGTGGCCGTAGTGATCTGGGGTAATTTTTTTATATTTTTTTTATATATTTTAGGTATTAGTTTAATTTATTTATGTATACATTATATAATATGTACTTCTGTCATATGTATACTTGTTTTATAATAAAAGGCAAAACGTCCCATTAAATAGTAAATTGAGTAAGAATAGTCAAATAGTCGTAAAGGTTCTGTTTGCCACTATCAACACACACAAACACACACTATCACATATTTTCCCTAATAGGGCAGACAAAGCAATTTGTGTTTAACGGCTCTAAATAGACAGAGCCCAAGGCTGCAAGACTCAAAAGCCGCTTTTGGTGCTATTATATACATACATATTATCACGCCTGTTTCCCTTGCTATCAAAAAGCAATATAAAATTATTACTGTCATATAACATACCTAAATGTAACGTCGAATTCAGCATCCCTTAAACATTGATATCGAAATGTATAGATTTAACATAAAAACGTTGCGCCTTAATAAAGGTAACAAAAAAGTTTGATAACATATTTGTAAATTTTTCGAAATGGCTGAAATATAATTATTTTTTAGTTTTTTATGGGCTTTTAAACCCCATATCTCCGCCATTTTGAAAAATTGCCAAAAACTGAATCAACAAAGAAATTCAATATAATGGCCATTGTTCATTTTTTTAAACCACAAATTTTTATTTTTTATATCAAAATATAGCGTATTTCAAGGAACTAATATGAATATGTTTTCATATTACGGCTTAGTTAAATTTCTATAAATTATTATAAAAATCATGTCAAAGACAAAGTCGTGTCGGCCGTCGGCTTTTAAAAACAAACGGCCAAGCCCAATACATATTTAAAAGAGAACACAAAACACGCTAGTGTCATAAAAGTTTTTGTCAGTGTCAGTGTCATTCAGTGATTTCAGTTGCTCATGATTGGCGGAAAGTTATTTTCTTAGTTATGATTGGCGGAAACGGTGACATTTGACGTTATTGTCAGTGATGGACACAGACCTACCACTACTAGATCTGCATAGTGCGTGGCCACCTTAGTGCATCTCTTTCTATCTTTGATTGTTGCCTCCACCCGTATTTTGCACACAGAACACACTATGGTTGGTTACTAACTAAAACCCTAAATCACCTTTTAAATGATAAAATCTCTAAAATTAATATTTTTCTTCGATCGTTTTGTTGTTTGTTTGGCCCACATTTTGACAGTAGGCCAGTTTATAGCAGCTCCACGCCGATCGAGACAAAAAAAAATATCAGCGTTTCTTTTACACTCTCATAGTACTCCTGGGCGTTCGGAATTTTGAAAAGCTTGAATAAAAAAATGATCAATCCATGTTGGGCTGTTTTACCACTTCCTAAAGATAATAATGCAAACTGTTTGGAAAATTATAGACCGATAGTTTTGGTGTCTATCATATCAAAAATTTTTGAAAAAGCTATGTATTTTAGGCTTATTACATTTATAACTAAGTACAATATATTAAACATAAATCAGAATGGATTTCAGAAAGGTGGTAAATCAACTGTATTAGCCATGTTTAAATTGGTAAATGAGGTGCTAAGTCATGTAGACAATAGTACTGAAGTTATGGCGTTGTTTATTGATATGACAAAAGCTTTTAATTATGTTTTACATAAAATATTGCTTGCTAAATGTGATAGGTATGGAATTCGGGGGAAGGCTAATAGCTGGATTAAATGCTTCCTTGAAAATAGGAAGCAGCAAGTAGTAGTGACTAATCTGGATAAGAATCAAAATGAGACTTCATTTATGTCTGGTGAGAAATTAAATAATATTGGCGTGCCTCAAGGAAGTATACTAGGTCCTTTATTGTTTTTACTATACATTAATGATCTTCCAAAAGCTACTGAACACTTCTGCACGTTATTTGCCGACGATCTTTCTGTAGTGATACCTAATTTATCAAATTCAATTGACGCATATAATACGGACATAAATAAAACGTTAAATGACATAATAAATTGGCTTGACAAAAATAATTTACAAATAAACACTAAAAAGACCAAATACGTACAATTTCATAATCAAAGGAATAATAAAAATGCAGATTTAACAATAAAACATAATGGACAGACTATTGATGAATGTAATGATGTACAATTTCTGGGAGTTACTTTGGACAAAAACATAACATGGAAATCTCATATCGATCAAGTATGTAGTAAATTAAATAAATTTTCTTTTGTTTTGTGGAGACTGGTCAATATAACAGAGCTTAAAACAGCCTTGTTAGCGTATCATGGGTACGTAGCGTCTGTATTACGATATGGAATTGTAGTATGGGGAAATTCGACAGAATTGGACAGAGCGTTTATGGCACAGAAAAACTGTGTAAGGTCATTATGTAAGTTGCCTCAGAGAACTAGCTGTAGACCGCATTTCATAAAACTTAAATTGTTGACACTACCATCCATCTACATTTATGAAATGGGTCACTTTGTAAAGGTACACTCATATTTATTTCAAAGAAATTGTGAGGTAATTTCTAACTATCGTGGCAGATACCCCAACAGGCTTGTGTTATCTAATGTATCCACAGCTTTATGTGACCAAAATAGCTGTCGGATGGCTGTTCGTATCTACAACAGGCTGCCGGAGGATATCAAAGTATTGCCGTTGCCAGTCTTTAAGAACAGGCTGCGTAGTTTCCTGCTGGAGAAGGGTTTCTACTCGATACAGGAATATCTTTGGTCATAGAATTGTTACTTATAAAATACTTATTACTAATTCAATTTTTTAAACATTAGTAATAACAAATTAGACCAAATACTAATATAATTATATGAATACAATAAATAATTAAATTAATGATAACTTAATTGACATTTGCATGCCTAGACAGGTTAGAAGTGTGATCTAAAAATTGTAATTAACAACTATTGTAACCACTTTTACAGCAAATAAATATATTATTATTATTATTATTATTATTATTATATTAGTTGATCTACGAGTATACCTATCTAGAAAATAAATCATCATTGCCCTTTATTATTGCATTTAGAGCTAAAACAAATAGGCTTTTAGGCTCGATACATTAACAGGCGTGTCCGCCCACACATTTGTCCCGCAACCATCCTCGCTTTGTCACAGGGTTGCCTCTTACGGGTAAATATTCAAATGCCTTTTTGTTGATGAAATTCTTAAAACTTTTATGCTGTACAGGGAAGGATTTTATTACCAACTATTGAGTTAAATACTCCCATTTTTTCAGACATAGCCCAGCGGGTTAGCTCATTGAAGTGGCAGTGGGCGGGGCACATAGCGCGAAGAACCGATGGCCGATGGGGCAGAAAGGTTGTCGAATGGTGGCCACGTACCGGCAGGCGCAGCGTAGAACACCCACATGCTAGGTGGTCAGACGACCTAAGCAAGGTTGCAGAAAAACTGGAAGTACGGAAAGTTTATTTCTCCATTTTATGCTAGTTTGTTGTTACTACACTACACTGTCTGTCCGTTTGTCTGGCTGTCCGTCTGTCACAGGGCTCTATCTCTTGAACCGTAATAGCTAGACACTTAAAATTTTCCGATTCCGATCACCGATTATGTATTACTGTGGCCGCTATAACATACTAAAAATAAAAAATAGTTAAAAATTAAAGGTTCGTCATACAAAAACCGTGTTTTTTTCTGAATTTTAACTAGATCTATATAATGGCATTAACTAGATACTTAAAATTTTCACAGATTATGTATTACCAACGAGATCTATGTACTTACGTACTAGAGAAGACGCCACATACCACAGTTATGTTCTGTTCATCATATGCTATCACTGTTAACCTCACATTAGTCACTCGCTAGCAATACGCGCATAAAACACTCCACAATTCATTAAATAAAACACTGTCAACTTAGTCAAAAATGCCTTGGTGTGTGTTGAGATACTGCACTAGTAATTCAAAGAACAAAGCGAAATATGAAGGAATAACTTTCCATCGGTAAGTAACTAGATTTCATTGATTGAAAATTAAATACGGTTTGCTAAATTTCGGCTGCCATAATGAATGAAATGAGTGAATGATCTGTCAACCGATGAAATAATTCGTCATAGACTAACAAAACAGAAGTGAAATGTAGACATCATAAATATGCCTACATTTCACTTTCTTCATGGAAGCATCGAAAAACTATTTGTTTGCTACTCAGTTATTAATGTTTGTAAAACGTTTAAAAATGTTTAAGTTTTATAATTTTTATCTACATATGCTATAAATGCTTTACAAAAGTTTCCTAAAATCCTATAAATCCTTAATAAAATTAAGTCATATCTCGTAACGTCTCACTAGGACCTCCGAGGGCTCAAAAATTTTGTATGTGGGGGCTGTACCTGGCTGGCTGATTTTGGATCCAAGATAGCTTACACATTTTTGATGTTTTTTTATGTTTGTCCCTATAATTATGTTTCCTCGTAACTACTACGCGGCTAAATCGATTTTGATAAATTATTATATAACTATAAGCCGATCACAAGTCGTCATATATGTAATCTAAATAAACATATGTAATTTAGACCCAATACCTACGTATATACGTATATGATTATATAATACATTAAATACAGAGATAGCTAACAAAGAAAAAAAAACAAAAAGGTATACAAGTACAAGAAATCACTTTATTCTAGTGCAAAACATTATGTAAAGAAATTAAGTAAGAATAATAAAAGGCTACCAAAGAAACAGATATGTGCAGTTTAACTTTAACCTTTATGAATATGATAGTCGTGAGTCTACAATCTAAAAATCTATACAACCATACAACCATCTATACACCCATCCGTACATCCAGCCATACTTACCAGCATTCGCTTTTAATAAAATATATGTAGGATTTAATTTGAACCACGTACTCGTAGGTATGTAAAAATATATTGACCTTTCTGTACTACTCTCGTGTTTAGTCTATATCACCAAAAAGGACATGGCCGTGTTTGAAGACGCCGAGTCTATATATTCATGTCAATGTGTATTACGATGGCCGCTATAACAAAAAATACTAAAAATAAGATAAAGTTAAAAATTAAAGGGGGTCGTCATACAAGAAATGTGTTTCTTCAGCGTTTTAAAACATTGTACGGTGGTACGGAACCCTTCATGTACGAGTTTGACTCGCACTTGCCCGTTTATTTACAACATTTTGTAGTGCTACATGTTGTAACACCCTTGTTGCACACTGCAACGACCTTTGTGGCTTAGTGGTCATCATGCCAGACTGTCACACTGGAGGTCCCGGGTTCGATGCCCGGTCAGGTCAAGATGGAAAATGATCTTTTTCAGATTGACCTGGGTATTGGATGTTTATCTTTTATGTACTAGCTCAATCTGTTTGAATCAGACGTATATATTAATTGTATCTACGTACGTATGTAATGCATAACGTCGGTTTTAGTGTAAAAAGGTTAGTAAATATTTATTGATACATTTTCTACATTTTGATAACCCTATAGGCTTTCCAGTTCATTACCTACACATGTCTTCAAGCTAACGACTGTAACGCGGATGACCAGACTGTATGTATTGGAAGCTGACAACCCTATGTTACAATTAATGCAGATGTGGCGCCCTCATTTTAAAATACCCTTTCTGAGTGGAATGCACTTTTAGTGATTATCTACTTTTTTATGTAAAAATATAAAATGTGTAATTTGTATCACTGAATAAATAATTTTCAATTTAATTTTCAAATAAAACGTGGAAGGAATATACCCGTAATAAATCGAACCACGGTCTATACTAGGTCAGTATAGTATAATAAAATTAAAATACCAGCCGAAAATCAAAAAAAATCGTCATTTCCGTACAAAAGTATGCAGCAATGGATTTATACGGGAATGTCGATTTTTTTGGTTTTTTGACTGTTATTTTAATCATTATACTTTAGTGATCTAGTATAGCCCGTGGCTCGATTTATTACAAGTATCCCTTCCACGTTGTATATTTATTAAGAGGACACATTAACTAAGCCCTTTTTCAGAATAAAGAATTTTAAGGTGAATATAGAAGCAAATGGCCTTGAAGTGTGAAATAAATTGTTGACTCGTAAATATGGTGATAATTTCGATATTGCTAATCGCCAGGCACAAGATAGCCCCTTAAATTATTTTATGAACTGCCGTTGAAACTATTATTTTGGTGATCCATCTAGCTTTGCCTTGCCGTGGCCACTTTTGACGATTAGCAATATGGAAATTATTTCCATATTTACGAGTAAACAATTTATTTCAAATGAGGGCGCAACTTCAAGGCCATTTGCTTCTATATTCACCTTAAGTCAATATTTCTGTCGCATTTGATATGTGGTGCTGGAGGAGAATGAAAACAATAAGTTGGACAGAAAAAATTACAAACAAAATGGTATTAGAGAATGTGGGAGAGAAAAGGCAAGTACTACAAAATTATAGAAAATAGAAGAGGGAAATGTTCGGCCATCTACTGCGTCACAATGCGTTTTTAAAACAATAATGGAAGGGAAAACTAGAAGGAAAAAGAGTAGTAGGAAAATTGAGAAGAAAAATTTTCAATAAAAAAAAACGTGTGGCTCTCGGGGTCTGCCGCGGTAAAGCTATTTGCATACGACGTTAGACGATGCACGGCTTTCAACGCCGCGCCGCTGTGCCGGTCGGTAGGCGGAGTGGGGGGTGTTAGGTTTTATTTTCGTTACGGAATTTCTTGATTCGGTCGCCGCGCTCAAAGCCCGCGATAAAAGCTATGCAATAGCTAAAAAAATCTAAAGTGAAAACATAGGAAGGAGGTTAAGGCCGTACCTGAATTTTCTGGGGTCCAGTGCTGCCCCCATTTAAAATAAATTATTTCAAAGAAAACGGAGACATCATTTAAAATTTTGCTACTATCAAGTCCTAGATAACCCTTCAAAGTATTTTATGAACTACTGTTTACAGTTTATAATTAGAACGTTAAGCTTTACTACGCACATTTGCCAAAAATTGCCGTTTTTCGCAAATGTGCGTAGTAAAGCTTAACGTTCTTACTTTAAACTTCACGTTATCTAGGACTTGGTAGTAGCAAAATTTTAAATGATGTTTCCGTTTTCTTTGAAATGATTTATTTAAAATGGGGGCAGCACTGGACCCCGGAAAATTTAGGTACGGCCTTAAGAACTTAGCGAAAGAAAGAGAGAGACATGTAAAGCACTCCGACAAGAGCCTAGCTCCTAAATATCGTGGTTGGTGTCCGATTTCTGTCGCACTATCAAGGCATCTTCACTTTACCGACCGAGCAAGCCTTTGTTTTATTCATGTATTCATCGATAAATAGTGTACAATGGTACACTTGTATACCTTTAAAGGTTGTGCAATTTTAATTTACATTCCTAAAGTGCGTATGCTGAAACCATTATTGGATTACACTTGAAACCACGCGGTATTTCATTAAACTGTGAAATTGTTGAGCATGAATCAGTAGTTTTATTTTTTACCCGACTACGGCGGAGGCTAAATGAGGGTTATGCGTTTCGCCGCTATGTATGTATATATGTTCATCTGTTCCTTCTTATCTTTTATAATATCCATGGTATCTTGACAAATGAGGTTAAAAGCACAGAAGCGACTAAGCTGTCCGCAGACTAAGACGTCACAGTAAATTCAATATGGCACCCTCTAGTCATAATGTAATGAACTAAAAAATAAAACTAATCGAATTATATCATGTAGGGTTGCAAAAATGTTCCAAAAGGGGGGAATGGAGGGGGAATAGGAGTTAATTTGGTGTAGCGTTATATATGGACGGATTTCACTAAAATGGCTTTCTTATGGATAAAGGGGGAAGTGCCGGTTAGTGCATGGTTATAAGAGCTCGCGGGGTCTACTGTTCTCACAGAACCACTAGACTTATTGTAAAGGTTTCCTTCACCGCACGCAAAATGGTGGTAGTTAAAACTGGTCAGGGGTGCCATTCCTTAACTACCTGTCCGGTAGTTTAATAGATATGTCATACGGGTACGCGGACCCGGACTCCCGAGCTGCTATGGACTCACTCCTTATGTCTTCCGAGTCAGTAGTATCCCATAACCTCTAGTCCTATACCAATCCTAATCAATCCTGTCCTTATCTATTTATATATCTCTCTATATGTTACTTTCTCCCTGCCTTCTTTTTCTTTGCCAATCTAAGGTCTGCCGTGCCGAGAGATGCGTGGCTAGGGGCGAGCCTAGTCTCAAGCGTGCCGATTTGCCCTAGGGTTGGGCGCCCTCAGAACAAGGCTAGCCTTCGCCTGACAAGGGGCTCTGTCAGGTGCGACCGTCTAAATCCCCATTACTCGTGGGAACGCAATGATTCCAAAAAAAATTAAGAAATCAGTATGGCGGCGACGCGGTTCGCAATCCATCACATCCCGTTTCCCGCAGGTGCGAAAAGCGGTCTTTGGACAGCCGCTTGGCTACTTTAAATATTAGAGGATTAAATGGTAAAATAGATGAGGTGTATCAGATGATGAGTGAAAGAAAGATTGATGTCCTGTGTGTGAATGAGACGAAACAAAAAGGATGCGGGACCACTAAGTGTGGTTCTTTCACGGCATATTGGTCAGGAGTACCTACCAGAAACCGCTAAAGGCTGTCAAGGAGTTGGTCTCATTCTTTCTAACAGAATGGCAGAGTGTGTGAATGAGTATGAATTTGTAAGTTCAAGACTTCTCTGGATTAGAATGAAAGTTGGGTTGAATCGGATTTTTATATTGGGAGTGTATGCGCCTATAGAAGGTGAATCAAAAAGAAATAAAGAAGAAAGAAAGGAATTTTGGGATAGTGTGAATGATGTTTTGAGTGGTAGCAAAGGCAATGAGAAGATAATTATGCTAGGTGATTTTAATGGATGGGTTAGTATTAAGCGAGATGGTTATGAAAAGGTATTGGGTTTGTTTGGCGATCAAAGGGAGAATGAAAATGGAAAAATTTAGCTTGAAGTATGTCTGGAGAAGAATCTTTGTGTGACAAATACTATGTTTGATCACAAAAAGATTCACATGTACACAAGGGAGAAAAACGGAGTGAAGAGTATGATTGATCTTATAATAGTGGATGAAAGAATGAAAAAGAATGTGTTTGATACAAGGTTTTTCCTTGGAGTAGGGATTTTTACAGACCATTATTTGGTAATCTGTTAACTGAGAAACCTTTCTAAAAAATGGCGAAACTATAAATTTAAACCCTCAAATCGACTGGAAAGGATAAAAGTTGAGAAGTTACATGATGAAGATGCAAGAAAGGAATATAAATCATTACTAACAGAAAATTTTAAAGGAATAGATGATCAATGTAAGGTTGAAAACGTGTGGTCAGTATTAAAAGAAGGAATGATTGACGCTGCTGTTGAAGTATGTGGTTCAACCAAAAGAAGAAAAGGCAACGATGTGGTAAATGTATGGTGGGATAAGGAAGTACAAGACGCAGTACAAAGAAAGAAGAAAGTATGGAAGGATTGGTTGTCAGTACGAGCTGATCAGAGTAAACAAAATGCGAGGGATAAAAATGTTTTTGCAGCGAAACAAGAATATAAGAGAATGAATGTAATTGTGAAAGAGATAGTAAAAAAGAAGAAAGAAGAACAAAAGGATGATTTTGATGTAAGATTGTTTCTAGATTTTCAAAGTAATATTAAATACTTTTGGAAGAGCGTTAAAACAGCTAGAGGGAAAAATACGACTTCTACGCTAAATAATATCAGAGACAAGAATGGAAGATTATTAGTCTGGTTACAGAATGTAGTAGATGGATGGAAGGAATATTTTGAAGGGCTGTTTGAAAAAAATGAAATGAGAGTGCCAGAGCCGGAAAATGAAGTACAATAAGCACATGATGTGCAAAATTATGATGAAGAAATAAGTATGGAAGAAGTAGTGACCGCATTAAATGGTATGAAAATGGGAAAGGCGGGAGGGTATAATAGGATTACTGTCGAAATGCTGAAGGCTGGACGGGGCATTGTAGCTAGTCAGTTGTGTGACCTTTTCAATCTGTGTTTAAAAAATGTGTGGTACCAAAGGATTGGTGCAAGGTGGTAATTGTACCACTGTATAAAGGAAAGGGTTCACAGCAAGACTGTAAAAACTACCGAGGCATTAGTCTTCTTAGCGTGGTTGGCAAATTGTATGCAAAGGTCTTGATAGAAAGGGTTGTGAAAGATACAAACGAGAAGATATAGGATTTACAAGCGGGATTTAGAAAGGGTATGGGATGCACTGATCAGGTCTTTTCTTTACGATGCATTGTAGAGAAATTTTTGGCCAAAGACCGAAAAGTCTATTGCAACTTCGTAGATTTAGAAAAGGCCTATGATAGAGTGGTGAGGAATAAACTGTGGTCAACACTGTCTACGTATGGGTTGAGCAGCCATCTGATCCAGGCACTGAAATCTCTTTATAAGGATTCTAGTGCTTGTGTCAGAATTGACGGCGAATACACAGACTGGTTTAACATCGAAAAAGGTGTTAGACAGGGATGTGTAGCGTCGCCTTGGCTGTTCAACTTCTTCATGGACAGTTGTTTGACAGATTTGAAAGAAGATGAATGTGGTGTCAGAATGGATGAGTTATTTATCAAATGCCTTCTCTATGCCGATGACCAAGTGATACTTGCGGACTCAGAGGAGGAATTACAGAAGATGATAACTGTTATGAATAATGCATTACAAAAAAAGGGTATGAAAGTTAATGTAAGTAAGACTAAAGTTATGGCTTTTGAAAGGGATGATAGTTCATCAGAATGCAATATTTTATTTTATTGGTCTGAAAATAAAAGATTATTATTATAATTATTAATAAATGGGGTAAAAGTGGAGCAAGTGAAATAGTTTGTATATTAAGGATGTAAGTTTACAAAAGATGGCAAGCACGAGGGTGATGTGGAAAGAAGAGTGAATGCGGGTAACCAAGTGAATGGAGCGTTGCATTCCTTTATGACCAGCAGGAAGGTATCAGATAAGGCACGTCTTGCTGTTCATAAAGGAGTACTAATACCTACATTAATGTACGGTAGTGAGAGTTGGGTATGGCAGAGAAAGCATAAAAGTAGAATAAATGCAGTTGAAATGCGAGCGCTGAGGAGTATGTGTGGTGTTACCTTGAAAGACCGAATAAGAAATTATGTTATAAGGGATCGGTGTGGAGTGAAAGAGGACGTAGTGACAAAAGTAGAACAAGGGATGTGAAGATGGTTTTGGCATTTAGAAAGGATGCATGAAAATAGATGAACAAAAAATATTTATAAGGCAAGTGTGAAAGGAAGAGCGGGACAGGGTCGACCTCGGTGAACGTTCTGCGATCAGATTGCAGACGTTCTGAAAAAGGGAGAGGTAAGAAGTACACGTAACCGAAAGGCATGTATGAAGAGGTTGATGAGTGTAGAAGAAGCGAAAGAGGTCTGTCAAGATCGTAGCAAGTGGAGGTCCATAGTCTCTGCCTGCCCTGTGGGAAACAGGCGTGATAGTATGTATGTATGTGTTTCCTAAGTCGCCTTCTACGACATCCACGGGAAGACTTGGAGTGGTCCTATTCTGCTCTGCCGGGAACCAGTTTATGGAGATTTTACATAAACTTATCAATAAAAACTAATCAATTGAAGGGGACGAAACAGTGATATGGTCTTCCTCAGACCAAGTATATAGATCTGTGAAGTCTTCTCTAGTTTTACTTAGCTCTTTGACTACATATTTTCTTTTAATTAAGTTTCACAAATGAATTTCAATTTTCACCTAACAACCGCTGATTTCAGACACTAATTATAAGCTTATTATTTTAGTATTTTTGGGTTCCGTACCTCAATAGGAAGAAACGGAACCCTTATAGGATCACTTTGTTGTTCGTCTGTCTGTCTGTGAAGACCCTTTTTTCTCAGGAACGCTTGAGGTATCAAGCTGAAATTTATACCAAATACTCAAATCTACTGCCCCTTGGAGCTGTGAAAAAATAAAACTTCTAAGCCAACGCAATCAAAAGTTACAGCCGTTTATGCGGCAAATCGACACTCGTAAGGGAATCAAAACCTACAGGGTACTTCCCGTGAACTCAGAATCTTGAAATTTGGTACAAAGCAACGTCTTATAGCACAGATAAAGGCAAAATTGCTAAAAGCATAAATTTTTAGTTACATCATAAAATAAAAATATTTTTAATCATTTTAAACTTACTTATATACCTACAGGTTTGTACGGAACCCTCGGTGCACGAGTCCAACTCGCACTTGACAGGTTTTTTTAATGAGAGTAGACATAAAGTTCAACGACCTAACCTGTGTAAGTCTGGGAGAAAAGAAAATATTACATTGAAAGTACCAGCTCCTTTAAATTAAATATTTCTAGAATAATGTAATGAGCAGACCCTTTATTAAAGGTAACTTATATGATCATCAGGTACTTCTGATCTCTACTGCAGGAGCACGACCCTCTCTACCACCTAATACTTAGCCAGAGTAGACTAGACGAAACTTATTTATTTATTTACACTTTATTGTCATCTTCCGAGCGTATTCCCGGTGGCGTCGTCAGCGGTTACGCTTCAGAGCCCGGGGTCCGCTACCTAACCTAGGTGATTTGACGAGCTTACTGGTTTTTACACAGAGCGACTGCCGTCTGACCTCCGCAACCCAAAGGTTAGACCAGAACCAATCCTAGGATAGGTGCAAACGCTAGATGGCGTTCGGGACCAACGGCTTTACGTGCCTTCCGAAGCACGGAATCATCTTTGTTTTCGGATAATCAGGTGGTATTACACTTTATTGTACACACATACAAATGTAATAGTACAACAGGCGGACTTAATGCTAACAGCATTCTCTAACAGTCAAACCTTTGGGTTGATTGGGAGAGTTTATGTGGGTGTAACACATAATAAAAAATAACAATAAAAAACTAAATAAAATTTCAAACTTAAAAATAAAATAAAAAGAAGCATACTAAATATAAATATTATAATAATACATATACCTACATATTAAATAACTTGAAACTTGGCAGTTTTCAACTTCTTCTCTTAACATCATCATTTCAGCCGCATAACGTCCACTGCTGGACATAGGCCTCTCCCATGGCCTGCGTCCAGCGCTTTCCAGCGACCTTAGTCAGATCGTCTGGCCACCTTGTGGGTGGGTGTCCAACGCTTCGCTTGCCAGTACGTAGTCGCCATTCGAGAATCTTTCTGCCCCATCGGCCATCGGCATCTTCTCTTATAGAGCTGCCTAAATGCATCTGAAACGTAGCACAATGAATTTCATCTAGAGACATTTTTAGCGACTGCCACCTTTTTTGAAGTCGTATACAACGTGGAAGGGATATACCCGTAATAAATCGAACCACGGTCTATACTAGATTGTTATAGTACAATCAAATTAAAATAACAAACGAAAACCAAAAATAAATTTTGGCATTTCCATACAAAAGTGTGCTGCCGCCCGAGTGATTTGTATGGGAATGTCGAAATTTTTTATTTTATTTTGACTGTTATTTTAATTTTTTATAGACTTTTAGTGATCTAGTATAGCCCGTGGTTCGAATTATTACGAGCATGTCCCTTTCACGTTGTATAAAAATTATATTATCCAAATTAAATATTTGAAATTGATTATTCTTTTACACTTGGACCACGCACCTACTCTGTGATGAGCTTGAAAGCTCAATATCGCCAAGGGCTTTGTCCCGATACCTATTGGAGCTGTACTCGCCAATTAATCAGTCAGTCAATCAGTCAAACAATCGGCCAATTCGTCTTTCTCTTGTTTCTGTGCTTCACGTTCAATAGAATTGATAGCACTTCATTTAATTTTGTAGGGATTTAATCAAATTCTTCCATTCTGGAAGAAAATGCTGCTTTCACTTTCCGCGCAGATCATAAGAGCCGATGGAGGAATGGGTGAAAGCTTGAAACATGTTAATAGCAACCAATCAATATTTTGAGTCCTATTTTCACCTTCTCGCCAAAAGTGGCCTTTGAGTCTTACAATCTTGAGCTCTGTCTGCTTAGAGCCATAAAACCCCAAAATGCTCTTTTTGAAGACGTGATAGTGTGTGCGTGATGGCGTGAGTGTGTGCGTGTGTGTTGTCTCTCTGTGCTTGTCTTTTATCAATCAGCCATTTTTATTTGTATTCGTATTTAAAGGACTTGTGCCAGTTGTAATTGCACACGAAGAAGTTGCGAACATCATTAAAGAGCTCTTCTGATTTTAACGTGTTCCCAGCAGGTGCTTCAGAACCCAGGATTCAGGGTCACATGAAATGAGCAATATCAGTCAAAGGGTTGCCGAGTTATGGATTCCCGAGTTAACAGTTCGGGGCAAACTAAGTACTGTTTTTTTAATATATTTTAAGATTACCTACTTTTAAGTTTTAGATATAGTTCAGTTTTATATTAAGAAATTTGATAGATTAAAAAAAAACTACTCGTTTATTAAAACTTTATTTACCAAAACAAAATGGTATAAAAGGCGGACTTACTGCTAAAAGCATTCTCTACCAGTCAACATTTGTTCAATTTACTGAAAAAGGATTAATAATTTTAAATATTAAAAAGCAAAATATAAAAATACAAAACATTTGATAAGTTATTGCATTAAACCATTATTAGACCGGTTAATATTGCAACGATTTGGTTAAACATTCATTTAAAAATTAATTGGGCAATGTTCACAATGTTATTGGACAATATGCTCATTTATTAAATTTATATAAAATTCGTGAAATAAAATTTTTATATAAAATTATTTGTACGCAAACATTACATTTGGATAATGGACGGTTCTGCCAAATTATCACATTCAATCTGATATTACACGTCATATACTATAATATAATATATATTATATTATCACATTCAATCTGATATTATATGACGTATAACTGAAATAGAACTCGAAACTGGCTTTTGGATCCAAGAAGGTCGCTTACACATTTTTAGTTTAGTTTTTTACCCATTTTCTCAACTGGCCATGATATTTAGCCAACATCAACAGCTACACGAAAAACCAGTAATAAATAAAGCTTTCAATTGCTCTCTTTAAAGCGGTACCCTAAATCAATTGACCCGGAGAAAAACCCAATATTACAGGGGATAACCTTAATCTCTTTTATTGAAGTCTTGACAGCCACTTCATTTGCGAGACCGTTGTAATATTAACACTTCCACTGCTGAAGACGCACCGTAGCTCTGATATATTTATTAGACTCGTTCTTAGGGGTTCGTTACAAAATTGCTAAAAAGGAACCCTTATGGACCCTTATACCCTAAACAGAATCAAACTTTTCCATAAAAACGTGGTCTAGTTTTTATTTAGAAACGATATGTTAGATTTCGGCAAAATTTTGTAATTACAAAAAAATTGCATATATCTAAACATGTGTTTTTGTATGCAGGGTCTAACAAAATATACTGAAACTATTTTAAGGGTGGATTCAGTCCATGATACTGAACAACTTTCCCCAAGGAACATATACCGAAATATGAAAAATAATTTTTGACCTCCCATACAAGTTGACCAATCAGCTGATCGGAGTTTGTAGGGAAAGCCAAAAATTATTTTTTATATTTCGACATATGTTCCTTTAGGAAAATTGTTCAGTATCATGGACTGAATCCACCCTTAAAATAGTTTTAAAAATGCCTTCAACTAAAACTGATTCCACTTGAATACATCCGGTTGATCCAAGATATGTACCAGGGAGCGAGTACACGAGTTAGATCCACAGCAGGTATAACGGACAGGTTCGAGGTAGGTGTTGGATTACACCAGGGTTCTGCGCTAAGTCCATACCTGTTTGGTGCATGTTGTTCGCAGACGACGTCGCTTATTGAAGAGGAAGGAGGAAGAATCCAAATCAAACTTAACGAATGGCAAAAGGCGCTGGAAGAGGCCGGATTAAAAATCAGTCGATCGAAGACGGAATATATGTTTTGCGATTTTGGGGGAACTTCCAGCGCTACTACTGTAAAGATCTGTGACACCTCGCTGTCAGTTTGTACGGATTTCAAGTACCTCGGATCAGTCTTACAGAGCAACGGAGACGTGGATCGAGATTTCACCAAAAAGATTAATACTGGATGGCTTAAGTGGAAACAAGTTACTGGAACAACTTGCGATAAGCGGCTCCCATTGAAACTAAAGGGAAAGATATATAAGACAGTAATAAGACCTGCTTTGCTGTATGGAGGGGAATGTTGGGCAACGAAGAAGAAAGAAGAACATAAGTTACATGTAGCAGAAATGCGGATGCTTAGGTGGATGTGTGGGGTGACGAAGATGGATTAGATCAGGAATGGATATATAAGAGGGAGTTTAAAGGTGGCACCAATTGTAGAGAACTTAAAAAGCCACCGTTTGACGGTCATATCAAGAAACGGGATGCCGAACATCTGGCTAACAAAATGGTTAACTTGAAGGTGGAAGGCCACAGTGATAGAGGTCGACCTAGAAAGACGTGGGGGGAATGTGTTAAGCGGGACATGATGGACAGGGGGGTTAGTACAGATATAATAAATGATAGAAAATGATGGAGAGAGTTGACATTCAGAGCCGACCCCAAATAGGGAGAAGGCGAGAAAGATGATGATGTTGTTCGTTTGGGAAAGTTGTTCAGTATGTTTTGTTAGACGTTATATACTTACTAAAATATTCTAGGTATTGTATACCCAGAATATTTTCCAATCGATAAATATACTTATGAAGATAAACAAACACCCAAGATAGCTTTTAAACTTTTACGGTTGTCAACATTAGTATGACTAGCATAAACATTAGTAGAAATAGCGAAGACTCGAAAATTATAATCACGGTAAACATCTCGATTGTATGTTTGTATGAAATAATTCATACAAACAGCCAAGTCTCAAAAAAATTTAAAAACGGCAATTTCTTAATTTAATTTTTATTTTATTTTATTTCTCAACTTGGACTGACTGGGCATCGAACCCAGAACCTCCGGAGTGGCGGTCTATCGCGTTAAGGTGAAGATGTAGGCAAATGGCCTTGAAGTGTGAAATAAATTGTTAACTCGTAAATATGGTGATAATTTCCATATTGCTCTTTGTCATGCACTAGATAACCCTTTAAATTATTTTATGAACTGCCGTTGAAACTATTATTGGTGATCTATCTAGCTTTAAAACCTGCCGTGGTCACTTTTGGCGGAGGCAAGTTTTAAAGCTAGACGGACTAATATAAATACTTTCAACGGTGGTTCATAAAATAATTTAAAGGACTATCTAGTGCATGACGAAGAGTAATATGGAAATTATCTCCATATTTACGAGTTAACAATTTATTTCAAATGAGGGCGCCACTTTAAGGCCATTTGCCTATACCTCCACCTTAATGTTACGCCGCTGTCGGCGGAGCGACAAACTCTTCTTCGTCTAAACGCATTCCCGGTTGCATCCTCAGCTGTGCTGCTTAGGAGCCTGGGGTGCGCTATCCCGCTTTTTCTTCTCCAAATATGATGTGCAATGGTCACCCAAGGATGCCAAAGACCTTGTAAAATGGAGAAGAAATAGCCGGAACTCTTTCAATGATTAGGCTATAGTTTTACAACCGGCCGCCTGCCTGACGTCAACCCTCTTTGGGAATGTATTTGTGCGAAAAATTTTACAACCGGCTGCCGCCCGACGTTAACCCTCCTTGGGAATGCAATTGTAGCAAGAGATGTTTGTGCTTACAGTACAATACAATACCCCTTATTGCACAAAAGTAAAAAACAGAACATAATTATCTTAAAAATTAGGAAATGCGCAAAAGGCGCAAATGCTTAGTCCTTTAGTCGCCTCTTACGACATCCACAGGAAGAGATGGAGTGGTCCTATTCTAACCCGGAACCACACGGGTAAATCGGCAGAGCGACAAACATCTGCTCGAAATGTCTTAGCGACGAAATGCCTATTAAAATCTCAAAACCCCGTGGATACTTTATAAGCCTTGCGGTTGCCGAAGGGGGTGGTTGGTGGCGGAAATTTTACTCATTGAGAAATACCTCATCGTCAATTTACGAACTCGCTGCGAGAAAGAACCTTGGAAACATACAGGTGCTAATTCGTTTTTTTTTACCTATTTATTTATTTATTAAATCTTTATTGACCACAATGGTACAAAAGGTGAATTTAATGCTAATACATCATTGTTTACTGTTTGCTTTGGAGATCAGGGTGCTTTTACGGGCCTTTTTATTCTCCAAAGATACTTAAGATACGTAAGATACTGAAGATACCTACTTAAGATACTTCTTCTTGTCGAGTCGAAATGGTTTTATTATGGTATATGTATTATGGTAGCATCAATTTCAAATCATCTTTGACCAGTATATTTTGGCTACGGCAATACTTCTGTCGTTGGCTTCATTAAGGTAATCGTAGTCATAAGTAGTAGTAAGATACATAGATAACTAATATACTTAAGAAACTTCAGATACTTGAGATACTAAAGATACTTAAGATGCTAAAGACAAATAAGATACTCTAATATAAATAAGAATCTTCAGATACTTAAATATACTTAAGACGCTAAAAACAACCCCCCGGGGTATATTAGGTCAAGTGTCCAAACGTCCAATAGTCAAAATGTCAACATCAAAATGTGAAAAGGCCACGACGTTTAATAGTCAAATTGTCCAATTGCCAAAACCAGTAACTGTCTAAATGGTACATGGTCATAATGTGCAGTTAACAAAACGCCCAAGTGGAAAGAAGTTCAGTGGTCATGTTGTCCAATATTGTCAAATTGCCAAATTGCCAAAACGACTAATGAGCGTTTTTCCAAGAAACAAATACCCAAAGATGTCAGTACTGATTTTACGGTATACGGGCTCTTTCCGTGGCACATAAGACAAGAATGCCTAAGACCATGCAAAGTGACGAAGAATTAGCCGGAACGGAAAAGAGAAATTCGCTCCTTTCGATTCGCTTCTGTCAGTGCATGACTCCCACCCTTGTGTTTTCAATCGGAATCCATCGAATCAGGCTGAAATTCAATTTGCGCTGCATTTAGCGCCGGCTCATATAATTGAGTCAGTCTTACTTTTAAACGCCTCGTTTTAATATAAAAATAGCTATTTTCAGTAACTTAAGCATCAGGTCTGTTATAGTCTCCACCAGAGCCATATATTAGCCAGAGCAGCCAGACGATTTGGCCTACACTCTCCATGCTGGGTCTCCATCTTATTTCATTATTTAATTTAAGCTTTCATTTAGCTTTCCTTGTTCGTTGTTGTTTGGGTCAAATCTTTCACTTTCATCTTGTGCTAATAAGCACAAACTATTTGTCTTGACAAGAACTTAGGCCTCACAATACAAGCTTGTACAAAAAAACTTACTCAGGTTTAGTTTATAGTTTTTACTTAAATTGTATTTTTTTTCTCTTAAAAAATGCTTTCTCGTTAGCACAGAAAACAGTAAGAGAACGGAACATACAGAACGGAATCTCCTAAGGTACTCGCAATATGCGTCCCCGTTCCCCGTCCCCGCACCTCTCCCCGTTCTTGTGCCGTGCAGTGTGTGTTCGCCTGCTCTCGCCCTGAGACAAGGCGAGAACGGGGGAGAGGTGCGGGGATGGGGATGGGGACGCATGTTGCGCGTACCTTAGGAGATTCCATTATGTATGTTACTCTTACTGTCTTCTGAATCGGTAGCCTAGCCTGCTTTATCTAAGTTGACAAAAAAATATAGATAGATAATTAAACTTCTTTATTGCACCAACTTTATGAACAGCCTTCTTTAGGAGGACGCTTCCCGGCCCGTCTATCGTCAATGCGAGCATGGTTGAGAAAAGCTTGTTGTTTCATCCAGCGCAAAGCAATTTCATGCAGCAGCGAGTGAGAACGCGATAACATTATACGAAAAATACGGGTACGGAAATTTCACAAAACTTGTTCCAGGTAAATACGTGTTTTTCAGTAAGCCTTAAAAGTTTGTGAAATGAATGTTTTTCATTTAGCATCTTGATTACATTTGCGAGGTTTATATCAAAATATTTTCTTTAATTTTTAATTTATGAGTACTTTATGAACGGTCGAAGTTTAGGTAAAATTTGAGCAAAAATGCAGATTTTTGGAGGCATATACTGAATTTTTTTCTCCAAATATTGATTTTTGATTTCAATAGAAACCTAGAAATAGCGCACAAAATACCTATTAGTTCGAAAGTTTTAAAGAAATATCTGCTACAAAGCTATAATCACTTACGAGCGTTTGTATGAAAAGTAAGAAGGGAAGGGGCGCCTTAAAGTAAACTTAAAACATAAGTAGGTACATAGGCGAGCTTAACGCTAAAGCGATTTATTTCAGCCAAGTTTTGGGTACACAGAAATTTGATTTAATGTCGGGGGTTACTAAAAAAAGCTAGTCAAGTTTTATTTTTATTTCAACTAAGGTCTAGTCACGAATTCGCCGCAAAATGTCCGGAAATAATTGACTTAATGGAAGCTGCCTAAGTGTGAACTTGGGCATTTTTTATGATAATCCAGAACGACCCGAGTTAAATAAAAACTTTGTAACTTTTCGGCTTCTTCTGTCGTAAATTAAGAAGTTACAGTTTATGGATATATAAAACTAGAGGTTACCACATGTCGCTTGCTAGCTCTGATACGCCTAGCACTTTCGACAGTTAAAAAGCGAAATCTTAGTAAATATAATTTAAAAATACATTACACCCATTTAATTTTTCTTTCTTTTAGGGTTCCGTACCCAAAGGCTGCAAACGGGACCCTATTACTGTGACTCCGCTGTCTGTCCGTCTGTCCGTATGTCCGTCTGTCCGTCTGTCCGTCTGTCCGTCTGTCCGTCTGTCCGTCTGCCCGTCTGTCCGTCTGTCCGTCTGTCCGTCTGTCCGTCTGTCCGTCTGTCTGTCCGTCTGTCTGTCTGTCCGTCGGTCACAGGGCTCTATCTCTTGAACCGTAATAGCTAGACACGTAAAATTTTCACCGAATATGTATTATTATGGCGGATATAACAACAAATACTAAAAATAAAAAATAGTTAAAAATTAAAGGGGGTCGTCATACAAGAAACGTGTTTTTAGGGTTCCGTACCTCAAAAGGAAAAAACGGAACCCTTATAGGATCACTTTGTTGTCCGTCTGTCCGTCCGTCCGTCCGTCTGTCAAGACCCTTTTTCTCAGGAACGCGTGGAGGTATGAAGCTGAAATTTATATCAATTACTCAGGTCTACTGTCCCTTGAAGCTGTGAAAAAATCAAACTTCTAAGCCAACGCAATCAAAAGATACAGCCGTTTATGCCGCAAATTTTCGACACTTGCAAGGGAATCAAAACCTACAGGGTGCTTCCCGTGAACTCAGAATCTTGAAATTTGGTACGAAGCAACGTCTTATAGCATAGATAAAGGAAAAATTACGAAAACCATAAATTTTTAGTTACATCACATAATATATATTTTTTTAATAATTTTAAACTTACTACCCATTTCCTCATAAACGCGTAGAGGTATTAAATTGAAATTCATACCAAATACTAAACCTTGCAGGTTTGTACGGAACCCTCGGTGCGCGAGTCCGACTCGCACTTGGCCGGTTTATTTTTTCAGAGTTTTTAACTTGATCTTCATAATGGCATTAACTAGATACTTGAAATTTTCACCAATTATGTATTACTATGACCACAATAACAACAAATACTAAAAATAAAATAAAGTTAAAAATTAAAGAGGGTCGTCATACAAGAAACGTGTTTCTTCAGCGTTTTAAAACATTGTACGGTGGTACGGAACCCTTCATGTACGAGTCCGACTCGCACTTGCCCGTTTATTTTCTTTAAATTTGTCTCATATGGGAATTTTTCTATATTGGCGGGCTTATTATGTCAACCAAAAAATCCATAAATAGTCGTATGGAAATTATACTATTCAGCAGTAGTTCAATAATTTTGGAGACCTAAAATTGTCAGCAAGACAAAAATCGGTGTTAAAAAGCGATCAACACCGACTCAAGCGATTAAAACATGTGACCAAATAGAAATGTACGAGTACTTAGAAGGAGGCTTTTTGGAACTTTTTGGAGGCTATTTCTAAAATGAATGAAATGAAATTCTTCTAAGTCTAAGCGCATTCCCGGTTACATCCTCAGCTGTGCTGCTTCAGAGCCCGGGGTGCGCTTTCCCGCTTTCTTCTCCAAATATAATATGCATGTCAATGGTCACCCAAGGATGCCAAACACCTTGTAAAATGGAGAAGAAATAGCTGAACACTTTCAATGATTTGGCTATAGTTTTACAACCGGCCGCCTGCCTGACTTCAACCCTCTTTGGGAATTTATTTATGAGAAAAGTTTTAGAACCGGCCACCACCCGAAGTTAACCCTCCTTGGAAATGCAATAGTAGTAGCACGAGATGTTTGTGCTTAGTCCTTTAGTCGCCTCTTACGACATCCACAGGAAGGGATGTTATGATATCAAGGTTAGTTTCTATAGTGTGCTATTTCCCAATTCTCCTAATGTTCATAGTTTCAGTGATTTTCTCGTATTGTCAGACTCACGTTTAGGTTATTAGGTTACATTGGAGGCACTCTTTTGAATTAGATTCACGGTTTCACAAAATAACACTACTTATTTAATTGCCTTCTATGCCAGTAGGGACTGGTCAGCTCGGCTCCGTTTTTTAAGACTACTCGGTGTAACTTATTTCTGTAAATTGGATTCAAGCTTTCACTCTCAATATATTTTGAACGGCTGAACCGATTATCACATAGCTTAGAACCATCTAGACAGACAAGGCTTTTGATTTAAAAAAAGCGGCCATGTGCGAGTCTGACTCGCCCATGAAGGGTTCCGTAGCAGCAAGTAACATAATATAAAAGTTTTTGTAGTTCGTTGTAACTTTGATCGATGTTTTAATAATAGTATATATTTTTTTATTATTTTAAGTTATTGATAGTTAATTGCGGTTTACGATTTATGGCGTATTAAAAAAAAACTCACCGACAAGAGCCACTAAGCTCTTAAATAAGAAGAAGAAAAAAAAACTACTTGCTAGATCTCTATCAAACCAATTTTCGGTGGAAGTTTGAAGAAATTTATCATTCTCTTATTTTAGAAGTTACAAGGGGAGGGGGGGGGAAATTTTATGTATTTATTTTATTTATTAAATCTTTATTGAACACAAAGTTACAAAAGGTAGACTAAACACACATTTTGCTACTTTGGAACTGTCTCTCGCGCAAACTATTCAGTTTAGAAAAAAATTATATAAAAAACCTCAATATCATTTTTGAAGACCTATCTATATACCCCACACGTATGGGTTTACTGAAAAAAAAATTGAGTCTTAGTTCTAAGTATCGGGAAACCCCAAAATCTATTGTTTTTTTTTCTGTGAAAATCTTAATGCGGTTCACAGAATACATCTACTTACCTAGTTTCAACAGTATAGTTCTTATAGTTTCAGAAAAAAGTGGCTGTGACATTCGGACGGACAGACAGACAGACATACATGACGAATCCATAAGGGTTCCGGTTTTTGCCATTTGGCTACGGAACCCTAAAAACCGCATCGAAATCGGTCTATTCGTTGTATCTTACGTTAGTTTCATCTCAATGTAGTTTTAACCAAACTACGTATATCAATACTTATACATCTTGTTATGTTATTCTTGGGCTGAGGTACCATCTAAGAGGTTTTGAGTTATTTCATTAACACGATTTATACAAAGTGGAAGGGACATATCCGTAATAAACTAAACCACGGGCTATACGTCACTAAAGTATAATGAAATAAAAATAAGAGTCAAAAAACCAAAAAAAAATTCACATTCCCATACAAATCGCCCCGGCGGCCGCCCACTTTTGTATGGAAATGCCGAAATTTTTATTTGTTCTTTGGCTTTTATTTTAATTTCATTATACTAGTATAGACCGTGGTTTGATTTATTACGGATATGTCCCTTCCACGTTGTATAATACTGCGTAGTAGTCAAACTATATTGTTTCAAAGCCGCACATAATGACTATACTCCGTCATCTGCCTCCTCTATGTTATTTTCCGAGAATAGAACAAAGCAAATATTTAACGAGACGTATCAAATATTCGTCTCATTACTCCGAAGTTCATTCGGCTTCAGTTTAGAAGTCGTTATTTAGAAATCTCATAAACAACTTCCTTCTTTATGGTGTCTGGTATGTTGGAAATGTTTTGTTCATAACTGTAAATTAATAAAGATATAGACACATTAGACATGACAGACAGGGCAGAATTAAATTAATTGGAAATTATACAGGCTGACTTTTTATTTATTTATTTATTTAAACTTTATTGCACATAAAAAAAGTGTACAAATGGCGGACTTAACGCCTTATGGCGTTCTCTGCCAGTCAACCATTGGACCAAGTAGAGAAATAATGTGGGTGGTGCGACAGAGTGTGTAAACAAAATTTAAAAGTATTTATAAATACCTACAAGAATAAATCAAGAATATACATAAATATAAATTTGAAACATCCACCTGCATAACTTTTGGAGCAAGTTCAGTCCATTATACTGAACTACTTTCTATAAAAAAAGTTATGAAAAATCGATAAATTTTTTTCGTCCTACCATACAAATCAGCGCTCAGCCAAACGGATTTTGTATAGGAGGACGTAAACGGACGAAAGTAGTTCATTATCATGGACTGAACTTGCTTCAAAAAATATGCAGGTAGATAAAAAGTCATCCTGTATAAAGTCTAACAAAATATACTAAAACTATGTTAAAGGTGAATTCAGTCCATGCATGATACTGAACAACTATCCCCTCGAAGGAACATACTCGTTTATCGAAAAATTAAAAATAATATCTAAATTAAAAATATGTGATGAAAAATTTCGCCACGAGGTAGATTCAAACTCACGCCCCTCACATAAAAATTTTTCAACACATTTTTTTAAGGTGAAGATATAGGCAAATGGCCTTGAAGTGTGAAATAAATTGTTAACTCGTAAACATGGTGATAATTTCCATATTGCTCTACGTCATGCACTAGATAGCCCTTATGAACTGCCGTTGAAACTATTATTGGTGATACGTCTAGCTTTAAAACTTGCCGTGGCCACTTTTGGCGGAGGCAAGTTTTAAAGCTAGACAGACTAATGTAAATACTTTCAACGGTGGTTCATAAAATAATTTAAAGGGCTATCTAGTGCATGACGAAGAGCAATATGGAAATTATCTCCATATTTACGAGTTAACAATTTATTTCAAATGAGGGCGCCACTTCAAGGTCATTTGCCTATACCTTTACCTTAATTAAGGTATTTTTTTAGAGTTTTTCTGATTTATTTCAAGGATTACAAAAATATATACGACTGAATTAAAATAAACCGGCCAAGTGCGCGTTAAACTCGCGTGTAGAGGGTTCCATACAATTAATAGAATTCTTATAGGTTTTCCTGTAATCCACAAGCAATGAACTACATTTTGTATTTTTTTCAAATTTTAGGCTCATTTGTTTCGGAGATCAGGGGGACAATGGTCAATTTTCGTCTTCTTTTATGAATAAAATCAAAACTATTTATTTTACAATAATAACAAAAATATATTTGAGATCCTCATAACGAGCCCTTTCATTTGATATATGACAGTAAGTTTTGCTAAACTTTTTTTTAAATTTTCTAATTTGTCCCCTGAAAATGACCCTTATTTTATAAAAATATTTATTTACTTTGCACATCTGTGTTTGGGTCATAGGCTTACACCATCTTACTAAATTTCACCTGATTCGGTCCGGTAGATTCGGAGAAAATTGGCTGTGACAGACGGACGGACAGACAGACGCACGAGTGATCCTATAAGGGTTCCGTTTTTTCATTTTTTGTACGGAACCCTAAAAACAGAGAAAACCAACTAAAACTATTTAATTAAAACTACTTATAAATAAAAAAGACCTGGCAAATCGCTGCCCCGTGGTATTGTGCCCAGAAGGCTGGCAGCATTGCCACGTTGTATGGCAATGCTAATCTTTTGAGCTAGATAGAGGCCAGCCCTCTGGTCATGTTTAACTTCTGTCAATTTTCGGGCGACAGTATTAAATTATGTGTGCTGATGGTCCCCACGGCCTCAAAGTTTCAACCCTAAACGGCTCAAATAAGTAATTATTGCCGAGGCGATATTATATTTGCGCCGTTTGAGATTTTCTGCAGCAGCTGCGGCTGTCCCTGCTTTAGAACCTGTGACTGAGAGATGAGACAGCCAGCCACATCAGAGTGTCGACACAGGTAGCGTCCCACACAAGGGACCGTCCCAACCTCCAAGGCACAAGAGTCATTCCATCCGGTCTCTTGCCGTCATCCCTAACCAGGCCGCTAGGTTCTAAAACAGCTGGCATTTAGGTATTGTTCCAAACATTGTCATGCTGTATTATATAATTCAATAAAAATTAAGTTTTGGTTTTCCATACAAACTCGGATCAGCTGATCGGTTAACTACATTTTTAATTTATTTATTATGTCAATATTTCAATTATTTACATATGTCCATTGTATTGTTATTTTAATTAACTTATATGTCAATGTACATTTTGACGACCTCCGACTCTTAGCGGTTTTAACACGCAATTCCGCCACTCCGGAGTTTCTGGGCTCGACCCCCGGTCTGAGCAAGTAGGAAAATGGTCCCCTTCAAAATGCTATCTATATAAGTATGCATTTATTATAAAATGTAGTATCGTTGAGTAAGTATCCCATAATACACGTTTCAACCGACTTTGAAGCAAGCTCATTGGGTGTGACATGTACCTAAACAACGTGGAAGGGACATACCCATAATAAATCGAACCACGGGCTATACTAGATCATTATAGTAAATATAATGAAATTAAAATAACAGCCAAAAAACTTAAAAAAATAGTCATTTCCATACAAAAGTGTGCAGCCGCCCCGACGATTTGTATGGAAATGTCGATTTTTTTTTGTTTTTTGACTGTTATTTTAATTTCATTATACTTGAGTGATCTAATATAGCCCGTGGTTCTATTTATTACGGGTATATCCCTTCCACATTATATAAGTATACTAGCTGTGCCCGCGACTTCGTTCGCGTGGTTGTCGGAATGTTATATAGCCTTAAGCCTTCCTCTATAAATGGACTACCCAACAAAAAAAGAATTTTTCAAATCGGACCATTAGTTCCTGAGATTAGCGCGTTTAAACAAACAAACAAACTCTTCCGCTTTATAATATTAGTATAGATATAGATAGGTAAATATTTATTTATTCGTATGTATATGAGACAAGTCATTTGTTTCTGAATAAGTAGATAAGATACCTACCCTTAAGACCTAGTATTTCTTTACCCTTCACCTTTCGAATTAAAATGAAAGGATTGTTAAACAATTTAACTTAGGCACATACCCTGACAGGTTAAGGGATAAATTAATATAATACCACGGACTAAATCTACCAATAAGCGCATTTAAATAATCTTCGTGTATAAGTAATAACAGCACCAGAAATATATTATATCCACTCGACTTTCCTAATCCCCATTCTCCCCGATATCATTACCCTCGTCTTATAAATATAAGTGATATAGTGTCCATTGCTACTCAACATAATATTTATTTCCCAATATCCAACCCATGACTCATTGCCATTGCATTCAGACTTTTCCTCAAGGCGAGCGAAAGAGATGAAGATATCTCCCTAACGTGTTCATCGCTGAAAATGTACACCTTTTCAGCGAACCCAAAGTCATTTCAGTTTGCTACTAGCCCCGTCGGCAAGCGGACTGCTCGCTCGCGATTTGAAAACAAAACACGTGCGTTCGAAATTTGAAATTTCGATGAATAGCAAAATTAAAAAATTGTGTTAACTTATTAAATTCAGTGCGGCAAGAGAAGTGGTTTGTGTAGTTTTTAAAAGTTTTTGGACGATTGTGTGACGTTGTTAGTTGCCAGATTATTAAGATGAAAATAACCTGGGCATATTTTGGTCGGGGACGCTAACTATATATGTTGTTAGCCCACTAGGCGACCGACACTCCGTGGATTAATTAGGAACTGATTTCAATGTGAGTACATATTATTTAATTTATTAATATTAAATAAATCACTTGGATTTTGTGTCGGTGCATTTTTTTGCGACTCTTGTGTTTTCAATTAAAGAAAAACTGATTTAGTTGTGTAAGTAATGAAATTATTTGTAAAATCTGTCTTGTATATTGTTTTGCCATAAAAAGACTTGACTATATAAAATAGTTTTGAACACATTTCATTCGATATTTTCATTCCATACGTCTTGTATTAAAGTCAAGACATCAAATTTATCGCAACTTTTAAGATACATCAAAAAATTGGGAGCAGTTAAAAACTGTACAAACAGCAAAACAAAAATATTCCTAATTAATATTGTGCCGTCAAATTTACTTGAAATAAACTGGCAAGTGCAAGTCGGACCCGTACATGAAGGGTTCCGTACCTCCGTACAATGTTTTAAATCGCTGAAGAAACACGTTTCTTGTATGACGACCCCCTTTAATTTTTAGCTTTATCTTATTTAGTATTTTTTAATATAGTGGTTATAGTAATAAATAATCGATAAAAAATTAAGTATCTAGTTAATGCCATTATAAAGATCAAGTTAAAAACGCTGAAAAAAACACGTTTCATGTATGACGACCCCCTTTAATTTTTAACTTTTTTATTTTTAGTAGGTATTTGTTGTTATAGCGGCCACAGTAATACATAATCGGTGAAAATTTAAAGTGTCTAGCTTTTACGGTTCAAGAGATAGAGCCCTGTGACAGACGGACAGACAGACGGAAAGACAGCGGAGTCTCAGTAATAGGGTCCCGTTTTGGTATCTCTTTGGGTACGGAACCCTAAAAAATTATAGGTGCTAACAAGGTGCTTTTTAATTAGGTAAGTTTAAATATTTTAAGAGGTGATTCATCATTATGAAGAACTTTTTCCAATGAATATATTATGTATATCATACGTATCATATGTACCGACATTATATATTATGTATATATAAAACTAATGTCAGTATTTTGTAAATCATAACTCCATTTAAAATAATTATTAGTTTATCTTTTTATAAAACAACCTTGCTCAGGTCGTCTGACCACCTAGCAGGTGGGTGTCCTACGCTGCGCCTGCCGGTACGTGGCCGCCATTCGAGAACCTTTCTGCCCCATCGAAAAACGCTGGATGCAGGCCGCTTCCGATCGGTCGTTTTGGAAACCCTTGGGGGAGGCCTATGTCCAGCAGTGGACTTCCTGTGGCTGATATGATGATGATGATATAAAACAAGAAACTGACTGGCTGTCATATTGACTGATCGATCAACGCACAGCTGAAGCCTGAAATCGCTGGGTCTAGAAGCAAACATTTTGCACAAGCGTTCAATGACGTAGAGGGATTTTTGGAAATTTATCCCTAAGGATATAATAATAATATCCTAAGGAGTCAAAATGACGGTTGAAAGTTTGTATGAAACTTGGTCAATTTTGGAGTTATAAATGTAAAAAATTAACGGGCAAGTGAGAGTCGGACTCGTACATGAAGGGTTCCGTACCATTATTTCTACAGTGTCACTCACTAATACACGAGCAAAACAAACAATTGCAATCACACGGTTTTTATTATTTTGTAAAAAGTTTAATTATAAGTAATTAGTAAATTATGTAAAGTGAACTCTAAGTAGGGATGGGTTTACGCCCGGTAGCAAACGATTTTGGGCCATGTTTTATCCTTTTAAAAAAAGTTTTTTTTTTTAAATAGTTATAAATAACACATGTTTTTTTTTTATTTCGAATTTGTGGTAGTGAAACGCGCGTGCAAGACAATGGTGCCATTTTTCAAACGCGAAGTCTTTAATCGAACGTTTTTTTATAAGGAAAAATCATTCCTTTATGTGAATCCACATTTCAAAAATGGCACTTTTGGTTCTTCTTTAGGGTTCCGTACAAAAAATGAAAAAACGGAACCCTTATAGGATCACTCGTGCGCTGCAAACAATAATTCTCTAGAATCGTAAGTAATCCCGAAAAATCATTCCACGCGATATGTACCGCGGCGGGCGGGGCTTAAAATATAAACAGCGCGGCGCGACAGTTTGCCGTGACACTCGAGTCGTGCGGTTGCGTCGCAAGAAGTTTCCTTTGAGAATATTGCTGTGATTTTGCGATAATCGATTCATTAAAAATGCCGTCATGTGCCGTGAAGTGGTGTAGAAGCCATATACAGACATGAAAATTAGTTATTAAAAAAAAAATAACACGTAAACCCTTCCGGAACTGGGCTGTTTACTTGACTGAACGTCCCAATGGTTCGATTGTGGTTGACTGCCCCACCCGACCGACAACGACGTGTGACCTTGTCGCGACCAATCGCATGCATCTTTGTCTATGTGTGCGTTCGAGTGTTTCATTGTAATAACTGTTCGTAAATGGAATCAGAATCGAAGCGGTAAATGTAGAAGCGTTAGGTTTCTAGAGAATTATATTTCGAATCTACTAGACCGAATGAGTCGAAATTTGGTAGAATGTTGTAATCCTATGACCCAAACACATATGTGTAAAGTAAATAAATATTTTTATAAAATAAGGGCCTTTTTCGGGGGACAAATTAGGAAATTTAAAAAAAAAGTTTAGCAAACCTTACTGTGTCATATATCAAATGAAAGGGCTCGTTATGAGGATCTCAAATTTATTTTGTTATTATTGAAATTAAAAATTTGAAAAAAATACATAATATAGTTCATTGCTTGCAAATTACAGGAAATTACTATAAGAATTGAATCAATTGTACGGAACCCTCTCCACGCGAGTTTAATTCGCACTTGGCCGGTTTATTTTTAAATTCATTGAGACAGAGGGATCGAGTTTGCGTTGCATAATGAAATTTTGTACAACATTCTATCGCGCGTTTGGATGATATTATGGTTACTACGACACTGGGTGTTATAATGTTGGCAATAAGGTAACTTTTTCAGAAACTTTTATAGAGGATTTATAGCGTGGATGTAGATAATTAATTACATAAAATAAAGTTATGCTTTACAAAATACCGATATTAGTTTTATATTAAGGGGAAGATATAGGCAAATGGCCTTTGAGTGTGAAATAAATTGTTAACTCGTAAATATGGTGATAATTTCCATATTGCTCTTCGTCAT
This sequence comes from Acrobasis repandana, assembly GCA_963576875.1. Taxonomy (NCBI): domain Eukaryota; kingdom Metazoa; phylum Arthropoda; class Insecta; order Lepidoptera; family Pyralidae; genus Acrobasis; species Acrobasis repandana. The sequence goes on from OY756238.1 coordinate 11,719,595, forward strand.
GCACTAGATAGCCCTTTAAATTATTTTATGAAATGCCGTTGAAACTATTATTGGTGATCCGTCTAGCTTTAAAACTTGCCGTGGCCACTTTTGGCGGAGGCAAGTTTTAAAGCTAGACGGACTAATGTAAATACTTTCAACGGTGGTTCATAAAATAATTGAAAGGGCTATCTAGTGCATGACGAAGAGGAATATGGAAATTTTCTCCATATTTACGAGTTAACAATTTATTTCAAATGAGGGCGCCACTTCAAGGCCATTTGCCTATATCTTCACCTTAATGATGTTTCCTGCTTGTTTTTACAAGACACATCTGTTAGCACGGATTAGCATTTTCCAATGCTGCTAGCCTTTTCCGTAGCTCAGAATCGTCGTTTGCTAAAGCTAGAGAGAGCGACGAAACACCGCGGAATCGGCGAAGCTACCGCATTCAGTCTTACCCTTAATGCCAAACTATGTAAGTATACCAGGCTTCATACAAAAATCTTCAAACCCCTATTCGCCTTGTTTGCCAATTCCGTCTTAACTATTCCGAGATGTAAGATTTTAAACTCTTTCATACTCTACATGTACATTAAAACCTTGGCATATATTGCAGATCGTTATCAAATAATTTGGCACACGAATAGTTGAAACAGGGTCGATGTACTTCTCAATTGGAACCACTTTTATAAGCTGAAATCTTGGCGGGTTCCGTTTCCAAATACACTTAGGGTACAACCAGGACAGTTGCCCCAGGGGTAAAGTTGCCCCAGGTGTATAGTTGCTCTAAGGGTATAGTTGCTCCTATATAATAATAGTTTCGCAGATGAGTAGTATGCTAATTTATGATATTAACGAAGGATTCTCCATCCATTACTAAGTTTAACGTGTCTCATGTCTGCGATTGCATAGGAAGGCAAAATGCAATCACATTTTTTTCTGGAAAGATGCCCTGTTTCTCGGCTGGCATCTATTTACTGTGAGTGTAGTGTGTGACGGTACTTGGAGAATGAACAATATGACGGTGGATGAAGATCACACCGGGCAGGGGGAGGCGTAGGCGTCATCGCTGCTTCAGTCAAGCTGGGACCACGTTCGGTGAAACCCGAACGAAACGTCAGCAAAATAAGTAAAAAAAGGTACGTTTCGCGTTAATTCCCGTATGCATTAATTTAATAAGAAAGGAGGTTTGAAGAGGATGCATGCAGCATCGTTACATACTTATTTTTATTTTAGATTTCATGTACTTATGTGATGAATATGTATGTTAAAATAAATAAATAAAATAAATAAATATTGTAACATACCTACTCTTCAAAATCAAATTATTATCAAATCATATCTACCAACGCTTCGCTGCTTCTTCTACTTATATCAAGATATTGTTGTATATTATTAAAAATATAATAAAATATATTCGTCGGAAATATACAATAACATACAGAATTACAATTTTATTACTATATTCGACTTTTGTATCGAATAGCTCTGAATAATTTTATTACCTAACTCTATATTACTTTTTGGAAAATTATACCATATTGGAGCTACCTACCCATGCTTTAGAGAAATATTATACCAGATATAGTTTTCAAAACTAAAACCCGACTACGGGAAGATTCTTACTAAAGCTCAGCAGGGCAGGGAGAAACAATCATTTATTTCATCCTTTCTTTCGGATGGGACCATAAAATTGTATTTTGTATGGACAAGGACCCGTACTTTTGTTCTGTACAATTTGTATTTGATGGACAATAAAAATTAATAAATAATAATTGTTGAGGGTCGTGATCTCTATGGAACATCTTCTTGTGTACTATGTCCCGCCATCTAGTCCTGTGCTCAGCAGCTCGGACAGCGTCGCTGACTTTGGTCTCGAGTGTCAAGCGAATCTTGTCGGACCAACGCATGGGACTGCGTCCTCTGGATCTTTTTTCTTCTATTTTGCCTGTAAACAGGAGTTTCTCAATATTGTCTCTCCACGTTTCCTGGAAATATGTCCGAAGAACTCAAGTATTCTGCGTAGACATACTTATATTGTGGAGAGTCTGTTCTTTATTCCTAATTGTTTGAGGATAGATGCGTTTGTCCGTTTCCGTCCAACATAGTTCGGATAAGGCTGGTTTCACAGCTGCACCTTAGGTCCGTACGGATCGCCCGTACGGCTCCCGGAGCGGAGACATACGTGAGGCGCTAGAACATCGTTTCACAGTGACGCGGATCGTTCCGTACGGAACCCGCTCCGGGTAGATCCCGTACAACGCCGCCCGCTCAATCGTACTGAACACTCGTAGAGCATTGCGAACGCTTCCTGTACGGGTTGCCCGTATCATGGCTGAACCGTACGGATCTCCCGTACAGCTGTTGAAACCAGCCTTATTATCATCAAACGTTTTGACTGTGCTGGACGGAATCGAACATCTCGTAACATTTTGTGAAGAAAAAGTGTAACCAAGGAACTTCGTTTCCGACTGGCACCCTCAAACTTTTTCTGAAGGGTCATTCATTACCTTTTATTACATTCGTTGTTTCTCTACGTGATTGAATCAGAAATGTGTAGAGGATCAAAAGTCACTAACAATAGCTCAGTGGATTAGCTCGTTGAAGTGGCAGTGGGCGGGACACATAGCACGCGGAATCTATTGCCGATGGGGCAAAAAGGTTCTCGAATGACGACCACGTACTAGCAAGCGAAGCGTAGGACACCCATACAAGGTGACGATTCTATGGGATTTGTACGAAAATCACAACCGTGACGTCATAATTTTGTGGAGTCTTATAAATGATAAGTGACACTATTTTGTGACGTAAATCACAGAAGTAAGAGTACACAGAACGGAATCTCCTAAGGTACGCGCAATATGCGTCCCCGTTCCCCGTCCCCGCACCTCTCCCCCGTTCTTGTGCCGCCACGTGCCGCCGTGCAGTGTGTGTTCGCTCGCTCTCGCCCGTCGACAAGGCGAAAACGGGGGAGATGTGCGGGGACGGGGAACAGGGACGCATATTTCGCGGGACCTTGGGAGTTTCCGTTCTGTATACTCTTAGAGTGGTTTCGCACTACATCCGATCCGAATCCGAACCGAAACCGTGAGTAGTGCGAAACCGCTCTTGTGTGATGTGTGAGTGCGGTTTCGCACTACTTCACGGATTCGGTTCGGATTCGGATCGGACGTAGTGCGAAACCGCTGTTACTGTCTTCTGTGTTATTATTCTCTTGGCTGTACCAAATAATTGATTTTTGACCCTGTCATCTACTTAATTATAAACATTAAACTGATTCATAATTAAAGAGCGAACTTTTAAGGTACTTTTATGTCCAGTTTCAAAGTTTACTTAGTAAACGAACTTGAAGCTTAAATGTATCAGGAAATCCGAGACTTAAATTTTTAATATTAATAATATTTTAATTAGAGTGCGATAAACCGTGTTTGTGCAGAATTTGGAGTAAATTTTTAAAGAATATCAAGCTTTTTTAAGGGAGTGATTAAAATTTAGTTACTTTATATACCTACCAGCTTTGCCCGTGACTTCGGTTGTGCTCTTAAGAGCCCCTATGACCCTGATAGTACTTAGAGCGATCGTCTATATCAATATTAACGAAATAGAAATAAAAACAGCAAAGTTCAGGACTAACTCTATACATAATATGTTTCGAAAACACGATAGCTTAAAATTTTCTCGATGGAAAAAAAATACGAAGTTGCCTCTAAATCACCTCAGAATTATACTTTTTTGGATAAAAGTACTTATTGTTAGGAGACTAGCGCCATCTGCGTGTGATCTCCACAAACACGGGCAAGATTATCGATTTAGCGATATTTCGGCTGTGGGCGCCCCGCCGAGCGCGGATTGTATTTGCCCGGCCAGGAAATAATCTTTGTCTATGGGTCGCGTCAAGCGCTCGACCGACGCCATTGAATTACTGGTTCGCTGGCCCGTCGCGAGAAAGCCGATGGCATTTTTGTCCTTGGTATATTGCGAATATTTCGTGAAGAATTATCGCTAATTATTGTTTGTTTGTGTGTGCCCAATTTGTTTCAAACGGCGTGGAGCCGGGAATAGTTCGTAGTACATATAAAAACAGTGATATGTGTCAAATGTGAAACGCGTGCCATTACGTCATTATAAATTGTTGGTTTTTTGCCTATTGCCTGTGTGGAACGGAAGTATTTGTAAATTGACTATAAAAGGAACTAATTTTGGTGGCGTGGATGCCCATAAATGTATAAACAGTGATAAATGTTTGAATCGGAGCGAGGGACACCCCATGTTACGTTCCGCTGTTAGGTTATGTACTTAATATTGAAGTGTCAAGAAGAAGATGAAATTTGTTGTGCCGTGGTGAAGTGGTGCTATAAGTACGACGTATTCATTTGGGGCGACATACATGAGCTCATGGGTAGGGTCGCATAGGGACCCCATTTTCTTCACCACTGACTTGGGACCCGTGGTGGGATCAAAAGCCGTCGCCAGCCCCGAGGACTTCGGGCTCGACGCGAAAGCCAGGCGAGGCTGCCTGAAGACAATATAGATACTGTAAGTGTTATCATTGTATCTCATTTGTAATTAGTTTAATTACTTATAATTAGATTTAAGTTTAAGTTATCATTAGGTTAGGAGGTTTCCTGGACCTTATCTAGGGTGGTAGCAGACTGCGTAGGTTTGTTTGTGTGTTTGTTTGTTGCCGGTGGGATTGCCGGACTCGTACCAATAGCGTAGTTAATAACATTTTTGGTAGCAGAGCGTAGTTAGTAACAATACTAAAACGGAAAGTATTCAAGAAATACAATAAATTTGCCCTTGTAACTTAGGATAAAGTGGCCGTTTTTCGCAAATGTGCGTAGTAAAACTTAACTCACTTAAAACTGTAAACAGTTCATAAAAATACTTTGAAAGGTTATCTAGGGCTTGGTAGTAGCAAAATTTTAAATGTCTCCATTTTCTTTGAAATTATTTATTCTAAATGGGGGCAGCACTGGACACCGGGAAATTCAGGTAAGGCCTTAAAATGAAATGTCAATTTTTTAAATTAATTATTCTATGCTACATCTGCGATCAGCTGATCGGTGGATTAGAGATCATTAAGATAAAATAATCTTTATCTACTTTTATCTATCTAATCTTAGGATTTCTAAACTTTTTCAAAATTCGATTTACTTCTCTTTCTTCAATTCGAATATGTAAATTATGTGTATTTCTTCACAGCTTTTCCTTATGATAGACATGACACGTAAGTTTCTTTTTATTTAAATCATACATTCCTATTTATATAAATCAGAACACATAAAAACAAAAAAATAAAGTTAAAAAAAGGTAGAATTATTCCAGGAAGAATCTCTACTAGTCTTTAGTCAACGGTCTGTATACATTCAGCGCACTTATTCTTGCAAAATATTTGCTTCACCTGAGGCAATCGAAACTATTTCAATTAAGGACTAAGAATAGAATAGACTTCAAAGGACAAAGGAGAAAGAAGGTTTAACATAAATATTTGGGACCACTTGGGTTCACTTGGGACTTGGGACCAATCTATATTAATTTACCTGTAGCGACGTAAGATCATTGAAGCAAATTGATACTTTGATGTGTCTTTCGCCTTAGATCATATTATGACATAAGGGTTGGTCGCAAAATAGAATCTCGTCGAATTTTATTAACAAAATAAATTTGAAGCTGTAACTAGCTCTATATAAATCGATACATCATCTTTTAAACATAAATCCTATGACAAATATGCTGGCAACTGCTGTAAAGTATGGTTGCACACGTGTCGCGAATTGCCGATCGCTTTACCACACTTTGACCTGGAATTGTTGCTTGCTTGGCGAATTGGTTACCACACTCGTCCGTTAAGGCGACGTGGGTTCACAATTTACAATATATATTTTTTTGTATTATAATATATTAATATTTTTTTCTGTAGCCAAAACGGATAGATATTTAGATAATACATTATTTGGTATAATTTTCGTATAAAAAGGTGATTGTATAAAATAGTAAGACGTATTATAAAGGCAAATTTAGGCAAATTTAGAGGTATGTTTGTGATTTTTTTCTATCAAGCCAAAAATGCTTAATCGTGTTTTGGCTATTGTGGGTACCTGTAGAAAATCCTTAAGATTTTTATGTAAATTTTTTGAGGAATAAACTGTAGTAGTATAATAACAGTGATTTTTCAAAAATATGCACAGTTTTGAAAATTGTGAACCCACGTCACCTTAACTGGAGCCTCTGGGCAGGCCTGTATCACTCCCTGTTTAGGTAACGAAAATATACCTACATTATTACTATGCGCGCAGCGGCCCCTCGAAGTGGTAAATTCAGTTATACGGATCGTTTGTCCAAAATAATAAGAATGAAATTAACTTGCAATGGATAAATAGGTATCTAAACGAAAAGGTGCTGAATTCTGACGTGAGCTAAATTAAACCATATCGCTAACCACATTGAGTAGATATTTCTTTGAATATATGTGGTGCCTTAAATAAATCATATGAGCAGAGTTCACATGATTCTGTGGGCTGTTTTTCCGTGCCAGGCTGTTCTTCAAGCCCTTTGCACGTGAAAGAGGCGACGACATTCTTCTGTATCCCCCCTTTTATGGACCGGTGTAGTTATTAAAAATATATTTGATAATGTAAGTGCACGTCTCAGGCTCATTTTTCATATGACATAGCTACTATAGATCCTGAAGCTACGTATAATAATATATCAATAGATATTAGCTTCCGTCGAGTCCCCATTCTCAACCGATTTATCAGGGCACGTTTTATAGAGTGAAACCAGCACAAATTATGACAGACACAGATGTGAATAAAGCAATAACTTAGAATGCACCAGCTTCTTCTGTTCTTGCGCAGATCGTAAAGCCGATCGAGGGCATGGACGAAAATACAAATCATGTTGGCGTTGCGGCTAGCAACCCTTCTCTATATTGATACCTTTTTCCACCTATCATGATTAAAGTGGCCTTTGGCTCTGTCTGCTTAGAGCCGCAAGATCCAAAATGCTCTGTCTGCCCCATTAGGGATAAAGGCGTGATAGTGTGTATGTAATTATGTATGTATAAGGCAAAATAGGAGGAAGGAAGGGAAAACTAAAGAAGTCCAGGAAAAGGTAAGGATAGCAGTCAGAGGTTAGAGGGAAATAGAAAATAATATAAGAAACTCCACTGACAATGACAAGAGCACGCTCTTAGGTTCAACTCACACTGGCGCAGAGTCGAAGCGTCGCGTCGCGTCATGTTTTTTCGCTTTAAGTATATTCATCTCTATTATAACATTACAAATTTACAATTAGGTACAAATTTGTGTTATGCAAATATGGAATCGCGTGACGACGCGCGTCTATATTTAGCTAGAGTCGAACACTTTAATTTGTACCTTAATAATGAGATAATATACTTAGGCGAAAAACATGACGCGACGCTTCGACTCTGCGCCAGTGTGAGTTGAGCCTTAAAGGCCAATGCAACCTCTTGGCGTCGATGTGTTTTTTGTTTACGCCAGAAATTAAACTAGGTCATGTACTAGAGGACCATGTGAGTAGTCAATGTCAGAATAAAACAAGTCTGAAGACCGCAACCAAATCAAGATAAAGAGGGCTAAGCGGACTGCACTCATTGCTCTTGGTGGAATACCAATCATATGTGTGTGGATGTATCGCAAGTTGAAAAGGTTGCGTACAAACAGGAATAACAACCGAACCAAGGACTTGGAACTGCAGGAGTTTAAGAGGACAACTGGTAGAGGAACCACAACCTTCTATGCGAACTGCCATCGAGCGTCAGTCAACTAGGCGTGTAGTCAACAAGCAAACATTTCTTATAGATTTATACTTGGTTATTTTTGATAATAACTTTGTTACCTTGTTGATTTCTTAAGTTCGGCAGTATGTACGAGTGAGCTCCTACATTTGTATTGTACTTATATGTTATGCTGACAACAGCGAATTGTTTACTTAAGGCCCATTTACACAGTGCAAGTTTCTTGCCTGTTGCATACAATTTTATTGAAGCAATAAATGATTTGTATGGCTGACGTTCTGTTTAGACCATGCAAGTTTTTTATTGCTTTAATTTAATTGTATGCAATAGGCAAGAAACTTGCGCCGTGTAAATGGGCCTTTATACAGTCATAAAACAGTGGCAATAAATCAGTGATACGACATACACGCGTCACTCGTTTCCTTTAACATTACATTCCCTTTTTCAACATCTTAACATCTTTTACGTAGCTTCAAACTCAAACATCAAATGTGGGTGAGGTACAGACCTCACATTTTTTAGGGTCCCGTACAAAAAATGAAAAAACGGAACCCTTATAGGATCACTCGTGCGTCTGTCTGTCCGTCCGTCTGTCACAGCCAATTTGCTCCGAATCTACTGGACCGAATCAGGTGAAATTTGGTAGGACGGTGTAATCCTATTACCCAAACACATATGTGCAAAGTAAATAAATATTTTTTTAAAAATAAAGGTCATTTTCGGGGGACAAATTAGGAAATTGAAAAAAAAAAGTTTTGCAAACCTTACTGTGTCACATATCAAATGAAAGGGCGCGTTATGAGGATCTCAAATATATTTTTGTTATAATTGTAAAATAAATAGTTTTGATTTTATTCATGAATGAAGACAAAAATTGACCATTCCCCCCCGCCCTGATCTCCGAAACTACTGAGCCTAAAATTTAAAAAAAAAATACAAAATATAGTTCATTGCTTGTAGATTACAGGAAAACCTATAAGAATTCAATCAATTGTACGGAACCCTCTCCACGCGAGTTTAACTTGCACTTGGCAGGTTTTATTTTTATGTCGTATAACTGATTTATTGCCGCTGTTTTATGACTGTTGTAGGAGTTCGGTCGTACACGGATTGATACTTTTTTTACAGGCGTTATTTTTATTAGAATCTTTCATCTATCATACAACCATATTATCAAGTATTTATCCCTTACAGCGCAGACAGAGCCACGTGTAGAAGACTCTCGGCTGGTAACAAAATAGCATTTTTTTTACCCTTTGTCTCGGTTGGGAAATGCAACGCCTGGAATAAACAAAATAGCAATCCTTTACCATTTAACACGGGTAGGTTAGGTTAAGTAGGTTATGTTCATTTTATTTGCTGTATTAAAATAACGTCTGTTAAAAAAATTGCAATTTCTCTTCCCCTTATTTCGGCTGGGTTGGGGTTTAGAGACCTGGTTCTTTCTGCTATTGACTTCTCATATGGTCCTTTACCTATTATATGATCTGAGTTTGATTTCTGGCTAAAGGAATAAAAAAAACAACGCCAGCGGTGTTTTTTTTTATGTTATAGGGCGGCAAACGAACAAGCGGGACACCTGATGGTAAGTGATCACCGCTGCCCATGGACAACTGCAACACCAGGGGTGTAACAAGAGCGTTACCGGCCTTTCAGGAAGATATAGATTTATTTTTGAAGGTTTCAATGTCGTATCGTTTCGGGAACACCGCTGCAGGAAGTTGATACCACAGTTCGTTCGTACAGAAAGTTCCTTTTAAAACGTACGGTGGTTGATTGCCAACTATCCAAGTGGTGTAGATGAAATTTTAATTTCAGGCGGGTGGTCGCATTGCCCTTTTGATGATGATGATCACATTTCTACATTCTCCATATTTGGCGTTGCGTTACGCACAGGTACGAGTATTTACAGGTAGTTGGCGGTGCGCCTTTGATCTTTCGCTTTTGCGGAACGGTAGGATTAATTTAATTATTTAAGGTAAGGCGCACTGAAACAAGAGCAGGAGTGACGAGGTATACTTAATGGCGAGGCAAAAATGGTTGTAGGTAAATAGTTTACTTTTGAATAGTGAAGATTTAATTTAATACCAGCTTTTAGTCACAGAGCTGAAGGTGTTGTGACATTTTGAGAAAAATTGTCGAACAATCATATACCTACAACGTGGAAAGGACACCCGTAATGAAATTCGTAATTCCCATACAAATCGCTCGGGCGGCTGCACACTTTTGTATGGAAATGCCGGAATTTTGTTTTGTTTTTTGATTGTTTCCTCCACAACCTCCGGATCTCAAGGATTCTTCTTTGCTGGTCTGGGAGAAAAGAAAAAACATAGAATGTACCAGCTGCTTCTCTTCCCGTGCAGATTGTAAAAGCCGATCGAGGGAATGGGCGAGAATCTGAATCATATGAATAGGCGATGCGGTTAGCAACCCATCACTATTATGATTTACCTTTTCCACCTTCATGCCCACCATTACGCTAAAAGTGGCCTGGGCTTTACCGTCCTTGGCTCTGTCTACCCCGTTAGGGATAAAGACGTGATAGTGTATCTGTATCTGTATCTCAAGGCACACGCCTTGACCACTGGACCACGGAGGCAGTCAATCATTAAAAGATATAGGGACTCAATGTGTTTAGTAATGTAGGTATTTGTTTGTCTATCATTGCATTGCATTGTATGATGCCTGAAACGACACAATCTCTTTAAATAAATAAATAAATATATAGGGACAAATCACACTGATTGAGCTAGCCCCAAAGTAAGTTCGAGACTTGTGTTATGGGATACTAACTCAACGATACTATATTTTATAACAAATACATATATAGATAAACATCCAAGACCCAGGCCAATCTGAAAAAGATCTTTTTCCATCTTGACCTGACCGGGGATCGAACCCGGGACCTCCGGTGTGGCGGACTGGCGTGTTAACCACTACACCACGGAGGTCGTCAACTTAAAACTTTAAAACTTCAGATGTTTAGAACTTGTGATCTATGTCCAAGTTATATTTCCACTTTATTGAACTTCGAGTCTATGTGGAAAATTCTACGTTCGACCATAACTCAAAATGTCAAAAACCGGCCACCGCCCGACGTCAACGGTCCGGAATGCAGTTGTAGTGCAAAATGTTTGTGCTTACTGCTTAGTCCTTAAGGCCGTACCTGAATTTTCCGGGGTCCAGTGCTGCCCCCATTTGTTATACTATATCTGTAAGTATAACAACAAGGTCACAATCCAATGGATCAAAGGCCACAGCGGCTTACTGGGCAATGATGCAGCGGACGAACTGGCAAGGAGGGTCTCGGGCATGGTACCTATAGGACCATCACCGCGTGCCCCCATCCCCTTCAACCAAATTCGCTCCTGGATCAAAACTAACACTAACAACAAGCCTGGAACACCCTAGGAACATGTCGGCAAGCAAGGGAAGCCATCCCAGAGTGGAATCCACGTTACTCACGCCGACTACTCACACTTCCAAGGGTAAAGCTCAAAAAAATGATAGGCTTACTAACAGGGCATTGTACTCTAAACAAACATCTATTTATTATAGGCATAACCGACAGCCCCCTATGCAGAGGCTGCATGGAGGCAGAAGAAACAGCAAAGCACGTGATACTGCAGTGTCCGTGCGTTGCATCAACCAGAGAGGAGTACCTGGGATCTCCAAGTACGCTGACGGACGCGTGCAGCTCACCCTCTGCATTGCAACGCTTCCTCGACGAGTTGGGCTGGCTCGAGTGACAACGCAAAACCAGCCCGCAAAAGGGGAGACACAGAAAAATGTCGATGCCTCCCTCACGTGCAAGGGGCCTAAAAGAAGAGCCTAGGCGCAGAAAAATGCCCACGGAACCAGGTGAACCAGGCTGCCCCCATTTAAAATAAATAATTTCAAAGAAAACGGAGACATTATTTAAAATTTTGCCATAATCAAGTCCTATATAATCTTTCAAGCATTTGCCAAAAGTGGCCGTTTTTCGCAAATGTGCGTAGTAAAGCTTAACGTTTTTACTTTAAACTGTAAACAGTAGTTCATAAAATACTTTGAAGGGTTATCTAGGACTTGGTAGTAGCAAAATTTTAAATGATGTCTCCGTTTTCTTTGAAATTATTTATTTTAAATCGGGGCAGCACTGGACCCCGGAAAATTCAGGTATGGCCTTAAGAGTTTAGAGTGAGTTTTTAGTTACGCTAGATTTTTCCGTAAAGTTTTTCCGTTAGTAAAAACGTAGTCTATCTTTTATTTTGAAATGACATGTTAGATTTTGACAGTATATTGTTTCTTTTCAAAGAAATTCCATATATTTGAGAAAGAATTTGAAAGAAAATATTGTAGAAGTTTTCCATACTGAAGGTATATGATGATTATGAAACACTACATACTCTTTCAAGTTCTTAAGTTTTGTGATAAAGTTATATTTATTTATTAATTTTATTTCTCAAACTGTATTGTTCCAAAGTAAAAATATACTTTTAACAAATGCCGGACTTAATGCTAAGAGCATTTTTCCCAGTCAACCATAGGGATAAGCCTTAGAGGATAAGCAGAGAAAATTGTGCGGCGCAAAAGCTACAAATATACTTACTTATATCAAAAATACTAAGTTCCTACTTCATACATACTATATTATATATAAATATATCAGAATCTTATATATAATATAATTTTCTATACTAATATTATAAAGCGGAAGAGTTTGTTTGTTTGTTTAAACGCGCTAATCTCAGGAACTAATGGTCCGATTTGAAAAATTCTTTTTTTGTTGGGTAGTCCATTTATAGAGGAAGGCTTTAGGCTATATAACATTCCGACAACCACGCGAACGAAGTCGCGGGCACAGCTAGTATAATATAAATATATCAGAATAAATACCTACTGTGTATGTGTGTTGTGATAATTTATGTTTTTATTTAGTAACTAATATTTAACCACTTTAGATATAAGTACTTATATAATATCAGATGAATATTAACCGAATTTTAAGATTGAACGTGGACAATATGCTTCCGGACAAACCTTCGTGGTTTATGGGTGCATATCATTGTAATTTTTAATAAAATTGACGACCTCCGTGGCGTAATGGTTAACACGCTAGACGGCTAATCCGGAGGTTCTGGGTTCGATCCCCAGCCAGGGCAAGTTGGAAAATGGCCTTTTTCAAATTGTCCTGGGTCTCGGGTGTTTATATATATATGTATTTATCATAAAATATAGTATCGTTAAGTTAGTATCCCATAATACAAGTTTAGAACTTACTTTGGGGCTAGCTTAATCAGTGTGATCTGTGCCTATATATAAAAAAAATAAATTGTTATTTTTGGATATAAATAAATAAAAAAAAAACTTACACAATACATACAATAATAAATATACCAACAAAGAAATAGCCTAGCTAATGAAAAGAACTAAATGATGACGACTTTATAAAGAAAGGGAGTTTAAAAGGTGGGCGTGGACTTTCCTCTTAAAAAGAGAATTTGGTAGAAATTTCTTTAATGTCAACGGGTAAAGCATTCCAGAGTCGTGAAGCTTGAAGAGAAAACGAGTTAGACATGAAATTAGTCCGAAAGAGCTCACGTGTCTCATTAGAATGAAGTTGTCGATCATGAGTGTTTTAAAGGTAGTTGAATTTATATTTCAAATATTGAGGGTAATCAGGATTCGTAAGAATCGAAAAGAGAGTACACAGCCACCGAAGTTCCCTGCGTTGGCGGATAGGAAGCCGATTACTCTGAATCTGGATGATAAGAAGACACATGATTATATTTTCGAAGACAGAAGATAAAGCGAATGCAGTTATTCAGGAGTCGATCAAGTTTATTAAGAAGGTCTACATTCTTCTTCTTCTTCGTCTTAACGCGATCCTGGTTGCATCCTCAGCTGTTCTGCTTTGGATCCAGGGGAGCGCTTTCCCGCTTTTTCTTGTCCAAATATAACATGCATGTCAATGGTCACCCAAGGATGCCAAAGACTTTGCAAAATGGAGAAGAAATAGCCGGAACCGTTTTAATGATTTGGTTATAGTTTTACGACCGGCCGCCTGCATAACGTCAACCCTCATTGGGAGTGTATTTGTGCGAAAAGTTTTAAACGGTGCAGTGGGATAACCGCCTTAACCATTATCAAAAAGAGGTTGTCAAAAAAGAAAGATTGATTTGATTTGGTTGAACAACGATGCGCGATGGTGGCAAAAAGTTTGCGTGTGCTAAAATAAAAGTAATTCCTCCAAACTTGCATTTAGCAATTCAAAGCAGACAAAATGGCAACGAATGGAGCTCTCGTATAAGAAACATCACGGAAACTTACAAACTAGAAACTTAGATAGTGAACTGACATAGAAACCCATATGATTCCTGACAGGACACAATCTCTTTGAAACTTCAGATGTATAAAACTTCGGATTCGAATGTTCAAGTTACACTTAAACTTTATTGAACTCTGAGTCTATTTGATAGGCGCGTTTGTACGCATGCTTGGCTACTCAAGTATTTCTGTTCGGAACTTCATAAAAGGTAAGTAGGTACCTACAGTTCATTACATTAAATGATTTCAGTATTCCTGCAAGTTATTTTGAAAAGTATATACTTATACAAGTGGTTCTGTGAGAACACATGCGAATACAACAATATAGGTTTGCTTAAAATTAGTTGCCCTGCCTGGGAATTTACAGTTTTCCTATCATTAGGGTTTCGTAGCCAAATGGCAAAAAACGAAACCCTTATGATTCGTCATGTCTGTATGTCTGTCCGTCCGTATGTCACAGCCACTTTTTTCCGAAACTATAAGAACTATACTGTTGAAACTTGGTAAGTAGATGTATTCTATGAACCGCATTAAGATTTTCACATAAAAGGAAAAAAAAAAACAATAAATTTTGGCGGTTCCCCATACTTAAAACTGAAACTCAAATTTTTTTTTTCGTCGAACCCATACATGTAGGGTATCTATGGATAGGTCTTCAAAAATGATATCGAGGTTTTTAATATAATTTTTTTCTAAAGTGAATAGTTTGCGCGAGAGACACTTCCAAAGTGGTAAAATCCCCCCCCCCCCCCCCCTAAGTACTAAAATAAGAGAATGATAAAACTTTTTGCCACTTTGTTTTCAATAAATTAAATAATAATAAATAAAAAGAGTGATTAACAAATTTATATACTTCCAAGCGGCCATTCCGAAACAAGAAATTTTCCGAGGGACGACATTAAGAAAAAAGAAGGACTGTACGATTACGAGAACCTTTCTCGGTTTATAGGTGAAAGAAAAAAGTAAAGTCTTATTACGTTGTCATCAAGCTCGTGTGTTTTCAAAAATCACAATATAGGAGTGTCTTACATTTAGCTACTTTAACTTTCTTAATTCCAAGTTTAAGTTGTAGGTTTCTCTTTTCAGACAAGTTAAATTGGCGGAAAGCTCGAGGGCGCTGTTTCTAAATATTTTGCCAGCGTTTAGTGCTATACAAACGTAGTCCAGCTTTTATTTTGAAACGACATGGCAGATTTCAGTAAAATTTTGTAATTTAAAAAAAGTCACATTTGTTGTATGACGACCCCGTTTAATTTTAAACTTTTTCTTATATGTTGTTATAGTCGCCACAGTAATACATAATCGGTGAAAATTTCAAGTATCTAGTTAATGCCATTATAAAGTTCGACTTAAAAACGCAAAAAAACACGTTTCTTGTATGACGACCCCGAAATAAAAAATAAATGTTAAAAATTAAAGGTAATTTTTAACATTTATTTTTTATTTTTACTATTTGTTTTTATAGCGGCCACAATAATAACATAATCGGTAAAAATTTCAAGTGTCTAGCTAATACGGTTCAAGAGATAGAGCATTGTGACAGACGGACAGACAGCGGAGTGTCAGTAATAGTGTGGTAATAGGGTCCCGTTAGGTACGGTACCCTAGAAATGAAGAAGACAATACAAAGATTGCTTTGTATTGACGTTAACGTATTGACGTTAGCAGCCATCTTGGATCATAAGATGTTATTTTTAATAGGATTACCGTGATCGGAAATTTCACGTTTGCCGTTATTGGAAAAGGTAGATTTTGATCAGAAATAAGAAGAAAAATGTACTTAATCAGTTGTTTTAGGACAGAAAATATGAATTTTATGATTGAACAAGTTATTACAATAACATATTTGGTAACTTTTGGGTGGGACGAGGGAATCTGTTTTGGGCCAATTATTGCGTGAAATATGCTCAAAAATATAAGAATAACAAAGATAAGATATGACAAATATAAGATAAGATATGGGATAAGTCCGCCTTTGTATATTTGCTCTTTCGTATTATGTTGTCTTTTATACTTAAATTTTTGGTACAATAAAGTTATTACAAACAAACAAACAAAGATATAGCGCATTTAAATTACGCATGACGTCACGATCAAGACTACGATTTTCACTTGACGGTGACGTCAATACCCCCTACATTCTGATACATTCGACTACATGTAAATCGGCCTCTATCTACCTACAACCATAGTACATACTATCACGCCTGTTTCCCACAGGGGTAGGCAGAGACTATGGACTCCACTTGCTACGAAATACCTCTTTCAATTCATCCACACTCATCAACCTCTTTATACATGCCCTTCGGTTACGGGTACTTCTTACCTCTCCTTTTTTTAGAACGTCTGCAATCTGATCGCTGAATGTTTGCCTACCTACCTATCTACGTGATAAGTTAACTACTTACTGTCAACACGCTAACTTACGTCAAGTTATAACTTAAACATGATTTATGCAGGCTGTCCAAGTGTGTCACGTGGGAATTGGTGAGAGGTTGCTGTCATTAGTTGATTATCACTTAGCTGGTTCTCTATCCCGAGAATAGATCGGAACTGGAACGTCTTGCTTAAGGATCTTAAAACCATTACAAACAGATATCTGTTTAAGAAAAAAGTCCACACGCGTTTACTCTTTTCTCTATTTATTTTCATTTTTTTTTATTTTTTTATTGTCAAAAATAAATAATATGGTACTGTTAAGAGAATAAAACTTCACGAAATAATGTCACTTGTCATTGATCACATCCACTTTGAACATGATTTTAGATTTAATAATGCAGAAAAAGCTATTGGACTCAAAGAAACTCACAGTCCGATATTTCATACAAATCCCATAAAAAATGTTTGTTTTGACGATAAGAAAAAAGTTTACGTGATTGACTTGTTGGAAACTAGCGGATTGAATGAACTGAAAATATTCGAGACACAGTCACTGAAATAATGCTAGAAACGTGTAAAGATGTAAATGGACAACGCAACGAAAATAGTTCAGATCTGCCATGCTGCTAGGGGTGGTTACGTTCCATAATTAATTGCCAGCCCTGAATACTATTAGAAGTATTTAAAAAAAATACTTAATAATTATTATATTTCACAGAATAAAATAAAGTGTATATAGGTGCTGTACTCGAGTCTTGTGGCTCAGATTTCATTTCAATGTGGTTTGAATTTTTAAAATAAAGGATTTTGCTGCATTGCAGCACTAATGACTCGCTTTAAGCGTTACGTTGCAATTGATTGTGTGAAATTGAAAATCCTTTCATGTGAACTAGATTTTGGAATGTCGACCATTTTTATCGCTGTGCTAAAGTTGATATTTTTTCTGGTATTCATATAAATGAGGCTCATGGTGCAGCAGTGGAGTTTCGAAAGCCGATGCTAACGATTTATTGATAAATTTATGTAATAAAGAAACCACTTTTACAAAATTTTTAGGGTTCCGTACCCAAAGGGTGCAAACGGGACCCTATTACTGAGATTCCGCTGTCTGTCTGTCTGTCCGTCAGTCTGTTCGTCTGTCCGTCTGTCACAGGGCTCTATCTCTTGAACCGAATAGCTAGACACTTGAAATTTTTACCGATTATGTTATTATTGTGGCCGCTATAAAAACAAATACTAAAAATAAAATAAAAATGTTAAAAATTAAAGGGGGTCGTCATACAATAAACGTGTTTTTTAGCGTTTTTAACTAGATCTTGATAATGGCATTAACTAGATACTTGAAATTTTCACAGGTTATGTATTACCACAGAATACAGTAAGAGTAAACAGAAGGGACTCTTCTAAGGTTCGCGCAATATACGTCCCCGTTCCCCGCACCCGCACCTCTCCCCCGGTTCTTGACGGCCAACGTGAGAAATCGAGGCGAAAACGGGGGAGAGGTGCGGGGACGGGGAACAGGGACGCCTGGGTGACGCATATTGCGCGTACCGTAGGAGTTTCCGGCCTGTGGTATTACTATAGCCGCTATAACAATAAATACCAAAAATAAGCTAAAATTTAAAGTTTAAGGGGGTCGTCCTATAAGAAACGTGTTTTTTTTCAGCGTTTTTAACTCGATATTTATAATGGCATTAACTAGATACTTGAAATGTTCACCGATTATGTATTACTATGACCACCATAACAACAAATACTAAAAATAAGATAAAGTTAAAAATTAAAGGGGTTCGTTATACAAGAAACATGTTTCTTCAACTTGCCTGGTTTGTTGAATTTAAGACAAATCTTGCAAGTTAAATTTAAGAGCCACTTCCTGGTTCTGACTGAAGATGAAATTTTGTATGCTAATGTGAATCAGATGACAATGCAATGTTATTTTGACAAGCTGATCTGATGATGGAGCCGGAAGGTGGCTATAGGAAACCTGTAATAAAACGACGCCATCCATTTTGGGCTTATTGAATTTGTCTTGATAAGTTTTTAGACCTCATAATACCGTTATTTTGACCTTCAGGACTGGACCTTCAGGAAGAAAATAAGTATTTTATTGGAAGGTAAAATCCCATGATTTTACCTTCCAATAAAATACTTATTTTCTTCCTGAAGGTCCATTGGATGGATGGATGACAGAGCGTGTGTGATTTTCTCGAAATTCGCACTCACTAAAACTTGGGTGGATCACACCTAGTGATGTGCAGCTGTAAATATTCCAAATTTACGGAATTTTTCAAAATATATTTCTGGAAATGTTTACGGAAATATTCCAATTTCAATTTTTTTTTTCAATTTCAATTTATTTATTTGCTTTACATATGGTACATAATATATTACACTTCACTATATTGTCAATTCATTAGTTAGTAGGTACAACATTAACCCTGATAGGGCATTGCAAAAGGAAACAATGGAACGGCATGCGGATTTTTATACAAGCTAAATTCATGTAATTATCCAAGTATAGATTAATTTGTCTTGTAGTTTTTTAAATAAAGTCAATTTGTTTCTGAAGATGTCAGTATTTATTTACTTATTCAAATACTAGCTACATGTTTTTAATTACTTGTATTTATTTATTAAAATCTTTATTGACCACAATGGTACAAAAGGTGAACTTAACGCTAATGCATTCTCTACCAGTCAACCTTTACAATTTGTTTTTAATAAAATGTCATTTTTTAATTTATTATTATTGTGGTGGTTTTCCATTTGGAATTCTCAGGTGATGCCTGGTAATTTTAGAGTCAACACGGGCTTATTATTATTAATTTTTTAATTTATTTATAACTTATGTCCATATTTTTATCATCTAATATTTTTAAATGTTATACTTTTTTCAAGGTCAAGTTTTTAAATGTCAATGTACAGACG
The DNA here is from genome assembly GCA_963576875.1 of Acrobasis repandana. Lineage (NCBI taxonomy): Eukaryota > Metazoa > Arthropoda > Insecta > Lepidoptera > Pyralidae > Acrobasis > Acrobasis repandana. Next base: position 11,738,961 of record OY756238.1, read on the forward strand.
GTTAATCAGATACCCTGTGCCACCGCGCGCGTCGCACACTACGTGTGGTGGCACAGGTATCTTAACTTTCCTCTGTACTTATGTCATTCGTCATGTATTTTATACTTTTTCAAATCTTTATCTTTAAAAAACGTTTCCAGGGACGGCACATCACTAGCCTCACCCGTGGGTGCAAGCGAGCTTGCAAAAGCTTGCAAGCTTTTGCAAGCTCTATTAATGCATACTCTCATCGAGCCACGAGCTCCTTACCAATATCACAATATTACAACATAATCACAATTTTTTTTACTACACCAGTTTAAAATGCCCTAGGGTTTTTTTACAGTCCCAAATTTCCGATCAATAACCAATTTTTCTGCTTCGATTCTTTGTTTCACAATGACAAAGTAGGTTTTTACGGCTCCATTTGGGGTTGGCAGCGATAAAAGGATTTTTATAGGCTATCACTAAACGCGCTAAGTCGAGCGCTGTGTCAGATGTCACTGGCTGGGTTATAAAGAATCAGCTACATTTTTCTTTTTAATATATCGAGCCATGGTCGACATCAAACTTCTAAACCGAATCCTAAAGCTCACAGCACACTTATCAACTCGGAAAGGGATCGACACCGTATCGCCTTTCACCGCGCGGTCAACCAGGCGTCAACCTGACGTAGGCACGTAACGAAACCGGCTCAGCTTCGGTATGTCGACTTGCTGTCAACGTAACTATGGCTGGGCGACGCCGCGCATGCGCGCAACACGTTTGGAAGTTGGCTTGTGAATGACAGACGTCAGCTCGCATACGGAGAGGCGTAAGCGCGCGGACGACGAACCGCAAGACCGCCAGTTGACCGACCAGCAAAGCGGTTCGTGAGCTGGTCCCGAGGCGAGGCGTTTACGTTACGAATCCGAATAGCGTTGCATTGCGTTGCAGTAGGGAGTTTTATACAAAGAATACTGAGCTGCTCGAGTTGATACGTTTACGTTCCGTTTACGAGTTAAAAAGTGAGCTGTGACCTTAACACGTAGTGTATGAATTTGGTCTTAGGCCCCTCGCCCACGGCGACTCTTTGTAGCGATTCTGTCGCGCGTTCGCATCGATACAGTCGCGAATGTCGCGAAGCTGTGTACCCTCGCCCACGTAAACACGATTCAGTCGCGATGCAAACGCGATACTGTCGCGCTTCTGTCGCGATGCAAACGCGATTCAATAACTCGTTCTACTCACGTGCCACCCTCCCTCCGTTCTCTCGACACGGTCGCGCGTTTGCATCGCTACAGTCGCGATGCTGTAGCGCGTTGGAAATGCAACTACCGCGCATTAGTAGCGATGCTGTCGCACTTTTACGAAACGTGCTTCAAAAAGTCGTTGCGGGCGAGGGGACTTAGATCAATAGAAGTGGTGATGGCCAAGCAGTTAAGGCTTGAAACTACGTTACGCGGACGCCCGCGCGTTTCTATATAAAAGTGCCCCGCGCCCGCTTCCCGGCCTCGGACGCACGCGCACACATGCGGTGTCCGCCAGCGGCTCGGGCTTGTTCAGCATAGACTATAGAGCAGATAGTTATAATCAGACGACCGACTGCCATACATATTTCTATATAATAAGATATTAAATTATACATCGAGACGACTTTATTGAACTAGCTGACAGGCTGACACCGTAATCATGACGCGACGTGCACCGCGGTGTATTCGCGGAGACTGCGCGTGGGGCAACTACCTCAGAACAATAACTTATCTCAGGGCACTACATTGTATTGTGTATGATATTATATGTACGTATATTATGTGCTTGTATATTTTATGGAAGTACCTATATAGCTTATGTGTTGCACTTATTTAAATATTTAGCGCCACTACGTAGGTACCTAATCTCTGTTTAATCCTTGTGGTTGACTAGGAGAGAAAGCTTTTAACGTTAAGTCATCCAATACGCATGATGACTGAAACAATATTTTTGGCCCATCGGTTAGATTATTAAAAAATATTGTACACGTATTTTTTCTTTTCTCTGACAAATAATAAATAACGAAGATACAGCGCATTTAAATGTCGCATGACGTCACGCTTTCGCACGATTTTTACACATCGGTCACAAGTCCCCACTCTGGAACTTTGATACTCTGTATCTTTGTGAATTTTTACTTTTTTGATAAACTGAAAAATATGGGTACATGTTTTTTGGATAATCTAACTAGCGGACTAATTAGAATAATACTTTTCTGACCCAGTCATCATCCCTATTGTAAACAATTTTATATTGTGGGTCAATAAAGTTTCAATAATTAAACTACAATGGTATTGTGAGAACCGTTGAACTAGCGAGCTCTTCTAACCATATGCAATAACCGCACATTCCCCTTTCCCTTTCCATTTATAACGCCCATTTTGGAATTTCCAAAATTTACAAAACGAATATGGATTTTCGTTTCGCCGCACATTTAAAGTACATGATAAATTTATAAAAAACCAGGACTGCCACCGTGGTCCAGTGGTCAAGGCGTTTGCCTTGTGATCCGGAGGTCATGGGTTCAAATCCCACTGGGAAGCATACTTTGTGAAAAGTTGATTCCAGTCTGGTTAGGATATTGCAGGCTTGAATCACCTGATAATCCGAAAATAAAGATGATTCCGTGCTTCGGAAGGCACGTAAAGCTGTTGGTCCCGAACGCCATCTAGCGTTTGTACCTATCCTAGGATTGGTTCTGGTCTACCCTTTGGGTTACGGAGGTCAGACGGCAGTCGCTCTGTGTAAAAACCAGTAACATCGTCAAATCACCTAGGTTAGGTAGCGGACCCCGGGCTCTGATGTGTAACCGCTGACGATGCAACCGGGAATACGCTCGGATGATGATGATAAATTTATCAAAACCGTACTGTAAGCAACTCTCGTGATATTTCAGCTTTAAAATTCATTTGCCTTTAGTTTACATGAATTTTCCTGGCGGAAGTCGAAAATAGATGTATTACAGGTACTGCCTTTGTGTGCTTTTACGTTACTAGAGTCAAGTAGCGAAAAAGCCTCTCAAATTGAATTTGTTGAAAGAAATTGCGTACTTGATTGAATTGTGCCGTGTGGTTCCCGGCAGAGTAGAATAGAACCACTCCAAGTCTTCCCGTGCATGTCGTAGAATGCGAATAAGGCAGTGAACCCACTGCACTGACGCGTTTTCAGTGTGTTGGACGAGGCGTGTTTTCTATACAAACTGAGATCGGTACTTGCATACAATGTTTAAATCTGCCGCCTCGTGATCCGCGACGGTGCGCGGTGCAATGAGATCATCGCCTTAGGAAACACAAGATAAACCAAGCTTATAAACATCAAGTGAGACCTGTCCAACCCGTCTGGCCAGCGTAGAGAGTTTAGGCTAAATCCTTTGACTGCTCTGGCTAATATATGGCTCTGGTAGTACTGTTTTTTTTTTAGTTTATGTTGTACTAACCCCAAAATATTACTCTCTCAGCATCACCTGTTGGTTGACTGGTAAAAAGGCCCCTGGCCTTAAGTCCGCCATTTACAATAATTGTAATGAAGTTAAATAAAAAAAAATCTTTTTTTTCCTTTGCTTTGGTCTTGGAGAAAAGAAAAAATAAAGAATGTTCCAGCTGCTCTTTCCTCGCAGATCGTAGAAGCCGATGGATGCAATGGACGAAAATGTGTAACCTCCTCCTTCTTTTTAAGTCGGGTAAAAGTAAAATTAAAATATTTAAAGGGGATGTTGCACAACAGGCTAGGTCATGATCACTTCCTCAAAAATCAGAAAAAATATGAAAAGCCAATTAAGACCATCATATATTTGTTTTTTCGTGATCTTCATAGGGTAAAAAAATACATTAAAAAACGATTTTTATCGTATAATAGCGATACTGATATGGCGCCCCCATAAGTACGCAACCTGATTTAAACGTCACTCGCAGTTACTGTCAATGTCAGGTCAGGTGACATAATTGGTATCGGCCATTTTGGCGGAACTCATCTAACCTTAATTACGATATTTTGATTCAAATGTATCACAGATAGAAAGACTACGAGTTTATCGGATTTACAATACAATACAATACAATACAATACCCTTTATTGCACAAAAGTAAAAAACAGAACATAATTATCTTAAAAATTAGGAAATGCGCAAAAGGCGGCCTTATCGCTAAGCAATTTCTTCCAGGCAACCTCGATTTACTTTATTATGCATTGATACCGACCCAAAAATCATAATTTCAGGTAGGTGTTCGTTCAGTGACTCTCCATACATCTGTGCAACAAACCCTTTAAATTTCTTTTAATTTTAATTTATTTGCTTAAATATAAAAGATAACTAAAAATAAAATGATCTGATATTTTACTGCAAAAATTGTTTCAACGACGAAAAAATGCTTTCGGTTCTCCTGAAAATTGTTACTCGTAAAGCCGCCTTTAACAAACGGCTACAGCTCGAAATGTATGCAGTAACATAAACAAATTAACAACATAACCATACTTTTAAAGCCACCTGTTGTCTTAGGATTACGCTCGTCTCGACAAGAGCAATTAATTTAAAACTTGGACATTTTAATACGTCTTTTTTAGAACATTAACCGCAACTTGAGGCCATACATAAATTTTCCGGGGCCCAGTGCTGCCCCCGTTTGAAATAAAACATTTCAAAGGAAACGGAGATATTATTTAAAATTGTGTCTTTGTGAAGCCCTAGATAACCCTTCAAACTATTTTATGAACTACTGTTTACAGTTTAAAGTTAAGCTTTTCTAAGCATTTTTGCCAAAAGAGCATAGACTCACGCGCGCATCGCCCGTAACGCTTGTGTGTCTATTGTACTGCTACTGATGCTATACGGGTCCCGCTCTCCTTTCCTGTAATGATAATATATGACTGATTGCGCAAAAATGCGTAGAAAAGCTTGACATTCTCACTTTAAACTGTAAACAGTAGTTCATAAAATCTTATCTTATCTTGCATTTTGGGTCCGCATTGGGAAGCACGTCGAACCTTTCGGTTATATTGTACTTACCCCCTTGCCTTACTCACCCGCCTTGGGATATCTGAAGAAGGTCTGCATAAGCTTCAAAATATCACCTGGTGCGTAGTGCCTGTAGTCGTCTACGCGCTACGCTATGCGCTTACCAGCCATCGAGTCGCAGCTACACATAATGTGTCTCATTGTCTCCTCAGATTTCTCACATGCCTGACATTTTATCTTAAAATATAGTATCGTTAAGTTAGTATCCCATAACACAAGTTTGAAAACTTACTTTGGGGCTAGCTTAATCAGTGTGATTTGTCCCTATATATTTATTTATTTATTATTTTGGGCTCTCAACAAGTTTAATTTTAAAGAGATGACTGCGATTGTGTGTCCATTCAATGCTCTTAATAGAGTTCTTGTCTCATCATCATCATTATTTCAGCCGCATTACGTCTACTGCTGGACATATGCCTCTCCCAAGGATTTCCAAATTTTAGTTCTTGTCTGTTTTCTGTTAAATTTATTTAACCTTTTGTGCCACTTGGAAAAATCCTCGCCAAGTGTCTCTTTTAGAGTGGGTGTGTCCACTTATGTTACTCCATTCGGATTTGTGTCTCATCCTGACATTGGCGTTTATGGCATTTGTAACCATTCCATATAGGCCTAAGAACGGTTCGGGCCTTATAGGCCCTCCGACCATTCGACCCTTCCCTTGCTACTCGTAGCTCATCAGGTTTCTCGTTTCCCTCGATGCCAACATGACCTGGCACCCAGACCAGCAGCTTGTTGTGCCTGCCCAGCTGATTTAGAGCATGCACACCATCCTAGACCAGTCTGGAGCCGATCCTGCTGGAACTAAGGGCCGCGAGAGTTGCCTGGCTGTCCGTTGGAATATAGATTTGGCGGTTCGTTAAGCCTCCTTCTAAATTCATTTTAGCACATACAGTTACCGCATACGTTCATAAAATAAATTGAAGGGTTATCAAAGACACAATTTTAAATGATATCTCTGTTTCCTTCGAAATTATTTATTTCAAATAGGGGCAGCACTGGACCCTGGAAAATTTATACATGGACACGCTGCATCTGTCTTAGACCGATGGAGCGCAAAGCGTCTCTCTTTCGCAGCTTGGGCAGTAATTTTTTCGGAAAGCTTTTATTGTCAGGCTTAATTACTTATAAAGACATATTAAGCCTTGATAGGGTTGCGTCGTTTTATTACAGGGTTCCATATAGCCACCTTCCGGCTCCGTCATCAGATCAACTTCTTTTTATAATAATATTGCATTGTCATCTGATTTACATTAGCATACCACAATTTCATCTCAATCGTAAACCGGGAAGTGGCTCTTTAACTTGCAAGATTTTATCCATAAAACAAATAAAGAACAACAAACTGGGCAAGCTAAATAAAAGTTTGTAAAAATACTTTTCGTTTGGCTTTTCTCCTCTTGATGTGAATAATCTAAGTTTAACTCCACGCACACAAATTTACTCTAGCCGAAGCGAGACAGCGAGCCTTGCGGGGTGAAAAGATCACGGGAAGTCAATGAAGCTGGTTTATGCGTTTCTGGTTTTTGAGGTCTTTAAATTAAAGAGTTGAGATGAATTTAAGAGTTATTTAAAAAATAAGGCATAAGAGCCTTATGTTTAATTCAAATAATCCAAAGTTACAAGGGCTAATTCTATGTATTTCTTGAATACTTTCCGTTTTAGTATTAGTATAATTCTGAGGTGATTTAGAGGCAACTTCGAAGTTTTTTCCATAGAGAAAATTTTAACCAATCGTGTTTTTTATACTTTTTTATAATAAATTGTCAGAATCGGTCCTTGATATGCCAGACAGAAAATTCAAAGCTTATGTAAATAAAGTACTTTGTGAGAAGGCTTATTATAGGACCGATGACTATCTTAAAGACAAAAAGGTCTGGCTTGAGCTTGGCGCGGGTCCCTCTTAAAGGTTTGTATACTTAGACATGTCATAATTTAGGTACATTGGTACATACTAAATTTACAAATTATTTTAAATTTCGTAATTCTTATAATTCAATTTAATTATGACATAATAAACAATTTAATCTCTGTCCATCTATATAATTAATTTTAAGTTTTTAGTTTGTTAGTTGACGTCTTTGGAGAAAACGTGCAGTGCAGTTTGTTGCCGCTTCTTCTGCACTTGCGCCTAGGAAGCGGCGTAAACTTAGCTTTAAGTAACGATTTGACGTCAACATTTGTGTAAAACAAAACAAAGTGACTATTATTAAGAGATATTATAAATAATATAATGATAATAAAGATATTTTGAATTGAATTGAATTTCGAAACATGTTATGTATAGAGTTAGTCCTGAACTTTGCTGTGTTGATAATATTTAAGATCGCTCTAAGTACTATCAGTGTCATACGGGCTCTTAAAGGTTTCATTTCTAAATTGATTCTAGTAAAATGTTGAGCTGGTTCAATTGGTATATTAACAGTACTTAATGTAATTATAAGCATAGAGGATTTTTTTTTGTTTTGTACATCAAAGTGAATCAAGGATGCTAATGACATTCCACTAAAAATATGAATATAACCTAGTACGATATGGTACTGGTCACACGTACCGCAGGCCAAACGATTTCTAGGCAAAGGTCACCTCTTGCTGGATCTCTACTAATACCAGAAGACCTGGAAGACCAAGAACGCGATGGCGCGATGAACTGGATAAATTTGATGGCAACTGGAAGGAGATAGCGCAGGACCGGGTTGAATGCAAGAAGTGGAGGGAGGCCTTTGCCCAGCAGTGGGACATGTGATGGCTCGTATTATAGTACGATATGACGATTTACAAAGGTGAACAGTTGGCGAAAATTACAAATTATAGAAACTGGCGAATAATGTTCTAATTCGTTTAAACACCTACAGTAGGTATCTACTAAATTTTATCAAATGATGAATATATTTATTATTGCATAACTTGTATTTGAGTCATAGATATACTTTATTTCGTAAAAACATATTAAAATAGTGACAAACTAAAAATACAACGTAAAACTAACAACTAAATTAAAACTAAACAAACTAAAATATAACCTAAATTAAAACTAAACTAAAAATATTTAAAAATAGAACTAACTTATATCAAATCATTATAGTATAATGAAATTATTTTATCTAAATTATAACTACATAAAAATAATTAAAACTAACTAAAAACTAGAGCTTAAAAACTAAAGATATAAAATAAAAATTTAAAAACGTATTTACAAATAAAAAATATCGTACAGTTCAATGCCCTGCGGTAGGGTGCCCAAAACGCTGGCTGCATTGCCACGTTGGATGGCAATGCTTACTCGTTGAGCGAAGTAATTGCCAGCCCTTTGGTCACCCGACACCCCGACCAGAATTTCAAATGATTAATTGGTTAGCTAAAAAAATACTAGTTGGTAAGTAGGTATCATTGGAATAAAACGAAAACTAAAAATATCTGGTTATTAAAATTTGATAAAATATCAAAATCTTCACAAAGCCCAAAATAGTATCAAAAACAAACGTAACCTAAATCCCCGCCTGCCGCCAATGCCACCATCTTCTAATAATGGCCACTTCAAAATGGCGTAATTAAATTGACAGATGACATACGCGGCAAGATGGCGTCTTTTTGTGGCGTCTCGAAATAGCGCCCCGTTTACCGAGTGACCTTATTCTGAGTTGCGATCGCGTAGTTTTAATCAAAGCTAGTTAGTTGGAAAGCTAGTGACGTATTTAGTCATAACGCCCAGGGGTAAGGTTGATTTGGTGTCTTTTTTATCTGATTTTCATACTTCAAAAGCTTGGCAAGCTGAAAAAAAGGCAATAAAATACTTAAACCTTTTTTACTTAAGTACCTCAAGTAGTGTATAACTTTCCGTCTTACCAAAGATAAGCAGGGCGTTGAAGCAAGCGTAGCATAGTACGTTTGTTGATATGTGTATTTTTAATTTCTCCCTATATAGAGCAAGAGCCAACGAGACCACCATTTTTTTTATAAAAGCTGAAAGTTTCTCTCACTTTGTGCGGTTCCACTCCATCCACTGGTAGACACTCTTAATGGTATCAAAAATTTTAAGTATCTTTACTTCAGTCATTAGCTTGAAGACTGGAGGTTCTGGGTTCAATCCCCAGCACGGGCATGTTGGGAAATGGCCTTTTTCAAATTGTCCTGGGTCATGTTTATCTATGGGTACATATATATATTTATTAGAAGATAAAGTATCGTTGAGTTAGTATTCCATAATACTTACAAGTTTAAACTAAGTTTGAGGCTAGCTGAATCAGTGTGATTTGGTCAAAGAAATAAAATAAAAAAGTAGTATAATATAGCTGAATTTAGTATAATAATATGTTATTTAAGAAACTACCAAATGATGTTTTCTCAGCAGCCAGACAGTTTCAATGGTTCCTTGATCTTTTCAGGCACATTAAACTACTTTCAATGCAAGATGAAGGAACCATTGAAAGTCCTTTTAATCGCCTCTTTCGAAATCCGAGATGTGTGGTTTTGATCTAAAACTATGCCCCCCCCCCCCCCTTTATGCGTAGAACCCCTGGGCCATTCTACATGTTGAAAGTGTAAAGTTTTGATCAGTTTTTACTTTGTCTAATTGTTTCATTCATCGCAAATATAAAAGAGTATCGTGTCTTTGTTCATATTTCTTTGTTTTCGAAGTGAATCTAGTATGATTGAGAATCATTTGTCGACGAGCTCAAGACGGGATTATGGAAGTTACTCGAGCGTGTCAGATTAAGCAAGCAGAGATGTCATGTCAGGATGACTGTACAAGATAACGATATTGTAAAGTTAGTCTGCTGATGGAGTCGGAAGGTAGTTATAGGTAGGAAGTCAGTAACGAAGCGTCGAATTCTTTTATGTTTGGCCTTTTTAGGGTTCCGTAGTCCACAAGGAACCCTTATAGTTTCGTCATGTCCGTCCGTCCGTCCGTCCGTCCATCCGTCCATCCGTCCGTCCGTCTGTCTGTGCGTCCGGGCTCGTACTCCGCCGCTACTACACCGATTGTCACGAAAATAGGTGGAAAGATAGATATTGAAGCTCCAAAAGTTGGTTTTTAAAATTATAAAAAAAAATCTTTTTTTTTTTCAGCCATTCCCATACAAAAAGTGAATTTAAAAAATTAAATTGGACTAACCACAACGTGAAATATCGTTGAAAAGGTCTTTTAAAATGCAACAAAAACTGCTTTGATACTATTTAGATCAAACCCCCCATTCTTGAGATAATCTAATACAAAGTTAAATTTTGAGGTGTCCCTCCACCGTAACTTTTGAAATATTACTAAAATAATTCTGAAAAAAATATGGTATATACCTCAAAGTATTTACTTTCAATTAAAACTATAGCGGTCTCGGTATCATAGATAGTTTTTAATACGTCATAAATCGTAAACCGCAATTTACCTTTAGAACTTTTATATTATGTTACTTGCTGCTACGGAACCCTTCATGGGCGAGTCCGACTCGCACTTGGCCGCTTTTTTGTCTTGCTTGACTAGTATACTTTGGTCTCACAATAAAATATTTTTCAATTTCAGTTCTAAGTATGGAGAACCCCCAAAATTTATTGTTTTTTTTTTTTTGTATTTTTGTGTGAAAATCTTAATGCGGTTCACAGAATACATCTACTTACCAAGTTTCAACAGTATAGTTCTTATAGTTTCGGAAAAAGTGGCTGTGACATACGGACAGACCGACAGATATGACGATTCCGTTTTTTGCCATTTGGCTACGGAACCCTAAAAATATATATGGCGGGATAGGCGAGTGGCAAACTACTGCCCTCGATAGGACTGATTGGAAACAAAAAGGGGAGGCCTTTTCCCAGCAGTGGGACACTGAAATAGGCTAATATGGCGGGATATAATATCCCGCCAAATATTTGTCAGATTTTGAGCAAGCACGACTAGAACTGCTGAACCTACGTATAATATCGACCGTACGTATCTGACACGATCTTTGAGAACTGTAGACGCTTCCCCCACTGGTGAAAGCTCCCCACGACGCTCGAGTACATTCAAATTTACCATCATGGGTATACCTGCTATCTATTATCGAAACTTTGAATATATATAAACATAAATGGCTATCGTGTGCGTGTATACAAATATTATTTACCTATTTTTTATATTATCGACAACGAACAATAATTCTCTAGAATCGTAAGTAATCCCGAAAAATCATTCCACGCGATATGTACCGCGGCGGGTGGGGCTTTAAAATATGAACAGCGCGGCGCGACAGTTTGCCGTGACCGTGACACTCGAGTCGTGCGGTTGCGTCGCAAGAAGTTTCCTTTGAGAATATTGCTGTGTTTTTGCGATAATCGATTCATTAAAAATTGGTTGCCTGTAAAGTCGGTATACGGGCGAAAGTTTTACGTGACAACGACTTCACTCCACTTCACTCCAAACTTGACTTCCACTCGGGCATGGTTAGCCCGCCTAAGAGCGAGAGAGACAGACATAAAAAGTGAAAGGCACGCGTGCCTCTCACTCGCTCTCATTGTGAGCGCATAACGTGAGCGAAGCGTAACGCAGTTTCTTGAAGTGTCACCCGGCTAACCAATTTATAAGACGTTGTCACGTCAAAAATGCCGGGAAGTGATGTAGAAGCCATACAGACATAAAAATTAATTATTCAAAAAAAAAAGTAACACGTAAACAAGGTTATTTATTTTAGCGTAGCGTACTGCAAAATAGGTGCCATCTGCGCGTTGTATCTCACCGCTCATTGCGTTGACTGCCCCACCCGACCGACGACGACGCGTGACCTTGTCGCGACCAATCGCATGCATCTTTGTCTATGTGTGCGTTCGAGTGTTTCGTAGTAATGTTCGTTTGTTTACGCAAATGGAATCAGAATCGAAGCGGTGAATGTAGGAGCGTTAGGTTTCTAGAGAATTATATTTCGATGATTATCGACGCTAATTATCTCTTTTTATGTTCGCTCGTTAGCAAGCATTACATGTTATAATGTGTTAACATTGTATCATATTATAAGCATTTGTGAATTGACAGACATATGACAAAGCCCTTCTGGCGCGTAGGCGACCAATACTGTGTATGAGATTCTTTCGGCGTTTCTTCTCAGCAGTAGTCATCGCGAAACGGACAAGTGTTCTGTACGATTAAGCGGGTGGGATTGTATCGCACTTTCAGAGCACGGCGGGCGCTTCCCGTACGGGTCACTCGTATCACGGTCCAACCGTACGGATCTCCGGTACAGCTGTTAAACTAGCCTTATTTGATGTCACATATGTTCCTAACATGTAATAGTCAATCTCTATTAACTTAGTAACAAAGCCCCTTTGAGATATCCTAATATTGTGGTTAATATGCGGACGACGCTTATAGACGCCCACCCACAGTCCGCCCACAACTATTTCATATACTCGTATTGTTCATGAGTATGAGAATTTATAACACCAAACTACACCAATTTAACATTATAAAGTCCACTAGAATCAATTTTGTAAAATAAAAATCCTGTCTAATTTCTAGATGTCGCTCTACTATCTCGCGCGCTAGAAGGATGCGTACTTAAGCTGACGTTATCCACGAAAAATCAGAGATGGCGCTTGCTTGTTTATAAAAAATGAACGCTTATACCGCCATCTTTCCGAAATTAAACGGCGCTGCTATGAAACTACCTTCTTTCGAACTAGTAGCTCCATCTAGCTAAAAAATTTAAACTGAAAATTGAATTACGCTTTAACAGTTCTCTTTTGTTTTTTGTTCATGTATATAGGAATAAAAAAACAACAGATAAATTAAAAACATTATTATTTAGCAGTTGGATAACAATATCGAGTCAGCGACCAGGAAAATCTCCGGATCACTCGCGCCGGTAAGCTCAACTGTCAACAGTAACTCCTGCATTACATGTAATAAGCTCTACAGCTTTGTGCTCCACAAGTTCTTATACTGATCTACTTTGAGTTTTATGATATTCGGAAAATAGTTCCTAATATTTTTGTCTCTCTGAGTTTCTACATAAAATAATATTACAGTTTTTAGTATTTTTCTGTTATAGCGGCAACAGAAATACATCATCTGTGAAAATTTCAACTGACTAGCTATCACGATTCATGAGATGGTGACAGACAGACGAACGGACAGTAGAGTCTCAGTAATAGTAGGGTCTTTTTTTTACCCTTTGGGTACAAAACCCTAAAAACTGACAATTATCAATTGGTACAAACATCAAAAGATAAATAAATGAATTTGACTTTGACTTCTGGCACAGCGGCGACACTCCCTGTACGTGAGAGTTCGAACGCCGGTGACCTTGAGCCCGGAGCTCGTAACGCTAGGGTTGATACCGAACCGAAATGGAGTATCGTGTGGTGCGTGAGAGAGACCAGCCCTCGGCCAAAGCAGTCAGCGACAGCTCGTTTCAAGCCCCGCACACCTCTCAAGGCCCCCTCGCACATCCAGTCACCCACACATAGCCGCAAGCGATTTTACGTGCACACATGCTTAAGTGTCGTTTCTTTTCGCGTAGTGTATATTGCTTCTGGTCCAATATTGTAAAAATTACTCTCCGATTTATCTACCTCTCTGTTTGTCCTTTGCATTTCTTCTTCACACTGCCACTAAGTTTTCTAAACGTGATTGTTCCGGTTCCACCAAACCACTTTTTAGGGTTCCGTACCCAAAGGGTGCCAACAGGACCCTATTACTGCGACTTCATTATCTGTCCGTCTGTCACAGGGCTCTATCTCTTGAACAGTATTTATTTATTTAATTTATTACAAAACATGTTATAGGCGGATTTACCTTACCCGTGTGGTTCCGGGTTACAATAGGACCACTCCATCTCTTCCTGTAGATGTCGTAAGAGGCGACTAAAGGACTAAGCACAAACATCTCGTGCTTATACAATTGCATTGCCAAGGAGGGTTGACGTCAGGCAGGCGGCCGGTCGTACAACTATAGCCAAATCATTTAAACTGTTCCGCAATAATGCATATAATGCATTCTCTACCAGTCAACCTTTAGGTTTTAAAAACAGAAATTAATTTAATTAAGGGTCTTCATACAAGAAACGTCCTTTTTCAGCGTTTTAAAACATTGTACGGAGGTACGGAACCCTTCATGTACGAGTCCGACTCGCACTTGCCCGGTTTTTTTTATTTCGTTCTGTTTTCCGCACCAGATGCTTTATAAGCTTAGATTCCTATTCATTTCCCCGCTCAATTTGCCGTGCTTTCGCAAAGCTTGAGCTTAATTCGCTTTGCGCCGAGCTTTTACCTACTTAGCTCAAAGAACGCTGTACATTAGTTTTATTTCTTTTTCCGTGCGCAAAAAGTAGATTTGGTGATATCAAATAATTATTTTCTGCTATGCTATGGTGAAATACAAATAAGAAGCAATAGGTACACTCTTGTCTGCTGCTGTTTGTATAGGTATGAATGCAATTTTGTTTTCGTATTCCAGTATACAGGGTTACTTTTTAAACACCATAGCAACTTCTTTAGAGCAAGTTCAGTTCATGATATTGAACTAATTTCCATATAAAGAATTATCAAAATTCGATAAAAAAATTTCGTCCTCCCATACAAATCTAAGTGGTTGAGCGCCAATTTGTATGGGCAGCCGAATTTTTCTTTCGTTTTTCTATAATTAGTTTTATGGAAAGTGGTTCAGTATCACGGACTGGACTTGCTCCAAAAATGTTGCGGTGTTAAGAGAGTAACCCTGTATAACGCTACAGCAAACTTCCCCTCTCTTTTCTCCTCTTCACTCCCCCGTTTTGGTTTTTTTTGCAACGACTTGTGTAGAATTAAGTAGTTAGTGTGCCTTCCAAATTTGATTGAAATCCATCAATAAATAACGCTGGTCTGGTAGAAAAGAAAAAACAAAGTATGTACCAGCTGCTTCTCTTCCCGCGCAGATCGTAAAAGCCGATCGAGGGAATGGGCAAGAATCTGAATTATATCAATAGGCGATGCGGTTAGCGACCCATTACTATTATGATTTTCTGTTTCCACCTTCATGCCCACCATCACGCTTAAAGTGGCCTGGGCCTTGCCGCCCTAGGCTCTGTCTGCGCCGTTAGGGATAAAGACGTGATAGTGTATCAGTATCATTTCTCCCCCAATCAAAAATCGCGATCAATTAAAAAATGTAAATAATTCAAGGAACTTGTGTGCTAATTTTCATCAAAATCAGTTGAAAAATGTGACCTGTAGGTGAGAACAGACAGACGGACAAAATCATTTTTGGCCTATCTTGAAACTAAGCCGCTTCGCTCGCTCGCTCAATAAATACACAAGGAAAATTCTCACAAATAGAGGACTCAAAGTTAGATTTTATTCATACATTTGTACTAGACTGTACCTACTCCAGAAATATGTTTGTATACTTACAATCGAAATCAAATGCTTTATACTGTAATCAAATCATGCTGTATAAAAACATATTTCCGGAGCAGGCACAGTCTACCTATACATGAGAACCTGTTTCTTATTAACATTTAATAAACTACTAGCTTTTGCCCGCGGCTTCGCTCGCGTATCCCACAGGAAAATTACTTTTTTCCGGGATGAAAGGCACCCTATGTCCTTCTCAGTACTCCTAACTATGTGTATGCGAATTTTCAAGAAGATTGGTTCAGTAGATAAAGCCTGAAAAGGTAACAAACAAACAAATAAACAAAAAAACAAACAAACAAATATACAAACTCACTTTCGCATTTATAATATTAGTTGGGATTGGGATGGGATAAGTGCATTTAATATCTAAACATTCAATTCATTCAATACAATAAATAAATTGCTATAAATTGGCGGCAAAAGATATGAAATTTCATTCCTAAAAACGTGGTGAAAATATTTCATAACAGGCAGCATTCACACTAACTTATCAACGCCACTAACACATAAATATTGTTCACGCCCTCATGTGAAGTATTATAAGGCCTTCCACACACAATTATACAGAATTTAATATCGAATTACGAAAAAAAGTACACTTTTAGGGTTCCGTACCTTAAAAGGTAAAAACGGAACCCTTGTAGGATTACTCACTTGTTATTATAACCAGATTACAATATTGCCCTGTTGCAATAGGACATATTAATTACTGCAATTTTCTGCCGCCAGAGTGCATCATTAGCGCAGACCGTAAACAAATGTTTGTCAATGACAAGTACATCGAAGTCGCAATAAATTTGTTAAATTATATAGGTATTTAAATGGCCGAAGAAAGCCATACCATGACAGTACATATTTTGAATGAGTGAATAATAATAAAACTATTAGGGTAAAACCCGAATAGTCGCCCCGGGGGTATAGTTGCCTTGATTGCAATTACTCTAGTTTCGCAAATAAAGCACATGTTAAGAATTAATCTATCGAGAGATTGCATCTGCAACTAAGTTGACCGTGTTGCATGTCTCTGTGCGATTGCATAGGACGGCTAGGTGCGATCAAAGTTTTTGCGGGATATATGTCCTCTTTCTCGACAGGGCATCTATCCTAAATGTAATTTACATGGAATAGGCAACTATCCCCTATATGGGATAGTAGTCCCTAAATTTAGAGGTCCACAAAAATCGCCAATACTCAGGCAATATCAAAGATAATGTTTATTCCTTTTATAAATTTGAAGATAATAAACCAAGTACCTATCCGTTTGACAAATAAAGTATCTTGCTTTTTGTACCAAGAGATATAAAGTTATTTTAAAAAGTGGGGCTACTATTTAATACTAACTATCCAGGTGTTACCCTAAAATTAAAAACTTCTATGATAATTACTTGTTACAAAAAAATATGACATGTAGAAAGACAGGAGATTAGGGTGTGCTAGTGCCGCCATCTACGCCGATTTTTGCGTAATATGTCCTATTTGTGTGGAATCCAGTTTTTAGAGTTCCGAAGTCCCTAGACGGAACTCTTATAGTTTCGGTATATCCGTCTGTCCGTCCATGGCTTAGCTCAGAGACTGTTTGTACTAGAAAGCTGTAATTTTGCATGGATGTATAAATTACGTTCGCCGTGTGGTTCCCGGCAGAGTAGAATATTATAGTACCACTCCAAGTTTTCTCTTGGATGTCGTAGAAGGTAACTTAGAAAACACAAAGTTTGTTTACAAAGCTTTTTTAAACATTAATAACCTCTCTAACCCGTCTGGCCAGCGTGGAGAGTGTAGGCCAAATCCTCTGACTGCTCTGCCTAATATATGGCTCTGGTCGTACAGAAAGGCGTCGTGCTCCTGCATTGGAGATTGAAAAAGACTTGATGATGATGATAATAAATTACGTATGCTGACAAAGTAGTAAAGTAAAATGTACTCTATACGTAAAGTGGGGATGATATTTTTTCTCGCGTGTACCCCTTAAGTAAGGGGTATCGTTAGATAGGTCGTTTAAAACCATTAAGGGTTTGCAAAGATAACTTTTTGATTTAGTGACTCGTTTTTGAATATTAAAATAAATCTTGTATGTGAAGTACCTTTCCAGACATTTTGTTAATAAATTTTCAATTTCGTCTGAAGTTAATTCTAACATGTGTGGTGAGCCTTACTTACGAGTACTTCCATTATAAATAGACCTTCGTCAGGGGAGAATAACTTGAAGTCATTCTGCAAGTTCGACCTTTGTTGGAATTCGGGGCTGGATTTATTGGTTGCTCCTGGAATTTGACTCGTAGACAATATTTTAAGTATTGGCACAGTCGGATCCGTTTTCAATATATTTTATTTCACATAAGTATTATTACAAGTAATTCTGAAATATATACATCGTGTTAATGAAAGAAAGCAAAACCTCTCAGATGGTACCTCAGCCCATGTAACTGAACAACTTTTGTTCAACAACTTTCACGAAATCCAAAAAAAACGGATTTTCATACAAATTGACTCGATCAGCTGATCAGTTCGTATGAAAATTCATTTTTTTTTTTAGTTTCGACAAACTTTAAAAAGGGGTCAAGAAGGGAACAGAGGTCCGTTCTGGGCCACGATACCTAACAGTATGGAGAACAAAGATATACGACTGTGGTAGTATCTACTGTAAAGCGTTACCATTGTAGAAAGATAAATAGGGTTTCTTGTTATCCATTTAAATAATATTCAATTTACGACGGGGCTCCTAAGACAGAAACCCGACCCAAGATTCTGGCGATAGGCGTATAAATCATAAATTATACAAAACACCGCCGCGTCGACATCTGGTGGCAATATTCAGTAATTAAACACTGAGGCCGGTTTCACAGCTGTACGGGGTCACCCGTATCATGGCTGAAGCGTACGGAAAGCGCCCGCAGGGGTGTGAAACGAGCGTTCAGTATGATTGAGAATTGTATGGGCTCTACCCGAGCGTGTTCCGTGCGCAACGATCCGCGTCGCTGTGAAACGATGTTTTAGCGCCTCACGTGCGTTTTTGCTCTGGGATCCAGTACGGGCGACCTGTACGGATCTCCCATACATCCGTGAAACCAGCCTTATATTTCGAGGTCAGTTCAAACCGCATAGGGTAGTTTATAAACGCTGCTCTTCCTCTCTATTTTTCTCATGTAAGCGCGTTCCCGGTTGCATTTAAAGCTTTGCTGCTTCGGAGCCCCAGTTGCGCTTGAGTGGTTCTATTGGAGTGATTAAAGTGGCAACCTTCTTTTTCCTAAAGGCTGACTGTCAATAAAGATTTAATAAATAAATAAATAAACCTATTACCGAAAAGCTCCGGGTTCGATCCACACCCGAACCGCCTTATACCTCTGAGTTTATAGATATATCTGACTTATTTATAGTTATTTTATTGACCACTACTAGGAAATTGCACTATTGACTGCCTCCGCGGTCCAGTGGTCAAGGCGTTTGCCTTGTGATCCGGAGGTCATGGGTTCAAATTCCACTGGGAAGCATACTTTGTGAACAGTTGTTTCCAGTCTGTTTAGGATATTGCAGGCTTGAATTATCTGATTATCCGAAAAGAAAGATTGGTCCCGAACGCCATCTAGCGTTTGTACCTATCCTAGGATTGGTTCAGGTCTACCCTTTGGGTTGCGGAGGTCAGACGGCAATCGCTCTGTGTAAAAAACCAGTAACCTCGTCAAATCACCTAGGTAAGGTAGCGGACCCCGGGCTCTGAAGCGTAACCGCTGACGATGCAACCGGGAATACGCTCGGATGATGATGACTAGGAAATTGCACGCTAAGATAGGAGGATGGAAAAACTTGACACAATTTTTAGGGTTCCGTACCCGAAGTGTGCAAACGGGACCCTATTACTGAGACTCCGCTGTTCGTCTGTCCGTCTGTTACAGGGCTCTATCTCTTGAACCGTAATAGCTAGACACCTAAAATTTTCACCGATTATGTATTACTGTGGCCGCTATAACAACAAATACTAAAAATAAGATCATACAAGGAAAGAGTTTCTTCAGCGTTTTAAAAAATTGTACGGTGGTACGGCACCCTTCATGTACGAGTCCGACTCGCACTTGCCCGTTTATTAACTACTCGTATAACACAGTCGATGATAAGAAGAAAGATGCATTATATCCTCTGGACTATCAAGCGCCGAGTCTAGGAGACTAGTTTGTTCAAACTTGGTAAGGAAATGCCACATAAATTGCGGCTGCTATAGTTAGTCGTTCATAAGTGAGGGACTTTAAACTTGTGTATTGCATAAACTGGGATGTTAATGTAAGTAGTTGCTACTACAGTCTTAGTGTTTGGCCGCAGCTGTGTTTTGTCACTATTATAAAAGCATGGGTAAGAAAATGCGTAAAGTAGGTAGGTACAGGTCGCGCCAAACTTCTAGATTGCTCTGAAGTTGCCTCACTCAGGTTACAAACAGGGACAGAATATTTACCACAATAATAATATTTTCAGAATGATTGCAAGAATGTAGATATGATATATATATACACAATAAACAAAAATAAAACAAATTCTATCTGCTATGGGTATCTGTATTTCACTACTGCGACGCGAAACGCCTCAACTTCAGAGCGATCTAGATGTTTGGCGCGACTTGTACCTACTTATTTTCCATCTTATTTAATAAAACGCGAACTAAGTTTAAACCCAAACTAAAACTGGACTAACTTGTTTTAAACCATTACCCGCCAAATCAAGTTGACATCTAGTAATATCACACTATCTTACCTGTCAATGTCAACTTGATTTGGGCGGATAATGGTTTAAACCTAGTAACAAAGATAGTCCTGTTTTTATAATAAGACGGAAATAGAGATAATCTGACTTAAAACCCATCTTGTGTCTATTTCCCTCTTATCGGCATTCACTGTTGCAAGAATGAGACTTCGCCAAACGTCATAAGTAAAAATCTTCTTCATAATCGTATCGTAGCAGCTCTCCTCGCTATGGTTTGCCACAGTGCACGGTCTTGCGCCAGGTGTATGACCCGTTGAGTATTTGAGCGCGCCACCCTACGAACGATATCAATCCATCTTTTCGGCGGTTTCCTTTGACCTCTGCGCCCTGGGACATGGCCCAACAGTATAGTCTTTTCGAGACTGTCAGGTGCTCGTCGCGCTATGTGGCCGAACTTTCCCTAGACTTTCCCATACAAACGTAGTCTACGTTTTATTTTGAAACGACATGTCGGATTTCAGTAAAAATTTGTAACTTTAAAGAAATTGCATATATCTAGGGTTTTAATTGGTTTTCGCAGTCAAAATATGAACTTGAAAGAAAATATAAGGGTGTAAAAGTTTTCCATACTAATGGTCAAAAATGATATAATACACTATATTCTCTTTCAAGTTCATATTTTGACTGTGAAAACCAATTATAACCCTAGATATATGCAATTTCTTTAAAGTTACAAATTTTTACCGAAATCTGACATGTCGTTTCAAAATAAAACGTAGACTACGTTTGTATGGGAAACTCTGATTCTGTCTAGGGTAAGGCGACTCTTAAGGAGTCGTTGGAGGCACATTGCAGGCAATCGTGTCCGAATACCTAGTTCTTTCAAAATAGATACATTGGTGCGGTGTGCTGTCCAGGGAATTCTTAGCATTTTACGCCAGCACCACATCTCAAATGCATCTATCTTGGATTTGATGTTGGGTTTCCAAGTCCAGTAAAAATGTTATCTGTAATACGACAAAATAATAATGTAGCTACTTAAAATTACATTGTCTAATGTGACCTTTTTATTTAGTAGCGACGTGTATGACGCTACTGAAAAGAAAAGTCCTGGAGTCATACGCATACAAAAAATGTGACCACGTTTTAAAACAGGCTATGCTTTTGAGAGGTCATCGTGGAATTTAATTTCCTCCTATAACTCGGTTTAAACCATTTATTAATTTATTTTAAACAAAATTCATGTACACAACATACAAACAAAGGAACGTACTAAGTAAGAAAATAAAGTACATAGGTACTGCTTATTTCATAATAAATCTCTTTCAGCAGACCCAGGAGAGGAAAATTGAAGAAAATAGGTAGTAGGCGTGTACAAAAGACTAGTTACAAACACATATAAGTACTTATCTAAAATGTTAAACGTACATATACAATACATCAATAAACATAATAAATACATATACATATAAATACCTAACTATAAACAAATACATATATAGTATATAGGTATACTTTTCATTAAGTTCCATTTAAAGCTTAAAACAAGAAGATCTTCTGATGTCTACAACTTTTATGAAAAAGAAAGAAAAAAACCGGTCAAGTGCGATGCGTGTCAGACTCGTACATGAAGGGTTCCGGACCTCCGTACAATGTTTTGAAACGCTGAAAAAAATACGTTTCTTGTATGATGACCCCTTTAGTTTTTAATTTTATCGTATTTTTAGTATTTGTTGTTATAGTGGTCATAGTAATACATAATCGGTGAAAATTTCAAGTATCTAGTTAATTATATTACAAAGATCAAGTTAAAAACGCTGAAATTTTTTTTTCTTGTATAACGACCCTCTTCAATTTTTAACTTCATCTTATTTTTAGTATTTGTTGTTATAGCGGGTACTGTTACATAATGGGTGAAAATTTCAAGTGTCTCGCTATGACGGCCCAAGAGATAGAGCCCTTTGACAGATGCACGGACAGACGGACAGACAGTGGAGTCTCAGTAATAGGGTCCCGTTGGCACACTTTGGGTACGAAACCCTAAAAATTTACATTTATCAAATGATACGAACATCCTAAGATAATGATTTTAATTTAATTTGTGCATGTATCTGATTATAATTTTTTAATATTTACATTTAATTTATAACTAAATAAAAATAATTACTTGATTTTTGGGTGGGCTGCAAGGGTGAATCCAGGGGGGTCATGGGGGTCATGACCCCTTCTTGGGCTGGGTGTGATTAAAAATTTTTTTTTGACAAATCACACTGATTGAGGTAGCCCCAAAGTAAGTTTTTAAACTTGTGTTATGGGATACTAACCCAACGATACTATATTTTATAATAAATGCATATATAACGTCTAACAAAATATACTGAAACTATTGTAAGGGTGAATTCAGTCCATAACACTGAACAACTTCCCCCAAGATATATCGAAATATGAAAAATATTTTTTGACTTTCCGTACAAACTCGGATCAGCTGATCAGTCAACTTGTATGGGAGGTCAATAGTTATTTTTCATAATTCGATATATATGTTCCTTGGGGAAAGTTGTTCAGTATCATGGACTGAATACACCCTTAAAATAGTTTCAGTATATTTTGTTAGACCCTGTACAGATAAACACCCTTTATATTATAATTATTATAAAAATTAAATTATAACTTCTTGTGACTTGATCACGACTCTGTGACCCCCCCCCCCCCCCCCCCTAGCACCAAAGCTGGATCCGCCCTGGGCGGGCTGGTAGTAGTATACTTAAAAATAGCTTTTAATAACAAAATATCGCTTCACCTCTTCACCCTCTGACTCCCAATCAAATACAAAACATATCAATTTATCAAAATAAATAACGGAGTTAATAGAAACGCGCGACTTTTTTGTTTGAACACAATCATTTACTGTCAACCCGAGTTAGCGTTTGATAAATCGTTATAAAAAGCTGCGAAATTCGATTATATCGCACCTGCTTGCGTAAATTGAAACGTATCCTTTCAATTTATTTGTCGTGTCCGTTGTAAAATGAGCAAATAATACGTTAGAAATATTTTTAACGATTTGATTTATTGTTTTTTAGATCTTATCATATGATGAGCAGGGAGAGCAACGGCTGCGCGTATAGTAAAGTTAGTAGTTCGCTATTTGTTAGTTAGAAATTTGAGAAAAAAAAAAATTAAAATATAAGTCTTATAATTTCAAAGTTCAACATAGGTATATCAGAGTGGAAAGGATATACCCGTAAAAAATTGAACCACGGGCTATATACGTACTAGATCACTAAAGTATAATAAAATTAAAATAACAGTCAAAAAACAAACAAAAAAATTCGACTTTCGCGTACAAAACTAAAAGCCCGGGCTGCACACTTTTGTATGGAAATGCCAAAAATTATTTTTGTTTCTTGGCTGTTGTTGTTGATCTAGTATAGACCGTGTTTCGATTTATTACGGGTATGTCCCTTCCACGTTGTATAACCTTTTCTCCCCTATTTCCCTCCCAATCTAAGATCGTGATCGGTTAAGTTTTTTTAATAAATCAAGGAACTTGTGTTCCAAATTTTCGTCAAATCGATGGAAAATGCGACCTTTAGGCGAGGACAGACAGACGGACAAAAGTATTTTTGGAAAATCTCGAAACTGAGACGCTCGGTCAATTTCTGAAAATATAAATTTGTTAAAAGTATATTTTTACTTTGGACAATAAAGTTTGATAAATAAAATAAATAAATAAATTTATTTATATTAAAAAATATAAATAGCTTTTTTGAAATCATCGACGTCGATCGGCGTTGAAGTCGTCGCCCATTACATCTATCTAGGACACAAGCTAACCTTAGGCCTGCAGAATCAAACTGCAGAGGTCGACAGGCGTATACAGCAGGCGTGGTCAGCTTTCGGAACAAATAAGCAGATTCTCCGATCAAGGAACATCCCAACAAGCTGAATAGTAAAGTTTTTGATCAATGTGTCCTGCCAGTATTCACCTATGGAATGGAAACAACTACCTTGACAATGAAATCTGAAGAAAAACTCAGAGTTTGTCAGTGGGCAATGGAGAGAGCAATGTAAGGAATAACATTGCTCGATCGCATACGAAACGAGGTGATTCGAAGGAGGACCAAAGTCAGGGACGTTGTTGATACTACAAAAAGACAGAAATGGAAGTGGGCAGGACACATAGCGAGAATGGACGTAGATCGATGGACCAGAAGGGTAATGGAGTGGCGACCATGGGCCAATAAGCGAGGTAGAGGACACCCAGGAATGCGTTGGGTAGACGATATTAAGCCGCAAATGGATGCAGGTGGCAAAGGAAGAGACACAAATGGAATGATATGGAGGAGGCCTATGTCTCGAAAAGGATAACATAGAGGCTGCTATGGATGGATGGAAATAGCTTTTGCTAAAACTGCTACTCTAAAATTAGCTGCAACTATTTATAATTCAATGGCTGCTACTAGGTAAATAATGCATTCGTGAATTTCTAAATAGCAATAAACAGCTCTAAATAGATAACCAATATAATACTGCTACAACTTGCACCCCTTCTATCAACTTCTCGATGTGTCCCAAAGGGAAACTGGTAGATAACGCATAGCGTTAAGTAATCAATCAAATTTGAGATTGTGTGCAATAAACTTAAATAAATAAGTAAATAAAACAAATCATTTAATCTGTAGAAAACACAAACAGATTTCAAAATAGTATTGACTTACACTATTTATCTTCGAATAATAATACGAGTACAAGCATTAACCAAACAAACATCCCTGAATGGAATGGTAACCTAATAAAACAAACTGGCAGTCGTGTGTTTTTATTAGAGTCGGATATGGCATGTTTTGGAAGAAAATACGGTATTATTAAATTATATTGTGATTTCCGATAACAATTCTGTTCACATGTTTGTGGAATATGTGGGAAATATAAAATTAAATGCACCTGCAAACGTCTCAGTTTCGAGATAAGCGAAAAATGCTTTCTTTTGCCCGTCTGTTTTCGCGTCGCATTTTTCAACCGATGTTGATGAAAATTGTCACTCAAGTTCTTTGATTTTTTTTTCAATCGAAATTTTTAGGGTTCCGTAGCTAAATGGCAAAAAACTGAACCCTTATGGATTCGTCATGTCTGTCTGTCTGTCCGTCCGTATGTCACAGCCACCTTTTTCCGAAACTATAAAAACTATACTGTTGAAACTTGGTAAGTAGATGTATTCTGTAAACCGCATTAAGATTTTCACACAAAAATAGAAAAAAAAAACAATAAATTTTGGGGTTCCCCATACCTGGAACTGAAACTCATTTTTTTTTTCATTAAACCCATACGTGTGGGGTATCTATAGATAGGTCTTCAAAAATAATATTGAGGTTTATATGATGTACATTACTATGCAAACTTCCACCGAAAATTGGTTTGAATGTGATCTAGTAAGTAGTTTTTTTTTAATACGTCATAAATCGTAAACCGCAATTTACCTTAAATATTAAAGGGGG
Organism: Acrobasis repandana; assembly: GCA_963576875.1. Classification (NCBI taxonomy): domain Eukaryota; kingdom Metazoa; phylum Arthropoda; class Insecta; order Lepidoptera; family Pyralidae; genus Acrobasis; species Acrobasis repandana. Next base: position 11,764,503 of record OY756238.1, read on the forward strand.
TCGTCATACAAGAAACGTGTTTCTTTAGCGTTTTAAAACATTGTACGGAGGTACGGAACCCTTCATTTACGAGTCCGACTCGCACTTGCCCGTTTATTTATTAAGAGAGAAATAATAAATAAATAGATAAGGACAAATCAGACTGATTGAGCTAGCCCCTAATTAAGTTTTAAACTTGTATTACGGGATACTACAAGTTTTTTTTTTACAAGCTTTATTAGTGAGACCTAATAACTTATCAATAAAAATAATACCTATATGCAGGCCGTTTCTGATCGGTCGTTTTGGAAATCCTTGGGGGAGGCCTATGTCCAGCAGTGGACTTCCTGTGGCTGATATGATGATGATATACGTATATAATAGGTAATAATGGTTGCGTCTTTTTATTACAAGGTTCCTATTGCCATCATCCGGCTCCATCATCACATCAACTTCTTGTCATAATAATTGTCATCAAAAGCCTGAAAATGTCTTCCGATTTACATTAACATACAAAATGTTATCTCAATCAGAAATCGGGAAGTGATTAAAATTTACATACATACATACTATCACGCCTGTTTCCCACAGGGGTAGGCAGAGACTATGGACCTCCACTTGCTACGATCTTGACATACCTCTTTCGCTTTATCTACACTCATCAACCTCTTCATACATGCCCTTCGTTTATGGGCACTTCTTACTTCTCCCTTTTTCAGAACGTCTGCAATTTTATTGCAGTACGTTCGCCGAGGTCGACCCTGTCCCGCTCTACCTTTCACACTTGCCTTATAAATATTTTTTGTTAATCTCTTTTCATCCATCCTTTCTACATGCCCAAACCATCTTAACATCCCCTTCTCTACTTTTGTCACTACGTCCTCTTTCACTCCACACCGATCCCTTATAGCATCATTTCTTAGTTGGTCTTTCTTTTCGGTGATTAAAATTTAATTCAAGATTTGTCCCTAACAGGGCAAGCTAAATAAAAACTTATAATATATCATCTGTGATCACCAACCGGCCATCCCAGCGTTTTTCAATAAAACAATTATACATTAGTGCTCAAGCACATTTGAATTATTATTTCAAAAACCGTAGGTCATTAATTTAATTGAACATAATTAATAACTTTGTATATATTTGTATAATGTATTTAATTAAATTAATAATAGTAGTAATTTGTCAAAAACAGTAATTTATTTAATATTTTCGACAATTCTAAGTAGGTAGGTAAATTTTATTAAGCATTTGCAATCACAGATTATATTTAAATAATATTAAATTATCATCATCCAAGCGTATTCCCGGTTGCATCGTGAGCGGTTACGCTTCAGAGCCCGGGGTCCGCTACCTTACCTAGGTGATATGACGGTTACTGGTTTTTACACAGAGCGACTCCGAGCGACCGCAACCCAAAGGGTAGACCAGAACCTATTCTAGGATAGGTACAAACGCTAGATGGCGTTCGGGACCAAAGGCTTGAATCACTGATTATCCGAAAAGAATTATCATTCTTTTCGGTATATAATCAGTGATTTAAGCCTGCAATATCCTAACTAGACTGAAAACAAATTTTTACAAAGTATACTTCCCAGTGGGATTTGAAACCACAACCTCCGGATCACAAGGCAACCGCCTTGACCACTGGACCAGTCAAACAAAAAAAAAATATCAAAGTTTGGGTAAAACAAAAAAAACACAGATTGCAGATGTGGCGCAAAAGCTGCAAAGCTGTATTAGAGCAAGGCGATATTTGCCGAATGCGTTTCGAAAGATGGCCCAAATTGTCTACATTTTGGATTTAGAACGGGCACAGGGGTAGGGGACCTAGGACAAGATGGCGGGACGATTTCGAATTTTTGTGTGAGAGGCAGGAAATCGGAGAAAACAAGGACGTGTGGATAGATAAGGGAAAACCTTTGCTTAGCAGTGGCACACAAGACCTACAGGCTAGTATAATACCTAATAATATGTCCCGATAGTCGTATCAGTGAACGGTCTTATAGCGAAGAGTCTTGACCAACATCTTAAGACTTTCTCGCTAGATAGCTGGGTCAACGGTCAGATTCAGAAGGCAGTACTCCTAGACACCCAGACTAACCGCTTGTAGCTTGGGCCTTGCCCCGTTGCCAGCGGGAAAAATGTCTTTATTAGCCGTGTGGTTCCCGGCAGAGGATAATAGGATCACTCCAAATGTTCCCGTGGATGTCACACCAGTGAGACCTCTCCAACCCGTCTGGCCAGCGTGAAGAGTGCAGGCCAAATCCTCTGACTGCTCCGGCTAATATGTGGCTTTGGTAGTACAGAGTGGGTAGTGCTCCTGCAGTGGAGACTAAAAAAGATCTGATGATGAATGTGTTTATATTTTGTTCTATGTTTTATATTTTAGTTTTTGTAAATGTTTTTTTAAAAACCTAATCTTAAACTAAAAATAAATAAAGAGAAATAATAATGCAATCGAATAACAATACTCGTATCAGCTATTTTGGCTCGAACTCAATTTGTGGTGCAAAATTGCTTACTCGGCGAAAATCGTTCAACTCGCTATCGGTGGATCGTCTGGCTTGGAATAGACGGAAAAATGTCCACGAGATATATATTGACGACCTCATTGGTGTAATGGTTAGTCCCTCACTGGAGGTTCTGGGTTCGATCCCAAGCTAGGACATGTTGGCAAATGGCCCTTCTTATGGCCGTACCTGAATTTTCCCGGGGTCCAGTGCAGCCCCCATTTAAAATAAATCATTTTAAAGAAAACGGAGACATAATTTAAAATTTTGCTTAAAGTCCTAGAAAACCCTTGAAACTATTTTGTGAACTACTGTTTACATTTTATAATGAGAACGTTAAGCTTTACAACGTACATTTGCCAAAAGTGGCCGTTTTTCGCAAATGTGCGTAGTAAAACTTAACGTTCTCACTTTAAACTGTGAACAGTAGTTCATGAAATACTTTGAAAGGTTATCTATGGCTTGGTAGTAGCAAAATTTTAAATGATGGCTCCCTTTTCTTTGAAATGATTTATTTTAAATGGGGGCAGTATTGGGCCCCGGAAAATTTAGGTACGGCCTTAAACTGTCCTTGGGTGTTTATCTATTTGTGGTAAACTTTCTCCAAATTATCGTCTCCGACAGAGATAGTCTAATTCGAGAGTCTTGGACATATTCATCCTCAAACCTGCTTGTAGTGAAGCTTCATAGAGTCCTTTTACCATTTTCTGGAGACAGTCTTTGTTATCTGCAAACAACACTAGATCGTCAGCAACATTGTTGACAACAACTGGTGTAAAATATATCTTGTTCTTCCATGTTTCTTCCAAGGTTTCTGCGCAATCGTTAATGGCTATGTCGTGTTTAGATTTCGATTCATTTCCTTTGTTGCTGAACCAATACACGAAAAGCAATTTCTCACGAACTGAAAGATGGCTGAAAAATGGTTCAATACTGAAGCATTTTTCAACCTTCTTACATTTACCGCCGATGGAGCCGGATAAGCTATCCGGCTCCATTTACAGGTCTGCGACGCTGTTGCAAAATATAATGAGTTTTTATCTCACGACTGCTCAAGACTCTTGGTTGTAGTTGTAACATGTACGCTCACGTTTTTTTGTGTGCGTAACTCAGGGTAGCGTTGGCAAAGATATCGTTAATGAGCAAAATATTCGTTAGTTTTAGGTAATTACCTATATAACTCATTGCAGTCTTACGAATACGGGCTCTTGCCCGTATTCGTAAGACTGCATTGAGTTATATAGGTATCCACTTGCAAAAACAAATGCCTAAGCGTAAGTGCAGAAGAAGCGGCAACAAACTGCACTGCAGCATTTTCTCCAAATACGTTAGGAATGATGACTGGGTCAGAAAATTATTATTCTAATTCGTCCGTTAGTTAGAGTATCCAAAAATAATGTACCCATATTTTTCAGTTCATTAAAAAAGTAAAAGATCGCAAAGATACAAAGTATCAAAGTTCGAGAGTGGGGGCTTGTGACGTCACCGATGTGTAAAAATCGTACGAAAGCGTGACGTCATGCGAAATTTAAATGCGCTGTATCTTCGTTATTTATTGTTTCTCAGAGAAAAGAAAAAATCGTCTACAATATTTTTTAATATACAAACCGATGGGCCAAAAATATTTTTTCAGTCATCATGCGTACTGATATTAAAATTAGATGTGTGTTCTGAGAATAAATTGTCATGTCATTATTATAAATTAAGAATGACGTCATTAGTGAAATTGAAAATATTGTCAAATTTAAATTAAGTGTTAAGTACCAAATGTACCCAATTTATGACATTTGTGCGTGTACAAAAATTTTAAGAGGGACCTGCACCAAGTTTTAGCCCGACTTTTTTGTCTTTGAGGTAATTATTGGTACTACGAGTAATAAGCCTTCTCACAAAGTTTTGTTTGACTTTATAACGAACATTAAATTCATTTCTAATAATGTGAATAACTACAAAATTTACAATATTATTTTGCAAACAGAACTCCAAACCGTCCTGAGGCTTCATGGCAAAGTTTTGATTAATAACTCTAGTAGTTTCATAAAGTGCTGATATTTTACAAAACAAAAAGCCTGCAGTTTTCATTTTGGTTTTAAATAGGTAAATATTAAATATTCTAACTATGAAATAGACTAAACAAGCTTATCCGCCTCCCAGCGGATAAGCTCGTTGAAATGGCAGTGGGCGGGACACATAACGCTACGATGCGATAGCCAATGGGGAAAAAAGATTCTTGAATGGTGACCACATACTGGCAAGCGAAGTGTAGGACACCCACCCACAAGGTGGTCAGACGACCAAGGTCGCTGGAAAGCGCTGGATGCAGGCCGCTCGAAATGCGTATGAATTATGATAATTGATAATGTGGCGCCAAACTGTGAAGTCGAATAAATGAATGAATGAAAAACTCTTTATTGCACCTAGAAAAAAATTGTAAATATATATACATAGGTACAAAAGTCGCACATATATATGAATACCCTTTTATCTTTATCCCTAGCTAACAGGTCATTTTAGATCTTGCGGCTTCAAACAGACAGAGCCCAGGGTCGCAAGACCCAAAGGCCACTTTTAGCGTGATGGTGGGCGAGAAGGTGGAAAAGGGAATCAAAATAGTGGTGTTGTTGCCAGCGTGATTCGAATTTTCGCCCATTTCCTCGATCGGCTTTCACGATCTGCGCGGGAAGAGAAGCAGCTGGTAGATAAGGTTTTTTTCTTTAAATTTATTTAATTAGTTTACAAAAACATGTAAGTGTTCGAATAATCTCGGCAATGTCTTGATCAATTTGGCTCGACCTTGCCTTTGTCTACCCCGTTAGGGTTAAAGATGCGACTTAAGTAGTGTGTGTATCATCAGCATCATCCCAGCCCTTCTTCCGCCCACTGCTGAGCATAGGCCTCCCTTCTTCGACGCCCCCCATCTCCGTCCTGGGCTGCTCTCATTAGGTGCGACCCGCGACTTTAATTATGTCAACCCGTCACATAGCCGGACGCCCGAAGCTTCTCTCACCCATCTGTAATAATGATTAGAAAAGCCAATGTCCCATATGACCAGCATACCATGGGCCATGATAACTATCCATCTTTAGGGGTATCTATGCGAAGTAAATAGCTGATAGGTCGGGCGTCTTAATATCGTCTGGTGAATACACATTGGTATAGAAAACGACGAACATCTCTGAGTCAGAGCGTATTTTACTTTATAAAGCTTTACTTTTTTTTATTTCATGTTATAATGTCACTTGAGGTGAAGGTATAGGCAAATGGCCTTGAAGTGGCGCCCTCATTTGAAATAAATTGTTAACTCGTAAATATGGAGATAATTTCCATAATGCTCTTCGTCATGCACTAGATAGCCCTTTCAATTATTTTATGAACCACCGTTGAAAGTATTTACATTAGTACGTCTGGCTTTAAAACTTGCCTCCGCCAGAAGTGGGCAAGTTTTAAAGCTATACGGATCACCAATAATAGTTTCAACGGCAGTTCATAAAATAATTTAAAGGGCTATTTAGTGCATGACGAAGAGCAATATGGAAATTATCACCATATTTACGAGTTAACAATTTATTTCACACTTCAAGGCCATTTGCCTATATCTTCACCTTAACAGACTGGTCAATATTTTTAATAAGAATTACAAATCCTAGTTGCTTGCCACTTTTTACAATTTACCTCTTACAATGTTGTTCCAATTTATTTACTTTAATAATGAACATTCTCGTTAGGTGACAAAATGAATTTTGTGATCTTGAACTTAAGATGAATTTCTTTTAAAGTAGTTTTTAATAAATATTAAAAAGTTATAGGTACTTCGGATTAGCTTATCATATCAACAAAGAGAGGTTATTATATGATATTTACATGATATATGATAATAAAAAGATACAGATACCTACGTAAAGTTTCTCACGATTTTATCAAGTCATACACTTGTATGGTTTGATAAAAACCTGGTTTGGTAAGTACCTATTATCATATGATATGTACTTATACTGCAAACTGTCATTAACAACTAAAATATATAATTTTCTACATTAATCAACCTTTATGGCCGTGTGTCCCCAAAAACCCATTTATTGATGATCGTTTATTAATTTCTATTTCGGCCGTCGGCCAATTAGGGCTTCAATTAATTGAATTACTATATTATCTCCCAAAATTATTGCATTACTAATAATATGAATTCTTTTCTTACTTAATGCGGTGGCACAATAACGACATTTGTTGCCGTCTAGTAGAACGAGCGAGCGATGAGAAGCTCTTAGAGTTTTATATGAAGGGTAGATATGTTTATTAGACGATGACTCGGTAATGGTAAAGGTATGTAGAATATAATTTTTAAAGGTATAAGGGTTGCCACAATATAGGTGGGGTTTTCAAGTTCACAGTATATTTCTTTGACACGCTCTGTCTCCTAAACATAAATAATAATAAATAAATAAAAAGACGCGACATATCACACTGGTTGAGCTAGCCCTCTCAACGATACGATATTTTAAAATAAATACATAGATACCCAAGACCCAGGACAAATTGAAAAAGGCCATTTTGCAACTTGCATCGGTTGGGGATTAAACCCAGAACCTCCAAGTGATGGATTAGTGTATTAACAATTATACGCCACGGAGGTCGTCAAATCAACAACTTGATGGATTTTAGTGTCGTAAAAAATGGCGCCATTATGGCGTCAAATTTCCTAAAATTGTATTTATTTAAAACATATTGAGTTTGTTTTCAAAATAAAGGATTTTATAAAACGATTCCAAAAATATATTAAATGTATTTAAGAATGAGAAATGCTAAAAAACAACAACCGGTTGTTAAGCATACTGATGTTGTTAATCACGCAGCCGCTTTTTTTAAATAATTACTTGTTCACTTAGGTACCATTTTTTGGCCAATTGCGATTTTCTTTCTTCTATTTTTTGGGTGTTTATCTATGTATATATTATTTATTATAAAATATATTATTGTTGATTAGTATCCAATAATACAAGTTTAAATTTAGTTTGGGGCTTGGTCAATCAAGGTGATTTGTCCCTTATCTTTTATTTTACCAGGCCAACAAGTTGGCCAACCTTACGTTCCGTGTGTCCCTTAAAAGGGCATTTATCGGTTGTTCGTTTATTAGTTCCTATTTCGGCCCTCCCCCAATTAGGGATTCAATTAAATCGGCCGACGCTGTCATGGCCCAATCTAATTGCCCAGCGTTGGGGGAGGGCCATTTACCTCATCGCTTTTCTGACTTTTAGTGCGAATTGATAAAGTGTTAAGTACCTGTTGACTATGAAAGCGCTGGCTCTGGTTTAAATCGAAAAGAAAAGTTTACTTTTTTGACTCCACTGCAGGAGGACGACCCTCTCTGTACTACCTAAGCCATACATGGCCAGAGCAGCCAGAGGATTTAGCCTACACTCTACATGCTAGCCAGACCGGTGGGAGTCTCACTGATGTTTATAAGCTTTGTTTAACTTGTGTTTCCTAAGTCGCCTTTTACGACATCCACTGGAAGACTTTAGAATCCGCTGGCAGGGTGGTCCTGTTCTACTCTGCCGGAACGCATTGGCTAAAGTATTACGACAGATTTTTTTTACAATTCTAACTTAAATTATTTTTTATTTTGCATAAAAAATCCCCGACTTTTAAGCGTTCATCCCCATTAACTTTTGAACGGCTAAACTGATTTTCATCAAACATGGAAGAACCATCCGATAGATAAGGCTTTGGATTACAAAAATCGCATCGAAATCGTTACAGGTTGTATTTCTCAACCGATTCTCGTGAAATTTTGTGTGTAGGTTCCATAATCTCAAGGAGTTTTGACGACCTACGTGGCGTAGTGGTTAACACGCCAGACCGCCACTCCGGAGCTTCTGGGTTCATTCCCCAGTCAGGACAAATTGGAAAATGGCCTTTTTTGTCCTGGGTCTTAGGTGTTTATCTATATAACTATATGTATTTATTATGAAATACAGTATCGTTTTGCCCGTGTGCTTCCGGGTTAGTAGTATAGGACCACTTCATCTCTTCCTGTGGATGTCGTAAGAGGCGACTAAAGGACTAAGCACAAACATATCGGGCTTGTACAATTGCATTCCTTTGGAGGGTTAACGTCAGGAAGGCGGCCGGTCGTAAATCTATAGCCAATTCGGCTATTTCTTCTCCATTTTGCAAGGTCTTTGGCATTGGGTGACAATTGACATGCATGTTATATTTAGAGAAGAAAAAGCGGGAAAGCGCACCCCGGGCTCTGAAGCAGCACAGCTGAGGGTGCAACCGGGAACGCGCTTTGACGAAGAAGAAGAGAAGACAGTATCGTTGAGTTAGTATCCCATCATATTACAAGTTTTAACTTACTTTGGGACTAGCTCAATCAAATTGAAAAAATTGTGAAGTATTAGAACATCGATCAAAAATTGTGAACACTTGACTTTATTTTAATTTTTTTATTAGAGATATAAAAAAGCAATAAAAATTAAGCTATTTGACTAAAAAGAAACCTAAAAATAAAACGAGGTTGCGTGGCAGAAATTGTTCAGCGATAAGGCCGCCATTTGCGCATTTCCTAGTTTTTAATATTGTTTCCTGTAATTATTTTTTGTGCAATAAATTGAGTTTCTAATATTTATGTAAAAAAAGTGAGAGTTTTGAATTTATATTTTTTACCTTTTTTCAGGTAAGTGCAGTTCTCCTCGCTATGAACAAGGTAAATATGCATAAAATGTCATTTTAAAATAATAGTTTTTAACTAAATATATGTACAATAAAAAGTACATGCTTGGCGCGGGTCCCTCTTAAAGGTTTGTATACTTAAACATATCATAATTTAGGTAAATTGATTGATACATACTAAATTTACAAATTGACATTATTTTAAATTTCGTAATTCTTATAATTCAATTTAATTATGACATAACAAACAATGTAATCTCAGTCCATCCATATAACTAATTTTAAGTTTTTAGTTTGTTAGTTGACGTCTTTGGAGAAAACGTGCAGTGCAGTTTGTTGCCGCTTCTTCTGCACTTGCGACTAGGAAGCGGCGTAAACTTAGCTGTAAGTAACGATTTGACGTCAACATTTGTGCAAAACAAAACAAAGTGTCTATTAAGTGATATTATAAATATCCTATGATAATAAACATATTTTGAATTGAACATCTAGTACACATAAAATAATATATCTCCTTCAGGGTTTATTTTACCGTTGTACGACCTGTACCGCACCACAGATTAATAAATAGTTGACCGCACGTCTGTTAGAGTGCTCTTTTAAATTAATACGCTACTGTACAACTTAAGAAGGTTAATAAAGCCCTTTAAATGTTATAGTTAGATAATAGTACATTACGATTTAAGTGCGTTATGGTGGTTATAACACACGAAGCGGAATTTCAGCCCGAGCCGAAGGCGAGGGCGTAATGTAGCTGAGTGTGTTTAACCAATATACGCATAAGTACGACGTTTTTCAACACACTTTTGAGGAAAAATACATAATAAACTGATATTTTTGATTTTAAATAAACTCAACCATAAAACTGAGATGCACACTATTGCTTTCCCGCCGTTTTACTTTTTAAATCAGCACGGCGCGCAGCCTACTGGACGACGGCGCCGCGCGGCATGCGAATTCGAAATTTGAAAAAAAAAAACAATATGAACCTTATCTTACAAAGATAAATATTGAAAAAACGATGACGTTCGATGTGATTTATTCTTTTACTTTGTCTAACCTTCTCCTTGTGTTATCTAACTATCTTGCTCACACACAACTGTCAAACTTTCTTACTCTCTCATTCATACTGGATTCACCATTAATTCTGACCCTTTCTTTTGCAATAGCAAATCGTGAGTTATAGAATTATAACTTCAGTATTTGCGTTCTAACACACGCGTGTTTTATCAGCTGCTTTATATGTATATCTAAAACCGGTGAAATTAGATACACTTTATGAGCAAGGGTGTTGATAAAATAATAAAAATTCAGAATCCTAAAGTATATACATTACTCGTAGATGTTTACACATTTTTAATTTTGAACAAGTGGTACCAATTTTCTACAGAAAAGACTTTTTGATAGGTTCACGAATGAAAGCATGGCAAAAGAGTTTTGAAAAATTGAGTTTTAATATTCCATAATGGAACGACTCGACTGTAATTTTTCAGAATAAAGTGATGGAATGAGTACAATAGAACTGAGTTTATTTCCGCCTATCTTCTTAACAGTGGTCGTTCTGAAACGAAAGTAGTTTGTGCTTTTTCATTAAAAGTTAGTTCTTCTTTCAAGTCGAATTGGCTATTATACCATACATCATACATCGGTATAATAAATGAACGGCAAGTTCGAGTCGGACTCGTACATGAAGGGTTCCGTACCTCCGTACAATGTTTAAAAATGCTAAAAAAACACGTTTTTGTATGACGACCCCCTTAAATTTTTAACTTTTTTTATTTTTAGTATTTGTTGTTTTAGCGGCCATAGTAATACATAATCTGTGAAAATTTCAAGTATCTAGTTAATGCCATTATACATAAAGATCTAGGTTAAAAACGCTGAAAATCACGTTTTTTGTATGACGACCCTCTTTAATTTTTAACTTTTTTTTATTTTTAGTATTTGTTGTTATAACGGCCACAGTAATTCATAATCGGTAAAAATTTCAAGTGTCTAGCTATTACGGTTCAAGGATAGAGCCCTGTGACAGACGGACAGACAGCGGAGTCTTAGTAATAGGGTCCCGTTTGCACCCTTTGGGTATGGAATCCTAAAAAGTAGTTTGCTTCTGGACTGGTAAAGTCTTAATGCGCGGCAAAAGCCAATAATGACAGTGACAGATATTGATACTGGCACTACTGTTAGTTTCTTTTTTTCAGCTTCTGCAGCTGATCAAGGAAAGAAGCAATAAATTAATTATAAGTTTCACTGAATTACTTGCACGACCAGACCAACACCAGTTCTTGGAGAAAATAAAAAACTTAAAAGGTACATAGGCGAATCATGTTAATAGGCGATGCGGCTAGCAACCCTTCACTATTTTGATTCCTTTTCCACGTTTCCACGCTAAGAGTGGCATTTAGGTCTTGCGGCCCTGGGCTCTGTCTTCTTGGAGCCGCAAGACCCAAAATGCTCTGTCTGCCCAATCCGGGATAAAGACGTGACACACACACACACACACATTGAATAGGACATATTACGCAAAACTCGGCAAAGATGGCGGTACTAGCACATACTAAACAATTTGCCGTCATTCTACATCTACGAATAATAATCCCTAGGTAAACGAATGTTTGACAATGGAAAGTACATCAAAGTCACAATTTTTTTAAATATTATACATGTATTAGGTACTTAAATGGAAGTAGGAAGCCATAACACTACAGAACTTTCTAATTAGTGATATATTATAAAATATATTATTTCGCTTTAATTTAATTTAAACTGTATTAACTCGATTATTATTGAAGATTAGTGAATAATAATCAAACTATTAAAATTTAAAACTTTAATAACAATATTTTTTATAGGGCTATTAAGGCATTCAAGATGCAGTACTAAAGTATCTACTCTAATTAAATAATGAAATAAGAAATGGTGGAAAAATACCACGTGAGCAGGACTTGAACCCGCGACCTTATGTCTGTCCTGCTCACGTGGTATTTTTTCACCATTTCTTATTTCATTATTTAGTAACAATAATTTGTTACGAAAAAAAAATTATAAATAAATTCTCTAGAAATGTAACGCTCCTACATTCACCGCTTCGATTCTGATTCCATTTACGCAAACAATTAACAGTAAAAACAACGAAACACTCAAACACACACATAGACAAATATGCATGCGATTGGTCGCGGCAAGATCACGCTTCGTCGTCGAGTGGGGGCGGTTACCGCAACGAGCGGTGAGGCTTACGTACATTTTGCATAACACTTTCCACAGATGTCAAGTATGGATTATTAAAATGTTTATGAAAGGTGAGTCCTGTGTTTTTCATGTCTGTATGGCTTCTAATTACGGGCTTAAGCTTCTAGTTACGGTCTGCGCTAATGTTGCACTCTGGTGGCAGAACATTGCGTGATTGCAGTAATATCTCCTATTGCGGCATGCGAAACCAGAGATATTTGAGGTATCTATCACTGTGACAACACAGAATCTAATACATTTTGTGTTGTAATTGTTATTCGTACAATAAATCTAATGAAACTAGCGAAATTCCCAATGAAAACCTGAATTTAGGACACGGACATAGATAAAACATCACGTATATAACGTGGTCTAACGTGGCCTATGTCCAGCAGTGGACATTATGAGGCTGAAATGATAATGTGTACAACGAGCAACGTACATATGTGCAATAAATATAATCAAGGGTTTAATAAAATATACTAACATAGTTCGTAAATTACTGTACTATACCAAAAATAATATAATTACTAACGTAACTATACTAACACTAAATTGACGTTTTTCTGAATAAATATTTTTTTATTTATTTATTTTTATTTATACCTACTAGATCACTATAGTTTAATAAATTTAAAATCATCATCAGGTCTTTTCTTAGTCTCCACTGCAGGAGCACGACTCTCCCTGTACTACCTGAGTTTTAGTCATGTACACCCCGTCTGCTAACGTATTTTTATATTCTCTCCATCCATCGGTTGTCTGGAAGAAATCGCTTTTAGCGATAAGACCGCCCATTGTACATTTTGATGTATTTTTTATTCTTATTGTATATTTTTTCTATTATTGGTGTACAATAAAGTATTACTTAAGAGTACTTACTTACTTACCAGAGCCATGTTAGTCACGCAGCTAGATTTTGATTTGTTTGGCCTTCACTTCACTTTCCACGCAAGCCAGACGGGTTAGAGAGGTCTCATTGATGTTTTACAAGTGTTGTGCTTGTGTTTTTATCCGACTGCGCCAGAAGGAGGGTTATGTTTTTCGAGTGTATGTATGTATTATGTGTATGTATATTGTACGAACTAACGGCGTACAGGAAGGACTGGAGAACTGTCGCCACTAACTGAGATATATGGAAGGCTGGAGGGGAGGCCTTTGCCCAACAATGGGACACTATAGGCTAGTAAAAAAAAAATTATGTATGTTTGTATGTAAATTTCTTTGGCACGCTCTACATCCTAAACAGGTTGATGGGTTTTAGCTTAAGAGGCTTTGTTAGATTCGTCCTAAATCTGAGAGTGACACTGGCTATATCAAAAGTTTAAATAATCCAAAATGGCAGATTTTCGCGCCAAATTATGTGTCTTCGGATTTTTTTTTATTCAAAACCTATCGATTTGTATATCAAATTAAAGGATTTTAAACAAGGATTACAAAAAAATTGCAGTCGGGTTTTTTGTTTTTTTAGATAATTACTTGTCTAAGTCGCCTTCTACGACATACACAGGAAGAGTTTGAGTGGTCCTATTATACTCTGCCGAAAACCACACGGCCGTTTTTTGTATTTTTGACTGTTATTTGGAGTTTCATTTTTTACGTTTTATTATAAACAAATTTTATTGCGCTCAGTACATTTTTGATTTATTACGTCATTTGTTCTATAATCGTGCATAAAGATGAATCGAATTGCCGTTTGGCGTAGTAGAGGTATGTTTGACGCATGATTTTTCTCATAATTAATATACATACTAATTTTTTTATATATATTCAGTTATTTGTTGTATAATCTACATTAGATAATAGAAAATTATTTTTGTCCACGTCCTTTACTTTTGTAGAAAACACAATCATTGTGAGTACCAAAAATGAGAAATATGAAGAGAGAAGCCTTAAGAAAAAAGTTTTTAGTTTAGTACCCATACTAAATCCGTTTGGCTGAGCGTTGATTCGTATGGGAGGTCGAAAATTTTTTATCGATTTTTAATAACTTTTTTTATAAAAAGTAGTTCAGTATCATGGACTTAACTTGCTCCAAAAATTTAGCAGGTAGATTAAAAGTCAGCCTGTATAGATGATTTGGTGGATGGTTGGTGGAAACATTGTATATCCCTGACAGGGCATACTCGTAATAGCAAGCTGTTACTACCTCTAGAATTTCGCATTTGAGTCTTGGATAGATAGGTTCCTACTCGTAAAAGTCCGTACTGCAATATCCGGCCGGACGTCGAGTGCCGGACTAATGATCCGGATAACAGTTCGCTGCAATAAATTCTGTCTACATTATTTCCTAGGAAATGAGGCCTACCTTAGTAATTTAGTAGGTTTTTGTAAAAAAGTAAGTAAGTAAATAAAGTACAAATACAAGATAAAACGAATGAATAACTTGTGTTATTTCAATTTACACATAAGTATTAATAATTTGTTATATGCTACACGGTGTATCAACTAAGTATATTATTTGACATGCTATATAGTTGTCACTCGGAGGTTCTGGGTTCGATTCCCAGCCAGGGCAAGTTGGAAAATGGCCTATTTCAAATTGTCCTGGGTCTTGGGTGTTTATCTATATATGTATGTCGCAGTTGGATGGTATAAACTGTTACTTCACTAAACCTCTAGTTGTTTGGCATTACAGCTCGGTTTTGTTAAACAGCTGGATTGTCAATGCGTCACGTTTAACAAACCAGCTAATCAGAAATCAGAAATCTTTATTTGCCAGAATACATTACAAAATAGGTGTTCAGTACAATTAAAGCCATTGTATTCAGCCTGCAAGCAGACGTGCAAATATACACAATCAAGTCAATAAATTTATCAAGTTACATAAACTGAATTTATACTCGTACAATTTAAATAACAAAAAATATAAAAAATAATAATAATAATAAAATGTCAGTCTACTTAGATGCTAAATATTCCTTTACACTATAAAACTAACCACGTTTAGACCAAGGAATGATACAAAGTTCGATGCAAGTGGATACAGAAAAGTTTGTTAACGCGACATCAATCTTTGTTATCTCTCGGCCTCCATTTGATTCACGTTAATTCTCAATCTTACCGGAAGACGGGCGTCGATATAACTATATGGGAACTAAGCTGAAGATCTGCTCCATTTGCAGTCCAAAACCACAAGCGATGTCTCCGATATCTCTCGATGTTTTCATCGGGAGATATCGGAGACATTGTTTATATCGGAAACAGCTTACTCTCGGAACGCTGTGAAGAATTCCGAACTAAAATCTACAATTTTACGTCTTGCGCCGCGGCTTTGATGAATACAAATTGTTCATGCCATTCCGCGTATGAGGTGTCAGTTACTTAAAGCTGTTTTACAAAATCGAGCTGTAATACCAAACAGCTAGAGGTTTATTAATTTAGCGGATTACACCATTCAACTGCGACATGTATAAAATATAGTACCGTTGTTGGCGCTGGTTCAATCAGTGTGATTTGTCCTTATATATTTATATAAGATAGATACTTTAATTTTTCCAAGTCATAAAATATTAGTTTTTACCCGCGGCTTCGTTCGCGTATAATTATGAGAGAAGTTTTTTCCGAGTCGTTTATCGCAAATCCCACGGGAACATCACTTTTTTTCCGGGATGAAAGGTACCCTATGTCCTTTTCAGTACTCCTAACTATGTGTATGCGAAATATCAAGAAGATTGCATAAGAGGTAAAAAACAAAAACAAACGTGATCGATTTTCTTTTGCCCGTCCTTCAAATGTGCCTTGTAGATCCCACCTTATAACCCTACTTAGAATCCCTACCCATACTTCTGCTTGCTATTTCCACTCTTTTTCTGTTCAAGCGGTGAAACTATGGAATTCACTACCACGCATCATACGAGACTACAAATCTTTCCCTGTTTTTAGGATGAGAGTAAAAGAGTATTATATATCTTTCCTTAACATAATGAATAGTATACCTATATCCTATATTTATAAGTATTTATTTATAGTTAGGTATTTATATGTATATATATTTTTGTATAATATGTGTGTATGTTTATTGATGTATTAGATATGTATATGTAGGTATGTTTCACATTTTAGATAATTGTATGTATTTGTAACTATAGTCTATTTTGTACACGCCTACTACCTGTTTTCTTTAATTTTCCTCTCCTGGGTGTGCTGGAAGAGATTTCTTATGAAATAAGCATTACCTATGTACTCTATTTTCTTACTTTGTACGTTCCTCTGTTTGTATGTTGTGTACATGAATTTTGTAAATAAATAATATAAATAAATAAACAAACAAATATACAAACTCACTTTCGTATGTGCCTATAATATTAGTTAGGATTACTAGAGATGGCGTAAGATAACGCTCTGCATGAACTGTAAGGCACGTAATAACTTAAAACATACTAACACGTCTTTATCCCTAATAGGGCAGACAACATTTTGGGTCTTGTGGCTTTAAGCAGATAGAGCCCAGGGCCGCAAGACTCAAAGGCCACTTTTAGCGTGATGGTGGGCGAGAAAAAGGTATCAAAACAGCGATGGGTTGCTAGCCTCATCGATTTTCGCCCATTCCTTCGATCAGCTTCTACAATCTGCGCGGGAACTGAAGCAACTGGTATATTCTAAGTTTTTTATTTATTTTAAAAATCTCCACTGCAGGAGCACGACCCTCTCTGTACTACCAGAGCCATATATTAGCCAGAGCAGTCAGAGGATTTGGCCTACACTCTCCACGCTGGCCAGACGGGTTGGAGAGTTCTTATTGATGTTTATAAGCTTTGTTTAGCTTGTGTTTCCTAAGTGGCCTTCTACGACATCCACGGGAAGACTTGGAGTGGTCCTCTGTCGGGGACCACACGGCAAATTTCAAAAGTAAAGCAAATAAATTAAACATTCTGATTGAAATTTTACACTTCATTACGTACGTCCAACGCGAAATGAAAGGTACAAATTGCAAGTGAATAAATGGTGAAAAATTGTGATTGCACATCGATTACAGTGCTGGCTGTAAACGAGAATATTATTTGTTGGATTGCCAGGTAAAAGGGAATATTTACGTTAGTATTTTATTTACTCTATGATTTAAGTGTGTTAATTCTGACAGATTTCAGCTCGTTTGATAAACAATCATTAAATTTCATTAGGAGGGCACCTGAGGCCCAGAATCTAAATTTTGCTCGCGCTTCCCCGAGCTAAGTGGGGACGCGGGCAGCGCGGCGGGTCAATGCGGCTGGTTTACGCATTTGTGTTTTTTAAGGTTTTTTTTCGTTTTACAAAGAATATGTAAGTTAAAGTTACATGGGCTATTTTATATATATTTTGTATTTCTTGAATACTAGCCGTTTTAGTATAATTTGGAGGTGATTTGGAGGCAACTTCGCATTTTTTTTATATAGAGAAATTTATTAACAATCGAGTTTTTGTGACATAAAGTGTAGTTAGTCCTGAACTTTGCTGCGTTTTTATTTCAGTAAATATAATACTGTAGATCACTCTAAGAACTTAAGGGTAGTATTGGCTCTTAACTACTTTCATTTACAGCTCGGACTACTCAGTGTTACTTATTTCTGTAAATTGGATTTGGTTTTTGGTTGGCAGTTCGCAAGCTTTACATGTTATATTGTGATAACATTGTATTAGGCATAATATCTTTGTAAACTGACAAAGCCTTTCCGGCGCGTAGGCGACCAATACCACAGAATAAATACCGCCAATACTGTGTAAATGAGTTTCATTCTGCGTTTCTTCTCAGCAGTGGTCGTTGCGAAACGCTAGTATCGGTAGAGGTGCGGGGACGGGAAACGGGGACGCATATTGCGCGGAACCTTACGAGATTCCGTTTTTTATGAAATACTATTATTAATTCTGTGACTATGTTAAGCGAAAAACATAATCAAGTCCCTAATTTAAAAAGAGGTGTTATCTGTACCTAAATAATAGCAATAAACTTTAGGAACTACGCACATATAAGAAGGTACCTCAGAAGCCTTTAGAAACAGTGCTTATATTAAAACGGGGTTGTCACCCTCTGTTTGTCTTGTCTGTTAATTATTCTTTAGGTATAAAATAAAAAAATTTACAAAACCGTCACTGGTAACTTCCGCCGAAGTGTAGTATAGAAATATGAAAAATGTTTTCTTGCCTTTCATTCAAGTTGACCGATCAGCTGATCCCAGTTTCTATAGGAAGCAAAAAAATATTTTTCATGACATTTTAAG
The DNA here is from genome assembly GCA_963576875.1 of Acrobasis repandana. NCBI lineage: Eukaryota > Metazoa > Arthropoda > Insecta > Lepidoptera > Pyralidae > Acrobasis > Acrobasis repandana. Next base: position 11,783,095 of record OY756238.1, read on the forward strand.
GATGGAGTCAGTCCATGATGCTTAAAAACTTTCCCCAAGGAAATATCGAAATATAATATGAAAAAATAGTACACACTAGTGAACTGTGTGACGACGATTCGCCCCCTTCGCCCCGCGCTCACTGGCGCGGCGGCGGCGGCGTCGCCCTTTGCGCTGTTGCTAGTAGTATATAAATAAGGGCCAGGCCTTTGGCCCGCACCTCAAACCTTCCCCGGTGGAGTAGGATATGCCGTCTGGGACAAAACTTGTCAATTCAAAAAAAAAAGAAAAGATCACAGGAGGTCAATGAGGCTGGTTTACGCGTTTCTGATTTTTGAGTTCCTTTTCGTTTTACAAAGAATATTTAAGAGTTATTTTAAAAAATAAGACATATGATCCCTGCCTTATGTTTAATACAATTATGATCCAAAGTTACAAGGGCTAATTTATTGTATTTCTTGAATACTTTCCGTTTTATTATATTTCTGAGGTGAGCAATCGTGTTTTCCAAACATATTATGTATAGAGTTAGTTAGTAATTATTTCAAAGTGAGTATTTCGTTAATATTCATAATATTTAAGATCGCTCTAAGTACTATCAGGGTCATACGGGCTCTTAACACGTCCGCGCGAGCATCGACTGTACACTCAACTGTATGCCGTGGCGTATATTTTTCCTTCATACAAATATTTTAACGTATGCAGGCTGACTTTTTATCTACCTGCAAAATTTTTGGGGCAAGTTCAGTATATGATACTGAACTAGTTTCTATAAAAAAAGTTATTAAAAATCGATAAAAAATGTTCGTCCTCATATACAAAATCTATTTGGCTGAACGCTGATTTGTATGGGGCTTTTTTCATAGAAATACTTTTTTTATATGCGCGTAGCGCTAACTTAGTTGTCTATATTGTGTGGCGCTAGTTAAGACTTTGATACGTTATGGCGCAATGACGTTACTATAGGGATTTAGTACAGTCAACTGACGTGATCGCACGTTCTCGTATAAATGCGAGGGAAAAGTTCTACGTATTGTGACGTTGTTCTACATCATATCGACGGTTTTTGGACGTATCAAGACGTTGTTCACGCTTAAGTGTTAATACAACATAGCTATAGGCTGTTTTACAAACAAGGTATAGGTACTTAAATGCCTCATTTCTGAATTTCCTTAGCGAACAGTCACGTCAATATCAATACACTCCTGTCCAAGAGAATTGAGGTGAAGATATAGGCAAATGACCTTGAAGTGGCGCCCTCATTTAAAATAAATTGTTTACTCGTAAATATGGGGATAATTTCCATATTGCTCTTCGTCATGCACTAGATAGCCCTTTAAATTATTTTATGAACCACCGTTGAAAGTATTTACATCAGTTCGTCTAGCTTTAAAACTTGCCTCCGCCAAAAGTGGCCACGGCAAGTTTTAAAGCTAGACGGATCACCAATAATAGTTTCAACGGCAGTTCATAAAATAATTTAAAGGGGTATCTAGTGTATGACGAAGAGCAATATGGAAATTATCACCATATTTACGAGTTAACAATTTATTTCACATTTCAAGGCCATTTGCCTATATCTTCACCTTAAGCTAACTTAGGTGTTGGGAACCGAAGTAAACTTACCTATCTAAATATTTGACTCATTGGAAGTCATTGTTATGTACTATTTTTATTTTACTTCGAAGGTTCGACCTCACGATGTGCAAACGGGTGTTGTGCGTATTAATATTATATGAATGAAGGCGAATGTAAGACACTGTTGAGAGCCTTCTTTAAGAGCTTAGCTCTTGGCCTACAATACACAGGATGATTCCGAAACGCCAAATAATCTTTGGAGATAAATTTATGGGCATGTTCAGTCCTTAACTTATTAAGGACTGAATACTACTTATAACAGCGTTGAAATAACATGATAACGGCAACGCTCTTGGGTTGATTTTTTTTTCTTTTATTTTTTAATTTTTTTGATGATGGTGCCATGTAGCGTTGTGGTTGAGAGTAATGGTGGAAAAACGAGTCGTTGAGTTTATTTATGTTCCATCTTCTTAAACCTACTCCTCACATGCTGTCGATTCTAACGCTGTACAATACTTCTAAAGCTTATGTACCTATGAAGAAGTAGGGGTAGATGGAGAATAATTAAAATTGAATTCTGATATCGCAGAGGGAGAGGAAGGGAGTCAGGAAAGGCTGAGCGGGATATTGACATAACGGGTGACGTGAGAACGACTTAATATCCGTAGCCCCATCTATTATTTGCTAGAGAAAGCCCTAACTTTCAAGCGTTAACCCCAATAACTTTTGAACCGCTAAACCGATTTTCATCAAACAAAGCTAAGAACCACCGCAAGGAAATTTTTGCTTTCACGTGTAAAAACCGCATTGGAATCGGTCCATCCGTTCGAGCACTACGATGACACAGACAGACAGACATTAGCGTCAAACTTATAACACCTCTTTTTGTCGGGGGTTAAAATTGCCACCTAAACCAGATTTTTGACGCATTTTACCTGCAAGCAAAACTATTTATTTGTTTTAAAAAACTACGAATTCACCATAAATTTTGCATGATACTAAAAGTTAAAAACATAAATCAGTCGCTGGCGGAAGCCAAAACACGATGCGTACAAATGGCCTCGACAGAAAAAAAAACTGAAAGTTACCTCTAATTCTGCAAAGTCAGATTGAATTATGCACAGTGGCTTCGGAGAATCAGTTTTATTGATTGAATAAATTGTTCAATCAATAAAACTAACTAAGTTTTATGAATGTATTCTTGTAAAAGACATTTTTTAATGACTTTACTATCTAATACTTTATGAACAAGAAGTACATTTTTACCTTTACAACGCGACCCTGCCATATTTGGTTTTGGGACGGCCGGTGCGTGTAAAGTATTAGATTCAGTTAGTTGCTACGCAGTGACAATGTGAGTGCGCCGAGAGACTTTTGAATAAAATGGACACTTAAAGTGCTAAATTTTGTTGTGTTACTATCCACGTGTGTAAAAAAATATTATGGGGTCCACGCAATCAAAAGAAGAAATCGTGCTTGCCCAAAATGCAGCTGGTGGTGGAGCTTTTAACCAGGCCACGTTGGAGCAACATATGAGCCTCACCAATATTATGCTGAGAGTAATTTTCGTTACAATTTTCGTGGGATTATGTATGGTGATTTACCATTTCTATAAGAAATGCCACAGAAAGTGGATTAGAGAGGAGATGCGGCAGTCACATGAAAGAGATTCCTTTGTTATGAGGTCCTGGCGCAGACGGCGTGAAGCAGCCAAGGTTGAGCAGGTCTAAGACGGCGACGATAATAGGGAAACAAGTGTAGTGCTTTCGTAAATAATTATACCGCGAAAAAGGAATAAGGGACTTTTAAAGAAAAATATTATAAAATAAATATACGTAAATCAAGATGGATAAAGACTTTTAAAACAGTGAATTAAAAAATAATAATATCGTAATATATTTAAAATAAGAACGCGTAATCAATAAAGTGCAGTGACGAGCGAAGGCGTCGTAATGCCGCCGTACCATATACGGACGAACGATAAGTAAACACTAGTAAGCTCTTATGTTTAGAATAATGCTATGGCTGATTTGATTTATGATGTTTATCAAGAATTATTGTCTGTACGAATTTATTTAATAAAACTAGGCCCTAAAAGAAGGGTAGGAGAAATACTTGAAAAGAAATTAAAGGAAGCAGAAAAAATAAAGTTAAAATATGAGATTGCGCTAGAAAAAATAAATGATAAAGTACAGATTATGAAATATTATGTAACAATTGTACTTTATTCGAAGAATTATATAAAGAAATAGAAGATTTGTGTAAGAGTAATAAAAATATTTCAAAAATAGAGAAGTTCCATCATAAAGTAGCTTTGAGTTTATTACCAGTGATGAACGATGAGGAAAATACCACAAAACATCTCATTGATGGTATTAAATATTACGCTGAGGAACTTGACAGTGAATCGCAGAAAACATTAATATCTTTTGTAATGAGAAGTAGGTTATCGCAATCAGCAAAACTGCTTTCACAGGATAGTTAGTAGTGTATCTGAATTAGTAAAGGCAATGAAAACATGCTTGTTAGCACAAAAATCTGCTACAGCTCTACAGAAAAAATTACTTGCCTTAAAACAGAATTATTCATCAATTGCAAATTTCGGAAAAGAACTTTCAGAGATGTTTGTCAGTCTTACAATTGCGCAATCCCAAGGGGATTCAGCCCAGTATAACATATTTAAAAAGGTAAATGAGAAACAAGCTATTTGTCAGTTTTCAGATGGATTGCGAAATCGTAGGATTGCCTCGATTATTACAGCGCAAAAATTCACATCATTAAAAGATGCAGTACAAGCTGCAGTTGAGGAAGATGTCGCAACCCCGTCGACATCAAGAACTATTATATTATGACTATGCGAAATAACCGTGGTGGTAATACTAATCGATACTTTAGGGGCCGTAGTAACTACAACAGAGGCCAACGCGGATACGGTAGGTACAATCAGGTCAATCAGCAGCGCGGAGGACAATGTGGAGGTAACAACAGTACACGAGTATGGCATAATAGGGGATCTCAAGGTTACTATAGAGGTTCGAATCCTCAACAAAACTTTAATCGAAGAAGTTACCGAGGTAGGTCAAATAATTATAATGGTCAGATGCATATGATTTCGCAGGCTGGAGAAGAAGATAAACCGGAGGCATACCCTAATGTTGAAAATCAGTTTTTTCTTGACTAATCAAATATTGGCTAATAACAATACTTGTTTCGTAAAATTACATCTTAGTAACAACTGCGCATATTCTTGGTTAGTTGACACCGGCGCTTCCATATCGGCCATAAAGTATAAACATATCAGAGAACAAAATATTTCTCTCCAAAAAGAGAACATTGTAATAAACGGAATAGGAGGTCAAGTCAGGGCAATCGGATACGTTTGTTTGCAGCTTTTCATACCATCTACGAATAACAGTGTTACTCAGAAATTTTATGTTTTTGATACCCTACCTTGTAAGGCAAATGGTATTCTTGGGTATGAATTTTTAAATAAATATAAAGCCACTTTGAATTTTGAATAATAACCAATGTACCAAACCGTGCACGGTACATATGATATACGGTATATTTTATAACCAGCATATATTGTAATATTCGATATATATTGTAACAGCCATTTACAATAATATGACGGTTTTAGAGATTTTATTTTGAGTATAAATATATGTTATTCAATTAAAATAAAAATATATTTTATTTTAATTTCTTCCTGCGAAGGAGGTGTAGTGTAGTAGTGTGTATGTGTCAACCTTTTATATGTGTGTTACATATTATATATGCCTGTATACCAATAAAGCCTAGAGTACGTCAGTAAGCTTCGATCGTTTGACTTGGTCCCACACCTCCCACCTTTACATTATCTTAGTATAAAGAGGATATTGCAAAACAGGCTAGGACATGAACACTTCCCCAAAAATCAGAAAAAATATCAAAAATCGATGAAAACGATCATATATTAGTATCTTCGTGATCTTGAGAGTGTACAAAAATACTTTTGAATGTCCGGTCAGTTGACTTATTGGGTGTTGGCCATTTTGGCGGAACTTACCTAACCTTAATTACGATATTTTGATCCAAATAAACCATAGAAAGGCTACGAATTTACTTATTATGCATTGATACCGACCCAAAAATGCAAATTTCAGGTAGGTGTTCAGTGACCTAGCCGGCTCCCCATTCATTTATGCAACAATCCCTTTATTAGCGTTTATTTTAAAGGCGAAGCTTCACTCGCTCCTAAGTCAGCCACTGCTGCGCCCATTTCGCCTTTTAATTACTTACCGCTGCACAACTGCGTGAAGAATTATTATATCATTTGCCTTGCCTAATTGTTTTAAGATCCAATAAAATCTCCAAAAAACTATTTCGGTTGACGTTCTCTAGATTTATATTGTAATGAACCCAAATTCATAACGATTTAGCTAACAAAAGCTTCACTTCTATTTATTATAAAGGCTTTTAATATGATATTCAAAATTTACAGAATTAAAGACAATGGGCGACCCAAAATGGTATTACATTTTACACAAAGCGTATGAAATGTGTTATGGCAATTTAAAGGTGTAAATCTTATTAAATATGTATGAGTTTTTACAGGGATCGGATACCAGCGCCCTGTTAATAAACGTTACAATCCGACAATTTTGTGAATAACTGACATTTTTGTAAAGTTGTATGACAAAGTGCTGTTAAATAAACCTTACTATTATATAAAAATTTTACTAGTTACGAGTATAACTTTACAAATATTACGATTACAACTGCTGTTTATTAAACGTTTACATGTGCAGAAAACGGTAGTAGATTTTAATGACAGTATTAGGATATCTTCAAATTTGCAATCTTATACAAATTTGATTGAGTAAATTAAAATTAGGTACTTACGTAGTTGCAAATTATATCAAATGTATAACAATTAAATTTCTTCACTTAATAAATTGAGGCATACGTATAATTTTAAACTTCTGACACAAGGCGAGTCCACCTGTCGGAATACGCATGATGTGATGACTGAAAAAATATTTTTAGCCCATCGGTTAGATTATTAAAAAATATTGTACACGTATTTTTTCTTTTCTCTGAGAAACAATAAATAACAAAGATACAGCGCATTTAAATCTCGCATGACGTCACACTCTCGAACTTTGATACTCTGTATCTTTGTGAATTTTTACTTTTTTGATAAACTGAAAAATATGGGTACGTCATTTTTGGATAATCTAACTAACGGACTAATTAGAATAATACTTTACGTCATCATCCCTAGGACTTAAATTATAATGGCTCAAAATAAAATAAAAAGTGACAATTTAGGTTTCTGTCCCTGTTTTTTAGGTTTGAGACCGCTCTTAAGCCAAGGGTTTTGTAAACTTCTAACCTTAATTATAAAATCAGAAGGCGTTCATAATTATGTGTCCGTTACATATTTATGGTTTTACTCAAGTAAAAATAGATCAAGAGCTGACTCTAATTTTTGGGTAGGTATGTATTTGAGGCAAGTTGGTAGGTATTTGAGGCAAGCTAAAAACTTGTCACATACCTCTCCTATTATATCCCAACACGGAACTGCAGACCTGGCTGGTGAGTAGCGGGGCTAAACCATTTAGATTTATTTAGATTGACCTGGCAGGTAGAAAGTTCCATTAAAATGACCTGTCTTTTTGAGAATCTTATTTTTTAGTTATAAGTAATACCCTATTAATATTTCAAGTGGCCTCAAATACCTTTTTTATATTTTTTTGAAAAATACTTTTGCACGCGCCTGGCAATATCAAAGCCCCGACTAAATCGTCTAGCTTATTGATTTTTTTATTCTTTAAACATTAAACTACAACATATAAAAAATGCATATTGCCTCAACGCCTAACGGTGCGTTTTTGGTTTCAACGTTTCCGTTCTGGAAATTTCGATTTACACAATGAGCCTCGTGGACGACCTTATACTCAAGTGAATAACGAAGAATTGAAGACGATAGTGGAAGCGGATCTATCTCAAACCACTTCTGAATTAGCAGCAGCCTTCGGCGTAAGTGACAAAACGATACTTATCCACTTGCGCCAAATCGGAAAAATTAAAACCTCGAAAAGTGGGTACCGCACGAATTGACTGAAGCAAACCAACAAACACGCGTTGCTTGCTGCGTTTCTTTGCTTAATCGCCACAATAATGAGGGGATTTTGAACCGTATCGTGACTTGTGATGAAAAATGGATCCTGTACGACAATCGAAAGCGATCATCACAATGGCCCTGGAGAACCGGCAAAACCTTGCCCTAAGCGAAAACTGACCAAAAAGAAGATTCTGGTTAGTGTTTGGTGGACCAGTGCTGGTGTTATCCACTACAGCTTCTTGAGATTAGGCCAGACGATTACTGCAGACTTGTATTGCCAACAATTGCAAACAATGATGGAAAAGCTCGCCATTAAACAACCGAGACTGATGAATTGCTCTAGCCCACTGCTCCTTCAGGATAACGCTAGACCACACACTGCACATCAAACGATCGCCAAGTTAGAGGAGGTGCGACTGGAACCTTGCGTCACCCACCATACTCTCCAGATCTTGCCCCAACCGATTACCACTTTTTTCAAAATTTGGATAACTTTTTACAAGGAAAAAATTTCAAATCTGATGAGGCAGTCAAAACCGCCTTCAAACAGTTCATAGACTCTCGCTCCCAGGATTTTTTTTCCAAAGGTATCAATGATCTGCCTATAAAATGGCGGAAGTGTATCGATAACAACGGCGCATACTTCGATTGATTAAATAATAATTCCATTAAAAAAAACTTGTTTTACTTTTTTGATACTGAACGGCAATTTCATATGTAAGGACCTAATATTATATACAGGGTCAACAAAATATACTGAAACTATTTAAAGGGTTAATTCAGTCCATGATCCTGAACAACTTTCCTCAAGAAACATATATCGAAATGTGAAAAATAATTTTTGGCCTCCCATACAAGTTGACCGATCAGCTGATTCGAGTTTGTATGAAAAATCAAAAATTATTTTTCAAATTTCGATATAATATGTTCCTTGGGGGAAGTTTTTTAGTATCATGGACTGAATTCACCCTTAAAATAATTTCAGAATATTTTGTTAGACGTCAGTACTCAGATTGAGCGAATCCTACAGTAAGTTCAGTACTCAGATTGAGCGAATCCTACAGTAAGTTAAAACTTGTGTTATGGGAAACTAAACTCAACGATACTATATTTTAAGATAAAAAAAAGAATGAAAAGGTCTGGCTTGAGCTTGGCGCGGGTCCCTCTTAAAGGTTTGTATACTTAGACATGTCATAATTTAGATACATTGGTACATACTACATTTACAAATTGACATTATTTCAAATTTCGTACGAGTAATTCTTATAATTCAATTTAATTATGGCATAACAAACAATGTAATCTCAGTCCATCCATATAACTAATTTTAAGTTTTTAGTTTGTTAGTTGACGTCTTTGGAGAAAACGTGCAGTGCAGTTTGTTGCCGCTTCTTCTGCACTTGCGCCTAGGAAGCGGCGTAAACTTAGCTGTAAGTAACGATTTGACGTCAACATTTGTGCAAAACAAAAAAAAGTGACTATTATTAAGAGATATTATAAATATCCTATGATAATAAAGATATTTGAATTTGTATTTGAAAAAAAAATGACAGGTTGCTAACCGCATTAAAAAGTCCAGCAGTGAATATAAATTGCTTTACAGCCGGACCAATGTTAGACTAAGGGCTTTCAAAGCGTGTCACTTTACAATAGACCATTACTTTACTTTATCACTCCCAATAACAAAGATATCTGCAACAACCCTATAATTCATCCCAAAATCTGTTCTCCGATCGTGACTGGAATACCTGAATTTTGAGATAGACACAGCCAATCATAGACCTTTAGTTGCTTAGACTAAACATGAAAATATGGTCTTTAAACAGACCCCAGTATTCATATTATTTAGTCTTTTGGTTCAAAATAACGTGAAACACGGATATAATTAATAAAGCGATAAACAGGTTTCGACCTCATCCAAAGGTCTTCCTCGGGGCGATTGATGCGCACGCACACGATGTCGTCCCGAGCCGCACTGATGTAAGCGGTGCGTAGAGCGGCGCGAGGATTGCCCGCTGCGCTTGCAATGATAGTACGGTTTTTGGTGTGGGTTTTTTCTGCGTCGACGACTTATTATTATCTTCTTCATCATCGGCAGCCAGTGATGATGCCCGTCCGTTAAAAAAGCTCACTGTGTCTGAGACTGTCAGCTGTACATGGCTTCTATTGTATGTCTGTTAAAGAAACGTAAGATCGCCCGCGCTACGCACCGCTAACATCAATGCGGCTCGGCACAATATCGTGCGCGCGTCTCAAGACACATTTGCCCTGGGAAGACCTTCAGATCAGGTCTAAGCATGTCTGCCAGTAGCTGACTCTCTACATGAGTAACCAGTTTGTAACTCTGACTAGTGTTGTGATAAACTTAAGACCTTGAATAATTGTGACCATGTCTCTCCATAAGCCCTTATCCCAGCCATCTCTTGATCATTTATTTCATCATGATTGATTGATCGTGTCGGTAGTTGGGAAACCAAGCAGTATCGATGTCGACATTTTTCATGTCATATAGTATATGTTGTATCATATAGTCATGTACACCCTCCCTCGAATTTCACAACCAGTCGACACTTTGTTGACGTTTAGTAAAGTCTTATTCTTGCAACAGTAAATGTCGATACAAGGGAAAGAGACACAATTAAGGTTTTGACATGATTCTTTATATTTAATACTACCCTATAGGAATACCAAAATTTTGAGATAGACGCTACCAATCACAGACCTTCAGTTGCTTAGACTAAACATAGAAACTGGGGTCTGTTTAGCTATAGTTTGTAACTGGAATAAACCGGATCTGACTAGTGTTGTGATATCGTTGAGACTTTGAGTCTACGTCATTGAGTATTTGAGTCATTTTGGAGCCTTAAATGCGATAAAGACTTTCTAAATTCTGTAGGCATCTTCCACATACTTCTACATCTTCATGTCATTCTTTTAACTTGCTATGGACCAACACAAGAATACGGACCGCAGTGATATTCATAAAAAAAAACATTTATAGTGAGTAAGTACCAATTTAAAGAGTTTTAATGAATTTGACAGAAAAATCCGCCTTCCTAAATTCGGTAGCATTCTACAATTATATTTGTATTAAAACCAATTTATTGACTCGGCCCGAGCTGATTTCAGTGGCCCCAGTACAACCTATGTCGACACTCTCGGAGTCTCCTTTGCCCTACGGAGACAGGATAATTCCAAGAAAGTTTCTCAACACGCCGCCATCTGTACCTGTATAGGTACCATAGTTCAATTAGGGCTTCATTTAGGCATCACATAAAAAAATTGTCTTAGTCACTACCTAAAACTATTTTTTTAGGTACTTTTGATGTACTTAAGTCGCTTATAGAATTATGCGTTAAATACCAGTAGCCCTGTATATGTAATTATCATAAAAATAGTATCGTAGTTCAGTTATAACAAGTTTAAAACTTACTTTGTCATCGGTGTGATTTATCTCTATATATTTATTATTTATAATATACTTACTCTGTTGAATGTATTATATTATTTTTAATTACCGTTTAGACTTCTAAGTCTCAGTTTTTCACATCACTAGACCCGGCCGGATTTCACGAGGAGGGAGAGATAAGCATTATCTTACTTTAATAGTAATTGGTTCGGTGCGTCCTGAATTTTAAGTTATCCGAATCAGGAATTTGAGACGTACTCGTATTTGAACGATTCCCACGAAGGTTTGCCTGTGGTGACGGCAGAATAGCAGATGTGAGGCTCAAAAGACGGAAATATACGGGGTCTTATAAAATATACTGAAACTATTTAAATGGTTAATTCAGTCCATGATACTGAACAACTTTCCTCAAGGAGCTTATATCGAAATATAAAAAAAAATTATAGCCCATACAAGTCGCCGATCAACAACCGAAATTCTATGGAAAGTCGAAAATTATTTTTTATACTTATTTCGATATAATATGTTCCTTGCGGGAAGTTGATCAGTATCATGAACTGAATATACCCTTAAAATAGTTTCAGTATATTTTGTTACACGTTATATACATACACTATCACGTCTTTATCTCTAATGGGGCAGACAGAGCATTTTGGGTCTTGCGGCTCTAAGCAGATAGAGCCCAGGGCCACAAGACTCAAAGGCCACTTTTAGCGTAATGGGCGAGAAAAATGAATCAAAATAGTGATGGGTTGTTAGCCGCATCGCCTAAGCTTTGTTTTTCGTGTGTGTAAGGCCAACACTGGTGTCAGATTTTTCAAGCTCAACTTCAGAGCTCCTCATACGCGCCTAATATGATATACGGATCCCAGAGCTGCCCATTAAAAAAAATATTTGAAATAAACAGAGATATCATTTAAAATTTCGTATTAATACACCATAGATAACCCTTCAAACTATATTATGAACTACTGTTTACAGTTTAAAGTGAGAACGAGAAACTTTTCTTCGCACATTTGCGAAAAACGGCCACTTTTGGCAAATGTGCGAAGAAAAGCTTCACGTTCTCACTTTTAACTGTAAACAGTAGTTAAGGCCGTACCTGAATTTTCCGGGGTCCAGTGCTGCCCCCATTTAAAATAAATAATTTCAAAGAAAACGGAGACATTATTTAAAATTTTGCTACTATCAAATCCTAGATAACCTTTCAAAGTATTTTATGAACTACTGTTTACAGTTTATTATGAGAACGTTAAGCTTTACTACGCACATTTTTATATTTATGTATTTTGTTAATTTGTTATTTATAGCTTTAGATATATTGTTTTACATTCATTTAAGTTGGTTTATATTTTATTTATGCTTATTTAATTAAAAGGAATGAATGACGACTAGCGACATCTCGTGTCAATTTCAAGCCAATATTGCATTTTGTTTGGAAGACGTTAGTGTAGATGTCGCTACTGATATCATAATATTTTTTTGTTTGTTACAATAGGTGATGCGGCTAGCAATCCATCACTATTTTGATCTATACGCCCAGCATCAAGCTAAATGAGGCCTTTGGTCATGCGGCCCTGGGCTTTGTCTGCCCCATTAGGGATTAAGACGTGATAAATCTGTATATGTAGTGGAGAACTAACTAAAAATCTATCTCCCCTATTCAGTTAATGCCACGTTCAGTACATACGGCGGAAACCTTTTATTTGCAGTCCCATTGTCTATTTTACGACGCCATTGCTGGTTCTACGGGAGATTAACTTTATAGTTACATAGTTACCCTCGATCACAAAAGAGGGGTGTTATATAAGACATTGTGAGTGTGACTATAAATCAACGCATTAGCTTTTGTACCTATATCTGCATTATACATCTTTCATGCTTGTCTGGAAGCAAAGAAAAAGCTTAGAATGTACCAGCTGCTTTTCTTCCCGCTCAGATTGTAAAAGCCGCTCGAAGGAATTGGCAAATATGTCCCATTATGGTATGCATATATATGTAATAAAACACATCTGTTGCTCACAAATTGTAGTTTAATTGAGCAACCAACACACGCCACCTCACTCCCTGAATTGGTCTCATGTCTTTACTAGGTAGAAAGCCGGTGGTGACTTCTTGTAAATAATCACAAGTAAGAGGCCACACTATTACCATGATTCAAATTCTCATCTAAAAACAGCTGGTATATTCTAAGTTTTTTTTTTCTCCCAGACCAGTATGGCAACTTGTCCAGTACCTATTATTAAGGTTATGTACGAACAAAATGTTAGATGTTTGGACATCTTTTAAGACAACTTCATTAAGGCCATACCTAAATTTTCCGGGGTCCAGTGCTGCCCCCATTTAAAAAGTTTAAAACTTCAAAGTATTTTATGAACTACTGTTTACAGTTTAAAGTGAGAACGTTAAGCTTTACTACGCACATTTGCGAAAAACGGCCACTTTTGGCAAATGTGCGTAGTAAAGCTTAACGTTCTCATTATAAACTGTAAACAGTAGTTCATAAAATACTTTGAAGGGTTATCTAGGATTTGATAGTAGCAAAATTTTAAATAATGTCTCCGTTTTCTTTGAAATGATTTATTTTAAATGGGGGCAGCACTGGACCCCGGAAAATTCAGGTACGGCCTTAAAAGTATCATAGAAGGAAGTTAGAAGCCTTTTTCACTTTCACGTTTTAGAATTTAAAAAAAAAATTTTTTGGTACAAGATTTTATTGTTAGGCCTAGTACTTATCAACGCAAATTTATTAAACCCAAATTTGTTGAGATTGCGTCGTTTTGTTACAATCCTTCCTATAGCCACATTAGCCACATTGCGGCGCCATTATCAGATCAGCTTCTTGTTATAATAATATTGCATTGTAATCTGAATTAGGTACATTAGCATACAATATTTCATATCAATCGGAAACCGCCAAATAACATGCATGGAAAATCAAAGATCAAAAAAATTATTTGGCTTTACTTTGTCTTGCAAACAATTAGGAATCTAGGCAACGGTCAGCGACCAGTGTTGCGAACTATCGCGCGACTGTTGGCGACAGTCATGAGCTGTCACTAGCACACTATCGCTCGTGAGTGTGGAACCTTATATCGACAGTCTAAACTCACAACCTGTAATATTTTATACAAAAGTACATATCTTTTACGGTCGCACTAAAAATAAATCTTAAAGCCGGAAAAATGCCAAAAGTAACACATGGGCCATAAATATATTTCTAGAAGTGACACAAACATACTTAGGCGTCTGGGTCATCGTAAAAAGTCGGTTTTCATAGGAAGGCATAAAAGCTCAGCATAGTGTTATATGAAATCAGTCGTTAATCTAAAATCTCAACACTGCACTGCGACAATGGACATGTGCTAGCGTATGCGTGCCTTTATTCTATTTTTACAATGTACACATGAATTTACAATGTACATTTTTTTCAATATGAAACTATGTTCAATGTTTTTTAAACCTTATTTAAAATTTTCAAGGAATTAAATATTTATTTATAAAATAGGCCTTTACAGGCACTTTTACACGTTAGTAATCTTAGTGTACATTACGTGTAATGTTTAATTGCATTTTTTAAAGCTACCGAAACCTTTTGCCACTGCTGAAAAGAAACTCATTTACATAGTATTGGTCGCCTACGCACCAGAAAGGCTTTGTCAGTTTACAAAGATATTATGCCTAATACATGTTATCACCATATAACATGTATAGCTTGCGAACGAGTGCCAAATCCAATTCAAGTAGGTACAGAAATAAGTAATACTGATAAGTCTTCAAAAACGGAGCCGAGCTCATCAGTCTCTACTGGCGACACCCGTTCACGAGTTGACGTGTGGATCAGCCATCGCTGAACTCAACCATTTAAGAGGGAATCCAGCGACCAATAAAGTATACTTAAATTATTGACGTGACAACGTCTTATAAATTGGTTAGCCGGGTGACACTTCAAGAAACTGCGTTACGCTCCGCTCACGTTATGCGCTCACAATGAGAGCGAGTGAGAGGCACGCGTCCCTTCCACTCGGGCATGGTTAGCCCGCCTAAGAGCGAGAGAGACAGACATAAAAAGACTTGTCACGTAAAACTTTCGCCCGTATACCGACTTTACAGGCAACCAATTTTTTTAAGGGTGGATTCACTCCGCATGATATTGAACAACTTTCCCCAAGGAAATGTTAAACATAATTATATCGAAATATGAAAAATATTGTTTTGCTTTCCATACAAAGTCGGATCAGCTGAACAATTTGTATGGGAGGTCAAAAATTATTTTTCATATTTCGTTATATGTTTCTTGAGGAAATGTGTTCAGTATCTTGGACTGAACTCAGCTTTAAAATATTATAGTGTCAGTATATTTTATTAGACGTCATGTACACTTAGTATATTATGTAAAAGATTATAAAATTAAGTAGTCTAACTCATTCCTATATAAACGGCAACTCTATAAATAAATGATTTATATATAAGTATTCTTTAGACCTTAAGGTGAAGATATAGGCAAATGGCCTTGAAGTGTGAAATAAATTGTTAACTCGTAAATATGGTGATAATTTCCATATTGCTCTTCGTCATGCACTAGATAGCCGTTTAAATTATTTTATGAACTGCCGTTACCTTACCTGCCTTACCTTAAATAAAATAAAAAGCCTACACTCAGTATATCAAGCCGAAAGAATCAATTTTTGAAGTAAGTACTCCAGTTTACTACAATTTCGAAGCCATGATTAATCTTTGGCTCTAAAAACTTCGCGAGTTTACGTTGTTTGTTACCAAGAGTTGTTCAAACTGGGCGAGACCGCTCGACTCGGGTATAAAATCAAAGGTTTGTTTCACTACGCCATCGCAGTCGTTGACAGCGTGATAATATTTTAATTATTTTTTTACCGACCTCAAAAAAAGAGGAGGTTATCAATTCGACTGTATGTTTTTTTTTGACGTGACAACGTCTTATAAATTGGTTAGCCGGGTGACACTTCAAGAAACTGCGTTACGCTCCGCTCACGTTATGCGCTCACAATGAGAGCGAGTGAGAGGCACGCGTCCCTTCCACTCGGGCATGGTTAGCCCGCCTAAGAGCGAGAGAGACAGACATAAAAAGACTTGTCACGTAAAACTTTCGCCCGTATACCGACTTTACAGGAAACCAATTTTTTGACGTGACAACGTCTTAAATTAGGTTGCGGCTGGGAGTCACTTATGAAAAAGTGTAACGCTCGGTAACGTTACGATGAGTCACCGAACGAGAGAGAGGCCCGCCGAATGCCTTGCGTCTCTCTCCCACTCAACTATGATCGGTCTGCCGCCGTTGTCACGTAAAATCTTCGCCCGTAAAACCGACTTTACAGGCAACCATTTTTTGTTATGTATGTTTGTTACGCGGTATCTTCGCCAATTGTGAACCGATTTTGATGATGAAAATTGAAGTTTTTTTGTAAAAATTTGTATTATCTTGAATCATAACGTATTACACCAAACTGTAGTACATTTTTATTTATTAGTAGCTGACCCGGCGAACTTTGTTTCGCCCGTTCCCGTTCCTTTTCCCATATTTTCTCACCGTTTAAACCTTCCCTGGACTACGACAAACATTTCAAGACCAAAATTAGCCAAATCGGTTCAGTCGTTCTCGAGTTTTAAGCAGACTAACGAACAACAATTCATTTTTATTTATATAGATTCGTGTAGCAAAAGCCTTTGATTTTTGGTTTTCTCGAAAATTAAGTAGAAAGGGATGTTGGTGTGGTTTTCACAAACATAATATAGAGTAATTTTCTAGATACATTTTCAAGTAAGTACAATAAAGTAAAGCAGGGGTGAGCTGCTCGTCTATGAAAACGAAATTAATTACCAGTTTATTTTTACTCTGGGGTATTGGGAATGTTGTGAACACAAAAATTACTCAAAAACAGAATTTACGTTGAGTGCATATTTAAGATTTTTTAAATGACTTGAAAAGGTACGTAATAAATAATTTAATTCAATTTACTTTTCTTGTTAAATAACGCAGCTACCAGCAGCGCTATTTCTGCATTTGTCAAGGGCTACCACGTGACAATAAAATCTATTACCAGACAGCACTTCACTTTGTTACTCGCCCAATCAGCTAGCACAATGTAAACAACACATTCGCCCTCCGATGGATTACCCAGAGATAGAACGCGATGATTCAGTTCTCGGTAACAGTTCTTCACTCAAGTAATAAAGTGTAAGTATCCTTATAACTCAAAGGAATCTTATCTGGTGCAATAAAAATATTTTTCAGATATGTGATATATTAACTGAAGCTAACGTGAGATATTTAATTAATTTAAAGCAAGAGGCATCGACACAATCAGCTCGGTATATACAAGCGCTTTAGATAAACCTGATGTGGGAAGCGACGATACCACATAAAATTACGAGAACCTCGCCGGTATCAACCCCCCGCAGTAAGACAGACCCGGTTGGATTAATTAGCTAATTTAAATACCTGGTGAGCACACGCCTGGGATTCCAATCCCGTCACAATGCATAAAGTCCAAGTAATGGTACGATAAATATATCACTTATTAGGTCATGTTTAAATTATTTTTAATGCAAAAGCTACAAACTGCTAGCGTTTCGGAACGACCACTGCTGGGCAGATACGCCGCAAGAAACTCAGTTCAGTATAGGTCACTGGATTGCACAATCCGGCTTATCAGTGATAACTTTCAGAATGCTATTGTGGATGCATTTAGATACTCAAATTAAATTCTGAACTCCCAACGGCTGTGGAATCGCTAAAAGCGTTCTGACGCCCACAATAATTACTTTTAAATCCCGGCTTTAATACGGGAACATAGGATAAAATTCAAACTGACGTACATGGAGTTTTGTAGCGAAATATGAGAACGCTTAAATCGAATTATGATTTATGTACACATTTTGAAGAGCTAAAGTAAGAATAGATTTGCTTTTCTTCTTTTTGCTAGCCGAGGCACCATCATATTATCAGATATACGACTTCCACTGCTGGACTTCCTTAGCCGGGTATTCCCGGCAGAGTAAAATAGGACCACACTAAATCTTCCCGTGGATGTAGTAGAAGGTGACTTAGGAAACACAAGCTAAACGAAGCTTATAAACATCAATGAGAACTCTCCAATCCGTCTGGCCAGCATGGAGAGTGTAAACCAAATCCTTCGTCAACTTTGACTAATATAAGGCTCTGGTTGTACTAAGTGGGTCGTGCTCCTGCAGTAGAGACTAAAACAGACCTGATTATGATGATGATAAACTAGGTTCCTTTTTAAATGAAAAGTCCATACAGATAAGCTGCCCAACCTCTTGTACAATAGATGACCTAAATTCGGCTAATGACAGGGTGTGGTCACACATTGGTCCACACTCATATAATAATTTCAGCCATTCCGTCTCGCTAAGAAGAAGAAGTACAGAGAATATAATAGAAATTATTTTTCCAAATACAAGACAACACAATAAATAT
Organism: Acrobasis repandana; assembly: GCA_963576875.1. Classification (NCBI taxonomy): domain Eukaryota; kingdom Metazoa; phylum Arthropoda; class Insecta; order Lepidoptera; family Pyralidae; genus Acrobasis; species Acrobasis repandana. Next base: position 11,801,644 of record OY756238.1, read on the forward strand.
AAATAACAATTACAAAAAAACGAGTCAGCACAGCTAAGGATGCAACCGGGAATGCGCTTAGACGAAGGAGAAGAACAATACCAAAAAATAGACACGTGACAGACACAGATCGTGTAGATCGTGCAGATCGTGCTCCTGCAGTGGCGACTAAAAAAGACCTGATGATGATGACGAAACCAATGGGAAAGGAAAGGGGTGAAAATGATAAATCCTCGAGAATCGAAGAAACTCATATAGTGATTTTGAAGTTTTTGTAAGTAAATCAAGCATTTGCATTCAGTAAGTGTCATTTGTTGAAGTGGATCTGTTAAAAAAGTAAGACCAGAAATTTAAGCTTCAGTTTGGTAAAATGATATACCAACCAAATAAAACAAGCGGGCAATAAATTCTTGGCCCAGTCCTTAAATATTAGAAGGGTTCTCATAAAAAGGGCTCCGATGTCCCAGCGGTTGCAAGCAAGCATAATGTAATGTATTGCTTTGTTTTATTGTCTCTGAAGTTTGTTGCCAACTGAAATATTTTGGTGACTAATAAATTTCTTCGTGAAAAACGCGACGTAAGTTTTGCATAATGTGTTGATAGTAAAATAGCACTGCAGGCGTAATTTCGCCGAAGTTCGGTCATGCAACTTGAGCATAGCATATTCTCCCCCGTTCTCGCCTTGTCGAGGGGCGAGAGCAGGCGAACATACACCCATTGACGAGTGCACGGCGGCACAAGAACGGGGGAGAGGTCCGGGGACGGGGAGTGGGGACGCATATTACGCGTACCTTAGGAGATTCCGTTCTGTGTGTAATACTGTCATTGTCTTCTGTGGAAGTTCTTAAGTCAGCCAGCAACCATGACGGCACTATAGGTTCGACAAAATATCTGGCCAAAAATTATATTAATCCCAGTAACTTTTTGTTTATGTATTCTCTGTATATATTGTCCGTGTACATAAATTGGTAAATAAATAAATAAAAATAAATAACTCCCGTAATACTAATAACAGTCATTGTAACCGCGGAACTCTAAAATTATATAATGTTGTTATTGTTGTGGCTGTATAGATCGATCCTAAAACAACATTGTTACCCTGCCTTAAGCCTGACGGGGTATTTCTGTTCATGTCTGTCTGTTTATGTTGGTACCTGTGTACACTATCAAATCTTTATCCCTGACAGGGAGATAGCATGGGGCCGTAAGACCCAAAAGGCTTTTGAAACGAGACGGTAGAAAAACGGAATCAACATAGTGATGAGTTGCTAGAGCCAGTGTTGTAGCGTTTGCTAATATAGGCATCCATAAACGAATCCTTTATCTTTTGTTCCTAAGATCTACCCCAGTTATTTCTGGCAACGAGGGGTACAAATAGTAATTTTCAGTCAGAAGCGAGGCGGAAACCTAGAAAAAAAGGTAGGAAGGAACGAAAGTCTCAACACAAAAAAATAAAAATTGGTAACTGTTTAAATTAGGTATAATGTTTTGTTGCTGGAGCCTCCTTTTAAGCAAAGGAAATGGTTGTGACAGGTGTCACGAATAGACCAGTAGTCCTGGCGGCATCCGTTTACGAGTTGACGTTTGATCACCTGTTATTAGATACCTATAATAAAAATCCTTTGCACTTTAACTACATGACTTGCGGGTCCAAAGGGGTTTCAAAATAATCCCTTAATATTTTTACCGTAAAAAATTCAAAGCAAAATTAAGCTCAGACGGATTAGTGACCTTTTTTAAGCCTCAAATCATGTTACGAAAAACTTGGTCTTTTATTTTACAATATTTTTTATAAACTTTTAAAGTCATTCTAACGACTGAAGACCACGTTCGTTTGTATGCATAGGTAATTTTAAAATTGTATATTTAAGACTAGCTGTGCCCGCGACTTCGTTCGCGTGGTTGTCGGAACGTAATGTTACAATACAATACAATAAAATACCCTTTATTGCACAAAAGTAAAAAACAGAACATAATTATCTATATAGCCTAAAGCCTTCCTCTATAAATGGACTACCCAACAAAAAAATAATTTTTCAAATCTGACCATTACTTCCTGAGATTAGCGCGTTTAAAAACAAACAAACTCTTCCGCTTTATAATATTATAGTATAGATAGTATAGATTTAATCTAAAGAAACGCCTAAAACTTAGCCTATTTTTGAGGCTATTTTAGGGTTCTGTGCCTTTAAAGAAAAAACGGAACCCTTATAGGATCACTCGCGTATCTGTCTATCCGTCTGACACAGCCAATTTGCTCTAAAACTACAGGTTTGTAAAAAACAGTCAATGGAATGAGCGTCATCTGGGGAAATGCAGTCGAAATGCGGTTCATCTATCTAGACCCTTAAGTGACCCTGTTTTAGAACGAAGTTCTTTCTCGCAGGTTACGTGGAGGGACCCAAATTTATTTATTTATTTTAACACTTTATTGTAAGTATAAATATACTTTTAACAAATGGCGGACTTAATGCTCTCCCAGTCAACCATAGGGATAAACAGAGAAAAAAAGAATTGTGCGGCGCACAAAAGCTTAATAAAAAGCTACAATGACCATCGGTATAATACATACAAATAGGTACTTTATATAAACTATTATGAATATATACATATCCAATAAAATATTACTACATACATCCCTATAATACTATACAACGTGGAAGGGATATACCCGTGATAAATCGAATCACGGGCTATACTAGATCACATGAAGTACTTATAATTAAATTAAAAAAACAGTCAAAAAACCAAAAAAGAAATTCGACATTCCCATACAAATCGCCCAGGCGGCTGCACACTTTTGTATGGAAATGCCGAAATTTTATTTTGTTTTTCAAACTTCAAACTTCAAACTTCTTTATTTGTGGAAACAAGTTACAAAAGATGACCATTTAATATGGAGATACAGCACTCTGTTTCCTGCCCATAGGCGTTCAAAATTACATAACTTACAAACTACATTATCATAAAATAAAAACATTATTTTAATTGCTTGTCATTCAAAAAGTCATTCAATTTATAGTAACATTTCTGAGCTAGTAGATCATGGAAATGGAGTCATTTTAATTTCATTATACTATAATGATCCAGTATAGCCCGTGGTTTGATTAATTACGGGTATGTCCCTTCCACATTGTATAATACATACCATTATACACTAATCACGAGTCCTCCCCCACCCCTCCTTCACGCAGGAACACCACAAACTAAGCAAAGCGTGTAATCGAATACTTTGAATTAAATTTTTATTTCAGTATTCATATAGCATTCAATTTTGCAGTAAGGAACTTCGTTCTCACCGGGTGTACCTCGGCACCCGAACCCTTGTATTATTAAAAAAAAAAAACTAACGTGAAATAAATTCATTATTAATTTAAACAGCCTGGTCGGCTTTTCCGTTTTTAACCGTTTCAATTAAGGCAATAACTGAATTTTCCAGGGTTCAGTGCTGCCCCCATTTAAAATAAATCATTTCAAAGAAAGCGGAGACATTATTTAAAATAATAAAGCTTAACTTTCTCACTTTAAACTGTAAACAGTACTTCATAAAACACTTTAAAGGGTTATCTAGGGCTTTGTAGAAGCAAAATTTTAAATGATCTCTCCGTTTTCTTTGAAATTATTTATTTAAAACGGGGGCAGCACTGGACTCCGGAAAATTCAAGTATGCCCTTAATAGTGACCCTGTTTCTCTATTGTACAATACTTGTACTTAAATAAAAATACTCTTTTAGTAATCCTCTTAACCTACTCTTACCTCAATACAGTAAACCGATCTTCAAACTAATCTCATACATCATGCATTGACGTATACAGATTACGGCCCCTTTTGGTCCCCTTTTCTATTTCCTGACTTGAACAGACAACAACAAATCAAATTCGAAATTATTTACAATACCGACTCTATTACCGCTGTATAAGGGTGTGTGTAGGACAACTTAATATGTTATAGACTGTACAATTCCGTGGGGGATTCGGTGTACTATTGTATTTTATGGGAATAAGTTTTCCCATAACGACCTTGTTTATGGATTTGTAATCTTCGTATTGCACTTGAATTTTCGTGCTTCGGAAGTAACGTTATGGTCTCAACTGTTGTCATCCATGGTCGTCATACCAAAGAAATTGTATACAAATCTAGAATACTTACGAAATGGCAAAGCCATTCCCAAAAATTATACCAAAAGTTATAGCTCTCCCCTTCTACGTTATTGCACTGACAGTTTGTGGGAAAGGGACGCCTATTACTTTAGGTACATTTTTGGGAACGTTAGGTATTTAAATATAAGCATTATGAAAATATGAGCTTTATGTGCGTGGCATTAAGTTTAATTTTCAATGTTTTTTTTTCGAGATTATTATTCGTAGTTATTTTAGATAGTATTATAAATTCTTTGCGTCATACACAAATATTTTTACGTTTTTCTCTTTGTATTATATTCATGCCAATACTAGAGGTATGACAACATAATGTAGAGGTACCTAGTTGTACGTTGTACCTACCATGCAACGTGTAACAAAAAGGGGGTATCAACCCGAAAAGGTTTTAACGTACTAACCAATGTGAACAACTTTTACTATGGGACCATCCCTGAAATCGTGAAAAAAAATCTGCAGCTCCATAGAAAGCTGCAGATTTTATTTTTATGTGGGTTGATACCCACTTTTTGTTATTCGTTGTATAATATGGTCTGGTAAGGTACGGTATTTGACAAATTATAAAAAAAATATTTTAAATAATTCTTTATTACATAATAAGCATTTAATATTGATATTTCCGGGATATCTATATCCACTGCAGGAGCACGACCCTCTCTGTATACTACCAGAGCCATACCTATATTAGCCAGAGCAGTCAGAGGATTTGGCCTACACTCTCCACGCTGGCCAGACGGGTTGGAGAGGTCTCATTGATCATCAACATCATCATATCAGCCACAGGAAGTCCACTGCTGGACATAGGCCTCCCCCGAGGATTTTCAAAACGACCGATCGGAAGCGGCCTGCATCCATAGTTTCATTGATGTTTATAAGCTTTGTTCAGCTTGTGTTCCCTAAGTCGCCTTCTACGACATCCACGGGAAGACTTGGAGTGGTCCTATTCTACTCTGCTGAGAACTACACGACTGGAACCACATTTACACTGAAACTATAACAACATAATGTAGTTGTGCCTACCATATAATATGGTCTGTTAATAATAATGTTACTATGTGTGTGAGTCACATTAATTATCCTACATAAATGTAGGATAATTAATGTTATATTACAACAAAGAAAAAACATAAACCGTCTTATTACAAAAACAGGACTAACTTTGTTACTAGGTTATCCACCTAAATCAAGTTGACATTGACAGGTGAGATAGTGTGATATTACTAGATGTCAACTTGATTTGGGTGGGTAATGGTTTAAACCTAGTAACAAAGTTAGTCCTGTTTTTATAATAAGACGGATAAAGTCTAATTCAAAAAGTCTCCCGATTATATCCGAAAAGACTATTGTATTTCCGTTAACTCTTTTCGTCCCTTGCGAATTTAGATGCCTTTTTAACCGACTTCAAAAAAGGAGGAGGTTATCAATTCGACTGTACGTTTTTTTTTATGTATGTTTGTTACGCGATATCTTCGCCAATTGTAAACCGATTTTGATGATTCTTTTTTTATTTGAAAGCCTTTATTACTAAGTTGGTCCCATATTAATTTGGTGAAGATATGATGAAGAACATTGGACATATGGAAGAACTCCTTAAAAAAACTGAAGTCGGTTGTTTTTTTTGTTAAAAATTTAATTATTATCTTTAAGAGAAATAATTTTAGCAAGCTTTAAGAGTCCCCTTAGCCTAGAATTTTCCATACAAATGTGTTATATCTTTTATTTTGAAATGACGTGTCAGATTTTGGCAGTATTTTGTGTAATTTCAAAGAAATTGCGGGTACCTAACTAGTTTTCGTCGGTCAAAATAAAAACTTGAAAGAAAATATAAGGGTGTATAAGTTTTCCATACTGCTGGTCAAATATGATATACTATATTCGCTTTCAAGTTCTTGTTTTGACTGTTAAAACAGATGCCTAGAAATTTCTTTAAAATTGCATACATACATACATACTATCACGCCTGTTTCCCACAGGGGTAGGCAGAGACTATGGACCTCCACTTGCTACGATCCTTCGCTTCATCTACACTCATCAGCCATATCAGCAATATAATAATATAAATAGAATAATATATAATAATAATAATAATCAACACGACTTGGACAGGGATTCCACCCATTTGTGGTTGATATTCCTCCTAATCGTACCTCTCGTTTCGCCTCTCCTTCATTGTGCGAACCGCTAAGGTGTGGAATTCTACAGCAAGAATATATACACTACGCGAATGTGCCCCTGCGTCGATATTTCCCCATACGTATGATTTAGGGTTTTTCAAGGCAAGAGTAAATAAGCATTTTTGAGTCTGCGTGTAACATCTAAGACCTCATCTTAGCTTCCCATCAAGCAAACGCACTCAGATCTCTAATAAAAAATAAAAAAAATACAAAAGTTTTTATCAATCGCATTCATGTGTACATCAAAATTATATACCGAAGCAATTTCCTTTATGGTTCAAAAAACTCACTTGAAAAGCACTTATTTCACAGTTAACTTGAAGGAAAACAAATTACAATCAAAATGTCAAAGTGTGACAGACATCAATCTAAAAGTCAATCGAAAATCGAGAATTGGGACACGTGCCACTGAATACCTATTTACGATTCCTAAGATTGAGGTCCACACCCGTTCACTCTCTGTTTCTAATCCACAAATATTACTCTGTAATTAATTATTGATTTTATAGCATTACAAAGCTGGGAACAATATCTAAATGAAAAATAACGTTTGTTAAATTTATATTTGAAAAAGTATATGTCTTTATTTATTTTTATATCTTACTTACTTTAATTAAAGTATGTGATGAAAAATGTCACCATGAGAGATTCAAACTCAGGACCCTCATATCTGTGGGTACTGCATTTGTGCTACCGTGACTTCGAATTATCCTCACGATTTCATCATTAGATATTACTTATGCATTGGACGAGGAGCTCGGTGGCCCGGTGGGAGTACGCATTGCTAGCGTTTTCACAAGTAAAGCAACCCCGGGCGTGGTCCATACTTACATACAAAAATTTATCGAGCTCCTTCGTGCTTCGGAAGGCACGTAAAATGTATGGCAGTCGTCAAGCTATGCCAGATGCCTTTAGGAAGCTTGAAAAATCTGACACCAGTGTTGGCCACTTACATACACGAAAAACAACTTATGCATTTAAAGCATGCGTTTTTCTTTATCACTTTTTAGAAGTGTGGCATTTAAATGAATTGATATTAGATGAATTGAAAGTCAAATAAAGTGAAGAAGGCTTTATAAAAATAATATTTGATACAAATTTCACCACGAGTGAGATTCGAACTCAGGCCCATCACATCTGCACTGTTTGTTGTTGTTTATCGTGTGCGTAAGTGGCCAACACTGGAGTCAGATTTTTCAAGCTGCCTAAAGGCATCTGACATAGCTTGACGACTGCCATACAATGATGACAGCCGGGACCAACGGCTTATACGTGCCTTCCGAAGCACGGAAGAGCTCAAGAAATTTGTATGCCACTTGTGGTCACCCATCCAAGTGCGGACTACGCCCGGTGCCGCTTTACTTGCGAAAGCGCTAGAAATGCGCACTCCCGCCGGGGCACTGAGCTCCTCATCTGTACTGTGAGTGCATTTCCAATTAAATAGTCACCAAATATAATATGCATGTCAATGGTCACTCAAGGATGCTGAAGACCTTGCAAAATCGGAAAGAAATATCCGGCTATACACACACACACACACACACAGTTTAAAGTTTTACCACCAGCCTCCTGCTTGACTACCCTCTTTGGGAATGTATTTGTGCGAAAATGTTTACAATCGGCCGCCGTCCGATGTCTACCTTCCTTGGGAATGCATTTGTAGCATGAGATGTTTGTGGTTAATTCTTTATTCTTACGACATCTTAGGAAAAGATGGAGTGGTTCTAGGCCAGAAGCCACACTGCACTAAAATAAAGATTTTTACTGAAGGTGCAAAATCAAAATGGTGCATGTGTTCGAGCCCTTACGCACGATCGTAAAACCGTTTATTTACCTGACAAATAGAATGTCTCTGTAAAGGAAATCTATTTTGCTTTTGTGGTGGGATTAAATGAAAGGGTAAGGGAAAACGAACAATTTGCGACGACTATAGCTGATTTGTAAAATTACTCGTACTACTGGAATTTCTTTACGTGTTGTGACTCGACTTAAGGTCCTAAGGCCCCCAGGTGGGGCAGGGGGTTTAAGCATTGCTTTTCCATCGCAATCGGTCTTTGGCTACGCGCTTTTACGGCCACGTTAGCCCGAGGGAGATGTTGTGGGTACCTACTTGTTATAGTTTTTGTGAAGGTAGATAAGCTCTAAGACGCCCTGCTACAGTCTTCATCTCCGCTGCATCAGTGCACCGCCAGATCTGCTTGGGACGGCCAACTTTTCGCTTTCTCTGGGGAGTCCACTCCAGGCCACTCCAGGGGATGGCCTATACATATCCATTAGCATTGCATGATCCGCTTGTCAATCGACACTTCCCAGCACGCCTCCCAACAGGCGTTCTTTAGAGATCTTCTCAGGCCAGAAAATGCCAAATATTTGCCGCAGGCGGCGGTTAATGAAAACCTGGATTAGCTGCGTGGTCTCTTTGGTAATTTCCTTATTTATGTGTTGTAATAGTCATTAATATTACTTATATTATTAGTGCGAAAATTTGTTTGGATATATATATAATCTATTCTTCTTCATCCAAGCGCATTTCCGGTTGCATCCTCTGCTGCTTCGGAGCCCGGGGTGCGCTTTCCTGCTTATTCTTCTCCAAATATTATATGCATGTCAATGGTCACCCAAGCATGCCAAAGACCTTGCGTTGGAGAAGAAATAGCCAGAAAATTTTAAATGAATTGGCTATAGTTTTACGACCAGCCGCCTGCCTGACGTCAATCCTCTTTAGAATGTATTTGGGCGAAAAGTTTTACAACTGGCCGCCGCCCGACGTTAACCCTCCTTGGGAATGCAATTGTAGCACGAGATGTTTGTGCTTAATCCTTTAGTCGCCTCTTACGACATCCACAGGAAGAGATGGAGTGGTCATAACCAGGAACCACACAGGTATATGTATGATCTATTGTGACTAGCCTAGTGTCCATCAATGAGTTAAAATTAACATACTAAATATTATATTAATACATATACCTACATACTTATATATATATAAATATATATATATATATATATATATAAATATATTACATACATACAAACTGACCATAAATATATACACATCTATATACATATTATACAATAAAGTCTGTCTCATATATAATTGAAAATGGAGGTGCCTGAAAACCCTAATTTTAAAAGATGTATCCTGTTATTACATCTAAAAAGCCTTTTATATCATAAGGCCTCTATTATTTTTGTTCTTAAATTGGACGAGAGTCGAAAGGCCCGATAAAATAATGACAGATCTCGCATATCCTCTTTCATTTCGTTATCTGTTCGCGCTTGGATGGTTTTGGAGCGCCATTTTGAATTCATACCGGTATAAGCCGGTCGAGTCCAGTTGTGGGCGGTTAAAACTGGTAAATGGGTTGGAATGGAAATAGGTCGCTTTTAGGAGACAGGTGTTTTGGATTTGTCCATTAATTTTGACAAAACTGGCTAGTAAATTACTAGTAAAATAAAACCAGCCAAGCGCGAGTTAATCTCGCGTGGAGAGGGTTCCGTACAATTGATTGATTTTTTATAGCTTTTCCTGTAATCTAAAAGCTATGAACTATATTTTGAATTTTTTTCAAAATTTTAGGCTCAGTAATTTCGGAGATCGGGGCAATGGTCAATTTTCGTCTTCTTTCATTAATAAAATCAAAACTATTCATTTTACAATAACAACAAAAATATATTTGAGATCATCATAACGAGCCCTTTCATTTGATATATGACCAGTAAGGTTTGCAAAACTTTTTTTTTAATTTCCTAATTTGTCCCCCGAAAATGAACCTCTTTTCAAAAAAATATTTATTTACTTTGCACATATGTGTTTGAGTAATAGAATTACAACATTCTACCAAATTTCACCGGATTCGGTTCAGTACATTCGGAGCAAATTGGCTGTGACAGACGGACGGACAGACAGATTCACTAGTGATCCTATAAGGGTTCCTTTTTTTCATTTTTTGTACGGAACCCTAAAAAATATTTCAGTTTTTATAAAAAAATATGCGATGAAAAATTTATCAAGAAGGTGGAAAAAGGGATGAAAATTTTAATGGGTTGCTGTGACCCACGTCGCCTGTTAACATGTTCGCATTTTCTCTCAGACCAGGATGGAATAAAATCGAAAATGACTTTCCTAACAAGTAATTTTTTTTTAAAACAAGCTTTTATTTAAAATAATTGAACTAAAAAGTTAAAAGTGCTCAAGATGAAACAATTGAGCCTAGACTCGGTGGGGTCATGTTGTCACAGAGATGCCGTGGCCACCTTTCGGCTTCATCATGCGATCAAGTCATTGGTACCATAATATAGAATTCTCACCTAACTTACATTAAGTATGTAAAGTTTCAGCTTCATCGAATAATGGCAAAAGGGTCTCATAAGGAATATGCATGTAATACCAATCCGGCTCATATTTTTATTTTACAATTTCTATTAATACGTTACCACGCCTAGTTAATTATTTTTCTTACTGACTCTTATTTGGATTAGAAATAAATTATTGAAAATATGCAAATATTGGGCGGGAATTTTTGACAAACAAAAGGGGAATGACGACAAAGTTCACAAAAAGGAAATGACAAGTTCGGGTGCGTTCGGTAGGACTGTCCGTCTATGTAGTTTGACTATCGATGACATTCGAAATGTATGTACTTTTATAAAGAGGTTTAACAAACATCACTGGCTGATAATATCGAAAGTACCCAAAAAAGAAAAACATGCGTTGACAGCTTCTGTCTCTAGCGGATATTGCAGACTTTGACGTCATATTTTGAAATGGCGTGTTTTGGTTGTTATAATCTACTTGCTATTTTTAATATTTATTTTCTACACCATATACCTACATGTTTTTCGGCACTGATTTATTTTTTGCGGCTATTTCTCGACGAGGACTATCGATTAAAAATATAAAAAAATGCATGCATACTCTCTATTTAGCTTGCAAGATTTGATTACGGACACACAGACAACGGGACAGGTGAAACTAAAAAACGCTTGTAAAAAACCAAAACAAAAAGTCAAAGGCACAAGGGTTAGGGTATATTAATTAAACTCAGGTATATGAATGAAAAGGTACTCTATTTCTTTTCCTAAAATTTTTTGTCCGAATTTCATCATCCATAACATATTTGCTATAAACTTCAGTAGCAATAATGTCCGAATATCCGAAATTTTGTTTTACATAATAATCTTAAGTCATAAAAGTTTCGTATCATAATATCAGGTGCTATAATAATCGGATATTCTAATTTTCCATGCTATAAAGTCACATGTCCTAAGTGTTGTATTGTATAATGTGTGTTTGTCCGAATGTTAATTTATAGTAAAATGTTAGTCCCAAAAATATTAGGTTATAATTGGGTTTCAGTGACAGAAACGAATTGCTGTAAAACCGACTCCTTGTAGTCTTTTAATAATGTCTATCTAATAATGTAACGAAATAATGTAACATTTGATTTTTTTTTTACCATAATTTTGTTTCCACGTAAGTTTCAGTTTGCAAAATAGTTGAAGCATTTGAAACAAGTGCTAGGACAGTTTAAGGCAAGCCTATCGGTTAGGTTAGGTTAGAACTGCGACCAACACACGTACGAGCCGAGCGAGCGAAGCGAGCGTGCCGCGGTAGCGGCCGGCGAGTGCTAGGATAGTTCTACCCATTTTACTAGGTTACATATTGAAACATGTTTTTATGAACAGTTTTATCGATAACTTATTAGTTAATATGAAATATTAGTTCGATATACCGTTTTTCTAGTAACAAAAAAAAATTCAAAATATTTTGTTTTATGATATTTTATTAGACAATATGAAACTGCGATGATATACTGTTCGATTTCTTAAGAAAAATATATATTAAAAATCGTGGAATAGTTTTCTGGGAAATGAAATTCGATGTCGAAAAAATCTGTATTCTTATAGACACCCGCTTGCATGCTGCATGCTTACTTGCATTCCCACTTTAGGGTACATTATATTATATTTGACATTAACTTAGGGCTAGTCATCATTCAAACACATGATAATTATAGAAAACAAAATTAAATATTTTAAATATTATGGAATGTAATATTTATAGCAAACAAATTTAGGGCATTTTGTATTTAGGGATTTCAACTTTAGGGCACGTGATATTATGTGTCATTATGTAAGGGCTAGAAAAAATAATTAAGAGACCTTAAATTATAGATAAAAATTTTATGAGACAAAATAGAGAACCGAATGAAAATCGTTTAAATCTTTAAATTTTCTAAAGATATTTTATTTTTGAGATGATAATATAAAAATGTGCTGTTTAAATCCTTTTCTTAGTCGATTCTTAAGAAATTCTGTGATGAAAGCTCTGGTCTGAACAAACTTGCCAATTATAAAGTACTTACCTTCTAATTAGAACATTTTCTGGGAAAATTTTCTTCGTGGAGATAAAATAGTTGTAGTTACAGTTTCTAAAAGTTTGAAGTTTTTGAGCTTAGATAATAAAAGTAGAAAAATTTAAATTACCTATAATTTGGTGGTCTGATAGTAAGAAAAAATCCGGTCAAGTGCGAGTCGGACTCGTACTTAAAGGGTTCCATACCTCCGTACAATGTTTTAAAACGCTGAAAGAACTTATCTTTTTATTTTTTGTTTATAGCCGCCACAGTGCACTCACAGTACAACCATGATGTAATACATAATCGTTGAAAATTTCAAGTATCTAGTTACGTATAACGGTTTAAGCGATAAAGGCTAAAGGCCCGTGACACACGGGCAGATAGGCAGACAGTCGGACAGATGGACAGACAGCGGAGTCTCAGTAATAAATAGTATCCCGTTAGCACCCTTTGGGTATGGAACCCTAAAAAGACTTATATAGGTATAAAGTCTAACAAAATATACTAAAACTATCTAAGCGTGAATTCGGTCCATGATACTGTACAACTTTCCCTAGAGAACATCGGATCGGCTGATCGCTCAACTTTGTATGGGAGGGCAAACATTGTTTTTTATAATTCGATACATGTTCCTTGGGGAAAGTTGTTTAGTATAATGAACTGAATTTACCCTTAAAATTGTTTCAGTATATATTGTTACACGCTGTATGTATAGGTATACTACTTAATAAAAAAAAAACGTTTGTATTTTTTAGCAAAACCAGCTATGAAAAAAAAAAATCCAATTTTCCAAATTACTAACTGGCTTTCCACATTACACGAATCAAACAAGCCCAAAAATTCTGGAAACCCTTCTATAATGAAAAATCCCAACCCTCTCGCAATTCGACGCAATTGGGACAGACATTCTGACGGAATTTCGGCGTGAATGTTAAGCATATCCGGTTTTATCTGGTTTTATTGGTGACAGTGGCGCTCCCATAACACTGATGTCAAAAATAATAGATTGAATATCTCCAAAACAATGGATTCAGTAGATGTCAAAAAATTGTTAAATAACACAATGATGACATAATGATGAAGTTTTTGCGCACTGCTTTTTCAATGATGAAGTCTCCGCCCCTGCCACTTCAATGTCAAAGTATCTGCCCACTGCCACTTCAATGATGAAGCAGCAGTACGTGGCAAACACTGAATGCTTTTGCTGTTGCATCTTGAAACTAAATAACAGCTTGTAATAATAGGTATTTGTATGCCAGTAATCAATCACATGGTTAAGTTGCTGTTTTGTCTAGATTTATGAATGTCAATGTAGGGACCGCAAAACGGGTTGTGTCGGAAACTGTAAACCCCATTTTTATGTTGCGGATGTGCCCTTGAGTGGTTGTGGTTTAATTTTGAGATAGAAGCGTGTGGCGCGACCTTTTTAATAATTTAAATATTCGCGTCCTTTTCTTTAATTAAACGTTTGGAAGGCGTCAAAAGGGATTCCTGAGCAGATTTTAAAAGGTTAATAAAAATGCTAATAAATGTAAAGGATACAGGGAGAGACAAAATCCGGGAAATCGACCACCGAAAGAGTAGCACTTATTACTCATATTATTTACGACGCATGGGAGAACAGAAATGATGTAATTGGATCATTTTGTGATCTCTCAAAAGCATTTGATTGCGTTGATCAGCCGATACTTTTGCTCAAATTTCGCCAATACGGTTTAGACGATAATTCAATTAAACAAATAGAATTTTATTTAACATATAGGCTTCAGACTGTTGATATAATCGGCGTAAAATCACACGAATCTAATGTTGAAATGGGCGTACCCCAAGGTTCAATTCTAGGACCGCGGTCCCTTTTCTTAGTTTATGTCAATGTCTTCAAAGTCAACATTTTTTTATTCAATGTTGGATAAATATATTACTTATTGACGGTCATTATTTTTAATTATTTTTAGTGCAAAAGCTACCGATACTTGCCTTAAATGGTTTAGAGGCTGACATGCAGCACACAAACAAACAAACCTGCGAAAGGTAAAGGAATACAGGTTGAAATACTACTTTGGTCTCACTTATCTCTGCTCCACCGGTTGATCGTTAATAATTTTTGTAATAAAGTTGAATAAATAGGTAAAAATCGCCAACGCCAGTGACCTATAAATGATTTATCTCTGAGCTGTGTCCTTTTTGTATTGCTGTAGCACACACATTTAAATTTTTTATGTTTTTGTGGCAATTTTTTTACTATGTTTGTCTGTTTTTTGTAAGTATGTGTGTTATAGCAACAAATAAATGTCTTTCAATTGAATTCAATTCAATGTTGTATGATCGGGTAATAATAAATTCGTTACCAAATGTCTGCTATTTACGTGCCCTCTAAAAGTTTGTATAACGTTGGGTATCTGTTACGTTAGTAATTAGTTAAATTATATTTGGGTTAGCTGAATTATTCTTTCCCAAAGATGCTCCTTAAAATGTTCTTAACTTAGACCACACGCCTACAATCACACGGCCCGTTTTGACTATACCGGAATACGTCAACAATACTGCAGATAAACTAAAGGTCAAACCGCATGGAGGCTTAGAATTTTTGACTGGACATGGAAGTTTGACTTTTATTGAACGAACGAACAGTTCTTAGTCTAGTTGGACGATCCAGAGTTTGCATGTATCAATGTAAAAACTAATAAACTATTGGCTCTATGAACTGTAGACCTAGCGAGTTGAAGGAACTTTTCACACCATATGTTTTTCATGAAATATTGTTGTGGTAGAGCCACGCTTCCGGCCAAACTCAGTTTTGCTAGTAGCATGAATGGGCCGGCTCATCCGGGGAAGTATCCCACTCTCACAAAAATTCGACGTCTGAGTAGTAGCTTCACCTCTTCTATGCTTCGTTCGGTGTGTGAGAGAGCTGGAGCTGACCCTCCCTCGCTTCTTGGGGAGGGCCCTAAAAGGCCGGTAACGCTATTGTTACACCCCTGGTGTTGCAGTTGTCCATGGGCAGCGGTGATCACTTACCATCAGGTGACCCGCTTGTTCGTTTGCCTTAAAATTACATAAAAAATAATAATAATAGTGGATTATTTCAATAGTAAAGGAACAAGTAGCTCAGGAAACAAATAAAAGTCACAGTCGTCATCAAACGTAGGTACCACATAAAGCTCTCCAATCAACCCAATGGTTTGACTGTTGTGCTTGTTAAATTTAAATAAATAAAATAGCTTAAATGGAGATGGGCTGTTTAATCTGGTCATGTCATATTAAGGTTCATCATCATCATCCGAGCGTATTCGCGGTTGCATCCTCAGCAATGACGCTTCAGAGCCCGGATTCCGCTACCTAACCTAGGTAATTTGACGAGGTTACTGGTTTTACACAGAGCGACTGCCATCTGACCTTTAAAACCCAAAGGGAAGACCAGAACCAATCCTAGCCAATCGAGACCCACAACTTTAAGTTTGACAACCTCCATGGCGTAATGGTTAACACGCTAGACCGCTAATCCGGAGGTTCTGGGTTCGATCCCCAGCCAGAGCAAGTTGGAAAATGGCCTTTTTCAAATTGTCCTGGGTCTTGGGTGTTTATCTATATATGTATTTATCATAAAATACAGTATCGTTGAGTTAGTATCCCATAACACAAGTTTCAAAAAACTTACTTTGGGGCTAAATTAATCAGTGTGATTTGTCCTTATTTATTTTTTTATTATTAAGTGCCTTCCGAAGCACGGAATCCTCTTTCTTTCCGGCTAATCAGGTGATTCAAGCCTGCAGTATCGCAACCAGACTGGAAACAACTTTTCACAAAGTATGCTTCTATCCACAGTGGATTTGAACCGGATCACAAGGCGAGCGCCTTGACAACTGGATCTATTGATGCGTTGGTATATAAGATGTCATAAAATAGACAACAGGATCGAACTTGATATGCCTTACCCTTGACGTCGAGAGAGACGAAAAAGAACAATTTTAAAACACAATATTCAAAAATACTAAAACTATTATTCCTCTACAGATACAGATACACTATCACGTCTTTATCCCTAACGGGGTATACAGAGCCAAGGGCGGTAAAGCCCAGGCCAGTTTTAGCGTAATGGTGGGCATGAAGGTGGAAAAGGGAAATCATAATAGTGATGGGTTGCTAACCGCATCGCCTATTCATATGATTCAGATTCTCGCCCATTCCCTCGATCGGCTTTTACGATCTGCACGGGAAGAGAAGCAGCTGGTACATTCTATGTTTTTTTCTTTTCTCCCAGACCAGCAAAGAAGAATACAAATTCCTCTACAAGTAAAATAAAACGAGATAAGCACAGTGTTCTCGGTAATACTCGAGTCGAATGTACCAAAGTTCAAACAGATCGAGTTTCTGACAGAAAACCGAATAAGCGAACATGTAGGATCATATTCAAGAGCTCGCAACCGACTGGTACTATCCATTTATTATATGACTGAACTCGACGGAACAACTTAAAGTGAGTGTAGAAATAAAGCTTAGGCACAGAATTAATTTAAGTACTAACGTACAGAACGGAAGCTCACCCCCTCCCGCGTTATAAAGCTCCTTAGTGTCCCCACAAATTGGTTTAATATAGAGAGCTATGAATCTGACAACGGCCTAGATTTATTGATAAACACAGTATATTTGTATCTCGAAAACAAATGGTTCCCGTGGAGTTTTTAAATATCCTTTTACCACGTGAACAACGCCACGGGTAACTGCTAGTTCTATATAACGTGAGATTTACGTTCAAAATGCTAATGCTAATGATACAAAACAAATTAAAAATTTAATGTTTAGAAAATAGCTGTGTGGTTTCCAGTAGAGTAGAATAGGACCACTCCAAATCTTTCCGTGGATTTCGTAGAAGACGACTTAGGAAACACAAGCTAAACAAGGCTTATAAACATCAGAAAGACCTCTCCAATCCGTCTGGCCAGCGTGGAGAGTGTAGGCCGAATTCTTTGATTTGCCAAGTATGGCTCTAGTAGTATGTACAGATTGGGTGGTGCTCCTGCAGTGGAGACAAAAAAAAACTCGTAAAATAATTAAGTAGATGTAGTTATATTTAACTACGTCTAACTATCCCACTTTTTTTTTGCTTGGCGGTTTCCTACGTAACCTTAAGAAACCGCCACGGGCAACTCGTTGCGATCGTCTGAATACCACATGACCTGGTCTTCTTCTTCTTCTTCTTCTATTTAAGAGCTTAGTGGCGCTCTTGTCGGTGGAGTATGCGCCAAACTTCTCAGTTCTCTGCCTTACTCTTTAGTGCTTGATACGACATGACCCCTGCTTTTTCTTTCAGTTGGTCTACATAGCTCTTTCTTGGTCGTCCTGGACCTCTTCTACCTTTTATCTTTCCTTCTAGTATGTTTTTAAATAAGGAGTCATGTCGTATCGTGACCTGGTCCTGCAGCGTTATTCCTAAGCTCTTTGTAATTTGCGCCCTGATGTTTCCCGTACCGAATATCAAAATGATATTCGGTACGGTAACGATTGGTAACGATTTCTCTATGAGTGAAATTTTACTGCCTCTATAATACAGACATTTCATGCTCCAAATCATGTTATATTTGTACGTGAATTTCATATTACATTATACGGTCTAGCTTATGTAAGATGTCATCCGGCTGTTTTAAAAAACCTGCTGAAATTGACTGAGGAAAAACATGACGGGGCTCGGATTTTAATTTTGCTTGCGTTGCTTTTTCTTCTTCATCGTATTCAAAATTCAAAAAATTCAAAATCTCTTTATTATCATAGGATATTTATAATATCTCTTAATAATAGTCACTTTGTTTTGTTTTGCACAAATGTTGACGTCAAATCGTTACTTACAGCTAAGTTTACGCCGCTTCCTAGGCGCAAGTGCAGAAGAAGCGGCAACAAACTGCACTGCACGTTTTCTCCAGACGTCAACTAACAAACTAAAAACTTAAAATTAGTTATATGGATGGACTGAGATTACATTGTTTGTTATGTCATAATTAAATTGAATTGTAAGAATTACGAAATTGAAAATAATGTCAATTTGTAAATTTAGTATGTACCAATGTACCTAAATTATGACATGTCTAAGTATACAAACCTTTAAGAGGAACCCGCGCCAAGCTCAAGCCAGACCTTTTTGTCTTTAAGATAGTCATCGGTCCTATAATAAGCCTTCTCACAAAGTACTTTCTTTACATAAGCTTTGAATTTTCTGTCTGGCATATCAAGGACCGATTCTGGCAATTTATTATAAAAAAGTATACACTTCCCCATAAAAGACTTACTGACTGTATTCAGCCTGTAATACGGGCTGACTAAGTCATTCTTATTACGTAAATTTATATCTGTAAAATCACTTACTTTATTGAACACTAGCAGTCCACCCCGGCTTCGCCCGTGGTACACACATAGCCTATGTCACTCGGGGATAGTGTAGCTTTCCAACGGTGAAAGAATTTTTTAAATCGGCCCAGTACTTTTTGAGCCTATTCATTACAAACATACAAAAATAGGTACAAATTTTTCCTCTTTATAATATTAGTGTATAAGTGTAGATGGAAATATTTTTCCTTACATACATTATATTTTCAAATATGAATTGTGATGCAAAAGTAAGTATACCTATTTCCTTGAATAATTCTCTCAGTGAGTCTCTCGATCCTAAACCGTAAATGGCACGAATTGCTCCTGCGTTCCTGGTTGCATCCTGCAGTGCTGCTTTGGAGCACGGGGTGCACTTTCCAGCTTTTTTTTCTTCAAATAAAATATGCATATCAATTGTCACCCAAGGATGCCAAAGACCTTGCGGAGTGAAGAAAAAAAAGAGACAGAATATTTAAAATGTTTTCGCTATAGTTTTACGACAGGCCACCTGCCTGACGTCAACTCTCTTTGGGAATGCATTTAGGCGAAAGGTTTTACAACTGGCTGCCACCCGACGATATTACTTGAGAATGCAGTTGAAGCACGAGATGTTTGTGCTTAGTCCTTTAGTTGCCTCTTACGACATCCACAGGAAGAGGTGGAGTGGTCCTATTCTAGACCGGAAGCTACATGGCATACATTTTCCTTGCGTTGCTTTTATGTATTATTAGAATTCTGATCGATCATTGCAAAACAGAAGAACAGCGATGTGTGCTAGATCAGCATTTGAGATTCAGCATAGAGTACGTCTGGTCATTCAGAAAAATAAATTATATATTTATTTTTCTGTAGTACTTTTTTAATATTTATAAAATTTGTTATGTTTTTTAATACTTTTTAGTCTCTACTGCAGAAGCACGTCTCTGTACTACCAGAGCCATATATTAGCCAGAGCAATCAGAGGATTCAAAAACACTCTCCATCTACACTCCTTACACTGGCCAGACGGGTTGGAGAGGTCTCATTGATGTTTATAAGCTTTGTTCAACTTGTGTTTCCTAAGTCGCCTTATACGACATCCACGGGAAGACTTGGAGTGGTCCTATTCTACTCTGCCGGGAACCAACTCTGTAAACACAATACACCTATACCTAATTGGAGTAAAATGACAATCACATGATACGAGTAGTTATCTGTTTTAAAAAATCTAAATATATTTATAATAATATAATATAATATCTCATAATAGTCACTTTCACTTGTTTTGCACAAATGTTGACGTCCAATCGTTACTCACATCATATACATTTAAAATTAGACTTTAAGATAGTTCGAATGAGTTTGCTTGTATACTTTTCTTACTAATCACCTTGCATAGCAACTAGCTTACTTACCATAGTTGTTTACTAACGAAGAATCACTACCCGACCGTGATACAGTAAATTTATTACTACTTCGGCGGGTAGTCGATCAGCATTAAGTGTTCAACTATGCATGCAAATAAGTACCTATTTAACTTACTGTTTGTAATTAAAATTGTATATTAACACTACTGTACTTTAAAAATGAATAAAGAATTATTATATAATATTATGTTTAGTGCCGCTTCCTAGGCACTAGGAGGAGAAGCGGCAACAAACTGCACTGCAGCATTTTCTCCAAGGACAACTAACAAACTCACGACTTAAAATTAGATATGTGGTCTGAGAATACATTATTTGTTATGTCATAATTAAAATTTAATTAATAGAATTACGAAATTTAAAATAATGTCAATTTATAAATTTAATATGTACAAATATACGAGTACTTTATGACATTAATTTGGAGGGACCTGGGCCGAGCTCAAGCCAGACTTTTTTGTTTTTAAGATAGTAATCGGTCCCAAAGTAAGCTTTTTTCACAAAAAGTATTCTCTTTATATACTTAAGCTTTGAATTTTCTGTCTGGCATATCAAGGACCGATTCTGTTTATGTTTCTAATAAATAAATACTATCGCGTTACACCTCGAAAAATGCAACTATTTGAAACAACATAAGGTTGCTTATCTCTTACGTGGTCGACAGAGTCTAGGGGAGATTCAAAGGCCACTCTTCGCCTCCTGTAATCATACGAAGCTATCTCGTTACCACCTCCGAAACGGGCGCAAGTATTTGAAACCCTCAAAGGGTTGAATTCCGCAGATAAACCCGTTTGTGCAATTTATCCGCTGCGTGTTGGCTCAGCCGTCATTTTATGACGATAAACAATTCATAGGCGATAGCGATTTATGCTATTGTAAATTATAATTATTTAGTGCCTGCGGCTTCCGGCGAGAATAGGACCACTCTATCTCTTCCTGTGTTTGTCGTAAGAAGAGACTAAAAGAATAAGCACAAACATCCCGTGCTTCAATTGTATTCCTAAAGAGGGTTGACGTGGGGTTGTAGTCGGTTGTAAAACTTATTGCACGAATGCATTTCCAAAGATGGTCGACGTCAGGCAGGCAGCCGGTAGTAAAACTATAACTTAATCGTTTAAAATGTTCCGGCTATTGCTTCTCCACTTTGCAAGTTCTTTAGCATCCTTGCGTGACCATTGTCATGCATATAATATTTGGAAAAGAAAAAGTAGAAAAGCTCACCCCAGACTCCGAAACAGCACAGTTGAGAATACATCCGGGAACATCCTAAGATGAAGAGAAATTATTATAGTTAGATAAATAAAAATACTTTTAGACTATTGCCACTAGTATGACTCTTCATTGATTCAGAACAACATATATACATATATACAGAGTAAATACTACTACTACAAACGAAACAATTTATCTGTACACACGTCGATGTGTGAGTTTTATACTTAGGGTCGCACCGCAGAATTAATTTAATACTTACCTACTAACGAGTTCGACATATTTACGATTATATCTTTCCATACCGGGAGATTTGCGAACACTATGACGTAAAAAATATTCTGTTTTATATGTATTAAATGTTACAGAAAAGTCGGAAACAGCTACATAATATCACTTCACAAAGTTTTTTTTATGTCCATTGTCCATTTCACCATTAGTTCACTTTACTGATTATTATTGAGTCATTTATAATGTAACACACTAAATTCACTATTTCACTATTGTAATATAGTAATTTGCATATTCGGCGCAAAACTATACGGTAATTATTTGAATAAATTCAATAAAAATAAACAAATGTTTATCTTATCACGCTTCCACGCATGGCTTGTCAAGTTGTCATTGTCAACAATGGCATTATAGCACTATAACCCGCGGAAATCTAGTTGGCATCTGCGTGTATGTGATTACCTGTGAGCGAGGAGCCTATGTAACATTCCCGGATTATATGCTGATTGATAATACCCCTCTCGCTCTTGTGTATCTCCCGCCAATGCGAGAGAGCGAGAAGGGTATATATATCAAGATGGTTGCTGGGTAATAAACGTGAAATTGTATTGTTGCTTTGCTACCTGTTTTCATCATTTGGAAATCTATGAAATATAAGTTCTTTGTTGTAATCGGTGGATAAACAATTATTATATGCGCATCTTCTCACCATGATGGTTACTATTGATTGACAGTTCTCAAGACAAGACACGTCGTGTATTGCGCGCGGCTAGTAACTAAACCCTAGTTTAGAGCACAGAAAGGCGCAGAAAGTGCGGGGGGGAAGTGCGGGGACGCCAGTTTGCGGGAGACGCTGTGAGATTCCATTCTGTTTGACTCTTATGTATATTATTATATTATGTGCTATTGCGGTGCACCATTATTCAATTAATGCATTAAATTGACGCGAAACATATTTTTTTATAAATTTTCGGTCATGTCTCGTCTCGAGTTATCTTCATATACTGGCAATTTTTTAGGGTTTCGTAACGAAACGGGAACCTTTGTGGTGCCGCTCGATGCGTGTTTTCATCCGTTACAGCTTAATATTTTAGAAATTATATATATGCTGTAGTTTTAAAAATAATAATAAAACAATAAAACTAATTTTAAGTTTTTAGTTTGTTAGTTGACGTCTTTGGAGAAAACGTGCAGTGCAGTTTGTTGCCGCTTCTTCTGCACTTGCGCCTAGGAAGCGGCGTAAACTTAGCTGTAAGTAACGATTTGACGTCAACATTTGTGCAAAACAAAACAAAGTGACTATTATTAAGAGATGTTATAAATATCCTATGATAATTAAGATATTTTGAATTGAATTGAATTGAATAAATAATACTGGCCCAATATTTATGCAAAAAATATTTAAAAACTTTTTTTTTACTTCAAAAGGGGTGAAAACTGGAAATTAAAATTTTGAAGTAAAATTACTGATATAAATGGGTTATCATAAAAAAATGGATTTGTTATAACACCACGATACAATATTTTCAAACCTCACAGTTTTTAAATTATCACAATTTATGAATTAATCCAAAATTTTAATGTTAATTTAGTAATTAGGCCTTTGCAGGCACTTTTACACGTTAATATGTTTTGAATAAATTACGTGTAATGTTCATTTGTATTATAATTATTAATTATTTTAAAGAAAAGCTACCAATCTAGCGTTTCGCCACTGCTGAAAAGGAGGTACGGAACCCTAACAGTCAGAAAAAAACCATTTCCAATTGAAAAATCTGAAACAATTTTATCTTGTAACAAAGTGACTAACTTTCAGTAAAAATCTACGCACTGTAACAAAACTCTTCCTGAAGAACGAACCGTTGGCAAGAATCCTAAGAACGCTAACTTTTTTCGTTTGTACCACACAGTAAAAGAGACAAAACTTGTCTTTACCACTGCCTGTTTATTTCGATTTAACGTTACGTACACGTCAGGTTTAATTTACCAGAAAACAGCATCCGCGGTGGTTCGGTAACTGAAAAATGTAGTAAAAGTTCACAAAACTGCTGCACTTTTACCCGGTAAAGTCAAAGGTTTTATACGGTTTTATTCAATTAAGGTATTGCCAATGTAGTTTAAAAAAGTCGTTTGATTTTGAATGAATGAATAACTCTTTATTGCACCTAAAAAATAAATAAAAAAAATTAACGAAACACAAATTGTAAATATAGGTACAATGGGCGGTCTTATCGCTGACAGCGATCTCTTCCAGACAACAAATGGATGGAGAGAAATGTAGGCACGTGAAAAAAAAAACGGTGGCGCAAAGAAAACGATAAAATGAAATAAATAGTTACATAAATAAGGCTACTTTTAAATTAGCATATATCAACACACTACACGTATAGGTATTCTATAATATACTTACACAGATTTTATCTTACTCTTACATTTATTTTGAAGGTTTGTTTTAAATGTTAATATTTTTATGTGGATGTTGATCGTATTTCTATAGTTACTCGTATTAGAGACAAATCATCATTAATAAGTTTTTTTTTTTCAAAAAAGGTATTTTAATTCGATATCATTTATCGCCTGTTTTGTTTGTTTCAGGAGTGAAAACTAATATACCTACAAATTATATAGGTAAAGTGCTAATATTGGATGGAATCAGAAAACAACGACTTTGGTAAGTTATTTGAATAAATGATAACAGAAATATCTACTGGGTGTAAAATATTATGTACTTAAACAGGGTCAAACAATATACCTACTGAAAATATTTTAAGGGTGAATACAATCCATGATACTGAACAACTTTCCCCAAGGAACATATATCGAAGTATGAAAAATAATTTTTGACCTCCCATACAAGTTGACCGATCAGCTGATCCGAGTTTGTAGGGAAAGCCAAAAATTATTTTTCATATTTCGACATATGTTCCTTGGGGAAAGTTGTTCAGTATCATGGACTGAATCCACCCTTGAAATAGTTTCAGTATATTTTGTTAGACGTTATATATAAGGTCGACATTATTACTTGGAGGGGTGACTTAGGGTTGGTTGGGTTGACACATCTGACAGCACGAAACACCATTCGGTCGCTCAAGCAAATGACGGTTCTGAGCGACAGAAAAGGATAGCAGCATATGAAAATGCTGTATCGTGTTGACAGATATGTCACAACCCTTTGGCTTAATTTACATTGCTGCGGAATGTAAGCGAATTTGCAAAACTAGAACAAAGCATATTGAACCCTATATCAATGCAGTGATGTACAAAAGTGTGTCAACAAAAAGAACTTCCGTTGAATTCCGCGGAACACGCGGGAGTTTCTTTATTCATGTAAATTTTTAATCAAAATAAAATCTTGATAAGTACATATAATTATTTGCAAGTTGATATTTTAGATTTATTGAATTCGTGGCACAAACTGCAAAAATTTTAAAAAATATGTACTGTACACACTATCACGTCTTTTTCCCCGATGGGGCAGACAGAGTCTTATGAATCTTGTTGCCTTGGGCAGACAGACCCAAATGTCACTTTTAACGTGATGGAGGGCGAAAATCTAAAAAATAGAAATCAAAATAGTGATGGATTGCTAGCTGCATCGGCTATTAAGGTGAAGATATTGGCAAATGGCCTTGAAGTGGCGTCCTCATTTGAAATAAATTGTTAACTCGTTAAATATGGTGATAATTTCCATATTGCTCTTCGTCATGCACTAGATAGCCCTTTAAATTATTTTATGAACCACCGTTGAAAGTATTTACATTAGTCCGTCTAGCTTTAAAACTTGCCTCCGTGGCCCAAAAGTGGCCACGGCACGTTTTAAATCTAGACGGATCACCAATAATAGTTTCAACGGCAGTTCATAAAATAATTTAAAGGGCTATCTAGTGCATGACGAAGATCAATATGGAAATTATCACCATATTTACGAGTTAACAATTTATTTCACACTTCAAGGTCATTTGCCTATACCTTCACCTTAACATGAAGCATATTTTTGTCCATTCCGTCGCTCAGCATTTACGATCTGCGAAGAAAAGAAGCAACTGCGTACGTTCTAAGTTTTTTTTCTCCCAGACTTTAGACAGACAGATAATAAGTTTATTTGCTAAGCACATTAAAAAGCTTTCATGCGTTCACTCCAAATAACTTTTGAACGGGTAAACCGATTTCCATCAAACATAGTTAAGAACTATCTCGACCAAAAAGGCTTTCGATTAAAAAAAATGCATCGAAATCGATCTATTCGTTTAGGAGCGACAATGCTACAGGCACGTCAAACTTCATCCCTCTTTTTGCCGGCGGTAAAAAAAGGAATGGATTTTGGTGTTGAAATAACAACGTTTCATATCTGGAAAACAACGGCCGTAAGTCAGTCAATATTGAGTGAAATATATTTCCTTTATTGCGTAAAATTTTTTTAAAGCGGTAAATATTTCAAGATAAAAAATTGTGTCAAAAAATAGTCGCACTTTTATGTGGCAAGTAAATACTAGCCTCTGTATGCTGTAGACCACGCGAGTCTGTTTTTGCATAGCACTTGAAACCCCTGACCCCTTGAAGTTTAGATATCGGATGAAACAGTTGTTTGCACAAAAAAGTTGTGTCAATAAAGATAATTTTTCAAAATGGCTGGAATATAATATTTATTTACAAACATTTATTTAGCTTGCATTTACGTTTTTTACAGTAGGGGTACAAAAGATAGATTTTCTTGAGTTAACTTAGTTTAATTCAAATAAAAATTATAATTAACAAAGATACAATAGAGAGTATGCATGCATTTTTTTTATATTTTCAATCGATAGTCCTCGTCGAGAAATAGCCGCAAAAAATTAATCAGTGCCGAAAAACATGTATATGGTGTAGAAAATAAATATTGAAAATAGCAAGTAGATTATAACAACTAAAACACGCCATTTTAAAATATGACGTCAAAGTCTGCAATATCCGCTAGAGACAGAAGCTGTCAACGCACGTTTTTCTTTTTCGGGTACTTTCGATATTATCAGCCAGTTATGTTTGTTAAACCTCTATATAAAATTACATACATTTCGAATGTCATCGATAGTCAAACTACATGAACGGACAGTCCTACCGAACGCACCCGAACTTGTCATTTCCCTTTCGTGAACTTTGTCGTCATTTCCCTTTTGTTTGTCAAAAGTTCCCGCGCAATATTTGCATATTTTCAATAATTTATTTCTTATCCAAATAAGAGTCAGTAAGAAAAATAATTAACTAGGCGTGGTAACGTATTAATAGAAATTGTAAAATAAAAATATGAGCTGGATTGGTATTACATGCATATGCCTTATTGATTACGATGGAAGTTGGACCAATGATACAATTTTATTCAAATAAACTATGTGAGAGGTTTTTGGGCACAGGTGCATTCGAATTCTCGTTATTGCCCGCCGCGAAGTGTTGGCGGAGCGCTTTCCGGCGTAACCGTAAGTTTAGCTTAGCGTAACATTGCTCTGTTCGTTGTTGTTTTTTAATCAAATCTTGCAAATTAAATTTGAGGCACATTCCGGTTTCTGATTGAGCTGAAATTTTGTATAGTAATCTAAATCAGATGACAATGCAATATTATTGCAACAAGAAGTTGGTCTGATGATGGTTTTTTTTTTACAGGCAATATGCCTGTCGCTGGTTACATTAGGTACTTACATATAATCTATACTAATATTATAAAGCGGAAGAGTTTGTTTGTTTGTTTGTTTAAACGCGCTAATCTCAGGAACTAATGGTCCGATTTGAAAAATTCTTTTTTTGTTGGGTAGTCCATTTATAGAGGAAGGCTTTAGGCTATATAACATTACGTTCCGACAACCACGCGAACGTAGTCGCGGGCACAGCTAGTAAATAAATAAATTAAGAATTAAAATTAAAAGGTCAACAATTTTTTCGTGTTTTACCATATCAGTATTTGAATTGGAATGTTAACAGTATCATGGGATGATATTACTGTTAAAATTAATAGTGTAAATGTTATAATTTTTAGAGGCGGCCAATCTAAAAAAAAATCTTGTTTATACCTATGTTTGACAAATAAATGATTTCTTTCTTTCTTTCTTTCTATGCACTTTTTAGGGTTCTGTAGCCAAATGGCAAAAAACGGAACCCTAATAGATTCGGCATGTCTGTCTGCCGTATGTCACAGCCACCTTTTTCCGAAACTATAAGAACTATACTGTTGAAACTTGGTAAGTAGATGTATCCTGTGAACCGCATTAAGATTTTTACAGAAAAATAGAAAAATCAACAAATTTTGGGGTTTCCCCATACTTAGAACTGAAAGTCAAAACTTTTATTTTCATTAAACCCATACGTGTGGAAATTTACGGATAGGTCTTTAAAAATGATATTGAGGTTACTAATATAATTTTTTTCTAAACTGAAAAGTTTGCGTGAGAGACACTTCCAAAGTGGTAAAATGTTGGTTGGTTACAGGGGGGGCCCTGTAACTTCTAAAACAAGAGAATGATAAAACTAAAAAAACTATATGATGTACATTAACATGCAGACTTCCACCGAAAATTGGTTTGAACGAGATCTAGTAAGTAGTTTTTTTTAATACGTCATAAATCGTAAAATGTTACTTGCTGCTACGGAACCCTTCATGGGCGAGTCCGACTCGCACTTGGCCCCTTTTTTTCATAAGTCTATAGGTACTTGTCTATACTATAGACTTATGAAAAAAATCAAAACCTCTGCACCTATTAATATTTATCAAAAAACCAAAAAACTGATTAAATAAACAAATATTTAATATATTCTTATATTTTTAAGAGCATTGTTTGTGTTTGCTCGTGTAGTTTTCAAAACGAATCAATAAACATCAAGGGCAATATTGATGCTATGTGATTGTTTGGGGTGTGGTCCAACTAGCAGCGATAACGGGGAGAATTTATCCTCGCCTTTTATTAATTATTTGGAATATCCTCTGTAAGTATATCAACTCCCTCTATAAAGTCCTGTCCTTCACCATCTCTTTACTAACCCCCCGTTCCCTTATATCCGATCTCACGCATTCTTTCCATGAAAACAAAAAAAGAAAAAGATAAATTTATATGTCTGCCATGATGTTTACTATCACCGGTATGCAAAAATCAGAAAGGCTATCATCTATCATAATACTATAAAAATATACTGAATCTATTACAGTTACTATAAGACAAAGTCATTTTATAATTTATCAGATAAAAAAAATATTACTAACAGAAAATTGTTCAAAATATCTCGATTAAAACACGCTTACTTCACTTCACAACTGTTTACTTTTTGACGGTATTTTATATACATCGTGTAAATGAAAGAACAACTTTTATTCAACAATTTCACGTAATTTAAAAAAAAATTTGATTTTCATACAAATTGACTCGATCAGCTGGTCAGTTTGTATGAAAATTCATTTTTTTTTAGTTTCGTGAAAGTTGTAGAACAAAAGTTTTTCAGTTACATGGGCTGAGGTACCATCTGAGAGGTTTTGCGTTCTTCCATTAAAAAGATGTATATAAAAAAGCCTTTATTTTTTGTACCACAGACTCAATGCGTGAATAGAAGTCCCATTGTTTTGCATAATAAACAAACGCTGTTTACCTCCAGAATTAAAGATGTTATCTCTCTTTTTCTGGGATTTAATTAGTTTTTTGTACGTGATAATTGTAAGGAGTTATTCGGATTGTTTGCGTAGGTCTTTTTGTTTCAGTTATTCTTTGCTTTACTCTTTAAAAGTTCAACATTTGTTAAGCAAAATTTCCAAATTGTTTTAGACAATATTTTGTTAGACTGTTTTTATATAAATATGTAATCTCAATGTAGATTCTAAAAGTCGCTTCCACAAACACAGTTCAAGCCGTCTACATTCAAAAACCAAAATAATATATTTACTTGTTGGAGCGTTATAATGACTTGGCTGTATAAACCTAGTATCTTTTTTTGGCAGCTTTCCCATGTCAATGTCAATTTGATAATTGACAGATAAGAAATTATGGCGTGTGAATTGGAGGAGTCCACTTAAAGAGAGAGTAGTTTCTAGTTATCATCATCATCGTATTTCCCGAATCACAAGCATAGGTTTGTGATTCGAGAAATAAGACTGGGCACAGTGCCTTCATCATCGCTGAACACGTTTGACGCATTTACGTTGAGATAAGCGTTGCGTAAGTTGTTATGCTTAACTACTATAAATAAATAAATAAATATATAAGGACAAATCACACTGATTAAGCTAGCCCCAAAGTAAGTTTTTTTTAAACTTGTGTTATGGGATACTAACTCAACGACACTATATCTTATGATACATACTTATATAGATAAACACCCAAGACCCAGGAAAATTTGAAAAAGGCCATTTTCCAACTTGCCCTGGCTGGGAATCGAACCCAGAACCTCCGGATTAGCGGTCTAGCGTGTTAACCATTACGCCACGGAGGTCGTCATAAGACATTAAACTTTCAAATGACGATATCCTGGTGTCTTTCCTAGCACTGATGTCTTCCACGCCGAAATTATTTCAATTAAATTTATATTTATTTAATAATTTACGTACAGATTTACAGTATACACCAAAATATCTGCATGCTACAACTTATAAGAATACAATATTAAAACTTAAGTAATATTAAATTAAATTTTTACAGAAATCTTTTTCTGCAGTGCGGGCAGCATTGCAGAAAAAATAGATTTTTAATTGTTTGTCGGACACCAGGTGACCGCCATGGCGTTTAAAGACTTAAATTTAGCTAGCGGCCCGCCCCGGCTTCGCACGGGTATGTATTATAAATATAAACCTTTCTCATGAATCACTTTATCTACTAAAAAAAACCGCATCAAAATCCGTTGCGTAGTTTTAAAGATCTAAGCATACATAGGGACAGACAGCGGGAAGCGACTTTGTTTTATACTATGTAGTGAAAATATTGACGACCTCCGTGGCGTAATGGTTTACATGCTAGACCGCTAATCAGGAGGTTCTGGGTTCGATCCCCAGCCAGGGCAAGTTGGAAAATGGCCTTTTTCAAATTATCCTAGGTCTTGGGTGTTTATGTATATATGTATTTATCATAAAATATAGTATCGTTGAGTTAGTATACCATAACACAAGTTTAAAACTTACTTTGGGGCTAGCTTAGTCTTATATATATATGAAATAATTTAATGTCAAACGCGTAATTGTTTCAAATTGTCACATTTACACACATTTTAAGAATTATATGTTTTTGTTATACTCTCGAAAAACAAAGCTATATACATAATATAGAATACGTATGTATTCTCACAAGAAGTGATTACTTTGATCAAAAGTCATAATCAAAAACTCACAGTCTAATTCAGAGTTAAGGAAGAAAAGTACACGTAAGTACCTATGTTACGTACAGTAGATAAGCGTGTACAAAAAATAGCTCGTGTCATGTCTACAAAATTACACATTTTTCGATCTGCAAAGTGAAGTCATCTGTAATAATTTCCGTTGCGTGGAGACATGTGAGCCTTTAGGAATACGACATAAACATTTTGTTTATTTTTTTACTAAGAACGTACCTATTTATTTCATATCTAACATGGAATAAATTGGCAAAAAAGAATGTAATGTAACATATTCTTTATTACTGTCGCAAATGTACCTACCTAATAAAATACTAGCTGTTCGTACGCGGTGTGTCCGGCGTAGTTAAGAGAAAATGGATATGCCGTTTTTCCATACAAACGTAGTCCCCTGATTGCTTACCGGGTAGGGCCGGTAGATCAATGATTTTTATTAAAAAAAAATCTATGAATATATTGGCATGTCCCTATGCAGTGCCGGTTTTAGCTCTACCAGCGCTCCGGGCGAGATTTCCCCCCCCCCCCCCCCCAAACTGCAATTCAGACTCTGCCTTAGGCTTCAATCTTATAGGATTTATTTCTGCCGACGGGGGGGGGGGGGGGGGGGGGTGTACAAGGAGTTGCCGCCCTTAACCAGCCGCTATTTATATATTTATTATTACCTGTGACCCCCTCCCCCTTGCCAAAAAACGCCCCCTGTCGCCCCTTTGTATCTGGCGCCCTGGGCGGTCGCCCAACCGCGCCCTGCCCTAACGCCGCTACTGTCCCTATGTTTTCATTTTTTTCCATAATTTAATTATTAAAAGAAGGAACAAAATACGAACCTTCATAACCTGATTGTTAAGATTTACTACTGTGTTCAAGCATCTAGCAAACTAATTTCACGAGATTATCTTGTAAAAAGAAAACATACAAACACAGCCGTAAGTTTCCTTAAATTTTAAATGAAAAAATTAATTAAATTGGTTAAGTTTAGAAAAAGAAATCAGGGGACTACGAAACGTTGATTTTGTGCACTTTTCAAACGTCAAACTTCTTTGTTTGTGGAAACAAATTACAAAAGATAACATATTAAATTTAAAGATACAGCACTCTGTTTCCTGGCCATAGGCGTACCAAATTACATAACCTACAAACTACATTATCATAAAAAAAGAAACATTATTTTAATTGCTTGTCATTCAAAAATTAATTCAATTTGTAGTAACATTTCTGAGCTAGTAGATCATGGAGGGTCTTCTTAAGGTGAAGATATAGGCAAATGACGTTAAAGTGGCGCCCTCATTTGAAATAAATTGTTAACTCGTAAATATGGAGATAATTTCCATATTGCTCTTCGTCATGCACTAGATAGCCCTTTAAATTATTTTATGAACCACCGTTGAAAGTATTTACATTAGTCCGTCTAGCTTTAAAACTTACCTCCGCCAAAATTGGCCACGGCAAGTTTTAAAGCTAGACGGATCACCAATAATAGTTTCAACGGCAGTTCATAAAATAATTTAAAGGGCTATCTAGTGCATGACGTAGAGCAATATGGACATTATCACCATATTTACGAGTTAACAATTTATTTCACACTTCAAGGCCATTTGCCTATATCTTCGCCTTAAAGTGTCTTGTACTTTTACTCAATTGTAATTGTTTAGGTAATTTGTTATATATGACAGGAGCTCGACCAAAAACACTCTTACGCAACAATTCTGTTTTGCTAGATTGTAGCATTAATTTTGTTTAGTGACGAGCTCGTGTTCGATGTGTGAACATATGTTTATTTTTCGTAGGTATTTTCGGTCCGAGCTGCATTTGTCTCTGTTGCACTCGCTCGATTGTTGTTCGGGCACAGCGCGACAGCAATAGATTGTACAAATACCTATTTTTCAATTCTCTCGTTTCTTCCTAAACTAGTGGTCTGGGCAATATTTTACAATACCACAGCAAATTTTCCGTGATAAAAGTATTATATACGTACATACAAGTAAAAATCGTCTAATTTAAAACTGCTCGTCCCACTCGGTATTCGCATATATATTTCTCAATACAAACAAATTTTTTTCATCATTGGTCATTCATTGTCTGCTTGTCAAAATGCCAAACAGCCAGACCTGTTGACCATAATCAACAGGTCTATTTTAGTCTCCACAGCAGAAGCACGACCTTCTTTGTACTACCAGAGCCATACTTAGCCAGAGAAGCCAGAGGATTTGGCCTACACTCTCCACACTGGCCAGACGGGTTGGGGAGGTTGATGATTGAGATTTATTTAGCTTGTGTTTCCCAAGTCGCCTTCTACGCCATCCACGGGAAGACTTTGGAGTGGTCCTATTCTACTCTGCTGGGAACCACACGGCATTCATTGCCTGCTTATCAAAATACCAAACAGCCAGATCTGTTGAACAACTAGTGCTTAAATGACATGAACGCTCGGCAGAGCAGACGTGTCATCCCATAGATAGCGCACGAACTCCGCCTTTCAATGACAGTACCCGGATTGATTGCACGATTAGTTGATAGACTAGAGCGCGGACAAAAATTTAATTTGATTAAATTCAAATTCCACACGCAATTAATTAAACATTACAACGAGATTTTACTCCCCCACATTGAAATAAAAATAATAATGAGTGAAGAGAGTTCTTTTTTTGGCTAGACACACTATACGAGTACATACGGGGTGACTTTTTATCCGCGAACCAAAATCTTGGTGCAAGTTCAGACCATGATACTTAATTACTTTCCATGAAAACAAATAACGAAAAACGAAAAAACTCTCCTTCATACAAATCGGCGCTCAGAAAAACTGATTTGGTATGGGAAAACGAATTTTTTTATAGATTTTCAAAAATTATTATTATATACAGGGTCTAACCAAATATACTGAAACAATTTTAAGGGTGGATTCAGTCCCTGATACTGAACAACTTTCCCCAAGAAACATATATCGAAATACGCAAAATAATTTTTGACCTCCCATACAAGTTGACCGATCAGCTGATCCGAGTTTGTATGGAAAGCTTAAAATTATTTTTCATATTTCGATATATGTTCCTTGGGAAAAGTTGTTCAGTTTTATGGACTGAATTCACCCTTAAAATAGTTTCAGTATATTTTGTTAGACGTTATATAGTAGTCCAGTATCATGGAGTGAACTTGCTCTTACGTGCCAATTACGAACACCTGCTTGTATTATATGTCATTTTCACAGATGTCAATGTCACATCATATTCATTCGTCTCTGATATACCTTATAAAAACCGCATTTAATTAATTTGTTAGTTACTTCCAAAATATAATACAAATAATAATAATTTTCTCATAAATATCATTAGCGCCATATCATATAAGGTATAATCATCAGCGATATTACGCAGCAAATTTTCATTAGGCGCAATTTTGAGACCACAAAATGGCGTCTATAAATTACGTCAAAATGGCGGGAAAATATTGCCGCGATAATGGTACGCGATTTGTCAGTCAAACAAGACATCGGAGAGGTAACTTCATCTATGGCAATTTATAAAGAGATTTTTTTCAAGGTGAGTGATACTATAAAGGTTTTAACACACAGGGGTGATATTAACGTTAACGTAATTGCGACTTTAAGGAGCATTTTCTGTCACGACGTAGTTAATTGACTATATGGAATGACAGGACCATTGCATCTCAACTTGTGAACGAGTAATGCCTGAAGGGACTGGTCAGCTCGGCTTCGCTTTTTTACTAATTAGTTGTTGTAAGGTACGTTATTTATGTTTGTCCGCTCGTTCGCAAGCATTATATGTTATAATGTGTTAACATTGTATTATAACCAAAGGCAAACTGGTAGATAATGCATAGCGTTAAGTTTGACCCATTGTAATCAATCAAATATGAGATTGTGTGCAATAAACTTAAATAAATAAATAAAGAAATATAATATTATGTATTATAATCACAGATTATAATATTATCTATCAAGAAGGATTGCGTCAAGCAAGCTGCCGGTCGTTGAGCTGACAGTTTCCGGCTATTTCTTCTCTACTTTGGCATGGTCTTAGGCTTAATTGGGTGACCATGCATGGAGGAATATTATTAAGTATTCAAAAAGTAAAAGCTGTTAAGTGTACGGAGCAGCACAAAGATGTAACCGATAAAACGCTAAGATGAGTACAGGTGCAGTTATTTATAATATTATTATATTACTATTATATATATATTTTTTGTCTTCAAGTTGAGATGAATTAATTGTTTATTTATTCAATTATGAAACAAGATATAAGACAGAATATAATTAAATCTAAATACTAAAAACATTAAATATTACCTAAATCGCCACCGTCAGAAGGCGAGGTCTCCAAGAGGCTGGCGGCATTTCCATGTTATACCTATAGCCAGGTTAAGCCTTTGCCCGAAATGCGCACTTATATTATAACATTAGATTACATTATAGTCGTATTCTAGTCTAAAAACCAACGGCATATTTTTATTGACCGCTATATCACAGCTTTATGGAACAGCCTTAAGTCGTTTGCATGAATATTTTTGGAACTTAAAAATAAGTGAAGTCTTTCGTTGTTGTGACGGAAGACGAATGTTGGAATTGCTTTTGTTTTTTTTTTTTCAAGCGTACTTTTTGCTTCTGGATATCATTATATTCTTCCCTTAAGTTTCGAGCGTTGTTGGGATTTTTTACTTTACTTTAAAAGCTTTAATCTTTTAACTCAACAACAGTTAAGTGTAATGTTTTTCGTAGGTACTTCTCTTAATATTTTTCGTTAAAAATAGTATTCAGAATATTTTCATTTGAAATAATTTTACTAGTATTTCGAATATTTTTTTTTAGATTCTTCTTTTGTGGGAAAAACTTATGCTTGGATTGGTTCTGGTCTACTTTTGGGTTGCGGAGATCAGATGGCAGCCGGTCTGTGTAAAAACCAGTAAACTTGTC
Organism: Acrobasis repandana; assembly: GCA_963576875.1. NCBI lineage: Eukaryota > Metazoa > Arthropoda > Insecta > Lepidoptera > Pyralidae > Acrobasis > Acrobasis repandana. Next base: position 11,837,780 of record OY756238.1, read on the forward strand.
AAATCACTTAGGCTAGGTAGCGGACCCCAGGCTCTGAAGCGTTACCGCTGAGGATACAACCGGGAATACGCTCGGATGATAATAATTCTTCTTCTTTTTTCGAGTCGAATTGACTATACTTAGGCCACGTCTACTGCTCGATCATTGGCCTAAAGATGATATATTTGATTTTAAAGTTTCGCGGTCACAATGACTATTCAAGCCAAATATTTCCATAATGCTTACTGCTTACCTATGTCTGCCAGCGGCAATATTTCTGCTAACTGAAATAAATTTTCATGTGATCATTTTTAGGGTACTGTACCCAAAGGGTGCAAACGGGACCCTATTACTGAGACTCCGCTGTCTGTCCGTCTGTCTGTCTGTCTGTCCGTCTGTCTGTCCGTCTGTCACAGGGCTCTATCTCTTGAACCGTAATAGCTAGACACTTGAATTTTTTACTGATTATGTGTTACTGGGGCCGCTGTAACAACAAATACTAAAAATAAAAAAAATAAAGGGGGTCGTCATACAAGAAACGTGTTTTTTCAACGTTTTTAACTCGATCTTTATAATGGCTATAACTAGATACATGAAATTTTCACCGATTATGTATTACTATGGCTACTATAAAAAAATACTGAAAATAAGATAAAGTAAAAAATTAAAGGGGGTCGTCATACAAGAAACGTGTTTCTTCAGCGTTTTAAAACATTGTACGGTGGTACGGAACCCTTCATGTACGAGTCCGACTCGCACTTACCCGTTTATTCATTTCAGAAATGATTAAGCTTATTAGTAGATTGGCATTTATTCATATCTCGTAATATTTGCAAGATAACTATATTACAAAAACCTCATAAAAAGAAACACATTAGGTATTCCATTCGGTCCCAAACAGCTATCATGTAAAACTAGACTAGGAGTTCAATTGTAGCTATCTCTATAAACTTCACTTAGTCACTTGCTAGCTCTAATCACAGAATAAATAATTCTAACGTACAGAAGTCTCACTCAGCAAAGAAATTCAAAGAAATAACTACTCAATGTTGCTAGCGATATGGTTTAATTTAGCTCACGTCACAACTCAGCACGTTTTCGTTTAGATACCTAGACATCCATTGCAAGCCAATTTAATTCTTATTACTCTGGACAAATGATTCGTACAAGTGAATTTACCACCCGGAGGGGCGTCTGCGCGCATAGTCATAATGTAGGTACATTTTCGATACCTAAACGGGGAGTGACACATGTCTGCTCTAATGCGCATTGTGTAGAGAATTAACATTTCATCGGTTAGTAAACAGATGACATTGTTTGAAAATTAAATTACCAGGTTTTTTGGTACATTTAGAAATCTAACAAGGGGTGTGTCCATTGCCCAATATTCAGTACGAATTTAATATTGTAGCCAATGAGTTCTCTTCTTATATTCATGTATAAAATAAAGAAGATGAAAACAAACAAATAAAACATAGATTTAAATTAAATAACGCATTTTCAAGTAGAGCAAAGATGACACGGTAAAAAACTTTGCGCGTTCTGAATAATTATGAGGTCTCGTTCATTTGGAGCATTTGGGTTTAGTCACAAGTCGTAGCGACAGATATGTATTTCTTTGTTTTTAATGTGTTAGTGGCCAACGCTGCAATAGGACCAGATTTTTCAAACAGCTACCCTGGGATAGAAGAGTGAAATCGGCTATGTCCCATTAAAATTTCAGTTTGACTGATATTTATTTTTTATTTTTATTGTACATATTTAAAGAATCATCTTATTTTTAGAGTTTATATTTAAAGAATCAAATATTTATTTAGTAATTAAACCTTCACAGGCTATTTTTGACATCAATAACTTTAGTGTACATTACGTGTAATGTTTCATTAATTATTTCAAATTAAAATCTATTGTTTTGCAACGACCCCTGTTGAGAAGAAACGAACGAAGAAATTCATTTACACAGTATTAGTCGCCTACGCGCCAGAAGGGCTTTGTCTACAAAGATATTATGCCGAATACAATGTTATCACCGTTCAATCCAGTTTACAGAAATAGTAATACTGAGTACTCTAAAAAAACGGAGCCGAGCTGACCAGTCCCTACTAGCGGCACCCGTTCACGAGTTGACGCGTGGATCAGCCATCGCTGAACTCAACCATTAGAAGGAATACAGCGACCCAACCCACGACGCCACCAGTTTGGATATTTTCGTGAGCATGCCACGCTCGGGCATTTCTTCTTTTGTCCAATTTTTAAAATAATCCTAAATTTTTATAAACTGCTAATGTGCAGTTATAAATTAGTCTTAAAACACGTAAATCCTTGAAGTCGAGAAAAAACAAGAGTTGTATGTTTGGTAGCTTACCATTTCGATAAATAAATTCCATTAAGTTGGCTTGTTGTTTGTAGGTTTCACCAAGTTTCCGACACTCGACACTGGGCATTGATATAGAATAATATAGACCAGCTATCTCAAACATTGGCCCCTGTTCTATTTTTGAATATTATGGTGCCGTAAATTTTATCATACCTACGTATTTAATTTTCAAACAATGAATTCCGGTCACTCACCGATGGAAAGTTATGTCTTTACACTTTGCCGGGTTCCGTGAATTATTCTTGCAGTATTTTAACACACAGGTATTTTCTATTATGTTTGCCATGATTTCGTTTCGTATGCGGTATTCGCTTATAAACTGATGAAAGTACTAAACGTATAAGAGCTAACAAGCAACTTAAATTGTGGGACCTCGACCTGTCCCAGTGCTCTAAGCGAGTTCCCAACATATAAGGGAAGACAGGTGAAGTAGAGATTAGAGAAACTCAACGACAAATATATTGAATTTATTATACTAGTACTTTTTAACACACTGATATCAAAGTTATATTTTAAACTTATATTTATATAGCAGATATACAAGTATAGATGTATTTCCAGGGTAAGAGAAGATGGTGGAATGAGTCAAAAATGAAGAAAGGTGTGTAAATGATTTTAAAATGGAATGAAACGAAATTTGAAATGAAATGAAGAATGAAAAGAGGACAGGATTAGATGAAGAAATGAGGTTTGGAACATGATGCAGCATGCAACCGTGACAAGGTGAATTTTATGGAGATAGCTACAATTAAAGGTGACTAAAAGGTAAAGGACTAAGCACAACTATCTCGTGCTACAATTGCATTCCCAAGGTTGTTTAACGTCGGCCGGTTGTAAAACTTTTCGCACAAATACATTCCCAAAGAGGGTTGACGCCAGGCAGGCGGCCGGTCGTAAAACTATAGCCAAATCATTCAAACTGTTCCTGCTATTTCTTCTCTATTTTGCAATGTCTTTGGCATCCTTGGGTGACCATTGGCATGCATGTTATAATAGGTTGGAGAAAAAGTCTTTTCGCATTTTATATGAAAATTCAAAACACTTTTAATATAGTTTATTTACATTTAACTAAAGTATGTAGGTACCATTTTGTTCGATAACTTTTTGCCATCTTATAGGTAGGGACATGATCCCATTGCTATGGAAATTTTGGGGCTTCTGATCAAAAAACTGCGTCAAGTAGTTTTGGCAGTCTTCTCGTGATGTTAACCTGTCACTGCCTAAAGAATTCTGAAGAGACCGAAACAGGTGGAAATCTATTCTTATCTATTTGGAGAAGAAAAAGCGGGAAACCGCACCCCGGGCTCCGAAGCAGCACAGCTGAGGATGCAACCGGGAACGCGCTTAGACGAAAAAGACAATTATAGGTAACAACAAAGTAATATGTGGTGTCTACTCTAGTTTTACATAATAGCTCTTTGACACTGGGCATGAAAATAATTAAACTTGTTACGAACTTCTGGTCTGTGTCGCGGTTGTACTGTGTGACTTCCAGCTTTGTTTATTTATATCTTGTTGTTGTATAATGCTGTTATTTCCCTTGCAATCGAGGGAATGGGCGAGAATCTGAATCATGTCTGGATACGTACAGGGTGGGCAAATAAGAGGTATACACTTTATTTTTAAAATTTTATTCTATGAAACATATATATATTTTTTTAATATAGTAAAATATTGTAAAATAAACGGACAAGTGCGATTCGGACTCGTACATGAAGGGTTCCGTACCACCGTACAATGTTTTAAAACGCTGAAGAAACACGTTTCTTGTATGACGGCCCCCTTTAATTATTAACTTATCTTTTTTTTAGTATTTGTTGTTAAAGTGGTCATAGTAATACATAATCGGTGAAAATTTCAGGTGTCTAGCTATTACGGTTCAAGAGATAGAGCCCTGTGACAGACGGACAGACAGCGGAGTCTCAGTAATAGGGTTCCGTTTGCAGCCTGGGTGTCATCAATGTCAGTCAAATGTCTACCTCTAGCAGTATGGCAGATGTGAACCCCATTGCGTTGTTCATTCAGTTTCACACATTTTCTGCGTTATTTCAGTGACTACACTATCAGATATTTTTTGATTGTTGAAGGTTTATTGGCCTGTTAGCATAGACACGTCTCTTTTGATAGCCTTGACAAATAATCGATCGGCTTTTACGATCTGCGCGGGATGAGAAGCAGGTGGTATCATTATCAGGTATTTTAGTCTCCACTGCAGGAGCACGACCCTCTCTGTACTACCAGAGCCATATATTAGCCAGAGCAGTCAGAGGATTTGGCCTACACTCTCCACGCTGGAGAGGTCTCATTGATGTTTATAAGCTTTGTTTAGCTTGTGTTTCCTAAGTCGCCTTCTACGACATCCACGGGAAGACTTGGAGTGATCCTATTCTACTCTGCGGGAACCACACGACTTGAACCACTAGTTTTAATTAGTAGTATTGTGAAGGTTTCCTCCACCGGACGCAAAATGGTAATAGTTGAAACTGACCGTTAAGGCCGTACCTGAATTTTCCGAGGTCCAGTGCTGCCCCGCAGCTGGTATATTCTATGTTTCATCTTTTCTCCCAGTCCAGCAAAGGAGAATCTATCATAATAACGTATAAAATAATGAAAAAATGTCGCCAATTATTTCTAATAAATCCAACAGCCGAAAATTGAGCCAGACACATTAGGGGTGTCACGTGAACCAAATAAATAATGTATTTTTTTTTACAAGCTTTCATTTAACTTGCCCTGATTGTTGTAATTTATTTTTGAGTTTAATCTTGCAAGTTAAATCACAGAAGACAGTAAGAGTATACAGAACGGAATCTGACGGGGAACGGGGACGCATATTGTAAGAGACCTTAGGATATTCCGTTCTGTATACTGTTACTATCTTCTGTGGTTAAATTTGCATTTTCCGGTTTCCGATTGGGATGGAATTTTGTATGCAAATGTTAATCAGATGACAATGCAATGTTATTATATTATAATAATAAGAAGCTGATCTGATGATGGAGCCGGAAGTTGGCTGTAATAAAATGACGCAATCCCATCGAGTTTGGGCTTAACCCCCCCCCCCCCCCCGCACACACACACACATTTGTCTTGATAATTCTAGGCCTCACCATACAAGCTTGTACGGAAAAATGAAATTTTATGAAAAAAGATTTATATCTCCTTATGATAGGTTTTCAGCAAAACATGATAAGTAAAGTATTCTACCTCTACCAATACAAATCGAGGTTCTTCCTAAAGAGAAGCGATAAAACCTTTGACCGCTACCTGATGTCTTGTTTAAAGCGTATTTATAGCTCGGAGGGTCCGTGGCAAATGAGGTGCTAAAGCCGGGTCCATTGTGAATACTAAGCAAAGTGTAAATTCACGTCTTTTTGTTTTACAAGATTGACGGTACTTTGAGATCATAACTACTCGTACGTTGCTAAAGTTTACGACGAGGACAGATGTTAGGTCATCTGTGGCTCTATTTACCAGTCTGTGCCAGAACAAGGTTATGTTTTTCGAGTATAAGTATGTATGTATGTTTGTATGTAAATTTCTTTGGCACACTCTACAGCCTAAACGATTTGATATATTTTAGCTTGAGAAGTGACGTTAGATTTGTCGTAAGTCTGAGAGTGACACTGAGTATATCAAAAATTTTAATAATCTAAAATGGCGGAACTTCGCGCAAATTTATGTGTCTTCGAAAAATATTTATATTCAAATCCTATGGAGTGGGGTATCAAATTAAAGGGTTTTATACAAGAATTACAAAAATATATACAACATAATATATGTTGGCAGTCGGGTTTTTTGTTCTCTCTGCTCATAAATGCAAAATAAAATCACACTGCTATTGGATTAGGAACCTTTAGAACACTTTTACCTCACAATAAAATTAAAATAAAAGCTAGTACGAGAAATGGAACGAAGCATTAAAAAATAGTACGAGCATAATTTAAAGCATAGATGCATCACGAGCAAGTGAAGGATTTTAAAGACTGAATCACGACCGTATTCAAGTGTTAGAATCCTGAGCGATGCGAGTGATTCATGCCCTTCGATATAAATCCGTTTTATTCAAGAGTTACATACTATACTCTATACCATGACTAAGAGAAAAAGAAAGATTTAAGCAAAAATAGACATTTGTATGTCGAGTATTCTTTACACAAGGAGTTTTTATCGTTTTTTTTTGCGCAAGAAGGTTGTATAACATTGAGATAGAGGTCGAATATATTGATGTGTTCTAAATTTAAATACCAAAATAGTGATTAACAGTGCTTTTTATTTATTTTTTAAGTGAATAAAATAAACTTTTTCATCTCATCTATTCGAAAAACGATGATTTTATCCCAAATATTTGGGGCTAAGGTCACTGGTAATTCTCTAGACACTGAAACGTAAAAAGTAAATTCCCTAGGCGTTAAAACACATTTGAAAACCGAACACGAATGTAGAATCAAAAATAATATTGGCAGTCAGCTAAAAAAAAGAAGAATTTAGTTTTTAAAATTATAAAACACAAAGTAGGGCCTCGTAATTTTTTAAAATTAGAATACAACTCGTTTTATGTGGATGACTGTAGGTCAAAAATGTTTTGGTTCTCTTGCTTCAAAATAATAATTTATTAAAAACCAATAATAACGCGAAATTGTTGTCTTTGATTTAAATAGTAATTTTATTAAGGAACTATTAGGTTATTTTTACAACTATTTAAAATGTGACTAATTTCTTGATAAGGCCGATAGTAAATAAATATGAAGTTTACGTATACATATTTAAATATATAAAGAATTAACACACAAGGAAAAAGTAATGAAATGATTCTAATGACTAAAAAGTGTATAAGATGTGATGGTCCTAGAAAAATATTTTCATAATACTTCTTCAGTGAAAACGCCACCATATGGTTAGTAACTGACTGTTAAACTCTGATTAGGTATATGTAGGTATTCTACTTTCGTTATAGGTATATATTTGCTTTTTCTCATAGATGGAGATAAAAAGAAGAATGTGCTACACGGTGTACGGTAATAGTTTTATCTCGGGCGATATACTTGAATCCCTCGCTTCACTCAGAATTCCACCGTAGAATCCCTCGCAACGCTCGTGATGCTATTGTGGCATCCTTCGTTTCGCTCTGGATTCAAAGTAGCGCCCTCGCGTTAAAACTATTACCTTTACGCCTTGTAGCACAATCTACTATTTGAGGGGGAATGATATAAAAAAGTTTTTTTAAACATTTGTATCCGCTTGTTAGCAGCCCTAGAAAAAGCCATCGTAATAAGTAATCTGGTAATAACACTCTATTTCGGCGATGTATAGTCGCGCACAAAAGCCTATACACTATCACTTAACGAGACTCTCGACATGAAAATATAGCCGATTATACTCATGTACGAGTATACTGCCTTTCTTTTGTGAAAGGACGTCTTAAGTTTTGTAGTTGCGTATTTTTATTTGCGTGTTGCGTGTGTGCGTGTCTGCGTGTCTGCGTGTCTGCGTGTCTGCGTGTCTGCGTGTCTGCGTGTCTGCGTGTCTGCGTGTCTGCGTGTCTGCGTGTCTGCGTGTCTGCGTGTCTGCGTGTCTGCGTGTCTGCGTGTCTGCGTGTCTGCGTGTCTGCGTGTCTGCGTGTCTGCGTGTCTGCGTGTCTGCGTGTCTGCGTGTCTGCGTGTCTGCGTGTCTGCGTGTCTGCGTGTCTGCGTGTCTGCGTGTCTGCGTGTCTGCGTGTCTGCGTGTCTGCGTGTCTGCGTGTCTGCGTGTCTGCGTGTCTGCGTGTCTGCGTGTCTGCGTGTCTGCGTGTCTGCGTGTCTGCGTGTCTGCGTGTCTGCGTGTCTGCGTGTCTGCGTGTCTGCGTGTCTGCGTGTCTGCGTGTCTGCGTGTCTGCGTGTCTGCGTGTCTGCGTGTCTGCGTGTCTGCGTGCCTGCGTGCCTGCGTGTCTGCGTGACTGCGTGTCTGCGTGTCTGCGTGTCTGCGTGTCTGCGTGTCTGCGTGTCTGCGTGTCTGCGTGCCTGCGTGTCTGCGCGTTGCGTGTCTGCGTGGCTGCGTGGCTGCGTGGCTGCGTGTCTGCGTGTCTGCGTGTCTGCGTGTCTGCGTGTCTGTCATTACTATATTAAACACATCATAAGGTCAAAATAATAGTAAAAAAAAAGAGTTTCGACATTTCCATACAAATGGCCCTGGCGGCTTTTTTATGTATGGAAATGCTAATTTTTTTTTAACTGTTATTTTAGTTTTATTATACTATAGTGATCTAATATAGCCCGCATTATTACAGATATGTTCCTAACACGTTGTATAGTATAATGTATATAGTAGGTACGTAATTCATATGAGTTCAAAACAATTTCACATCCAACCACAAATCTCAGTTAAGTTACCCGGAAGCGTGTAATTAATTAAATGAACTAAAATTATTCAACGCTTCTGTACAAATTAATTGTATAGAGTTGATTGAATGCGACTGTTAGAATTAACTTGTGTCGTGTATTGTGAACGTGAAATTCTGCGGAATTTGTAAACTTCATTCTTTATTCTAATATACAACGTGGGAGGGACATACCCGTAATTAATCGAACCACGGTCTATACTAGATCATTACAATACAATAAAATTAAAATAACAGCCAAAAAACCAAAATAAATTTCGGTATTTCCATACAAAAATGTAAAATGTTGATTTTTTTGGTTTTTTGACAGTTATTTTTATTTCATTATACTTTAGTGATCTAAACTAGCCCGTGGGTATGTCCCTTCCACGTTGAATAAAAACTATTTTATAAATTTTGTAAAAAAAAATTGTTTTATTACTTCTTTTTTAGGGTTCCGTACAAAAATTGAAAAAACGGAACCCGTGCGTCTGTCGGTCCGTCCGTCTGTCACAGCCAATTTGCTCCGAATCTACTGGACCGAATCAGGTGAAATTTGATAGGATGGTGTAATCCTATGACCCAAACACATATGTGCAAAGTAAATAAATATTTTTTTAAAATAAATATAATTTCGTGGGATAAATTAGGAAATTGAAAAAAAAAGTTTTGCAAACCGTACTGTGTCATATATCAAATGAAAGGGCTCGGTATGTGGATCTCAAATATATTTTTATTATAATTATAAAATAAATAGTTTTGATTTTATTCATGAAAGAAGACGAAAATTTACCATTCCCCCCTGATCTCCGAAACTACTGAGCCTAAAAATTTGAAAAAGTACGAAATATAGTTCATTGCTTGTAGATTACAGGAAAACCTATAAGAATTCAATCAATTGTACGGAACCCTCTCCACGCGAGTTTAACTCGCACTTGGCCGGTTTTTTTTCAATGGTAATAGTTGATGATGGGAACACTAAGTGGATAGATAGCATAGATATTGGAGGTACATTATAGCTCTTTGGTAGATAATCTATTACGAGTATTCTGTGGCATGTCTATATTATAAGAATTACGAAATTTAAAATAATGTCAATTTGTTAATTTAATATGTACCAATGTACCTAAATTATGACATGTCTAAGTATACAAACCTTTAAGAGTAGCGTACAACACTTCCCGTATTTTACTTAAAGTAGTGTGAATAAACAGTACATAGACACTATATTTATTTGCAATATCAAAGTAAACTATCGTACCTTGGGGATCAAATCATGGTTAGAGCACGTATGGATGTACATATAAGTGCTTACCATTAATCTGTCTGATGTTGATAGGCCTTGCCTGTCATTTGTGATGCTGCCGATAATGGATCCATTAGATGCCCACTACATAACATTGTCGTAAGTATTACATAAATATGAATAGGTAGGTACTTAAATTTAAAGGCCATCAGGCTGAGTGAAGGCCAGTGTCACTCCCCGTTTAGGTATCGAAAATGTACCTACATTATTACTATGCGCGCAGGCGGCCCCTCCGGGTGGTAAATTCAGTTATACGAATCGTTTGTCCAGAGTAATGAGAATTAAATTGGCTTGCAATGGATGTCTAGGTATCTATACAAAAAGGTGCTGAGTTCTGACGTGAGCTAAATTATACCATATCGCTAGCCACATTGAGTAGATATTTTTTTGAATTTCTTTGCTGAGTGAGACTTCTGTACGTTAGTATTATTTATTCTGTGCCTATACTGAACTGGGTTTCTATCCGCGAATCTTTACAGCAGTGGTCGTTCCGAAAAAATGGTGTCCCTATACCATGGAGTATTTAGCCTAGCATCGTCCTTGCCCTGTACTTATATTTAATTTTATAAAAAAAAAGTGGGACTACGTAAGTGCCGACAGAAGTGAATACTTGAACAGGGTGGTGTCGGTTACGGTAACAGTGTCGCGAGTTCAATGGTTTTTTCCCCATCTCAAAAAATACCCAACGCATTAAGAAGTTTTCACTTCAAAAACTTATACTTGCACAAAAATTTTATATTAATTTGACTGTTTTTGATTTGTTCATCATACGATTTTAGATATGATTATAGCATGGAAAATACATCATCATAGTAAAAGATAGCACAAGCTATACAAAACCACTCCATTAGTATAAAATTATAAAAAAAAGCAAAGTAAGTAAAAGTAGGTGTGTGGTTTCCGGCAGAGTAGAATAGGACCACTCCAACTCTTCCCGTAGATATCGTAGAAGGCGACTGAGGAAATACAAGCTAAACCAATCAATGTGACCTCTCCAACCCGTCTGGCCAACGTGGAGATTGTTGGCTAAATTCTCTGGCTGCTCTGGCTAAGTATGGCTCTGGTAGCACAGAGAGGTCGTCTCCTGCAGTGGATACTAAAAAAGACCTGATCATGATGAAGTAAAATTTAAAAAACGTAATTTTGAAACCAAATAGTTCATCACTTTTCATTGTGTTCGAAGCTGAAAATTTCAAAATTGATTTTCTCGAAAACTACTGGGTGGATTTCAATGATTCTTTGCATACGTTCTTTAGTTAAGGAATTAATTTATTTTAAATGAGGACAGCACTGGACCCCGGAAAATTCAGGTACGGCCTTAATTCCGCTAATGTCTTTTCCACTTTGTATAATAAATTAAATAGTATAGGTACCTATCTAATAGTAATCAGCACAAAAGCCCCATCTCCTTCAATCAGCAAACACATTCAGTCTCAAGGTCCTCGCTCACTTATTCATTGGATTTGGAAAAAACCGGTAAAGTGCGAGTCCAACTCACTCACTGAGGCCTCCGTACCTCACCCTTAGGCTGGTTTTACAGTTATTTTATTAAAACTAACGTGAGATAAATCCATTATTGATTAATTTAACTAATAATAATAATAGCTTAGCAAGAACTTTGAGTTAACCCACGAGGTGACTGCTATGTGGGATGTGGATTCGACGATCATTGTCCCGATAGTCGTATCGGCGAACGGTCTTATAGCGAAGAGTCTTGACCAACATCTTAAGACTCTTGCTAGATGGCTGGATCAAGGGTCAGATTCAGAAGGCAGTACTCCTGGATATGGCACGTATTGTCAGGAGGTTTCTCTCTCTGCGGCCCTAACTGCCCCCGGTAGCTTGGGCCTTGCCCCGCTGCCAGCGGGCAGCTAGGTTTGGTTTCTGTAAATGTTTATATTATGTAGTATGTGTTATATTTTACTTTTTTATAAATGTTTTATAAAAACCTAATCTTAGTCTAAAATAAATAAAGAGAATAATAATTTAATAATAGTAATCTAATAATTTAATTTTGACTTTCGCCCTGAAGATGATCGTCTAATAATACAAGTTTTAAATCGATCAAAACCTAGTCGACTTTTTCCGACTAAATCACGTGAGTCAACTGTTTTAAATTAATCAATTATGGTTTAACAGTGACGCTTACCGTCCGCGCAGCTAGTAAGCGCGGCCCGAAAGCCATACAAAAAAAAAATCTGCGGTTCACTATATAAAGATCCAAGACGCTCAAAGCCCGTGACCCGCGACGCGTACCAACCGCGCTGGCGAACGCGTCGCTATAAAACTAGCCTCATCTATCATCTCAGCGTATTCCCAGTTGAATTCTCAGCTGAAATGCTGCGAAGGGTCTGCTTCCGGCTTTTTCGTCTCCACTTTGCACAGTCTTGAGCAAGATAAGACAAACATCTTTATTTCACCAAATGAGTATAACAATGATCAAAAGTACCTTTAAAATTTAAAATTTAAAATTGAAATTAAATTAAAATTTAAAATATATTATAAAGAGGAAAGATTTGTACCTATTTTTGTGTGTTTGTATGTTTGTAATGAATAGGCTCAAAAAGTACTGGGCCGATTTAAAAAATTCTTTCACCGTTGGAAAGCTACACTATTCCCGAGTGACATAGGCTATGTGTGTACCACGGGCGAAGCCGGGGTGGACTGCTAGTTTAAAATAAAATAGGTACAAGGCGGACTTATTACCAAAGCGATTTCTTCCAGTCATCCTTTGGGTAAATCATCAATCATCATCAGGTTTTTTTAGTCTCCACTGCAGGAGCACGACCCTCTCTGTACTACCAGAGCCATATATTAGCCAGAGCAGTCAGAGGATTTGGCCTACACTCTCCACGCTGGTCAGACGAGTTGGAGAGGTCTCATTGATGTTATAGGCTTTTAGCTTGTGTTTCCTAAGTCGCCTTCTACGACGTCTACGGGAAGACTTGGAGTGGTCCTATTCTACTCTGGCGGGAACCACACGGCTTTATGTCAGACAGTCAGTTTGTATTTATTATAAAATATAATATCGTTGAGTTAGTATCCCATAATACAAGTTTTAAAACTTAGTTTGGATCTAGCTCAATCAGTGTGACTTGACCTTATCTATTTATTTATTCTTATTATTACTTATTTACTTTCATTTGATAAATGTCACACGATATAGTTAGCAATTTTTTTATTTATTCTTTAATTTACCGCTCAAGTCCAGTACTTTTGGAGAAAATAGAGACTGTGATAGACGCACAAGGGTTCTGTTTTGTTTTTGAGGTACGGAACCCTAAAAAGGGTCCACTTATACTGGCTCTTTGTGAGAAGGTACTCTACGGTCCAGCAGGCAGGGTGATGTAGGGGACCGGATAAGTGTATTTGAATTTAAATAAAAAAAGAGGTTCTTGGTATGTACCAAGTACATACGTAGATGTATTAGGTACATACCTAATACATCTACGAGTGTATGTACTTGGGCTTGTATGGCTTTGAACGAGTTTTGTGAGACAATCTGGTGTTTGTGTGTATGGGAGTCCCTTGATTATCTTATTTTAAATTCATATATTGTTTGTCATAATGACTTCGTCATATTTTTTTGTCATAACCATAGTTTGATGTATTTTTTTTTTCTCATATTTTGTCTATAGCCATAATCTTCATTAACGGAAAGTTTTTTAATACCTTTGGGTCTTGTAATGTTTTAACATAGTCTTAATATTATGTGACAGAAACTATAGGTAGGTAACTACCTACCTATATATATATACCTAACCTAACTAGGTTATGGGTGCGCATTAATTTTTGAACAAAATTATGATTTTGGGTGTTTATTATTAAGTTAAGTAACAATATGCTAAAAGTTATGTACTAAATTATTTAAAAAAATATGTTAAATAAATATTATGAAACATGCATACACACAGGTTCTCTATTTATTCTCATAAAATCATTTGTCAGAATATAACTTCAGAAAATGATACATAAATTTAAAAAAAAAGTATACAACTTTTAGCTAATTCGAGTAGATTTGATTGGAAATACGTTAAATATAGATAGTAAACGAGTAGATGAGATTAAGAGAAGGTCAGGAGTTGAATGGGGTTGGCAGTTCACAGTTCGGGCGAGCTACTACGAGTAGTGTAGTAGTGTAATAATGACACCTCATGGAATAATAAATCAAGTTATTTTTTAATAAATTTGTAGTTTATTTAATTATTAGTTCATAATTATTAAATAAATAAATATATAGGGACAAATCACACTGATTAAGCTAGCCCCAAAGTAAGTTTTAAACTTGTGTTATGGGATACTAACTCAACGCTACTATATTTTATGTTAATACATATTATATAGATAAACACCCAAGACCCAGGAAAATTTGAAAAAGGCCATTTTCCAACTTGCCCTGGCTGGGGATCGAACCCAGAACCTCCGGATTAGCAGTCTAGCGTGTTAACCATTACGCCACGGAGGTCGTCTATTGGCACAGAATACATAAGAGTCAAACTATTGGTTTGTTAAGTAAAATAAACCGGCCAAGTGCGAGTTAAACTCGCGTGGAGAGGGTTCCGTACAATTGATTGAATTCTTATAGGTTTTCCTTTGATCTACAAGCATTGAATTATATTTTGTATTTTTTTCAAAATTTTAGGCTTAGTAGTTTCGGAGATCAAGGGGGGAGAGGGATGTTCAATTTTCGTCTTCTTTCATGAATAAAATCAAAACTATTCATTCTACAATAATAACAAAAAAATATTTGAAATCCTCATAACGAGCCCTTTAATTTGATATATGACACAGTAAGGTTTGCAAAACTTTTTTTTTTAATTTTTTTTTTTTTTTAATTTCCTAATTTGTGCCCCGAAAATGACCCTTATTTAAAAAAAATATTTATTTACTTTGCACATATGTGTTTGGGTCATAGAATTACAACATTCTACCAAATTTATCCTGATTCGGTCCAGTAGATTCGGAGCAGATTGGCTGTGACAGACGGACGGACAGACAGACGCACGAGGAATCCTATAAGGGTTCCGTTTTTCCATTTTTTGTACGGAACCGTAAAAATTAATTTTACTCAAGTAATTCACAATCATACACAGTGGCAACACTCCCGATGTGACGATGACGTATTGTTGGGCCAATCATGTGACCCAGCTGTCACGGGAACAGAATACCTTGGTTTATTATACCATGTGAGACTTCAGTCTGGATAATCCTAGTCTAAAAACGCAACTAAACTCTTCGGCAGTTGGGTAAAAAACATCTTCCTTCCATGTTTTCAGGATTCTGCAAGCGTTCATATCACATTGAAATAATACCAATAATACCGCAAGCGCTTTGAAGTTTTCCGCCGCTGCGTGAGACGAATGTAAAAGGGGTTCATTGTTTCATTCAACGCGTTAGTATGGGATCTCACTGTACATTTTCAAACTGATTTATATCTCAGTAAATAAATATATAATAAGTAAATAAATCATTATTATAGGGACAAATTATACTGATTGAGTAAGCCCCAAAGTAAGTGTAAAACTTGTGTTATTAGATACTAACTCAACGATACTATATTTTATAATAAATACATCATTATAAAGAATGGAAAAATATAATTTTTAATTGGGAAAAGCCTTTAGTTCATTAGTGTATTAGTATATTAGTCTGGTAAATATAAAGAAAGACAGAAGGTAAGGAGCTAAACTATATTAACCAGGATTCTCCAAACGTTCATATGAGTATCATGTTATCCGTCGTGCTGCGTGAGACGAATGTAATAGGGGTTCATTGTATCATTCAACGCGATAGTATGAGATCCCACTGCACCATTTTTATGACTGACTTTTTTTAGTAAATAGTGGAGATCCAGATGTGAAATAGAAATATAACATGCAATGATTTTATATTACCTATCTAAAGCGATCATCAACTGAATAAGATCATATGAATGGGTGCTTCCAGATTAAGCCCACAGCTCCCTTATATCACTATATTTATCCGAATTATTCCTGTTCGATTAACTATATAACAAAAGCCCGTATATATTAGTAAAAAAAAATATATGATGTAAGTACATTGGTTAATACAATTTGTTTTTATTTCATAGCATCGTATTAATTTTCAATGCGGGTCTGGGAGAAAAGGACAAGCTTAAAATGCACCAGCTTCTCGCGCAGATTGTAAAAGCCGATCGAGGGAATGGGTGAGAATCTGAATCATGTTAATAGGCGATGCGGCTAACAACCCATCACTATTCTGACATTCTGAGTCCCTTTTTCCATCTTTGTGGCTGTGGCCTTTAAATCTTACCGTTCTGGGCTCTATCTACCCCTTTAGGGATAAAAACGTGATAAGGTACCTATCTGTATAGTATTTATTTATTATTAGGATAAAAGATGTTTCTGTAACATAAAATTATAGGAGAAAACATGCAGTTGGCTTCTGTACTAAAAGATGGAACAACGAACATCTATTGAAAATTATTGCGCAATGCAAGGTTTCACTGCTCAACAAATTTTCAACTTTTTTTATTTATCTGTTACAAGACATATTTTACTTTTGTTTACCAAAAACATTATTACGTCTTAATCTCTAACGGGGCAGACAGAGCATTTTAGATTTTGTGGCTCTAGGCAGATAGAGTCTAAAGCCGCAAGATTGCCACTTCTAGGGTTATGGTAGGCAAGAAATTGTAAAAGGTATCAAAATAGTGAAGGGTTGCTAGCCGTATCGCCTATTAAGACGATACACCGTGTCCAGTGCTGCCCCCATTTGACTATTTTATGAACCACTGTTTACAGTTTAAAGTGAGAACGCGTACGTGAGCTTTAGTTTTCATTTTTGCGAAAAACGGCCACTTTTGGCAAAAACGCAAACTAAAGCTTACGTACGCGTTCTCACTTTAAACTGTAAACAGTGGTTCATAAAATAGTTTGAAGGGTTATCTAGGTTTTAGTAGCTTAAAATTTTAAATGATATCTCCGATTCCTTACAAATAATTTATTTCAAATGGGGGCAGCACTGAACTCCGTGTATCGTCTTAACATGGTTTGCATTTTCACCAGTTCCCCAGATCGGCTTTTACGATCTGCGCGGGAAAAGAATCAGCTGTTACAGTCGGTATAGTAAAAACCACATAGTATAATATTATATACGAGTAAACTTTTCAGACGTCAGACAGGCCTTCACCTACAAAATCTAAATAAAACTATGATTTATGTCCGCCAGACAGTGTGGTAAAGCTGTTTAGTTTGGCACCGACGCAGTCTCATGGCTGTCGATCGACTTTTTAATGATAATATTGTTCAATCGATCCATTAGCAGTCTACACTACTACATAAACAGTGAGCGTCTGTGAAGCACAAGCACAGAAAACAGTAAGAGTATTACATACAGAACAGAATCTCCTAAGGTCCCGCGCAATGGCATCCCCGTTCCCCGTCCCCGCACCTCTCCCCCGTTCTCGCCTTGTCGAGGGATGAGAGCGGGCGAAAACACACCCATTGACGTGTGCACGGCGGCACACGGCGGCACAAGAACGGGGAGAGGTGCGGGGACGGGGAGCGGGGACGCAAATTGCTTGTGCCTTAGGAGATTCCGTTCTGTATGTAATACTCTTACTGTCTTCTGTGGTACAAGTTTGATCCTCACTAGTCGCGACTTTTACCTCACCTACTTCTTCTTCTTCTTCTTCGTCTAAGCGCGTTCCCGGTTGCATCCTCAGGTGTGCTGCTTCGGAGCCCGAGGTGCGCTTTCCCGCTTTTTCTTCTCCAAATATAACATGCATGTCAATCAATGGTCAACCAAGCATACTAAAGACCTCGCAAAATGGAGAAGAAATAGCCGGAACAGTTTAAATTATTTGGCTATAGTTTTACGAACGGCCGCCTGCCTGACGTCAATTCTCCTTCAATGCAATTGTAGCACGAGATGTTTGTGCTTAGTCACTGAGTCGCCTCTTACGACATCCACAGGAAGAGATGGAGTGGTCCTATTCTAACCCGGAACCACACGGGTACTTATGTACCTTATCTACCTCTGAGTTTAAGTTTACACTTCCAAGCAGTTTAGACACAGGCGCACATAGGGAAGGGATAAAAAGTTTGAAAACGCCTGAATATTATTCATTACGTTCCTATTCTCCATAAAAAATATCTCATTTTTAACCGACATCAAAAAAGGAGGAGTTTATTAACTATGTTTTTTTATGTATTTTTGTTACGCGATATCTTCTCCAATTGAGAACCGATTTTGATAATTCTTTTTTATTTGAAAGCCTTTATAACTACCAAGTTGGTCCCCTTTTAATTTGGTGAAGATATGATGAAGAACTTTGGAGATATGGAAGAAACTCCTAAAAAAGTTGAAGTCGGTTATTTTTTTATTTTTTTTTTAAATTTATTATTCTGCTTACAGTCAATTCAATGTAAAAAATACGAGTATATTGTATTATACTTATATAACCGTAGAGTACCTACTAAAATTCAGATATCATTGTAAAAAACATTTAGAGAAAAGAAAATTGCATTTCCTAAATATATTTTATATAGGTCACTAGATAGTACTTATAGAAAGCAAAATAGAAGGAGGGAGGGGAAGAGGAAAGCCTTGGCTTTCCTCTTACTTGCTTCATATAGCTGTGCTCATATAGCTGTGCCTTGGCACAGCTATATGAAGCAAGTCAAGGAAAAGGTGATAGCAGTGTCGTACCAAGATGTCAAGAGGTTGGCGGAAGATAGAAAGGAGTGGAAGAAACTCCACCGAAAAGAGCGTCGCTCTTAAATTTTGATGATGATGTTACTAGATGGCGTTTTTAGGGTTCCGTAGCCAAATGGCAAAAACGGAACCCTTATAGATTCGTTATGTCTGTCTGCCGTATGTCACAACCACTTTTTTCCTAAACTATAAGAGCTATACTGTTGAAACTTGGTAAGTAGATTATTCTGTGAACCGCATTAAGATTTTCACACAAAAATAGATAAAAAACAATAAATTTGGGGTTTCCCCATACTTAACTAAAACACAAAAAATGTTTTTTTCATCAAACCCATACGTGTGGGATATCTATGGATAGGTCTTCAAAAATGATATTGAAGTTTCTAATATCATTTTTTTTCTAAACTGAATAGTTTGCGCGGGAGACACTTCCAAAGTGGTAAAATGTTGGTCCCCCCCTGTAACTTCTAAAATAAGAGAATGGTAAAACTAAAAAAAATATATGATGTACATTACCATGCAAACTTCCACCGATTGGTTTGAACGAGATCTAGTAAGTAATTTTTTAATACGTCATAAATCGTAAAATGTTACTAGCTGCTACGGAACCCTTCATGGGCGAGTCCGATTTGCACTTGGCCTCTTTTTTTACTTATTTTATTTATTGAACTTTACTACAAATATTGGAAATGGTCAAGCAAAAGGTAGTGCATCTCTGCACGTGTGACCAAAGTATGAGCAAAACTAAAATATAACCTATATTACATACCTTTCGTAGTTTGCTAGCAATTTGCTGCCATCTATGTGAGCAGTTGATACTAATATGTATTTAGTCTACAAGTTTGCTATTTAAGAGCCCTTGAATAGTTTGTATGATGTTGACATCCACTGATCCTGTGAGACAAAAGACGTAACTTTTACTTTCATTAGTATTCACAATGGACCCGGCTTTAGCACCTCATTTGCCACGGACCCTCCGAGCTATAAATACGCCCTAAACGAGACATCAGGTAGCGGTCAAAGGTTTTATCGCTTCTCTTTAGGAAGAACCTCGATTTGTATTGGTCAGAGGTAGAACATTTTACTTTTTAGGGTTCGGTACCCGAAGGGTGCATACGGGACCCTATTACTGAGACTCCGCTGTCTGTCCGTCTGTCTGTCTGTCCGTCAGTAACAGGGCTCTATCTCTTGAACCGTAATAGCTAGACACTTGAAATTTTTACCGATTATGTATTACTGTGGCGGATATAACAACAAATACTAAAAATAAAAAATTGTTAAAAATTAAAGGGGGTCGTCATACAAGAAACGTGTTTTTTTCAGCGTTTTTAACTTGATCTTCATAATGGCTTTAACTAGATACTTGAAATTTTCACCAATTATGTATTACTATGACCACAATAACAACAATATAAATGAAATATAAATCGATGAAAATTTTTCGTCCTCCCATAGAAAACCCGTTTGACTGAGCGCTGATTTGTATGAAAAGGCGAATTTTTGTTTTAGTTTTTTGTTAGTTATTTTTATGGAAAGTAGTTTAGTATCATGGACTGAACTTGCTCCAGAAATTTGGCTGGTGGTTTAAAAGTCAGCCTGCATGTTGTTTTTAGTACTTTTCATTACAAATTACATTAAAAAGTATAAGTTATATATATTTGTAATCCTTATATAAAATCGTTTCTTTTGATAAACCACTTGATTGTTTTTCAACGAAAAAATATTTGAAATGGAAAAATTTAATATATTTTTAAATTTTTTAATATATCTGATGTCACTCTCAGAATTAAGACAAATCTAATGACACCTCTCAACTCAAGCTAAAATCCTCTAAGCCGTTTAGGCTGTAAAGCGTGCCAAAGAAATACATATACATACACTCGATAAACATAACCCTCCTTCTGGCGCAGTTGGGTAAAAATAATTGTTATTTGTAAATAACATTATAACGACTACATTTTTATCCTCAATAACTAACTCATACTTAATACGGCCACTTCAAAATTTCATCAATACATACATACCTACTTACCAATATATTATAATTTCTTCTTAGCGCAATATGAAAATGTTAACGTTAATATCTCACACAAACATACATAGCAAAACGTACAAGTAAACATACATACAAAAAACTGTTCTCCAAATCATACGATTTGTCGACTCAATAATAAGAGATGGTAAAAATATTCCACGCTCTGGCAACACTAGATGTCATGGCGTTGGTTTGTTGACATTATTTTTACGTAATAATTTTACGAATAATACGTAGGAATTAGTCGAAAATTTTCTTACTTACTTATGAAAAGTGATGTCCGTCTCCTGGTCTTTTATTTTAGTGTAATTTTTGCACGATTTCACTGCACAAACAGTCATTTTTACAATAAATTATCACCGTGTCGTTACGTAGTGACGCCGTGAACTTCCATAATAGCGTAATGACAAGCTGTGGGCGGGGCTAAGAACGAAGACACCAATTTTGGTGTCTTTTAACTGGCGTCACTTTTGGGTGGTGTATATGGTATCTGGACCTATATTTAATCTGAGGTTATAATATTATTATGCATAACAGCGGTTTACAGAAACGTCATTTCGTAGAAAATAGTTTGGCATCTACTCATTTATCATAGATTCAAAACCAATAATGTTAAAAATCAGAATAACCTTAGAGCAAAAATTTATTTTCCGTAATAATCTAAAAGTAGAATTATTATATCGTAGAAAGTTCGCAGTCAGAATCGCCTTTTGGTATTTAATTCATACGTAGGTCATCATTTCAATGCTGAATCTTTTCTAAGATATAATTTTCTTTTGGCACAGATATACACACTGGTGGAATACAATTGTGTCGTATTAGACATAACGACGATAATGTTATGATGGTAATAAAAAAATATCATAGTATGAAAAGGCTGTCTACCATGGGTGGTCCCATTTCTAAGGAGTAAACCCGGAATGAAATTTTTTATGTTGACCAACGTATAATAGTATAGATTTTAACGATTATGGTTTTCTTAGAAGGTCAAAAAAATTAAACCAAATAAAAGTAACACTAATTAAACATTATTCTAAAACAAATTATGCGAAACTTAATGTATGTAAAAGGTAATTGTACTAAATAAAATTCTGACATCTTAAAAGTATGCTATTGAACATTCGGACATATAAATATTCGGCCAAACAAAAATTATATTAAATATTTTTTATGCGTTTGAAATATTCTTTCAAATAAGATTCTGCCAAGTATTTTATGGCAAATGAAATTCGGAGCATCGAGATTCTGCCAGATAGATGGAACCCAATTAGGGTATAATGAAATTAAAATAACAGCCAATAAACAAAAGAAAATTCGGCATTTCCATACAAAAGTGCGCAGCCGCGGGTGATTTGTTTGGGAATGTCGTTTTTTTTTTACTGTTATTTTTATTTCATTATACTTTAGTGATCTAGTATAGCCCGTGGTTCGATATATTACGGGTATGTCCCTTCCAATTTGTTTAAGCAAATACATCGATTATCGCCTCTTAGGTACCTACAACATCCACTGTAGAAATTAAGTGGTCGCATTCTACTCCGGTATCCTCACAAGGCTTCTTGATATCTACTGAGGCAAACTAGACTAGCTGTATCAAATATCCATCGCCATCCATTCAGACACAGCAACATAACATGTTTGCTACTCACAGCCATTAGTCCTTCTGCTTCGGATACTATTTGCAACATTTGTCAAGATCACATGAAGCAGACCCATTTCGTGTCAATATTTTATTCCCATTCCCACCCTGCGCTTTTAGACTCGTAATGTCGATGTTGCGTCAAGGGATTAAAGTGGGAATGGGCTAAATATGTCTTTCAAATGCCCGACTATCGCTGGGCAAATATAGAAAACAACTGGAGGCCCAATAGCAGACCTGGCCGGCCAAATAAGATGGTGCGACGACCTTAACTGTCATGATAGTAAGTAGAGGTCAAAAACGATAGAAAGACAGGTATAGAAGAAATAGAAAGAGGCCTTTGTCTAGCATTGGGACAGAAACGGTTTGATAATAGAATATTGTGGAAAAATATTTCTATAGATATTCCATGTAGTTTACATAACAGAACACCTCAAACTGCAACCCGTCATCAGTAACACCTATACGTACATCTTTCTCCTAAATAATTTTGTTGAAATGATTGGCTTGGACGACTATAAATATCGTTTTATTTTATTTATTTAATCTTTATTGTCCATCAAATACAAATTGTACAGAACAATAGGGAACTTAACGCTAAAAGCGTTGTCTACCAGTCAACCTTTGGGTTATACAGAAAGTCTAAATGTGGGTTAAAGATAAAGTGTAGTATACATAAAATACACAATGTACATTGTTACATAAATATATATATATATATATACCCTATACATATACCTACATACATACATATACGCTACATATACTATACATATAAATAAATAGATAAATGCAGCAATTCTTAACGTCGGGGGTTAAATCAACTTTTATAACTTGGCCAAAAAGTGTTTAAATACCTGTGTCTTAAAGCTAGCGCGACTAGGAGCAGTTCGAATGGATTCAGGAAGCGCGTTCCAGAGTCTTATTGCCGTAATGGCGAAAGAGTTAGAAAGAAAACCAGTACGGTGAGAAGGAATAGAAAGGGTCAAAGTATTAGAACAAATTAATTAATTGAATTTTAATTATTTGTTCTTGTTTCTATTGACGAAGATACAGTGCATTTAAATTTCGTCGTCGCGATTTTTACATAGGGTTGACGTCACAAGCCCCCACTTACTTAAATGTATCTTCATGAATTTTGACTTTTTTGATCAACCAAAAAATAAAGGTCCATTATTTTTGGGTTATCTACAAGACGGACTAATTAGAATAATACTTTTATCATCCTGTCTTCACCCCTATTGTAACACAACCAATGAATAAACCCCATCCAAACCGACTTCTAAGAAGTAGAAAATGAATTCCACGACAATGACTCACAAATTAAGACACTTTTAAGACTACTCAGTGTAACTTATTTCTGTAAATTGGATTTGGCACTCGTTCGCAAGCTTTACATATTATGTTGTGATAACATTGTATTAGGCATAATATCTTTGTAAACTGACAAAGCCCTTTTGGCGCGAAGGCGACCAATACTGTGTAAATCAGTTTCTTTAAGCGTTTCTTCTCAGCAGTGGTCGTTGCCAAACTCTAGTATCGGTAGCTTTTAAACAAAGAAAAATAATTTAAATATAAATAAACATTACACGTAATGTACACTAAAATTATTGACGTGTAAAAGTGCCTGCAAAGGCCTAATTACTGAATAAATATTTGGTTTTTCATTTTCAAAATGAGATTATTTTTATCGAGACCCCTTACCTATCTATCTTTTTTTGATAAAACTGTGTGCAATAAAGTGCCAAGTAATTAATAACCTTTGCGGACCAGTATATCGTTTAATAATTTTTAACAGCAGAAGGCAACGATGTTGGTAAACGAAACCGATTCCCACTTCAGATAGAGATAGCAACGGGAAATTATTCCCATTGCTATCTCCAACAGTAACACCAACAACACGTAATAGAAACCCTCCCACAGCCATCCGTCTTGGGTGACACCTCACTTTCCGACCGCATCGTATTTTTTCCCGCTTCACCAAACTTACTGGCTTTAAAGCCTCCAATTGAAACCACAATTTACTTCTGGTTGCCACTAGAAAGGTGGTATTTGAAGATTGGAAAGGAAATAAATCCTGGGATGCACTAAACAAAATAAACTGAAACTTTTATCTATTTTATTTTGGCCTGTTGGAATTGGTACATTTTAAATTATTTAGTTTGAATTATCATTGAAAAGTGGGTCGATTTAGCCTAGCTATCTACTTCTCAGCTAGACTGCCTCCACGGTCCAGTGGTCAAGGCGTTTGCCTTGTGATCCGGAGGTCATGGGTTCAAATCTCACTGGGAAGCATACTTTGTGAAAAGTTGTTTCCAGTGTGTTTAGGATAATGCAGGCTTGAATCACCTGATTATCCGAAAAGAAAGATGATTCCGTGCTTCGGAAGGTACGTAAAGCCGTTGGTCCCGAACGCCATCTAGCGTTTGTACCTATCCTAGGATTGGTTCTGGTCTACCCTTTGGGTTGCGGAGGTCAGACGGCAGTCGCTCTGTGTAAAAAACCAGTAACCTCGTCAAATCGCCTAGGTTAGGTAGCGGACCCCGGGCTCTGAAGCGTAATCTACTTCTTAGCTACATCTGCAGTTCTGAGTTAGGGTATTATACCTAGGGGAAGTTTAGAACAAGTTTTCAACTTGCCTCAAATACCTACTAAATGTCTACTAGCTCTCAAAATATATTAATACTAGATGACAGTCATTGAGCTAAGTCAGTTTTTAATCGACTTCAAAAAAGGAGGAGGTTATCAATTCGACTGTATGTATGTTTTTTTTTTATATTTTTGTATGTATGTTTGTTACGCGATATCTTTGCAAATTGTGAACCGATTTTGATGATTCTTTTTCATTTGAAAGCCTTTACTACCAAGTTGGTCCCATTTTAATTAGGTGAAGATATGATGAAGAACTTTGGAGATATGGGAGAAACTCCTAAAAAAAATTGAAGTTGGTTGTTTTTTTTTTGTTAATAATTTATTTATTAGCAGAGATATTGCAGGTAAATAGATTCCGCGATAACGTCTCAAATGCATAGCCTGTTTTGAAACGTAGTGGTCACATTTTTTGTACGCGTTACGCCAGGACGTGTATGACGCTTCTAATTAGAAAAGTTACCTACCTAACCAGAAGTAAATTTTGTTGTATAAGGCAGCAATATTATTATTTTACTAGTACGCCTACTCACCAGATGGGCAGGTAAAGCGCAGAACAGAGAAAAATGAAGAGATGAGAGGGATGCCTTTGCCAAATAATGGGATCTAGGGGGCTCTAAATAAAAATACATAAATAATTATTATTGGCGAAGCCTCATTCTTGCAACAGTAAATGCCAGTGTGAGGGAAATAGACACAAGGTGGGTTTCTCTCTAAGAAGGTACTTTCCATACTCTTTAGTTTTTAGGCAGCTCCAAAAATGTGTCACCAGTGATTTGTTGCGACTAGTGACTAACTAACAACACACTTGATTCGAAAACAAGTCTTTTTTTTGGGATCGAGTCTAGCTTTAGTATGAAAAATGTAGTTGATACTGGAAAATTAAAGTTAATTTTAACCCTCAACTTTTAAATTATTAGGTTGGGGAAAAAGTCTTTTCGCATAAAGTATGTATGAACTTTTTTTGAAAAAGTGGAACAAGATCGGCATATCAGTAGTTACGACGTAGCTGAAGAACTGGGAATTGACCACAAAACAGTTTTGGCGCATTTGAAAAAAAAAGGGTACACAAAAAAGCTCGATATTTGGGTACCTCACGAGATCTCTGAAAGAAACCTAATGAATCGTGTACTCATTTGTGATTCTTTATTACGACGTCATGAGACCGAACCATTTTTAAAGAAATTGATAACTGGTGATGAAAAGTGGATCACGTACGACAAGAACGTGCGAAAAAGGTCATGGTCAAAGGCCGGTCAGGCTTCACAGACTGTGGCGAAACCCGGGTTAACTCGCAACAAGGTGATGCTGTGTGTGTGGTGGGATTGGAAGGGCATTATTCATTATGAGCTGTTACCACCAGGCAGGATAATCGATTCAGAACTCTACTGCGAACAACTGATAAGATTAAAACAAGAAGTTGAGAGAAAGCGGCCGGAATTAATCAACAGAAGGGGTGTGGTTTTTTATCATGATAACGCTAGACCTCACACATCTTTAATCACTCAGCAAAAATTTTGAGAGTTTGGCTGGGAGGTGTTAATGCATCCGCCGTATAGCCCTGACCTGGCACCTTCGGATTTCCACCAGTTTCGGTCTCTTCAGAATTTTTTAGGCAGTGTCAGGTTAACATCACGAGAGGACTGCCAAAACTACTTGACGCAGTTTTTTGATCAGAAGCCTCAAAATTTCTATAGCAATGGGATCATGTCCCTACCTATAAGATGGCAAAAAGTTATCGAACAAAATGGTACCTACATACTTTAGTTAAATGTAAATAAACTATATTAAAAAATGTTTTGAATTTTCATATAAAATGCGAAAAGACTTTTTCCCCAACCTATTATTTTAAGAACAACTGCTTCGAACGATCTTCGCTTGGCTTTAAAACCCGTTTTTTAACTGAAGTCTACTTCCAAAAGTTGGCACTTTCGGCATGGAAACAGATTTGAATATGCTTAAAATGTAAATGGAAACGAAGTTTATATGCTCGTACAATAAAATTTTAAGGTTAACATGCACAGAAAGAAATTTAGATTTTCATTTCCGTTTTTACAAGCTTTTATTTAGTTGTTGCCATGTTTGTTTATTTATTTGTTTGGGCCAAATCTTCTGTGCTCAGCCTATTTTACAATAGGCATGATGACTGAAAAATTATTTCTAGCCCACCGGTTAAATTATAAAAAAAATATTGGACACATATTTTTCTTTTCTCTTTTCTTCAATAAATGACGACGATACAGTGTATTTAAATTTCGCATGACGTCACGCTTTCGTACGATTAAACGATAGAAACCCTTAAATAAAAAGTTTGAGCTTATAACATTTGTCTTGATAAGACTTAGGCCTTGACACAGAAGATATAAGAGTATTACATACAGAACGGAATGTTCTAAGGTCCCACGCAATATGCGTCCCCGTTCCCTGTCCCCGCACCTCTCCCCCGTTCTCGCCTTGTCGAGGGGTGAGAGCGGCGAACACACACCCATTGACGTGTGCATGGCGGCACAAGAACGGGGGAGAGGTGCTGGGACGGGGAACGAGGACGCATACGAGTATTGCGCGGACTTTAGGAGATTCCGTTCTGTATGTAATACTCTTACTGTCTTCTGTGGTAAGGCCTAAGTACTTATCAAGATAAAATAGAATGTTATAAGCTCAAACTTTTTATTTTAGGGTTTCTTTATTTTGTTTTTGACTGTTATTTTATTTTCATTATACTATAATGATCTAGTATAGCCCGTGATTCGATTTATTACGGGTATGTCCCTTCCAGGTTGTATAACCAGGCCTGTGTCACTGCCCGTTCAGATATCGAAAATGTACCTACATTATTACTATGCGCCCCTCCGGGTGGTAAATTCAGTTATACGAATCGTTTGTCCAGAGTAATAAGAATGAAATTGGCTTGCAATGGATGTCTAGGTATCTTTACGAAAAGGTGCTGAGTTCTGACGTGAGCTAAATTTAACATATCGCTAGCGACATTGAGTAGATATTTCTTTGAATTTCTTTGCTGAGTGAGACTTCTGTACGTTACTATTATTTATTCTTTGGTATAACCAAGTCATAATATGGTCTTATCATTTAATTGTTTTTGTCTTCAAACTATTCGTTGCGGTAATAAAATCTTGTTACAAAGTGGCGACCTAAACCTCGATAACGCACAACTTTGTGTGTGGTCCGAGAGCTGGCACGAATTTTGGGTAGGTGTTTGAGGCAAGTTGAAAACTTGTCACATACATCTCCTATTATACCCCAACACGGAACTGCAGACCTGGCTGGTGAGTAGCGGGGCTAAAGCAACCTATGAATTTTTAAATGTTTTTTTTTTTATTTTTTTCAAAAAATGTATTTGCGGCCATATGCATTTTTTATATGTTGTAGTTTAGTGTTTAAAGAATAAAAATAAGCCAGATGATTTGGTCGGGGCTTTGATATTGCCAGGCGCGTGAAAAAGTATTTTTCAAAAAAATATAAAAAAGGTATTTGAGGCAACTTGAAATTTTAATAGGGTATTACTTATAACTAAAAAATAAGATTCTCAAATAGACAGGTCATTTTGATGGGACTTTCTACCTGCCAGGTCAATCCAAATAAATCATAATGGTGCAAACTAGGCCTTATGTCCTTCGTGCATAAAGACTAGAGTTGTCTGCTTTGATCGTTGTAGTCATACACACATATACTATATTTTATAACTAATACAATCCCGTGGTGTTCCGACCACTCCATCTCTTCATGTGGATGTCGTAAGAGGCGACTAAAGGACTAAGTACAAACATCTCGTGCTCGTACAATTGCATTACCAAGGAGGGTTGACGTCAGACAGGCACCGGTCGTAAAACTATAGCCATATCATTTAAACTGTTCCGGCTATTTCTTCTCCATTTTGCAAGGTCTTTGGCATCCTTGAGTGACCATTGAAATTCATGCTATATTTGGAGAAGAAAAAGCGGGAAAGCGCACCCCGGGCTCCAAAGCAGCACAGCTAAGGATGCAACCGGGAATGCACTTAGACGAAGAAAACACACATACCGGGCACCTCGACGATTCCTTTTGTCCTCTTAAGGTCCCGCGCAATATGTGTCCCCGTTCCCCGTCCCCGCTGAAGCGTTGCGCGTTAAGAGCTAAATTAAATAAGCAACACAAACTCAACAAATATAATTTATTTAAAAAATAATTTAATTCAGGGGTGGATTTACAAGGGCCCTACTATGCCGGTTATTCTGTTCTCCAAGTCAAGAGGTACTGTCCTGGGATCCAGTGCTGGGTAGTGGAGTTGACTGTGGCCTGATGTTGTGACTATGTCCAGTACTCAAGTAGGCAGGTATCAGGTGCCAATCGTAGTATGTCCGTACGGGTATTCTGTGGTCTGAATCTGGAACCCTGGAAGTGATTTCCATTGTAAGAGAAATGCCTTATATAATGAAGGCCAGCCATTTTGCCACGAGAGGTGATGATGACGATATGAGGTGATGGTGAGGACGTACCTACTTTTACTTAGTGCAATGACTGTGGCTGCTGGACATCATTATGAACAGAGTTTACAATAGAAACCTAACTAGTACTACTTGTTCTCAAAAAATAACAATTTAGAGGAAAATATTCTAGAATAAATTTATTTTTAATACCGGACGGTGCCAGAAGATAGCCTCACCCAGGAGAAAAATCTATGAGTTTCTATACTCGATGTAATGTTGTTTCTAATGAAATATTACTAGAAACACTACTTATCCAAATTGACAAAATTCAATTTAAAATTTATCTAGATAGGTTACCTACCTAAAGGATACTAAAATTAAATATCAGTTCGCCACTTACCGAATTTCGGGTTTGAATAGCACTTAGGTACCTAGTAAGGTGTTAAGCACCTTAGTTAGACTACTCGTAGATTGTTAGATTATATTCAGTGCAAAACTTTCACTTTTACAATTCAAATCGCAATTGTAGTTTTGAGATGAGAACATATAACGTGTCTCGCTCGTAGTAAGGAAGCGATACCAATAATGACCGATCAGCGGTGCATCGCGACAAAAGAAATAAAGTTAATCTGCCTACATAAAAAAGCGGCATGTTGCAGACACTAATGCAGTATTAGCCGTTCTGGCGTTGACCAACTTCTGCTGTAAATAGTGTTGAAAAGTTATTTGTATTAATGTAAATATAAGTTTATTATTATTTTAATTGTAATTAGGTTTAGGTATTATATATTTTCTTTTATTTAATTTTAGTTTTAGTTTTGTTTTAAGTTAATTTGTTTAAAATTGTAAACAATAGATATTATAATAATTTTATGTTAATTCATAATGTGTACTACGTTACACCGCACCTCTCCCCCGTTATCGCCTTGTCTCAGGGCGAGAGCAGGCGAACACACACTGCACGGCGCACGCGGCCGCACAAGAACCGGGGGGAGAGGTACGGGGACGGGGAACGGGGACGCATATTGCGCGTACCTTAGGAGATTCCGTTTTGTATACTCTTACTGTCTTCTGTGACTAAATTTAAGTACAAGACAAGTAACCAAAAAATAAAAATAGTACTTACCCCAAAGTTTCCTTATACCTACCTTCCTTATGCCAAATAAACGGGCAAGTGCGAGTCGGCCTCGTACATGAAGGGTTCCGTGCCTCCGTACAATGTTTTAAAACGCTAAAAAACACTTTTTTTTTATTTTTTTACTTTTTTTTATTTTTTGTATATGTTGTTATAGCAGCCATAGTACTCGTTATACATAATCGGTGAAAATTTCAAGTGTCTAGCTATTACGGTTCAAGAGATAGAGCCCTGTGACAGACGGACAGACGGACAGACAGACGGACAGACAGCGGAGTCTCAGTAATAGGGTCCCGTTTGCACCCTTTGGGTACGGAACCCTAAAAACGGCTCTCTCCGTCTAATTCAGCGCAGAGATCCATCTCTTTATACTCGTATGAAGACGAATGGCCGCCGGCTCCCAATGCTATTAGTTCAGTTAATTTGCTTTATTTACTATAGAATTTAAAATAGAATGTAATAAGAGGTTAGTTAAAGTGATGTTTATGTATAGATTCCACGACGAATTGTCAAAAGTGTAACCTGTTTTAAAACGTGGTGGCGTGTAGTTTTAAGGCCGTACCTGAAATTTCCGGGATCCAGTGCTGCCCCCATTTTAAATAAATCATTTCAAAGTAAACGGGGACATTATTTAAAATTTTGCTACTACCAAGTCCTAGATAACCCTTCAAAGTATTTTATGAACTACTGTTTACAGTTTAAAGTGAGAACGTTAAGCTTTACTACGCACATTTGCGAAAAACGGCCACTTTTGGCAAATGTGCGTAGTAAAACTTAACGTTCTCACTTTAAACTGTAAACATTGCCGTTTTTGTTTCAGCTTTATTGCACTTGGAAATACAAATCTTTAGAGACAAGCAGGATTAAGGTTCAAATATAAAGGAAAACTAATAAATTTGGACGATTTCTCAGCTTTTAGTAAAATCTAGTGTTGTTTGTGAGATCGCGCGGTCGGCGCTAAGCCGTGGGGCTGAGTTGTTGCTGGTGATATGTCGCATAAACTGCTGCAATTTCAACTGCACACATATTTTATGACATTTTTTTATGTATTACTCTCTCTCTCTTACTTCTTTTTAAAAAAGTTTTTTCGAACGAACGAGAAAAGGGGAAGGAGTTATTCCAGTCTACGTGATCACGAATTTAAATATATTATTTACTAAGGCGAAGCCGACTGCCTCCGTGGTCCAGTGGTCAAGGCGTTTGCCTTGTGATCCGGAGGTCGTGTGTTCGAATCCCACTGGGAAGCATACTTTGTGAAAAGTTGTTACCACGGTGGTCTGATATTGCAAGCTTGAATCACCTGATTATCCGAAAAGAAAGATGATTTCGTGCTTCGGAAGGCACGCAAAGCTGTGGGTCCCGAATGCCATCTAACGTTTGTTTAAACCTATCCTAGAATTGGTTCAAAGTCAAAGTCAACATTTTTTATTCAATGTAGGATAAATATATCACTTATTAGTTAATTACTTTACTTACTTATTAATTATTATACAACGTAGAAGGGACATACCCGTAATAAATCGAACCACGATCTATACTAGATCATTATAGTTTAATGAAATTAAAATAACAGCCAAAAAACAAAAAAAAATTCGACATTTACATACAAAAGTGTGCAGCCGCCCGGGCGATTTGTATGGGAATGTCGAAATTTTTTTTGGATTTTTGACTGTTATTTTAATTTCATTATACTATAGTGATCTAGTATGGTTCGATTTATTACGGGTATGTCCCTTCCACGTTTTATATCACTTAGAAGGTCATTATTTTTAATTATTTTTAGTGTAAAAGCTACTGATACTACCGTTTCGCAACGACCACTGCTGAGAAGAAACGCTGAAAGAAACTCATTTACACAGTATTGGTCGCCTACGCGCTGGAAGGGCTTTGTCAGTTTACATAGATATCTACCTATTATGCCTAATACAATGTTATCACAATATAACATGTAAAGCTTGCGAACGAGTGCCAAATCCAATTTACAGAAATAAGTAGCACTAAGTACTGGTGTACCCTTTGGGTTGCGGAGGTCAGACGGTAGTGGCTTTGTGTAAAAACCAGTAACGTCGTCCAATCACCTGGATTAGGTAGCGGACCCCGGCACCGAAGCCACTGAGGCTATAACTATTTATCAATCTGTGGCTGAGGATGCAACCAAAACAAAATCTGGATGATGATAATGAGATTCCGCGATGACGTCATAAATCATAGACTGTTTTGAAACGTACGTACGACGTCGAGCGTGTGTCTGCAATCACAGAAGACAGTAAGAGTAACATACAGAACGGAGTCTCCTAAGGTTCGCGCAATATTCGTCCCCGTTCCCCAACCCGCACCTCTCCCCCGTTCTTGTGCCACCGTGTGCCGCCGTGCAGTATGTGTTCGCCCGCTCTCGCCCATTGACAAGGCAAGGCGAGCGGGGGAGAGGTGCCGGGACAGGGAACGGAGACGCATATTGCGCGGGACCTTAGGAGAATCCGTTCTGTATGTTACTCTTACTGTTCTGTGCTGCATTCTGGTCACAGTACGTTCATCGAGGGCGACCCTGACCTACTCTTCCACTCACATTTACGATAAAGGCGTCATTTTAATCATACGTCTCTAGGCTCTGTCCTTCCCGTTAGGGTATTGTATTTCAGTTTCCTGCTGCGTTCCACGCCACCCATTTCAAGAGTGACGAACCGCGCGCGCCTTGACCTGGCAAGCGTGCCAAACGCGCGAGGTCAGGCGACTAGTATTCTTAGTACATTATATACACATATACAGGGTGTCGTACAAAATATACTGAAACTATTTTAAAGGTGGATTCAGTCCATCATACTGAACAACTTTCCCCAAGGAACATATATCGAAATATGAAAAAATTTTCTGATCATTGGATCCAAGTTTGTATAGAAGGCCAACAATTATTATTTTTTATACTTTTTTGGATATATGTTCCTTGGGGAAAGTTGTTCAGAGTCATGGACTGAATTCACCGTTAAAATATTTTCAGTAGGTTTTTACTTCAATATATCAAGACACAACCAGAGATATCGGAGGTATAAAGATTTCGCGATAAAGTCTGTATGTTCAGTGAAAACGGGGTTAAGTCAAAAATCATACTTTTGAGATAATCGAGTTTAAAGTTTCGAAAAATTCCCACACATTTTCTATGGAAGTTTTATAATTTTTGGTTTCTATTATTGATAATTAATACCCATTTCAATAAACTACTGAAACAAATATTACGTTATGTCTTCTTTTTCAATATAAAAAATTGAAAAACATTGAGTTATGTCGTTTGACACAAAAAAAAACAACATTTTATTTGTGCTAATTAATATAAGTCACATTATAACATTTTACACATTCTGCTTTGCTTTAGTGCTAAATGATATACATTTACTGTTTTCATAGACAAACTAGATCTCAAATAATAGAGCGAAAAGTCACACATTAAACAGGTTAATTTCAATGACTTTATTTTGATGATGTCGAAAAAAAAAAGAGATATCACTATACACAAATCTGAGTACCCGTCCTTTCCGTCCGTCCTTTTTAAGTGTTATGATTCTGTTTATATCAATTTACACTAACAAAATTAAAAATATAGTTTAGTTCAACTAGTTTTAAATGCAATTGTATTGAAAAACACAAAAAAAAGTTGTGGGAACTTGAAAAAACCGATACTTACATCACTTTACAAGAATCTCAACTTTGGCATTTTAAGCCCTACGTCTATGAAAATAAGACAGAAAAATAACATTTGTTTTCTGATTTAGATAATGTAAGAATATTAAAACCGATATTACTCGAGTTAACTCAGTTTTCACTGAACGTACAGAAGTGTCCAAAGTGTTAACTGTTTTGAAACATAGTCATCATTATCATTAGGTCTTTTTCTGCTCAGCAGGATCATGACCCTCTCGGTGCAACTAGAGCCATACTTGGCTGGCCAGACGGGTTGGAGAGGTCTCATGATGTTTGTAAGCTTTGTTTGCTTGCGTTTCCTAAGTCGCATTCTACGACATCCACGGGAAGACTTGGAGTGGTCCTATTCTACTCTGCCGGGAACCATACGGCTAGTTGAAACGTAGTTTACGTAGTGGTGTAATTTTGAAATGCGGTACCTACGCCTGAATGTATATGACTTCTAAATAGAAAAGAACACCTAATTAGATGCAAAAGGCAAAAAAATGCAGTGTAAATGGGCCTTATTAATGAACAATAAGGACAAGCTAAACAAAACTTATGAACATCAATGAGACCTCTCCAACCCGTCTGGCAAGCGTGGAGAGTGTAGGCCAAATCCTCTGACTGCTCTGGCTAAAATATAACGTCTAAAAAAATATATTGAAACTATTTGAATTGTGGATTCAGTCCATGATACTGAACAACTTTCCCCTAGGAACATATTTCGAAATATGAAATTTAATTTTTGACTTTCCATACAAACTCGAATTAGCTGATCGGTCAACTTGTATGGTTCGGGAAAGTTGTTCTGTACTGGACTGGATCATGGACTGAATTCAGTCTTAAAATAGTTTTAGTATATTTTGTATATGGCTTTGGTAGTACAGAAAGGGCCGTGCTCCTGCAGTGGAGACTAAAAAAGACCTGATGATGATGATGAATGAACGATTCATTTGTTTTTTAATTATTTTGGACTCTGTCACAGACTGTGCGGCATTTGGCACGCTCGCCAGGTCAAGGCGCTTATGTGTCACTTTCAACGCATGTGTGCGTGTAACGGAATGCGAGCAGGAAACTGCAGTTAAATTTACATTGACATTTAATGGAATTCCAAGTATTTTAGCGCCACAAAAAACAAATAAACTTAATACTTAGCTGGTTGTTAATAGACTAAGAGCCCAAGCCCGCCAGACTTTACTCATTTAGTAAGTACCTAATCATTTTTGTGGGATTAAGCAGTGTTAGTTTGTGCTTCAAGAATTTTAGCGCCACGAAACAATTAATAAACTGTATCCTTATCTATTAGTTTATGGAATTAGAGCCCAGGCCCGCCAGAATTTACTAATTTTTTAAGTAATCATTTGTGTGGGATTAAGCAATGTTAAGTAGTACTTATGTGCTTCAAGTATTTTAGCGCCTCTAAATAAATAAACTTTATAATTATATGTATTCGCGCAGATCGTAAAAGACGATCGAGGTGAGAATCTGAATAATATCAATAAGCGATGCGGTTAGCAACCCATTACTATATAATAATATGATTTCCTTTTCCACCTTTATGCCCACCGTTACGTTAAAAGTTGCCTGGGCCTTACTACCCTAGACTCTGTCTTTCCATTAGGAATAAAGACGTGATAGTGTGTGTGTATGGGCCCTGGCCCACCAGACTTTATATTTTCTAAGTAATTATTTACGTGGGAATAAGTAGTAGTAGATATAAAACAAACAAACAAACAAACAAACAAACAAGTAGTGTTAGTATGTGCTTCAAGTATTTTAGCGCCACAAAACAAATAAATTGTATCCTTATCTAGTAGTTTATGGACTAAGAGCCCAGGCCCGCCAGACTTTATATTTTCTAAGTAATCCGGTAGATGACAATAAGTCAAATCAGACACTTTTTTCTAAATGTCAAAACAAACATTTACTATGGGATTTGTATGAAATACAAAACCGTGACGTCATAGATATTTGGAGTCAAATAGCGCTGTTAATATCAATTTTTCTGCATTAAAAAATCTAAAATCATGTTGAAAATGTATATGATCAATACAGGTGACACTATTTTGTGGCGTTTTATTCCTTTAACAGTATCAAATTATTTATTTTTGAGCCAGTCGTCTACCCAATTATTTGCGTGTGACTAAGATTCAGATTAAGATTTATTGCAGTCACTACTTACAAGTTCGAAGTTGTTACATAACATTGTGACTAAGTAGTGTTAGTATGTGCTTGAAGTATTCAAGCATCACGAAACAACTGTCTTCTTTTTCATCGAAGCGCGTTCCCGGTTACAACCTCAGCTGCGCTGCTTCGGAGCCCGGGGTTCGCTTTCCCGCTTTTTCTTCTCCGAATATTACATGCATGGCAATGGTCATCCTAGGATGCCAAAGACCTTGCGTTGGAAACAAATAAACCGTATCCTTATCTAAAAGTTTATAGACAAGAGCCCAGACCCGTTAAACTTTACTCATTCTCTAATTAATCATTTGTTTCAAAGTAGTGTTAGTACGTGCTTTCTGTTTTCAAAACCTCGATAGGTTGAGAAAACGTCCAATTTACTAATACAAGGGGCATGTAAAAACGGTATCAAACACAACTCTTTGGCAAAAACCATTACGAAACGCTTTTAAGATCCTAAAATATTAAAACTTACCTATTTTTTTCTTTTGTTGCAGATCAAAGTAAGTGCAGCATGAAATCCCGAGACTACGTAAGGATATTTTAAGGTACCAGATATTTTCTTCTGTACTGTCTTCCGTTTGGAAACATTTGAGATAAAATATTGTATCAGCCATAGGTATTCATAAAATCATTTCAATCGGTACTAACAAACAAAGTTACACACTATAAAACTCCGTGACGCAAACACGTGTTTGTTATGAATACAACACTAAACACGTATTGGAACCTAATAAGACTTCATGAATATATTTTTAAATTTTTTATCACGTAATATACTGAGTCGATAAAACAGGAAATAAGCTCTTGTTTGCTAAAAGATTTTTATTGTTTTTCATTTTCACGCTTTATCCTTTATATTTATAATAAAAAAGGCATTTTATTTAAGAAGTTAACGTTTTTAAATTTAGTTTGTCGTTTTAGTTTTATGGACGTTTTATGTCGGTATAATTTCGAGGTTTTGATGGAACGTAAAATAACATGCCATACGACATGATGGTGATGGAACGTAAAGGCCTGGATATCATTGCTGAAATTATTCAAAAAGAAACATTGTTTAACTTCCTTGATTTACGTTATTCTATATTTTTATTGTTTTCTATACAGGGTGTAACAAAATATGCTGAAACTTTTTCAAGGGTGGATTTAGTCCATGATACTGAACAACTTTCCCTAAGTAACACATATCGAAATATAAAAAAATATTTTTGACTTCCCAAACAAGTTGACCGATCAGCTGACCCGAGTTAGTATAGAAAGACATTTTTTTTTTACATTTTAATATATGTTTTGGAAAGGTTGTTCAGTATCATGGACTGAATTCACCTTTAAAATAGTTTCAGTATATTTTCTTAGATCTATCTATCTATAATTTAAGAACTATGATCGTGTAAGTGGAGCAGTTTCCAAGTCGGGAGACTGGCTCAAGAGAGGGATCTCTTGAGCCATCCCCTTGACCTCCCTACACGACACGGCGTCAACTTTCTCCTTTACTTGATCTATAAATGCTCTTCTTGGTCTTCCCTTTCTCTTCTTGCTTCTATTTTTTCTTCTATTATGTTTTTAATAAATTGATCGTGTCGTATAAGATGACCAAACATCTTTCCTCTTCTAATATCGATTGTTTTCAATAAGTTCCTTTTGTCATTAATTTAATTAAGTACTTCTTCATTTAATTAGATATGTAATATTATTATTTGTTATTTGATTATTTTATTAGGGTATATTATTTATTATTTGATGTACCTTAAGAGAGGTATATTGTTTTTTATATAGGTTGGTTTTTCACCACCTAGCTATAGCTATACTAAAATCTTGGAATCAGAATCATTAAAAAACACAAAACCATAAGAAATAAACGGGCAAGTGCGTGTCGAACTCGTACATGAAGGGTTCCGTACCTCCGTATAATGTCTTAAAACGCTAAAAAAACACGTTTTTTGTATGACGGCCCTCTTTAATTTATAACTTTTTTAAATTTTTAGTATTTGTTCTTATAGCGGCCATAATAATACATAATCTGTGAAAATTTCAAGTATCTAGTTTATGCCATTACAAAGATTTAGTTAAAAACGCTGAAAAAAACACGTTTTCTGTATAGCGATCCCCTTTAATTTTTAACTTTTTTTTATTTTCAGTATTTCTTGTTATAGCGGCCACAGTAGTACATCATCGGTGAACATTTCAAGTGCCTAGCTATTACGGTTCAAGAGATAGAGCCCTGTGACAGACGGACAGACAGACAGACGGACAGACAGCGGAGTCTCAGTAATAGGGTCCCGTTTGCACCCTTTGGGTACGGAATCCTAAAAAGGATTTTTTTTTCTCCCAAACTTTTAATAAGTAAATGAATAACCCACTAACTTTAAAATACGCGCGGCCGTTGCCCTCCCCGCTCGCCGACCGCCGCCCGTCACTGTCTAGCGAAAATCATCCTAGATAGTGACGTCTGAAACTTCGATGGGCTGTATATGTTTGTAAATTTTTACTTATTTGATAAATTGAAAAAAATCCATCATTTTTGGAGAAAATAACTGAGGACTAAATAAAATATTTACAATCATGTGACAAATCGTCTATGGCTTTATGTAACAGCTTCGTCTCATCATCTTCGATCATTGACTTCTGCCTTTTCTTTAATTTCATCTATGAACGACTTTGTCATCATTATCCAAGCGTATTCCTGGTTGCATTGCATCCTCAGCGGTAACGTTTCAGAGCCCAGGGTCCGCTACCTACCCTAGGTGATTTGACAAGGTTACTGGTTTACACAGAACGAACGAAACAAAAACGACAGAAACAATCCTAGGATAGGTTTAAACAAACGCTTGATGTCGTTCGGGACCCACAGCTTTACGTGCCTTCCGAAGCACGGAATCGTCTTTCTTTTTGGATAATCAGTTGATTCAAACCTAAAGTATCCTAACCAGACTGGAAACAACTTTTCACAAAGTATGCTTCCCAGAGGGATTTGAACCCACGACCTCACCCACGACCCACGATGACAAGGCAAACGCTTGAACGACTTTGTAATATACTTTTACAATGTATGCCAGTAATACCATCTTTACGACCTAATCTGGGAAACCTCCGCTTTAAACGCTTGGTTTTCAGCTATGAAGTGCCTTCAATGAAATAAGCTTGCAGTTTTTACTACTATGTATGAAATAAGGACAGTTCTTTTTGTTACTTTTTCTTCTTCTTTTTATTTAAGAGCTTAGTGGCTCTTGTCGGTGGAGTATGCGCCAAACTTCTCGGTTATCTGCCTTACTCTTTAGTGTTTGATACGACATGACCTCTACTTTTTCTTTCAGTTGGTCTACATAGCTTCTTCTTGGTCGTCCTGGACCTCTCTACTTACTTGACTCAAATTTTAAAGAAACTTTATTTTGCTGTACTGATTTTTCTTTTTACAACTGTTATAAACACTCCAGAATATAAGTTTTCTTCAATAGACTCTAGTATTTTTAGTCTTCTTCATATCGGACCCGCAGTTATTCATTCGTCATGCGGGACACGGTTGGCCTCGGCCACAGAATACAGTAACAGTAAACAGAACGGAATCTCCTAAGGCACGCGCAATATGCGTCCCCGTTCCCCGCGCCCGCACCTCTGCCCCGGTTCTTGTGGGCCAACTTGCGCAATGCAATGTGTGTTCGCCCGCTCTCGCCCGTCATCAAGGCGAAAACGGAGGAGAGGTGCGGGGACGGGGAACGGGGACGCATGTTGCGCGTACCTTAGGAGATTCCGTTCTGTTTACTCTTACTGTATTCCGTGCCTCGGCGAACAATATTTTCTTTTCTTCCAGACCATATTTGATGGAACAGGAAATATAAATATGAATCAAACTAACTTAATTTCTGAATTAATTAACTTAATCAAACTAAATTTTTTAGCGCATTATAATAACCCGTACTTTTTAGGGTTCCGTACCCGAAGGGAGCAAACGGGACCCAATTCTATCTATATTCTATCCGTCTGTCACAGGGCTCTATCTCTTGAACCGTAATAGCTAGTCACTTGAAATTTTCACCGATTATGTATTACTGCGGTCGCTATAATAAGAAATAGTTAAAAATTAAAGGGGGCCATCATTCAAGAAACGTGTTTCTTTAGCGTTTTAAAACATTGTACGTTGGTACGGAACCCTTCATGTACGAGTCCAACTCGCACTTGCCCGTTTATTTTTATAAATAAAACTCCCTACAAAATTAATTATCATACTACAGTATACCTAATACCGTTATGTTCTAACAACAAAATTTCTCTTATATCATAAGTTTGCAACAGCCTAAAATATACAGTTTAAAATATACATACAGTCTAAAATATACAGTCTAAAATGCCAAACCTACCACAACTGACCGAATATCGACGAAGTTTGTAACTGTGACCGCAAACTGAAAATACGGTTTATAATGACCCATAGTCCTGGAAACGAAGGACAATATGTGAAGTAAAAAATATTTTGCCTCATCAGTTCTTGATGTGAATGATCATCATCAATGAATGTGGCGTAAAAATTTTTTTCCTCATCATTTCTTTCATGCTGGTCTGGGAGAAAAGGAAAAACTTAAAATGTACCAGCTGCTTTTCTTCCCGCGCAGATTGTAAAAGCCGATTGAGAAAATGGGCGAGAAACTTAAATGCGGCTTCCATTTTTCCATCTTAACGCCCACCATCACGCTAAAAGTGGCCTTTGGGCCTTACAACGCTAGGTTCTGTCTACCCCATTTGGGATAAGGACGTGATAATTAATCTGTATCTCGTCTGTCTTATTAAAATATATTGTATATGTATTTTTTCTCTGATTAGCAAATAATGACGCAACTAAGTTTCGCATGACGGCACTATCTAGTACGTTTTTACTATACTATGACGTGAATCCCCACCACTCCGAGACTTCTTTGATAATTTTTTCTACTTTGATAAATCTAATAAAGAGTAACTAACTGACGAACTAAACTAAAATACTATTTTTAGGACCCAATCCACGTCCTTATTGTATTTACATTATATAATAATTTAACATTTCTCAACAAACTTTTTATTTTTTTAAATTAAGCATCTAACCGTCTTACATCTCAATAAAAAATCAGTTGCATGTCATCTTATCAGCAGAGATTCGTTATTGTGTTAGAGCCGGTTTAACGAGCAAAGCACATTAATAAAATTATGCTTATAGTTAATCATCTGCTTTTATCGAAGAAACTGCTGCGTATTAATTCAATTTTCTTGGAGACTTTGTTTTTATTATTGATTAAAAAATCACTTTATTGATTTCAGTAACTGAAATATCAAAACTAAATGGTAAAATATACTTAGGATATATATTGACTGCATTGAATAAGCAAACAATATGTAATGTCTTATTTATTTATTTAAACTTTTATTGAGCCAAAAAGGGTAGGCAGAGACTATGGACCTCTACTTGCTACGATCTAGACAGACCTCTTTCGCTTCATCTACACTCCAATATCCAGATATAATAAATACTTTTACATTATTCCCAAAGAGGGTTGGCGTCAGGCCGGCGGCCGGTCGTAAAACTATAGCCAAATCATTTAAACTGTTCCGGCTATTTCTTTTCCATTTTGCAAGTCTTTGGTTTCCTTGGGTGACCATTGACATGCATTTTATATTTGGAGAAGAAAAAGCGGGAAACCCCCTGGGCTCTAAAGCAGCACAGCTGAGGATGCAACCGGGAACGCGCTTAGACGAAGTAAGTATGAATAAATACCATATAAAAGAAATACATAATATATTTATACATACAATTTATAATATTATTTCTACAATATATATTATAATATATATCCATATGTTTTGTAAAATAAAAATGAATAAATAAATCCTCAGCTCCTGGTCTATGTCACTTGTCGCAAAATTCATTCGAATTTAAACACAAAAGTGTTTGCAACTTCGTAAAGATATTTCTGGAATTCAAAATGGCGTTTGAATAACTCGTGGTTTGTTACCGATTATTTACTTTACTTTCCACGGTTGGATTGCGGTGGTTCTGAATTTATGGATGAAATTTTCCAAATACAAATTCGTTTTTAATTAAGTTCAAATATTTAAAAGAGCCGTTTGGCTTCCGGTTTAAAACTCCATCTCTTTCTGTGGATGTCGTAATCGTAGGAGGCGATTAAATTCGACGACTTCTGTGGCCTAGTGGTCATCATGCCAGTCTGTCACACCGGAGGTCCCGGGTTCGATTCCCGGTCAGGTCAAGATGGAAAATGATCTTTATCAGATTGGCCTGGGTGTTGGATGTTTATTATCTATTTATGTATTTACTATAAGATAGTTAGTTAAAATCTTTATTGCACCAAAACATAGTAATACAGATTATTAGATTTATTGAAACCAGATGACAAAAGGCGGCCTTATCGCAAATGCAATCTCTTCCAGGCAACCGAGGTACTTGGAGATGTTTAACGAAAACAGGTGAGGCGCGAAGTTATAAGCAAGAGAGGAGAAAAAATGTAATTAATAAAGATACATAAAGACATACATACAAATATAATATATATACATAAATACATACATCAATATGTATGCAAAAAAGATAATCCGAACAAGATAAGTAAGGAAATAAAGAAAGTCAAATTATATGTTTATAAACCAAACTACATAATCAATTTTGATTAAATTTATATTATGGGACCACTTGGAAGGATACCCTTTCAAACAAAAAAGAATTTTTCAAATCGGTCCAGGCGTCTTCGAGAAATCGGGGAACATACCTACCTACCTACATAACCTCCTCCTTTTTTTTAAGTTGGTTAAAAAGAGTTGAAATCAGACAGGTACGCGGCTGGTTATAAGAACATAGTCAAATAGTTTAAACTGCTTCAGCTATTTCTTCTTGATTTTGCATAGTTTTATGCAACTTTGGCTGACCATTGACATGCATATTAGATTTAGAGAAGAAGAAGCGGGAAAGCGCACCCCGGGCTCCAAAGCAGCACAGCTGAAGATGCAAGCGGAGACGTGCTAATATGAAGAAGAAGAATATTTATAAGGGCAGTTAAGTTCATTATTCTGAACAACTTTTCCTAGTGTTTACCAAAATATATTTTTTTTTTTCATTTATCGATGACTTGACTTGTTCTAAATTGAAGAGGACCTTATATAATATTTATATCTTTTATATTGCGGTCTAGGCTTTTTTGGTGAAAATATTCGTAGAATTATGAATCAGAATTCTACAAATTATAAACATGCCTTTAATAAATTAAATCTAAATTAACCTAAAACAAAATAAAAGACAGGTAACTAAATATTTTATTACTTTTAATTTTTGTTTTGCATTTCGGAAACTCCATTCGAAATAGGATGGTAAGGATCGGTAAATATGTGCTGAGTATAAGTATTACCAAATACAAATCGGAAGCAGTGTACTTAAAAGATTTAATAAGGACAAGCTGCTTCCTATTAACAGGTGCTCGTATATCGAACTGTAGTACTTCCTCGTATTATAATGGCTTAAACCTGATCCTAAGCTACGAGTATATCTCAGATTAGTTTCTCAATAGTACATCCAGTAAGATTCTAGATTGAATCCGACTCGCACGTCGTATGTACTATATGATTAATCCGTTTCTCTACTGTCTATATACAAATACATACATACAAATCACGTTTTGTTGATTAGGCGAAAATCATTAGGCGTGATTACAACAATATTGAAAACTTGGAATCCGAATTACCCAAATATATAAATACCCTAGATAGCCCTTCAAAGTATTTTATGAACTACTGTTTACAGTTTATAATGAGAACTTTAAGCTTTACTATGCATATTTGCCAAAAGTGGCCGTTTTTCGCAAATGTGCGTAGTAAAGCTTAACGTTCTCATTATAAACTATAAACAGTAGTTCATAAAATACTTTGAAGGGTTATCTAGGGCTTGGTAGTAGCAAAATTTTAAATGATGTCTTCGTTTTC
This sequence comes from Acrobasis repandana, assembly GCA_963576875.1. Taxonomy (NCBI): domain Eukaryota; kingdom Metazoa; phylum Arthropoda; class Insecta; order Lepidoptera; family Pyralidae; genus Acrobasis; species Acrobasis repandana. Next base: position 11,882,188 of record OY756238.1, read on the forward strand.
TTTGAAATGATTTATTTTAAATGGGGGCAGCACTGGGCCCCGGAAAATTCAGGTACGGCCTTAAAGTCCTCGTGGGTAACGTGTATGAGCCGGTCGCGTATCTGGTTGCGCTTTATAAGTTAAAAAAGTGAAAAGGACAACGCAATACGATAAAAGAAGATCAATAGCAAGTAATTAGTACCGCGTCAAATTGTGACACCACGAGCGCTGGTTACAAGAAAAGGACGGAGCGCTAAGAAAGAAAGAGAAGTGGCGACCATAAGTAGTCAACTCACCGTTAGTGAGTAACAGGTGCATCTTACGTACCTAACCTAACTAATGTTGCACGTGGAAGTGAATGACAACAGTTAAGATGCCCCGAACACCTGATAAAAGTTATTTTGGGTCGGACCCACAATTAGCAGAAAAGAAAGATAAAACTCGGACAATGGATTATTGGATTAACCCTCGCCAGAAAAAGAAGCGGTCTGAGGATGAATTTGACAGTGATTCCAGTGTATCCCATGATCACAGTCGTCCAAGAACTTCCTGCTGTGACACTGGCTCCCTCAATGAAACCCTTTTGTCCTTTCAGAAGGAAATGGAGAAAATAAACTCCACGCTAATTCAAATGAAGGAGGACCAAAATGCTCAATTCTCAGGGCTACATAATGACATGTCCGAAATAAAAAACGAGATTAATGATATTAAAAAGTCAGGGAAAGAATTGGAAAAATCGGTAGCATATCTTAGTGAAAAGCACATGGAATTAGAGAAAACTCAAAAAATACTAAAAGATGATACAAAAAAACAAGAGAACAGGGTGAAAGATATCATACACAAGAACTTATTTCTGGAGAAGTCTAATAAGGCACTAGAAGAACGATTGATGAGAATTGAGCAGAAGGAGCTTGACAAAAAAATTGAACTTGTCAATGTCCAGAACCGTGAAGGGGAGAGTGCCCTGGAGGTGACGCGGAAGATTGGAAAGGAACTCAACCTAGAGACAGAAGATATTGAGAAAGCGTGGCGAGTCCCGGGGGACCAGGCCAAAAAGCCACGGCCACTGATTGTATCATTTAAAACGCGTGAGGCCCGTATGCAATGGATAAAATGTGGGAAAAATTGTATTACGAATGACACTGTGTTTAAAGATGGTAATAAGTCTCGAATTTATATGAATGAGCATTTAACAAAGCAAATGCGTCAACTTTTTTGGAATGTAAAAATGCGTCTCAAGGAACACTATAAATTTATATGGATCCAGAATGGAAAAATATTAATTAAAAAAAGTGAGGATGAAAATCAAGTTTATCAAATTAATTTTGAAAGCGATATTGAAACATATATTAAAAAGAATCAAGAGTAATTCGCTTAAAAAATAAGAAATAAGTATACATATTCATACATATTTGCCTTCATATAACAATATATAATTAAATTAAAAAAAAATACTACAGTATGTCAGCAGAATTCATATCACAACCCGAGTTACAGGATATAGAATATAATAATTACAAGGATATAAGATTATGGCATGAGACGATCAACGGACGGACAAACCAATTTAATATCGTACACGTAAACCTATGCTCCTTAAGAAAACATTATAGTGAGCTAATAACATTACTTAAAGGATGTCTTGACAAATTGGATGTGATATGTCTAACGGAAATAAATATTAAGCTAGAAGAGGAGCCTTTATACCATATAGATGGTTTTAATAGTTATTTGCTGACCAGGGAGGTGCAACGGGGCGGAGGAATATTACTGTATGTGAGGAATAATATTGCATACAAACCCGTTGAAATACCCGTGAGTATGACACAGTGCGAGATGCTTAGCGGAGAGCTACTAATGAATAACTATACCACAAATATAGTTATCGTTTACAGGCCGCCTCACACAAAGCAGACAATCTTTATTACCGAGTTGATAAGTGCATTAAATAATATCCCAAGACGAAATAATTTAATACTGATTGGAGATATAAACATTGACATTTTACAAGAGGATATTGAAGTGCTCGCCGTGACAGCAAATAGGTATTTAAATAAGTTGAGTGAGCTGGGATTGCAGTGCGGTGTGCGTGACGTAACCAGGGAGTGCATTGTTAACGGGAAGCGGACGGCGTCGTGCCTCGACCACATCTTCGTGCGGACTGGCGTAGCGGGTACTATCAATACTTATGTGGTGTCAAGTAAGATCGCCGATCATTACTTAATAGGTCTCTCAGCTGATATAGGGCAACAAACAATAGACTTTACTTCTAAAACCTATTATAAAGAAGAAATGATTACAAAAAAATTAAATGAAATAGACTGGCTAGACTTATTGAAATTAGAAGATCCGATCGAAATTTATTGTACTATTGTTGATATTTTTGAGAATATTTATAACACATGCACTTTACAGCATACTTGTAATAGTAAAAGAAATACTCAATCATGGGTAAATAAACAGTTACAGAACATGATTGAGAAGAGGGATAATCTTTTTAGAAAATGGAAGTCGGAACCTAAAAATAATGGCTATAGACTAGAATATACAAAATATAGAAATCACACAAATAAATTGATAAATAGGGCTAGGAACGAGGGTCGGAAAAAGAAATTAGAAGATTGTAAAGGAGATATGCGTAAAATATGGAGTCAGGTTAATAGTTGGTTAGGAAGAAATAAGCTGTCGGTGGACAGTGTGGTTGAAAAGTACATGTTAGCAAAAGGAACAACAAAAAAAGATGTATGTAATAGCTTTTGTCGATCATTTACTGAGGAAATAGAAAATATTAAAAATAACCATAAGTGTCAAAAGTTATTTTTAGATCGTAAATCGTATGTGAGTAGGAGTAACGTAAGTTTCAGATTTACACGAGTATTACCATATGATGTAATTAAAGTGATAGATAAAATTGACTGCAACAAGGCGTCGGGATCGGATGGTGTCAGGGCTAAGGATTTAAAAAGAATCAAGAATAAAATAGCACCGATTATTGCGCATTTCATAAACTTAAGCGTAAAAAAAGGTGTTTATCCTAGCGAATTAAAAATGGCAATTATAAGGCCAATACATAAGCAGGGTTCACATGCGGAGTATACAAATTACAGACCCATAGCTATTTTAAATGTTATCAATAAGATAGTCGAAAAAATTATAGTCAATCAGATAACAGAGTTTTTAGAAAAAAATGAGATTATATGTGATGCTCAGCATGGGTTTCGTCCGAACAGGAGTACGGCCAGTGCCCTGTCTAAATTTGTTGATAATGTAAACAGCTCCTTAAATAAACGGGAAATGGTATTGGTAATGTTCATCGATTTTAAAAAAGCCTTTGACACCCTCGGTCATGACGGGTTGTTGCAGTCTATGGAGGAATGTGGCATTCGCGGTCCAATGAACGCCTGGTTTCGGGAATACCTTAGTGGTCGGCAGTTGGAGGTCAGCGTCTGCGGTGAAGTCAGCACAAAGGGTAAAATTAAGTACGGTGTCCCTACTGGCTCAGTGTACGGCCCTACTGGCTATAAAATGCATGTGAACAGTATGCCTAATGTTGTTAAAAATTGTAGTATGTATATGTTTGCTGATGACACATGCCTTATTTATAGCCACAAGGACCAATCAGTGATACAAGGTAAAGTTCAAAATGATTTCGATAACATAGTACGCTGGGCACATGATAACGGGATCATCATTAATGTCAATAAAACCAAATGTATGTACATTCGATCACCGTATAATAGGAATAAAGAAGTATCATTTGGAATAAAAGGACATTCCTATGACTGTCTGCACTTTAATGACAATAGAGAGAACTGTAACTGTGAGACCATAGAGAGTGTGAACTCATATAAATACTTAGGTGTCACGGTAGACTGTCACTTTAGTTGGAATCTCCATGTCGATTTGGTGTGTAATAAATTGAGATCAGTTCTGAGTAAACTTTACAGTCTGAAGTATGTAATATCTAGGACTATTATGTATATATTATATTACGCATTAGCTGATGCAGTAATATCATATGGTCTGGGAGCGTACGGACTTACCTTTCCTGTTCACTTAAATAAAATTAAAGCTATTCAAACGCGAATGCTGAAACTACTGGTTGATAATAAGATCAAGCGATCAGTTGAGAGTTATGAAAATTTATTTAAAATATGCAAAATATTACCAGTAGAAGTGAAGGTGAAAATGGCTATTTTTCTTGAGCAGTTTGATAATAGTGAGCATAAACGGGAAAGGAAGTTTACATACCCAACCCGACTATCTAAAAAAATTACATTTTTCGTGCCTAAAGTTACAAATTATTACGGAAACCGTGAAAGGAGATATATCACACCAGTCTACATGAATCAATTGCCACAAGAAGTAGTAAAAAAAGTGATTAAGGCAAGAAGTAAAAATAACTTAAAGACTATATTAAAAAAACACTATTTGTCTTTATGTCCTTAAATATGTTGTGGTGTAGATATATTGTGGAACAAATGTGAATAGAGAATAAAAACACTTTGTTTTCTATTCATATTAGTTTATGCAAGAAATAATTAAATTTTAATTGTTCTTGATAAACCTATTTCCGTCCGTAAATTAACGACTTTTTATATTTATACTTTTACTAACCTACAGCCTAGTCCTTGCGCTGTAGGTTCAGGCGTAAATAATAGATATGTACATTGTACCTACTGTCGCATTTGTGGAGAGATTTGCATTCCTCGGACCGGTTATGTGGTGAGATGCTGCTGATGTAGGGTAAACTATAATTATTGTTGTCAAATAATTTAGTAGCCTTATTGCTATGTGACGGGTCTGGCAGGGCCAGTTTTTTTTTATGAGTGCAATGCGTGTTTATGGGCCAAAAAGACAATTATATAAAAATGTCCTTTTGACGTATATGTGTATGTGTATATATATGTGTGTATGTCTCTGTGTATAGTACATACATATCACACGGAAACATTATACTGCGTACAAATATATATAAATAAAATAAAAATTGTTGAAATAGTGATGTGTGTAACACTAATTAATAAATGTTGTTGTAATAACTTCAATAGAAGTAATTAGTTAAGTAAGGTGAAAGGTCGTCAACTGTAGTTTTGATGACACATAAATGAACATGTACTTACATTTTACGAGTATTGTTTCCCATAGATAGTTTAACTGATAAAAATAAAAATAGAAATAAGTACATATAGCTGCGTAAGTTATCCACGAGAACAACTGCCGACAAACTGCTGCGCAGTTTGGCAGATACTGTATGTTGTAATTGTACTGTTTTTATAATGAATAAATCTTTTATAAAAAAAAAAAAACTGTGAACAGTAGTTCATAAAATAGTTTGAGTTATCTAGGGCTTCGCAAAGACAACATTTTAAATGACATATCCGTATTCTTTCAAATAATCTATTTCTGGGCGCAGCACTGAACCCCAGAAAATTAATGAATGGTCTTAAGGGTTAACTGGAGGGACGAAATCCCATACAAACGTACTTTCGTTTTAATTTCGAAACCATAAAACTCATCGTATTCAAATTTTTTACAAGCATTAAGATGATAAATATCTAGATCTGTAATTAGTTTTGGTTCGAAAATAATAAACAAAAAAAAAGTTATAGCAACTTAAAATTTGCCTTTTTTATCGACGAAATCGAGAAATATTTAGACGCCTATTACACTTATAATTATATTTTCGATCCTTATGGAAACTAATTATACGACTAGAATGAAGACTCTAAATTCCAAATAATTTAGTTTTATTTGGGTATGTATCGTATTTATCGAAATAAACGAAAACTACGAAAACTACGATTCATGGCCTATAACGGCCCGTTTCGCTGGCGTTCAGTGCACTCTCTTTGTCGTACGCGGGGGTGTATGCGGGGGTCGGGACGGAGCTACATTTTTTAGCGCCCTTTCTCTTTCTCGACGAAATACGAGTAGCAACACGACGAAGCGCGTCGGTAGGCAACTCGCTGTGGAGTTCGCCCGCGCCTCCAGTACCACCTTAAACGTGGCCCTTCGGCTCAAGTCTAAAAACTTAATGGGTCTCTGTATCAACAGTACTTATTTAATTTGTTAAAATTACTATCTTGCTTACTTAGATAATTTTATTGCGAAATTTCCTTCTTCAATACACAATGTTAGAATCTTGTTCTCCAGATGTACGAACAACGCAAGATTTTCCTCGTGTAGAACTTATTAAGAAATCTCAACTACAAAGGTTTACTCTGGCATCGACAAACATCTTCGATGAAAGTCGTACCGGTAGTCTTTAAGTGCTTGTACGTTCTACAGACCATTTATTCGATTTCCGACTTTACAGACTTCTTTGAGAATCTAGTTTTGCTTGAAACGAAGTCGAAGAGATTGCTACGGTTTGGTATTTTACCGAAAGGTTGGGTAATTAGGCTTCGAATACTGTTTTAAATTGAATGCAGTCAAAATACGAGTACAACTGTTTTGGGATGTTTAAACAAAAAAGAAGTTATATTGTTTTGTAACAAAGTACCTAACAATAAAACGAGAATATCATAGAATCAGTTAAATACAAATACATTGCTAGTTGCTAGTACAAATACATAGTAGTTGCATGCTAGTTTGTAATATAGTGCTATTCGTGAAGGTTTTTATCCCGAAAAAACTGAGTACTGGAGCGGGGATGACTACTGGGTGTTTTACTCTATATGACTTTTTCGTCTTACGGACGAACTTCTTCGTCTAAGCGTTCCCGGTTTCATCCTCAGCTGTGCTGCTTCTGAGCCCGGGGTGCGCTTTCCAGCTTTTTCTTCTCCAAATATAACGTGCATGTCAAAGATGAATCACCCAAAGATGCCAAAGACCTTGCAAAATAGAGAAGAAATAGGCGGAACAGTTCAAATGATTTGGTTATAGTTTTACGACCGGCCGCCTGCCTGACGTCAACCCTCTTTGGGAATGTATTTGTGCGAAGTTTAACAACCGGCCACAGCCCGACGTTAACCCTCCTTGGGAATGCAATTGTTGCACGAGATGTTTGTGCTTAGTCCTTTAGTTGCCCCTTACGACATCCACAGGAAGAGATGGAGTGGTCCTGTTCTAACCCGGAACCACACGGGTGAAACCCGGAACCACTCATCTTTCGAACGAACACTGCACTGGCGTGAATCTTAGATTCACTGTATCTCCTCTGTGTATGTCAACATTTATTTTTTATTTATTTAAAAAACTTTATTGTTCCACAATAAAAAAATGGTACAATTGGCGGATTTAACGCTAAAAGCGTTCTCTCCCAGTCAACCATAGGGATAACATTCACCAGTGTATGCCCGATTCAAGTATAAAATAAGAATATTTTTTGAGTTACACCATCGAAATTGGTGATTGTCGACATACACCAGTGCATCTTAACATTCACTAATATCGGACTTTCACAGTAACATATATACTTACTCAGTTACACAAATAAAGTAATTATCTTTTTGTGGTAACCCTACAATACAAAGCTATTCCTAGTTGGTTTTCTCAAAGGTTTAATTGGTCAATTAACTGAACTCGAGTGTTTGCTAACATTCTCGGGCGTATTGAAAACAGAACTTATCAAATTGTGAACTATACAACTAACAAAAATAATTAGTTAACAAATACTTTAGTCTAAGTTTCAACTTGCCAATCTTGTACATAATTTTCTTCTGCCTAATACAAATAGAAATTAGTTTTGCTGTCTAGTAAGTGGTAAACACTAGGTACAGTCAGATATTTTAAACTCATCATCATAAGAGCGTATTCCCGGTTGCATCCATACATGAAGGGTTCCGTACCATCGTACAATTTTTTAAAACGCTGAAGAAACACAATTCTTGTATGACGACCCCCTTTAATTATTAATTTTATCTTATTTTTAGTATTTGTTGTTATAGCGTGCACAGTAATACATAATCGGTGAAAATTTTAGGTGTCTAGCTATTACGGTTCAAGAGAGCCCTGTGACAGACGGACAGACGGACAGACAGCGGAGTCTCAGTAATAGAGTCCCGTTTGCACGGTTTTTACGGTACCTAAAAAACATTATGATAATAAATGACATATACATTAACAAAATCTATGTTCAGCTATAAAACTTAGTCATGCGCATGTATTGCGCGACTTTCCTCGAACATGAAATCGTAGAACACACTTTAGCCTTTCGCTTGATTATAATAAGTACTTAAATAACAATTTCAAGCTTGCTGGTTATCAGGTTGAGGCCGCCTTTATCACATGATGATAACTCAATGTCTTTCTGTACACTATCCTCAATGAGGTAATATTCTACTTCGCTGTCACTCTTCTCAAGTTTATCACTGTCGCTCTCTTCTTCTCAACCCAACCAAGAACCTTTTTTTATCTTCTGCCAATGCGGTCAATCGGCATTATAACAACAAAATCTTTCTAAAAACGAATCAAATATCAATTTACACACTATTTATTATTTTTCTTCTCATTTAAGAGGTTAATGCTCTTTCAAGTGGAGTATGCGCCAGAATTCTCGATCTTCTGCTTTGTGTTTTAGCGTTTAATACGATATGACCCCTACCTTTTCTTTTAGTTAGTCTACCTAACTCTTTCTTGATCTTCCTGGACGTCTTTACTATTCATTGGAAAAATGAAAAATATTTAATATCACCAAATGTTGCACAAAATATAAATCATACGCCTCGCGAGCACATCGACTGTTCATCGTGGCTTATATACGCAGACCAAACTCATATGGCTGAATGATTTACAAGATCTAATAGTGCTAATCGTAAAAAAAAGGAAGATCTAATTGTTATCAATAAAATACTTTACTTCCCTTAAGGCCATACCTGAATTTTCCGGGGTCCAGTGCTGCCTCCATTTAAAATGAATCATTTCAAAGAAAACGGACACATCATTTAAAATTTTGCTACTACCAAGCCTTCAAAGTATTTTATGAAGTTTACAGTTTAAAGTGAGAACGTTAAGCTTTACTACGCACATTTGCGAAAAACGGCCACTTTTGGCGAATGTGCGTTTCGAACTGTAAACAGTATTTCATAAAATACTCTGAAGAGTTATCTAGGGCTTGGTGGAAGCAAAATTTTAAATGATGTCTCCGTTTTCTTTGAAATAATTTATTTTAAATGGGGGCAGCAGTGGACTACGGAAAATTCAGGAACGGCGCTGCTACTGCTGGGAAAAATATATTTCATCACCTTTATATATCCTACATTGTTAATATACAGGAAAATATCGGACTTTGGATTGGACTATGGATAATAAATTAAGGAAAGCTGAAAGGGACCCGATAAGGGCGTGTCGTGGTGGTGATATACTTTGCTCATTTCTCACTCTATACAGTGGTATAACATTTGTATCAAAGTTGGGGAAAATACGGAAAGGAAGCTTGGTAAAAATCAAATATAAGCTTGACATTTGACAGGCTCTTTACGTAATCGATCTAATAAAACAAATGTATAAAAAGCAAATATTGTAACAATGTAAAGCCCAAAAATTGATTTAAACTTGTATGATATAGGAGAGTTTAGAAGACCGTTGACATCAAAGACATTTCCACTAAAGGGTATAATATAATCGGGTATAAATGGAGAATCAGCACCAGACGTCAAATAAGCTATCGTTTAACCGAGTTATTTGACCAGTCATAAGATGTAATATCACCAAATATTAACCCTAAATTGCGGCCGGTTTTCGAGAAAATTAAAACAAAAGAAATAAAGTTTTATTTTTTTTCTCCTGAACTATCTATCCGTTTTTTTGTGATTTGTATATGTTATGTATACAAATTAGATTTATCATTGAAAAAAAATTGATGCCCAAATATTTTATTAAGTGGTAAATATTTGACTTTTAATTTTTTAATATTTTTTTTTAAACGATAGCTTATTTGACGTCTGGGGCCAATTTTCCATTCATACCCGGTTTACCCTTTTCTTTTGAAAGAAAAGTGCACTCTCATCTTCTGAAATAACGTATTCCCTTTAAGGCCGTACCTGAATTTTCCGGGGTCCAGTGCTGCCCCCATTTAAAATAAATCATTTCAAAGAAAACGGAGACATCAATTAAAATTTCGCTACTACCAATTCCTAGATAACCCTTCAAAGTATTTTATGAACTACTGTTTACAGTTTAAAGTGAGAACGTTAAGCTTCACTACGCACATTTGCGAAAAACTGCCACTTTTGGCAAATGTGCGTAGTAAAGCTTAACGTTCTCATTATAAAATATAAACAGTAGTTCATAAAATACTTTGAAGGGTTATCTAGGATTTGGTAGTAGCAAAATTTTTAATGATGTCTCCGTTTTCTTTGAAATGATTTGTTTAAAATGGGGGCAGCACTGGACCCCGGAAAATTTAGGTACGGCCTTAATTTTCACTATTATTGTATGGATGTATACTATATGAAAGTATAAAAGTATATGTATTTATAAGGGGTGTACTTTCTTATGCAGACAAAAGTTTAACAGATTTTCGTTATTTAGAAAAAAAGAAGATTATCATATCATAGAATAATTAATATGTAGGTTACTCAGTATAAAGAATTTTTAATAATAGATTTTCGTTGCACAGAAAATCAATAATTAGAATGTTTGTTATGAATAATTTGAAATCATAGAATTTTATTACAAATAACATTGACTTTTGCGATGTTTCTAATATCAGAATATCAAATTAAATAATATTATTTTTAATAAGTTTAGTTAATATAATATTTATAACCTATAAGTTTTCCCTATTCTAGTAAAATGGATAAAACTTTTCCAGTTTGATTAAACAATGTTTTCACTTAATACTTCCTTAAATAATAATTTTCTGTAAAATAAAATTCCATGAAAGATTATACCGAACAAACAATATTATTTAAAGAAATATTCTACTGTTTGATTAGTTTGTTAAATGAAAATATGAGATTCTAAAATTCATTGAACTGTGTTTCTATAAATTGTGTTTCATTCAAGTAAATAGTCTTTGAAACAATAATATTTGAAATAAGAATTAAATATTCTATGAAAAATTTTCTGTGAATCGAAATTCTATGAAATTTCAGTCTGTGAAACAAGGGGCACCCATTTATAAGGTATGTGTTGAGTTTATTTATTATATTGCGCCGAAAAAATTTTGACGTGTGACGACGAGTCACGAGTGAGATTCGAACTCACACCCCTCACATCTGTACTGATCCCCCTGACGAATTTCCTTATCACATTTTACTCACGCATTTAAAGTAAGTATGCGGTTTTTAGGGTTCCGTACAAAAAATTAAAAAACGAAACCCTTATAGGATCACTCATGCGTCTGTCTGTCTGTCCGTCCGTCTGTCACAGCCATTTGCTCCGAATCTACTGGACTGAATCAGTTGAAATTTAGTAGGATGGTGTAATCCTATGACCCAAACATATATGTGCAATTTTTTTTTTTTTTCTAGCCTGTTGGTGTTATGTCCCACTGCTGAGCAAAGGCCTCCTTCCTCTTCAATGTGCAAAATAAATATTTTTGTTTTTAAAATAAGGGTAATTTTCGAGGGACAAATTAGGAAATTAAAAAATATATATATTTGCAAACCTTACTGTGTCATATATCAAATGAAAGGGCTCGTTATGCGGATCTCAAATATATTTTTGTTATTATTGTAAAATAAATAGTTTTGATTTTATTCATGAAAGAAGACGAAAATTGATTATCCCCAGATCTCCGAAACTACTGAGCCTAAAATTTTGAAAAAAATACAAAATATATTTCATTGCTTGTAGATTACAGGAAAATCTATAAGAATTCTTAGTATAACTTGCACTTGGCCGTTTTATTCTTTAATACCCTATTAAGTGTGGTATTCCCAATTGATTTAAACAGCATAACAATGTTTGGAACAATATCTGAATTAAAAATATTGTGATGAAAAAATGGGAAAAACTGGATTGCGAACTTGCGATGGCTAATGACAGAGCAAGATGGCGCAGACAAAAGGAAGCTTATGCCCAGCAGTGGGTACCTAAAAGCTGAAAGTCACCGTAGCACAATTGGAAATGCACTCACAGTATAGATGTGAGGGGCGTGAGTTCAAATTTCACTCATGAATTTTTTATCACTTATCTTTCTTTCTTTTTTATAATCGTCAATTTCCTCCCCGATTATAACGACATCTATCAAACGACAAAAAACATGCAATCTCAGTAATGCTTCGACCACCCTTATCTACCTCCGACTGGATTTATCCGGGTAATCATGAAAAATGTTCGCGGCTATGTTATATTAGGGCTGTTATCCAAAGGCGAAAGAAATATCTTTTGATATCTTGGCATACACAGACCTACCACTACTAGACTTGCAATGATATTGCTAGAAAGAGACTGTCAAATACAGTTCAAAGTGAGTGTGAAAGAAACGCTGATATGTTTTTTTGTCTCTATCGGCGTGGCTGCTATAAGCTGGCCTACTGTCAAAATCTGGGACGAAGCCAAACAAACCACAAAACGATCGAATAAAGTTATTAATTTTAGGGATTTTATCATTTAAAAGGTGATTTAGGGTTTTATTTGAGCTTATTATAAGTTAGTAACCATAGTGTGTTCTGTGACGTGTGCAAAATATGGGTGGAGGCAACAATCAAAGATAGAAAGAGATACACTAAAGTGGCCACGCACTATGCAGGTCTAGTAGTGGTAGGTCTGTGTTGGCATACCTATTATAGGTATAATATATAAGGTCAAACAAAATATACTTCTTCTTTGCTTTTTGAGGGAACCATCGTGGTGACAGGATTGGCCAACGTAGAACCTGCGTTTTTCGTCGTAGCTTAAAAACAAACAGACATTCATCTCATAAGACATTCGCAGTGAGAATATGAGATGGATGGTTCTGATTCTAGGCCGGACACCATACAGAACTTCACATTATGCTAGTTGTTCTGTGGGTACGTAGACATCGCGTGCTCTTATAACCATCCTGGCTTAGCAAAGCCATTGCAGTGAAATCCGTCCATATATAACGCTACAGCAAACTTTCCCACTTTCCCCTCCCTCCACTTTATAGGGTTCTATAGCCAAAGGCAAAAAACGGAACCCTTATGGATTCGTCATGTCTGTCTGTCCGTTCGTATGTCACAGCCACTTTTTTCCGAAACTATAAGAACTATACTGTTGAAACTTGGTAAGTAGATGTATTCTGTGAACCGCATTAAGATTTTCACACAAAAATAGAATAAAAAAACAATAAATGTGGGTTCCCCATACTTAGAACTGAAATTTTTTTTTTTATCAAACCCATACGTGTGGGTTATCTCCCCCCTCCCCCCCTGTAACTTCTAAACTAAGAAAATGATAAAACTAAAAAAATATATGATGTAAATTACCATGAAACAATCCTTAAAGTATGGAGTGTCGAGCTCACCCTTGGGGATCATTAATACCGACTTACCACTAAAGAGGGTTATGACTTTCGCATATCGGCTAGTTCTCCAGATTTGGGCCTAAGGGTGTCTCTAGTGGATATTTTGCAGTTTTATATTGTAAAAGGAAGTTTTTTTAAGGGTCAAAGGATTTAGTAGTGAAGGAAATGTTTTTCCTTTAGGATTTTATTTATGAATAAGTGTTCTTCATTTTTAGGGTTCCGTTCCCGAAGGGTGCAAACGGGACCCTATTACTGAGACTCCGCTGTCTGTCCGTCTGTCCGTCTGTCACAAGGGTCTATCTCTTGAACCGTAATAGCTAGATTCCTTAAATTTTTACCGATTATGTATTTCTGTGGCCGCTATAACAACAAATACTAAAAATAAAAAAAAGTTGAAAATTAAAGGGGGTTGTAAAGAATAAGCTTATGTATATATATGTATTAATATGTAAGTATATAATTAGGTATAGATACTGCGCCCACCTTGTTCCATACTATTAAGGCCGTACCTGAATTTTCCGGGGTCCAGTGCTGCCCCCATTTAAAATAAATCATTTGCGAAAAACGGCCACTTTTCGCAAATGTGCGTAGTAAAGCTTAACGTTCTCATTATAAACTGTAAACAATAGTTCATAAAATACTTTTAAGGCTTATCTAGGACTTGGTAGTAGCAAAATTTTAAATAATGTCTCCGTTTTCTTTGAAATGATATAGTTTAAATGGGGGCAGCACTGGACCCCGGAAAATTTAGGTACGGCCTTAATTTTTCCTCTACCCAAAGGTTGACTGGAAGAGATCGCATCTAGCGATAAGTCCGCCTTTGTATCAATATTTTCTTTGTGATTGTTATTTTTATTTTATGAATTATTACGGTGCAATAAAGTTAATTTGTATTGTATTGTTGTCCCTCATACAAAAAACGTGTTTTTTTTGTCAGGGTTTTTAACTCGATCTGTCACAGGGCTCTATCTCTGAAACCGTAACAGCTAGACCCCTGAATTTTTCACCGATTATGTATTACTATGACCACTATAACAACAAATACTAAAAATAAGATAAAGTTAATAATTAAAGGGGGTCGTCACACAAGAAACGTGTTTCTTCAGCGTTTTAAAACATTGTACGGTGGTACGGAACCCTTTATGTACGAGTCCGACTCGCACTTGCCCGTTTATCTTTAACGCAATATACCAGGACGTGTATGATGTTGATGCTACTAAGTAAAAAAGTCTTTTAAACAAAAGTCAATGTCACACCGAATTCATTCAAGTCACGTTGTACTGTCACCGTCACTGACGTTCCTATTTATAAGCCACGACATAAACTACGCAACGACAACGACATAGGACGCAAAACTACATAGGTATTTTATTCAACGCTAGTGTTGAAGTCTTTAACTTATTTGGCTCATGTTCGAACTAAAAATTATCTACACACTTACCGAATTTCATAAAGCCCCTGATCAACAATACTCGACTTATTATCGAAAAAACATTCATACAAACGCTGGATTGCCCAAGTAGACTGAGAACTTCACTCGCTTAGCTTGATTAAAAATGAATAATACCCAATACAATTTTTTTTCTTATAAATATCATGGAAATATAATATAAGTTAACGCACCAAATGTGATCTCGAGATTTCATAGAAAAATCCTCCTTATTCGTTCTTATATAAAACATAGATAACATATTTGGATAGACATATTATACATGGATGGTACACATGTACCGCGTGTGGAACATCCGCATTCGAGACGGCTTTCATGGCCGTGACATAGTCAGGTCTTTGTTTTCTGTATTTGTGGTTATAGCGGCCACAGTAATACATAATCGGTGAAAATTTCAAGTGTGTAGCTATTACGGTTCAAGAGATAGAGCCGGACAGACGGACAGACAGCGGAGTCTCAGTAATAGGGTCCCGTTTGCACCCTTTGGGTACGGAACCCTAAAAACTGACTTAGAAGCATCTCAGTTTCGAGATTGGTCACAAACGCTTTTGTCCGTCTGTCTGTTCGCCTACAGGTCGCATTTATCAGCCGATTTTGATGAAAATTCGCACACAAGTGCGTTGGGCTGTCGAGATCTTTACTGGGGGAGAAATAGAGGGAAAGCGGAGGAACTTTATAAACTGTGTAAATTATTTATTACTTATAATAATATAATATATATATTTATTTATTAATATATTTATTTTAGAATATTCACAAATCGCACACTTACTGCTTACAAAACCAACATTACGTGTGTTGGTGTGTTGGTACGGACGTCCGTACGGCACTGCAGCGCATCCGTGACTGTTGTGTTCCTATTGTGTACCAAAGTTGGAGGTGGTAGGTATGATTCGCGTTTTATATGAAGACAGAATATTGTACAAATACTAACAAAATTTAAGCTCGCGACATGTAAAGCTCTTAGTCAAGGACATAGTCTTGAATTTTCCGGGGTCCAGTGCTACCCCCATTTGAAATAAATCATTTCATAGGAAATGGAGATATCATTTAATTTTGTTGTCTTTGTGAAGCAATATTAGAAAAAAAATCAAAATTCAAAATATTTTTTTCATCATAGAATATTTAAAATATCTCTTAACAATAGTCATTTGTTTTGTTTTGCACAAATGTCGACGTCAAATCGTTACTTACAGCTAAGTTTATGCCGCTTTCTAGGCGCAAGTGCAGAAGAAGCCCTAGATAACCCCTTCAAACTATTTTATGCACGTGGCCGTTTTCCGCAAAAATGCTAAGAAAAGCTTAACGTTCACACTTTAAACTGTAAACAGCAGTTTATAAAATAGTTTAAAGGGTTATCAAAGGCTTCACAAAGACATAATTTCAAATGATATCTCCGTTTTCTATCAAATAATTTATTTCAAATGGGGGAGCACTGGACTCCGGAAAATTCATCTAGCCCCACAAAGCTACTGCGGTTACTCTTTATGTGGATGGAAAAGGTTTCACTATATAAATTGAATAAAATCTACATTGCTAAGTTATCAATGTACACAATAGTTAAACAGAAACTTAGGGTAGTCCTACATAAGATGGACGGTCGCAAAAAAGCGAACGATTCTTGTGATAACGGATCCTAATAATATGGAAATCATCCTACATTAGGTCAATGACGTAACACTGTGGGAGATGTATGTGTTATTGCTTATTAGCTGTTTCTTGAGTGTTTCTTTGCCTCTTACATATTGCTTTACATGCTGCCATTTTGTAAAAATAATCGCAGATAATAGCAATTTCGACTAAAATAATGACTTAGGGCTCTTACACATGATCGACAGTGGGCAACAGTGGGCGACAGTGGGCGACAGAGGCGACAGTGGTCGACAGTGGGTGACAGTCGGCGACAGTCCGCGAACGTTAGCGACTATTGGAAACAGCCGACAAAGGTGGGCGACAGTGGGCGATAGTCGGCGAAAGTCGGCGAAAGTCCGCGAATGTTGGCGAAAGTGGGCGACAGTGGGTGACATTCAGCAACAGTCGGCAAACGTTGGCGACCGTCGCGCGACAGTTTGTGATACTGCTTGCCGACCTTCGCCGATAAGCATCTTCAACTACCACCTCTTGCTTCCAGTGAAGGAAAAATCGTGAGGAAACCTGCACACTAGTGGCTACTAAGTCTAGTGTGTGAAATGGAGAAGGAAATAGCAAACCACTCCATTATCACTGCCAAAAAAAATTGCAATATGCGTGTATCTTTCCATACAATAAATAAATAGATCTCTCACACTGATTGAGCTTTGCAACTTGTTTTTTGAAATGCTAACTTAACGCTTCTATATTTTTTAACATACATACAGACTATCACGCCTGTTTCCCACAGGGTTAGGCAGAGCCTATGGACCTCCACTAGCTACGATCCTAACAAACCTCTTTCACTTCATCTACACCCATCAACCTCTTCATACATGCCCTTCGGTTACTTACTTCTTTATTTAGAAAGTCTGCAATCTGATCGCAGAATGTTTGCTGAGGTCGACCCTGTCCCGCTCTTCCTTTCACAATTGCCTTTTAAATATTTTTTGTTAATCTCTTTTCATCCATCCTTTCTACATGCCCAAACCATCTTAACATCCCTTTCTATACTTTTGTCACTACGTCCTCTTTTCCTCCACACAGATCCCTTATAACATCATTTCCTCAGTGCTCGCATTTCAATTGCATTTATTCTACTTTCATGCTTTCTCTGCCATACCCAACTCTCACTACCGTACAATAAAGTAGGTATTAGGTATCTTATATAATAAATACATATATGTCTAGAAAAACACCCAAGATCCAGAATAATTTTAAAAAGGCCGTTTTCCAATTTGTTATGGCTGGGGGGAATTGCACCCAGAACCTCTGGATTGGCGGACTAGCGTGTTGACAATAACACCACGGAGGTCGTCAAAACAATGACACTGATAAGAGCTTGACTCTTAAATGTTAGACAAACAAACTAGATAAGCCCCTACGCGCGTTTACCGGTCCTTAGTATGCGCGTACCTTCACGTCAGCGGCAAACTTAACGAGTCGAGTCCTATGACCAGCTGGAATATTATATGTTCTTTCGACGGATCAGACCCGATCAGCGTAGAAAAATACAAATCCTATATTCTTTGATACCTACTGGAATTTCGTTTGCGACTAGCATATTTGTTCCGCAGTCTAGTGTCGGATTCGTTTGAACCAAAGATATTCATAAAGATAGAGAATGCAAGGTTTTTGAGTCATAGACCGAGCAAGCAAAGCGTCTTAGTTTCGAGATTGACCAATAATGCTTTGGTTCGTTTGTCTGTTCTCGCCTACAGGTAGCATTAACCGCTTTTGACAAAAATTGGCACACAATTTCCTTGATTTTTTTTTATCGATCGAGTTTTTTGACTGTGGGAAAAAAGGGGGTGACTTTGCTGTAGCGTTATTTAATAAACGGATTTCTAACTCACTATAAGGACTTCATTCTACACAAGATATTGCAAAAAAGATTAAAAGGGGGAGTGGAGGGGGAAAAGGGAAGTTTGCTGTAGCATTTTATATGGACGGATTTCACTGAAATAGGTATAATAATAATAAAATTCTTTATTCAAGTAATTAAAACTCATAAATGTTAGTAAAATGTTTATATACTATGTTAGTAATAAAATTAATTTCACACATAATATATTATTTAAATTTTACATGTCACACCCGTGTCACCCCACTGAATATGGCACGACAACGATTTACGTATGAGCTGTCTAATCTGCTCACGAACATGCTTAGGATGCCATTTGTGCTCTCCCACACCCTGCGCACCAGGGATGCGCACCTTTTACGCATTGTTGCGTAAAAGCAGTCTACGTGAGCCTCGGCGAACATCCCTGATGCGCTACAAAAGCGAGGCAACCTCAACAACACCCTAAAAGCATTGTTGTATTGCACACGAAGAGGATTTTTTAGTATAGTTAGTTAGTATAGTATGCTAAGCCAGGGTAAAGATGAAAGTGTCAGTTATTGCATGGTTATAAGAGCTCGCAAGGTCTACTGTTCTCATACTCTTAGAACCTGTAGTTATAAAAAAAAATGTTGTAAATTCTACTAATATTATTAATGCGAATGTTTGTACGGATGTATGGATATTTGTTCCGCTTTCACGTCAAAACGACATAACAGATTAGGTTAAAATTTGGAATGTATCTGGATTATCATATGAAGTACTTTTTATTATATTTTTTTTAATTCGATTCATTTTTTAGCTCAGTTGAGAGATACAGAAGTTGACATTCTTGACTCTACTAAAACTCAATTCTTTTGTACTAAAATGAGTAGTCTATCTAAATAGTTTATCTGTAACCTCCACGCTCTTTTGAGCTATCAACAAGCACTCGAACCTCTGAAGACTGTGAAATACCATCGAATATATCTGAAGATATCTTCAAGTCAGAGATCAAGCGGTTTGTACTCTACAGGCGCCATTTTGGATTTATTTTCTAGGATTTTCGAAGCTTTCTGCATTCGGCGATTCTACTGTATGAGGAATAATACGTACCTACGTTTATTGACCTTTAGGTAATGTCATTTAGTTTTGTTTGTAATTAAACAGGAAAATGTCGTCTGCCGCGTGGCTGGCCTAGGATAGGACCACTCCATCTCTTCTTGTGGATGTCGTAAGACGAAAGGACTAAGCACTTACATCTAGTGCTACAACTGCATTCCCAAGGAGAGTTAACGTCTGGCAGCGGCCGGTGTAAAACTTTTCGCACAAATGCATTTCCAAAGAGAGTTGACGTCAGGCAGCCGGTCGGTCGTAAAACTATGCCAAATTAACTGTTTCGGCTATTACTTCTCTACTTTGCAAGGCCTTTGGCTATCTTGGGTGACCATTGACATGCATGTTACATTTGGAGAAGAAAAAGCATGCGCACACCGGGCTCAGAAGCAGCACAGCTGAAGATGCAATCGGGAACGCGCTAAGTAAGATGAAAAAGATAGATATTGTGCCGTAGTTTTCGTGTTAAAATAAAACTGCTGCATCGCTGCCTGCGGCAAAGGCACAAATGGCAAAGGCACGAAATAAACAAACTATTATTATATTACACTCATTATAAAAGCAAACCTTTTCTTCGACATATTTTGTTATTCAGCGAATTAAAAACTACGTGTACAATATATACGTGACTACGTGTTTTGTCAATATTCTTAAAATAATTAATCTGATGGGTCTCTTTACAATATCCAGTAATACCTATTGAGAAAATTGGAAAGAAAAAGCATTTTGCGCATTCCCCATATGAATAAATGGAAAACGGCATGAAAGAAGAAAAAGCGAATAATCCAAAAAGTGTTTACTTAAATCGCTTTAAAATGAATGTACGTATCTTTTACCAAGACATTTGGAGTAAAGTTCGGAGGCAAAAAAGGCAATCTTGAGTTTCGGCGCCAACTTTTAGAGCCAATTTAACAAATTGACACACTGTTGCTAAGAATGACAAATAAATAAACTGGTCTCCACTGCAGGAGCATAACCCCCGGGCTTCTCTCTACATTCTCTTCAGTCGCTTGGCAGCGTTCTTTTTTGGGTACAACTTCTTTCTCAAAGAAGGGAGTTTAAAGGTAGCACCAATTGTAGAGAAGTTAAAAAGCCACCGTTTGACATACTACGGTCATTTCAAGAGGCGGGACGCTGAATAACTGGCTAAAATAATAGATCTTATGGAGTTAGTACAGATAATGTAAATTATAGAAAAAGGTGGAGGGAGTTGACATACAGAGCTGACCCCAAATAGGGAGAAGACAAGGAAGATGAAGACGATGAAGATCGTTTTTCTCTTTTATTTTCAATACAAAAACAAATCAGGCAGGTACTTTAGGTATAAAACGGGGCTGCTAGTTTTATACCTAACGTTAGGTACCTGCCTGATTGTGACCTGTACTACCTGACTCACGCATTAAAATAGGTTTCTGCCCCTTGGGGAGTAGCAAATAGGAGCCTTGACCATAACCATTTTTGAAGGCTGGATCAGCGCCTGTTGCCTAAGGTACGCTTGACATACAAGGTGGCTTAGTACGTCACTCGGTACGTCACACGTCAATTGGGTAAATGACTAGGTCAAACATAATTAATATTAAGGACGCTATTTGAGTTCAAATATCTATGACGTCACGGTTTTGTATTACATACAAATCCCATAGAAAATGTTTGTTTTGACATTAGTAAAAGAAGTCTCTGATTTGACTGGAGTTTTTGGCGGGAAGTCAAGAGGTTCGGTTGGGGTTTGCTTTAAATTATTTACAAAATGATTTTAGTGGACTTTACAATATGAAATTGGTGTTGTTTGGTGTTATAAATGCTCATGACATGAACAATGTGTGAAATAGTTAAAGTGGACAGTCATAGTACGGCTGTAGTGATATTTATGCGGACTGTGTGGGCGTCTTCGGGCGTCGTCCGCCACTCAATCGTCTATGTAAACCAGTTGACTCGTATAGATTTGTCGCTAGAAGCTCCCCTGCAGCAGTCAAAGGCCTACACCACCCTTTGATTGTCGTGTAAGGATAAGGTTAGGATTAGGAATAAAGAACAAAATTAAAGATTGGCTCTAAAGGGCTTGTATCCAGAGCTGTTAAATTATTTAATAAAAAAAAAACTGATTTGACTTATTGTCATCTAGCGGGTTACAACTCACCTAGAAGAAGACCATAAGTTCGTCAGTTTTGACAGCAGTATGTCACAAAGCTACATTGTTTCTCTAACAGTGTAGACTTATTGCTTACAATTTCCGTGAACCTTTATAAAGCTGGAGTTACTTTTCAGGTGAACTGAATTGATGGGAGTTGTTAAATAAGAAGTTAGACAATTCAGTTCAGTTTAAGATACTGAACAATATTCTTTAGCTAAAATTTAATATATATAACCTACTTAGCTGTCGGTCTTTTTCTTTATTCTATGAACACGCATAAACATCTCTTGTCACAGGCCTACCTGGAAGAGATCTCTTTTGAGATATGTAGTGCCTTTGTTTAACTTTTATTTTATGTATTCTCTGTATACAATATCCGTGTACATAAATTGTTAAAAAATATATGTTAGTCTAGAACCCAGAAACTCCACGTGGCGGACTTGCGGGGTTACCCTTTACCCATACGGCACGGAGGTCGACAAACATTACCCTTCCGATTGCAAAAATTCTTCATATATGTATAACGAGCCTTAACATTCTCAAGTGTACTCAAGTTTAATGAACTCGAATAAGTTTTTACGGCACACTCTTAAGTTCTGGAAATTTTATAGCTGTTGGAAAATTGTTGGAAACATCCTGGAACCAAGAGTTGGTACCGATTGATACAATTAGTTGATTTTACTTTAGAAGGTGGAGTAATATCAATATCTTTAAGGTTTTATTTCCTTTTTAACATGTTAATTAGGGTTCCGTACCTCAAAAGGAAAAAACGGAACCCTTATAGGATCACTTTGTTGTCCGTCTGTCCGTCCGTCCGTCCGTCTGTCAAGACCCTTTTTCTCAGGAACGCGTGGAGGTATGAAGCTGAAATTTATATCAATTACTCAGGTCTACTGTCCCTTGAAGCTGTGAAAAAATCAAACTTCTAAGCCAACGCAATCAAAAGATACAGCCGTTTATGCCGCAAATTTTCGACACTTGCAAGGGAATCAAAACCTACAGGGTGCTTCCCGTGAACTCAGAATCTTGAAATTTGGTACGAAGCAACGTCTTATAGCATAGATAAAGGAAAAATTACGAAAACCATAAATTTTTAGTTACATCACATAATATATTTTTTTTAATAATTTTAAACTTACTACCCATTTCCTCATAAACGCGTAGAGGTATTAAATTGAAATTCATACCAAATACTAAACCTTGCAGGTTTGTACGGAACCCTCGGTGCGCGAGTCCGACTCGCACTTGGCCGGTTTTTTTATTATTTTAACGATAAAAAAGTTTTTAGGGCATGCTTAAAGGGCAACAGCCAATAATATATAAATAGATAGTAACAAATCACATTGATTGAGCTAACACCAAAGCACAGAATACATAAGAGACAAACAGAATGGTATCTCACAGCGTCTCCCGCAAATTGGCGTTCCCGCACCTCTCCCTCGCACTTTGTGAGCTTTGACGGCTCTAAACTAGGGTTTAATTACTAGCCGCACGCAATACGCGACGTGTGTTGTCTTGAGAACTGTCAACCAATAGTAACCATCATGGTGAGAAGGTGCGCGTATAATAAATTGTTTATCCACCCAATACTCTAAAGAACGTATATTTCATACATTTCCAAATAATGAAAACAGGTAAGCAAAGCAACAATATAATTTCACGTTATTACCCAGCAACCATCTTGATATATATAGCCTTCTCGCTCTCTCGCATTGGCGGGAGATACACAAGAGCGAGATTGTAACATTACCGGATTGCTAATAAGCAATCCGGTAATATTACATAGGCTCCTCGCTCACAGGTAATCACATACACGCAGATGCCAACTAGATTTTCGCGGGTTATAGTGCTAAATGCCATTGTTGACAATGACAACTTGATAAGCGTGATAAACATTTGTTTATTTTTATTGAATTTATTCATATAATTACCGTATAGTTTTGCGCCGAATATGCAAATTACTATATTACAATAGTGAATTAGTGAAATTAGTGCGTTACATTATGAATGACTCAATAATAATTAGTAAAGTGAACTAATGGTGAAATGGACAATGGACATAATGAAAAATATTTGTGAAGTGATAATATGTAGCTGTTTCTGACTTTTCTGTAACATTTAAAACATATAAAACAGAATACTTTTTACGTCATAGTGTTCGCAAATCTTCCGGTATGGAAAGATATAATCGTAAATATGTCGAACTCGTTAGTAGGTAAGTATTAAAATAATTCTGCGGTGCGACCCTAAGTATAAAACTTACACATCGACGTGTGTACAGATAAATTGTTTCGTTTGTAGTAGTAGTAGGTATATATGTTACTCTGAATCAATGGAGAGTCATACCAGTGACCAAAGTAAGCTTAAACTTGTGTTATGGGATACTAACTCAACGATAGGTAACTATAAACACTCAAGACCCAAGACAATGTGATAAAAGCCCAATTTTCAATTGCCCTGGTTGGGGATCGAACCCAGAACCTCCGAGTGACGGACTAGCATGTTAACCAATACGCCAAGGAGGTCGTCAATGATTCTAAATACATTTCCCAATTTATTTTTTATTGATTAATGTGATTAATTAACTTCCTACACTTCCTTACACTTCACGTCACTGCTGGAAGTAGGTATGTACCTAATTAGTGCAAAAATATTTTTTCGTATCGTACTCTTATATGAAAAAAAAAATTGCTGAGAAAGCGAGCTCTGTTATAAATATAATGATGTTTAAAACTGCGAGTTAATGGTTAATAAAAAAAATCAAAGCATTAAATCTAACTTCTGAAACGTCAATTTCTTCAGTCTTTCTTTGTGGCAGTCATCATAAAAATCCCTATGCCTCCTAAAAAAATAATATCCTTAAAACTGACCTTTTTTCCGGCAGAGGGCGCTCTTAAACCAACATGGCGTCTGTAAGAAATGGCGCCATAATTTTAATTAGAATATTATTTAATTGCGTAGGGAGATTAGGAAGAAAAGTCATATTCTCCCAAATTGGTAATAATGCGGTGATTCTGAGAATTAAATTGTCCATTAAACAATATAAATGGGGTTTGACCTTCCTTTTGTCGCAATTTAAATCTTTTCGGCGGGAAAAATGTCTTTTATCTGATTTTTAATCTTTAATTGAATGAGGAAAATGTCGGAGGCATTGCAGAGATATAGAGATATATATACCTAAATACAAGTCTCTTACATAACCAAGCGGATTAGTTCATTGAAGTGACAGTGGGCGAGACACATAAAGTGACGAACCAATTTTCAGTGTGACAAAAAGTTTCTTGAATGGTGACATACAAGCGAAGCGTGGAACACCTACCTACAAGGTGGTCAGACGAACTGACCTAAGTCGCTGAAAAACGCTGAATGCCAGCGGATTAGTGAAAACGCTGAATGCCAGCGGATTAGTTTATTGAATGAACGGGATACAGAGCGACGAACCGATTGCCGATGTGGCAAAAAGGTTCTCGAATGGCGACTACGTACCACTGATAAGCGAAGCCTTGGACACCCACCTTTAAATTCGTTAGTTTAAAACTCTATTGCACCAAAACATTATGTATGTATACATATGTAGTAGTAAAAAATTCAAAATATCTTCATTATCATAGGATATTTATAATATCTCTTAATAAAAGTCACATTGTTTTAATTTGCACAAATGTTGACGTCAAATCGTCACTTACAACTAAGTTTATGCCGTTTCCTAGGCACAAGTGCAGAAGAAACGGCAACAAACTGCACTGCAGCATTTTCTCTAAAGACTAACAAACGGTTATATGGATGGACTGAGATTACATTGTTTGTTATGTCATAATTAAATTGAATTATAAGAATTACGAAATTTAAAGTAATGGCAATTTGTTAATTTAATATGTATCAATGTACCTAAATTATGACATGTCTAAATATACAAACCTTTAAGAGGGACCCACGCCAAGCTCAAGCCAGACTTTTTTGTCTCTAAGATAGTCATCGGTCCTATAATAAGCCTTCTCACAAAGTACTTTCTTTACATAGGATATACTATATACAGATATACTGACATTTTTATTGAGCAAGAAGATTATATACAATACTAACTGAAATTAATTAAAAAACTAAACTTAATGATGACTACAGAACGATGTCATCATCATCATCATCATCATTTCAGCCGCATAAGGTCCACTGCTGGACGTAAGGATATAAGTAGTTATAAATAAAAAAACCCTGGCAAATCGCTGCCCCGTGATAACGTGCTCAGAAGACTGGCAGCATTGCCATTTTTTGTTAGATCTTATCGTACGGAATCCATGACGTGTGGAAATCGTACCCCTGTTATTTTTAGGGTTTTCAAATAATAGCTTGATAAAGTTAACCTGCCTTTTCCTCTAAAATGTGTTAAGGCCGTACTTGAATTTTTCGGGGTCAAGTGCAGCCCCCTTTTAAAATAAATCATTTCAAAGAAAACGGAGACATCATTTAAAATTTTGCTACTACCAAGTATTTTATGAACTACTGTTTACAGTTTAAAGTGAGAACGTTAAGCTTTACTACGCACATTTGCGAAAAACGACCACTTTAGGCAAATGTGCGTAGTAAAGCTTAACGGTATAAATAATGTGTCCGTTTTCTTTGAAATGATTTATTTTAAATGGGGGCAGCACTGGACCCCGGAAAATTCAGATACGGCCTTAATTATTTATTTCTCAAACAAAAAATTCCCATCCAATTTCCTTGTTTAACTTCCACTGTTTTCTTCTTGTGAACACTAAGTTAAGGCCGTTCTTGAATTTTCCGGGGTCCAGTGCTGCCCCCATTTAAAATAAATCATTTCAAAGAAAACGTAGACATTATTTCAAATTTTGCAACTACCAAGTCCTAGATAACCCTTTAAAGTATTTTATGAACTACTGTTTACAGTTAATAATGAGAACGTTAAGCTTTACTACGCACATTAGCCAAAAGTGGCCGTTTTTCGCAATTGTGCGTAGTAAAGCTTAACGTTCTCACTTTAAATTGTAAACAGTAGTTCATAGAATACTTTGAAGGGTTATCTAGGACTTGGTAGTTGCAAAATTTTAAATGATGTCTCCGTTTTCTTTAAAATGATTAATTTTAAATGGGGGCAGCACTGGACCCCGGAAAATTCAGGTACGGCCTTAAGGCTGTTATAGACGACTACTGAGTCACTAGTCTACTTAGTCTATACTATCCTTTGGGACAATATGGTCCACTTTCCTATCTCGTCTACTTTTCCATCTTGTTCACTTCATCATCTCGTCCAAGTAGACCTTTTAGGTTTAAAAGGTCTACTAGTTAAGTGGTTATCTCTACTTGTATACATAAAAGACACGCTAATCGAAATAAAGTCTTCCCAGCTGGTCTGTTTTTAGGGTTCCGTACCCAAAGGGTGCAAACGGAAACCTATTACTGAGACTCCGCTGTCTGTCCGTCTGTCCGACTGTCCGTCTGTCCGTCTGTCCGTCTGTCCGTCTGTCCGTCTGTCCGTCTGTCCGTCTGTCCGTCTGTCCGTCTGTCTGTCTGTCCGTCTGTCACAGGGCTCTATCTCTTGAACCGTAATAGCTATACACTTGAAATTTTCACCGATTATGTATTACTGTGGCCGCTATAATAACAAATACTGGAAATAAAAAAAAGTTAAAAATTATAGGGGGTCGTCATACAAAAAACGTGTTTTTTCAGCGTTTTAAAACATTGTACGGAGGTACGGAACCCTTCATGTACGAGTCCGACTCGCACTTGTCCGTTTATTTTTTACATATTTGAGCTAACTAGAAGAAAACAAAACTAGGAAAGCATAAAAAAGTCGACTAGAAACACCGATTTGATATCACTAGGCAACAAAAGTATTATTTTTTGTCACCCAGTGAATTATTATATACATTGAGTCAATTCAATTCAAAATATCTTTATTATCATGGGATATTTATAATATCTCTTAATAAAAGTCACTTTGTTTTTTTTGCCACAAATGTTGACGTCAAATTGTTACTTACAGCTAAGTTTATGCCGCTTCCTAGGCGCAAGTGCAGAAGAAGCGGCAACAAAATGCACTGCACGTTTTCTCCAAAGACGTCAAATAACAAACTAAAAACTTAAAATTAGTTATATGGATGGACTGAGATTACATTGTTTGTTATGTTATGTCATAATTAAATTGAATTATAAGAATTTCGAAATTGAAAGTAATGGCAATTTGTCAATTTAATATGTATCAATGTACCTAAATTATGACATGTCTAAATATACAAACCTTTAAGAGGGACCCGCGCCAAGCTCAAGCCTCATCGGTCCTATAATAAGCTTTCTCACAAAGTACTTTCTTTACATAGGCTTTGAATTTCCTGTCCGTTAACAGTTCATTTGAGTGTGTGTACTTCCTTGTTTTCGTTACACTTTCTTCCTGTGTATACAAAGTTAAGGCGTCTACACACGACCGCTAAATCACGATCTCCGCTTATAAATCTCGCGGCAGGCAGATAAACCACGGACGTGTGTCGCATCCTAATGTTGTTGTTTTAAGACTCGTTCACATATAGGGCAGCTCAGGTTGGAGGAAAAAGGAGATATATCTAACAAAATGTACTAAAACTATTTTAAGGGTGAATTCAGGCCATGGTGCTGAACAACTTTCCCCCTTGCTTTCCATATAAACTCGGATCAGCTGATCGATGAACTTGTATACGAGGCCAAACATTATTTTTCATATTTCAATATACAGTGACTTTTTAAACACTGACAAAATTTTTGGAGCAAGTTTAGTCCATGATATTGAACTACTTTTACAAATTTTTCGTACTCCCATACAAAATTTGTCTGTTTAAACGCTGATTTGTATGGGAGGACGAAAAATTTTTATCGATTTTTAACATCTTTTTTTATAGAAAGTAAGTAGTTCAGTATCATGGACTGAACTTGCTCTAAAAATTTGGACAGTGTTTAAAAAGTCAGCCTGTATGTTAATTGGGGAAATTTCCTTTCTTTCGAATTTTGTATTTTATTTTCATGTTTTGGTACATTAAAGTTATTACAAACAAACAAATGTTTCCTTGTTTGTTCCTGATTTGGCCAGCTGGCCAGACGGGTTGGAGAAGTCTCATTGATGTTTAAAAGCTTTATTTATGATGTGTTTCCATCCTAAGTCGCCTTCTACGACATCCACGGGAAGACTTGAAGTGGACCTTATTCTCTATCGGGAACCACACGGCCATTAAGTATATTAAATGTATCTCAATCACACGGGTCTAATGTGAAAATGGGCGTTCCCCAAGGTTCAATTCTAGGACCGTTCCTTTTCTTAGTTTATGTCAATGACTTGCCTTACATGGTTGAGAAAGAGGCTGACATGGTGCTGTTTGCTGATGACACCTCGCTAATATTTAAAATAGATCGACATAACAGTGATGCTAGCGCGGTGAACAGCACCTTATCTTTAATTTCTGATTGGTTTTCGGCCAATAACCTCATGTTAAATGCGAACAAGACCCAATGCATTCGATTCTCTC
Source organism: Acrobasis repandana (assembly GCA_963576875.1). Classification (NCBI taxonomy): domain Eukaryota; kingdom Metazoa; phylum Arthropoda; class Insecta; order Lepidoptera; family Pyralidae; genus Acrobasis; species Acrobasis repandana. The sequence goes on from OY756238.1 coordinate 11,911,207, forward strand.
TTCCTAATGTGAATCAAGCCTGCGTTGACATACTAATTAATGGTCAGAAACTCGATCTGGTTGAAAGTACTACCTTTTTAGGTATCACAATTGATTCGAAACTTCAATGGGGCGCTCATATAACTAAACTTTCTAATAGGCTTAGCTCTGCGGCTTACGCTGTTAGGAGAATAAGACAATTGACAGATGTAGCAACTGCTAGACAAGTGTACTTTAGTTACTTTCACAGTCTAATGTCTTACGGGATACTTCTATGGGGGAGTGCAGCCGACATTCAGACTATTTTTCTTTTACAAAAAAGAGCAATTCGTGCTATTTACGGTTTAGGATCGAGAGACTCACTGAGGGAATTATTCAAGGAAATAGGTATACTTACTTTTGCATCACAATTCATATTTGAAAATATAATGTATGTAAGGAAAAATATTTCCTTGTTCAATAAAGTAAGTGATTTTACAGATAGACATTTACGTAATAAGAATGACTTAGTTAGCCCGTATTACAGGCTGAATACAGTCAGTAAGTCTTTTATGGGGAAGTGTATACTTTTTTATAATAAATTGTCAGAATCGGTCCTTGATATGCCAGACAGAAAATTCAAAGCTTATGTAAAGAAAGTACTTTGTGAGAAGGCTTATTATAGGACCGATGACTATCTTAAAGACAAAAAGGTCTGGCTTGAGCTTGGCGCGGGTCCCTCTTAAAGGTTTGTATACTTAGACATGTCATAATTTAGGTACATTGGTACATACTAAATTTACAAATTGATATTATTTTAAATTTCGTAATTCTTATAATTCAATTTAATTATGACATAATAAACAATGTAATCTCTGTCCATCTATATAACTAATTTTAAGTTTTTAGTTTGTTAGTTGACGTCTTTGGAGAAAACGTGCAGTGCAGTTTGTTGCCGCTTCTTCTGCACTTGCGCCTAGGAAGCGGCGTAAACTTAGCTTTAAGTAACGATTTGACGTCAACATTTGTGCAAAACAAAACAAAGTGACTATTATTAAGAGATATTATAAATATCCTATGATAATAAAGATATTTTGAATTTGAATGAATTTTGTATAAAACGTTACCATATGATATAACATAGTAATATGTCCAAAGTGACTTTTTCTATCGATAGGTACATTAGCCGAGTGATTGATGTGTGTGTGTGTGTACACAATGCTTATAAGAAGGGACATAGCAGAAATGTACGAAGAATGTGTCAAACAAACATGATTTATTTGTGTAGTGTTGTTGAGTAAGGATATTTTAGTTTGCTTTTCCATTGTCTTTTTAAAAGGTCTACTGGTCCCAGTCGCCGGAAGAAAAATATTAAAAATATTGGTTCCCCGGGGTCCGAGTTAAGTGCGCGTACTACCCTAAAGTCAGAGTTAACTTCACTAACTAACAGAGTCAGAGAAAACTCAGAGTTGTTCAGTTGGCAATTGAGAGAGCAATGTTAGGAATAACATTGCTCGATCACATACGAAACGAGGTGATTCGAAGGAGGACCAAAGTCAGGGACGTTGTTGATACTATAAAAAGACAGAAATGGAAGTGGGCAGGACACATAGCGAGAATGGACGCAGATCGATGGACCAGAAGGGTAATGGAGTGGCGACCATGGGCCAATAAGCGAGGTAGAGGACACCCAGCAATGCGTTGGGTAGACGATATTAAGCGTCACGCAGGCCGCAAATGGATGCAGGTGGCAAGGGAGAGACAGAAGTGGAATGATATGGAGGAGGCCTATGTCCTGAAAAGGATAACATAGAGGCTGCTATGGATGGATGGATGGACTAACCTAAAGTAACTAATTTAAAATTTTCTGTTTTTCCTAAAGGCTGACTGGTAGAGAATGCATTAGCATTAAGTCCACCTTTTGTACCATTGTGGTCAATAAAGATTTAATATATAAATAAAGTTCTTAGAGCTATCTTCAGTATAATCATTACGAAATACTCACTTTGAAATAAAACCACAGCAAAACTCAGGACTAACTCTAGTTATATGTTTCAAAGACATGATTGCTTAAAATGTTCAAAATTTGCCTCCAAAGCACCTCCGAATTATAATAAAACGGCTTGTATTCAATAAACACAATATTGCCTTTGTAACTTTGGATTATAATTGTATTCAACATAAGGCAGTCATCATATTATATATGTTTTTTCATAGGGATTTTTAGGCATTCAAGATGCAGTACTAAAGTACTCAAATTAAATAATGGAAAAAGAAATGGTGAAAAAATACCACTTGAGCAGGACTTGAACCCGCGACTTTAGTCTATGTTCAGTATCATGCACTGAAACCACCCTTAAAATAGTTTTAGTATATTTTGTTAGACGCTATACATATAAACACGTTGCAAATTACATACAAGCTTGAAAAATAGATCAAAGACTATTCCTGCCTGAAGGTCCAGATGTTTCGTTTAGATGTCAGAATTCCAGACAGCCATTACCATATTTTTCTTTTCATGTATGACGACCCCTAAACGTATGTATTGAAAAGTTTAATACAGGATCTAAAAAAATATGCTGACTGTATTTAAAGACTGAATTCAGTCCATGATACTGAACAACTTTCCCCAAGGAACATACCTATATATCGAAATATGAAGAAAAAAATTATCCACCCATACTATCTGTTAGTTGACTGGTAGAAAAGGGTGGCCGCCGTATTGAAACAAAAAAGAAATTAAATAAATACCAATCAGCTACGTATATTTTGTTTTGTTCTCTTCGGCTCATAACGAACCCATAAAAATATTGTACTCCGTTAAATTCTACATGATAGATTTAATTGATGCAAAGATTAAATTTCGCAATGCGAAAAATATATTAAAATATTAAATATCGCGGTAAATTTTTATTATAAAAATTTGTGATTTCGATAATATTGTTATTTGAACATATCGCTCGAAATGGTTTTTGGTTTAATTAACCATGTTTAGGTTACATAGCTGAATTCGCATAGTTACTCGCAAGTACTGATTTTATTTTAGACAATACAAGAAATTTCTTGACGATTGATCTCCGTCGTCACGTCGGTGACAAGAAGGCTGGCTGCATTTTCGCATAACGGATCAATATATTCTTTGTTAAACAAAATAAAAAAACCTCAAAAACCAGAAACGCGTGAACCAGCCTCATTGACCTCCTGTGATCTTTTCACCCCGCATAGTTCGCTCTCTTGCTTCTGCTAGAGGTAAATTTGTGTGCGTGGAAGCGGGAGTTTTTTTTTTATTATTAAATCAGGCGCCGTCTTAACAACATACAGATACACTATCACGTATTTATCCCAAACGAGGCAGACAGAGCCTAGGGCGGTAAGGCCTATGCCACTTTTAGCGCATGATGGTGGGCATGAAGACGGAAAAGGGAAATCATAAAAGTGAAGGGTTGCTAACCGCATCGCCTATTGATATGATTCAGATTCTCGCCCATTCCCTCGTTCGGTTCTTACGATTTGCGCGGGAAGAGAAGAAGCTGTTTTTTATTTTCTCCCAGACCAGCAAGGAACATTACTCCTTTTTAGAATTCGGTTAAAATTGAGACAATGAGACGCATTTTCTCGTTCTTAGAGGAAATTTATCATTATCGTTATCTTTTGGTAATGGTAAATTTCCATAACAGCAGATAAGTTATCCGTTTTCATTACCCAAAATCTGCCCTCAAAAATTAACCATTAAAGCTCAAGTGTCATAATGAAATTAATTAATGTCGTATGAGAAAAATATATATGGCACAGGAAGTCAAGGGCGCAGGATGGAGACCGCAAGTTAATGAGGTATATTTTATAAAAGGCCGCCACGGATATATGGAATCACTGGATATGCACTCCCATTTTCTTTTCTTTGGAGCCTACGATCAAGGATACAACTAGATATGGAGTCGGCGCAAAAAGTACGGCTCGCCAAATAAGAGCGCGTGAAGGGCACACTCCCAGCGGTGAGCTCTTATTTTATATTTGAACAAACGTTAGCGCTTCGATTCTTTGAACAAAATTCGCATGAAGTGGCAACGTCGTCATCGTAGGCGGGCAGCCCTAGCGCGTGTTTAGTTCTTTAATTTCAAGAAAGGGCCGAGTTGCAATACTGTTAGATATCATTACCGTGCCTACTACGCCACCACCAAAGAATAAACACTACGCGAAAAGAAACGACACTTAAGCATGTGTGCACGTAAAATCACTTGCGGCTATGTGTGGGTGTCTGGATGTGCGCGGAGGCCTTGAGAGGCGCGCGGGGCGTGAAGTTCACCATCGCCGACTGCATTGGCTGAGGGCTGGTACCTAGTCCACGTCTCTCTCACGCACCACACGATATTCCATTTTGGTTCGGTATCAACCCTAGCGTTACGCGCTTCGGCTCAAGGTCACCGGCGTTCGAACTCTCACGTACAGGGAGTGTCGCCGCTGTGTCACCAACTCACCACCATATGAATAATAATGTTATAGTGTGTGTGTTATTGGGCTTACGATTCCCAGAAGGTCGCCAATGACATGATTACTTTACACATAAGTGTTTTTTAATTACTAAAGTTCATTAATTTAAATTAAACTGTTCCTTTCAGGTACAAAGCTCTGTTGAACACAATTTCGCCCAATGTGCCGCAGTGGGATCGTAACTTTTTTAATTTGATACATATTTTGCCTTTATGAGTCTCGCTCCGGATTACCAGTCATAATTAATCTTTGGAAACTCCAATTGTTGATTGCATTAATTTGTAATTCGTAGTTGGTACTCGTAATTAATTATTTTTAAATCATATTTTTTTTTAAATAGTAAGATCGAATAAAGTGTTGTGTTATTGTGCTTAAACTGTTAAATAGTCCATAAAAACATTGCACAAGTGTTGGTGTAAGATCTGAGTGCCAAAATACAAAGATATCAACGAACCAATATACGGCTACGCTCACTTCACAAAGACACGGACATAACAAGAAATCAGGGAGTACTTAATTCGTTTTAAAACATCGAAAATTGTTATTTAACTGGAAATTGAGAATATACATATTCAACTATTTAACAGGAAAAGATATCAATCATCAAAAGATTACAATTTTTAACATATTCGAAGCATGAGTCATACATAGCACTCATAACAGTCAATCCTAACAGCATAATTTTGAAAAGTAGGTACCTACTTACTGATTGATTGACATAAATTATAATTTGTAACAACACAACGTCACGTCAAAATACGAATTTTCACTTGTCAATGTCATATTGGCAGATTCTGATAGATAATCAAGTTATTTTTAACTGTGGATATTTTGAATGGGTGCTGCCATCTGTTGTGGTCAATATAAACCATTATTACCTCCATGACAGACGAGCAAACGTTGTAACTAATCAAAGTTTTCATCGACCCCAGTAAGAAGCTATTGGTCTAGAGGCGAGTTCAAATCCTACTAAAGGTATAATAATTTAATTTCGATTTTTTACCGATAAATACTAACAAAATGAACTTCTTTCGTCGTGCGAGTTCAAAATCCGATTCGGAGAGCCAAACTGACGAAATGTTAGCAACAAATTTAAATATAGACGAAGTTTCAATGAGTTCTGGAACATCAGTTGATGATACGGAACAAATACAAAAATTAAAGGAACGTCTTGAAGTAGTACAATCGCAATTGGACACTGCACACAAAGAAATAAATAATCTGATTATAGAAAATAAAAAGTTAAAATGTACAAATGAGGAGTTAAGTAAACATAATACTGATTTACAAAGTAAGTATGAATCGCAAATAGCCAATTCATGTCCTCCTAAAACACGTACACGTAAACAAACGGCTAAGAAAACAGCTGATACTATCCAAGAAAGCAGCACACAAAAAGAAACGCCTAAAAAGACAAAAGGCAAACAGAGAAAATCAGTAAAAACTTTACACATTGATAATACACAGGACAATACACACTCACATAGTCAAGCAAGAGAACCAGAAACACTAACTATCAACAGCATTCGGAACGATATGCCCCCAAACAGTCAAATAGGTGAGACAAACGTACGAAAATCATGCCTACCTAGAATATGCATACTCAGCACTAATAAACAAAATAGCATTACCTCTATTGCAACAGATACCTTTAGAAACTATAATGTTTGTCACTACCTTACTCCAAATACCAATATCGATGTGTTAATATCAGGTGTAGAATCAAAACTGATAAACTTTACTAAGAATGATTATTGTATTATAATGATTGGAGAAGAAGATTTTAAAACTACGAAAAACTATTTTAGTTTTATTTATTATATACGGGAAACATTAGAAAACCTCAAACACACTAATGTCATTATCTGTCTTCCTACTTATAAGTATAGTGACTTAAAAAACATGTTCAACTGGAGAGTCGAAAACTTTAATAACCTTTTATACCTGGATATAATGACACATGGTTATGCTTATTTATTAGACTCAAACAAAAAAATTAACTATGATCTCCTCACATTTGATAAATACTCAGGTCGCATAAAGGACTATGGCATGCGAATAATATATAACTCAATGTATGAACTTATAGAGGACATCCAATATAATAATAAACATAAAGAAAACTCACCTGATAATGAATCAATGTTTTTTCGAAACTAAATGTTTACACATAATTCACCAAAACATTGCAGGATTGTTAGATAAATCAGACACATTTCTAGTACATTTACAAGAGCTTGCTGATCGAAATATAAATATTGATATCTTGTGTATAACGGAACATTTCATGATGACAGGATATGAACAATTTCTAAACTTACCTAATTTTACATTAGCGGCTTGTTTTGGTAGGCCTGATATGAAAAGAGGAGGAGCATGTATCCTTGTAAATAAGCAATACAGATGGAGAGAATTGGAAGACATAAAAAAATTCTCCGTTTTCAATATTTTTGAATGTTGTGCTGTAGAATTAATTGATTATAAAATTCTTATTATTTGTGTGTATAGAGTTCCAAAAAAGGCAAATCTTAATACATTTTTTTATAAATTAGAACAAGTTTTGAAATATATTCCAAAATATAAATTTAACAATGTAGTAATTGCTGGTGACTTTAACATTGACATATTTATAGATAGTAATGATAAAATTGAATTTGAAGGCCTATTGTCAAATTATAATTTCAAATTAGCTGTAAGAGAAGTTACCAGACCTGCTAGTAATACTTGTCTTGATAATTTTGCTCACAATTTCAAAAACAAATGTGCGACGGAAGTGGTAGAATTCGGATTATCAGATCATTCTTTGATATTGATTAAATTGCTAGTTAAAAAAACAGTAAAAATAAAATCATGGCGTAAAACAGTGCGAGATTACAGCGCAGAAAATATAATAAAGTTTAAAAATTGTATAAAAAACCTAAGTTTCACAGAAATATATGATACGGAAGACCCGAACATTGCATATAGAAGTTTTATAGACACTTTTAAAATGTTTTATGATCTGTGCTTCCCACTAAAACAAATCACTATACATACTAATCGTAAAGTAAAATGGATATCTAAAGGATTAAAAAAATGCAGTCAAAAGAAAAGAAACCTTTTATGGAATTTTAGATTAAGACCCACTAAAGTTAATAAAATAAACTATAAATGCTATGCAAAGTTATTCAAAAGAATCATTAAATTAACAAAACTGAGTCAAAATAATTACAAAATAAGCACATCTAAAAATAAATCAAAAACGGCATGGCAAATAATCAATGATTCGAAATTTAGCTTACCAAATGAACCAGTAACGCGACTGAAGATTGATGATAAGCTTATTTCAGACCCCGATGAAATAGCAAATGCTTTTAATAACTATTTCATTGATAAAATTAAACCTGTAAAGAGTTGTGGGTCTAATGTTAAGTCGGGTATTAGACATCCATTAAATTCTATGTTCATGGCGCCAAGCTCACCACAAGATATCTATGAAATTATTAAAAATACAAACAGTGTTGGTTATGATGGTATTAAAACGAAAATAATTAAAGCTGTGAATGAACATATTAGTCATCATCTAAGTCATATTATTAATCTAAGCATTCAAACGGGAATTTTTCCTGAAGATTTAAAATTGACTATAGTTAAACCTTTATTTAAAAAAACAGACAGGGAACGTATGGAATATTTTAGACCTATTGCCCTAAATTCAATATTTTCAAAGATTTTTGAAAAGTACTATTCTAACGAATTAAACTCGTACTTTGAAGAAAAACAAATATTTTGTCAAGAACAAAAAGGGTTCCGGCGAAATAAGACAATTAATATGGCAATTTTTGACTTTTTGACGAATGTTATTACTGAAATTGACAAAAGAAATCCCGTTTGTTCTATCAATTGCGATATGACACAAGCTTTTGATTATATGCATCATAAAATATTATTAGATAAACTTGAAGCATACGGAATTAGAGGAAATGTCTTACAATTAATTAAGTCCTATTTATCGGATCGTCGTCAAGTAACAGAAGTATCCAAATTTGATTTTAAATCTAAATAAGAAAAACATTACACATCAAATGAACGACGTGTATCATATGGAGTTCCACAGGGTAGTGTTCTTGGGCCTCTCCTTTCCATTATCTATATAAACGATCTTCCTAATAACATTAAACATAACGTAACATTATTTGCTGATGATAGTACAGTAACAATTAAATGCATGGACAAAGAAACATATAAATTTGACGTTAATTCAACATTAACCTCAATAATTACATGGCTTGACAATAATAATTTAAAAATAAATCTTGATAAAACCAATATAATGCATTTTAGTCAAAGACCGAAAAAGACGGACAATTTTAATTTAGAGTATCAGGGCAACATTGTAAGTAATGTTCCTCCTACTAGATTTCTTGGATTAATAATAGATTCTAAGTTAAAATGGAAAGAACAAATTGAAAGTCTTTGTAAAAGAATTACTAGTTCATCGTATGCACTGTACAGACTATCAAATGAATTAAATACCGAGGTACTAATAACGGCATACTATGGTCTAGTCGAATCAGTACTTAGATACGGTATAATTTTTTGGGGAAATTCGACCAATAAAGATTTAGCATTCAAAATGCAAAAGCGCTGTATTCGAGCAATGTTTGGACTACAAAGTACAGATAGTTGTGTGCAACTATTTAAAAAACATAATATTCTAACACTCCCGTCACTATATATACTGGAAGTAGCAATATTTGTGAAAACTAATTCTCATTTGTTTCCTAGTTTATCCGATGTCGTAATAAGAAACCGACGTAAGATATATTGTGATAACTTGTGTCTGCATTCATCTAAAACTGCTTTATTGCATGACAGCGTAGTATGTATGGCACCGAAGATATATAATAAAATACCAAAAGAATATAAAGATTTAAATTTAACTTTGTTTAAGAAAAAATTTAAGCTCTTTTTGACAGGTAAGTGTTATTATATATAATAGGAGAAAATAGATAAATATGTATGTAAAAATTTTGCTATACCCGAAAGGGTTAATAAGAAGGACTATATTTTTAATTATAAGACAACACTGTACTCTTATTAAGCAAATAAAGAATTTGATTTGATTTGATTTGATTTTGATTTGTAATTGTAATTCTTCCATGCTGGTCTGGGAAAAAAAGAAATAACTTAGAATGTACCAGCTGCTTCTCTTCCCGCGCAGATCGTAGAAGCCGATCGAGGGAATGGGAAAAAATGCGAACCATATCAATAGGCGATGCGGCTATTTTGATTCTCGTCACTATTTTGATTCATTTTTCCATCTTCTCGCCCACCAATCACGCTAAAAGTAGCCTTTGGGTCTGCTTAGGGCAAGGCTCTGTCTGCCTCGTTTGGGACAAAGACGTGATAGTATATCTGTATTAATTTGTTATTACCTACTTGTAAATAATGAAAGAATTTCTGACTGCCTCCGTGCTTCGTCAAGGCTTTGTGATCCGGAGGTCATGTGTTTAAATCCAGGAAGCATACTTTGTGAAATGTTATAAATAAATAATAATAAATATATTAGGACAAATCACACCGATTAAGCTAGCCCCAAAGTAAGTTTTTTTTTATACTTGTGTTATGGGATACTAACTCAACGATACTATATTTTATGATAAATACATATATAGATAAACACCCAAGACCCGGGACAATTTGAAAAAGGCCATTTTACAACTAGCCCTGGCTGGGTATCGAACCCAGCACCTCCGGATTAGCGGTCTAGCTTGTTGACCATTACGCCACGGAGGTCGTCAAAAAGTTGTTTCTAGTCTGGTTAGGATAACCTGATTATCCTAAAAGAACGATGATTCCGTACTTCGGAAGGCACGAAAAGCTATGGGTCTCGAGCGCCATCTAGCGTTTGTTTAACCCTATCCTAGAATTGGTTCTGGTCTACACTTTGGGTTGCAGAGGTCAGACGGCAGTCTTTCTGTGTTAAAACCAGTAATCTTGTCAAATCATCTAGGTTAGGTAGCGGCACAGGTAGCGGGTCCAATCTTGCAAGTTAATTTTGAGTCATCGCCCGGTTTCCGATTGTAATGAAACTTTGTATGCTAATGTAAATCAGATGACAATGCAATGATATTATAACAAGAAGCTGATTTGATGATAGAGCCGGAAGGTGGCTATAGGAACCCTGTAATAAAACGACGCAACCCCATTGAGTTTGGGGTTATTACATTTGTCTTAATGAATTCTTAGATCACACTAGTGGTACGACACTTCGTAGATTCAGAGTATCATATATACCTACTACTACTACAAACGAAACAATTTATCTGTACACACGTCGATGTGTGAGTTTTATACTTAGGGTCGCACCGCAGAATTAATTTAATACTTACCTACTAACGAGTCCGACATATTTACGATTATATCTTTCCATGCCAGGAGAGCGCAATAAGGCGCACAAAGTGCGAGGGAGAGGTGCAGGGACGCCAATTTGCGGGAGAGACTGTGAGATTCCATTCTGTTTGTACTCTTATGTATTCTGTGGCCACACATTAAAAGCTTGTACAAAAAAAAAGTTTTATAGGGATCCGTACAAAAATGAAAAAAAACGGAACCCTTATAGGATCACTCGTGCGTCTGTCTGTCCGTCCATCTGTCACAGCCAATTTGCTCCGAATCAGGTGAAATTTTGTAGAATGTTGTAATCCTATGACCCAATATGTGCAAAGTAAATATTTTTTTTTTTTAAATGACGGTAATTCTCGAGGGACAAATTAGGAAATTAAAAAAAAAAGTTTTGCAAACCTTACTGTGTCATATATCAAATAAAAGGGCTCGTTATGAGGATCTCAGATATATATTTTTTATTATTGTAAAATGAATAGTGTTGATTTTATTCATGGAAGAAGACAAAAATTCAAATATCAATGTATCTCCTTCTGCCATAAATTGGTTTAGTTCCTATCTGCATGGACGCTCTCAGCGTGTCTGCCTTGATGAAACTCACTCAGACTGGTGTGAGCTGGGTGCTGGTGTACCTCAAGGAGGTTGTCTTTCCCCTTTACTGTTTTCTGTTTTTATAAATAGTTACCGTCACTAAAGTTCTATCCTGTAAATTCCACTTATACGCGGATGATCTGCAGCTGTATCGCCACTTCCCGGTGGATTATGCTGAATCAGCCATTGCAGCGTTGAATGATGACCTTTGTCGTGTTTCGGAATGGGCTTCGTGTTATGGTCTCAAGGTAAATCTCATTAAGTCCCAGGCTATGGTGATAAGCACTAGTGCTTTGCGTAACCGGATTGACGGACTTTCGCCTATGATATTTGAGGGTTCTGTGATTGTCTTAACTGACACTGCCAAGAACTTGGGAATTGTAATGGACTCTAACCTCAAATATGGACAGCTCACATTAACGAAGTCAGTCGTAAGATCCACTTTTCTTTCCACACCCTTAGATGCCTCCAATACTTCTTGCCCTTCGAGACTAGGATTGCTCTGGCCCAATCCCTTATTCAACCAATCTTGGATTACGCGGATGCATGCTACTTGGATGCAACAGAAGACCTTTTAGATAAACTAGAGAGTTAACAAAACCTGTGCTTCCGTTTCATCTTTGGATTGTGGAAGTTCGACCATGTTTTCAGGTACCGTGTTCAGCTAAAATGGTTACCTATACGGCTCCGTAGAAACAGTCGCATTCTTTGTCTCCTTTACAACGTCCTACACTATCCTTCTTTCCCCTCCTATCTACGTGAGCGCTTTTCCTTTTCATATTCTCCAAATTCTCTTTGCAGATCCCACCTAAAAACTGTCCTTAGGTACCCTTCACTCAGCACCACTACCTTTTCCTACTCCTTCTCGGTACATGCGGTCAGACTATGGAACTCATTACCACCTTCTATACGCGAATCTAAATCGATCTATGTGTTTAAAAGACGAATAAAAGATTATTGAGATGATTTCATGATCTACCCGATACACAAAGGTGGTAACAGACACAGTGTCAACAACTATAGACCGATATCCATACTTCCAGCGATCTCAAAGCTCCTGGAACGTTTAATAAATAAAAGATTAAAATATTTGGAAGACAACGGTCTGTTGGCTAATGCACATTTTGGTTTCAGACCCAAAAAATGTACTGAAGATGCTGTGCAGGAGCTAACAGATTATGTTGTAATAAATTTGGACAAACGGAAGAAAACTATTGCTATATTTCTAGACTTAGCTAAAGCATTTGACACTGTGTCTGTCCCTATGTTGTTGAAAAAACTGGAACACCTGGGTATTCGCGACCTACAATTGAAGCTTTTCGAGAGTTTCTTGACAGATCGCAAGCAGTGTGTCAAAATTAAAAATCACATCAGCGATGAAGTTTCCGTAGAGTTTGGGGTCCCACAAAGAAGTGTGCTGGGGCCCACACTATTCTTAGCGTATATTAATGATCTCTGTGACATGAAATTACCACAGGCTAAAATCATAACATATGCTGACGACACCGTTTTACTGTTTAGTGGTGACTCGTGGGATGAAGTTTACAGACGTGCTCAAAATGGTTTTAATAAAGTGACACAATGGCTAGACAATAATATATTGACACTTAATGTAGATAAAACTAAATATATTACTTTTTATCTTAGAGAACCGACAATAGACTCTCATAATAAATTGATTCACCATACTTGTTCTAACAAGCATAATAATAATTACTGTTTATGCGAACAAATACAGAAAACCAATTCTATTAAATATTTAGGTGTAATCATTGATAGTAATATGAATTTTAGAGAAAATATTGAGTTGTTAACAATGAGAGTACGAAAACTAATTGTGATATTTGAACGACTAAGGATAGTGGCAGAAAAAGCCATAATAAAATCAGTATATTATAGTCTGGCCCAGTCTCTGTTGAGTTACTGCATCACCTCCTGGGGTGGGATGCACAAATCGAATCTTCTAATGTTAGAACTAGCACAAAGAGCCATACTCAAAGTAGCGTATTCTCTTCCATTTGACCATTCTGCCTTTGATTTGTATAAAAAAGTGGGAGTTTTAACGGTGAAGCAGCTTTTCATACTTTCCACAGTCCTCAAACAACATTCTATTATAACTTATGACCCTAACTTAATGTTCAAAAAACGCAGGATAGATCTTGTATGTAACAGTGCAAAGTTTAATACGTCATTCTCAAACCACTTCTTTTGTTTCTTGGGTTGTTACCTATACAAAAGAATAATCAGAGTCGCAGCGATCTACTCATTGACGAAAACCACATTAAAGTCGGTCGTCAGTGACTGGCTTAAAAAACAAACTTATGACAGCAAAGAAGCCCTTCTAGTTGTAGTCAAGTAAAACTGGCACTAGGTATCGTCTAAATTCTAAAAGTTTATAAAATTCAATTTTTTGGTATAGTCTGCAGAATAAAATATAATAAATAAATTAATAAAAATTGACCATTGCCCCCCTGATCTCCGAAACTACTAAGCCTAAAACTTTTGAAAAAAAATACAAAATATAGTTCATTGCTTGTAGATTACAGGAAAACCTATAAGAATTCAATCAATTGTACGGAACCCTCTCTACGCGAGTTTAACTCGCACTTTGCCGGGTTAATTTTTATTATTATTACCTAGTATATATTTTAGTAAAGAGATGTAGTAGTATGTAGCAGATATAGAGTGTAGGCTAAATCCTCTGACTGCTTTGGCTAATATATGGCTCTGGTAGTACAGAGGGTCGTGGTCCTGCAGTGGAGACTAAAAAGGACCTGATGATGATGATACTGTATAATATAGATATTTAAATATAGACATTAATAACATAACTCCGCCCACTCATTCAAAAGGTAATTAACCAAAGCAGCCCCCGACCAACTCGTAATATAATAAACAAAGAAATGGCCAACTTTTTCTGTAATTCGCCCTTGAACAATCAGAGTTACGCCAAAAGTTGTAATTAGATTACGCGGTATATACGGCGGGTATTCCCTTTGGGGCCACTTTAAGCTAGAAGGGTACTGACATAGTTTACAAGGCTATTTTTTATTAAGTTTAAATATTTTACGTGGTGATTCACTCCATCAATTTCAACAAATTTTCCCAAGATCACAACACATCATCAATATCACATCAACTTGAACAACTTATTTCAAAATAAATATTATAAAGCGGAAGAGTTTGTTTGTTTGTTTGTTTGTTTGTTTAAACGCGCTAATCTCAGGAACTAATGGTCCGATTTGAAAAATTCTTTTTTTGTTGGGTAGTCCATTTATAGAGGAAGGCTTTAGGCTATAAAACATTCCGACAACCACGCGAACGAAGTCGGGGCGGGCACAGCTAGTTTCAAAATAAGAACAATGCTCGTGAGTCATGATTACTTTGTTTTTTATGGGAAGTTAATTTTTTTTCGTATTTCTATTTTATTGGGAAAAGTTGTTCAAAATGATAGAGATAATCACTCACAATATGTATAAATGACTGCACAATAAAGAATTTAATCTCTTCGGGGTACGGCCCGGGCACGAGTGTGTAACAATAAACAATAATCGTGCCGCCGGTACATAACACAAAGTTGGTACAACCACCAACCTGACATAAATAAATATCAATCTCCGTTAATTCGACTTTGCTTTTTTCTTCATTCAACAATGCAACTATAACGCGTTATCTACAATAACTCGAAGCCAAATTTTGTCCCAATGACGTGATCACGTGACCTACATGTGTAAATAAAATGAACATACACGGGTAAATAAAATAAATAAAGAAAAAAAAACAGATAATTAAAATCCATATACACAGTACTAAAAAAAAGAATACCGTGTTTTATTAAACCATGGCAGGTACAGATGGAACACATCACCCACACCAGCTGTAAACGACGCGACGCCTAGGCGCCTGCTCATCAATTAGCCAACTATTACTTGGGTTATTCTTCGCAAGGTGGGAAAGTTAGCCGACTTGAACTTCTATAAGTAAGTTCAAGTTGTATGGGTATCTGCTTGATGTTAATTCCGGAGGTATGGTCAAGTTACATAATATAACTCGGAATATAAAAAGAAATATTCTTCCACGCTGGTCTGGGAGAAAAGAAAAAACATAGCCATCTGTTGCTGCTTCTTCTGCACTTGCGCCTAGGAAGTGGCATAAACATTTGACGTCAACATTTGTGCAAAACAAAACAAAGTGACTATTATTAAGAGATATTATAAATATCCTATGATAATAAAGATATTTTGAATTGAATTGAATTGAAATGATAGACTGTACCGTACCAGCTGCTTCTTGTGATGTATGGGGGTTAGTACATATATAATAAACGGTGGTGGGTAATTGTAAGTCGCTGTGTGTTATCGATGTGTCAGTCTGGAATAAACGATTATTACGTACAGCCGCATTTCCATTATATCCAAAGTTTATAGGATCCTGCAGGAGTATAAGCTACGACAGTTCATTGGCGAACGAGGATTGTTCGGATTAAGAGAATTAAAATCGCGTGCGGCGCAAACATAAACAAATATGTCGATCAGCAAAGTGCGGGAGTTCGACGTGAAGGCCGGGGCGTGGTGTTTATACGTAGACAGACTCGAAATGTATTTTAAGGTGAACGAAGTGAAAAATGAGCTCAAAGTGCCGACCCTGATAGCGGTGATGGGAGATGAGGCATATGAACTTTTATCAAATCTGGCAAATCCGAGGAAGCCGTCAGATATCACGTACGAGGATGCTGTCGCATTATTGTGTAATCATGTTCAGCCAGCCCCATCGGCCCTCGCGGAAAGGTCCAGGTTCAGGCAACGGAGGCAAGGCTTCCCGCGCAGATCGTAAAAGCTGATCGAGGGAATGGGCAAGAATCTGAATCATATCAATAGGCGATGCGGTTAGCAACCCATCACTATTTTGATTACCTTTTTCCACCTTCATGCCCACCATCACGCTAAAAGTGGCCTGGGCCTTGCCGCCCTAGGCTCTGTCTGCCCCGTTAGGGATAAAGACGTGATAGTGTATCAGTATAAAAAGGTATTGGTGTTGAAACCATCACTGTAAACCTTAGGAACTTCAGTTTCTCTGTATTGTGTGCGGCGTAATGTGCTAAGGTGAATATAGAAGCAAATGACCTTGAAGTGTGAAATAAATTGTTAACTAGTTAATATGGTGATAATTTCCATATTGCTAATCGAGAGGCACTAGATAGCCATTAAAATTATTTTATGAACTGCCGTTGAAACTATTATTGGTGATCCGTTTAGCTTTAAAACTTGCCGTGGCCACTTTTGGCGGAGGCAAGTTTTAAAGCTAGACGGACTAATGTAAATACTTTCAACGGTGGTTCATAAAATAATGTAAAGGGCTATCTAGTGCCTGACGATTAGCAATATGGAAATTATGTCCATATTTACGAGTTAACAATTTATTTTAAATGAGGGCTCCACTTCA
This sequence comes from Acrobasis repandana, assembly GCA_963576875.1. Taxonomy (NCBI): domain Eukaryota; kingdom Metazoa; phylum Arthropoda; class Insecta; order Lepidoptera; family Pyralidae; genus Acrobasis; species Acrobasis repandana. The sequence continues at coordinate 11,928,073 of OY756238.1, forward strand.
AGGCCATTTGCTTCTATATTCACCTTAAAACATATTAGGCCGCAAGACCTAATTTTAGCGTGATGGTGGGCGAGAAGGTGTAAAAAGCCACATCGCCTATGAAAATGGTTCGTATTTCGCACCAAAAAACCGTAAGAGGTAGGTTACACGATCATGGCATCAGTCAAGTCCATCAGTCTTGATTGACGTGACTGATGCCAGAATGATGGATGATTTTCACTGTTACACGGTCAATCCAGAATGACAGCAGATTGATAAAAAGTACGTGTACAGCAAAGAGCTATAATGAACCTTATGTACATTGGTGTACAGTGTGTACTAAAGTACGGTGACTGACACGAGAATGATACGAGTGGGTTACGCGATCAGTTTCCCATTAGTATTTCATCATTCAAAACAATTTTAATTTTCATCAGTCCGAACCATCAGTCTGTCATTCTGCGGGTTACATGATCATTCTGACCAGACTGATGGACTACAATGATGCCAGAATGAGCGTGTATCCTTGCTTTAAGGGAGAGCGAGACGTCGAAATTATATTAAAGCTATTTTCTTACAATAATAATATATACATTTAATTAAAAAAGAAAACTATACTTCTTTAGTATGTATCTTGATACATAGATTCCTACAAAAAAATCCATAGTGTTCCCCATACATTTTATTAGAGTTCTATTCGTTGAAAAAAAAATTGAGGTAGGTATATTCGTGTTTTTTTTTTCTGTCGAATCAAATTAATAGCATCATGTTTTGAGAACACTACTTCCGTAGCATATATCCTGAAGAATATCATATATTATTTAATTTTTTTTTAATGTAGTGGAACTTATAGTTTTACGCAAAATAAAACTCTCGTTTAGATAATGTAATCCCCTTAACTTAAAACCAACTTGCTAGGTAGGTATTTCCATTTCAGACCGATAAATTTGTGAAACAATACAATTTCGGTCATTTATAGCAAAACTTAGGTTCCAGAATACAATACAGTAAGCAATACAACAAGCGTAACAGTACCGTTCCAAAATAACCCTTATTTCAAACGAATAAGGTATATGATAACGACAAAGTATGTGCGACTGTACAAGTGTGAATTCATCTATTATACGGTGACCATGCATCTGGTAACTCAAAGATTATTGACGTCCCAAGGTCTTTTTGAATGAAATGTAAATGTAATCTGAAATGTGGTGTCCATCATTATCATCAGGTCTTTTTAAGTCTCCACTGCAGGAGCACGACCCTCTCTGAACTACCAGAGCCATACTTGGCCAGAGCAGTTAAACGATTTGGCCTACACTTTCCATGCTGCCCAGACAAGTTGGAGAGGTCTCATTCATGTTTTTAAGCTTTGTTTAGCTTGTATTTCCTAAGTCACCTTCTACGACATCCACAAGTTGACTTGGAGTGATCCTATTCTACTCTGTCAGAACCACACGACATTGTGGGGTCCAATCATTAACTAGGGAGGTATGTGAAAAATGTGACTGAGACACTTCGTCTTTAACGATTCATTTCGAGAGAATAACTACTAACAAATATACCGTAAACAAATTTACATTGTTTTTGTTCGGATAGTGAAGAATTTTCAATGTTTATTTCTTTTAGAAATTAAACAAAATCAAGTTGTTTTAACGAAACAACAAAGTACTGGCAGAGACATTTTTATCTGTCATTATTCTTCCCTATATGTTGTTTTGTTTTGTTGCAATAACTTATGTTTGTTTGTTTGTTTGTAATGTATGTATGTATTACTTTTTAATCTTATTTTTACAGTGTATCCCAGCTTGTGATTCTGTAACTTTTTGCTGTTATAAGTAGGATTCCAGACTAGTCCAGCTCTTATATTTGTGTATTTTATTTGTTTTCTTATTTATAATCTGTAAAGTGTGCTAATAAAAAATAAATTAAATAAAACTGCATAGCGCTTATCTTTTGTATAGTTTATTGGATATTTGTTTGTTTTTTCCGGTGTTCCCGAACCGTTACGACATTGAAACCTTCAAAAAACGAGTCTATATCTTTCTGAATGGCCGGTAACGCTCTTGTTCCACCCCTGGTGTTGCAGTTGTCCATGGGCAGTGGTGATCACTTACCATTAGGTGACCTGCTTGGTCGTTTGCCGCCCTATAAAATAAAAATAAAAACTTTTAAGCATACTTAACAAAAGCCTAAGGATAAGTTCATATTTAAAAACATCGAAAATGTAGAAATGTCAAAAGACAAGTTCAAGATGAACTACTAATTAATCTATTTGTTTTTGTGTACATATACATATTATGACGCCTATTTGCTAAACACAGGGGTAGGAAGAAACTATGGACCTCCACACTTGCTACAATCCTGACAAAGTTCTTTATAATATATAAAAAGTTAATATTCATAATGGCGATCGTGGCGTAATGGTTAACACGCTTGACCACTAATCTGGAGGTTCTGGCTTCGATCCCTAGCCAGGGCAAGTTGGAAAATGGCCTTTTCCAAAATGTCGTGGGTCTTGGGTGTTTATCTATATATGTATTTATCTTAAAATATAGTATCGTGGAGTTAGTATCCCATAACACAAGTTTAAAAACTTACTTTGGGGCTAGCTTAATCAGTGTGATTTTGTCCCTATATATTTATTTTATCCCCGTTTCGGAACTACACGGGGTATAAGTAATAATATGAACGTTAGAATAGGACCACTCTATCTCTTCTTATGGATGTCCTAAGAGGCGACTAAAAACTAAGCACAAACATCTCGTGCTAAAATTTCATTCCCAAGGAGGGTTAACGTCGGGCCACGGCCGTAAAACTTTTCGCACAAATATATTTCCAAAGAGGCAGTCAGGCGGCTGGTCATAAAACTATAGCCAAATCATTATAAACTGTTCCAGCTATTTCTTTTCCACTCCGTCTGCTTCTTCTTCTTTGGTCTTTGACATCTTTGGGTGACCATTGACATGCATGTTATATTTGAAGAAGAAACAGCGGGAAAGCGCACCACCGGCTCCGAAGCAGCACAGCTGAGGATGTAACCGGGAACGCGCTTAGATGAAAAAGAAAATTAAATAGTAATTTATCCCATTTTAACATCGAGAGTGGTCACAGTTTCCAGCCGGGCACGATGCCAGCAAGCATTCCACACGTCTAGACGCATTCGGTTTCTATAACCATACCGCGTCATTGCTATTACGTGTACACTTGCAGACCTATGTCTAAACCAATTGACTACAAGTGTACTCCACTAGTTTACTATATTACCTACTCGAAACAGGACGTTTATAATTTTACAATATGAACTGTTTATATTATGTATGTACTTTATACAGGGCCGGTAGGCAACATTTTTGGATCAATAAACGTATATACTCGTACGTGATACTGAACTACTTTCCATAATAACAATTATCTAAAAACGAAAAAAAAATTGACATCCCATATAAATCAGCGCTCAGCCAAATGGATTTTGTATGGAAGAATGATTTTTTTTATAGATTATGGCTGTCGTCGGCTTTTTGTTCAGTTTGACGACTGCCATACCACAACGGCAGACGGGACCAACGGCCTTTCGAAGCACGGAGGAGCTCGAGCAATTTTTATGCCACTTTTTTTGTTCACAAATTAAAACTAAACTAAATTAATACAATATGGGAAACTATTTCTTAATTATTAAATTAATCCTTTATTCCCTAACTAAAATCTGTAGGTGTAAAAACAACAGCTAAGTTATTGTTTGCTTAAACTACTTAGATCCTTAATTTGTAATAATTACATGCTAGATGCTTGCGTTAATTAGAACTTAGCCTGGTTATTGTCTACCTGTTGGTTCGGTTATTATGTGCAGGAAACTTTCAGTCACTCTATACTCCATTTGGTTAGGTATTAAAAAAAAGTCTTTTTATAGAAAAACCGTGTGGTTCCCGGCAGAGTAGAATATGTAAGCCTCCTATTTCATATACTTATATATATGTTTGGGATATTCGTGGGCGTTTATTAAAACTATTTCTTCAGAGTTTATGTCCATTATAAATAAAGATTGTACTTATTATATTATTTTACTGTATCAATCTGTGTTCTAGCGATGACCGCGCGTCTTATATTCTATCTGTCAGTCATCTGACAATGACATCTAACCTCTCAAATCTGACATCTAACCTCTCAAATCCCCTTGACAACTAAAGGCTGCGTTTGGTTCTACATAAATGTATTACGTATATTTAAATATTTACAAATAGGACCACTCCAAGTCTTCCCGTTGATGTCGTAGAAGGTGAGGAAACACACGCTGAACAAAGCTTATGAACACCAATGACACCTCTCCAACCCATCTGGCCAGCGTGGAGAGTAAAGGCTAAATCCTCTGGTTGCTCATGCTTAGCATGGGTCTTAAGTACTGAAAGGGTTCTGCAGTGGAGACTAAAAAAGACCTGATGATAATGATATAGAATTGAAGGTATAATCAAGTGCCCTCCGTAGCCCAGTGGTCAAGGCGTTTGCCTTGTGATCTGGAGGTCGTGGGTTCAAATCCCACTGGGAAGCACATTTTGTGAAAAGTTTTGTAGCCGTCAGTCGCAGCAATTTTAATTTTAATGCTACATCCGTTTGGATTACAGCGGTTCGCAATAAACCTCTCGAACAAAATTTATTTAAATACAAGTGAATCGGACTTGGATATCGGACCCCTAGGAAAATATTCAAAAGTTCGTCACTATTACGACCACATAAGGGCGTAGATATACTGCTTACACCGCCTGTACGGCGTCTGTTTCTATTTTCTCGTCAGCCACACTTGTATGGCACTCTTGTGGCAGTCTTGTGACACTCGTGTACAAAAATATAATGTAAGAGAAAAGAAGCAGAACTAATAATTATTTTAAATAAATTTTAAAAATAGTTTGTATTTTATATTATGTACTTTTTATTTCATCATCATCCGAGCGTATTCCCGGTTGCATCCTGAGCGGTAACGCTTCAATGCCCGCTGGTTCTCTATTTTGTCTCATAAAAATTTTATCTATAATTTTAGGTCTTATATTTTTTTTCCCATAATCATCATGTGTCCGAATGATTTCTAGCCCTAACATAATGTCACATAATATCACGTGCCCTAAAGTTAAAATCCCTAAATACAAAATGCCCTAAATTTGTTTGCTGTAAATATTACATTCCATAATATTTAAAATATTTAATTTTGTTTTCCATAATTATCGTGTGTCCGTACAATACAACACTTAGGACATGTGACTTTATAGCATGAAAAATAAGAATATCCAATTATTATAGCACCTGATATTATGATACAAAACTTTTATGACGTAAGATTATTATGTAAAACAAAATTTCGAATATTCGAACATTTTTGCTACTAAAGTTTATAGCAAATATGTTATGGATGATGAAATTCGGACCAAAAAATTTTTGGAAAAGAAATAGTGTACCATGCCCGCTCCTTTTGGGGTCCACGACCTAAACCTATGTAATTTGACCAGGTTAATGGTTTCACAGAGCGACTGCTGTCTGACCTCCCAAAAGATAGACCAGAACCAATTCTAGGATAGGTTTAAATAAACGCTAGATCGCGTTCGGGACCCACAGCTTTACGTTCCTTCCGAAGCACGGAATCATCTTTCTTTTCGGATAATCAGGTGACTCAAACTTGCAATTTCCTAACCAGGCGGGAAACACCTTTACACAAAGTATGCTTCTCAGTGAGATTTGTACCCACGACCCCCGGATTAAAAGGCAAACGCCTTAATCACTGGACCATGGAGGCAATCATATGAACGACATTCAAGCAATTTCTTTCCTCAATGTTCGTTTCTTATTCGGCATACATGATCCGCTTCCTTTGCTATGTTGGTGAGTCTCGTCCGTCTATGGAGTGTTTCTTAGTCTATTCCGGAGAGCTACACCCACCATTGCTCGTTCCATAGCTCTCTCTCTCTCTTTCTCTTCTTCTTCTTCGTCTAAGCGCATTTCCGGTTGCATCCTCAGCTGCGCTGCTTCGGAGCCCGGGTTGCGCTTTCCCACTTTTTCTTCTCCAAATATAATATGCATGTCAATGGTCACCCAAGGATGTCACCCAAGGATGCCAAAGACCTTGTAAAATGGAGAAGAAATAGCTGGAACACTCAATGATTTGGCTATAGTTTTACAACCGGCCGCCTGCCTGACGTCAACCCTCTTTGGGAATGTATTTGTGCGAAAAGTTTACCCTAAACGTTAACCCTCATTGGGAATGCAATTGTAGCACTCTATAGTAGCAATCTCTCTCTTTTTCTCTCTTTAAAATAAATTCATATCAATGTCAATCTCCTGCCTGCGGCATAGCCCGCTTGGTCACGTCCTGAAAATCTTCATTTGACAATCTTACAGGAAACTTACTTTTTTCGGATAAAAATGTTATATGTAAAAATATGTGTGCACGTCACTGGTTAGGTACATTTCTCACCTCTTTAATGTATGTTCGCGACACAAGAGTGCTATGAGGAGTGGCCATTAGAACGTTAGGTATTTGACTTCGTTGCAGCTGTACACTGCGAATGCAGCAGCTGCATTCGCAGCTGTTAATGTTATGCTGTTAGTTTTAAAGTTACATTATAACTGCCCCTGGGGGACATTTAAAATATTATAGTGTCTCTGTATTTACCAGAGGGGTTACGAGAGGAGCTCGGTGGCCCGGTGGGAGTACGAATTGCTAGCGTTGTCATAAGTTAAGCAACCCTAGGCGTGGTCCGTACTTGGATGGGTGACCACAAGTGGTACAAAAATTTCTCGAGCTCCTCCGTGCTCCGGAAGGCACTTAAAAGCCTTTGATCCCGGCTGTCATTGTATGGCAGTCGTCAAGCTATGTCAGATGCCTTTGGGCAGTTTGAAAAATCTGACACCAGTGTTGGCCACTAACATACACGAAAAACAAACAAACCAGAGGGGTAACTACAGAGAATAATATTATTATTTTTTCATTTGTACTAATTATTAACTGGGGCATACTTAATCTTTGACCGTATATTGCAATAAACTATATTTTGTTTTTTTTTTTAATTTTAAATAAATTGCCAAAATCTTGAGATTAATCAGCAATATACTCGTATGGCTACTATTTATGTAGTTAGTAGAAATTTGAATAATTAGCTAGTCAACATACGACTGCTTTTCGGACCCAGCTCACTGTGGTGGTAAGGGAATGGGTAGGCCTTTTGGTTCTGCTCTCAATAAAGATTGTCTATGGTCCGTTTCTTGCGGCGTCACTTGTTTATGGTCAGATATGTCAAGAAGGTTGTTGGATTTATGTTCTCATTAAAAAGTTCTTATGAAATTAAGATTTATTAATTGGACCACCTGCACACTCACCCTCCAAATAGGGTCTAGTGAGCACTAGAGACCCCAACGCATCCCATGGTCCAGCACGATGCTCTAAAGTTTTTATTTTCACCAAGTGAAGTGACGTCAGACGCGAGTATTAGGAGCAGCGACCCGATGAATTCGCTGTCCTCAAAACACTAACCTGAGTTCCGCACTACCCCTGTCATTTTCGACATCACCCAGTTGGTAGATAAGGCCTTAGGCTTTAAGGCCGCTTCCACCGACACGCGGCCGACTGGCGCACCGCCGTAAAATTTCCATAGTTTGTTTTAGGCGGCCGTCGCAGCTACAAACTATAAAAATTTTACGGCGGTCCGCCAGGCGGCCCACGTCGCACGCCGCGCCGCGTGTCCGTGGACACGGCCTAAGTCCGCCATTACACTTGTGTTTGTGTATGAAGCTAAATTAATTAATTAAAAACCCGTGTTATAATATTTATAACGAATTCACCTCGAGTTAGTTATTTTTTTATTAATTGTTGTTAGTTTCAGTTTTCTCTGTATCACTTGTTAATGGACTGATTTCTAGGAATAACATTTGTATATTCAAAACTACGGTTCAACGGTTCTTGAATAAATCGCCAAATTATTTACTTCACAGATTAGGTAATATTAACTTCTTTGACTTCAAGTCTTTGATTTTGTAAAAAAAACGTTTAACATTCGTAAAATTCTGAAAAGCTTTTAATATTTCAGCTAAAAATTAAATTCTCGTAGGCTTTGTAGAATCAAGAGTTAACAAAAAATTTTGCCTGTCGCCTAATTAAGTTATGGTTAGGGTGACCAACTATCATGGGATTTTTTTTCTTTAGATTTCGCAAACGTTTTAGGACATAGTATAAGTTTTATCTCTTGCCTATGACTTCGCGCCTCACCTGTTTTCGTCAAACATCTCCAAGTACCTCGGTTGCCTGGAAGAGATTGCAGTTGCAATATGCCTTTTGCACGCCTCATTAGCGAAGCGCATATGAGGTAGTGCTCTACTCTCGCCTTACAAAAATCAAGTGATTTTTTTAACTAAATGTTTCTCTATTTATTTTCTATCGCACTTGTACAATAATATTTACACATAAATGTCAAGGAAAAACACTAGTTTCAACACTTATGATATTTTTAAAAGACATTTTGCCTTTTAAATAAATAAAAACAATGTTTAATAAAATCATTTTGTGGACGTCCGTATGTCGGGACGTATGGAAACTGGCGTGGTCACGATAACTCCCGAAAAACTTATCTGATTAAGTCCATTTTTTTTTATACGCTTCAGTATTATCCAAAACTAAGTCCTTTCGAAGATCACGGTCTAATTCAATGTAGTTTAATTATAATTAGCAATAAACTGAAATCCACCTATCGTTGGTATATCTAAATCTATGTAAATAAGGTTCGTTGACATTGACAATTTTTTTTTTTAATTTTTTTTACGGCGTTTAGCATCTGCCTTTTAGCCATTCTTAATTTCCATTCTTTTTCTGGATACAATGTTAATCTTTTCATTTTTCTTTTCTTCTTGACATTGACAATACATGCGCAGTACCTTTCTTTTCTGTGTGGGCAATGGCGCGAAGATTTAAAAGTAAATTTTTTATTTTGTTCATAATACACCGATAAATATGCAATATTCAAGTTCTGTTTTTTTTTTGTGAAAATTGAGTGACCGCTATGAGGCGTGCACTTTTGGATTTTCCAAACTTATTGTCATCTGTTTTCTATCATCTAATAATCTGTATCACTATATTTTGATGCAATAAAGATTTTAACTAACTTACTAAGTACATATCTGCAATCCAAAGTAGCTATTCTATCTGCCTTCTGGGCACTCTTCCGCAAGGGGATCAATTTGCTGGGTAATATTTTTAAGCTACTGCATAGCTTTTATCGTGGTCTTTGAGCGCGGCGACCGAATCAAGAAATTCCGTAACGAAAATCAAACCTAACACCCCCCACACCGCCTACCGACCGGCACAGCGGCGCAGCGTTGAAAGCCGTGCATCGTCTAACGTCGTATGCAATAGCTTTACCGCGGCAGTCCCCGAGTGCCACACGTTTTTTTTTATTTCTGACTTAGTCCACACCCCTATTCTTGACGAGTCACTTGGGATGCACCACAATCCAACGTGACCAATAGAGAATTAAGAAAGATGCCAAAATGACGAAAGCCAACTGGAGATGACATAAATCTAACATAAATATCTTTCGAAATAAGTAGCACCTGAGTACCTACCTACTATATTTTTCTTTTTTTTATATATCATCATCATCATCAAAATTTTAAGAGCCACGCTCTTGTCGGTGGAGTTTCTTCCATTCTGTTCTATCTTCCGCCAACCTCTTGACATCTTTATACGACACTGCGATCACCTTTTCTTTGACTTGCTATATATAGCTGTGCCTTGGCTTTCCTCTTTCCCTTCTTCCTTCTATTTTGCCTTCTCATATTCGTATCAAGTGTCCCAACATATTGCCTCGCCTCCGATTACCTCGAGTATGTGTCTCTTTTCGATTACCTCGAGTATGTGTCTCAGTTCATATATTTTTGTAAATTTTCTAGCGATATGGTTTAATTTAGCTCACGTCAGAACTCAGCACCTTTTCGTATAAATACCTATACATCCATTGCAAGCCAATTTCATTCTTATTACTCTGGACAAACGATTCGTATAACTGAATTTACCACCCGGAGAGGCCGCCTGCGCGCATAGCATAATGTAGGTACATTTTAGATTCCTAAACGGGGAGTGACACAGGCCTGATGTAAGTTTTGCTGGTATTCGTGCGGGAAGAGAAACACATGTGTTTTTTTCTAACGAGTAAATAATATTCCAGTAAATAGTCCATTATGCTCACCCTACTCGCAAATAGGTAATTATTATTTCATGAATTTATGTTCTCGACTCGGCCGCGTCAAAGCTTTGCCTAGCGTTTAATGGGGGAGGAGAGGGGGCTAGTTAGCCGCACTTTTATCATTGCTCGACTGTGAAAGTAGAGGCAATGAGTTTTGTGCTCTTGTCGTGTTAAACGGATGTAGGTATTTAAGTTTTCAGTCTTAACCGACTAGGATAATCTTATGTTTGATGATAAGTTCACTTATTAGTATCAGACAGACAGACATGGGTAACTATAAGGTTCCCTTGTTTACTACGGAACCCGAAAAAGGTTTTAATTAAATTTCCATAAAAACTTAGAGTGAGCAAGAGTGTTGTAAGTTGCTATGTACCTATTGCGATCCGCATTGCGGTATAAGGGTCGCTATATAAATACCTTTAGAAATATATTAGACACCCTGAGCCCTAAACATACAATCATACAAAATAGATCCTAAGATGTAAATGGAATAATCCTGTATCATTAAATTTTTGTACATGTTTCTACACGACTGCCCCAGTCGTACAATAAAGGGAAGATAATGTTTTTTTCAGTGGTTATTGTGTGATACATACATGTGAATTTCTTTATTCCGCCATTTTGGAAAACCTGAACAGATTTGGATGTATGTGTATTAGATCTTTTCATCATCCCTAGTAGGATAGGATATGGTGATTTTTCACTTCCTATTTATAATATTCGAGGAAATATTTTACGAGTATTATGCGAAATTAAAAAATACATATGTACCTTGATTCACTGCCTGTTATCGGGTGAATAGCGGGCGGTAGGCGGCAAGCGGGGAGGTTAACGACCGCACGTATAAGATTTATTTGAAATTTGGGTTTTTTTATTATTATCAGAAAACAGTTATTTTCTCTTACGGTTTTATGTTGGTGTACGGTGTGGTTTCTGGCAGAGTAGAATAGAACCACTCCAAGTCTTCCCGTGGATGTCGAAGGCGACTTAGGAAACACAAGCTATACAAAGCTTAATCAATGAGACTTCTCCGTGGAGAGTGAAGGCCAAATCCTCTGGCTACTCTGGCCAAGTATGACTCTGGTAGCACAGAGAGCTTCTGCAGTAGAGACTTAATAAGACCTGATGATGATGATGATAGCTAGGAGATGCAACATCACCCTGTATATTTTTTTTTTGGAAATTTAGATTTTTTTTTCGTAAATGAGCATAGTACGGGATGTTTTTACTTAGAATAAAGTGTCTAAATCTCCTTGAGTTTCATGAAGTTCCAATCAAACTTTCAAAGACGTCGATAACAAACGCTGGTTGTCTAAGCAGAGTTGGAGAATATCGCAGTATTATAAGTTTCTTGGATGTTTATCTATATATTTTTTGTTATAAAATATACTATCGTTGAGTTAGTATCCCATAACACAGTCTCGAACTTAATTTGGGTCTAGCTCAATCTTTGTGATTTGACCGTATAGGTATATTTATTTATTTTATTTACCGATTTCATGAGTTCTGTGACCCGGTGGGCGTACACACTAGCGCCTTCTCAAGTGTCACTGGGCGAGCACTTGGATGGGTGACTAAAATAGGCAAAAAAAATTCTCAAGCTTCTCCGTGCTTCAGGAGACACGTTAAGCCGTTGGTCTCGACTGTCATTGTTATTCAGTCGTCAAGCTATGTCAGATGCCTTTGTGCAGCTTAAAAAATATTACCACACTCACACACGAAAAGCAAACAGCAACCCATCACTATTTAAGTGTTTTGTATCATCGACACAATATTTTTGTAAGACTTTACAATGTAGATAAGGAATTTTTATTGATCTATAGTTATTACTAATGTAGATAAAATAATTTTTATTGATCTATAGTTAACAATAATGTAGATAAAATAAATTTTATTGATGTTACACAAAAATAATTTATTTGTCCCCAGATACCCGGATTGCAAGTGCTCAAGATTCAGTGTTAGTGTTGGAAGTGTACAGTGTGGTGCTAGTGTAATGTGTCAGTGAAGAGTTTTGATGGTTTCTGCGTCGATGAGGGCAACACAGCCCGCCCGGCAGCTCCATGACAGCGCCGGTACTGCTGCTTCTCACTCTGGCTGCTGGTAAGTATCATACATGTATAATATGTATTATTCTTTCTTTTAGTCTTATCGGTGGAGTTAAGTGGAGACGCCTCCATTCCTCTCTTCTCTCTGCCAACTTTTTAATGTCTTGGTAGGACCTTACTCCTAACCCTTCCTTAATTATTTATCCGTATAAAGCATTTTTTTTAACTAGCCTATTTCAGTGGCAAAGGCCTCCCCTTTCTGTTTTATATAAAGCTATACTCCAAATAAATGTTTTGAACTGAAAACTTCTTAGGCGTGTTGGGCATTTTTTGAGATGGGAAAAGCCGCTGATATCCCGACACTGTTACCGTGTAACCGACACCAACTTGTTCAAATTATCACACTTCTGTCGGCACTCCCGGAGTGCTACTGTTTTGTTTTTAATTTACTAATCTAGAATCTTTATTAAAATATAAACATTTACAATTTATCTAATAAGAATTCATAATAACTAAACTAAAACTAAGTTGCTAAAAAACAGTGGCACTCCGGGAGTGTGGAGAGGAGTGACAACTTGAACAAGGTGGAGCGGTTACGGTAACAGTGTCGCGAGCCGGTTTTATCCAATCTCAAAAAATGCCCAACGCGCCTATCGAATTTAATTTTTATTTTAGTATTTGTTGTTAAAGCGACCACAGAAATACATGATCGGTAAAAAATTTAAGTATCTAGTAAAAGCCGAGCTAAAACGCTGAAAAAAAACACGTTTCTCGTATAAGGACCAGGGGGTCCTTATACGAAAACCGTGTTTTCTTTATAGGGATAAAGACGGACGGACAGACAGCGGAGTCTCAGTAATAGGCTCCCGTTGGCACCCTTTGGGTACGGAACCCTAAAAATGATTTGTATCGTGTCAAGTAGCCAATCACTTATTTCCCATCTCCCATTTTAAATTTCATCTCACAGTCTTCTTTTATTATTATTTTTTTATTTTATTTATTAATTTTTTTTTTAATTTATTAAAGACTAGCTTTAGCCCGCGGCTTCGCTCGCGTATCCCACGGGAAAATTACATTTTTCCGGGATGAAAGGTACCCTATGTCCTTTTCAGTACTTGTAACTATGTGTATGCGAATTTTTAAGAAGATTGGTTCAGTACATAAAGCGTGAAGAGGTAACAAACAAACAAACAAATATACAAACTCACTTTCGCATTTATAATATTAGTTAGGATAGGATAGGATTAGGATAAGCAGCTAAGAGCTGATATGTATATTTCACATTCTATTTTATTCTTTATGAAAATATTCAAAACTTATTAAATTAATAAAACTTCAAATGCGGCCGCATCAAAAGTCACTCCGTATAAGCTAACATAATTTTACATCAAAGTGAAAGTTATACGAACAAATTCATATTTCTGTTAATGCAGAAATTTAATATTCTGCAGATGCAGAACTTCTGCACCACTTAACTTAATGAATGATGGCAGTTCGTTTGACTGAGTTATTAAAACTATTTGAGCCTCTCAGAAGTTCTCATACCTTTTCAAACGTTTGGTTCTAATAGGTACTATATTCGGTTCGTTTATATTACTTAAGGCGAGATGGGTTCAGTGCCTGCAATACTGTGAGTGTTTTTGAAAAATCACTATAATGAAACTACTACAGTTTATTTCTCAGAAATTTTACATGGCTTTTCTTTAGGCACCAACAATATCCAAAACATGATTAAGCATTTTTGTCTCGATAGAAAAATAGTAGATTGTGCTACAAGGCGTAAAGGTAATAGTTTTAACGCGAGGGCACAGAATACATAAGCGAGGGCGCTACTTTGAATCCAGAGCGAAACGAAGAACGAAGAAAGAAGAACGGTGGAATCCTGAGTGAAGCGAGGGATTTAAATATATCGCCCGAGATAAAACTATTACCGTACACCGTATAGCACATTCTTCTTGTCATCTCTATCTATGAGAAAATGCAAATATATACCTATAACGAAAGTAGAATATCTACATATACCTAATCAAAGTTTAACAGTCAGTTACTAACCTTTATTCGGAGGCGTTTTCACTGAAGAAGTACTAAGAAAATATTCTTCTAGGACCACCACATCTTGTACGTTTTCCAGTCATTAGAATCGTTTTATTACTTTTTTCTTGGGTGTAATTCTTTATATATTTAAATATGTATATTATACATAAACTTCATATTTATTTACTATAGGCCTCATCAAGAAATTAATCACATTTAAAATAGTTTAAGTAAAAATAATCTAATAGTTCCGTAAAAAATTACTATTTAAATCAAAGACAACAAGTGCGCGTTATTATTGGTTTTTAATAAATTATTATTTTGAAGCATGAGAACCAAAAAACTTTGACCTACAGTCATCCATGTAAAACGTGTTGAATATTCCAATTTTAAAAAAATTACGACGCCGCCGTTGCCTATATTTTATAATTTTTAAACAAAATTCTTCGTTTTTTTTGCTGACTGCCAGTATTATTTTTGATTCTACATTCGTTTTCAGTTTTCAAATGTGTTTTAGCGCCTAGGGAGTTTACTTTTCAGTGTCTAGAGAATTACTAGTGACTTTAGCCCAAATTATCTATACTAATATATATATATTACTATATAATATTATAAAGCGGAAGAGTTTGTTTGTTTGTTTGTTTAAACGCGCTAATCTCAGGAACTAATGGTCCGATTTGAAAAATTATTTTTTTGTTGGGTAGTCCATTTATAGAGGAAGGCTTTAGGCTATATAACATTACGTTCCGAAAACCACGCGAACGAAGTCGCAGGCACAGCTAGTTTGGGATAAAATCATAATTTTTCCAATAGATGAGATGAAAAATCACAAACATACCTCTAAATTTGCCCAAATTTACCTACCTTTTAGGCGAGATCGGTTCACAGCCCGCAATACTGTGAGTGTTTTTGAAAAATCACTGTAGAGGCACTCAAAGTAGAGGTATGTTTGTGATTATTTTCCGCGCGGACCGCCGTAAAATTTACACAGTTTGTTTTTAGCGGCCGCCGCAACTACAATCTATGGAAATTTTACGGCGGTCCGCCAGGCGGCCTGCGCGGCGGCCCGCATGGCAGCCCGCATTGCACGTCGCGCCGCCGCCGCGTGTCCGTGTATGTCACAGACTACTGTATGTCAATTCATTAGATCGGACATTGAGCTCTCTGATGTAAGATACCAAAATCTGCCGTTTTGATCCGTAGAAACTCGTCGAAAAACGTTGAAGAAAGTAATAAAAAACATTCCTTCAGTTTGTAAGTGAATTTCTTATTAAATATTGTATTGATAATTGGCACGCCAGGTTCTCATACAAATTGAAGGACTTTCTTTATCTAGTAGTGTATGAACAAATCTGTGAATCAATCTCTACCTTTTTTGGTCATTGTACAAAATCATTTCCCCTTTCGTAGGCTTTACCATAGTCGGGTAATAAAAAGTACAGTCGTAGCAATGGCACCTAAAGAGCCGGAAGTGTTTTATTGATCCGGAAACGGTCGTAGATTTCACTGTTCTGCAAGCACTCTCTGCCCCTCATTTTATTGCCCTGAAAATGTACAACTTGACTTGCCATCTTTTACCCTAATTACTCTTAAACCATCTTTACAAGATAAAGTTTTAAAAATTTAAACCCAACTACGGGCAGATTCTTGCTAAAAAGTACGTTTATTTTGTTATTATTGCATGCACAGCAGGGAAAAACAGCTATAACGTGTATATTTCGGAATATTCTACTTGAACCCTTTTATTTGATACCCTATAGCGACACGGTATGATTTGATTTAATTTTTTGGTTCAAAACTTTTGGGCCTATATAGAAGGCGCCATATTTAATTTAGTATGACGTCATAGACCAGCGGTCAGCCAAGCAAGACGCTTCCAACGAACAAGATGAATCACACGATATACGAAATAGTTAAGTTAGTTAGTTTTTAATTTTATATAAGTATACTAGATAATAAGGAAAGTTACTGAAACTGATATTTACTTACTTAAAAAACCGGGCAAGTGCGAGTCAGACTCGTACAAGAAGGATTCCGTACCTCCGTACAATGTTTGAAACTCTGAAAAAACACGTTTCTTGTATGGACGACCCCCTTTAATTTTTTACTTTTTCTTATTTTTAGTGTTGTTGTTATGGCGACCACAGTAATACGTAATCGGTGAAATTTTCAAGTATCTAGCTATAACGGTTCAAGAGATAGAGCCTTGTGACAGACGGACAGACGTACAAACGGCGGACAGGTGGACAGGCGGACAGGCGGACATGCGGATAGGCGGATAGGCGGACAGACGGACAGACGGACAGACGGACAGACGGACAGACGGACAGACGGACAGACGGACAGACGGACAGACAGACAGACGGACTAACGGACAGACGGACGGACGGACGGATGGACGGACGGACGGACGGACGGACGGACGGACGGACGGACGGACGGACGGACGGACGGACGGACGGACGGACGGACGGACGGACGGACGGGCGGACTGACGGGCGTACAGCGGACGGACAGACAGCGGAGTCTCAGTAAAAGGGTCCCGTTTGCACCCTTTGG
This sequence comes from Acrobasis repandana, assembly GCA_963576875.1. Classification (NCBI taxonomy): domain Eukaryota; kingdom Metazoa; phylum Arthropoda; class Insecta; order Lepidoptera; family Pyralidae; genus Acrobasis; species Acrobasis repandana. The sequence continues at coordinate 11,944,904 of OY756238.1, forward strand.
GTACGGAACCCTAAAAAACACTTAGTGACATACGTGACGTTTTAGTTTTGGGCATCGCAGGAAGAGAATACCATATTTTATTATACCATCAACAGTTTACCAGTATACTGCTTTCAATTTGCTGCGAAAATACCAGCAATCATTGCCATGCAGAAAACATATTAAAATTCATCAACAGAATATCCAAAAATGGCAAATTTCGCGTTTCTACGTACGTGTGCGTTTGTGAATTTGTGATTATCGAGGTACAGTGGTTAGCACATCAACCTATTAAAATTCTTCGAAACTTCACCAATATTGATGCATAAGGCGATTCACCCACTGGCTACGCGCCCTCCGCGGTGCGCGGAATCTGCTGCGTTTTTACGAAATCTGTCGCGTTTTTAGTGGGTTGGACTAGGCGTGTTTTCTATACAAAATGAGATATTTGCATACTGTTAAGTATCTGTCAGGATTTATGCCACCGCTTTGCGGGTGTGCTAATAAATATCAGTCTGCATTCAACCGTTGTTTCATTGTCACGTCCCTATACATAATACGAGTACCATGTTAAAATCTACCGCACCGCGTTCTGCGACACCGCCTAAAGTTTTTTTGACCGAACTAGCGAAGCGTCTTAGTTTCGAGATTGGACGGTAGTAGTGCATTCCAGAGTCCAGTGCCGGTTTTAGCTCTACCAGCGCCCCGGGCGAGATTTACCTGCCCCTCCCCCCAAACTGCAATTCAGACTGACTTAGGCTTCAATCTTATAGGATTTATTTTTGCCGTTGGGGGGGGGGGAGGGGTGCCAGTACGATTTAGGATTCTTCAAATTTGCCGCCCAATTGTAAACGAAGGGAGGGAGGGGGGTGCATACAAATAAGATTCTAGGAGTTGCCGTCATTTATTATTACCTGTGACCCCTCCTTGCCCAAAAACGCCCCCTGTCGCCCCTTTGTATTTAGCGCCCTGGGCGGTCGCCAAACCGCGCCCTACCCTAACGCCGCTACTGCCAGAGTTGAACTGCCTTGACCGTGAATGACCTTGAGTATTACAGCCCAAGGCTCTGTCTGCCCCGTTAGGTATTAATACGTGAATTTGTATATATATATCTGTACCAAGTATAAAGGAATAAGTAGAGTTAGTATTCTAGGCTTCAAACCACACGGCACAAAGTTAGCCCCGAGGCATCGTGTCAGAATTTCATCCAACTGATACCTACGAGTATTCGCAATATGTAAATCACTCAGAGTACGTTCTGTAAAACGCATACCCAATGAATGTAGGATTTTGGTTAGAAATTTAAAATATTCACTAAGTTACACTGGTAGTTTTGAACCTAGATATACCTACCACCCTTTCTTTTCAGTTATTCATGTGATTCAAGCCTGCAATATCCTAACCAGACTGGAAACCTTTTCACAAAGTATTCTTCCCAGTGGGATTTAAACACATGACCTCCGGATCACAAGGCAAACGCCTTGACCACTGGCCCACGGAGGCAGTCATCGAGGGTACTCAAGTTATCGTCAAACAACACACACAAACGCCTGATTGTTTAAATAAACTGAAAACCACTCACTATTTAAATATTTCTCAAAAAGCGAAAACCAAGTCTTTGAATCAAAGTAAACAGTTCATGGCTGAAATCACCAATTAAGTAAAGCCAAGTGAGCTATGCTCGTAATATCACTATGTTCGCCCTGGTCGCTGGATATTCACAGCGACCGCAAATTGAATCACACTGCTGTAATTTGTGCGGATATCGAAATATCCATGTAAATGGCACTATACACACAAACTACTGAAACTGCAAAGTGGTTCATAATATTAAAAAAAAATATTTGGAACTAGTAATAGAATAAAACGTCACAAAAAATTGCCACTTGTCATTGATCACATACATTTTAAACGTGATTTTAGATTTATTAATGCAGAAAAACCGATATTTAGAGCGCTATTTGACTGTAAGGAATTTTGACGTCATAAATCGATTTTTCATACAAATCCTATAGAAAATGTTTGTTTAAGACGTTAAGAAAAAAGTATGTATCTAATTTGACTTGTTGCGTAATAGCGTATTGTGTACTGATTGCTTTAATGTGTACTGTTGGCACTAGAAGAAGACAAAAATAACAAATTTATTTGCTAGGCGAATTAAAAATCACCCCACTGTGAAGAATGCTATTTAGTAATATCCGTAGCGCCATCTATATATTTGCTAGAGAATCTTGAACTTGCTAGAAAACCTGAATTTTCCGAGGTCCTTTGCTGCCCCCATTTAAAATAAATCATTTCAAAGAAAACGGAGACATCATTTAAAATTTTGCAACTATCAAGTCCTAGATAGTCCTTCAAAGTATTTTATGAACTACTGTTTACAGTTTATAATGAGAACGTTAAGCTTTACTACGCACATTTGCCAAAAGTGGCCGTTTTTCGCAAATGTGCGTAGAAGCTTAACATTCTTACTTTAAACTGTAAACCACCGACAGACAGATAGACCGACTGACAGACATAAGCGTCAAACTCAGACGCATAAGGGTTAAAAATCAAAATATGAATATAAACAAGATAAATGATAATAGTATTGCAAAACTGACATCAAATAGAACTTTTTTTTATTTTTTATTTTCTTTTATTAATGGCTTCACGCTACTGCGTATTTAGCCAGGAACAAGTTAATAAAACGTAAGAAATTCTTTTTTCCTAACAAATTACAATCAAAGGTTGGTGTAGGCCTTTGATTGCTTTAAGGGAGCTTCTGGCGACAAATCTATACGAGTCCACTGGTTTTCATAGATACAAAATCAGTTGGGCTGTACGCCAATCTGTATAGGAAGGCGAATTTTTTTATCGTTTTTCGTTAATTGTTTTTATGGAAAGTAGTTCAGTATCATGGACTGTACTTGCTCCAAAAATTTGGCTGGTGTTTAAAAAGTCAGCCTGTATAAGCCTTTTCACACCACTAGGCTTATAATTATAAAACTGCATATCATAAAATTTGTTTGCCGTTTCAGTATTCATTTGCGATACCGGTTCATAGTGTATCATTATACATAGAATAGTGACATTTAGGAGTTAGAACTAATTGAAATTGAAATCCAAATACATAAATGTACATGAGCTTCACGACTGTCCGTCTGGCCAGACGGTTTAACTTTAATACCGTGGCAGAGAGGTAGGTGTCTGATATGGGATGCTACATGTGTAAGTACTTTTGCTGCTACACACTTAAAAGACACTATAAAAAGAGCGAGATCGGCAGCTGATAACGCAGCTAGGCTAAAACACAGTAAATATGCGTGTTTAAAAGCAGCTTATATATTCGTTCCAGTAGCATTTAAGATCTCGGCCTCTTAGGGATTGGAGGCAAGGGAATTTATATAAGAGTTGGGCCATCGTATTTCAGAAAGGTCAAATGATACCCGCTCGGCATCGTATTTGGCTCCAAGGCTCTCTATAGGCATTCAAAGGGGAAATGCCGCGAGCATTATGGGGACCTTTGGGCCAGGTACGAGCCGTGGGGGTCTTTTAGACCAATTTGAAATAGGTACCTATATAGTTATCTGACGAATATTTGTAACATTTGGTAAGCTTCACTTCTGTATAGTATTTAGGTTGTTCAACGCGGTTACAGAATGAGCAATATGGGAAGCCTTTGTAGTCCGAAATGTAGGTAAATGCACGAGTAATTTAAATTGAAAATGTCTGACACATTTAGTGTGAAAATAGTAGAAGTCAGTCAAGGGACTTTTGTCTAAAAGTCCTTAATAGATTATGAGCTGGCAACCTGTTACGTTTACAAGATGCGAAAGGAATAGAGTGACTTACAAAAAAGAAAGTAAGTGTGATTTTACTTTGCATTTACTTACTCTTTACATACCGCCAGAACTCTTTAATGTACAGACAGACAGACACGCGATTTCTACTTACCGTAATAAATCGAATCACGGTCTATAGTAGATCATTATAGAATAATGAAATTAAAATAACAGCCAAGAAACCAAAAAAAATTCGTCATTTCTATACCAATCGCCGGGTGGCTGCACACTTTTGTATGGAAATGCCGAAATTTATTTTTCTTTTTGGGATGTTATTTTTTTTTATAGGCACATCACAAGAGTATAATGAAATTAAAATAACAGTAAAAAATCAAAACTAAATATAAAAACAATAAGTTAAATCTGAAATTTAATAATTGATTGAGCGAGCGAAGCGTGCGAGGGCTATAATTCAAGTTGGGGCGAAAACACATTGTTTGTATGTATGTATGTATGTTTGTTGCGCGATAACTGCCGAACCGATGGTCCGATTTTGATGAAATTTGATAGACATGTAGGAAATATCAATAGAATTTTCAAGTTCGTTGGGCATCCAAATCGGTTCAATAGTTTTTGAAGTATTAATAAAAAATCGCGAGGGGTTATGTTCGCGGCGAACCCGGTCAATGACAACACAATGTTGATGCCATTCCCTCATTTATACATCGTTAGAGCTATCTATTTGAAATTGCTTATCACTGTATCAGATAGCAGTAATTCCAGCTCTGAACACAGCTTAAAACAAACACTGATTGCGGGGAATGAACGCAATTGAAATTCGGCACTGGAATAATGGGAATCTGAAATTCAACTGTATTTTGATTTTGTATTCCGGGGAAGTAGCACACTCTCACAGAAAATCGACGTCTGAGTAGTAGCTTCACCGCTACTATGTTTCGTTCGGTGAGTGAGAGAGCCGGAGCCCCGTCTTCCCCCCTCCCCGCTCTGGGGAGGGCCCTGAAAGGCCGGTAACGCTCTTGTTACACCCCTGGTTTTCAATTGTCCATGGGCAGCGGTGATAACTTACCATCAGGTGACCTGCTTGCTCATTTGCCGTCCTATAACATAAAAAAAGACTGAGATCATTTCTACACGTTGGTATTGCACCTCAGAAATATGTTAAAATCTTGGGATCAGTAACATTATTAGAACACAAAGTTGTAAATAAACCGAAAAAGTGCGAGTAAATTAAACATGAAGGGTTCCGTACCTCCGTGCAAAAAAATGCTAACCACCTCGTTGGAGACCGACCACGTGAACGCTTGCCTTTAATTCGACCCTCAATCACCAAACGTTCCATAGTTTTCTTTAGCCGAAGAATTAAAGAATTAGTAACTGCACCATCGACGAGAGCCTTTTCTTAAGAGCCCGTACTACCCTAAATCTCTTAGAGCGATCTTAAATATTATCAACTAGCTGTGCCCGCGACTTCGTTCGCGTGGTTGTCGGAATGTTATATAGCCTAAAGCCTCCCTCTATTAATGGACTACCCAACAAAAAAAGAATTTTTCAAATCGGACCATTAGTTCCTGAGATTAGCACGTTTAAACAAACAAACAAACAAACAAACAAACAAACAAACTCTTCCGCTTTATAATATTAGTATGGATATTAACGAAATTCTCACTTTGAAATAATAACACAGCAAAGTTCAGGACTAACTCTATATATAATGTGTTTCGAAAACACGATTGCTTAAAATTTTCTCGATAAAAAAAAATTGTGAAGTTGCCTCTAAATTACCTCAGAATTATACTAAAACGGAAAGTATTCAAGAAATACAATAAATTAGCCCTTGTTACTTGTATTAAACCTAAGGCAGTCATAATATGTCTTACTGTTTAAATAAATCTTAAGGCCGTACTTGAATTTTCCGGGGTCCAGTGCTGCCCCCATTTAAAATAAATCATTTTAAAGAAAACGAAGACATTATTTAAAATTTTGCAACTACCAAATCCTAAATAACCCTTCAAAGTATTTTATGAACTACTGTTTACAGTTTAAAGTGAGAACGTTAAGCTTTACTACGCACATTTGCGAAAAACGGCCACTTTTGGCAAATGTGCGTAGTAAAGCATTAAGCTTTACTACGCACATTTGCCAAAAGTGCAACAGCTTAACGTGCCTTCCGAAGCTCGGAATCATCTTTCTTTGCGGATAATCAGGTGATTCAAGCCTGCAGTATCCTAACCAGACTGAAAACAACTTTTCCCATGTATGCTTCCCAGTGGGATTTGAACCCACAACCTATGGATCACAAGGCAACCGCCTTGACCACTGGACCACGGAGGTAGTCAGTAAAATACTAAAATAACGGATCGTATCACATTGGTCTCCGTGTCGCCGTACATCATTATAGCCACGGTTACAACTGACCACAATTGAATTTCCGAGCAAATTCCAATTTCAGGGAACCGGGATATCCCGAGTAAATGTTGCAATAGGTTTGGAGTTATATAGATACAGATACAGTACCCCGTCTTTATCCATAACGGAGCAGGCAGAGCCTGGGGCGGTAAGGGCCATGCCACTTTTAGCGTGGTGGGTATGAAGGTAGAAAAGGTAAATCATAATAGTGATGGGTTGCTAACCGCATCGCGTATTCATATGATCAGATTCTAGCCCATTCCCTTCCTGATCACATTGCCTATAAATCAATATACTATAAAGCAAGAGTGACTAATTTTTAATTAGTCTAGGAAGCAAAATGCCTAAATTGCTTAATGACTTCTTTTCAGTAAGTCGCTAGCGTAAAAAGACTAGATCGTAGAATGCCAAAAACCTTAAATAACTACTTTGAAGAATAATTTTAAACGAAAATTAACTATTTATAGGGTTCCGTACAAAAAATTTGAAAACGGAACCCTTATAGGATCACTCGTGCGTCTGTCTGTCCGTCCGTCTGTCACAGCCAATTTTCTCAGATTTACTGGACCGAATCAGGTGAAATTTGGTAGGATGGTGTAATCCTATGACCCAAACATATATGCGCAAAGTAAATAAATATTTTTTTAAAATAAGTTTAATTTTCGGGGGATAAATCAGGTAATTGAAAAAAAATTTTTTGCAAACCTTTCTGTGTCATATATCAAATGAAAGGGCTCGTTATGAGGATCTCAAATATATTTTTGTTCTAATTATAAAATAAATAGTTTTGATTTTATTCATGAAATAAGACGAGAATTGACCATCCCCCCCCCTGATCTCCAAAACTACTGCCTAAAAAAGCCAAAAATTTTGAAAAAAATACGAAACATAGTTCGTTGCTTGTAGATTACAGGAAAACCTATAAGAATTCAATCAATTGTACGGAACCCTCTCCACGCAAGTTTAACTCGCACTTGACCGGTTTTATTATATAGCAACCTTCACTATTGATTCCTTTTCCAACTTCTCGCCCACCACTACGCTTAAAGTGGCCTTTGGGTCTTGCAGTCATGGGTTTCGTCTGCTTAGAGACGAAAATCCCAAAAAGCTCTGTCTGCCGCATTAGTGATAAAGACGTGATAGTATGTGTGTGTAACGTACGTGTATTTATCACATAAGGGTCAAGCATGAGAGGAGGCTTGCCCAGCAGTGGGACATAAATGTCTATGAAAAAATGGGTCAAGCATATAATTTTCCACCTAAATAACTGGCATGTATCAAAATGTAAATATTCGTAAAGGGACGGATCACATGCGGTTTGACCATTAAAAACCCTTGTACCCCAATAACTTGGTCCATTTCACTCGCTCCCATAGATTTACAAATAGAACAGTTGCGGCGTTACTGAAAATTAAAGTCACAAGAATACATTTGTTGATGCCCAAAATATGTTACTCTTTCTGTATGCAAATTCAAATAAATTAGATTCTTCTTCTTCTCGAGTCAAAAGGCATTTTATTAATTTAACTATATCAAACTTGACCAGTATTTGGCCACAACGGCTCCCTGGTCATTTGCCTCATTTAGGTCTTGTATTGTGCAGGATGTAGGGCGTTTCATTAATTGGGTTACTGGTTCAAAATGCTGGTATGGGTCCTTTTTTTACACAATTATTTATACACACAGTATTTGAAAAAGAAATTTACCTTTGAAAAAAAATTTAATTCTTAAGAGCTGTAGCAGGAGCGAGGAAACCAGAACTTCAAGATCGAGATGTAGGATACTGCTGGCGCCACCTCGTAGACTTCTTGTGAACTAATGTTATTGCTTCGCTTTTGTGGTAGTTCCTTCGTAGTGGCGTAGAGGTCGCCACAGAGCGTTATTTTTCATGCGCAATAGCAAAACCCATCTCTACAATTTAAAAATTGGTTCTATTAAAAATTAAACAAGACTGGCATAGGAATTACTTGTTGTTTAACTACTACCTGTGTAGTTATAATAACACACTAACTGGGAATTGAAATGCGTTATGTATCCGGATTCCGAATTCCGGATTTAAAAGTCAATTCTTCTTAAATATGAGGTTAATTCATTAATTTCCAGCCATAACGCGTTCTTTTTCTGGGTCTTGTGTTTCTTACTTACTGCGCTGACTTAGCGACCCAAAGTATATCTTGTGTTAGAGTTAGAATTTGTAAATCATTATAATCATCATCATCATGTCCACTGCTGGACATAGGCCTCTCACAAAAAAATCCAAAATAATCGATTAGACCTGCAGCCTGCATCCAGCGCTTTCCAGCGACCTTGGTCAGGTCGTCTGACCATCTTGTGAGTAAGTATCCTACGCTCCGCTTGCCATCGCATCGGCTATCAGTTCATCACGCTATGCATCCCTCCCACTGCCACTTCAACGAGCTAATCCACTGGTTTTGCAAATGATATTTTTTAATGTAGTTTGGCGTGTCTGCTATTTCTATAATACTGTGCACCCTGCATAATCTGCACCGATATCAATCCGACCGCTCCCACTCTACTCCTCTTACCCCCCCCCCCCCCCCCCCCTCCTCCTCCTCCCTATTCTGCACGACTGACCGTGTAGATTGGCACACATCGCAGCTTGACGCCGTATCGAACTCGTAAGTCTGTAAGTCGTAAGATCCGTTTCCGCATCCTTCAAGAAGCGATTCTTTATTCGTTTGATTTAACCCTACTTTGTAAAAGGTTCGATCCAAGGAGGTCAATACACTTAAAATAAGTGACACGAGAAGTTAGATATATAATATAATTTATACCACACCTCCTTAAAAAGTGAATAAAATGCACATTTAATCACTACTCGTATTTTGGTGTTTGAATTTAGAATACACCAATATTATTCGACATCCATTTCAATGCTATACAACCTCCTTGCGCAAAAAAAAAACGGTACTAACTCCTTGTGCAAAGAATACTCGACAAACAAATGTTTTATATCTTTCTTTTTCACGAAGTGGTACCTTCAAAGGTATAGTATGCAACTTTTGAATAAAACGGATTTATATCGAGAGCCAGGAATCACTCGCTTCGCTCAGGATTCTAACATTTGAATCATGACCGTATTAAATAATATACTATATTTGTTGCTTACGACATACATACAAAAAATACAATACATTTTACACACCTTACCTAAACATGTTTAAAATAAAGACATGGCAATAAATTAGTTGCACTGCATGTGTGTGTGCTGTAGCAAGACAAATAGGTAAAAGCTCAGTGTTGACGTTGCCCCAAAAGCAATACCTACACTGATTATCAGCAATGATCATAATGGGGTGTCCACAAGTGCGACTCAAAATCTAAAAAAAGTAAAATTATTAATAAATAAATAAACGGGCAACTGCGAGTAGGACTCGTACATGAAGGGTTCCGTACCACCGTACAATGTTTTAAAACGCTGAAAAAACACGTTTCTTGTATGACGACCCCCTTTAATTTTTAACTTTATCTTATTTTTAGTATTTAATGTTATAGTGGCTATAGTAATACATAATCGGTAAAAATCTCAAGTATGTAGTTAATGCCATTATAAAAATAAGTTATAAACGCTGAAAAAAAAACAAGTTTTTTGTATGACGACCCCCTTTAATTTTAACCTTTTAATTTTTTTATATTTGTTATTATAGCGGCCATTGTAATACATAATCTGTGAAAATTTCAAGTATCTAGTTAATGCCATTATAAAGATCTAGTTAAAAACGCTGAAAAACTTTTTTTTGTATTTTTTGTTATAGCGGCCACAGTAATACATAATCGGTGAAAATTTAAAGTGTCTAGCTTTTACGGTTCAATAGATAGAGCCCTGTGACAGACGGACAGACGAACAGACTGACAGACTGACAGACGGACAGACGGACAGACGGACAGACAGCGGAGTCTTAGTAATAGGGTCCCATTTACACCTTTCGGGTACGGAACCCTAAAAGGTATACTACTTTTATTACTTATTTACCTACTTAATTTACTTCCTCCGGCTTTTGCTGCCGCATCGCTAATAGCCACTTCCAATGATTCAGAGAATCAAATATTAATGCTGAAACCAGGCCATTACAGGCACTTCTTACGTCAGTAGTACGTAAAAATATTTTTTATCTCCTCCCGGACCGAAAGTAGATTTTCACGCCCGCTTTTGTTATGTAAAAGTCTTGTGGCTTCTGGCATAGAATATACGACCACTCCATCTCTTCCTGTGGATGTCGTAAGGGGCACAACTGCATTCCATTTAATTAATGTCGGGCGGCGGCCGGATGTATTATCATCATCATTTCGGCCGCATATAACGTCATAGGCCTCTCCCAAGGATTTCCAAAATGACCGATCTAGAGTGGCCGTCTGACCACCTTGTGGGTGGGTGTCCAACGCTTCGCTTGCCAGTACGTGGTCGCCATTCGCGAACCTTTCTGCCCCATCGGCCATCGGTTCGTCTCGCTATGTGTCCCGCCCACTGCCACTTCAACGAGCTTATCCGCTTGGCTATATCAGTGACTTTTATTTTCCTACGAATTTCCTCATTTCTGATTCGATCACGTAGAGAAACGCGGTTGTATAACTTTTCGCAAATACATACCCAAAGAGGGTTGATAACAGATCGTAAAACTACTTATAGCCAAATCATTTAAAAACTGTTTCGGCTATTTCTTCTCCACTTTGCATGGTCACCGGCAACGTTGGGTGACCATTAACATGTATATTACATTTGGAGAAGAAAAAGCGGGAAAGCGCACCTCGGGCTCTGAAGTAGCATAGCTGAGGATGCAACCGGGCACGCGCTAATATGATGATTAAGACGAAACAAAGGGGCCGCTTTTCCATACAAACGTAGTCCCCTGTTTTCTTCCTGGATAATACCGGTAGAGTTTTATTTTTTTTTCCTGATTATCTATAGTCACTATTAGAATGTCCCTATGTTTTCTTTTTTTTCATAAGTTATTTATTAAAAGAGATATGAACTTTCAAAAACCTAAAAAAATGGCCAGATTTTCCGCTGTGTTTAAACATCCAGAAAACAAATTTGACTAGATTATATAAAAAAATTAAAACATCGGAACACCGCTTAAGTCTTTGTAAATTCGTAATGAAAAAAATACTTATATTGGTTAAGTTTTGGAGAAGACATCAGGGGACTACGAATCGTTGATTTTCTGTTCTTTTAATAGGTATTTTCAGTCCAAGCTGCAGTATGTCTCTATCGCACTTGCTCAGTTGTAGTTCGGGCACAGCGCGACAGCAATAGATTTTACGAATACCTATTTTTCATTTCTCTAGCCCTTGAGGTTTCCTCTTAAGGAGTAAGTATCTACGTATAAAAGCAAAACAAAAAGTAAAATTAGTTAAAGGTTATTCTTCTGTTATAATTAACATCTATATTTTGTGTTCGGTCTTAGCGAAAAGTTCGTCCATAAATATATCATAATAGAGAAGAGAAAAATGGAAAAGTTTGATGAAAAATTCACTTTATTTTTATGGAAAGCTGGTGAGGTCAGACAAAGTTTATGGTAAGTGCTAAAAACGTTGTCGACGCTACAGTCATCATCATCCGAGCGTATTCCCGGTTGCATCGTCAGCGGTTACGCATCAGAGCCTGGGGTCCGCTACCTTACCTAGGTGATTTGACGAGGTTACTGGTTTTACACAGAGCGACTGTCGTCTGAACTCCACAACCCAAAGGGTAGACCAGAACCAATCCTAGGATAGGTAACAAACGCTAGATGGCGTTCGGGACCAACGGCTTTACGTGCCTTCCGAAGCACGGAATCATCTTTCTTTTCGGATAATCAGGTGATTCAAGCCTGCAATATCCTAACCAGACTGGAAACAACTTTTCACAAAGTATGCCTCCCAGTGGGATTTGAACCCACGATCTCCGGATCACAAGGCAAACGCCTTGACCAGGGACCACGGAGGCAGTCAAACGTCGCTACATTCTGGGCTAATATAATCACGCGGATGCCATGGCCACCTTCAGGCCACCAGAGAACAGGTCATTGCATTGTCTAACTTATATTAGCCGTGTAGTTCCCGGCAGAGTAGAATAGGATCACTCCAAGTCTTCCCGTGGATGTCATAGAAGGTGACTTAGGAAATACAAGCTAAACAAAGCTTATTAACATTAGTGAGACGTCTCCAACCCGTCTGGCCAGCGTGGAGAGTGTAGGCCAAATCCTCTGGCTGCTCTGGCCAAGTATGGCTCTGGTAGTACAGAGAGGGTCGTGCTCCTGCAGTGGAGATTTAAAAAAAAGATCTGATGATGAATAAACTAGCTGAAAGCCAAAGGCGTTACGAGGTATTTAATTTTTTTTAAATGCCGGTGTTTCATAGAAATTTTCGCCTCTATTTTGACTTTATAAAGAATATTGTTTTAGTTTATTGTATAAATAATTAAAATTTATAGTGATACTTACAATAAACTTTTGTTTTGAAACATGAGCTCATATGTTATTTATTACAATTGTTACTTAAAAATTTACCAAGTTTCATCGAAATTTTCAACCCAAATTTTAACCCCTATGGGATGAATTGCCAAAAATCCCTTCTAAGTGCACACTTACGTAAATTTCATGTTTTTAAACCCACCGGTTTCAGCTGTGCGTTGATCGATCAGTCAATATGTCAGCCAGGCAGTTGTATTCTTTTATATAGGTATATGTTACGGCTAAAAGTGGGAGTGAACATAAATCTACGATTAGCCGCTAAAGTGTGAACATAAACTTAAAATAAAAGCCGGCTAAACTTAGGTTTAACCTAACCTAACCTAGCTTTATGTTCACTTTATGTCTTGTTTAGGTTTATGTTCACACCCATCTTTAGCCGTAACATATACATAGAAGAAAGAAGAAGTAGGTAAGTAACAACACGAAATTTAGAGGTCGTACGAGTAAGTCTTCAAGCTGATTAGGTACTTTATTATTATGGATGCAAAATCACATTAGTACCTATTAGACAATCATTAGATATTTGATATATGTTATATATATCGTATCATACAACGAGCTAACAACATAAAGGTAGCGTCTCCACCATCAATCATCCCCCACGTATCCTCTGACATCCGCACCGGATCCGTAAATCCGCAATACGGAACTCTCTTTACAATACATTCGTTTCGCATCAAGATAGCAAAGCACAGATTTTGTATAGATTAGACACAGTTATTTCTTAGTAATAACTGGAGCCCCACACGTGCTTGTAATAACTGGCCTAATAGAATAACATAGCTCCTTCACCATCATCATCATAATTTAGCCCTATGACGTCTACTGCGCGACATAGCATCGTTACCTGTTGATAAATTAAATAAATTTACGTGGGAAACAAGTGTACAGATATGCTGCCTCTGTCGGGCCCCGGCAGGCGTGGTAGACCCAAGAAATGCTGGCTTCACGTCGTTAGGGATGATATGCATGCCAATGGTCTTACAACAAAGGACGCTCAAGACCGTACGAAGTTGAGAAAAGCCAGAAAGCGAACCCCAGGCTTTACAGCATTATAGCAGAGGATGCAACTGGTAAAACACTGAGCTGAGATAGATAGTGAAACTTTTGACTTGGGACAATATTCTTGCATTGACAGGTTAAGGCCGAACCTGAATTTTCCGGGGTCCAGTGCTGCCCCCATTTAAAATAAATCATTTAAACGATAAGCTTTACTACGCACATTTGCGAAAAACGGCCACTTTTGGCAAATGTGCGTAGTGCTTAACGTTCTCATTATAAACTTTAAACAGGAGTTCCCAAAATAGTTTGAAGGGTTATCTAGAACTTGGTAGTAGCAAAATTTTAAATGATGTCTCCGTTTTTTTTTAATAATTTATTTTAAATGGGGGCAGCACTGGACCCCGGAAAATTCAGGTTCGGCCTTAACCTGTCAATGAAAGAATATTGTCCCAACTCAAAAGTTTCACTATCTATCTCAGCTCAGTGTTTAACCAGTTGCATTCTCTGCTATAATGCTGTAAAGCCTGGGGTTCGCTTTCTGGCTTTTCTCAACTTCGTACGGTCTTGAGCGTGAACCTCGGATCAGCAGATCGGTCAGGAGGCCAAAAAATATTTTTCATGTTTAATTTAATATACATATGTTCCTTGGGGAAAGATGTTCAGTATCATGGACTGAATTCACCCTTATAATAGTTTCAGTATATTTGTTAGACCCTGAATATCCCGGAGTTGTTCCTGGATGGCGTCTAACAAAATAAACTTACAATACCCGGCACATAAGTTGACCCGAAATGGCGGCTCTGCGCAGGTATAATTAGAGGAAAAAGTGTGCGCAGTGACCGCTATTTTGGGTCAACTTATGTGCCGGGTATTGTACTAAGTGTACTCGTATTTTGTTAGACTTAATACACGAACAGGAACAAATCACACAGATTGATCTAGCCCCAAAGTAAGTTTAAAACTTGGGTTATGGGATTTCCTCAAAAAAAGGTACTTCATAAAATGTTCAATTCAATTCAAAATATCTTTATTATCATAGGATATTTATAATATCTCTTAATAATAGTCACTTTGTTTTGTTTTGCACAAATGTTGACGTCAAATCGTTACTTACAGCTAAGTTTACGCCGCTTCCTAGGCGCAAGTGCAGAAGAAGCGGCAACAAACTGCACTGCACGTTTTCTCCAAAGACGTCAACTTACAAACTAAAAACTTAAAATTAGTTATATGGATGGACTGAGATTACATTGTTTGTTATGTCATAATTAAATTGAATTATAAGAATTACGAAATTTAAAATAATGTCAATTTGTAAATTTAGTATGTACCAATGTACCTAAATTATGACATGTTTAAGTATACAAACCTTTAAGAGAGACCCGCGCCAAGCTCAAGCCAGACTTTTGTTAAATACCCAAGATACTTCTTAATTGTAAAAAGAAGATAATTATCATAAAACTTGAGGCAGTTTTGCAAACAAACCTACAAATGAAACTGCAAAGCTATCCAATTCAAAAATGTATATTACGCTACTTTCTCCCCTATTATCCCCATGGGGGAGACGTGCCGATAAATCCAAAGGAAGGGTGGGGCTCCACTTTACGCTATGACGTGTTTTTTTTAATTAAGTTTTTTTCCTTGTTTCTACTATACACGGTGTTTTATAATGGCGGTATTATAATAGGCGGCGATTATAATAAATAATAATCCTTGAAGGACATGCTTAGTTAATAGTACGGCATGGCTTACACAATAAATAATACAATTTCAAAATACGCAAAAAATATCGATCTGCCATACAAGTTGGATGGAATTAAAACAAATTTTATTTACCAAAGGAAGATAAAATAATTTACATATTTACAGATATAGAAAAGTTAAATATCTACCTACTACAAATTTAATCTAAAAAATCGTGTCCATGTGGCATAGTACCAAGAATGCTGGCTGCATTTCCGCGTTGAATCGCAATACTATATAATACGTTGTGCGAAAAAACAGCCAGCCCTCTTGTCAGCTGATCATGTTCTAAAATAAAAATATCTGGACTGTGCAAAACTGTGCTTCTCAAGAACGCTAGTCCAACAACTCAAATTAGATACTTTTTATGGTTCCGTACCCAAAGGGTGCAAACGGGACCCTATTACTGAGACTCCGCTGTCTGCCCGTCTGTCCGTTAGTCCGTCTGTCTGTCCGTCTGTCACAGGGCTCTATCTCTTGAACCGTAATAGCTAGACACTTGAAATTTTCACCGATTATGTATTATTGTGGCCGCTATTACAACAAATACTAAAAATAAAAAAAAGTTAAAATTAAAGGGGGTTGTCATACAAAAACACGTGTTCTTTCAGCGTTTTTAACCGACTACAAAAAAGGAGGAGGTTATCAATTCGACTGTATTTTTTTTTATGTATGTTTGTTACGCGATATCTTCGCCAATTGTGAACCGATTTTAATGATTTTTTTTTGTATAAAAGTCTTTACTACCAAGTTGGTGCCATTTTAATTTGGTGGAGATATGATGAAGAACTTTGGAGATATGGAAGAAACTCCTAAAAAAAATTAAAGTCGGTTGTTTTTTTTTTTGTTAAAAATTTAATTATTATTAACCCAGAAAATACCCAATTGTTCCTCTTTGACTATTTCACCACTCGATCCCCACCTCGAACTGCAAAGGCGCGAAAAAGCTTACCACGCAGCCGTGTTCCACTATTTCACCAAATCTACGTCTTGGGCGTGTCGAGCCTACAAGTAGGCACAAACTAGAAAGAGAACAAAACTCTCTCTCTCTCTCTTATCTCAACGTATTTCCAGTTCATCCTCAGCCATATAAAGATATAATGTTAGGTTTTTGTTGCATTTTACTACCCAAATGCTTTCGTTTTGTTCTCTCAGATGGAAGAAATCCCTCACTGGGATAAGCCCGCCGTTGTACATTTATATTTTTTTTTAATGATGCATATATGATACTTGTTTTTGTTCAAATGTGCAATAATAGTACATTACGATATAAGTGCGTTATGGTGGTTATAACACACGAAGCGGAATTTCAGCCCGAGCAAACGCGAGGGCGTAAGGAGCTGAGTGTGTTTAACCAATATACGCACGTATATCGTACGACTTTTTTCAACATACTTGCGAGGGAAAATACCTAATAAACTGATATTTTTGATTTTAAGTAAACTTAACCGTAAAACTTTGATGCACACTGTTGCTTTCCCGCCGCTTTACTTTTTAAAATCAGCACGGGGCGCGGCGTACTGGACAGCGCCGCGCAGCATACGAATCCGAAATTTGAAAAAAAAAAAAAAAAAACAATTTGAAGCGTATGTAAGATACAAAGATAAATATTGAAACAACGATGAGGTTCGATGTCTGATTTATTCTTTTTCTTTGTAGACAAAGAAAAAGAATAAATCACCTAAATAGAACCTTCACCTTATGTTATCTAACTATCTCGCTCACACACAACTGTCAAACTTTCTTACTCTCTCATTCATACTGGATTTACCATTAATTCTGTCCCTTTCTTTCGCAATAGCAAATCGTGAGTTATGGAAATATAACTTCACTATTTGCGTTCCTAACACACGCGTGTTTTATAGGCTGCAATTCAATTCAATTCAAAATATCTTTATTATCATAGGATATTTATAATATCTCTTAATAATAGTCACTTTGTTTTGTTTTGCACAAATGTTGACGTCAAATCGTTACTTAAAGCTAAGTTTACGCCGCTTCCTAGGCGCAAGTGCAGAAGAAGCGGCAACAAACTGCACTGCACGTTTTCTCCAAAGACGTCAACTAACAAACTAAAAACTTAATTTTAGTTATATAGATGGACTGAGATTACATTGTTTATTATGTCATAATTAAATTGAATCATAAGAATTACGAAATTTAAAATAATGTCAATTTGTAAATTTAGTATGTACCAATGTACCTAAATTATGACATGTCTAAGTATACAAACCTTTAAGAGGGTGCTTTACATACTCGTATCTAAAACCGGTGAAATTAGATCGATTTTATGAGCAAGGGTGTTGAAAAGTGTTTAAACAAACAAACAAACATAATGCTGCGAAGCCCGGGGTCCGCCAAAAACTTTTGAATTGCTCAACTGATTTTCGTCAAACATAGCTAAGAATCATCTCGACAAAGGCTTTCGATAAAAAAACCGCATCGAAATCAGTCTATTCGTTAAGGAGCTACGACATCACAGACAGACACACAGACACACCTCTTTCTCATCATCATCATCGTCTTTTTAAGTCCCCACTGCAAGAGCACGACACTCCTGTACTACCACATTCAGACAGAGCAGTCAAAGGATTTGGCCTACACTCTCCACGCTGGCCAGACGGGTTGGAGAGGTATCGTTGATGTGTATAAGCTTTGTTCAGTTTGTGTTTCCTAAGTCGCCTTCTACGACATCGACGGAAAGACTTGGAGTGATCCTATTCTACTCTGCCGGGAACCACACGGCATAACCTTTTTCTCTTTAGGGATTCAAAAGGTATTTTTAGCTCTTTTTCTGTACTACTACAATTTTGTGATTAGGAACAAGCCTAATAATGGTCTACCTGCTCATAAATCTACAAAAACACTGCTGAAAGTGTAGGAAATGGCCGGATTAGGAACTTTTAGCGCTCTTAGGCCTTGTAGGCGTTTCTTAAGATTAACATCGTTCGGTAGTAGAAAAGTGTGGCTAAAAGAGCTGTTTATTTCACACTTCAATGTAACTACTATTGATATTTTTTTTCAAAACAAAAAACCGACTTTAAGGCTGTACCTGAATTTTCCGGGGTCCAGTGCTGCCCCCATTTAAAATAAATCATTTTAAAGAAAACGGAGACATTATTTAAAATTTTGCTACTACCAAGTCCTAGATAACCCTTCAAAGTATTTTATGAATTAATGTTTACAGTTTTTAATGAGAACGTTAGGCTTTACTACGCACATTTGCCAAAAATGGCCGTTTTTCGCAAATGTGCGTAGCAAAGCTTGCAAAGCAAAAATTGTATACTGAGACGACATATTTTTTTAGTTATTTTCGTTTAAAAACAAACCACACAACTGATTTAAATATTTTTTTTATGTGTACACTTGAAAAGAATTATCCAAATTGACCCAGGCATGTTTGAGTAATCGGGGAACATACATAAAAATAAAGATTCCGTCGAATTGATAACCTCCTCTTTTATTGAAGTCGGTTAGTAAAAAATATTTTTGATCGAGCGAGCGAAGCGTCTCAAAAATTGGGTCTAATACCCTGTTGAATTGCAACGTTCACGCGGCGCTTTCATTGTGTTCGTCTTTTTCTAATTATTTCTCCTGAACTCTGGTTATTTGCTGTCTGTTTACCGCTTTTGCTTCAATAGGAAATACTAATTTTCTGTCTCGATCATAAACATCGATAAGGAAAATTGAAAATCTTCGTCTTTTGAAAAAATTCTGTAGCATCTGAGGAATTTTCATTTATTATAAAGTCTTATTAGAAATCCAAAAGATAAAATACAAGGTGATTTTTAATTAAGAACAAATATTTTAAGAGGTGATTCATTACCCGTGTGGTTCCGCGTTAGAATAGGACCACTCCATCTCTTCCTGTGGATATCGTAAGAGGCAACTAAAGGACTAAGCACAAACATCTCGTGCTACAATTGCATTCCCAAGGAGTTTTAACGTATGGCGGCGGCCAGTTGTAAAACTTGTCGCACAAACACATTCCCAAAGAGGGTTGACGTCAGGCAGGCGGCCGGTCGTAAAACTATAGCCAAATAATTTTAACTGTTCCGGCAATTTTTTCTCCATTTTGCAAGGTCTTTGGCATCCTTGGGTGTCCATTGACATGCATGTTATATTTGAAGAAGAAAAAGCGGGAAAGCGCACCCCGGGCTCCGAAGCAGTACAGCTGAGGATGCAACCGGGAACGCGCTTAGACGAAGAAGATTTTAAGATGTGATTCAGTCCACCATTTTGAACAATTTTTTCCAATGAATTTTGAAATACGAAATTTTTTTTCTCATACAAATCGAAAAAGTCGTATGATCTAGTTGGGTACTGTGGGAATAAATTTTTGTTTCAAAGTATTGAGGTTAACATTTATTGGAAAAAGTTGTTCAAAATGATGGTCTGAATACCCTTTACACTATTTGGACTTAATTTAAAAGCACCTTGTAGAGAATAGAAGCAGTGATGGCCCATTGGTGTATGTACTCATTTTTACTCATCTTCTTCACCTAAGCGCGTTACGACCGGCCGCCTGCCTGACATCAACCCTCTTTGGGAATGCAATTGTAGCACGAGATGTTTGTGCTCAGTCCTTTAAACGACTCTTACGATATCCACAGGAAGAGATTGAGTGGTCCTATTCTAGGCCGAAAGCCACACGGCTGTCAAAATTACCCCTTAAAATACAGGTTGATTTTGAAACACTGAGCTATATTGAAATCTTGGAATCAGAATCACTGATAGAACACAAAATAGCAAGAAAAAGAACACTTTTTTTTACTATTCTTCACTAGGAAAAATCCCCACATTTGCAATACATGGCTAACGTGTTATTATTAGTGTCAATGACACTAATAATAACACGGCACCCTTCCCGCCAGCGGCGCGCGGGGCGAGCGATCACATAGCGGTCAGTATCACTGCGATAGGGAATTTGCCGTACAACTTTGAGGGCGTTTATCTTTGGTTTTTATTATGAAACAAGGTAATTGTGAGAGAACATGTAAATTTTATTTAGATTACCTGTATTTGTACTTAATCAAACGGCCGTAGTGTTTGATGTTTCTAAGTTTATTTACTCATGTGCGGTCAATTTCAACTACTACATACTTTCGGCTTAATGAAACATCGCGAGGAAACCTGTACACTAGCCGTGACACTGCCCCCAGTCTTCTTCTTCTTCGTCTAAGTGCGTTCCCGGTTGCATCGTCAGCTGTGTTGCTTCGGAGCCCGGGGTACGCTTTCCTGCATTTTCTTTTCCAAATATAACATGCATGTCAATGGTCACCCAAGGATGCCAAAAACCTTGCAAAATAGAGAAGAAATAGCCGGAGCAGTTAAATGATTTGGCTATAGATTTACGACCGGCCGCCTGCCTGACGTCAACCCTCTTTGGAAATGTATTTGTGCGAAAGGTTTTAAAACCGGCCGCCGCCAGACGTTAACCCTCCTTGGGAATGCAATTGTAGCACGAGATGTTTATGCTTAGACCTTTAGTCGCCTTTTATGACATCCACAGGAAGAGATGGAGTGGTCCTATTCTAACCCGGAACCACACGGGTAACCCGACACTAGCCCCCAGTCTGAAAGCTAATATTACACTGATTATGTAATACGTTTTGTTATTTATTATTCTAACTTCCGGAACTTTGGAAGCCCTTTAATATCAAAGCCCTTAGGACCAGGCTCTGTGATCAGATCGGAATTAAGCGGTTGTGTCCCCGAGCTTATTAACTTTGTTGTGTTTCCATAAAATTTAGCTTCATTATGTTAATAACAGGTGTTAATGCACTTCTTGGCTTGGCTATATTAAGAATTGCCACGGGCTAGATCACTAAGGGCCCAGTCCTTATTTTTAATGATTTTAACTGCTTTTTCGGAGCTAATTGGAGCCAAACTATCTTAGTAACAATATGTTAAGATATGTTAAATTGAAGTTTATTTAAGTATTAAAAAAGTGAATTAGACAATTTATTGATTTTCATTGTAATAGTTTGTTTCATTCCAAATAACCTGAGATGTGTTTCGATTTTTTGCGGTGTGCGACGTTCATGTCATTGTTGTTTACACGGAATTTATTCTGGGCTTGACGGTATAAGCACTAAAAGTATAAAATGTCTAAAAGAACTATTCATTAATGAACTTACTGATTGTATCAACAATTGTCTGGAATTAGGAGAATTCCCTGACAGTCTTAAAATTGCAAGAGTTACGCCTATTTTCAAATCTGGAAATAAATTAGACGCAAATAACTATCGCCCAATATCTGTACTGCCCATTATATCAAAAATTTTTGAGAGAGTGCTTTATAATAGGTTAGAAACGTTCTTATCTTCACAAAATTTTCTTTACAAAAAGCAATATGGTTTTCGAGGTAAATCAAACACTACCGGTGCTACAATTGATCTAGTAACTAAAATTAAAATAAACATTGATGCCAAAAAAATTGTACTGGGAATATTCATTGACCTTAAAAAGGCGTTTGACACCATAAGTCACAATCTATTACTCCAAAAACTGCGAGAAACGGGTATTGCGTATTGCGGGTAAGGCATATGATATGTTTAAGTCATATTTGACAAACAGACGCCAAGTAGTGAAAATTGGTTCGTCTCAGAGTACTCTTAAACCAATTACTTGCGGGGTCCCTCAGGGATCCATTTTGGGGCCCTTGTTATTCTTGATTTATATAAATTGCATACACAAAATAGGTCTAAAAAGTGACGTCACATTGTATGCCGATGACACCTGTTTATTTTATTTTGGATCTTCCATAAATACCCCAATTTCCGACGCACAGAATGACTTAACTTTACTGAATACTTGGTTTGAATCCAATCTCCTAACTGTTAATGTTTCCAAAACTATTTTAATGATTTTCGCTCCAAAAAACAAAAAAATTCAAGACATCCCAACGTTAAACATAAATAATGAAGAAATTCAAAATGTAAAAGAAGAAAAATATCTGGGTTTAACACTGGATTCACACCTCACCTGGAAACCTCATATAGAAAAAATCAAATCGAAACTTGTATCACTATCAGGCCTAGTTAGAAGTATTTCTAAATTTATACCCCTCCAAATTCGATACACTATCTATAATACCCTAGTAAAGCCACACATAGACTACCTAATTAAAGTTTGGGGCAACGCAGCCAAAACCAACTTAAAAATAATACAAACTGCTCAGAACAAACTTATTAAATCTCTGTTTCATTTAGACTATCTGACACCTAGCAAAACAGTATATAGAAAAACAAAAAATATGAATGTAAAACAAACATACGTTTACTACACATGCATTTTAATACAAAAAATACTTAACAAAGATATTCACTCACAAATAACTTTTATAAAAAAGAAGGAATATCAAAAAATGAAACTTCGACGTGCCAGTGATATCAACTTACATATACCCAGAACAAATTATGGTAAAGCAAACATCTTGTATGAAGGTGCTCAGCTATACAATAAACTACCTAAAGATATAAGGGACTGCAAAGCCTTAAGTACTTTTAAAACTACACTTAAGCACTATGTTATGAATAAAATACCTACTTTTGCTCAAACCAAAAAAAAACTTCTGCACACTAGTACACACACACATTGGCATAAGTATTATTGTACATCGAACATCGAAGATGCAGATATGATTATGACAAACTAGTTCCGCGCGCACAGCCAGCACGGAACCAATTCATTTATTATTTATCTACCGACATTTTGTACGCGTCCACTAAATGTAAATTTGTAAGTTTTCATTATAAGTGAATTTTGTAGATTCGTTTATGAGAATAAATGTCTTTGACCAGATTTGACTCCAAGAAACTATGACGTCAAAGCAGTGACACAGGTGTCACTCCCCAAAATTTTGTTTTGACGTGAAAAAAAAATATCTGATTTAACTTGTTGGAAACAAGCGGATTCATCCCTCGATCAACTTCTACGATCTGCGCAGGGACAGAAGCAACAGCTGGCACTTTCTACCTTTTATTTTTAGCGTGGAACATGTGACCGTGTGATTAAATATTGAAGGCTGCTATAAACCAAATATAATGGGTATTGTGTCATCAAAATTCAATACAGATGGTCAGACGTATAAGTAAACGGATTTTGATATGACGCGGCTGGCTCGCCGGCTGTGGTTGAAATAAAAATGTTGTTGTTCTCATAGGTATTTGTTTTGCTTTGTTCTTCGTGTTGTGGCCAATACTTATTCCAATATTTTTTAGGAGGTCCCGATTAAAACCTGTGTCTATTTCTTGACTCTATGAACATACAATGAATAATTATTAAAATCCTCGCTAGTTTTCTTTTCACATTTGACAGATTTTGTGGAATAGGTGTGGACTGGGTCCGAATCATATTATTTTATTTAGTCCGTCAGTTAGATTATCAAAAAATTATGGCACTTAAATATTTTTGGACTACGCGGGCAACGCCGTAGGGAGCGGCTAGTATCAAACATCTTAAGAAATTAATAAATGTAAGTTTCGAAAAAATTACGACGATCCGTGATTATTTTGTTAGACAACATAATTTATGTTATTACAAAAGATTTAGGCCGTACCTGAATTTTGCGGGGTCCAGTGCTGCCCCCATTTCAAATAAATCATTTCAAAGAAAACGGAGACATCATTTAAAATTCTGCTACTACCAAGTCCTAGACTGTAAACAGTAGTTCATAAAATACTTTTTGAAGGGTTACCTAGGACTTGGTAGTAGAAAGACTTGGCAGTGCATCACTTTCTATCTTTGATTGTTGCCTCCACCCATATTTTGCACACGTCACAGAACACACTATGGTTACTAACTTATAATAAGCTCAAATAAAACCCTAAATCACCTTTTAAATGATAAAAGCCCTAAAATCAATAACTTTCTTCAATCGTTTTGTGGTTTGTTTGGCCAGATTTTGACAGTAGGCCAGCTTATAGCAGCCACGCCGATAGAGACAAAAAAACATATCAGCGTTTCTTTCACACTCACGTTGAACTGTATTTGACAGTCTCTTTCTAGCAATATCGTTGCAAGTCTAGTAGTGGTAGGTTCTGTGTTTCCAACAAAAACATCAAAATCACTATATGATGATAGTATCCTCGATAAATCGAGAAAACTCTAGTAATACACAGAATATTAGAGGAGTTTTCTCGATTTCTCAAGGATCCCCTTATCAGATCTTTACCTGGTGACAATGGGACCAACTTGCATATTATCATCATCATCAGATCTTTTTAGTCTCCACTGCAGGAGCACGATCCACTCTGTACTACACAGCCATATATTATCCGTCTCATTGATGTTTATAAGCTTTGTTTAGCTTGTGTCCTAAGTCGGCTTCAACGACATCCACGGGAAGGTTTGTAGTGGTTATATTCTACTCTGCCACCACACGGCTACATGCACATTATACCCTTTTAAACTAAAAAAGAATTTTCTAAATCAGTTCACGCACAAACGGAGAAGTTATGGGGGAACATATACATACATAAAAAAAACATACATACATTCGAATTCAGAAGCTCCTCCTTTTTAGGGTTCCGTACCCAAACGGCAAACGGGACCCTATTACTGAGACTCCGCTGTCTGTCCGTCTGTCCGTCTGTCTGTCCGTCTGTCACAGGGCTCTATCTCTTGAACCGTAACAGCTAGACACTTGAAATTTTCACCGATTATGTATTACTGTAGCGGATATAACAACAAATACTAAAAATAAAAAATTGTTAAAAATTAAAGGGGGTCGTCATACAAGAAACGTGTTTTTCAGCGTTTTTAACTTGATCTTCATAATGGCATTAACTAGATACTTGAAATTTTCACCGATTATGTATTACTATGACCACCATAACAACAAATACTAAAAATAAGATAAAGTTAAAAATTAAAGAGGGTCGTCATACAAGAAACGTGTTTCTTCAGCGTTTTAAAACATTGTACGGTGGTACGGAACCCTTCATGTACTAGTCCGACTCGCACTTGCCCATTTATTTGAAGTCTTGCGCATGTCATTGCAAACTTACTTTGGCTTTGTGAATAAATAATGTAGTGTCTTCTGTTCTATGACTAAAATCCAGCCTTTTGTTTCATGAGTAATTTCACTGCTGTGAAATATTGCGCACTCTAAAGCCAACTCAGCTGGAGCGCAAAAAATGTACCAAATATATTTGACTTACTGTTATTGCGGTTTGGAGATAATGATCACTTTTCTCAAGATGTCGCATTATGTAAGTATAAATTCTTAGCTAGCAATTGGGCGGGTCGTGAAGGCCGTTTAAGGGTTGAATCTCATCTATCAGCACGGAACAGCTCTTTACTATGCTGCTATCCTTCTCTGTCGCTTTTCCCAACATATGGCAATATGTTGGGACACTTGATACGGCATGACAATTTTATGCAAATTATAATAGCAAATTCAAATTCAAATTCAAAATTTCAAATTCAAATTCAAAATATCTTTATTATCATAGCATATTTATAATATCTCTTAATAATAGTCACTTTGTTTTGTTTTGCACAAATGTTGACGTCAAATCGTTACTTAAAGCTAAGTTTACGCCGCTTCCTAGGCGCAAGTGCAGAAGAAGCGGCAACAAACTGCACTGCACGTTTTCTCCAAAGACGTCAACTAACAAACTAAAAACTTAAAATTAGTTATATAGATGGACAGAGATTACATTGTTTATTATGTCATAATTAAATTGAATTATAAGAATTACGAAATTAAAATAATGTCAATTTGTAAATTTAGTATGTACCAATGTTCCTAAGTTATGACATGTCTAAGTATACAAACCTTTAAGAGGGACCCGCGCCAAGCAAGCAGGCAAAATAGAAGGAAGAAGGGAAAGAGGAAAGCCAAGGCACAGCTATATGAATCAAGTCAAGGAAAAGGTGATCGCAGTGTTGTATTAAGATGTCAAGAGGTTGGCGGAAGATAGAAAAGAATGAAAGAAACTCCACTGACAAGAGCGTCGCTCTTAAATGTTTATAATGATGAATGTTACTTACCTTCATGGCTTCGAAATGAAATATAGAAGTTAGGTATACGAGTATACCTACTTTAATTAATTTCGTGATTGACCAAAACCGCTCTTTTCACGTCGCCCGACATTTTGTCAATTTGACATGTCAACATAATTTAATTTGTGTTGCGCTCTTCACTGAACGAGTTGGACACTGATCATGTCAGTTTAATTATTTTATTTTTAAAGTCCAGATACAGATACGCTATTAATATATAATGTCTTTATCGCTAACGGTGCAGACGGAGCCCAGGGCTGTAAACCTGAAAGGCCACATTTAGCGCATTAGCGGACGTGGAGATAGAGAAAGCGAATCAAAATAGTGAGGAGTGTCTAGCCGTATCGCCAATTAATAGGATCATGGACGAAACATACAATAGATCTGACTACCCCATACAAAAAGCGCACTCTACTAGAAAGCCAATATCCTGTATTACTTCTAGATGTCTCTACTATCAGGCCTGTGTCACTCCCCGTTTAGGTATCGAAAATGTACCTACATTATTACTATGCGCACAGGCGGCCCCTCCGGGTGGTAAATTTAGTTATACGAATCGTTTGCCCAGAGTTATAAGAATGAAATTGGCTTGCAATGGATGTCTAGGTATCTATACGAAAAGGTTCTGAGTTTTGACGTGAGCTAAATTAAACCATATCGCTAGCCACATTGGGTAGATATTTCTTTGAATTTCTTTGCTGAGTGAGACTTCTGTACGTTAGTATTATTTATTCTGTATATTATCTCGTCCACTAGCCATACAAAAGATGCTGAGTACTTCAGCTGATGGTATCCACTAAGAACCAGAGATGGCGCTTGTTTATTCGTTGAACGAACTGAAATGAACGATTATACCGCCATCTTTCCGAAATAAAGCGTCACCACTGTAAAACTACCTTCTTTCGAACTAGTAGCTCCATCTAGCTACAATATTTAAACCAGTATATTATTACTCTGTGATTAAAGCTAAAAAATTAATTTCTTGTATTTTTCGTCAATGGTATTATTTAGTTTTGATATGTATTTATAATTATATTCTTCGTTTTTTTTAATCGCGAAATTCATCTTTTAACCTATAATGTGTATAAAATTTCTAACTATTTCTTTTCAAATACATATACCTATTACAAAATGATATTTACATGCATACACAGAAAGTGCCATAAAAATTTAATATCTATCACCATATTTTTTCCTAAATGGCGATGTGCCGATGTATTTACTTGCCAATTTTATGTTTTTTTTAGGGTTCCGTAGCCAAATGGCAAAAAAAGGAACCCTTATAGATTCGTCATGTCTGTCTGTCCGTCCGTATGTCACAGCCACTTTTTTTACTGAACTATAAGAACTATAAAACCGCATTAAGATTTTCACACAAAAATAGACAAAAAAAACAATAAATTTTGGGGTTTCCCCATAATTAGAACTGAAAATCAAAATTTTTTTTATCAAACCCATACGTATGGGATTGCCTATGGATAGGTCTTCAAAAATGATATTGAGGTTTGAAATATATTTTTTTTCTAAACTGAATAGTTTGCATGAGAGACACTTCCGAAGTGGCAAAATGTGTGTCCCCCCTGTAACTTCTAAAATAAGAAAATGATAAAACTAAAAAAAAATATATGATGTTATACCACGCAGACTTCCACCGAAAATTGGTTTGAACGAGATCTAGTAAGTAGTTTTTTTTAATACGTCATAAATCGTAAAATGTTACTTGCTGCTACGGAACCCTTCATGGGCGAGTCCGACTCGCACTTGGTCACTTTTTTCATACTAGTCTAAGCGACCATTAAAACGAAAATGTACCTACCGCTTCTTATAAATCTTCTTTCCACTTTCGTGAGGTCGGGACAGCATGTAAGTCTGTTCCATGCGGAAAGTGATGTAGTTGAAAATTTTACGGCCAGCCGCCAGGCTCACACTAACCCGCCTTGGGAATGCATTCGTGCAAAAGTTTTACAACCGGCCACCGCCCGACTGCAACCCTCCTTAGGAATGCAGTTGTTGCACAAGATGTAAGTGCGTCCTTTAGTCCACTCTTACCACATCCATGGGAACAAAATGGAGTTGGTCCTATTCTAGGCCGGATGCTTCTCTTTGTGACATCGCGCGGGCTCCAGCACTCCTCCGCCCCTCTTAGGCGCAGCGGGGGGGCCCTTGCCCATATATAAGGCGCGGCGGCCGGCGCTCGTTCTCTTCGTCTTCGGCAGCATCTGAAACTAAGTAGTTCTTCTACCTAGAAGGGCTACTTAACTGATCTAGTGCCTATAACTCACGACCCTGACTACCTAATCTGTACCTAGTGTTCTTGTGAATCTTTGTAACTAATGTAATGTAATAGTTGTTCATTTTACCATTATATCTCATTTGCCGATATCTGGTCTTTCTTTTATCTCATGTATCTTCCTAGATCCTAAATCTAGGCTTTTTAGACGGACTTGTTTTTCTGGTGGCATTTTTTAGGCGGCAACTGTGCATCTATACAATATATGATCGAAGTGTTTATCAGAATAAATAGAGACTTTTCCAAAAAACCACGGGAAAAAATATTTCGTTGTATAATTTGAGTAAAATTCGTCATTTGCCTAGAGGCGTTGACCGCGTGAACAGAATGAGCGGTGAATAAATTAGAGACGGGCTCAGGACGCGTCCCGTGGGACCTGCGCTTTTATTATACCGAGAAACGTGAAGCTCTGTAGCTCAGATACTTTGAATAAGGACTTGGGAAGGATATAGGACGACGAAGGACAAATAGAAATAAAAAGACCTGCCAAGTGCGTGTCCGGCTACGTGCAGTGTAGGGGTAGTTGCGAATGCCGACTTAGGGTCAGTTCACAAGAACATAGCGCGCACTTTGGAAGAAATATAGAACTTGTTTACTAGGCAAAAATATACTAATTTCAGCGACAGCCCGCTTTGCCACGCTGCGTAGCGACGCATAGCGAGGCGCAGCGGGCTCGCACTCTTTTTGTCCAGTAAACAAGTTCTATATTTCTTTCACGTGCGCGCTACGTCGCGTCGCGTCGCATCTCGGTGTGAACTGACGCTTAGAGTTCACGCCTCACGGTTTAACGACTAATAAGTTGGTCGACTATATCTCTTTAATTTGTAAACCTTACATATCTCTAAAAGTTTTCCTTTAAACTTCATTGTATATATATAGTACTGCCGTGAATTTTTCACGTGTCCTTATTTGACCGTTTAGCTACAGAAGGGGAGATTTACTCTAAAAAAAAATGCAACCAAACATTTCACAAATGGGGATCCGTTTGACCATCCATTTTCGATTTAGGTATCTAAATCCAAAATGGTGTTCACAAACTCACAATATTTTTTAAAAGACCTATTCAAATACATAACATCGGTTAGAAAAAAATATATTCCCACTTTACATGTATGGGAGCTACCCAAAAAAAACTTTTCTTTCAAGATTTTATTTTACCACTTTATCGGTGTGATTTATTTACACATCCATGCCAAATTACAACTTTCTAATACTAATAGTCTCTGAGTAAAACCGCGGACAGTGAGACAGACAGACATGGCGAAACTATAAGGGTTAAACACTGTTATTAAACACCGCGCCATCTATATCTATACTTCTATACTAATATTATAAAGAGGAAAGATTTGTACCTATTTTTGTATTTTGTATGTTTGTAATAAATAGGCTCAAAAAGTACTGGGCCGATTTAAAAAATTCTTTCACCGTTGGAAAGCTACACTATTCCCGAGTGACATAGGCTATGTCTGTACCACGGGCGAAGCCGGGGTGGACTGCTAGTATAATATATATTGATATCAACGATCTAAATACAAAGCAAACCATATAATATATGGTTGATATCAATACTGCAATGATGCTTTACAAAAGCATCAACCGTCTGAATGGTTGCAAAAATTTCCACCAGGTGAACAGTATTATATAAAGCTATATATTTATATACTCTTCATCTGTTTCAACGCGCATTAGCCCTAAGAACTAGTCAAATTAATAGATACATCCCGACTCCCTATCTTTCTCTTGGTCATCCATTTTACAAACACCTAACGTGACATTCCTGACGTAGTCTTGGGCCATCGCGGGAAGAGTCCGCCTAAGGCTGCCAATCCACCGAAGCAGAGCGAGGCTGCAGAGCGGAGAAATATTAACCAATAGGATTGCATAAAATCTCCGCTCCGCTTCAGTGGACAGGGAGTTTACGAACTAGTTTAAAAATTCATAAAAAACCGGAAAGCTGAGTGGACGTACGTCGTACGTGTACGTCTCGCTCCGCTTCGGTGGACAAATACAGTACGCCACTCCGCTACGCTCTTCTCCTTCACTCCGCTCCGGTGGACAGGCAGCCTAAACCACTTGGTCATCACCGTTTCGATCACAGTATTGTCGTAGGGCTGTGTAATCTCAGTTTTCAGGGGGCAAACACGATGAATAAATTAGAGATGCGCTCAGGGCGCGTCCCCCGGGACTTGCACTGCACAGACTCGGCTTTATACCACGTGCCATGTACGTGTAGCTTAGATACTTTGACGCGAAATATAAATGGGGGAAGAAGACGAATAAAAGAAAGTAGATCAAAGCTTCCATATACCTTTGTAGCTCTATTCTCTATTAGCTTTTACCCGCGGGTTCGGTCGCGTACCTCAATTCCTACGGGAACAGTATTTTTTTCCGGAATTAAATGTACCATGTACGTACATGGCTGAGTTTATTGACTAAAATTACTTCGTGTACTTACACTTACAATATTTAGACACCTCTCAAGCTGTTTAGGCTGTGGAGCATACCAAAGAAATATATATACACACAAACAATAGAAAAATATAAAACATAAGAATGGATTCGCAATAATGAGGCGTTTTCCAGTAACAAAAATCTATTTTTGTTACTGGAAAGCGCCTCATTATTGCGGTTTAAAACCTCTAGGTTTAAAACATTCTCAATAGATGACGTTAAACGTTCTCAATAAGATTGAAATCGTTCTGTCAATTTCAAAAACAATCACACCATAAAATTTCTAATGAATTTGACATTGACAGACCGATAGCAAGCGGGTTTTATGACATGCAGTCAATTTATAAATAAGTTGTGTACCTATAGTGTTAACAAAATACGTATAGGAATTTAATTATTAATGTATTTTAATTTCCAAGTAATTTTCAGCGACATATTTATTATTAGTAAATCAATGTAAGTATAAAAGTAATGTCAATGTTTATTTGTTATGGTAATTTATTATTTCAATTTAAATTAAATTTTTCATCGCGAAAGTACTCGTCCGATGTATACTAAGTTTTATTTATTAGAATTAATTTCAATTTTTTTTATAAAAAGAGTATTTTTTTCGTCACTTCTTAAGTTATACCTAATTTCTAATGACTTAATTTCCCATCATTTTTTTCTTTTTAAACGAGGTTGCCTGGAAGAAATTGTTAAGCGATAAGGTCGCCTTTTGCGCATTTCCTAGTTTTTAAGATAATTATGTCCTGTTTTTTACTTTTGTGCAATAAAGGGTATTGTATTGTATTGTTATCGGGTAGGGCATTATAGATTTTTATCGTCATAGCTAGCGGGTCAAACTTAAAGAGTTCTAGCTTGGAGCGGGTGTCACTAATTTATTTTTCTTCCGAGTATGATATTGTCTTGGTAAGTCTTACTCTTTAGTATAAAATTGAGGATATTTGCGTACAAATTTGCAAGCTTCCAAATTGTATATAAAAGGCAAAGTTACAATTTCTAGGTCTTTAAAATATGGTTGGCCAGTTTCTGTCCCTTTTATATTGCTAATTATCCGTATGCATTTTTTCTTTAGGATTTATAGTCTATCTGCATCGGTGCTATTTCCCCACAGTACTACTCCGTACGTAACTTTGACTTCCGCAAAGTATCTAATCAAAATAATAAAAATAGTATTTCTAACTCGATCAAACGATTCCTGTACGATTCTATTGTGCTCAATTGAGGAAGTAACCCAATCGTCCAGAAAATTGTATTGGACAGTTTCAGTTCAGTGATAATATTGGCAAATTAGAAACGAAGGGGAAATTTAAAAAGATCATTTCTAAAACGCGCCAATCCATACTAAATGAACAATTGTACGTATGTACGTACGAGTAGGTTTATTTCACAATAACTTTTGATATCTTAATAATAATTCTTTATTATTCGTCGTAGAGGCGACTAAAGGACTAAACACAAACATCCCGTGCTACAATTGCATTCCCAAGAAGGTCTAACGTCGGGCGGCTTCCGGTTCTGTTAAACTTTTCGCACAAATACATTCCCAAAAAGACCCTGGATAGATAGTAAGAATGGATAGATAGGTAAGGGCAAATCAGATAATCAATCACATGGATACTCAGTTTTATTGACGACCTCCGTGGTGTAATGGTCAACATGCTAGTCCGCCAATCTGGAGGCTCTGGGTTTAATCCCCAGCCAGGGAAAGTTGGAAAATGTCTTGGGTGTTTATCTATATATGTATTTTATATTATATATAGTATCGTTGAGTTAGTATCCCATAACACAAGTTTAAACTTACTTTGGGGCTAGCTTAATCAGTGTGATTTGTCCCTATATATTTATTTATTATTTTATTTATATATTGTTTTATTTATATATTATTGTATTAGTTCGTCCATGACAAAAAACATAAATAATTAAAATCATACTTCTGTCATAATTTGCATTATCATATCATCTGCCGCCCGTTAACTTGATTGAGTCCTTAATTATTCATCCCTAAGTCAATGAATCCATCCGAAGTATGATCACGTTTGAAACTCCGGAACCTTATCAGACCTTAGCACTTCTGATTATATTAGCAGGGGTAATGTGTTGTTTGCATGGGGGGTAAATGCCTTTACTGACAAAGCAGGGTGTCTGCTGTAGTTCACTCCATTATACAATAACTATCTCGACGGAATCCAGTCAAATGATTGCAAATAGTAAATATAACGTGTAATAAAATATACTGAAACAATTTAAACGGTAGATTTAGTCCATGATACTGAACGACTTTCCCCAGGGAACATACAGCGAAAAACGAACAACAAAATTTGGCCCATACAAGTCGACCGAAGATTTATGGAAATATTTTTATATTTTGATATACTCGTATATGGCTCTGAAGCGTTACCGCTGAGTATGCAACCAGGAAGATGCTCGGATAATGATTGTAGATTTCAATACTTATAAATTCATAACTCGCGTTATTACGTTCCGTTTCTGCCGAAAGGCAGAGGTTACTCCAATATTTACAACACTTAGAAAGTTTCCACGTTTCGGAACGCCATCCGAAACTTTCCAAGTTCAATAAGAGTTTATTAACTTGCGATGTAATTTCCTCTTTATTTGAATTGAGTTGTCGTTATATTTGCTATATTTTTTTCCCTAGCCTATACGGGTCCCATTAATTGGCAAAGGCCTCCGATTCCTTTTTTCCATAAATCCCAGTCCATAGCAGCCAGCTGCCATTCCTTTTTTAAAGCTTTTGATATATTCTCGTCGTCGTGTGCTACCCATGCAAGAACAGTGTAGGACATTTTACGTATCGTAGATCTCGCGTGTACTATGACCCATGCAATAACAGCGTAGCACATTCAACGTAGCGTAGATCTCCCGTAGCGTGTGCTACGACCCATGCAAGAACAGCGTAGCACATTCTACGTAGCGTAGATATCCCGTAGCGTGTGCTACGACCCATGCAATAACAGCGTAGCACATTCTACGTAGCGTAGATCTCCGGTAGCGTGTGCTACGACCCATTCAATAACAGCGTAGCACATTCTACGTAACGTAGGTCTCCCGTAGTGTGTACTACGAGCCATGCAATAACAGCGTATTACATTTTACGTAGCGTAGATCTCCCGTAGGGTGTACTACGACTCTTGCAAGAACAGCTTCCCTAGCGTAACCAACATTCGTTAGCCATTCTATGCACTGATCGTAATCTATCTCGTCTATGTATCCCATTTTCTAAAAGCATAACTATAGTTGCAAGACAATAATTATTAGTATAGTTTTTACCCCCATTATGTCATTTAAACTTCAACATTGATTGAATTGATTATTGATAATACAATAGATATCCCGGAAATAATAACACTAGTTTACAATTTTTTTAATTTTTTGTGCTCAGTATTTGAAACTTGTTGTTTCTTTTAGATTTTTGTATGCTAAATACGGATCTGATTATGATTTTTTTCTAGGACGTCGGAATTGGAAGTATTGTTATAACAAATTTCCAAATTTTACCAATTTCCCATTTTTTATTTTTTTTTAGAAAATAAGGTACTATGCATATAATTTACTTTTATATTGTAAAATAAAAGATCACTCTTTTTCATCAAAATAAAATTTGATTTATCCTTCTATCATTCTTATGTACACAGATATATGAAATTGAAGTTGCCATAACATTTCTCATACTTTGAGCACCGTGTGCATTGTATGGCAATATACCGGCCTATACAAAAACGCAAATAACTCAAATTCGTAAAAGAATTGAGCTCTGATCTAAATGAATTATACAATAGAAGGCTTGCACTATAATAACTTGAATTAAAAAGTTCCAAAAAAAGTAATTGAATTTATAGTAAAATTTTTAAATTGGCAAAATTTACGAAAATTTAATTTTTGGCATGAGATATTTTAAAACTTAGACGTCTTAATTTTTTTTTATAACCAGATATGTGTTTTTTGTACTGAATTATTTATGAAACCGCTGCAAGTATGCGTAGGGCAAAAACTTTGTAAACTAGTGTAATATTTGTGCTTATTATGTAATAAAGAATTATTAAAAACGATTTTTCAAAACTTATGAAATACTGTATTCTTCGGTAATCCATTGGTGTATGTAATGTGTACTCTTTTGTGATGGTCTTGAAGAAAAGAAAAAACTTAGAAAGTACCACCTGCTTCACTTCCCGCGCAGATCATGAAAGATCTAGGGGTGAAAAATAATGATAAGAAAACAGAACAGGTCACTTTTGTGTTGTTCTTTAGATCGCTGAATATAGTTTGGACCTCGTCAGGAGTTCATTTTCAAATAAAGAAAATACGAACCTTGAAAATAGGCTCTAGAACTCTATTCTAGATATCTAGAACCTAGAAATTGAAGGCTGTATGTTTAAGTTTTCTGTACCGAGCTCCAAATGGTGAAACTTTAACGAATAAATCTTGGCGGGAAAACGCGTTGCATTATCTGTACAGTTTTGTAAGTTGACATTTAGCATTCACCCATATGTTGATACATTTAAAGTTTGAAATGGAGATAAAGAATTATTTATGCTGTAAGATGACCTGTAATGGGTTGTGGTGAAATGCTAGTTGAGTGATGAGCTGTCTAGCAATAAACAAAAGAGGCTTGGGCGCTGACAAGATTACTTTTAGGCAGGTGCATCTGCATATACACATTATGCTATTGATTTAAATAAAATGATACATAGATACACATATATTATCACGCCTGTTTCCCACAGCGATAGGCAGAGACTATGGACCTCCACTTGCTACGATCCTAACAGACCTCTCTCGCTTCATCTACACTCATCACCCTCTTCATGCATGTCTACTAGTTACGGGTACTTCTGACCTCTCCTTTTTAAGAATATCTGCAATCTGGTGGCAGTGAGTGAAGTCCTTTATCGATTATTTTATAAATCTTTGGAAGAGGCGTATGTCCAGCAGTGGACGTTAAACAGCTGATATAACGATGATTTGACTTTTGTTCTGCTACGAATTCCCTCATTTCTAATTCGATCACGTAGAGAAACACCGAGCGTAGCCCTCTCTAAGGTAACATTTCTTAGATAACATCTTTTAATGCCAGCTTTTCCATCGTTTTGGGTGGATCATTTCGCCTTTCCGTAACCACAATTAAAAAAAATACGGGCAAGTGCGGGTCGGACTCGTACATGAAGGGTTCCGTACAATGTTTAAAAACGCTGAAGAAACACGTTTCTTGTATGACGACCCCTTTAGTGTTTAACTTTATCTTATTTTTAGTATTTGTTGTTATAGTGGCTTTATTAATACATAATCGGTGAAAATTTAAAGAATCTAGTTAATGCCATTATAAAGATCGAGTTAAAAACGCTAAAAAACACGGATATTGTATGACGACCCCCTTTAATTTTTAGCTTTTTTTATTCTTAGTATTTGTTGTTATAGCGGCTACAGTACTACATAATCGGTAAAAATTTCAAGTGTCTAGTCTATTAGTCTAGTCTCTAGTGTGCTATTACGGTTCAAGAGACAGACAGACAGCGGAGTCTCAGTAATAGGGTCCCGTTTGCACCCATCGGGTACGGAACCCTCAAAAACAGCAAAGAAACATTACATAGATTACACCTACTTTTTCCAGATTCTCCATCATTTTCTCAGTCGCTAATAGTATTCGCTCTCCAGGGATCCAAAACTTCCAACATACATTTATTTGAATTTCCACTTACAGATAATTCGCTGTTTTTAGGGTTCAGTGTAGCAATAATAAACACTAATTTTCTCTTGCATTGATGATAATTTTTTAAATTGAGCGAAACTTGGTCGGCCTTTCTGACTATACCAGTGATTCTGTGAGAACAGTAGACCTTGCGAGCTCTTAAAACCGTGCAATAAGTGACACTTGCCCTTTTCCCTGGCTTAGCAAAGCCTTTTAAGTGAAATCCATTAGTATACAACGCTGGAGCAAACTTCCCCCCCTTGCCCCCCTTTGCCCCCTCTACTCCACCTTTTGGAAAGCTTTTTGCAACATCTGGTGTAGAATGAATTCCTCTCATATTTGACCCTCCTCTGCATCTGCCTCCACTGCTGGAGATTAACCCTCTCTGTACTACTATACAACGAGTTAATGAAATAACGCAAATCTCTCAGGTTGTAACTCAGTTCATGAAACTGAACAACTTTTGTTGTACAACATTTCCAAAATGCCAAAAATAAAATTCGGAATTTTATACAAATTGACTCGATCAGCTGATCAGTTTGTATGAAAACTCAAATATTTTTTTGGGTGTCATGAAAGTGGTAGAACAAAAGTTAAGTAAGTAAGTATTATTATATAGTATATTATTAACTTTATTGTACACCAATAATAGAAAAAATATACAATAAGAATAAAAATTACATATATATACATTAAAATGTACAATGGGCGGTCTTATCGCTAAAAGCGATTTCTTCCAGACAACCGATGGGTGGAGAGAATATAAAGATACGTTAGCAGACGGGGTGTACATGACTAAAATACAATAACAAATAATAACAGGTTCATAGTATATAAAGTATAAAAAACATACATGCATGCATAAAGATATAAATATATATAATATAAGTATATAAATAATATATATTTAAATATATAAAAAGTGGTTCAGTTTCATGGGGTGAGGTACCATCTGAGAGGTTTTGCGTTATTTCAATAACACGATGTTATATAGCCATACTTGGTCAGAGCAGCCAGAAGATTCGGCCTACGCTTTCTACGCTGGCTTTCTAGATGGGTTGGAGAGGTCTTATTGATTGATGATTTGTCGCCTTCTACGACATCTACGGGAAGACTTGCAGTGGTCCTATTCTACTCTGCCGGGAACCACACGGCTTCTGCCTATATACACGGTATATATAAGATATATAAGTTTATAAGTAATAAACGAAAATACGTTCAAAAATATTCCAATGTACGGAACACTCATGCGCAAATACAAATCACTCTTGTCCGTATTTTCTCATCAATCACAATACCCGGGAGTATTGAGGCGTGGATTTCTGATTGTCAACTGTTAAAGACGTTTCTACGAATTGGATCACAAATTCACGTTGTTTTCTTGGTTGTAATCCGGTACTTTATCATATTATCTACTTACCAGGGTTGTTTTGTGAATCAGTGGCTTTTAAAATAAGTAATATTTTTTTGGGGTAAACATGTTAATTTTTAAGCTATTGCATAGCTTTTATCGCGGGCTTTGAGCGCGGCGACCGAATTAAGAAATTCCGTAACGAAAATAAAACCTAACACCCCCACTCCGCCTACCGACCGGCACAGCGGCGCGGCGTTGAAAGCCGTGCATCGTCTAACGTCGTATACAATAGCTTTACCGTGGCAGTCCCCGAGTGCCACACGTTTTTTTTACATAAGGCGGTGATCCCACTGCACCGCGCACCGTCGCGGAGCGCGGCGCGGCAGATTTTAACATTGTATGCAAGTATTTCAGTTTGTATAGAAAACATGCCTAGGCATATTTTCTGTCAACAGTCTATGTCCCACTATATGTATTAAAGACATTTTAACGACATTTATATACCTAATTTAAATTATATTAAAATTGTCTATATTTAATATTAATTATGATATCCCAGTTAATAATTTTTGTAATTTTATGAATTGTAATGTTGTTTAAAATCAATTCCCAATGCCTAAAAAGGTAATTTTGTAAATAGTTTTAAGAACACTAATTGTAAAGTGCATGACAATGAATGTGTATATTGTTTACAAATGGTGAATAAATGAAATATGAAACACCTCACTGACTCTTGTCCAATCTTGTCCATTGAGGGTGGCATAAGAAAAATACACAAAGCCGATGGCGACGTTATTAAATGGATTGACGGCCTTTCATTCACCCTCTAACTTTGCTGCACATTTCAAAAACTATTCGCAAATAATAATAATAATGTCAAATATAGAAAAGAGTGATAGGGATTTCCCACGAACAATATTCCTTTTTAGACATTTTCACTCGGCAAGGTCCCGGCTCGTATCAGGCTTTCACACATTGAAAAGATTTATTATCCGTGTCAACTCGAAATTAATGGCAGGAAAAAATACCTCTGTAATCGTACATACATACTATCACGCCTGTTTCCCACAGGGGCAGGCAGAGACTATGGACCTCCACTTGCTACGATCCTGACAGACCTCTTTCGCTTCATCTATACACTCATCAGCCTCTTCATACATGCCCTACGGTTACGGGTACTTCTTACCTCTCCCTTATTTAGAACGTCTGCAATCTGATCGCAGAACGTTCGCCGAGGTCAACCCTGTCCCGCTCACTTCACACTTGCCTTATAAATATTTTTTTGTTAATCTCTTTTCATCCATCCTTTCTACATGCCCAAACCATCTTAACATCCCCTTCTCTACTTTTGTCACTACGTCCTCTTTCACTCCACACCGATTTATTTTATTTATTTAAAAAACTTTATTGTTCCACATTAAAAAAAAAATGGTACAATTGGCGGACTTAACGCTAAAAGCGTTCTCTCCCAGTCAACCATAGGGATAAACAGAAACAAATCATGTTGCGGCGCAAAAAACTAGATACAAAATAAAGTATTAAAATATGTGCATAATATAATATATGTCTACTACACAATATATAATATACATATAAAATATAACTCATAGAATACACCTACATACGTACATAAGACTATCTATAATACATATTACAAATAAATATATACAAACCTACAATATATATAAATAATGAATGATGATGGTGAAAAATAAAGAAAGATACTAACATCTATCAAAAAGATAAGAGTGCACTCTTCTCTTAAAAGAAAATTTTGTCGAAATATCTTTGATGTCAATGGGTAAAGCATTCCAGAGCCGTATAGCTTGTAAGTTAAAAGAGTTCGCCATAAAATTTGTGCGATGAGGAGGAACAGAAAGGAGAAGATTATCAGTAGAACGAAGTTGCCTATCATGCGTGTCAGAAAGAAATTTAAATTTACATCTAAGATACTCAGGGGAATTAGGATTCAGAAGAATTGAAAAGAGAGTGCAAAGAATTCGCACTTGTCTGCGTTCACGGATAGGAAGCCATTTAAGCTCAGAACGAAAAGATGATATATGATCATATTTGCGAAGGCAGAAAATGAAACGTATACAATTATTAACGAGACGGTCAAGCTTATTCAGTAAATCTACATTGAGATCAGGGTAACACACATCAGCATAATCAATGATGGGTAATATCAATGTATGGACTAATAAGAGCTTTGTTTTGAAAGGCAGGAAGTTCCTTAGACGATTAAGCTGTTGAAGAGCAACAGTAACAGAACGACTGACTTCAGCTACCTGAGTGGACCAACTAAGTGTGGAATCAATGTGAAAGCCAAGATCCTTTACGGATTTACTGTAGGGGATAATACACTTGTTAAACATGACAGGTGCAACAGCATTAAAGTCAATCAGAGAAATTTGCCTTGTACTGCCTACAATTATAGCTTGGCATTTGGAGGGATTAACCTGAATTCCAAATTGATCGGACCAGGACAAGATAGCCGACAAAGCCAAGTTTACACTCGCTACACTAAAATCAAGGTCGTCAACTGATGATTGGGCATAAATTTGTAGGTCGTCAGCATAAAAATGGTAAGAACAGCCAAGGGAAGTGGAAAGTAAATTAATAAAAAGAGAGAAAAGCAACGGTGTAAGATACCCCCTTGAGGCACGCCATTAGACAGATCATTCCAGTCCGAGAAAACGCGGTCCATACGAACTGCCTGCTGGCGGTGACAGAGATATTCAGAAAACCAATCCAACACTGAAGACGAGAATTGAAGGTGCTCAAGGACAGCAAGCAGAATATCGTGGTCTACCATATTGAAAGCATTGGAGAAATCGATAAGAACTAAAATGGTGACCAACGTATTCTCCATGCCAAGTCGAATATCTTCGGTGACTTTAAGAAGAGCAGTGGCAGTACTGTGGCCAGGACGAAAACCAGATTGAAAAGGAGTAAGGAGGGAATTGGTAAAGATATAGGATGACACTTGAGCGTGAACTACGGCTTCTAGTATTTTGTAAAGAAAAGGAAGGATAGATATAGGTCTAAAATTATTCAAAAGGGCAGGAGTGGGGACTTTAGGAAGGGGTATGACAAACGCTGTCTTCCAAAGAGAAGGGAAGGTCCCGGTAACTAATGAGAAGTTTATGATGTGAGTAAGAATTGGGAGAATTACTGTTAAAATATTTGTTATCATTTCTCGACTCACATCATCACATCCAACTGCTTTGGATTTAATCGCTATAATTATTTTACGAATGTCGTCTTCAGTAGCTGGAGAAAATGTAAAAGGGTCAGTTGAAGGTTTGGCCATGGAAGATATTTTAGAAATAGTCGCTAACTTGACAGATGGATCTAGGGTATTTGTAGAAGAGAAGTGATTATTAAAATCATTAGGTGAAAATGAAGTGGAATAAGAACCGATCCCTTATAACATCATTTCTTATTCGGTCTTTCAATGTAACACCACACATACTCCTCTGTAATCGTGTCTTTTATTAAAACGGATAGTCCGTTCCATTTGGATCTTAGGCTTTGCTCATTTCAGGCATTTAAACTTCTTATTATATCAACTGCCTGACGTAAACCCACCATGGACATGCAATAAGTTTTCATACAAGCTTTTGCATATGTGAACCTAGAAACCCCTATAGTTTCGTCTTGTCTGTCTGTCTGCGGTTTTACTCAGAGACCATTAGTACAAGAAAGCTGTAATCATGCCGTCAAAGTGGTAAAATAAAATCTTGAAAATTTTGTTTTTCAAGTTGGCATGTATTATGAGGGTTCCGTACCCGAAGGGTGCAAACGGGACCCTATTACTGAGACTCCGCTGTCTGTCCGTCTGTCACAGGGCTCTATCTCTTGAACCGTAATAGCTAGACACCTGAAATTTTCACCGATTATGTATTACTGTGGCCGCTATAATAACAAATACTAAATATAAAAAAAGTTGAAAATTAAAGGGGGTCGTCCTACAAAAATCGTGTTGTTTTCAGCGTTTTTAACTCGATCTGTCACAGGGCTCTATCTCTTGAACCCTAACAGACACCTGAAATTTAAAATTAAAATAAGATAAAGTTTCTTAACTTTAGTCTAAAACAAGTTAGTTCGCTGGACTCAGGTTTACCACAATAGGTACCTCCAAGTTAGGTCGGTACTTAGTTCGCAGTTTCAATACGGAAGGCTTGAAGGCTACGTAATAGGTAGCTATTACGTAACAAGCCTAGGTAATAAATAAAATACGCTTTAGAAATGGGATCCCCTTGATTTTCTTATTTTTAGGGTTTCGTACCCAAAATGTGCCAACGGAACCCTATTACTGAGACTCCCCAGTTTGTCCGTCTGTCCATCCGTCTGGCACAAGGCTCTATCTCTTGAACCGTAATAGCTAGAAACTTGAAATTTTTACCGATTATGTATTACTGTGGCCGCTATAACAACAAACACTTAAAATTAAATTAAATTAAGAATTAAATGGGGTCGTCATACAAGTAACGTGTTTTTTCAGCGTTTTAAAATATTGTACGGAACCCTTCATGTACGAGTCCGACTCGCACTAGACCGGTTATTTTTATTCATATATTTTTTTGGTATTATAGTTTGACATAATGTTCTTTCTCATAATGTTTCTGTAGTCATAATCTTCATTAACCCTCATATTCATACAAAATCGGCGCTCCTAAATCAACCGTATAGTAAGTACGAGTATGCAACCAATTTAACGAGTGCAGCCTTTTTAGGGTTCCGTACCCGAAGGGTGCAAACGGGACCCTATTACTAAGACTCCGCTGTCTGCCCGTCTGTCCGTCTGTCACAGGGCGCTATCTCTTGAACCGTAATAGCTAGACACCTGAAATTTCCACTTATGTATTACTGTGGCCGCTATAACAACAAATACTAAAAATAAAAAAGTCATACAAAAAACGTGTTTTTTTCAGCGTTTTTAACCCGATCTGTCACAGGGCTCTATCTCTTGAACCGTAATGGCTAGACACCTGAAAATTTCACCGATTATGTGTTACTATGACCACTATAACAACAAATACTAAAAATAAGATAAAGTTAATAATTAAAGGGGGTCGTCATACAAGAAACGTGTTTCTTCAGCGTTTTAAAACATTGTACAGTGGTACGGAACCCTTCATGTACGAGTCCGACTCGCGCTTGCCCGTTTATTTATGTCATTGACAGTAAAATAGTGCTGTTTAAATTAGTAGCTTTATATTATATTTATCTGATTTAAAATTTAATGAATATGGCGTTAAAAATTAATTTTATTCTATACTTTTTTTGTTTTTTATCGAATTAAGTCCCATTGTATAGCCTCCCCTCTTTCTTTCCATACACCCTAGTCCCTTGGTAACTATCACCCTCCACTCTTCCTTCCTTCTCATGAGTCAAATCATTCTTGGTTTTCTTCGGCCATCTGATTAATTTGTGGTAATATATAAATATATAAAATATAAATATATAGGTCAAATCACAATGATTAAACTGGCCCCAAAGTAAGTTTTTTTAAAATTTGTGTTATGGGATACTAACTTAACGATACTATATTTTATGATAAATACATTTACAGATAAACACCCAAGACCCAGGACAATTTGACAAAGGCCATTTTCTAACTTGCCCTGGCTGGGGATCGAACCCAGAATCTCTAGATTAGCGTACTAGCGTATTAACCATTACGCCACGGAGGTATTATATATATATATTTGTTGTGTCTAAGTTATTTTTTTCTTTGTTCCAGTTTGTTCCACAACCGGCACCTTGGAACTGACAGCTGATGGAAATAACACAAGCATTATCAATAACAATAACACACGGACCAATAGTATAAGAGACAGAGTCAATTTTATGACCAGCATGGTGGCTTTAGATAACAGAAATAATATATTTAATGAAATATATTTAAAACCAACAAAACCACGTCTGTATCCGAAGCGGAGTACACAAAGTCATAGAAGAG
Source organism: Acrobasis repandana (assembly GCA_963576875.1). Classification (NCBI taxonomy): domain Eukaryota; kingdom Metazoa; phylum Arthropoda; class Insecta; order Lepidoptera; family Pyralidae; genus Acrobasis; species Acrobasis repandana. The sequence continues at coordinate 11,989,075 of OY756238.1, forward strand.
TGAAGAGGGACGATGACCGTTGCGCTTCGTTTCTGTTCGTTGATACTGATCAAGAAGATATTTGGCATCCGCATTCCAAAGATGACCCAAATAATTTGAATTATTATAGGAAAATTGATTGTGTCACTGTTATAAATGGTAAGTCTCTTTTCAATGCCCTAACCACATTATTCATAACGAATATCAAACGTTATTAATTACTTTAAGACCGTACTTGAATTTTCCGGGGTCCAGTGCTGCCCCCATTTAAAATAAATCATTTCAAAAAAAACGGAGCCATCATTTAAAATTTTGCTACTACCAAATCCTAGATAACCCTTCAAAGTATTTTATGAACTACTGTTTACAGTTTGAAGTGAGAACGTTAAGCTTTACCACGCACATTTGCGAAAAACGGCCACTTTTGGCAAATGTGCGTAGTAAAGCTTAATGCTCTCATTATAAACTGTAAACAGTAGTTCATAAAATACTTTGAAGGTTTATCTAGGATTTGATAGTAGCAAAATTTTAAATAATGTCTTCGTTTTCTTTGAAATGGTTTATTTTAAATGGGGGCAGCACTGGACCCCGGAAAATTCAGGTACGGCCTTAAAACGGTTGATTCACGGAATATAGTCGGAAAAGGCAGACCAGGTTTTGATCGATTTAGAAGATCATCTTCAGGGCGAGTGTGAGGAACGGCAATACGACGATGTCGCTGTCCCCTTAGCACTGTGCCTGCAGCGGCCTTTTCCTACTAGAGGTACATTACCTACGTCAGGCAACCGTTTTAAATAAATAAATTATGGATTCATCTCACGTTAGTTTAAATAAAATTAATATAAATCGTTTGATAAACATATTTTAGTTAAAATATTTTTTTTTCTTTTCTTTTTTCAACATAAATTTATTTTGGCATAGTAAGAACGAAATAACACATATTTTTACATAAATATGTAGATTAAGCAAACGTTTGAAATTTTTTTTTAATTTTTTTTTTATCTTTATGAGGCCACAGTTTTAAACTGTTTGGTAGCATTATTTGCGTTTATTAAAAACTTTCAGACAATTTATATTGATTAAGCCAACAATCAATAAATCTGGCGCAGTTGGGTAAAAAGAGTTGACAAACTAAACTTTCAAAAAAAAAAATTGTAGACTTCTCAAAATCACAAAAGAAATCTTCTTCTTCATCTTCTGCGCTTTCTTAACACAATTTGACGAATTGTACAATTTTTTTTTATTAACCAACTTATTTTTGTGATTTTGGCATAGGCTCGAAAAGTTTAAATTGAAAAGTACAATGATCCAGTTTTAGTTTGAAATACTCGTCCATTCAGACTAAGTATAATACAATTTCAATAAGAAAAACTTCCCAAACTTTTCTATAAATGTCTTTTGTCATCATCAAATGCACTTTATTTTGGTCACATTCAGGAAAACTTTAACAATATTTCTTTTATACATACCTACCTAATAACCACTTCTAAAACTAATTTCTGAACAACTGGAAAAATCTGAACAAGATTTTGCGGCTCGACTTTTCTACGTAGACAACTAAAATAATAGACAAAAAAAAGTTAAATAAATTATTTTTTACTTCTATACAACGTGGAAGGGACATATGCGTAATAAATCGAACCACGGGCTATACTAGATCACTAAAGTATCATGAAATTAAAATAACAGTCAAATAACCAAAAAAAATTTCAACTTTCCCATACAAATCGCTCGAATACGCTCGCTATAAAAAACATATGTAAATATATAAGGACAAATCACACTGATTGAACCCCAAAGTAAGTTTAAAACTTGTGTTATAGGATACTAACTCAACGATACTATATTTTATAATAAATACATATATAGATAAACACTTAAGACCCAGGACAATTTGAAAAAGGCCATTTTCGGAATTGCCCTGGCTGGGGAACGAACCCAGAACCTTCGGATTGGCGGACTAGCGTGTTGACTATTACACCACGGAGGTCGTCGATATACTCGTACAACGTAGTAAAAGTAACAGCCAAAAAAAAATCGGCATTTCTATCAAAAGTGCGATAGGATGAAATTAAAGAAACAGCCAAAAAGAAAAATAAATCAGCATTTCTATCAAAAGTGCGATAGGATGAAATTAAAGAAACAGCCAAAAAGAAAAATAAATCAGCATTTCTATTAAAAGTGCGGTAGGTTAAATTTAATTAAAATAACAGCCAAAAAGAAAAAAAGCCGCCCGGGCGAATTGTATGAGAATGTCGAATTTTTTTTTTGTTATTTGATGGTTATTTTTACTTCATACTTTAGTGATCTTGTAAGCCCGTGGTTCAAAAAATTTCGACATTCCCATACAAATTACCCGGGTAGCTGCACACTTTTGCATGGAAACGCCGAAATTTTATTATACTATAATGACCTAGTATAGACCGTAGTTCGATTTATTACCGGTATGTCCCTTCCACGTTGTATAACAGAATATGATTCTTTATTTCCTTAAATATATCGACCTAGTTCAAAATCACCCTGTACCTAAGTCTAACATATGGCTACTTAATGCCTGTCACACACGTTTGTAAAGTTTTAAAATCCGTAATTCCCTCGACTAACTCTATCTCAATAACTTGGTCTTACAACCAAGGATGCTCAAGACCGTGCGAAGTGGAGATGAAAAAGCCAGAAAGTGGACCCCAGGCTTCGCAGCATTACAGCTGAGGATCCACCTGGGAATACGCTGAGATAAGAAAGAGAGAACTATCTCTATGACTCAAAGATTTATTATTTTTAGTCAATATACATTGGCATAAATCTAAAACCCTAAAGGAAAAATATGACTTCCGATAAAACGTATGCCCAGTCTACAATTATTAACTCTATGCTTTCATATAACGTTTTCGTGTCCGTGACAAAAATGTTTGCACCACAATATCGCAGCTCCGTAGCGCTGTTGTAAATTGTTAGGACGTGTGCTCCCCGACTAAGCCGGAATCATAAGCAGCCTGGCACCAAACTTGGTGACATTGCAGGCATTGATAATGAAATGTGTAGATCTAGCACCTTTTGTCAACATTCGCGTTCCCCGTTGCATCCTTAGCTGTCTAGGAGCCTGGCGTGCGCTATGCGGCTTTTTCTTCTCCATAGATGAAATGCTTGTTAATCGTATACAACGAGTTTATAAAATAACGCAAAACCTTTTAAATTGTAACTTAGTTCATTAAACTGAACAACTTTGTTCTACAACATTCCCAAATAGCCAAAAATAAAATTCGGATTTTCATACAAATTTACTTGATCAGCTGATCAGTTTGTATAAAAAAGTTGTAAAACAAAAGTTGTTCAGTTTCATGGGCTGAGGTACCATCTGAGAGGTTTTGCGTTATTTCATTAACACGTTGTATAAGCATAGGTATACCGAGGGCGAGGATCTAGGGATAATTCCTAAATCCAAAAAAAGCTGCCAAGTGCGAGTCGGACTCGCCCATGAAGGGTAGCAGCAAGTAACATAATATAAAAGGTCTAAAGGTAAATTGCGGTTTACGATTTATGACGTATTAAAAAATAACTATCTATGATACCGAGACCGCTATAGTCTTAATTGAAAGTACATACTTTAAGGTATATACTAAATTTTTTTCAGAATTATTTTATTTATTTTTAAACTTTATTGTTTAACAATGAAATTGTTTTACAATTGGCGGACTTAACGCTAAAAGCGTTTTCTCCCAGTCAACCATAGGGATAAACAGATAATTCGTTACGGCGCAAAATAATTAAATAATTACATACTTACAACATACCAAATAATACACATACATGCATATATACTCATAATAAAGATATATATATACGCAAACATATATAATAATAATATAATATATAAGTAATATTTCAAAAGTTACGGTGCGGGGACACCTCAATTTTAACTTTGTATTAGATTATCTCAAGACTGGGTTTGATCTACATAGTTTATAATACTCCGTGAGCAGGAGCAGTCCTGCTCACGTGGTATTTTTTCACCATATCTTATTTCATTATTTAATTTGAGTACTTTAGTACTGTATCTTGAATGCCTACAAAAAGGCTATAAAAATATTTTGTATACAGGGTTACTTTACAGGTTACTTTTAATTAACTGGCAACATTTATGGAGCAAGTTCAGGCCACGATACTGAACTACTTTCTATAAAAAAAGTTATTAAAAATCAATAAAAAAATTTCGTCCTTCCATACAAAATCCGTTTGGCTGAGCGCTGATTTTTATGGGAGGACGAAAAATTTTTATCGATTTTTAATAACTTTTTTTATAGAAAGTAGTTCAGTATCATGGACTGAACTTGCTCCAAAAATGTTGCCAGTTAATTAAAAGTAGCCCTGTATAAGGCTACATCTACAGGAACTGTAACATCATTGGCCGCGTCGTAAAAGAAATAACATTGAAATATTTGGTGCACTTTCATAGCCTTTGAACTTTGCAAGTTCGTATCGTATAATGGAAAAGAGCCTACATACTTATTTTGCAGACATTGCCAGTTCGCATATATTTTAGATTTATGTTACGGCTGAAGGTATGCAATAAGAACAAAGCTATTTTTACCCGACTACGGCAAAGTCTAAAGAAAGGGTAATGATTTTAGGTATGTATGTGAATATTTTAGAGGGATATAAATAATAGATATAGAAATTATATATACAATAGATAGATAGATGTAAATATTTATGTGTGTTCCACCGTAATATCCGAAGTATTCATTTTCACAAAAGAGATATCAATCGATTCTTGAATATCGTCGGGTGACTTAGGCTACATTTTGTATGCAAAAAAATCATATAACGAATGTAACATACAAAACTAATTCACTTTAATAGGTACGTAAACAAATGAATTTAAGACATGAAGGCTTCGTAGGTAAAAAACAAATCCAAAAGAGTTGTTATGGGAATTTCAAACATTTCTTTTTTATAATTTGAAAATAAATAGATAAAAGAAAAAAAAAACTGTTTATTTGGCTATATACTCAAAAGATCTTCTTCTTCGTCTAAGCTTGTTCCCGGTTGCATCCTCAGCTATGCTGCTTCGGAGCCCGGGGTGCGCTTTCCCGCTTTTTCTTCTCCAAATATAACATGCATGTCAATGGTCACCCAAGGATACCAAAGACCTTGCGAAATGGAGAAGAAATAGCCGGAGTTTAAATGATTTGGCTATAGTTTTAAGACCGGCGCATACCTGGCGTCATACCTCTTTGGGAATGTATTTGTGCGAAAAGTTTTACAACCGACCGCCGCCCGACGTTAACCCTCCTTGGGAATGCAAATGTAGCACGAGATGTTTGAGCTTAGTCCTTTAGTCACCTCTTACGACATCCACAGGAAGAGATGGAGTGGTCCTATTCTAACCCGGAACCAAACGGGTAAATACTTCACTACTACACTACGGGTTGGCTATATACTTAAAAGATTTTAAAAAAAATATGCGAAAATACCTATAGATTACAGGAAACCTGTAAAAAGTATGTGATATATAAAGTAAAATTTCGTTTTACATCAAATTAATTAGAGGTCTGTCAGGATCGTAGGCCTGTGGAAAACAAGCGTGATAGTATGTATGTGTGTATCAAATTAATATCAATTCAATGGTACAAAATCCTGGGTGTTTGACTCGCACTTGTCCGGTTTCACTGGACGCGATTCACTGGCCACGCGCCCCGCCACGGTGCGCGGAATCCGCTGCGTTTTTAGTCGGTTGGACTAAGCGTGTTTTCTATACACATTGAGGTGCTTGCATACAATCATCATACAATGTTAAAATCTACCGCCCCGCACTACGCGACGGAGTGCGGTACAGTGGGTACATCGCCTATATTATAAGCTTTTTACAAGTTTTTTTTAGCTTGCCCTGTCTGTTATTTATTTGTTTGAGTCAATCATGCAAGTTAAATTAAAACTTAAACACAATAAAAACTTGTACGAAAAATTAAAATTATTTCGTTTATTTTTGTTTATGGTGCGTGCAATAAAGCGTATTTTTATTGTATTGTATTTTATATTGGCGTACACTATTGTCTACGCCACTATAAATTACAATACAATACAGTTTACGTAGTATTACTTTATTAACATTACTTTTTATTTTCAGGCACAGAGGGATCCATATTAGAACTGACGTTTGTAGATATGTTTCGAATAGAGTATCACCCTGATTGTGACTACGATTATTTAGAAGTAAGTATTCATTTAATTTAACCGATTGTGACATCGCGCGGGCTCCAGCACTCCTCCGCCCCTCTTAGGCGCAGCGGGGGGGCCCATGCCCATATATAAGGCGCGGCGGCCGGCGCTCGTCCTCTTCGTCTTCGGCAGCATCTGAAGCTAAGTAGTTCTTCTACCTAGAAGGGCTACTCAACTGATCTAGTGCCTATAACTCACGACCCTGACTACCTAATCTGTACCTAGTGTTCTTGTGAATCTTTGTAACTAATGTATTGTAATAGTTGTTCATTATACCTATCTCATTTGCCGATATCTGGTCTTTCTTTTATCTCATCTATCTTCCTAGATCCTAAATCTAGGCTTTACTAACCGAAACGGTACACGATACTGAAAAATCTATTTTATTTAAAAGCTTATGGTACTTTCAATGTATGTATGCAAGTTGGTCCCATTGTTACCGGGTAAAGATCTAATGATGGTATCCTCGACAAATCGAGGAATCTTCTCAAGTATTCTGTCCACATATACAATGTTTAACAATAAACGGGCAAGTGCGAGTCGGACTCATACATGAAGAGTTCCGCACCACCGTACAATGTTTTAAAACGCTGAAGAAACACGTTTCTTGCATCACGACCCCCTTTAATTATTAACTTTATCTTATTTTTTGTATTTGTTGTTATAGCGGCCACAGTAATACAAAATCGGTGAAAATTTCAGGTGTCTAGCTATTACGGTTCAAGAGATAGAACCCTGTGACAGATCGAGTTAAAATCGCTGAAAAAAAACACGTTTTTTGTATGACGACCCCCTTTAATTTTCAACTTTTTATTATTTTTTGTATTTGTTGTTATAGCGGCCACAGTATTATAGAAAATTTCAGGCGTCTAGCTATTACGGTTCAAGAGATAGAGCCCTGTGACAGACAGACAAACGGACAGACAGACAGCGGAGTCTCAGTAATAGGGTCCCGTTTGCACCTTTCGGGTTCGGAACCCTAAAAAGGGAGTATCAACCCGAAAGGAAGTTAACGTACTAACCAATGAAAACAACTTACTATGGGACCATCGCAAAAAATAAATCTGCAGCTCCATACATTTTGGCACGGTAGGTATTTAGTTTTTTATGGAGCTGCAGATTTGTTTTTTAAGTTTTCAGGGTTGGTCCCATAGTAAAAGTTGTTTACATTGGTTAGTACGTTAAGTCCCTTTTCGGTTGATACCCCCTTTTTGTAACACGTTGTATAGTGATTTTATGTCTTTTGTCTCAGTGAAATTTTTATTCAGAAAGTGTGTTTTGATGAAGTGATAAAGAAGACCAGAAATTGAAGTCACTTTTTAGGGTTCCGTACCCAAAGGGTGCCAACGGGACCCTATTACTGAGACTCCGCTGCCTGTCCGTCTGTCCGTCCATCTGTCACAGGGCTCTATCTCTTGAACCGTAATAGCTAGAAACTTGAAATTTTCACCGAGTATGTATTACTGTGGCCTTTATAACAACAAATACTAAAAATAAGATAAAGTTAAAAATTAAAGGGGTTATCATACAAGAAACGTGTCTTTTTCAGCGTTTGAAAAACATTGTACGGAGGTACGGAACCCTTCATGTCTTCTTTTTGTGATTAAAATTATTATTATGTCTTTCAGATCCGAGATGGTTACCGAGGCTACGCACCACTGTTGGGCGGCAAAAAGCTCTGTGGGCAGCAGTTCCCCCGACCGATCCTTACGACCGGGCCGTACGCTTGGCTGAAGTTCCATTCGGATGACACCATCGAGTACGAGGGCTTCCATATCAGTATCGCTGTAAAACAGGCGCCTAAGAGTCGTAAGTAACCAAAGTCAAATTCAAAACTATATCACTAATGGCTATAATTCAAGTTGGGGCAAAAACACATTGTTTGTATGTATGTTTGTTTGTTGGTGGTCCGATTTTGATGAAATTTGGTAGGCATGTAGGAAATATCACTAGAAGTTTTAAGTTCGTTGGGCATCAAAATCAGTTCAGTAGTTTTTGAAATATTAATAAAAAATCGCGAGGTCTAAGTTCGCGGCGAACTAGTAGGTTATCAATTCGACTGTATTTTTTTTTTATGTATGTTTGTTACGCGTTATCTTCGCCAATTGTGGACCGAGTTTGATGATTCCTTTATTATTGAAAGCCTTACTACCAAGTTGGTCCCATATTAAGTTAAATGATTTATTTTATTTTATTTAAAAACCTTTACTACCAAGTTGGTTCCATTTTCATTTGGTGAAGATAGGATGAGGAACTTTGGATATATGGAAGAAACTCCCAAAAGAATTGAAGTCGTTTGTTTTTTTGTTAAAAATTTAATTATTAATTATCCTTTTTTTTATTTTTTATTACAGATGCCATATCAGAGAATTGTCATATAAAAATGAAAGGCGTAGATGGGATTCTAGATGTAAAAAATATCACGGATACGTGCAAACAAGAAAGTGAAAATCAAGCTTACGATATATTATGGAGTATAGAAGCAGAGCCTAACCATAAGGTAAAGATACTACATTTTCTAAGTGCTGATTTTGAGGTATTTTTTCTAGAGGATTTACATGTTTAAAAAACTTAGCTAGTTTCAAATAAGGAAGAAAAATTATCTAATACTTGTAGCGACTTCTACGAAGAACTACAACCACAACAACGAAGCGACAACTTAGTTCATAAGAAGACTACAAGATGGCGTTAGCAGTGTCCTACATCTCGATCTCAGAGTTCTGGTCGCAAGTTTGCAACTAACCATACTTATATGCTCTGACAATAATACACTGTCGGAGCCGCGATTCCTCGCGCAACACTATACCTGGTGTACGATTTCATAATTTTACTGTGCCTTGGCTGGCATTTTCAAGGCTCCAGTAGAGCTGCTAAAATTCGAACTTAATACATCTAGGCTACAAATTGGGTTGTCTAACCATTGGGCTATTCATCATCATCCAAGCGTATTCCCGGTTGCATCGTCAGCGGTTACGCTTCAGAGCCCGGGGTGCGCTACCTTACCTAGGTGATTTGACGAGGTTACTGGTTTTTACACAGAGCGACTACCGTCTGTCCTCCGCAACCCAATTAGACTAGAACCAATCCTAGGATAGGTACAAATGCTAGATGGCGTTCGGGATCAACAGCTTTACGTGCCTTCCGAAGCACGGAATCATCTGTGTTTTCGGATAATCAGGTTATTCAGGCCTGCAATATCCTAACCAGACTGGAAACAACTTTTCACAAAGTATGCTTCCCAGTGGGATTTAAACCCACAACCTCCGGATCACAAGGCAAACGCCTTGACCACTGGACCAAGGAAGCAGTCTAACCACTGGGCTATTATTTGCTGTATTTGCTTTACATAGATTTTCTCAGCTACGCAAGATTGTTTTTATACTACATGTATAAAACACACTGTTACTCATAACCCTCCTGGAAAAATGTTCTACATTTTAGTGAAAACTGCAACAAAATTGGCCTAGTAGTTTCAGAGTTTATCGGAAAGATGGACGCACCGATGGATTTGTTTTTATCATAATTAGGCACATACATATTATTACGCTAATTGCATGTAATCTAAGAGATAAACAAAAACAAGCTCTAAACACGATTTAAATAACCAAAAACTGGGGATAAGTGGATGAATAATTCAACAAATTACTCCAAGTGCCAAGTTACCAAGTTTTAAATGATTTGAATATTCATTCTAAATTTATCGGTGTTCAAGTATTATTTCATTTTATGCTCTTTTAAAAGTGTTTATGTGCGAGTTGGCGGGTTTTTAGGGTTCCGTAGCCTCATGGCAAAAAACGGAACCCTTATGGATTCATCATGTCTGTCTGTCTGTCCTTATGTCACAGCCACTTTTTTACGAAACTATAAGAACTATACTGTTGAAACTTGGTAAGTAGATGTATTCTGTGAACCGCATTAAGATTTTCACACAAAAGTAGAAAAAAAAAACAATAAATTTCGGGGGTCCCATACTTAGACTCAAAATTTTTTTTTTCGTCAAACTCATACTTGTGGGGTCATATCTATGGATAGGTCTTCAAAAATGATATTGAGGTTTCTAATATAATTTTTTTCTAAACTGAATAGTTTGCGCGAGAGACACTTCCAAAGTAAAATGTGTTCTCCCCCCCCCCCCCCCATCTATCTATAACCCCCTGTAACTTTTCTTAAATAAGACAATGATAAAACTAAAAAAAAATATATAATGTACATTACCATGCAAACTTCCTCCGAAATTTGGTTTGAACGAGGTCTAGTAAGTAGTTTCTTTTTAATTCGTAATAAATCGTAAACCTCAATTTACCTTTAGAACTTTTATATTATGTTACTACGGAACCCTTAATGGGCGAGTCCGACTCGCACTTGGCCGCTTTTTTTTCCATCTTTACTTTGTGTAACAATTAGTAGCTACAAAACGTAGATATACATCGTGTTAATCAAAGAACGCAAAACCTCTCAGATGGTACCTCAGCCCATGAAACTGAACAACTTTTGTTCAACAACTTTCACGAAATCTAAAAAAAAAATTCTATTTTCATACAAGTTGACTCGATCAGCTGATCAGTATGTATGAAATTCAATTTTTTATTTTTATTTATTTAATCTTTATTGCACAATAAAATTAACGTATAAGTGGCGGACCTAATGCCATATGGCATTCGCTCCTGGTCAACCATTAGACCAAGCATTTTTTTAGTTTCGTGAAAGTTGTGGAACAAAAGTTGTTCAGTTACATGGGCTGAGGTACCATCTGAGAGGTTTTGCGTTATTTAATTAACACGATGTATAAATAATTGCACTGATCCATTACGGGCTAATTGACCGATTTTCATAAAACAAACATGGGAATAATTTAAATATATAAGGGAGTATTAGGAAAAGGAGTACCATATTAATAAAACAATCCTACGTATTTTGCCATAATCCGGTATTCTCCTATTTCAGGATTACTTCTCCGCTTGTCCTTACAGAAGAAACAAAAATGGCCCTGAGCTTTGAAATAGCAGTAAAGGATACAATGCACTTATATCAGGAGATACAGTTATTTTATAACCTTCCATGCTGGTCTGGGAGAAAAGAAAAACTAAGAATGTACCAGTTGCTTCTCTTCCCGCACAGATCGTAGAAGCCGATCTATGAAATGAAATCATACTACAGGCGATGTGGCTAGCAACCTATCACTATTATGATTCCTTTTTCCACCTCGCCCACCATCTCGCTTAAATTGGCCTTTGATCTTGCGGCCCTAGGCTCTGTCTGCTTAGAACCGCAAGACCCAAAATGCCCTGTTTGCCAAATTAGGGATAAAAAAGTGACCTTTGAATTTGTAGCCCTGGGCCCAAAATACTCTGTCTGCAACGTCAAGGATACTTACAGTTATGTTATTTTATATTTTTTTCAGATATACCTAAACTTCACGTCATTTGAGTTAGCCAAACCTAATGCTTGTGAAGAAAATGTCATCCAAGTATTCGGGGCCGTGGTCGAGTTTGACGCAAAGTAAGTATACTACTTCAAAATAAGCTTCAATATACTTTTTATTCCAAAACTGAGTATTTAAAATAATTTTTATGGTAATAAATAACCATTCTAATTACTTTCAAACACTTTGTGAAAAGTTGTCCGATCCCCTATTGGCCAGGTTGTATTCGTTGTAGCTAATTAAAATTATGTGGTCAATGGTCTTCTCCTTCTTATCTCAACCAAGGATGTTCAAGACCGTGCGAAGTAGAGAATAAAAAGCAAGAAGGTGGACCTTGGGCTTTGCAGCATCATAGATGAGGATGCAATTTGGAATACGCGGAGATTAGAAAAAGAGAGAACTAAAATTATGCCTACTTTATATGATGCTTATATCATTCCTTGTCCTTTAATATTTAGGATGTAAATGAACAGTCGACCCTTACTTAAAAGTGTGACTCAGCCTCTCAATATGAATAAATTATACTAACTTGAATCAATCTCTCTTTTGACTTTCTCGTACCGGACAATTTCTATGAACGTCGAGGTTCTAGAATTGATCCCGTGGGTGAAAAATTAGTTTCAATGTATTCAAATCTTCAATCCTTTAAGATTGATGCAACCCATTTATATGACACCAAGTAAACAAATGTAACAATTTTACTGAAAGCTAAGCAACTTGGAATATTTGAACAGGGCGGGTTACTCCATGAAATAATACGATAGTCGTTCGATAGTGTCGTCATATTTATATGTTAAACCAAATTAGACTTTATCATTGTGTACTAAATCATAATGTTGCTTGATACTGAAACGCGGATTTGCAGTAACGTACGTCTTGCGTACCGCTTTTGGAGTAACCCTACAGTTTTTTAAACTTACAGACTGGCTCACTACTGCGGCTCCATTGCCAACTCCGTCACCACCAAGGCCGATACAACTAAGACCCCTAATGACCCTGGAAACATCATGCATGTCCGAATGTACGCGTCCAAGGCTTCCAAAGAAGACACTAAATTTAACGCCCACTTCACAGCTTTTCGGACTTTAAATGCTGCTGTTGAATCTGGTAAGTTTCTTTAGTTATCAGCAGTAAAATCAGCAAAAATTAATATCAGCTGAATCAAATAATAAAGACTGCATTGATTAGAATTAAAACTAATGTGAAATAAATTCATAATGAATATGATACTGAGACTGGGCGGAGTGGCTTTGGAGCATGTACACAGCTTTAAATATCTCGGCCACATAGTGGACGATGAATTGAGCGATAATGCGGATATTGAGCGCGAACGGAGGGCGCTGTCGGTGAGGGCCAATATGATAGCCCGCAGGTTTGCTCGATGCTCGAGGCAGGTAAAAATAGCTCTTTTTAGAGTATATTGTACCTCATTTTATACCTGCAGCCTGTGGGTTAGGTACTCCCAACGTTCGCTGAACACCCTTCGCGTTCAATACAATAACGCGTTTAGGACGTTGCTGCGGCTGCCTCGTTTCTGCAGTGCATCAAGCATGTTTGCCGAAGCACACGTGAATGGCTTTCACGCTACTCACGTGTGCTTCGGGACTTGACTCGGGTCAGCGGCAACAGCCTCCTGGCAGTTGTGGGGGATCGCATGGATGACCTTGCCGTGAGGCAAGGAAATATTAATTTATATAAATTTTAAAATATAAGTATTACTAACATCTAGTTTTAAGAATTAATATTGTTACTAACACATGATGGACCATAATTGTTCGAATATTAATAAATGAATTGAATTGAATTGATACTAAAACTAGTCGCACTTTTGGGCTACACTACGTGAGTTAACCGAATATATTGTTGACAATGAGTATTGTGAGTTTGATAATTCATAAATTTAAAAAAAGAACTTAAATATTATTTTTTTTAAACTTCGAGAAATTTGTTCAGTATTTTTGATATTTGCTTTTATGCTTTTCAATTAAAAATATATTTTATAAGGTTTTCAATGATATTTAGACTTTCTGTCAAGTATACATAAAGTTTCTTTAACATTTTTTTAGATCAATGTAAAGAAGATGAATTTGACTGTGAAGATAGTACATGTATTGCTAAAGCACTAAAATGTAACCGGTACGCCAACTGTCGACTGAAGGCGGATGAGGATGTTGATCTTTGTAAGGTATGTAATTTTTAAATATTAGAACAAGGTCTGCTATATTTATGACATCTGACGTTACGCCTATCTATAACTTTTTAAACGTCATGGACGTCCTCGAAGAAATCTTTTTCAGAAACTCATGTTATAGTCTTCACCGTGTTGTAGATAAAGTGTCACCACACACATTATATCCCATGGGTATCGTAAGAGGCGACTAAGGGAGGTTTAGGTAACAGAGATTGAGCAGCAGCGTGATCTGTGCAACAACATTATACCATCTGCTGTTATCACCAATCCGTCTGCCCTGCTTGGAAGGCATTTAGTTCAACAAACTAATCTAGACTGGTAAACAATATTGCAGTCTCTCTCGTCAGTCTCTAACCATAAAATATATAATTCCATGACTTTAATATCGTACGGGTTAGGTGATTTTTCTTAAACCATACTAATAAGCGGAACTGTTCCGCTGGTTCCAAAATTTGAAGACGGATTTCCTGTGGATAGGGTAAGGTGCGATGGTGTAAATTAGCCGTGTTGGTACCATGTCGATCAATCAAATTATATATTTTTAGGAGGAAACTGAATCTATCATCAGCGAGCCACATATCCTGGTGATCCTCGTCATATTCTCCCTTATTCTCTCTGGAATGACGCTGGTATTTCTCTTCAAGTGCTTCCAAAAGTTGTACGAGGACCACAAGATTATCAAAGTGAGTATTTTCACATATTTCCTATACTTTTTTATTCCATGCGAGGCATTTTGTAGAACAGATCGCAAAGGCCCCATTTAGTAAGATGGTGGTCTTAAATCCATGTTAAAAGACAATAGGTGAGCATCTGTTTCCAAGACTCTTTATCTTTTTTGCTCTATATCTACTCCGTAACCGATAAAGACGCGTGATGCGATGTACAAATTACTCTCTTTACGTCTAATTGTCGTGCAGTTGCTATAGCATGGTCTTGTGTATCCTTGGTTGTAAGACCATTGGCACGTCTTGCAAAAGAGAAAAACCCCGAGATATTTGTTTTTGTACTTAACTCACCGGTTTTTGCAAAACGTAACCGCACCAGCAGAGGCGACTCCTTATAGTTTGTCCCAGTTTATATCCCAGAAAAGACAATTTATTGTGTATTTATGTTTCAGGAGCACATACGACAGTCATGTGAAGATGGCCTAGATAGTCTGGCTGAGAGACGTCTGACGTTAGACGCGAAAAGGTTAGAAAGAGATAGCGAGCCCCGAGCGAGTTTGGAGAGAGAAAACCATACCAATGAGATGTTCAACAAGAAGCAGAGGAGTTTCTCCAAACAAAAGGTAAATTGAATCTTATGATGTTTGACAGTTTATTCAGTAATGCCGTACTATAATATTTTAATTATACAGATACAGATACACAATCACGTCTTTATCCCTAACGGGGTAGACAGAGCCTAGTGCGGTAAAGCCCAGGCCACTTTTATCGTAATGGTGGGCATAAAGGTGGAAAAGGGAAATCATAATAGTGATGGGTTGCTAACCGCATCGCCTATTCATATGATTCAGATTCTCGCCCATTCCCTCGATCGGCTTCTACGATCTGCACGGAAAGAGAAGCAGCTGGTACATTCTTTGTTTTTTTCTTTTCTCCCAGAACAGCAAGAAGTTTAATTAGTATTTTAATTATATTAATTAATAAAGGAGAATACATTAAAAAATCGACCGCGTGTCTTCTTCTTCTTGAGTCAAAGGGTATTTACTAATTTAACTAAATCAAACTTGACCAGTATTTGGCCACAGCGATTATTATCGCGTGTATTTCTTGGTGTACTGATATTTAGGTAAATAAACCGGCCAAGTGCGAGTTAAACTCGCGTGGAGAGGGTTCCGTACAATTGATTGAATTCTTATTTTGTATTTTTTTCAAAATTTTAGGCTCAGTAGTCTTGGAGATCATTTTTTTAAGGTATGATTTCAGAAAAAAATAGGCTACCTAGGGCATATATTAAATATTAAATTTTCTTCTCCAGCAGAGCTCTATGGATTCAGACTTCATCCAAGAAACCCACTTAGACCTCGAAGACGAACCTTGGAGACGAGATGTCGACAGCGTACCTGTCGAAACAGAAGACATCCGAGTAGAACGGAATGGCAGAACGAGACGGAGCGATATGAGTAAAAAGGAGGAGTCTATACGGAGTAAAAGAGAAAGCGAAGAAAGACGGGGAAAGAAGGAGATAAGGGATGTTTCAGTTGGTGCCCCTGATACGAAAGAGTCCGGATGTCAGACGAGGGAGAGTCTTTTCCAAACTGACCCTCCAGCTAGTTCTGATGGTAAGACCAGGCCTGTGTCACTTCCCGTTTAGGTATCGAAAATGTACCTACATTATTACTATGCGCGGAGGCGGCCCCTCCGGGTAGTAAATTCAGTTATACAAATAGTTTGTCCAGAGCAATAAGAATGAAATTGGCTTGCAATGGATGTCTAGGTATCTATACGAAAAGGTGCTGAGTTCTGACGTGAGCTAAATTAAACCATATCGTTAGCCACATTGAGTAGATATTGCATTGAATTTCTTTGCTGAGTGAGACTTCTGTACGTTAGTATTAGGTAAGACTTAGTTTGAATTAAAAAAAATGAAATTTATTTCTCTCTTAGTGTCTTTCCACTTGCATCCTTAGCTGTTTCGGAGCCCAGGGACCAGTTTCCTGCTTTTTTTCTCTATTTGGCACAGTCTTTTAGCATTCATGGTTATGAAACCAGTTCAGCTTATATTACTTCGTCGTCAATGTCAAATCGACGCCGCGACGTTAAGCGACCTGTCTGTCTATTAGCAGATAAACTTTGAGAGGACACGTAAACTGGCACGGGTCCAAGCAGAAGGGGTCTAGTCTAGACCCAAGATACGCTGGCTTGAAGTCGTCAAAAATAATGTGCGGGCTAGACCAATTGTTTTACAAACAGCATGCGAAAACGAGAACTGTTTTCTTGTCAAGTGTGTAAATCGGAAAATCACACTGGTATCAGATTTTTCGAGCTGTCTTAAGACATCTGACGTAGCTCAATGACTGTTCTCTAGTCACAACAGTAATTTTTATAAGATTGTTTTTTTTAAAACTGGGATTGCAATTTATTAAAATACAATTAATGGATTATTATTTATTACGAACCACTAATTCAAAAATGTCATGTGTCTCGCTTCAAAAATGACGAAGATTCAAACAAACTCGCGACCCCTATTTCACCCCTATAGGGACGTCATTTACAAAATCTAATTAATGCATTATTATTTTCTACTAGACTCACTTAAAAACTTACGAGGTTTCTTACAAACTGCCAACCCCTATTTAACCCCCTAAGGGATGGAATTTTCAAAAATCCTTTCTTAGCGAACGTGTCCTAGTTACAATCTACCTACCTGCCAAATTTCATCTTCATTGGCTAAGTAGTTTTCGAGATTTCGTGATGAGTGAGTGATTTTCGCTTTTATATATAAGTATATAGATTACATTGTTAGCCAATAAAAAATAATAAAAAAATAAAAAAAATATTTAGGTAAATTGTGTAACAATTACAATAATTAGGTGTTGGGGCCTACTTTTAAGTAACAAAATACTTGTACCAGTAGGTCCCGTTCTTCCGTATCTATTCATTTAATAATCTACCTAGCTAAGAAACAAAAGTCCAAATAAAACAAAAAATCTAAATTACAGTATGGATATAACTAAATTTTAAATGAAAAGTGTGTATGTGTACGAGTGTGTGTGCGCGTGTGTGTGTGTGTCTGTGTGTGTGTAAATGTGAGTGGGTGAGTGTGTGTGCGCGTGTGTGTGAGTGTGTGTGAGTGAGTGTGTGTGTGTGTGTGTGTGCGCGCGCGTGTGTGTGTGTGTGAGAGAGAGTGTGTGTGCGCGTGTGTGTGTGTGTGTGTGAGTGTGTGTGCGCGTGTGTGTGCGTGTGTGTGTGAGATATAGTGTGTGCACGTGTGTGTGTGTGTGCGCGCGCGTGTGTGTGTGTGTGTGTGTGTGAGAGAGAGAGAGAGTGTGTGAGAGTGTATGTGCGCGCGTGTGTGTGAGAGTGTATGTGCGCGCGTGTGTGTGAGTGTGTGTGTGTGTGTGTGTGTGTGTGAGTGTGTGTGTGCGCGTATGTGAGTATGTGAGTGTGTGTGTGTGTGTGTGTGTGTGTGAGTGTGTGTACGTGCATGTGTGTGAGAGTGTGTGCGCGTGTGTGTGTGTGTGCGCGTGTGTGAGTGTGTGTGCGTGTGTGTGTGTGTGAGTGTGTGTGAGTGTGTGTGAATGTGTGCGCGCGTGTGTGTGTGAGTGTGTGAGTGTGTGTGCGCGTGTGTGTGTATGAGTGTGTGTGCGTGAGTGTGAGAGCGAGTTATGCATGCATGATATATTATATAACCTCTTGTTTATAATATATCATTGTTGTTAGATCTTTCTTTATTCTGTGCTGCCAGAACAGGATAAACGTACTTTTTAGCAAGAATCTTCACGTAGTTGAGTTTTACTTTTTAAAACTAAAAATGAAAACACAACAAATGGTCCTCAAATTAACCACAGCAATAATTACTTATGCGTTCATTTACTCGCAAATTCATTAATCATTTGAAGCCGCGAAAATTAATCAAAACATGTCAATATGAGCATATTTGCCATTGTGGACTCACAATGAGTCGATATTGTTATACTATGAATAGTATAATAGATTTTTGTTTATCATTGTGGAATATTTTTTTGGGTTTCGTACCCAAAGGGTGCCAACGGGACCCTATTACTGAGACTCAGCTGTCTGTCCGTCCGTCGGTCACAGGGCTCTATATCTTGAACCATAATAGCTAGATTCTTGAAATTTTTACCGATATGTATTGTACGAGTATAACTATGGCCGCTATAACAATAAATACTAAAAATACATCACATCATCATACATACAATCACATCCTTGGGTAATCATTGATATGTATATTATATTTGGCAAAGAAAACGCGGAAAAGCGTACCCCGGACTCCGAAGCAGTATAGCTGATGAACCGGGAACGCGTTCAGTTATAGACTAAAAATAAGATAAAGTAAAAAATTAAGGGGGCAGTCATACAAGAAAGTTTTTTCAGCGTTTTTAAACATTGTGCATAGGTTTAAAAGTATTTATTGTTAAGTAAAAGTATTTAAAAGTTTTTATAGTTCAGAGGAACGGAACCCTTACATCATTCCAATTCGCACTTGAGCGGTTTTTTTTCTATTAACAAACTGAACAGACTTCCATATTAAGTCTTTTAACCCCGAAAAAGATGGGTGTTATAAGTTTGACGTGTCTGTGTGTCTGTGTGTGTATGTCTGTGGCAGGGTGAATCCGAGTGAATGGTAATGACGATGTAGAAATGGTAAAGATTTCACGTCCTATGGTAATATATAGAGATATTACGTCCTAGATATTGAAGATCCAAAAGTTGGTTTTTAAAATTATGAAAAAATGTTTTTTTTTCCCCTCCCATACAACGAAAAGTGAATTTAAAAAATAAATTGGACTAACCCCAACGTGTGGGGTATCGTTGAAAAGGTTTTTTAAAATGCAACAAAACTGCTTTGAAACTATGTAGATCAAACCCCCCAGTCTTGAGATAATCTAATACAAATTTAAATTTTGAGGTGTCCACCGTGACTTTTGAAATATTACTAAAATAATTCTAAAAAAAATGTGGTATATACCTCAAAGTATGTACTTTCAATTAAAACTATAGCGGTCTCGGAATCATAGATAGTAATTTTTTAATACGTCATAAATCGTAAACCGCAATTTACCTTTAGAATTTTTATATTATGTTACTTGCTGCTACGGAACCCTTCATGGGCGAGTCCGACTCGCACTTGGCCGCTTTTTATTTTTAAATCTTAGGCCTTGTCTGTCGAGATGGTTCTTAGCTATGTTTGACGAAGCAAAGTTATTGGGGGTGAACGCTTGAAAGTTAGGGTTTTTTCTTATTGGTCTAGCATATGAATAATATTTACGTCAAGAACTACTGTAACAAATATACCTACGTAAGTTTTATTTATCTCAAAGTTCCAATTTTTTCTTCATCCAAGCGGGTTCCCGGTTGCATCCTCAGCTGTGCTGTTTCGGAGCCCGGGGTGCGCTTTCCCGCTTTCTCTTCTCCAAATATAACATGCATGTTAATGGTCACCCAAGGATGCCAAAGTGCTTGTGTTGGAGAAGAAATAGCCGGAACACTTTCAATGATTTGGCTATAGTTTTACAACCGGTCCAATTTATTGTTGCTATAACTATCGAGCTATGTCAGATGCCTTTAGGCAGCTTGAAAAATATAACACCAGTGTTGGCATATAGATACTTTACATTGTCCAACTTTGACCCTACTGTTTCTGTTTTGTTTTAGGGTCAGGCAGCAACAGCCGCGGCTTCTCAACGTTCGGGTACTCCGGTGCGACCATCGTTAGGCCTTCGCCCCCGCCACAGACGACAGCATCTGAAATAACCATAGAACTGCTAAGTCAAGTGACACCACCGGAACCTGTCAAAATGCGTAAGTTTCAGATAGACTTTTATTCAGAAAGAAGAATGAAATAAAAAGAATGAATTAAAAAAAAAAGAAAAAAATAACTAAAACTATTTAACCCTTTCACCGCGAGACTTTATATCAGTTGTCGTGCTCCCAGCGCAAGGAATTGTGAATATCCATAGGTTTTGGTCGAATTAATACGACATTCGCGGTTAAGAGTTAATTAAAACTTCTAATTTAATTTAAGATTCGTCACAGTCTAAATTAGGGTCACTACATTTTTCCTGTAAATATCGTCATAAAAAAATTAAAAAAAACTTATTGTTTCAAATAATACAGATACACTATCACGTCTTTATCCCTAACGGGGTAGACAGAGCCTAAAGGGGCGGTAAAGCCCAGGCCACTTTTAGCGTAATGGTGGGCATAAAGGTGGAAAAGGGAAATCATAATAGTGATGGGTTGCTAACCGCGTCGCCTATTCATATGATTCAGATTCTCGCCCATTCCCTCGATCGGCTTTTACGATCTGTACGGGAAGAGAAGCAGCTGGTTTATTCTATGTTTTTTCTTTTCTCCCAGACCAGCAAAGAAGAAATCAATCAATGTCTCAAATAAGTTCTACAAATAATATGTTTTTGTCGTCTGAAAGACTATATACAAATATTTCGTGGTCGCGTGGCTTCCTGCCTAGAATAGGACCACACTATCTCTTCCAGTGGATGTGGATATACATAGATTAATAAAAATTCACCCTTAAGGTTGGATCTTATCTATCAGAACGGAACAGCACTTTCCTATACTGCTATCATTTCTGTCACTCAGAACAGTAATTTGCTAGAGCGAGAGAGAGCTAGGAAAGTGCTGTTCCGTGCTGATAGATGAGATCCAACCCTTAAAATAGTTTTAGTATATATTGTTAGACTTTATACAACGTGGAAAGGACATACCCATAATAAATCGAACCACGGGCTATAGTAGATCACTACAGTATAATTAAATTAAAATAAAAGCCAAAAAACCAAAAAAAAATTCGACATTCCCATAAAAATCTCCCGGGCGGCTGCACACTTTTGTATGGAAATGCCGATTTATTTTTGTTTTTAGGATTCCGTACCCGAAGGGTGCAAACGGGACCCTATTACTGAGACTCCGCTGTCTGTCCGTCTGTCACAGGGCCCTATCTCTTGAACCGTAATAGCTAGACACCTGAAATTCACCAATTATGTATTACTGTGGCCGCTATAACAACAAATACTAAAAATAAAAAAAGTTGAAAATTAAAGGGGGTCGTCATACAAAAAACGTGTTTTTTCAGCGTTTTTAACTAGATCTTTATAATGGCATTAACTAGATACTTAAAATTTTTACAGATTATGTATTACTATGGCCACTATAACAACAAATACTAAAAATAAAAAATAGTTAAAAATTAAAGGGGGTCGTCATACAAGAAATGTGTTTCTTCAGCGTTTTAAAACATTGTACGGTGTTACGGAACCCTTCATGTACGAGTCCGACTCGCACTTGCCCGTTTTATTGTTCTTATTTTAATTTCATTATACTATAATGATCTAGTATAGACCGTGGTTTGAATTATCATACCTAGTTACGTCTGTGCAATTTTTACGGCATCAAAACGCTAATGACAAAATGGCGTAATTCTCTTCTCATTATCCCAACATTCGACACAGCTGATTGTAATGACACAAAATGGCGCCAATTATATACATATCAGATTATTAATTGAGCAATTAGGATTGGATAGGTCTTAAATACGTAACCTCACATGTTCATACATTTTGAGGAACAGAATCCGGTTCAGTGGGATAATTTGAAACAAATTACTTGTTGGTCAACAGTGATGATTAAAATTCTGCTTTTACATACCTACAGGTTGTTTCGGAAAGGCGATAAGTATAATATTTTAAGGGCATGCTCAGTAAAGCTGCGTAAGGAATTTAATTGCGAATGCAGATTTATAGAGCTAAATTATCTATAACATACAGTGCAAAAAATTGTTCTACTATGAAATTGACTTATGTACGGATACGTGTAGTCCGTATTCGATTTTATTTCAATCCTTAAAAAGTCAATAATACTTTGACAGTGAAAATTCGCTGCGCTGCGCTTCGCCAAACGTGCGCCGGCCCTATAATGTTGGTTTTGAGTTTTGCTTTGACCTTAAATAGGTTACAAAAGAAAGAAATTTGGAAAAACTGTTTGAATTTTGAGTTTGAAAACCACGATTCTGAATCAGTATTTTTATTACAGTAAAGAAAATCCCTGACCGTCGTCCGATGAGCACCGAAACCACCAGATCAGCCCCTGACGTCATCATCGTCTCGAAGCCGATTCGCTGAGGGTGACCCCTGGGGCCCCCGCCGTGGGCCCCAACCCCTCCCGACTTCTGGGACCCAATGGAACCCAGAACCTGCCCGGAGGGCGCCCATCAACCGTCATGCCCCTACGAAATGTCTAAAAGCATGTCGTTTGAAGATTATGATGGATATTACAGCAAATATTTTGATGAAGGACCAAAACTTGTTTACGACTATTATTTGAAAAGTGATTTTTATAAAGCTAAGACACTGCCAAGGAACCTCGGATCGTCAGTTGACTTTAAACCTAAGGTGTATCCTCAACGGAGTGTGTGTTTTTATGGAATAGATGATTCTCCGTGCAAAAGGCATAACACGTTTGTGGTAAAAGCGGATATTGAAGCGCCTAGATAACGAATGTTTAGTTCTGAGGTTGATTTTTGAGGATGTTTATAGTGTTGTGACATGTTAGGTGGGGCTATGTTCTATGCAGTTTTATGATTTTGATTGACGATCGTGGCGTAATGGTTAATACGCTAGTCCACTATCTGGAGGTTCTGGGCTCGATCCCCAGCCAGGGCAAGTTGGAAAATGGCCTTTGTCAAATTGTCCTGGGTCTTGGGTGGCTATAATATCTATATATGTATGTATTCGTCATAGAATTTATAATATCGTTGAGTAAGTATCCCGTAACACAAGTTCAAAAACTAACTTTGGAGCTAGCTCGATCAGTGTGATTTGTCCTTAGATATTTATTTATTTATGATTCGACTACCGGACATTTTTGTACAGTGCATAATTAGGGTTTCGTAGCCAAAGGCACAAAACGGAACCCTTATGGATTCGTCATGTCTGTCTATCTGACCGTCCGTATGTCACAGCCACTTTTTTTTACAGCTTGATTCTTTTTTACACAATTTTGTTTGTGGAAAACCCAATCACTTTTGAATAAAACCATTTTTATACCTATAGATTAAACCTATATAGGTAGGATGAGGATGAGATGTTCATATTTATGTTTATGTTTATGAAAACCGCATCAAAATCGGTCCAGTTAGTTTAGAAATTATTAAGTACAGATAGACAAACAGATATAGGATCAAGGGATTTCATTTAAAAGAAATATGGATATACTCGGTAGTACGTAAATTTTTCTAGTCAGCAGCGTTTTTAATTTTACTAATCTACATGAGTAAATATGTCTTACGTTAATCTTAATAACATTATTTTATATTTATTTCTGTTACTATTGAAACTGCATAGAAACTAGTACAATTAAAACGTTAATTTCAATTTAATGGACCATGTTGCCGATCGAAAAATTCAATATAATTTAATTATATTTATATTATATTGTTTGTCAATTAAAATATTAAGGAATTGTTTATGTAATTTAAAATTATAACAGTATTTCGCCAATCGTATTGTGTATATATTAATAATTTATCTATAAGTATAGTATTGTTGATTCTTTAATATTTACAACTTTTTGACACTCGGCAAGACCTAATAAAAATAGCAATTAATTTATGTCTATAATAAAAAAAAATTATACTTAAGGCAAAAAAAAATTTTTTAAGCTTCTCGTTTTTGTAAGAATATGTTATTTAATTTTAAAAAAAAAAACATTTCGACGGCATTATATACAAAATTATAATAGTTATAAGTAGACCAAAATAATTTCTATAAATGAATACTTGAGATTTGCACGGAACGCATAAATTATCATTAAATATTGTACAGAAGCATAGACATTGACTTGGGAATTAAGTAAATAAATTATATTTAATTATGTTGTTGTTGAATTGAATCTATATTTGGTAAAAAATATGAAAGGACTATATGCATTCGTACATCTTAATCCCGTACTAGGCAGACAGAGCCAGCATCTACAAATTAAAAAAAAAATTGAGTAATAAAAGCATATATTGTTCTGTTGGTTTATTAACCTTCATGTTATAGTTTATTGTACTCTTTTTTTTCTTTTTTTTTGTCTGTTTTTTTTTACTAAAAATACAAAAGGACTTACCTTCATACTTTGAAGCGTAATTAGATTTTTAGTTTAAATGTTGTAGATAGATGGAGCTACTACTAGTTCGAAAGACGGAAGTTTCGCAGTGGTGCCGCTTAATTTCGGAAAGATGGCGGTATAAGAGTTCATTTTCTACGAACAAACAAGCGCCATCTCTGATTGTTCGTGGATACCAACAGCCTAAGTATGGCTATCGGGCGAGATAGTAGCACAGAATACATAAGAGTCAAACAGAATGGTCTCTCACAGCGTCTCCCGCAAATTGGCGTCCCCGCACCTCTCCCCCGCACTTTGTGAGCTTTGACAGCTCCAAACCAGGGTTTAATTACTAGCCGCACGCAATATGCGACGTGTGTTGTCTTGAGAACTGTCAACCAATAGTAACCATTATGGTGAGAAGCTGCGCGTATAATAATTGTTTATCCACCCAATACTCTAAAGAACGTATATTTCATACATTTCCAAATGATGAAAACAGGTAAGCAAAGCAACAACATAATTTCACGTTATAACCAGCAACCATCTTGATTATATACCCTTCTCGCTCTCTCGCATTGGCGGGAGATACACAAGAGCGAGATTGTAACATTACCGGATTACTACTTGACATGTTGTGCGTGTCAATTTGTCATCATCATCAAGCGTGATAAACATTTGTTTATTTTTATTGAATTTATTCATATAATTACCGTATAGTTTTGCGCCGAATATGCAAATTACTATATTACAATAGTGAATTAATGAAATTAGTGCGTTACATTATAAATGACTCAATAATAATCAGTAAAGTGAACTAATGGTGAAATGGACAATGGACATAATGAAAAATATTTGTGAAGTGATATTATGTAGCTGTTTCCGACTTTCCTGTAACATTTAATACATATAAAACAGAATATTTTTTACGTCATAGTGTTCGCAAATCTTCCGGTATGGAAAAATATAATCGTAAATATGTCGAACTCGTTAGTAGGTAAGTATTAAAATAATTCTGCGGTGCGACCCTAAGTATAAAACTCACACATCGACGTGTGTACAGATAAATTGTTTCGTTTGTAGTATTAGTAGGTATATATGTTACTCTGAATCAATGGAGAGTCATACCAGTGATAGTAGTGACATCTAGAAATAATACAGGATTTTGGCTTTCGAGCAGAGTACGCTTCTTTGTATAGGGTTGTCAGTCCTCTTTTATTTGTTCGTCCAAGCAAATACTAATAAAAGCCAAGCGCGGCGTCCCCGTTCCCCGTCCCCGCACCTCTGCCTCGTTCTTGTGCCACCGTGTGCCGCCGTGCACACGTAATTGGGTGTGTGTTCGCCCGCTCTCGCCCCTCGATAAGGCGAGAACGGGGAGGTGCGGGGACGGGGAACGGGGACGCATATTGCGCGGAACCTTAGGAGATTCCGTTCTGTATGTAATGCTCTTACTGATTTTTGTTGTTTTTTTTATTATTTACTGTCTTCTGTAGTAATGTGTAAAATCCCTTACTACGATATTCCCCGTCATCGTTTTCGTCTCACAAGTCGACGGTGCATCTTGTATATTACATTACAGCCCATTAGGGTCGCCCCACTTCTTCTTTCTTGTCATATTCCCTTGTTCCTTTTGAGCTTATTTTGTATTAGATTACGGAAGTTTGAGATGGGATGTTAAGTGAATTTTAAGATTTTCATGGCTAGGTTGAGATTGTCAACAAAGAAGATTGTTGAGAAGTATATATGTACTTACATGTTTGTTTTCTTAGTGGCCAAAACTAGAATAAGATTACACAAGCTATCTAAAAGGCATTTGACATACCTAGTTTGACTACTGCATGCCTTTTAATCGTGATTATAATTAAAAATAATAACCCTTCTATCACAAAAAAAGTTACGTTTTTGAAATATGTTGCATTTTACTAGCTTGTAGTGCCTTCTTCGATTTTGACAACTTCTTCAACTGGGGAAGATTTCATCTTATCTTTAACCGACTTAAAAAAAAAGGAGGAAGTTATCAATTCGACTGTATGTTTTTTTTTATGTATGTTTGTTACGCGATATCTACGCCAATTTAGAACCGATTTGATGATTTTTTTTTTATTTAAAAGCGTTTACTACCAAGTCGGTTTCATTTTGATTTGGTGAAGATATGATAAAGAACTTTGGAGATATGGAAGAAACTCCTAAAAAATTAAGTCGGTTGTTTTTTTTTTTGTTTAAAATTTAATTATTTTTTTGCCTTGCATAAAGTCTTCTTTACCAATTTAAGTTCACCCGGATTTTTCCCGCCCATTTCCAAAATTCAAAATTCTGTGTACTTTGACGATTTTATAAAATAAACTACGATCTCGTACGGATTCCACGTTGTAGGGTACGCCAAACTACTTCACTAAATAACAAACTTAGAAAAACTTACATTTCAAACACTGTCTTGTGAAGATCAAACCTGGTTTCGTCATCACACAGCAGGCAATAAATATAAATAATGAATGACACAAAATTTAAGACAGCGTGAATCCAGTAATTTACGTCATTTTAAATACCTACAAGATTTATAATTTCTCACGATGAATGAAACGAAAGCTACGAAAATTGAGATTCAGTATATATCAAGTTTTGCTAACTCGAATTGTTTTATATTAGGTACAAGTCACATTGGCAAAATCAACTCGAACGTAGATGGTAACTTTTATATTGTGAAGTTCCTTCAGTCAATAACACTTGTAAAAGTTGTAACAAATCCATCCATTAGAAGGGCCCCTAGTCGCGACTCCTTTAAACTTAGAGTTTTTAGGCACTTCCACTTCCAATTAAACATAGGACAGACTTGATTGCATAATATTTATTTATGGTTATGTATTTGTATATTTATTTTTGTATATATTTTAATGTAGGTATATATTTTATGAAGTGGTATATATGTATGTAAGTAATTGTGTATATGTAATAATAATAATAGTATGTTTTATAGTATGTGTTGTGATTGTTATCTTTTAAATTTAGTTTAGTTTAAGTTTTCTTTATATATTCACACCCACATAAAACTCTCCAATCGACCCAAAGGTTTGACTGTTAGAGAATGCTTTTAGCATTAAGTCCGCCTGTTGTACTTTAAACATGTATATGTGTGTACAATAAAGTATAAATAAATAAATAAATAAATAAAACAAAAACTATACTGCGGGATAAACAATAATACAATTTTTCTATGTAATGTAAAATTCATACTACAATGTGTAAAACACATTTCATTCTGATGAATGTTGATCGCAATAAAACCTGAAATAATTTAGCTGTCATAGGGCTTAAGCTTGATTTCAGAAATTGCCTACGGAACATAGTCATTATTTATCAAAAGCTAAAATCATCGTATTAAATACAAAAAAAAATTGTAGGTACTTCTTTTGACTTTGTTATTATGCGTGATAATAATTTGTCATAAAAACGGAGCATTTATGATTTAATAGTAGATTGTGCTACAAGGCGTAAAGGTAATAGTTTTAACGCGAGGGCGCTACTTTGAATCCAGAGCGAAACGAAGGATGCCACAATAGAATCACGAGCGTAGCGAGGGATTCTACAGTGGAATCCTGAGTGAAGCGAGGGATTCAAGTATATCGCCCGAGATAAAACCATTACCGTACACCGTGTAGCACATTCTTCTTTTAAACTCCATCTATGAGAAAAAGCAAATATATACCTATAACGAAAGTAGAATACCTACATATACCTAATCAGAGTTTAACACTCAGTTACTAACCTTTATTTGGTGGCGTTTTGACTGAAGAAGTACTACGAAAATATTTTTCTAATAACCTAATAGTTCCATAATAAAATTACTATTTAAATCAAAGACATGAAAGACAACATTGCGCCTTTTTTATTGGTTTTTAATAAATTATTATTTTGAAGCAAGAGAACCAAAACAGTTTGACCTACAGTCATGTAAAACGTGTTGTATTCCAAATTCCAATTTAAAAAATTACGAGGCCCCCTTGCCTGTATTTTATAATTTTAAAAACTAAATTCTTCTTTTTTTTAGCTGACTGCCAATATTATTTTTGATTTCATTAATATGCTAACTGCTATATTCTATATTCGTGTCCGGTTTTCAAATGTGTTTTAACGCCTAGGGAATTTACTTTTTACTTTTCAGTGTCTAGAGAATTACCAGTGACTTTAGCCCCAAATATTTGGGATAAAATCATCGTTTTTTGAATAGATGAGATGAAAAATATATTTATTACAAACAATTAAATATGTATTTCTATTTTGTGTGTATATGATTTCGATTTAATAAATTCTATAATCCGCTAGTTTCCAACAAGAGAAATCAGATACTTTTTCCAAACGTCAAAACAAAAATTATGTATGAGATTTGTATAAAATATTGGACTGTGACGTCATAATTTTTTGGAGTCAAATAGCGCTCTTAATATCTGTTTTTCTGCATTAATAAATGTAAAATCACATTCAAAATGGATGTGATCAAGGACAAGTGACATTATTTTGTGACGTTCTATTCTCTTAACAGTACCAAATAATTTATTTTTAACCCAGGAAACTACCCAATTGTTGAAGAACGATATAAAGTTCAACATCCGAGCAGTTAGCATATTAATGAAATCTAATTTTCATTCATTTATAATAAATATTAAATATTATATTAAATATTATAAACAATGATATTAATACTTACCTCTTTTTTATGAATAGTCTGAAATTTTTGCTCCAAATATAATTATTTATAAGAAAAAGCGATGAGTAACAAATTAAAAACCAGGTGTTGTATTACCGTTTACGGAGATTTGTTCTAAAACTCAGAAGATTCTACAGGCTTCCGACTAAACTTCACAAAGCAAAATTAAAACTACAAGAATTCGGGCTTTCAATTTGAATAAGGCTCGAATTGTTGAAAAGTAAATCATGCTCCCAAATAATGAAATCTTTCTATTATATATAAATTTTTCTAGAGTGAAGTTTAGTGATAATTATTAATTAACATGGCGGGACACCATCTTACAAGGACTTATTTTGCGGCCTGTCTGTTTTAAAACAAATCTTGTTTTTAAGTTATTCGGTGATTGTCCGTCACTTAAAGGATGTGTCCAATCGCTTCATATATTTTAGGTCATGGTTGCTGCAAAATGTACATTACGTGTCGCAGCAAATATCACGTCGTTTTGTAGGTTCATATTACAAAAAGATTTTTTTAGATTTAATGGTCTTTTGTACACTATAAAGAATTTTCTACATTTGGGAAACAGTGGTGACGCTATCTGGCAACGCAATGGCAACATATTGGTCGGTCGGTGCGTTTTGTTCACTAAAAATATATTTTTTAACAATACGACACAAAGTGTAATCAATTTGTAGTTCATGGTATATAAAGTCATTAAAACAATATAGTCGCAATAAAAGTTTGACTTCACATCGTCATCTGCGCATCTATTAAGACGTTTTATAAAATGGACTAGCAGGTGGTAAATTATAAAAAAAACAAGTGTAGAAAACGTAAGGTTTATAAGGACAACGTAATATGTTTTTATAAAATGTTATTAACAATTATAGAGCTTTTAATATAGTGAAAAAAATGTGTACATACATACGTTTACATATGTATTTTTCTGGTGATTAAAAGTATTTCTTATTTCTTTCTCATGCTAGTATTAATTAATTTTGGACCGCTGTACACATTTTGCAACTTTGACACTGCAACAATCATAGCCCAAAATTGAACACATCCTTTTACGGCGAATATTTAGTTTCGTGATGAGATTTATGAATGCTATTAAATAAATATTGAAAATAATTTTAGAGGTGCTTGCGCTTCTGATTGTTACAATTATTTTAAAGGGAATTATTATTGTTATAAAATGATGAAAAATTATCCTGTTTATTGGTATAATAAGTACTTATCTATATTTTTTGTTTTAGATAAATAAACGCACAGCAATATGAATACTATGTTTGTTTAAATTTGTTTGTAAATGTTTGTAAAAATTCTAGTCGCGAGAAGCTTTAGAATGAATTTAGATACAATAATATTGTGTAGAAAGGAAAGACTATTAATGAAGAAAGTCTATTTGTCACTAATAAATCAATGAAAAATAAATGTACACATGAATAAGGGAACGAAAATACCGTTAATAAACGCAACGTTTACAATAATACCTTCCGTTTCAGGTTTTATTCGGTAACATTTTTGTACTTTTTTATAAATGTATAATTGGATTTTCTTTAAATTCAATATACTTATCTTTCCTTTCTATATTATGTATTGAATTGTAATAGTTAGTCGTTTGGTACATAGTGTGTACATAATTAATCGTATTTGACAAATTGTTAAATTTGTAAGTAAATAAATTTTAAGAGATTTTTCATATAATTGTTTAATTTATTAACCGGTACATTTTATTTATTTTATTTAACACTTCGTTGCATACAGTTTAACATGAAAATGATACTTATGCAATAAGGGACATATGCGTAATAAATCCAACTACGAGCTATACTAGATCACTATAGTATGAAATTACAATAAAACTCAAAAATAAAAATAAAATATTATTTCCATACAAAAGTGTGTAGGCGACCAGAAAATTTGTACTTATGGAAAATTTGATATATTTTTTAACTTATTTTAATTTCATTATTATATAATTTAATAACCCAATTTAATTAAATATTTTCATGCGATTCAACGAAAAATGCTGGCGGTAATTCGTTCAACAGATGGGCAAGTTAAAAGTACCTATGTTATGTAAGCGACTGCTTGATCTCGGAACTATAGCCGAGGAGCTCGGTGGCCCGGTGGGAGTACGCATTGCTAGCGTTTTCACAAGTTAAGCAACTCCGGGCGTGGTCCGTACTTGGATGGGTGACCACAAGTGGTACAAAAATTACTCGAGCTCCTCCGTGCTTCGGAAGGCACGTAAAAGCCGTTGGTCCCGGCTGTCATTGTATGGCAGTCGTCAAGCTATGTCAGATGCCTTTAGGCAGCTTGAAAAATCTGACACCAGTGTTGGCCACTTTATACATACACGAAAAACAAACAAAACAAACAAAGCAGCACGTCATCTCCTACGCTCAAGAGGGACAATTTTGAAGTGGTTATGTCTAGATTTAGATAATGATTCGTCATGTCTAGTTTTAATGCTTAAGAGGAAATCGACGGGCCGTATTCCATACAAGCGTAATACTCTGATTCCTCGCCGGATAGTGCCAGGAGAACAATGATTTTTTTCTGAAAAAAATCGATGGATAGGTATATTGGCATGTCCCTGTGTATCCTTTTTATCGTAATTTAATTATTAATAGAGATACCTACGAATCTTCATAAACCTGAAAATGTGGTAAGATTTTCCATTTTGTTCAAACATCTGACGAGATTATATTATAAAAAGAAAACATAAAACCACAGCTATAGCTTTTCTTCTATTTTTTATAAAAAACATAAATTTAATCAGTCAAATTTTGGAGGAGAAATCAGGAGACTACGAAACGTTAATTTTGTGTACATTCCATAGGTATTTTCGGTCCGAGCTGCAGTTGTCTCTATTTCACTCGCGCTACAGATTTTAGAAATACTATTCTTCAATTCTCCCGACCTTAGTGTTTCCCCTTAAGTCGTTTCCAGAGAATTTGGTATTTAATTGTGTAGTACAGCTACTACACATTCTAAGCGAGTATGTAAATACCTACTCGGTTCAGTGTTAAAATTCAAATTCGACTGTTTCACAATTTATGATACGAAAATCTAAGAACACACACTATCACTTTCTCACAGGGCCCCAAGACCCACTTTGAGCGTGATAGTAAGCGAGAAGGTGAAAAGTTATTATTATATTAGTTTGTCAAAAGCCTCAACTAATTATAGGCAAAACTCATTATTGTGGCGAACAGGTAAATCTTTTAATAATTCTTCTAAAAAAGTAGACGTAGACATATTCAACACTTCTCCAGCCAAGGCCAAACGTCTACTGTACGACTCTTTCTTTAAAATTGGTTAACTTAATTTCTCTCAGTACTTTGTCTTATTATATATATTCTCTTATCGCAAAATTTATTTCAACTGACTGTATGTAAATCTTAAAGTAGGTACTCAACTTAGCGTTTTTTTTGGCGTTCCCGTAAATTTCTTTAGGTATTGTGTTTCTATCTGTGAAGACCTGTTATTGGCTTTTTGTTTGCTACTTTGCAATAATTTATGTAATAATAGCTGTTGGTCAGCCGAATATATAAAACAAAAAAAAAATTCGCTTTGCGCCTCAATCGGCTTTGCTATCTACGCGGGAAGAGAAGCAGCTGGTACTCTGCTAACCAGCATAGAATAAATCTAAGTAGACATTATATATTTTAAGTAAATGGCAAAGATGCCGAGAAAACTACTCAGAGTCAGAATGACATAGTTAGCGCTTCAGTAGGTACCGGAGAACTTAATAAATTGGACTCTGGAGACTGGAGTTTTAATGAAGTAGTGCAGCTATTACAAATTCTAAAATTGTATGTAAGTATTTACTTGTTTCAGATGTTATAATTGAACTACGACGGTTTCACAATCAATAGGTACAATAAAAATCCTAATTATAACTATAATATTATAAATATGAGTTATGTAATAGTGAGTTTGTATATTTGTTTGTTTGTTACCTCTTCACGCTTTATCTAATGAACCAATCTTCTTGAAAATTCGCATACACATAGTTAGGAGTACTGAGAAGGACATAGGGTACCTTTCATCCCGGAAAAATGTAATGTTCCCGTGGGATACGCGAGCGAAGCCGGGGCGAAAGCTAGTAATTTATATTTGTTTGTTTGTTTGTTACCTCTTCACGCTTTATCTACTGAACCAATCGTCTTAAAAATTCGCATACACATAGTTAGGAGTACTGAGAAAGACATAGGGTACCTTTCATCCCGGAAAAATGTAATGTTCCCTTGGGATACGCGAGCGAAGCCGCGGGCAAAAATTAGTCCTATCCTAATCCTAACTTATCCTAATCCTAATTCTATCCTGACTAATATTTTAAATTCGAAAGTGATGAGTATTTGTTTGTTTAGTAATTTATATTTGTTTGTTTGTTTGTTACCTCTTCACGCTTTATCTACTGAACCAATCGTCTTGAAAATTCGCATACACATAGTTAGGAGTACTGAGAAGGACATAGGGAACCTTTTATCCCGGAAAAATGTAATGTTCCCGTGGGATACGCGAGCGAAGCCGGGGCGAAAGCTAGTAATTTATATTTGTTTGTTACCACTTCACGCTTTATCTACTGAACCAATCGTCTTGAAAGTTCTCATACACATAGTTAGGAGTACTGAGAAGGATATAGGGTACCTTTCATCCCGTAAAAAGTAATGTTCCCGTGGGATTTGGGATACGCGAGCGAAGCCGCGGGCAAAAGCTAGTAAATAATAAATGATACTAACTACGTAATTCAAGCAAGAAACTGCATATATTTGACGCAGCGATACAAATAGGCAACAACTAAACATCTAACAGCTGTAAGTAACGATTTGACGTCAACATTTGTGCAAAATTTAAGTGCTGCCTCCATTTAAAATAAATAATTTCAAAGAAAACGGAGACATAATATAAAGTTTTGCTACTATCAAGCCCTAGACAACCTTTCAAAGTATTTTATGAACTACTGTTTACAGTTTAAAGTGAGAACGTTAAGCTTTACTGCGCACATTTGCGAAAAACGGTCACTTTTGGAAAATGTGCGTAGTAAAGCTTATCGTTCTCCTTATAAACTGTAAACATTAGTTCACAAAATAGTTTGAAGGGTTATCTAGGACTTGGCAGTAGCAAAATTTTAAATTATGTCTCCGATTTTTTTTAAATGATTTATTTTAAATGGGGGCAGCACTGGACCCCGGAAAATTCAGGTACGGCCTTAAATAAATTAAGGAACTTGTGAGCCAATTTTCGTTAAAATCGAAAGTACGTGAGAAAACACAGACAGACAAAATTTCTTGGCATCTCGAAACTGAGACGATTCGCTTGCTCAGTCAATTAAGGGGATACTCAATCCGTTTTATTCAATACCAATAAATTTATAATACTATCTAGAATAACTACGAATAATAATCTCACAAAAATGACATTGAAAATTAAACTTAAGGTGAAGATATAGACAAATGACCTTGAAGTGTGAAATAAATTGTTAACTCGTAAATATGGTGATAATTTTCATATTGCTCTTCGTCATGCACTAGATAGCCCTTTAAATTATTTTATGAACTGCCGTTGAAACTATTATTGGTGATCCGTCTAGCTTTAAAACTTGCCGTGGCCACTTTTGGCGGAGGCAAGTTTTAAAGTTAAACGGACTAATGTAAATACTTTCAACGGTGGTTCATAAAATAATTTAAAGGGCTATCTAGTGCATGACGAAGAGCAATATGGAAATTATCTCCATATTTACGAGTTAACAATTTATTTCAAATAAGGGTGCCACTTCAAGGTCATTTGCCTATATCTTCACCTTAATGCCACGCACATAATGCTCATATTTTCATGATGCTTATATTTAAATACCTAACGTTCCCAAAAAATGTACCTAAAGTTGTAGGCGTCCCTTTCCCGCGAACTGTCAGTTCAATAAAGTTGAAGGGGAGAGCTATAACTTTAGGTATAATTTTTGGGAACGGCTTTGCCATTTCGTAAGCATTCTAGATTTGTATACAATTTATATGTTCAATACCAATATTTTTTAAATAATGAACCGAAGTAAAGCCACAGAAGACAGTAAGAGCATTACATACAGAACGGAATCTCCTAAGGTTTCGCGCAATATGCGTCCCCGTTCCCCGTCCCCGCACCTCTCCCCCGTTCTCGCCTTATCGAGGGACATAGGCCTCTCCCAAGGTTTTCCAAAATGACCGATCTAGAGCGGCCTGCATCCAGCTTTTTCCAGCGACCTTGGTCAGGTCGTCTGACCACCTTGTGGGTGGGTGTGAGACGATCGTGTTCCAAGATCTGCCCATTGCCGATGCAACCAGAGGACAATCCGAAAGAAGAAGACGTACCTTTGGAAGAGTCTTCCAAGGCCGGGGGCATGTCAACGCCACTAGTAGCGCCATCTATTGGGGGGTAGCAGCCGGGCAATCGATAATCGATTGATGTACTCAATCCCCTCCACTCTCTCTCTCCGGAACATTCCACACACGCAAGCACGAAAGCACGTCTCAAATCATTCAATTCAATTCAATTCAATTCAATTCAATTCAATTCAATTCAATTCAATTCAATTCAATTCAATTCAATTCAAAATATATTTATTATCATAGGATATTTATAATATCTCCTAATAATAGTCACTTTGTTTTGTTTTGCACAAATGTTGACGTCAAATCGTTACTTAAAGCTAAGTTTACGCCGCTATGTATACTAATGTATTTGTAAATTTAAATAAATAAAATATTTCAAATCGAATAATAAAGGAAGAATCATTGAAGACCTCCTATACTGCACATATTCTGGTCGCTTCGCTTGCCAGTACGTGGTCGCCATTCGACAACCTTTTTGCCCCATCGGCCATCGGTTCGTCGCGCTATGTGTCCTGTCCACTGCCACTTCAACGACACTGCCGTTCTGTATGGTATACTTTTACTGACTTCAATACTCAATAATTTATTGCTTCCTTAAATGACAAATGAATACATGCAAACTAGATAGCAAGTTGATACATAGATGATTCCACAATCACTTAAGGACCCTGTTGGGCGCTGCAATAGTGTGGTAAAGTAAACAAAGTAGGTAGATACTTTAACCCTTATCCCATTCATTTTGAAAAGTCCCGACCCTTGCATCCACACCATATCATTAGTCGATTTGTACGGATGGACAAACGGACAAGTGTATTAGGGAGGCTTAAGCGGGTTGTTAAGGGATTACTGTATGGTGCAAACACGCTTGTTGTCTAAAGGCTTAAGGCGAGAGAGGTTCACAATTTGCAATACTGTGCGTGTTTTTGAAAAATCACTGTTATTAAACTACTACAGTTTATTTCTTAAAAAAAAATACGTGAAAAATCTTAATGATTTTCTACAGAGACCCACAATAGCCGAAACACATTTGAGCATTTTTGGCTAAATTTACCTTTATAAGACGTATTACTATTTTATACAATCACCTTTTTAACAAAAAGCTGCAATTTGCTACAAAAAATATTATAAATATAATACAAACAAACAGTAAAATATTCGTCAATAACGAAGATAGGCCCGGAGCCGTGATCCACGATATTTCCCAGTGTTTAATTTATTATTACTTTTTGTTTTATATTTATATTTTTTTGTAGTCAAAACGACTAGATATTTGGATAACACATTTTTTGGTATATTTTTATATAAAAAGGTATACAATATACAATCACCTACCAAAATGGTAATATCTATACTTCTATACTAATATTATAAAGAGGAAAGATTTGTACCTATTTTTGTATGTTTGTATGTTTGTAATGAATAGGCTCAAAAAGTACTTGGCCGATTTAAAAAATTCTTTCACCGTTGGAAAGCTACACTATCCCCGAGTGACATAGGCTATGTGTGTACCACGGGCGAAGCCGGGGTGGACTGCTAGTGTCTTATAAAGGCTTTAGAGGTATGTTTGTGTTTTTTTTCTATCGAGCCAAAAATGCTCAATCGGGTTTTGGATATTGTGGCTATCTGTAGAAAAGCCTTAAGATTCTTATGTTAAATTCTTGAGGAATTAACTCTAGTAGTTCAAAAACTCACAGTTTTCTTTGCTTTGAACTGGCGAGGCCTTAAGGCCGTATCTGAATTTTCCGGGGTCGAGATCTGCCTCCATTTAAAATGAATCATTTCAAAGAAAACGCAGACGTTATTTAAAATTTTGCTACTACCAAGTCCTAGATAACCCTTCAAAGTATTTTATGAACTACTTTTTACAGTTTAAAATGAGAACGTTAAGCTTTACTACGCACATTTGCCAAAAGTAGCCGTTTTTCGCAAATGTGCGTAGTAAAGCTTAACGTTCTCACTTTAAACTGTAAACAGTAGTTCATTCTTTGGATACATACATCTAGGACTTGGTTGTAGCAAAATTTTAAATAATATCTCCGTTTTCTTTGAAATTATTTATTTTAAATGGGGGCAGCACTGGACCTCGGAAAATTCAGGCACGGCCTTAAATAACCATTGCATGGTTACCGACACTGTCCCCTATTCCCCTGGCTTAGCAAAGCCATTTCAGTGAAATCCGCAATTTTCCCCCTCTGCACCATTTAAAAATTTACCCACATCAATCACACTATCCACTTTTCTTATTACTAAATGTCGTTTTGGAGAGAAATCCCATAACAGCAAAAACTCGTTGCAAAACGGTCATTATTTCTAATTCCCTAAAGTACCATTTATTTTCAAGAGACACGTCAGGCGCTAATGTTTCGGATCGAAGGTACGCGATACAATCTATTAAAACTACAAAAGGTTCCAATTGAGAGTAGAGGACACTCCATGACGATGACACAAAGATGGATAGTAAAAAAGTGTGTCCGTAAAAGAATTTTCAGTTTTTTTCTAAATTTTCTACCCTCATATTTCCGCCATTTTGAAAAATTAAAAAAAAATTGGCACGTCAATAAAATTATACATAATTATCGAACCTGTTCACAAAACTTCACTAGAATCGGTTGAGAAATGCGACCTGTAAGCGAAAGCAACCGGAAAACTGGGTACGCAAGAATTTTTGCCGAAGCTAAAACGGAGACCTTCATTCGCTTCGCTGACTCGGTCAATTACATGTAAATTAATGTGTATGTGATAGATCTGCCCGCTATCAGCTCGAAGCCCTAGAAGCTATCGACAGACGTTGGTGATGAGACGCTTACGGCAGGACGGCTCCAGAGCCTCGAACATCGCCGACTAGTGCAAGTCCATACATATGATTTAGGGATTTTCAAGGCAAGAGTGAATAGGCATTTTTTGAGTCTGCGTGTTACACCTTACGAGTAGACCTCATCTTAGCTTCCCATCAGGCTAGATAGAGGTCAAACGCAATCATATCTCTAATAAAAAAAAAACATATAATCAATTAGCCGTTTGCTT
Source organism: Acrobasis repandana (assembly GCA_963576875.1). NCBI lineage: Eukaryota > Metazoa > Arthropoda > Insecta > Lepidoptera > Pyralidae > Acrobasis > Acrobasis repandana. The sequence continues at coordinate 12,027,770 of OY756238.1, forward strand.
CCCGGCAGAGTAGAATAGGGCCACTCCATATCTTCCCGTGGATGTCGTAGAATGCGACTTAGGAAACACAAGCTGAACAAAGTTTATAAACATATGAGACCTCTCCAACCCGTCTGGCCAGCGTGGAGAGTGTAGGCCAAATCCTCTGACTGCTCTGACCAAGTATGGGTCTGGTAATACAGAGAGAGTCGTGTTCCTGCAGCGGAGACTAAAAAAGACCTGATGATATGGATGATGATTTAATCAGAAGGTTTTTCAATGGTGACCTTGAACCTGCAAACGCAACGTAAGACTTATCAGGTAATTACACATCTGACCAAAGTAGCTGGAATGTAAAATGTGCCTGCTTTTCATCGGTCTTTCTGGTAATCCTTGAGGCCTATGTCCAACAGTGAACTTCCTGCATTTGAAATGATGATGATGATAAAAAGAAAATGTAGTCATGTATGCGGGAGATGTCTTTATGTACATAAAAAAACATATATGACAAAATTATATACTATTAAAATATATTACGCAGAGGTTCTGGGTTCGATCTCCAGGGCCATTTGAAAAATGGTATTTTTCAAATTATCCTGATTCTTGGGTATGGTGGTTTGTCGAGGTTACTGGTTTTTACACAGAGCGACTGCCGTCTGACCTCCGCAACCTAAAGGACTAGACTAGAACCAATCTTAGGATAGGTTAAACAAACGCTAGATGGCGTTCGGGATCAACTTTACGAGCCTTTCAAAGCACGGAATCATCTTTCTTTTCGGATAATCAGGTGATTCAAGCCTGCAATATCCTAAGCAAACTGGAAACAACATTTCACATAATATGCTTCCCAGTGGGATTTAAACCAACGACCTCCGGATCTCAAGGCCTTGACCACTGGACCACGGAGGGGTCAAAGGAGTTTATCTATATATAATACGAGTATGTATTTCTCATAAAAGATAGTATCGTTGAGTTAGTATCCCAACACAACCTTAAAACTTACTTTGGGGCTAGCATAATTTGTCCTTATCTATCTATTTATTTATACAACGTCTAACAAAATATAATGAAACTATTTTCAGGGTGAATTAGGTCCGTGATCCTGAACAACTTTCCCCAAGAAACATATATCGAATTATGAAAAATATTTTTTGGCTTTCCATACAAACTCGGGAGGGGAAACTCGAGAAGGAAAACTTATATGGGAGGTCAAAAACTTTTTTTCATATTTCGATATATGTTCCTTGGGGAAAGTTGTTCAATATTATGGACTGAATTCACCTTTAAAATAGTTTCAGTATATTTTGTTATTGTTTATAAAAAAAACATAATAGAAGGAAAAATAGAAGCAAGAAGAGGAAAGGGAAGACCAAGAAGAGCATTTATAGATCAAGTGAAGGAGAAAGTTGACGTCGTGTCGTATAGGGAGGTCAAAAGGATGGCTCAAGAGAGGGAGACATGGAAACTACTCCACCGACAAAAGCGTAGTTCTTAAATTATAGATACGAGTAGATCTATCTATTTATCTTATTTATATACAAAAAGCATATTTTGTGGAATGTCAGTTCTACACTTGCAATATTTGTGTCCACTGATGTCGACATTGTCGACAACTGAGAAATAAAATAAAATTCTGTTGTAGCAATCTTCAATGGCTGTGATAAAATCTGCAGGATGTCGGGAAAATTGGAGAGCTCGCTTATTATTAGAAACACGAAACGATTTCGAAGTTCTTCCAGGCTATTTTTTATAAACTGTCAAAGCCCTTCTGGCGAGTATTTATTTATTTACACTTTATTTATTTATACAGGCGGACTTAATGCTAAAAGCATTCTCTAACAGTCAAACCTTTGGTTTAATTGGGAGAGTTTATGTGGGTGTAACACATAATAAAAAATAACAATAAAAACTAAATAAAACGGTGCCGTCCTCATGGAGATCCTCTCGCTTGACACGGGTGTTCTTATACCGCTTCATGTGAAGGTATTCCGTTTTTTCTTGATTGATCCTGAGACCGACCCTTGCAGCTTCTAGTTCCAGGACCTTTGCAGACTTTTGAACGTCTTCGCGGTTTTCCCCTAACAGAGCTAGGTCGTCCGCGTATCCTATCACTTTATGACTTCCATTTAGTTCCACACCAGAACATTGTACTAGAACCTTTCTAACGACATATTCTAGAACCAAATTAAAGAGCATTGGTGACAGGGCTCGCCCTGCTTGAGACCGGTAATCACCGCAAATTCGTCCGTTAACTCACTGCCGACTCTGACTCTCATTCGACTCGTGCTAGTCGCGACTTGGATCATAGTAACGAGTTTTTCAGGGATCTTGAAGCTCCTCAAGATGTTATAGAGGGTCTGCCGGTCTATGCTGTCATAGGCTTTGGTGTAGTCCACAAATAATGTGTGAATGCTTTGCGCGTACTCCCACTTCTTCTCCATGAGTTGTCTCAGCAGGAAAATTTGGTCTACTGTGCTGCGATTAGATCGGAATCCACACTGATAATCGCTGAGATTTTTTTCCGCGTAAGACTCTAATCTCTTGAGCAGCACATACGCAAGAATTTTGTATGCTTTGGGTAACAACGGGGGATAGCCCCCGATAATTTTCGCACTTCTTTTTGCATCCTTTCTTGTGAATGGGACATATGACTCCTACGTTCCACTCCTGAGGTTGATGTTCGGTTTCCCATATCCTCAGAATTAATTCGTAGAACTTGGAATGAAGAGCTCTTCCACCGTGATTCCACAACTCTGATGTTAAGCCGTCTATTCCCGGAGCTTTGTTGTTTTTCAGGTTGTTGATAGCTGTATGAACCTCCTCAAATGTAGGTGGTTCTACATCCTGGTCGCTGTCATTTTTTAGGGAGTAGCGAACTTTAAATACCTAGGATGCACTATTACGGACACAAACACGAGAGAAGACGAGATTAACATCCGCATCCAAAATGCCCTTCGATGCAGTGCAGCCCTACATAAGGTGTTGACGTCCAAACTTCTCAGCAGAAGCACAAAAATACGGATCTATAAGACGATCATCCGTCCTATACTATTGTATGGATGTGAGGCATGGACGCTAACATTAAAAGAGGAAAGAAGGCTTCTCGTAGCGGAAAGAAAGATACTTCGCAAGATCCTGGGACCAGTGAGAGGAGAGGATGGTGTATGGAGGATTTGGAGCAATGCCGAAATACAAGATCTAGTGGACGAGCCTAACATTATGGGCGAAGCTAAAGCGCACCGCCTTCGATGGCTCAGACACGTCAAAAGAATGGAGGAGGATCGGGGAGTGAAGAGAGCATACCAGGGCCGGCCGATCGGTCGCAGGCCGGTGGGCCGTCCCAGGTATCGCTGGTGCGACGTGGTGATGGCGGACCTGCGCGAGCGGCAAGTTGGTGACAACTGGCGAGAGCTAGCGCGGGACCGGGAGCGCTGGCGTGCTCTTGTGCTGGAGGTAAGGACCAAGACTCACTTTGGGTCGCTGAGCCAGAATAGTAAGTAAGTAAGTAAGTAAAAACTAAATAAAGTTTTAAACTTAAAAATAAAATAAAAGGAAACATACTAAATATTATAATAATACTTTACCTACATATTAAATACATAAATACATACAAACGAGCAATAAATATATACATATCTCTAAATACATAACATACAATCAAGTCTTTATGGAGGTGTCTAAAAATTCTAATTTTAAAGGAGTCGCGGCTAGGAATACTATATATATATATATATATATATATATATATATATATATATATATATATATATATATATATATATATATATATATAGGGGTAACCTACCAATACTGTGTAAATGAGTTTTTTTCGGCGTTTGTTATCAGCAGAGCTCGTAGCAACCAAGTCTATGTTTTTCTCTTAAAAAAATAATAAATAAATGAACATTACACGTAATGTACACAAAAATATTAACATTAGAAAAAGAATAACCTCTTTCCCATAAAATTATCAGATTTTTCCGTTGGGTCAGTAATATATTCAAAAATATTCATTTAAATAACGTAAAATTTACTTCATTACGAGTGTTGTACACCTTTTAGCATAGTGGGCGAGAAGGTGAAAAATAGTGATGGACTCCTTAATTACGATTATTATAAAACATCTGGATCACATGACCTACTTGTTATAATGATAGTCTACTTAGATAGATAATGATTAATTTGTTTTTCGTAACACACAATTCAAGGTACACAATTAAGTACAAATTTTAATACTGAAAGCTAAGCATGCATGTATGTGGCTCAGTGCACAAAAGGGCTACTCAGCTCAGCTAAACGATACCCACTAGGTGTAACAGTTGCTTTTCAACTGGCGCCCTTAAGAATGCACGACCGAGATTCCAATAAAGACTTACTTCAACTGGAACCCTATGGAGGTATCCACAGGATACCTTGTGTAAGTTTAAGTGTTACTTTAATCTGTTATATGTTAACACAAGCCGTGTGGTGCCCAGCAGAGTAGAAAAGGACCACTCCAAGTCTTCCTATGGATGTCGTAGAAGGCGTCTTAGGAAACACAAGCTAAACAAAGCTTATAAACATCAATGAGACCTCTCCAACCCGTCTGGCCAGCGTGGAGAGTGTAGGTCAAATCCTCTGACTTCTCTGGCTAATATATGGCTCTGGTAGTACAGAGAGGGTCGTGCTCCTGCAGTGGAGACTAGAAAAGACCTGATGATGATCATCATGATGATGTTTTCACAAGGTAGTTTCTCATAGGTCAGTGCGAGGAGGAACCTTATCGCCATTTCAAATGTCTTTCTATTCATTGCGACCATATTTGTGGCTTAGCCTGTGCCTATTTTAAAGTAAAATAACAGCAACAAAACACTCACTTCACATTGTGGTCAGTTATAAATAAATTATAGATAGTTCCCGAACAAACTTTCCATTTAGCGTCCACTCCCATTCGATTGTCTATCGGGAACGAAATCGAATCGATGAGTTGCCAAATTGAGGTAAGTAGATTGACAAAGATATAACTTTAAAGATAGGACAGTTCCAATCCGGTTAGCAAAATCGACATCCAGCGCAGTGTTCTTTAGAAAATTGAACCCATAAAACCGATATGTAGTGGAAATTTTTGTTAGTCATATTATGCCTCAGTTTTCGTTCAAAGTTGAGTACGCCTTTGAGAAATTTGGTCAATATTTTGTACAAAACAAAAAATTACACGAAAATAAATCATTTTCTGATAACAGCATGGAAATTGGTTTAATAATGAAGCAGAAATTTTATTAGCATTTCAAAATTAGTATAAAGAAAAGTGGGAGCGTGGTGGGGATATCTCGCTATCTCTTTCGTAGACGGAAAAACTTATGGATGTGATGTCATATATGTGCATCCTTCTTCTGTTATGTGACAGTTTCCATTTCCACCAGATTTTAAAGGGTATTAATTAATTTACTAATTTTTATTATTTTGGTTTTTTTTTATATCAAATTATGTTACTTTTTGATGTGAATATTAAAAAGAATTGTCTCATTCAATAATGGTTTCTCAGAAAAAAAGGTCTGCAAAATCTCTACTGGCCTTTAGCAAGCCTTTTTGAAGTTATCTAAAGTAGATATCTCGGGTAAACCGCGTCTTAAGTACTATAATAGCTGGTTAATTTGATAAGGGTGGGTTACGCGTTGTGCCTACGTTAGCTAGATTTTATGTAACACTATTGGTCCTCCCCAGCTTTGCACAAGTAAGTATACATATAAATCTTCCTCATGAATCCCTCTATCTATTAATGAAAACCGCATTAAAATTCGTTACGTAGTTTAAGGTGAAATGGTAGCATAAGTGGCGCCCTCATTTGAAATAAATTGTTTAAAACTAAATATGGTGATATTTAAAAATTTTATTTGTATCAATGTCTAAAAAGACCTTCAAACTATTTTATGAATAACCTTTGAAATTATTACTAATAGTCCGGCTAGTTTTAAAACGGGTTTTCGCCAAAAGTGGCCACTTTTTAAAACTAGACGCGCGTAACGCTAGGGTTGATACCGAACCGAAATGGAATATCGTGCGGTGCGTGAGAGAGACGCGAACTAGGTGCTAGCCCTCGGCCAAAGCACCCTTAAAATAGTTTCAGTATATTTTGTTAGACGTTATATAGTTTCGTTTGTAGTAGCAGTAGGCATAAATGTTACTCCGTTTGTATAAAGCGACATACCTGTGACTATGTATTGATTGATGTGCATGTGGTCTGGCGAGGCATTTATTTTACTTCTTATTTATTTTTGTATAAAGTCGAGAAAGTGCTATCGGCCAAATGTCCATTTTAATCATGGTCATGATCAGGTCTTTTTTAGTTTCCACTGCAGGAGCACGACCCGCTCTATACTGCCAGAGCCATATACTAGCCAGAGCAGTCAGAGGACTTAGCCTACACTCTCCACGTTGGCCAGACGGGTTGTTGAGGTCCCATTGATATTTATAAGCTTTGTTTAGCTTGTGTTTCCTAAGTCGCCATCTACGACATCCACGAGAAGACTTGGAGTGGTTCTATTCTACTCTGCCGGGAACCACACGGCTTTGGAACGTCGCACGCACTCAGGCATAATTAATTTGTCTTGAACTTAAAACTTAAAAAAAAAAATTAAAAATTTAACTATCAATAATATTTTTTAATAAATATTTGTTCTACCTTCTTGCCCACCATCACGCTAGAAGCGGCCTTTAAGTCTTGCAGCCTTAGGCTCTGTCTGTCTAAAGCCGCAAGACTCAAAGTGTCGTCTGCCCCATTAACATCAATCATCATATTGACGCATAACTATCTCCCATTTTCCTTAAAACAACTTTTCTCATTATAACTGCATCACCGTTATATCGTATTTTTCCAGATTCTCGCCGTCCCTGCTACCTAAAGGTGCATCCACTCAGCAGTTATATAAATAACGTTGTAAAACAATGTGTAATAGTGCAGCTCGGGAAGTTTTGGTGTAAGCGTCGCGAGTCACATTCGCCTTGAGGAAGGCCTCCGGATGACGTCGAAACACGTCAGCCAGTAGCTGGTTCAACTCATACAACATTTTGTGCGCAACGGGGAAGGGGCCCCTCGTCCTTCTGTTAACATCCTGCTGTCGCTTGGATGATGTTATACAGGCTGACTTTTTATCCACCTGCTAAATTTTTGGAGCAAGTTCAGTCCATGGTACTCAACAACTTTCTATAAAAAAAGTTATTAAAAATGGATAAAAATTTTTCGTCCTCCCATACAAATCAGCGCTCAGTCAAACGGATTTTGTAAGGGAGGACGAAAAAAATTTCAGCCTATATAACAAAACTTAATTTTTAATATCATTTTAAATTAATTATATACAATTTTTTTTAATTACTCCAAGGTCCGCCAACACCACTGGTGACAAGAGGGCTGGCTAGCTCATATCTCGCGCAGATAATGGCAGTAGCTATTCAGCACGGGAACGCAGCTAGTGTGCTTGGCATCATGCCACACAAACAACATTTTGATTTTTAATTTAGATTTTAATTTACTAAACTAAAACTAGTTAAATTGTTAATATGGATACCTAATGTTTCTTGAATAAATAATATATACTAAAAATAAACGTAAAACTAACAAGTAACTAAATTAAAACTAAAATATAACCTAAATAGTAATAAGTCTAAAATTTATGAACGCTGCCAGTATCTTCGGAACCTGGCCTAAAGGGACTCCTTTTAATAATATATTTTAGTTATTATATTATATTTTTTAAGGTTTTTAGTTTTAGCTTTTTTCTAGTTTTAGCTAACTTTAGGTATTATATATTATGAGATTTTCTATGACATAAATTATATATTATATGTTGTATAACATTTCGCTACATGAAGTTGTATTACATTAATAACAATTTAAAACTTGTTACAATTAGTTAGTGAAAGTTGTATTGTTATTGCAACAAATGTTATATTACTTTCTATAACTGCTGTGTGGATGCACCTTAAAAGCAATAGTCGCCATAATCTGTATTGCCCATTTTCCCAGGCTCATGGTTCTCTTAAGAGCTTATGACTCATCTAAAGAACTGTAACCTGGGATAACTATGGTTTGAGTAGCTAAATATCTAACTAATGTAGTTTAATGGTGTGGGTCTTTGGATAGCGTTGCGTTGCCTTGCTTAAATGCGACTTTTTTATTAACCGACTTCAAAAAAGGAGGAGGATATCAAATCAACTGTATTTTTTAATGTATGTTTGTTACGCGATATCTTCGCCAATTGAGAACCGATTTTGATAATTCTTTTTTTATTTGAAAGCCTTTACTACCAAGTTGGTCCCATTTTTATTTGGTGAAGATATGATGAAGAACTTTGGAGATATGGAAGGAACTCGTAAAAAAATTTGAGTCGGTTGCTTTTTTTGTCTAAAATTTAATTATTGTATGTTATAGGTTAAAAAACTTAACAAAATAAAAACTAAACTGTAAAATAAATTTAATTGAATTAAATAAAAAAATGGTTGCCTTGTCCATGCGGCATGGTAGCAAGAACGCTGAATGCGTTCCCTCGCTGCATATATCATATGATATCACGGTTCCTGCGATTTGTTGCATATACAGCGTGGAAGGGACATACCCGTTATAAATCGACCCACGGGCTATACTAGATCATTAAAGTATTATAAAATTAAAATAACATCCATAAAGCAAAACAAAACAAAATAAAAAGAAAATTTCAAGTGTGACAAACGGACAGACGGACAGACAGCGGAGTCTCAGTAATAGGATCCAGTTGGCACCCTTTAGGTACGGAACCTTAAAAACAAGGCGAGCGGCGAAATAACGACAAGGATCAGTTTTATGATAAGACGAGTGTCGGCCGGAGTGTCGCCACGAGTGTCTCGTTTTCGCGACACTAATTGCTCTCGACAGGGGAATGAGTTTTAACTTCGTCAAGGAGGGTTAAAATGTTACTTTATATAGAAAGGCGACTGTTTGAGTATTGCCAGGTGTTGATTAAATACAATCATGGATATACAAATACAGGAGGACTGACAACCTACTTTAAAGCGTAAGTCGATTTTTAGTTTAAATTTTGAAGCTAGATGGAGCTACTAGTTTAAAAAAAGTTTTGTAGTGGTGCCGCTTAATTTCGAAAAAATGACGGTATAGCGTTTATTTTCTACGAACAAACACGCGCCAATTCTGATTTTTCGTGGACATGTCAGCCTAAGTACCCAGAATCCATTGTATAAGCAGCGGGTGAGATAGTAGTGACATCTAGAAATAATACAGGATTTTGGCTTTCTAGCAGAGTACGTTTTTTTATGGGGTTTGTCCTCTTGTTTTTGTTTGTCCATGGCACTTGTACAATACAATAATATTCTAAACCTATTTGCCACAATAATATAATTTTTAAGCAATCATTTCAGCAACATTTGCCAGTTACCTGTGTTGGTGTTGCCACAATAATAGGAATCGCGTATAAATTGCTTATTGTTGTTGGTCTTACAAACGATCTGCTTTCAAGAAATGCATTGCAGAAACATTTTTAAGGTGAAATGTTAGCATAAGTGGCGCCCTCATTTGAAATAAATTGTTTAAAACTAAATATGGTGATATTTAAAAATTTGATTTGAATTAATATCTAAAAAGACCTTCAAACTATTTTATGAATAACCTTTGAAATTATTACTAATCGTCCGTCTAGTTTTAAAATGGTATACTGTTTTAAAACTAGACGGACTACCAATATTACTTTCAAAAGTTATTCATAAAATAGTTTAAAGGTCTTTTTAGACATTGATCCAAATCAAATTTTTAAATATCACCATATTTAGTTTAAAACAATTTATTTTAAATGAGGGCGCCACTTATGCTACCACTTCACCTTAAGAAATAGCTACATTTTAGGCTGTTAAAGCTACCTGTGTTAGTGTTGCCACAATAATAGGAATCGCGTATAAATTGCTTATTGTTGTTGGTCTTAAAACCGACCCTCGGACATAATAGCGGCCGGGACACCAGCGTTCACTAGATGTCGATTAGCTAGAAGCGGCCCTTTAGTAAAATATTTCTCATGCCTCTCCCAAAACCTTCCCCCTGGTGGTAACCCCCTTTCCACAAGGTGGTAACTACTTACTTTTACAGTGATATAGAAAGGTAAAGGAGGACGCTGGCAGTCCGATGCAATATGTTCTGCACTACAGCGTTTAAATCTACGGGCCGTAGATTTAAACGCTGTAGTGCAGATGTTAAGATAACTCTTTTTAAAGCCTTCTGCCAATCGCTCTACACGTGCAATCTATGGGTCAATTATACGCAGAGGGCTTACAACGCGCTCCGAGTACAGTATAACGATGCTTTCAGAGTGATGATGGGGCTCCTGCGATTCTGCAGTGCATCGAATATGTTTGCGCAAGCGCACGTCGAGGGCTTTCATGTCGTACTGCGAAAGCGAATCGCGTCACTTATGCACAGAATACGTGGGAGCACCAACACTATTCTGAAGATCATTAGTGACAAACCAGACTGCCCAATTGTGAGGCACTGGGTGCATACGCATGCGCATGTCCCAGGGCCAAACAATAGGGTAGTTAAATGTTTAAATTAAAATTAAGTAAGAGTTACTAACATAGGTTTTAAGATTTTGTATTATTTTTAACAAACTATGGACGTAACTGGTCTGAAATAAACGCATTATTTATTTTATTTATTGAAGGTGTAGCTCTACACTCTGGCGCGTAGGCGACCAATATTGTGTAAATGAGTTTCTTTCAGCGTTTCTTCTCAACAGTGTTCGTTGCGGAACGCTAGAATAGGTAACTTTTTACTTTAAAATAATTAAATACGTGGTCTAACATATACTGAAACTATTTTAAAGGTGAATTCAGTACATGATACTGAACAACTTTTCCCCACGTCACTTAGGTATATGAAAAATATTTTTTGCTTTTTATGCATATTCGCATCAGCTGATTGGTCAAGTTAAAGTAAAGATTATTTTTCCTATTTCGATATTGTTTTTTGGGGAAAGTTGTTCAGTATCACTGACTGAATTCACTCTTAAAATAGTTTCAGTATATTTTGTTAGACGTGAACCATGGGCTATACTAGATCACTAAAATATAATTAAATTAAAATAACAGACTAAAACCAACAAAAAATTTGACCTTTTCATACAAATCGCCAGGGCTTGCACACTTTTGTATGGAAATGTCGATTTTTTTTTGCTTGTATTTTGTCTGTTATTTTAATTTCATTATACTATTATAATCTAGTATAGACCGTGGTTTGATGTATAACAGATTTATAAATAAACATTACACGTAATGAAGACTAAAATTATTGACGTGTAAAAGTGCCTGCAAGGGCCTCATAACATAACTGAATAAATATTTGATTCTTGATTCTTGATGATGGTCGTCTAAATCTAAATTATTAATAAGGATTTCATCTTACGTTACTTTTAATAAAAAAAATTTAGGGCAGTCACATCCAGTACATACACATCCACGTCTGTTTACAGAGCGAGTCGCAAAGAGTCTATTGTCTTCAACCGCTGTTTGAGAGCTACGTCGTTACAGATACCCGCATGCAGGGCGATGACCTGGCTGGTTTATTTTTTAATATTTTCACTGGTCCGGAAGTAGCATTTTATGACCGACAAAAATAATACTTTCTGGTAACCTAAGGGAAGAGACGAAATTGCATTTATAGGTACACTGTACTGCCCACCTGGGGAGAATATAAAGAGACTATTCTACATTTAAATCGACTTTTTTAGGGTTCCGTACAAAAAATTAAAAAACGGAACCCTTATAGGATCACTCGTGCGTCTGTCTGTCCGTAAGTCTGTCACAGTCAATTTTCTCCGAATCGAACCGGACCGAATCTGGTGAAATTTGGTAGGATGGTGTAATCCTATGACCCAAACACAGGTGTGCAAAGTAAATAAATATTATTTTAAAATAAGGGTCATTTTCGGGGGAAAAATTAGGGAATTAAAAAAAAATTGCAGACCTTACAATGTTATGTATCAAATAAAAGGGCTTGTTATAAGGATCTCAAATATATTTTTTTTATTATCGTAAAATAAAAAGTCTTGATTTTATTCACGAAAGAAGACGAAAATTGACCATTCCTCCCCCCCCTTAACTCCGAAAGTACTGAGCCTAAAATTTTGAATAAAATACAAAATATAGTTAATTGCTTGTAGATTACAGGAAAACCTATAAGAATTTCATCAATTGTACGGAACCCTCTCCACGCAAGTTTAACTTTTTAAGCTCCTCCGTGCTTCGGAAGGCACGTTAAGCCATTGGTGTCATCTGTCGTCGTTGTATGGCAGTCGTCAAGCTACATCAGATGCCTTTAGGCAGCTTGAAAAATCTGACATGAGAAGAGAGAAGAAATAGCCGTTCCGGGTCAGTGTTGGACCACTCAATCTCTTCCCGTGGATGTCGTAAGAGGCGACTAAAGGGCTTTAGCACAAACATCTCGAGCTACAATTGCATTCCAAAGGAGGTTAACGTCGGGCGGCCTCCGGTTGTAAAACTTTTCGCACAAATACATCCCCAATAAGGGTTGATGTCAGACAGGCGGCCTGTCGTAAAATTACAGCCGAATCATTTAACTGTTCCGGCAATTTCTTCTTCACTTCGCAAGGTCTTTGGCATCCTTGGGTGACCAAGAAAACGCACCCCGGTCTCTGAAGAATAAAAGGGTTATCTAGGACTTGGTAGTAGCAAAATTTTAAATAATGTCTCCGTTTTCTTTGAAATGCTTTATTTTAAATAGGGGCAGCACTGCACCCCGGAAAATTCAGGTACGACCTTTTTATTTGTTTTTGGTGCAATAATGTCTTACTTACTTTTTTAAGGTGAAATTATAGGCAAATGGCCTTGAAGTGTGAAATAAATTGTTAACAAATAAATATGGTGATAATTCCCATATCGCTCTTCGTCATGCACTAGATAGCCCTTTAAATTATTTTATGAACTGCCGTTGAAACTATTATTGGTAATCCGTCTAGCTTTAAAACTTGCCGTGGCCACTTTTGGCGGAGGCAAGTTTTTAAGCTAGACGGACTAATGTAAATACTTTCAACGGTGGTTCATAAAATAATTTAAAGGGCTATCTAGTGCATGACGAAGAGCAATCTGGAAATTATCTTCATATTTACGAATTAACAATTTATTTCACTTGCTCTTCGCCCGTGGACATGTTTATGAGCAGACGTGTTGCAAAATTTTAATTCAAATATAATTAATAGTGCAAGCTAATTTGTCAATTAATAAGTGTGCCCTAAGTGCGAGAATCCTCAGTACTACAGCCCAACAAAATTCAATTGAACATCCGAACGCGGTATCTCCCACCCGGCGACGGCAAGTTGCAGCTACGCGGGGACTACCTCACCTCCGCTGCGGTAAGAGACGGTCGCTATTTTTTGACTCTTTCTACGACGCGCCTCTAGACGACTTCTCGCGACGGAGCCCGAGCGGCCCGTGCTACGACTTGCTACTACCCTTGAATCACGGTCTACGAGAAGCATACGAACGCACTAAGCTACGAACTATCCGTAGCCGAGAGCTAGTATAACTGGATCGAATAATTTTATAAACAAGATACCACTCTGACTACGTCGGACTGTACTACAATATCTTTTAAATCCACAACGCTCCCCGCCTTTGACTAAGTCACATAGTGTGTCAGAAACGGATGTGGACAAAGTAACATCCGCGCCCTCAGACGATATAATCCATATTACACAACGAGATAACAAGAGACGACGGGTGGCTGACGAATCTACCTTTGCTGAGTCAACTGACCTGAGGACAATAATTAGAGAGAAGTTGCGTGATATCTTTACCGATCTACAGATTCAGCAAAATGCGCGTATGGACGTGATAGAAAAGCATATAGCGGAAATCAAATGTCAAAATAAGACCAGCCATATGAAAAATTTAGGTATAGAAAAATCCATTGATTTTGTTACTGCTAAAGTCGAAGATCTCCAACTTAATATACCCAACATGGAAGAAAACCGTAATCGACTTGCGACGGAGATAAAAAACATTGATGGGAAATGTGACACGTTAGAGAGACTATCACGCAAAACTAGCATCCAAATCAGAAATGTTCCTAAGCAAAAGGCTGAAAATAAGGAGAAACTCTTCGATATGGTTAAGAGGCTGTCTACATCCCTTGGTGTCAATATGGAGGCCACGGAGCTGCGTGATGTTAGCAGAATGCCTTCTAAGCCGGACTAAACTAACACGGCGATAGTTGCTGAGTTTTCATCTACATTGGTAAAAGGAAGTTTTTTAACTGCTGCCAAACATTATAAAATTACCTCCATTAGATATAAAACAGGACAGTTAAACTCAACACACTTGGGCTTGGAATGCCCCAAATCTGAAATATATCTATCGGAGCACTTGCCTCCACATGCCTCCAGACTATATTTTCTTGCGCGCGAGTTCCGCAAAACCATGGGATACGAATACTGCTGGACTTCAAATGGACTTGTTTACCTTCGTAAAAAACAAGGTGAACCTTATATACTAGTTAAAAATGAAGACCAACTGCACCAGTTAAGGAAGAAATGACTAGTTACCTGCCCCATCTTATTAAAATCACTTAGATATTTGAAATGTATACTATTTGTCGTGTATGTAAATGAATGTACAAGCACAAACAATAGAAAACGTAACAACCCTTGTTCTAGTTCCAAGCACTCACATGACACATATTATATAACATATTTAAACTATGCACCTTATTTAACCTTTTTGAAATAGCCTGTGTACGAATCTTATCAAGCCTTACATATATCAATATTATTATAATACCCGTATTTCTCTCCATTAGTTGTCTGAATTGCCATGTTACAGAGATTAATCTTACTATTGTTCTTGATTATGAATAGTCGAGATCTGTTTGATGAAATAGAAAAATCTTGTAGCACTTCTTGTAAATTAATTAACGACCTCAAACAACTTGAAGTAGATCTTACAAATATCTGCGTAGACAAAGAAAAGAGATTTAATATAATCATCACGAATATAAGGAGTTTCAACAAAAATCTTGATAATTTTTTGATATACATTACTAGACTTAATATAAATGTCCATATTTTAGTATTCACAGAGTGTTGGTGTGACGAGAACTCTATCCCCCCCAGCAATAGATGGATTTTCCCATTATTCTACTAAAAGGAGTTTTAATCAAAACGATGGTGTTATGATGTATATTAGAAATACGGCGAAAGCTACTGTCCAGGAAATAAAACTTAAAAAAGCTAATTGCTTATCGGCAAGAATAGGTAATATGACTGTTCTTGGCATTTACCGTCCTCATTGTTTTAAAAACCCAGCCCCCTTTTCATTGGATACTCTGTTAACTACCACTAGATCATGAAACTTGGTGCTTACAGGGGACACAATATTGATACTTTGGATATTGGTAGTTCAGACGTTGTTGATTATTTGGAAATAATAGGATCCCACGGTCGACAGGCAACTGTCGATATCCCTACTCATGGACGTACCTGTCTGGATCACAATATGTGCAAATTGGTTGGTTCATTCCAAAGCTATGTGTTAGTATCAGAAATTACAGATCACTACTCACTCTTTTTGCCTATTGCCTCTTCATTAGCAGGAAATACTGATGTTATAAGCACCTTGACGAGAACTAAGATTAACTACAAATCATTGAAAGAGGCAATAAAAAATAAGAACTGGAGTAAATTTTTAGAAATCAATGATCCGGATGCAGCTGCAAATTACTTGGTTAAAACTTTACAAGACCTCATAGCACTTAATACAAACACTTTAACCTTCACGAAAAGAAAGAGACCGCTAAAGCCATGGATCACGTTGAGTATTATGAAATGCTTCCAGAAACGCAATCATATGCATATGCTTGTTAGAAAAAACCCGGATGACTTAGTTCTCAAAGCGAACTACATTAAATATCGTAACGTGTGTAATCAAATAGCGAAAGATTTAAAGAACGATTATTATAGGAACAAATTTGCTGATAATCATAAAAATAACAAAGGTACCTGGGATATAGTAAAAGAAATGTGCAATATGAGGAGAAATCGTACTCAAGCAGATCCATTACTTACATTGCTGCCATCTCAAAACGAATCTCTCAATCACGTAAATAAATTTTTCACATCTGTTGGTGGCGAACTTGCTTCAGAGATATTGAATAAACTAAATGTATCCGAGTCCCAACTAATAGCTAAATGTATAACTTCTGAACCAGTTCATTCAATGTTCATGTCCCCAAGTGATTTTATTGAAGTTGACAAAATTATTCGAAACTTAAAAACCAACAGTTCACCAGGTATAGATTTGATTCCGACCACTGTTATCAAAGACTCTCATAACATTCTTTGTACAATGATAGCACATCTATGTAACCTGAGTATCTTTGTAGGGAAATTTCCTTCTTTATTTAAGAATGCTGTTGTCGTCCCTATCTATAAGGGAGGTGATGTAGACTCGGTGTCGAATTACCGACCGATCTCACTGCTTAGCGTAATTAGTAAAATCATCGAGAAGGTAGTCAAAAATCGTCTTATGAAGTTCTTGGAAAGCAAACATTTGTTAAAAGACAATCAATACGGCTTTCGATCTGGCAATAATACAGAGGATGCTGTCATTGCATTGTCTGAAATAATTGCCAAATCTCTTGATGATGGTGAAAGATGCTTAGCTATATTTCTAGATCTAAAAAAGGCATTCGACACGGTTTCTATTCCACTACTTCTAGCCAAACTGGAAGAACTGGGAATTAGGGGCACTGCCCTTAATTGGTTCAAAGATTACTTGACTAATCGAAGCAAGGCTGTTAAATTCTCCAATACCCTAAGTTCCAGTTCGACTATTACCTACGGAATACCGCAATGTAGTACTTTGTGTCCTTTTTGGTGTACGTCAACAGCCTGTGCAAATTGAAAATTGACAACGGTAGTATCCTTGCTTTCGCGGACGATTTTGTCCTAAAATCCCACACAGCCAGATGTAATCAGGATGTTTCCTCCCCTTGTGATTGTCCCCTGTTGGTTAATACAGACACACATACATACCTAGGCGTTATTATAGACCAAAATTTAAACTATGTTCCTCAGATAACAGCTCTCAGTAAAAAAGTACGCAAACTTCTACACATCTTCCGAAACCTTAGAGAATCAGCTGACTTAAAACTTATAACAAGGACTTACTTCGCTCTGTGTCAATCCCTCTTAACCTACTGTATTTCGGTCTGGGGTAGTGCTGCTACTACTCATATTTTGGAAATAGAAAGAGCACAAAGAGCTGTCATAAAGGTAATGCTACCAAAACCCAGAAGATATCCCACCAATTATATCAAGAATCGGGCCTGCTAACAGTTAGACAATTGTTTATCCTTAGATCGGTTCTTCGTCACCATAAAAAGATTGACTTCGCGCATATACCCAAAACAAAAGACGACTTCGCATATGTGTACCCAATTTAAAAAGCACGCTGGCACGTCGTCAGACTTGCTATATTGGGCCATTTCTCTACAGGCGTTTCAATGACTTACTACAAATCTATAAAATGAACAGGACATCTTTAAAAACGACATTAAATAATAAACTTAAAACTTTATCATACGAGGAAACGGAAAGTACCCTTAGAGTTGTGATGTAATTTTATAGATATATTTACATATAGTTCAAAGGTTAATACTGTGTACTCGATAAACTAAATCTTCCTGAAAGGCCGGTAACGCTCTTGTTACACCCCTGGCACAGAATACATAAGAGTCAAACAGAATGGTATCTCACAGCGTCTCCCGCAAATTGGCGTCCCCGCACCTCTCCCCCGCACTTTGTGAGCTTTGACGGCTCCAAACCAGGGTTTAATTACTAGCCGCACGCAATACGCGACGTGTGTTGTCTTGAGAACTGTCAACCAATAGTAACCATCATGGTGAGAAGGTGCGCGTATAATAATTGTTTATCCACCCAATACTCTAAAGAACGTATATTTCATACATTTCCAAATGATGAAAACAGGTAAGCAAAGCAACAATATAATTTCACGTTATTACCCAGCAACCATCTTGATATATATATACCCTTCTCGCTCTCTCGCATTGGCGGGAGATACACAAGAGCGAGATTGTAACATTACCGGATTGCTAATAAGCAATCCGGTAATGTAATGTTACATAGGCTCCTCGCTCACAGGTAATCACATACACGCAGATGCCAACTAGATTTCCGCGGGTTATAGTGCTAAATTGTTGACAATGACAACTTGACATGCTGTGTGTAAGCGTGATAAACATTTATTTATTTTTATTGAATTTATTCATATAATTACCGTATAGTTTTGCGCCGAATATGCAAATTACTATATTACAATAGTGAATTGGTGAAATTAGTGCGTTACATTATAAATGACTCAATAATAATCAGTAAAGTGAACTATAGGTGAAATGGACAATGGACATAATGAAAAATATTTGTGAAGTGATATTACGTAGCTGTTTCCGACTTTTCTGTAACATTTAATACATATAAAACAGAATATTTTTTACGTCATAGTGTTCGCAAATCTTCCGGTATGGAAAAATATAATCGTAAATATGTCGAACTCGTTAGTAGGTAAGTATTAAAATAATTCTGCGGTGTGACCCTGAGTGTAAAACTCACACATCGACGTGTGTACAGATAAATTGTTTCGTTTGTAGTAGTAGTAGGTATATATGTTACTCTGAATCTATGGAGAGTCATACCAGTGCCCCTGGTGTTGCAGTTGTCCATGGACAGTGGTGATCACTTACCATCAGGTGACCCGCTTGTTCGTTTGCCGCCCTATAACATTAAAAAAAAAAAAAACAGAAATGTAATTTTTGCTTAGGTACTTGATCTACCCTTTATAATTTATTTGTTTCTACTACTTAGTTTAAGATGAGGGCATATGTTGCATGATATTGTTAATTATATTATTTAATTATTATATTGTTAATAAATTTTATTTCTTGATAATTGCTATTTTTCGATTAATTTTGCTTGTATTAATATTTGAACGTACTCAATAGTTTGAAATTACTATCAGATTTTGTATATTTTTCATTAATGTGTAATGTAATGTAAAACTAATTTGGACGGAGGGTTGATAATCTGAGATACAGGATTTATCCTAGTTCAGGTGTCAGTCCACCGTAATCGGTATATTATGTGATGTTAATTGTAAATATTAAATACCTATATACAATTGTATGATGATTATGGAGCAATAAATAAATTATATTTATTATGAATGATTTAAGAGTTAACAATTTATTTTAAAGGGCGTTTATTTATTTGAGGGCGCCACTTCAAGGCCATTTGCCTATACCTTCACCTTTAGAATCCCTTTACTTTCCCATACAAACATAGTCTATTTTTTTTTTTAAAAGTCTCGTTTTATTTTGAAAGGACATGTCAGATTTCGATAAAAATTTGTAATTTTAAAGAAATTTCATATATCTAGGGTAGGGTATAAAAAAAATTAACTAGGGTTATAATTTCAATTCAATTCAAAATATCTTTATTATCATAGGATATTTATAATATCTCTTAATAATAGTCACTTTGTTTTGTTTTGCACAAATGTTGACGTCAAATCGTTACTTAAAGCTAAGTTTACGCCGCTTCCTAGGCGCAAGTGCAGAAGAAGCGGCAACAAACTGCACTGCACGTTTTCTCCAAAGACGTCAACTAACAAACTAAAAACTTAAAATTAGTTATATAGATGGACAGAGATTACATTGTTTATTATGTCATAATTAAATTGAATTATAAGAATTACGAAATTTAAAATAATGTCAATTTGTAAATTTAGTATGTACCAATGTACCTAAATTATGACATGTCTAAGTATACAAACCTTTAAGAGGGACCCGCGCCAAGCTCAAGCCAGACCTTTTTGTCTTTAAGATAGTCATCGGTCCTATAATAAGCCTTCTCACAAAGTACTTTCTTTACATAAGCTTTGAATTTTCTGTCTGGCATATCAAGGACCGATTCTGACAATTTATTATAAAAAAGTATACACTTCCCCATAAAAGACTTACTGACTGTATTCAGCCTGTAATACGGGCTAACTAAGTCATTCTTATTACGTAAATTTCTATCTGTAAAATCACTTACTTTATTGAACATGGAAATATTTTTCCTTACATACATCAAAAGTCAAAATATGAACTTAAAAGAATATATTATATTATATAATGGTGTAAAAGTTTTTAATACTGAAGGTAAAAATTATATAAAACACTATATTCTCTTTTAGGTTCATATTATCAGTGTGATTTGTCCTTATATATTTATTTCTTTATTTTTTTCTTTATTTATTTATTTTGACTGTGAAATCCAATTATAACCCTAGTTAATTTTTTTTACCGAAATCTGACTTGTTTCAAAATAAAACGTAGACTACGTTTGTATGGGAAACTTTCGTAGATTCAGTCTACGGTAAGGGGACTCTTAACTAAACAAAATTGAATTCAAGTAAAAATATCTTCTATATTTTATTTTTAGTTTTTAATCCTACGCGATTTGTTTAAAGCCATGTGACATGAAAATATTGCAGTGGAGCCCAACCGTGCATGTGCGGCTTCCTGGAAAAGTTTGTTCATTCGCTGAATATTGCTCGCTTTTACACTTTATAAAAGTTTTTAATTTTTTATTTGAATTTAAAGCTCTGCGTGTTTTGCAAACTATTTTTGAATTTGGAAATCAGATGGAAAATATCTGTGTAAAATAATCGCTGGAGCCAAATACTGGATAAGTTTAATTAAATTAAATTCATAAATAGCCTTTCGACTCGAGAAAAAGAAGATGGGAAAACCAAATAATTTCTATAAATTATAATAATAATAATAATAATATATAGGGAAAAATCACACAGAATGAGGCGATGAGCTACCCCCAAAGTAAGTTCGAGACTTGTATCATGGGATACTAACTCAACGATAGATAAACATCCAAGACCCATGTCAAACTAAAAAAGATCAAAATCAAAATCAAATATTTATTCAGTAATTAGGCCTTTGCAGGCACTTTTACACGTCAATAATTTTAGTGTACATTACGTGTAATGTTTAATTATATCATTTTATTTTGTTTAAAAGCTACCTATACTAGCGATTCGCAACGACCACTGCTGAGAAGAAACGCCGAAAGAAACTCATTCACACAGTATTGGTCGCCTACGCGCCAGAAGGGTTTTTTCCGTTTACAAAGAAATTATGTTATCGCAACATAATATGTTAAGCTTGCGAACGAGTGCTAAATCCAATTTACAGAAATAACTTACACTGAGTAGTCTTAAAAAAGACGGAGCCGAGCTGACCGGCCCCTACTAGCGGCACCCGTTCACGAGTTGACGCGTGGATCAGCCATCGCTGAAAATCATATTCCAAAATAGCTCTATAAGCTGTAGACCTCACAGGCTGTCGTTGCATAGCTCCTTCTATCACACCCCTTAGAGTTTATCATGATGAAAAAGTTGTTCAAACAAAAAAGGTTTGTTTTTTGATAAAAAAATAATAATTTAAAAGATTTTATTGTGAGACTTAAGAACTTATCAAGACAAATGCAATAAGCTCAAACTCGATGGAGTTGCGTCGTTTTATTACATGGTTCCTATACTCGTACTTGTCGGCTCCATCATCAGATCAACTTCTTGTCATAATAATATTGCATTGTCATCTGATTTAAATTTCCACTAAATCAAAAACCGGTAAGCGGCTCAAATTTAACTTGCAAGATCCCAAAAAACAACAACGACAACCTAAATTAAAGCTAACATGTTATTATTAAGGCCGTACCTGAATTCCGTTTTCTTCGAAATGATTTATTTTAAATGGGGGCAGCACTGGACCCCGGAAAATTCAGGTACGGCCTTAAAAAATATTTTTTAAATAAGCTTTTATCTAAAACAATGAACTAAAACAGTTTAAATTGCTCCTCAAGACGAATCAATTGAGCCCCAACTCAGTGGGTTTTTTTTATTTAATGGCTTGACGCTACTGCGTATTTAGCCAGGCACAAGTTAATAAAAGGTAGGAAATTAATTATTTTTTCCTAAAAAGTTACAATCAATGGTTGGTGTAGGCCAGTGATTGCTTTATAGGAGCTTCTGGCGACAAATCTATACAAGTCCACTGGTTTTTATAGCCGATTGACCGCTGGACGACGCCCACACAGCAGAGCTTGGATTACCGTTAAAATCTGGTAACGTTAATTCTGTCAAACGGCGTTAACGTTATGCTGGGTAACGGTATTTTTCCAACTATTTACCGATAAATCAGATAACGTTACCAATGATATTGACGGTAAAAGATATTGTTAACACTGTATTTCTTTTTGATATTTGACAGAATAAATTGATGTTTTACAAGTATTGAAAAAAGTATCGTTACATACCTGTATCGTTAATTGATAACGATATAAACTATATTATCGATACCCCTTATAACGTTACCACTAATACCCGTATGAAAATAACGTTATTTAACGTTACTTTTAGTGTGTTCGTGAGCATGAGCATTTATAACACCAAACAACACCAATTTCATATTATAAAGCCCACTAAAATCAATTTGTAAATAATTTTAAGAAAACCCCAACCGAACCCCTTGACTTCCCGCCAAAAATTCCCTCGATGGGGTTACGTTGTATTATCACCTAAATTGAATTGTCACCCAACTTGCATAAGTACCTACCTATGTTTAGTTTAAGTTCCATCAAATAATGGGA
The DNA here is from genome assembly GCA_963576875.1 of Acrobasis repandana. NCBI lineage: Eukaryota > Metazoa > Arthropoda > Insecta > Lepidoptera > Pyralidae > Acrobasis > Acrobasis repandana. The sequence goes on from OY756238.1 coordinate 12,050,500, forward strand.
AGTGGGGCTAATTTAGCTTGCTTGCTTGTTTACGGACACACAGACAACGGTACAGGTGAATATAAATACCTACTCGTAAAAGCTTGTAAAAATTAAAGGAAATCAGGACATTGGCAAGAATCTAAAACAACATTGATTCCATTTCTCTACCTTTCGGCCTTACAGCTTTAGACTCCTACTCTGTCTATCCCGTCAAGATAAAGACGAGATAGTGTCTTCTTCGTCTAAGCGCATCCGGTTGCATCCTCAGCTGTGCTGCTTCGGAGCCCGGAATGCGCTTTCCCGCTTTTTCTTCTCCAAATATAATATGCATGTCAATGGTCACCCAAGGATGCCAAAGACCTTGTAAAATGGGGAAGAAATAGCCGGAAAGCTTACCATGATTTGGCTAAAGTTTTACAACCGGCCGCCTGCCTAACGTCAACCCTCTTTGGGAATGTATTTGTGCGAAAAGTTTTACAACCGGCCGCCGCTCGACGTTAGCCCTCTTTGGGAATGCAATTGTAGCACGAGATGTTTGTGCTTAGTCCTTTAGTCGCCTCTAACGACATCCACAGGAAGAGATGGAGTGGTCTTATTCTAACCCGGAACCACACGGGTAAAGATGAGACAGTGTATTGTGTCAATAATCTAAACTAGGTACCTATAAATCATTACCAAGCTATTTCAGCCAATCACAACGCGGCTCATAAATCTAATTTAAACGCGCTATAAAGCCTCTACCCGGCTATTTACCATCATCCCGGCTTCTGTGGCTTTGCCTGCTTTATGAACTGTTTTATTGAAATTACTTCAATGAATGATAGTGGTTTTATTGATACTCTGCTGTTTGATACTTTATCACGTCTCTATCACTTACGGGGTAGACCTAGGACTGTAAGAGCCTAGGGCCACGTTTAGGGTTTCTATCCGCATCGCCTGTTAAAATGATTTAAATTATCGCCCGAATGGCAGTAAAAAAAAATCGTGAAAGGCTTTTATGATCTGCGCGGGAAGAGAAGCAGCTGTTATATTCTACTTTTTTTTTCTCCCCGACCAGAATGATAGGATCAGCTTTTTGGTTTGCTAGATTTTTTTTTATGTCATAGTAGATTGTAAGTGGTCACCGCTGCCCATGGATAACTGCAACACCAGGGGCAGGGGTGTAACAAAAGCGTTACCAGCCTTTCAGGGGGAGGAAATAAAACCACTCCAGCTCTTTCTGGCATAATCATCATCATCAACAGGTCTTTTTTAGTCTTCACTGCAGGAGCACGACCCTCTCTGTACTACCAGAGCCATATATTAGCCAGAGCAGTCAGAGGATTTGGCCTACACTCTCCACGCTGGCCAGACGGGTTGGAGAGGTCTCACTGTTTATAAGCTTTGTTTGGCTTGTCTTTTCTAAGTCGCCTTCTTCGAAATCTAAGGGAAGACTTGAAGTGGTCCTATTCTACTCTACCAAGAACCACACGGCTTTTTCTATGCTTACTTCTGGTGTCATAAGAGTTATTTCAAAATCAAAGCAAATACAAGAAATTTAGCGTTTCCGGAAAAGTGTTTTAGGAATTAAAAAATATATGCGTTGTGTTTATTATAAAATTGCGTTTTAACGAACTAAGTGCGGAAATCAGCAGAACATACGGACAACGGCATTTTAAAGGACATTATGTGATTTTGTATATATTTTTTTTACTTACTTACTCTAATATACCTCCTATAAAGTATAAAAAGCGGCCAAGTGCGTCGGACTCGCCTATGAAGGGTTCTGCAGCAGCAAGTGTGTGTGTATAGTCTATACACACACACTTGCTGCTGCACTTGTTTTAATTTCTAAATATCTAAAATGGATCTATACAGTATAGATCCATTTTAGATATTTAAAAATTAAAACAATTAATTACTAATTAGGGCATCACATACAAATTAAACTAAACAATCAAATAATAAATTGAAAATAACAATAGTAAATAAAATTATACTTAATTCAATCAATATCCGAAACACAATCAGTAAAACTATCATTTAGTACCTTCTCTGCGGCATAGCTACTGTGACATGTCTATCACAGCAATGCCGCAGGTAAGGACAGTCCAATCTATAAGTAATGTTAGTAATATTAAAATAAAAAGTATTAATACTCAGGAACGAGATTGTATTCAAGCATTATGTTCCAAATACGCAGACGTTTTCTTTTTGCCAGGAGGTAAGTTACTACTAATATGTATGACCAATTTATTACATTGAAACTCAATTCCAGTATATGTCAAGCAGTATAAACAACCACAATCTTTGAAAAAAGGTATAAACAAAATCATAGGAGAAGCGAGGAGCGAGTGGTATAGTCCTGATAATAAAGAGAAAAAATGGTGTTTTGTAGTAGATTACTGTAAATTACATAATTGTATAGTCGATGATTTTCCCTTGCCCATTATAACTGATATTTCAGATACATTGTCAGGTTGTTTTTATTTTTCACATTAAGATATTCTCAAGTAACTTTAGAAAAAGACAGCAGAAACTGTACTGCGTTCACTACTACTTAGCACAAGACAATTCTTCTTCTTCTTTAGAGATGCCTCCATTTTAACTTTTTTTTTTTTAGGGAATGTAGTACGGTAGTTTCCCTATTTGCCTTCCGTACCGCAGTGCTTGGGTTTGACAGAAACCCTTACAGATACCGCATCTTCAACCTTCTGCCAATACTGTAAGACAATACCAAATTAAAAATTGCCTATGGGACTTAATGTTAGTCCAAGTGCTTTTAGTCGTGTTATTGGCTTTTTCAGGATTAACCTACGAAAATGTATATGTCGCAGTTGAATGGTATAATCCGCTAATTCACTAAACCTGTAGCTGTTTGGCATTACAGCTCGGTTTTGTAAAACAGCGAACCCTAATACGCAGGATGGAGTGAACGACTTGTATTCATCCATGCGGCTAGAGAAGTTGTTGAACATTCTATCTGAAGAAATTATATACAATTTAGAATTTTTGAATGTTATATTCAATTTACTAGGTTAGGGCAAACCTATAGGTTAGGTTAGAACTGCGACCAACACATGAAAAGTTCTATCCATTTTACTAGGTTAGGGCAAACCTATAGCAATAAAAATCGTGAATAGTTTTCTGGGAAATGAAATTCGATGTCAAAAAAATCTTATCATGCATGTGTCGCAGTTGGATTGTTTAACGGTTTAGTGAAACAGCGGATTACCGCTACTGTTTCACAAAACCGCTAGCCGTTTGGAAGCATCTTAGACAATCCAGCTGAACGATATTCGGCTGTTTAACAAAACCGAGCTGTAATGCCAAACAACTAGAGGTTTCGTGTATTAGCGGTTTATACCATCCAACTGCGACATATATATTTGGATGACCTAGTAATTTTTGACCATAAACTTGGAATGCATAATAGAAATTTGCCAGATGTTTTCGAAACTCAATAAAATAAATTTAAAATTAAATCCTTAAAACTTATTTTTTTAAGAAAAGAAATATTGTACTGTATCAGAGAAAGGTGTATTTCCTTCCATTCATCCATCCGTCTAAAATTAAAATAGTAAAAAATAATACAGATGCAGTAAATACCAAATAATACAGATGAAGTAAAAAGATTTGTTGCTTTTTAGGGTTCCGTAGCCAAATGGCAATAAAACGGAACCCTTATGGATTCGTCATGTCTGTCTGTCTGTCCGTCCGTATGGCACAGACACTTTTTTCCGAAACTATAAGAACTATACTGTTGAAACTTGTATAATAAGTAGATGTATTCTGTTAACCGCATTAAGATTTTCACACAAAAATAAAAAAAAAAACAATAAATTTTGGGGGTTCCCCAAACTTAGAACTGAAACTCAATTTTTTTTCATCAAACTCATACGTGTGGGGTATCTATGGATAGGTCTTCAAAAATTATATTGAGGTTTCATTTTTGAAACCACATTAGGTATCATTTTTTTCTAAACTGAATAGTTTGCGCGAGAGACACTTCCAAAGTGGTAAAATGTTGGTCCCCCCCCCCCCCCTGTAACTTCTAAAATAAGGGAATGATAAGACTAAAACAAAAAATATGATGTACATTACCATGCAAACTGCCACCGAAAAAACTAGTGTTTTTAATACGTCATAAATCGTAAACCGCAATTTACGAGTACCTTTCGAACTTTTATATTATGTTACTTGCTGCTACGGAACCTTTCATGGGCGAGTCCGACTCGCACTTGGTCGCTTTTTTAGGAAATTTAGTAGAAATTTTTCAGATTACAGCACCTTTGAACAAGTTAACAAAAAATATGAACCTATAAACTATATAGGTGTAGTTACGTCGAGGTAGGCCTAGGTTTATGTTTAGGATAAAAGCATCATTCGGTCACCTATCCCATAACGGTTAATGCTGTTAAACTAAAACGAGCCACATAATTCCCAGCATTTAGCCTTTAAGGTACAAAATAAATAGTTATCTGATCGATAGCACGTACAAATAAATTACCTTTGGTCAAAATAGGACAGGTTTACACTAACTCAACGGTCAATTCAATTCAAAATTCAATTCAAAATATCTTTATTATCATAGGATATTTATAATATCTCTTAATAATAGTCACTTTGTTTTGTTTTGCACAAATGTTGACGTCAAATCGTTACTTAAAGCTAAGTTTACGCCGCTTCCTAGGCGCAAGTGCAGAAGAAGCGGCAACAAACTGCACTGCACGTTTTCTCCAAAGACGTCAACTAACAAACTAAAAACTTAAAATTAGTTATATAGATGGACAGAGATTACATTGTTTATTATGTCATAATTAAATTGAATTATAAGAATTACGAAATTTAAAATAATGTCAATTTGTAAATTTAGTATGTACCAATGTACCTAAATTATGACATGTCTAAGTGTACAAACCTTTAAGAGGGACCCGCGCCAAGCTCAAGCCAGACCTTTTTGTCTTTAAGATCATCGGTCCTATAATAAGCCTTCTCACTTCACACAGGTAGTTATCTACTATACTTTAAAATACATATACAGCGTGTAAGGGACATATGCGTAAGAAACAAACCATGGGCTATATTATCACTAGAGTATAATGAAATTAAAATAACAGTCAAGAAAAATAAAATCGGCATTTCCATACAAAAGTGTGCAGCCCCGGGCAATGTGTAAGGGAATGTAAAATTTTTTTGTTGGTTTTTTGACAATGACTTTTATTTCATTATACTACAATGATCTTGATAGCTAGTGGTTCGATTTATTACGCATATGTCCCTTACACGTTGTATAAACGCCATGCTAAACATGGCTTTTGAATCTTACGGCCCTAAGCTCTGTCTACTTCTTTAGAAATAAAGACGTGATATAAATTGTCAAATGTTTATACAGATACTATATCTGTATAAACACTTGACAATTTACAGGCTATTATCCAACCTGGTCTAGTCGGGAATCAAACCCAAAACCTTCAGAGTTATGATCTAACTTGTTAAGGTGAAGATATAGGCAAATGGCCTTGAAGTGGCGCCCTCATTTGAAATAAATTGTTAACTCGTAAATATGGAGATAATTTCCATATTGCTCTCCGTCATGCACTAGATAGCCCTTTAAATTATTTTATGAACCACCGTTGAAAGTATTTACATTAGTCCGTCTAGCTTTAAAACTTGCCTCCGCCAAGAGTGGCCACGGCAAGTTTTAAAGCTAGACGGATCACCAATAATAGTTTCAACAACAGTTCATAAAATAATTTAAAGGGCTATCTAGTGCATGACTAAGAGCAATATGGAAATTATCACCATATTTACGAGTTAACAATTTATTTCACACTTCAAGGCCATTTGCCTATATCTTCACCTTAACCTAAATATATTGTCAGTCTGCCATTCACCCTCTAACTTTACTGCATGTTTAGATAGGTAATTAATTTTTTTAACAAAAAACAACCATCTTCATTTTTTAAGGGTTTTCTTCCGTATTTCCAAATTTTTAGGGTTTCGTACAAAAAATGAAAAAACGTAACCCTTATACATAGGATCACTCGTGCGTCTGTCTATGCGTCCGTCTGTCACAGCCAATTTGCTCCTGGTCTACTGGACCGAATCAAGTGAAATTAACAAACACATATTTGCAAAGTAAATAAGTATTTTTTTTAATTAAGGGCATTTTCGGGGGATAAATTAGGAAATTGAAAAAAAAAGTTTTGCAAACCTTACTGTGTCATATATTAAATGAAAGGACTCGTTATAAGGATCTAAAATATATTTTTGTTATAATTATAAAATAAATAGTTTTGATTTTATTTAAGAAAGAAGACGAAATTTGACCATTCCCCCCCCCCTGAACTCCGAAACTATGCCTAAAATTTTGAAAAAAAATATGAAATATAGTTCATTGTTTGTAGATTACAGGAAAACTTATAAGAATTCAATCAATTGTACAGAACCCTCTCCTCGCGAGTTTAACTCGCACTTGGCGGATTTTTTTTCATTTTGTATCTTTATATTCTCTCCATCCATCGGTTGTCTGGAAGAAATCGCTTTTAGCGATAAGACCGCCCATTGTACATTTTAATGTATTTTTGATTCTTATTGTATTTTTTTCTTTTGTTGGTGTACAATAAAGTATTACTTACTTACTTATGTCTTAATTTTTTTTATTTCTTCTAACATTCTCTCATTACAGGTAATGGAACTCACTTGGTAGTAAGGTTTTCAAATAAAAAAAAAATTGGCCCATACTCCACCGACAAGAGCCACTAAGCTCCTGAATAAGAAGAAGAAAGACGATAAACCCACATCTCGAATGCATCCAATTTGTTGCATGTCACTTCAGTAAGTGTCCATGCTTCTGTTCCTTATAAAAGAGACAGAGATTACGTAGCATCTAGTCATTCTGATGCGCAAATCTAAGCTTAGCTTTCTTGAGCAAAGAACTTTCTCCATGCAACTTTGTCAAATTTCAAATATTTAAGTTTTATTTTCAAAATTTTTTTAGAAGTTTGTGTTGTTTTCATAAGCTCCTCCTTTTTTAAAGTCGGTTAAAAACTATTTGCAAATGATATTTAATATCAAGTTATTACCCCTACTTCTGTACTTTCCATTTTAGGCCTCAGGCATCAGACAAAATTGCGTGAACACAGGGCTCTCTGCGAAATTTATTGTTTTCGAGGTAATTACCTTTCGGCTTATGTTTTGTAATTTCACGCCTTAATGATCTTTATTTTTATTAGATTTACGAGGGCAAGTAAAAGGATACAATATGTAAACATAACCATAAAATAAACATACGTATACGTAATTAGCATAATTATTTTCATTAAGGTAATGATATAGGCAAATGACCTTGAAGTGGCGCCCTCATTTGAAATAAATTGTTAACTCGTAAATATGGAGATAATTTCCAGATTGCTCTTCGTCATGCACTAGATAGCCCTTTAAATTATTTTATGAACCACCGTTGAAAGTATTTACATTAGTCCGTCTAGCTTTAAAACTTGCCTCCGCCAAAAGTGGCCACGGCAAGTTTTAAAGCTAGACGGATCACCAATAATAGTTTCAACGGCAGTTCATAAAATAATTTAAAGGGCTATCTAGTGCATGACGAAGAGCAATATGGAAATTATCAGCATATTTACGAGTTAACAATTTATTTCACACTTCAAGGCCATTTGCCTATATCTTCACCTTAAACTTACTCGTTTCATTGTACAGAGGAAAGATAAGATAGTTGTGCCACCTCACGTAGTGCGCGACGCGCGCGGTGGCACAGGTAGCTGATCAACCGTCTGTACCTTTGACTGCCTCCGTAGTCCAGTGGTCAAGGCGTTTGCCTTGTGATCCGGAGGTCGTGGGTTCAAATCCCACTGGGAAGCTTTATGAAAATAAATTTAGTTCGTTTTGAATCTCATAGCCATAGGTATTCAAGAAAAGTACACTTTGAGAGAAATATATATATAGCTAGACACTTAAAATTTTCACCGATTATGTATTACTGTAGCCGCTATAACAACAAATACTAAAAATAAAATAATAGTTAAAAATTAAAGGGGGTCGTCATACAAGAAACGGGTTTCTTCAGCGTTTTAAAACATTGTACGGTGGTACGGAACCCTTCATGTACGAGTCCGACTCGCACTTGCCCGTTTATTTTTATTCAATGTAGGATAAATATATCACTTAGATATTTACCTAATATCATCATTTTTAGTGCAAAAGCTACAAACTAGTAGCGTTTCGAAACGACCACTGCTGGGAAGATTACGCCGACAGCCTGATGGGCTTTATTTCATTACACATTTACACTTATTCTTATCATACATATATTTTCATTATATTTTACATTATACGTTTAAAATTGCAACTATTCTATTCTCTACGGTCGGGAAGGGCAAGGTGTTCAATGGAGAGTTCATTGTTTGACGCCTCCTGAGAATATGCGGTCCACTTGTTTTGACGGGCTTTGCCGACCCGTCTATAGTGACGGCCGGATGCAAACAGGAATTATTGACTTTGGCGCCCCCTAAAATCTGCCGCCCTGGGCGCTGCAGCCTACTCGTAAATCCACCACCTAAACGTTCAAGAGCTTCACAATGATTGATTCTAAGCCCCTGCCGATAGTTAGTCGCATATCCTCCGGCCTGTCTGAGCTCCGTGCCTGTGTCCGTGCCATCCGTGAAATACCAAAGCGACACTGCGGCAACGGACAAATAAATGTAGTATATTCCTCGTCTAAGCGCGTTCCTGGTTGCATCCTCAGCTGTGCTGCTTCGGAGCCTGGGGTGCGCTTTCCTGCTTTTTCTTTTCCAAATATAACATGCATGTCAATGGTCACCCAAGGATGCCAAAGACCTTGCAAAATGGAGAAGAAATAGCCGGATATAGTTTTACAACCGGCTGCCGCCCGACGTGAAGCCTCCTTTGGAATGGGATAAATGTAGTATATACCAGAGATATGTGGGATTGTGGGAGGTACCTATATAGATTCCGCGATTAGGTGTCAAAAGTGTAACCTGTTTTGAAACGTAGTGGCGTATTTTTTTAACGCGATACGCCAGTACGTGTGTGATACTACTAAATAGAAAAGTAATCTGACAAAAGTTAATATCATTAGACAATGTCATTTAAATATTGTCGTATTATCAGGCCTGTGTCACTCCCCCTTTAGGTATCGAAAATGTAGGTACCTACATTATTACTATGCGCGCAGGCGGCCCCTCTAGGTGGTAAATTCAGTTATACGAATCGTTTGTCCAGAGTAATAAGAATGAAATTGGCTTGCAATGGATGCCTATGTATTTATACGAAAAGGTGCTGAGTTCTGACGTGAGCTAAATTAAACCATATCGCTAGCCCCATTGAGTAGATATTTCTTTGAATTTCTTTGCTGAGTGAGACTTCTGTACGTTACTATTATTTATTTTGTGGTATTATGCGAAAAACAGGCTATATTTTTACTTTTGACATTTAGCGAAGTCTCATTCAAGCAACAGTATTCTAAATACCGATAAGAGGGAAAGAGACAAAAGACGGGTTTGAACCAGATTTTCTCTATAAGAAGGTACCTTTTTACTAGTACTTATAGAATCCGCTGGTTTCCAACAAGTCAAACAAATCAGATGTTTTTTCTAAACATTAAAAAAAAACATTTTCTGTGGGATTTTTATGAAATAATACGTCGTGACGTCATTATCAGTTTTTGATATCAGTCTTTCTGCAATAATAAATCTAAAATCAGGTTCAATATACAAATTTGTTGTTCTTTGTGTGGCATTTCTTTCGTTTACAAAACTGTTTACTGTTTATCTATCATACCATTTTCTGAAGCTTAACTCTCAAACTCTCACAGAGATTGATATAAGCCCCTGCCGATAGATGGTCGTATTTTCCAGGTTCTCGTTGATCTCCGTGCCTCCTTCGGGAAATACTTTTGCAGCGCCATACGTTCTGGAGAGCGAGCCTCGATTTACATACAGGCTTGTTTAAGACATGTTTGTAGTTTGTCCATATTTCTAGTTTATTATTTGAAAATCCATTAATTTTTATTTATTCGTAAACTTTACATGTTATATTGTGATAACATTGTATTAGCATCGATAAAATATAAGTAATATTTGATCGATGGTATTAGACATAAAATATTTGTAAACTGACAAAGCTCTTCCGGCGCGTAGGCGACCAATACTGTGTAAATGAGTTTCTTTTGGCGTTTCTTCTCAGCAGTGGTCGTTGCGAAACGGTAGTATCGGTAGCTTTTGCACTAAAAATAATTAAAAATAATGACCTTCAATAAGTGATATATTTATCCTACATTGAATAAAAAAATTTGACTTTTGAGTTTGACATTACATTTTTTTTTGATAGAAAGTATCCCTTGTTTTAAATCAGGTAATGAACTAGTGATTTTCGAGAACAGTAGACCTCGCAAGCTCTTATAACCATGCTATAACCTGTTTTCCCCCATCCATTCCCCCTTTTTGAAAGAAGTTCTTAGGGTGCCTCTCAAATTTGATTGAAATCCGTCAATGAATAACGCTACAGCAAAGTTCCCTATTTCTCCCCCAATCAGAAATCGCGATTGACAACAAATTTAAATAATTTAAATCAAGGTTCTTGTGTGCCAATTTTCGTCAAAATCGGTTAAAAAATCTAACATGTAGGCGAGAACAGACAGACGGACAAAAGCATTTGTGGCCAATCTCGAAACTGAGATGCTTCGCTTGCTCGGTCAATTTCAATTTCAATTTCAATTTCAATTTCAATTTCAATTTCAATTTCAATTTCAATTTCAATTTCAATTTCAATTTCAATTTCAATTTCAATTTCAATTTCAATTTCAATTTTTAATTTAATTTCAATTTATTGCTTTTCATCAAGTCAACTTTCTACATGCCACATCCAAATGGAAGACCTCCGTGGCATATTGGCACAGAATACAGTAAGAGTATACAGAATGGAATCTCCTAAGGTACGCGCAATATGCGTCCCCGTTCCCCGCCCTCGCACCTCTCCCCCGTTCTTGTGTTCCAACTTGCGCCATGCAGTGTGTGTTCGCCCGCTCTCGCCCGAAAACGGGGGAGAGGTGCAGGGACGGGGAACGGGGACGCATATTGCGCGGGACCTTATGAGATTCCGTTCTGTAATACTCTTATTGTATTCTGTGATATTGGTTACCACGCTATCAGACACTATATCAGATATGGCAAGTTGGAAAATTACCCTATTCAAATTAGAAATTATTTTTAACAACTACGCGATACAGGTCTGGCGATACTAAGTCAACTGGGTTAGTATCGCCAGACCTCTCTGTGTCACTCCCCGTTTAGGTATCGAAAATATACCTACATTATTACTAAGCGCGTGGCGGCCATTTGGAGTGGTAAATTCAGTTATACGAATCGTTTGTCCAGAGTAATAAGAATGAAATTGGCCTGCAATGGATGTCTAGGTATTTAAACGAAAAGGTGCTAAGCTCTAACGTGAGCTAAATTAAACCATATCGCTAACGACATTGAGTAGATATTTCTTTGAATTTTTTTGCTGAGTGAGACTTCTGTACGTGAGTACTAGTTTTACTATTCTGTGGTATCGCATAACATACGAGTACGTTCAAAACTTGAGTTTTTGGCGGGAAGTCAAGGGATTCGGTTGGGGTTTTCGTTAAATTATTTTGCAAATTGATTTTAGTGCACTTTATAATATGAAATTGATGTTGTTTGGTGTTATAAATGCTCATGCTCATGAACAATATGTGACATAGTTAAAGTGGACAGTCATAGTACGGCTGTAGTGATATTTGTTTCGCGGACTGTGTGGGCGTCTTCAGGCGTCGTCCGCCACTCAATCGGCTATGAAAACCAGTGGACTCGTATAGATTTGTCGCCAAAAGCTCCCTTAAAGCAATCAAAGGCCTACACCAACCTTTGATTGTAACTTGTTACGAAAAAAGAATTTCCCACGTTTTATTAACTTGTTCCTGGCTAAATACGCAGTAGCGTCAAGCGTCAAACATAAAAAAGTTCAAAATTTTGCGGCTAATTCAATCTGTGTTATTTGTCCTTATCCATGTACTTATCTGATTGAATTAGCCATTTATTTTTAAACACGATAATTCAAAAACAAACAACCCTTAAAGAACAATAACCATAGAAAACCTTTTATCACCACATTGTCAAAGCTTGGTTAAAACGTAATCTAAAAACGTTGACGTGTCAATAGAGATCTCTCTTTGAAATGGACAGCTTTTCAAACTGGCGGGTTAATATTTAAATACCGCTGAAAATCCGTCAATGATCGAGTTGCAATCGACGCGGGAATCGCTTTATATACTCCACTAGATTGAAATATTCTCGGAATTCAACATTTTTAACCCCCGACAAAAAAGAGGAGTGTTATAAGTTTGACACTAATGCCTGTCGGTCTATCTGTCTGACTGTCTGTATGTCTGTCTATCTGTAGCATCCTAGCGCTCGAACGGATGGACCAATTTCGATAGTTTTTTTTTTTCCCTTGCGGTAGTTCTTCTTCTTCAAACACAGCTAATGTTTGATGAAAATCAGTTCAGCTGTTTAAAAGTTATTGGGAGTTAAGTTAACGCTTGAAAGTCAGGGTTTTGTCTAGCAAATAAAAGATGGCGCTACGGATATCAAGTCATATCGGTAATTCCGCTACTCATTACTAATCATTCTTGACAGTTGGGGTTTTTTGAATTTGCCTAACAAATAAACTTGTAGATTTATCGGAAGTCAACATAATGGTCCAGAAGGTATTAGGAGTCATCAATCTCCTCACTAAACAAATTCTGAGAACCTCGACTCTGTTAGCTTGTGCCAAAGTCTTGCTTCATCATCCGAGCGCATTCCCGGTTGCATCCTCAGCGGTAACGCTTCAGAGCCCGGGGTCCGCTACCTACCCTAGGTGATTTGACGAGGTTACTGGTTTACACAGATCAGAACCAATCCTAGAATAGGAAAATGAAAGTACATACACTACTTACTCGTACTCCCACACAAATGATTTGTGAATAAATCTGGCACTTCTACGCCTTTCAATCTGGCTCTGGCGTTAAAGACATATACGTACTTAGAAAAGAAAGCTATTATGACGAACCACCTATTAAGAGCCCCGACAGGACTGGATTAAGGGCTTACATGCTTGTAACGTGATAATAATCCGTAATACGTTACTGCTCCAGGCTTCCGGCCTGTTCGATTGCAATCAATATCAGCTTAGGGCTATATTGAAGATAGGTTCCAGCTATCTGATCTTTCTTAAGACTTCAAGAAATACCTTTTTTGGTAAGATGGTGTAATCCTATGACCCAAACACATATGTACAAAGTAAATAAATATTTTTTTAAAATAAGGGTCATTTTCGGGGGATAAATTAGGAAATTGAAAAAAAAAAGTTATGCAAACCTTACTGTGTTATATATCAAATGAAAGGGCTCATTATGAGGATCTCAAATATATTTATTTATAATTATAAAATAAATAGTTTTGATTTTAGTCATGAAAGAAGACGAAAATTAACCATTCCCCCCCCCCCCCCCCATGATCTCCGAAACTACTGAAACTAAAATTTAAAAAAAAATACAAAATATAGTTCATTGCTTGTAGATTACAGGAAAACCTATAAGAATTCAATCAATTGTACGGAACCCTCTCCACGCGAGTTTAACTCGCACTTGGCCGGTTTATTATGAAATATAGTATCGTTGAGTTGGTATCCCATAACACAAGTCTCGAACTCACTTTGTGGCTAGCTCAATTGGTGTGATTTGTCCATATATATTTATTTTTACCTATAGATAAATGTTGGCTTACCGGAAGTCACAAAAGGTAGCCTAACTCTCCGCTTACGTAAACCTGCCTGAAGCCTAATAAAACGAACATAAAGCTAACTTTACGCCCTGTTTACAACCTGTCTATAATATTACCAAGTGTTTTATCGGTGATAATATAAATTATGTTATGCTTGGTATGAAATATAATAGGTACCGACTTAACTGTTTATTAGTTAAGTTATTTTTAGATAGATACGGGACTTAGCATGAACATTTTTTCATTGTTTTGTCTAAGAGTTACATCTTTCGTGGTCGCAGACTGACTGCGACTACGAAAGATTACTCTTATTCGATTTTTTTTATAAATTCGAAATATTAGACAAAACAATAAAAAAGTGAGTGCTAAGTCCCGTTATATATATATATAAATCATGTGTTCGAAGCGCGATAGTTTAAAAACAATGAGTTATTTTTAGGTTAAAAGAGAAAAGAAAAATTGTATTTTACTCTTGTTTGTTTGTTTTCCGTGTATGTAAGTGGCCAACACTGGTGTCAGATTTTTCAAGCTGCCTAAAGGCATCTGACATAGCTTGACGTCTGCCATACAATGACAGCTGGGACCAACGGCTTTTACGTGCCTTCCGAAGCACGGAATTTTATATATTTTAATCTGGCGTCACCACACGGGCCAACAAAATAGAGGCGACCACTAACGATTTTACGAGTGATAATATCGGATAGATTGTGAACCCTGTCTGTAAGTGCAGGTTGGTTTACAATTTAACGGTTTAACTTGGTAAATTATAAACTATCGGTAAAAAAATGTAAGTTTAAAGAAATTGCATATATCTAGGGTTGTAATTGGTTTTCACAGTCAAAATATGAACTTGAAAGAAAATATAAGGGCGTAAAACTTTCAAAAATTATATAATACACTATATTTTCTTTCAAGTTCATATTTTGACTTTGAAAACCAATTATAACCCTAGACATGTAAATACAATTTCTTTAACGTTACAAATTTTTACCGAAATCTGACATGTCGTTCCAAAATAAAACGTGGACTACGTTTGTAAGGGAAACTCGGATTTTGTCTAGGGTAAGGAGACTCTTAAGTCAACTCTGTTAGTAAAAGAGTAAAAAAGTAAACAATAAATGGCGGACTTAACGCCTTATGGCGTGCTCTACCAGTCAACCATTGGACCAAGTAGATGGAGTTAATAGTCGCCTTACTTATAAATTTTATAAACTTCGTACAAAAAAATGTTAACATGAAATTTTTCCAAAAATTTAGCAGGTGGAGTAAAAGCCAGCCTGTATATGTCGTAAATGGATGGTATAAACCTCTAATTCACGAAACCTCTAGTTGTTTGGCATTACAGCTCGGTTTTGTTAAACAGCCGAATATCGTTTAGTTGTCTAAGATTGCGCAACGTGTTACGTTCATTTAAACCGCTAACCACGTTTCCAAACGGCCAGCGCTTTTGTGAAACAGTAGCGGTAATCCGCTGTTTGACGAAACCGTTAAACAATCCAACTGCGACACATGCATGATAAGGATTTGATGTAGGGTTACCATAATGAAATATAACTAATATAAAATGGATAGAACTTTTCTACCACTCGCCGGCCGCTACTGCGGCACGCTCGCTTCGCTCGCTCGGCTCGTGCGTGTGTTGGTCGCAGTTCTAACCTAACCTATCCTATAGGTTTGCCCTTACCTAGTAAAATGAATAGAGCATTCATAGGACTCGCTGGCCGCTGCCGCGGCACGCTCGCTTCGCTCGCTCGCTATTGCCACTTCGTAGGCATTCTAAATTGTATATAATTTCTTTAGATAGAATCGTTCAACAACTTCTCTAGCCGCATGGATGAATACAAGTCATTTATTCCATCCAGCGTATTAGGATTCGCTGTTTTACAAAACCGAGCTGTAATTCCAAACAGCTAGAGATTTAGTGAATAAGCGGATTATACCATTCAACTGCGACATATACATGGCAATAAACATGTTAAATTATTAAAAATTGAACCCTAAAATATGCGCTGCCCGAAACCGACGTACTCTTGGCCTGTTTTTGTCAAAAGGTTTTATCAAACATATAAATTGCAATAAAATTGAATACATTGCTGTTGACTACACGATATTTTTATCCGGCAGGAAGTCCGAGCGAGCGTGTCACAAAAAAAGTACAGATCGGGCACATATATTTTTTTCACTAAGTATGTATGACTTAGCTAGACCCATATTACAGGCTGAAAACAGTCAGTAACATGTTTATGGGGAAGTGTACACTTTTTAATGAATTGCCAGGATTGGTTATTGATATGCCAGACAGAAAATTCTAAAGAAAGTACTTTGTGAGAAGGCTTATTATGGGCTATCTTAAAGACAAAAAAGTCTGGCTTAAGCTTGGCGCGAGTCACTCTTTAACTTAGAAATGTCATAATTTAGATACATTCGTACATACAAAATTTAAAAATTGATATTATTTTTAATTTCGTAATTCTTATATTTCAATTTAAATTATGACATAACAAACAATGTATTCTCAGCCCACCCACATATCTAATTTTAAGTTGTAAGTTGACGTTCATGGACAAAATGCTGCAGTGCAGTTTGTTGCCGCTTACTAGCGCCACAGAATAAATAATACTAACGTACAGAAGTCTCACTCAGCAAAGAAATTCAAAGAAATATCTACTCAATGTGGCCCAGCGATATGGTTTAATTTAGCTCACGTCAGAACTCAGCATCTTTTCGTATAGATACCTAGACAATTAGACATCCATTGCAAGCCAATTTCATTCTTATTGCTCTGGAAAACGATTCCTATAACTGAATTTACCACCCGGAGGGGCCGCCTTCGCGCATAGAAATAATGTAGGTATATTTTGGATACCTAAACGGAGGGTGACACACTAAACTTAGCTGTAAGTAACGATTTGACATCAAGATTTGTAACGATTTAACATCAACCGACACACTGACACATCAAACTAATTACACCCTCTTTTTAGTCGGGGTTAAAGACAGATGTCAAAAGGCGGCCTTATCGCAACTACAAGCCCTTCCTGGCAATCGACGACGCACTTGGAGATTATTTGAAGAAAACAGGTGTTTACTTCTTTACTTAATGTATTTTACAACCAGACCGACATAACCCGGGTAAGTGCAATTCTCAACTCTGGTAATGGTTCCGTATGCATTTAGTATTCTTTATGGTACGTTAAATTATGAAAACTGGTTTCCGGTCCCCTCCATTCGTTGCAGATAGTATTCTAAATGCTGTTAGTTTTTCATTTCATTTCATTTCATTAATTTAATCACAAACAATTTTTACATTGTGTCTGATATATGTCATAATATAAATTTAAGTCCATACGATAACATATTAGAAAAATTTCACTAGTCAATATATTAAAATTTACGTTAAATCATCAATTAATTAATAAATACTCGTACATGTCAACAATAATAATAATTTTTCAAAAAATTTATAAAATGAGGATCACATAAAATATTCCTTAACAGAGTTTTTTATCAAGTAAAGTTTAAGTTTTTTTTCAACAAGAATGCCTTCAATTTCTGTTTAAAGAGCTTAAGACTTTCTATCTTTTTGATCTCGTTGGGCAATTTGTTATAAGCTTTGAAAGCCAAATATTGCACACTGTGTTTCATTATTTTTAAATTCGGCATTAAGTTGTTTTTAAGAGCCTTCCTGCGAGTCTCTTCGCGTGCTTGCCTTATTTCACTTGTCTCTATTGCCGGTAATCGTTTTTTCAGATCCGTTAAAAGAACAAATAAGTGCAGATTTGGAACAGTTAGTATGCCCAGAGTGGTAAAATATTTTTTACAAGACTCCCACGGTGGGATTTCTACCATTGCACGTATGGCGCTCTTCTATGGCGTATGGCGTTTTAACTGAGAGAACGGAGTAAGTGGGAAAAGAAATTGTATTGTTTTATAATATACTGGATCTTACAAAATACAACGTGTATGGAACATATGCGTTATAAATAGAACCACAGGCTATGCTAGAATTATTGAAATTAAAACAACTGTAAAAAAATTCTACATTCCCATATACTTTCCCGGGCGGCTGCACGCACTTTTGTATGGAAATACCTATTAATTTCTTGTTCTTTGACTGCATAGTAATAAATTAATATAAATGGAGATAGGGACATATCACACTGATTAAGCTAGCCCCAAAGTAAGTTTTTTTTAAACTTTTATTATGGGTTACTCACTCAACGATACTATATTTTATGATAAATACATATATATAAACATCCAAGACCCAGGACAAATTAAATAAGGCCATTTTCCAACTTGCCCTGGCTGGGGATCGAACCCAGAACCTCCGGATTAGCCGTCTAGCGTGTTAACCATTACGCCACGGAGGTCGTCTAGTGATCTAATTTATGGCCATGGTTCGAATTATTATGCAATCCTTTACATGTTGTATACTGAAACTATTTTAAGCGTGAATTCAGTCCATGATACTGAACAACTTTCCTCAAGGAACGTGTATCGAAACATGATAAATAATTTTTGGCCTCTTATACAAGTTGACCGATCAGCTGATCCAAGTGTGTATGGAAAGCCAAAAAAATATTTTTTATATTTCGATATAGGCAGATACTTAGATAGATTTATTTCATTGTTTTTCCTCTACCCAAAGGTTGACTGGAAGAGATCGCATCTAGCGATAAGTCCGCCTTTGTACCAATATTTTCTTTGTGTTTGTTATTTTTATTATGTTTATGTTTTTATTTTATGAATTATTATGTTGCAATAAAGATAATTTGTATTGTATTGTATTTATCAGGGCACCCATTCACATTCAATACAGTCAGTTGATGCAATAGATACAGTTGTAACTTGCATAAAAGATGTTTTAGTATCATGGATTGAATCCAGAGCCCCTTCAGAGCCCGGGGTCCGCTACCTAACCTAGCTTACTGGTTTTTACGCAGAGCGACTTCCGCCTGACCTCCGCAACCCAAAGGGTCCCTAGATGTCTTTCGGTACCCATAGTTTTACGGGCGTTCGGGAGATAATCAGGTGATTTAAGCTTGCGAAATCCTAAACAACCTTTCACAAAGTATGGTTCCCAGTGGGATTTGACCCCACGACCTCTAGATCACAAGGCAAACGCCTAGACCACTGGACCACGGAGGCGGTCATATTGTAGAAGGCAAGTAGGAGGTTGGTTGAGATTTCAACGCGTCTCCGCAATGTTACGGGCGATCCGAGGGCGGGCAGCTACTTTGCACAAAGGATTTCTATCGCGGTGCAGAGGGGTAATGCTGCCAGTCTTTTGGGTACCCTGCCTCGCGGCGAGGCGTTGGAGCCTCTTTTTTATTTGTAATTTTTATTTTATTGTATTTTATTTATTTGTAATGTAATCAAATGATTTAAATACCTATATCTATATTCTCTTGATAGACTGCTTGGCTCGCGGCCAGCCATAATTCAAAATAGCAATAAATCCGAACTCCTGCAGCCTTCAGACGAATCCGTCGATATAAAGAAGATTATTTTCCGATTTATCATAAAATGCGAACTAACTTTAGTAGTTTTAAACCATTATTCACCCAAAACTAGTTGATATCTAGTAGCACTTCATAACTCCATTTTCAGTGAAATATACAACGTTTAACAATAAACGGGCAAGTGCGAGTCGGAATCGTACATGAAGGGTTCCGTACCACCGTACAATGTTTTAAAACGCTGAAGAAACACGTTTCTTGTATGACGACGCCCTTTATATTATTAACTTTATCTTATTTTTAGTATTTGTTGTTATAGTGGTCATAGTAATACATAATCGGTGAAAATTCCAGGTGTCTAGCTATTACGGTTCAAAAGATAGAGCCCTGTGCCTTATCGAGTTAAAAACGCTGAAGAAAACACGTTTTTTGTATGACGACCCCCTTTAATTTCGTATTTCGTATGGGAGGACGAAAATTGTTTATCGATTTTTAATAACTTTTTTATAGAAAATAGTTCAGTATCATGGACTAAACTTGCTCCAAAAATTTTTCAGGTGGATAAAAAGTCAACCTGTATATGCATTTTGTATGTTTTTTGATTGTTTAGTTCAAAATTCGTTTCGTTTAGGTATGTTTACATCCACATATACACGAGAGCGCCAAGTCAAGCTTTTAAAATTTTTGGAGATGGCAACCCTACGTGCACTAGAACCATGGAGTCTAGAATCCACGCTAATACCTATCTACCTCAGTCTAGTCTATTAAATAAATATTTTCGGAGATCAGGGGGGGGGGGGAATGGTCAATTTTTGTCTTCATTCATGAATTAAATAAAAACTATTTATTTTACAATTATAACAAAAATATATTTGAGATCCTCATAACGAGCCCTTTCATTTGATATATGACACAGTAAGGTTGCCAAACTTTTTTTTTTAATTTCCTAATTTGTCCCCCGAAAATGACCCTTATTTTAAAAAAATAATTATTTACTTTGCACATATGTGTTTGGGTCATAGGATTACAATATTCTACCAAATTTCACCTGATTCGGTCCAGTAGATTCGGAGCAAATTGGCTGTGACAGACGGACGGACAGACAGACGCACGAGTGATCCTATAAGGGTTCCGGTTTTTAATTTTTTGTACGGAACCCTAAAAATGGGTATTTTACTGTTTTGCCATACTTATTTTAGCCAAACGCTATTTTCAAAAGTGTTTAGGTATAGACAACGCCAACTTTACGCAGTGAAGACCACTGTACTTTGTAAGCGTTACAGAAAATTCCAAAGCAAAAGTAATTATTTTCGAGTTAACGACAAACAAACTCACAAACTCTGTTCAAAACAACTCCAAATATCTCTGAACTTTAAACTGTTTACAATAAATACTTTAAACTTTACAAAGTGGTCAAAAACAGTTGTTGTCAACACTTTGTTTAAGTCTTTCGACACTTTGATTTTCAAAGAACGGAAGTTTGTCACGTTTTATTATTATTTAGACAAATAAATTGATAGTCATCTTAAGAGAGGTTTTACATTCATGATCATCTATGTTTATTTTTTTATTTTACATTATTTGCGAACTATACAATATGTTAACACTGCTTTCTTAACAAGCTTTTCCAAGTGAAAATGCTAATCATTTTAAGGCCGTATCTGAATTTCCCGGGGTCCAGTGCTGCCCCCATTTAAAATAAATCATTTCAAATTTTTAAAATTTTGCTACTATCAAGCCCTAGATAACCCTTTAAAGTATTTTATGAACTACTGTTTACAGTTTATAATGCCAAAAGTGGCCGTTTTTCGCAAATGTGCGTAGTAAAGCTTAACGTTCTCACTTTAAACTGTAAACAGTAGTTCATAAAATACTTTGAAGGATTATCTAGGACTTGGTAGTAGCAAAATTTTAAATAATGTCTCCGTTTTCTTTGAAATGATTTATTTTAAATGGGGGCAGCACTGGACCCCGGTAAATTTAGGTACGGCCTTAATAGACGATGCTGTTAGCAACCTATAACTATTTTGATTCATTTTTCCATCTTCCCTACCATCATTACGCTAAAAGTGGCCTTTGGGTCTTGCAGCCCTAGACTCTGCTTAGTTCCATAAGACCCAGATGCTCTGTCTGCCCCGTTAGGGATAAAGACGTGATAGAGTAATACATGCACAGAAGCGGGAATATCAATCCAAGGAATAAGGTTTTTTTTTACTGCATTATAATCAATAGAAAAAGAAAAATTAAATCAGGAATGACCTTTTTAGGTATTCGTAGTGGCCAGTTAGGTACTTCAAAATAAGAACAAAGGTTAGAAACTTTTTATAGACCTCAAAATTCATGTATCATGTTATTTGTTTTAGCTGTGGTTCGTTGAAAATAAAGTGGATAGATACCAATTTCTATTTTACTTACACAGTGTACAGTCCTTCTAACAAATTTGCTCCATTTCCCGACAAATTGCCCAGAAAACGGGCAAACAAAAGCAGAATTTACGCGTCAAATAAAATGCGTGAGCAAAAATAAAGGAGCACGGTGAATATCTCATCAATCACTCTTTATACGAATTTTCATCGGGCTAAAGGTTCTCGACGGCTCCTGATAATTTTCCAATTCATTTGACACTTTTTAGGGTTCCGTACCTCAAAAGGAAAAAACGGAACCCTTATAGGATCACTTTGTTGTCCGTCTGTCCGTCCGTCCGTCCGTCTGTCAAGACCCTTTTTCTCAGGAACGCGTGGAGGTATGAAGCTGAAATTTATATCAATTACTCAGGTCTACTGTCCCTTGAAGCTGTGAAAAAATCAAACTTCTAAGCCAACGCAATCA
Organism: Acrobasis repandana; assembly: GCA_963576875.1. NCBI lineage: Eukaryota > Metazoa > Arthropoda > Insecta > Lepidoptera > Pyralidae > Acrobasis > Acrobasis repandana. The sequence continues at coordinate 12,072,578 of OY756238.1, forward strand.
AAAGATACAGCCGTTTATGCCGCAAATTTTCGACACTTGCAAGGGAATCAAAACCTACAGGGTGCTTCCCGTGAACTCAGAATCTTGAAATTTGGTACGAAGCAACGTCTTATAGCATAGATAAAGGAAAAATTACGAAAACCATAAATTTTTAGTTACATCACATAATATATTTTTTTTTAATAATTTTAAACTTACTACCCATTTCCTCATAAACGCGTAGAGGTATTAAATTGAAATTCATACCAAATACTAAACCTTGCAGGTTTGTACGGAACCCTCGGTGCGCGAGTCCGACTCGCACTTGGCCGGTTTTTTTTTTTTTTTATTTAAAATATGCATCAAAATCAATATGTTTGGCGCTCCAAGCAAAAAGTTTCGGTTGAGTTAAACCTAAATTCAGAAAAAAAGATAGCACACTATATTAAAGTTTAAAAAAAATAAAAAAACCTCGGTCCCCAACCGCTATCTAGCGTTCGTTTAAACCTATCATAGGATTGGTTCTAGTCTACCCTTTGGGTTATGAAGGTCAGACGGCAGTCGCTCTATGTAAAAACCAGTAACCTGGTCAAATCACCTAGGTTAAGTAGCGGACCCCGGGCTCTGAAGCGTTACTGCTGAGGATGCACCCGGGAATACGCTCGGATGATGATGATGATTACTATAATACATTGTCTTGTTCAGTCAGTGTCCTACGCATGTAACATAGAATATGCTAGGCCTATTAATAACATATTAACATAGAATATATTAATTTATAATCTATCTATTACCCGTGTGGTTCCGGGTTAGACCACTCCATCTATTCCTGTGGATGTCGTAAGAAGCGACTAAAGGACAAAGCACAAACATCTCGTGCTACAATTGCATTCCCAAGGAGAGTTAACGTTTGGCGGTGGCCGGTTGTGAAACTTTTCGCACAAATACATTCCCAAAGAGGGTTAAGGCAGGTCAGGCCGGTCGTAAAACTATAGCCAAATCATTTAAACTGTTCCGGCTATTTCTTCTCTATTTTGCAAGGTCTTTGGCATCCTTGGGTAACTATTGACATGCATGTTATATTTGGAGAAGAAAAAGCGGGAAAGCGCACCCCGGTCTCCGAAGCAGCACAGCTGAGGATGCAACCGGGAACGCGCTTAGACGAAGAAGAGATGTAGGGCTATTCTCCATTTCGCAAGATCTTTGGCATCCTTGGGTGACCATTGAGCATAGAGAAATAAAAGCGGAAAAGCGTACTCCGGACTCCGAAGCAGCATAGCTGAAGATGCAACCGGGAACGCGCTAAGATGAAGGAGAAAACTAAGAACAATATGTAAATTGAAAATATGCGATGAAAATTAAATTTAAATATAAAGTTTTAGCTTGTTCTTTCAATCCAATACCCAGAAACAAAATCTAAGCTAAGCCAATCTCCCATTGGCCGGACCCACACAGCAGATTTCCGCGGAAAATGCATTTTTCTGTCAAATAAAATTGAATTTTCCTGAAAGGAACTCCAAAGAAGTTAAATCAGTTGAAATATGGAACTGCGTTTCATGCAATTTGAGGATGGAAAATTCGGTTTTCCTTTGCTATTTGCAACGAAAATAACTTTATTTTATCTATGGTCAAAGCGGAGGCCAAGCGATTGTGGCACTGGCTGTGCGTCTATTAAGAATCCCCTTTTATTAAGATAATATAAGGGTGTAAAAGATTTTCATACTGATGGTCAAAAATGATATAAATATATAGGGATAAATCTCCCAAAGTAGTATTTTTTCATAACGTCCCACTGAAACATCGAAGGGGTCTGAAATGTTGTATGCTGGGGTAAAGCACCCTGCGGTCCTCGAAACTGCAAACAAATTTTGATTCCAAGAAAGCCGCCCACACATTTTTTGCTGTTTCCGTTACTGATTGCAGTTTTTATCTATTTTCTTAACTGGAAATAGATTCCAACCAACTTCAACAGCTGCTAGAAAAACCGCGGGCTGCTTGCAGCCCGCGCAACGCCCGAAAAGCTAGTTACACTTTGTAATCACCAATTGTAAATTGAAATTTTTCATGAGGTATGAAAATCAAAAGTCGAGCCCCTGGCCTCGTTTCGAATAGTTCTGCTGTAGCACCACTTCCGTTCGGAACTGTTATAAGCTTCTTGTTTTCGAGGTTGAAACGCTAGTGAAAAATGGTTTCCACTGAGTTTTCAAGGGCTTCGTGCCAAGTTCAGGGTTTTAAAAACAATTGTTCAAAAATCTTTACTTAATGGAATTGCATTTAAATGGAGGATAAATATTTATGGCTGCTTGTTTGAGTATCGTATTAAATCTTTCTTGGATGAGAAATTGCGCGGTGAGTGGCTGGCTTGCAGTATAGTTTTCATTGCCAAATTTTCTTTGAGGTGAAGTTAGAAGCAATTAACCTTGTATTGGCGCCCTCGTTTTAAATAATTTTAGGGTTCCGTACAAAAAAACAGAACCCTTAAAGGATCACTCGTGCGTCTGTCTGTCCGTATGTCACAGCTAATTTGCTTCGAATCTACTGGATCGAATCAGGTGAAATTTGCTAAGATCGTGTAATCCTATGACCCAAACACATATGTGCAAAGTAAATAAATATTTTTCTAAAATAAGAGTTATTTTCGGGGGACTAATTAGGAAATTGAAAAAAAAAGTTTTGCATACCTTACTGTGTTATATATCAAATTAAAGGCCTTGTTATAAGGATCTCAATATTATTTTTTTATTTAAAAATAAATGGATTTCCGAAACTACTGAGCCTAGAATTTTGAAAAAAAATCAATTATACCTAGTTCATTGCTTGTTATGTAGATTACAGGAAAACCTATAAGAATTCAAACAATTGTACGGAACCCTTACCACGCGAGTTTAACTCGCAATTGGCCGGTTTATTAATATTCGTAAATTTGATTACATCTCTTCATTTCATGCTCAACTTGCATGGCTATCTACTTACGACGTAATGCTAAAATACTCTCTATGCTTTTTTATATCTTGAATAATCCGCACTGCCCTAGCTATTTCAATCTAAATTTAACCTTCTCACTCACTTCGCACCTCTAGCACTCTCATCCTTAGTATTCCTCCTCATCGCTCTACCTTCATGGTCAAGTCTTTTCAAGTCCAGGCTATCCGGTTATGGAATGCCCTTCCGCAGTCTATAAGAAAAACTCCCAGTTTTTTGGCTTTTAAGCGAGCTTATATTTATTGATTATATGATTATATATATATATATATATATATATACTGCGGAAGGGCATATATATATATATATATATAAATACTAATACATATAATATAATAGATATATATATATATGTATATCTATTGTATTTTATGCATGGTAATACGAGTACATATATTATATGTTTTATAGTAATTTTTTATATAAGTATACCTATGTGCTTTGGTTATATACACCAGAAAAGCTAAATATTTAAACAATAATTGTGTACTTAGACGAAATATTTGTTTTCGAGTTATTTTCGTTTAAATAAACCGGCCAAGTGCGAGTTAAACTCGCGTGGAGAGGGTTTCGTACAATTAATTGAATTCTTATACGTTTTCCTGTAATCTACAAGCAATGAACTATAATTGTATTTTTTACAAAATTTTAGGCTCAGTAGTTTCGGAGATCAGGGGGGGCCCCCCCTGATCTCAATGGTCAATTTTATTTATTTATTTATCAAACTTTATTGTCCAAAGTAAAAATATACTTTTAACAAATGGCGGACTTAATGCTAAGAGCATTTTCTCTTTTTTCGTCTTCTTTCTTGAATAAAATCAAATTTATTTATTTTACAATAACAACAAAAATATGTTTGAGATCCTTATAACAAGCCCTTTCATTTGATATATAACATAGTAAGTTTTGCAAAACTTTTTTTTAATTTCCTAATTTTCCCCCCGAAAATGACCCTTATTACAAAATAATATTTATTTACTTTGCACATATGTATTTGGGTCATAGGATTACATCATCCTACCAAATTTCACCTGATTCGGTCTAGTAGATTCGGAGAAAATTGGCTGTGACAGACGGACGGACAGACAGACGCACGAGTGATCCTATAAGGGTTCCGTTTTTTCATTTTATGTACGGAACCCTAAAAACAAACCACACAACCGATTTTAATAAAATTTCTATATAGGGACCACCTGGAAAGTATACCCTTTCAAACAAAAAAAAAAGAATTTTCCAAATAGGTCTTTGAGTAATCGGGGAACATATACGGGTATATATAAATAAAAAAAACGTGTGGCACTCGGAAACTGCCGCGGTAAAGCTATTGCATACGACGTTAGACGATCCGGTCGATAGGCGGAGTGGGGGGTGTTAGGTTTTATTTTCGTAACGGAATTTTTTGATTCGGTCGCCGCGCTCAAAGCCCGCGATAAAAGCTATGCAATACGAATTGATAACCTCTTCTTTTTTGTTGTTTTAAAGTCAAACACAGTCAAGCACGCAATTCCCGTATGCATTAATTTAGTGAAGAAGACTTAATCACAAGGGGAAATATATAATTTATGTACATAATGTGCCTGTATCTCGCATATATTAAGGGGTCCCAAACACACTGTAACTCTTTCTAAACACTAACAAGTCTTGCATTTAATTAAACATCAGTATATTAGAACGAACGAGAATATGACGTCTAACTAAATATATTGAAACTATTTTAAGGGCGAATTCAGTTCATGATACTAAACAACTTTCCCCAAGGAACATATATCGAAATATGAAAAATAATTTTGACTTTCCATACAAAGTCGGATCAGCGAACAAAAAATATTTTTGTTCCTTGGGGAAAGTTGTTCAGTATCATGGATTGAATTCGCCCTTAAAATAGGTTCAGAATATTTTGATATACACTGTATAAGTAAATTTTCTCTAAGTGTCTTCTTCCTCTTAGCACTTAGCACGTTCTTGGTTGCATCCTCTGCCATGCATGCATGACCAGGGCTAAAACACTCAAAGGCCACTCTTGCAACCGGGAACGCGCTTAGACGAAGAATGACTCACTTCTTCGTCTCAGCGCGTTCCTGGTTGCATCCTCAGTTGTGCTGCTTCGGAGCCCGGGGTGTGCTTTCCCGCTTTTTCTTCCCCAAATATAACATGCATGTAAATGGCACCCAAGGATGCCAAAGACCTTGCGAAATGGAGAAGAAATAGCCGGAACAGTTTTAATGATTTGGCTATAGTTTTATGACCGGAAGCCGGCTGTCGTCAACCCACTTTGGGAATGTATTTTTGCGAAAAGTTTTACAACCGGCGCCGCCCGACGTTGACCCTTCTTGAGAATGCAATTACAGCACGAGATGTTTGTGCTTAGTCCATTAGTCGCCTCTAACGACATCCACAGGAAGAGATGGAGTGGTCCTATTCTAACCCGAAACCACCACAAGTGGAACAAAAATTAAAAAAATTCTCGATCCCCCCCCCCCCCCCGTGCTTCGGAAGGCATGAAGGTGCCGGCTGTCATCATTGCAATTCGTCGGGCTATCATCATCAGGTCTTTTTTAGTCTCCACTGCAGGAGCACGACCCTCTCTGTACTACCAGAGTCATATATTAGCCAGAGCAGTCAGAGGATTTGGCCTACACTCTTCACGCTGGCCAGATCACACGGCTCGTCAGGCTATGTCAGATGCCTTTAGACAGCTCGAAAAATCTGTATTGGCCACTTCTATTTGTAATTTTAGAGCTTGGTCTTGTCGGTGGAGTTAACCTCCAATCCTCCTCTCTGCCATCTTATTAATGTCCTGGTAGGAACTTACTCCTAACGTTGACTATTACTGACACACATGAAAAAGCCTAGCCGTGTCGTTACCGGCAGAGTAGAATAGGAAAGCGACTCAGGAAACACCAGCCAAATATAGCATATAAAAGATCAATGAGACCTTTCCAACCTGTCTGGCCAGCGTGGAGAGTGTAGGCTAGATCCTCTGACTACTTTTAATCAATCAATCAATCAGTTTATTTTGGCTAATGCATGGCTCTAGTAGTACAGAGAAGGTCGTTTTCCTGCAGTGGAGACAAAACTGATGATGATGATGACTAATGATGTGCCGCTCCCGGGAATGTTCCCAAATTCCCCGAGATTGTTCCCAAATTCCCGGGATTTTGGGAACGTTCGCAGGAAATTTGGGAATTTAGGAACGTTCCCAGGGAACGTTACCGTATTTCTAGGGACTGTTACGGAATATTGGATGTATGTATTTGAATTATTACCATATCAAGTGATGCATTTACATTAGTAAAATATATAATATTTACAGTAATAAAAAATATGTTTAATAAATAAAATTACTTTCCCTGACATTTCCATTTTTTGGGAACATTCCCGGGAACGATCCCGGAAATCTGGGAAACGGGAACGGCACATCACTAATGATGACACATGAAAAACAAACATATCGTCGGGATATTCTCGATCTCAGAATCTCTCCCCTGCAGACTCCACAACGGCAGTGACTACATCAAATTAGTCTGCAGCTAAATGAAGCTTACTTGCTGGTACGTTGACAATAAATTTCTCACTTAATTTGCAGTGTTTAAACTTACGCGTCCCTTGAGCTTGCATCGTTTAAGAATGTATGTGTTAAAATACGATGCGACTACTGCTTCAATGTCTAGTTTATTAATATTATTATTCATCATCATCACCAGGTCTTTTTTAATCCCCACTACAGGAGCACGACCCTCTCTGTACTAACAGAGCCATGTATTAACCAGAGCAGTTGATGATTTGGCGTACACTCTTCACAATGGTCAGACAAGTTGGAGAGCTCTCATTGATGTTTATAAGCTTTGTTTAGCTTGTGTTGTCTAAATCGCCTTCTACGACAACCACGGGAAGACTTGGAGTGGTCCTATTCTACTCTGTATTATTAATACCTCTATGCGATAAACGGGAGCGCAGATCGGGACGTCTTCGTGTATGCGTCGTGAGTCACATACGTACGTATAGACACATAAAAAAATCACAGCAGTAGTTTATATAAAGGAGTCAAAAGGTTATCAAAGCGAAGTAGGTTTTACAAGTTAAAGAGTTGTAGACTATAACTACTAACAAAATGTGCTCAGAAAAGGAAAATTTCATATAAATTCAATAAAAAGTTGTTAGACACTTGGCAGCTACGTAAATCAAGTGCTAGAATAGATAATATTTTTCTAATTTCCCTTGTGAAACTCTTTCTTCTTTTTTATCGTCCTATGTGGGCTCGTGTGTGTAATCCTATGACCCAAATACATATGTGCAAAGTAAATAAATATTTTTTTAAAATAAGGGTACAAATTAAAAAAGTTTTTCAAACCTTACTGTGTTATATATCAAATGAAAGGGCCCGTTATGAGGATCTCAAATATATTTTTGTTATTATTGTAAAATGAATAGTTTTGATTTTATTCATCAAGAAGACGAAAATTGACCATTCCCCCCCCCCCCCCCCCTGATATCCGAAACTACTGAGCCTAAAATTTTGGAAAAAAATACAATATATAGTTCATTGCTTGTAGATGACAGAAAAACCTTTGAGAAGTACGGAACCCTCTTCACGCGAGTTTAACTCGCACTTGACCAGTTTTTGTAATTAAAATAACTAATATCAATATAAATTTCCACACAGTAATACCAAATGCTTGTAATACTCGTAAATGCTACTCACGTCCGGAGAGTGTGTCACAACAGACTGTAACTGTTGCATGCAGTGTTACACTGCATCGCTTATTGGGAACAGATGTTGTTTGAATGCAAATTAGCAAAGGAAAATGCATGATGTTAAAATATGAGTGATTTAAAAAAAAAACAAGTTCATTCAAATGTATGTTAAGTACTTTTATATGGTAATTTAGGCAATTTCATTCAATATTAAATAATTTTAGGTAAAGCCACTATAATCATGCTGTAAACACAGTTTTGGAGTACTGTCTAGATCTTACATGTATATGTTTATATATTTTTTTTATATGATTGTATTCAGTTTGTGGGTTGATAGATTAAAAATAAAAAATAGAAATAAATTTTCTCATCAGGTCTTTTTTAGTCTCCACTGCGAAGCATGACCCTCTCTGTACTACCAGCGCCATATATTGGCCAGAGCAGTCAGAGGATTTGGAATACCATGCTGTCCAGACGGGTTGGAGCGGTCTTCAAATGAACATAGGTAAATAAATAAAAGTACATGACCGTTATACCAACGTCTTGTAGGAACGCGATCCATGAACTTAAAGTGGAACTGGGCAGGACACCTGGCCCCACAGAGTGATGGCAGGTGGAGCAAGGCTCTGACCGAATGGTGGCCCAGAACGGGTGAGAGAAGCGTCGGGCGCCCGCCTATGCGATGGGTTGACGATATAATCAAAGTCGCGGGTCGCACCTGGATGAGAGCAGCACAGGACCAAGATGGGTGGCGTCGACGAAGAGAGGCCTAAGCTCAGCAGTGGGCGGAAGAAGGGCTGGGATGATGATGATGATGGAATAAATAAAAAAAACAAACAACACTAATCTAACACAAAAACTAAATTATATCTAAAATTTCCGGTTTTAGCCCCACCAGCGCCTCGGGCGAGATTCCCGGGCCCCCCCCCCCCCCCTCTTCCCCAACTGCAATTCAGATAGTTTTCTTGTAGGATTAGAATTTATTTCTAAATTAGAACAATATCCTATATTAAAATTTAGATCAAATTTGCTTTCTTACAAACACTTAGTCTCGATTTATGAGCGCCAGTAAAAAAGGCGCCCCTTTATATCTGGAGACCTGGGCAGTCGCCCAACCGCGCCCACCCTAACGCCGCTACTGGCTCACAGCTTCTGTACTCTATCCCAAGCAATCTGTTGCAACTCAAATAACTACAATATGATAATTTCGAAAACTTATTAAACCACAATATTAGTTGGCTGCAGGCCAGATAACGTGCCGTGGATGTGCTTATAATATATATTAAGGACGTACTTGAATTTTCCGGGGTCCAGTGCTGCCCCCATTTAAAATAAATAATTTCAAAGAAAAGGAGATATCATTTAAAATTTTGCTACTACCAAGTCCTATATAACCCTTCAAAGTATTTTATAAACTACTGTTTACAGTTTAAAGTGAGAATGTCAAGCTTTACTACGCATATTTGCGAAAAACGGCCACTTTTGGCAAATGTGCGTAGTAAAGCTTAACGTTCTCATTAAAAACTGTAAACAGTAGTTCATAAAATACTTTGAAAGGTTATCTAGGACTTGGTAGTAGCAAAATTTTAAATAATGTCTTCGTTTTCTTTGAAATGATTTCTTTTAAATGGGGGCAGCACTGGACCCCGGAACATTTAGGTACTGCCTTAATAATAATAGGGTTTCATCAGACGAGCATAACTTGAGCATAATTAAAGTTGGTCAATCAGACCAAGATTCATTTTTGTATTATAGATATATATACATAAACACTTTTAAAAAGGCCATTTTCCAACTTGCCCTGGTTGGGGATACTTAGAACTGACCCAGAACCTCCGAAATGGTGGACTAGCGTGTTAACCATTACACCACGGAGGTCATCATAAAACAATTGATTTTCAAAGTGGGTGGTAAACGAAATAAGTTTGAGAACCTCTGGTTTAAACTTAGTACTAGACTTAGTGCTTGGTTTATAGACGGGTAAGACGGATAATGTCGACATTGTTACGTAGTAACAGTTAGGAAACTACTCGGGAAACTTCAGCAAGTATTTAATATTTCTCCTTAAATCAAAGGAATTTCATCCACTTAAAGTTTAAACTTACTTTGAGTCTCAATCTGTGTGATATCCTTATTAAAAACAAAGCAAAGTTAAATAAATAATTTATATTTATTTTTATTCAACTTTATCAGAAAAAAATCATCAGCATCGTCAGCTCTAAGCCTCATTTTGTCTGCGCTATAGAATAAAGTTAAATAAATAATTTTATTTATTCAAGTCACTTCATCGTAGCACGCTCGTAGAACGCTCCTTACACTCTCATGGCACGCTCGTAGCACGCTTAAGAACGTTCGTAGCACGCTTGTAGCAAGCTCGTAAAACGTTCGTATCACACTCGTAGCACACTCGCTGATCTGATGATGGAGCCGAAAGGTGGCTATAGGAACTCTGTACGATTTTGGGCTTATTAGATTATTTATGTTCCTTGGTCTCACAATAAATGCTTCTATGAAATAAAGTTTTTTTTTTTCAAAAAATTTATATGTAAATAATTTTATCTTTCTTTTTAAATAAACTTCATCCAGCATCAAAAAAACTTATTTAACTATTAATTATTTTATATCAAATAAATCTATACTAATATTATAAAGCGGAAGAGTTTGTTTGTTTGTTTGTTTAAACGCGCTAATCTCAGAAACTAATGGTCCGATTTGAAAAAATATTTTTTCGTTGGGTAGTCCATTTATAGAGGAAGGCTTTAGGCTATATAACATTCCGATAACCACGCGAACGAAGTCGCGGGCACAGCTAGTAAAGGTATAATTAGGATCTCGGAAACGGTTTCGGGGATGAAAAATCGATCTAGCTAAGTTTAGTTTATATAGAACCTCTTTCTTTCGTGTTTTTCATCCAAGTACTTAATTTAATGTAGCGCTGCTGTGGCATATAAAGTCTACATTGTGACGTCATAGTTGGAAAACTATGTTTGGAAATCATCTCTGCTCTGTTACACTTACACCAAATATTTCACATTTCTCCCTACGTCGCTGCGTTCGTAGGAATTTCAACCTTATGACATCTCTCAACCAATAGGAATGATGTCTGGGTGAGAAAATTATTCCATATTGGTTTTTAAACTATCGCGCTTTGAACACATGATTTATATATATAACGCACGAACCTTTTTTTTACCATCAACAAGACGACACCGCTGCTCTCCAGTCAGTTTGCGACCACGAAAGATGTATCTCTTTTTCGAAACGTTAGACAAAACAATAAAAAAGGTTCGTGCTAAGTCCCGTTATATATATAATAATATAAGCCTTTTATTTCAGATAGATGGTTACATTTGTTACATTGTCTTTTATTTTATACTATAATAAATTAACTAGGTGTAACTTCGTACGATTTTTACACATCGGTGACGTCACAAGCCCCCACTCTGGAACTTTGATACTCTGTATCTTTATGAATTTTTACTTTTTTGATGAACTGAAAAATATGGGTACATTATTTTTGGATAATCTAACTAACGGACTAATTAGAATAATATTTTTCAGACCCAGTCATCATCCCTATTGTAGCTATCTCCATAAACTTCATTTAGTCGCTTGCTAGCTCTAGTACTTTCAAGAGTTTATATGCAAAAACCATACGAATATATGGTGAACATAATTAAAAATGCCTTGGTGTGTTACAATACAGTAAAAATAATTTAAGAGCCCGTACTACCCTAAAGTTCTTAGAGCGATCTTAAATATCATCAATATTAACAAAATACTTTGAAATAAAAGCACAGCAAAGTTCAGAACTAACTTTAAACATAATAAGTTTCCAAAACACGATTGCTTAAAATTTTCTCGATAGAAAAACATTGCGAAGTTGCCTCCAAATCACCTCAGAATTATACTAAATCAGAAAGTATTTAAGAAATGCAATGAATTACCACTTGTAACTTTGGAATATAATTATATTAAACATAAGGCAGTCAACATAAGTCTTACTTTTTAAATAACTCTTAAATATTATTTGTAAAACGAAAAAAAACCTCAAAACCAGAACATGCCTAATTGACCCACCCACCGCTGTCTCGCTTCGGCTAGAGTAAATTTTTGTGCGTGGAAGCGGGAGCAAAATTTAGATTGACATCATGCGCCCCCTTAAGGAACACTTAAATAATTAAAGTGAAATTAAATAACTTTAAATCGGTTAGTAACAGAGTAACAAAGTTCATTGTTTGAAAATGAAATACGTTTGATTGTTAAATTAGTTTTTTAAATAGGTACCTATATGTCATAAGTTAGGTGGCTGTAATGCTTAAATAATAAAAGATAATTTAAAGTTCATTACGCATAATAAAATCACGCCATCATATATTCAAACATAGAATAGGTTGGTATATATATTCTATGTCAATGTTCTAATTAGTCCCGTTTACCCGTGTGGTTCCAGGTTAGAATAGGACCACTCCATCTCTTCCTGTGGATGTCGTAAGAGGCGACTAAAGGACTAAGCACAAACATATCGTGCTACAATTGCATTCCCAAAGACGGTTAACGTCGGACGACGGCCGGTGTAACTTTTCGCACAAATACATTCCCAAAGAGGGTTGACGTCAAGCAGGCGGCTGGTCGTAAAACTATAGCCAAATCATTTATACTGTTCCGGCTATTTCTTCTCCATTTTGCAAGGTCTTTGGCATCCTTGGGTGACCATTGACATGCATGTTATATTTGAAGACAAAAAAGCGGGAAAGCGCACCCAGGCTCCAAAGCAGCACAGCTGAGGATGCAACCGCGAACGCGCTTATATGAAGAAGAATGTTCTAATTAGTCCGTCAGAGGAATGGGGACCACATCACCGATTCATAATAATGATAGTCTACTTCATCTGGATGGTAAGCCCTTTGGGCACATGATAACTGTGCGGACTAGAGAGTTTAAGCTATGATGTGGCACAAGGATGCTTCTCATAGGTCTGCGCGACGAGGGGCGCTGACCTTACCGTCTCATTTCTAGGGTTCCGTACCCAAAGGGTGCAAACGGGACCCTATTACTGAGACTCCGCTGTCTGTCCGTCTGTCTGTCTGTCCGGCTGTCCGTCTGTCCGTCTGTCTGTCCGTCTGTCACAGAGCTCTATCTCTTGAACCGTAATAGCTAGACACTTGAAATTTTCACCGATTATGTATTACTGTGCCCGCTATAACAACAAATACTGAAAATAAAAAAAATGTTAAAAATTAAAGGGTGTCGCCATACAAAAACGTGTTTTTTTAGGGTTTTTAACTAGATCTTTAGAATGGCATTAACTAGATACTCGAATTTTTCACAGATTATGTACTATTATGGCCGCTATAACAACAAATACTAAAAATAAGATAAAGTTAAAAATTAAAGGGGGTCGTCATACAAGAAACGTGTTTCTTCAGCGTTTTAAAACATTATACGGAGGTACGGAACCCTTCATGTACGAGTCCGACTCGCACTTGCCCGTTTATTAATTATAGCCCATCTACCGTCTTTGCGACAAATACATTCTAAGCTTTTTATTTTCTTCCAGACCAATATATATATATATATATATATAAGTGAACTTGTATTGGATCTTTTCCAACAGACAAATGAAATAAAATACATGTGACACGGAACACATAACGTGCGGAACCAAGTTGAAACGATATTAAAGACATATTTAATAGTTCTCGAGGAAATAAACCGCGTCTCAGCGGAGACTATTTAGTGTTGCATGCTGCTATATGAAGTGTTGGTCCAAGTTAAGAGATACTCGTAAGTGCTTCCATGCTGGTTTTTTCTGCCTCCGTGGTCCAGTTGTCAAGGCGTTTGCCTTGTGATCCGGAGGTTCTGGGTTCAAATCCCACTGGGAAGCATACTTTGTGTAAAGTTGTTTCCAGTCTGGTTAGGATATTGCAGGCTTGAATCACCTGATTATCCGAACAGAAAGATGATTCTGTGCTTCGGAAATGAAGTATAGCTGTGGGTTCCGAACGCAATCTAGCGTTTGTTTAAACCTTTCCTAGGATTGGTTCTGGTCTATCCTTTGGGTTGCGAAGGTCAGATGGCAGTCGCTCTGTGTAAAAACCTAACCTCTTCAAATCTCCTAGGTTTTTTTTGTAGAAATCAACAATAACTAGTTTCATGAATAAATTTTAGCAGCGTTTTTCTAATTTTACCTAATATTTATTGCACAATAATCTAACGACTATAATATGATACAAAGGGTAAAACTTAATGAAGCATTGTCTACCAGTTCATCTTACGGACGTAGTAGAATCGGCAAACATGCGGCAAATGTGGTCCGCCCTGTCCAACTTTAATCAAGCAGACTTTAAAATTTTAATTGAAATTATTGTTTTATTTGGACCACAGTGCACTCGAGCAGTGGCAAAGCCTATCATATTATAACGTTATGAAGTGGAAACAGCTGTTTATCTTTGTGAAAAATTAACTGTAGCTACTGCAATGAGTGTGTTTCATTATATTTTATTTTTTCTATTAATTCAAACACAAGCTCTTCGAGAGTAAATAGCACCTATTTCAGCTTGAAGAGCCAAATAGCTATTAAGTTTATTAGCTATTAAATTAAAACTAGGGCAGACACCACATATCACTTTTTTGTTCCTATTTTGCATCAAGTCAAATTAGATACTTTTTCTTAACGTCAAAAATAAAGATTTTCTATAGGATTTGTATGAAATATTGATTTATGACGTCATAGTTCCTTGAATTCAAATAGCTCTTAATATCCGTTTTTCTGTATTAATAAATCTAAAATCACGTTCAAAGTGGATGTGATCAATGACAAGTGGCATTATTTTGTGACGTTTTATTCTATTAACAGTACCAAATAATTTATTTTTGACCCAATTGTCTATCTCCATAATCTTCAGGCGACGTGGGTTCACAATTTGCAATACTGTGCGTGTTTTAAAAAAATCACTGTTATTAAACTACTACAGTTTATTCCTCAAAAAATTTACATAAAAATCTGATTGTAAGGTGATTGTATAAAATAGTAATACGTATTATAAAGGCAAATTTAGAGGTATGTTTGTAATTTTTTTCTATCGAGCCAAAAATGCTTAATCGTGTTTTGGATATTGTGGGTGTCTGTAGAAAATCCTTAAGATTTTTATGTAAATTGTTTGAGGAATAAACTGTAGTAGTTTAATAACGGTGATTTTGCAAAAACACGCACAGTATTGCAAATTGTGAACCCACGTCACCTTCACTAGTAACTTGCTAACTCTTCCGCCTAATACTTTTAACAGTTTATAAGCGAAAATCATACTAAAAAATGGTTAAACATTTAGACAACGGTGGTGTGCAGGTGGTGGTGTCAGATTTTCAGGCTAAGTACCTGTGCATCTGACGTAGGTCGAAAACTGTCTTCTAGTGGCATTTTTGGCGGAAACTATAAGAGTTCAGTTGGGGCTGCGTCTGATGCTGATAATCTAAATTTTGCTCCCGCTTCCACGCACACAAGTCTACTATAGCCGAAGCGAGATAGCGAGCCATGCGGCGTAGGAACATCGTGGTGGGTCAATGAGGCTGGTTTACGCGTTTCTGGTTTTTGATGTTTTTTTCGTTTTACAAAGAGTATTTAAGAGTTATTTAAAAATAAGACATATGATGGCTGCCTTATGTTTAATACAATTATAATCCAAAGTTACAAGGGCTAATTTATTGTATTTCTTGAATACTTTCCGTTTTAGTAGAATTCTGAAGTGATTTGGAGGTAACTTCGCAATTTTTTTCTATCGAGAAAATTTTACCCAATCGTGTTTTTGAAACATATAATGAATAGAGTTAGTCCTGAACCTTGGCGTGTTTTTATTTCAAAGTGAGTATTTCATTAATATTGATAATATTTAAGATCGCTCTAAGTAGGTACTATCAGGGTCATATGTTGCAAATTTATGTTAGTGGACTTTAGTAGTTTGGTGTCAAAAATGCTCATGCTCATGATAAATATGTGGAATAGTTAAAGTGAACAGTCATAGTGAGGTTGTAGTGATATTTGTTCAGCGGACGCGGAGTGGTCTTCAGGCGCCGTTAGCCACTCAATCGGCTATGACAACCAGTGCAGTTGTATAGATTCGTCGTCAGAAGCTCCCTTCAAGCGATTAAAGGCCTACACCAACATTTGATTGTAACTTGTTAGGAATATAGAAGCAACAAAACTATACGTACATCAAAAGGAAAATCTCAGGACAAGACTATACAAGGCCGTAAAATAATCTGTATTGTTTATATTTTGCAATTAAACGAGAGTATGCACAACAGGACTTTATTTACTTTCTTACGTTTACTTTTTACATTACACACACTGCAAGCTCCAGGGGAAAAGGATGTGGTCTGCGGTCCGTCTCAGTACACCCGTCAGAGGTTATGCGACGTCAAGCGCCATGACATTGACATATGTCAAATTACGTTCCGATACTACATCCCTCTCCTTTCCCAAAACAAAAAAAAATATATATGTCTATTAATACATATTTAGAGAAAAGAAAAGAAATTAACCTTTATTAAACTAAGCTAGTAACATTTATATTGTAACACAGTAATTAAAGCAAGATCACAATACAAGAGCTTAGCTTTATTACTCTATAAAAAAAACGCATTTGTAACCAAATTAAGATAACATTACATTTTTTCTTTTTTTTTTAAACTTACTCGAACACGTCAAGATTGCAAAAGGGAATTTTACTTGAATACAACTATCCTATGATCCATTATGAGATCTTTAAAACTAAAGTATTTCTATCTAGATACTATGTAAGTTCTTTATTACATATACTCAATATATTATGTTTTATTTACACATCCCTATGATCCCTTGGGACTACACATTCATTGCTAGAGGCACCAGATTATTGAGATCGAATATGATAGGAAGTCCTTGTATAAATACTCCCATTATTATCTTTTATGTCATATGATCTATAGTTGTTATTATTTACAATTTGACCTAAGCTCCATTTATTGATACAAGGTTCTTTCTTAAACCACACTTGTTCATTTAACTTAAAACTAGACTTAGGTCTTGTAGTTCTATTATAAATTCTTACATTTCTATCGACTACTTTGCAAAACTCGGTCTTTACATTATCATTCATTTTAGGCTCAAGATATTGGCGTGTTACAGGTAATTTTGTTTTTATATTTCTGTTCATTAGCAATTGTGCAGGTGTAAACATTGTACCAGACACAGGTGATGATCTATACTGAAGTAATGCTAGCCTGTAATCAGATTTATCCTCAAAGCATTTAGTCAACATTTTTTTAGCAATCTGAACTCCACGTTCTGCCATACCATTTGACTGAGCATATCTCGGGCTAGAGTGAGTGAATTTAAAACCCCATTCAGAAGAAAACTTTCTACACTCCAATGAGTCAAATGGAACATGATCCGCTACTACTTCAGATGGTATACCAAAACAAGAGAAAATATCTGTTAAAGCATTGATAATGCTTTGTGCAGACTTACTTGAAATTAATCTTATATCTAACCACTTTGACATATAATCGTAAATTATCAGATAATTTTTTTTCGAAAATCCATTATATCTATTCCTAATTTGGAAAATGGTAAAGACGGCACGTCATGTGGCAAAAACGGTTCTTTAATGTTGTTATTATGGTAAGTTTGACAAACAATACATTTCTTAACTAGGTTTTCTATATGACAGTCAATTTGTGGCCAGTAATATAACATTCTACACTTTTGTTTCATTTTAGTCATGCCTAGATGACCTTCATGTAATTTATTCAAAATTGTTATTCATAATGCCTTAGGTATTACAAGTCTGTGATTCATAAAAATTAATTCTTGATCTACTGATAAATCCTGCCTAAATTGGTAATAACATTTCAAAAAATCAGGTATATTCTTGACATTTTCTGGCCAACCACTGTTAATAAATTCTTTAAGTTTACAAAGTTCCTCATCTTTCAAAGTTTCTGTTAATAATTTTCTTCTATATTCTTCTGTACATTGTAGTTGAGAGGATGTAATGTTATCTTAATTTGGTTACAAATGCGTTTTTTTTTTTTGCACAACACTTTATTTACTTTCTTACGTTTACTTTTTACATTACACACACTGCAAGCTCCAGGGGAAAAGGATGTGGTCTGCGGTCCGTCTCAGTACACCCGTCAGAGGTTATGCAACGTCAAGCGCCATGACATTGACATATGTCAAATTACGTTCCGATACTACATAATCATCAAAAAAATGTCTTTCGGTGACAACAGCCATTATTATTATCCACTAGTGAAATAGGGTGCAGATTTCCTCACTACGCTTCAGAAGCAAGTGCTTCAGCTTTCATCAGAAGTAGTTTTATCAAGTGGTCATCATCATCAAAATTTAAGAGCGACGCTCTTGTCGGTGGAATTTCTTCCATTCTGTTCTATCTTCTGCCAACCTCTTGACATCTTGGTACGACACTGCTATCACCTTTTTGCTTGACTTGCTTCATATAGCTGTGCCTTGGCTTTCCTCTTCCCCTCCTTCCTTCTATTTTGCCTTCCATTGTAATTCGCATAAGATTATCATGCCGTACCAAGTGTCCTGACATATTGCCTCGCCTATTTCCGATTACGTCGAGTATGTGTCTCTATTCACCTACTCTATTTAAGACCTCTACATTTGTTACTTTATCCTCCCAATTAATCCTTTCTAACCTTCTCCAGCACCACATCTCAAATGCTTCCTACCTTTTCGATTCCTTCTTCGTTAGTGTCCACGACTCACAACCGTATAGAGCAATGCTCCAGATGTACACCTTAATTATTCTTTTTCGGATCGATTTTGTAATATGTGATGTAAGTAAACTTTTCTTTTTATTAAATGCTGTTTTTGCAATTGCTATTCTCGTTTCTATGCCTTGTGTCTTGTGTCTCAAGTCACATGTTATTTTACTCCCTAAATATGTAAACGTGTCAACCTGTTCGGGTTTTTCTTAAAGGTCTCTTAAGAAAAACCCATTTCATCCCACACTAGCGTCTTTCGAGCGTCGTCATCGTGTCAGCGTTTGCGTAGCGTCGACGCGACGTTGACGCTGCAGCGACGCGACGCCAGTGCTGGCCGACTGCCAAACGCAGCGCTGGCGTCGCGTCACCGCAGCGCCAGCGCAACGTTTTTTGCGAAAAAGTACAATTCGCAACACAATCCACTTGTCTAGAGATGGGCGGTGGATAAATACCCAATCTACCCATTTGGGTATAAACACGGTAGATTAGGTAAATACCCGTATCTACCCATGTTGCGAATTGTACTTGTTCGTACAAAACGTTGCGCCGCGGTGACGCGACGCCAGCGCTGCGTCAGCCCGGCGTTCGGCTGTCGGCCAGCGCTGACGTCGCGTCGACGCTACGCAAACGCTAAGACGACGACGACGCTCGAAAGACGCTAGTGTGGGGGGTCTCTAAGTGGTAGTAGTTTAAAATGACTGTACATGAGTAAAAACTCAGAGATACAAGTCGCGCATATAGAGGATCGAAGTTGTGCCTCACAGACACACAGTCACCCTAAAACTACTTATCTCAGAAAAACTCACTATACAAGAGAACAATTTCGTTCTCAACGTTTGTAAAAGAGCTCGACCTAGTATAACTTCAAAAATTCATGCGATAAGGGATGCAGAGGTTATTTTAAGAAATTAGCTGAACTGCACGAATTTGCATACAAAAGTATCTTTGCAAATAACATCATACGTGGCGAGTGCTAACTTCGGATAGGGTTGCCACACATCTGTGTTTGATTTTACAATACCCTTTTTTACACAAAAGGCAAATACAGGACATATAAATAAATACCTAAATAAATAAATAGATAAGGACAAATCACACTGATTGAGTTAGTCTCAAAGTATGTTTAAACTTGTATTATGAGATACTACTCGTAAATCAACGATACAATTTTTTATAATAAATACATATTATATAGATAAACACCCAAAACCCAGGATAATCTTTCATTATTATCTTAAAAATGGTCAAGTGCGAGTCGGACTCGTACATGAAGATATATATGTACAGATTCAGTGAGTCCTTTAGACATCTGAATCAAGTAAACAGCTTTAAAACTTTTTTTTTTTGTTTGGCAGCCCTATACGTAGGGTCAATACCCCAGTTGGCGGCACCTGCCCGCCAAACCTTTAAACAGAAATTTATGTAAAGATCCCTGTAGACGGCGCAGTGGTACAACATTGTAGCAACATTGTTTATTAGAATTTCAGAGACTCGCTGATAGCGAGATTTAGAAATTGCTCCGCGATGTTGCAGTAATATGAAATTCCCATTTACGTTGCAATATAATGCTTTATATTTTAATAGAATGTTTGATAAAATAATGTTATTCTTTCTTTTTAACCCCCGATAAAAAGACGGGTGTTATACATAAGTTTGACGTGTCTGTGCGTCTGTGCGGTTTTTTTTTAACGAAAGCCTTGTATGGCAAGATAGTTCTTAGCTTGTTTAATGAAGTCTTAACTTAACTTTAACGAGTTCTTCCTGAAAGGCCGGTAACGCTCTTGTTACACCCCTGGTTTTGCAGTTGTCCATGGACAGTAGTGAATCACTTACCATCAGGTGACCCGTTTGATTGTTTGCCGCCCTATAACATAAAAAAAAAGTTCAGCCGTTCAAAAGTTATTAATATATAAATATATATAGGGACAAATCATACTGATTGAGCTAGCCCCAAAGTATAAACTTACTTGTGTTATGGAATACCAACTCAACGAAACTATATTTTATAATAAATACATATAATTAGATAAATACCCAAGACTGAGGACAATTTGGAAAAGGCCATTTTCCAACTTGCCCTGTCTGGGGATCGAACCCAGAACCTCCAGATTGGCGGACTAGCGTGTTACCATTACACTACGGAGGTCGTCAAAAGTTATTGAGTGTGAACGCTTGGAAGGCAGGGGTTTTTTTTATTTGTCCTGCAAATAAACTAGTTTCTAATAGCGTTGGCTATATTCTAAGCTGTACTTGTATGTCGCTTCAGAACTCAGGGTCCGCTAACCAACCAGTCAAGTCAAATCATTTATCTTTAAATATTTTCATCACTTTATTTGTCAATTTTGCCTTCTACCTACGTCTTCGACTTTAGTTCTACGACGAAAGTTGGTACTGTCTGGCGGTCAAAGTAAAAAGCCTATGTCGGCCAAAGCACACTTCTTATATTTTCTGCATAATATATGAACATCATTGGAAAACGACATCGTAATTCAGCAGCGTGATGCCGAGCATGGCGCGCTCCATCGCTCTCAATATTGTAGCGATGGAGTGAGTGGCATAAGGCCCAGTTTTCGACAGTATCGAACGCCTTTTTATAATGCGGAAGATAGGGACTCTTGATACTCTACACTTCTGCATCAGCTGTATGAATGCGTAAGGGTTGAATGTCATCTATCAGCACGGAACAGCACTTCCCTATACTGATATCCTTTTCTGTCGCTTAGTAGCGTCATTTGCTAGAGCGAGAGAGGGTGACAGAACGCTGCAGCACGGCCGGTGCTGAAGCGTTCCGTAGTTCTTAAAATTGTTTGAAGGGTTATCTAGGGTTTACTAATACGAAATTTTATTTATATACATTATTTCATACTGGATCGTATACACGGGTCTTTATTTAAAGTCTCTGTTTATTAATACCTTACTGTGGTCTGGAACTTTTAATTCCAAGTCCTCTCTATGCAATAGTTAAGCAAATAAATATGGCTAAATGTACTCTGGTGAAAGTAAATGCAAAATTAATGGAATTGCGTTTAGAAATAACATGTATTTTGGAAACTTTTAAGTGAATTTAAGGGTGTGTATCTACAATGGGGGTTTGGGAGTTTGCTTACTTTTTAAATACAGATTCGGAGATCTCTCTATTATCAAATGTCCTAATTGGGTAGATGGCTGTGTCAAAAATAAATTATTTGGTACTGTTAAGAGAATAAAACTTTGTATTTCATACAAACCCCATTGAAAATGTTTGTTCTGACGTTTAGAAAAAAGTGTCTGGTTTGTCCAATTGGCAGCGGTATTTTAGCGGTTTCGTTTTCATTTCTTTTTCATCTTCTCGCCCAAGTGATGGTTTGCTAGCCGCATCGCCTATCAACATAATTAGCATTTTTTCACCCATTCCCTTGATCAGTTCCTACGATCTGCGCGGGAAGGGAAGCAGCTGGGACGACTACAATAAGAGTATAAAAGCAAAAAACTTACTTAGACTTAATAGATTCTCGGTATCGATCTCTCATCAAATCTTAACTTCGGTAGCTATATTGAGTCCAGGGCTAAGACGGCTTCTAAAAAACTGGGCATCCTCTCCAAGGTCCAACGATATTTTACCCCTGACCAACTGTTGAGCCTTTACACAGCTCAAGTCCGCTCATGTATGGAGTATTGCTCCCACCTATGGGATGGATCTGCCCGCTATCAGCTCGAAGCCCTGAAAGCTATCGACAGACGTGCCAGAAGACTCGTTGGTGATGAGTTGCTTACGGCAGGACGGCTCCACAGCCTCGAACATCGCCGACTGGTAGCAAGTCTGTGTGTCTTCTACAGGTTGCACTTCGGGGAGTGTGCGCAGGAATTACATAATTTAATTCCCCCTGCACCATTCCACCATCGGACAACACGACGTGGACAGGGATTCCACCCATTTGTGGTCGATATTCCTCCTCATCGTACCTCTCGATTCGCCTCCTCCTTCATTGTGCGAACCGCTAAGGTGTGGAATTCCCTCCCTGCGTCGATGTTTCCCCATACATATAATTTAGGGATTTTCAAGGCAAGAGTGAACAGGCATTTTTTGAGTCTGCGTGATACACCTTAGACCTCATCTTAGCTTCCCATCAGGCTAGATAGAGGTCAAACGCACTCAAATTTCTAATAAAAAAAAAAAAAAAAAAAAATCCTCCCCCTAAAAGCTTTACCTATGCCCGTGTCCTAATGTTATTAAGATAACTGTCTTGCTCTGTGCTTTTATCATATTAAAGCTACTTTAATCATACGAGCATGTCTAATTTCATAAAAGCATCATATTGTAAGTTTTAAATTTCACATTTATTTAAATTTCATCTAATAGTCGTCGTTTCGTCTATCTTATTTGCATTTTTGAAATAAAACGATCTACATATTATCATGTCTTTTTTTCTAATGGGGTATACAGTGCCTAACGATACCCAAAGGCTCAAAATAGGGTTGATAACCACATCGCCTGCTAACTGATTCAGATTCTAGTTAATATTCTCGATCAGCTTACTTTAACAGTTAATTAGTTCCCAAACACAGGCTGCTTAGCTTGGGAGCTCAGTAATTTAATTATGTGCTTATAAGGACTGTGCTTTTGAGTTACAAAATAAACAATTTTTAATTCAATATTGATTGCCGTGTGGTTCCGGGAGAGTAGAATAGGACCACTCCAAGTTTACCCGTGTATGTCGTTGAGGGTGACTTGAAAAACACAAGCTAAACAAAGCTTATAAACATCAGTGAGACCTCTCCAACCCGTCTGGCCAGCGTGGAGAGTGTAGATCAAATCCTCTGACTGCTCTGGCTAATATATGGCTCTGGCAGTACAGAGAGTGTCATGCTCTTGCAGTGAAGACTAAAAAAGACCTGATGGTGATGTTACAAAATATACCTACGCTTAGGAATAACAAACTTGATAGGGGAACATACCCATACAACATCGTGACCAAATAGAAGTGGCCAATACAGATTTTTCGAGCTGTCTAAAGGCATCTGACATAGCCTGACGAACCGTGTGATCTGGCCAGCGTGAAGAGTGTAGACCAAATCCTTTGACTGCTCTGGCCAAGTATGGCTCTGGTAGTACAGAGAAGGTCGTGCTTCTGCAGTGGCGACTAAAAAAGACCTGTTGATGACGATGATGATGAGACATATATTTTATTTTTATTCTCCGATACCAGCGTGGGAGAGAAAGATAAATGACTACAAAAACGTTGTGTCAGGGGTGACGAAGCTTAAACACAACAAAACGCTTCTGAAGCAGCTCGAAAATACAAAATGTAAATTAAATTGTTACATTGCAAAGAATTAATGGGATGTATCTCTTCAGGAAGCGAGACCTTGGATGAAGCGAGCTGTAGATGTAACACCAGCGTTTAAAATAATGCACAAAAATTGGTTTTAAAACCAATTTTAGTGAAAACCAATTTTAGTAAACTAAAATTGGTTTTAAACATACCAAAGTCACCAATAGCTGAACACCTCATGGACGCCAATTGCAACCACTAGATTGAACTACAACAGCCAAAAGTGTTATCGTCAGATTGTCACTATTACAAAAGGATAGTACCACAAGCTGTTGAAATTAAGAAGCACAAAACTTTTAACAGGTGAAACAAAACAGGCGACCCAGGTGATTACAAAAGTTACAATGCGTAGGTCAGTGTCGAGCAAACAGTCAGATACAGTAGTGTAGAGACAATGTGTAATAAGTAATACAATAAATTGAGCCACAGACTATATAGATCACTATAGATAGAATTATTAAATTAAACTAACAGTCAAAATGCAAAAAATATTTCGGCATTTCAACAAAAGTAAGCCCGGGAATTTGTATAGCAATGCCAAAATTTTTATTTTTTTGTTGTATTACCTTTTTATTTTAATATCATTATATACTATCATAGTAATCTAGTCCCATGGTTCGATTTATTACGCTACCCATAAGTCTTTTATACGTTGTATAAATAAGTATTTACAAACATACCCTTCGGGTGGAGGCATGCGACATCTTCACAAAATGTTACATCGCTGACCAAGACATTCATTTTAACATTTCATTGAAGAATCTATCGACTGCCAATGAATGCATATTCAAGGAACAAACAACTTTACCAGCTAAACCTAAAGCTTACTTTCGCGAAATTTTGTCAAATCTGAAATTGAATTGAGAAATAATGCCTTTGCTGGTTTGAGTAAAGTTTATTGTATTGGACAAAAGTTCTTACGTTGTTACTTGTTAGCATTTCTATTGTTATATTTTGGATCAAGATTTCACGTATATAAATTATTTATTTATTGACTCCTATACAAAATAGTAGCCGTGTGGTTCCTGGCAGAGTAAAATAGGACCACTCCAAGTCTTTCCGTGGATGTCGTAGAAGGTGACTTAGGAAACACAAACTAAACAAAGCTTATAAACATCAATGAGACCTCTCAAACCCGTCTGGCCAGCGTGGAGAGTGTAGATCAAATCCTCTGACTGCTCTGGCTAATATATGGCTCTGGCAGTACAGAGAGTGTCATGCTCTTGCAGTGAAGACTATAAAAGACCTGATGGTGATGTTACAAAATATACCTACGCTTAGGAATAACAAACTAGATAGGGGAACATACCCATACAACATCGTGACCATTTCAGGGGGAGGGGAATCTTCAAAATACCACGCTTGTTCACAAAGGGGGAAAGGGCTTAGTTGCAGGGCTTGTTAACGATACCAAATTCACACTAAAAGTAACGTTATATAACGTTATTTTAGTGGTAACGTTATAAGGGGTATCGATAATACAGTTTATAACGTTATCAATTAACGATATAAGTAACGATACTTTTTTTCAATACTTGTAAAATATTATATAAATAGCTCTAGTAGCCTACTAGACAAACTCTCATCAATTTATTCTGTCAAATATCGAAAAGAAATACAATGTTAACAATACCTTTTTCCGTTAATATCATTGGTAACGTTATCTGATTATCGGTAAATAGTGGGGAAAATACCGTTACCCAGTATAACGTTATCTTTGCTGATAACGTTACCGCCGTTTGACAGAATTAACGTTACCAGATTTTTAACGGTATTTCAAGCCCTGCTTAGGTGTAAGTCACGTAGTCAATTTCCTCTAGGAAAATCTCACGCATTTTTGCGCTTATTCAAATTACAGCTTACAGCGTACAGCTTTCAGCGTTTTAAATACTTTTAAACTATCGCGTTGCATTATTATTAAATTAATGCATACGGGAATTAACGCGAAACTGGGACCACGTTCGGTGAAACCCGAACGAAACGTCAGCAAAATAAATAAAAAAAGGTACGTTTCGCGTTAATTCCCGTATGCATTAATTTAATAATTTCAGCGTTTTTACAACCATTTATTTAGTTTCACCTATCGCATTGTGTGTGTGTCCGTATTTAAATCACTGGACCTCCATGGTCCAGTGACATGCGGCAGTCAAAGTAATCTATTATTCTGTATCATAGTTTTATGGTGCAAGAAAGATTTTGATCTCATGAAGATAACTCCGTAAGTAAGTAATATTTTATTGTACACCAAGAATAAAATATACACACAGAAAAAAAGCGGCCAAGTGCGAGTCGGACTCGCCCATGAAGGGTTCCGTAGCAGCAAGTAACATAATATAAAAGTTCTAAAGGTAAATTGCGGTTCACGATTAATGACGTATTAAAAAATAACTATCTATGATACCGAGACCGCTATAGTTTTAATTAAAAGTACATACTTTTAGGTATATACCACATTTTTTTCAGAATTATTTTTGTAATATTTCAAAAGTTTCAAAGCAGTTTTTGTTGGATTTTAAAAGACCTTTTCAACGATACCCCACACGTTGGGGTTAGTCCAATTTAATTTTTTAAATTCACTTTTCTTTGTTAGGCTGAAAAAGAATCATTTTTAGGGTTCCGTACCTCAAAAGGAAAAAACGGAACCCTTATAGGATCACTTTGTTGCCCGTCTGTCCGTCCGTCCGTCCGTCTGTCAAGACCCTTTTTCTCAGGAACGCGTGGAGGTATGAAGCTGAAATTTATATCAATTACTCAGGTCTACTGTCCCTTGAAGCTGTGAAAAAATCAAACTTCTAAGCCAACGCAATCAAAAGATACAGCCGTTTATGCCGCAAATTTTCGACACTTGCAAGGGAATCAAAACCTACAGGGTGCTTCCCGTGAACTCAGAATCTTGAAATTTGGTACGAAGCAACGTCTTATAGCATAGATAAAGGAAAAATTACGAAAACCATAAATTTTTAGTTACATCACATAATATATTTTTTTTTAATAATTTTAAACTTACTACCCATTTCCTCATAAACGCGTAGAGGTATTAAATTGAAATTCATACCAAATACTAAACCTTGCAGGTTTGTACGGAACCCTCGGTGCGCGAGTCCGACTCGCAATTGGCCGATTTTTTTTCATAATTTTAAACACTAACTTTTGGAACTTCAATCTCTCTCCACCAATTTTCATGACAATCAGTGCAGTAGCGGCGGAGTACGAGCCCGGACGGACAGACAGACGGACGGACGGACGGACATGATGAAACTATAAGGGTTCCTTGTGGACTACGGAACCCTAAAAAAGACATTAAAATGTACAATGGAACTTATTATCCGACGCGCCCAAACGCTAGCCAGCTTCAAATCCCAACTAAAATCTCATTTTCTATCTTTATGAAAGGTAATTCTCCTTCTTTTTTTTCCACTTACTTTCTTCATCTTGTCCTGTTATATTTTCTTTGTGTAAGTTGTATGTATTTAAGTATGATGTTTTGTTTATAATACTTATTGTAAAGTGTTTATTATATTGACCACCCCGCACTACCTAATTTCCCATCACTTTTTCTATTTGAGCGAGGTTGCCTGAAAGAAATTGCTTAGCGAAAAGGCCGCCTTTTGCGCATTTTCTAGATTGTCCTGTATCATCAAGCTGTATGTTTCTTTTGTGCAATATATGGCATTGTATTGTATAACTCATATTTTTACAAGCTTTTTTTTTAACTTGCAATGTACCTATGTATGTAACTAACTATGTTTGTTCGGGTGGAATCTTGCAAATCACTTTTAAAAAGCAGATATCTTCAACCAATTGAGCTGGAATTTTGCGCGCATATGTATATCGCGTGACAATGCAATATTTTGATGACTTGGAGCTGATCTGATGATGGAACTGGAAGGTAAGGTAGGTAGGTAAGGTAGGAACTCTGTAATGAAACGACGGAAACCCGTCGAGTTTGGACTTATTAGTTTTGTGTTGACAAGACCTTACGTCTCACAATAAAAGCTTGTACAAAAAATGAAAAACTTAAATAAATTTTAAAAGTGGATTACTTTATAAATTTATTTAAGTTTTTCATTTTTTGTACATACATGCGAATCCTCTTTTCTCGAGAAAATTAAAAAATACGACTAAAACTTTAAAACGATTTTGTCGCGACCGAAACGAGGCTCAAGTCAGTGCTGCTCAAACTTGACGAAATTGCCCTCTAGGGGCCACAAGTTATTTGAACTTCGTAAGACGCGGAAAAGCCGGAAATAGGTCAATGACACAGAAACGGACAGTCGTACGGATTTGTTTTAGTTATATATCGATACCTGGAGCGTGGCCCACATCATGTTTGTTATTGCAACTGACAAAAAAAAGAAGCACATACTGCGCTTGTGACGTCACTGCCGTTAGGTCTCACATGTACGAAAGAGATACCAAGATGTCCTCACCGCGCTCTCACTTTTCTTGGTTCCTTCTTGGTTACTTCATTAAATAATCAATTTTCATGCTGTTTTCAGAAAAAGATTTCTTTTTAGTGTTAATTGTGGTTTCCTGTAAAATATTGTCCAAAAACAAACACACTGAAATACCCCATTAAGATTTTATCGTTGATGAATCGCCTAAAGAAGTGCGTGTTATTGGGTTTCATTAAAATATGGTATGTAAAACATCTTCTCGGGAGTTCAAATCGCACAAACATTGCTTAACAGCAGTGTGGAGCACCTGTTGCTGCTGTTAAAATATGTTATAATAATAACTTATTATTGTAATATTTGTTATTATACATTGCTAAAAGTACTATTATTATTTATAAGTATAATAATTTATATTAGAAACAGTATTTAATTTTTTGTTACATGCATTTTTAGTTAGAAAATGTTGGTCTAGTAAACATTTTTAACAGTATTGTGAGAGCACCAGGAGCGAGCGAACTGTACCTGTAACAAAAAGGGGGTATCAACCCGAAAGGGAGTTAACGTACTAACCAATGTGAATAACTTTTACTATGGGACCATCCCTGAAATCGTGAAAAAATAATCTGCAGCTCCATATACAAAATTAAATACCTACCGTGCCAAAATGTATGGCTTTTTGTAACCCGTTGTATACGAGTACTTTTTGCTTACAGTATTGCATAATTTTACTACGCTTTCAGTTTGCAGTAAGTATAATACGAATGCGCAATAATTGAGAAGAGTGAAATAAAACTCATCACTTCTGGAAAACAATATTGGGAGCCACTGCCTTAAACCGGGCGTAAGATTAAAAAATAACCTTCCGCCAGCTGTGTTGTTTCTCAATTTTACTGAGCTTGCAGCAGTTGCTTTTATAGTCTGTATACTAGTAATCTTATATCTAGGTTATTTATGATTTACGACATCCCTGCGACATCACCTATCATCATTGACTTATATTACTAGCTAAAATCATTGCCTATCATACAGTTTCAAGGCAATTGAAAGTTGTTCGTATAGATTTTTTTTTATGTTATAGGGCGGCAAACGAACAAGCGGGTCACCTGATGGTAAGTGATCACCACTGTCCATGGACAACTGCAACACCAGGGGTGTAACAAGATGAATGGTAACCTATAAAGAAGGAGGTTATGTCTGAAAAAGATGGATGGATTAATGAATCCAAATAATAAGTACCTTTTTTTTATTTAATTAATACCATTTATTGGTTTGTGATAAATATTTGATTTTTTTTAAATAATTAGGTTTTTTATATACGAAAGTTATAACAATTTACAAAAACGAAAAACAATAATACATCTTCCCATTTTAGGTGCGATTAAGCAATGACCTACCGACTTTATTTACACTTTCCACCTAAGCTTATTTATTCGTACATCCGTGCTACTCAGGTGCTTGAGCAATGTCGGCCATTATGGGTAAAGCCGTTTGAATGGCTGGTAGTCGAACCAAATGTGAGCTATCTATTAAAGGGTAACTTTGACAACGTCTGAGATACGAGTATTTTATTCTTTAGTGGTTCTATGTGAACAGTAGACTTCGCGAGCTCTTATAACCATGCAATAACCGACCTCTAGTATCACTTAGTTCGATGATTTAGTCCGACGATTGGACTTATGAGACTTTTTTGTCTCATCAGATACTTGCATGCCACCTTTGATAAACTCAGATAAATTATATATCGCGCGACAGACTAGTGCCATCTCGCTTATTATTATTACGTAGAGCGGGATAATGATAAATTATAGCGCTCGACCAACGTTGACGCTTTGTTGATAACTACCTCTGTGGTCCAGTCGTCAAGACAAACCTTGTGATCCGAGACCTGAGACTGAGACCTTGTGGTTGTGGGTTCAAATCCCACTGGAAAGCATACTTTGTGAAAAGTTGTTTCCAGTCTGCTTAGGATATTACAGGCTTGAATCACCTTGTTATTCACTAACGCCTTCTAGCGTTTGTTTGAACCTTTCCTAGCATTGGTTCTCATCTACCCTTTGGGTTGCGGAGGTCAGACGGCAGTCGTTCTGTGTAAAAACTAGTAACCTCGTCAATTCACCTAGGTTAGGTAGCGGATCCCGGGCTCTGAAGCGTTACCGTTGAGGATGCAATCGGGAATACGCTCGGATGATGATGATGAAACGCTGACGCGCGCGCCCGGGGGCATGCTATGGGGGCAGAAAAGATTAGATGTACCCGCTAGTAACTCCTAAAGATAGGTATTGAGAATATGTACCTACATCTATCCACTGTGCCGCTCAGTTAAATAGTTGACAAATGCCGACTATTACGGGCCGAGCCGTTTGAATGGTTGCAAGTCGACCTAAATGCCAGCTATCTGTTACCGACACGGGTAACTTTGACAATGTCTGGGTAAAGGTAACAATGACCGTGTCGTATCGTCTCATCAATACAAATATAGCAACCTAAAATATAATAATAAATATATATATATATATATATATGTATCTTTATTGATTATTTTTTATATTAATTACCTATGCATTGTTTTTATATAAGTTCTGTAATTTTACGACCTTCTTTTTAATTCATTTAATCAGTTTCGTTTATATCAGTTGTCGTGCTCCCAGCGCGAGGAATTGTGAATATCCATAGTTTTTGGTCGGATAAATCCGACGCTCGCAAAATGGGCACGAAAATGTTTGTCGGATTAATCCGTTCGCGGTTAAAGAGTTAATAAGGACAAATCACACTGATTAAGCTATTCCCAAAGTAAGTTTTAAACTTTTAACGTGTTATAGGATTTATTAATACATACATACATACTATCACGTCTTTATCCCTAACACGATGATTTGTATTTCCGCCCATTCCATCGATCGGCTTCTAAGATCTGCGCGGGAAGAGAAGCAGCTGACACATTCTAAGTTTTTTCTTTTCTCCCAGACCAATATGGAAGAATTTATTTATTGAAGTAACTGGTTTCTTTTTTTAATATACTTATATAGAACAAACTTAGTGTAGTTATAAGCATATTGGGGAAAGCGGTAAGTAGTTATCGTCAACTGAACTTGCCCGTAAACTATTTGGACTCAAATAAATATACCTTAGCATTAGTACAAAACCATTAGTGACTCGAGCCATGTTAAAAGTAGTTTTTTATATAAAAAAGAATAAGAGAACGTTTATTCAAACATTGTCCAAACTCAAAGCGTTTGCCTTATAGAAAAAACGATATTTTTTCCATCCACAAAACGGCACTTTTTTTTATTTTCCAAGCATTGTCAAGTGAACAATGGGAGTCTTTTGTGCTCCAACCGTGTGTCAATATGTCAGCATTTGGCGGTTTCAATACAAATTAACTAAGAGCTCGGCGGCCCAGCGGAAGTCCGTATTACTAACACTTTTGTATGGCTTACATCAGCTAGAAAAGTCCGTAGTACTAACGCTTTTGCATGTCAAGAGGCTTACATCAGCTAGAAATGCTCGCACACATTGAAACCATTTGTTTCAGGACATAAGTAGCCATTTTTTCATTACTGTAAGCGTCAACCCTCTTTGGGAATGTATTTGTGCGAAAAGTTTTACAACCGACCGCAGCCCGACGTTAATGACCTTGGGAATGCAATTGTAGCACGAGATGTTTGTGCTTAGTCCTTTAGTCGCCTCTTACGACGTCCACAGGAAGAGATGGAGTGGTCCTATTCTAACCCGGAACCACACGGGTAACGGGGTTACTTTGACAACATCTGGATATAATTACAATACAAAAATCTTTATTGCACCAAATAAAAAACAATAAAAATTACAAAGTTTGCGGAACTTATAAATAAATAAGGTACATTACCCTGTTTTTATTAAAAATAAAAATATATGAACCTACATAACTTAAGATTTCTAGATATGGAAAACGACTCGTTTAAATTCAAAGCAATCGATTTAAAGGAAAGCAATATTCTTTTGTATCCATAAAACGGGTCTTTTAAAATTAATTCCATTATTTTCCTTGCATTTTCAAGTGAACAATGGCGGCCTTTTGTGCTCCAACCGTGCGCCAATATGTCAGCGTTTGCGGTTTAATACAAATTGAGGCTTCGGAAAAGAGCATTTTAAAATGTTTTGACGGTAAAATATGTTTCCATTTTTACAAGGCTTTTGTTTTTCTTTAAGTTCCCTCGTCAATTTTTATCGATAAGATTTTCCATCTTTCTTCAACCCTTGTCACTTGTTGATCCCCGTCGCTAAAAGAGAAAGAAGAAAAAAAGACTCGACAAATAAAATAAAGTGTCGTTAGTCTATACAGGGCGCATTTGAAGTCATTGGCATTAATTTAACTTGTTAAAATACTCACTTAAATGATATTTTTTACGGTTACAATACTGCAATTAGTGCAGTAATTAATAAGTATCGAAAAGTAAGCAAAATAAACAAAGTATCAAAACATCACGCGTCGCGCTTGCGAGAGTGCTATGAACCCGGCGCTGGTAAGTATACTCACCAGCTGTGGCGCGGGCGGCCGGCATACAAAAATAGACTCTAAGTTGTGTGGATAAGGTTTAAAGGCGAGTGGGGAAAGGCGATGTCACACGACCGATTGAAGGAACGAATGTAAGGTACTACGGAATCTACGACGACGCAATGAAATGAATACTATTATAATTAATTTAATTTTCATGAGTTTTATGACGAACAGTTTTTTTTTATTTATTGCAGTAATGGTGTCTACCAAGGAGTCTAACGCATGTTTAGAGGTTTTCTTTAATATGAAAATGACGACTTCCGATTGACGTTTTATTAGGCTCAAATTACTTTGTATCATGGGTATAGTGGATATTTAAAAGGATGCCAATGATTTCAATTCCACCCTGTAAAAGCGAAAACTCGCTCATCACGAAATCTCGAAAACTACATAACCAATGAAGATGAAATTTGGCAAAAAGGTAGATTGTGACTAGGAGACGTCCGCTAAGAAAGAATTTTTAGAAATTCCATCTCTAAGGGAGTGAAATAGGGGTTGGCAGTTTGTATGAATCTTCGTCATTTTTGAAGCGAGACACATGACATTTTTGAATTAGTAGTAAGTAAAAAATAATAATCCTTAAATGGATTTTAATAAATTGTAACCCCAGTTTTTAAAAATAAACGGGCAAGTGCGAGTCGGACTCGTACATGAAGGGTTCAGTACCACCATACAATGTTTTAAAACGCTGAAGAAACACGATTCTTGTACGACGACCCCCTTTAATTTTTAACTTTATCGTATTTTTAGTATTTTTTGTTATAGTGGTTATAGTAATACATAATCGGTGAAATTTTCAGGTGTCTAGCTATTACGGTTCAAGAGATAGAGCCCTGTGACAGATCGAGTTAAAAACGTTGAAAAAGAACACGTTTTTTGTGTGACGACCTCCTTTAATTTTTAACTTTTTTTATTTTTAGTATTTGTTGTTATAGTGGTCATAGTAATACATAATCGGTGAAAATTTCAGGTGTCTAGCTATTACGGTTCAAGAGATACAGCCCTGTGACAGACGGACAGACAGACAGCGGAGTCTCAGTAATAGGGTCCCGTTTGCACCCTTCGGGTACGGAACCCAAAAAGAAAAATAAACTCGACAAATAAAATAAAGTGTCGTTAATAAATTAATACACTTCAAACACTATCACGTAATTATCCCTAACGGGGCAAACAGAGTCCAGGGCCGCAAGACCCAAAGGCCACTTTAGCATGATGCTGGGCAAGAAGATGAAAAATGGAACTAAAATAGCGATACTATGCGGCTAGCAAGCCACATCGCCTACAGGTTTGCATTTCCGCCCATTCCTTCGATCGGCTTTTACGATCTGCGCGGTAAAAGAAGCAGCTTGTATATTCTAAGTTTCTCCTTTATCCAATATCAGCATTAAAAAAGTAATTATTTATTTTTAAAAACCCGACTTGGTGGCATTTTAAGGCCGTACCTGAATTTTCTAGGGTCCAGGTGCTGCCCCCATTTAAAATAAATCATTTCAAAGAAAACGGAGACCTTACTTAAAATTTTGCTACTACCAAGACCTAGATAACCCTTCAAAGCATTTTATGAACTACTGTTTAGAGTTTATAATGAGAACGTTAAGCTTTACTAAGCACATTTGCGAAAAACGGCCACTTTTGGCAAATGTGCGTTGTAAAGCTTAACGTTCTCACTTTAACTGTAAACAGTAGTTTATAAAATACCTTGAAGGGTTATCTAGGGCTTGGTAGTAGCAAAATTTTAAATGATGTCTCCGTTTCCTTTGAAATGATTTATTTTAAATGGGGGCAGCACTAGACCCCGGAAAATTTAGGTACGGCCTTAAACTTTAGTCTGCAGTTTTGTCAAAAGTGGCCGTTTTCCTCAAAAATCGCAAGGGAACTTACTTTAACGTAAAAAAAACCGCATCGAGATGACTCAGACAAACAGACTCTTTTTTGTCGGGGGTTAAAAATATATTTACCCCTTGTAAAGAACAAAAAAAACCACATTTTATAAAATATTTGAGTATCTAGTTAAGCAGACATTCCAAAAAGTTTGGTTGAAAAGCGAACGCGAGAAAATAGAATTTGAAGGATTTGAAAGACAAAACACCGCACGTCCGGGGCATAGAGAGACTGCATTCATATGCAATGGGATTCCGGGACCCGTTGCCGTTGTCATTGGCATACGCTATCTTCGTTTTACTTTTTTTACCCGACTTCAAAAAAGGAAGAGGTTATGAATTCGACCCGTAGTTTTTTTAAAGTAAAAGCTTCTTTAGTCGCGTTGAGCTGTCTTTAAAAAAAACCATTGATTTCGCGACATGTTACCACACCGACACCTCCAGTGTTGCCATTTTTTGTATGTTACGCGATATCTTCGCCAATTGTAAACTGATTTTGATGATTCTTTTTTAGGGTTCCGTACATAAAGGGTGCAAACGGGACCCTATTACTCAGACTCCGCTGTCTGTCCGTGTGTCACAGGGCTCTATCTCTTGAACAGTAATAGCTAGACACTTGAAATTTTCACCGATTATGTATTACTGTGGCCACTATAACAACAAATACTGAAAATAAAAAAAAGTTAAAAACTAAAGGGGGTCGTCATACAAAAAACGTGTTTTTCAGCGTTTTAAAACATTGTACGGAGGTCCGGAACCCTTCATGTACGAGTCCGACTCGCACTTGCCCGTTTATTTCTTTAAAAGCCTTTATTACCAAGTTGGTCCTATATTTATTGAGTGAAAAATTTATGAAGAACTCTGGAGATATAGAAGAACTTCCCCTATAAAATTGAGTCTGTTGTTTTTTTTTTTTGTTGAAAAATGTATTTATTTAACTCTCATTCAATATAAAGGTTGTATATAAGCTGTTGTTATAGTTAGTAAAAAATATAAATTTACCAGCGTAATAAACATAAAAAGTGTAGGGTAAGTTTTTGAGGAGAAATCAGGGGGACTACGAAACGTGAATTTGGTGTACTTTCAAGGTATTTTCGGTCCCAGCTGCAGTTGTCTCTAGCGCACTAGCTTGATGATTGTTGTTCGGACACAGCGCGACAGCAATACATTTTACGAATACTTACATATTTTTCATTTCGCTCTCGACCTTAAGGCCGTACCTGAATTTTCCGGGGTCCAGTGCTGCCCCCATTTAAAATAAATCATTTCAAAGAAAACGGAGACATCATTTAAAATTTTGCTACTACCAAGTCCTAGATAACCCTTCAAAGTATTTTATGAACTACTGTTTACAGTTTGAAGTGACAACGTTAAGCTTTACTACGCACATTTGCGAAAAACGGCCACTTTTGGCAAATGTGCGTAGTAAAGCTTAATGTTCTCATTATAAACTGTAAACAGTAGTTCATAAAATACTTTGAAGGCTTATCTAGGACTTGGTAGTTGCAAAATTTTAAAGGATGTCTCCGTTTTCTTTAAAATGATTTATTTAAAATGGGGGCAGCACTGGACCCCGGAAAATTTAGGTACGGCCTTAATATTTCTTCTTAAAATTTCACATTCGTTGTCCTGGTAGTTTCGTCTGAGCGTTATTATGTTAGTCACACATCACACGCAATAAAGTCCTGTACATCTTACTCATATGTGCTAAATTCAAGACACTATTCGAATCCAAACTAAATAATTGTTTGCATTTGAACATATGATGGTGAAGACTTTGTCTAAAGATTTAGTAGTCTCAAACTCTGAGCAGACTTGGCACAAGTTGTTCTCAGTTGCACCTGCCCGCATAACTTTGTGTTTGTTTAAGTCTAGACTCACACACTGCCTTTTTAGAAGCTGATTCTGCTTAGGTATGCGCATTACCCGTTTTCCTACAGTAAAATTCTGATAGATCATTCATTACAGAACTGCAATGTACATATAATCAAGATTTAAATTTTTGCACTGGATGTGTTTGCCTCTTGCGACATCTACAGGAAGATGTAGAGATGTAGAGATTTAGAACGAAGATACTTACATTTAATTAAATGCAATATCACGTCTTTATCCTTAATGGGGAGACAGAGCATTTTGAGTCTTGCGGATCTAAGTAGACAGAACCCAGGGTCGCAAGACCCAAAACCCAGTTTTAGCGTGATGATTAGCGTCAAAATGGAAAAAGAAATCAAAATATTTATTGGTTGCTGCCGCATTGTTAATAAATATGATTCAAATATTTGCCCAATAACTTCATTGGCTTTTCTTTTCTGTGGCTTTTTAAAATCTCTAAAGATTTGAGTGCGTTTGACCTCTATCTAGCCTGATGGTAAGCTAAGATGAGGTAGACCTCATCTCTCTCTCTCATCTCAAAAAATGCCTATTCACTCTTGCCTTGAAAATCCCTAAATCATATGTATGGGGAAACATCGACGCTTTTACGGTACCGAAGAGAAGCAGCTGGTCTATTCAACATTTTCTTTTCTTCCAAGCATGGATGGATAAAGACACTTAGCATTAAAATCAATATGATTCGCTATAAGCACGTAGCTCGTACATCCTGCGCTGTAAATCTAACCCGCCAGGACATAAACTGAACTATAAAAGAAGCCATCGGACCCACCGAGTAAACTATTTAGGAACCAGAAGGATCGCTTCATCAAAAATACAAATTTTCTTCTTATCTGTCTGTTTGTACTCGATAATCTCTGGAACGAGTAGGCCAATGTTTATGCGGTTTTCACTCATCATCAGCCTAACCTATTCCCGTTTGCTCCTCAGCGGTAACGCTTCAGAGCCCGAGGTTAGGTAGTGGACCCCCGCTACCTAACCCAGGTGATTTGACGATGTTACTGGTCTTTACACAGAGCGACTGCCCTCTGACCTCCGCAACCCGGTATAAATAAACGCTAGATGACGTTCGGGATCCACAGCTTTATGCCTTCTGAAACACGGAATCATCTTTCTTTTCGGATAATCAGGTGATTCAAGCCAGTAATATCCTAACCACACTGGAAAAAACTTTTCACAAAGTATGTTACCCAATGGGATTTGGACACACGCTCTCCGGATCACAAGGCAAATGCCTTGTTGACCACTAGACCACGGAGGCAGTTAATGCAGTTTTCACTTATGTACACATGTAGTTAACATTTCTGTGAGAAGGTTTATGTGTATAATACATGCCCGTGCAAAGTAGGGGCGGGCCGCTAATTATTTAGTTTTCTGTCCGTAAATAAAGAACACTCTAGTAAAACAATTGATTTGTTCATCATGATACAGGGAACCTATTTAACACTACGTCTTGAATAGCTAGTATAACAATAGTACAAAGAGTTCAGAACGCATGCTGTAGGTTTTCGTTCAATGTTCCACCGCGTAGCCACATCTCGCCGTATCTCAATAATGCCCCGATGTTTAATATGGACTCGCGTAGACAACCGCATTTAGCAACGTTATTGTTCGGGGTTATCAAACGAAAAATACCAGAGTATTTACACTCAAAACTTATATTTGATTGACTGCCAGATTATGCCGTCCCCCACTACTTATGCACCGACACAGAACAGCTGCTTTCAGGGGCAGCTTCAGATACCAGGCGACTAATTGTTGGAACAACATACCACCTCCAATAAGACTTTCTGTATCAATTTCAACTTTCAAAAAATTGTTGCGCGCCTATTTGTTAGATAAACAGAAAATAAACAATCCAACAAGTCGCCGGTAACTGCTGCTGCCACTGACTGATAGATACTCGTATCCTTGTTTGTAGCCCTGTATTCTGCTGTGTATCTATGAAATATGTATACATTGTGTTTGAAGTATAATATGACACTGATATTATACTACAAATATATATATGATAGGTATAATGTTTTGGTTTGTATTGTGAATAAGGTCTCTTGATAAAATTCTATTAATTTAACATTAAAAATTTCGAGCTCCTTTACCTTTGTGGCAGGGTTTTTGGGATGCACACTCGCACCTGACAGGCCGTAGCTGAAAATCAGTGAGCTGCTCTCTGAGCAACACTAAG
The DNA here is from genome assembly GCA_963576875.1 of Acrobasis repandana. NCBI lineage: Eukaryota > Metazoa > Arthropoda > Insecta > Lepidoptera > Pyralidae > Acrobasis > Acrobasis repandana. Next base: position 12,111,211 of record OY756238.1, read on the forward strand.
CACTGAGCTATGACCTTTTTGGATTGCTGTAGCACACAGATACTAATATATTGATATATGTTTCCGTGTTTTCTTGTGTTTTTTTATTATGTTGTGTATTTTCTGTATGTGTAAATAAACACCTTATCTATCTATCTATCAAATAAGTTTTAAAAAATTAATTTATTCCTACAAGCTTTTATTGTAAGGTTTATTATTTACTTCTTAATGTCTGCCTTTACTATATTTGCCCATGATGAGTCCTGGTGACCTGTAATACAGGTTCTTCGGAAATTTAGCACAGGCACCACCACTCCACGTTTACTTATTTTTAGTACCTTTTAACGTATCACTTTTTACCTTTTTATACCTTGTCTTAGTAGTACGTAGTTTTAAGATAAATTGTGGAATATAAATAAACATTTCTTATTATTATTTATAATTATTACTTGTTTATCAAGACAAATGTAAAAAGCCCAAATTCGGGTTGCGTCGTTTTATTACAAGGTTCCTATAGCCACCTTCCGGCTCTATCATCAGATCAGCTTCTTTTCATAAATATTTATTGTCATCTGATGTACAGCATACAAAATTTCATATCAATCAGAAACTGGGAATTAGCTCAAATTTAACATGCAAGGACGGGGAACGGGGTCGCATATTGCGCGTACCTTAGGAGATTCCGTTCCGTATGTTACTGTTACTGTCTTCTGTGCCTCTACACGAGGGATCCTCAAGCACGAAACCAAATAATGATCGTTCGGCCGGCAAACGACGAAAGTCACACAAAGTAATCTAGATCAGATACCATGTAACTTTAACTTCCGCAAAGTAACACCTGAATCTATGAACTAAATGAAGAGTAAATACAAGTATGTGGGTGCGCGTTCTCAAGTCTCGTTATTTTATGGTCAGGCCCGGTTTTTATCCACCACCTGCGCAATAATGTCTTGGACCCTTTAAAATTGATTTCGGAAATGTATTTGGAAACACACGTATTGGAAGGAAACCTACTGTATTCCGAATAAGCATTTTTGGGAGCATCCTCGTTGCTTGCTATACAATGGAAATGCAAAAGGTATCTCAGGACATGTTTGTACTAAACGAGGAATTGATGGTCCTGCGCCCCTAGCATGGAACTGGCGACAACGTTTATCGAGCGCTATCTATCACTTTCTCGCTCTATAATATAATAATAATAACAAGTGAGATAACTAAAATTGTTTTTTTTTTTATTTGACCTTTTAAATTTACACAATGGTTACACTGTTGGCTTCACACTAGGCAACATGCCTGTCCTGTGGTAGCCAGGTTACATTTCCAATTTGCGTTAAAATTGTGCCGACAAAAGGGTTCAGTAGTTTTACTAACTACTTTTAAACTATCGCGTTGCATCATTATTTTGACGACCTCTGTGGCCTAGTGGCCGTCATGCCAAGCTGCCGCACCGGAGGTCCCGGGTTTTATCCCCGGTAAGGTCAAGATGAAAAATGATCTTTTACAGATTGATTTGAGTCTTGGATGTTTAGCTACGAGTATATATATATGTATTTGTTATAATATACATGGTTTAACAAAATATACTGAAACTATTTTAGGGGTGGATTAAGTCCATGATACTGAACAACTTTCCCAAAGGAACATATAGCGAAATATGAAAAATATTTTTTGGCCTCCCATATAAGTTGACCCATCAGCTGATCCGAGTTTGTATGGAAAGCCAAAAATTTATTTTTATATTTCGATATATGTTCCTTGGGGAAAGTTGTTCAGGATGACTGACTGAAATCAGTCTTAACATAGTTTAGTATATTTCGTTAGACGTTATATATACATATAGTATCGTTCAGTTAGTATCCCGTAACACAAGTCTGGAACTTACTTATTACTAATCTGTGTGATTAGTACATAACAAAAAAAAATTATGCGTACCAAAATTTGTTTGGGGCACAATCGGTTACCTACCAGAATAGAGACACTGCGAGTGTAGTGTGTGACGGTAGTTGGAAAAAAAATAACATGACGGTGGACGAAGACCAAACCGGGCAGGAGGAGGCCTAACCAGGCCTGTGTCACTCCCCGTTTAGGAATCGAAAATGTACTTACATTATTACTATGCGCGCAGGCGGCCCCTCCGGGTGGTTAATTCAATTATACAAATCGTTTGTCCAGAGTAATAAGAATGAAATTGGCTTGCAATGGATGTCTAGGTATTTATACGAAAAGGTGCTGAGTTCTGACGTGAGCTAAATCAAACCATATCGCTAGCCGCATTGAGTAGATATTTCTTTGAATTTATTTGCTGAGTAAGACTTCTGTACGTTTGTATTATTTATTCTGTGGCCTAACATCGCTGCTTTAGTCGTAACTACGTGTCTCGAGCGAAAATCATTTACGCAACTTTTTATCTTATTTTGTACAAAAATTATTTTTTACTTACGTATTATATTAGGATAGAGAAATTAAGTTACCTATACGACACATTCCAAAACTAATGAAAATTCAGCGTGTATATGTCACAGTTGGATAGTATAATCCGCTGTTTGACAAAACCGCTAGCTAATATTTGAACATCGCCAACAAAAAATGATCGTGCTAAGTCCTATTTATATATGCATAAATATTGGGCCAAATCGGCCAAGGGGTTTCCGAAGTATGGAGTTGTAAAAAAATTCGATTACAGTACAGGGAAAGCCGTGTGGTTCCCAGCAGAGTAGAATAGGACCACTCCAAGTCTTCCCGTGGATGTCGTAGAAGGCGACTTAGGAAACACAAGCTAAACAAAGCTTATAAACATCAATGTGACCTCTCCAACCCGTCTGGCCGGCGTGGAGAGTGTAGGCCAAATCCTCTGACTGCTCTGGCTAATATCTCTCTGCTCTGGCAGTACTGAGAGGGTCGTGCTCCTGCAATGGAGACTAAAAAAGACCTGATCACAGTACAGGGAGGATACTTAATTAACATTCAAGTTGAAGCATGAGACGCATCGATCCGACGCCGCTAACTGAGTTACAATAACTTTGGTACAGTCAGCAAAAATACGAATTTTATTTTATTTTACCCTTAGACATAGACGTTATGCTTATACGAGTACAATGAAATTACGAAATATGATTATCACGCAAATAAGCGATGCGACCATCTTATAAACCTATACTGTTCCAGAGTAAAAAATTTCCTACTTTTAACAAATGACGGACTTAATGCTTAGAGCATTTTCTCCCAGTCAACCATAGGGATATCTTCTTCTTCTTCTGCCTTATCCTTATCCTACTCTCCATGTGGGGTCGGCACAGCATGTCAGTTTCTTCCATCTTGCTCTATAGTCAATTTGTCTGTTTTCCTTCCTACCCATATCCTCCTTTACACATTCCATCTAACGTTTCGTTGGTCTTCCTCAGTTTCTATAGCATACCATAGGGATATCTATCTATCTTTATTAAAGAGCTACGCTCTTGTCGGTGGAATATGAATTCTCTTCCATTTCTCTCTCATTTGCCAGCTGTTTTACTTCGCTGTACGACACGACATTCGCCTTCTCCTTTATCTGTTTCATGTAGCTATGCCTCGGTATTCCTGGCCCTCTTTTCCCTTCTTTCTTTCCTTTAATGATAGTCTTTGTGAAGTCGTCATGTCGTAGCAGATGACCCAACACATCTTTCCTCGTCTATTCTCTATTATATCCAAAATGCACCTTTTCTCTTCTACTCTTTTCAGGACCTCCTCATTTGTAATTTTTTCAACTCAGCTTATCCGTTCCATCTTACTACATTTCAAACGCTTCTAGTTTTTTCTTTTCAATCTTATTAACAATAAGCAGAAAAAAATATGCGGTGCAAAAACGCAATAACATACCTACTATACGAGTACATACACATTCAGGGTCTAACAAAATATACTGAAACTATTTCAAAGATGGATTCAGTACATCATACTGAACAACTTTCCCCAACATATAGGTATCGAAATATGAAAAAAAATTTTTTGCCCATATAAATTGACCGATCAGCTGATCCAAGTTTGTATGGAAAGTCAAAAATTATTTTTCATATTTCAATATATGTTCCTTGGGGAAAGTTGTTCATAATCATGGACTGAATTCACCCTTAAAATAGTTTCAGTATATTTTGTTAGACGTTATATATCTTATAGGTTTGATATAAGGTACAGTTCACTCCAGTCTATATTTTCAAATAAGTTGTACAGACATACATACTATCACGCCTGTTTCCCACAGGGGTAGGCAGAGACTATGGACCTCCACTTGCTACGATCCTGACAGATCTCTTTCGCTTCACCTACACTCATCAACCTCTTCATACATGCCCTTCAGTTACGGGTACTTCTTACCTCTCCCTTTTTCAGAACGTCTGCAATCTGATCGCAGAACGTTCGCCGAGGTCGAACCTGTCCCACTCTTCCTTTCACACTTGCCTTATACATATCTTTTGTTAATCTATTTTCATCCATCCTTTCTACAATATAAGTTGTATAAACTGTGCATATCTGCTTTACGAAAGTTCCATTTACCTACTTGTGACGAGTTTATTTGTATTGGTCTAATTTTAGTTTCATTTTTAATCTTAATAGTCTGACTGTACCTACAAAGACTAAACTGCAGTTTGCCCCGGCTAAGTAGGTCGTATTTATTAAACAAACCAGAAACCAAATACAAATACGGCTACAAATAACATTAACGGTGGTGACACACATTGGCTTAAAGCAACCTACTCGTTAAGGCGCTGTCAGAGAGGTCACAATACTGTGAGTGTTTTAAAAAAAATTTACCTAATTAAACAAATAGTTTATTTTTCGAAAAATTTACATAGGCATCTTAATAAGGCTTTTCTACAGACACACACAAGACCCAAAACACGATTGAGCATTTATGGCTCGATAGAAAAAAACCACAAACATACTCGTACCTCTAAATTTACCTTAATTTACTGGCATAATTTCCATATAAAAAGGTGATTGTATAAAATAATTATATTGTTTTTGAAGGTATATTTAGAGGTACCTATGTTTGTGATTTTTTTCTATCGAGCCAAAAATGCTCAATCGTGTTTTGGATATTGTGGTTGTCTGTAGAAAATCCTGAAGGTCCTATGTAGTTTTTTTTTTTAATAACCTGTAGTATTCTAATTACAGTAATTTTTCAAAAACACTGACAGTATTGTGAGCTGTGAACTCACAACGCCTTAACACTTAACACTAAGGTCGAGAGAATTGAAAAATAGGTATTAAGAAAAGCGGGCTTCATGGCAAATCAGCTGAGGATGCAACTGGGAATACGCTGAGGTGTAAGAGAGAAGTAGAAGACCGTAAAAAATGAAGAAAAAAAGAATTGTAACCATTTTTTTTTAGCCTGTAATGTCCCATACTTTGGCCTCCCCTCTAGATTTTCATAAACTTCTATGTCAGTGGCGATAGTTTGCCATTTTTAAGGGTTTCGTACCCGAAGGGTGCAAACGGGACCTTATTACTGAGACTCCGCTGTCTGTCCGTCTGTCACAGGGCTCTATCTCTTGAACCGTAATAGCTAGACACCTGAAATTTTCACCGATTATGTATTACTATGACCACTATAACAACAAATACTAAAAATAAGATAAAGAAACGTGTTTCTTCAGCATTTTAAAACATTGTACGGTGGTATGGAACCCTTCATGTACGAGTCCGACTCGCATTTGCCCGTTTATTTTTCGTATACCCTTAAATCGTCTGCCCACCGAGTACGAGGGCGGTAACGAGTAACCATTTACCTGACAAAAATACCCACTGTACCACTCCTAAAACAACTGACTTCATCTTCTTTGAAAGTTTCTTCCATAACTCCCAAGTCCTTTATCATGTCTTCACCAAATTAATGTGGGAACAACTTGGTAGTAAAGGTTTTCAAATAAAAAAGAATAGAGAGTACGCATGCATTTTTTTTATATTTTTAATCGATAGTCTTCGTCGAGAAATAGCTGCAAAAAATAAATCAGTGCCGAAAAACATGTATATGGTGTAGAAAATAAATATTAAAAATAACAAGTAGATTATAACAACTAAAACACGCCATTTTAAAATATGACGTCAACGTCTGCAATATCCGCTAGAGACAGACGCTGTCAACGCATGTTTTTCTTATTGGGTACTTTCGATATTATCAGCCAGTGATATTTGTTAAACCTCTATATAAAAGTACATACATTTCGAATGTCATCGATAGTCAAACTACATGGACGGACAGTCCTACCGAACGCACCCGAACTTGTCATTTCCCTTTTGTGAACTTTGTCGTCATTTCCTTTTTGTTTGTCAAAAGTTCCCGCGCAATATTTGCATATTTTCAATAATTTATTTCTAATCCAAATAAGAGTCAGTAAGAAAAATAATTAACTAGGCGTGGTAACGTATGAATAGAAATTGTAAAATAAAAATATGAGCCGGATTGGTATTACATGCATATTCCTTAGTATCAAAATCGGTTCACAATTAGCGGAGATATCACGAAACATAAATACAAAATAATTTATGATATTTTTTCAAAACAAAAAAACAGACTTCCATACCAGTGAAGTGAAAGTCACAGAATAGCTAAATACGCAACAATTGTATGCTTAGACGATATATTTTTCAGTTATTTTCGTTTATAAACCAAACTGCATAATCAATTTTGATAAAATTTCTATGGGACCACCTAAAAAGTATATATACCCTTTCAAACAAAAAAAAAAGATTTTTTTAAATAGTCGTCTTCGACAAATCGAGAAACAAATAAAACACAAATCCTCCTTTTTTTGAAATCGGTTATAAATAACAAAATCAAAACATACGGATCGTATTGATAACCTCGTTTTATAAAGTCGTATTTTTATAAGCTTGATGAAATTATTTAATTAATTATTGATTTATGATAGAAATAAGATAAAAATTGTTACACAATAATAATGATTAAAAACAACACTATTACACATATTTTATTACTTGTCAACATGCCATAGTAAATAACATTATATTTGACTATAAATAGTTATGATAACCAATTAAATTAATAATGCAGTTGTGTTATCAATGCAATAAATATTATTATAATGTCCTTTATATTGCCCTTTTATCGTAAATGTAATAAAAAATAGTGTCAGGGATGAACTGGGGTGATATGATCATGGAATACAATATTTGATTTTTTAATTTGACGGTATAGACAGATTTTTTGGTCGGGAGAACTGAATGAAATATTTGTTCAGGAACTACTTGAGTTTTTGAAGATTATTTTTCACATTAGTAAAACAAAGTGGAAGGGACATACCCGTAATAAATTGAACCACGGGCTATACTAGATCACTAAAGTATAATTAAATTAAAATAACAGTAAAAAAAAAACAAAAATTCGTCATTGCCATACAAATCGCCCAGGCGGCCGCACACTTTTGTATGGAAATGCCGAAATTTTTTTTTTGTTCTTTGGCTTTTATTGTAGTTTCATTATACTTATGGTTTTTTTTATGTTATATGGCGGCAAACGAACAACTGGGTCACCTGATAGTAAGTGATCACCGCTGCCCATGGACAACTGCAACACCAGTCTGGTCTAGATCGTAGTTCGATTTATTACGGGTACGTCCCTTCCACGTTGTATAACGTCTAATATACTGAAACTATTTAAAAGGTGAATTCAGTCCATGATATGGAATGAACCTGCTCCAAAAATTTTGCTGGTGGTTAAAAAGCCACCCTGTATATACTTAGGGAAAGTTGTTCAGTATCATGGACTGAACCACCTTTAAAATAGTTTCTTAAAAAAGGTACTCACCTTTATTTCTATCCACGAAAGACACTTTAAGCCTGAGATAAGGGATTGTTCTTAGCGTTAAGCAGTTAGTCACGGCTGTCAACAATGTATTTCAGTCTGACATTTTAGTCATCAAGCTATATCAAATGCCTTAGGCAGCTTGAAAAATCTGACACCAGTGTAGACCACTTACAAAAAACGAACAATAGTATTTCCTGATCTAGTTTCTGTTGATTTGAACTGCTTTAGACCTACTCGTATCTGCTTCAAAGGTTATTTGATAACACGACACAGAAACTGCACTCAGTTTTAGTAGAACAAGGCAACTATTCACACAATATGCAAATTTTAATTTTATTCCTCTGCATTTTAAGTGTCCATTGTGGACTTTTAAACGACCTGGTGGCTCCAGTTCAAGATGACGTACACAAATTGAATGAAAACCTCGAAAACAGTTTGGACAATAAAGAAGAAAAGAAAGGGAATAATGTCCTTCTCGATGCTCTGGTTGGTACTTTACAATCTGGCGGTAAACAGCTTGTTAGTGGACTTGACGGCTTGGTTAAAGATAAGAAAGAATCAGATAACGCTGATAATGATAATAAAGTTGAAGAAAAGGAAAAGCCTTTCGTACCTGAAGAGGTAACTACTGCCAAAAGTGATACAGTAAGTACTAAAAATAAAACTGATACTGCTACTACAACGGAACCTGCAAAAGTTGAGAAAGATGAGAAAAAAGTAAGCAAAAGAAATGTGGAATATATTGACCATCTTTCAAGAATCGATGAAAATCAGGATTGTCCAGATGAAGCTGTGATAATCAATGGATATTGTTATGAATATTCCATTCCTGCGACTCTTGTAGCTGAAGAGGAATAAATATTTGTAATGCTAGTATAATGCAATAAAGATTTCAATAATGCTTACTATATTTTTATGGTATGTTTTTGATTGATTGAATTTAGTACATTAAATACACAAAAAATCTGACTTGAGCACAGTTATTTTATTTCATAATACCGACATTTTCGTTTATTGTAAAATGTGTCATGACAATGTATAAAAATACATTCCTTTTTCTTGTAGTTACACATTTCCCCTACTTTCTCATATGAAAGTCTATATAATAATGACTATTGATTAGTTGTTGCATAAGAGTGGCAGAAACAGTCAAAGAAAATGAAGATTTGTATTTGTTTATTATGTTTTTTTGTTTTAGATTACACTTTGACAAAAAACGTAAATTTTAAAGAAAGCATACGCGACTATATTGGAAATGAAGCGCTAGAAAAGATTAAAAATAACAGAGGAGACGTTAATAAAAGATCAGATGAAAGTAATAAGAAAATTAATGATCACGACAAAATAAGAAAGAAAACTAAAAAATTTGAAGACACTGATTTCGTAGACTATGGTGATGGTGATGAAATTGATACACATGACTTATTTGTGGATCTTTCTTATCCTTGATATCCATGATTGAAGAATAATATATACTACAAAAGTGATAAAACTATTCGTAATACCGCAGAGATATAAAATAGTAAGTGCTTCATTTTCTGAAACAGTGTGCATGCCGTCGGAGCAACACAGAGGCTGCGTCTTTGAAAAAGCCGATGGTACGCCAATACCTTTTTTGATTGATGATGAAGACACCTTTTATTGCACCAAAGACAAACATAATCAATATAAAACAACAAAACACATACATAACAAAAGGTAAAATACAGAAATTTATGAAAGAAGGTAAATGTCAGTTAAAATGTCAAAAATTAATAAGTTAAAAAAATCTAGTTTCTTCTATAACACGCTGCAAAAATTATAAAGTTAATGAAATGACAAAATTAAATATCGATAGGACCATGAAGAAAAGATCGAACACTGATGTATGAGTGTTGGTTGACGTAGTGAAACGACTTGACATTTTTAATGTTGTAGTAAAAATACTGCTTATTTGTAAAAAAATTGGTTGCCTGTAAAGTCGGTATACGGGCGAAAGTTTTACGTGACAACGACTTCACTCCACTTCACTCCAAACTTGACTTCCACTCGGGCATGGTTAGCCCGCCTAAGAGCGAGAGAGACAGACATAAAAAGTGAAAGGCACGCGTGCCTCTCACTCGCTCTCATTGTGAGCGCATAACGTGAGCGGAGCGTAACGCAGTTTCTTGAAGTGTCACCCGGCTAATTTATAAGACGTTGTCACGTCAATAAAAAAATAAATAAAAGCAAGCTAATACAAAAACGTTGCTTTTTCATTTAAAACAGGTGACTTTTTATCCACCGGCCAAATTTTTAAAGCAAGATTAGCTTTGCCGTTTTTATTTTCAATGGATTTTCTCATACCTTTATGTTTAAACTCCCTAAAATTTCCCTTACTACCGCTCCCCCTCTTCCGCTCCCCTCCTAATCGCTGGAACAGTGCAACAATGCGCTGATTAGAGCTAACTGGCAATGTCGTTAATTTTAATTAGTTTTAACCCAGGTGCCAAGCGGATTTCGTCGCCATATTGAGAAATAAGGATTAACTTTGAAAGCAACGTTTCTGTATTTCAAAGTAATTTTAACCAACTTTGTAATGCTGGTGTAGGAGAAAAGAAAAAATCTTCCATTTGGGCGGATAATCTATACTAATCTATACTATAATATTATAAAGCGGAAGAGTTTGTTTGTTTGTTTGTTTGTTTAAACGCGCTAATCTCAGGAACTAATGGTCCGATTTGAAAAATTCTTTTTTTGTTGGGTAGTCCATTTATAGAGGAAGGCTTTAGGCTATATAACATTACGTTCCGACAACCACGCGAACGACGTCGCGGGCACAGCTAGTATGGTAATAAATAGACAAAGAGCAATGACGTACCTGTACCTATGTCCTTAATATCCACAGACCTACCACTACTAGACTTGCAACAATATTGCTAGAAAGACACTGTCAAATACAGTACAACGTGAGTGTGAAAGAAACGCTGATATTTTTTGTCTCTATCGGCGTGGCTGCTATAAGCTGGCCTACTGTCAAAATCTGGGCCAAACACACCACAAAACGATCGAAGAAATTTATTAATTTTAGGGATTTTATCATTTAAAAGGTGATTTACCTAGGGTTTTATTTGAGCTTATTATAAGTTAGTAACCATAGTGTGTTCTGTGACGTGTGCAAAATATGGGTGAAGGCAACAATCAAAGATAGAAAGAGATGCACTAAAGTGGCCACGCACTCTTCAGGTCTAGTAGTAGTAGGTCTGTGTTAATATCCGCTTTTTTGTTGACATTGACAGATGATACAAGTGTCATTATACTTTTTTTTTACGGCCCTGGATACAAGTCCTTTAGAGCCTATCTTTAGTTTTATTGCTTCTTTATTCCTGTAACTATTTTACATAATGTTCATTAGCATGAGCATTTATTACGCCAAACTAAACCAACTTCATATTATAAAGTCTTCTAAAATCAATTTGCAAAATAATTTAAAGCAAACCCCGACTAAACCCTTAATTTTCCGCCAAAAACTCCAGTGTCCTACTTTTTTGAAGTCGTTTAAGGATAAATCATATTGACTGAGCTAGCCCGGAAGTAAGTTTAAACTTGTGTTATGGGACACTAACTCAAAGATGCTATATATTATAATAAATACATATAAATACTTAAAGATAATGCCGTGTGGTTCCCGGTCCCGGCAGAGTAGAATAGCAACACTCTAAGTCTTGCCGTGGATGTCGTGGAAGGCGACTTATGAAACACAAGCTAAACAAAGCTTCTCTTTTCCAAAAGTGGCCGATTTTCGCAAATGTGGGTAGTAAAGCTTAACGTTCCCACTTTAAACTGTAAACAGTAGTTCATAAAATACTTTGAAGTGTTATCTAGATCTTGGTAGTAGCAGAATTTTAAATGATGTCTCCGTTTTCTTTGAAATGATTTATTTAAAATGGGGGCAGTACTGGACCCAGGAAAATTCAGGTACGGCCTTACGCAAATCAAACCAGGACAATCCAAATTATAGGCCATTTTCCAACTTGCCCTGGAACCCATAAAGATATATTTACCAAAAGTACCTAATACATCTAGTAACTTTTTGGAAGTTCAGTAGATGAACACCTTCCTTATACAATTAGGAACCCTCAAAATAAGAGAAAAACCTCTCGGTTCTAGGCTAGGCGAATTTAAATTGGTTCATTACAAAGGGGCGGCGAACTTTAGGCAAGTTTTTTTTTGTCATTTTGGAATACTCTTCTGCTTGGAGCTATTGGAGACGAGTTTCGATGCTTTTTGCCCGACTGCCGAGGAAGGGTTATGTTTTTTGCGCGTATCTTGTATGTTTTTATGTACTTATGTTCTAAATTTCTCTATAACCTCGTATCTTCTAAACGGCTGGAGGGATTTCGTCTCAAAACCCCCAACCAATCTTAGAGCAAGGTTACAAGCTCAGTTTGGCATCGGTTCAATCTGATCGGAGAATGATCGTGTAACCCACGGAATGACAGACTGATGGTTCGGACTGATGAAAATTATAATTTTGTCAATCTGTTTTAAATGATGAAAGACTGATGGCAGACTGATCGCGTGACCCGCTCCTATCATTCTCGCGTCAGTCACCGTACTTTACTACACACCGTACACGTACTTTTTATCAGTCTGCTGTCAGTCTAGACTGACCTTGCTCTTAGATAGTATTTTTTTTAACCTAACCTATTCGGAATAGGGTATCAAATAAAGGAAGTTAATAGTATAGAATGATGGTAGAACACTCAAATAAGAGAGTTATTAATTATTATGTATAAGTATAGTTTTTATTAAAATATATAAAATTCTAAATAAAATCTACATTCCGCGTCATTCCTCGTTCATTCCCCGCCTCCCGCTTCACAGTCAAACGAAATATGTAAAAGCATGCGGGGTGCTTTGCGGATCGCCCCCCCGCACCTAATCCCCTCAGATTATCTTCGTATTCCGCCTTAAGAAGGTTCTTTTCTGCTCTTTGGACACTGCAGCCATCCGCTAACAGCTTCTAAAGCACTGAACAGATTCTAATGTGCTATTATTGTAACACATTTCTTCCGGACGGTGAAATTTCGCATTTTAAAATATTAAGAGGCAATAAATTACGTGAAACGGCAAGGAACAAACAAGTTGGTGAGATATTGAGCCAAAATTCTAGTAATGTTGTTAACATAGATGAAGTTTTGCGCAATATCTCACCAAGAATGCAAGTATCTATACTAATATTATAAAGCTGAAGAGTTTGTTTGTTTGTTTGTTTGAACGCGCTAATCTCCGAAACTACTGGTTCGAATTGAATAATTCTTTTGTGTTGGATAGTACAGTTATCGAGGAAGGCTATAGGCTATATAACATCACGCTACGACCAATAGGAGCAATGATATAGTGGTAAATGTGTAAAAAACGGGAGAAATTATTTCATCTTTGAAGCCTTCCGTTGCGTGCGCCGTGAAAACGGTTCAAGATACACAAAAAATATGTATTAAAGAATAATAGCTCTTTTAATGATCTAAAAACAGTCCGCGATAGAATATGTCTATCTTTTAAGATTAACTCACAAAAACCGTTTTTATGGTACCTAATTTGGTCGAAATAATTTGTTTAAGTTGTATCAACATAATAATATTAATCTTTATTCAAATAAATATGTTGTTGGTTAAGAGTACTTCATCTATACTATCTATACTAATATTATAAAGCGGAAGAGTTTGTTTGTTTGTTTGTTTATTTGTTTGTTTAAACGCGCTAATCTCAGGAACTAATGGTCCGATTTGAAAAATTCTTTTTTTGTTGGGTAGTCCATTTACAGAGGAAGGCTTTAGGCTATATAACATTCCGACAACGACGCGAACGAAGTCGCGGGCACAGCTAGTTCCATAATAGATAATTAAATTTTTAACAAAAAAAACAACCGACTTCAATTTTTTTTAGGAGTTTCTTCCATATCTCTAACTTCTTCAACATATCTCCACCAAATTAAAATGGGACCAACTTGGTAGTAAAGGCTTTCAAATAAAAAAAGAATCATCAAAATCGGTTTACAATTGGCAAAGATATCTCGTAACAAACATACATAAAAAATTAAATAAAAAAACATACAATCGAATTGATAACCTCCTTTTTTAAAGTCAGTTAAAAAATAAATGCAATAAACTATATTGTGAGATCCGAATCTGACGTCTATCTTCACCCATTTTTTTATGGATGAAAAGATTTTACATCAAATTAAGTACCTACTTTTTTCTTACTGGTTTGTGAGAAAAGTACGCGAGCAATACTATCTTAAGGCCGTACCTGAATTTTCCGGGGTCCAGTGCTGCCCCCATTTAAAAAAAAAAATTTCAAAGAAAACGGAGACATTATTTAAAATTTTGCTACTACCAAAGCCTAGATAACCCTTTAAAGTATTTTATAAACTACTGTTTACAGTTTAAAGTGAGAACGTTAAGCTTTACTACGCACATTTGCGAAAAACGGCCACTTTTGGCTAATGTGCGTAGTAAAGCTTAACGTTCTTATTATAAACTGTAAACAGTAGTTCATAAAATACTTTGAAGGGTTATCTAAGCTTTGGTAGTAGCAAAATTTTAAATAATACGGCTACCGCCTTAAGGCCATACCTAAATTTTCCGGGGTCCAGTGCTGCCCCCATTTAAAATAAATCGTTTCAAAGAAAACGGAGACTATAACGGAACGGAAAACGAATAATTTTATCTGTTTATCTCTATGGTTGACTGGGAGAGAACACTATTTGAATTAACAAAGACTTGATCGGTGTTCCTATGTTTTAATTTTTTTTATATAATCTACTCAAATTTGTTTTCAGGATGTTTGAACACAGCGGAAAATCTGGCCATTTTTTAGGTTTTTGAACGTTCATATCTCTTTTAATAAATAATTTATGAAAAAAAAGCAAACATAGAGACATGCTAATAGTGGCTATAGATATTCAGGAAAAAGAATATAACCCTACCGGCATTATCCAGGGAGGAAACAGGGGACTACGTTTGTATGGAAAAACGGCCCCTCTATTTCATCTTAAGAATTCCCTTACCCTAGACTTTCCCATACAAACGTAGTCTACGTTTTATTTTGAACCAACTTAAATAATTTTAAAAAATTTGAACTTACGAAATTGCATATGTCTAGGGTCATAATATAAACTTGAAAGAAAATATAAAAGTGCAAAAGTTTTCCATACTGATGATCAAAAATGATATAATACACTATATTCTCTTTCAAGTTCCTATTTAGACTGTGAAAACCAATTATAACCCTAGATATATTAACTTTACTTACTTTATATAAATTTACTTTTATCCGCACCACCTGTAGGTTGACTGGTAGAAAAGGCCCTAGGCCTTAAGTCCGCCTGTTACATTTTTTGTAATAAAGTTAAATAAATAAATATATGCAATTTCTTTAAAGTTACAATTTTTTACCGAAATCTGACATGTCGTTTCAAAATAAAACGTAGACTACGTTTGTTTGGGAAACTCTGATTCTGTCTCGGGTAAGGGGACTCTTAGGTCCGTCAATTATTATTATTATTGTGGATTAATAAAGTTTTAATATAAATAACATGATTCACATTTATCCTATTCTCTCGATTGGCTTTTACGATCTGCGCGGGAGGAGAAGCAGCTGGTATATTCTAAGTTTTTTCTTTTCTCCCAGACCAGCATGAAAGAGGTAGTTTTTTCTTAGAATTTCATAATTTAATTATTTGTAAACATTACACGAACCAAATTGATGCGCAAAAGTGCTTGCAAAGACCTAATTAATAACTACATAATTATAAGGTTTGCTCTTTAATTTGACGACCTCCGTCGCGTATCTAATGGTCAACAAGTCCGCCATTTCGGAGGTGTTCAATCCCCAGCTAGGACAAGTTGGAAAATTGGGTCAGAAATTTATTACGAGTATTCTATTTAGCCCGTCGTGTAGATTATTCAAAAATAATAGACCCATATTTTTCAGTTTATCAAAAACTAGCGGCCCGCCCCGTCTTCGCACGGGTATGTTTTATTCATATAAACCTTCCTCATGAATCAGTCTATCTATTTAAAAAAACCGCATTAAAATCCGTTGCGTAGTTTTAAAGATCAAAGCATACATAGGGACAGACAGACAGCGGGAAGCGACTTTGTTTTATACTATGCAGTGAAGTAAAAATTCGCAAAGATACAGAGCATCTAAGGTTCCAGTGTGGGGGTTTGTGACGTCACTGCTATGTAAAAAAAACAAACAAACAAATAAAAATCGCTTTAGCTCAATTTAGTGTAATTTGTTTATGATCTATGAGTGTGGATGAAGCGAAAGAGGTCTGTCAGGATCATAGCAAGTGGAGATCCCATCCCCCATCCTCAGGTCTCTGCCTACCCCTGTGGGAAAAAGGCGTGATTATATGTATCTTTTTATTGTGTCATGTATACACACATACATCCATTCATACAAACCAAAGATACTGGAATATATTCCAAGCTCTTTGATAAAAAAGTTTCTTATTTCCCCTACATCGCAATAAACCTATATAACTAAACCATAAACACTACAGAAAACCAATAGAAACTTTTCATTATGACATACTACCTCAGAAACAGCTTTGACATCATTGAATTTCAACTCTTATCTTTGGGGAATAAAATCGGAATTGCAATGCGGTTTCAAATTTATACGGCGACTTTGCGGGATTGGGGTGAATGAAAAATTTATAAAACATTTTTATTAGAAGTAAAATCCTTCATGTTCGACATGGCTATAGTGAGGAGGCATTATCGATATTATTATATAGATTGTTATTGTTGGTAAAACCAAACAGCTTAGAATGTGCCTTCTTCATGGGCGCCGGCAGCAGAAAGAATCCCTGGCAAAAAAATATTCTAATTCTAATTTTTTTTTTCTCCTTTCCACACTCACTTTCCGAAATGAGGAGGCAGAAGGAGGTTAGAGGAGGCTAACATAAAGATTTCTATTTTCACCCATTCTCCGTCACCAGTAATAGCTTGGCATATTTAGATATGCCCTGCAGTTATTTCTGGTGTTCCTCGTAAAAATGACAGTGTCCTATTTACACTCTTCCCCTCGCCCCTTCGCCAGAACGTGACTTGACTTTTGTATTTAGTAGCATCATACACGTTTTGACGTATCGCGTACATTAAATGACGCCGCTTACTTCGATCATATATCCTATAGATGCACAGTTCCTTGTAAAATCAAACAAAATATTGTCCCCGCGTCAATACGTACATAGGTAGATAAATACCATTTCAAGTATTGCGAAAAAGTTCTAAAGTGTCATACAGTTTAATCTAATTTAAACCTAAAGTAACTGTGACAGTTACTTAAGGTTTAAATTAAATTAAATTCACTAATTTCCACGCTTATCTCAGCGTGGAAATAAATCCGTATTTTCACCACGCACTTTGGCATCTTTGACGTAACGTCACGCGCGCGGCCACCGCCGAGTGAATGAGAGCGAAACAAGGCATAAATGGCATAATACGTGCATAATACTGCTTTATGCCTTGTTTTTCCGATGCCTTTTTTAGGCGGCAACTGTGCATCTATAGAATATATGATCGAAGGCCGCTAAGTTTTAAAACAGTAGACACTTTTGACACTTTATCGAGGAATCTATTAACCTCCAAAGTCTCTAGGTGAAAAAAAATATTAAACACGTGGTAAAATATAACAGGGTGCTTTCTTCCCGTGATGGCCCAAGACTACGTCACGAATGTCACGATAGTGTTACCGCTAATTGTTCTTCTTAGTACATTTAAGGACTTTGTCGATTAGTTAATGAATATAAAAAAATACTAACTAATTATTATTAACTTTTTAATTTGAGCATCTCGTATGATTCATCAATTCAATATTTAATATATTGAATTATTTTCTGATCACCGCCGCTGATGACAAGAGAGCTGGCTGCTTCATTTCTCAACGAATTAGCATAGCTATCCAGAGAGGAAACGCAGCCAACGTTCTTGGCACCATGCCGCACGGTCATAATCTTTTAGATTTTTAAATCAACAATTTAGATTAGGTTTTATATTTAGGTTTAGTTTCTAGTTTAATCTCAATTGTATTTTTTTTTTCTTAATAAACATTTGTCAATTATTAGTCATATTTGGTTTGTTAAGTCAGAAATGCATTTTGCTAGTCTAATTCAATCACATCACAGTTACAAGTCCTAGATAACCCTTCAAAGTATTTTATGAACTACTGTTTACAGTTTATAATGAGAACGTTAAGCTTTACTACGCACATTTGCCAAGAGTGCTGTTTTTCACAAATGTGCGTAGTAGAGCTTAACGTTCTCACTTTAAACTGTAAACAGTAGTTCATAAAATACTTTGAAGGGTTATCTAGGACTTGGTAGTAGCAAAATTTTAAATAATGTCTCCATTTTCTTTGAAATGATTTATTTTAAATGGGGGCAGCACTGAACCCCGGAAAATTCAGGTACGGCCATGTTTTATAAATGTATAGCGGAAATTAAGACCATAGCTCCCCACTAAGGCTCCCTAATTGATATTCCTAGATAACTGGCAATATTCTGCCACAATGGAGATATTATGCTCCCGAATCGAGTATTATATGCCACAAATTACAATAGAACCAATAACAGTATAAGCCACCGAAGTTTGATAGGTAAAATTGTCTTTGGGCTTTGTCAGTCTGACGACCTCCGTGGCGTAATGGTTAACACGCTAGACCGCTAATCCAGAGGTTCCGGGGTTCAATCCCCAGCCAGGGCAAGTTGTAAAATGGCCTTTTTCAAATTGTCCTGGGTCTTGGGTGTTTATCTATATATGTATTTATCATAAAATATAGTTTCGTTAAGTTAGTATCCCATAACACAAGTTTTAAAAAAAAACTTACTTTGGGGCTAGCTTAATCAGTGATTCGTCCCTAAAAAAAAAAAATATCATTAGAACTTACAATACTAGGGGGGACTGACAACCTTTATACTTTGAAGCGTAATATATTTTTAGTATGTTGTAGCTAGATCGAGATACTAGTTCGAAAGAAGGTAATTTCGTAATGATGCCGCTAAATTTCGCAAAGATGGAGGTATAAGCGTTCACTTTCTACGAACAAATAAGCGCCATCTCTGATTTTTCGTGGATACCGTCAGCAAGCATCCAACATCCATTGCTTTTTGACCGGCAGGCGAGATAGTAGTGACATCTATAAATAATACAGGATTTTAGCTTTCTAGCAGAGTACGTTTGTTTTGTATGAAGTTGTCAGACCTCTAGTAGGTATTTACTCGTCCATGTAAAAAATCCAAGAACATTCACAAAAAATAAGTCTTTTTTAGGGTTCCGTACCCAAAGGGTGCAACGGGACCCTATTACTGAGACTCCGCTGTCTGTCCGTCTGTCCGCAAAATTTAGATTATTTACATCAGGCGCCTTAACTGGATAAGTGTACTTTATCCAGTTGTTTTTTCCGTAGTTAGTTTTAATACTATATCTTATTACGTATGTTATTAATAAAAGTGTCCCTTATAACAAAACATGTATCGATATGAGGAGCTTGGTGGCCCGGTGGGAAAACGCATTGCTAAGGATTTTGTAAGTAAAGCAACACCGGGCGTGGTCCACACCACTTGGATGAGTGATCACAAAATAGCATGTTTTGCGCCGTGCTTAGGAGGGCACATAAAGCCGTTGGTCCCGGCTATCGTTAGATGCTTTATGCTTGAAAACCAAAGGTGACAGACAAATTATTTTAGCTGCTGCTTGAATAATCTGTCACCTTTGGCCACTTACACACACGACAAACAAACAATCTATCGATATATTTGTCGATACTTCCCATCACTACAAACGTACATCATTTCGGCAGTCTTCCTCAAAATTCATCCATCCGGCACATCCTTACATATTCCAGTAAAACCTACTGTCTTCTTGTTCACTTTTACTCTCCCAGTTTTATGTCATTTTCCGATTTTAAGACCACTTTCCGACATTTTTAAATCGTAAAAGCCGTGGTAAAAGTCTGATTAACTCTATTAAACATATATTTTTATAGGTAGTGTCAGAGCATGTACATGCCAGAGTCCACCTACGAAATATTTTCTCCATTTTTACCCGACGAAGCCAAAAAGAAGGTTATATATATTGTTTTGGATAAAAGTACTTATTGTTAGGAGACTAGCGCCATCTGCGTGTGATCTCCACAAACACGGGCAAGATTATCGATTTAGCGATATTCCGGCTGTGGAGCGCGGATTGTCTTTGCCCGGCCAGGAAATAATCTTGGTCTATGGGTCGCGTCAGCTCACGAGCGACGCCATTAATGACTGGTTGCGCCGGTCCCGTCGCAAAAGCCATGCCGGCATTTTTTTGTACTTGATATATTGCGAATATTTCGTGAAGAATTGTCGCTAATTGTTGTTTTTTTGTGTGTGCCCAGTTTGTTTGAAACGGCGTGGAGCCGGGCATAGTTCGTAGTACGGATAAGAACAGTGATTTGTGTCGGGTGTAAAACGCGTGTCATTGCGTCATTATAAATTGTTGGTTTTTGACTATTGCCCGTGTGAAACGGAAGTATTTGTAAATTGACTATAAAAGGAACCAATTTTGGGGGCGTGGATGCCCATAAATATATAAACAGTGATAAATGTTTGAATCGGAGCGAGGGACATCCCATGTTACGTTCCGCTGTTAGGTTATATGCTTAATCTTGAAGTGTCAAAAGAAGAACAAGAAACTTGTTGTGCTGTGGTGAAGTGGTGCTATAAATACGACGTATTCGTTTGGGGCGACATTCATGAGCTCATGGGTAGGTTCGCTTAGGGACCCCATTTTCTTCACCATGCACCACTGACTTGGGACCCGTGTTGGGACCTAAGGCCGTCGCCAGCCCTGAGGAGGACTTCGGGCTCGACGCGAAGGCCAGGCGAGGCTGCCTGAAGACTGCATGGATGCGGTAAGTTTTATCTTTAATTGTTTCCCATTTGTAATTAGTTTGATTACTTTTAATTAGATTTAAGTTTAATTTATAATTAGGTTAGGAGGTTCCCTGGACCTTATCTAGGGTGGTAGCAGACTGCGTAGGTTTGTTTGTGTGTTTGTTTGTTGCCGGTGGGATTGCCGGACTCGTACCAAGAGCGTAGTTAGTAACATCTTTGGTATCAGAACGTAATCTTAGCTATCTGCGCCAACATATATATATATATCTGCCGCTATGTATAGTAACTTAAATAGGGTGACTTTTTACTGACTTCAAAAAAGGAGGAGGTTATCAATTCGAATGTATGTTTGTGAACCGATTTTGGTGATTCTTTTTTTATTTGAAAGCCATTACAACCAAGTTGGTCCCATTTTAATTTGGTGTAGGTAGATATGATAAAGAATTTTGGAGATATGAAAGAAACTCCTAAAAAAATCGAAGTCGGTTGTTTTTTTTTTAGTTATAAATTTAATTATCGTGGTTCGGTTCGCTGGATATCTAATATGATTGAATGCATTGATGGTTTCGTGTTGTCTTAATATAACATGTAAAGCTTGCGAACGAGTGCCAGATTTAATTTACAGAAATAATTAGTAATCTTAAAAAACTGAGCCAAGCTGATTAGTCCCTACAGACGGCACCCGTTCACGAGTTGACGCATGAATCAGCCATCGATAAGGAAAGAAGAATATAATAGTTCATATCAAAAAATCTTTATCATAGAATATTTATAATATCTGTTAATAATAGTCACTTTGTTTTGTTTTGCACAAATGTTGACGTCAAATCGTTACTTACAGCTAAGTTTACGCCGCTTCCTAGGCGCAAGTGCAGAAGAAGCGGCAACAAACTGCACTGGACGTTTTCTCCAAAGACGTCAACTATCAAACTTAAAACTTAAAATTAGTTATATGGATGGACTGAGATTACATTGTTTGTTATGTCATAATTAAATTGAATTGTAAGAATTACGAAATTAATAAAATAATGTCAATTTGTAAATTTAGTATGTACCATTGTACCTAAATTATAACATGTCTAAGTATACAAACCTTTAAGAGGGACCCGCGCCAAGCTCAAGCCAGACCTTTTTGTCTTTAAGATAGTCATCGGTCCTATAATAAGCCTTCTCACAAAGTACTTTCTTTACATAATTTTCTGTCTGGCATATCAAGGACCGATTCTGGCAATTTATTATAAAAAAGTATACACTTCCCCATAAAAGACTTACTGACTGTATTCAGCCTGTAATACGGGCTAACTAAGTCATTCTTATTCTATCTGTAAAATCACTTACCTACTTTATTGAATATGGAAATATTTTTCCTTACATACAATACAAGATATACATATCAGAAAGTAAGTACAATAAGAACAACAAGTTCTGCATGTGAATTCTAATTAATTACATTTGTAATGAGAAAGTAATAATTAATGTTGTTTTTGGCGTTGCTGGGCACAGCAGCGGTGAAGTGTAGGGCGCGCTTGGGCGACCGCCCAGGGCGCCAGATACAAAGGCGCCGGAGAAGCCCCTTTATTTCCCCTCGCTCATTGATAAACACAATATTATAAGTATATATTTGTCAATCGTAATATTTTAGAAAAAAAAATATTTAATTTGGAAAAGAATGTCGTATTTACAGCACTAGAACTCGAACTTACAAGAACTGTATTCAATGTATGGATATTTTTTGTGAATATTATTGAGTATGCTTGTAATGGTTGATCTCGTTAATCGAAAATTGCTCAAAACATCGACTACTGATCTCTCTCATCTCAGCGTTTTCCCAGTTGCATTCTCAGCTGTGAAGCCTGGGGTCCGCTTTCCGGCTTTTTCTTCTCTACTTTGCACATTCTTGAGCATCCTTCCAAGACCATCGGCACGCATATCAAACCTGACGACGTCAAGCTACTTTTCATCTCCGTGACACGTAATTCCTGCTTGTGCCGCCCAAGCAAACGCCACGCTTCACTACCACATAAAAGGACAGGTCTAATAATGGATTTGTAGACCTGTCCCTTTAACCTAACCGGCATTTGAGGTCACAAATGACACCAGTCACCTTCTGCCACTTTGCCCATGCAGCAGATATACGGGCCTTGACGTCAGTATCGATGTCTCCGGACACGTGAATTACAGATCCCAAGTATTTGAATGGGTCCGTACGCTTGACCAAGTCTTCGCCTATGCGTACGGGTGGGGGATCTGTAGCATTGCAGGCCATGTATTCAGTCTTCGCCACATTTAGCTTCAGACGACCGTTCTCAAGCGACTCCCTCCACGCATACGCGCGTCGCACCAGTCTCCCTCTGTCCGAATCCGCCAGTGCGAAATCGTCAGCGTACATGAGCAGCCACGGGGGTTGCTCGTGCGTGTCTCTGATGCAATCGGACACTTTTTCTAATATCACACTGAACAGATAGGGGCTGGGGAACGAGCCTCGGTCGACGCCGATTGTAACGGTTAAGACTGCAGTCTTCGACCGTGAGAATTTATGATTAGACACCCGAATCTATATTTTCTATCTACACATACGCATTGCGCTGTATTGTACATGCACCATGGAGACGAATTTAGACGAATTCAGAAGCGCAGCGAGCGGTCTGTCTTATCAGCGTTTTCTTCCCCATATTTTTTTGAGAATTTCGGAGAACTTTAAATTTTTCTATCTTTTTACAAAAGACAAATTATTTTTATTTATTTATTGTACGTGTTTAAGCATGAATAAACCTTCATATATGTGTATTTTTTATTTTTTAACTCAGTCGTATGCGCAAGAAATCCGACGACGTATTCGCTTTAATTTAAAAATAAAAGTTTTTGAATGAATAATTTTTTTTTTTATTAAAATCTTTTCATTCACTTTTTAGGATTTTCCTTTGTCTTTATTTCTCTGTAATTTAAACACAACTTCATGTTTTAAATTCCGTGTAAACAACAATTACATGAACGTCGCACACCGCAAAAAATCGAAACACGTCTCAGGTTATTTGGAATTAAACAAACTAATACAATGAAAATCAGTAAATTGTCTAATTCACTTTTTTAATACTTAAATAAACTTCAATTTAACATTTCTTAACATATTGTTACTAAGATAGTTTGGCTCCAATCAGCTCCGAAAAAGCAGTCAAAATCATTAAATATAAGGACTGGATCCTTAAGGGTTTGGTGTCACCAACAGCAGTCCTAACTATGGACTCGAAATTGACTGTGACACTGATCCTAATTTTATTTTATTTGTTATTTTATGGTTATTTCATTATATTATTTGCTTTTTTTCATATGTTAGAGCGCCATATAAATCTCACCCAGGGCGCTGGTAGTGCTAAAACCGGCACTGGCTGGGCACATACACGGCCTGCTTCAAAGAGTATAATTAACAATTACCTAAATTACATCCACTCCGGGGTTACAATCTGGAAACAACGCAAAAGTAAACGGGTATTTTTCAGGGTTCCGTTCAAAAAATGAAAAAACGGAACCCTTATAGGATCACTCGTGCGTCTGTCTGTCCGTCCGTCTGTCACAGCCAATTTGCTCCGAATCAGGTGAAATTTGGTAGAATGTTGTAATCCTATGACCCAAACACATATGTGCAAAGTAAATAAATATACTTTTAAAATAAGAGTCATTTTCGGGGGACAAATTAGGAAATTTAAAAAAAAGTTTTGCAAACCCTACTGTGTCGTATATCAAATGAAAGGGCTCGTTATGAGGATCTCAAATATTTTTTATTATTGTAAAATTAATAGTTTTGATTTTATTCATGAGAGAAGACGAAAATTGACCATTCCCCTGATCTCCGAAACTACTGAGCCTAAAATTTTGAAAAAAATACAAAATATAGTTCATCGCTTGTAGATTAAACCTTTAAGAATTCAATCAATTGTACGGAACCCTCACCACGCGAGTTTAACTCGCACTTGGCCAGTTTATTTTTTTTAATTTTTGACTAGATTTCGTGACTTTCGTGAGTCAAACGTCCTTTATTCATGTAGGTAGATAATGTGGAATTTTTTTTTTTTATTAGGTACCTATTTTTTGTTTTTTTTATTAATTTCCGACTATATTTCGTGAAAATGTCGCCGTGTGGTTCCCGGCAGAGTAGAATAGGACCACTCCAAGTCTTCCCGTGGATGTCGTAGAAGGCGACTTAGGAAACACAAACTTAACAACCTCTCCAACCCGTTTTGCCAGCGTGGAGAGTGTAGGCCAAATCCTCTGGCTGTTCTAGCTAATATATGGCTCTGGTAGTACAGACAGAGATGGTCGTGCTCCAGCAGTGGAGACTAAAAAAGACCTAATGATGATAATGTATTTCGTGAAGCAACCCTCTTATATATTACTAGCTGTGCCCGCGACTTCGTTCGCGTGTTTGTCGTAACGTAATGTTATATAGCCTAAAGCCTTCCTCTATAAATGGACTACCCAACAAAAAAAGAATTTTTCAAATCGGACCATTAGTTCCTGAGATTAGCGCGTTTAAACAAACAAACAAACAAACTCTTCCGCTTTATAATATTAGTATAGATTATTCTTATAGGTAAATGATGTGGGATTGTTTTATTTTTTAGGGTTCCGTACCTCAAAAGGTTAAAACGGAATCCTTATCTTATAGGATCACACACTTGTCTGTACGTCTGTCTGTCACAGTATGACAATACAATACAAATACTCTTTATTTATAAACTAAGGAAATACCCAACTATAAGGAAGTCCCAACTATGGGACACTACAGACTTATAAAAAAGTCGTATAGCCATGACTACTTAGTAGATAAGTGAAGTGTCATCGATTTTTCCATTTTCCTTTATTTCGGCACAACGCTTCCCCTACGCTTATCTTTATTCGTTCCATTTTACGCTCAAGTCCTCATCCGAGTTAGTATAATCACAAAACGTGAAAAGGAGAGAAGACATGCTCTTGAAATATAACCAAATTCATCTTTTTTTTTTAATTTATTGCTTGACGCTACTGCGTATTTAGCCAGGAACAAGTTAATAAAACGTGGGAAATTCTTTTTTCCTAACAAGTTTCAATCAAAGGTTGGTGTAGGCCTTTGATTGCTTTAAGGGAGCTTCTGGCGACAAATCTATACGAGTCCACTGGTTTTCATAGCCGATTGAGTGGCGGACGACGCCCGATGACGCCCACACAGTCCGCGAAACAAATATCACTACAGCCGTACTATGACTGTCCACTTTAACTATCTCACATATTGTTCATGAGCATGAGCATTTATAATACCAAACAACACCAATTTCATATTATAAGGTCCACTAAAATCAATTTGCAAAATAATTTAAAGAAAACCCCAACCAAACACCTTGACTTCCAGCCAAAAACTCCCAAATTCATCTTCTTAAGTAACTATACATATTTAAATGAAACCTTTTTAAAAGTATGTGTTTTGAATAAAAGTGCTTTGTTAGGAGACTAGCGCCATCTGCGTGTGATCTCCACAAACACGGGCAAGATTATCGATTCATCGATATCCCGTGCGCGGATTGTCTTTGCCCGACCAGAAAAATAATCATTGTCTTTACGTCAAAATAGTGAAAAATGTCTGATTTTGGGGTGTCCTTTTTTTGCGTGCTATGGCGGCATTAATTTTGTAATTTTGATATATAAAATCGAAAGTTTCGTGGAGAATTGTCGGTAATTGTTTGGTGGCCAATTCATTTGAACGGCGGGGAGCCGAAATTGTTTGTATTACGTAAAGAGCATTGATTTGTGTCGGATGTGAAGCGCGTGCCATGCGACCTTATAAAATAGTTAAGTGAATAATCTTGAAGTGTCCAAAGAAGAACAAGAAAATTATTGTGCAATAGAAGTGGTGTAATAAATACGACGTATTCATCTTGGGGCAACGTACATGAGCTCATGGGGTTAGGTTATTGTAGGGACCCAATCCTCCGCACCACTGACTCGGGATCCATGAAGAGACCTGAGGCCGTCGCCACCCCTGAGGAGGACCTCATGATCGACGCGAAGGCCAGGCGAGGCTGCCTGAAGACTGCGTGGAAGCGGTGAGTCTTATAATTAGTTAGATTAGTTAGTTAGTTAGTTAGTTATAATTCAATTCAACTCATAATTAGGTTAAATTAGATTAAAATAGGTCCCTGTACCTATATACAGGGTGGTAGTAGACTGCGTAGGTTGTTTGTGTGTTTGTTTGTTGCCGGTGAGATTGCCGGACTCGTACCAAGAGCGTAGCCACAAAATCTCTTGGTATAAAAACGTAATCTTAGCTATCTGCGCCCACAATTTTTGGTAGCAGAGCGTAGTTGTTAACGGCTCTGATTACGGGCCCACATATTGTTTGTTTTTTTTTGGTTTATTACTAAGGTAGGGTAAACATTATTTCCCAAGAAAATTTGAAATAAAATAATTTTGTTTGTTTGTAATTAATAAGTATTGGGCCGTCTCAATCATACTATTAGATAGTATTATATCTTGTTTGTTTGCCATTAATAAATACTAGTCCGTGTCAATTTTACTATTAGCTAGTATTTTGATTTGTTTGTTTGTATTTAAAAATTAAGAATTTTAGTTTGTGCCCTTGTCGGACTAGTATTATATCTTGTTTGTTTGCCATTAATAAATATTAGTCCGTGTCAATTTTACTATTAGATAGTATTTTGATTTGTTTGTTTGTATTTAAAAATTAAGAATTTTAGTTTGTGTCCTTGTCGGACTAGTATTATATCTTGTTTGTTTACCATTAATAGATATTTGAGTCTGTGTCAATTTTAGTATTAGATAGTACTTTGATTTGTTTGTTTGTATTTAAAAATTAAGAATTTTGGTTTGTGCCCTTGTCGGACTTATTTATTTAGTTATTTAAATTTGGTTCGTTTTGTTCTTGTCTAACGCAATGTCGAAGATAACCTCCGCAAGGGCGACGCTCGCCAATGAACTTAGGTGGGCTGCGAGTGCCAGCGCACTCTTGTCCCGTACGGACAGGGACACTGCTATTCTGGAGCGAGCGGAACAGCTCCGTACGAGATTGGCCAATACGGAAGCAGCCATGGCAGTGCTTACCGAAGGTGGTTTGGACCCAGAGGTCTGGGCAGGCCATATCAAGGACTATGACCAGATTATGGCCTTTCACGATGATATCGTGGAGAAGGCCGGACACATCAGAGCGAGACAGGCGGGTGGTCCCGCCCCTCGCGCATCCGGTGGACCGGAAGGGCCAGCTGTAACTGGTCGGCTTTCCACCCTTCAGCTGTCCCACTTTGGGGGTAGGATGGAGGAGTGGGTGGCCTTTAAAAACATGTTCGAGTCGTTGGTCGACTCGAGACACGACCTAACGAAGGCGCAAAAAATGGCGTACCTTCTCTCAAAATTGGAGGATGAAGCGCGGTCGCTCATCCAGCACCTCCGTGTGGAGGATGACCAGTATGACACGGCCTGGGAACTGCTTAATTCCCGTTACCAGAACGTTCGGCTGTTGGCCGACGCACATGCGGCGCAGCTGTTGGCCCTACCTCGGGTGGCCAATCGGGTACAACTGCGCCTGCAATTATTAACGCCCGTTACAGTGGCCTGTAACGCGCTGCGTACTTTGGGACTACCGGTGGACCAGTGGTCATTTTTGTTGGTACACATTATCTTGGGCAAACTACCCAACGATATTCGCTCGCGTTTCGAACGCGAGAATGCTGAGCGGGACAGCAATACCCTACCTACCTTTTCCGAATTGTATAAATTTTTGGAGTTTGAGGCTAGGGCCGCGGAGAGTTCCATGCCGGACCCAGCGCCATCTAGGGCGCCAGAACGCGGAGCCTCGAGCCCCTTATGGCGAGGGAAGCCCAGACAGGCGCAGCCACCGTCACCGCATGGAATTGGTGCTCGGGTGGTTAATACAGCAGCAGTCGCGAGAGACGCGGACTGTCTGCAGTGTGGCCGGAAGGGTCACACCCTAACCCAATGTGGGGACTGGCAGCGGCTGCCAGTAGAGCAAAGGCGTCGCGTGGCGAGGCGACATGAATTGTGTTTTTGCTGCCTGGGTAGTCACTACGCGCGTGACTGCCGTTCTGCCAAGCCATGCAGTGCGTGCCATGGGCGGCACCACTTGACGCTCTGCATGAACCGGAGCGAGGCTGGCTCCCAGGCAAGGAGGCAGGGGTCCCCCATGGGCGGGGGCGCTCCTGCGCGAAGCCCTCCACCGTCGGACGGCGGACGTGGCTTCGCTCGTCGCACCCCCCCTCGGGATGGGGGTCGAGTGCCGGCGCGGGTCTCGGCGGTCCGGGATCCTGCGCCTACGGGACATGGCCAGTATGTGGCTGGTCAGCCTTTGGATAGGGCCCCCATGGGCGGGGGCCCTAGAGCGGAAGTGAGAGGTGGGACACCTCCCTCCGCACCGGCTCCTACTCGGAGGACGGAGCCACAGTGGTTTTCCCCGCCGCTTCATGGGTACCCTCGGCTGGAGTACCACCCACCCTACGCTAGGTACGGCAGGGCAGCGGGTTATGCGCCCCCTCACATGGGGACGTGCACTCGCCCGATGTATTATCCGGGCCAGTGGCACCCCCCAGGTTGGGAGAGAGTGGGGAGCCCATAGCTAGCTTGCTCCCTCAGTAGGACAGAACCGCGGACGGTTCTGCTCCCCACCGCGGTGGTCCGCGTATGGGGACATGGGGGGGAGGCGGTTACTATACGAGCCATGTTAGATTCGGGGGCTCAGAAAAGTTTTGTTACCACTCGAGTGGCACATACATTAGGCTTAGCCGTGGAGGACTCGCCTGTGCCACTTCTTGGAGTTGGTGGTATAAAAGTGAAGTGTTTGACGGGACAGACACTTGTCACCTTTTCGTCGCTGAAATCCTCGACAGTGAGGATCACGACTTAATTTCTGGTAATGGATACCATTGCGGGTTGGCAGCCCACCACAGACATACCGCCAGACGCGTTGTCTATGGTGTCAGGCCTGGAATTGGCTGACCCATTTATTCTTCACCCCGCCCCAGTAGACTTTCTCCTGGGTTCGGACGTATTGGGTTGGATTTTATTGGACACCCAGAAGGCTCTGGGTTCTTCTTCACTGGTGGCAGTGTCTACAATTTTTGGTTACGCCCTGATGGGCCCTGTCTTTGAACATGACTCCATGGAGGAGCCGACAGTTCTTGCGAATGCGTCTTTGGCCAAAACCATGCAAAGGTTTTGGGAGGTGGAGGAGGCACCTATGGTCTCAAGGATGGATCCGGACCACGCAGAATGTGAGGCCTTTTATCAGGCCAATACGGAAAGATTGTCTTCCGGTCGGTTGGTAACTAGGTTACCCTTTGTTGCTTCTCGTCCTAGCCTAGGGCATAGTAGGATGTTTGCGGAGAAACGACTGCTGTCCATGGAACGACGCATGCAGCGTGATCCCGTACTTCGTGATAAATATATAGAATTTATGCGCGAGTACGAGGACTTGGGTCACATGTCTCCAGCTCGAGTTGATTGGAGCTCAACTGAGCATTACTTTCTGCCACACCATGCTGTTGTGAAGGCCTCGACAGGCAAATTGAGAACTGTCTTTGATGGGTCAGCACCCACTTCGAACGGGGTTTCGTATTCTGCGCGAGGGACGCGCTAAGTTGAAGGGCGCGGTCGCTCGTTTGAACCCTTTCATCGACTCAGATGGGCTTCTTCGGGTTGGTGGCCGGCCCCTGAAGGCGAACCTTCCGTTTGGGAGTCGCCATCCTTTGTTATTGCCCAAGGGCGGACCCTTGGTGCAACTTTTGGTGTCTGATCGACACATTCGGAACGCTCATGCAGGGTGCAGTGCGTTGCTGGCTATTTTGCAGCGGGAATTTTGGATTTTGTCAGCCCGAAGAGCAGTGAAAAGTGTTTTGTTTCGATGCATCTTTTATTTGTTTTATTGATTGTATTTGTTTGTTTGGCTACCAAGGCTGTCCACTTGGAGGTGGTGTCAGCTTTGACTACGGAGGCCTTTGTCGCTGCGTTAGATCGTTTCGTGTCGCATAGAGGTCTACCTTCACTCATTCGCTCCGACAATGGCACAAATTATAAGGGCACTGTAAATTATATTAAGGATTTTTGTGAATTTATTAATAAGAATTGTAATAGTTTAAGTCAAATTGCTGCCCAAAGGGGGGTAACATGGAGGTTCAGCCCCCCAAATTGCCCTCATTGGGGAGGGATTTTTGAAGCCGCTGTGAAATCGGCAAAGACCCACCTCCGCCGCACTTTAGGGGAAACAGCTCTAACGTTTGAAGAGCTGGCCACAGTATTTTGTAAAGTTAAGGCGGTCCTCAACTCTCGTCCTCTCTGTCCATTATCTCAGGACCCAAATGACTTGGAAGTCCTCACTCCTGGTCATTTTTTGGTGGGAGGGCCTTTGAATGCCCTACCCGAATACTCGTGGAGGGATGAACGTACATCGCGGTTGTCACGTTTTCAAATGTTACAGCAAATGAGCCAGAACTTTTGGGCTCGCTGGTCTCTTGAATATTTGCATTTGTTGCAACAAAGAGTGAAATGGACAGACAGGACTGAGCCACCCAGGGAGGGAGATTTGGTATTGTTAAAAGAGGCAAATCTGCCATCATTACTTTGGCGCCGAGGGCGCATTTGCGTTTGATTTTTGGCGGAGACGGAACTCCGCGTGTGGCTCATGTGTTGGTCGAGGGTTCGGTACTTCGGAGAGCCGTATCCTCTCTCTCTCGCCTCCCCGTAGAGTAAGCTAGCGGTCTGCTTCTCAGACCGGGACGGGGGGATGTTTTGAATAAAAGTGCTTTGTTAGGAGACTAGCGCCATCTGCGTGTGATCTCCACAAACACGGGCAAGATTATCGATTCATCGATATCCCGTGCGCGGATTGTCTTTGCCCGACCAGAAAAATAATCATTGTCTTTACGTCAAAATAGTGAAAAATGTCTGATTTTGGGGTGTCCTTTTTTCGCGTGCTATGGCGGCATTAATTTTGTAATTTTGATATATAAAATCGAAAGTTTCGTGGAGAATTGTCGGTAATTGTTTGGTGGCCAATTCACTTGAACGGCGGGGAGCCGAAATTGTTTGTATTACGTAAAGAGCATTGATTTGTGTCGGATGTGAAGCGCGTGCCATGCGGCCTTATAAAATAGTTAAGTGAATAATCTTGAAGTGTCCAAAGAAGAACAAGAAAATTATTGTGCAATAGAAGTGGTGTAATAAATACGACGTATTCATCTTGGGGCAACGTACATGAGTTCATGGGGTTAGGTTATTGTAGGGACCCAATCCTCCGCACCACTGACTCGGGATCCATGAAGAGACCTGAGGCCGTCGCCACCCCTGAGGAGGACCTCATGATCGACGCGAGCGAGCCATCGCGGCCAGGCGAGGCTGCCTGAAGACTGCGTGAAAGCGGTGAGTCCTACAATTAGTTAGATTAGTTAGTTAGTTAGTTAGTTATAATTCAATTCAACTCATAATTAGGTTAAATGAGATTAAAATAGGTCCCTGTACCTATATACAGGGTGGTAGCAGACTGCGTAGGTTGTTTGTGTGTTTGTTTGTTGCCGGTGAGATTGCCGGACTCGTACCAAGAGCGTAGCCACAAAATCTCTTCGTATAAAAACGTAATCTTAGCTATCTGCGCCCACAGTATGTAAGGAGTAACGTACCTAAATTTCGAAAACGAAAGAGGTACTTAATCAGTACCTACAGTAGTATAGTTACTGTTTAGAGAAAATAAGCTTACCCCCTCCCGCGAGACAATATTCCTGAATGTACCTTCTTAAAGAGAAAATCTGACTTATGAAACCCATATTGCCATCTTGTGTCTCCTTCTCTCATAACGGCATTTACTGTTGCAAAAATGAGACTTCGACAAACGTCAAAAGTAAAAACATCCATTGTTTGCTGCTCAACACGACAAAATATAAATGACATTGTCTAATAACATTGAGTTCTGGTTACGTGACTTTCTATTTAGTAGCGTGATACACGTCTTGACGTATCGCGTACAAAAAATGACGCTTCTACGTTTCAAAACAGCGGACACTTTTGATACTTTATCGCGGAATCTAGAAACCTCCAAACGAGTGTATACGAACGTTGTATCTATGGTTGTTTGACAATTTTGCTCAAATGTACCAAGTTTCACAGCTGTGGTAATAATCGGTTTTTAACTCATTTCTCTAATCATATAGCAATTAGCAACATTGAATGTACCAGCTTCTTATCTTTCCGCGTAGATCGTAGAAGAGGGAATGAGCGAAAATATAAATCATATTAATAGGCGATGCGGTTAGCAACCCATCACTATTTTGATTCCTTTTTCCACCTTCGTTAGTTATATGGGGCAATTCGGTACACATGGAACAAGCCTTTATGGTACAAAAGAAATGTATTCGTGCTATTTGCAATGCATGGGTTGATGATAGTTGCATACCATTGTTCAAAAGACTAAACATATTACCATTGCCATGCCTTTACATTCGAGATATCTGCGTATTTGTAGAATCGCATCCGGAATTTTGGCAAAAAAGAAGCGAAGTAATTTTGAGGGTAACTCGACCTAATATCATGAATAGAATATATCAGCCTAGATGCTACAAGAATATGTATAAAAAAATATTTTTAACATTTGTATTTACTTATTCAATTACTTACCAGCTAACATTAAATCATTGAAAGGAAGAGCGTTTAAAAAAGGACTGACAAAATGGTTACTAGAGCATTGCTTTTACTCTATATCGGGGTATATAGACTTCAGTAAGCGGAAAAAATAATATTGGAACTTATGAAATTGTATTAATTAAAATTTATTGTGTTTTCAATTGTACCCATGTAAATCATATTTTAATAGATTATTAATTTGACTACCTACATATAATTTTGCATGCCTTAGTTTAGGTTGGATACATGATACTAATTATGCAATTCACATCTTATGTACTGTATTTGAGCAAATAAATTATTCTTATTCTTATTCTCGCCCACCATCACGCTAAAAGTGACGTTTGAGTGTTGCGACTCTATCTGCTTAGAGCCGCAAAACCCAAAATGCTGTCTCCCCATTAGAGATAAAGACGTGATAGCATGTATGTACTAATAAATAGCAACAGCTACTTTCGTCAACGCTACCGGCAAAACTCTGTTTTGCTAGTAGCATGAATGGGCTGGCTTGTTCGGGAAAGTACTACACTCTCACAGAAAATCGACGTCTGAGTAGTAGCTCCACCGCTACTATGCTTCGTTCGGTGAGTGAGAGAGCTGGAGCCCCGCCTCCCCCCTCTGGGGAGGGCCCTGAAAGGCTGGTAACGCTCTTGTTACACCCCTGGTGTTGCAATTGTCCATGGGCAGCGGTGATCACTTACCACCCGCTTGCACGTTTGCCATCCTGTAACATAAAAAAAATCCAATCTATAGGTTCCACGGTTGCCTTTTGACACCTGTTTTCTATGATCTAACATTCTGTGTCATATTTTAGTGCAATAATATATTTTAAGTAAGTAGGTAAATGACTAACAGCGCATTTGATACGGCCTTACCTCTTTACTCCCGGTAGTTTGCAGTATAATTTCGGCAATAGAAAGCGGTAAATATCGCTCATAAGGCGCGAGAATTCCCATGAAATTCCCGGTTCTCACCCAGCAGTTGTGCGAGGAATTTATTGACCATTTTACAGGGCGGGCTAAATTTGTGTATTTTGTAAATTAACTGAGGCAGACTTCCTACAGTTTGCACGATTAATGTTGTTTTGTAATGACTGGAATTGTCTGAGAAATATGTGGTTAGGTCTTCGTGTACAGATATCCGGAAGTCAGGAATCTCAGAATACCATATAGATCTACTTATTCGCCGATTGACTGGAAGATGGGATAAAACTGCCGTTGTCAATTTACTCTATATGTTGTTTTTGTTTATATAATTATGTGTTTTCAAAGTACAATTAAGTTATTACAAACAAACAAATAAATAATAATAAATAAATTATTTATTTTCTCTTCACAATTTGTACATGTAACAAACAGATATAAAGTACTAGCTTTTTCCCGCGGATTCGCCCGCGTAGTCTATACAAATTAGATTGTTTTTTTTACTGGGGTTACAATTTATTTAAATCCAATTAATGGATTATTATTTTTTACTAACCACTATTCAAAAATGTCATGTGTCTCGCTTCAAAAATGACGAAGATTCATACAAACTTGCAACCCCTATTTCACCCCTATAGGGATGTAATTTTCAAAATCTAATAAATGCGTTATTGTTTTCTACTAACTACTAAAATACATTAAAAATTTCATGTGTCTCACTTTAAAAATTACGAAGTTTCATACAAAGTGCCAACCTCTATTTCACCCCCTTAGGGATGGAATTTCCAAAAATCCTTTCTTCTTATCACAATCTACCTTCCTGCCAAATTTCATCTTCGTTGGCAAAGTAGTTTTTGAGATTTCGTGGTGAGTGAGTGATTTTCGCTTTTATATACAAAGTGGAAGGGACATGCCCGTAATAAATCGAACCACGGTCTATACTAGATCATTATAAGTATAATGAAATTAAAATAACAGCCAAAGAACAAAAAAAAATCAGCATTTCCATACAAAAGTGTAGCTCGGGCAATTTTTATGGGAATGTCAAATTTTTTTTTGGTATTTTGACTGTCGTTTTAATTTCATTATACTATAATGATCTAGTATAGCCCGTGGTTTAATTTATTACGGGTATGTCCCTTCCACTTTGTATATAGATTCTTTAATTACTTCTTTAATTCTATGATAAAAGCTATGAGTTACCAGTGAGCATCGCCTCATCATCATCATCCGACCGTATTCCCGGTGGCATATCCTCAGCGGT
Source organism: Acrobasis repandana (assembly GCA_963576875.1). NCBI lineage: Eukaryota > Metazoa > Arthropoda > Insecta > Lepidoptera > Pyralidae > Acrobasis > Acrobasis repandana. The sequence goes on from OY756238.1 coordinate 12,146,751, forward strand.
AACCATGAAGGCGGTAACGCTTCAGAGCCCGGGGTCCGCTACCTAACCTAAGTGATTTGACGGGGTTACTGGTTCTTACACAAAGCGACGGCCGTCAGACCGCCGCAACCTAAAGGGTAGATCAGAACCAATTCTAGGATAGGTTTTAAAGAAACGCTATATGGCTTTCGGAACCCACAGCTTTACATGCCTTCCGAAACACGGAATCATTTTTCTTTTCGGATAATCAGGTGATTCAAGCTTGCAATATCCTAAACAGACTAGAATCAACTTTTCAGAAAGTATGCATCTCAGTGGGATTTGAACCCACCGACCTCCGGATCACAAGGCAAACGCCATGACCACTGGACCACGAAGGCAGTCAAGGTTGCTAGCATCGCCTATTGACATGATTCGATTGTCACACATACCCTTGATTGGCTTTTACAATTTGCGTGGGAAGATAGACAGCTGATACATCCTACAATTTTTTTCTTTTGCCCAGATTATCATCGAAGATAAGAGACAAAAAAAAACGTTTTCTAAATCTTTGTGAATCGCCTAAACAAAACACCGTCGTCTGGATAAGGATCAGCGAATCGGGGTAATTTCGGTAATGGCGGTAAACACCTTCCGGGATCGCTGATCTTGGGGTAATCTCGGATTTGGAAATACTTTCGTAGATCAAGATTAATTTGTAATTAGTACCTTCTTATATAATCGGCAAATTTAATTGCTATTTTTGCAAGTTTTATTTATCTTGCCCTTTTTTTGTTTTGGGTCAAATCTTGCAAGTTAAAGAGCTACTTCCCGGGTTTGTATGATGTAAATCTAATGGCAATGCAATATTATTATGACAAGCTGATCTGATGATGGCGCCGGAAGGTGGCTATAGCAACCCTGTAATAAAACGACGCAACCCCATCGAATTTCGGCTTATTACATTGGCTTGATCAATTATCAGGCCTTACAATAAAAGCTTGTACAAAGAAATGAAATTTTTCAAAAAAAATATCTTTATCGTAGATCAAATTAAGAGATCCCTCTCTCTCTCATCTCAGCGCATTCCCAGTTGCATCCACAGCTGCAATGTTGCGAAGCCCGGGATCCGCTTTCCGGCTTTTCCTTCTCCACTTCGCACGATCTTGAGCATCCTTGGTTGTAAGACCGAATTAAGAGATTGTACGCAACAAAATGTGATCTTACCAGAGTATATCTGGATGCAGCTTTTTAAGTTATTTCAGTATATTTTTTTAGAAGCTATTTAGGTACCTACGTGAGGTTTTTTTTATGTCATAGGACGGCAAACAAACAAGCGGATCACCAGATGGTAAGTGATCACCGCTGCCCATGGACAACTGCAACACCAGGGGTGTAACAAGAGCGTTACCGGCCTTTCAGGGCCCTCTCCAGAGCGGGGAGGAAGAGGAGGGATCCGGCTCTCGCACTCACCGAACGAAGCATATAAGCGGTAAAGCTACTACTCAGACGTCGATTTCCTGTGAGAGTGTGGTACTTCCCCGGACGAGCCGGCCCATTCATGCTACTAGCAAAACAGAGTTTTGCCGGTAGCGTGGCTCTACCACAACTAAACTCTAGTACAAAATATTCAGATAAGTATGCGCCTAAAGCGTGTGTCGTCTTTATTTTAGCGCGTTCCCGGTTGCATCCTCAGCTGTGCTGCTTCGGAGCCCGGAGTGCGCTTTCCCGCTTTTTCTTCTCCAAATATAATATGCATGTCAATGATGGTCACTTAAGTATGTCGAAGACCTTGTTAAATCAAGAAATAAATTGCCGGAACAGTTTGAACAATTTGGCTATAGTGCCAGTCTGACGTAAACCCTCTTTGGGAATGCATTTGTGCGTAAAGTTTTACTACCGGCCGCCGCCCGTTGTTAAACCTCCTTGGGAATGCAATTGTAGCACGAGATGTTTGTGCTTAGTACTTTAGTCGCCTCGCGCATAGTAATAATGTAGGTATATTTTTAATACCTAAACGGGGAGTGACACAGACCTGCTAGTAGTAATAAATCTTCCAGGATCTATCTATAGTCACGTTAGTACTAGTATTTATTCTGTGCCATAGTGTGAAGGTGCTCCCTTACCGGGAGCATTCACATGTAATGTAACATTATAGATTAACATTATAGATTTGACTTTGAACATTACATTACAATACAGGTAGTATTGTAATGTAATGTCCCTGACTGACGAGCATTCACGAGTAATGTAACATTATAGATTCGACTTTGAGCATTACATTACAATACTACCTCCCTGACTGACGAGCATTCACGTGTAATGTGTAGTTTATTCCATAATGTCAGACGATGCCGACATTGTGCTGAGTGCGGCAATATTACCTAATTCGACATTGTTATTTACGTAAAAATTGTTTGAAAAAAGTATTTTACATATATTTTAAAACATTTTACAAATTGTATCAAGATATTTATTACACATTGTGTCATCACAGGGTGCGCATTGTAATGCGCGGTCCTCCTCCTTCACTGATGTAATGCTCTAATTTGTAACGTCACATTACACGCAAATGCAGAATGCTCCCGGTGAGAGAGCACCTTAAGGTATAAGCAAAGAATGTTCCAGTTCCTCATTTAAGATTAAGGTCAAAAGCTTTATCGCTCTCTCGCCAAACTGAATTTGGCGGCGCGGAGTCTTGCGGCACGGCTCTTTGAAATCGATAACTTTATTATTACCCGCCTGCGCCAGAGGGGTTATGTTTTTTACTTACTAGCTTTATGTCCCTGCGTTGCACGGTTGTGGTTTTAAAAACCTTATACGTAGGTGTTTGTTTGTATTAGGATGTTTTCTTTGTCATTCTTTTATTATCTATATATTTTCTATGACGAACTCCGTGGCGTAGTGGTTAACACGCCAGTCCGCCACTCTGGAGGTTCTGGGTTCGATTCCCAGCCAGGGCAAATTTGAAAATGGCCTTTTTCAAATTGTCCTGGGTGTTTATTTATAAGTAGGTATATGTATGTAGATATTTATTATAAAATATGCAGGTAGTTATCGTTGAGTAAGTGTATCCCATATAACAACTTTAATTAAACTTATTTGGGGCTCTCTCAGTGTTATTTGTCCCTATATATTTATTTATTATTTGGTTTGCATATCCATCATCATTAAGACTAGGCTTGGAGTGGCTCTGCCGGGAACCACACGGCATAATAATATATATATATATATACCTACTTACTTTACTTATAACAAACACGGAATAAAGAGAAGGCTTCATATAGACTTGATCCAATGTCGTTTCTACTTATAAAATTTACAAGCAATCTAAATTTCTTACAACACGCAAACAAATCACAAAACCAATTCAAGTTAACAAAATCAATACCACGCATGATTTATTTTTAATTAAGGCAAGAAACATAAATACGAATTATATTTTATTCTTAGAATGTTCTTAGGATCATTACAATGTGGCTTAAATTCACAAAATTTATAGTAATTGCATATTTATCTAATATTGTATGTGGTAAATTGATTAAAAATGATGTTAATGAATTAAAACAAAATTTCATCAATAATGATAAAGTTCTAAATGGTAACCTAAAAGGTATGAAACGTGTACTAGTAAAAAGATTAGTTCCACATTCATTTCATTCGGATGGTGCGTTGGAATATGACAAAAAATTCAAATATTTTTATAGACCATTAATAAAATTTCATATAGGAAACCCGAAAAACAACGAAAATTTCGACATAGATTACAATGACGCTATTACAGATGACACTCTTGATGAGAAAAGAAATAAGCAATCAAAAAAACTTAAACCCGACGTGGTAAATGACTTGCTTACATTATTTGGTGGTAAACATAAAACCTTTTTTAAAGTAGATGATCAACAAGATGCTTTAGGTAATTCTCGTGGTGACAAAAAAACTAAACTATCAAAAAAGCTAAATGTTGACGGGGTTAGTGATTTACTTAAATTACTTCGTGAAGCAGATAAAGGAATTTTGAAAGCAAAAGGTCAGGACCACTATGTAGACGACACTCGAGGAGGGAAGAAAGCTAAATATTCAAAAACAATTGAATTCGAGGAAGTGAGAGACATAATCAAATTTCTCAAAGGAGAAAACATTTTCAAATTAGATGATTATAAGGAATCTGACACTCGTAGTAACCAAAAACATAGGCATTCAAAATTCAAAAACGATGAAGTCATCGACTTATTCAAATTACTCCGTTCAAACGATGGCAATGATGTAAATAAATATAGTAAATATAAAAAACTGGCACACAAATTACTTGATACAGTGTACGGCAACCAAAGCAAATACAAAAAGTATTATGCAAGCATAGAGAATAAATTTAAAAATGTAAACGTCAAAGCGGAGTTTTACAAGAAATTGACTAAAGAACTGGCAAGTGCCTTAAGATTGCCGACTCCAGCGAAATCTGGGGAAGAGAAAGATGCAGATGACATCCACAACTCTATTTTCGCAATGCAGGAGACGCTGCAACAAACAGAGAAGCCGAGAATGAATTTGCCTCACTACCCCTACTGGAATTATTGGACGGTAATAATTTTCAAATTCACTAGCTGATGCTCGCGCAAGACCGCAAGACCCAAAATGCTCTTCTTCTTCTTCTTCTTAGCGCGTTTTCTATTGCATCCTACGCTACACTGCTTCGAAGCCCAAGGCACAGAATACAGTAAGAGTATACAGAACGGAATCTTATAAGGTACGCGCAATATGCGTCCCCGTTCCCTTCCCCGGTCTCGCCTTGTCGTCGGGCGAGGAGAGCCGGCGAACACACACTGCACGGCGGCAAGTGACGGCACAAATCCGGGGGAGAGGTGCGGGGACGGGCAACAATATTGCGCGTACCTTAGAAGATTCCGTTCTGTATACTCTTACTGTCTTCTGTGCCCAAGGTGCGCTTTCCCGCTTTTTCTTCTCCAAATATAATATGCATGTCAATGGTCATCCAAGGATGCTAAAGACCTTGCAAAATGAAGAAATAACCAGAACAGTTTTAACTATTTGGCTATAGATTTACGACCGGCCGTCTGCCTGACGTCAACCCTCTGTGGGAATGCTGCATAACTATTTTGATTCTAACAAAGTGTGAGGAGATAAATAAAGATTATTTACTTATTTAATAATTTCGACGACCTCCGTGGCGTAATGGTTACCACGCTAGACCGCTAATCTGGAGGTTCTGGGTTCGATCCCCAGCCAGGGCAAGTTGGAAAATGGCCTTTTTCAAATTGTCCTGGGTCTTGGGTGTTTATCTATATATGTATTAACATAAAATATAGTAGCGTTGAGTTAGTATCCCATAACACAAGTTTAAAACTTACTTTGGGGCTAGCTTAATCAGTGTGATTTGTCCAAAAAAAAAAAAAAAACTTCATTTTTCACTTTCATGACGACCTCCGTGGCGTAATGGTTAACACGCTAGACCGCTAGTCCGGAGGTTTTGGGTTCGATCCCCAGCCAGGGCAAGTTGGAAAAGGGCCTTTTTCAAATTGTTCTGGGTCTTGGGTGTTTATCTATATATGTATTTATCATAAAATATAGTATCGTTGAGTTAGTATCCCATAACACAAGTTTACTTATCTTACTTTGGGACTAGCTCAATCAGTGTGATTTGTCCCTATAGTTTTATATTTATTTACTTGCTGGTGCCCGCAACTTCGTCCGCGTGTAATTCAGTTTTGTTACTATGTCTGGTAAGCTTTAAAATCGGTCCATTTAGTGATATTCTTATACATTTTTTTTAACAGATGAGCGGCGTATTAATAATCTTTAAATTACGATAACTTTTTTCTCTGACATTCGATTTAAATGAAACATAGCCTATATGTTGCTCCGAGTTGAGCTTAATCTATTTTTGAAAACCGCATATAAATAAATCTAGTAACTTCGGAGATAAGCGTGAACATACAGACAAACAGACAATTTTTTTTTTTTATCTTTTTTGTGTTCAGTTACTCTTTTTATCGCCCACACTAATTTTTTGATAAATATATTAAATGTACAGACACGCGATTTTTACTGTTTTATTTTATAAGTATATATGATTTGGTTTCAGTATGAAAAGAACTTGTACCACGACAATTGCCGACTCGGGTGGGTGAAGTTCCACAACATGTGTATAGAGTTACCACCACATCGGAAATGACGAATGTTCTGTTACAGAATTTCTGTACTAATAAAAAAACAAATTTTTTGCCATTTATGTCCCTCTGCTGAGCAAAGGCCTCCCTCTTTCCTTCCACAATGCCCTATCCTTGGTCTTTACTTTCGCCCATCTCGACTAAAAAAATTAATAAAAAAACATTTTTGGTTAATAAAAATGTGTATTGGTATAAATGTATGCATATTTGTATGTGGTATTTTTTTTGTCATCAATATATAACGTGTAACAAAATATACACAAACTATTTCAAGGTGAATTCAGTCCGTGATACTGAACAACTTTCTTCTACTTTTCGAAATATGAAAAAATATTTTCGGCCCCCCATACAAATTGGCCGATCAGCTGATCCGAATTTGTATAAAAAACAAAAAAAATGGTTTGAATGTACCTACCCTTAACATAGTTTCACTATATTTTGTTAGACCCAGCATGTATACAGGGTCTAAATTGGGAAAAATGGGGAAAAAAAAAGGATCGTCAGTTAATGACTGTTAACTGTGTTGATAAGATACGTAGTGAATTTTGTAATTTCTAATTATTTTTTGATAGTGAAAACTCCGTTTTGGAAATTGTAAAACATGACCTCAAAAAGGTAAGATTGTATAAGATTTATTGCTATTTTTCAAAAAATATAATATCAAAAATATAAAGTTTGAAACATAACAATATATAAATTACAAAGTAAATTAAAATAATTCTCATTTATTTTACTTTTATTTTGCCGAATATTTCAAGAACCCATACATTGGTCTGTCGGCACAACATCGGTGTTTCTGTATAACAATATCCTTTTTTGATTTCAGATTGAAACCATTATCTTTGTATACAATTTTGAATGAATTAGAGAATGGTAATGATCCGGTCCCAGAGTGCATCATATTTGAGCCACAGAATATCGCAAATGGTGTTGTTACTGACGAAGATTGGAGAAGAGTATAATATTATCAGCATGTATACAACACTGTCCTTTTTGGAGCATGTTTCAGTCCATCATACTGAACTACTGTCTATAAAAAAGTAGAAAGTAGTTCAGTATCATGGACTTGCTCCAAAAATTTGACTGGTTTAAAAAAGTCACCCTGTATGAATGCGTAGTTTATGTATCTAGTAGTCTTTAGGTTTTCTTTCCTGTTTTGTAAACACTTGCACTCCAAAAGCATTTTCTGGTAGACAGCACTTAGCGTTAAGGCCGTACCTAAATTTTCCGGGGTAAAGTGCTGCCCCCATTTAAAATAAATCATTTCAAAAAAAACGGACATTATTTAAATTTTTTCTACTACCAAATCCTAGATAACCCTTCAAAGTATTTTATGAACTACTGTTTACAGTTTATAATGAGAACGTTAAGCTTTACTACGCACATTTGCCAAAAGTGGCCGTTTTTCGCAAATGTGCGTAGTAAAGCTAAACGCTCTTATTATAAACTGTAAACAGTAGCTCATAAAATACTTTGAAGGGTTATCTAGACATTGGTAGTAGCAAAATTTTAAATGATGTCTCCGTTTTCTTTGAAATGATTTATTTTAAATGGGGGCAGCACTGGACCCCGGAAAATTTAGGTACGGCCTTAAGGCCATACATGAATTTTCTCCGGGGTCCAGTGCTGCCCCTATTTGAAATAAATCCTTTTTAAAGGAACTAGGTACGCATTTTTGCCAAAAGTGGCCGTTTACGCATTTTTCCGAAATTAAGCGGGACCACTTCGAAACTACTCTTCTTCTTCTTTCGAACTAGGAGCTCCCATCTAGCTACTACTTACATCTAAACTAAAAATCTAGGCTTCAAAATATGAAGGTTGTCAACAGAGATATAATGGATTATTACGTTCTTTTGTGTCAGTTCTTTTATTTTTCGTTGTCATGGACTGAATCTACCGTAATAGCAGTTTTAGTATACACAGGTATACCACAGAATAAATAACACTAACGTACAGAAGTCTCACTCAGCAAAGAAATTAAAAGAAATATCTACTCAATGTGGCTAGCGATATAGTTTAATTTAGCTCACGTCAGAACACAGCTCCTTCGTATAGATACCTAGACATCCATTGCAAGCCAATTTCATTCTTATTACTCTGGACAAACGATTCGTATAACTGAATTTACCACCTGGAAGGGCCGCCTGGGCGCATAGTAATAATGTAGGTACATTTTCGATACCTAAACGGGGAGCGACACAGGCCTGGTTATACCTACCTACCTTATACACTTAGCAGAAGAATGAGAGGTTATTTAATCAAACGCCATGTAATTTTCTTAAACTTTATTTAAATCTTACAAACTTAGTAAAAAGCCGAGGAATGTAATGCACAGCCATTTTGAAAGATGTGTCATAATTCGAAAAAGCGTAAAATTCATTAATATTTTATACACTAGGTACCCGCGACTTCGTCCGCGTGAAATTCAGTTTTATTGTGCACATTGTTTCGCAAATTGAAACAGTTAGCTTAGGGTGTAATTTACAGCCCAAATTTTTTCTTGCGATTAGTTACTTTGCCGAAATTACTAGCGCTCTTTAATTAGTAATAATAGTCAGTAGGTTTTGATCCTTCTAGAGGCTGATTTTAATCACCATCCAAATTGGAGCAAATTCAGTCCATGATCTTTTTTCAATGAAACAAATGATTGAAAATGAATTAAAAATAATTGTAATACCGTACAAAATCCATTTGGCTGAGCGCTGATTTGTATGGGAAGGTATTTTTTTTTTTGTTTTTCGTTAATTGTTTTATGGAAACTGTTACCCGTATCATGGGCTGAACTTTCTCCAAAAATTTGGCTGATGATTAAAAACCCTGTACACACCATCAATCACAAGAAATCATGAAATGAGTTTATCGGGTCATGGATAGATTACGTAAGGCAGGTAAAACCATAGACTATTTTTTGCCTGTGTGAAAAGACAATCATAGCTATTGAATTAATTATTTGGTAAGGGCCAAATTAAACTACTTTTTGTACGGAGAACTATGAAATTATATTACTTTCACTTTTTTTTGGAAGTGTATACGTCAAAATAAATCAACAATAGCCATAGGAACCAGGTACCGGGTACCAGACAATCATAGCCGAGTGCAACAAATAATAGATAGCTGTCACAAGAGCAAAAGAGATAGCGATCAAAGTGACATGTGACGAGTCCCCGCACGAACATCGTAACAAGATTTTTTTTTTATTGTAACCCATTTTAATTTAAAAGTTATCCTGCCTTGGAGAGATGGTATCGTGCTACATTACTGATTGTTCGTGTAGTAGGAACAAATACACAGTTCCTACTAAACAAATACAACACTTTTAACAGGTTCGCAGTCCGATGAGACACATGTGCCTCATGGGTGACTTCACTGGTACGTCCATGAGGCATATGTGCCTCATGGCCAGTGTCATTTTTACTACGAGGACGTGTACAAAGAAGATCGCAACTTGCTTCGGGACTGTGAACCCGTTAAGGTCACACAAAAACATTTAATTTCTGGTCACATTTTTCATTTCATTCATGTGTATTTTGTAAATTTAGATCTATGAGTTAGACTAAAATATTTTGGTATACACAGCTAAACTAGGTTATGCTTAGGAAGAAACCTATGCAGTAAATTTAAATCAGATCAATCATAACATAACAGCAAGTTCAGTCCTTGATAGAGATTTCGATTAGATTCGAATTCAAAAAATGTAATCTTAAGACTAAACTTGGTTATTTTAAACTTATTTTTTAACACGACACAAAATAATAGAGATGTTGTTTGGGACCGTCCACATACAAGCTTATTTTTAATATAGTACACATATTTTAAGGGGTGATTCAGTCCGTCATTTTGAACAATTTTTTCCAATAAATGTATATCGAAATACGACAAACACGTGACTACTTCGATTTGTATGGAAAGTGATTTTTTTTTCATATTACGATATGTTCCATTCGAGGGAATGGCAGCAGGCTGCAACGGACTCCTACCAGTGGATAATGAAAAGGGGAGGCCTTTGCCCAGCAGTGGGACACAAACATAGGCTATTAAATTAAATTTTTAACAAAAAAAAACAACCGACTTCAATTTTTTTTAGGACTTTCTTTTTTCTCTCCAAAGTTCTTCATCATAATTTCACCAAATAAAAATGGGACCAACTTGGTAGTAAAGGCTTTCAAATAAAAAAAGAATCATCAGAATCGGTTTACAATTGGCGAAGATATCGCGTAACAAACATACATAAAAAAATAATAAAAAAAAAACATAGAGTCGAATTGATAACCTCCTCCTTTTTTGAAGTCGGTTAAAAATAAAAAACGATATATATATATATATTGGGAAGTTGTTTAAAATGATGGCAGTCCATCATTTTGATTCAGTAATCACCCCTTAAAATATGTGTACTAAATTATAAATTATTAAAAACCTCTGTTCCTCCCATATGTCACACTTTTCTCGATCCCTTTAACTCGTATTGTCTCACACATTTGTGACTTATATGTGTATGTTAAGGACGTGTATATGTCTATATCTGTGTGTCTGTCAATGGCATAGTAAACTCTTAAGCGGATAAACCAATTTTGTTTCTTTTAATTTTATTGTTTCATTTGAAAGGCGACTTGATCAAAATTGATAAAGTTTTTGAGCCGGTTTTTTTTATATTTAAGGCTTATCCAACTTAAGCCAATTCAAGCCAACATCCAAAAGTTTTTTTTTTCTTTTTTTATATTTTCAATTTTTTTTAAATAAACCTTATAGACTAACAACTAAGCTGATGGACCTGAACCGACCTTTTTTTATCTGTGCTATGTGCAGTCCCATGTTAAAAGTTCCGATTTTTTTCACTAACTAGGTCCACTAACTTAATTGTTAGGCTTTAAATGAGTACATAAGTGGGCGCAGTCTCCACGCCACAATTGTTCTCCTTGCTGGACATGAGTATGTACCCATCATTTCCCCACATGTTGGACCACGAGTTCTTCACGAGCCAGTACTTCTGTCCGTTAAGGATGCCGTACCCCACGGCCAAGACTGCGTGGTCCAGCTCATCTACTTTGTTTTTGCTGTGAAAGAGAAAAAAAACAGTAAGAAAAGTAAAATGAAGAAAGACGTCAGATGCCTTTAGGAAGATCGAAAAGTCTGACAGAAGTGTTATACTCAATACTCAATACTTTATTGCTCCTTAAATTACATGCAGATAACATATACATATACAGTGTTGTATGATCCCACACTCATTTAAGGACCCTGTTGGGCACTGCAAAGCAGAGAGGAGGAATCTCGTCATAGTTATTCATAATTTCAATTCTTATTTATTTACAATTACAATTTTATATATTAGATTTTTATTATGTGTTATTTACGATATAAGTGCGTTATGGTGGTTATAACACACGAAGCGGAATTTCAGCCCGAGCCGAAGGCGAGGGCGTAAGGAGCTGAGTGTTTAACCAATATACGCACCTATATCGTACGACGTTTTTCAACATACTTGCGAGGAAAAATACCTAATAAACTGATATTTTTGATTTTAAATAAAGAACCATAAAACTGTGATGCACATTGTTGCTTTCCCGCCGTTTTAATTTTTAAAATCAGCAGGGCGCGCGCCCTACTGGAGGGCGCCGCGCGACATTTCGAAATTTAAATTAAAAAAAAAACAATTTGCAGCATATAATATGTGATACAAAGATAAATATTGAAACAACGATGACGTTCGATGTCCGATTCATTCTTTTTTTTTGTCTAACCTTCACTTTATGTTATCTAAGTATCTCGCTCACACACAACTGTCAAACTTTCTTACTCTCTCATTCATACTGGATTTACCATTAATTCTGTCGCTTTCTTTAGGAATAGCAAATCGTGAGTTATAGAAATATAACTTCACTATTTTTGTTTCTAACACACGCGTGTTTTATGGGCTGCTTTATATAACTAAAACCGGTGAAATTAGATCCATTTTACGAGCAAGGATGTTGGAAAATATTGTTACGAAAATGGGGTTTGGTATTTGGAGAAAAACGCCAAACTTCGTATGAGGGTATTTATTCACTACGGAACCCTAGGTTGACACGTGAAGATGGTCTTCCAAACGTCCAAGGCCCAAGTCGCGTAGCAGCTGAAGTCCAGGTATCTCGCAAAAGTCGTCGCAGGTACTTCCACTTGTCGCACTAAGGTAGGTTTCCTTCGCTTCGAAGTGATCGCTTTGATAGCTCGTATCGAACTGGAGTGGCGCACCCACGGTTCGCTATTTATATGCACGGCAGAGTGACCCATCTCTTCCTGTAGATGTCGTAAGAGGCGACTAAATGACGAAGCACAAACATCTCGTGCTACAATTGCATTCCCAAAGAGGGTTGACGTCAGGCAGGCGGCCGGTCGTAAAACTATAGCCAAATCATCATCAGACACACGTCGTGGACAGGACCACCCATTTGTGGTCGATATTCCTCCTCATCGTACCTCTCGATTCGCCTCCTCCTTCATTGTGCGAACCGCTAAGGTGTGGAAATTCCCTCCCTGCGTCGATGTTTCCCCATACATATGATTTAGGGATTTTCAAGGCAAGAGTGAATAAACATTTTTTGAGTCTGCGTGATACACCTTAGACATCTTAGCTTCCCATCAGGCTAGATAGAGGTCAAACGCACTCAAATTTCTAATAATAAAAAAAAAACTGTTCCGTATATTTCTTCTCCACTTTGCAAGGTTTTTGGCATCCTTGGGTGACCATTGTCATGCACGTTATATTTGGAGAAGAAGCGGAAAAGCGCACCCCGGGCTTCGAAGCAGCACAGCTGAGGATGCAACCGGGAACGCGCTTAGACGAAGAAGAAGGCAGAGAGGCCCACATTAATCTCGAATATTCTCCATAGTCGAATATTCACCTAGTTTCTTCATTTTGTCCTGTTATGTTTCCTTTGTGTAAGTTGTATGTATTTAAGTATTATGTGTATGTATGTTTATTATAATTATTGTATATAAGTATGTTTATTATATTGACCACCCCGCACTACCTAAACTCTCATCATATTTTTTCTATTTAAACGAGGTTGCCTCGAAGAAATTGCTTAGCAATAAGTCCGCCTTTTGCGCATTTCCTAGATTTTAAGATAATTATGTCCTGTTTTTTACTTTTGTGCAATAAAGGGTATTGTATTGTATAGTCGACAAATGTGTTTCGAAGCATCGAGGCGCCAGGTATGTACGTATATGAGAGAGTGTAACGGAGTCAAACTACTCTAGACTTTATGCCACAAGACATATGGCCCAATAGGGATGATGACTGGGTCAGAAAAGTATTATTCTAATTAGTCCGTTAGTTATATCCAAAAATAATGTACCCATATTTTTCGGTTTATCGAAAATGTAAAAATTCACAAAGATACAAGAGTGTCTTAGCTCCATCGTGGGGGTTGTGACGTCACCGTTGTGTAAGAATCGTACGAAAGCGTGACGTCGTGCGAAATTTAAATGCGCTGTATCTTCATTTATTTTTTCTCAAAGAAAAAAAATATGTGTACAATATTTTTGAATAATCTAAAAGATGGGCCAATAATAATTTTTCAGGCCTATTCAGCTTGTACCATCCTATCGTATTTCACTTAAATCAAAATCAAATATTTATACAGTAATTAGGCCTTTGCAGGCACTTTTACACGTCAATAATTACATGTGTGTATTAGAACTACTATTAGTACACAATTAGTGTACATTAAGTGTAATGTTTATTTATATTAAAATTATTTTTTTACTAGCTGACCCGGCGAAATTTGTTTCGCCCGTTCCCGTTCCTATTCCCATATTTTCTCACCGTTTAAACCTTCCCTGGACTACGACAAACATTTCAAGACCAAAATTAGCCAAATCGGTTCAGCCGTTCTCGAGTTTTAAGCAGACTAACGAACAGCAATTCATTGTTATTTATATAGATAAGCACAAAATTTTAATATTTCCGAGATATCTATTGTATTATCAACTAGCTGACCCGGCGAACTTCGTTTCGCCCTTTCCCGTTCCCTTTTCCATAATTTCTCACCGTTTAAACCTTCCCTGGACTTTCATGAATATTTCAAGACCAAAATTATCCAAATCGGTTCAGCCGTTCTCGAGTTTTAAGCAGACTAACGAACAGCAATTCATTTTTATTTATATAGATGTTCAAAAGCTACCGATACTGGCGTTTCGCAACGACCACTGCTGAGAAGATTGTTGCTAGAACAATGTTCGCGAGCTGTTTTAGCTCGTCAGCATTGTTCGAGAAGATTCTATCTCGTTCGCGACACTATTAACACAACAAGAGAAAAAGACTATTTACCATTTGGGATCGTAGTAAACACCATTGGAGTAGAAGCTGAATGTCTTCTGCGAGGCGTCGATGGCTACAGATATGGGGCCGTGCTTGAAGATCGCCAGCTGAAAAAAGGTTAGTTTACAGTACTTTTTAGTATGACTGTCTCACGGTCGGCTCGTGTAAAAAATAACTAGATTTGTGTGGTTGACATTGACAGCTAACTGACAGTGACAGACGTTAAAAAGATAGTTGAAATGTTGCCATTCCAAGAAATCTTACCAGTCTGTTTTTTTTTAACGCGACTAAACTGAATTAGATAAAAGGACCGCAATGTGTCTTTATTTCGGTGGAGGGTTGAAATCTTGCGATTGTCAAATCTTGTCAAATCATCGTACCTCTCGATTCGCCTCCTCCTTAATTGTGCGAACCGCTAAGGTGTGGAATTCCCTCCTTGCGCCGATGTTTCCCCATACATATGATTTAGGGATTTTCAACGCAAGAGTAAGTCTGCGTGTTACACCTTAGACGTCATCTCAGCTTCCCATCAGGCTAGATCGAGTTCAAACGCACTCAAATCTCTAATAAAAAAATCTTCAATCTTACCCTGAGAGCGGTCTCGTTGGATGTGACGTTGACCCATCCTTTCATGCTGGTGACCAGCGTCACGTTATCGATGTGGCAGTACCCGTCCTGTCGATAAATAGGTCGTTAGTATGTAATAACAAACTTATCATCATGCTCCCGTATTCCCGGTTGCATCCTCAGCGGTAACGCTTCACAGCCCGGGGTCCGCTCCCCCCCTAGGGGATTCGACGAGGTTACTGGTTTTACACAGAGCGACTGCCGTCTGACCTCCGCAACCCAAAGGGTAGACCAAAACCATCCTAGGATAGGTTTAAACAACCGCTGGATGGAGTTCGGGACCCACAGCTTTACTTACGTGCCTTCCGAAGCACGGAATCATCTTTCTCTTCGGATAATCAGGTAATTTAAGCTTGCAAATATCCTAACCAGACTGGAAACAACTTTCCACAGAGTACGCTTCCCAGTGGGATTTGAACCCACGACCTCCGGATCACAAGGCAAACGTCTTGACCACTGGACCACAAAGGCAGTCTGAGTCAATGTAATAACAAAATATCCGTTCATAAAACTAAAACCAGACTACGGGCAAATTCTTACTTAAAAGTATGAATTATCCAATTTAGCAAGCTGCTAAGCCATTTACGGCCAATAATGTATACAACGTGGAAGGGACATACCCGTAATAAATCGAACCACGGGCTATACTAGATCACTATGCATGTGACTGCTATTGTCTTGGGAAAACCTGTTAAGATAGTGTAAGTAATTATAATAAATAAACAAATAAACTATATGGTATAATGAAATTAAATTAAACAGTCAAAAAACAAAAAAAAATATTCGACATTCCCATACAAACCGCCCGTGCGGCTGCACACTTTTTTATGGAAATGCCGATTTTTTTTTTCTTCGGCTGTAATTTAATTTCATTATACTATAATGATCTAGTATAGACCGTGATTCGATTTATTAGAAGTATGTCCCTTCCACGTTGTATATTTTTGCTGATAAGACTTTTCATTTAAGGGCGTTCTTGATTACAGCCTTAGCTGTGCTGCTGCCGTCCTGGGTCACGGCATCTTCTTCAGAAAGAGACAGAAAGTAGGAAAGTATGGAAACATTCAGGCGAAATGGCCGCCTCAACCGTTGACCTTCCACTGAAATATATTTGTGCGAAAAGTTTTACAACCGGCTGCCGGCCATACCTGTCCGAGGTACCCGCCGTAGTCCTCCTCGGTGGGTAGCCCGTGCTTCATGATCCACTGGTACGCGCGGAAGTCTTCGCCGCCGTCACAACCGTTGTTGCCGTAACTGGACGAAAATGAAGATGCCGTAGAAATATCAAGGGAATTTTGATATAAAAACACATGTTTAAACTAGTTTCAGCTTTCCAGCAAAGCTTAATGGCTTCCACTCTTCGATCATATATTCTTAAGATGCACAGATGCCGCCTAAAAAAATGGCACCGGAAAAACAAGGCATAAAACCTACGAATAATCCTTAGAAGCGTAACTAATCTCGAAAAATCATTCCACGCGATATGTACCGCGGCGGGCGGGGCTTAAAATATGAACCGCGCGGCGCGACAGTTCGCTGTGACACTCGAGTCGTGCGGTTGCGTCGCAAAAAGTTTCATTTGAGAATATTGCTGTGTTTTTGCGATAATTGATTCATTAAAAATGCCGTCATGTGCCGAGACATGAAAAACACAGGACTCACCTTTCATAAACATTTTAATAATCCATACTTGACATCTGTAGAAAGTGTTATGCAAAATGTACCTAAGCCACGCAATGTACCTCTCCGCTCGTGACCGCCCCCACCCGACGACGAAGCGTGACTTTGTCGCGACCAATCGCATGCTTATTTGTCTATGTGTGTGTTTGAGTGTTTCGTTGTTATTACTGTTAGTTTGTTTTCGTTAATGGAATCAAAATCAAAGCGTTGAATGTAAGAATGTTACATTTCTAGAGAATTTATTATTCGTAGCATAAAACAGTATTATGCCTTGTTTCGCTCTCATTCGCTCGGTGGGCGCGCGCGTGACGTTACGTCAAAGGTGCCAAAGTACGTGGTGAAAATACGGATTTATTTCCACGCTTTAAGGAAGTAACTGAGATTACTTAAGGTTTAAATTAGATTAAACTGTATGACACTTTAGAACTTTTTTCGCAATACTTGAAATGGTATACATCTACCTATGTATGTATTGACACGGGGACAATATTTTGTTTGATTTTGCAAGGAACTGTGCATCTTTAGAATATACATATGATCGAAGCTTCCACTAAGTTAAGCGGGCGCACGCGACGTGTTTAGTCTAACTCTATCACACTCTACGTGCGAGAGAGATAGCTGATACCGTCGCTGGTCACGTGTCTCTGTCGCACGTAGGGTTTGTGACAGAGACGGACTGAATCCTCGCGGGTCTCCGCTTAAGGGTTGGATCTCATCTATCAGCACGGAACAGCACTTTCCTATGCTGCTATCTTTTTCTGTCGCTCAGAAGCGTGACGCAAATGACGCTTCTGACAACCAGGACAATTTGTAAAAGACCATTTTCCAAAATACCCTGGCTGGGGATCGAGCCCAGAACCTCTAGAATGGCGAACTGGCATGTTAACCACTACGGTACCGAGGTCGACAGACGTACCCCCAAGAACAGTCAACCAAGGCTTGCTGACTGAGCCTGACTAGATGTCCGCCGTTGTGCAAGAACAGGGCTCCCTCCACGGCACCGACAGTGCCGAAGGACCAGCACGAACCGCACACTGATTGATCTGAAAAAAAATAATTAAAAAAGTAATTATTGACAAAAATAAAAATAAAGTATAATTAAATAAAAATGGTGAAAAAATACCACGTAATACTCACTTGTAATAGTGGGTAGTAGAAATATCATTTTTTTTATGCTAATGTAAATCAGATGACAATACAATATTATTATAAGGGTAGTATTTAAACGCAAATCAAAATTACTGATTGCACAGCAAAATACTCAACTGAAAATATTACTAAACAAACTGCAATTTATATTTTCGGCGTAGTAAAATGGATAGAACTTTCCTAGCGTACGTAAATACATAGGTACATAGTATCTCAATGTACCTAGCGTATGTTGGTCGCAGTTCTAACATAACCTAACCTAAAGGTGTGCCCTAACCTAGTAAACTTGATGTGCAGTTAGTATTTATGATGTGATTGTTGATTTATTTGATATAAAAAAGTATATAAATGATGAGATTAAATTGATGGGTAGTTATTTATTTGATGTACAATTAATAATATCCCTTATTATAATATAACAAGAAGATGTTAAACTTGTAAAAAACGACATCTGTTCGTTGCTCGTGACACTATTAATAACAATCAATAAGCACTCTTCACTACAGAGCACCTAAACACTCTGCCATTATAATAAATGCTTGCAGAGCCCAACAGGGTCCTTAAATGAGTGTGGGATCATACAACACTGTATATATATATATATATATGTTATCTGCATGTAATATAAAGTATTGAGTATTGAAAAGTATTGAGTATTGAGTAAATCATTGACAGTTCCACTACGTGCGAACAGATGGCGCTTTCCCTCTGACTATAAAAAACAGTTGTTTGCTTTGTTAAAGCCTCTTTTCATAATTTGCCTCTCTCCTGTACGCGTGTTTCCAAATGCTTCTTTGACTCAACACTTGTACAGCGTTGGGCTAAAGAAGCTTTCGGACAGACAAATTGCGCGGAGTGTTTCCGAATGCTTCTTCGAGTCAACACTTGTATAGCGTTGAGCTAAAGAGCTTTCAGGAAAAACAAATTGTACATACGCCTTAGGCCTTACAATAAAATATTGTATGAAAAAATTATACTTTGTTTACCTTTAACGGGTGTGACAGCGCCGAACAGCCTCCAATCGTATTCGTAGGGCAGCTTTATGCTCATCTCCTCCACCATGGCTGGGGTGTATGGGAACGGTAGACCTATAACAATAACATTAATTTATTTGCTTAAAAAAGAAAATTAAATACACAGTAATAAGTATTTTATAGACAGCGACGAGACCTTAAAAAAAATATTTTGGGTATACAAATAGGCAAAATACGTAGGTACCGCAATCGCAACGTAGGATCTTCTAACTGCCGTAATTTATTGACCGCCGGGTCGATGACACTGTGCAAGCAGGACAGCAATATCATCATCATCAAGTCTTATTTAGTCTCCACTGCAGGAGCACGACCCTCTCTGTTCAATTCAATTCAAATTCAATTCAAATTCAATTCAAATTCAATTCAAATTCAATTCAAATTCAATTCAAATTCAATTCAAATTTAATTCAAATTCAATACAAATTCAATTCAAATTCAATACAAATTCAATTCAAATTCAATTCAAATTCAATTCAAATTCAATTCAAATTCAATTCAAATTCAATTCAAATTCAAATTAAATTCAAATTCAATTCAAATTCAATTCATTTCAAATTCAATTCAATTTCAATTTCAAATTCAATTCAAATTCAATTCAAATTCAATTCAAATTCAATTCAAATTCAATTCAAATTCAATTCAAATTCAATTCAATTCAAATTCAATTCAATTCAAATTCAATTCAAATTCAATTCAAATTCAATTCAAATTCAATTCAAATTCAATTCAAATTCAATTCAAACATATCTTTATTATTATAGGATATTTAATATATCTCTTAATAATAGTCACTTTGTTTTGTTTTGCACAAATGTTGACGTCAAATCGTTACTTACAGCTAAGCTTACGCCGCTTCCTAGGCGCAAGTGCAGAAGAAGCGGCAACAAACTGCACTGCACGTTTTCTCCAAAGACGTCAACTAACAAACTAAAAACTTAAAATTAGTTATATGGATGGACTGAGATTACATTGTTTGTTATTCTTCTTCTTCTTATTTAAGAGCTTAGTGGCTCTTGTCGGTGGAGTATGCGCCAAACTTCTCGGTTCTCTGCCTTACTTTTTAGTGCTTGATACGACATGACCCCTGATTTTTCTTTCAGTTGGTCTACATAGCTCTTGTAGTATATTTGTATATTGTTTGTTATATTATGTCATAATTAAATTGTACTACTAGACCCATGTATTAGCCAGAGCAGCCTGAGGATTTGGCCTACACTCTCCACGCTGGCCAGACGGGTTGGAGAGGTCTCACTGATGTTTATAAGCTTTGTTCAGCTTGAGTTTCCTAAGTCGCCTTCTACGACATCCACGGGAAGACTTGGAGTGGTCCTATTCTACTCTGCCGGCTATCGCTTGGTGGCCGAGAGGTTAACAGTACAAAATAATTTATTTTTGACCCAGGCCAGGGGTCCTAGCTTACCCAGGGGGCTAGGTCCGTTGTGTCTGCGTCCTCTGAGCGCGGCCATCTCATCATCAGTCCTGTCGGCGAGGTGATTCACCGCCAGAGTGAAGCCGAGACGGGCACGGTTCGTTGAATGAATATACCTAAAAACATATTAATTTTAAAAGTTCAGGTATGAAGATCCTCACGCCTTTTCTTTGAAAAGAAGTTACGTTACCTTCAATATTATATACATATATATATATATATATATATATATATATATATGTATATATATATATATATATATGTCTGGGTCGCACCTGGATGAGACCAGCACAGGACCGAGATGGGTGGCGTCGACGAATACATAACACAAGTTTAAAACTTACTTTGGGGCTAGTTTAGTCAGTGTAATTTGTCCTTATATATTTATTTATTAATATTATCAAGTAGTAAAGGCTACTTGAGGTACATTTTTAGGGTTCCGTACCCGAAGGGTGCAAACGGGACCCTATTACTGAGACTCCGCTGTCTGTCCGTCTGTCCGCCTGTCACAGGGCTCTATCTCTAATACCGTAATAGCTAGACATTTGAAATTTTCACCGATTATGTATGACTGTGGCCGCTATAACAACAAATACTAAAAATAAAAAAAAGTTGAAAATTAAAGGGGGTCGTCATACAAAAAATGTGATTTTCAGCGTTTTTAACTAGATTTTTATAATGGTATTAACTGGATACTAGAAATTTTCACCGATTATCTATTACTATGACCACTATAACAAAAAATTTCTAGTATTTGTTGTTATAGTAGCCATAGTTATACATAATCTGTAAAAATTTCAAGTATCTAGTTGATGCTATTATAAAGATCTAGTTAAAAACGCTGAAAAAAACACGTTTTTTGTATGAAGACCTCCTTTAATTTTCAACTTTTTTTTATTTTTAGTATTTGTTGTTATAGTGGCCACAGTAATACATAATCAATGAAAATTTCAGGTGTCTAGCTATTACGGTTCAAGAGATAGAGCCCTATGACAGACGGACAGACAGCGGAGTCTCAGTAATAGGGTCCCGTTTGCACCCTTCGGGTACGGAACCCTAAAGATATATTAAACTGTAGCGGGAACGAAGTGGTATGCTCGCCCGCCACGTTGGGATGATCTTCAAACCTATCCTAGGATGGTTCTGGTCTACCCTTTGGGTTGCGGAGGTCAGACCTCAGTCGCTCTGTGTAAAACCAGTAACCTCGTCTTTACCGCTTTACCGCTGAGGATGCAACCGGGAATACGGGAGGATGATGATAAGTCAAAGCTTTTTTCAACACTTTATAGTTGGGACTCATAACCAAAGGACTTACCTAAGGTTCTGCCTGAATACATTCAGTCTCTTCTCGTGTTCCATCTCACTCTCGTACTCTTTGGTGTGCTTGTTCTTGAATCTGAAGCAATGAAATGTATGTTAACCCTTGCCCAAATTATTTATCCACGGAAAACTTTAATCTGGCTCTTAAGGTGAATACCAAGCAAAAGTGGCGCCCTCATTTGCAATAAATTTTTAAGGCCGTACCTGAATTTTCCGGGGTCCAGTGCTGCCCCCATTTAAAATAAATCATTTCAAAGAGACCGGAGACATCATTTAAAATTTTGCTACTACCAAGTCCTAGATAACCCTTCAAAGTATTTTATGAACTACTGTTTACAGTTTAAAGTGAGCACGTTAAGCTTTACTACGCACATTTGCGAAAAACGATCACTTTTGGCTTTACGGCCTTAACTTGTAAATGTGGTGGAAATTTCCATATTTCTAAATGTTAGGCACTAGAAAGCCCTTTAAATTATTTAATGAACCACCGTTGAAAGTATTTACATTAGTCCGTCTAGCTTTAAAACTTGCCTCCGCCAAAAGTGGCCACGGCAAGTTTTAAAGCTAGACGGATCACCAATAATAATTTCAACGGCAGTTCATAAAATAATTAAAAGGGCTATCTAGTGCCTAACATTTAGAAATATGGAAATTTTCACCATATTTACAAGTTAAGGCCGTACCTAAATTTTCCGGGGTCCAGTGCTGCCCCCATTTAAAATAAATCATTTCAAAGAAAACGGAGACATTATTTAAAATTTTGCTATTACCAAATCCTAGATAACCTTTTAAAGTATTTTATGAACTACTGTTTACATTTTATAATAAGAACGTTAAGCTTTACTACGCACATTTGCTAAAAGTGGCCGTTTTTCGCAAATGTGCGTAGTAAAGCTTAACGATCTCACTTTAAACTGTAAACAGTAGTTCATAAAATACTTTAATGGGTTATCTAGGACTTGGTAGTTCCAAAATTTTAAATAATGTCTCCGTTTTCTTTGAAATGATTTATTTTAAATGGGGGCAGCACTGGACCCCGGAAAATTTAGGTAGGGCCTTAACAATTTATTTCAAATGAGGGCGCTACTACTGCTTGGTGTTCACCTTAAGACAAACCTTTGTGGATTTTGGGTTCACATAAAAAGTTGGACTTACTGTTATTTTCTGGAAATAAATAAATTTACAAAAAGTACAAGAATATTTTTTAACAAAAAAAACAACCGACTTCATTTTGTTTGAGGACTTTCTTCCATATCTGTAAAGTTCGTTATCATATATTCACCAAATTAATATGGGACCAAGTGTTTTCAAGTAGACATGGGTAACTGCGGATTCGAATATTTAAATGAGCCGATTCATCAACAGGATATACATCAGATACAGGACGATACCCGTACTGAATCCCGGTAATCGTTATCGGCTCCCGCGAGTTATTGAGTGCGCAGCCATCTTGGTCCCGCCGCGTTTCGGCTCCACCGCGTCTCGGGAGGAATCGGGAGTCGGGAGTCAATATTATTCTGTATTGAAACCGGTACCAGAAAGGACGTCTGTATTCTGTAGATTCAATAGCGAAACTTAACGGACCTCGGAGCTGGAGCCGATAAGGGAGTAGGAATCATTAAGATGAGTCGGTACCGGATGCGGAGTAAGATTCAGTGAGCCGAAACACTCCTCGGAGTCGAGATTACCCATGTCTATTTTCAAGCCTTCCCCTCCCCTCCCAAAAACCAAAATATTGAAACTACCACTGTATTTAGTAGACAATAAAGCATATAATACCTGTCAAACTCATCATGGATATGCGACTCATCAACTGGGTGAACAAACTCTTTCATGGGGTTGAATGTAGCGTAGTGACGGGCCCCGGGGCCGGGGAACGACGTGCACTGCATGCCTGGAGGAGAGACATTATTAAAATAAACATAAATACGTTTCAGACCAACCGGCTTGCACCGGTACGGGCCGGCCGGCATTAAAGAAAATTGAAACTTTGTGTCTCATTCACATTTCGCGGCAACTGCGTACCGCTAACGTTCGTACACAAACGGACGGATAAGCGTGGGTTACTGTATTATATGCTAAGATGGATGATATTTAAGACTAAATAATGGGAACAGGATACGGTGGAGAAATTCGACGTGCGGGGTTGGGCCAAGGGAGGTATAGGTAACAGAGAACAGGCAGTATCGTCTTAGTTGCAACGATTCCCGAGAAACAAATAAAAATACTGAAAAACAAATGATAAGACAGTGAGAAATCATGAGATATGAATAAGAAAAATAAGAAACAGATAAGAATCATATGAAAAGCAGATGAGAATTATGAAAAACAGATGAGAAACAGGTGAGAAACAGGTGAGAAACAAACGAGAACAGGTTAAAAAAAACGTGAAAACTACTTACTGGCGTCAATCTTGAAGACAGCCGGATCTATGTCGTCGACATCATATTGGTCGTAGCTGATGTAGTAATGGTCGTAGTGCGAGCCCAGCAAAGAGTTGAAACCCTTCATTTCATACCTATAAAAATAAAAAGGAAATTTAATCCCTTGAGATGATAATCTTACATCCGCCACCGTCGTACTTTACATATTAACATGAACGAAAAAAAAAACTGTGACCACCTTCATACTTTTAAGCGTAATTCGATTTTCAGTTTAAACATTGTAGCTAGATGGAGCTACTAGTTCGAAAGAAGGTAGTTTCGCAGTGGTGCCGCTTCATTTTGGAAAGATGGCGGTATAAGCGTTAATTTTCTACAAACAAACAAGCGCCATCTCTGATTTTCCGTGGATACCGTCGAATCAGCCTAAGTATCCAGCATCCTATGTATGGCCATCGGGCGTGATAGTATTGACATCTAGAAATAATACAGAATTTCTAGATGTCAATACTATCACGCCTTCTGCCTTCTGGCAGAGTACGTTTTCTGTATGGGGTTATCAATCCTCTAGGTGTCCGTCCATGGTACCATGGACCCACAAAAAAACAAGAAGACTACAACATAAGCACAGGTATGGCACTTCATAGAAGCGGAGTATCATTTATGCCTACACTACTACAGACAAAACTATACATCCGTGCACACGTCGATGTGTGTTCGCCCGCTCTCGCCCCGCGTCAAGGCGAGGACGAGGGAGAGGTGCGGGGAAGGGGAACGGGGACGCATAATAAAATAAAAATGTTTTTATTATGTTAACAGAGTTGATCATACTATAGGTGTTGAAGTCTCCTTTTAGGCAATCAAAGATGCCTGTGCCAGGAGGCTTCGCTCTTCTTTATCTACTTTTACTTAAGATCTGTATGAAGTACTCTTATTAATTTCTATGACATAAGCCAAAGGCATTAAAAAGATGGCAGAGAGATGAGAGGAATGGAGGCATCTCCACTTAACTCTCCTGACAAGAGCAAGCTGTTAAGTAAGACTTAAGAAGAAGAAGCCAAAGGCTACAATACTTACCTGACGGGTACAGGGATGGAGTCTCCCATCAGAGTCTTCTTGTATTTCACCCACATGGTGTACTTGTTAACCTTATCTCCTATTGTCTTCACCATTCTCCACTTCCATGTTTCCGAATCTGACACCACTTCCGAACCTGAGGACAGTTACTGAAACTTAAGAAGGCCCTTGCCCTACACCAGGAGACGACAAATAGCGGACCGCGGTCCGAATCCGGACCGTGAGAACTTGCGCTTTTTTTATATGGAATTCATTAAGAATAAGGGTCGGATCTCATCTATCAGCACGGAACAGCACTTTCCTACGCTGCTATCCTGTTCTGTCACTCAGAACAGTAATTTGCTAGAGCGAGAGAGGGCGACGGAACGCTGCACCACGGCCGGTGCTGAAGCGTTCCGTCGCTCTCTCTACCCCTTTAGGATAGGTTTTTTTTAAGAACTTACAATACTTTGTATGATTGCCTTGCATGTTCGTTTGCCTGGCGGAAGTCAGTGACGTGCCGAATTTAATTCTTTTTTCCAGGGTGGGTTGCCGTGTGATTCCCGGCAGAGTAAACAGAAACACTGCAAGTCTTCCCGTGGATGTCGTAGAAGGCGACTTAGGAAACTCAAGCTGAACAAAGCTTATAAACATCAGTGAGACCTCTCCAACCCGTCTGGCCAGCGTGGAGAGTGTAGGCCAAATCCTCAGGCTGCTCTGGCTAATACATGGGTCTAGTAGTACAATTTAATTATGACATAATATAACAAACAATATACAAATATACTACAAGAGCTATGTAGACCAACTGAAAGAAAAATCAGGGGTCATGTCGTATCAAGCACTAAAAAGTAAGGCAGAGAACCGAGAAGTTTGGCGCATACTCCACCGACAAGAGCCACTAAGCTCTTAAATAAGAAGAAGAAGAATAACAAACAATGTAATCTCAGTCCATCCATATAACTAATTTTAAGTTTTTAGTTTGTTAGTTGACGTCTTTGGAGAAAACGTGCAGTGCAGTTTGTTGCCGCTTCTTCTGCACTTGCGCCTAGGAAGCACAAGCTAAACATAGCTCATAAACATCAATGAGACCTCTCCAACCCGTCTGGCCAGTGTAGGGAGTGTAGGCCAAATCCTCTGACTGCTCTGGCTAATACATGGCTCTGGTAGTACAGAGAGGGTCGTGCTCCTGCAGTGGAGACTAAAAAAAAGACCTGATGATGAATGAAGTAATGTACTCACCGACTAAGCTAAAGTCCGTCATATCAGGCAGCACAGTCTGCACAGAGATCTCTCCACCCTCGCTCCCGTTAACTTGAAGACATGTCTGTTGGTTCAGTACTTTTTCCGTCGTTACAGGCGCGATCTGAGAAGTCAGGACGTCATGCAAGTCAAATTCTTAATCCTTAGTCCACTTAGGTTTGAAACTACGTGAAGCGGACGCCCGTCATAGCCCACTTACACGATTCTGCTCCCACCCAACAAATAAAATATTATTGAAATATGGGCTTCAGGTAGTGCTCTTTAGATATATTTTACTATGGCAACATAAATCAGCAGACGGCTCACTGTTAGCGAGGTTACCGCCATCAGACTGCTCGGTGGTTGACGCCTTGCTGGCCGCGCGTTGGAAACAAGTGGTCTACGCGCTGTCCGCACGCTGACTGCTAACAGTCGCCGCGGCGACTAGATGAGCCTCACTTCCCTTTATTAGCTGTCGGAACGAAGACCACTGGGCGCCTGATAGCTGTCGGTGTGTGGCGCGCTGGGCGCCTGCTAGCTGTCGGTGCGTGGACCACGAGCAGTCGTATTAGTTTAGGGCAGTGTTGGGTGGGAGCGGTCTTGGAGTCGTGTAAGTGTGCTATGACCTTAAGTCCGTCTTTGTCACAAACCTCTATGTACGATACAGATAGCTGAAACCGTCCGTCTCTGTTGCACGTAGAGTTTGTGACAGAGACGGACTGACGCTAAACGCAGTGTCAAGCCTTACAATTGATTCTCTTCTTCATCTTAGCGCGTTCCCGGTTGCATACTCAGCTGTGCTGCTTCGAAGCCCGGGGTGCGCTTTCTTGGTTTTTCTTCTCCAAATATAACATGCATGTCAATGGTCACTCACTTAAGGATTCCAAAGACCTTGCGAAGTGAAGAAAGGTTGGAGGAAAATGAAGTTTTCCATAATTCCACCAGATTTGACTTGATAGTTATCATAAACTAGCTGTGCCCGCGACTTCGTTCGCGTGGTTGTCGGAACGTAATGTTATATAGCCTAAAGCCTTCCTCTATAAATGGACTACCCAACAAAAAAAGAATTTTTCAAATCGGAGCATTAGTTCCCGAGATTAGCGCGTACAAACAAACAAACAAACAAACAAACAAACAAACAAACAAACAAACAAACAAACAAACAAACAAACAAACAAACAAACAAACAAACAAACAAACAAACAAACAAACAAACTCTTCCGCTTTATAATATTAGTATAGATAAATAAATATATACGGACAAATCACACAGATTGGGCTAGCCCCAAAGTAAGTTCAAGACTTGTGTTATGGGATACTAACGCAACGATACTATATTTTATAACAAATACATATATAGATAAACATCCAAGACCCAGGTCAATCTGTGAAAGATCTTTTTCCATCTTGACCTGACCGGGGATCGTACCCGGGACCTCCGGTGTGGCAGCCTGGCATGATGACTACTAGGCCACAGAGGTCGTCAAAATAATTAAAACCAAAGATATCCGCCGACAAATGCATACCAAAATGTATGCCTGTTTTTTTTTTCTTTCAAACTTACAGAAATATAGTTTACCTTGATATTAGTGCCGTATTTGGGGAACACGCTGGGCGTCAGCTGGTAGGTCTTCACCATGGTCCCGTAGTAGTCGATACGGGACTTTCCATTTTTGCTGTCGTACCTGAAAATGGATAAAAAACTCTTTTCATCTCATCTATTCGAAAAACGATGATTTTATCCCAAATATTTGGAGCTAAAGTCACTGGTAATTCTCTAGACACTAAAAAGTTAAAAGTAAATTCCCTAGGCGTTAAAACACATTTGAAAACCGAACACGAATGTAGAATCAAAAAAAAATATTGGCAGTCAGCTAAAAAAAAAACAAAAATTTAATTTTAAAATTATAAAATATAGGCAAGGGCGTCGTAATTTTTTAAAATTGGAATACAACTCGTTTTACGTGGATGACTGTAGGTCAAAATGTTTTGGTTCTCTTGCTTTAAAATAATAATTTATTGAAAACCAATAAAAACGCGCAATTTTTGTCTTTAAATTAAATAGTAATTTAATTAAGTAACTATTAGGTTATTTTTACAACTATTTTAAATGTGACTAATTTCTTGATGAGGCCGATAGTAAATAAATATGAAGTTTACGTATAATATACATATTTAAATATATAAAGAATTAACACACAAGGAAAAAGTAATGAAACGATTCTAATGACTGGAAAATAATAAGATACGGTGGTCCTAGAAAAATATTTTCATAGTAGTTCTTTCGTGAAAACGCCACTAAATAAAGGTTAGTTACTGACTGTTAAACTCTGATTAGGTATATGTAGGTATTCTACTTTCGTTATAGGTATATATTTGCTTTTTCTCATAGATGGAGATGAAAAGAAGAATGTGCTACACGGTGTACGGTAACAGTTTTATCTCGGGCGATATACTTGAATCCCTCGCTTCACTCAGGATTCCACTTCAGGCATCCTTCGTTTCGCTCTGGATTCAAAGTAGCGCCCTCGCGTTAAAACTATTACCTTTACGCATTGTAGCACAATCTATTATAATTAGTCAATCTATCTTTTCAGCACCTCGATTTAAAACGTCTACAATATGTCTACAGAATCAAGTCATGATTTATACAGGCTGACTTTTAAACCACCAGCCAAATTTTTGGAGCAAGTTCAGTCCATGATACTGAACTAATTTCTATAAAAAAAAGTTATTAAAAATCGATCAGAAAATTTTTCGTCTTCCCATCCGTTTGACTGAGCGCTGATTTGTATGAAAAGGCGAATTTTTATTTTAGTTTTTCGTTAATTGTTTTTATGGAAAGTAGTTCAGTATCATGGACTGAAATTGCTCCAAAAATTTGGCTGGTGGTTTAAAAGTCAGCCTGTATAACGGGACTTAGCAGCAGTCAGTCTGCGACCACGAAAGATGTAGCTCTTATTCGAACCGACAAAACAATAAATAAACGGGCAAGTACGAGTCGGACTCGTACATGAAGGGTTCCGTACCACCGTACAATGTTTTAAAACGCTGAAGAAACACGTTTTTTGTATGACGAACCCCTTTAATTATTACCTTTATCTATTTTTTAGTATTTACTGTTATAGCAGCCATAGTAATAATACATAATATGAGAAAATTTCAAGTATCTGATTAATGCCATTATAAAGATAAAAACGCTGAAAAGACACGTTTTTTATATGACGAACCCCCTTTAATTTTTTTTTAATTTTTTGTGTTTGCTGTTATAGCGGCCACAGTAATACATAATCGGTAAAAATTTCAAGTGTATAGCTATTACGGTTCAAGAGATAGAGCCCTGTGACAGTCGGACAGACAGACGGACAGACAGATGGACAGATGGACAGACGGACAGAAGGACAGACGGACAGACAGCGGAGTCTCAGTAATAGCAGGCCTGTGTAACTCCCCGTTTAGGTATCAAAAATGTACCTACATTATTACTATGCGCGCAGGCGGCCCCTCCGGGTGGTAAATTCAGTTACACGAATCGTTTGTCCAGAGTAATAAGAATGAAATTGGCTTGCAATGGATGTCTAGGTATCTATGCGAAAAGGTGCTGAGTTCTCACGTGAGCTAAATTAAGCCATATCGCTAGCCACATTGAGTAGATATTTCTTTGAATTTCTTTGCTGAGTGAGACTTCTGTACGTTAGTATTATTTATTCTGTGGTAATAGGGTCCCGTTTGCACCCTTTGGGTACGGAACCCTAAAAAAGTTCGTGCTAAGTCCCGTTATATACAAAGTGAAAGGGACATACCCGTAATAAATCTACCACGGGCTATAATAGATGACTAAGATATAATAAAATTAAAATAACAGTCATAAAGCAAAAAAAAATTCGACATTCCCATACAAACCGCCCGGGCGGCCACACACTTTTGTATGGAAATTATGAAAATTATTTTTGATTTTTGGCTGTTATTTTAATTTTATTATAGTATTATGGTCTAGTATACACTGTGGTTTGATTTATTACGGGTATGTCCCTTCCACGTTGTATACATAAATCAAGTCAGTGGCGAGATTAAACATCTGGCTGTCTGTGATAATAGTTTACTTGAAGGTGGATGGCCACAGAGATAGAGGACGACCTATAAAGACGTGGGGGGAATGTGTAAACGTGGACATGAAGGAGAGAGGTTAGTAACAGATATTATAAATGATAGAAAACGATGGAGGGAATTAACACACAAAGCAAACCCCAAATAGGGAGAAGGGAAGGAGAGGGGGGTTAGTACAGACATGGTAAATGATAGAAAACGATGGAGGGAGTTGACATACAGAGCCGACCCCAAATTGGGAGAAGGCAAGGAAAATGATCATGACCTTTAGCAAAGAGAATTACGATAAGACGCAAGGATTAAAAACGTTTAAGTAATGGCCATAAATCCAAAAAGCCACGTTTAGTATGATGATGGAATGGGGACATCATTTAGCGTAAAAATACAAGGAATTATAAGAGTATTTTATAAAATTGACAACTTCCTTTTCCACTTTTGGATTATTAATATAATCTACTAACGATCTAACAGTCAATAGTCATCATCATCATTAGGTCTTTTTTAGTCTCCACTGCAGCAGCACGACCTTCTATGTACTACCAGGACCATATATTAGCCAGAGTAGCTAGAGGATTTGGCCTACACTCTCCACGCTGGCCAGACGGCTTGAAGAGGTCTCATTGATGTTTATAAGCTTTGTTTAGCGTGTGTTTCCTAAGCCTTCTACGACATCCACGGGAAGATTTGGAGTGGTCCTATTCTACTCTGCCGGGAACCACACGGCCAGTCAATAGTAATTCAATTCAAAATATCTTTATTATTATAGGATATTTATAATATCTCCTAATAATAGTCACTTTGTTTTGTTTTGCACAAATGTTGACGTCAAATCGTTACTTACAGCTAAGTTTACGCCGCTTCCTAGGCGCAAGTGCAGAAGAAGCGGCAACAAACTGCACTGCACGTTCTCTCCAGACGTCAACTAACAAACTAAAAACTTAAAATTAGTTATATGGATGGACTGAGATTACATTGTTTGTTATGTTGTCATAATTAAATAGAATTATAAGAATTACGAAATTTAAAATAATGTCAATTTGTTAATTTAATATGTACCAATGTACCTAAATTATGACATGTCTAAATATACAAACCTTTAATAGGGACCCGCGCCAAGCTCAATCCAGGCTTTTTTGTCTTTAAGATAGTCATCGGTCCTATAATAAGCCTTCTCACAAAGTACTTTCTTTACATAGGCTTTGAATTTCCTGTCCGGCATATCAAGGACCGACTCTGACAATTTAGTATTCTCCTATAAATGTTAATGCTCACAAATTAAACTCTTGGAAATACGCGCATCATACCTTTTTTACAAGCTTTTATGGTCGACTTGAAATAGAGGTAAAGGAAGACCGAGAAAGACGTGGGGGAAGAATGGATGAGATCAGATATGAGGGAACGGGGGGTTAGTACGGAGATGACGAAGGGCAGAACATTATGGAGGGAGTTGACATACAGAGCCGAAAATAGGGAAAAGGCGAGGAAAGAAGTAGTTGAATGTTCCAAAATAGTCGTCAATCACTTCATTCAGGTCATAGCAGAAAACCAGTGCTTTACTTACATCCGTGCGTGAGTAAAGGTTTACACTGAGCCTGTGACCTTTTTGAATTGAACTCACACAGGCTATTATGTTCTTTTATTTTTTCTTTCTTTTATGTACCTACTTATTATAATTTCTGTATTTATGTTTTTTTTTATATTTATTTTTGTTGTTAAGATTGTGTGTTTCAATTCAAATAAAGTTTTATTCTATTCTATTCTATTCTATTCTATGTTTCTCAATTTGTTTGACAAAAATCATAGTAAACATCAATTGAATGTTTTTTTTTTTAAACTTTATTCATCCACAGTAATAACTGTTTACAATTGGCGGACTTAAGGTGGTACTGGAGGCGCGGGCGAACTCCACAGCGAGTTGCCTACCGACGCGCTTCGTCGTGTTGCTATTTCGTCGAGAAAGAGAAAGGGCGCTAAAAAATGTAGCTCCGTCCTGACCCCCGCATGTGAGAGCTACACCCCCGCGTACGACAAAGAGAGTGCACTGAACGCCAGCGAAACGGCCGTTATAGGCCATGAATCGTAGTTTTCGTAGTTTTCGTTTATTTCGATAAATACGATACATACCCAAATAAAACTAAATTATTTGGAATTTAAAGTCTTCACTCTAGTCGTATAATTAGTTTTCATAAGGATCGAAAATATAATTATAAGTGTAATAGGCGTCTAAATATTACTCGATTTCGTCGATAAAAAAGGCAAATTTTAAGTTGCTATAACTTTTTTTTTGTTTATTATTTTCGAACCAAAACTAATTACAGATCTAGATATTTATCATCTTAATGCTTGTAAAAAATTTGAATACGATGAGTTTTATGGTTTCGAAATTAAAACGAAAGTACGTTTGTATGGGATTTCGTCCCTCCAGTTAACCCTTAACGCTTATAGCGTTCTCTCCCAGTCAACAATACAAAACAATACAAAAATCTTTATTGCACCAAATAAAAACAATAAAAAATTACAAAGTTTACGGAACTTATAAATAAATAAGGTACAACCATAGGGATAAACAGATAAAATCAGTTGCGGCGCAAAAATAAAAATTACAAAGTATCACAAATAATTTATGAATATACTTAAACGATATAACATAAATAATATACCTACAATCACTACATATTTAATATATACTTAAGAAACAATATAATATACCCGTAACCCTAAACATACATACTTACATATACATACATAATATACCTATAATACACATACATACATACACTTATATACCAAGATAATGATGGAGAAAGAACCTATTAGGGAAAAAGAACAACTACATAAGGAGATGAGATTGTATTCTTCTCTTGAAGGAAAATTTAGTTGAAATTTCTTTATTCACACGTGTAAGCATTTTTACACATCAAGCAATTAATTTATGACGAATAGTTTAAATTAACAATACGCACTTCTTTGTTCTAAATGAAATTCTTATGTCTGTTTTTATGACCAATCAATATTATTTGTAGTTTACGAATATTGCAAAAATGCACTAAAAAATTCCAACTGTAAAAAAATTACAAAAAATAATGCTAAGTATGCTACAGAAATACTAAACTATGCATGTCACAAAGACGAGCATAAAAACACATAAGTATAGATATACGTATAAATTATAGCGATGGCATTAAGGCCGTACCTGAATTTTCCGGGGTCTAGTGCTGCCCCCATTTGAAATAAATCATTTCAAAGAAAACGGAGACATCATTTAAAATTTTGCTACTACCAAGTCCTAGATAACCCTTCAAAGTATTTTATGAACTACTGTTTACAGTTTAAAGTAAGAACGTTAAGCTTTACTACGCACATTTGCGAAAAACGGCCACTTTTCGCTAATGTGCGTAGTAAAGCTTAACGTTTTCGTTATAAACTGTAAACAGTAGTCCATAAAATACTTTGAAGGGTTATCTAGGACTTGGTTGTAGCAAAATTTTAAATCATGTTTCCGTTTTCTTTGAAATTATTTATTTAAAATGGGGGCAGCACTGGACCCCGGAAAATTTAGGTACGGCCTTAACTACATATCAGCATATTCGTTATACAGGTTAATTTTGAAACACTGAGCTATATTGAAATCTTGGAATCAGAATCACTAATAGAACTCAAAATAGCAAGAAAAAAAAACACTTTTTTTTTACTATTCTTCACTAGGAAAAATCCCCACATTTGCAATACATGGCTAACGTATTATTATTAGTGTCAATGACCTCGCTGTCGCTCGATTCCTCCGTATTATGGTAATATCGCCCCGCACTCTTTCCGCCGGTGGCAGCGGCGCGCGGCCCGAGCGATCATATAAAAAAAAATCATTATATATGGCGGTCGGTATCACTGCGATCGTAAAATTTGCGAAAGCGTCGCCGCGAGGCGCAGCGCCCCTTTTGCACGCTGCGCGTACTGGCGATGCATCGCTACTAGACATGGGTAATCTCGACTCCGAGGTAGTTTTCGGATCACTGAATCTTACTCCGCATCTGGTACCGACTCATCTTAATGATTCCTACTCCCTTATCGGCTCCAGCTCCGAGGTCCGTTAAGTTTCGCTATTGAATCTACAGAATACAGACGTCCTTTTTGGTACCGGTTTCAATACAGAATAATATTGACTCCCGACTCCCGATTCCTCCCGAGACACGGTAGAGCCGAAACGCGACTCGGCAGGCAGACCTGACAGGCGCCGTCGGTTCCCGGCGGGACCAAGATCGGTGCGGACTCAATAACTCGCGGGAGCCGATAACGATTACCGGGATTCAGTACGGGTATCGGCTCCTGTTGATGAATCGGCTCATTTAAATATTCGAATCCGGAGTTACCCATGTCTAATCGCTACGCCTCGTGGCGCCGCCCAGCGTAGCTAGACGCCGCGAGGCACAGCGCTGCGTCGTGCAACGTAGTATTCTGATTCTCACAATGAAATGTGTATCTTTTCGTCAAGTAAATAAAGTTTAATTTTGAGTCACTCTATTAAAATGTGCGTGCAGCGTCGCGTCGCGTCTCGGTGTGAACGGACCCTAATCCTGTGGTCGCCTCTTACGACATCTACATACGTTTTCCGTATACACTATCGCATCTTTATCTCTAATGGGGCGGACAGAGCATTTTGGGTCTTGCGGCTCTGAGCCAAGACAGAGCCCAGGGCCGCAAGACCCAAAGGCCACTTTCAGCGTGATGGTGGGCGCGAAGGTGGAAATAGGAATCAATATACTGATGGGTTGCTATTGCATTTTCGCCCGTTCCCTCGACCGGCTTCTGCGCGGGAAGTGAAGCAGCTGGTACATTCTACGTATTTCTTTTACCCCAGAGCAGTCATCATCATCCAAGCGTATTCCCGGTTGCATCGTCAGCGGTTACGCTTCAGAGCCCGGGGTTGGCACCTTACCTAGGTGATTTGACGAGGCTACTGGTTTTTACACAGAGCGACTGCCGTCTGACCTCCGCAACCCAAAGGAACCAGAACTAATCCTAGGATAAGTACAAACACTAGATGGCGTTCGGGACCAACAGCGTTACGTGCCTTCCGAAGCACGGAATCATCTTTCTTTTCGGATAATTAGTTGATTCACGCCTGCAATATCCTAACCAGACTGGAAACAACTTTTCACAAAGTATGCTTCCCAGTAGGATTTGAACCCACAACCTCCGGATCACAAGGCAAACGCCTTGACTACTGGACCACGGAGGCAGTCAAAGTCCCCCAGACCAGTCATCATCATATTCCTCGCCTTCTACTTATTTGGGATCGGCTCTGTATGTCAACTCCCTCCATCCTCCCCAGACCAGTATGGAAGGTTTATTTAATTGCACTAAAATAAAGAATTTTGAATAATAATGTTGTGTATTACAAACATTAATGCGTCATTGTAAGCTAAGGTGATTGACCATGTTTGACCTGGCACATACTTATTCCAGACACCTACTTAAGTAAATAAAGATAGCAGATGTTTTAAGCAAAATCATTGTTAAACTTTTGAGTCACTTTCTGACAAACAAACAAAACCCAAACGCGTTTTAAGCAATGAAATCTTTAACCCGTCATCATGACTGAAAAAAATGTAAGTCCATATATTTTTTTCTGTAACAAAAACATAGTAAGATTTCGCTTGAAGTCACGGCTTCGTAATTAGTACAGAGCAAACCGGAACTTCGATGCTCTGTATCGTAAGCGTGTACCCTAGAATGTAATCTGGAGTGTGCTTGTGACTTTTTAGGGTTCCGTACCCAAAGGGTGCAAACGGGACCCTATTACTGAGACTCCGCTGTCTGTCCGTCTGTCACAGGGCTCTATCTCTTGAACCGTAATAGCTAGACACTTGAAATTTTCACCGATTATGTATTATTGTGGCCGCTATAACAACAAATACTAAAAATAAAAAAAATAAAAAAAAATTAAAGGGAGTCGCCATACAAAAAACGTGATTTTTTCAGCGTTTTTAACTAGATCTATATAATGGCATTAACTAGATACTTGTAATTTTCACAGATTATGTATTACTATGGCCGCTATAACAACAATTACTAAAAATAAAAAAAGTTAAAAATTAAAGGGGGTAGTCATACAAAAGACGTGTTTTTTAGCATTTTAAAAGATTGTACGGAGGCACGGAACTCTACATGTACGAGTCCGACTCGCACTTGTCCGTTTATTTTATCCAAACATAATATTGATGTATGACTGACCCGAGTATGTCGAGTGGAGATCTATTTGGCTGTGGTTTTAAGAGGATTGTGTAGTGCCGATACGCATCGCGAGTAGGTATTTGCAAAATTCTATCTGTTTTACGCCGCTCTGCTTCCGACCAGAGATATGGGATATTTATTGTTCTGAGCTTCCGACCCTTGTCGTGCGATAGAGTTGCAATTTTTAAAGGGGATTGCCTACATTTTCCTTCTGAAATATTGTTTCAGGCGATAACGTTTCCACCCCCCTAAACAAAATGAGGCAATTTTGGTGCCATTCAATTCAGTACACCTTAATCTAGGGCTGTACTGTTTCCTTTTTTAGTAATTCGGTTTAGTTTGACTTAAATAAATTAAAAAGCGCGAGGTAGTTTTTTAGTAAAAATATGGATATTGAGATGCTAATAACTTTTGTTATAAGCAATATTTCTTTAAAATAAAAACATACGGCCCTACTTATCCAATATATTTATAACATGTAAAAAAAATATAAAAATTTGACTATGTTTAAGAGGGGAGAAACGTTATCGCTTTTTGTATGAAAATTTCCAGCTACACAATCTTCTTAAGACCGGCAGCTATGCCGCCTCCAAAGACCCAAGGTATTATAGAGGTAGACCCAAGAAATGCTTGCTTAACGTCGTCAAGGATGATATGCGTGCCAATGGTCTTACAACCAAGGATGCTCAAGACCGTGCATAATGGAGAGGAAAAGCTGGAATGCGGACGCCTGGCTTCACAGCATTACAGCTGGGGATGCAACTGGGAATACGCTGAGATGAGAGAGAGCCTTCTTGACCCCCCTCTTTGCAGCTGTCACACCAGATGTTTAGGGAAACAGGAAAGATAGCACTTAAAACCCGTGCTACAATAGCATCATTCCCAAAGAGGGTTGACGTCAGACAGGCGGCCGGTCGTAAAACTATAGCCAAATCGTTAAAAAATTTCCGGCTATTTATCTAATTCGCTAGATTCTTGGCATCCTTAGGTGACCATTGATATGCATTTTATATTTGGAAAAGAAAAAGCGGTAAAGCGCACCCCGGGCTCCGAAGCAGCACAGCTGAGGATGCAACCGGAAACGCGTTCAGATGAAAAAGACACGAGAGTTTAAGCTTTAGTCTTTTAGCTACCTCTTACGACATCTAAAGTAAAAGGTAGTGTAGTCTTTATGTCGGAAAACAAACAACGGACCTTTTTGGGGTACATATGTGCGAAAATTTTTACATAGAACCTACATCTTAGAATTTGATATACAGGCTGACTTTTTATCCACCTGCTAAATTTTTAGAGCAAGTTCAGTCCATGATACTGAACTACTTTCAATAAAAAAGTTATTAAAAATCGATAAAAAAATTTCGACCTCCCATACGAATCAACGCTCAGCCAAACGGATTTTGTATGGGAGGACGAAAAATAAAAAGTCAGCCTGTATAGAGCTACTTTGTAACCACCAGTAAAATTTTTGGAGCTATTTCAGTCTATAATACTGAACTACTTCTCATAGTTCTTCTCCTCGTTCTAATCCTTCCTAACTATCCTAACTAATATTATAAATGCAAAAGTTAGTTTGTATATTTTGTTTGTTTGTTTGTTACCTCTTCACGCTTTATCTACTAAACCAATCGTCTTGAAAATTCACATACACATAGTTAGGAGTACTGAGAAGGATATAGGGTACCTTTCATCCCTAAAAAAGGAATGTTCCCGCGGGATTTGGGATACGCGAGCGAAGCCGCGGGCAAAAGCTTTAATTTTTTTTATAGAAAGTAATTCAGTATGATGAAGTGAAGCTGGTCCAAAAATTTGCTGGTAGTCATAAAGCCAGCCTGTTTAATACGATTTTAGGTTAATCTATAAACAAATCATTTTCTCTCCAAACAAGACCATTATTTTTGAACTTTATCTAAAGGTCGCCTGGGTTACTAGATAATGGCGACACTTATAGTGTATGATCAACGTTTATTTGCCTACATTGGTAATGTAGAGGATAATTTAGTTATCAATGCAAACACGTACTTATAAAACAAAGAACATTGCTTGGAACACGTAAAAGAACAATGAAAATGGATTTTGATTAAATTTTTTTTTGTGTCATTGGCGCAGCGTGGCGTGGGATGACCTCTGTGGCGTATATGGTTAACACGCTAGTCCGCTCTGGAGGTTCTAGGTTAGATACCCAGCCAGGGCAAGATGGAAAATGGTATCTTTCAAACTGTCCTGGGTCTTGGGTGTTTATCTAAATGTTTACGTATTTACTATAAATATTGTATTGTTGAGTTAGTACTCGTATTCCATAATACAAGTTTAAACTTTGGGACTAGCTCAATCAGTTTGATATGTCCTTACATATCAAACTGATTGAGCTAGTCCCAAAGTTTAAACTTATATTATGGAATATATTTATTATTATTTATGTCCCACTGCCCTTTTTCCTTTCACGATTCTCTATCCTTGCGTCTTCACTTTCCAGTCTTTGTCAAATGCACGCAAATCGTCTGCCTCGGTCTCCCTCTCTCTCTGTATCCAACTGTTGGAACCCAGTTTGTGGCAGTATATGTATAAACTTTTTGCAGCGGTGTTCCCCAACGATACGACATTGAAACCTTCAAAAACAAAGTCTATATCTTCAGGTAACGCTCTTGTTACACCCCTGGTGTTATAGTTGTTCATGGGCAGCTGTGATCACTTACCATCAGGTGACCCGCTTGATCCGTTTGCCGTCCTATAACATAAAAAAAACTTACCAGGCATAGAAGGGCTCGTTCAGCTCAGCGTATGGGATGAACAGCATCCCCTTGACGGTGTACACAGGGTTCCATTGTGGTGGGCTCTCTAAAAAATATTTTCTTATATTTATTTGTTTGTTATCAATGTTTTATTTATGCATAACTTAATAATTCTCTTAAATGTAGTTTCTAAGTGGCACATTTTACTTTTTTACCTGATTGCGCCAGAAGGCGGGTTATGATTTTCGAGTTTTGTTTGTATGTATTATAAGAATTGCTTGTTTTAAGTAATCAGTGATAAATGATGAGATACCGAACTATATAGTATAACTAGCAGCCCGCCCTGGCTTCGCATGGATATTTATTAAACATTTAAACCTTCCCCTCAAATCACTCTATCTACTGATGAAAACCACATTAAAATCTGTGGCATAGTTTAAAAGATTTAAGCATATCTACATACACACAGAGGGACAGGCTGCGATATGCGACTTTGTTTTATAAGTACTTTCTTTCTATGTATTGATGAGTAAAATATTTGAAATAGATTTTTAGTAAAAAGTTTTTAATTATGCATGATACCGTTTCTCAATCAATCAATCAAATCTTTATTTGCTAATAAGAGTTTTACAAGAGGTCTTATATTTATAATTACAGTCCATCTTATTAACCCTTTCGGGTACAGCAAATATATATAACGTCTAACCAAATATACTGAAACTATTTTAAGGGTGGATTCAGTCAGTGATACTGAACAACTTTCCCCAAGGAACATATGTCGAAAAATGAAAACTAATTTTTGGCTTTCCGTACAAACTCGGATCAGCTGATCGGTCAACTTGTATGGGAGTCAAAATTATTTTTCATATTTCGGTATATGTTTCTTGGGGAAAGTTGTTCAATATCATGGACTGAATCCACCCTTAAAATAGTTTCAGTATATTTTGTTAGACCCTGTATAAAAAATATATAGTAACAAATGAACATAGTAAGTATATAATTTTATAATGTTGACATCATTTATCACAATATTTTAAGTTATAGCAGTCTATAGAGCAATTTACAAATATTATCGAAGTACTTTAATTTTTAGTTCTACCAGTTAATAGTAGATAAGTGGGTATTAAGTAAGTACTGGTGTAAACAATTAAGTACATACAAACCAGATGAATCAGCTAAAATAGTATGAAAACAAAAACGGCGACAAGTTTTATAATTGACATATAAAGTTCATCTCAATAGGCAGAAGCTAACGAGTCTGTAGAAAAATATACTCTAAACGAGGGCTAAACTGCTAATTCACGGAATAAAAAATTATGTAGGTACGATGGGTACTATTTACGAAGAATGTATGGTCGGTCGTCAGTCTCATCAGGTTTCATCGCAAGCAAAAACAAATGTATTTTCGTAGCTAATACATTGTTCCACCTTAAAAGTATAGGCTTTAGTGTTAGTAATGTATTTTACTTACTTTTATCCGGAGCTCCTAGAGCAGATCCGACAAAAAGTCCGAAAATTAAAAGCGAAAACATTTTTTCGACGACCGCACAGTATCGCAGTCAATCAAAAAATGTCAAACAAAAAAATACAAAAATAATAGTAATGACAGTTCAGTGACAATGATAACTTCCAAATGATGACAGTGACATTTATATCATGTTTTTTTTTCTCACTCTGCTGAGATAATGAGATCATGGTTGATGTTCAT
This sequence comes from Acrobasis repandana, assembly GCA_963576875.1. Taxonomy (NCBI): domain Eukaryota; kingdom Metazoa; phylum Arthropoda; class Insecta; order Lepidoptera; family Pyralidae; genus Acrobasis; species Acrobasis repandana. The sequence goes on from OY756238.1 coordinate 12,187,889, forward strand.
AAACCTATAAACCTACCATGCCATGCCTGAGATTGATTCTTTGCTCTCTGCCTTTACTTCAGTTTCTGATCTGTCATTCTCCTTTATGTCACTTATCCCACATATCATACTTCTAATTTGTGCATATTCAATCATGCCTATGAAACTTAGAACATTGCAGAATTTTGATAAAAAAATTCAATAAAACGCCATCTAGTCACGAATCAGCTGACCTAACTCCTAATGCGTGTTAAAGAATAGGAATATCAAATGGTGGAGAAATTCGCCATACGAGGCAGAACACGTGATAGCTCAGTTGATTAGAGCATGGTTAATATAAGAGCAACGTTGCGAGTGGAAGTCCCACTCACGCAGTATATTTTTTTATACCATTTTTTTATTTGATAGGAATATTAAATGATGGATAAATTCGACATGCGCGTTAATCACTTAATAGCTTAGTTGTTTAGGCTATTGTACATAGTTGTATTTGAACCGAGATCGCGAGTTCAATTCCCAGCTCACGGAGTAATTTTTTCACCGTTTTATTTAATCTTTTAGTCCTTTGGTGTTGCGAAAGCATGTTACCAGATGGCGCCACTGGTTTGATGAATGTAAAAGCTACAGTTTCTTATCTATTTCAGTATATACAATATTAATCTATGCATTTAATTATTCAAGTTTCTTTCTTGTTGTTATTGTGTTGTAGGTTAGATTTTCTGGTATTTTGCTTATTGTATTGTTCTTATTTTCACTAATTATAATAGATATATATTCGAAACCAAAATGAGTAAAAAGCCGATATCCTTCGGCAAGATAAGTTTTAACTTCAACAAGAAGCAAGAAAGTGATAATTCAGAACAGGAACAATCTACATCAGGTTTCGGTACTTTCGGGCGCACTCTTATTCAGGAGCATAAAGAAATTGAAGAAATAACTGACGACCTTGAAAACCAGCATGTACACCAGGTCATGGGCATCAAAAACTTCGGGAAGAAGGCAAAAAACTTCGATATTGAAGAGATGATGGAGCAAGCAAAAAAGACCGCTTCCGAGGTGATTAAACAAAAATTAGAGGCTGAATCTACTGCAAAAGGCAATGAAGAAGAAGATGAAGAGGTTATCGGGCCATTGCCACCTGGTTTTGATAAGAAATCCAATGAAAATGTGACAGAAAAACAAAATGATTCTGATAATGATGACTTGATTGGTCCTCCGTTACCGCCAGGTATAGTGCAGTCAGAGAAGCAAGGAAAGGAGAAAAAAGTGAAAAATAGTGATGAGGACAGTTATGATGAGCTCAGTGGGTCAGATGATGAGGATTTGAGCTTGGATAAACGGATCCCTAACACTCATGAGGTGAAATTAATTTTCACTTAGAAATAATACCTAACCTATGTTTTAGTCATAGAATGCATCCTTAACCCTTTGACCGCTGTGGACACCTTTAGGCGTCCAATAGAAACTGTCCTAAAACGCTAACATTTGTGTCACATTAACTGGGTGCGGCATAGTAGGCATGCTTGTAATTTTTCTTGCGGCGTTCAAAGGATTAATTTGTCCTGTTTTTTGGTGAACTCTCCCAATGTATGCCACAGGATGCTATATCTTATCTTACTAAAATCCACAGGGATGAAGCTGCAGGCAACAGCTAGTATCAATAATAAATATTAGGTCCTTACATATGAAATTGCTGTTCAGTATCAAAAAAGTGAAACAAGTTTTTTTTAATGAAATTATTATTTAATCAATCGAAGTATGCGCGGTTGTTATCGATACACTTCTGCCATTTTATAGGCAGATCATTGATACCTTTGAAAAAAAAATCCTGGGAGCGAGAGTCTATGAACTGTTTGAAGGCGGTTTTGACTGCCTCATCAGATTTGAAATATTTTCCTTGTAAAAAGTTGTCCAAATTTTGAAAAAAGTGGTAATTGGTTGGGGCAAGATCTGGAGAGTATGGTGGGTGACGCAGAGGTTCCAGTCGCAGCTACTCTAACTTGGCAATCGTTTGATGTGCAGTGTGTGGTCTAGCGTTATCCTGAAGGAGCAGTGGGCTAGAGCAATTCATCAGTCTCGGTTGTTTAATGGCGAGCTTTTCCATCATTGTTTGCAATTGTTGGCAATACAAGTCTGCAGTAATCGTCTGGCCTGATCTCAAGAAGCTGTAGTCGATAACACCAGCACTGGTCCACCAAACACTAACCAGAATCTTCTTTTTGGTCAGTTTTCGCTTAGGGCAAGGTTTTGCCGGTTCTCCAGGGTCAAGCCATTGTGATGATCGCTTCCGATTGTCGTACAGGATCCATTTCTCATCACAAGTCACGATACGGTTCAAAATCCCCTCATTATTGTGGCGATTAAGCAAAGAAACGCAGCAAGCAACGCGTGTTTGTTGGTTTGCTTCAGTCAATTCGTGCGGTACCCACTTTTCGAGTTTTTAATTTTTCCGATTTGGCGCAAGTGGATAATAAGTATCGTTTTGTCACTTACGCCGAAGGCTGCTGCTAATTCAGAAGTGGTTTGAGATGGATCCGCTTCCACTATCGCCTTCAATTCTTCGTTATTCACTTGAGTATCAGGTCGTCCACGAGGCTCATTGTGTAAATCGAAATTTCCAGAACGGAAACGTTGAAACCAAAAACGCACCGTTCGTTCGTTAGCAGTGCCTGGTCCATACACGTCGTTAATTCTTCGAGTCGTTTCTGCAGCACTGGTGCCACGGTGGAACTCGTACTCGTAAATACCGCGAATTTCCAATTTGTCCATAGTTGTTGTTATAGCAATGTTGAAACTCAAACAAATGATGTTAAAACAAATGAAATACGAATTTTAAAACAATATTTTTCTGGCTTTATTTCGAAATAAATTTGAATTTGGAATTCCTAATGAAACGCAAGATATTTGATTTTAAAGTTGCCAGTATTGAAAATCGGCAATTTCATATGTAAGGACCTAATAAATAAATAATATAATAAAAATAAAAATCATTTATTTCAGACATTGTGAGTCCATACAATTACAATTAGAATAATTACAGAGCTTGAAATAATCCTCAAAAAAAAAAATTATTTTGTATTGTAACAATCCATGAACAGAAGATTCCTCCTGAAGATGGCCGCATCCATCCTGTCCGCTATCATAATCAGGACCTTACTCCTACTTCCCCGCACTCTGCGCACCAATGACAACGTTTTCTTGCTCATGATTGCAAAAAAGTCGTCTATTGCTGCATCAGCGAACATGCCTGAGGCGCTGCAGAAACGAGGGAGCCGGAACAATGCCCTGAAGGTATTATTATATTGCACCCTCAAGACACTGTACGAAGCCTGAGTAAAGCTGGACCATAACGCACAAGTATAAAAACTTTGGCAGTATATGTGTTGATAAATGAATGAAATAAGAAAATAAATAACATTTTCACAGGTGGAAATGCTACATGGTACCAAAGCAGTTGTGGCACTGGCAGTGGACCCCTCAGGGGCTCGGCTGGCCACTGGATCCATCGATTATGATGTCTCATTTTGGGACTTTGCAGGTGAGTTTTTTAACCACACCACACAGTGAAGCGAGACATGAAAGAGAGGAGGATTAGTTCAGATATATGGTAATGATAGAAAATGTTCTGGGCTAGAATAGGACCACTCCATCTCTTCCTGTGGATGTCGTAAGAGGCGACTTAAAGATAAGGCACAAACATTTCGTGCTACAATTGCATTCCTAAGGAGGGTTATCGTCAGGCGGCGGCCGGTTGTAAAACTTTCGCACATATTCATTCCCAAAGAGGGTTGATGTCAGGTAGGTGGTCGGTCGTAAAATTACAGCCGAATCATTGTAACTGTTCCCGCAATTTCTTCTCCACTTCGCAAGGTCTTTGGCATCCTTGGGTGACCATTGAGCATTGACATGCATACTATGTTTGGAGAAGAAAAAGCAAGAAAGCGCACCCCGCATAGCTGAGGATGCAACCGAGAATGTGCTAAGATGAAAAAGAAGATGGTAAATGATAGAAAACTATGGAGGGAGTTGACATACAGAGCCGACCCCAAATAGGGAGAAGGCGAGGAGATGATGATGATGACAGCCACACAATGGTTTTGCGGGTTTTCAAACACATAGATTATAAAGCTGACCAATCTCGATATACTTTCTGATGATCCTTGATTTAGCAGCTGACTAGGTGTTGCTGCTGGAATTTTTTACCGTGGAAAAAAACATATTGTGCTGTCAAAATAATTTCTTTGCTTATTTCTTTTGCTAACCAAATATTTAAAATAAATCTATAACCATATTAAATCTAATTATATTACATACTAGCAGTCCACCCCGGCTTCGCCCGTGGTACACACATAGCCTATGTCACTCGAGGATAGTGTAGCTTTCCAACGGTGAAAGAATTTTTTAAATCGGCCCAGTACTTTTTGAGCCTATTCATTACAAACATACAAAAATAGGTACAAATCTTTCCTCTTTATAATATTAGTGTAGATTTGTAAATTTTTATTTTTGGTGATCTTTTCATGTTAAATAGGAATGGACTCCTCCATGCGATCATTCCGCACCCTTCAACCCTGCGAAAACCACCCCATCAAGGCTCTGCAGTACTCGGCAACAGGCGACTCCATCCTGGTTGTCAGCGGGGCAGCGCAGGCCAAGGTGTTGGATAGAGATGGGTTTGAGGTGTTGGAGTGTGTGAAGGGGGACCAGTACATCACTGATATGGCAAGGTATATTTTTTTGATTACATTTTTGACGAAGCATGTTGTAGATTATTTTCTCTGACCATTGACGAAGCATGTTGCGGATCAATATTTGGTATTAGATCGTAAACTTTAAGGCCGTACCTAAATTTTCCGGGGTCCAGTGCTGCCCCCATTTTAAATAAATCATTTCAAAGAAAACGAAGACATCATTTAAAATTTTGTTACCATCAAGTCTTAGATAACCCTTCAAAGTATTTTATGAACTACTGTTTACAATTTATAATGAGAACGTTAAGCTTTACTGCGCACATTAGCCAAAAGTGGCCGTTTTTCGCAAATGTGCGTAGTAAAGCTTAACGTTCTCACTTTAAACTGTAAACAGTAGTTCATAAAATACTTTGAAGGGTTATCTAGGACTTGGTAGTAGCAAAATTTTAAATGATGTCTCCGTTTTCTTTGAAATGATTTATTTTAAATGGGGGCAGCACTGGACCCCGGAAAATTCAGGTACGGCCTTAAACGAGATATATTCATAGTCATAACATAAATTAGGAATCTTAGGCTCAATTTACATTGTCGCGAAATCGAGGCGAAAGAAATTCAGAGAATAATTTGATCTGATCAGGTCTTTTTTTTTTAGTCTCCACTGCAGTAGCACGATGCAAAGAAACTTACGATATTTTTTCGTGTTCTGTTAGTTGCTTACTTATCACAATTTTTTGCGTTACTACTTAGACATAGAATATGCTTTATAGTAAAATTTGAAAAATTTGCTTAGAATTCACGGCGCTTGCCCTTAAACTGTTTACACTTAATATAAAAGACCAAACAACTGGAAAAGTGGTTAAGGACCATCGAAATATAATTCCCTAGAATCCTAACGCTCCTACATTCACCGCGTCGATTCTGATTCCATTTACGCAAACAAACGAACAGTAATTACTACGAAACACTCGAATGCCCTTAAACTGTTTACACTTAATATAAAAGACCAAACAACTGGAAAAGTGGTTAAGGACCATCGAAATATAATTCCCTAGAATCCTAACGCTCCTACATTCACCGCGTCGATTCTGATTCCATTTACGCAAACAAACGAACAGTAATTACTACGAAACACTCGAACGCACACATAGACAAAGATGCATGCGATTGGTCGCGACAAGGTCACGCGTCGTCGTCAGTCGGGTGGGGCAGTCAACGCAATGAGCGGTGAGATACAACGCGCGGATGATACCTATTATGCAGTACGCAACGCTAAAATAAATAACCTTGTTTACGTGTTACTTTTGTTTTAATAACTAATTTTCATGTCTGTATGGCTTCTACACCACTTCACGGCACATGACGGTATTTTTAATTAATCGATTATCGCAAAAACACAGCAATATTCGCAAAGGAAACTTCTTGCGACGCAACCGCACGACTCGAGTGTCACGGCGAACCGTCGCGCCGCGCTGTTCATATATTAAGCCCCACCCGCCGCGGTACATATCGCGTGGAATGATTTTTCGGGATTACTTACGATTCTAGAAATTTATTGTTCGTAGTTAAGGACAAATAAAGTGTCGTTAATAAATTAATGAATTGTGAAAAGACTATAGTCTCAGCTTGCAGACATTTCAGCTCCTAGAATAAATAAAATAAATAAATAAATTAAGATTTTATCTTTTTCAGAACAAAAGGCCACACCGCTTCCCTAAACAGCGGCTGCTGGCATCCCCACATCCGCGAAGAGTTCATGACATGCTCCCAAGACGGAACCCTACGACTTTGGCTCACAGAGAACCCCAAACAGCACAAAGCAGTCATCAAACCTCGCCAGCAAGGAGGATTGAAGACCAACCCAACAGCTTGCGCTTTCTCAAGAGATGGCAACACAGTCGCATGCGGATGCTTCGACGGCTCCATACAAATGTGGGACCATAGGAAAAACTTTGTGAACACAACACAGGTTTTGAGAGATGCGCATCAAAAACAGTCAGAAATATCAAGTATATCTTACTCTTATCTAGGATCCTATCTTTCAAGTCGAGGAAACGATGACACGTTAAAACTATGGGATTTAAGAAGTTTCAAAAAGCCGTTGAATGTTTTCAGCGGATTGTTTTCAAGATATGAACAGACTGACTGTGGTTTTAGTCCCGATGACACTATGGTCTTCACAGGAGAGTCTTTGCAAAGAGGCCAAGATGTCGGGAGACTACTATTTTATAATACCAAAACTTTCGAACCAGTAACTCATATAGACGTCACCAAATCTCACATAATAAAAGCCGTATGGCATGCGAAATTGAATCAAATATTCATTGGTTGTGGAAATGGTGTGGTAAAGTGTTATTACGACCAAAAACGAAGTCTACGTGGTGCGAAACTGTGTATAGTTAAAACACACAGGAAGAGACACTCCGTAGAAGTAGTGAGTTCGCAGCAAATTATAACTCCTCATGCGTTACCATTATTCCGGCAAGAGAAGTTGAGAACGAGTAAGAAACGGATGGAGAAAGACCGGCTGGACCCTGTTAAGTCTAAACGGCCAGATTTGCCCATCACATCCGGGCAAGGAGGCCGAGTGGCAGCATCAGGGAGTACCTTAAGCTCGTTCGTGATCCGTAACTTGGGTTTGAGTAAGCGTGTTAATGATGAACAGGATCCGAGGGAGGCTATATTGAAGTATGCGAAAGAGGCTGAAGAGAATCCCTTCTGGGTGGCTCCGGCGTATAAAAAGACACAGCCCAAAACTATCTTTCAAGCGGATAACGAAGAAGACGGACCGTCTGATGCTAAGAAACCAAAGACTTAGATCTTAACAAGTTTAGATGCTTCTTATCAAGTGTGTTAATACCTAGTTATCACAGCTCTCCGATTTTTCGAGCTGCCTAAAGGCATCTCATCATCATCATTATCAGGTCTTTTTTACGTCTCCACTGCAGGAGCATGACCCTCTCTGTACTTCCAGAGCCATATATTAGCCAGAGCAGTCAGAGGATTTGGCCTACACTCTCCACGCTGGCCAGACGGGTTGGAGAGATCTCATTGATGTTTATAAGCTTTGTTTAGCTTGTTTTTCCTAAGTCGCCTTCTACGACATCCACGGGACGACTTGGAGTGGTCCTATTCTACTCTTCCTGGGAACACGGCTAAAGGCATCTGACGTGGATTAATGACTGTCACAACTAGACATGGATAATCTCGACTCCGAGGAGTGTTTCGGCTCACTGAATCTTACTCCGCATCCGGTACCGACTCATCTTAATGATTCCTACTCCCTTATCGGCTCCAGCTCCGAGGTGCGCTAAGTTTCGCTATTGAATCTACAGAATACAGACGTCCTTTCTAGTACCGGTTTCAATACAGAATAATATTGACTCTCGACTCCCGATTCCTCCCGAGACGCGGTGGAGCCGAAACGCGGCTCGCGACCCGACAGGCGCCATCGGTTCTCGGCGGGACCAAGATCGGTGCGGACTCAATAACTCGCGGGAGCCGATAACGATTGCCGGGATACAGTACGGGTATCGGCTCCTGTTGATGAATCGGCTCATTTAAATATTCTAATCCGGTGTTACCCATGTCTAGTCACAACTAACTTATTTTTTATCGTTTTAAAATAATTATAAATATCCGTACGAAGCCGTGACGGAACGATAATAAATATTGGAATTAAGTACAATACATTTAAATGACGTAAATAAATTGTTTTAGTTACGATTTCTGTGTTTTATTGTGGTATTATTTATTAGCAACTTTACTATTACTGGTAGCAACCCTAATTGCTACCAGTGCCGGTTTTAGCCCTACCAGCGCCCCCGGCCGAGATCCCCCCCCCCCCCCTAACTACAATTCAGACTCACCTAGGCTTCAATACCATTAATATATATATGATTTGATATGTTTATATCAATTTGATGTAAAATTAAATGTCCTAGGAGTCAAGGAGTTGCCGCCATTAACCAGCCGCTACAAAAAATTACCTCTTTTTAGCCCCCTTGGCGCCCCTTTATATCTGACGCCCTGGGCGGTCGCTCAACCGCGCCCTACCCTAACGCCGCTACTGGTTGCTACACACTTCTGTATGTTCAGTGAAAACGGGGTTAAGTGAAAAATCATAGTTTTGAGATAATCGAGTTTAAAGTTTCAAACAATTGGCCTCTTATTGTTCGCCCCCCTCATCTGAATGGCTGGTAAACGCCACGGCCATGAGTAATCTCTTTCCCAACGAAAATAAAAGTCATAATACATCTTAAACCTCTTTTAATAATAACTTATATACCTACAAAACTAACTAACATACAAACTACATTTTAGGCAGTCGCCGCGACGCTCTCTCTTGTGTCTTCTCTGTCCGTGTTGAATGGCGTCCATTTTAAATTCTAGAATATAATTAAAAAAAAAAAACGTTTTACTACGTCACATCCAGGTTAGGTTTTGGTTGGTTGATGTTTTAAGATTGATCAGTGATCATCTTATCAGATGCCATTTACTTGGTAAAATAGCTTGAAAAATCTGAAAGTGTTGGTCACCAACACAAACAAAAAAGAAGGCTTCCGCTAAAAGTGGTCAACAATGATTTTTAGCCTTTGGTAAGTCCTATTATGAATGTTAACGGACCTAATAAAATACCTTCCTGAGGAACTCCTACTTTGGTTAAGACTAAATTTTATATAATTTTCTTTTTATTTTAATATTTTTTCTACATATTGTGATCCGTTAGAGGTAGAATTTAAAACATTGAGAAGCTGGGTGGAAACACGCATTACTAACGCTATCGCAAATTATGCAACCCTGGGCGTAGTCACCAATTGGATGGATAAAAAATGGCATAAAAATTTCCCTAGCTCCTCCGTGCTTCGGAAGGCACGTTAAAGCCGTTGGTCCCGGATTTAACATAACTAGGGACGAAATAATATCCGTACCATTTGCCACCACTGGGGTCAAATAGGAATCAAAAAACGAAAATTCCCATTTGTCGTCATTGTTTGTCACCACCACGTCATCAGTGGTGACAATCAAAACACAAAAAACTAAAAATTTACCACACTAGGGACGAATGAAATACAGATTTTTTTAGCTGCCTAAAGGGGGTTAGAAAGCTTTAGAAAGCTTAAAAAATCTAACATCAGTGTAGGCATACACGATAAACAAGCAAAAAAAGTATTTAAACTATAAGTTACCAGCTTCTTAGCCCGGTCGGTGAGGATAAAGAAGGCGAAGCAGGATCCCACAGGGTAGTATTTTAGGTCCGTATCATTTGGATTTGGCACTCGTTCGCAACATTGTGATTTGTTAGAGCTTTAGCATTAGAAATGATATCTTACAAGCTTTTTCCATGAGAAAAGAAAAAAAACTTAGAATGCTCCAGCTGCTTCTCCCCCCAGGCAGATCGTTAAAGCCGATCGAGGGGAAGAGCAAAAATTTTAATCAACTCAATAGCCGATGTGGCTAACAACCAAGATGAAAAAAAGGAAATCAAAATAGTGGTGACACTATATTCTCTTTTAAGTTCATATTTTGACTGTGAAAACCAATTATAACCCTGGATATATGCAATTTCTTTAAAGTTACAAAGTTTTACCGAAATCTGACATGTCGTTTCAAAATAAAATGTAGACTACGTTTATATGGGAAACTCTGATTCTGTCTCGGGTAACGACTCTTAAGGAAAATAGCCCAAATTGTCGGGCATGTGAGGAATCAGAGGAGACAATGAGACGCATCATGTGTAGCTGCGACTCGATGGCTGGTAAGCGCATGGACCTCTTCGGATCAGCATATCCTGAACTAGAGGACTACAGGCACTACGCACCACGTGATATTCTAAAGCTAATGCAGTCCTTCAGAAATCCCGAGGCGGGCGAGTAAGGCAAGGGGGTAAGTACAATATAATAGGGATATTATTAATTGCACATCTAATAAATAATCACCCATCAATTTAATCTCATCATTTATATACTTTTTTACATCAAATAAATCAACAATCTTATCATAAGTACTGATTGCACAGCAAATAAATACTGACTGCACATCAAATTTATTAGGTTAGGGCAAACCTATAGGTTAGGTTATGTTAGAACTGCGACCAACACACGCACGAGCCGAGCGAGCGAAGCGAGCGTGCCGCGGCAGCGGCCGGCGAGTGCTAGGAAAGTTCTATCCATTTTACTGCGCCACAAATATAAATTGCAGTTTGTTTAGTAATATTTTCAGTTGAGTATTTTGCTGTGCAATCAGTAATTTTGATTTGCGTTTAAATACTACCCAATATAATATAACCGAAAGGTTCGACGTGCTTCCCAATGTGGACCCTAAATACAAGATGAGGCTAAAGATTTTGTCTACCCCGCTCGGGATAAAGACGTGATAGTGCACTTACCAGCTTCTTGGCTCTGTCGGTGAGGATAGAGAAGGCGAAGTGGTTCAGCACCACGCCGGTGGGCAGCGCCACACCTTGGAACCGGTAAAGCTGCTTGAACGGGGCTCCCTCGGGGGCTGCAATGTACAAAGAGGTTCTAGATTCGGCTTGACGACCTCTGTGGCGTTAGTATTAGTATTAGTAACCACGTTAGTCCACTTGGAGGCTCTGGGTTAGATCCCCGACAGGGCAAGTTCAAAAATAGTTCCGTACCCAAAGGAAGCCAATGGGACACTATTACTGAGACTCTGTCCGTCTGTCACAGGGCTCTATCGCTTGAACCGTAATAGCTAGAATAATATAATAGCTTAAAACTTGAATCACTGATTATGTATTACTGTGGCCGCTATAACAACAAATAAAAATAAGATAGTTCAAAATTAAAATAGGTCGTCATACAAGAAACGTATTTTTTCAGCGTCTTAACCATTTGTAATTTTTTTTGTCAAGGAACCAATATTTGTATATCAATGGCCAAATATGGCCGCTTCAAAGGTGAAAGGTTAAAACATTGTACGGAGGCACCCTTTATATACTAGTCCAACTCGCACTTGACCAGTTTTTTCAAATTGGCCCGGGTCTTGTGGGTGTTTATTATTTATATATATTTATTTTAAATTTTTGTGTTAACCTATTTCGTCCCACTGCTGGGCAAAGGTTTCTCCCATTTCCCATCTGTCCCTGTCTATTGTCATACCGACTAACCACGCTGTATAGCCAGGGCCGGATTAGCCATTGTGGGGGCCCCTGGGCAATGCATTATGCATAGCGTGGCTATATCAAAGGAAAAGTGTTTTACTAGTCTGATTCTTTCTTCTTCTGAAGGCCTTTTATCATCTGTTTTCTTTAATCTATCACAGGTCGCACTAAACTTCTAGATCGCTCTGAAGTTGAGGCGATTCGTGTCGCAGTAGTAAAATACCCATAGCAGATAGAATTTGCTTTATTTTTGTTTATTGTGTATACGAGTATATATCATATCTACATTCTTGCAATCATTCTGAAAAAAAAAATATTATTGTGGTAAATATTCTGTCCCTGTTTGTAACCTGAGTGAGGCAACTTCAGAGCGATCTAAAACTTTGGCACGACCTGTACTCTGTATCATTATGTTTTGGTGCAATAAAGATTTTAACTAACTATTGTGGGGGCCCCTCTTTTGTTGAGGCCCGGGGCAGTAGCCCCGGTTGCCCTCCCCTGAATCCGGTCTTGTGTATAGCGTCAAGGACATCGCACCATCTCTTTCTCGGCCTTCCCCTACGACGACCGCCCTCGGGCATCCAGGAAGTTATGGCAGTCGGTCGTCTGATTATAATTATCTGCGCTATAGTCTATACTATGCTGAAAAAGCCCGAGTCGCTGCTGGACACCGCGCGTGCGTTCGTCGTGGAAAAACGGGGCCCGTGGTGCGGAGGCACTTTTGTATGGAAGCGAGGGGCATTTACTTAACGCAGGTTCAAGCCATACTTTATTCGCTTGTTTTTCAGGAGGCATTCTCCTGACATCTCCCCCCCTTAATCCTACTTCAGCTTTGCAGCTTTTCGCCCCACATTAGTGATTCCATGTATAAAAGAGTTACCTTTCAGTTTATGTACGGATGTGACAGCGACTCGGCCCACTTGTGACGTGTTGCTGATCAGCGGGCCCTTCGATATGTCCACGTGTTTGCCCACTCTGTACATCGGCACCTTTCCTACAACAAAAACAAAAATTATTTTATTTATTGCACTTAAGGGAAAAGCCGTGTGGTTTCCGGCAGAGCAGAATAGAACCACTCCAAATCCCGTGGATGTCGTAGAAGGCGACTCAGGAAAGTCAAGCTAAACCTCCCCAATTCGTCTGGCCTGCGTGGAGAGTGTAGGCCAAATCCTCTGGCTGCTCTAGACAAGTATAGCTCTGATAGTACAGAGACAGTCATGCTCCTGCACTGGAGAAAAAAAAAACCCGATGATGAAAATGGGTCAATATTTAGTTATGTATGTTTCGATTGTCACCACCGCGTCGTCCCCACTGGGGGCGAATGGGAATGACTATTATTTCAGTTCCATTTTGCCACCGCTGGGGTCAAATGGGAATAAAAAAACGAAAATTCCCATTCTTCACCACTGGGGACAAATGGGAATTTTAATGGATGCAACGATAGTTCTGTGCTAGTTCCAATGGTTGACTGACAGAGAACGCCATGTGTATGTCGTAGTTGGGTTGTATAATCCGCTTTTTTGACAGATTTCTAGCAATATGGCAATACAGCTCTGTTTTGTTAAACAGCTGAATGTACACTATTTTGTGTGCAATAAAGTTCAAATCCCAATCCCAACTTCCAAACAAATATTATAATTGCGAAAGTGAGTTTGTATATTTGTTTGTTACCTCTTTATGCTTTATCTACTGAACCAATTGTCTTGAAAATTTGCATACACATAGTTAGGAGTACTGAGAAGGCTGTAGGGTACCTTTTAATTGGGAAAAAACTATTGTCCCGTGGGATTTGGGATACGCAAACGAAGCCGCGGGCAAAAGCTAGTGAATAAATAAACAAAAGCCTACCATTTGCCTTAGCGATGCTTGGTATCTGCTGAGTCTTGTGCTGGTTGTCCACAAACATCTCTTTGGCTAACTCCTCGCCGACCTCCAACCTTTCCACATTGAGGTTCTGTCTGATGAGTTTCACATACTCAGCACTGAGGGTTACCAGCTCTTGGTGAGAAGGGTTCCAGTCCGGAAGGGTAGGGAGGTCGATGTCGTAGACAAAGGAGCCGCTGCGAACTGTGGAAATGCAAAGATATCATGTTTTTTAGGGTTCCTACCCAAAGGGTGCCAACGGAACCCTATAAGAATACACTATCAAGTCTTTTACCCTAATGGGGCAGACAGAGCATTTTGGGTCTTGCGGCTCTAAGCCGACAGAGCCCAGGGCCGCAATACTCAAAGTCCACTTTTAGCGTGTTGGTGGGCAAGAAGGTGGAAAGAGGAACTAAAATCGGAATGGGCTGCTAGCCGCATCGCCTGTTAATATGATTCACTATTTCGCCCATTCCCTCGATCCACTTTTACGATCTGCACAGGAAGAGAAGCAGCTGGTACATTCTAAGTTTTTTTTTTCTTCCAGACCAGCATGGAAGCTCTGAATATGAGTAACAGAAATCTTATCTGTACTTACTGTCAGGTCCTGGGAAGCTGTGCAGATGAATAGGTATGTTTTCCTTGAAGGCGTTAGTAGCGCATGCTCCAAGGAGGAATGAGCATGTTCGCCAGAACGCCTTGTTCACAGCCTGGGGTTCTTTCACTTCAAAGTTTTGTAACTGGAATCAGAAATCACTTCATATCGTACAGTCTTAAAAAAATATACAACTATAAGGGCAAATTCAGTCCATGATAACAAAAACTTTCTTGAAAAAAAAAATCGGTCTGCCATACAAATCGACCAAACAGCTGATTCGAGTGACAATCAAAAATCACGAATTGACTAAAAAAATTTTATTAATCAAGAAACGTGTGAAAATCGGTTAAAAAATGCGACCTGTAGGCAAGCACAGACAGACAAGCATTTTTGACCAATCTTGAAACTGTCAATAAAGCGAGCCATTATTTCTGTATAACGAGAACTTGAATAAGGTTGAGGATTCTCTTTAGTGGATTTTTAAAAAAGACAAATAAATAAACGTGCAATGATTCTTTACCTCTAAGGTGCAGTTTTCCGTCAACGGTCTATGCATGTCCCAATACACTGTGCCGTTGAGCAGCGCTAGTGCACTGGTGTCTGTGTGCCATTCGGTTAGATCTGAAAAAAGGATTATACACATAAATAGCCTTTATCAGTGCATTTATAAGGAGAGACCGAATCAGAATGTATGCCTCGTCTGTAAAGCGGATAACCTTTTCTAAGGATGCCTTGCATCTGAAAGCGATTTTTTTACAAGCCAAAAGGCCTCTCAGAACTATCTTATTTATGGGCTCCAAATTTTGGCTTTAGAGGGCTCCAAAAACAAACAATCCTCCTCCTACATCTATCCTTTGAATAAGCAGTTAGCCAACGAACTTTCACTAATTTGAAGATTCTCATTTCCCATCTAAAGGCGCAGTGTCTTGCTAAGTGCGAGGACTTGTAACCCTGGGCTCTACGTAATCTTTATGAGATAAAGACGTGATATAAAAAAACTACATGATAACATTATATTTCCTATAGATACTTATTATGTTACTTACGTTTCGCACAGTCGTAAGGCGTAGAAATATCTTTGTTCATAACCAAAACGCAGTCATTTGGGACACCCTTGTAATTCACTTCAATCTTCTCAATTCTGCCAACGTTATCAAGCTGGCGCTTCTTTTCTAATGTAAATAGATGATGACGGCGCTCAATAGCCTCCTGTGTGCTTAGAAATCCTAAAATTGTACAAATAGAGACGATGTTTACATTTAGTAGTTAACACTCCAAAAAGAATATTTGCCGATAATAGGGGTTTATGACAGTATTTGTACGTACTTGATAGTGGTAAAGCCTTATTATTTTTGTATGTTAATCTCGACAAATTAATAATATGATGCCTCATTTTGTAAAAATACTAAATTTCTTAACTCAAAAGAAATCAAATCACACACTTTTGAGGTTATTTGATAAATGGACTTCATTTCATTCAGTCAGATGAGAGTTGCGTGACACTGTCAGTGCACTGACACTACTCTTTTTAATGTGATTTTTTTGACACAGGAATCTTAACGCATACTACCAAACACCCAAAACCTCACAATCCTCACGTCCACTTTTAACCAGTTTTGAAAAAGTGAGTTATTTCGTTATGCCGCCTAAAGCCCTTCGTGGATAATTTACTGGCTTACTATAAACATAAAATTTAATCTTTATTAATTAATTAATAACTTAAATATTTTTATCTATGGCTTTATGCATATAGTATAATATTTAATAAAATCTGTCTTTCATAATATGTAATATGTTGTACACAAATTACAAATTCTGCTAGACTAGAAGAATCAGAGCTTGAAATGTACCTTAGAAGAATAGAGCTCCTGAAATTACATGACTGAATGTTTATTGACATGTTTCAGTAGGTATATAAGAAATAATTCCAAAAATTTACAAGAAGCAAAACACTGCTTTTTTGTTTTGCTTCTTGTAAATTTTTTGATAGGTCTTCAAAAGACAGGAATAAAGTAAAAACAAACAATTATAAATAAAAGTTTTATTTCTTAATTTACCCAACCATAGTCCTCTTCCTGCCCCTCGCTCTAACTTCCTCAAACTTACTGATAATTTCTTTGACATTATTTTTGCTAAACTTCTTATAAGCTTCAAGGATCTGATCAAACAAACGCGGACAGTCATTATGTGTACTAATTAATGCTCTTTCAAGGACATACAAATCAACCCCTTTGTCCTCTGTGCTGGAATCTATGAATGATAATCCAAAATCTATCATAACAAGTTCTAAGTTATTACTTGTCAGCCATTTTGTATCATTGTTTTCGTTACTCGGACATTTTTCAATAAGTAACATATTGGATGTAGTTAAGTCTCCATGAATGATATTACTCTCGTGCATTTTCCGTACCGTCTGGCCGATGAGAGAAGCAACACCTTCTAGATTATCTTTGGTATCGCCAGCTCCGTTTTCAACATGTTTCTTGGCAATATTTATGATGAAATCTTTTACAATGATACTGTCTTGGAAATGTTGCATGTAGATGCGTCGGCGCTCGAAATCTACTAAGTATAAAGTAGGAGTCTTCACTCCAGCTGTTTTACAGCGCACAATAGACCGCGCTTCATTCTTGATTCTCTCTTTTGTTATAGTTGTGTCCAAATCGGGATGTCTGTAGTTTTTCTTAAATCTCTCCTTTATTAGTGTGGGTTTTCCGAGATAGTTACATATGTATAGCTTCGCTTCTGCCCCCTGCTTTAGTATCTTCAATTCTTCAACCATTTCTGTTTATTTATCTAGAAAGTAAGCAAGATTAACCTCAAAATATTGTCTTACATTTACACTGTATGGTCAGTATGTACTCGTTATATCTAAGTAACCGTGCGCAAAGAATAAATAACATATTTATTTATCGTATTACTAGCAATTTTGTATTCATTTTTAATGAAATAAAAAGTAATCGTAAACAAGTTTCCAACCTATTTCTGATTATTTTGGATTGATTGATTGATTTGATTGTCACTTGTCATTATTTGACAGCGATTGACAGTGACAGTATAGTTTTTTAATGGTCCCATGCGTTTTATTTCTATTCTACTGTCCGCGGCGAATGTAGCGGCAAAATCAAAATTCATCGTAGGAAGACTGTACTTTACATTTAACGCTGTAGGTATTTCGTATGTATACCTACTTTCTATACTTACCTATCTATACCTCTGTATTCACTCACTGGAGAGCGAGGGAGGCTGTGGGCGTGTGATACTGGTAGATACAGCAGTGCCGGCCGGCGGCACAAATAATTTAATTCATAAACCCAATTCCCATCAAATTCTTTAATGGAGACAGTGATTTATACTAATAACTGTTAACTTTTTAGTGCGAGTTCAAAGTTAGAACGCTCCGCTGCCTGTAACAAAAATACTGTGTGAAAATACCAAAAAATATAATAATTTTTTGTAGTGTGTATTTTTCAGTGTTTGTAAAATAAATTGTGTTAAAATGTCTGTGGAAGGTTTGGAATACGAGACTATCGTCCAGAATGGGCCAAAAAAAGTAAGTTTTATTTTTAATTTTATTTTTTTCTTGAATGGATTTGCGGTCGTGGCATGGGAATTCAAGTTAGTTATGCTTATAGCGGGTGGATGCGTAGCGTAGACGAAGAGGTAGGTAGGGGTAAAGTTAGCTATAGGTCTGTCTGGCTGCATTTGGGTAGGTATACGGATGCAGTTGCGCCTCGAAATGCCGTCTGATGCGATTTCCTGTAATCCCTGCGTTCTAATTTACGCGGATGATGCAAGCAGTTAAATAGTACAAAGTAGATTGCTTTAAACTCGTTCAATAGAGTTGACGTTAACAGTTAATTTAACGTCTCTTGTTAAATAGAAACACATGCCATTATAGGTACTACATACATAAGTAGAGGTAAACGTTTTGAAAATAAATTTATAAAAGAAATTATATTCCTTCGAGCCGGATATTTTTTTGCTTCGTGTAGGTACCTACCAGTAGGTAGGTAAACTTAAAAATATTAGGAATATAGGAACCTACTTAAAAATTAAAGTACCTAATTACTAATGCTAATATAAAATGGTAGTAGTTAGTAACAAAAAAGACAACTTAATAAAATGGCACCTGTCGTAAATAAATGTGTAATGAGGGCTAAGAGCTAGAGATTTTTCTAGTACCTACCTAGATCATATCATTTTAGAATAACCACAATGTTGAAATCAAAGATGATATGAAGAAAGTATGGTACCTATTCCTTGGGCCCGGTCCTCCGGGCCCAAGGGATATGTAAAGGTTTTGTCCATCCTGTAAAATAAGACGTAATTCCTTACAAATAATGATTCAAATTAAATGTATAGCTGTTTGTACTTGCGTTAGCAGCCAAACGGACTTTATTTTGGTCGTGACGAGTAATAAGTAAACTCATCCTGTGAGTCACAAGGAGATCGGCAGGGATTGAAAATATTCGTCATACATGTAACATGACTTATATCTGTTATTTGTATGGATTTATTCATAGTTTGTGGACACGCCCTGTGGTTTCCGGCACAGTAGAATAGGACCACTCCAGGTATTCCCGTGTATGTCGATCGAGGCGACTTAGGAAACAAGCTAAACAAATTATAGAAACATCAGTGAGAATATGAACGAGAAGTGAGTGACGAATAATAATCCCTAGAAGCGTAACTAATCCTGAAAAATCATTCCACGCGATATGTACCGCGGCGGGCGGGGCTCAAAATATGAACCGCGCGGCGCGACAGTTCCCGTGACACTCGTGTCGTGCGGTTGCGTCGCAAAAAGTTGCCTTTGAGAATATTGCTGTGTTTTTGCGATAATTGATTAATTAAAAATGCCGTCATGTGTCGTGAAGTGGTAGAAGCCATACAGGCATGAAAAACAGGACTCACCTTTCATAAATATTTTTAATCCATACTTGACATCTGTGGAAAGTGTTATGCAAAATGTACCTAAGCCACGCGTTGTGCCTCACGGCTCGTTGCGGTGATCGCCCCTACCCTACGACGAAGCGTGACCTTGTCGCGACCAATCGCATGCATATTTGTTTCGTTGATAATACTGTTCGTTTGTTTGCGTAAATGGAATCAGAATCGAAGCGGTTAATGTAGGAGCGTTACATTTCTAGAGAATTTATTATTCGTAGGTGAGACCTCTCCCACCCGTCTGGCCAGCGTGAAGAGTGTAGGCCAAATCCTTTGGCTGCTCTGGTAGTAGAGAGTACCGTGCTCCTGCAGTGGAGACTAAAACATATAAGACCTGTTGGGTTACTCCAAAGGCGGTACGCAAGCCGTACATTACTGCGTATCCGCGTTACAGTGTCAAGCAACATTGAGCGTTAATACATAATGATAAAGTCTAATTTGGTTTGACATAGAAATAGGACGTCACTTGTGGAGGACTGTCGTATAATTCATGAAGTAAGCCCCCAAGGAGGTTAGTCCATGATGACGTGTCCGTAACGTCCTGTAAATGTCCAAAGTGCAAAATTTTACCCCTTTTGAGTTATTGGCCAAAAACATTTTCTTTGGTAACGTTATCCCAGCAGAAAGTTGTGATATAATATTGTTGCATTTGTCTTGTGATCCGGAGGTCGTGGGTTCAAATCCAACTGGGACTCATACTTTGTGAACAGCTGTTTCCAGTCTGTTAAGGATATTGCAGGCTTGAATCATCTGATTATCCGAAAAGAAAGATGATTTCGTGTTTCGGAAGACACGCAAAGCTTGTGGGTCCCAAACGCCATCTAGCGCTTGTTTAACCTATTCCAGGATTAGTTCTGGTCCACCCTTTGGGTTGCGGAGGTCTGACGGCATTCGCTCTGTGTAAAAACCAGTAACCTCGTCCAATCACCTAGGTTAGGTAGCGGACCCCGGGCTCTGAAGCGTTACCGCTGAGGATGCAACCGGGAATTACATGAGGATGATGATGATGATGAATTTGTCCCAGATGTAAAGTAAATGTCCATGATTGAATGGAATTTGTTCCCCTTAGGACTCCGTAGATAACGCATAGGTACAAGCGCTTGAGTAATATACTTATAAGTACGAGTATACTTACCTAATGTATAAAATCCAATCTCAACGTAAGTAAAGTACTTACCCTACTTATATTGAGATTGGAACTGAAAATTCTTATGCGTTTTGCAACCCTTGGCTCTGTGTTACCAGTTACAAACGAAGATGTGATATTGCATGCTAACACGACACATTTTTTTTCACGACATTTCTTTATTTATTTAAATTTTATTGAGCCAAAAGCTACAATAGGCAGACTTAATGCTAAAACATTCGCTCCCTGTTAACCCTGTCAAATGCCAATGTGTTTTTTCGACAAGTGTTTTTTCGACATGTGTTTTTTCGACAAGTGTTTTTTCGACATGTGTTTTGGTAGATTTTTGATATCTTTGGTTTTTATTATGAAACAGACAGAATATGTATTTTTTATTTCGCTTAAAGTGTTTATTAATTTATTAACCTTGAATATAGCTACGAGGTTCAAAATCACCCTGTATAAATAAATAACTAAGAACCAGGACATTTGAAAAAGGTTATTTTTCAACTTGCCCTCGCTGGGGATCAAACGAATCTCAGAGTAGCGGACTATGAATGCCATCCGTCTCGGTCAAGGGCGGATCCAGGGCGTCATGGGGGGTCATGACCTGGATGTGCCACTGCCATTTCACCATCCGTAGATGTATCCTAATAAAAGAAGTTTTTATGTATTATGATTACACTACCTATTTGTGTAGCGACAGCGGAAATATCTTTCTCTACGTTACGAAAAATCAAATCGTGACTAAGAGCTTCAATGGTTGAAAAGCGTCTAACCGGACTGGCACTTCTCCACGTCCATAAAAACGTACTCATTGAAATAGATGAAGTGATAACGCGTTTCGGAAGATGACATAAAAGAAAAATTGATTTTTTTATTTAAATATAGGTAGGTATTTTTGAGTTAGTAGGTACAGTACTTCTTATCGAGTCGAAATGGTTACACTGTAGCTTCAATTCAAATTCCTCTGTCGTTAGCTTCATTAAGGTCCTTTATGGTACAGTATTTACATTTATAAATAAAATACCTACTTTTTAGGGTTCCGTAGTCCACAAGGAACCCTTATAGTTTGTCATGTCCGTCCGTCCGTCTGTCCGTCCGGGCTCGTACTCCGCCACTACTGCACTGATTGTCACGAAAATTGGTGGAAACAACAAAAAATTATGAAAAAGAAATTTTTTTTCAGCTTTCCCATACAACGAAAAGTGAATTTAAAAAAATTAATTGGACTAACCCCAACGTGTGGGGTATCGTTGAAAAGGTCTTTTAAAATGCAACAAAAACTGTTTTGAAACTATGTAGATCAAACCCCCCAGTCTTGAGATAATCTAATACAAAGTTAAAATTTGAGGTGTCCCCCCACCGTAACTTTTGAAATATTACTAAAATAATTCTAAAAAAATGTAGTATAATATCTCAAAGTATGTACTTTCAATTAAAACTATAGCGGTCTCGGTATCATAGATAGTTATTTTTTAATACGTCATAAATCGTAAACCGCAATTTACCTTAAGAACTTTTATATTATGTTACTTGCTGCTACGGAACCCTTCATGGGCGAGTCCGACTCGCACTTGGCCGCTTTTTATTACTTGTGTCTATTATTATCAAAATTAAATTATAACTTCTTGTGACTTGACCACGAATATGTGAGCCCCCTGGCGCCAAAGCTGGATCCGCCCTTGGTGTCGGTCTTGTGCTATTATCAACATACCTAGATGTAGATACATTATATCCTCATATAGGTTTCTTGTTATATGTTACCTGCAGCAAGAGTACACTTGTAATACAGATATACTATCTTATCGACTGTCCATACAACAGCTAGCACCAAGCGGCATATTCTGTTTTTATCCTTATACCTACGAGTACATATTATACTATATTTATACATGAATAACATAATTATATACACTTTATATGTTTCTATGTTGGCTCCGACCGTTTTATCCATTTTCCTTCGCCCTTGTTAATATAACACGACTGCCCCAAAAGAGGAGTGTAATGTTTTTAGGGTTCATGGATGTTGTTACTTTGTATTTGAGTTATAAATAACCGCCATATCTTCCAAATGTCTGAAGTTCTGATCAGATTTGAATGTAAGTACGTACCTACCTAAGTATGGGGTATCAATTGAATCCTTACTTTTAAAGGCGTCTCTCTTTTACAAATTTATTTCTTCAGGAACGCTTTTTTTAATGATTTGTTTATGAATGTGTTGACCACACACAAAAACAAACAGTTTTCACCCATTAAAAGCATCTTGCTTAAAGTATTTGTAGACATCGACGTCAACGAAAATGGTCTTTATCAAACTGAGTTTGAAGCTTAAGTTAGCCTACGAGTACTTAATTGCCGGAAACTTCCAGCGAAAGGCAAGTTCCTTCCTTCCTAATAAACTGCGACCTGCGACTTCGGTTATTACGAGAATATTCCCGTGCCTGTATTGTTCCCGCTTCCCGCCCTGATTGAAGATTGTCCGCGTAATGAAGAGAACTCCTTTGATCGCTTCCTACGATGATGTTTGATTGCTTTATTGAGAAGAAATATTTTGTCTTTGACACAGAACTTGTTTTTACATAAATAAGCCGTTTCATTCGTTTGGAAGCTATGGATTCTGAGACAGATACATAATAACCTTTTGGAGTCCAAAAAGACAAGAAATATTTATAATCTAGGGTTAATTCTTTGATCTAAGGGGGGCCTTGTCCCACAGTGACGGATTTGTAGTCCTGGCCGCCTTAGGCCCCCAATGGGGGGAGGATTTTTGGGGTTCAGATAAACATACAAGGGCAGTGTAGTATCATGTATTAGGCCTAGTCTAGCAGTTAAATAGCAGTCTAGCAGTTAGGTTCATGCTGCTGAAATGAGAATGATGATCATGAATGATGATCTGGTACGGTCCACCAGATTACTATTATTATTCTCTTTATTTATATCATTTCTTAAGTTGGGTTTTTTATAATAAGTCTATACAAAGTAAAATATAAAAAAACCATAGTACAAAATATAAACACATTATAAAAAACCTAACCTGCCTACTGGCAGCGGCCCAAGCTACCGGCGGTTAGGGCCGCAAAGAGAGAAACCTCCTGACAATGCGTGCCGTGTCCAGGAGTACTGCCTTCTGTATCTGACCCTTGATCCAGCCATCTAGCGAAAGAGTCTTAAGATGTTGACCGTTCGCCGATACGCTATCGGGACAATGACCGTCGAATCCACATCCCACATAGCAGTCACCTCGTGGGCCAAGTCAAGGTACTTGCTAAGCTTGTCCTTCTCGGCCTTCAGGAGGTTCTCATCTTGCGGGACGGTGATGTCGACGAGCACTGCCTCCACCAGATTATTATTTTTATACCACTAACCAGATTACTGCTTTCTTCTTCTTATTTAAGAGCTTAGTGGCTCTTGTCGGTGGAGTATGCGCCAAACTTCTCGGTTCTCTGCCTTACTTTTTAGTGCTTGATACGACATGACCCCTGCTGTTTCTTTCAGTTGGTCTACATAGCTCTTTCTTGGTCGTCCTGGACCTCTTCTACCTTTTATCTTGCCTTCTAGTATGTTTTTAAATAAGGTGTCATGTCGTATTAAGTGACCAATCATTTTCCCTCTCCTATTTTCTATTTCGCCCAGCAGTTTTCTTTTCTCTCCTACTATTTCTAATACTTCCTCATTGGTTTTCCTTTCCATCCAACTGATCTTTTCCATTCTCCTCCAGCACCACATCTTGAAAGCTGCCAGCCTGTCACTATCTTTTTTTAGATTACTGCTTAGTCGTCTAAAAATATTAACGAGCACACCGAGACCCAAGACCGTAATTTCGGTACGGTGAATACTAAAACTGGGCGCCATCAAGAGGTCACCGTGAATCATATCATAACATAACGGTGTTACCTACGTTGTCTGTTGTCTAGTCATGGTCAAACTCTGGTATACTTACCTAGTAAATTGAGTTAGGTAGACAAGAGGAGGTAGAACAGGTTGACCAAAAGTGGCGGAGTGCCATAAAGGCCATCCCTTCAAATTCAAAAATACAGACTTGCGGTATTCAAATTTTGAATATTGTCAATGGAACAAAATTTTGAATTTATTTCAAGAATCCTACTTTCTTTGAGTTACCTACTGCAACGGTTGGGAAGGGGGCGTGATTTTTTTCCAAAGTGTAGGGGCTTGTAAGTAATTAGACAACTATCACTACTACCAAGCGCTAAGCGATTTTTTTAATTTTGCCAAGCTGGTCGCCGACCGCTTCCGATTTGACTGAAATTCAGTATAAAAGGGTTTTTGGGATCGCGGAATTCAATGAAAATCTGTCTTTTTTTTTGGAATCCAAGATGGCGTCTGGATTTTAGAATTATAATTTATAACGTCCTATAAGTACTGGAACATCGAAGGGGTCTGAAATTTTGTATGCTGGGTAACGCACCCCGCGGAACTCGTAACTTGAATCAGATTGTGGATCCAAGATGGCCGCCGACACATTTTTTAACTTTTCTCACCGTAGTTTTTTACCCATTTTCTCAACTGCACATGGAATTTAGTCAACTTCAACAGCTGCACGAAAAACCGCCCGCGCATCATCCGAAAAGCTAATTAATTATGTTGTACCTACCTACATATTTTTTGTACAAAATCTTTCTCAACGCCTATTTACTCGTATTGTACCACTTCTGCCCCAAACATTAAGTAAACATTCTTCTCACGGTTGACTGTAAGAAAACTCTATACGGGATATAGGTACCTATTCGCCTTGTATGTTTACTTTTCTCTTTGTGTATCTGATTGCTTACATATTACAACCCTATACTACATTTTGGAAAAAAAACTAACGCCCTCTCAACCGATTTTTAAGTAACTCAAAGAAAGTAAGGATTCTTGAAATAAAAAAAAAAATTGATCTTTTGACAACAATACCTAGGTCCGTATTTTTTAATTTAGTTATGACCTTTATGGCACTCCCCCACTTTTGTTACACCTGTTCTACCTCCTCTTGTCTACCTAACTCAATTTACTAGGTAGGTAGGTAATTTACCAGAGAAATCATTGTCATAAACAAACAATATAATACATGTGTACTTACTCATTTACTTCGTTTCGTAAAAAAAAAACATCACGCCGAAGATAAGTGACCCGTATGGCCCTGTTTATGTACTTAGTTGTTTATCGAGTGATCGCATAGGTAGATGACTGTTTGCACAAATTGAGATAATTGCTCTAAAAGGGGATGTTGCACAATGTGCTAGGTCATGAACACAAAATTCACAAAAAAAAACCCCCAACAATCAGAAAAATATTAAAAGCCGATTAAGACCGTCATATATTTTTGTTTTTTCGTGATCTTAACATTGTACAAAAAAACCATTTAAAATCGCTATTATCGCATAATGGCGATACTGACATGGTGCATATACGTACGCAACCTGATTTAAACGTCACTCGCGGTTACTGTCAATGTCAGGTCAGTTTACATAATGGGTGTCAGCCATTTTGGCTGAACTCATCTAATCTTAAATTACGATATTTTAATCCAAATGAACCATAGAAAGGCTACGAATTTATCGGATTTACTTATTAGGCATTTATACCGACCCAAAAATGCAAATTTCAGGTAGGTGTTCAGTGACCTAGCCGGCTCCCCATACATTTGTGCAACAACTCCTTTTACTGAGAAATATTTTTAAAAACAAGCTTTTATCTAAAACAATGAACTTAAAAGTCCTATGTGAAGTTTCAACTCGATCGAATAATGGGAAGTGGGTCTAATTTAGCTTGCAAGTTTTGATTACGGACATAGACATAGTCAAGGCAGTTCGACTCTGGAATGCACTACCACCGTCCATCCGGCGTGCTGAAACGCTAGCCAGCTTTAAATCTCAAGTGAAGTCGCACTTTCTATCCTTATTATAATATGACTTTCTTTCTTTCCACACTTACCTTGTTCGGATTTTCTTTTTTGTGTACATATTGATATAGGTATGTATGTATTTATGTATATATTTTATATTTGTATGTATGTATTGTATGTATCTTAATTAATTACACTTTTTTCTTCTTGCATATAACTTCGCACCTCACCTGTTTTCGTTAAACATCTCCCAGTACCTCGGTTGCCTGGAAGAGATTGCAGCTGCGATAAGGCCGCCTTTTGACATCTGTTTTCTTTAATCTATTACTCTGTATCATTTGTTTTGGTGCAATAAAGATCTTAACTAACTAACTAACTAGACAACGGGACACGTGAAACTAAATAATAGCTTGTAAAATACAAAAATATCTCCCTGATCTCTCTCCCCTAATAGAGATATATGTATGTAGAATTATGGAGAATTAGATCCGATCATGTCTTCCATTGACGCTGATCACTGATCATACTGATAACGCCAAGCGTGACCGTGCTCACGTTTCAACTACATAGTTAAGTAGACTAAAGTGGGATTGTTGTCCATTGATACTATGTTAAGATATATGTACATAATAATTGTATATCAAGACGTTTCATAAAAACATTAAATAGATAGATATTTAGATAAGAAGTTTATTTGTAGCCGAAGTCACACACATATAGGAAAAAACAGAAAAAACACAAACAACATAAGAAAAAAACATATATCAATATCTTTGTATCTGTTTGTGTGCTACAGAAATTAAAAAAGTTCATAGCTCAGTGCTCAGTACTGCCACAGGTACTGCTCAGAGCAACTCACTGATTTTCAGCTACGGCCTTTCTAGTGAAGTGAAAGATCCAATTTAATCATGTTTTCCATTGACTACCCATATTGTTGCTGATCACTGATTATACTGATCACACGTCGAGCGTGACCTATAAATATGCTAGCGTTTCACTTATATGAATTGATTTGTTGTCCAGATAGCGAGAAATTGCTGTAAAGTGTATAAGTATATCTTTGTAACAAATCGATAGAAAAAGGGTGGGCTAGCCTGGGGCTAGCACATAGTAAGCGGGATGAACCGATGGTCGAAGAGGCAAACGGTTCTTCAATTAGGACGCAGCGTAGGACGACCACCTACCAGTAAGTGGTCAGAGAACCTGAGGTTGCAGGTTGAAAATGCTGGACGGGAAGGCCCATGTCCAGCAGTCGACATTCTGAAGCTGAAACAAAGATAAATGACACAAAAAGAAAAGGATTTTCTAGAAATCTGTAAAAAATATACTGATAATTGAAGAGATATCGCGCACTTCACTGGAGTGTCTGCTTGACAATGGATGTCAAGTGCGATTCGTGGTCTGCACTCTGGACTGAGATACTCGTACATGTATTAAGTATGTATTCTACTGTTTCTACTACTTAAAGTAATATACTTACAAAAAAATAAATAAAACCGTCCAAGTGCGAGTTAAACTCGCGTGAAGAGGGTTCCGTACAATTTATTGAATTATTATAGGTTTTCCTGTAATCTACAAGCAATGAACTATATTTTGTATTTTTTTTGTCAAAATGTTAGGTTTAGTAGTTTCGGAGATCAGGGGGGGGGGGGGGGGAGAAAGGTCAATTTTCGTCTTCTTTCTTTAATAAAATCAAAACCATTTATTTTAGAATTTTAACAAAAATATATTTAAGATTCTCATAACGAGCCCTTTCATCTATACTAATATTATAAAGCGGAAGAGTGTTTGTTTGTTTGTTTGTTTAAACGCGCTAATCCCAGGAACTAATGGTCCGATTTGAAAAATTCTTTTTTTGTTGTGTAGTCCATTTATAGAGGAAGGCTTTAGGCTATATAACATTACGTTCTGACAACCACGCGAACGAAGTCGCGGGCACAGCTAGTTTGATATATGACACAGTAAGGTTTGCAAAACTGTTTTTTTCAATTTCCTAATTTGTCCCCCAAAAATGACCCTTATTAAAAAAATATATATTTATTTACTTTGCACATGTGTGTTTGAGTCATAGGATTACGCCATCCTCCCACATTTCACCTGATTCGGTCTAGTAGATTCGGAGCAAATTGGCTGTGACAGACGGACGGACAGACAGACGCACGAGTGATCCTATAAGGGTTTCGTTTTTTCATTTTTTGTACAGAACCCTAAGAAAAGAAGAATCGGGAAAAAAGAACTCGTAAATATGGAGATAATTTCCATAATGCTCTTCGTCATGCACTAGATAGCCCTTTCAATTATTTTATGAACCACAGTTGAAAGTATTTACATTAGTCCGTCTGCTTTAAAACTTGCCTCCGCCAAAAGTGGCCACGGCAAGTTTTTAAGGTAGACGGATCACTAATAATAGTTTCAACGGCAGTTCATAAAATAATTTAAAGGGCTATCTAGTGTATGACGAAGAGCAATATGGAAATTATCACCATATTTACGAGTTAACAATTTATTTCACACTTCAAGGCCATTTGCCTATATCTTCACCTTAATACAGATGCCAACCACCCATGACGGTTTTGGGTCGGCGGGCAGAGCCCACGTCACACCACCGTTGTGTAGCTACTGTTGACACGTGTGAAGTTCTATCTCGTTTTTGAGGAGCTTGGTATACAGGGAGTTACAAAATATACTGAAACTATTTTAACGCTGAATTCAGTCCATGATACTGAACAACTCCCCCAAGTAACATAATTATATCGAAACATGAAAATTATTTTTTGGCCTCCCATACAACTTGACCGATCAGCTGATTCGGGTTTGTGTGAAAAACAAAAAAATATTTTTCATATTTCGATATATGTTCCTTGGGGAAAGTTGTTCAGTATCATGGATTGAATTCACCCTTAAAATAGTTTTAGTATATTTTGTTAGACGTTATATATACAGGCTGACTTTTAAACCACCAGCCAAATTTTTGGAGCAAGTTCAGTCCATGATACTGAACTACTTTCTATAAAAAAAGTTATTAAAAATCGATGAAAATTTTTCGTCCTCCCATAGAAAATCCGTTTGACTGAGCGCTGATTTGTATGAAAAGGCGAATTTTTATTTTAGTTTTTCGTTAATTGTTTTTATGGAAAGTAGTTCAGTATCATGGACTGAACTTGCTCCAGAAATTTGGCTGGTGGTTTAAAAGTCAGCCTGTATATAGCCCAGCACCAGTTTAAGTTATTTGAAACGTCTGCCATGCCCCTTTTGGAATAAAGGTCGGGCTCTTACTCCAAAAGCGGTACGCAAGACGTACGTTACTGCGTATCCGCGTTACAGTGTCAAGCAACATTGAGCGTTAATACATAATCATCATCATCATCATATCAGCCACAGGAAGTCCACTGCTGGACATAAGCCTCCCCCAAGGATTTCCAAAACGACCGATCGGAAGCGGCCTGCATCCAGCGATTTCCTGCAACCTTGCTCAGGTCGTCTGACCACCTAGCAGATGGGTGTCCTACGCTGCGCCTGCCGGTACGTGGCCGCCATTCGAGAACCTTTCTGCCCCATCGGCCATCTAGTTTTTTTAATTTAGATTTTAGTAAAATAAATTGTTTAATTTTATTAAATAAAAATAATCGTATATTTACCTAATTGTAATGTGTGATAAATGTAATTGGTGTTAATCGTTTTTATCACAGTAAATAAATAAACAAATAAACAAATTCGTCATTTATTGTTTCTCAGATAAAAGAAAAAATATGTGTACAATAGTTTTTAATGATCTAACTGAAAGGCCAAAAATAATTTTTCAGTCATTTATATTATCATACCTATTCGATTTTACGGCTGTGCCGATTAATGCTGGCCTGAATAAGTGTGTAGCAACCCTAACGGAGTAAAGTAAGGCTGTTGTCAAAGAAGACAATTAAGTAATTGGTACTTATCAACTTTGTCTCATAAAGCAATTTATAAACAGTTACAATACAAACGCGAACTCGATTTGCCAGAAATGCCATTAATAACTGGTTAAGTGGTACGAGTGTTGATGCAAAGCAAATAAAGAAAAAAGGTCGGAAAGGAGTACTTTTAGGTTTGGTACCTACTGGCTGACACAACCTGAATGAATCCAAAAAAAGGCAGACAAGAAAAGTTTTTTTTTTTAATATTTTCATTACTTGATCAAAGATAGGATTGCCTCTATGGGTAAGTAAGTAACCATCTAAATTGGAAATATGTGATGAAAAAATTTGCCACAGTGAGAGTTCGATGGACCATATTAATCGGCTGACCATATTACCCTTCTATACCCCTATTAAATGTAATTTAATGTCGCACAAATGCGTACCTCCTTTTTACCGTAAAGAGTCCGTTTAGCCTTGGCCAATTAATTGCAGAACTTTTAAGTTAGATATAGGTAGGTACCTTCTGCATCCAGCTAATGGATACCTCTATATGCCCCATAAGTCAAAAAGTGCATGCAAATTTCGCTCATTCGTTAAATAAAATGAGACGACATAATCATATTTGTATTTATTTGCATAAATGAAGGTAAATAATTAATTTCGTTAAACATCTCCAAGTACCTCGGTTGCCTGGAAGAGATTGCAGTTGCGATAAGGCCGCCTTTTGACATCTGTTTTCTATAATTTATTATTCTGTATCACTAGGTAGGCACATAAGTAATATATTAGGTAGGTATGTTTTGGTGCAATAAAGATTTTAACTAACTAAATACCTACATAAGATGATAAAAAATATTATAGTCCTAATACTCCCAATACATTTTACGCATTTCACCTTGGAAAGGTGTGCAAAATTGATTTTCAATATTACAATTCTTTTAACATGGAATCACCAAATGTAGGTAGGTATCTATTCAATGTCAATGTTAGTTACTATACATGTCAATAGGATTAGATAATAAAGGTCAAATCGTAGGTCCTAAAAACCAAATTTAAGTGTACAAAGCAACATGCATCGTCTAGTCCGGTCAGTAAATAAATAGCGGCCCAAAATCTCTGTATGTTTTAATCTTGTTGGCGGGTCATCGACCCCGCCCACGAGCGTCATCCAATTTGGTTGCTTCTTTTTTATGCGATAATCCGATAGAACTAGTTGTACGAGACGATTGCTTCGAAGGTTTTGATTTTATCGGCTGCAGTACTGGGAATAAGTTGTGGGTTTTCCTTGTAGACTTTGATTTTTTTCTTTTTCTTTATCTATCTAGATCTATCTACATATAATTTTAACAACTTCATTCTTGTCAGATTTTCCATGTCTATCTTCAGCCATTGGATTGAACTTAACTATCTATAAACGATTATAAACCTTAGAACCCGTATACCGTAACATAAAACCTTAGAACGTAGGTACTAAGGAAAAATAATAAACCAATTTTGAAAATTTTGACATTGGAAATGTCTTTTCGTTCGCTCCTGTGTAGGCTACGATTTCACGAAAAAGTGCGATCCCCTTATACCTATCTCGGAGAATTATTAAGAAAGGACGCATATTCATGAGAGCTGTAAGGTGCAAAACGAATTATTCGAGAAAGCAAAAAACGAAAAAGTTATGGCCTAAATAGTGAAAAAAAAAATTTTTTTTTCCGAATTGTTGATTTTGGCGCTCGATATTTTGGAAAGAATGATAGGTATCAAAAATTTGAGAAAAACTCCTCTAAACAATTTATTGAGCCTAAAACAAAGTCGATCGGGTTAATCAATAGCCTAACCTTTTTGAAAAAAGTCAAAAAATCAGAACGACGAAAAAAAAAGTAAACGACATTTGTTTCGAATTCCGTAGATTCATTTCCAATGTGCTCGTTAGTCGTTTGAGGCACAAAATCTGTGATTTTTAGGGTTCCGTACCTCAAAAGGAAAAAACGGAACCCTTATAGGATCACTTTGTTGTCCGTCTGTCCGTCCGTCCGTCCGTCTGTCAAGACCCTTTTTCTCAGGAACGCGTGGAGGTATGAAGCTGAAATTTATATCAATTACTCAGGTCTACTGTCCCTTGAAGCTGTGAAAAAATCAAACTTCTAAGCCAACGCAATCAAAAGATACAGCCGTTTATGCCGCAAATTTTCAACACTTGCAAGGGAATCAAAACCTACAGGGTGCTTCCCGTGAACTCAGAATCTTGAAATTTGGTACGAAGCAACGTCTTATAGCATAGATAAAGGAAAAATTACGAAAACCATAAATTTTTAGTTACATCACATAATATATTTTTTTTTAATAATTTTAAACTTACTTGTCGTAATGAACGAACTTTGTAAACCTTGCAGGTTTGTACGGAACCCTCGGTGCGCGAGTCCGACTCGCACTTGGCCGGTTTTTCTCTAGTTATATCTCATCAAGATTTTTACAACTTTAGATTACACGATAAAGGTTACAGTTTATGTGAAATATATTTCAACATCACGTCTTTATCCCTAATGGGGCAGACAGCATTTTGGGTCATGCATGCGGCTCTAAGCAGACCAGGGCTACAAGACTCAAAGGCCACTCTGAGTGTTTTTATGTAAAATCCTCTTTGTAAACTTTCTTTACTATGTGTCTTTGTACCTATGTAGCTACTATGTTCAGACATTTGTGGTACTGGTAGCACCGCAGACCATGGATCAAGATAGACACAGCCTCTGTATGAATTTGCGTGTCGATCTGACGTCAAATTGACTTTATTTAGGATCGTCACTTTTAGTCCGTGTATGTCAATTCATTAGATCGGACTTTGAGCTCTCTCCTGTAAATACCTAAAACTGCCGTTTTGAGCCGTAGAAACTCGTCGAAAAACGTTGGAGGAAGAAATAAAAAAGATTGCTTCCGTTTGTAAGTGAATTTCTTATTAACATGGTATTGAAAATTGGCACGCCAGGTTTTCATACAAATTGAAGGACTTTCTTTATCTAGTAGTATAATCATGGATGGCCGCCAATATTTTTTTATTATTTCGTTAATAAAACGTTTGTGTTTTTTTAGGTAGGTAGGTTAAACATACATTCGTAGGCCATAATATCAATCTTTGCAACAAACATACCCTTTACCTTAAATTATGAACGTCCTCCATTTAAGGAAGTGGGTCAAAAATTGATCTTGACCCACTGGCACGAAGAGACGACCATTTTTGGAAGCTCACTTGATATCCTTATAGGTGTTCAATGTTCATTTAATTGCATAGTTATACGTTTCTTTTCAAAAGTCACAGTAACAGCTTTTTTTAATTATTTCGACACTGTTTACCCAAATACACCAGAAGAATATATTTTGCAAGCTTTTATTTATTTTGTTTGTTGAAACCTTATTGTACTACAAAATTACACGTAACATCAAGACATCAATAGCTATAAAGGCGGACTTTTCCAAGGGATCTCTACCAGTCAACCTTGAATTGAAAGGAACATTTACAACCACAGACCATGGATCAAGATCAAGGACAATAATAATTTAGCCGAGTTTATTTTAAATTTTATCTTTTGCTGAAGCTCACTCCATGATCAAGGTAGACACAGCCTCTGTATGAATTTGCGTGTCAATCTGACGTCAAATTGACTTCATTTATGATCGTAAAATAATTGAAACAAAATTTTCTTACATACATATTATAATATTAAACATTAACATTCCTGAGTGTAAAACTTTCTTGTTCATTTCCGAGTTGAGCTCAGGCGTGTCGTTTGCTGCTTCTATTTCCGATAAGCCGTGCATTATAGCGCAGCTTAAAATCCGTATCGCTGACTCAAACTGTAGAATAAAGATTAACAGAACCATAACCAGGCCTGAGTTACTCCCCGTTTAGGTATCGAAAATGTACCTACATTATTACTATGCGCACAGGCAGCCCCTCCGGGTGGTAAATTCAGTTATACGAATCGTTTATCCAGAGTAATAAGAATGAAATTGGCTTGCAATGGATGTCTAGGTATTTATACGAAAAGGTGCTGAGTTCTGATGTGAGCTAAATTAAACTAAACTTTTTTTTTTTTTTAATTTCTTTGCTGCCTCCGTAGTCCAGTGGTCAAGGCGTTTGCCTTGTGATCCGGAGGTCGTGGATTCAAATCCCACTGGGAAGCATACTTTGTGAAAAAGTTGTTTCCAGTCTGGTTAGGATGTTGCAGGCTTGAATCAACTGACTATCCGAAAAGAAAGGTGATTCTGTGCTTCGGAAGGCACGCAAAGTTGTGGGTCCCGAACGCCATTTACTTAGCGTTTGTTTTATTGTACCTAGCCTTGGTTCTGGTCTAGCCTATCGTTTGTTATTTTTATGGAGTACCTAGGATTGGTTCTGGTCTAGCCAGTGCACAGTGTTCCATTTGACTCAAAAAAATTCCCTATGCTGATTATCGCATAAATAGATCAAGGAATGCATTTCAAATGCAAGACTAGAACACCCACGTGTCAATTCCAAATAGTTTTTTTAATAAAAAATAATACATGATTCGTGACCTTTAGCAAGAAAGTTTAAAAAAATAATTCTGCAAGAGTATCTGAACAAGATATATTTTTTTTATTAATACAGTTTAATAGTGGGTCTTTAGTCGCATATTTTACAGTTTTCATTTTTGGATTATCGCCTCTGGTTACCGAGTAATATTTTTTTTTTTCAGAATTTTGTTTTTATTTTTTTTCTTCCAAAAAACTCAAAAGTGGGACTTGTGACTTGCACTGAAACATTGCTCTTAATTAGGTCTATGATTGATAAAAAAATCACGTTCCTATATTGCGGCGTTTACGAGTAATCGAATTTTAAAATATAGCGTTAGGGTTGTCACTCAACTTGACCTTTCATTTCAGTCATAATTAATCAAAATTTTTCCTTCATTTTAAATCTGTATATTATTTACAAATAAAAGATACCTTGTTCATTTGAATTTGTTCAATATATACATATTATATAATAGTATATATATATACTTCTAAGCACATACTTAAAAATAGCCAGTGGCATTTTTTGAGAGCTAAATCTTATTAGGTTTTTTTTTCGATGAAGGTTCATGCGTAGCGTGGGAAGGGGTCCACCCTCGTCAGGACAACACAACCCTAAAATGTACCGTATGACCTTTCTACATAACTCCCAAACGCCGCGACATTGGAACGTGATTTTTTTATGGATAATAGACCTAATTAAGAGCAATCTTTCAGTGCAAGTCACAAGTCCCACTTTTGAGTTTTTTGGAAGAAAAAAAATAAAAACAAAATTCTGAAAAAAAAAATATTACTCGGTAACCAGAGGCGATAATCCAAAAATGAAAACTGTAAAATATGCGACTAAAGACCCACTATTAAACTGTATTAATAAAAAAAATATATCTTGATCAGATACGCCTACAGAATTTTTTTTTAAATTTTCTTGCTAAAGGTCACGAATCATGCATTATTTTTTATTAAAAAAACTATTTGAAATTGACACGTGGGTGTTCTAGTCTTGCATTTGAAATGCATTCCTTGATCTATTTATGCGATAATCAGCATAGGGAAATTTTTTGAGTCAAATGGAACACTGTGCAGTGCCGGTTTTAGCTCTACCAGCGCCCGGGGCGAGATTCCCCCCCCCCCCCCCCTCCCTAAACTGAAATTCTGACTCTGACTTAGGCCTCAATCTTATAGGATTTATTTCTGCCGACGGGGGGGGGGGGGGGGGGTTCAAATTTGCCGCCCCATTGTAAACGAAGGGAAGGAGGGGGGTGCATACAAATAAGAGTCTAGGAGTTGCTGCCATTAACCAGCCGCTATTTATATATTTATTATTACCTGTGCCCCCCTTGCCCAAAAACGCCCCCTGTCGCCCCTTTGAATCTGGCGCCCTGGGCGGTCGCCCAACCGCGCCCTACTCTAACGCCGCTACTGGGTCTAGCCTATCGTTTAATATTTTTATGGAGTACGGTCCGTACTTGGATGGATGACCACAAGTGGTACAAAAATTTCTCGAGCTCCTCCGTCCTTCGGAAGGCACGTAAAAGCCGCTGGTTAGGCTGGTATGGCAGTCGTCAAATGTCAGATGCATTTAGGCAGCTTGAAAAATCTGACACCAGTGTTGGCCACTTACATACACGAAAAACAGACAAATAATGGAGTACTTTACGTCCCTGAGCATTTCCGTCAAAACTTTAATTTGTGCTGTCTGCACCAACACGCAGTTAAAGTCACGACGCCGCATATCTTTTAAAAATAACTACAGTTAAACTTAAATGCTGCTTGTTTTATGTGTGACTAGCAGTCCACCCCGGCTTCGCCCGTGGTACACACATAGCCTATGTCACTCGGGGATAGTGTAGCTTTCCAACGGTGAAAGAATTTTTTTAATCGGCCCAGTACTTTTTGAGCCTATTCATTACAAACATACAAACATACAAAAATAGGTACAAATCTTTCCTCTTTATAATATTAGTGTAGAAGTGTAGATATGACATGTATTAAGTTGTGCTTTGTTTGTTTTTCGTGTGTGTAAGTGGCCAACACTGGTGTCAGATTTTTCAAGCTGCCTCTTTAGGCAGTCGTCAAGCTAGGTCAGATGCCTTTGCATCTGACCTAGCTTGACGACTGCCATGCAATGACAGCCGGGACCAACGGATTTTACGTGCCTTCCGAAGCACGGAGGAGCTCGAGAAATTTTTGTACCACTTGTGGTCACCCATCCAAGTACGAAACATGCCCGGGGTTGCTTAACTTGTAAAAACGCTAGCAATGCGTACTCCCACCGGGCTACGAGCTCCTCAAGTAAGTAAGTTGTGCTAGTCTTGATTCTTACTTACATACATATTATCACGTCTTTATCTCTAATGGGGCAGACAGAGCATTTTGGGTATTGCGGCACTAAACAGACAGAGCCCAGGGGGTTACTCCATAAAATAATACGATAGTCGTCCGATAGTGACGTCCTATTTCTATGTCAAACCAAATTACACTATATCATTATGTATTAACGCTTTATGTTGCTTGACTCTGAAACGTGGATACGCAGTTACGTACGTCTTGCGTACCGCTTTTGGAGTAACCCTACAGGGCCGCAAGACTCAAAGGCCACTTTTAGCGTGATGGTGGGCGAGAAGGTGGAAAAAGGAATGTGACGTCATAAAGCCTATAGATCGAGAGCTGGCACGAATTACTGGGTAGGTATTTGAGGCAAGTTGAAAACTTTTTACATACCTCTCCTATTATACCCCAACACGGAACTGCAAACCTGGCTGGTGGGCTAAACCATTTTGATTTATTTAGATTGACCTGGCTGGCAGAATCTTATTTTTTAGTTATAAGTAATACCTATTAAAATTTCAAGTTGCCTCAATTACCTTTTTTATATTTTGACGTGACAACGTCTTATAAATTGGTTAGCCGGGTGACACTTCAAGAAACTGCGTTACGCTCCGCTCACGTTATGCGCTCACAATGAGAGCGAGTGAGAGGCACGCGTGCCTTTCACTTTTTATGTCTGTCTCTCTCGCTCTTAGGCGGGCTAACCATGCCCGAGTGGAAGTCAAGTTTGGAGTGAAGTGGAGTGAAGTCGTTGTCACGTAAAACTTTCGCCCGTATACCGACTTTACAGGCAACCAATATTTTTTTTTTGAAAAAATACTTTTGCACGCGCCTAGCAATATCAAAGCCTCGCCTAAATCGTCTGGCTTATTGATTTTTTCATTCTTTAAACATTAAACTACAACATATAAAAAAATGCATATTGCCTCAAATACCTACCTTTTTTAAAAAAAAAAAAAACTTCATAGGTTGCTTTAGCCCCGCTACTCACCAGCCAGGTCTGCAGTTTCGTGTTGGGGTATAATAGGAGAGGTATGTGACAAGTTTTCAACTTGCCTCAAATACCTACCCAAAAATTCGTGCCAGCTCTCGGACCACTATATGTATAACCAGCGGAACAGCCAAGACGCTTCCAACGATACCTCAATTTTCAAGGTAGCTATCAAGGAAAACAATAAAAATATGATAGAGATGAACATACATACATACATAGATGATACATAGCGGCGAAACACATACCTAACCATTGAGATACTATGTAATGCACATAACCCTCCTTTTGACTTAGCCATAGTCGGGTAAAAAATTGTTTGTCTGTAAAGTCGGTTTACGGACGGTAGTTTGACGTGACAACGTCAAACATTCTCTCGTTCGTGCCGCGCTCTCGCTTGCGGAACGCGACAATGAGCGTAACGGGACAATGCCTTTAGGCAGCTTGAAAAATCTGACAACAGTGTTGGCCACTTACACACACGATAAAACAACAAAAAACGGGACAATGACGTCATCTTTTTCGTGCATGCAGCCCGTAGTATCGAGTTATTAGACGTTGTCACGTCAAAATTTAAATGAGAATCGAATCATGTCAGTTATACATCTGGTACTGGTACACTATCACGTCTTTATCCCTAACAGGGTAGACAGAGCCAAGGGCGGTAAAGCCCAGGCCACTTTTAGCGCAATGGTGGGCTTGAAGGTGGAAATGGGAAATCATAATAGTGATGGGTTGCTAACCGCATCGCCTATTCATATGATTCAGATTCTCGCCCATTCCCTCGATCGGCTTTTACGATCTGCACGGGAAGAGAAGCAGCTGGTACATTCTATGTTTTTTCTTTTCTCCCAGACCAGCAAAGAAGAAGTTATACATCTATTTTGATTAATTACATGCAAACAGGAATTCTTGATTTTGGCGCCTCATTTTTGGCGATCGTTGACCATTTTTAGTGCACCCTGTCCATATGGCGCCCAGAGCAACCGCTCCGGTCTCTTTAGGGTTGGATCTCATCTATCAGCACGGAGAGAGAGAGCGACAGAAAGCTGCAGCACGGCCGGTGCTGAAGCGTTGCGTCGCTCTCTTTCTCGCAAATGACGCTTCTGAGCGATAGAAAAGGATAGCAGCATAGGAAAGTGCTGTTCCGTGCTGATAGATGAGATCCAACCCTTAATTTGATATGAGTGACGTGAGAGCGACCCTATATAAGCCTCTCCTAAGTATCTACATAAGTATACACACAGACACTGTGATTTGCCTCGAATCAATATAAAAAAATGGATACCACAAAAAACAAATACGGAAGTCCATCCCATAGAGCATGTGTTCACCCACAATGAGTCTTTGTGTGGAATAATGGACCACTGTCTCTGCGAGCGATGACCGAGCCAGAGGCTCTACTACTGTACTCATTCACGCACGATATCGTCAAGTAGCGGACGATCCATGTATTTTATGTTAACTATACTTATAATTCTTGCAGCCTACATTTACTCTCTCTATAACCCAAAGGTTGACTGCTAGCACGGAATACATAATAGTACAAGTACTGCTAGACAACGCTTTTAGCGTTAAGAGGGCGCCTGATTTCAATAATCTAAATGCTCCTGCTTCCACGCAACAAATTTACTCTAGCCGAAGCGAGACAGCAAGCCATGCGGGTCGTCGGGAATCGCGGTGGGACAATGAAGCTAGTTCTGGTTTTGAGGTTTTTTTCGTTGTACAAAGAATATTTAAGAGATAAGTATTTAAAAAGTAAGACATATGATGACTGCCTCATGTTTAATACAATTATTATCCAAAGTTACAGGTGCTAATTTATTGTATTTCTTAAATACTTTCTGTTTTAGTATAATTCTGAGGTGATTTGGAGGCAACTTCGCAATGTTTTTCTATCGAGAAAATTTTAAGCAATCGTGTTTTCGAAACTTATTATCTAAGCTTATTATGTTTAGAGTTAGTCCTGAACTTGGCTGTGTTTTTATTTCAAAGTGAGTATTTCGTTAATATTGATATTGGTCGCTCTGAGAACTTTAGGGTAATACGGGCTCTTAAGTTCGTCTATTATTGTTCTGTATAATTTGCATTTGATATACAACAAAGATAAATAAATAAGATAGTGATTCACATTTTCGCAGAACATGCTGTTGCATTGGATATTACGTCACGGATTTGGTGGTATTATCAATCGAGTGAACGAAATTCTATTTGGACAACCGGCGGTAGTGTGTAGGTACATACATTCAAAATCACGTCCTAATCCTTAATGGGGCAGACAGAGTATTTTGGGTCTTGCGGCTTTAAGTACACCGAGTCCAGGGCCGCTAGACTCACAAGGCGTTTTAGCGTCATGGTGGGCGAGAAGATAGAAAAAAGAATCTAAATAGTGATGGGTTGTTGGTACGAGTACATACGTACCTAACCTACATAATGTTCGTAGATAACGCGAGTATATTTGGTTGGAAATATATGTCTGGTATTCAAGTAGACGCGATCAAAAGAATTTATGAATTCAATATTGCGCCAACACGAAAAAGCTAAAAGGGCCGAGGGTTCAGTTCAGAGCAAACTACTAAGGAGGAACAATAAGTGGATCAATATGTCTTTGCGAGCGATGATAGATGATAAGGCGGGAAATAAAATTTAAGACAAGGCTTAAGGATTTAAGGGTTAACTGGAGGGACGAAATCCCATACAAACGTACTTTCGTTTTAATTTCGAAACCATAAAACTCATCGTATTCAAATTTTTTACAAGCATTAAGATGATAAATATCTAGATCTGTGATTAGTTTTGGTTCAAAAATAATAAACAAAAAAAAAATTATAGCAACTTAAAATTTGCCTTTTTTATCGACGAAATCGAGTAATATTTAGACGCCTATTACACTTATAATTATATTTTCGATCCTTATGGAAACTAATTATACGACTAGAGTGAAGACTCTAAATTCCAAATAATTTAGTTTTATTTGGGTATGTATCGTATTTATCGAAATAAACGAAAACTACAATTCATGGCCTATAACGGCTCGTTTCGCTGGCGTTCAGTGCACTCTCTTTGTCGTACGCGGGGGTGTATGCGGGGGTCGGGACGGAGCTACATTTTTTAGCGCCCTTTCTCTTTCTCGACGAAATAGCAACACGACGAAGCGCGTCGGTAGGCAACTCGCTGTGGAGTTCGCCCGCGCCTCCAGTACCACCTTAAGGTTTGATGCGCTTAGAATTATTAGGTGGCAAACGTTGTTTATATGGCAATGCAAATGATTATAAAGAATCTGTCATTATTAGGTACTTTGGAGACAATACATCATAAGGAGATTATTAATAAATGAACTAAAAAAATCAATATAGATTAAAAACTTTTGGTCCATGTGGTCTAAGTACAAAATAAAACCGGCCAAGTGCGAGTTAAACTCGCGTGGAGAGGGTTCCGTACAATTGATTGAATTCTTATAGGTTTTCCTGTATTCTACAAGCAATGAACGTTCGTATTTTTTTTCAAAATTTTAGGCTCAGTACTTTCGGAGATCAGGGGGGGGAATGGTAAATTTTCGCCTTTTTTCATGAATAAAATGAAAACTATTTATTTTATAATTATAACAAAAATATATTTGAGATCCTCATAACAAGCCCTTTCATTTGATATATGACACTGTAAGATCAGCAAAACTTTTTTTTTTCTATTTCCTAATTTATCCCCCGAAAATGACCCTTATTTCAAAAATATATTTATTTACTTTGCACATATGTGTTTGGGTCATAGAATTACACCATCCTACCAAATTTCACCTGATTCAGACTAGTAGATTCGGAGCAAATTGGCTGTGACAGACGGACGGACAGACAGACGTACGAGTGATCCTATAAGGGTCCGTTTTTTATTTTTTAGTAGGGAACCCTAAAAATTAAAAAAAATAATCCCTCATGTCGTCGTCGCCACTAGCAACAACTAGTGA
Organism: Acrobasis repandana; assembly: GCA_963576875.1. Classification (NCBI taxonomy): domain Eukaryota; kingdom Metazoa; phylum Arthropoda; class Insecta; order Lepidoptera; family Pyralidae; genus Acrobasis; species Acrobasis repandana. Next base: position 12,229,761 of record OY756238.1, read on the forward strand.
CAAGAGGCTCATATCTTGCGCAGAGAATTGCAGTAGCCATTGAGCGGGAATGCAGCCAAATGAACAAAATTTAGATTTAAGTTTAGTTTTAGTTAGATTTTTATTATGGAAAGTATTTATTATATCAAATACGTAACGATATAAAATGATGATATGTGGGAGACATAAATGAAGATTTGTAGGTAGACGGTATCGTACAGATTTCGGGAGTAGGGTAGGGTCCCAAGAGGGATACTTTTTGTTTATGGCGCATTGGGAGCACTGACCAAAAACAGGTTGATTTCTTACATTCCTCATAAATAACGCATTTCTTATCAACTTAATTATAATAAATGCGAAAGTGGCTATCTCCTTTTTGGATAGTTGATTGACTTGTTGTTGTTTTTGACTCGGTTGTCTCCAGTTTAGTGGCGTACTTTTGCCTTTTGAGCCAAATTTTAGCGATAATTTAAAAGTTTAACAAATGTTACAACTGATAAGTACTTAATAATAATACACTAGTGACAATTAGTCTGGGAGATATATACACTATCATGTATATATCTCCCAGAATAATTGTCAATTTTTTCTTTATATTTCATAAAAGTTGTTGACGTCAGATCATTTACTTACAGCTAAGTTTAGTGCTTTTCTTGTACCTATCAGAGACATAGATTTTAGGGGTATGATTTGCATTAAATACCCATCGACCTCTTTTTTGTCCCTGCTTTTTACAAACATGAGGTTTTTCAAAAGATACCTTAAAACATTTCTTCAGGTTCGCAACCTGCGAGTGTCACTCCTTTAGGGTTACTCCAAAAGCGGTACGCAAGACGTACGTACTGCGTATCCGCGTTTCAGAGTCGAGCAACATTGAGCGTTAATTACATAACGATAAAGTCACTATCGGACGACTATCGTATTTTATGGAGTAACCCCCAGGCATCCATAAGGGAACTTTACTTCATAAAATAACACGACTGTCGTCCGATAGTCCAAATTCAATGTCAAACCAAACTAAACTTTATCGTCATTTGTGGCGCTCAATATTGCTTGACACTGAAACACGGACACGTAGCTACGTACGCATACTTGCAACTGCAAGAAAGTCGCCTACGCTGGTACGGTAATGTCTTGTGGAAACCGGCAAGCTACGTGGGAAACAAATATATAGCCATGCCGCCTCCGCCGGGGCCTAACAGACGTGGTAGACACAGAAATGCTGGCTTGACGTCGTCAAGAATGATATGCGTGCCAATGATCTTACAACCAAGGGTGCTCAAGACCGTGCGAAGTGGAGAAGGAAAAGCCGGAAAGCGGACCCCAGGCTTCACAGCAAGCAACTGGGAATACGCTGAGATGAGGAGAGAGTTCAGAAATCACTTACCATCAAGTGTCTGCCTCTATCTTAATAAACAATATTATAAATACACTAGCATTTTCCCGCGGTTTCGCCTGCGTAGACTACACAAATTACTGTTTTTTTTTTAATTGGGGTTGCAATTTATTAAAATCCAATTAATGGATTATTATTTTTTACTAACCACTAATTCAAAAATGTCATGTGTCTCGCTTCAAAAATGACGAAGTTTCATACAAACTTGCAACCCCTATTTCACCCCTATAGGGATGTAACATTCAAAATCTAATAAATTAATTATTATTTTCTACTAACTACTAAAATACATTAAACATTTCATGTGTCTCACTTTAAAAATGAGGAAAATTCATACAAACTGCCATCCCTTATTTCACCCCCTTAGGGATAGTATTTCCAAAAATCCTTTCTTAGCGGACGTCTCCTATTCACAATCTACCTCTATTTAGATTTCGTGATGAGTAAGAGATTTTCGCTTTTATATATATGTATATAGATAGAATTTGTATGAAGGGTTTGTATGGATGTTTCTTTTACGCCAAAATGACTGAACGGATTGAAATTAAATTTAGCATGAAGGATGCTTCTTCTTCTTCCCAGTTGCAGCCAGTGCGCTCTGCCCGCTTTTAACAATATTTAGCTTCAACAAGTGATATATGTATCCTTCTTCTTTAACTTAAGAGCTTGCTCTCGTCGGTGTAGTTAAGTGGAGATGCCTCCATTCCTCTCTTCTCTCTGCCATCTTTTTAATGTCTTGGTAGGACCTTACTCCTAACACTTCCTTAATTTGTTGGAAAAAGTTAATCCTTGGTCTTCCCCTCCCTCGTCTCCCTTTTATTTTTTCTTCTACTATTATTCTGAATTCTGGAGTGAAAGAGGACGTAGTGACAAAAGTAGAGCAAGGGATGTTAAGATGGTGTGGGCATGTAGAAAGGATGGATGAAAATAGATTAACAAAAAATATTTATAAGGCAAGTGAAAGGAAGAGCGGGACAGGGTCGACCTCGGTGAACGTTCTGCGATCAGATTGCAGACGTTCTGAAAAAGGGAGAGGTAAAAAGTACCCGTAACCGAAGGGCATGTATGAAGAGGTTGATGAGTGTAGGTGAAGCGAAATAGGTCTGTCAGGATCGTAGCAAGTGGAGGTCCATAGTCTCTGCCTACCACTGTGGGAAACAGGCGTGATATTATGTATGTATGTGTTATTCTGAATAGATTGTCATGTCTTATTAGATGTCCAATCATCTCTCTCCCTCTTCTATTTTCAATAGATTTTAAAATATTGTAATAGTGGGAGAGAGAAGACTCTCCCACTCATTCTAGCACCTTCTCATTGCTTATTCTATCCATCCAGCTTATGTTCTCCTTTCTCCTCCAACACCACATATTTATCCTACATTGAATAGGTAAAAATAATTGTCTTTGAGTTTGCTTTGACACCACGCGCGCAACGTCGCGAACAACACTAGTCTTATATAAAAAACCATTGCATTTTCGGTGATCGTTAATACATTTTTGTCTTCTGCTAAAATAAACTTAAGTATTAAGATTAGTAGTGTACTAAAGACGAAAATACCATCCACGCCGCGACCCCTCCTAACAAGTCCTTTTCGGCCACAGTCGCGGCCAAGAATACCCTCGCTGGAGTCATTGGCAGCCAGCCAATGCACTGGTTCGAGGTCATTGGAAATTAAATCTTTGAGTAAACAGTTCAAGTGTTTTTTATGGTCTGCATAGTTACTACGCTCGGCCTAAGCGGAAGGTCTTCTTCTTTAACTTAAGAGCTTGCTCTTGTAGGTGGAGTTAAGTGGAGATGCCCCATTCCTCTCTTCTCTCTGTCATCATTTTAATGCCGAAGGTCATGGGTTCAATTTCCAGTGCTCATTAACAATTACATTTTTCCATTTGCTTTTGCGTAATAAATCGAACCGCGAACTATACAAGTTCACTATAGTATAATAAAATTAAAATAAGAGTCAAAAAACAAAAAAAAAAATCGGCATTTCTACACAAAAGTGTGCAGCCCGGGCAATTTGTATGGGAATATCGATATTTTGCTTTATACATTACATACATACTATCACGTCTTTATCCCTAAAGGAACAGACAGAGCCTTTTGAGTCTTGGTCTAAGCAGATCCCAGGGCCGCAAGACTCAAAGGCTACTTTTAGCGTGATGGTGGGCGAGAAGGTGGAGAAAGAAATCAAAATAGTGATGGGTTGCTAGGCGCATTGCCTATTAACACGATTCGCATTTTCGCCCATTCCCTCAATCGGCTTTTACGATCTCCGCGGGAAGAGTATCAACTGGCACATTCTAAGTTTTTCTCTCCCAGACCACCATGGATTTTTTTTTGCTTTATTTGCTTTATGACTGTTATTTTAATTATACTACAGTGATCTAGTATAGGCCGTGGTTCGATTTATTACACATACTTATATGTCGATTACACGTTGTATAATTGTATATGCTTACACTTATCAATAGATAAATCCATTGCAGTAATTTTTACCAAGAAGTTGAAGTACCTTTTATCAAATTTACTGAAAACTTACATTTAAGGCCGTACCTAAATTTTCTGGGGTCCAGTGCTGCCCCCATTTTAAATAAATCATTTTAAAGAAAACGGAGACATCATTTAAAATTTTGCTACTACCAAGTCCTATATAAACCTTTAAAGAATTTTATGAACTACTTTTTACAGTTTAAAGTGAGAACGGTAAGCTTTTGGCAAATGTGCGTAGTAAAGCTAAACGTTCTTATTATAAACTGTAAACAGTAGTTCAAAAAATACTTTGAAGGGTTATCTAGGACTTGGTAGTAGCAAAATTTTAAATGATGTCTCCGTTTTCTTTGAAATTTTTTATTTAAATTGGGGGCAGCACTGGACCCCGGAAAATTCAAGTATGCCCTTAATATCAATGACACATAACAAATATTGCTGTATTTTTATCAGCAGGAAAAATTTACAACTGTCATTCATGTAATAAATAAAAAACACGATTGTTGTCCAATAGTATGACCCCATACTACCCTAAAGTTCTTGGAGCGATCTTAAATATTATCAATATTAACGAAATACTCACTTTGAAATAAAAACACAGCAAAGTTCAGGACTTACTAGTCACAAAGTGTCTCAAAAACACGAATGCTTTAAATTTTCTCATAAAAAAAAAATGCGAAGCTGCCTCCAAATCACCTGCGATTAGATATACTAAAACGTAAACAAGCAAGCTTAGATTCTGGAATCAGAGCCAAAAGAACTTAGGCCATAATAATTATTGAACACGCTATGCCTTTCTTGTTTAAAAATCTCTCACAGATACTGGAAGAGATCTCTTTTGAGATAAGTACCTAGTGCCTTTGTACAACTTATTATATTTATATTTTTATAGGGTTTTAGGCATTCAAGATGAAGTCCTAAAGTACTCAAATTAAATAATGAAATAAGAAATCGTGTAAAAGACCAAGGTCGCTGGTTCATTCCTGCTCACGTGGAATTTTTTCACCATTTCTTATTTCAATATTTAATTTGAGTACTTTATTATATTTAGTTTTATTATTATTATATTGTAATTATATGTACCTTTTTATAGAGGTAGGTAGACATTAAATAAGGAAAAATAATTAAAGTATACTAATTTCCTTTTATTTTATGTAGGTATTCTCCGTATACATTGTCCGTGTACGTTTTTACACAAATACATTCCCAACTTTAATCTGAGATTCCCAAGGAGGGTTGACGTCAGGCAGGCGGCCGGTCGTAAAACTATAGCCAAATCATTTAAACTGTTCCGGCTTTTTCTTCTCCATTTCGCAAGGTCTTTGGCATCCTTGGGTGACCATTGGCATGCATGTTATATTTAGAGAAGAAAAAGCGGGAAAGCGCACCCCGGGCTCCGAAGCAGCACAGCTGAGGATGCAACCGGGAACGCGCTTAGACGAAGAAGACATTGTCCGTGTATATAAATTCGTAAATAAATAAATCATTACATAGCCATAGCGTCCAATATTGTTTCGAAATTTAACGTGGGGTCCCACATGTTCTAATACTTTCCAATTTTTTCTATTACTATTGGAAAAAGAAGTAATTATATTTAATGTTTAAAAAAAAACAGGCTTTTATCTAAAACAATCAGTAGCCACATAGCCACGTACCGACGTATGTCATCTCGCTTTTATAGTAAAGGTCCAGGGGGGTACGATAGTCGTTCGATAGTGACGTCCTTTTTAACCGATTTCAAAAAAGGAGGTTATCAATTCGACTGTATTTTTTTAATGTATTTGTTTATTTATTTTACTGTGATAAAAACGATTTACACCAATTACATTTATTACACATTACAATTAAATATACGTACATGCATTACAATCTATTATTATCAAAAATTTATCAATATAAAAAATAAATAAAAAAAAAACTAATTAAAATAAGTCAAAATACATGTTTGTCCGTCCGTACTATTCACTATCATCGCTATCAGCAGTTTTGGTGTTAAACCACTGGTCACACAGATTTTCACAATAAGTCAATATAGCCTTTACAATGGTTGACCAGTTGTCAAAACAAAAATCAAAGTTAGTGTTGGCGCGACGTAGTGCATTGAGGTTATCCAGCGGTCGTACTAATGGTGACATCGCGCGCGATGTCGTGTGGCCCCTGTCAACATGGAAGATGTCGTGTGGCCGGCTACGACCCTGTCTATCCACTGGGATCTCGAGTTCGTTAGGCACAAACATGTATGTTTGTTACGCGAATTAGGGTATATTCATGTCTTTTTTTTATTTTTTTAAATGATTCTATAAGTTATTATATAAACGGAAAAAATATGACACTCACAGAATATTATTAAATAAGTTTAAAAAAATAATTAAAACTACTATCTTGTTCGGACAACTTAAACGCGGTGCCATTTTGCGCTTTTATTCTGTGACATCACCGCACACTGTCAATGTCAGTGTTAATAAAAAAAGAAAATCAAAAAATAGTAGTACCATATTTTAGGTTATAAATTAATTGATAGACTGGTCTCATAAGTATAAAACTGAGAAAAATGGAAATTTATCAAATATCTATAAATTATTTACCTCACGGCTTTTACTCCTCTGAGTTCAAAGGATGTAACATTGGAATTACTTGCGAAGTACATAGTCATCATAAACACATTAATTTTAGGCAGATTATCTGACTGTATCCACCACAACAAAACCGCTTTCAATCATTGTAGCAAGTATTTTTTCACCAGGAGTCAGACCTACAGCTAATAATTCTCAAAGAACACTAATAATTTAGCAAAACAATATAAATAACCTCCAACAATCATACAAATTACAAACAACTTATTGACAGTGACAGATTCTCCTTCTTTATTATTTGTGGTTGACAGTACAGACTATTTAGAAAATTAAGTTTGACAGTGTTTGGTGTCGTCACGTTTCGTTCCGCTAATAGAGTTGCGTTTCGGCTCAATTTTGATGGTTATTTTTTTATTTGAAAGCCTTTATTGCTAAAGCCATATTTGCTCAATTTTGCTTTACACTGAAACGCGGATACGCAGTTACGTACGTTTTGCGTACCGCTTTTGGAGTAACCCTACTGTTTGTATTACGATTTTTTACAAGCTTTAATTTAGTTTAACCTGTCCCGTTGTCTGTGTCCGTAATCAAATATTGCTAGCAAAATTAGCCCTACTTCCCATTATTCGATTGGGTTAAAACTTCACATACATATGTAAGTTAGGTGATAATTCAATATTATGGTATCAGTGACCTGATCTCATGATGAAGCAGGAAGGTGGCCACGGCATCTCTGTGATAAAGCAACATAACCCCACCGAGTTTGGGCTCCATTGATTTCTCTTGAGGAGCACGCATAAGCTTGTTTTCAAAAATATTTCTAACTTTTTCATCAATTATTTTTGAACAAACAAATACATATCTAAATTGGAAAAATATTCTTATAAATATATGTTATTAGTTCAACATAAACATCCATCCTCAAATGCATAAATAAGCAAGTTCGTTGACCGCGCGCGTCACAGTGTATTTAAATCAGTGTGTTAACCTTGTTCTGCATTCGCATATGGCAAATACCTCCTTCTTCGAGATTATTAGTGGACATTTCAAAACAATATTGGTGCGATTGTATTTATTACTCGAAAAGGGTTATATTTTTAATACGTACCTAGTTTACTCTGTGACATTAAGTTGCCGGGTTTTTTGGGTTTATAAATATAAATTAAGGAAATAAAATAGGTAACGGAAATAGCACGTGTATGTTTCACAAACGTAGAGCGAATGAAATATAAGTTTTATATCGCTTGGAGTTTGATATTAGGTTTCAGAGAGATTGAGAAATAAAAAAGAATATTTTTTTCGAAGAAGTACTTATTCTATTTGTATTTGTTTTTATTTTTTGAATGTATTAATAATAGATATGTATTGTTTATATAAATAAATAAATAGTTTGCTTGTGGAATGTAATGAAAAAAGTTATTTACGTTATTTACCTTTTTTAGAATTTATTTATTTATTCATTTATAACAAATAATGTACATTTACATACACAGCGAATAGATAATAGTTATCACACATGTAACTTAACATGGGCCCTGTTAGGGCATAGCATTTTGAACTTAACAAATCAAAAGGTAGTAGATAGATAGATAAAATGTTTATATGAAAGATCAACACACAGTTTACAGACTTCATAAAATAATAACATATCAACTAAAATATAAAATACTAGCAGTCCACCCCGGCTTCGCCCGTGGTACACACATAGCCTATGTCACTCGGGAATAGTGTAGCTTTCCAACGGTAAAAGAATTTTTTAAATCGGCCCAGTACTTTTTGAGCCTATTCATTACGAACATACAAACATACAAAAATAGGTACAAATCTTTCCTCTTTATAATATTAGTGTAGAAATATGTGCCATCGACCCTCCAAATTGGCCTCCTACTCAGCATATGGTGGTGTTACGTAATCGCAGCACCAGCGGTCGTCTTCCGTTGGAGCCAAGTTACAAAAGTAAGAGAAAATACATTAATGTAGAATCAAAATAATGGTGATCATCGCTTTATTGGGACTTAAGAGAGTCCTTTAGACCAGCAGTGCACTGATGTTCGCCGTAAAGCTTCAAAACAAAAAAAAAATACCTTTCTCATGTTAGTTCCTTTTTTTGTCATAAAAATAATCTAACCAAAGTCTGGCGTTTTATTATTCCTCCTTTCATTTAGGGTTAGGGGGAAATAAAAATAGGATAACGACTTGGATTTTTATTTATATTATATTATATTAGATATTTGTGCCGTTTGGTGTGGAAACGTTTGGACCATGCGGCCCTAGCGCGAGGGCTTTCCTGAAACAGATAACACCGCGCCTGATCACTGCCGCTGGTGACAAGAGAGCTGGCTGCTTCTTTTCTCAACGAATTAGCATAGCTATCCAGAGAGGAAACGCAGCCAGCGTTCTTGGCACCATGCCGCACGTTCATAATCTTTCAGATTTTTAAATCAATAATTTAGATTAGGTTTTATTTTTAGGTTTAGTTTGTAGTTTAATCTCAATTGCATTTATTTTATTTTTTACGATAGTTACACATAATAAAACGACTTGGAATATATTATATTATGCATACAGGAAATAAGATAGAAAGATAAAATTAAATAAATATAATATTTATTTAATGATAAAATTCAAAACCTAATATACATATACTGTTTGCCATATTTACCACAACGTTCCATATTCTACTTATTAATAATGTCATATCCCTTAGTTGTCGTGTTTAAATAGTGCATAATTTATTTAAAATGGGAAAGTAACTATAATTGAAACTCATCGGTCTTTTTAGAAATCCGTCATGATGATTATAATAATCAAACAGGACAAAAGGACAATAATGTTCGTTGCTACGTTGCTACGTTCGTTGATAGTCGTCCGATAGTGACGTTCTATTTATATGTCTAACCAAATTAGACATATAAATGTTGCTTGACACTGAAACGCGGATACGCAGTGTCGTACGTCTTGCGTACCGCTTAAGTAGTAACCCTACAAGCATCAATTGTCGTCGTCTATTAGAAGACCCTTCAGTTCTTTGAACGAACTCATCATCATCATCATCCGAGCGTATTCCCGGTTGCATCCTCAGCAATTATGCTTCAGAGCCGGTCCGCTACCTTACCTACATGATTTGACGAGGTTACTTGGTTTTCACACAGAGCGACTCCGTCTGACCTCCGCAGCCCTAAGGGTAGACCAGAACCAATCCTATAGATAGGTACAAACGCTAGATGGCGTTCGGGTCCAACAGCTTTACGTGCCTTTCGAAGCACGGAATCATCTTTCTTTTCGGATAATCAGGTGATTCAAGCCTGCAATATCCTAACCAGACGGGAAACAACTTTTCACAAAGTATGCTTCACAGTGGGATTTGAACCCACAACCTCCGGATCACAAGACAAATGCCTTGGCCACTGTTCCAGTCAAATTAGACTTTACCGTTATGTATTAACGCTTAATGTTGCTTGACACTGAAACACGGATACGCAGTTTCGTACCGTACGTCATGCGGACTGCTTACGGAGTAACTCTACAGGCATTAATTATCGTCGTCTATTAACATCGTCTATTAAAAGACACTTCAGTTCTTCGAACTACCTATTACCATAAAAATAGAAAAAAGATTTATAAATAACACGAAAATATTTCTACAAAAACAACCAGCTAATTTTCAACTTTTCCTGTTGACATCAATCTGAAACGTTAATTATAACTAAGCACATACCTACACCTACATACCTAGCGCGCGAGCTGTACAATGTAACCTGGTTTATTATTATTAATCATAATTATGACTATAAATATAGCTTATGTCAAAATCATTTTATGCTAGGGCCACACTAACGAGAAACGCCGTTAATTGTCGCGATAATGGACGTTAACATTAGTGGGGCCCCGACTTGTCGCGATAATTTTTCAACAACGGCATTCACATTGCCTTTTGATGTTAGGCCATAGCTCGAGTGGTGGTATATCATATTTCCAGTGCATTTGGATCATCCACCATCTTCCTGCTCTTTGTGTTCTTTTTTTCTTCATTCGGTAATGATCAAATACACTCATACTCATTTATTCATAAAATTTATACGTCAATCCTTTTAAATACGTATACATACTTTTACAACTATACAAACAATTATAATTAAATGTAAATACCATTATAAAACAATCATTAATTATAATTAGAAGTTTAATAATATTATGTCAAAAAATAGTTAAAAAATATATTCACACAGGGTGAAAATTTTTCGACTTCCCATACAAAATCCGTTTGTCTGAGCGCTGATTTGTATGGGAGGACGAATAATTTTTATCGATTTTTAATAACTTTTTATAGAAAATAGTTCAGTATCATGGACTGAACTTGCTCCAAAAATTTGGACAGTGTTCAAAAAGTCAGTCTGTATATGTAATAAAAATGTATACTCATGAAATACAGTGTAGAAGCTTCAACGTCCATCCTGAATGAAAAGAACACGCCAAGAATGGGCATTGACGTTGACCGTTCAAGTGTGGCCACTCCATTTTGCGAGTTAATAAATTAACGCAATATTTATCGCGATCATGAGCATTGACGTTTCTCGTTAGTGTGGCCCTAGCATTACTGTTGTTTATTTACAGCAACGAAAAATAAAAATATTCGAGTGTGAAACCTAATACAAACATAATACATAACCCAGAAACACGCTTGTACCATACTACTACATACAGAAAGCACGTAGATAGCACGTTTTGCCGAAAACATTGTTGATAGAAAACATTAAATTTCTCAAAAACTAAAATAAAGACAAATTGTCTCGATCAGCTGATCAGTTTGTATGAAAATTCTATTTTTTTTTTAGTTTCGTGAATGTTGTTGAAAAGTTGTTCAGTTACATGGGGTGAGGTGCCATCTAAGAGGTTTTGCGTTCTTTCATTAACACGATGTATATGCTTGAATCATTTAAAAACGCTGATTTTCTCATCACGTTGTCAATCCAATAAAAAGAAATTTAACAGCTTGTACAGAGGCAACTGTTACGAGCAGCAAAGCAATAACATTTCCATATTTTATGCGCCTACGTAACAATTACAACTTTAATGATAGTAATTTAGTTTTCATCCAGCCAAATATTACGCGCAAGACGCGCATGCGCATCTTAATGTGTGGGCAAGAATATCAAATTAGAATTGCCTAGCGTATAATTATTTTCTTTTTGGTCCAAAATGCTCGCAGAAGCGACAAAGAAAGTTAAAATTTTGTGCAAAATATGTAATTAGAAAATAGTATCATGGTGGATAAATAAATTCAAGAGGACTGACATACTGACAAGCTAATTGAAGTGTAGTTCAATTTTTAGTTTAGATGTTGTAGCTAGATGGCGCTACTAGTTCGAAAGAAGGTAGTTTTGTAGAGGTGCCACTTTATTTCGGAAAGATGGCGGTATAAATGTTCATTTTCTACGAGCAAACAAGCACCATCTCTGATTTTTCGTGAATACCGTCATACAAAGTACCCAGCATCTTTTGTATGGATAGCGGGCGAGATAGTACAAAAAAAACTTGAATTTTCATACAAACTGATCAGCTGACCGTGTCAATAGGTATGTATGAAAATCCGAATTTTTGTATGGGTTTCGTGGAAGTTTTAAAACAGAAGTTGTTCAGTTTCATGGGCTGAGGTACCATCTGAGAGGTTTTTCGTTAGGTCATTAACACGTTTTATATGTCAAGTTGAAACCAGAACTCTCATATCGAGATGTAGGATACTGTCAGCGCCATCTCGTAGGCTTCTTGTAAATTATTTACGTGCCTACATCATTGCGCCTGTAATTCTTGTATAATTGCGTAGAGATATGAATGACTGAAATGAAGTATGTAAAGCCCCAGTTTATAACTTGGACCGCGCCCCATGCTCCAGATTCAGTGTTTTCACTGAAATGAAAGTGATCCTCGTCACGCCTCGGGAGCCGCGTGTGCAGACACAAGTTTTTAGAGGAATGCCTTAATTGATCGACATATTGATCGGGATCTAGAGAAATCGGTTTGGCGGCTACAATTTTAGTTTTTAGGTCAACTTTTAATTTTTCTTCTAATAGAAATTATTTTCCTTCGACAATTTCTTAACTTTTCTTACTTTGGCGTATTGCGATTCTTTATTTTTTCCGCCCAAGCCTTGTGGTTCTGGGCTTGGTTTTTGGTTTAACCCATTAGTGATAATGACGTTATTGTATCTAGATATAGGCAAAAAAATTATACCTAAAATTATACCTACCTAAAATACACTAAAATTCTAAGGAAACGTAAACCTAACGTCACCTATCGTCTTAGAGCATGTTGCTTAAGTAGTTTGATCTAAGCCTATCGTAGATTCAACAGGTACAATACGTATTGTTTTTTTTAAATCGTGTGATGAACTCTTTTGCACCCAAAAAGGTAAGGTTAACCAAAAAGTAGAAACTACAAAAACACTAAATAACCGTACGTCACACCCGACAGTTTAATCTATCAATAACCCATCCACCAAACAACACAGCTTACATCAAACTTAATATCACCGGATTATGAGAAGAACCGTGAAGAAGACAAAATGAATACAGACACAGAACATATGGAAGGTTCATACAAAACCCTACAAGAACACATAGCCAAACTTACAGAAAGCCAGAACAGTATAATTGCAAAATTCGAAAATTTGTCCAGAAACGTTGACGATTTTATAAAGATATTGAGTCAGTTTGCTGATAAATTTACTGCTTTCGACGATGTGGCGAAGGATAGGAAGAAATTAAAGGGGGAGATCAATGTAATGAAGAATAGGATAGATGAACTGTATGCGATAGTTAAGGAAGGGAAAGAAGATAACACGTCGTGTCCCAGCGATGTTCAGGATGTGGAGTCTTGCCATTCAGAGTTCTCGTCCTCGTCTAAAGTAATTTTTTAAATTGCAGTTTGGTAGATATTCTAGGTCTATTCGAATAGCTTCATGAATAGACGTGGTAAGTACCAAAGTAGAGTAGATAGCACCAACAGTTAATTTCAGTTCGTGAAAAATATTTTTCAGTTTTTATAATTCAGTAAACGATACTATTTTAGTTAAAAGTACACTAAATCGAGTTGGGGGCGAAAACACATTGTTTGTATGTATGTATGTATGTTTGTACAGCGATAACTGTCGAACCGATGGTCCAATTTTGATGAAATTTGGTAGGCATGTAGGAAATATCAATAGAATTTTCAAGTTCGATGGGCATCAAAATCGGTTCAGTAATTTTTGAAATATTAATAAAAATGTTCGCGATTATGAAGCAAACTTTGGATAGCGCCATCTAGGTGTTACCTACTTAGGGAACTTTAATCGCGAGGTCTAAGTTCGCGGCGAACTAATATTTGGTAACTAGTAGTTCGCCGCGAACTTAGACCTCGCGATTTTTTATTAATATTTCAAAATCTACTAAACCGATTTTGATGCCCAACGAACTTGAAGATTCTATTGATATTTCCTACATGCCTACCAAATTTCATCAAAATCGGACCATCGGTTCGGCAGTTATCGCGGAACAAACATACATACATACATACAAACAATGTGTTTTCGCCCCAACTTGAACTATAGCCCTCGCTCGCTTCGCTCGCTCCGTCAAATATAAACTTACTAACTATGATAATGATGATGAAATATTGTAAGGCAGAAAATGTGGGTAACATGAAGAGGTTGTGGTTGTGTCCAAGTGGTTTAGGCACTGGCTGGGTGTCTGGTAGCTACAAGATCTATCCTCACTGGGCGCGACTTGTACGAGTATGGAAATGAGAACGTAGCTTTTTGCAAAAATGCATAGAAAAGCTTAACGTCATCGAAATATAATTCTCTAGAAACCTAACGCTCCTACTTCGCTTCAACTCTGATTCCATTTACGCAGACAAACGAACAGTAATTACAACGAAACACTTGAACGCACACATAGACAAAGATGCATGCGATTGGTCGCGACAAGGTCACGCGTCGTCGTCGATCGGGTGGGGCAGTCAACGCAATGAGCGGTGAGATACAGCGCGCGGATGGTACGTTTTATGCTACGCTACGTTTTAGTACGCTACGCTAAAATAAATAACCTTGTTTACGTGTTACTTTTTTTTTTAATAACTAATTTTCATGTCTGTACGGCTTCTACACCACTTCACGGCACATGACGGCATTTTTAATGAATCGATTATCGCAAAAACACAGCAATATTCTCAAAGAAAACTTCTTGCGATGCCACCGCACGACTCGAGTGTCACGGCGAACTGTCGCGCCGCGCTGTTCATATTTGAAGCCCCGCCCGCCGCGGTACATTCGCGTGGAATTATTTTTCGGGATTACTTACGATTCTAGAGAATTATTGTTCGTAGCTTAACGTTCTCAATTTATACTGTAAACTGTGCTCATAAAATAGTTTGAAGGGCTTGGTAGAGGCAAAATTTTAAATGATATATCTGTTTCCTTTTAAATAAACGCGACCCCGGAACATTCGTGTAAAGGGCGCATCAGTAACGCAAGTGCGTGAACACTTGATAGGAAGAAAACCTGATGATTCGACAGGAGAATATGAAAAAAATTGTGACGTTCCACGGGTAAAGGTACCTTGTGGACGCTGGCGCTTAAGACGTTTAGAAAAAACAATTCGTACTGTTAACTTAGCTTAAATAAACACAATGTCGTAAGTGCCAGCGTCTATAAGGTACCTTTACCCGTGGAACGTCACAATTACACAATCTCTTAAAATCTCTATAAAAAGACACAATAAAACTGAAAACAACATTCCAACGATAACCCGTTTGGTTCCGGGTTAGAATAGGACCACTCCATCTCTTCCTGTGGATGTCGTAAGAGGCGACTAAAGCACAAGGAGGGTTAACGTTGGGCGGCGGCCGGTTGTAAAACTTTTCGCACAAATACATTCCCAAAGAGGGTTGACGTCAGGCAGGCGGCTGGTTGTAAAACTATAGCCAAATCATTGAAAGTGTTCCGGCCATTTCTTCTCCATTTTACAAGGTCTTTGGCATCCTTGGGTGACCATTGACATGCATATTATATTTGGAGAAGAAAAAGCGGGAAAGCGCACCCCGGGCTCCGAAGCAGCGCAGCTGAGAATGCAACCGGAAATGCGCTTAAACGAAGATAATGAAAAAAATTACACTATCTCTTAAAATCTCTATAAAAAGCATTGACACGAATATACGTACGTAAGTTCATAGATCTCGTTGATAAAAAGACACAATAAAACTGAAAATAACATTCCGTACTCATAAGTCGTAAATCTTTGGCAGAAATTCTTGTTGTGATTTCCCCGTTTTCCCTGGGGCGTTTACGATTCGTGTTTATTACATTGTAAGTTCCAAATGAGTTTTCGAAGCGGCATAATGAGCAGCACTTAACTTTCGTTTTTAATTACGGTTCTAATTAATCATACTTTGGATATTTATGAAAGGAAAGTTACCTTATTCCTGGAATTTATCAAACTTAATAACGTTTATAATTCATAAATACTTAAGTAAGTAGGTATCTACTTGCCTATCGGGAAATGGAGATTTTAGTGTAACACTGAGTACTTTTACTGAGTTAGCCGTCTGGTTCCCGGCAGAGTAGAATAGGACTACTCCAAGTCTTCCCGTGGATGTCGTAGAAGGCA
Source organism: Acrobasis repandana (assembly GCA_963576875.1). Taxonomy (NCBI): domain Eukaryota; kingdom Metazoa; phylum Arthropoda; class Insecta; order Lepidoptera; family Pyralidae; genus Acrobasis; species Acrobasis repandana. The sequence goes on from OY756238.1 coordinate 12,245,838, forward strand.
ACTTAGAAAAAACAAGCTAAACAAAGCTTATTTATTTAAACTTTATTGAGCCAAAAGCTACAATAGGTAGATTTAATGCTAAAGCATTCTCTCCCTGTCAACCTTTAGGAGAAGAGAAACAGATAGAATAGTTGGCGTTATAAACATCAATGAGACCTCTCCAACCCGTCTGGCCAGCGTGGAGATTGTAGGCCAAATCCTCTGACTGCTCTGGCTAATACATGGCTCTGGTAACAGAGAGGGTCGTGCTCCTGCAGTGGAGACTAAAAGACCTGATGATGACTGAGTACTCTAGAGCTATTACGTATTCTGTGCTTGATTGTCAAACTTAATAACGTTTATAAATACTTAAGTCAGTAGATAGATACCTATCGGAAGAGGAGTTTTTAGTGTAACACTGACTTTTAGTACTGTAACGTATTCTGTACTTAATTTCTAAAACTCTCTTTCTGTCACAAACTACGTGTGAAAGAGATAGCAGAATACGTCGCGTGACGCTGTGTCTCTTTCGAACGTACAGTTTGTGAGTTAGACTGAACACGTAGCGCGGTCCCGCTTGACGCAATTTACGCCCTAACTACCAGTAGCTTACTCACTGCTTATCTGGTAAAGGCTTCCGAAAAAGAGAGAATTTGCCCATAATAACTCCGCTAGGAAGGCAAGGGTTGATGATCGCAGTAGATGGTGGGAAGAAATCGTTGCACACAGAACTCTGCCAGTCCTCTGTTAGGGTTGGATCTCTCTGAAGCGTCATTTGCTAGAGCGAGAGAGAGTGACGGAATGCTTCAGCACCGGCCGTGCTGCAGCGTTCCGTCGCCATCTCTCGCTCTAGCAAATTGCTGTTCTGAGCGACAGAAAAGGATAGCAGCATAGGAAAGTGCTGTACCGTGCTGATAGATGAGATCAAACCCATAGTCGCTTCTAATGACAACCTTGAGAGAGGAAAGGAGTGATGAGTTGATGACAAATTGTGTTCTTTTATGCCGTTACTCTATCTCTCTCTCTCTCATCTCAGCGTATTCCCAGTAGCATCCTCAGCTGTAATTTGTGAAGTCTGGGGTCCGCTTTTGGGCTTTTAGTTCTCAACTTCGCTCGGTCTTGAGCATCCTTGGTTGTAAGACCATTTGGCACGCATATCATCCCTGACGTCGTCAAGCCACCACGTCTGCTGGGGCCTTGCGGAGGTGGCATGGCTATACGTTTGTTTCGTACGTAACTTGCCGGTTTCCGCAAGAAATGACCGTACCAACGTGGCTCTCTTGCAGTTTGTCTGCGGGTGTTTCTCACGCGGTCTCTCGGTGTTACCACTCCCCGTTTAGGTATCGAAAATGTACCTACATTATTACTATGCGCGCAGCGACCCCTCGGAGTGGTAAATTCAGATATACAAATCGTGTGTCCAGTCCAGAGTAATAAGAATGAAATTGGCCTGCAATGGATGCCTAGGTATCTAAACGAAAAGGTACTGAGTTAAATTAATAAAGTTATTAATGACGTGAGCTAAATTAAACCTTAACGCTTACAACATTGAGTAGATATTTCTTTGAATTTCTTTGCTGAGTGAGACTTTTGTACGTTAGTATTGTTTATTCTGTGGTGATACTCCGCGAGGCGGAACTGTCTCCATTAAAATTACTTATAGGTACTTAGCAACAAACCTGTTAATTGGACACTCGCTACTTGATTGCGATGAGTGGCGATCTGGCGATTACTCAGAGAAGTGCCGACTTGCTGTTGTTTATTGGTTGCTCACAAGAGCAGGATTTAGGCCTGCTACACACTGCTGTAATAAAAACGCACACGTTTTATTTAATTACTGAGTGAGACGCAAGTTAAAAATTGCCGGACCGTGTGGCTTCCGGATTAGAATTGAACCACTCCATCTCCTCCTGTGGATGTCGTAAGAGGCGACTAAATGACTCAACTAAGTATTAACATCACGTGCTACAGTTAACTGCATTCCCAAAGAACTCGCATCGCTAAAATAAAGAAAATAAGTTGGAAATACTCGATAAAAATTCAAAATCTATATATTCCCTAGCTATATTGACGGGTTTTACCTTGAGTTTTGAACTGTTAGCACAGTTAGATAACAGTTTTTGTTACTCACTCCAAAACCAATTTGTCAATAATTACACCACCTAAACGTTTCAATTGACTTGTCAATTTTTTACGTCTCCGCTTTTATCTAGAATGGCGACAAACTAGACTTTCACTTCCTGAAAATATAATGATAAAATGCATCCTAGCTATACCTAAATAAAATTGATTAAGGTGAAGAGGTAAGCAAATGACCTTGAAGTGTGAAATAAATTGTTAACTCGTAAATATGGTGATAATTTCCATATTGCTCTTCGTCATGCACTAGATATCCTTTTAAATAATTTTATGAACTGCCGTTAAAACTATTATTGTTGACGTCTAGCTTTAAAACTTGCCGTGGCCACTTTTGGCGGAGGTAAGTTTTAAAGCTAGACGGACTAATGTAAATACTTTCAACGGTGGTTCATAAAATAATTTAAAGGGCTATCTAGTGCATGACGAAGAGCAATATGGAAATATGTATATATATATCACCATATTTACAAGTTAACAATTTATTTCACACTTCAAGGCCATTCGCTTATCCTTCACCTTAAGATTTTAGATTCTTATTAACCGACTTAAAAAAAGAGGAAGTTATCAATTTGACCTGTATGTTTTTCTTTTTGTTACGTAATAGGGAAGTCAAGCATTTGGCTGAGAATCGGGAGACATGGCAAATACTCCACCGACAAGCACATAGTTCTTAAATATAGTGATAGTGAGTGATTTATGTTACGCCGATTTTGATGATTCTTTTTTCAAATTAAAAAGTTAGGGTTTTTTGATTTGTGTGGCAAACAAACTTAGTCTTCTGACTCTTCTAATTATTTCCTTAATATTAAAGAGCATTTTCCTTGTTTCAGGTCACAATGACCACCGGACTGGATCGGGACACGATCCGCTCCGCGTACGAAGACGTCAGATCAGATGGTACACCCACTGAATGGTAAGTTTTTATACGTACCTACCTACAATACCTACCTACGACGACTATGACCCCTAGGTTGCGTGAAGCTCACCTGATAAATACCCAATTCCAGTTAAGAGGGCGCCTAATGTCAATAACCTAAATTTTGCTCCCGCTTCCACGCACACAAATTTACTCTAGCCGAAGCGAGACAGCGAGCCATGCGGGGCGTCGGGAATCGCGGTGGGTCAATGAGGCTGGTTTTGAGGTTTTTTTCGTTTTACAAAGAATATTTAAAAGTTATTTAAAAAGTAAGACATATGATGCCTGCCTTATGTTTAATACAATTATAATCCAAAGTTACAAGTGCTAATTTATTGTATTTCTTAAATACTTTCTGTTTTAGTATAATTCTGAGGTGATTTGGAGGCAACTTCGCAATGTTTTTCTATCGAGAAAATTTTAAGCAATCGTGTTTTCGAAACTTATTATGTTTAGAGAACTGAACTTTGCTGTGTTTTTATTTAAAAGTGAGTATTTCGTTAATATTGATAATAATTAATATCGCTCTAAGAACTTTAGGGTAGTACGGGCTCGGTAAAAAGTTTAGTACTAATCAAATGGAACTGGGCAGGTCACCTGGCTTGCTGAAGTGATGAAGTAAGGAATTTATTCATGAATCCTGCATCCTGTATGAATAGACCACCATTCTACAGGTGAAATAATATAGTTTTACGCAGAAATCATCATCATTGTCCATGAGAAGTGTCTTTGACATTTGTAAGCTACAAATGTCAAAATTACGAGTGGTCAAGTCAAGACCGCCTGAGTAATCAGCTCGCTGTCTCGCTTCGGCTAGAGTAAATTTGTGTGCGGGGGGAAAGCGGGAGCAAAATTCAAATTCTGGGATCAGGTGCCCTCTTAATGAAGATTCTTAGTCTAACCAACGTCTTTGTTCCAGGGCGGTGTTCAAATTCGAGGGCGCGCGCATCGTGTGTTCAGCCCGAGGGAGTGACTTCACAGAGTTCAGGACGCAGTTCTCAGACGACGAACGCGCCTTCGGTTACCTCAGGTGGGCCAAATAAATAGTAATAAGCATGGGTGCATCTCGCAAACCATCTCGAAGGCATCTCAAAAACCTTGTATTGTTGAACAGTAAAACCGCAGCAGACAGACATGGCGAAATAATAAGGCGTTTACTACGGAACCCTAAAATTGATTTATATTTTGTCAATTTATTTCTCCCAAATTTCTAATAAATGGTCAACCTACTAACCACTGGCTTTGCTATAGTATACGCGTGGCCGTTGCCCTCCCCGCTCGCCGTCCCACCGCCCGCCGCGAGCCCGGTTAGCCCAGCTACCAGCGACCGGTGTCATTCAAATGGGAGATGTTCGAGATTCATTTGACGGCTGATATCTTTGGTTTTTATTATGAAACCAGAAAAGTACATAAGTATGACAGCATATGTACTTTTTACTAGCTGACCCGGCGAACTTTGTTTCGCCCGTTCCCGTTCCTATTCCCATATTTTCTCACCGTTTAAACCTTCCCTGGACTACGACAAACATTTCAAGACCAAAATTAGCCAAATCGCTTAAGCTGTTTTCGAGTTTTAAGCAGACTAACGAACAGCAATTCATTTTCATTTATATAGATTTCGCTTAAGTGTTGTGATGAATATAGAAGGAAATGGTCTTGAAGTGGCGCCCTCATTTGAAATAAATTGTTAACTCGTAAATATGGTGATAATTTCCATAATGCTGGTCAGGCACTAGATAGCCCTTTAAATATTTTATGAACTGCCGTTGAAACTATTATTGGTGATCCGTCCGTCTAGCTTTAAAACTTGCCTCCGCCAAAAGTGGCCATGGCAAGTTTTAAAGCTAGACGGACTAATGTAAATACTTTCAACGGTGGTTCATAAAATAATTTAAAGGACTATCTAGTGCATGACGATAAGAAATATGGAAATTATCTCCATATTTACGAGTAAACAATTCATTGCAAATGAGGGCGCAACTTCAAGGTCATTTGCTTCTATTTTCTTGAATGTAGCTGCGAAGTTCAAATGTGATATTTTAGTCATGTATATGATTGTATTCTGTTATTGTATATTAATAAAATAAAATAAAGATGCCATTAATTAGGTTTTGCTACCTATTGTTCCCGCCAGGTTGCAAATGGGCGACGAGATGTCGAAGCGCCGGAAGTTCCTGTTCGTGACGTGGGTGGGGCCCAACGTGTCAGTCATCAACCGCGCCAAGATGTCCACCGACAAGGCCATCATCAAGGACATTATATCCGTGAGTTACTTTTTAACTGACTTCAAAAAAGGAGGAGGTTTTCAATTCGACTATGTTTTTTTTAAATTTTTTTTATGTATGTTTGTTTCGCGATATATCTTCGCCAATTGTGAACCTATTTTGATGATTCTTTTTTTATTTGAAAGCCTTCACTACCAAGTTGGTCCCATTTGGTGAAGATATGATGAAGAACTTTGGAGAAATGGAAGAAACTCCTAAAAGAAATAGAAGTCGGTTGTTTTTTTTGTTTAAAATTTAATTATATTCTTCATTCATCTTTGAAAATTAGCCCGATCCCTGTCAGCCTAAACATCATCATCAGGTCTTTTTTAGTCTCCACTGCAAGAGCACGACCCTCTCTGTACTACTAGAGCCATATATTAGCCAGAGCAGTCAGAGGATTTGGCCTACATTCTGGCCAGACGGGTTGGAGAGGTCTCACTGATGTTTATAAGCTTTGTTCAGCTTGTGTTTCCTAAGTCGCCTATTCTAATCTGCCGGGAAGCACACGGCAAACTACGCGTAAACACTATCACATCTTTATCCTTAACCGGGCAAACAAAGCCTAGGGTGGCAAAGCCAGTTTTAGCGTGATACTGGGCATGATGGTAGAAAAAGGAAACCCTATTAAGTAGTATTATATAATAGTGATGGGCTGCTTTGATATGATTCAGATTCTGATTTTTGCCCATTCCCTCGATCGGCTTTTACGATCTGCGGAAGTGAAGCAGCTGGTACATTCCATTTTTTTTTCTCCCAGACCAGCATGGTACGTAACCCTGAAAAAAATACATGCCAGCTGCTTCTTTGATTTAATTTTCCGCCTTAGGCACGCGCATTTAGGTCTTATAGCTGGGCTATGTATACGCCGTAAAGGATAAAGACGTCACTATAAAACGTGTTAATGAACTAACGCAAAACCTCTCAGATGATACCTCAGCCAGTAGCGGCCTTAGGGTAGGGCGACAGGGGGCGTTTTAGGGCAAGGGGGGGGTCACAGGTAATAATAAATATATAAATAGCAGCTGGCTAATGGCGGCAACTGCTAGACTCTTATTTGTATTGAGTGCGTACATGCCCTCCCTCCCTTAGTTTACAATGGGGCGGCAAATATCCTATATCGTACTTGCAAAACCCCCCCCCCCCCCCCCCCGTTGGCAGAAATAAATCCTATAAGATTGAAGCCTAAGTCAGAGTCTGAATTGCAGTTTGCGTGGGGGGGGGGGGGGGGGGGGCGGTAAAATATGGCCCGGGACGCTGGTAGAGCTAAAACCGGCACTGACTCAGCCAATGAAACTGAACAACTTTTATTTTATTTATTTATTCTTTATAAAACCAGATGGTACCTCAGCCCATGAAACTGAACAACTTTTGTTCTACAACTTTCACGAAACCCAAAAGTTTGAATTTTTTATTGGCGTATTCAGTATTTGGCGAACAACAAAGCCGACCCGAAACAATTTTTTTTAATAGCCTATACTGTCTCACTGCTGGCCAAAGGCCTACCCTCTTATACGCACTGATCTCTACCTTGCGCGATGGACTTTCAAGTCTTGTAGAAAGACGCGAGATCATCACACCACCTTGTTCATGGACGACCTTTTTTGCGACGGTATATTATATCGGTTTTTTCCCCGAACACTTATCTACATAAGTACCTATATTTGATTTTATCGCCCGGCTGTGCCGATTAAGGTGAAGATATAGGCAAATGACCTTGAAGTGGCGCCCTCATTTGAAATAAATTGTTAACTCGTAAATATGGAGATAATTTCCATATTACTCTTCGTCATGCACTAGATAGCCCTTTAAATTATTTTATAAACCACCGTTGAAAGTATTTACATTAGTCCGTCTAGCTTTAAAACTTGCCTCCGCCAAAAGTGGCCACGGCAAGTTTTAAAGCTAGACGGATCACCAATAATAGTTTCAACGGCAGTTCATAAAATAATTTAAAGGGCTATCTAGTGCATGACGTAGAGAAATATGGAAATTATCACCATATTTACGAGTTAACAATTTATTTCACACTTCAAGGCCATTTGCCTATATCTTCGCCTTAAGGCCGTACCTAAATTTTCCGGGGTCCAGTGCTGCCCCCATTTTAAATAAATCATTTCAAAGAAAACGGAGACATTCTTTAAAATTTTGCTACTACCAAATCCTAGATAACCCTTCAAAGTATTTTATGAACTACTGTTTACAGTTTATAATGAGAACGTTAAGCTTTACTACGCACATTTGCCAAAAGTGGCCGTTTTTCGCAAATGTGCGTAGTAAAGCTAAACGCTCTTATTATAAACTGTAAACAGTAGTTCATAAAATACTTTGAAGGGTTATCTAGGAATTGGTAGTAGCACAATTTTAAATGATGTCTCTGTTTTCTTTGAAATGATTTATTTTAAATGGGGGCAGCACTGGACCCCGAAAAATTCAGGTACGGCCTTAAGAGGAAACCTCAAGGGCTAGAGAAATTAAAAATAGGTATTTTTAAAATCTATTGCTGTCGCGCTGTGCCCTTACTACAACCGAGCAAGTGCGATAGAGACATACTGCAGCTTGGACTGAAAATACCTATTAAAAGAACAGAAAATCAACGATTCGTAGTCCCCTGATTTCTTCTCCAAAAGTTAACCAATATAAGTACTTTTTTCATTACGAATTAACAAAGTCTTGATCGGTGTTCCTGTGTTTTATTTTTTTTATATCATTTACTCAAATTTGTTTTCTGGATGTTGTTTGAACACAGCGGAAAATTTGGCCTTTTTTTTAGGTTTTTGAACGTTCATGTCTCTTTTAATAGATAAATTATGAAAAAAAAGAAAACATAGGGACATGCTAATACTGGCTATAGATATTCAGGAAAAAAATATAACTCTACCGGCATTATTTAAAATTTTGCAACTACCAAGTCCTAGATAACCCTTCAGAGTATTTTATGAACTACTGTTTACAGTTTAAAGTGAGAACGTTAAGCTTTACTACGCACATTTGCGAAAAACGGCCACTTTTAGCAAATGTGCGTAGTAAAGCTTAACGTTCTAATTATAAACTGTAAACAGTAGTTCATAAAATACTTTGAAGGGTTATCTAGAACTTGGTAGTAGCAAAATTTTAAATTGTGTCTCCGTTTTCTTTGAAATGATTTATTTAAAATGGGGGCAGCACTGGACCCCGGAAAATTTAGGTACGGCCTTAATGCCGGCTCGAATGTGTGTAGCAACTCTTAGATGATGAGGTATGCTTTCCAAAGATGAATCTCAGAGAAGAATACACGATAGGCCTGTGAACTGCCTACGAGTTATTCAGAACTAAGAACTTTCGCTGGACGGTCGTGACAGGCGCGCACGTTTTAAATTCCTCACAATGGACATTTGGCAAGCAGTATTATTGTAATTTTAAGCCAGCGAAATATAATAGGTAGGTAGGTATGGAAGAGCAACTCAGACTTAATCATCGCGCAAAATGGCCCCACGAAAATATAATAAGTTTATTTGCTGGGCAAATTAAAAAACCCCCGACTTTAGCGCCATCTATTATTTTGCTAGAGAAAGCCCTGACGTTCAAGCATTAACCCTAAATAACTTTTAAACGGCTGAACCGATTTTGATCAAACATAGCTAAGTAATACAAGGGAACTTGTTTCACGTAAAAAAAATCTAAATCGGTCCATCAGTTAGAGCGCTACGATGCCACAGAGGGGCTGGCCGACAAACATTAGCGCCAAATTTATAACACCCCTCGTTATAACCCTCCTCCTCTTTTCGTCGGGGGTTTAAAATACTGTCGCATGACGCAACCTCATACAGCAGGCGTTGGGTGCATTACATATCAATAGGCGATGCGGCTAGCAACCTCTCACTATTTGATGATTCATTTTCCACCTTCGCGCCCACCATCACGGTAAAAGTGGCCTTTGGGTCTTGCGGCCCTGGGCTCTGTCTGCTTAGAGCCGCAAGACCCAACATGCTCTGTCTGCATTATGGATAAGACGAAGTTTTTTTTTTTAATTTTATATTTTATTCGCTATTATATAAATGGAAATTCCTAGCCAAATCTATCAATACTTGCGGTCGAGTATATCATATCACCTCGCTCCCGCTACAGGGATGATGAAGAAGGCTGTTTTCAATCACGTCAGGGTCACCACTGTAGCGGGAGCGAGGTGATATGCTAGACCACCACAATACAAAGGCCGCGTCCACGGACACGCGGCGAGGGCTGCCACGCGGGCCGCCGTAAAATTTCTATAGTTTGTAGTCGCGGCGGCCGCTTAAAACAAACTATGGAAATTTTACGGCGCTCCGCCAGCGGCCCGCGTGGCAGCCCGCTTCGCACACCGCGCCGCGTGTCCGTGGACGCGGCCTAATTCTTTGAACAACAAATTGGTCTTAATCTATAAGTATTTATCAAATCTAGCGTATTAAAGTGGCAAAACAATGAACACACCTCACCTACATGACTCATACAGCTTATCCACTGAAAATTCTTCCTTTTGTCGTTTATAACCGCCTTATCGAGGCTTATCATGAAATTATACGGTTTCGTGGGCGAGTGAGTTGGTTTGCGCTATAATGCATGTTGCACATCGATTCTCATAGTTACCTGTAGGTAGTTTGGTATTTGCAGTTGCCCGTGTGGTTCCGGGTAAGAATACGACCACTCCATCTCTTCCTGTGGATGTCGTAAAAGGCATCTCGTGCTATAATTGCATTCCCAAGGAGGTTTAACGTCGGCCGGCGGCCGGTTGTAAATCTTTTCGCACAAATACATTCCCAAAATGGGATGACGTCAGGCAGGCGGCCGGTCGTAAAACTATAGCCAAATCATTTGAACTGTTCCGGCTTTTTCTTCTCCATATTGCAAGGTCATTGGCATCCTTGGGTGACCATTGAAGAAAAAGCGGGAAAGCGCACCCCGGGCTCCAAAGCAGTACAGCTGAGAATGCAACCGGGAACGCGCTTAGATGAAGAAGTTAGGTTTTTGCAGATACTTTTTAACCACCGCCATACATAAAAATCTATTCATATAGTGAGAAATGAATACAAAAATCAGCACTCCGAAAATCAATAGCATTGTACTGTACAATGCTTCTTACCTCTCCTTTTTAGGAACGTTTGTGGTCACTATACAACGTGGAAGGGACATACCCGTAATAAATTAAACCACGGTCTATACTAGATCATTAGTATAATCAAACTAAAAAAAATAACACCGAAAGAACAAAAAAAAATTCGGCATTGCCATACAAAAGTGTGCAGCCGCCCGAGCGATTTGTATGGGAATGTCGAAATTTGTTTTTTGGTTGCTTGACTTATTTTAATTTCATTATACTTTAGTGATCTAGTATAGCCGGTGGTTTGATTTATTACGGTGGTGTCCTTTCCAAGTTGTATATACAATAAAAGGACTCTGCTGTAACAGACTCACACAAGAACTATAATTATTAATAAAAAAGACAGACGTATCTTTATAGTTATTTAATACATAAATTACAATAAATAAATTCACACAGCACGCACATGCAGTGCTTACATAAAATCGTACAAGTACTTTCTAACGTTAAAGCCAACAGTTTGAGCGACAGCCGCTATGAAGTCATAACCAACGATGCATTTGTACTTAGAAACGTCTAAGTCTATTTCCTTGCTGCCCGCAATCAATTTCAGTTCCACTAATGTTGCAATTTGAGCTAGTAGATTACTCGTCAAGCCAATCTTTTCTTCTAAGATTGCGTAAAAGATTGCTAGCAAGCGATCTAGGGTGAACACTTTTGGTCCAAGTTGAGTGTTTAGTTTCTCGCTGATTTTAGCTTTCGCTTTAACTTGTTGCAATCTCTTTCGTTGTTTCCCGTGGTTTTTCATGAATAATCGTTTATCTTCTTTTGGAGGATTGTAACTAGCTAAATAAGCTGCGATAAGTAAGAATTTAGCGTAGTAAGGCAGCTCGAAACTTTGGGCAAATGTCTTAGTAGATGTCAACTCTTCTTTCAATGTATTTTCGAAATTGTACAAATTAGATTGTGGTGATTCACTGTTTTCCTTGCCAGGTGACGGTTTATTAGGTTTTGCTGTACTTATCCTTAAGTATAACAACTCTAAGCTTGTTTTTAATATGGGAGATATGTGTCTCCATAATTTTGTCAAGTCTTGTGCCTGAATTTCGTGTTTTATTATCGGTTCACAGTATTTGACAAAGTTTACTTTAGCCATGTGCTGTAGTTCAATAACATCTCGACAAGGTCTGTAGAAAACACTCAAAAAAGCATTTAGAAAATTAGCAAACAGCTCTGGCTTCTCCAATTCGTTTTTAATTTCATCGTCAACATCGTGATTGCTAAGTAAATAGAGAATGAAGGATTTCTGATGTAAAAATATGATCTTGAATAGTTCCTCTTTGTTGTAGTTTTGAAAATATATAGTGATTGGCTCCCGCACGCCCATTTTGAAGTAGAAATTTTCGTAAACTAAATGTGTGATAAATACAGTACAAATGTTCAAGTTACATAGGTCTCGCAATCTTAGCAAGGCGCACATCACACTCTGATCCATGTTTCTGAGTCTTTCAGCTCTGTCGAACACTAATACGATAGGTTCATACCGAGTAGCATCGACGCCAATACGATTCAAAGCATTTGTTAAATCTAACGTTGTTTCACATTTCACGTCCAAATCCTCACCTCCAAGGCCAGACAAGATCATCTCATACATGATCTTCGGTGAATAACACTCTATGCAATCGATAACTACATGTTTGTAGTCTAAAAACCGCAAAATTGATTCGACACACAAACTCTTGCCGGTGCCCATACTGCCGCTCAAAAACAAGGAGCACGGTAATGGCTCATCGTAATCGCCGAGCAAATTCAATAGCTCGTTCAACTGGGTTTCTCTACATGGTATTCTGGCGGTTAATTCTTCCATTTTTACTTGTTTCTTCTACACAAACACAGTAAACATTTCAACTCATACAAGAAACCCTCGATAATTCGCTCGTTTCTTTGACATTGACAGGTTAGGTTGTATTGACGTTTCGTTTTCCGCCTTTTAATGTTTGTTACGTTACGGTCTCTCTACGGCGAATTTGATAAAATTTTTGTAAAGCGCATGTGCTGCTCTTAATTTTGTTGTATATAATATATCTAGAAGCAAGCTAGCAAATGAATTGTGTGTGTATGAAGACGCCCAAATCGTCCAGCATAGTTTCTGTTGGACTTTCAATAAAATAAAAATAAAACAGAAAAATCCATAACACGAGATTAGGATGATGCGTTTTGTTATTCCTACCTTTCTCGTTAGTACATTCTTGCTCTTTGGTTTAACTCATGTTCTTACCTTTTATTTTTTTATTTCAGAACTTCGCCGTGGAACTACAACTGGAAAGCCAAGCTGAAATAGACATCGACCAGTTCAAAGACACTTTGAACAGAGCGGGCGGAGCGAACTACGGCACTGGAGTCAGGGATTTATGAATTGCACAATGTAATAACAATTAAATTCTTACCACAAGTCAACAAGGTTCACTCAACCTCAAAAGAACTAGAATCAAACGTTTTTGCCGTGGTAGGAAGTTTTAAAAGTTCAGGCCACTATCGGGCCAAAAACAGTTTTTTCTACAATAATAATTAGTCTCTAATATTTTTTTACGATTGAGCATTGTAATTTAGTCATTTCATAACAATTTTAGTCTTATTTTTGTCATAATAAAGATCTACTTATTTATTTTTTTAATTGAAGAAATTGATACCAGTCGTTAAAACTTACTGTAAGGAACTTACAATAACTTAGGCATTGTGCAATTACTTCTTTGGTACCGTAATTTAAGGATTTTGCCAAAAATTTTAGCAAATGTTGCCATGTAGAAGGCGCGTTAAGTGCATTTATTTTTGTCAACATGTATTTTATGACCATGTCGAAATTTTACAATGTATTGTATACAAAATTTGGATTTTATGGGCTTTTATATATTGAATAGTTATTATTACGCAGCATATTATTATTATCGGTAAACAACTGAAATAAAATTAACCAACAATATTCTGGAATTTTATTTTCATCACCTTTAAAAAAAATAAAAGGAAACAGAAATGAACTAAACATTTATTTTAGCAAAGAAAGTAAACAAAATGCAATACAAAAATCATATTTTTTGATGGCTTAGTGATTTGGCTCTCTTGAACACATTATGAACTTAGCTTAAATGCATTGAATATTAAAAATATTACTTACACAAGTTACACAATCTACGAGAATAAAGAACAGTATATTTTTATTCAAGAAAATTAATACAATCGTTTTTTTTAATGGTGGCAACAAAATTATACTGCTCGACCGCAATAAAACGGCACATCTCTCACTGTCATTTTCAAACATTTGCTCTCGCCATCTTTTCATATTAATTATAGATAAATGTAACAAAGGTTTCTAAAATAACGTATTGGATTCAGTAACGTTGCGTAGTCGTCTGACCGCCTATGTGGCCGCCTAGGTTGTTAGGTTGTTCTACGCATTGGCGTAGCTAGTATGGGCAGAGAATAGAATACTAGTTGTAGTAGTGTGTGTAGTAGTACTCACGTACAGAAGTCGCACTCAGCAAAGAAATTCAAAGACATATCTACTCAATGTGGTTTAATTTAGCTCGTCAGAACGTCAAAATCGAAATATGCCCCCCCATGTCCAGTTATTTCCAGATATGTCAATCTCGGGTGTCAACCCCCCCCCCCCCCCCCCTAGCTACGCCACTGCTTGTTTATTTATTTAGTTTGAATGCTGACAATGAAAGATGGCAATAGAGTTAACAGTTCTGGACGAGGAGCACTGATTTTTTACAGAATGTAAAAACAATTACAACTAGGTATTCGTACAAAATTATTGCTATATAACAAAATATGACTATACAACGGTTTACAACAATATATTGCTATTATGCATTGTTGATTTTTTTTGATGGTGCAGTGTTGCTAACTACAAAAATTTTCTAATATATCTAAGCAGAGAATTTCTATATATTTCAGGCATGCGTCTCCAGCAGTAAGCCAAAATGTTATTTTATCATCTGTGATCCCCGAGTTTGACCCTTTAGTGGACGATATTGAAATGTGGATTAATGTTGTGGAAGCCAATGCTCGCGCTTTCAGGTGGTCTGACCGTGTTATGCAAAACCAGGCATTACAAAAGTTGCGAAATACAGCTAAAACTTGGTATGACTCGCTTCAGAAAAATAAAACACGATGGACCACCTGGAAATGGAAGGACTGGCGCATCACTCTTTTAGATACGGTCCAAGTTAAGCGTAGCATGTATAATTTATTAAAAGATTTAGTTCAGAAAGCCTACGGATGGCCAATCTTTATATGAGTTTTACTTCCAACAAAAAGGGAAAATTGATAAATTGCGATTAACGTTTTCTGAACAGGATATTATTTCAATCATTGTGGGGTATATTGGTGATAAGAATATTAATACCGCGGCAGAAGCCGGTAATTTTAAGTATTAGACGATAAGTAATATTGTGTGACGCAGATATTATCATAAATTTGTCAATGGTTTTCTAAACATTTCAACAAAAATAAAAAAGCAGCGTGAAACGGAACTGATACTCCATGGAACGTTTCTTTGACATTTGCACGCTACAAATGTCAATATTACGAGTGGTCCAGACCACTCGTTGCAAATCCTTCGCATACGATCAATTCAAAAATGCGCCCGTTTGGGAACACTCGCGCAAATCATTCGTAATGCGAGTCCCTGAATGAAAAATAGCGCTCCAGGTCGTATTTAAGACACAAATGTCGTTAAATATGGTGGTTCTTAAAATGCATTAGATTTAGGAACAGGTTGGTAAGTCATTACTTTAGAATGACAAGGTTGACACCCAATTCTTTGGTCTGTGTGGGAGAAGTCGTCTTTTACATAACACAGAGTTATGTTTGTCAACATGGCAGTTAATCCAGACATCATCTGTTTAGACATATTAGATCATCCTATAACAATAGATAATGCTATATAATCGCACTTGCTAGATATACTATTGTATTTATAAACGGACATTGGTAACTGTTTGTATGTTTTATTAAGAGGCATTTTACACTTGGCTTTGACATTGACTACATTGTGAATTAGTTGATTAAAACTTTTAAAAGTATATTAAGCAGATACATAGTCCTGTGCTGCCCCCATTTGAAATAAATTATTTGAAAGGAAACGGAGATATCATTTAAAATTTTGTTCTGGTAAGCCCTAAATGATATTTCCGTGTCCTTACCATGCGCCGGTAGCTTATGGCTTTTAGGGTTCCGTACCCAAAAGGTGCCAACGGGACCCTATAACTGAAATAAAGTTAAACATTAAAAGGGGTCGTCATATAAGAAATGTTTTTTCAGCGATTTAAAACATTGCACGGAGGTACGGAGCCCTTCATGTACGAGCCCCACTCGGACTTGACCGGGTTTTTTAATAAAATGTTAAATCTGCTTAGTTGTTTGAGACCTATTGACATCTAACAATTGTCCAGAAATTCATATATATTCTATGGAACACAATTCAATATATTTATTCTATTTATTGCTCTGAAGTAGCCTTATCAACTAAACGCAACATACTTACATAATTGTTTTATAAAAGTTGTACTTATATCTAAATATGTAACTTATAAACCGCACTGCTTTTAATTTTATCATTTTATTGGATTGGATTCTCATTTTTTTCGATAGCCCATCTCTTTCGTCACTGTCAATTTCATTTTGGTGACTGATTCTAGTCCTAAAGTCTGAGCAGGCGCGGATCCACTTAAGTGGGCACGATGGGCTTGCCCACAGCCCTAAGTAAGCAAGTAAGGGTTGGGTCTTATCCATCAGCACGGAACAGCACTTTCCTATGCTGCTATCCTTTTCTGTCGCTCAGAACAGTCATTTGCTAGAGCGAGAGAGAGAGCGAGGGAACGCTGCAGCACGGCCGGTGCTAGGAATGTGCTGTTCCGTGCTGATAGATGAGCCAACCCTTAATAATACTTTATTGTTCACAAAAAAAAAATATACAGAAAAATACATTAAAAAGTACAATGATCTTATCCCGGACTACCGACGGATAAAGAGAATATAGTGAAACGTTAGCAGTGTACACCCCCCCCCCCCCCCGTACATGACTAAAATACTATACTAAAATAATAAAATTTTAAAATAGCACTTGGCTATTGCCCGTGAAATCTCTACCTCTTTTCCAATAAAAAGAGAAAAGAGATATAAAAGAACGAAAGAATAATAAGGAGTACATAAGTATAAAAATCTAACAAAATATACTAAAACTATTTTAAAAGTCAATTCAGTCCATGATAGTGAACAACTTTTCCCAAGGAACACATCGGAATATAAAAAATTTATTTTTGCTTTCCATTCAAACTCGAATCAGCTGATCAGTCAAATTGTATGGGAGGCCGACAATTTTTCACAATTTGATATATGCTTCTTGGGGAAAGTTGTTCAGTCAGGACTCCAGGGGGGGGGGGGGGGGTTGTCTTGACCATAACCTCTTTTGAAGGCGGGATCCGCACCCGAGTCTGATTTTTATAATAAGAAGGGTAAGGGTTGGGACACATCTGTCGGCACGGAACAGCACTTTCCTATGCTGCTAAGCGAGAGAGCGTCGGAACGCTTCAGCATGGTCGGGGTGCTAAAGCGTTACGTAGCTCTCTCAAATGACTGTTCTGAGCGACAGAAAAGGATAGCAGCATAGGAAAGTGCTGTTCCGTGCTGTCAGTTGTGTCCCAAGAGTGTGTCCACCTCGCGGCCGCTAGATGTGGCCGTGTCACTGTAGAGCCGAGCCCAGCGCGCGCAGCAGCTTGTTCTGCGTGTGCTGCCCGAACAGCACGCTGAGCAGCGCCACGCCGTAGCCGGTAGCGCGCTCACCCTGCAACGTCAAATATTATTGTCCACTCAATGACCCATCTATTGTCCTGCCCCAAATGCCCTACTCCCTGCTCAATGCAGGACCTCAACGAGGCATATGATGATATGATATATGTAGCCAAGCACTGGTCAAACCTATTATGAACAAAAAAGTTAATATACCTAACAGTAATAGTATAGCCAATCGACTCGAAAGAAGAAGAAGTCAAATATTATACAACGTGGAAGGGACATACTCGTACTAAATCGAACCACGGGCTATGCTAGATCATTATAGTATGGCGAAATTAAAATAACAGTCGAAAAACAAAAAAATGACCTTTCCATACAAATTGCCCGAGCGGCTGCATACTTTTCTTTGGCTGTTACTTTAATTTCTAAATCAAATAAAAAAAATCTAATAGAGGCCGTGGTTCGATTTATTACGGGCATGTCCCTTCCACGTAGTTTAAGGACAAATCACACTGATTAAGCTAGCCCCAAAGTAAGTATTTTTTCTATTTTCCGTCTATACCTTTGCATAGCTTCAGGATCCGACATATTAATATCTTTCGGCCAACCGCCTTCAACATGGTTTAAGCCTGAACATGAATATTCGGCTCTAAAATTATAATATGACATCTCATATTTTATGAGAAATACATATATAGATAAACACCCAACACCCGGGACAATTTGAAAAAGGCCATTTTTCAACTTGGCCTGGCTGGGGATCGAACCCAGAACCTCCGGATTAGCGGTCTAGCGTGTTAACCATTACGCCACGGAGGTCGTGAAGTCGGTTAAGGTGAAGTGGTAGCATAAGTGGCGCCCTCATTTGAAATAATTTTTTTAAAACTAAATATGGTGATATTTAAAAATTTGATTTGTATCAATGTCTAAAAAGACCTTTAAACTAAATAGTTAATTTATGAATAACTTTTGAAAGTAATATTGGTAGTCCGTCTAGTTTTAAAACGGGTTTTCGCCAAAAGTGGCCACTTTTGGCGAAAACCCTTTTTAAAACTAGACGGACTATTAGTAATAATTTCAAAGGTTATTCATAAAATAGTTTAAAGGTCTTTTTAGACATTGATACAAATAAAATTTTTAAATATCACCATATTTAGTTTTAAACAATTTATTTCAAATGAGGGCGCCACTTAAGCTACCATTTCACCTTAATTAAATAACGCAAAACCAGATGGTACTTCAGCCCATGAAACTGAACAACTTTTGTTCTACAACATTCCCTAAATGCCAAAAATAAAATTCGGATTTTCGTACAAATTGACTCGATCAGCTGATCAGTTTGAGTGAAAATACAAAATTTTTTTTTTGGACTTCGTGAAAGTTGTTGAACAAAAGTTGTTCAGTTCATGGGCTGAGGTACCATCTGAGAGGTTTTGCGCTAGTTCATTAACACGCTGTATGGACTAGTACTCACGCAGTGCGCGGGCGCCGCCATGTCCACGTGCAGCCACTTCCCCGGGAAGTCGAACCCGAGGTGCGCCAGCACGAACAGCGCGGCGCACGACGGCTGCGCGTTGTTGCGGTCCTGAGGAACAGTCACATACACAATACGCATCATAGTCCGGCCAATTTAGACATCCGAGGTTAGTTGTGGTAGAGCCACGCTACCGGCAAAACTCAGTTTTGCTAATAGCATGAATAGGCCGGTATGTCCGGGGAAGTACCACACTCACAGAAAATCGACGTCTGAGTAGTAGCTTCACCGAGTGAGTGAGAGCCGGGGCCTCCCCCCCCCAACCCCTCCCACTCGCCCCTGAAAGGCCGGTAACGCTCTTGTTACACGCCTGGTGTTGCAGTTGTCCATGGGCAGCGGTGATCACTTACCATCAGGTGACCCGCTTGTTCGTTTGCCGTCCTATGACATAAAAAAAACTCAAGGTCAAAGGTCACAAAAGCGGGATTTTCGCGATTTTCTGCAGAACGGTGAATTTTATCCTACAATTCGTTCAGACATAACTTGTAGATCAGATCTATACATCTACGAGAAGACTTCGAGTGGTCCTATTCTATTCTGCCGGCCACCACACGGCACATAATGTGCAAGTATTTTTTAATGAATGTAACAGAAGTGGCGTAAATTACTTTGCCACATTGTCACAGAAATTAACAAGAATATTGAATACATAACGGAATCTCCTGTAGTAACGTGCAATATGATATGCGTCCTCGTTCCCCGCTCTCACCTCGTCGCGGGGCGAGAGCGGGCGAACACACACACGTTGACGTGTGCACGGATGTATAGTTTCGTCTGTAGTAGTGTAGGCATAAATGATACTCCGCTTCTATGAAGTGCCATACCTGTGACCTTGTGGTTATGTCTTTTGCTCTATATGTACAGGGTTACTTTTAATTAACTGTCAACATTTTTGGAGCAAGTTCAGTCCATGATACTGAACTACTTTCTATAAAAAAAGTTATTAAAAATCGATAAAAAAATTTAACCTCTCATACAAAATCCGTTTGGCTGAGCGCTGATCTGTATGGGAAGAGAAATTTATTTAATCGATTTTTTACAACTTTTTTATAGAAATTACTTCAGTATCATGGACTGAACTTCCTCCAAAACTGTTGCCAGTTAATTAAATGTAACCCTGTATACTTACAGCGACGCTATTCTTCATATCGGCACAGGCACTGCTGAACTCGGTGAAGTGCAGTTCCGGTGCGAAAGGCAGCGCGTGGGCCAGGTCCCCGGAGCGCAGCCCGGCCGACACGCAGGCTTGCTCCAGGCGGCGCGAGTTGGAGATGATGGCCGCGTGGTATTTACCCGTAGCTGTGCCCTGTACCAAACATAATAGTCATCATCCGAGCGTATCCCCGGTTGCCTCGTCAGCGGTTACGCTTCAGAGCCCGGGGTCCGCTACCTACCTTAGGTGGCTTAACGAGGTTACTGGTTTTACACAGAGCGACTGCCGTCTGACTTCCGCAACATAGAGAGTAGACCAGAACCAATCCTAGTATAGGTAAAAACGCTAGATGGCGTTCGGGATCAACAGATTTACGTGCCTTCGGAAGCACGGACTCATCTTTCTTTTCAGATGATCATGTGATTCAAGCCTGCAATATCCTAACCATACTGAAAACAACTTTTCACAAAGTATGCTTCCCAGTGGGATTTGAACCCCAAGACCTCCGGATCACAAGGCAAACGCCTTGACCACTGGACCACGGAGGCAGGCAGTCATCATTATAAGATTATTAGAGGGCGGCTAAATCAAACATATCTGCCTATATCAAACCTTTCTGTACAGAACAGGGGCACCCCTGTTCTGTACAGAAAGGCAAGGTACTGCCAGGCTTATGTCACTCCCCTTTTTAGGTATCGAAAATATATACCTACATTATTACTAAGCGCGCAGCGGCCACTCGGAGTGGTAAATTCAGTTATACGAATCATTTGTCCAGAGCAATAAGAATGAAATTGGCCTGCAATGGAAGTTTAGGTATTTAAACGAAAAGGTGCTGAGTTCTGAAGTGAGCTAAATAAAACCATATCGTTAACCACATTGAGTAGATAATTCTTTGAATTTCTTTGTCACCCAGCAAAGAAATTCAAAGAATTATTAATATATATAGATACTATTAATAATTAGATTTCTGTACGTGAGTACTTTTTAAAAAAATAAATATATATAGGGACAAATCACAATGATTAAGCTAGCCCCAAAGTAAGTTTTTTTTAAAACTTGTGTTACGGGATACTAACTTAACGATACTATATTTTATGATAAATACATATATAGATAAACATCCAAAACAAAAAGGGGGTATCAAACCGAAATGTAAACGTACAAACGTATGTAATGTAAACAACTTTAATGGATTTATCTTCTTTGCTGGTCTGGGAGAAAAGAAAAAACATAGAATGTACCAGCTGCTTCTCTTCCCGTGCAGATCGTAAAAGCCGATCGAGGGAATGGGCGAGAATCTGAATCATATGAACAGGCGATGCGGTTAGCAACCCATCACTATTATGATTTCCCCTTTTCCACCTTTATGCCCACCATTACGCTAAAAGTGGGCTTTACCGCCCTAGGCTCTGTCTACCCCGTTAGGGATAATAGTGTATAGTGTATTTTATGGCTGGCCCCTACATACCTGTGCGCCGGTGAGCGTGGCGACGTCTACGATGGTGTCCGCCTTCAGGTCGCGCGCCGCGAACACCACGCCGTCGCTCAGCACGAGACGACCTGCAACCATTTCTACCATTATACCAACCATTTTCAACAAATTATGACATTTCTTAAGAGTCCCCTTACCCCAGACAGAATCAGAGTTTCCCATACAAACGTAGTCTACGTTTTATTTTGAAACGACATGTCAGATTTTGGTAAAAATTTGTAACTTTAAATAAATTGCATATATCTAGGGTTATAATAAATTATATCATTTTTGATAATTCAGTATGGAAAACATTTACACCCTTATATTTTCTTTCAAGTTCATATTTTGACTGTGAAAACCAATTATAACCCTAGATATGTGCAATTTCTTTAAAGTTACAAATTTTTACCTAAATCTGTCATGTCGTTTCAAAATAAAACGTAGACTACGTTTGTATGGGAAAGTTTAGGGTAAGGGGATTCTTAAATCAAGTCATATAAGGCTTGAAACGGCGTTAAGCCAAAGAATATATACACTACGCGAAAAGAAACGACACTTAAGCATGGTATCATCGGCGTTAGAACTCTCACGTACAGGGAGTGTGGCCGCTGTGGTTAAGCGAAGACCCGCGACGGGTTTAGTCCGTCTCTGTCACAAACATCACGTGCGAGAGAGATAGCAGAAACCGTCGCGGGTCACGTGTCTCTGTTGCACGTACAGTTTGTGCCGTCTGCTTAACGTGTAGTTTCAAGTTTAATGTGACCATTGACATGCATTTTATATTTGGAGAAGAAAAAGCGGGAATGCGCACCCCGGGCTCCGAAGAAGCACAGCTGAGGATGCAACCGGGAACGGGATAAGGTTCAATTTATGGTGATAATATATTTACCAGTACCTTTAAAAAGGCTTAAGGCGCCCCTTCCCGTCTTACTTTTCATACAAATGTTCGTACGTGATCATAGCTTTTTAACAGATCTTTCTTTAAAACTTTCAAAGTAATAGGTATTTTGTGCACTATTTCTAGATTTCTATTGAAATAAAAAATCAAAATTTAGAGTAACAAATTCAGTATATGCCTCCAAAAATCTGCTTCTTTGCTCAAATTTTACCTAAACTTCGACCGTTCATATAGTACTCATAAATTGTAAAAGTAAAGAAAATATTTATTATATATAAACCTCGCTAATGTAATCAAGATTCTAAATGAAAAACATTTATTTCACAAACTTGTAAGGCTTACTGAAAATCACGTATTACCTTGAACAAGTTTTGTGAAATTTCCGTGCCCTATTTTTCGTACAATGTTATCGCGTTCTCACTCGCTGCTGCATGAAATTGCATTGCGCTGGATGAAACAACAAGCTTTTCGCGTTGACGATAGACGGGCCGGGAAGCGTATTACCTTCAGCGTCCGTGTTGTTGATCTCTACAGTGCGGCCGGAGTACAGCTGGTGGATGTCGTCGGGCCTGGAACAGACATATCAATCTAAACCACATTCGTCTCATAAACTTACAGGCAGTGGCAATACTATTACTAGCTTTTTATTTGCCAGTGCAATTTCTAAACTCCCCCCCCTCCCCCTCCCCGTCATCGCCAGAAACAACTGGACATGAAACGCGGGAGTCTCCAAAAGCGGTACGCAAGACGTTACTGCGTATCCGCATTTGTGTCAAGCAACATTGAGCGTTAAAACATAACGATAAAGTCTAATTTCGTTTGACATATGAATAGGATTTCACTATCGGGCGACTATCGTATCGTATTGGAGAAATATATTTAGATTTTAAATAAAAAGGTTTTGTTTGTGGTCTTGGTTTAGTCATTCCAGTGCCCTTTGCAATTTTTTTTTATATTTGGAAACTATTTTTGTGTCTGATTTCTAAAAAAAATGTGTATATTTATTTTTGTATTATAGCAGCAAATAAATGAGTTATTCTATCTATACATCGTGTTAACGAAAGAACGCAAAACCTCTCAGATGGTACCTCAACCCATGTAACTGAACAACTTTTGTTCAACAACTTTCACGAAATCAAAATAAATAAAATTTGGATTTTCATACAAATTGACTCGATAAGCAATCAGTTCGTATGAAAATTCAATTTTTGTTTAGTTTCGCGAAAGTTGTTGAACAAAAGTTGTTCAGTTACATGGGTCCATCTGAGAGGATTTGCGTTCTTTCATTAACACGATGTATATCAACTGGGAATGTGTTAAATTTTCGCTAAAATGAGAGAATGAAGCATTAGACTAGCCTGGTTGCTAACGGTCCCACAGCGTTCTCAGCCAAGCACAGCACGGCATGCAGGTTGACGGTGGGCCTCGCCCTGACGGCCGCGGCGAAGGCGCCCAGCACGGCGGCTGCGCCCGCGCAGTCTCCCTTCATACCCACCATAGACGTCTGGGAACAAACAACTTGCAAGGTTAAATTATGCGCCAAATACCTTCATTTTTATCTCTTATTTATCTCTCATCTAACACACCCACCTCCATACACACACACACAGAGCGGAGTCTCCGGCAACAAAATATTGTAAACATTTTGTTAGTTACCAAATAAACAATTTTATTTATACCAGAGGTTCTCAGTTCGATCAATTTGGAGATGAATGAAGTTGGAAAATCCGTCCGAGATACCGCTGGAGAGACTAAGCCTGCAAAGACGTCAAAGCCCTCCAAGAAGATCTGCAGAAGGCGCTGTGGCGTCTACTGGTGTCGGAGGCCAAGATCCATTCTGGGTCACTGAGTCAACGCAGTCAGTAAGTTGGAAAATGGCCTATTTCAAATTGTCCTAGGTTTTGGGAGTTTATCTATACAGGGTAACTTTTAATTAACTGGCAACATTCAAGTATCGATAAAAAATTTTCGTCCTCCCATACAAATCAGCGCTCAGCCAAACCAATTTTGTATGGAAGGACGAAATTCTTTTATCAGTTTTTAATAACTTTTTTTATAGAAAGTAGTTTAGTTCATAGACTGAACTTGCTCCAAAAATGTTGCCAGTTAATTAAAAGTCAACCTGTATAACGTTTTACAAAGTAAACTGAAACAATTTTAGGGTGAATTCAGTCCATGATACTAAATAACTTTCCCCAAGGAACATACAAAGTGGAAGGGACATACCCGTAATAAATCGAACCACGGTCTATACTAGATCATTATAGTATAATGGAATTAAAATAACAGCCAAAGAACAAAAATATGAAAAAAAATTTTTGCTAGTAGTAAGTTGTTTTTATCGAGAGATATCGGAGACATCGTTTATGATTTTGGACTGAAAATAGTTGAGAAGAATAAAGCAGACCTTCAGCTAGGTTCCCAAGTTATTATTTCGACGGTATCGTCGCAAAATGTCCCGTACGCAAAATGACCCTTTCGCAAAATGTCCCTTGCGCAAAACGTCCCTTTCGCAATATGTCCCCTGATATGACATACCCGTAATAATAAACATAAACCATTCTCGAACCCACTTTGGATGTTTGTTACTCCATCACGCTTAAACAGTTTAAGGGATGTAGATGAAATTTTGCACACAGATAGTTTATCACCCAGATTAACACATAGGCTACTTGTTATCCCGAAAAAAATACCGTTTAGGGATCGATATTAACGCAAGCGGAGTCGCAAAAGCTAGTTTCATGATAATTGGTTCAGTAGTTATGGCGTGGTAGCGTAACAAACAAATACACAACAAATAAACTCACTTCATTGTAATTTTATAAAAATAATGAAATTTTGAAAAAGGGACATTTTGCTACCATGGGACATTTTGCGAAAGGGACGTTTTGCGCAAGGGACATTTTGCGACGATACCATTTCGACCTTCCGACAAGATGGAAAATACATATACACATGGATTAAATGATAGACGTGACAAATCGTTACGCCAATGAAATGTCGCGTTCCCTACATTTCAGTATCCAATGGCTTCGAGCTTATTATCATTCCTTATTGGTGTTCTATGATGTTGAAGACTGGATTATATAGTAAGAAGTTGAATTGAGGTTTTATATCCATGCCACATGTGATAGAAAAAAATAAAAAACACCTATTTCCCTGTCAAACATATTAATACAAAAGAATTGCTAGTTTAAAGTAATAGTGGATAAAATACTAGCCGTGTGGTTCCCGGCAGAGTAGAATACAAGTAGGACCACTCCAAGTCTTCCCGTGGATGTCGTAGAAGGCGACTTAGGAAATACAAGCTGAGCAAAGCTTATAAACATCAATGAGACCTCTCCAACCCGTCTGGCCAGCGTGGAGAGTGTAGGCCAAATCCTCTGACTGCTCTGGCTAATACATGGCTCTGGTAGTACAGAGAGGGTCGTGCTGCGGTGGAGACTAAAAGAAACCTGATGATGATAAAATAAATTGAACTCACTCTAGCCTTGATGCTCAGGCCACCAGTGTCATACACGATGCCCTTCCCCACCCAGGCTACCGTCTCCGTCGCAGCTGGGGCCGTATAGCTGAGAGCCACCAGCGCGGGAGGACAAGCAGCTGCCCGGCCCACGCCGTAGATGCCGCCCATGCCGCGCTCCTTGAGTTCCTCCCCGCGGATGATGGTCGGTTCAGGGATGTCCAGCTCTTTGGCTACGATGCAAGCTTCCTGTTAACAATATCTTTAATAAAGTAAATACTTTTATATAGAGACTAGCTGTGCCCGCGACTTCGTTCGCGTGGTTGTCGGAATGTTATATAGCCTAAAGCCTTCCTCTATAAATGGACTACCCAACAAAAAAAGATTTTTTCAAATCGGACCATTAGTTCCTGAGATTAGCGCGTTTAAACAAACAAACAAACAAACTCTTCCGCTTTATAATATTAGTATAGATTACAAATGCATGTTGATTACGGCAAGGAAGCGAAGCGCTCTGGTTTATAAAGTATTAGATCCAACGAAAAACCCAAAACGCCTCCTGGCCGAAATGGACAGGTATGATCTCACTTTGTAACGATGCTGCATGCATCCTGTTCAAACCTCCTTTCTTCATCTCATCCTGTCCGTTTTTCATTCTTCATTTCATTTCAAATTCCCTTTCATTCCATTTTCAAATCATTGACTGATCCCTTTTGACTCATTCCACCATCATCTCATCTCTGAAGCTGATCGCTCACTTCTCCCTATCTGTTGTACCTTATTAAATATTATTCTTTTATACTCTGTAACAGTCAGTATCAGAAATTAAAT
Source organism: Acrobasis repandana (assembly GCA_963576875.1). Lineage (NCBI taxonomy): Eukaryota > Metazoa > Arthropoda > Insecta > Lepidoptera > Pyralidae > Acrobasis > Acrobasis repandana. The sequence goes on from OY756238.1 coordinate 12,272,346, forward strand.
TATATATAATCTGTGTTGTTGTCGAGTTTATTCTCCACTTCTCCTACTTCTTTATCTATATACTCGTACTAACCTAATACTTTATCCACATACATCTTCTATGTGGGAACTCGCCTGGAGCGCCGGGACAGGTCGAGGTCCCACAACTTAATACTATTTACTTACTCCAATACCCTGTAGGGGTCGACCGCCCCGGCCAGACTGAAACGCTCTGGGATTTGGAGTGAAGGTTCAACTACAAAAGCCTGTGTGCTTCTTGACCGAAATCAACAGGCATTTGTAATCTCGCTTACCCGACTGCGCAAGAAAGAGAAAGACATAAAGAATAGAAAGTTCTAGGAGAATATGACTCAGACTACTTTCGACCTTACGCCATACGTCACAAGATCCAAACTAACCTCAATAAACTTGTCGACGTCCATAATGTTGCACGGCGTGTCAGCGATGCGCGCCGGGTAGCGTTAGAAAGACACCGTATAACTACACCTAGAAACTTCTAGAAAGAATATACCAAGACTATTTTCGACCTTATGCTATATGACATAAGATCCAAACTAACCTCAATAAACTTATCAACGTCCATGATGTTGCACGGCGTGTCAGCGATGCGCGCCGCGAGCCGGGTAGCGTCAGCAGCATGCTGTAAGGTCGCTAGCTCTTCGGACGAGAGAGTAGCGTCAGAAAGATCAGCTGGGAGGGACCCGGAGAATTCATCTTCGGATTCGCCATCTAAACAGATGGATATACAGCAATAGAAGATTAATTGATTAGGTTATTAAATAAATGATTTATTATTATTCTCTTTATTTATTTCATTACTTAAGTTAGGTTTTTCTAAAATATTTACTACAAAATATAAATATTTACAAAAACCTAACCTAGCTGCCCGCTGGCAGCGGGGCAAGGCCCAAGCTACCGGCGGTTAGGGCCGCAGAGAGAGAAACCTCCTGACAATGCGTGCCGTGTCCAGGAGTACCGCCTTCTGAATCTGACCCTTGACCCAGCCATTTAGCGAGAGAGTCTTAAGATTTTGGTCAAGACTCTTCGCTATAAGACCGTTCACTGATACTACTATCGGGACAATGATCGTCGAATCCACATCCCACATAGCAGTCACCTCGTGGGCCAAGTCAAGGTACTTGCTAAGCTTATTATTATTATTATTAGAGCTAACGTGAAACACAGACATTATTATTATGCAAGATAAGGGTAGAAGCCCCTTTGTCGCCACTGCTTTACAATGTTGTCACCATGTACGTTATTGAACATGTTCGTAATGTGAATGTATTACAATATGCAGACAACTTCGTCCTATATTTCACTGTACGAGTATATGATAAGAACCTCATGGGTGCTGCATGTGATGTTGAAGAAAACTTAGAGACAATAACAACAAGTTTGGATTTTATTGGTCTTAATTTGTCAGAAACGAAAACATCTTTATGTATTTTTAGTAGATCACACAAAAAACCCAATGTAGATATAGATATTAATGGTAAGAGAATAAATACAGTAGATAAGGTAAAATATCTTGGGTTCTGGCTAGATAGATCCCTTAGGTGGGGTGCACACATAAATGGAATTTGTGAAAAAGGTTACAAATATATAAATGCCCTTAAAGTTTTAGCAGGAAGTACATGGGGAGTTCACCCAAAACATTTACGTAGACTATATATGTCTCTTGTAAGAATTCGAATAGACTATGGTAGCTTTTTATACGGGAACGCAGCCAAAACCCATCTAAACAAATTAGATGTATTACAAAATACAGCACTAAGAGTGTGTGGCGGGTTCATAAGAACTACCCCAGTACATGTAATGGAAAGTGAGTTGAGTCTCCCTCCACTGGCCATTCGAAGACTGTGGATCGGTTGTAAATACTGGTTAAAGATGGCCTCCACGTCTAATGACGGTGCTCTTGATTTAATTGATAAATTATCTGGAGAGCATAGTTATTGGAACAGCAAGAAGCCAGTATTAGCAGATATGCACTGTAAATTCCGTAATATAAATCTTTTTAAGAATGCCAACGTTTTGGAAATGTTTTCACTCAATGTGTGGCTATTTTCAATGGACATGGCGTTTATTGTAGTAAATATTACAGACCTTGATAGGCCTAAACATGATACCATTATCTGTGAGCTGAGGAGTCTGACACTTCATTATCTTGAGAAGGACTATAGTGGATATTATAAAATATACACTGATGCATCAAAGGCAAGCAGTGGAATCGGAGTTGTTCTCTTTGATCCTCAAACAGGCACAACGAAGAGATGGTGTTTAAACGGAGACATTTGTATCATGAGAGCGGAACTAATTGCCATTGCAGAAGCCCTAAAATATGCAGCAGATTTAATACCTCAAAATATTGTAATCCTTACGGATGCAAGAAGTGCTCTGCAACATTTGGCTCGGTGCTCCTCGGATAGCCGATAGCCTATCAGATACTGATACAACATGTTTTTCAGTAACCTGTTTGTTACATAATAATCTAATAGAAGATTAATTCAGTCAAGGAGGGTTAATATCAAGCTGCGGCCGGTTGTAAAACTATAGCCAAATCGTTTAAACTGTTCCGGCTATTTCTTGCATGTTTTCGGCATCCTTGGGTAACCATTGACATGCATATTTGAAGAAGGAAAAGCAGGAAATAGCACCTTTCTATCCCCTCGTGAGGATAGAAAAGAGGGGTGTTTTTGACGTGTCTATGTGTCTGTCTGTGACATCGTAGCTCCTAAACTAAAGATGCGGTTTTTTTATTTGAAAGCTGACGTGATCAAGATGGTTCTTAGCTACTAGTTGTGTCGGGAGTTACTAAAATTTTAATTTTCATCATCATCAGGTCTCTTTTAGTCTCCACACTGCAGGAGCACGACCCTCTCTGTACTACCAGAGCCATATATTAGCCAGAGCAGTCAGATTTGGACACTCTCCACGCTGGCAAGACGGGTTGGAGAGGTCTCACTGATGTTTATAAGCTTTGTTCAACTTGTGTTTCCTAAGAAGGCGACTTCTACGACATACACGGGAATACTTAGAGCGGTCCTATTCTACTCTGCCGGGACCGGGACCCACACAGCTTCTATTGCGGCTGATATAAAACTTTTTTATGGTTAAAAAAATTACCTTGGCCATCTTCTTTAACGAGTTGAATTTCGACCACAAGTTGTTTGGCTTGCGGGGCGGGGGCTGAGCCCAAGGGGGCAGAGCCCGAGCGAGCCTGGTACAGCGGGTACGAGCGCGCTATGGCAATTGCACTTGCGTACAAGTCCGACTTGCGGCATACAAGCTGTAAAAGAAAACACATATTTTTCTTCTTCTTCTTCTTAGTAGTACACTCTTACGACGCCTCTTACGACATCCACATGAAGAGATGGAGTGGTCGGAACCACACGGGATTGTATTAGTTATAAAATATAGTATATGTGTGTATGACTATAACGATCGAATACCGGCCAGACAACTCTAGTCTTTATGCCCAAAAGACATAAGGCCTAGTTTCACTTGCACCAGTTTTATTTATTTAGATTGACCTGGCAGGTAGAAAGGCTCGATTCAAATGTACGACACTCACACTACAGCGCAGCGACAAAGGTGTTCAAGCAGTGGTCACGTGCGAATAGTGTCGATGCAGTTTCTTGCAGTTGCGTTGTGGTCCACTGATCAATCACACAGTCGATAATGACGGAAAATGGGGTCCGTGTAAATTCTACTACCATTAATTTTCATGCAAAATAGCGCCCGACCATGTGTTGTTGTTATGGTGTGGTTGTTGTTGTGGTGAGGTTGTTGTCGTGGTGTGTTTGTTGTTGTGGTGAGGTTTTTGTTGTGGTTTGGTTGTTGTTGTGGTGTCGTTGTTGTTTGTTGTTGCAGTATGGTTGTGGCACGTGTGAAATAAGCCTTAGAGTTGATTGTGTCGTGTGCTACATACCACGCAGTACTCGTCCGTGGTCCGCTGCTGCGCGCGCACGATCTTGGCGAGCGCGTGGCAGCGCGACGGCGCCGCGTGCCGCGAGCGCCGCGCCGGCAGCGACGCCAGCGCCGCCGCCGCCGGCCACAGCTCCACCGAGTCGCCGGCTGACGACGACACGCAGGCCAGCCCGCGGCGCCATGCCTGTAGATACAACATTCAAGATCAGCAACAACTGTGTCTCAAAAATCTTAACAGTTTTTCCTGTGAAAGTAATCTTTACCAATATTATATAGTCTTACTTGTAGTATGCAACTGTACATAATTGGGTATTAAAACACTCATGTGATACTATTATCAACAACCAACCCACATTCGTGTTTTAATACCCCTTATTACACAACAGTTGCATAAATAACTATTCATTGTTTGTTAGTAGTAGATAAAAACTACTGACCCGATTTAAAATATCTTTTACCTATAAGAAACTACATTATCAGCAAGTAACATATTTCGTCTTCCAAAACGCGAGCAATGCCATGGCTAGTTAACACAATCCATTGATATGTATATACATACAATCTACAAGCAATAATTATCTAGAATCGTAACTAATCCCGAAAAATCATTCCACGCGATATGTACAGCGGCGGGCGGGGCTTAAAATATGAACAGCGCGGCGCGACAGTTCGCCGTGACACTCGAGCCGTGCGGTTGCGTCGCAAGAAGTTTTCTTTGAGAATATTGCTGTGTTTTTGCGATAATCGATTCATTAAAAATGCCGTCATGTGCCGTGAAATGGTGTAGAAGCCATACAGACATGAAAATTAGTTATTTAAAAAAAAAAGTAGCACGTAAATAAGGTTATTTATTTTAGCGCAGCGTACCATCCACGCGTTGTACCTCAATACAATACAATACAAAAATCTTTATTGCATCAAATAAAAAACAATAAAAATTACAAAACCCACCCAACCGACGACGACGCGTGACCTTGTCGCGACCAATCGCATGCATCTTTGTCTATGTGTGGGTTCGAGTGTTTCGTTATAATTACTGTTCGTTTGTTTGCGTAAATGGAAGCAGAATCGAAGCGGTGAATGTAGGAGCGTTAGATTTCTAGAGAATTATATTTCGATGCATACAATGCTAAAATAATCTCATTAGAGATTTTCCACAGTTTTGGAGAATATTGCAACTTCACTCACCTCTTCTGTGACCCTGGGCTCTAGTTTACAGCGGACATCCTGCCACGTGAGCGAGTTGAGATGGGCCACCTGCCCCACTATGAGCACTGGCTGCCGCTCAGGGTCCGACGCTGTCAGCCCCCAGCGGAACTTGATGTTCACGGATGCGTTGGACATCCTGCGAACTGCAACAAAATTTCTTTGTAACTTATCTATCTATGTTCTTGTCGGTGGAGTAGAATCCATGTATCCATCCATCCATCTCTCCATACTTAATAGAACCTAAAACATACAAACACAAAATAGATAGGTCATCATCATCCAAGCGTATTCCCGTTTGCATTCTCAGCGGAAATGCTTCAGAGCTTGGGGTCTGCTACCTAACCTAGCAGTTTGACGAGGTTACTGGTTTTTACACCAAACTAAATTCTCTTCCCAAATTATAAGCAAAGAACACAACCAATCAAGCTGCCTTTCAAACAAAGAAACAATCCAAATTGATTCATCTGTTTAGCAGATATACTTATAGACAAAATTTTAAACTAAATCAAGGAAGTCTCTTAAATTAAACTTGAAAGATTTTATTCAAAAACAATATAACAAACAAATATTGTTTAAAAAAGCTTGTTATAACCAAACCTATATCCCACATCAGAATTGCCTTTCTCACAGGAAGAAAAAATTGTATACTGAACAAAATTTCATTTGAGACCGCTTATAACCATCAAACACAATGAGCAGTAAAGCCCATCTAATTAAGAGGGATAAGATAGTACCGCATTGTTTTTTTAAAGCCTATTCATGACATTCACTATGCGGCACATGATGTCAGCACCATGGTAGATTATAACATTGTCACAAGTCACTCAATACTAAGGTCTTTTTTATTTTATTTATTATGACACACTTAACAAATTGTCACCATAATTATACAATATATATAAAATAGTATACCATAGCTAGGCAACAACTCTTTAACAAGTGCATACAGCTAGACACTATATAAAACCATGAGAGAGCAAGTAAAATAAAATCATTTAAAATGTGTAATAAATACAAAAAATTGCAACAGCTGCGAAAAGAAAAAGAGAGAAGGAACTACACTTGACTACACGCGTTATGTGTCTTTCCTAAAGAAAGTTGATGTCAGGCCGGCGGCAGGTCGAAACTATAGCCGCATTGTTTAAACCGTCCATTTTTTCTTGATTTCAGTCTTTGGCATTCTTGGGTAACCATTGACATGCAGTGCCGGATTAACCACATAGCAAGAGTAGCGATTGCTACGAGCCCGCGATAAAAGGGACCCTCGTTCTCAAATCCGCCCACCTAGAGACCGTTCTTTTTTTTTGTGTTATCGTAAATGGCCAACAAGGTTGTCAACTTCAAGCTGCCTAAAGGCAGAACATAGTTTGTTAACTGCCATCTTATTGCTTCCGCTATGTCACCAAGCTGCCCAGAGCAGATCAGGGACCGCTTTGATAGAATTTGCTACAGCCCCGCGCTAGCTAAGTCCGATACTGTAGACATGTATATTATACTAGCTTTTGCCCGCGGCTTCGCCCGCGTAGATTCGGGGTATGAAAAATAGATGTTGGCCGATTCTCAGACCTACTCAATATGCAGGGCCGTCTTTAACCTATTGGAGGCCCTGGGCATATTAGGATAATGGGGCCCCTATGACTTTGACAGAACACTATTTTGTTACAATAGACAAAGAAAGTAGATAAACAAGGTTTTTTAATTTTTTTTTAACAATTTATCAATATTAATAGTTTTTAATGTGTTAGAGAAGTTTTACTCCAAAATACATCGTAAAATACGTATTTTCCATCACACCACACTTATTTGTTAAGTACGAAAAGAATCGTCATGTTGCGAATGCCTTCTCGGTTTATGTTGCGAATGGATATTTGACAAATTATTGTTTTTATGGTAAATATACGGAAGTAATAATAATAAAGTCTTCATTTATAATAAACAAAACCTCAATGCGAACCGAAGTTCTCAAAAAAAATCTATCAGATCACAAATTCCATTGTTTTATTAAAACTAATTGTAAATAAATAAAATATGTACCTATTATTAGCATTTATACACCTAACTAATGTGGCATAAATTATTCTTGGACATCGATATTCAAACCAGGGCCGAACTTGTATGGAATTCCATTCTACCATCTCCTTAAATATAAAGTCAAACATATTTTGTTTAAATTTTCTCTATAATTTCTCAACTAAATTATTTGGTTAATTAAAACTTGGAGCTTCATGCTTCGCTTCGTGCGCTTAATTTAAATGGAGCGAGTCACACTGATGAGTGTACTACTGATGATTTTTCTTTAAAATGTGTATGTGCTTAGTATACCATTATATATTTAAATTTATCTAAGCATGCTGAAGTCGGAAAGCCTAATTTTTGGGCGAGAGTAGAATAGCTTCGCGCATGTAAAAGCTAGTAAGTTGGTATTGTAGTCAGTAATTTAGGTTCGATTTCTTCGAATTATATAAGTTTTTTGGTAATAAATACCTATTGGTTATTGTTTGGTGATCTGACAGGAACTAGGGACTTTGTATTTGATCTGAGGGGGGGCCCTATCGATCGCGGGGCCCTGGGCACTTGCCCAAAGTGCCCACTGGGAAAGAGGGGCCTGTCAATATGCTCACAAAATTTCATGAGAATCGGTCAAGCCGTTTCGGAGGAGTACGGGAACGAACATTGTGACACGAGAATTTTATATTATATATAAGATTTAGAGAAGAAAAAGCTGGAAAGTCCCAAAACTGTTTGATTAAAACCATTTTCCGTCTTACCCTGGCTGGGGATCGAACCCAGAACCTCCGGAGTGGCAGACTAGCGTGTTCAGCATTATGCCATGGATGTCATCAGAAAGTAAGCAAAGCAGTGGAGTAAAAAGCCTGATAGTAGATCTTGGGACTTTAGGCATGCCATCAGGATTTTGTTATGATGAAGAGAAGAAAAATTAAGGTGAATAAAGAAGGCCTGAAGGGCCTGAGTCAGAGGTGGATTAAATGTCGAGAGTGTCCCTAGGCATGCAACTTATGGGCGCCCCTGTAGTGGCCATGTTATAAATTTTAACTAAGTAGTACTGGTAATAGTAAACATTGATGACTATAGTTAGCGTTACGACATGTGTGGTAGAGGTTTTTATTTGTCACTTTGCATGGCTGGTAGTTATAAACTAGGGTCGCTTAGCCGGTTAGCGACCACCCTTCGGTTGGCGACCACTTGACGGACTTAGTGTCTTAAAATCAAGATAATACTATTTCTAGAGATAACACATATAAAAAATAAATCTTACGTGTTTCTCAAATGATTATTTAATATGAATTAACACACCTCAAACAAATGGTTTACCCTAGCACCAAAGGAAAATTACTCAATTCGCGTGATGATTCAGCGGTGTGTTATTGAGTAGTAAGTAAAAAAAAATAATAGCATGACGCTCGGCGCTTAATGGTAAGATTCATTAGTTGTTTCATGTTGTATACACAAGTAAGATTTTTTTTAGTACAATCGTTAAGTTTTCATATTAATTTAGTAGTATTTTGCTATTTTTATACTTTATTTTATAATAAAATCCAGTGGTCGGCAACCGAAGTGCATAATTGCAAAAATTTTGGATTGCGGCCACATGGTTGCAATCCGACGAATAAGACATTATTTTGTTTTGCTTATTCTGATCCTAATGGTTCATATAGGACAGTAACAATTTAGGGAGTGGCATTTACAAAGTGTAAAGATGCAATTCTTTAGTAAGCGACCACCAGTTTTAAAGGAACTTTGTTTAATTTACCTACAAACAGTGACGCTAAATAGGCGGCCGTTAACCAACACAATTGAAATAAAGACGTTGGTTTACGGCCACCGCAATTTAGTATGAGAAACAACGGCCGTAAACCTAAATAAGTATTTAAGATATTGGGTATGCAACTACGTGGGATTTTAGATACCTGTACCTGTTAAAAATGTATAAAAAATCGACAATATTTTTTTAACATAAACTAGGTGTGTGAAAAATATTCTTTATTTAAAGGCAAAATAAAACATATATTTTGAATCAGTTATAAATGTTTTATTGGTATATTTTAAATATTAAAATATTGGTCGCAAACCAGCTTACTGGTGGTCATAAACTGAAAAAAGTGGTCGCCAACCGACGAAATGGCAATTTTTTCACTTTTTCAGCTTTTATAATATTTAATGGGTAAAAGTATTGTACTTTATGTTTTATATCTAAACTAGACTATACTTGGGACTAATTAACACTAACATAATAAATTTCGCGTGTAGCTAACATTTTCTTTTACTCATCTGAAGTGAGTAACTCAGCTAACCGGCATCCTTACCCTACCGTTTTAAAATTCCGCACGCCCCTTTGTTACCTCGCACTCGCGCCCCTTGGCCGTGTCTAGTTTGCCTAAAGGATAATCCGCCTCTGGTCTCGGTGGTAGGGTTGTTTTGTGGTCATCATTATCATCATTACATCAGGGAGCACACACTTAAGCCTTGTTGCCAGGCTTCTTAATTTGAGCCAAAAAGCGTTAATATTATATTTTTATAGATGCTAAAACGTACATACAAATGTACCATAACTTATTGTATCAGATCGTTGATATTTTAGAAATGATCATTAATTTGCAACTTGGTTTTAGGTACAGCAGGAGCCCTTGCGGACGGCAAATGCCACCTCGGCATAGAGCCAATGGACAGTGTGACACTGAGACCAACTAGAATCAACCAAAAATCTTAATTTGCATGACCCACTTGATACCGTAAACCGCTGACAAGCCAGGTGTGCTATCTATATCTATTGTTATTTTAATTACCAATAACTTACATTGTTCAATTTTTTTTTCTTTTAGTTACCTATTTATTGACTGATTACACTGACTAGGTAAAATTATTCAAAGGAAAACCTGTGTATTTCCTTACAACTTGAACATTATGGGCACTCAGTACCTTCAGAAGCGCCTTTTAAAGGTTACCTACTGCATAAATTAAATTTCTTTATTGATCTACACGTCACTACATCAAAATAATATCTAAAAATATAACACCACTTCTAACACAAATAGGTCATTCACCTGTTATTATCACTGGAAACTGTTTAACTACTGTCGCACAATTAAACAATGTTCTTAATATCGTCATTTTTACTTACATAACGCGAAAACTTGTCAATAATCAAAATAAACAAGATAAAAATAATTTTAGTAGGTGACGAGCGCTAAGTTTAAAACTTACCGTTAATTATTTACACTAATTACGAAGATTTCTTACTGGTAAATACATAAAGGTAAACTTATTCTTAAAAAATATGAACAAAGAAACCTACAAAAGCGATTTTATTGTTTGTAAATGTTGGGAAGAAAGTGAAAAAGCTTTCTCCCAACTTGCCAAATCATTCAGTCATGAAATTTTCGTTTGGAAACCATCGTCACGTCACGTCAAATTAATATTTAGTCCACAGATTCTTATAGGTTTAGATCTATTTCTTTTTATTCTTTTTATAAAAGAAATAACTAAGAGCAAGGAGCAATGGATTAAAACAGATGAAAATGGGTTATCAGCTTAGGTTATCAGCGCGGCGGCTTATTTTATTTAGAAATTAGAAATGCGTAGTTCTCAAAAATTTCTGAACGTTAATTCATTATTTACCCGTTGTCATCCAGACAGAACCAAAACAAAACAAAATTACAGCGCGCGATTTTTAAAAACTGTTCAACCAGGTTCAGCCTGTTACAAATAATACGTTTGTTAAGAAAATTGATACAAATCGTACAGTCGCCTTGTTTTTCGGCCCGAACTGTGAACTCGTGATACATCTTACAAGCCCATATCTTTGTAATCTGTTGATTTGGCTCATACGTGTTGGTCTCTGCTACTCTCGATTCTAATATGAGGAAAAGCGATAAAACCACACATTGTAAGTACCTAAATATTTTTATTGTATAAGTATTCGTAACTTTTTTTGGTGTTAATACAATAATGAGTTACCTACTTGAGTTAGCGTCGAACAAACATACTTAAAAACTGTCCAAGTCTTAGATCATTTAATACAGGATAAGTTACGCAGACAAATCTTCTTACAAAACTTTCTGCCGTTTTTGGTGCGGGGGGAGAGTACTACTACATCTAAAAAACACACACAGTCACAAAAATAATTTGTGTCGTTATAAACGCACACTTACGTAAAATTTACACACTAGTTTATTTTCTGCACACTAGCAAGACTCACACTAAAACAAATGTGTATGTACACGTAATAATACATCCTAGTGCAAAAGGATTGATCAACAAAAAAAAAATATCGACATCGATATTTCGGAAAAAAAAATTTACGTTCGTTTTAACTCTGGAATGTTTTCATATAATTATGTCGGAAATTCGGGATAGAAGTTAATACGTCACGTGAGGCACCACGTGAGCAGTTTAAATAATAGAACTTGTTTAGTATCTATTTAGTTTTACAAGTTTTATTATTTATACTGCCCACGTGGCGCTTCACGAATACTATAAAACTTGTTAATTAGTTTAACAAGTTTTATTATTTAAACTGCCTACGTGGCGCTTCAAGCATACTACAATATAATACAAGTTTTTGAGTATTTAAACTTGTATTATGGGATACTAACTCGACAATATATATTTTATCATCAACTTCATCATCTAAGCGCGTTCCCGGTTGAATTCGTAGCTGTGCTGCTTCTTCTCTGTTTCTTCTCGAAATATATTAAAGTTATATACCCAAGGATGCCAAAGAACTTGCGAAGTAAAGAAGAAATAGCCGAAACAGAAAACTAAAAAACTTGTACTATGGGATACTAACTCAACGATTGTATATTTTATAATAAATACATATATAGATGGGGTTATGTCGTTTAATTACGGAGTTCCTATGGCCACCTTCCAGCTCCATCATCAGACCCTGGATACCATCTAAAGACAAAATACTTGTGAAGACAAATCATACGAGCCCAAACTGGATGGGGTTATGTCCTTAATTACGGAGTTCCTATGGCCACCTTGCAGCCCTATCATCAGACCTTGGATACCATCTAAAGACAAAATACTCGTCAAGATGAATATTACGAGCCCAAACTTGATGGGGTTATGTCGTTTAATCATGGAGTTCCTATGGCCACCTTCCAGCTCCATCATCAGATCAGATCCATGTTGTCATAATATTGCATTGTCACGCGACATACGTATGCGTGCAAAATTTCAGCTCAATCGGAAACCAGGAAGTGGGTCAAATTTAACTTGCAAGATTTGATTACAGACAGACGGACAACGGGACAGGTAAAACTAAATAAAAGCTTGTAAAATAATTAACGTATTTCGATATTAAAATTATATCACAAATAAAACTATATCAAGGAAATGTAAGTTTTATCGACATCGATAATAATGCGATGTCTCGTCACTCATGGCAGGATGGCAGGAAAGCAGTTGCAAACTTGACTCGATTATTTTTGCCGTAATCGAAACTGAAAGATATTATATCGATTTTTAAGTAATTACCTACATTTAAATAGAAATCAATGTTAATAAAATAAAAAAATACTTACAAATGAAAGGTTATTCCATCTTTACTAAGATTAGAAGTATTTGACATCTTTTTACATGCGTTAACTGCAGAATTTGGCATTTTTAATCGAGCATTTGTAGACGTCCTTTCGATACTTTACCGATGCACATAATGATCATAATCGATTATGCAACTAGTTTTTATGAACGTATTAGAGCATGCGATCTTATACTTCGGCAGAGGGGAACGCGCAGGTAAGGCTTATCCTGTATTAAATGATCTAAGGTCCAAGTAGATGCTAAAAGACTTATTTTAGACCTACTTAGACGATGCATGGAGTCCATTGCCAAAAGCTAAAAAGTGGCCGTTTTTCGCAAAAATGCAAACTAAAGCTTAACGTTCTTACTTTAAACTGTAAACAGTGGTTCATAAAATAGTTTGAAAGGTTATCTAGGTTTTACTAGATCAAAAATTTAAATATCTCCGTTTCCTTTGAAATAATTTATTTCAAATGGGGGCAGCACTGGACTCCGTGCATCGTCATAAGACCAAGGCGAGACCAAAAATAATTGTATCAAAATCTTTAAAAAAATTGAAAGTTGTAGGTATGGCATAGGCGTACAGAGCTGGGGGTTAATTTTTTTTCTTTAGCAATTTACACTCTAGGCACCTCGCACGTAGTACATACGTTCGATACTATCTATAAGATACATACTGAGATATTTGCTTGCTCGTTTTTAAGGGTAGATAGTAGTTAGAAATCTATACTAATATTATAAAGCGGAAGAGTTTGTTTAAACGCGCTAATCTCAGGAACTAATGGTCCGATTTGAAAAATTCTTTTTTTGTTGGGTAGTCCATTTATAGAGGAAGGCTTTAGGCTATATAACATTCCGACAACCACGCGAACGAAGTCGCGGGCACATTTTGATAAATGAAACAGTCTCTGTAATATATTTTCATTTAATAATTTCTCATTAATAGCTAATTCATAGAACAAAATCACATAACAAAATTTTTACTATAGCAAGGTAACTGCTGTCGCTTTAGCTTACAATTTTAAGCTTCATACACTTCATTTATGGGCACGTGGGTAGCCGCTGTCACACTAGCAGCTAATAAAACAGACAGAAATAAACACGGCGCACGTCAAACTGCCATTTTGTATCGCTATCTTTAATTTAATTTTAGTATGCTGGCAATGCTGGCATAGAAAATGGCGGTTTAAATCAGGGGAATGGCGAATGGCGGGGAACCCATATGCCGTTGTATCATGATAAAATTAAATTATTGTCTATTTCTAAAATATTGGATGGATGAATAAAAATATGCTTTATTAGATTTCATTGTTTTAAACTGTTGAAGATAGGTAATTGTAAGGTAAAATATACTTTGGGTACATACAAAGCTGTGAACAATAACTCAGAAATAATATCTTGATATTAATATTTGATTCTTTACGTGGCATTCATATCGTATGTATATGACAATCTAAACTCGACTCTACGGTTTCACTTTAAAACTCAGATTACTTTTACAATGAAGTTGAATAACAATTTCCATAGGGTCGGTTTGTAAACATAGTTTATATTCTATTATCGGGAAAATAAGGTAAAGGCACTTATTTCGGAGAAATTCAAACTAAATACGTCAAACACCCCATTATTCATAAAAAAATACAAACGTTTGCTTAACCTTTTTTTGTTAAAATATGTTTTGTCTCGTTCTTACTACGGCAAATATAGGAAAGAGTGATAGAAACAAAACATATTTAACTAAAATAGGTTTAGCAAACGTTTGTAATTTTTTATGAATATGAGCGTTATTAGACTATTTCGCTAGTTTAAAATTATTTAATTTTTGGATTTACAATTCAAATATATAAATTGCTAGTAACATTCTATAACAATAGGATCTTTACAATATAATTAAATAGATTTAAGTACATTTCAAATGCTGTCTTATAATGAACGTACACATGCTAATAATAAATAAAATTGTCTAGTTATCTAGCCCCCCTACGCAAAGTTTCCTTTTACAACAAAAAAAAAATATAAATCATAGGACATTTATATTTTAGATTTTTAAAGAACACTTACTTGTAGTTGTCAGAGAGCCGAGTTATACCGGTTGTAGCAGCGAAATATAGTACTATTAAAGCATAATCGCAAAAAATGGCCCCATCAAAAGTACTATTAAGTAGGCAGTACCTAATAAAACGGTCAAGTTCGAGTCGGACTCGTACACGAAGGGTTCCCTACCTCTGTACAATGTTATAAAACGCTGAAAAAAAAAAGTTTCGTGTGTAACGACCACTCTTAATTAGGGTTCCATACCCGAAGGGTGCGAACGGGACCCTATTACTGAGACTCCGCCGTCTGTCCGTCTGTTCGTCTGTCACAGGGCTCTATCTCTTGAACCGTAATAGAAAGTTGTTGACTAGATACTTGAAATTTTCACCGATTATGTATTACTGTGGCCGCTATAACATATACTAAAAATTAAAAAAAAGTTGAAAATCAAAGGGGATCGTCATACAAAAAATGTGTTTTTTCAGCGTTTCAGCGAAACCCTTCATGTACGAGTCCGACTCGCACTTGCCCGTTTATTTTTAACTTAATCTTATTTGTTGTTATAGCGGCCACAGACCATGGATCAAATTAAGTCAAATTAACTTCATTTAGGATCGTCACTTTGTCCGTGTATGCCAATTCATTAGATCGGACAATCATTCTCTACTGTAAATATTGACGTATAAAAGTGCCTGCAAAGGCTAAAATACCTAAATCTGCCGTTTTGAGCCGTAGAAACTCGTCGAAAAACGTTGGAGGATGTAATAAATAAGTGTCCTTCCGTTTGTAAGTAAATTTCTTATTGAATATTTGTATTGAAAATTGACACGCCAGGTTTTCATACAAATTGAAGGACTTTCTTTACCTAGTAGAAGATACAGATCTGTAGGTAATACGTAATCGGTGAAAATTTTTAGTGTCTGGCTATTATGGTTCAAGAGATAGAGCCATGTAACAGATGGACAGACAGCGGAGTCTTAATAATAGGGTGCCAACGGGGTTGGCACTCTTTGGGTACGGAACCCTAAAAATGACCCCATCAATTATGTAGGCAGTACTTAAAAACTACATCTCGTTTTCCGCTAATACCGACTCATTTGTTACGTCACGCGTTTGGCGTGATAGATAGATAAATAGTGTGTCTTTGATGGTTCAAATAAACTATTTATCTATCTATATATTACGCCAAATGCTGGACTAATCAGTAGCTACTGTATGACGCTGCGTCATAGCGGACATGGCCGACAGTTCACGCTGCGTCATGCGACAATAATTTTAAATAAATTTTGTGGGGCTATTTTATGCGATAATCACGTTCTTTCATAGTACTATATATTCGCTAAAGTAAAATTTACACAAGAATATTAAAAAAAATATATATATATTTATATTACGGCCATATGCAATTCTCAATACAATTTTAAAATTACCAAGTTCATACATAACAGTTACAACAACAAATTTACACATAAAACAATTAATTTATTGTCAATTATTTTTATGTAATGTGACCTGAAAATATATTAAAAAACAACCGTTAACCCGTAGTAGAACAAAAGGAGCAAAAATGGCTTTAGTCAAATTTTTTGAACGTTTTTATTTTGAATATGTACCTAGTTCGTCATTTGCCGCATGAAGTCCACTGCTGGACATATGCCCAAACGTTTTCATGCTAGCTTGTTCAGCCCGTCAGACCACCTAGTAGGTGGGTGTCCTATATAACGTCTTACAAAATATACTGAAACTATTTTAAACATGGAAAATACTCCACCGACAAGAACATAGTTCTTAAATATAGTGATGATGATGATTTTAAAGGTGAATCCAGTTCATGATATGATACTGAACAACTTTGCAATCTTAAAACAGTTTCAGTATATTTTATTAGTGGTCGCAATTCGAGAACAATCTGCCCCAACGGCTACGCCCACTGCCAATTCAACGAGCTAATTGAATTGCAACGAGCAACACTAGGCTAACTTTGTTCTTCTTAGATTCTCCCAATGTTGTCCAAAACGATCCCACAGCCCTATACATACATACATATATTTTTATGTGTGTTTGTAAATTTCCAAGTGTACTTGAATAAATAAAATAAAATAAAATACATACTATCACGCCTGTTTCCCACAGGGGTAGGCAGAGACTATGGACCTCCACTTGCTACGATCCTGACAGACCTCTTTCGCTTCACCTACACTCATCAACCTCTTCATACATGCCCTATACGTAATTAATTAATTTAAAACAGTTGACTCACGTTATATAGTCGGAGGTTTCGATCGATTTAGACGATCATCTACAAGGCGAGTGTCAAGAACGGCGACCCGACGATGTCGCTGTCCGCTCAGCACTGAGCTTATACTCGCGCGTCGCCCCCGTTTTAAATTAATTAAATGGATTTATTACAAGTTAGTTTTACTAAAATATATACGTATACATCGTTTCTAATTCCCCTTAATCCTCAATAAAAACGTTCAAATATTTAAATTAAATAACGTTCCTTATATACAAATATCTAAACATGTACTATCACGATCTAGCAACAACATCCATGAAGACTATACATATAGATTCTTAAGATAAGCTTAGTAGAAACGACCTAGAAGCGAAGTTTACGGAGTGAAATGCCTACCAAAAAAATAAAGAGCAAATTATTTCAATAGCTGCCAATTTTAAGGTAGCATAAGTGGCGCCCTCATTTGAAATAAATTGTTTAAAACTAAATATGGTGATATTTAAAATTTTGATTTGTATCAATGTCTAAAAAGACCTATTATGAATAACCTTCGAAAGTAATATTGGTAGTCCGTCTAGTTTTAAAACGGGTTTCGCCAAAAGTGGCCACTTTTGTTTTAAACAATTTATTTCAAATGAGGGCGCCACTTATGCTACCACTTTACCTTAAGGTTTATTTTTCTATTACTCTGAGCATTTAGTATACGGATGTGCACTAAAAATATATTTTTGGTTCATCAGGTAGATTAGCAAATAATGACGAAGATACAGCTTTTGCATGAAGTCACGATTTAGTACGGTTTTCATTAGACTCACGACCTTATCGTCTTCACTCC
This sequence comes from Acrobasis repandana, assembly GCA_963576875.1. Classification (NCBI taxonomy): domain Eukaryota; kingdom Metazoa; phylum Arthropoda; class Insecta; order Lepidoptera; family Pyralidae; genus Acrobasis; species Acrobasis repandana. Next base: position 12,290,141 of record OY756238.1, read on the forward strand.
GTAACCTCAACACGCTGTATCTTTGTGAATTTTTACTACTTTGATAAACCGAAAAATACGGGTCCATTATTTATGGATAATCTTACTGATGGACTAAATAAATAATATTTTTCGGACCCAGTCCACATCTCTATTATAGTAGATACCAAACAGCATGTCAAAAGGGTACATTGACCTATACGTCGTATTTGTATTGCCGTCGAGATCGAGACGGAATTTTTCTTTTGAATATTAGTGACCAAAATTGTTATCAATTTTTCTTACTGCCAAATGACATCTTACATGCTATTTGGCAATTTGGAAAATCGTGTACAATGTGTTGTTTGTATAGAATTAAAATTCACGTAAGCTAGTATGGAGGTGAGGTGCGGATCCAATTCAATACTTTCTTTGTACTTTGCTAATGTTTTCAGGGAGAAGATGTAATTTGAATTTAAAAAGTATTTTAAAACTAGGTTTTATTTTTACTACAAATATTTTAAGGATCAAAAAAGAATATACCGAACACATAGACAGAGATAGAAGATGTTACACATAACAGCACCATTGGGAAGAAAACAAATCAATAACGCGTTCACTTCACTTTTATCTTTCACATTTCGTTTTACGATTTAAAAAATAATTAAAAAAACGTAAGACATTTTTACTGTCGAACCCCTCTTTAATTACATACTGTGACGTACTGTTTGTAATAAGGTCTGGTGACAGAAAAGAGTTCATACCAGGGGTCACCAATTAGTTTCACTCGGGGTCCGTTTTAAGAATTGAAATGACTATCGCGGTCCGGACATTTTATAGTAAAACATATTTATTAATCAAAATGTAATTACGGAAATAACAAAGGTATTTTTTACATATCAATAAGAAAAATGACATTTTTTTGTTGCGGACTATCTGTCTAAAGTTCGGAGTAACACCTGTGGTAACACCACAAAATTATTGACGTGTAAAAGTGCCTGCAAAGGCCTAATTACTGAATAAATATTTGATTTTGTAAAATTGGTGCAAGCTATTGACATTAAATGTTAAATGAAGATGTTCATCAGTAAGTCGAGATCAAAATTCATCTTCGAAAAAAAAATGCAAGCTACTGTGTTCTTGTGGTCCACACAAAATGGGTCGGCCGGTCCGGAGGCGGACCGCGGTCCGCCATTTGGTGACCCCTGGTTCATACCGATTCGATCAATAGTTTTTGAGCGTAAAACGTGGACGAACATATACAAAAGGACTGACAACCATACTTTGAAGCGTAATTCTATTGTAAGTTCAAATGTAGTAGCTAGATGGAGCTACTAGTTCGAAAGAAGGTAGTTTCGTAGTGGTGCTACTTATTTTCGGAAAGATGGCGGTATACGCGTTCATTTTGCACGAACAAACAAGCGCCATCTCTGATTTTTAAGTACCTAAGTCCTTTGTATGGCTAACGGGCGAGATAGTAGCGACATCTAGAAATATTACAGAATTTTGGCTTTCAAGCAGAATACGCTTTTATGTATGGGGTTGTCAGTTCTCTTAAAGTGAAAAGTCTTCAAATCTATACTTGTCGTATTTATCTTAAAATTGAAAAAAAGACCGCTAATTTTTCGTGCGTATTCACAATATCCGTTTTCTTTCGCGCCCTAAATTCAACTATCGTGCAATCGCCCTAAATATCCTTATTATTAAAATACTACCACCACGATTTAGTAACAATATCAATTTGTTATTGTGCAGTAACATTTATGTGCCAATCGTTCGCCAATTAATTTCCTATCAATAATTGACGAGAATGTATACAACGTTTAACGAAACGGATACCTATTATTATAGACGAACAACTACTAGAGGCGTGACAATCTTCATACTTTAAAGCGTAATTCAGTTCAGTTCTGTGGCCACCCAGCCAGCGTTTTGCAGCAAGAGCGTAGGAACTAAGTCCACCTTGGAGTGAACGTGACTGTACTTCTAGCAACGGGCCGATATGGGTACTTATCTTCTCCGTTTTACTAGGGCAGCCACGTCAGAACGCGTTAGACCTGTACCAGGGTCGAGAAACCAGGTGAGCACGTATATAGGATATGGAGTGTGTGGGGAATTGCAGTCTGGGAAATGAGAAAGAAGAGGGAAATTAGAGTCTACCGTATACTAGCAACAAGTAAATATGAGGTAATAGATACTAAACTTGGTGTATAATATATAATAAGGAAGGGACCGATTTTTAGTTTAAATGTTGTAGCTAGATGGAGCTACTAGTTCGAAAGAAGGTAGTTTCGTAGTAGTGCCGCTGAATTCGGAAAGATGGCGGTATAAGCGTTAATTTTCTACGAAGAAACAAACGCCATCTCTGATTTTTCGTGGATACCGTCAGCCTAAGTACCCAGTATACAGTGTATGACAAGCGAGCGAGATAGTAGTGATATCTAGAAATAATACAGGATTTTGGCTTTCTAGCAGAGTACGCTTTTTGTATGGGGTTGTCAGTCCCCTTGTATTTGTTCGTTCATGCTATTATCAAACCAAAAGCGGTCGAAAGACAATAAGATGGAAGATTTCAACACTCCCGCGCTCTTCCCGTAAGCACAGAAGACAGTAAGAGCATTACATACAGAACGGAATCTCCTAAGGTCACGCGCAATATGCGTCCCCGTTACCCGTTCCCGCACCTTTCGCCCGCTCTCGCCCTGAGACAAGGCGAAGGTATGTAATACTCTTACTGTCTTCTGTGCCGTAAGTATAGACTCTTTTAGCCGATTATATCATTTCCAAATAACGTTGTAGTAAATTTAAATGCCAGATAGCACATCAATTGCGGTCATTCACACATATCTACGTTGCTCTTTCGCTCAAGTATCTTATTTATTTAATTACCGTACTTAAAAACATTCTCTTTACTAATTATTTTTTGTAACTCCGACGCAAAAATCCGTTAGCAACCACTCTTCTTGTAATTTAAGAGCTAGCTGTTGTCAGTGGAGTTAACTGGAGATACCAGAACCTTAGTCTTAATTTTTCTGCTTTACCACTTAGTTGATAGAATTTAGTACTTTCTAGATATATCGTCTATAAATCCATACCATTATGTTAGTATGAGGAAAGATTTTATGTAGCATAACACATAAACTACTTACGCGTTAGCATTTAACTCTTATAACCTAACGCTATGAATTTGGCAACTATCAAAAACACCACATTGTGTTCACCAGCGAGAGAGTAAAGTACTCACGGGTCAATGCCCCATATTGACTTGCTATATGGCATGAACTATAAATTTAGTAAAATTAAATATCCCAAGTTAAAATACACAATAAAAGAATCAAATAAAAAATATGTTAGTTTTGCCTTTTTAAAGTATTGTTTTCAGTAAATCTTACAACAAATTTACTTAAGTAAATAAAAATTAGCTATGTAGGTTTGCTTGCAAATATATTGCAATAAGTCAGATATTGTTTAAAAATATATCTTTTGAGTTACCAAGAACTTTGTTGTAAACATCCAATTTTTACTAAATTCTGCTCAAAGCGCACTCTTATTTGCACGCTTTTCTAAAATGTGTAATCGTACATCCACACCGTAATTACTTTTTGTAGAAAAACGATTCCAAGTGTTACTGAGAAACAACCTTAAAAGTTATTGTTTATAGTTCATTTGCTAAATTGGTGTACATGCTGTCAGCGTGCCACAAAGGCAGCGTCTTTGTAAAAGCCGATGCCGCTTTTGAAGCGCGCCGACAGCATATCATCCAATTGAACGAATAGACTTTAGTATATGCTGCCGTGTTAGTATATGTTAAGTAACATTTGTAAACAGTCAACATTCCCTAACAATCGTTAAAACGTTACTTTATTATATTTTGTGACTTTATGTTATTGGCGGTATGGACTCGATTAGTTACACTCAACAAGTAGCCACAAAAGTTACAGATAGTTACCTAATGTTACCGTGTTGCTCCACAAAAGTTAACTGCGGTGTCGATACACTATAAGGTTCTGCTCTTATTAGACAAAATATAAATGACTGACAGTTTGCCTTCCTGGTTATTTTAATGGACAACAACTAAGTTTTCCAGCGAACTATAATACTACGGAAGCACCTCTCAACCGGCAATAGGACATAATATGGATGGTCGGCCATGACAGTTGTCAATCCCCTAGCTGGCAATCGACCATATTATGGTTGATCTTTCGCGCGTATTTGGAACCGATTTGTTCGGAACCGAGCGGCGAGGGACACCCATAGGTGAACGTGGCCAGTTCAAGGTCACGTAAACAAAAATGGCACGCCCAGTTGATAGGAATCAAGCGCATACAATGACCCCATCAAAAGTACATTCAGGCGTAAATTTACGCCAATTAGTAACCGCCCATTGCTAATTGGCGTAAATTCACGCCAATTGCTGGGACAATCAGTCTGGCCGCGCCACCATTACTCCACCAAAGCGGAGCGGTGCTGTGTGGACTTTTAATACTCATTCTCATACTCTTTTAATCACTTTTAATACGAGATAGAGCAACAGATCTCTCTCTTTCTTTGTGTCAACAATAAAATCCTATTGGTTGTTCAAAGTTTACCCAGCACCAATCGGCTTCTGTCAAGCTTTTGCCTAATAAGCAGCTTTAAGCGAAAACCGTCATTAATGACGGTGTATTTAATACCAAAATTAATACAAATTTGCTTGGCAAGAAGGAATACAGCTTCAACTTTCAAATAAAAGTCATAAACATCCGAATATGGAAACGTTTCACAGCCACAACTCTTTATATAATTTTACAAAGTAAATAAAACCCGAACCAAGAGCTATTGAGACAATTTTGTTACAAATAAAGTAAATATTCATAATGAACTCCCATCATGAATACTTACTTTAGATTTACTCACGTAATGTTGTTGGAAATGTCTAGTTCTTTCTTTTTAGGAGGGGCGAATGAAAATATGGCGCCCCATATGCCCAGTTATTTCTGCTGACTTGCAAATAGAAGTCTAGACTCGTTACGAGGGGCAAAATTTATTTAGGCTAATGGGGAGGGGGGGGGGGGGGAGTGTAGGTGTAAATCGGGATCTTTAAGTTGGCCCCCTATAACCTACCACCGCCTCAATGTGGACCGCGGGGGTGAGCGGAAGGACGAGGATTTTGGCGCCCCCTGAAACTGGTGCCAATTCAAGCGTCTGGAAGAGCCCTTAATTGCTATCAAAGTAACTAACAATTTCAATATTATATATTAATATAATAATCCAATATTATCAAAGTCTTTGAGTTTGACAAGTCTCAATAGTTCTGGGTGTCGGTTTAAACAAATGGTACCTTACGCTATGTTAAACTGTAAACTACGCAACGATCGAACGAAGTCGGATATCCAATATACAAAGTGGAAGGGACATACCCGTAATAAATCGCACCACGGTCTATACTAGATTATTATAGTATAATGAAATTAAAGTAACAGCCAAAAAACGAAAAAAAAAATTATGCATTTCCATACAAAAGTGTGCAGCCGCTCGGGCGATTTGTATGGGAAAATTCAAAATTCTTTATGGTTTTTTGACGGTTATTTTAATTTCATTATGCTATAGTGATCTAGTATAGCCCGTGGTTTGATTTATTACGAATATGTCCCTTACACGTTTTATTTGTTATTGTTAATAGTTTACGAGGTGTGAATACATAAACAGAAAGTTTACACTGTATTTATGTTCAATGCACAAAATAAAACTTTTAGTGTGGGAACAATCCTGAAATCAATTAATAGTTCTTTTATTTATTTATTAAAATCTTTATTGACCACAATGACACAATGAACTTAATGAAATTCTGCATGCTATATGATTAGCTAAATAGGACTAAGGACATACTGTATTTGACCATCTATGTAAAAAAAAACCCCTATTTACTGCAAATAAATGAATTGAATGCTAATGCATTCTCTACCAGTCAACCTTTAGGAAAAACAGCAATTAATTTAATCGCAATAAAGGCGCTAAAAAATTTACTACCTCTATGCGTTCATGGGTATTTTTAGTAAGGTTTTTTTTTGTTTGTCAAAACCTCTTTAGGCGTTGCCTATTATATTGCCTGATATAATCGTCGTGACACGTACATTGGAAGCTGCCTAAAGGCATCTGACATAGCTTTACGACTGCTATACATTAATGACAGCCGGCACCAACAGCTTTACGTGCCTTTACGGAGGAGCTAGAGGAATTTTTATGCCACTTGTCACCCATCACCGCTCACTCACTATTTAAGTCAACTTTTTACATTTATTCCCTTGATTAGCTGCCAACAAGACAATAACAGTGTAAAATAACTATTTATGCAATAACACCCCAGTCAAAATACATAAACCTTACCATACTAAGTCAATTGATCAAAATTTACAACGCATAAAACTTTGTCATAATTTAAGAAGGTAATAAATATAGTGAAATTATTTAATAAAAAAATAACGTGAAATTAATTAATAAGTAATCGGTTAACTCACGTTATGATAGTCTTGTAAAAGGAAAGAGTGCAGCGAAACCGTCGGGTAGCCGCTCATAACACTCGCCATGATGATGATCGTCCAAACGGATCGAAACCTCCGTCGGCCTTTCCGACTATTAACCATATTCACAATATATTAGATTAACCCCTCAAGCCCGAACGGCCCCGTGGGGCCGGTCGTATCGTACGAATCTCAACCTTATTACGTTGACATAAAAATATTGGATCCTTGAAAAAAAAAAAGACCTTGGAGGGAGATAAAGCCACAAAAAAATATTACTTTACATGCAAGCTGACTGATCAGCTGTTCCGTGTTTCAAGAGAAAGTGAATTTATTTTATATCTTTAATTATATTTCGAGGAAAGTTGTACAGTATAATAAACTGAATATAAAATTAAGTACATTTCGTTAACTTGAAACTCGACTAAATACGTTGTCCAATGACGTCCTTAACATTTGACAAAAGTCAAAATGTAAGATGGCGCCCTCTTGACAACTCGCAATAGTTGCCAGTTTGGATGTTATTACGAAAAAGTTTTATGTCATTGTTTATATCATTGACTTTACAATTGCCGTTCGCTTTCAATAAGCGTGTGAGACTTTAAGACGTGCAAATATCATTAGGTAACTCTCTTTCTGTCTTTATCCGGTACGGGTTGCTACACACTTCCTCGGGCCGACTTATTCGGCACAGCCGGGCGGCAAAATTGAATATATGTAGATGAATGTTCGGGGAAAAGCCGATATAATCCGCTAGTTTCCAACAAGTCAAATCAGACACCTTTTTCTAAACGTCAAAACAAACATTTTTTATGACATTTGTATGAAATATCGGACTTGTGACGTCATAGTTTTTTGGAGTCAAATAGCGCTCTTAATATCCGTTATACTGCATTAATAAATCTAAAATCACGTTCAAAATGGATGTGATCAATGACAAGTGACATTATTTTGTGACGTTTTATTCTCCTAACACTACCAAATAATTTATTTTTGACCTAGGCAACTACCCAATTGCTTCGGGTCGGCTTTATTGTTGTTGACAAATACTGTTGAACCGACAATGCCGGTCCGAATAAGTGTGTAGCAACCCTTAGACATCTCAATAATTATTTATTTGTACTAGTCATAGCAAGAAAGTTCAAAGACAACTATCATCATTTCAGCCGCATAGACATCTTTATAATTAATTAAAAATTTACGATGAAAAGTACATGTCGTTGTAAAATAGACCTTATATATAACGTAATATAAACAATAATGGCTCTCAAATCTCACACCTTATTTTACAGCGATTCCATTTACGAATGGTGATATCGCTTGCTTGACTTCAAACTTATTAATAAAAAAAAATGCATTTTTCCACACTTTATTTTAAGTTGGTACAGCCGACGAGTTTCGATCACAGGTCACGCTTAGCATTGCCATGCTCACGACATAACAATGAAAGGCAAAGTTTCAAGTCGAAACTATTTAAATTAAGTCATCATCCTCATCCAAGCGTTTTCCAAACGCTTCAGAGCCCGGGGTCCGCTACCTAACGTAGGTGATTGACGAGGTTACTGGTTTTACACAGAGCGACTGAGGTCTGACCTCCGCAACCCAAAGGGCAGATCAGAACCAATCCTAGAATAGGTTTAAACGCTGGATGGCGTTCGGTAAAACTATTTAAATAAAGTATATTGCAATTCATGAATACTTTCATACCAACTACAAATAGTCGACAATACCAACTTAATGTAACGTAAGTAAAATCTCATTTTTTTAAGTTATAATAATACATAAGTAATTTAACTAGGAATAACTCCGTGTACAAACTTCATAAAAACGAACAAAAATAATGTCAAATACCGTATGGTAAAAAAAATAAATTCACTAAAAATAAAAGGAGAATACTTGTACAAATCATGATTTATAGGTCGACAGCTAAATTAGCAAACCTCACCGTATTTAAAAAAAACTGTAATTCCTCGTAACCCTGTCACTGTCTATACCAATAAATAAAAAAGGTCATGAATCATATATGATTCACATTAATATATGCCATGAATCGTATATGCTTCACATTATATGACATGAATCGTATATGATTCATGGGTCAGAACCTGTTACCATTTCAAGTTTAAACGGTTCACAGCTCTCAAATTCACAGGTTTTAATATGGCACCGCCCATAATACAGATTAAAAAAATATTAGGTGGCGCCACTATTTTAAATCTACTAATTTAGTAGTCAACCTTTAATTCTCCTACTCGTTATAAATTACAGGCAAAACACTTGGTGCTAGGGATTGATATTGGACACTATCCGTAAAGACAGTTTGTCTTGAGTAAGTTCTTCGTTAATATGTAAAGGGGCCCCGTAGCAAGGCAACGTTGATAAACTTAGATAAAGTTTATATCGCGCGACGGCCTAGTGCCATCCCGCTCGTTATCATGACGTAGAACGAGATAGCGATAGATGATAGCGCTCGATAAACGCTGTTGCTGTTGCCATGCTAGGGGGGCTGGTGACCCTTATTTTGGTGTCTTCAAGTGCTCCCACAAGTTCTAAATATAAATTCATTTAATGTATTTATATTGTACCAACCTAATTGTTATAACCTGTGGAGTTAAATAAAAAAAAAAACTTTCGTCTATTATCTATGGACATTTTATAAGTAAGTACAGGGAATATATTATTCCTGTGCATAATTCTTACAACAAGTTCAGTCCATTATACTGAGTGTACTGGACATAGGCGAAATAACAAAAAAATATTTCATTTAATTATTTCAATGTGTATTTCGCAATTTGATTTAATAGCGTCTAACAAAATATACAGAAACTATTTTAAGGATGAATTCATTCCATGATACTGAACAACTTTTCCCAAGAAACATACATATATCGAAATATGAAAAATACCCAGCTGATCGGTCAAGTTGTATTAGAGGTCAACATTTATTTTTCATATTTCGATATATGTTCCTTGGGGAAAGTTGTTTAGTATCATGGACTGATCGTACCCTTAAATAGTTTCAGTATATTTTGTTAAACCCTATATATTTCCACTGTTGGGACAATTTTATAATAAAAGATATATCACACCATAACACACCAAGTGTAAAGCCTAAATATCACAAAAAAATCCGAACCCCCGACTTACGTCATACAAGCGTCATCACCTCAACACGCGCACGCAAACATTTCGAGTCTACCGTATAGATTATTGACAATAAAGGCTATAATCGTGTAAAGCTCTAGAAGCGGGAAGCGACGGTACACAACCTCTAGCAGAGCACCTCGCACTGCGGAATATGCTGGAAAGAAAATATTTTAATGTTAATAATCATCATTATTATCATTTTTTTCCATACTAGTCTGAGAGTAAAAAAAAACGACGGGGTGCACTCCGGGAGTGCCGGCAGAAGTGAAAACTTGAATATTAACGTTGTGCATTTTTGATATTTTGGAATGGTTAGGGAATTATTTTGCACGAATTGCTTTAGTTATCAGTATAAAAGTACTATCATTTATGTGGTAGAATACAATATTTATTTATTGCGCTATCGTACACAAACAAAACTTCTTTAGCGGCGTTGTCGCTAAAGAAGTTTTCACTTCAAAAAGGTTTGGACTCGTCGGGGATTTGAACCCGGGACCTCTCGCACCCTAAGCGAAAATCATACTCCTAGACCAACGAGCCGGCTGACAGCTTCGTCGAAATTATAGTATAAATACTTCCTCTCCTACGCCGCGCCGGCTGTCATTCCGTCTTACGAATTTTCGATCATGACACGTGTCCTGACGCGAGTTTAACATTTTTTTTACCATTACAAAAAAAGTGCACAACGCCGATAAAGAAGTTTTCACTTTTAAAAAAAATCGGTCAAGTGTGAGACGGACTCGTACCACAGAAGAAAGTAAGAGTATATAGAACGAAATCTCGAAAATTTTACAACTGCCCATCGTCTGACGTCAACTTTCCTTAGGAATACAGTTGTAGCTCAAAATGGTGTGGTCCTATTCTAGGCCGGAAACTAAGTCATCATAAAAGAAACGTGTTTTTTTTTTCAGCGTTTTAAAACATTGTAAGTACGGAGGTACCGAACCCTTGTACGAGCACAGAAGACAGAAGAAGTTCCCCGTCCCCGCACCTCTCCCCCGCTCTCGCCTTGTCTCAGAGTGAGACCGGGCGAACACACACTGCACGACGCACGCGGCCGCACAAGAACGGGGGAGACGTGCGGGGACCAACGGGGACTCATATTGCGCGTACCTTAGGAGATTCTGTTCTGTATACTCTTACTGTCTTCTGTGCTCGTACAAGGGTTCCGCACCTCCGTACTAACAATGTTTTAAAACGCTGAAAAAAACACGTTTCTTTTATGATGACTCGGTTTCCGGCCTAGAATAGGACCACACCATCTCGTCCTGTGATGTCGTAAGAAGCGACTAAAGAATTAAGCACAAACATCTCGTGCTACAACTGTATTAAGGAGAGTTGACGTCCAACGCGGTGTAAAAAATTTCGCACAACTACATTCCCAAAGAGGGTTGAATGAAATTTGCAATTAAATGAAGTTTTGAAAAGCGGACTGGATGAGATGATGGAGAAACGAGGTGGATAATGACATGCAGGATGAATTAAACATGCAGCATCTTCTTATTATCTATTAAACCCTTCGGCTTACATGCTGTGCAGACCTAACTTAGAGTGGGACAAGGGAAGAAAGAAGAAGATTCTGTCAGTACAGTAGATGTAAAGAGAAGGAAGCAAATTCTGTCAGTACAGTAGATGTAAAGAAAAGGAAGAAGATTCTGTCAGTACAGTAAAGAGAAGGAAGAAGATTCTGTCAGTACAGTAGATGTAAAGAAAAGGAAGAAGATTCTGTCAGTACAGTAGATGTAAAGAGAAGGAAGAAGATTCTGTAGAACAGTAGATGTAAAGAGAAGGAAGAAGATTCTGTCAGAACAGTAGATGTAAAGAGAAGGAAGAAGATTCTGTCAGAACAGTAGATGTAAAGAGAAGGAAGAAGATTGTGTCAGAACAGTAGATGTAAAGAGAAGGAAGAAGATTCTGTCAGAACAGTAGATGTAAAGAGAAGGAAGAAGATTCTGTCAGTACAGTAGATGTAAAGAGAAGGAAGAAGATTGTGTCAGAACAGTAGATGTAAAGAGAAGGAAGAAGATTCTGTCAGAACAGTAGATGTAAAGAGAAGGAAGAAGATTCTGTCAGTACAGTAGATGTAAAGAGAAGGAAGAAGATTGTGTCAGAACAGTAGATGTAAAGAGAAGGAAGAAGATTCTGTCAGTACAGTAGATGTAAAGAAAAGGAAGAAGATTCTGTCAGTACAGTAGATGTAAAGAGAAGAAAGAAGATTCTGTAGAACAGTAGATGTAAAGAGAAGGAAGAAGATTCTGTCAGAACAGTAGATGTAAAGAGAAGGAAGAAGATTCTGTCAGAACAGTAGATGTAAAGAGAAGGAAGAAGATTGTGTCAGAACAGTAGATGTAAAGAGAAGGAAGAAGATTCTGTCAGAACAGTAGATGTAAAGAGAAGGAAGAAGATTCTGTCAGTACAGTAGATGTAAAGAGAAGGAAGAAGATTCTGTCAGAACAGTAGATGTAAAGAGAAGGAAGAAGATTCTGTCAGTACAGTAGATGTAAAGAGAAGGAAGAAGATTCTGTCAGAACAGTAGATGTAAAGAGAAGGAAGAAGATTCTGTCAGAACAGTAGATGTAAAGAGAAGGAAGAAGATTCTGTCAGAACAGTAAATGTAAAGAGAAGGAAGAAGATTGTGTCAGAACAGTAGATGTAAAGAGAAGGAAGAAGATTCTGTCAGTACAGTAGATGTAAAGAGAAGGAAGAAGATTGTGTCAGAACAGTAGATGTAAAGAGAAGGAAGAAGATTCTGTCAGAACAGTAGATGTGGCAGCCGGTACTCACGAGCGGCAGGCGCAGTCACCAGATGCGCGGCGCGCGCAGCCCGGGGAACGAGGCCTCCCTGGCCTTCCAGTACTCGCCCGTGAACACCCACACCTCCTCGCCGCCCTCGCTGCACTTGCTGCAACAAACATCATCATGAGGGTTGGGACATGGACCAGCACTTTCCTATGCTGCTATCCTTTTCTGTCGCTTAGAACCGTCATTTGCTAGAGCGATCTCTCGCTAAGAGAGAGAGAGCGATCTCTCGAGAAAGAGAGCGACGGAACGCTGCGGAATCGGCGATGCTGCCGCATTCCATCCATAAGCATCATCATTAAACTCTTATTTACTTTTGCCCAGTTTGCCTTCTTAGGTTTGAAACTACTTCAACGGACGCCGGCGACGTTTTTAGTCCGTCTCTGTCGTTAACCGTACAATAGAGATAGCTGATATCGTCGCGGGTCACGTGTCTCTGTTGCACGTAGTTTGTGACAGAAACGAACTGGACCCGTTGCGGGTCTCGCGGGCTTAACGCAGTTTCAAAGCCTTACAGGTGGAGAAACGACGGTTTGGCTTCTCTGAAGATACAATTGAAATTCCCTTTACGTTGGAAAAAAAAGCATTTTGTGGCTAGGGAAAAAGTTATGTTGTATACAAACTTTCAGTTTGCATTTTTGCAACAAATAAATAAACGGCGTAGAAATTAGCCAATTTCTACGCCGTGTATTTATTTAATCTTTATTGCACAATAAAATAAACGTACAAGTGGCGGACCTAATGCCATATGGCATTCTCTCCCGGTCAACCATTAGACCAAACAGAAAATATGTGTGGCTGGTTAATGGCTACTAATTTTGGATTAATAGGAGGTATTACTGCAATGTTCTTCCGCCAGAGTGCAGCATTAGCGCAGATCGTAAACAAAGTTTGACAATGACAAGTACATCAAGTACTAAGTAAAAGTACATTTGTAAAATTTATTGCGAATACCTTCCCTACTGCGTATTTAAATGTCAGCAGGAAGCCATAACCCCAGATCAAAGGTTTTGAATGATAATAAAAATTAAGTATTTTTGTAATAATCAATTTGTTCCGAATAAATATGACATGTAGAATGACAGTCGATTGTTTACTGTATGTGCTAGTGCCGCTATCTGCGCAGAGTTTTGCGTAATATGTCATATTGGATAATTCATACTTTTTAGTGTTCCGTACCCGAAGGGTGCAAACGGGACCCTATTACTGAGACTCCGCTGTCTGTCCGTCTGTCACAGGGCTCTATCTCTTGAACCGTAATAGCTAGACACTTGAAATTTTCAACGATTATGTATTACTTTGACCACTATACAAATACTAAAAATAAAAAAAGTTGAAAATTAAAGGGTGTCGTCATACAAAAAACGTGTTTTTTACAGCGTTTTTAACTCGATCTGTCACAGGGCTCTATCTCTTGAACCGTAATAGTCAGTTCATTTATTAATATTCAGACAATTATGGTCCATCATGTGTTAGTAAAAATATTAATTCATAAACTAAATGTTAGTAATACTTATAGTTTAATATTTATAAAAAATAATATTTTCTTGCCTCACGGCTTAATAAGTTAAGTTAATAGCTAGACACCTGAAATTTTCACCGATTATGTATTACTATGACCACTATACCAAAAAATACTACAAATAAGATAAAGATTAAAGGGGGTCGTCATACAAGAAACGTGTTTCTTCAGCGTTTTAAAACATTGTGCGGTGGTACGGAACCCTTCATGTACGAGTCCGACTCGCACTTGCCCGTTTATTAGTAAGCATTTTCCCGTGTTATCTCTCACCGGAACCAAGCGGCCTGGTGGTTGGCCGCGTCCCTCCTCCGCTCGCGCTGCGCCTGCTCCAGCGTGTGCTTGTACTGCTCCGCCGCCTCCACGTCACCCTCTTCCAGCGCGCGCTGGTCCGGCCTGCAATATAAAAACACATTGTTAAACCGCATAGGCAGCCTTACTGCGATTCCACTGAAGCGGTGCGGAGCGGAGAGGAGAGAAGAGACGTGAAAAGAGGTATTTCCACTGAAGCGGGGTGGAGTAGAGTGAAGCAAAGAATAAAGCGGAGAAGGGTGGAGTGGAGCGAAACCGAGCGGAGTAAAAACATAACCGGTGCATATCAGTTAGGCTGCGTTTCCACTGAAGCGGAGAAGAGAGAAGAAGAGACGCAAAGAGAGATGAGTGTTTCCACTGAAGCGGAGCGGAGCAGTGTAGAGTGAAGTGAGGAATAAAGCGAAGGGTGGAGTGGAGCGAAACCGAGTGGAGCGGAGTAAAAACAAAACCGGTGCATATCAGTTACAGTCAATTTCTCAGAGAGACCGCACGCCATGTTGTCTTTAAAAAAGAAGAGAGCAATTCTTTTATACATTTCTCCACCTCAAGATGAAGATAGAATCAAATGAAGTGGCATTGACTATTTCGACCTTTTTAGATTCAAAGAGAAAACATAGATTTTTGATTCGACAACATATAAAATACCATGCCGAGTATGGGGAATTTTCAACTTATTTTCGAATTTGTGATGATGAAATGCCCCGCCCCGCTCCTCCTCGCACCGCCTCCGAGCGAAGGCCTCCATTCAGTCCGGCCGAACCACACATGCTCTTAATTTTATATTAGAATCCGCTCTGCACCGCTCCACTGTTTCCATTGAAGCGGAGCGGAGATTTCGAGCATTGTGATTGGTCAATACATGCACCGCTAAGCTCCTCTCCGCTCCGCTCCGCTTCAGTGGAAACGCAGTCGACTGGCTACAAACCTGCTATTACGTATCTAGGACTCATGCAGTAAAATGCCATACGATCTTCATCAGATGATGAAAAATAGAAAATGCTTTTCTTCGCCTGTCTGTTCATTTGAATTCAATTATTTTTTGTGGATCGCAATTTTTGATTGGGAGAGAAACAGGTGGGAAGGGGATAATTTTGCTGTAGCGTTATTTAAAGACGGATTTTAAACAAATTTGAGAAGCACACTAAGGACTTTAAAAAAATCAAAAGGGGGGAGTGGAGTACGGAAAAGGGGGAAGTTTGCTGTAGCGTTACATTTGGACGGATTTCACTGAAATGGCTTCACCAAGCCAGGGGAAAGGGGAATGTTATTGCATGGTTATAGGAGCTCACGAGATTTCACAGAATTACTAGTTTTAACCTTCATACACACCTGAGCCTGGTGTCAGTGTAAGGCAGCACGTCCCTCATGCCGGGCTCTACTTCATTCAACTCCATGGCAAACCGTGTGAATCCATAGTACAACTCGTGTTCGGGCGGCATTGCACCTGAAAAGAAAATAATAAAATATATTTAGGAGGGGGGGGGGGGGTGGCAATGGCAGAGGAACAGAGGAGCAGCATAATCAAATATTTACACCCCCCCCCCCCCCCCCCGATTTGCTGCGCAGTTGAGTGTATTGAACGTTGACAATTTTAAGTTTACACAACCTCATAGGGTCATAGCATAGCGGCTACTGACTGGTGTTAAAAACATTACTATTACATTACAAAACTGAAAACATTGAATTGATTTTTAAAATTTATTTTGTTATTTTATGAACTAAAACTAAAATTTTCCGACTTCTTTTTGCTTTGGCAATTTCAAGATATTTTTAGATTTTGCTCATATATAAAAATTCAGAATCAAAAAATGTTGACTAAACCTGGAAAGTAAAAACGTGAGATCAATTAGTAGCGTAACAGAGGCCGTCGTTCGCCGCGCGACCTACGTATTCGTATTCGAGTTTATCGGGGTCACGCGGCCGTTTTGATAAGGCATTACTACGTATTTATTATTGATGATGCGTGTGCGTCTTAATGTTTGGAGATTTTGTTTTTGTCCAGTCTATTCTTGAAGCTGTAGGTGCAGTAACAACATTCTTTGCTAGCTTGTTCCAGTCTGTTACTACTCGATTGGACAGAAAATTTTGAAATGGTTTCCTTTTAGATCTCATACAACACAATTTTAGCTGATATCCCCTCAATTATTGTCAAATAATTTGAACATGTCTTGTAGATTTGGAGAGGAATATTATTAAAAACACATTTTTTATTCAAAAATTATTGAAAATTCGGCGTGTAGAGTAAAATACCGTATTGTAAGACATGGGAATGCAGTTACCAGGTCTCCACAAGCACCTGGCCGCGGGCGGCTCGCCCGCATACAAAGCCTCCGACCACCTCCCCTGCAGCCGCAGCCGGCCCGAGCTGCCCGAGGTGATCGCGCCGCGCACCTCGTGGCGGGTGCTGGACCACGAACTCGCCTGAAAAGGAGCAAGGCCATTTTAGAGAATACGAGTAAGGTAGGTAATAATAAATAAACAACATTAATAGATAAGGACTAAGTACACGTCCATTATGACGACCATCGTGGCGTAATGGTTATTTCTTTATTTTTTGCTTAAATGCAGTCATAAGTAAAGTTAGTAGTAAACAAGTTCTATATTTCTATTCAACTATACCGTGGATCTACTATACATAACATGGATCTATAATTGATTTCTTTTTTTTGATTGATCTATAATTGACGATATATGTAGGTATTATCATGAGCATAATGGCACTAGTATTTTCGTACTTAAAAGTACGCTCCAACTACTATCTATTGTAACTTTGCTACTTAGCGAAATAAATATTTTATATTTTTGTAAGAATAAAGTAACCTGCTCTATCTACCCTTTAGAAATTAAAAACGCGATAGTGTATCGTACCCCACCTTAATAAAGTTGAGTTTGCAGCTGATGTCGGTCCCGTGGCAGGTGATGTGCATGTCTCCGTACTGGTCCACCCAGCGCTGTCCGCCGAACAAGTTGTGAACGCACGTTGTCACCTACAACAAAGTTTTTAAATTATCGTACTGACGTATTATATTACCTCTATATTCATAGTCCTGTAACCCTGGGCTCTGCTTAGAGCCGTAAGACCCGAAATGCCCTGTCTGCCCCATTAGGGATTAAAGATATACATCTTCTCTATACTTTTCTTCGCGTCGAGTTGAAATGGTTCTAATATCAATATTATCATCATTTTAGCCGCATAACGTCTACTTATTGGACGTATGTCTCTCGCGTAGATTCATCAATAAAAACTATTTTTATTTTGAGGACTGGCAAAAATCGCGTGCCGGTGGCGGAAAAAAAATTGAGTGATTGGGCATTCTGGAATGGTAGCGGAACGATGTTTTGTGATTTACAATAAATCGAAAAATAAGAGAAATACTATAATATCTACCGTCTTCATACATATCTTAACATGGTCGTAGAAAAAGTATAGTATGCAACGTTGTATAAGTACGTCAAAAAATACTCGTGGCGCCTTTTTTAAGAATCTCGCCTACGGCTCGCTTCATAACCTGCGCCACGCATCTTTTTAGAACACTCTTATACAACTGTTGCATAAAATACTATAACAGCTTCGTACTTAGCACAATTTTGTACTAGGTTAAGTTTTGGCATCATGTCTTGCTCGAGATCCGAAATAAGAAAAAGTATATGTACCTTATTCCAACTGTAATGGTCTCCAGTGGTATTCAGCCGGACGTGCACCCGGCCCGCCGGCTGGAACTCCATGGACTTCCCCCAGAACTTGGTCTTGATGCGCGCCTCCTGCCAGAACCGCCAACGAGTTGACTCGGCGTGGCATGCAGAGATCGGCGGGTGGTGGGATACCTGCGAGTACCAAAGGATACACTTTTTATAAATGTTCATAAATAAAATAATTACTACACAATTCTTAGCCTAACTAAAAAAACAAAATTACGTTCGAAAATATATTTTTTTTTTAAGGTTCTACGTTCTAGTCTTTAATATAAAGAGTCATTTTCAAAACTTGGAAACAGAAAAGTTATAATAAACTGTAATAATAAGTGTATATCTTACGGCTAAAAGCCAAAAATACGACTACGCCTAGTTTTAGCCGGCTAGAACTAGCCGGTTAAACCTAAGTTTAGCCGGCTAATCCTAGATTTACGTTCACACTTTAGCGGCTAATCCTAGGTTTATGTTCACACCTATCTTTAGCCGTAACATATACATACATATCGAAAATAGGTATGTAAGGATCGTAGCAAGTGGACCTCCATAGTCTATGCACGTATGAGAAAGAGGCGTGTATGTGTGTTCTAACCTGCTCGGCAATAAACCTGAATCCTTTGTCATCTCTCACACACTCGTATGTCTCTGCCAGCAATGGATTGAAAGGCTTCGAAGCAGCACGATGCGCGGACGCGGCGTAGGCGCTGACCGCGAAGGCCGCGATCAGAGACATGCGCTCTATCGCGCTTGCACACTCTGCTGCTGAGTCCAGGAGCTCCGAATATTCTAGTTCTTCGCAGAGACGCTGGGAAGGATAAATGTTTTAAAAGGATTCATAATAGAAAGGAAAATGGCAGAATAATGTTTACTAATGTTGGTAAACATTTTAACAGCAGTGGCAGGGATCACCACTAAAAGGTAATCGATCAGCGTAAATACTAAAATCAATCCTAAAGACAAGTGAAATCAATCGCAAATAAAACAGGAACTAATAAGGAACCCTGCGGCACACTATTATTTTATTACAAAATTTGCTAACGTAGTTAAAATAATATCTATTCTATTTATTATTTCCTGAAATTAAACCGGGAATTGATATTTCAACTGCAAAATAAGCTAAATATTTTCAAGTTTTTTGATCACTATTTTATGATTTACCTAATCAAAAGCTTTAGTAAAATCACAAATGTATAAACTGATCTAACATGCCCTATGAATATGTCGATAGTAAATTACAAATTCAGATTATTACCTGTAGCATATTTAAGGGCTCATTGATGGTTACAGGCATAGACACCTGACTTAGATCTTTGCCTATGTTTTTATACAGTAGGTTCCACAAACTCGGTCCACCTGGAGTAGGTCTAGTACAAGGCAGTCTAGTCCGTCGAGACCAGGTTCCGGTGGCGTCAGAGATGCCGTTCTGGTTGAGACGGAGCGTTGGTTGTTCTACTGAGGGCACTGAAATATAAAATATCGTATTCGTCTATTACTGAAAAATGTTACAGTGTAGAATAGAAAGAAATGAGATGGGAAAAGAGAAAAGGTCGACTTCTTTCCAATGGAGAGGTTGTTCTAATAAGCGAAATTTTAACATTTGAATTTATCTATTACTTAAAGATTAAACAGATAATGAGAAGAAAAAAAGAAAGGAAGACAAGTGGAATATGACAAAAATGCTTCTGTCGAAAACACGTGGTAAAGAAGAAACCAATCACACAAACTGTCTATCGGCGGTGTATTTGTATGCGAAATAATGGATAGACAAGCACGCAGAAGGCTTAGTAGTAGGGTCCAGTTGGCACCCTTTGGGTACGGAACCCTAAAAAGCCTACCTCTCATGATAACGTGAGAGGTAACAATAATATAGGTTATGATTTCTAATAGATCTAAAATGTAAATAAACTAGGACGTAAGAGCAAAGGAAGGAAGTAAATGACATAGTATTCCTAAACATTTTAAACCTATATAACGACTCACTCGCACCATCAGAGTTGTCGGAGCTGGCCGAGCCTTCCTCACTGCTGAGCGATCCTGCTTCTGATGAGGAATCTCCATCCAATTCGATCACACCGGCCTGAAAAACAATATCAAACTCAATAATGAAATAGGAAATGGTAAAAACATACCACGCGGGCGGAACTTAAACCAATTGCACCCAAAACCAAGCTCTTCCAATTGAGCTATCATGTGTTCAACCCTGCACAGTGATGACGTCATAGGAGTCTTAAGGCGCGGCGCCTGCAAAGCGTGGAGCCTGAGTAAATTTAGCCAGGGCCCCCTGGCGTGGCTTTCAGTGCGACGCGTTGATCCTACTTACCTACCTGTGACGCGTGTGTGTCTACGTAATAAATAATACGAGTTATTAGGTCCTTACATATGAAATTGCCGTTCAGTATCAAAAAAGTGAAACAAGTTTTTTTTAATGAAATTATTATTTAATTAATCGAAGTATGCGCCGTTGTTATCGATACACTTCCGCCATTTTATAGGCAAATCATTGATACCTTTGGAAAAAAAATCCTGGGAGCGAGAGTCTATGAACTGTTTGAAGGCGGTTTTGACTGCCTCATCCGATTTGAAATTTTTTCCTTGTAAAAAGTTATCCAAATTTTGAAAAAAGTGGTAATCGGTTGGGACAAGATCTGGAGAGTATGGTGGGTGACGCAGAGGTTCCAGTCGCAGCTCCTCTAACTTGGCGATCGTTTGATGTGCAGTGTGTGGTCTAGCGTTATCCTGAAGGAGCAGTGGGCTAGAGCAATTCATCAGTCTCGGTTGTTTAATGGCGAGCTTTTCCATCATTGTTTGCAATTGTTGGCAATACAAGTCTGCAGTAATCGTCTGGCCTGATCTCAAGAAGCTGTAGTGGATAACACCAGCACTGGTCCACCAAACACTAACCAGAATCTTCTTTTTGGTCAGTTTTCGCTTAGGCCAAGGTTTTGCCGGTTCTCCAGGGTCAAGCCATTGTGATGATCGCTTCTGATTGTCGTACAGGATCCATTTCTCATCACAAGTCACGATTCGGTTCAAAATCCCCTCATTATTGTGGCGATTAAGCAAAGAAACGCAACAAGCAACGCGTGTTTGTTGGTTTGCTTCAGTCAATTCGTGCGGTACCCACTTTTCGAGTTTTTTATTTTTTCCGATTTGGCGCAAGTGGATAAGTATCGTTTTGTCACTTACGCCGAAGGCTGCTGCTAATTCAGAAGTGGTTTGAGATGGATCCGCTTCCACTTTTGCCTTCAATTCTTCGTTACTCACTTGAGTATCAGGTCGTCCACGAGGCTCATTGTGTAAATCAAAATTTCCAGAACGGAAACGTTGAAACCAAAAACGCACCGTTCGTTCGTTAGCGGTGCCTGGTCCATACACGTCGTTAATTCTTCGAGTCGTTTCTGCAGCACTGGTGCCACGGTGGAACTCGTATTCGTAAATACCGCGAATTTTCAATTTGTCCATAGTTGTTGTTATAGCAATGTTGAAACTCAAACAAATGATGTTAAAGCAAATGAAATACGAATTTTAAAACAATATTTTTCTGGCTTTATTTCGAAATAAATTTGAATTTGGAATTCCTAATGAAACGCAAGATATTTGATTTGAAAGTTGCCAGTATTGAAAATCGGCAATTTCATATGTAAGGACCTAATATTTTCATATAATAGTTTCATTAGTGCATTATACTGCTAATAATTTCTATGGTTCCGTACCCGTGGTCGGGTAAAATGAAGCTGTACCTAACCTACCTCGTCTGCTTGAATAATAGGCTCTGCTTTCGAAGCTTCGTCTTCGTGTTCTTCCGCATCGAAGAACTCTGACGCAGACACACAAGAAGAGCTGTAGCTCAGTGACTGCTGGAATTGTCGCACCGCCTGTTTAAAGAAAATACATTTATTTAACTTTATTATAGGAAATTGTAACAGGCGGACTTAGGGTTGGATCTCATCTATCAGCACGGAACAGCACTAGCAGCATAGGAAAGTGCTCTTCCGTGCGATCTGAGATCCAACCCTTAAGGCCGTTGGCCTTTTCTACCAGTCAACCTACATTCTGAATCAAGGCCTTTTCTACCAGTCAACCTACATTCTGAATCAAGCCCTTTTCGACCAGTCAACCTACATTCTGAATCAAGGCCTTTTCTATCAGTCAACCTTCATTCTGAATCAAGCCCTTTTCTACCAGTCAACCTACATTCTGAATCAAGGCCTTTTCTACCAGTCAACCTACAGTCTGAATCAAGGCCTTTTCTACCAGTCAACCTACATTCTGAATCAAGGCCTTTTCTACCAGTCAACCTACATTCTGAATCAAGGCCTTTTCTATCAGTCAACCTACATTCTGAATCAAGCCCTTTTCTACCAGTCAACCTACATTCTGAATCAAGGCCTTTTCTACCAGTCAACCTACATTCTGAATCAAGGCCTTTTCTACCAGTCAACCTACATTCTGAATCAAAGCCTTTTCTACCAGTGAACCTACATTCTGAATCAAGGCCTTTTCTACCAGTCAACCTACATTCTGAATCAAAGCCTTTTCCATCAGTCAACCTACATTCTGAATCAAGAATCAAAGACTTCAACTTCTGGTCATCGTGATCAGTTCCACTTCCCAAAACACACTTTTTGAATGCAAATCATTGGTTTATTGATAAAATCATCAACATCACTAAATGTGTGCATAGAATATTTTAGTTCCCTCGATTTCTTGAGGAATCCATCATCAGATCTTCATCTGGTGACAATGATTTGAACCAAATACTAGTTAGTCCGCGTTTTATAATAAAAAATGAAATTTTTGATAAAACGTAAATGCATCCACACTGATGTTACTCTTTGTAGAACAACATTTAGCAACATGAAAATTGAGTTAGGGTTGGATCTCATCTATTCGCACGGAACAGCACTTTCCTATGCTGCTATCCTTTTCTGTCGCTTAAAAGCGTCATTTGCCAGAGTGAGAAAGAGCGACGGAATGCTTTAGCACCGGCCGTGCTGCAGCGTTCCGTCGCTCTCTCTCGCTCTAGCAAATTACTGTTGAAGCGACAGAAACGGACAGCAGCATATGAAAGTGCTGTTCCGTGCTGATAGATGAGATCCAACCCTTGCACCACACACGATTGTTGCACCGAGCCGAAAGTAAGTTATTATTGCACCGTGTGCTTATTTGGAGCCCGGAGGTCAGCGAGAGCTGTAAAAAGCACGAGTGCAATATAAATTACTAAATGCGAGCACAATCTTCTTTTTTTTCAACTACTACAAAAAACTGGGTGAACATAACATAAAATTATTAGGTAAGCAACTGCACGCTCACATTTTTCAATGAACATTTTTATTTTTTTATTAATGGCTTGGCGCTACTGCGTATTTAGCCAGGAACAAGTTAATAAAACGTGGGAAATTCTTTTTTCGTAACAAGTTACAATCAAAGGTTGGTGTAGGCCTTTGATTGCTTTAAGGGAGCTTCTGGCGACAAATCTATACGAGTCCACTGGTTTTCATAGCCGATTGAGTGGCGGACGACCCCGAAGACGCCCACACAGTCCACGAAACAAATATCACTACAGCCGTACTATGACTGTCCACTTTAACTATTTCATATATTGTTCATGAGCATGAGCATTTATAACACCAAACAACACCAATTTCATATTATAAAGTCCACTAAAATCAATTTGCAAAATAATTTAAAAAAATCCCAACCGAACCCCTTGACTTCCCGCTAAAAACTCGTCTTCAATGAAAATTAGCTGTTTATATTCCCGCCTTTTTTTTTCTTAATGGCCAGTATTTTTTTAAGCCAATACACACATCGCTTTACACGCAAACTGTATAACTCCATACGGCCGTCAGGTTGGCCAACTGAACGCATCGTAAATCTAGGCTATCTTGTAACAAACAAAAAAATATTATGATATCAGTAGCGACATCTACACTAACGTCTTCCAAACAAAATACAAAATTGGCTTGAAATTGACACGAGATGTCGCTAGTCGTCATTCATTCCTTTTAATTAAATAAGCATAAATAAAATATAAACAGACTTAAATAAATGTGAAACTATATATCTAAAGCTATAGATAACAAATTAACAAAATACATAAATATAAATTTTAAACTTAATATGTTTCATAAACTCATCCGATTTTTGTAAGTCAAAAACCTTTCATCTAAGTCCGTAAAGAAAGAGTAGTTAGAAAAATAAAGAGGCTTTTGACAGCCATCTTAGAGAGGATCGTCTTGAGAGTCTTAATTGAGATAGACGTGCCTAAATTTAATTAAAGAAACAAAAGGAGAGGAAACGGGGTCCAGATTGGACGATGAGGAGGAAGAAAAGGGGAAGATGTCATAAATAAATTTAATAGACCGATATAAATCGTAAGTAAAAAACCATGACACGAGTTGTCACATTGTCAATACAATGTAAAATTAAAATCCAAAATAATCAATAAATACATCTTTTGTTTTAGGGTTCTAAGATATGATTTAAATAATTTAATAAAATATTAAAAAGTGAACGCAGTTAGTTTTTCGCATATGTAAAGGAACAGACTGCATATCCCACATCACTGATAGCTGACCTGATGGCATAACATCGAAAGGACCTTGGGAGACAACCTGGAAATCTAAGTACATCATTCGAAGGTCTACCTGTGTAAACTACTTATAATGTTACTAAATTAACAAGGACAATTTAAGTAAGTGAATCTTTATTTGCCTATGTAAAGAATTGTATTTTGACGAGTGTTTCTCAAGAAATCTAACACCAAGCAAGTGGTGAATCTGTCCCATTATGGTATGCATATATAATTAATAAAACACATCTGTTGCTCACAAATTGTAGTTTAATTGAGCAACCAACACACGCCACCTCACTCCCTGAATTGGTCTCATGTCTTTACTAGGTAGAAAGCCGGTGGTGACTTCTTGTAAATAATCACAAGTAAGAGGCCACAATCTATGATAGAATTGCAGCGTAGGTAATCATTTTATGATTTTCATCATTAAGGTGAAGTTAGAAGCAAATGACTTTGAAGTGGCGCCCTCATTTAAAATAAATTGTTAATTCGTAAATGTGGTGAAAATGTAATGGCAATGGCTTCAACGGCAGTTCATGAAATAATTTAAAGAGCTATTACCTAACATTGAGAAATATGGAAAGTTATACCATATTTACGAGTTAACAATTCATTTCAAATGAGGGCGCCACTTCTGCTTGGTGTTTGCCTTAAAACACATTTTAAATGTTACTTTATTCTATTCGTGGTGCTAAATGTTGCTCCACAGAGAGTAACATCAGTTTTGACGCATCAAAAGACAAAAAAGGCGTAGTTTGTAACTTACCGCATCGTTGGCCCCCATAGACGATATCTCGGCCAGATCGGAGGCGTCGTGAATGCGCGACAGCCGCGACCGCAACTCTGCGACCAACACTTAACCAGTCATTATTGACGTTCATCGTTCAAATAAACACTTTTTGCAGGGAAAGATATAACTATACAGGATGATTTTAACCAAGTAGCTTATTCAACTCAAAAATACATATTCAGGCAGCATGAAGGCATACAGAATTGTTACAGTTTGATTGAAAATGAAATAAATAGTATAAGTTGTTTGCTGTTTACTCGAAGTACCTCTAAATTTCTCACCTGAATTTTGTTGTAAGGCCGAAGTGAGGTTAGTTCTGAGAGCCGCCACCACGGCTCCGGGCGGCGCGGCGGGGCTGTCCGCCGCCTCCATGGCGGCACGGAGCCGACCTCTTTCGCATACCTGTTTAAGTTTAAATTGTAAGTATGAATACGGTCACAGAATACGTAATAGTACCAAGGTACAGAAGTATCACTCTTGGATAGGAAACTCGCTAAATTAAACCCAGTTACAGCGTACTAAAGTCCTATTTAGTTTGCACGCCACGGCCTTGGACTTATCAGCCTGCCGAGCGCCGGTGCACTCGCAACGAACCAAAATATACCTTACGTCTGCGAAGTGACGGTCCGTATCTCTTTATACATACGCGCCATGTACTCGTAGCTTCATACCTAAATCGCGGAGTGCGCCTGATCTGATAAAAATATAGTACACCAGTTAATTAAGACCTGCACTATTGTCACAGAATACAGTAAGAGTAAACAGAACGTAATCTCCTAAGGTACGCGCAAAATGCGTCCCCGTTCCCCGTCCCCGCACCTCTCCTCCGTTTTCGCCTTGATGACTGATGGCTTAGGTATTTTATTTATGTTTTGTTAATATTGTTTATGTAACTGTGTTTCCCAAATAAAGTAAAATAAAAAATAAAAATAAATAAATGACACAAGTTGGCCCACAAGAACCGGGGGAGAGGTGCGGGTGCGGGGAACGGGGACGCATATTGCGCGTACTTTAGGAGATTACGTTCTCTTTACTCTTACTGTATTATGTGCTATTGTTCACTATGCAACTCCGTGGTTAGGCTGTTACAGCGCGCTTTGTGTTTGTATGCATTTTTATGGAACTCTACTCATGGCACCGCCGCGGCAGCGGCGTGCGGCGCGCGGTGCTGTATGTAAAGGCCCATACAAAAACAAAACGCGCGACACCGCAGCGGCAGCAGCGTGTGTAATCGCTGTTAGGCTTCTGAAGCGACCGGTATTTTCAGAAGAAGTCCCTATTTTAGGTAAGCAAAAATATCTCAAACACGAATGCTATAATCCTTCTAAAGTGGATGAATCTCAAAACAAATCTTACCAAAGTAGACACGATGGTCTTCAAACTAGCTACCAGGTCCTTGGCTAGGACCGTGAAATCTTCTCTGAGCTGATGGTCTGGAGTCAGGCTTGTGAGAGAGGCAGGGCCGGCGTTGTTTCCGGTCGCTAGCGCTTCCGCGCCAGGAAGGGACTGAGGTCTTGCGGCTGCGCATGCTGTAAACATTGCCATTTTAGAGGAAACTGGGTTCATCAACCCTTTTGGTTTGATAGA
Source organism: Acrobasis repandana (assembly GCA_963576875.1). NCBI lineage: Eukaryota > Metazoa > Arthropoda > Insecta > Lepidoptera > Pyralidae > Acrobasis > Acrobasis repandana. The sequence continues at coordinate 12,317,020 of OY756238.1, forward strand.
ATTTACAGGAGTAACTTTTGATATTAAGGTTTCTGCTTATTTAACTAAAATATACGTAGAAATTTGGACGTGTCATAAAATATTTCTACATTTTACTAACTACATCCTATGTCCAAAGTGGTATAAACTGTCTAATCATTTGTATAACATCTATATATATCTAAGAATTTAATCCTTAACAGTAAATCGGCTCTAAACAACTTGATGTACTAAAAATATTAATATTTAAAAATAACATCACATAGTATTTGAAAGTACAGTACATAACTTAGATACAAGGCTACTTGTAGTAAATTTTTATTACAAGTAGCCTTCTTACTAATTACTAGCATCTTCTTAAAGCTAATGTAGACTAAATTTACTTACTAAATTCATAGCTTACTAAAAGTGTAATTTATGTGTCTTCAAGAATTCATAGATTTTTTATTTAAAAAAAAACTTGAAAATTTACATGTGGAATAAATCATGCAGAGTTCACAATCATGAAACTGTCGTTTGCGATTTTGTGAGTGAAATATGCCAAAAAATGCAGCATAAAAAAACTTAAGAGAAAATCTACAGATTTATCTTGTAGAAATAACTATAAAGGACAAACTACTATTGAAAATACTAATAATTTGATAATTTGTAATAGTATACTGTTTAGGCCAAATTCTTGAATTTTTTTCTACAAGAAAACAATAAACAATGTAGAGCGTACTGAAAATAACTTACTCCTTGAATACTCTTCGCATTCCCTTAAAGTTTTCGATATGTACTGACACACTATTCTGGCTACTGTCAGTATAAAACCACCACTATCACTTGACATGTTAAAAAGTTACAAAAACACTGTCACTTTTGTAAAATAACCTTTTTTGGTAAGTCGGTCTAAGTAAAAAAAAAAATTTAAGGTTAAATAAATGTATCTCATAAGGAATTCTATAATAAATTTGATCAAAAAAAAAAATATCAGGTTGACAGGCAGGTGGTACATCAAAATTAAAAATTTCACCAGATTACATTACATTATGAGTACAGCTGTTTTTTTTACTTTTGTATATAGAGACAGATTTATACAAAAAATTTAAAGTTTTATAAAGTATAAAGAAATATAAATATTTTTACCAGAAGGCCTATTTCTCACTTCAAATTAGTTAGTACTTAACTCCTACATATTTTGTAACTTTTCTTATTTCTTCAAATCTAATAGAAGTGATTTTCCTAAAGTCACAAAAATCACCGTATAATATCAATATATCTTTCAACACACTTGCAATGAGTATTCTCAGTACCCAATACTAACGCCACTGTTTAGTGAATAAATTATTAGGTAACTAATTCAAGGCGAATAACGCGTCATGGAAAACTGAACTTTAACACAAAACCAATAAAGATCACACGCGTATCGATATCAAAACAACTTCATTTATAGTAATCTGTAACAATGGACTGGGAAATTGCACTTTGAGTGAGTTATTCTGAATCTTATTGTTTAAACAATAAATGTGCTTTTGCGTTGAAGTAATTGGCTATGCGTAATGGGACGAAACTGAGAAGTATCTCAGACATCTCTTATCTTAGATAAGATTTTAGAAGGTCGTATGATGTCGTTCTTATTTATATTCGCAATAAAAAGATTATCTCTTTTTATCTTCATCTTAATACTTTTCCATACAAGCGCAAACCAGCTTTTACTTTGAAATGACATATGACAAAATGAAAAACCAGTCGAAATCCTAGATAATATATGCAGTTTACTTACTTAAGTCTTTTCAAAATAAAAGCTATATTTAGTGTGTATGTTGATTATTTCCTAAAGATAAAATAGCCGAAGGCTCCAACTTGATTCATCTAAACTTAAGTTACAAAGGCCTTCAATATTATTTTCCTAAGTATTTTTCGTATATCAAGAGGTAAATATATTATCAAAATACGTAAATAGTGATTGAACTGTGGTGGTTTGATATTGCAAGCACGTGCGATGGCAGACGCACAAACAAGCATGTTTTTTTGTGAATGTAGACTTAACAATAGCGTACCAAGACTATTTTTTTATAACTTTGGTAGAAAGAAAGAATGTGATGTCATAAAACTTATATTTATCAATTCTTGACCATTTGAATAAAGAATATTGAAAAAAAATCAAAGCAATGAGGATTCTGCAAAACAACTCGCACGGCCATTTTATACCGCCATCGTTGTTATCAATGATGAAGACGGAGAATAAATGTAACCACCATTACGAACAAAAAAATAATGGCTGTATAAAAATGGACCTTTGAAGTTACCTTTCTTAGTATAATACCTAGTTTATTGCACCAAATAACATTTAAAATTACAAAATTTACAGAACTTTATATAATTAATTAAGGTACAAGATATTTCTATCTTTCTACTATTACTTGAAGTAATTCCAGTGTTGCCGTGTTGAAAAAATCGAAACTATCTAAGCGTTGGCCATGTGATGCGTATGTACAAGACATGATCGTGTAATAGGGAAAAAGAGGGGGAAAAACAGAAAAAAAAACAGTCTTACGAACTAAAGTAGAGGCCAGAAATGTCGAAAGAAACGCTGGAAGGCAAAACGAGAAAAAATTCATTAGGTTTTATTCTTTTTTTTTTAACGAGAGGTCCAGCAAAAGAAGTATTTACAAAAGTGAAGTTAACCTAAGTTTTTTTTATTATAATAAGATATTTGCAAAGGATTCTACTAAGTAATATATAATCTTGTGCAAGATGTAGGGGTTCAAAAATATTGCTGACCTCTCTGCATATTCGTCGATCTATATTACATGATTTTCCGTGTTTTATGAGTTTAGCCACTGAGCTCTACACTCCGTACATTCCCAAAAGCATCATCGTTATGGGCGAAGCTACAACAGTTAGCCAGCCATGCCTTGGATCGTTATTCGTGCATTTTTAATCTGTTTGCCAACGTTTTAGCGTTGCCATGCACGCATAACTTACCAATTTCGTAGAATCCTTCGAAAAGACATAGTTTTTCAAAATTATTTATTTACATTTGCACAAATTAAAAAGGCAGAGTGGACGAAAACATTGTTTTTTGACAATACAATTTACATGATTGTGTGATGGAGTACCTATGTACGCTAGAAACTGTCTTGATAAGGTCATATTGTCGCATTTTTTCGTGTTACAACACTGGACGGTTACTTGGGATGCGGATTTCAGGATAGTGTTCGTTCTTACTAGAAAATCAAAACAAATCGGTGTGGTCACAATACAATAACAATTTTCTTTAATAAAAAAAAAATGGTTGCAAATTGTAGTACGCTGGGTAAACCATTTTTTTTTAATACAAGAATTCAGTCACATACTTGACCAGAAACACAGTGCATGTTATTTGGCTTTATTATATTTTTTTCATGTGTATAAGTGGACATCACTTTTACTCCATAAAATAGACAGTCCACTACGACCAGACCACGACAGTCGTTTGATACGTGACGTCCTATGTTAATGTCAAACAAATTAGACTTTATATCATTGTAACATAGAGCTTAATTTTGATTGAAACTTCAACGCGGGCACGTAGCCACGTACGGTGTCGTGCTGCTTTTGGTACCGACGCAACGAATTCAAGGATGCTACCGGAAATACAATTAGGCGAGAGAGCGAGCGAGCGTAGCTTGTTTTTACAAGCTTAGCAATAGAAAAGATAGATAGATAGATAGAAAAAGATAGAAATTGGCCATTTGACATAACGTGCGCCGTGTTTCGCCGGTCGAGTCCTAAATATCCGATATTTTCTACAAACAGTTATTAAAGAAAATTGTTAAATGCATTGTGACATTTAAAATATTTTCTACGTAATTCTCCAGCCGTACATTTTGTACTTTTTTTTTCTAGAGAATAAGAGATAGTATGTGAAATAAAAAAAAATATTGTTTGATTTTTCTCCGTTTTGAGTTTTTGAATTTTCTAAATCTTTGTATATTCTTATCTTTAAAAAAAAAATACGTCATAATTAAGGCATAAAAAAAGAAATGAGGTTTGTCTGAAAAAGCCGGAATTTTTGGCCACCGTAGTGACGCTGTGGATACCACAGCCGCCTAGTCAGCATATGTCAAAAGGTCGCCGAAGATTCAATAAATCTACTTTACACACTGCTATCTCTCAACCTCTTTCTAATCTAACATTGCCACGATTAACACAAAGAGTGGTCTTTGTGTTAATCGTGGCAATGTTAGATTGTTAAAATGAATCTTATGCTTATACAAATAAAGTGACTTACCGATCGGCAGAGATGCTGCTGAGTTGGGCATAGATGATGCCCCGCCGCCCGGGGAAGGTGGCGCTGTAAGTGCTGATAAAGCCTGCGAAAAAAGTTCAAAGTTTTGATATATTTCTTAAAACCTATGGCAAACTATGCGAGTCTATTCAAGAACTACAACTTATTTGCCATCATACGGGCTGCCTAAGAAGCTCTGCAAAAGGATTGCTAGTTTTCTATACGGTAGGACCTTTAAGGCTTAACATGGACGGTAGTTGCTCCTAAAGCTTGGACAATAACGCTGGTGTTCCACAAGGCTCCAATTTCGGCCTATCTCTCTTTTATACGGCTTGTGATTGACCGATACGTCGCGCGGTTGAAGCCCAGCTGAAATATTTTATTCTTTCGACGGAAAAAGCAGAAGAACTTCTTCATCATCATCAACATCTTTCAGGTACCCACTGCTGGGCGTAAGCCTCCTTTTTGTCTGCGCTATCTTGCTCTTTATATACTTCTTCTTATCTTGTGTATTAATAGGTAAATAAGTAAGTAACACTTTATTCACACCCGTGTGGATTCCGGGTTAGAATAAACCACTCCATCTCTTCCTGTGAATGTCGTAAGAAGCGACTAAAAGACTAAGCACAAACATCTGTTGCTACAATTGCATTCCCAAGGAGGGTTAACATCAGGCGGCGGCCGGTTGTAAAACTTTTCGCACAAATAAAAGTCTTTGGCATCCTTGGGTGACCATTGACATGCATGTTATATTTGGAGAAGAAAAAGCGGGAAAGCGCACCCCGTGCTCCGAAGCAGCACAGCTGAGGATGCAACCGGGAACGCGCTTAGACGAAGAAGAAGTAAGTAACACTTTATTGCACCAAAAGACATATAAATAAAATTCAAAAATATGTATAGAATAGGTACAATAGGTGGCCTTATCGCCAAAGCAATCTCTTACAGGCTAACACTGGAGTCAGATTTTTCGAGCTGCCTAAATCTAAAGTGCCCCGAAGACGATCAATCGCAATTGACAATATTTACGTGACTGAAGGCCCACATGATTGTCTACAGATGCAATTGATGCCATTGTCAATTGAAACTACGTGATTGACGGCGAATGACAGAAGTTTTGATTGAAGCCCATTGACGCGACCAATTGGCTAGATCTAAAAAAAATAAACCTTCCAAATTTCTGCTTATCCGATGGAATAGACCATTTCAAAGAAGTAATTTGAACAAAAAAATTTTAAGTGCGTTTATTACGTTTTTATCTAAGTTTTAAAGTTTTGGAAGTTCTTACCGGAAGTGCGTCAGCGTCTACCAAATAAATAAATAAAAAAGTATTTTCTGTTTTTACACGCAATTTTTTGTCAGCATTGCGACAAGATACTTAGATCAATGCCTTTGCCCCTCTAATTTCATCAATATTGTAACTGTTGCTTAAGTCACACTGCTACAATCCAGTTTTAGGCTATGTTTTTCAGACTTATGTATGTGGTATTATCTTTAACCTCTGATTGGTTTTCGGCCAATAACCTCATGTTAAATGCGAACAAGACCCAATGCATTCGATTCTCTCTTCCTAATGTGAATCAAGCCTGCGTTGACATACTAATTAATGGTCAGAAACTCGATCTGGTTGAAAGCACTACCTTTTTAGGAATCACAATTGATTCGAAACTTCAATGGGGCGCTCATATAACTAAACTTTCTAATAGGCTTAGCTCTGCGGCTTACGCTGTTAGGAGAATAAGACAATTGACAGATGTAGCAACTGCTAGACAAGTGTACTTTAGTTACTTTCACAGAGTAATGTCTTACGGGATACTTCTATGGGGGAGTGCAGCCGACATTCAGACTATTTTTCTTTTACAAAAAAGAGCAATTCGTGCTATTTACGGTTAAGGATCGAGAGACTCACTGAGGGAATTATTCAAGGAAATAGGTATACTTACTTTTGCATCACAATTCATATTTGAAAATATAATGTATGTAAGGAAAAATATTTCCATGTTCAATAAAGTAAGTGATTTTACAGATAGAAATTTACGTAATAAGAATGACTTAGTTAGCCCGTATTACAGGCTGAATACAGTCAGTAAGTCTTTTATGGGGAAGTGTATACTTTTTTATAATAAATTGTCAGAATCGGTCCTTGATATGCCAGACAGAAAATTCAAAGCTTATGTAAAGAAAGTACTTTGTGAGAAGGTTTATTATAGGACCGATGACTATCTTAAAGACAAAAAGGTCTGGCTTGAGCTTGGCGCGGGTCACTCTTAAAGGTTTGTATACTTAGACATGTCATAATTTAGGTACATTGGTACATACTAAATTTACAAATTGACATTATTTTAAATTTCGTAATTCTTATAATTCAATTTAATTATGACATAATAAACAATGTAATCTCTGTCCATCTATATAACTAATTTTAAGTTTTTAGTTTGTTAGTTGACGTCTTTGGAGAAAACGTGCAGTGCAGTTTGTTGCCGCTTCTTCTGCACTTGCGCCTAGGAAGCGGCGTAAACTTAGCTTTAAGTAACGATTTGACGTCAACATTTGTGCAAAACAAAACAAAGTGACTATTATTAAGAGATATTATAAATATCCTATGATAATAAAGATATTTTGAATTTGAATTTGGTACTACGTCACGAGCGTCCAGCAGAGACAATATGATGAAGGTCAAATGAAATGAAGGTCATACATAGTTTTGCATATAAAAAAATAACTACATGCTGATAATTTTTTTCGATAACTGCAAAAAGCTCTAGAAGCCTATTCCTCGAATAGATTTCGAATCAGCTACATTGTCAAAAAAATGATGTACCTAATTGAACGTCTTGTTGTGCGATTGACAATCGTTTGGTTATTCGCTCGCTACTACTCTCTAGTTTAGAAACATGGCGGACATGCCGCAGCCAGAAAGCAAATGAGGTCGAGCAATTGACGCATCGAAAAAACTCCATCATTCGCACCTTCAATTGAAACGGCCAATCACGTAACGATTGACGAATGACGATTGATCGTCTTCGGGGCACTTAAGACGATACACGGAGTCCAGTGCTGCCCCCATTTGAAATAAATTATTTGTATGGAAAACGGAGATATCATTTAAAATTTTAAGCTACTAAAACCTAGATAACCCTTCAAACTATTTTATGAACCACTGTTTACAGTTTAAAGTGAGACCGTTAAGATTTAGTTTGCATTTTTGCGAAAAACGGCCACTTTTGGCAAATATGCAAAGTAAAGCTTAACGCTCTCACTTTAAACCGTAAGCAGTGGTTCATAAAATAGTTTGAAGGGTTATCTAGGTTTTACTAGCTTAAAATTTTAAATGATATCTCCGTTTTCTTAAAAATAATTTATTTTAAATGGGGGCAGCACTGGACTCCATGTATCGTCTTAAACCGCTTGGCCACCACCGCTTCAAAGATAAACTTACTCACAGATCTGTATACAGTCTGACTTTTTATCCACCTGCTAAATTGGAGCAAGTTCAGTCCCATACAAAATCCGTTTGGCTGAGCGCTGATATGTATGGGAGGACGAAATTTTTTTATCGATTTAACTTTTTTTATAGAAAGAAGTTCAGTATCATGGACTGAACTAGCTCCAAAAATTTTGCAGGTGGATAAAAAGTAAGCTTGTATACTACTAGATAAAGAAAGTCCTTCAATTTGTATGAAAACGTGGCGTGCCAATTTCCAATACAAATATTCAATAAGAAAATTACTTACAAACGGAAGGAAACTTTTTTATAACTTACTCCAACGTTTTTCGATGAGTTTCTGCGGCTCAAAACGGCAGTTTTAGGTATTTACAGGAGAGAGCTCAATGTCCGATCTAATGAATTGACATACACGGACTAAAAGTGACGATCCTAAATAAAGTCAATTTGACGTCAGATCGACACGCAAATTCATACAGAGGCTGTGTCTATCTTGATCCATGGTCTGTGAACTTACCATATGAGAAGTGGACGGGTCAATATGCTGTGACGTCAGTTCCACTGAGGCACACTTGCTATTAGATTTCTTCTTACGGAGGCCGAATTTGCGGCGATCTTTCTTTACGTTCGGCGAGGCGCCCTCTAGCGAGACCTGTCATTAGAATAGTTTTATTTCTTAGTATTCTTACCTCTTTGCGTATGTTGTATATAAGAAAGTGACATGTTACAACCAGTTTTTTTAATAAGGTATTTTACTGGGTCAAAAATAAATTATTCGGTACTGTTAATAGAATAAAACGTCACAAAATAATGCCACTTGTCATTGATCACATGCACTTTGAACGTGATTTTAGATTTATTAATGCAGAAAAACGGATATTAAGAGCGCTATTTGACTCCAAGGAACTATGACGTCATTGTCCGATATTTCATACAAATCCCATAGAAAATGTTTGTTTTTGACGTTAAGAAAAAAAAATATCTGATTTGACTTGTTGTAAACTAGCGTATTGCAAGTTCAGTCAATGGTGTGGAACCACTTTGACTAAAACCCCTCTTTATTAACTTCTTTATGTTATTTAAGAGCTTGCTCTTGCCGGTGGAGTTCAGAGGATATGCCTCCATTCTTCCCTTCTCTCTGCCATCTTTTAATGTCCTATTAGACATAAAATAAAATAAAACTATATAATAGTCACGACTATTTAGAAACAATCTACATAACATTACTAAGCAATAGTTTATTATATGAAGATAACCTTCTTACTAAAGCAATAAATGTTTCATCTGGTTAATCCCTTTTGTAACACTTTCATAATTTGCACTTATAAGACGTCAATTTCCACTTCACTATAAACACGCACCTGTAATTAAAGTATTAACTTAATTTACGTGCTTCGGAAGGCAGGCACATGAGGTAATTTCTGGTGTTATATTATATCTTTGTGTATATCATTATGTCGCACCGAATACGAGTACGTGTCATAGAAAAGAAACTGCAAGAGAGGCTATGCAGCTACAGTCAAGTCTTGCGGAAACCGGTAAGTTAAGGTGACTACCAAGCAGAAGTGGCGCCCTCATTTGAAATAAATTGTTAAATTGTTCATATTGCTAATGTTAGGCACAGAATAAGTAATACTAACGTACAGAAGTCTCACTTAGCAAAGAAATTCAAAGAATTATTTCCTTAATATGGCTAGCGATATGATTAAATTTAGCTCACGTCAGAACTCAGCACCTTTTCGTATAAATACCTAGACATCCATTGCAAGCCAATTTCATTCTTATTACTCTGGACAAACGATTCGTATAACTGAATTTATCACCCGGAGGGGCCCTGCGCGCATAGTAATAATGTTGGTACATTTTCGATACCCAAACGGGGAGTGACACAGGCCTGGTACTAGATAGCCCTTTAAATTATTTTATGAACTGCCGTTGAAACTATTATTGGTGATCCGTCTAGCTTTAAAACTTGCCTCCGCTAAAAGTGGCCACTTTTGTCGGACTCCACTGTCCCTCTGTTTGTCTGTCACCAGGCTGTATCTCATGAACCATGATAGCTAGACAGTTAAAGGAAGGCCTCCGAATGAGGTCGAAACATGTCGGCCAGTAGCTAACTTGTAACACTAGTACTCACGTACAGAAGTCTCACTCAGCAAAGAAATTCAAACAAATATACGTTTTTTTTTGGTTTTTTGACTGTTAATATAATTTCATTATAATTTAGTGCTCTAGTATAGCCCGTGGTTTATTACGGGTATGTCCCTTACACTTTGTATATCTACTCAATGTGGTTAGCGTCAGAACTCAGCACCTTTTCGTTTAGATACCTAGAAATCCATGGCAAGCCAATTTCATTCTTATTACTATGGACAAACGATTCGTGTAACTGAATTTACCACTCCGGACTGGTCGCCGATAGTAATAATACATACATACATTCATACTATCACGCCTGGGGTAGGCAGAGACTATGGACCTCCACTTGCTACGATCATGAAAGATCTCTTTCGCTTCATCTACACTCATCAACCTCTTTATACATGCCCTTCGGTTACGGGTACTTCTTACCCCTCCCTTTTTCAAAACGTCTGTAATCTGATCGCAGAACGTTCGCCGAGGTCGACCCTTTCCCGCTCTTCTTGTCACACTTGCCTTATAAATATTTTTTGTTAATCTATTTTCATAGTAATAATGTACGTAAATTTTGGATACCTAAACAGGGACTGACACAGGCCTGCTTTTAACTAAAAAAAATACTTACGTCAGTGTCATGGTGGACTTGCTGCTGTAAGTCCAACGCATCCAACAGTCGCTGCAACTGTTGAACAGACAGTTGCGCCTGTCCGAGCTCCCGAGAGGCATTCTCCAATGGCCCTCCAGATTCTGAAGTTACACATTTATTTATTTATTCAACTTTATAACAATAATACGGTATTTGACAAATCTTGAAAAATAGTTTTAAATAATTCTTTATTGCACAATAATCACATAATATTAATACTTCTGGGATTGTATTATTAATAAAAAACAATCTTGAAGTTTAAATTTCCACAAATGCGCCAAAACCGCTAATTTCTGTCATGGCGGCGGTTATTTGTCAGATGACGTCACACATAGGTGACACAAGTAATACGCGCATATACCATACGCGTCCGTCAAAATACCACGTTTACTTATGTGAGACGTCATCGGAGTAGACGCCTTTCACAGGGCGTTTCCATCATAGAAAAAAAAAATTGTAATATTATTCGTACATGCTTGTGTAATGTAGCTAAGCAATTGTTAAGTTATAATATGTAACTAAATAAACAGTTTTTCTTTCTTTTCTTTCTTCTAGAAAGATAATATCGTGCTGCATTACCGATTTTTCGTGTAGCGGTAGAAATAAAATTCTTTTAAGGAATTCACACAAAAACATGTCATTTCTGGTCACATGTTTCATAGCGTTATGTATATCTTGTACCTTTTTTAGATCTATGGTTTAAGAGCCCGTATGCCCGATCCTAAATATTATCAATATTAACGAAATACTCACTTTGAAATAAAAACACAGCAAACTTCAAGACCAACTCCAGTCAATATATTTTTCGAAAACACGTTCGCTTTAAATTTCCTCGATGAAAAAACAATGCGAAGTTGCCTCCAAATCACCTCAGAATTATATGAAAACAGAAGTGTTCAAGAAATACAATAAATTAGCCCTTGTAACTTAAACATAAAGCAGTCATCATATGTCTTACTTTTTAACTAACTCTTAAATATTCTTTGTAAAACGAAAAAGACCTCAAAAACCAGAAACGCGTAAACCAGCCTCATTGACCCGCCGCGATTCCCTACGCCTCGCATGGCTCGCTTTGGCTAAAGTAAATTTGTGTGCGTGAAAGCGGGAGCAAAATTTTGATTATCAACATTGGCGCCCTCTTAAACCTAGTTATAAACTGAGTCCGCCTTATATTAATACGTTTCGAATTTACGAGAACATTATTAAGATGCAAATGTAAGGATATTTCCATGCAGGCATCGAAATATAATTCTCTAGAAACCTAACGCTCCTACATTCACCGCTTCGATTCTTATTCCATTTACGCAAACAAACGAATAGTAATTACAACGAAACACTCGAACGCACACATATGCGATTGGTCGCGACCAGGTCACGCGTCGTCGTCGGCCGGGTAGGGCAGTCAACGCAATGAGCGGTGGGATACAACGTGCGGATGGTACCTATTATGCAGTACGCTACGTTAAAATAAATAACCTTGTTTACGTGTTACTTTTTTTTTAATAACTAATTTTCATGGCTGTAGAGAATTATTGTTCCTAGCATGCAGGTTAGATAGGTAGATAAACAACAAACCATGCATCGTAAGGGCGTGCACTGCGTCTACTCTTCAAACTCTACGTGCGAAAGAAACAGCAGAATACGTCGCGTAATGCCGTGTCTCAGTCGCTCGAGTTTGTGACAGAGATAGACGGAACACATACCCGTATGGTTACGGGTTAGAATATGATCACTCCATCTCTTCCTGTAGATGTAGTAAGAGGCGACTAAAGGACTAAGCATAAACATCTCGTGCTACAATTGCATTACCAAGGAGGGTTAACGTCGGGCGGCGGCCGGTTGTAAAACTTTTCGCACAAATACATTCCCAAAGAGGGTTGACGTCAGGCAGGCGGCCGGTTGTAAAACTACAGCCAAAACATTGAAAGTGTTTCGACTATTTCTTCTCCATTTCACAAGGTCTTTGGCATCCTTGGGTGACCATTGACATGCATATTATATTTGGAGAAGAAAAAGCGGGAAAGCGCATTCCGGGCTCCGAAGCAGCACAGCTGAGGATGCAACCGGGAATGCGTTTAGACGAAGAAGATAGACGGAAGACATCGCGTGGTTTCGCTAAAGTCCATAAAGTGTTAAGTTCATGATACTATACCTATGATCCATCCAGCGAGTCTCCCTCCAGGCGTGCCGCTGACGAAGCTGGCCTGAGGCCCCCGCAGCGGGGCGGAAGGGGGACTAATGAGGCCTACGACAAACGAACTACTGCTAAACTACGATGGACTCTATGAAGCTACTTTTTGTGGCGAGGTTTATAAATGATAAGGGCTCTACTGTTAGATGCGAGTACGGGATCTAGGCATTTTGTAAGGGGGGGGGGGGGGGGGGGAGGTCAAAATTTGAATATGCGAACCTTCGTTTGCGGAGCAGGGACTAGAGCCTGTGCTTGATTACCAGTACCTTCCCTTTCTGTACGGTACATATAGAGTACACAGTGTATGTTTGATTTCGCAGCCGATAGCGGTGCCATTGATATCCTCTCAGCATTGTCGAAGGTCTCGTAGGATTTTAATCAAAATATATTATAAATGTTGAATACATAAGAGTTGAAAAATACTATTTATGAAGCTAAATCTATGTATACATTTACTGCCACAAACCAATTTGTAATTTTCGTAGAGTCCATAATCAGAAACATAGCAGGGATAGCATACAGAAGAGACAAGAATTTAGACAGGTTCGATAAAACTTACGACATATTTCTAAACCAGATTAGTTTTACTTGAATAAAGTTTGAACAGTCGACAATTCCCATCAAAGGTTACAACACCACAAAACAAAAAAAGAATAATGAACTTTATTTTCTAAATAAAGCGGCATAGGTTTCAATACAGCGCGACGGGAGATCTGCGGTGATAAATGCTTTAGAAAAAAGGTACGTCATATTTTGTTGTAAACTACACGTGGCTTACACACGACACAAATTGCCATGCAATCTGCAGTTAAGGCATATTGGAGTCGCGGTCGACTGTACTCTACACACGTAGCCATTGCGATCACAACTTCGGTGCACGTCCGGTCATCAAATTTCATTTCAAAATAGAATTTACACGATTTCATGTTGCCAACCTTCGAAATGTCTACTTTGACCTGTCAAACTCATGCTCGCACGGTAGTTAGGCATTATGAATGAAAGTTATTTTGTCGCTCAATTTTATCAATGTTCACTAAGGTAAATTACGCGAAATGCGACAAATTACGAAGATAAATGTTTGTCGCCGTACCTATACTAACCCGGGCGGTCGGATACAATCGACACGTCTACAATACGTCTACACACATTACAATCTGCAGTACAGCACCAGGTTGTTACTGCAGATTGTATGAAAAATTGTGTCGTGTGTCCCTTCAGACTGGAATTACAACGGCCTTATTCACCTTTATTTCTATCTACAGAATGCAAAAATGTTTATGTCGATCATTCAAACTTAAAAACTCATGCAGATTATGCAAGAGGTAAAATCACAAATTGATTGTAAATACGTAACACTACAATCTAAGATCTACCTCTATAGAATGTAGAAGAAATAGATTACTAGTGAAATAATTATACAGGATTTAAAAAAATATACTGAAACTATTTTAAGGCTGAATACAGTCCATGATATTGAACAACTTTCCCTTAGAAACACATATCGAAATATGAAAAATATTTATACATGTTGACCGATCAGCTGATCCGAGTTTGTATTGAAAGCCAAAAATTAGGGTGCCCCTTGTTTCACAGACTGAAATTTCATAGAATTTCGATTCACAGAAAATTTTTCATAGAATATTTAATTCTAATATTTTTATTTCAAATATTATTGTTTCAAAGACTATTTACTTGAATGAAACACAATTTATAGAAACACAGTTCAATGAATTTTAGAATCTCATATTTTCATTTGACAAACTAATCAAACAGTAGAATATTTCTTTAAAGAATATTGTTTGTTCGGTATAATCTTTCATGGAATTTTATTTTACTGAAAATTATTATTTAAGGAAGTATTAAGTGAAAACATTATTCAATCAAATTAAATACCATATAATAAGTTAGAATACATTATAAATCGCTACCACAATATAGGTCAGGGCAAACTTATAGGTTAGGTTAGGTTAGGTTAGGTTAGGTTAGAACTGCGACCCCCCCGCCCGGGTTCTCATCTTGTCGCGATGGGGGGGCTCAGTACCTGCGGACTGCCTCATCCGCAGGGAAGCCAAGAGGAACCCATTGCCCGGATAGAGGCTTAGGCCTCCCCGGGCCCGGAGGAGGCCATTCCTGGTGGGAATGGCCTGGCTGTGAGAGAAGGGGGTTTACTCCCTAGTCTCACAGCCGTGGTAGGGGTCGCGGGGGAAGAGGAGTGTCGGTGTGTCGTTGCCGCTCGCCCTATCCTCCGCGACCAAGCGCGGCCGTGGCGCTTGGCACGGCAACGGTGGGGCCGCAGGGGAAAAGGAGTGTCGGTGTTACGTTGCCGCTCTCCCTATCTCCTGCGGCCGGCTTGGTGGGCCCCGGTCACCGTCAGGTGGACTGGGGCAGGGCCTGCTGCAGCAGGCCCCAAATTATGAGGGCTGGTTGGACGGTGGAAACGGGATTCCATCGTCCAAAGGACAGCCCTCCGGAGTGGAAGGCAGGCGCGTGTGCGTGTCAGCGCGCCTGTTCTTGTCGGGCCGAGAGGCCAACGCGACGGTTTCTCCGGCCCCTCTGATTCAGCAGAGGGTGCCGTGAGGCCGTTGGCGAGCCGGGGCCGCTGAAATAGCGGCCGGCCGCGCCGGGGCTGTGGAGCAAGAGAAGCACACGGCCCCGGCCGATAGCGGCTGAGAGGTGACACCGCGGAGTTTTTAGTGGTAACACCACATAACCTTACCGGTGTCCCGTAACCGGTAAGGTATCCGAAGGGATTTTCTCCGCGTCAAAAAAAAAAAAAAAAAGGTTAGAACTGCGACCAACTGCTGGGAAAGTTTTATCCATTTTACTAGAATAGGGCTAACTTATAGGTTATAAATATATTATATTAACTAAACTTATTAAAAATTGTTTTGAATAAAAGTGCTTTGTAAGGAGACTAGCGCCATCTGCGTGTGATCTCCACAAACACGGGCAAAATTATCGATTCATCGATTTCCCGTGCGGGGATTGTCTTTGCCCGACCAGAAAAATATTCATTGTCTTTATGTCAAAGTCTCAACTTGTCTTTACGTCAAAATAATGGACTTGCTTTTGTGAAGAAAAAGGTCTGACTGGGTGTGGCATCCTATCCGCGTGCTTTGGAAGCATTAAGTTTGTAATTTTGATATATAAAGCGAATGTTTCGTGAGAATTGTCGTTAATTGTGTTTGTGACCAATTCATTTGGAACGGCGGGGAGCCGAAATTGTTGTATTACGTAAAGAACATTGATTTGTGTGACAATTGTGAACCGCGCGCCATGCGCTTTCAAAGTTGTTCGTTTGTGAGACTGTAAGTGAACAATAGTGAATTATCGAAAGAAGAACAAGAAAATTATTGTGTTATGGCAGTGGTGTAATAAATACACCTTTTTTTCGTTAGTTTAGGGACCCAATTCTTCTGCACCACTGACCTTGGGTCTATGAAGAGACCTGAGGCCGTCGCCAGCCCTGAGGAGGACCACGGGATCGACGCGAAGGCCAGGCAAAGCTGCCTGAGGACCGCGGGGTGCGGAGGCGGAATTCAGTTAAAATCATAATTAGGTTAAGTTAGGTTAGTAGGTTCCCTATACCTTATAATATAGGGTGGTAGCAGACTGCGTAGGTTGTTTGTGTGTATGTTTGTTGCCGGTGAGATTGCCGGACTCGTACCAAGAGCGTAGTCACAAAATCTCTCCGGACAAAAACGTAATCTTAGCTATCTGCGCCCACAAATTTTTGGTAGCAGAGCGTAGTTAGTAACAAAAATAATAATATTTAATTTGATATTCTGATATTAGAAACATCGCAAAAGTAAATGTTATTTGTAATAAAATTCTATGATTTCAAATTATTCATAACAAAAATTCTAATTATTGACTTTCTGTGCAACGAAAATCTATTTTTAAAAATTCTTTATACTGAGTAACCCGCATATTGATTATTCTATGACATCTTGTAAAAATTTTCTAAATAACGAAAATCTGTTAAACTTTTGTCTGTATAAGAAAGTACACCCCAAAAATTATATTTCATATTTCGATATACTTTCCCCAATTAACATATTATGTTCCTTGGGGAAAGTTGTTCAGTTTCATGGACTTAATTTTTTTTATTTTATTTAATAATTACATTGCATTGCACATGAAAAATTCAATACAAAATATAGTTACATATTTAGTGAAACATCACATGCACCTTGTCAGGCATTGCAATGGTACGAGAGGGAGGTAGACATATTTTATTTTTTATCTTGTAGGTATTGCGACTGAATAATGCGATTTTTTGACGTGACAACGTCTAATAACTCGATACTACGGACGAAAAAGATGACGTCATTGTCGCGTTCCGCAAGCGAGAGCGCGGCACGAACGAGAGAGAGGCATGATCGGCTCGAGCGATCGGCTCAGTTCGGTATGTTTGACGTTGTCACGTCAAACTACCGTCCGTAAACCGACTTTACAGACAAACATTTTTTTTACCAAATGGTTTTTCACCCCTAAAAATAGTTTAAGTATATTTTGTTACACGTTATTACGGCTAGTATTGTAGTATCTGTGGAGGTTATATAAAAATCTACTTATGCGTCATCGACCTTGTATTACTAAATATTAGTAGATTTTATATTACCAATACTTAATTACTTCGTATAATTAATAAATCTAACATAAATGTTATAAAGCTAACCAGAAGCGAGGGAAGGCTCACTCTTGCATTTATACAACAATTTAATATCGCTTCTCCATTGCCTCATCTCAGAAGTATCACTCAAGCAATCAAAGTCCCTCTCAAAACTAGAGTACATCTGGTACACCTGGTAATCTGTACTTTTGTTCCGAAAGTTCCATTCAGTTTGCGACGGCCTTGACACTTTGAAAGTCGGAGAAAGAAGCTTTATCTCCTTCAACAACTCGTGCTTCGCTTGCTTTTTTTTACATTTATTTGGCATTGAAATATCTAGATTCGTCACCATATTAGAGAATCTTCTCGAACTGTCTTGATCGTCGCCTGCCTTGTTTAAAATACATTTGACGACAGTACTTACAGCACAGTCTTGAGTTCGTGCTTTCTTAGGCCAATTTTGTCCAGAAACAGCTTGCTCGGCAGTTGGGTGTTCTTTACTAGAGCAACTTTTATATCGAATGGTTTGACCAGAACTATGATTGTCAAAAATATTATGTTTAGGTGCGTTTTGGAAATAGAATGCTTCGGATAGCATTTCTGAATCTGTAGTATTGTTTCTAAAGCCATATTTGTCACCTTTTTCGTTTACTACATCACTAGTACTGGTAGCTATAGCGTCTTTATTGTAAATAATGCTTGTTTTCGTATCAATCACGTTTTTATCCGAAACATCACTCGTGTTGGTAGCAATAACGTTTTTCATAACATCACTAGTGTTAATAGCTATAACGTTTTTGTTCAGTTCTATACTAGTATGCTTTGATACTACATTTTTGTTCATAAGATTGAAAGTGTTGACTGCTACATCTTTATCACTTAATTGTTTACTAGTGTTGGTTGCTAAATTTAACATACTTAAACTTTTTAAAGACGTACATGCTTCAGTTTGGACATCATTAGGTTTATTAACAGAATCATCGTTATATATTTTTCCCAGTAAACTGAGTCCTTGAATGTTATTGCAACTCTTTATAGTCTTTTCATGTCTTTTCTTTAGTTTTATAAACAGACAATGTATATCTTTATACAGTCCGGGTAGGTCTTTAGACAGGAATGTTAAATTTTCCAGTAACAAAAGTATAAACTTTTCGTCTATAAGTTTTGGAGTCGGTTTCTCAAAAACAGTATATTCATCAGGATAGTTTGATTTTTTAGTGGACATATTGGTGCAAGAATTTAGAATAAGTCCATGGCATTCTTTTAATCTCACCTTTTTCTTGGTTTTCTGCGGTTTTGTTGCTAAGTGTTTCCTTTGGAATGACATAATATAGCAAGACTGTGGATCATCACTTTTTTCGCAACGTTTAGAAAGTTGGTAGTACTTGCTACTTTTAAAAGACAGATCAAGGGAATGCTCGCTCTCATGAACGATTCTGCAATAAGCTTTAGAGTTAATCTCACAGCTGCTCAAGTAAGGTTTCAAGTCACTTTTCTGGGTATTTGTATTAAATTCTAATATACTACGTTTGCAATTCTGTTTTCTGGTTTCAAAAAGATTACTGGACGAATTATCAGCTACTTTAAGCCATTGCTTGGATTCATGTGTTTTCCGTAGAGCATCATCAGAAAACTTTAAACTCAAATGTGTTTTCTGCGTTTCTCCATGATTCTGTGGCTTTTCTTTCAACTTTATCGTTATAGACATAATGTCTTTCAAATTTGGATCACTAAACATGGATATGTGTTCTAAATCGTATTTAGACAGATCAATAATAACCGAATTAGTATCGCTATCTTCACGTATCAAATTCTTGCCTGGATATTTTTTCATGGGTCTTCCTAACTCATCTTTAATCTTGCTTTCTACTTTCGATTTAGCATCGGAAATTTTTTGACCACGGTCAATATTTATTCTAGAAAAGATTGTTGTTACCTTATCGAGAATATCTTTCAAGTATTGTTGTCCTGGGTCTACAACATTGTTTTTATTTTTGACGGAATCTTTGTTATCAGTTTTCTTTTCACTTGTTGTATCAGTTATTATACTTCTAGATATCTTCTTTTGAACAGCTTCTGTTTGGACATCACAGTCTATTTCATTCGGTTTTCCTACAGTATCACCCGACGGAGAGGTACTGTTTTCTGTTGCACTTTTACTCGTGTCATTTAGTACACCTAGGTACGCATTGAGAAACTCCTTAGCTACATCCGGTGGCATGGACGTGTCACTAATAAGGTGATTAATAGTTTCTTGTATTTTGGGAACTTCAGAAGAGCTAGAATCATTTATATCATCAGTGCATTTACAATCGTCAGACTTTTTTGGCATCCTTCCAAGATTGTCTAAAAGAGTTTTAGTAATTTTAACATCTTTCTCTTTATTTTCAAAACTTTGTACGTCACATATGTAGATAGTATTCTTTAAAATTCTTTCTAGTTCTTGCACTCTTCGTTCTTTTTCAAAGCTCTCGGTATCTCGTCTCGGGCTATGTGACGGTGGTTTGATTTTTTCTTTCTTGAGTTTAGGAGGTTTGCCAACCAGCTTGCTATTGGTAGTATCTTTTTTATGCATTGGCACTTGATGATATTGTGTTCCTCTTGACGTAAGGCTCAAACGAACACTAGATATTTCTTTATCGACGGTAAAACGGCTGCCTGACGCAGTACCAACAGACTTCGCACTCTTAGTGACATTTCGAAAAAGTTCTTTTTCATTATGTTTAAGCCAATACTCTAGCAACGACCTGAATAACGTCTGAACTGGATGCCTTTCAGTGTTATATAGTTTAACTTCATACAATTCTTCAACAATTTTGTTGATAAAAGTTTTGACATCGGTGTGACATTTCGAAGCATGAGGGTGCCGCTTTTGGAATATTGATAGAAGTACGTTTTCAGTGATTTCGCTGTATTCAGTGGCCGTCATGGTGTCCTGAACAGAGGTACTTCTGAATTCTTTACTCTTCATAATAACTTGAACACTATGTTCTTGTGGTAATGTATTGCATATAACAGCTTTATCATTATCTTCATCTCCTGACAGTTTTACGTTGGTATATTTCCCTAGCAGCATGCACCTACTTAGAGGTCTCTTTAGTTTGGGTTCGTCTAAAATATTTTTGTATTTAACTAAATTAGTCGACTTCCTGCTCCTTTTCATGTGTTCGAATTCTCTGAAGCCTTTTTTTCGAGCAAAGAAGAAATAAGCAGCTGTAGGCTCGACTTTATTGTTACGAAATAAGGACGAATTTGTTTCAACAGTGTCGTTTTTAATTTGTCGCAATATATCCGCATTCGTTCGACTTCTCTTTCTTAATTTAGTAGCGACGTAACATGATTCGAATTCTGGTATATTTTCTATTTCATCGGAATTGCTTTTGTCTGTTGTAAGAACGTCTTTGGAAGTAAAATATGCACTTTTATCACCAGATGATTCATTCTGATCAACATTACCTTTCGTTTCACACTTAACGATTAAATCAACTTTCTGAGGACCTTCTTTTACTAAAGATTTTTCATTACTAGTAATATTTGTAGGTTTATCATTTGATTTAGAGGATAAACCGGTTGATATATTTGGTTTCGTTATATCTTCGGTTGATGTGGATTCCACCGTCACCGCACTAGAGGAACCTTTAGAAAAGAATGAAAATAAGAGAACAGAAATCTTTAATTACAAAAGTAAAATATTATCAGAAAAAAAGGGCTCTATCTCCATTATTATAATAGGTAGATAAATAATTGCAAATGAAATAAACAATGCTATGTTTGAACTATTTGCCTTCTAGTGTACATACACATATATCGTAGGGTTTCCAAATTCTATCACAAACTGTCAAAACAGCATGCCTACCACACTTCGACTAAGAGCACCTTACACATTGACATTTTTAGGGCGATACCTCAATCAGTTTTTGGAACAAATAGCTTATGGTTACTAATCACCTGACTAAGAAATTACATGAACCTGAAAATAAGACCTCCTTTTTGGAAGTCGGTTAAAATGTCGTCGTCAATGGGTAAGAACTCAATCCACGCATCAAGTGGAGATGATCCTATTGAAAAAAGACTTACGTGTGGAGTTGTCGGTGGGGGGCAGGTCTTCCAGCGGGGCGTGAATCTTGGGGACCGACTCGCGGGCGCCGAACGTTAGCAGGTGTTGGCGATATAACCTGCAACGAAGGAACAAGATGAGTTTTTGGCGGGAAGTCAAGGGGTTCGGTTGGGGGTTCTTTAAATTATTTTGCAAATTAATTTTAGTGGACTTTATAATATGAAATTGGTGTTGTTTGGTGTTATATAAATGCTCATGCTCATTAATAATGTGTGAAATAGTTAAAGTGGACAGTCATGGTACGGCTGTGGTGATATTTGTTTCGCGGACTCTCTCCAGAAGCTCTCTTAAGACTGCAGTCTTCGACCGTGGGAATTTTTGATTGAACACCCGAATCTATAAATTTCTATCTACACATACGCATTGCGCTGTATTGTACATGCACCATGGAGACGAATTTAGACGAATTCAAAAGCGCAACGAGCGGTCTGCGTTATCAGCGTTTTCGTTCCCATATTTATTTGAGAATTTCGGAGAACTTTAAATTTTTCTATCTTTTTACAAAAGACAAATTATTTTTATTTATTTATTGTACGTGTTTAAGCATGAATCAATCTTCATATATGTATATTTTTTACTTATTAACTCAGTCGTATGCGCAAGAAATCCGACGACGTATTCGCTTATATTTTCTTCAAAGTTTAACCTTTTTAACTAAGTTTTTGAATGAATTAAATTTTTTTTTATTAAAATTTTCTCATTCACTTTTTAGGATTTTCCTTTGTAATTTAAACACAACTTCATGTTTTAAATTCCGTGTAAACAACAATGACATGAACGTCGCAAACCGCAAAAAATCGAAACACGTCTCAGGTTATTTGGAATTAAACAAACTATTACAATGAAAATCAATAAATTGTCTAATTCACTTTTTCAATACTTAAATAAACTTCAATTTAACATATCTTTACATATTGTTACTAAGATAGTTTGGCTCCAATCAGCTCCGAAAAAGCAGTCAAAATCATTAAAAATAAGGACTGGGCCCTTAAAGCAATCAAAGGCCTTAATTGTAACTTGTTAGGAAAAAAGAATTTCCCACGTTTTATTAACTTGTTCATGGCTAAATACGCAGTAGCGTCAAGCCATTAATAAAAAAAAAGAAACAAGATTTCAAATAGGAAATTAAAAAATACGACTGCCCAAGCTAAAAAAATATAGCTTTCGTCAATCGGGATGCAGATTCTAGCGATGCACTATCACGTCTTTATTCCCAATGGGATAGACAGACCGCAACACTCAAAGGCCACTTTTAGCTTGATGGTGGAAAAAATAATCAAATAGTGATGGGTTGCTAGCCTATGATATATGATTCACATTTTCGCCCATTGCCTCTTTTACGGTCTTAGCGGGAAGAGAAGCAGCTGGTACACGTTTTTTCTTTTATCCCAGAAAAAAAAGAACAGCATGGAAGATTCTAGCAAAACCCCATAAATCCAAATTTGGTCAGGCGTTTAGAAGTTAAGGTGGGATAGGGGAACTTATTTTTTTGGTTGGTCGTGTAATAATTATGAGATGATGGGATGGGAATGTGTTCCAGGAGAATGACTTTTTCATATTTCTAATAATGTTAAGAAAGTTAAGACCAGACGACTAAGAAATTGGATTAGTCTTAGAAGTAACAGCGATGCTAAAAAAACAAAATCACCGATGCGTCTTAAGAGGAAACCTCAAGGGCTAGAGAAATAAAAAA
The DNA here is from genome assembly GCA_963576875.1 of Acrobasis repandana. Lineage (NCBI taxonomy): Eukaryota > Metazoa > Arthropoda > Insecta > Lepidoptera > Pyralidae > Acrobasis > Acrobasis repandana. Next base: position 12,340,097 of record OY756238.1, read on the forward strand.
TAGGTATTTGTAAAATCTATTGCTGTCGCGCTGTGCCCGAACTACAATCGAGCAAGTGCGATAGAGACATACTGCAGCTTGGACTGAAAATACCTATTAAAAGAACAGAAAATCAACGATTCGTAGTCCCCTGATTTCTTCTCCAAAACTTAACAAAAAAAGAAAAACGGCCCCTCTATTTCGTCTTAAGGTAAGATAGAGAACCACGTACGAAGCACAAGAGAGTTTTTATTTCGAAGGCAGTATATGAACATCAACAAGTGTCGGGTACCAGGGTACAGGAGACTGTAAGAGTATACAGAAAGGAATCTCCTAAGGTACGCGCATGCGTCCCGTTGGTCCCCGCACCTCTCCCCGTTCTTGTGCGGCCGCGTGCGCCGTGCCCGCTCTCACTCTAAGACAAGGCGAGAGCGGGGGAGAGGTGCTGGGACGGGGAACGGGGACGCATATTGCGCGTACCTTAGGAGATTCCGTTCTGTATACTCTTACCGTCTTCTGTGACCTGGGTAACATAAAAGACCAGCAGCTTACCGATGTGCCTTGAGGACATTCAGCCAAGTCCGAAACACATCAGGAGTTTTAGCACGAAGGTGGTATATGAACTCGTCGGCGTCGATGTCGATCCTCCTTCGTCTGGCCTTGGCCGAGATGACCGACAGGCCGACGTCGACGGACCCGTGGAGACGCCCCCGGGCGACGTCTGTCGGGGAGCGGGCGTAAACTAGGATACCGCCGTCGACTACGAAGTAACGCTGGAAATATATAATCATTATTATTAGGTCTTTTTTAGTTTCCACTGCAGGAGCATGACTCTCTCTGTACTACCAGAGCCATATATATGCCAGAGCAGTCAGAGGATTTGGCCTACACTCTCCACGCTGGCCAGACGGGTTGGAGAGGTCTCATTGATGTTTGTAAGGTTTGTTTAGCTTGTGTTTAATAAGTCGCCTTCTACGACATCTGCCGGGAATCACGCGGTTTCCCCTGACCCTTTGAAGTTTATAGGATAAAAAAGTTGTTCACAAAATTTCGTCTTACTAAAAAAGTCTTGACATTTTTTTGAAATGGTTGATATGATATTTTTTAGGATTTCAACCCCCATTCCTGCACCATTTGAACCACAAGCTAATATACTAGGTTACTATAGTATAATAAAATCGAAATAACTTTAAAAAATAAAATTGACATTACCATAAAAATTGCCCGGTCGACTGAACAATTTCTGAAAATCGTTTTTATTTTTTGACTGTTCGGCCTGATTATTGTAACTGTTTCATAATGTACAATAAACATATTAAACAACAACAGATTGTTACCTTGTGCCACCGTTTGAGTGGCCATTTGCGCTCTTTTTTATTTTTTGACTGTTCGGCCTGATTATTGTAACTGTTTCATAATGTACAATAAACATATTAAACAACAACAGATTGTTACCTTGTGCCACCGTTTGAGTGGCCATTTGCGCTCTTTTTTATTTTTTGACAGTTTGGCCTGATTATTGTAACTGTTTATGTAAGTACAATAAAGATATTCAACAACCAAAGCAACAACAGATTGTTACCATTTTTTTTTTGACTGGTTGACCTGATTATTGTAACTGTTTACATAATGTACAATAAAGATATCGAAAAGCAGAATGTTACCTTGTGCCACCCTTTGAGTGGCCATTTGCGCTTCTTGTGTAAGTATCCGTTAAACACGTCGGGCCGCTTCTCGAATCGCTGCCCATCTTTCAAGCCTTCGAGCACTTCCCACTCGCTGCCGCGGCGACGACTGCAATGTCACAGAAACTAATAAGAGTATTAATTACAGAACGGAATCTCCTGCGGTCCCTTGCAATATGCGTCCCCGTTCCCGTCCCCGCACCTCTCCCCCGTTCTCGCCTTGTCGCGGGGCGAGAGCGGGCGAACACACACGCATTGACGTGTGCACGGATGTATAATTCGGTTTGTAGTAGTGTAGGCATAAATGAAATTCCGCTTCTATGAAGTTTCATACCTGTGGCAATGTTTAAAAACCAGTCAAGTGCGAGTCGGACTCGTACATGAAGGGCTCCGTACCTCTGTACGATGGTTTAAAACGCTGAAAAAAAACACGTTTCTTGTATGACAACCCACTTTAATATTTAACTTTATCTTATTTTTAGTATTTGTTGTTATAGCGGCTTAAGTTATACTCGTACATACTCGTAATCGGTGAAAATTTCAAGTGTCTCGCTATTACGGTTTAAGAGATAGAGTCCTGTGACAGAGACGGAGAGACAGCTCAGTAATAGGGTCCCATTGGTACCCTTTTGGGTACGGGAAGCTTAAAACGACCAATGTACTGTTACGATGGCATTCCCGTGGGAACGCATAAGAATAAATTCGCCTATGCAAGCACTGTAAGCGTTCTCACGCTTGCAGTTAGGTTTCCAGAAGGGTACGTAAAGTACTCCAAAAGCTGTACGTAAGACGTACGCTATTGCGTATCCGCATTTCAGTGTCAAGCAACATTGAGCGTTAATACGTAATGATAAAGTCTACTTTGGTTTGACATAGAAATAGGACGTCACTATCGGACTAATAACTACTATCGTATTATTTTATGGAGTAACCCCCCTGTTTCAAGTAACGTTTTTCCATCAATAAAATTAGAGTAGAATTGGTCCGCGCTGCGGCAACACGCGTATTTTGTAATTTACTTACTTTCCTTAATTAAATTAGTTCTTTTTGTAATTTTTTTAAACTTCTACCTTACCCTCTTCGTAAGGGTTGGGGCCACATCTAAGCGAGAGAGAGCGACTGCATTAATTCCATAGCTCTCTCTCTCGCTTGGCAGAAATAGATAGCAGCATACGAAAATGCTGTTATGTGCAGACAGATGTGTCCCAACACGTGTGGTTCCGGGTTAGAATAGGACCACTCCATCTCTTCTTGTGGATGTCGTAAAAGGCGACTAATGAACTAAGCACAAACCTCTCGTGCTACAATTGCATTCCCAAGGAGGGTTAACGTCGGGCGGCGGCCAGTTGTAAAACTTTTCCCACAAATACATTCCCAAAGAGGGTTGACGTCAGGCAGGCGGCCAGTTGTAAAACTATAGCCAAATCATTCAAAGTGTTCCGGCTATTTCTTCTCCATTTTGCAAGGTCTTTGGCATCCTTGCGTGACCATCGCCATGCATATTTTATTTGGAGAAGAAAAAGCGGGAAACCGCACCCCGGGCTCCGAAGCAGCACAGCTGAGGATGCAACCGGGATTGCGCTTGGACGAAGAAGAAGATGTGTCCCATCCCTAATAGTACGCCATTGTCCGCCTTCCCATCAGCTTCAGCAACTGACTTCACCTACCTTCGAGACTTCCCGCTTCTGGTCGGCGCCGGTGTAGGTCTTATAGCGCGGTCGCCGCTGTCAGCTGATAAGGAGGCAGTTTCTCCTGAGCAGTCAGAATCTGATGGAGCCCTACGCAGGGCCGCAGCACGACCAGCCGCACCACGCCGCCTTTCGCCTAAAAAAAAAGAAAATAGATAAGAACAAATCACAGTTTATTGAGCTAGCCCCAAAGCACAGGCCGGAATCTCCTAAGGTACGCGCAATATGCGTCCCCGTTCCCCGTCCCCGCACCTCTCCTCCCTTTTTGGCTTCGATGACTCACGTTAGCTCACAAGAGCCGGGGGAGATGTGCGGGTGCGGGGAACGGGGACGCATATTGCGCGTACCTTAGGAGATTCCGGTCTGTTTACTCTTACTGTATTCTGTGCCCAAAGTAAGTTTAAACTTGTATTATGGGATACTAACTCAACGATATTAGGTATATTTTTTATATAAATACTTAAAAAACGTGGAAGGAACAAACCCCTATCACGTTTTTATTCCTAACGGGGAAATCCTAAAAAGAAAATCAAAAGTTGGTAACATTGTTTCTAGCGTGAGTCCTAATATGGTTGTCAGATGATGCTTTAGGCATAGTCGGCCAATTGGAATTGTAAATTTTTTTTAACCCCAAATTAAATTTTTTTATATTAAAATGTAGCGTATTTTAAGAAACTAATTTGAATATTTTGTCATATTACGGCTTAGTTAAATTTTTATAAATTATTATAAAAATCATGTCAAAGACAAAGTCTTGTCTTAAGGTGGTACTGGAGGCGCGGGCGAACTCCACAGCGAGTTGCCTACCGACGCGCTTCGTCGTGTTGCTATTTCGTCGAAGAAGAGAAAGGGCGCTAAAAAATGTAGCTCCGTCCCGACCCCCGCATGTGAGAGCTACACCCCCGCGTACGACAAAGAGAGTGCACTGAACGCCAGCGAAACGGGCCGTTATAGGCCATGAATCGTAGTTTTCGTAGTTTTCGTTTATTTCGATAAATACGATACATACGCAAATAAAACTAAATTATTTGGAATTTAGAGTCTTCACTCTAGTCGTATAATTAGTTTCCATAAGGATCGAAAATATAATTATAAGTGTAATAGGCGTCTAAATATTACTCGATTTCGTCGATAAAAAAGGCAAATTTTAAGTTGCTATAACTTTTTTTTGTTTATTATTTTCGAACCAAAACTAATTACAGATCTAGATATTTATCATCTTAATGCTTGTAAAAAATTTGAATACGATGAGTTTTATGGTTTCGAAATAAAAACGAAAGTACGTTTGTATGGGATTTCGTCCCTCCAGTTAACCCTTAACAAAACAAACGGGCAAGCCCACAATACGAGTACATATTATAAAAATAAAATCGCGCTAGTGACATAATAGTCTTTGTCAGTGTCATTCAGTGAATTCAGTTGCTCATGATACGGTAGTATTTTCTGGCTCAAAAATAAATGATTCGGTACTGTTAAGAGAATAAAACGTCACAAAATAATGTCACTTGTCATTGAACGTGATTTTAGATTTATTAATGCAGAAAAACGATTATCAAGACCGCTATTTGACTCCAAGAAACTATGACGTCACAGTCCAGATTTGACTTGTTTGACTTTATTTCTCGTGTGACTAGGAACACGTTATAGAAATAAAGTAAAAAATTAAACAGGCAGTCTTATTCCCATAGGAACAATAAGTCAATAATGTCCAAGTGTTGGCGTTTTGCATCATTGTGTTGCGCGGTGGCACAGTGCCAGTGAAATTATGCCAAAGCCAGACCTAAAGACACTTTCTAGGTCATATGAGGGGAAAACGCAACACGATTATATAGTACTTAACATTCTTGCCGATTATGCGGACTTTCTGACATTTGAATATAGAAAAAGTTTTTTTTTTAACTGCGATCTTAGGGTTAGGTTGTGTAACATTATGTTACCTCTATATTCTTTGATCTAAACCTATTTAGAAGACATGAAAGTCTTTAAAAATAACAATGTGTGCTTGAAATTCAAAAACTTTTAAAAAGGCGCGCTCTGCTGATCCATTGCGCTTCTCATTATAAGGACACAATACAATGTGTAGTATAGCTTACTTTTGGAATAACATAATAAGGTATGCCGTAAGAGTTACGGCCTATTATAGGACCATGCCATCTCTTCCTCTGGATGTCGTTAGAGGCAACAGGCACCAACTGCATTTCCAAGGAAGGCCGAAGACAGGCGGCAGTCGGTTATTAAAATTTGCGCAAAAATTGCTTAGCATTAAGGTATATACTATACATATGTATGTATGTTAGACTTTATGGTATATATTAATATAGGCCTACAATGTACACATTTTGATGCCTGCAATAAACGGATTTGATTTGAAAACAACGGCCTGCGGCTGTAAAATTACGGCCAAATCGTTTTAAAGCTTTCAAATATTTTTTCTTAACTAAATGGAAACAAAAATCCCGGAAAATAAACGCCGAGCTAACGACGCAGTACCGAAAGATCCTATCGAAGATGCGCTTAGATAAGAAAAGTAGTATAAAGGTGTTCGCAACGATCATAAACTAGTAGTTAGCCCTGAACTATGAACTAGCGATATGTCCCCATATCTCGGCAACCTCTCGACTGATTTGGCTCATGTTAACTTAAAACTTCTATTGTCTACACACACATGCCTACTAAATTTCATAAAGCTTCGATTAAATAGATTCGAGTTATTGTCGAACAAACATACAAACATACAGACGCCGAATAGGGATGTGGATTGGGTTGAAAATACATTATTTTGTTCTAATGAGAAGATAAAAGGTCACAAACAAATGTCACTTGTCATTGATTACATTCATTTTGAACGTGATTTTAGATTAATTAATGCAGAAAAACTGATATTAAGAGCGCTGTTTGACTCCAAAAAAATATGACGTCACAGTCTGATATTTCATACAAATCCCATAGAAAATGTTTGTTTTGACGTTAAGAAGCAATAATCTTCTCCCGCTTCGCTTGCTCGTTTAATTAAACACTACAAGTCTTCCTCAATTAGTTACTAAGCAATGAACATCGATTACCAAACTTAGCAACGTGATCTGTTCTGGCTACTTGCCTAGGCTCGTTTCGTCATACGAGAACGAAGTTCGACCTCCGCAGTAAAGTAATTTCATTAACAAAGTATGTACAAGTGAGCTACAAGGAGCGGGATAAATGATCAGTTTGTAATTGAGAATTGAATATTAAGAAAAATTACTTACATGTTTCTTCAAGGGCATTCACAAACATGAAAAGAAAGAGAGAGAAAGAAATATTAGGAAAGACAGGTGAGTTTGAGCAAAGCCTGTGGGCTAAGCCACGGCGGCGACACTCCCTGTACGTGAGAGTTCGAGCGCCTGTGACCGCTCGTAATGCTAGGGTTGATACCGAACCGAAATGGAGTATCGTGCGGTGCGTGAGAGACGCGAACCAGGTACCAGCCCTCGGCCAAAGCAGTCAGCGATGGCTCGTTTCACGCCCCGCGCGCCTCTCAAGGCACATCCAGCCACCCACACATAGCCACAAGCAATTTTATGTGCACACATTCTTAAGTGTCGTTTCTTTTCGCGTAGTGTATATGTCGCAGTTGAATGGTATAATCCGCTTATTCACATATTTATCACAGACCGACGAGTGTCTACTAAACATTTTAAAATACACTTAAACTAAATATCAACACCAAGTATCAAATCACTTCTTTCGCACTATGCTTTGTGTTACCAGTTCAAGATTTTTTGAATCTGCCGCTCTTTTTTTGTTCAGAGACTCGCTGGTTTGACTAGTAGTAGAGCTGGTTTGGTTGGTAGCATTTATCATTGCCCTACGGAAACGTTAAATAGGATATGTCGGAGTTGACGACCATACCAACTATAACCATATTGTTACGAAACTGGGGTTCGGTATTTGGAGAAAAACGCCAAACTTCGTATGAGGGATTTATTCACTACGGAACCCTAAGATGACACGTGAAGATGGTCTTCCAAACGTCCAAGGTCCAAGTCGCGTAGCAGCTGAGGTCCAGGTATCTCGCCAAGGTAGTCGCAGGTACTTCCACTTGTCGCACTAAGGTAGGTTTCCTTCGCCTTGAAGTGATCGCTTTGATAGCTCGTATTGAACTGCCGTGGCGCACCCAATGTTCCCTATTTATATGCGCCATCGAATAGGTCCACATTAATCTCGAATATTCTACATAGTCGACGAATGTGTTTCGAAGCATCCAGGCGCCGGGTATGTGTGTGAGTGTAACATGGTTAAGCAACTCTAGAATTTATGACACAAGACATATGGGCCAATTTGGCTTGCACCATTCTATCGTAGTATTCGTTCGCGAATATCGTTCGGGAAGATTCTATCTCGTTCGCGACACTGCCCCCTTCTTAGAGGCGCTCGTCCCGAGCGTCACTATTGCTGCCATGGTAACGTGCCAGACGGTCTATGTGCATCACTCTGATATCTATCGTCACTCACTCGCTTGACTACCCTGTTTGGAGCTTCCCATCTCGCCCGATTCTGACGTCTAACTAATGCTTCATTGATGTCGACTCTTACGTCGTTCGAGGTTGAACTGATGATGTCCTTACCAGTTCGCCAGCTGTAAGAATTCCTAGCGTGGCACCTGTCCGTCCTCTCGTCGAACTTGCGTTTTCCTTGTTTCGCCTCGTGCAATCCATTCCAACGTTCACGCAAGAGTTTCGATCTTCGCCAATTAGCCTCATTAGAATTCTTGTCAAAATTCTCTCCACGAAATGAGGTATCATGTCCCAATGTCACTTCGTCGAGCAATTCTGTTAACTTCGTTATTTTATCCATAAGATCGTCTTTCTTTGTACAACTAAGCTGCAGATGGCCTCTTTCCCCACATCTATAGCACTTAATTCGAAAAATCTTCTTTAAAGGATCCTCAATAGGCTTGATATACTCCGCACATTCTCTTAATTCATACACTTGCATATTCTGCCGCACCGCTTCAACCTCCAGAGCGTGGGCCAGAGCGTCTCTTACGGACGTATGATGTCTTAAGCTTACAGTTACCCTTACTTCTTTATCTCGGATTCCATTCACAAAGAATTCTAAGATCTTACTATCCACCATTCCGGAATCCTCCGAAACATAGGCTTTGCGCACTAGTTTCTCAATTTCTAGTGCCCACTCCTGTAATCCTTCCCCTGGGCGTTGAACTCTGTCACGCAGCTGTTCCCGGAATACGTATTCTAAGTGCCGTTCCCCGTACCTAGTTTCTAGTGCCTCCATCAATTCTTCAAAGGTGCTGCCTGAGCCTGGCAGCACCTCCAGTACCGACAGAGCTGAACCCTTCAAGGCAACGGTGAGAGCGGCCAGCCTTTGTTCATTCGTCCACTCATTAGCAGCAGCCACAATTTGGAATTGCTTTTTGTACACAACCCACGATGTTGTACCATCATAAGGTGGCACTTTGACTTTTAGTCCCTGAACTTGACCTCCGGATGTACTTGGAATGGTTTTCGCTTCCATAGTCTCAAGCTGCAGAACTTTTCTTTCCAATCTTGCCATTCGTTTTTCAACCCTATTCTCCAGATCGGTTACCCGAATCTCCAAATCGGTCATTCGATTCTTCAATAAATCAACGTCCTCACGGATATGGTCCATTGCCTTGTTGAGCTTGCTGACAGTGCTCAAAACTATTTGCTGGTCCTCACTCAAGCGTGCAAATCGTAAATTTTGTGCCTCTTCTATACGTTGAAATCGTGCATCTTGTTTTTCGTCTATGCGTTGCAACATCCGCATTAAGGTGTTCAAATCCATTGATGTCTCTAATGCACGTGGTACTGTTTGGTGGGCGTGGCCAGTGGGCGTGGTCTGGCCGAGGTGGGCGGGGCCAGTGGGCGGAGCTTGAGGTCTGGTGGGCGTGGCTTGAGGTCCGATGGGCGGAGCTTGTGGCTCGGTGGGCGGGGCCTGATGATCGGTGGGCTTGGCTTGACATCCGATGGGCGTGGCTTGACGTCCAGTGGGCGGGGCTTGTGGCCCGGTGGGAGGGGCCTGATGATCGGTGGGTGTGGCCTCAGGTTCAGTGGGCGTGGCTTGAGGTTCAGTAGGCGTGGCCTGAGCCATGCCCCCTTGAGCCTCCATGGCACGCTGGGCCCTGGTCCTGACACCTTCCCTGGTGGTATCCTCTTCTTCCCTCGGGAAAACTGGCATCTCCAACTCCACTTCCGACACCAAATGTTACGAAACTGGGGTTCGGTATTTGGAGAAAAACGCCAAACTTCGTATGAGGGATTTATTCACTACGGAACCCTAAGATGACACGTGAAGATGGTCTTCCAAACGTCCAAGGTCCAAGTCGCGTAGCAGCTGAGGTCCAGGTATCTCGCCAAGGTAGTCGCAGGTACTTCCACTTGTCGCACTAAGGTAGGTTTCCTTCGCCTTGAAGTGATCGCTTTGATAGCTCGTATTGAACTGCCGTGGCGCACCCAATGTTCCCTATTTATATGCGCCATCGAATAGGTCCACATTAATCTCGAATATTCTACATAGTCGACGAATGTGTTTCGAAGCATCCAGGCGCCGGGTATGTGTGTGAGTGTAACATGGTTAAGCAACTCTAGAATTTATGACACAAGACATATGGGCCAATTTGGCTTGCACCATTCTATCGTAGTATTCGTTCGCGAATATCGTTCGGGAAGATTCTATCTCGTTCGCGACAATATTAACTATCGGAGTCACCTTGTATCAGCATGGACGAAAAAATAATAGGGGACTGGCAACCCCATACAAAAAGCGTACTCTGCTAGAAAGCCAAAATCCTGTATATTTCTAGATGTCGCTACTATCTCGCCCGCTTGTCATACAATGGATGCTGGGTATTTATTTGGGCTGACGGTATCCACGAAAAATCAGAGATGGCGCTTGTTTGTTGGTAGAATATGAACGCTTATACCGCCATCTTTCCGAAATTAAGCGGCACCACTGCGAAACTACCTTCTTTCGAACTAGTAGCTCCACCTATCTACAACATTTAAACTAAACTATAAATCGAAGGATTGTATAGTAAGGGTACTCACGCTTGCTGTCCAGCCGCGACTCCGTGGCGGCGTGCTTTAGCCCGCCCTGGCTCATGACGTTACAAGCGCCAAAGACCCATCTTATGTCAACTGGAAAGATAAGATTTACATCGTTAAATTTGCCTCTTCATACTAGCACAGAATTAATAAGAGTATTTCATACAGAACGGAATCTCCTAAAGTCCCGCGCAATATGTGTCTCTGTTCCCCGTTCCCGCACCTCTCCCCGTTCTCGCCTAGTCGAGGGGCGAGAGCGGGCGAACACACACGCATTGACGTGTGCACGGATGTATAGTTTCGTTTGTAGTAGTGTAGGCATAAATGATACTCCGCTTCTATAAAGTGCCATACCGTTGAGTTCACATAACCTTTTCGCTACAGAACCGTTACCTTCTCCAAAAGCGGCATGACTTACGTAGATACGTAGCTACGTGTCTGCGTTGCAGTGTCAAGCAACATTGAACATTACAAAATGATTTTTAGGTCTAATTAATTATTTTGACATTGATATTGGACGACACTGTCGGACGATTGTCGTTTTATTTTATGGAGTAAAGGTCCTGACGTAGCTCAATGACTGCTATCTAGTGACAACAGTCATTATAACACAAGTGTAATAATGAAATATTGAAATATTAATTGTAATGTTGTGTATTATAAATAAAATATTGTGCAGGTTATGTTAACTTATATGGTATTTTAAAACATAAAGATAATTATGTAAATACAAACCTAAGTTCACAACAGCGAAAGGATTTTTAAATTTCATGGTAGACCGTTAATCTAGCCAATTACTGCTTCAAGAATAGAATCATGTCACTTCGAGTCTTTTGAACGTTTTTATCTATAATTTTTTTTACACACACTTTTTTCTAATTCATGACTAGTGTTTATGTCAACAAATCATTTGATTTTTATATTTTATCACACACTTCACCAAATCAATCATTAGTAGGTAATGACAAGAAAAAAACTATTCTGTTTATTTTTTTCCACTAACGAATATAAACTATTAATTTTTCCAAAGAATTATGGCACTTTTGTTTCATATTTTTCAACACATATAAATGGTTCCTCTTTGGTCCCAAATTTAATCACGCTAGTGTTTTTTTTTTGTTTAGACGACAAAAGCCAACAATGACATACGATTTCACTTTTCTTGCAAGATCGCGCAAGTACATCAGGTACTGATATTACTATCAATCACATGTGATAGCGTAATTTTATCGAATCATAGATGACTTGTATCAGTAGGGCATCGGTTTCAATTATGGCGTTTACTTTTAGAATATTTATTAAGTAGGTACTAGCTGCTGTCCATAGTCTCTGCCTACCCCTGTGGGAAACAGGCGTGATAGTATGTATATAGCTGTTGCCCCGTGGCACAGAAGACAGTAAGAGTATACAGAACGGAATCTCCTTAGGTACGCGCAATATGCGTCCTCGTTCCCCGTCCCCGCACCTCTCCCTAGTTCTCGTGCGGCCGCGAGCGCCGTGCAGTTTGTGTTCGCCTGTGTGTGTGTTGCTCTCGCCCCTCAACAAGGCGATTCCGTTCCGTATTGCGCGGGACCTTAGGAGATTCCGTTCTGTATACTCTTACTGTCTTCTGTGCCCGTGGTCAAAGGATATTTGACTATCTCACGGGAACTATATCGCATACAATAATAATCGCAATTAAATCAATTTTTATGTTTTTCCTAAAGGTTGACTGGTAGAGAATGCATTAGTGTTATTTTACACCATCGTGTTCAATAAAGTAATAAATAAAACCTTAAACTTTTCGGAAATAAACAGTATCCTATGTGTTAATCCAGGTAATAAGCTCTTTACATCCCTCACGAGCAAGGGACAATAATTTTCTTCCTATTAAAACTAAGATCACATTGATCCAAACGTTGATTTTTCCCATTATTGACTATGCTGATGTGTGTTATCCAGATCTTAATGTGGATCTTCTCAATAAGCTGGACCGCCTTCTTAACAACTGCATCCGTTTTATTTTCTGCTTGCGTAAGTATGATCACATTTCTGCATTCCGTTCCAAACTCCATTGGCTTCCCATCCGACTGCGCAGGCAACAGAGACTTCTATGTTCTCTTTTCTCTATTCTTAAAAATCCCTTTTCTCCGCAATACTTGAAATGTAAGTTTCAATATCTTGCGGACATGCATGATCGGCAACTTCGCTCCAGTAACACGCTCAAGCTTCAAATTCCCTTTTATCGATCTAGCTTCATGTCCAATTCCTTTACTTCTCAAGCTATACGGCTTTGGAATGCATTGCCCGAGGACATCAGACAAATATCTAGTAGACATTTATACAAGAAAAAAGTGCATGATTTACTTTTTGAATCTTTCAACAATTATGAGAATTCATCGTTTCTTTCTGATCTTCAAATATATATATGTATATATGTATGTATATGTATCTATATAGTATGTTGTATGTATAAATATAGTATATTTATTTTATACGATATTTATGTATAATCATTTAAAAGTACTTATTATTTCTGGATTGTTTCTATCTATTTTAGACGCCAACTATTCTATCTGTTTCTCTTCTCCTAAAGGTTGACAGGGAGAGAATGCTTTAGCATTAAGTCTACCTATTGTAGCTTTTGGCTCAATGAAATTAAATAAATAAATAAATAAATAAGAACAGCCTAGGCGTGGAAAATGCCCACGGAACCAGATGAACCAGGTAATCCACATGCCAAATTTTATTCCAATACATTCATCCGTGTTGGCTTGAAAGTGAGACAAACATCCATAATTACAAACTTTCACATTTTAAGTATGATTGATTATAGTAAGATTCAAACTCTGCCTATCCGATAAGATAACCACTTAACCTCAGGGAATTTTTTGCTAGTAATGTTGCTAGATAGGGATCCCCCTTGATTATATAATGTTTGTCATGATGACTTACACTATAATTTTACAGACACTATTGTAAGGTAGGCAGGTTAAGGCGCGGCGGGGGTGGCCTTTGAGTCATAGAAGACAGTAAGTGTATACAGAACGGAATACCTTAGATGTAAATTTAAATTTCTTTCTGACACTCATGATAGGCAACTTCGTTCTACTGATAATCTTCTCCTTTCTGTTCCTTCTCATCGCACAAATTTTATGGCGAACTCTTTTAACATACAAGCTATACGGCTCTGGAATGCTTTACCCATTGACATCAAAGATATTTTGACAAAATTTTCTATTAAGACAAGAGTGCACTCTTATCTTTTTGATCGATGTTAGTATCTTTCTTTATTTTTCACCCTCATCATTCATTATTTATATATATTGTAGGTTTGTATATATTTATTTGCTATATGTATTATAGATAGTCTTATGTACGTATATAGGTATATTCTATGAGTTATATTTTATTTATTTGTATATTATATATTGTATTATATTATATAGCGTTAAGTAGACATATATTGTATTATGCACATATTTTAATACTTTATTTTGTATCTAGTTTTTTGCGCAACATGATTCGTATCTGTTTATCCCTATGGTTGACTGGGAGAGAACGCTTTTAGCGTTAAGTCCGCCAATTGTACCATTTTTTTTATTGTGGAACAATAAAGTTTTTAAAATAAATAAATATCCTAAGGTACGCGTAATAATCATATGCGTCCCCGTTCCCGTCCCCGCACCTCTCCCCCGTTCTTGTGCGGTCGCGTGCGCCGTGCAGTGTGTGTTCGCCTGCTCTCGCCCCTCGACAAGGCGAAAACGGGGGAAAGGTGCGGGGACGGGGAACAGGGACGCATATTGCGCGGGACCTTAGGATATTCCGTTCTGTATACTCTTACTGTCTTCTGTGTTTGAGTCATAGCCCTAAGCTGCAAACATTTATTTTTTTATTAATCTGAAGTTTTGCTTTATTTAAATGAAATTATGATTTAGGTCTGTAAATCTTTGTTAAACAAAATGAGGTAAAATAAAGTATGTATGTAATTTTTTTTAATTTATATTTTATAAATATAGTGAAGCTAATATGACAAATTATTTTATGACAATAAATAGAGAACCCAGATACATACACCATTTTAGGCTTGGGTTTTGGCACAAGATCTCGGTATGTTCAGAGTTTTTATTCCACTTGACATTTCTTAATCCGCTAAAGTCAAACCGTAGCCCTAGCCAAGAATTACAACTTTATGGTGACCTTGCCTCGTAGCCCAGTTTCGTAGGTTTCAACCGGTTTTGATGCAATTCCAAATTATCTGCTTGGTAAATGTATACACTCACTTTTTTTAAATGGGTAACGGACGGAACCGAGTTGATTTTTAACCGACTTCAAAGGAGGAGAACGAAGCATGTTGCGGATATTTATTAGTAACTACCGGTAAGTAATTAACAAATGAATTAATAAAAAGAAAGAAACTAACTACTTAAAACTATTTAATTAAAATTACTTATAAATTAAAAAGACCTAGCAAATCGCTGCCCTGTGGTAATGAGCCCAGAAGGCTGGCAGGATTGCTAACTAGGTAAGTACAACTTTTGACGAAGCATGTTGCGGATATTTATTTGTAACTAGGTAAGTACAATTTTAGACGAAGCATGTTGCGGATATTTATTAGTAACTAGGTAAGTACATTGAGGAAGCATGTTGCGGATATTTATTAGTAACTAGGTAAGTAAAACTTTTGACGAAGCATGTTGTGGATATTTAAATGTAACTAGGTATGTACAACTTTTGACGAAGCATGTTGTGAATATTTAAATGTAACTAGGTAAGTACAAATTTTGACGAAGCATGTTGTGAATATTTAAATGTAACTAGGTAAGTACAACTTTTGACGAAGCATGTTGCGGATATTTATTTGTAACTAGGTAAGTACAACTTTTGACAAAGCATGTTGTGGATACTTTTTGTATACATATAACTCAACCTTAGAACCCATAAAACGTCTATAAAAGTATAACTGAGTAGTATGTTATTACGTTAGTAGGAATTCGCCAGAGCGTGTCGGACATATGACGTCATGTCTGAATTTATAGAGATTCGTAATTGTGATTAATAGCAAGTCAACATCAGCTAAAGGCTGCTAGGGCGTACATTTTGATTAGATTTATCGTGGTATGGTATTAGGGCCGGTCCTAGGGCGGGCGGGGCGACCGCTCAGGGCGCCATCGCCGAATGGGGGCACCGAAATCCAGTACCTACCCTATTAAACGGGACAAAATCTGTACATACATTAAGTAGGTACAATAGAAAATTAGCCACAGTCTTTTGTAGGGGAGGGGGGAAGAACGGGGGGGTCCAAACCGACCTAAAACTAGTAGGTACAATAAGGTACTAGCCGCGGTCTTTTTGGGAGTGGGGGGGGGGGGGGGGTTCTTAGACGGGGCAAAATCTCAAAATCTACAAATACAGTAAGTACAATAGAGTAGTAAAACAGCTGGCGGATGAGAGACACAAATGCAAGAGAATCCATACACCACCGACAAGAGCATAGCTCTTAAATATAGATAGAAAGACAGACACATAGACACGTCAAACTTTTAACACCCCTCTTTTCCATTGAGCGATAAAAAATCTAGATCTACGGTAACATCAAACATTGATAGAAGTTAGAACCTCGTGCGAGACCCCTTGATAACTGCGAGCCAAGGTTCACCGGTTTCTAACTGAGGCGTAATTACACGGCATTACCTAGGTACCTACTAACTGCTTGTTTTGCTAGCGACAATAAATATAACGCGTATACATCGTGTTAATGAAAGAACGCAAAACCTCTTAGATGGTACCTCAGCTCGTGTAACTGAACAACTTTTGTTCAACAACTTTCACGAAATCAAAAAAAAAAATTCGGTATTTCATACAAATTGTCTCGATTAGCTTATCAAAGGTATGAAAATTCAAATATATTTTTTTTAGTTTTGTGAAGGTTGTTGAACAAAAGTTGTTCAGTTACATGGGCTGAGGTACCATCTTAGAGGTTTTGCGTTCTTTCATTAACACGATGTAGAGGTAGGTATAAGCTGTGATGTGTGGTTTTCGGAAGAGTATGTACCGTTTCGGTTAGTAAAGCCTAGATTTAGGATCTAGGAAGATAGATGAGATAAAAGAAAGACCAGATATCGGCAAATGAGATTGGTATAATGAACAACTATTACATTACATTAGTTACAAAGATTCACAAGAACACTAGGTACAGATTAGGTAGTCAGGGTCGTGAGTTATAGGCACTAGATCAGTTGAGTAGCCGAACTACTTAGCTAGGTAGAAGAACTACTTAGCTTCAGATGCTGCCGAAGACAAAGAGGACGAGCGCCGGCCGCCGCGCCTTATATATGGGCATGGGCCCCCCCGCTGCGTCTAAGAGGGGCGGAGGAGTGCTGGAGCCCGCGCGATGTCACAAGTAGATTAGAATCACTTCAAGTCATCCCGTGGATATCGTAGAAGACATCTTAGGAAACACAATCTAACAAAACTTGGACATCAGTGAGACCTCTCCAACCCGTCTGACCAGCGTGGAGAGTGTAGGCCAAATCCTAGGCTGCTCTGGCAATACAGAGAGGGTGGTGCTCCTGCAGTGGAGACTAGAAAGACCTGATGATGATGATGATTTTGTTAGACGTTATATGTATACCTAAAATGGTATCTACGGGTATATGTTATATATCTCGCGCATCGCAAGCTCAATAATGCCCATTACAATAAATATCACTAGATTTACTCAAAGGAAGTCGAAGGTGCCACTGGAACTGTACAGGGCAATCGATTGTTATAGTTTTCGTAGTCTAACTGACCCAATTTGACGCGTGCCAAACTTGCTTCTTGGTATTTTGGGGAGAAACGCGAAACGAAAAGTGGTTGTGAAGTTGTGATGCGGTTTCATATAGTGAAAATTGTTACTATTGATGCAGGTAGATACTCAACACCTTTAGTATGCGATATGTATATCTGACTAGTATATCACTAGTGGTTCTGTAGAAACAGTAGACCTCGCGAGCTATTATAACCAGGTATCGAAAATGTACCTACATTATTACTATGCGCGCAGGCGCCCCCTTCGGGTGGTAAATTCAGTTATACGAATCGTATGTCTAGAGTAATAAGAATGAAATTGGCTTGCAATGGATGTCTAGGTATCTTTACGAAAAGGTGCTGAGTTCTGACATGAGCTTAATTAAACCATATCGCTAGCCACATTGAGTAGATATTTCTTTGAATTTCTTTGCGGAGTGACTTCTGTACGTTGGTATTATTTATTCTGTGTTATATATAAGTATAGCTTAACAAAGCCGTTTCAGTGAAATTATACTATGGGTATACAGCAAACTTCCCACTCCCCCTTTTGAAATTTTTGCATCATCTTGTAGAATGTAGTTCTTACCGTCCGTGCCTCTCAAATTTGATTGGAATGGAATCCGTCATTAAATAACGCTACAGCAAAGGGAAAAGGGGGAAACCCCTTAACCATAATCGCGATCGACTAAAAAATCAAATAAAGGGCAAGTGCGAGTCGGACTCGTACATGAAGGGTTCCTACCACCGTACAATGTTTTAAAACGCTGAAGAAACACGTTTCTTGTATGACGACCCCCTTTAATTTAACTTTATCTTATTTTTAGTATTTGTTGTTATAGCGGCCACAGTAATACATAATCGGTGAAAATTTTAAGTGTCTAGCTATTACGGTTCAAGAGATAGAGCCCTGTGACAAACGGACAGACAGACAGCGGAGTCTCAGTAATAGGGTCCCGTTTGCACCCTTTGGGTACGGAACCCTAAAAATTATGAACTTGTATACCAATTTTCATCAAAAACTATTGAAAAATGCGACCTGTTAGGCAAGAACAGTCAAACGGACATGTCATTTTTGTCCCATCTCGAAACCGAGACGCTTTGCTCGCTTGGTCAAATAATTCTAGTCACAATATTCGTAGGTTGTGGCATATTGTGTACTCATGTTGACATTCTTTATCTCGTTGACATAAGTCACCCAAGCATAAAGTCATTCATTAGGTGACTGTGCCATTTTCCTGGCTGCCGGGTTTTCACGCATCCCGTATGCAATTTGCATATTCTTGTCTGTTATGTTTAATTATTTGTCACGAGTACATTATTGTGAGTGAGGCTGACGAATTGGCTATTGCAAAAAACACTAAAAGGGCTAGGTAGCAAAACGTTCCTCTCTTGAAATGTCATCATTTCAGCCGCAGAACTTCCATAGGACATACCGACATAGGCCTCTGACCGATCTAGAGAGGCCTGCGTCCAGCGCTTTCCAACGACCTTGGTCAGGTCGTCTGACCACCTTGTGGGTGGCTGTCCATCGCTTCGCTTGCCAGTATGTGGTCACCATTCGAGAACCTTTCTACCCCATCGGCCATCGGGTCGTCGCGCTATTTATCCAAGTTTAAAACTTACTTTGGGGCTAGCTTAATCTGTGTGATTTGTCCCTATATACAAAGTGGAAGGGACATACCCGTAATAAATCGAACCACGGGCTATACCAGATGATATAAAGGTATAATAAAATTGAAATAACAGTCAAAAAACAAAAAAAAAATTCGACATTCCCATACAAATCGCCCGGGCCGCCACACACTTTGTATGGAAATACCTAAATTTATTTTTGTTTTTTGGCAGTTATTTTAATTTTATTACACTATAATGGTCTAGTATAGACCGTGGTTTGATTTATTATGGGTATGTCCCTTCCACGTTGTACATTTATTTATTAATCTTGAAATGTACTTTTCTCAAAATGTGCCGATTATTTGTACTCATTCGTGTCGTCGACAACGTCCGAAAAGATATTCTGAAAGTTATTTTAGGGGCAGCTACAGTTTTAAAATGCTGAACGACTTTTGCGTATGAATATAATAATACACCAATCGAAATACATGTAGGCGCAAGAACGCTACCCTGTGGGATGCAGTTTGGTTTACAGTCGAATGGAAATTCCCGCCTTTTTTAAAAACCTCGTGTCTTAGGCGGTGATCCCACTGCGCCGCGTTCCGCGACGGAGCGCGTTGCCAGTGGGTGAATCGCCATATATTACAGTACGTAGTATTACGTCAGTACTTATTTCGTCCGTAGTATAGTTTGAAATTAATCGACAGACTGAATAATAGTTGTTATTTTTTAACATTGATATAATAAATGACGTAAATTAATCTTGGCAAAGAACCAAATGCTAACCAAATCGAACATAAAAACGCTGCATTAGCTGTTTGCAACTCTTTTTCTTTAATGCTAAATTGAATATTAGATATTTGCTCAAATAAAAATATTTTAAAAATCCAAGTTTAAAATGTAATATTTTGATATTTTCGCGGTTTGTGACATCATCCCAGCAGTCTTTAATAAAGTTTATTGATTGACTCTCATTATTGAACAAATAGCACGAAGCGTCTCCGTTTCAGCTTAGCCAAAAATGTATGTATGTCTGTCCGATTGTTCTCCTCTACAGGTCGCATTCCTCAACCGATTCTCGTGAAATTTTGAGAACAGCTTCATTTATGATGACCTCCGTGGCGTAATGGTTAACACGCTAGACCGCTAATCCAGTTCTGGGTTCGATCCCCAACCAGGGCAAGTTGGAAAATGGCCTTTTACAAATTGTCCTGGGTTTTGGGTGTTCATCTATATACGTATTTATCATAAAATATAGTATCGTTGAGTTAGTATCCCATAACACAAGATTAAAACTTACTTTGGGGCTAAATCAGTGTGATTTGTCGCTATATATTTATTTATTTAGCTTCCGTAGCATGGCACCTTATAGCATAGGTAGGCCTAGATAAAGTTCGTATCGCGCGACGGACTAGTGCCATCCCGTTCATTATTATTACGAAGAGCGAGTTAGTGATCGACGATAGCGCTCGATAAACGCTGTCGCCGATGTCATGCTACGGGGGCAGGTTTAAAAAGGGTTAATAAATATATGGATTTTTTTTGTCGATTCGATGTCGATAATTATGTACAGTGTACAAACAGTGTCTCAAGTTTAGTATGTCGCATCTTTATTTACAAACTAGAAACACGCCTGAGTGATCTAAGCATGATGTCACCAACTTAACTGCTACGCTCACCTTGAATGAGTAAGTGTAAATCCATAACTAAAATATGGACGAAATAGAAGGATAGCTAACAGCTAATGCTCGCGCTACACTGGATTGGCACTGGCAGACGAGAAGTTTAATAACAAAACATTATAAACTTTATGTACAACTAGCTTCTGCCCGCGACTTCGCTCGCGTCCTTTCTTAGCGGATGCCACGTCATAACATCTACCTGCATGCCAAATTACAGCCCGATCCGTCCAGTGGTTTGGGCTGTGCGTTGATAGATCACTTTGTCTGTCAGTCACCTTTGAGTGATATATATATATAGATGTCATAAGATATAGAAACGCTTGATAAAATAGGGCGCCCCGTTTATTCTATCAAGCGTTTCTATATCATATGTTATGACATTGTACATAAAGTTTTAAATGTCTTGTTATGGTCGGAACACATCTGTCAGCACGAAGCAGCACTTTCCTATGCTGCTATCCTTTTCTGTCGCTCAGAACAGTCATTTGCTAAAGCGAGAGAGGGCGACGGAACGCTTCAGCATGGCCGGTGCTGAAGCGTTCCGTCGCTCTCTCTCGCTCTACATGAAAAACGTCTACCCTTGTAGTATGGCACCGTTGATAAACCCGAATAAAGTTTACTTCGCGCGACGGTCTATACCCATCTCACTTGTTATTAAGAGCCCGTATGACCCTGATAGTAGAGTTAGAGCGATCTTAAATATTATCAATATTAACAAATACTCACTTTGAAATAAAAACAGAGCAAAGCTCAGGACTATACATAATATGTTTCGAAAACACGATTGCTTAGCCCTTGTAACTTTGGACTATAATTGTATTAAACATAAGGCAGGGATCATGTCTTATTTTGTAAATAACTCTTAAATATTCTTTGTAAAACGAAAAAAACCTCAAAAACTCGAAACGCGTAAAACCAGCCTCATCTAATTACAACTTTTAAAAAATCTATCCAGCTTAAAATCACCTCCCGTGATTTTTTCACCCCGCATGGCTCGCTGTCTCGCTTCGGCTAAAGTAAATTTAAGTGCGTGGAAGCGGGAGCAAAATTTAGATTATCCACATCAGGCGCCGTCTTAAAGCAAGATAGTTATAGATGATAGGGCTCGATAAACGCTGGTCGACGGTGCCATACTACGGGTGGTACGCAGTTCTGTCCTCTCGCTCATCATCTTCCGAGCGTATTCCTGATTGCATGCTCAGCGGTAACGCTTTAGAGCCCGGGGTCCGCCACCTAAACCAAGCAAATTTGACGAGGTAACTGGTTTTTACACAGAGCGACTGTCGTCTGACCGCCGCAACCCAAAGGGTTGACCAGATCCAATCCTAGGAATCCTAGGATGGTCTACGATGTTCTAGTTTCGTCCTCTCGTTAGTGTATACATATTATGACGGCCCACTGCCGATATTTTATTGCTAAAATAAGATTGCGTCTATATATAACTATAGCAGTTTGTTTAATTTCTCTGTCTTCACGATCCACGTCCTTGGTCCATTCTATCCGTTAGACGTCAGATGTCTAGGGATCTTGGATTGGCTCAGTCAGTTTATCCAGTTAGAGATAACGACTAACGACGTAATAGTGCATCAGTAAAATCTTTTTGAGGTAAAATAAAAACTATTTAATTTGCTCTAATTGACCTTAATAAACGCGTAAATTAGAAGAATGATACATATTTGAAGTACCTACCCATTTGAAGGTTTTTCTAACCTTCGCTCTGTAGGCTATTCACATACTTTTAAACTTACTTTCATTTTATATATTGTGAAGTTATTTAACTTATACTAAATTGCTTTGAACACTACTAAAATATACTCTTATAAAACGTCATCATGTTAGCCCCTTGATAATCATCTTTAATAAAAAAATTAAGTAAGAAAAGATTGGAAAGAAATTTCATAATAAATATACCTACCTATAGGAACAAATCACACAGATTGAGCTAGCCCCAAAGCACAGGGCGGAATCTCCTAAGGTACGCGCAATATGCGTCCTCGTTCCCCGTCCCCGCACCTCTCCCCCGTTTTCGCCACGATGACTCACGTTGGCCGTCAAGAACCGGGGGAGAGGTGCGGGTGCGGGGAACGGGGACGCATATTGCGCGCACCTAAGGAGATTCCGTTCTGTTTACTCTTACTTTCTCTTACTGTATTCTGTGCCCAAAGTAAGATTTTTTACTACACTCACTAAACATGTAATATGAGATACTACGAGATCAATAATACATTCTGTTATAATACTCATACTATATTTTATGACATAAGATAAACACCCAAGACACAGAACAATTTCAAAAAGTCTATTGTCCAACTTGCCCTGGCTGGAGATCGAACCTAGAACCTGATTGGCGGATTAGGGTTGGATCTCATCTATCAGCACGGAACAGCACAGCTATGCTGTTATCCTTTTCTGTCGCACCGTTGTAAATATTTACATTAGTACTTCAATTAAACATAGGACAGACTTGATTGCATAATATTTATTTATGGTTATGTATTTGTATATTTATTTTTGTATATATTTTAATGTAGGTATATACTTTATGAAGTAATATATATGTATGTAAGTAATTGTGTATATGTAATAATAATAATAGTATGTTTATAGTATGTGTTGTGATTATTATCTTTTAAATTTAGTTTAGTTTAAGTTTTCTTTATATATTCACACCCACATAAAACTCTCCAATCGACCCAAAGGTTTGACTGTTAGAGAATGCTTTTGGCATTAAGTCCGCCTGTTGTACTTTAAACATGTATATGTGTGTACAATAAAGTATAAATAAATAAATATACTTTTGGCGGAGGCAAGTTTTAAAGCTAGACGGATCACCAAATAAATAGGTTCAACGGCAGTTCATATAGTAGATTGTGCTACAAGGCGTAAAGGTAATAGTTTTAACGCGAGGGCGCTACTTTGAATCCAGAGCGAAACGAAGGATGCCACAATAGAATCACGAGCGTAGCGAGCGATTCTACGGTGAAATCCTGAGTGAAGCGAGGGATTCAAGTATATCGCCCGAGATAAAACTATTACCGTACACCGCATAGCACATTCATCTTTTCATCTCCATCTATGAGAAAAAGCAAATATATACCTATAACGGAAGTAGAATACCTACATATACCTAACCAGAGTTTAACAGTCAGTTACTTACTAACCTTTATTTGGTGGCATTTTCACTGAAGAAGTACTATTAAAATATTTTTCTAGGACCACCACATCTTATACATTTGCCAGTCATTAGAATCGTTTCATAACTTTTTCCTTGTGTGTTAATTCTTTATATATTTAAACTAGCGGCCCGCCCCGGCTTCGCACGGGTATGTATTATACATATAAACCTTTATCATGAATCACTTTATCTATTAAAAAAAACCGCATCAAAATCCGTTGCGTAGTTTTAAAGATCTAAGCATACATAGGGACAGACAGTGGGAAGCGACTTTGTTTTATACTATGTAGTGATATGTATATTATACGTAAACTTCATATTTATTTACTATCGGCCTTATCAAGAAATTAGACATTTAAAATAGTTGTAAAAATAACCTAATAGTTCCTTAATAAAATTACTATTTAAATCAAAGACAACAATTGCGCGTTTTTATTAGTTTTTAATAAATTATTATTTTGAAGCAAGAGAACCAAAACATTTTGACCTACAGTCATCCACGTAAAACGTGTTGTATTCCAATTAAAAAAAATTACGACGCCCTTGTCTATATTTTACAATTTTAAAACTAAATTCTTCTTTTTTTTTTAGCCGACTGCCAATATTATTTTTGATTCTACATTCGTGTTCGGTTTTCAAATGCGTTTGAACGCCTAAGGAATTTACTTTTTACTTTTCAGTGTCTAGAGAATTACCAGTGACTTTAGCCCCAAATAATTGGGATAAAATCATCGTTTTTCGAATAGATGAGATGAAAAAATAATTTAAAGGGCTATCTAGTGCCTAACATTGAGAAATATGGAAATTTTCACCATATTTACAGTTAACAATTTGGCCACTTCTGCTTGGTATATTAACAAGCTGGTTCATAGTCACAGTCATTAAAAGAAAACAATCTCATCTTAGTAACACCATAACAAATCGTTTCACAAAGTCATCTCAAATTAACATATACACTTTATGAATATTTATGAGAATGTTACTAGTCGCTACAACTCATTAACAACAGAATTATAATTAACATGTACCTACACTGTTAGAATATTGATGTGTGAGCAAAAGACATATTGGCATTTAATGGCTATCGCCCATAAAGAGTCCCCTTACCCTAGACTTTTTCATACAATAATTAAATTTTTAACAAAAAAAACAACCAACTTAAATTTTTTTTAGGAGTTTCTTTCATATCTCCAAAGTTCTTCATCATATCTTCACCAAATTAAAATGGGACCACCTTGGTAGTAAAGGCTTTTAAATAAAAAAAGAATCATCAAAATCGGTTTACAATTGGCGAAGATATTGCGTAACAAATATAAATAAATAAAAAACATACAGTCGAATTGATAACCTCCTGCTTTTTTGAAGTCGGTTAAAAATAGTCTAGCTTATATTTTGAAATGACAAGTCAGATTTCAGCAGTATTTTGTAATTGCAAAGAAATTGCATATCTAGACATGTAACTAGGTTCAAAATATGAACTTGTAATAAAATACATATAAGGGCTACGAACAATAATAGGGAAGGGATGAAAATTTTGAAAACGCTTGAATATTTTTCTGTGGTTAGGAATAACATTCCTCGTTACCATATAAAAATATTAGATTTTTCTGTCCAGTCAATTAATTATAAAAAATAAAAACATTATTAATCCCAATTTTAAACCCATAGTCAGCTTTACGTCGTCATTTTTTTTGTCCGGACCGTCTGACGTATTAAAAAAATAATGTCATATGACATTTGACTACTTAACTGCCACCGTGGTAAAATAGAGATACTGTCATATGACAGATGGCAGTTAACTATCTGTTAACTGTCATTCAACTGTCATAGTTGTCAAAATAGTGTCAAGTGTCATATGGCATTATTTTTTTTAATACGTCAGACAGTCTGGGCAAGAGAAATGGCGAAGTAAGGCTGACGATGGGTTTAAAATTGGGATAAAAATGATTTTATTTTTTATAATTAATTGACTGGACAGAAAAATCTGATAATTTTTGATAGTAACGAGGAATGTTATTCCTAACCACAGAAAAATATTCAAGCGTTTTCAAAATTTTCATCCCTTCCCTATTCTCTAGAATCGTAAGTAATTCTGAAAAATCATTCCACGCGATTACATATCGCGTGGAATGATTTTTCAGAACGCGAGAGATCCGCAGCGGGCGGGGCTTAAAATATGAACAGCGCGGCGCGACAGTTCGCCGTGAAACTCGAGTCGTGCGGTTGCGTCGCAAGAAGTTTCCTTTGAGAATATTACTGTTTTTGCGATAATCGATTCATTAAAAATGCCGTCATGTGCCGTGAAGTGGTGTAGAAGCCATACAGACATGAAAAGTAAATGGAATCAGAATCGAAGCGGTGAATGTAGGAGCGTTAGGTTTCTAGAGAATAATATTTCGATGTATAAGGGTGTAGAAGTTTTCCATACTTTTGGTCAAATATGTTATGACTAGCTGTGCCCGCGACTTCGTTCGCGTGGTTGTCGGAATGTTATATAGCCTAAAGCCTTCCTCTATAAATGGACTACCCAAAAACAAAATAATTTTTCATAACGGACCATTAGTTACAAATAAAATAAAAAATAAAAATAATATTTTTCGACCCCTCCCTCCCCTTGGTGACCGCTCGTAGTATATACTAAGACCCCCCCTCCCTCCCTCTCAAGTTGTTACGTAGTATTAGAAAATGTGATTTTTAATAATTTTGCACGCAGAAAGTGAAAAAAATTAAAATAATTTGGCTGTTATTTCTCTTTATTAATACGGCGTTTATTGCACAAAACTGAATGCATACTTATACGTCTCGACATACATGCGTCAGCGCTACCAACTGTGAGTTTAGAAAGCACTAAACATTCCGCGCCATATTCAAATATAATTCGAAAAAGCGCAAGATTTTTCTCGGCGAAACTTGACTTAGCGTAGGATTTGAAAGACCTACCTCCCCCCCTTAAATGGGTCAAGTAGTATGGGTACGCTCCCTAATCTCATAACTTCATAGGAGTGAAATGGAAACCATTTATCAGTTATCACTATTTCAACTGAAGTGAATCAAACGGTATCCAATCCAATATGATTACATTGCGTTTTGATTTCCACTTGTATCCCATAGAATAGATACTGAAACTGATTTACCAAGGATTTCCAATGGACTTGTTTTTTTCCAGGGGTTCCATCACTTAAAAAGTTTAAGAAATGCTGTGATAATAATAAAGTGTAAATAAATAAAGCCGTGTGGTTCCCAGCAGAGTAGAATAGGACCACTCCAAGTCTTCCTGTGGATGTCGTAGAAGGCGACTTAGGAAAAACAAGCTAAACGAAGCTTAAAAACATCAATGAGACCTCTCGAACCCATCTGGCCAGCATGGAGAGTGTAGGCCAAATCCTCTGACTACTCTGGCTTATATATGGCTCTGGCAGTACAGAGGGGGTCGTGCTCCTACAGTGGAGACTAAATGACCTGATTATGATATGATGATATGAAATAAAAGAGAGAGAGACAGAGTGGTATCCAAGATGGTTAAAGAAATAGAGGCAGACAAATTACAAGACAAGAAGACAACCTCAGGCTGACTGCTGGTCCTAACTGGAGGAGAGTCACTAGAGACAGAGCCCAATGGAAGTCACTACAGGAGGCCCATACCAAGAGGCA
The DNA here is from genome assembly GCA_963576875.1 of Acrobasis repandana. Taxonomy (NCBI): domain Eukaryota; kingdom Metazoa; phylum Arthropoda; class Insecta; order Lepidoptera; family Pyralidae; genus Acrobasis; species Acrobasis repandana. Next base: position 12,367,406 of record OY756238.1, read on the forward strand.
AACTGAAATTAGAGACATATAAGAAGCCAGACGGGTTGGAGAGGTCTCACTGATGTTTATAAGCTTTGTATAGCTTGTGTTTCCTAAGTCGCCTTCTACAACATCCACGGGAAGACTTGGAGTGGTCCTATTTTACTCTGCCGGGAACCGCACGGCTGTTCTACACGCCCACCTCCCCCCTGAAGGGCTATAATTAATATTGTAAATAAATTTAAAAAAAATTACCAACAGTTGTACATGCCTTCCATGGCATGAGTTTACTAAAAATGATTTATCTATGTTGAACTTGCAAATTTTTTTTTTTTTTTTTTTTTTTTTAAAAAAAAAAAAAAAACAAATTGAAAATAGATTTGGCAATGATAACTGGCCATGATATTAAAAACGTAGATGTCAGGAAATGAATAATTGTTGATTTATCATATGATATGCCGCTGATAACATTATTTTGTTGTATAAGGAAAATTAATAATATCATTATCATGCAGATATTTTTTGCAAATATTTTGAAAATAGTATTTTTACAACTAGGTACCTATAGGATTTTAAGTTCTAGATTTTAGTTTTAGTTTTGTTTAGAATAATTTATAATAATCTAAGTTTGTACACATACTATACCTGAGTTCTATCCAGTTCCAGATCCACAGTAGTCTTATATAATATAGTAGGAAAAGGACAACCAGGTATAGATCGATTTAGACGATCATCTTTAGGGCGAGTATCAGGAAAGGCCTTTTCCGACTATATTATGTGAGTCAACTGTTTTAAATTAATTCATTATAGTTTTAAAATTGTTAGTATTTTTAAGGGGCAGTAAAAATAAAATAAAATAATACCATTACCATTGACCCTTGGCCTGCAGATGGTTTAAATACAAAATAAAGTACATAAATCTCTTTTTTCTCTACCTTATCCTACTTGTATGTAAGCTTGGCATAGAGTGAAGACCCCTAACTTCTTAGTAAACTAAACATGAAATCATTGGAGGTTATAGGTACAACCAAATATGATTACTTGTTGTATCTAGTGTATTAAAAAAAAAAAAAAATTATGATGCAGCGCACTTATACTACAGGTATAACTCGAGTGTTTAAATCTATATTCATTACGCATACATCAAAATATTGCCAATGCCAAGTAGCCTTTATAGAATACCTACGGCTTCACGTATTTATATCGGAGACTTATATGCATAATAGTGAGCCTTACATGGGAAACTACTCTAGAACAATATATGACCGCGTAAAAACTTAATTATAAGTTCTGAAGTCCGAATTTACAGGTAAACATTGGGGGCGTAGTATTGCAAAATTTTATTGAATAATAAAATAAAAGTGAACGTACCTACTAAACGTTCCCCACGTAAAGCACTCACGCTACAATGTTTAACAACATAAATATATCGTATACTTACGTAAGAAACTAAATAATAGCTAGGACACAAACATCACAGAAAATTGATTGCGATATCCCACTGCAAATTTTCCGCATGAATTTCGCACCAAAAAAATACACGAACTCAATTTTTATTGGGCCATATAACGCGGTTTGCGTGTCACAAAATACTTGAACATTTCACTTGAAACGTAAACGGAATTATTTAGAAAGAAACGCGCGAGTACGAAACACCATTTTGAACGATTGAAGAAAATTTGTCAAGGATTTTCCCCTTCCTGTCAGCTTACGTCATTGCGACAACTTTGACATAATAGTGCTGGGGTTACCATTATTAAAATATTTAAACTAGGTCATTGCAAATGCATGCAGCAGGTGATGCAGGTCATAAAACTGGAGCCACGTAAAAATAATACATTACAACTAGGTAACTACCTACGATTCTTGTTATTGTTCGTAACTTCATCCGCGTGAAAAATATTTAATGCGATAATAAGATGGTCCTTCCCAATCGTAAAAACTGTGGAACATGAAAGCAACATTGCAGATAAATAATTAGTAGGCGTTGTACTTTGTCTAACTAAACGAAATTCTAACATTGAATTAGAACAATGTATCGCCAATATCACCCTATAGATACCATATTAAAGCTACAAATAGTTAATGATTACGTACCTACCTATAGAATTTTTTATTCATTTTAAGTTGGTGGTGAATCAAGCTTACGTATCTATGGTCGTGTCGTGTATAGGTAGGTAGGTACAGCATGTAATTACTGAAGTAGTGTCAGTGTAGTGTGTTGCGTGTTCTTTAGTCTAATAAATCAAACACCAGGAGAAGGGTAATGTATGTAGCCTTTACTAGGCATACAGGTTCAGAAGGCGACTCTAGCCTTGTAAATCTTGCAATGGAATACCAATACGAACATCGGTCACAAAATATTGAATATTTTGTTTATATTACAATTATGTTCGTACTAAAAGACACGCAAGATGTCATATTATATCTGATATGATGACATCTTGCGTTCCTTCAAATTAAAATACCGATGTAGGGAAGTAAGTATTTTTTCACTTTTTTTTTCTTATATTTTTGACCCGTGCAAATAAAACCATATTAGCAATTGATAAATTATTTTAATTGACTACGTATAAACCTCTGTCTCGTTCCCATCATTAACACCAGTTATCCTTTTCCATGCTGCAAAATCTTCCTTCAAACCGTTCTCGCCCAAATAATACGGATAATCTAAACCCGTTGCCAAGTAAAATATACCTTGGCTGCTCCGATTTACATTCAAACCTAGCAAATTAGTCTCCAATTTCGTGTTCTTATAGCAATTCGAGTCTCTAGCATGTTGGATGCTATCACACTTGATAGCAATAAAACCTTTAGAGCTATGCAAAGCTGAAACCCAAATTGGGAGTACTCTGAAATGACTACAAGTAGCTGCACAGGGAAAGGTCAATAAATCGGAAGGTTGAAACTCCCCTCCATTGACATAAAAGTCTACATGCCCCATCCTAGTAGCCATGCCATAACCATCAATATTCGTGTGAATAACTTCAACGAAATCAGCGTCAGTGGAATCCAGTCTATCATTTGGAGGTAGATGTCTGAAGCAGGGTCCAGAAGGTTCTAGAGCGGTGATTTTGGATATGTTTTTGCCGGTGAGCTGTTTGTAGTTTTTTCCGATGTAGCCGACGGTTTGGCCGCCTAGGCTAAAACCTAAGAGTTCTAGTCTCGCTGGGTCCAGGCCTAGGCGGGTCAGCTTGGCTAGGACTTCGGCTACGTGTTTTCCTACTGGCCGCATGAGACGCGCTGCCCTGTAATAAAAAGAGCATTTTAGGGCGTCCGCCACGTAAAGCGAGCGCACGCGACGTTCTTAGTCTATCTTTGACATGTGACAGAGACACGGCATCACGCGACAGATTTTGTTCTCATTCGCACGTAAAGTTTGTGACAGAGATAGACTGATCACTTCGCGTGCGGTCGCTTAGGGTTGGGTGGGACACATCTGTCAGCACGGAATAGCATTTTCCTATGCTGCTATCCTTTTCTGTCACTTAGAACCGTCATTTGCTAGAGAGAGAGAGAGCGACGGATTGGGCAGCATCGCCGATTCCATCGTTCTCTTTCGCAAATGCAAAACAGCTATGGGTCACGGGAGCTACCGGTCATTGGAGCGACGGGTTACAAAAGCGACAGATCACTGGAGCGACAAGTCTTTGGAGCAACGTATGACAAGGTAGTTTGTAAGAAGAGCCTATGGACTTACAAATAATAGTGAACTGTAGCAAATCTCTGGTTATCCACTAGGATGACGTTGTACCCTTTCGCCTCGTACTCATTAGAGAACATGGACGAGATCGGGAAATTGGTGCTGTCCAGATAGCCCAGGGCAATCAGCAGTGTTTTCCTGAAATTATAAAAGGTAACGCTGTAATGTTGCACGTAGGTACCTAGTACTTTAAATGGCAAGCGTATTGTGGGTCACACGAAAAAATCGAAGTGGATGGAATGGAATGCATTTAAAGAGGCATTATCTCAACAGGGACATAGGTGCAGAAGACTGCCAATGTTCAATCCATAATACTGAACTAATTTTGATAAAACAAAGTAATTAAAAATCGATAAAAAAAAATTGTCCTCTAATATAAAATCCGTTTGGCTGGACGCTGATTGTATGGGAAGGCAACGTTTTTTTTCGTATTCAGTTAATTGTTTTTACAGAAATTGTTCAGTATCATGCACTGAACTTAATCCAAAAGTTTAGCTGGCTAAAAAGTCACCCTGTATGTACCTAGAGCTCCTAACCACCTAACCTAACCAGGTGGGACCCTACATTGGCGCCCAACGTGGGCTCAAGTAGGAACGACATCCAAGAGTAGAGATGGTGTTCTACTTAGTCGCCTCTTACAGAATCCACACAAAGAGATGGAGTGGTTAGGATTTAAAATCCCTCCTCCTCCTAACCAAGGTAACCGGAAACCAAATCATCATCATTAACAGCTTTGAGGTCCCCAATGTTGGGCATAAGTCTCCTTGTGTCTGCGCCATCTTGCACTGATGAGAAATTACATTAATCACACACACACCCATCATCCAGATACCAACCTTTTAAAATCAATCCTTGAGTCTTGGGCTATCTTCTGCGCGCTCCAGTACGTGTACCTTCGTCTATTGCGGTTTTTCCCCTGAACTACGAACTGGAGGTACTTGAGCTGGCTGGCGGGGATGCGTGCTGGCTTTGTGGAGCCTGGACCTGGAATGATAGATATCCCTTGATATCCTTTGAATACAATTTGTCATCGCTCTTTTGCTCTTTCACGGGTGTCGTGAGCGAGAACGAGCGAGGGAACGCTTCAGCACCGGCCATGCTGAAGCATTCCGTCGCTCTCTCTCGCTCTAGTAAATAACTGTTTTGAGCGACAGAAAAGGATAGCAGCATAGAAAAGTGCTCTTCCGTGCTGACATATGTGCCCCAAGCCTAACAGAGGTATCTATTTTTTATTTTATTTATTATGTACAACAACAGGTTCCTAGGCTGTAAGTACAAATAAACTGTTCCTTCTTGGGTTGTGAAGGGGGACGCGAGTTTACAGCTTGAGTTCGAAGAGAATTACTGGTATTAATTCACTTTAAATTAGATTGATGCAATCTTAGTGAGTGTAAGATATTTAAGGACACGATTCTCAGAGCATTAGCCTCTCGTCGTGACTGAAGATTGGATTGTCCAAGTCCTTTGTTTTAGAGAACAATGGATATCTACGTAAGGTATAAAATACTATACCTTTACCCTAGCGCTTATGTATATGTAAGTATATCTTCCTAGGAAATTTGAAGAGTAAAGAATGAATCAGTAGTCTGCTTCAGTAAGCAGAAAATGATGCATGAGGATGAGGCAACTCAAAGAAATCATCATCATCATCTTTCTCGCCTTCTCCCTATTTGGGGAGAAAGCGAGTCTACTCCATTGTTTACTTTTATTTACCATATCTGTACTAACCGTCCTCTCCTTCTTATTATGTAAAGAAAGTACTTTGTGAGAAGGCTTATTATAGGACCGATGACTATCTTAAAGACAAAAAGGTCTGGCTTGAGCTTGGCGCGGGTCCCTCTTAAAGTTTTGTATACTTAGACATGTCATAATTTGGGTACATTGGTACATACTAAATTTACAAATTGACATTATTTTAAATTTCGTAATTCTTATAATTCAATTTAATTATGACATAACAAACAATGTTATCTCAGTCCATCCATATAACTTATTTTAAGTTTGTTAGTTGACGTCTTTGGAGAAAACGTGCAGTGCAGTTTGTTGCCGCTGCTTCTGCACTTGCGCCTAGGAAGCGGCGTAAACTTAGCTGTAAGTAACGATTTGACGTCAACATTTGTGCAAAACCAAACAAAGTGACTATTATTAAGAGATATTATAAATATCCTATGATAATAAAGATATTTTGAATTGAATTGAATCCCGCTTCACACATTTCCCCCACGTCTTTCTAGGTCGTCCTCTACTCTATAGCCTTCAAGGTAACCATTTTATTAGCCAGATGTTCGGCATCCCGCCTCTTGATATGGCCGTATCATGTTAAACGGTGACTTAATTTATCTACTTGCTACGTTTTATATATTCATCCCTGATCTTATCCATCTTCGTCACGACATATCCACCAAGACTCCTTTTCGCCACCGCCGAATACTTATTTGCGTTTTCTTGTTTTTTTTTATTCATACATACTTGACCAAACAATGAGACAGATAATCTTGATGAGAAAACAAAGTAGGTAAAAAGCTATATATATATATATAGGGTGTGGAGAGGGGTACCCCTATCTTCCACCCCCCCCCCCCCCCATCGCAAACATTAGAATATATTATCACGTCACGTCTTTATAAATAATCCGTCACAATATACCTAAATAAACGATCATTTAATGGGCAGATTTTACGTTGCCAGGGGGGGTCATGACTCCCATGATGGAACCCTGGATCCGTGCTGTTCTGACCTACAATCTTGAAATCCCGAGTGCATCGCGCGATCCTTGCAACGCAATCCACATATTAAACAATACATATCTACAATCTAGTGTACGTACTCGTAAAGTGACATGTCACACGCTCTGTGGAATTAAATAAGTTATACAGATGTTTCTTGACGACAAATGTTGGGGTAATTCCGATGACCTTTTTTTATTTTTCTTTTTTTTTTAATGTTTGACGCTATTGCGTATTTAGCCAGGAACAAGTTCATAAAACGTGGGAAATTCTTTTTTCCTGACAAGTTGCAATCAAAGGTTGGTGCAGGCCAAATTTTATTTAGCTTCCCCTGTCCCGCTTGTGTTCTTGCAAAATCTTGCAAACTAAGCAGCTTCCTGCTTGCCTGCCAGCAATATTTCCGTTCATTTTCCAGCAACATTGGCAGTTTGTACCTATCTAGGAATTACTTTTTATACAATTTGTCTTATACAACGTGTTAATGAACTATCGCAAAACCTCTCAGATTGTACCTCAGCCCATGAAACTGAACGGGGCAGACAGAGCATTGTCTTGCGGCTCTAAGCAGACAGAGCCCAGCGCCGCAAGACTCAAAAGCCACTTTTAGCGTCATAGTTGGTGATAAGGTGAAAAAGGAATAAAATAGGGATCGGTTGCTAGCCGCATCGCCTATTAACATGATTCACATACTCGCCCATTACCTCGATCGGCTTTTACGATCTGCATAGACGAACGAACTGCCTCCGCGGTCCAGTGGTCAAGGCATTTGCCTTGTGATCCGGAGGTCATGGGTAAAATCCTACTGGGAAGCATACTTTGTAAAAAGTTATTTTCAGTCTGTTTAGGATATTGCAGGCTTGAATCACCTGATTATCCGAAAAGAAAGATGATTCCGTGCTTCGGAAGGCACGTAAAGCTGTTGGTCCCAAACGCCATCTAGCGTTTGTACTTATCCTAGGATCGGTTCTGGTCTACCCTTTGGGTTGCGGAGGTCAGACGGCAGTCGCTCTGTGTAAAAACCAGTAAGCTTGTCAAATCACCTAGGTTAGGTAGCGAACCCCGGGCTCTGAAGCGTAACCGCTGACGATGCAACCGGGAATACGCTTGGATGATTATGATGAAGGTGGAAAAAGGAATCAAATAGTGATGGGTTGCTAGCCGCATCGCCTATTAACATGATTCACATATTCGCCCATTACCTCGATCGGCTTTTACGATCTGCATAGACAGCGAGGCAGCTGGTACACGTATTTTCTTTTCTTTTAAATAACAACAACATAGAAGAAATTAACTTACTAAAACTTATTACCTACCGTCGTATTCATAAAAAACAGTGGCACTCCAGGAATGCCGACAGAAGAGAAAACTTGATCAAGGTGGTGTCGGTTACGGTAACAGTGTCGCGAGTTCATTGGTTTTTTCCCCATCTCAAAAAATGCACAACGCGCCTATAAAAGTTTTCAGTTCAAAAATTGTCCTCTCCAACCACAGTGAGGAATCAATCAACCAATTTATGGAGTGAATTAGTGATGAATTTTACTGAATTTGCCAGAGAAAACAGAGCTACATAAATCCGTAACATTGTACTGAACCTATCTGAAACCTTTATCCGATTAAAATAAAAGAAAAACCGGCCAAGTGCGAGTCGGACTCGCGCACCGAGTATTCCGTACAAACCTGTAGGTATATAAGTAAGTTTAAATTTATTAAAAATATTTTTATTACATCATGTAACTAAAAATTTATGCTTTTCGCAATTTTTTCCTCATCTGTGCTATAAGACGTTGAATCGTACCAAATTTCAGGATTTTGAGTTCACGGGAAGTACCCTGTAGGTTTGCGAGTGTCGAAAATTTGCGGCTTGATGGCGTTGGCTTAATAGTTTGATTTTTTCACAGCTCCAGGGGACAGTAGACTTGAGTATTTCATATGAATTTCAGCATGATACCTCCACGCGTTCCTGAGAAAAAGGGTGTGGCGACCTCTACGCCACTACGAAGGAACTAACACTACAAAGAAGCGATAACATTAGTTCACAAGAAGACTACGAGATGGCACCAGCAGTATCCTACATCTCGATCTTGAAGTTTCGGTTGCAGTTCAGTCATTACCTCGCTCCCGCTACAAGGGTCTTGACAGACAGACGGACAACAAAGTGATCCTATAAGGGTTCCGTTTTTTCCTTTTGAGGTACGGAACCCTAATTACAATAAAAAACTTAAAAAAAAACTGTTTTACTGAGTGCTGCATAATTATCTAGTCGCTAATTTGTTAGGTATATCGAAATTCGTCACACTAGACACTACAATATACAATTTCCTAGCACCATTTCACAAGCGTAGGAAGTCGACGAGATTATACCACTATAATAAGACCTGGATATTAAGTAATATGTGGTCGTGTGTAATGTAAATAATACAGCAAGTAGGCATATGTAATGATAGAACAGAAAATAATGGACAACTCGAAGAAGTCCAATAGGGTTGCCATCTCTAAAATAAACGGGCAAGTGCGAGTCGGACTCGTACATGAAGGGTTCCGTACCACCGTAAAATGTTTTAAAACGCTAAAAAACACGTTTTTTGTATGACGACCCCCTTTAATTTTTAACTTTATTTTATTTTTAGTATTTGTTGTTATTGTGGTCATAGTAATACATAATTGGTGAAAATTTCAAGTATCTAGTTAATGCCATTATGAAGATCAAGTTAAAAACGCTGAAAAAAACACGTTTCTTGTATGACGACCCCCTTTAATATTTAACTATTTTTTATTTTTAGTATTTATTGTTATATCCGTCACAGTAATACATAATCGGTGAAAATTTCAAGTGTCTAACTATTACGGTTCAAGAGATAGAGCCCTGTGACTGACGGACAGCCAGACAGACGGACAGACAGACAGACTCACGGACAGACGGACAGACAGCGGAGTCTCAGTAATAGGGTCCCGTTTATACCCTTTGGGTACGGAACCCTAAAAACAGTGGTACTCTGGGCAAAGAAATTGTATACAAATCTAGAATGCTTATGAAGTGACAAAGCCGTTCCCAAAAATTATACCTAAAGTTATCGCTCTCCCATTCTACTTTATTGCACTGACAGTTTGCGGGAAAGGGACGCCTACAACTTTAGGTACATTTTTTGGGAACGTGAGGTATTTGAACATAAGCATTATGAAAATATGAGCTTTATGTGCGTGGCATTAAGTTTAATTTTCAATGTTGTTTTTTTGAGATTATTACTCGTAGATTCTAGATTGTATTATAAATTCTTTGACTCCAGGTGTGCCGAAGTGAAATCTTGAACAAGGTCACAGGCCGGAATCTCCTAAGGTACGCGCAACATGCGTCCCCACTCCCTGTCCCCGCACCTCTCCCCCGTTTTCGCCTCGATGACTCACGTTGGCCGTCAAGAACCGGGGGAGAGGTGCGGGTGCGGGGAACGGGGACGCATACTGCGCGTACCTTAGGAGATTCCGTTCTGTTTACTCTTACTGTATTCTGTGACAAGGTGGTGTCGGTAACGGTAACAGTGTCGCGAGTTTAAAGTTTTTTTCCCATCTCAAAAAATGCCCAAATCATCTAAAGAATTTTTCACTTCAATTATAAAAGCCAGACTCGGCGTTGAATAAGGCCTTTACAGCCTATCTTTAGTTTTGTTGTTTATTTATTCCTAACCCTCTATTGGTTTTCATAGTTCCGCAGTTCACGGTTGTAAAACTTTTCGCAGAAATACATTCCCTAAGAGGGTTGACGTAAGGCAGGCAGCCGGTCTTAAATTACAGTAAAACTTTTCGCAGAAATACATTCCCTAAGAGGGTTGACGTAAGGCAGGCAGCCGGTCTTAAATTACAGCCGAATCATTTTAACTGTTTCGGCAATTTCTTCTCCACTTCGCAAGGTCTTTGGCATCCTTGGGTGACCATTGACGTGCATGTCATATTTGGGGAAAAAAAAGCGGGAAAGCGCACCCCGGGCTCCGAAGCAGCACAGCTGAGGATGCAACCGAGAACGAGCTACGATGAAGAAGAAGAGAGGAGAATACTGTGAGTTTTTTTGAAAAAATTCTATTGAACTACTTTAAAAACCATATAATTATTTTCTACAATCATCTTTTTATATGAAAACTAGCAGTCCACCCCGGCTTCGCCCGTGGTACACACATAGACTATGTCTCTCGGGGATAGTGTAGCTTTCCAACGGTGAAAGAATTTTTTAAATCGGCCCAGTACTTTTTGAGCCTATTCATTACAAACATACAAACATACAAAAATAGGTACAAATCTTTCCTCTTTATAATATTAGTATAGATATAGATAGTATAGATATAGACAAATCTTTCCTCTTTATAATATTAGTATAGATTATCATCATCATCCAAGCGTATTCCCGGTTGCATCTTCAGCGGTTACGCTTCAGAGCCGCTACCTAACCTAGGTGATACGACGAGGTTACTGGTTTTTATTTTACACAGAGCGACTGCCGTCTGACCTCCGCAACCCAAAGGGTAGACCAGAACATATCCTAGGATAGGTACAAACGCTAGGTGACGTTCGGGACCAACAGCTTTACGTGCCTTTCAAAGCACGGAATCATCTTTCTTTTGGCATAATCAGGTGATTCAAGCCTGCAATATCCTAACCAGAAACAACTTTTTCACAAAGTATGCTTCCCAGAGGAATATGAACCCACGACCTCCGGATCACAAGGCAAACGCCTTGACCACTGAACCACGGAGGAAGTTTCATATGAAAATTATACTTAACAAAAGTATCTATATACTAGTAAAATTTGCTACAAAAATAATTATGCAAGACTTATTAGATAAATAAAATATAGAAAATAAAAATTACCAGAAATTGCCAGACAGAAAATTCAAAGCTTATGTAAAGAAAGTACTTTGTGAGAAGGCTTATTATATGACCGATGACTATCTTAAAGACAAAAAGGTCTGGCTTGAGCTTGGCGCGGGTCCCTCTTAAAGGTTTGTATACTTAGACATGTCATAATTTAGGTACATTGGTACATACTAAATTTACAAATTGACATTATTTTAAATTTCGTAATTCTTATAATTCAATTTAATTATGACATAATAAACAATGTAATCTCTGTCCATCTATATAACTAATTTTAAGTTTTTAGTTTGTTAGTTGACGTCTTTGGAGAAAACTTGCAGTGCAGTTTGTTGCCGCTTCTTCTGCACTTGCGCCTAGGAAGCGGCGTAAACTTAGAGTTAAGTAACGATTTGACGTCGACATTTGTGCAAAACAAAACAAAGTGACTATTATTAAGAGATATTATAATATGATAATAAAGATATTTTTGACTAGTAATTTAGATTTTACATTTTTTGGTACAATTTTTATGTAAAAAGGTGATTGTAGAAAAGAATTATAATGTTTTTAAAGTAAATTTAGCTAAATTTAGAGGTATGTTTGTAAGTTTTTTCCATCGAACCAGAAATGCTCCATCGTGTGGATATTTTGTTTGTGGAAAATCTATGTAAAATTTTTAAAAATAAACTGTAGTAGTATACAGTAATTTTTCAAAAATACTCACAGTATTGTGAGCTGTGAACTCACAGCGCCTTAACAAATATCACTACAGCCGTCCGCTTAACAAATATCACTGTTCACTTTATAACTATTTCACATATTGTTCATGGGTATGAGCTCTCCCTCATCTCAGCGTGTTCCCAGTTGCATCCACAGCTGTACCTAATGCTATGAAGCCCGGGGTCCGCTTAGTTCATGAGCATGAGCATTTACGTGTATAACACCAAACTACACCAATTTCACATTAAGAAGTCGACAAAAATAATATGCAAAATAAATTAAAGTAATCCAAAACGAATTCCTTGACTTCCCGCCAAAAACTCAGTCAGTTGATGTATTTAATACTTTCTATAAAGATTTTTTGAAGTGCGAGTAAGTACCTGAATTAATAAATGGAAATTCTTTACTTATAATGTACTTATATCTAATTATAGTTGTTCTGCGTATTTGCTCAAAATTATATGTTGAATTAGCGGTCGTTAAACAAAGGTTTATTGCCTACTTTATAACAGTATATTGAGGTATATATAATTAGGTATATATTTGACATTGAATGTGACATATTAACACCTGAAACATACATGACTGCCACAAAAAGGAGTATAATGTTTTTTTCAGTGAGATTTACTAACATACAATTTTCCGGGGTCCAGTGTTGCCCCCATTTAAAATAAAATAGTTTGAAGGGTTATTTAGGGCTTGGTAGAAACAAAATTTTAAATAATGTCTCCGTTTTCTTTAAAATGATTTATTTTAAATGGGGGCAGCACTGGACATCGGAAAATTCAGGAACGGCCTTAAGTGGTACCCCATAACTGCTGGAAGGTCTCCCCATTTTTATCCCGTTTTCTTTTCTTAGTGCTATCGTATATTTGCGGAACTCTCCATTCGTGTTCTGGATCTGAAGTCTGGGCTGGTCTGGGATCTTAAGAGATTTCTCATACCTCTACCCTAAAAAACAATTGTAAAGCACATACATACTGACATCATTCCTTTGGGATATCCTTCATTGGCTCTATGGTCCAAACTTCCGGTAAAACTCATTACAGAAACAGTCAATATTATCACAACCACGCATTTCGTCATCTTTGTAAAAACTATTTTCAATTTTCTACTTAAAAAGTCACAGGATTTTGTACCTCTTCTTGCGTTTTCCACTTTTCACTTCATCTTTGGCTGTGTACAATATTTCCATCGGCATGAAACACACGGGTAAATATTCAACAAATAAAAGAAGTAGGTACAATTTTTTTTCAAAATTCAAATATCAAGCGCGCGTAAAAACTTTTCTTTTCTTTTCTGAAATCCCAGAGACTACTGTCTCTATCAGAATGCGCGTAGGTACTTTTTTGAATATTACAGTTTTTATTTTTAAATTTGTAAGCACTAGAATATCACACAGTTTATTTTTTTATTTTTTAGGCACTGGGTTGACAGTGAGACGGCTAAATACAGACTGTTGCCTGACGAGGTTACGTAGGTACGATGCGGCTGCCTCTTGCAAAACTAAATAATCTGCACCTATTATTTTAAGGACAGAGTTGGTGTTTATGTGTTTAAGAATTTATTACCACCGTTTATAATCTTAATGACGGATGTAAAGTCAATATTTTCAACTGAGGCGTTTAAAACAATTAAGTAAGGATTTGTTGTGACTAGTGATGTGCCGTCCCTGGCAATATTGGGAATATTCCCGTAAATTTAATGGGAAAATTTTTGGAAGCACGATTTTAGCATAAATTTATTTCTTAACTAGCTTTTGTCTGCGGCTTCGCTCGCGTATCCCACGGGAACATTATATTTTTGCGGGATGAAAGGTACCCTATGTCCTTCTCAGTAGTCCTAACTATGTGTATGCGAATTTTCAAGAAGATTGGTTCAGTAGATAAAGCGTGAAGAGGTAACAAACAAACAAAAAAACAAACAAATATACAAACTCACTTTCGCATTTATAATATTAGTTAGGATTAGGATAGTTTGGAAGTATAGTAAGAATTAGGATTCGGATACAATATACCTAAGATAAAAACCTAGTTACTTGGTTCAAATTCTTTATGTACTGCGTTGCCAATGTCTTTTGACATTAACCCAAAATATAGTAATAACATTTTGTAAGTAAGTATAATCTCATCAGTTTGTGCACAACCTTTAACATTTTATTATTAAACTATCTAATAATAAACAAGACATCCCATCAATATAAAATGGTTATATTATAATATTCTGCAAAATACGCAGACGCTTATTACTGTATTACCATAATCGAAAACAGGGCTTGCTAACGATACCAAATTCACACTAAAATTAACGTTATTTTCGTGGTAACGTTATAAAGGGTATCGATAATACAGTTTATAACGTTATCAATTAACGATATAAATAGCGATACTTTTATTCAATACTTGTAAAATCTATACTAATATTATAATTTAAACGCGCTAATCTCAGGAACTAATGGTCCGATTTGAAAAATTCTTTTTGACGTGACAACGTCTTAAATTAGGTTGCGGCTGGGAGTCACTTATGAAAAAGTGTAACGCTCGGTAACGTTACGATGAGTCACCGAACGAGAGAGAGGCCCGCCGAATGCCTTGCGTCTCTCTCCCACTCAACTATGATCGGTCTGCCGCGCGCGTTGTCACGTAAAATCTTCGCCCGTAAAACCGACTTTACAGGCAACCATTTTTTTTGTTGGGTAGTCCATTTATAGAGGAAGGCTTTAGGCTATATAACATTACGTTCCAACAACCACGCGAACGAAGTCGCGGGCACAGCTAGTATTACATAAATAGCTCTAGTAGCCTACTAGACAAACTCTCATCAATTTATTCTGTCAAATATCCAAAAGAAATACAGTGTTAACAATACCTTTTACCGTTAATATTGTAACGTTATCTGATTAACGGTAAATAGTGGGGAAAATACCGTTACCCAGCATAACGTTCTTTGCTGGTAACGTTAACGCCGTTTGCCTGAATTAACGTTACCAGATTTTTAAAGGTATTCCAAGCCCTGATCGAAAATGTGAAAACATTTCATTGAACATTTTAAAACATGTCCGTCCAACATTTATCAAGATAAGTCAAACGAAGCAACTGATCAAGATCAACGTAATTTGATTATAAAAATTAAGGCACAGGGCAGAGACTTAAGGGCTGAGTCCCTACTTACCCCAGGGTCTTGCAACTTTTTAAATAAAATTAAAATGACCTGAATTTCACCCATGAGTTCATCATTATTATCACGTCTTTTTTAGTCTCCACTGCAGGAGCACGACCCTCTCTGTACTACCAGAGCCATACTTGGCCAGAGCAGCCAGAGGATTTGGCCTACACTCTCCACGCTAGCCAGACGGGTTGGAAAGGTATCGTTGATTTATTTTTATGTTATAGGACGGCAAACGAGCAAGCGGGTCACCTGATGGTGAGTGATCACCGCTGCCCATGGACAATTGCAACACCAGGGGTGTAACAAGAGCGTTACCGGCCTTTCAGGGCCCTCCCCAGAGGGGGGAGGGGGGGGGGGGGAGACGGGGCTCCGGCTCTCTCACTCACCGAGCGAAGCATAGTAGCGGTGAAGCTACTACTCTGAGAGTGTGGTACTTCCCCGGACGAGCCGGCCTATTCATGCTACTAGCAAAACAGAGTTTTGAGTGGCTCTACCACAACAAAAATGTTGATATTTGTTAAAACTTTATTGTACACAAAGAACAAATACAAATAACACGTAACATCAAGACATCAATAGGTACAAAGGCAGACTTATCCCAGATAGGGATCTCTTCCAGTCAACCTTGAATTTAAAGGAACATTTACAACACAGGATAGAGACTGGGTACAATACACAAAAGAAAACTAAATAATTGCACCACCCAAATTATATGTCTACTTGGTCCAATGGTTGACTGGCAGAGAACGCCATAAGGCGTTAAGGCCGCCATTTGTACACTTTTTTTATATGCAATAAAGTTTAAATAAATAAATAAAAATAAATAATTAAATTTTTTACAAAAAAACAATCGACTTAAATTTTTTTTAGGACTTTCTTCCATATCTCCAAAGTTCTCTATCATATCTTCACCAAATTAAAATGAAACCAACTTGGTAGTAAAAGCTTTCAAATAAAAAAAAAATTATCAAAATCGGTTCACAATTGGTGAAGATATCGCGTAACAAACATACATAAAAAACATAAAAAAAACATACAGTCGAATTGATAACCTCCTCCTTTTTTAAGTCGGTTAAAAATTACAATCAATTTAACTTAACTACTGCTACATAACTTAAGACTATTTAATTCTATTTATAAGCTTTGGTTAGCTTGTGTTTCCTAAGTTGTCTTCTACGACAACAACAGGAAGACTTGGAGTGGTCCTATTCTATTCTGCCGGAAACCACACGGCTAGAGTAAGGTTCCTGATAAACATGTGCGCACGAGTTGCAAGAAATCTTGTCTTTACATTCGTCATTCATCATCACGGAAACGGAAGAATCAACATGACAACCAGAAGCGCAAACAAAACTTGCCATTATTTGTGGTATTTCCGTTATGATTACATATTTGCTTACAACTTAATTGAGATAGATAAAAAATATTTTTCAACACCCTTGCTCGTAAAATCGATCTAATTTCACCGGTTTTAGATATATAAAGCAACCCATAAAACACGCGTGTGTTAGAAACGAAAATAGTCTATAACTCATGATTTGCTATTGCGAAAGAAAGGGACACAATTAATGGTAAATCCAGTATGAATGAGAGAGTAAGAAAGTTTGACAGTTGTGTGTGAGTGAGATATTTAGATAACATAAGGTGAAGGTTAGACAAAGAAAAAGATTAAATCAGACATCGAACGTCATCGTTGTTTCAATATTTTATCTTAAATAGTTTTTTTTTTCATCTTTTGAATTCGCATGCTGCGCGGCGCCGCCGTCCAGGAGGCCGCGCGCCGCCGTGCTGATTTTAAAAAGTAAAACGACGGGAAAGCTACAGCGTGCATCACAGCTTTATGGTTGAGTTTATTTAAAATCAAAAATATATAGTATATATATATATATAAAAATATCAGTTTATTAGGTATTTTTCCTCGCAAGTATGTTGAAAAACGTCGTACGATATACGTGCGTATATTGGTTAAACACACTCAGCTCTTTACGCCCTCGCCTTCGGCTCGGGCTGAAATTCCGCTTCGCGTGTTATAAAAACCATAACGCACTTATATCGTAATGTACTATAAAAATACTAAAATTTGAAGCGTACCTACCTATAGTAACCTATTTCTATACAGTATATACTATACAACCTATTTCTATGATTTTGACCCTCGGAGCTATATTCAAGGAAAGTACTCTATGCGCTTAATAAAATATACATGTTCTCTTAAAATTATCTTGTTTCATAATAAAAACCAAAGATAAATGCCCTCAAAGTTGTACGGCGAATTCCCAATCGCAGTGATACCGACCGCCATATGATCGCTCGCCCCGCGCGCCGCCGGTGCCTAAAGCCGTCATACGGAGGAATCGAGCGACGGCGAGGTCATTGACACTTATAATAATACGTTAGCCATGAATTGCAAATGTGGGGATTTTTCCTAATTAAAAATAGTAAAAAAAAAGTATTCTTTTTCTTGCTATTTTGTGTTATATTAGTGATTCTGATTCCAAGATTTCAATATAGCTCAGTGTTTCAAAATCAACCTGTATAATATCAATCACACATTGCTTATAAGAACACACCACATCACCACACCACATAACCACACATTAATATAAAATTGGTTTTATGCATAAAGTATAGATTTACAGAGGATCTAACTCTACTGAAACTATTTTAAGGATGAATTCAGTTCATGATACTGAACAACTTTCTCCAAGGAATATATCATTATCACTAAATAGACGTTTTGTCTGAATAAATAATTTTATTTTTATTATCATTAGACATCAGTGAGACCTCTCCAACACGTCAGGCCAGCGTGGAGAGTGTAGGCTCAGTGAGACCTCTCCAACCCGTCTGGTAAGCGTGGAGAGTGTAGGCTCAGTGAGACCTCTCCAACCCGTCTGGTAAGCGTGGAGAGTGTAGGCTGAGTGAGACCTCTCCAACCCGTCTGGCCAGCGTGGAGAGTGTAGGCTCAGTGAAACCTCTCCAACCCGTCTGGTAAGCGTGGAGAGTGTAGGCTCAGTGAGACCTCTCCAACCCGTCTGACAAGCGTGGAGAGTGTAGGCCGAATCCTCTGGCTGCTCTAGCCAAGTCTGACTCTGGCAATACAGAAAGTGTCGTGCTCCTGAAGTGAAGACTAAAAAAGACCTGATGATGGCGATGGTTATTTTACGGCACTGGATACGAGTCCTTTAGAGCTAATCCAGGGTCGGTCGGACTCGGCTTAAATGGCCTTGGCGGCAAGGTTCTGTTTGCGGTATGTACAGCAGGGTGCGCACTCTAGGAACCGGGTGCCAAGGCTCTTAATTTGAGCAAAGAAGCGTTAATATTATATTTTTGTATACAAAACGTACCATACATTGACTTATACAGGCCCAAGGAAATATACGGAAACTATTTTAAGGGTGAATTCAGTCTATGATACTAAACAACTTTCCTCAAGGAATATATATCGAAATATGAAAAATGTAAGTTGATCAGCTGACCAGAGTTTGTATGGAAGGCCAAAAATTATTTATCATATTTGGATATGTGTTCCTTGGGGAAAATTGTTCAGTATCATGTTCTGAACTCACCCTTAAAACAGTTTTAGTATATTTTGTTAGACATTATAATATAATAGTTTGAAATCATTGGTACCACAATTTTTAGGGCTCCGTACACGAAGGGTGCAAACGGGACCCTATTACTGAGACTCCGCTGTCTGTCCGTCTGTCACAGGGCTCTATCTCTTGAACCGTAATAGCTAGACATCTGAAATTTTCACCGATTATGTATTACTATGACCACTATAACAACAAATACCTACTAAAAATAAGATAAAGTTAATAATTAAAGGGGGTCGTCATACAAGAAACGTGTTTCTTCAGCGTTTTAAAACATTGAACGGAGGTACGGAACCCTTCATGTACGAGTCCGAGTCGTACTTGCCCGTTTATTTTATTTAAAAAACTTTATTGTTCATGAAACACACAGCAATTACACATAGTTTCAAACACAATGGTACATGATTATTAATATTTTTCAAAACAAAACACCGACTTCAATGTCAGAATAAACGGGCAAGTGCGAGTCGGACTCGTACATGAAAGGTTCCGTACCACCGTACAATGTTTTAAAACGCTGAAGAAACACGTTTCTTGTATGATGACCCCCTTTAATTATTAAATTTATCTTATTTTTAGTATTTGTTGTTATAGTGGTCATAGTAATACATAATCGGTGAAAATTTCAAGTATCTAGTTAATGCCATTATAAAGATCTAGTTAAAAACGCTAAAAACACGTTTTTTAGGGTTCCGTACAAAAAATGAAAAAACGGAACCCTATAGGATCACTCGTGCGTCTGTCTGTCCGTCCGTCTGTCACAGCCAATTTGCTCCGAATCTACTGGACCGAATCAGGTGAAATTTGGTAGGATGGTGTATTCCTATGACCCAAATACACATGTACAAAGTAAATAAATATTTTTTTTAAATAAGGGTCATTTTTGGGGACTGGGACTAATTTCTAGGACAAACTAGGAAATTGAAAAAAAAACGTTTTGCAAACCTTACTGTGTCATATATCAAATGCTCATTATGAGGATCTTAAATATATTAATAAAATAGATTTTATTCATGAAAGAAGACGAATATTGACCATTCCCGCCCCTGATCTCCGAAACTACTGAGCCTAAAATTTTGAAAAAAATACAAAATATAGTTCATTGATTGTAGATTACAGGAAAACACAAAAACTATAATAATTCAATCTATTGAACGGAACCCTCTCCACGCGAGGTTCACTCGCACTTAGCCGGTTTTTATGGTATGACGACCCTCTTTAATTTTTAACTTTTTTTATTTGTTGTTATAGCGGCCACAGTAATACATGATCGGTGAAAATTTCAAGTGTCTAGCTATTAAGGCTCAAGATAGAGCCCTGTGATAGACGGACAGACAGTGGAGTCTCAGTAATATATATGCAAACGGGACCCCCGTTTGCACCCTTTGGGTACGGAACCCTAAAAACTAAATATTCAAAGAAAATTTGTAACTTTTGTAACTGGTTACAAAATACAGTTACATACGGCCGTAGGGAACATCTGACTACGTGGTTCAGTGGTCAAGGCGTTTGCCTTGTGATCCGGAGGTCGTGGGTTCATATCCCACTAGAAAGCATACCTACTGTGTGAAAATTTGTTTCTAGTCCGGTTAGGATATTGCAGGTCAAGCCCGTTAATCTGAAAAAAAAGATGATTCCGTGCTTTGGAAGGCATGTAAAGCTGTGGGTCCCGAACGCCATATAGCGTAAACCTATCCTAGGATTGGTTTTGGTCTACCCTTTGTGTTGCGGAGGTCAGTCGGCAGTTGCTCTGTGTAAAAACCAGTAACCTCGTCAAATCACCTAGGTAAGGTAGGTTATATAGTTAACAAAAATCTGATCTGATGATGGAGCCGGAAGGAAGGAGGCTAAAGGAACACTTTTTTTAATGTTATAGGGCGGCAAACGAACAAGCGGGTCACCTGATGGTAAGTGATCACCGCTGCCCATGGACAACTGCAACACCAGGGGTGTAACTTTTAGGAAGATATAGACTCGTTTTTGAAGGTTTCAATGTCGTATCGGTTCGGGAACACCGCTGCAGGATGTTGATTCCACAGTTCGGTCGTACGTGGCAGAAAGTTCCTTTTAATAAACGGGAAGTGCGAGTCGGACTCGTACATGAAGGGTTCCGTACCACCGTACAATGTTTTAAAACGCTAAAAAAACAAATTTTTTGTTTATACCCCCTTTAATTTTTAACTTTTTTTTATTATTAGTATCTGTTGCAATAGCGGCCACAGTAATACATAATCGGTGAAAATTTCAAGTGTCTAGCTATAACGGTTCCAGAGATAGAGCCCTGTGACAGTCGGACAGACGGTCAGACAGACAGACACGGACAGACAGCGGAGGCTCAGTAATAGGGTCCCGTTTGCACCCTTTGGGTACGGAACCCTAATAAAAAGTACGGTGGTTGATTGCCAACTATCCAGGTGGTGTGGATGAAATTTTAACTTCAGCCGGGTGGTGTGAGGGTGAAATTTTGCAGCAGTAGATACCCTATAATAAAACGATGCAAGACATTTGTCTTGATTATTGTTTGTTTGTTTAAACACTTTATTGCACATTTGAACAAAAACAAGTCACATATATGCATCATTAAAAAAATATAAATGTAAAACGGCGGATTATTATTAGGCTTAACAATAAAATCTAAGCTTGTATGAAAAAATGATTTTAAAATCTTATATATTATGATAGACGAAGTTCAATCCGTGCTGTGTCAGCGCTAACGCATAGCAAGTATCGGTGGCTGTGGAATAAACTTGGATAAGTTAGTAGGTTAAACATAACGTTAATCAAAATCGGTGTCGCTTACGGTAAAGTAAGTGTATTTAAGCGTATGTCGTCAGTCTGACTTGTTGAATATACAGACAGCAAGGCAACATGAACTTTTGGGTAAGTACAATATTTTGGTCATAAATTCGATTTATGTAGGTTACTTTAGAGTTCAAATTTGTTTATCTTTTCTTATTGAGAGAAACCCACAACCGCGAAAAATTGGCCCACACAATATTAGACCTTATTTCAGTATAGCTTGAATTATATTTATATGTACAAGACTAATTATATAATAAATGATAACTAAACTAAACTAAAACTAAGTAACTGAATAAAAAAACTTAATACAACTTAAATACTAAAAATAAATTACTTATAAATATAAACTATTATAAATAAAAATTATCCCGCAAATTCTGCCCCTGCGGAAGAGTGCCCAAAAGGCTGGCAGCATTGCCACGTTGGATGGCAATGCTTATTCTTTGTGCTAAAAAATTGCCAGCCCTCTGGTCACCTGATACCTCGACCAGCCTTTTACTTATAAAATTGAATAATCTATGTGCAGAGGGCCCCCACGGACCCAATGTTTCAACCTTGGTCATTATATTTAGAATTTTATATAAAATCTGGGGTGCTCGGTGGCGCAGTGGGGAGTTAATCAGTGGTCAACAATTTAGAGGGGTGACCACAAGTGGTACAAATCTTTCTCGAGTCCCTCCGTGCTTTGGAAGGCACGTAAATCCGTTGGTCCCGGCTGTTATCATTGTATAGCAATCGTCAAGCTATAACAGATGCCTTGAATTTGTTACCAGTGTTGGCCACTTATACACACGAAAAACAAACAACATCTAGAATCTAGAGGACACAAAATTTAAACTTCAAAATAATTTATTTGTTAGGTATAAATAAGGGTCTTAGAATCTATAGTATGTAATTATAGCTGCAGTATATAGCTATGTCGCAGTTGGATGGTATAAACCGCTAATTCACTTAAGGCCGTACCTAAATTTTCCGGGGTCCAGTGCTGCCCCCATTTTAAATAAATCATTTCAAAGAAAACGGAGACATCATTTAAAATTTTGCTACCACCAAGTTCTAGATAACCCTTCAAAGTATTTTATGAACTACTGTTTACAGTTTATAATTAGAACGTTAAGTTTTACTACGCACATTTGCTAAAAGTGGCCGTTTTTCGCAAATGTGCGTAGTTAAGCTTAACGTTCTTACTTTAAACTGTAAATAGTAGTTCATAAAATACTTTGAAGGGTTATCTAGGACTTGGTAGTTGCAAAATTTTAAATAATGTCTCCGTTTTTTTTTTAAATGATTTATTTTAAATGGGGGCAGCACTGGACCCCGGAAAATTCAGGTACGGCCTTAACCTGGTGTTTGGCATTACAGCTCGGTTTTGACTCATTTTACCACTTTGGAAGTGTCTCTCGCGCAAACTATTCAGTTTAGAAAAAAAAATATATTAGAAACCTCAATATAATTTTTGAAGACCTATTCATAGATACCCCACACGTATGGGTTTGATGAAAAAAAAATTGAGGTTCAGTTTTAAGTATCCCCATACTTAAAACTGAAACTCATTTTTTTTTTTATGAACCCCCAAAATTTATTGTTTTTTTTTCTATGTTTGTGAGCAAATCTTAATGCGGTTCACAGAATACATCTACTTACCAAGTTTCAACAGTACAGTTCTTATAGTTTCGGAAAAAAGTGACTGCGTCACATACGGACAGACAAACAGACAGACATGACAAATCCATAAGGGTTCCGTTCTTTGCTATTTGGCTACGGAACCCTAAAAATGCACTTGGCTCGGGCATTTCATTCACACACAGTGGCAACACTGGCAACACTCCCATCATCACGTGAACAGCTGTGCTGTCCCGGAAAGAGAATACCTTGTTTTATTATACCATGCAACCATCCAAAGTTGGGTCATAGCGTCATTTTGTAAGAACACTAATTACTTAGCTATCTACAGATAAGACACAAAAGACATTCTTCAAGCCGAGCTGTCCCACCGATTGTGTTTTGTCCTCGCCTTTCGGTGGGAAAATGGAAAATTCGTGGCTGTCAAAGTTTTTTTTATTATATTATGTTTATTAACTAAATCTAAGTATAAGTAAATGTAACTAACTATAAGTAATAAAAGAGTTTCTTCTTTTGACTGGCTGACATATTGACCGCACGATCAACGCACGGCTGAAACCGCTGGGTCTAGAAGCATCCAATTTTGCACAAGCTTTCTCCAGTAATGGATTTTCAAATTCATACACTAAGGGGTTGTAATGAGGGTTGAAAGTTTGTACGAAACTTGGTCAATTTTCAAGTTAAAAACGTATAAAATTAGGTACATCTATACGAGGTCATGGTTCAAAACAAAATTTTATTGCATCACTATTTTCAAAAAAGGGCAAAATAGAGGATAAAAGACAGTATAAAACACCGACATTTTTTAAAATTTTAAGCACGTGTTAGAAATGAAATACCAGGGTGATGGAGGAAAAATATAATTTATTTCATATTTCAAACCACTATTTACTATATTTCTTGTTACTTTTCATAGCAAAGCTGTATAGCAGTGAAAGTATTTGGTATGCTGCTATGTATTTATTTATACTGGGTGGCGCAAAAGTACTGGCACTAAAGAAAATACTTTTATTTTTTTTATATGACATTTTCTGTCATTCTGTTGTTGAAAATTGTGTAGTGAACAAATGTAAAATACACTGAAAATAAACATGGACCGTTTTACTCCCCAAGAACGTGGAATAATTGTGTCAATGTTCTTACGGAATAATTCATCAGTGATAAGAACACAACGTGAATTTCGTCGACGATTTCACCACCGTCCGGCACCGATTGGTCGCACAATTCGACGCTTTGCCACACGCCTTGAAGCAACTGGCTCAACATTGGATAGACCTAAGTCTGGGAGACCAAGAACAGGCCGTTCAGCTGAAAATATCGATGCTGTGCGCGAAGATGTGGAAGAGTGTCCAGAAACATCAACGAGGCGACGTGCCACGCAATTGGGCATTTCCAGACGGACCCTGCAGCGTATTTTGGTGAAAGACTTAAAGATGTTCCCGTATAAAACTCAAATGACTCATCAGCTGCTGCCTGCTGACCACCGAGCTCGTCTAGATTACTGCCAGCGCGTCATAAACCTCAACCTTGAAGAGGATGATTTTCCTTCAAAATTGGTTATGAGTGACGAAGCGCATTTCCATCTCTCAGGGCATGTCAATAAGCAGAATACTCGGTTCTGGGGCACTGATAATCCGCGCATTATTCAAGAAACACCTCTACACCCACTAAAAGTTACTGTATGGTGTGGCATCTGTGTTGACAGAGTGATCGGACCCTATTTTTTCGAAGACGCTGGAGGCAATGCGATAACTGTCACTGGAGAACGCTACAGAACCATGTTACGAGAGTTTTTGATACCCAGTTTGGACGAATTGGGGCTGGAGCACATCTGGTTTCAACAAGACGGCGCTACGGCACACACAGCGCGCGACACTATGGACTTAGTGAGGGACGCTTTTCCAGGCCGAGTTATCTCTCGTTTTGGCGATTTGCCTTGGCCTGCAAGATCACCCGATCTGACCAGTCCAGACTTCTTTCTTTGGGGTTTTTTGAAATCTCGGGTGTATGTGAACAAGCCACAGACTCTCGCAGCTCTAAAAGAAAACATTCGTCAAGAAATAACGAACATATCGCAGGAAGTGTTACGGCAAGTTATGCAAAATGTCATAAATAGGGCTCAAATGTGTATCAACTCTGGAGGTCACATTTAAAAGACATCATCTTTAAATCCTAATGGTACGAAATTTAATGGCACAAATATACATTTAAAAAAACCTAAATCTAGTTTTCTAATTTAGAAAAAATGTTATAGCTGAACCAAATAGGGTCTTTACTTTTGCGCCACCCAGTATATTAACAATGAGTTATTGCACTGTTTTGATATAAAATAATTAATAAAATATATGCAAGGGAAATTTCCGTGACGGCCGATTTGACAGGTTCGATATGAAGGGGGCATCCATGCGCGCGCACTGTTAGACGTGCGCTCGACGATGTCGTCATCTCTATGAGATTATTTACAAAGAAGGTTGGCGTACGGCAGGTCCGATACGCCACATTACTCCCCCGCTGAGACCGGTTCACGGTCGATAGTGCTGAAGATGAGCGGGGAATCTGACTACACGTCCGCTCCTTGTCCGTGGAGGATCCTTTTCTTCAGGTGCTGAAGAAGGATGGACGGTTGTCTTGTTTGAAGTTTTATTATCATCTAAAGTGAGATACGCTGGCTTCAGTCTGTCTACAGTGACAGTAATTTCTTTGCCCTGGACTTCAATTTTGTAGGCTTTGGCTCGTCTGTGCAGTACCTTATATGGGCCGACGTATGGCGATTCAAGGGCTCGTCTTTCAGGGCCCCGGCGTAGAAATACGTAATCCGACGTATGTATGTCCTTTAGCACGTAGAAAGATTTGTTGCCGTGATTTGATGTAGGCACAGGAGACAATCCAGCCATGTGTTTCCTTAGGCGTGACACGTAGTCCACAGGATCCAGATGACTGGCTGAAGTTGGACTAAAGAATTGTCCAGGTAGTCTCAGAGGCTCGCCGTAGACCATCTCAGCAGCCGACGCGCCGAGGTCCTCCTTCCAAGCTGCTCGTATGCCCAACAGCACAAGAGGGAGGGTTTCTGTCCACTGCGGGTTGTTGTGGCACATGATGGCTGCCTTCAGCTGGCGATGGAGACGCTCCACCAGTCCATTGCACTGCGCATGGTAGGCAGTGGTGGGGCGATGTTCTGCACCAATCAGTCGCGAAATGGCTTGCAATAGGTGTGACTGGAACTGCTGTCCTCTGTCGGTAGTGATGGTGGAAGGACAACCATGGCGCGATATCCAGTTGGATAAAAAGGCACTGGCACAAGTTTCTGCAGTGATGTCCGCCAGGGGATAGGCGTCAGGCCAGCGGGAAAAACGGTCGACGACGGTGAGGCAATATTTATACCCTTTGGAAAAGGATAAAGGACCAATGAGATCAAGATGAACGTGGGAAAAACGTTCTGAAGGTACAGGAAAAGTTTGAAAAGGGGAAGAGAGATGACGGGAGATCTTGCTTCGTTGGCAATCTGTGCATTGCTGAGTCCAGCGGGTGCAGTCCTTGCGCAACCCAGGCCAAATGAAGCGTTCGGCGATGACTTGAGCGGTTGCCTTGGTTCCGGGGTGGCTCAAACCGTGCATCTTCTCGAAGACTTTCCTGCGGTAGGAAGGGGTTAGGTATGGACGTGGGTGATTTAATGAGATGTCGCAGTATAAATTGTTCTCAGGCAGTTTCTTGAGGATGAGGGATGATTTCTGCCTTAACAGGTCTTGCAGTTCAGGGTCTTGCTCCTGATCTCTTGCAAGATCTGCGAAGTTGATGAAAGATGAAATTTGTTCAATGCGGGACATAGCGTCAGCGACGACATTGTCAGAACCGGATATGAATTTGATGTCAGTGGTGAATTGTGAAATGTAATCGAGGTATCTGAACTGTCTGGGTGAGCATCCGTCTCTTTTGGTGGTGAAAGCGAATGTGATGGGTTTATGATCTGTGTAAACCGTGAACACTCTAGCTTCCAGCATGTACTTGAAGTATCGGATGCCTTCGTAAATAGCCAACAACTCTCGATCATATGGGCTATACTTCTTTTGTGATGACGAAAGTTTGCGGGAAAAGAAACCGAGAGGCTCCCAGCTGCCGTTGTTGTTCTGCTGCAAAACTGCACCAATGGCTCCGTCGGATGCATCAGTGAACAATGCCAGTTCTTTGTTGACATCTGGATGTGCAAGAAGTGCAGCTTGAGATAGGCAGTTTTTGCAAGCGTTGAAAGCTGATAACATTTCTTCCGTCATGTTAATGGGAGTAGCTCCTTTGATATTGCCAGTGAGGGCTTTGTCGAGCGGTGCTTGAAGTTCAGCAGCTTTTGGTACGAATCTGCGATAGTAATTGAACATGCCCAAGAAACGTCGAAGTTGTTTAGCTGTTGACGGAGGAGGATAGGCTTGTATACTTTCTACCTTTTCTGTTAAGGGCTTGATACCATCTGTGGAAACAGAATATCCTAGGAACTGTATTTCCTCAACGCCAAAAACGCACTTGGACACGTTAATCAGTAAGCCGTAGTCCTTGAAACGCTCGAACAAGATTTCCAGGTGTTGGAGGTGTTCCTCTTCAGACCTGCTAAAGATCAAGGTGTCGTCCAAATATCCGTACGCGAAATCCAAGCCTTGCAGTACTTCATCGATGAACCTTTGAAAGGTTTGAGCTGCGTTTCGTAGACCAAATGTCATGTACGGAAATTCGAAGAGCCCGAACGGTGTTGTGATGGCATTTTTCGAAATATCAGCTTCTTCGACTGGGATCTGATTATACGCCTTGATCATGTCAATTTTCGAGAAGATCTTGGCACCTGACAGCTGGTAAGTGAAGTCGTTGATGTGCCTAATTGGGTAGCGGTCTGCAATTGTTCTCGCATTGAGAGCACGGTAATCACCGCATGGGCGCCAGCCATCGTCTTTCTTACGAGCGAGATGGAGTGGGGACGACCATGAGCTTTCCGAACGTCGTGCTGTTCCATTCTGCAACATAGCATCAAACTCCTGCTTTGCGATTTTTAGGCGATCAGGGGCCAATCTGCGAGGACGAGCTGCCACTGGAGGTCCTGGAGTCGTGCGGATGTGATGTTTAGTATTGTGCTTGGGTTCTGTGGGCCTACCTGCTGGCGTGGTGAGGGTTGGGTACTGCTTCAGCAAGTCCAGGTATTTGGAGTCACCGCTGATGGTCTTGACTGCTTCGGTCTCTGGCGAAGTGCTGTGACGACATGGGACTGCGATCCAAAGCGTTGTGAGTCCGTCAACCAGTCGATGTTGTCGGCAGTCTACCAGAAGATTGTAGTGCTGTAAGAAGTCAACTCCTATGATGGGCCTGGATACCTCAGCCACGATGAAGCGCCAGCGGATGTCTCTACGCAGGCCAAGATCAAGGCACAAATCCAGAAATCCGTACGTATTAATACGGGTGTTGTTCGCTGCATACAGCTCATACGTAGTACGAGGACGGAACCCTTTGGCCATCGATTTGGGGAATACGCAGAGGTCAGATCCTGTATCAATGAGGTACTCTACCCGGGTCTTCCTGTCGACGACGAAGAGGCGGCCGTTTCCTTGCGGGCAGTCATTTGCCGCCACTAGTGGCTGCCGCTGGAGTTTTCCGGCTTTTTATATGCGCAGGGCGTTGTGCATTTGAAGGCCGCAGCACCAAACTTGCGGTGGTAAAAACATAGGCCATTACCACGTGACCGGGATCGCGAACTAGACCGATATCGTCTGAAGTTGGGCCGACTCTCTCGCGTGGCTAGCTGCTGTACTTGACTGCGCAGCTCCTCTATTTGCTTGGCCATACTCTCCATTATACCTAAATACGGGTCAGCTGAAGAAGTTGTTGGTCTGACGACACATACCTGGGAAGCGGGCGAGGCGATAGCGATTACTTTATCAGCCAAATCAGCTAATTTCTCTAGTGGTGAGTCGGTCTGCGACGCAATAATTGGCTGTATTTGCGAAGGTAAGCCATTACACCATACCGTGCGTATAAATTCGTCTGAGATTTGAGGGCCCGCCAGATGTCTTAAGTGCCTTAAGAACTGCGAAGGTTTACGATTGCCCATTTCTTCTTTATTCAGGAACTGTAAGATTTTTTCCTCTCTTGGGGCTGACATACGCTTCACCAACTCTCTCTTGAGCGTTTCGTATTTATTCTCTTTGGGCGGGTTCTCAATGACATCTGCGACTTCAACGGCATACTGATGTTCTAAGTAACTACACGCAGTATAAAATTTGGTAGTATCGGCTGTTATACCGGCTAATATGAATTGACCTTCTAATTGTGCGAACCATAGGTTTGGGCGGTCAGGCCAGAATGGCGGAATTTTGACGCCGACTTTAAATGTTTGTTGAAATGTACCTTGAGTTGGTTCGGCCGTTGGGATTCCAAAATTTTCATCCTTTTCCATCTTCGCGAAGTACGGTTGCGGGATCACGTCGGGGTCACCAATATAGCAGTGAAAGTATTTGGTATGCTGCTATGTATTTATTTATATATTAACAATGAGTTATTGCACTGTTTTGATATAAAATAATTAATAAAATATATGCAAGGGAAATTTCCGTGACGGCCGATTTGACAGGTTCGATATGAAGGGGGCATCCATGCGCGCTCACTGTTAGACGTGCGCTCGACGATGTCGTCATCTCTATGAGATTATTTACAAAGAAGGTTGGCGTACGGCAGGTCCGATACGCCACAGCTGAAACCACTTTAATCTATATTTCATATTAAACAGAATTATCAGAAATCGAGGGTACATATAGTTACTTGGAAAAATACACTGATAAAACAATAATAAGTACGACTGTACTTTACCAAGATACTTGTTATTTCATAGCAGTTCTCCAGAAATAGAATAATCCTTACAGTTATCACAAACACATGACTATTTCAAATGATCTAGGTTATCTTTAAGCATTACAAGTATATCACACCAATACAACTTATTAACTAATAATCCAGCTATCTATTAATAACACAATTCAAGAGAAACACAGTAACTGCTAGATGCTAGTACGAAAATACAGTAATGAGGAGTGAGACTAACCTAATTCCGCAGCTGACAAATTTAAAGTGAGGACCGTTCGATTATCACAAAATACGTAAGCTTTGTATCCGCCGCACTAGCATTACCCCCTCTTTTTAGATGTCGACCAAACACTGTCAATCTCGTGACAAGAAATGTTGCCACATTATATATTACAAACTTAACATTTAAAACTATAAAGTTATTTAAAAGTTACTTATCAATAGTAGAAATTTCATATTTATTTATTTTATTATAATATCTAACACACGCGGGCAACGCAGTGCGGGCATAGTGATTTTAATTACTAATCACTCCCAATCATCGAAATATAATATTGTTCGTAGCTCCCAATTAAAAACTGTAAGTATTTAAATTGTTTAGCGGTAAAGAAGTAAGTTGTTTCTGTCAGTCTGATTACAAAATGCAGACTAATTTTTTTCTTGGACATACTTACTTTACCTAATATACTTATATTAGGTAGTTAAGAGCCCGTACTACCCTAAAGTTCTTAGAGCGATCTTTAGTAAGTATTGTAAATATTAACGAAATACTTACTTTGGGATAAAAACACAGCAACGTTCAGAACTAACTCTAGTCATTATATGTTTCAATAACACGATTGCTTAAAATTTTCTCAATAGAAAAAAATTGCGAAGTTGCCTCCAAATCACCTCCCGGCTAGTATTCAAGAAATACAATAAATTAAGTAGCCCTTGTAACTTTGGATTATAATTGTATTAAATATAAGGTAGTCATTATATGTCTTATTTTTAAATAACTCTTAAATATTCTTTGTAAAACGAAATAAACCTAAAAAACCATAAACGCGTAAATCAGCCGCATTGACCCACCGCGCTGCCCTCGTCCCCGCATAGCTCGCTATATGGCCACAGACGACAGTAAGAGTATTACAATACAGAATGGAATCTCCAAAGGAACGCGCAATATGCGTCCCCGTTCCCCGTCCCCGCACCTCTCCCCCGTTCTTGTGCCGCCGTGCACACGTCAATGGGTGTTTGTTCGCCTGCTCTCGCCCCTTGACAAGGCGAAAACGGGGTAGAGGTGCGGGGACGGGGAACGGGGACGCATATTGCGCGTACCTTAGGAGATTCCGTTCTGTATGTCTTCTGTGGTGTCGCTTCGCTAGAGTAAATTTAAACTTACTTTGGGGCTAGCTTAATCTGTGTGATTTGTCCCTTTATAATTATTTATGATTTATTTTCCAACAGGTGACAAGCTCTATCCTCATCGCCTCCCTTCTCCTCATCGCAGCCAAGGACCCCCCACGTCAGGTCTACGAGCATTCCATTCTGGACAAACTCCACAAGCCATGGTTGAAGCCTGACAAACCTTCGGAATACCCCAGAAAGGGGGAATATATATGTAAAGGGAAGATCTGTAAGACCAAAGAGGTTGAATGCGATGACTGCCAGTACGCTGTTCCGTTGGATTTTAAATAAAAAATAAATTATGTAGCTTTTTTTTTCTTTATGGCCGGAATCCATTTATGAAAATCCAAAGAGCTTGGACTTGTAATGTCCGACTACGGCTAAGTAGTAAAAAGTAGGGTTATGTGTTTCGCTGCTATGCATGTATGTAAGTTCATTTGTTCCCTTGTATCTTTTATGATACCCGTGGTATATTGAATAAACGGGCAAGTGCGAGTCGGACTCGTACATGAAGGGTTTTTTACCTCCGTACAAAGTTTTAAAACGCTGAAGAAACACGTTTCTTGTATGACGACTTCTTTTAATTATTGTTCCACAATAAAAAATGGTACAATTGGCGGACTTAACGCTAAAAGCGTTCTCTCCCAGTCAACCATAGGGATAAACAGATACGAATCATGTTGCGGCGCAAAAAACTAAACTAAGCTTAAGCTTACCGGCTAAGCTTGCGATAACTGGATAAAAAGTATATACTTTTGAGTAAGTTTTACGTACCTAGTTGGGATTTAGTTTTTTAAACTATATCTTGTTACTATGCCCCAGACCTCATGGCTACTTAAAATTTTTTTGCTAAGTAGTAGAGTAGTATCCTGGGTCAAAAATATATTATTTTGTACTGACATGAGAAGAAGACGTCACAATAATACGAGAAACTATATTACTCTAAAAGATACAGTACAGGCACAGAAAGTAGAGTATTTCATAGTACAGGTTTGTACTCTTATGTATTCTGTGGTATAGGATAAATGTTATCTTATTCTACTGTGTATGGAAGGTCATTGTATTCTTTTTTTTTTTTTTTTTATGTTATAGGGCGGCAAACGAACAAGCGGGTCACCTGATGGTAAGTGATCACCACTGTCCATGGACAACTGCAACACCAGGGGTGTAACAAGAGCGTTACCGGCCTTTCAGGAAGATATAGACTCGTTTTTTGAAGGTTTCAATTCTACTAAACAAGTCTCGCTCGTCCCATTTATTTCTGTCTAAAGAAGTGATGTCACATTCCTTTTCATCCATTTTGAATGCAGTTTTAAAAATAAAGGCGCTATAATTACAGGAAAATATGACGTATTACAAATCGCACAGAAAACTTTTAACTACCTAAGTACCTTTATCTGATTTGACGAAAATTCAGGTAAATTCGAAAATAGGCTGCAATCCTGTATAATCAGATACCCAGAGCCTATCATTTCCTTACTTCGAACAAGGTTATGAGATACAAAACAATGCAATGCAATGCAACGCGACGCAATGAAACGCAATGCAATGTAATGCAATGCAATGCAACGAAATGTAATGTAACATAATGCAATGCAATAAAATACAACAATCTTTATTACGCCAAATAACATTTACCTACAATTACAAAAGAGGACATAATATACACAGATCTGTTTGTGACAGATATCAGGTTCAGGTACAAAGGCGGCCTTATCGCCGAAGCAATCTCTTACAGGCAACCATAAAGAGGAGTGCGAAGTTTAAGTAAGTAATCAGGTGGCGCCAAAGAATTTATAATACTATCTAGAATAACTACGAATAATAATCTCACAAAAACGACATTGAAAATTAAACTTAATGCTACGCACATAAAGCTCATACTTTCATAATGCTTATATTTAAATACCTTACATTCCCAAAAAATGTACCTAAAGTTATAAGCGTCCCTTTCCCGCAAACTGTCAGTGCAATAAAGTAAAAGGGGAGAGCTAATAACTTTAGGTATAATTTTTGGGAACGGCTTTGCCATTTCATAGGCATTCTAGATTTGTATACAATTTCTTTAGGTGGCGCAGTTACAATTAAAATAGAGATAAACGTTGGGTAGGTACCTATAAACTTTATTTTGGTTTTTACACTAACGAGTACCTAGTTAAATAAATGTCACATTGAAACGAAAATAATTAGATTCGGGCAATTTTATCGATAACGGTAACTTATGCAATAAAATATCGTTTTTATTTTTAACATCGGCTTTGTAATCGGAACTTATTAAAATGTTAGGGTGTTTACAGTCTGTTAGCCAGTGTCGTAGCTAGTTCAATTCAAAAAATCTTAATATCATAGGATAAGATTTATTAGGTAATCGTTCAATTAAAATTTAAATTAAATTAAAGCTAAATAATAAAATTTTAATAAATTAAAACTTATAACAACTAAACTAAAAAAATAATTACAATTTCTGTGGTCCCACTGGCGGTGATACCACTGCACCGCGCACCGTGTCGCGGAGCGCAGGACGGCAGATTTTAACATTGTATGCAAGTATCTCAGTTTGTATAGAAAACACGCCCAGTCCATCACACTGAAAACGGGGCAGATTCTGTAAAAAACGAGGCAGATTCCGCGGCGGGGCGCGTTGGCAGTGGGTGAAACGCCTAAGGCAGTTATCCCACTGCACCGCGCACCGTCGCGGAGCGCGGTTTCTACATACTGACGCTCCCGCGCGGTGACGCGTTTTTAGTGGGTGGGAGTAGGCGTGTTTTCTATACAAACTGAGCTACTTGCATACAATGTTAAAAATCTACCGCGCCGCACTCCGCGACGGTGCACGGTGCAGTGGGATTACCGCCTAAGATATTATCCCTCGGCGGCGTGGCCAAAAGGCTAGCAGCAGGATAATCACTTTGTTTTGTTTTGCACAAATGTTGACGTCAAATCGTTACTTACATCTAAATACCAGGTGCAGTAATACAATATCCGCACCTTTTTTGTCGACCCTCTCTGAACTATAAGAGCCAGAGCAGTCAGAGGATTTCACGCCGACCAGACGGGTTGAAAGAGGTCTCCTTGATGTTAATTTGTAATTTACTTAGTCGCCTTCTGCGACATCCACGGAAAGACTAGGCCCTATTCTACTCTGCCAAGAACGACATGGCCTAGTTCTTAGCAATGATTGATGAAAATCGGTTCATCCTTTCAAAAGTCTTTGAGGGTGAACACTTAAAAGTCGGTGTTTTTTTCAATTTGTATGACAAATAAACTTGTTAGTGTGCGGAAACCCTAAAGCTTTCGCATATAAATACGTAAATGATACTGTGTTTCAGTATTTTGCACTGGGGTCTGAAGGGAGGGCAAAATGGGTGCTCTAGGACCTAGTTTAGTTCTAGCTTTAGTTTTCAGTACTTCCTACGCGTACATATTATTGGGTAAGTGTCTTACGCCTTCTGGACTTGCTGCGTGGTCCAATGGTCAAGGCGTTTGCCTTGTGATCCGGAGGTCGTGGGTTCAAATCACACTGGGAAGCATTAGGATATTGCAGCCTGGAGTTACCTGATTATCCGAAAAGAAAGATGATTCTGTGCTTCGGAAGGCACGCAAAGATGTGGGTCCCGCACGCCATCTAGCGTTTTTTCCTATCCTAAAACCTATCCTAAGATTGGTTCTGGTCTACCCTTTGGGTTGCGGAGGTAAGACGGCAGTCGCTCTGTGTAAAAACTAGTAACCTCGTCAAATCACCTAGGTAAGGTAGCGGACCCCGGGCTCTGAAGCGTTACCGCTGAGGATGCAACCGGGAATACGCCCGGATTATGATGATGAGGGCAAGCTAAATGCTTTATTACAAGCTTTTATTCAGCTTGCTCCCAAAAGCGCGACATTGATCGAAAAGACAAAATTCTGCGTGACATCTAATGTGGCCTCTAATGTTAAAAAGTGATTTTTCTTTTCACAGGAGATGACGATGACGAGCCCACGGCCAATATCGAGTGGCCAGGCGAGTACTACTTCAAGGGACAGACTGTCGACATGCACTCCGGGGTGGTACACCCCTTTAGGATGTGGTTGGTTATGATTTCTACTTTAGTTTTTAATTCCTACTCTTTCTGGATCGAAGCTTCTTCGCGCGGCTTTAGGATTTGATTGATAGTCTTCTCCGAATATAATATGCATGTCAATGGTAACATTGACATGCATATTATATTGAGAAAAAGGAATTATGAAAAAGCGGGAAAGCGCAACCTGGACTCCAAAGCAGCACAGCTGAGGATACAACCAGGAATGCGCTGAGATGAAGAAGACGAAAATTTACTTGTTTAAATAAATAAAAAATCCGCTATGTAAAGTTGACTATCAATCAAACCCTAAAGCCGCGTGAAGAAGCTCCCCCTCGCAAGTCTTGAGCATCCTTGGGGCCTCGCAAGGTCTTGAGCATCCCTGGGGTCACCCAAGACCCTTGAGACCTTGCGAGGGGGATAAGAAATAACCGGATGTTTAAAACCATAATCGCGCATAAAATTTTCCACATATCACTGTCGGTCCAGTTCAATTATTGTAGCTCAATTATATTAATAGTAGCAATTGTGTTCTCCATAAACTGTGGAATCAACTTCCTACAGTGGTGTTCCCGAACCGATACGACATTGAAACCTTCAAAAAACGAGTCTATATCTTCCTGAAAGGCCGGTAACGCTCTTGTTACACCCCTGGTGTTGCAGTTGTCCATGGACAGTGGTGATCACTTACCATCAGGTGACCCGCTTGTTCGTTTGCCGCCCCTAAAACATAAGAAAAAACACCATTTACCTAGTCACTTGCAATTTTTTTTTATATAATCTTTATTGTCCATCAAATACAAATTGTACAGAACAATAGGCGAACTTAACGCTAAAAGCGTTGTCTACCAGTCAACCTTTGGGTTATACAGAGAGTCTAAACGTGGGTTGCAAGATAAAGTGAGATACATAAAATACATAATGTACATTGTTATATAAATATATGTATATACTTCCTATAGATATACCTACATACATACCTACATATATATACACTACATATAAATAAATAGATAAATGCAGCAATTCTTAAATTTACTTTTATAACTTGGCCAAGAAGTGTTCAAATACTTGGGTCTTAAAGCTAGCGCGACTAGGAGCAGTTCGAATGGATTCAGGAATCGCGTTTCAGAGTCTTATTGCCGTAATGACGAAAGAGTTAGAAAGAAAACCAGTACCTACGGTGAGAAGGAATAGAAAGGGTCAAACTATTAGAAGATATACGCTAGCTCTTATACGCCTAGTACTTTCGACAGTTATTAAGCGAAAACCATATGGAAACATGGTAAACACAATTAAAAATGCCTTGGTGTGTGTTAAAATACAGTAAAAACAATTAAGGCCGTACCTGAATTTTCCAGGGTCCAATGCTGCCCCCATTTAAAATAAATCATTTCAAAGAAAACGGAGACATCATTTAAAATTTTGCTACTACCAATTCCTAGATAACCCTTCAAAGTATTTTATGAACTACTGTTTACAGTTTATAATGAGAACGTTAAGCTTTACTACGCACATTTGCGAAAAACGGCCGTTTTTCGCAAATGTAGTAGCAAAATTTTAAATGATGTCTCCGTTTTCTTTGAAATGATTTATTTTAAATGGGGGCAGCACTGGACTTCGGAAAATTCAGGTACGGCCTTAAGGAACACGGCAAAGTGTAAAGAAAAAATTAAATAGATTTCAGTGTTTGAAAAATTTTATCATGCGCATTTAGCGCATGATAAAATTCACGCCGCCATGTATTCAAAAATAGAACAGGGGCCAATGTTTGAGATGGCTGGCCTATATGCCTATATCATACCATGGTCTATATCATGTCTATAATATTCTATGTCAATGATTGATTGATTCTATGACAATACTCTTATGAAGGATGGGTTTTGACTTTTAATGTTTTATTTTGTTATATTTGTCAATAGGTACAGCACAGAATACAACCGGTCTCGGCTCGAGCTGTACGACGGAGAACTTAACAGCTATTATCTTGCTAACACGGAAGAGCAGAGTGGAGGCGTTTACAGGGTAAGTTTTCTTTTATAATAGATCATTATTTATCTATATATGTATTTGTCATAAAATATAGTATCGTTGAGTTAGTATCCCATAAAACAAATTAAAAAAAAAACCTACTTTGGGGCTAGCTTAATCGGTGTGATTTGTCCCTATTTATTTATTTATTTTTATTATTATTTGTGAATGGTTTTCTAAGATATGCAGAAAAGTTAGAGGGTTAATCCATTTCGGCAGTTTTGTGATTTCCGGACTGGTGTTGGGGCGAGAGATGCCAGGAGAACCGAGCAAAGTGGGGTTTCTCAAATAACAATCGATGCGAATGTGGAGCTGTTCAAACCATGGCCCACCTTCTATCGTGTCCCAGCTGCCCAACCCCTTGTACAATAGACGACCTAAACTCGGCTAATGACAGAGGGGTAAGTGTGGCCACACACTTACTCCCCTGTCTTGGCTTCATTGGCTTCTCTTCTCTTCTCTTTTCTTCTGTCCTGTTCTGTTCTGTTCTGTTTTCTTACTATATTATATAATGTCTTATTTCTAGGTTGTAACAGTAACTACTAAAAACTTGAAAAACGTCGTGCAATGCATGTTCCAAACCTCTTCCGAAGAACAAACCGACTTTCTGCCTGACACGGAATTCATGAACATAACACGTAAGTAAATGTTGATTTGATTAGTTTTACAAACGTGAGATAACTCCATAATTAGTTAATTTGAAACGGTTGACTTACGCGATATAGTCGGGAAAGGCCGACCAGATTTAGATCGATTTAGACGATCATCTTTAGGCGAGTGTCAGCCTACTATATCACGAGTCAACTGGTTGCAAACGACGACGACCACTTCTACCAAGAATTTGCAATTTTACATTAAAAATCAAGTATTTCACTAACGGATCCCTAAATCGAAAAATGGTGTTGACAAACTCACAATATTTTTTAAAGACCTATTATATACAACCACAACCCACAAATTGGGTAAGTCGATAAAAAAAATTGAATTCCACTTTACATGTGTCGGATGGAGCAGTCAGTGGTAGTACTAGAAAAGTACTACCACTGAGTAAAACCGCGGACAGACAGACATAGCGAAACTATAAGGGTTCCTTGTTTAATACGGAACCCTGAAAACGGTCAATTGTGAGTCGGATTTACGCATTGAGGGGTCGGTTCCGTTACTAACCTACATAAACAATTTGTAAACTTATATTTGCATTCATTTCAATACATTTATATACTATTGACTTTTTTAATTTTTTCTAATTTACCAGCCATAAGCCAAAATTAATTAAGTTAGACAACCGTCACACTTTGGATCACCAACTTACATACCTGTACCAAGTTTCAACTCAACCGGTCTAGTTGACAGACGGACACGGACAGACAGACAGACAGGCCAGTGATCCTATTAGGGTTTAGTTTTTTAGGGTTTTGTACCCAATGGGTGCCAACGGGACTCTATTACTGAGAATCCGCTGACTGTCCGTCTGTCTGTCACAGGGCTCTATCTCTTGAACCGTACCTAATAGCGAGACTTGAAATTTTCGCCGATTATGTATTACTCTGGCCGTTATGACAACAAATACTAAAAATAAGATAAAGTTAAAAATAAAAGGGGGTCGTCATTTAAGACACGTGTGTTTTCCAGCGTTTTACAACAGTGTAAGGAGGTACGGAACCCTTCATGTACGAGTCCGACTGGTTTTATTTTCCTTTGAGTCACGAAACACTGCAAATATATGAAACAGATTGTTAATTTAAGGGACCTTTGAGTTAAACGGAATGGAGTTAGAAGAGTGGTCAAGTGAGGCTTATGAAGGAGTCTTCAGATTGGTGGATATTGTCGTCGTCTACCGCAGTGATGCGGGCTTTCATGTGCCAGTCACGTAAGCTTTTTGTTTTTAAATTATTTCTATTCTCTATTTGGGACCGCGATAGGGTTGTCAACTTTTTTTTTTCAAATATAGTATTTTTGAATTCAGTTAGTACCCATAAAAATATAGTAGATAGGGAATTAATAAAAAAAAATACAGCTAGTATATTAATACGAGTAAGTACATATTATTTCTTACAGTCGTATTCAGACCCAATTCAATTTTATATTACTGAAGCCACTTTGCTTTCTTTGTAACTACCTACTCGTATTAGTGATATTGTTGAGGGACCATCCTAATCCTTATCTTATCACTGACTCGATCATCTTTAAAATCACTGTCCATTTTCCTCTCTTAAAAATTATTTTTAAAAGAAAATTAAAGCGCTCCGATTTTAGCGACTTTTCGGATAAAATATAGTAGTTTCGCCTGCTATTATATATTTTTAAAATATAGAGTTATACTGGGTGGCGCAAAAGTAAAGACCCTATTTGGTTCAGCTATAACATTTTTTCTAAATTAGAAAACTAGATTTAGGTTTTTTTAAATGTATATTTGTGCCATTAAATTTCGTACCATTAGGATTTAAAGATGATGTCTTTTAAATGGTGACCTCCAGAGTTGATACACATTTGAGCCCTATTTATGACATTTTGCATAACTTGCCGTAACACTTCCTGCGATATGTTCGTTTTTTCTTGACGAATGTTTTCTTTTAGAGCTGCGAGAGTCTGTGGCTTGTTCACATACACCCGAGATTTCAAAAAACCCCAAAGAAAGAAGTCTGGACTGGTCAGATCGGGTGATCTTGCAGGCCAAGGCAAATCGCCAAAACGAGAGATAACTCGGCCTGGAAAAGCGTCCCTCCGTCCCTCACTCACAATTATTCCACGTTCTTGGGGAGTAAAACGGTCCATGTTTATTTTCAGTGTATTTTACAGTTGTTCACTACACAATTTTCAACAACAGAATGACAGAAAATATCATATAAAAAAAATAAAAGTATTTTCTTTAGTGCCAGTACTTTTGCGCCACCCAGTATATATAATATAGTTAGACATATAAAATAGTAGGATACTATATTATATAGTAGGGTTGGCAACCCTAGACGTCGCATCCGCATGAAAATCTGCATTGATTTATTGCGGATGCGAATGCAGATGCAGATGTCCAAATCTTTGCGGAAGCTCCGCATTTGCGGATGCGGATGCGAATATTCGCAACATCCCTGATCCAGAGATGCGTTGAGGTGTTGAGTTGATGAGGTACCAAGCCTATATATGTGTCGCAGTTGGATGGTATAAACCGCTAATTCACTAAACCTCTAGGTGTTTGGCATTACAGCTAGGTTTTGTAAATATCGTTCAGCTGGATTGTCAATGTGTCACGTTTAACAAACCAGCTAACCACGTTTAGACCGCAGAATAGGTTATTTGCAGGCATGTTATAAACAAAAAAAATTATGACGGGGCATTAAAATAAAACCTTAATTCAACTTCTTTCTATGTAATCTAGTCTCCCACATCGTAGAACACCAATAAAGAATGATACAAAGTTCGATGCAAGTGGATATAGAAAAGTTTGTTAAGGCCGTACCTGAATTTTCCGGGGTCCAGTGCTGCCCCCATTTAAAATAAATCATTTCAAAGAAAACGAAGACATTATTTAAAATTTTGCTACTATCAATTCCTAGATAACCCTTCAAAGTATTTTATGAACTAATGTTTACAGTTTAAAGTGAGAACGTTAAGCTTTACTACGCACATTTGCCAAAAGTGGCCGTTTTTCGCAAATGTGCGTAGTAAAGCTTAACGTTCTCACTTTAAACCGGACCCCGGAAAATTCAGGTACGGCCTTAACGCGGCGTAATCTCAATGGCGGCGCGTAGCGGTTTTTCTCGGCCTTCATTTGATTTACGTAAATTCTCCATCTTGCCGGAAGGCGGGCGTCGAAATAACTATATGGGAACCAAGCTGAAGATCTGCTTTATTTTTCCAAACCATTTGCAGTCCAAAATCATAAACGATGTCTCCGATATCTCTCGATGAAAACAGCTTACTCTCGGAACGCTATCGTTTACAAATCGTTTATGCCATTCTGCCCGAGCTGTAATGCCAAACAGCTGGAGATTTAGTGAATTAGCGGATTATACAATTCAACTGCGACATATACATACGCATATGTATTTTACCTTCACACAGCGACATGGTTATTGACGTGTCTTCTCATTACAGGTACGAACACAAGCAGTATAACATGGACAGCGGGAGGCTTATGGACCACACTGTCACAGAGTACTACGATTCCGACCCGTCAGTGGAATTTAGTGACTTGGAATTTGATGACCGTAAGTACCATGTACCCCTTTGCTATGCCGCCCGGGGCCACGCCCCCCGGCCCCCCTCTTGCTACGCTACTAAAGGGAATACGCGGCCCGTCAACAACGGGGTAAGGCTCTCCATACCCCGCTATGGTTTAAACCTACAATATTCGGTTATACTTTATGTGATCAAAAACTTGCAAAAGACCCAGAAATAAAAAACAGGGCAAGCTAATAAAAGCTTGTAAAAATTAACGCAAGAATATATGCACGGAGTGTATACCTTGTATATAAATGTATCTCATTTATTTTTTAAGCTATTGAATAGCTTTTATCGCGGGTTTTGAGCGCGGCGACAGAATCAAGAAATTCCGTAACGAAAATAAAACCTAACACCCCCCACTTCGCCTACCGACCGGCACAGCGGCGCGGCGTTGAAAGCCGTGCATCGTCTAAAACGTCGTATGCAATAGCTTTACCGCGGCAGTCCCCGAGTGCCACACGTTTTTTTTTATTTATTTTTTATTTACAGAGGATGAATGCGAAGACATGGGCTCAGACTTCGAAACCAATATCAAGTTTTTGCACCCAGTCTCGTCACTCGATGTGGATGTAGCTTTTAATGGGTAAATATCAGGATTTTCATTTCAAGCGGTTAATATA
Organism: Acrobasis repandana; assembly: GCA_963576875.1. Taxonomy (NCBI): domain Eukaryota; kingdom Metazoa; phylum Arthropoda; class Insecta; order Lepidoptera; family Pyralidae; genus Acrobasis; species Acrobasis repandana. The sequence continues at coordinate 12,409,703 of OY756238.1, forward strand.
CTCGTACTATCCAATTTGAAGGAATAGAAAATCGGAAGATGTACGAGTAATCGCAGTTGACTGATTGTATCTAACCGCTTTACGTCCTTGTAAACTGAGAATTCATTCTAATGAGCAATAGGTCACAAGCAACATGTTAAACGAAAATAATATAACCACAGAATAAATAATTACAACGTACAGAAATGTCACTTAGCAAAGATACTCAAAGAAATATCTACTCAATGTGGCTAGCGATATGGTTTAATTTAGCTCACGTCAGAACTCAGCACTTTTTCGTATATACCTAAACATCCATTGCAAGCTAATTTCATTCTTATTACTCTGGACAAACGATTCGTATAACTGAATTTACCACCCAGAGGGGCCGCCTGCGCGCATAGTAATAATTTCGATACCTAAACGGGGAGTGACACAGGCCTGATATACAATATATGCGTCGCCGTCGGTCATGATGACTCATGCTTCGATTTAGGATGCAATTTAGTGTGATCACTAGCTGTTGAAATTTATTTATAATAATAAACAAAATACATCTAGTTACAGTATAATAATGACAACATTAAGAAAACTAAACTAAATATAATAAGTATAAAAGGTAATATATAAGTCAATGTATATAAAATACATTAAATTATATAAAAGCTGGAACCCAAATCGCTGCGCTCGCAGGGTAGAGACTGGCGGCATTGCCGCGTTGAATGACCCGGCTTAATCCTTGGCCTAAATGCGCGCCAGCCCTTGGATCCCCTAAGCCGTCGAAATCCCCTGTACAGCTGACGGGCTTCCGCACCCCAAGGCCCTAAGGTCTCCACGGCAAAAAACGCAAATATGTACGGCTATCACTAGCTACCAATTTAGGAACCTTACTGTTTCAAGTTAGAGTTCCTACAAATTGAATTGTATAAGAACCACTTTATAATGAGAAGTATTTTAGTCACGTACTTACTTAGGTACCTATTACAACAATGACTGGCAAGTTGTTGAGAAGGAATGCAAAGGAAGGAGAAACGGAAAAGCCCTTTCCCGGTATTGAACCAGCAGTGGCTGATAATGATAATGATGCTTGATGATGAATGGCTTTTAAAAAAATATAATAAATTTAATTTACCATTGTCAATTTTGTTGTAGCTACAAAAACCATCACAAAAAGGAATATAAAAAGAAAGAGCTGACGCTGAGGAAGACTGTTTTCCACAAAAACTGGAGGTAACATATCCAAAATAATCACTTTCGTTACAATTACCTACGAAAAAAATGTAGGCATAAATCTATTGTAAGTTGTTTTGTCGTATATATGGTCTTATTATAGCACAGGAGTTATCAATGTATAAGAGCAAGTTCAGTCAAATTCCGCCTCTTCGTATAAATCAGCGCTCAGTCAGCCAAAAGATTAAGTATGGGCGGATGCAATTTTTCTATAGAATGTAGTTCAGTATCATGAACTGAATTTGCTCCAAAAATGGCTAGTGGTTAAAAAGTCACACTGTATAATGAAAAAGAAAACTTAAGGCCGTACCTGAATTTTCCGGGGTCCAGTGTTGCCCCCATTTTAAATAAATAATTTTAAAGGAAACGGAGACATTATTTAAAATTTTGCTACTACCAAGCCCTAGATAACCCTTCAAAGTATTTTATGAACTACTGTTTACAGTTTATAATAACGTTAAGCTTTACTACGCACATTTGCCAAAAGTGGCCGCAAATGTGCGTAGTAAAGCTTAACGTTCTCACTTTAAACTGTAAACAGTAGTTTATAAAATACTTTGAAGGGCTATCTAGGACTTGGTAGTAGCAAAATTTTAAATGATGTCTCCGTTTTCTTTGAAATAATTTATTTTAAATGGGGGCAGCGCTGGACCCTGGAAAATTCAGGTACGACCTTAAGCCATTTTGTGTTTAACAGGTTAGTAGTAGACCACAACCGCAAAAACCTAGGATACAAACTGGGCATGAACAAATTTGCTGACCGCATGGACGAAGAGTTGCGGTTCCTGACTGGGACGCGACCTTCCAGAGCTGATAGCAAAGGAACACACAGCTTCCATACTTTGGCAGAGGTGGAAAACCTTGTGGAAGATTTGCCGGAGGAGTTTGACCTTAGGCTGAAAGGAGCTATGAGACCAGTTAAAGGTAAGTCGAGTTCGCCCAAATCAGATGTTCTGCATCTCAGCGCGTTCCTGTTTACATCCTCCGTGCTGTCTTGAAGCCATGACGCTTTACTGTTTTTTCTTTTCTAAATATTCTATGCGCGTCAATGGTCAACCTTCTTCTTATCAAGTCGAAATGGTTTCACTGTAGCTTCAATTCATAGCTTCATCTTTGACCAGTATGTGGCCACGGGGATCCTTCTGTCGTTAGCATCATTAAGGACCTTAATGGTACATGTACATGGAACGGCACCGCAGTCGCAATGATCAACCAAAGATGGCAAAGACCATACGAAATCGAAACATTTGGCTATAGTTTTGCGACCGACTGCCGCCCGATGCGACGTCAACTCTCCTTGGGAATGCTGTTGTAGCATGAGATGTTTGCGTTTAGTCCTTTAGTCACCTCTTGCGACATCCATAGGAGATGGAGTGGTCCTATTCTAGGCCGGAAGCCACATGGCTTGCACATGGCTAATTTTCCAAATCGAAACGTCAAGATATAACATCATTTTCCCTATTTTCTAAGAAATTTTCATACTATAAACATTTTGCAGAGTCCTTCAATTTATCAATCGCCAACTATTTCATGCCTCCGTGGTCCAGTGGTCAAGGCATTTGCCTTGTGATCCGGAGGTCGTGGGTTCAAATCCCACTGAGGAAGCAACCTTTGTGAAGAGTTATTTTTTTATTTATTTAATATTTATTGCACAATAATCTAACGATTATAATACAAAAGGTAAAAGTTAATGCTAAGCATTGTCTACCAGTTCACCTTAGGGACGTAGCAGTTGTTTCCAGTCTGGTTAGGATATTACAGGCTTGAATTACCTTATTATCCGAAAAGAAAGCTGATTCCGTGCTTTGGAAGGCACGCAAAGCTGCGGGTCCCGAACGCCATCTAGCGTTTGTCAAAACCTGTCCGAGGAATGGTTCTGGTCTACTTTGGGTTGCGGAGGTCAGACGGCAGTCACTCTGTGTAAAACCAGTTACCTCGTCATATCACTTAGAAGATAAGTAGCGGACCCCGGGCTGGCCGGCATGATGATGATGATGATGATTATATCCACAGAACAAGGCAATTGCGGATCCTGCTGGGCGTTTTCATCAACTGCTTCCGTAGAGGGAGCCATCTCTTATGGTCTGGGAGGCAGAGATGTAGATCTAAGTGAGCAGTCGCTGGTAGACTGTGCTTGGGGGTAAGATTCTTTATTTCTTTTATTTCATCATTTGACTGGTCATAGACCTTATCCGAGGATTTCTAAAATTTTGGAAACGTCGTGCGAATGGTCTTACAACCGAGAATTCTCAACAAGACTGTGCGAAGAGAAGAAGTAAAAACCGGAATACTGACCCTAAAATTTTTCATGGCGGGACTCTGATGCTTCGGTTGAGCTCTTTAGCCCCCCGCCTTAATCCGCTATTTTTTGGAATCTGGCCTTGGTTTGTGTCTGCTCCGTTAGGTATAGACAAAAGAGCAAGAAAGGATGTACCCTCCCTCCAACATGTCTGGGTATAGACATGTGAATATAGTACCATGGCCGGAAAATACAAGAAGACCTGACAACCTCATACAAAAAAGCGTACTCTGACAAAAAGCCAAAATCTGTATTATTTCTAGATGTCACTACTATCTAGCCCGCCAGCTAGTCATACAATGGATGCTGGGTACTTAGGCTGAAGATATCCACGAAAAATCAAAGATGGCGCTTGTTTGTTCGTAGAAAATGAACGCTCATACCGCCATCTTTCCGAAATAAAGTGGCACCCACGAAACTACCTTCTTTCGAACTAGTAGCTCCATCTAGCTACAACATTTAAACTAAAAATCGAATTACGCTTCAAAGTATGGAGATTGTCAGTTCTCTTGTATTTTTTATCCATGATAGGTAGTATGTATTTTCTGTTTTCATATCATATTGTGTTCTTGTCGGTAGAGTATTTTATATATCTTCCGATATTCATCCAAATGTTTAACATTCCCTATACGACTCGACTTTTGCTTTTCTGTTTACACAGGTATGATAATTTGGGCTGCGATGGTGGCGATTTAGACCATGTCTTTAAGTACATCCTGGACAAAGGTATCCCGGCTGACGTGGACTACGGCCCGTATAAAGAAATAGTAAGTAATTTTAATTTGCTTTTACAAGTTGCAATTGTAGTGGGAGCGGTGATATGCTGGATTGCCACAAAGGAAAAATCTTCACGTTAGGCATGGTGTTGCGCGGGGAACCTCAGTTCCAACGGTGTATTGTCGGAGGATGTATATATGTCAAATTGCAACTAGAATTCTGATATCGAGATGTAGGATACTGTTAGCGCCATCTCATATGCTTCTTGTGAACTAAGTTGTAGCTTCGCTGTTGTGGTTGTAGTTCCTCATGGCGTAGAAATCACCACACGATAAAGCTAGGCATAGATATTACCATCAGCCTTTTCCGCATTGATCAGATCGTCACGCCAATAAGCGACGCTATCACGTATTTATTCCTAACGTAGTAGACAGAGCCGTAAGATCCAAAGGCCACATTTCACATTAATTAATTTATATAACTTCATACACAAATACAAGTGTAATGGCGGACACCAACCGCGTAATGTTGAGAAATACAAGGGTAGTGCAAAAACTCAAATAGAAATGTGGTGAAAAATGAACTAAGTATACTTCAGCGTATGTGGGCGTGAAGTTTGAGTAATGGAATCCATATAGTATTCATGGGTTGCTATTGTTGCTAGCCGCTACATGATTCAGAATTGCCTAAAGAAAAGCTAATTAAGAGAAGGGATTGATTAACACGTTAGCTGCGACTCCATTTTTGATGGACTTTCTGCCAATGCGTATGAGGTCTTTTCGGGGCAAGGTTGAATTTCCTTAAAGTGCGTATAAGACCTACTCAGCCTCACAAAATAAGTTTTTAAAAAACCCCTTATATATAGCTATATATATATATATATATATATATATATATGACAATATTTGTTTGATATTTTACCGTTATAAACTTAAATAGTTGCTAAAGTGAAATCTAGCTTCGCCCACATTTATGACATTTCAGTATTGAATAAATGTAAAAATATAATGCAAGAAAGTTCAATTTGTGTCTCAACTAGTGACAGGAATAAAAGAAAGCTGCAGTTACTATATCACATTTTTAACCATTGGATTCGCCGTTGGAATTTACTTCATAAGGGAAGCAATATTATATATTTGTCTCTGTCATACTCAAAGAAATGTGAACATAGTCGCCCCCCGCACAGAGTGAAAGAGCGCGATTTTGACTGCCACACCTGAGAAAAGTCACGCATGTGGCTTTTTAGACCGCATAACGCAATGAACGTGTTAAAAAGGAGAAGGGGTGACAAGCCCATTCTCTCGATCAGCTTTTACGATGCGCGAGAAGAGAAGGATCTGAATCATTCTACACTTCTTCTTTTCTCCTCCAGCATAGAAGCGATTTCTTTGCTTGTTTCCTAAATGGTCTACTTTTTCCACAGGATGGTATTTGCCACATCCAGAACTTGACGTCCACCTTCAAGATCCGCGGCTACGGCAAAGTCAACCAGAACAGTATAAACTCTATGAAGCTTGCCTTGTTTGAACACGGGCCTGTAACTGTGAGCGTGTATGCTACACGTAATATGAAGCTGTATTCCAGTGGGATCTTTTATGATGTTAACTGGTAAGGCATTTTTTTTGTCAATTGGCAATTTTATATCTGTCCACTGCTGGACTAAATGTCTCTCTAAATAAAGGGATGATTTACCCATAATTTCCGATCGTTCGTTTTGGAAATCCTTGAGGGAAGCCTATGTCCAGCTGTGGACTTCCTGTGGCTGATATGATGATGATGACCCATAATAACCTCGCTGGGAAGGTGGCTGGTACCTGGTTAGACATGCCGTCTCCGCCAGGCCCCGGCAGACGAGGTCAATATCGCTCCACTTCACAAGATGGTGCCCACATCGCCTCTTCTCAGTACGCATTCGCGTTAATATCCGGGGGATTGCTCTTCCGACGGAGAAACAAAATTAGAGGAAGGACCATATTGCTTATTACGTCACATTTGAAGCCGGGAGGATACTGGGTGGACCGCAAGTGGTTCGGAATAAATATCTTAATACTTATCTTAAGTCTTGAAATTTCAGTGAAGGTGGTCATGTTAACCACGGGGTGGTTGTAGTGGGCTATGGCACCCGCGACGGCGACTTGTACTGGATTGTGCGCAACTCGTGGGGAGAGGAGTGGGGGGAGGACGGCCATATCCTCATGTCAGCTGAGCAAAACAACTGCTTCCTACTGGGCGACCCCTACTACGTCATCGTTTAAATTCACTAGAATGAAAATTGTAATTTTTACTATGGCTAGTTTTGTAATGATTTGTAAATAAACTCCACGTGCTTTTGATTCGTTGTTTTTATTTCAACTTTCTTCTTTTCTTTCTTCCTTTCTACCTTTCTTTATTTCTTTAACCTATCCTAGGATTTCTTTCTTCCATTCTTCAACCTATCCTAGGATTGGTTCTGGTTTACCCTTTGGGTTGCGGAGGACAAACGGCAGTCGCTCTTTGTAAACACCAGTAACTTCGTCAAATCACGTACATAGGTTAGGTAACAGACCCCAGGCTTTGAAGCGAGGATGAAGCGCACCCCGGGCTTTGAAGCGTTACTGCTAAGGATGAAACCAGGAATACGCTCGGATGATGATAAAATGATGGTGTGTGTGTAGTAGTAGTAAAGGCAACTTTTACTAGATCGTGTACAACTTGTCCCCACGAGTCCACCCCCAGGTGACGAGTTCATCTTCATATCAGCTGTGGAGAACAACTGCTTCTTGCTGGGCGACCCTAACTAAGTAAATGTAAAAACATATTCCTGCTGGACAGATAATAATATGATCTGAAGACCGCTCAAGAATCACATCGTTCACGATTAGTGAGACTGAACCCTATAAAAGGTTGGGGTAAAAAGTAAATATCAGTGGATCTCCACTCGCTACGATTCTGACAGACCTCTTGCTTATCTATACTCATCATTCTTTTCATGCATGTCACGGGTAATTCTGACCGCTCTTTTTTAAGAAGGACTACAATCTAAATAACGTCAATAAAAACAACAAATCAAAAGCACGTGGAATTTATTTACATATCACTACCAATACATTATTAAAGCCTACGAATAATAAACTAGTTAGAGCCATGTCGCCGGCGTAACTCGATTCTTGACATCTAAACGATGACGTAGTAGGGGTCGTTTAGCAGGTAGCAGTTGTTCTCCTCAGCTGACATGAGAATGTACCCGACATTCCCCCACCCCTCGCCCCACGAGTTGCGCGCGATCCAGTACAGGTCGCCGTGTCGGGTGCCGTAGCCCACCACAACCAGACCGTGATTGCCTTTTCCGCCTTCGCTGTGGAGAAATGAGACTTTTATTAAGAGGATATCGATGGGCCATATTTCCCCTGATTTCTCGATCGATAGTGCTAGAAGAGCAATTATCTTTTCCTAAAAAAATATCTATGTGTATAATGTATACTCGTATTGGCATGTCCTTTTGCTTTTATTTTTTATTCATAATTTAATTATTAAAAGATATACGAACCTTCATATCTAAACCTGAAACATTGGTAAGATTTTCCAGTCTGTTTAAACATCTAGCAAACAAAGACGAGATTATATTATAAAAGAAAAAATAAGTTATAGCCCGGTCAATTTAAACATCCGAGGTTACAATAATTCATAGAAAAAAAAAACAGACATTTTTTATACATAATTATCTGATCTGCAAGTTTTGTCTGAACTAATTTTATGATAAAATTTACCGTTTTGCTGATAATTGCGAAAAATCCTTTTTTGTGACCTTTGACCCCCAGTAATTTTTTTTCCAGGTATCGGATCGATGAGGACTTTTTATATTTCATTTCTGATGGTGTTTTGAACAATCCTGACAACTTTCAGCTGGGTACGAATTATTGTAACCTCACACCCATTTTTCCGTCTAATTTGACCGGGCTATTAGTTAAATCGGTTAAAATTTGGAGGAGAAATCAGAGGACTACGAAACATTGAGTTCGTGTACTTTTCAAAGGTATTTTCGGTCCGAGCTGCCTCTATCACCTAGCGAGACAGGTTGTTCGGGCACAGCGCGACAGCAATAATTTTACAAATACCCATTTTTCAATTCTCTCGACCTTAGTATTTTGGTTTTATTCCTAACGATATAGACGGGCCTAGGGCTACACAACCCCAGAGACCAATTTTAGTCTGAGGTAAGGATGGAAAAAGTAACTCAAAATACTAATGAAATGCTAGGTGGATGGGGGATCGGCTTTTCTTATCTGCGCGGGAAAAGAAGTATAAATTCACGATGAAGGCCCTTTGGAGATGTTAACGTAATGTGGCGCTGCCGCCAATACCAATTCTTGGATATACCAATGAAAGATATACCCTTGAACAGGTTTCGACAGGAGAAGGATCTATTGCAACTAAATGAAAAAATTTAATGAGTTATACAATGGGGTTAGTTGGGATTGGGCTATTGCAATTTGGACTCCAGCACCTGCCAAACATGATTACTGACTATTTTTGTGGTAGGTGGTGCCACCCACTAGATGGTCCCTTCAAACGAGCCGACAATTTTTGTCAGCAAAGAGAAACACCGGTGTGGGCGACTCAGGGGTGTCGCGAGTTTTGCTGTGCTTTCTTCGAAGTTACTCGCATCGCGATGCCCTTTAACACTTCTACCCCTGGAGTAACAGCTCTAACTATTCCTCTTTGCACGGCCAATTAGAGTCCTGTGAGCACTCTTGGGTCTCCACCCCAACCGATGAAGGCACTTCGGGGATAAGTACACTGATGTACTCAGATACAAGCTGCCCTTCGGGTTTAATATCGATATGATTATAAATAACTTAAATACGGTACAGTGGAGTCCTCGTCATCATCATCTCAGCCCTTATTTTACCTACACCTTGCATTACACGTGTGGACGCCGATCACATCAAAACCACGCTGGAAATTCGGATAAGATGTGTGTTGTCACTTCACTTCACAAAATACAAAAAAAAAATACAAAAAAGGTTACCATTCGATATCGTGGTAGACTCCGCTTTCATAAAAGTACATGTTATCGGTGGCCATCACGCTAACGGCGATGGGCCCGTACTCGAACAGGGCCAGCTTCAGCGAAGCCGCGCTGTTGTGATTGACTCTCCCGAAGCCGCGGATCTTAACGGTCGAGTTCAGCTTCTGGACGTGGCATACTCCATCCTGTAAAAAAGGTTTAGCTGTCTTGGATTAGCCTGTCTATTATTAATGGAGCGTAGATACTGACCAGTTGGCGAAAATTACAATCACAAATTATAGAAACTGGCGAAGTGTTCTAATTCGGTAAACTGTTGGCCTGGTGGTTTTCGGCCTAAAACAGGACCACTCCGTCTTATCTTGTAAATGTCGGGAGCGACCACAGACTAAGTATAAACATCTAGGACCACTATGACATTCTCAATGAGGGTTGAAGTCAGACAGGTTCTTTTTTTAGACAGGGTTTCTATTCTCCGATTAGCATGATCTTTGGCATCATTAAGTGATCATTGATCTTCTTCTTAAGGTGCGTCTCCAACAAGTGAAGATTGACGATCAACTTGGTGTAGTCTTCTTTGTTCTTAGCTCGGCGAAACAGCTCAGCAGAACTCGCTATCCCGATCTATCCTCGGATGTTTCGTAGCCAGGATTTCTTTCTTCTCCCAATTTTTTTTTCTATCCATTTTAATGACCCAGGTATAAAACTTTACGCCTTTTTAACGTGAGCATAAAAGTACGCTTTTGGCCAAGTGACCATTGATATCTTTAAATAAGAAGAAGCTGCAAAGCGCACACCGGGTTTCGAAGCAGCTTAACTACAGATGTAACGGGAACTTGTTGAAGCGGTGGTGGCCAAGCGGTTTAGGCCCTAAGACTGTGCGTCTGGAGACACGAGTTCGATCCCCACTAGGCGCGACTTGTAGGTACCTCTGAGTGAACATCGTGAGAAAACCTGCACACTAGCACAGCGGCGACACTCCCTGTACGTGAGAGTTCGAACGCCGGTGACCTTGAGGTTGGAGCTCGTAACGCTAGGGTTGATACCGAACCGAAATGGAATATCGTGCGGTGCGTGAGAGAGTCCAACCAGTCAGCGACAACTCGTTCCACGCCCCGCGCGCCTCTGAAGGCCCCCGCGCACATCCAGACACCCACACATAGCCGCAAGCGATTTTACGTGCACACATGCTTAAGTGTCGTTTCTTTTCGCGTAGTGTATATATTCTTTGACACTAGTTCGTCATCATCATCCGAGCGTATTCCTGCATCGTCAGCGGTAACGTTTCGGAGTCCGAGGTCTGCTACCTAACCTAGGTGATTTGACGAGGTTACTGGCTTTTAAATCTGCACACTAGTTCACTAGTGTATAATAATGGCTATTGTCACTAGCTGACAGTCATTAAGCTACGTCAATACGTCATACGCCTTTAGGCAGCTTGTAAAATCTGACATAAGTGTTGTGCTAATTAACACACTCGATTAAGGGTTATGATGAGAAAGTGCATACCGGTCTCTCGTTTAGATTTTTTTAAGGATCAGACAATTTCTTCAATAACTCTCACAAAGGAAAAATGTCGTCAAACATTTATCTGGCATTATCTTCTTCCATGGTGCTACTTACTTCTTGTTTATACTGCCCGTAGTCAACATCTGCAGGTATGCCTTGGTCCAGGATATATTTGAACACCGGGTCTAGGTTGCCACCTAAGCAGCCGTAATTGCCATATCTGTGCCAACATAAAAAATAAAATAAAAACTTGTTTTGGTAGGCGTATTGTTGGGCCGTGTGGTTTCAGGCAAAAGAAAATAGGACCACTCTAAGTCATCCTGTAATGTCGTAGAAGGAAAGTTAGGAAATAAGTACAAACTAAACAAAGCTTAGACGATTGTGAGACCTCTCCAACCCGTCTGGCCAGCGTGGCGAGTGTAGGCCAAATCCTCTGGCTGCTCTAGCCAAGTATGACTCTGGTAGTACAGAGGGGGTCGTGCTCCTGCAGTGGAGACTAGAAAGACCTGATGGTGATAGTTTAGCCGTGTGGTGACGGCACAGTAGAATATGATTTGTCACTACCCCTTTCCTCTCCCACGGGTTTCGTAAGAAGCAACTAATGGGGATATAGGTAACAGGATGGGCAGCAGCGTTCTCTGTGTAAAGACTATATTTTATACCATCTCCTGCGAGCACCAACTCGTCTGCTCAGTGTGGCGATTATGGATATGGGGGAATCGCTCGGATAAACCACTATGATCTGAATAGGCCTTAAATCAGATAGATACCTTACTTGTTTATGGCGTACGCTACGTCAAGCGAGCGCATGCGTCGTGTGACAGTCTATGTCTGTCACAAACTCTAGTTGCGACAGAGACACGGCATCACGCGATGGATACTGCTGTCTCTTTTGCACGTAGAGTACTTTTTTACTGTTGGTACTGTTTATTTAGTATAGCATTAAGCTGCTGTTGTCTCATTTTATTGGGATAGGGCATAAAGGGAAAGGGTCTTTCTTACCCCCAAGAACAGTCAATGAGACTTTGCTCACTGAGGTCCACGTCCCGATTCAGGCGGTATGACAGAGCTCCCTCCACGACACCAGTTGCTGTGAACGCCCAGGAAGCCTGGCAGTGCCCTTGTTCTGTACAAATAATATATAAATAAAATCATACAACAACGAGAAATAAAAAGCACTCTGCCGACAAAAGGTTGGCAATAAAATAAAAAATATATGTCTTCATCAACTTATCTTAATTACCAACTCACGTTTGATAGGTCTCAAGGCTCCCTTCAACCTCAAGTCAAACTCCTCCGGCAACTGATTTATCAGCTTATCCACCTCTTCCAAAGTATAAAAAGCATGGGTTCCCTTGCTGTCAGGGTCTGAAGGTCGAGTCCCAGTTAGGAACCGTAGCTCTTCGTCTGTGCGGTCAGCGAATTGGTTTACAGCCATTTTGTAGCCTAGGTTCTTGCGGTTGTGGTCTTCGATTAACCTGAAACAAGTCATCACCATCCCTCAATGTCTTTGCGGCCAACCCAGGCAGACGATGCCACACCTCCGCTGTTCGTCATGTTCTGCTTCATGTTCGATGGTTGAATGATGCAGTTAACGGAAAGCGCTATTGCTGTGGCCTCCTTCTGGTCGGAAGCAATTTAATAAACAATGTAATCTCAGTCCATCCATAGAACTAATTTTAAGTTTTAAGTTTGTTAGTTGACGTCTGGAGAAAATGCTGCAGTGCAGTTTGTTGCCGCTTCTTCAACACTTGCGGCTAGGAAGCGGCATAAACTTAGCTGTAGGTAAGTAACGATTTGACGTCAACATTTGTGCAAAACAAAACAAAGTGGCTATTGTAAATATCCTATGATAATAAAGATATTTTGAATTGAATTACGTATACTGGGTTTGTTGGCAAGTTCTGTGCGTCATACTGAACCAGTATCCATAAAAACAATTAACTATCGAAAATCTATAAAAGAATTTCGTCCTCCCATACAAAATCCATTTGGCTGAGCATTGATTTGTATGGGAAGTCAAATTTTTTTTAGTTTTTCGATATGTGTTTTTATGGAAAGTAGTTCAGTATCATGGACTGACTTGTTCCAAAAATGTTGCCGTCGTTTTAAAAGTAATTTAACCCTGTATAAGTTTCAGTCATCGACACAACGAAGAAGAAGACGTCTCATCATCATTCGCAGCCTTGAACCTTCCACTGCTGGGAATAGGCCTTACCAGGCCTGTGTCACTCCCCGTTTAGGTATCGAAAATGTACCTACATTATTACTATGCGCGCTGGCGGCCCCTTCGGGGTGGTAAATTCAGTTATACGAATCGTTTGTCCAGAATAATAAGAATGAAATTGGCTTGCAATGGATGTCTAGGTATCTATACGAAAAGGTGCTGCATTCTGACGTGAGCTAAATGAAACCATATCGCTAGCCACATTGAGTAGATATTTCTTTGAATTTCTTTGCTGAGTGAGACTTCTGTACGTTAGTATTATATATTCTTTGGCCTTACGCAACCTCTCTACTTTCTCATAATGGATAACAATCAAGTAATTATAAAACATATGTATGATTCTGTTTATGGTGACGATTACTCATTTTTTGATAGTCAAAGTGAAAAACATATAGTTACCTCCAGTTCTTAAGGAATATTGTCTTCCTCAACTCATGCTCTTCTTCTCTGTACGTCTTCTTGTGATAGTTCTTGTACCTGAAATAGTACAAATATTAATTTGCTCCCAAATGCTCATTTTGACAATCATTATGGAAAGCCTGTTTTCTTCGTCTAAGCGCATTCCCGGTTGCATCCTCAGCTGTGCTACTTCCGAGCCCGGGGTGCGCTTTCCCGCTTTTTCTTCTCCAAATATAATATGCATGTCAATGGTCACTCAAGGATGAAAAGATCTTGTAAAATGGAGATGAAATAGCCGGAACACTTTCAATGTTTTGGCTATAGTTTTACAACCGGACGCCTGCCTGACGTCAACCCTCTTTGGGAATGTATTTGTGCGAAAAGTTTTACAACCGGCCGCCGCCCGACGTTAACCCTCCTTGGGAATGCAATTGTTGCACGAGATGTTTGTGCTTAGTCTTTTAGTCGCCTCTTACGACATCCACAGGAAGAGATGGAGTGGTCCTGTTCTAACACGTAACCACACGGGTAGTTATGGAAAGCCTGTGTTATAATATAAGTTATAACCATCGAGTAGTTGTATCGTCGAAGGTTATAACAGTCTGTTATGATATTATTTTCTATTCTACTCTGCCGGGAACCACACGGCTTAGTAAAGGCACAGGCCGGAATCTCCTAAGGTACGCGCAATATGCGTCCCCGTTCCCCGTCCCCGCACCTCTCCCCCGTGTTCGCCTCGATGACTCACGTTGGCCGTCAAGAACCGGGGGAGAGGTGCGGGTGCGGGGAACGGGGACGCATATTGCGCGTACCTTAGGAGATTCCGTTCTGTTTACTCTTACTGTATTCTGTGATAAAGGAGTATTCTGGATTTATTCGCTAGCTGATGAATTTGACAGCAACCTTAAGCTTTTATTTAAACAGTAACTTATTTTTTTCAAAGATTTTTTTGTTACTGAAGGGTGCAAGTTCACCCCCTTGCACCCTGCTGCTGACGCTCATGTCATGACTATACATACACATACGGGGTCTAAAAAAATATACTGAAACTATTTTAAGGATGGATTCAGTCCATGATACTGAACAACTTTCTCCAAGGAACATATATCGGAATATAAAAAATAATTTTTGGTTTCCCATACAAGTTGACCAAACAGCTGATCCTAGTTTGTATGGAAAGCAAAAATTATTTTTCATATTTCGATACATGTTCCTTGAGGGAAGTTGTTCACATCATGGACTGAATTTACCCTTAAATAGATTCAGTATATTTTTTTAGACGTTATATATGTTGATTTAGCACCCCCTACCCTAGCTATATTAAAATCTTGTAATCAGAATCATTAATAGAACTCAAAATCGTAAGAAGAAAGACTTATTTTTTGTAAACTTTTTTTCTCCCAAATTTCTAATAAATGGCTAACCTACTGATTTTATAAAACGCGCACGGCCGTTGCCCTCCCCGCTCACCGGTTGCCCCCGCCACGATCCCTACAGCGGGTGGTGACATTCAATTGGGAGATTTTTAGTATACATTTGCCGGCTCATGTCTTTGGTTTTTATTATGAAACACGATACTTATTTCAGAATATGTATTTTTATACTCTCCTTGAATATAGCTATAAGGTTCAACATCACTTGTAATTTTTATATACTTTGAGTGATATAAGTAATTTAAAGAAAAACTTACCCATCAAAAGCTATATCAACGTCGGAAGGCGAGGCTGGATGAAAAAATTTCAAGCGGTCTGGCAAATCGTCTGGGTCAAAACCTTTACAGTCTTCCTCTGAAAACATTGTTAATTTAAACATTTTGAGAAAGTGATATCCAACATATAAATGTGGAAATAGAATAGCCATGTGCAATATCCGACAAAAGAATTGAGATCTAAATGGCTGGCTATACTCTTCGCGCTGGCGAGACGGGTTGAAGAGGTTTCATTGATGTTTATAAGCTTTATTTAGCTTGTGTTCTCCGAGTCGCCTGCTACGACATCCACGGGAAAACTTGGAGTAGTCCTATTCTACTCTGCCGGGAACAACACGGTTAACTTTACTATACCTAAGTATATATAATCACTTACTATTGACAATCTTCAATTCTTCGTCTCTAACTGATGGATTGAAGTCATAGTACTCCGTGAGGGTGTGACTAATCAGTCTACCGCTTTCTAGGAAAAACTTTTTTTCCTCGTATCTGTAAATAAATTCGTTCCGAATCGTTAGTTCTTTCTAGGGTTCCGTACCCAAAGGGTAAAAACGGGACCCTTTTACTGAGACTCCACTGTCCCTCCGGCTGTCTGTCACCAGGCTGTATCTCACTCATGAACCGTGATAGCTAGACAGTTGAAATTTTCACAGATGATGTAGTTGCTGTTGCCGCAGAACAACAAATCCAAAAAAAAAATAATTTTTGGCGGAGCTTCCATACATCAAACGTGATTTTTTTGCCGTTTTTAGCTCGATATTAATAACGTCAACAGGTAGACACTTGAAATATTCACAGAATATTTAGTTGTTTACGTATGGTACGGAACCCTCCGTGCGCGAGTTTGATTCGCACTTGGCCGGTTTTTATAGCTTTCTTCGGCCCTACAACCCTTTGTGTGTCTTGGCCTCCACAACGATTTGTCACCATTTCGATTTGTCTTTGGCCTGTCTTCTCCATGCAATGTACCTTTCCATTTTCTGTAGTCTTCTGTACCAATACTTATGCAAAATCGTCTGTCCTTTAATTCGTACCTAGGTCGTTAAGATTTAATTCATTATCATCATCAAGGCCTTTTTTAGTCGCCACTGCAGGAGCACGACCCTTTCTGTACTACCAGAGCCATACTTAGCCGGAGGATAAGCTCTCCGCGCTGGCCAAACGGATTGGAGAGGTCTCATTGATTAAGCTTTGTTTAGCTTGTGTTTCCTAAGTCGCCTTCTACGACATCGACGGGAAGACTTGGAGTGGTCCTATTCTACTCGCCAGTACAGTAGCCACACGGCTAATTAATCGATCCGGTTCTTTTGATTGTTGACCTCACAACCAGGATCTTTTTACCATGACGGGTGGTTAGCCTGCCGATGAACCCTCCTCTTTTATCCGGGCTTTGGACCGGCTCTACTATTAGATAGCACAGGCAGAGTTTTTATTACTTCTAGAGAGTACTTTTTATTACAACCTTTAAATTAGCTTGCGCTGATCTGATTGTTGATTTTTGGGTTAAATCTTGCACATTAAATTTGACTCACTTTCCGGTTTCCGATTGAGATGAAATGTGACAGTCCACGTGTAAAGGTACCTTATGGACGGTGGCGCTTAGGACGTTTAGAAAAACAATTCGTACAATTAACTTAGCTTGAATAAACACAATGTCGTAAGTGCCACCGTCCACAAGGTACCTTTACCCGTGTAACGTCACAAATGTTGTATGCTAGTGTAAATCAGATGGCAATGCAATATTATTATAAGAAGAATCTGATCTGATGATGGAGCTGGAAGGTAGCCATAAAAAACCCTGTAATAAAACGACGTATCCCCATCGAGTTTTGGCTTATTACATTTGTCTAGTTAAGTACATAGGCCTCAAAATAAAATCCTTAAGGTGAATATATAAAGCCAATGGCCTTGAAGTGTGAAATAAATGTCTGTCTGTCATGCATTAGATATCATTTTAAATTATTTTATGAACTGCCGTTGAAACTATTATTGGTGATCCGTCTAGCTTTAAAACTTGCCGTGGCCACTTTTGGCGGATGCAAGTTTTAAAGCTAGACAGACTAATGTAAATACTTTCAACGGTGGTTCATAAAATAATTTAAACTTCTAGGCCATTTGCTTATATATTCACCTTAAGGGTTAACTGGAGGGACGAAATCCCATACAAACGTACTTTCGTTTTAATTTCGAAACCATAAAACTCATCGTATTCAAATTTTTTACAAGCATTAAGATGATAAATATCTAGATCTGTAATTAGTTTTGGTTCGAAAATAATAAACAAAAAAAAAGTTATAGCAACTTAAAATTTGCCTTTTTTATCGACGAAATCGAGTAATATTTAGACGCCTATTACACTTATAATTATATTTTCGATCCTTATGGAAACTAATTATACGACTAGAGTGAAGACTCTAAATTCCAAATAATTTAGTTTTATTTGGGTATGTATCGTATTTATCGAAATAAACGAAAACTACGAAAACTACGATTCATGGCCTATAACGGCCCGTTTCGCTGGCGTTCAGTGCACTCTCTTTGTCGTACGCGGGGGTGTATGCGGGGGTCGGGACGGAGCTACATTTTTTAGCGCCCTTTCTCTTTCTCGACGAAATAGCAACACGACGAAGCGCGTCGGTAGGCAACTCGCTGTGGAGTTCGCCCGCGCCTCCAGTACCACCTTAAGTGTTGTATTAGGGAAAGTCTTTTAAAACGAGCTGTATTGGAAATAAATAAATAAACGTCTAGGTACTTACGAGACGGGAACATCGACACCATACTCAGTACGGTAA
Source organism: Acrobasis repandana (assembly GCA_963576875.1). Lineage (NCBI taxonomy): Eukaryota > Metazoa > Arthropoda > Insecta > Lepidoptera > Pyralidae > Acrobasis > Acrobasis repandana. The sequence continues at coordinate 12,427,568 of OY756238.1, forward strand.
AGAAGCAGAGTATTTTCTACATGGAACACTTCATGAATGGAATCTTCCATCTTCCACTCTTGAATCACCTTCCCGTTGATGATGAAGGACTCTATAATTGTCAATTGTATTTCAAAAATTATCATCATCAGCCCCCGTAGCATGGCGACAGCGTTTAACGAGCGCTATCATCTATCACTATCTCGCTCTACGTAACAATATCGAGCGGGATAGTACTAGTCCGTTGCGCGATACAAACTTTATCCGGGTTTATCGACAGTGCCATGCTAAGGCTGCAGGTCTATTTTTTAGTCTCCACTGCAGGAGCACGACCTTCTCTGTACTGCCAGAGCCATATATTAGCCAGAGTAGCCGGAGGATTAGGCCTGCACTCTCCACGCTGGCCAGACGGGTTGGAGAGGTCTCATTGATGTTTTTATTAGTTTACCAATATGGTATCGTTATATTGTAATGTCAACCTGACATGACACGACTGCATGTTAATCTGACGCGCTCGAGTAAATCCAAAAATCCCCCTCTTGGGCTCCCCTCTTATATCTGTGTTTTTGGTGCAATAAAGTGTTACTTACATAACGTTGAGTTAGGATCCTATAACTACCCCCCCGCCCGGGTTCTCATCTTGTCGCGATGGGGGGGCTCAGTACCTGCGGACTGCCTCATCCGCAGGGAAGCCAAGAGGAACCCATTGCCCGGGTTGAGGCTTAGGCCTCCCCGGGCCCGAAGGAGGGCATTCCTGGTGGGAATGGCCTGGCTGTGAGAGAAGGGGGTTTACTCCCTACTCTCACAGCCGTGGTAGGGGTCGCGGGGGAAGAGGAGTGTCGGTGTGTCGTTGCCGCTCGCCCTATCCTCCGCGACCAAGCGCGGCCGTGGCGCTTGGCACGGCAACGGTGGGGCCGCAGGGGAAGAGGAGTGTCAGTGTTACGTTGCCGCTCTCCCTATCCCCTGCGGCCGGCTTGGTGGGCTCCGGTCACCGTCAGGTGGACTGGGGCAGGGCCTGCTTCTGCAGGCCCTAAATTATGAGGGCTGGTTGGACGGTGGAAACGGGATCCCATCGTCCAACGGACAGCCCTCCGGAGTGGAGGGCAGGCGCGTGTGCGTGTCAGCGCGCCTGTTCTTGTCGGGCCGAGAGGCCAACGCGACGGTTTCTCCGGCACCTCTGATTCAGCAGAGGTTGCCGTGAGGCCGTTGGCGAGCCGGGGCCGCTAAGGTAGCGGCCGGCCGCGCCGGGGCTGTCGAGCATGAGAAGCACACGGCCCCGGCCGATAGCGGCTGAGAGGTGACACCGCGGAGTTTTTAGTGGTAACACCACATAACCTTACCGGTGTCCCGTAACCGGTAAGGTATCCGAAGGGATTATCTCCGCGTCAAAAAAAAAAAAAGGATCCTATAACTAGTGGTCGGATAATCGGGCGCTTATTTACCTAAACTTTTGCTGGTACCTAACACAGCGTTGATACAACCATATAATAAAAATAATTGTATTTCACAGATTCACTTTGCGATTTATGGTTTACATATAAGTAGTATAGTTGTATAACCACGTATTAGCCTTGCACAGTATTAGAAGGTAACTTATAACGTTCTTTAAAATACTGTGCAAGGCTAATACGTGGCAATGTAATTATACTATATGTAAACCATAAATCGCAAAAACGAATCTCTGAAATTATTGTTGTTTTTATTAAGTAAGTGCTGTGTAGTAAGTATCAACGCTGTGTTAGGTACCAGCGGAAGTTTAGGTAAATAAGCGCCCGATTGGAGTTTTTGGCGGAAAGTCAAGGGGGTTTGGGGTTTTCTTTAAATTATTTTGCAAATTGATTTTAGTGGACTTTATAATATGAAATTGGTGTTGTTTGGTGTAATAAATGCTCATGCTCATGAACAATATGTAAAATAGTAAAAGTGGACAGTCATAGCATAGTATGGCTGTATTGATATTTGTTTCCCGGACTGTGTGGGCGTCTTCGGGCGTCGTCCGCCACTCAATCGGCTATGAAAACCAGTGGACTCGTATAGATTTGTCGCCAGAAGCTCCCTTAAAGCAAGCAAAGGCCTTTTTTTTTTTTTTTGACGCGGAGAAAATCCCTTCGGATACCTTACCGGTTACGGGACACCGGTAAGGTTATGTGGTGTTACCACTAAAAACTCCGCGGTGTCACCTCTCAGCCGCTATCGGCCGGGGCCGTGTGCTTCTCTTGCTCCACAGCCCCGGCGCGGCCGGCCGCTATCTCAGCGGCCCCGGCTCGCCAACGGCCTCACGGCACCCTCTGCTGAATCAGAGGGGCCGGAGAAACCGTCGCGTTGGCCTCTCGGCCCGACAAGAACAGGCGCGCTGACACGCACACGCGCCTGCCTTCCACTCCGGAGGGCTGTCCGTTGGACGATGGAATCCCGTTTCCACCGTCCAACCAGCCCTCATAATTTGGGGCCTGCAGAAGCAGGCCCTGCCCCAGTCCACCTGACGGTGACCGGGGCCCACCAAGCCGGCCGCAGGGGATAGGGAGAGCGGCAACGTAACACCGACACTCCTCTTCCCCTGCGGCCCCACCGTTGCCGTGCCAAGCGCCACGGCCGCGCTTGGTCGCGGAGGATAGGGCAAGCGGCAACGACACACTGACACTCCTCTTCCCCCGCGACCCCTACCACGGCTGTGAGAGTAGGGAGTAAACCCCCTTCTCTCACAGCCAGGCCACTCCCACCAGGAATAGCCTCCTCCGGGCCCGGGGAGGCCTAAGCCTCAACCCGGGCAATAGGTTCCTCTTGGCTTCCCTGCGGATGAGGCAGTCCGCAGGTACTGAGCCTCCCCATCGCGACAAGATGAGAACCCGGGCGGGGGGGAAGCAATCAAAGGCCTACAACCAACCTTTGATTGTAACTTGTTAGGAAAAAAAAAATCTCACGTTTTATTAACTTGTTCCAGGCTAAATACGCAGTAGCGTCAAGCCATTAAGGACTGTATGCACTAAGCCACGTGGTCGGATTTGGCTCTGAAATATGCAAAATTTTCCCGCTAGGGGGATAAAAATGTCAAGATGAAGTTACATAGAGTTAATAATGTGTAAACGGGACAATAGATGTAGGTAATCATAAATTGTAACGTAGAATTAGTATACAGCTTACTTGTTTCTTTTCGTCAAGACTTCCATTCCGCGATACTTATTAAAATTTTCAAATCAATCAAATCAAAGAATTATTTTGTTTGAATTATTATTTCTGAATTAAGGCCTTGGCAGACGTCATTATAATGTACTTAACACTTTAGTAGACAGGCTATCAGTAGAAAAAGTAAAGTCGAAAATACAGTAGTGTGCGTGAATGCAAGACGTTTATTTAAAAAGCGAGTTTAAATATATGTGAAATTCATATAGCACTGTCTAAAAAATCCAAGTTATAGTTATTCGAATCTTGCGTAAAATTTATTACTTTTTCAATTTATTAGTCGACCTCCGTGGCGATTCCGTAACACGCTAGTCCGTCACTCGGAAGTTCTGGGTTCGATTCCCAGCCAGGGCAAGTTGGTAAATGGCCTTTTTTAAGTTGTCCTGGTTCTTGGGTGTTTATCCCATCAAAAACATAAATGTAAAAATGCCAAGTTCAAATTCCGACAAAACAATTGAATTTTAAATAGCTGCCAAGTTATGTAGGTAGAGAAAACTGAAATTTATTCATAAGAATCTAAACATTTGACTTGGACAACATTAAGATTGAAAGCACGGTCACCCATCCTAACTGTGACCAAGCTAGAAGTTGCTTAACCTGTAAAAGCACGGTCATTCATCCATCAATTTTTGAATTTATCGTATGCGAAGTGGAGCGAAATATTTGCACAAGTGGTTTTGATTACTCGTATTTTGAAATTTGTTAAAGCGCAAATGACAAAGAACCCTTAGAATAGAGAATCTGTATCGTTTCACGCAGCTTTTTAGGGTTCCGTAGTAAACAAGAAAACCTTATAGTTTCGTCATGTCTGTCTGTCTATCTGTCCCCAGTTTTACTCATAGACTATTAGTACTAGAAAGCTGTAATTGGGCATGGGCATGGATATGTGGTAATAAAAACTTGAAAAAAAATGTGTGGTGTGAGACGTCGTTGAATAGGTCTTTCAAAAATATTGTAAGATTATGAACACCCTTTTTCGTTTTAGCAATCCGTTTGTGAAATATTTGGTTTTTGTTTGCAAATTTTTGTTAGAATTATGTGTCTTCCCTCTCTGTCAGTTAAACGGTTATATATGGATACTTAAAAAAATTAACGGCAGTAGTATATAACGTCTCCCTGTACTAAAACTAATTTAAGGTGGATTCAGTTCATGATACTGAACAACTTTTCCTAAGGAACACATAATTAAATATGAAAAGAAAATGTTGGCTTTCCATTCGACCTCCGTGGCGTAATTGTTAACACGCTAGACCGCTAATCCGGAGGTTCTGGGTTCGAGCCCCAGCCAGGGCAAGTTAGAAAATGGTCTTTTTCAAATTGTCCTGGGTCTTGGGTGTTTATCTATGTATGTATTTATCATAGAATATAGTATCATTGAGTTAGTATCCCATAATACAAGTTTAAAACTTACTTTGGGGCTAGCTTAATTAGTGTGATTTGTCCTTACATTACCATACATATATTACATAAATATTACATTTTGCCAAATCTTGTGTGTAAGAGTTCAAAAATAATTTTTGTATTTCGTTTGTTCCTTGGTGTAAGTTGTTCAGTATCATGGACTGAATTCAGATCTAAAGTTAGGCAGTTGTTAGTTACATAAAACAAGTAGGTACTGACTACGGAACCCTACACTGCACGTGGCCCGTCACGGCACGTGGCCGGTTTATTTTGGTTAAGTTGAAATTTTAGGGAACCATAGACAAATTTATGATATTTCTGTGTAAATCAATATTACTTATCGCTGACATGACGTTCTCAAAAATACAATCAAATAGTATTTTACGCGAGCGGTGACTTGGAAAACTACATGTTTTGTGTTCCACTGACAGGAAATGTACACATTTGAATTTTCTTTGTGAAACAATACGTTTAGCGACCATCTGCAATCGTAACACCTTTCACTTCTATTCACCTTATTATGTAAGTACGGAGGGTAAAAAAGATTGCACGTTGAACAGATCAACAGTCTCGGCTTAGCAGCTGTATGTGCTCAATCAATGACTTGACTGTTTGATTTTGTACAATATTTTTAACGAATCAACAAAAAGCACTAAAAAGAAATCTTTTCCTGAAAACAGCTAAAAAAATTGGTTGATTAATGAAGCAGTAATTAGCATTATTGCACCCTTTTATTTTTTATCTTCTAATAGGTTTTCCTGTAATCTATAGGTAAAGAACTATTAACTATATTTTTCAAAAGATTGGGTTCAGTGGTTTCGGAGATAAGTGTATTTTTATTATTTATTTTCAAAAATAACTTCAAAAACACCAACTTAAAAAATATAGAAAAATATATTTAATATTATCATAAAATGCTCTTTCTCTTTCTTTCTTTCATTTGATATTTTACGCGATATAGTTCACAAAACCCTTTTTTTAATGTCTCATTTATCTCCCATAAAGTGGCCCCATTTTTTATTTATTTATTCATTTACCTACATTTTACTTCCGTCTTTGGGTTACAAATTTACATTATGTGCACCACATTTCAACTGAATCGGTCCAGTAGTTTAGTAGGGGGGGGGGGGGGTAAATTTTCGCCCATTTTCTTAAATAACTTAAAAATACCGATCTAAGAAATAATAAAAAATAAATATATTTAAAATTGTCATAAAAAGTTCTTTCATTTGATATGTCACACGATTTTGTTATCAAAACTTTTTTTTAATGTCTAATTTACCCACAATAAGTGGCCCTCTTTTTTAAATTTCATTTGTTACATTATACGTCTATCTTTAGGTCACTAAATTACATAAGTGTAGGTACTAGATCTCAACTAAATCATTCTAATAGTTTCGTAGCAAATTGGCTGTGACTTACGGACAGACAGACAAGCGAAACCCTAAAAACACCGAAAAAATCGGTTCCTATACAAATTTCCCAGGCGGCTGCACACTTTTGTATAAAAATGCAGATTTTTTTTTGTTTTTTGACTGTTGTTTTAATATCATTATACTATACTAGCAGTCCACCCCGGCTTCGCCCTTGGTACACACAAAGCCTATGTCACTCGGGAATAGTGTACCATTCCAACGGTGAAAGTTTTTTTAAATCGGTCCAGTAGTTTCGGAGCCATGTAATGCAAACAAACAAACAACCAAATCTTTTCTCTTTATAATATAAGTGTAGATAAATAGCCTACTATAGCCTGCCTGCCAAGCCAAGTATAGATCTAGTATAGCCTGTGGTTCGATATATTACGCATAATGTCAATTCGTATTTTGATATACATTCATGGGGAAAAGTTGTTCAAAATTTCAGACTGAATCACCCCTCAAAATAATTGTAAAACCCTAATTAAACAGCACCTTTTATTACAAAAACAGTTAATATGATTCCGCGACCCGAGAAAGTTCCAATCCGATTTTCACCCTAATCGCCAATTAAAAAATATAGGTAATAAATCAAACAAATTATTTTTTTCATTGACTTAATTTTCAATAAAATTTAAAAAAAAATGTGCGATGCCGTATCTGCGATAGCATTACATCTTTACTTGAACGTCAACAAAATATCAAAACTGTACCATAGTGTAGCAAAAGTATGACATAATTTGGCAGTTTGTACATAGTTTTTTATTGAAATATTTTAGACTGTAATGCAATTTTACGTAATTTGAAAATGGATTTTTTTGAAAAATTCGACACGGCCTCCTTCCTGAACGCCCGGCGGGCAACTGAATTTGTATGGAAGAATCATGGCCGCCATTTCAGAGATTTATGTCAAAAACGTTGCAAAACATCCAATTTTTAAATTTTTTTTTTTTATTATTGCGTGATTGCATTGTAAGCAAATATTAAGAATAATGTTTCAAAATAGCCTTTATTTTTATAAAATATATGCAATCCCTTGTTAGAATATTTCTTTACGCAGAAAAACAAGCCAGTTTGTAGCAAGATTTTCTAAAATATTTCTTTCAGGTTTCTTTACAATTATCTTACTTTTTCTGAATGAAAATTAAAAAAATACGATTTTCGTCTACTGGCTAGTCTATTCACCTATTACTAGGTATGTAATTTTCTTAGTGGTCTTTTCTACTTAAGCCATAACTATTGCCCGCGCAAAGTGCGTTTTGCATGTTATTGGGTAAATTCAATGCTTGTTTTTAGGAAAACTACAAAATATTTTAAAAAATCCTTTTTTTCGTCTACTGTCCCAACTCTTCCTCTATCTATGTATATACATTATTTGACTTAAATCAAACGCTTTCTGTACAAACTTGTTGCCCGCGCAAACCTAGTTTACATGGTGCCGACCCTTAATTAAAAAAAAAAAGCCCGATTATCCGACTACTGCCCATAACACAAGTCTCGAACGTACTTTGGGGCTAGCTCAATCCGTGAGATTTGACCTTATATATTTATTTATTTACTTACGTGTATTATTCATGAAATCTGTTTCAGGCAGAAAGTCTTTTAATCCCCGCATCTCGTTCTGGAACCGGCATTGCTGAACGTTGCTCATGTTTTTGGTGGTTGTTGTCAACAGCTGTAAATGTATAAATACCGTAAAGAACAGCACACGTGAGAAATAATGTAAAATAGTTCTGCTTCTTACCCTAATATAAGCCGGGAACATATTTTTTTTATTAATCTAACTTAAGGCCGTACCTGAATTTTCCGGGGTCCAGTGCTGCCCCCATTTAAAATAAATCATTTCAAAGAAAACGGATACATCATTTAAACTTTTGCTCCTACCAAGTCCTAGATAACCCTTCAAAGTTTTTTATGAACTGCTGTTTACAGTTTAAAGTGAGAACGTGAAGCTTTACTACGCACATTTGCGAAAAATGGCCACTTTTGGCAAATGTGCGTAGTAAAAAAGTTCGGATTCTTATACAAACTGATCAGCTGCAGTTTGTATGAAAATTCAATTTTTTTTTTAGTTTCGTTGTTAAACAAAAGTTGTTCAGTTACGTGGGCTGAGGTACCTTCTGAGAGGTTTTGCGTTCTTAAATTAACACGATGTATAAGAAGCATTGAAATATAATTCTCTAGAAGCCTAACTAATCCCGAAAAATCATTCCACGTAATATGTACCGCGGCGGGCGGGGTTTAAAATATGAACAGCGCGGCGCGATAGTTCGACGTGACACTCGAGTCATGCGGTTGCGTCACAAAAAGTTTCCTTTGAGAATATTGCTGTGTTTTTGTGACAATCGATTCATTAAAAATGCCGTCTTGTGCTGTGAAGTGGTGTAGAAGCCATACAGACATGAGAAACACAGGACTCGCCTTTTATATATAAGTAAATAAACATTTTAATAATCCATACTTGACATCTGTTGACACCTTACCGCTCGTTGCGTTAACCGCGTCGGTTGGGTAGCCGGCACGGGGGAGGCGGCTCGATCGGCTACCCGATCGACGCGACGATGACGCGTGCGTGACCTTGTCGCGACCAATCGCATGCATCTTTCTCTATGTGTGTATTTGAGTGTTCCGTTGTAATTACTGTTTGTTTGCGTAAATGGAATCAGAATCGAAGCGGTGAATGTAGGAGCGTTACATTTCTAGAGAATTATATTTCGATGATATGAAGACTATAAAAGTTACCTTGTAAAGTCCCCCTTTCCCTTCGTCACTATCGCTTACGAAGTAGCTGTTGATTTCACCACCATAGAGCTCCATGCGAGAGATTTTCTGTTGTATGCTGTACCTGTGTTGATGAAATAAATTTAAAAAAAAAAACTAACAAATACTGACAACTTTTGTTGACATAATAGTCGGACAGCAGCGCCAACTATTGGAGTCATAAAAATGCGTTTTTTTAATGTCATTCATAAAAGCGGAGGGCTTTTGCACGTGCACGTGAATCAAGTACATTGACCTTCTCTCTCTTAACTCAGCGCATTCCCAGTTGCTTCCTCAGCTGTAATGCTCTGAAGTGTGTCTGAAGCCTGGGATCCGCTTGTATCAAGTACATTGAGCTTAATAATAACTATGTAGACATTATGTCTATAGTGAAATTATCGTAGAAAATGTCTACATTTGGCATAAAAGCAATCAAGTCGTTGAGCTAAACGGCTTGGATACTGAGCGCATACTTGGCGATGTACGAACTTACCGCGGCCAGCGCAAGCAGCAGCCTGTTACGCAACTGCCTGAACACAAACGGATCATAGAAACTAATAGACTTACCAAATCCTGAAAGGATGTACTAGCCCTGTGTTCATGAAGACAGTCTGCCCCTTGAAGTAGTACTCGGTGGGCCATTTGATGTCCATCGTGGAATCATCATCATCTCCTGCAGACAATGAAATAAGGTTAAAGAAGTCTCTTTTTATAAGCCATAGAATTTCCACAGCTGGACATAGGCATCCCCCAAGTTTTGGCAAAAACGGCCACTTTTGGCAAATGTGCGTAGAAAAGCTTCACGCATCTAGGGCTTCGGAATCCGCGCCACCGCCGCGGAGCGCGGAATCTGCCACGTTGACAAACAAAATGGCGTACATTTGGCGCCAAATACATATATGATATTTTTTTTTATCCAAAACCTATCGAGTGCTTTCAAATGAAAGGATTTTATATAAGGACTAGCTGACCCGGCAAACGTTGTTTTGCCATATAAATAATTTTTAAGTAAGAAAAATGTTAAGGGTGGACAACCCTCATCACTAAGGGGTATGAAAAATAGATGTTGGCCGATTCTCAGACCTACTCAATATGCTCACAAAATTTCATGAGAATCGGTCAAGCTGTTTCGGGGGAGTACGGGAACGAACATTGTGACACGAGAATTTTATATATAAGATTACAAATTTTATATAAGGATTACAAATATACCTCTATATATAGGTAACTAATATGTTTAAATGTAATTTGGTTGGAATGAGAAATTCTATAAAAAAAATACAAAATGAAGTCGGGGTTTTTGTTTTTTAACCGACTTCAAAATAGGAGAAGGTTATCAATTTGACTGTATGTTTTTTTTTTAAATGTATATTTGTTTCGCGATATCTTCGCCAATTGTGAACCGATTTTGATGATTCTTTTCTTATTTGAAAGCCTTTACTACCAAGTTGGTCCCATTTTAATTTGGTGAAGATATGATGAAGAACTTTGGAGATATGGTAGAAACTCCTAAAAAAATTGTAAGTCGGTTGTTTTTTTTTGTAAAAAATTTAATTATATTAAAATTACTCGTTTATTATTGTTCTTTACAATAGGTATGCTAGTGTATGAGAAATATATCGGTATTAAACTTACCTAGTAAAACATAGGCGGAAGAACTAAAAACTAAAGCTAAAAATAAACTTCCCACTAAAACCCCCATTTTGCGCTTTCATCGGTTCCCAGAACAAAGTAATAAAAAAAATTATGTCATTTACATTTATGTATTTTTTATGTAAAGCAATAGGCTATCCGCATACTAATTGTTACAGAGAATAAAATTCGTTTATTTGGTAGACATTAATTATTTGTACAAAGTGGAAGAGACATACCCGTAATAAACCGAACCACGGGCTATACTAGATCACTTAAGTATAATAAAATTAAAATAACAGTTAGAAAACCAAATTGAACCAAATTGAAAAACCAATAGAATTGAATTGAATTGAATTGAATTGGACTCTCAGCTCTGCATTGGCTGTGCAGAGAGGAGTCGTTAGAGTTGTTGCTCCAGGGGTGAAAGTGTTATAGGGCATCACGCCGCGAGTAGCTTCGGAGAAAGCGTGGCACACCTCTCGACAACCCTGAGTCAAAGAATATATACACTATGCGAAAAGAAACGACACTTAAGGTGAAGATGTACGCAAATGGCCTTGAAGTGGCGCCCTCATTTGAAATAAATTGTTAACTCGTAAATATGGAGATAATTTCCATATTGCTCTTCGTCATGCACTAGATAGCCCTTTAAATTATTTTATGAACCACCGTTGAAAGTATTTACATTAGTCCGTCTAGCTTTAAAACTTGCCTCCGCCAAAAGTGGCCACGGCAAGTTTTAAAGTTAGACGGATCACCAATAATAGTTTCAACGGCAGTTCATAAAATAATTCAAAGGGATATCTAGTGCATGACGAAGAGCAATATGGAAATTATCACCATATTTACGAGTTAACAATTTATTTCACACTTCAAGGCCATTTGCCTATATCTTCACCTTAAGGATGTGTGCACGTAAAATCGCTTGCGGCTATGTGTAGGTGGCTGAATGTGCGAGGGGGCCTTGAGAGGCGCGCGGGGCGTGAAACGAGCTATCGCTGACTGCTTTGGCCGAGGGCTGGTACCTAGTTCGTATCTCTCTCACGCCCCGCACGTTACTCCATTTCGGTTCGGTATCAACCCTAGCGTTACGAGCTCCGAGGTCGAGGTCACCGGCGTTCGAACTCTCACGTACAGGGAGTGTCGCCGCTGTGCCTGAGTCGCCCACACCATAGATTAATATTGTATATACTGAAACACACTGGTGTTGCCTGCCTCTTTGCTGACAACAATTGTCAGCTCGTTTGAAGGGTCCATGTACCGGGCGGCACCACCTACCACAAAAATAGTCAGTAAATGATCATGGCAGGTGCCGAAATCCCAATTGCAATAGCCACATATCATTCCCACCTATACCTCCATACCTACACCTCACTCTATGTCCTATTATATAAATCTTTTCATTTCTTTGCAATAGATCTTTCTCCTGCCGAAACCTGTTCAAGGGTTTATCTTCAATAGTATATTTAAGAATGGATTTTGGCGAAAGCGCCACATTACATCAACTTCTCCAAAGGGCCTCCACTTGTTGGATCTGCATCCCCACGCAAGCCTCCCAAAGAACCCCGGTGAAAAGACCCGAATATCCAAAGGAGATAAACATTAATTATAATATAAAAAAATATGTATAAAAAGTTTGTGAATTTCCTAAAAATTTAATTAATTCAGTTTAGATAAAATATACAACGGCCTTAAATATTTTGATCTAAGTACGTTACATGTTATATGTGTATGTATGTCACTAATTGGATAGGTTAGGTAAGCTTAGATATTTTTAATTATTTCAATCGCATTAAAATATAATAGGTATATATGAAATTGATATACATATAATAGGTATATTGATTTGAACTCATTAATATTAAATAATAAATTTAAGTATTTTATTTTAAACATTTCAATATATTTATGTGTAAAAATGTTTTAAGGCCATACCTAAATTTTCCGGGGTCCAGTTGATAAACCATTTTAAAGGAAACGGAGATATTATTTAAAATAAATGTCAAGCTTTACTACGCACATTTGCCAAAAGTGGCCGTTTTTTGCAAATGTGCGTAGTAATTTTAAACTGTAAACAGTTAATGTTTACAGTTTAAAGTGAAGCCCGTACTACACTAAAGTTCTTAGAGCGATCTTAAATATTATCAATATTAACAAACTACTCACTTTTAAATAAAAACACAGCAAAGTTCCGGACTAACTCTAAACATAATAAGTTTCGAAAACACTATTGCTTAAAATTTTCTCGATAGAAAAACATTGCGAAGTTGCCTCCAAATCACCTCAGAATTATACTCAAACAGAAAGTATTTAAGGCCCCACCAGTTCAGAACCAAGAAAACTGTGAGTGTTTTAAAAAAAACACTGTAATTAAACTACTACAGTTTATTCCTCAAAAATTTTACATAAGAGTCTTAAGGCTTTTCTACAGACACTTACAATATCCAAAACACGAGTGAGTATTATTGACTAGATGGAAAAAAATACATCTAAATTTGCCTAAATTTACCTTTATAATACGTATTACTATTTTATACAATCACCTTTTTATATGAAAATTATACCAAAAAAATGTATTATCTAAATACATCCGTTTTGGCTACAATAAAATAAATAATTATAATACAAAAAAATTATAAATAAAACACTGCGAAATATCGTCGAGCACGGCTCCGGGCCTTTCTTCGCTCTCGACGAATATTTCGCAGTGTTTTATTTATTATTTTTTTGTTTTATATTTATAGGTAATTTTTTCGTAGCCGAAACGGATAGATACTTAGATAATACATTTTTGGTATAATTTTAATATAAAAAGGTGATTGTATAAAATAGTAATACGTATAATAAAGGCAAATTTAGGCAAATTAGAGGTATGTTTGTGATTTTTTTCTATCGAGCCAAAAATGCTGAATCGTGTTTTGGCTATTGTGGGTGTCTGTAGAAAATCCTTAAGATTTTTATATAAATTTTTTGAGGAATAAACTGTACTAGTTTATTAATAGTGATTTTTTTAAAAACACGCACAGTATTGCAAATTGTGAACCCATGTCGCCTTAAGAAATACAATAAATTAGCACTTGTAACTTTGGATTATAATTGTATAAAACATAAGGCAGTCATCATATGTCTTACTTTTTAAATAACTCTTAAATATTCTTTGTAAAACAAAAAACCTCAAAACTAGAACCAGCCTCATTGACCCACCGCGATTCCCGACGCCCCGCATGGCTCGCTTTCTCGCTTCGGCTAGAGTAAATTGTGTGCGAGGAAGCGGGAGCAAAATTAAGATTAGTGACATTAGGCGCCCTCTTAAGCTTTACTACTGTAGTTCATAAAATACTTCAAAAGGTTATCTAGGGCTTGGTAGTAGCAAAATTTTAAATGATGTCTCCGTTTTCTTTGAAATGATTTATTTTAAATGGGGGCAGCACTGGACCCCGGGAAATTTAGGTACGGCCTTAATAAAGACCTATATGATATATTAAGAAAGCAATAAATGATTTGATTTGATTTAAAGGTTTTTTCAAATACCTATGGTTCGAAGCCCTATTGGACAAGGTCATACTTTGTTTGGATTGTTATTTTTAGTTAATTATTTATAATGATGTAAGTTTTATTATGCCATAATTAAATAAATAAAACTACAGATTGGACTTTTCTAAATTAACAAGTAGATAACAAGGGCTATTTATAGCACAATCCTAATAAAAAAATGTAGATCACTGCATCAACATGTGGGTGTTACGGTTTACGGTTTTGTGTTCTATGACGTTTGTGGTTGCTAATGGCGCTCATATTACAAGTAAGTATAAAAGGAACACAACACATTATATATTGTACCGAAATGTAATTATGCTACACTATCGCATTATTTATTAACCTGTAATGATAGTATGTATGAAAGAAGAAATAAAATAAATAAATAAAATAAAATAAATAATATAACCTTTTATTCTTCTTTCTTATCATCTTTAAAATCTCCCCACGACGCTCGAGTATCTAAATCCCCATTTATTTACTTCTTCTTTTCGTGTCGATGGTACTTTACTTACTATAATTTGTCACTCCAGTATCGGGCCACTTTGATAGCTGTATCATTTACGGCCATTAGGTCATCCCAGGTGCCGGTTTTCGGGCACCTGGGATACGTAAGAAGGTGCTCCATAGTTTGTGGAGAGAAACCGTTTATTTACCTAAATATAGTATATTAGTATAGTTCTAGTACCAAAGGCAAACTGGTAGATAATGTGCATAGCGTTAAGTTTGACCCATTTTAATCAATCAAATATTCGATGGACTCCTATCCTACTATAATATAAATAAATAAGCGTAATAATAAACCTAGCATCTGAGTTTTCTCAGTTGCCAGGAATCCAAAAACTGATTCTTAGCTTTACGTGCCTTTTATAGCACCCGGTTGCATGCAAAATTTTCGTCGCCACGAAATAATATTTCATGAACGAAAAACAAACCATAGCCAGTTTCATTTTTGTACAGCACCATCTATCGACGAATTTCGGAATTATTTCATGACAGAAAACTAACCAAGTGAGAGGGTTTGACTATTAGAAAATGCTTTAAGCTAAATTCCGCCTGTTTTATTTATTACATTTATATTTATTTATATGAGTACAATAAAGTTTAAATAAATAATAGTTTTATATCAGGACCGTGCACGCCATCTTTTGACAAGTAGCGGAAAGTTTTAGGCATAAGTTAGACCACAGTCGACCAAAGATAATATAATTACTTACGTAAGGTGTAGGCGAGTTCATTAAGTTATTACAATCTGGCTAGAAAGAGAACTAAAATTAATAATGGCTAATAACCTGTCTCCTTATATCGAACGTCAAAATAGTTTTACGAATTACTATTGTAAGTTTGCCAGTTTGGCATAGACAATTCCGCCCTATTTTGTTTATGAAGACTTGAAACTAGACTAAACTGTACTGTAAAAACTTAGAGAATTAGATTATTATTATTATTAGCTCACAGCTCATAAGTTCTATTCCTATTGCAATTAAGTACCTATGTAGTTGATGGAAAATGAAAAATATTATTATTTTATATTATCAGTACCTATATACCTACGGATTATCATGGACTGCCATGATATTGAACTACTTTCTATAAAAAATGTTATTAAAAATCGATAAAATTTTTCGTCCTACCATACAAAACCCGTTTGGCTGAGCGCTGATTTGTATGGGAGGACGATTTTTTTTATTAATAACTTTTTTTTATTAAAAGTTACCCTGTATAGTTATTAATATGTGTAACGTATTGTACAATGCGTACAATGTCTTTAGCTCATCTGTAAGATGGCCTAAGACTCCAAAAATGAAATATGTATAGCATCAAGCAACCGATAGCGAATGAGACGCGATCACAATACTGCGTGATTATAATAACCATAACGGGTTCTAATTAGGTTTTTTCTAATTTATTATAGTTTAGTTTAAATTTCTAATTTGCAGCACCATCTTTTGGCAAGCAGCGGAATCAAAGAATTAGTTTTATAATTTTTAATTTTTCTTCTTTGCTGGTCTGGGAGAAAAGAAAAAACATAGAATGTACCAGCTGCTTCTCTTCCCGTGCAGATCGTAAAAGCCGATCGAGGGAATGGGCGAGAATCTGAATCATATGAATAGGCGATGCGGTTAGCAACCCATCACTATTATGATTTCCCTTTTCCACCTTCATGCCCACCAGTACGCTAAAAATGGCCTGGGCTTTACCGCCCTTGGCTCTGTCTACCCCGTTAGGGATAAAGTCGTGATAGTGTATCTGTATGTATCTGTTTAACCAACGAATATCGTTGTAATAATCATCATCAGGTCGTTTTTAGTCTCCACTGCAGGAGCATGACCCTCTCTGTACTACCAGAGCCTTACTCAGAGCCAGAACAGCCACAGGATTTGGTCTATACTCTCCACGCTGGTCAGACGGGTTGGAGAGGTTGATGAATTGATGTTCATAACTTTATAAGCTTCGTTCAGCTTGTGTTTCCTAAGTCGCCTTCTACGACATCCACGGGAAGACTTCGAGGGGTCCTATTCTACTCTGCCGGGAACCACACAGCTTTTTTGTTGTAAAAATATGTTTTATCAATTCTTATGAATATTTACCATGTTTAAAAATGTACTTTAAAGAACCAAATTAGCACTTTACTTTTAGCAATATGAGTCAAATCCAGAGTATTTGCCTCTGTTTAACAATAAATTAGGGTTCCCTAGAAATCTGCCTACTAATGTTTGAATATTTTTTAGGCAAATACGTACAAAATAATTTAAATGATAATTACTTTTTATTGGTTTGTAATACATTACGAACATGCGTGTAGGCATAACAATGCTTAATCTTCATAGCGCGTTCCTCAGCTATGCCGCTTCGGAGACCGGATTGCAATTTTCTTCTCTAAAGGTAATATGCATGTTGATCACCCAAGGATGCTAAAGACCATGCGGAACCGAATAGAAACAGTTCGTTCGATATCGAAATCGAATTCTTCACATTCTTTTATCTTTACTTTTATAAAAAAAAAAATATTATTGGCGCAACCCTCATTAAATTTCAAACTTCTTCCAAAAGTCCTACAAAATTTGAGTTTTTAAAATATGAGCCAACGTCTTACTTCCTAACGGGGTAGACAGCTTACAGCCGTAGGAGAGCCTATGACCGTAAGACTTGAACTCTACCCTATACCTCGGCGTGCTGCCCCCATTTAAAATAAATCATTTCAAAGAAAACGGAGACATCATTTAAAATTTTGCTATTACCAAGCCCTAGATAACCCTTCAAAGTATTTTATGAACTACTGTTTACAATTTATAATGAGAAAATTAAGCTTTACTACGCACATTTGCGAAAAACGGCCAATTTGGCAAATGTGCGTAGTAAAGCTAAACGTTCTCATTATAAACTGTAAACAGTAGTTCATAAAATACTTCGATGGGTTATCTAGGGCTTGGTAGTACCAAAAGTTCAAATGATGTCTCCGTTTTCTTTGAAATGATTTATTTTAAATGGGGGCAGCAATGGACCCCGGAAAATTCAAGTAAAGGTAACTTTTACCGTTGGTGATGGTGGAATAAGGGAATCGAATTAGTGATGGATTGCTGACTGCATCGCTTAATAACATGATTTGGATTTCCGTCCATTCCCTCGATCGCATTTACGATCTGCGCGGGAAGAGAATCAGCTGGTAGAGCTAGTTAGTACACACACATTCTTCCTATCCTAGACCTAATTTCATCTGGTTTAAAACTTTAAACGGTTTAAAAATAAAATTTCATTATGAAAAATAAATATTTTTTTAATATTATTTATTGGTGTAAATAATCCTGAGAGATTCAGTGTTCTGAAGCCAGGATTTCAAAAATAGCTAAGATGAGAGAGAGGAAGATACTGAAATAGATGTAACTCTTGGTCATGATGGAAAAACAAACCATATCTAGTTCTAATTTCGTACAACGCCATCTATTGACGTACGGCGGAACTTGTTGACTTGCTTGGACCGCGCGCCGCAAACCGGCTCAACCCTGTTTCAATAGTTCTTTGTGTATAAATTCTATTGAATAGAAGTTATATGAACATATGATTACTTTGAAATCATTACACAAAACACGAATATGCTTATAAATAAAATATTAGCCCTACATTTTAAATCATAATCATAAATCATATAATTGTCAGAGTACAAAAGTTGTTAGTTTACAATATAGGTAGGGCTTCATTCTGCACCGTCAGACATAAAAAATTTGTTTTATAAGGAGTTAGTATATTATTATACATATAGGTAGTCAATTATTATCAATTATTATTTTTATATTATTCCTTCCTCTGGTAAGTTTCAGAAAAAGAAAGGGTTCCGTACCCAAAGGGTACCAACGAGACCCTTTTACTGAGACTCCGCTGCTTGTTCGTCTGTCCGTCCGTCTGCTACAGGGCTCTATCTCTTGAACCGTAATAGCGAGACTCTTGAAATGTTCACTATGTATTACTGTGGACGCTAAAATACTGAAAATAAAGTTTAAAATTAAGAGTCTTCTTACCCTAGACAGAATCAGAGTTTCCCATACAAACGTAGTCTACGTTTTATTTTAAAACGACATGTCAGATTTCGGTAAAAATTTGTAACTTTAAAGAAATTGCATATATCTGGGGTTATAATTGGTTTTCACAGTCAAAATATGAACTTGAAACAGAATATAGTGTATTATATCATTTTTGACCATCAGTATGGAAAACGTTTACATCCTTATATTTTCTTTCAAGTTCATATTGTGATTGTGAAAACCAATTATAACCCTAGATATATGCAATTTATTTAAAGTTACAATTTTTTACCAAAATCTGACAAGTTGTTTCAAAATAAAACGTAGACTACGTTTGTATGGGAAAGTCTAGGGTAAGGGCATTCTTAAAGGAGGTCGTCATACAAGAAACGTGTTTTTTTCAGCGTTTTAAAACATTGTACAAAGGTACGGAACCCTTCTTGTATGAGTCCGACTTGCAGTTGGCTGGTTTTTAAAACCTTTTTTAACCGACTTCAGAAAAGGAGGAGGTTATCAACTCGATTGTATCTTTTTTATATGTTTGTTTGTTACGCGATATCTTCGACAATTGTGAATCGATTTTGATGATGAAAGCCTTTACTACCAAGTTGGTCCCATTCTAATTTGGTGAAGATATGATGAAGAACTTTGGAGATATGGAAGAAACTCCTAAAAAAATTGTAAGTCGGTTGTTTTTTTGTTAAAAATTTCATTATTCAATTGTCAACAGAGGAACTTACGACTCAAGAACCTATTACTGAAGAACCCACCACTAAAGAATCCACGACAAAAGAACCCACGACAGAAGAACCCACAACAGAAGAACCCACGACAGAAGAACCTGATGCGGGTCTAATATGGCCGACAGAATATTATTTCAAAGGTGAAATCGCTGATGTCTTCAATGGCATTTCGGAGCCTTTTGAGATTTGGTTAGCTACTTTTCTTATTTATTTCATGTTTATGTTGTACTCAATACTAGTCTGGGAGTAAAGAAAAATCCTAGAATGTACCAGCTGCTTCTCTTCCTGAGCAGATCGTAGAATCCGATCGAGGGACGGGCGAAAATGAAAATCATGTTATTGAGCGATTAGCAACCCATCACTATTTTGATTCCTTTTTCCACCTTTTTGTCCATCATCACGCTAAAAGTGGCTTTAGAATCTTGCGGCCCTGGGCTCTATCAGCTTAGAGCCGCAATTAATTAATTTCTTATGCGGTTGTATGGAGAACAATAATTTTTATCTTATCTTTACGATATAGGGTAGGAGATAAAGTAAACTTAAGTTTACACGGGTCAAAGATAATATAATTACTAACGTAACCTGGGTTCATTAGGGTTGGATCTCATCTATCAGCACGGAACAGCACTTTCCTATGTTGCTATCCTTTTCTGTCGCTCAGAACAGTTATTTGTGAGAGAGAAAGCGACGGAACGCTGCAGCACGGCCGGTGCTGAAGCGTTCCGAAAATTCATCTCTATTATCCCATTATTAGGGTAGAAATTAAACCGTTCGACTCCAGCCAAACGTAAACGCGTGTCGACGCGCGTCATCGCGCGATTCCATATGTGAAAGTAGTACTGTGTTCACAGTACACACATTCGATTTAAAATTGGACTTTCTTCGCAAATTACTTTTTGGACTTAGCCTGGCTAAAGGGAAAAGTATCGGTTATTTCATAGTAAGAGCTCGCGAGGTCTACTGTTCTCTCAGAACCACTAATATTTAGGGTGGGACGCCGTGAAATCGGCGATGCTGCCGCATTCTGTCGCTCTCCCTCGCTCTAGCGAATGACTGTTCCGTGCTGACAGATGTGTTCTAATCTTAATTAGTACTTGTAAGGAATAACTTCGCATTCTTGATTCTTGACTCAGGTACAGCAAGAAGCTCGACCGCTCTCGCATAGACGTGTTCAATGGAATAGTCAAGAAGTACTACTGGCCTGACCGCGAGAAGTTTGTTACGGTAAGACATTTTTATACAACTAAACTGGTAGGGATGAAGTTTTTCCAACAAATTAGTAAGGTCCTACCAGGACTTTAAAAAGATGGCAGAGAGAAAAGAGGTATAAAAAGGCATCTTCACATAAGGGCCCATGCTACCTCACAGCTCTTAGAGTGATCTTCAGTATTATAATATTAACGAAATACTTACTTTGAAATAAAAAATACAGCAAAGTTCAGGATTAACTCTAGTCACATTATGTTATGACCCCAAATTAAAATTGCTTACAAATTTCTCGATAGAAAAAAATTGCGAAGTTGCCTCCAAACCACCACCTTATAAACGGCTAGTATTCAAGAAATATAATAGATTAGCCCTTGTTACTTTGGATTATAATCGTATAAAACATAAGGCAGTGATCATATGTCTTATTTTTTAAATAACTCTTAAATATTCTTTGTAAAACAGAAAGCCACACGTACGCAAACTACTCGCATTGCACCGCCGCGCCGCCCGCGTCGCTCGGCTCTCTGTCTCGCTTCTGAAAACTCTGAAAATTCTGGCGTGGGGTGCCCTCTTACAATAGGGGTCATCCCTATTGTATTTTTATAAAGATAGTTGATGTAAAATGAAACAAAGTGAGTACTTTTGCAACATGTAAACACTGAACGTTTGTGCAAAGCATGTACTGATCTTAATTGATTGATATTTAATGCACAAGACTATTTAATTGTAGCGAAAACTAACAGAAATGATACATCATATATTTTTTTTACTTTGATCATTGTCTTATTTTAGAAGTTACAGGGGGGGGGGGGGTACACATACATTTTACCACTTTGGAAGTGTCTCTCGCGCAAACTATTCAGTTTAGAAAAAAAATATATTAGAAACCTCAATATTAATTTTGAAGACCTATCCATAGATACCCCACACGTAAGGGTTTGATAAAAAACCATTTTGAGTTTAAGTTCTAAGTATGGGGAAGTCCCAAAATTTATTGTTTTTTTTTTTCTATTTTTGTGTAAAAATCTTAATGCGGTTCACAGAATACATCTACTTATCAAGTTTCAACAGTATAGATCTTATAGTTTCCGAAAAAAGTGGCTGTGACATACGGACGGACAGACAGACATGACGAATCCATAAGGGTTCCGTTTTTTTCCCTTTGGCTACGGAACCCTAAAAATAGTTTGTTTGGAGTACTATTAGAATTAGAATTTCATTGTTCCGGATTTTTTGTTTAAAGCAATATAGTTCTGGCAACAAAGAAGTTGTTTGAATTTAATAGCAAATAATGTGTTTACGTCAAAACATATATATATATATATATATATATAAACATAGGTATATAAACATTTGCATTAAATTCTCGTAAAAATAGACTAAAATAGTCAATCTTAAATCTCTTAAATCATAATCTCTGCAAAATATTTTGGGCGAATCTGATCACGTGAATAAGTCTATGATAAAATTTGACCAACAACTAACGACATCTAATGCGCAAAAAACTTTTTGAAAACTGATATTCCCGTTTCCCACGAGAAAATAAGTGAATGTTAAATTGTGAAACACTGTCTAAAAATCATTAAAAAAAGAAAGTGTCCAATCGAATGTTACACATGCATGACCAATAAAACAACCTTTTTATAGCCGATCTTGAGAGTAAAGGTAAAAAATAGCATAACAAAAACGGTACAGTTAAAAGAATAAAAAAATATTTCCAATGGATGTCCATATTTCATATACAATTGAGATCATTGACCCCCAAATCGCTCTACCTATACCGTTCACTGATTTATCATACCACTGAAGATTCCGACACTGATAATGGGACTCACTGACTTTGTAGACTTTTATTTTCTTCTTTTTTATAGGGGTTTTTAGGCATTACTAAAGATGAAAGATGCAGTACTAAAGTACTCAAATCTCTCACACACAAAACTCAAAAAAAATATTGTATGGCTTTCTTACACTCTAATTTATTTTTAACTTCTTTGTAACATGGGTTAAATCAGTTACCTTACTTGTAATAGTGGGTAGTAGTGTTGGATTACGCAAGCCTAGTGCGTGTAGGAATATCAAATGGTGGCGAAATTCGGCGTGCGGAGTTGAACACTTGATGGCTCAGATGGTAAGAGCATAGTCGCGGGTTCAAGTCCTGCTCACATGGTATTTTTTCACCATTTCTTATGTCATTATTTAATTTGAGTATTTTATTTTCTTCTTCTTCTCCCGAGCCAATTTTTATATATCTTTTGGGGAAATAGGAAATATAAATATAATATAATTTATTTTCAGATTTATCCGACGTATTCAATCGGAGGAAACAGCATCAGCAATTGTGAATATGCGTCGTACGAGGACAAACCGTACGACATTCTGCCAATGGACCTAGAGTGGACTCTAACGGGTAAGTCCTACTATCCTACTTCCTCTTACTACTTTACAGTCTATATCAGTCCAAGTGGACTGAGACTCAATTCACACTGGCGCGAGTCAAAGCGTCGCGTCGCGTCACGTCATGTTTTTCGTCTAAAGTTTCCTCTCTATTTTTCCATTTAATAATGTAATATATATCTTAATAGATACAAATTTGTGTTATGCAAATATGGACTTGACGCGCGTCGTCGCGCGTCAAGTCCATATTTCATTGGGGTCCACTGGACCCCAGAAAATTCAGGTACGGCCTTAAAATAAGTTTTATGAGAAAAAAAAAATCATACAAGTTTTTATTGTGAGGCTTAAGTACATCAAGACACATGTCATCATCATCCGAGCGTATTCCCGGTTGCATCGTCAGCGGTTACGCTTCAAAGTCCGGGGTCCACTACCTTACCTAGGTGATTCAACGACGAGGTTACTGGTTTTTACACAGAGCTACTGCCGTATGACCTCCAAAGGGTAGACCAGAACCAATCCTAGGATAGGTACAAACGCTAGATAGCGTTCGGTACAACAGCTTTACGTGCCTTCCGAAGCACGAAATCATCTTTCTTTTCGGATAATCAGGTGATTCAAGCCTGCAAAATCCTAACAAGTCTGGAAACAATTTTTCACAAAGTATGCTTCCCAGTGGGATTTGAACCCACTGGGAAGCACTGACCTCCGGATCACAAGGCAAACGCCTTGACCACTGACCACGGAGGCAATACATCAACGCCAAGACACATGTAATGAGCCCAAAAGCGCTCGATGCGGGCCGCTCTAGATCGGTCATTTTAGAAATCCTTGGAAGAGGCCTACTCGTATGTCCAGCAGTTAAGCTGCTAAAATGATTATCATACCTTACTTAAAAACAGGTACTGGAACGTTTAACGGGGAGCCTACCCGAATTTGGGAAGCTGACTGGGAGAAAAACACAACAATCTCCCATTACACAGCCACCACCAGGTCGAAAGAGGGTTTTGATATACCTTTAAGGTAAGTAGAAGAAAGAGTTTTATTGGCATTCAAGATGCAGTACCAAAGTTCTTAAACTAACCCCGACTGTCAAAAACACCATCTAGTGATGAATAGCAGAACTACCAATACGACTTGATATCCGTAGCGCCATCTATATATTTGCTAGAGAAAGCCCTGACTTTCAAGCGTTAACCCCCAATAACTTTTAACCGGCTAAATCGATTTTCATCAAATATACCTAAAAACCACCACAAGGGAACTTGATTTCACGGTAAACAAATAAACGGGCAAGTGCGAGTCGGACTCGTACATGAAGGGTTCCGTACCTCCGTACAATGTTTAAAAGCGCTGAAGAAACACGTTTCTTGTATGACGACCCCCTTTAAGTTTGAATTTTATCTTATTTTTAGTTGTTTTTGTTATAGCGGACATAGTAATACATAATATGAGAAAATTTCAAGTGTATAGGTATTCGAAATATAATTCTCTAGAAACCTAATGCTCCTACATCTGGTTGGATTCTGATTCCATTTACGCAAGCAAACGAACAGTAATAACAACGAAACACTCGAACGCACACATAGACAAAGATGCATGCGATTGGTCGCGACAAGGTCACGCGTCGTCGTCGGTCGGGTGGGGCAGTCAACGCAATGACTGGTGAAATACAACGCGCGGATGATACCTACTCGTATTATGCAGTACGGTACGCTAAAATAAATAACCTTGTTTACGTGTTACTCTTTTTTTGAATAACTAATTTTCATGTCTTTATGGCTTCTACACCACTTCACGGCACATGACGGCATTTTTAATGAATCGATTATCGCAAAAACACAGCAATATTCTCAAAGGGAACTTCTTGCGACGCAACCGCACGACTCGAGTGTCACGGCGAACTGTCGCGCCGCGCTGTTCATCTTTTAAGCCCCGCCCGCCGCGGCACATATCGTGTGGAATGATTTTTCGGGATTACTTACGATTCTAGAGAATTATTGTTCGTAGGTCTAGGTAATGCCATTATAAAGATCTAGTTAAAAACACAGTTAAAGGTCTCTATCACACATGTCACAGGGCTCTATCTCTTGAACCGTAATAGCTAGACACTTGAAATTTTCACCGATTATGTACTACTGTGGCCGCTATAACAACAAATAATAAAAATATAAAAAAGTTAAAAATTAAAGGGGGTCGTCATACAAGAAACGTGTTTCTTCAGCGTTTTAAAACATTGTACGGAGGTACGGAACCCGTCATGTATGAGTCCGACTCGCACTTGCCGTTTAATTTACATTATTTTCGATGTGTTACATCAATGTGCAAAATTTTTAATTTATCTGACGTTTTTATGTGGGTAAAAATCGCATTCGAAGATTCCGTTACAAACATACAAGTGACGCTAATAAAAATGTAAAAATAAACCTCGACATTCCCATACTAATTGCCCGGGGGAGGCCGCACACCTTTGTATGGAAATAATGATCTAGTATAGCCGGTGGTTCGATTAATTACGCATAATGTCCCACGTTGTATACGTTTTCTTTTACAGATTGGAGGTACTGGGGTATAAAATCCAGTCAGGAATGACTATCAAACACTTGAATACTATTTTCTCTGATTACAAATCACCAGTTGCAGAAGATAATGTTGAAATAGGTATATTTTAAATCTTCTAATGCTTCTTTTTCGCGCATTTCCGGTTACATCGTTAGCTGTGCCTCTGTAATGTTAATCTACCAGGATTCTGTCTCCAAACAAACGGTCGGAACTAGGATGATACATGGAGTCCAGTGCTGCCCCCATTAAAAAAAAATATTTGTAAGAAAACGGTGACATCGTTTAAAATTTCGTATTAGTAAACCCTAGATAACCATTCAACCTATTTTATGAACTACTGTTTACAGTTTAAAGTGAGAACGTGAAGCTTTTCTTCGCACGTTTGCGTAAAACCGCCACTTTTGGCAAATCTGTGAAGAAAAGCTTCACGTTCTCACTTTACACTTTAAACTGTAAACAATAGTCATAAAATAGTTTGAATGGTTATCTAGGGTTTACTAATACTAAATTTTAAATGATATTTTCGTTTCCTTTCGAATATTTCTTTTCAACCGGGGGCAGCACTGGATCTCATGTATCACCTCCTACGCGCCTCGGAGTTGGGTACACACTCTGTCTGTACACAACAGTAGGCATGCACCGCAGGGACGAACGAACGTGTGGTGTGATGGTTTTATAAGCATAGCGATGGTTAATATTATTTTGTTTCAAATAAGTACAATCACCTTACATTTAAAGTTATAGACGTCCCTACGTCCCTACGTCATCATCATGTCATCATCCGAGCGTAATCCCGGTTGCATCCTCAGCGGTAACACTTCAGAGCCCAGGGTCCGCAACCTAACCTGGGTGATTTGACGAGGTTACTGGTTTTTACACAGAGCGACTTGCCGTCTGACCTCCGCAACCCAAAGGGTAGACCAGAACCAATCGTAGGATAGGTTTACACAATCGCTAGATAGCGTTTGGGACCCACAGCGTTTGCGTTCCGAAGCACGGAATCATCTTTCTTTTCGGATAATCAGGTGATTCAAGCCTGCAATATCCTAACCAGACTGGAAACAACTTTTCACAAAGTTTGCTTCCCAGTGGGATTTAAACCCACAACCTCCGGATCACAAGGCAAACGCCTTGACCACAAGGTAATTGTATGAAATAATAAGAATATTTTCAAAGGTAAATTTAGAGGTATGTTTGTGATTTTTATCTATCGAGCCAGAAATGCTCAATCTTTTTAGGGTTTCGTACCCGAAGGGTGCAAACGGGACCCTATTACTGAGACTCAGCTGTCTGTCCCTCTGTCTGTCTGTCTGTCTGTCTGTCCGTCTGTCCGTCTGTCACAGGGCTCTATCTCCTGAACCGTAATAGCTAGACACCTGAATTATTTACCGATTATGTGATACTGTGGCCGCTATAACAACAAATACTAAAAATAAAAAAAGTTGAAAATTAAAGGGCGTTGTCATACAAAAAACGTGTTTCTTCAGCGTTTTAAAACATTGTACGGTGGTACGGAACCCTTCATGTACGAGTCCGACTCGCACTTGCCCGTGTATTTGAACATAGTACACACTATATCCAAAAAAAGATTGATCTCTGTAGAAAAGCGTTAAGATTCCTATGTTACATATTTGAAAAATATGTTGTAGTAGTAGGTTTTTATTACAGTTTTTTTTTAAACAATAAAAATATTGTGAGCTGTGAAAAGGGCAGCTTAAATACAAGAACTATATGCTTACTTTAAAATGTTTCAGAAAATTTCGATGAGGACTGCTCTTTCAACCCAATGGTAGCTGAAGGGCTTCAGCATCTGAGACATTACATTGCATCAGACGTAGAAGTGGCTTTTGATAGGTATTTAATTTACACATAGATACTTTTTATATCATTTATGGGTTAATTTAGACGTGTGGTTCCCGGCAGAGTAGAGTAGGACCACTCCAAGTCTTCTCGTGGATGTCATAGAAGGACTTAGCAAACACAAGCTGAACAAAGCTTACAAACATAAATGAGACCTCTCCAACGCGTCTGGCCAGTGTGGAGAGTGTAACCATATCCTCTGGCTGCTCTGGTAAAGTATGGCTCTGGTAGTTCAGAGAGGGTCGTGCTCCTGCAGTGGAGACTGGAAGGACCTGATGATGATGATTAAAATTGTTACATAGCAGACAACCTGTAATAAGAGTCGCCCATGCCGCCTCCGCCGAGGTCCGGCAGGCGTGGTAGACTCAAGAAATGCTGGCCTGAAGTCGGAAAGGATGATATGCCAATGGTCTTACTGCCAAGGATGCACAAGACCGTACGAAGTGGAGAAGTTGAAGCTGGAAAGCGAAAGAGGAAGAGAGCTGGTGGAAATTCTGCTAACCATTAGATAGGCCTTATAATTCTGACCTTATAAGTCTGAGAGTCTGAGAGTAGGGTGTAGTATAGACGGTACAGTCATTAATAATATCAGCTATGCTGACGATATGGTTCTTCTGGGGCCGACTTCATGGTCAGTCAATGAGATGCTCAAGGTTTGCCAAAAGTATGCGACCACACATGGACTCGTATACAATGCGAGGAAATGTGAGTACATTGTCTTTAAGGCCGCAGGTAAATATCCCGAAAGCGCACCTCCCATAATCCTAAATGGCACAAATTTGGAGAGAGTGTCAACTTTTAAATATTTGGGACACATTATTACCGACGACCTTAAAGACAATGCAGACGTAGAAAGGGAACGGAGGGCACTTGCGGTCAGGGGCAACATGTTGACCCGTAGATTCGCCCGTTGTAGCGAACAGGTCAAAATTACGCTTTTTAAAGCTTTTTGCCAGGGTTTCTACACGGGTAGTCTGTGGGTCTGTTGTACTAAGAGATCGCTGGATGTCATCCGTATTCAATATAATAATATATTTAGAATGCTGTTGGGACTCCCTCGATTTTGCAGTGCCTCTGGAATGTTTGTGCAAGCAAGGACGGATGGTTTTCATGCCGTGCTCCGTAAAAAAGCGGTATCTATGCTGAGGAGAATCAGGGCGAGTCACAACAGCATTCTTAAAACGGTGGCGGACAGGCCGCATTCTCAATTAATGCGGCACTTGATTAGAGCAACTATGCCTGTAGCTCTGCATGGGGAAATATAAAATATTTTCGAGTCCCCATTGATTTAATTTAATCTAATTTATCTCATATAAAAGATTATACTAACATAACTTATAAGTTTCAGTTAAATTGTATACTAACAAATTTGGATCCCTGTTATCTGATAAATAAACTTTTATTATAAACTTTTATTATTATAATTAAAATATTAAATTTGTCTTTCAAGCAGCCTGACGAAATTGTGACACATACTTGCTATTTTAGGTACAAGGACCATCATGAGAAAAAGTACAGCGAAAACGAACATGAAATGCGAAAAGAAATTTTCGAAATGAACTGGAGGTACTTAAATGTTTTTTTACTCAAAAGTTGTTACCTTTTTTGACTCAAAAGTGGTTATTTCCCGGTTTTTTGACTCAAAAGTCAAAAGATGTTACTAACCTTTTTTTTTATTCAAAATTAGTTACTTAGGGTTACTACACACATAAGCGGGCCGGCATTTTCGGTTCGACAGTATTTGTCGAATAACAAAACCGACCTGAAGCAATTATTATCGGCTTTTCCCCCGAACATTCATCTACTTGTTCGATTTTAGCGCTAGATTGTTACTTACTTTTTTTTTACTCAAAAATTTTAAAAAAAATTTAAGATTAAAAAAAACAGAAAATTATTTTGTAAAAGGTTAAAAAAAACATGGCAATTTAATAAAACTACATAATTAATGTTTTTAACATTAATTTTGTGTAATTCAAATTTGTAACGTTAATTTGTTTCCTCTACTCTATATTTTGTATTCAATCTCAAACCAGTTTTGAATTTTTTTTTAAATTATAAGACCTAATTCGTTATTGTAACTTAATTATTACTTACAGGCGTGTTGACTCCCACAATCGCAAAAACCTGGGCTATAAGCTGGAACTAAACGAATTCGCAGACTGGACGGAAGATGAACTCGCCAAACTTAGGGGAGCCCTGCCTCCGAAAGAGGTGGATCCTGGAACCCATCCCTTCCCTCACACTTTGGAAGAAATCGATGCATTTGTGGAGAATCTTCCAGAGTCCTATGATCTTAGACTGGAGGGAGACTTACCACCAATTAAAAGTAAGATTGACCGTGTGTTGACGTTAGAGTAAAATACGATATTTCGTCACCCTTTCCTCTTCCACGGGTGTCGTAAGAAGCGACTAAAGTAGGTATATATAACAGAGAAAGGGCAGCAACTTTCTCTCTGTAAAGACTATTTTATACTACGTTTTCACACGTATGATTTTTTCTCTGAGACCTCTCCAACCCGTCTAGCTAGCGTGGAGAGTGTAGGCCAAATCATCTGACTCTGCTCTGGCTATATGGCTCTGGTAGTACAAAGAGGTCCTGCTCCTAAAGTGGAGACTAAAAAAGACTTAATGATGATTATTCATCGCTTGATCCATTGCTGGACATAGGCCTCCCCTAAGGATTTCCATAACTACCGATCGGAAGCGGATTGCATGCAGAGCTTTCCTGTACCCTTGCTTAGGTCGTGCGAACACCTTGTAGGTGATTGTGCACGTAGCTGCCATTTGAGAACCTTCTGCCCCCTCGACCATGGGTTCTTTGGGCACATATGCCCCGCTCACTGCCATTTCAATGAGCTTATCCGCTTGGCAATATCTGTGACCTTCGTTCTCCTATAAATTTCCTGATTTCTGATTTGATCACATAGATAAACACCGAGTATAGCCCTCTCCATAGCCTGTTAAGCGATTTTGAACCTTCTTATGAGACCCATATTATAGTAAGGGACCCCAGTATAATAATGTTTAATAATTCATCTGACAGACTAAATCAATCCAGTCATTATACCTTTCCCACAGATCAGCAAGCTTGTGGATCCTGTTGGGCCTTCGCTACTACTGCCTCTGTAGAAGCAGCCATCATAAAGCATTTGGGAGGTGTGCAGTTGGATTTGAGTGAACAGTCTGTGGTTGATTGCGCCTGGGGGTTAGTTTCATTTTATTTTGTACTAGCAATGGTTTCTCCGGCAGAGTAGAATAGGACTACTCCAAGTCTTCCCGTGAATATCGTTGAAGGCGACTTAGGATACACAAGCTAAACAAAGCTTTTAAATATCAACGAGACCTCTCCAACCCGTCTGGCCAGCGTGGAGAGTGTGAGCCATAACCTCTGACTGCTCTAGCTAATATATGGGTAGTACAGAGAGGGTCGTGCTCCTGCAGTGGAGACTAAAAAAGACCCGATGATGATGATGATGAGCAATGTGGTGACCAGTCAGTCCCTAAACCGCTCAGCCACTACCGCTTTAATCTAACGGGACCGAACTATTGCTCCTAAACAGTTTCAAAAGTTCGGTTCGGTTCAATTTCTATCTATCTATATTTAAGAGCTATGTTCTTGTCGGTGTAGTATAAATTCTCTTCCATTTCATTTTCATTAAAAAATTACAAATGAGGAGGTCTTGTAAAAACTTTAGAGTAAAGATGTATTTTAGATAGATATATCTAATAGAGAATAGAGAATAGACGATAAAAGATGTTGGGTCATCTGTTACGACACGATGACGACAAAAAAAAATTTGACAGTCCCATACAAATCGCCCGGGCGGCCGCACACTTTTGTATGGAAATACCGATTTTTTTTTTGTTCTTTGGCTGTTATTTTAATTTCATTAATGATCTAGTATAGACCGTGGTTCGATTTATTACGGGTATGTCCCTTCCACGTTGTATATGAAGAGCTAGCTATATTAACCCGCGAGCACTCGCGCTATGAACATTTCCCTCACGGTTTTAAAACAGGTAACATTAAGACCGTACTTGAATTTTCCGGGGTCCAGTGCTGCCCCCATTTAAAATAAATAATTTCAAAGAAAACGGAGACATCATTTAAACTTTTGCTACTACCAAGTCCTAGATAACCCTTCAAAGTATTTTATGAACTACTGTTTACAGTTTAAAGTGAGAACGTTAAGCTTTAAGTGAGAATGAGCTTTGCTACGCACATTTGCCGAAAGTGGCCGTTTTTCGCAAATGTGCGTAGCAAAGCTCATTCTCTCTCTCTCTTTCTCATTGAAAAAATGAATAATTAGACTAAAATACAGGTTTTATTGTCATGTTTATATTAAATGATGGGCAAATATAAATAAAGTAAGCAATATAAACTACCTATATATTTTTTAAACTGATAGAAAAATATAACAAATGTTAGCTTGTTATCAGGAAAGATTATTACAAAAATATTGAAGAACTGTCTTCTTAGGTCGATAATATTAAAAGCAACGGAGAAAGTGAGCACAATGATCATGACACTGATAAAGAATAGTCATTAGATAAAAATGAAGAAAAATTTTCTTAAATTTGACCTGGAAATTATTTTCATTACTTAGCCCGAAAACCAAAGTCCAAGCTACAAAAAGTCGTGTTTTGCCTGCACGAAAATTTGATGGACGGAATTAATTTTTCTTTTTGTTTAACACGTAAAGATTTGTGCATTTGATGAAGATTAAGTATGTATATTTTCTTTTAAATATTTCTTAAAAAAATATTTTTAGTACTTTTTCTCTTAATGGTACATTTAGTGACTTTTAATGAAACACCTACATCTGTTATTAAAATTTCATACTATTTAAACCGTTGCATTCATGAAATAACTACTTTATTTTATCAAACAGTGTTATTTTATTATAGAATAATAAAATTATTTAAAAGTTTTTATGTTTTAGATAAAAATTCACTGCCTTAATAATGTGAGGGAAATGCTCCACACGCGAGTGCTCGTGTAAACTTTTAGGGCGCGTCTGCTCGCGGTTTGAAATTAAGTATTAATATTTATATAATAATTGATAAATAAGAAGTTTTTTATTACAGTTATGGACCTTACGGCTGTTATGGAGGCTTTTTGGACAGCGCTTTGAAATATGTAAAAGAAAATGGGATACCAACTGAAGAAGAGTATGGAGGGTACATACATGAGGTAGGTACCCCTTTTTTTGAATGTTTTCAGAGTTCATTTGAGGAGCTCGGTGGCTCAGTGCAAAAACGCATTACTAGCACTTTCACAAGTTAAGCAACCCCGGGCGTGGTCCGCACCAGGATGGGTGATCACAAGTAATACTTATAAAATTTTCCCGAGCCCCTCCGTGCTTCGAAAGGCACATTAAGCTGTTGATCCCAGCTGTCATTATTGTATGTCAGTGGTTGAGCTATGTCAAGTGCCTTTAGGCAGCTTGTAAAATCGGACACCAGAGTTGGCCACTCACAATAAAAAATAAAAAAAAGTGTTCATGTATGTATGTGAGTTTCGTTATCCCGTCATAACTCCAAAATGCCTGAACAGATTCAAATGTATGAGTTATCGATAACATTCAGCGAACTAATTAGTACCAAGAAAGCATAATTCATTGCAAAAAGATTGTGTAAATTGTTTACTAAATGTGTCTTTTTAAAACATCTAATTTTATTTTAGCGATCCACTTAAACCTATTTGAAGCTATCAATCTATATTTAAGAGTGCTCTTGTCGATGAAGTGTGAATTCTCTTCCATTTGCCTCTCTCACCCTCCAGCTGTTTTACTTCGCTGCACGACACGACGTTCACCTTCCCTTTTATCTGTTTCATGTACATAGCTATGCCTTGGTCTCTGGTCTTCTATTTGAAGCTACATAAAAAAAATGTTTTATACATTTTTAAGGTTCGGTAATCTTTGCTATGTATTAAGTTTAGTAAAAAATTACCCCATGAAAAGTACATTCCAATACTCTATGGGTTATTTTTCTTTGTTCAATAGGTACCTAAAAACCTAATCCTAATCTCGTTTCCCGCCATTATCAAAGTCAAAAACATTTATTTATCTTTGGATATTTGTATCAGTTGATAATTGTCTATTTTTTTTTGATTTTATAAAATTTGTTGACGACAGATCGTTTACAGCTAACTTTAGTGCCGCTTCCGAAGAGCAAGTGCAGAAGAGTCTACATAAACTGCAATGCATCATTTTCACCAAATAGGTACGTCAACTTATAAGGAGGTTAAGAACTTGGCGGAAGAAAGAGAGACATGGAAAGCGCTCCACCGACAAGAGTTCAGTTCTTAAATATAAGAAGAAGACGTCAATTTACAAATATCACTGATATTAAAAGTAGGAACAACTTTTCCCAATAAATGTATATCGAATTTTCGGTACTTAAAAAAAAAATATACAAGGTTAATATTTTTTTTTTGATCGCAAAAATTATTTCGTGTGTCCGAATTCCAGTTTTCCGGTTGTTCTCGCCCACAGGTCGTTCTCTTTCGTTCTCAAC
Organism: Acrobasis repandana; assembly: GCA_963576875.1. Classification (NCBI taxonomy): domain Eukaryota; kingdom Metazoa; phylum Arthropoda; class Insecta; order Lepidoptera; family Pyralidae; genus Acrobasis; species Acrobasis repandana. The sequence goes on from OY756238.1 coordinate 12,461,285, forward strand.
CGATTCTCGTGAAATTTTGTGAGCAAGTTCGGTAATTATGTAGAGTTTTTTCAAAATGGCGAAAATATGGGGAATGAAAACGTAAAAAATAACATTATTCAAAAATGTCATGAACCTTTTTTGTTACTCTTATTTAGACGACTTTTTGTCCGAACAACTTCTTCGTCCGATACAATTCAAGGGGTCAGTATGTGAGATACTATACAAAGACAGACACGGTAGGTCAAGAGCTCATAGAGCAACTAGTAATAGGGTGAATCCAAGTGAATGGTAATGACGATGTAATAAACGGGCAAGTGCGAATTGGACTTGTACATGAAGGGTTCCGTCCCACCGTACAATGTTTTAAAACGCTGAAGAAACACGTTTCTTGTATGACGACCCCCTTTAAGTTTGTGTATATTACTTTTATATTATTATATAAAATTTATATTATATATTTTTTGTTATTGTGGGCATAGTAATACATAATTGGTGAAAATTTCAAGTATCTAGTTAATGCCATTATGAAGATCAAGTTAAAAACGCTGAAAAAAACACGTTTCTTGTATGACAACCACCTTTAATTTTTAACTATTTTTTATTTTTAGTATTTGTTGTTATATCCGCCACAGTAAGACATAATCGGTGAAAATTTCAAGTGTCTAGCTATTACGGTTCAAGAGATAGAGCCCTGTGACTGACGGATAGACAGACAGACAGACGGACAGATAGACGGACAGACAGCGGAGTCTCAGTAATAGGGTTCCGTTTGCACCCTTCGGGAACGGAACCCTAAAAATGGTAATGATTGCACGTCCTATGGTTATGACAACAGTCAAATGGTAATGATGTAATATAGGATTATTAATATTAATATCATCACCATTACCTGTTATCATTACCATAGGACGTGCAATCATTACCATTTTTACATCGTCATTACCATTCACTCGGATTCACCCTATTACTAGTTGCTCAGTAAGCTGTAGACCTCGCAAGGCTGTCTTTGTATAGCACCTCACATACTGACCCCTTGAACTGTATCGGATGAAGAAGTTGTTCGACAAAATGTCGTCTAAATAAGAGTAACAAAAAAGGTATTCATTACCATTCACGACGAAATTCTTGGATTCACCCAATGACTGACTTGTTCCAGAATGGTTACTGCCACGTGAAGAATATGTCTAAGACATACAAGATTAAAGGCTACACCATGGTTACCCCCCACAGTGTCAACGCTCTGAAGTACGCAGTCTACACCTACGGAGCCATCACAGTTACTATGCATGCTAGTAATGACCTACTACTTTACTCTAGCGGAGTCTTTTATGATATGACTTGGTAAGTCCTCTTTAGAACTAAAGGCCCATTTACACGATGCAAGTTTCTTGCCTGCTTGCATACAAATTAATTGAAGTAGCGATTTATACCTTCTTCATCCTAGCGCATTCCCGGTTGCATCGTCAGCTGTGCTGCTTCGGAGCCCGGGGTGCGCTTTCCCGCTTTTTCTTCTCCAAATATAACATGCATGTCCATGGTCACCCAAGGATGCCAAAGACCTTGCAAAATGGAGAAGAAATAGCCGGATCAATTTAAATTATTTGGCTATAGTTTTACAATCGGCCGCCTGCCTGACGTCAACCCTCTTTGGCTGCCGCCCGACGTTAACCCTCCTTGGGAATGCAACTGTAGCACGAGATGTTTGTGCTTATTCCTTTAGTCGCTCTTACGACATCCACAGGAAGAGATGGAGTAGTCCTATTCTAACCCGGAACCACGAGGTTGAGTAGCGATTTATATCTTGGGAAAATATCAACAGTTATATATTTTAACTACAGTCATATTAATCATTATCATGAGCGTATTCCCGGTTGCATCCTCAGCGGTAACGCTTCAGAGCCCGGGGTCCGCTATCTAACCTAGGTGATGTGACGAGGTTACTGGTTTTTACACAGAGCGACTGCCGTCTGACCTCCGCAACCTAAATGGTAGACCAGAACCAATCCTAGGATAGGTTAAATAACCGCTAGATGGCGTTCGGGACCCACAGAGCTTTGCGTGCCTTCCGAAGCACGGAATCATCTTTCTTTTCAGATAATCAGGTGATTCAAGCTTGCAGGAAACAACTTGTACTTTTATTTTAATTGTCCAATAAAGATTTAATAAATAAATAAAAATAAAACAACTTTTCACAAAGTATGCTTTTCCCAGTAGGATTTGAACCCACGAGCTCCAGATCACACGGATCACGGAGGCAACTACAGTTAAATTACGTATGTATGTATTTTGCCGTGTGGGAAACACACATGCAGAGTAGAATAGGACCACTCCAAGTCTTCCCGTTGATGTCGTAGAAGGCGATTTAGGAAACACAAGCTGGATAAAGCTTATAAACATCAGTGAGACCACTCCAACCAGCCAGCCTTGAGAGAAGTCGTACATAGAACAAGAGTTGTTAGTCTGATGTACTTAGTTGCCTCTAGGAGGTTATGCAATACCAGTAACCCTGTATACCTACTTACATCAATCAAAAGTGGGTATTTTGTGATTAAAAAAATACTTATTTTTTTCAGCGAGAACAAGCACCTGAATCACGCGGTCGTGGTGGTGGGTTATGGGTCCAAGGACGGAGAAACCTACTGGATCGTGAGGAACTCGTACGGAGAGACGTGGGGAGAAGATGGATACGTGCTCATGTCTGCTAAGGACAATAACTGCCTTATTATGGACTCCCCATATTATCCTATCGTCTAGAAACACATTTTTAGGGCAACTGCTCACTAAGGGTCAGCTACGTCGCGTCGCGTCGCGTCTCAGTGTGAACTGAGCCTAAAAAATCACTATGTTTTATAAGATCTTTTTCCTGCCTTGGACGAACAAATACAAGAGGACCTCAAATCAACCCCACCCCACTCAAAAAAGCGTACTCTGCTAGAAAGCCAGAATCCTGCATTATTTCTAGATGTTATTACTATCTCGCCCGCAAGCCATACAAAGGATGCTTGCTGACGGTATTCACGAAAAATCAGAGATGGCGCTTGTTTGTTGGTAGAAAATGAACGCTGATATCTTTCTAAAATTAAGTGGCATCACTACGAAACTACCTTCTTACGAACTAGTAGCTCCATCTAGCTACAACATTTAAGCTAAAAATCAAATTACGCTTCGAAGTTTGAAGGTCTTGTATTTGTACGTCAATCCTCCAGCGGCCCTTTCTTGTATCTCAATCTGTTTTCTTACAAACATACCTCCTTACCTATGCACACACTAACCAATTTCCATTTATCATTCCACAATGTAACTACTAACTTTGATATGAAATGTCAATTATTTTTTAATTACTTACTTTACTTAACTTCAATTCTAACTAACTTTTTAACACTAATTTTAGAAACAAAATCACGATTTTTTTTTCACCGGCGAAACAAAAACGATTGGTGCTACATGTTTCTTTTGAATATATATTTTTTTTCATATTCTGTGTTCACAGTATTTATCCCAAAATAAAAGTAATCATCAAAGATTTTGTTTCATTTATTATAGTTGATACTTTTGAAATAAATTACGTAAAAAATACCTCAATGCATGCAACAAGCAAGAGCGTGCTAAACTCAATAATGATAAGAACCTGCTTCTACATATAGTTAATTTGCTGAATTGATGTGTATGCCATCGGTGCTTCACAAGGGCCAAAGTCGATGCCGCCTTTGAAGTGCGCCGACGGCATTCCGAACCGATTGAAAGAATAGACTATACAATACACACATCCGTCGTACACGCGCAAGAGGATAGTCTGAAGTTTACGTACTTAGGTACTTTAGTGTAAATAAAAATAACAAAAAGAAATTAAAAATAAAACGGCATTTCCATACAAAAGTGTGCAGCCGCCCGGGCACTTTGTAAGTGCTGTAGTGATTTTGTATAGCCTGTGGTTCGATTTATTACGCTTCTTCTTCTTATCGAGTCGAAATGGTTACACTGTAGCTTCAATTTCAAATCACCTGTGACCAGTATGTGGCCACGGCGATCCCTCTGTCGTTAGCTTTATTAAGGTCCTCTATGGTACATTTATTACGCTGAGATCAAATTACACGTTACACCGGCAAAATTTTTGGAGCAAGTTCTGTCCATGATACTCAACTACTTTCCATACCAAGAGTTATTTAAAAAAATTATCGATTTTTAATAACTTTTTTAAAGAAAGTAGTTTAGTATCTACTTTAAGGGTGAATTCATGATACTGAAAAACTTTCCCCAAGGAACATTTAACGAAATATAAAAATTAAATTTCGATTTTCCATACAAACTCGGACCAGCTGATCGGTCAATAAAAAAAAAATATTCTTATTTTGATATATGTTCCTTGGGGAAAGTTGTTCAATGTCGCGGACTGAATCCACCCTTAAAATATTTTCAGTATATTTTATCAGACCCTGTATACAATAATGCAGAATTGTATAATGTATACACGGGTGCCTGTGCAATGTGCAAGGGGCAGATAGCCGCACTGCAATTTGGGAGGCAATCGAACGTCTATTCCGTAAACTACGCTGTCATGCTGCAGATGGGCTCCGAGCTACTAAACATGGAGAAGCTAAATCTTTCAATCTCAGCATTTCTATATCAGTTCATCAGCGTGGGTTCTTTACACATTATTTTATTCATCATCATTATCATCCGAGCGTATTCCCGCTTGCATCCTCAGCGGTAACGCTTAACAGCCCAGGGTCCACTACCTACCAGATTTACCGAGGTTACTGGTTTTTACACAGAGCGACTGCCGTATGACCTCCGCAACCCAAAGGTTAGACCAAAAACAATCCTAGGATAGGTTTAAAGAAACGTTATTTTGTTTTCCAAGCTATAAAACTCTGGAACGCCTTACCAGTTGATGTTTCGAAGGCTAAAACCCGCTATTCATTTAAAAAATAAGTTAAAGCACATTTTCTTCAAAAACTGTCACGTAGTTCTTAGTGTATGTAGTACGAGTATAATGTAGGTATTGTTATCTTAGTATTAATAGTTAATAGCGTGTATTATTTGAATTCGACTGCCTCCGCGGTCCAGTGGTCAAGGCGTTTGCCTTGTGATCCGGAGGTCGTAGGTTCAAATCCCACGTGGAAGCATACCTACTTAGTGAAAAAGTTGTTTCCAGTCTGGTTAGGATATTGCAGTCTTGAATCACCTGATTATCCGAAAAGAAAGATGATTCCGTGCTTCGGAAAGCACGTAAAGCTGTTGGTCCCGAACGCCATCTAGCGTTTGTACCTATCCTAGTATAGGTACTGGTGTACCCTTTGGGTTGCGGAGATCAGATGGCAGTTGCTCTGTGTAAAAACCAGTCACCTCGTCAAATCACCGAGGTAAGGTAGCGGACCCCGGGCTGTGAAGCGTAACTGCTGACGATGCAACTGGGAATACGCTTGGATGATGATGATGAGCGTGTATTATTTGTATGTAAGCCGTGAGGTTCCCAGCAGACCACTCCAAGTCTTCCCGTGAATGTCGTAGAAAGCGACTTAGGAAACACAAGCTAAACAAAGCTGATAAACATCAATAAGACCTTTTCAACCCGTTTGACAGGCGTGGAGAGTGTAGGCCAAATCCTCTGAGTGCTCCTATTTCCGGTTCTAGTACTAGTCAGTCATGCATGAGCCATGACTTTCGGTTTAGGTCCACGATAGGCGCCCACTTCCGCTCCGACCGAGCGCGCTACGCGACACTAGCGCCACCTAGGCAGTGGGTTTGTAACCTAGTTGGTTTGTTATTGGATCGTCTTTTGTGACACCAGGTAGAAAACTATAAACTATAGGCCGTGTGGTTCCCGGCAGAGTATAATAGGACCACTCCATGTCTTCCTGTGGATGTCGTAGAAGGCGATTAAGGAAACACAAGCTAAACAAAGCTTATAAACATCAGTGTGACCTCTCCAACCCGTCTGGCCAGCGTGGATACTGTAGGCCAAATCCTCTGACTGCTCTGTCTAATATATGGCTCTGGCAGTACAGAGAGGGTTGTGCTCCTGCAGTGGAGACTAAAAGAGACCTGATCATGATGATGATGAAGATAGGGATACATTTTTTTCAGGTAAAATGTTGTATTTTAACTCACTGTACCTGTAGCTTAATCAGTGTGATTTGTTATTTATTTATTTTATTTTATTTTACCGTTATTCGAAGCCTAAGTAGTATATGTACAGGGTCTAACTAAATATACTGAAACTATTTCAAGGGTGGATTGAATGATGATATACTGAAATATGAAAAATATTTTTTGGCCTCCCATACTAGTTGACCGATCAGCTGATCCAAGTGTGTATAAAAAGCCAAAAATTTTTTTTCGTATTTTGACATATGTTCCTTGGGAAAAGTTGTTCAGTGTCATGGATTGAAGTCACCCTTAAAATAGTTTCAGTATATTATGTGAGACGTTATACAGGGTGACTTTTTATCCACCTGCAAAATTTTTGAAGCCAGTTCAGCCCATGATACTGAACAACTTTCTAAAAAAAAAGTTATTAAAAATCGATAAAAATTTTTCGTCATCCCATACAAATCAGCGCTCAGCCAAACGGATTTTGTATGGGAGGACGAAAAATATTTATCGATTCTTAATAACTTTATAGATCAAGTGAAGGAGGAAGTTGACGCCGTGTCGTATAGGGAGGTCAAAAGGATGGCTCAAGAGAGGGAGACATGGAAACTACTCCACCGACAAGAACGTAGTTCTTAAATTATAGATTAATGAGAGACGTATACGTGCCTCGTATTTAACGCCTGGTGGTACTACAATGTGATTCTACTTATTGAGTGAGCATTGTATCACCAGAGCAAAAATTGCCTTATCTTACTTCATTTTAGTTCTATGATCTGATACAATGTTAGGGATGCTGGAGAGCCGATACTGCATCTGATGCTATCTATCGCCGTCTGAATTTAGTTGGCTCGGTCGGTTACAATTCTAGGTCAAGATACGGTACCTACCCAAGCCGTGTGGATTCTGGCAGCGGCCAATGCCAGCGGGCATTAGATAATTTTTTACCAAATTTTCTTCTTCACTAAAAGGACTGATTGGACTGACTTAAAAAAAAGGAGGTTATCAATTCGTCGGAATCTTTTTAGGGTTCCGTACAAAAAATGAAAAAACGGGACCCTTATAGGATCATTCGTGCGTGTGTCTGTTACAGCCAATTTGCTCCGAATCTACTGGACTGAATCAGGTGAAATTTGGTAGAATGTTGCAATCCTATGACCCAAACACATATGTGCAAAGTAAATAAATATTTCTTTTAAAAATAAGGGTCATTTTCGGGGGATAAATTAGGAAATTAAAACAAAAAGTTTTGCAAACCTTACTGTGTCATATATCAAATGAAAGGGCTGGTTATGAGGATCTCAAATATATTTTTGTTATAATTCTAAAATAAATAGTTTTGATTTTATTCATGAAAGAAGACGAAAATTTACTATTCCCCCCTCCTTGATCTCCGAAACTACTGAGCCTAAAATTTTGAAAAATATACAAAATATATTTCATTGCTTGTAGATTACAGGAAAACCTATAAGAATTCAATCAATTGTACGGAACCCACTCCACGCGAGTTTAACTCGCACTTGGCCGGTTTATTTTTTTGTGTGTTCCCCGATTACTCGAAGACGCCTGAAAAGATTTGAAAAATCTTTTTTTGGTTGAAAGGGATTTCCAGGTGGTGCCATAGAAACTTTATTAATTTCGGTTGTGTGGTTTATTTTTAAACGAAAATAACTAGAAAAATGATGTCTTTATGTACACAATTGTTTGATTATTTAGCTTTTCTAGTATTAAAGTCGGTTTTAGGTTTTATTATAAAAAGAATAACAATAATTATAAAAGAAAAGTTCACGCCTACCTTTTGAACTCCTTCCTATAGTCTTCATCATTTACTCCTGCTCTTCATAAGCTACAGTTTATTTATATGTATATAATGGTATGTATGTAATGTGAGTATATTTTTATTCTGATATTAAATAGTACCTAGAAGGTAGAGGCATAGTTACATGAAACAGATAAAGGAAAAGGTGAACGTTGTGTCGTACAGCGAAGAAAACTGGCAGTTAAGACAGACAAATGAAAGAGAATTCATAATCCACCGACAAGAGCATAGCTCTTATATATAGATAGATTGAATGGTAGGTATGTAATTGTATATAAGACTGGCAGTTTTTGCTCTCACATCACAGACGACCTCCGTGGCGTAGTGGTTAACACACTAGACCGCTAATCCGGAGGTTCTGGGTTCGATCCCCAGCTAGGGCAAGTTGGAAAATGGCCTTTTTCAAATTGTCCTGGGTCTTGGGTGTTTATCTATATATGTATTTATTATAAAATATAGTATCGTTGAGTTAGTATCCCATAACACAGGTTTAAAACTTACTTTGGGGCTAGCTTAATCAGTGTGATTTGTCCATATATATTTATTTATTATTTATTTATCTGTAATTTAAGTTTGGGATCGCAGCTCTGTATTTCGCACCTTGTATTTGAGACGTAGTTACAGTATCATTGTCAGATCTTTTTTAGTTTCCACTGCAGGAGTACGACTCTCTCCAGACCAGAGCCATATATTAGCTAGAGCAGTCAGAGGATTTGGCCTACACTCTCCACGCTGGCCAGACGGGTTGGAGAGGTCTCATTGATGTTTTATGATGTTTGCTTTGTGTAGCTTGTGTTTCCTAAGCCGCCTTCTACGACATCTACGGGAAGACTTGGAATGGTCCTATCCTACTCTGCCGGGAACCACACGGCTAGTCATAACTTACAGTATGCTGTTCCATTTCTCTTTGGCAATGTACATTAAACCATTGAATTAATTGATCAATAAATAAATGAATATACATGAACACACATAAACTATGTTATACAATATCCAGATGTAGATCTATTAACAAGTAGCGTCGATTATCCACTTAACTAAGCAATACTGAGCAAAGCTAACATGCCGCGAGCGTTTACTAAAGCAAACTAAGTTACGGTTTAAACGTTTGAATAAATCATGTACTTCCATGTCAGTCTGGGAGAAAAGAAACACTTGAAATCAACCAGCTGCTTAACTTCCCGCGACTAAAAGCCGATTAAGGATACGGCCGAAAATGGACTTAATTTTGTTATTAGCGATGTTTTAAAACGCTGAAGAAACACGTTTCTTGTATCATCATTTCAGCCGCATAACGTCCACTGCTGGACATAGGCCTCTCCCGAAGTTTTCCAAAATGACCGATCTAGAGCGGCCTGCGTCCAGCGCTTTCCAGCGACCTTGGTCAGGTCGTCTGACCACTTCTTGTAATACGACCCCCTTTAATTTTTAACTTTTTCTTATTTTTAGTATTTTTTGTTAAAGCGGCCATAGTAATACATAATCTGTGAAAATTTTAAGAACCTAGTTAATGCCTTTATAAAGACCTAAGTAGTTAAAAACGCTGAAAAAACACATTTGATTATTTATATTATGACGACCCCGTTTAATTTTCAACTTTTTTTTTATAGTATTTGTTGTTATAGCGGCCACAGTAATACATAATTGGTGAAAATTCAAGTGTCTAGCTATTACGGTTTAAGAGATAGAGCCCTGTGACAGACGGACAGACAGACAGACGGACAGACGGACAGACAGCGAAGTCTCAGTAATAGGGTCCCGTTTGCATCCTACGGGTACGGAACACTAAAAATCACAAACAGTTTATACTATACAAAGTACGTAATTACTAGGATATTATTGTAAGATTAAATATTTTGCCAATGATTTTAATAACTGTTTATAAGCAGAGTCATCTAGAGACCAGGTCATACACCAGGTCATGTAGGTAGTATTTTTACTAATGTTAGCTCGAAGCAACTCAATGACTGTCAATTACTTGGAGATATTGACATAGTACAATAATAGTTTAAAAATTTATGCGTAAGTATTCGCTTTGTAATTAGTAATTTAATTTGTAGTATTAGGGTATTAGTTTTAACTTTTATGAGTTTCAATATTTTGGTTGTTAATTTTTAATCGTTATACATACTCACGTTATTCATATCAAAGGTATTTTTAAATATATATTTATATTGGGGCTGAGAGAAACCACGGAATGATCTGTACTTCTTTAATTTCTAAAATTTAAACAAAAAAAACCAAACGACTTTATTTTTTTTAAGACATTCTTCCATATCTTCAAAGTTCTTCATTATAGCTTCACCAAATTACTATGGAACCAACTTGGTAGTAAAGGCTTTCAAATAAAAAAAAAACACCAAAATCGGTCCACACTTACAGTAGATATCGTGTAACAAACAGTCAACAAAACAAAAAAAACATACAGTCGAATTAACAACCTCTTTCTTTTTGAAATCGGTTAAAAATAGGTACAATCTCGTCTTCCATCTTCATTCTTTAATTACTTACACAAATACAAATTACTTCTTACTTCTTTTCTTACGTGCCAGCTACACATTCGTATAAATTTTACGTTACCCTTTCGACAAACCTCACGTTCATATATGTATTTAAGAATTATGTATTTTAATCATTATGTGACTGAAATGACTAGACATTTTCAATATAGGATATCAATTATAGATTTTTAATAAGACCCATATACCTATATGAAATCAGATGCCAGAAACACTCCTGTTTATGCATTAGGGATTAAATATAATCATACAACATAATTTCCCATTAGAGGCGTGAAAAATTCCAAACATAAATACTTTTTAATAATTCCTGCTGGTCATCTGCTTGCCGCGTTCGCACCTCCGTGATGCAGAAGAAAGTAGGTACAGAAATAACTCTACTATACAATTGTTTTTTTTTTGTATAAAAATTATTCGGCTATATAGTTCATACTTTCAAATGGTTTGCAGTAAACGTACAAGTTATTTTGGTTAAGTATAGTGTGGTTCTTGTCGGTGGAGTAGTTTCCATGTCTCCCTCTCTCCCTCATGGAAACTACTCCACCGACAAGAACGTAGTTCTCAAATTATAGATAGATAGATAGTGTGGTTCCCGGCAGAGTAGAATAGGACCACTCCAAGTCTTCCCGTGGATGTCGTAGAACGCGACTTAGGAAACACAAGCTAAACAAAGGTTATAATCATCAATGGGACCTCTCCAACCCGTCTGACCAGCATGGAGAGTGTAGTCTAAATTCTCTGACTGCTCTGGCTAATATATGGCTCTGGTAGTACAGAGAGGGTTGTGCTTCTGCAGAAGAGACTAAAAAAGACCTGATGATGATAAAAATAGTAAATATATTTTATTGAACAAGCGAGCGAAACTAGCAAAGTTTTCCAAGTCTACCTGAACAATCTAGCACAATGTGAACAATGTATGTAAGTATTCATTTTTGATGATTTGTACTGAGTAATTTTGATAGAAGCCAAATACTCGTATATATTATGCGCTAAACGGCCACTTTTGGCAAAAACGCAAACTAAAGCTTAACGTTCTCACTTTAAACTGTAAATAGTGGTTCATACTCGTAGTTCATAGTTCAAAATAGTTTTAAGGGTTATCTAAGTTTTAGTAGCTTAAAATTTTCAATGATATCTCCGTTTTCTTACAAATAATTTATGTCAAATGGGGGCAGCACTGGACTCTGTGTATCGTCTTAAGGTGTTGCCGAGATATGGGATTCGCGAGTTCACAGTTCTCATTGTTTGTATAGTAAAATAAATCATACCGATACACTTTCACGTCTCCATTCTTTTCACAACTGCAATACAATGATGACAGTCGGGACCAACGGCTTTACGTGCCTTTCGAAGCACGGAGGACCTCAAGAATTTTTTATGCTACTTGGTCAGCCTCCTAGTTTAGCTAGTAATTCGTACTCCTCCCGGCAGTTTGAGAAATCTGACACAAGGTTTGACCCCTTACGTATACGAAAAACAAACGTCAGACGTTTATCAGTGCCGAGGGTCACAGGATCACCATTAGCAAGTCAGTGTTGTCAAAGATGGAAAACAGGAATCAAAGTAGTAATTCTCCATAGCCTGTACATAAAAGATTCAATTGATAAAAGAAAGAGATCAATGATAACATTCCATTAATCAACATCTATGACCTGCACGGAAGGAGTAGCATACATAGCAGGTGCTCAGATTTTTAGGGTTCCGTACCCAAATGGTGCAAACGGGACCCTATTACTGAGACTCCGCTGTCTGTCCGTCTGTCACAGGGCTCTGTCTCTTGAACGGTAATAGCTAGACACTTGAAACTTTCACCGATTATGTTTTACTGTAGCCGCTATAACAACAAATACTAAAAATAAAAAAAAGTTTAAAATTAAAGGGGGTCGTCATACAAGAAACGTGTTTTTCTCAGCGTTTTTGACTCGATCTTTATAATAGCATCAACTAGATACTTGAAATTTTCACCGATTATGTATAACTATGACCAATATAACAACAAATACTAAAAATAAGATAAAGTTAAAAATTAAAGGGGGTCGTCTTACATGAAACGTGTTTCTTCAGCGTTTTAAAACATTGTACGGAGGTACGGAACCCTTCATGTACGAGTCCGACTGGCACTTGCCCGTTTATTTCGTAGCTGTGATACCAAACCAACATGAAAAAGTGATTTAATTAGTTTTCAAATGAGTTTCACTTCTATATTCCATTTTATCCACACACCGATTCCCATTCATCCCCCTTCCCATTTTCCCAGGCGAGAGGGGACGAGCCCAGACCGCGTTTGCCACGCGCCGAGGCCGCCCGCGCGAACGCGAAAATGTCATTCTATTTTTAAATTGTGCATTGTGATTGGCTGAAGAATGTCGAAATACAACGTCTTATTGGCCATCTTTTTCGCTGTGTCGCTTGTTGTCGGTAAGTTTTCTTTTTAATTGTTTCGCTTTTTAATGTTTTTCAGGTTTTCCGGCCAGTGTTTGAACACGCAATTCGATGAAAACATTTTTTGGTCTGTTTTCATTCGGATTTCTTTTGTTCGTTATTTGAAATAGAAAAGTTTTTAATTTGAAATAAAATGCATATTATTTACGTTGGTACTTTTGAATTATTTTATACAATAATACAGATTTTCAGAGCGTTAAAGTGTTACGTAGGTAATTAATTTATTAAAAATGTGTAAAAAGACTAGGCTGAAAGTATTTTTTATTAGGGTTTCAATTCTTACGTCATATATGTACTCATATAATTACTCGTATCTAATAATTTTTCTTTAATTATTATTATCTTAATCATTTTAATTATAAATTATTTATGAATTTCATTACTGTTAGTAATATATTTATGGGAATTTATCAATATATATTACTTATACATTATCACGTCTATATCCCTAATGGGGCAGACAGAGCCCCGGGGCCGCAAAACCCAAAGCCAGCTTTTATCGTGATGGTAGGCGAGAAGGTGGAAAAGGAATCAAAATAGTGATAAGTTGCTAGCATACTGATACACATAAATACTTTTCACGTTCTAATCCGTAACGAGCTAAACAGAGTCCATTCTGGCCTTATTGTCTATTAATGCGACTCTTAGAGAGATATGCATCCCTCGCTTGGTTTTTACGATCTGACGGGAAGAGAAGTATCTTGTACATTTTACCTTTTCCTTTTTTTCCATGGTTTAGCATTAATAAATTACATTTATATTTTCATCCGATTACGCCAAAAGGAGGGTTTACAGTCTGTATATTAATGTATACAGGGTGACTTTTTAAACACCAGCAAAATTGGAGCAAGTTCAGTCCATGATACAGAACTAAATAAAATTGACGCCTTCCCATGAACTAAATAAAATAATTGCCTTTTCACATAATCCAATTCTAAGCGCTCAGCCAAACGGATTTTGTATGGGAGGCCACGAAATTTTTTATCGTTTTTTAATATTTTTCTTATAGAATTTTGAAAGGTATGTAGGGGTGGCGCCCCAAAAAATTAGGCGTTTAAAAAGTCACCTATAGAGTGTGTGTAGTTTCAATTATCTTTAAGCGCCTATAGCTAATTAGGGTTCCATACAAAAAATGAAAAAACGGAACCCTTATAGGACCACTCGTGCGTCTGTCTGTCTGTCACAGCCAATTTGCTTCGAATCTACTGGACCGAATCAGGTGAAATTTGGTAGGATGGTGTAATCCTATGACTCAAACACACATGTGCAAAGTAAATAAATATTTATTTTAAATAAGGGTCGTTTACGGGGACAAATTAGGAAATTGAAAAAAAAAGATTTGCAAACCTTACTGTGTCATATATCAAATGAAAGGGCTCGTTATGAGGATCTCAAATATATTTTTGTTATAATTCTAAAATAAATAGTTTTGATTTTATTCATGATAGAAGATGAAAATTGACCATCCCCCCTTGATCTCCGAAACTACTGAGCCTAAAATTATGAAAAAAATACAAAATATAGTTAATTGTTTGTAGATTACAGGAAAACCTATAATAATTCAATCAATTGTACGGAACCCTCTCCACGCGAGTTTAAATCGCACTGGCAATCAACCACCGTACGTTTTAAAAGGATCTTCCTGCCACGATCAACCGAACTGTGGAATCAACTTCCTGCAGCGGTGTTCCCGAACCGATACGACATTGAAACCTTCAAAAAACGAGTCTATATCTTCCTGAAAGGCCGGTAACGCTCTTGTTACACCCCTGGTGTTGCAGTTGTCCCTGGACAGTGGTGATCACTTACCATCAGGTGACCCGCTTGTTCGTTTGCCGCCCTATAACATAAAAAAAAAAAAACATTGCCGGTTTATTTTATTTCTGTTTTTCCTAAAGGCGGACTAGTTTGTAATATTGTGATCATCATTATTTTATTGAAACTCTTTAATTAATTTAAACCGGTTGACTCTCGTCCGAAAGATGATTAAAAAAAAAGGAAAAGGCCGACCAGGGTTCGATCCATTTAGATGGATCGAACCCTGGTCGGCCTTTTCCGACTAAATCACGCGGGTCAACCGTTTATATGAACTAAACAATAATTCATTTAAAGTATACCTACTCGACTTACCTGTCAGTCTTGAATCTCTTGAAACTTAAAGCATAGAGTTTCTCTAGAGACCTTAATGAAATACAATTTTAATGAACGTAAATTAATGATAAATCTTAGACTTTGCTACGGAATAATTACGAGAAATTAACAGGAGCTACGATAGGCATAGAATCAAATTATAATAGTACGTATTATGATGAAATTGTACGGGTAATGACATCTTTTAAGAGTTCTTTGCTCTTTTATATGAAAAAAATCAGCTTTAATTGTTTGATTGTGATACCCACGATACGCAGGCCACGATAAAGGTACAATATGTCCCACACAGCCCACACTAGGCTGTGTGGGACATATTGTACTGTTTTTAGGGTTCCATACCCAAAGGGTGCAAACGGGACCCTATTACTGAGACTCCGCTGTCTGTCCGTCTGTCACAGGGCTCTATCTCTTGAAACGTAATAGTCACTTAAATTTTTCACTGATTATACAAATCATACGTTCTCCCATACAAATCAGCGCTCAGCCAAACGGATTTTTTTTTAAATTCTTATCTAAAATCCTTTATTTTTATCCCCACTCCATAGGTTATGGAGAAAAACATTGAAGATTCATAATTGTGCATCAAAAATCCGCCATTGTGTTTTATTTATAATTTAATATTATATACCTTATGTCACTGACAATTAAGATCTCTCAAGCTAAAATCCACCAAGCCGATGAGGCTGCAGAGCA
Organism: Acrobasis repandana; assembly: GCA_963576875.1. NCBI lineage: Eukaryota > Metazoa > Arthropoda > Insecta > Lepidoptera > Pyralidae > Acrobasis > Acrobasis repandana. Next base: position 12,476,984 of record OY756238.1, read on the forward strand.
TGCCACCTTCCTGGCGCAGTCGGGTAAAATCAGTGAACTGCGGAACGCCGCGTGTGCACTTTCCATCACGCCTTTCCCGGAAATAGGAATACATCAACCCACCATTTATAATGGAACAGAATAAAAAATACACGTGTAATTAATACCAGTCAGACATACATCATGCAAGTGTCTTTTTAATGCATTGATAGACGTTTTCATTTATTCCGCCACCCGTGTGGTTCCGGGTTAGAATAGGACCACTCTACTCTTCTTATGGATGTCGTAAGAGGCGACTAAATGACTAAGCACAAACATCTCGTGCTCGTACAATTGCATTCCCAAGGAGGGTTGACGTCAGGCAGGCGGCCGGTCGTAAAACAATAGCCAAATCATTCAAACTGTTCCGGCTATTTCTTCTCCATTTTGCAAGGTCTTTGGCATCCTTGGGTGACCATTCATATGCACGTTATATTTGGAAAAGAAAAAGCGGGAAAGCGCACCTCGGGCTCCGAAGCAGCGCAGCTGAGGATGCAACCAGGAACGCGTTTAGACGAAGAAGAAGAAGAAGACGTTTTCATTTATTAAGAGTCTTACTCTAGACAGAATCAGACTTTCTCATACAAAGTATTCTAGCTTTTATTTTAAAACTATTTATCAACTAGTAGTTCGCCGCGAACTTAGACCTCGCGATTTTTTATTAATATTTCAAAATCTACTTAACCGATGTTGATGCCCAACGAACTTGAAAGTTCTATTGATATTTTCTACATGCCTACCAAATTTCATCAAAATCGGACCATCGGTTCGGCAGTTATCGCGGTACAAACATACATACATAAATAAAAACAATGTGTTTTCGCCCCTACTTGAATTATAGCCCTCGCTAGCTTCGTTCGCTCGGTCAAATATCTGCATTTTTTTTTAAATTTTAAGAAAATTGCATATTTTCTAAGCATACAACTAGTTTTTACAGTCAAAATATGAACTTGAAAGAGAATATATATAGTGTACCATATCATATTTGACCATCAGTATGAAAAACTTCTACACCTGTATATTTTCTTTCGAATTCGAACTTTTACCACCTTTTACTGTAGAAAACTAGTTAGGTATATGCCTAGATATATGCAACTTCTGACATGTCATTTAATAATTAAATTTTTAACAAACAAAACAATCGACTTAAATTTTTTTTTGGAGTTTCTTCCATGTCTCCAAAGTTCTTCATCATATCTTCACCAAATAAAATGGAACCAACTTTGTAGTAAAGGCTTTCAAATAAAAAAAGAATCATCAAAATTGGTTTACAATTGGCGAAGATATCGCGTAACAAACATACATAAAAAAGAACAAACATACAGTCGAATTGATAACCTCCTTTTTTGAAGTCGGTTAAAAATAAAAGTTAGGCTACGTTTATATGGAAAATTGTAAGGTAAGAAGATACGAAAACGTTCTCTAATGTATGAGTATCTCCATTTTTTACCACTTTTAGCGTGATGGTGGACGAGAAGGTGGAAAAGGGATCAAAATAGTGTTGGGTTGCTAGCCGCACGCCTATAACATGTTGCGCCTTTTCAACCATTCCCTCGGTGGCTTTTACGATCTGCGCGGGAAGATAAGCAGCTGGACATTCTATGTTTTTTCTTTCCTCTTTCTTGCCGGCCGCCGCCGCCCGCCCCGAGCCCGGTAGCGGGTGGTGTGGTGACATTCAAATGGGAGATTTTTGGTTTACATTTGTTGGCTGATATCTTTGGATTTTATTATGAAAAAATCTCTTTATTTCGCTTAAAGAGTACTTTCCTTGAATACAGCTGCGAGGTCCAAAATCACCCTGGATAGTACCGTACCTATGTGTATGTAGGTACTTATGTATTTCCTTAGAAGCGTTCCATTTACCCACTAAGCCTCAAAATTTCCTTATTTAAATTAGGGCGGTATAATAAAATATAGGATTATACAGAAGAATAACCCATACTTACAGTCCTAATTTGAGCAATTATTTCCAAGTTCAAAAATTAATTTAAAAAGTTGCAACCTTTTAGCTCAAAGCTCACCCCCTTCTGCGAGATGACGATTTTTGAGTGTCCATGCAGCAAAATGGTATAATATGAATAGATCATCATCAATGATCAACAGGTCCTGTTTAGTCTCCACTGCAGGAGCATGACCCTTTCTGTACTAACAGAGCCATACTTGGTCAAAGCAGTTAGAGGATTTGGCCTACACTCCACGCTGGCCAGACGGGTTGGAGAGGTCGCATTGATATTTAAAAGCTTTGTTTAGCTTTTTCCTGCGACATCCACGAAAAGGAGTAGTCCTATTCTATTCTGCCGGAAACCACACGGCAAACTAAACCTTAAAAGTGAACATTTTAATATTTTTTCAAAACAAAAACCGACTTCAAGACCAAACTACACAATCGATTTTGATAAAATTAATATGGGACCACTTGACAAGTATACCTAACTTTTTAAACAAAAAAAAGAATTTTCCAAATCAGTCCAGCCTTTGAGAGAATTTTCCAAATCGGTGCGCCTTTGAAAATAGAAAACATAAAAGATTCCGAACTATTTGTGAACCTCCTCTTTTTGAAGTCGGTTAAAAATATAGCAGAGTGGCGTTTCGTGACTTTAAACGGACATGTGACTACTAGAAGTGCACAAGTTTTGTTTCGCTGGTTTCACATTTCAAAAATAGGGCGCTTGAACACATTGATGACACTTCTGTCCCCTCCTTATTTAGCACGGTACAGTCAGCCGAATAAATTACACTGACACTGCTGACTGTACTACGCTTTTAATGTAACACGAAACTCAGAGTGTTTTCATGTAAATTAGTTTAAGTTAAGTTTTTATAAGGCTTTTCAATTTCAATTTATTTTTCCTGTTATATTTTAGGTCTATTGGAATTTAATCAGTTGTGGTGGTTTTATCAAAGATTTTCTGTTTGGATAAATTATAATAAAGGTATACATACGCGAGTTTTAGTTAAATATTCTAAAATGGTGGCCACTGATACAACGTGTTAATGAAATAACGCAAAACCTCTCAGATGGTACCTCACCCCATGAAACTGAACAACTTTTGTGTAGAACAAAAGTTCAGTTTCATGGGCAATCATGGGGTGAGGTACCATCTGAGAGGTTTTGCATTAGTTCATTAACACGTTGAATGTCACTTGCCTGCCCCCCCAAGACATGATGCCCTAAGCAATTGCTTAATTTTACAGCATATTCTCAAGAAATCGAGGGAACTTTTAAAATATTCTATGCACATATATCATCATCTTCATCACCTTCTTCCTATTTGGGGTCGGCTCTGAATGTCAACTCTCTCCATCGTTTTCTATAATTTATTATATCTGTACTAACCCCCTGTCCATCATGTCCCGCCTAACACATTCCCCCCACGTCTTTCTAGGTCTTCCTCTATCTCTGTGGCCATCCACCTTCAAGTTAACCATTTTAACATACAGGCTGACTTTTTATCCACCAGCCAAATTTATGGAGCAAGTTCAGTCCATGATACAGAACTACTTTCCATAAAAATTAACTAAAAACTCAACTAAAAATTCACCTTCCCATTAAAATCAGCGCTCAGCCAAACGGATTTTGTATGGGGGGACGAACAATTTTTATCGATTTTACTAACTTTTTTTACAGAAAGTAGTTCAATATCATGAATTGAACTTGCTTTAATAATTTCACTGGTGTGTAAAAAGTCACCATGTATAGTGATTATATAATATATTTTTTAATAGCCATTTATGTCCCATACTTAGGCAAAAGACTCCCCTTTTTGTTTCCAATAACTTCTTAGGATGAAATGGAGAGACGAATTGTCCGCTTTCGATAAAGAATGGAGGGAATCAGCCGAGGATAGTGATTATATTATGGTTCAATAAATCAAGCATTTACATTCAAAAAGTGAGTTTTTGTGGAGACTGATGAAGCGATGAAGAATAAATGACTATTCTATTCTATTCTAAGAAGACTAGAAATCAAAGTCGCTTTTTTTTTGTTTAAAATTATTCCAGACACATTATTGTCCGTTGTCTCTCCGTCTAGGTAATTTCTCCGCGCCACTGAGCCGGAAAGTTGTAAGCTGGTTTGAAGCTGGTATTCTATTAGACTGTCTCAGTGAGCCTGGAATTAACTTAATGCCTTTAAATCTAGGGTACCTAGGTCATGGAATATTGACAAGAGTCAAATCTTTGAGCGAGCAAAGCGTCATTTTTCATGAAAACAATTAACTTTCTCATGCAAAAGTGTAAAAGTCAGAGGACCGGTTTACGTGTAGGAATGTCGTTTATTTTTATATTCTAGAATTGGTTTGACTACTTAGTAGTTCGCCGCAAACTTAGACCTTGCGATTATAGTTCCCTAAGTAACACCTTGATGTCGCTATCCAAAGTTAGAACGCGCTATGGTTTCGTTTGCTATATAATCGTGGACATTTTTATTAATATTTCAAAAACTACTGAACCGATTTTGATACCCAACGAATTTGAAAATTCTATTGATATTTCCTATATGCCTACTAAATTTCATCAAAATCGGAACATCGGTTCGGCAGTTATCGCGGTACAGACATACATACAATGTGTTTTCGCCCCCGACTCGATTTAGAGAAGATTGATTTAGAGAAGAAAAAATCCATTTTCATATCAATGGACGGGTTGAGCGTCTCAGTTTAGAGACTGGTCAAAAATGCTTTTGCCCGTCAGTTTGCCTATCAGTCGGGTTGTTCTCGCTTACAGGTCGCACGATCAACTGATTCTCGTGAAATTTTATAAGCAGGTTCGATAATATATAAAAAAAATTTGTCGATTCAGTTTTTGAATTTTTTTCAAAATGGCGGAGATTGGGATTTTAAACTTTAATAAAATTATATCAGCCATTACAGAAAATTTTCAAATGTGTCATAATTTTTTTGTTACCCGTATTTATACTCAACTTTTTTGTCTGAACAACTTTTTTATCCGATAAACTCCAACGTGTTGGGGGGTGAGTCGCGAGGTTTACAGCTTGTAGAGCCTCTATAGTGTATCCGGTTGGAAAATTCAGTCTCAACAAATACCCATGATAACTACGGTAAACATTTTGACGACGTTTTCTATTGTAACTCAATCGGTCATCCCACAAAAGGCAAAGCCCCGGGCTCTAATACCCCTATTGTGCGAACAGTACAATAGTCTAAGCGTTTTTGTGAAAACGGGAGACCGGAATTTTTCATCGCGTACATATTACAATATATGAGTTGCGTATATTGTTAACCCCAAACGAAATAAGCGGGCAAGTGCGAGTCGGACTCGTACATGAAGGGTTCCGTACCTCCGTACAATGTTTTAAAACGCTGAAGAAACACGTTTCTTGTATGACGACTCCCTTTAATTTTTAACTTTATCTTGTTTTTATTATTTGTTGTTATGGTGGTCATAGTAATACATAATCGGTGAAAATTTTAAGTATCTAGTTAATGCCATTATAAAGATCGAGTTAAAAACGCTGAAAAAAACACGTTTCTTGAATGACGACCCCTTTAATTTCTTAAAAATTTTTATTTTTAGTATTTTTTGTTATAGCGGCCACAGTAATACACAATCGGTGAAAATTTCAAGTGTCTAGCTAATAGCGGTTCACGAGACAGAGCCCTGTGACAGACGGACAGGCAGCGGAGTCTCAGTAATAGGGTCCCGTTTGCACCCTTTGGGCTGTGCTTTGGGTACGAATCCCTAAAAAAGGGGTATTATGAACTATATGTACGTAAAACTAAAACACGTAAACATATACAGGTTCATTTCCCTATGGCTATATTTAAATCTTGCAATTAGAACACAAAGCCATAAAAAAACAGTTATTTTTTGTATTTATTTTTCTCCAAAGTTTCTAATAAAAGGCTAACCTACTTACTTTATTATATACGCGGCCGTTGCTCTTCTCGCTAGCCGCCCGCCCGGTAGCGGGCGGTGACATTCAAATGGAAGATTTTTGTATGCATTTGTCGACTGACATCTTTGCTTTTATTACGAAACAAGTTATATTGCCAGAATATGTATTTTTAATTTCGCTTTAAGGATACTTGAATTTTCCGGGGTCCAGTGCTGCCCCCATTTTAAATAAATCATTTTAAAGAAAACGGACGCATTATTTAAAATTTTGCTACTACCAAGCCCTAGATAGGGTTATCTAGGGCTTCAAAGTATTTTATGGACTACTGTTTACAGTTTATAATGAGAACGTCTAGCTTTACTACGCACATTTGCCAAACGTGGCCGTTTTTCGCAAACGTGCGTAGTAAAGCTCAAAGTTCTCACTTTAAGGCGAAGATATAGGCAAATGACCTTGAAGTGGCGCCCTCATTTGAAATAAATTGTTAACTCGTAAATATGGAGATAATTTCCATATTGCTCTTCGTCATGCACTAGATAGCCCTTTAAATTATTTTATAAACCACCGTTGAAAGTATTTACATTAGTTCGTCTAGCTTTAAAACTTGCCTCCGCCAAAAGTGGCCACGGCAAGTTTTAAAGCTAGACGGATCACCAATAATAGTTTTAACGGCAGTTCATAAAATAATTTAAAGGGCTATCTAGTGCATGACGTAGAGAAATATGGAAATTATCACCATATTTACGAGTTAACAATTTATTTCACACTTCAAGGCCATTTGCCTATATCTTCGCCTTAAACTGTAAACAGTAGTTCATAAAATACTTTGAAGGGTTATATAGGACTTTGTAGTAGCAAAATTTTAAATGCTGTCTCCGTTTTTACTTGAATTTTTTTTTGTTAAAATTATTTGTCTTATTTATGTTCTAAATAAAGATAAATTATTTATTTTAAATGGGGGCAGCACTGGATCCCGGAAAATTCAGGTATGGCCTTAAGAGTACTTTCCTTGAATGAAGCTACAAGGGTTAAAATCACCCTGTATATACATATAGGTAGAATAGGACCACTCCATGTCTTCCTGTGGATGTCGTAAAAGGCGACTAAAGGACAGTTCTGTCACTGCACATAAACAGACTTCCGAAGGGCAGCAGCGTCGGAAGTGCGATAGTGAACCCCCACTGCGCTCGCCAACCCGCCTGCCAAGCGTGGCGAGTATGGCAAAACCCCTCAATGAAGGTACAAAATACGACCAGGCCCCCAGTACCCGGCAGCCCTGCTATTCCTGATTTCGGTAGCGGTCATGGTAACGGCAGGGCAGGGGGTGCTAAGAATCCCCGGATGGTATCCGGCTACCACCACCGTCGAAAACTGGCCCTGGTAACACACAACGTCTGCACTTTGAGGACAGACGAGAAACTGGCTGAGGTGGAAGAGGAGATGAGTAGGTTACGGTGGGACATAGTGGGGTTGTCTGAAGTCCGAAGAGAGGGTGAGGGCACGACAACCTTAGAGTCCGGTAACCTACTCTAGCACAGGGAGGAAGACGAAAAGAAGTCCCAGCATGGTGTCGGGCTTCTCGTTCACAGGTCCCTCATAAATAACGTAGTAACAATCGACAGTGTTTCCAGCAGGGTAATATACCTAATAGTCAGAGTATCCAAAAGATACTCGTTGAAGGTCATACAGCTATACATGCCGACCGGAACACACTCAGATGCGGAGGTTGAGGTAGTGTATGAGGACATTAGTAGAGCCATATACGCCTCTAAAACCCATTTCACGGTTATTATGGGGGACTTTAACGCAATACTGGGCAAGGGACGCGATGGAGAGATCAGGGTGGGGCAATTTGGATATGGTAAGCGCAATGACAGGGGGCATAGGCTGGCTGATTTTCTGGAGTAGGAGGGACTCTTTGCGATGAACTCTTTTTTCAAGAAGCCGCCACAGAGGAAGTGGACCTGGATGGGTCCTAGTAAGAATAACCAGCCCCCAGTCAAGAACGAGATAGACTTCTTCCTGACAGCGAAGAGGCAGATATTCAATGATGTGTCTGTGATCAATATTATTAAAATCGGCAGCGATCACCGTATTGTAAGAGGCATCTTGAATATCGACCTCCGACTTGAAAGGTCAAGACTTATGAAGTCTACGCTCCGACCATCGCTGAGCCAGATCCAAAACCCCGAAAGCTTTCAAGATGAACTCTCCAATCGCTTTGAACTTCTCCAGGATTGCGTTTCAGTGCACGAGATAAGCAACGGGTTTATAAAAATTGTCCAAGCAGTGGGATCTAAGTTCTTTAAGTCCCGCCCTAATAGAAAACCTCAAAAAATCTCTGCTCAGACCCTAACCCTTATGACACAGCGACGATCCATGCCGCTGCAAACCTCCGAAGACGCTAAGTCATATCGAAAGCTTAACCGACAAATTCAAAAGTCCTTGCGACACGACATTCGCTCCTTTAAAACTAAATGTATTAAGGAGACGATAGAACAAAACAATGGTTCCAAAGTGTTTGCAAGGGCTATGTCTACTGGGCAGAGCTGATTGACTAAGCTGAAGACGGAGGGCAGAAACGTTGTGTCGACTGGGGAGGGGGTTCTGGGAGAGATCGAGAGGTTCTATGGGCAGTTATATACATCCGTTGCAAAACCTAACATAAATATGGCAAAAGATCCAAGAGCCGAGTTAACCCGACACTATACCGAAGATATCCCGGACATCAGTCTGTACGAGATTAGGATGGCTCTCAAACAGCTTAAAAACAACAAGGCGCCGCGCGAGGACGGAATCACAGCAGAGCTTTTGAAAGCGGGCGGAACGCCGGTACTGAAAGTCCTTCAAAGGCTCTTTAATTCCGTTTTACTCGAGGGAGTGACGTCAGAGGCGTGGAACGGGGGTGTGGTGGTTCTGTTCTTCAAAAAGGGTGACAACACTCTCTTGAAGAACTATAGGCCCATCACACTTCTAAGTCATGTCTATAAGTTATTTTCGAGAGTCATCACGAACCGTCTCGCTAACAGATTTGATGCCTTCCAACCTCCCGAACAAGCCGGGTTCCGAAAAGGCTATAGTACCATGGACCACATCTATATGCTGTGGCAGGTTATAGAGAAGACAAGGGAGTATAACTAGCCGTTACGCTTGGGGTTCGTGGACTATGAGAAAGCCTTCGATTCGATCGAAACACCGTGCTTCAGTGTCTCCAGCGGTGCCGTATTGACTATCGGTATATCGAGGTGTTGAAGTGTTTATACACCAAAGCCACTATGTCGGTACGAGTACAGGAGCTCAGTACGAAGGCCATTGCAAAGAGGCGTGAGACAGGGAGATGTCATATCTCCATAACTGTTCACCGCTGCTCTGGAAGATGCCTTCAAGCTTCTTGAATGAAAAGGACTGGGCATTAACATCAATGGCGAGTATATCACTCAACTCCGATTTGCCGACGATATCGTTATCATGGCAGAATCGATGGAGGACTTAAGTACGATGCTTGAAGACCTAAATCGAGTTTCCCAACAGATTGGCCTGAAAATTAACATTGACAAGACGAAGGCGTTACGTGCATGTTCGACATGACCATGTCGAACATGCACGTAACGCCTTTACCTGTTTCTGTTGGGAGCTCCACCCTCGAAGTTGTAGACCAGTATATCTACCTGGGTCAATTGATCCAGGCAGGAAGTTCCAGCTTCGAGGAAGAGGTCTTTTGACGAATCCGACTCGGCTGGGCAGCGTTCGGGACGTTACGCAGTGTCTTCTCGTCCAAAATACCACAGTGCCTCAAGACGAAAGTGCTTAATCAATGTGTGTTACCAGTGATGACTTATGGCTCTGAAACGTGGTCCCTTACTATGGGTCTCATAAGAAGGCTCAAGGTCGCTCAACGGGCTATGGAGAGGGCTATGCTAGGTGTTTCTTTACGTGATCGAATCAGAAATGAGGAGATTCGTAGAAGAACTAAGGTCATAGACATAGCCCAGCGGATTAGCTCATTGAAGTGGCAGTGGGCGGGGCACATAGCGCGAAGAACCGATGGCCGATGGGGCAGAAAGGTTCTCGAGTGGCGGCCACGTACCGGCAGGCGCAGCGTTGGACACCCACCTGCTAGGTGGTCAGACGACCTGAGCAAGGTTGCAGAAAAACGCTGGATGCAGGCCGCTTCCGATCGGTCGTTTTGGAAAGCCTTGGGGGAGGCCTATGTCCAGCAGTTATTTTTTACGGCCGACAGCAACATATCCATTCCGTCAAAATATTTAATTGGCTTATTTTTCTTGCTGACCAAATATTTAAAATAAATACCATTTAATTACACAAAGTGGAAGGGACATACCCGTAATAAATCGAACCACGAGCTATACTAGATCACTAAAGTATAATGATATAAAAATAACAGTCAAGAAAAAAAAAAAAATTGACATTCCCATACAAACCGCCCGGGCGGACGCACACTTTTGTATGGAAATGCCGTATTTTGTTTTTGTTTTTAGGCTGTTATTTTAATTTCATTATATTATAATGATCTAGTATAGATAGACCGTAGTTCGATTAATTACGGGTATGCCCCCCGTCCGCGTCGTATACTTGCCTTTAAAAAAATATTTTTATAATCAGAACTTTTAGGGTCAAATAACCAATTGTCATCATTATTGACGTATTACAAAAAATGAGATTTTCAACCCAATCTATTTACAAGAGTTAATAATGAAATTTTATAGATCTTCTGGTTAAAACTAACGTACAACACAGATAATATGGCCAGAAGTTGACCGGAGGCGTTCCTCAGGGCGAATGTGACTTGCGACTCATACCTACACGAAGACATACCGAGCCGCATTCGTACGTGAGTTACCGGTTTATATAGGTTTTTGAAAGTTCGCACAGCTCCAGTTCCCTTCGGTGGAGTCTCGCTCTCAAGCTTGCTATTTTTATTTAATGCGGAATGCGACATCTTCCGTAAATACACCATCATGGGTCGTAACAAAAATATTTTGATACCCACCGCACAAAAGATCAAGGGTCTTCCGCTTTTAATGTATTTTTAGGGTATTTTCGGCTACAGAAAACATACATTGTAGCATATTAATGCAAAGCGTTGGTTCCCATTAAGGTGAATACCAAACAGAAGTGGCGCCCTTTAAATTATTTTTAACCGACTTCAAAAAAGTAGGAGGTTATCAATTCGACTGTATGATTTTTTTATTTTTTTTATGTATGTTTGTTACGCGATATCTTCGCCTATTGTGAACCGGTTTTGATGATTCTTTTTTTATTTGAAAGCCTTTACTACCAAGTTGGTCTTATTTTAATTTGATGAAGAACTTTGTAGATATGGAAGAAACTCTTAAAAAAAAATTAAAGTCGGTTGTTTTTTTTGTTAAAAATTTAATTATATGAACTGCCCTTGAAACTAATTTTGGTCACATTAGTCCGTCCAGTTTTAAAACTAGACGGACTAATGTGATCCTTTCAACGGTGGTTTATACAATAATTTAAAGGGCTATCTAGGGCCTGACGGTTAGCAATTTGGAAATTATCACCATATTTACGAGTTAACAATTTATTTCAAATCAGGGCGCCACTTTAAGGTCAATTGCTTCTAACATGAATTGATGACTGATAGATTGATAGGGCAGAAAATTCTCGGATAAACTGACTGGCAAGCGTAGCGTAGGAGATTCTTACTAGTCCCTGGAAACTTTGGAATAGTCCCGTAAACATTCCTGGTAATATTTCTAATAATGGAATTTTAAGGGAATATTTATTGAAATATTGGGAATAATTACGCAAATATTGGAGCTAGTCCCAGTAGTCCTACCAAGTTTGTCCTACCAGTAGGACTACTGAAATATACGTCCCAATAGTTCTACTGGTAGGTGGAAATATTCCCGTAAATTTGCAATAGGAAAATTTCCGTAAATTTAGAACATTTCTAATGAGATATCGTTTAGCCACACAAGGTGGTCAGAGGATCTGACCAAGGACGTTGAAAAAAGCTGGATGAAAGCGCTTTACTTTATTTATTTTGGAAATAATTCTCTCTCCTCTCCCAAATATTTTTAAACGACCTAATATTTATAAACATCACATTATCACGTCGTCACCAACGGGGTATACGGAATCAAAATAGTGATGGTTTGCAAGCCGCATAGCACCCGCGTAGTCTTTCCCATAAAAGCTTGTTTTTAAAAATATTTTTTCAAGGTGAAGATATAGGCAAATGGCATTGAAGTGTGAAATAAATTGTTAACTCGTCAATATGGTGATAATTTCCATATTGCTCTTCGTCATGCACTAGATAGCCCTTTAAATTATTTTATGAACTTACGGACTACTGTAAATACTTTCAACGGTGGTTTATAAAATAATTTAAAGGGCTATCTAGTGCATCACGAAGAGCAATATGAAAATTATCTCCATATTTACGAGTTACCAATTTATTTCAAATGAGGGCGCCACTTCAAGGCCATTTGCCTATAACTTCACCTTAATAATTACTTGTTTTGTCAAAAACTCCAAATATTATACAGTTGGCTCTCCGTCTAGTAAGCAATGCATTTTGCGGTAAAGTGTTTTAGATATACATTTAATTTAGAAGGGTCGCGTCGCGTCCGTTTTCGAGCTATGGAGAAAAACTGCAAATAACAAGGAAGTTGACCGAGAGTCAATAAACTTTCGCTTACCTGATAGTTTTTGAGAATCTAGGCTGGCCCATATATGTATACCTAACGTCTAACAAAATATACTGAAACTATTTTAAATGTGAATTCAGTCCATGATACTGAACAACTTTCCCCAAGAAACATATATCGAAATATGAAAAATATTTTTAGGCTTTCCATACAAACACGGATCAGCTGATCGATCAACTAGTATGGGAGGCCAAAAATTATTTTTCATATTTCGATATATGTTCCTTGGGGAAAGTTGTTCAGTATCATGGACTGAATACACCCTTAAAATAGATCCAGTATATATAGTTAGACGCTGTATATTTTATTACTTGGTAGCTAATAAAATATGACATATAGGGTACTTAAGGAAAAAAATGCCTAGCGTCCCATTGTTCGGCAAAGGTGTGCCCTTCCTGCTTCTAAGATTAAATTAGATTACTTTCAATGACGTCCCTCCACTCTTTTTTCGGCCTTAGGCCTTAGTTAGGCCTGTCCTTCTGGAATCCAAAACCTTTTATCACTGTGACACATAATAACAGCCTGACTGGCATGTATGTGTTATGTTAATTTCGTTGTTTTTATTTTATTGTTTTTGATTGTATTGTGTGTCTTTGTTGGTACAAATAAAGCAATTACTTATTTACTTACTTTTATTCAAAATTTGGTTTTTCATATTTCAATATAATAAAATATGTTCCTTGATAAAGTTTCAGTATATTTTGTAAGAGATTTTATTTATATTTCAGTATATTTTATCAATTATAATATATAATTGACCAAGCAAGCTAAGCGTCTAAGTTTCGAGATTGACCGAAAATGCTTATGTCTGTCCGTCTGATCTGTCTGTTCTCGCCTACAGGTCGCTCTTTACAACCGATTTTGACGAAAATTGGCACACAAGTACCTTGATTTATTTAAATTTTTAAATTGATCGTGATTCGTGATATTTGATTGGGGAGAAATAGGGGGAAAAGCAGGAACTTTGCTGTGGCTTTATTTATTGATGGATTTCAACCCAGTTTAAGAGGCACACTATGGACTTCATTTCATTTCATTTATTCTTAAACAATAATACATTGTGTTTGAATTTTAACTTAATATCTAGTTAAACTAAGATTAAACTGCATAAAAATAATAAATAATAATAAATAAATAAATATATAGGGACAAATCACACTGATTAAGCTAGTCCCAAAGTGAGTTTTAAACTTGTGTTATGGGATACTAACTTAACGACACTATACTTTATGATAAATACATATATAGATAAACACTCAAGACCCAGGTCAATTTGAAAAAGGCCATTTTCCAATTTGTTATGGCTGGGGATCGAACCCAGAACCTCCGGATTAGCGGTCTAGCGTGTTAACCATTACGCCACGGAGGTCGTCAAATAAAAAATAAAACAAAGTTAATGTTAGGTATGTACACAAATCACATAATTTAAAAGTCTTTAATCGAATATCAACACTTTTCAAATAATAATGCTCTTAGTTTGCTTTTAATTTTTTTTAGTTTTCGTACTGATTTCAGTTCATTAGGTAATTTATTAAACAATATAACTGTTTGGTTTCGTGGACTGAGTGCTACACTACAATGTCCAATGCAGGAGCGATCTTTCTGGTCAGCTCTTTTCGCCTTATGCTCTCGCGGAGTAATATTTCTATCCTACATTCTACACTGTTGCAAAAAAATAAATAAATAGGGGGAGTGTAGGGGGGAAAAGAGGGGAAGTTTTCTGTAGTGTTACACGTTATAAACTATGTAATTTTACATAAAATTATGTAATTTTACATGCAAAAAATTACATAAACCTGTAAATTCCCGAAAAATCTAGGAAATTTGCGGAAAAGTATGTAAAAATGACAAAAAAATATGCAAAAATTTTTCGAAAATTTTACAGATTTATGTAAAATTGCATAATTTTTTTGCATGTTAAATTACATTATTTTAAACAGTGTATATATGAACCGATTTCACTGAAATGGCTTTGCTAAGCCAGGGGAAAGCCAGGGGAAAGGGGAAAGTGTCGTTTATTGCATGATTATAAGAGCTCGCGAGGTCTACTATTCTCACAGAACTACTAATTAATTATATTTTGATGATTCAACAGCTCTCTCTGTTAGAAAATCAATGAGTTACCTTCCATTGACGACCTCCGTGGCGTAATGGTTAACACGCTAGTCCGCTAATCCGGAGGTTCTGGGTTCGATTCCCAGCCAGGAGAAGTTAGAAAATGGCCTTTTTCAAATTTTCCTGGGTCTTGGGTGTCTTTCTATATATGTATTTGTCATAAAATATAGTGTCGTTGAGTTAGTATCCCATAACACAAGTTTAAAACTTACTTTGGGGCTAGCTTAATCAGTGTGATTTGTCCTTATATATTTATTTATTGAAACTACTTAAGTTCTGCGCCTGTATAATTGAAATCCTAATTAATTGGACTGGCGAATAGAATTAGGGAACACGAATAGAATAATAAAATTAGAGAGAATTGGGTCGGACATAACTTTATATAAATTAATTGGCAACAGACCGTTTACCGGGGGTTAAATTTACTTTCTTTTATTTTTTATTTATTTATTTAACTTTATTACAGAGAATTGTAACAGGCGGACTAAAGGTCGTTGGCCTCTTCTACCAGTCAACCTACAGGTGGTGCTGAAATTAGATCATTTCGCAAAATATAGTGCAAAAACTGAAATGCTTGAAACTAGAAACACTTACTACAATTTAAACCTACCTACAGACCTAATAGATTTGTCTTTGTCCATTTATATAGGTATGTTAAATCATCATCAGGTTTTTTTAGTCTCCACTGCAGGAGCATGATCCTCACTGTACTACCAGAGTCACATATTAGCCAGAGCAGGCAGAGGATTTGGCCTACACTCTCCACGCTGGCCAGACGGATAAGAGAGGTCTCACTGATGTTTATATACCTAAGCTTTGTTAAGCTTGTGTTCCCTAAGTCGCCTTCTACAACATCCACGAGAAGACTTGGAGTGGTTCAATTCTACTCTGCCGGAAACCACACGGCAAACCTCACTTTATTATGAATAAACCGGCCAAGTGCGAGTTAAACTCGCGTGGAGAGGGTACCGTACAACTAATTGAATTTGTATAGGTTTTCCTGTAATCTACAAGCAATGAACTATAATTTGTATTTTTTTCAAAATTTTAGCTTCAATAATTTCGGAGATAAGGGGGGGGGGATGGTCAATTTTCGTCTTCTTTCTTGAATAAAATCAAAACTATTTATTTTACAATAACAACAAAAATATATTTGAGATCCTTACAACAAGCCCTTTCATTTGATATATAACATAGTAGGTTTTGCAAAACTTTTTTTTATTTCCTAATTTTTCCCCCGAAAATGACCCTTATTTTAAAATAATATTAAAGGCCCATTTACACAGTGCATGTTTCTTGCCTGTTGCATACAATTTTATTGAAGCAATAAATGATTTGTATGGCTGACGTTCTGTTTAGACCATGCAAGTTTTCTATTGCTACAATTTAATTGTATGCAAGAGGCAAGAAACTTGCACTGTGTATATGGGCCTTATTTACTTTGCATATATGTATTTGGGTCATAGAATTACACCATCCTACCAAATTTCACCTGATTCGGTCCAGAAGATTCGGAGAAAATTGGCTGTAACCGACGGACGGACAGACAGACGCACGAGTGATCCTATAAGGGTTCCGTTTTTTCATTTTTTGTACGGAACCCTAATAAATGACCTATATATTTTAGACCATCCTTTCTCCCATTATAAAACATCTGAAAAGGTCTCTAGTAAATAAATCTGATAATACTGTCCAATCAGCAACCCGGCCACATAATAGCTCGACCCAACCCTGCTTTATCGCCTTATCATCTCAATTCCTTGCGTACATACGACAGATGACATAAACTGCGAATTTCTGGCTAAATTTATTCTTATCTTATCTAATTGGATTTTCCTACTAGTATCTACTCAACTACAGTGAATTTACTGTTTTAAGGCCGTACCTAAATTTTCCGGGGTCCAGTGCTGCCCCCATTTAAAATAAATCATTTCAAAGAAAACGGAGACATCATTTAAAATTTTGCTACTATCAAGTCCTAGATAACCCTTCAAAGTATTTTATGAACTACTTTACAGTTTAAAGTGAGAACGTTAAGCTTTACTACGCACATTTGCGAAAAACGACCACTTTTGGCTAATGTGCGTAGTAAAGCTTAACGTTCTAATTATAAACTGTAAACAGTAGTTCATAAAATACTTTAAAGGGTTATCTAGGACTTGGTAGTAGCAAAATTTTAAATGATGTCTCCGTTTTCTTTGAAATGATTTATTTAAAATGGGGGCAGCACTGGACCCCGGAAAATTTAGGTACGGCCTTAATGTTAGAATCTGCTTGTACTTTAAATAGGACGCATAAGTGCGACATTTCACTCATTTTTTTTATTAATTATTAAATATTATATCAAAATAACCGCTCATGCGCGAAAAAGTTCCGTTGCTCCGTTTTTAACTTTATCTTACGAGTATTTGTAGTATTTCTTGTTATAGCGGCCATAGTAATACATAATCGGTGAACATAATATTTCAGTGAAGATTCAGCTTCATCGAATAATAGTCCTATTCTAACCCGGAACCACACGGGTAAGGAACGGGGAAGTGGGTCTAATTTAGCTTGCAAAACTTAATTACGGACACACAGACACCGGGACAGGTGAAACTAAATAAAAGCTTGCAAAAATTACCGTACATGAGTACAAACTCGGAGTAAAAGTCGCGCTACAGAATAAGAACCAGTACTCACGTACGTCCCACTCAGTAAAGAAATTCAAATAAAAATCTACTCAATGCGGTCAGCGATATGGTTTAATTTAGCTCACGTCAGAACTCAGCACCTTTTCGTTTAGATACCTAGATATCCATTGCAAGCCAATTTAATTCTTATTACTCTGGACAAACGATTCGTATAACTGAATTTACAACCCCGAGGGGCCGGCTGCACGCATAGTAATAATGTAGGTATATTTTTTATACCTAAACGGGGAGTGACACAGGCCTGGTCACGTCGAGTGAACAGTCGTTGGCGTGAGCTTTGAAAGTTTTGACAGAAAAATACGAAAGTAGCACCCAGTGGATGAGAATCCTTACGTTAAGTATGACAAGTGCTCAATTTATCCGGCGCCAATCGACCATGACGCTGACTTGGCAAAGCTTTTAGAAGCTTTCATTTGTTAAATGTTCAAGTTATAGACTACTTATAGCCAGATTATACAACGTGGAAGGGACATACCAGTAATAAATCGAACCACGAGCTATACTAGATCACTTAAGTATATATTTTTTTCCCTTTCTTAACGTACCTACTATAAACAAGTACGCTAATAATATTACAATCTAGTCTAAACTTAGACTAAATAGTAATTTAACATTGACCTAGTTTTATACGTTCAATAACGTATAACTTAAGTATAATGAAATTAAAATAACAGTCAAAAGCCCAAAAGAAATTCGACATTCCCACACAAATCTCCCGGGCGGCTGCACACTTTTCAATGGAAATTCCGTTTTTTGTTTTGTTTTTGGGTGTTATTTTAATTTCATTATAAGTACTATATTGATCTAGTATAGACCGTGGTTTAATTTTTTACGGGTATGTCCCTTCCACGTTGTATAAAACCTTATCATTTTAAACTAGCAATTCATGTATTACACAGGTGATTTTTATATCACCAGCCAAATTTTTGGAGCAAGTTCTGTCCATGTTACTGAACAACTTTTCATAAAAACAACTAAAACTCATAAAAATATGTAACATGAAGTTGATGTGATGATGAAGTTGGAAGATGGCTATAGGAGCCCCGTAAAAAACGATGCAACCCCATCAAATTTGGGCTTATTACATTTGTCTATAGCCGTGTGGTTCCCGGCAGAGTAGAATAGGACTACTCCAAGTCTTTCCGTAGACGTCGTAGAAGGCTACTTAGGAAACACAAGCTGAACAAAGCTTATAAACATCAATGAGACCTCTCCAACCCGTCTGGCCAGCGTGGAGAGAGAGAGTGTAGACCAAATCCTCTGACTGCTCTGGCTATTATGGCTCTGGTAGTAGGTGATACAGAGAGGGTCGTTCTCCTGCAGTAGAGACAAAAAGTCCTGACGATAATGATGATGCCATTGTCTTGATAATTAAGTAATTTGAGTTATTAATGTTATTTAAAAAATAAATAAAGATTTGTTAATATTATTATTTTTATAAAAGGATCTTGAAAATTGGTTAATTTTGCTGTATGAAGCTTTAAAGCTGTGCCAGAAGCTCACATATCCATTTATGTTAAACTTAATTGAAAGGAAGATATATAAACAGTGTATATCGACTAATATCACGTATGCTCGGGTTAACCGGGTCAATCTAGCGTGACACTAACACAGCAAAGCTTTATCCGGCTACCCAGAAGACAGGTACCTACCGGTTTGTATACATAGGTAAACTTATGAAAGCGAATGGATAATAAGACCTATTAGTGAAAAAAAAATTTAAAATATTTTTATTGCTTTAGGCTGTTGACGTATATTCTTTGCTTATATGCTAATATAGGCTGTTGTTTTGTGGTTAAGCCTAGTGTAGTTGACCGACTTCCTTGATTTATTTAAATATTTTGATCGATCACGATATTTGATTGGGGGAAAAATAGGGGGAACTATTTTTCCCCCAATCAAATAGCGTTATTTATTGACAGATTTCAATCTTTGAGAGGCTCGATACAAGATGTTGCAAAAAAAATTACAAACGAGGAGAATGCAGGGGAGAAACCGGGGGAGTTTGCTGTAACGTTTTATATGGATGGATTTGACTGAAATGGTTTTTGTAAGACAAGGGGAAAGGGGAAAGTGTCGTCGGTTCTGTTGATGTCGTAAGCGGCGACTATAGCACTATTAGATCGAGAGCTGGCACGAATTTTTGGGTAGGTATTTGAGGCAAGTTGAAAACTTGTTACATACCTCTCCTATTATACCCCAACACGGAACTGCAGACCTGGCTGGTGAGTAGCGTGTAGTGGTGATTATGATTTATTTAGATTGACCTGGCAGGTGGAAATTCCGTTCAAAATTACCTGTCTTTTTGAGTATTTTATTTTTTAGTTATAAGTAGTTATATCCTATTAAAATTTCAAGTTGCCTCAAATACCTTTTTTTTTATTTTTTTGAAAAATACTTTTGCATGCGCCTGGCAATATCAAAGCCCCGACTAAATCGTCTGGCTTATTGTTTTTTTTATTCTTTAAACATTAAACTGCAAGATATAGAAAATGCATATTGCCTCAAATATCTTTATGTAAAAAAAAAACTTTAAAAAAATTATAGGTTGCTTTAGCCCCGCTACTCACCAGCCAGGTCTGCAGTTCCATGTTGGGGTATAATAGAAGAGGTATGTAACAAGTTTTCAACTTGCCTCAAATATCTACCCAAAAATTCGTGCCAGCTCTCGGACCATATAAAGAATTACATATACAGGCTGACTTTTTAACCTCCAGCCAAATTTTTGGAATAAGTTCAGTCCATGATACTGCACTACTGTCCATAAAAAGAATTGACGAAAAACTAAAACAAAAATTCGCCTTCCCATACAAATCAACGGTCAGCCAAACGGATTTAGTATGGGAGGACGAAACATTTTTATCGATTTTTAATAACTTTTTTATAAAAAAGTAGTTCAGTATCATTGCTGAGCTGAACTTGCTTCAAAAATTTGGCTGGTGTTTAAAAAGTCACTCTGTATTTTTTTCTAGATGATATTGTATTTAGAAGAACCTAATTAGGTACAAAAACGAAAAGCCGATCGAGGGAATGTGCGAAAACGAGAACCATGTTAAGGCCGTACCTGAATTTTCCGGGGTCCAGTGTTGCCCCCATTTAAAATAAATCATTTCAAAGAAAACGGAGACATTATTTAAAATTTTGCTTCTATCAAGTCCTAGTGTCAATCCAAGTGAGAACGTTAAGCTTTACTACGCACATTTGCCAAAAGTGGCCGTTATTTGGAAATGTGCGTAGTAAAGCTTAACGTTCTCACTTTAAACTGTAAACAGTAGTTCATAAAATACTTTGAACGGTTATCTAGGAATTGGTAGTAGAAAAATTTTTAATCGTGTCTCCGTTTTCTTTGAAATGATTTATTTTAAATGGGGGCAGCACTGGACCCCAGAAAATTCAGGTACGGCCTTAATAGGTATTGCGGCTAGCAACCCACTATTTTGATTAGTTTTTCCACCTTTCCACTATTACGCTGTGACCTTTGGGTCTAATGGCGCTGGGTTCTGCTGAGCCATAAGACCCAAAATGCTCATTCTGCCCCATTAGGGATAAAGACGTGTAGTGTATGTATATTACGACCTCCGTGGCGTAATGGTTAAAACGCTAGACCGCTAATCCGGAGGTTCTGGGTTCGATCCCCAGCCAGGGCAAGTTGGAAAGTGGCCTTTTTCAAATAGTCCTGGGTCTTGGATGTTTATCTACAACGTGGAAGGGCATACCCATAATAAATCGAACCACGGTCTATACTAGTTCATTATAGTATAGTAAAATTAAAATAACAGCCAAAAAAAAAATATTCGGCATTTCCATACAAAAGTGTGCAGCCGCCCGGGCGATTTCTATGGGACTGTCGAAATTTTTTTGGTTTCTTGACTGTAATTTTAATTTCATTATATTATAATGATCTAGTATAGACCGTAGTTCGATTTATTACGGGTATGTCCCTTCCATAATATATATGTGTTTATCATGAAATATAGTATCGTTGAGTTAGTATCCCATAACACAAGTTAAAAAACTTTGGGGCTAGTTCAATCAGTGTGATTTGTCCCTATATATTTACTTATTTATGTAAATATCTATGTATAATTGAAAGAATAAGTTCAAGTAAGTAACTTATCTCATTAATGAAAAGCCTTTTCAATTATATTACCTACCTAATTCAATAAATCTCCCGATTCAAGCTTAGGCCAATGACGGCTTGATGAGTTGTACAGTGCTTTCAAAGTGATTCCATTAATCCCTTACGAGTAGTACTGGACCCTGTTCGGGTGATTTAGTTGGTATAGCCGATAATTACGTTGAGAGTTCAGATAAAGCCTACACGAGTAAGGGTTGGGCTACATCCGGCAGTACGGAATAGCATTTCCTATGCTGCTATCCTTTTTTGTCGCTTAGAACTGTCATTTGCTAGGCGATGCGGCATTCTCTTTCTCTTTCTTGCTAAGGCTTGAAACTACCTACGTCAAGCAGAATTCCGCGCGTGTAGCCCTGCGCGCGGGCTCCGCTGATATGCGATGGTCCCTGTCGCGGGTACTCTTCGCCTGAACCGGATTACGGAGTGACAGCTAGTTAATTTTACATGTCAATGGAGAAATAAATATAATACTACCTATGTAGAAATATGTATGGCAGTAGGTCGTCTGATTATAATTATCTGCTCTATAGCACAGATTAATAAATAGTACACTTTCGCGCGATGGTCGTCGCGGGTATTCGGTCGCTCGTCTGTTAGAGCCCTACATTTTCGTGGATCCGAATGATGCAAACGCAGGTCTCCGTTTCAGCTTCGGCAAACATTCTTTCGTGTGTCCGAATTCCAGTTTTCCGGTTGTTCTCGCCTATCTATCTATAATTTAAAAACTACGTTCTTGTCGGTGGAGTAGTTTCCATGTCTCCCTCTCTTGAGCCATCCTTTTGACCTCCCTATACGACACGGCGTCAACGTTCTCCTTCACTTGATCTATAAATGCTCTTCTTGGTCTACCCTTTTCTCTTCTTGCTTCTATTTTTCCTTCTATAATATTTTAAATAAATTGATCGTGGCGTATTAGATGACCAAACATCTTTTCATGTTATCATTCATGTTCCCGCCTACAGGTCGCATTTTTCAACTGATTCCCGTAAAATTTTGTGAGCAGGTTCGATAATTATGTAGAAAACTGAAAACGTAAAAATTTCAGTTTCTGGCTGAAACAAAATTTTTTTTTTCCAAAATCTTAAAGAATTTCATAATCTTTTTTGTTAAAATTTTTGTCCGAACAACTTTTTCATCCGATGAACTTCAAGGGGTATGTAATGGGCTATGCAAAGACAGACTAGCGTAGTCTACAGCTCACAGAGCCAGTAGTTACAAAAGCAGATCTGCGAAGCAAACTCTGCCGTACCATCCTTTACTGGAACCATTTCGCCGCATTTTCAGGCTCCTATTTGAGAACCTCTGGATAAGACCAGAACGCAGAAATTTTCGTTATCCATTAAGCTATAATTACATACTTAAAATTCAAATTTTCAAGTCTGTAGGTCATTTAGTTCCGAAGTTAAACGAAAGCAAAGTTTCGCATTTATGACACTCACTCACTCACTCATGATCATCAGAATAGAACTAGTACTTCCCATAAACTCAGAGAGCTGAAATTTGGTACAGAGTTAGGGTTTAATGGCCACATAAAGGGAAACCTATAAAATCTAGGATAATCGAAGATTTGGAGTACTTGGTGACCCTGATTAGAAAACACAAGAGCCCAGCCAAATATGCCCACGTTTCTACAAAAAGAAGTGAAATCCCACCAAAAACATTCTGTAAAAAACTAGCCAAGTCTCGATGGAGCTGCTTGTTTATTTCTAAAAAGTAATGAAATCTAGACAAAGTCGTGCCAAGTCTAAGGTTCCTTACTGCGATTTCTTTATTATTAAAGTAATGTTGTATGACTTGGCCTTTGAACATTCTTTATACGTTAGTGAGTTAGGGGATACAAGTCAATTTTGTTTACATATCCTACAATTGACTGGTTATTGAATCAACGTTTTCCAAGTGGCAATTTTCCATCGTCTATGGGTAGCGATTCTGGCGACAGATTGGTGCAATGGTGTCATGGAGCACCTGGTTTTGTACCCTTGTGTACCCTTCAACGGCCAAGTCACAAAACATTAACTATAATAATAAAGAAATCGCAGTAAGGAACCTTAGACTTGGCACGACTTTGTCTAGATTTCATTAGTTTTTAGAGATAAACAAGCAGCTCCATCGAGACTTGGCTAGTTTTTTACAGAATGTTTTTGGTGGGATTAACTTTATAGATGTCATAGCGATACTCTATCATAATATTTTTTTTTTACAAAGAAAAGCGTTATTCGACCAATACGCTTTCAATTTTCTGTACAACGATCCAGCTTTTATGCCCCGTAATCGGATTCAAAGTTTTATTGCACAATTTACCCAGCATTTTCTAGGCTAGAGCTAGCCTTTTCAGAAATCTAGATTTTCTGCCTGCCTAGGGTAAAGCTTTATGAATGGGGATGAGGAGCTTACGTATTATATTATTACGTATTTAAATATTCATTTTCCTCTCATCTATTCGAAAAACGATGTTTTCAGCCCAAAGCGTTTTGGGACTAAATTCACTGGTAAATGTATACCTAGTAAATATATAATATAACTAGTAAATGGTAAAAAGTATCTGATGACTTTTCTGAGACAGTTCTTTAGTGCTATACTCAATATAAAACTCTTTTTACACAGCACAGATCGTAACTTTTTCAGAAAGACTATTACGGTAAAAACATAAGTGCGCTCTTTATAGTCATATATTCGAGAGCCCCGCGTTTGGCGACTTTGGGTAATACCCAAAGTCGGTAATAAAATTAACGGCCTATCCTATCTGCACTTAGAGCGGCTGTAGCCTCTCCCGTAAGCATCGAGATGGGACGATAAAGCGGACCCGAATATCGAGAGGTTTTATTTTACATACCTATCATTTTAGACCGTTTCTCAGCGGTGCTGTTACGGAGCTCAGGGCCTGCTTTTTAGGGTTACGTATCAAAAAGGTGCCAACGGGATTCTATTACTGAGACTGCTGTCTGTCCATCCATCTGTCACAGCTTAAGACTTTATCTCTTAAAACGTAATATCGAGATGAGATTTTCACCGATTATGTATTAGTGTGGCTGTTTCGGTTCCAGACTGCCTCCGTGGTCTAGTGGTCAAGGCGTTTGCCTTGTGATCCGGAGGTCGTGGGTCCAAATCCCATTGGGAAGCATACTTTGTGAATTTTTTTTACCATTCTGGTTAGGATATTGATTAAATCACCTGATTATCTGAAGGCATGTAAAGCTGTGGGTCCCGAACGCCATCTAGCGTTTGTTTCAACCTATCCCAGGATTAGTTCTAGCCTGCTTTTTGGGTTGCGGAGGTCAGACGGCAGACGCTCTGTGTAAAACCAGTAACCTCGTCAAATCATCTAGGGTAGGTAGCGGACCCCGGGCTGACGGGCTCTAAAGCGTTACTGCTGAGGATGCCACCGCACCGGTCATGATGAACATGGTCTGAGTTTGCTGTTGAAGAATTATTTTGCTTTTCTCCAAAACTTTACTTATATGTACATCGCATTCCATAGAAATGCATTGAACATTTCAGATCACGTAAAGACCAAGCAATACCAGGAAATACCGTGTATATGTCGCAGTTGGATGGTATAAACCGCTAATACACGAAACCTCTAGTTGTTTGGCATTACAGCTCGGTTTTGTTAAACTGCCGAATATCGTTCAGCTGGATTGTCTAAGATTGCGTGTTTGACGAAACCGTTAAACAATCCAACTGCGACACATGCATGATAAGGATTTGGTGTAGGGTTACCATAATGAAATATAACTGGGTGTCTATTAGAATACAGATTTTTTCGACATGAATTTCATACCTAACCTAGTAAAATGGTTAGAACTTTTCTAGCACTCGCAGGCCGCTACCGCGGCCCTCTCGCTTCGCTCGCTCGGCTCGTGCGTGTGTTGGTCGCAGTCCTAACCTAAACTAACCTAAAGGTTTGCCCTAACCTAGTAAAATGAATAGAACATTCCTAGCACTCGCTGACCGCTGCCGCAGCACGCTCGCTTCGCTCGCTCGCCATTGCCACTTCGTAGGCATTCTAAATTGTATAGGTATAATTTCTTTAGATAGAATTGTTCAACAACTTCTCTAGCCGCATGGATGAATACAAGTCGTTCATTCCATCCTGCGTGTTAGGGTTCGCTGTTTTACAAAACCGAGCTGTAATGCCAAACAGCAACTGCGACATATACACGATATAAATTTGTAGGTAGGTACACAAGATATAACGCTTGTGTTGGGAGCTAGATTAATCTGTTTGCTGTGCTGTGTGTGGTTTGTTTAAGCTGACTAAACGTGGCTATACGACTCGCAAGCCTGGGTGTATGTATACCCAGCTCAAAAAATGTTGTATAAACGAGCGAGCGAAGCGTCTCAGTTTCGAAATTAGCTAAAAATGCTTTTGTTCGTCTTTTTGTTCTCGTCTACAGGTCACATTGTTCACCGATTTTGGCGAAAATTGGCACACCAGTTCCTTGATTTATTAAAATTTTTAGTCTATCTCGATTAAAAATAAATTCAGTTGTTTTTGTTAATAAATTAATGACGTTAGACGTTATAATACAATTTACAAACCCCGGATTATCTAAATAGACTCGCTTATTCAATTAAATTATCAATTTATTAAAAACATAATAGAAGGAAAATAGAAGCAAGAAGAGGAAAGGGTAGACCAAGAAGAGCATTTATAGATCAAGTGAAGGAGAAAGTTGACGCCGTGTCGTATAGGGAGGTCAAGGGGATGGCTCAAGAGAGGGAGACATGGAAACTACTCCACCGACAAGAACGTAGTTCTTAAATTATAGACAGATAGACTCCATTAATAAATTTATCATATCTAAGTTACAGGATGTGATCAGTTACAGAACCACATTCGAACGGATACTTTCTACTGCATTTTCATTAATTTGTAACTGTAGGTTTACCCGGATATCCGGCACACTGCAGATAATACATCCGGCTCCGACCAGAGACGGGAGGTTGCAGCGCAGTCAATATTTATGTGGCGTCAATGACAAATTGGATGCTTTTTGGTGGAATTTATTGTGACTGTTTCCCAACTGCCCCGAAATCAGGGTCGAGATAAAACTGGATTGGCGGATAGCCTTCTAGCGAAAATGCTACTTTTTAATTAAGAACAAATATTTTTGAGAAGGAAATCGGCCTATCATCTTGAAGTATGTACCTACGAAAACTTTTTTGTTTTCATTTCCAGTACAGGTCCCGCCAAACTTCTAGATTGCTCTGAAGTTGAGGCGATTCGCGTCGCAGTAGTAAAATACAGATACCTATAGCAGATAGAATTTGCTTTATTTTTGTTTAGAATTACTTTACTAGAATAGAATTACTTTATTGCCAAAAAGAAATACCACAACAAATAAACAGAAATTATATACACAAATGAAGATAAGAGAGATAGAATAAAGGTCAAAAAAGAATAATAATAATAATAATTGTCCCCTTTATTTCATACATTTGTGCAGCATTGCCATAGCGTGGTGCGGTTTCTCCTTTTTGGCAAAAAGACCCATTCAGCATATGTCGCGGTCACGATGATGTCACCGCAACGCTGGTTTTCAATGGACCTTATGTAATATGTGACTCACGGGCGAGTGTGGTTTATGTGTAAATAGTATGTGTGTGTGTGTGTCTATAAAATAAGTAGATATGATAAATACATACGAATTGATAAGATAAATAAGCGTAAATGTGTACAGAGAGCAGAAATAACTAAAGAAATAAATACGGTATAAAATGAATAATATAGGTAGGTTTTTTTAGCAACGTTGACTTCAACGCACAGTCAATGCAAAATCCTTTCCAAATTATTTATTGTGTATATGTATATATCATATCTACATTCTTGCAATCATTCTGAAAAAAATATTATTGTGGTAAATATTCTGTCCCTGTTTGTAACCTGAGTGAGGCAACTTCAGAGCGATCTAGAAGTTTTGCGCGATCTGTAACTACCTGTATTACGTGACCACGATTTTTATGAAAACTTGATTTTGTTTCTTTTTTGATATACGTTTATTAGGAACAATATTGATCGATTGAATCGCTCCTTAAAATATGACACAAGATATATAGCTAGAAATTTATATAGGTATAATAATCATGAGCGTTTGTTCAAAGCGTTTTCAATAGAAGTATGAATGAATGAGCGAAGCGTACTAGCACAGAATAGATACTAATACTCACGTACAGATCCTCATTCAACAAAGAAATTCAAAGAAATATCTACTCAATGTGGTTAGCGATATGATTTAATTTAGATCACGTCAGAACTCAGCACCTTTTCGTTTACATACCTAGGTATGTAAACGAAAAGGTGCTGAGTTGACGTGACGTGAAAGAATTAAATTGGCCTGCAATGGATGTCTAGACATCCATTGCAGGCCTCCAATTTCATTCTTATTACTCTGGACATACGATTCGTATAACTGAATTTACCACCCGAGGGGCCGGCAGCGCGCATAGTAATAATGTAGGTACATTTTCGATACCTAAACGGGGAGTGACAGGCCTGGTACTAGTCACTGCCTTGTTAAAACTGGCAATGACGGCTTGATTAAAACTACTTCAAATAATTATGAAAATAATGAATAAACTTCCTAAAAATTAAGATTTAGCAAAATCGACTTGTATATGGATGTCGTTTACGATGTTTTATTTCTGTATTTTCTTTATTGTATAGTAATATGTTTGTATGTCAGTTTACCCGGATATCCGACATGCTACCGGCCAGAGATTGATGGTTGCAGTGCAGTCAATATTTACGTGACGTCACTGACAAATTGGATGCTGGCGTCTTTGCTTTTCGGTGGGATTTATTGTCTGTTATTCCCGAATGATCTAAAGCAAAAATGTGCCGTGCGATTTGCCCTATAAAATCAAAGAGCTTTATAAATGTAAAGAGAAGACACAAAATATAACTGTTTTGTCCCGTTTAATAGGGATGATGACTGGGTCAGTAAAGTATTATTATATTAAGTCCGTTAGTTAGATTATCCAAAAATAATGTACCCATATTTTTCAGTTTATCAAAACAGTAAAAAGACACAGAGTTTCTAAGTTTCAGAGTGGGGGCGTGTGACGTCAACGCTGTCTAAAAATCGTACGAATCATTTGAAATTTCAATGCGCTGTATCTTATTGTTTCTCATTTACTGTTTATCAGAGAAAAGAAAAAATATGTCTACAATATTTTTTAATAATCTAACCGATGGACTAATGATATTTTCAAAATCAAAATCAAATATTTATTCAGTAATGAGGCCTTTACAGGCACTTTTACACGTCAATAATTATAGTGTAAATTACGTGTAAATTGTCGCAACGACCACTGCTGAGAAGAAACGCCGAAAGAAACTCATTTACACAGTATTGGTCGCCTACGCGCCAGTAGGGCTTTGTCAGTTTACAAAGATATTATGCCTAATACAATGTTATCACAACATAATATGTAAAGCTTGCGAACTTTTTTCAGTCATCATGCCTATTGTAGCTATCT
Organism: Acrobasis repandana; assembly: GCA_963576875.1. Taxonomy (NCBI): domain Eukaryota; kingdom Metazoa; phylum Arthropoda; class Insecta; order Lepidoptera; family Pyralidae; genus Acrobasis; species Acrobasis repandana. Next base: position 12,505,985 of record OY756238.1, read on the forward strand.
CGAAACTTCACTTAGTCGCTTGGTAGCTATTATACGTCTATCTAGTCCTTTCGACTGTTTACAAGCGAAAACCATACGAAAATAGAAAACATAATTAAAAATGCCTTGCATGTTAAAATACAGTAAGAATAATTAAGGAACATGGCAAAGTGTAAAGAAATAACTTTGGTAGTAACCAGATTTTATTGTTTAAAAATTAAATACGTATGATAAAGTTCACGCCGTCATATATTGAAAAATTTAACACGGGCCAATGTTTGAGATAGCTGGGCTATTATATATATTCTATGCATTGACGTATATTATAATATATAAACCTACATTACCACTGACTCACTGACTGATTGACATAGTTGTTTGACCTGTTCCCGGGTGGGTGGGGTGATGATTGATGTATGGTCGTGTAGAGGGTGCTCCAGTGAGTACCAGAAAAATCGGACATGTTGAAGATTATCAGATCTTAATGTGGACGAGGTACAGCCTGCAAAAACGGTTAGGGTTAGGGGTGTGATTTTTTTTCCAAAATTTAGGGGGTTGTTAGCAATTTGACGAATGTCATTTGTTTTTTGATTTTTTTCAAAATCCAAGATGGCCGCCATACAAGGACAATTTCCGGGTGTGTACCGCGAGACCGTAGGTCGAGCGGAATGCGAGGCCGCAGGCCGAGCTGCGTGGCCAGGGTGAAGGCCAAGCCCCTCTTGACCTCCCCCCTCCCCCCAGAATCCCCCCCCCCTCAAGTTTCTAAGCGAAGCCAGAGGCCAAAGGCCGAAAACCAAGCTCCCCGCGAGGCCGCAGGCCGAGCTGCGTGGCGAGGGCAAAGCCCAAACCCCTCCTGACCTCCCCCCCCCCAAGTCCCTAAGCGAAGCCTGAGGCCGAAGGCCGAAGGCTGAGCCGTCCCGCGAGGTCGCAGGCCGAGCTGCGTGGCGAGGCCGTAGGCCGAGCACTGCGCGTCAAGCACTGAGCGTTTTTTTTTAAATTTTCCAAGATGGCCGACAATACTCGACTGCTTCCGATTTGACTGAAATTCAAAATTTAAGGGTTTTTTACGCCGGGGAATCCAAATCTGACATTTTTTTTGGAATCCAAGATAACGTCTGGATTTTAAATTTTTTAACTTTATTCGTTCATTACGTCCTCCTGGTACACCGAAGGGGTCTGAAATTTTGTATGCTGGGGTAAAGCACCCCGCGGAACTCAAAACTGCAAACAAATTTTGATTCCAAGATGGCGGCCCGCTTAGTTTTTTATTTTTTTTATACTGACTTTAGCACCTTACCTATTCTCTCAACTGAAAATAAGATTCCAACCAACTTCAACAGCTGCAAGAAACACCGCGGGCTGCTTGCAGCCCGCGCAGCGCCCGAAAAGCTAGTTATAATATATAAACCTACATTACCACTGACTCACTGACTGATTGACATAGTTGTTTGACCTGTTCCCGGGTGGGTGGGGTAATGATTGATGTACGATCGTGTAGAGGGTGCTCCAGTGAGTACCAGAAAAATCGGACATGTTGAAGATCATCAGATCTTAATGTGGACGAGGTACAGCCTGCAAAAACGGTTAGGTTTAGGGGTGTGATTTTTTTTCCAAAATGTAGGGGGTTGTAAGCAATTTGACGACTGTCATTTGTTTTTTGATTTTTTTCAAAATCCAAGATGGCCGCCATACAAGGACAATTTCCGGGTGTGTACCGCGAGACCGTAGGTCGAGCGGAATGCGAGGCCGCAGGCCGAGCTGCGTGGCCAGGGTGAAGGCCAAGCCCCTCTTGACCTCCCCCCTCCCCCCAGAATCCCCCCCCCCTCAAGTTTCTAAGCGAAGCCAGAGGCCAAAGGCCGAAAACCAAGCTCCCCGCGAGGCCGCAGGCCGAGCTGCGTGGCGAGGGCAAAGCCCAAACCCCTCCTGGCCTCCCCCCTCCCCCAGAACCCCCCCCCCCCAAGTCCCTAAGCGAAGCCTGAGGCTGAAGGCCGAAGGCTGAGCTGTCCCGCGAGGCCGCAGGCCGAGCCACTCCCACCGAGCGATGAGCGTTTTTTTTTTAATTTTCCAAGATGGCCGCCAATAGTCGGCTGCGTCCGCGTCGGATACTATATATGTCAATGCATAGAATATGAGTAATCGATCTCTTCCTATGGATGTCGGATGACAAAAGGAGTGATTACAATCATGGGGAATGTTCTGAAGAATTGTTCGACCTAATACCTGCTGCAAAATTTCACCACTACACCACCCGCCTGAAATTAAAATACCATCCACACCACCTGGATAGTTGGCAATCAACCACTGTACGTTTTAAAAGGAACTACCTGCCACGAACGACCGAACTGTGGAATCAACTTCCTGCAGCGGTGTTCCCGAACCGATAAGACATTGAAACCTTCAAAAAACGAGTCTATATCTTCCTGAAAGGCCGGTAACGCTCTTGTTACACCCCTGGTGTTGCAGTTGTCCATGGACAGTGGTGATCACTTACCATCAGGTGACCCGCTTGTTCGTTTGCCGCCCTATAACATAAAAAAAAAAATGGGGAGTACTATCTACGAGTACTTTAGTTAGTATTAGTAGCTATACTTTTTAGAGAGTTAGTAGTATTAACTACTGTTGTAAAACGTATCGAATTCATTCAAGTGAGGCTTGACGTTCGGCTGCTGCCGGTTCAAAAACTTTTCGCACATATACGAGTATACAGGGTGACCTTTTAAACATGAGCCAAATTTTTAGAGCAATTTCAGTCCATTATACTGAACTACTTTCTTTAAAAAAAGTTATTAAAAATCGATAAAAATTTTTCGTCCTCCCATACAAAATCCGTTTGGCTGATCGGTTTTTATGGGATTTGTATGGGAAGGCAAATTTTTATTTTAGTATTTAGTCAATTCTTTTTATTTAAAATAGTTCAGTACCTATCATGGACTGAACTTGTTCTAAAAATTTGGCTGGTGGTTAAAAAGCCAGCCTGACTTTATCACCCAAGGAGATTTAACGGCAAGCAGGCTCAGTGGCCCGGTTTGAGTACGCATTACTAGCTCTTAAACCCAGTTAAGCTATCCCGGGTATGGTCCGCACTTGGATGGGTGACCAAAAGTGGCATACAATTTTCTCGAGCTCCCCCATCCTTCGGAACGAATATTAAGCCGTTGGTCCTGGCTGTCATAATTACAATTACGTTCATAAGGTATCCTATGGTATGTACCTATCATATCATATGGTATACCTATACGCCATACAAAATTAGAGAAATATACAGTTATCAATTCAATTCATTTATTGCATTTCATAATGTACACCAGTACTAACTACTTAAAGTCACTGTCTTACTCGTAAAATAGCACACTTTGAACCCTGTCGGGTATCGCAAAACAAAAATTGGAACGGCAAGCGAGTCTTATGACATGCAGTTAATTTATGAATATAAACCTTAAGAGTTAACAAAATAGGTTCTTTTTTTAATTTATTGACAGCAAGATCGTTATTAAAAGTAAATTAATGTAAGTAAAAAAAAAGTAATGTCAGTGTTCATTTGTTTGTGTTATATGTTATGTTTATTTAAAAAAGTAATGTCAATATTTATGTTTATAATGTCAATTTCAATTAAATTTTTTATCGTTAAAGAACTCGTCCAATTTGTTTTATTTGTTAAAATTAATTTCAATTTTTTTATAAAAAGTCATCAAGCTATGTTAGATGCTTAAACAGTTTAAATTATGACAACAGTGTTGGCCACTTACAACAGTGTTGGCCACTTACAACAGCGTTGGCCACTTACAACAGCGTTGGCCACTTACAACAGCGTTGGCCACTTACAACAGCGTTGGCCACTTACAACAGCGTTGGCCACTTACAACAGCGTTGGCCACTTACAACAGCGTTGGCCACTTACAACAGCGTTGGCAAGTCGAACCACATTCAAATCGAAAAATTAAATTGCTCGGAAAATGTGCTTTAGAAAAGTAATTGTGTACATTGCAGGTAGTACCATAAAATAAAATTATTTAATGAACTGTCCAAACCGGAAATGCGTTTTCATGATATATTTCACGAGAAGCGCCATTTAATGGCATATTTGGACCATTCGCACGTATTTCTGTGACAAAGTATCGCTGGTCAGTTCACAAATAGATTCAGATTCAGATTTTCAGATTTCAGATTCACTTTTTATTAACTTTTGCAAGGTTCATTGCATTTGGATGTTTATACTATATTTTTGTATCGGTAGCCTTTGAAACCACAGGTATATATAGGCCGCGTAATGTAAAAAGAACGCTGGAAGAAAGTAGAGGGGGTGTGTTTGCGTATGGATACACTCGCGCACGAAGGTACTAACCCTATTGTATTATTTTCACTCGTGGCTTGGTATAATTGGCTATTGGTAGGTACATTAAAAAATATTCATTAAATAAATCGATAAATAGCCTAATGCGCAGCTTGACAGCCAGCGTTCTTTTTACGTGACGCGACCTGTACGTGGGGAAAGGAGGCAAGGGCTTTTACCAGAGAACTGGACTGACTTATCTAAAGATTCATCAACACTTATTCCCGGTTGTATCCTCAGCGGTAACGCTTCAGAGCCCCGGGGTCCGCTACCTAGCCTAGGTGAATTGAAGAGTTTACTGGTTTTTACACAGAGCGACTGCCGTCTGACCTCCGCAACCTAAAGGGTAGACCAGAATCACTAGGATAGATTAAAACAAACGCTAGATGGCGTTTGGGACTCACAGCTTTACGTGCCTTCCGAAGCATCGCACTAACGACTATCGTTCTGTATCTTTTCTGGCTCCGCTTTCTGGCAAGCGGAGCGGAGCGATCTCTTAGATTAAGAATTTTGACGAAGCATGTTGCGGATGTTTTTCTGTTTGGAGTTTTGTATTGGATCGTAAATAGTAAAGTAAAGTTTTTACTTTATTTTATATTGATGAATGAATTAATTATGTGCAATGCAATTTAATTATTAAATAAATAAATCAATACGTGTATAATATTTTTAAATGATTTACATGATATGATGAAAATGTTTTTTTCGTCAAATAGGCATGCATCTATTGAAGTCGTATTCGCACAGGTGATAATAAATATTCTCTTTTCTTGTTCAGAGGTTAAACCTATTTATGTAAGCACTTTCTCATTTTTCAGTTGTTAAACAGTCTAGGAATTTTCGCAATTTATCATGGAAACCCGACAACGAGATAAAACGAATATAATAAGCTGGAGCGCCGCCAACAATGAGCGATACAAAGCTTCGGAAAATTTAGTTAAATTCAAGCCATTTTCTGAATTACCCACTAGTTTCTTAAACGAACTGTGTTAGGCCTTTACTCGTAGGACAGATTAGGATTATAAATATAGGGTATAACCCGGATAGTTGCCCCACTTTTTGAAATTGCTTTATATCTCTTTGTACAAAAAGCAAGATACTTTATTTGTCAAACGGGTAGGTACTTTGGTTTATTATCTTCAAATTTTTAAAAGTAATAAACATTATCTTTGTTATTTTCTGAGTATTGGCGATTTTTGCGGTCCTCTAAATTTTGGGACAGCTATCCCATATAGTGGCTAGTTGCCTATTCCATGTAAATTACGTTTAGGATAGATGCCCTGTCGAGAAAGAGGACATCTATCCTGCAAAAACTTTGATCGCACCTAGCCGTCCCACGCAATCGCACAGAGACATGCAACACGGTCAACTTAGTTGGAGATGCAGAGTCTCTCGATAGATAAATTTAATAACATGTGTTTCATTTGCGAAACTAGAGTAATTGCAATCAAGGCAACTATACCTGCAGGGCGACTATCCGGGTTTTACCATATTTGATCCATGCTAGACTGGGAGAAAAGAAAATACGTATTTAAAAAAAAACCCTAATTTTTTCGTACAAGCTTTTATTGTGAGGCATAAAAACAAATATAATAAGCTCAACCTCGATGGGGTTGCGTGGTTTTATTACAGGGTTCCTATAGCCACCTTCCGGATTCATCATCAGATCAGCTTCTTGTTACAATAATATTGCATTGTCATTTGATTTAATGCTATTTGAACTATGCGAATGCAATTGTAGCACTTGCACTTGTTGACTCTACGACATTTAGTGGAATAGATACCCAACCATCAATCCCACTTAAAATCAGGCAGAACTGGGTCAAAGCCGGATAAACTAAGTTTACGCCCGGCTATTGGTCGTTTGCCAGCGCATGTCCGCTTATTCGGTGCATTCATTGCCACATTACCCGGCTTGTTGGCTGGTTAATAGGCCTATACAACGTCTTACAAAATATACTGAAACTATTTTAAGGGTGAATTCAGTCCGTGATTCTGAACAACTTTCCCCAAGGAACATATATCGAAATATGAAAAATAATTTTTGGCTTTCCATACAAACTCGACTGACTTGAAATAACGACGTTCAAGAAAAGAGTAAAAGATCACTATCTGTATTTATCATCCTAATATATTTAGAAATATTAACATATGTATTTATTGTATATATGCTTTATGAATATATATTTAGTTTTGTATTGTAGGTACACGCCAATTACCTCTTTTTTTCCTATTTCCTCTCGCGGGTCTACTGGAAGAAATTTCTTTAGCACCTAAGTACTATGTTTTCCTTTTTTTTTTATGTGTATGTTTGTAAATTTCCAAGTGTACTTGAATAAATAAAATAAATAAATAAACTCGGATCAGCTGATTGGTCAACTTATATGGGAGGCCCAAAAATTTTTTTCATATTTCGCTATACGTTGCTTGGGGAAAGTTGTTCAGTATTATGGACTGAATCCACCCTTAAAATAGTTTCAGTATATTTGGTTAGATTCTGTATATGTACATGTTGATTAAACTTTTTATCTATGCAACTGGTTTATATACAAAGTGGAAGGGACATCCCCGTAATAAATCGAACCACGGTCTATACTAGATCATTATACTCGTAGTTAAATTAAAATCTTCTTCTCTCCTTGCCATTTCCCTATACAGGGTCGGCCCCCCTAATACTTTCACGCTATTTTTGACGATTGTGCGCCATTTCTGGGCTTATGCCCAACGTCCTCAAGTCATTGGAGATGGTTCGACTCCAGGTAATAGGTGGGCGTCCTCTTCCTCTCTTGCCCTCCTGTATGTCCATCACTTTCCGAGTCATGTGGTCTTCCTCCCGACGCATTACATTAAAATAACATTATATTTAAATTAAAATAAGGGATATTATTAATTGCACATCTAATAAATAATCACCCATCAATTTAATCTCATTATTTATATACTTTTTTACATCAAATAAATCAACAATCTTATCATAAGTACTGATTGCACAGCAAATAAATACTGACTGCACATCAAATTTATTAGGTTAGGGCAAACCTATAGGTTAGGTTATGTTAGAACTGCGACCAACACACGCACGAGCCGAGCGAGCGAAGCGAGCGTGCCGAGGCAGCGGCCGGCGAGTGCTAGGAAAGTTCTATCCATTTTACTGCGCCACAAATATAAATTGCAGTTTGTTTAGTAATATTTTCAGTTGAGTATTTTGCTGTGCAATCAGTAATTTTGATTTGCGTTTAAATACTACCCTTAAAATAACAGCCAAAAAACAAAAAAAAAATTGGTATTACCGTTCAAATGTGTGCAGTTGGGCGATTTGTATGGGAATGTCGAAATTTTTATTGGTTTTTTGACTGGTATTTCAATTTAATGAAATTAAATTAATAAACTAAATATTAAGTATAATGGTACTGTAGTGATCTAGCTTGTTTAGCCTTTTTGGCCCGTGGCTCGACTTATTATGCATATTATGTCCCTTACACGTTGTATATAATTAAAAACATAACTTCTCGCTTTATATTATATTTCACCTTTTCAAACTTTTTTAAATGCGCATTTTTAAAACGTGCAACGTATGTAAGTCATAAATTTTATCACACATTATTTATGACGACAAATTTAATTAAATTTTGCAGTGAAGCTTAAAAAGCTTAAAGCTGTAAACCACAGCTTTGGCTAACAACGGCAAGAAATGAAAAATATGCGGGTCCACCGTCCACTCGGCTTTGGAAAAACTGGATTTTACAATGGTTTTACAAAATAAAACGGATTTTGGACACATTCACATAGACTAAGGGAGAGGCCACATTTTTATTATTTTTTATTTAACTTTTTAAACTCGTTTGTTTGATTATTTGTATGACACAGCATTGTGCCGTGTGGCATCCGGTCTAGAATTGTCCGTCTAAGTCTCTTTCTCTTGTCATACAAAGACACCGACAAATGCTTGGCTTTTAAATGTAGAAGAACTATAATTAACCACAAGTTGTGGTACCACATTAGTTGTGGTAGAGCCACGCTACCGGCAAATCTCAGTTTTGCTAGTAGCATGAATGGGCCGGCTCGTCCGGGGAAGTACCACACTCTCACAGAAAATCGACGTCTAAGTAGTAGCTTCACCGCTTCTATGCTTCGTTCGGTGAGTGAGAGAGCCGGAGCCCCCCTCAGCATCCCCTCCCCCTACCCCCTGAAAGGCCGGTAACGCTTTTGTTACACCCCTGGTGTTGCAGTTGTCCATGGGCAGCGGTGATCACTTAACATCAGGTGACCCGCTTGTTCGTTTGCCGTCCTATGAAATAAAAGATAAATAAATAAGTACTGTCCCTTGGTCTAACTAAAACTTGGCACGGTCTGCCCATTACTGTTACAATTTGCAAACGATGTCCATTGAAATAGCTACGTACCTAAAGGTATCTACCGACACGGGAGTTAGCAAACTAAAACTAATGATTTCGAGACGTTTTCTTGTATATTATTGGAGTGATGATAACCTGCTCTGGGCCCGTTGCACTTGACACTACCGTGATTGTGAATATTATTGGTCCACCTTCACATAAGAATAAAATAACTACGTTTAGCGACTTGTATTAGTTAAAAGTTCTAGCTTATTTAGTTTAATTGTAACCAGGCCTGTGTCACCACTCCCCGTTTAGGTATCGAAAATGTACCTACATTATTACTATGCGCGCAGGCGGCCCCTCCGGGTGGTAAATTCACTTATACGAATCGTTTGTCCAGAGTAATAAGAATAAAATTGGCTTGCAATGGATGTCTAGAACGAAAAGGTGCTGACTTCTGTCGTAAGCTAAATTAAACCATATCGCTAGCCACATTGAGTAGATATTTCATTCAATTTCTTTGCTGAGTGAGACTTCTGTACGTAAGTATTATTTATTCTGTGTTTTAACTTTGATTCAATAAATTAAAAAGATAAGTTTAAGCGACCGATAACGGTAACCGATGTTCGGAAAAACTAAATCTGGTTTATGTAACCTTTCTTCACCTTCTGGTGTATGTTAACCATTTATAATTAAACTTCTAAACTTCTTACCCTAGCAAAGTTCATTTTTAACAAAACAAACCAATCATGAACTAAATAATTTAATAAATAAATTTATAAAAAATTAAACAGTCGAATCACCTACGAGTACATGAAATAGTTAACTTAGTTATTATTTTATTTTATATTGATTAATTAATTGAGAAAGTCCTTTAATTTACTTCTTCTTTCGAGTCGATTGGCTATAATATAGGTATATTTATCTGATTACCACTCTGTAGAGCGTGCTCGTCTCCTTGCCACTGCTGAGTGGGAGTCTGGTTTGTGGTTGCAGGCCCTGCCATCCTGGAATATTGGAACATTCCTGGACGATAACACCTTTCGCTTAGCGACATCGCTCCGATTAGGAGCTAAGACAAATGTTTCCCATCATTGCCTCTGCGGTGATACCGTCGACCAGTTCGGCCACCACGGACTCTCATGTACCAGAAGCGCCGGCCGGATGGCCCGTCATGTTAATTTGAATAACATCATATACCGTGCTCTTGTCACCATTGGGTTCCCAAACATTTTAGAACCAAATGGTTTGGCCCGCGATTATGGCAAGAGACCGGATGGTATGACACTTGTGCTGTGGAAGTTGAGAAGGCCGTTGGTGTGGGATGCTACGTGTGTCGACACACTGGCGGCAACCCATCTTCACGGTACAAGCTCGAAGGCTGGCGCTGCTGCAGCCACTGCTGAGACCCTAAAACGGCACAAATATGAATGCCTAGGGAACGGCTTCATATTTGAGCCGTTTGGGGTCGAGGCGATGGGTCCGTCGCGGCGTGGGGGCCATCGGCCCATAAATTTTTTAAGATTTTAAATAAAATGCTGGTCGAGGTGTAGGGTGACCAAAGGGCTGGCAATTACTTCGCTCAACGAGTAAGCATTGCCATCCAACGTGGCAATGCAGCCAGCGTTTTGGGCACCCTACCGCATGGCATTGAACTCAATGATATTTTTTATTTATAAAAATATTTTTAAATTTTTATTTTAAATAATATATTTAGTTTTTAAGCTCTAGTTTTTAGTTAGTTTTAATTATTCTTTTTATCTTAAATTAATATTAATTTATATAATAAAAGAAATTTAACAAAGTAATTTTTTTTTATAGTAGGTATTTCATGACTAATAATGTGCCGTTCTGTTTTAACGTTCCCGTATTTCTGGGGAATGTTACGGAATATCGGGTATATGTATTTGTATTATACTCGTAACCATATCAAGTAATGCATTTACGATAGTAAAATATATTTTGAATTAAGTTCCCGGAAATTTGGGGAACGGGAACGGCACATCACTAACCATGACCAGCCATGGCTACATTGCCCGCCGATCATTTGCCTTGTTGAGGTCCTGCATTGAGCAGGGTGTAGGGCATTTTGGGCAGGACAATAGATACATTGACTGGACAGCACCGCAGTCGCACTGATAATTTTTTGAGAAACGCCACCTAGCCCCGTTTTCTCGACATCTCCCGACACCAGTCCGGAGTCTGAATTTAAATTTACTGAAAATAACAATCAGTCCGTGGTAACACTTTTTGTGACATTCGTGACGTAGTCTTGCGCCATCGCGGGAATATTAAAGCTTATCTTACACCATGAGCGATGCAAAACCTGTATTATAAACAAGTCCAAAGCTTTATACGTACCGTTGAATATAGCAATTTATTCATACAACAGTGAACAGAACAAAGCTCCGGACCGCCTCGATTTGAATATCCCAGCTCGGCTTTGTTTAGGCGTGACTGACGACTAGACGATGATAATGTAAAGTACCTAATGCACTAACAAAAGATATTGAACAAAGGCTTCTTTCTACATTGTTGATAAAATTCCCAAAATTCAGTGTATAAGACATATGTGTAAAACTAATACTCAATACTCAAACATTTATTGCTTCCTTAAGGTGAAGATATAGGCAAATGGCCTTGAAGTGGCGCCCTCAATTGAAATAAATTGTTAACTCGTAAATATGTAGATAATTTCCATATTGCTCTTCGTCATGCACTAGATAGCCCTTTAAATTATTTTATGAACCACCGTTGAAAGTATTTACATTAGTCCGTCTAGCTTTAAAACTTGCCTCCGCCAAAAGTGGCCACGGCAAGTTTTAAAGCTAGACGGATCACCAATAATAATTTCAACGGCAGTCCATAAAATAATTTAAAGGGCTATCTAGTGCATGACGAAGAGCAATATGGAAATTATCACTATATTTACGAGTTAACAATTTATTTCACACTTCGAGCCCATTTGCCTATATCTTCACCTTAATATAGGTACAATACAAGTGTTTTACAAAATTAGCATCAATTAATACCTAATTGATGTATTTTTCAAGCTAAGGCATTTGATCTAAATAGACTAGAACTCCGCTTGCTCGTTTAAATATAAACTTATGATCAGCTGTGAATGTATAAAAGGATAGGGTTTTAGTCGATGAATCGAAATTGCCGTAAGTTTTAGGGCCCATCCACACAATGTTTTTTTACGCGCGTTTGTATCGATACAACGCTCAGCAAACGCAAGGAAGCCGGCACGTTTTAACCTTTACAAACGAACCTTGCGTTTGTATCGATACAAACGCCACGTTTTTGGAACGCAGCCAGGACGCGCTGTAAGCGCGCGTTTATATCGCGTTTTTATAGCGCGCTATATCGATTGGCACCATCTACATATAGCTTTTTTACAAGTGACGAATTAACTTTGATTGCATGGAATTGTAAGTATCAGAAGTAGGTGACGAATCAACTATAGTGACGAGTGACGAATCCACAAACCCGTTTTCAAAATCGCAGAAGAAACGCGCTGTAAGCGCGCGTTTGTATCTACCTATCGATATAAACGCGCGTTCGAGATTCGTTTCAAATGCGTTTGTATCGATACAAACGCGCGCTTACAGCGCTTTTAATTGGCGACAAAAAACGTGTAACATCCGCCAAAACGCGATGAAAACGCGCGTAACAAAATTGAACGTGCCAGAAGACTCGTTGGTGATGAGTTGCTTACGGCAGGACGGCTCCACAGCCTCGAACATCGCCGACTGGTAGCAAGTCTGTGTGTCTTCTACAGGTTGCACTTCGGGGAGTGTGCGCAGGAATTACATAATTTAATTCCCCCTGCACCATTCCACCATCGGACAACACGACGTGGACAGGGATTCCACCCATTTGTGGTCGATATTCCTCCTCATCGTACCTCTCGATTCGCCTCCTCCTTCATTGTGCGAACCGCTAAGGTGTGGAATTCCCTCCCTGCGTCGATGTTTCCCCATACATATAATTTAGGGATTTTCAAGGCAAGAGTGAACAGGCATTTTTTGAGTCTGCGTGATACACCTTAGACCTCATCTTAGCTTCCCATCAGGCTAGATAGAGATCAAACGCACTCAAATTTCTAATAAAAAAAAAAAAAAAAAAGAACGTCATATACAAGCTTAAAAATACGTCGTATGTAAGGAAGGACCCATAGGTATCATACAGAATTATTTTTAACCTCGTAGCTATATACAAGGAAAGTACTCATCATATGTATCTTGTATCAGCCCTCAAATTCGTACTAAACTTCTTACATTTGAATGTCACCCACACCCACCACCCGCTATCGGGCTCGTGGCGGGCGACGGCTGGTGAGCACAGCTTGGGAACGGTTCGGAAAAAATCAGCTCATTAACATCCCCAACCAGGTTTGTCGCGAACACTCACTGGGAGCGGAATCGATACGCGAGCGTTATAGGTATTCGCCGGGAATTACCTAGAAATAGATAGATAGATAAAAGATTTATTTTTGTTTTGTCTGCTACACACATTATACAGTTGAAAAATTATTTTACATTAAATATCTTAATATTACCTTAACCTAACATGCATCATGTGTGCCACAGAAGCACAAAAGGGCTACAGCTCAGCGAAATGTTGCTCGTGTTGAACAGCCGCTGATTTTCAGCTGTCACCCTGAGAGAGTTGACGCAGCCTCTTACTTAGTGTTTTAACATTTCTACTGCGTGCACATCATACTCATAATATTGTCTCTAGTTAGGTAATTAATTGGAATTAGAACTCTAATTTAAGGTTATTAGTTAGTGAACTTATTTTATAAAGCAAGAAAGATACAGGCGGGCGCGCGGTTAAAGGGAGTCGGTAGGTGAAGCCAAAATGATCCAAACGAAATTAACCTGGTTTCGCAAACTAAAACAGTTATTATTGGTTCTTTGATCAGAACCCAAATAATATCGATTCCGTTCGAGCGGAATCGATATGTTAATGCTCTTTTTAAAATGTATGGCGTTTCTAATAAGCTGGTTAAATATTTTAACCTGGTATCCGAGCCTTGCTGGTGAGCAGGGAGGGCAACAGCTGCGCGTATAGTAAAGTCAATAGATTAGCCATTTATTAGGAAACTAGCGGCTCCCCGGCTTCGCACGGGTATTTAAGACGAAGATATAGGCAAATGGCCTTGAAGTGTGAAATAAATTGTTAACTCGTAAATATGGTAATAATTTCCATATTGCTCTTCGTCATGCACTAGATAGCCCTTTAAATTATTTTATGAACTGCCGTTGAAACTATTATTAGTGATCCGTCTAGCTTTAAAATTTGCCGTGGCCACTTTTGGCGGAAGCAAGTTTTAAAGCTAGACGGACTAATGTTTCAACGGTGGTTCATAAAATAATTTAAAGGGCTATCTAGTGCATGACGAAGAGCAATATGGAAATTATCTCCATATTTACGAGTTAATAATTTATTTCAAGTGAGGGCGCCACGTCAAGGTCATTTGCCTATACCTCCACCTTAACCTCCGTAAGAACCATCCTCGTACTTCAAGGAATATTCTAAAAAAGATATTAGCGAAATCGGTGCAACTGCTCTCGAGATTTGCGCTTAGCAACACATTCAGCGATTCATTTCTATATTATAGGTAAAAAAACAAGTTGTTAAAAAATGACTTTTTTCTTACGGTTTTGTGTTCTATTAATGATACTGATTCCAAGATTTCAATATAGGGGGTGCAACATCAACCTGTATACAACGTGTTACAAAAAGGGGGTATTAACCCAAAAGGGAGTAAACGTACTTACCAATATGAACAACTTTTACTACGCGACCATCCCTGAAATCGCGAATAAAAATTCTGCAGCTCCATATAAAAGTAAAAAGGTACACCTACCGAGCCAAAATGTATGGAGCTGCAGTTTTTTCCGCGATTTTAGGGATGGTCCCAAAGTAAAAGTTGTTCACATTGGTTAATACGTTACGTTAACTCCCTTTTGGGTTGATACCCCCTTTTTTTACACGTTGTATAGTATTAATTGACTATACTAGCTGATTAATTTTCGCAAACTAGATGAAATTAACTGTCATGCATGTACGTTTTACAATATCTAAATAGATATTTGATAATATTTTATTTTCTATTTGTTACAGGTAAGTGCTTCAGGGACAGTGTACTTGAACGTGGATCAGTGCAAAAGCCGGTATTATTTAGGGTTCCGTACCCAAAGGGTGCAAACGGGACCCTATTACTGAGACTCCGCTGTCTGTCCGTCTGTCACAGGGCTCTATCTCCTGAACCGTAATAGCTAGACACTTGAAATTTTCACCGATTATGTATCACTGTGGCCGCTATAACAACAAATACTAAAAATAAAAAAATAAAGGGGGTCGTCATACAAAAAACGTGTTTCTTCAGCGTTTTAAAACACGGTGTACGGTGGTACGGAACCCTTCCTGTACGAGTCCGACTCGCACTTGCCCGTTTATTTTATTTTGGTTGTCATTGGGAAACTAACAGATCGTATACAGAATACTGCCATTCGCTCCAAGACTAAAATAAAAAATCTTCTTCTTCGTCTAAGCGCGTTCCCGGTTGCATCTTCAGCTGTGCTGCTTCGGAGCCTGGGGTGCGCTTTCCTGCTTTTTTCTTCTCGAAATATAACATGCATGTTAATGGTCACCCAAGGATGCCAAAGACCTTGCAAAATGGAGAAGAAATAGCCGGAACAGTTTAAATGATTTGGCTATAGTTTTACGACCGGCCGCTTGCCAATAGATGCGGGCTGAAAAGCAAGTGGGCCCAAGTGGGACTGGGCTGGTCATGTGAGCAGGATACACCCGGAAAGGTAGGCTAGAACCAGTGGCTCTCTGAGCTGTAAACCTCGCGACTCAACCCCACCCCCTTGAAGTTTATCGGATAAAAAAGTTGTCCAGACTTTTGTCTTAACAACTTTTGGCAAATGTGCGTAGTAAAGCTTAACGTCTCACTTTTAACTGTAAACAGTAGTTCATAAAATAGTTTGAAAGATTATCTAGGGTTTGGTAGAAACAAAATTTTAAACGATGTCTCCGTTTCCTTTGAAATTATTTATTTTAAATGGGGGCAGCACTCGACCCCGGAAAATTCAGGTACGACCTTAACAGATCCCAGCATATAATTTTTTTAAATAAAATAAAAGTTAAAATTATTAGGTATAAAGAAGAATAAAAACGTCACAAGCAGAACACATATAACGATTGTAAAGTTTACCCGGCACAATAAATTTCCAGCGACAAAATTCCACTTTTACCGTTTTACATTTTTCTCAATATTCCACTGCATTCGGACGAATAAAAAACTCTTTTAAAATCCCACCACGAACAAACGAACTAAATTTATATAAACCGGGCCGCAAAATGAAATAAGCGATGGCTAACAATGGAAAAGATTTAAAGGATTATTTACATGGTACGGGCTGCCTCCGTGGTCCAGGTGGTCTAGGCGTTTGTCTTGTGATCCAGTGGAAAGCATACTTTGTAAATAGTTGTTTGCAGTCTGGTTAGGATATTACAGGCTTGAATCACCTAATTATTTGAAAAAAAAAGATGATTTATTTCGTGCTTCGGAAGGCACATAAAGTTCATCATCATCCGAGCGTATTCCCGGTTGCATCGTCAGCGGTTACGCTTCAGAGCCCGGGGTCCGCTACCTAACATAGGTGATTTGACGAGGTTACTGGTTTTTACACGGAACGACTGCCGTCTGATCTCCGCAACCCAAAGAGTAGACCAGAAACAATCCTACAACAGCTTTACGTGCCTTCCGAAGCACAGACTGGAAACAACTTTCACAAAGTATGCTTCCCAGTGGGATTTGAACCCATGACCTCCGGATCACAAGGCAGACGCCGTGACCACTGGACCACGGAGGCAGGTAGGAAGGCACATAAAGTTGTGTGTCCCGAACGCCATCTAGCGTTTGTTTAAACCTATTCTAGGATTGGTTCTGGTCTACCCTTGGGGTTGTAGAGGTTAGGTGGCAGTCACTCTGTGTAAAAACCAGTCTTTTCTTCTTCTTATTTAAGAGCTTAGTGGCTCTTGTCGGTGGAGTATGCGCCAAACTTCTCGGTTCTCTGCCTTACTTTTTAGTGCTTGATACGACATGACCCCTGCTTTTTCTTTCAGTTGGTCTACATAGCTCTTTCTTGGTCGTCCTGGACCTCTTCTACCTTTTATCTTTCCTTCTAGTATGTTTTTAAATAAGGAGTCATGTAAGTGACCAATCATTTTCCCTCTCCTATTTTCTATTTCGCCCAGCAGTCTTCTTTTCTCTCATACTATTTCTAATACTTCCTCATTGGTTTTCCTTTCCATCCAACTGATCTTTTCCATTCTCCTCCAGCACCACATCTAAAAAATGTAATGTAAAAACCAGTAACCTCGTCAAATCTCCTAGGTCAATCTGTGACGCGGCATTGGTTTAAATGATAGGTTCTAAGTGCAAGAAATAACCTTCACACCCACCGTCACGCTAACACTTGCCGACGACTCGGACACAATATATTTGGACACACTGTCCGAATTGACACTTTTTAATTTTAATATTTTTTCACTGACACTTTGGACACCATCTAATTATTAAAGCTTTAGTACAGGCAGATAAATAAACGTACATTAAGGGTTCCGTATCTCCGTATAATATTTTAAAGCGCTGAAGAAACACGTTTCTTGTATGAAGGCCCCCTTTAATTTTTTTTTTTTAGTATTTGTTGTTATACTGGTCATAGTAATACATAATTGGGGAAAATTTCAAGTATCTAGTTATTGCCATTATAAAGATATAGTTAAAACGCTGAAAAACACGTTTTTTGTATTACGACCCCCTTTAATTTTTAACTTTTTTTTATTTTTGGTATTTGTTATAGCGGCTACAGTAATATATAATCGGTGAAAATTTCAAGTGTCTAGCTTTTATAGTTCAAGAGATAGAGCCCTATGACAGACGGACAAACAGACGGACAGACAGCGGAGTCTCAGTAATAGGGTCCCGTTTGCACCCTTTGGGCACGGAACCCTAAAAAGGTTTTAAATACGTGAAAAAAAGCGTTACCAAAAATATTTTAGAGTGGTTTGTAGACATATAGGTACTCGTATGTTGAAAAAAAAACTAAGTTCATTTAAAACGTATATTTGGTATCAAAATCAACAAATATTGGTTAGTGTAAAATAAAATCACATATATCTGTTACAATCACGTTGAATGATTTAGCATTACTTATTATAAACAAATCTTTACCCTTATAATGTATAAAAATCACTTAACTACGAGTACAATATAATCACATAAAAAATATCTCGACAATAGTCACATTTAGGTCACGGTCAGACTATGGAACTCATTACCACCTTCTATACGCGAATCTTAATCGATCTCTGTGTTTAAAAGACGAGTAAAAGATTATTATTTATCGGAATCATTATAGTTGTAGTTTATATATTATATATTAAGTATATTTATTTCTAAATAGACATATGTATTTATATAAGTATTTATGTAACATATGTATATGTATGTTTATCGAGAAATTAACATACTATGTAGTTTCATAGTATGTTAATTTCTTCTTCCTTTATTTAACGAACACGCCTGTATGCCTTTCATATATGAACATCTCCTCTCACGGGCCTACTGGAAGAGATCTCTTTTGAGATAAGTAGTGCCTTTGCACAACTTTTTGTTTATGTATTCTCTGTATAAATTGTCCGTGTACATAAATAGGTGAATAAATAAATTTATTGATTTCGCATCACTTATTATTTTTTAAAATCTTAATCCGAAAATAAATTATAAAAATCACAGATAATAATCAGTTCAATATAGACTATAGACTAGATAATATATAGCCTACAACAATCACAATATTTACACAACATTTAAAGCCATTCTAAAATAGTTTTGGTAACAAATATTTAAAACTTTATTATCTGATTGTACTAAAGCGTCAATAATTTATTGGTGTCCGAATTTTCAATGAAAAAATCTTAAAATTAAAAAGTGTCAATCGGGCAGCGTCCAAATATATTGTGTCCGAGTGGTCGGCAAGTCCACGCTAAACGTGGCATTAAGATCTTGTGACCCTAGGCTCCGTCTACCCCTGAGATAAAGACGTGATAGTGTATCTGTATATAAAATAAGAAACACCGTAAACCGTATAGTGTGGACAATCCTTTATCTTCGTTAACTCTATAATAGCTTTAACTGGCATTAATCCATGTTTGTATTGGTTCGCAGTGGTTTTATTTCACATATTAGGTATTATGCTACTGTTAACATTGGTTGCACAGGATTAATATTTAACCCTTTAACCGCGAACGTCGGATTAATCCGACAAACATTTTCGTGCCCATTTCGCGAGCGTCGGATTTATCCGACCAAAAACTATGGATATTTTCACAATTCCTCGCGCTGGGAGCACGACAACTGATATAAAGTCTCGGGGTGAAAGGGTTAAATGAATATGATGCGGCTTTTGTTAAAATTAAATTTGGTTTTTGGGAAAACAATAGTGATGGGTCTCAGACAGAGGAATGGGGAGGGGGGAGGGGGGAGGGGGGATGGAGGAGGATGGGGGGGGCTCCGGCTCTCTTACTCACCGAACGAAGCATAGAAGCTAGTTATATATCAGCAAGTAATACCATAATAAATAATATAATTTATGCCTACAGTTAGACGCCACGCCGCCATCACCTTACTTATTCAAACCTTTTAAGGTGAAGAGATAAGCAAATGGCCTTGAAGTGTGAAATAAATTGTTAACTTGTAAATATGGTGATATATATATACATATTTCCATATTGCTCTTCGTCATGCACTAGATAGCCCTTTAAATTATTTTATGCACCACCGTTGAAAGTACCTATTTACATTAGTCCGTCTAGCTTTAAAACTTGCCTCCGCCAAAAGTGGCCACGGCAAGTTTTAAAGCTAGATGGATCACCAATAATAGTTTCAACGGCAGTTCATAAAATAATTTAAAAGGATATCCAGTGCATGACCACAGGCCGGACACTCCTAAGGTACGCGCAATATGCGTCACCCAGGCGTCCCCGTTCCCCGTCCCCGCACCTCTCCCCCGTTTTCGCCTCGATTTCTCACGTTGGCCGTCAAGAACCGGGGGAGAGGTGCGGGTGCGGGGAACGGGGACGTATATTGCGCGTACCTTAGAAGAGTCCCTTCTGTTTACTCTTACTGTATTCTGTGGCATGACGAAGAGCAATATGGAAATTATCACCACATTTACGAGTTAACAATTTATTTCACACTTCAAGGCCATTTGCTTACCACTTCACCTTAATTCTTTACTTACAAGTGCAAGCCATAAAACTCAATCCCTCATGTTTGTATATTCCTTATTTTTTGTTAGTATTTTCGATAGGTCCCGCTTGTGCGTGCGACCAGCCATTATTAGTTAAGGATTAGAATAGGCACGACATAAACTCTGTCGTCTTAGGTTAAGTTAAAATGTTGTAAACGATTTAAATAAAATCTTTTACGTTTACAAAATAAATAATTTTAATTTAATAAAACCGCTCCTAGCTACTCAGACGTAGATTTTCTGTGAGAGTGTGGTACTTCCCCGGACGAGCCGGCCCATTCATGCTACTAGTAAAACTGAGTTTTGCCATATAATAATAATGCTAAGCCTACTTTTACCGTGATGGTGAGCGAAAAGATGGGTTGTTAGCCGCATCGCCTACTACCATGGTCCGCATTTTTGGCCATTCCCTTAATCGGCTTTTACGAGCTTCGCTAGAAGAGAGGCAGCTGGTACATTATTTTTCTTTTCTCCCAGACCAGCTTGGAAGACAGCATCGAAGAAACTTTGCAAGACGGTATTTATGTCAGTAGAACCCCTATGGCGAAACTTCCCAACAAAACAAAGTGACAAAGGCAAACAAATTAAACTTTTCGGTGCAGTACGAGTAGGTAGGGTAAGACACCACGGACATCCATTCCTTCGAATACGAGTATGTAGGTAGCCACGTACACGGCAGATTTTTCCTGAGCGCAAATTTCAAAATTCAGTCATATTATATTGACTGAATTTTGAGGGTACCGTACAAAAAATAAAAAAACGGAACCCTTATAGAATCACTCGTGCGTCTGTCTGTCCGTCCGTCTGTCACAGCCAATTTGCTCCGAATCTACTGGACCGAATCAGGTGAAATTTGGTAGAATGTTGTAATCCTATGACCTTATCTTACCTATATGCACATATGTGCAAAGTAAATAAATTTTTTTTTTAAATAAGGGTCATTTTCGGGGGACATATTAGGAAATTAAAAAAAAAAATTGCAAACCTTATTGTGTCATATATCAAATGAAAGGGCTTGTAATGAGGATCTCAAGTATGTTTTTGTTATTATTGTAAAATGAATAGTTTTGATTTTATTCATGAAAGAAGACAAAAATTTACCATCCCCTTACCCCTTACCTTTACCAAATTACCCCTGATCTCAGAAAATACTGAGCCTAAAATTTTGAAAAAAATTACAATATATAGTTCATTGCTTGAAGATTACAGGAAAACCTATAATAATTCAATCAATTGTACGGAACCCTCTCCACGCGAGTTTAACTCGCACTTGGCCGGTTTATTAAATTTGCCCTCAATTGCTTATGCAGGTCTATGATAAACGTTGAATAATTATATGCTACTTTTAACATAACATTCATGATATTGATCACATTCTGCAAAAAAATTATATATCTACTTCGTCTAAGCGCGTTCCCAGTTGCATCCTCAGCTGTGCTGCTTCGGAGCCCGGGGTGCGCTTTCCCGCTTTATCTTCTTTAAATATAACATGCATGTCAATGGTCACCCAAGGATGCCATACACCTTGCGAAATGGAGAAGAAATAGCCGGAACAGTTTAAATGATTTGGCTATAGTTTTACGACCGGCCGCCTGCCTGACGTCAACCCTCTTTGAGAATGTATTTCTGCGAAAAGTTTTACAACCGGCCACCTCCCGACGTTAACCCTCCTTGGGAATGCAAATGTAGCACGAGATGTTTGTGCTTAGTCCTTTAGTCGCCTCTTACGACATCCACAGGAAGAGATGGAGTGGTCCTATTCTAACCCAGAACCACACGGGTACAAAAAAATAATATACTTTGATAGAATACAAAAAAAAAACCTTCCTTTTTTTCTTCTCTTTTTACCCGACTACGGACGGTCGGAGAAGGAGGATTAGGGCAGGCCAGTGTCACTCCCCGTTTAGGTATCAAAAATGTACCTTCATTATTACTATGCGCGCAGGCGGCCCATCCGGGTGGTAAATTCTGTTATACGAATCGTTTGTCCAGAGTAATAAGAATGAAATTGGCTTGCAATGGATGTCTAGGTATTTATACGAAAAGGTGCTGAGTTCTGACGTGAGCTAAATTAAACTATATCGCTAGCTATATTGAGTAGATATTTCTTTGAATTTCTTTGCTGAGTGAGACTTCTGTACGTTAGTATTATTTATTCTGTGATTAGGGTAAGTTTATTTATTTATTTATACTTTATTGTACACACATATACATGTTTAAAGTAAAACAGGCGGACTTAATGCTAAAAGCATTCTCTAACAGTCAAACCTTTGGGTCGATTGGAGAGTTTTATGTGGGTGTGAATATATAAAGAAAACTTAAACTAAACTAAATTCATAAAAATAAGTTCGTATGTAATATGTACCTATGTATGTCGAACCATACATTTGAATCCGAATATGAGGATATGAGGAGCCGCAGACCGCAGAACCGCTGGTTCGTCCGTATTTCGTTACATATTAGTTTGTGCGGTTTAGGCGCAGAATTCGCGATACGCCCAATACTCAAAATGTGCAATATTAGTAAAGATTGACAAATAAATTACAAGACATTGCCATTTATCCTTGAAAAAAATCGGAACCTAATTTATGTGGCACATAATTTTAGGTCCATTAGCTTCATTATTGACCTAAAAGTAAACATAAAACTGATGTGTAAAATAACTTATTCGCTCTTAATTTTTAGGGTTCCGTACCTAAGGGTGCAAACGGGACCCTATTACTGAGACTCCGCTGTCTGTCCGTCTGTCTGTCCGTCTGTCACAGGGCTCTATCTTTTGAACCGTCGTCATAGCTAGACACCTGAAATTTTCACCGATTATGTATTACTATGACCACTATAACAACAAATGCAAAAAATAAGATAAAGTTAATAATTAAAAGGGGTCGTCATACAAAAAACATGTTTCTTCAGCGTTTTAAAACATTGTACGGTGGTACGGAAACCTTCATGTACGAGTTCGACTCGCACTTGCCCGTTTATTCATTTTTTGCCAATTTTGACGAAAATTGGCACACAAGTTCCTTAAGGCCGTACCTAAATTTTCCGGGGTCCAGTGCTGCCCCCATTTAAAATAAATCATTTCAAAGAAAACGGAGACATCATTTTAAATTTTGCAACTATCAAGTCCTAGATAACCCTTCAAAGTATTTTATGAACTACTGTTTACAGTTTAAAGTGAGAACGTTAAGCTTTACTACGCACATTTGCGAAAAACGGCCACTTTTGGCAAACGTGCGTAGTAAAGCTTAACGTTCTCATTATAAACTGTAAACAGTAGTTCATAAAATACTTCGAAGGATTATCTAGGACTTGATAGTTGCAAAATTTTAAATGATGTCTCCGTTTTCTTTGAAATGATTTATTTTAAATGGGGGCAGCACTGGACCTCGGAAAATTTAGGTACGGCCTTAATTTATTTCAATTTTTAGTCGATCGCGATTTTGATTGGAGGCGAGATAGAGGGAAAAAAGATTGAACTTTGCTGTAGAGTTATTTATTGCTGGATTTGAATCAAATTTGAGAGGCACACTAAGGACTTTATGTTAATAGAAGCGAAAGGAGAAAGTGTCGGTTATTACACAGTTCTTGTAATCATGCGCTTGCGACTTGCGACTTTTCCAAATGGTCTTGGGTCTTGGGTGGTTATCTATACATCGTGTTAACGAAAGACCGCAAAACCTCTCAGATAGTACCTCAGCCCGTGTAACTGAACAACTTTTGGTCATCAACTCACGAAATCCAAAAAAAAAAATTTTTCATAGAAACTGATCAGCTGATCGAGTCAAATTTATTTGTGAAAGTTGTTGAACTAAAGTTGTTCAGTTACATGGGCTGAGGTACCATCTGAGAGGTTTTGCGTTCTTTCATTAACACGATTTATACAGGGTCTAACAAAATATACTGAAACTATTTTAAGGGTGGATTCAGTCCATGATACTGAACAACTTTCCCCAAGGAACATATATCGAAATGTAAAAAATAATTTTTGGCCTCCCATACAAGTTGATCGATCAGCTGATCCAAGTTTGTTTGAAAATTAAAAAAATATTTTTCATATTTCGATATATGTTCCCTGGGGAAAGTTGATCAGTATCATGGACTAAATTCACCCTTAAAATAGTTTCAGTATATTTTGTTAGACGTTATATAAATTATAGTATCGTTGAGTTAGTATCCCATAATACAATTTAAACTTACTTTGGGGCTAGCTCAGTGTTATATGTCCTTATCTATTGAAAGTACATGTAAGTTTGCGGTGGTGTGGTAGTATTTGTGGAACGTTCATATAACACTTCAGTCTACACAAGGGCAAGGATATTTTAGAAGCCAACGTTGTGCAATTTGGACATTTCCTCGTAGGACATTTTGCGAACTGCACGTTTTGTATCTAAGCTCATTCGAATTGGGAATGGAAAATGATTTATCCTTTGGTATATTAACGTGACGTTTTAAATATTTAAATTTCTATATCCATAGTATCAACGAAAAATTTTTTGTATTTATCCTGAAGGTTGCCTGGTAAAGAATGCTATTAGCATTAAGTTCACTTTTTGTACCATTTAGTTGTGGTAAATAAAGTTTAAGTAAATAAATGTCAACAGTATTATTTTACGATAAAAAATATATTTTTATGAGCTCGCTGACACAACGATTGTCCACGGTTCAATTGCCCGACAAATTATTAAGTATTTCGACGACTGACCGACAGATTCTTTCATCCACCCAAAAACAAACACGAAAAGGAGAGGGACTATTCGTAGTTAAAAAAATAAATAAATACAAATCACACTGATTGAGATAGCCCCAAAGTAAGTTTTTACTTGTGCTATGGGATACTGGCTGTACATCAGAGAAAGATGGAGAAACGTATATTAGGCTTAAGGTTATCTGATAGGAACACTAATAAATCGATAAGAAGGAGAACTAGGATTACGGATGTGATAGAAAGAATAAGGAATCTTAAATGGAAATGGGCCGGACATGTATGTAGACTAGAAAATGTAAGATGGACATAAAGAGTGGTAGAATGGATACCTAGAGACAGAAAAAGGAAGCAAGGAAGGCCAAGAATTCGGTGGTCTGACGTATTCAAGAAAAGACGTGGTTCAGCTTGGATGAAACTGAAAAGAGTGGAAAAAAAAGGGGAGGCCTACGCCGCAGAGGCGACTTCCAAAATAGAATAGTATGAAGGAAAAATGTTATTGAAATATTAAGTGTGTTCGCAGTTAAAATGGTTGCCCATCCGGCAACGTCATAATTTACATATATATACCACTCTCTTTTCTATACTCTTCGACCCTAAAACTCAGCGGTACTTAAAATCTCAATTTTCTTTCTTTAAGGATTCTCACGTCAGAATACTTCGCTCTTCTAACAATCTTCTACTTGCTATGCCGCATCATCGGAGTGGGTTCTACGAGCATTCTTTTACCGTACAGGCCGTGAGGCTCTGGAACGCCCTTTCCGACCAAATTCGTAAAGCCCCTAGTCGACTTGCCTTTAAAAAAGCAGTGCGCGGTTACTGTCTTCATGGACTGTCAGATAATAAATAAATTATGGATATTTATGTATTAAAATGTATATATATATATATATATATATATATATGTGTATGTATATATACATATTAATATATATATATATGTATATATATTTATTAGGTAGTAGGTAATTTAAATTAATATACTATATTTAAGTATTATATTTTGAAGTTTATGTAATTTATTCATAGCCATGCAATATATATGTAAGTACTATTTAGAAAGTAATGATAAATTTTGCTCCTACTTTAGCCTCACTTGTCTCTGCACCACCTGTCGGTTGACTGGTAGATAAAGTCTAAGGCTTTAAGTCCGCCGTTTACAATTTTTGTAATAAAGTTAAATAAAAAAAAGTAGAATAAAGGCATTTTTATTTTATTACTTATTTTATTTATGGGATACTAAATCAACGATACACTCAAAACCCAAGGTAAAATTTGAAAAAGGCCATTATCCAACTTGTCCTGGGTGGGGATCGAACCAAGAACCTCCCGGTGGTGGACTAGCGTAGATACTAATATACGCCATGGAGGTTGTCGGTAGTTTGATAGTGTGACTTGACAGTGAAAAACTATTAATAAAAGTCACTGTAACCGCAAATGTATAAAAAATCCCACTATAAAATTAAATGGACTGGAAATCGCTAACGCTTGAGCTGCACCTTTTACCGTATAACAATAGAATCCCACGCCACTTAGTTCTAAGATACAAACCTTGGCATCCGGTTAGAATTGCACAGGTTTTGTCTCGCCCTCGGAACTTGCAAAATGGTGTATTGTTTTATTGGTGCGTGAGATATGTATCATTTAGAAGAATAATGTGGTAGTAAAGTAATAATTACTTATAAATGGCTAACCTACTAACTTCAATATAATGTGCGCAGCCGTTGCACTTGGTGGCATTCAATTGGGAGATTTTTGGTATGCACATGTCGGCTGATATCTTTGTTTTTAGGGTTCCGTACCCAAGGGGTGCAAACGGGACCCTATTACTGAGACTCCGCTGTCTGTCCGATGTCTGTCCGTCTTTCACAGGGCTCTATCTCTTGAACCGTAACAGCTAGACACATTAAATTTTCACAGATGTATTGCTATGGCCGCTATAACGACAAATACTAAAAATAAAAAAGTTAAAAATTAAAGGGATTCGTCATACAAAAGGCGTGTTTTTTTAGCGTTTTAAAACATTGTACGGTGGTACGGAACCCTTCATGTACGAGTCATGACTCGCACTTGCCCGTTTATTTATTTATTATGAAACAAGATACATATGACAGAATTTATTACGCTCTGAGAGTACTTTCCTTGAATATAGATACAAAGTTCAAAATCAATCTGTACTTACCTATTGAAAACTAGACCTCTACGGGCAGTTTTTCACGTTAGTACGAGTATTTAGGTAGTTTATAAAGTTCAGTACTCGTAGTAAACTTTGACGTAAAAGCAATCGGTAACTAAGCGATCAAGAAAAGTTAAAAGGAAACGGGATATTATTAATTGCACATCTAATAAATAATCACCCATCAATTTAATCTCATCATTTATATACTTTTTTACATCAAATAAATCAACAATCTTATCATAAGTACTGATTGCACAGCAAATAAATACTGACTGCACATCAAATTTATTAGGTTAGGGCAAACCTATAGGTTAGGTTATGTTAGAACTGCGACCAACACACGCACGAGCCGAGCGAGCGAAGCGAGCGTGCCGCGGCAGCGGCCGGCGAGTGCTAGGAAAGTTCTATCCATTTTACTGCGCCACAAATATAAATTGCAGTTTGTTTAGTAATATTTTCAGTTGAGTATTTTGCTGTGCAATCAGTAATTTTGATTTGCGTTTAAATACTACCCAAAGGAAACTGGCGGCTTCTCCTGAGTTTTCTTTAGATTTCCTCTTGAATTTTCTACAACTCTTATTTATAATGTGAACTAACAATCAATCCACCAACTTGGTACCGCTACAAAATGTTAAGAGAATAGAAATAAAACGATTCATAAGTGAAGGCTGCGATAACGCGCATCTACAGACCTACAAAGAAATACACACTTGATATGGATCAAAAAATCAATTTTCGTACAAGCTTTTATTATTAGGCCTAAGTAGATATAATAAGCCCAAACTCGATGGGGTTGCGGCGTTTTATTGCAGGGTTTTTATAGCCATCTTCTGGTTCCATCATCAGATCAGCTTCTTGTTATGATATTGCATTGTCATCTGATTTACATTAGCATAAAAAATACTAGAGCCATACTTGGCCAGAGCAGCCAGATGATTTGGCCTATACTCTCCACGCTGGCCACCACACTCCACACTGGCACGATGGGTCGGAGAGGTCTAATTGATGTTTATAAGCTTTGTTAAGCTTGTGTTTCCTAAGCCGCCTTCTATTACATCCATAATATGACTTGGAGTGGTCATAAATCTGTCGGAAACCACACGATAAACTCTCTCTCACATCTCAGCGTATTCCCAGTTGCACCTCAGCTGTACAGCTTTCCAGCAATTTTACAATATAAAATTAAATTATATGCATAATAGTGTATTTACTATAAAAAAATGAAAATAGGTGAACATACATACATACTATCACGCCTGTTTCCCACAGGGGTAGGCAGAGACTATGGACCTCCACTTGCTACGATCCTGACAGACCTCTTTCGCTTAACCTACACTCATCAACCTCTTTATACATGCCCTTCGCTTTTCAGAACGTCTGCAATCTGATCGCAGAACGTTCGCCGAGGTCGACCTTTCACGTCCCGTTTCCCGCAGGTGCGAAAAGCGGTCTTTGGACAGCCGCTTGGCTACTTTGAATTGAAAATAGGTAAAATTGGTCAGATTTCGAAATTTGTTATAACAATAATTCCGATGATGATAAATCGTAAACAGATTAAACATTAAATGTATTTTGTGTAAATAAACAAACAAACAAAAAAACTTCCAATTCCGACGTTAAAAGTCATAATCAGGTCCGTATATTAGTATACAAAAATCTAATAGAAACAAGTAGTTTCATAGTTGGGTACCAAAAATGTAAAATTTTGTAAACTAGTGAATTAGAAGTGTACCTAGAGACCTTATTCATAAACTTAAACATAATACCTAAAGGATCATATACTACACACACTATACATATTTCATAGATACACAGAAGAATACAGAGCTACAAACAAGGATAGGAAAGTGAAACTAGTGGAAGATTCGAGTTATATCAGTGGCAGCAACATTTTGAGCCTGACCACAGAATAAATAATACTAACGTAGAGAAGTCTCACTCAGCAAAGAAATTCAAAGAAATATCTACTCAATGTGGCTAGCGATATGGTTTAATTTAACCTTTTCGTATAGATACCTAGACATCCATTGCAAGAAAATTTCATTCTTATTGTTCTGGACAAACGATTCATATAACTGAATTTACCACCCGGAGGGGCCGCCTGCGCGCATAGTAAAAATGTAGATACATTTTCGATACCTAAACGGGGAGTGACACAGGCCTGATTTCTGTTCACCCATTATTCTGTGGTTCCGCTCACCGCTTGCACGCGATGTAGTAGTACCGTTTCCGGCACTTTCCTTTACGTTTCCCTGTTCGTGACACATGCAGATACAAACAGCTGTTTATTCTCGTACTTACATACACTGACACGTCTTTATGACAAATGGGGCAGACAGAGCATTTTGGGTGTGACGACCTTCGTACTAGTCCGTTACTAGGAGGTTCTGGGTTCGATCCCTAGCCAGGGCAATTTGAATAAACTGGTCAAGTAAGAGGTAAGAAGTACCCGTAACAGAAAGGCATGTATGAAGAGGCTGATGAGGGTAGATGAAGCGAAAGAGGTCTGTCAGGATCGTAGCAAGTGGAGGTCCATAGTCTCTGCCTACCCCTGTGGGAAACAGGCGTGATAGTATGTATGTATGTATGGTGAAGTACGAGTTAAACTCGCGTGAAGGGGGTTCCGTACTTCTCAAAGGTTTTTCTGAAATTTGTAGCTAAAGAACTGTACCGTATTCTTTCTTCAAAATTTTTGGAACTTGGAACGGGTGGTAAAATTTCGTTATTTTCTTAAGCAACTTCAAAAATAATTGTCGTAAAATTAAAAATATAAATTTAAGATTCTTACAATATTCATTTATCTTCTTATAGGTTTTCCTGCAGTCGATAGATAAAGAACAATAGTTCTTTTCCATAGGTTACAGGTACTGTACATATTTTTAGGGTTCCGTACCCAAAGGGTGCAAACGGGACCCTATTACTGAGACTCCGCTGTCTGTCCGTTTGTCCGTCTATCTGTCCGTATGTCCGTCTGTCACAGGGCTCTATCTCTTGAACCGTAATAGCTAGACACTTGAAATTTTCACCGATTATGTATTACTGTGCCCGCTATAACAACAAATACTGAAAATAAAAAAGTTAAAAATGAAAGGGGGTCGCCATACAAAAACGTGTTTTTTCAGCGTTTTTAACTTGATCTTTATAATGGCATTAACTTGATACTTAAAATTTTCACAGATTATGTATTGCCATGGCCGCTATAACAACAAATACTAAAAATAAAAAAAGTAAAAAATTAAACGGGGTCGTCATACAAAAAACGTGCTATTTTAGCGGTTTAAAACATTATACGGAGGTACATGTACGAGTCCGACTCGCACTTGCCCGTTTATTTTTTTCAAAAGTTTAGGCTCAGGCAATGGTATGCCTCTCCATTGATTCAGAGTAACATATATACCTACTACTACTACAAACGAAACAATTTATCAGTACACACGTCGATGTCTGAGTTTTATACTTAGGGTCGCACCGCAGAATTAATTTAATACTTACCTACTAACGAGTTCGACATATTTACGATTATATCTTTCCATACCGGAAGATTTGCGAACACTATGACGTAAAAAATATTCTGTTTTATATGTATTAAATGTTACAGAAAAGTCGGAAACAGCTACATAATATCACTTCACAAATATTTTTCATTATGTCCATTGTCCATTTCACCATTAGTTCACTTAACTGATTGTTATTGAGTCATTTATAATGTAACGCACTAATTTTACTAATTCACTATTGTAATATAGTAATTTGCATATAAAAATAAACAAATGTTTATCACGCTTCCACGCATAGCATGTCAAGTTGTCATTGTCAACAATGGCATTTAGCACTATAACCCGCGGAAATCTAGTTGGCATCTGCATGTATGTGATTACCTGTGAGTGAGGAGCCTATGTAACATTACCGGATTGCTAATACCCCTCTCGCTCTTGTGTATCTCCCGCCAATGCGAGAGAGCGAGAAGGGTATATATATCAAGATGGTTGCTGGGTAATAACGTGAAATTATATTGTTGCTTTGCTTACCTGTTTTCATCGTTTGGAAATGTATGAAATATACGTTATTTAGAGTATTTGGTGGATAAACAATTATTATACGCGCACCTTCTCACCATGATGGTTACTATTGGTTGACAGTTATCAAGACAACACACGTCGCGTATTGCGTGCGGCTAGTAATTAAACCCTGGTTTGGAGCTGTCAAAGCTCACAAAGTGCGGGGGAGAGGTGCGGGGACGCCAATTTGCGGGAGACGCCGTGAGATACCATTCTGTTTGACTCTTATGTATTCTGTGGCTCAGGTGTTTCGGAGATGAGGGAATGGTATTTTTATTATTTATTTGGTTAGATAACTTTAAAAATACCGATAATATTAAATAAGATTTTATTATGTAAAATAATCATAAAAAGCTCTTTCATTTGATATTTTACACGGTATGGTTCACAAAACTTTCTTGCTTTCTAATGACTAATTTAACCCCTTTTTTTTAAATATATTTATTTACGTATTTTACGTTTTACTTCCGCCTTTGGGTCACTAACTTACATATGTGTACCATATTTCCACTCAATCGGTCCAGTAGTTCCGTAGCAAATAGTCTGTGACAAATTTCGTTTTTACTTTTTAAGGTACAGAACCCTAAAAATTGCCTTTTTCAAATTATTCAGGGTCTTGTATGTTTATCTATGTATTTATTATAAAATATAGTATCGGTGTGTTAGTATAACATCTATAGTGATAGTATAACCATAACTTACGTTGGGACTAGCTCAATTAGTGTATAGCCACAGGAAGAGATAGAAAGGTCCTATTCTAGGCCAAATCCCACATGGCAGCCAGTTGTTGTAACATTATCATCAAAATTTGAGCCGCATAATGTCCACCGCTGGACATAGGCCTCTCCCAAGGATTTCCAAAATTACCAATGTAGAGCCGCCTGCGTCCAGTTTTTTCCAGCGACCCTAGTCAGATCGTCTGACCACCTTGTGGGTGGGGTCCAACGCTTCGCTTGCTAGTACGTGGTCGCCATTCGAGAACCTTTCTGCCCCATCGGCCATCGGTTCGTCGCCAGTTATTGTAACATGGAACCTCAAATAACTTAACATCCAAAGAAAATACAATACAATACAAATTATCTTTATTGCACCATAATAATTCATAAAATAAAAATAACAAACACAAAGAAAATATTGGTACAAAGGCGGACTTATCGCTAGATGCGATCTCTTCCAGCCAAACTTTGGGTAGAGGAAAAATTAATAGTACGGAATAAGGTGGGCGCAATATCTATACCTAATTATATACTTACATATTAATACTTATATATATACATACATAAGCTTATTCTATAATATATATATATATATATATATATATATATATATATATATATATAATACATATACGATACTAAAATATTTAAATGTATTTAGTGACACTTAACAGAACTGAGACTTACTGGCATAACGACAGATAATATTAAATATACCTACAAATGTCTTTATCCCAAATAAAGCCAGTTAGAAAAGCGAGACAAAAAGGGAAACAAAGTAGCAAGTAACTTTTGATAAACGGACTTTCATAGTCGACAGTGATTTGGGGACTCTCAGGAACAACATCATATTTAAAGAACACAGACGGAAAATAAGTTGGTAAGGTTTGTGTTTGAGTTAGGGTCAGTTCACACCGAGACGCGACGCGACGTTGCGCGCACTTCTGAAGAAGAAGAAGATAGAACTCGTTCACTACCCAAAAAGATACATATTTCAGTGTCAGAAAAATCTGTGAATATTATAAGTACCTATTGCCTATGTAACTGATCTGTGATTTACTGTACTCAAATTAAAATAACTAACGTTATTAACCAATTAGAATCAGCAACAATATCTGCCGTGCCTTTGAATTAACAGCTTTCTCTATAAACTTCCAAGCGGCCATTTTTACGAAAACAAAGTTTTCCAAGAAACATTAAGAAAGTAGAAGCACATTTAGTGTTATTTTTGACTTATTGAAAAAAAAGTAGAGCGAGCGGGGAACACCCGTCAGGAACGTAATCTCCAAACGCCTTTTACTACGCCAAGAAACCGAAATTCTAGTAAGGTATGTTGTTTTTGTTATGTTACATTTACCTTATTACCAAGTCCCTAGTCGTACCAACCTGACACAAATATCAATGAACTTATTCTGAAAGTCAGTAGGGACTGGTCAGCTCGGCTCCGTTTTTTAAGACTACTCAGTGTAACTTATTTCTATAAATTGGATTATGTTGTGATAACATTGTATTAGGCATAATATCTTTGTAAACTGACCTTTGTAGACTGCCCTTCTGGCGCGTAGGCGACCAATAATGTGTAAATGAGTTTCTTTCGGCGTTCCTTATCAGCAGTGGTCGTTGCGAAACGCTAGTATCGGTAGCTTTTGAACAAAGAAAAAAATAATTTAGATATAAATAAACATTACACGTAACGTACACTATAATTATTGACGTGTAAATGTCTAGGCTAAGGTTTGACTCTTATGTATTCTGTGGCTAAGGCCTAATTACTGAATAAATATCTGAGTTGGATTTTAATTGAAAAAAGTTTAATCTCATATTCTGAATAGGGATGTGGGCTGGGTCCGAAAAATTGTATTTTATTAAGTCCGCCAATTAGATTATTAAAAATAATACCCATATTTTTCAGTTTATCAAAGTAGGTAGTGAAAGAAAATTCAAAAAGATACAGTGCGTCGAAGTTTCAGAGTAGGGGTGATTGACGTCACCGTCAAGTGAACATCATACTGGATCATGGCGTCATGCGAAATTTAAATGCGCCGAATAATTGTATCAGTAAAAAATACGTATAAAATACTTTTTAATAATCTATCTGATGAAATAATAATATTTTTTTACTCGACATCCGTATTCTGTGCCATTTATAATAGAACTAGCGGCCCGCCCCGGCTTCGCACGGGTATGTATTATACATATAAACCTTTCTAATCAATCACTTTATCTATTAAAAAAAACCGCATCAAAATCCGTTGCGTAGTTTTAAAGATCGAAGCATACATAGGGACAGACAGTGGGAAGCGACTTTGTTTTATACTATGTAGTGATTCTCTCGTGTCTTTCATAATAAAACGGATAAATGAAAAGCAACCGCGACACATTTCAGGAAAATGAACACGCACGCATTATGTCAACATGGCTTGCATCTTTATTATGTACCTATTTTATTATGAATGAATTTTTTAGGGTTCAGTGTTGCCCTCATTTGAAATAATTTATTTGAAAGGAAACGGAGATATCATTTAAAGCTTTTCTTCGCACATTTGCCAGAAGTGACCGTTTTTCGCAAATGTGCGAAGAAAAGCGTCACGTCCTCACTTTAAACTGTAAACAGTAGTTCATACTCGTAAAATATCGATCCTTACCGATGTTTTTAGGGTTGGATCTTATCTATCAGCACGAAGCGTCATTTGCGAGAGCATTAGAGCGAGAGCAGCACGGCCGGTGCTGAGACGTTTCGTCGCTCACTCTCGCTCTAGCAAATTACTGTTCTGAGCTACAGAAAAGGATAGCAGCATAGAAAAGTGCTGTTACGTGCTGATAGATGAGATCCAACCCTTATTAATTCTGTGCCGATGCTTCCCGCTCGAATCTGCTCACTACTTATTCAACGCAGCCTGCATAACGAATATTTTTAATAAAACCACATTTGTGTAAACCCACGTCGCGTTAGCTGTCATATGTAAATTAATGTAGGACAAAGGATAGCGAATGCCACAGAGTAATTTAATTTCAAAGGATTTTTCCAAAAAAATATGGCTCTGTTTCGACCAGAGAGGAGAAGCAAGGCAAGGGGAGGAGATAGGTAATTGGAATAATTTTTGCCATAATTTTGTTGATGCACATTTTACATAACTATCAGTAGCCATATCAGCGACTGACTTATTAAATACCATTACACCATTAATTTTATGTTAGCCTCGTGGTCTCATTGATGAGTATAAGCTTTGTTTAGCTTGTGTTTCCTTCGTCATCCACGGGGAGGCTTGGAGTGGTCCTATTTTACTCTGCCGGGAACCAAACGGCGCCATGTGTGTCTTCTTCTTCTTATTCCAAACTTCTCGGTTCTCTGCCTTACTTGTCACTTTTTACCGTGTGTCATCAGGCGTAAATATAATTTCAATACAATTTCGCCCGTCTTCACCTGACAGAAGCCATAAACCCCTAATCCACTCTTGAACTCGTTAAATTCTGTATCTCGATTGTATTTTACGACGCAATATTCAATATTTCTTTAATTATCTTCGTTTGATACTCGACCTTGTTAGTAAGTTTTAAGGTCGATTTTAGAGATAAGGGCAATTTATCAGTGGAGAACATAATTCAGCGGTTTTGCTATATAATTTCTGACGGCGCTTTCTAACAGATAAGCTTTAGTTCGGGAGCTGACTACGATTTAGATGTCTAGTAACCTAGTCCTATTCTCTAAATGTCCTATCTTTTTCTCAAAACGTCATATTATCAAAATGCCCCTTTCTCAAAATGACCTTTTTTTTCCAAAATTCCTTTCTCAATATTTCATTTTCTCTAAACGTCTTTTTTACAAAATGTCCTTTTCCCAAAATGTAATTTGTTAAAAATTGTAAAGAAACTTGAAGAAAAGGACATTATGCGTCTAGACGCTTGTAATTTATCAGTGGCGCACATAACTCAGTAGTATCGCTATCATTTCTGGCGGCGCGGCGGCGGCCCTTTGAGATAGATAAGCTTCAGTTCGGGAGCTGACTACGCTTTATGGGGGCTACTTTTGCAAAGTAGAGTTATTTATCATTTAACCATAGACTGGGATATCGCTAATTAATAGTCAAGTTTTTTTTATGTATTTTTGTGTGGTTCTAGATGTTTTGCTACTTGTAAGAAACTAAACCTGGTAGAAAAATGCATATATAAATTTAATTTCATACCTTTTACTTTAATTCTAAAATTATTTGTTTTATTTGACGACGCAAAAAGAAGATGTTTAACGTCTATACCTGTCTGTGTCTATGTACCTATGTATGTCTATGTACCTATACTGGAGAGAAAATAAAACCATTATTATATTAATATCCTCTCAAGGTTTATCCTTCACGGGACGTATCCCGGACCTTTGAGGCTTGCATGGGGACACAGGTCCAACATGTAGAGGCCTTGTGAGAGATTTGCTATAGTTTGTGATGGAGCACTTACTAGGGCATGACAGTAAGGACACTATGACAATGTTCTCACTGACAATTTCCAGTAGGTGCAGGACTATTGAGGAATAATGGAAAAACCTACATTAGGACTATTGGGATGAAATGCTAGTGGATCGGAATATGGGCTATGGGAAGGACTATGGCACCTGCCTGACCAATGTTTGGAAACACAGATAAAATAGGCAGGTGGTGACTCGCCACCTCAGTCAATGGACCCCCTAAAAAAGGCTGCACGATAATGTGCAGCAACGAAGGCAACACTAGTTGAGTGGCTTAAGGGTGGAGAGGTGTCACTAGGCTTTAAACAACCATCACTTGCTCCCTTAGGGTCACATTAGGTACGCCCACTCACCACTGACGTTTCCACCCTACGAGTTATAGCTCTCGCGACTCCACTCTGCCCGGCCAATTAAGGCAAGACAGAGGTAGGGGTTCCTGTTACCTCATCGATTTTCACTCCGTCCCACCAACAAAGGCAAGACGGAGACGAGGAACAGGGGCCTCCCCTAGGAGCACTCAGGTCCGTGGGGTCGCTACTCCCCAACAGCGGGTTTATTATTATTATTCTCTTTATTTAATTTAAAACTTAGGCTAGGTTTTGGTACACATTTATAAAAAGTAAAATATAAAACATACTACAAAATATAAACATTTACAAAAACCTAAACTAGCTGCCCGCTGGCAGCGGGGCAAGGCCCAAGCTACCGGCGGTTAGGGCCGCAGAGAGAAACCTCATGACAATACGTGCCGTGTCCAGGAGTACCGCCTTCTGAATCTGACCCTTGATCCAGCCATCTAGCGAGAGAGTCTTAAGATGTTGGTCTAGACTCTTCGCTATAAGACCGATCGCCGATACGAGTATCGGGACAATGATCGTCGAATCCACATCCCACATAGCAGTCACCTCGTGGGCCAAGTCAAGGTACTTGCTAAGCTTGTCCTTCTCGGCCTTCACTCGGACGGTGATGTCGACGAGCACTGCCTGGCGCATCAATCGATCTAT
Organism: Acrobasis repandana; assembly: GCA_963576875.1. NCBI lineage: Eukaryota > Metazoa > Arthropoda > Insecta > Lepidoptera > Pyralidae > Acrobasis > Acrobasis repandana. The sequence goes on from OY756238.1 coordinate 12,543,088, forward strand.
TTTTATTATTATTACTATACGAGTATATGCGTAGCTGTCTATTTCTGTCTATATGTCTCGTCTATTCAATGTATTTGTCATTATATCTATCACACAATTCACACAGATGAACAAATATTAATTAATTTACATTTCTTTTGAAAAGAGACTTTTTTGGGAGTCATCATCATCATGCTCCCGTATTCCCGGTTGCATCGTCAGCGGTTACGCTTCAGAGCCCGGGGTCCGCTACCTAACCTAGGCGATTTGACGAGGTTACTGGTTTTTACACACAGCGACTGCCGTCTGACCTTCGCAACCCAAAGGGTACCAGAACCAATCCTAGGATAGGTACATACGCTAGATGGCGTTCGGGACCAACGGCTTAACGTGCCTTCCGAAGCACGGAATCATCTTTCTTTTCAGATAATCAGGTGATTCAAGCCTGCAATATCCTAAACAGACTGGAAAGAACTTTTCACAAAGTATGCTTCCCAGTGGGATTTGAACCCATGCCCTCCGGATCACAAGGCAAACGCCTTGACCGCTGGACCACGGAGGCATTCGTCAGACTTTTTTGGGGGTGTTCTTACTTATGATTCAAGAATATATTATTTAAAGTCGTGTACTGTAAAGCCTAGATTTAGGATCTAGGAAGATAGATGAGGGAAAAGAAAGACCAGATATCGACAAATGAGATAAGTATAATCAACAAGTATTACATCACATTAGTTACAAAGATTCACAAGAACACTAGGTACAGACTAGGTAGTCAGGGTCGTGAGATATAGGCTCTAGATCGGTTGAGTAGCCCTTCTAGGTAGAAGAACTACTTAGCTTGACATGCTGCCGAAGACGAAAGAGGGCGAGCGCCGGCCGCCGCGCCTTATATGTGAGCATGGGCTCCCCCGCTGCGCCTGAGAGGGGCGGAGGGGTGCTGGAGCCGACGTCACAGTCGTTTTTTTTTTTTTTATCTTGTCTTGTTAGCCTAGTTTCACAGCTATATGAGAGATTCGTACGGTTTGATTATGATACGGGTGACCCGTGAAGGAAGCTACCGTAGTTTTCTGAAACGAGTCAGTACGATTGAGCGGGTAGCCTTGTAGGGACTCTACTCGGAGCGTGTTCCGTACGGAACAATACGCGTCGCTGTGAAACGATGTTCTACTGCATCACGCGTGTCCCCGTACGGGCAACCCGTACGGAGATAAGTATTTTTACCGCTAGCTCGCCGTCTAAAGGGTCGCCGGGTCACCGCTTGACGTTTTTGCGTCCGGCCGAGCGTAAAGAGAGGCGGGACAAATAGCTATAATTAATGTACTTAATATACTTAATTGTATTGCATTAAAGACTATTCGCATGCCTTTTTAAAGGTTCGAGACATTGACAAATTTTACAACATTTTATCTTTTTCGTCTAAGCGCGGTCCCGGTTGCACCCTCAGCTGTGCTGCTTCGGAACCCGGGGTGCGCTTTCCTGCTTTTTATTCTCCAAATATAACATGCATGTCAATGGTCACCCAAAGATGTCAAAGTTCTTGCAAAATGGAGAAGAAATAGCCGGAACAGTTTATATGATTTGGCTACAGTTTTACGACCGGCCGCCTGCCTGACGTCAACCCACTTTGGGAATGTATTTGTGCGAAAAGTTTTAGAACCAGCCGCCACCCGACGTAAATCCTTTTTAAAATTTTACAACATTTTATCAACTTGGCAATAATTATTTTTTTGATGTAACAGACAATATAAATTATTAAGCAATTTAAATAAGCCTATAATATTATTTTAGGCTAAAAAACATAATCCAGACCCTAATTTGTGATTAATTGTTATATTTTAAGACGGCGTGATAAATGCATAACGCATGGCAGAACCAAATAGGTAAACAAACGGGGTAGGAAAGCTAACCCGGGCTCTGAAGCAGCATAGTAACAGTATAAGATGAGAGGGAAACATTTAATTAATAAATTAATTCCCTTCGTTAGTACTGCAGTTAATTTAAATCTTTTTACCGGTAATTTTTAGGGGTCCATATTCGAATGCATAAAATTTATAGGTATAAATTAAGGTGGCATATTGATTTTTGGCATTATTATCATATCGTATAACGATAATTATGAATAAATTGTATGGCGTTAATTTTAACCTTAACCGCAACCCTAACCTAACTATAGCGCTGTCACATTTTATTTTTTTATTTGTTTGTTGTTACAAATTCATTATCAAACACATAACTTTTTGTGTGTATTTATGTTGTGCGGCTTGGGGTGGCCCAAGGGCCACCCCGCCGCAACCTGAACCTAACTATAGCGCTCTGTCACAAGATTTTTATTTGTGTTTGTTTGTTTTTACAGATGATATAGCGGCTTGTTTCAGTCGGTACTATGTATGGGGAATAGCATTTTTATTATTATGGATGTCTTTTTAGAATTTTGTTTTTTATACTTGAAAACCTTTAGGTATATTACAATTATGCCCTTTACTTTTATGATCATTAGAATTATAATAAAGAACATTAGAGTAAGTTGAGGTTATGCCTATGACACCATTATGCCATAAGAACACTTTGCTTTTCATAATTTATGCGTAACAACTATATGCCAAACCCGTAATGCCAAAAAAGTTTATGGGATCGAAGGGGTACCCAATTTTTAGTAGTAAAATGACGGATTTATTTTAAAATAAATTTGCAAAGTAAATGAAGCTGCGCCTGTATGAACTCAAATGTAATTTGTTTACAGTGATTTATTTTAAAATGACCGCTGAAATATTTTTAAAACATAAATCCATTTTATACCTGTGTGTTAATTTGATTATATGGGTAGTTCATACACTAGCCATGGGGTGAAAATATATAATTTTTTGACGACCTCCATGGCGTATTGGTTATGACGCTAGTAGACTCGGAGGTTCTGGGTTCGATCCTCTGCTAGGGCAAGTTGGAAAATAGCCTTTTTTAAGTTGTCCTGGGTCTTGGGTGTGTATGTTTTTATTATAAAATGTCTATAATCGGAGTTAGTAAAAAATATCATATACAAATACTTTTTGTTAGATGAAAAGTATTTTTTACTAATTTTCCTTGTGTCGTGTCCTTATGTTATGTTAATTATCAAAATGGCCTTTTTTCATAATGGCTTTTTCCCGGTTTTCAAAGCAAAGCCGGGGGGCACTCTAGTCATTAGTATTATATTACATTCTCGTGCAAAGCCGGGGCGGGCCATAACATCAATAAACAGCAAAGTGCAACTTTTGCTTTACTACCAATACTACTTATTTTGAAAGTAGTAAAGTGAAAGTTATTACTTTAGAATTTTTCAACAATGAAAATTAGTAAAAAATACTTATCATCTAAATGTCCTTATGTCATATAAAATTTCTCAAAATGTTCTTTTCTCAAATTACCGTTTTTCATAATGGCCTTTTCCCGGTTTTCAAAGCAAAGCCGGGGGGGAGGGGCAGGGCACTAGTCATTAGTATTATATAACATTCTCGTGCAAAGCTGGGGCGGGCCATAGCATCAATAAATTGTAAATAGCAACTTCTACTTTACTTTACTAATGTTGAAGTAATAAACTGGAACTTTAGAATTGTCCAACAATGAAAATTAGTAAAAAATACTTTTCATGTAACATAAAATATATGACATATAATTTCTCAAAATATCCTTTTCTCAAAATGGCCTTTTTTCATGGGGGTAGGGGAGGGGGGGGGAAGGGGGCACTAGTATATAACATTCTCGTGTAAAGCTGGGGCGGGCCACTAGTATCAATAAACTGCAAAGGTGCAACTTCTGCTTTACTGCTTATAATACTAATGTTGAAGTAGTAAACTGGAAGTATTACTTTACAACTTTCCAACAATGAGAACTAGTCGTAAAACGTCTCACAAGATCTCGTAAATGAATAGTAAACCGGATTATACCGGTTTATACGATATACAACCGGTTATATCCGGTTTTATGACTAGCATCTAGCTCTCTAGAAATTGAAGCATAAATGTACAATTTTTGTGCTTCATATTGCCAGAAATCTGAAATAGTGAATAAATAATGTAGATAGGTTTATAGAATTGAGTCTATGTATTAATTTACTGTTTTAAGGCTGGCCCTAATGTAGATAAGCTGAGGTTTGCTCCCGCTTCCACGCACACAAATTTACTCTTTCGGCTATTTCTTCTCCATTTCGCAAGATCTTTGGCATCCTTGCATGGGTGACCATTGACATGCAATCCAACTTCTATGATAAGTCCTTTACGGTTCAAGCTGTGCGTCTGTGGAATAAATTGCCGGTCTCAATACGGCGTGCAGAGTCTCTCTCTATTTTTAAGAAAATGGTAGTAGATTACTACCTTTCAAAAGTCATTTAAATTGTCCATAGAAATTTGTAGAAATGTGTAAGTTTATGCTAAATTTTTAAGTCTAACTTTACTACAGTTTCTTTTTTTCTCTTTTCCCTTCTTGGTTAGTGACACCACCGTCATTGTCTTTCTCATAGTCCTCTCCATCCACTGGTTGTCTGGAAGAGATCGCTTTAAGCGATAAGACCGCCCATAGTACTAGTGTTATTTTAAGTTATTTGTTTATATTGTTTTTTCTTTTGGTGTACAATAAAGAGTATTCTATTCTATTCTATGCATGTAATATTTGGAGAAGAAAAAGCGAGAAAACGCACCCCGGGCTCCGACGCAGCACAGCTAAGGATGTAACCGGGAACGCGCTTAGATGAAGAAGATTATTAAGTGAGGTTAAAATTGGCTGAAGTCACGTACACCTGATAAAGATACATGTTTTCAAGCAACAACTCGAAGTGGATATGTATGTAAGCATGTAATTGTAATATTTAGTATGTAATATACATCGAGATATAATTCTCTAGAAACCTAACGCTCCTACATTCACCGCTTCGATTCTGATTCCATTTACGCTAACAAACGAACAGTAATTACGAAACGAAACACTCGAACGCACACATAGACAAAGATGCATGCGATTGGTCGCGACAAGGTCACGCGTCGTCATCGGTCGGGTGGGGCAGTCAACGCAATGAGCGGTGAGATACAACGCGCGGATGGTACCAATTATGCAGTACGCTACGCTAAAATAAATAACCTTGTTTACGTGTTACTTTTTTTTTAATAACTAATTTTCATGTCTGTATGTCTTCTACACTACTTCACGGCACATGACGGCATTTTTAATGAATCGATTATCGCAAAAACACAGCAATATTCTCAAAGGAAACTTCTTGCGACGCAAACGCACGACTCGAGTGTCACGGCGAACTGTCGCGCCGCGCTGTTCATATTTTAAGCCCCTCCCGCCGCGGTACATATCGCGTGGAATGATTTTTCGGGATTACTTACGATTCTAGAGAATTATTTTGTTCGTAGGTAATATGTATGTAAGGAAAAATATTTCCATGTTCAATAAAGTAAGTGATTTTACAGATAGAAATTTACGTAATAAGAATGACTTAGTTAGCCCGTATTACAGGCTGAATATAGTCAGTAAGTCTTTTATGGGGAAGTGTATACTTTTTTATAATAAATTGTCAGAATCGGTCCTTGATATGCCAGGCAAAAAATTCAAAGCTTATGTAAAGAAAGTACTTTGTGAGAAGGCTTATTATAGGACCGATGACTATCTTAAAGACAAAAAGGTCTGGCTTGAGCTTGGCGCGGGTCCCTCTTAAAGGTTTGTATACTTAGACATGTCATAATTTAGATACATTGGTACATACTAAATTTACAAATTGACATTATTTTAAACTTCGTAATTCTTATAATTCAATTTAATTATGACATAATAAACAATGTAATCTCTGTCCATCTATATAACTAATTTTAAGTTTTTAGTTTGTTAGTTGACGTCTTTGGAGAAAACGTGCAGTGCAGTTTGTCACCGCTTCTTCTGCACTTGCGCCTAGAAAGCGGCGTAAACTTAGCTTTAAGTAACGATTTGACGTCAACATTTAATTTTGTGCAAAACAAAACAAAGTGACTATTATTAAGAGATATTATAAATATCCTATGATAATAAAGATATTTTGAATTGAATTGAATATATGTATATGTATTTAATTATTTTGCGCCGCAATGAATTATCTGTTTATCCATATGGTTGACTGGGAGAGAAACTTTTAAGGCCGTACCTGAATTTTCCGGGGTCCAGTGCTGCCCCCATTTAAAATAAATCATTTCAAAGAAAACGGAGACATCATTTAAAATGTTGCTACTACCAAGTCCTAGATAACCCTTCAAAGTATTTTATGAACTACTGATTAACTGTTTATAATGAGAACGTTAAGCTTTACTACGCACAATCGCCAAAAGTGGCCGTTTTTCGCAAATGTGCCACAACTGCCTCTTTAAATCAGTGCCATAAAAATTCATCATCATCATTATGTTCAAAGGAGTTTAGCCATTATTACAAGACAATTAAGCAAACTGCAAAAGTCAACGATCTAGGAATTACGTAAGTGTATTCCAACAATGCAATGTTTTTACACCACTTAATGCGATTGTGATGCGTTAGTTATGCAGCAATAGTTTTTCTGTCAGTGAGTGTAATCTAGCGCGGCGGATGGAAAAGTAATGAGTCAAAGTGTGAGCATATTGAAGCGGGTCGCATCGCATCTGGATGGAGCGGGCTGAATGATAAATAACTAGTGGCTCTGTAAACTGTAGACTTCGCTAATCTGATTTTGGATTCCTTTATGTTATTTTTTCCTTTTTCAAAACCTATGGTTCCGCCATTTTGAAAAATTTCTAAAAACTGAATCGCAATTTGAAAAAGCTCACAACATTTCACGAGAGTTGATTGAAATATGTGACCTAGAGGAAAACATCTGGACAGCGGGACAGCTGGAGACAAATGATGAATGCATTGTTGCCCTAGTTAAAACGAAGGTGCTTTGCTCATACTTCGCGTTGGCACGGTCAATAATTAATTGCATATACACAGCTGGCATTGCAACCAATTTGTGCTTAACATTCAATGGCCACTTGATTAGCACTAAGCACCAATTCTATCGGAGATCCATTAGATACAAACACAGAGATATGCACACATTTTTTGGAACCCAAACCCTACAGGTGAGAAATGATCATAACCAATAAACCGCAGAGGCTATAAAATAAATTTGCACTTACATGATATGCAAAAAACAATAAATATAATTTCAAAAGGTTTTAAAAAGGAGAATAAAAAACACGAAAATGGCGTGCACAGTATTTTCTTGATGAGAAATGCTGATGTTAAATTTCCCGGGTTGACCCGTTCGAACCCGCTTCAATCTGCCCATGCGTTAACTGCTTACGTAGCACTAAGGTGTGGCTAGCTGTAATACTCGTACGCATCTTGCAATCAGAATCGGAAAATAGTCTTATTCAATACCTTTCAATGCATACAGTATTGAAAGGTTGTGGCCTCTAACTCTAAGAAGTCACCACCGGCTTACTACCTAGTAAAGACATGAGACCAATTCAGGGAGTGAGGTGGCGTGTGTTGGTTGCTCAATTAAACTACAATTTGTGAGCAACAGATGTGTTTTATTACATATATATGCATACCATAATGGGACAGATTCACCACTTGCTTGGTGTTAGATTTCTTGAGAAACACTCGTCAAAATACAATTCTTTACATAGGCAAATAAAGATTCACTTACTTAAATTGTCCTTGTTAATTTAGTAACATTATAAGTAGTTTACACAGGTAGACCTTCGAATGATGTACTTAGATTTCCAGGTTGTCTCCCAAGGTCCTTTCGATGTTATGCCATCAGGTCAGCCATCAGTGATGTGGGATATGCAGTCTGTTCCTTTATATTTGCGAAAAACTAACTGCGCTCACTTTTTAATATTTTATTAAATTACTTAAATCATATCTTAGAACCCTAAAACAAAAGATGTATTTATTGATTATTTTGGATTTTAATTTTACATTGTATTGACAATGTGACAACTCGTGTCATGGTTTTTACTTACGATATTATATCGGTCTATTAAATTTATTTATGACATCTTCCCCTTTTCTTCCTCCTCATCGTCCAATCTGGACTCTGTTTTTAATTATTTTGTTTCTTTAATTAAATATCTCAATTAAGACTCTCCAGACGATGTCCTTCAAAAATGTGGCTGTCAAAAGCCTGTTTATTTTTCTAACTACTCTTTCTTTACGGACTTAGATGAACGGTTTTTGACTTACAAAAATCGGATGAGTTTATGAAACATATTAAGTTTAAAATTTATACTTATGTATTTTGTTAATTTGTTATTTATAGCTTTAGTTATATAGTTTCACATTTATTTAAGTCTGTTTATATTTTATTTATGCTTATTTAATTAAAAGGAATGAATGACGACTAGCGACATCTCGTGTCAATTTCAAGCCGATATCGTATTTGTTTGGAAGACGTTAGTGAAGATGTCGCTACTGATATCATAATATTTTTTTGTTTGTTACAAGGTATTGAATAAGACTATTTTCCGCTACCCTGGATGGAAGAAAAAATATTTCGCTTCCTTACAAAAGGAAGACTAATCGTGGTTAGTGATGTGCCGTTTCGGTTCCCCAGATTTCCGGGAAGGTGCCCGGGAATGTTCCCAAAAATTGGAAATATCAGGGAAAGTTGTAATTTTATTTATCAGATATTTTTTATCACTGTAAATATATTTTACTAACGTAAATGCATCACTTTATATGGTTATAATATAAATACATACATCCAATATTCCGTAACATTCTCTAGAAATACTGGAACGTTCCCAAATTCCCCGGGAACGTTCCCTAATTCCCGGGAATTTGGGAACGTTCCCGGAAACGGCACATCATTAATCGTCGTCATCATCATCATTATCATTTCAGCCGTATAACGTCTTTCAAACCAACTGATCTAGAGCGGCCTGCATCCAGCGCTTTCCAGCGACCTTGGTCAGGTCGTCTGACCACTTCGGGTGGGTGTCCTACGCTTCGCTTGCCAATGCGTGGTCGTTATTTAAGAACCTTTTTGCCTCATCGGCCATCGGTTTGTCAGCTTACGTGTCCCGCCCACTGCCACTTCAATGAGCTAATCTGCTGGGCCGGTAAATGTAATGTTGTTATTTAAATTTTTGTATTGTATTGTATGCATTTTATCCTTGGGAATGCATTACATACACTCGATGAACATAACCCTCCTTCTGCGAACACCTCCTCAGCTATCGATGAAAACCTGCAAAAGCCTTAATATCATTCAAGACGAGATGGAATCCCAATGGCATCGGATTAAACTCCTTTCGTATTAATCTCAACATTGACAGACACCGTATAATCCCTTTAATCCCTAGGGACCGGAGAGATAGCTCTATAAATAATAGATACAGATAGACAGGCTATCCTTTAGGGTTACCAAACTGAACTTGATGGTTTCGATGAGCTCGGTGGCTCGGTGGGTTGGATTGCTAGCGCTCTCACAAGTTAAGCAACCCCGGCATGGTGCATACTTGGATGGGTGAGCACAAGCGGTACTGCCTTAAGACATGTGACATAGCTTGACGACTGATTACAATAATGACAGTCGGGACCAACGGCCTTACGTGCCTTCCGAAGCACGGCGGAGCTCGTGAAAATTTTTATGCCACTTTTGGCCACCTACCCAAGAGCGGACCACGCCCGGTGTAGCTTAATTTGCTAAAGCGTTAGTAATGTGAACTCTGCACAGTAAAAATACTTAAGGTGAATATAGTAAAAATACTTAAGGTGAATATAAAATTAAATGGCCTCAAAGTGGCGCCCTCATTTGAAATAAATTGTTAACTCGTAAATATGGAGATACTTTCCATATTGCTAATCGTCAGGCACTAGATAGCCCTTTAAATTATTTTATGAACCACCGTTGAAAGTATTTACATTAGTCCGTCTAGCTTTAAAACTTGCCTCCGCCAAAAGTGGCCACGGCAAGTTTTAAAGCTAGACGGATCATCAATAATAGTTTCAACGGCAGTTCATAAAATAATTTAAAGGGCTATCTAGCCTGACGATTAGCAATATGGAAATTATCTCCATTTATTTTACACTTCAAAGCCATTTGCTTCTATATTCACCTTAAAGAAACTAACAAATATCTCTCAGCCCTACGGTGGGTAATCAAAGTAGCCCGTCGATTAACTACCATTTGTTCAGTAAACGTCCAATATTCCTAATGAATGTGGACCGTTCCGTCTTGTTCATTGATTAGGGACCTTTTTGTGTTCGTATAATAGTCAATTGGTACTTGTGGCGGATTTTATCATTATCATAAAAACGTAACGTCAATTGGTCATCTTATACGCCACGATAAAATATTTAAAACCATTATAGAAGGAAAAATAGAAGCAAGAAGAGGAAAGGGAAGGCCAAGAAGAGCATTTATAGATCAAGTGAAGGAGAAAGTTGACGCCGTGTCGTATAGGGAGGTCAAAAGGATGGCTCAAGAGAGGGAGACATGGAAACTACTCCACCGAAAAGAACGTAGTTCTTAAATTATAGATAGATAGATAAAAATTTGAAAAAATCTTTTTAATTATACCTGTTTCTGTTTTGTTAACACTAAAGGTTTATATTTACAAATTAACTGCATGTCCGTTCCAATTTATGTTTTGCGATACCCGACAGGGTTCTATCTATCTATATTTAAGAGCTATGCTCTTGTCGAAGGAGTATGAATTCTCTTCCATTTGTCTATCTTAGCTGCTATAGTGTGCTATTATATATAAGACAGTGACTTTTAGTAGTTAGAACAGATGTACAATATGAAATGCAATAAATAAATTGAATTGAATCATCATTTTAGCTGCGTAACGTTAGCTGGTTGACATAGGCCTCTCCAAAAGAATTCCAAAATGACCGATCTAGAGCGGCTTGCATCCAGCGCTTTTCAGCGACCTTGGTTAGGTCCTCAGACCACCTTGTGTGTGGGTGTTCCCCATTACTATTTTAAATCCCTTTTTTTTTATTTTTTATTTTTTTATTTATTAGGTACACCAACAGGTTACATGACAAAAACTTACAATTATCGTTTTACATATGTACTAGCATGCAACCCAATTACAGGTGAACACAACATTCTTAAAATAATTAAAGCAGTAGTAATAGGTATAATTAAGTATTAAGTATAAATATTTCAATTGAAATTTTGTAGCTAATCAAATTATGAATGTGAATATTTAAATAAAATATTATAAATGTATTGAAATAAACTTAACATGCACTTTTTACATCTTAACGCCCACCATCACCCACCCTAAACGTGGCCTTTGGGTCTGACGGCCCTGGGCTCTGTCTTCCCCGTTAGGGATAAAGACAGAGTAATAATATACTACGTATACAACGTGGAAGGGACATACCCGTAATAAATTGAGGGCTATAACTAGATCATTATAGTATAATGAAATTAAAATAACAGCCAAAAAACAAAAATAAATTTCGGCATTTCCATACAAAAGTGTGCTGCCGCCAGGGCGATTTGTATGGGAATGTCGAATTTTTTTTGACTATTTTAATTTCTTTTATAGTCGTGCTTAGATTTATTATTACGGGTATGACCCTTCCAAGGTATATAAGGTTTTGGGAGGACCAATGTTTGTAAACCCATTTGTTTCAATGTTATAGTGATGAATGTAAAGTCAACACAAACCGGCCTTACCACTGAACTACAAGCAAAATATTGAATTTGTTTGGGTGATCCTAAACAAACGGTAGATACCTCAAACACTGTTGATGGTTTGGGAAAAACGATTGCAAACGGGAAAGCTGTAGTATTTTAGCAGATTTTCTCCTAAATACTGTCACTATATTGTACTCGTAAGCCTGAGTAGACAAATTGACAGAGTTTTATTTATTTATTTCATCATCATTTCAGCCGCATAGCATCCACTGCTGGACATAAGTAGGCCTCTCCCAAGGTTTTCCAAAATGACCGATTTATAGCAGCCTGCATCCAGCGCTTTCCAGCGACCTTGGTCAGGTCGTCTGACCACCTTGTGGGTGGGTGTCTTACGCTTTGCTTGCCAGTACGTTGTCCCCATTCAAGAACCATTTTGTCCCATCGGCCATCGGTTCGTCGCGCTATGTGTCCTGCTCACTGCCACTTCAACAGGCTAATTCGCTGGATAATATGTCAGTGAATTTGGTTCTCCTACGAATTTCCTCATTTCTGATTTGATAACGTTTTATTTATTTAAACTTTATTGTTCCACAATACAAATGCGTTTTCTCCCAGTCTACCATTATTATAATCTCCCCTCTCTCGGATTGTCTTTTTATCCTTAACCAGTTTTTTCTGCTTCTCTTTTCTGATAATAATCTTAATTCTTTTATACTGTAGTAGTTTCGTTATTATCTGTTTTGCATGTAATATTTTGTGTTTATTTATGTATTTCGAATTTACTTTTATTCACTGCTTCATTTATTTGTGTGTATGATATTTATCTATTTATACTGCGCCAACCTCCAACGGGTGTGTGTGTGGGTGTGTGTATTGGATTGGTTTTCTCAGTATGAAGGCCAAAAACCACACGGCATTAACTGTTTTAATGTTCTAGTACCAACTCTTAATATCTAACAAAATCGACACAAACAGCCTATCAATTGAACTACGAGGAAAATATTGAATTTGTTTGGGACCCTAAGCAAACGGTTGATAACTCAAACATAAGACGAGTTTGGGAAGAAAGGTTACAATCGGGAAGAGATAGGTACCTTTCAGCCTAATATGGGCTTGATTCAACGTCTTATCTATTGGCACAGGCCGGAATCTCCTAAGGTACGCGCAATATGCGTCCGGAATCCGTAAAAACGGAGGAGAGGTGCGGGTGCGGGGAACGGGGACGCATATTGCGCGTACCTTAGGAGATTCCGTTCTGTTTACTCTTACTGTATTCTGTGCTATTGGTCTCAAAAAAGATACCTACTAGTGTTAATAGTTTACTTGTCTTCGTTGATTTTCTCTTCTCTTCTTTTTTATCGTACTCTACGTGGTCTCGGGGCAGCATGTAAGTCTTTCCCATTTTCATCTATCCTTTGTCATGGTATATGTCACATTGTGCTTATTCATATCTACTTTAACGCACTCCATCCACCTTTACAATCTTCTTCTTCTTTTAGTGCCTCTCCATTATTGGATGTTGGCCGTCAGCTTCCTAAACTCCTCTCTATCCATTGCCAAGCGGAACCCTTTACATTATCCTTCCTCTATTCCTGTATCCAGTAAAGTAACCTTGTTCATTGATTTATTATGATGAATAAATAAAAAAATGGTATACTTTGTTTATCAGCCTAAACCACTGCTGGACTAATGGCTTGTTTTTGTGTGTAATGAATTTTAATTAAAATTAAAATTTGAGTGAATGTCACCTGTTTTCGTTAAACATCTCCAAGTACCTCGTTTGCCTGGAAGAGATTGCAGCTGCGATAAGGCCGCCTTTTGACATCTGTTTTCTTGAATCTATTACTCTGTATCATTATGTTTTGGTACATTAAAGATCTTAACTAACTAACTTGTCCTATCACAGGAAGAATTGGCTTATAATTACCACGCTGGGCAGACGGGTTGGTAATCACAGGTAGATGGTATAAAGTCGTTGCTCTGAAGAAGCTGCTGCCTTATCCCTGTTACCTCTTAGTGGCCTTGTATGATACTCGTGGAGAGTGAGTGAGATTTATTCTACTTTGTCGTCACTACTACGTTTTGCTTGCCAGATTTGGGCCCCCATTCCGTCAAAATTTTACTTCACCTGTCAGAACCTCGCATTGCCAGGTCGGCCTGGTCACTCGAAAAAATATGATCATCATTGAAATGAAATAACAAATGGTGAAAAAATTCCACGAGAGCAGAACTTGAACCCGCGACCTTGGTCTCAATACGACCATGCTCTAAACAACTGAGCCATCACGTGTTCAACCCCGCACGCCGAATCTCGCCACCATTTGATATTCCTACACGCATTAGGCTTGCGTCACCTAACACTAATACCCACTATTATAAGTAAGGTATCTGATTTAACCCATGTTACAATGAAATAATTTGAGTACTTTAGTACTGCATCTTGAATGTCTAAAATCATAATTGGACATATTTCTCTCTTGTTCCAGTATCATCACTCCCAAGCCCAACATCAGTGGATGACGATGACGATGAAGACGATGCCTCACCGACGCAAAGCCGGTCAGAGGCAGATGACGATGGCCGGGTGTACAAAAACCCTAGAAACTCACCATCAGTGAATTGCCCTAGAGATGAGGAGCAAGCTAATCTTCTGGTAAGTTCTGGTATGATATATTAATCCCTTGTGGTTCCAGGTTAGAAAAGACCACTCCATCTCTTTCTGTGAATGTCTTAAGAGGCGACTAAGGGACTAAGCACAAACATCTCGTGCTACAATTGCATTCCCAAGGAGGGTTTACGTCAGGCGGCGGCCGGTTGTAAAATTTTTTGCACAAATACATTCCCAAAGAGGGTTGACGTCAGGCAGGCGGCCGGTCGTAAAACTATAGCCAAATCATTTAAACTGTTCCGGCTATTTCTTCTCCATTTTGCAAGGTCTTTGGCATCCTTGAGTGACCATTGACATGCGTTATATTTGGAGAAGAAAAAGCGGGAAAGCGCACCCCGGGCTCCGGAGCAGCACAGCTGAGGATGCAACCGGGAACGCGCTTAGACGAAGAAAAATATGATATATTAATCCTTCACTGACAAAAAAGTAAATCGGAGACAGATGATGTTAAGAACCTTAGGAACTCACCATCAGCAGGCTGTTTGATAACAATTTCTGGACTTCTTCATTTACACTTCACCAAAACAAACTTTCTGGATAAAAATGCTTGATTTATCAAAATCATATGTGTGCATAATGAAATAAGAATCCTGGCAGGGTCGCCATATAAAGGTGGGAGGTGTAAGCCAAGTTAAACGATCGAAGTTTGTTGACGTACTCCAGGCTTTATTGATATACAAGCATATATAATATGTAACACACATATACAAAGGTTTACTACACACTACTACACTACATAATATTTGAGAAGTTCCAGCGGTTTCTCAAAGATTCCATCATCAGATTCATCTGGTGCAATGAGACTAACTTGCATGTTGTACCTTTTCGGTTAGTAAAGCCTAGATTTAGGATCTAGGAAGATAGATGAGATAAAAGAAAGACCAGATATCGGCAAATGAGATAGGTATAATGAACAACTACTACATTACATTAGTTACAAAGATTCACAAGAACACTAGGTACAGATTAGGTAGTCAGCGTTGTGAGTTATAGGCACTAGATCAGTTGAGTAGCCCTTCTAGGTAGAAGAACTACTTAGCTTCAGATGCTGCCGAAGACGAAAGAGGACGAGCGCCGGCCGCCGCGCCTTATATATGGGCATGGGCCCCCCCGCTGCGCCTAAGAGGGGCGGAGGGGTGCTGGAGCCGATGTCACAATGTATACCCTTTCAAATATAAAAAGCGGCCAAGTGCGAGTCGGACTCGCCCATGAAGGGGTCCGTAGCAGCAAGTAATAATATAAAAGTTCTAAAGGTAAATTGCGGTTTACGATTTAGGACGTATTAAAAAAAACCGCTTACTAGATCTCGTTCAAACCAATTTTCGGTGGAAGTTTGCATGGTAATTTACATCATATATTTTTTTAGTTTTATCATTATCCTATTTTAGAAGTTACAGGGGGTTACACACACATTTTACTTTACCACTTTGGAAGTGTCTCTCGCGCAAACTATTCAGTTTAGAAAAAAATGATATTTGAAACCTCAATATTATTTTTGAAGACCTATTCCATAGATATCCCCCACAAGTATGGGTTTCATAAAAAAAAAAAATTGAGTTTCAGTTCCAAGTACCTATGGGGAACCCCCAAAATTTATTGTTTGTTTTTTTCTAATTTTGTGTGAAAATCTTAATGCGGTTCACAGAATACATCTACTTACCAAGTTTCAACAGTATAGTTCTTATAATTTTGGAAAAAAGTGGCTGTGACATACGGACGGACAGATAGACAGACAGACATGACGAATCCATAAGGGTTCCGTTTTTTGCCATTTGGCTACGGAACCCTAAAAATACTTTTCTAAATCGGTTTAAAAACGGAGAAATTATAGAAGAACATACTTAAAAAAGTATACATTGGAATTGATCAGTTCCTCGTTTTTTGAAGTCTCTTAAAAATTGAGAGGGCAGGAGTAAAACGCCAACCCTATCCCTTGATTACAGTGGATTAAAATTGGCAAGGGCCCTACAGCCACCTGAAAAAATAATTTATCTGAATATAACGCTCCTCTTTTGCTCAAATTATTCTCTATAGCAGCTTCCCCCCCTTAATACTTTCCGTTCTTATTATAATTGTAAGAGAGCAAGTTTTCATATACTCTTGATTGTAGTGACCATAATTCCTTCAGTCACCAGTTGTATAAACTGGCTTGTGTGTAGCTTTATTGCTCGATTGTACAATACGCATGACGACTGGAAAAAATAGTTTTAGCCCATTTTAAAAATATTGTACACGTATATTTTTAGTTTTTTGATAAACTGAAAAATATGGGTCCATTATTTTTGGATAATCTACAAGAACGACTTATTAGAATAATAATTTTTGCCCCGTCGTCCGCCCTATTAAAAACTTACATTTCTTTCCAGCTCCAGAAGTGTCTGAGGAAGTGTTCTTCAGATGAAGACTGCAAGAGTAAGAAGAAGAAATGCCTGTGCGACGGCGCGTGCGGCATGTCATGCATTAAACCAGGTCAGTCAGTTTATTTAAGGTGTCGTGTGGTTTTCAGTAGAATAGCGCGGTGAACAGCACCTTATCTTTAATTTCTGATTGGTTTTCGGCCAATAACCTCATGTTAAATGCGAACAAGACCCAATGCATTCGATTCTCTCTTCCTAATGTGAATCAAGCCTGCGTTGACATACTAATTAATGGTCAGAAACTCGATCTGGTTGAAAGTACTACCTTTTTAGGAATCACAATTGATTCGAAACTTCAATGGGGCGCTCATATAACTAAACTTTCTAATAGGCTTAGCTTTGCGGCTTACGCTGTTAGGAGAATAAGACAATTGACAGATGTAGCAACTGCTAGACAAGTGTACTTTAGTTACTTTCACAGTCTAATGTCTTACGGGATACTTCTATGGGGGAGTGCAGCCGACATTCAGACTATTTTTCTTTTACAAAAAAGAGCAATTCGTGCCATTTACGGTTTAGGATCGAGAGACTCACTGAGGGAATTATTCAAGGAAATAGGTATACTTACTTTTGCATCACAATTCATATTTGAAAATATAATGTATGTAAGGAAAAATATTTCCATGTTCAATAAAGTAAGTGATTTTACAGATAGAAATTTACGTAATAAGAATGACTTAGTTAGCCCGTATTACAGGCTGAATACAGTCAGTAAGTCTTTTATGGGGAAGTGTATACTTTTTTATAATAAATTGTCAGAATCGGTCCTTGATATGCCAGACAGAAAATTCAAAGCTTATGTAAAGAAAGTACTTTGTGAGAAGGCTTATTATAGGACCGATGACTATCTTAAAGACAAAAAGGTCTGGCTTGAGCTTGGCGCGGGTCCCTCTTAAAGGTTTGTATACTTAGACATGTCATAATTTAGGTACATTGGTACATACTAAATTGACAAATTGACATTATTTTAAATTTCGTAATTCTTATAATTCAATTTAATTATGACATAATAAACAATGTAATCTTTGTCCATCTATATAACTAATTTTAAGTTTTTAGTTTGTTAGTTGACGTCTTTGGAGAAAACGTGCAGTGCTGTTAGTTGCCGCTTCTTCTGCACTTGCGCCTAGGAAGCGGCGTAAACTTAGCTTTAAGTAACGATTTGACGTCAACATTTGTGCAAAACAAAACAAAGTGACTATTATTAGGAGATATTATAAATATCCTATGATAATAAAGATATTTTGAATTTTGAATTTTGAATAGGACCACTCCAATTTTCCCAATATTTCTGTAAATATTTTCCTAAATTTCCGTTTTTAGGGTTCCGAAGCCAAATGGCAAAAAACGGAACCCTTATGGATTCGTCATGTCTGTCTGCCGTATGTGACAGCCACTTTTTTCCGAAACTATAAGAACTATACTGTTGAAACTTGGTAAGTAGATGTATTCTGTGAACCGCATTAAGATTTTTACACAAAAATAGAAAAAAACAATAAATTTTGGGGGTTTCCCATAATTAGAACTGAAACACAATTTCTTTTTATGAAACCCTTACATTTGGAATATCTATGGATAGGTCTTCAAAATTGATATTGAGGTTTCTAATATCATTTTTTTCTAAACTGAATAGTTTGCGCGAGAGACACTTCCAAAGAGGTAAAATGTTGGTTTTTAGAAGTTACAGGGGGGCCCTGTAGCTTCTGAAAATAAGAGAATGATAAAACTAAAAAAATATATGATGTAGGTACATTACCATGCAAACTTCCACCGAAAATTGGTAGTAAGTAGTTTTTTTTAATACGTCATAAATCGTAAAATGTTACTTGCTGCTACGGAACCCTTCATGGGCGAGTCCGACTCGCACTTGACCATTTTTATGAATATTGCCCAGAATGTTTATGAGAATATTCCCGAAGTTTCCAGGCTGGGCCCATCACTATCATACCTCGTTACCATGTTACTTTATACGGATCGCCGGATCTTATCTCACGTGTGGCGATACGCGAGACCCTGTCGACACCGGGGTAACCCTTGATGACCCGACCCAGAGGTCGCAGTAGTGGCGGCTTCATCTTGTCCTTGATTAAGACAAGGTAGCCTAGGCTAACCTGAGTTCTCCCTTAGAGCTCCTCCACTTTGTCTTAGCCTGCAGACACATAGGAGATTACTGCAATGTTCTGCCCAGCCAGAGTGCAGCATTAGAGCAGAGAATGATAGCATGTTGTTTACTATATGTTCTAGCAGGCCTGTGTCACTCCCCGTTTAGGTATCGAAAATGTACCTACATTATTACTATGCGCGCAGGCGGCCCCTGGGGGTGGTAAATTTAGTTATACTAATCGTTTGTCCAGAGTCATAAGGATGAAATTGGCTTGCAATGGATGTCTTGGTATCTAAACAAGAAGGTGCTGAGTTCTGACGTGAGCTAAATTAAACCTTATCACTAACAACATTAAGTAGATATTTCTTTGAATTTATTTTCTGAGTGAGACTTCTGTACGGAATATTAGTATCATTCTGTGGTTCTAGTACCGCCATCAGCGCCGAGTTTTGCGTTATGGTCGAGAGCTGGTACGAATTTTTGGGCAGGTATTTGAGGCAAGTTAAAAACTTGTCACATACCTCTCCTATTATCAATGCAGACCTGGCTGGTGAGTAGCGGGGCTAAAGCAACCTATAAATTTTTAAAAGTTTTTTTTTCAAAAAGGTATTTGAGGCAAAATGCATTTTTAGTTTAATGTTTATAGAATAAAAGATCAATAAGCCAGACGATTTAGTCGGGGCTTTGATATTGACAGGCACGTGCAAAATAATTTTTCAAAAAAATATAAAAAAGGTAATTGAGGCAACTTGAAATTTTAATAGGGTATTGCTTATAACTAAAAATTAAGATTCTCAAAAAGACAGGTCATTGTGATGGGACTTTCTACCTGCCAGGTCAATCTAAATAAATCTAGGTAAATGGTTTAGCCCCGCTACTCACCAGCCAGGTCTGCAGTTCCGTGTTGGGGTATAATAGGAGAGGTATGTGACAAGTTTTCAAATTGCCTCAAATACCTACCCAAAAACTCGTGCCAGCCCTCGATCTATTATATGTCCTATTGTTATTAAAAAGCCAGGTTTTTGTGTTTAAGTTCAGTTTCAAATTACTTAATGATTAAAAGTCACCTCACATTTAAGGCCATTAAAGACCCCTGAGGGTTCCTTAATTGAACTGCACAGAGCTAAAACACCCACGAATAACAAACTCCGAGATTCTTAACTTAACAAATCTGGGGTGCTACTACTTGTTCATCATGTGGACCGATAACGAAGATAATTAATCATTAATTTATTAATGATTAATTATCTTCTAATAAAATATACTTAAACTATTTTTGGGATAGATTCAGTCCTTGATACTGAAGAACTTTCCCCAAGGAACATATATCGACAAAATATGAAAAAAAATTTTTTGCCTCCCATACAAGTTGATTGATCAGCTGATCAGAGTTTCTGTGGAAAACCTTTTTTTTCATATGACGATATATAATTATATATTCGTTGAGGAAAGTTGTGATCAGTATCATGGACTGACTCTTAACTTTAAAATATATTTAGTATATTTAGTTCGACCCTGTATACATAGGAGTTAATAACGGTTTAAGAGAGCGCCTGATGTTAATAATCTAAATTTTGCTCCCGCTTCTACACACACACAAATTTATTCTAGCCGAAGAGAGACAGCGAGCCATGCGGGGCGTAGGGAATCGCGGCGGGTCAATGAGGCTGGTTTTGGTTTTAAGGTTTTTTTCGTTTTACAAAGAATATTTCGGAGTTATTTAAAAAGTAAGATATATGATGACTGCCTTATGTATAATACAATTATAATCCAATGTTACAAGTGCTAATTTATTGTATTTCTTGAATACTTTCTGTTTTAGTATAATTCTGAGGTGATTTGGGCCTGCAAATCAATCTTCGCAATGTTTTTCTATTGAGAAAATTTTAAGCAATCGTGTTTTCAAAACATATAATGTATTTAGTTAGTCCTGAACTTTGCTGTGTTTTTATTTGAAAGTGAGTATTTCGTTATTATTGATAATATTTAAGATCGTACTATTAGGGTCATACGGGCTCTTAAAGTGTACTTATTATTCTCCTGATTTTGATGTTTTTGTGTAAATCAAGCATTTGCAATCAAAAAGGATTTGGTAACGTGAAGCTGATAAAGAAGACCAGAAATTGGAGAACCCTTATTTTGTTTAAAGTTATACGAGTAGGTACATAGGGGTAATTATCTAACGATCTCACTAAAAAATGTTCACGTGTGCGAAACAGTAGTAAGCCCCTTGATAAGTAAGCGACGACCTTATTAATGAAAAATAATTTTTTACGTTCTCCGAAAGTGTTGAAATTTCACGATTTTTTCGCTGAAATCATTTCCGAGATTGGATTCCTTTTAAATATTTGCCAGCTGGGAATTGAGAGGAGGGTTATAAACTGAGAATATTTTATAAGCTAAGATTGATTTTCCTTTGATATTCTATCGATCGGAAGTTGATTAAAACGCCCTAAACGACGTATTAAGAGCCCGTATGACCCTGATAGTATAAAGAGCGATCTTAAATATTATCAATATTAACGAAATACTTACTTTGAAATAAAAAACAGCAAAGTTTAGGACTAACTCCTACTATGTTTCGAAAACACGATTACTTAAAATTACCTACCTATATACCTAAATGTTATGTAGACTTATTACGTTCTTTAAAACAATAATTGAAAGAAAAATAGAAAAAAAACCAGAAGTAGGAAAACCTAGAATAATATTATTTGATTAAATAAAAGAAAAATTTAATGTAAGAACTTAGCGGAGGAAAGAGACACATGACAAAAGCGCGGCTCTTAAAAACAAGTAAAAAGAAAAAGTTATTACTAACAAACAAAGATTATGACGTACATTCAAACCCCATTTTGTAATTACCAGTTTCTTCTGGCAAAACATATTGTACTGTGATAGATAAGTAATACTGAAACACGGAGTTGGAAACAGTATCAACTTACAGACGTCAAAGTGTTCTGCCGAAGTGTGTCCAATTCGACAGAACACTTTGATAACTTGTAACATTCTTTGCTTTGAAAAGATCGGGGACTTTCGCAAGAGTAACTGGAAGTATTTCTGCGAACACATATTCTTTTTTGTATGGGACTTTATAGAATTTCACATTCAGGCAGGCTACTGGAGGATAGCCAAAGAGAATAAATACATTGCGTCGAATTAATCGAACGTGTAAATATTATCGTATCGTAAGTAGCTCCGGTAGTCTTCGTTAGAGCGTTTCATCTGTGCTGCTTCGGAGCCCGGGGTGCACTTTCCCGCTTTTTCTTATTCAAATATAATATCATGTTAAATCACCCAAGGATAGCGAAGACCACGGGAAATCGTACCGAACCCTTCATGTACGAGTCCCACTCGCACTTGACCGGTTTTTTCTGTATCCTAATGGTTGACTGGTAGAAAATGCTCTTAGCATTAAGAATCCCCTTACCCTAAACTTTCTCATACAAACATAGTCTACCTTTTTTTTTTAAAACGACATGACAGATTTCGGTAAAAAGTTGTAACTTCAAAGTAATTGCATATATCTAGGGTTATAATTGGTTTTCACAGTCAAAATATAAACTTGAAAGAAAATATAAGGGTGTAAAAGTTTTCCATACTGATGGTCAAAAATGATATAATACACTATATTTCTCTTTCAAGTTCATATTTTGTCTGCGAAAACCAATTATAACCCTAGATATATGCAATTTCGTTTAAGTTAAAATTTTTCACTGAAATCTGACATGTCGTTTCAAAATAAAACGTAGAGTACGTTTGTATAGGAAACTCTAAATTAAAACGGAAAATTTGTCTAGGGCATAAGGGGTCTCTTAAGTCCGTAATTTTTGTTAAACGTATGTTTACTTTGGAACAATAAAGAGTAATAAATACATTCTACGCTTCCTCTGAAATCTTCCTCTTCCTAGCTAGATCAGCATAGAAATTATAATACAATGTTGACAAAACCTCGTGCAAAAGCAAGCATTTATTATTCGTAAAGCTCAAAAGTTTAAGCTCCATTCAGTGGAAATAATTACGGACGGCCAAGTCGAGAGTCGTGTCAGAAAGTTGTGAGCTTCAGAATGGATGTAAAAGTTGTTTGTGGAGACATCTTGCGACTTTAAAGTCATTCCGAGTTTTGAATTCATGTAGAAATTTAATATTAAAGAAAAACAAAGTTATTTTAGTAATACATGGTGGTCTTGTACCTATATTCAAGGAAAGTATTTATTTTTTTATTTAAACTTTATGTCAACGCCACTAGTAGCGCTATCTATTGGGGAGTAGCAGCCGGGCGATCGATAATCGATTGATGTACTCAATCCCCTCCACTCTCTCTCCGGAACATTCCACACACGCAAGCACGAAAGCACGTCTCAAATCATATATATAATATATAATACAATCAAATCATATAATATTTTATTTATTTAAATTTACAAATACATTAGTAATGTATTTGTAAATTTAAATAAATAAAATATTTCAAATTGAATAATAAAGGAAGAATCATTGAAGACCTCCTATACTGCACACTTTATTATACAAAATACAATTTGTATAGCACAATGGGCGGGCTTAATGCTAAAAGCATTACCTAACAGACAACCTATGGGTTGTTAGAAAACTTAAAGTACTCTTGAATCGAAATAAAACATAATATAAAACAGGAAACTAGTTAACCGCTCTATATAGTTATTTTATTTAATCTTTATTGCACAATAAAATAAACGTACAAGTGGCGGACCTAATGCCATATAGCATTCACTCCCGGTCTACCATTATTCCAAGCAGAAAATATGTGTGGCTGGCGTAATAAAATTCACAAAAATAAGGAAACTTAATATCCTTACATATGAAATTGCCGTTCAGTATCAAAAAAGTGAAACAAGTTTTTTTTAATGAAATTATTATTTAATCAATCGAAGTATGCGCCGTTGTTATCGATACACTTCCGCCATTTTATAGGCAGATCATTGATACCTTTGGAAAAAAAATCCTGGGAGCGAGAGTCTATGAACTGTTTGAAGGCGGTTTTGACTGCCTCATCAGATTTGAAATTTTTTCCTTGTAAAAAGTTATCCAAATTTTGAAAAAAGTGGTAATCGGTTGGGGCAAGATCTGGAGAGTATGGTAGGTGACGCAGAGGTTCCAGTCGCAGCTCCTCTAACTTGGCGATCGTTTTATGTGCAGTGTGTGGTCTAGCGTTATCCTGAAGGAGCAGTGGGCTAGAGCAATTCATCAGTCTCGGTTGTTTAACGGCGAGTTTTTCCATCATTGTTTGCAATTGTTGGCAATACAAGTCTGCAGTAATCGTCTGGCCTGATCTCAAGAAGCTGTAGTGGATAACACCAGCACTTGTCCACCAAACACTAACCAGAATCTTCTTTTTGGTCAGTTTTCGCTTAGGGCAAGGTTTTTCCGGTTCTCCAGGGTCAAGCCATTGTGATGATCGCTTCCGATTGTCGTACAGGATCTATTTCTCATCACAAGTCACGATACGGTTCAAAATCCCCTCATTAAAAGAAACGCAGCAAGCAACGGGTGTTTGTTGGTTTGCTTCAGTCAATTCGTGCGGTACCCACTTTTCGAGTTTTTTAATTTTTCCGATTTGGCGCAAGTGGATAAGTATCGTTTTGTCACTTACGCCGAAGGCTGCTGCTAATTCAGAAGTGGTTTGAGATGGATCCGCTTCCACTATCGCCTTCAATTCTTCGTTATTCACTTGAGTATCAGGTCGTCCACGAGGCTCATTGTGTAAATCGAAATTTCCAGAACGGAAACGTTGAAACCAAAAACGCACCGTTCGTTTGTTAGCGGTGCCTGGTCCATACACGTCATTAATTCTTCGAGTCGTTTCTGCAGCACTGGTGCCACGGTGGAACTCGTATTCGTAAATACCGCAAATTTTCAATTTGTCCATAGTTGTTGTTAAAGCAATGTTGAAACTCAAACAAATGAAATACGAATTTTAAAACAATATTTTTCTGGCTTTATTTCGAAATAAATTTGAATTTGGAATTCCTAATGAAACGCAAGATATTTGATTTTAAAGTTGCCAGTATTGAAAATCGGCAATTTCATTAATATTATATAAATAAAATATATATAATCCATAACACATATACTTATACACAAATATACTTTTAAACACTCTATATAGTTACACGGAAATAAAAAAAATAACAACAATGAAGTACTTAGTTCTGAATTTAAATTATTATTCACAATAAATCTAATAATTGATGGACATGGTAAATAGCATATGACTGCCTCTGCGGTCTAGTAGTGAAGGCTTGTGATCCGGAGGTTGTGGGTTCAAATCCCACTGGGAAGCAGCCTTGAATCACCTCTATATTTACTGAAAATATTTTTTAACACATTGCTGGACACTCAGCCAGACACAATAGAACGAACAATTGACCTACGTCTATAGACGTAGTGTGTCCAGCAATGTGTTGAATGAGTGAATTTAGTCCATGATACTGAACCACTTTCCCGAAAGAACATACCTATATCGAAATATGAAAAATATTTTTTTTGTTATTACATTCACCCTTAAATAGCTTTAGTATATTTTGTTACACCCTATATCATCATCATCAGGTCTCCACTGCAGGAGCACGACTCTCTCTCTACTGCCAGAGCCATATATTAGCCCATCCTCATCCTCAGACCCTGTATATATCATATACAAACGTTGCAGCAAGCGTCGTAGTAGCTGGTATATTCTAAATTTTTCTCTCAGACCAGCAGCAGTTCTGGGATACTTTAAAAAAGTACTTTAGGTTATTTTTTAGAGTTCCGTACAAAAAATGAAAAAAACGGAACCCATATAGGATCACCGTGCGTTGTCTTTCCGTCCGTCTGTCACAGCTAATTTGCTTCGAATCCACTGGACCGAATCAGGTGAAATTTGGTAGAATGTTGTAATCCTAAAACCCAAATACATATGTGCAAAGTAAATTAATATTTTTTTTAAAATAAGGAGCATTTTCGTGGGACAAATTAGGGCTCTAAAAGAAAAAGGGCTCGTTATGAGGATCTCAAATATATATGTATTTTTGTTATTATTGTAAAATGAATAGTTTTGATTTTATTCATGAAAGAAGACGAAAATTGACCATTCTCCCCCCCTCCCCTGATCTCTCTGAAAAAATTACAAAATATAATAATAATAATAATAAATGTTTATTTATTTTTCTCCACAATTTATCTTAAAACTAAGTTAAGAACTAATACAATGTATAAAAAGGTAAAAAGTCATATGTTAAAAGGTATCGAAAATAAGTAAAAGTGGAGTGCTGGTGCCTGTGCTAGGACCTGTATTACAGGTCACCAGGACTCGTCATTGGCAAATATAGTAAATGCAGACATTACATAAACTTATAACTAAGTGAAAAAAGGCTGTATGTATCTTACAAAACATATATATTATTTATAACTTATATAATTTTATTTAGATAGTTTGTCCATAACTTTAGTCACTTTACGATTATTAATAAACTTTCTGTCTCATCATACGTCAGCTCTTTCAACCACGCATCAATACTTTTCTTGCACTTATATTTATTTAATGGATATATTAAAATTTTATGATTGATTTCCTTATAAAGGTACGGTAAGGTAAATATAGGTAGTTCATTGCTTGTAGATTACAGGAAAACCTTTAAGAATTCAATCAATTGTACGGAACCCTATCCCCACGCCAGTTTAACTCGCACTTGGCCGGTTTATCTTCATAAAACTTTTCAAAACAGTGTTTCCAGCTAAAATAAAGTGACGACCAAGTTGGCGACTGACATCAAAAGTTTCGAATCTCAGGAACATGGTAACTTGTTATGAGACTTACAAACTGTTTGACCTAGCTCAGGTAAAATAAAGTGATGCACATTGACACGCAAAGAAATAGACACTTCATTCTTTGTATAGGGTTTTTTTAAGGCATTCAAGATGCAGTACTAAAGTACTCAAATTAACTAATGAAATAAGAAATGTAGCTTTTAAACTTTCACGGTTGCCAACATTAGTATGAAATAAAACGGGATATTTAGGTACCGTGATTATTATTATTATTGCTTTTTATAGAAAAAGCCGATATATAGATATCGGCCCAGTTGCACGGGCCATTTTCAAGAAAGAACTGAAGATTTTCGGGTAGGTGCAGGCAGCTGTCAATGGCAGATATATCTATCTACCCGCTTTGGTGTGGTTGCTTGTGGCTGGGGTGGTACTACGGTCTTCACTCTTACTATAAATTCGATCGCGACACACTATGCTCACGGTATCAGTCAATGTCTTTAAAACAGTTTGTTTTTGATGTTTTTTGCAAATAACAAGAACCGGATTCTATGAAAATGGTCCACACAACTGGCCGAAATATAGAAAACTCAATAATAATCTCGGTAAATATCCCAATTTATTTCATGTAAATAAGAAATGGTTGAAAAATACTGCGTGAGCGGGACTTGAACTCTTATCGCAGCGTATTCCGTTGCATCCTCAGTAGTATTTCTGTACTTTATTGTACACACATTGAACTCAAAATTGAAAATATGTGATGAAAAAATTCGCCACGAGTGGGATTCGAACCCACGACCCTCACGTTAACGCCGTGAGTACACTACCAATTGTACTATCGTGACTTCGAATCATCCTGACGAATTTTCTCAACACGTAGTACACGCATTTCAAGCATGCGTAAATCTTCATTACTACCACTATTGAGAAGTGTGGTATTCAACTTCATTCATATTCGATGAATTGAAAGCTGATTAAAGTGAAGAAAGCTTGGTTTCAATTATTATTTTTAATAGCATTACAATGCTCGGATATTAATCAAATATTTTTAATTTTGATTAATATCCGAGCATTTGCTATTAAAAATAATAACACATACAACTGTATACACATGTTGTATGTGCATATATGTACAATATCACAACTATATCTGTAATGAGGCAAACATCGCATTTTGAGTCTTGCGGCTCAGACAGAGCCCAGGGCTGCAAGACCCAAAGACCACAAAAAGAAATCAAATAGTGATGGGTTGCTAGCCTTATCGCCTATTAACATGATTCACATTTTCGCCCATTTCCTCGATCTGCTTTCAAAATCTCCGCGGGAGGAGAAGCAGCTGGTACATTCTAAGTTTTTTCTTTTCTCCCAGAAATTTTAGAAAGAAAATATGAAATAAATAGTGGATACGCTTGTCTTGTCTATTTAATTATCTAGTCTTTACTCGTTGTTTACTGCAAGCTGCTGCCTACAAATATTACGTACATTAAACAAGGTGTTTATGTTGGCTCTTAGACTAGAAATGTACTTTGTGCCCGAGCAAACAGACCTGGTCTGTTTACCGTCGGCTTCTTGACTACTTATTAACTAACTTATATCACTTTCCCTGCTCTTTATATTTTTAGCTAGCATTTTTATTTAGGTAGGCTTTTCTTACACATCGGAAAAGCCGATCGAGGGAATGGGAGAGAATCTGAATCATGTGAATAGCAGGTGCAGTGCATTTTGTTGCCGCTTCTTCTGAACTAGCGTCTATTATAAGATATTATAAATATCCTATTATAATAAAGATATTTTGGATTGAATTAAAATAATTATATTTTTAACAAAAAAAAAACAACCGGCTTATATTTTTTATTGGAGTTTCTTCCATATCTCCAAAGTTCTTTATTATATCTTCACCAAATTAAAATGGGACCAATTTGGTAGTAAAGGCTTTCAAATAAAAAAAGAATAATCAAAATCGGTTCACAATTGGCGAAGATATCGCGTAACAAACATACATAAAAAAATAAATTTAAAAAAACAGTCGAATTGATAACCTCCTCCTTTTTTGAAGTCGGTTAAAAGAAGGTGATGTGGCTAGACTGTAACTCATCACTATTTTGATTTCCGTTTTCCACCTTCACGCCAACGTGGTCATTAGGTTTTGATTTTTAGAGCAAGGTTAGTCCATGCGGCTGATCTACTTTCTATAAAAAAAAATTTTATAATCTATAAAAAAAATCTCGATATATCCAAACACCAGCACGGAGTCTATTGAGAGACTTCCAGGCTGCCCAGGGGAGATCTCTACCCAGTGGGGGTTTTTCTGCAGTTGGGAGGTTTGACTTGAAAGGTGGATATTTGTATATCTACTGCTTAAGTCTTGCATTTAGAGTATAACAAGAAAACACTAAGGTCAAGAGAATTGAATAATAGGTATTTGTAAAATAAAATGCAACTATTGCTGTCGCGAGTAGGTGAGCGTTTCGTCCCATTAATTTTTAGAAACGATCGAATCGAAGGGCGAAAAGCTACTTTCAAAAAGTTCAAAATATGTGTTGTGCGATTCATCTCAATATTTTTTTTATTATATTTTCTTAATTCATTTTGAACAGATAGCAACAAGCTTAATCAAAAAATATATATAAGACAATATTGATGGACATTAAACTAGGGAGGCGCCGCTGTAGCAAGTGTAAAAAGTTTGGAAAATCCAAAAGTGCACGCCTCATAGCGGTCACTCAATTTTCACAAAAAAAAAACAGAACTTGAATATTGCATATTTATCGGTGTATTATGAACAAAATAAAAAAAATACTTTTAAATCTTCGCGCCATTGCCCACACAGAAAAGAAAGGTACTGCGCATGTATTGTCAATGTCAAGAAGAAAAGAAAAATGAAAAGATTACCATTGTATCCAGAAATATTAGTTTTTTATAAATTATAATTAAACGACAGTACTAAGAACGCTAATATTAACTAGGAATCAGCACAGTGTAATACTTTATATATTAAAAACAAAAGTATTCCGGTAAGATGAATTTTTCGACCAATTTCTCTGCCACATACATGGTCACATAAACACAGACTCACGGACGTCCAAGAATGATTAGTTTTAATGTTATTATTTATTATATTAAACAAATTAATTGTTTATAAAATGTACCTTATGTGCTAGACAGATTATTTAACTTCATATTAGTGCACTCATATTATCCTGTAAGTGTTATATTAAAAAAAAAAAAACGGCCAAGTGCGAGTCGGACTCGCGCACCGAGGGTCCCGTACAAACCTGCAAGGTTTAGTATTTGGTATGAATTTCAATTTAATACCTCTACGCGTTTATGAGGAAATGGGTAGTAAGTTTAAAATTATTAAAAAAAAATATATTATGTGATGTAACTAAAAATTTATGGTTTTCGTAATTTTTCCTTTATCTATGCTATAAGACGTTGCTTCGTACCAAATTTCAAGATTCTGAGTTCACGGGAAGCACCCTGTAGGTTTTGATTCCCTTGCAAGTGTCGAAAATTTGCGGCATAAACGGCTGTATCTTTTGATTGCGTTGGCTTAGAAGTTTGATTTTTTCACAGCTTCAAGGGACAGTAGACCTGAGTAATTGATATAAATTTCAGCTTCATACCTCTACGCGTTCCTGAGAAAAAGGGTCTTGACAGACGGACGGACGGACGGACAGACGGACAACAAAGTGATCCTATAAGGGTTCCGTTTTTTCCTTTTGAGGTACGGAACCCTAAAAACGTCATTTAAGTTTCGAAAGACTGGGTTTTTTGACATGTCGAGAGTAGAGCACTACCTCAACGCTCCGCTTATCGTGGCCGCGTAGGCGTGCGATTAACAAAAAGCAATGGAAAACCCTGAGACACACCCAGTAAACCTAATATATTAATAATCTATTATTAGTTAGACTTTTTTTGCTGACATTACTTTCTAATAAATCAATGGGACGAATCGCACTCAGAATTCTAAATACTTTTTGTGTGTGTTTCGTCCCATTGCGATTGGGACGAAACGCTCACCTACTCGCTGTCGCGTTGTGCCCAAACAACTACCGAGCGAGAGCACAGAACAAATAATACTAACGTCTAGAAGTCTCACTCAGCAAAGAAATTCAAAGAAATATCTACTCAATGTGGCTAGCGATATGGTTTAATTTAGCTCACGTCAGAACTCAGCACCTTTTCGTATAGATACCTAGACATCCATTGCAAGCCAATTTGATTCTTACTAATTTGGACAAACGATTCGTATAACTGAATTTATCATCCGGAGGGGCCGCCTGCGCGCATAGTAATAATGTAGGTACATTTTCGATACCTAAACGGGAACTGAGAGGCCTGGCGAGAGCGAGAGACAACTACAGCTCAGACCAAAAATACCTATAAAAAGTAAGCAAAATCAACGTTTAGCTGTCCTCTGTTTTCTCCTCCAAAATTTGAGAGGTATAATTTGTTTAATAATAATAATAATAATAATAATAAGATGATATCAAAATTCAAAAATTAAATGACCAGCTCCAAACAGTACTACTCCAATTCTCCGGAATGGACCCTACACTGAGACCTAAACTCCCAAAGTTACACTATAGTAAAAAGCTCACCAACTTGATATCACTTTTTAATAATACTATACTTAACCGATGTTTAACTGATAACGCATTATTATCAGACATACACACATTGATCTACTGCAGTGCTTACGTGATAACACAAGAATTAGGATATAAAATCCACTCTGAAACACCTGTGCAACAACAAAAGTCAAAAGGCAAGCCGGCATGGCAAACAAGACTTGAAAATGACATAGTTAAATTACGTGCGGAGATTGGGAGACTTACACAATATATTAGAGGCAATAGGTCAAGAAATGTAGTATTAAATGTAGAAGCCATTTATAAAAGATATCAGGTACATACGAGGCACGAAAGAAACAACAACACACCGGAACAATTTCTGGATACACTGAAACAAAAGCTTACACTTAAGTCTAAAAGAGTAGCTATAAAAAATCATTGAGAAGGAAACAAGACAACAAACTTTTCTGTACAAATCAAAAATTATTTTATAGACAACTAAGAAAAGACACACAGACGCAACAAACAGTTAATAACAATCTACCATCTAAGGAAAAATTGGAAGAGTTTTGGTCAGAAATATGGGAGAGTTCCGAATGTCATAATGAGGAAGCAGAATGGATCAGCGAAGAGGAAAGCAGATGGGAAGGAATAGATCAAATGGAGTTCACAGAAATTGAAGAAGGAGATGTAACCAATGCTACTGCTAAGCTTCATAATTGGAAATCTCCCGGAATCGATCGTCTGCATAATTTCTGGTATAAACATTTTCATAGTTTGCATAAGTCCATAGCTAAAAGTTTAACAGAGATAGTACTAGGAAAACAGCCAATCCCGGATTTCATGTCTAAAGGAATTACTTATATGATCCCTAAAGGTAAAAATTTTGCAGACCCCTCACAATATCGACCAATTACATGTTTACCAACTATTTACAAAATAATGACATCAATAATCACTTCAAAAATTAATAAACATATCGAAAAAAACATTATCATGGCAGAGGAACAAAAGGGTTGCAGGCGAAATCACATGGGATGCAAGGAACAGCTAATAATTGACTCCACTATCCATCGACAAGCAAACTCAAACAAAAGGAACCTTAATTGTACATTTATAGATTATAAAAAAGCTTACGACAGCATGCCACATACATGGCTACTTAGAGTTCTCCAAATATACAAAATCAATCCATCTATTATTTCATTTCTAAAAACAGTAATGCCTTTATGGAAAACTAATTTACATCTAAAAAGTGACAATGCAACTGTTGTCAGTAGAGAGATTACAATAAAAAGAGGTATTTACCAGGGTGATTCCTTGAGCCCCATGTGGTTCTGTCTGGCCTTGAATCCATTGTCATTTTTACTTAATAAACAAAACAAAGGTTACCGTTTCAAATCCAATAACTCACAGACTGCAATATCTCATCTTATTTATATGGACGATATTAAATTGTACACTAGCAACAAGGCAGACATGAAACAACTTATTGACATTACCGCCAAGTTCAGTACAGATATCAAAATGAAATTCGGGATAGAGAAATGCAAAACATTAAATATTAAAAAAGGAAAAGCTTTAACTGGAGATTATACGGTCGATAATGAAGTTATAAAGGCAATGGAACCGGATGAACTGTATAAGTATTTAGGTTACCAACAGTCAACTCAATTAGATCATACATCGATCAAATCCTTACTGACCACGGAATACAAAAATAGAGTAACTATTCTTTGCAAAAGCCAACTAATAGGAAAATCTTTAATCAAAGCGATTAATACATATGCCATCCCTATATTGACATACTCGTTTGGAATAATTAAATGGAGTAAAACAGATATTAATAATTTAGAAATTAAAACTCGCACAATTCTTACCAAATATAATCATCTACACCCAAAATCTGCAATAGAAAGAATGACCATTAAGCGCGCCAGAGGAGGTAGGGGTTTGATCGATATCCAGGTTCTATGGCAAAAACAAATAAGCTCTCTCCAATTTTTCTTTAGACATAAAGCTGAAACAAGTAATCTTCACCAAATGATAGTGGAATATGATAACAGACATACACCTTTAAACCTATCAAATGCTGAAATAGATAACTTAAATAGTGACAAATTTGAACCTGAGAAACAAAAAATAGACCGATGGAAATCAAAAGTTCTTCATGGTAGACATCCACATGATCTTGAACAAGCTATTATTGATCTTGAAGCCTCAAACAAATGGCTTACTCATAGTAATATCTTTCCCGAAACTGAAGGCTTTATAATAGCTATACAAGATCAAGTAATTAATACCCGAAATTACCGCAAACACATTATAAAGGACCCCTCAGTTATAGATGATAGATGCCGTAAATGCCGTACACATCCTGAAACTATTCAACATATCACAGGTGCCTGTTCAAATCTCACCCAAACCGATTACACCCACAGGCACAACCAAATCGCAAACATTGTTCACCAAAAACTCGCCATCAAACACAAACTAATTCCTAACAAACTAATACCGTACTATAATTATAAACCAGATCCAGTAATAGAAACGAACGAATACAAATTATATTTTGACCGCGCTATACTTACAGATAAAACTATACATTATAATAGACCGGATGTAGTATTTCAAGATAAAGTAAAGAAAATAGCATATATAATAGACATAGCAGTTCCCAACACCCACAACTTATCCAAAACCATCACAGAAAAAATTTATAAATATACAGATCTAAAAGAAGAAATAGGAAGGATATGGCGAGTAGACAAAGTATATATAGTACCTATAGTTCTGTCTTCAACAGGAGTTATTCCAAATCATTTACATAACAGCTTAAAACTTTTAGACTTACCAGCACACACATATATTAATATGCAAAAAGCTGCAATTTTAAACACATGCAGAACGGTAAGGAAATTCATGCAGGGTGATGAGACCCCAAATACTACAGAGACCCTCAACTAGTAACAGTTACATCACTTGGCATATGCCCGTGATTGTAGCTTACGATTACCAGCTACCATGCTGAGAAGAGGAAACTTAAAAAATAATAATAATAATAAATTTATTTTTCTCACCACAATATTCTTATGAGCTATATACAATTTACAGTGTACAGATATTTAAATGATAATATTGTGAGAGACTGGTGCCTAAACTAGACTGAACGTCTGTGTTTCAGGACGCCAGGTCTCCTCTCTTAGGGTTTTTTGAATACAGCTTGATTGTGTACAATAAATTATGTTTAAACAGTTGCATTCGATTATTGGTATTAAACAATTAAGTCAGTGAGTCTAGCTATTGACCGTAAGACATAGTTAAATATATAGGTACTATCTGTGTGTACTATGCTGTAGTGTATATGTTGTGTACATGAATACCTGCAAAGGCCCAATTACTAAACAAAATATTTGATTATAGATATTTTATTTAGTTCTGCGCATTAGGTACTATACATATATTGTAAAATCTCTATATAGTGTAAATGTAACTTACTTTAACATTTTTTATTTATTTATTTATCTACTGCCAGTAGCTTTTCCGTCTCGTCGTAATTAAGTCCCCGGAGCCGTTCACCCACCACTCTCTTACAGGAATATGTTTTTAAAGGATAAATGGACAGCTGTTTATTTAACTTATTATATAAAAATCCGCCAAGATAACAATAAAAACGTCTTGAGAACTCCTTTTTATACTTGTTATACTTGTTTTTAAAGGGGTTTACTGGATTGAAAAGTCTTTTTTCTTGTGATAACCCCATATTGTATTCGGTTGACCTATGTTGTTTGAGCATTAGACTAAGTATAAACAGCTGACGTACAGTCAAGACTTTAATCCTCCTATAGAGCTCTACAGTTGGGTGGTCATATGGTAAAAAGTATGATACTTTAAGAATAGCTCGTTAAGTTCTCTCAATCTCAAGAAGCGTGGTTTTTGGGGCTCCTCCCCAGGAGCCAATACAGTACATTAACAAAGATTGCGCCAATGCAAAGTATACCGATCTTCTTACTTTCTCATCAGCTACATGTCTTAATATTTTAAAAACGTAAATTAATTTGCGAAGTTTGTTATTTAGGGTAGATAGGTGAGGCTTAAAACTTAATGTGTTGTCAATTTCGACTCCCAAGTATTTTATGACCTTCGCTCGCTGTAAAGAAGAACACGAACAAGAGCCAGATTTTGTACAATTATGCGTAGTTATAGAAAACTGTTTAGTCAAAGGTGGTTCTTTCGTTTTTTGGATTGTGAATGTTATATATTTAGTTTTTTCAGAATTTAAAGTTAGTAGATTATTTTGTAACCATCTAGAGACTAGGTTATACCCAGACTGAGCGTGTTTGAATACATTTTGCCAAGTATTTGCACCAAAAAGAAGCACCGTGTCATCGGCAAAACTAATAATTTTGCCTTTTGGTAGATCAAGCAAACCCAGGTCGTTGATATAAATCAGGAATAGAGTGGGCCCCAGTACGCTGCCTTGCGATACGCCGTGCGTAACAGTGCTCTCATCACTTAAACAGTCATCAACCCTTACTTGCTGCGTTCTATCACTTAAGTAATCCTCGAAGAGTTTTAGTTGAAGGCCTCGTATTCCCAGACGCTCCATTTTCCTAATCAGAATGGGTACAGAGACAGTATCAAAAGCCTTGGCGAGATCTAAAAATATGGCGAGTACCTTCTGGTTAGCTTCTAAGTTTGTAACAATATAGTTTGTGAGATCATGGACTGCATCCGCTGTAGATTTACCAGATCGAAAACCGTATTTTTTACTTATAAAAAAATTAAGACAAGCTTAAATTTAGGCTGTGCTCTTATGTTTTCTTTTTATAATATAATCTCGTCAAATTGTCTGCTTTATGTTTAAACAGGGTGGACAATCTAACCAATTTTTTAGGTTTATGCGGGTTCGTATCTTTTTTAATAATTAAATTATGAAAAACATAAGGACCTGTCAATATATCGATACATTTTTTTTTGGAAAAAAGCATTGCTCTACTGGCTCTATCTGGCGAGGAAGCAGGGGACTACGCTTGTAAAGAAATACGGCCCATCGATTTCCTCTTAAAGTTTAGTAAATACAGCATTTGTGGAAATCGGCTAAACAAAGCGAGAATCTTTGAGACAAAGGACAAAAATTCAGAAGTCTTCCGGTATTTCCTCATTTCAGTGTTATACGAGTACGTTCATGTTCAATTTCTATAACACTATATACGGAATGTTTCGCTTATCGGTAGGGTAACCAAATTATTTCGTTATTTAAAACCAAATATTGTACATATAACACACAGTAATTGCACAGTTTTTAACACAATGGTACAAAAGGTGGACTTATCCTAGAAGGGATCTCTTCCAGTCGACCAGTTGGATAGAGGACAGTTATAAAGGCAGAAGTATTGTACGTAAGGACAGATTACAATAAGAAAAAAAAACTAAGGCTTATACACAAGAATATGATACATATTTTACAATTAACACATTGTTGGACAGTAGGACGCTCACAGACGTAATCAATTGTTATTTCTATTTTGTCTTGTTCAGTGTCCAACAATGAGTTAAATAATGAATAAATAAATATACAGATACGGATACACTATCACGTCTTTATCCCTAACGGGGTAGACAGAGCCAAGGGCGGTAAAGCCCAGGCCACTTTTAGCGTAATGGTGGGCATGAAGGTGGAAAAGGGAAATCATAATAATGATGCGTTGCTAGCCGCGTCGCCTATTCATATGATTTAGATTCTCGCCCATTCCCTCGATCGGCTTTTACGATCTGCACGGGAAGAGAAGCAGCTGGTACAAGTAAAATAAAGGTAGAAGTAAAATAAGTAAAGATATAGGGACAAAACACACTGATTAAGCTAGCCCCAAAGAAAGTTTAAACTTGTGTTATGGGATACTAACTAAACGATACTATATTTTATGATAAATACATATATAGATAAACTAAACACCCAAGACCCAGGACAATTTGAAAAAGGCCAATTTCCAACTTGCCCTGGCTGGGGATCGAACTCAGAACCTCCGGATTAGCGGTCTAGGTGTTAACCATTACGCCACGAAGGTCGTCAATTCGTCGTCAATAAGATTACAAACCGGTAGGTACCTACCTACTAGGTAGCCGGATAAAGCTTTGCTGTGTTAGTGTCACGCTAGATTGACCCGGTTAACCTTACCCGAGCATACGTGATATATAGTCGATATACACTGTTTATATATCTTCCTTTCAATTCAGTTTAACATAAATGGATATGTGAGCTTCTGGCACAGCTTTAATTCTTCATACATTAAGCAAAAT
Organism: Acrobasis repandana; assembly: GCA_963576875.1. Lineage (NCBI taxonomy): Eukaryota > Metazoa > Arthropoda > Insecta > Lepidoptera > Pyralidae > Acrobasis > Acrobasis repandana. The sequence goes on from OY756238.1 coordinate 12,580,541, forward strand.
TAACCAATTTTCAAGATCCTTTTATATAAATAATAATATTAACAAATCTTTTCGTTAAATAAACATACAAACTATTTAAATATTTATGTATATACAGATACAGATTATACGGATACATTATCACGTCTTTATCCCTGACTGGGCAAACAGAGCATTCTCAATTTTGCAGACAGAGCCAGAGACGCAAGATCCTCTTCTTCTTCTTCAGCCCATTGTCATCCAATGCTGAGTGTAGGCCTCTAACAATGCACGTCATTTCGTACGATCTTTAGCTTTCCTCATCCAAGTCTTTCTTCCAATTCTTGATATCGTTCTTCTGTAAGCAGCGTTCTCACATTATACGTAGCCAGGTAAAGTTGTTGTTGGCGGCCGTGTCTGTTCTCCCAGGGATTCTTCGCAACTTCTGTCCTGCCGGTTCTCCGACCGCTGCCGTATTTGGGCCTAGCAGGACCACTGGGAACTTAGGTCCATTTCTTCCTTTGTCTGTGCATGTAGGTTATTGGCCATGAAACGCGCCGCTGGCCATTGCGAGTTGGCGAGTCTACTCTGTTTAGAGGTAATTTCGTCCCTCTGGGCTTGTAGTAGCCCTCCGCTCTGCTGAACGGGGGTCAGTGCAGCCGCCTGATACTCGGCGTTGACGCTCGATTAGCGCCACCCGGGGGGCACGTGTAGGGTATCGTGGGAATGGATCAAAGGACACAGCAACTCACTGGGTAAAGATGCAGCTGACGAGCTTGCGCGTCGAGGATCGAGTATGACACCATTGGGACCTCTTCCTATGGCTCCGATCCCCTTCACGCAGGTTCGCACCTGGATCAGAAATCGCATTAGCGAAGAACAAAATCAATCATGGCAATCCCTCCGGACATGTCGGCAGGCTAGAGAGGCACTACCCCAATGGGATAATCGCCTATCCCGACGCCTGTTAGCACTACCCCGGAGGAATCTACGCCGTATAGTTGACATCATTACTAGTCATTGTGCACTGAACAAACACCTTTACACCCTAGGCATTACAGACAGCCCTCTGTGCAGAGTTTACATGGAGGCTGATGAAACTGCGAGCCATCTCCTCATCGAGTGCGGTGGCGTCACACACATAAGAAGAGGGTTCCTGGAACATCAAGGACATCAACATTTAAAGTCCACTAAAATCAATTTGCAAAATAATTTAAAGAAAACCCTAACCGATCCCCTTGACATCCCGCCAAAAACTCCTTATTGAGCGTTGTGGTGGGCGAGAAGATGGATTGATACAGATACCTTAATTTATGAGTGCATAGAATTTCTAGACTTTAAATTCAAAGAAGGATTGTTAAATTATGGTAACTTTGAGAACAAACTTATCAAGTGTGTGACTGGGTTTTGAACTGACTATACTAGTGTATTAATGTTTAAAAAGTTTATTATCTGCAAACCCAAGCCCGTTCATCCCTTTCGAGTTTAAGCGAATATAACTGATCCCATGGGATGATAAAGCCCAACCGCAATTTTACTTGTGAATATTTTTGGACGGTTAACTGTGCCTAATGCAATGCGAGTTAAATGTTTGAACATAGTTTTAAATGGTATGAAATAGAGAGCGTTTAAAATGTATTTAAATTTTATCACACACTCATCTGTTTACTGTTTGTTTTGGGGTAAACAGAGCCTGGCCATCAGATCTAAGGGGCTCATTTATTTATTATATATATTTTTTTTATTTATTGATAAAATAACAGCGATACAGTTTCTATAGTTACAAAATATACAATAATTTATAGGGCTAAAAATGTAAGTAATACGTTATTGTACACCAAAGGAAAAAAAATTACACACAGAAGAATACATTAAAATTTACAGTGGTCTTATCGCTAAAAGCGACAAAACTAAATAAAAGGTTTTAGGTACAATTATTTTTATCAATGTAAATGCACTTAAGGCCCCGCCAGTTCAGAACCAAGAAAACTGTAAGTGTTTTTAAAAAATCACTGTAATGAAACTACTACAGTCTATTCCTCAAAAAATTTACATAAAAATCTTAAGGGTTTTCTACAGACATCCACAATAGCGAAAACATGATTGAGCATTTTTGGCTCGATAGAAAAAAATCACAAACACCTCTAAATTTGCCTAAATTTGCCTTTATAATACATATAACTATTTTATACAATCACCTTTTTATATAAAAATTATACCAAAAAATGTATTATCTAAATATCTATCCGTTTGGGCTACAGAAAAAATTATAAATATAATACAAAAAATAATAATTAATAAAACACTGCGAAATATCTGCTTTCTTCGCGCTTGACGAATATTTCACTGTGTTTCATTTGTTATTTTTTTTGTATTATATTTATAATTTTTTCTGTAGCCAAAACTGATAGATATTTAGATAATCATTTTTTAATACATGTTTTGGTATAATTTTTATATAAAAAGGTGATTGTATAAAATAGTTATATGTATTATAAAGGCAAATTTAGGCAAATTTAGAGGTGTTTGTGATTTTTTTCTATCGAGCCAAAAATGCTCAATCATGTTTTCGCTATTGTGGATGTCTGTAGAAAACCCTTAAGATTTTTATGTAAATTTTTTGAGGAATAAACTGTATTAGTTTAATAACAGTGATTTTTCAAAAACACGCACAGTATTGCAAATTGTGAACTCACGTCGCCTTAATGTTGATTGCGGTAACAAAACAAGATTACAGAAGTACGAACATAAGGACAGAATTCAATAAGAGAAAGAAAATATAGCTAATAAAGGTTATTTTATTTTATGTTCTTTTTAGGGTTCCGTACCCAAAGTTGCAAACGGGACCCTATTACTGTGAATTCGTCTGTCTGCCCGTCTGTCTGTCCGTCTGTCACAGGGCTCTATCTCTTGAACCGTAATAGCTAGACACTTGAAATTTTCACCGATTATGTATTACTGTAGCCGCCATAACAACAAATACTAAAAATAAAATAAAGTTAAAAATTAAAGGGGGTCGTCATACAAGAAACGTGTTTCTTCAGCGTTTTAAAACATTGTACGGCGGTACGGAACCCTTCATGTACGAGTCCGACTCGCACTTGCCCGTTTATTTTTTCTTATTGTATTCGAGTTATCCGGTATGATCCCCAAAATCTGATACTTTATCCTTATGTACATACGTACTTCTAATTAATGAATTGTATATATAATATATTGTATATGTAGTTTTCTTCCTATTAATGTATTATATTTATAAAAGTCCTCTGTCTAACTCAGTCTTTCCCAACGTGGGCGATAACGCCCCCTTGTGGGCGCTGCAGGCCTAAATGGGGGCGGTAAGAGACCCAGAAAAAAAAGGGGCGTTGTGTAGGGCTTTGGGGTCGATTTATAATTTCATCTACCTAGCTAGGAAGACTCTTAGACACCGACTGAGCTCTCGACTACATCTTGTGAATATCAACTAATATTAATTAAGATATAGTTCAAACTCGGTTCGATATAATAGACCGCGGGCAATCATGTTTTAACAAGTTTTTGTTAAATAATCCGATTTGTACATGCCTGTATCAATCGGCTGGTTCTATAATACTTGTTCTTGCTGGTCGAGTACGATTGGGCGTCGAATGAGATAAACGAGTTTATGCACGTTTGTCTAATTCCTGTTGGTGCGTGCTGCTTATGCAATCCTATATAAACGACGTAAATTTATTTTATTTTCATTTGCAGTTTCGCGCATAATAGATAAGCAGTACTTGATTTCAACACTTACGTATTTCTCAAAACAAAACAATGTCGGAAGTAAAAAAGAAGAGACGGCAATACTCTGCGGAATATATTAAATTCGGATTTATTGAAAATCCCACAAACTGTCCGAATACTATAAAGTTGCGTTTCAATAATCAGTTATAAGTACTTAGCGGTTTTTAAGTATGTTTAAAAAGGGGGGCGTTAAAAAAAAATTTATTCTTAAAGTGGGCAATAGACAAAAAAAGGTTGGGAACCCCTGGACTCTAACTGGTTGACTGAAAAAAGAGATCCCTTCTGAGATAAGTCCACCTTTTGTATCATTGTGTTTGAAACTGTGTAATTGCTGTGTGTTATAATAATGTAAGTACAATAAAGATTTTTAAATAAATAAATAGGTTATATATAATAGGTTATATATAATAGGTTATATATAATAGGTTATATATAATAGGTTATATATAATAGGTTATATATATATATATATATATATATAATAATACCTCAAAAATCATAAATCTGTTGCGTCTGCACTGATGGCGTACACGCCTCATTTCTATCTATACATATTGTAATTCAAGCACGCCTTAGCGTTTAGAATTTACCAAAATTCTTCTATTACTAAATGTCAATTTATATAATACTAGCGGCCCGCCCCGACTTCGCAGGGGTATGTATTATACATATAAACATTCCTCATGAATCACTCTACATCAAAATCCGTTGCGTACTTTTAAAGATCTAGGCACAGATAGGGACAGACAGACAGCGGGAAGCGACTTTGTTTTATATGTACTATGTAGTGATTTTATCCCTCAAGCAAACTTGGTCACCCTACCTCACCTGTGTTTGGAAGCAATGACCTATTTCATGTTATTTGATTTGCTCGCGCCACCCCTGCCCCAGGGCTGCGACAAATGACTTCCTATGTAATACAATATCAACATTGATTCTTAACCTCTTGTCATGTTACCGCTTAACTCGATACTATCTGAGAAAATTTACTAATAGATACTACAACGTTCGTTCACTCGCGTCCGTCATAATCATCATCCTTATGTATCCTCAGCGGTAACGTTTCAGAGCCCGGGGTCCGCTACCTTACCTAGGTGATTTGACGAGGCTACTGGTTTTTACACAGAGCCGTCTGACCTCCGCAACCCAAAGAGTAGACCAGAACCAATCCACGCTAGATGGCGTTTGGGACCCACAGCTTTACGTGTCTTCCGAAGCACGGAATCATCTTTCTTTTCCTCCATGCTCCAGTGATCAGACCACAGAGGCAGTTCCAGACGTGTCCGAGAAAAAAACTTAGGGCTAAATTGGATCGCCACATTTTACTCCGTACCGTTATTGTATGGCAGCTGTTATCGAGCATGGTAAGATTAAAAGCGACTTATCTGATTTAATATCTCCATGTCTATATAGATTTGGACGCCAGACAGAACGCCGTGTGGTTTTCGGCGAAGTAGAATAGGGTGCTACTCCATTACTTCCCTAACACACAAACTGAACAAAGCTTATAAACATCAATGAGACCTCTCTAACCCGTCTGGCCAGCGTAGAAAGTGTAAGCCAAATCCTCTGACTGCTCCAGCTAGTATATGACTCCGGTAATGGAGACTAAAAAAGACCAGATTTTGATACAGATTTGCGATGGTACGGTCACCAAATGCGCTGGGATGATGTCTGTCCATGATGAAGAAAGTAATGGACATAGCCGAAGGACGGAGACGCTTCCTCATGAATTAATCCAGTAGACGATGGGAGTAACCCCTGACATGTTCTTACTTCCTTACTTTCTTCGACGCTACAACCCTTTGTGGGTCTTGGCCTCCACAACGATTTGTCGTCATATCAGTTTGTCTCTGGCCTGTCTTCTCCATGCTGTGTACTTTCCCATTTTCCTTAGGTCAGCTTCGTCTCCATCTTTCCAGCGCTTCCTGGGTCTACCTCGAAGTATTTTTTGTTGAGGCGTTTGGTTAGTTATTATTTTTACTGCCCTGCAGTCTTCCTTCCTTTCGAGGTGTCCTGCCCTTCTTAACCAGTACCGCACAATCGTTTCTTGATGTATCAAATCATCAAGTTCGTGATTCATTCGCTTGCGTTAGGATAGATCACCCTCTTGTATGGGACCAAAGATTTGATGAAGGACCTATCTTTCTTTCATGATTCACAATAAAGAAAACTGGCGCGAGAAGAGCCGACCCCAAATGAGAGCCGACCCCAATGAGACTATGGCTAGGACTGATGGTGTTGATTTATACAGATTTGACCCTGGGGAACGTGATACCATTTTTTTTTGACATATCACACTGATTGAACCAGCCCCACGGTAAGTTTTAAACTTGTGTTATGGGATACTAACTCAATGATACTATATTTTATAATAAATACATAAAATATATAGGTAAATACCCAAGACCCAGGACTTGCCCTGGCTGAGGATCGAACCCAGAACAGAACGTCCGGGTTGGTGGACTAACGTGTAAAGCATTGCGCCACGGAGATCATCGTTTCAATGAGCGATTCAGCTAGCAACTCATTTTAACTTCTACACACCCACTATCATTCCAAGCGTGGCCTTTATTTATTCTCTAGTCATAGGCTCTAACTCTCCCGTACGTATGTAACATCAGAAAGCAGTATATATAAAATAGTTATATGATAGAAGAATGTATTCCCTGTGCGTTACGCTTTGAAATTATTACGGATCGGCTATTCTCATGTTTGCGAGCGAAATATCAATCGTGCGACAACCCTGAATCATAATCATGTTTGAAACAGTTCGTGTACTTTATAACCCGATTTCATATCTACTTAGAAAATCACCAAACCTGAAATCCCGGGCGTCGAAGCAGCATAGCTGAGGATGCAACCGGAATCGCGATAAGATGAAGATGGAATATAGATGCAACTTGTTTAGAAAGTTTTTTTTTCTAGCCTTATGCCCTTCTGCTGGGCAAAAGCTTCCTCCTTCTTTCTCCTGTCATCTTTGTCCGCTGCAAGCTCTTCCCATCCAGCCAAAAACTTATCCAGATAATCTCGCCTTCTGGTTCTGGGTTAGAAACTAGCCTTCTTGTAATTTAAGACTTGCTCTTGTCGGTGGAGTTAAGTGCATATACCTCCATTCCTCTCTTCTCTCTGCCATTTTTTTAATGTCAGCACATTCATTACTCTTAACTTTTCTTTAAATTGTTGGAAACACTTATTATTTTTCCTTCTACTTATCAAGTCTTATAAAATGTCTATCTTCTATTTTTAATAGTTTTTAAAATATATTCTCTTTCCTACTCTTTCCAGTACCTCCTCGTTGCTGACTCTATCCATCCAACTTTTTTTCTCCATTCTCCTCCATCACCACATTTCGAATGCTTCTATTCTTTCTCTGTCCTTCTTCCTCATTGTCCACGTTTTATATATTTAAAATAGAAATCAGAAACTAGTCATACAAGTTTATTTTGCACTTCCTATATTAAGGTCTTAATCTTCATCAATAGAACACAAAACCGTAAGAAACAAGACGTATTTTTTGTAAAAAAAATTCTCCCTAATTACTAATAAATGGCTAACCTACTGACTTTACTATAAGAACGGCCGTTGCCCTCCCCGCTCACTGGCCGCCCCCACCACAAGCCTGCTAGCGGGTGGTAGCATTCAAATAGAGATTTTTGGCATGCATTTGCCGGCTGATATCTTTGGTTTTTATTATGAAACAAGATATCTACGTAAATGTATAATAGAATATGTAATTCCTTGAATATAGCTACGAGGTTCAAAATCAATACAATACAATACAAATTTACTTTATTCGGATTAGATTCCGACCCGGGTTGTCAACAGAGTCTGCGATTTTAAGTGTTAAGCATACTGTCAGGTACTATACCAGTCGTAAGACTGCAGTATACTCTGGCTTTCTAGATTTTTCAACTGCGTTTGACCTGGTTTGTTATGATATCTTATGGGGGCAACTTCAAAATGCTCAAGTTCCACCAGAACTTATTAATACTTTTAAGTGTTGGTACAAAAACCAGGTCAACAATGTTAAATGGGCAGACGGTATGTCAACGTCGTACAGGTTGGAATGCGGCGTTAGCCAGGGCGGACTGCCTTCACCGTTGCTCTTCAACCTTTACATAAATGAACTGATAGTCACGCTCAGTAATACCGGTATTGGTTGTCATGTAGACGAAGTCTGTGTAAACAACATAAATTATGCAGATGACGTCGTAATGCTGAGCGCGTCTCCTTGTGGTTTGAACAAGCTATTAAAAATATGTGAAACATATGCTAAATCCCATGGTCTAGTATATAATGTGAAGAAATGTGAAATCATGGTCTTTGAGGCCAGAGGCAGAGATACATTAAATATACCGGCTGTAGAGATTAATGGTATTAAGCTTCGACGGGTTTACCAGGTAAAATACCTGGGCCACATCCGACCTCTGATCTCAAAGATGATGATGATATTGAAAGGGAACGGAGGGCGCTGTCGGTTAGGGCAAACATGATAGCCCGGAGATTTGCACGGTGCTCGAATGAAGTGAAAATTTCACTTTTTCGGGCATATTGCACATCTTTATACATGTAGCCTATGGGCTACTTTCACCCGAAAATCGTATAGCGCCCTCCGCGTCCAATATAATAACGCATTTAGGGTGCTGATGGGGTTACCTAAGTACTGCAGTGCTTCGGGAATGTTTGCAGAAGCGCGAGTAGATTGCTTTTACGCTACTATGCGTAAGAGGTGCGCTTCCCTGGTACGCAGAGTGCGGGCCAGCCCCAACAGCATTCTAAAAATGGTGGCCAGCAGACTGGACTGCGCATACATTTATCGCTGCTGTGCAGTTTCACACGGAATTGTACGGCAGTGATTAGATTAGATTTGTAGTTTTTCTTAGGTTATAGGTACTAACATTAGGTTAAGGATATCTATGTTACTAACAATAAATGGACAATTGTCTGATTAAATAAATTTTATTTTTTATTGCACCATAATAACACATAAAAACAAAGAAAATATGGGTAGGTACAAAGGTAAATCATCCTGTATATCAAAAAAATTCTATAAACAATAAAAAAGCAATATAAACGAAATGTAATCATAGAATGCTCCCAGCGCGACGCGACTTGGAAATTACTTTAGGGACGGCTATTCTCGTATGTAAGAGTGAAATGTCAATTCGTTTGTTTGACAACCCTGGATCTCGATCGACAATGTTTGTTATAGTTTGGACGTATCCAAAACTTTAAAACTTAAGCAAGAGCTCGGTTGTCTGTCGGGAGAAAGTATTACCAGCGCTTTAGAAAGTTAAGCGACACCGGGTGTTGTCCGCACATGGATGGGTCGGCAAAGAGGTCGAACTCCGTGACGTATCTGAAATCGGTTCAAACGGTAGGCCGTTCACTCGGAAGTCCTGGGTTCAATCCCCAGCTAAGGCAACTTGGAAAATAGCCTTTTTCAATTTGTCATGGGTCTTAGGTGTTTGTTTATCTAATATGGATTTTAGGTATTTTATTTATATATTTAGGTACAAAGATATTATAAAATATAGTATCCTTGAGTTAGTATCTCATAACTAAAGTTGTTATGGGATACTAACTATGGTTGTTAAAAATTAACTTTAAAAAATAAATAAAAAATAAGTGGCACATACATTTCTCAAGCTTCTCCGTGTTTCGGAAGGCACGTTAAGCCGTTGGTGGTATGTATAAAACCCTATTCTCTTGTCTCTCTCGTCCACCAGCTGTTTTACTTCGCAGTAGGACAACTTTACTTTCTCCTTTATCTGTTTCATGTAACTCGTATGTAATTAGTGGTTACCCCAATTAAGAGATTTAAGGCCCGCTTAATTGCGGATGTGATGTTAAGGGTCGGCGTGAAGTCACTTGTACAAGGGTTGAATCATATGTGAGTTAGTACATACATACATATTATCACGCCTGTTTCCCACAGCGGTAGGCAGAGGCTATGGACCTCCACTTGCTACGATCCTGACAGACTTCTCTCGCTTCATCTACACTCATCACTGACTGCATACATGCCCGCCGGTTACGGGTACAGGTCGCGCCAAACTTCTAGATCGCTCTGAAGTTGAGGCGATTCGCGTCGCAGTAGTAAAATACAGATATATCCCATAGCAGATAGAATTTGCTTTATTTTTGTTTATTGTGTATATATACTCGTATCATATCTAAATTCATGCAATCATTCTGAAAAAAATATTATTGTGGTAAATATTCTGTCCCTGTTTGTAACCTGAGTGAGGCCACTTCAGAGCGATCTAGAAGTTTGGCGCGAACTGTACTTCTGACCTTTCCTTTTTAGGGTTCTGTAGTAAACAAGGAACTCATAGTTTCGCCATGTCTACGAGTATCTGTCTGTCTGTCCGCGGTTTTACCCAGAAGCTATTAGAACTAGAAAGATGTAATTTGGCATGGCTGAATACTCACCACGCCGACGGTGGTAAAATAAAATCTTGAAAAAAAAAAAAAAACCCCCGTCTTTCACTCATTCAAAAAGACACACAGGCACACACACAAACACATAAGCACATTCACAGACTCACATACACACAGACATAATGTATTGCAATAAGTCCGCCTTTGTATCATTTTTGTTTTTTTCTCTGTATTCTTGTATTTCCTTTGTTTATGGTGCTATAAAGAGTATCTGTATTGTATTGTATTGTATTGTATTGTATTGTATTGTATTGTATTGTTTTGTTTTGTATTGTATTGTTAGTCACATAATTTGCACCTCCTTCTAAAGTTTTCTTTTTCTCGGCATCGCCAGTGGGTTGACTGATGGATAAAGCCTAAGGGTTGGATCTCATCTATCAGCACGGAACGGCACTTTTATTTATTTATTTATTTAACTTTATACACAAATACAAGTGTAATGGCGGCCTTAAAGCCTAAGGCCTTATCTACCAGTCAACCAACCAGGTGATGTCGAGAAAGACACGGGTAGTGCAAAAACTTAAAAAGAAATGGTGAAAAATGAACCAGGTATACTTAAATATGTAATAATAAACCAAAAATATGTAATAATAAACCATAAACTACATACAAATAATACACACTATTATTATACTAAGATATACTACTTACATACGAGTATACTACATACACTAAGAACTATCTGACAGTTGTTTAAGAAAATGTGCTTTCACCTGTTTTTTAAATGAAAAGCGGGTTTTAGCCTTCCGAACATCAACTGGTAAAGCGTTCCAGAGCTTTATAGCTTGGACAATAAACGAATGTGAAAAGAACCCACTCCGGTGAGCTGGTATAGAAAGGCTAAGATTGTTAGAGGAACGAAGATGTCTGACATGGGTGTCACCCAGAAACTGAAAGTTATACTTGAGGTATGCAGGAGTAGCGGGTCAAATAGAATGGAAAAGAGGGTTGTGAGGATGTGCAAATTGCGACGTTGACGAATTGGTAACCAATTAAGTTGGGAGCGGTAAAACGACACATGATCATATTTACGAAGACCAAAGATATACCGAAGACAATTATTGAGAAGACGGTCAAGTTTGTTCAGCATATCAGCTGTCAAGTCCGACCACTTTCCTATGCTGCTATCCTTTTCTGTCGCTCAGAAGCGTCATTTGCTACAGCGAGAGAGAGCGACGGAACGCTGCAGCACGGCCGGTGCTAAAGCGTTCCGTGTCCGACGTTTCTGAGATGAGGTGATGGATGATAGATGAGGTCCAACACTAAGGCTTTAAGTCCGCCTATTACATTTGTGATCAAGTTTAATATATAAATAAAATAACCACCCTCTTCTGTCGGGGGTTAAAAAGTGAACAACAATACCTGCACTTGTTGAAACTTATCTATCCGGAAGAGCAGAAGCGAGGATAAATTCTTTAGACAATAAATTGTTGAACAGCGACTTCCGGCGGATGTAGCGTACATAAATTCCGAAGTTCCGTTGGCGGGCTTTGTTGTGAGGCGTTTTGTTGTGGCTGGAGCTGAAAAGTCAGTGAATTCGTACATTTTACGATGATTTTACGACGTACTTCTATCGCAGATCGTAAAAGACTAGATATATATATCGAGAGATAAATAGGAGGAAATGAGTGCTTCGGAAGGCGCGTTAAGCCGTTGGTCCTGCAGTCGTCAAGCTATGACCAATGGCCATGACAGATGCTTTCAGGCAGCTTGAAAAATCTTACACCACTGTTGGCTACTTACACAAAAAATAATAAGTTACAAAAATCCTTTTTTCGTACAAGCTTTTATTGTGAGCTTTAAAAACTTATCAGGACAAATATAATACTAGTAAGCCCAAACTTGATGAGTTTGAGTCGTTGCATTACCGGGTTCCTACAGCCACCTTCCGGCTTCATTATCAGATCAGCTTCTTGTTATAATAATTTAAATTTACATTAGCATACAATATTTCAACTCTTCAAAAATCTTCAAAATCTATCAACCGCCCGGAAAAAGAAAAGTTAGAAAACCACAAAAAATATGGGTGGACGAAATAAAAGAAGTGGCAGGAAAGAAATGGATCAAGACGGCACAAGACAGAGAACAATGGAAGAAACTGGAGGAGGCCTATACCCAGTGCCGGTTTTAGCTCTACCAGCGCCCCGGGCGAGATCGTCCCGCCCACCCCTCCCTCACCCTCCTAAACTGCAATTCAGACTCTGACTTAGGCTTCAATCTTATAGGATTTATTTCTGCCGACGGGGGGGTAGTGGAAGTACGATATAAGATTCTTCAAATTTGCCGCCCAATTGTAAACGAAGGGAGGGAGGGGGGGCATACAAATAACAGTGTAGGAGTTGCCGCCATTAACCAGCCGCTGTTTATATATTTATTATTACCTGTGACCCCCCCCTGCCCAAAAACGTCCCCTGTCGCCCCTTTGGGTCTGGCGCCCTGAGCGGTCACCCAACCGCGCTCTACCCTAACGCCGCTACTGCCTATACCCTAAAAGGGGTTCCTATAAATAAGATACTCTACCTATTAATTTCTTGTATGTAACAATTAATTTTATGGGAAATAAAGAGGCTTTATTATTATTATTTATTATTATTATTTCAACTCAATTAGAAACCGGAAAGTAGTTCTAATTTTTTATTAGCCGTGTGGTCCTCGGCAGATTAGAATAGAACTTATAGAACCACTCCAAGTCTTCCCGTAGATGTCGTAGAAGGCGACTTAGGAAACACTCTAAATAAAGCTTATAAACATCAATGATCCAACCACCTCTCCAACCCGTCTGGCCAGCGTGGAGAGTGTAGGCCAAATCCTCTGGCTGCTTCTTCTTCTTTTCGTGATGATTGGCTCAAAAGGCACATTATATTTTGTTCCTCCAATAAGTCGCCATACTTATGCCACTTTCCGACGCCGTGTGCACTCTGACTGCTCTGGCTAATAAAGGCTCTGGTAGTACAGTGAAGGTCGTGTTCCTACAGTGGAGACTAAAAAGGACCTGATGATGATGATGAAGTGGCTCTAATTTCACTTCTTGCAAGTTTTTGAGCCACTTCATTTTGACCAAAACAACAAAAACAAGTTATAAAAAGCTTGTAAAAACAAAAACCGTCTAGTAACACTCATTATAGTAGTAGTCTCAGTTGGGATAAAGTTAAGTTAATGTCAAAGCTAGTTTTTAAATAAAAGTTAGATTTAAGGCTGCGCCTGATGTGGATTATCTAAATTTTGCTCCCGCTTCCACGCACACGAATTTACTCTAGCCGAAGCGAGACTGCGAGCCATGCGGGGTGAAAAGATCACGGGAGGTTTACGCGATTTCTGGTTTTTGAGGTATTTTTTCGTTTTACAAAGAATATTTAAGAGTTATTTGAAAAATAAGACAAAGATCCCTGCCTCATGTCTAATACAATTTTAATCTAAAGTTACAAGAGCTAATGTATTGTATGTCTTAAATACTTTCTGTTTTAGTATAATTCTGAGGTGATTTAGAGGGAAATTCGCAATTTTTTTCCACCGAGAAAATTTTAAGCAATCGTGTTTTCAAAACATATAATGTATAGAGTTAGTCCTGAACTTTGTTGTGATTTATTTCAAATTGAGTATTTTGTTAATATTGATAATATCTAAGATCGCTCTAAGTACTATCAGGGTCATACGGGCTCTTAATACAAGGGATCAAAAGTAGATCCCATTGTCTGTCAACTTGAGCTAAGGATCAGGCTAAGTGGGTATTAAGTTGGAGCCTTGGGAGGTGGTGAGTTAACAATATAGGTATTCTCATTACATCACTATTACTATGAGTACATAGTATAAAAAAAAGCCGCTTTCCACTGTCTGTCTGTCCCTATGTATGTTTAGATCTTTAAAACTACGTTACGGATTTTAATGCGGTTTTTTTATAGATAGAGTGATTCATGAGGAAGGTTTGTTTGTATAATACATACCCGTGCAAAGCTGGGGCAGACCGCTAGTGTGATAGAAATTAAAATTTGCCAAATAATATTTTTAATATAAAAATTCTTGGCTGGAAATCTTCCATGCTGGTCTGGGAGAAAAGAAAAAACTTAGAATGTGCCTTAAACTTAGCTGTTTTTATTCCCGCATGAGGGATTGGGTGAAAATGCAATGCGGCTAGCAACCCATCACTATTATGATTTATTTTATCATCTTCTTGCCCACCATCACGCTAAAGAGTGGTGGGTATGCGGCCCTGGGCTCTTTCTGCTTAGAGCCGCATAAGACTTAAAATGCTCCTTCTTCTTCTGCTTCAACTAAGCACGTTCCCGGTTGCATGCTCCGCTGTGCTGCTTCGAAGCCCGAGGTGCGCTTTCCCGCTTTTTCTTCTCCAAATAAAACATGCACGTCAATGGTCACCCAAGGATGCCAAAGACCTTACGAAGTGGAGCCGAAAGAGTTAAAATGATTCGGCTGAAATTTTACAACAGGCCGCCTGCCTGACATCAACCCTCTTTAGGAATGTATTTTTACGAAAAGTTTTACAACCTGCCGCCCCCCGACGTTACCCTCCTTGGTATTGCAATCGTAGCAAAACATGTTAAGTCTTTTTTCAACATGTTTGTGCTTAAGTCCTTTAGTCGCCTCTTACGACATTCACAGGAAGAGATGGAGTAGTCCTATTCTAACCCGGAACCACACGGGGAAACTTAAAATGCTTCTTCTGTTCCAGGATAAAGATGTGTAATTATCAAAATTTAAAGGAACCTATTTTTAGCAGAACTAGAAACTTCAAATTTAGGATCTCCTGATCCCAGACCAGCATTATTGAAAAAAAAATTAGTATTTTTAAATATTTGTTTAAGAAGACTTTGTCACAGAAGACAGTAACAGTATTTCGTACAGAACGGAATCTCCTAAGGCACGCGCAATATGCGTCCCCGTTCCCCGTCCTCGCACCTCTCCCCCGTTCTTGTGCCGCCGCCGTGCACACGTCAATGGGTGTGTGTTCCCCTCGACAAGGCGAGAACGGGAGAGAGAAACGGGGACGGGAAACGAGGACGCATATTGCTCGGGACCTTAGGAGATTCCGTTCTGTATGTATTACTCTTATTGTCTTGTGTGTACAGAATTTCTTTTGCTAATTTGACAATTTTCTTGACTTTCTTGACCCATATACATTATACATACATCTGACATTGGGGTATAGTAAATTTATTTTTCTGGGAACATATAAAAGATAACACGCCACCATGCTGTCTCGTGCTCGTTTATATCGTCCGACAATGTGCCAACAGACAGAGCTTAGAACAAGGTGGAGGTTGTAAAAAGATTTAAGCTTCGATCAAATTTATAGAAATTTGAAAAAAAAAGTGCCAAAAGAGGCCGTTTTTCGCAAATGTGCGTAGTAAAGCTTAACGTCTCATTATAAACTGTAAACAGTAGTTCATAAAATACTTTGAAGGGTTATCTAGGATTTGGTAGTAGCAAATTTTTAAATAATGTCTCTGTTTTCTTTGAAATGATTTATTTTAAATGGGGGCAGCACTGGACCCCGGAAAATTCAGGTACGGCCTTAATATATATATATTTGTATTTTAATTAGTTTTAATTTAGCTTATATTTTAGTTTGTTTAGTTTTCACTTTGTGTTCTTAGTTTTGATAATAAATAAATACGAGTATATTCAAAAACAAATCTATATTGACCATTACAGTTTTTTTCAAATATCAAATCGGCAAAATCTGTATGTTAGAAGAAAGTTCCTTCCGAATCAGAGGATAAGTTCTAACTTGGTCTAAATAATTACAAAAATTTGGATGAAAAACATTGATGAGGGAAAGTCTCTATTTGTCTCTATGCTTCTTGTTCGTACCTCTAGTTATATAGAGTAGGTTTATGTTCCGACACGGTCGCTTATTGCGGTGATAAATCAGAGGCACTCAGCTGCTCAGCGACTCAGCTATTGCTATAGGTTCATAGGTCGAGGTTGTTACGTAGGTACTTTATTATACGCACTTCTCAAATGAAAGGTAACAGCTGAAGATTAGGTACTTCTTATTGAATTTGTACACGGTTATATACAGGGCCTATCAAAATATATTAAAACTATTTTAGGGTTGACTTCAGTTCATGATACTAAACAACTTTCTCCAAAGAATGTTTATCGTTAAGTTGACCGATCAGCTGAGCTGATGGAAAATATTTTCTATATTTCGGTATATATGTTCCTTGGAAAAAGTTGTTCAGTATCACAGACTGAATATACTCATAAAATAGTTTCGGTATATTTTATTAGACGTTATACATCAAGATGGTACCTCAGCCCATATAACTGAACAACTTTTGTTCAACAACTTTCACGAAATCCAAAAAAAATCGGATTTTCATACAAATTTACTCGATCAGCTGTTTAGTTTTGTGAAAGTTGTTGAACAAAAGTTGTTCAGTTACATGGGCTGAGGTACCATCTGAGAGGTTTTGCGTTCTTTTATTAACACGATGTATACTCGTAGACCTGATTTTTATTTGTTTGCTTGATCACATTTTGAACAATGTTTTGTTAAGGCCGTACATGAATTTTCCGAGGTCCAGTGCTGCCCCCATTTAAAATAAATCATTTTAAAGAAAATGGAGACATTATTTAAAATTTTGCAACTATCAAGTCCTAGATAACCCTTCTTATGTATATATAGTAGTATTTTATGAACTACTGTTTACAGTTTATAATGAGAACGTTAAGCTTCACTAAGCGTTAGGTTTGACTGTTAGAGAATGCTTTTCGCATTAAGTCCGCCTGTTGTACTTTAAACATGTATATGTGTGTACAATAAAGTATAAATAAATACGCACATTTGCCAAAAGTGGCCGTTTTTCGCAAATGTGCGTAGTAAAGCTTAACGTTCTCACTTTAACCTGTAAACAGTAGTTCATAAAATACTTTGAAGGGTTATCTAGGACTTGATAGTTGCAAAATTTTAAATGATGTCTCCGTTTTTTTTGAAATTATTTATTTTAAATGGGGGCAGCACTGGACCCCGGAAAATTTAGGTACGGACTTAAAGACTTAATTACATCTCGTTTAGGGTTTTGGAGGCTTTAACATTACCACTAGTAACAAACAAAATTCAAATAGAAATATCACACAAAAAAGGGTTATTTGTGTCTTTTGTGATCGACGGATATCGTCCTCTTTTAGGGACGAGGGTTAAAGAAGCCCTTCTAAGAATAACCCAAGGCAATATTCTTGCTGGTCACAAAATCCCCAAAAGACATGTCTTTACAAAAAATAAAAAGAAACTGGAATAAATAAAATGTGTCGAGCAGAGGCGTAGCTGCCGTCGTATCAGGGCCCCGGGGCTACAGGGGCCCCAGACGACTTAGCAATAATTATTTTTTTTTAACAAAAGAAAACAACCGAATTCATTTTTTTTACGGAGATTCTTCCATATCTACAAAGTTCTTCATCATATCGTAACCAAATTAATATAGGTCCAACTAGATATTAAAGGGTTGCAAATAACAAAAAATCATCAAAATCGGTTCACAATCGACGAAGATATCGCGTAACACACAAGTTTAACGAGAATCCGTTGAATTGCGATCTGTAGGCGAGGACAACCGGAAAACTGTTTTCGGACATACGAACGAATTTTCACCGAAGCTGAAATCACAGAATAAGTACTAGTACTTACGTAGTGAAACAGAGACCTTCGTTCTCTTCGCTCACTTGGTCACAATACAAGATCACAGGATTCATTTACATGAACAAAATGATCTTAGCTCTCACGAACATTTATTTTTAGAAGTAGGTAACATGTGCGCTTTTATTTGTATACCTACTAAAAATCATTAGATTTCGGGCCCTGTCGCGGTTAGAAGACCCCTTCTGAACAAATTTTGATACAGGGCCCATTTCATTCAAGATGACCCACTGGTGACAAGCTTTCAAGCAAATCACAGGCCCTTTAAGGGACAGATTCCAAAAGCTCAGTGCACCTTTTAGTGAAACTAACGAGATTACACAAACAAGGGATTTTTAGACCCTTTGAATGTTTAATTTAAGCACGATTGTAGTTTTATTGTTATGCATGAAGGGTTAAGAGTGCTCAAGGGTGACATTACTAGCAAACCTTTCCTTGGCAGTCGGGTAAAAAATGGTCGTCTTGGTAAAGCTCATATTTATTGTGCCGTATGATGCTTGCTGGTAAAATTACTAGTTTGATCTTGTTTTTAACCTTGGATGGAAAAGAGGGGTGTTATTTGCCGTTTTAGTTGTCTGTGTGTCTGAAATGCGAGAGGAGCAAGCGCTTTTGCAAGTGATCCCGGTTGGGGTCCGCACATGGATGGGTGACCAATATGCATCATCATAATCAGGTCTTCTAGTCTCCACTGCAGGAACACGACCCCATCTGCGCCACCAGAGCCACATATTAGCCAGAGCAGTCAGAGCCGGGGTAGGCAAAGCCTACCCCCACCAATATGCATAAGTAGCATCAAATTTCTCATGGACTTTCAGAAGGCACGTTAAGCCGTTGGTCACGGCTTTCATCATTGTATGTCAGATGCCTTTAGGCAGCTTGCGAAATCTGACAACTGTGATAGCCACGCACACACATGAAAATATTTTTTTCCATTTTCCACCGAAAGATGTCGCTGTACCGAATGTAAAACTCGCTATGACTGTTTTTTTTTTCATCACCCAGTATTTACCGTTTTAAAGTATTGCGTTAGTCATTTTTGAAGACCATGCGTTTACCATGGACATACCTCTTCATGTAAAATAAAATCATAACTGTGGGAATAGCCCTATGATAGCAACTTTATGTGGTAGATATGCCGCCACTCTCACAATAGGTGACAAATGATGACTGAAAAATTGTTCTTGGCCCATCACCAAAAAATATTGTACACAAGGATTTTTACGCATCGGTGACGTCACAAGCCCCCACTCTGGAACTTAGAGACTGTATCTTTGTGAATTTTTACTTTTTTGATAAACTGAAAATTGTGGTTACATTATTTTTGGATAATCTAACGAACGGACTAATTAGAATAATATTTTTCTGACCCAGTCATCATCCTTAATAAAAAGAATCTAATGACACCTCTCAAGCTAAATCCATCAAGCCATTTAGGCTGTAGAGCATGTCAAAGAAATATACATAGTAGGTACATACACTTGAAACACCCTCCTGGTGCAGTCGGGTAATAAAGGGAATAATATTGTTTTTACAGCCGCTGTGTACGTTTCCAAAAGTTAATTCGTAACCAAAGAGCTATAGTAAAACTAGACAAGGCACTAATATATCACTGTTTTGACCCATTCAATATATATAAACTATCTCCATAAACTTCACTTACACGCCTAGTACTTTCGACAGTTTATAAGCGAAAACCATACGAATACTGGTAGACATAATTAAAAATGCCTTGGTGTGTGTTAAAATAAATACAGTACGAATAATTCAAGGAACACGGCTAAGTGTAAAGAAATAATTTTAAACCATATTTCATTAATTGAAAATAAAATACGTATGATAAAATTCACGTCGCCATATATTCAAAAATAGAATACGGGCCAATGTTTGAGATGGTCTATTCATTCTATGTCAATGTTCGTAACAGAAATATATTTGAGTGCAGCTGATTTATTTGAGCAATATGTTGGCACAAACAGCCGTCAGTGACAGAGCAGTCCAAACAGACAAATAAATGAGGTTTGTTGGGTGATAAAATGTAAACTAGTGGAAAGCTGACACAACGAGTTTATCACTGGTAATGAACGAGCGATTACAAAATAAGGCAATAGTCAAATATTTTTACAAAATAAGGCATTACTTAAATATTTTGACAAAATAAGGCAACAGTAAAAAAAATTTTTAAAGTTTTTAGGGTTCCGTAGTCCACAAGGAACCCTTATAGTTTCGTCATGTCCGTCCGTCCGTCCGTCCGTCCGTTTGTCCGTCCGGGCTCGTACTCCGCTGCCCGAAGTTCCAAAAGTTGGTTTTTAAAATTATGAAAAAATGTTTTTTTTCAGCCGGGGTCCCATACAACGAAAAGTGAATTTAAAAAATTAAATTGGACTAACCCTAACGTGTGGGGTATCGTTGAAAAGGTCTTTTAAAATGCAACAAAAACTGCTTTGAAACTATGTAGATCAAACAACTAGTCTTGAGATAATCTAATACAAAGTTAAAATTTAAGGTGTCCCCCCCCCCGTAACTTTTGAAATTTTAAAATAATTCTGAAAAAAATGTGGTATATACTTCAAAGTATGAACTTTCAATTAAAACTATAGCAGTCTCGGTATCATAGATAGTTATTTTTTAATCTACACTAATATTATAAAGAGGAAAGATTTGTACCTATTTTTGTATGTTTGTAATGAATAGGCTCAAAAAGTACTGGGCCGATTTAAAAAATTCTTTCACCGTTGGAAAGCTACACTATTCCCGAGTGACATAGGCTATGTGTGTACCACGGGCGAAGCCGGGGTGGACTGCTAGTACGTCATAAATCGTAAACCGCAATTTACCTTTAGAACTTTTAAATTATGTTACTTGCTGCTACGGAACTCTTCATGGGCGAGTCCGACTAGCACTTGGCCGCTTTTTATTTAGCTTGCCCTGTTTGTTGCTTTTTGGATCAAATCTTGCAAGTTACATTTGAGCCACTTCCCAGTTACTGATTGAGATAATAAAAAAGCTATAGTATAGCAGCTGTCCACGCAGACGCATCGCTCACTCAAGTAGGAGAGAGACGGATGTCGAACGCTGCCGAACGCAAAGGCCGATTGTGCTTCTTTGCCGCTCGTTCCGCGCTCTCGCTTGCACTTCAAGCCCATGGAACGCCTCAGAGCGAGGTAACGCCGCATGAGTCATGTTTTTTCGTGCGTGCAGCCGGCTCTATCGAATTATAAGACGTTGTCACGTCAAAAATATGCTAATGTGAATCAGATGGCAATGCAGTATTATTATAACAAAAAGCTGATCTGGTGATGAAGCTGGAAGGTGGCTATAGGAACCCTGTAACAAAACGACGCAACCCCATCGAGTTTGGGCTTACCACATTTATCTCCTCGCAATAAAAGTCTGAATAAATGGCGGTTTTTTATCATACGTATTTTCGAACAACGAAATGGTTACTTACATCGAAAAATTGTTTCTTTAGAATTTGAGGTGTTCCTTGAATTATCAGTATTTGAACACACCTCAAGGCATTTTATGTTAACCAAGTTTTCTTATGGTTATAAACTGTCAAAAGTACTAGGCGCATATGAGTTACGAGTAGCAAGATACTAAGTGAAGTTTATAGCTACAATTAAACGGTACAAAATAGTGATATGTGGTCTTCTCTAATACTTGTACCTAATAGATTTTTACCTAAAAAGAAAGATTTTAAAATTTTTGTAAATTTACCTTCCTAAACGACGAATCTAACATCAACGTCTGTGTTAGATTCATCGTAAAAAGGTACAAACGTAACTAGTCGATCTCAACTACATAAAACGTATTTCGAAGCAGAAAAAGAGGCAATATACCTTCGAAGTCCCACAGGTTTTCATACGAACTTCAGCGCAACTTTTAAGATTATTTACTCAGTGTATTGTAAACGTTCACCTTGACCCAGTAAGGTGGGGCAGCCATTGTGGAGGGAACGGAAGGGAACAAAAACGTGGAGTGATCAAACGGGAAATTGAGGGACATAAAAACGGTCAACAGATGTAGGTAGGCATAAGGACGTAGCGTGATATCAATTTGGTAATTGACAATTTTTTTTTATTATTCGTATCAAAAGTACCTACTTAACATAATCTGAAACCAAAAAAAACTTTTTTAACGGTTCAAAAATAAGTAAGCCTTACCCTGGTGAGTTGTATGACGACTCCCTTTAATTTTTAACTTTACCTATCTTATTTTTAGTATTTGTTATCATAGCGCCCACAGTAATAGATAATCGGTGTAAATTTCAAGTGTCTCGCTATAACGGTTCAAGAGTTCTGTCACAGAATACATAAGAGTTCAAAGTTCTGTGACAGACGGACTGACGGACAGACAGCTGAGTCTCAGTAATAGTGTTCCGTTGGCACCCTTTGGGTACGGAACCCTAAAAAGCTAAAATAAAATGATTAAGGTTCATTTAGCCACAGAATAAGTACTAGTACTCACGTACAGAAGTGTCACATTTATCATAGAAATTCAAAGAAATATCTAGTCAATGTGGTTAGCGATATGGTTTAATTTAGATCACGTCAGAACTCAGCACCTTTTCGTTTAGATACCTAGACAACCATTGCAGGCCAATTTCATTCCTATTACTCTGGACATACGATTCGTAAAACTGAATTTACCACTTGAAGTGGCCGCCGTGCGCTTAGTAATAATGTAGGTATATTTTCGATATCTTAACGGGGAGTGACACAGACCCGATTTAAGGTGAATATTTATGCAAATGGCCTTGAAGTGTAAAATAAATTATTAACTCGTAAATATGGTGATAATTGCCGTGCGTGGCCACTTTCGGCGGAGGCAAGTTTTAAAGCTAGACGGACTAATGTAAATACTTTCAACGGTCGTTCATAAAATAATTTAAAAGGCTATCTAGTGCATGACGAAGAGCAATATGGAAATTATCACCATAATTACGAGTTAACAATTTATTTCAAATGAGGGAGCCACTTCAAGGCCATTTGCTTATATATTCACGTTAACTCGAAATCTTTTAAATATATTCCACCCAAGTAATAACATACGTAGATACGAGTATAGCAGGCTAACATGAAGTAGTGTTTTCACAGAAATGTAGTGAAAAGCTGGAATGTAGGCTATCTTTTATGCGATGTTAGTTTGACGTGCGTGGCTCATGTAATATGCAGGGCGGCTGATTGCAGCTTTTATACTGATATCACGTCTTTTTCCCTAATAAAACTATGGCCGTAAGAACCAAAATCCTAGGATTGGTTCTGGTCTACCCTTTCGGTTGCTGAGGTCAGACGGCAGTCGCTCTGTGTAAAACCAATAACCTTGCCAATCACCTAGGTTAGGTAGCGGACTCCGGGCTCTGAAGCGTTACCGCTGAGGATGCAACCAGGAATACGCTCGGTTGATGATGTAGGATTTCCATAAGAGTTTTTATATTCAGCGTGTTTCTATTTTTATGATAGATGTTTGTATACTAAAATGACACACATGACAATAGAATGTTTGTATGTATGTATATTTAGCCGTGTGGTTCCCGACAGAGTAGAATAGACTTGGAGTGGTCCTCCAAGTCTTCCCGTGGATGTCGTAGAAGGCGCCTTAGGAAACACAAGCTAAACAAAGCTTCTAAACATCAATGAGACCTCTCCAACCCGTCTGGCCAGTGTGGAGAGTGTAGGCCAAATCCTCTGACTGCTTTGGCTAATATATGGCTCTGGTAGTAAACGGTCGGTCGCAAGTGCGAGTCGGACTCGTACATGAAGGGTTCCGTACCACTGTACAATGTTTTAAAACGCTGAAGAAACACGTTTCTTGTAAGTATGACGACCCCCTTTAATGTTTAACTTTGTCTTATTTTTAGTATTTGTTGTTATAGTGGTCATAGTAATACATAATTGGTGAAAATTTCAATTAGGTATCTAGTTAATGCCATTATAAAGATTTAGTTAAAAACGCAGAAAAATCGCATTTTTTGTATGACAACCCCCTTTAATTTTTGATTATAATATTTTTTATTTTTTAGTATTTGTTGTTATAGCGGCCACAGTAATACATAATCGGTGAAAATTTGAAGTGTCTAACTATTACGGTTCAAGAGATAGAGCCCTGTGACAGACGGACAGACTGACAGACGGGACAGACGGACAGACAGCGGAGTCTCAGTAATAGGGTCCCGTTTGCACCCTTTGGGTACGGAACCCTAAAAAAGACCTGATGATAATGATGATGTATGTATAGCCCTGGGCTATGTCTACCTCGTTAGGGATAAAAGTGATAACGTATCTGTTTCATGGCTGAATATTTTAAATTCAGCACCAGTATACATACCTCTACTTATCCCATAGTACGGATAAGCTTTTAACGCCACTCAAGCTTCCGTTTGAAATTCAGTTAGCGCCGAAATTTGAGCGAATTTCCTGACATCAAAGCGCACTTACCGATGCCGTGAAACGGCCATCTTTATGAATATTATAAATATTAATAAGTGCATAATCTTAAGGCAGTATAAATATGCAATGTGGATAATTCGATGGTTGTTAAAAACCAGAGGCACACTGCGAGCTTAGCTTTGATACTGAACAACTTTCCCTAAGGAACATATATCGAAATATAAAAATAATTACATGCTATTTGCTGTAGATTACTTTGTGTGCTTTAAATAGCATGTAACTTTTCATTAACATTCAGCTGATCTGCTAATTTGTATTCAAGGCAAAAAAATATACGAAGGACTAAACACAAACATCTTGTGCTACAATTCAATCCCAAAGAGGGTTTACGTCGGGCTCCGGCTGGTTGTAAAACTTTTTGCACAAATGCATTCCCAGAGAGGGTTGACGTCAGGCAGGAGGTCAATCGTAAAACTATAGCCAAATCGTTTAAACTCTACCGGCTATGTCTTTTCGATTCTGCATGGTCTTCGCGGCATCCTTGGTGACCATTGACATGTTTATTATACTTCGAGAAGAAAAAGCGCACCTCGGTTGCTTCCTCAACTGAACTGCTTCAGCCCGAAGCAGTTCAGTTGAGGAAGCAACCAGGATCGTCTAAGATGAAGCATCCTACTGGAAACGTACTAAGATCAGGAACGTAGTTCCCAGTATACCCCGACCCTAAAGCAGACATCAAGATAAGCCCTCGTTGAATAATTCAGGGGTGCTAAACCGTTTGTTCTCAGATTTACTCGGTCTCTAGCATTCTGTCTATGGTCTTGATTCTTATTATAGAAAACTCGACTTGCCTTTTTAATTCAAGACCATAGAGCTCAGAATGTACCTTCTTATAGAGAGAATCTGACTTAAAACCCATCTTGTGTCTCTTTCCCTCTTAAGGGCATTTGCTGTTGCAAGAATGAGACTTATATTTAATATCTCTGTCCAAGACAAACAAGAATACACCTAGTTTAAAAAAACTAAAGCCCAACACGGGAAGATTGTTGCTGAAATGTACGTTTATCCAATTATTGCAGGCACAGCAGGGAGCAACAGCTAGTTATGTGCCGTTCCCGGGAACGTTCCCAGATTCCCGGAAATTTGGGAACGTTTCCGGGGAATTTGGGAACGTTCCCAGGGAACGTTCCCGCATTTCTAGGGATTGTTACGGAATATTGGATATATTTATTTGTATTATAACCATATCAAGTGATGCATTTACGTTAGTAAAATATATTTACAGTGATAAAATATGTCTGATAAATAAAATTACAACTTTCCCTGACATTTCCATTTTTTGGGAACATTCCCGGGAACGTTCCCGGAAATCTGGGGAACGGCACGTCACTAGCAACAGCTAATAATGTGTATATTTTTGGAATGTGCTAATTAAGCCCTTTCATTTGATACCCTTCACGGTATGATTTGATTTATTTTATTGTTCATTACTTTATGGCCTATACAGGGCGCCATATTGAATTTACTCTGATTTAATTTTTAACTTTATTTTGTTTTTAGTACTTATTTGTTGTTATAGCGGCCATAGTAATACATAATCGGTGTTTAGCTATTACCCTTCAATAGATAGAGCCCTGTGACAGACGGACGGACAGACAGCGGAGTCTCAGTAATCCCGTCCCGTTGGCACCCTTTGGGTACGGAACCCTGATAAAGATAATTCGTTAAAATAGACATTTGAAAAATAAACAAACTTTGAGAAGCTTCTTGGAGGCTTGGACGCAACAGCTTTCAAGTTATTAAGACTTTTAAATTGTGTTTGACTAGCCTTTGATGGCAAACTCGTCGGTAATTACCTCAGGTAATTACCCTGAGTAAGCCCACAAAGAAATGATGGTTACTTTAAATTATTACAGCAGTTTCATCCTGTCTTTTAATCAACAATAAATTCGCAATTTTTTGTTATACTTTCCTACATAATTGCAACGTATAACAAAAAAGGGGTATCAACCCAACATAGTAAACGTACTTATCAATGTAAACAATTTTTACAATGGGAGCATCCCTGAAATCCCAAAAAAAACCTGCAGCTCCATACATTTTGGCACGGTGGGTATTTAATTTTGTAAGAAATATTTAAAAAGTTTTTTTACGGTACCTATTTGTTAAATTTTGAAAAAAGAAAGGTTACAAACAAAATAAAAAAAATATTGATTTTATTGCCGATAACTGTTAAAACACGTACATACCTAAGCACCAGTACTATTCGAAGTTGCTACTCGAACACGTAAATCCTGCAATGCCATAAAAAGAGCATTGCCAGTAATTGGCTAGAGTCCTGCTATAAAATAGGGAATTAATTTTTTCCATGTTGAGAGAAAAAATTAGGAGTTTTGGTTGCTTCTTTTTCTGAGCAGATCGTAAAAGCCGATCGAGGGAATCGGCGAACATTACTATGTATTTTGGTTCCTTTTTTCGTCATCATCACGCTAATAGTGGCCTATGTCTGTTTAGAGCGGCAAGACCCAAAATGCACTTCCTGTCCCATTAGGGATATAGATGTAATAGTGTATGTGTTTTTTTTTACCATTTATGTCCCATTGCTGGGCAAAGGCCTCCTCTTTTCTTCCACAATTTAATATAAATTTACGATCTAATACAAAATATTGATCCACAACATGCTTCGTCAAAAAAGTAAACAAAAGAATATCCGCAACATGCTTCGTCAAAAGGTAAACAGAAAAATATCCGCAACACGCTTCGTCAAAAGGTAAACAGAAAAATATCTGCAACATGCTTCGTCAAAAGGTAAACAGAAAAATATCCGCAACATGCTTCGTCAAAAGGTAAACAGAACAATATCCGCAACATGCTTCGTCAAAAGTTAAACAGAAAAATATCCGCAACATGCTTCGTCAAAAGGTAAACAGAAGATATCCGCAACATGCTTCGTCAAAAGGTAATCAGAACAATATCCGCAACATGCTTCGTCAAAAGGTAAACAGAAAAATATCCGCAACATGCTTCGTCAAAAGGTAAACAGAAAAATATCCGCAACATGCTTCGTCAAAAGGTAAACAGAACAATATCCGCAACATGCTTCGTCAAAAGGTAAACAGAACAATATCCGCAACATGCTTCGTCAAAAGGTAAACAGAAAAATATCCGCAACATGCTTCGTCAAAAGGTAAACAGAAAAATATCCGCAACATGCTTCGTCAAAAGGTAAACAGAAAAATATCCGCAACATGCTTCGTCAAAAGGTAAACAGAACAATATCCGCAACATGCTTCGTCAAAAGGTAAACAGAAAAATATCCGCAACATGCTTCGTCAAAATTCTTAATCTAAGAGACCGCTCCGCATCGTTCCTGGCCCAAAGGTTCCCATAACGCTTGCTGCATTTCCACGCTGAATAGCTATGTATAATAATAAGCTTCCACAATTCCCTATCCTTGGTCTTCACTTTCCATTCTTTATCAATTTTACGCAGATCGTCTGCCCATCTCGTCCTCGGTCTATCCCTCTTTCTGTATCCATCTGTTGGAACCAAGGAGTTGGAACCCAGTCAGTGGCAATATGTTGGTATGTGTGTGTGTTAACGATAAAATGACTGATCGTTACAAGTCAGTTTATACTAGTAGTTCGCCGCAAACTTAGACCTCGCGATTTTTTATTAATATTTCAAAAACTACTGAACCGATTTTGATGCCCAACGAACTTGAAAATTCTATTGATATTTTCTACATGCCACCAAAATTCATCAAAATCGGACCATCGGTTCGGTAGTTATCGCGGAACAAACATACATACATACATATGTACATACAAACAATGTGTCTTCGCCCCAACTTGAATTATAGCCTTATATTATATATAAATTATTGGGATTTTTACCTACTGTAAGTAGTGATGTGCCGTTCCCGTTTCCCAGATTTGGAAATGTCAGGAAACGTTGTAATTTTATTTATCAGACATATTTTTTATCACAGTAAATATATTTTACTAACGTCAATGCGTCACTTGATATGGTTATAATACAAATACATATATCCAATATTCCATAACATTCCCTAGAAATACGGGAACGTTCCCTGAGAACGTTCCCAAATTCCAAATTCCCCGGGAATGTTCCCGAATTTCCGGGAATTTGGGAACGTTCCCGGGAACGGCACATCA
Source organism: Acrobasis repandana (assembly GCA_963576875.1). Classification (NCBI taxonomy): domain Eukaryota; kingdom Metazoa; phylum Arthropoda; class Insecta; order Lepidoptera; family Pyralidae; genus Acrobasis; species Acrobasis repandana. The sequence goes on from OY756238.1 coordinate 12,608,929, forward strand.
CTAACTGTAACCATCTCTCTCTTTGTGAAGTGAAAACTTCTTATACAAAAATTCTAAAAACTCGTTCAAGTTTTCACTTCAGCCTGTCGGTACTACATTTAAATAAGTTATTTCCCATGACCAGCCAATTTTGAAGCATTAGTAAAAAACAAATTAATTGCCTTTTAGTCGTAAATAAGTCTGGAAAGAGGCTTAATTAACGACGAATTAAATGAGTCCTAAATGCTCCCAAGGGAAGTCAAGCTCAGGGTTGTCACTTTTGTTATTTTTATTATTCTTCAATTTCTGAATTTCTTTCTGGCGAATCCAAAAGGAGGGTTATGTGTTTCGCCGTGTGTGTATGTATGTACATCTGTTCCCTCGTTTCTTCAAAGATATCTATGATGGCTTGACAAATAAGGTATCGTTGGAATCGTCTTAGCTGACGGCTGGGTATAAAATATGTGACGTCATAGTAAAGCCTAGCGGCTTTGGCTTTGGCTTTGGCTTTGGCGCCCTCTATAGGCCATGAAGTAATGAACTAAACAAGTTTATTTGCTAGGCAAATAAATAAAAAAACCTCGATTGTCAATAACGCCATCTAGTGATGACTAGCGGAACCACTGATAGTTCCACTACTCATCACGCGCGTGATGTACACCACATAGCGCCATCTATATATTTGCTAGAGAAGGCCCTGACTTTCAAGCGTTAATCCCCAACTTTTAAACGGCTGAACCGATTTTCATCAAACATAGCTAAGAACCACCGCAAAGGAACTTACTTTCACGTTAAAAAACCACATCGAAATCGGTCCATCCGTTGAAGCGCTACGATACCGCAGACAGAAATACAAACAGACAGACAGACACTAGCATCAAACTTATAAGGGTTGGATCTCATCTATCAGCACGGAACAGCACTTTCCTATGCTGCTATCCTTTTCTGTCGCTCAGAAGCGTCATTTGCTAGAGCGATAGAAAACGACGGAACGCTTTAGCACCGGCCGTGCTGCAGCATTCCGTCCGTCGCTCTCTCTCTCGCTTAAATAACTTGCTTGGTCGCTTTGTTTGTACGGCCACCGGTTGTGTATTTTTACTGTCGAAATAAAATCCTACTGAATCTAAGTTATTTCTTTCATTTGGCTAATAATAACCCATCATATTATACATATAAATCTTCCTCATTTTATCTATTTAAAAAAAGCCGCACCAAAATCCGTTTCGTTAGTTTAGCATACATAGGGACAGACAGACAGCGGGAAGCGACTTTGTTTTATACTATGTAGTGACTTAGTGCCAACCCTACGAATCTCATTGACCTATGAAACACGGCAATTTTTCACAACGCAATTAGGTGACCCACCCTTATTACGGCTTACACCCGCCAGGTAGAAAATTATTTGATGGATCTATCAAATTACATTTACACTGTTTTTAATCCCGCGTGTAAAAAAATTTACCTAGTGACTGTTACATGTTAACAATGGTCGTTCACTTATTTTTAATTATTGTTATAACTAGTTGGTCGTTATAAAGAATCGCGTAACATAATCACATAAGTTGGTTAGAAATAAATAATATTGACCAACCAATAGTTGTAGTGTAAATTTTGTATTTTAGAAAACTCGAAGGTTATAAGAAAGATAAGTTTTTTTCCTCAAAGGAAAAGCAATTAGATTACTATACTTACAGAAATTTTCTCATTATCTTTTTTTCTAAAAGACATAGATCTAGAATTAATCTTGCTTACAAGTTAAACATTGTAGAGAAGTATAGCTTCATCATAGAACAAATAACTAGAGGTTTAGTGAGAACAGTAGACCTCGCGAGCTCTTATAACCATGCAATAATCGACACATCCACTCCCCCCTTTTGGAATTTTGTAATATGTGTAGTAACATCAAAGTTGTAATTCGTCAATAAATAATGCTACAGATTAACAGTTTGAACCCCCAGGTCCCCCCTCCCTCGGTACGGAATATCTACAAAAATACGATTTTCAATAGATCGAAATCCCAAATAGTAAAGAAGCAGGCAACTGGTCGAAATCCTGCCAAAATGAAAAAAGAGTTTCGTTTTTCAGAGATTTGTCCAGGTTGATCCTTTTGCACTCTCATTATTTTAAAACTAGCAGATCCATCAAACGATTCTCTCATTGTCCGCCGAAAAAGAACGAGGGCAATAAAGGTCCGCAATCTAATTAGTTCGCGAAAAATGGCCGTTTTTAGGACCTTGTGATAAAACTCGTTGTTTTATGGAATTGGGCTAATGGGACAATTGGGCTCTAGGTATAAGATAATATTTAGTTTTTCAATTTATTTCACTACAGCTGTTGGATTTGATTTCTGGCCAGGTTCCCGACAATAGGGACTGGTGACTTCAAAAATTAAGGAACTTTTCAATTCGAATGATTAAGAACGTTCCCCTATAACTTCTCCCAAACAAAAAAAAACGGGCGATTTGCATTCCCATACAAATCGCCCGGGTGGCAGCACACTTTTGTATGGATAAGCCGAATATTTTATATTTTGTGACTTTTATTTCATTTTTATTATACTATGATGATCTAGTATAGACCGTGGTTTGATATAATTATGGGTATGTCCCTTCCACGTTGTATAGGTTAAAATATCAATAGAATGTTCAAGTTTGTTGGGCATCAAAATCGGTTCAGTAGTTTTTGAAATATTAATAAAAAATCGCAAGGTCTAAGTTCGCGGCGAACTACTAGTATTATGAAAACGGCAAAATGTTTGCATCGTAAGCCAAAGCTATCACAAACACGCTTCTTTAAGAGTCACGAGCAAGGTTGCCATAAGGCGAAGATATAGGCAAATGACCTTGAAGTGGCGCCCTCATTTGAAATAAATTGTTAACTCGTAAATATGGAGATAATTTCCATATTGCTCTTCGTCATGCACTAGATAGCCCTTTAAATTATTTTATAAACCACCGTTGAAAGTATTTACATTAGTCCGTCTAGCTTTAAAACTTGCCTCCGCCAAAAGTGGCCACGGCAAGTTTTAAAGCTAGACGGATCATCAATAATAGTTTTAACGGCAGTTCATAAAATAATTTAAAGGGCTATCTAGTGCATGACGTTGAGCAATATGGAAAATATCACCATATTTACGAGTTAACAATTTATTTCACACTTCAAGGCCATTTGCCTATATCTTCGCCGAATTTATTAACCGAGCGAACGACGTCTATAAATCGAGTTGAGGGCGAAAACACATTGTTTTTATGTATGTATGTTTGTACCGCGATAAATGCCGAACCGATGGTCCAATTTAATGAAATTTGGTAAGCATGTAGGAATTATCAATAGAATTTTCAAGTTCGTTGGGCATCAAAATCGGTTCAGTAGTTTTTGAAATATTAATAAAAATGTTCACGATTATGTTGCAAACGAAACCGTAGCGCGTTCTATGGATAACGCCATCTAGGTGCTACTTAGGGAACTACAATCGCGAGGTCTAAGCGGCGAACTACTAGTATCTATAGCCTTACATCTTCAAATTCCATATTTCTCAATGTTAGGCACTAGATAGCCCTTTAAATTACAATATCGTAACCAATGAGGTTAATCCGAGGTGCGATTATTGCTAGTTGAAAAACATATACAAAGTGGAAGGGACATAACCATAATAAATTGAACCACGGGCTATACTAGATCATTTAAGACTGCAGTCCTCGACCGTGGGAATTTTTGATTTAACACCCGAATTTATATTTTCTATCTACACATACGCATTGCGATAAAGACAAATTATTTTTATTTATTTATTGTGCGTGTTTAAGCATTAATCAATCTTCATATATGTGTATTTTTTATTATTTAACTCAGTCGTATGGCAAGAAATCCGACGACGTATTCGCTTATATTTTCTTCAAAGTTTAACCTTTTTAACTAAGTTTTTGAATGAATTAAAACTTTTTTTTAATAAAATCTTCTCATTCACTTTTTAGGATTTTCCTTTGTCTTTATTTCTCTGTAATTTAAACACACTTTCATGTTTTAAATTCCGTGTAAACAACAACGACATGAACGTCGCACACCGCAAAAAATTGAAACACGTCTCAGGTTATGTAGAATTAAACAAATTATTACAATGAAAATCAATAAATTGTCTTTCACTTTTTAAATACTTAAATAAACTTCAATTAAACATATCTTAACATATTGTTACTAAGATAGTTTGGCTCCAATCAGCTCCGAAAAAGCAGTCAAAATCATGAAAAATAAGGACTGGGCCCTTAAGTAAAATGAAATTAAAATAACAGTCAAAAAACCAAAAGAAAATTCAACATTCCCATACAAATCGCCCGGGCTGCCGCACACTTTTGTATGGAAATGCCAAAAATTATTTTAGTGTTTTGACTGTTATTTTAATTTCATTATAATATAATGATCTAGTATAGACTGTGGTTCGATTTATTACGGGTAGGTATGTCCCTTCCACGTTGTATAGATAAACACTCAAGACCCAGGAGAGTTTGAAAAAGACAATTTTCCATCTTTCCCTGGCTGTGGATTTCAATCCACAGCCAGGGCAAGATTCACCCAGAACCTCCGGAATGGCGGACCAGCGTTTTAACCATTACGCCACGGAGGACGCCAAAATTATAAACTACCGAAATCCTTGGGGGAGGCCTATGTCTAGCAATGGACTTTATATAGCTGATATGATGATATAAATCAAACTTTTAGTTCCAAAATACATTAATATCGAACAAGATTGATAATATCGGCCCGGATACCGGATATAGAATCCGGAGTTCTGCGGCGATCAGCCCGGGTGATAGCGGAAACGCGGATAACTCAAAGATGTCTCTTGAAATTAGGTTTCTCATACCTTCTTTTACTTTAGTTATGTTTCTTTAGTTAAAATCTGTTTTCGCCAAAAATACATACATACATACTATTACGTCTTTATCCCCAACGGGGCAGACGGAGAATTTTGGGTCTTACGGCTCTGAGCAGACAGAGCCCAGGGCCGCAAGAACCAGGGGCCACTTTTAGCGCGATAGTGGGCGAGAAGGTGGAAAATGAAACCAAAATCAAAATAGTGATGGGTTGCTAGCCGCATCGCCTTATAGACTATTGCATTTTCACCCATTCCTTCGATCGGCTTCTACAATTTGCGCAGGAAGAGAAGTAACACATACTCATTTTTAATCCTGCTCTTTTTTGTCACTCCACTCATCCTGTATGTCTAGGGATGACAAATTCGTAATGGTTGTTAAAGAACATTAAGATATAAGTGCGATAAGGTGGTTATAACACACGAGGCGGAATTTTAGCGTAATAGAGCCGAGTGTGTTCAACCAATATACGCACGTATATCGTACGACGTTTTTCAACACACTTGCCAGGAAAAATACCTAATAAACTATTTTTATTTTTTTTCTTAAATAAACTTAATCATAAAACTGTGATGCACACTGTTGCATTCCCGCCTTTTTTTTTTTAAATCAGTGCGGCGTGCTGCCTACTGGATGGCACCGCGCGGGCCAAATTGAAATATAAAAAAAAATTGAAGCATATAAATAGCCAATAATGCGATTATAGAATATAACTTCACAATTTGCGTTTATAACACACGCGTGAGCTGCTTTATATATCTCAAACCAGTGAAATTAGATCCACTTTTTAAAAAAACCTTCGATTTCGACCAACCCAGGGATCATATTACATTTTATACTCGTATGTTAGAAAACGCACCTCTTGACAAATTCTTATTGGTTATTAAAACATAGCTCTTGACCTTTTTCCTGATCATGGAATTTTGCCCGGAGACTTGACCCGGATGTTTCCGGGAATTGAGCCAAGTTCCGGATTTTAACTCTAATATCCGTCAGGTATAATGCGGGCTCTTATTTTCCGGGTCCAATCACTCAGTCCGCTTTATTTGTTGCTTGGAAGCGTCTGTACAGATTAATGAATGCGTAGAGAGGTAAGCAACTCTAAATGCCAAGAGTTTCCTGCGACAAAAAAAAGCACTGATTTAAAGAGGCAGTTGTAAATGGCAGTTTTGGTAAGTTAAAAATTATAAATGGCATGTTTAATAACTAGTTCAGCAGTTAAAACTAAGCAGTAAAGTAAACAAAAATGAGTAATAAAAAATAATGAACTGGATCAGTGAATATATAATTGAGCAGGAAAATAATTAAATAGGTGGTAAAAAAAAATTCTAAAACGACGGGTTCTATAGGTTTTCCCTAACCTAGTAAAATTGATAAAACCGACCTAGCACTCGCCGGCCGCTACCGCGGCACGCTCGTCGCTGCTCTAACGTCGCAGTTCTAACCAGAACTAGTAATATGATAAAATAACCGACTAATTGATTTTTATTACTGTTTATGTTTTACTGTCGCAATAATTAATCAATCGCCATTAAATTAAATAACTGCTCAATATGTTTTCCAACTGATCATAATAACATCTGGAATATTTAAATAACAGCTCAAAATATTAGTTCCTAAAAAAAATAACAAATATTAATTTTAAAATGTTTACTTGTTTTTGTTTTTTGTAGGTGGAACTGTCTAACAATGATGTCAGAGTTTTTAAGCTGCTTAAAGGCACCTAACATATCCTGAAAACTGCCATACAACCGAGACCAGCGGCTTAAACGTGCCTTCCGAAGTGCAGGAGCTCGACATTTTTTTATGTCACTTGTACTTAGCCATCCAAATGCGGAGCACGCCCAGCGTTAATTAAGGTGAAGTTAGAAGCAATTGACCTTGAAGTGGCGCCCTCATTTGAAATAAATTATTAACTCGTAAATATGGTGGTAAAGTGGCCACTTTTGGCGGAGAAGAGTTTAAAAGCTAGACGGATCACCAATAATAGTTTCAACGGCAGTTCGTAAAATAATTTAAAGGGCTATCTAGTGCCTGACGATTAGCAATATTGAAAGTTAACAATTTATTTCAAATAAGGGCGCCACTTCAAGGTCAATTGCTTCTGTGGTGCGTTTGTTTTTTATGAACAAACAAGCGCCATCTCTGATTTTTCGTGGATACCGTCAGCCTAAATACCCAGCCAGCTTCCTTTGTATGGCTAGCGGGCGAGATAGTAGTGACATCTAGAAATAATACAGGATTTTGGTTTTCTAGTAGAGTACGTTTTTTTCTGAGGTATTTTTTGTACGGTGGGGTCAGGGGGGTTACTCCGAAATCATACAACGCAGTCACGGCCGAAAGAAAGCCGAGATGAAGTTGGCGCGGGGCTGGACGGACGGGGGCATTTTCGATAGACTCACGTGCTGTCAAACACCTGTCAAGTAGACATTTTGTAACTAATGGAGTACCGATTAGACTGCTTTTCTGTCAAAGTAGTTTCGTCCGTCACGAATTGGTCCACAAGCCACGGATTCATGACGGCTGAAAGGTGTTATGGATTACCTTTTCGTTTACGCCTCACGGACGACTGCCGTCGGTAATTTTTGGAGTAACCCCCCAGGCCTCTAGTATTTGTTCGTCCGAGACCCTATTCTATACTTTTTATATTTAAGTTTAGAGCGTGAGTTAGCAAAATGGTATCGCTGTTTTATTTTTATTTCATGCGGTTTCAGGAGAAACTGGGTTGGTTTCTATGTTGCTACTTGTGAGTCACTAAGAGCTTACTTCATTGTCGAGGAGTTTTGTATGTTACCTACGGAAATAAAGCCGTGTGGTTCCCGGCAGAGCAGAATAAAACCACTCCAAGTCTTCCCGTGGATGTCGTAGAAGGTGACTTAGGAAACAAAAGCTAAACAAAGATTATAAAAAACCGGACAAGTGCGAGTCGGACTCGTACATGAAAGGTTCCGTACCTCCGTACAATGTTTTAAAACGTTGAAAAACACTTTTTTTGTATGACGACCCCCTTTTATTATAGCGGCCACAGTCATACATAATTGGTAAAAATTTCATGTGTCTAGCTATTATGAATCAAGATATAAAGCCATGTGACAGACGAACAGACAGACGAACAGACAGCGGAGTCTCAGTAATAGGTTTCCATTTGCACCCTTTGGGAACGGAATACTAAATATTAATGAGACCTCTCCAACCCGTCTGGCCAGTGTGGAGAATGTAGGCTAAATCCTCTGTTGGCTGTGAACAAGTATGGCTCTCATTCTCCTGCAGTGGCTACATAAACAAGACCTGATGATTATGATGTGTTTGTTTGTTTTTCGTGAGTGTAAGTAGCTAACACTGGTGTAAGGTTTTTCAAGCTGCCTAAAGACATCTGCCATAGCTTGACGACTGCCATGCAATTATGATAGCCGAGACCAACGGCTTGTAGTGCCTTCCGAAGCAGGGAGGAGCTCGAAAAATTTTTATGCCACTTATGCTCACCCATCCAAGTACGGACCACGCCCGGTGAAACTCAACTTGCGAAAGCGATAGTAATGCGTACTCCCGCCGGGCCACCGAGCTGACAGAAAAACTCTTGCTTTTTCTGGAAGTCAATTATAAAGCATAATAAATAAATAAATATAAATATATAGGGACTAATCACATTGATTAAGCTAGCCCCAAAGAAAGTTTTTAACTTGTGTTTTGGGATACTAACTCAACGATACTATATTTTAAACACCCAAGACCCAGGACAATTTGAAAAAGGCCATTTTCCAACTTACCCTAGCTTGGGATCGAACCCAGAACCTCCTGATTAGCGGTCTAGCGTGTTAACTATTACCCATCACGCCACGGAGGTCGTCATTGGAAAACAAGATCTCAAAGGAAAACTCTATAACTTATTGTCTTCGATAAAATTATTTGAAAACTTGTGCCCAACTAGAAAACTCCAATTGGGTTATAAAACCAAGATGGATTAAAAGTTCGACAGGAATACTTAGTTTTCAAATAGGGACGTATTTGCGCTATAAAAGGGTAACGGCCCGGGGTAGCGTTAGTGGTAAGTGGTAAGAGTGGCGTTACCTCTCCGAATGGTGGCGTCCGAAACGCTAGTAGTTTGTAGATTTTGCACTTACAAAAATAATAACAATTACCTTATTCCTTCCAAAGTCTGATTCTCTCTAGGCTAAGGGGACTCAACTCCATCGACAAAAGCAAGTTTTTAAATTAAAAGTATAAGAATTTATTGCCCCCAGGCCGCAACCACCATAGCCAGGCTGGAAATCACTCAATAGACTGAGGACTCAAGTGGGACGCTGCAGGAGCAATATACAAAGTTGGGCTTTACCAACAGGCCAAATTATAACCCTCAATGTCGGTGTCGTCAACTAATTACTGAATAAATATTTGATTCTTAATTCTATGTTATAAGAAGAGAATAGAAGAGGTATTCCACTTAGGGCACCCGTCTGAATAGCACCTGGGCAAACAGCACCCGGCCTATTCCACAAAGAGCACCTAATATTCAAAGGTGCTCTTCGTGGACTACAATTTATTTATACATTTTTGTCCACAAAGAGCACGTTTGATTTAGCAGCTAGTATCGATAGATATCGAAACAAAATCACCTAGAAATCAGATCAAAACAGAGATCATAAAAGACTAATTATATATATATGATATATTTATCCTACATTGAATTAAATTTTTTGATTTTGTGCTTGACCCAGAAAGACGAAGCCACATCTTTTTTCATGTCCTGAACGTCAGCAGAGACGATTCTCTCGTGTTTCAGAGCAGAAGATTCTCTTCATGCTCAATAACCAATTTGATGCAGTCCACAAACGATGTTGTTGCTGTGGCATCCTTCTGGTCAGGAGTTACTTAACCTAAATGTAGTCAGTCATCGATTCGACGAAGAAGTAGAATATGTATGTATTTATATACGAAGGCTCATCAGTGATGCAGGCTAAACTTGGATGGAAAATGATGAGGATGGATGATAAACGAATGAATTCATCCTTAAGTAGATGAAAATATTTATTAATTCGAAAAGCAAGACCAAATTTATTTTTGGATAAAACTATTGTGATAAACATATATTATTAATATGCATAAAAAATCAGCTACGGGCCGGCATGGTTCCACCTCATCCGGAAACTTTCCTCAGGGCGAATGTGACTTGCGACGCGTACATGAAGACGTCTCGAGCCAGTCTCAAAGTCAGCCAGTAGCTGACTTTTTACGTGAATTACCCGTTTAGGTATCGCATTATTACTACACTTTTAGGTACCTAATTTGTTTAGTTTTACATATTTGGGGCGGTATAAAAAAGTTGCCCGGCGGTCCATGTTTTAGAAAAATACGCCGCTATTTTCAAGTATCACTATCGACTTCCTGACGAATAGGGTTTTCTCGTAATAGTCTCAAACTTTAAGTATGAAGGTACGTGACCTAGTAATGGAGCTTGCAGCAAATATCAGTTTATAAATGAGACTACTATAAATTATGACAAGTGGCTCTGTGAATTCTTCCATGCTGGTCTGGGAGAGAAGAAACTTAGAATGTACCAGCTGCTTCTTTTCCCGCGCAGATCGTATAAAAGCCCATTGAGGGAATTGGGTATTTTGGTGGGTTAAAAATAAATTATTTGGTACTGTTAAAACGTCACAAAATAATGCCACTTGTCATTGATCACTAACTTTGAACGTTAGATTTATTATTGCAGAAAAATGGATAATAAGAGCGCTATTTGACTTCAAGGAACTATGACGTCATAAATCGATATTTTATACAAATCCCATAGAAAATATTTGTTTTTGACGTTAAGGTGAAATGGTAGCATAAGTGGCGCCCTCATTTGAAATAAATTGTTTAAAACTAAATATGGTGATATTTAAAAATTTGATTTGTATCAATGTCTAAAAAGACCTTCGAACTAAAAGTGGCCATTTTTGACGAAAACCCGTTTTAAAACTAGACGGACTATTAGTAATAATTTCAAAGGTTATTCATAAAATAGTTTGAAGGTCTTTTTAGACATTGATACAAATCAAATTTTTAAATATCACCATATTTAGTTTTAAACAATTTATTTCAAATGAGGGCGCCACTTATGCTACCACTTCATCTTAATAAGAAAAAAGTATCTGATTTGATTTATTTCAAAATAGCGTATTGACGAAAATGCGAATCATGTTAATAGGCGATGCGGCTAGCAACCCGTCACTATTTTGCACCTATTCTTTTTCACCTCGTCCACCGTCACGCTGAAAGTGGCCTTTGGGTGTTGCGGCCCTGGGCTCAGTCTGCTTAGAGCCTCAAAACCCAAAATAGTCTGTCTGCCCCGTTAGGGATAAAGACGGGTTAGTTAGTTGTGTGTGAGCTGTAGACCTTGCTAGGCTGTCTTTTCATAGCCACTCACACCTCAGACCTCTAGAAATTTATCGGATGATAAAGTTGTTCGCACAAAAAAGTTACGTCTTATTTTTTTTTTTATTGCACAATTATTTAACGATTATAATTTTTTTTACTAGCCATCTATGTCCCACTGCTGGGCAAAGGCCTCCCCTCTTTCCACAATTCTCTATTGAAAGGTAAAACTTAATAGTAAGCATTGTTTACCAGTTCACCTTTGGGACGTAGTAGACTTACGAGAATAAGGGTAATAAAAAAGACTTTTTTTAAGTTTTTAAAAATATAATATTTCAGCTAGGTAGGTAGCTAACCTACCTTACTGAAATATTATATATTTTTTGCGTATTAAACCCCATTATAGCTCCGCCATTTTGTAAAATTTCCAAATATTACTGTAGAGGATGATAGACGGAGATGACAGACAGAACCACACAGCTTAGCTTCAGCTACGAGGTCCTAATCGCCCTATATAGGAACCTGAAGCCCTACATCGTATGGTTGGATACAACATTTCTGGAACAAGATGGGTTAGCGCACACACCCGATCCTAGCATTCCTGTTATCCAAACCCTACAGCCATCACTCCGAAATATTGATGGAACACCTGGAATCCGGGTTACCTACATATTTCTGAGACCCTATTTGCATGTCCGTGGCTTGAATACTTAAGTGGAATGTCAACTTATATAGGTACGTGACGGCTCAGGGATACCTTGGATCATTTGATTATCTAAAATATTTTTTCTTTTTTTTCTGTTCGGGCATAAATAAATAGATAGGGACAAATCACACTGACTGAGTTAGCCCCAAAGTAAGTTTAAACTTCTAATGTGCAAAAAGTTTTACAACCAGCTGCCGCCCATAATCAACTTCCTTGGGAATGCAGTTGTAGAGAGTGATTTCTGCTTACTAACGACATCTACCTATAGGAAGAGATGGGGTGGTCCTATTCTCCTTGTGAAATGATATCTTGTACTGTAATTTTTTATTTTATTTTATTTAACTTCAACACAAATACAAGTGTAATGGCGGACTTAAAGCCTAAGGCCTTATCTACCAGAAATAATACACACTATTATTATACTAAGATACTCGTATACTACTTACATATACTACATACACTAAGAACTATCTGATGTGCTTTCATCTGTTTTTTAAATGCAAAGCGGGTTTTAGCATTCCGAAAATCAACGAGTAAGGCGTTCCAGAGCTTTATAGCTTGGTCCTTAGTTGTTTTATTTTATTGTTTGGTCCTATCTTATTCTCCATGTGAAATGTCCTCATCATCATCATCCTCATGTAATTCCCGGTTGCATCCTCAGCGGTAACGCTTCAGAGCCCGGGGTCCGCTACCTAACCTAGGTGATTTTGCGAGATTACTGGTTTTTACACAGAGCGACTGCCGTCTGACCTCCGCAACCCAAGGCTAGACCAGAACCAATCCTAGAATAGGTTTAAAGTAACGCTAGATGGCGTTTGGGATGCACATAATATCTTTACGTGCCTTCCAAAACATGGAACCATCTTTCTTTTCGGATAATCAGGTGATACAAGCCTGCAATCTTAACTAGAATGGAAACACCTTCACAAAGTATGCTTTCCAGTTGGATTCGAATCCACCTCCGGATCACAAGGCAAACGGCTTGACCACTGGACCATGGAGGCAGTCGTAGAAATTAAATCTCTTTAATTTCTATGGATAAATTTATAGGTATAGTTAATTTCAGCTCTCCATAAACAGTCACGTAAAACAATGTAGTACTTAGACGTGGGTCGCTCGCTGAACGACAGTCGTTCAGCGAGCGACCCAGTCAGTCCTATAGTACCTATATCTATACAGTCACTGTATAGATATAGGTACTCAAGGGACGGAAACATACGTTATTATATTGCGGACGTCTTCCATCATATATTCTATAGATGCACAGTTGCCGCCTTAAAAATGGCACCGGAAAAACAAGGCATAAAACAGTTTTATGCCTAGTTTCGCTTTTATTCGCTCAGTGGCCGCGCGCGTGACGTTACGTCAAAGATGACCAATCTAACCAGAAGGTAATATGTAACGAACTTAATACGGATTTATTTCCACGCTTATCTCAGTTAATTAAGGTTTGAATTAGAATAAACTGTTTTCGCAATAATTGAAATGGCATACATCTACCTACGTACGTATTGACACGGGGACAATATTTTGTTTGATTTTGCAAGGAACTGTGCATCTATAGAATATTAATTAATTACCTTATTAATTACTATTTACTATTTAGGTTATATTTTAGTTTATTTAGTTTTAATTTAGTTACTTGTTAGTTTTACGTTGTATTTTTAGTTTGTAATTTGTAATTTTAATATGTTTTTACAAAATAAAGAATATATGATCGAAGGCGGACGTTGATAAGACTGTTGGATAAAGACCTAGGAACCAATTGTTAGAAAGTTTAACATAAAACATGTCAAAATAAGTAGTAATTCAAAGTGGCTAATTTAATCTCAAACAGAAACCGGAAGTGGCTCAAATTGACTTGCAAGATTTGACCCAAAAAATAAATAAACAAGAACAAATAGGCAAGCTAATTTTAAGCTTGTTAATTAACAAAGAAAGTTCTTATTTTGAAAGGCATCATTTTTCTTCAATACAAAATGACAACCAGCCAGTATTATGCAACTGCAATAAGATTATAGAATTTGCTTGAGACCTTTTCCTCTCCTGTGTGATTTCAAAAAGCAATAGTCATGATAAGGGTACCTGCTACTTAAATACGTGTAGATTGCGTTGTTGCTTGTTTAGCTATACGAGCAGGGCCGGATTTATGGGAGGACAACCGGGGCTACTGCCCCGGGCCTCAGGGGCCCCCACAATAGTTAGTTAAAATCTTTATTGCACCAAAACATAATGATACAGAGTACAGGTCGTGCCAAACTTTTAGATCGCTCTGAAGTTGCCTTACTCAGGCATATCTGCTATGGGTATTTTACTACTGCGACGCGAATCGCCTCAACTTCGAGATTAAAGAAAACAGATGATAAAAGGCCTTCAGAAGAAGAAAGAATCAGACTAGTAAACAACTTTTCCTTTGATATAGCCACGCTATGCATAATGCATTGCCCAGGGCCCACAATGGCTAATCCGGCCCTGTATACGAGTACATAAACCTAACCTACATATGTTACGAAGTTTATGATGGTCTAACAGTCTTGACCCGAGAAAAGGAAAAAGGATAGTTTAGAAATAATATACAGTTTTATATGTACAATCTTTTGTACTGCCGGCTGTATATCATCTCTATTTTAGGTACGTACGAGTATCTAAGAGTATACAATGTGTAAGTGACATATAACCATAATAACCGTAATAAATCTAACCATACTAGGTCACTATAGTATTATCATGATCAGGTCTTTTTTTTCTTCAAGTCTTCCTGTGGATGTCGTAGAAGGCGACTTAGAAAACACCAGCTAAACAAAACATCAATGAGACCTTTCCAACCCGTCTGGCCAGCGTGGAGAGTGTAGGCCAAATCCTCTGGCTGACAGGCTAATAAGAGGGTCGTGCTCCTGCAGTGAAGACTAAAAAAGACATCAATGTAGTATAATGAGATTAAAAAACCAGTCAAAAACAAAAAAAGTCGACATTCCCATACAAATTTTCCGGGTGGATGTACACTTTTGTATGGGAATGCAGTTTTTTTTATTTTTTAATGGTTATTTTAATATTATCACTTTTTTTATTTGAGCGAGGTTGCCTGAAAGGAATTGCTTAGCGATAAGGTCGCCTTTTGCGTATTGCCTAGTTTTTAAGATATTATGTCCTGTATTTTTCTTTTGTGCAGTAAAAGGTATTGTTTTGTATAATTATACTTATGATTTATTATAGTTAATGCTGAAAAATTAAAGAGAGTTATTAGATACTAGCTGTGCCCGCGACTTCGTTTGCGTGGTTGTCGGAATGTAATATAGTCTAAAGCCTTCCTCTATAAATGGACTACCCAACAAAAAAATAATTTTTCAAATCGGACCATTAGTTCCTGAGAATAGCGCGTTTAAACAAACAAACCAACAAACAAACAAACTCTTCCGCTTTATAATATTTTATTAGATATTGGTAACATTTTGACGTCATGAAGACTTCGAAAGCTCGAAGCTATAGCTTTCAAAGCAAGAGGTTTTCAACAGCTAAGTACCTTTGAGCTTGCCAACTGTGCCAAGGTCAGGTTCCGCCTGTGTCGAGTGATGTGCGATGTAGGTTATGATTCTGCGTTTGGGCACAGAATTATTATTATTAGTACTACGTCAATGTACAGATGGAAAAACTACACACACATACACTCTTGGATAGAAAATTTGCTAAATTAAACCCATTTACAGCGTACTAAAGTCCCATTTAGTTTACACGCCGTGTAAGAACTCTCATCATCCAAGCATATTCCCGGTTGCATTCTCAGTGGTAATGCTTCAGAGCCCGGCGTCCGCTACCTAACCTAGGTGATTTGGCGAGGTTACTGGAGAGCGACTGCCGTCTGACCCCTGCAACCCAAAGGGTAGACCAGAACCAATCCTAGGATAGGTTTAAACAAACGTGTAAATGGCGTTCGGGACCCACAGCTTCACGTGCCTTCCGAAGCATGGAATCATCTTTCTTATTTGGATAATCAAGTGATTTAAGCTTGCAATATCCTAACCAGACTGGAAAAACTTTTCACAAAGTAGATATGCTTCCCAGTGGGATTTGAACCCACGACCTCCGGATCACAAGGCAAATGCCTTGACCCCTGGACTACGGAGGCAGTCAACGGTCTACAATAGACTGCCTAAAAATATTACCCTCGTACCCAGCCTAGCATTTCAAAGATTAAAACGGGGGCTGGTAGATAAGGCCTTCTATATAATCGAGGAATTCATGGAGATTAAGATGATTTTAGGTAAACAATGTTACATAGTTACTTAATTTTCAGTAATATTTTTGAATATGTTCAATTCATAATTTGACATTAGTTATTTTTATTAAATATTTACTTTTTGCTAACATACCAAATCGTGCGTTACCGATATTTGTAGGTAATAAATCTTATTTTTATAGGGTTTTAGGCATTCAAGGTGCAGTACTAAAGTACCTACTTAAATTAAATAATGATATAACAAATGGTGAAAAAATTCCATTTCTTATTTCATTATTATTATTTCCTGCAGCGGTGTTCCCGAACCGATACGACATTGAAACCTTTAAAAAACGAGTCTATATCTTCCTAAAAGGCCGGTAACGCTCTTGTTACACCCCTGGTGTTGCAGTTGTCCATGGACAGTGGTGATCACTTACCATCAGGTGACCCGCTTGTTCGTTTGCCGCCCTATAACATAAAAAAAAAAAAAAATATTACATTTGGGTAATAAATATTTTTTGTTTACTTGTATATGTGTATATCAAAACAACTGACGCGGACCTGTTGAATCTTTATCTATTTTTGCACCCGGGAAAATAAGCAATAGCGTTTGTCTGAGCTGGAAATCGAACCCGGAACCTGTGCGAGTGTGATAACCAATATGCCACAAAATTCGCCAATGAAATCATCATCATCCGAGCGTATTCCCGGTTGCATCGTTAGCGGTTAGCGGTTCAGAGTCCGGGGTCCGCTACCTAACCTAGGCGATTTGACGAGGTTACTGGTTTTTACACAGAGCGACTTCCGTCTGACCTCCGCAACACAAAGGGTAGACCAGAATCAATCCTAGGTTAGGTACAAACGCTAGATGGCGTTCGGGACCAACGGCTTTACGTGCCTTCCGAAGTACGGAATCATCTTTCTTTTCGGATAATCAGGTGATTCAAGCCTGCAATATCCTAAACAGACTAAAAACAACTTTTCACAAAGTATCCTTCCCCGTGGGATTTAAACCCATGACCTCCAGATCACAAGGCAGGCGCCTTGACCACTGGACCACGGAGGCAGTCCAAATTAAAATTCGCCAATGAAATGAGAATGAAAATAATAAAAAAGGTTGTTAAATATATCCATACAAAACTCGTAAACAGATGAGTTTGTGTATTTACCAAAAGCTACACTCTAATGATATTACAAAGAAGATAATACCCAAAATTTGACGACTCGTCATCCAGGGCTTGGCCCTTGGGATTCGGGTAACCAGACGTCAGGATCTCGATGGACATGAAAAACACGCTTCTAACCTAAAACGTCAGGATATTTTGATATACAGATTACACGTTTTAGGTTTTCGTGGTACTTGAATCGTATGTCTATAAATAATTTTGTCCGACTGCGGCAAAGCCAAAAGGAAGGGATTTGCCGCAGTCGGACAAAATTATTTATAGACATACGATTCAAGTACCACGAAAACCTAAAACGTGTAATCTGTATATCAAAATATCCTGACGTTTTAGGCTGTAAAACTATATAGCCATTTCAATTTCCATGTCCAATGAAGAGGGTGTTTTAAAGTTGGGGCAACTTTAAAACTCCCTCTTCATTGGATATATCAGAGAAACTTGTTGAAAAATGTTGGACACGTGCAGAGACGTCCAGACGACCATATAGTTAAGCTTGCCCTAAATTTACCAACGATGTAGCGGGGACCTAGAAGACCACCTTCCACCTGGATGACGTCGGTCAAAAATGACCTAAAACAAGCTCAGTTGGACACCGCCCCGGCTCAGGACCGTGCAAAGTGGAAAAGAAGGACAAGGAAGGCCGACCCCAATTAGATGGGATAAGGTCTAGAGCAAGAAAGAAAGAAATATGATTCAGACAACTGTGCTATCACATAGTACCAGTAATAGTACTTAGCATATTTGGTCACCCTACACGAGCCGCCACTCTTTTATTATTAATAACTCCATTCTCATTTCGGCGACAAAATTTATTTTTTCCATTCATCGTCCGAGTTTAATTAAAATTTGTTTCGCGAAATTTCCTCTAACTCAATGCTTTTTGTTGGCTTTTTCAATTTAATTGTTCACTCATTCAATCTCTGTCAGTCTGTTGAAAGGCTCGCATCAATCAAAGGTGTCGTTTTAGTTTTAAGGCCTCGTAAAGTGGACATTTCGATGCAGTAGACATTTTTTATACAGTGGACATTACGGGACTACAAGAGTAGACCTTATACTACTATAATATTATAAATGCGAAAGTTTGTAAGGATGGCTACTAAATAAATGTGGTACTTGTATTATATAGATCTCCTTAGGGAATCTCGGGTCTTTTCACCTCGGTCCTTTGAAAGGCTTGCGATACAGATCCAACACGTAAAGGCCCTTTGGAGAAGGGCGCTTGACGGTCCCGCCAAAGTCACTCTGGGATATACCCTTGAATAAGGTTTCGGCAGGAGGAGGATCTATTGTAAGAAAAAGGAAAGGTTTATGGGTTATGGAATGAGTGTGGGATGGACTAATATTGAAGGCAGGTGGTGGCTTGCCGCTCACTATAGATAGGCCCCGGCTAGTTTAAAGTATAGTAAACTTGCGTGGTAAAAAAGTTAAGGTTACTATTTCACCACACACGTCGTCAAAGATAGATTATAATATAATATTACTTCCCTACAAATACAGATTTTGATTCAAATCCTTGTCAGTCCTCTCAGTGAAAGAGAATTTAAAAGCCTAGACAAAGTTAACTATAAATGACAAACATTGCTCTATTGTTTCAGATCGGGAATGCCCTGAGTTGGAGCAGCCAGAGATTGGGGAGGTTCAGCTGACTGGCAGACTTTTTGGTGACAAGTATGTAACTACTGATTTATTCTCAAAATTTAATAAAATAACTAACTCAGATATAGCTTTTGAGTACTTACCGAATAAATAATAATTATTTTCAACATTATAAAAAAAATATTTTATTTTACTACGATTTAACTGCAAGTTATCATCAAATTTTAATTGAGGAAAATCCATTTCAAAAGACAGCTTTTATGACAAAAAGTGGTAATTATAAATTTTATTGTATGCCTTTTGGACTTAAAAATAAATTTAAATTAATAATTTATCACAATCTTTTCACTAGGGCGGCATACACCTGTCCTCACGGGTACCACGTCGTTGGACTGCAGAGCCGGAGCTGCCAAGCAGATGGCAAATGGGCGGGGCAACCCCCGGCCTGCAAGCAGAACAGTAAGTTTAACTTGTATAATCATCTTGCTCTTTTTAATAATTTTAGACCTATATCTATCCTTCCTTTTCTTTCCAAAATACTAGAAGTCGTAGTTCACGCTCAAGTGTCATCCTATATCTTTATATCTGTACCAATTCCCTCCTTACTCCTTTTCAATCTGGTTTTCGTCCTGGCCACAGTACTGCCACTGCTCTTCTTAAAGTCACCGAAGATATTCGACTTGGCATGGAGAATACGTTGGTCACCATTTTAGTTCTTATCGATTTCTCCAATGGTTTTAATATGGTAGACCACGATATTCTGCTTGCTGTCCTTGAGCACCTTCAATTCTCATCTTCAGTGTTGGATTGGTTTTCTGAATATCTCTGTCACCGCCAGCAGGCAGTTCGTATGGACCGCGTTTTCTCGGACTGGACTGATCTGTCTAATGGTGTGCCTCAAGGGGGTATTTTATCACTGTTGCTTTTCTCTCTTTTTATTAATTTACTTTCCACTTCCCTTGGCTGTTCTTACCATTTTTATGCTGACGACCTACAAATTTATGCCCAATCATCAGTTGACGACCTTGATTCTAGTGTAGCGAGTGTAAACTTGGCTTTGTCGGTTATCTTGTCCTGGTCCGATCAATTTGGAATTCAGGTTAATCCCTCCAAATGCCAAGCTATAATTGTAGGCAGTACTAGGCAAATTTCTCTGATTGACTTTAATGCTGTTGCACCTGTCATGTTTAACAACTGTATTATCCCCTACAGTAAATCCGTAAAGGATCTTGGCTTTTACATTGATTCCACACTTAGTTGGATCACTCAGGTAGCTGAAGTCAGTCGTTCTGTTACTGTTGCTCTTCAACAGCTTAATCGTCTAAGGAACTTCCTGCCTTTCAAAACAAAGCTCTTATTAGTCCATACATTGATATTACCCATCATTGATTATGCTGATGTGTGTTACCCTGATCTCAATGTAGATTTACTGAATAAGCTTGACCGTCTCGTTAATAATTGTATACGTTTCATTTTCTGCCTTCGCAAATGTGATCATATATCATCTTTTCGTTCTGAGCTTAAATGGCTTCCTATCCGTGAACGCAGACAAGTGCGAATTCTTTGCACTCTCTTTTCAATTCTTCTGAATCCTAATTCCCCTGAGTATCTTAGATGTAAATTTAAATTATCTCATGATAGGCAACTTCGTTCTACTGATAATCTTCTCCTTTCTGTTCCTCCTCATCGCACAAATTTTATGGCTAACTCTTTTAACTTACAAGCTATACGGCTCTGGAATGCTTTACCCATTGATATCAAAGATATTTCGACAAAATTTTCTTTTAAGAGAAGAGTGCACTCTTATCTTTTTGATCGATGTTAGTATCTTTCTTTATTTTTCACCATCATCATTCATTATTTATATTTATTATAGGTTTGTATACATTTATTTGTTATATGTATTATAGATAATCTTATGTACGTGTGTAGGTGTATTCTATGAGTTATATTTTGTTTATTTGTGTATTGTGTATTATGCACATATTTTAATACTTTATTTTGTATCTAGTTTTTTGCGCCGCAACATGATTTGTATCTGTTTATCCCTATGGTTGACTGGGAGAGAACGCTTTTAGCTTTAAGTCCGCCAATTGTACCATTTTTTTTATTGTGGAACAATAAAGTTTTTTAAATAAATAAATCATCATACACACCACAAACCAAATTTACGTAAATACATAAGTTCATTCATTGCCATATCTTATACCTGATGGGCCTTGCGGCTCTAAGCAGAGAGAGCCCAGGGCTGTAAGAGTCAAAGTCCACTTTTAGCGTGATGGTGGGCGAGAAGAGTAAAAATAGTGATGGGTTGCTAGCCGCAACTCCCATTAACATCATTCGCAGTTTCGCCCATTCCCTCGATCGGCTTTATAGATCTGCGTGGGAAGAGCAGGCAGGCAGCTGGTACAGTCAGCCAAAGAGATACCTGACCAGGCCCTCTACCTATATAATATCTTGAATTTTCTGTTATACTTACTGAAAATGATATTAACATGAAAATGTGTATTCAGAAAGATTTTATCGAAGCCTTTCTCAATATACATTTTCATGTACATCAGATTACGTAAATATGCAAAACAATAGCAAAATTAATTTAATAATATGCCAATATTCCTTAAATTTACACAAAAGGTTCCCCACAAATAATAACGCGGAGAATTCCCAATCATTCACTGGAATGGGATCTGAACGCACGACCTCCCCTGACCGGAGTAATACCCGCGATTTGTCATTCGGTTTTGGTTCGTTACATCCTGTAAATGGTGCTAGAGGTAATTTGTTGAAACGTTTTTTAAAAGATTTATTCACTACATTAAGCGGTGGTGGCCACGCGATTTAGTATACTGGCACCTGAGCTACGAGTTTCTATTAGGCGCGATTTGTACGTCTGAGTTTGCGCTAATTACACTCATTTCATTTTAAACTACTTGCTTCTGGTGAAGGAAAACATCGTGAGTGACCTGCACACTAAACTAAATTATGAAATGCCACCGTCAAGAGTCACTGTCTTTTAAATATAAAAGAAGCAGTGTATGTTATGTCAATTATAGGGCTTAAAAAAATGTGTTTCTGTCTTCCAGTCTACTGCCTGCACCCTCCAACGATCGAGCACGCTCGTCACTCCGCCTTGCCTGAGCAGAACACATTCGACCTGGATGCCACAGTGCAGTACAACTGCCACACTGGATACGTCACCAACGGATTCCCCAGGGCAAAGTGTCTGGCTATAGACAACCAGGCTTCGTGGTACGGCCCTGACATCAGTTGTGAACGTGAGTGATCACTTCTTCTATCATTTTTAGTTAGGACCCTTTTCAACTTCTGCCACACTGGATACGTCACCAACGGATTCCCCAGGGCAAAGTGTCTGGCTATAGACAACCAGGCTGCGTGGTTCGGCCCTGACATCAGTTGTGAACGTGAGTGATCACTTCTTCTATCATTTTTAGATTCTTTTCATCTACTGCCACGCTGGATACATCACCAGCGGGTTTTCCAGGGCGACAACCAAGCCTCTTGGTAAGGCCCTGATAATTTTCAGCCTTTTGGTCACGGGAAACCTCGAATAGTCTTTTAGATATGTATTTAAATAAATTATGGGCTGAAGGACCAATAGTTTCTACCCCAAAAAAAATCGAGAAGCTTACTTGATTTTTGCTTTTCATGTGTGTAAGTAGCCAACATTAGTAAAAACAAATTAAATCAGCCTAAAGCCTTCTAGCTTGACGACAGCTTTATAATTATGGCAGCCGGGACTAACGGCTTATCATCTTTACGAGTTCCCAGTTGCATCTTTAGCAGAGTACGGCTTTGGGCCCGGGGTTCGGTTTCCAGATTTTTCTTCTCCAATTATATTATAGTATGTGTCAATAGTAATCCAAGGATCCCGAAGACTATGGGTAGTATGCATGTCTATGGTCACCGAACGATTCTGAAGGTCTTGCGAAGTGAATAAGAAAAATGAGAAACAAACTAAACTATTGGCTGTGGACGCTGTGGTTTAATGACCGGCCGCCTGCTTAACGTCAACCCTCCTTAGGAATGCAGTTGTAGCACTAGTTGTCAGTCCTTTAGTCGCCTCTAACGACATCCTCGGGAATGTCATACAATTATTGTAAAATCCTTGAAAATCATTTTTTGCTTCCCACAGCCCGCTCTTGCGGTGAGCCAGGTGACGTACCCCATGGCTGGGTGACAGCCGACTGCCACACATTTGGCTGCAGAGCCGTGGTGCAGTGTGGCCAAGGGTTCGAGCTGGTGGGCAAGGCCGAGCGGTACTGCCAAGCGGACGGGGCCTGGGCCCCCAAGGAGCTCCCGACTTGTGTCCGTAAGTATTTAATTTTGGACTTACATCTTGGGTTAGCGATGAGTCGGTGGAGTATTTAGAAATTATTATTTAGTAGGCTTTAGACAACTTAAAAACCCACAATGTACAGATAAATTTATTTATTTATCACAATTTATTGTTCCAAAGTAAAAATATATTTTTAAACCTTTAACAAATGGCGGTGCAAATTGTCCCAGTCAACTATGGGGATAAACAGAGAAAATTGTGCGGCGCAATATTCTGGCAGTATATCAGCTGTTTGTGTCCTTCAAGTGGTTATATTTATAAAATAAATATTTGGGCGCTCTCTATCGAATTACGTTAAAACCATTTTAAAACTAATACGTCTTACCTAGTTGATTCCCTGATAACATACATACCAACAATATTTCAATAAAAAATAAGTAGATAGGAAGTCAAAGAGCGTCAAATTTTAAATGAATATAAATTGAGACAGGATATTCCGCAGGTAATCAACATTTATTCTATACCGTAGTTGAAAGTACTAGTAGCAACAACTAGTTAATTTTAAAAACGCTATATGTTTCTTTGGTGTTTGTAAATTAGCGAACAAATTAACAAGCTTCTGAAAAGTTTGAAACTCAAACACAAACAATGAAGTTGAAATTTCCTACCGACGAGCAAGTTTATTTTACATATGCTTTTCCATGTGCCAACAAAAGTTTAATACAATTTCTTACAAACTTTGGAACTTTTGCCGTAAGGGTAGACCCAAAATATGAGCTTGATATTACCAATAATGATTCGTATTACTAGTTTCAAAACCAAGGACGCTGAAGACCTTGTAAGTGAAGCAGATAATGTCAGAAAGCAAATCTCGGACATATACAACCAACCTTGAATTCAATAACATAAATATCGTAAATTGTTGTTTTATGGAAGTACAAAACGTGTCCTATTTGAATATCACTTGCCCGCTCAACGATTTTGAAATACTTGCACTAATAATAATGTATTGGCAGCCTCGCATTAACCCTCTAACTTTGTTGCATTCGGTGGCTGCAAATGAAAAATCAATTGATTGATAGATGAATAAACATATAAATAGTATATATGGACAAATCACACTGATTGAACTAGAACCAAAGTAAGTTTTTAACTTGTGTTATGGGATACTAACTCAACGATACCATATTTTATAATAAATACATATATATCTAGAGAAATACACCCAAGATCCAGGAAATATGATAGGCCATTTTCCAACTTACCTTGGCTGGGGATCGAACCCAGAACATCCGAGTGGCGGTCTAGCATGGTAACCATTGCGCCACGGAGATCGTCAAAATAGAAAAGATAATTAGTTTTGTAGTGTACTGTGTACCTACTTCCATGGACTCATCGCTAACGCCTCCGAAATTTAAAAATTCCGCGAATTTTGTCATTGCTTCGTGACAATGTAGTTGCCGATCAGTGTCGTCTGGAATGTTGCATGGTTTTCCAATTATTGTGGAACTTCGAACTGTCTCCGGGTTTTTACCGATAGTGGCATGATGCTTTTCTCCGAGGCTGTTATCATGGCTGCCATTTTGAGCAATATCATTGTCATGACGCAATCAAATGGATCTCCCACTACGTTTAGTTCAATAAATTGTTTTAAATCATTAGATATATTTGTAGTGATATCTATTGATTTATTTTTATCATTAATTACTTTAAGTTCAGTATTTACATCAATGGATTTAATTGAACTTGCAGTATCATAAGTTAAATTAAATTTATTAGTATTGAACTTTGTAGAAGTGTCAATATTTTTTGTTACTTTATTAGTGGGATTTCCATTAAAAGTGAATGTTTATTAACGAAATTTAAACTCTTTTTTCTCCTTTCCTGCCGCTCAGAAGGAGATGAGAAGGGGACAGTTTGAATCGATTCATTACATAAAGTAGTGTGTCTTAATATTTGTTGTTTAAAAGAATTGTTGTACTATTCAAATTCTATACAACTTTCATCTCGACTTTAACTAGAAGTCAGATTCTTAACATCATATATAATGTCAAATATACATAAACTGCCTATAGCCAAAAATGCTACAATGTAGATTATTTATTATTTAATGTAGAAAAGCCTTAAATTAAATGTTGAAAGTGCAATAATTTATTGTAAAGAATTTCTTAACTCTATCTTATATGCTGTAGCGAAATAAAGGTAAAAATTAAACAATTGTTTCATTTAAAGCATGCTTTTTTTTGCATGATTTTCCTTATCACACTAACTAAATAATGCTTTAAAAATAACTTAATGTCTAAAATCATAAAACATAAATTTACCTATTCACAAAAAATATTTATTTTTCCTCTTATTGCTGAAGTAGTTATAATGCCATCTGTGATCGAAAAGTGGAGTTACTTAAAGCGACGCGTGTCGTCATCTAGTGGTCACACAGGTGCAGTGCCCACCGCCTGAGGCGCCTCGCCATGGAAAAGCTGTGTACACGTCGTGTGCTTACAATTCTGTGGTATCGTACGAGTGCAAGTATGGGTACCGCCTGGTGGGGGACGCGACGAGGAGGTGTGGAGCGGATAAGAAGTGGTCAGGAACCCAGCCTATGTGCAAAGGTGAGATCTAGCATATTCCTAATCAAATTAAAGACTGTTATGATAGAAAAACGAGTAACTGAAGTGCTGTTGCAGGTATTACCGACCATGATTTCAAACTCCTCAGAAGTTGTTTTTCAGAAATAATCTGAAGTCACGTTACCGTCTCATATTTACCTAAAAATTACTTTCTGATGAGTTTGAAACTATATTTGGCAGTCGTAATAAAATCATGGGAGATATTTGTTTTACATGAAACAAGTTAAGCTCATTAGACGCAAGAATATGATGTGGAAATTTAATTATTGGGTTCAAAGACGTGATGACGCAATGGGCAGGGCATCTCGGTACCGTCCCAAAGAAACGTTACTTAATTAATAGAACTGCTTTATATTTTCTCAGAAATCTACCCAGCATATAGTTAAGTTCTTCTTCTTCTTAATGAAAACCCTAATCTCCATCTATATCTAAGGACCAGGCTCTTGTCAGATAATAGAGTGGTTTGCCATTGCCTTCGCCATTTCACACTCTAGTTAACGTATTAGTCATTAATGTGCAGGTTTTCTCACGATGTTTTCATTCACCGGAAGCATGTGGTGGTAGTTGAAAATGACCATACATGAGTACAAACTCGTGCAAACATAACACGAAGAACTAAGGACTGACAAAGCAGAAGATTCTCGAATGGCGACCAGACTACGTGTCAGCAGTCACAGCATAAGACACCCTTATGCTGTGATTGCTGACAGGACGAGCTTAGCACGGTTACTGGATGCAGGCTGCTTCCACAATCAGTCATTTTGGAAAACCTTGCAGGAGGCTTATGTCCAGCAGTAGACTTCCTGTAGCTGATATGATAAGTACAAACTCAGGGATACAAGTTACGTCTCCTACTTTCCAGAAATCAACTGTGGCCACCCCGGGCAGCTTTGGAATGGCTGGCTGGAGAACATATCATCGGGCACCGGATTGGGAGCATCCATCATCTTTCGCTGTCAAGATGGCATGAAGATGGAAGGGAACGGGTCGGCGATCTGTCAGAGCGACGGCTCGTGGAGCCATCCTCTACCACAATGCTTAGGTAACTACAACTACGCATCCTAGTAACCCAAAAGCGTTATTGTTTCCCAAGAGCATGCCAAGGCTTTAAATCCCATATGAGTGCGAGTTATCACCAACTAGCATCTCACGTATTTTTCCATGTTGGTCTGGGTCAAAAAAGAAAAAACTTAAAATGTACCAGTTGCTTTTCTTCACACGCAAATAGAGCTCACACATCAGAGCTCTCTCCACGATCTGCTTGTATAATGCGTGCTATAATGATTGCCACCTTATCGGTGGAAAAAAATCAAACATAAAAGTGGTTTTTCAGTCTTGCAGCCCTGGGCTCTGTCTCTTTAGAGCCGTTAGACCCATAATGCTCTATCTGCCCAACTAGGGATAAAGACGTGACAGTGTATGTAAGAATATATGTCTGTATGCATCTAACAAGTCCGCCTCCGTCACGTCGCTCCAGCGGCACCCGGGCCGCCTCATAAGGTTATTGGCCGCAGACAGGCTATTCACTCCCAATCCTTCTTCTTTCTGAAGAGAAACAAAGTAGTAAAAGCTAGCAAAGACATTGCCTTGGTCTGCTCACCGATCATCGACACAGATCAGATCACATGATCTGACTTATAAGATAAATACGTCAAAGTCATAACATTGCTTTTCGGAGATTCAATCAACAGGTCCTTTTTAATCTCCACTGCTAGCACGACCCTCTCTGTACTCCTAGAGCCATACTTGGTCAGAGCAACCAGACGATTTGGCCTACACTCTCCACGCTGGCCAGACGGGTTGGAGAGGTCTCATTGATGTTTATAAGCTTTATTTAGCTTGTATTCAAATTGTCCTGGGTCATGGGTGTTTATCTATATTCTGTATTTATCATAAAACATAGTATCGTTGAGTTAGTATCCCATAACACAAGTTTAAAAAAACTTACTTTGGGGCTAGCTTAACCAGTGTGATTTGTCCTTATATATTTATACTAGCAGTCCACCCCGGCTTCGCCCGTGGTACACACATAGCCTATGTCACTCGGGAATAGTGTAGCTTTCCAACGGTGAAAGAATTTTTTAAATCGGCCCAGTACTTTTTGAGCCTATTCATTACAAACATACAAACATACAAAAATAGGTACAAATCTTTCCTCTTTATAATATTAGTGTAGATTTATTTATTTCCTTAGTCTCCTTCTACGGCAGCCACGGGTAGACCTGACGCCTCAAAATATCTGAGATTAAATAAATTAATTTATTCATTCGCAGCTCCTTGTGTGGTGCCTCATGTGTCCCAAGGCAGGGTGGTACTGGTCGAGAACAAGACAGGAGAAAATGACACTACTGAGGGCAACACCCAGATAGTGGGCAGCTCTTCCATGGTCCAACACGGTAAGTTACAGAAATGATTAACTGATTCTCTTCCGGCGTAGATCGCAAAGGCCTTTCGTGGGAATGGGCGAAAAGGTGCATCATGTTACTAGGTGATGCGGCTAAAAACCCATCGCCCACTATCACGCTTAAATGGTCTTTTGGCCCTGGGCTCTGCCTGCTTAGAACCGCAAGACCCTAAATTCTCTGTCTGGACCATAAGGGATAAAGACGCGTGATAGTGAAGAAAGGTGACAAACTAGTTGTGTTTTTTTTTATGTATGTTACGTAAAATCATTGCCTTTGATGATTTTAGGGTTCCGTACCCAAAGGGTGCAAACGAGACCCTATTACTGAGACTCTGCTGTCTGTCCGTCTGTCACAGGGCTCTATCTCTTGAACCGTAATAGCTAGACACTTGAAATTTTCACCGATTATGTATTACTGTGGCCGCTATAACACCAAATACTAAAAATAAAAAAAATTAAGGGGGTCGTCATACAAAAACCATGTATTTTCATCGTTTTTAAGTAGATCTTTATAATGGCATTAACTAGATACTTGAAATTTTCACAGATTATGTATTAGAACCAGCGACCTACTCGTATCTCGCGCGAGACACCTTTCGAACAAATTACGAAAGGGCGCCTCCAATGGCCGCTATAACAACAAATACTAAAAATAAGATAAAGTTAAAAATTAAAGGGGGTCGTCATACAAGAAACGTATGTAAAATGGAAATGTATGTATAAGTTACGGAACCATTCATGTATGAGTCCGACTCGCACTTGCCCGTTTATTTATTTTTTAGTTTATTTTGATTTCGTTGCACCTACTCTAGAGACTCTTGATTTCCAGGGGAAATAATCCTGGTAGACTGCGAGAAGGACTACGAGTTTCCGTCCAACAACGCAGCTGTGACCTGCAACAACGGCACCTGGACGCAGATCCCTCGGTGTCAACCTGCCAGGTTTGTCTATTATATATCCTTCTTTTTTACCCGACTGCACAAGGAGGGTTACGTTAACGAGTGTATGAATGTATGTTTCTTTGGCACGCTCTAAAGCCTACTTTTAGCTTGAGGGGTGTCGTTAGGCTCATATTAAGGCTCGCGGTACTCTAAATTGGTAGAATACGAACAAGACATAGAAACGCTTCAAAGAATAAACGGGGCGGGACTGCTCGAGCCGGCGCAAGCCGCACCTCGCCGCGTATCTTATGACATTGTACCACAGACCATGGATCAAGATAGATACAGCCTCTGTATGAATTTGCGTGTTGATCTGACGTCAAATTGACTTCATTTAGGATCGCCACTTTTAGTCCGTGTATGTCAATTAATAAGATCGGACATTGAGCTCTCTACTGAAAATTGGCACGCCAGGTTTTCATACAAATTGAAGGACTTTCTTTATGTAGTGGTATAGACAGATCTGTGCATTGTACATAAAGTTTATAATGTGTTGTAATGAAACTGCTGGTCGCGGCGCTGCAAATTCAATGTAGCCTTATTTTCAAAGTGACACGTACTGAAAAATATAAATAATCTACATGGCTGACTTTTAGTGCCAAATTATATATATCTTCCACTTTTTTTTTACGACCTTTTGAGTACTTTCGACTTTAGTCTGCCACATCTACGAAGCTAACAGTAAAACAAGGTCTTCCCTCATTATTGTTCCCGCATTAAGGTTCTTGCCGCTATCTTGTATAATTATGGTCAGTTAGTGAACTAGATTCACTATCTACTACAGATAAGATGTTTTATTTGCTTGAAAACATTGTACATGATATGATATTACTGACTAACTGACAACTGAGGAGGGCGCTGGGACTGCTGGATTTTTCAAGAGATATAAGATTATGTATCACTGCGGCTCTGCGCTTGTTCAGAGAATACAAACAGACAGAACAGAAAAGTCAACTTTTTTATTTTTTTTAATTAGAAATTTGAGTGCGTTTGACCTCTATCTAGCCTGATGGGAAGCTAAGATGAGGTCTAAGGTGTATTACGCAGACTCAAAAAAATGCCTGTTCACTCTTGCCTTGAAAATCCCTAAATTATATGTATGGGGAAACATCGACGCAGGGAGGGAATTCCACACCTTAGCGGTTCGCACAATGAAGGAGGAGGCGAATCGAGAGGTACGATGAGGAGGAATATCGACCACAAATGGGTGGAATCCCTGTCCACGTCGTGTTGTCCGATGGTGGAATGGTGCAGGGGGAATTAAACTATGTAATTCCTGCGCACACTCCCCGAAGTGCAGCCTAAATATTATTGACATAAAAAATAATTTTAATTAATACTTTTTTCAAAAATAAAAGTCATTTTTTCGTACAAGGTTTTATTGTAAGGCTTAAGTACTTATCAAGACAAACGTAATAACCCCAAACTCGATGGGGTTGCGTCGTTTTATTACAGGGTTCCTACAGCCACCTTCCGGCTCCATCGTCAGATCAGCTTCTTGTTATAATGATATTGCATTGTCATCTGATTTACATTAGCATACAATTTTTTTTCATAAAGCTCATGTAAGTATAAATAATTGTATTTTCCACGTATATTTAGATGCAAGAAGTTGCCAAGGAACCCTCGCAACGGGATGGTGATCGCTCCCAAGACCGAGCATGGGATGAAGGCGAGGTTTCGCTGCAAGGACGGCTTCGAGCTGAAAGGGAACCCCATAGTGGTCTGCTCTTTTGGCAACTGGAGTGGAGAAGCACCCAAATGTGATGAAGGTTAGTTGATTCAATTGTACAGATACAGAAACAGATGCAGATGAGGACAAATCACACTAAGGGTTGGATCTCATCTATCAGCACGGAACAGCACATTCCTATGCTGCTATCCTTTTCTGTCTCTTGATTCGACAGATCAAGAATCAAGAATCAAGGATCATTTATTTGCATTATGCAATAGATTAAAGATGTTAGTGAATGTTAGTATACGTACATTGTATAAACCTGCAGTCATATATGTGCTGCTATAAGTGTTTAATATTATTTAGATTGGTTTCAATATTACTTTGTGGTTATTTAATGTTAGTAGATATATTTTATTGGAGTGCCCTTGCAGGGTTCCATGCTGTACATAACTATTTATAGTGATTTTGTAAACCTTTACCACACATGGAAACAATAAACGAATTGAATTGACAGGTATGCAAACATTTTTCCGTTTAAAATGAATTTAAACTCGTAGTAGTTAGTAAGGACTGCAGAAGTCTTTGTGAATCATATATTAATCTTTCTTTTTGACTTTCAATAAATAACAAATTCATAATTAGAGTAAAAACATTGTTCCATTAACCATTTAGTCAGTGTCACCTTAAACGTCGCATTTGCTAGAGCGGGAGAGAGCGACGGAACACTGCAGCACGGCCGGTGCTGAAGCGTTCCGTCGCTCTCTCTCTCGCTCTAGCAAATGACGCTACTGAGCGACAGAAAAAGAATAGCAGCATAGGAAAGTGCTGTTCCGTGCTAATAGATGAGATCCAACCCTAATTGAGCTAGCCCCAAAGTAAGTTTAAACTTATATGTATTATAGGATACTAACTCAACGATACTATATTTAATGATAAAAACATATATAGATAAACACCCAAGACCAAGGAGAATTTAAAAAAGGCTATTATCCAATTTTCCCTGGCTGGGGATCGAACCCAAAACCTCTGAACCCAGAACCTTGGCGGACTAGTGTGTTGACCATTACGCCACGAAGGCCATTAAAATAGTTCTTAAATATATTAATGAAGAAGATATCTACTTTAACATATTTATTAATAACACATTTTTTCAGTGTTCTGCCCATTCCCTGGATACATCGAGAACGGAAAAGTCTTACTGGTAGGCAATATGGGGCTGTACGACTATCGTCCTTACGTCAAAAAGGTAATTACTCAGAACTGTTTCCAGCCCCCTTAGCATGGTAACTATCTCGCTCTACGTCATGATAACGAGCGGGATGGCACAAGTCCGTCACGCCATATAAACTTTATCTGTGTTTATCAACGCTGCCATGATACGGGGCTAATCTCTCTCTTTCTTTCTTTATGTTTCTTCTTTTCTCTTTCTCTTTCTAGACTGGTCTGCCAGTTATCGCATTGCGTGTCCTTAATCTCCTTTTCATCTTAGCGTGTTCCTAGTTGTACCCTAAGCTGTGCTGTTTCGGAGTCCGGAGTTTGCTGGTTTTTACAAGCTTTTATTTAGTTTACCTGTCCCCTTGTCTGTGTGTCCGTAATCAAATCTTGCAAGCTAATTAGATCCACTTCCTATTATTCTATGGAGCGGAAGCTTCATATACTTATGAATGTTGGGTGACAATGCAATATTATGGTACCAATGACCTAACTCATGATGTAGCCGAAAGGTGCCCTTGGAATCTCTGTAATAAAACAATATAATCCCACCGAGTTTAGGCTCGATTGATTCGTCTTGAGGAACACTTCAAACTTTTTAGCTCATTGTTCAAGATAAAAGCTTGCCTTTAATTTTTTTTTATAAGTACTTGTTTCCTGTTCCAAATGGTCAGTCACCCAAGGATGCTGAATGCCGTGCAAAGAAAGCACACCCCGTTGGCTTTGGGCCGTTCGGTCGCTTTAGCGTCAATTTTTCGCAGCCAGTTGTTTAAAGAAAAAATTATCCCACCAAAACCATATATGTGAAACTGGGAGCCAAGTTCAATATTATGTTATGATATGGTGTGCTTGTCGATTTCACCGACAAAAGAATTGAGATTTAAATGGGTGCAAAGTTCTATAGAAAATCCTGAAATGTATTTATAAGAATCTCAACATTTGTCTTGGATAGTTTTAGCATACTAGTCGTCTTATATTTGGCACGCAAAGCTTTGGGTCCCGAACGCCATCTAAAGCTTTAACCTATCCTAGGATTGGTTCTGGTCTACCCTTTGGGTTTTGTAGATCAGACGGCAGTCCTCTATGTAAAACCCAGTAGCCTCGTCAAATCACCTAGGTTAGGTAGCGGATCCTGGGTTCTGAAGCGTTACTGCTGATGATGCAACCGGGAATATGCTCAGATGATGAGTCGTCTTATATTTGGCTTATTAACTTATTATACTCCTTCCATAAATTGTTTTCTTTTCAATTATTATAATCAGAATCTACACCGTAATTTTTCAGGTGGTGAACAACAAACAGATAATGTACGAGTGCGAGAAAGGCTACGTGTTATCTGAGGGTCCTCCTGGCGCTACATGTGTAGGGGGACACTGGAGCCCTAGAGAGCTGCCAAAGTAAGTAGTCATTTGTTTTGTTTTTGTCAATGTCACCGGTGTCAGATTTTACAACCTGCCTAAAGGCGAAACAATATTCGAGAAAAGGTCCCTTGCGCTCCGCTTGGCTCGTCTTGGCGGGGGCACTCCCGTGCCCTCAGATTTAAAGTCTAAAGCTCAATCATACGCCTGTTTCCTTGTTTTAACTCAGATAAATCTGCTATATATGCAGCCGTAGCTGGTTGAGTCTCACTAGACTCAAACTAAATTGTACAAATAATACCATAAAATATTTTCAATTTGTAGATGCACCCTTTATCAGCATCCTAGGATACGATGGAGTCGCAGAAGACGATCTGTCACAGAGCCTGAGCTACGTCATAGAAGATCAGCCTACCTCAGACAATACTACAATAGCCTACGACGACAAGCAGACCCAACGCAACAGTATCTCGACCAACTGTATGACAAATACAACCATAACACACAAAAACCTACATTACGACACGCGAACTTCAAATTAATGAAGAAATTGGACTCAGATGTCGATGAAAACATGATGACTGGTGAATTCACTAGCTCTGAAGGAGAAAACTTCCCTACTGCAGTATATACTGTTTACAATGTTCATGGAGAACCTATAGGACATAGAATGTATTCTTATCAACCAGTATATGAACCTGAAGACGATGAAGTAATACATCATGAAGACTTATCAGCCTATTCAGATTCAGAGGACGCTAATGACTTGTCTCATGTAACTGTACTAAAAGGAGGATTATTCACAGACCATGAGGCAAACGAAGCGGGTACTGCTCGTAATATAGATAAATTAAAACATGATTATTTCGAAAGATATTTTGATAAGAGAAGGAAAAGGTTTTTAAGTTCCAAAAGTAGTGAAGAGATTAGAAAAGAATTAGATATAGAATTAGAAGCAGAAAGTGCTATAGAAGTTACTACCAAAGCTGTAGAAACGTCTACTAAAGTTAGAAAAAAAAGGGAAGTAAATTTTGAGGAATCGGATTCAGAAATATATACAGTAGCACCAACAGCAAAAGAATTAGAATTATTGAACGAACTTAATGATAACTTTTTGAAAGTGATACCGTTAGACACTCAAACACAAAATGAGACTGATAATTATAGCCAAGAAATGGCAGTGATACCTTTACAATATAATAATACCAACTCTACGGAGATTGATAACATTTTAGACAAACGTGATAAAAGAACCAGTAGAAAAACGGATAGACTAAATCAAACTACAGCAACAGTACCTAAAACGTAAGTATATAATTACGATTATACTTATACGAAAATGGTCGTGAATTTTGGTGAAAATGTGCTAAGTGGTCGTCAAACGATCTAAGCAAAATAAATTATTATTGTGAGTTCCTAATAGAGTTTGTAGATACGACTATACGTATCTTGAGCCTATCCATATCTACAACTATCACGTACAAGTGCAGCGTAAGCGTCCCAAGTGGTCAAACGATATAAGCAAGTTTGCAGAAAATCGCTGCATGTAGGCTAACTACGTCCTCAGTCATTTTGGAAACTTTTCTTGGACTTTCTGCTTAAATGAATGACACATTTGTCTTCTTGCATTTGCAGAGGCAGAGAAGGCAAAGGCGGTGGCAGACGCAATCAACAATTGCAACAACAAGAAACATCCAGTGAAGAAGGTCAACCGACTGAACACAAAGAAGTTATTGAGGATAAACAAAATGGCAACCAAACTGAGAAAGGCAAGAAAGGTCGGCCGAAGAGTCCTTGTGAACCTATAGAGAGCGAGCCATACGTTAATATTGAGATTGTGAAGTATGGGAGGGATCCAAATAACACTTTTAGTTCAGGTTTGTTCTAATATTCTTCTCTTCGCAATTGTATCCTTATGTCTGAGGGTCGTGACTATCATGAGCAGCTCTCCTCACAATGGTTTTCCACAGTGCACGGTCTTGTGCCAGGTGTATGGCCCTTTGAGTGTTTGTGCGCCACCCTACGGACGATATTGTGGTACGAGTGGTTTTCCTTGACGTCTGTGCGCCCTGGGATATGGCCCAACAGTAGTTCTAATATTATCATAGTCATAACATCTGAACCTTTAATTAACTTTTATGAGTGGATGACAGCTCAGGATCAAGTCATTCACAGCCTAATCTATCCACTGCAGGATATAAGCCTCCTCCGTTACACGCCATTCTTTTCGATGTTGCTACTTTTTCTTTCATAGTGAATAGGCTACTTTGACGATGACATCTCTCCATCGCGCCACTGGTTTACCGTGACTTCTGCTCTCTGATGATAATGATGAATAATAATACATTTTAGGTACAATTGTAAGAGTTGCATGTGGGAAAGGCTATGGTTTAAATTTAGAGCCAAACGCAACTGCAAAATGCGTGCGAGGGAGATGGAAACCAGAGAAACCAAAATGCGAAATATGTAAGTATCTTCATTTATCTTAATTAATGTACTTAATAAACTTATTTATAGGAAAAACAATGCATCTAAGCGTTGATGTATATTGTGTTAGTCAAAATTTATAGTAGAAAAAGTTACTTAGCCAATCTCTGGTCACCTGTCCAGGATAATGTACAGTTTCCTTTACATAACGGAGTTTTTGAAGTGAAAACTTCTTTAGCGGCGTTGTGCACTTTTTTTGTAATGGGTAAAAAATGTTAAACTCGCGTCAGGACCGTGTCCTGATCGAAAATTCGTGAGACGGAATGACAGCCGGCGCGGCGTAGGAGAGGAAGTATTTATACTATAATTTCGACGAAGCTGTCAGCCGGCTCGTTGGTCTAGGGGTATGATTTTCGCTTAGGGTGCGAGAGGTCCCGGGTTGAATCCTGGATGAGTACAAACCTTTTTGAAGTGAAAACTTCTTTAGCGGCGTTGTGCACTTTTTGTCATGTTTGTGTATGATAGCGCAATAAATAAATATTGTATTCTACCACATAAATGATAGTACTTTTATACTAATAATTAAAGCAATTCATGCAAAATTATTCCCTTACCATTCCAAAATATCAAAAATGCACAACGTTAATATTCAAGTTTTCACGTCTGCCGGCACTCCCGGAGTGCAACCCGTTTTTTTTTAAACCCACTACATTTCCTCTAATAATCATTTTCAAAGAAAATTACAAGAATGTTAACTGTACCTTCTTGCAGTGCCATGTCACGTTCCATCAACAGAGTATGGCATATACACCATGGCAGCTGACAATGGGCATCCCATGACAGCCAGCCAAGTACTGGGCACTCCTAGCATTGGACATGGAGAAGAAAAGGAGCTGAATGAGACAGACCCGGTGCCGAATGGTCAAGTTGTGCATTTCTCTTGTGAATATGGGTGAGTTCATTTATTTTTGTCTAATTTGCATAAGTGCAATGAAAAATTCTGACCCATCGGTTGGGGCAAGCATTAAAAATATCGTACACTTTTTTTTCTATTATTTTACTTAGCAAAAATATACAACGATACAGAGCGTTTATATTTCGCTGGTACAATTTTTACTAAGAGCGCTACTCCGGAACTCTTTATGAATATTTACTAATTTAATAAACCGAAAAAATTGCCGGGCTCAATAGTAGAATGATATTTTTCTAACCCAGTCGTTACCCCTAATAAAAATAATCTTATCAACTTAGATTTTTCAAGCATTTTTTAAATTAATTTTTTTTTAATATTTTTTTAAAGATTTTAACACGTTCACGGACGTTCGACTCGATTTTGTAACACCATTTTGACACTTATTTTTTGTATGAAATGCTTTAGCCGTTTTGTCAAATATCAATGATATTAAGTATTAAAATAAGAGTGTACCGGCTATACCCATCGCCTGCCCTAACCGAGGCGTCACTTTTATTAGATATATTTTCTTAAAAATAAGAACCAACGGTTATAGCCTTCGCCTGCTATAGAAGTTCTGTTCTTATTAATTGTAAAAAAATCCAAAGGAAGATCACACCGGTTATAGCCTTCACCTGCTATAGACGTTACGTCCCAAGTAATTATCAATATTCCCACAATTTGAGCAACCTTCGCCTGCTATAGCCTTACTGTCGTAAGTGTTTGGTAATATCTTTATGTTCAGAGCACGCGGTCTATAGTCTATGTTAGTTGTAGTCGTCCCTTTATTGGTAAAAGTCATCAAATAAGTAAATAAAAAAATATAAGGAATAAATACACTTGGTATTATCAAATAGTGTGGAATGGAGGAATTGAGAATACCCAAAACACAGTGTTAAAATTATATTTCGTTTAATGAAGGTTATAATATGTATATGGAATCAGTCAATAGAATCAGTCTGAAGTTATTTATGAATAACAATTATAAAAATTAGCTTAAAATAATAACACAGTGTATGTGCACTAGTGTAATTAAATCTAAATATATATAACTCATATGTGACTGACTGACTGACTGACATAGTGATCTATCAACGCACAGCCCAAACCACTGGACGGATAAGGCTGAAATTTGGCATGCAGGTAGATGTTATGACGTAGGCATCCGCTAAGAAAGGACGCGAGTGAAGCCGCGGGCAAAAGCTAGTTAGGTATATGCTAGAATCACATTTTACTTATTTTTAAAGTAATACGACAACTATAAATCAGTCTTATAAAAAGTTTAGTCATGCAAAGTTAATTGTGGAAAATACATAATTATATCAGGCTTAATTTTCAATTTCGAAATGCCATTGTTCAAAACATCCCGGACATAAAGGGCTCGTAGGTTTGGTCAGGGCCGTACTCCCCATCACAATCACTAAAAGGATCGTGATCCGACTCCTCAATTTCAGTGGATTCTTCTGATTCTTCATCGCTTGATGTCTCCGATTTCTCTGATCCAAAGGATAGTTCTCCAGAGGAGACATCATTGAATAATTTCAACAGATGTTCATTTTCTCTTTCGAGAGGATCGTTAACTTTTTTTCTTCTTCTATTTGATTCTTATTCAGCCATCTGAAAAATATATGTAATTAGCAAAATGGCATATTCTCTCGGCTCGATTGTAGGTCAAAAAGAGAGAAATATCTATGTCATTTCAACATAATTAAATATACACAAATTATAACGCTATCAAAATTATCCTAAGCTTTAAGGATACCAAATATTACTGAGGAATCAATTAAATACATAAAACTATAATCATATATGTTTGAAATGACGAAATAATTCATTGTACCTACCTTGATAAGAAACCGCGTACAAAACACCTCGAATCAACAGCACGTCCTCCCCGCGGGGCACTTCAGTATATATAATATTAATCTATGGGGCACTTCCCGGCCGACTGACTAGAACGCCATACAATGGCCGCTGCTGTGACCGATGCGTCGGTGTGAGTGAGCACACGTATGCGTACGTATGTAGGCGTGTGAATAGGTGTGAAAATACACTTCATGTGACACTAGGCAACTCGAGGAATCGAACGTGGGGGCACTATAATGTGAAGTGTACTATAGCAGTATGGAAATTAATCTGCTAAAGCCTTTGTGCCCCAAATACGATGACAAAGATCGACGGCAATAGCCAGCGCGTCATTTTACGCAAACTGAAATGGAAGGCTATAGCCGGCGCGTCCGGGAACGTGTATGCATTGAAACATGTATACCTAATACCCATTTTACCCGTGATTGACAAAATAAATGATAATGATTCACCATCAAAATGTAAAAGCGACGTTTTTGTCGGTGGAGTTTCTTCCATTATTTTCTATCTTCCGCCAACCTCTTGACATCTTGATACGACACTGCTATCACCTTTTCCTTGACTTGCTTCATATAGCTGTGCCTTGGCTTACCTCTTCCCCTACTTCCTTCTATTTTGCCTTCTATTATAATTTGCATAAAATTATCATGCGCGTCAAGTGTCCCAACATATTGCCTCGCCTATTTCCGATTACCTCGAGTATGTGCCTCTTTTCACCTGTTTATTTTTAAAATCTATTATGATTATGATAATTTTTTCTCTAGATACAATGTCCAAGGGCCAACGAATCTTCGCTGCTGGCTTGGAGAATGGGCTGTGACGAGTATGCCAGAGTGTGTTGCAGGTTGGTGTTCTAACAACATTGCAGTCTTTGATTAACTTCTTGTCTTTATTTTTGAAAACATGTTGTAGTTTAATGGAAAAAAAAAGGAGAATATATGGAGGATTTGAGGAGATCGGTGGTCCAATGAGTCCACATTGCTAGCGCTTTCATAAATTAAGCAATACCGAAAGTAGTCTGGCCTTTAGGCAGCTTAAAAAATCTAACACCAGTGTTGTCTGCTTACAAACACGAAAAAAAGGAGGATATGGGTAAGAAAGGGGGTAACGGACAATTTGAATGACTTACATAGACTGTGCCGATCCCACATACTTTTCGCTTACGTTCTTGCTTTTTTCCCTGTGTCTAAGCCGCTTAGCCACCACCTTCCAAATTCTTCTTCACACAGAATAGCAGGATTAAGCGAAGACCGAAGAAGCTTTGTCATGATCTCTTTTCTTTGACACTTTCAGCCCCCTGTGAGCTACCTCTCCTCCACGGTGCAACATACGAAGCAGGGTACAGAGCAGGACTAACTGTAGCCCATGCATCATCAGTTAATATAGCCTGTGAGCCCGGGAGATCACCACCAGCGACGCTAAACTGTCATTTAGGAAGGCTGCAGCCTACTGTCCATGACTTTTGTAGGCCTTTAGGTAAGTGTGAGAGCATCATTAAATCAGGTAGATACTTGAACAATTTTGTCAACAACCTTGATGTGTAGATTTTGGTACGAAATTATTGTAAATAAGTGATTGATTTGTTTGAAACTTTGAACCCTGTAATTTATTTTGTGACGTTATTGAGTGTGCGTAATAATAATTCAAGAATCATTCTGCTACTAATATTGTATAGAAGATATTTTTTTAAATGCTTGAAGTTTCAAATTCTTTTTTTTGATCCCACTATTGTAATTTTATGACGTAATGCATGGGCTAAACTGACAATTGTATAATTGTTTAATATATAACTTTTAAATTAACGTATACCAGTTGCTTCAATCGTAAAAGCCGATCGAGAATTCCATATTTAAATAATAAAATAAAATTTTCAGCTAATCTATCAAGACCACGACCAACTTCCGAATTTCAAAGTGGTTCTGACATTGTCAGAGAAGATATTTCAGAATTGGAACCAGATTTAGATGGCAAAACAACTTCTGAATGTGGACCACCTGCGAGGTAAACAATAACCGTATTTTCTCGTAATTATATATTTTACTTTGATGTTGATAAAAAGAATACAGAAGAAATTTAGAGGACAGAAGTATAGAAACATGATTATAGTGAAAAACACCTTTCTGACAACAATTTTGCATTGAAAATATAAATTACTATGAAAAGTGTCGTTAGTGTCAGTGAAACAAAATACAAACTGATTTTCTCAAATAGGTATGTAAGTTATACTAAACTTTATTTTAAGTTAAAACCAAGCACTAACTAGAATTGCAATCAAAATTTAAACTTCGGGAATCAATCATCTTTCAATATTTTTGCTCCTTTAAAAATTATATTTGATTACTTACCTGTATAAAACCTGTACTCGTAACTAGCAAAACGTTCAACATGAGTTTATGATTTTATTTTGATGCGCTTTCATTGTTGCTTTCGTGTATTTTATTTTCTGTATGTTTATCATTTTCTAAAACATCTCATGCAGTTGCCACATCTATACCAACTTTACCGGTGTCCAAATTTAGTGTTTATTTTGTTGATAGAGTTTTAAATGCAAAGACACTGGTAAGGTCATCAGTGGTATTTAGCTGCGATTGTTATCAGTTATTTCTTGTTTTTGTTTCTTTGCTGTTGTCTCGTGTAATGTAAGCTGTGTTCAAAGCAAGATAAACTATGTATGAAATTCTATTATAGTTAAAAAAATGTTACAGAATTTGTATCATATTGAAGTCGAAAATAATTTGAGATGAAATAATGTGAAACGGGTGGCAAGCGTTGTAAAGCTGAAGTCGACGTTATCGTCTCGTTTCGTATAAATACAAAAATATAACGACGACGACAACTTAAATCTTACAGAAATATTTGTGACATAGTTTAACTTGCTCAAAATCCGCATCATCCCCAAGGATGAAAGGTGAATGACAAAAAATAATGTTTTTGCAAAGAATCTGCGTTTCTTATTTGCTGGCTGGATAGACTGAAGGGAACACAGGCGTTCAGGGATGCCAAGCCCTGGTGAGAGCCTTCTAGGTTCGAACTTTTGCTTTTTTAAACTCTCCGTCATTTTCTTCATCACCAGCATCAAAAATATCATCAACAACTCAAATAGTTTCATTGTTATTTTCAAAATCTTCATCTTTGAAAGAAATACTTCACTCTCATCAGAATTTTGATCAAGAAGTTTTAGTTAATTTAAAATATTGTTAAGTTTTGAGGGCTCTTTTTCACGTTAATTATTTTCTAGGTTCCAAATCCTCAGATGGCAGGGCTTAGTATGTTTAGGTACATACATACAATTTTTATGTATGTCTGTCTATTGAAAAAGCTATATGTATGGCCATGGTTGGCTTTGTATGTCTTGGCCGAGCTTTGTTTCTGTTGCTCGATATCTTTTCAAACGTTTTCGGTGTTTAGTGCATGAAATTCTGTTCATTGTAAATAATTTCTACGTTAAAATTTCAATAAATCTATATTCTCCATCGAAAATAATATTTCTTTAAAAATACTTGTAAATATATTTTTTTTTTTTTTTAATTTTAATTAAAACAATTAGTTAACCTAGAGTTGATTTATTCTGTTCTAATCACGGTTCCTATACGTTTACTTAACAAACTGATGCAATTCATGATTGAATTTAAATATATAAAATTAAAATCGATTGAAAACCAAGGAGATATTTATTTTATTGATCTTCCATCCCTTTATTGCAAAACAAATCCCTTGTATTTTTATAAAGTGATACTTATCTACATGTGACATTATTAGATAGTATCGCCTTCTCTATCTTATTAGAAATTTCAAAGATCTGCTTTCAGAGCATTTTTTTAAGATTTTAAAAATAGATATTTTGTGATTTTAGAATTAATCAGCTCTATGTATACTTACCATAGGTACTTATCTAAATAATTCTATCACTTCGTAATGACTTTCTATTCCTTTACCAGAAATTAAAACTTTATAAAAAATTATTCTCTAAAAAAATTATGTGACTTCTTAGAAAATTCCGTCCAAATATCCAGGGTTCAAGGGACGCTGGTCTACAAGGACGGCGCCGAGGTGAATACCACCTTGGACCCTGAGGGCTACCCCCATGGCACGGAGATCACCTTCAGCTGTATTGCCTCGATCATGGGGGAAAAGACTACGTGGAAACTGATCTGCGAGCAAGGGGACTGGGTTGGGAAGAGTTTTAACTGCGGTGAGTTGGTGTATGCGAAAAATATCATTTGTCATAGCTCAATGCATAGAAAAATATTCTAGGTCTATGACTCAATGTATAGTCTACATTGAAACTAATAAATATGAGAAACAACCGGCCAAGTGCGAGTTAAACTCGCGTGGTTAGGGTTCCGTACAATTGATTGAATTCTTATAGGTTTTCCTGTAATCTACAAGCAATGAAATATGTTTTTGTATTTTTTTTCAAAATTTTAGTCTCAGTAGTTTCGGAGATCAGGAGGGGGGGAAATAGATAAATTTTCGGCTTCTTTCTCAAATAAAATCAAAGCTATTTATTTTAAATTATAGTCAATGTGTCAAGTCACTTTAATATTATTCTTCTAGAGGAACTAGAAGCTCAGAACGAAGAACTTCTCAATAACAACAGCTGCACGTTCAGGAACGAGGAACCTCACGTGGTCTCCTTCTTCAACGACTTGGAGATCACCGAGACTGTGGACTTCCCAGCAGGATCTGTTATCATATCCAGGTAAATACTGATACGAATACACTAGCAAAGTGATCCTATAAAGGTTCCGTTTTTTCCTTTTGAGGTACGGAACCCTAAAAAGGGTTACGCCCTTACTTTTGATTAATATTTATCATTATCTTTATGCGTAAAGAAAAGCAGCTAGGCTGTTGAGTATTAGATGAAAAATATAAGTAGCTTTTTGTTTAGCGATGAGTTGAGAGTTAAGCCCCCAGTTCATGCAGCGAGCGAGCTGCAAACGAGTTTGGGTGTCAAGTAAGCATTAATTAAATCAATAATCATAAACATTACAGATGTAGTGATATTGGAAAATATG
This sequence comes from Acrobasis repandana, assembly GCA_963576875.1. Classification (NCBI taxonomy): domain Eukaryota; kingdom Metazoa; phylum Arthropoda; class Insecta; order Lepidoptera; family Pyralidae; genus Acrobasis; species Acrobasis repandana. The sequence goes on from OY756238.1 coordinate 12,652,621, forward strand.
CAATGACTGGTTCCCAAGCCCGCAAATGCATTGGCAGCTCTTGGGACGGGTCCAAACCTTCGTGCTTCGGACTCAACCAGGAAAACGACTATGCTAGTAAGTATTTATATCAATTGGTTTGTCAAATAAGAGAACCTTGAATAAATCCTCTCTCTCTCTCATCTCAGCGTATTCCCAGTTATATCCTAAGCTGCAATGTTGTGCAGCTTGAGGTTCGCTTTCCGACTTTTGTTTTGAATGAATTAATTAAATAATGAAATAAGCAATGGTGAAAAAATACCACGTGAGCAGGACTTGGAACTTATTTGTAATAGTGGGTAGTATGTGTTGGTGACGCAAGCCTAGTGCATGTAGGAATATCAAATGGTGGCGAAATTCGGCGTGCGGAGTTGAACACGTGATGGCTCAGATGGAAAGAGCATAGTCGTATTGAGACTAAGGTCGTGGGTTCAAGTCCTGCTCACGTGGTATTTTTCACCATTTCTTATTTCATTATTTAATTTGAGTACTTTATTACTGCATCTTAATAGCCTAAAAAAACCTCTAAAAGATATGAATTAGGTATTTGAATGAATAGGTTAGTTGAGCAGAAAAAGAGTGATGGGCATCCGGGAGCTAGGTGGTCGATGAAAGGCTTTAATGGCACAGATAAAAAAATGCGTTTTTATATATAAGGTCTTTAAAAGCTGACGATGATGTTGATAATGGGATAGTTGAAAGGAAGTATAATGAAACATGAAAGAAACTCATCAATATTGAATGTAAGTTGCCAAGTAAACTTTCTGTTTCAGTGGAAAAACCGCCCACGATCCTCTTCCGGCACTCCCAAGGTCCGATCGCTCAGACCAACGATGGGAAGCTGCTGGTCTACCCTGGAACTATGCTGCATATGGAGTGCCTCTGGATGAGGCGTTTCGGCAACCCCAAGTGGAACGTCACACACAACATTCCTGAGTAAGTTATTCGTCAAATACATAATTTTTCAAAACAAAAACCAACTTAAGTAGACAGCCACTTTTAAGCTTAATACGACTATGCAACAATTGTATAGCAATTAAATTGGAGCAATAGAAAACTTGCATGGTCTAAACAGAACGTCAGCCATACGAATCATTTATTGCTTCAATAAAATTGTATGCAACAGGCAAGAAACTTGCACTGTGTAAATGGGCCTTTAGATGATATATCTTGTTACCAACCTTCTTCAAACAAAAATGATTTTCCAAATCGGTCCAGGCGTCTTTAAGTAATAGCAAAATACTTATACAAAAAATTAAAGATTCCAACGATTTCCCTTTTTTGAAGTCGGTTAAAATACCATCATCACTTCCTTTTAGCCCTCCCAGTCACTGCTGAGCTTAGACATTTTTAGGGTTCCGTACCCAAAGAGTGCAAACGGGACCCTATTACTATGACTCCGCTGTCTGTCCGTCTGTCCGTCTGTCTGTCCGTCTGTCACAGGGCTCTATCTCTTGAACCGTTATAGCTAGACACTTGAATTTTTCACAGATTATGTATTACTGTGGCCGCTATAACAACAAATACTAAAAATAAGATAAAGTTAAAAATTACAGGGGGTCTTCATACATGAAACGTGTTTCTTCAGCGCTTTAAAACATTGTACGAAGGTACAGAACCCTTCATGTACAAGTCCGACTCGCACTTGCCCGTTTATTTCCTGTGCTCTCATCAATACCTGCAACAATCGATCTTGACTACGTCGTCCACTGACCTCTGTTCGCAATTCTGGGCCACCATTCCATTAGCTCCTTGCTCTACCTGCCATCACTTCATCAAGATATTTGTCTCTTGCTTCGACTAGTCTTACAAAATACTATACAGAATCTATTCTGTCGCAGACACTGTCGCAGTTTCAGCTAAATATCTGCAATCTAACGGTTCCCCATCAGCAAACCAGGAACATCTTCTCTTTTTGGCCAGGTCGAACATTCCACTTCTTCTACAACGCTTGGAGTACACCAAAACCAATCTTATATTTTTTACTGTAGGTGTAGTATCCCAATAACGGGTGAACTTAAGTTTTACACAACCTGTAGCTAATATTTTTTTTTACTGGAAGCCTATACATTTCCTACCGCTGGGCAAAGGCCTCCCCTCTTTCCTTCCACGATTCTCTATTCTTGGCCTTCACTGTCCAGTCTTTGTCAAATGCACACAAATCGTCTGCCTATCTCATCCTCGGTCTAACTCTCTTTGTGTATCCATCTGTGGGAATCGAGTTTGTGGCAATATGGGCACATCTTTCCTGATGCATACTACAAACGTGACCCGTCCAATCTTACTTCATCAAAGCTGCTTTCTTGCCTACTTCCATTACTTATACTTATCTACACTAATATTATAAAGAGGAAAGATTTGTACCTATTTTTGTATGTTTGTATGTTTGTAATGAATAGGCTCAAAAAGTACTGAACCGATTTAAAAAATTCTTTCACCGTTGGAAAGCTACACTATCCCCGAGTGACATAGGCTATGTATGTACCACGGGCGAAACCGGGGTGGACTGCTAGTTACTTATATATTTACTATCTCCAGCTTGGACCGAAAGTACCCTGAAGGCTGGACCACAGACCCTGGACGAGACAGCCAGCTAGAATACCGACTCAGCATCATGAGTGCAGAGAAAGAAGACGCTGGTATCTACCGCTGCGAAACACCAGCTAGGCAGAGTCATCAAGTGGAAATCATTGTCGAAGGTAACCTGAAAACGATAGTTGACCCGTGTGGTTTTTGGACTAGAATTGGACACTCCATTTCTTCCAGTGGATGTCGGAACAGACTAAAGGATTAAGTTTAAACATCTTGCGCAGTATTCCTAAGAAGGAATACCGGAAGTTTGTCCGCACGCGTCCCGGAAGAAGGTTGACGTCAGGCCGGCCAAAAAATTATTTCAATGAGATGATTTACGTAGCTGACATGATGGTCTCTTTCCTCAGACGTTCACTGCCCACCGCTGCCCATCCGTCGAGGCCTGGTTGCCAGTGGACTGGGCACTCGCCTCGGCACGGAGATCAGGTTCCACTGCGCCAATGGCAACGCTCTACTTGGATCCCCGACGCTGGTGTGCCGGGCGTCAGGAAACTGGAGTGCTCCGCTACCTGTCTGTGAAAGTAAGCAGCCTTCTATGTTTAAACACTTGTATGAATTGGCAGTGGCTTATCTGATCAGTGTGGAGAGTGTAGGCCAAATCCTCTGGCTACTCTGAACAAGTATGGCGTTGGTCGTACAGAGAAGGTCGTGCTCCTGTAGTGGAGACTAAAAAAAAACCTGATGATGATTAATGCGTAAGGTCTGGATTCATAGTATTCTCCAAAGCCTTAAAGTACGTACCTAATCTGACTTTGCTTGAGAGGCGCTTGAAATTCTTCAAAAAGGACAGGAGAATAAAAGATTTTTTCAATATCTTTATCTGGGTTCTACCAATTAAGATTCTATTATTAAGGAAGTGGCTTGTCTCTTTCTTGACCTTAGCTCTGCATTCGATTTAGTTGACCACAACATCTTATTACAAAAGCTAGAGTACTATGGGGTACGTACGTGGTAATATACTTTTATTATTTAAATCCTATTTAGAAGGTAGAAAACAGTATGTTGAACTAAATACGGTAGAAAACGATACTGAACACGTGGTCAAATCCAAACTACTTTCAATTAAAAAGGGAGTACCGCAGGGATCTATTTTAGGACCTATACTGTTATTTATATTTACTAATGACCTGGTTAAACATATCTTAAACGTACACAATGACACAAAATTAATATTATACGCGGATGATACGAATGCCGTAGTTTCTGACAATAACATAGAAAATTTAGAACATAAAATTAATACATTATTAAGTGCATTTAATGACTGGTTTGTTGCCAATAAACTTAAACTAAATCACAACAAAACTAAGGTCATACTTTTTAAAACGACGGCTAAAAATTCAGATACACTGGACATCAATCTAAATGGAGATAAAGTAAACATTGTTCAAGACACTCAATTTCTAGGATTACATATTGATGAATTTTTGAATTGGAAGAAAGAACTGGGATCACTAGAGAAGTCTATCTCGTCGCTATGCTATCAGGACATTAAGGAACGAAATATCGTTGATACATCTAAAAAAAGTCTACCATGCCCTAGTGGAGTCAAAGCTACGAAATAGCATTAAACTATGGGGAAACAGCTATCTTTACAATCAAGACCGAGCTTTTGTGATACAGAAGAGCGCCATACGTGCAATGGTAGGAATCCCACCGTGGGAGTCTTGTGAAAAATATTTTACCACTCTGGGCATACTAACTATTCCAAATCTGTACTTATTTGTTCTTTTAACGGATCTGAAAAAACGATTACCGGCAATAGAGACAAGTGAAATAAGGCAAGCACGCGAAGAGACTCGCAGGAAGGCTCTTAAACACAACTTAATGCCGAATTTAATAATAATACAGAAATTGAAGGCGTTCTTGTTGAAAAAAAACTATTACTCTGTTAAGGAATATTTTATGTGATCCTCATTTTATACATTTTTTGAAAAATTATTATTATTGTTGACATGTACAAGTATTTTTTTTTTATTTTTTTTATTAGAAATTTGAGTGCGTTTGACCTCTATCTAGCCTGATGGGAAGCTAAGATGAGGTCTAAGGTGTATCACGCAGACTAAAAAAATGCCTGTTCACTCTTGCCTTGAAAATCCCTAAATTATATGTATGGGGAAACATCGACGCAGGGAGGGAATTCCACACCTTAGCGGTTCGCACAATGAAGGAGGAGGCGAATCGAGAGGTACGATGAGGAGGAATATCGACCACAAATGGGTGGAATCCCTGTCCACGTCGTGTTGTCCGATGGTGGAATGTATTAATTAATTGATGATTTAACGTAAATTTTAATATATTGACTTGTGAAATTTTTCTAATACGTTTTCGTATGGACTTAAATTTATATTATGACATATATCAGACACAATGTAAAAATTGTTTGTGATTATATAAATGAATGAATGTATTTATCTGGTTCACCAAAAAGCTTTTTTGTTAAGAGGGCGCCTGATGTTGATAATCTAAATTTTGCTCCTGCTTCCACGCACACAAATTTACTCTATCCAAAGCGAGATAGCGAGCCATGCGTAGGGAATCGCGGTGGGTCAATGAGGCTGGTTTTGGTTTTGAGGTTTGTTTCGTTTTACTACTTAAAGAATATTTAAGAGTTATTTAAAAAGTAAGACATATTATGACTGCCTTATGTTTAATACAATTATAAACCAAAGTTACAAGGGCTAATTTATTGTATTTCTTGAATACTTTCCGCTTTAGTATAATTCTGAGGTGAGGTAGAGGCAACTTCGCATTTTTTTTCGATCGAGAAAATTTCAAGCAATCGTGTTTTCGAAACATATTAGGTATGTTTAGATTTGGTCCTGAACTTTTCTGTGTTTTTATTTCAAAGTAAGTATTTCGTTACTATTTAAGATCGCTCTAAGTAGGCGGTTAACTCCAGGTGTAGAATGCGGAGAAGTAATCCACGACACCCCGCTGAACGAAGGGGAGAGGAGGCCGCGCGTGGCCGTGGTTTCCCGAGGAGTAGGGGGAAGAGCTGCCTTCTCCTGTCCCCCAGGCTGGGCGCTGAGTGGCGCTACAGAGACTGTATGTTTGCCTGCTGCGGACTGGGCGAAACCTTTCCCCGTGTGTAGAGGTAAGTACGGATACCATCCTCCCTTGCACGCGAAGCGAGCGCTATCATCTACCACTATCTCTTTCTATGTAATACACTGGCTCTGTGAGCTGTAAACCTCGCGACTAATCCGCAACCCGTTGAAGTTTATCGGATTTAAAAGTTGTTCAGATTTTATGACATTTTACACTATCACGTTTATCCCTAATGGGGCGGACAGAGCATTTTGGGTCCTGCACGAGACTCAAAGGCCACTTTTAGCGTGATGGCGAGCGTGACAATTTCATAATTGACCAAGCGAGCGAAGTGAACGAATCGTCTCAGTTTCAAATGGTCCAAAAACGCATTTTTCAACTGATTTTGACGAAAATTGACATACAAGTTCATTATTATTTTTATTTTTTTTAATCGATTGTGATTTTTGATTGGTGGAGAAAGAGAAGGAAATTTGGGGGACTTTGTTTTAGCGTTATTTATTGACTACTTAAGATGTTGCAAAAAAAAATCCAAAAGGAAGCGGAAGGGGAAAAAGGGAGAAGTTATCTGTAGTGTTATATATGGACGGATTCCACTGAAATGGCTTATCTAAGCCAGGGGAAAGGGGAAAGTGTCGATTATTGCATGGTTATAAGAGCTTGCGAGATCTACTGTTCCCACAGAACTACTAGTTTATATAAAATTTACATTTTACTTTCCAGAGGTGTCCTGCCCAGCGCTTCCCCCGCCACAGTCAGGCTATGTGCTAGGTCGAGCCCCGTACAGAGCTGGTGACGTACTGCAGTTCCATTGCAACCCTGAGCACACACTGCATGGAAGGCCTATCTTGGTGTGCCAGGACAGCGGACGATGGAGCGATAAACCACCTACTTGTAAGTTGTTCATTTCATCTGTTCAAAAATATGATTTTATTGCTAAATAGTTAAACTGACATTACACTTTAATCACGCCGCATTAAAAAAAAATTCTATTTTCGTAAGCATACGTAAGTAGAAAAAAAACTATTTAGACTACCTATACATACATATTATATACATAATAATACCTATACATACATATTATAAACATAGTAATTACACGCCTGTTTCCCACAGGGGTAGTCAGTGACTACTACTACTAGGGACCTCCACTTGCTACGATCCTGACAGACCTCTTTCCCTTCACCTACACTACCCCTCTTCATGCATGCCCGCCGGTTGTACCCAAATAGTGCCAACGGTACCCTGTTACTGAGGTTCCGCTGTCTGTCCGTCTATTCGTCCGTCTGTCACAGGGCTCTATCTCTTGAACCGTAATAATCAGAAACTTGATTTTTTTACCAAATAACTAACTGTACGTAGGTACTGAACCCTTCATGCACTAGCACAGTAGACAGTAAGAGTATAGAGGAGCTCGGTGGCTCGCTGGGAGTACGCATTGCCAGCGCTTTCGCAAGTTAAGCAACACCGGGCGTGGTCCGCACCTGGATGGGTGACCAAAAGTAGCACAAAAATACTTGAGCTCCTTCGTGCTTCGGAAGGCACGTAAAGCCGTAGGTCCCGGCTGTCATCATTATATGACAGTCCTCAAGCTATGCCAGATGCCTTTAGGCAGCTTGAAAAATCTGACCAAAACAAACAAACAAGTAAGAGTATAAAGCACGGAATCTCCTAAGGTACGCGCAATATGCGTCCCATCCCCGTCCCCGCACCTCTCCCCCGTTCTCGCCTTGCACGACGGCACATGGCGGCACAAGAACGGGGGAGAGATGCGGGGACGGGGAACTGAGACGCATATTGCGCGTACCTTATGAGATTCCATTCTCATTACTGTCTTCTGTGGCACGAGTCCGACTCACACTTGACTGGTTTTTTTAAGAATGTCAGTCTCTATTTCTTTAAGATTATTTATTAGCAAGGTTACGTGGAATATTCTGATAAAGAAATTGTAATGTATTTTTCGTCATTTTCACAGGTGCTCAAGCCTGTACTTACCCCGGCACGACGATATCAGGTCGTATGTCATCTGTGAAGTTCTACTACAAGATCGGGGAGACTGTCACCTTCACCTGCGAGCCTGGGTACAGGCTGAAGGGGGCTCCGATGCTTAGATGTCTCAAGTAAGTCTTTTACAATCATCATCATTAGGTCTACTTTAGGGTTCCTTACCCAAAGGGTGCAAACGGGACCCTATTACTGAGACTCCGCTGTCTGTCCGTCTGTCCATCTGTCCGTCTATCCGTCTGTCCGTATATCACAGGGTTCTGTCTCTTGAACCGTACTAGCTAGACACTTGAAATTTTCACCGATTATGTATTACTGTAGCCACTATAACAACAAATACTAAAAATAAAAAAAAAGTTAAAAATTAAAGGGGGTCATCGTACAAGAAACGTGTTTTTTTCAGCGTTTTTAACTAGATCTTTAGAATGGCATTGAGATTTTTACAAATTATGTATTACTATGGCCGCTATAACAACAAATACTAAAAATAAAAAAAAGTTAAAAATTAAAGGGGTCGTCATACAAATAACGCGTTTTTTTAGCGAGTCCGACTCGCACTTGCCCGTTTATTTAAAGCCATATATTAGCTAGAACAGTTAACAACTTTTACAATACTTGCGGCAATATATGAAAAATCGGGAAGCAGCACAGCTGAGGATGCAACCGGGAACTCGCCTATATGAAGAAGAGTTTAGAATGATTCTTCTTCTATCATATACATATCATCATCATCATCCTCCCGTATTCCTGAGTTGAATCCTCAGCGGTAACGCTTCAGAGCCCGGGGTCCGCTACCTTACCTAGGTGATTTGACGAGGTTACTGGTTTTTATACAGAGCGACTTGATCCTCCGCAACCCAAAGGGTAGACCAGAACCAATGTTAGATTAGGTTTTTTAAACAAACGCCAGATGGTGTTCGGAACCCACAGCTTTACGTGCCTTCCGAGGCACGGAATCATGTTTTTTTTTAATAATCAATTGATTCAAGCCTGCAATATCCTTACCTGACTGGAAACAACTTCTTACAATGTATGCTTCCCAGTGGATTTGAGCCCACGAAGGATCACAAGGCAAATGCCTTGACTACCTGGACCATAAAAGTAGTCAAATGGCAGTCAAATGATTCTTCTCCTTTCTCTCTTGGCCTTTTTCCTATAGGTATATGGTCGATCGACCTTCGTGATATATTTTTGCCATTCTTGGCGGTTCTGTGTTAATTATGGCTTGATGCCCAGTGTCCTAATGTATTTAGTGACGGTCCTGATCCAGGTGGTTGGGGGTCGCCCTTTCCCAAGTCTTTCCTCGTCTATGGCTAGAACTACCCTGGTGATGTGATCACTACTTCGGCGCATTACGTGTCCATACCATCGCAGACGATTCTTACGCATTTTATCTTATATTTCTGCTCCTTAATGATAATTATTTAACAAGCTTATCCTTACAGGAACAGAAAATGGTCCAACGCCATTCCACTCTGCGCTCCAATCAACAATTACACTTCCTCCGACTCCATCGCCATGTTGAATGGAGACATTGACGCCATGTTGTCAGACACCGCCATCTTGCCGACGGACATCTTGAAAACGCGCGAAACGCCGGCCATCTTGTCTCCGGAGAGCTATCAAGCCGCCATGACGAGAATAGCCACCTCAAAACTATTTCGGAGAATACCTATTGAGAATTATAAGAATAGAATTTACAGAGTAAATAGATTATTGAGAAGAGAAACCGTCAGATAATTATTATTTTTAAATTAGTGCGTTTGAATGGTTGGGTGTCGAAATACGTACTTGAAAGACTAGGTGATTTGGTGATTTTTTTACAAGCTTTTATTTCACTTGTGAGATGCGTATGTATGTAACTAAGTAAAAATGTGGCATACCATACAAACAAACATACAAATTAAAAAACCGACTTTCAAGCATTCGCTCCAAATAACTTTTGAAGGGCTGAACCGATTTTCATCAAACATAGCTATGAACCAAGTCGACAGAGAAGTCTTTCGATTTAAAAAACCCCAGCAATATCGGTATATTTGTTTAGGAGCTACGATGACACCGACAGACAGATACACAGACACGTCAAACTTATAACACCCCTTTTTTTCATCGGGGGTTAAAAATGCAATGTTTTGTATAATTTGGTGGCAGAATGTGAGTAGATAAATAAAAGCTTGTGAAAAATTTAATTTTTTAAACAAAACTTATTTATTTTATTACTACCTGTGATTCTTTCTTGTGATTTAAAATAATCAATTTGTAGAAACATTAAGCTTATTTTTTATTTCAGTATAATTTTTATCTGAGGATTTTAAACCTCTACACAGTAGGAATATACGGTTGACACCATAAGGCAGCCGTTTTTGCTGTATTTATTTCATTTTTATTTTTTAATATAATATTAACAAATATATATATATATATATATATATAACTGTTTATTATTTTAAAAAAATATATCTTAATACTTATTGTAAGTGTTCAATAGTTGAGATAAGGATGATATATAATATAATTATATCATTTGCAAATTAAAATATTTTAGAAGTTCGTTATTAATGATATCTAATGATAAAGCTGACACTTAATGATAAAATCATAAGGGATTAACATAATAATATAAAGTGAATTCAAGATAATGCTTGCAATGTCTTATACACTTTGATTTAATCATTTGTAATACTTATTTGATTTGATGAAAAAGATATTGTGTACTCGATGTAACAATTATGTAGGCTTCTTAGATAGGATATGACGTCTGTCTATATGAATATTTTGTTGCTAATCAATTACATAATAATAATAATACCCTTTACCTTTATGTATAAAAATAATAACAATACATAATTCTATATAAAAAGAAAAACACTCAATCAGCGAACTAAGCATTACTTGCAGGCAACCAAAAAATTTAAAATAAATATTGGAAACCCGAATTTTTTTTCTTTTGTTTTTTTTTCATTAAGCTTCCATATTGTTATTATTTAAACTGAGTTTAAATGTATTGTTTTAAAATACTCATAAAATGGAGGATTTGTTTTAATTTTATTGAGAGTATTTTTTTAATAAATACTCATTAAAATTAAGGATAGGACTAGTTAAATGATTTTAATTCATTCTAAAGTATTTTATTTAAAGACTGCTTATATTCTTTATTTGAATAGTTACCGATATGACATTATTTTTTTATGTTTGTTGTTTATAAATGACTTAATTTTTTAATACTAGGGTTTTTAAAGTTGTAAATAATAGTTTTGCCAAAGTATTAGCGTACTTCTAAATAAATTTAAGATCATATAGGTAGTTATTGTAGATATCTGATAACACTATGACAAATAATCGAAAAAACTTTTTTTTCATATGTAAAAAAATACAGTTCGTTCTTTTTTTTTTTTAAATCTTTATCATGTATCATATATATATATATATATATATATATACATATATATATATATATATATATATATATATATATATATATATATATATATATATATATATATATATATATATATATTTATATATATATATATCGATTATTTGGTCATAGAATCCCTCTTAAAATAAGTAAATGAAGTGAAAATTAAGGAATTTTAGATATTAAAAAACGAAATAATGTAATACTTACGCTACAACTCTACCACGCACAAATATTTAAATTAAAATTTGGAATCATATCTTTAAAATAAAATAATAAAAAACGATTCATTGCAGAGGCATTATTTAATTTTTATTAATTAAATCATAAAATTAATTAAATTCTATTAAAAAAAGATTTTTTTTAACAGAAGAAAATTTTTTTTGGCCTGTATAATTGTTGCTGTGAATCGTTTTTCGAAGCCAAATTATGCATATATTTATATCAGATTAGTGCGGATTGCAATATGGCGTATTTTTCATCTGTACGTGTAACAATGCATTATAAATATTATCATTGTAATATTCTGTCCCATAGTAAATGATTAAATGCAGATTTTGACTGTAATAATTGTTATTTCATTTTAAGGCCGTACCTGAATTTTCCGGGGTCCAGTGCTGCCCCCATTTAAAATAAATCATTTCAAAGAAAACGGAGACACCATTAAAAATTTTGCAACTACCAATTCCTAGATAACCTTTCAAAGTATTTTATGAACTACTGTTTACAGTTTATAATGAGAACGTTAAGCTTTACTACGCACATTTGCCAAAAGTGGCCGTTTTTCGCAAATGTGCGTAGTAAAGCTTAACGTTCTCACTTTAAACTGTAAACAGTAGTTCATAAAATACTTTGAAGGGTTATCTAGGACTCGGTAGTTGCAAAATTTTAAATAATGTCTCCGTTTTCTTTGAAATGATTTATTTTAAATGGGGGCATCACTGGACCCCGGAAAATTTAGGTATGGCCTTAATATTAATATGCGATACCTACACCGGTAACTCAAGCAAAAAAAAAATTTGCAATTTTTGAAATTACGAAATCTAACATGTCGTTTAAAAAAAAAGCTAGGCTACGTTTGTATGGAAATTCTGATTCTGTCTTAAGGCCTTACCTGAATTTTCCGGGGTCCAGTGCTGCCCCCATTTAAAATAAATCATTTCAAAGAAAACGAAGACATCATTTAAAATTTTGCTACTACCAAGTCCTAGATAACCCTTCAAAGTATTTTATTAACTACTGTTTACAGTTTATAATGAGAACGTTAAGCTTTACTACGCACAATTGCGAAAAACGGCCACTTTTGGCTAATGTGCGTAGTAAAGCTTAACGTTCTCATTATAAACTGTAAACAGTAGTTAATAAAATACTTTGAAGGGTTATCTAGGACTTGGTAGTTGCAAAATTTTAAATAATGTCTCCGTTTTCTTTGAAATGATTTATTTTAAATGGGGGCAGCACTGGACCCCGAAAAATTCAAGTACGGCCTTAAGTAAGGCTCTTTAGGTGTCTTCCGAAGTAGGTACGAAAAGAGGTTTTTTTTAACGCTTAGAACTTTTGATACTACAGACATAAGGTCATTCTAAAGGCATGTCTGTACTCTTAAACTTTTACTAATCACGTTCCTATTCTTTACGGAGTAGACAGAACGTTCTTAACACATTGCTGGACACTAAGCCAGACACAATAAAAATAAGTTAACAATACACATTTTGCATCAAGTCAAATCAGATACTTTTTTCTTAACGTCAAAAACAAACATTTTCTATGGGATTTGTATGAAATATCGATTTATGACGTCATAATTCCTTGGAGTCAAATATCCGTTTTTAGGGTTCCGTACCCAAAGGGTGCAAACGGGACCCTATTACTGGGACTCCGCTGTCTGTCCATCTGTCTGTCCGTCTGTCTGTCTGTCCGTCAGTCACGGGGCTCTATCTCTTGAACCGTAATAGCTAGCACTAACTAACACTTGAAATTTTCACCGATTATGTATTACTGTGGCGGATATAACAACAAATACTAAAAATAAAATAAAGTTAAAAATTAAAGGGGGTCGTCACACAAAAAACGTGTTAATTAGCGTTTTAAAACATTATACGGTGGTACGGAACCCTTCATGTACGAGTCCAACTCGCACTTGCTTGTTTATTCTGCATTAATAAATCTAAAATCACGTTCAAAGTGGATGTGATCAATGACAAGTGGCATTATTTTGCGACGTTTTTTTCTATAAACAGCTACCAAACAATTTATTTTTGACCCACCATAATACCCAATTGCTTTACGTATATAGACGTAGTGTGTCCTACTATGTGTTAAGATCCACATTCAGTGTTGATGGTAGTAAAAGGAATCGAAACAGAGACAGGTAGTTAGCCGCATCGGCTATTTAAAGGCCCAGGTAAGCGCTTATCAAAATGACAAACAATAAGTTATCTTCACTAAAGACATCAGTAGGTACAAAGGTACAATATAACACCACAATTACGTATAACCTTCACGACAAGAGTAAATTCATTACACATTCGGCAAAAGTAATCAATCAAATTACTTTTTACGACAGGCAATAGATCCATCAATCACATAAATCAATCTCTAACTTTAATAAACATTAACGTTTCTGTTATATGAACTGTTAGATTGTTTAAAGTAAAGAAGCAATGGAAAGGGAATTAAGCGAGAACTACTAGCAACATTAGTTAACTTTATGTCATAGTAGCAATGACCAAACGCAATGGAAAATCAGTCGCGCGCACAGCGTGCTATGCATTTGACGTGTAAGTTACGCGTTTTCGCGCCAAAACGCGCATAACTTTTCGACTGTCAAAATTTATTTTTCGAACTTTATTCCCTTTTCGGCCAGTGCCAGTTTTTTTTAATCAAGTGCAGTGATTTGTCTGTGGTTTTGTGAGAATTATTGATTAATTTTGTGGAGTTTTTTGTGTGTTTTCGTGGGTTTTAATCTTCAGATAATGGGTGATAACAAAAGGTTGGTTGTTAAATAGTTTTGCATGATTAGCGTCATTTTGTTACTGAGCTAGTGCGCAGTTGACATTGCTATGTTTTCTTAACTACCGTCATAATTGTAGTCGTTCTAGTACCTACTACGTTATCTACGTAGATGGGTAGGTAGGTACTAAGTGATTATCCTGTATAATCACTTAGTACCTACCTACCTGGCAGAAAATTATGACTAATCCTTGCAGTCTCGGGAATACGAGCAATTTTTTTTTGCGGTATTTCAATTATCATCATTTACAGACGTTTGCGGTATTCGCAATATAAAATTAAACAGCGAAAAACTGATTTCTTTTTTTTTTTCTTTTGATGTTTTAAATTTTGGTCAGCCATATACTTCATGACGGATTAAGGTTTACAATTAAAAAAAATAAGGTAGGTATAAAATATTCAATATCCCGTTGCTCGTTTTCGGTGCGGATTGTAAATATTATGTCAGAAATGGATTTAAAATTCGAAAACAATTTTTTTTATTTATAAAACAATCATTTAATAGGTTATTATTTCTATTTAATTATATGTACGTGTTTCATAGTACGTGTATAGACTAAGTAAAGAAGAAAATAGGTAAAGTACCTGAAACCTAAAATGGGTAAGTATACCTACTCCCGTATACTTACCCATTGTAGGTTTCAGGTACTTTATAGTAAGTAACGGTATTATATTTTTATATGTTGTGTTCCTTTAGATTTAAATTTTATTTTTTAATGAACACACATTTACAATCCGCTAGATGACAAAAAGTCAAATCAGACACTTTTTAGGGTTCCTTACCCAAAGGGTGCAAACGGGACCCTATTACTGAGACTCCGCTGTCTGTCCGTCTGTCACAAGGCTCTATCTCTTGAACCGTAATAGCTAGACGCTTAAAATTTTCACAACAAATACTAAAAATAAAAAATAGTTGAAAATTAAAGGGGCTCGTCATACAAAAAATGTGTTTTTTCAGCGTTTTTAACTAGATCTTTATAATGGCATTAACTAGATACTTGAATTTTTCACCGATTTTTTATTGCTACGACCACTATAACAACAAATACTAAAAATAAAATAAAGTTAAAAATTAAAGGGGGTCGTCATACAAGAAACGTGTTTCTTCAGCGTTTTAAAACATTATACGGTGGTACGGAACCCTTCATGTACGAGTCCGACTCGCACTTGCCCGTTTATTTCTAAATGTCAAAACATACATTTCCTATGGGATTTGTATGAAATACAAAACTGTGACGTCAAAGATTTTTTGAGTCAAATAGCGCTCTTAATATCAGTTTTTCGGCATTAATAAATCTAAAATCATGTTGAAAATAGATACGTTTTATTCTCTTATATCAGTACCAAATAATTTATTTTTGACCCCGTCATCTACCCAATCACTTACAATATAATATATAATCATGATTTTCAAAAATAAAATAACTAAATTAAAACTAATCCTCATCCTATCCTAACTAATATTATAAATGCGAAAGTGAGTTTGTATATTTGTTTGTTTGTTTGTTACCTCTTCACGCTTTATCTACTAAACCAATCTTCTTGAATTTCGCATACACATAGTTAGGAGTAGGTACTGAGAAGGACATAGGGTACCTTTCATCCCGGAAAAATGTAATGTTCCCGTGGGATACGCGAGCGAAGCCGTGAGCAAAAGCTAGTATAAACTAAATATAAATAGTAAAAAACAGATGAACAAATTACATTAAATAATACAAAATAAAGATAAATACATTTATTTTTATTTTATTAATATCAAAGAAGGTAAAATGAATAAGAAAGAATTTTCCTAATAAAATTAACTCCGCTTTCAAGTGATTCTTTATAATCATTCCTTTTAAACGAAGCACGGAATCATCTTTCTTTTCGGATAATCAGGTGATTCAAGCATGCAATATCCTAAACAGACTGGAAACAACTTTTCACAAAGTATGCTTCCCAGTGGGATTTGAATCCATGACATCCGGATCACAAGGCAAACGCCTTGATCACTGGACCCCAAAAGCAGTCAGACCAAGACCAAGACCCAGAATGCTCTGTCTACCCCATTAGGGGTAGAGACTTGATAGTGTATCAGTATCAGTCATCATCAGAAGGAGTTCGGTGGCTCGGTGGGAGTACGCATTGCTAGCGCTTTCGCAAGTTAAGCAGCCCGGGCGTGGTCCGCACCTGGATGGGTGACCAAAAGTGGCACAAAAATACTTGAGATCCTCCGTGCTTCGGAAGGCACGTAAAGCCGTTGGTCCCGGCTGTCATCATTGTATGGCAGTCGTTAAGCTATGTCAGATGCCTTTGGGCAGCTTGAAAAATCTGACACCAGTGTTGGCCACTTACACACACGAAAAAAAATCAGTCATCATTATATCAGCCACAGGAAGTCCACTGCTGGACATAGGCCTCCCCCAAGGATTTTCAAAACGACCGATTGGAAGCGGCCTGCATCCAGCATTTTCCTGCAACCTTGCTCGTGTCGTGCGACCACCTATCAGGTGGATGCCTACGCTGCGCTTGCCGGTACGTGGCCGTCATTCGAGAACGTTTCTACCCTATCGGTATCAGTATAAATAAAATTATTATAATCAGACAACGCATCTGAGATTTAAACGATAGGTTATAAACTGATAACACTGTGATATGAAACACATACAACATACATACATACATACATCTATACATACTACATACTATCCCGCCTGTTCCCCACAGGTGCAGGCAGAGACTATGGACCTCCACTTGCTCCTGACAGACCTCTTTCGCTTCACCTACACTCATCAACCTCTTCAAACATGCCCCTCGGTTACAGGTACTTCTTATGAAACACATTTCTTAGAAAATCTTATTATATATTTGAAGTTATTAGGGAGCCATTATAATGACAATGAGCATTTATTTAACGTATCACCTACCTATGTTGTACATTGTACAGCAGGTTATGTTTTCGTGTGTGTAAGTGGCCAACACTGGTGTCAGATTTTTCAAGCTGCCTAAAGGCATCTGACATAGCTTGACGACTGTCATCTTATGATGACCAAGCTCCTCACTGTACGTAGCAAATCAAATCTTCTAAATCGACCGAACCTATTTTAATCAGTTACTTCAAAAAAGTCGTAAGAGGCGACTAAGGGAAGTCATTATCATCATCTTCCGAGCGACTGCCGTCTGACCTCCGCCACCCAGAGGGTAGCCCAGAACCAATCTTAGGATAGGTTTAAACAAACGCTAGATGGCGTCTGGGACCCATAGCTTCACATACATACATACTATCACGCCTGTTTCCCACAGGGGTAGGCAGAGACTATGGACCTCCACTTGCTACGATCCTGACAGACCTCTTTCGCTTCACCTACAGTCATCAACCTCTCCATAGCTTCACGTGCCTTCCCAAACACGGAATCATCTTTCTTTTCGGATAATCAGGTGTTTCAAGTTTGCAATATCCTAACCAGACTGGAAACAAAGTTTAACAAAGTATGCTTCCCAGTGGGATTTGAACCCACCACCGGATCACAAGGCAAACGCCTTGCCACTGGACCACTGTGGCAGTAGGCGATAGGCGACTAAGTCAAGTATATTATACATACTACAGGTACTCAAAAACTCATACATATTTTATTTTTCTCACCAGCGCATATATTACTCGTATGATAATAAACCTTGACAATGTATACTAAGTAAATAATGTATTTGTCTTGTTTACTTCAAGAACTCGTATTTATTTTCCATTTAGCTGACTGCGGATAGGATATTTGTTTTGCTTTTTTAAAAGGTGACCTATTGATATTTTTTCAAAACAAAAACCGACTTCAACACCAGAAAAGCTAAATATTTAAATAATTGTATACTTAGACGACATATTTTTTCTAATTATTTTCGTTTGAAATTAAACCAGACAACCATTTTAACTAAACTTCTATGAGACCACCTAGAAAGTACACCCTTTCAAACAAAAAGGATTTTCCAAATTGGTCCAGGCGTCTTCGAGTAATCGGGGATCATACATAAGAAAAAAAAATCCGACGAATTAATAACGACCTCTTTTTTAGGGTTCCGTACCCAAAGAGTGCAAACGGGACCCTATTACTGAGACTTCGCTGTCTGTCCGTCTGTCCGTCTGTCACAGGGCTCAATCTCTTGAACCGTAATAGCTAGACACTTGAAATTTTCACCGATTATGTATTACAGTGGCCGCTATAACAACAAATACTAAAAATAAAAAAAGTTAATAATTAAAGGGTTCGCCATACAAAAAACGTGTTTTTTTCAGCGTCTTTAAATAAATCTTTATAATGGCATTAACTAGATACTTGAAATTTTCACAGATTATGTATAACTATGGCCGCTATAACAACAAATACAAAAAATAAAAATAAAGTTAAAAATTAAAGGGGGTCGTCATACAAAAACGAGTTTTTTAGCGTTTTAAAACATTGTACGGAGGCACGGAACCCTTCATGTACGAGTCCGACTCGCACTTGCCCGTTTATTTCTAGTTATTTTCGTTTGAAATTAAACCAGACAACCATTTTAACAAAACTTCTATGAGACTACTGCAAAGTACATCCTTTCAAACAAAAAAAGTATTTTCCAAATTGGTTCAGGCGTCTTCGAGTAATCGGGGATCATACATTAAAAAAAACCGATGAATTGATAACGACCTCTTTTTTAAGTCGGTTAAAAATTATACAAAATTTCTAGTTACCAACTAGTCACGTTTTTGTCCCTTGGAGCAGATAAAGTTGAAGGCCAAAGACCCAAAATCCACATTTAGCGTGATGTTAATGGAAGCCCATTGCCTGTTCGTACGATTCCTAGGTTTACACCCATTCCCTCGATTGCCAATTATGATCTGCACAGAAAGAGAAACAGCTGGTATAGTTTCATCTTTTTCTTTTCTCATACATCATCAATCATTATCAACAGGTCTTTTTTAGTCTCCACTGCAGAAGCACGAACCTCTTTGTACTACCAGAGCCATAATATAAGCCAGAGCAGTCAGAGGATTAAATCCTCCCTGTAGGCTAAATTTTAGCCTCCACTCTCCACGCTGGCCAAATGGGTTAGAGAGGTCTCATTAATGTTTATAAGCTTTGTTTAGCTGTTGTTTCCTAAGTCCCCTTCTACGACATCCACGGGAAAACTTGGAGTGGTACTATTCTACTCTACCGGAAACCACACGGCTATATAATAAGTAAACATTCTTATATATAATAATTATAATAAACGTAGGTACTTATACCTCATACTGAAATACATACAACATGCGCAAAGAAAACATAACAGAACAAAATGAAGAAACTAAATGGAAACAAGGGAAGGGGATTTACCTTTCATACCGCCTACCGTCATCTTTGCGAAATTAAGCGGCACCACTACGAAACTACCTTTCGAACTAGTAGCTCCATCTAGCTACAACATTTAAGGCCGTACCTAAATTTTCCGGGGTCCAATGCTGCCCCCATTTAAAATAAATCACTTCAAAGAAAACAGAGACATTATTTAAAATTTTGCTACTACCAAGTCCTAGATAACCCTTCAAAGTATTTTATGAACTACTGTTTACAGTTTATAATGACAACGTTAAGCTTTGCTATGCACATTTGCCAAAAGTGGCCGTTTTTCGCAAATGTGCGTAGTAAAGCTTAACGTTCTCACTTTAAACTGTAAATAGTAGTTCATAAAATACTTTGAAGGGTTATCTAGGACTTGATGTCTCCGTTTTCTTTGAAATGATTTATTTTAAATGGGGGCAGCACTGGACCCTGGAAAATTCAGGTACGGCCTTAAACTAAAAATCGAATTACATTTCAAAGTATAAAGTTTTTTTACTAGTATTTGTTCGTCCACGGTTGCAAAAAGAAAAGTAAGGAATGCCTGGAAAACGCCATGCCTCGTATTTCCGTTATTCGCAGTAAACGGTAGAAAACGCACTTTCTATCATGTAGCTATGTGGTTAAAATCGCGAAGTGAGCCGAACAAGTGTGTGAAAACTAATATTTTGCTGTGATGGCTGCTTGGAGCAATGTCTATTAGATAGGCATGTTATAAGTGGTTACCGTTTTGAAACCACTGCCCGATTTGTGCAAATGGTATCCAAACATCGAACACAGCACTAAGCTCTTATATTTCGATGACTAAACTACTTACAGCTAAAGTAAGTAAATGAACTGACGTCAACAACTTTTTTGAAATTGAAATAAAAAGTTGACAGAACGATAAATGATCTTGACTTTGACATCGACTTGAGCAAACGAAGTCTGAATAGAGGTAACTGCTCTTCGTCAACCGATCGATTGATATTAAAATGCTCTTGACATTGGCAGAATCATCGTTTTGGCTAAACAATGGAGCCATAACCTTAAACAGATACACTATCACGTCTTTATCCCTAACGGGGTAGACAGAGCCTAGGGCGGTAAAGCCCAGGCCACTTTTAGCGTAATGGTGGGCATGAAGGTGGAAAAGGGAAATCATAATAGTGATGGGTTGCTAACCGCATCGCCTATTCATATGATTCAGATTCTCGCCCATTCCCTCGATCGGCTTTTACGATCTGCACGGGAAGAGAAGCAGCTGGTACATTCTATGTTTTTTCTTTTCTCCCAGACCAGCAAAGAAGAAACCTTAAAGAAAGAAAAAAAAGTCTTAAATTTCTCCTACTATCTCTTACTCCACTACTTTTTTTCAGTACACAATTTTTTTATTCAATGTAGGATCTATCACTTATTGAAAGTAATTTTTTATTATTACTTTAAGCGCAAAAGCTACAAACTACTAGCGTTTTGAAACGACCACTGCTGGGGAGATACCCCGAAAAAACCAAGTTCATTATAGGTCCCTAGTCCCTACCCAGCCTGTCTCTATGTCAACTCGTAAACGGGTGCCGGTGCCAGTAGGGACTGGTCAGCTTGACTCCGTTTTCTTAAGACTACTCAGTATTACTTATTTCCGTAAATTGGATTTGGCACTCGTTCGCAAGCTTTTAATGTTATATTGTGATAACATTTTATTAGGCACTAGCTTTTGCCCGCGACTTCGTCCGCGTGGAATAGTGACTTCCGGCAGATTTTTGGTTCTTTCCACATAGTTCCCGTTCTTGCGGGATTTTCGGAATGTAAATAATTTCTCCCGTTTTTTACACATTTACCACTATATCTTTGCTCCTAATGGTCGTAGCGTGATGTTATATAGCCTATAGCCTTCCTCGATAACTGGACTATCCAACACAAAAAGAATTATTCAATTCGAACCAGTAGTTTCGGAGATTAGCGCGTTCAAACAAACAAACAAACAAACAAACAAACAAACAAACAAACAAACAAACAAACAAACAAACAAACAAACAAACAAACAAACAAACAAACAAACAAACAAACAAACAAACAAACAAACAAACAAACTCTTCAGCTTTATAATATTAGTATAGATTATATCCTTTTGTAAACTGATAAAGCCCTTATTGCGCGTAGGCGATCAATACTGTGCAAATGAGTTTCTTTCGGCGTTTCTTCTCAGCAGTGGTCGTTGCGAAATGCTAGTATCGGTAGCTTTTGCACTAAAATAATTAAAAATAATGACATTTAATAAGTAATATACATATTTATCCTACATTAAAGTAAAATTTTTGACTTTGACTTTGACTTACTTATATAAACATCGAAGACCCAGGACAATTTGAAAAAGGCAATTTTCCAACTTTCTCTGGCTGGGGATCGAACCCAGAACCTCCGGATTAGCGGACTAGCGTGTTGACCATTACACCACGGAGGTTGTCAAAATTATATATTATCTATCTACCCTACCCTTATTCTTCGCTTATCTTTCTTGATACAGTTACATTATCACGTCTTTATACCTAACGGGCTAGACAGAGCCTAAGGCTGTAAGGTCCAAAGGCCACTTTTAGCATGATGGTGGGCAGTGAGATGATGGATCCCTTGAGCCTGGTACTGTCCGGGGTGGTATATTTGACTTATAATGATATTATAAACCTGTATAACCTGACCTGTAAAATTTTAATATGAATAAACTTTAATAGTAATTGGTAATGGTTAAAAATCACCCATGTGGTTCCGGGTTAGAATAGGACCACTGCATCTCTTCCTGTGGATGTCGTAAAAGGCGACTAAAGGACTAAGCACCAACATCTCGTCTCGTCACCGTCGTCATCTCGAGGGTTAACGTCGGGTGGCGGCCAGTTGTAAAACTTTTCGCACAAATACATTCCCAAAGAGGGTTGACGTCAGGCAGGCGGCCGGTCGTAAAACTATAGCCAAATCATTTAACACTTCGCCTGCTGAAAAATGCACCATGTGTGTTTTGCAAAGAATGAAAATACATACGGTGCATTTTCAGCAAGCGAAGTGTTAAACTGTTCCGGCTATTTCTTCCCCATTTTGCAAAGTCTTTGGCATCCTTGGGTGACCATTGACATGCATGTTATACTTGGAGAAGAAAAAGCGGGAAAGCGCATCCCGGGCTCCGAAGCAGCACAGCTGCTGAAGATGCAACCGGGAACGCGCTTAGACGAAGAAGAAGGTGGGCAGTAAGATGGAAAAACGAAATCAAAATAATGATGAGTTGCAATTTTGCAAACCGCATCGCCTATGCACATGTTTCAGACCCTCGCCTATTCCTTTTACGATCTGCGCGGTATAGAAGCAGCATAGAAGAATCATATAATTGTTTTCAAGTTAAACGGAATAAAAATCAAATTTACTCGTGTTTCTTGAATATCCAAGCGACGCCATAGTTATGTACCGACCTATTAGGTATGCATATAATACCGTAAGTGATTAGTGGTAATAGGTAGATACCATAAAGGTAGGTACGCAGTACGTAGGTACATAAAGTATGCAATTGCATAATCTTAACATGTTTTATCGCATATGGTATTTATTATTGGCGCTGTTTACATCACTTTTCTATTTAGTAGCGTCATACAATGCATGTCATACAATTTATACTACTACTCTACTAAATAAAAAAGTCATGTCCTGGCGTACAGCGTTAAAATAATTAAATTTTTAACAAAATAAACAACCGACTTTAATTTGTTTTTAGGAGTTTCTTCCATATCTCCAAAGCTCTTCATCATATCTTCACCAAATTAAAATGGGACCAACTTGGTAGTAAAGGCTTTCAAATAAAAAAAAGAATTATCAAAATCGGTTCACAATTGGCGAAGATGTCGCGTAACAAACATACATTAAAAAATTTAAAAAAAAAACAAATAAATAAAAATAAAAAAAAATAAAAAAAATACCGTCGAATTCATAACCACCTTTTTTGAACTCAGGTAAAAAATACGCCACTGTGCTAAGTTTTAAAGCAGGTTACACATTTGACACTTCATCGCAGAATCTATATACCTACTTCCAATACCTCTGGTTTAAAACTAGTTCATAAGTTCGTATTTATAATATCTATTTATGACGTTCTAAGCCTGCCTAGCCATTAAAATAGTGTTAACGGTGATAAAGATATAACACGACCTTGATTACGCTACAAGCAGCAAGGTAATCGTCATGCACCATGACTTCACATTATCACGCTTATTATGCGCAGTCGGGTAACAGACAGAAGAATGATTTGACATATTTTCATTTTGAAATTCAGATTTTTAGTCAATCAATCAAAAGATAACTAAAAATAACAACATTAAACTAAAATTAATCTATAACTGCATACGTATATTAAACAAAACTAAATAAAAATACTTAAATAACATTAAACAATATAAAATTAATATTTATCAATCAAAGAAACAAGTATTGATTTAGTAATTAGGCCTTTGCAGGCACCTTACACGTAAGTAATACAATGTTATCACAATATAACATGTAAAGCTTGCGAACAAGTGCCAAATCAAATTTACAAAATCAAACATTTATTCAGTAATTAGGCCTTTGCAGGCACATTTTGGCGTCAATAATTATAGTGTACATTACGTGTAATGTTTATTTATATTTAAATAATTTTTTTCTTTGTTTAAAAGCTACCGATGCTAGCGTTTCGTAACGACCACTGCTGAGAAGAAACGCCGAAAGAAACTCTTTTACACAGTATTGGTCGCCTACGCGCCAGAAGGGCTTTGTCAGTTTACAAAGATATTATGCCTAATACAATGTTATCACAACATAATATGTAAGGCTTGCGAACGAGTGCCAAATCCAATTTACAGAAATGAGTTACATTGAGTAGTCTTAAACAAGAACGGAGCCGAGCTGATCAGTCCCTACTGGTGGCACCCGTTCACGAGTTGACGCGTGGATCAGCCATCGCTATTTTTTTTAGTATTTGTTGTTATAGCGGCCACAGTACCTAATACATAATCGGTGATAATGTAAAATATCTAGTCAATTCCATTATAAAGATCGAGTTAAAAACGCTAAAAACAACACGACTCCCTTTTAACTTTATCTTATTTTTAGTATTTGTTGTTATATCGGCTACAGAGCTCGGCTCAAAAGATAAAGCCCTGTGACAGACAGATGGACAGACAGCGGAGTCTTAGTAATAGGGTCCCGTTGGCACCCTTTAGGTACGGAACCCTAAAAAAGCAAAATCTTGAAATCACTAGATTGTAACTCATCCAGATTAGGTCATCAGTATAAATCAAATAATAAGATAGGAACAAATGATTCAGTGTATGTAAGTTAAATCTTCAAAGCCATGTTCAAAGATCATAAAACATATTTTTTATACAAACCCAACGTGTGTATCTTTAGTTAAGTCACATTCGTGACGGATTTGAGACACAAAAACGTAAGCTTTAGTATACATGTTTATATTTATAAACTACAAGATCACGACTTAAAATAATCAGATATCTATTCTAATAATCTGTTAAAATATGTAAAAGTGTCTATTTTTCGAAAAAAATGCAGTGGAGAATAAAAAAAACCTGATCATGACGATGATGATTCCTTCCTACATATTATTATATTATTATATACTATATATATGATAATATTATTATATACTTAATTATTAGTATAGCATATTTACTTAATCGCTTGTTCGTTTGTCCTATGACATAAAAAAACGGTAAATGAAAGAACTGGGAAATTTAATTTTACATTAAGTCCGTACCTAAATTTTCCGGGGTCCAGTGCTGCCCCCATTTAAAATAAATCATTTCAAAGAAAACGGAGACATCATTTACAATTTTGCAACTATCAAGTCCTAGATAACCCTCCAAAGTATTTAATGAACTACTGTTTACAGTTTAAAGTGAGAACGTTAAGCTTTACTACGCACATTTGCGAAAAACGGCCACTTTT
Organism: Acrobasis repandana; assembly: GCA_963576875.1. Taxonomy (NCBI): domain Eukaryota; kingdom Metazoa; phylum Arthropoda; class Insecta; order Lepidoptera; family Pyralidae; genus Acrobasis; species Acrobasis repandana. The sequence goes on from OY756238.1 coordinate 12,677,998, forward strand.
GGCAAATGTGCGTAGTAAAGCTTAACGTTCTCATTATAAACTGTAAAGAGTAGTTCATAAAATACTTTGAAGGGCTATCTAGGACTTGATAGTTGCATGCATGCCTCCGTTTTCTTTGAAATGATTTATTTTAAATGGGGGCAGCACTGGACCTCGGAAAATTCAGGTACGGCCTTAACATTACATAACATTACATTTCCCAATAAAAAATGTTGGGAAATGTAATGTTATCAGAAAAGGTTAGTCGACATCACAGGAGACCAAAGAGCTGGCAGCTACCTCGGACAAATAAACAGTCTAGCTATTCAAAGGGGTAACGCTGCCAGTATCTTCGGAACCTTGCCTAAAGGGACTCCTTTTAAATAATATATTTTAGTTATTATATTATATTTTTTAAGGTTTTTAGTTTTAGGTTCTTTCATGTTATCAGTATAATGAGATGTCCTTGTTGTAAAAATCTGTTTGGGAAAATATACAGTACAGGCAACATATTAGGAAGGTGGGAACTACCCTGCAAACTCCCAATCATCGCCCAAAAAACTAAACTGTTAACTAAATCACCATAATCGTTCAGAAATTGCTAATTATTTCACAAGCCGACAGCCCATCACAAAAAGTCCATCCGGGATCGAACCAGCGAACTTTTTACGTAGTTCAAGGCGGCAAGAACAATGCTTTAGTCGGTATATGATTATCTCATTATAGAAGTTATAGGAAAACCGGTTGGTGCCAGTTTGACTGGTTTTCCTACGTTGTATGACCATTTTCATATATAAATAGACAGTAATTGTTAAATAAACGTACTTACAGAATTTCCATAATTCTTTTTATCAAGTGTATACTTAGAACGCACCAGCTGCTTTTCTTCCCGCGCAGGTCGTCTAAAATGCAAATCATATTAAAAGGCGATGCAGCTAGCTCAATATTTTGTTTCCTTTTCACCTTCTCGCCCACCATCATGCTAAAAGTAGCCTAGGCTATGTCTGCCCCGTTAGAGATAAAGACGTGATAGTGTATCTGTATATTATTAATATCCTATGATAATAAAGATATAAAACTTTTAAATTTGAAAAAAAAACCATTTTAAAAGCTTACGTAAATAAATAAAGAAGCAGCTGGTAGCAGCTGGTACATTTCTTTTTTAGGGTTCCGTACCTCAAAAGGAAAAATCGGAACCCTTGTAGGATCAATTTGTTGTCCGTCTGTCTGTCAAGACCCGTTTTCTCAGGAACGCGTGGAGGTATCAAGTTGAAATTCATATTAAATACTCAAGTCTGTCTGTCCCCTGGAGGTGTGAAATAATCAAGCTTTTAAGCCAACGCAATCAAAAGATACAGCCACTCGCAAGGGAATCAAAACCTAAAGGGTACTTCCAGTGAACTCAGAATCTTGAAAGGTATATACAAAGCAACGTCTTATAGCACAAATAAAGGGAAAATTGCGAAAGCATTCATTTTTAGTTAAATCATTTATACTTAATAAAAATAATTTTTAATAATTTTAAACTGACTTATGTACGGAACCCTCAGTGCGCGAGTCTAACTCGCACTTGGCCGGACAGGCATGTAAAAATTATATAAATATATGTATAACATGGTGTTTATATGTGTGTTCGGTGATCTTTGACAGGAAGTTCTGGTCATCTACTCGAGATGTGACCAATGATTTTTTAAGTTTGAACATGAGCCAAATAGGTTAAGGGGTCGCGAGATTCTCGCATTTACAAATCGGGGCGAACAGCCTAGCTTATTCGTTAGGTACTAATTTTGAAACAACCCCAATTTCAACACAATTAAATGCACGAAACACTTATTTCTAAGTAAAAAAGCATGTCAGATAAGACTTAAATCTAGGTGAAACACCAATGCACGAAATCTTTATTTATATTGCATTTGCCGAACTAATTTCAGTTCGAAAGGTTAGACTGAATTTCTGTAGATTTTGGTGGTTTCGGTTAGATTGGCGCATCTGTGATACAACATAGAAAATGTACAGATATATGTATGTATAGCCTGTCTTCGTTTGTTTTTTTCATGCGTGTAGGTCCAACACGGGTGTCAACATTTTTTAACCCTCGACAAAAAAGAGGGGTGTTTAATTATGGTGAAAAGAAAAAAAAATTACATAAACGACCTACCACAAGCCTTGAATCAGACCAGATTTGCGGATGATATTTTATTACTAACCCCTTACACAAATCATGACAATTCAGACCAATTACTAACACAAGCTATTGACTTTGTTGTATCGTGGCTATCCAAACATAATCTTGAGGTAAACTTTACAAAAACTTAATTAATACAATTCAGACCACACCAGAAAAAGGCCCTTGACATAAATCTTACCTACGGTAGAATTAAACAAGAAAGTGTCAACACGTTCCAACTACTCGGACTAGTTCTAGATACGCATACAAACTGGAAAGCCCACGTTGATAAGATAGCTATAAAATTGACCAAATTTACCTACGCACTTATAGAATTGAAAAAACCACTAACGAAAAAACGACAATAGCAGCATATTACGCGTATGCCTTTTCATAACTAACCTATGGCATCATCCTTTGAGGAAACTGCACTGATGTGAATAGACTACTCACCCTACAAAAGAAATGTATACGAATAATTGTTAATATAAAAGCGACAGAGAGCTGCAAGCCTTATTTTAAGAATTTAGAATTATTAACTATACCGTCGATTTATATTTTGGAAGACGTAAGTTTGTCCCCAATTCCATACAAAAAAGGAAGACTTGCCGCGACGATATCCCACTTGGAAGAAAAATACATTAGTGACACCCACTTACAAGCTAGAACTCTTTAAATCTGGCCCACTAGCTATGACGATAAAAATTTACAATGCCCTACCCGACAGCCTAAGAAATGAAGAAAAACCATTCACTTTTTATAAAAAAATTGAAATTAATTTTAACAAATAAAACGTATTACCTATAAAGTGGATGAGTTCTTCAACGATATTTTTTTTTTATTGAAATTGACATTATAAACATAAATATTGACATTACTTTTTATTAAATAAACATAACAAATAACCAAATAAACACTGACATTACGTTTTTTTACTTACATTAATTTACTTTTAATAACGATCTAGCTGAAAATAAATTAAAAAAAGAACCTATTTTGTTTATTCATAAATTAACTGCATGTCATAAAATTCACTTGCCGGTCCAATTTTTGTTTTGCGATACCCGACAGGGTTCATAGTGTGCTATTTTAAGACAGTCAAGTGACTTTAAGTAGTTAGAACTGATGTACATTATGAAATGCAATAAATGAATTGAATTGAAATAGTTAATTAAAATGTACTACCTAATCGTCCAAAACCTAAAAACTTTGAGAAAATTGAGGCATTGACAGCATTCTCGCAACTAGAGATGTAAAGAACTCGAGTCTTTGAGTCTTGAGTCTTAATTCTTTAGACTCGGCTCAATTTTACAAGACTCGGTGTACTAACAAAACTCAGAGCTATAAGTCGACCCGAGCTCCAGTCCTTTTTCGAAGACTCGAGCGCCAAAATAGAACTCGTATTTCAAAAAGAGCTCGAGTCTTAAAAAGAAACTCACGTCTCAAAAAGAACTCCAGTCTTAAAAAGAGCTCGAGCGTATCGAGTCTTGAGCGTATCAAGGTTGATTTATTTAAAAATACATACCTAGTTTATGTGGCAACATGCTAAATGTGGCCTTTAGGCATGGCATTATTATGTTCTGTGTACCTCAAGAGGGATAAAAACGCGACACTTATTTGTTATGTGGGTACGGAACAATATTTATTGCTTGTTATTTTACGAGTCTTTACTTAACTTACGTTTTTACTTCTGTGGTTATTATTTATTATTATTGGAATAAAAATGGAGACAATAAATAATTCCAACACAATGATATTTAATATTTTTTCGTTGTTATTCGTTATGCTATTATGGAAAGATTAATCTGCCGTATAACCTATATTACTGTAAAGTTTTAACCAAATCCGTCCAATAGTTTTTTCGTGAAAGAGTAACAAACATTCTCATATACCCATCCATACTCAGGAACTTTCGCATTTATAATATTAGCAGGATTTTCAAAAGCTAAGAATATTAGAAGTTACAAAAATAAGTTACTATTATATCTCACAAAGTTACATATTTTATTTCCTGTTTATTTATAAAAGAACTCCAAATTAAAAAGAACTTGAGCGCGACTCGTCGCGTAAAACGACTCAAGCGCGAATCAAGACTCGAGCGCCATGTTGCGCTCGTGTCTTTATTTAGACTTAAGTGCTCGATTCTGGGGGTCTTGGTATAACGAGTCGAGCTGTGCAATTTGTCAGCCGAGTCTAAAATTGAAGACTCAAAAGGCTCGAGTTCTTTACATCTCTACTCGGAAGCTTCACTTCTATACTTTCACTATTCCATGACGCAGACGACCTCACGACGACCTTGAGACGACCTATCAGTTCCGGTCGCGCCCAATGCGGGTAAATTGTAGTAAGTACTAATTATTCCCAAAAAAGTGTTGGCAATCATACAGGATGACTTTTTAAACACCAGCCTAATTTTTGGAGCAAATTCTGTCCATGATACTGAACTACTTTCTATAAAAAAAGTTATTAAAAATCGATAAAAAAATTTCGTCCTTCCATAAAAAATTCGTTTGGCTGAGCGCTGATTTGTATGGAAGGCGAATTTTTATTTTAGTTTTTCGGTAATTGTTTTTACGGAAAGTAATTCAGTATCATGAACTGGACTGGCTCCAAAAAATTTGGCTGGTGGTTAAAAAGTCAGGCTGTATACTGTATACCTGCCGCCCTTTTCTAAATGTACCTTGTACATTTACAAAAGGGCGGCAGGTAAGTTGATGGTAGGTAAATTGATTTTGGGGGTATGTACTAATAAATGATGTCCACATATGAGCCATCATGTACTTATCTGCCATCTTTTTATGAATCTAAACGTAAACATGTATCTGACATGTTTTCCAACTAGTCAAATCAGATACTTATCTATGGAATTTGTATGAAAATGTATGAAATATCGGACTGTGACGTCATAGTTTCTTGGAGTGAAATAGCGCTATTAATATCAGTTTTTCTGTATTATTAAATCTAAAATCACGTTCAAAATAGATCATGAGATCAATGACAAGTGAAATTATTTTGTAATTTTTAGGGTTCCGTCCGTACACTGAATTATTATGTACCTACAAAAAATGAAAACACGGTACCCATATATCTCCTTGTGCGTCTGTCTGTCTGTCCGTCCGTCTGTCACAGGCAATTTGCTCCGAATCTACTGGACCAAATCAGGCAAAATTTGGTAGGATGGTGTCATCCTAAGACCCAAACACGATGTGCAATAAATATTTTTTTTAATGAGGGTCATTTTCGGGGAACAAATTAGAAATAAAAGAAAAAGATTTGCAAACCTTCCTCTGTCATACATATCAAATGAAAGGGCTCATTATGAGGATCTCAAATATATTTTATGTTATTATTGTAAAATAAATAGTTTTTATTTTATTCATGAAAGAAGACGAAATTTGACCATTCGACCCCTGATCTCTGAAACTACTGAGCCTAAAATTTTGAAAAAAATACTTTTAGATTACAAGAAAATCTATGAGAAGTACGGAACCCTCTTTACGCAAGTTTAACTCGCACTTGACCAGTTTTTTATTTTCTTATCAGCACTTGTACTAATATTACTACCAGCCAGGGCAAGTTGGAAAATGACCTTTTTCAAATTGTCCTGGGTTTTGGGTGTTTGTTTATCTATATGTGTATTTATCATAAAATATAGTATTGTTGAGTTATTATCCCATAACACAAGTTTAAAACTTACTGTGGTGCTAGCTGAAATAATCAGTGTGATTTGTCCCTATATATTTATTTAATATATTCTTTTTTTATTTTTGTTTTATTCTGTGTTGGTACAAAATAGTTTATTTTTAACCCAGTCCAAATCATAGGATGTTTAATGAACTACATGTTGAATACACTAGTATAGTGCGAGGTGACAGACGTAACTTAAAATAAGCTATGGGCCACTGTAGCTTGAAGTAAAATAATTTTATTTATTTTTTTATTTAATGGGTTATCAAAATAAAAGTTTTTTACACTAGTTAACTAGCGTGCAGGCTTTCACGGAGTCAGAGTTCTCAAGCAGTCAGAGGATTTCGCCTACACTCTCCACGCTGGCCAGACGGGTTGGAGAGGTCTCATTGATGTTTATAAGCTTTGTTTAGCTTGAGTTTCCTAAGTCGCCTTCTACGGCATCCACGGGAAGACTTGGAGTGGTCCTATTCTACTCTGCCGGGAACCAGACGGCTATACAACAAAACACTAATAATACTTATCGTATAGATAAGTATTAGTATTCAAGCCATAACTCATGTCATAATGTGTTTGTCTGTGCCATAGCAACGCGGAAACCGGCAATTTTACCCATCACCAAAGCCAAGGTCGGTCGTAATGAGTACATGACGGCACTGAAAATGTTGTTTTTCACAATGTCATTGTAAATACGAGAGTATTCTTATAAAATTAACGATGCGCTTGTAAAATCATTACAGTTTCTGAGAATAACCATCTGTGCTCGAGGTAATTGAATAGCGTTTATATCCAGTCAAATAAATAAATAAGGGCAATTCACACTAGCCATGAAGTAAGTTCCTATTGCAGCGCCAAACAGGGTCCTTAAGTGATTGTGGAATCATCTATGTATCAACTTGCTATCTAGTTTGCATGTATTCATTTGTCATTTAAGGAAGCAATAAATTATTGAGTATTGAGTAAGTTTAAACTTGATGGGATAGGTACTAACTCAACGATACTATATTTTATGATAAAATACATTTAAAGATAAACAACCAAGACCCAGAACAATTTGATAAATTTTTCAACTTGCCTTGGCTGGGAATTGAACCTTGAACTGCAGGATTGGCGGACTAGCATGTTGACCATTACGCCACTGAGGTCATCAAATCAAATATCTTTTTTGTCGTCGTTCGTTTTTTTTATGTTTTTCAAGTTTTTAGTTAGTTATAATTATTTTTAATTAGTTATAGTGAAATGTAAATATTTATACTTATGTATGTATTTCGAGTGGTTCCCGGCAGAGTAGAATAGGACCACTCCAAGTCTTCCTGTGGATGTCGTAGAAGGCGACTTAGGAAACACAAGCTGAACAAAGCTTATAAACATCAATGAGACCTCTCCAACCCGTCTGGCCAGCGTGGAGAGTAGGCCAAATCCTTTGACTGCTTTGGCTAATATTATATATGGGTCTGGTAGTAGAGAGAGTCGTGCTCCTGCAGTAGAGACTAAAGAAGACCTGATGATGATGATGTATTTTGATTATTTAATCAATTGTTTTTTTTTATTACTTTATAAATAAATATATAACGTCTAACCAAATATACTGAAACTATTTTAAGGGTGGATTCAGTCAGTGATACTGAACATCTTTCCCCAAGGAACATATGTCGAAAAATGAAAAATAATTTTTGGCTTTCCGTACAAACTCGGATCAGCTGATCGGTCAACTTGTATGGGAGGTCAAAATTATTTTTCATATTTCGGTATATGTTTCTTGGGGAAAGTTGTTCAATATCATGGACTGAATCCACCCTTAAAATAGTTTCAGTATATTTTGTTAGACCCTGTACATGTAGGTGCAAATCACACTGATTGAGCTAGCCCCAAAGTAAGTTCGAGATTTGTGTTTTGTAATACCAACTCAACGATATTATATTTTATAACAAATACATATACATCGTGTTAATTAAAGAACGCAAAACCTCTCAGCCCATGAAACTGAACAACTTTTGTTCAACAATCTTCACGAAATCCGAAAAAAAAATTCGCATTTTCATACCAATTGACTCGATCAGCTGATCAGTTTGTATGAAAATTCTATTTTTTTTTTTACTTTCGTGAAAGTTGTTGAACAAAAGTTGTTCAGTTATATGGGATGACGTACCATCTGAGAGGTTTTGCATTCTTTACATAACACGATGTATAGGTGTCAAGTATATGTTTTTCCCACAAAGTTCCTCAGTTTTGACAGCCAGTTTCGAACCCACTTCTAAACATCCTAATGCCTCAGTGAAAAACAAACAAGAATTGAGCCATTGTTAAAAGCGTGTTATGGGAAACCTATCAGTATTGTTTCACACAGGAAAATGTCGCTGGGGTTAGGCTTGTGTACACGTGATGCTACACTATCTATATTCTATGTCGGTGAAGTATAAATTCTTTTTAAGCGACTTCAAAAAAGGAGGAGGTTATCAATTCGACTGTATGTTTTTTTTTATGTATGTTTGTTACGCGATATCTTCGCCAATTGTGGACGGATTGTGATGATTCTTTTTTTATTAAAAAGCCTTTACTACCAAGTTGCTCCCATTTTAATTTGGTGAAGATATGATGAACAACTTTGGAGATATGGAAGAAACTCCTAAAAAAAATTGAAGTCGGTTGTTTTTTTGTTAAAAATTTAATTATCCATATGTCTTTATCATCTGCCAGCTGTTTTGCTTCGCTGCTACGCTATGGAAGTTCTTATTTAATCCGACTACGGTGGAGCCAAAAGGAGGATTATGTATTTCGCCGCTGTACATGTAATAGTATGTTTGTATGTTTGTTCGAGATGTGGTCATTATCATCATCCGAGCGTATTCTCACTTGCATCACCAGCGGTAACGCTTCAGAGCCCGGGGTCCGCTACCTAACCTGGGTGATTTGACGAGGTTACTAGTTTTTACACAGAGCGACTGCCGTCTGACCTCCGCAATCCAAAGGGTAGACCAGAAACAATCCTAGGACATACGCTAGATGTCGTTCGGGACTCACAGCTATGCGTGCCTTCCTAAGCGCGGAATCATCTTTCTTTTCGGATAATCAGGTGATTAAAGCCTGCAATATCCTAACCAGACTGGAAACAACTTTTCACAAAGTACGCTTCCCAGGGGGATTAGAACCTATGACCTCCAGATCACAAGGCATACGCCTTAACCACTGGATACCCAGTACATCTCCGGCAATCTGGAGGAGGGCACTGGAAGCCGGAGCCCTCCGAGTGGAACTCCAGCGTATAAGGGTGGCTGACCAGTCCCCTCTCGTGCAGTGCTCTTGCTGTTTGGCCTACGGCCACAGCAAGAGGTACTGCAGCGGGGAGAAAGACTCGTACAGCCACTGCGGAGGTCCACATCTGAGGTCGGAGTGTGCTGAGCATAAAGCGGGAACGGCAGCTACATGCCGGAATTGTAGAAAGGCGGGACTCGAAGGTGCGTGCCAATGCCTTCAGCGAGGAGTGTACATTGAGGAAAAAGATTGCGAGGTCAGCAACAGCATATTCCTGACCTCGCAATCAGCATGTATCCACAGAGTGCGGTCGGGCCGCTGGTGCCCACGTTTGCCCCGGCCATGCAATTATACTTTGTCTATACTAATATTATAAAGAGGAAAGATTTGTACCTATTTTTGTATGTTTGTAATGAATAGGCTCAAAAAGTACTGGGCCGATTTAAAAAATTCTTTCACCTTTGGAAAGCTACACTATTCCCGAGTGACATAGGCTATGTGTGTACCACGGGCGAAGCCGGGGTGGACTGCTAGTATAATATAAAGTCAAACTTGGTATGTAAATTCGGGGGAAATAAAGTGCACGCCGCGGCTTGAACGTATTCCGGTTTGAGACGGGGGTGGAAGGCATTGTGGTGGAGAATGAGGATGTTCCCTCTTGTTCTTCAAGTGACGATGAAATACTATATTTTAAATATGACCAGCAAATACTCTCCGACATACTTCTAACAAAGTAAAAATAATAATATGAAATCATTATTTCATAATGAGTTTTATATTAATAGAGTAAAAAAATATAATAGAAAGAGTTTGTACGGTGAAGGGAACATCCCCATTGCGGGCGGATATAATGCTTATAACTGGAAGTTTTAGTTTGAATTAAACGGTTTTACAGGATAAAATTTGTAGTAAGTAGGTATTTAACTTTTGTATATCTATAAATATGTAAATTATTTTATCTTTCTTTTTTTTAAAAATAAATTATATTCTCTATTTTACAGGAATAATATTGAAAAATAGTTTTAGAAAATGTAAAATTAAGTAAGAACTATTTTATTACTAGCTGACCCGGCGAACTTTGTTTCGCCCGTTCCCGTTCCTTTTCATATATTTTCTCACCGTTTAAACCTTCCCTGGACTACGACAAACATTTCAAGACCAAAATTAGCCAAATCGGTTCAGCCGTTCTCAAGTTTTAAGCAGACTAACGAACAGCAATTCATTTTTATTTATATAGATTAAATTATCTAGGGATAATAAACTTTGCTCAAGACTTCAAGCAATAACACAAATTGTAACTTATATAATATTTATTATTATTTTAAATTCCTTTGCAAACAATTGTATACTGAGAAAATAGTCCCTGATAACGTTAGGGGTTTAAGATAAAAAAAAAAAAAAAAAAAAACCACTGGATACCTGGCGCAATATCGTATCGTATATCGTATAGCAACCACTATGCACAACTCTATTATTGAAATACGCTGCGATTGTAACAAGAGAGAGCTATATATCTTCGCTAACGATATCATTTTGCTATCATGGCGGTAACTATGTGATCTGTGTTAGTGGCCAACTTTGTAAGATCTTATGTGAACGACATTCGTGTAGCGAATCGGGATCAATTGTTTAAAGTGTGTAAGGATCTCAAGAAAAATAGAAATCGCTGTAATTTTTGGACGTTACATGCTAATACCTACACGCCCGTCTTACCGTACGGGATAGACTGGTGGGCAACTGCAACACCAGGGGTGTAACAAGAGCGTTACCGGCCTTTCAGGAAGATGTAGACTCGTTTTTTGAAGGTTTCAATGTCGTATCGGTTTAAAGGTAGGTAATAAATAGTTTGGGTTGTTGCTGCCCCACATTCGGAGGAGGTAAGATTTTGAGTGGCCTTTGAGCGGTTTTGTAAACTATTGCGGCTTATAAGTCGGCTGGTATAAGGTTTAACTTCATTTAGTAACGTGCTTTACAAAACGTCACCGGCTGGACACAATTCAGCAATACGTACAAAAAGTGGACATTCTCCATACATATGGCTGCCATACAAGTGCAGGAAATAGCGCTATGGACTATGTATATGCATACTATGATGCGAGTATGTGTGCCGCGACTCCGCGTGCGATGCGTCATGCACGACCAGAGTTAACGCAGGGCTGTCACTGACAAGTTATATTACGTCGCTCTTAAATGCAATTGGCAATTTACTAGTGGCTATGTAAGCCCGCTCACATAGTGACTCCTTAAAGTTTATCGGATGAGAAAGTAATTCGGACAAAAATTGCGTCTTAAATAAGAGTAACAAAAAAGTTTTATGACATTACGTTCGAAGCGGTCGTCGGGTTGCCGTTTATGACACTCGCCCTGAAGATGATCGTCTAAATCGATCGAAACCTGGTCGGCCTTTTCCGACTATATCACGGGAGTCAACCGGTTCAAATTAAATTAATTAAAACCCCATACCTTTAATAATGTAGATCAGGAATTTTGAATTTATGGAATGAAAAAGCACATACGAGTACATACATATAATTTTATATCCTCAACTGTCCCACTTCTGAGATAAGGGCTCTCCCATATCTTTCCACTCATCCCGTTTTATATTTTTTGCAAATTATTTTTAAAAGAAAAAATTATATCGCGCCTCGTCAAGGCAAATAAATGAAGCTTTTTCACACAGCGCATAAGCATCGCCATTCAGCAAGGAAATGCTGCCAGTATTTTGGGTACGTTGCCCTCAGTGTGGTGCGTTTGACGAAGTATTTTATCTATATTTTATGAGTTTTAAAATTGTTAAGCTATATTTGTGTATTATAAAGTCATTTACACCCTTAAGACGATACACGGAGTCCAGTGCTGCCCCTATTTGAAATAAATTATTTGTAAGAAAACGGAGATATCATTTAAAATTTTAAGCTACTAAAACCTAGATAATCCTTCAAACTATTTTATAAACCACTGTTTACAGCTTAAAGTGATAACGTTAAGCTTTAGTTTGCATTTTTGCCAAAAGTGGCCGTTTTTGATGATGATATCTCCGTTTCCCTGCAAATAATTTATTTCAAATGGGGGCAGCACTGGACACCGTGTATCGTCTTAAAACATTACACTCCTATTTTTTGTCAAGTCAGCCAGCTGTGTGAAAATTAATTTAATTAAAATCGATGCCATGTAAAACAACAACAAATATTTTTTTTGTTCTTTTTAATTTAATTTTTTTTATTTACTCAAATTGTGGCCCTAGCAACCCTAATTCTTCACACTCCACTTGGCCGTGCACAAATTGATCACCTCTTTCCTCTCGCTCCACCACAATAGACAAACATATCGCTGTCTCTGTCGCACCTAACTGTGTGCGTACAGTTAGCCGACAACTGAGTCTTTAATTCGTTTTTGTGATTAGAAATAATAGATTGAAATCTATTTTTGGGTGCATATAAATAAAAAAGCATATTTCCACACTGGTCTGGGAGAAAAGAAAAATCTTAGAATGTTCCGGCTGCTTCTCTTCCCGCACAGACCGTAGAAGCCGATCAAGGGACGGGCGAAAATGCAAATCATGTGGCTAGCAATATAGCAACCCACTATTTTGATTACTTTTTCCACTTTTTTGCCCACCATTACGCTGAGTGGCCTTTGAGTCTTGCGGACCTATTCTCGGTCTGCTTAGAGCCGCAACACCCAACATACTCTGTCTGCCCCGTTAGGGATAAAGACGTTATATTGTGTGTGATTTTATTGTGTGGTAGTAGGCGAGAAGGTAGAAAAAAGAATAAAAATAGTGATGGGTTGCTAGCTGTATAGGCTATTAACACGATTTACACTTTCACCCGTCCTCATTTCGGCAGCATGCAGTTTTCCTTCTTCTATCACCTTGGTAACCCAACTTTCCAAACCATACAGTCATCATCATTAGGTCTTTTTTAGTCTCCACTGCAGGAGCACGACCCTCTCTGTCGCGACTACCAGAGCCATATATTAGCCATAGGATTTGGCCTTCACTCTCCACGCTGGCCAGACGGGTTGGAGAGGTCTCATTGATATTTATCAGCATTGTTTAGCTTATTTATGTGTTTTCTAAGTCGCCTACTACGACATCCACGGGAAGACTTGGAGTCATCTCTACTCTGCCGGGTATCAAACGGCTATAAATACAGAACCATACAGTACTACTGGTCTTATAACGCTTTTATATATTTTACCCTTTAGTTTCAGGGGTATCCATGGGTACCCATATCACTTCAGCAATCTGTATTGTATGTATTACATGCCATGTGCCTTTCAGCCTAGAATAGGACCACTCCATCTCTTTCTGTGGATGTTGTAAGAGGCTACTAAAGGATTAACCACAAACATCTCTTGTTACAATTTCATTCCCAAGGAGGGTTGACGTCCGGTGGCAGCCGGTTGTAAAACTTTTTGCACAAATGCCTTTCCAAAGAGGGTTGACGTCAGAAATCTTTTATCATACTGTTTCGGCTATTTCTTCTCTACTTCTCATGGTCTTTGGCATCTTTGGGTAATTATTGACATGTATGATAGATTTAGAGAAGAAAATGAATCCGCTCCGAAGCTCCGAAGCAACACAACTAAAGATGCAACCGGGAATGCGATTAGATGAAAAAGAAGAATCTGTCTATATGTATTATACAACGTGGAAGGGACATACCTGTAATAAATCAAACCACAGTACTATGAGTACTAGATCATTATAATATAATTAAATTAAATTATCAGCTAAAAAACAAAACCAAAAAATCGGCATTTCCATACAATAGTGTGCAGCCGGCCGGGCAATATGTATGGGAGCGCCGAATTTTTTTTTTGTCTTCTTACTGCTATTTTAATTTAATTATACTATAATGATCTAGTATAGCCCGTGGTTCGATTTATTACGGGTATGCCCCTTCCACGTTGTATATCTAATTTATGAAGATGTAATTCACACAATACGACTGTTATTGAACTAGGCATATCGCTTCTCATGAGCGATCGTGATCGGCAGTCACGGTATATGAGTTCATGACATACACACACGAGCGTAGGGGTTAATTTACATGTGCACCTATGGTATGTAGGTTTTAGATAATGACGACTGTCAGAAAGAACGGGTTAAGGCCGTACCTGAATTTTCCGAGGTCCAGTGCTGCCCCCATTTAAAATAAATCATTTCAAAGAAAACGGAGACATCATTTAAAATTTTGCTACTACCAAGTTCTAGATAACCCTTCAAAGTATTTTATGAACTACTGTTTACAGTTTATAATGAGAACGTTAAGCTTTACTACGCACATAAGCCAAAAGTGGCCGTTTTTCGCAAATTTTTATTTTTATGTAGGTACATTTTCGATACCTAAACGGGGAGTGACACAGGCCTGCCCTAACCTTCTTGTATGCATAACAGGCTTCAGCAGCCTTATAAAGCAGGGGTTTAAAATAAGTCTAATTTAACAAGGGTATTAACTTTATAATCCAGTATCTACCCCTAAGACAAACGAGTCCTCCATACTAAGTATACTTATATGTAAGTTTATTTTTACTTGTATATGTTTTATCATCATCATCATCAACAGATCTTTTTTAGTCTCCACTGCAGGAGCACGACGCTCTCTGTACTACTAGAGCCCAATATCAGCCAAAACAGTCAGAGGATTTAGCCTCGTCTCACCACGCCGGCCAGACGGGTTGGAGAGGTCTCACTGATGTTTATAAGCTTCGTTTAGCTTGTGTTTCCTAAGTCGCCTTCTATGACATCCACGGGAAGACTTAGAGCGGTCCTATTCCTACTCTGACGGGAACCACACGGCTTTATATTTTTATATGTAATATGTAACTATATATGTAACTTTTGCCCCAAACGCATATTATGTAAACATTCCTCTCAATTGCTGGCCAGTTTTCTGGAAGAGATCCTTATACGGGATAAATCCGTCATGTATACAATAAGGCAAGTGTGAAAGGAAGAGCGGGACAGGGTCGACCTCGGCGAACGTTCTGCGATCAGATTGCAGACGTTCTGAAAAAGGGAGAGGTAAGAAGTACCCGTAACTGAAGGGCATGTATGAAGAGGTTGATGATTTTAGGTGAAGCGAAAGAGATCTGTCAGGATCGTAGCAAGTGGAGGTCCATAGTCTCTGCCTACCCCTGTGGGAAACAGGCGTGATAGTATGTATGTATGTATGCATACAATAAAGCTTTATAAACAAACAAACAAACTAATTTGTGTAGTATACACTTTCAAGTCTTTATCCCTGCCCTGCCTTTATACGCTCATGTAACGGGGCGCACAGAGCCTTTTCGGTCTTGCGGCTCTAAGCAGACAGAGACCAGGCCGTAAGACTTAAAGCCCACATTTAGCGTGATAGTGGGAGAGAAGGGGAAAAATATCAAAGTAGTGATGGGTATAGTACAATATTTTTGAAAGACCTATATAACGATCCCCCAACGATACAATGGGTTAATCGATAAAAAGAAATATTTCTACCTTTAATGTAAGGGAGCTACACAATTTTTTTTTTCAATATATTATTTTACCACTTTGTATGCGTGTTTAATATACCTTACATACTCATGCCAAATTACAACTTTCTAGTATGTACTAAGAGTCTTTGAGTATAAAAGACTGAGCGGACAGACAGACAAACATGTCGAAACTATAATGGTTCCTTGTTTACTGCGGAAAATCCTGTTCTTTTTGGTTCTATTATGACCATATTGACCATGTACGAGTATATAAAAGATGTAACCATCATTAAAAACGAAATAGTTTTTCCTAAGGAAAATTCTGTTGCCCTCACGTAGCTACCATCCAATTACACACCGTGTCACCTTGGATTAAGGACTACAATCGCATTAATTAAGTTTTTAGCCTTGAACATTTTGTCACAAGAGTTTAATGGTGCAAGGTTTATGGTGTAGTTAAAATGTGGGTTCAGTTTTTATGGGTTCGCACTTTGTTATTGCGTTTTTGGTGACCTCGTATTTATTAGATTTATTATAATGGCGCTGATAGATATGTCTGTCTATATTCTTTTTCTTCGTTACAATCATATCCTCATGTCTGAGGGTCGTGGCCATCGTGAGCAGCTCTCCTCACAATGGTTTTCCACAGTGCACGGTCTTGTGCCAGGTGTATGGCCCGTTAAGTGTTTGTGCGCGCCACCGTACGGACGGTATCAGTTCATCTTGTGGGCGGTTTTCCTTAAATTCTGCGCCCTGGGACATGGCCCAAGTCTTGTCGACACTATCATTTATTTATTTTCACACCTTATCTAGTCTAGCTAGTGCACTCGTCTTTGCTTGTAATTCAATTAGTAATACTGGCCTTCAACTAATGCGACCTCGCATAGAAATGCGCGGGAATCAGAGCATGTACCGTGTAGCGGCGAAAGTGAACCTATGGGTGTTTGGAGAAATGACTAGGTGTATAGAAATATTAGGTGTATCCAGTTACCTTTATTATTAGTGACATATAGTTCATATTATAATTTTAAGATTATTGTGCAATAAATATTAAATATATAAAATAAATATTAGCCAGAGCAGTCACAGAATTTAGCCTACACTCTTCACGCTGGCTAGACGGATTGGAGAAGTCCCACTGATGTTTTTTTTAGCATTTGTTTCCTAAGTCGCCTTCTACGATATCCACGGAAAGACTTGGAGTGGTCTTATTCTTCTCTGTCGTGAACCACACGGCCTTATAATGGCTAATATATGGCTCTGGTAGTACAATGAGGGTCGTGCTTCGGCAGTGGAGACTAAAAAAGACCTGATCAGGATATAAAATAAAATATCGTGATCTATAGGTGGCGACGACCTCTGTGGCGTAATGGTTAACACGCTAGACCGCTAATCCGGAGGTTCTGGGTTCGATCCCCAGCCAGGGCAAGTTGGAAAACGGCCTTTTTCAAAGTGTCCTGGGTCTTGGGTGTTTATCTATATATGTATTTATCATAAAATATAGTATCGTTAAGTTAGTATCCCATAACACAAGTTTAAAAAAAACTTACTTTGGGGCTAGCTTAATCAGCGTGATTTGTCCCTATATATTTATTTATTTATTTATTTATTTATTTATTTATTTATTTATTTATTTATTTATTTATTTATTTATTTATTTATTTATTTATTTATTTATTTATTTATTTATTTATTTATTTATTTATTTATTTATTTATTTATTTATTTATTTATTTATTTATTTATTTATTTATTTATTTATTTATTTATTTATAGGTGCGGGTGAAAATTAACTCTCGACTGTACATTATTTATATCGGTTAAGCACTTACTATTTTAAACTTCCAACAAAATACACTAAAACTATTTTTATTGTAGATTCAGTCCATGATACTGAACTGTTTTTTCCAGAGAAAATTAATTTATACTTGTCAAAATTTAAAAGAAAAATGTTTAACACAGAAACTCGGATCAGCTGATCGGTCCATTTGTATAGAAGACCAAAAATTATTTTTAGTTAGTTTCAGTACTTTTAGTTAGACATTATTTAAAATTGATTTGTTTGTTAGTATTTATTTAAAATCATTTTTAGAATTCATTAAACATTATCATCCTTCAATTAGGTAGCAGTGGAACTCTAGGCATTTCTTTGATAATCTACATTTCTTTACTCCCTGCAACATAACATCTTTCTAACTGGTCAATGTCAATCTGTATGCGCACGCGCTGTGACTAAACACCAGTGGTAACTTGTCATTAGTTTGAGTGATATGCTATTGATAGTTACTCATATAACTTGAAAGTTACATGCTATGCTCTATTACTTTGGTTATAGTTGTTCGTTTACAAAATTTTATTGGTTCGTAATTGGGGAACTGTTTACCCGACCACGGCGGAGTTAAAACGAGGTTTATGTGTTTCGCCGCTATGTATGTATGTATAATTTCGAGAAAACCTTTTCCCAGGAGTGGGAAAAAATTGGTTAAATTAAAAGAAACACATTTCTGACAAATGAGGTCACCACAAGATTCAAGATAAGAACTTTTTATTTTTAAATATTTTAAATACTTTTGTACTTTTATAGTAAAAAGACAATTTTTTTTGGTATAAGATCCTTTTTAGTCATCGGTGTGACTAAAGGGGAATCCTGATTAATAAAATTATTCACATGACTAATAAGTACCTACCTCCCTCATTTGACCGTCTTGATAAACAGGTAGGCTATCAATCCACTATAACTGTGAATCATTTTAACGCATGCAACCAAAAAGTGATTTGTTTTACTAACGTGAACGAGTATTAAATAATAATAAAAAATATACCTATAATATACACATCACGCAGGTTGAGCTAGCCCCAAATTGTGTAATGGAATCCTAACTCAACGATATATATTTTATCATAAATTAATGTACAAGCTTATTTTGAATTATGTTCCAATATTTTTTAGGGGACATTCACATTCTTTTTTAATTTGATAAGTATACATTTATTGGAAAAGGTTGTTCAAAATGATGAAGTGAATCACCCCTTAAAATAGTTGTACTAAATTTAAAAAAACTCGTATAGATAAAGACCCAGGAGACCACAAGTGGCTAAAGTTTTCTCGAGCTCGTCCGTGTTTCGGATGGCTTAAAAAAGACACCGGTGTTGGCCACTTACACACATGAAAAACAAACAAAAAGTGTATATTATATGATCTGAATACAAATAAAAATAGTTACCAACAGATCAATAGATTGGACGAAATTTTTTTCAAATCAGTTTCAGTGCAAGATGTAACAATGTCTAATTTTAGAAATTATTAATCGTGTATTAATGTCGCTTAGCTCATACCTTAGTCATTTGAGTTAATATTTCTTATCAGGTGTGTACATTGCGATGTTTACTAAAAGGATTAGCAAATAAACCACAAATTACAAACTTTACACATCGTAAAGTGAGCGCCGACAGCGATACAAACCATCACTGAAATACTCGTAAAATACAACGTGGAAGGAACATTTCTGCGTAATAAATCGAACCACGGGCTATACTAGATCACTATGGTATAATGAAATTAAAATACTTAACAGTCAGAACAAATTGACATTTCCATTCAAGTGTGCAGTCGCCTGAGTAATTTGTACGGGAATGCCGCAATATTTTCTTTTGAACGACTGAACTGACTTTCATCAAACATAGCTAAGAACCAACTCAACAAACAAGTATTTCAATTGAAAAAACCGCATCGAAATTATGTCTATTCGTTTAGGAGGTACGACAGACACGAAACGTCCAACTTTTCGTAGGGGGTTAAAAATGCGTACTAAATTAAAAAGTCCTACATAAGATACTTAATGCTTTTAGTATTAAGTCCGCCTGTTGTTTAAACATGTATATGTGTGTACAATAAAGTATAAATAAATAAATAAATAAATAAGAACATGAAATAAGTTACCGTAACTTCTTTCACAACTGTAAATACTGTCCTATCTTTACACTTTTATTTCTTAATCAATGTAACACAAACTTTATCTAGACAGCGCATGCCAACAACTTGCACTAATGAATAGATAATGAATTAATAACCCGATTCTGTTATCTTTACATTGGTACCTACATAGGTACTACGGCAGATAGGGAAGTTAAACGTCTGGATGATTATAAAATAATCAAATCGCTGTTGAGAAGAAATGCCGAAGAAACCTCATTGAGACAGATTGGCCATCTCATATATCGAAATATGAAAAATAATTTTTAGGCCTCCCAGACTGCTCAGCAGTTGTTTTTCGGTAAAAAAATAGTTTTTAGGGTTCCGTACCCAAAGTCTGTCCGCTGTCTGTCCGTCTGTCCGTCTGTCTGTCTGTCACAGGGCTCTATCTCTTGAACCGTAATAGCTAGACACTTGAAATTTTCACCGATTATGTATTACTGTGGCCGCTATAACAACAAATACTAAAAATAAAAGTTAAAAATTAAAGGGGGTCGCCATACAAAAAATGTGTTTTTTCAGCGTTTTTAACTAGATCTTTATAATGGCATTAACTAGATACTTGAAATTTTCACACATTATGTATTACTATGGCCGCTATAATAAGAAATACTAAAAATAAAAAAAGTTAAAAATTAAAGGGGTCGTTATACAAAAAACGTGTTTTTTTAGCGTTTTAAATCATTGTACGGACGGTACGGAACCCTTCATGTACGAGTCCGACTCGCACTTGCCCGTTTATTAATTTCGATATAATGCTCTTTAGGAAAAGTTGTTCACTATCATGGACTGAATCTACCATTAAAATAGTTTCAGTATACAGGGTAACTTTTAAACCACCAGCCAAATTTTTGAAGCAAGTTCAGTCCATGATATTGAGCTATGAATTATAACAAAAGAATTCGTTCTCCCATACAAAATCCGTATGGCTGCTGCTCTGATTTGTATGATAAGGCGACATTTTTTCTTCATATTTCGTTATTTTTTGTAAAGTAATTCAGCATCATGGACTGAACTTGCTCCAATTTGGCCACCCTGTGTTTTGTAAGACGTTATATGAAAAGATAATGAATTAATAACCCAATTCCGTTATCTTTTACAATCAGAATTACTCAACTGAGAGCAAAACAGCGTTATCGGTGATTAAACATCGTTTTACAAATATGACATCAGTGTTCAAACATTATCCGTTACGCGAGGTGTCGTGAATTATAATCTTACTATAAAAGATCTACATCAAATCAGTGTTAAAAGGCAAGATCAAAAATTGATAATTACTTATTTATTTATTTTATTTATTTATTTAACTATATTACAAAAAATTTAACAGGCGGACTTAAGGCCTACGGCCTTTTCTACCATTCAACCTACAGGTGGTGCTGATAAAAGCAAATTTTGGACTTATAGGTATTTTTTTGTACATTCGGATAAATCATCGACATAAATATTATTCATTTTTTAGAAAAAAATTAAACAAAAAAAGCAAACTGGAAGGCTTTTTTTTTGTTTCTTTTAGTTTTTGCTTACTGCCAGTCCATTGCTGGACTAAAGGGCAAAACAAAACCAACACAGAAAGGCTTTCCCCATAATCACCACGCTGGGCAGGCGGGTTGGTGATCGCAGTAGATGGTATAAAGTTGCACTGAGGATGCTGCTACCCGTTTTCTGCTACCTATATATCCCCCATAATCTTCCTACGATAATCTAACAAAACAATTTTTGTTTTCAGATAACTTGGTGCAAAAAGGTGCCATCTACACTTCTCCAGCCAGTGTTAAAAAATCCAACTTCGTTCGTGTTGTCTGATTCAAATTTAAAATTTAAAAATTCATTCGAATGTTTTCTCATGTCAAATCACATCGAATGAGAGTGATTCTTAATTTAAATCTGTGTTACTAAATAGTGAAACTAGTGATTTCAAGTAAAGTCCAGTGTTGCAAGGACGAATAAATAAAAAGAATAAAGTCACGTCAATATCTGTGGAAGCGTCGAGTAAAGTGAATATTATTGAAGAGATTAGGAATATAGTGATAAGTGAATATTTGTGAATGTGTATATGATGAGTGCCGACTATGGGTGAACCTCAGACCATGCATAAGACCTGCGTGAGGGTCAATTCTCCGGAGGATGATGAGTCCAGGGACGAGGTGGACGCTGAACTACCAAAGAAAAACCCTTTTGTGCGGGTAAGTTGTAATTTTTTTTTTTTAACTCATGATGAATTACTGAACGGTTTACTTATGTATTATAGTAAAAAGGCGCAGATTTCGATTGATTTAGACGATCATCATCAGGGAGAGTGTTAGGAGCGGCGACTCGATGGCATCGCTTCCCACTGCTATTATCTATTGCTATTATCAATATTAAGTATCGAAATACTCACTTTGAAATAAAAACACAGCAAAATTCATCACTAACTCTAGTCATTATGTTTTCCGATTGCTTAAAATATTCTCAAGAAATACTATAAATTAGGCCTTGTGACTTTAGATTATAATTGGATTAAATATAAGGCAGTCATATGTCTCATCTTTTAAATAACTCTTATATATTCTTTGCAAAACGAAAAAACCTAATAATATAATATAAGTTCTATTTTTAAATATTTGTAGTTCACTTAGTTTTAATTTAGGTTATATTTTAGTTTGTTTAGTTTTTATTTAGTTACTTGTTAATTTTACGTTGTATTTTTAGTTTGTCACTATTTTAATATGTTTTTACAAATCCACAAACGCGTGGGGCTCAGCTCGCAGTCTCGCTTCGGCTAGAGTAAATTTGTGTGCGGGGAAGCGGGAGCAAAATTTAGACTCTAAATTGTTAACTCGTAAATATGGTGATAATTTCCATAATCGTCAGGCACTAGACCTTTAAATTATTTAAGGAACCACCGTTGAAAGTATTTGCATAAGTCCGTAATAGCTTTAAATGTGGCCACTTTTGTCGGAGACGAGTTTTAAAGCTAAGCGAATCACCAATAATAGTTTCAATGGCAGTTCATAAAATAATTTAAAGGTCTATCTAGTGCCTGACGACTAGCTGTATAGAAATGACCACCATATTTACGAGTTAACAATTTATTTTAAAATGAGGGCGCCACTTCAAGGTCATTTGCTTGTAAATTCACAATGGATTGTAATATTTAAGGCCTTACACAGTGCAAGTTGCTGGAAAAATCTGATACCTGTGTACATATCGACACGGGAAGACATGTCAACGGTTCAATAAGGCTAAACGGCTATTTGAGAGCAGTCGGTTCTCACACCGCCGACAGAACCAAACAAAACCCAGAGAACTGGGCCATCGACCTTTACTAGCTATTGTCACCAATCACTAGGTCGTCTTAGGTAATCACGTCAACTATTGATAGATTTTTTTCAAGTGATATTATGTCCATGAAGTAGATATGATAAATAGAGAAAGGGATGTTAAGAGGAAACTCTAAGGTCGGGAGAATTGAAAAATAGGTATTTGTACAATCTTTTGTTGTCGCGCTGTGCCCGAACAACAATCGAGCAAGTGTGATAGAGACAACTGCAGCTCGGACCGTAATACCTACGAAAAGTGCACAAAGTCATCGTTTCGTAATCCCTGATTTCCCCTCCAAAACTAAACCAATTTAATTTATTTTTTTAATTAAATTTTAAGAAAACCTATGGCTGTTTTCCCATGTTTTCTTTTTTTAATATAATCTCATGAAATTTGTTTGTTAGAGTGTGAACACTGTTTATGAAGGTTCGTAGTTATTTCTTTTAATAATTAAATTATGAAAAAAAAGAAAACATAGGGACATACCAATATATTCATAGATTTTTTTTGGAAAAAGTCATTGCTCTTACGGCACTATCCGGCGAGCAATCAGGGGACTACGTTTGTATGGAAATACGGCCGTTCGATTTCCTCTTAAGGCCGTACTTGAATTTTCCGGGGTCCAGTGCTGCCCCCATTTAAAATAAATCATTTCAAAGAAAACGGAGACCTTATTTAAAATTTTGCTACTACCAAATCCTAGATAACCCTTCAAAGTATTTTATGAACTACTGTTTACAGTTTAAAGTAAGAACGTTAAGCTTTACTACGAACATTTGCGAAAAACGGCCACTTTTGGCAAATGTGCGTAGTAAAGCTTAACGTTCTCATTATAAACTGTAAACAGTTGTTCATTAAATACTTTAAACGGTTATCTAGGACTTGGTAGTACAAAATTTTAAATAATGTCTCAACACAACACAACCTATTACATATGTAGAGGTAAATAGTTTATGTCTCACCTATCTATCTACTGTCCTCGTACTCGTATAATCTATGATTTACTATTTAAAATGAAAGCTGTTCAGGTTTCCCAACTTCGTCGAGAGTGGTAATGTTTCTATAAGTCAATACAACTTTCGTTTGAAGTCCATATTTCCTATCCAACTTCAATCAAGTTTGCGATAGTTTGCTATAATAGGAAAGGCTATAAAAATGTTTTTTTTTTCTTGAATCTTGCTCATATTTTTATGCTGTCCCTGCCTTTTTATCCCGCCAATAACTGCATTTTCTATCTATCTATACATCGTGTTAATGAAAGAACGCAAAACCTCTCAGATGGTACCTCAGCCAATGTAATTGAACAACTTTTGTTCAACAACTTTCAGGAAATCCAAAAAAAAAATCGGATTTTCATACAAACTGATCAGTTGATCGAGTCAATTTGTATGAAAATCCGAATTATTATTTTTTTATTTCGTGAAAGTTGTTGAACAAAAGTTGTTCAGTTTCATGGGCCGAGGTACCATCTGAGAGGTTTTGCGTTCTTTCATTAACACGATGTATATATAAAAGCGAAAATTACTCACTCACTTATCACGAAATCTCGAAATATCTTAGCCAATGAAGATGAAATTTGGCAGGGAGGTAGATTGTGATTGTGTGACTAGGAGACGTCCGCTAAGAAATAATCTTTGGAAATTCCATCCTTAAGGGGGTGAAATAGGGGTTGGTAGTTTGTATGAAACTTTGTAGTTTTTAAAGTGAGACTCATGAAATTTTTAATGTATTATAGTAGTCAGTAGAAAATAATAATGCATTTATTAGATTTAGAAAATTACAGTACACAAGTTTTTATGAATCTTCGTCATTTTTGAAGCGATACACATGATATTTTTGAATGGGAACAAATTTTTTGAGCTGTTATTTAAATATTCGAGATGTTATTATGATCAGTTGAAAAAATATTGAGCAGTTATTTAATTTAATGGCGGTTGATTAATTATTGCGACAGTAAAACATGAACAGTAATAAAAAATCAATTAGTCGGTTATTTTATCATATTACTAGTTCTATTCATTTTACTAGGTTAAGGAAAACCTATAGGTAAGGTTAGGTTAGAACTGCGCCCGACACATGCTAGGTCGGATTTATCCATTTTACTAGGTTAAGGAAAAAAATTGAACCGCTCGTTTAATTTTTTTTACCGCCCTTTTCATTATTTTTCTGCTCTATTATATATTCACTGTTCCAGTTCATTTTTTTTTTATTACTTATTTTTGTTTACTTTACTGCTTAGTTTTAACTGCTGAAATAGTTATTAAACATGCCATTTATAATTTTAACCTTACCAAAACTGCTATAAAAATAATAATCCATTAATTGGATTTTAATAAATTTCAACCCCAGTTTAAAAAATGCAATCTTATTTGTGTAGTCTACGCGGGCGAAGCCGCGGGCAAAAGCTAGTTATTTTATATAAGTAATACCTTATTGTAAAGCTCATTAAACTTCTTGCAATATAAGTAGAACCTACACGCTGAAGTAAAAGCGCAATAGTACAAGTAGGTACACACAGACCGCATTCCTAGGCTGGCTCTACGACATTTTCATTTGGCAGGTTTCCTATTGCAAAAGGTTAGCAGGAAGGGAAATCAAGGAAATTAAAATTTAACTGGGTGTATAATTTGTAGATGGTTATGTTTCAAATTCATAATAATACTATTTTTCATACGAAATTTCATTAGAATTAATATAAAAAAAACAACACTAACGTAACTGAAACTAAATGAGGTATATCTAAAATTTTAAAACTAAAAAAATAAAATTAAAACTTCATCTAAAAATTTTTGGCCTCCTATACAAGTTGACCGATCAGCTGATCCGAGTTTTATTGAAGGCCAAAAAATCTTAAATCTTATTTAGATATACGTTCCTTGGGGAAAGTTGTTCAGTATCATGTACTGAATTAACCCTTAACTAACCTTAAACCTTGACCTTAAAATAGTTATATATTCTTTGACTTAGCAACTTGACAGCCTCAAGAAGTTATGAATGGAGGTACTGGTTGTTTGTAAATAAGGAAGCTTCTTCGAAATAAAATCTCGTATTTCAAAGAATCTCGGAAACTGGAAACGACACTCCAGTGAAAGTGCGCAAACAAAGAACATGTTTAGTAAACATCGACACAAAATGGATATAGTACGGAAAATCAGCTTGAATAGGCATGACGACTGGAAGAATATTTATGACCCATCGGTTAGATTATTAAAATATATTGTACACGTATTTTTTCTTTTCTCTGAAAATCAATAAATGACGAAGATACGGCGCATTTAAATTTAGCATTTTTACATAGTTGTGACGTCACAAGCCACCACTCTGGAACTTAGATGCTCTGTATCTCTGTGAATTTTTACTTTTTTGTTTAGGCTGAAAAATATGGGTCCATTATTTTTGGATAATCTGCAAGACGGACTAATTAGAATCATACTTTTCTGACCCTGTCTTCACCCCTATTGGGTAATTTGCTAGTTAAACATTTTTCCAAACAAAAAACAAACACAAAAAGCTTAGATGACATATTTTTCAACTTATTTTGGTTCATAATCAAACTAAATTTGTTACACTTGTTTGTACTAATAGAACTTACAAGTGCAGTGTGGCTTGCGGCATAAAACAGGACCACTCCATCTCTTCCTGTGGATGTCGTAAGAGGCGACTAAAGGACTAAGTACTAAAACATCTCGAGCTACAAGTGCATTCACAAGAAGGATGAACGTCGGGCGGCGGCCTGTTGTAAATCTTTTTGCACAAATGCAAAAGGGAGTTGACGTCAAGCAGACGGCCGGTCGTAAAACTAAAGCCTATTTAAACTGTTTTGGCTATTTCTTATCTACTTCTCAAGGTCTCTGGCATCCTTGGGTGACCATTGACGTGTTTATTATATTTGGAGAAGAAAAAGCGGGAAAGCGCACCCCGGATTCCAAAGCAGCATAGCTGAGGATGCACCTGGGAACGCGCTGAGATAAAGAAGTCCTAGTGGTACTAAGGAGTTCAGATTGCATGCAGTTTCACTTCTACAGTTTTTACTTTTTAATTTGTAAACACCATTGTTCTATTACCACTTTCAGAGTCTATGGGAGAACGAAATATATAAGATTTGTTAAATTCGTTGTAATTACAAAATGGGCAAACAGACGAAAACATTGATCTAATTATGTATAATTATAATTTTCTTTTATAATAATTGCGATAATTACTCCTACACCTACTTTTGAACTATCGCGTTGCATAATTATTAAATGTTATACACATAGGAATGGACTCGAAACGTACTTTTGAAGTGAAAACTTCTTTACACGCGTAATTGGGCATTTTTTGCGATGGGAAAAAACTACTGAACTCGCGACACTGTTACCGTAACCGACACCATCTTGTTCAAGTTTTCACTTCTGTCGGCACTCACGGAGTCCACTTTTTAGGGTGCAAACGGGACCCTATTACTGAGACTCCGCTGTCTGTCCGTCTGTCACAGGGCTCTATCTCTTAAACCGTAATAGCTAGACACTTGAAATTTTCACCGATTATGTATTACTGTGGCCGCTTTAACAAAAATACTGAAAATAAAGAAAAGTTGAAAATTAAAGGGGGTCGCTATACAAAAAACGTGTTTTTTAGCGTTTTTAACTAGATCTTTATAATGGCATTAACTAGATACTTGAAATTTTCACCGATTATGTATTACTATGACCATTATAACAAAAAATACTAAAAATAAGATAAAGTTAAAAATTAAAGGAGGTCGTCATACAAAAAACGTGTTTCTTCAACGCTTTAAAACATTGCACGGAGGTACGGAACCCTTCATGTACGAGTCCGACTCGCATTTGCCCATTTATTTTAACCTCCGACGAAAAAGAGTGGTATCGTATTTCCTAAACTATAAAAGGCTGTGGATTTATTAAATATATAAAATAAATGCTTCTATGCTAGTCTGGGAGGAAAGAAAAAATAAAGAATGTACCAGCTGCTTCTCTTCCCGCGCAGATCGTAGAAGCCGATCGAGGGAATCGGCAAGAATCTGAATCATATCAATAGGCGATGCGGTTAGCAACCCATCACTAATCACTATTATGATTTTCTTTTGCCACCTTCATGCCCACCATCACGCTAAAAGTGGCCTGGGGCTTGCCACCCTAGGCTCTGTCTGCCCCTTTAGGGATAAAGACGTGATGGTGTATCTATGTATGTAACAAAATAAATAGTGCAGTGCATCTTAAAATGAACCGTGCGGTTCCCGGCAGAGTAGAATAGGACCACTTCAAGTCTTTCCGTGGATGTCGTAGAGGGCCACTTAGGACACAAACTAAACAAAGCTTATAATCATCAATCATCAGGAGAGTGTAGGCCAAATCCTCTGACTGCTCTGGCTTATATATTTGATTGCTCTGGTAGTACAGTGGGGCTCGTGCTCCTGCCTGTCTGAAAAAGACCTGATGATGACCTTAAAAATGAACCCACCTGTTCAGATACAGTTTGCTTGTGGGTTCATGAATAGAGAGGTTGTTAGACGTCCTTGCTTGGTGGTATTTAGACTCTACCTAACTTCAAGTTTCGCATTGACTTTAAGAATGTCACCATGGAGTACAGAATGTAAGGAGGTGGCATACTTCGCGGTGTAATTGTCAACACGCTAGTCCGCCAATCTGGAGGTCCTGGTTTCGATCGCCAGCCAGGGCAAGTTGGAAAATAGCCTTTTTTTAATTGTCCTGGGTCTTGGGTGTTATCTTTATATGTTTTTATATAAAAAAACATAGTATCGTTGAGTTAGTATCCCATAAATAAGTTAAGTTTAAACCTTATTTGGGGCTAGATCAATTGGTGTAATTTGTCCTTTTTACAACATCCGAGCGTATTCCCTGTTGCATCCTCAGCGGTTATGCTTCAGAGGCAGGGGTCCGCTACCTAAACCTACGCGATTTGACAGGGTTACTAGTTTACACAGAGCTACTGCCACCTGACCTCCGCAACCCAAAGAGTAGACCAGAAGCAATCCTAACATAGGTTTAAACAAACGCTAGATGGCGTTCGGGATCCACAGCTTTGTGTGCCTTCCGAAGCACAGAATCATCTTTCTTTTCTGATAATCAGGTGAATCAAGCCTACACCAAGTAACCAGACTGGAAACAAATTTTCACAAAGTATGCTTCCTAGTGGGATTTGAACCCACGACCTCTGGATCACAAGGCAAACGCCTTGCCCACTGAACCACGGAGGCAGTCCTTATGTTTATTGCCTCTCCTTACATTACGTACTCCAAGAATTCCATTCATTCAAGTCGCTATTTATTCCGTGACCCCAATCGACTTTGTGCAACAACCAAGCCTACAAACTTATCTTCCACACTCCATCCTAATTTAAACCTTATATCATACTTACAAACTTTAAAATCGTTCGCAATCATTTGGCACTTAATACCATTAAATTTTTAAGTAACTTTAAATACATTTGATGCAATGAAATCAAAAAGATCTTTACGTTTATCGTGCATTGCTGGGTTGTAATGGGAAAGTTAAATGTTTTGTGTAGAAAAGGAAATGGATTGTAAATTCGTTTTTGTTTTTATGATTCAAAATTGGTGCTGGGCGAAGCGTGACGGCCATTGTCTAGGTTTAAATGTATTTGTCAAAAATGAAATCGGTCAAATTAATTAGAATAGTGTTATAATGTTATTTTTTACTTACTTATTAAATACTAGCAGTCCACTCCGGCTTCGCCCGTGGTACACACATAGCCTATGTCACTCGGGAAAAGTGTAGATTTCCAACGGTGAAAGAATTTTTTAAATCGGCCCAGTACTTTTTGAGCCTATTCATTACAAACATACAAAAATAGGTACAAATCTTTCCTCTTTATAATATTAGTATAGATAGAAATAGATAAGAACAATCGCACTAATCTAAACTCGACAGAGTATATCGACAGAGTAGAATAGGACCACTCCAAGTCTTTTTGCTATTTATTTTATGAACTACTGTTTACAGTTTATAATGAAAACGTTAAGCTTTACTACGCACATTTGCCAAAAGTGGCCGTTTTTCGCAAATGTGCGTAGTAAAGCTTAACGTTCTCACTTTAAACTGTAAACAGTAGTTCATAAAATACTTTGAAGGGTTATCTAGGACTTGGTTATTGAAATGATTTATTTTAAATGGGGGCAGCACTGGACCCCGCAAACTTCAGGTACGGCCTTAAGATATCTGCTTCAAAATTGAGTTGCAAGATTCCTTCCGAACAAACATAGACTGCAAATTAAATAAAAGCTTGTAAAAAAGAATGTACCGTATCGTACTAACACGTCTTTATCCCTAATGGGCATACAGAGCCCAGGGCTGCAAGACCCAAAGGCCCTTTTTAGCGTGATGGTGGGCGAGAAGGTGGAAAAAGGAATCAAAATAGTGATTGGTTATTAGCCGCATCGCCTATTAATATGGCTCTTATTATATATATTCACCCATTCCCTCTATTGGCTTCTACGATCTGCACGGGAATAGAAGCAGCTGGTACATTCTAAGTTTCTTTTTTTCCCAGAAAATCATCAACAACAAGTCTTTTTTAGTCTCCACTGCAGGAGCACGACCCTCTCTGTACCGACAAAGCCATACATGGCCAAAGCAGTCAGAGGATTTGGCCTACACTATCCACGTTGGCCAGACGGGTTAGAGAGGTCTCATTGATGTTTATAAACTTTGTTTAGCTTGTTTTTTCTAAGTCGCCTTCTACGACATCCACGGGAAGACTTGGAGTGATCCTTTATACTTCCCAGAAAATAATTTTCTTCAAATAAATTTTAATAGATAGGGTGAATTAATGATTTGGTCGACTGAGTAGGTTTGTCCTCCTAAAATGGTCATTGAACCCTGGCCTGTCAATCAGTACCACGACCAGACTGGCTCTGCCTAATCTGATCTAAGACTAGACAGTGACATACGTGTTGCTGCCATAGCTGTCAAAATCTTGACACAAAGTTGAATTTACTTTATGTAGTCGGTAAAATATATTATAAACTGAATTTGGCGCGTTGATGTCTTTTACAGGGAACGTGCAAACGAATGAAATTAAAAATATCATATATTATAGAATATAGTGAGACAGTCAGAGCAGGATGGAATGAACCGGCCAAGTGCGAGTTAAACTTGCGTGGAGAGGCTTCCGTACAATTAATTGAATTCTTACAGGTTTTCCTGTAATCTACAAGCAATGAACTATAATTTGTATTTTTTTTCAAAATTTTAGCCTCAGCACTTTCGGAGTTCAGGGGGGGTATGGTAAATTTTCGTCTTCTTTCATAAATAAAATCAAAACTAGTTATTTAACAATAATAACAAAAATATATTTGAGATCCTTATAACAAGCCCTTTCATTTGATACCTATATAACAGTAAGTTTTGCAAAGCTTTTTTTATTTCCTAATTTTTCCCCCGAAAATGACCCTTGTTTTAAAATAATATTTATTTACTTTGCACTTATGTATTTGGGTCATAGGATTACACTATCCTACCAAATTTCACCTGATTCGGTCCAGTAGATTCGGAGAAAATTGGCTGTGACAGACGGACGGACAAACAGACGCACGAGTGATCCTATAAGGATTCCGTTTTTTATTTTTTGTACGGAACCCTAAAAGTGTTCTTTTTCAAACTATCCTGGGTTATCTATCTATGTAAGTATTTATTATATGTATCGTTGAGTTAGTATCCCATAATACAAGTTAAAACTTACTGTGGGGCTAGATCAATCAGTGTGATTTGTCCTTATATATTTATTTATTTCTTACTCTTCCTACTGAGAATAAAGATGTGTTCCGTCGTTTTACAGTGCCTCCGTAGTGGGTCATCCAACGCACAGCAATTATGAGGGCATTGTATGCAAAATGACCACCCACCATACGAGTATGTGACGAAGAGTTCTGAATGATTCCAATGGGCTTGTGCACAGTGCGCGGTAAAATATAAGGCCCCAAAGTCGAATAATATGATACAACATATTATTTGCCGTGTGGCTCCCGGCAGAGTAGAATAGGACAAAACCAAGTCTTACCGTGGATGTCTTAGAAGACGATTTAGGAAAGACAAGCTAAACAAAGCTTAATCAATGAGACCTCTCCAACCCGTTTCGCCAGCGTGGAAAGTGTAGGCCAAATCCTCTGACTGCTCTGGCTAATATATGTCTCTGGTAGTACAGAGAGGGTCGTGATCCTGCAGTGGAGACTAAAAAAGACCTGATGATGATGATGATGACAAAATATTATCATGGTCAAGCAAACACAAGCCTCTTCAATCTAAAACGTCCTGCCTAAGTCTTGTTTAGATATATACAACGTGGAAGGGACATACCCATAATAAATCAAACCACGGGCTATACTAGATCATTATATTATAGTGAAATTAAAATAACAGCCAAAGAATTAAAAAAAATTGGCATTTCCATAGAAAAGTGTGCGGCCGGCCGGACGATTTGTATGGAAACGCCAAATAGCTTTTTTGTTTTTTGGTTGTTATTTTAATTTCATTATACTATAGTGATCTAGCCCGTGGTTTGATTTATTACGGGTATGTCCCTTCCACTTTGTATTTGTTTATTACAATTTAATAACATTTTGTTACAGGTCAATATTTTTTAAAAAATTTCCATAGCGGACGGATGCGGCCATCTTCAGGAAGTTCACTGAATTGCATGTTTTACACGACATTCAGTGAATCTTCTGTTGATGATGGAAACTTACTTCTTCTTCGTCTAAGCGCGTTCCCGGTTGCATCCTCAGCTGTGCTGCTTCGGAGGCCGGGGTGCGCTTTCCCGCCTTTTCTTCTCCAAATAATATGCATGTCAATGGTCACCCACGGATGCCAAAGACCTTGCAAAATGAGGAAGAAATATCCGGAACAGTTTAAATGATTTGGCTCTTTGGGAATGTATTTGTGCGGAAAGTTTTACAACAGGCCGCCGCCCGACGTTAACCCTCCTTGGGAATGCAATTGTAGCACGAGATGTTTGTGCTTAATCCTTTAGTCGCCTCTTACGACATCCACAGGAAGAGATGGAGTGGTCCTATTCTAACCCGGAACCACACGGGTAATGGAATGTTACATCCGTCAACATTTCAAACTTTTAAATTTTCCTTGCTAAATGTATCGACTCACAATGTCTGAAAATAAATTATTTTTTATTTTATTTATTTTAAACAATATATGTTTATATGTATAATAATAATGTTGTTAGATTGTCTAATACGTGTCTAATACGCCGGTCATCGCTTAGCATCCATGTAGCCTGTGAAAAGCTGCCCTAAAGTTGAAGATATGCATAGTCAATAAAACATGGCGTCGATCCGCGGAAGCTGTATGAAAGTCAAGTTTTATGTTAATGCACATTTGCTATTCCTATGAGGATATAACCTTCTAAGAAGACATTATCATAGCTTGTAATCTAAATATGTATATATAAAGTAAGAAACTGACTGGCTGATGAGTAAGTAACCTAAATATGAAGATAACACAAGCTAAACAAAGCTTATAAACATCAATGAGACCTCTCCAACCCGTCTGGCCAGCGTGGAAAGTGTAGGCCAAATCCTCTAGCTGCTCTGGCCAAGTAAGTCTCTGGTAGTACACAAAGGGTCGTGCTTCTGCAGTGGAGACTAAAAAAGACCTGATGATGATGATTAGTTATTGCTGTACCTCAATTGACTGTCCACTATACCTGTAAAGTGTTCATATCAAAACCTAAATTAAAACGAAGACGCGTGCGCAAAATGTCAGACGACTCCCATACCCTCGAGGTCGCGGTTAGGTCGCCGGGTCGCTGAATCAGTGGGATGGGTACATCGCTGACGGGTCACGGTCACATGCTAGCCAGTTTTTTTTTAAATACACACTACACTGTAACAAAATATACTGAAACTTTTTAAGGCCGTACCTAAATTTTCCGGGGTCCAGTGCTGCCCCCATTTTAAATAAATCATTTCAAAGAAAACGGAGACATCATTTAAAATTTTGCCACTACCAAGTCCTAGATAACCCTTCAAAGTATTTTATAAACTACTGTTTACAGTTTAAAGTGAGAACGTTAAGCTTTACTACGCACATTTGCGAAAAACGGCCACTT
The DNA here is from genome assembly GCA_963576875.1 of Acrobasis repandana. NCBI lineage: Eukaryota > Metazoa > Arthropoda > Insecta > Lepidoptera > Pyralidae > Acrobasis > Acrobasis repandana. The sequence goes on from OY756238.1 coordinate 12,711,930, forward strand.
TTAGCTAATGTGCGTAGTAAAGCTTAACGTTCTCACTTTAAACTGTAAACAGTAGTTCATAAAATACTTTGAAGGGTTATCTAGGATTTGATAGTTGCAAAATTTTAAATAATGTCTTCGTTTTCTTTGAAATGATTTATTTAAAATGGGGGCAGCACTGGACCCCGGAAAATCTAGGTACGGCCTTAAGGGTGGATTCAGTCCATGATCCTGAACAACTTTTCCCAAGGAACATATATCGAAATGTGAAAAATAATTTTTGACCGATCAGCTGATCCGAGTTTGTATGGAAAGTTAGCTATCTAAAGAATATATTCTTAGAATTTTTCTCATGTAGACTGAAATACCGTATTAAATAGGAAATGCTTTTTAATTCTTGAAATTTTTTTATGGGCTATTAGGCTAGAAGCTTATTCGTTTAGCCTAGTAGCCTAAAGATTGTATTTGTGAATGTCACAAAGACAATAACACAAGATCAACCAATGAAATATTCATCATCCATCATTCAGATACCATCATATAAATTGGAAAGGTAAATGTTGTGGTATGTTGTAATCCTTGACCGAAGACGCCTAAGGCTTTGCTAGGCCTACACATACATACATATACTCGTATGTAATGTACATACTAGTATAGAGATGCAGCATTATTTATTAACATAGATTGACCAAATTGTAATAAATTTTTTGTAACAAAAAATCAAAACGTATCCTGGCTGGCTCACTGGAATTCTGAATGTGGGTCAGGATTTCTTGCACAAGCCTAAAAGAAAATTAAAATTTAAGATATATACTAGACTACACGACAGAAGACAGTAAGAGTATACAGAACGGAGTCTTCTCGGTACGCGCAATATGCATCCCCGTTCCCCGTCCCCGCATCTCTCCCCCGTTCTTGTACTGCCTCGTGCGCCGTGCAGTGTGTGTTCGCCCGTTCTCGCCCCTCGACAAGGGGAGAACGGGGGAAGGTGCGAGGACGGGGAACGGGGACGCATATTGCGCTCCCGACCTTAGGAGATTCCGTCCTGTATACTCATACTGTCTTCTGTGTCTACACGACGTCCTATTCGATATGTAGGGTAGGCTTTTATTATTTCATATTATTTTAACAAAAAATCAACATACTTCATTTTCTTTGAGGAGTTTCTGCCATATCTCCAAAGTTCTTCATCAGGTCTACACCAAATTAATATGGTTTAAATTTAATAGTAAAGGCTTTTAAATAAAAAAAGAATCATCAAAATCGGCTTACAATTGGCGAAGATATCGCGTAACAAACATACAGGATTATAAAAAAGAAAATACGAGTCGAACTGATGACCTCACCCTTTTTAGAAGTCGGTTAAAAACTAAAATTATAGTCTCATAAATTAATATATATATTAATACATCAATATATTTGGTGCCTACCCTTTTACCTATTTGCTGTACCTACTTAGGTGCTTATCTACTGCCTAAAACAATAATCTTAGAATACTCCTTAAGGTGACGTGGGTTCACAATTTGCAATACCGTGCGTGTTTTTGAAAAATCACTGTTATTAAACTACTACAGTTTATTCCTCAAAAAATTAACATAAAAATCTTAAGGATTTTCTACAGACGCCCACAATAGCCAAAACACGATTGAGAATTTTTGGCTCGATAGAAAAAAATTACATGTGGGTGGGTGTCTGTAGAAAATCCTTAAGATTTTTATGTTAATTTTTTGAGGAATAAACTGAAGTAGTTTAATAACAGTGATTTTTCAAAAACACGCACGGTATTGCAAATTGTGAACCCATGTCGCCTTAACTCTAAATAACTTTCTGATCATCTGAAATAATCAACTAAGCATATTATATTACATTACTGCCTAATTGACTGCCTCCGTGGTCCAGTGGTCAAGGTGTTTGCCTTGTGATCCGGAGGTCATGGGTTCAAATCCCACTGGGAAGCATACTTTGTGAAAAGTTGTTTTCAGTCTGGTTAGGATATTGCAGGCTTGAATCACCTGATTATCCGAAAAGAAAGATGATTCCGTGCTTCGGAAGGCACGTAAAGCCGATGGTCCCGAACGCCATCTAGCGTTTGTACCTATCCTAGGATTGGTTCTGGTCTACCCTTTGGGTTGCGGAGGTCAGACGGCAGTCGCTCTGTGTAAAACCAGTAACCTCGTCAAATCACCTAGGTAAGGTATAGCGGACCCCGGGCTCTGAAGCGTTACCGCTGAGGATGCAACCGGGAATACGCTCGGATGATGATGACATTACATTTCGTGGCAGTTTTGCTACCTCCTCCAATTGAAAATTAAATCCGTTTACTCCTTTATACATAATCTCAAGAGGTATTTACATAATGAGCAATGTAACATTTAATCAGCTGTGCTGTGCTAACAACCAATCTTGCAACTCTTGTTTTATTTGATATTGCCTCGAAAAGACTAGACAGCATATTATCTAATTCTTATTTTATTTTACGCTTAGACTATACGATTTAGATTATACATTTTAACTAATGCATTATTTTACTATATTTAACTGGTTCCTCTGAAAACCAGCTTCTTGGCCTCAGAAAGCCTCGACATAATGCTGAGAGTAACCATTTTGGTAGCACATTTTGTTTTTCTTTATATTCGATGTCTTGTTGTATTTTTTATGCTTTAAATAAAGATTTTCTATTTATATTTCAATTTTTAGTAACGTGTTGAAGGAAATCGGCTAAAACAACACCTGACAGTTTTTAAGCGGCAATATGTACGCATGACATTGCTTGTATAAATTTAATAGGCGTTTTAAAGTATGACCGCGTCGATAATTTTTTACGAATTACGATTTCCTTTTACTAAAAGAGGTAGGTATAGGCATGGTATAGGTATACTAACTTTTGATAACAAAAATATTTAGATTAATCAATTATTTAAACACTCAACGTATCATTATAGCGATATGTCTACCGCAAAAATGCAGCCAGTTCTTAAGACCATGCCATTTTAAGAGTAAAATTTGTAGTATTTAAGGTTGCTTTTTTAAGTAAATAATTTAATCTTTTTATTTAAATAAAACTCTTTCTTTAAAATAAATAGGGTAAGACTTATGACCTCTAGAAACATAGTTTAGTGTCTATTTAAATTGTTTGTTTTTCGTGTAAGTGGCCAACACTGGTGTCAGATTTTTCAAGCTGTCTAAAGGCATCTGACATAGCTTTTTTTTGGTTTTTGTTTGGCATACAATGATAATCGCTGGGACCAACGGCTTATCGTGCCTTTTAATGACTGATTCATTTAAATATAAAAATGGGTTAAATAAAAAAAGTATCTGAAAAAGATAGCTTTTATTATATTAAATATTTTATATTTAAGTAATATTAAAAAATAAAGATTACATTTAAAAAATTATTCGGTGTAGGTATAAACTAAGCCAACACAACAGTTGTACAACAGTTTCATACAAAAACCGCAAACCCAAATAAACTGTTTTATTGTTATAAAAACAGAAAATTCGCTCTCAACGGCCATCACTTATTTTTAAATATTTTCATAAACGACCCCAAAGTAACACTTGGTAACTGACATTTAACTTTTTACCGACTTTGACAGACTCGTACTCGTGCTCGTACTGTAATTATGGTATTTGGATCGCTTGAGGTTTACTTCGCATTGTTTTCAGGGTTCCGTTACGAAGTTGAAAACGGATAATTTATGCGACTATTTGTGCAATAATTTCAATTATAATTATATTGTTGTTTTTTTAATAAATAATAAATATTACTTATTAAAACAACAACAATATAAATAATGATATCCGATGTTCGGAAAAACCAAATCTAGTTTATGCATCATTCTTTAATTTTAAAATAGTTTGTAAGAAAATAAATAAATAAAATAAATAATTATCACCCGATTGTTACATTACATAATTGCAAACTTTTCTACTATTCATATTAATTTAGATATATTTAATAAGCATTATTAATTATTATTTTTTACATAATTTATCTTAAAATCTTTAATATTCCTTGGAAATGAAAATGCCAAGAACTTCCAGAAATGATTATTACCTACATCAATGAAAAAAAAAAACTTAGAGTTTAAACAAAATATTCGTGCTTCCGAGACGGTGTACCTAGGTTGTTCTTTCATATTCATAAAAATATGATATCCAACATTTTTGCACTAATTATTTTTTTTATTTATTTACCAATTTATGTACACGGACAATGTATACAGAGAATACATTAACTAATAATATAATAAGGTATGAAATCCAAAACAATGGATTTCATACCTTATTATATTATTTACAACTTAAGTACTTCCATGCTGGTCTGGGAGAAAAGAAAAAACTTAGAATGTACCTGCTGCTTCTCTTCCCGGGCAGATCGTAAAAGCCGATCCAGGGAATGTGCAAAAATGTGAGTCATGTTAATAGGGGATGCGGCTAGCAACCCATCACTATTTTGATTCCTTTACCCCATCTTCACGCTCACCATCACTATAAAAATGGTATTTGTGTCTTGCTAGGCTCTATCTGCTTAGAGCCGCAAGACCTAAACATGTTCTGTCTGCCCTGTTTGGGATAAAGACGTAATATTGTATTGTACATAAGTACATAGACTTGTTGAAAGACAAACCACGATGCTACGGACCCCTCATTGCCAGTCCATATCGCACTTAGCTCTTTATTTTTATTTGTAAACGCACTAATTTTAAGACTGTATAATGATTTTATTACAGCTATTTTGATGCGTGTTAAAGAGGCGAGGTTTTGCGCTCTAAAATTACGTACATTTTTAATACTCGGTGCTTACTTTTTATGGTAAGGCGGTCGTAAACTTAAATTCATGTTTAAAATTACTTTTATTGTGAATACCACGTTATAGTAGTTATCAGCGCGAAATATTATATTTATATTTCTCATAAATATATTGTTTTTGAAGTGAAAACTTCCATAGGCGCGTTACCGTAACCACTCCACCTTATTCAAGTTTTAACTTCTGTCTGTTCTGTCTTTAACTTCTTCTGAGGAGCTCAGTGGCCCGGCGGGAGTGCGCATTACTAGCGCTTTCGCAAGTAAAGCGGCACCGGGCGTGGTCCGCACTTGGATGGGTGACCACAAGTGGCATAAAAATTTCTTGACCTCCTCCGTGCTTCGGAAGGCACGTAAAGCCGTTGGTCCCAGCTGTCATCGTTGTATGGCAATCGTTAAGCTATGTCAGATGCCTTTAGGCAGCTTGAAAAATCTGACACCAGTGTTGGCCACTTACACACACGATTAACAAACAACTTCTATCAACACTCTCAGAGTGCCACTGTTTTTTTTTATTTCCTTATGGAATCTGATAATAATGCATTGTTTTATTTAACTCAGTGTTGTGTATTGAATTATTATGTAATCATTTATTTAATTAGGTAAATGAAGTAACTACTCTCTTTAAAGGTTTTTATAGTGCTAATACATTTATTAAATAAAGCTTTTGTTAGTTTTCCCAAGCTTTCCCGTTTGACTGAATTAAATAAAAAGAGTTTTGTAAAATAACTGTTTAATTAAAACGTGATTTTTTAAATTAAAAGCTGGACAGTAGACAAAGATCTATTAAGATAGATCTTAGAGAAGGTAAGCCTTCGTCCACTTTTTTTATCCTACCAACCATATTAAAAAAATATCAAGGAACCGCGCCAACATTTTTAACCAGACGTCAAATAAGATTTAAAAACATCGTATATGCTTTGATTGTGAGGCCAAAGAACTTATCATTTTTACATTTATCAGCAGTAGGTCCAAACTCGATGGGGTTACGTTATTTTAGAAGTTCTTATAGTCAACTTCCGGCTCCATCATCAGATCAACTTCATGACATCATAATATTGCATTTACATTTTTTTTATTTAAAACTTTATTTACCAAAACAAAATGGCACAAAGGCCGACTTAATGCTAATAGCATTATCTACCAGTCAACCTACATTAGCTTACAAAATTTTATCTTATTAAGGCCCCGCCAGTTCAGAACCAAGAAAACTGAGAGTGTTTTTAAGAAATCACTGTAATTAAACTACTACAGTTTATTCCTCAAAAAATTTACATGAAAATCTTCAGGATGTATTATAAAGGCAAATTTAGAAGTATGTTTGTGATTTTTTCTATCGAGCCAAAAATGCTCAATCGTGTTTTGGCTATTGTGGATGTCTGTAAAAAAACCTTAAGATTTATATGTAATTTTTTTGAGGAATAAACTGTAGTAGTTTAATAACAGTGATTTTTCAAAAACACGCACAGAATTGCAAATTATAAACCCACGTCGCCTTAAGAAACCGGAAAGGGGCTTTTTAAATTGCAAGATTTAACCCAAAAAGCAGCAAACAGGGTAAGCTAATTATAAGGTTTTTGGGTTAAATCTTGCAATTTAAAAAGCCCCTTTCCGGTTTCTTAAGGCGACGTGGGTTTACAATTTGCAATTCTGTGCGTGTTTTTGAAAAATCACTGTTATTAAACTACTACAGTTTATTCCTCAAAAAAATTACATATAAATCTTTTGTAAAAAGGGTTTATTGTAGTTTTTTCAGTAAATGTCACATTACAAAAAATATACTTACTTACCTTTTTTAATTTGACTTGACCAACATACCAAAGGCATTGCATTGCATATCATCTTATAATGTGGCACGGTATCATCTTCCATCCGTGACTTACCGCATTCCAGCATTTAGCATGAGCTACAATGGTTAATGAGTTAAAGATATCTGCAAGTTCATATTATAAGCGGAGTGTGGAGTCGGAATTCTAAAGATGTTTTAAGAGTTCCGTACAAAAAATGAAAAAACGGAACCCTTATAGGATCACTCCTGCGTTTGTCTGTCCGTCTGTCTGTCACAGCCAATTTTCTCCGAATCTACTGGACCGAATCAGATGAAATTTGGCAGGATCGTGTAATCCTATGACCCAAATACATATGTGCAAAGTAAATAAATATTATTTTAAAATAAAGGTCATTTTCGGGGGAAAAATTAGGAAATAAAAAAAAGTTTTGCAAAACTTAACTACTATGTTATATATCAAATGAAAGGGCTTGTTATAATAAGGATCTCAAATATATTTTTTTTGTTATTGTAAAATAAATAGTTTTGATTTTATTCAAGAAAGAAGACGATAATTGACCATTCCCCCCCCCCCCTGATCTCCGAAAGTACTGAGGCTAAAAATTAAAAAAAAAATACAAATATAATAAGTTTCACATATAAAACGTCAATCAAAATATACTGAAACTATTTTAAATGTGAATTCAGTGGACCATACTGAACAACTTTCCCCAAGGAACATGTATCGAAATATGAAAAATATTTTTTTGCTTTCCATACAAAATCGGATCAGTTGATCGATCAACTTATATGGGAGGCCAAGAATTATTTGTCATATTTTGATATATTTGCTTTGGGGAAAGTTGTTCAGTATCATGGACTGATGATGCGTAGCTTTTTATATATAACTTACATGATACATCTGAATACCAAATACGTAACGCTGTGAGTTATAAACTGACAGACGTTATTCACGCTAGCATGACTAAAAGTCATAAACATGTAGGTATATTTATTGTACACATTAATATATAACACATGTTCTAAGATATAACACTTAGCAAATTATAACAACACATTTATCGTAACTTTATATACGTAATATCTAACAATATATGTGACGTTCCACGGGTAAAGGTACCTTGTGGACGCTGGCGCTTAGGACGTTTAGAAAAACAATTCTAACAATTAACTTAGCTTAAATAAACACAATGTCGTAAGTGCCAGCGTCCATAAGGTACCTTTACCTGTGAAACGTCACATATCATCATCTTCATCATCCAGGTCTTTTTTAGCCTCCACTGCAGGAGCACTGTACTACAAGACCTAAATTCAGCCAGAGCAGTCTACATTTATCTTAATTCTTGTCTCACTGACTGTACCAAGCGTTGATAAGGTTTAAATTTCCATACAAAAAAAGAATGGGACGAATTGCAGAATGAAATTTTGATTAATTTTGATTTTCTGCGTTTCGTCCCAAATGGGCCGTAGGTACATGGGACGAATAACTGAATTACTCACTCTACCTCCTGTATGTATTTATTAAATCATCAATTATGTTTACGTTTGGTAGTATTTTGTAAATTTTTGTGCGCGTATGTTTTGGGCTAAAGTCTAGTATTTGAATAGTGTATGTATTTATTTTGTTGTAAACGATTGTAACCCGTTTTACGTACCCAAAAACTTAAATAAAATAAACTCCATTACGTTTTTAGGGTTCCGTAGTCCACAAGGAACCCTTATAGTTTCGTCATGCCGTCCGGGCTCGTACTCCGCCGCTACTGCACCGATTGTCACGAAAATTGGTGGAGAGATAGATGTTGAAGTTCAAAAATTGGTTTTTAAAATTATGAAAAAATGATTTTTTTCAACCCATACAACGAAAAGTGAATTTAAAAAATTAAATTGGACTAACCCCAACAAGTGGGGTATCGTTGAAAAGGTCTTTTGAAATGCAACAAAAACTGCTTTGAAACTATGTACATCAAAGCCCCAAGTCTTGAGATAATCTAATACAAAGTTAAAATTTGAGGTGTCCCTCCACCGTAACTTTTGAAATATTACTAAAATAATTCTGAAAAATATGTGGTATATACCTCAAAGTATGCACTTTCAATTAAAACTATAGCGGTCTCGGTATTGATAGTTATTTTTAATACGTCATAAATCGTAAACCGCAATTTACCTTTAGAACTTTTATATTATGTTACTTGCTGCTACGGAACCCTTCATGGGCGAGTCCGACTCGCACTTGGCCGTTTTTTTTCTTTCTAATAGACTAGACAATCTTTTATTTATTTATTTAACTTTATTATAAAAACATATAATAGGCGGACTTAAGGCCCAGGGCCTTTTTTACCAGTCAAATGGTTCTGAATTTTCCTAGCAACAAGACGTTCATACAAATTCATTAAGGCCGTACCTGAATTTTCCGGGGTCTAGTGCTGCCCCATTTAAAATAAATCATTTTAAAGAAAACGGAGACATTATTAAGCTTTACTACGCACATTAGCCAAAAGTGGCCGTTTTTCGCAAATGTGCGTAGTAAAGCTTAACGTTCTCAATATAAACTGTAAACAGTAGTTCATAAAATACTTTAAAGGGTTATCTAGGACTTGGTAGTAGCAAAATTTTAAATGATGTCTCCGTTTTCTTTGAAATGATTTGTCTAAAAAGGGGGCAGCACTGGACCCCGGAAAATTTAGGTACGGCCTTAATAAAGATCTTCAATAACGTCAAGCAAGCAATTGCAATCAGATACACAAGCATTCACCGTTACTGGTAGGTGCTAGTCGATAGCTGGTAGGTGTTTACTGGCCGGCGGTCGCCGGTCACACTTCCGCGTTCGGCCACTGGGTGGCGCATCCTCTTAAGGCGATGCGTACTTTCTCTGAGAGAAATAAATCTTGTTTAGTATTTTACTTAATTTAAAAAAAAATGGCCGTTTCGCTCTTACGCCCGTGCGTGTCACGAGTTACGTCTTCATATGTGTCTGTGTTATTTTTAAAGAATAGTGCGAAATATATATGTAAAATGTTGAACGATATAAGTGTTTATGTAAAAGCAATCCGGGTTCCAGCCTCCACACAACCAATATATAATATCCTGCACACAGCAAAATTTAATGTTGTTTATTGCTTTTCGTGTGTGTAAGTGGCCAAAACTAGTGTCAGATTTTTCTGTTAGCCTAAAGGCATCTGACATTGCTTCACAACTGCCATACCACGATGACAGCCGGGACTAACAGCTTTACGTGCCTTCCGAAGCACGTAGCACGAAAATTTTTATGCCAGTTTTAGTTCACCCATCCAAGTGCGGACCACACCAGGTGTTGCTTAACTTGTGAAAACGCTATTAATGCTTTTTAAACCTTTTTAAATCTTTCTTTGAAGAGCTTGGTGGGAACCAAGCTCTTCAAAGAAAGATTGAATAACTTACACTATCACATCTTTGTCACTATAGACACTAGCCCCCTTATTCATAAAAAAATATGAACGTTTGCTTAACCTATTTTAACGGACGGATGGACTGATTTCGATGCGATTTTTTTACATGAAAGCAAGTTCCCTTGCGGTGGTTCTTAGCTATGTTTGATGAAAATAGGTTCAGCCGTTTAAAAGTTATGAGGGTTTAACACTTGAAAGTCAGGGCTTTCTTTAGCAAATAATAGATGGCGCTACAGATATCACGTCGTATCGGTAGTTCCGCTACTCATTACTAGATGGCGTTCTTGACAGTCGGGGGTTTTTTAATTTGTCTAGTAGTTAAAATATATTTTGTCTTGTTCTTGCAAGGTCAAATTTTAAAAAAAGTGGGACTAAACATATTTTACCTAAAATAGGTTTAGCAAACGTTTCTATTTTATCAATACCCGCATAGAATATTGATTGAAGAACCCAAAAGCAATACTTAGAAAAATGTGAAATACAACATTTTCTTTTTATTAAAAGCCACACAAATACTGTTGCTTGTAAATGTACTTATTTAAAAAAATAGTCTAAAGACTAATAAAACAAAAACGTTGTTTCCATAACAATATTGGCATGTTGGGCTGGCAATTCACACACCAAATGGTTAGTACATTGAAAAGATTTCTTTTTTGCTTTAAATTGACGTGAGACACAGATATTACTAATATGCTATAAATGGGTAAATCACGTCAAAAGTCAGCTACTGGCCCACATATTTTGACCTCATCCATTGAAAAGTTATAGAGTATTATTTTAATACAGCGATTTTATGCCTCATCAAATAAAATAAATTTAAGTTTAGCACTGTACATCATCCAGTGATGCAATAAAAACTTTAATTTCCCCTAAGTACTCAAGACAACTTAGCCTTAACAAGCAACAGTATTCTTGCTCCGGCGCACACAGTCCGCATCGTCACTCGGCGAACCGCGCACGTATCACGTTCGAAATTCAAAATACGAAAAAAACTAGAGTGAAGTGTAGTGGCCAGTGTTTTTTGTGATGACCAAAAAGGATTGAGGTGAATTTGTGTTTGTAGCTTTAGTGGTAAGAATGTAGTTGTTTGATAAAAAAGAATTTAGTCAAGTGGGAAAAGCATTTAAATATAAATTAGAAGCATTTATCGAAGTAACATTGTTGTAGAAAATTATAACGTTGTGTGAGAACAGGATGGATTTAACAAAAAAAAAATATAGTTACCTAAGTACTTAAAAGCAAAGATTTCCTTCCAAAACTATATTTAACTGGAGAAATTTTAAATAACCACATCGTCGTTATGATAAAACTAAATATTTAGTGATTATCATGCAGTAATCTTTCAGAATAAATGAAAAATGTTATCATAAATAAGTCAAAAGTATTTTTTTTTTTATCTACTAATTACAATACAAATACACAACTACCCTACATTACAAATTAAAATAGGTAACTAAATTACATTCAACAATTTAAATTTTAAAAAACACGCCTAGGTAGGTAGTTACTAATCAAAATTCAAATTGCTTTGCCAAAATTAACATCCATTTACATCAAAAACAAAACAAAAACGCAGTGAAACCATAGAGGTTTTTTTCTCTTACTACCGGACCGAGCGTACTTTCTTTTCATGTATTCCAGTTCACTTTATTTTTATTGGTACTTGAGAATTTCTTAACTTTCCTCTGTCAAGTACGAGTTTGGCGGGCTTAAAATGCCAGTTACCGGGTTATGATTTTGATTTATTGCGTTTTGACAATTTGACATTTGGAACGATGTGTTCTTTATTCAAATTGTTTTAAATTAAAAGGTATGAAATATTAGGTACATATTTGATTTACAAATCATTTCAGAATAATTAAGATATTTAAGACAGATTTTTGTTATTTTATATATATATATTTTTTATTGGAAACCTTTTTTATTATCACTTCTATTTGATGTTATGCAAGCCGAATGAGGTAGACAGAGCCTTGGTTCGTAGAACCCAACAACCAAAACTTTTGAAATACCTACCTACCATCTACCTAGAAAAAATCCTAAGCTTAGCTTAGTAACTAGGACATTAACTTAGTTTAGCTTTATCAGCATAGAAAAACAATTTCTTGCTTGATACAGATTTTTATTTCAAAATCATTTTTAGGGTTCCGTACCCAAAGGGTGCCACTCCGTCCGTCCGTCTGTCTGTCACAGGGCGCTATAATAACAAATACTAAAAATAAGATAAGCCCGTGTGGTTCCGGGTTAGAATAGGACCACTCCATCTCTTCCTGAGGATTTTGTAAAGGGCGACTAAAGGATTTAGGCACAAGGAGAGTTAGGAGGAAACCTCAAGGGCTAGAGAAATGAAAAATAGGTATTTCAAAAATCTATTTCTGTCGCGCTGTGCCCGAACTACAACCGAGCAAGTGCGATAGAGACATACTGCAGCTTGGACTGAAAATACCTATTGAAAGAACAGAAAATCTACGATTCGTAGTCCCCTGATTTCTTCTCCAAAACTTAACCCACATAAGTACTTTTTTTATTACGAATTAACAAAGACTTAATCGGTGTTCCTATGTTTTAATTTTTTTATATAATCTACTCTTTGTTTTCTGGATATTTGAACACAGCGGAAAATCTAGCCATTTTTTTATTTTTGAACGTTCATATCTCTTTTAATAAATAATTTATGAAAAAAAAGAAAACATAGGGACATGCTAATAGTGACTATAGATATTCAGGAAAAAAAATATAACTCTACCGGAAATATCCAGAGAGGAAACAGGGGACTACGTTTGTATGGAAAAACGGCCCCTCTATTTCGTCTTAACGTCGGGCGGCGGCCGGTCGTAAAACTAGTAAAATCTTTAAACTCTTCTGGCTATTTAGTAGCCACATCTCGCCGTATCTCAATAATGCCTCTATGTTAAATATGGACTCGCGTAGACAACTGCATTTAGCAACGTTATTGTTCGGGGTTATCAAACGCCAAAAACCAGAGTATATACACTCAAAACTAATATTTGATCGAGTGAATGCCAGATTATGCCGTCCCCCACTACTTATGCACCGACACAGAACAGCTGCTTTCAGGGGCAGCTTCAGATACCAGGCGACTAAATGTTGGAACAACATACCACCTCCAATAAGACTTTCTGTATCAATTTCAAGTTTCAAAAAATTGTTGCGCGCCTATTTTTTAGATAAACAGAAAATTAACAATCCAAAAAGTCGCCGGTAACTGTTGCTGCCACTGACTGATAGATACTCGTATCCTTGTTTGTAGCCCTGTATTCTGCTGTATATCTATGAAATATGTATACATAGTGTTTGTAGTATAATATGACACTGATCCTTATAGGTATTATGTTTGGGTTTATATTGTGAATAAGGTCTCTTCATAAATTTCTATTAATTTAACATTAAAAATTTCGAGCTCCTTTACCTTTGTGGCAGGGATTTTTGGATGCGCACTCGCACTTGACAGGCCGTAGCTGAAAATCAGTGAGCTGCTCTCTGAGCAGCACTAAGCACTGAGCTATGACCTTTTTGGGTTGCTGTAGCACACAGATACGAATATATTGTTATATGTTTCCGTCTTTCTTGTGTTTTTTAATATGTTCTTATGTTGTATATTTTCTGTATGTGTGTGACTAAAGCTACAAATAAACACCTTATCTATCTATCTATCTATCTATTTCTTCTCGATTTTGCAAGGTCTTTGGCATCATTGGGTGACCATTGACATATATTTTTGGAGAAGAAAAAGCGGGAAAGCGCACCCCGGGCTCCGAAGCAGCACAGCTGAGGATGCAACCGGGAACGCGCTTGGATGAAGAAGACTAAAAATAAGATAAAGTTAAAAATTAAAGGGGGTCGTCCTGTAGGGTACAAGTACAAGAAACGTATATTTTTCAGCGTTTAAAAACATTGTACGGAGACACGGAACCCTTCATGTACGTCCGACTCGCACTTTACCGGTTTTTTTTTTGTTACTTTCGTGCGTCGTGTAATCTAAGCTAAAGAAAATCTTTAGCAAAAAACATTTCCAAAAATTTTGTAACAACGCGTTTAACATTAATTAAAAAAACTTGGTCAAATTTCATTGCATAAACAAGCGAATAATTAATGCAAATAAAAGCGTTTAGATTTAATTTAAATTGCAAATATTTGCTACAGAACAGACAACAAAGTTATAAAATAATTATTTACTAGACAATGTTCGAAATAACATACGAAATTAATGAGGAAATGTGTTAAGAACGTATTCATAAACATTTTTTGATGATTTCCTCGTCTCGATTGTAGTGGCAAAGATAATAAATCAGGTCTTTTTTAGTCTCAGGAGCACGCCCTTTTCTACTACCAGAGCCATATATTAGCCAGAGCAGTCAGAGGATTTGGCCTACACTCTCCACGCTGGCCAGACGGGTTGGAGAGGTCTCATTGATGTTTAAAAGCTTTGTTTAGCTTGTGTTTCCTAAGTCGCCTTCTACGACTTCCACGGGAAGACTAGGAGTGGTCCTATTCTACGCTACCGAGAACCAAACGGCATGATAACATAATTACTAACTTATATTATTTGGACCCTTTCTATTCCTTCTCACGGTTATTATCTTTCTAACTATTTCGCCATTACGGCGGTAAGACTCTGGAACGCGCTTCCTGAATCCATTCTAACTATGTACTCCTAGTCGCGCTAGCTTTGAGACACAGGTGTGTGTCTGTTTGTGTGTGCACTTCTTGGCCGAGCTATAACAGTAGATTTAAGAATAGTGTTACCATACCACTGATTGTTCTTTATAGTAAATTTAAAGACTTTCTTAATTTGTTAATGAATATAAAATATAGTACTAATATAACTATTTCTTATCTATTATAGTTTCAGTATATTTTGTTAGACCCTATATATTGGTTTATCTGTTTAAATTTTAATAAATTTATATATCAATTCAATTTCAATTCAATTCAAAATATCTTTATTATCATAGGATATTTATAATATCTCTTAATAATAGTCACTTTGTTTTGTTTTGCACAAATGTTGACGTCAAATCGTTACTTACAGCTAAGTTTACGCCGCTTCCTAGGCGCAAGTGCAGAAGAAGCGGCAACTAACTGCACTGCACGTTTTCTCCAAAGACGTCAACTAACAAACTAAAAACTTAAAATTAGTTATATAGATGGACAGAGATTACATTGTTTATTATGTCATAATTAGATTGAATTATAAGAATTACGAAATTTAAAATAATGTCAATTTGTAAATTTAGTATTACCAATGTACCTAAATTATGACATGTCTAAGTATACAAACCTTTAAGAGGGACCCAGACCAAGCCAGACCTTTTTGTCTTTAAGATAGTCATCGGTCCTATAATAAGCCTTCTCATCAAAAATAAGCCTTATCAAATTACATGTTTACAATTGGTTTTTTAAATTAAAAATGCATTTTGCTCGGGTAGTTCAATCACACTCAGTGGCAACACTCGCAACTGATGACGTATTTTTGGGACTATCACGTGACCCAGCTGTCATTGGAAGAGAATAGGTAGCGTGTTTTATTTTACCATGGTAGGTTTGATCGAGGGCACCGGATAGAGGCGTCGTTCCAGGAAGCAGTAAAGCCTACAGTATGGCCTGGCCTAGACAGGGCTAAGACTATAAATTGTGAAACTTTTTGCTTGAGATTCCGCGTGTTGAACTAGGACTTTGCTGGCATAAGCCTTAAGAGTACCCTAGACCTTTCGATACAAACGTATTCTAGCTTTGATTTTGAAGTGACATGTCAGATTTTGTAAACTCAAAGAAGTTGTTAATAACTGGTTTCGACAGTCAAAATATGAACTTGAAAGGAAATACAAGGGTAGAAGTTTTCCATACTAATTAGTCAAATATGATATGATATACTACATTTTCTTCCAAGTTCATATTTTGACTGTGAAAACCAGTTATACTCGTATGCCTAGATATATGCAATTATACTCGTATGCCTAGATATATGCAATTTTTTTTCGAAATCTGACATGTTTTAATATAAAAGCTAGCTACGTTTGTAGGGGAAACTCTGATTCTGTCTACTAATAAGGGAACTCTTAATACTGTAAAACTCTATAAAATAGAAATAAAAAAAAGAAACTGCTGGCTAGCTGTTAAGGAACCAGTCGTTAGGGGTTCAAGTATTACGAAACCACCAAAAGGGGTTGGTGTCTATGATTAGCTTATTTTTTTTTTGATGTGAAAACTTTAGCGGCGTTGTGCACTTTTTTTGTAATGGGTAAAAAATGTTAAACTCGCGTCAGGACATGGGCCTGATCGAAAATTCGTAAGACGGATGGAGAGTAGACAGCCGGCGCGGCGTAGGAGAAAAAGTATCCCTCTCTCTTTCTACGGCGCGGCGAAAATGTATGCCTGCGCCTGCTGTTTCGTTTAGCTGAGAAATAAACTTTTTAATGTAATATAAATTGTCATGTTTGTGTACGATAGCGCAATAAATAAATATTGTATTCTACCACATAAATGATAGTACTTTTATACTGATAATTAAAGCAATTCGTGCAAAATTATTCCCTAACCATTCCAAAATATCAAAAATGCACAACGTTAATATTCAAGTTTTCACTTTTGCCGGCACTCCCGGAGTGCAACCCGTCGTTTTTTTTTATTAGATTTATAAGTGCGTTTGACCTCTATCTAGCCTAATGGGAAGCTAAGATGAGATCTAAGGTGTTACACGCAAACTCAAAAAAATTCTATTCACTCTTGCCTTGAAAATCCCTAATCATACGTATGGGGAAATATCGACGCAGGGAGGGAGTTCTACACCTTAGCGGTTCGCACAATGAAGGAGGAGGCAAAACGATAGGTACGATGAGGAGGAATATCAACCATAAATGGATGGAATCCCTGTTTACGTCGTCGTGTTGTCCGATGGTGGAATGGTAATGCCTATTTTAAATGACATGCCAAACAAAGCTCTTCTGGCACGTAGGCAACCAATACTATGTAAATGAGTTTCTGTCGGCGTTTCTTTACGGCATGCGAAACGCTAAGTATCGGTAGCTTATAAAAAAAGCATAAGTAATAAACATAAAGTGCCTGAAAAGGGTGGCAAAGGCCTTATTACTGAATATACATTTAAATTTTGAATTCATTAAGCTACGTACTCATAATATATTAATATTTTTATTACTTCGATAGAAAGCTATCCAAAAATTTTTATTTTTGGATAACACTTTCTGTATATTATTTGTATTTTTTGTTTTTTGTAATTTTGGCTTTCTGTAATTTTTTCGGTAATGCTTCTTATTCATATCTATAATGCGTTCCTAGATAAAACTATATTAACACAAAGTGTCTGTGATGTGTCAGTGACATATCTGCCGGAAACATGATGAAAATGGCTGCTGTACTCATGGTAAGCATATATTTCTTTATTACATTATTTTAAATAAAATATGTTTTCTCAATTGTCTTTGTTTTCTTATCATATTCGACATTGAAAGATCGAGACAAAACAGATTTTTACAAATTAAACTTAGGTACATTTTTATACAACGGAAAGACATATCCATAATAATTCGAACCACGATCTATACTAGATCATTATAGTATAATTAAATTAAAATATCAGCCAAAAAACATTAAAATTCGGCATTTCCATACAAAAGTGTGCAGCCGCCCGGTCGATTTGTATGGGAATGTCGAATTTGTTTTTTGTTATTTTACTGTTATTTCAATTTCATTACTTAATTCTACTTAGTACCTATAACCACAGAATAAATACCTGGTAACCCGTGGTTCGATTTATTACGAGTATGTCCCTTCCACGTTGTATAAAAAAATGTTAATGTATTCTTGAATAATACAATGAAAGATATACATACCTATTAAATTTCTTAAAAACTAAAAATAAATTTAAAAAATCTTAATCCAAATTACAAAGACACAAAGTATTAGTTATCGTACATGATAGTTAGTTGCATGAATAATGAACAGAAGAAAAATATTTTTTATTCTATTTTTTTCATTTGTCAAGGTATTATTACTATTACATTTGACGATACCTAATTGGTCAATCTACCATGGATATCACAGAAGATACGAAAGAATATATGAACATACATACATACATAGCAGCGAAACATATAACCCTCCTTTTGGCTTCGGTGTAAAAAAAGTACATATACATATACTTTTAAATAAGGAGATGTAGGTTAGGTACAATGAAGGTAGATATATTTAGTAATATGAACCAGGTACCTACAGTGTCAGTTACGTGCATATATATGTCGCAGTTGGAGAGTATAATCCTCTAATTGATCCTCTAGCTGTTTGGCATTACAGCTCGGTTTCGTAAAACAGCGAATGACGTTTAGCGTTTTGGTTAAATAACTGAACCCCATCGAAATATAATTCTCCAGAAACCTAACGCTCCTACATTCACCGGTTAGATTCTGATTCCATTTACGCAAACAAATAAACAGTAATTACAATGAAACACTCGAACGCACACATAGACAAAGATGCATGCGATTTGTCGCGACAAGGTCACGCGTCGTCGTCGGTCGTGTGGGGCAGTCAACGCAATGAGCGGTGAGATACAACGCGCGGATGGTACCTATTATGCAGTACGCTACGCTAAAATTAATAACCGTGTTTACCGTCATTGTCTTTCTCATAGTCCTCTCCATCCACTGGTTGTCTGGAAGAGATCGCTTTAAGCGATAAGACCGCCCATTGTACTAATGTTATTTTAAGTTATTTGTTTATATTGTTTTTCTCTTTTGGTGTACTTTTTTTTAATAACAAATTTTCATGTCTGCATGGCTTCTACACCACTTCACGGGACATGACGGCATTTTTAATGAATCGATTATCGCTAAATCACAGCAATATTCTCAAAGGAAACTTCTTGCGACGCAACCGCACGACTCGAGTGTCACGACGAACTGTCGCGCCGCGCTGTTCATATTTTAATCCCCGCCCACCGCGGTACATATCGCGTGGAATGATTTTTCGGGATTACTTACGATTCTAGAGAATTATTGTTCGTAGCTGAACCCTCATACGCAGAATGAACGATTTATATTCATCAATGCCGCGGCGCAGGACGTAAGACCGGTTGTGCACCAATCCGAATCCGAACCATATTCAAATCAAATCCGAATCTGACTCGAATTGGCCTTCCTAGTGATTGTATGGACGCGTGTGCACTTAGTCGTAAACGGTTCAAATCCAATTCGTATTCAAACCAAGAATTCTCACTTCGGGTCGTTTTTATTTCGGATCAAAACCGACTCGAATTGGCCGCCGTAGAAATTGTACGTACGGCTGTGCACCCACTCGAATTCGATTCATATTCGAATTTCGGGTGAGGTACGGGGAGGGAAGCACACGTTGCACGCCCCGCCTACTGTCCCGTCTCGCCCGAAAGTGTTTCCGAAAATATAGAAATTAATGTATAATATCGACAGTGTTATTGATAATGTTTCTGCTATTGCTATAACAATCGATACTATTTATAGTTCTTCTTTGCTGGTCTGGGAGAAAAGAAAAAACATAGAATGTACCAGCTGCTTCTCTTCCCGTGCAGATCGTAAAAGCCGATTGAGGGAATGGGCGAGAATCTGAACCATATGAATAGGCGATGCGGTTAGCAACCCATCACTATTATGATTTCCCTTTTCCACCTTCATGCTCACCATTACGCTAAAAGTGCCCTGGGCTTTACCGCCCTTGGCTCCCCGCTTGTCTACCCCGTTAGGGATAAAGACGTGATAGTGTATCTGTGTACTATTGATAGATTGATATTATAGATAATTAATGACCTTTATTTAAGTAGGTAATATTGGTTAGGGGGCGTCCATAAATTACGTGAGGTGTTTTTTTTTAATTTTCTGTAAAGGTGAGATGTCGTGAGATTTTATTCAAAATGTGGGTTTCTTACGTAAACGCGTTGGATTGTTATTGTAAAAAGAAAAAAAATTGCTTCGTGCTTTTATTTACGACTAGTTAAGACTAGTAATCAATATTACTGAGAGTTTAATTATAAGTGTAATAAAAATTTAACAATAGACAGGCGGGCTACACTGTACCGTAAATTCAGATTAAATTGAGCTATTTGGTATAAAACAAATATGGTGGTTTGACCAGTCAGTAGATGTATAACGTCAAAGTATGAATGAAATTATTTTCTTTCGAACGAATTAGTGAATGATCTTAATCGTATTACGATTACGCTTAAGAATGTACAATCTGGATTAAATGGACCAAAATAGTATATTTTTTTTTTGTTTCAATCAGAAAAAAATTTACGTGATATTTTCCGAGCCCCCCCCCCCCCCTCTCCAACGTAAGAATAGATGAGATTTGACTCGACCCCCTCCCCCCTTAAACATCTCACGTAATTTATAGACGCCCCTTTACGAACACCGGATGTTGTCACTAGAGATGGGCATATACCCGGGTATGTAAACCCACGCTTGGATATATACCCGATATGCACCGGGTAAATACCCGTATCTACCCGTTTGGGGGGTAGATTGAAATATTTATTAATAAACGGGCAAGTGCGAGCCGGACTCGTACATGAAGGGTTCCGTACCACCGTACAATGTTTTAAAACGCTGAAGAAACACATTTCTTCTATGACGACCCCCTTTACTAGGAAGCGGCGTAAACTTAGCTGTAAGTAACGATTTGACGTCAACATTTGTGCAAAACAAAACAAAGTGACTATTATTAAGAGATATTATAAATATCCTTTGATAATAAAGATATTTTAAATTTTGATTTTATTTTTTGAATTTTGAATTTTTTTTTTTAATTTTGAATTTTTTTTTTTAATTTTGAATTTTCAACTTTATTTTATTTTTAGTATTTGTTGTTATAGCGGCCACCGTAATACATAATCCGTGAAAATTTCAAGTGTCTAGCTATTACGGTTCAAGAGATAGAGCCCTGTGACAGACGGACAGACAGACAGACAGACAGCGGAGTCACAGTAATAGGGTCCCGTTTGCACCCTTTGGGTACGGAACCCAAATAAATTAGTGCGAGTCCTCTAATTATCTGTAATTAATATATCTCAAATAGCCATAACTAAATTAGCCATATTAAATATACAGATATAATCTCATTTGATGTCTATTTGCATATTTTAAAATATAACTAGGTTAAAAATATATTTGCCAGTAAAAAATGTAAACTTAGACATGTCAATTCGTATGTTCCCACAACGGGTAGATTGGGGTAAATACCCGACATACTAATTTGTGGAAAATGTTATAAAAAGTTGATGGAGGATGGAAGAACTCGTCAATTCAAATAACTTTTGTTCTGAGACCAACCCCGAAATCAAATGAAATGAAATGAAATGTAGTTTATTCTCTCTATGTTTTGCATGAGGGGTGTCCATATGATGACATCGCGTTTGATGTCTGATTGCTTAGTTTAAAATATAATTAGGTCTACAATTATTTTCCAGCAAAAAATGTAAACTGAGACGTGTCAATTCGTATGTTTCCATACAACGGTTGGGGTAAATAAATAATAAGTATAATAATAGTGCCAGCAACTGACGGCGGTTAAATGCAGGCAGGACACATAGTGAATGCGGCCTCTCTAATCAAAGTCTGGCGGTGCACTAACGAAATCGGTGGCCTCGAAATTCACGAATTTAATTCGGAATCGGCTGCAGTGCACAGACGCTACTCAAGAATTTTCCGTCCGAATTTTTCTCGTTTTGGATTTGATTTGAATATGGTTCGGATTCGGAGCAATGCACAAGCGTCCTAAGACTGTAGATTTTAGTTCGGAATTCGTCATAATAACTATATATATTATTTACGTATACACTTATTTATTTCAAACTGGTACCTACCAGCATTTATGCAAGACTACTTGATTCATTAGTAAACTAAGTATTTCAGTTAAGCTAATATGCAAATACATTCCTTTCTATTAGCTTTTCAACATAGGCTATCGGTTGACCTATTGCAGAAACCAATTTACTATATACACATAAATATGCGAAGATATGGCAATTTATTACTTTCTCTATAATACAATACAATACAAAAATCTTTATTGCACGAAATAAGAAACATTAAAAATTACAAAGTTTACGGAACTTATAAATAAATAAGGTACAAGAGGCGGCCTTATCGCCGAAGCAATCTCTTACAGCCAAAAATCCTCCAATTTTAATATAGCCCATGATAACCATGTCTATTTTATTAAAATCGGTTTGGCCGTTAATTAGTTACGAGGGAACATAAAATTATATCTTCGGCTTTACCACAGAATACAGTAAGAGTAAACAGAACGGAATCTCCTAAGTTACGCGCAATATGCGTCCCCGTTCCCCGCACCCGCACCTCTCCCCCGGTTCTTGACGGCCAACGTGAGTCATCGAGGCGAAAACGGGGGAGAGGTACGGGGACGGGGGACGGGGACGCATATTGCGCGTACCTTAGGAGATTCCGGCCTGTGGTTTTACCGCAGTCTGGTATAAAGAGAATCAATGTTAATTTTTCTCAAAAAGAACCATGGCCATCTCAACTTTCCTCACGCCATGATGACTAACAAAGTTATATAATTTCCGATAACCGTTAGTTACGGCGGCGATTCCTATGAATTGATTCATTAGAAATGCTGTCGTTCTTAGAAGTTGTATTGTTTTCTGTTGTCGATTGATGTTTATGGTTATTAGCTGCAGATTCGAAGAAAAGTTGGGTCAAAATCTTGATCTTCCTCGCCTTTTCGATGGATAATATATAAGTATGTATACCCGTGTGGTTCCGGGTTAGAATAGGACCACTCCATGTCTTCCTGTGGATGTCACAAGAGGGGACTAAAGGACTAAGCACAAACATCTCGTGCTACAATTGCATTCCCAAGGAGGGTTGACGTCAGGCAGGCGGCCGGTCGTAAAACTGTAGCCAAACCATTTAAACTGTTCCGGATACCTATTTCTTCTCCATTTTGCGAGGTCTTTGGCATCCTTGGGTGACCATTGACATGCATGTTATATTTGGAGAAAAAAAAGCGGGAAAGCGCACCCCGGGCTCCAAAGCAGCACAGCTGAGAATGCAATCAGGAACGCGCTTAGACGAAAAAGAATATATAGGTATGTATATAAGAGGAAGTAGCACCTATAAAAGAAAAATTGAGGATTAGGCTAGGCTGGTATGGCATGTCCAGAGAAGGGAGGCAATGCCATATAAGCAGGCAGGTTCTGAAAATGCAAGTAAAGGGACATAGAAACAGAGGAAGACTAAAGAAACGTTGCATGGAATGTGTAAAGGAGGATATGGGTAGGAAGGGAGTGACGGACAAATTGAGTGGAGATAGAGCAAGATGGAAGAAACTGACATGCTGTGCCGACCCCACATAAAGAGTCGAATAAGGATAAGGCATATTTTGTTTAAATTAAATTTTAAACAAAAAAAACAACCGACTTAAATTTTTTTTAGGAGTTTCTTCCATATCTTCAAATTTCTTCATCATATCTTTACCAAATTAAAATAGGACCAACTTGGTAGTAAAGGCTTTCAAATAAAAAAAGAATCATCAAAATCGATTCACGATTGGCGAAGATATCGCGTAACAAACATACATAAAAAAAACATACAGTCGAATTGATAACCTCCTCCTTTTTTGAAGTCGGTTAAAAAGTAGAATATGTATGTTTTAATTTTGTTATCGATACACACACACACACACACAAAATTGCAATAATTAGTTGCATGTGTGTGCTGCAATGGGTCGACGATATAATGAAAGTCGCGGGTCGCACCTGGATCAGAGCAGCACAGGACCGAGATGGGTGGCGTCGACGAAGAGAGGCCTATGCTCAGCAGTGGACGGAAGAAGGGCTGGGATGATGATGATGTGTTCTGCAGCAAGATACGTGTAGGTAGATAGATAGATCAAAGCTCAGTGGTGATACTGCCACAGAATAAATAATACTAACGAGTCTCACTCAGCAAATAAATTCAAGAAATATCTACTCAATGTGGCTAGCGATATGGTTTAATTTAGCTCACGTCAGAACTCAGCACCTTTTCGTATAAATACCTAGACATCTATTGCAAGCCAATTTCATTCTTATTACTCTGGAGAAATGATTCATATAACTGAATTTACCACCCGGAGGGGCCGCCTGAGCGCATAATAATAATGTAGGTACATTTTCGATACCTAAACGGGGAGTGACACAGGCCTGATACTGCCTCAAAAGCAATAAACTGATTTTTAGCAATGGCAATTTTGTAAAACAGCGTTTGCTTTTGGGGCATCGATATTTGGGGTAGATATCTCTATTACGATACTGCCATCCTTGGGTGACCAATGACCATTGACATGCATGGTATATTTGGAGAAGAAAAAGCGGGAAAGCGCATCCCGGGCTCCGAAGCAGCACAGCTGAGGATGCAACTTCTAAGATGAAGAAGTCTGTTCCGATGTTGTGCTGTCATTATCGCAAAAGATTTAGCATAAGTTTGAGAGTAGTAAGTAGGTATATTTAGAAGATTATTACTTGCACGTAGGCGGGGATCAATGTCTCGAAATAGATATATTTAAATAAATAGATATAAATACATATATATATATATATATATATATATATATATATAGGGACAAATCACACTGGTTGAGTTAGCCCCAAAGTAAGTTTAAATTATATATAAAAACATATAGAAAAACATCCAAGACCCAGGTCAATTTAAAAACCGCCATTTTCCAACTTGCCCTGCCTGGGCATTGAACCCAGAACCTTTTAGATTAGCAGACTAGCGTGTTAACCATTACGCCACGGAGGTCGTCAATATACAATATAGGTACAACAAAAACAACTAAGCAGAAAATATGTCTGACTGGTATAAATAAAATATGTTGTTAAGTAGATACATAAATTATTTTTTTTTTTTTATTTTATTTATTCAAGTACACTTGGAAATTTACAAAAATACACTTAAAAAAAATAAGGAAAACATAGTACTTAGGTGCTACTTATTTCTAAAGAAATTTCTTCCAGTAGACCCGCGAGAGGAAATGGGAAAAAAGAGGTAATTGGCGTGTACCTACAATACAAAACTAAATAAATAAATATACAAGATATATACCTACATAAACATACATAAATATACTTACATAAATACATAAATAAATATATATTCATAAAGCATATATACAATAAATACATATGTTAATATTTCTAAATATATTAGGATGATAAATACAGATAGTGATCTTTTACTCGTTTCTTGAACTTTAAATTAAATTAAATTAAAACAACCATAAATTATCTGAGTCTATAGCGTCCCTGCATCATACCCCGATCGTAAATTATGTAACGTATTATTTATTTATTTATTTTAATTATAATAGACGAGCAGCTCAGAGCTGATATGTCTATTTCACACAGTGCTATTATAATATTATTTATATTCATATCTATCTGCATTTTCTTTGCCGTAAGATATAAATCAGATTTTATGAATGATTCGATCTCGAATTGAGTTTGCAACACATGGCGAGTAGATGTCCGCTGCATTTCCTGGCAAAGAGGAACAACCCTTTGGGAAAACATAAATATATATAGAGCTGTATCTATTGATATTTAGGTTTGGATCTGGGATCTGTATCAGCACGGAACAGCACTTTCCTATGCTGTTATCCTTTTCTCTCGCTCTAGCAAATGACGCTTCTGAGCGACAGAAAAGGAGCAGCATAGGAACGTGCTGTTCCGTTAAATAACACGATAGTCGTCCGATATTGATGTACAATTTGTATGTCAAACCAAATTCGACTTTATCATTATGTGTATAACGTTCAATGTTGCTTGACACTGAAATGCGGATACGCAGTAACGCAAGTCTTGCGTACCGCTTTTGGAGTAACCCTACAGTACTACGTTTTTTCTTTACTCACAGAACAATGATAGAAACCGATCAAGTGCGAGTCGAACTCGTAGAGAGAGGGTTCCGTATCTTCGTACAATATTTTAAAACGCTGAAAAAATACCTTTCTTGTATGACGGATGACTTAAATAATTTTTAACTTTATTTTATTTTTAATTTCTAGTATCTAGCTATAACGGTTCAAGTGATAGAGCTCTGTGACAGACGGACAGACAGACGGAGAGACGGACAGACAGCGGAGTCTCAGTAATAGGGTCCCGTTGGCACGCTTTGGGTACCTACGGAAAAAAGGTAAATAAAGTAGATATAATCGAACACAGCTCTACATCTTTCCCTTGGGTCATCGTCCCCTTACACAACAGACCAGTTGCCTATCGGAGATTATCAGTGAGGCAGTAATTAATAACTTTATCAAACTAGTCTACACAGGTTTGCCCTTTACAGTCATTTCTACGGAACATCTACTTAGAAGATAGATTTTATCATCTGTTTCGTATATCTTTGTAGGGTCCCACGCCGGCTTATAGAATGGGGTCTACATAAATATTTGTAGAGTAAGTGTTAAACACATATACTCTACAAATATTTATGTAGATATTTCAGGCTTCTTTAAATCTCCCTCCACTGCAGGAGCACGCTGCATGACCCTCTCTGTACTACCAGTGCCATACTTGGCCAGAGAGAGCAGTTAAAGGATTTGGCTACAGGATTTGGCCTACACTCCACACTGGCCAGACGGGTTGAAGGGATCTCATTGATGTTTAAAAGCTTTGTTTAGCTTGTGTTCCCTAAGTCGCCTTCTACGACATCCACGGGAAGACTTCATTATCAGGTATTTTTTATTCTTTACTGCAAGAGCACAACCCTCTCTATACTACTAGAGTCATAATATGCTAGAGTAGTCAGAGTGGCCTACACACTCCACGTTGGCTAGACGGGTTGGAGAGGTCTCATTGATGTTTATAAGCTTTGTTTAGCTTTGTTTCCTAAGTCATCTTCTACGACATCCACGAGAAGACTTGAAGTGACCCTATTCTACTCTGCCGGGAACCACACGGCTAACTTTTGCAGGTATTAAGTCTTAGATAAGTATTCTCCTGAATGTATGTCCAGGATGAAGAATTGAAGTGGAATGAGTCAAATGAAAAGGGATGTGTGAAATGAATGATTCTAAAATGGATACGACTATGCTCTTACCAACTGAGCCATCACGTGTTCAACCCCGCACGCCGAATTTCGTCACCATTTGATATTCCTACACGCATAAGGCTTGCGTCACTAACACTACCTACTACCCACTATTACAAGTAAGGTATCTGATTTAACCCATGTTACAATGAAGTTGAAAATCAATATATTTCAATAGTATTTTTTCACCATTTCTTATTTCATTATTTGATTTGAGTATTTAGTTAGACATCATATAGGTATAAAAATAAAGGCTCTAGTCATCATGCACGAGGGGTCGTGACTACTATATGTATGATAATATGTCATGATATTATTGATGTATACATATGTAATATATGTGGCAACGGCCACTCTCTTCCTCAATTCACACACATATGTTTCAACACTATATGTAAGCCTTCCGTAATAATACTTTACTTACACTTAAAGTAATGTACCTAAGTAATTCAAGTGTATTCTGAATAATATGCTGCAGTTAAACCACAGAATAAATAATGCTAACGTACAGAAGTCTCACTCAGCAAAGAAATTCAAAGAAATATCTACTCAATGTGGCTAGCTCATGTCAGAACTCAGCACCTTTTCGTATAGATACCTAGACATCTATTGCAAGCCAATTTCATTCTTATTATTCCGGACAAACGATTCGTATAACTGAATTTACCACCCGGAGGGGCCGCCTGCGCGCTTAGTAATAATGTAGGTACATTTTCGATACCTAAACGGGGAGTGACACAGGCCTGGTTAAACTATGAAGTCGCTTCGTTTCATATTTTTAACCGCCGACAAAAAGAGGGGTGTTATAAGTTTGATGTGTCTGTAGTGTATGTGTATTTATCTAAACCCATGCTATAAATCCTCTTTAAAAGTTTCTGAAACAGTTAGCTTATTGCCAACATTATAACAACCAGTGTCATAGTAACCATAATATCATCCAAACTAGATCCCTCTATCTTTATGAATTTTAAAAAAAAACATAAGTGGCATTTTTGAAACGCAGATTCTCGTAAACGAATGATTTTTCCTTACAAAAAAACATTCGATTAGTAACTCCGCGTTTGAAAAATGGCACCATTGTCTTGATTATTCGAAATTAAAAAAAAAATATATATGTTATTTGAATTTACGTCGTATCCTGCCATTTTTGTTAGCATTTCAAATAATTATTACTTTGTTGTTTACAAAAATGAGTGATACAAGCTTTGATAATACCTACACCACTAGATATTTCTAATGCAGCAAAGGTCATTTCTAACCAAATAATACCAGAAAAGTCGAGAAAACAATATGAAAAGGCGTACCAAGATTTGATTAATTGGAAAATATCAAAGAAGTAGTACATCATTTTCTGAAGATGTGTTATTAGTATTTTTTCAAAAATTATCCGTAAAATCAAATCTTCATCCCTACGGACCTTCTATTCAATGCTCAAAAGTACGCTGAGTTAATACTCAGCGTATTTTTGAGCGGATTAATATCACAACGTGGATATCTCAAAATATTCAAAATTAATTGCCTTACTACGAGTAAAACGTAAAGCAGAAGGCTATACCTTTTATAGAGGATTCATTTCATGGGTGTACATAAAGTATTGTATGTAACTGTTCATAATTAGGTATTAAAACATTCATGTGATACTATTATAAACCCACATTCGTGTTTTAATACCCCTTATTATACCACAGTTGCATAAATAACTATTGTGAGTCTGTATGTTATTTTATTATTTTATTAAAACTAACGTGAGATAAATCCATGTTTGATTAATTTAAAACGGTTGAGTCACGTGATATAGTCGGAAAAGGCCGACCAGGTTTCGATCGATTTAGATAATTTAAAGTGCTGAGCGGACAGCGACATCGGCTGGACGCCGCTGACACTACGATTAGTAATACATTTTTTGGTATAATTTTCATATAAAAAGGTGATTGTATAAATAGTAAAAGGTCTTATATAAATAAATAATAAATAAATATATAGGGACAAATTACACTGATTAAGCTAGCCCCAAAGTAAGTTTTTTTAAACTTGTGTTATGGGATACTAACTGAACGATACTATATTTTATGATAAATACATATATAGATAAACACCCAAGACCCAGGACAATTTGAAAAAGGCCTATTTCCAACTTGCCCTGGCTGGGGATCGAACCCAGAACCTCCTGATTAGCGGTCTAGCGTGTTAACCATTACGCCACGGAGGTCATCAAATTTAATATATATATAGGCAAATTTAGAGGTAGATTTGTGATTATTTTTTATCGAGCCAAAAATGCTCAATCGTGTTTTGGATATTGTGGGTGTCTCTAGGATTTTTATGTAAATTTTTTTTTTTTTTTTTAAAAACACTCATAGTTGTTTTGGCACTGAACTGGCGCGGCCTTAAGACGCAACTTTTTTCTCTGTAAACCTTTTTTATCCGAAAAACTTCAACGGGTTGGGGGGATCGCGAAGTTTACAGATCAAAGAGCCACTAGTAATACTAGGGGATATTATTAATTGCACATCAAATAAATAATCATCCATCAATTTAAATCTCATTATTTATATACTTACTTTTTTACATCAAATAAATCAACAATCTTATCATAAATACTGACTGCACATCAAATTTACTAGGTTAGGGCAAACCTATAGGTTACTAATAGTCCGTCTAGGTTTAAACCGGTTTTTTGCCAAAAGTAGCCACTTTTGATGAAAACCGTTTTAAAACTAGACGGACTACCAATATTACTTTCAAAGGTTATTCATAAAATAGTTTAAAGGTCTTTTTAGACATTAATACAAATCAAATTTTTAAATATCACCATATTTAGTTTTTAACAATTTATTTCAAATGAGGGCGCCACTTATACTACCACTTCACCTTAAACGCAAATCAAAATGACTGAGTCACAGCAAAATACTCAACTGAAAATATTACTTAACAAACTGCAATTTATATTTGTGGCGTAGTAAAATGGAAAGAATTTTCCTAGCAATCGCCGGCCGCTGCCGCGGCACGCTCGCTTTGCTCGCTTGGCTCGTGCGTGTCTTGGTCGCAGTTTTAACATAACCTATTTAGTTTTAAACAATTTGTTTCAAATGAGGGCGCCACTTATGCTACCATTTCACCTTAAATACTACTCTTATTAGTTCAGTAAAACAGTTCTGAAAATACCATTAAACAGTATACTTTTGATTTATTTGGTGTGCATAATTAGTGTGCAATTTAGTATTTTTGGTAAAACTTTAAAATATTTTGTTCCAAAAAAGGGAATATACAGATATTGATTTAAATACATGCCTAATATTAGTAGGTACCTATGTACCTAATACTCTTATTGTCTTCTGTGATATTAGTCTAGATACATTACATACAAATACATACCTATAATAACTTCAATCGGTAATAATAAATTCCGTAATACAAGCGGTCATTAGGGGCCGAATGGAGCGGACGCATAGCGGTATCCGAATTTGGGTTAGCGAGTCTCGAGAGCGTTGACTTCAGTTTGTTTACGAAATGTTTTAATTATGCGAATATTATACCAACAGTCCGAGAATCTCACGGAAAACTGTTGACCAATTGTGTACTGAATCAATATTATGACTCAACAATTAATTATTTAATAAATAATTACTTCTTAAGCCAAACAATATGTGAAATTGTTAAAGTGGCTGTTCACTTTAACTGTGTCACATATTGTTTGACATTTTCTACCTCCATAAATTCCGATCCGTTTCTGATTATAATAATTAAAAATAAAACATTACTTACATGCAAGGAGCAAGTTGATTAGCCAAAATACAACTAGTATGTTAAAACTGTGTTGCCGTGTGGTTCCCAGCAGATTAGAATAGGACCACTCCAAGTCCGTAAATGTCGTAGCAAGCAACTAAGAAAACACAAGCTGAACAAAGCTTATAAACATCAGTGGGACCTTTCTAACCCGTCTGGCCAGCGTAGAGAGTGTAGGCCAGTTCTCTGGCTATTCTGGCCAAGTATGTTAGTAAGTTGGTCAGCCCACCGCACCAATGTCTCCATACTGAAGGAATTGCGAATTAAGAATAGGCTCTCGTCGATTGTGCAGTTACGAATCCTTAAATTCTTCAGCCATGTCACCCGCAAAGAAAACTCGATGGAACGTTTGGTGATTCAGGGTCGAATTGAAGGCGAGTGTTCACGTGGTCGGTCTGCAATGAGGTGGTTAGATCTCGTCAAAGCTGTAACACAGTGCCCAGCAACGGAATGCTCCAAGAAAGCCGCAGACAGAGTTACGTGGAAAAAAATAGCAAATGCAGCGGCCTTGGACGAACAACCGAATCCATAATCATGGCCACTCTGTCAAGAGTGTAGGTACGACTCAGAAGAAAGAGATATCTTGTTTAGATTATTCATTATTAAAGAAGGAAAGAGCAACATATGTTCTACATGTTTCAGAAGACTACCGAGAAGAAATGACGAAAGAAGCTCATCAATATCATGCCCCTGTGGTTCCGGGTTAGAATAGGACTACTCCATCTCTTCCTGTCGATGTAGTACGAGGCGACTATAGGACTAAGCACAAACATCTCGTGCTACAATTGCATTCCCAAGGAAGGTTGACGTCGAGCGGCGGCCGGGTGTAAAACTTTTCGCACAAATACATTCCCAAAGAGGGTTGACGTCAGGCAAGCGGCGGCCGGTTGTAAAACTAATGCCAAATCATTTAAAGTGTTCCGGCTATTTCTCCTCCATTTTGCAAGGTCTTTGGCATCCTTGGGTGAACATTCACATGCATGTTATATTTGGAGAAGAAAAAGCGGGAAAGCGCACCCCGGGCTCCGAAGCAGCACAGCTGAGAATGCAACCGGGAATGCGCTTAGACGAAGAAGAACCTCATCAATATCAGTCGACCAAAAAATTAAATTCCATTACATTCATCATCATCAGGTCTTTTTTAGTCTCCACTGCAGGAGCACGACCCTTTCTGTACTATCAGAGCCATATATTAGCCAGAGCAGTCAGAGGACTTGGCCTACACTCTCCACGCTGGCCAGACGGGTTGGAGAGGTCTTATTGATCTTTATAAGCTTTGTTCAGCTTGTGTTTCCTAAGTCGCCTTCTACGGCATCCACGGAAAGACTAGGAATGGTCCTTTTCTCCTCTGGCGGGAACCACACGGCCATAATTATATTTATTAATATCAGTCGGCCAAAACATAAAATTCCATTACATTACCGCAAAATAAAATGGTCATTACCAAACGAATGAAGAGGAAGACATAACGGTGCTTGTATTTAGGTTAGTAAGTCAAGTGCCCTTCGCATATTTAGCATTGACATCGATTATATCAAGATTATATAGACCAGCATCTCAAACATTGGCCCCTGTTCTATTTCAAATTTATCATGCGTGTGTTCGCAAAGTGGAGATCCGACGTCGAACGAAAGTTCATGACGGGCTCTCCAGGGTTGCGGCTCTAAAGTGGAATTAGGCGGGACACCTGGCTCGAAGGAACGATGGAAATGTCGAAATCGAAAGTACTCGTACTAGGCGTATTGAATAGGATAAAACAGTGTCATGTGGTATCTTCTATAGTTTTACACAATAGTATATTTAGATGATATCTTGAAGCTTGGAACCCGGCGTTTTATGGACGTTGCGTAGTCCTTTTCTTGATCGGAATTTTTAGTCTCCACTGCAGAAGCACGACCCTCTCTGTACTACCTGAGAAGTTCACCATCGCCAACACCACATTTCTAAGATCGTTTTTCCTCCGCTCACTTAGTCTTAATATCCACGTTTCAGAAAATTGGAAAGACTAAGCAGTACATTAGACGAACGTTAGTGTTTCTGGTAATTCTGCGATCCTTCCAAATTTTCGTGAGCTTTTCGACAGCTGATCTCGTCACAGCGCAGCGTCTTTTTATTTCATCTTCGCAACTTCCAGTGGAACCAAGATATATGTAATTTTGAACCACTTGGCAATTAGCAACGTTGGTGATGTCTGGTCGGTTGTTATTTTTACGATCCACTATCATTACTTTGGTCTTATCACGGTTAATTGCGAGTCCAAAATTTAGACTGGTCAATTCCAAAAGCTGGAGAAAGCCCTTCATATCTTCTTCAGATGTTGCAAGAAGAGTAGTGTCATCAGCATATCTTAGGTTTGAAATCACCTGCCCTCCAACAGACAACAAACAAGATATAGTTTTTACTAAAACCCGACTACGGAAAAATTCATACTCCCTCGTTTTAGCTTCGACACAGTCGGGTAAAAAGCAAGGCAATCCAGTTATATTCTTATTACGGTTAAAATAACGTTTTTCCTTTCATCATAGGATATCCGTCATTACGTCACACTACAAATGACTAAGATACAGTAGTAACCAGTTTCGGAGACACGTACTTTCAAATTAATAGAGGAAATGACATTCCGTTCTGTAATTACGGTTAGAATGATTAAAATAGATCCCGTATGAATCGTTAATTAGGTGTTAATTATTTTTAAATAATCTAACTGACGGCACAGAATTCATATAAATATTAGTCGTGTGGTTCCCGGCAGAGTAGAATAGGACCACTCCAAGTTTTCAAGATGTCGTAGAAGGCGACTTAGGAAACACAAGCTAAACAAAGCTTATAAACCTCAGTGAGACCTCTCCAACCCATCTGAGCAGGGCTCTGGTAGTACAGAGAGGGCCGTGCCGTGCTCGTGCAATGGAGACTTAATAATTACATTTTTAACAAAAAAAAACAACTATCTTCAATTTTTTTAGGACTTTCCTCTCTCCATATCTCCGAAGTTCTTCACCATATTGTCACCAAATTAAAATGGGACCAACTTAGTAGTAAAGGTTTTTAAATAAAAAAAGAATCATTAAAGTCGGTTCACAATTGGCGAAGATATCGCGTAACAAACATACATAAAAAAATTTAAAAAAACATACAGTCTAATTGATAACCTCCTCCTTTTTTGAAGTCGGTTAAAAAGACCTGATGATGAAAATAAAATGCATCCACTAGGGTATCAAATTTAGGGACTGATTTTGGTATCCAAATCCGACCGGAATAACTCGGTCCATAAGTATATAGATTATAGTTACCGTAAGTCACACTTCCGAACACAACAATAGTAAAATAAAAACCTTCCTCATTAGCTTCCAGAGCCGAGTTGCTGCACGCAACCTCGCTTATCCAACTGTCAATCTGTCACGTTTGCGTTATCTGTGTTAAATGTTAAGAGGCCGACTGCAGTAAATACATTGACAGTAGAAGAAATAATAAATTTCTGAAAAAAAAAATTGTTTCGATCTTTTTATTATTTTTGAAGTTTATTGTAACTTCTTTGTATTTGGTGTTAATGAGTTTCTTTGGGCCTTTCTTTTAAGTAGTCGTTCCGAAACGCTAGAATCGGTAGCTTTTCTTTGAATTAATAATTTAGATATTTATAAACATTACACGTAATGTATGCCAAACCTATGGTAATATGATGTGTCATTTATTAAAGTGCCTTCAAAGGTTTGATTACTAAATAAAATATTGCTTTCTCAGCATCATCTGTTGGTTGACATTTACATGTATTGTAATAAAGATAAATAAATAAAACTAAATAAAATAAACATTTGATTCTTGTACTACCTCAATTTATTGACACTGACAGCATGCATACATGATTGATCATTGCTCGTGCATACGAGCTTTGCAAGTTAAATTATACCTAGTAAAAAAGTTTTATACTATTATTAAACTCGTATCGACAGTCTTTACTGGAATTTGGATAAGATACATTTTATCATACACACATATATTTTTGTAAAAACTTTAATTCAAAATTTATTTTACTTATATAATAAGGAATTATTATAAGTAAGTACTTATAACTTATTTTATTATGACCTAAAAATAAAAATACATTACATACTGTAGGAACCCAAGTTGTTGTAGTGTGGGCCCATCTTTCAGGCATCATGAGTTTGTGATTACGTTTATATTTATGTACATTGATATGTTTACGATTATATGATATGTATTTGATTGATACGTATAAATAAACTTTGCGACCAACCAACTAACTCAACTTGGGTTGTTTGTCGGAGTATACAAGGTTCAATAAAATAAACTGAAAATATTTTACCTGTGAATACAGTCCACAATACTGAACAACTTTACCCAAGGAACATATATCGAAATATGAAAAATACCTTCACCGATCAGCTGTTCCGAATCTGTATTTCTATACAGATAAAATACTTTTTTGCTTTCTAGCAAAAAAGTATTTTTCATATTTCGGCATAAATGTTCCTTGGGGAAAGTTGTTCAGTATAGTGTTTCAGCGATAAAAAAATGACTTATCGATAAAGCCTATTTATTGTGCATTTCTTAGTTTTCCCGATGATTATTTCCTGTATTTTTTTTGAGCAATAAATGATAAAGTATTGTATTGAAGAAATTATTTAACATGGGCATCATTCAGCCCCTTAAGATGTAAAAATTTATAGACACTGGATACATTTTAATCCAATTTTTCAACCGCTAATTGGCCCGAGTGTTTAAATGTCGCAGTGTAAGTGAGGGCAGAATAAAAGGAACAATAATTTAATTAATTTTTAATTGTTTTTAGCATGCAACTCCTGCTTGCTATATATTTCTTTTTAGTTTATTTTCCAATTCTTTCTGCCATACAACGTGGCAATGCAGCCATTCTTCTGGGCACGTTATCTAAGTCATCCATCATTAAGTTTAGTTTTAGTTAGTTTTCTTGTGTTTTAATTTTGTTTTCTTTTTGTATCTTCAATCACAACATTCTTCTACACGACAATACCTATTGTGTAACTTTTTCGAACACTTGTGTTAATTTCCTTGACCGTCAGTGTAAATTCAGGTGTTGTGTCTCACATTGCAATGTTTTGTTTTATTTTATTTGTATTCGACGTTTGTTTATTTACTTTTGTTAACTGGAATAATTAATTGATCTTCCATGCTGGTCTGGGTGAAAAGGAAAAACTTAGAATGTACCAACTGCTTCTCTTCCCGCGCAGCTTGTAAAAGCCGATCGAGGGAATGGGTGAATGAATTATATTAAGGGCATAATTGAATTTTCCGGGGTCCAGTGCTGCCCCCATTTTAAATAAATCATTTCAAAGAAAACGGAAACATCATTTAAAATTTTGCAACTACCAAGTCCTAGATAACCCTTCAAAGTATTTTATGAACTACTGTTTACAGTTTATGATGAGAACGCTAAGATTTATCATTTAATCTGAGTGAGAACGTTTAGCTTTTCTACGCACATTTGCCAAAAGTGGCCGTTTTTCGCAAATGTGTTATTTAAGCTGTAAACAGTAGTTCATAAAATACTTTGAAGGGTTATCTAGGTTGGTAGTAGCAAAATTTTAAATGATGTCTCCGTATTATTTGCAATGATTTATTTAAAATGGGGGCAGCACTGGACCCCGGAAGATTTAGGTACGGCCTTAATATACGATGCGGCACATTGACACGTAAGTACATAGATCTCGTTGATGCGGCAGCATTAATACATACATACATACTATCACGCTTGTTTCCCACAGGGGTAGGCAGAGGCTATGGGCCTGCACTTGTTACGATCCTGACAGAATATATTAGCATTCATATAGCAAGCTATTACTATTTTGATTCCCTTTTTAGGAACTCCGTTCCGTACTCAAAGGGTACGGAACCGTTGACGACCTCCGTGGCGTAATGGTTAATACGGTAGACCGCTAATCCGGAGGTTCTGGGTTCGATCCCCAGCCAGGGCAAGTTGGAAAATGGCCTTTTTCAAATTTTCCTGGGTCTTGGGTATTTATATATATATGTATTTATCATAAAATATAGTATCTTTTAGTTAGTATCCCATAACACAAGTTTCAAACTTCACTGATTATTTATTTATTACATGTAACAGTCCGACTCGTACTTGACCGGTTTTTTCCACCTTCGCGCCCACAATCACGTTAACGTTTCGGGTCTTGCAGCCCTCGCTATCACTACCCCGTTAGGTTAGGGATAATGGTGTGATATTGTAGATATATGTACTATACATAAATTTTACTATATCATATTTTTTCAAGATGTACAATTATTGATCATGATGGAAATAACAAAGTGCGACAGAGACAGCGGATGTTTTCTCTCGACCGAATTCCGATGTGGTTAACAGACCACGACGCTTCACGTTGTTTTGGTACAACACGACGTCTTGTGGTTAAGTATTATTTGTATGATAATATAGGTTTAGTTTAGCCAAAATATGACACCTGTAATGTGATGGCCACCACATACCAAAAGGAAAGAATATTATTATATAAAAAAAATATTTGTATAGTTTGGTGTGATTTCGCATTGCCTATTAACATAATTCGCATTTACGCTTTTACGATCTGCGCGGGAAGAAAAGCAGCTGGTACAATCTAAGGTTTATCTATGGAAGAGCACACTGAACAAATTTGTTTAGTAAACTAATACAAAAAAGTCACTTTTCATAGCCACATTTGTCCACAACTGTAATAAATTGTACTGTTGAACTGTAGCTTCATCGTCATAACTCAAAGTACACTTGAAGTCATAACAATGGTGCGCTCTCTCGGTAAGGAAAGTGCGTGATTTGATGAATTCTCATTTAATTTGCGTTGTCAGGGTTCCGTACCCAAAGGGTAGGGTAGGTCTATTACTGAGACTCCGCTGTCTGGTCGTCTTACCGCCCGTCTGTCACAGGGCTTTATCGCTTGAACCGTAATAGCTAGACACTTGAAATTTTCACCAATTATTTAGTACTATAGCCGCTATAACAACAAATACTTACTAAAAAAAACAGCCAAGTGTGAGTCGGACTCGCGCACGAAGAGTACCTTATAAAATACTTATTAGTTTTCTGTTTCTTTTAAATATTTTGTTACCTACGTTTCATTGGAAAAGTAAGTATCATGAACATAAAATGTTTTTAGACTTTATATTATTAAATCGATTTTGTAACTATCGATATCGACGTTTTTGCGAAACGTTCGTTTCATAAATCACATACCCTGAATTATTCCGTTACACGCAAATCCAAATGCTCCAATTACTTCTAATGTAGTATTATTATAGCATTCTTCACGAAAAATCGCATTTTATAACATTGCTTGGACAACCCTATTATTAACACGTCACAAGCAATTCACAACCTTATCACAATATAATAAGAGTTATAAAAGGAATTTCAAACGCAAAATAACTATGCGCTTTAATCATATCGACAACCTTTTCAATAAGACATCTCAAACAAATTTCACCTTTAACTCATAGCAATAAGACTAATAAAACCATTTTACAAACGCCAAAATAACTGTGTATTTCGAACGATTAGTCAAAAAACATGCATGTTTGATTCGAAAAGAAATCGATTGTGTAATCGATATATTAGATTAATTGTATCGTTTTAGCGACATTAATAACGGTTTTTTACAACTCGTAGTATTCTGATAAAGAAATAACCGTTTTGACACCTGTTATTTTTGTGAATGGTGTTAATAAACATTGGCTGTACTAATTTGTATTCTTCTGATAGGTTGGAATCTCGAGTATTATTTTCTATGAAGGGTCTGACAAAATTTACGCTATTTAAATTAAGTATAGATTAAGACTATTATTTACCGATTAATACCGAAATAAGTAAAAAACATTAAAATTGCTGCGACAAATGAACAAGGAAATGAAGGGAACGTGGTACACCCAGTGAGAAGGAAGTTCCTTACTACCTATGGAATCGAAAGCTTTTAATTCAATTATGTTTTGTAAAAAACGAAATTAAAAATTAATTTTCAGACGCCATCTTGGATTTCAAAATGGAAGGCGTTACTCGCGGTATTTAACAATTTTGAAAAATCTTTTTAAATAATTCTTAATTAAGCACAATACATTAATATTTCCAAAATATCTATTGTATTATCAATAAAAGTCAATGTTGTAGTTTAAACTTCCAGAACTGCGCCTAACATATTTCTGTCATTGCGGCGGTTATTTATCAGATGACTTGCAAATGACGTCACTTCGTTTACTTTCGTGTGACGTCATCGGAGGAGAAGTTATTCAATTGGCGTTTCCGCAATAGATAAAATATAAATAATATTATAATTTTATACGTATATTTCACATAAACCGTGAATTATTTAGGTGTATAATAATTAAATGAAATATGTTTTTCTATACGCCCTTATCTGATAGGATGACAACAAATTATGGTTTATTTTTAATGTGGTCCAACAGCCTAACTAACCACAATCCTACCCTTACATTTGTCAGGCATAAAAATTACCTATGTGTTAATCAACCAATACTGTCTGTCATCAGATTTTTTAAACTGCCTAAAGGCATCTGACGTAGCTTGACGACTGCCACAAAAACGTGCCTTCCAAAGGACAGAGGAGTTCGAGGAATTTTGCAGAGCATCTAAGTGCCGACCATACCCGGAGTTGCTTACCTTGCGAAAGCGCTATCAATGCTAACTACTACTATAAACAGTACCTGTCTGTCTGTGTATCCCTTGTAGAAAGCAGTCTCCATCAGTAATGAAGGGGGCATGGCGCTGGTCACTTTCGCTGCGTAATTAGAAATTGTATGGCTTTTGATGGCAGCTTTGTTCAAAATAATGAACACGTAAGCTAACCTAGGTATGTTATTTACAAATAAGTAGGTAGGTATGAATTTTTCGCCTTTTATGTAAGCCAATGTTATTTATACTGCAGGTTTGTATGGATTTTAAACTTGTTTTGGTATACCATGACAACCTCGATGGTGTAATGGTCAACACGCTAGTTCGCCAATCCAGAGGTTCTGGATTCGATACCCAGCCAGGGCAAGTTCGAAAATGGCCTTTTTCAAATTGTCCTAGATCTTGGATGTTTATCTATATATGTATTTATTATAAAATATAGTACCGTTGAGTTAGTATCCCATAACACAAGTTTAATCTTACTTTGGGGCTAGCTCATTCAATGTGATTTGTCCTAATATTTATCTACCATTACTGGGCAAAGGCCTCTCCATTTTCTTTTCTGTCACAAGATATAATTTGAAAAAACTAAAACCTGACTATGGGAAGGTTCATGCTGAAATGTACGTTTATGTAGTTAATGCAAACACAGCAGCGAGAAACAGCTAATAATGTATATATTTTTGTATAGTTTTGTAAATAAAATGTGCTAATTAGGCCCTTACTTTTGATACCCTACACGGTATAATTCGATTTATTTTAATTTTTAATTCATTACTTTATGGCCTATAGAGGGCGCCATTTTGAACTTACTGTGACGTCACATACTTCAGACGTCACTATAATCAGCGGACTTCCAATTTAAGACGCTTCCAACGATACCTCATTTGTCAAGGAATCATGGATATCAAATCTCAATTCAAACTTACAAAAACCCTTTTTATCAGGAGCTCTATTTAACTAAGAGTCACTAAACGGATGTTTTTCTTGCACAAAATTATTCTTTTGATGACACCGCGATTCAAAAATAGAGGGGGTAAAAACGATCCTAGTAATCATTGCGACATTCTTCAACTCTTTAATGGTGGGCACTGAACCGCCTAGAATGTAATTGAAGCATTTAACACATACATTAGAAGGCCATGCTCAGTGAACCACAGCTTTGATCAGATCTTTGTTAGGAAGGTACACTTGGCAAGGTAATTCTAGATATAAGAAAATTTAGTTTAAATGTTATTTTTATCTCATTAGCCCTAGGAAACGTAGACAGTCCATTTTTTTTTTTAAAACAGGCAATATAACGTCTATTATGTGACGTTCATAGCATTACTATTTTTTTAAATAAATAAAATGATTGCTCCATAGGAAAAATACTTTGTTACAAGCTTTTATTTAGCTAGCCCTGTATGTTGTTTAGAATTTGAGCCACTTCCCGGTTGTCGATTGAGATGAAATTTTGTATGCTAATGTAGGTAAATCAAATGATAATGCAATATTATAATGACAAGAAGCTGATCTGATGATGGAGCCGAAAGGTGGCTTTAGGAACCCTGAAATAAAACGACGCAACCCCATCGAGTTTGGGCTTATCACATTTGTTTTATTTTTTAAACGTTAGTTTTTACAAACGAATGAAATCAAGCACCATTTACTGACAGCACTCATTTCAAAAGTCGATCCCCAAATCGATTTTGCCTGTTCTTTTTGTACTTCTGTCTCAATATGTATAATAATTAAGTTATTAAAATAATAATGTTACTTAACAATTAACCTGTGTATAAATGAACGGAAAAGATCGTGCCATTACCATTGCTCACATCAATTTCCCATAGTTAGTGTTATCTTTCTGTCGTGGGACTTTACCTCTTTTTCAAACTGTACAAATTCCGTTTAGAACATGATTTTAGAGGTATGTAGATTTCCGGATTTGCAAAAAATGATACTTATGAGTCCCCTTAAGAGGAAACCTCAAGGGCTAGAGAAATGAAAAATAGGTATTTGTAAAATCTATTGCTGTCGCGCTGTGCCCGAACTACAACCGAGCAAGTGCGATAGAGACATACTGCAGCTTGGACTGAAAATACCTATTAAAAGAACAGAAAATCAACGATTCGTAGTCCCCTGATTTATTTTCCAAAACTTAACCAATATAAGTATGTTTTTTCATTACGAAATGTTTTAATTTTTTTATATAATCTACTCAAATTTGTTTTCTGGATGTTTGAACACAGCGGAAAATATGGCCATTTTTTTAGGATTTTGAACGTTCATATCTCTTTTAATAAATAATTTATGAAAAAAAAGAAAACATAGGGACATGCTAATAGTGGCTATATATATTCAAGGAAAAAAATATAACTCTACCGGCATTATCCAGGGAGGAAACAGGGGACTACGTTTGTATGGAAAAACGGCCCTTCTGTTTCGTCTTAACCTAGATTTTTCCATACAAAATATATAGCTTCTACTTTGAAATGACATGTCAGAATTCGACAGTATTTTGTAATTTCAGAGATTAATCTAGGGATAACTTAGTTCGACGATGAAAATATGGACTTCAAATAAAAAAAAGCGGCCAAGTGCGAGTCGGACTCGCCCATGAAGGGTTCCGTAGCAGCAAGTAGCATAATATAAAAGTTCTAAAGGTAAATTGCGGTTTACGATTTATGACGTATTAAAAAATAACTATCTATGATACCGAGACCGCTTTAGTTTTAATTGAAAGTACATACTTTGAGGTATATACCACATTTTTTTCAGAATTATTTTAGTAATATTTTAAAAGTTACGGTGGGGGACACCTCAAATTTTAACTTTGTATTATGTTTATAAGTACAAGTTTATAATGAGAACGTTAAGCTTTGCTACGCACATTTGCCAAAAGTGGCCGTTTTTCGCAAATGTGCGTAGTAAAGCTTAACGTTCTCACTTTAAACTGTAAACAGTAGTTCATAAAATACTTTGAAGGGTTATCTAGGACTTGGTAGTAGCAGAATTTTAAATAATGTCTCCGTTTTCTTTGAAATGATTTATTTTAAATGGGGGCAGCACTGGACCCCGGAAAATTCAGGAACGGCCTTAATGGTGGAAAAGGAAAAAGTGAATTTGTTGATATTCTCATCGCTATGATTATGACATGATTCAGATTCTCACCCATTCCCTCGATCAGCTTTAACGATAACAGATCTATAAATCCGATTTTGAGTAAACATGGATGTCTTGCAGTTAACTGTACTTAAGTAAGTACAGT
Source organism: Acrobasis repandana (assembly GCA_963576875.1). Lineage (NCBI taxonomy): Eukaryota > Metazoa > Arthropoda > Insecta > Lepidoptera > Pyralidae > Acrobasis > Acrobasis repandana. The sequence goes on from OY756238.1 coordinate 12,754,747, forward strand.
CAGCACAAAGATTAAAGTAACACCGCGTCCACGTCGTGACGCAACATTTGGAAATCCATTGTTCCGCTAGAACATCTTGGTAAAAGCGACGCTAATGCTGTGGTCTGGTCATCTGCAAATATTTTATTATGTTTGTTAAATATCTACTCGTAACTTTAGTTCCCACTTTCTCAAGCTATCAAGATGATTGATATATCCATGATAATAATAAACAAATGCGGTTTCTGGCAGAGTAGAATAGGACCACTCCAAGTCTTCCCGTGGATGTCGTAGAATGCGACTTAGAAAACACAAGCTAAACAAAGCTTATTAACATCAATGAGTCCTCTCCAACCCGTCTGGCCAGCGTGGAGAGTGTAGGTCAAATCCTCTGACTTTTGGCTTACATATGGCTCTGGTGGTACAGAGAGGGCAGCGCTCTTTCAGTGGACTGGAGACTAAAAAAGACCTGATGATGATGATGCATCAAACAAGGCATTCTCTTCCCGCGACAGCCCAAGACTATGTCACGAATGTCACGAATAGTGTTACCACTGATTGTTCTTTGCAGTAAATTTAAGAGGGCGCCTGATGTCAATAATCTAAATTTTGCTCCCGCTTCCACGCACTCAAATTTACTCTAGCCGAAACGAGACAGCGAGCCATGCGGGACGTCGGGAATTGCGTTGGGTCAATGAGGCTGGTTCTGTTTTGAGGTTTTTTTCGTTTTACAAAGAATATTTAAGAGTCAAGCTGGGACCACGTTCGGTGAAACCCGAATGAAACGTCAGCAAAATAAATAAATAAAAGGTACGTTTCGCGTTAATTCCCGTATGTATTAATTTAAGAATATTTAAGAGTTATATAAAAAATAAGACATATGATGACTGCCTTATATTTAATACAATTATAATTCAAAGTTACAGGTGCTAATTTATTGTATTTATTAAATACTTTCTGTTTTAGTATAATTCTGAGGTGATTTGGAGGCAACTTCGCAATGTTTTTCTATCGAGAAAATTTTAAGCAATCGTGTTTTCGTAACTTATTATGTTTAGAGTTAGTCCTGAACTTTGCTGTTTTTTTATTTCAAAGTGAGTATTTCGTTAATATTGATAATATTTAAGATCGCTCTAAGAACTTTAGGGTAGTAGGACGGGCTCTTAAGGACTTTCTCAATTACTTGTAGTTAACGAATAGGTATAAAATACTAACTTAACTACTTTATTTCGAATATCGTGTAATTCCATCCATTAAATAGATAAATATATTGAATTATTCGTTCATAATTGGTTCGTTAAGTTAAAAAATGAACTTTGCTCAAGTAATTCAATTGCACACAGACATAGAAGACAAGAGTACTACATACAGAACGGAATCTCATAAGGTACGCGCAATATGTGCCTCCGTGCACACGTCAATGGATTTGTGTTCGCCTGCTCTCGCCCCTCGACAAGGCGAGAACGGTGGAGAGGAGCGGGGACGGGGAACGGGGACACATATTGTGCGCGGCCTTAGGAGATTCCGTTCTGTATGTAATATTCTTACTGTCTTCTGTGACACAGTGTCAACACTCCCAACTGATGACGTATTCTTGGGTCAATCACGTGACCCACGGGACGAGAATACTCTGTTTTATTACCATGTCTTAAACTATAATTTCAAAATTTTACCATAACCAAGGAAGAGGAAAGTGACGGAAATATACAATTTCACAGTTGGCAGCACTTGCCTCACGTCCTGCAACCTTGTCTATGGACTTGCAAATTGATATTGTATATGTGCAATATGTTATTTGCTATCGAAAGCTGTGAAATACCTTTATCTTGCAACATTTCTTTGTCGGATAATTTTATCTTATGTAAATATACTAGACATAGGTAACTCCGGATTCGAATATTTAAATGAGCCGATTCATCAACAGGAGCCGATACCCGTACTGAATACCGGTAATCGTTATCGGCTCCCGCGAGTTATTGAGTCCGCACCGATCTTGGTCCCGCCTGGAACCGGTGGCGCCTGGCGGTGTCGCGAGCCGCGTTTCGGCTCCACCGCGTCTCGGGAGGAATCGGTAGTCGAGTCAATATTATTCTGTATTGAAACCGGTACCAAAAAATACATCTGTATTCTGTAGATTTAATAGCGAAACTTAGCGGACCTCAGAGCTGGAGCCGATAAGGGAGTAGGAATCATTAAGATGAGTCGGTACCGGATGCGGAGTAAGATTCAATGAGCCGAAACACTCCTCGGAATCGAGATTACCCATTTTACTTACTATTATATTATATACTATATTTTATATTAAAATATACGTGTTTATTTTTTTTCGTGTGTGTAAGTGGCAAACATCATCAATCAATCATCATCAGGTCTTTTTAAGTCTCCACTGCAGGAGCACGACCCTCTCTGTACCACCAGAGCCATACTTGGCCAAATATGGCTCTGGTGGTACAGAGAGGGTTTGGCCTACACTCTCCACGCTGGCCAGACGGGTTGGAGAGGTCTCATTGATGTTTATAAGCTTTGTTCAGCTTGTGTTTCCTAAGTCGCCTTCTACGACATCCACAGGAAGACTTGGAGTGGTCCTATTCTACTCTGCCGGGAACCACACGGTACTAAGTGGCAAACGCGTTTTGTCAAAATCAAGCTTTAGTAGTGATCGCACTTCAAGCATCTTTGTGTATGCGTGTGTTTGTGTATACACCTATATAATTAGACTTGTTAGTGACACATAATCATGAGCTAAGTGAAAAATGTCTAAACCAGTGGCTCTGTGAGCTGTAAACCTCGCAACTCACCCCCAACCCCTTAAAGTTTATCGGATAAAAAAGTTGCATCTTAATTGAACGAGCGAGCGTAGCGAGCGAGGGCTATAATTCAAGTTGGGGCGAAAACACATTGTTTGTATGTATGTTTGTTCCGCGATAACTGCCGAACCGATGGTCTGATTTTGATGAAATTTGGTAAGGATGTAGGAAATATCAATAGAATTTTCAAGTTCGTTGGGCATCAAAATCTACTTAGTAGTTTCTGAAATATTAATGAAAAAACGCGAGGTCTAAGTTCACGGCGAACTACTAGTAAGGATAAAAAAATATTATGACACACCTATTTGAAAATTTTTCCAAATGGCTAAAATATGATTTTCAAAAAAAAAATTCCAAAAACTGAATCGGATAAAAGTCTAAGTATATTATTATATAAAACCTGCTTATAAAATTTCACGAGAATCGGTTGATAAATGCGACCTGTAGGCGAGAACAAACTGACAGACAAACTGACGAACAAACGCATTTTTGGCTAATCTCGAAACTGAGACGCTTGGTCAACAAGTTTAATTTTTTTTTTTTAGCCCATTTCTTTTATACACTCGCCTGACTAATAATCTTAATTGCCTTTAATACTAAATTCTACAAAAGAAAGATCATAAATTATTACGCCTTCTAGCTTGTTTTGCCTTTGCTAGACTGGTTTTAAAACTAAAACATTCACAATCAGAACTCGTAAATCTCTCGATCTATCGTTTATCGTTTACATAATCGAGTTGCGTAATCGAGTTGCTGGCCCGTGACCGCTTCCGATCGGAAACCGAATGCATCGATTGTTGTGTGACCTCACTGCTGTAATTACTCTAATGATTTCGCTTGTTATCGTATTCGAATTTAGAATTGGATAACTGTGAACTGGCTTAAAAGAGAAAAATTGTTTTTCTTTTTTTTAAGAATATTTTACGGATAATACGAGTCCTACATTTCTTTCGTTTTTTGATTCTTTATTCCTAACTAGCAGTCCACCCCGGCTTCGCCCGTAATACACACATAGCCTGTGTGTATTACGGGCGAAGCCGGGGTGGACTGCTAGTTTGTCACTCGGGGACAGTGTAGCTTTCCAACGATGAAAGAATTTTTGAATCGGTCTAGTAGTTTCAGAGCCTATTCCATGCAAACAAACAAACAAACAATTTAATCTTTCCTCTTTATAATATTAGTATAGACTAGTTTCATTCAGAGGGTGATGGTGTAGGTCCTTTGATTGCTTCTGGCGACAAATTTATACGAGTCTACTGGTTTTCATAGCCGATTGAGTGGCGGACGACGCCTAGAGACGTCAACACAGTCCACTAAACAAATATCACTGCAGCCGTACTATGACTGTCCATATTAAATAATACATATATTTTTCATTTATATAACACATTATAAAGTCCACCAATTTTTTTTAAATTATTTAAAGCAAACCCAAATGATCCCTTTGATTTAAAGAACCGCATCAAAATCGGTTTATTCGGTTAGGAGCTACGAAGCCCCAGACAGACACACAGACACGTCAAACTTACCTAACACCCCTCTTTTTCGTCGCCAGTTAAAAAACGGGAACTAGAATAATGATAAGATAAGTAAAAGAAGCAGCTAATTCATACTATAAATAGATAACTTCGACTCGGACTAATATTATTAAATAATTATTTTTTATAAAAGGGGAGGCTTTTGCCCAACTATGGGACATAAATAGCAATTAAAAAAAAAAAAAACAAAGAATACAACAGACTTCAATTTTTTAGGAGTTTCTCCCATATCTCCAATTGGGAAGATATCGCGTAACAAACATACATAAAAAAAAAAAAAAAAAACATACAGTTGAATTGATAACCTCCTCCTTTTTTGAAGTCGGTTAAAAATATACTTGAGTAAAAAAAACTTTCTAGCCATTAATTAGATTTAAGAAAATTGAGTTTAACTGTAGAAAATGCATGACATAATATGGTATGAACCTGTGCATGAAACTATTACAGGTAGAGTAATCTCTATATCGTCTTATCTCTAATCTATAAATCGTTTAACTTTAGTATTAGATACAAAAAAAATTGCATACTGTTTTAAATGGTTATGTTATATAGGTTAGGTCCTCTAATGTATAAACAATAACTATGTACCTGACCCTACTATTGCAAATAAATGATTTGATTAAAAAAAAACAAAAGAATGTTTTCTTCATAACAAGTTACTTGTCTGTGACAATTTCATAATAACGCAATCAAACCGTTTCACAGTCTAAATTAAGACAATAACTCTTACGTTAACAATATAACGTAATTGTAACGTTACAATAACGTTATGATCATTTTCTTTTGTTATTTTGATTGCCGACTGTCGTGTAGCGAAACGACTTAATTTGGCTATGGTTCTGTAAAGATTCAAGGCTATTTTAGGCTGACTTTTTCAGATATACTTCGTAAGCAAAGCTGGGCCTTAATTCCAAAAGCGGCACGATAGATGTACGTAGCTACGTGTCTGAGTTACAGTGTCAAACAAAATTGAGTGTTACAAAATGATGATTAAAAAAAAAATTCGGCCTCCCAAGTTTACCGATCAGCTGATCAGAGTTTGTATGGAAAGCAGAATTTTTTTTTCCTATTTCAATATACAGGGTCTAACAAAATATACTGAAAAAATTTTAAGGCTGAATTCAGTCCATGATACTGAACAACTTTCTCCAAGAAACATATATCGAAATATGAAAAATATTTTTTAGCCTCCCATACAAGTTGACCGATCAGCTGATCCGAGTTTGTATGGAAAGTCAAAAATTAAATTTCATATTTCAATATATGTTCCTAGGGGAAAGTTGTTCAGTATCATGGACTGAATCCACCTTTAAAATAGTTTCAGTATATTTTGTTAGACGTTATATATGTTCCTTAGAGAAAGTTGTTCAGTATCATTGACTGAATTCACCCTTAAAATAGTTTTAGTATATTTAATTAAACCCTGTATATTCAACAATACAATACTCCACTGACAAGAACATATTTCTTAAGGCCGTACCTAAATTTTCCGGGGTCCAGTGCTGCCCCCATTTAAAATAAATCATTTCAAAGAAAACGGAGACATTATTTAAAATTTTGCTACTATCAAAGCCTAGATAACCCTTCAAAGTATTTTATGAACTACTGTTTACAGTTTAAAGTGAGAACGTTAAGCTTTACTACGCACATTTGCGAAAAACGGCCACTTTTGGCTAATGTGCGGAGTAAAGCCTAACGTTCTTATTATAAACTGTAAACAGTAGTTCATAAAATACTTTAAAGGGTTATCTAGACTTTGGTAGTAGCAAAATTTTAAATAATGTCTCCGTTTTCTTTGAAATAATTTATTTCAAATGGGGGCAGCACAATGTGGCAGAAAGGTTCTCGAATGGCGATCACGTACCGGCAAGCGCAGCGTAGGACACTCACCGTCTAGGTGGTCAGACGACCTGAGCAAGGTTGCAGGAAAACGCTGGATGCAAGCCGCTTCCGATCGGTCGTTTTGGAAATCCTTGGGGGAGGCCTATGTCCAGCAGTGGACTTCCTGTGGCTGATATGATGAGGGCAGCACTGGATCCCGGAATATTCAGGTACAGCCTTAAATAAATTGGTAATGATGAATTTTACACAACGTATATTTTAGTTAAAAAGCAAGTATTAGGCTCTACCTTATTTGTTTAAGTTTCCGTACTCAAAAGGTACCTATTACTGAGACTCCTCTGTCTGTCCATCCTTCTGTCACAGGGCTCTATCTCTTGAACCGTAATAGCTAGATACTTGAAATTTTCACCGATTCTGTATTACTGTAGCCCCTATAACAACAAATACTGAAAATAAGATAAAGATAAAATTAAAGGAGATCGTCATACAAGAAAGGTCTTATTTTCAGCGTTTGAAAACATTGTACGCACGTACGAAACAATATACGAGTCTGACTCGCACTTGACCGGATTTTTTTAATAATTAAAGTACATTCCTTTCAAATAAAGGATTTGTTAATAATCTTTTGATGATTGTTAAAATGACAGTGCTCTTTTTCTTTCATAGAATACTGTACTTGCTAAGAAACAATAGTAATTCATAAATTTTCGCACGTTACATTTAAAACTAATTGAATAAACGCCAATTTTAACCTCCCGTCGTTTTTGCAACCACTTTTTTTTTTTTTTTACCGTCTAGTTCCCATAGTTGTAAACGCCAAGTTTAATCTTCCGTCGTTTTTTGCAACCGTTTTTATTTATCAATTTAATCATTAATAAGGGGGTGTTGCACAACGGGCTAGGTCATGAACACTTCCCCAAAAATCAGAAAAAATATTAAAAACCGATTAGGACCGTCATATATGTATTTTTTTTTGTGATCTTAATAGTGTACAAAAATACATTTGAAATCACTTAGTATTGTATAATGGTGATACTGACATGGCGAACAATTACCCGCCCAAACCAAGTTGACATCTAGTAATATCACACTATCTCACCTGTCAATGTCAACTTGATTTGGGTGGATAATAGTATAAACCTAGTAACAAATATAGTCCTTTTTTTATAATAAGACGAAATGGGACCAATTTGCACGTATAGGTTATACGTTCTAAATCGGTTAAAATAAATAAACGGACAAGTTATTGAGAAACGAGAGAGTGCCAAAGTTCTCTGTCTAAAATGATTATAGGGTTTTTTGGCATTTGAGATGCAGTACTAAAGTACTCAAATTAAATAATTAAATAAGAAATGGTGAAAAAATACCACGTGAGCAGGACTTGAAGCTGTCATTATTTTAAGAAATGCTGGCTTGACGTCGGCAAGAAAAAGCAAATAACTCTCCTTTTACCTTTGCCGTAGTCGGGTAAATAAACGGGCAAGTGGGAGTCAGACTCGTACATTAAGGGTACCACCGTACAATGTTTTAAAACGCTGAAGAAACACGTGTCTTGTATGACGACCCCCTTTAATTATTAACTTTATCTTATTTTTAGTATTTGTTGTTATAGTGGTCATAGTAATACATAATCGGTGAAAATTTCAGGTGTCTAGCTATTACGGTTCAAGAGATAGAGCCCTGTGACAGATCGAGTTAAAAACGCTAAAAAAAACACGTTTTTTGTATGTCGACCCCCTTTAATTTTCCACTTTTTTATTTTAGTATTTGTTGTTATAGCGGCCACAGTAATACATAATCGGTGAAAATTTCAGGTGTCTAGCTATAACGGTTTAAAAGATAGTGCCCTGACAGACGGACAGACAGCGGAGTCTCAGTAATAGGGTCCCGTTTGCACCCTTTGGGTACGGAAGCCTAAAAATAAGTTCACCAGAGGTTCCCTGGAACCCACATGGAACCCTATAAACGCTTACATAATAGCCATGACAATTTTCTCGACAAATTGCACTATAACTGGACGCGATCCAAGATGGCCGCCGTTCCTGCGTAGGTACCGTTTCGTTATGCAATGGTACGTGAAGCCCGGTGGTAGTAACCGATTGTATGTTTATTTATTTATATTTACTTATATGCTGAACCAATAGTTACTTTATTAACTAACTTCATTTAAATCACTAACCATTCAGTTTAAACATTAAACCTGGATTAACGAGTAAGTAAAAATATACATATTTTCATGAAGTTTACATTTTACTTGTAAACAACGAAAACAATTAATTATTAAATAAACCGGCCAAGTGCGAGTAAAAACTCGCGTGGAGAGGGTTCCGTACAATTGATTGAATTCTTATAGGTTTTCCTGTAATCTACAAACAGTGAAATATATTTTGTATTTTCTTCAAAATTTTAGGCTCAGTAGTTTCGGAGATTAGGTGGGGGAATGGTCAATTTTCGTCTTCTTTCATGAATAAAATCCTCATAACGAGCCCTGTCATTTAATATATGACACCGAAAATGAGCCTTATTTTAAAAAAATATTTATTTAATTCACACATAATGTGTTTGGGTCATAGGGTTACACCATCCTACCAAATTTCACCTGATTCGGTCCAGTAGATTCGGAGCAAATTGGCTGTGACAGACGGACGGACAGACATACGCACAAGTGATCCTATAAGGGTTCCGATTTTTCATTTTTGTACGGAACCCTAACACAGAGATGCCATGGCCAACTTCTGGCGACATCATGGGATCAGATCATTGGCACCATAATATTGCATTGTCCCAACTTAACTATTGAAACTATTTCAACTGAAACTATTTAAAGGGTGGATCAGTCCATGATACTGAACAACTTTTTCCAAGTAACATATCGAAATGATGTGTGTTTAGCTGATCGAAGTTGTTCAGTGTCATGAACTGAATTCACTACTGGTAGTTGGATAAAAACCAGGGAAGTCTTTTCCTATAAAACTCGTGGCCTAAACAAAAACACTTCCTAACTACTTACTGCACTAATTTGCAAGTCCACTACAGTCTCGCGCCATTGCGCACTTGCAACTTGCAACAGTTAAGTACTTACCTTCTTCCTTGTATACTTACTAGTATCTTAGAAGTCATGCCTGGTTGACGATGATCTATGGTTTTTGTGGTATTTTTAATTTGCCTTCAGGTATTACAGCCTAGGCTCTGTCTGCTCCGTAAAAGAGAAAGACGTCATAATGTATTTTTAGCTGACTTTAATAAAAGAGTTTTTGACTACCTCCGTGGTCCAGTGGTCAAGGCGTTAACCTTGTGATCCGGAGGTTGTGGGTCCAAATCCCACTGGGAAGCATGCTTTGTGAAAAGTTGTTTCCAGTCTGGTTAGGATATTACAGGCTTGAATCACCTGATTATCCGAAAAGAAAGATGATTCCGTGCTTCGGAAGGCACGTAAAGCTGTTGCTCCCGAACGCCATCTAGCGTTTGTACCTATCCTCAGGATTGGTTCTGATCTACCCTTTGGGTTGCGAAGGTCAGACGGCAGTCGCTCTGTGTAAAACCAGTAACCTCGTCAAATCACCTTGTTAGGTAGCGGACCCGGGCTCTGAAGCGGAACCGCTGACGATACCACCGGGAATATAATACAGGATGATGATTTAATAAAAGTCCGGGAGAGTACCCCGGTTTTCTGCTTTTTCTTCTCCAAATATAATATGCATGTCAATGGGTCAACCAAGGATGCAAAAGATTTGCTTTAATGATCTTCTCATTACCTTCTATACAAAAACTACATATAATCAGGCCTGTGTCACTCCCCGTCTTAGGTATCGAAAATGAACCTACATTATTACTATGCGCGCAGGCGGCCCCTACGGGTGGTAAATTCAGTTATACGAATCGTTTGTCCAGAGTAATAAGAATGATATTAGCTTGCAATGGATGTCTAGGTATCTATACGAAAAGGTGCGGAGTTCTGACGTGAGCTAAATTAAACCATATCGCTAGCCACATTGAGTAGATATTTCTTTGAATTTCTTTGTTGAGTGAGACTTCTGTACGTTAGTATTATTTATTCTGTGGTATAATTAAGTTAAGTTTACTTAGTAACTATACAAAAATAATCAGTAATTACGTTATAAGTGACACAGATGACCTTATTTCTTCACCTGTTCCACTAATAATATATCATTACGATCTTAAAGGGCATTAGGAGTATTAATTTTATTTTTAAACATCCCTTACCGTTGTTTAATAAAAACTAAAGTTTTTACAGCTTAGAAGCTGTACAAGTATTAGGTACGTAAGCACCAAAGGGGGGTGAAGGAGTCTTTGATTTGCTTATTTTTTATAACATAGGTGGCGTCTGGGCATGGACTTCTATTGCGTAAACAATCTTTTTAGGTGTTTTTTATATTTCTTGGCAAATTTTAATGTTATTTTGATTTGAAATTAACTGATAGTAAAATAGTAGCTACGAACAATATACTTGCTTATGAAAACAATAAAAAACTTAAGTAGATTTTATAAACAATATAGGTATCGACGCTTACGTAAGCATAGGAGGAGGATATGAGATTCTGTCAATGTATGTATAATTTATCAAATAGCATTGAGTTTTTTGAAGTCATAACAATAAATATATAAAACAAAATGAAATCGCATATAAGACGATACAGCATTTTGTCTGGCCTTGTCCTTTAAACTGACGTCTAGGCGTCTGAATAACCTGATTCTATTTAAATGCCTAGATTTGAAAGTTAATAGAATTACTGTGATCATTAATTTATTATTGAATTTTAATTTTGAATTGATACACTGATTCACCACTGATGGTCTGTGACATCCTTGGGTGACCATTGACATGCATGTTATATTTGGAGAAGAAAAAGCGGGAAAGCGCACCCCGGGCTCCGAAGCAGCTGAGGATGCAACCGGGAATGCGCTTAGACAAAGAAGAAGAACTGATTCACCACTCAAAATATTTGTACATTATTTGAAAGCATCTTGTAGTTTATATATACAACGTGTAAATGACATGTGCGTAATAAATCGAACCACGGGCTATGCTATATCACTATAGCTTATTAAAATTAAAATAACAGTCAAAAAACCAAAGAAAAAAAACTGCATTTCCATACAAAAGTGTGCTGTGCAGCCGCCCGAGCAATTCGTAAGGAAATGTCGATTTTTTTACAGTTAATCTAACATGATTGTACAGAGGAAAGATAAGATACCTGTGCCACCTCACGTAGTGGGCGACGCGCGCGGTGGCGCTGTGGATACACGGAGTCCAGTGCTGCCCCCATTTGAAATAAATTATTTGTAAGGAAACGGAGATATCATTTAAAATTTTAAGCTGCGAAAAACAGCCACTGTTGACAAAAACGCAAACTAAAGCTTAACGTTTTCATTTTAAACTGTAAACAGTGGTTCATAGAATAGTTTGAAGGGTTATCTAGGTTTTAGTAGCTTAAAATTTTAAATGATATCTCCGTTTCCTTACAAATAATTTATTTCAAATGGGGGCAGCACTGGACTCTGTGTATCGTCTTAACAGTCTGTACTATAGTGATCTAGTATGCCCGTGGTTCAATTTATTACGCATATGTCAATATTACGTTGTATAATCCATTCTTCTTCTTCTTGTTTGTATTTAAAAGCCGAGCTTTTGTCGGTGGAGTGTTTTCCATGGCTCTCTTTCTCCGCTAAGTTCTCAACCTCCTTAAATGTTTTCACATTTCATTTTTCTTTTATTATATATATATATATATATATATATATATATATATATATATATAATATATATATATATATATATATTAACTATATTAACTTTAAACTATCTAGGACTTGGTAGTAGCAAAATTTTAAATGATGTCTCCGTTTTCTTTGAAATGATTTATTTGAAATGGGGGCAGCACTGGACCTCGTAAAAATCAGGTACGGCCTTAAAACCATTGAAGGAAAGATAGAAGGAAAAAGGGGAGTAGGGAAACCCAGAAGTCCAACTCCTTTACTTTTCAAGCCATACGGCTTTTTATTTTATTACCCGAGGACATCAGACAAAGCTCTAGTAGACATATCTATACTAATATTATAAAGCGGAAGAGTTTGTTTGTTTGTTTAAACGCGCTAATCTCAGGAACTAATGGTCCGATTTGAAAAATTCTTTTTTTGTTGGGTAGTCCGTTTATAGAGGAAGGCTTTAGGCTATATATAACATTACGTTCCGACAACCACGCGAACGAAGTCGCGGGCACAGCTAGTTTACAATAAAAAGTGCACGATTTACTTTTTGAATCATTAAACAACTAGAATTCATCGGTTCTTACTACTTTTCAAATATGTATAAAAATGTATACTTATATTTATGTATGTATATAATATGTGGTATATATGAATATATTATAGTATTTATTTTATACGATATTTATGTTTAATTAATTAAAAGTACACAGTATATATATATATACTCGTATATATTTATATATTTATATATATATATATATATATATCGTATATAATAAATACTATAATATATTCATATATACCACATATTATATACATACATAAATATAAGTTTACATATTTATATATATTTGAAAAGTAGTAAGAACCGATGAATTCTAGTTGTTATATATATATATATATATACGAGTATATATCTGGATATTGTATGTATCTATTTAAGACGCCAACTATTTTTTTCTGCTTTTCTTCTCCTAGAGGTTGACAGGAAGAGAATGCTTTAGCATTAAGGCCGTACCTAAATTTTCCGGGGTCCAGTGCTGCCCCCATTTAAAATAAATCATTTCAAAGAAAACGGAGACATCATTTAAAATTTTGCAACTATCAAGTCCTAGATAACCCTTCAAAGTATTTTATGAACTACTGTTTACAGTTTAAAGTGAGAACGTTAAGCTTTACTACGCACATTTGCCAAAAGTGGCCGTTTTTCGCAAATGTGCGTAGTAAAGCTTAACGTTCTCACTTTAAACTGTAAACAGTAGTTAATGAAATACTTTGAAGGGTTATCTAGGATTTGGTAGTAAAAAAATTTTTAATGGTGTCGCCGTTTTCTTTGGAATGATTTATTTTAAATGAGGGCAGCACTGGACCCCGGAAAATTCAGGTATATCCTTAAGTCTTAAGTCAATAAAAATTTTAAATAAAAATAAATAAAATATTAAAACAATATTACAGGCGAAGTTAAATAAATCGTAACGGACGATGATTTCCAACAACAACACAATGAAAAAGATAATTCAAGTCCATTTAGAAAATTCAGAAGATTGTTCAACTCAAGGCCCGACCAATCAGATTCAATGATGGATGTGCGTGATGAAATATTCTTCGCGTGTTGAAATAAAATTGAGGGATGCACTGCGAATCATCAATTCACAGGCCAGTGAGCAAGACCAAGCCGGGTTTCATGCAATAATCATTTTATGTTTATTTTTCGTGTAAGTGGCCAACACTGGTGTCGAATTGTCAAGTCTGCAGGCCAGTGTGCGCAGGGCCGTTCTGAGTTGCCGTTTCTTGCCCTTGTTGTTTGTTTTTAGGGTTCCGTACAAAAAATGAGAAACGGAACCCTTATTATTATAGTTTTTATTTATAAAAAAAGACGAAAATTGGCTATCCCCCCCCCCCTCAAAAACTACTGAGCCTTAAATTTTGAAAAAAATACAAAATACAGATTACAGGAAAACCTATAAGAATTCAATCAATTGTACGGAACCCTCTCCACGCAAGTTTAACTCGCACTTGGCCGGTTTTTTTGGGTCAAATCTCGCAAGATTTGAGAATTTGTTCCTTGTGAATGTAAAAGTACCACACGAGAAATACGACTTAGAAATAAGTACTTCTGATTTGTGAAACAAACGTTTAATTCAAATGCCTACTAAAAGCAAATCGATGGTATTTTCTCCATTTCACTTAGAAATTTTAATAGTAGTAGAGCCTCTACTACTGGCGCCGATCTCATGCATTATTCATTTGAGCGAATTTTAGTCGAGAACTCGAGAATGACAAGTGACAAGCTGTCACGTAATTAGCCGTTGATATTCCTAGTTTGTATTATTGTGTAAGTACTTTCGATTTTCATTGGTAATGCGTTTAACATAATGAAATAATTTATACTTATATTAAATTATATAACCTTCAATGCTAGGGAGAAAGGAAAATAAACCGGCCAAGTGCGAGTTAAACTCGCGTGGAAAAAGTTCCGTACAATTGACTGAATTTTTATAGGCTTTCCTGTAATCTACAAACAGTGAAATATATTTTGTATTTTTTTCCAAATTTTAGGCTCAGTAGTTTCGGAGATCAGGGGGGAAATAGTCAATTTTCGTCTTCTTTCATGAATAAAATCAAAACTATTTATTTTATTATATTATATATTATAATTATAACAAAAATATATTTGAGATCCTCATAACGAGCCCTTTCATTTGATATATGACACAGTAAGGTTTGCAAAACATGTTTTTTTAATTTCCTAATTTATCCCCGTATAAAATGACCCCTTATTTAAAAAAAGATTTATTTACTTTGCACATATGTGTTTGGGTATATTACACCATCCTACTAAATTTTAAAGTACATTCGGAAACACATAAAACTAAAGTAGATTCGGAGCAAATTGGCTGTGACAGACGGACGGACCGACAGGGATCCTATAAGGGTTCCGTTTTTCCTTTTTTTGTACGGAACCCTAAAAACGTAAAATGTACCAGCTGCTTCGCTTCCAGCACAGATGGTAAAAGCCGATCGGCGGAATGGGCGAGAATTGAGTCACAATAATTATAGGCGATGAGGATAGGATAACTATTGCGCTAAATGCGGCCTTTTAATCTAAATGCCCTGGGCTCTGTCTGCCACGTTTGGTATAAAGACGTGATAATAATAGTGACGTGAAGAAACAAAAACATTTAATATATAAATATTTGTGCCGTGGTTCCCAGCAGAGTAGAATGGGACCACTCCAAGTCTTCCCGTGGGTATCGTAGAAGGCGACCTAACAAACACAAGCTAAACGAAGCTTATTATATAACCATCAATGAGATCTCTCCAACCCGTCTGGCCAGCGTGGAGAGTGTAGGCCAAATCCTCTGACTGCTCTGGCTAATATATGGCTTTGGTGCTACAGAGAGGGTCGTGCTCCTGCAGTGGGGACTAACAGAGACCTGTGATGATGATGATGATGATGATATATGCAATACCTACACTTAAAAAACATAACCCTCGTTGTGGCGCAGTCGGGTAATAAAATAGGAACCCAGTGGTAGTACCCCAGAGGTACCGGGAAGTGAGTCCCGTTACCTTGCCCTGCAGTTCGATACCCGGCCACGGCTAGTCTGTGAGTTATAATTATTGTTCGTCGCGCTACACTTGCTTGTAATGCTAATTCTATTGCTTTTTTAACCGACTACAAAAAGAGGAGTGTGTATTGATTTTAAGCAAACATTGGTTCAGCCGGTTGAAAAAAGAACACATTGCATTCATCCCCTCGCAACCTGCCGCCCAGAGCCATGGCTCCAATGGCCCTAGGGTAAATACACCCCTGCCTATACGAAATGGAGTCAACTTTCTCCTTTATAGGTAATTATATCGTATAGGTATATTATATATATAAGTTTGACGTTAATAATGTCTCACTATCTGTCTGTCTGTGGCATCGTAGCGCTCGAACGAATGACCGATTTAAATGCGGTATTTTTTTACGTGAAAGCAAGTTCCCTTGCGTTGGTTCTTAGCTATGTTTGATGTTAAAAAGTCATTGGGGGTTAACGCTTGAAAGTCAGGGCTTTCTCTAGCAAATAATAGATGGCGCTACGGATATCAAGTCGTATCTGTAGTTCCGCTACTCATCACTAGATGGCGTTCTTGACAGTCGGGAATTTTTAACTTTGCCTAGCAAATGAACTTGTCCATTATGTTTTTAATAAATTAATCGTGTCGTATAAGATGACCATTTAAACATCTTTCCACAACACAAACACCTTTCTTTTCAAAATCACCCTCTATACTTATTAGGTAATGAGTAAAACTCTGTATCGGTCATAAATTCCCTACCTGTAGATGTTTACCCATACTTACCGATTTAGGGATTTTCAAGGCAAGAGTGAATAGGCATTTTTTGAATACGCGTGTTACACTTTAGACCTCATCTTAGCTTCCCATCAGGCCATTCAAATCTATAATTTAAAAAAAAAAATTTTGAAGAGCAATCAATTTTTTAAATTCTTGCGTTCACAAACAGGTATCCAAATGAGGTTGTGTTTCTTGGAAGCTTCAGTCAAACATCACGCGTCAGCCCAAAACGCTTATTATAAACGCATCATCCATAATTTGGTCAGTCTGACCGGTTTTCGGCTATCGCTCATCTTCAAACGGCCTTAGTAAAATAAAGTTAAAGAGGTTATGTTATTTTAAGAATTTATCTACCGTTCCTCATGACTGCGTGGGGTTAAAGAAAAAATTATGTACAATACAAAATACCCTTTATTGCATAATGATACAAAGTAATAAATTAAAGAAAACAGATGTCAAAAGGCGGCCTTATCGCAGCTGCAATGTCTTCCAGGCAACCGAGGAATCTGGAGATGTTTAACGAAAACAGGTGAGGTGCGAAGTTATATGCAAGGAGAAAAAATTGTACCTTATTAATAAAGATATACATATAATACATACATACCTATATCAATATGTACACAAAAAAGATAATCTGAACAAGATAAGTGAGGTAATAAAGAAAGTCATGTACTTATATATATACTTAAAACTATTCTATATGTATTGTATTGTATTGTATCCTATACAATAGACCTTGAGTGCCTAATATGGGTACATTATTTTACTAAAGTCATCATCATCATTCGAGCGTATTCCCGGTTGCATCGTCAGCGGTAACCCTTCAGAGCCCGGGGTCCGCTAAATAACCCTAGGTGATTTGACGAGGTTACTGGCTTTTGCCCGGAGCGACTGGTGTCTGACCTCCAAAACCCAAAGGGTAGACCAGAACCAATCCTAGGATAGGTGTAAACGAACGCTAGATGGCGTTCGGGTCCCACAGCTTTACGGAGGCAATCATATATTTTATGTTAAAGTAAAATGAGAAATTGCCTCCGAAGGCCTATTTTCTTAACCCATCCACCATCGTCCGCCCTTATGTAAGTAAATTCATTATTGTACATAAAGTAAGCAATACAAAACATATAGTACAAAGGCGGACTTATCCCTGGGGATCTCTTCCAGTCAATCCTATATCAAATGGTAGCATTTGTATATATTCCATTTAGGCAAATTTTAGTATTTAATCAAACGGCTTTTGGGGTATTTATGATCAAGCGTATATTTTTGGACTATGACAAGTTATTTTGCATATAACAAGCGATAGCTTCCATGTGATTGACATTACCATACTAGATCCTGATTTATATCAATCAGTGATGTCATAAGAGAGCGGTGTGGACTGAAAATGTAGTGACAAACATTGAGAAAAGAATGATGAGATAGTTTGGGCATAGGAAGGATTCAAGGATGGACGAATGGAGATTTAGTAAAAAGGTTTTTGAAGCAAATGTGAGTGGAAAGTGGTGTGTAATATCTTAACTTGTTTAATAATTTAATAATGATATACAACGTGGAAGGGACATACCCGTAATAAATCGAACCACGGGCTATACTAGATCACTAATGTATAATGAAATTAAAATAACAGTCAAAAGAACAAAAAAAAAAATGACATTCCCATACAAAACGCCCGGGCGGCCGCACACTTTTGTATGGAAATGCCAATTTTTTTTGTTATTTGGCTGTTATTTTAATTTCATTACACTATAATGATCTAGTATAGCCCGTGGTTCGATTTATTACGGGTATGTCCCTTCCACGTTGTATGAATAATAATAATGACTACATGTTTTAATTGGTATCAATTGATTTAAGTATGTAATGTTATTTCATGTTTTGATAACCTCCGTGGCGTAATGGTTAATAGACCGCTAATCCAGAGGTTCTGGGTTCGATCCCCAGCCAGGGCAAGTTGGAAAATGGCCTTTTTTAAATTGTCCTGGGTCTTGGGTGTTTATCTATACATATATTTATCATAAAATATAGTATCGTTAAGTAAGTATCCCATAACACAAGTTTCAACTTACTTTGGGGCTAGCTGAATCAGTGAGATTTGTCCCTTAAAAAAAAAAATTATGAATAATAATAATTACCAACTACATGTTTAAATTGAAATCAATTGATTTAAGTATTTAATGTAATGTAAAACAGTTTTATTTATAGTTAAAACTTAGCGATAGTTGGTATTATCACTGACACAAGCACCATGCTTACATTGCGACGAAGAAAAATAAATACTTGAGTACTGAATAAACTATTTTTAATTTTTGAATTTTGTGTATGTATTTAGTGTATATATATGCATCTATCCAAGAATTGCTGCAGTGCAGTTCGTTGCCGCTTCTTCTGCACTTGCGCCTAGGAAGCGGCAAAAACTTAACTGTAAGTTACGTTAGTAATTATATTATCTTTGCTGTAAGTAACGATTTGACGTCAACATTTGTGCAAAACAGAACAAAGTGACTATTATTAAGAGATATTATAAATATCCTATGATAATAAAGATATTAGGAATTTAGAATTGAATTGGTGAGAGCTCGGATTTGGTCCAATAGACTGTTCTACTGGAACAAATCTGAGCTGTCACCAATTCTTGGAGCAGGCAGCCGACCAAGCCGCAGATACTGTTATTAAAAAACTGCGCTCGATGCGCAGCCAGCGCAATATGATGCATATGCAACCGCTACGCAGCCATTTGCAATTTAATGCTTTTGAAATTAGCAGTTTATTTTAGCCATTAATATTTATAAATGGACCCTGTAGTAAACAAAGAAATTTTTTTTTTAACTTACTTTTTGTGTAAAAAGTTCATCATATCTTCACCAAATTATTTATTTATTTTACTCTTTACTGTACACAATTAAACAAATGAGACACACATGTATAGAGATAAATGTTAGCATACAAAAAAAAACAAACTAGTAAAGGCTTTCAAATAAAAAACATATAGTCGAACTGATAACCTCCCCCTTAAGTTTTGTGATCCTCCGTGCTTCGAAAGGCAACCTAAAAGCTGTCCCGGCCGTCAATATCAATGTCAGCTTGAAAAATCTGACATTAGCGTTGACCACTTACACTCACGAAAAACAAAGGCTAAAATTTCAAAATGACATCTCAATCCAACGAAAATTCTTCTTCTTCGTTGGTGGAGTGCTTTCCTGTCTCTCTTTCCTGCGCTAATACTAGTGATGTGCCGTTCCCGTTCCTCAGGTATCCGGGAATTTGGGAACGTTCCCGGGGAATTTCGGATTATTTCCGGGAACGGCACATCACTAGCTAATACACGCTGAAAGGTTTCTACTCGATACAGGAATATCTGAACATATGATTATGATAGAAATAGAATGAATGCATTGTTTAATCGTAGAATTGTTACTTATAAAATACTTATTACTAATTTGACTTTTTAAGTATTAGGTAGTAATAATAAATTAGACCCAATACTAAATAATGATAGAATAGAAAGATATGAATGCAATAAATAATTAAATTAATGATAACATAATTTACATTTGCATGCCTAGATAGGTTAAAATTGTAATTAACAACTACGGTAACAAATAAAAAAAACTTAACTAAACCGGACAAACCTTCGTGGTTTATGCGTGCATATAATTGTAATTATTGTTATTTTTGGATATAAATAAATGAAAAAGAAAAAAAAGAAAACCACTTTTACAGCAAATAAATATATTATTATTTATTATTGAATGTTCATTGGTTTTGGAAATAAAAATTTCGTATAGTAAATAAATTCCTCTATCCATATACGTAGTCATTTGTGTAAGACATAAGATAAAAAAGTTGCGAAAATGATTTTCGATCGCGACCATTGTAGTTACGCCTGTTTTATCAAAACTGCCACGTGACCCCGATGAACTCGAATAAGAATACGTAGGTTAACGACTGATTTGCTACTTGCTAATTAACTAATTGATCTCACGTTTTTACGTTTTTTGTTTCTAAATTTTTATTTTGACTAGCTAATTGGGTGTTACTAACGACCCTTATGAGGGGGGCCTTCGGCTCCAAAACCGTATGTTTCACATTTAGTTTCTCTTTTACTGACAACCTCCGTGGTGTAATGGTTAACACGCTATTCCGCCAATCAGGAGGTTCTGGGTTCGATCCCCAGCCAGGGCAAGTTGAGAAATGGCCTTTTTCAAATTGTCTTGGGTCGTGGATGTTTATTTAATATGTATAAAATATAGTACCGTTGAGTTAGTATCCCAAAATACAAGTTTAAAAAAACTTACTGTGGGGCTAGCTCAATCAGTGTGTTTTGTCCTTATATATTTATTTATTCAGTTCAGTTCAGTTCAGTTCTGTGCCCACCCAGCCAGCGTTTCGCAGCAAGAGCGTAGGTACTAAGTCCACCTTGGAGTGAACGTGACTGCACTTCACGCAACGGGCCGATATATGTACTTATCGTCTCCGTTTTACTAGCGCAGCCACGTCAGACCGCGTTAGACCTGTACCAGGCTCGAGAAACCAGGTGAGCACGTATATAGGATATGGAGTGTGTGGGGAATTGCAGTCTGGGAAATGGGAAGGAGGAGGGAAATTAGAGTCTACCGTATACCAGCAACAAGTAAACATATGGGAGATAAATTCTATACTTGGTGTGTAATATATAATGAGGAAGGGATAAAACTGCGTGTTCTGCTCTTCCTGATGTTCCTCTTTCGAAGGGCTGTGCTGGCTGCATCATGCTTCATGGAGTCATAGATAGGGTTTGGGATTCTGGTTTCTCTGACGCTTCCTTCTTAGTTTTCTTATATCTTTTATCGGTCCTGAGGTATCTTCTTTGCTTGTAGAGCTACTCGTACTGCCCTCGTTATGTACTCTAGTCAGCTGCGTTTTTTTTATTATTATTATTTTTTTTATTTTTTTTTTTATTATTATTATTATTTTATTTTATTTTTTTATTATTATTTTTTTTTTTAAATATATATACTATACTCTTATTTTTGTGTACATGGTTAATTTGTTAAGTTGAGTCAAGATAATGGGTATGCCTTGTAGATGTACATACGGAACGTCGAAAGCGTCAAGTCGGCTGCGCGGATCAAACTATCCAGGCGTAGATCATATGAAGTATATACGTATGTTAAATAATTAAAGACATATGTCGGGATGGGCCCTTACGAGTACCTTATTTATGTGTTGATCTAGGGTACTTTCCATAGATAGTGCTGGGGGGTTGTCCTTATATATTTATTTATTTAATCAAAAAATCTTGTTCTGGGTTTTCCTACTCCTCTTTTTCCTTCTATATTTTCTTTAATCGTGTCTAGATGACCGAACATTTTCTATGATTTGTAATATTTGCCTTTTCTCTTCCACGTTCTCTACTACCTTTCCGTTTGTTACTTTTTCTGTCCAACTTAACTTTTCATTCCCCACGAAACAATGCCCCCATTCCCCAACCAAAGCACGTCGCATATTGTTTATTACCCGCGGCCGCGCTTGCGGTCCGTCACATTCTTCATTCTTCCATTTTGTCATTTGCATTCAAAAAAAGTTTAGCACGTGACGCAGTGTTGATTCCCGATACGTTTGGTAGAAAGTGAACTTTGTTTTTACTTTTTTATTTAAATTTGGTTTTTGCAAAGGAAGTTTCCATATGGTGTGGAGAATTTTTAATTTAGGAATGACTCTTTAATTCCGCCGTTAGCTATCTCAAACATAGGTCCCTGTTCTATTTTGGTAACAATGGTGGCGTGAATTTTATCATACGTATTTAATTTTCAAACAATGAAATGTTACTTACCGATGGAAACGTATTTCTTTACGCTTTGCCGTGTTTCTTGATTTATTCTTACAGTATTTTTAGTATTGCACGCCTCATAAGCGGAGCGTTGAGTAGTGCTCTACTCTCGACATGTCAAAAAACCCAGTCTTTCGAAACTTAAATGACTTTTTTTTTAATATAACAGTTAAATAATCTGTCTAGCACATATGGTACATTTCATAAACAATTAATTTGTTTAATATAATAAATAATAACATTAAAACTAATCATTCTTGGACGTCCGTGAGTCTGTGTTTATGTGACCATGTATGTGGCAGAGAAATTGGTCGAAAAATTCATCTTACCGGAATACTTTTGTTTTTAATATATAAAGTATTACACTGTGCTGATTCCTAGTTAATATTAGCGTTCTTAGTACTGTCGTTTAATTATAATTTATAAAAAATCAATTTAATTGAGAAAAATTAGATTTTGAGGCGTGCTCTTTTGGATTTTCCAAACTTTTAAGTACTAGGAGTTAGCAAGCGGCTAAGTGTAGTTCGTCAAGTTACTATATTATTAAACGGGACAACACGGCGATATGTTGTGTCTCCTCTCATTATCATCTTCATCAGGTCTTTTTAGCCTCCACTGCAGGAGCACGACCCTCTGTGAACAGCCAGAGCCATATATTAGCCAGAGCAGTCAAAAGGATTTGGCCTACACTCTCCACGCTGGCCAGATGGGTTGGAGAGTTTAGCTTATGTTTTGAAACGATCAAGCTAAGAAGCGCGTTGATGTCTTTAGTATGCAACGCAAAATGGCGTAGTGGTTACTACGCTAGTCCGCCACTCCGAAAGTTCTGGGTTCGATCCCAGCCAGAGCATGTTGTAAAATGGCCTTTTTCAAATTTTCCCCAGATATATATATATATAGTATCGTTGAGTTAGTATCCTAAATAAGTTTCAACTTACTTTGGAGCTAGATCATTTAGCCCACTAAATAATTAATAAATAATTTGTCAATATCTATTTATTTAATCTCTTTATTTATAAAAATAAAAATAAAAAACATAATACAAAAAATAAACATATTATAAAAACCAAACCTAGGCTACATGCCCGCTTGCAGCGGGGCAAGGCCCAAGCTATCGGTGGTTCATTATTAAAATTACACTTATTCCGAGTCTTATACATCTGTATTCAGAAACTATATAGGCCTATCCAAATAGTCTCATAATGCAATATTAATATAGAATGGATGCAATGCGCGTGCGCCGACTACCATTATCAATGTAATAATTGTGAACCTTGTCAACGGTTACCAAACCCAACCAAATACAGAAGTCATTGCGTGTCGAGGTGCGTGCCGTAGATTTCTTAGGCTCGGTTCTAAGGATTGCGAAGTCGTTAATGATCCTATGTAAATTGTGTAATTAATATGATTACTTTTACTCAGTATGTGAAATATTTGAAGTGGACAGTCATAGCATAATGGACGGCTGTAGTGATATTTGTTTAGCTGACTCTGTGGTCTTCAGGTGTCGTCCGGCACTCAATCCGCTATAAAAACCAGTGGACTCATATAAATTTGTCGCCAGAAGCTGACTTTGAAGCAATCAAAGGCCGACACCAACTTTGATTTTACCTTCTTAGGCATAAAAAACCAACATAACCAAAGCTAGTTTCTAAAGGACTTGTATCCTGGGCCGTAAAAGTATTAAGAAAATTGTTTAATTTGAAGCGGAGAAGCTCTTGCTATTTTTAAGCTACTTGGGATCATCAATAAATAGATTAAGATTAATCTAATAAAACTATTGTTCATTGAAAATCATATTTTCTAGAATCAAAAGACTCAAATTATCGGCAACAGTACCCGTGTGGTTCCCGGCAGAGTGAAATAGGATCATAGGCTAAACAAAGGTTATAACATCAATGAGACCTCTCCAACCCGTCTGGCCAGCGTGGAGAGTGTAGGCCAAATCCTCTGACTGCTCTGGCTAATATATGGCTCTGGTAGTACAGAGAGGGTCGTGCTCCTGCAGTGGAGACTAAAAAAGACCTGATAATGATCGGCAACAATTTATCCTCCTAAAGCAAACTCTCAACATGTTTGTCAATCCATCTTATATGCAATAATATCGCCTTTCACTGCTGTGTCCAATTAAAATACTTCTCGTACATGAAAAATTGAAGATGCAAAACCAAATAGCGTATGGAAGATGAACGAAGTACTTAAAAAAGTATTTTTTGCAGTGAAATCTTCTTTAGGCGCGTTGGGCATTTTTTGAAATACGAAAAATCCTTTGAACTCGCGACACTGTTACCGTTACCGACACCTCACGTAATTGTTCAAGTTATCACTTCTATCGGCCCTCACGTATCCACTGTTTCTTTTTATATTTTTTAATTTAAGCGCAACGCGCTTCAGCATCGCCACTGTAGCGATGCAAACGCGCGACCGTGTCGGACGACATCGGGGAGAGAACGGAGGCTTGAGGAGAACGGAGTTACTGAATCGCGTTTGCATCGCGACAGAAGCGCAACAGTATCGCGTTTGCATCGCGACTGAAACGTGTTTACGTAGGCGAATACACAGCTTGCGACCGCATCGTGACTGTATCGATGCGAACGCGCGACAGAATTGCTACAAAGTCGCCGTGGCGAGGGCCTTATTTGGTTTAACAAATAAATAGGACGACACTGTCGGACGACTATCGTATTGTTGTGTGCAGTAACCCCCTGAGTGATCCTTCTGTACCACTCTATTATTTGAGCATATCGGCATGTTAAATTACGTGCAAGAGATGCGCGTGCGACTGTGTCATTTTTATTCAGATTTGAATATTCCGTAATGGATCTATTTCCATAATGTGTTCTTTATTGAGATCATAATCTACTTCTTTACCTTTTGGTTTTTTTTAACCGACTTCAAAAAGGAGGAGGTTATCAATTCGACTGTATGTTTTTTTGTTGTTATGTATGTTTGTTACGCCATATCGTCGCCAATTGTGAACCGATTTTAATGATTTCTTTTTTGTTTGAAAGCCTTTACTACCAAGTTGGTCTCATTTTAATTTGGTAAAGATATGATGAAGAACTTTGAAGATATGGAAGAAACTCCTGATATAAATTAATTCGGTTGTGTTTTTTTGTTAAAAATTTAATTATTCGACTGTTAATATGGTGTTTTGGTTGACTTTAGAAGTTATATTATGTCATCTGATTATTGAAATTTATTTATTTATTAAAACTTTATTGGTCCACAATAATAATTGTTTACAATTGGCGGACTTAACGCTATTAGCGTTCTCTCTCAGTCAACCATAGTCAAAATTAATGTGATACCTCCTTTGTTGCAGGGCTCCGACCCCCGAGTGGCGACATGCCGTGGTCGGCTCCAGACCAGGCGTTGCCAGCTCAACCAGGAAATCAACAAGGAACTGAGGTTGCGAGCTGGCGCAGAGAATCTCTTCAAGGTATGTTTTTTTATTTATTTGTTTATCATGTGGCCAATGTGGCTAGCCGTAGTCCTATTCTACTCAGGCAGAGTAGAATAGGACCACTCCAAGTCTTCCCGTGGATGTCGTAGATGGCGACTTAGAAAACACAAGCTGAACAAAGCTTATATACATCAATGAGACATATGTATGTATGAGACTTCTCCAACCCGTCTGGCCAGCGTGGAGAGTGTAAGCCAAATCCTCTGGCTGCTCTGGCTAATATATGCCTCTGGTAGTACAGAGAAGATCGTGCTCTTGCAGTGGATACTAAATACACCTGATGATCAAGTGGCCAACCATGGTGTCAGATTTTACAAGCTGCTTTAAGGCATATGACATAGCTTGTTGACTGCCATGCTGCTAATCTTCCATGTTGGTCTGGGAGAAAAGAAAAAACTTAGAATATACCAGCTGCTTTTCTTCCCACGCAGATCGTAAGCCGATCGAGGGAATGGGCGAGAATTTGAACGTGGTAATAGGCGATGCGGCTAGCAACCCATCACTATTTTGATTCCCTTTTCCCATCTTAACGGCCACCAACACGCTAAACGGGTCTTTCGGCCCTGAGCTCTGTCTGACCCGTTAGGGATCAAGACGTGATAATGTATCTGTAACTGTAACACCCGTGTGGTTTCGGGTTAGAATAGAACCACTCCATCTCTTTCTGTGGATGTCGTAAGAGGCGACTAAAGGACTAAGCACAAACATCTCGTGCTACAATTGCATTCCCAAGGAGGGTTAACGTTGAGCGACGGCCGGTTGTAAAACTTTTCGTACAAATACATTCCCAAAAAGGGTTGACGTCAGGCAGGCGGCCGGTTGTATAACTATAGCCAAATCATTTAAAGTGTTCCGGCTATTTCTTCTCCATTTTGCAAGGTCTTTGGCATCCTTGGGTGACCATTGACATGCATATTATATTTGGAGAAGAAAAAGCGGGAAAGCGCACCCCGGGCTCCGAAGCAGCACAGCTGAGGATGCAACTGGGAATGCGCTTAAACGATGAAGAATGTATCTGTAACTCATACTGCCATACAATTCTGCCAACTGAGGGACGGAGGAGCTCAGGAATTGTTTTATGCTATTTCTGGTCATCCATCCAAATAGAGACCACACCCATTGCCACTTAACTTGCTAAAGCGCTAATGCGTACTGCCAACGGGCCACCCAGCTACTCAATCACCTTAGTCGCCTCTTACGCCACTCGTGGGAAAGTACAGGGGAGGTGACAACCTGTATTCTACTTACCACGTAGCAAGTTTGCCTACATACGACTGTATGAAAATAATTAAAAAAACTGTCCACAACATTGTAAGGCTAACGAGTGAGAGTGGGCATTTTTTGCCATTATTATATCAACAATTTTCTCTACGCATTGCTGTAATGACGCGTCAATGTCCTCCGGACGCAGTATGTAATAAATTAAGTGCTTGGTTAAGCTTACCGACTATAGGTGACTGCCTCCGCGGTCCAGTGGTCAAGGCGTTTGCCTTGTGATCCGGAGGTCATAGGTTCAAATCCCACTGGGCATACTTTGTGAAAAGTTGTTTCCAGTCTGTTTAGGATATTGCAGGCTTGAATCACCTGATTATCCGAAAAGAAAGATGATTCCGTGCTTCGGAAGGCACGTAAAGCCGTTGGTCCCGAACGCCATCTAGCGTTTGTACCTATCCTAGGATGGGTTCTGGTCTACCCTTTGGGTTGCGGAGGTCAGACGGCAGTCGCTCTGTGTAAAAAACCAAGTAACCTCGTCAAATCGCCTAGGTTAGGTAGCGGACCCCGGGCTCTGAAGCGTAACCGCTGACGATGCAACCGGGAACACGCTCGGATGATGATGATATAGGACTATAGGTGCGTCATATAGACCTATAAAATCGTTTCTGATTTTTGCATCTTGTATTCCTGACGTACTTTTATCATCATCAGGTCTTTTTTAGTTTCCACTACAGGAGCATGAACCTCTCTACTACTACAAGAGTACTACAAGAGCCATATATTAGCCAGAGCAGTCTGAGGATTTGGCCTACACTCTCCACGCTGGCCAGACGGGTTGGATAGGTCTCATTGATGTTTATAAGCTTTGTTTAGCTTATGTTTCCTAAGTCGCCTTCTACGACATGCACGGGAAGACTTGGAGTGGTCCTTTTCTACTCTGCCGGGGACCACACGGCAATATATCTGTGTTGAGTCTCTATTATTCTCTACTCCACCTATCTTCCACCTCTATCTTCATCTGCTATGTGGGGACTCGCCTATATAACGCGCTGGGACAGGTCGATGTGCCACAACACTATCACGGTACACGTCTTCATCCCTGACGATGCAGACAGAGCATTTTGGGTCTTTTGGCTCTAAGCAGACAGCCCAGGGCCGCAAGACCTAAAAGCCACTTCGCCCATTCCATTGATCGGCTTTTAAGATCTGCGCGGGAAGATAAAGTAGTAGCTGGTACATTCTAGCCTAAAATTTGACTAAGCGGCTGGCAACCAGACATTTGGATTCTCTTTATCCGACTAAGGAAAAACCGATCGATTTAGACGATCATTATCAGGGCGAGTGTTAGAAGCGGTGACCTGACGGTAAGTAAGTAGTGATTAACACTTTGGCACCAAAAACACATATAAATATTATCTATACTAATATTATAAAGCGGAAGAGTTTGTTTGTTTGTTTGTTTGTTTGTTTGTTTGTTTGTTTGTTTGTTTGTTTGTTTGTTTGTTTGTTTGTTTGTTTGTTTGTTTGTTTGTTTGTTTGTTTGTTTGTTTGTTTGTTTGTTTGTTTGTTTGTTTGTTTGTTTGTTTGTTTGTTTGTTTGTTTGTTTGTTTGTTTGTTTGTTTGTTTGTTTGTTTGTTTGTTTGTACGCGCTAATCTCGGGAACTAATGGTCCGATTTGAAAAATTCTTTTTTTGTTGGGTAGTCCATTTATAGAGGAAGGCTTTAGGCTATATAACATTACGTTCCGACAACCACGTGAACGAAGTCGCGGGCACAGCTAGTTCACAAATATGTACAGTATGGGTAGGTATACAATAGGCGGTCTTATCGCCAAAGCAAGACGGTACGGATACATCTCACGTTAATTTTAATAAGATAAGTGACCTATGGATCTGACAACCCTGGGCTTTGTCCACCCCGTTAAGGATAGTGACGTAATAGTGTATCTCCGACCTGTCACAAGGTCAGGTGTCAGGTCACCGGCCCGAGGGGGTCTCGCTCGGCTGACCGTGGATTCGGGAACAATGCGCTTTCTTGTATTGTCTTCATGTATTCTATACTTATATAAGTATAAAGCGAGTAGGTGATGTCATGAGGTTGAGGGTCATTGACTTTGATTTTGTTATTTTTTTAAGGCTTAGGATGTGTTTGAGAAGAACAGTTAGGTAATTCTACCTGTTTGTTTGTTTGTATAAACTTTATTGTACTTAGAAAACACATAATTAAAGACATTAACAACATACAGACCTGTAACAACCTGTATTACGAATTTTCTCTTACCTAAACCTGACTTGGTTCCAGTTGATTCCTTATTCCATCTTGTCCTTCAGAATTGTTTAGCATTAATGTAGCGTCTTTTGTTCACAGGCCACGACGAACCGTAAGCTGCGGGAGACAGTGGCCCTAGAGCTGAGCTTCGTGAACTCCAACCTGCAATTGCTGAAAGAACAGCTGGCAGAGCTCAACTCCTCGGTGGAACTGTACCAGAACGACAGGTGAGTTATCAGAAAATATAAAACTATTCTAATAATAAATAAATAAATATATAGGGACGAATCACACTGATTAAGCTAGCCCCAAAGAAAGTTTTAAACTTGTGTTATGGGATACTAACTCAACGATACTATATTTTATGATATACATATAGATAAACACCCAAGACCCAGGACAATTTGAAAAAGGCCATTTTCCAACTTACCCTGGCTGGGGATCGAACCCAGACCTCTGGATTAGCGGTCTAGCGTGTTAACCATTACGCCACGGAGGTCGTATTCCTGGGTCTGCCTCGTTTTTGGCGACCATTACTTCCTGCAAAATTTTATTTAAAAAATAGTTTAAATACTAACAATAAACTAAATAATAAAATTAGAAATGTTGAAAAAATACCACGTGAGCGGGACTTGAACCCGCGACCTTAGTCACAATACGACTATGCTCTGACCAACTGAGCCATCACGTGTCCAACCCTATTTCTTATTTCATTATTTAATTTGAGTACCTACTTTAGTACTGCATCTTGAATGCCAAAAAAACCCTATAATAATAGTGAACTAAAAAGTTTAAAGTGCTCAAGTCGCATTCATTGAGCCCAAACTCAGTGGGGTTGTTGCCGTGGCCACCTTCCGGCTTCATCATGAGACTAATCATCACTTGGTGATGAGATCACTAATGACCTTATTGGCACCATAATATTGCATTGTCACCTTACATAAGTATGTGAAGTTTCAACTCGATCGAATAATAGGAAGTGGGTCTAATAGGGGATCGGACAGGTCTTACCAAAAAATCTTTATTGTAATTAGAAGTTATGTTAATTAGTTAAGTAAATACAGTTATACGAATCGTTTGTCCAGATTAATAAGAATGAAATTGGCTTGCAATAGATGTCTAGGTATCTATACGAAAAGGTGCTGAGTTTTGACTGAATTTTGATTTTTTTTGCTGAGTGAGACTTCTGTACGTTAGCATTATTTATTCTGTGGTTTAACTGCAGCATATTATTCAGAATACACTTGAATTACTTAGGTACATTACTTTAAGTGTAAGTAAAGTATTATTACGCAAGGCATACATATAGTGTTGAAACATATGTGTGTGAATTGAGGACGTGAGCTCAATTCAACCATTTCGCTAGCCACATTGAGTAGATATTTCTTTGAATTTCTTTGCTGAGTGAGACTTCTGTACGTTAGTATTATTTATTCTGTGATAAGACGACTTAATAAAATGCTATGAGCGTTATCATTGCGAAACTGGGCAACGTGTTCGAGGCGGGGCGACAGCAAAAATTATGCGTTTCGTCACCTTGGTGATTTGAATAAATGTGAAGGCAAATGTCTTTATTAAGTAGAGTGCTGCCTGAAAAATAAGGTTTAAAACAGATGATTGTTTAATTTTAGTTTAAAGTTTAGCCATACGTCTTTTGGAAAAACCCAAAGGTTGACTGGTAGACAACGCTTTTAGCGTTTGTTCGCCTGTTGTTCTGTACAATTTGTATTTGATGGACAATAAAGATTAAATGAAATAAGAATTTGTAGAATTCATAGACAATGTAGCAATTAATGCCTGTAATTTAAACCAATTATTAACGAAATTTATATTTAAATTAAGCAAATATTAAAATTTAAATTAAGGCTGAAGTCCTACTAAAATAAAGAAAGAATTCTAAAACGAAACACTGATGTTCGATTGAACCCTTAGTCGATGAATTGGACATCGAAAGAATTCTAAAACAACAACCTGAAATCTTTTCGCACAAATGCATTCCCAAAGAGCGTTGACGTCCGGCAGGAGGCCGGGTGTAACACTATAGCCAAATCGTTCGAATTCGCAAGGTCTTTTGCATCCTTGACCATTGACATGCATATTTGGAAAAGAAAAAGCGGAAAAGCGCACCCCGAGCTCCGAAGCAGACAGTTGAGGCTGCAACCGAAAATGCGCTAAGATGTTTGAACATTATAAATATCTACCGAAAATGTCAAAATTACAATACAATACAATACTTTATTGCACAAAAGTAAAAAACAGAACATAATTATCTTAAACATTAGGAAAATTGTTAAGATAAATTAATTAATTACCAAAATTACATCATCGTGGTAAGCAATCATCGTCATCATCATCACCAGGTCTTCTTTAGTCTCCACGGCAGGAGCACGATCCTCTCTATACTACTAGAACCATATATAGCCACTAGAGCCAGATTAGTCAGAGGATTCAGCCTACACTCTCCACACTGGCCAGACGGGTTGGATTGGAGAGGTCTTATTGATATATATGCTGTTCCTAAGCCGCCTTCTACGACATCCACGGGAAGACTTGGAGTGGTCCTATTCTACTCTGCCGGGAACCACACGGCTATAGCATAGCGAGCAATCATATTAATATAAAATAAAACATTTAAAATAATATAAAATAAATAAATAAAAATCACAACCCAATAAGTCGCCTCTACCGAATTAAAAATATACAAAATGAATTTTTACATAACAAGAATTTAGCTCGACTTAAAACCGGAGCTATGTCCCAAATAGCATACTGTAGTGATATAATTTAAATAATATATTAAAATATTCTTGGAACAAGACCTGGTTTACCTACTTTACCACTAGTTCGCAGACATAAGATAATTAACAAAGACTAAATTGTTTGCCATTTTTAAAAAACGGGTTCCTGTTTCTTTTTTTTTAACCGATTACTTTTATTACAAATTACAGTCAAGGAGACAAGAAATCAAATACATAATCAGGTTTTTATCAAGGCTACAATTTAGATTTATGTGCATAAAAGTAATTGTAGATATCTAACAAATTGAGGCTAATTCAAAAATTTACCTATACATACAGGGTATGACAAAATATACGTAAACTATTTTAAGGGAGAATTAAGTCCATGGTAGTGAACAACTTTCCCCAAGAAACACATATCGAAATATGAAAAAAAAAATGACATCCCATACATGTTGACCGATCAGCTCGAGTTTGTAGGGAAAGCAAAAAATATTTTTCATTTTTCGATATGCATTCGTTGGGGAAAGTTGTTTAGTGTCATTGACTGAATTCTACCTCAAGGCCGTACCTGAATTTTCCGGGGTCCAGTGCTGGGGCCAATTTAAAATAAATAATTTCAAAGAAAACGGAGAAATCATTTAAAATATTGCTACTACCAAGTCCTAGATAACCCTTCAAAGTATTTTATGAACTACTGTTTACAGTTTAACGTGAGAACGTTAAGCTTTACTACGCATATTTGCGAAAAACGGCCACTTTTGGCAACCACAGGCATTTACAGGTTGATTTAAAACACTGAGCTATATTGAAATCTTGGAATTAGAATCACTAATTGAACACAAAATAGCAAGAAAAATAATACTTTTTTACTATTTATCATTAGGAAAAATCCCCACATTTGCAATACATGGCTAACGTATTATTATTAGTGTCAATGACCTCGCTTTCACTCGATTCCTCCGTATGACTGCCCCGCACCCTTCCCGATGGCGCGGCGCGCGGGGCGAGCGATCATATGGCGGTCGGTATCACTTCGATTCGGAATTTGCCGTACAACTTTGAGGGCTTTTATCTTTGGTTTTTATTATGAAACAAGGTAATTGTAGGAGCACATGTATATTTTATTCAGCGCATAAAGTACTTTCCTTGAATATAGCTCAGAGGGTAAAATCATCCTGTATATCTATAGGCTAAATACGTACAATTTATTTGGCCTTTGCCCAGCAGTGAGACATTACAATAGGCTAGGAAAAAAGATAATTTACTTGTATTAAATTACGATGATCAATTCCGTTTTTGTTTTAGGGTTCTACCTCCTACCTTTATAGAATCACTCACTCACTTGTATGTCCGTCCGTCTGTCAAAGTCAATTTGCAACGAAACCACTGCCGATTAAGTTGAAATTTGGTACACATGTCGTCAATGACCCAAATATGGACGTATAAATATGAGGGCCGCTTATGGCGTTAACTAAACTTTTAAATAAAAGTTTTGTTAACTATCGTCATCATGACCAGGTATTTTTTAGTCTCCACTGCAGGAGCACGACCCTCTCTGTACTGCCAGAGCCATATATTAGCCAGAGCAGTCAGAGGATTTGGCCTACACTCTCCACGCTGGCCAGACGGGTTGGAGAGTTCTCACGATGTTTATAAGCTTTGTTTAGCTTGTGTTTCCTAAGTCCCCTTCTACGACATTCACGTAAAGACTTGGAGTGGTCCTATTCTACTCTGACGGGAACCACACGGCCTTGTGAACTATATCGTGATACATTTACATACCAAATGAAATAGCCTTTATGACAATTTCAAATATTTTATTTTATAATTTTTTAGATCGATATTTTGAAATTATTCAAGAAAATAGAAAAAAAATATCATACATAGTATTACAGAGATATGGATGAATGTCAACAGAAATCTAGATCTAGCAATTACTTAGACAAGATCTTGCAAATCTGCAACATAACAAGTGTAGCAACGAAATAATTGATCACAATTACATGTTGCGAATGTATGTAACAAAACGCAGTCATAAAACTACGAATATATTATATGTAATTGCTGTCAATATACATATATTTCGACGCAGTAATTGGCTAATGTATATCAACTGCTTTCGAAGTTACGATAGGTTACTCCGTAAGAGTTTTTATTTAGATAATACAGATGTGGACTACAAAAATATTTTTATCTCGTCAGGTAGATTATTAAAAAATATTGTACACGTATTTTTTCTTTTTTCTGATTAGCAAATAATTACGAAAGATACTGCGCATTTAAATTCCGCATGACGTCACGATCAAGTACGATTTTCACTTGACGGTGACGTCAATAACCCCCACTCCAAAACTTCAACGCTGTATTGTGAATTTTTATCTTGGTATCTATTGGCAGAAATTTATTTAACTTTCTTAAGGAGCTTGCAGCTGCAAACATCTTCCTGCTGACTTCGGAGATCTGAATGCGCCAAGAAAGAGTGTTATCGAAGTACACGCCAAGATTTTTCACAGTTTTTATAAGGCGTTTGCGTATTTTTCTGGATATATTTGCTGTGAAAAGTTTCTTTTTACTATTGTATGCTCCTTTGGCCATGGCAATTCTGGTTTTAATATCTGCAGTACATCTAGAGTCTTCTGTTAATATGCTTCCTAAGTACTTAAATTTTTCTACTTGTTGCAACCGGGAATACGTGACGATGATGATGAAGCTGGTAATGTTTTTGTTATTTGACCACGTTAAAAGTATCAATACCATTGACCTCGATTCACATCAATACTTACGACATAACATTTGTGTTAAAACATAACCCTCCTTTTAGAAAGAAAGGCAAATACACTTATTTCTTCGTCTTATTTTTATATCTACATACTCCAGTTATGACAAGTAAAAGTGGATTACATAAACATATAATATATTACGTTACGAATCTTATATCAGCATAATATATTAATTAATAAAACTAGTTTTATGGTGATGGACGGTCTGTCAAATAACGGGATGAGCAAACTGGAGCGGGGCGAAACGGGTCGGGACACTGCGGCCCGGCCCGGGCCACATTACATGCGAAAATGAATAAATATTTATTTTGGAATGTGACCAATGTGTCACGTTATGCAGTGTCACACACAGCTAGTGAATTGCCAGTGGAAATACAATACAATACAAAAATCTTTATTGCACGAAATAAGTGACATTAAAAATTACAAGATTTACAGAATCTATATTTTTTTTTTATTTATTTGGTTCTCTAACTGGCTGAACAACACACAAATCTAAGCATATACAAATTAGAGCATATAAGTTGCCAACCTACTTGGAGCGACAAGAGAAATATTCCAAAACAGCAATTCTCCCATTCTCAACTTACGGGAACATTCCCATTGTAAATTTACGGGAATATTCCCAATATTTCCCTAAATATTCCCAATATTACCTACCGGTCTAAAGGCAACCTTGACCACGGAGGCAGTCGACTTCCAGCCAACCAAATATCTGAAAGAATCAGTCAGGAAAAGAGGGTAGAGTTGAAGTGTACAAGAAAGAGAAACTGTAAATTTTATGTAGGTTTATTTTATTGTCCACAAGATTATCCGAAGTATC
Organism: Acrobasis repandana; assembly: GCA_963576875.1. Lineage (NCBI taxonomy): Eukaryota > Metazoa > Arthropoda > Insecta > Lepidoptera > Pyralidae > Acrobasis > Acrobasis repandana. Next base: position 12,790,092 of record OY756238.1, read on the forward strand.
CCGTGACCAAATGGCTGGAAATTATCTGGCACAAAGAATCAGCCAGTTTATACAGCCAATCGGCTGCCAGCCTTTTGGCCACGCTGCCGAGGGGTAATATTTTAGTGGGATTACATAATTTATAATTTTATTAGTTTTAGTTCTTAGAGGTACTTATAAGTTTTTGGTATATTTTTATCTTTGATTGAAATTTAAATTTATTAGGTACTCGTATTGAGTTATCTCACGTTAGTTTGAATAAAGATATTATTATTTATAATAGCGGAGAAACACGTACACCTTTTGACGTCACCGTAGTCGGATAATAAACAAATATGGTTTCTCCCGTGTAATTTATAACTTTGATAAAAATTTAAAAACAGGGAGGTACTGGACCGTTTATTATTATGGTCACTGGTACTCCAGCATTTCGAAACCAAAAGCCGATGATCACAATATATGGGACATCGATAAATACTCCTCATTTTGTAAATCACTTTACATAATGCTGCAATTACGAAAAAAGTAACTCAAGAGGCCACAATATACATACAAACTGGACAAAAGTAGAGTAGCTAAATAAAGAGGGTAAACTTTATTCCTCTACAATAGTTTCTGTGTGGTTTTCGGCCCAGAAAAGGTCCACTCCATTTCTTCATGTGGATTTCGTAAGAGGCGACTCTTTAGTCGCCTCTTATCCTTTGATAAAGTACTTACTTTTTTGTGGTAGAGCCACGCTACCGGTAAAACTCAGTTTTGCTAGTAGCACAAATGGGCCGGCTCGTCCGGGGAAGTACCACACTCTCACAGAAAAGCGACGTCTGAGTAGTAGCTTCACCGCTTCTATGCTTCTTTCGGTGAGTGAGAGAGCTGGCCAGAGACTCAGTTATAGGGAAACGGAGGGTTAGTACGGATTTTGCAAAGGACAGAAAATTATGGAGGGAGTTGACATACAGAGCCGACCCCAAATAGGGAAAAGGCGAGGAAAGAAGGCGGGAAAGAAGGCGGAAAAGAAATCTTTTAAAAGGCTGATGTTTTATTCACCGAAGAACTTGGAGCAACTTCAGTCCACATCACTGAACTCCTTTCTGTTAAAAACCTAAAAATCTTTATAAAAACACAGGCTTGCCTAGCTTGGGAACTCAGTAAATTAATTAAGTGCTTAGTTGTATAAGAACTTTGCTTTTGAGTTTTTTTTTTTTTAATTTTAACTCAGTAGCAAAGTCCTTAGATTTTGCTTTTGAGTTAAAATAAAAAATAAAAACTGAATCCAGTTTCCTACCCATCAGGGTTTTGCAACCTGTCCCTGTCTACCCCGTTAGGGATAAGGACGTAATAGTATACAATGTATATGTTGCTAAACAGGTTATATACAACGTGGAAGGGACATACCCGCAATAAATCGAACCACGGTCTATACTAGATCATTATAGTGTAACGAAATTAAAGTAACAGACAAAAAACAAAAATAATTTTTGACATTTCCATACAAAAGTATGCGGCCGCCCGGGCGATTTGTATGGGAATGTCGATTTTTTTTGGTTTTTTGACTGTTATTTTAATTTCATTATACTTTAGTGATCTAGTATAGCCCGATTTATTACGGGTATGTCCCTTCCACTTTGTATATCAAAACGTTTGTAACGTGTAATAACATAAACTATATTGCTTAGTATTTATTTTTATCCCTACTCTGCGCCAAAGGGCTGGGCTCCAAGCCGAAACATTAAAAAAATGAATGACGTATAATGACAGTAATGGCGGCAGGGATAAGGACCTCGTTACGGGTACTGTGGAAAGGAAAAATGTTTTCAAAAGTAAAAAAATCTGGATACGCAGTTTGGATGCTAGCCGTATTAGCATCCAAACTGCGTACCCAACTTAATAAATAGACTGCTAAAATCATTACCCTTTCTTTTGGCTTTGCCGTAGCTTTTTAACCGACTTCAAAAAAGAAGGATTTATCAAAGAAACCTAGACCAAGACGCCTAGAAGGTGCCAATTGGGTACGGAACCCTACAAAGTAGTTTATTGTCTCCAACAATCTTACATATAGGTATACATAGAAACAAAAAAAAGAAAAAACTCAGTAATGTTTTTGGAGTGCAGATTAGAGGAGACTGGAGCCTAATGAAGGCAGGGCCTGGTTCACAGTGCTCCAGTGCTCGACGAAATGTGACTGTCCAAAGGCAGGGGGGGGTGTGATCCTGATAGATCCTGAAGATCTTGATAGAGTTTCAAGCATAAATCTTAAATAATTCTCATCTTATGTGAGTATATTTAATGTATGTATACAAGTGTAAAACATGTAAGCTAGTCTATTATACTTTAAATTACATGTAATTTATTTAATGCCTGGCCGTGACCGCATAATTTCAGCATTTTCAGAAATTTTAATTGAGTTTCATTAAATGGTTTAAAAAATATATAACTTATACAAATGTATAACGCAATCCGCTCGTTTTTAACAAGTCAAATCCGATACTTTGCTTAACGTCAAAACAAACGTTTTCTATGGGATTTGTATGAAATACCCACCAAACGTGATGTCATAGTTTTTTGAAGTCAAATAGCGCTCTTAAATATCAGTTTTAGTGAATAAATAAATCTAAAAGCACGTTAAATGTGGATATGATCAATGACAAGTGATATTATTTTATTATGTTTCATTCTTTTATTAATACAAAATCGACTTTTATAATCTGCGTGGAAATATAAAGACCTACGAATAATAATCCCTAGAAGCGTAAATATTCCCGAAAAATCATTCCACGCGATATGTACCGCGGCGGGCGGGGCTTAAAATATGAATCGCGCGGTGCGACAGTTCGCCATGATACTCGATTCGAGCGGTTGCGTCGTAAAAAGTTTCCTTTGGGAATATTGCTGTGTTTTTGCGATAATTAATTCATTAAAAATGCCGTCATGTGCCGTGAAGTAGTGTAGAAGCCATACATACATGAATAACACAGGACTCGCCTTTCATATGTAAGTAAATAAACATTTCAATAATCGGCCCCTCAGCCGGCTACCCGACCGACACGGTCGGGTAGCAGGCGGCTGCGATGCGATGACGCGTGCGTGACCTTGTCGCGACCAATCGCTTGCATCTTTGTCTATGTGTGTGTTTGAGTGTTTCGTTGTAATTACTGTTAGTTTGTTTGCGTAAATGGAATCAGAATCGAAGCGGTGAATGTAGGAGCGTTAGATTTCTAGAGGTTATATTTCGATGATAAAGAAGATATAAATGGGACGCCTCCGATGGGCCGGTCACGTAGAACGAATGAACAATGATAGAGCTCCCAAAAAAAAGTTAATATACCTAATAGTAATAGTATAGCCAATCGACTCGAAAGAAGAAGAAAAAGAAGCTCCCAAGCGCCGGAGACCCCGGTAAATCAAAACTCAGATGGCTGGATGGAGTAGAACAAGACCTTAAAGTGCTTGGAGTGAGAAATTGGCGAAAAAAGGCCAAGGACAAAACTGGCTGGAGAGATTTGCTTCATGAGGCCAAGGCCGACCCGAGGCTGTAGTAGAGGATGATGATGATGTGGGAATATAAGCTGCCGTTACTACCTGTCGACGCGACGGCAGCAGCCGGCAAAGAGGTGACGGCTACCATCGACAGTCGGCTCCTGTCAACGGTGTCGACGACGGCAGCCGTCGAAAAAAATTCTGCTCTGTACGAGCCTATGAGCTCTAAGAAACTTTTGTACTCAAATGTACGATATCATCCAAGTAAGTTTGTATAATAACAACAATCGTATGACAGAATCAGGTAATGGTGCGATTACTTTAATATCGGGGAGTCTGGTACCAACCAGGTAAATGCCTAGCTGAGTGGTTTATGAATAATATGACAAGTTGTGAAAGGTTGTTTAAAAAGTTTTCTAGGGTTAAGGTTTCTTCCATACAAACGTAGTTTACATTAGTGAAATCGAAAATAATGTTAATTATGTCATGGAAGGCAGGATCAAATCTTAATTATCTAAATATAATCTCCACCTATTTCTAAATTACATAGCACTTTTTCTTTTTAAAACAATGCAGTGTAAACCAAACAGCATACGGAAAGAAAGTCGGTACCATAGCACCTTCCGGATAGCTGAACTTGCTATATCTCATTATTTACTCTCGTAATAGAAAATACCGCGAAATTAATGAACAGCTGCGTTCACATTGCTAATTAAATTTAAGAAAGAGCGTGTAAAAAAATCCGTTTCCGCTATTGTTTTCCCACCATGAGGCTTAGCCATAGAGCATAGACCTTTTTGCTGACGAAATTGCGTAGATTGTATCTATGAATTTGAAAGAAGTGGGTGGTATTTAACTAGTCTTATACTTTTATGATACCCTAATTTAGAACTGTAGACCTGGCTGGGCAGTCATCATCATCATCAAGTCTTTTTTAATCGCACGACCCTCTCTGTACTACCAGAGCCATATATTAGCCAGAGCAGTCAGAGGATTTGCCCTACACTCCACGCTAGCCAGATGGGTTGGAGAGGTCTCATTGATGATTATAAGCTTTGTTTAGCTTGTGTTTCGTCGCCTCCTACGACATCCACGGGAAGACTTGGAGTCATGGAGTGGTCCTATTCTACTCTGCCGGGAACCACACGGCAAATAAACCTAAGTAAATAATGACGTAATATTATAATAAAAACTTGTTTAATTTGTCAATCTTTTGACTACCGCAACGACATCTAGTGCAGACCCACCACAAACCATTTTTGGGGACAAAAACAGATGGCGCTGTCAATAATTTTTAATTTTTTTTTACAGTAAAGAATGCGTCATGCCGATGATTCCCTTGGGGCTGAAGGAGACCAAGGAGGTGGATTTCCGGGAGCCGTTCAAGGACTTCATTCTGGAGCATTACAGCGAGGATGCGGCCGCGTACGAAGATGCCATCTCAGACTTTATGGATATGAGACAGGTGATTATATCGCCAAGGTTAATATGACCTAACGCGACCTGAGCCATTGAAAGCGCAAATAATATACATTTATAATAAATTTCAAACAGATACATTTAACAGATATATAGTAGGTCATATTCAATATAAGATTTTTTATTTTAATTATGTAATTTTATACATATTTTAATCACGCCAGCCACACATATTTTCTGCTTGGTCTTATGGTTGACCGGCAGAGAATGCCATATGGCATTAGGTCAACCACTTGTGCAATATTTTTTTGCAATAAAGATTTTAAGTAAAAATAAATAAATAAAATAGAACAGTGAATAGACATTAAGGCGAGATGGGTGCACAGCTTGCAATACTATGTGCATGTTTTGGAAAAATCACTGTAAATAAACTACAACAGTTTGTTCCTCAAAAAATATACATAAGAATCTTAAGGATTTTTTCGTTTACAATCGTTATTGTGGGTGTCTGGAGAAAACGACGATCCAAAACACTATTGAGCATTTTTGGCTCGATAGAAAAAAATCACAAACATGCTAGAGGTATGTTTGTGATTTTTTTCTATCGAGCCAAAAATGCTTAATAGTGTTTTGGATTTGCCTAAATTTACCTTTATAAGACATATTACTATTTTATACAATCACCTTTTTACATAAAAATTGTACCAAAAAATTTATAATTTTAATATCTATTCGACACACAACATATATATAACGATACATAAACGATAACACAAAAAAAAACAGTGAAATATTCGTCGAGAGCGAACAAAGGCCCGGACCCGTGCTCGACGATATTTCGCTGTGTTTTATGAAGGAACTAACTACTGAGCTTTTTTGTCTCTGTATGTTATCAATCTTAAATACTCGTAGTTGCGCAATTATTGGAAGCCAATTTTACTATATCTGTGATCAGTGGCGGCGCAAGATCTATGTTTTATTTTGGGGGGGGTGGTGCAAATAGGAGTCTTCAAAACAGCCGCCCGATCGTTGTACACCCCTTTCATTTTTTTTATGTTTTGTTTCGTTTGAAGTCGAGGGGTGGGAATTCGAAGAGGAGGGGTGGGAGTTTTCCGCGCGCTCCTTTGTTACCTTGCAAAGAAACTGTTATACGTATTTTAATTTTTTTCAGGCAATGCGTACCCCGGTGCGTTCAACGGCGGGTGTAGCACTCCTATTCAAGTACTACAACCAGCTGTACTTTATAGAACGCAGATTCTTCCCGCCGGACAGGTCGCTCGGGGTCTACTTCGAGTGGTTTGATTCGTTAACAGGTGAGAAACCTTCACTCAGCATTTATTCCTCATCACTCACCCACTGTTGAATTTATACCGTGTGGTTCCCGGAACTTTTTCCGACAAGAAGGGTTAGGAGTAAGGTCCTAACATTGACATTAAAAAGATGGCAGAGAGAACAGTAATGGAGGCATCTCCACTTTAATCCACCGACAAGAGCAAGCTTTTAAATTGAAAAGGTTTCCGGACGAGTGGAGAGAGAGAGGACGAATACGAGAATTGTGGGACCTCGACCTGTCCCGGCGCTCTAGGGAGTTCCCACATAGAAGATAGTAGGAGAAGTAGAGAATAGAGACTCGATAAACGATGGATTATATGAAATTTATTATCTGATACTGGCTGTTACATATAAAAGAATAATGTTTGATTTATTAAGGTACAACAGATAGAGGAAAGCAAGTGATCAGCTTAAGAGATGATGGTGGAATGAGTCAAAAGGCATGAGTAAATGATTTGAAAATGGAATTAAAGGGAATTTGAAATGAAATGAAGAACAGGATGAGATGAAGAAAGGAGGTTTAAACAGGATGCATGCAGCATCGTTACAGAATAGTAGAACCGCTCCAAGTCTTCCCGGGGATGTCGTAGAAGACGACTTAGGAAATTTTTCATGCTAAACAAAGCTTTTAAGTATACATTAACATCAGTGAGACCTCTCCAACCCGTCTGTCCAGCGTGAAGAGTATAGGCCAAATCCTATGACTGCTCTGGCTAAGGCTCAGGTAGAATATGAACTAGTAGGTACGTACGTCTCACTCAGCAAAGAAATTCAAAGAAATATCTACTCAATGTGGTTAGCGGTATGGTTTAATTTAGCTCACGTCAGAACTTAGCACCTTTTCGTTTAGATACCTAGACATCCATTGCAGGCCAATTTCATTCTTATTACTCGGGACAAACGATTCGTATAACTGAATTTACCACTCCGAGGGGCCGCCGCGCGCGTAGTTATAATGTAGGTATATTTTCGATACCTAAACGGGGAGTGGCACAGGCCTGGTAGTACAGAGGCACAGAGGGTCGTGCTCCAGCAGTGGAGACCTAAAAAAAATCTGATGATGATGAATATTTAAGAAGTCTCTTCTTCTCGTCGTGTCCCTGCGCGGTAATTAGTAGTCATCCATATATGTATTTATCTATCCGAATACATATATAATTAGTTCTTTATCTATACTAATATTATAAAGCGGAAGAGTTTGTTTGTTTGTTTAAACGCGCTAATCTCAGGAACTAATGGTCCGATTTGAAAAATTCTTTTTTTGTTGGGTAGTCCATTTATAGAGGAAGGCTTTAGGCTATATAACGTTCCGACAACCACGCGAACGAAGTCGCGGGCACAGCTAGTGCATTATATTTACATAATTATATATTTTGTATATTTATTTTATCTATAGTTATTGCATTGGTATATATTTCTTTAAAATTAACATTTATGTATATTCTTGATTTATTCTTGTAGGTATTTATAGATACTTTTAAATTTTGTTTACACACTGTCGCACCACCCAAATTATTTCTCTACTTGGTCCAATGGTTGACTGGCAGAGAACGCCATAAGGCGTTAAGTCCGCCATTTGTACACTTTTTTATGTGCAATAAAGTTTAAATAAATAAATATTTATTTTAAATCAAGCTAAACTTTGGCAACGCGTGTTTCAGACATTGTCAAAATACCTACACATGTAAACCTTATCAACACAACTTTTTTCTATTTTGCCATCTTGGAGGTAATATGCTCGACCCCCACAAAGCGAAAATTTTCCCGCCAGGCAGTGCCGGTTTTAGCTCTACCAGCGCCCCGGGCGAGATTTTACGGCTACTGCCGCCAGGCATGGGGGAAAGGAACCGCGGCACCAACGGTGTTATAACGGAGCGTTATATACTTGTAAAACATGTTGATAAATATACAGAGTGTAACAAAATATACTGAATCTATTTTAAGGGTGGATTCAGTCCATGATACTGAACAACTTTCCCCAAGGAACACATATCGAAATATGAAAAATACTTTCTGGCCTCCCATAAAAGTTTAGATCAGCTGATCCGAGTTGGTATGGAAAGCCAAAAATTATTTTTCATATTTCGATTATGTTTCTTGGGGAAAGTTGTACAGTATTATGGACCGAATTTACCCTTAAAATAGTTTCAGTATACATATTATGTTAAAGGTTATATTATACAGGGTGACTTTTTAAACACCAGCCAAATTTTTGGAGCAAGTTCAGTCCAGGATACTGAACTACTTTCTATAAAAAAAGTTATTAAAAATGGATAAAAATGTTTCGTCCTCCCATACAAATTCCGTTTCGCTGAGCGCTGATTTGTATGGGAGGACGAAAAATTTTTATCGATTTTTAATAACTTTTTTTATAGAAAGTAGTTCAGTACCATGGACTGAAGTTGCTCCAAAAATGTTGCCAGTTAATAAAAAGTCACGAGCTATACTAGATAGGTACTCCAATAAGCTCTGTTCTGAGTATTACCTAAATCTTTGTTTTGTGTCTTCTTTTGTCTATCTCTTCCTCTTCTTATTTTACAGGAGTCCCATCGTGCCAGCGAACAGTAGCTTTCGAGAAAGCGTGTGTTCTGTTCAACATGGCTGGCATCTACACTCAAATCGGAGCAAAGCAGGTAATTTACATATGTTACTCGTTTTACGAGGCAAGTATCTTAATGCTAACTTAACACGCTTGTAATTCACCAGGCACAGAAGACAGTAAGAGTATACAGAACGAAATCTCCTAAGGTACGCGCAATATGTGTCCCCGATCCCCGTCACCGCACCTCTCCCCCGTTCTTGTGCGGCCGCGTGAGCCGTGCAGTGTGTGTTCGCCCGCTCTTGCCCTGAGACAAGGCGAGAGCGGGGAGAGGTGCGAGGACGGGGAACAGGGACGCATATTGCGCGACCTTAGGAGATTCCGTTCTGTATACTCTTACTGTCTTCTGTGCCCTAAGGTTAAAGGCTGAACCTGCTAACCTATCACGTCTTTATCCCTAACGGGGGAGACAGAGCCTAGGGCAGCAAGGCCCAGGCCACTTTTAGCGTGATGGTGGGCATGAAGGTGGAAAAAGGAAATCATAATAGTGATGGGTTGCTAACCGCATCGCCTATTTTTATGATTCAGATTCTTGCCCATTCCCTCGATCGGCTTTTACGATCTGCGCAGGAAGAGAAGCAGCTGGTACATTCTATGTTTTCTCTTTTCTCCCAGACCAGCATGGAACAATGTGTATGAAAATTCAGCGTGTAAGTATACAGGCTGACTTTTTAACCAACTGCCGAATTTTGGAGCAAGTTCAGTCCATGATACTGAACTAGTTTCCATAAAAGCAATAACTAAACGAAAAACGACAAAAAATTTCGCCTCAGCCTAACTGATTTTGTATAGGAGGCGAGAATTATTTATCGATTTTAAATAACTTTTTTTATAGAAAGAAGGAGTTCAGTGTCATGGACTGAACTTGCACCAAAAAGGTTATTGGTGTTTTACAAATAACCCTGTATATGCTCTTCGTACAGGAGCGTCACACATGCGCTGGTCTGGACGGAGCCGTAGACGCGCTGCTCCGCGCCGCGGGCACCCTGCGGTACATCCACGAGAACTTCACCAACGCCCCGTCAGTGGACCTGGCTGCTGACACGTTGCTGGTCTTGGGGACACTCATGACGGTAAGTTATTTTTAGGGTTCCGTACCCAAAGGGTAAAAACGGGACACTATACAGACTCCACTTTCCGTCCGTCCGTCTCTCTGACACCAAGCTGTATCTCATGAACCGTGATAGCTAGACAGTTGAAATGACAGACTACAGATGATGTATTTCTGTTGCCACTATAACCACAGACCTAGAATCGCGCCTTACATCTATGACTATAACAACAAATACTAGAAACAGAATAAAATAAATATTTAACAGGGCTCCCATACAACAAACGTGATAACGGCAACAAGTAGACGTTAGTAGACCAGGTTACGTGGTACGGAACCCTTCGTGCACGAGTCCGACTCGCACTTGGCCGGGTTTTTTATTAACCTAGTCCGTTCCACTGTTAGGCAAAGGTCCTGGCTGCTGGCTGCTGGCTGGCCCTGACTATTGCCATTATCATCACCATCCGAGCGTATTCCCGGTTGCATCCTCAACGGTAACGCTTTAGAATCCGAGGTCCGCTACCTAACCTAGGTGCTTTGACGTAGGATAGTTTTAAAACGCTAGATGGTGTTCGGGACCCACAACTTTACGAGACTTCCGAAGCACGGAATCATCTTTCTTTTCGGATAATCAGGTGATGCAAGCCTGCAATATCCTAACCAGACTGGAAACAACTTTTCACAAAGTATGCTTCCCACAAATCCTTGGAGTAGGTCATGTCCAGCAGTTAGTTATATGGCAAATTTGTTTTTTTTGTAAATTCAATAAAATTATAAATAGAATAGGTACCTCTTCCAACGCAACGCATTGAGGCAAAATACCCAGAATACTGGCAACGTTTTACTCGCTGTATCGCTATACTTATACCAGGGGCCCCAAGGACCCATTGTCTGTATGCGAATGGTAAAAATATGTGGCTAAATTAATGATGATGATTATCTCTGCTAGGCGCAAGCCCGCGAATGCCTCTTCGAGAAGCTCCAGCTGCAGGCTCGCGAGGCCAACGGAGGAAGTGATCTACGACACGACCTGGACATGTGCCTCGACCTAGCGCAGGAGAGCGCGCAACTCGCATATGTCTACCAACAGCTTTATGATAAGGTAAGACTTTTTTTTCGTGTCTGTAAAGAAGCTAATACTCTTCTCGCCTTAGATGTAGTTTACACGCTCAGTTCAGCATCAGTTCAGTCCATCAGTCTGGTCAGAATAATCGGAGAATGATCGTGTAACCCACGGAAGGACAGACTCATGGTTCGGACTGATGAAAATGCTAATTTATTGTATTTCTTGAATACTTTCTGTTATAATTCTGAGGTGATTTGGAGGCAACTTCGCAATGTTTTTCTATCGAGAAAATTTTAATCAATCGTGTTTTCGAAACTTATTATCTAAGCTTATTATGTTAAGAGTTAGTCCTGAACTTTGCTGTGTTTTTATTTTAAAGTGAGTATTTCGTTACTATTGATAATATTTAAGATCGCTCTAAGTACTGGAAGAGATTTCTTATGAAATAAGCAGTACCTATGTACTCTATTTTCTTACTTTGTACGTTCCTTTGTTTGTATGTTGTGTACATAAATTTTGTAAATAAATAAAATAACTATTAGGGTCATACGGGCTCTTAAAATAAAATCGCTCTGTCACGCGTTAGTGTCATTTTGAATTGATCTGGTAAAATACGAAAACCAATAAGGAAAAACGTTTTTATGTTTCGAAGATAAAAGCCTATTTTGCTTGTCAGCGTTGACCGCTCCTCGGTTAACGCTGCAAGCAAGCACTTTTAAATAAGACAATGTAAATAACTTAAAATTGTTATCATTATTTCAGATGCAATCGGAAGGAGTGCTAAACTACGTGCCATACTCGTGGGTGTCACTAGTCCACGTCAAGACTGAGTTTTATAAAGGTAAATCTACTTGATTAATCTAAAAATCTAATTTCGCCTGCGGGGTACAAAGGCGCGGGGGGTATGCAAACACAAGACACAAGCTGAACATAGCTTATGAACATCAATGAGACCTCTCCAACCCGTCTGGCCAGCGTGGAGAGTGTAGGCCAAATCCTCTAATCATTTTGTGGACGTCCGTGTGTCGGGACGTATGGAAACTGGCGTGGTCACGATAACTCCCGAAAAACGACTGCTCTGGCTAATATGGCTGTGGTAGTACGTATGTACTTATATTGTACTGTTTTTTTTAAACTTACCTCCTTCAAATAATCATATATTAGGAGATTTCGCTCTTCCATGGCGATTCTGTTTGTGTATTCTATACAAAGTGGAAGAGACCTACCCGTAATAAATCGAACCACAGGCTAATACTAGATCACTAAAGTATAATTAAATTAAAAAAACAAAAAAAATCGACATTCCCATACAAATTGCCCGGGCGGCCGCACACTTTTGTATGGAAGTGGCAAAATTTTTTTTTGTTATTTGGCTGTTATTTTAATTTCATTATTCTTTAGTGATCTTGTATACTTGGTTTAATTTATTACGGGTATGTCCCTTCCACGTTGTATAATACAAAACAAGTCTTTATACAAAAAAATTAAAATTAATATTCTGTAATATATTCAATGTTTTTTTTTGTTTTTTTAGCAATTTATGTCCCACTGCTGGGCAAAGGCCTCCCCTCTTTCCTTCCACAACTCCCTATCCTTGGTCTTCACTTTCCATTCCTTATCAAATGCACGCAAATCGTCTGCCCATCTCGTCCTCGTACATTCAATTACATTTAAAAATAGGTACATTTACATTTATTTTACATTTAAAAACAATCTAATCTTAATCTTTTCAATAATTTTAAAAAAATATATACATCATTAATTATGGCTCATCATTAAATTATTATAAATTAAAACATTTAATTACAATATCTTACGAGTCTGTGGTAGTACAGAGAGGGTCGTGGTCCTGCAGTGGAGACTACATAATAGGGTATATTCATGTCTTTTTTTTATTTTTTTAAATGATTCTTTAAGTTATTATACAAACGGAAAAAAATATCACACTCACAGAATATTATTAAATAAGCTTAAAAAAAATAATTAAAACTACTATCATTTTCGGACGACTTAAACGCGGTGCCATTTTGCGCTTTTATTCTATGACGTCACCGCACACTGTCAATGTCAGTGTCAATGGAAAAAGAAAAACAAAAAATAGTAGTACCATATTTTAGGTTATAATTAATTGATTGACTTGTCTCATAAGTATAAAACTGAGAAAAATAGAAATTTATCAAATATATATAAATTATTTACCTCACGGCTTTTAATCCTCTGAGTTCAAAGGATGTAAAATTGGAATTACTTGCGAAGTACGAAGTCATCATAAACACATCAATTTTAGGCAGATTATCTGACTGTATCTGCCACAACAAAACCGCTTTCAATCATTTTAGCAAGTCTTTTTTCACCAGGGGTCAGACTTTCAGCTAATAATTCTCAAAGAACACTAATAATTTAGCAAAACAATGAAAATAACCTCCAACAATCATACAAATTACAAACAACTTATTGACAGTGACAGATTCTCCTTCTTTCTAATTTGTGGTTGACAGTACAGAATATTTAGAAAATTCAGTTTGACAGTGTTTGGTGTCGTCACGTTTCGTTCCTCCAATAGCGTTGCGTTTTGGAAATTTGCGAGGGAATTTGAAATTTACAACTTTTAAATCATTAATTTCTCAATGGAAACATGTTAAATTGAAAAAATATATATATGGGTATTTTTCTTAAGCAATAAAGTTTACACATATTTTTTTTTGTTCGTTTCTGAATCACATGCATATTGTCTATTAATTTTTTAACAAAAAAAAACAACCGACTTCAATTTTTTTTAGTACTTTCTTCCATATCTCCAAAGTTCTTCATCATATCTTCACCAAATTAAAATAGGACCAACTTGGTAGTAAAGGCTTTTAAACAAAAAAAGAATCATCAAAATCGGTTCACAATTGGCGAAGATATCGCGTAACAAACATACATTAAAAAAATAAAAATAAAATAACATACAGTCGAATTGTTTTCCTTTTTTGAAGTCGGTTAAAAAGACCAGCTCTCACGAGTAGAAGGCGAAACTTAGTAACCAACCCACAATATGAGTAACTAAGGCACAAGTTCGTAGCCGATGGCAGACGGTTCGCCTACTGCTGCTGTCTACAGTGGGCTCGGAACTTGTACCTTAAGACTTCCCAGCCCTAAATCTTTGACCTACTAGAGTGATAACCTAGATCTTTTAATTCCAGCGTTAGCACACCAATACTGCGCGACGGGCCTATTGAACTGCCCTCCGCGTGCCAGCAGAGAAAGACTCGCAGCTCTGTACGCTGGAGACAGAAATGTTGAAAATGGTAAGACATAGCAGACTACAGATTCTCATCTTTAAAAACACAATAGCCTAGCAAGTCATCATGCCAGGCTGTCACATCGGAGGTCCCGGGTTCGAGCCCCGGTCAGATGGAAAATGATCTTTTTCAGATTGTCCCGGGTCTTAGATGTTCATCTAGGTATATATGTATTTGTTATAAAATATGCTTTTACCGTTAAGTTCGCCTATTGTTCTGTACAATCTGTATTTAATCCTAACTAATATTATAAATGCGATAGTGATTTGTTTGTTACCTCTTCACGCTTTATCTACTGAACCAATCTTCTTGAAAATTCGCATACACATAGTTAGGGGTACAGAGAAGGACATAGGTCACCTTTCATCCCGGAAAAATGTAATGTTCCCGCGGGATACGCGAGCGAAGCCGCGGGCGAAAGCTAGTGGACAATAAAGATGAAATAAATAAATAAAATAAAAATATAGAATCGTCGAGTTGATATCCCATAACACAAGTCTCGAACTAACTTAGGGGCTAGCTCGAACTGTGTGATTTGTCCGTATATATTTATTATTCAGTTAGCTAAGGGCGGCAAAGTTGTTGATACACAAATAGACAGTGGCGTATCTATCATGGGGTGGCATCCGATGCGACGATACAATATCCAACAGTACCAAATGTAGACTTTTTAGGAGGGGCAAAATCTAAATATGCCGCCCTATGTCCAGTTATTTTTATTTTTCGTTTATTGATAAACCAACAGCGATGCAGTTTCTTATAGTTACAAAATATACAATACTTACCCAAAAATGGTTTATACAGTTATTTTTATCAATGTAGTTGCACCTAACGTTGATTGCAATAACAAAAGAAAAGATTGCTTGAGTAATTTTAAAGGGATATTATTCACATTAAACATAAATAATCACCCATCAATTTAATCTCATCATTTGTATACTTTTGCAAAAAGGAGACTCTGGTGTCGCCCCCAATCAGATGACACCCGGGGCGGTCCCCCCCTCCCCCTCCCCCAGCGACGCCACTGCAACTAGGGTTTCTAATTTGGAGGAAAACGCCAAAAGACTTTTTTAATACAGTTGCTCAAAAAGTGGCGTATTGCAGGGACGTATAGCGTTCGAGATGTGGGCTATTACATACTCGTGCTTTTTTTTTACCTTTCCCGAACTCGTGCGTTCTATTTCCCAACTGTCAAAATAATGTCTATTAAAAAGAAAAACCAACCATGAAGTTTTTACTAAAAAAATTCATAGGAGTTTTTATGATTCATGCAAATACGTATATTTCTAAAAGAAGCTACTAATTTGTTTCAATATCTGATTTAATGATTTGATTGAATGAGTTAGGTTAGGTTTCATTTCATTTCATTAAATTTCATTTTCATATCATATCAATAAAAAAAATCTACCGAAGACTTGGCTGTATGGGCATAGTTCCCTTTGCCTACCAGAATGGGTGAAGAAAAAAAAATATCTCTGCTTATATTCTACGGTTGGCGCCATTTTTCAGAAATTTTCTTTGTGAGTTTAGTTGTTTGTTGCACAAAATGCTTCGAAGAAAATATTATGTTGGCATACTTCTCCGAACTCTCAGCAAAATTAAAACCTTCTACGTTATGGTCGAGGTTTTCGATGATAAAAAGTATGCTGAAAATAAGGAACAACGTGGATATAAGTGAATACCCAAAATTAAATGCTTTCTTAAAACGACAATCAGACGGTTTCACAAGTAAAAAGTCGAAAACATTAACATCGAATGAAGTGGAAAGGTTTTTGAACGAAGCTCCCGATGATCGTTATTTAGCCACAAAGGTAATTTATTAATAAGTACTTATATTTTTCTTTAGTATTTAGTTTACGAAATCGCAAAATACAGTCAATACATTATTTAAAAAAATATTAATCTAATCCCTTTTTTTGTAGGCTGCTCTGATTTTTGGCGTTGGTGGAGCTTGCCACAGAGAGGAGTTAGCCAATATTACTTTAAAAGATATTGAAGCCCATGGAGAAATGCTACTTATCAAGATTCCGAACACAAAAAATAAGATA
Source organism: Acrobasis repandana (assembly GCA_963576875.1). Lineage (NCBI taxonomy): Eukaryota > Metazoa > Arthropoda > Insecta > Lepidoptera > Pyralidae > Acrobasis > Acrobasis repandana. Next base: position 12,806,344 of record OY756238.1, read on the forward strand.
CCGAATAGCTTTGTTGTTAAAGGAGATTTTCTTAGAATAGTGCAAAAATATATGAATCAGCGGTCCCAAAAAGGAAAAACCGACCGTTTTTTTCCAATATTACCAAAAAGGGAAGTGTACAGCTCAAGCAATCGGGATAAATAAATTTGGTAATATGCCAAAAGATATAGCTACGTTTTTTGGTCTGCCGGATGCTGAGTATTATACTGGGCACAGCTTCAGGAGGACCTCTGCTACATTATTGGCAGATTCAGGAGCCAATTTGACGTCCTTAAGGTTGGAAATCAGACAAAGTTGCAGAAAGCTATATTGGTGATTCATTAAACAACAAACTAGAAACTGGGAAAAAAATCACACAATCCATTAATTTAAGGTCCAGTCCGTCTCCTTCACATGTTAAAGAGAACGTTCGTCCATCTACCTTCGTTGATAATGATAATTCATCAGATCATATATCATATGACAAATATACATGAACAATCATACGAAATTAATAATAGTTTGTCTCAAACAGTAAATATGCAACCTCAAACTTCCCCAGTTAGTATAAAAAACTGTACCAATTTCAATGTACGAGTATATGTGAATTATAACTTTTATAAGAAATAAATTATTAGTTAGTTAAGTTTATTGTGTTTTTATTATTTTATTAAATTGCTTCATTTTTTCGCAACTGTATTAAAAATAGTCGTTCAGTACACGTGCGGAACCGTCATTGCAACTTGTTCCGACTGTCCTAGACATTTGTCGGAACTCTTTGCAATGACAGCCTTTCCGCACTTGTAATGAAATATACTATATCTAATAGATAACTTTTTGCAGGCTCAGCAATATCCCCCGTGCTGAAAGACCAGGATTTAGACCAGGCGGCGCTGGGACGAGCTCATCTCGCTGAAGCGCTGGCGTTGTATGAAGAGGCGCTACGATTGCAGAGGATGTGTCGGTAAGTTGTATTATACATGTATAATGCATATTACCTATGTTTCGCAGGGTATATCCCATTTGTCCCCAGTTGGAACGTCCCCACTGGAGACAAATAGGACATTTTTTTTGTTTTGTGTTTCGATTGTCACTATTGCGTTGTCTCCAGTGGGGACGAATATGACAGACTTCCATTAAAATTCCCATTTGACCCCAGTGTTAGCAAAGATTTGTCATAAATGTAACTTTTATTTCAATATTCATAAAGCCCTCGACCTTTCCATCTCTCCTAAAAATACCTATACTTTTTAAAAATCATTATCTGGTATTCTATTTAACATAACTGAAAACGAAATAATATCCGTTCCATTTGTCGCCAAATAGGAATCAAAAACGAAAGTTCAGGAACATTGAAATAATAGTCATTCCCATTCGTCCCTGGTGGGGACGACGGGTGTGGCGGGTAGTGACAATCGAAACACACAAAACTAAAAATCGTCCCATTTGTCCCACGAATGGAATATACCCCTTTCGCAGGTTTTCTATTAATTTGAGTGCTGCCATCTCTGGAAGCTACTAATACTTTTTATACAAGTTTCTGCTATTTACGGGCTCCAATAGTTTGTTTGACGTTAAGTGCATAAGCTGCATCTGACTGTCCCATGAAGCGACTTCATAGAAACTCCATCTGTCAACTTTTCTTACAGTGAACTGCGTGACAAAGAAGCATTGTCTATAGCAGTCCGCGTGCAGCTGGAGCGGGCGTCCCGAGAACGGGGCACCACCACCACTTCCGAGCCAGACTTCACTGACCTTATAGACGCTCCACACATACTTCGTATGTACCTATACATAAATACGTTCCTTTTATTAATTCCCATTCAAAATTCCATGAAAAATATAGGTAATATTTTTATAATGTGCCACCAATAATATAGACACATAGGGGTGTGGACACATCTATCAGCACGGAACAGCACTTTCCTATGCTGCTATCCTTTTCTGTCGCTCAGAACAGTCATGCTAGAACGAGAGAGAGAGCGACGGGACGCTTCATCACCGGCCATGCTGAAGCGTTCTGTCGCTCTCTCTCGCTCTAGAAAATGACGCTTCTGAACGACAGAAAAGGATAGCAGCATAGGAAAGTGCTGTTCCTATTCATCATTTCCATTAAAAATTCCATTAAAGATCATCATCATCATCCGAGCGTATTCCCGGTTGCTTCATCAGCGGTAACGCTTCAAAGCCCGGGGTCCGCTACCTAACCTATAGGTGATTTGACGAGGTTACTGGTTTTTACACAGAGCGACTGCCGTCTGACCTCCGCAACCCAAAGGGTAGACCAGAACCAATCCTAGGATAGGTTTAAACAAACGCTAGATGGCGTTTGGGACCAACAGCTTTACGTGCCTTCCGAAGCACGGAATCATCTTTGTTTTCGGATAATCCGGTGATTTAAGGGTTAACTGGAGGGACGAAATCCCATACAAACGTACTTTCGTTTTAATTTCGAAACCATAAAACTCATCGTATTCAAATTTTTTACAAGCATTAAGATGATAAATATCTAGATCTGTAATTAGTTTTGGTTCGAAAATAATAAACAAAAAAAAAAGTTATAGCAACTTAAAATTTGCCTTTTTTATCGACGAAATCGAGTAATATTTAGACGCCTATTACACTTATAATTATATTTTCGATCCTTATGGAAACTAATTATACGACTAGAGTGAAGACTCTAAACTCCAAATAATTTAGTTTTATTTGGGTATGTATCGTATTTATCGAAATAAACGAAAACTACGAAAACTACGATTCATGGCCTATAACGTTTCGTTTAACCGTTTCGCTGGCGTTCAGTGCACTCTCTTTGTCGTACGCGGGGGTGTATGCGGGGGTCGGGACGGAGCTACATTTTTTAGCGCCCTTTCTCTTTCTCGACGAAATAGCAACACGACGAAGCGCGTCGGTAGGCAACTCGCTGTGGAGTTCGCCCGCGCCTCCAGTACCACCTTAAGGCTGCAATATCCTAACCAGACTGGAAAAAATTTTCACAAAGTATGCTTCCCAGTGGGATTTGTACCCACGACCTCCGGATCACAAGGCCTCAAGCCCATGGAGGCAGTCTAAACACTTATACCGCCATCTTTCCGAAATTACGCGGCACCACTACGGAACTACCTCCTTTCGAACTAGTAGCTCCATCTAGTTACATCATTTAAACTAAAAATCGGATTACGCTAAGTTTGAGGTTTTCAGCATTTGTTTGTCAACAGTTATACATCGTGTTAATTAAAGAACTGAATGAACAACTTTGCTTGCCCATGAAACTGAACAACTTTTGTACAACTTTCACGAAATCCAAAAAAAAATTCGGACTTTCATACAAATTGAGTCGATCAGCTAATCAGTTTGTATGAAAATTCAAATTTATTTATTTATAGTTTCGTGAAAGTTGTTGAACAAAAGTTGTTCAGTTATACGGGCTAAGGTACCATCTGAGAGGTTTTGCGTTCTTTAATTACTTAACACGATGTATAATAGAATTTGCCATTCCTCATGAGAGTACGTTACTATTTTTTACAGCCTCATCCAAATTCCAACTGGCACTAACACCCCCGGATTTCGCTCAGCATCGAGTAGAAGATCTCTTTAAATCCCTCGGACCCATAGCCGTGTTCTCAGCGAAACGACACTGGAGCGCGCCCAGACTCGTCCAGTTACAGAAACATTCAGACAGACGTAACTCTAGAAAAGAGAGACGTAATGGCAGAATTGACGATTACGAAGAACAGAGAAACGGAATCAAAAGACCAAGCGAAAAGAGAGATAGATCTGAAGATAACAGCACTTATTACAGTCAAATCATAAGAAGCGATGAGAAATACACTGATGAATACGACAAAAAGAAACTTCACAGAGTAATGAAACAAAATGGAGTTTACATAAACAGTTATAATAACAACAACTATGATTATCACCCTAAAGTTTTAGATTACGATTCTAAGTATGATTATAGGAATAAAATTGAGGGTTTCGAGAATGGGTGTAGGGTGGAATGTGTTAATGGGAAGGTGAAGAATGGAAGGGAGAAAAGGAAGAGTGATTTGAGGAGGGTGGCCAGTGAATATAATGTGGCGAGCAAGGGGGAGGAGGAAGGGTTTGGGTTCTCGGTGAGGGGAGATGCGCCGGTGACGATTGCAGCGGTGGAGCCTAATTCTTTGGCCGAGGTAAGCAATGATTCGTTTGTTCTCAGTAGTCCCTTTAGTGCTTCCTTTGAAGGAACTACTTAGCCTAATTTTTAAAAATCCTTGCTATAATGCCTGTCAATGACTTTCATCTTACTTAAAATACCGATTTAATCTCGTGAAACTACGAAAATTTGTCTAGCTTAACGTTCTAAAACTTTTCAAAAATAATTCTCAGCATTTAGAGTCTTTCATTAATTTTGAGTCTTTTATAGTTTTACCGCCTTATTATATTATTTGTTGCGATATCTAAGTATATAGAAACCAATTCCACAAACCTAATCCTAGCACCATTATTGTTTTTACTTGACAAACAACTACAAGCAGTCATCGACTAAAATGATAATGATGAGTCATCATCATCAGGTCTTTTTTAGTCTCCACTGCAGGAGCACAGCCCTCTCTTTACTACCAGGGCTATATATTAGCCAGAGCAGCCAGAGGATTTGGACTACACTCTCCACGCTGGCCAGACGGGTTGGAGAGGTCTCATTGATGTTTATAAGCTTTATTTAGCTTGTGTTTCCTAAGTCGCCTTCTACGCCATCCAGACTTTGAGTGGTCCTATTCTACTTTGCCAAGAACCAAACGGCACTACAAGCAGCAATATTAGAATATTTAAATAAAATAATGAAATAAGAAATGGTTAGAGCTCAGTTGGTTAGAGCATAGTCGTATTGAGACTAAGGTCGCGGGTTCAAGTCCTGCTCACGTGGTATTTTTTCACCATTTCTCATTTCATTATTTAATTTGAGTACTTTAGTACTGCATCTTGAATGCCTAAAAAACCCTATAAATAATAGAATATTCGTCTCACTTTCATTCATTTTACAGATAGGTGGCATGCGTGAAGGCGACTTCATAATCTCGATAGGAGACAAGGATGTGAAGTGGAGCTCGCACGAAGAGGTGGTCCGGCTCATACAGCAGAGCGGGGACACGCTCACCATGAGGCTCGCTACGCCAATGGACAAGAGCTGCTTGAAGGTAAAATAAATAAATAAACCAGGCAAGTACGAGTCGGACTCACACATGAAGGGTTCCGTACCTGTACCATGTTTTAAAACGCTGAAAAACACGGTTTTTGTATGACGACCCCCTTAAATTTTTAAATAATAAATTAAATTTTAATAATATTTTTTTTTTTAGTATTTCTTATTATAGCGGCCACAGTAATACATAATCGGTGAAAATTTCAAGTGTCTAGTTAATGCCATGACAAAGATCTAGTTAAAAACGCAAAAAAATCATTTTCCTTGTATGAAAACCCCCTTTAATTTTTAACTTTTACTTAGTATTTGTTGTCAAAGCGGCCACAGTAATACATAATCGGTAAAGTGTTCAAATTTCAAGTGTCTAGCTACTATGAACCTACTTTGGGGCTAGCTCAATCAGTGTGATTTGATATTATTATTTTTTACAATAGAAACATATTTGATACTTCCAGGCATCACCAGAGACCCCACGCCAGTCAAACTCTAACCAGGGCTCCGTGTCAGCTGCCTCTACAGCCTCCAGCGGCTCCACGGCCGTCACAGCGCGCTCCTCGGCCAGACGGGCGCCATCTTGGAACCCGTTTAGACGACACACAGCAAGAGACAACAGCTCACACCGCGGATCACACACTAGCAATGTTATTTTCAGATAATTCGTTACAACGCCATCTATGAGCCAGTTATTGAATGATGTAACGCCATCTATCAGCATTTTTTCAAGTCAAGTATTGAAGTTTCATAGCGCCCTATATGCGTAGATCTTTTCTAGAAATCTGATAAGCCTCACAGCCGACACAGGCGAAGTCCTCAGCATGAAGGGCGCCATCTTGGAACTCGTTTAAATGACATCACACCGCGGATCAGGTAGCAATGTTATGTTAAGATAATTCGTTACAACGTTACCTATATTATGGGTCAAGTATTGAAGGATAAAACGCCATCTATCGTCAGTTTTTCCTTGAAATCTGTATAGGCAATGGGAATCACACACAGTATTTCAGGTTATGTTGTCTTAGAGTGAAAAGGTGTAGTTTATTTTCAATACAATAAGAAGTGTCTTAAACGCCATCTGTTATTTACATTCTGTGACTTTATGGGTTTGAGTTGGGGTCATTGATGTCATATATTTTTGTCATATTATATGTATATAACCCCGGAGTCATAACCTGACGCATGTTAATGGGCTGTATTCTACATATCTTACTCGTATGTCAACATTATCTTACTCGTCATGCATCCTATAGCTGTTTCGGAGCCCGGCGAGATAACAAAGATGTCAATAGGCTGTTTGGCATGTCTGACCCACGAGCCAGTAATCGTGGTCGGGTGATATAGTACCTATATCTATAAGTGAGCTTTTCGGTTGTCACTATTATACATATATTTGGGTTCCTAAAAATATATATTTAGATTTGGGACCTATATCGGCTATGATGTTCCAAAGCATTCTATATATTTTGCTATCTTGGCATACTATATGTTACCTATCCACGCGGTCCCAATAGCTATACCGCAGTTTACTGTTTCCTTTAATATTTAAAAAGATGTTTCCACTTCTTATAGTTTAGAACTTGCCTTTTTTTTCCTAAAATTCAAGTTTGAATGTACCTACCATATAAATATATATATAAGCCATTCCGACTCGCTAAGAAGAAGTAATCGCATTATCAGACTACTACTTAAGGTGAAATGGTAGCATAAGTGGCGCCCTCATTTGAAATAAATTGTTTCAAACTAAATATGGTGATATTTAAAAATTTCATTTGTATTAATGTGTTTAAAGACCTTCAAACTATTTTATGAATAACCTTTGTAAGTAATATTGGTAGTCCGTCTAGTTTTAAAACGGTTTTTCGCCAAAAGTGGCCACTTTTGGCGAAAAACCGTTTTAAATTTGATTTGCATTGATACAAATCAAATTTTTAAATATCGTCATATTTAGTTTTAAACAATTTATTTCAGATGAGGGCGCCACTTATGCTACCACTTCACCTTAAACGAAAAACATATTATATTTCGATATAACATTAATTGTATTATTGAAAGTTGTTTAAAATTTGATAGATCTTTTTATGAAATTATATGCAAAAAAAAAATATGCAAAAATGGTATTCAAATATTTGCTCCTAAAAGATATAAAACTTTTAGAAGACAGCGTATGTACAGGGTTACTGGTATCTAACGCATAACCTTTTTGATGCACGTTCAGTCCATGATCCCGAACTACTTTCCATAAAAACCATAATAGAAGAACAAAAAAAAATGTCGTCTTCCCATACAAAATCCATTTGTCTGCTGATATGTATGGGACACCGTTTTTTTTTTAGTTTTTTTTATATATTGGTTTTTATGAAAAGTATTTCAGAATCATGGACTGAACTTGCACCAAAAAGGTTATGCGTTAGATACCAGTAACCTGTATATAGGTACGTAATATTCAAACTTGTATATTTTAATTTAAAAAAACTGTCTCATCTTTTTCCTAATAAAGAAGTGCACAGTTGTAACGATTTTCTATCTCTTTCTAATAAGGCAGGTACTTATCATATCAAAGTATGTATATTAAAGTTAACATATAATGTTATATATCATATAAATTTATATGTACGCCTTTCGGATGTAGGACCAAGTACGTAATAATATAGTATGTAATTAGTAACCATAAAAATATACATTTATTTATATACGAGTATATAAACATATTATATGTGATAAATAAAACATCACGAAATATGTCATTTATCGTATAAAACTGGTCCTGTTCTTACTGGTATAAAATTAAATAAATATGTATCTTAACAGTATTTCTTAAATATAAATTAATTGTAATTTTGGTTGTGATCGATCTAAAAAAGTCAATTAACTTTTAAAAGTATAATTATTGATCGCACCCAAAAATATATGTAGGTATAGCAATATATTTTAGATAGATTCTAAAATCTATTGGTTTGTATGTAAAAAGACTACTTAATTTAGAAATATAAGGATGTATATCGATGTATAGAGATGTTAAGGATAAATTCAATATATTATCTAATTGTAAAATAAAGTTGTTACGGAATACACATATCGGAGAATAATAAAGTTTATTTAAAGGCACAGTGTGTGTTATTTACAATTCTTAAAATTATGCTCGAATAGTTGGTGCCCGCGACTTCGTTCGCGTGAAATTTAATAATAACTTTCTTACAACAGATTTCAATTAAACGGCCTGCATGTTGTTCATAGCTGATAATTGTCCAGTAGTTACGAAGATTAGCCTGTATCATAGGCGTACTGAGGGGGGATCTTTGGGTTCAATACCCCCCCCCCCCGTAAAATCTTGACAACTATTCCCGCTGCTAAGGCAACTTCCGGAAGGAGGTTCTCTAGTTTGAGACGGTTGAAGTCCTAGCTGAGGTACACCATCTCAGAATATGAGATTGATGGTATGCATTTTTCGACTGGTATCTTTGGTATTATTATGGTATTTCGACAAGATAGAATCTTCCCGAACAATATTCGCGAACTACGAACTACTACGATAGAATGGCGCAAGCTAAATTGTCCCATGTGTCTCGTGCCATAAAGTCTAGAGTTGCTTGACCATGATACACTCACAGAAATACGCGGCGCCTGGATGTTTCGGAACACGTTCGTCGACTATGTAGAATATTCGAGATTAATGAGGACCTTTTCGATGGCGCATATAAATAGCGAACCGTGGGTGCGCCAGGCAGTTCGATACGAGCTATCAAAGCAATCACTTTTCGAACGAAGCGAAGGAACCCTACCTAAATGGAAGTACCTGCGACAACTTTGGCGAGATACCTGGATCTCAGCTGCTACGCGACTTGGACCTTTGACATTTAAAAGACCATCTTCACGTGTCATCTTCGGGTTCCGTAGTGAATAAAAACCCTCATACGAAGTTTGGCGGTTTTCTCCAAATTCCGAACCCCAGTTTCGTAATAGTATTAATTATGAGCCAAGGTACTTATGACAATGTTTTTTTTATTTTTTATTTAGCTTAAAGAGTACTTTACTTGAATATAGCATTTAGGTATTTATTTTGACTAACTGAACAGGACAACTTTTGGCAGTTTTAAATGAATACTGAATATAGATTTTCGAAGTAACCTTGTATGGACAAGTGCATTGAAATTAGCCTAAAATTAAAAGTAAAAAGAAAGAAATTTATAAAACCATAAACAATATATTTAAAATCTATGACACTATGTGTAACAAAAATAACATTATAACATAATTAATTATATACATACTAATATTATAATAAGCATATACATGTAACTTTTAAGTTATCAAACACTCTCTCAACAAGTATATTTAATTATATATTTTTATTTATCGTCATCTTCTATATAAATACAATTATGTTTGAGCTCACATACAAATATTATATATAAAACACGTAAAAATATAAACAATTTTAATGAGCAAAAATTAAAACATTATATAGTTAATTAAAAACTATTCTATACATGAATCACATTTCTTTGGTTTCTAAATCTACAACTAAATCTAAAACAATTGTGAAATACCATAACAGTCTGTACCACTTTTGCCCCAAACGTACCTTTATAATGGTATACACCCACTTACCAGAATTTCATTTGCCATAATTTCATCTGCTATAATGTATGTTCGCGTGGGCGTACACCGACTGCTTCAACACAACTATGCGCAAGCGGAGCGCATCTCTGGTGCGCAGGGTACGGGCCAGCTCTAACGTTACCCTGCGCATGATTAGCGCTAGATTGGACTGTCCTTACCTGCGGCATTGCCGTGATAGACGTGTCACAGTAGCTATGCCGCAGAGAAGGTACTAAATTATATTAGGATTACTGATTTGAATGTGTTTCGTATATTTATTGAATTATTGTTGATATTATTATTATTTAAATTATTTAATATTTGTGTGTCCAATCTAATTCAATTTATTGTTTCCTAATCAGTATTGACATGTTTTAATTTTTTTCATAATATGGATCTTAGTTGTCCGAAATAAATGATTCTATTCTTATTTTTTTTATTTTTTTATTTATAATTGTCAACAGTCATAATATTGTTTCTCATAGTTTCATATGTCACGTGCTAGAAACTTTATTTCCCATAAAGTACATTTTAATAATATCACTTGTAATCATCATTGTAAGCCGTAGTTAGCATATGCCATAACATCGTTTGCCATCGTAATTACTGAACTGTGACCCCCTCAGAAACGACTTGCGACCAGAAAGTAGGTTAGGTTAAGTTAGAACTGTGACCCTTTTAAAAACGACTTGCTATATGTATAACGTATCGATTATAGTGATAAGTAGGTAGAAACTAATTTAGTATGGCGTTGAAATATTCTGTTAAATAATATTTTTGCAATTAATAAAATGGATAACAATACTTATGGCATCATATCACTAAATACATAAATCTAATGTACGGGCAAACAAAAGTATGTCACATATCTTTTATAGTAAATAAAAGATTCGGGCATATGAAATTCGGGTAAATAAAATTCTGGCACATTATATTATTGCAAATAACTTTCAGGCAAACAATAGACATTCGTATATAATACCTAAATTCCATTATCTATGCGAAAAATCCTTCTACATAAATGTATTTCTGTTAACGACTTCAACAAAAAACTGGTTTATGTAAACATTCATCTCAATTACTGCAATGACCACTCGAATGGAAGAGATCCCTGTACGGGATAGGTCCGCCATTGTATGTTTACTTTTCTGTTTTTGTATCTGTTCTGGGATCTAGCCTTTTTTTAGTAGGGGCAACATCTAAATATGAACCCCCCTAGATCTGGGCCTGTGTTCTCCTTATGTACAATAAAGCTTTATAAACAAATAAACAGTGTAATCAAAGCAAAACAACAGTCAAAAATTCAACAGTAGTAAATGATAACCACTAAACATTTTTGACAATTCCATGTAAAACCACAGTAAAGAAATTCAAAGAAATGTCTATTCAATATGGTTAGCGATATGGTTTAATTTAGCTCACGTCAGAACTCAGCACCTTTTCGTTTACATACCTAGATATCCATTGCAAGCCAATTTCATCCTTATTACTCTGGACAAACGATTCGTGTAACTGAATTCACCACTCTAAGGCGCGCGCGCTATATATGCGCGCAGGCGGCTGCCTGCGCGCATAGTAATAATGTAGGTACATTTTCGATACCTAAACGGGGAGTGACACAGGCCTGGTAAAACTTCTTAGAGGAAACAACTTCTTAAACAGAACTGAAAAAAAAGGTTACTGTATTCTTAAAAGGAGGGTTGACGTCGGACGGCTAGTGAAAAACTTTGCACACAAATGCATTCCCAGGGAGGATTGACGACAGTGGCGCCATACTTAACGCTCATTTTAGAAACTAAACGCCACAGTGGCGCCTAAATTGCGGTCATTTCAGAAAACTCAAATAACAATGAAGTATAGAACCTAATAGAAAACAATAGGAACAAATAGTAGACAATAGGAACCACTGGAAATTAAACCTTATGTTTTGTATAAGAAGTTCAAAACTACTATATAATTTTAGGAATTAAGGGTGACAGTGGCGACGTACGACGCCTAGCGGCAATTTAAGAAAACACAAATAACAATGACATTTAGAACCTTATAGTTACAATAAGAACTACTGTAAATTGAAGTTTATGTCTTGGATATAAAGTTCAAAACGAATGACATTTTAGGAACTAATGGCGATAGTGGCGCCGTACCTAGCGGTCATTTCAGAAAACTGACCTTAACCTAATAAGTAAAATTACAATAAGCACCACTGTTAATTGAACCTTATGTCTTAGAAATAAAGATCAAAACGAATGAATAAATTATCTAATAATACTAACGATATGCCTGTGCTAAAGTGTCCACTATCTCCCATCAAGTTTTTCCTCCACGAACGTCTTACAATGATCGTAAGCGCCGAAGAAGAAGAATCCTCCCAACATGAACGCCGTCATCCTCGGGAACGCTCCAGCAAACAGTCCTTTCACCCCCGACTCTATATAAATATCAGATAGAACTGGGACGATACGTAGCTTCCTGGAATATATAATTAAGAATAATTAAATTTTTAATTAAAAAATCAACCTTCAATTTTTTTTAGGAGTTTCTTCCATATCTCCAAAGTTCTTCGTCATATCTTTACCAAATTAAAATGGGACCAACTTGGTAGTAAAGGCTTTCAAATAAAAAAAGAATTACCAAAATCGGTTCACAATTGGCGAAGATATCGCGTAACAAACATACATGAAAAAAGTTAAAAAAAACACAGTCGAATTGATAACCTCTTCCTTTTTTGAAGTCGATTAAAAAGTAAGTATTGGTTCCCGGCAGAGTAGAATAGAACCACACCAAGTCTTCCCGTGGATGTCGTAGAAGGCGACTTAGGAAACACAAGCTAAACAAAGTTTATTCAATTAATATTCAGACAATTACGGTCCATCATGTGTTAGTAACATTATTAATTCTTAAAACTAAATGTTAGTGATACATTTTGAAATTTATATAAATTAATATTTTCTTGCCTCACGGCTTACTGGGACATGCAAGGCGACCCAACTACATATAAAAGGTCCGTTTATGCGATCCCCTACAACTGCCAGGAGGCTGTTGCCGCTGTCCCGAGTCCGCCGCATCATGGAGGCTGCGCGCTTGCGCATGGTAGCGTGAAAGCCATCCACGTGTGCTTCGGCAAACATGCTTGATGCACTGCAGAAACGAGGCACCCGCAGCAACGTCCTAAACGCGTTATTGTATTGAACGCGAAGAGTGTTCAGCGAACGTTGGGAATGTTATAAACATCAGTGCGACCTCTCCAACCCGTCTGGCCAGCGTGGAGAGTGTATAGGCCAAATCCTCTGACTGCTCTGGCTAATACATGGCTCTGGTAGTACAGAGAGGGTGGTGCTCCTGCAGTGGAGACCAAAAAAGACCTGATGATGATGCAATGTTGACTGCTTCTAACCAGGATTGGAGATAAGTAGCTAAAGATAGTAGTAGATTGAAACAACAAAGCGAGGCCATTGCCCAACTATGGGACCTTAATTGCTGAAAAAAATATTTGCAATTTTTCACAAAAAATTAAACAAGTCTTTGACATTTTTAGGGTTCCGTACGAAAAATGAAAAAACGTAATCCTTATAGGATCACTCGTGCGTCTGTCTGTCCGTCCGTCTGTCACAGCCAATTTGCTCCGAATCTACTGGACCGAATCAGGTGAATTTGGTAGAATTTTGTAATCCTATGACCCAAACACATATGTGCAAATTAATGAATATTTTTTTTTAAATAAGGGTCATTTTCGGGGGACAAATTAGGAAACTTTAAAAAAAGTTTTGCAAACATTTCTGTGTCATATATCAAATGAAAGGGCTCGTTATGAGGATCTCAAGTATATTTTTGTTATTATTGTAAAATGAATAATTTTGATTTTATTCATGAAAGAAGTCGAAAATTTACCATCCCCCCCCCCCCTGATCTCCGAAACTACTGAGCCTAAAATTTGGAAAAAAATACAAAATATATTTCATTGCTTGTACATTACAGGAAAACCTGTAAGAATTCAATCAATTGTACGGAACCCTCCCCACGCGAGTTTAACTCGCACTTGGCCGGTTTATTTTTCTTGGCATAAGCACGATTTTTTTTAATAAACAATATTACGGCCTTGGATACAGTCCTTTAGAGCCTATCTTCAGTTTTGTTGCTCCTTTATTCCTAACAATTTACAATCAAATGCTGGTGTAGGCCTTTGATTGATTTAAGGGAGCTTCTGGCGTCAAATCTATACGAGTCCACTGGTACTTGTGGACCAGTGCGAAATTTAAAAAAAACAATTTAGTATGAATTTGAAAAAGGAGCGTATAAATAGCAAATAGTGCGGTTATTGAATATAAATTCACTATTTGCGTTTATAACACACGCGTGTTTTACGAGCTGCTTCATATATCTAAAACCGGTGAAATTAGATCCACTTTACGAGCAAGTGTGTTGAAAAAGTACCATCGGCACGCTAAGAGCTCACCTGGTGTAGCCTTCAGCCAGCATGATGCGGGTCTTGGCTAGGTCGAGCGGCGTGGTGAGGGTGGCTGCGAGGGCGCCCGCCACGGACCCGCAGAGGGCGCTCTGAAATCAATAAATCAATCAATAATTTATTTGCTACAATACATAAAACACGCATTTGAAGTTGAATTGAGATAAGAGTTTGTTTAAACTTAAGATAGGTTTAAACAAATTCTTATCTATATACGCTAGATGACGTTCGGGACCTACAGCTTTACGCCTTTCAAAGCACAGAATCATCTTTCTTTTCGGATAATAAGGTGATTCAAGTCTGCAATATCTTAACCAGAGTGGAAAAATTTTTTCGCAAAGTATGCTTTCGAGTGGGATTTGAACCCACGACATCCGGATCACAAGACAAACGCCTTATTCACCTTTTGATATATGTAAGAACATATTTTATTTGATAAAATATAATTTTAATTCAGTTAGCAAATTGAAGAAGGTCGACCCCGCTCGAATCCTGTACTATATGTCAAGCAAGAGGTCTATCAGGATCGTAGCATGTGAAGGTCTATAGACTCTGCCTACCACTGTGGGAAACAGGCGTGATAGTATGTATGTGCTTTACCTGAAAACTGCTGATCTTCCCATCATTGTTAGTCCTGACTGTGGTCTTCAACAGTTCCCAAACAGGCAGTTCAATAAAACTGAAAGGCAGGTCTCTGGCAACAGTTGAGAAAAACCCTCGATATAAGCCTTTGCGGAAACCTTCTTTCTTGTATGCCTGGAACATTTATAATATGGTATTAGACGAAAGAAAAATCGTTTAAAATTGTTCTTTATTGCATAATAAGCACATACTTGTGGTTCCCGGCAGAGTAGAATAGGACCACTCCTAGTCTTCCAGTGGATGTCGTAGAAGTGGACTTAGGAAACACAATTATTTGTATAATAATTAAGTGAAATATGTTTCTTTAAGCTTTTATCTGATAGGATAACAACAAATTATGGTTAATTTTAAATGTTGTCTAAAACAAGAGCTAGTTACCTGGAAAAGTATTGAAATGCTACTTCTCTTTGCGATGCCAGCGTGTGTCTGCTTCCTTTGCTTCGCGATCTCGGTTGGCACCCTGATCACACAGGCCAACTAAAAAATCAACTTAAGGTTTTTTTTTTGTATGGCTTGGATACGAATTCTTTTAAGCCGTCATACAAGAATCAAAACTTGTTTGTAACGCCGTATATCAAGTCGCGTATATTAGCGTTCCATTAACAAAAATAAATTGATCCCCAAGGAGATCATGGTCAATTACTAGGAATCAGAAAGCATAAAGGTTTCATCATTTTTATGAGGCTCAAATGACACGTATTCAGGGCCGTAACAAAAATTTAACTGTATTGTAATGGTTAAAAAAATATTTTTTAACATTATTTTGTTCGGAAAGAAGTGTTATAATCTGATTCTATTTTAAAAATTTTAGTAGGTATTGTGTTCATAAAGTATGTCAAAATAAAATCGTTGTAAAGTTTATAATTTGAATTTTACGACATGAGATTAGATAAAAGTATTAAATTTGACAAAAAGTGATTATGTTATAAAACACTACATACCACTTCGCCGACACTGGCAGCCATCATATGAGTAACCGGTGCGTACTGCATGGGCAGAAGTGGTGCTGTAAGTTTCTTGGTGCTTTCATACGAAAAGAAGAACAGGGCTGTAGTTGGCATAGAGCTGGTGGCTACTGTGAGTAGTCCTGACGAAGAAAACATCCAAGTATAACCAGGCCTGTGTCACTTCCCGTTTAGGTATCGAAAATGTACCTACATTATTACTATGCGCGCAGGCAGCCCCTCCGGATGGTAAATTCAGTTATACGAATTGTTTATCCAGAGTAATAAGAATGAAATTGGCTTGCAATGGATGTCTAGGTATCTATACAAAAAGGTGCTGAGTTCTGACGTGAACTAAATTAAACCATATCGCTAGCCCCATTGAGTAGATATTTCTTTGAATTTCTTTCCTGAGTGAGACTTCTGTACGTGAGTATTATTTATTCTGTGGTATAACTTAAGGTTTTCGGGAAAGTAGAATAGGACCACTCCAAGTCTTCTTGTGGATGTTGTTGAAGGTGACTTAGGAAACACAAGCTTAACAAAGGTAATAAACATCAATGAGACCTCTCCAACCCATCTGGAGTTCTGGACAGTGTAGGTCAAATCCTCTGACTGCTCTGGCTAATATATGGCTCCTGCAGTGGAGGCATAAAAAAAGACCTTACAATGATGAATAATTGAAATGTAAATAAACATTTCTTACGTGTAATGTACACTAAAATTATTGATGTGTAAAAGTGCCTGCAAAGGCCTAATTACTGAATAAATACTTGATTCTTTGATTTCAAAGGTTGACTGGAAAAGATTGCTATGCTATACATTGGCCTAAGTATCATTTTTCTGTCATTGTCTCTGCTTGTGGTATTTCCTTTTATTTATGGTGCAGTATTTCCTTTTATTTTTATTGTATCTTTAGTTCTGGTTAGTTTGAATACCTAAAAATACACATACCTCTGTAGACCCCTCTGAAGCCGCCAGCCTTTTGGAAACCCTTCTCACTCTGCAAACGAGTCTTTAACGTATCCAGCGGATATAGGGCCACATCCACTGAGATTCCAGCTATGGCCCCTGCCTTAAAGTATTAAAAAAAATCAATTAAGATTGTGGTGAAAATAAAGAAAAATTTAGAAAAAAATCATTATTTTTTTTATTGTAAGGTGCAATATTAAGTGATGTACAAATTGAAAATAAAAAAATAAACTTAGTGTTAACTATTTTAAAAAATGAAAAGTTTGGTTAATTTTAAATGACCTTGTAGACCTACAATAAAATCAGATTTTCTGGCAATTCTGAATGAATACTCACTAGTAAAGGCGCAATATATTGCGATTTCGTTGATTTTGGTTTCTCGGAAGACTCCATTGCTTATATTATTAATAAATATTACGCAAAATAAGGCCAAAGTTTCCACACACAAAACTAACACTTTCCCAAATTAATAAAATGTTTTAAATGCTCTAAGATAATAAAAATATAATTTTTATTCGATAACACATACAACATAACGAGTTTAAAGCTCTTTTTAATTTTTTAGCGGAAAGTAAATTCGAAACTCGTGCTGCAAATGCGAACAAAATCACGAATTTACTTCGTTTGTTCGACAGAACAGATGTTATGATGACTGACATAACGAAACAATGTTGCAAGGAAAGTAAAATGGATTTACCATAATTTCTATAGTGGAAATGGCCAATGAAATTAAATAGGTATATTATGAATTGAAGAATGATACGACTAAGTGTCACCACACACGGGCCATCGAAAAATGCGGCCACCGACCACTTAATATGTAGTGTTCATACATTTTGTATGGACTCGTTAGCTTCACACAGTGAAGCCGGTGGCACTGGCGCCGCCGCCGGCGGCGCGCCGGCTGGTGGCGGCACTGGCGGCCACTAAATTAGTAGGAAAGTGGTCGGTGGCTGCGTGCGTTTTTCGGCGGCCCGCGTGCGGCGACACTTAATACATAGTAATATTCTAAAAAAACAATATTAAAAATTAAATTAAATGCTACGAACTACGAACCTACATAAAACATGAAGGTATATTTTCAAGTTTACCCAACTTATAGGAGAAATATACAACGCTAGCAACATTATTGGATCTTGGTTTTTTATTCGCAACTGGCATAGATCACCAAAAGCATACAGCCAACATTTATTACTTACTTTCGAAAAAATTTCATTTACAGTTTACAGGGGTATTTTTAATCTAAAATTCTAAATTTCTGTTGAACCAATGATTTAAATACTTTTTATCGATGTTTCTAACCATGAATATACTTGCAAGTTGCAATGCAACCAAACAAATAAAAATTGTTAGGTTGCCAACTGTGGTTGCCAAGTAACGACAACTGCGAAAAGTCACAAATTCAAGAAGACTGATTTTTATTATTATTTTTCTTAGTTTACAATGCCGAAAGTACAACCTACTAAGAATCCCCATGATAGCATCAAATACCATAATGTTCGTAAAGGGAGTGATCCCGGTTGCTACCAACTTCACAGGTAAATATACCCTCCTCCTGTAGAGGATTAAGAGGTACAAACTAAAAAAAAACATAATTTACATTTGAACATGTGTAAACATTCGTTTAACTCTTTTTAAATTATCCATAAAATAAGCTTTACTATGCCTGCGCTGCTTCTAATCTTCGTGTCGGTATAAAATTCACTAGTAGACACGATGTACCTAAGTACCCACCTCATCCCCACTTCTTTAGAGAAACTGGTCTACACGAGTATCTATATACTTAACTTGATTTTAGATTAAAACTTTGTTTTTTAGACCAAACGACTGCCGGCTTAAATTTCCCCTTACAAAACGGCCAATCCACAAATGCGAGATGCCGAAGATGGAGTACACCATGGTCGCCCAGATAGGGGGCTTCAGGAAGCTCCTGGTGCCAAGAAAACAGATAAATTTCTATCCTGCTGTGATGCATAAGGATGATTACGAGCATCTCAAGAAGCAAGCTAGGGTAAGCGCCTGATAGAAAATGTAATTTGAACTGTTGAAACAACACTTTTGCTATAAAATTTTGGCAGGCGTTAAAAGTATTGACAAGTTGTAGTCTGTTGGTTATACAACGTGGAAGGGACATACCCGTTATAAATCTAACCACGGTCTATACTAGATCATTATAGTATAATGAAATTTAAATAACAGCCAAAAAACAAAAATAAAGTTCGGCATCTCCATACAAGTGTGCGGCCGCCCGGGCGATTTGTATGAGGATATCAAATTTTTTTTTGGTTTTTTGACTGTTATTTTAATTTCATTATACTTTAGTGATCTAGTATAGCCCGTGGTTTGATTTATTACGGGTATGTAAACCCTTCCACATTGTATAAGAAAAAATGTTCTTCTTTTGTGATTGAAATCCTACAGTTTTTCAAACAGGTAGTTTGACAAACAATTTGATCGTAAACAGCCACTTTTCACACATTCGTCTAAGTAGGTAAGTACCTACCTACCAACAGCAGGTTCTAGCAGACTTTAGAGTTTATAAACATACATATCTACTTAAATATAGCTCAATTAAAGAATGAACGATTTAAATACCTTACCTACTTACTTACTTGCACTGAGTGCTTGCTTTGATATTGCTTAGTAAGAGTGCTATACACTTAGCCGGGTCTGCATTGTCAGTTCGGCAGTAAGTACGTAAGTTGTCGAACAATAAAGCTCACCCGAATCAATATCGCCTTTGTCCCTGAACATTCATATATAATTACATATATTCGATTTTACTGCCCGGCTGTGCTTATTAATGTAGCAACCCGTATTTACATGAATTTTTTTTGGTCTTTCAACCACAGTATAACCACAGAATAAATAATACTAACGTACAGAAGTCTCACTCAGCAAAGAAATTCAAAGAAATATCTACTCAATGTGGCTAGCGATATGGTTTAATTTAGCTCACGTCAGAACTCAGCACCTTTTCGTATAAATATCTAGACATCCATTGCAAGCCAATTTCATTCTTATTACTCTGGACAAACGATTCGTATAACTGAATTTACCACCCGGAGGGGCCGCCTGCGCGCATAGTAACAATGTAGGTACATTTTCGATACCTAAACGGGGAGTGACACAGGCCTGGTATAACTATCTAAATAATAAATATAATTTAACAGTATAACTATAGTTATACTGTGTTTCAACCCAACATAACTTAGAACAGTGTCACTTTTCTGTCATCATAATCTACAAATGTAATTCCATGCAGATAGTGTCCCAAGAAGAGCAGCTTAAAGCCATGCATGACCAGGAAGCAGCCATCCAAAGGGCAGCCAAGGAGTCTGAAGCTCGCAAGCAACACCTCAAAGCCAGTCTAAAGCCGCAACCTGGAGCAGAGACCGCAGGGGGAACCGCCGACCCTGAACTTGAAGGGCCAGATCAGGCGGCGCATACGTTGTCGAGGGCAGAAAGTAAGCACAGACTATGCTACACCTTGTGCCGTGTGGTTCCCGGCAGAGTAAAATAGGACCACTCCAAGTCTTCCCGTGGATGTCGTAGAAGGCGACTTAGGAAACACACGCTAAACAAAGCTTATAAACATCAATAAAACCGGCCAAGTGCGAGTTAAACTCGCGTGGAGAGGCTTCCGTACAATTGATTGAATTCTTATAGGTTTTCCTGTAATCTACAAGCAATGAACTATATTTCGTAGTTTTTTAAAAGTTTCGGAGATCAGGGGGGAATGGTCAATTTTCGTCTTCTTTCATGAATAAAATCAAAACTATTTATAATAAAAAATATATTTGAGATCCTCATAACGAGTTTCATTTGATATGTGACACAGTTAGGTTTGCAAAACTGTTTTTTTTCAATTTTCTAATTTAACCCCCGAAAATGACCCTTATTTTAAAAAAATATTTATTTAATTTGCACATATGTGTTTGGGTCATAGGATTACACCACCCTACCAAATTTCACCGGATTCGCTCCAGAAGATTCAGAGCAAATTGGCTGTGACAGACGGACGGACAGACAGACGCACGAGTGATCCTATAAGGGTTCCGCTTTTTCATTTTTTGTACGGAACCCTAATAAGACCTCTCCAACCCGTCTGGCCAGCGTGGAGAGTGTAGGCCAAATCCTCTGACTGCTCGGGTACATGACTATGACATGTATGACAGGGTATGACTGGTAGTACAGAGGGTCGTGCTCCTGCAGTAGAGACTAAAAAAGATCTGATGATGATGATCAGGAACTGAAGATGATGGTACTGTATTCCCCAGTGCTTCGAGCCGACAACATGCAAGGCCCCCGTCTCTGCAACCGCATTATCCTGGCTTCCAAGTGTCACGCCATCCGCGACGCTCAGATTGGGGAGAAAGAGCTCATCAAGAAGGAATTGGAAGAGGAAGAGAGACGGTAAGAATCATTTATTATAGAGGTTTTACTTGTAAGTAACAAGACTGCCAATACGCTGTTTTATAGTCTATGTTGATGACGTCAGGCAGGTTGCTGGGAGGAACTGGATTGCGATGGCCAGTGATAGAGCAGGGTGGCGCAGACAAAAGGAGGCTTATGCCCAGCAGTGGGTACTTGAAGGCTGTTGATGATGACAGTCTATGTGAGAAAAATCTAAAAATATATTCTTGAGGTAGCTTGTGCTAAAAACAGTCGCAAGTCACATGTAATGATGTAAGTTTAAGAATATGATTGTGTGTGTGAGCTTTGCTTCAAATGTATGACGACCTCTGTGGTGTAATAGTCAACACGCTAGTTCGCCAATCCAGACGTTATGGATTCGATACCCCAGCTTATGCAAGTTGGAAATTGGCCGGTTTCAAATTGTCCTGAGGTTGGATATTTACCTATTTACCTACTTATGTATTTATTATTAATATAGTATATCTCGTTAAGGTGAAGATATAGGCAAATGGCCTTGAAGTGGCGCCCTCATTAGAAATAAATTGTTATCTCGTTAATATGGAGATAATTACCATATTGCTCTTCGTCATGCACTAGATAGCCCTTTAAATTATTTTATGAACCACAGTTGAAAGTATTTACATTAGTCCGTCTAGCTTTAAAACTTGCCTCCGCCAAAAGTGGCCACGGCAAGTTTTAAAGCTAGACGGATCACCAATAATACTTTCAACGGCAGTTCATAAAATAATTTAAAGGGCTATCTAGTGCATGACGAAGAGCAATATGGAAATTATCTCCATATTAACGAGATAACAATTTATTTCACACTTCAAGGTCATTTGCCTATATCTTCACCCGCATAATACAAGTTTAAACTTACTTTGGGGCTAGCTCAAAAGTGTGATGCTGATGTGTCCTTCTTAACTATGACCGAGCAAACAAAGCGTCTCAGTTTTGTTTTGGCCAAAAATGCTTTTGTTTGTTTTTCGGTTTGTTCTCGCCTAAAGGTGGCATTTCTCAACCGATTGTCGTGAACTTTTATAATCAGGTTCAATAATTATATAGAATTTTTTTGTCAATTCAGTTTTTGGAAATTTTCCAAAATGGCGGAGATATGAAAGAAAAGAAAGAAAGAAAATCTTTATTCGGCAAGCAGTTTACAGAATATCGGGGGTTTAAAACTTTAAGAAAATCATATTTCAGTGAAGTTTCAGACAGTTTCTCAACTCATCCGTATTCTCTCTACAGCTTAGACGCTATAATGGAGGAGAACCGACAGGCAGCCGTCCAGAGGGCCGAGGATGAGGAGGAGAGACGCCATCAGCTCCGACTGCAGAACCTCTCAGCGCTGAAGGAGCAGATCACATCTCACGAGACCACCAAGGTAACCAACCATTAAAGAATTACCTGCCGCCTGTTTATATCATAAAGTGCATGGTCTGGTATTTATTAAGTCAAAATTCAACATTCAAATTCAAAATTAAATATTCAGTAATTTAGGCCTTTGCAGGCACTTTTGCCATGGCCGTGTGGTCTCCGGCAGAGTAGAATAGGACCACTCCAAGTCATCCCGTGGATGTCGTAGAAGGCGACTTAGGAAACTCAAGCTAAACAAGCTTACATTCAGTGGCGTTTGGTTCTTGCAGCGTTGGACTCTTATTAGAACTGCAAGACCCAAAATGCTCTGTCTGCCCCATTAGAGATAAAGATGTAATTGATAGAGAAATCGGATTTCGGCAAAATACAACATACCTATGTTGTATTTGTCGAAATCCGGTTTTAGTTTTTTTACAAAGTGTGCTAGGAAACTAGGTAGGAGTTAAAAGGGTAGATAGAATCCCAAACGTCACAATTCTCTACAAAACACGGATCGTTGATGTGAGACAGACAGGACATAATACATTATAATAAATTGGAATTAGGCAGAGCAATGTCGGTAGGATGCATAGCGATAGATGAGCAAGATTTGCAACGGAGTGGTTGCCTAAAATAAAGATGGTTCACCGTCGCCCGGGCAGGCCTAAAAAGCGCTGGCGAGACGATCTTGACGCATCCCAAAAAGTATGGTCGAGATTTACACGGGAAAGAGACAAGTGGAACAAGATGGGAGAGACCTTTGCCCAACAATGGGACAAATAAGGTTATTAAAAAAAATATCTTGTTATTTTAGATAATGGAAGCGGAACGCATCGAAGAGGAGGCAATCCGCGTGAACCAGGCCAACATCGCCATGCAGATCGACGAGGCCCAGAAACTGAAGGAGAAGCACTCCAGGCAGGCCAAACTCAAGGAGATACTGGATCAAGGTACAGGCATAAGCGGTGGTCAAGCAGTTTAAACTTTAGACACTACCTATGCGTCTGTGAGGCACGAGCCCAATCCTCACATCCTGTACCGTTAGATATACACTATATGTGACGTCACACTATATTCAATATGGCGCCCTCTATTCTGTGCCTCTAAAGGCCATAAAGTAGTGAACTCAAAAATAAAATAAATCAATACATACCGTGATTGGTATGAAATTATATTTTCAAAAATAGATACATTATTAGCTATTGCGAGCTATTATACCCATTCCATGCTTGCATTAACAGGATAAACATACTTTTTAGTAAGAATTTCCCGTAGTCGGGCTTTAGTTTTTAAACTTATCTTTTTCTATCAGGTAACTCCGAACTTCTGTACTACAAACAGCTGCAGAACGAAGAGGATCGCATCATGGACCTTCGCATCTCGAACTTCATCAAACAGAAACAGGAGAGGGAAGCCAGGTCGAAGGCTGAAGCTGACGCTGTGAAGGCTGCCAAGCAAAAGGGGATCGACCACATCTCTAAGGCTCAGAAGGTATAAACAAATAATATATACCTAAGGACAAATAACATAGATTGAGCCAAGAGTACTGGTGTTCGAAGAGATAATGCTCAATCAAATGCTACTTTTACGTCACTTCAAGACCAATAATCTTTTCCATAGCCAACAATTCGTCTTTACTGCTGGGTAATCGACCACTGACGCTGAAGTAGCACTTATTACTAATTTTACGACGTATGGGATAAATTATGCAATTGGATCATTTTGCGATCTCTCGAAAGCATTTGATTGCGTTGATCATCCGACACTTATGCTCTAATTTTGTCCAAACGGTTTTGAAGATAAGTCAATTGAACTAATTGAATCTTATTTAACAGATAGGCTTCAGACTGTTGATATAAACGGCGTAAAATCACTCGGATCTGATGTTAAAATGGGCGTACCCCAAGTTTCCATTCTAGGACCGTTCCTTTTCTTATAATTTGATTTGAATTGAATTTCATTGGATCGATTTATTAAGCATATGTCAATTACACGTTGTATATCGGACGACTATCGTGATATTATATGGAGTAACGATCCTACGCTTTTTTAAGAGACTTCAATTCGAATGTAAGTATAATATATGTTTTTTCTTTATGTATGTTCCCCCAATATCTCCGTTTTTGAACCGATTTCATTCTTACCAGGTAAAGATCTGATGATGGATCCAGAAAGTGAGTTTTAGTAAAGTGGAACCGATGAAGTAGACCAGAAATTAAAGTCGCTTAGTTTTGTTTAATTTTAATTTTTTTTTGTAATAAAGGATATTGTATTGTATTGTCTCTTATAGGCTGAACAAGAGCTGAAAGAAGAGTTGGATAGAATCCGCAACCTGAAGATACAAGAGGATGTGGAGAGGGAATACCGCCGTAGGGAAAGAGAGGCAGCGATCAAGAGGAACAAGGAGATGAAGCAGCTTCACGAAGCCAGGGTGCAACAGGTAAGTAACTATAATATTTTTTTTTGAAACTTATGTAGGTAGTGTAATCTAGTTATTATGAAAAAAAGGGCATTACGATTTGATCTTTTTTAAATGCGATATTCGTGAGATTGTATTTTTTTTAGGGTTTCGTACAAAAAATGAAAATACGGAACCCTTATAGGATCACTCGTGCGTCTGTCTGTCCGTCCGTCTGTCACAGCCAATTTGCTCCAAATCGACTGGACCAAATCAGGTGAAATTTAGTAGGATGGTTTAATCCTATGACCCAAACACATGTGCAAAGTAAATAAATATTTTTTTTATATAAGGGTCATTTTCGGGAGACAAATTAGGAAATTGAAAAAAAAACATTTTTGTACACCTAACTGTGTCATATATCAAATGAAAGGGCTCGTTATGAGGATCTCAAATATGTTGTATGTTTGTATGTTTTGTTATAATTGTACAATAAATAGTTTTGATTTTATTCATGAAAGAAGACGAAAATTGACCTGATCTCCGAAACTACGGAGCCTAAAATTTTGAAAAAAATACAAAATATAGTTCATTGCTTG
Organism: Acrobasis repandana; assembly: GCA_963576875.1. NCBI lineage: Eukaryota > Metazoa > Arthropoda > Insecta > Lepidoptera > Pyralidae > Acrobasis > Acrobasis repandana. The sequence continues at coordinate 12,831,893 of OY756238.1, forward strand.
TAGATTACAGGAAAACCTATAAGAATTCAATCAATTGTACGGAACCCTCTCTACGCGAGTTTAACTCACATTTGGCCGGTTTTATATTCGACTCAAACAAATATCAAAACAACGGGATAGAATAGATCATCGGATTTTATAACAGATTGGGCTGATTGTGTGCCGCGGAATTGGCGGCAAATAAGCTTGTTTGCTTATTATGAGCTAATCCGGCTCTTCACAAGTCTTAAAAGGCAATATTTTTTTACAGATTAAAGACATCCATCGACTGATTGCACGAGAAATAGCCAAGGATGAGCAGAGCTTCAACAACGCTGCACGCCAGAACGAAGAGTTCATCGCCAAGGAGAAAAAGGTAATACTTGTTATACATACAAACATAGACATAGACACAGATGCAGAAGTAGACGTAGACGTAGACGCAGACGCAGATGCACACGCAGAGGCAGACGCAGACGCAGACGCAGACGCAGACGCAGACGCAGACGCAGATGCACACGCAGAGGCAGAGGCAGAGGCAGACGCAGACGCAGACGCAGACGCAGACGCAGACGCAGACGCAGACGCAGACGCAGATGCACACGCAGAGGCAGAGGCAGACGCAGACGCAGACGCAGACGCAGACGCAGACGCAGACGCAGACGAAGACGCAGACGCAGACGCAGACGTAGACGTAGACGTAGACGAAGACGTAGACGCAGACGCAGACGCAGACGCAGACGCAGACGAAGACGCAGACGCAGACGCAGACGCAGACGCAGACGCAGATGCACACGCAGAGGCAGACGCAGACGCAGACGCAGACGTAGACGTAGACGTAGACGCAGACGTAGGCGCAAACAGACACAGCTACAGTTGCAGATAAGGGTTGATGAGGAACTGGTTATGAGGAAGAGGATGCGGATAGCGGAAGAGGAATTTTCAAAATTTCGTTACGAATTTGAGGAAGCGGTTGCGGTAGAGGAACTCAAAACATGTATCCTCATCAACCCTAATGCTGATGCAGTTGTAGATGCAGGTGGCAAATGTAAAATTTGGTAGAAATCTTGGTAGAAATACATAAAAGTATTCCTTAAATTTTTATATCATTCAATAATTTTATGTCTTATAGCGAGATAGCGATAGATAAACGCGGAGCTGCATTGTGCATAATCTTATTTCTCTTCCTACTTCATTTTCAGTTGGAGGAAAAGCGTAAGGCTCGTATCGAAAAGCATCGCCAGGAGATAATGAAGCAGATCAACGACAAAGAAAGAGCCAGGTAGGCCACCACCACCACCATCAGGTCTTTTTTGTTTTCCACTGCAGGAGCACGACCCTCTCTGTACTACCAGAGCCATATATTAGCCAGAGCAGTCAGAGGATTTGGCCTACACTCTCCACGCTGACCAGACGGGTTGGAGAGGTCTCATTTATGTTAAAGTTTCGTTTAGCTTGTGTTAGGTAAGAAGTACCCGTAACAGAAGGGCATGTATGAAGAGGTTGATGAATGTAGATGAAGCGAAAGAGGTCTGTCAGAATCGTAGCAACTATATTTTATAGTAAATACACATACAACGTGGAAGGGACATACCCGTAATAAATCGAACCACGGTCTATACTAGATCATTATAGTATAATGAAATTAAAATAACAGTCAAAAAACAAAAGTAAATTTCAACATTTCCATACAAAAGTGTGCGGCCGCTCGGGCGTTTGTATGGGGAAGTCAACATATTTTTTGGTTTTTTGACTGTTATTTTTATTTCATTATACTTTAGTGATCTAGTATAGCCCCAAGGCCCAGGATAATTTGAAAAAGGCCATTTTCCGACTTGCCCTGGCTGGGGATTGAACCCAGAACCTCCGGAGTGGCGGACTAGCGTGTTGACCATTACACGACGGAGGTCGTCAAAAATTATTGATAGTAAGTATCTAGATAGGTATGTATCTGTCGGTATCTATTTATTGCAATGAATTAGGAATCTCTTTTATACGTCATTGATTTATTGTCATCCAGGGCTGAGCTCCGCGAGAAGATCCACAACGAGGGCGTAGCCCTGCGCATGGAGCAGGAACAGCAAGACAAGTACGAACGACGCGTCATCAAAGAGAAGGTACGAAATTTCAGTTACAAAGAAATCAAATACAATCTTGAATGAATCAAATTAAACTTGATGCCACGTACAATACCCGGCACATAAGTTGATCCAAAATGGCGGCCACTGCACTGCGCACTTTTTCCTTAGTGTACCTGCGCCAAAGAATTTATAATACTATCTAGAATAACTACGAATAATAATCATAAAAACAACATTGAAAATTGAACTTAATACCACGCTCATAAAGCTCATATTTGCATAAAACTTATATTTAAATACCCAAAAAATGCTTCTGCTTCTTCTTATTTAAGAGCTTAGTGGCTCTTGTCGGTGGAGTATGCGCCAAACTTCTCGGTTCCAAAAAATGCTACTACCCTAATATTCCCAAAAAAATTACCTAATGTTATAGCCGTCCCTTTCCCGCAAACTGTCAGTGCAATAAAGTAGAAAGGGAGAGCTATAACTTAGGTATAATTTTTGGGAACGGCTTTGCCATTTCGTAAGCATTCTAGATTTGTATACAATTTCTTTGACCTGCGCAGAGCCGCCATTTTGGTTCAACTTATATGCCGGGTATTGTACTTAAATAAAGTTTTATTTTCATAATGCATATGTTTCAATAGGTACCTAGCGTCACCAAAAAATTTACCTGAAGTTATAGACGTCCCTTTCCCCCAAACTGCCAGTACAATGAAGTAGAAAGGGACACCTACACCTTTTGGTATCTGTTTTGGGAACGGCTTTGCCACTTCGTAGGCATTCTAGATTGTATAAAATTTCTCCGCTGAAAGGTTACATAATAAATCCGCCCGAGGCGCCACTAGATGTTTTAGTTTCCTGACGATAACAGGGCCGGATCTGATCTTACGGCCGACGGCAAACACATTTAGAACTGACTATAGTGTTGGCCATTTACGAAAAAAGAAAAACAAACTCAAAATTACGCTTTGTAGGTGGGCAAGTTAGGATACCCGGCGGGGCCCGGGAAGGGAATTTTTAAACGATATTTTAAAACTAGGAGCCATGCAAAGTGACAAATAAAAACCTCTACCACACATGTAGTAACGCTAACTATAGTCATCAGTGTTTAATTACCAGTACTACCTACATAAGTAGGTATCTAAAATCTATAACATGGCCACTTCAGAGGCTTGCCTAGGGCGCTCTCGACATTTAACACTTCCACTGCTGAAAAATGCAACGAGTGTGTTTTTCCAAAGAGGAAAACACATACAAAAGGCCAAAATTCATAGACAAAATCTTGTATAGCCTACTAAGGAGTAAGTTGTCACTTGGGTTAACCTTGTTTTATTTTCTGCAGGTGTCAGCGATGCGACAACAGAGAGTCTCAGAGAAATACGTTAAAGAGGTGGAACAGACTCTTGGAAAGCACGGCTACTAGGATTTGAGGGGAGATTCACGCAGACGAAGATAAAACCCATCATCAAGTGGGCCGTATGCCTGTTTTCCATTTTTTTTTATTTAACCTATACTGCCCCACAGCTGGGCAACGGTCTCTCCACTTTTTCTACTTCTTTTTATTTTGCCATCTGGTAGGTTTGTAGCGGGAACGAGGTTATATGCTCGACCGTCACAAAGGGAAGATCTTCCCGCCAGGAATGGGGTTGCTCCAGCTCCACAGGTGTGTTATCGGAGGTTGTATGCAACATGTAAATGAAATATGCGAAATAAATTGAACCACGGGCTATACCAGGCCTGTGTCACTCCCCGTTTAGGTATCGAAAATGTACCTACATTATTACTATGCGCGCAGGCGGCCCCTCCGGGTGGTAAATTCAGTTATACGAATCGTTTGTCGTAATAAGGTGCTGAGTTTTGAGGTGAGCTAAATTAAACCATATAGCTAGCCACATTGACTAGATATTTCTTTGAATTTCTTTGCTGAGTGAGACTTCTGTATGTTAGTATTAGTATTTATTCTGTGGCTATACTAGATCACTTTATTATAATGATAATAAAATAACAGTCAAAATAAAATTCGATATGTCAACACGAATTGCCTCACTTTTGTATAGAAATGCCAATTATCTTTTAATTTTTTTTTTGTTATTTTAATTTTATTATTCTATAGTGTTCTAGTATAGCCCGTGGCACAGGCCGGAAACTCCTAAGGTACGCGCAATATGCGTCACCCAGGCGTCCCCGTTCCCCGCACCTCTCCCCCGTTTTCGCCTCGATTTCTCACATTGGCCGTCAAGAACCGGGGGAGAGGTGCGGGTGCGGGGAACGGGGACGTATATTGCGCGTACCTTAGAAGAGTCCCTTCTGTTTACTCTTACTGTATTCTGTGCCCGTGGTTCGATTTATTATGCATATGTCGATTACAATTTGTCTGATTAATTTTGAGGTTGAAAATTGGATAACTTTAGAGTTTATAACAGCGTTTACACGCGAGGTGCCTCTGGCTGCGTCCCGTAAAGTGTAAATTCCTGAAATTTTCATAAATGCAAACTATTTTAGGTGTGGAGTGCAATCGTGATTTGTATAATTTAATATTGTTTTTTAATCTTAATAATATTTATAAATTAATGCTGATATTACACGGTGTTTTAATAAGCGTAATAACGAATACTGTGGGTTACAGATTTATTTAGCACCCCTTAGCTTTGAAATCTTGGAATCAGTAAAAAAACGACATTTTTTGTAAATAATTCCCTCAAATTTCTAATAAATTGCAAACCTAGCTTTACTACTTACAAGTGTAGCCGTTGCCTCTCATCAGCTGATATCTTTGGTTTTTATTATGGAACAAGGTACAATACCCGGCACATAAGTTGAACCGAAATGGCGGCGCTGCGCAGGTATATAAGTGTTTCGCAGACACGTAGGGAACCCGGTATAATTAGTGGTAGAGGCAAAGTATCCGCAGTTACCGTTATTTTGGTTCAACGTGCCGGATATTGTGTTTTGTGAAGAATTAGTATTTTGGTGAAGATATGTCGAAGAATTTTGGGGATATGGAAAAGAAACTCCTCAAAAAGAAACTTAATTCGGTTGTTTACTTTTTTAGGGTTCCGTACCCAAAGGGTGCAAACGGGACCCTATTTCTGAGACTCCGCTGTCTATCCGTCTGTCCGTCTGTCACAGGGCTCTATCTCTTGAACCGTAATAGCTAGACACTTGAAATTTTCACTGATTATGTATTACTGTGGCCGCTATAACAACAAATACTAAAAATAAGATAATGTTAAAAATCAAAGGGGGTTGTCATACAAGAATCGTGTTTTTTTCAGCGTTTTTAACGTGATCTTTATAATGGCATTAACCAGATACTTGAAATTTTCACCGATTATGTATTACTATGACCACTATAATAACAAATACTAAAAATAAGGTAAAGTTAAAAATTAAAGGGGGTTCATACAAGAAACGTGTTTCTAAGCGTTTTTACGGTACGTACGGTACGAGGTACGGAACCCTTCATGTACGAGTCTAACTCGCACTTGCGTTGCGTTAATGAGTAAAAAGAGGCGTCCCTGGCGCCCTGGGCGGTCGCCCAACCGCGCCCTACCCTAACGCCGCTACTGGAGATAGACTGAACACGTCGCGCGCGTGCGCCCACCTAACGTAGCACTCTTTTTGAATAAGCCGGGACACATTTGAACATCTTCGTTACTTACAGCTAAGTTTACGCCGCTTCCTAGGCGCAAGTGCAGAAGAAGCAGCAACAAACTGCACTGCACGTTTTTTCCAAAGACGTCAACTAACATACTAAAAACTTAAAATTAGTTATATAGATGGACAGAGATTACATTGTTTGTTATGTCATATTTAAATTGAATTATAAGAATTACGAAATTTACAATAATGTCAATTTGTAAATTTAGTATGTACCAATGTACCTAAATTATGACATGTCTAAGTATACAAACCTTTAAGAGGGACCCGCGCTAAGCTCAAGCCAGAAAGTTCAGTAGCAAATGAAAGAAACATATCTTGGTCCACATATTTTTAATACTAATCAAACATACATTAACACATCAGCCATAACATCAATAATTGTAGTAACACATCTCAAGTATACAAGCATTCACACATTATCACTTCAGTCTATATTTGATCCTAAATAAATGTCCGTTGGCTGAAATAGGCATAATGAAATTTTCAGTCGTTTACCATATGAGACATTTAGCTAAATGGGACATTTTACTTGACAAATTTCTTCTCCCCGCACTTGAGCACAGAAATAGATATACGTTTTGTTCAATGGGACATTTTTTTTAATGACACGTGTTGCTAAATCACTCGTTTTGCTATACGAGACATTCTGCTAAATGGGACATGTTGCTAAATGGGTCGTTTCGCCAAATGAGACGTTTTGCCAAATGGGTCATTTTGCTAAATGTGATGATTCGCCAAATGGGACATTTCACTTGTCAAATCTCTTCTCCCCGCACTTGACCACTTTATTCAGGTTCTCACTTAGGATCTTGAGCTGGTTAAGCACATTGGAGTCCATGAGAGAGTAAGGTATGTAGTCCTGCGCTTGTTGCAACTGCTTCGGCTGCAGTGAGAGCATCGTGCCATCTTGCAGGAGGATGTTGCAGTTCGCCTTTTCTTCAGGTTTCATTCTGAAAAAAGAAACAAATTTCTAAAGGTGTATCCACACTAATGTTACTCTTTTTGGAGCAATATTTTTATAGGGTTTTTAGGCATTCAAGATGCAGTACTAAAGAATTGGACCACTCCAAGTCTTCCCGTGGATATCATAGAAGGCGCCTTACGAAACACAAGCTAAACAAAGCTTATAAACATCAATGAGACCTCTCCAACCCGTCTGGACAGCGTGGATAGTGTAAGCCAAATCCTCTGACTGCTCTGCCTAATATATGGCTCTGGCAGCACAGAGAGGGTCATGCTCCTGCAGTGGAGACTAAAACAGACCCGATGATGATAATGTATAGGTATAAATACCAAATCAAATCAGGTTTAAATCCCAAGTAAAATCGCATTTTCTATCCTTATGAAAGGTAATCTCCTTCCCTTGTTTTCACTTGGTTTCTTCATTTTGTCCTGTTATGTTTTCTTTGTGTAAGTTGTATGTATTTAAGTATAAGGTGTATGTATGTTTATTATATTGACCACCCTGCACTACCTAATTTCCCATCATTTTTTTCTATTTAAACGAGGTTGCCTGGAAGAAATGGCTTAGCGATAAGGCCGCCTTTTGCGCATTTCCTAGTTTTTAAGACAATTATGTGTGTTTTTACTTTTGTGCAATAAAGGGTATTGTATTATGCTTAGTTGCAACTAAAACTTTGAGATCGAGATGTAGGATACTGCTGGCGCCATCTCGTAGTTTTCTTGTGACTAACGTTGCCGCTTCGTTGTTGCGGTTGTAGTTCCTCGTAGTGGCGTGGAGGTCGCCCCAGACACAATGGTAACAAGCGAATTCAAACTTAAAGAAGTATTTTACGAGTACAATACCCGGCACATAAGTTGACCCAAAATGGCGGCTCTGCGCAGGTATAATTAGAGGAAAAAGTGTGCGCAGTGACCGCCATTTTGGGTCAACTTATGTGCCGGGTATTGTACAAGCTTTTATTTAACTTGCAATGTATGTATGTTTGTTCGGGTGCAATCTTGCAACTCAATTTTGAAGCAGATACCTTATCTTCAACTGATTGAACTGAAATTTTGCGCGCATATGTATATTGCGTGACAATGCAATATTACGATGATGAGGAGCTGATCTGATGATGGAGCTGGAAAGTGGCCATAGGAAATCCGTAATAAAACGACGCAACCCCGTTGAGATTTGGCTTATTTGTTTTGTGTGGCCATAGGAACTCCGTAATAAAACGACACAACCCCGTTGAGTTTGGGCACAGAATAAATAATACTAACGTACAGAAGTCTCACTCAGCAAAGAAATTCAAAGAAATACCTACTCAATGTGGCTAGCGATATGGTTTAATTTAGCTCACGTCAGAACTCAGCACCTTTTCGTATAGATACCTAGACATCCATTGCAAGCCAATTTCATTCTTATTACTCTGGACAAACGATTCGTATAACTGAATTTACCACCCGGAGGGGCCGCCTGCGCGCATAGTAATAATGTAGGTACATTTTCGATACCTAAACGGGGAGAGTGATAAAGGCCTGGTTTGGGCTTATTTATTATTAAATATATTTTTTTGTTTTGTGTTGCCAAGACCTTTGGTCTCACAATAAAAGCTTGTACAAAAAATGATTTTTTTTATAAAAACTTATACTTACGTGTAACATGTGGGCACCATGACGGGGGAGCCCGACATGGACACCACCATCTCGCCCTGCCGCGGCTGGCGGAGGATCGTCAGCGCGGTGTTGGGCGTCACCTGACGCAAACACACACAATCAACATATACAAAACAAAATTAGATAGGGTCAAACAAAATATACTGGAACTATTAAAAGGCATTCTATTAAGGCCGTACCTGATTTTTCCGGGGTCCAGTGCTGCCCCCATTTAAAATAAATAATTTCAAAGAAAACGGAGACTACATTTAAAACTTTGCTACTACCAAGTCCTAGATAACCCTTCAAAGTATTTTATGAACTACTGTTTACAGTTTAAAGTGAGAACGTTGAGCTTTACTACGCACATTTGCGAAAAACGGCCACTTTTGGCAAATGTGCGTAGCAAAGCATAACGTTGTGTATGTGGTAGTAGCAAATTTTTAAATAATGTCTGTTTTCTTTAGAAATGATTTATATTGAATGGGGGCAGCACTGGAGCCCGGAAAATTTAGGTACGGCCTTAAAATAGTTTCAGTATATTTTTTACAAGTTAAATAAGTACTAAATAACAATGGCCCAAAGATAGATCCCTGGGGCACACCGATCCTAACGAGACGACGTACGTTATTCCATAAAATAACACCGATGTCCGTCAGTGTCGTCCTATTTCTATGTCAAACTAATTAGACTTTTACATCATGTCGCAACGCTCTTGTTTGACAGTGAATAGCGGACTCGTAGCTAAGCTACGTTGGCTACGTGTGGAGGGAGGCTTGCAAGGATGTTAAATGGGACCATCACAAAATGACTTCAACTTACTTTTGGCGTGATAGCTGGGTAGTTGACCGAGGCATTCTTGTTATAAGCAGGTGTTCGGTACACGGAGCGGCTGCGGCGTCGCAGGATACTCTTGGAGGCTGTGGAAGGTGGCTTACGGGATGACACGTCGGCCGAGCGCGAGCGACGACCCGTCGACCGACTAGTCGACGAGGGAACGGCTGGGAAGATCAAATTATTTGTTTACAAATACATTCAGTCTTTTTTAGTCTCCACTACAGGAGCACGACCCTCTTTGTCTACCACAGAATAAATAATACTAACGTACAGAAGTCTCACTCAGCAAAGAAATTCAAAGAAATATCTACTCAATGTGGCTAGCGATATGGTTTAATTTAGCTCACGTCAGAATTCAGCACCTTTTCGCATAGATACCTAGACATCCATTGCAAGTCAATTTCATTCTTATTACTCTGGACAAACTATTCGTATAACTGAATTTACCATCCGGAGCGGCCGCCTGCGCGCATAGTAATAATGTAGGTACATTTTCGATACCTCAACGGGGAGTGACACAGGCCTGGTGCTACCAAAACCATATATTAGCCCGAGCAGTCAGAGGATTTGGCCTACACTGGCCAGACGGGTTGGAGAGGTCTCATTGATGTTTATAAGCTTTGTTCAGCTTGTGTTTCCTAAGTCGTCTTCAACGACATCCACGGGAAGACTTGGAGTGGTCCTATTCTACGAGGGCTGTTTGATAAGTACCCGTTTTCTAAATATATTAATATCACTGGCCGCAAATAAGTATACCACCTTTTTAAGCCATTTTTCAGAGGCGGGAAAATTTTTAAAAAAAATGGCATTCTTATGTTTTTTTTCTCATTTGACAACGATTCAGTGAAGGCGTGAACTTAAAATTGTTAAAATGGAGAAAGAACAGTATCGGTCTGTAATTAGATTCTTATTTTGGGAAGGAAAAACATGTGATGAAATAAAAGTAAGAATGCAAGCGCTTTACCATGAATGTGCTCCAGACAACCGTCAGATATTGGTATACGAATATAACGTACAACGAGTTTAAGCGGGGGAGAACAACCGTATTTGATGAGGATCGCCCAGGCCGGCCAGTTGAGGTGACTACAGACGAAATGGTTAAGAAAATTGAAAATATCGTTTTAGCCGACCGCCGAATTAAACTTCGAGAAATCGTTGATGCTGTAAATGTTTCAATCGAGAGGGTACAATACATATTAGAAGAAAAATTGGGTATGAAGAAAGTATCGGCGAGGTGGGTGCCGCGTTTACTCACGGAGGAGCAAAAACGGAACCGACTGACTACTTCGGAGCAGTGTTTGGCCGTGTTCAAACTTAACCCGAAGGAGTTTCTGCGTCGTTTCGTGACCGTGGACGAAACGTGGGTCCACCACTACACCCCGGAAATAAAAGAGCAGTCGAAGCAGTGGATTTTACCGGGTGAACCTGCTCCAAAGAAAGCAAAAACCATCCCATCGGCTGGAAAGGTCATGGCGACCGTTTTTTGGGATTCGCAGGGTATTATACATATTGACTATTTAGAAAAGGGAAAAACAATAACAGGGCAGTACTATGCCAATTTATTGGATGAATTTGACGCCGTGTTTAAGGACAAACGACCGCATTTAAAAAAGAAAAAAGTACTGTTTCATCACGACAACGCCCCGGCCCATTCGTCCAGAGTTGTGACGGCTAAATTAGCACAGTTATGCTACGAACTATTGTCTCACCCCCCGTATTCTCCAGATTTGGCCCCATGCGATTTCTTTTTGTTTCCCAACCTAAAAAAATGGCTCGGTGGCAAGCGATTTGGATCAAATGACGAAGTCATTGCCGCCACAGAGGCCTATTTTAATGACTTTCCAAAATCATACTTTTTGGATGGTTTATTGAAGCTTGAGTATAGGTGGAACAAATGTATAGAGTTAAAAGGTGACTACGTAGAAAAATAAATGTATATATACAAAAAAAAATGTTTTTTTTTTCCATAAACGGGTACTTATCAAACAGCCCTCGTACTCTGCCGGGAACCACACGGCTAACAGACATTATCACGTCTTTATCCCTCACAGGGTAGACAGAGCCCAGAAACGTAAGACCCAAACGCAACATTTAGCGTGATAGTTATTTGTTTACATAGTTTTTCATACACGCTATACATAAAATCTAACAAAATATAATACAACGTGGAAGGGACATACCCGTAATAAATCAAATCACGGGCTATACTAGATCACTATAGTATAATGAAATTAAAATAACAGACAAAGAACAAAAAAAAATTTTGGCATTTCCATACAAATCGTCCGGGCGGCTGCACAGTTGTTTTTTTGTTCTTTGTCTGATCTTTTAATTTCATTATACTATAGTGATCTAGTATAGCCCGTGGTTTGATTTATTACGGGTATGTCCCTTCCACGTTGTATACTATGAGGGTAGCTTCAATCCAATGATACTGAACAACTATCCTCAAGGAATACATAACGAAATATGAAAAAAAGTTTGCTTCCCATGCTCACTCGGACCACCTGGAGTGATATTTTTCATTCAGGGACTCACATTACGAATGATTTGCGCGAGTGTTTCCAAACGGGCGCATTTTTTAATTGATCGTATGCGAAGGATTTGCAACGAGCGGTCTGGACCACTCGTAATTTTGACAATTGTAGCGTGCAAATGTCAAAGAAACGTTCCATGGAGTATCAGTTCCGTTTCACGCTGCTTTTTTTATTTTTGTTGAAATGTTTAGAAAACCATTGACAAATTTATGATATTTTCTGCGTAACACAACATTACTTATCGCTCACACGACGGTGTCAAAAATACGATGCAATGCGTCGGAACGCGAGTGGTGAGTCGGCAAACTACACGTTTTGGTTCGCTGAGTCCCTAAATTAAAAATAGCACTCCTGATCGGTCAATTCGTATGGGAGGTAAGAGTAATAGTAATAGCCTTCATAATAGTCGTCAAAACCGACTGAAACTGACTAGTCGGAGCTTCTATCCACACTATTTGAGTAAACCCATGAACGAAAAATACAGGCGAGATAGTAGCGACGCGAGACGTCTAGAAATAATACAGAATTTTGGCATTCAAGCTCTCTTTTAAGGGTTCCGTACTCAAAGTGTACCAACAGGACCCGATTACTGAGACTCCGCTGTCTGGCTGTCACAGGGCTCTATATCGTGACACATAATTGTGAGACATTTTGTACGGAGGTACAGAACCCTTCACGTACAAGTCCGACTGACACTTGACCTGTTTTTAGGGTTCCGTACCCAAAGGGTGCAAACGGGACCCTATTGCTGAGACTCCGCTGTCACAGGGCTATATCTCTTGAACCGTAATAGCTAGAAACTTGAAATTTTCACCGATTATGTATTACTGTGGCCGCTATAACAAATACTAAAAATAAAATAAAAGTTAAAAATTTAACGGGGTCGTCATACAAAAAACGTGATTTTCAGCGTTTAATGGCACTAACTAGACACTTGAAATTTTCACCGATTATGTATTACTATGACCACTATTACCTACAACAAATACTAAAAATAAGAAAAAGTTAAAAATTAAAGGGGGTCGTCATAAAAGAAACGTGTTTCTTCAGCGTTTTAAAACGGAACCCTTCATGTACGAGTCCGACTCACACTTGCCCGTTTATTTGTATGTGGTTTCCAGTCCTCTTGTATTTTTCGTCCATGGTTAATCGTTTTATGTAATCATAATAACACCACTACTTTAAAAAGTACAATCAATAAAACAATATTCTAAAAGACCCTCAGAAAAGACCTTTCAATGCGATGATGAAGACATGACAGCCTTATAGCAAGCGCCGAGACTCCATTTAAGCTGAGGGAGGATATGTGCTGTGTTTTAACAACCAATGACAGTTCAAACAGAAAGGATATATCCAGCAAACTATAATAGGGGGGAAAAGTATTATTCTAATTAGTCCGTCTTGTAGATTATCTAAAAATAATCGACCCATATTTTTCAGTTTATCGAAAAAGTAAAAAATCATAAAGATACAGAGCATCTAAGTTCCAAAGTCAGCTTGTGACGTCATGTGAAATTCAAAGGCGCCTGTATCTTCGTCAATTTTTGTTTCTCAGAGAAAAGAAAAAATACGTGTACAATTTTTTTTATAATCTAACCGATGGGCCAAAATATCTTTCTGTAGTCATGCCTATACCACAGAACTAATAAAAGTATTTCATACAGAACGGAATCTCCTAAGGTCCCTTGCAATATGCGTCCCCGTTCTCCGTTCCCGCACCTCTCCCCGTCAAAACTAAAATACAGCATATATATGTCGCAGTTGTATAGTATAAACCGCTAATTCACTAAACCTCTAGTTGTTTGGCAATACAGCTCGGTTTTGTTAAACAGCTGAATATCGTTCAGCTGGATTGTCAATGTGTCACATTTAACAAACCAGCTAACTACGCATAGACCGCAGAATAGGTTATTTGCAGGCATGTTATTGATTCACGTAAATTCTCCATCTTGCCGGAAGGCGGGCGTCGAAATAACTAATGGAAACCAAGCTTAAGATCTGCTTTATTCTTCTTAACCATTTTCAGTCCGAAATCAAACGATGTCTCCGATATCTCTCGATGAAAACAGCTTATTCTCGGAACGCTGTGAAGAATTCCGAACTAAAATCTACAATGTTACGTAGTGCGCCGCGGCATTGATGAATATTGAATACAAATCGTTCATGCCATTCTGCGTATGAGGGTTCGGTTATTTAACGCTTTTTTACAAAACCGAAATGTAATGCCAAACAGCTAGAGGTTTAGTGAATTAGCGGATTATACCATTCAACTGCGACATATACATATAACATGTAACAAAATATACTAAAACTATTTTAAGATTGAATTCAGTCAACTTTCCGCAAGGAACATTTATATAGAAACATGTAAAATATTTACTGGCTTCCCATATAAACTCGGATCAGCTGCTGGTTGGTCAACTTATATGAAAAGCCAAAAATTATTTTTCATATTTCAATGTATGATCCTTAGGAAAAGTTGTACAATATCATGGACTGAATCAACCCTTAAAGTTGTTTCAGTATATTTTGTTAGACATTATATATCTTCGCACAGCTTCAATGGAGTTTCGGCATAACAGCGCACTCACCCAAACACTTGGAGCCTTTCTCGCCGGAGCCCTGAGAAGAGTTCTCCGTCAGGTAGCCTGCCCCAGAAAGCACCCGGTTAGTGGAAACTTGTGGTTGTTAGTCGATGATATACACAATGGATGGTTAGAAGTAGTCATGTGCCGTTACCAGTAATTTACTCCAGTCGAGTATATTCCCAGTAACGTTACCAGTAACATTCCAAAAAAAATACTAATTTAGGGTTACACAGGCAAAAATAAATTTAATTAATTTTCATTTGTGATGCGATAAGACTTCTACCACTTCTAGTTCAAATGCAACCAAAATTTTAATTTTATTTAGTAATTTTCCAACATTGCTAGTAACCTACATAGTAAGTTTCGAGTACAAGTATATTAATAGTAGTACTAGTTAAGTATAGTTCTATACCATTTTAATGGTATCTATCATTATTCTAGTTCTTTTTATTTTTTTTTAATTTTCATTGATGTAAAATGAGAAAAACAGAAATCGATGATTCGAAAAGCGTAACAGAATAAATGATACTATGTTATTACATTACTAAAAAGCCAATACATTGAAAAAGAAATGAAGAATTTCACAATAAAGATGACAAAAAGTATAGATAATAAAAATTACCATCATCATGGGACGCTGCACGACTCGACCGACCTGTTCTCCTTGTGTTTGTAACGTCTTTGAGGTGGACCTCGCTTTTCTGAAAATAAATAAACTGGAATGATCTGCCATGCTAGTCTGGGAGAAAAGACGCCAATTACCTCTTTTTTCCCATTTCCTCTCGCGGGTCTACTGGAAGAAATTTCTTTAGAAATAAGTAGCACCTAAGTACTATGTTTTCCTTATTTCTTTATTTGTATGTTTGTAAATTTACAAGTGTACTTGAATAAATAAAAAAATAAATCTTATATATAAAATTTTCGTGTCACAATGTTCGTTCCCGTACTCCTCCGAAACGGCCTGATCGATTCTCATGAAATTTTGTGAGCATATTGAGTAGGTCTGAGAATCGGCCAACATCTATTTTTCATACCCCGAATCAACGCGGGCGAAGCCGCGGGCAAAAGCAAGTAAAAAAATAAAAAAAAAATAAAAGAAAAAACTTAGAAGCTGTTTCATTTCCCTTAGTCCGAGAGCTGGCACCAATTTTTGGGTACGTATTTGAATTGAGGCAAGCGGAAAACTTGTCACATACCTCGCCTATTATACTCCAACACGGAACTGCAGACCTGGCTGGTGAGTAGCGGGGCTAAACCAAGCCCTAAATTTTTAAAAATTGTTTTTGAGGCAATATGCATTTTTTATATGTTGTAGTTTAATGTTTGAATAATTAAATAAAAAAAGCCAGACGATTTAGTCAGGGCTTTAACATAGCCAGGCGCGTGCAATAGTATTTCTCAAATTAAAAAATATTTGAGGCATCTTGAAGCGAAACTAGGCCTAAAGTCTAGAAGAAATATAATAGAATAAGTACTTAGGAGGGCTCCTCTATATTGACGTTTTGGAAATTTCAAATTTACTCAAAAACCACTGGGGTACCAATGATTTGAATACAAGTTTAGAGACTTCCAACAGGGGTACTAACCGTCTATACTTAACATATTTCAGTAGGGGAGAGGGCCCCGCTAGATATAGGTAGTTACATGGGCGGCTGCACACTTTTTAGGGTTCCGTACCTCAAAAGGAAAAAACGGAACCCTTATAGGATCACTTTGTTGTCCGTCTGTCCGTCCGTCCGTCCGTCTGTCAAGACCCTTTTTCTCAGGAACGCGTGGAGGTATGAAGCTGAAATTTATATCAATTACTCAGGTCTACTGTCCCTTGAAGCTGTGAAAAAATCAAACTTCTAAGCCAACGCAATCAAAAGATACAGCCGTTTATGCCGCAAATTTTCGACACTTGCAAGGGAATCAAAACCTACAGGGTGCTTCCCGTGAACTCAGAATCTTGAAATTTGGTACGAAGCAACGTCTTATAGCATAGATAAAGGAAAAATTACGAAAACCATAAATTTTTAGTTACATCACATAATATATTTTTTTTTAATAATTTTAAACTTACTACCCATTTCCTCATAAACGCGTAGAGGTATTAAATTGAAATTCATACCAAATACTAAACCTTGCAGGTTTGTACGGAACCCTCGGTGCGCGAGTCCGACTCGCACTTGGCCGGTTTTTTTATGAAAATGCCGATTTCTTTTTGTTTTGAGACTGTTATTTTAATTTCATTATAACTATCTATAGTGATCTAGTATAGCCTGTGCCAGATTGCCGTGTGGTTCCCAGCAAAGTAGAATAGGACCACTCCAAGTCTTCCCATGGATGTCGTAGAAGGCAACTTAGGAAACACAAGCCAAAGCTTATAAACATTAATGAGACCTCTCCAACCTGTCTGGCCAGCATGGAGAGTGTAGGCCAAATCCTCTGACTGCTCTGGCCAAGAGTGGCTCTGGTAGGTAATACAGAGAGGGACGTGCTCCTGGAGTGAAGACTAAAAAGGACCTGTTGATGATGATACCCTGTGGTTCGATTTAGGATTGGGACACATTAGTCAGCATGAAGAAGCACTTTCCTATGCTGCTATTCTTCTCTGTCGCTCAGAACAGTCATTTGCTAGAGTAAGAGAGAGCTACGGAATGCTTCAGCATGGCCGGTGCTGAAGTGTTCCATCACTCTCTTTCGCTTTAGCTAATGAGGCTTCTGAGCGACAGAAAAGGATAGCAGCATAGGAAAGTGCTGTTTCGTGCTGACAGATGTGTCCCAACTTCCAACCCTTAGGCGTCGTCCTAATTGGCGGCGATCGTACGAGCAAACGATGCGATTTAGTCGCACGATGAAACACACTTTAAGTGTCCTAATTAAAGCTCGCAAGTCATCGCACGAGCATAAAAATGCTTAATAACGATTGTACGGTGGGTTTGATCGTGCAATTAAAGCTACAAATCTCTTTTGATTGTCCTAATTGGTAACGCGACTCATCGCGCGAGCACAACGTGTGAAAGCGCATTGAGCGATGGGCATCGCGGGAGCTATTAGGACACTTTTGGACCATCGCACGACGATGAACGCATCGTTTGCTCGTACGGACGTTGCCAATTAGGACGACGCCTTATTATGCATATGCCAATTACACGCTGTATAAAATAAGCTATCCTTCAGAATTCGTACCAGTTGTCCCAGAGTCATTTGCAGATACTTCGAGCTTAAGGAACGCAGCAGGATCGTGAAGGAGATCTCCACAGTTCGCAGCTCCATGTCGGCACGCTGGTCTATTTTTTTCTTCTGGTCTATTACTGTAATATTGATCATTCTCTATGAATCATGTCTGTCACAAAAAACCCTTAGGGTTGGGACCATCGAATTCGTAGGTTAGGACACATCTGTCGGCACGGAACAGCATTTTCCTATGCTGCTATACTTTTTTGTCGCTCGGCAGCATCGCCGATTCCGCGACGTTCAGTCACTCTCTCTCGCTCTAGTAAGTGACGGCATAGGAAAATGCTGTTCCGTCCGTGCTGACAGATGTGTACACTTATTTATCATCCATCATGTAACTAATGAATATTGGTCACAATTTATTAGATCCTATAATATAATACGAGGGGGGGTCAAAAAGTTCGCGGAATGGAGGGGATAGCGGGGGGTGGGGGACCTGCCGCAGGTAGTAACTAATGAGCAACTCTTTGTGAGTATATATGCCAAGTTTGAACCTGATTGTGTCAATAACCTTTGACCTGTCGTCGATCAAACAAGTGAATCCGGAAGAAAAACTTGAACATGGAAAAAATCGAGTTTCGTGCCGTCATAAAGTTCCTCACTAAGCAAGGAAAACCACCTCAGAAAATTTTGGAAGAAATGTTATCAGTATACGGGGACTCTTGCCCTGGGAAAACCATGGTGTACAAGTGGAATAGCCTTTTCAAGCAAGGCAGAGAGTCTCTTGAAGACGACCCTCGCTCAGGACGGCCGATTGAGGCCACCACCTCAAACATCGTTGAAAAAGTGGAGAATCTTATACTGGAGGATACTCGTTTGAAGAAGAAACAACTTGCAGAAATGGTTGGAGTATCACCTACAACCATTTTAAATATTCTACACGACAATCTTGGGATGTCAAAAGTCAGCGCAAGATGGGTGCCAAGAATGCTCACACCACCACAGAAACAGCTGCGCGTCGAGTATTCAAAGGAGTTTTTAGACCTCTGTAGCGCCGACAAGGAAGGAATTTTTGCAAGACTTGTTACTGCAGATGAAACTTGGGTTCATCATTATGAGCCTGAGTCGAAGCAAGAGTCTATGCAGTGGCATAAAAAGGGTCAGCCCCCCCCTAAGAAATACAGGGTGTCACAATCGGCTGGAAAAATCATGGCAACTGTTTTTTGGGATACAGAGGGTATTTTATTAATAGATTATAAAGATAAGGGTGTTTCTATAACGGGAGAATACTACGCTAATCTACTAAGACAATTAAAAGAAGCAATCAAGGAGAAAAGGCGGGGAAAGTTGACAAAGGGTGTGCTGCTTTTGCATGACAACGCACCGGTACACAAGAGCCGCGTTGCGATGGCTGCCCTTCATCACTGTGGCTTCGAAATGTTAAACCATCCTCCCTATAGTCCAGACTTAGCCCCCTGTGATTATTTTTTATTTCCCAAATTAAAAAAAGAGCTTCGGGGGAAGAAATTTTCCGATGATGAAGAAGTCAAGTCGGCGATTTCGGCCTATTTTGAGGACAAAGACAAATCATTTTTTTTCGACGGTATTAATAAGTTAATAGAGAGATCTGAAAAATGTATTCGACTTAAGGGGGAATATATTGAAAAAGAAAAATAGTACAGTATTTTATTTCACCCCCCTTCCCCTCCGTTCCGCGAACTTTTTGACCCCCCCTCGTACATTCCTATTTTCTTTCAATTTAGACACTTTGCCATTAACAAGAAAAGCAAGATAAACGTTAGAAACTAGTTCTAAACAGCGTGTGGATGAAATATAGAATCAAGATTTTATGATAAAAATGGGCTAAAATTTCCATAGACCTATAAGCCTCCTCCCAATACCGTCAAAAGTTTTTGAAAAGCTTCTGCTAAATAGACTTAGACCTATTCTTGAACAAGACAACATTATTCCATCTCACCAGTTTGGGGTCCGATCTCAACACTCCACTGTAGAACAGGTCCACAGAGTTTGCGACGGAATAAGGAAAAGGACATACAACAAGCATTTGATCGCGTATGCAAAACAAAAATGTATATCCTGCACAGTTTTGTGGAATTACTGAAGTCCTACCTCTCAGATCGGCTATTCCAAGTCAAAGTGGCTGACGCAACATCCAAGCTTCGTGAAATCAAAGCTGGAGTCCCGCAGGGTTCTGTGTTAGGTCCGGTTCTGTATACCATATACACAGCTGACTTACCGGTGGAGGATGGTGTGACCACTGCCACATACGCCGATGACACTGCAATCTTAGCCAGCAACGCAGATCCCGTAGTCGCATCGCAAATGCTGCAGAGGGGGCTTGATGGCATATCTAAGTGGCTTCAGAAATGGAGACTAAAGACTAGCGCAACCAATTCGGTACATGTCACCTTTACTCTGCGCAAGAAAGACTGTCCACCGGTAAAACTTGTCAACACAACCTTACCTCATCAAGAAAATGTCAAATACCTAGGGCTGCACCTGGACAGGCGGCAAA
The DNA here is from genome assembly GCA_963576875.1 of Acrobasis repandana. Lineage (NCBI taxonomy): Eukaryota > Metazoa > Arthropoda > Insecta > Lepidoptera > Pyralidae > Acrobasis > Acrobasis repandana. The sequence goes on from OY756238.1 coordinate 12,851,874, forward strand.
ATCATGTAAAAAACAAAAGAGAGGAATTAAATATTCGGTCCAAAAATTTACACTGGATGATTGGACGTAACAGTGTTTTGTCTATCGACAATAAACTTTTGATCTACAAAACAATCCTCAAGCCGATATGGACATACGGTATACAGCTCTGGGGAAGCAATTCAAACATCTCAATCTTGCAGAGAATGCAGAATGTAATCCTAAGAACAATATCTGCTGTTCCATGGCCAGTTACTAACGCTGAAATTAGTCACGAGTTACAGATGAACACAGTTAACGAGGAAATACTGAAGATCTCTGAAATGTATAAGGGGAAACTGGAGATCCACCCTAATGAACTGGCTGCCGGGCTGACAACACGCTCATATCAGAAGCGACTCAAAAGGAAAGACATTGTTCCTGAATGATGAGTAGAGGCTCTCGCTGGAGGACCCACTCAAAAAGCCACAACAGACACACAAATAATTTGCTTAAAGCGAAACATCGCTGATCGCAAATAAAAACAGAAGACAAAAAAAAAAAAAAAACCGTTATGGATCGTTGTTTTGGAAGTTCAATTTTTTAAGGCAGTACTCATAAATAGAAAGCTTTTTGTGTCTTTTTCAATTATGGAAATGCATGTTTCAAGAGATATAATTGTCTTAAGTTTTCCACATTCCTACTATATACAAACTTACATACTATTTACAAAAAAAAAATTAACTTCAAATCAACGTTCCTAACCAGGAATTGTTTCATTAAACTTGGTTTATATAATGCAGTTACTTTACCCAGTGACTGAATTTCGGACCCAGTAACTGGGTACCTACATGTAAACAGGATCGGCAGTTAGTTAGTTGACTGACTTACTGCCGACTGACGGTAGGTAAGGTAGCGTGGACACTACAAACAAATTGGCAGCCACTGCCCGAACGCGTCCAGCCAGACAGTGCAAGTCGCACTGGACTGGACTGACTTACTGGGCCCAAAAATAGACGGGGTGGCTAGTCAACTGGACTGACTTGTGAGCGGAAGTCAGCGCAGACTGGGTGTACACGAGCCCAGTACGTACCTAGCAAGTCAGCGCTGGACTGGGTTCCTGTACTGCCATGTTACTGACCCTGTATAAACCAAGATTTAGGATTTCATCTTATAAAGTGTAGATATTATTCTAATTTACCCAATTTATTTAATTTTTTCAATGTATCATCCTCTACGGCTACTTTTTCTTGACGTTTCGTTGGCTTCTTTGTTCTTGGCATTTTTTAGGCAACACTGTTATCTTATACAAAGTTTCTACCGATATATATATACTGTTATGAGAAAGCGAAATTAAATTATTCTTTAAAACTAAACAGAACTAAAAATTAAACAACAAATGACAAACATAGTCGATCGAAGAACGGTCCGTTTGTTTTTGAAAATTGAGCGTTCGGATTCACATGCATTAATTAACTAGAATAGAAATAATTTGTTTTGTATCATTTCGCATCTCGCATTCGCATCGCACTTGCGTCAACAAAACATTTCATCACTATCAATCATCCTATCGAACACACGATTTGTATAAAAAAATTAACAGCGTTATGTCTTTGTAGTTTGTATTGTACAGTACAGGTATCCGAAATATCCGAATGCAGAAACAACCGACAATACCAAAGACCGACGTTCCTATCTCCGATAGAAGAATCATCTCAAAACATCTTTGGTTTCTAATAACGTTAGGTATAAAGGAATGGTATAAGTTCCTTTTTCCTCTAGAAATCATTACTTTTATAAATATATTGTAATTTTTATTATTTTGTGTTTCATATTATAGTATAAAATAATAAAAGAATAAATTAAAAATTAATTTATGTACTTATTACTGCGTCAAGGTTTCAGAAATTTATAGTTACAAATTTAAAAAATATGGATTTGACGTCAGAAGTGTATTGTTATGATGAATGAAGAATGGCGGACGTTGTCATTTTTGGATACTTGTTCACATTTTTATTGATAAGTGCTTGCCACGGTAAGATATAATTGAAATAGTTTTTCCTGCTTGAAGCCTAAAGCATGATGTTTCTTTCCTACACGTTACAGAATTGTATCTTTTTCCTAAGGTCGTAAAAATGATAGCTTCCGCACTTGACCGACATGAATCTATTATTGTTTTTCTTATTATCATATTATGCTCGGTGTTTATAAAGCTAGTTTTTTATTTTCCTTTGGTACGGTTGGGAATTCTGACAAATTTGGAGAAATATCCACTCAAACATAAGCTCTTCATAAGAACGTGCAGTGTGTCTATTAATTTTCATAAAAAATCTTTATTGGTAAATAAAAACTGACTAAAGCTTCAAAGATATTTGCAATATGTTTTTAATGACTAATTTCTTTATAATTTCAGTAAGATATTAAAATAAGTACTTGGCTTTGAGTATAATTTTTGATGATGTTGTCCTATTTATGCTACAAAACTAAACATAGGTTTACATTTTGTAGGTCTACCGGGCTTCGATTTAGAGGATGAACCTGAAACACAAACCACACTCAGACCTGATGTTCCGAAGCCAGAAGATCGTGTTTCTCTTGATCAGATGATGGTTCATCACCCTACCAAGTAAGATTATATGGAATGATTTGTAGAAGCAATGGTAAAAGAAAGCCTTTGCATGTACTCATCGAAATATAATTCTCTAGAAACCTAACGCTCCTACATTCACCGCTTCGATTCTGATTCCATTTATGCAAACAAACAAACAGTAATTACAACGAAACACTTGAACGCACACATAGACAAAGATGCATGCGATTGGTCGCGACAAGGTCACGCGTCGTCGTTGGTCGAGTGGGGCAGTAAACGCAATGAGCGGGGAGATACAATGCGCGGATGGTACCTATTATTCAGTACGCTACGCTAAAATAAATAACCTTGTTTATGTGTAACTTTTTTTAAAATAACTAATTTTCATGTCTGTATGGCTGCTACACCACTTCATGGCACATTTTATGAATCGATTCTCGCGAAAACAGCAATAATCTCAAAGTAAACTTCTTGCGACGCAACCGCACGACTCGAGTGTCACGGCGAACTGTTGCACCACCGCGATGTTCATATTTTAAGCCCCGCCTGCCGCGGTACATATCGCGTGGAATGATTTTTCGGGATTACTTACGATTCTAGAGAATTATTGTTCGTAGCATGTATGTTTAATTGAAAAATAATTATCTAACATTGTTCTCTTTTTATTGCAATCTCATAGTGGAAAATTTCAAAAGAGGTAAGTGATTTTACATTGGTGTAAGTACGTTTTTTTTGTAAAGCTTTATGTTATTTTACACTTTTTGGCAAGGGAAGAATATAAATTTTTAAACACGCAACTGGCAGTGACAAAGACCGTAGCATATTATTTATTATACCATGATAGACCTAGGATTATTTTAGAACATGTCAACGTGATATAAAATGTAAATAAAAATTTACGAAATAAAACAAGAGAAGCAACAGAAAAACAAAAGAAGAATGAATTTGTTATCATATTTTTTACATTAACAAAGACTTTGTATAGCCTACTTTTTACTGTAGAGGTTTTATGCAAGTACGCTTGCTCATACATATCATTAATTTAATCAAAGATTTTTGACGGACGTGTATTTTCGTAATGGTACCTAATGTTTATTTATTTAAAAATTATCATTAATCATAATAAAATTTATTTGTATTGATGATGACAAAATGCCCTTAAGTAGGCCTATCACAGACACATTGTAGTTCCTGCAATCTGAGACATTGATTGTCAAAGCCTGTACCCTGTTATATTACTGTGGTCCTTACCAAGTTTACTGTCACACTTTTTTCCGATCCCTTAAACACATTTTATTTTATTTGTTATAGATGAGCAGCTCAGAGCTGATATGTCTATTTCACACAGTGCTGAGAGTCCATAAAGTCTTTTCACAGTTCATATATTTATTAACGACACTTTATTTGTCCTTAACCACTTGTCAAGTCTATTTTTAAATGCATTTAAGAAGGGCGCAGTAACCACTTCTTCTGGTAGTCTATTCCAATTATTGACCACTCTGTTACTCAGAAAGTGAAAATGTGCAGCTTTGGTTTTAGACGCTGTACGAGTTAACTGGTAGCAGTGTTTTCGTGATGGCTTTGTGCCTTGTCTCATGTTGTAGATGGTATGCAAGTCAGGTAAGTCGTAGCTGAGAGTCAGGATCTTAAATGTCTCAATTAAGTCACCACGAAGGCGTCTTTCCTAAAGAGTAGCGAGGCGCAGGGCTTCAAGTCTGTCTTCATATGTCTTACGGCGGAGTCCTTGAGGTATTTTGGTAGCTCTTCTTTGATCACTTTCCAGTAACTTGATGTCTTTTTGAAAGTATGATCTCCAGATCTGAAAACCATATTCCAGTAAGGGGTGTATATAAGTTTTATATATTTTTCTGAAGACTTCAACAGTCATATTTTGGAATGATCTGCGTATTATGTAGAGAAACGCGTTTGCCTTTTTAACTATAGAAGTGATATGTTCCTCCCATTTTAAGTTGGCAGCAATATGAATACCCAGATCTTTTTGAAGGCTCACTGATTCCAGAGTGTTGCCGTCAATATTGTACATGGTCTTAGGGTTTGTTTTCCCTAGATGCAGAATACAACACTTGGAGATTGTTCAATGAGATGACCCATTCGTTGGTCCAGTCATGAATGCAGTCAAGGTCTTCTTGGAGTTGGCCACTGCCCGTTGAGGGATTAGCAAAGAACTTTCCATTGTCCGCAAAGAAAGCCGATTGACATTGTACAGTCTCTATCAGGTTGGTTATGTATATACCGAAGAGATGGGCCGAGAGCACAGAACCCTGTGGTACACCATTTAGCACCGATTACAACAAGGAATTTGGTCTGGTCCGGGTGATGACTGTAGCTTTAAATTTGAGATCGCCTCTTTCACATCTTCAGCTGTAAATGTGATATCACACAAGCTGTCTTGCACGCGAGCCATGTTAGAGATTTTTGGAGGTTGGTTCAAATCAGGTTCCACAGAGTAAACTTTTTGGAATCCCTCAGCAAAGGCATCTGCAATGTCTTTGGGATTAGTAACCAGGTCGCTATTCAGATTTTTCATAGCAGGTGGGATGCTCACTTTTGAGGTCATGCTTTGACGGATGTATGAGTAGAAGTATTTGTCTCCAGAATCTAAAATTTTGGATTCAAATTTGCTTCTTTGTTTTCTCTAAAGTCCTTATAATCATCTATGTTTCCGGACAATCTATATTTATCCCACAATGCTTTCTTATCGGCAATCAGTTTTAGAATATTTTTATCGACCCATGGTTTGTTTTTAGACTTACTTTTGACAATTTTTCTGGGGCATGTTTATTAGTCGTTGCATTAATTGCATTTAGAATTCCTTTCCAAGTTTGCTCTGCATCAGTTAATGAACTATGTGTTTCTAGATTACAAAGTAGATCGGTGTTGTAGTTTTCAAAATTAACATGTTGGTAGTATCGTTTCAAACGTTTTAAAGAAGTTTGCAAAAGGCACTGAATACTAAACTCTAGCACACAATGGTCACTTTTTCCAATTGGAGGTTTATATTATATATAATTTCCTTAACAAGTGATTCCTCATTGAACATACTGTCACATTTCACATGCATGACCCCTTCCCTCATCGCTGTGTTGTAGTATGTTGATGGCCCATAACTTAAAAACTTTACTTTTAACTTAACCCTCCGTAACAGTTATTTATTCATATATACAGTGTAAATGTACTCGTATGCCTTATTTGTGAATTTCCCCAGCTAACAGATAGGCTTGTCAATGTCAACACACCTGTCTAACATCATCATCATCATCATCATCATCATCAAGTCTTTTTGGTCTCCACTGCAGAAGCACGACTATCTCTGTACTACCAGAGCAGTCAGAGGATTTTGCCTACACTCTCCACGCTGGCCAGACGGGTTGGAGAAATTTAGCTTGTGTTTCCTAAGTCGCCTTCTACGACATCCACGGGAAGACTTGGTGTGGTCCTATTCTACTCTGCCGGGAACCACACGTCGCATGCCTGTCTAAGATACTTAATTACAATTTCAGATACAAATGCTACCAATGCGATTCGCCGGACTGCATAGAAGAAGGCACGGAGCATGTCTGCCACGATGCTCTGTACTGCTTCAAGTCGTCTGTGCGCGCGTTGGACGGCCGCGTGCAGTATTCCCGAGGGTGCACTAAAGGCAGCGACCACTATCAGCTGACTTGTTGGACTAATCGACCTCAAAAAGGGTATGCACTTTCACATCCCCTTGAAATTAAATAAATTAATAAATGGATAGCTGTAAATCACACTGATTTACAAAATCCCTTTGGCTGAGCGCCGATTTGTATGGGAAGCCAATTTTTTTTCTTTTCGTTTTACGATAATTGTTTTATGGAATAACCCTCTTTTCAGGCCACGGAAGCGTCACGCGGGCCAGCTCAACATCACGTGCTGCAAGGGAGACATGTGTAACGCGGGGGAGTTCCCCGAGCTGCCGGGCGCAGCCGCGGCCGTGGCGCCGCTGCCGGCGCACGCGACCCGGCTGTGGGCCAGCGTGGCCGCGGCCGTCGTGGTCGTGTGCGCTATCGCCGCCATGGCCATATTTGTGCTGAGAAGAAGTCATAGGTATATTTTTTTATTTTATCATTAATAAAAATGAGATAATTAAATTAAAAGAAAATTAGAAACTAAAATTATAACTAATTAAAACAAAAAAATAACTTAAAAACTATAAAAATAAATACTATTATGCAACTTAAATAACTATTTAAAAAATAAAAATCAAATTAAAAACTTTCAAATAATAAACGGCGCGCAGATCATTGCCCTACGGTAGAGTGCCTAAAAGGCTGGCAGCATTGCCACGCTGGATGGCAATCTTTGGGCTATTTTATTAAACAATTGTTAAATAATTATTGATTTATACAGCATATTGTAATGCTCGGAACAATATCTAAATTAAAAATATGTGATGAAAATTCTCGCCAAGACAGATTCGAACTCACGTTCCCTACATCTGTATTGTGAGTGCACTTTCAATTGTGCTACTGTGACTTTGTGAATTTTTTAGATAATTGTTAATTTCCTCGAATATATTTCGAAATCGCGACGCAAGTTAATATGTTATGTTGTAAATTATTCATAATGGAATGACTAAACTTGATAAACGAAGACTCTGCGCTTATTATCCTTCATTAAATTGTTCACTCCTCTATCGACTGTCCTGAACTTCTAAATTTAATTAATTTCAACTGTCCATCTCGTGTACGTAACCCACGAATCTTTCGCCTAGACGTTTACAAAAGTAATATATCCTTTTTTAATCCTATTGTTAGAATGTGTCGCGATTATGATGAATTAAGACAGAGCAACGCTGATCTTGACATTTTTAATCCAAGTTTTCCTCAATTCAAAAGATCTCTCTTTGCTTCATTGAATTTGTTAGCTTAATGAAAATCATTAATATAAACTTACTTACATATACTGTTATATTTTGTAAAAAAAAATTATAATATCTTACTTGCTTTTTTACATTTAGTGTGGATTATTGACTAGTTTTTGTTCTGTATGTGTTTTTATTTTGTTCTGTATTGTCTGTAATCTGTTTGTGTACCTTTAAAATAAAATAAAATATGTTGAGGGAACAAGACGTACCAAATAACCCCAAGTTCGATGTGCTTCCCAATGTGGACTCCACAACAAGATAAGATCTTACATTTTGCCTTCGAACAAAAATCTTTATAAGTAACTTTAATAACTAATGTGATTTATTTAGTAGTCAACAGTTGAATGAAGTAAAGTAAGTGGTCTTACAGCATATTTGGATCTTAATTAGGGCTTTGACACTGTGTCTATTGCATTTCTTCTTTATTAACTGTATAATTACGTTGTTAGAATACCTTTGAAGTATTTAAAGACTATATGTATCAGAGAGGATGCTAAGGGTTAGGTTAGGGCAATACACGACTGATAGTGTTGTAGTATATGTGTCGGTGTGCCGCAGGGCAGTGTGTTTGGTATGATTGCATTTTTGATCTCTCTATAAAAGGAAGTCATTGGTTTCAAAAGTTAGAAATCAGAGCCGCTCAACGTAAAACCTCCTAGGGAATGCAGTATAGACCAGAAACCACACAGCACTTAGGTTATGCTTTGATATTACAATATTGTTACAGATTGCGCGTGTCCCGCGCGGCGCTGCACAAGCTGCCCCCCGACTCCAACTACTTCGCCAGCAATGTCTTCAGCCCGCATGTCACCAGCGCATATTTTGAGGGTATGCAACGAGAAACTCGCAGAAAAGTTGTTTAAGTTTATGAAAATAATGTAAAAATTAATAAATCTGTAAAAAATCGCGCTGTTAAAAAAAAAGAGGAGTTAGTGACAGAAATGGAAAAGATCTTTTTAGGGTTCCGTAACCAAAGTACAGAAGACAGTAAGAGTATATGCAGAACGGAATCTCCTGCGGTCCCTTGCAATATACGCCCCCGTTCCCCGTCCCCGCCCCTCTCCCCCGCTCTCGCCTTGTCTCAGGCGAGAGCGGGTGAACACACACCAATAGACATGTGCACGGCGCACGCGGCCGCACGAGGACGGAGGAGAGGTGCGGGTGCGGGGAACGGGGACGCATATTGCGCGTACCTTAGGAGATTCCGTTCTGTTATGAACTGTGATAGCTAGACAGTTGAAATTTTTACAGATGGTGTATTTCTGTTGCCGCTATAATAACAAATACTAAAAACAGAACAAAATAAATATTTAAGCGGACGGGGTCCGTATGTCCCATACAACAATCGCGTTTTTTTTGCCGTTTTTTGCTCGATATTAATAACGGCAACAGGTAGACGCTTGAAATATTCACAGAATATTTAGTTTAATATTAAGTATGGTACGAAACCCTTCTTGCGCGAGTCCGACTCGCACTTGGCCGGTTTTTTATATACTGATCTAAGAGATAAAGATACCATTGAATGTACTAGTTGCTTGTCTTTCCGCGCTGATTGTACAAGTGGATTGAAAATTGTGTAAAAATCTCTAGGAATCACGTCAATAGATGTACCTTGCATCACAATTTTGATTTCCTTTTGTAAACGCTAGCCAGCTTCAATCCGAAGTAAAATAATATCATTTTCTATCCCTATGAAATGTAGATCTCCTTCCCTTGTTTCCACTTTGTTTCTTCATCTTGTCCTGTTATATTTTTTTGTGTAAGTTGTATGTATTTAAGTATGATGTATAAATACATACATACATACTATCACGCCTGTTTCCCACAGGGGTAGAGACTATGGACCTCCACTTGCTACGATCCTGACAGACCTCTTTCGCTTCACCTACACTCATCAACCTTATGTTAATGATAATTATTGTATATAAGTATGTTTATTATATTGACCACCCCGCACTACCTAATTTCCCACTTTTTCCATTTAAGCGAGGTTGCCTGGAAGAAATTGCTTAGCGATAAGGCCGTCTTTAGCGAATTTCCTATTTTTTAAGATTATGTCCAGAATTTTTAACCGACTTCAAAAAAGGAGGAAGTTGTCAATTCGACTGTATGTTTTTTTTTATGTATGTTTGTTACGCGATATCTTCGCCAATTGTGAACCGATCTTGATAATTCTTTTTTTATTTTAAGCCTTTACTACCAAGTTGGTCCCATTTTAATTTGGTAAAGATATGATAAGGTCCTCAAAATTGATTATATATGTAATTATATATGTAGGTATAATATAATGGTACGTATTGTATAAGTAGATATTTATTCTGATATATATTATATAGTATGTAGTAATGTAATGTTTTATGTTTATGTTCTTAATATGTTATATGAAGTATTTATTAATTCGGTAGTCATAATTGATTAATTTAGCTTTTTGCGCCGAACAAATTACTTTTCTGTTTATCCTTATGGTTGACTGGGAGAAAATGCTCTTGGCATTAAGTCCGCCATTTGTTAAAGGTATGTTTTACTTTAGAACAATAAAGAGTATTAAATAAAAAAATAAAAAAAATAAAGAATAGATTGTTTTTTTTTGTTAAAAATATTTTTTTCTTTTGTACAATAAAGGGTATTGTGTCGTACTTGCCTATCACACAAAACTAATATATTTTTATTTTAACAGGTGTAGAAGGCTCCCAAAATGGCGGAGGCCTACGGGCTGTGGCGGCGGGAGACTCCACGTTACGAGAGTATCTAGAATGTTCCGTGACCAGTGGCTCGGGGTCCGGCCTGCCCTTGATGGTGCAGAGGACGCTGGCCAAGCAGGTGTCACTCATAGACTGTGTTGGGAAGGTATGTTATGACAATCATCATCACCAACAGGTCTTTTTTAGGGTTCCGTACCCAATGGGTGCAAACGGGACCCTATTACTGAGACTCCGCTGTCTGTCTGTCTGTCCATCACAGGGCTCCATCTCTTGAACCGTAATAGATAGACGCTTGAAATTTTCACCGAATATGTGTTACTGTGCCGCTATAACAACAAGTACTAAAAATAAAAAAATTAAAGGGGGTCGTCATACAAAACACGTGTCTTTTTAGCGTTTTTAACTAGATCTTTATAATGGCATTAACTAGATACTTGAAATTTTTACAGATTATATATAACTATGGCCGCTATAATAACAAATACTAAAAATAAGATGAAGGAAAAAATTGAAGGGGGTCGTCATACAAAAAACGTGTTTTTTCAGCGTTTCAAAACATTGTATGGAGGTACGGAACCCGTCATGGACGAGTCCAACTCGCACTTGCCCGTTTGTTAGTCTCCACTGCAGGAGCACGACACTCTAAACTACCAGAGTCATATACAGGGTCTTACAAAATATACTGAAACTATTTTAAAGGCAGATTCAGTATATGATACTGAACAACTTTCCCCTAGTAACATATGGCGAGATGTAAAAAATAATTGTTGGCCTCCCATACAAGTTGCCCGATATGCTGATCCGAGTTTGTGTGGAAAGCAAAAAAGTATTTTTCAGATTTTGATATATGTTCCTTGGGGAAAGTTTTTCAATATTACGGACTGAATTCACGAGTCGAGCCATATATTAGTCAGAGCAGTCAGAGGATTTGGCCTACACTCTCCACGCTGGCCAGACGGGTTGGAGAGGTCTCATTGATGTTTATAAGCTTTGTTCAGCTTGTGTTTCCTAAGTCCACTTCTACGACATCCACGGGAAGACTTGGAGTTTTAAAACTTTTAAAGCTACTTCTACTTACTTAATGTAAATACTTTCAACGGTGGTTCATAAAATAATTTAAAGGGCTATCTAGTGCCTAACATTGAGAAATATGGAAATTTTCACCACATTTACGAGTTACCAATTTATTTTAAATGAGGGTGCTACTTCAAGGTCATTTGCTTCTAACTTCACCTTAAAGAAGTTTTCACTTTACAAATAAATATTTCAGGGTCGCTACGGAGAAGTGTGGCGCGGCTCGTGGTACGCCGACAGCGTGGCCGTCAAGATATTCTTCTCCCGGGACGAGGCCAGCTGGCGGCGCGAGACGGAGATCTACAGCACCGTGCTGCTCAGGCACGAGAACATCCTGGCCTACATCGGCAGCGACATGACCAGCCGGGGCAGCTGTACACAAGTCAGTACATATTCATCATCAGGTCTTTTTAACCTTCGACAAAAAAGAGGGATGTCATACATCGTGTTAATGAAAGAATCCAAAACCTCTCAGATGGTACCTCAGTCCATGTAACTGAACAACTTTTGTTCAACAACTTTCATGAAATCCAAAAACAATTTAGATTTTCATACAAACTGCTCATGAGCTGATCGAGTAAATTTGTATGAAAATCCGATCTTTTTTTTTGGATTTCGTGAAAGTTGTTGAACAAAAGTTGTTCAGTTACATGGACTGAGGTACCATCAGAGATAATAAATAATAAATATATAGGGACAGATCACACAGATTGAGCTAGCCCCAAAGTAAGTTCGAGACTTGTGTTATGGGATACTAACTCAACGATTCTATATTGTATAACAAATACATATATAGATAAACATCCATAGATGTTTTGCGTTCTTTCATTAACACGATGTATAAGTTTGACGCTAATTTCTGTCGGTCTGTCTGTGGCATCGTAGCGCTCGAACGGATGGACCGATTTCGATATTGGGGGTTAACGTTTGAAAGTCAGGGCTTTCTCTAGCCAATAACAGATGGCGCTGCGGATATCAAGTCGTATCGGTAGTTCCGCTATTCATCACTAGATGGCGTTCTTGACAGTCGGGGGTTTTTTAATTTGCCGCAAATAAACTTGTTTAGTCTCCACTCAGAGGATTTGGCCTACACTCTCCACGCCGACCAGACGGGTTGGAGAGGTCTCACCGATATTTATCAGCTTTGTTTAGCTTGTTTATGTGTTTCCTAAGTCGCCTTCTACGACAGCCACGGGTAGACTTGGAGTGGTCCTATTCCACTCTGCCGGGAACCACACGGCTCATAAGCATAAAATACTATTTGACCCATACTACCCTATTTGTTAATAAGGCATTTTCTTTAAAAAAGAATACTACAGTAACTTATGATAGATGGCGCAGCAATCACTTCAATCGAACCGTCAATGTCAAATTTTGGTCTAATTTATTTAAAATTTTCGGGGTGCGTGCGTTAGTCTTTGGATTTTTATTTTTTATATTTGGTTTAAAATATACTATTGTGTACATATTTAATTAAGTTATAGTACAATTTAACAGAACACGAAAGACCATAGCTCTGGTTTAAAAAAAAATGCTGGCCGGCGCCGTCGTCTCGTGCTAAAACAAAGGAGGAATACTGTTCCTATCCTACTACTGATTCAACGTAAAACTGACGAACGCGATGGTTTTATACTTTTTTCCATGACATGACAGAAAAGCAAAACTATGGTTATTGTTCTTTGAACCATAGTGCTAGTAGGTATTTGGTTTGTCAGAACGATTTCAAACTATTAAACTCCCAGATCCCCCACCCCTACGCATAGGCTAAGACTTGGTCAAGTGTACGGACCAGTTTAAATACTTGGGATCTGTACTTCACGCGTCCGGAGACATCGATGTCGACGTCAAGGCCCGTATATCCGCCGCGTGGGCGAAGTGGCGGGAGGTGACGGGTTTCATTTGTGACCCCAAAATGCCGTTTAGATTAAAGGGACAGGTCTACAAATCCATCATTAGACCTGTCCTTTTATATGGCAGCGAAGCGTGGCCATTGCTTGAGCGACACAAGCAGGAACTGCGTGTCGTGGAGATGCAAATGTTGCGCTGGATATGCGGAGTATCACGGAGAGACCGCGTGAGAAACACCCGCATCCGCGGCAGCCTTCGTGTCCGTGACATAGCAGACAAACTGCAAGAAAGTCGCCTGCGCTGGGACGGTCATGTCACCTCCGCCGGGGCCCGGCAATAGTGGTAAACCCAAGAAATGCTGGCTTGACGGCGTCAAGGATGATATGCGTGCCAATGGTCTTACAACCAAGGATGCTCGAGACCGTGCGAAGTGGAGAAGGAAAAGCCGGAAGGCGGACCCCGGGCTTCGCATCGTTGCAGCTGCGGATGCAACTGGGAATACGCTAAGATGAGAGAGAGAGAGATTACAAACTATTAAACTGAATTGAGAATGTTTTTAACCTCATTTTTTTTTCTCACTGGAAAACGCCTCATTGTTTCAGTTATGGCTGATCACGCACTTCCACCCACTGGGCTCGCTGTACGAACACCTCAACAAAAGCACTTTGACGAGACACCAGATGATGGTGATATGTCTGTCTGCCATCAACGGATTGCTGCATCTTCATACAGAGATACATGGGACACAGGTAAACGATATCTTCTTAGGTATATTTTTTTTTATTGGTTATGAAATTGCCCTAGTAAGGATAGCTTGTTTCCAGTTTAAGTATGTTCTTAGGTTGGTGCTTCAAAGTCGAAGTCTACATTATTCATTTATTTTTGGATGTTTGTCTAGTATCACTTGATAATAAGGTATTTCACTGTATTTGTTTTTGGACAATATTTTATGCTAAATGACAATATGTAATAAAAAACAAGAAATCTTTTTATGAAAATTGGGTATTTATTGAAGCAACAATTAGCATTATAAATAATGTGTTAGATCGCTTCATACATTTTGGGGCCTCATTGTTGCACTACGTGTCGCAGCAAGTATTTTTACGTCATTTTGTAGGAAAAATCCCTAGATTACAAAAATATGTTTTTTAGATTTTATGGACGTTTGTACACTATATAAAAAAGTATATTACTTTTTCTACTTTGGGAAATAGCAGTGACGCTATCTGGCAACAATGGCAACACGATGGGTAATACATCTTTGACGGAGCGTTTTGTTCACTACAGTTGTTCACTGAAATATATTTTTTTACAATACGATAAAAAGTGTATGGTATAAAATCTAATAAAAATATAATAAAAACAAATCAACTACTTCATATCTTGCATCATGCATTTATTTAAAGTGATTTGCTGTCAAGAGGTTTGGTGACAGACAGTAAAACAAAACGCGATTGATAAATGAAATGAACGAACATGAATGATTCATATTGTGTAAGAAACTGTAGCTTTAACATAAGTTCAAACCAGTGGCGCCATCTGGTAGGTTTCGCAACACCAAAGGAATAAAAGAACTTGGACTTGAACTCGCGATCTCAGTTCAAATACGACCACGTTCTAAACAACTGAGCTATTATGTGATTAGCCTCGCATGACGAATTTCTCCACCATTTGATATTCCTATTCTATAACACGCATTAAGAGTTAGGTCAGAACTTGTTGACTAGATGGCGTATTATTAATTTTTTTTTAATCAAAATTCTGCAATGTTCTAAGTTTCATAGGCATGGAATGATTAATGACATCTCGGTCGTTCAGTAAGTATGGCGGTATAAAAAATGGATTATCATATGGGAAATTATAAAAAACCTAAGTATAGAAAACGTAAGGTTTTTGTAGTTTTTTAATCGTAAAATATGTTTTTATTAAATGTTATTAACAATTATAGTGCTATGCTTGTTTAAATTAATTTTAGGCCGCTGTACACATTTTGCGACATGACACTGCAACAAAGAGGGCCCAAATGAGAACAGATTATTTTAGTAAGAAGAAAAGTGTGAGCGTAGTCGGGATATGTCGTTCGTACGCGCCATACCTCTTCTTGATCATGTTGCCTTAAAATCAAAATGACTACTAAGCAAAATGCCTAAACTAACGGCAGTGACGTTTCAAGCGCATTCCTTTTTTTGAAAGGCTAATAATTATTTATGATCAGATAAAAATATTGTTGTTTTCAGTTTTGGATTATGTTATTATGTTACTTTAAGAGATAATTAAAAAAAAAGATTAAGTGAAATACCATATTAGAGTTTATTTATTGGCAGGGTAAACCGGCCATAGCGCACCGGGACATCAAAACGAAGAACATCCTGATGAAAGTAAACGGCGAGTGCTGCATCGCGGACCTCGGGCTGGCCGTGACGCGCGGGCACGTGGCCAACCAGCTGCACACCAACCCGCGCCAGGGCACCAAGCGGTACATGAGCCCGGAGATGCTGGA
Organism: Acrobasis repandana; assembly: GCA_963576875.1. Taxonomy (NCBI): domain Eukaryota; kingdom Metazoa; phylum Arthropoda; class Insecta; order Lepidoptera; family Pyralidae; genus Acrobasis; species Acrobasis repandana. Next base: position 12,867,455 of record OY756238.1, read on the forward strand.
CCAGAGGTAATACGGTGTACCACTCTGGAATGCCTTACTTGAACACATCGTAAAAATAGTACTCGAAAGGAAAAAACGGAACCCTTATACGATCACTTTGTTGTCCGTCTGTCTGTCTGTCATGGCCCTTTTTCTCAGGAACGCGTGGAGGTATCAAGCTGACATTCATATCAAATATTCAAGTCTACTGTCCCTTGGAGCTGTGAATAAATCCAACTTCTGAGCCAACGCAGTCAAAAGACCGTTTATGCCCCAAATTTTCGACACTCGCAAGGGAATCAAAACCTACAGGGTACTTTCCCATGACCTCAGAATCTTGAAATTTGTTACGAAGCAACGTCTTATAGCACAGATAAAGAAAAAAATTGCGAAAAGCGTAAATTGTTAGTTACATCATACAAAATATTTATGATAATTTTAAACTTATATACCTACTGGTTTGTACGGAACCCTCGGTGCGCGAGTCCGACTCGCACTTGGCCGTTTTTTTTGTTATTTATTTTAAAAAGAAACACTAGATGCCACCCGTATTGAGAAGTGACTTTACGAAATCAACTATAGGATACCACTCATAGGGAAAAGATAAAATTAAATGTAATATTATAATATTTCCATTAATTAAATTGATTTTGTTATGAAATTGTCGTGTACATTTTTACACAGGGAATATAGTTTAAAGTGAGAATGCGGAAAACGGCCACTTTTGGCAATAACGCAAACTAAAGCTTAACGTTCTCACTTTAAACTGTAAACAGTGGTTCATAAAATAGTTTAAATGGTTATCTAGGTTTTAGTAGCTTAAAATTTTAAATGATATCTCCGTTTCATTACAAACAATTTATTTCAAATGGGGGCAGCACTGCACTCCGTGTATCGTCTTAATTACAATACGGATGTTGACATAAAATATTTTTTATGTCAACATCCGTATTGTATTGTTTATTGTAATTCGCCATTTTCTTTTTGTACAAAAAAAAATGTTTTGTTCCTAAATTTTTGTAAAATTTTTTTTGTACAAAATAAAATATTTTTCAGTATAAACCTGGACTGCTTCGAGTCGTTCCTGAAGTGCGACGTGTACGCGTTCGCGCTGGTGCTGTGGGAGGTGTCCCGGCGCGCGCTGCCCGCGCCGCGCGAGCCGCGCGCGCCCTTCTGGGAGCTGGCGCCCAGCGACCCCAGCTTCGACGACATGAAGAAGATCGTGTGCACGGACGGGGCCCGGCCCGAGCCCGTGGACAACGACCACCCGGTGACTATCTATTTCTTTATTTTTAGGGTTCCGTAATCAAATGGCAAAAAACGGAACCCTTCTGGATTCGTCATGTCTGTCTGTTTGTCCGTCCGTATGTCACAGCCACTTTTTTCCGAAACTATAAGAACTATACTGTTGAAACTTGGTAAGTAGATGTATTCTGTAAACCGCATTAAGATTTTCACACAAAAATAGAAAAAAAAAAACAATAAGTTTTGGGGTTTCCCCATACTTGGAACTGAAACTCAAAATTTTTTTTTCATCAAACCCATACGTGTCCCATCTATGGATAGTTCTTCAAAAATGATATTGATGTTTCTTATATCATTTTTTTTCTAAACTAATTAGTTTGCGCGAAAGACACTTCAAATTGGTAAAATGTGTCCCCTCCCCCCCTGTAACTTCTAAAATAAGAGAATGATAAAACTAAAAAATATAATTAATTCAATTCAATTCAATTCAAAATATCTTTATTATCATAGGATATTTATAATATCTCTTAATAATAGTCACTTTATTATATTATATGATGTACATTACCATGCAAACTTCCACCGACAATTGGTTTGAACGAGATCTAGTAAGTAGTTTTTTTTAATACGTCGTCCTATGGCTAGTTTTATTTTCATAATTATTTTCTTCCAAGGAACCGAGTTGGCTTCAAGGAACTGAATGACATTTTTCACAGTATTTTGAGCATATCTTATTAATGAGTGTTAATATAAATGTAATTGGCTCTTACCTAGTTAGGATATCCTTTTACTTAATATTTTAATTTCAAATGAAATTCGAAAAACATCAATTTTAAAAATAATAAATGGTACTTTGCTGCGAACAAACCTGATAGGATTCACCCTGATATCAGTGTTTCTGCATTAATAAATGTAAAATCATGTTGAAAATGGATATGATCAATGACAAGTGACATTATTTCGTGACGTTTTATACTCGTGGCAGTACCAAATAATTTATTTTTGACCCGGTCATCTGGTCAGTGATGATCAGTCATCACCCAATACGCGTGATGACTGAAAAATAATTTTTGTTCCATCGGTTAGATTATTAAAAAATATCGTACACGTATTTTTTCTTTTCTCTGAGAAACAATAAATAACGAAGATACAGCGCATTTAAATTTCGCATGACGTCCCGTTTCGTATTATTTTTACACATCGGTGACGTCACAAGCCCCCACTCTGGAACTTTGATACTCTGTATCTATATATATATATATAGTATATATACGTCATCATCCCTGTTGATAACGTCCTTTTTTGAAGTCGGTTAAAAATGATGGTTGTCGCCAGACGATGGTGGGTCTGGCGAGCCTGATGCGCGAGTGCTGGCACCAGAACGCGGCGGTGCGGCTCCCCGCGCTGCGCATCAAGAAGACGCTGCTCAAGCTGGCCGCCGCGGACAGCTCTATACACCTCAACGAGGACAACGAGGTGTCTGTGTAAGGATAGATGGGTAAAATTTAGTATAGCGTAGCCTCGGGACTAAAATTGTGTTTTATTCCTAATATATTTGCGTAATTAAAACCCTTGGGCGAGTAAAATTTGGGAGAGATGTAAAATTTTATACTACACCTCGGGCAATATTAAGGACCCCCAAATCAAATATTTAGGCAGTTCTTTTATAATTAAGACTTCATCAGTGTATATTCTACTATTACTTCCTCCCGGGATTAAAATTAACGTTTTACGCCCGCTACGCGAAATAAGCTAAATTAGTACACACCTCGGCAGGTGATAGGAAAAGCTTCTGAAAACATATTTAGCACCCTCGCCTTCGGGTCGGGCGGCTAATTCTTGTGATTATTTCACCGTTCTGGGTGTATAATCTACAATTTTTGTTGATTCAACGCACAGATATAGACACACATACACGTACATCTATATCTGTGATTCAACTAATATATATATACTGCCAAGATTGTGTGGTGGTTGGTGAATGTTACTCTGTTCGGTCTGCTATGTTTTTATTTTAGTTTTTAAGTTGACATACTCAAAATGTTCTGTTCAGCTATAGTGTTTAAATGGAATAAGGTAACAAATAAATTGATATTGTTTTAAATATTGAAAGGTATATAATGTACAACATGGAATTATGTATATAATCGAACCACAGAAAAATAAACTTAAATTACCATATAAATTGCCCGGGCGGCAGCACACTTTTGTATGGAAATGCCGTTTTTAATAAGGGTTCCGTTTTTTGCCATTAGGCTACGGAACCCCGTAGCCTAATGGCAAAAAACGGAACCCTTATGGATTCGTCATGTCTGTCCGTCCGTCCGTCCGTATGTCACAGTCACTTTTTCCGAAACTATAAGAACTATACTGTTGAAACTTGGTAAGTAGATGTATTCTGTAAACCGTATTAAGATTCTCACGCAAAAATAGAAAAAAAAAACAATAAATTTGGGGGTTCCCCATACTAGAACTAAAACTCAAAAAGTTTATTTCATCAAACTCATACGTGTGGGGTATCTATGGATAGGTCTTCAAAAATGATATTGAGGTTTCTAATATAATTTTTTTCTAAACTGAATAGTTTGCGCGAGAGACACTTCCAAAGTGGTAAAACGTGTGTCGTCCCCCCCCCCCCCCCCTGTAACTTCTAAAATAAGAGAGTGATAAAACTAAAAAAAATATATGATGTACATTACCATGTAAACTTCCACCGAAAATTGGTTTGAACGAGATCTAGTAAGTAGTTTTTTTAATACGTCATAAATCGTAAACCGCAATTTACCTTTAGAACTTTTATATTATGTTACTTGCTGCTACGGAACCCTTCCTGGGCGAATCCGACTCGCACCTGGCCGCTTTTTTTGTTTTTTGATATTCTATTTAATTAAATTAAAATAAAAGTCAAAAAATAGTATGACTATACTATAGTGATGTAGTACAGTCCGTGGTTCGATTTATTACGCATATGTCAATTACATGTATAAGATGAAATATTTGAAATGTGCTCTCAATTAATTCTATTGAAAATGTTGGCCCCTTTTTCGCAAATGAAAATGGCTGCTATACAAAATGGTGGAAGTGCCTCCTTGTATACAAATATGCGTTAGTTACTTAACCGAAGTGCCGAAGTAGTAATTTATTTTAGTATAACTATACATAATTTGTAAATAGTGTGTGAAGAAATCTGTGGGTTTTTACTTTTGAAAATTTACATTACCTTGAGCTACCCCATTAGCCTTTTTCCCCTAAGGGTTCCAAAAACATGCGCCAGATGCTCCACTAGGAGGAGGTACAATTTTTTTTACTTCTCTTATACTTTTCTGGTCAACTTAAGGTATTATAAACGGCAAGGTTGTTTTAAACTCATTTCAGTGATGAAGCATACATTTGACGTTTTATCAAAAGGTGAACTTAAACATCTGTACCCCTACTAGTTGAGCATCTGGTGTTTTTTTTTGGAACCTTTAGAGGAAACAGGCTAAGGCATTGTTAATTTTTTTTGGAAAGCGTTATTTCGAAAGTCATTTCGAGATACAGAGTTAATGAACAGTTGTGGGTCATTTTTTTGCCAATATAATCAATGGTTTCGGATATTTCTACAAACAAACGTATGACCTTTGTTTGACCTTACTCCGCGGCTGTATCGGTTAAAGCTCTGAGTCCTTTCATTAAAAAATACGGGTCGCCTTTATGGTATTTATCCGTCACTGACAAAAACGTCAAATGTCACCGTTTCCGCCAATTATAGCTAAGAAAAGAACTTACCGCCAATCACAGACCTACCACTACTAGACTTGCAACGATATTGCTAGAAAGAGACTGTCAAATACAGTACAAGGTGAGTGTGAAAGAAACGCTGATATGTTTTTTTGTCTCTATCGGCGTGGCTGCTATAAGCTGGCCTACTGTCAAAATCTAGGCCAAACAAACCACAAAACGATCGAAGAAAGTTATTAATTTTAGGGATTTTATCATTTAAAAGGTGATTTCGGGTTTTATTTGAGCTTATTATAAGTTAGTAACCATAGTGTATTCTGTGACGTGTGCAAAATATGGGTGGAGGCAACAATCAATGATAGAAAGAGATGCACTAAGGTGGCCACGCACTATGCAGGTTTAGTAATGGTAGGTCTGTGCCGCCAATCACGGGCAACTAAATTCACTGAATGACACTGACAAAGATAATTATGAACATCGCTTCACAACTAGCGTGTTTTTTTAAAAAATATATATTAGGCTTGTCCGTTTGTTTTGTTAAGACGACTTTGAATTTGACATGATTTTAATAATTATTTATAAATATTTAACTAAGCCGTAATATGACAAAATATTTAAATTAGTTTCTTGAAGTACGCTATATTTTGATATAAAAAAATAAAAATTAGGGTTTAAAAAAATGAACAATACCCATTGGGGAAGGCAAGGCCTTATGCCCAGAGTCACCATCATCCCTCCGTATTCCCGGTTGCATCCTCAGCGGTAACGCTTCACAGCCCGGGGTCCGCTACCTACCCTAGGTGATTCGACGAGGTTACTGGTTTCACACAGAGCCAAACCAAAAAGAAATATTATCTTTGAAGATTATTGGATATATTAGATAATTTGTTATACTTTTTATGTAAAAATCCTCAGGTTTCTCACTTTTTAAAACTATAAATATGCTAATTTTAAGGATTTGACTAACGATTTTTCGTTTAATTTCCAATGTGTTGCCATATTATACATAAATATAAGTATTGTATGTCTGACTGTGTGTAGATATAATTAGTATATCAGGTGAGACTATAGATATAGGATATAAAGTTTAGGAAAGGCTTTTGCCTTATGGACGAACAAGTCGAACAATACTAGAGGACCAGCCTTCATACTTTGAAGCGCAATTCGATTTTTTATTTAAATATTTTAGGAAGATGGAGCTACTTGTCCGAAAGAAGGTAGTTTCGTAGTGGTGCCGCTTCATTTCGGAAAGATGGCGGTATGAGCGTTCATTTTCTACAAACACAATCTCTGATTTTTCGTGGATACCGTCAGCCTAAGTACCCAGCATCCTTTGTATGGCTAGCGGGCGAGATAGTAGCGACATCTAGAAATATTACAGATTAGGTTTCTAGCAGAGTAGGTTTTTTTTTGTATGGGCTTGTCAGTCGTCTAGAATTTGTTCGTCCGAAGCCTTACCAAGAACTATTGTAAATCCTTGGAAGAAGCCTATGTCCATTAGTGGGCTTAGATGTAGTTTAGAAATAGATATTTTGAATAAGGCGGTGTATTTGTATCAGCGAACTAGAATACTGTCGAGTAAACAGCGAACTATAATACTGTAGAATAAAACAAGAAACGTGTTTTTTTCAGCGTTTTACAACATTGTGTGGATGTACGGAAACCTTTATTTACGAGTCCGACTCGCACTTGGCCGGTTTTTTGCGCTTGATCCCTCCATAGTATTTATTATAGTTCGCTGGTTTGTAAAAGTGTAATTAATTTACTGTAACACAGCTTTAAATTAAAATGATTTCAATTCTGTATTGACAATCGACATTTGTGGAGAAAAGTGATTCCAGGGGCCACCAATTAATTTCGCTCGGGTCCGTTTTAAGAAACGGGCCGCACATTTTATAAAAAAAAAAAAAATTTAATAGCATTACAATGCTCGGATTTCAATTTGGATTGAAATTGACGTGATATTTTATCAGAACCTGTTTATTTTAAAAACGTCTTAATTTTTATTACCAGATTAATGTCCATTTCTAGACTCTCGAGCTATACTGTAAGTACTTGAATTTACTCAAATAAATGTTCTTACCAGAATGGCAGGAATTAGCGACGGACAGAGACGAGTGGAAGAATAAGGGGGAAGCCTTTGCCCAGTTATGGGACACTACCTACAGTCTAGTCAAAAAAAAAAAATTATTAATAAAATTATTAAATACAGAATGACTTTTTTAACACCAGCCAAATTTTTAGAGCAAGTTCAGTCCATAATACTGAACTACTTTCTATAAAAAAAAAGTTATTAAAAATCTATAAAAAATTGTCGTCCTTCCATACAAAATCCGTTTGGCTGAGCGCTGATTAGTATGGGGGAAAGCGAATTTTTATTTAGTTTTTCGTTAATTGTTTTTATGGAAAGTAGTTCAGTATCATGGACTAAACCTGCTCCAAAAATTTGGCTGGTGGTTAAAAAGTCAGCCTGTAGAAAGTAGTTCAGTATCATGGACTGAAGTTGCTCCAAAAAATTTAGTGGAGGTTAAAAAGGCACCCTGTACATTTATTGGGAAAAGTTGTTCAAAATATATAAATACAGAGCATTCTGGGTCTTTCAGCTCCAAGCAGACAGGCCGCAAGACCCAAAGGCCACTTTTAGCGTGATGGTGTGCGAGAATGTGGAAAAGGAATCAAAATAGTGATGGGTTGCTAGTCTATTAACATGATTCGCATTTTCGCCCATTTCCTCGCTTCTACGACTGCGCGGGAATAAAAGCAGCAAGAGTTGTTTCTTTTCTCCGAGACTAGCATGGAAGGTTGTTCAAAATAATGGACTGAATCGACCCTTAAAATATTTTTTTGTGGAAAAGCACCTGGTTTGAACTTTGAAAAATTAAACACTTGTCGTAATTACACGTAGGTAGTTTGTAATGCCGTAAGAATCTGTAGACTTATGAATTATCAGAATTTCTTATCTTATGATATAATACTCTCAATTGACTAGGATTTTTGTAAATAGTATAATGTTAAATGTAGAAGATAAATAAAATGAATAATGTACACCAAGCTTCAGTTAGCGTGTCTATTTTGATCGTCGATCTTATAGCATGTCTTGATTACCCCTGTATTTTGCACTATAAAAATATTTCTTTTGTACGTACAGTCGTACTGCAACGGCAGATGTGGTCCCATATACAACGTGGAAGGGACATACCCGTAATAAATCGAACTACGGTCTAGACTAGATCATTATAGCATAATGAAATTAAAATAACAGCAAAAATTTGGCATTTCCATACAAAAGTGGCAGCCGCTCGGGCGATTTGTATGGGAATGTCTATTTTTTTTTGTTTAGTTAGTGATCTAGTATAGCCCGTGGTTCGATTTATTACGGGTATGTCCCTTCCACGTTGTATATATATATATACTATTTACTAAATTTATGTGTTTGCAGTAATTTTCTAATTGACTGAAGTGTGTGCCTAATATTCCCAATATTAGGCCATTCTAGTGAGCCATTGTGTTCAGGTTCGTATGCTCTTGAATGTAGTGTTTAGACTATTTGTAAATATATCGGAAGTTAGTTGTAAGTCACTTAGCCTTATATCGCGTCAGATTATGAAAAGAATAAATATTTGTCTATTATTTTCTTCTTTTATTTCTTAAGGCCGTACCTGAATGTTCCGAGGTCCAGTGCTGCCCCCATTTAAAATAAATCATTTCAAAGAAAACGGAGAGATCATTTAAAATTTTGCAACTATCAAGTCCTAGATAATCATTCAAAGTATTTTATGAACTACTGTTTAGAGTTTATAATGAGAACGTTAAGCTTTACTATGCACATTTGCCAAAAGTGGCCGTTTTTCGCACGAAAAACATGAAGTTGTGTATAAATTACAGAGAAATAAAGAGAAAGGAATATCCTAAAAAGTGAATGAGAAGATTTTAGTATTTTTTTTTTTTTAATTCATTCAAGAACTTAGTTAAAAAGGTTAAACTTTGAAGAAAATATAAGCGAATACGTCGTCGGATTTCTTGCGCATACGACTGAGTTAAAAAATACACATATATGAATATGTGTATTTTTGAACTCAGTCGTATTAGATTGATTCATGCTCAAACACGTACAATACATAAATAAAGATAATTTGTCTTTTGTAAAAAGATAGAAAAATTTAAAGTTCTCCGAAATTCTCAAATAAATATGGGGACGAAAACGCTGATAAGGCAGACCGCTCACTGCGCTTCTGAATTCGTCTAAATTCGTGTCCATGGTGCATGTACAATACAGCGCAATGCGTATGTGTAGATAGAAATTCCCACGGTCGGAGACTGCTCAGACTGCAGTCTAAGAGTTTAGTTTAAAAATAAGGAAGAAATTTTGTTTAAAACATTTAATTATAAATTAATAAGTATATAAAAGCATACAAGACATACAATAACTTAAGCTAAGAAATGCACAAATTGGTACGTTCCTTATTAATTTCTGACTTCTTAATTATCTATAAAATTCGATTTAAAAACAGACTTCGAATAATACTCATTATAAATTATCAATTTACACTTCAAAGTTTGTCAATAGAGCTTGACAAAAATCAGTGAGAGATCGTATAAAATTCTGTTAGAGATTTTTGTTTGTTCCCTTTTGGACCTAAAGGGACACTTTGGTATTTAAAATTGGAAATATGCACTCTGCTTAGCCTCTAGAGTTCTGAAATATAAATATAAAATGTCGTACAAGCGCAATTATTTTCAGAGGAAAAGTATTTATATCCTTACTATGACGATGGCATTTCTGTAAGTTTTAAAATGTGTAGAAAGTAGCATTATTGCTCACGCCCGCGTATCAACAGTATCACCAGCTGTTTTGTTTTCTCTCTCATTCATAGTAAGGCAAGTTCAGTCTCAAATCTAATCATGTTGTTCATCTTGCGCCAGCTCCTCCAAATCTTCCTGGTCGAACTCTGTGTCATCCTCGATTGTTGCTTCCTGGTATTGCTGATATTCGGCGACCAGATCATTCACGTTGCTCTCAGCCTCATTGAATTCCATCTCGTCCATGCCCTCGCCCGTGTACCAATGCAAGAAAGCCTTGCGCCTGAACATAGCGGTGAACTGCTCAGATATCCTCTTGAACAGCTCCTGGATAGCTGTCGTGTTCCCAATGAACGTTGAAGACATCTTCAAACCTTTAGGAGGAATATCACAGACAGCTGTCTTCACGTTGTTAGGGATCCATTCGACGAAGAAGCTGCTGTTCTTGTTTTGAATAGACAGCATCTGCTCGTCGACCTCCTTCATGGACATGCGGCCACGGAAGATGGCGGCGACGGTGAGGTAGCGTCCGTGGCGCGGGTCGCAAGCCGCCATCATGTTCTTGGCGTCGAACATCTGTTGGGTGAGCTCTGGCACAGTGAGGGCGCGGTACTGCTGGCTGCCGCGGGAGGTGAGCGGCGCGAAGCCCGGCATGAAGAAGTGGAGACGTGGGAATGGCACCATGTTGACGGCCAGCTTGCGGAGATCCGCATTCAATTGACCAGGGAACCGCAGACACGTCGTCACGCCGGACATGGTGAGAGAAACCAAATGATTCAAGTCTCCGTAAGTAGGGTTGGGCACTTTAAGGGTTCTATAGCAGATATCGTAGAGAGCTTCGTTGTCTATGCAGTAGGTTTCATCTGTGTTTTCGACTAGTTGATGAATAGAGAGGACGGCATTGTAAGGTTCTACGACTGTGTCTGATACTTTGGGCGAGGGTACGACGGAGTATGTGTTCATGATTCTGTCGGGGTACTCTTCTCTGATTTTAGAGATGAGGAGTGTGCCCATGCCGGAGCCAGTGCCGCCTCCGAGCGAGTGTGTGAGTTGGAAGCCTTGAAGGCAGTCGCAGTTCTCGCATTCTTTACGGACGACGTCTAATACTGCGTCGACGAGTTCGGCGCCCTCGGTGTAGTGGCCCTTGGCCCAGTTGTTGCCGGCGCCGGACTGTCCGAAGACAAAGTTGTCCGGCCGGAAGAGTTGGCCGTACGCGCTGGAGCGGACGGCGTCCATGGTGCCGGGTTCGAGGTCGAGGAGGATGGCGCGGGGGACGTACTTGCCGCCGTTCTCCTTCGTCGCAACTGTAAACAAGGCAGAGATACATTAGTATTTGATGGTAAAAAACATTGCACTGATGGGATTTGGATCTTATTCTCTGTTAGCCCTTCTTTTTCATTTATTTGGAGTCAAGTGTCATTCGAGATCTATTGTATTTTAGTATAGGGATTATTATAATGTTAGTATAGGGAACAATTTATGTCTTAATTATGAAATAGGTGCCTTCACAGATATAAAATACTTAAAATAAATTGACTGGGTGGGCTCGAAAGCAGCAAACCTAAGGATGTCACTGGGAACGCGTTGAAAGGAGGACAATAAATCTAAATAATATAAAAGCGGCCAAGTGCGAGTCGGACTCGCCCATAAAGGGTTCCGTAGCAGCAAGTAACATAATATAAAAGTTCTAAAGGTAAATTGCGGTTTACGATTTATGACGTATTAAAAAATAACTATCTATGATACCGCTATAGATATAATTCAATTCAATTCAATTCATTTTATTCATAGCAAAACACTTATTGCGTCGAACATATACAAAAACAAAACACATTACAAATAAGATAAAAACATTAAAATATCAGACGGAAACCAAATCATTGCATGTCCAAGTCATTACATTAATAATTATAAAAGAATAAATAACAATAATAAAGAATCTCAAAAATTATAATTTATAAAATGTCAAAATACTAATTTTATCTCATTATTTGCGGTCCTTATCACGTTCATATTCCTCAACAGAGTAATAACACTTCTGGAGCAAAAAGCATTTGAGTTTCTTTTTAAAGATTGATAACTTGTTGATTGTTTTAAATTCAATTGGGAGCTTGTTATAAAGACGAGTAGCTTGGAAACGAGCACTATGCTTAAAAATTTCTAATCTAGGCAAGTCTGTGTTATTTTTAAGGGGAAGGTCCTTCCTTCTGGTAGTAAGTCTTAACTCTCTCTCCCGAACCGTTTCAAACCTTTCTGGGTGCTTGACCACGTCGCATAGTAACACCAGTATGTAGAGACATGGGACCGTTAAAACTCCCAGTCTACGGAAATAGTCTCGACAGGACTCAATCTGCGATAGCCTAAAAATTACCCTAATTGCCCTCTTCTGCGCTGAGAAAGCTTTATGAATATTATACTTGTAGCTGTTACCCCAAAGTTTAATACTGTAACGCAATCGTGAGTCTACTAGGGCACTATAGGTCATTTTTAATTGTTCGATCGTAGCCACATCTCTTAAACTTCTTAATACGTGGCAAGCGGAACTAATATTATTTGCGACATTCTCAAGCTCTTTCTTCCAGTTAAGCAAAGAATCAATTACAACTCCCAGAAACTTCACATCTTTAACAGCTACAAGGCTATCATTGTCCAATTTGGCTTCTATAGCGTCACTACTTCTACATGTCGATTGGAACAACATTACATTGGTTTTCTTGGAGTTGATATTTAGATCGTTTTTACGAAACCAAGACGAAAAAGCAGCTAGAGCATTATTTATGTTACGGTTTAGTTCCCTTAAATTATCAGCCGCAATTATTGCATTAGTATCATCTGCAAAAAGTATGAGTTTGATATTTTGTACCTCAGCAGTCATATAATTTAGAAGATCATTTATAAATATTACAAACAGCAGTGGCCCTAATATTGAACCTTGTGGCACACCTTTTTTTAGACTTACAATCGCGGACTTATGTGTGATTTCTTCATTACCACTTATACCTTTTATCTCGACATATTGTTTCCTGTTATTTAAGTAGCTCCTTATAAGACCCAACTGTTCGTTTCTTACTCCGTAGTGATCGAATTTACATAGCATGATAGCATGGTTAATATTGTCAAAAGCACCAGTTAAATCCAGATACACTCCAGCAGTTCTCTTATGTTTATTTAAAATTACAACGACTTCGTCGTACTTTTGATAGTACATACTTTAAGGTATATACCACATTTTTTTCAGAATTATTTGTTGTGTGTAATGTTTGTATTTCAGAAGTATTTAATTATATACATAATTGAAAGTACATACTTTAAGGTATATACCACAATTTTTTTCAGAATTATTTTAGTAATATTTCAAAAGTTACGGTGGGGGTACACCTCAAATTTTAACTTTGTATTAGATTATCTTGAGACTGGGGGGTTTGATCTACATAGTTTCAAAGCAGTTTTTGTTGCATTTTAAAAGAACTTTTCAACGATACCCCACACGTTAGAGTTAGTCCAATTTAATTTTTTAAATTCACTTTTCGTTGTATGGGCTAATAAAACATTTTTTCATAATTTTAAAAACCAACTTTTGGAACTTCAATATCTATCTCTCCACGAATTTTCGTGACAATCGGGGCAGTAGCGGCGGAGTATGAGCCCGGACGGACAGACAGACGGACGGACATGACGAAACTATAAGGGTTCCTTGTGGACTACGGAACCCTAAAAAGGGTATAATCTGCATGTCTAAATAAAAATATAGTTGCCTGTATAGAAAAGTACGAATGCAGTATTTCTTCTAACTAATTAACCAGACAGTTTTCACTGATAAACATCTCTTGTGAAAAGGCATTGTTAACAAGTTTGGAAAGTTACAATATTAATCACGTTATAAGTAGTTTTGTTTCAGCTACACTATCGAGATACAGATCAAAATTAATGGCAAGTCAGGTTATGTGCTCCAAGTTATCTACCGATCATTGAACGCCTCATTATTATCTATACAGATGCGAGGTAATTTTTAATTAATTTTAAATACTTTTAGGCAAATTTAGTCAAAGACACTGAACAAGTTGCCCCAATAAAGTAACATCAAAATATGCTTTTTTCACTGTGAAGAGAAGAAGACAACAGGGTTATATTATTAGATACACTTTTAAGTACGTAGAGTAAAAGCCTAGACCGTACACATTATTGATCGAGCGAGCGAAGCGTCTCAGTTTCGCCTGGCCTTGTCAAGCCAGTTTTTCGATTTTTTTAAAAATGGCGGAGTTGTGGGGATTTGAAACTTAAAAAATCTCATATCTCAGCTATTTAAAAAAAAACAAAAATGTCATCAGACTTTTTGTTATCCTTATTAAGACGCAATTTTTTTGTCTGAACAACTTTTTTATACGATAAACTTTAACGTGTTTATAGTCGGCAATTCGCCCAGAAGTTGTCTAGAAATCGATTTTCTGTATATTTTGTAATAGTGCATTCAGTATGATGTAAATACAAATGTATGGGATGACAAGTACGAAAATGGTGGGTAGTAACTGTGACGTCGGCAATACAGAGTAAAAATGTAACTGCTGGAAGAGATTGCTAGATACGATAGTCCGCCTTTGTACCTATAATTTTTCTATATTTTCTCTTGTATGTAAGCAAATTTAGTGGGCAAAAGCCCAGCGTTCTGATTATGGGCAAATCCTCATCCTCCTACCTTCCTTATCCTCCTCGGGAAACCTTAAGTCCAGCAGTGGGCTGTTTTAGGCTGATAAAGAAAAATATATTTTGTTTTGTACATTATTCGAACCTACCAGCAATAAATCGTCAAGTATTGCGATTATTTAACATTAAGCAAGCCGATATTGAATAAACAATAGCTCTTTGTGATCAAGATATGCGGACAATGGACGAGAATCGAGGTGCACTAAGACTGCAGCAGACCAAAGATCAAACGTAAGATGAAAGGCTTGTATTCCATGTTTTTTCAAACCGTTGTTGCAAAAAGAGGTGTGTTACGTTTGTTTTACTGATGCTTCAAATGAAAATTAAATAACAAAATGTAAAGAACTACTATGTAGGTAATTTACCTTTTAAATAAAATAAAAAACCGGCCAAGTGCGAGTTAAACTCGCGTGGAGAGGGTTCCGTACAATTCATTGAATTCTTATAGGTTTTCCTGTAATCTACAAGCATCGAACTAATTTTTTTGGAGTATGGCTCTGTTATTTGGTCGCCCTCTTACGCAAACCATACCGTATTGAAAGTGTCCAGAAAAAGTTTCTTCGTCTGCTTTGCTAGAGACTCAAACCCCGCCGTAATCGATCTTCATACCATGATAAGCTTAGATCTTTTCATATTTTGGACCTTAGTACCCGCCGCCACCAACAAGATCTTATAACCTTATTTAAATTGCTTCATTCTATCATTGATTCGTCGACATTGCTATCTCAATTGAATATTAATATTAGATATAATCCCGGACGCACCCTACCCATCTTTGTGCTGCCTGTCTATAAGAAAAATATATCGTTTTCGAACCCATTAGCAAGAAAGTGCCGGAAATACGATGAGTCATCCTACAGCGAAGACATTGATATATTTAATTGCAGAGTCAGTAAATTCAAAACAGACACACTCAACATTCTCCGCATCTCATCTAGTACATAGTCTGGCAAAATTGTTTTATACGTATGAATAATTGTAAATACTTACGTTGAACAAAAGTTACCTTTATTTTGTACTAGCTGTGCCCGCGACTTCGTTCGCGTGGTTGTCGAAATGTTATATAGCCTAAAGCCTTCCTCTATAAATGGACTACCCAACAAAAAAATGCGCATACACGCTTAGGATGCTAAGTTGGAATACTATTAGTTAATAAGAAACCTTGTAATAGTGTTACTTAGTGTCTGTTGTGTTGCCTTTAAATAAAATTAAAAATTTTTGGCTCAGTAGTTTCGGAGATCAGGGGGGGAATGGTCAATTTTCGTCTTCTTTATTGAATAAAATCAAAACTATTCATTTTACAATAATAACAAATATATATTTAAGATCCTCATAACGGGCCCTTTTATTTGATATATGAAACAGTAAAGTTTGCAATACTTTTTTTTTAATTTCCAAATTTGTCCCCCGAAAATGACCCTTATTTAAAAAAAAATATTTATTTACTTTGCACATATGTTTTTGGGTCATAGGATTACAACACAACATTCTACCTTTCACCTGATTCGGTCCAGTAGATTCGGAGCAAATTGGCTGTGACAGACGGACGGACAGACAGACGCACGAGTGATCCTATAAGTGTTCCGTTTTTGTACGGAACCCTAATAAATTACCTTTTCTTCTTATGAGGTACTTGGCATAACATACTTCTGCAGAATAAACTTGCATTCGAGGTAATAAGTAAGTACCTATGTTGACAAGGTTTAAACCATCAAATCAAATAAAAGAAATACAAAGCTTAACTTCATGACTAAAACATCCTGCCGTTGCTTCCAAAAATATCAAGTGACAAATGATTAATTGAACTAAATACATGTGGTTTTGGGAAGAAGTTACATTTGTCTTCCGACTGACTGTGTACCTACGTACATTATGGGTTGGGCCACGTATGTCAGCACGGAACAGCGAGAGACGGAACGCTTCAGCACCGGCCATGCTTAAGCGTTCCGTCGCTCTCTCTCTTGCTCTAGCAAATGACTGTTCTGAGCGACAGAAAAGGATAGCAGCATAGGAAAGTGCTGTTCCGTGCTGACAGATGTGGCCCAACCCAACCCTAAGGTTCGCTCGACACTAAATCGCGCGCCGTTCTTCTATCAAGCGTTTCTACATCTTATGACATTGTATATAAAGATTCAGTATAGAGCGATCCTAAGTGCTCATTTTTATAAAAAATCTGCCCTTTGCTACGAATGAAATTATACAGACAGTTAAATAGTATAATAATACACCAGCTAAACTATTTATTTATTTATTAAAATCTTTATTGACCACAATGGTACAAAAGGTAAACTTAACGCTAATGCATTCTCTACCAGTCAACCTTTAGGAAAAACAGAAAGTAATTGCGATAGGCGCTTTAAAGATGTACTTAATAATTTACTATTTACAAGTATACTTAAATACATTCATATACTATTGTAAATAATATGTCATTGCTTACGTAAGCATAGAAAGGGGGACAAGATATTTACTTACTTTTGCTGATAAGGGGGGCTGATGGGGGTTAAAAATGTCTTAAATTCTGCTTGCGTAATACTTGGACGGTCCATTTAGTCTAGATTTAAATAAGTTACACATGTACAATCCGCCATAATCCAACTATGTCTTTATTAGCATCTAGACCACATAGTAATCGCTATTTGCACATATAGGTACCTACTACAGACGGAATTATGAATAATAATAGTATAACAGTATGTCGACAGTTAGGTGCGTCGGGCAGCGGTGAGCGAGCTGCAGTTGTATTGTATTGAACGTCGAATTGCCAGCTTTATTAACCAACTTTATAAAAGGAAAAGGTTATCGATTCGTCGGAATCTTTTTTTTAGGGTTCCGTGCCCAAAGGGCAAGAACGGGACCCTATTACTAAGACTCCACTGTCCGTCTATCCGTCTGTCACCAGGCTGTATCACCTGAACCGTGATAGCTAGCTATTACGAAATTTCAACTTTCTAGACAGTTAAAATTTTCACAGATGTATTTCTGTTGCCGCTATAAAAAAAATACTAAAAACAGAATAAAATAAATATTAACTGGGGCTCCCATACAAATAACGCGACTTTTTTTCCGTTTTTTGCTCGATATTAATAACGCCAACCGGTAGACACATATAAAATATCCACAGAATATTTAGTTGTACTCGTATATTACGTATGGTACGGAACCCTTCGTGCACGAGTCCGACTCGCACTTATTTTTACTTGAAGGCGCCTGGGCCCATGTCGGTTTTTTGTTTTAAAAAATATCGTAAAAGTTCTTCGAACCGGATTCCGGCTTCTGGCCTTTATTCGAACCACTCCATTTCTTCCTGAGGACGTCGTAAGAGGCGACTAAAGGACTAAGCACCACAATTTCTGTTAAATATACTCGTGTTATGGTCGAACAGACAGACATACAAACGCCGGTTTGTTCAAGTAGACTCAGAGAACTTCGCCCGATTCGCTCGACATGACAACACAGAAACGACACCCATGGCTAATTATGATTTCTCATAATAGCCACATGTGGTATCATTAAGTACCTACTATATGTACATGAAAAAAGAAAATCATGGCATGATTCCTTGGTAATTTGAGAAGCCAATAAACATGTAAGCGCTAAGTTTTAGGGGTGACCATATCCGGAAACTAAATTTCCGGGAAACTGTAAAAACTAAGATGTCCAAAATTGAAAGCAAGATGGTGTTTTGTAAAAATAAGAGCAATCACTTTGGTATTTCAGTCAAGCTCAGAATTAAGTGTGACAGTCAACGAGATCTATGTACGGTGACAGTTTAAAAATATCACTTTCCGGAACAACCAAAAGATCAATTAAAACTCTTGTCTTATAACCCAGAAAAGGTTAAACAAATTTGAGAATTAAGTAAGTAGCTAAATCCAGACATTGCGACATGCCAGTAATAATAAATGATGATGACAATTGCCGCAAGTGCGTTCGTTAACCCCCGAAGAATTACCCATTGATTCAGCTAATCCTTGCCGGCTCCTAACCTGACCTCATAAGAATTACGCAATTTAAATACGTCAATAAGACTAACATTCCTGTGTGCCTTTTCAGAGAAGTGATTGTAATATAAATCCAACATATCATCTTAACACATTGCTGGACGCCAATCCAGACACAATTGATTAACGTCTATAGACGTAGTGTGTCCAACAATGTGTTAATAAATATCAACGAACGAAAATAAGATGAGCGGTCGGAAGAGAAACAAAGAGAATGAGTATAAATAAAGTAGCTATTAGAGATGCAATGAAAATGCTAAAACTAAGTAAGTAAGTAAGTAAGTATACATCTACTTTGGTCTTAGGAACAAGGATGGTATTCAAAATTAACAGGTACATTACTAAACTTTCACAATCGCAGTCATCTCCTTAAAATGAGACTTAAGCCCAAAATGCCGGGCATGTGAGAAACCAGAGGAGACAATGAGACACATTATGTGTAGCTGCGACTGCGACTCGATGGCTGGTAAGCGCATGATGGACCTCTTCGGTCCTGAACCATCCTGAGCTAGATGACTACAGGCACTACGCACCAGGTGATATTCGTATAAGCTTATGCAGTCCTTCTTTAGAAATCCCGAGGTGGGTGAGTAAGGCAAGGGGGTAAGTACAATATAACCCAAAGGTTCGATGTGCTTCCCTATGTAGACCCCAAATGCAAGATAACTAAACTAGGGAGAGGCCTATGTCCGATTGTCCAGCACTGAACGCTACGCGGCTGAAATGATGATGATAAAATATCAATTGCGACCTAGACCAAACCCTAAAACACAGCCGAAACCTGCTTAATTTTCAGCTTTCCCGTCAAATCTCACCGAACTCCATCGGCTTACCCCGGGTGGAGGCTAAGGAAGGACTGGCTACAGAACCAGGTTGAAATCCAAGGATTCCTGCAGCATGATATGATGAATGTGGAGTGAAGTAAGGTTTCTTCAGATTCAACAACGCGCGTAATTTTTTATCTTTACTTACACATAACATTAGCGACAAAATCATCATTATGCGAGCGTATTTCCGGATGCATCCTCAGCGGTAACGCTTCAGAGCCCGGGGTCCGCTACCTACACCTAGGTGATTTAACGAGATTACTGTTTTTACACAGAGCGACTGCCGTCTGACTTCCGCAACCCAAAGGGTAGACCAAAACCAATCAAATAAAATTAGTAAATAGAAGGTAAAATTAGCAAATTTGAATAAAATTGACTTACCAGAGGCCTCATTGTAGTATACTGATATGCGTTCTAGTTGCAGATCGCTGGTGCCTTTGTACACTCCCGTGGGGTCGATGCCGTGCTCCTCAGATATGATCTCCCAGAACTGAAACAAAAGATGAATAAGGTTAGCTTTTCTTCTAAATCTACCAAAGATATGAGGATATAATTTAAAAAATACTGAAGACCAGAGGGTTCAGAATCACTTAAATCACTATATAATGTTCCAATATATGAGGAGTTCCCTCGATTTTCAAGGATTCCATCATCAGATCTTCACCTGGTGACAACGGGACCAACTTGCGTGTATCCTTTCCAACAAAAAAGAATTTTCTAGATTGGTCGAAAAACGGAGAAGTTCTTGTGGAAAATACATAAAAAAAACATATAGGTATATTCGAATTGAGCTTCCTTTTTAGGGTTCCGTAGTCCACAAGGAACCCTTATAGTTTCGTCATGTCCGTCCGGGCTCGTACTCCGCCGCTACTGCACCGATTGTCACGAAAGTTGGTGAAGAGATAGATATTGAAGTTCCAAAAGTTGGTTTTTAAAATTATAATTTTTTTTTTTCAGCTCCCCTCCCATACAAAGGAAAGTGAATTTAAAAAATTAAATTGGACTAATCCCAACGTGTGGGGTATCGTTGAAAAGGTCTTTTAAAATGCAACAAAAACTGTTTTGAAACTATGTCTACGTAGTCAAAGTCAAACCCCCCAGTCTTGAGATAATCTAATACAAAGTTAAAATTTAAGGGTCCCTCCCCCCCACCGTAACTTTTGAAATATTACTACAATAATTCTGAAAAAAATGTGGTATATACCTCAAAGTATGTACTTTCAATTAAAACTATAGCGGTCTCTGTATCATAGATAGTTATTTTTTAATACGTCATAAATCGTAAACCGCAATTTACCTTTAGAACTTTTATATTATGTTACTTGCTGCTACGGAACCCTTCATGGGCGAGTCCGACTCGCACTTGGCCGCTTTTTGAAATCATCGCATTCTCCGCTCTGGCACACAAAAGCAACAATCAGCACATCCCCTGTTTATTTTTTTATGTTCACAATAGGACATGTGTTCGTCGGGGTACCAGTCCCGACATGTCCTTGCCAGTTCTTTGCAGAGTGACGTCATGCCTGAGCAAAGCAAAGCAGGATAAATGTGACGTTCCACGGGTAAACGTACCTTATAGACGCTTGCACTTACGACATTGTGTTTATTCAAGCTAAGTTAATTGTACGAATTGTTTTTCTAAACGTCCTAAGCGCCAGCGTCAACAAGGTAACTTTACCTGTGGAACGTCACAGATATGTATACTTAATTATGTACTGTAATTTGATTTGTTAACAACATTAATTGATGAAAAGTACAGTAGGTATATACATATAGGTACCTACAGGCACAACACAAGCCTCAATGTTAAAGATGCTCTATAAGTATAGAAAATAATTTGCCGTGTGGTTTCCGGCAGAGTAGATAGTATCTTCCCGTGGATATCGTAGAAGGCGACTTAGAAAATACAAGCTAAACAAAGCTTAGACATCAGTGAAACCTCTCCAAACCATCTGGCCAGCGTGGAGAGTGTAGGCCAAATCCTCTGACTGCTCTGGCCAGAGGGTCGTACACTGCTGCTGCACTGCAGATTGACGTGTAAAAAATCGTGCCTTTATTTTTTTAACTTTATTACAAAAAAATATTAATGGCGGACTTAAAGCCTTAGGCTTTCCTTTCTCTACCAGTCAACTGACAGTGGTGCAGGGACAATTGAGGCCAAAGTAGGAGCAAAATTAACATTTTAATAATTACTTTACCTAATTACGAAATAAACAGTTGAATTTTGAATTAGTACGTGTAGGTAACTACCTAACGTACCTAACGTTGATTGAGTTCAACTAGGCATTAAATGTGTAGGAACATTTATGTTTACCTACATTATAAAGGTACATAAAGACAAACCAAAACCCAAACACAAAAGCACTTTATTTTCATATTTATCTACCTTATACACTAACGGTTTAAACGACTAATTTACCTACCTGATACCAGTACTAAAAAAAATGTGTGTTTGTTTGCCCACCGTACACACGCGATAGTTCAAACTCATTTGAAAGTCGTTACACCAGACAGTCATTTTCGATTTATCTTTGTCCTAGTTTCGAAAAAGCTTTTTGTGTAAATGCCCTTTTTAAACACTTTCAGTAAAGCTACGATATGGGTATCTACATAAAAATCGTACCTTATCCATCTTCGGTGTGGACAGAACCAAGAGATAATTCGATGTAAGAAATACGAAAAATAGATGAAATAAATGGATACACTCACTTTTGGGTTATACCACAGGTTATACTAAATAGTTTTCCGAAAAACCTGGAGAATTCTGGAATCCGCGTTTACAGCACTATTAATACATACAACCCTATTCACTATTTATATGAACACTGTAAAAATACGTAAATTATATTATAATAAATACTTTGGAAGTACATATATTATACTACCTATAATTATTGACATTTTTACAAAATAAAAAAACCGACTTCAATACCAGAAAAAAGCTAAATAGTCAAACAATTGTATACTTAGATGACATATTATTTCTAGTTATTTACGTTTAAAAAACAAACCACACAACCGATTTTGATCAAACTTCTATGGGACTACCTCGAAAGTATGGTTCAAACAAAAAAAGAATTTAACAAATAGGTCCAGGCATCTTTGAGTATTTGGGAAACATACATAAAAAAGATTCCAGGTTAAAAATAGAAAAAAGGTTCATTTTATATTGACATAGGTACATGCAAATCACGTCTTTATCCCTGTACGGTGTAGACAGAACCAAGAGCTATGAGACATGCATCGCCTATTGACATGGTTAGTATGTATTCAGATTCTTGCCTATTCCTACATCGGCTTTTCCAATCTACGTGGAAAGAGAAACAGCTGGTACCTACATTCAACTTATTTTGTGGAAAATAAAAACCAGAAATATAAAGTTATTTTTATACCTATTGTTAGCATTTCCCAAATCGAATCGATGCGAACACTATATAAAGGGATACCTTCACAACCATGTTTCACGTGGGTTTTTCATTTCTTGTAATATAGGGGAATTGTAAATGTAAGTATTATCTACTATCCATGTAAATCCTACCTATCCAATTCATAAACTGATACAAACACAGCATAGCATACATATGGAGGCGAATGCACTTTTTTTATTTTATTTAATCTATGACTAGAGAAATAACAATGTTACTGGCCACTTACATACAACATAAGTCCTAAAAAATCGAAATGAATAAATAATAGGGTTGCCAGTCTAGCCGACTATTACCCCACTTCGGGGTAAATATCCGGTCAACGACATCCGTTTCGTGACAAATTACAGAGTTTGTTGACATCATCACATACCTAGTTGACGATAAATATACTATATATAATGTATATGTATAAAATAATCTCTAGAGGTAAATGGGATGATATGTAACTACTTATTATCAAGTCACTATTTTCTCTGTGTTTTAAAGACAAAATTATAAATCGGAACATTTATGAACCATTTAGGAATTTATTTTAAATAAAGAAAAATAAATACGGTACAATTTAAAAACTAGTTACATATTTATTTCCATTTCGATCTAATAAATAGTCAATATTAAAACACTTGCTGCCTAAACATGACATAGCTTGACGACTATGTATCAGAGCTAAGCTCTTGTCTGTATTGCAACGCAACCAATGCCTCTCATCTTTCTCTGTCCAAAGCCAACTCCTTTACATCTTTGTAGGCTGAAACATGGACTTGATCTTTCAGTTGTTTTATAAACCTGTTTCTAGGTCTTCCTTTGCCTCTTCTTCCTTCTATTTTTCCCTCCAATATTACTTTGAAAAACTCATCATGTCTAATAAGTGCCCTAGCAATTTCAATCTCCTATTTATTTATTTATTTCCAGAAACATAAATCTATTTATATCCATATATCAGTTTATTTTATTTTGCCAAACTGCCAGGCAGTTTATCGGCAAGGTGATATAATCAAAATACAATTTTTATCGCATTAATGCGATATTGATTTGTCTATTAATTAAGTACAATATCTAACTTATATCTACCCACTCCCCTTATAATATACTTACTTAGGTATACCCTCTCTAACAACAGAAAAATCGGTGCAGGCGTCTTCGACTAATCAGGGAACGAACATGTACATATATAGGTATGTCCCCGTGTGGTTCCGGGTTAAAAAAGTAGAATTTATAGTTTACGTTTCTTAAGAAGATAATATAAATATTGGTTTGACTTTATGGAACATAAATCCTTTATCCGCTTCACAACACGGCAGCGATCAAATGATTGCTTAATAGAACGACAATAGTCTCAGATTGGTCCTGATTGCATCACAATCACAGGCGATACGGGCATCGGCCCTTGTGAAATGGTTTACAGCTGACAAATGTCTTAACGTTTACAAAAAATGTAAGGATCAGCTGCTGGGTATTTACTTTATTATTATTCTAAACGAACGAACTTCTGATTTTAAAAAAGGACTAGTAAGTTGTCCCATAGATAAATAATAGGGATGGAATAAATAATAAGGAAGAAATCCTTCCTTAGGTAGGAAATGTATCGGCGGCGGTGGACAATCGGTAAACGGAAGATGCCAGTATAACAACAGTGAACTTTGTTTCACAATCCCATAACTTGGCCTCATTTTAAAACTGAAACAAATGAGACAACTCGAGTTATCGTTGAGTATACATCTTTCCAAAAGTAATTTGATCTACGTCTATAAGCTGTAAGTGCCTGAAATTGACATTAAACTACAGCAAATAAAGATTTCAAAATTAAAAACATCCGCTTTTGCATAGCCATTCGATATCGCACAGCTCAGACTGCAATACAGTCAAGCCCTTTTGTTTTGGCATAAATAAATGAAAAATAAAGTAGTAATCGTAATTTGGGTATACTAGTTAATAAAATACTTTGTTAAAAATATAAATGTTCATCTAGAGTAAAGATAACACATAAATAAACATAAAACCTAAATCATCATTTCCGAATTTTCCTTCCGATAGATAGTAAAAATAAGATCAAATAATCATTTAGTATCCCGTAACACAAGTCTCCAACTTACTTTGGGGCTAGCTCAATTCGTGTGATTTGTCCGTACATATTTATTTATTTGCCAAAATAAAGTGTTTTAAGTTGTTGTTGTTGTTGTCATTAATGCTGGTTTAGCCTGAGAACAGACATGCAAATATATAAAAAGATAAAAAATTCTATTTTTATAAGTAATAAGGCTATATGTACTTCTGTACATATAGCCTTTGGTAGCAGTTTGGCTGATACTGTATATAAAAAGTGTACTAAACGTAATAAACGATTTAATAAAACATTTGCCAGTACCAACAGTAATTAGGGAAGCCCACACGATGACCGGTGCAATACCAGGAAACGAGGGTAGGAAATGTATCGGCGGCGGTGGACAATCGATAAACGGAAAATGCCAGTATAACTACATAGGATAGATAGTGTGGAGGTGGGTTGATTTTGTAGCTTTTTCATTATATCGGATAATTGAAAAAAAATATTTATGATTTTTACGAAGAAAAGATTTTTTAAGACAACTTTTCATGTAGGTATTTATGGAATGGACTATTAACTGAATTAAGAAGTAATGTTCCAAATTCGCTTTATACTAAATCCAATAGGTGCGTACAGTAAAAAGTTTAAATTACTGACTTTTACTTTAAGTAAAAAAAAACTTATTGTCAGTGGACTGGAGAAAGATTAGCGCACAAAAGTCACCGCACTGCAATTCGTGAAAATTACCGTAGACATATTACCGTGACCGCGAAACCACGATGCAATTAAAAACTATTAACGGGAATTTAAATAAAATCGGCATAAAATGATGCGGTGTGACCCAGATTCATTAAAGAAAATCTCTTACAAAAGGTAATAAGAAGTCTGGAAACGGTAACAAAATAAGTAAAAACAACCTACCTTACCTATAGGTACGAGTACGGCAAAGGACGAAATACTTATGTCAAATAGAAATTGTCAATTTTAGCCGGTAATTGTGACACTTCTCTCCATTTATTCTTAACTCCTATAGACATCATCAAGATCATAAAGCACAAAAAAGGAAAGTCCACGCCCACCTTTTGAACTCCCTTTCTTCATAATCATCATTCAGTTCTTCTCTTCATAAGTTATTTATATGCATATAATGGTATATGTATTGTGCAAGTAGATATTCATTCTGATATACAACGCGGAAGGGACATTCCCGTAATAAATCGAACCACGGGCTATACTAGATCACTAAATTATAATAAAATTAAAATAAGTCAATAAACAAAAAAAAATATTCGACATTCCCATACATTTGTTAAAAGTATATTTTTACTTTAGAACAATAAAGTTTGATAAATAAATAAATAAACGGGCAAGTGCGAGTCGGACTCGTACATGAAGGGTTCCGTACGATGTTTAAAAACGCTGAAGAAACACGTTTCTTGTATGACGACCACCTTTAATTTTTTTTTTTATTCTTAGTATTTTATAGCGGCCACAGTAATACATAATCGGTAAAAAGTTTAAGTGTCTAGCTATTACCACAGAATACAGTAAGAGTAAACAGAAGGGACTCTTCTAAGGTACGCGCAATATACGTCCCCGTTCCCCGCACCCGCACCTCTCCCCCGGTTCTTGACGGCCAACGTGAGAATCGAGGCAAAAACGGGGGAGAGGTGCGAGGACGGGGAACGGGGACGCCTGGGTGACGCATATTGCGCGTACCTTAGGAGTGTCTGGCCTGTGCTATTACGGTTCAAGAGATAGAGCCCTGTGACAGACGGACAGACAGACAGACAGCGGAGTCTCAGTAATAGGGTCCCGTTTGCACCCTTCGGGTACGGAACCCTAAAAATACGCAGTATGACAAAGATTCATTAAACATAATATCACAAAAAGTTAGTAGGTACAAAGTCTTTTTAAAGTCATAAAAAAGTTTCCATTATCTGACTTTTTATTCTAACACCATTTTAATTCCATTTAAGTACTATCACTCACAGACAGTACCTAATGTACATTTTATTTCAACGTCAATCCAATCTGCATATAATAAGGGTTTATAATCTCTTCGCTCAAGCACAAAGCCCAAATCAATGTCAGTGTCAACCTTTGACCCAGTCGAATCAATAAGAGAAAGTAATGAGAGTAGGTAATGGATAAGTGCAAAATCCCCATAAAATGAGAGAGCGAGACGATCTGGCAACACCGCGACACAAAAACGCGCGAACCGTGTAATTTGCACTGGATAACTGTACTTTGGCGCGAAATTAATCTTATTTTAATTTTCGAGTGAAATAAATGAATACAATTCAGTTTTAATTTATCATCTGTGTAGTTGTCCCAATTTATTTATATTTTTTAATAATTAATAGATAGATAAATAGATAGAGCGGATATAGCGGACCCCGGGGGCCTCGCAGCTTTGCAGCTGTGGATGCAACTGGGAATACGCTGGCTGAGATGAGAGAGAGAGAGAGATAAATATGAAGATAGATAAGGACAAATGAGCTAGCCCCAAAGAAAGATTTAAACTTGTGTTATGGGATACTAAGTCAACAATACTATATTTTATGATAAACACCAAAGACCCACGGCAATTTAAAAAAGGCCATTTTCCAACTTGTCCTGGCTGGGGATTGAACCCAGAACATTCGGCTAGCGTAGTTATCAATTAATACGCCACAGAGGTCGTTGATTGATCATTATAATTTGTTAATCCTTTTTTTCGGACATATTTTTAATTTAGCGAATAGTAAATCGTAGAAGAATCAACCTAAATAGACACTTATTTATTTATGAGATTAAATAGTTAATGCTGACGCTGTGGTACCTAATAGCGGATCACTTGATCCGAAGCAAGAACCAAAGTGTCTCTCTAATATGCGTTCTGCCTGCGTTTGCTTTCTCGTATCGTCCATCCATACCTAATGCAGTTTTATTTATTCATATACTTATCTATGCGATTTATACGACCTGTTACACTCAACTAACAGCTATACAGCTATATGCCTACACACTCCACTGAATTTTATGCAAAATCATTCACGGTCAAGGCAGTTCGACTCTGGAATGCACTACCACTGTCCATCCGGCGTGCTGAAACGCTAGGCAGCTTTAAATCTCAAGTGAAGTCACACTTTCTATCCTTAGTATAATATGACTTTCTTTATTTCCTCACTTATCTTGTTCGGATTATCTTTTTTGTGTACATATTAATATAGGTATGTATGTATTTATGTAGGTATATATTTTATATTTGTAAGTATGTATTATGTGTATCTTTATTAATTACACTTTTTTCTTCTTGCATATAACTTCGCACCTCACCTGTTTTCGTTAAACATCTCTAAGTACCTCGGTTGCATGGAAGAGCCATTTTGACATCTGTTTTCTTGAATCTATTACTCTGTTATCATTATGTTTTGGTGCAATAAAGATTTTAAGTAACTAATGGAAACAACAACAATTTAATGGAGAGATAAAATAATTAAAGAACAATAATTTCAATTCCAGTGTATTCGGACATCTTGAATCTCAGAGCCAAAAATACAAACACTTGGAATGTTCTTTTTCCTTTAAACTCGCCATCTTGGAGACAGCTCTCCACTGCAATTTGAAAATAGAATCAACTTTTTCTTATTGCATCCCGCATTGGACGTTGACATGCGATGCGACTGCAACTTATTTTCGGCCAGTCCGGGAGTGTTGCCATATCTGGTAAGAAACTTGATACATCAAAGGAGTCTGTATACCATAGATTTAAGGATATGCTTGTCAGTATAAGTACTTGGATGCTATAAAAGGAGTGACTCATGTGTAAAGTCGGGAAGTCATAGATAAATGCCAGATGTTGATGACGGAGTGCTGGCAACTTTTATGGCGGTAAACGCGTGTTTTAATTGGAACATTTTTACGCCCGATACTTGGAGGTGTTAATGTGTTTAGAAGCATTTAAGATATTTAGAAGCGGCGGTGAATTTTAAAAGGGAAATAGATTTGGATTATTTTTAATTGGAATTTTTTCACTTTGGCAATTTTATTGGTTGATTGTAGAAGTAGTTATCCAAGCCAGAACTTAAGAAAAAAGAAAGGAAGTAGATTGGGCTGTTGTTCTTAATTCTAACAGCGGAAACTGTTTATAACCAGATTCTCAAAGGTAAGGTAGCTATAATCCCATCTCTTCATCGGCTTTCATTAAAAATTTCTAAAACAAATTTGTTTTAAGAATATAAAGGCATTAGGTCCACCAATTCTACACTTTTTTTGAGCAATTTTGTAAATAAGTGAATAAACAAATTGACATCTTCCAAATTGACATAAATAGACTAATAGTTTTAACATTCAATTTAAAACTAATTAAAATGCAAAAAAAATGCATAACAGTTCGTAAGTTTTGTAAGCGGGCTGTGTATTTTCAAGCTGCTTATAGGCATCTGTATTACTTGAGAAATCTATCGCATGAACGTTTCTCCATCCGCGGCACTCCCGTGTTCCTCTAACGGTAAGTGGCAAAGGAATGTTTACACAGACAGCCACTTGATCGCAGTGATGTTTGATGTTTTTAAAATATGAGTAGTTTTCAGCTGTCAAGATCTTTGATAACAAGATTCGTGCATTAAAAAATATTTTGGGAAGTAGTAAGTATAAATGCAAGAAAAGCAATGTAAAATGTAAGCGATCTGAGTACCTAGCTACCTAAATAGTTTTTTTTACGAGGTTACAATATATGAATATAGTACCTAGTTCTATGAAGAACATACACTGCCTGGGGCGGTTAGACCCAACCCAAAGGCCACGTTTGGGCGTGATGGTGGGCGTGAAGGTGGAAAAAGGAAATCAGAATAGTGATGGGTTGCTAGCACCAACCTAAGTAATTGATAGAACTGCCTACAATCCCTGAAAATAATTATTAATTACCGAGCACCAGGAATTGGAAAAATGTCTACCATCGTCATCATCAGCTTTTTTTAGTCTCCACTGCAGAAGCACGACCCTCATACAGCACGACCGTCATATATTAACCGAAGCAGTCAGAGGATTTGGCCTACACTCTCCAGGCTGCTGGCCAGACGGGTTGAAGAGGTCTCATTGATGTTTATAAGCTTTGTTTAGCTTGCGTTTCCTAGGTCGCCGCAGTCTACGACATCCACGGGCAGAGTTAGAGTGGTCCATGGTATAAATAAAGTCTTTGTACAGAGAATGCTGTTGCCCGTTCCAACTAATATGTATTTTTACAAAAACTGACAGCCCTAAGAATTTCAGATAAGTTCTTAACCCTTTGTATGCAACATTGTCTTAGAAAGTTACACCCACTGAATAAAAAATCTTCTTTTTAAAATTACCTTTGTTATTTTATTATGTGTACCTAATATTAAGCTATGTACAATAAAAATTTTCAAATAAATAAATAAATAAATAATCATATTAATAAAACTACTAAGAAAATAACCACCGCGAACCCGGTACCAAACGGTGACATTCAAATAGAAGATTTTTGGTATACATTTGACGTCTGATATCTTTGGTTTTTATTATGAAACAAGATACATATGACAGAATAATGTATTTTTATTTTCGCTTACAGAATAGTTTTCTTAAATATAGCTACGAGGTTCAAAATCACGTTCGTCGTACATTATGTTTTACATTTAAATTCATCATATCCTTTATAGAATTCTAGTTACTACTGAATACTACTCGAAAATCTCTCTATCTCTAACGGGATAAGCAAAGCCTAAATCACCAGATTTCCATTGTCACTTTTAGCTATAAACTTAGGCTAAGACCTAGTCACATTAGAATTAGGGATGCAAAACGGAAGCCTGTACAGTCATCGCTGAAAAAGTCATAAAGTACAGTCAGTCGACAGATTAGCAGTAGTCATGGCGCCCAGACGAGGTTGATGACCGCACGCGCGCCATCTACACTCAGGAAACTAAAACACTAATTTTGTAATGGATAATTTAGCTTTATTAATGGTGGTATATGTAAGTACACAATAAAAGCTACGCAGCTTTTATTGTTGTAGGTCATAATTACACGTTATTATTTTTTCTTATTGGTTGGTAGGTATACAAAGGTTCATAATCTTGAAATTAAAAGCTTGATGGCTCAGCATTATAAACGCTTACATATGTTAAACAACCTTGGAAATGGTTCGTAATTGGATGATTAACATAGAACATTATCGACCAGCTATCTCAAACATTGGCCCCTTTTCTATTTGTGAATTTTATCATCACAAACGAAATGCAATTTTCAACAATGAAATCTTATTACCTACTGGCCGGTGGAAAGTTATTTCTTTACACTATGTGGTGTTAAGAAATAACTTTGACTTGTATTGGTGACCACGATCAGTATATATGTAATATCTCGAGCTTCAGAAATCAACTGTTTGATGCTGTTAGTCCAAGCTGTAAACTTTTAATGGTAGTTGTCTACCGAATTCACACGATTTTAGGCAGCTTCAATATTCTCGTATAGTGGCACTGGGTTTTAACACATTTGTGGACATTCAGCTAAACATTAAAAATAACAATTGATTTACTTCTATAGCCGCAAAATACAAAAGGTACTCTATTTTACTAACAATAGCTACTGGGAAGTTTGATAAAATAACTCCACAATAACAATTTATTTATATTTTATTACTCAGTATTGTAATGACAATTTCCAAAGAGGATACGTGACAAGTTTAATTGAAAATAGGAATTTAGCGTTACATAATTATTTTTCTTTAAATATTATTTATTTGTTGTGGTCACGATTCACGATTTTATTCGGTTAAATATATAACTGTCAAGTCACAAAATCTGTGGATCTGTGGATCTTTCAATTTATCAATTCATTCAAATTAAAAAAAAATGTAATTAAATTTTGTTGTTAAAAATAATCAATTACTGAAATAAAACAAAATTTTTGATTATTCAGTTTTTTGACATGTTGATTCGCATAAGTACAAACTCGTCGCACGATATGCCAATGAGTTAAATGATTATTTTTTTATAATGCAAAATAATATTGTATTAAATGATATTATTATTTTACTCCAAGCGATAGAACATATAATGTCAAGAAATTAAATTACTACAATTACATTACATTAAAAAGTGTTTTTTTAACGGTTCAGCAGGATAATTAATTTTAATACATACTTGTATATTCGGTAGATTTTGTATAATTTGATCACGACGAACATCAAATATATGCCTAATCATCATATTTCTTAGTAGATTTATGGAGGGTAGAATAGTACTTATTAACTCATATGACTAAGCTCTTATCTGTGGAGCAACTAATGCCTTCCATTCCATCTCTCTCTGTCCAAAGCCAACTTTTTTACATCTTTTTGAAATATGGATGTCATCTTTTAGTTGTTTTATTATACTGTATCTGAGCCTTCCTTTGCATCTCCTTCCTTCTTTTATATTTTTCCTATAATATGGTTTTAAAAAACTCATCATGTATAATAAGTAGACAATAGTGTCAATGGTAGCTTCTAAGTATTTATTTTAGTACATAGCTGTAAAATAAGTATTATTTACTCATGTACATATGTACTTATAACCGGTAAACTAAGGTCATTGTCCAGCGAAGACAATGAAATTACCACAGATTACCTATGACACGCCGCAAATTACACGAATTATCCAATTGGACATTTTGCGACAGTGGCTAAAGGTTCATTTAATACCTGAAATTGTCGGACATGTCTTAAATTGTCCAATTGTCAGGTCTTCATATTAATAAGCTGTGGGGTTATTTAGCATTTACATTTCATCATTATATTCAGTTACTTTTAGTTCAATAGGGCTGTACTGATGAGGAAGGTTCAGCTGTCAAGTAAGAGTAGGTAATATAGAAGAAATGCTATGCATTCATTTGCCTCAGTTTATCCGAAACTTAGAAGACCCTGTATTGACCTGTAAGTTACAGTAAGTTATTTTAGGGAATTTTCCAACAACTTCTTTTTAATTTTTACTTACTCAATAACTTTACGTGTACTTATACGATATATTATTGTTAGTCCACGAGTTGATTTCATAATTTTACGTACCTATGTAATTTGATTCCAATCGTGTTCGGCAGTCTACAGACGTTATTCAATGCAAAACATTGCGCATTCATAATGCTGATAGACATTTTGAACAAGTTTAGGCTTAAATTAAATATATGTTAAGTTTTGTGTTTTCAGTCACAAAATTAAGCATGTTTCTAATATAAAGTCAATTTATGTTCAAAATAAGTATTTGTTGTTATTGTGGTCATAGTTAATGCCATTATGAAGATCAAGTTAAAAACGCTGAAAAAAACACGTTTCTTGTATGACGACCCCCTTTAATTTTTAACTATTTTTTATTTTTAGCATTTGTTGTTATATCCGCCACAGTAATACATAATCGGTGAAAATTTCAAGTGTCTACCTATTACGGTTCAAGAGATAGAGCCCTGTGACTGACGGACAGACAGACAGACGGACAGACAGACAGACAGACGGACAGATGGACAGACAGCGGAGTCTCAGTAATAGGGTCCCGTTTGCACCCTTCGGGTACGGAACCCTAAAAAGGTGTCTTATTTTTTAACGAAAATTTAAAACATTAAGTTTTCAATAAAAATAAAGAAGTAGTACCTATTTATTGCATAATACATATTTAATCACAACGGTGAAATTCAATATTCCAATAAAAAGTCGGGAACGCTACAGTAAAATCATTAAAAGTAAAACCTTAACCCTCTTGAGGCAACCGACAAAAAACATCGCGTGTCTGCTCTAATGTACTGCAAATATTAAGTGAATTCGAGTGACCGCCTGGCAGGCCTTGAACCTCGCTCGGTAGATTGCAACTGCGAGTGCGACAATCTTCAAGGCTAATTTAATGCTTTTCGTAGCCCATCTGAACCTGAGAACATTTTGGATACAACCTACGAACAATAATTATATTATGTCGATGGATACAACGTAGATTCGTAACAGCTCGGCTCCGTTTTTTAAGACTACTCAGTGTAACTTATTTCTGTAAATTGGATTTGGCACTCGTTCGCAAGCTTTACATATTATGTTGTGATAACATTGTCCCAACTAATATTATAAATGCGAAAGTGAGTTTGTGTATTTGTTCGTTTATTTGTTTGTTTGTTACCTCTTCACGCTTTATCTACTGAACCAATCTTATTGAAAATTCGCATACTCATAGTTACGAGTACTGAGAAGGACACCCTAGTACCTTTAATCCCAGAAAAAAGTAATGTTCCCGTGGGATACGCGAGCGAAGCCGCGGGCAAAAGCTAGTTTAAATATAAATAAACATTACGCGTAATGTACACTATAATTATTGATGTGTAAAAGTGCCTGCAAAGGCCTAATTACTGAACAAATATTTGATTTGATTTGATAACTCAAGTTCTTGGACACTAGAACGGATAGATTAACTTAGACAGCTTAAAATATTTCCGACGCAGTCTTTGAACATTTCGAATTAAAACATTTGATACAGTTCGCTAAGATCTAGACAAGCAACGCCATATAAAATCATTGTATGCAAGATGTATGTAGATTACAGGTAACTCGAACTGTCGAAAACATCAAGACATTTAAAATCTCAAGCTTAGTCGAATTACCCAGTGGCAACGTACCCTACCGCGGTGCTCGGAATCTGCCGCGTTTTAACGGAATCTGCCGCGTTTTTAGTATGTTGGACTAGGCATGTTTTCTATTCAAACTGAGATACTTGCATACAATGTTAAAATGTGCGGTCCCCCGCTCCGCGACGGTGCGCGATGCAGTGGGATCACCACCTTAGATAGGGACAAGACAAAGTGAAACAAAGTGTTTTACTTATGTACTTAGTTCAAATTTGTTTAACTATTTGGCAGATAGCTAAACAAATTTACAGATAGCTGCAAATAAACCTTTGAACTTTCATCGATATTGACAAGATTCTTACTACCACAGTACTTCCGTCAGCTTTATGTGTCTATAACGTGTTTTCAGCAGGTTGCTGTAAAGTCTTAACCTCGTTACCCATTTCACGTTAATCACCCATAAACCTATTAATTTACAAATCTAGTTAGCTATCCCTTCCCGGTTCATTTCACCGGTACAAATGCCGTAAAAATGTCAGGAAGAGGTATCCAAATATTCTCATTTGGTAGCTGGAAGGGTGCCAAGTCTATGGCAGTCATGTTTATGACGTGTCAAACGTGATCTGGAATTACAAGCTCAATGCATTTTCGGTGAAGTCTGTCTTTGCGGACAGATGAAAGGAAATATCACGTCTGGCCTGAATATGGCAGATAAATGTAACGGAAATAGTTTACAGCAAGTAATCATACATTGTTTCAACTATGTTGCAATCTTTGCTTTCAGAAATAATGTGTAATAAGTTGATTTAGTTTTCCTATTATTAATATTAAGTACTGCAGTATTAAAAGGATTCTCTGAATTGTTGATAGCACCCAACTGTGCCAATAGTGAGAGCAAATGGTAAATCAGCTTTGTTACAATTAAAATTAAGTTTAACGTTTTATTGTACCTTAAGTTGTGTTGTACTTAAGATAGGCTCCTAGTTCAATATAAAAGTCGAGTTTTTAAATATGTAACTAAATCATCTATTTCAGTTGAATCCACGTCATCTAGATTAGATAGGTAAATAAACAATAATGAGTCACAATGTGACTTTTCCGACAAAAGATAATGATCTGAATCACAGATTAGTGTTGTAAATAATGTACCTTTTGCTGTACGAGAACCAAATAACATGAATCACATTTAATTCCACTTCTAGGAATGGGTTTAACGTGACTAGACAGAATTTTCATCCTTTCAGTGTATTTATGAATCAGATTCAAAGGTACTGAATCAAAAGTAACAGGTAAATCTATATCGATGATATGCTATGAATGTGCTTATCTAATCAAATGATTTATTTATTTATTATTGCATTACGATAAATTAGGTAATGTAATATAATGGCGGACTTATCTCATGCACATTTGCATAGTTGAATGTAAAATGTTTGTCAACTTCAACTGTAGACACACTTGAAGATGTATATTGTATTTACATACTTCGAGGTATTCAAATGATCAAAATATACATGCATATAAACAATGGCACTCGTACACCATAAAATGGCCACTGTTTCGCGAGTATAAAAGCTTCAATGTCAGATTCAGCTTTACTGTAGCATCTGTAAACCCACGCTCTGTGGGTTGTATCTGGACTTAGCATAGAAAGCAAGAATAACTAACCTTGATATATACAGTAAACAAACGGTAATATAAATATAAGTAGTTTTTACCTACTCATACACATTACATACCAAGCTCATTAGTACCGACTGCGTTAAGGAAAATAACACCATATTCATAAAATGACATACCAATACTGATGTGTAAACATCACATATTTATTTATATTTATTTCTGTTACCAATACAGGCGTTAAATAATTATGATAAACAATAGGGTTAGATTAAAAAATTTAGTAGGAATTTATATAAATCTGACAGGAATCACCAAATGCTCATTTATCATGTTGGTATCACTGTCACTTTAAACAAAAGCAGTGTTACCAACTCTCTATTTTTGATAATTTTAGTAACTAGTGTGCGTTTGACGGTTAAAAGGTAAACATCAAGGGACTTACCACGGAGTTTTTAGTTGTTTTTTTAAAAGGAAAACTTTACAGAGTTGAAATACGCGTCTGCATTGCACGATGCCGTGTTTCTGACTAAAGTACTAAACAGACAGAACAGGAATTGAAGAATTACATTTTACGTATGTTAAATGCGTGCGCGCATCGTCCTTGATTAAGGCGAAGATATAGGCAAATGACCTTGAAGTGGCGCCCTCATTTGAAATAAATTGTTAACTCGTAAATATGGAGATAATTTCCATATTACTCTTCGTCATGCACTAGATAGCCCTTTAAATTATTTTATAAACCACCGTTGAAAGTATTTACATTAGTCCGTCTAGCTTTAAAACTCGCCTCCGCCAAAAGTGGCCACGGCAAGTTTTAAAGCTAGACGGATCACCAATAATAGTTTTAACGGCAGTTCATAAAATAATTTAAAGGGCTATCTAGTGCATGACGTAGAGCAATATGGAATTTATCACCATATTTACGAGTTAACAATTTATTTCACACTTCAAGGCCATTTGCCTATATCTTCGCCTTAAAGCATATTGACAAATCGTAATCCGTGTCTTATGGTCGTTCTTCATTAATGGTTTAGGATTAGGAAGTGGTTGACAATCATCTAATGTTTATTTATGATTTGGGCCGTGCCCGAACTTTAGCGTTTGTTCCCGATGAGTAACACCCTCATTGGTATCACTCTTACTAAACGGGAAAAATCTTCCCGATGAGTGACAGTAACAGTTGAGTGGTACTCATGAGGGTGTTACTCATCGGGAACAAACGGACAGACAGAGCCTAAGGTCATAAGTCCCAAAAGCAACGTTTGCCCTAATAGACGGGTTGATAAATCGCCTATTGATAGCGATGTTTTATTCTAAAAACAAAAATAAGTATTTATTGCAACAGCAATGCAAACCTGTTTATTACACGGAAGAATGGAGATGTCTATTCCTATTACCCCACCGATGGAATGCAAATGCATATGGGTTTTTGCTGGATGTTTACAGATGTTACATCTGAGTAGGATACTTGATATTCTGCTTGTAATGCTACAAGGCGACTATGTGGCACCACATCATTGCCATCATTTTATTTAACGAATATATTGAATAGTCAATTTATATGTCTACGATATTTAATCTTCCTCCTTAGAACTGAAACATTAACTTTACATTCTTATTTATTTAAGTAGGTAGTCAGTATTTTGTAATAAGGCCCTTCACCCTTCATCAATTTAGGTTAGGACTAACAATAGGTGACATAAGATAACCAAATTTGGTAAACCCAAGGAACAATGCGAATAATGAACAAATAAGCACTTAATGCGCAAAAATTTACAAAAAAGGATTGCATTAAAGCCGTTTAAAACTCAAACGTCTTATTCGTAAAATGTACGTTAATTAACCAAATAAGTCTGGCCATAAAAAACTCGGCCGGATATTCGTCAGCTGTGACGCCTGTGACATAAAACAATTGAAAACAATGGCCAGTGACCATAGACGAAAAAAGGCCGTTGTTGATTTTATATTCTGTGCGCATAAGAGCACTTCCCCGCACGAATCATGGCGGTTTGAATTTCAAGTACCTATTTATGGTTTTATTTAGATCTGATCTACCAATATGTTACCGCAAAATTGAAACGTTCAGCTTATATTATTCAAAAGATGTTTTACTAAAACCTATTGATAGGTTATGTATGCCTTACACATTTACAAATACATACTTAGATATATACGTATAACAAGTTTCTTGTTCAAGATAAACAGTTCTCACTTGATTCTTTTGCTTCATCAACATTTATATTAACATTTTAGAGCACGAATGATTTCTTATAATTATTAACTCAATTCAGCATCATTAAGATAAATACAATGATAAAAATGTGTAACGCTTGGAATATAATAATGACATTGTCAGTACAGCTTTTATTACAATTATTGAGAGTTATTATTACAGTATTATAACAGTATTATAACTTCGTGGTTTACAATCACCACATATCTTATTAATTGGCTTGTTTGATTTTTGTTGAAAGTATTCGAGGTGCTGTCAAAAAATCATGGAATAATATTTACCCCTTTCGTATGCAGCTCGGGATCATCATGACCCACGCTACCTCTACGCTACGACACTGACTGTATTTTAAGAAAGGGCTATTATTTTGTTTAATTACCCTTTTGGCATAAAGCACAGAATTTTAAACAATGAAGTACTTGTTATTTCTCAAAATGGGAATACTAAATTTATATAATTATATTTATTGCTATCCAACGCGGTAATTCCGCCAGCCTTTTGGGTACTTTGCCCTGAGACGGCAGCGATTTGACCTCAATTTTTTTATATAATTTAATATAAGTAAGGTCTATTTTTAAATATTTTTAGTTTAATTATTTTTAATTTAGCTTATATTTTAGTTTGTTCAGTTTTTTAGTTAAGTTTAATATTAATATTTAGTATGCCATTATTGCTATAATCTGAGATTTTAATCTACATTGATTTTTTTGTTTCGATTCTCTGGCTGATAAATTAGATAGGTCTGAGCCCAATTAATCATCACAGTTAACTGAACATTTAAATTTTATCTAGAACCATCTTAACGGCTGAAAATAAATATAATCGCGGGCCAAAGACCTCATTATCTTGACATTTTTTTTTTCTAATAATTCCTTATCATTTGTTTTTGTAACGACCTTTTTTTGTTATGTTAAATATAATAATGTAGATTATACTTTCATAGTTTATCAATCATCAATTCATCATTGATATGTTTTTTTTTGTCATTTAATGAATTTAAATTAGTACCTATTATTAATATTATAGCTCTAACTTCTTTTAGAAGAAACAGCTCCATTGTAAGTAAAGACCGGAAAGAAATTTTGATCTAGGCGTTCTAAGCTGTTTTATATTTTTTTTAATCTATTCATTTCAAAATTTAAGACAAGTACAATGGCATCTCTCAAGTTACCGCTTGCTCTGCAAATAATTTTCAGTCTACCAATTACGTGCGTTCTAAATTCGATTTTTAAATTGATACGGATCAACCGTTCGTTACTGAATTTAATCGCGTATGGATTCCATATTTGAAAGTAGTTCTTGATGAAATAATAACGGTCTGTAACGGAAAGTCGGTCATTTTTCAGTAATAATAATAACGATAAGACTTATTAATTATTATGCTGCGGGAAACCATCAAGTTCTTTCTGTATAAAATTACTAAAGGTAGGTATCGCGTCAACCGTCAAATAATGACATGTTTTGAAATTGTTAACTAGGTACTCCTCTTTTCTTGATGACCTAGTAAAGAAATTGTTTTTTGCAGTAAGTATTAGATATAATAAAAGTGGCACAAAGTGTGAAAATTATTAATTATTATATTTACTGGGTCTTACTGTGGCTGCAGGAAGAAGAAATAAATTTAAAATAATCAATATTAATAACATAATAGAGCAATCTATTTTATGCTATACTTTACAGCAAAAGTATTTTTTTTTTGTTTATGTTTAGCAATAGAAGAAATCTTTTCTAGTGTATTAGGTAATTACGTACTTAAAAATGACTATAAATTATCTATAACGATTAACGACTCAAAAGTAGACATAAAGAACCTAATTGTTAAATCAAAGTAAGTAAACCTACGTAAGTATTTACTTTAATTTCAATATTTTAAATTGAGTTTCTAACAAATCTATTCTTCCGATCAGTTACCTAGTTAATTTAACCCAACAAAACTGACTAACAAATTAATTAACACACAGTAAAGCGATCCATTTGGAAAACAATGTGGCCCGATCCTTAAAAAGGTAACAAAAGATAGTACAACGTCATTGAACTTAAAGTCTATTTGATTAATCAACGTCTTGCTAACAAAAAATAAATTAACAGGAAAAGTGAGTGTTAAGGCGAAGATATAGGCAAATGGCCTTGAAGTGTGAAATAAATTGTTAACTCGTAAATATGGTGATAATTTACATATTGCTCTACGTCATGCACTAGATAGCCCTTTAAATTATTTTATGAACTGCCGTTAAAACTATTATTGGTGATCCGTCTAGCTTTAAAACTTGCCGTGGCCACTTTTGGAAGAGGCAAGTTTTAAAGCTAGACGGACTAATGTAAATACTTTTAACGGTGGTTTATAAAATGATTTAAAGGGCTATCTAGTGCATGACGAAGAGTAATATGGAAATTATCTCCATATTTACGAGTTAACAATTTATTTCAAATGAGGGCGCCACTTCAAGGTCATTTGCCTATATCTTCACCTTAATGTAATTACATTTTTAAACAAGGATAAATTTTACAGTCGAAAAGTAATATAATGATCTGTGAGTTGCAATATTATTTTAATTAAACGCATGGATTAACCACAGATACAAATTCACTAGCACGTCTTTATCCTTAATGGGGCAGACAGAGCATGTTGGGTCTTGCGGCTCTAAGCAGATGTAGCCCAAGGTCGCAAGACCCAAAGGCCACTTTTAGCGTGATGATGGGCGGGAAGCTGGAATCAAAATTGTGATGGGTTGCTAGCCGCATAGTCTATTAATATGATTCGCATTTTCACCAATTCCCTCGATTGGCTTCTACGATCTGCGCGGGAAGAGAAGCAGCTGGTATATTCTAAGTTTTTTCATTTGTCCCAGACCAGCGTGGATATTTAACGCAGTACTAATTTTACTTATGGTTAAGTACCTAATTAGTTGTGTCTTTCACTGTTATATTCACTTACGTAGATACCTTAACCTTTTAAAATTAAATGTACCTACTATATTAACCTTTATAATTTAATATTTTAACCTTTTATATTACATATCTGTAAATACCTATGTAAATTTTTTTATCCTCCTTTTTTAAATAAACTTTTCACCTTTTATATTTTTACTTTCTGTCTACAAACAAAGTTTTTTCTTCTGCAATAGCGCTAAAGGGTTAATATTTCTGAATGATCTTTGGTCCTAGGGCTGTCAAAAATATGACAAAGCCTTTGGTTATTTCCAAAAAATCTGTTTCAAAACCAAAGTCAATTTGCTTAGCACGTTCCCGGTTGCGTCCTCAGCTGTGCTGCTTTGGAGCCCCGGGTTCCCGGTTTTCCTTCTCCAAATATAATATGCATGTCAATGGTCACCCAAGGAAGGATGCCAAACACCTTGAGAAGTTAGAAGTATGTAATAGCTGGAACAGTTTAAACGATTGAGCTATAGTTTTAAGACCGCCTGCCTGACGTTAATCCTCTTTGGGAATGCATTTGTGCGAAAAGTTTTACAACCGGCCCGACGTCAACCCTCATTGGGAATGCAATTGTAGCACGAGATGTTTATGCTTAGTCCTTTAGTCGCCTCTTACGACATCCACAGGAAGAAATGGAGTCCTATTCTAGGCGTTAATTACTCTGCGATATCGCAAATGAATTCAAACGCCGAATTTATGCGGGTCTACCAGTCTGATTCCGTTAGAAAGCATATCGCTTTGCTCGCTCCAATAAAATAAACAACACAATGAAACACTTGAGCACTGGCCAGTGAAAGCAGACTAGCAAAAACTAAAAAAGAAAAAATTGATGAAAGTAAACGTCAAAGCCACAGGTCAAAAAGAATAGTCGCTCTCTGTCAAGATGCTCATCGTCTATCGGCATTACCAACGTAGAAAAAAATCTCCGTTACTTAAATAATGCTAATTACATAGTCACGGCTGATTCGCATGTCAATAATGTGCTAACTTTAATTAATAAAGGCGCTAAGTTTACTAAATAAGCAACATCAAACAAAACTGCACTTCCTTGTTCTACATATTTTTTGCTTAGACCATAAAAAGAAAGATTGATTGATACTAATATGTTGGAAGATCATGATTTAGCGAATTCATTTCAATTAATTATAGCCACGCACGAAATGGAACGAAATTCTTTCATTCATTAATCATTGTTTGAAAAGATTTGATAGTAATAAAAAAACTAACATTTAATATACCTAAGTAATAAAAAACTAAATTGAAAAAAAGAACAACCCTAAAATTGATAATGTTGCAAAAAAAAACATTTAAACGGTAACCGTCAAATTGGACAGATTCGAAATACAAAATAGGTATGTACTTACTTTTGCGCCGATCTGGTTCCCGCATTGTCCGGCTTGCAGATGCACTATTTCCCTCATTGTACTTTTATTTAACTTTTATTGCTTGTACAACTAGTTGACAGTGCGGCTTGGCGGTTGGTCGGGTACTGAGTCAGACGGTTCACCCGGTGCGCACCAGAGAAGAGAAATGAAGTAAAGGAACGGTGACCGGCGATGCGAAGTGGTATCCGGGGTGTGGGGTGGCCAGCTGTTGGAAAATTACCACTAATTTGGGTAATTTGCTTTTGATTATTGTTTCATGGCAAGGCAACCAGTAACTCGTCGATTATTATCATAATATTTAGAATATTTTCAATCATTTTTATCAGTTTAACACCGCGATTAATTAATGATATTTTTGTTCAATATGTTAATTTATCTTATCTCGTTTGTAAGCTGGTAAGTATCATTGAATGTTGTACAAGCCATAAATAATTTGTAAATTTTTATAATTTAATGAGTGAAAATCTGAATAAGTAGTAGGTAATTGTAGGTCATTAAATTGTCCCAATTTTTGCTCAGCCTTCACTCATTCTTCTTTAATAGGTACACCACTGTAACATGTGTAACAAAAAATGTGAGTATAGTCACAAAATATCATGTGTTTTAAGTTCTAAAAATCATCATATTGTAGGAAAATCTAGGTGCTTTTGTTATGTCTGGAATTATTTTTCATGCGATCGATATTTATTTATTTATTTATTACATTTTAGGAAGACTTACAGCTATAAACACAAATTACATACTCAATGTATGTACAATGTCTCCACAAGTAGAAATAAAATAGAAATTGAGAAGATCAAGAAGATAGTAAGAAGCAAGAACACGGTGGCCAGTGACATACAAAATTAACAGTATATAGAAGAAAGAAAAACTAAATACTTACTTAACTAGAATATATTCCGCGAACATAGTTATAACTTAACATATAATATATACGTAATAAAAACATACCCGTAATAAAACGAACCACAGGTTATTTTAATTTCATTATACTTTAGTGATCTAGTATAAACTAGATCACCA
This sequence comes from Acrobasis repandana, assembly GCA_963576875.1. Classification (NCBI taxonomy): domain Eukaryota; kingdom Metazoa; phylum Arthropoda; class Insecta; order Lepidoptera; family Pyralidae; genus Acrobasis; species Acrobasis repandana. The sequence goes on from OY756238.1 coordinate 12,910,983, forward strand.
AAGTATAATGAAATTAAAATAACTCTAAAATAACCAAAAAATACCAAAGTATAATGAAATTAAAATAACACTAAAATAACTAAAAAAAATTACTTTAGTGATCTAGTTTATACTAGATCACTAAAGTATAATGAATTTATAATAACACTAAAACTAGATCACCAAAGTATAATGAAATTAAAATAACACTAAAAATACCTAAAAAATTTAGATATTCCCATACAAATCACTGTTGTACGAAAATGGCGATTTTTTTTTGTTTTTAGGCTGTTATTTTAATTTCATTAAACTATAATGATGTAATATAGACCGTGGTTCGATTTATTACAGGTAAGTCCCTTCAAACATGAATAAAATCAATGAGACCTCTCCAACCCGTCTGACCAGCGTGGAGAGTGTAGGCCGAATCCTCTGACTGCTCTGGCTAATATATGGCTCTGGTAGTACAGAGAGGGTCGTGCTCCTGTGTACTGCTATAAGAGGTCATGGATTATGATTATGTTCCTTCTACGTGTATAGTAGAAAATAAAAGTTTACGTATAAAAAAAGAAATAGAAAGAAAAGAACGGTAAAAGTTCTATATTCATCAATTATGATGAATATAGAACTTAGAATATAGAAATAGAATATAGAACTATTATATATTCATCAATTATGATGAATATAGAACTTAGAATATAGAAATAGAATATAGAACTATTATATATTCATCAATCATGATGAATATAGAACTTAGAATATAGAAATAGAATATAGAACTATTATATATTCATCAATTATGATGAATATAGAACTTAGAATATAGAAATAGAATATAGAACTATTATATATTCATCAATCATGATGAATATAGAACTTAGAATATAGAAATAGAATATAGAACTATTATATATTCATCAATTATGATGAATATAGAACTTAGAATATAGAAATAGAATATAGAACTATTATATATTCATCAATTATGATGAATATAGAACTTAGAATATAGAAATAGAATATAGAACTATTATATATTCATCAATTATGATGAATATAGAACTTATAATATAGAAATAGAATATAGAACTATTATATATTCATCAATCATGATGAATATAGAACTTAGAATATAGAAATAGAATATAGAACTATTATATATTCATCAATTATGATGAATATAGAACTTAGAATATAGAAATAGAATATAGAACTATTATATATTCATCAATTATGATGAATATAGAACTTATAATATAGAAATAGAATATAGAACTATTATATATTCATCACTCATGATGAATATAGAACTTAGAATATAGAAATAGAATATAGAACTATTATATATTCATCAATCATGATGAATATAGAACTTAGAATATAGAAATAGAATATAGAACTATTATATATTCATCAATTATGATGAATATAGAACTTAGAATATAGAAATAGAATATAGAACTATTATATATTCATCAATCATGATGAATATAGAACTTAGAATATAGAAATAGAATATAGAACTATTATATATTCATCAATTATGATGAATATAGAACTTATAATATAGAAATAGAATATAGAACTATTATATATTCATCAATCATGATGAATATAGAACTTAGAATATAGAAATAGAATATAGAACTATTATATATTCATCAATTATGATGAATATAGAACTTAGAATATAGAAATAGAATATAGAACTATTATATATTCATCAATCATGATGAATATAGAACTTAGAATATAGAAATAGAATATAGAACTATTATATATTCATCAATTATGATGAATATAGAACTTAGAATATAGAAATAGAATATAGAACTATTATATATTCATCAATCATGATGAATATAGAACTTAGAATATAGAAATAGAATATAGAACTATTATATATTCATCAATTATGATGAATATAGAACTTAGAATATAGAAATAGAATATAGAACTATTATATATTCATCAATTATGATGAATATAGAACTTAGAATATAGAAATAGAATATAGAACTATTATATATTCATCAATCATGATGAATATAGAACTTAGAATATAGAAATAGAATATAGAACTATTATATATTCATCAATTATGATGAATATAGAACTTAGAATATAGAAATAGAATATAGAACTATTATATATTCATCAATTATGATGAATATAGAACTTAGAATATAGAAATAGAATATAGAACTATTATATATTCATCAATCATGATGAATATAGAACTTAGAATATAGAAATAGAATATAGAACTATTATATATTCATCAATTATGATGAATATAGAACTTATAATATAGAAATAGAATATAGAACTATTATATATTCATCAATCATGATGAATATAGAACTTAGAATATAGAAATAGAATATAGAACTATTATATATTCATCAATTATGATGAATATAGAACTTAGAATATAGAAATAGAATATAGAACTATTATATATTCATCAATTATGATGAATATAGAACTTAGAATATAGAAATAGAATATAGAACTATTATATATTCATCAATCATGATGAATATAGAACTTAGAATATAGAAATAGAATATAGAACTATTATATATTCATCAATTATGATGAATATAGAACTTATAATATAGAAATAAAATATAGAACTATTATATATTCATCAATCATGATGAATATAGAACTTAGAATATAGAAATAGAATATAGAACTATTATATATTCATCAATTATGATGAATATAGAACTTAGAATATAGAAATAGAATATAGAACTATTATATATTCATCAATCATGATGAATATAGAACTTAGAATATAGAAATAGAATATAGAACTATTATATATTCATCAATTATGATGAATATAGAACTTAGAATATAGAAATAGAATATAGAACTATTATATATTCATCAATTATGATGAATATAGAACTTAGAATATAGAAATAGAATATAGAACTATTATATATTCATCAATTATGATGAATATAGAACTTAGAATATAGAAATAGAATATAGAACTATTATATATTCATCAATTATGATGAATATAGAACTTAGAATATAGAAATAGAATATAGAACTATTATATATTCATCAATTATGATGAATATAGAACTTAGAATATAGAAATAGAATATAGAACTATTATATATTCATCAATCATGATGAATATAGAACTTAGAATATAGAAATAGAATATAGAACTATTATATATTCATCAATTATGATGAATATAGAACTTAGAATATAGAAATAGAATATAGAACTATTATATATTCATCAATTATGATGAATATAGAACTTAGAATATAGAAATAGAATATAGAACTATTATATATTCATCAATCATGATGAATATAGAACTTAGAATATAGAAATAGAATATAGAACTATTATATATTCATCAATTATGATGAATATAGAACTTAGAATATAGAAATAGAATATAGAACTATTATATATTCATCAATTATGATGAATATAGAACTTAGAATATAGAAATAGAATATAGAACTATTATATATTCATCAATTATGATGAATATAGAACTTATAATATAGAAATAGAATATAGAACTATTATATATTCATCAATCATGATGAATATAGAACTTAGAATATAGAAATAGAATATAGAACTATTATATATTCATCAATTATGATGAATATAGAACTTATAATATAGAAATAGAATATAGAACTATTATATATTCATCAATCATGATGAATATAGAACTTAGAATATAGAAATAGAATATAGAACTATTATATATTCATCAATTATGATGAATATAGAACTTAGAATATAGAAATAGAATATAGAACTATTATATATTCATCAATTATGATGAATATAGAACTTAGAATATAGAAATAGAATATAGAACTATTATATATTCATCAATTATGATGAATATAGAACTTAGAATATAGAAATAGAATATAGAACTATTATATATTCGTCAATCATGATGAATATAGAACTTAGAATATAGAAATAGAACTATTATATATTCATTAATCATGATGAATATAGAATCTAACATCAGTTAGACCATCACAATTTGATTCACTTTTATATCTACATACTCACCATCACGCTGACTGAACGTAGAATTTGGCTTTTGGTTCAAACGGACTTTGTCTAAAGATAAAGACGTTGAGGAAAACCGACCTAATTTGTGTTGGTTTTATGCTTAGAATTTTTTCTAAAAAGTAAAATCATATTGTCACAAAAATTTGATACCTTTTTTTTATTTCGATTTTAGTTTAGTTTTGGTTAGATAAATATCTATTTTAATGTAACTTTTTTATAACGAAATGTAATCGTTTTTAAGCAGTAAAAAAAATAAACAAAATGTTTAACAAAACCGCTCATATGTATTATTTATAGAACCCTCATCCCCGTCCGCAACAGGTCCGCCTAAAACAAAGAAGTGGTTAGTAGTTGTTTTTGTTAATTTACTTTTTGTTAATTTACTTTAAGTTTTATAGGTGACTAGCTTTTGCCCGCAGCTTCGCTCGCGTATCCCACGGGAACATTACATTTTTCCGGAATGAAAGGTACCCTATGTCCTTCTCAGTACTCCTAACTCAACTCATACATGACAATTATTCTACATTGAAATTATATATATGATTTAAAAGAGCGGGACTCACTAGATACAGGTTTATAAAAACTTAACTAACGAGCCCCTGCTACCTGTGGTAATTATGCAAAAAAAATTTATTGAATAAATATTTTTATTTTATTTATTTTAACTATGTGTATGCGAATTTTCAACAAACAAACAAACAAATAAAAAACAAACTCACTTTCGCATTTATAATATTAGTTAGGATTCCTATACAAAGTGGAAGGGACATACCCGTAATAAATCAAACCACGGGCTATACTAGATCACTATAGTTTAATCAAAATAAAATAACAGCTAAAGAACAAAAAAATTGCCATTTCCATACAAATCGTCCGGGCGGCTGCACACTTTTCTATGGAAATGCCAAAAAATTTTTTTGTTCTTTGGCTGTTATTTTAATTTCATTATAATATAGTGATCTGTATAGCCCGTTGTTCGATTTATTACGGGTATGTCCCTGCCACGTTGTATGTTATTTTTATTTTTTAGGGTTCCGTAGTCCGACAAGGAACCCTTATAAGATCGTTCAGTCCGTCCGTCCGTCCGTCCTAGTCTGTCACAGCAGAATATCTTCTACGTTTATGGACTGATTTGCATGTAACTTGGTTCGAGGATACTTCACATATAGATCTCATTTTTAAAAATACAAAAAATTAAATTTACCCCTTTTTAAGGGTACCTCCCCATACATGTAAAGGGGGAGGTGAATTATTTTTTGGAGTGCACCCCCTTGTGTGGGGTATCTTTGAAAAGGACTATGAAAATAAGGTAGGGTTTCCATACAACACTTTTTTATCAGCTTTACCATTTGTGAGATATAGCCCGCCAAAGTCGTTTACACGGTGTCACCCTCCCCCCCCCCCCCCTGTAATTTCTAAAGTCTTGGACCTATAAACTTCAAATCACTCACGTAAAGAAACAGGCGCGGAAACTCTTATTTAAAATTGTTTCAGGTATCCTGTGATGAATACTTTTGAAACTATAAATAAAATAAAAATATATACTTTTTTCCAAAAGTATAAAATTAAAAAGTTTTTTTACATATTTTACTGTTAGGACTGAATGAAGCTTAAAATGCAAGAAATGCAAAACAGCGCTGTGCCAAAAATGACTACGGAACCCTACTTTATGCGTGGTCCGACACGCACTTGGCCGGTTTTTGTTTTGTCGTTTTATCCCTTAGCAGGGGTAATTTGGCACTTTGCACTGGTAACACACAATGATTCACCGCGGCTCGCCGATGAAACCATAAATTAATTGTATTGTACGCTCGGAGTGCCCGGACAAAATGCAATAGAGATGTAGACAAGTTTAAAATAAATTATTTTGTACTGTAATGAAGTTAAGAAAATAAAAAGTCACTAAATAATCACAAAGTTGAAAGTGATTTTAGATTTATCAATGCAGAAAACTGATATTATGAGCGTTATTTGACTCCAAGAAACTATGACGTCACAGTCCGATATTTCATACAAATCCCATGGAAAATGATTTCTTTATTTTGACTAAGAAAAAATATCTTATTTAAGTATCTTGTTGTTCCTACATTTTTCATTCAAAAAGCAAGAATGTTTTTCACCTTTATCTACATTTCATGATTTTCGTAAATACTGTAGATATCATGAAAATATATAAAATGTTATATATTTACGTTGGAATTTAAGTAAATATACTTACCTATCTAAATCTAAACATCTAGTTTCTTTCGCCAAATCGTAAATAAACCGGCCAAGTGCGAGTTAAACTCACGTGGAAGGAGTATCGTACAATTGATTGAATTCTTATAGGTTTTCCTGTAATCTACAAGCAAATGAACAATATTTTATATTTTTTTCAAAATTTTAGGCTCAGTACTTTCGGAGATCAGGGGGGGGGGGGGGGGGGAATGGTCAATTTTTCGTCTTCTTTATTGAATAAAACCAAAACTATTTATTTTACAATAATAACAAAAATATATCACCTTCACCAAAGACCTAAGTTTTGCTGGACACATCACAAAAATATGTAAGAGTGCCTTTAAAAATCTAGGATTTGTGTTGCGTACAGTAAAACCTTTTACTAACATCCACGCGATAATATCTCTGTACAATGCACTGGTTCGGAGCCAACTAGAAACAGGGTCTATGATCTGGGATCCAAGCGAGGCTAAGTATAGTCTCATGTTGGAAAAAGTTCAAAATAAATTTGTTAGGTATCTATACATGAGGCTATACGGAGTCTATCCTTTCTACCCTTTAATGTATCCAACCCTATTTATTTTAGGTATGGTTGGATACAACGAACTAAGGGTTAGAAGGCACCTGGCTATAATAACATATGTTTTTAAGGTGATAAGGGGCAAGCAAAACCATCCAGATGTATTGTCACAGATTGGGCTATGTGTGCCAAACAAATACGTGTGGCGCCGCCGTCGGCCGCCGCTGCTGGCCGTGCCCAGAGCGCGCACCAACCTGCTGCGGGACGCACCACTCACACAAGCACTGCGCACGCTTAACGTTGTAGCCAATAGGATTGACTTATTTACTACTACTCTGAGTGAATTCACACGGGTATCATTAATGATTATTTGCAATAAAATGTAATAGGCTGCACTGTCGCATTAGGTTAATAACCTGTAATGATAGAATGTAAGATGAAATAAAATAAAATAAAAAAAAATATTTAAAATCCTTATAACAAGCCTTTTCATTTGATATATAACATAGAAAGTTTTGCAAACCTATTTTTTTTAAATTTTATATTTTTGCCCCCGAAAATTACCCTTATTTTAAAATAATATTTATTTACTTTGCACGTATGTGTTTGAGTCATAGGATTACACCATCCTACCAAATTTCACCTGATTCGGTCCAGTAGATTCGGAGAAAATTGGCTGTGACAGACGGACGGACAGACAGACGCACGAGTGATCCTATAAGGGTTCCGTTTTTTCATTTTTTGTACGGAACCCTAAAAATCAAAGCGTACTAACCTAGTTTATTTATAGTGACAAGTCAAATAATATAAAATAGGGATGTGGTCTTAGTCCGAAAAATATTATTATATTTAGCCCGTTAGTTAGATTACTTATACAAAGTAATGGCTATGTGGCAATGGACCCATATATTTCGCTTTACCAAAATAGTAAAAATTCACAAAGATACATCTCATTGTATATCGAGCTGCCTAAAGGCATCTGACGTAGCTCAAACGACAGCGTTTTTTACACACTAGTGAACTAGTGTGCAGATTTCCTCACGATTTTTCCTTCACCGGAAGAAATTGGTGGTAATAATATTAAAAAAAAAATGACAAGATATAGTTTTAAAAACTAAAACCCGACTGTAGGAAAATTCTTACTGAAATGTACGTTGATCCAGTTAATGCAAGCACAGCAGCCACCAACAAACAACTAATAATGTTCTTATACAAAGTGGAAGGGACATACCCGTAATAAATCGAACTGCGGGCTATACTAGATCATTATAGTATAATGAAATTAAAATAACAGCCAAAAAACGAAAAAAAATTTCGGCATTTCCATACAAAAGAGTGCAACCGCCCGGGCGATTTTTAGAATGTCAAATTTTTTTTTGGTTTTTTGGCTGTTGTTTTAATTTCATAATACTTTAGTGATCTAGTATAGCCCGTGGTTCGATTTATTACGAGTAAGTCTCTTCCACGTTGTATATTTTTGAAATGTTAACGAAAACGGTTCCTAAAAATACACTCACTCAAAAAGAAAAAAAAGAAATAATGAAATTGTTGAAAAAAAAAAAAAAAACCGACTTCAATTTTTTTTAGGAGTTTCTCCCATATCTCCAATGTATTTCATCATATCTTTACCAAATTAAAAGAGGAACAAGTTGGTAGTAAAGGCTTTGAAATAAAAAAGAATCATCGAAATGGGTTCACAATTGGCGAAGATATCAGGTAACAAACATACATTAAAAAAATGAAATAAAAGAAAAACAGTCGAATTGATAACCTCCTTTTTTGAAGTCGGTTAAAAAACCAGAAGCGTTTGAAATGTGGTGCTGGCGTAGGATGGAACGGATAAGCTGGGTTATAAATTACAAAAGGAGGTCCTGAAAAGAGTAGGAGAGAAAAGGTGCATTCTGGATATAATAGAGAATAGACGAGGAAATATGTTAGGCCATCTACTACGACATGACGACTTCATAAAGACTATAATTGAAGGAAAGATAGAAGGGAAAAGAGAACCAGGAAGACCGAGGCATAGCTACATGAAACAGATAAAGGAAAAGGTGAATGTTGTGTCCTCAGATTAAAGATAGGTCGTTGTGTCGTACAGCGAACTAAAACAGCTAGCGGAGAGAGTCAAATGGAAGTGATATACTCCACCGAAAAGAGCATATACAGGCTGATTTTTTATCCACCAGCCAAATTTATGGAGCAAGTTCAGTCCATGATACAGAACTACTTTCCGTATAAACAATTAACGAGAAACTAAAATAAAAATTCACCTTCCAATACAAATCAGCGCTCAGCCAAACGGATTTTGTATGGGAGGAAGAAAATTTTTTATCGATTTTTAATAACTTTTTTTATAGAAAGTAGTTCAGTACCATGGACTGAACTTGCTCCAAAAATTTGGCTGGTGATTAAAAGGTCACCCTGTATGTAGCTCTTAAATATAGATAAATAGATCCCTTTCATAAGATACCCAACAGTATGATACTTTTTTTTTCTGTTCATTACTTTATACAACGTATAATATAAAAAAAGGGGTTCCGGGTTAGAATAGGACCACTCCATCTCTTCCTGTGGATGTCGTTAGAGGCTAAAGGACTTAGCACAAACATCTCGTGCAACAATTGCATTCCCAAGGAAGGTTAACGTCGGGCGGCGGCCAGTTGTAAAACTTTTCGCACAAATACATTCCCAAAGAGGGTTGACGTCAGGCAGGCGGCCGGTCGTAAAACTATAGCCATTTATAATAATTCCGGCTATTTCTTCTCCATTTTGCAAGGTCTTTGGCATCCTTGGGTGACCATGACCATTGACATGCATTTTATATTTGGAGAAGAAAAGGCGAGAAAGCGCACCTTGGGCTCCGAAGCAGCACAACCGGGAACGTGCTTAGACGAAGAAGGAGAATATAACAAAAAGGGGGTATCAAATCAACCCAAAAGGGAGTAACGTACTAACCAAAAAAAAATCTGCAGCTCCATACATTTTGGCACGGTAGGTATTTAATTTTGTATGGAGCTGAAGATTTTTTTTGCGATTTCAGGGTTGGTCCTATTGTAAAAGTTGTTCACATTGATTAGTACGTTTACTCCCTTTCGGGTTGATACCCCCTTTTTGTGACACGTTGTTGTATACATAGTCACATAGCCTATAAACCAGTGGACAGCCAGACGCTTCCAACCTAGATTCTGTATTCCGTGCTTCCAACGATAGCTCATATGTAAATATATCATGGATATTATTGATGATACGAGGAAATAGATAAACGTACATACATACTTCTTCGTCTAAGCGAGTTTCCGGTTGCATCCTCAGCTGTGCTGCTTCGGAGCCCGGGGTGCGCGTTTATTTATTATTTATTTATTTTACTCTTCATTGCACACAATTTAACAAATTATACATAAATAATAGAGATACATTTTAGCATACAAAAGGCGGCCTTATCGCACAGCAATCTCTTCCAGGCAACCTTAGGGTAGTATGGATACAAAAGAAATTTAGATATGTTACAGGTGAGGTGCAATATTTAAAAGGAGATATACAAATAAAATGTTATAGAATACATATAATACATTCTTATATAAAAAATATTTACATATACTGGGTGGCGCAAAAGTACTGGCACTAAAGAAAATACTTTTATTTTTTTTATATGACATTTTCTGTCATTCTGTTGTTGAAAATTGTGTAGTGAACAAATGTAAAATACACTGAAAATAAACATGGACCGTTTTACTCCCCAAGAACGTGGAATAATTGTGTCAATGTTCTTACGGAATAATTCATCAGTGATAAGAACACAACGTGAATTTCGTCGACGATTTCACCACCGTCCGGCACCGATTGGTCGCACAATTCGACGCTTTGCCACACGCCTTGAAGCAACTGGCTCAACATTGGATAGACCTAAGTCTGGGAGACCAAGAACAGGCCGTTCAGCTGAAAATATCGATGCTGTGCGCGAAGATGTGGAAGAGTGTCCAGAAACATCAACGAGGCGACGTGCCACGCAATTGGGCATTTCCAGACGGACCCTGCAGCGTATTTTGGTGAAAGACTTAAAGATGTTCCCGTATAAAACTCAAATGACTCATCAGCTGCTGCCTGCTGACCACCGAGCTCGTCTAGATTACTGCCAGCGCGTCATAAACCTCAACCTTGAAGAGGATGATTTTCCTTCAAAATTGGTTATGAGTGACGAAGCGCATTTCCATCTCTCAGGGCATGTCAATAAGCAGAATACTCGGTTCTGGGGCACTGATAATCCGCGCATTATTCAAGAAACACCTCTACACCCACTAAAAGTTACTGTATGGTGTGGCATCTGTGTTGACAGAGTGATCGGACCCTATTTTTTCGAAGACGCTGGAGGCAATGCGATAACTGTCACTGGAGAACGCTACAGAACCATGTTACGAGAGTTTTTGATACCCAGTTTGGACGAATTGGGGCTGGAGCACATCTGGTTTCAACAAGACGGCGCTACGGCACACACAGCGCGCGACACTATGGACTTAGTGAGGGACGCTTTTCCAGGCCGAGTTATCTCTCGTTTTGGCGATTTGCCTTGGCCTGCAAGATCACCCGATCTGACCAGTCCAGACTTCTTTCTTTGGGGTTTTTTGAAATCTCGGGTGTATGTGAACAAGCCACAGACTCTCGCAGCTCTAAAAGAAAACATTCGTCAAGAAAAAACGAACATATCGCAGGAAGTGTTACGGCAAGTTATGCAAAATGTCATAAATAGGGCTCAAATGTGTATCAACTCTGGAGGTCACCATTTAAAAGACATCATCTTTAAATCCTAATGGTACGAAATTTAATGGCACAAATATACATTTAAAAAAACCTAAATCTAGTTTTCTAATTTAGAAAAAATGTTATAGCTGAACCAAATAGGGTCTTTACTTTTGCGCCACCCAGTATATATATATATATATATATATATAATATAAATAAGATAGTGTACACGAAAGAAAGTAAGAACCTAAACAAGATGCGAAAGGAAAAGAGTGACTTACAAAGAAGAAAGGAAGTGTGATTTGACTTGTGATATAAAGCTGGCTAGCGTTCGAGCCTGTCGGATGGACAGTGGCAGTGCGTTCCAAAGCCGAACAGCTTCTACAGTGAAGGACTGAGAATAAAACCGGGTGGAATGATCAGGAATGATTAGTCGCAAATTTTCGGAGCTGCGTAATTTACGAGTTGCAATTTCACTGTAAAAAACGAAACGTTTCCTTAAGTACCTAGGGGATGCAGGATTGAATATTATGGAAAACAGGAGTGAAAGAATATGCCATTCCCGGCGACGTTTGATAGGTAGCCACTTGAGCTGGGAGCGAAAATGGGAGACATGATCGTATTTCCGGAGACCGAAAATAAACCGAATACAAAGATTTTGGAGGCGCTCAAGCTTAGTAAGTTGCTTTACAGTAAGATTAAGGTAACAGTAATCGGCATAGTCAAGGATAGGAAGTAGGAGGGAATTTGCAAGCATACTTTTGGTATCTACAGGAAGGAACTTATTCAGTCTTTTAAACGAGCAAAAAACACCAACTAGCTTTCTACTTAATTCAGCAATTTGTGGAAGCCAAGAAAACTTACTATCCATCCAGATACCTAGATTTTTTACTTTATCGCTATAACTTATTTCAACCCCATTGAACTCAACTTGTGGTAGAAGTCCCAAATCTAATTTAGAGGTAAGTTGAGGGTTGCCAATAATGATTGCCTGTGACTTGGTAGGATTAACTAAGAGGCCATGTGACTTGCTCCAGGCAGATATGCATTCAAGATCATTGTTGATTTTATCAACTGTAGCTGAAAAATTATCGACAGAACCCTTAGCGTAGATTTGTAAAGCGTTCCCGCTTTTTCTTCTCCAAATATTTATATAACATGCATGTCAATGGTCACCCAAGGATGCCACAGTTTATATGATTTGGCTGTAGTTTTACGACCGGCCGCCTGCCTGACGTCAACCCTCTTTGGGAATGTATTTTATTTTATTTATTTATTTAACTTTATCACAAAAAATGTAACAGGCGGACTAAGGGCCTAGGGCCTTTTCTACCAGTCAACCTACATGTGGTGTATTTGTGCGAAAAGTTTTACACCGGCCGCGCCGCCTGACGTTAACCCTCCTTGGGAATGCAAATGTAGCACAAGATGTTTGTGCTTAGTCCTTTAGTCGCCTCTTACGACATCCACACAAAGAGATGGAGTACTCCTATTCTAACCCGGAACCACACGGGTAATGAACATACATACATACATAGCAGCGAACACATTGGCCTCGCCGTAGTCGGGTAATAACAGCGAGATCTATGTACACTGGTTAAAAATAACAAACTTATTAATCGACTTCAAAAAAGGAGGAGGTTATCAATTTGACTGTTTATTTATGTATGTTTGTTATGCGATATCCTCGCCAATTGTGCACCGATTTTGATGATTCTTTTTTTATTTGAAAGCCTTTACTACCAAGTTGGTCCCATTTTAATTTGGTGAAGATATGATGAAGAACTTTGGAGATATGGAAGAAACTCTTTAAAAAAATTGAAGTCAGTTGTTTTTTTGTTAAAAATTTAATTATTTAACTTATCGTTTTCTTTGCACTACCGTGTTTTCTTGTGCCTACATTTATCTTCATCCACTGTTTGTCTGGAAGAGATCGCTCTAAGCAATAAGACCACCCATTGTGCGTATGTGTACATTTCATTATTTTATTTTGTTAATTTTCTTTTTTGTATTAGTGCAATAAAGAGTTTTTTTTTTTTTTTTTTTTTTTGACAAATCACACTGATTAAGCTAGCCCCAAAGTAAGTTCTAAACTTGTGTTATGGGATACTAACTTAACGATACTATATTTTTATGATAAATACAGATATAGACACCCAAGACCCAGGACAATATGAAAAAGGCCATTTTCCAACTTGCCCTAGCTAGGGATCGAACCCAGAACCTCCGGATTAGCGGTCTAGCGTGTTAACCATTACGCCACGGAGGTCGTCTTTTCATTTCAGGAGTTTTCATTCATTCATTCATTCAACTCAGACGTCGCGTCTTGTGAGGATCGAATTTGTGCCTCCAGAGTATATCAGGCCTGTGTCACTCCCCGTTTAGGTATCGAAAATATACCTACATTATTACTATGCGCGCAGGCGGCCCCTTCAAGTGGAACATTCAGTTATACGAATTGTTTGTCCAGAGCCAGAGTATAAGAACGAATTTGGCCTGCAATGGATGTCTCGGTATCTTAACGAAAAGGTACTGAGTTATGACATGAGCAAAATTAAACCATATCGCTAACCACATTGAGTAGATATTTTTTTGAATTTCTTTGCTGAATGAGACTTCTGTACGGAATACTAGTTACTTATTCTGTGCTTATACCTACCGCGGCCACTGCCGTGTCAGCTCTTGACAAAGACATTATACCTACATTCTGTTTTTTATGCCCGTTTTTAGGGCATTACAAAAAATTAAAAAACGGAACCCGGAAAGGGTCACTCGTGCGTCTGTCTGTCCGTCCGTCTGTCACAGCCGATTTGCTCCGAATCTACTGGACCGAATCAGGTGAAATTTGGTAGGATGGTGTAATCCTATAACCCAAACACACATTTGCAAAGAAAATAAATATTTTTTTTAAATAAGGGTACTTTTTGTGGGACAACTTAAGAAATTTAAAAAAAAGTTTTGCATACCTTACTGTGTCATATATCAAATAAAAGGGCTTGTTATAAGGATCTCAAATATATTTTTGTTATTATTTTAAAATAAATAGTTTTGATTTTATTCAAGAAAGAAGACGAAAATTGACCATTCCCCCCTGATCTCCGAAACTACTGGGCCTAAAATTAAAAAAAAAATACAAGTTATAGTTCATTGCTTGTAGATTACTGGAAAAATAGAACCCTCTCTACGCGAGTTTAACTCGCACTTGGCCGGTTTATTGTAGGTACTTAAGTCTAGGCTAGACAGACAGTTATTAGCGCAATCTGAGTGGTACGGTACCGCAACTCGTCCCATTTCCGGTAATAGCCGCCAAACAATGATCCCGCCATTTTCACTGACAATTTGACGTTGTAATTAGGGTTGTCGAAAAAATAAATTACTCGCAGTAAAGAATATAGTCAGTGGCGACGGCGGCGGTCGCGGCGGCGCTAAGTCGCAGCGGGGCCTCGCAAAAAAGCGTACGCGTACGGAAATATATACGAAATAGTTTATAGGGCCTCGCGCATGAAGCGGATGAGCTTTTTTTTTGCTCCACCACAAATTAATTTTATAGGGCTTCACATAATTTAGTCTAGCTAGCGCCGCCGGTATGTATAGTACTCTCATATTATGAGCGAGACTCTGGACCTTTGCTGTTTTGTGTCTGTCATAAACGAATAGACCGATTTCTATGGTATCGGTATCTTTAAATCGAAAGCCCTGTCTGTCGTGATGGTTCTTAGCTATGTTTGATGAAAATCGGTTCAGCCGTTCAAAGTTTATTAGGGGTGAATGCTTGAAAGTCGGTGGTTGATAGGGTTCCGTACCAAAAGGGTAAAAACGGCACCCTATTACTGAGACTCCACTGTGAGTCCGTCTGTCCGTCTGTCTGTCCGTCCGTCACAGGGTAGAGCCCTGTCTCTTGAACCGTAATAGCTAAACACTTGAAATTTTCACCAATTATGTATTACTATGGCCGCTATAAAAACAAATACTAAAAATAAGAAAACGTTAAAAATTAAAGGGGGTCGTCATACAAAAAAGTTGGTTTTTCGGCGTTTTAAAACGTAGGTACGGAACCCTTCATGTACGAGTGCGACTCGCACTTGCTCGGATTATTTATTTGTGACGTTCCACGGGTAAAGGTACCTTATGGACCGTGGCACTTACGACATTGTGTTTATTCAAGCTAAGGTAATTGTACGAATTGTTTTTCTAAACGTCCTAAGCGCCAACGTCCATAAGGTACCTTTACCCGTGGAACGTCACATTTGTGTAGCAAGTAAGTAGACTTGTACGCTAGATACGCGGCCCAGTACGTTTTTTATCAAGTTAAAAAAGTTCTAAAGTCTTCGTTCCCTTTTTAAGAATGTCTGCAATCTGGTCATTCGTCGAGGGCGACCCCTATCGAATTATGACAACAAAAATATCTTAAATTAATTGAAAAGGTCACTGAAATTAATTACAAGCCCCAAATATTGGGAAATGTCAATTCCAAAATACTTCTGCAAATGCCATTGTCTGTATACCATAACAGGAATATTCTGTCCCCAGCTGCTGCCGGTCGATCTACTGTTACATTCCATAGCGGAAAGTGAAACTTTTTTTATCCTGCACCTACAATACTGTACATATATACATACTTACATACAAACATAGATACTTTATACTTATATAACGTGTAACTAAATAGGTATGTATACTGAAAAAAAATTAAGGGCGAATTCAGTCCATGATGCTACCCTGTTCAGCTTCAGACCCTGTATATTATAAAATCAAGACGGTTTCTTATGGCTCAAAATATATATATTTATTATTTTTATAAAATTTACTAAATAGCTTGTGGGTGTACTGCAAATCATTTAAATAAACAAACTTTGTAAGTATGTATTTAATTCAACAAAAACTACATAATAAGTTTTTTGATATAATTTAATTTTTTCGTACAAGTCTTATTAGGACAAATGTAATCTATACTAATATTATAAAGCGGAAGAGTTTGTTTGTTTGTTTGTTTGTTTGTTTGTTTGTTTGTTTGTTTGTTTGTTTGTTTGTTTGTTTGTACGCGCTAATCTCGGGAACTAATGGTCCGATTTGAAAAATTCTTTTTTTGTTGGGTAGTCCATTTATAGAGGAAGGCTTTAGGCTATATAGCATTACGTTCCGACAACCACGCGAACGAAGTCGCGGGCACAGCTAGTAACAAAATAAAACAAATGTGATAAGCCCAACCTCGATGAGGTTGCGTCGTTTTATTACAGGAACCCTGTAAAAAGCCACCTTCCGGATTCATCATCAGATCAGCTTCTTGTTACAATAATATTGCATTGTCATTTGCTTTACATTAGCCTATAAAATGTCATCTCAATCGGAAACCGGGCAGTGGCTCAAAAACTTGCAAGATTTGACCCAAAAAACAAAAAACTACAAACAGGGCAATCTAGTTAAAAGTTTGTTTTCAAATTCAAAATTCAAAATATCTTTATTATCATAGGATATTTATAATATCTCTTAATAATAGTCACTTTGTTTTGTTTTGCACAAATGTTGACGTCAAATCGTTACTTACAGCTAAGTTTACGCCCCTTCGCAAGTGCAGAAGAAGCGGCAACAAACTGCACTGCACGTTTTCTTCAAAGACGTCAACTAACAAACTAAAAACTTAAAATTAGTTATATGGATGGACTGAGATTACATTGTTTGTTATGTCATAATTAAATTGAATTATAAGAATTACGAAATTTAAAATAATGTCAATTTGTAAATTTAGTATGTACCAATGTACCTAAATTATGACATGTCTAAGTATACAAACCTTTAAGAGGGACCCGCGTAAGCCAGACCTTTTTGTCTTTAAGATAGTCATCGGTCCTATAATAAGCCTTAAGTTAAAAAAGACAATGAAATTTTTAATCTAAGTTATCTTTTATTTGGGCCAGCCCTAGACATACACACACAGATGCGATTTATAAAACATTAAATATGGCAGCATACAAGCCAAATCGTTGACAAGAAAATAAAAGGACCTCCACACAATTAACTAAGTATTTAATTTAGACTCAAAATAAATCATATACTTTTTAGGGTTCCGTACCCAAAGGGTGCAAACGGGACCTTATTACTGAGACTCCGCTGTCTGTCCGTCTTTCTGTCTGTCCGTCTGTCCCAGGGCTCTATCTCTTGAACCGTAATAGCTAGACACTTGAAATTTTCACCGATTATGTATTACTGTGGCCTCTTTAACAACAAATACTGAAAATAAAAAAAGGGGTAGCCATACAAAAATCGTGTTTTTTCAGCGTTTTTAACTAAATATTTGTAATGGCATTAACTAGATACTTGAAATTTTCACAGATTATGTATTACTATGGCCGCTATAACAACAAATACTAAAAATTAAAAAAAAGTTAAAAATTAAAGGGTCTCGTCCTTAGATCATTTAGTCATACAAAAAACGTGTTTTTTAGCGTTTTTAAACATTGTACGGAGGTACGGAACCCTTCATGTACGAGTCCGACTCGCACTTGCCCGTTTATTATAACTACATTATTTATAAATTAAGAAATGTCAGCTCTATTAGAATGTTTAAAAATCGATAATAGACATATCAATAGCATGTTTCAATTTATAAAACAGTGATCGACGCCATATTAGATTTCATTTTTTAATTCAAACACCATAGTCGTCCCGTTGAGAATTGGCACGTGTTTAGTTTATTTGTGCTAAAGTATGAGTGAAATTTCCATTGCATTAATGAGGTTCTTAGAAAGTAAGGTAACTTTTCGTTGAATTGTAGGACACTATGAACTACTGTGCTGTGCCGTATGGCTTCCGGCCTAGAATGGACCACTCCATCTCTTCCTGTGGATGTCGTAAGAGGCGACTTACGAGGGCACCGACTGAGAATCTAAATTTTGCTCCCGCTTCCCCGCACACAAATTTTACCAATACGGCGGTCGTTAATGTAATGAGATACGTATGCAATGAACAGCACAGATAGACAATAAAATAAAATAATGGAGAAAAGCTGTTAAGACGATACACGGTGTCCAGTGCTGCCCCCATTTGAAATAAAATTATTTGTAAGGAAACGAAAATTAAAAAAATTAAAATTTTGTACTAGTAAACCTAGATAACCCTTCAAACTATTTTATGAACCACTGTTTACAGTTTAAAGTAAGAACGTTAAGCTATAGTTTGCATTTTTGCCAAAAGTGGCCGTTTTTCATAAAATAGTTTGAAGGGATATCTAGGTTTTACTAGCTCAAAATCTCCGTTTCTTCCCAAATAATTTATTTCAAATGGGGGCAGCACTGGACTCCGTGTATCGTCTTAAGCAGTTCTATACTCATTAGGTACACAAGTACGCAAGACGTACGAAACTGCGTATCCGCGTTTTAGTGTCAAGCAATATTGATCGTTAAAACATAATGATAAAGTCTAATTTCATTTGACATAGAAATAAGAAGTCAGTATCGGACAACTATCGTATTAATTTATAGCGCCAAACGCATTTTACTGACCTTAAAGAAACTTGCTAAAATGTCCCTTTTTAAAGAATCTTACGTTTTAGTACATTTTTACATGATTGCATATTTATGGCATGTATTGCATACTTTTACTTCACAATAATATTATTGTCCCCTATGAGTGTCCTCACAAACTGCGCATTAAAAGACATCGTCATCTTCATCAAAGAGTTGAAGGTCTCATTTCGCATATACTGCCAATATTGTACAATGAGGGATCGTTAAGGCCGTACCTGAATTTTCCGAGGTCCAGTGCTGCCACCATTTAAAATAAATCATTTCAAAGAAAACGGAGACATCATTTAAAATTTTGCAACTATCAAGTTGCACCGTTAAGCTTTACTACGCATATTTGCGAAAAACGGCCACTTTTAGCAAATGTGCGTAGCAAAGCTTAACGTTCTCATTATAAACTGTAAACAGTAGTTCATAAAATACTTTGAAGGGTTATCTAGGACTTGGTAGTAGCAAAATTTAAAGTAATTTCTCCGTTTTATTTGAATTGATTTATTTTAAATGGGGGCAGCACTGGACCCCGGAAAATTTAGGTACGGCCTTAAGGCCGTTAAGCTTTACTACGCACATTTGCGAAAAACGGCCACTTTTGGCTAATGTGCGTAGTAAAGCTTAACGTTCTCATTATAAACTGTAAACAGTAGTTCATAAAATACTTTAAAGGGTTATCTAGGACTTGGTAGTTGCAAAATTTTAAATAATGTCTCCGTTTTCTTTGAAATGATTTATTTTAAATGGGGGCAGCACTGGACCCCGGAAAATTCAAGTACGGCCTTAAAAGGAAACAACAAGGGCTAGAGAAATGAAAAAAGGTATTTGTGAAATCAATTGCTGTCGCGCTGTGTCCGAACAACAACCGAGCAAGTGCGATAGAGACATACTGCAGCTTGGACTGATAATACCTATTAAAAGAACAGAAAATCAACAATTCGTAGTCCCCTGATTTCTTCCCCAAAACTTAACCAATATAAGTACTTTATTCATTACGAATTAACAAAGACTTGAGCGGTGTCCCTGATTTTTTTTTTTATATAATCTAGTCACATTTGTTTTCTAGATGTTTGAACACAGCGGAAAATCTGGCCATTTTTTTTGGTTTTTGAGCGTTCATATCTCTATTAATAATTAATTTATGAAATTATGAAAAAAAAAAGAAAACAAAAATAGTGACTATTAATATTCAGGAAAAAAATATAACTCTACCGGCATAATCATGGGAGAAAACAGGGGACTACGTTGGTATGGAAAAACGGTCCTTGTGTTTCGTCTTACCCTTTATAAAATCTCTTAATCTTGTTTGTTATTATTATAATAAGTTGTATTTCCTTTGGTTTCACGGGTCTTTTCACGCCGGTCCTTGTGAGGCTGGCGTGGGGATACAGGATCCAACACGTAGAGGCCCTTTGGAGAAGTTGATTTAACGTTAAAATTATTATAAATAATACGAAAGAGCAAATATAAAAAGGCGGACTTATTCCATGTACCAAAGGATCTCTTCCTGTCAACCTGCTATAGATTGAGAGGTTAAACGCCGCGCAATCGGCGATGCTGCCGCATTCCGTCGCTCTCTCTCGCTTTAGCAAATAACGGTTCTAAGCGACAGAAAAGGATAGCAGCATAGAAAATGCTGACAGATGTGTCCCAACCCTTAGAGTAAAAACCCCTGGCTATCTCATCGGTGGCCGTGACTCAGAAACAGTGATCTCCATTCTACACTCATCAAGTAGGTTATCTTTAATACACTATCACAGTCATTATTCAAACGTCCGAGAAATGATTGACTGGCTGGAATTTAAACGTCTGTTCGTTTATCAAGAGTCCCTTTTACTGCTTTGAATAATACAACTTCTTTATTGATAACGAACGAACGACACAAGCGAAGATATGTATGAATTAGAGTATGTTTGTTTGACAATATCTTTGGTAGGAGCTCCATTTTTTAGGGTTCCGTAGTCCACAAGGAACGCTTATAGTTTCGTCATAGATATTAAAGTTTCAAAAGTTGGTTTCTAAAATTCTGAAAAAATGTTTTTTTTTCAGCCCCTCCCATACAACGAAAAGTGAATTTAACAAATTAAATTGGATTAACCCCAACGTATGGGGTATCGTTGAAAAGGTCTTTTAAAATGCAACAAAAATTGCTTTGAAACTATGTAGATCAAACCCCCCAGTCTTGAGATAATCTAATACAAAGTAAAAATTTGAGGTGTCCGCCAGTCCGCCACCGTAACTTTTGAAATATTACTAAAATAATTCTGAAAAAAATATGGTATATACCTCAAAGTATGTACTTTCAATTAAAACTATAGCGGTCTCGGTATCATACATAGTTATTTTTTAATACGTCATTAATCGTAAACCGCAATTTACCTTTAGAACTTTTATATTATGTTACTTGCTGCTACGGAACCCTTCATGGGCGAATCCGACTCGCACTCGGCCGCTTTTTTTTCCTTTCTTAACGTACAGTACTAAACTAAACATAAATAAGTACGCTAATAATATTACAATTTAGCCTAAATTCAGACTCATAAGTAATTTAACATTGACCTAGTTTTGCACTTTTCTTACTGTCTCTTAAGGCCGTACCTGAATTTTCCGGGGTCCAGTGCTGCCCCCATTTAAAATAATTAATTTCAAAGAAAACGGAGACATCATTTAAAATTTTGCTACTACCAAGTTTTAGATAACCCTTCAAAGTATTTTATAAACTACTGTTTACAGTTTAAAGTGAGAACGTTAAGCTTTACGACGCACATTTGTGAAAAACGGTTACTTTTGGCAAATGTGCGTAGCAAAGCTTAACGTTCTCACTTTAAACTGTAGACAGTAGTTCATAAAATACTTTGAAGGGTTATCTAGGACTTGATAGTTGCAAAATTTTAAATGATGTCTCCGTTTTCTTTGAAATTATTTATTTTAAATGGGGGCAGCACTGGACCTCGGAAAATTCAGGTACGGCCTTAAGGGAAAGGCACCTTGTTCGTGTGTCTTTGCTGGCACATCACTGCAGTCGGAGATTCATAACTTTTTTTTACCCAACTGCGCCAGAAGGAGGGTTATGTTTTTCAAGTGTATGTTTGTATGTAAATTTCTTTGGCACGCTCTACAGCCTAAACGGCTTGATGGATTTTAGCTAGAGAGGTGTCGTTAGATTTGTCCTGTTTCTGAGAGTGACACTGGGTATATCAAAAAATTAAATAATCCAAAATGACGGATTTTCGAGCCAAATTATGTCTTCAAAAAATTTTTGTATTCAAAACCTATCGAGTGGGGTCTCAAATTAAAGGATTTTGTACAATTTTCCATAATATTTTAATGTTGTTCAGTAATGGCTTTTGCAGGAAATTTTACACGTCAATAACTATTGTAAGTTAAGAATATTTTTTTTTTATATTTAATTATTAACCATTAAAATAAAAGCTACCGATACTAGCGTTTCGCAACGACCACAGCTAAGAAGAAACGCCGAAAGAAACTCATTTACGCAGTATTGGTCGCCTACTCGTCAGAAGGGCAAAATGACACCCCACATGCTCTAGTAACATTAGCTGATTAGAAAAAAAATATGTTCGAGGTGCCTATTACCCCCTGCCCTGCGTCTAGGATTCGAATCTGACTTCCCTCCCTCCACATCTGAAAATGATCATAATATCTTATTCTTGGTAAAATTTCATAATTCTACCCATAGTAGAGGCTAACTGATATATTGTTCAGGGAACAATTATATAAGTTAGCAATATATCAGTTAGCCTCTACTATTTCGACAAGTTTCAGCCAATGCACCATAGCAGCACTACATTGTACATGTACCGGTAGGTCCCGTTGCAGGCAATTGAGCAAAAACATTTGATGTCTCCGCACCGCAGGTTCAGACCAGACGGTATGTGGTCACAACATATTTTTTGCAAAGGTTTTTTTACTATGTGACTGGAAAAAAAATGTGGCCAAGAGAAGGTTGTAGTTCGTAGTATACCTACTAGTTACATACAGGGTTACTTTTTAAACACCGGCAAAGTTTTTGGAGCAAGTTCAGTCCATGATACTGAACTACTTACCTACCATAAAATAAAAACAATTATCGAAAATCGAATAAAAAAATCGTCGTGACAAAAACCCATTTGACTGTTCGCCGCATTTGTATGAGGAGCCGATTTTCTTTTTTCGATTTTCGATAATTGTTTTTATAGAAAGTTGTTCAGCATCACGGACTGCCTCCGCGGTCCAGTGGTCAAGGCGTTTGCCTTGTGCTCCGGAGGTCATGGGTTCAAATCCCACTGGGAAGCATACTTTGTGAAAAGTTGTTTCCAGTCTGTTTAGGATATTGCAGGCTTGAATCACCTGTTTATCCGAAAGATGATTCCGTCCTTGGGAAGGCACGTAAAGCTGTCGGTCCCGAACGCCATCTAGCGTTTGTACCTATCCTAGGATTGGTTCTGGTCTACCCTTTGGGTTGCGGAGGTCAGACGGCAGTCGCTCTGTGTAAAAACCAGTAACCTCGTCAAATCGCCTGTTAGGTAGCGGACCCCGGGCTCTGAAGCGTTACCGCTGACGATGCAACCGGGAATACGCTCGGATGATGATGATATTGATGTCCAGTATCACGGACTGAACTTGCTCCAAAAATGTAGACGTTGTTTTAAAAGTAACCCTGTATAGTAATAGGTATAAGGTCTAACAATGTATGCTGCTGATGGGTGAATTTTGTCCATGATACTGATCAAATTTCCCCCCAAGGAACATATATCAAAATGTAAAAAAGATTTTTTCGCTTTCCATACAGAGTCGAATCAGCTGATCGGTCAACTTGCATGGTAGGCCAAAAATTATTTTTCATATTTCGATATATGTACTCGTATGTTCCTTGGGAAAAGTTGTTCAGTATCATAGACTGATTTCACGCTTAAAATAGTATGGTTTCCGGCAGGGTAGAATAGGACCACTCCAAGTCTTCCCGTGGATGTCGTAGAAGGCGACTTAGGAAACAAGCTAAACAAAGCTTATAAACATCAATAACACCTCTCCAACCCGTCTGGCCAGCGTGGAGAGTGTAAGCCAAATCCTTTGACTGCTCTGGGCTAATATATGGCTCTGGTAGTACAGAGAGGGTCGTGCTCCTGCAGTGGAGACTAAAAAAGACCTGATGATGATATTTCTGTTGCTACAGAACAAATTTCACTGCCATAAAGACCGGTACAAAAGGACAACAAAGGCGCCATGTCCCTAGATAAGATTGGAGCCGAGCCAACAGAGGTGACTCGTTCTCTAAAAGGAGAGGACATTCCTGGCGTTCCAGGACCTAGGGATATCGAGCGAGACGGCTACGGTCAGTACCTACTACTACCTACACAGAATTTTCTTTTCTTGCGCAATTTTTCCTTCTTGAAGTTAAATAATAGGAAACTTGCAGGTTGCAGGTGTTTTTTGGGGCTGTTCAAGTATTACGTAAGCACCCAAGGGTGGGGAGATCTTTAATTTGCTTATTTTTGATGACATAGGCGGTGGGAGGTCTGGAGTTCCATTACGTAAGCAAATTTTTTTCAGTATTTTTTTATATTTCTTGGCAAATTCCTGTAATTTAAATAAAACAGACAGTGAAATATTAGCTACGAACAATATACTTACCCACTTACTCAAGAAAACAATACGAAAATTTAGTAGATTTTAATAATAATATTAATGCTTACGTAAGCATAGGGGGGATTAGAGATTGCTTACTTTTGCTGACAAAGGGGGCTGTTAAAAATAGCTCAAATTCTGCTTGCGTAATACACAATCCCTTTACAATGAAAAGAAAAAAAAATTAAGCATTTCCATTCATTTTCTCCTTCGACTATACACCTACTGAACTATTGGCACGTGTAAGGTAGTGTTGTACCACTTGACTACTCAATGATAAATTATAAAATTATGAATGTCAATGACATTATAAAGTTAAACATAATAATGAGTGTTGAACGTAATATATACTAGCCATAAACCGCGGCTTCGCTCGCGTGAATTATGCTTGTATGTCTCGTATGTCTGTTTGTCTGTGTGTTCGTATGTCTGTATGTCTGTACTGTATTATTTATATTTTAATCTTTATTGTCCATCAAATACAAATTGTACAGAACAATAGGCGAACTTAACGCTAAAAGCGTTGTCTACCAGTCAACATTTGGGTTATACAGAGAGTCTAAATGTGGTGTGAGTCTGTATGTCTGTATGTATGTATGTATGTATGTCCGTATGTCCGTATGTTCTTTAAAGTACTTGTACTTAATTTTAAAACGTCTTGTATAATACAATAACTTTATTTTATTCATTCTCAGATTCTCTTCAGATCACAATTTGTTATATAACGTATAACAAAATATACTGAAACTATTTTATGGGTAAATTCAGTCCATGATACTGAACAACTTTCCCCAAGGAACATATATCGAAATATGAAAAATACTTTTTTGCTTTTCATACAAACTCGGATCAGCTGAACTTGTATGGGAGGTCAAAAATTATTTTTCATATTTCGATATATGTTCCTTGGGGAAAGTTGTTTAGTATCATGGACTGAATTCACTCTTAAAATAGTTTCAGTATATTTTGTTAGACCCTGTATAATTTGCGTCAACTTTTATGAAACTAAGTTCGTGCGAAACCTTTGTCGTTCATGTTTTTTACATAATTGTTTTATTTTATTAAATATGATTCATAGAAATGCTTTGTGTTTTATGCGATCCGATGAGTATAATATAAACTATTATCTATGAGTTCCCATCACTAGTTATGATTTAGTACTCGCCCCGACCTTGAACTAACCAATCAGCGCTGGAATTTCTAACATTCCCCCGACCCGCATCCCTCCACGTTTTGTCTGAATTGTTAGGTTGTAGAAATTAAAACATTAGGCGTCTAGTCGGTTGTATAGTCGATGATTTTCTCAAAAGTCGTAGATCCCGGTCGATATCGTAAATCTTCAAATAGTATTATACCAACAAACACCCGGTTTCGATGCTAGTTAAACCGTCAATTTGTTTATACGAATTCTACGTCAATACGGGAATTGAAATCAGATCAATGCTCCGACATGGATGACTGCCTCCGTGGTCCAGTGGTCAAGGCGTTTGCCTTGTGATCCGGAGGTCGTGGGTTCAAATCCCACTGGGAAGTATACTTACTTTGTGAAAAGTTGTTTCCAATATGGTTAGGGTATTGCAGGTCTGGATCACCCTGATTATCAAAAAAAAAGGTGATTTCGTGTTTCGGAAGGCACGTAAAGCTGTGGGTCCCGAACGCCATTGTTTGTTTATATCTATCCTAGGATTGGTTTTGGTCTACCTTTTGATGTGGACCAGAACCAATCCTAGGATACCTAACCTATCCTAAGGAAGGGAAAATCCAATACCAACCTTTGGCCCTCCATAATCCCTAATTCCTCATCCCTGTGTTAGTATAAGGTCATAGAATATGCCCTCAGTTAGTATTAAGTCGGCCATTTGTTAAAAATATTATACAGGGTGACTTTAAACCAGCGAGATCTATATACAAACCTACCAGCCAAATTGAAGCAGTACATTCAGGATACTCTAAACTACTTTCTTTAAAAAAAAATTGAAACTCGTTAAAAAAAAGTTGCCCTCCCATTCAAAATGGCGTTTCCTTTGAAATGATTAACTTAAATAGGGACAGCACTCAACTGGACCCCAGAAAATTCAAATTTTTTTTTGGGTTTCGTGATATTTGTAGAACAATAGTTGTTCAGTTTCATGGGCTGAGGTACCATCTGGGAGGTTTTGCGTTAGTATTAGGTCCTTACATATGAAATTGCCGTTCAGTATCAAAAAAGTGAAACAAGTTTTTTTTAATGAAATTATTATTTAATCAATCGAAGTATGCGCCGTTGTTATCGATACACTTCCGCCATTTTATAGGCAGATCATTGATACCTTTGGAAAAAAAATCCTGGGAGCGAGAGTCTATGAACTGTTTGGCGGGCTCTGAAGCGTTACCGCTGACGATGCAACCGGGAATACGCTCGGATGATGATCATATTGATGTCCAGTATCACGGACTGAACTTGCTCCAAAAATGTAGACGTTGTTTTAAAAGTAACCCTGTATAGTAATAGGTATAAGGTCTAACAATGTATGCTGCTGATGGGTGAATTTTGTCCATGATACTGATCAAATTTCCCCCCAAGGAACATATATCAAAATGTAAAAAAGATTTTTTCGCTTTCCATACAGAGTCGAATCAGCTGATCGGTCAACTTGCATGGTAGGCCAAAAATTATTTTTCATATTTCGATATATGTACTTGTATGTTCCTTGGGAAAAGTTGTTCAGTATCATAGACTGATTTCACGCTTAAAATAGTATGGTTTCCGGCAGGGTAGAATAGGACCACTCCAAGTCTTCCCGTGGATGTCGTAGAAGGCGACTTAGGAAACAAGCTAAACAAAGCTTATAAACATCAATAACACCTCTCCAACCCGTCTGGCCAGCGTGGAGAGTGTAAGCCAAATCCTTTGACTGCTCTGGGCTAATATATGGCTCTGGTAGTACAGAGAGGGTCGTGCTCCTGCAGTGGAGACTAAAAAAGACCTGATGATGATATTTCTGTTGCTACAGAACAAATTTCACTGCCATAAAGACCGGTACAAAAGGACAACAAAGGCGCCATGTCCCTAGATAAGATTGGAGCCGAGCCAACAGAGGTGACTCGTTCTCTAAAAGGAGAGGACATTCCTGGCGTTCCAGGACCTAGGGATATCGAGCGAGACGGCTACGGTCAGTACCTACTACTACCTACACAGAATTTTCTTTTCTTGCGCAATTTTTCCTTCTTGAAGTTAAATAATAGGAAACTTGCAGGTTGCAGGTGTTTTTTGGGGCTGTTCAAGTATTACGTAAGCACCCAAGGGTGGGGAGATCTTTGATTTGCTTATTTTTGATGACATAGGCGGTGGGAGGTCTGGAGTTCCATTACGTAAGCAAATTTTTTTCAGTATTTTTTTATATTTCTTGGCAAATTCCTGTAATTTAAATAAAACAGACAGTGAAATATTAGCTACGAACAATATACTTACCCACTTACTCAAGAAAACAATACGAAAATTTAGTAGATTTTAATAATAATATTAATGCTTACGTAAGCATAGGGGGGATTAGAGATTGCTTACTTTTGCTGACAAAGGGGGCTGTTAAAAATAGCTCAAATTCTGCTTGCGTAATACACAATCCCTTTACAATGAAAAGAAAAAAAAATTAAGCATTTCCATTCATTTTCTCCTTCGACTATACACCTACTGAACTATTGGCACGTGTAAGGTAGTGTTGTACCACTTGACTACTCAATGATAAATTATAAAATTATGAATGTCAATGACATTATAAAGTTAAACATAATAATGAGTGTTGAACGTAATATATACTAGCCATAAACCGCGGCTTCGCTCGCGTGAATTATGCTTGTATGTCTCGTATGTCTGTTTGTCTGTGTGTTCGTATGTCTGTATGTCTGTACTGTATTATTTATATTTTAATCTTTATTGTCCATCAAATACAAATTGTACAGAACAATAGGCGAACTTAACGCTAAAAGCGTTGTCTACCAGTCAACATTTGGGTTATACAGAGAGTCTAAATGTGGTGTGAGTCTGTATGTCTGTATGTATGTATGTATGTATGTCCGTATGTCCGTATGTTCTTTAAAGTACTTGTACTTAATTTTAAAACGTCTTGTATAATACAATAACTTTATTTTATTCATTCTCAGATTCTCTTCAGATCACAATTTGTTATATAACGTATAACAAAATATACTGAAACTATTTTATGGGTAAATTCAGTCCATGATACTGAACAACTTTCCCCAAGGAACATATATCGAAATATGAAAAATACTTTTTTGCTTTTCATACAAACTCGGATCAGCTGAACTTGTATGGGAGGTCAAAAATTATTTTTCATATTTCGATATATGTTCCTTGGGGAAAGTTGTTTAGTATCATGGACTGAATTCACTCTTAAAATAGTTTCAGTATATTTTGTTAGACCCTGTATAATTTGCGTCAACTTTTATGAAACTAAGTTCGTGCGAAACCTTTGTCGTTCATGTTTTTTACATAATTGTTTTATTTTATTAAATATGATTCATAGAAATGCTTTGTGTTTTATGCGATCCGATGAGTATAATATAAACTATTATCTATGAGTTCCCATCACTAGTTATGATTTAGTACTCGCCCCGACCTTGAACTAACCAATCAGCGCTGGAATTTCTAACATTCCCCCGACCCGCATCCCTCCACGTTTTGTCTGAATTGTTAGGTTGTAGAAATTAAAACATTAGGCGTCTAGTCGGTTGTATAGTCGATGATTTTCTCAAAAGTCGTAGATCCCGGTCGATATCGTAAATCTTCAAATAGTATTATACCAACAAACACCCGGTTTCGATGCTAGTTAAACCGTCAATTTGTTTATACGAATTCTACGTCAATACGGGAATTGAAATCAGATCAATGCTCCGACATGGATGACTGCCTCCGTGGTCCAGTGGTCAAGGCGTTTGCCTTGTGATCCGGAGGTCGTGGGTTCAAATCCCACTGGGAAGTATACTTACTTTGTGAAAAGTTGTTTCCAATATGGTTAGGGTATTGCAGGTCTGGATCACCCTGATTATCAAAAAAAAAGGTGATTTCGTGTTTCGGAAGGCACGTAAAGCTGTGGGTCCCGAACGCCATTGTTTGTTTATATCTATCCTAGGATTGGTTTTGGTCTACCTTTTGATGTGGACCAGAACCAATCCTAGGATACCTAACCTATCCTAAGGAAGGGAAAATCCAATACCAACCTTTGGCCCTCCATAATCCCTAATTCCTCATCCCTGTGTTAGTATAAGGTCATAGAATATGCCCTCAGTTAGTATTAAGTCGGCCATTTGTTAAAAATATTATACAGGGTGACTTTAAACCAGCGAGATCTATATACAAACCTACCAGCCAAATTGAAGCAGTACATTCAGGATACTCTAAACTACTTTCTTTAAAAAAAAATTGAAACTCGTTAAAAAAAAGTTGCCCTCCCATTCAAAATGGCGTTTCCTTTGAAATGATTAACTTAAATAGGGACAGCACTCAACTGGACCCCAGAAAATTCAAATTTTTTTTTGGGTTTCGTGATATTTGTAGAACAATAGTTGTTCAGTTTCATGGGCTGAGGTACCATCTGGGAGGTTTTGCGTTAGTATTAGGTCCTTACATATGAAATTGCCGTTCAGTATCAAAAAAGTGAAACAAGTTTTTTTTAATGAAATTATTATTTAATCAATCGAAGTATGCGCCGTTGTTATCGATACACTTCCGCCATTTTATAGGCAGATCATTGATACCTTTGGAAAAAAAATCCTGGGAGCGAGAGTCTATGAACTGTTTGAAGGCGGTTTTGACTGCCTCATCAGATTTGAAATTTTTTCCTTGTAAAAAGTTATCCAAATTTTGAAAAAAGTGATAATCGGTTGGGGCAAGATCTGGAGAGTACTGTGGGTGACGCAGAGGTTCCAGTCGCAGCTCCTCTAACTTGGCGATCGTTTGATGTGCAGTGTGTGGTCTAGCGTTATCCTGAAGGAGCAGTGGGCTAGAGCAATTCATCAGTCTCGGTTGTTTAATGGCGAGCTTTTCCATCATTATTTGCAATTGTTGGCAATACAAGTCTGCAGTAATCGTCTGGCCTGATCTCAAGAAGCTGTAGTGGATAACACCAGCACTGGTCCACCAAACACTAACCAGAATCTTCTTTTTGGTCAGTTTTCGCTTAGGGCAAGGTTTTGCCGGTTCTCCAGGGTCAAGCCATTGTGATGATCGCTTCCGACTGTCGTACAGGATCCATTTCTCATCACAAGTCACGATATGGTTCCAAATCCCCTCATTATTGTGGCGATTAAGCAAAGAAACACAGCAAGCAACGCGTGTTTGTTGGTTTGCTTCAGTCAATTCGTGCGGTACCCACTTTTCGAGTTTTTTAATTTTTCCGATTTGGCGCAAGTGGATAAGTTTCGTTTTGTCACTTACGCCGAAGGCTGCTGCTAATTCAGAAGTGGTTTGAGATGGATCCGCTTCCACTATCGCCTTCAATTCTTCGTTATTCACTTGAGTATCAGGTCGTCCACGAGGCTCATTGTGTAAATCGAAATTTCCAGAACGGAAACGTTGAAACCAAAAACGCACCGTTCGTTCGTTAGCGGTGCCTGGTCCATACACGTCGTTAATTCTTCGAGTCGTTTCTGCAGCACTGGTGCCACGGTGGAACTCGTATTCGTAAATACCGCGAATTTTCAATTTGTCCATAGTTGTTGTTATAGCAATGTTGAAACTCAAACAAATGATGTTAAAACAAATGAAATACGAATTTTAAAACAATATTTTTCTGGCTTTATTTCGAAATAAATTTGAATTTGAAATTCCTAATGAAACGCAAGATATTTGATTTTAAAGTTGCCAGTATTGAACATCGGCAATTTCATATGTAAGGACCTAATATACAATATAAAGTTTTTAAATTAATAAATGAAATAATTTTACATCTAATTTTAATAAAATTCAGTCAGGACTTCAGGAGTCAGGCCAGGAACTCTTTAGATTTTGTTAGATATAATGAGGGGGACAGCGCGTACGCAGTCCCCACTACCAAAAATTACGCATCCGAGTTATCCACATTAGGGATAATCGCAGGGGTCAACCCGTCCGCAGTGCAATGGACAGGCCTCGCCCTGGGGGAACCGCCTTCTTGATCACGGTATCCCCTATGCCAGGTAAGTATGCTTATGAAAAATCGGTTCGCGGCAGTCCTCTACAAAGAAAAAATAACCATAGCGAGTTCTAAATTTACAATGTTTTGAAGTGGCGACATCTAGTTACGGCTCTAAATGCGACGCTGCGATCTTTTATTCCACCAGCCACGGACGACCCCTATATGGAAGGCGCCACCATACAGGGTAGAGGTCTTTCGATTTGGTGAATTTATCATCAATATTTTTGGACAGATTTTAATTTAGTAAGTTTCTACGGGCCGGATTTCCCAAAGAGAATATTATAAACCACTAGCTGTGCCCGCGACTTCGTTCGCGTGGTTGTCGGAACGTAATGTTATATAGCCTAAAGCCTTCCTCTATAAATGGACTACCCAACAAAAAAAGAATTTTCCAAATCGGACCATTAGTTCCTGAGATTAGCGCGTTTAAACAAACAAACAAACAAACGAACAAACTCTTCCGCTTTATAATATTAGTATAGATGAAGTACTCTTAACCAACAACATATTTATTTGAATAAAGATTAATATTATTATGTTGATACAACTTAAACAAATTATTTCGACCAAATTAGGTACCATAAAAACGGTTTTTGTGAGTTAATCTTAAAAGATAGACATATACTATCGCGGACTGTTTTTTAGATCATTAAAAGAGCTATTATTATTTAATACATATTTTTTGTGTATCTTGAACCGTTTTCACGGCGCACGCAACGGAAGGCTTCAAAGATGAAATAATTTCTACCGTTTTTTACACATTTACCACTATATCTTT
The DNA here is from genome assembly GCA_963576875.1 of Acrobasis repandana. Classification (NCBI taxonomy): domain Eukaryota; kingdom Metazoa; phylum Arthropoda; class Insecta; order Lepidoptera; family Pyralidae; genus Acrobasis; species Acrobasis repandana. The sequence continues at coordinate 12,943,614 of OY756238.1, forward strand.
GCTCCTATTGGTCGTAGCGTGATGTTATATAGCCTATAGCCTTCCTCGATAACTGGACTATCCAACACAAAAAGAATTATTCAATTCGAACCAGTAGTTTCGGAGATTAGCGCGTTCAAACAAACAAACAAACAAACAAACTCTTCAGCTTTATAATATTAGTATAGACTAGCTGTGCCCGCGACTTCGTTCGCGTGGTTGTCGGAACGTAATGTTATATAGCCTAAAGCCTTCCTCTATAAATGGACTACCCAACAAAAAAAGAATTTTTCAAATCGGACCATTAGTTCCTGAGATTAGCGCGTTTAAACAAACAAACAAACAAACAAACAAACTCTTCCGCTTTATAATATTAGTATAGATGAAGTACTCTTAACCAACAACATATTTATTTGAATAAAGATTAATATTATTATGTTGATACAACTTAAACAAATTATTTCGACCAAATTAGGTACCATAAAAACGGTTTTTGTGAGTTAATCTTAAAAGATAGACATATACTATCGCGGACTGTTTTTTAGATCATTAAAAGAGCTATTATTCTTTAATACATATTTTTTGTGTATCTTGAACCGTTTTCATGGCGCACGCAACGGAAGGCTTCAAAGATGAAATAATTTCTCCCGTTTTTTACACATTTACCACTATATCTTGGCTCCTATTCGTCGTAGCGTGATGTTATATAGCCTATAGCCTTCCTCGATAACTGGACTATCCAACACAAAAAGAATTATTCAATTCGAACCAGTAGTTTCGGAGATTAGCGCGTTCAAACAAACAAACAAACAAACAAACAAACAAACAAACAAACAAACAAACAAACAAACAAACAAACAAACAAACAAACAAACAAACAAACAAACAAACAAACAAACAAACAAACAAACAAACAAACAAACAAACAAACAAACAAACAAACAAACAAACAAACAAACAAACAAACAAACAAACAAACAAACAAACAAACAAACAAACAAACAAACAAACAAACAAACAAACAAACAAACAAACAAACAAACAAACAAACAAACAAACAAACAAACAAACAAACAAACAAACAAACAAACAAACAAACAAACAAACAAACAAACAAACAAACAAACAAACAAACAAACAAACAAACAAACAAACAAACAAACAAACTCTTCAGCTTTATAATATTAGTATAGATAGTTTCGGAGATTAGCGCCTTCAAACAAACAAACAAACAAACAAACAAACAAACAAACAAACAAACAAACAAACAAACAAACAAACAAACAAACAAACAAACAAACAAACAAACAAACTCTTCAGCTTTATAATATTAGTATAGATTACAGTGTTTCCGTTCCTAGTACTATGATTTAAAACAGACTAATTTAATATGTTATTGCAGTATTGGGAAATAATACACGCGAGAGCAAACTTGATAAGCTGTAGGTACCTATTTTGACAGAAAAATCAGCGCTACCACAGAATAACAAATAGGCGCTACTAAAATCTGTAGTATTGTAGGTAGTGTAGGTACTAGGTATAAAGGAGGAAGGCGATAAGACCAAATTACAATACAATACAAATACTATTTAACAAAAGGAATTACAAAAAATGGTACAAAGGCGAACTTATCGCATAGGTAGCAATCTCTTCCAGCAATTTTACTTTGGATAATCGAGATAGGCCATGCATATGTTAGATTTGCAATCTACCTATCTCGTATGTATTTGTATGTACCTACTTATATATATTTAATATCTAGTAGACATTTATACAAGAAAAAAGTGCATGATTTACTTTTTGAATCTTTCAACAATTAGGAGAATTCATCGTTTCTTTCTGATCTTCAAATACGAGTATATACGAGTATATTTATATATGTATATAATATGTTGTACCTATGTATAAATATAGTATTTATTTTATACGATATTTATGTATGATCATTTAAAAGTACCTACTTATTATATCTGGATTGTTTCTATTTTAGACGCCAACTATTCTATCTTTTTCTCTTCTAAAGGTTGTCAGGGAGAGAATGCTTTAGCATTAAGTCTACCTATTGTAGCTTTTGGCTCAATAAAATTAAATAAATTAAATAAAAATAAATAAGTAGGTACATACAAATACATTACATGTAAATTAATAAACAAATAAAGGTAAGTACCAACATATAAAATAATAAAATCACAACAGCTGTAAATCATGATTACTCTGATTGATTTCAATTGAAATAATTCAAGATCAATCTATACTTCTATACTAATATTATAAAGCGGAAGAGTTTGTTTGTTTGTTTGTTTATACGCGCTAATCTCAGGAACTAATGGTCCGATTTGAAAAATTCTTTTTTTGTTGGGTAGTCCATTTATAGAGGAAGGCTTTAGGCTATATAACATTCCGACAACCACGCGAACGAAGTCGCGGGCACAGCTAGTTGATCAATAAAAATAAAACTTCCATCAAGGTAGGTAGGTTAGGTAGGTACATTGAACTATGAGCTGAGGCTGTCAGTGTGACATAAATCTGACGCTTACATGTTATTCTAAAACTTTCAAGTTTTTGATGTAACCTCAGATATAATGAGGTAAATGTGTAAATAGGTGACTCAGGCTTCAATGATATAGGATTTATTTCTGCCAACGGGGGGGACGGGTGCAAGTACGATAAAATCCGCCCCATTGTAAACGAAGGGGGGGGGGGGGGGGGTGCATACAAATAAGAGTCTAGGAGTTGCTGCCATTAACCAGCCGCTATTTATATATTTATTGTTACCTGTAACCCCCCCTTGCCCAAAAACGCCCCCCGTCGCTCCTTTGTATCTGGCGCCCTGGGCGGTCGCCCAACCGCGCCCTACCCTAACTAGAAGGCGCCTTAGGAAACACAAGCTGAACAAGCTTATGAACATCAGTGAGACCTCTCCAACCCGTCTGACCAGCGTGGAGAGTGTAGGCCAAATCCTCTGACTGCTCTGGCTAATATATGGCTCTGGTAGTACAGAGAGGGTCGTGCTCCTGCAGTGAGCACGACCCTCTCTGTACTAAAAAAGACCTGATGATGATGATGAATCAGTAACAATATTATTTTGTAGTAGGTATCAACAAGTAACATTTTTACTTTTGACGTTTGGTGAAGTGAGGAAAATATTAGTCATACTATTGCGCTTTGAACACAAGATTTATATATACTCGTATATAACGGGACTTAGCACGAACTTTTTTTATTGTTTTGTCTAACGTTTCGAAAAAGAGTTACATCTTTCGTGGTCGCAGACGACTACAATAAAAAAGGTTCGTGCTAAGTCCCGTTATATATATATAAATCATGTCTAAGAGGAAAAGTCAAGGCATAAGATGGCTTTTAAGTCAGATTCTCTCTATAAGAAGGTACATTCCAAGTTCTTTGGTTAACCTAACCTTCTACTTAATTTGTTTCTTATTTACTGCGCTTAAAAGGCATTTAGCATCGTTATCGATAAGAAGAAGCATAGTTATCTGTGGCATTTAGTCATGTCTTGCCAACAACGCCAATAGACAGATCGTTACTGAATGGATTCCATTCATCCTCTGAACTTAATATAAAAATATTGCGCAATGCCATAAACATACGCTCGATTTCTCCATTAGCTCTGTTATGATGTTATTCCACGGTGCGGCGACGGCTAGCAACCCATCTCAAGGATAAGTGTCATGTTTTTCGAGTGTATAAAGAAACAAGTAATTTATTAAAAAAACAAAAAACCTGACCTGATACAACATGAGCGATATTATACTCGTATGTACGGAGTACGGAACCCTTAATGTACGAGTCCGACTCGCACTTGCCCGTTTATTTATTTATGACAAGCTTTTATTTTAGTTTCACACAGATCTCTGTCTGTTATAGAACTTCAAACTTCAGACAAAAGCTTGTTTTTAAAAATAGGTATTATATTTCATAAATTAAATAATGAAATAAGAAATGGTGACAAAATACCACGTGAGCGGTAGATATTTTTTATTTCATTATTTTAAGTACTTTATTACTGCATTTTGAATGCCTCTAAAAACCCTATAAAAATATATTTTAAAAAATTACTTACTTGTTTTTATTTATTTGCTGATGTTTCAATCGGATTCCACTAACCGTGGTATCAGTATGAATGGCTTCTGGATTCAGGAATACTGTACAATTGCTTCAGAAATCTTCGAGAAAATCTGCTCTCTATATTTCTCTAGGATTTTCTCCAGAATTCCTCAAGTCTTCGCGGGTTTATTCCATGTTTTTCTTAGTGTGGAAGAATTCAAAACTGTTTATTAAAAATAAATACATATTAATGCATGCCTTAGTTTCAACTTCATCTCATTAGCATGTTGTGTAATAAAAACATACAAACAACCGAAGGCATAGACATATTATATTAGTACCTCTGATAGGCTATCTCATTCTGGCCGGTACATGAAGGAGGATGACCGTGTGTTCGTTCATAAATAAAAATAAAAAGTTTTATCATAAACATTGCGAAATTATAAACTTCTTCGTTGAATCAAATGTGAAGTGAGTGACTTTTGGGAAAGTTTGTGGCACGTGATTTTTCGAATTTTTGGATTGGTTACTTTTTGTTCATGTAAGTAGCTATTGATTTGATGACGAGGTTTTTTTTACCTAAATATATAGGTACCTAATGGGTCTAACAAAATATAATAGGTATGTACCTACTTACTGAAACTATTTAAGGCCGTACCTGAATTTTCCAAGGTTCAGTGCTTCCCCCATTTAAAATAAATCATTTTAAACAAAACGGAAACATCATTTAAAATTTTGCTACTACCAAGTCCTAGATTACCCTTCAAACTATTTTTTATTAACTTTGTATAAATTAAATTTGTAATTTCAGTGTTATTCGAGGAAATGAAGTATTAAAAAGCTGTGAAATATGTTACAACTTCCATTCTGGTCTCTTCCCGCGCAGATCGTAAAAGCCAATCAAGGGAATGCATTACTATTTTGATCCCTTATTTCCTCTTCGCATCCACCGTCTCGCTAAAGGTGGCCTTTGGATCTTGCGACCCTGGGCTTTGTGAGCTTAGAGCCACAAGACCCACAATGTTCTGTCTGCCCCGCATGTCTGTCTGTATGTACCTAGGTACTTACGTGTGGTAGGAATTTCCTCTGATGCAATGCAAATACATGAGTAATGCACATTGTTTATTTATCTCGACTAGTACTCTCGTCAGTAGCGGCGTTAGGGTAGGGCGCGGTTGGGCGACCGCCCAGGGCGCCAGATACAAAAGGGCGACAGGGGGCGTTTTTGGGCAAGAGGGGGGTCACAGGTAATAATAAATATATAAACAGCGGCTGGTTAATGGTGGCAACTCCTAGACTCTTATTTGCATGCAACCCCACTCCCTCCCTTCGTTTACAATGAAGCGGCAAATTTGAAGAATCCTATATCGTACTTGCACCCCTCCCCGCCCGTCGGCAGTAATAAATCCTATAAGATTGAAGCCTAAGTCATAGTCTGAATTGCAGTTTGGTGGGGGGAGGGGGGCGGGAAAATCTCGCCCGGGGCTCTGGTGAGAGCTAAAACCGGCACTGACTCTCGTCTAGAGACTACATTAATAATATGCACTTATGAAAGTATTACGCCTGATAAGTTATCTGTCAATACTATAATAAATAAATCGGCCAAGTGCGAGTTGAACTCGCGTGGAGAGGGTTCCGTACAATTAATTGAATTCTTATAGGTTTTCCTGTAATCTAAAAGCAAATTATATTTTGTATTTTTTTCAAAATTTTATGCTCTGTAGTTTCGGAGATCAGGTCAATGGTCAATTTTCGTCTTCTTTCATGAACAAAATCTAAACTTTTTATTTTACAACAATAAAAAAAATATATTTGAGATACTCATAACGAGCCCTTTCATTTGACATATGACACAGTAAGGTTAGCAAAACTTTTTTTTTAAATTATCTATTTTGTAAAAAACCCGAAAATGACCCTTATTTTAAAAAAAATATTTATTTAGTTTGCATATCTGTGTTTGGGTCATAAGATTACACCATCCTACCAAATTTTACTTGATTTGGTCCAGTTGATTCGGAGCAAATTGGCTGTGACAGACGGACGGACAGACAGACGCACGAGTGATCCTATAAGGGTTCCGTTTTTTCATTTTTATACGGAACTTAAATAAAATGGAGAAAGTATCGCAGTTGCGTTAAGTAAGTTAACTAGTTACTTAGGGTCGATCTACGAATAATAAATAATCCCTAGAAGCGTAACTAATCCCGAAAAATCATTCCACGCGATATGTACCGTGACGGGGGGGGGGGGGGGGGGGCTTAAAATATGAACCGCATGGCGCGACAGTTCGCTGTGGCACTTGAGTCGTGCGGTTGCGTCGCAAAAAGTTTTCTTTGAGAATATTGCTGTGTTTTTGCGATAATTGATTCATTAAAAATGCCGTCATGTGCCGTGAAATAGTGTAGAAGCCATACAGACATGAAAAACACAGGACTCACCTTTCATAAAAAATTTAATAATCTATACTTGACATTTGTAGAAAGTGTTATGCAGAATGTACCTAAGCCACGCGTTGTACTTCACCGCTCGTTGCGGTGACCGCCCCCACTCGACGACGAAGCACGACCTTGTCGCGACCAATCGCATGCATATTTGTCTATGTGTGTGTTTGGATATTTCGTTGTTATTACTGTTAGTTTGTTTGCGTTAATGGGATCAGAGTCGAAGCGGTGAATGTAGAAGCATTACATTTCTAGAGAATTTATTATTCGTAGGGGTGGATGCCCCGAGTACCAGCCCTGCCCATAATACCAGCCCTATCACCGTTTTATTAATTTTTGGCGTCTTAAATACGCCATTTTGTTTTTATTTTTGATATACTTACCCAATGTCACAATTAAGACGAATCTAACCACACATCTCAAGCTAAATCCTTGACTGGGAGAGAGAGGAACCTAAGGTCAGGTCAAGAGTCTATTGCTGTCCCGAACAACAATCGAGCGAGTGCAATAGAGTTGTCTATGAGTTGTCTCTATTTCTTTTCTTTTCGAGTTTCTTGTATGACGATCCCCTTTAATAATTTATTAACTTTATCTTATTTTTAGTATTTGTTGTTATAGGGTCTAATACATAATCGGTGAAAATTTCAAAAAAAGGCCATTTTCCAACTTGCCCTGGCAGGGGATCGAACCCAGAACCTCCGGATTAGCGGTCTAGCGTGTTAACCATTACGCCACGGAGGTCGGCTATAGTTCGATGCTTTTTTGCCAGGGGAACGCATACCTTCATATGGGTGAATAATGGTTGGAACCAGGTTCAAAAGTTACTCTGCTTCTCATTTTCTTCATCTTAGCGCGTTTACGCTTTTCCATTACATGTCAAGGATGCCAAAGACCTTGCGAAGTGAAGAAGAAATAGCCGAAAAAGTTTAAATGATTTGGCTATAGTTTTACGACCGGCCGCCTTCCTGACGGTAACCCTCCTTGGGAATGCAGTAGTAGCACGAGATGTTTGTGCTTATTCCTGTCGCCTCTTACGACATCCACAGGAAGAAATGGACAGATTCTATTCTAGGTCGGACGCAACACGGTCCAAAAAGTAACTGCGTTTTAAAATACGTACATACTACTTTACCTATCACGCCTGTTTCCTACAGGGGTACATTGTTAAAAATTATGTAATTTTACATGCAAAAAAATTACATAAACCTGTAAAATTCATGAAAAATCTGGGAAATTTACGGAAAATATGAAATTTTACATAATTTTCGTCATTTTTACACATTTTCCGGAATTTTACAGGTTCATGTAATTGTTTGCATGTAAAATTACATAATTTTAACTGTGTAGGCAGAGACTATGGACCTCCACTTGCTACGATCCTGACAGACCTCTTTCGCTTCATCTACACTCATCAACCTCTTCATACATGTTTTACAATAAGATTGACTTATGTATGACTGACATTGAATAAGGCTGACCACAGACCATGGAGCAAGATCAGACAGCCTCTGTATGAATTTGCGTGTCGATCTGACGTCAAACTTTGATCGTCACTTTAGTTTTTTTATTGTTCTGATCTTTTAGTAGTCCGTGTATGTCAATTCGTTAGATCTGAGTCTGACATTGCGCTCTCTACTATAAAATACCTAAATCTGCCGTTTTGAGCCGTGGAAACTCGTCGAAAAACGTTGAAGGATAAAAAAAGATTCCCTTCGTTTGTAAGTGAATTTCTTATTAAATACTAGCTGACCCGGCGAACTTCGTTTCGCCCTTTCCCGTTCCCTTTTCCATAATTTCTCACCGTTTAAACCTTCCCTGGACTTTCATGAATATTTCAAGACCAAAATTAGCCAAATCGGTTCAGCCGTTCTCGAGTTTTAAGCAGACTAACGAACAACAATTCATTTTTATTTATATAGATAGATTGTATTGAAAATTGGCACGCCAGGTTTTCATACAAATCGAACGACTTTCTTTATCATAAATAATATATTTATTGTAATTAAACTAAATATAACAATAATAAATTAAATCTAAAACTAATATTACAAACACAAAACATTAATTACAAATTACAAACCCAAATCACCACCGTCAGCAGGCGAGGTTCCCAAGAGGCTGGCGGCATTTCCACGTTGTATAGCCAGGCTAAGCCTTTGTCCGAAATGCGCACCAGCCCTTGGGTCCCCAGAGACGTCGATCAAACGTGCGGAGATCTCTCTAAACAATTGACGAGATTCCGCACCCCAGGGCCCTAATGTCTCCACGGCGAAGGACGCAAAAATACTTATATGGTTCGCCCAGACCTGCGTACTTTCTTTATCTATATCTATATATTATCTATATTTATTTATTTTATACTAATACTATTTTAAGGGTAGACTCAGTCCATGATACGACACAACTTTCCCCAATGAACATATATCGAAATATGAAATTTAATTTTTAACTTTCAATACAAACTCGGTCAACTTGTATGGGAGGCTAAAAAATATTTTTCATATTTCGATATAAAGCTGTTCAGTATCATGGACTACATTCTGTGTACAGGGTCTAGTATACAGATCTGTGACTGACAATGTTTTCCCCACAGCATGATCACGCTGGGGGAACTGGCCGTCCAGCTGTTCGACGCTGGGGCAGTGCGTCTGGGGGACATCGAGGCGAAGGTCGGGAGGCGGACGCCGGTGTATTTTGACCTCAGGGTCATTGTGTCCCATCCTAACATTATGGTAAGTTGACCTTTTTGTAGAACCTTACTAATACAGGCTCTAAAAAAAAAATACTAAAACTTTTTTAACAGTAAATTCAATGTATGATACTGAACAACTTTCCCCAAGAGCATCCCAATCCCAACTAATATTATAAATGCGAAAGTGAGTTTGTATACTTGTTTGTTTGTTTGTTACCTCTTCACGCTTTATCTACTGAACCAATCTTCTTGAAAATTCGCATACACATAGTTAGGAGTAATGAGAAGGATATAGGGTAGGTACCTTTCATCCCGGAAAAAAGTAATGTTCCCGTGGGATACGCGAGCGAAGCCGCGGGCAAAATCTAGTATTGCATAAAACGAAAAAAATTGGCATTTCATGAAAAAGTTGACCTACAGCCCCGATTGATCCGAATTTCTATGAAAAGAAAAAAAATTTTTCATATTTCAATTTACAAGTACCTACATAAGTATGTTAAGAAAGTTGTTTGGCATCGTGGGCTGAATTGTCCCCAAAAAATGTTGCAGTATATTTTGTTAGACGCTATATTTTGGAAATAATAAATAAATAAATAGATAAGGACAAAACACACTGACTGAGCTAGCCCCAAAGTAAGTTTAAACTTAAACTTGTGCTATGGGATACTAACTCAAATAATAATGCTTCCTATTTTCTAAAATTCTTGAACACAAGTAAGCAGCTAAAGGATCTGCAAATATGTGATGCAGTGTTACAAACAGGCAAGAATTTTAGAAGATACTTAGCAATATTTTCAAAATATTAAGTACGTGTAACAGTGGCACTCCGGGAGTGCCGTCAGGAGTTAAAACTTGAACAAGCTGGTGTCGGTTACAGTGTCGCGAGTTCAATGGTTTTTTCCACGTTTTTCCCATCTTAAAAAATGCCCAACGCCCCTAAAGAAGTTTTCTCTTTAAAATAATTGTTTATTTGTATTGTAGTATCTATCTATCTACCTATTTGATATCATCCGGTAAGAGTGGATTTTTCACCAACCAACAGGATATGGAAAGTTTACGGTTTATGTTTTTAAAGGCCTTTAACGTAAACTTTCCATTCCTTGCCAATGAGGTTAGCAGCCAAACAGCTAGAGGTTTAGTGAATTAGGATTATACCATTCAACTGCGACATATATATTCTTTGCCAATAAGGATTATTATAACTACGACCATTCTGTGCTAGGTTTGTAACTCAATAACAAATTATTGCTCACATTTCCTATCACGAATAAGACGCGTGATATTTGAATGATCTTTGGTAAACACATTCATTAATAAAAAAGTTAAGTAGGTAGGTATCTACTTCAAAATATAAAATGTACAATCCTTAAATATTTTCGAATATCTGAATAATTAATGAGGTAGTTTTGACTTTTGATTTTCCACTTCCAGAGATCAATGACATATTTTGTTACTTTGTTTACTGGTACCTTCAAGTATTTTACTTAAAAGTAGGCTCCAACACCTGTTTATTATAAACTAGCAGTCCACCCCGGCTTCGCCCGTGGTACACACATAGCCTATGTCACTCGGGAATAGTGTAGCTTTCCAACGTTGAAAGAATTTTTTAAATCGGCCCAGTACTTTTTGAGCCTATTCATTACAAACATACAAAAATAGGTACAAATCTTTCCTCTTTATAATATTAGTGTAGATGTGACACAATTTACCAATATTAATTATTTTTATAATAAATTTTATTCGACCACTCAAACTGTAAAAGTGTAAATAGTAATATTTTTAATTAGTTTGAATAAATGTGTAATTGTAGAATATGACCACTACTTTATTATAGTGGCGCCCTCATTTGAAATAAATTGTTAACTAGTAAATATGGCGAATTAAATTATTTTATGAACCTCCGTCACAGAATACATAAGAGTCAAACCACCGTTGAAAGTATTTACATAAGTCCGTCTAGCTTTAAAACTTTGCAAGATTTTGCTAAGCATAAGGGCTTGCGCCCCTCCAACCCTTTACTCTGTTTTCCAGGTCCAGGTAAAGGAAATACGTATGGAGGAATGGTAGGTAGTAACTTAATTCCAATTTATTATTTTAGTTGGCGGTAGCGGAACACCTGCAGCGACTGGCAACAGAAATAACCCACGAATTGCTGTGTGGCGTGCCCTACGCCGCCCTCCCGCTCGCAGCCGTCATGTCCGTCAACACAGGAACTCCCATGATTATGAAAAGAAAAGAAACAAAACTCTACGCCACAAAAAAAATAATCGAAGGAGTCTTTGAGAAAAATCAAAATTGTTTAGTCATTGAGGACGTAGTGACATCTGGCGGAAGTTTGCTGGAAACAATTAATGCGCTCCGCGACGAAGGTCTGCTTGTTGACCATGCTGTTATAGTTCTCGACAGAGAACAAGGTGGCGCTAGTGTGCTGGAAGCAAATGGCGTCCATATTATGCCGCTTTTCACATTGACCAATTTAGCAAATACTTTGCGAGATGCCGGCAGAATAAGCGATGAAACTGTAGATATAATTACCGAGCATATAAAAGTGTGTCAGTTTGGTATGAAAGATAACTTCTGAATCTGATATGTTAAGTTAAATTATATGGTAACAAGTACTTCTATGTTAAAATAATAAATGCTAATACTTAAACCTTACCTACACATTTTTTTTATATCGACTAATTAATAAGAGTACTGAATATATTTGACCAGTCAGGTCTGCTGCTGATGATGACACCTGGACAATAGTAAGACCTATAATACCTACCATTACGGAAGATAATTAATAGCAGGCCTGTCACTCCCCGTTTAGGTATCGAAAATGTTGGTACCTACATCATTATTACTATGCGCGCAGGCGGCCCCTCCGGGTGGTAAATTCAGTTATACGAATCGTTTGTCCAGAGTAATAAGAATTAAATTGGCTTGCAATGGATGTCTAGGTATCTTTACGAAAAGGTGCTGAGTTCTGACGTGAGCTAAATTAAACCATATCGCTAGCAACATTGAGCACCTAGATATTTCTTTGCTGAGTAAGACTTCTGTACGTTAGTATTATTTATTCTGTGTTAATAGTATATAGGTATCTGTGCTACCTAGGAACTTTTCTATCGTACTACTACACGGAAAACACTACAGGTAGGTAAGTACCTACTGGATTATAGTAGGTACATATATGTAAAAGGGCATCACTCGCTTGATGGGAAAGTGACCAACATCCGGTGAATATGCTTTGCATACTACCAAGAGTGTGTATTAAGGCCGTACCTGAATTTTCGCGGGTCCAGTGCTGCCCCCATTTAAAATAAATCATTTCAAAGAAAACGGAGACATCATTTAAAATTTTGCTACTACCAAGTCCTAGATAATCCTTCAAAGTATTTTATGAACTGCTGTTTACAGTTTAAAGTGAGAACGTTAAGCTTTACTACACACATTTGCGAAAAACGGCCACTTTTGGCTGAAGTGCGTAGTAAAGCTTAACGTTCTCATTATAAACTGTAAACAGTAGTTAAATGGGGGCACCACTGGACCCCGGAAAATTTAGGTACGGCCTTAAGGTACCTACTTGAACAGTTATAATACATAATTATCTTTATAACTGAATATGGAGTCTAGCACCTGTGCTTGTACTTTGATCAATGATATTGATCATTCATTTATTCTGAGGTTTCATAGGATATTGTAGAAAAAATATAAGGCCGCGTCCACGGGCACGCAGCGCGGGCTGCCACGCGGGCCGCCGTAAAATTTCCAGTTTGTTCTGAGCGGCTGCCGCGTCGACTACAGGTGCTCCCCTCACCGCAAGCATTTACGTGTAATGTAACGTTACATCAGTAAAGGAGGAAAAAGTCAGGCGGCCCACGTCGCAAACCGCGCTGCGTGTCCGTGGACGCGGCTGAAGAGCTACGAAGAGACGAAAGAAGATAATGAAACGAAAGAATAAAATCATTTTAGTTTATTATTCACCAGCTGGAATATAATAATTAAAACTTTGATCGACTTCGAAAAATTGTACATTAGCTTTTTCGTTAAAAAAAAGCTAAACGATGTGATCTCGTCACACTGGTTACATATAAAAATTAAACTTAGTATTAAAAACTCAAGTTCAGCCTTATCAAAAAAAAGATCTTTCCTTTGTTGTCAGTGAATTCACAGCACCGATAGTCAGCGAAGGGCGTACGTCGAGGTGGTGTCTGTTTACCCTGTAAACAACCGGGAGCAGCCCTTCGGTCAAGGAAAAAAACTGGGAATGTAACGCAATCATGTTACCGTAACATCAACATACTCCCTAGTAAACTAAACGGGTCCAGACTTTACGTGTAAAATACTAAGCAAAGAAATGCAAGCATTCCGAGAGGCGGAACACAGTCAGTAGAGGTTACAGTGACAGGGATGAGCAGGAAAGCTTAGTTGTCCTCGATCTCCTGTTCGGCCTCCTCGTCAAATTCAGCGTCCTCGTCGGCGGTGGCCTCCTGGTATTGCTGGTATTCGGAGACCAAGTCATTCATGTTGCTCTCGGCTTCAGTGAATTCCATCTCGTCCATACCCTCGCCCGTGTACCAATGCAAGAAAGCCTTGCGCCTGAACATAGCGGTGAACTGCTCTGAGATGCGCTTAAACAGCTCCTGAATGGCGGTAGAGTTGCCTATGAAGGTGGCGGCCATCTTGAGACCGCGCGGCGGGATGTCGCACACGGCGGTCTTCACGTTGTTGGGGATCCATTCGACGAAGTAGGATGAGTTCTTGTTCTGGATGTTGAGCATCTGCTCGTCTACCTCCTTCATGGACATGCGGCCACGGAAGATGGCGGCGACGGTGAGGTAGCGTCCGTGGCGCGGGTCGCAAGCCGCCATCATGTTCTTGGCGTCGAACATCTGTTGGGTGAGCTCTGGCACGGTGAGGGCGCGGTACTGCTGGCTGCCGCGGGAGGTGAGCGGCGCGAAGCCCGGCATGAAGAAGTGGAGACGTGGGAACGGCACCATGTTGACGGCCAGCTTGCGGAGATCCGCATTCAATTGACCAGGGAACCGCAGACACGTCGTCACGCCGGACATGGTGAGCGACACAAGGTGGTTGAGGTCGCCATACGTGGGTGTGGACAATTTGAGCGTGCGGAAGCAGATGTCATAGAGAGCCTCGTTGTCGATGCAGTATGTTTCGTCTGTGTTTTCTACGAGCTGGTGAACTGAGAGTGTGGCATTGTAAGGTTCTACGACTGTGTCTGATACTTTGGGTGAGGGTACAACTGAGTATGTGTTCATGATTCTGTCAGGGTATTCTTCTCTGATTTTGGAGATAAGGAGTGTGCCCATACCGGAACCGGTACCACCTCCGAGCGAGTGTGTGAGTTGGAATCCTTGGAGGCAGTCGCACGACTCTGCTTCTTTCCTTACGACGTCTAAGACTGAGTCGACGAGTTCGGCGCCCTCGGTGTAGTGTCCCTTGGCCCAGTTGTTACCGGCGCCGGACTGTCCGAAGACAAAGTTGTCCGGACGGAAGATCTGTCCGAAGGGGCCTGAGCGCACTGAGTCCATGGTGCCTGGCTCCAGATCGACTAGGATGGCCCTGGGCACGTACTTGCCGCCGGAAGCCTCATTGTAGTATACATTGATGCGTTCCAGCTGCAAGTCGGAGTCGCCATGGTATGCGCCAGTGGGGTCGATACCGTGCTCGTCGGAGATGATCTCCCAGAACTGAAACAAGACAAATTACCCTTTATTATGGTTATAAAAACACCGATTAGGGTAGTTCGAAATATTAAGAGTAGCACGGAGTGGCACCGTGCGTGCAGCGAGATGAGTCACGTCGCCCGGCGACGGGGTTTGCAAACGGAGCGCCATTTCCATTTTTACGAGGTCGCACCACATCGATCGATCCTTCAGGTGTAACACAACTATGACGAATTAAGTCACGACAGCCGTTTATGGTAGTGAATAAACATAATTGAGGCAAAAAGTTCAGCATAGCTCGCCGAGGGCGCCCGCTTTCGTGGCTTTATGTAACCGCGCCATATATGAGGAGAGCGTACGAGTAGAACAAGTTTCTTATTTCGATCGCTGTCAACATAAATCAGGCAGGTCGGGGCTGCAGCACACGCGTGACATTTTCGGAACAGAATAAGCATAATAAGTTGGTTGTTCTCTGTTCTCAGTCATCCATTAACATCATGAGTCAGCCGATAATAATCGCAATGGCGGCTTTCTATGCAAAGCGCTGATACGATCGATTGTTAACAGCCAGATTGAATTTAATGCCCACAGTACAAGAAGTTACTGTAGTAGATTTGAAAAACTATTGAAACTAGAAAGAATTGGGACAGACGAAGAGATGCGTTTATTTATAAATCAGACCTTTCTAGATCCGTGATCCCTTTATAGTTTGTGCATTTTAGGTGCGTCAATTTACATATTTATTGGATGCAAGTAAAATATGTCAAAGAATAAAACAATGACTTTTTGGCATAAATAATGATGTATTGTCAATATTGTCATTACTCCACTAGTTAAATTGGGAGATGAAAGTACCAGCCTACTGAAGAACAGAATTGAGTTACAAGTACCAACGAGTCTGCACCTTTTTTTAGTTATGTAGTAAAATTTTAGGTTACCAACATTGAAATGTTGAATCTACAAAAAAATATTTTAACAATATCCGGGGCATCGCTACAAAAGCTAGTTTACTCCACCCTCGGACCACGGGCTTTACCGTTCACGTCCGCAATTCCGCATACAGATTTTAGAGAAAGCATTTATTATGTGAATAACTGAATTGAAAACGACGAAGATTAAGTAACGTATTTTATCTTTGTGATCACTTTTATAAATCTGGATTCATAATGGAATACCTTGCAGCCACATGATTATACTTTCACGCGTATCGCTGTATCAATTCGTCGAGAATATTCTCCCCAGTGTGAGTCACTGGTGCTGAGTCATCCATGTCTACACAGTTTGAATTTATTAGCTTTGGTCCTAATTAGTTTGTAGCCAAATCTAGCCAACATTAATAATTGCATTCGTTTTATGGTCGACTTACTTACTAGTAATATTTGAGGATTCTTTCCCTGTGTCTAAAAGCGGTACGACGGACGGACAGACGTACATGTAGCTACTTACGTGTCCGCGTTTCAGTATCAGCTACATTGAGCGTTACGAAATTAGTCCTATTTCTTTGTCAAATTAATTAGACTATCGGTCATTTTTTTTTTCTCTTAACCTTTTTTTCTTGCATTTTCCTTTTTGTTGACATTGTATAGTCGATAGTTTCTTTTTTTTCATTTGGTGTTAATTTTGCCTAAAAACAAGTGGAATTATATAAGGTGACGCGTTAATTAGGATTTATCTTACTTCCCCACCAAATAAAATCGCGATCGATAAAAAAAATAAGTAAATCAGGGAACTTGTGCTAATTTTCGTCAGTCGATTGAAAAATGCGACCTATAGACGAGAAACTGATTGGACATAAACATTTTTGGCTAATCTCAAAACTAAGATGCTTCACTCGTTCGGTCAATTAAGGTGAAGATATAGGCAAATGGCCTTGAAGTGGCGCCCTCATTTGAAATAAATTGTTAACTCGTAAATATGGAGATTATTTCCATATTGCTCTTCGTCATGCACTAGATAGCCCTTTAAATTATTTTATGAACCACCGTTGAAAGTATTTACATTAGTCCGTTTAGCTTTAAAACTTGCCTCCGCCAAAAGTGGCCACGGCAAGTTTTAAAATTAGACGGATCAGCAATAATGGTTTCAACGGCAGTTCATAAAATAATTTAAAGGGCTATCTAATGCATGACGAAGAGCAATATGGAAATTATCACCATATTTACGAGTTAACAATTTATTTCACACTTCAAGGCCATTTGCCTATATCTTCACCTTAAAAAAACTGCTGATAGGTATGCTTTTGGGTACCTAGTCATTCACCCGCGATCTGACAACCGTGATATCACCACCCAGTTTTGGTTGGCGAGGAGCCAGCGAGAGACTTCCGATATTACGACAACAGAACCACTTTAGGCTTCCGTGTTCGACTGCAGTTTTGACTGTTTCAAAACAATTAAACGCCATATGAGCTGAAATATTCTGTTTGAATCATAATATCAAAAACTTGGAAGTCACGATCTGAACAAGACTGTAATGTAGGCTACCTGCGAGTTCTTACTTTGTTCTCTTCTAACCCGGAACCACACACGGGTAAATCTCGTGTTATAACAGCATTCCCAAAGAGAGTGGACATCAGGCAGGCGGGGCCGATCGTAAAATAGAGCAAAATCAAAAAGAGATGAGAGAGAGCCATATAAGATGACTTGGAGCACGACAAACGCCAACTCTAATAATTGAGTAAAACCACATCAAAATAGCAGTTACTCAGGTCAGATGGTACAGTCAGACAAATATACGCGGCGATAACTTCTATCCACCTATTTAGCCAGTCATAGATAGGTACCTACCCTCTGAATACATACCTACAACCGTACAAGCAAACGATTATTCATTTAACAACAATCGATTCATAAACTGTGGTAAATGACTGTTGATTGGATTAACGACAATGTGTGTCAATGAAAAAGCTACACAAATGTCAGTTTAATTAAACACCGACTAATTGGCACGTTATCCAATTACGATAATCCATTGGATTCGATGAGAATTGATGAAGCCAATGCCTGTAGCAAAATTTATGGAGCATTGGTACCTGCAACCACAGAATAACAACCAGTACTGCTGCAACGTACCTACTAGCCTAATAGGTACTAATAATGACTAATCATGTCTATTACTTATATAATAGTCGAAGCCACAAAGGCGTCGACCGCGTCTTCGATGGAGACGGTGTCAGTTGTCACCTTTGTCGACTGACAGTATACCAACCATTTGAACGAATGAACTGTACAGGGTAAATAAACAGAGCCCTGAGCATTAAGTAGTGATAGCAAACGGTACTTTCCCTCATGGGCACAACAAACGCGAAAATAAAAAGAAATCTTAGTTTATTTATCCTGAGAAACACCCGAATTTGCGGTAGCCTTCATGTCCGTGACATAGCAGACAAACTACACGAGTCGCCTTCGCTGGTACGGTCATACATAACTTGCGAAAACCGGCAAGTCTGTAGGAAACAAGTGTATAGCAATGCCGCGTCCGCCAGGATTTGGTAGACGTGGTAGACCCTAGAAATGCTGGCTTAGCATCGCCAGGGATGATGCGTACCAATAGTCTTACAACCAAGGATGCTCAAGACCGTGCTTAGAGAAGAAACGGAAATCGGACTCCAAGCTTCACAGCATTACAGCTGAGCATGCAACTGAGAATACGCTGAGATGAGACCAGCTTTGGCTTTAGGCTTTCCTAGATTTATTATTAGTCGACTATACCTAGGTAGGTATTACTCCTCATCTAACCAAGTATACAGAACGGAATCTCGTAAGGTACGCGCAATATGCGTCCCCGTTCCCCGCACCCGCACCTCTCCCTTAGGAGTATTACCGTACCTTAGGAGATTCCGGCCTGTGCCGACGGGGTCATAATAACGTTGTCATCTTAAGAAATTAGGCGTAACAATAAAATATTGTTAGCTTATTTAGCGAAGGTATGATGAAAAAAATTTAGTGTATTATAGGTATGTGACGTCAGAAAGCAACAGCTGAACTGAAAGTCAGTTGTCGCTAAAACGTGGGAAAAATCACAACTCAATGACTACCTTACCTATAGAGAATGAAAAATTTATAGTCACACAAGATAAATAATACATAAATTTATTTATTGATCTATAGCACACTACAATACATAAGAAAAGAAAAACTTAACCTAATAATCAAGCTACATTTAGAGTTGGATTCGTTCCGTCGCTCTCTCTCGCTCTAGCAAATGACGCTTCTGAGCGACAGAAAAGGATAGCAGCATAGGAAAGTGCTGTTCCGTGCTGATAGATGAGATCCAACCCTTAGGAACCATCCATCCATCTTAGGGACATGTATGGCTTTTTCGGGTCGCGTCCGGCTAAATATTTGTGCTTTTATAATTTTGGAGATGGCAACCCTAGCTACAGTATTGCAAAAGGAAATACTAAGGCATGTATCTACCAACCAACCTAAGAATTTTTTTCTTTTTTTTACACAGTTAAATTAGGCGTAAGTACATAAACTACAGACACCTTGACTAGTAGATTAACTACTAAATTGGCTAACCTGAAATGTATAGGTAGATTCATTGAATTATTATATTTTCAATGAGTAGATTATATTATAGTCAACCCATACCAAATACCTAAATTGATACTTATTTTTATTACATTACATTATTTTTATAGGTTTTAGGCATTCAAGATGCAGTACTAAAGTACTCAAGTGGTATATTTTCATCATTTTGATTATGGTGCGAAGCAGGGTAAAGAAAATGTCTCATGGAAGAGGCAGTGGCCAATACTTAGAGACATTTCATGCTGCAGCAGTATTTTGAGAACAAACTTCATGGAATGTGATACAAACACTGGAGAAATTCGTGTTATTTTCGTCTGCTTCGTGATTTCAATAGCCAGTCGTAATTTCTGACATAAACGTGCAGTTTGGGTCGAACATGTGTCTATTTTAGCTTAAGCCAATACGGAAGAGCGGTCGACGAACTCTGCAGACTCAGGCTGTCATGCGCCGCGAGTTTCCTTCCTCTTCATAATAACATAATTAACCTTTTTGCTAATTTTTCTTTACATGTTGAAACAATAAAAAATATTCATTTTTGTTTTCTATAGCTGCCAGTACTGGTTCTGTTTAGGACTTTAAGTCCTGTTATCATACATAAATCATACCTACTTTTTGATATTTTTTCTTTGAAGTACTTTCAACATTGGAAGTTTTTTTTAAGCTTTTGTGTTTTCTAGAGCTGTATATAATGGTCAGGCTTCCTTTATCATACATAATTCATAATATCATAACATTAGTCTTTTTCTCACGCCATTCATGGAGTTGTTTCCCAGATGCCACTATCAATCATGTCATAAGTAATTTACCTATTTATTAATTTACTGGCAGTTTAATTTTTTTTGGGTTTTCTACATATATATACCTAGCAGCTTAATGTTTAGGGCAAACAAATGAACACGGTCTGTATTTAGTTTACCTATCAAACTGCTATAAATCTACATAGTTTTTAAATTTGTAGACTTAATTGTCATTCGTTTCCCCTTGAACCCCAAAAGATAAAAGGCTGGGAACTAAACCATATTTGACTCGAAATTCAAGTCTGCCAATGATCTATTGTTTCACCTACAAACCGATTGTTAGGTACCCCAAACAAGTCCATGACAGGCAGGTGAGGCAGGCGCCTTTTGTGTAGGCAGGCTGAATCATTGAATTTTGCAGTTTAAAAGGCTTTACGTAACTAATGCCTGCGCCCACGTATAAACACTAAGTTTACCATAAACAAATGAAAAAAAAAAACGATCGTTAACATAACATCTGGCATGGAGAAAAAACGCGTTGTTTTTCCCCCTAGTTCGAATTTTGAACGTTACAAAACTCTGCTCTACGATTGGTCGTCCCTTATCATGGGACGCGGGAATAGCCTTGACGGGTTCAAACTCAAGCGTGCCCTTTGTAAATTGTAACGGAATTTATGGCGGGAAATTATCAACAGCTGCATTACATATTGTTATCAGATAAAATATTATTACGGCAGAAATTCTAAAATATAATCAAACAACGTTGTTTCTTTTAAATTTGCCGCTTAGTTCTCAAATAGGTAATCCTATTGACATTTTAAGTAAAATGCCTAGGCACCTACATACTTATCAAATAAACTGATGGCATCACCTAGACACAGTAGATATCAACTGCATAGGTAGGTTCTGCATTACAAGCGTTTACGTCAATCTTATCGTAAAACGTCACAATCTCGTCGTGAACACCTATGTATGTATTGTAATTCCGAGTGAAATAGGTAGGTATCTGACCAAATAAGAAAAGAACACGTGGAAGTCAGGAAGTCATGGACAACGGCTCACGGCTGCCGCTTCCTACAGTCCGATCAATACCAACTGTCCAAGAAGCGGGGCTCTCGGAAAACACTGGTTTAAATCACTATTCCGGCATTACGACAAGCCACATAGTTAAAAAATATGTAAATGACAAAGAAACACTAAATGTAGGACGAGTTAACGACCGGATCGATATGGCCACACCCCATATCTTTTCAAACGGAAATTCACGAAAAATGCTAATCGCAACTTACAATCGACACTAGTAATAGTTAAAACGTGAGAAATCATCGTAATAGTAAGATTCAAAGCAAATTTTCACTAAGAATCAACCGAGGCGTCACAAAATGCCGGCCGCTAACTCGAACGGAAAACGAAAAAATCACAAAGAGAAACAAAAGAACAGCGAATTACCTTAGCTCCGATCTGGTTGCCGCACTGACCAGCCTGAATGTGTACGATTTCCCTCATTTTGTTGAATTTAAAACTTAATAAATTACTTATCACTAAATATTTCTGCTCCGCACGCACCACGTACTTTCGTGGTTGCTTGAAGAATAATCTTGTTCCGTTTTGCGCGATCCACCAAACCTGCGTATTTGATAGTGATGTAAACGTTTTCCGGCCAAGTATCGATAAAAAATGTCGCAATGCGTCACTTAATTAAGCGCTATCCACAATTAAGGTGAAGATATAGGCAAATGGCCTTGAAGTGTGAAATAAATTGTTAACTCGTAAATATGGTGATAATTTCCATATTGCTCTTCGTCATGCACTAGATAGCCCTTTAAATTACTTTATGAACTACCGTTGAAACTATTATTGGTGGCGTCTAGCTTTAAAACTTGCCGTGGCCACTTTTGGCGGAGGCAAGTTTTAAAGCTAGACGGACTAATGTAAATACTTTCAACGGTGGTTCATAAAATAATTTAAAGGGCTATCTAGTGCATGACGATGAGCGATATGGAAATTATCTCCATATTTACGAGTATAATAGAATTTAACAATTTATTTCAAATGAGGGCGCCACTTCAAGGCCATTTGCCTATATCTTCACCTTAAGGGGTTCCGTCCGTCCGGCCGGCCGTCCGTGCCCGTTTTGCCGTCAGGGCCGTGCCGTCCGGGTTCCGTGTTCACACATATCAGGGAACACACACACAGTCCAAATAATCTGAACTAGAAAGGGAACCCGTTAAGGCCGTACCTGAATTTTCTGGGGTGCAGTGCTGCCCCCATATAAAATAAATCATTTTTTTTGTAGTGATTTGGAGCGTTTGACCTCTATCTAGCCTAATGGGAAGCTAAGATAATGTCTAAGGTGTTACACGCAGACTCAAAAAATGCCTATTCACTCTTGCCTTGAAAATCCCTAAAACATACGTATGGTCCTATATCATTTTAAAGAAAACGGAGACATCATTTAAAATTTTGCTACTACCAAGTCCTAGATAACCTTTCAAAGTATTTTGTGAACTACTGTTTGCAGTTAATAACGAGAATGTTAAGCTTTACTACGCACATTTGCGAAAAACGGCCACTTTTGGCTAATGTGCGTAGTAAAGCTTAATGTTCTAATTATAAACTGTAAACAGTGGTTCATAAAATACTTTGAAGGGTTATCTAGAACTTGGTAGTAGCAAAATTTTAAATGATGTCTGGGTTTTCTTTGAAATTATTTATTTAAAATGGGGGCAGCACTGGACCCCGGAAAATTTATGCATAAACAAATAAGTTAATCGACCTGACTCACTTGACTAAAATGATGGCGCCACTGAGCGTTTTTAATGTGTGTTATAGTTAATTAACCATATTACATTTAATTAGGTGATATGCTATTCATTTATTACGACGTCAGATGATCTTTGCCAGATTTTGACCCTCTCCTCCCTCTGCGTAAAAAATAAGAATCGGCTGACCCCTCTCTATTTAATATTTATAAGGTTAAGAGTCTAAAGGAAAAAAAATGTTTGGTGTGTTTTAATTTCTTCTTAAGTAAACAATTTTAGGAACGTTTGTTTTGTGGGTACTAGATAGGAATTTTTTTTTTGTTACAGTCAATTGAAAGATTACTATGACATAGGTTCATCTTCAATATTGCCATTCGAATTGTTTTCCCATACGCATGGGAGCGCGCACCTCCGCATTCAAATTTATGCGTGCGCTTTTTCGAAGTAAGATATTAAATTTTTAAGGGGATACATGAAGTCCAGTGTTGCCCCCATTTTTTATTTCAAAGAAAACGGAGATATCATTTCAGGGTTACCTAGGGCTTCACAAAGACAAAATTTGAAATGCTTACTCCGTTTCCTTTGAAATAATTTATTTCAAATGGGGGCAGCACTGGACGCCATGTATCCCTCTAAGGATACGTTTGAAATTGAAGTTATAGCCACTTTGACGTCCTCCGTGGCGTAATTCCAATACCACTCCGGAGGTTCTGGGTTCAATATCCAGTGAGGACAAGTTGGAAAATGGCCTTTTTCAAATTGTCCTGGGTCTTGGGTAGGTATTTATCTATGTATGTATTTATTATAAAATATAGTATCTTAATAACACGAATTTAAACTTACTTTGGGGCTATTTCAATCAGTGTTATTCATTCTTATCTATTTTTTTACTTTGGTAATATTTTGCAACGATGTAAAACCAAGATATCTATACGAGTACTTATGGAAAGATATTTAAGTGCCTGTATTAATTTATAATAATATTTTAACATCTTAAATATTCGACCCGAGTAATTGGAAAAAAAGGAATTGTTTGTCAAATAAGTCTATAGTGTCCAATCTTCATAGTCAAAATATCAAATTCAAAGATCTAAATCAGAGGCATACTTATTATTACGGACTTATTATTACCTTATATTAATAGTACTTTTTAAAATAATTGTTAATCTATCTGTGTATCAGTACATACATACACTTAGATCTTTTAAACGACGCACCGGATTTTAATACGGTTTTCATCAATAGAGTAATTAAAGGGAGAGGTTTACACATGTGCGAAGCTGGGGCTGGGGCTAGCACCATATAAAAATACATATATATATATAATTTATCATATACGAGTTTTCTAAAAATGACTACATATTAACTTTATCCTTATTCAAAAAACCTTTAAATATGTGGGCCGTTGAGTATACTCGTTTACTTATTAACGATAAATCCTAAATATCGACACGACCTCAACTCTAACTCTATAGCGGCCTCCCATTGGTCGCAGCGGCCATACTGGCGTCAATGGTGCCAACTTGACGAATATTACGGTGACCTCGTTTTACTAATAATTATATTTTATTTGGCGTATAATGTTGTTTCATAATATGATTTATAAAATTAATTATTTTTATTGACTTTTCTATTATAAGCATGTGAAAACTTTCGAGTTAAATGGATAGAATTAAGAAAAAAGTTCCAGGTGTTTTACTTTGTTATGTTGGCAACGTATTGCCGGTGTTGCAATGCCGGCCGGCAATACAAGTACACATTTTATTTCATAAATTATGTATGTAGGTACCTATACACCTACAAAACATCTACAACACAGCTGTGGAAATGATAATTAAGTAAGTATAATAATTTACATTCAACTAAATAGGTAGGTACATGGGTTTTACAAAATACAGAAGCAATAATATAGGTAGGTAGGTACCTACTTAATTAAGTACAGAAGTTACTAGCTACCTATCCTTTCTTAAGCGTAGAAGTCGATCAAGGGAGTAGGCACCAAACCAACTGGAGCTTGGAGAAAATGCCTTCTAAATTAAATAATCAATTAATAATAGGTATGATCAGATGGGACCTTTCAAATATTACTTAAGGAGAATTTTATAAATTTTTCACACCCCTCCCCCCTTGTCATGCTTTTTTAGGGTTCCGTACCCAAAGGGTGCAAACGGGACCCTATTACTGAAACTCCTGTGTCTGTCCGTCTATCCGTCTGTCTGTCCGTCTGTCCGTATGTCAACGGCTGTGGTCACAGGGCTCTATCTCTTGAACCGTAATAGCTAGACACTTGAAATTTACACCGATTATGTATAACTGTGTCCCATTGTATCGTCGAAGCTGTGGCTGCTATAACAACAAATACGAAAAAAATAAAAAATAGTTTAAAATTAACGGGGGTCGTCATACAAAAAACGTGTATTTTCAGCACAGAACAGAAACACTGTTCTGTGATTTTCAGTGTTTTTAACTATCTCTTTATAATGGCATTAACTAGATACTTACTTGAAATTTTCACCAATTACCTATGTATTACTATGACCACTAAAACAACAAATACTAAAAATAAAATAAAGTTAAAAATTAAAGGGGTTCGTCATACAAAAAACGTGTTTTTTCAGCGTTTTTAACTAGATCTTTATAATGGCATTAACTAGATACCTACTTGAATTTTTTACCAATTATGTATTACTATTATATGACCACTATAACAAACAACACATACTAATGTAATGGGTCGTCATACAAGAAACGTGTTTCTTCGGCGTTTTAAAACATGGTACGGTGGTACCATGTACCCTTCCTGTACGAGTCTGACTCGCACTTGCCCATTTATTTTGATCCCTTTATACTGTCACTTTGGCACTCCGTGTTTCAAAAATGGGTCTACTGGTTTGTTGCTCACACTGTAATTTTTCTTTTTTCTCATGCCAGCATGTAGGTTAGTTAATCCCATGCCACAGATTAGGTATGTATGTACCTACATAGGCATTCTCTAGGCTTACCAAAAGTATCCTGCAGTCAACGAGATCTAGGTACTTACGAACTATATTCATGTCAATGCCTGCAGTCTTTGGAAGTATCCTGCCGTGTGCGGCGTGACCTATAATAAGTACTGACCTACCTACCTACCAATTACGATTCCCGACGATGCTTACCAGCAAAATGGGAAAGCCCAGGGCCAGATTTGGAGGTCTGGAGGCCCTGGGATCCCCACAAACAGAAGGTGCCATGTATTTGACGCATTTCTCAGGAACTGACCGACCATAAATATTTATATTTAAAAAAAATTATCGTCTTAATTTCCATATGGAGTTTCTTTCATATCCAAAATTCTTCATCATATCTTCACGAAATTAATATGGGACCAACTAGCTATATAATAAAGGCTTTCAGATAAAATATACGAAGATATCACAGTCGAATCGATAACCTCCACCTTTTTTGAGGTCGGATAAAAAGGGGAGGTCTCGGTATCTTAGAAGGTCTCAGTACAAGCCCAACCAAATTGCATGGTTTCGTAAGATGTGAGTCACCAGCCGGGCAGCCAGAGTCAGTCAACTTTCTCGACGCATCATCGATCTTCGGCAAAAACAGAGTATGTACCTACTTGAGTACCTATTGTGTAAGCTTTTCACATACCACTTCCAGTAGATAACCTATATAGTCCAACCACAGATTAATAAATAGTTATTGTCCAACGCTATTTTTTTGGATTGTTTTTGAGAACGAAAATTTAAAATAAACACGATAAACTATACCAAGTAGAGACGTATTCTAATTTACATAACCCCTCGTTCGTAGATTTCTATTTAACCTATCTCCAGTTGTCAAGTTTAGAAGAATTAAAAATAAAACAAGTTCTTATTTCAAAAAATTACGTACATTTAAAATTCACGCATTTTTCAACACATCGACGAAATTAGGGTTGAACATTCACGAGTTTTTAAATACTTTTATTAATTTATTCATTTGGTTTTTCGTGTGTGTACCTATGTAACCAATATTGGTATAAGATGATTCAAGCTGCCTTAGGCATCTGAAATAGTTTGACGACTGCCATACAATTACAGCTGGTTCTATGGAGGAACTCAAACTATTTTTATGCCACTTATCTTGTCTTGTTTTAGGTCACCTATCCTAATGCGAACCACGCCCGGGCTGCTTAACTTGTGAAAGCGAGCCACCAAGCTTTTCTTTACAAATGCGTGAAATAATCTGCAGCTCCATACAAAATTAAATACCTACTAGGCCAAAACGTATGGAGCTACAGATTGTTTTTACGCGATTTCAGGGATGGTCCCATAGTAAAAGTTGTTTACATTGGTTAGTACCTACGTTAACTCCCTTTCGAGTTGATACCCCCTTTTGTTACACGTTGTAATATAGGTACTTACTATACAAAGTGAAAGGGACATACCCGTATTAATTCGAACTACGGTCTATACTTGATCATTATAGTATAATAAAATTAAAATAACAGCCAAAAAATAAAAAATAATTGGCATTTCCATTCAAAAGTGTGCAGCCGCCCGGGCGATTTGTATGGGAATGTCAAATTTTTGGGAAAAAAGTGATGTTCCCGTGGGATTTGGGATACGCGAGCGAGGCCGAGGGCAAAAGCTAACATTTTATAAACGTACTTTTCAGTACCTATGAATTTTTCCGTATTCGGGTTTTCGTTTTTAAAACTATATGTTGTCTGAGCATGGCCTCTAAGGACGCTTGTGCATTGCTCCGAATCCGAACCATATTCAAATCAAATCCAAAACGAGAAAAATTCGGACGGAAAATTCTTGAGTAGCGTCTGTGCACTGCAGCCGAATCCGAATTAAATTCGTGAATTTCGAGGCCACCGATTTCGTTAGTGCACCGCCAGACTTTGATTAGAGAGGCCGCATTCACTATGTGTCCTGCCTGCATTTAACCGCCGTCAGTTGCTGGCACTATTATTATACTTATTATTTATTCACCCCAACCGTTGTATGGAAACATACGAATTGACACGTCTCAGTTTACATTTTTTGCTGGAAAATAATTGTAGACCTAATTATATGTTAAACTAAGCAATCAGACATCAAACGCGATGTCATCATATGGACACCCCTCATGCAAAACATAGAGAGAATAAACTACATTTCATTTGATTTCGGGGTTGGTCTCAGAACAAAAGTTATTTGTATTGACGAGTTCTTCCATCCTCCATCAACTTTTTATAACATTTCCCACAAATTAGTATGTCGGGTATTTACCCCAATCTACCCGTTGTATGGGAACATACGAATTGACATGTCTAAGTTTACATTTTTTACTGGCAAATATATTTTTAACCTAGTTATATTTTAAAATATGCAAATAGACATCAAATGAGATTATATCTGTATATTTAATATGGCTAATTTAGTTATGGCTATTTGAGATATATTAATTACAGATAATTAGAGGACTCGCACTAATTTATTTGGGTTCCGTACCCAAAGGGTGCAAACGGGACCCTATTACTGTGACTCCGCTGTCTGTCCGTCTGTCTGTCCGTCTGTCACTGGGCTCTATCTCTTGAACCGTAATAGCTAGACACTTGAAATTTTCACGGATTATGTATTACGGTGGCCGCTATAACAACAAATACTAAAAATAAAATAAAGTTAAAAATTCAAAATTCAAAAAATCTTTATTATCAAAGGATATTTATAATATCTCTTAATAATAGTCACTTTGTTTTGTTTTGCACAAATGTTGACGTCAAATCGTTACTTACAGCTAAGTTTACGCCGCTTCCTAGTAAAGGGGGTCGTCATAGAAGAAACGTGTTTCTTCAGCGTTTTAAAACATTGTACGGTGGTACGGAACCCTTCATGTACGAGTCCGACTCGCACTTGCCCGTTTATTAATAAATATTTCAATCTACCCCCCAAACGGGTAGATACGGGTATTTACCCGGTGCATATCGGGTATATATCCAAGCGTGGGTTTACATACCCGGGTATATGCCCATCTCTAGTGACAACATCCGGTGTTCGTAAAGGGGCGTCTATAAATTACGTGAGATGTTTAAGGGGGGAGGGGGTCGAGTCAAATCTCATCTATTCTTACGTTGGAGAGGGGGGGGGGCTCGGCAAATATCACGTAAATTTTTTTCTGATTGAAACAAAAAAAAATATACTATTTTGGTCCATTTAATCCAGATTGTACATTCTTAAGCGTAATCGTAATACGATTAAGATCATTCACTAATTCGTTCGAAAGAAAATAATTTCATTCATACTTTGACGTTATACATCTACTGACTGGTCAAACCACCATATTTGTTTTATACCAAATAGCTCAATTTAATCTGAATTTACGGTACAGTGTAGCCCGCCTGTCTATTGTTAAATTTTTATTACACTTATAATTAAACTCTCAGTAATATTGATTACTAGTCTTAACTAGTCGTAAATAAAAGCACGAAGCAATTTTTTTTCTTTTTACAATAACAATCCAACGCGTTTACGTAAGAAACCCACATTTTGAATAAAATCTCACGACATCTCACCTTTACAGAAAATTAAAAAAAAAACACCTCACGTAATTTATGGACGCCCCCTAACCAATATTACCTACTTAAATAAAGGTCATTAATTATCTATAATATCAATCTATCAATAGTACACAGATACACTATCACGTCTTTATCCCTAACGGGGTAGACAGAGCCAAGGGCGGTAAAGCCCAGGCCACTTTTAGCGTAATGGTGAGCATGAAGGTGGAAAAGGGAAATCATAATAGTGATGGGTTGCTAACCGCATCGCCTATTCATGTGATTCAGATTCCCGCCCATTCCCTCAATCGGCTTTTACGATCTGCACGGGAAGAGAAGCAGCTGGTACATTCTAGGTTTTTTCTTTTCTCCCAGACCAGCAAAGAAGAACTATAAATAGTATCGATTGTTATAGCAATAGCAGAAACATTATCAATAACACTGTCGATATTATACATTAATTTCTATATTTTCGGCAACACTATCGGGCGAGACGGGACAGTGGGCGGGGCGTGTAACGTGTGCTTCCCTCCCCGTACCTCACCCGAAATTCGAATATGAATCGAATTCGAGTGGGTGCACAGCCGTACGTACAATTTCTACGGCGGCCAATTCGAGTCGGTTTTGATCCGAAATAAAAACGACCCGAAGTGAGAATTCTTGGTTTGAATACGAATTGGATTTGAACCGTTTACGACTAAGTGCACACGCGTCCATACAATCACTAGGAAGGCCAATTTGAGTCAGATTCGGATTTGATTTGAATATGGTTCGGATTCGGATTGGTGCATAACCGGTCTTAGACCGGTTGTGCACTTAGTCGTAAACGGTTCAAATCCAATTCGTATTCAAACCAAGAATTCTCACTTCGGGTCGTTTTTATTTCGGATCAAAACCGACTCGAATTGGCCGCCGTAGAAATTGTACGTACGGCTGTGCACCCACTCGAATTCGATTCATATTCGAATTTCGGGTGAGGTACGGGGAGGGAAGCACACGTTACACGCCCCGCCCACTGTCCCGTCTCGCCCGATAGTGTTGCCGAAAATATAGAAATTAATGTATAATATCGACAGTGTTATTGATAATGTTTCTGCTATTGCTATAACAATCGATACTATTTATAGTTCTTCTTTGCTGGTCTGGGAGAAAAGAAAAAACCTAGAATGTACCAGCTGCTTCTCTTCCCGTGCAGATCGTAAAAGCCGATTGAGGGAATGGGCGGGAATCTGAATCACATGAATAGGCGATGCGGTTAGCAACCCATCACTATTATGATTTCCCTTTTCCACCTTCATGCTCACCATTACGCTAAAAGTGGCCTGGGCTTTACCGCCCTTGGCTCTGTCTACCCCGTTAGGGATAAAGACGTGATAGTGTATCTGTGTACTATTGATAGATTGATATTATAGATAATTAATGACCTTTATTTAAGTAGGTAATATTGGTTAGGGGGCGTCCATAAATTACGTGAGGTGTTTTTTTTTTAATTTTCTGTAAAGGTGAGATGGCGTGAGATTTTATTCAAAATGTGGGTTTCTTACGTAAACGCGTTGGATTGTTATTGTAAAAAGAAAAAAAATTGCTTCGTGCTTTTATTTACGACTAGTTAAGACTAGTAATCAATATTACTGAGAGTTTAATTATAAGTGTAATAAAAATTTAACAATAGACAGGCGGGCTACACTGTACCGTAAATTCAGATTAAATTGAGCTATTTGGTATAAAACAAATATGGTGGTTTGACCAGTCAGTAGATGTATAACGTCAAAGTATGAATGAAATTATTTTCTTTCGAACGAATTAGTGAATGATCTTAATCGTATTACGATTACGCTTAAGAATGTACAATCTGGATTAAATGGACCAAAATAGTATATTTTTTTTTGTTTCAATCAGAAAAAAAATTACGTGATATTTGCCGAGCCCCCCCCCTCTCCAACGTAAGAATAGATGAGATTTGACTCGACCCCCTCCCCCCTTAAACATCTCACGTAATTTATAGACGCCCCTTTACGAACACCGGATGTTGTCACTAGAGATGGGCATATACCCGGGTATGTAAACCCACGCTTGGATATATACCCGATATGCACCGGGTAAATACCCGTATCTACCCGTTTGGGGGGTAGATTGAAATATTTATTAATAAACGGGCAAGTGCGAGTCGGACTCGTACATGAAGGGTTCCGTACCACCGTACAATGTTTTAAAACGCTGAAGAAACACGTTTCTTCTATGACGACCCCCTTTACTAGGAAGCGGCGTAAACTTAGCTGTAAGTAACGATTTGACGTCAACATTTGTGCAAAACAAAACAAAGTGACTATTATTAAGAGATATTATAAATATCCTTTGATAATAAAGATTTTTTGAATTTTGAATTTTTAACTTTATTTTATTTTTAGTATTTGTTGTTATAGCGGCCACCGTAATACATAATCCGTGAAAATTTCAAGTGTCTAGCTATTACGGTTCAAGAGATAGAGCCCAGTGACAGACGGACAGACAGACGGACAGACAGCGGAGTCACAGTAATAGGGTCCCGTTTGCACCCTTTGGGTACGGAACCCAAATAAATTAGTGCGAGTCCTCTAATTATCTGTAATTAATATATCTCAAATAGCCATAACTAAATTAGCCATATTAAATATACAGATATAATCTCATTTGATGTCTATTTGCATATTTTAAAATATAACTAGGTTAAAAATATATTTGCCAGTAAAAAATGTAAACTTAGACATGTCAATTCGTATGTTCCCATACAACGGGTAGATTGGGGTAAATACCCGACATACTAATTTGTGGGAAATGTTATAAAAAGTTGATGGAGGATGGAAGAACTCGTCAATACAAATAACTTTTGTTCTGAGGCCAACCCCGAAATCAAATGAAATGAAATGAAATGTAGTTTATTCTCTCTATGTTTTGCATGAGGGGTGTCCATATGATGACATCGCGTTTGATGTCTGATTGCTTAGTTTAACATATAATTAGGTCTACAATTATTTTCCAGCAAAAAATGTAAACTGAGACATGTCAATTCGTATGTTTCCATACAACGGTTGGGGTAAATAAATAATAAGTATAATAATAGTGCCAGCAACTGACGGCGGTTAAATGCAGGCAGGTCACATAGTGAATGCGGCCTCTCTAATCAAAGTCTGGCGGTGCACTAACGAAATCGGTGGCCTCGAAATTCACGAATTTAATTCGGATTCGGCTGCAGTGCACAGACGCTACTCAAGAATTTTCCGTCCGAATTTTTCTCGTTTTGGATTTGATTTGAATATGGTTCGGATTCGGAGCAATGCACAAGCGTCCTTACTGTTCTCTGTCTGTCACGTAAAAACAAAGACGTATGCATCTGTATATTTTTACTTAAGTTTGTATGTCATCCGGATTTGATAGACGTGTTAATTAATTTAGTTCTCCAGTCCAAAATGGCGGCTGTCCCTAGGCTTACCGTCTGGCTTTCATCTTACATAAGTAAATTCAGATCATATTTCAGTTCAGACATTTACTTTCTCGTTTTTATCGGGGCATATTTTACACGTTTATCTTTGTCATATTACATTTATAGTATTGTCTTGAACACGATGTACCTACCTACTTAACTTACTAAGAAAAGCTTGTATCGAATTACTAAGAAATCAGGATATACAGGGTGTTATAAAAATATATATAAGAAAACAAAGCTATAGAAATACGCGAATAAGAATAAAAAAAAATTAACATCGATTTGCATACAAAATAATAAAGCTATTTATAATAAAAAGGTCATATCAAAAATACTATTCGAGTTACCTATCCCGTGAGTTCCGTGACCGGAGGGCTCAAATCAGCATTGCCATACAACGTGGCAATTCAGTCAGCCTTTTGGCCACTCTGCCGGGTCACTCTATATGGTCACTCAGTATTTCTTAGGTATTGAAGCGTAACCTGAGATCATTACTAAGTTATTTAATGTATTCACACAAATTGTAACTAATATTATAATAGCGAAAGTGAGTTTGTATATTTTTTTTGTTGGTTTGTTAGTTTGTTTGTTTGTTACCTCTTCACGCTTTATCTACTGAACCAATCGTCTTGAAAAATCTCATACACATAGGAGTACTGAGAAGGATATAAAGGTTAAAAGGTATTACCTTTTATCCCGAAAAAAGTAATGTTCCCTTGGGATTTGGGATACGCGAGCGAAGCCGCGGGCAAAAGCTAGTATTTTAATAAAGACAATACTATAATTTAACGTCACTTCAGGTAGTTACGGATAAAGACATGATAGTTATTGTATTTGTATTTGTAACGTAGCCACAGAATACATAAGAGTACAAAATGTAGCCTCATCTAAGCGTCCACTCTAAAATTTGTTGTACGCGCTAATAGCTATTGGAGAATGCAAACCTAGAATGCGTACGCGCAGCCGGACCATAGGTTTCTGGGTTATAGGGTCGAACCTCGGTCGAACAAAGATAGGGAGATACTTAGATAGGTTTGTTTGTTTGTTAAAACTTTATTGGACACAAAGAAAAAATACAAAAGTATATGTAACATCTAGACGACAATAGGTACTCAAATCTACACATCTACTGTAGTAGAAACAAATATGTTCGCAAGAGTGATTATTGGGAGTTTGTATATGTATTAAGGCAACGATGACTCGAGTTCCTTTGAATTAAATTTAAAAATATTGTTAGATTGATGATTAAGATTTTCCGGGGTCCAGTGCTGCCCCCATTTAAAATAAATCATTTCAAAGAAAACGAAGACATTATTTAAAATTTTATTTTTTAATTAATTACACAGTGTAAACAGTAGTTCATAAAATACTTTGAAGAGTTTCCCGAGAAGAGATCCCCGGAAAACTGTATATCCCAGCACAGAGACTGCAACTCTACGGTAACAATGTCTATTCTATGGCAATCGAAGTGTTCAATGCATTACCGAGGGAAATTAGAGAAATTAATAGAGAGAGTGCATTTAAATCAACTTTATTTAATTGGCTGCTAGATAAATGTTATTATACTACCGAAGAAATATATAAATGACAGCTAAATTGTATATTCAACGCTTTGACATGTAATATGATTGTGGACATAAATAGGTATAATTAATTAAAAAAAATAATAATAATTAAATCTTAATCTTAATTTAACTAAATATTCCTACGCCTTATAGGCAGAGTATGTAGCACACACACAATTCTGTAACACCATTGTATCACCATATTCTAAGGAATAAATGAATATCTATCTATCTATCTACTCCTAACTATGTGTATGCGAATTTTCAAGAAGATTGGTTCAGTAGAGAAAGCGTAAAGAGGTAACAAACAAACATACAAACTCACTTTCGCATTTATAATATTAGTTGGGATTAAAACCTCTACAGTAAATACTGAGGGATAAAAATCCGATCATAAAAACTACAGGAAAGTCATTTAAAAGCATCACAAACAGCTAGGCCTTCGTAAAATTACGTCCATACAATTCATTATTTATTATTAGTTTTCTTATGAAATTCCTTGAAAAATAATGATATTTCTATGTCATAAATATTAATCAGTTGAAGTTATTATTAACGCATGTTTTAAAACTTGCGTATGAAATTCAAAGAATTGTTTTGTTGATGCGGATGCACTTAATTAGAGATGACTACTAATAAAAATGATTAATAATGTGTTGTTCAACTATAAATAGATCAATATGACCTAAAATACCAATGTCACACGCGTACGTGCTAAAGAGATCATCACAGACATTTCCAATAAATTCATGATCTAAATATTTGAGCTTGTTTACTCGCAGTGACATAAGCGTGATGACGAATGAGCATGACATCATGCATCACGTTATACCCCACCGGTATAGCAAGAACCACTACATTATCAGAACTGGCAATAACGGAGCCTCGCTGGGGTCAGATAAAGTGGTTATGTATAAGTGCATTTCTAAATATAGCCAAGGAGAATGATGTCAGGTGTTTCGACCATGTTATGTCGGATGTGCCTTTTTATAATCCGCTAGTTTCCAACAAGTCAAATCAGATACTTTTTTCTAAACGTCAAAACAAACATTTTCTATGAGATTTGTATGAAATATCGTACTGTGACGTCATAGTTTCGTGGAGTCAAATAGCGCTCTTAATATTAGTTTTTTTTGCATTAATAAATCTAAAATCACGTTCAAAGTGGATGTGACAAGTGACATTATTTGTGACGTTTTATTCTCTTAACAGTACCTAATAATTTATATTTGACCCAGGAAACTACCCAATTGTGTCATTCTATTGTTGCCGCAACTACAAGAATGTTGTTTACTAGATATAATTTGAAACATCAGTCCACTTCACCAAAACTCACTTTCTGAATGCAAATGCTTGATTTATTGACAAAACCATCAAAATAACTATATGTGTGCATAGAATATTTGGGAAGTTCCCTCGATTTATCGAGGATCCCATTATCAGATATTAACCTGGTGACAATGAGACCAACTTGTTACATGTACCCTTTCAAACAAAAGAAAGAATTTTCTAAATCGGTTCAAAAACTGAGAAATTATGTGGATATACTACATTAGAATTGAGTAGCACCTCCATTTTTGATGTCACTTCAAAATGAAAAACAACTATCTCAAGATATTTGTTATCGTCGTCAATATCGGTTTTTATATCAATGACATAATTCTGTCCTTTTCGTATCTTATCTCTTTTTTTATTTTGATGTTAGTTTATCAGTTATGAAAGGACTACTAATAGATGATGATTAATAAACTGATGTCATGTAAAAACAAATGAATATTAAAAAACTTGAAGGCCGTTTGATGATCATACCTTCTAGATTTATCATAATTTTATGAATGTTATGTCTATTAAATTTATTTTTCTTAAGAGAACCGGTCTCATGGGTTGTCACATCGTATGAGATTATTGGAAAAGAAAACAAGTAAGTAGGTATAAATAAATAAAAATCTTTATTATATACATTAAATTATTGTTCGAAACAATTTTAATCGTAATAAAAACTTCGGTTATTGAAGCCCTCATAATTATTCACGTTTGGCCGTTACAGCACGACCAAACATAAAGTATCTAAAGGATAGATCAGACTTTACAATTTCAGATCTTGCTCTCAACGAGGCATATAGAAACGGATAGGAATGTACATCCGATATAAATGCTTTCAAGTCATATTATAATCATGACATGACCGGCAGTGTTTTAGTCGTGCATCCTGTTAAAAGTTAGAAAGCATGTCTTTTCAATACACAGTATAGGAATCAATAATGTTACTTAAACATAAAGTAACGAGAGAAAAATGGCATGTTGTTTTGTTTTCGACCAGGTGTTGGTAGTGTTTAATGGTCATCCATCTCCTGTTCGGCCTCCTCGTCGAATTCAGCGTCCTCGTCGGCGGTGGCCTCCTGGTATTGCTGGTATTCGGAGACCAAGTCGTTCATGTTGCTCTCGGCTTCAGTGAATTCCATCTCGTCCATACCCTCGCCCGTGTACCAATGCAAGAAAGCCTTGCGCCTGAACATAGCGGTGAACTGCTCAGAGATTCGCTTGAACAGCTCTTGGATGGCGGTCGAGTTACCAATGAAGGTGGCAGCCATCTTGAGACCACGTGGTGGGATGTCGCACACGGCTGTCTTTACGTTGTTGGGGATCCATTCGACGAAGTAGGATGAGTTCTTGTTCTGGATGTTGAGCATCTGCTCATCTACTTCCTTCATGGACATGCGACCACGGAAGATGGCGGCGACGGTGAGGTACCTGCCGTGACGTGGGTCGCAAGCGGCCATCATGTTTTTAGCGTCGAACATTTGTTGGGTGAGTTCAGGGACAGTGAGGGCACGGTACTGTCTGCTTCCACGGGAGGTAAGGGGAGCGAAACCAGGCATGAAGAAGTGAAGACGTGGGAAAGGAACCATGTTTACGGCTAATTTACGGAGGTCAGCGTTCAATTGACCAGGGAACCTTAGGCAGGTGGTGACACCAGACATTGTGAGGGATACTAAGTGGTTGAGATCACCGTAGGTGGGGGTGGATAGTTTGAGGGTGCGGAAGCAGATGTCATATAGCGCCTCGTTGTCGATGCAATAAGTTTCGTCTGTATTTTCTACGAGCTGGTGGACTGAGAGTGTTGCGTTGTAAGGTTCTACGACCGTGTCTGATACTTTGGGCGAGGGGACGACTGAGTAGGTGTTCATGATTCTGTCGGGGTATTCTTCACGGATCTTGGAGATGAGAAGGGTTCCCATACCGGAGCCAGTACCACCACCAAGGGAGTGTGTCAGCTGGAAGCCCTGCAGGCAATCGCAGGATTCTGATTCTTTGCGGACTACGTCAAGAACTGAGTCAACGAGTTCAGCTCCCTCGGTGTAGTGACCCTTGGCCCAGTTGTTTCCAGCTCCGGACTGTCCAAACACGAAGTTGTCAGGACGGAAGATCTGTCCGAAGGGACCAGAGCGGACGGAGTCCATGGTTCCAGGCTCGAGGTCGACAAGGATGGCACGGGGAACATATTTGCCTCCGGAAGCCTCGTTGTAGTAAACGTTGATACGCTCCAACTGCAAGTCGGAGTCGCCTTGGTAGGCGCCAGTGGGGTCGATGCCGTGCTCATCGGAGATGATCTCCCAGAACTGAAAAGAAAATACATTCATTACAAAACTGCAGTCAGACAACGCGCGGAAGTGGAATGCACTCTATTAAGATTCCAACACGAAAGCTCCGTACTCTCTACTTCCAATTGTAAGCGATCCCGGCGCTACTTTCGAACCGGTTTGCAACAGTCCTCATCTCAGGAAAGTACTGTAATTTCTATAATTTTCGAACTATTTCAATCGAGCTACTTCCTTTGTCAGATCTATTAGCTCAATAAACCTCGTGATTGTCGGAGTGTACAGGATGCACAATAAAATTTAATGGCTACTATACTACAGCTTCGGAGGATTACGCAAGACAATGGCATGAGTTATTACGAACGAGTACAATAAGTCGCCTTGGCGACGGGCGCCGCCCACGTCTTCGTTGATCTCGCCTTATATGTAGAGAATGTCTCGAGTCGCTCATTCATTAGCATTCGATTTTTCGATGCTCCTTGAAATCCGTGGCCTGGTTTCGTCTACCATATGGTCAGCGATGCAAATATGGACGTCTCAATACAATGAATCTTTCAGTGAGTGCTTACGCAATTAGCGAATTGGTGGAAACCTTGCAAATAGCAAAATGCTGCAGCTCAGCAACTGACGTGATTGTTTGAAGAGCATTAATATTCTTACGTGGGTTCGAAATAAGTATATGGTAACTATGATGTCATTCTACAGCTGTAGGTGTGTTTGTGTAGGTAAGGAACCGTGCTTCGCTTGACACAGACGTTTATGGTAAAATGACTAATACCCTATTTCGTATAAGCGTATAAGGCCATCGATTCGTCCACCTACAAGCCAATTTTTCATTTAAAGATTCATTTATTTGCTATGAGACTCAAACATAACGAACTGTGTTTTTCATCATCAATATCTGACGGATCTAGAGAGTCAAAATCAGAATGTACTTTCAATCATAACAAAATAATGATTTTTAATAACAACAAAAAGTGAAAGGTGATCGGGTTGTATGTACGAGACTTTCTGTTCGCAACTAGATAGCAGGTAGACAAAATGAAAGTGGCGTGCGAAAGGCGTATGTACTACTTGCTAGGGAAACCCTCCACAATGGGTGTTTTGTGCGTGCTTCTACAATTTCGAAACACGCATTAAGCCGCTCCTTAACGGTTTCCGACGAAGATATTGCTGTTTTAAAGAGAGTGCAGTCCCAGTTATTTATAAACCGGCGGCCGACGACCGTAGGTTCAACGACCTCGCTAATCTTACGACCTTTAATATCTAGCCAAATGGAGTAACTTGATAAGATTGTGAATTGCTTGATTCTTTTATGGTCATGGGCTCGGGGAAACCTGATAGCCATAGCGGGAGAAAGGTAGCTAGGCAATTATAAACATTTTCCAATAGATTGCAGTACAACTGCACAAGTACTTAATGGATAGCAAACGCATTGAGCTCAATTCAAGACACCTACGTGCATAAACATATTTATTAAAGATTATTCCAAGCATGTACACTTGCTAGTAAAATGAACAGTCTGCATTTTAATGGAAAATTGCAGTTTAACAACAATTACTCATACCTTTGGATTTATGCTTAGAAAGAATTATACCCTAGACAGACGGCAGTCAGTATCTAGGCATATATACCTAACTAGTTTTCGACGGTCATAATGAACTTGAAAGAAAATATGAGGGTGTAGAAGTTTTACATACTGATGGGCAAATATTATAAGAAACACTATATTATCTTTCAAGTTCATATTTTGTCTATATAGAAATAGTTATATGCGTAGATATATGCAATTTCTTTAAAATTACAAAGTTTTGCCGATATCTGACTATTTTATTTATTGTTTTTTTTTTTGTTATAGGACGGCAAACGAGCAAGCGGGTCACCTGATGGTAAGTGATCACCGCTGCCCATGGACAATTGCAACACCAGGGGTGTAACAAGAGCGTTACCGGCCTTTTAGGGGGAGGGGGGGAGACGGGGCTCCAGCTCTCTCACTCACTGAACGAAGCATAGTAGCGGTGAAGCTACTACTCAGACGTCGATTTTCTGTGAGAGTGTGACATGTCGTTTCAAAATAAAAGTCTGGGAAGATTCTGTCTAGGGTAAGGGGACTGTTAAGTTATTTATAAGTATTGACTAAGGCACAATACGTGTTTGTATGGCAATAATGTTTAAGTAAAGAAGGATAAAAAATAATTCAATACAAAAGTAGGTACTCAATGATTAAAAGCTACATTGTTTACACAGGCTTTGAATGATATCATTTTTACACACAACTAAGTGCTTGTGAATAATAAAATTACAATTTTTTTTTTCCTTAACAAACAAAAACATGAATTTAACAAACACAAATCTGCATAACGAAGGTTGAAGTCATCACATTTAGACTCACGTGAAATTGACCATGACGATATACGGAGCCAAAATTACTGACTGAAAACGGCCTAAAATTGCTGCTATAGTCAGTCAGTCATAGCAGCGAACATTTTCTGCTTCAGATGATAGGGAAGTATCATTATTATTATAATTTCTCGAGATAAAAAATACCCGAAATTGATATTACAGTGGAAATACTTAAAGATTTCTGATTTCTGACCTTGTTTGTAAAATTGTGATTCCACGGAAGACCAGTGTTGCGGTCTGCTTAATTTTAGTTAACTTTAGGTTTTTTTACAATGTTAAATTTATCAATTAATTAAAAAAAATTTATTCTATTCTATTTTATTCTATCATATTAATTCAAATAATTTTAAATAAAAAATAATAATAATAATACAATTAAAAAATACAATCTGCACTATATTTCTAACCCGCCCCTTGACATTTCTGCTGCAAAGGTGCCCAATATACTAGCTGCGTTACCGCGCTGAATGGCAATGGCCAACCTTTGCATCAGAAATGAGCAAAATTTCTATCATTATATTATATAACTTTTACAATAAAATCGTCTGTCTACTTTATTCTTCCTCTAGAAGTTATAAAGATCAAAGTATAGAAAAAAAAAAACAATAAGGACTGCCCCATTGTCCTGGGTACCTAGTTATTTGTATTTATCATAAAATATATCTGTATCGTTGAGTTAGTATCCCTTAAAACAAGTAAAAAAAAGTTACTTTGGGCTTAGTTTAATGTGTGTGATTTATTTCCTATATATTTATTTATTTATTGCTACTAAGATTCACATCACAACAGTACCTACTCCATTTTATTATTGCCAACTCCTTTGGTATAAATGCTGTCATAATTAATTCTAAAGTCATTAAAGAAAAGGAGGTCGATTATCAATCAACAGTATAATTTGAACAAAAATCATTATATCGTCACTACGATCTACTATTATCATAATCATAAAGTACACTACTTACGAGTATGGCTACTACTTGTCATGTCTTGTCCAATTTTCATAAAAAAGAACGAGTATTTACTCTCTTTGAATTTTATAAGCTGAAGAATTTGTTTGTTCAGCTTGTAAACGTGTCATCCTAAGAAAATGCTCGTGATTCATGTTTCTGACTAATATACGAGTACTGAAATACAGTATAACTATTGGATTAACAACATCTGTAGTCATTTCCATAATAATAACAACTGGTAATGAAAACAGTGTTTTATTTTATGAATGTCATCCATTTCATTTTATACATATTAAAATTTTAACTACAACATATACGATACCTTTAATAGAGCATATTTAGGTATATTATTATTGTATTTAACTGTAATAAAAAAAATTCATTAAATAAACATTTAGGCTCATGTGAATATACAAATTTCGAAATATAAAATTAAAAGCAAAGGTTAACGTCGATGTAGTAATGCGATCACATAATGTGATAAAGTGAATGAACAAAAAGCGGCCAAGTGCGAGTCGGACTCGCCCATGAAGGGTACTATAGCAACAAGTAACATTTTACGATTTATGACGTATTAAAAAACAACTACTTACTAGATCTGGTTCAAACCAAAAATGTACATCATATATATTTTTTAGTTTTATCATTCTCTTATTTTAGAAGTTACAGAGGTGGGGGGGACCAACATTTTACCACCTTGGAAGTGTCTCTCGCGCAAACTATTCAGTTTAGAAAAAAAATATATTAGGAACCTCAATATCATTTTTGAACACCTATCCATAGATATCCCATACGTATGGGATTGATAAAAAAAAAATTTTGAGTTTCAGTTCTAAGTATGGGCACAGGTATGGGGAACCCCCAAAATTTACTGTTTTTTATTTTATTTTTGTGTGAAAATCCTAATGCGGTTCACAGAATACATCTACTTACCAAGTTTCAACAGTATATTTCTTATAGTTTCGGAAAAAAATGGTTGTGACATACGGACGGACAGACAGACAGACATGACGAATCCATAAGTTCCGTTTTTTGCCATTTGGCTACGGAACCCTAACTAGCTATTTGCACACGTCCCTCTAATTTAACTAAACAAAAAGATAAGTGAAAGTCGAGCAACATAAGTGAAGTATAAAATTTATAGGCGATAGAAAAGTCGGTAGAAATTGCAGGACGTTTCACCGCAGCTTTGTTATGAAAGTTAATTATACGCCATTTACATGACAATCGGTTCTTCTAATCGTTGATTGGGAACAGTTACCCGGTCGTAGCCAACTGGATTAATATATGGATCATACAACGAAGAATATTTAATATTATTATATACAACGAGTAAATGAAATAACGCAAAACCTTTTAGGTTGTAACTCAGTCCATGAAACTGAACAACTTTTGTTCTATAATTCCCAAAATTCCTAAAATAAAATTCGGATTTTCATACAAAATGACTCGATCAGTTTGTATGAAAATTAATTTTTTTTTTGGGTTTCGTGAAAGTTGTAGAACAAGAGTTGTTCTGTTTCATGGGCTGAGGTACCATCTGAGAGGATTTTCTTCTTTAATTTAAGAGCTTGCTCTTGTCCTTGGAGTTAAGTGGAGATGCCTCCATTCCTCTCTTCTCTCTGCCATCTTTTTAATGTCTTGGTAGGACCTTACTTCTAACCCTTCCTTGATTTGTTGGAAAAATTGAGAGGATTTATATGACTCAATATACAAGGTGCTTTTTAATTTAGTACAAATATTTTAAAGTGTAATGCAGTACATCATTTTAAACAACTATTACAATAGGTATTATAACAAAGTATTTGACCAAAAGTTTTCTTAACTGTAAAGGCAAAATCTCTAAGAAACGTAATATATTAGAATATTTTCTAGGAAATTCAGGAATTATAAATTCATTGATATATCATGAATTTTACTTCTTATATATATATTTATTTATTAAATTATTTTCTTCTTTGCTGGTCTGGGAGAAAAGAAAAAACATAGAATGTACCAGCTGCTTCTCTTCCCGTGCAGATCGTAAAAGCCGATCGAGGGAATGGGCGAGAATCTGAATCATATGAATAGGCGATGCGGTTAGCAACCCATCACTATTATGATTTCCCTTTTCCACCTTCATGCCCACCATTACGCTAAAAGTGGCCTGGGCTTTACCGCCCTTGGCTCTGTCTACCCCGTTAGGGATAAAGACGTGATAGTGTATATGTATCTGTATTTATTAAAACTTTATTATTCCACAATAACAATTGTTAACAATTGGCGGACTTAACACGTACAGCTTTACCTATAACTTATCATATCATATATATATATGTACATATATAATAAAAAATATCCATTTGTATTCAACAAAAGTAGAAAAAACTAGTTATCGGTTTATACATACCCACCAGTAAGTAGGTACAAACGTGTAGTAACACGTTATACATATTTATTAGTGAGAATGATTTTTATTTTTTCTTTAACTTAACATATATGTAAGTAGTAGATACCAACAAAACTTAGCTAGTAAATCACAAATTGATTTTGAATTCAACCAAAATGATCAAGTTATAATGTTAATTAAGTTATATTGTAAAAAGTACCTGAATAAGAAACAGTATTTTTACATAATAGCTTGTAAATAACAGTAACTCTATTTAGGTACCTATATGTCATGTATATCTTGTATTGCCTTGGAAACAGCTAATATATATATATATATATATATATATATATATATAACTGCTATTCAATTGGGTACATTTTATCAATAGAGTCACTGACTCACTTGATGAAAAACACCTTGTACTCGTCCCAAGGAGATCAGCATTTAATGTTATTTCTTTATAAGGTCAATTGTGATCTCGTAAAATGACATCATACCGTTTATTGATTGATTAGGTAATCAATTCGTAAAAAGTACCTATAAGAAAACCAATATTTTAGTTATACATTTTCGTTTATTATTATTATTGTAGTAATTAATCATAGATGAATGAATGTTTCCTAATAAAAATCTTAGTTAATGATGCGTGTAAAAGTAATATAAAAATTGATATATTATAATGTTAAAGTAATAATTTATACAAAAAAAATGTAAACAAACATGGGTATTATAAGGCATGTGACAGCCCTGCACGAAACTGACAGCGCGGCGAACCGTGAAAATTCAAATTCGGAATTCCATTTTTAAATAAGAATGGAACTATGCAACACAACACAACACGTCC
Source organism: Acrobasis repandana (assembly GCA_963576875.1). Classification (NCBI taxonomy): domain Eukaryota; kingdom Metazoa; phylum Arthropoda; class Insecta; order Lepidoptera; family Pyralidae; genus Acrobasis; species Acrobasis repandana. The sequence goes on from OY756238.1 coordinate 12,988,212, forward strand.
CATCATTGTCTAGCTAGCATAGAGGATGGAGCATAGACGACCTCCTTTCGCTATTACCATAGACAAATTACAAAGGAGACCCACAGAAACAGCCAGTCAAAAGAAAGTAGAGCTGCCTGCGAGTAATAAAATAGTACGAAACATTTAAATTATCATTGAATTCCATGGCTAGCTAACTCGGACCGTTACCGACCGTTACTCAGTACATAGGTACGCGGCGTTCCACAAATTCTTAAGTTTTTTGAACAGTTAATATTTACCTTAGCTCCGATCTGGTTTCCGCACTGGCCGGCTTGAATGTGCACGATTTCCCTCATTTTTGTTTATTGAATTTGAATAAATTACTTAACACTATACGCGTCTCTCGCGCCACACAACTCGCAGATTTGATCGGCGTTCGCTGTCGGTGGGGATTTTTGAGGCAAGCATCGCCTCCGCGCCATTTGCCGACCGCGAACGCTGATTGGTCCTAAAACTCCTACATCTTCACTCGCAGCATACTTCAAATCTATTGAACATCACTTTATGCTTAGTTTACACGATCATTTTCAACTTGTAACTGTCCATTGCTTGTTACGAACCAGCAAACATTTGTATATCGCATTACAAAGCGCAATGGATATGATATTAGGAATTTTTATCTATGATATTGTAGACAGAGTATTAAGTACTGAAATGGAGATATTCTACTACAGAAACATGGATATCTGTGATTGTTTTGCATATTATTTTTATTCAGGCTATTTTAGTTTGTGGGCTAACTGCACTGAGTCAGTAGATATGCACGCACAGCTACATTATGTTCAATGAGATAAATCAGAATATGAATAGAGCTGGATTAACTGCAACTTTGCAACTAATGGATGCAGTTATGATAATTTATTGTTTATAGAGTTGAATCAGCAAACTAAGGCGCTTAGTTTATACGCTTTATAAGTTCCTGGTTTAATCATTCTAAGTAAAAAAATGTTACATATACAGGTCTCACAAAATATACTGAAACTATTCTAAGGGTGTATTCAATCCATAATACTGAACAACTTTCGCCACGGAACATATATCGAAATATGAAAAATAGTTTTTGAACTCCCATACAAATTGATCGATTAGCTGATCCGAGTTTCTATGGAAAGCAAAAATTTTTTTTATATATTTTGATATACGATCCTTGGGGAAAGTTGTTCAGCATCATGGACTGAATCTACCCTTGAAATAGTTTCAGTATATGTATTTTGTTAGACGTCAACATGCTTCGTCAATGGGTCACAGAAAATAATCTACAACATGCTTCGTCAAACGTTATATAAAACATTCTTGACATGAAATTTTACTTCCTTAATAAGTCACAAAGTAGGTACCAAAATTAAATAAACATATGAGTATGTAGTATTGAGTGACTTGACAGAAATCTTCAACAATATTATATATACATACATACATATAATAGTAAAGTAGGTACCTATATATAATGTTAATGTCTAACAAAATAAGTATACTGAAATTATTTTAAGGGTGAATTCAGTCCTGATACTGAACAATACTGACTTACAATTAATAAATAAATACGGCCAAATCACACTGATTAGGCTAGCCCCAAAGTAAGAAGGAAAGTAAGGAAGTAAAAGGCGCCACTCACAAGAACTTTGAAAACGCTGAACGAGGTCGCCAATAAGATCGATATGAACTGTTGCTCCTTGACTGAGCTCACAAGGGCCACACTATATGTGTTATGTTATAAATAATTAAATAGATGTAGCTAAATGATGTAAATATAAACTGTACGCTATTGCATTAGGATAATCCTGTAATAATAGTGTATACACATGTATTGAAAATAAACAAAAATAAACAAAAAAGATTTTTTAAACTTGTGGTATGGGATACTAACTCAACAATACCTTTTTTGTATGATAAATACATATACTTATAGATAAACACCCAATTACGAACTAAGAAATGTTCCTTGGGGAAAGCCCATATCGAAGTAAGAAATATATTTTTCTGCTTTCCATACTAACTCGGATCAGCTGATCAGATCATCAAACAACTTGTATGGGAGGCCATAAACAAGATATTTTTCATATTTTTATACTTATAGCGTCTAACAAAATAAACTGAAACTATTTTAAGGGTTAATTACAGTCCATGATACTAAACAACTTTCACCAAGGAACTCGAAATATTAAAAATATTTTTTTGCCCCCCATACAAACTTGGATCAGCTGATCGTTCAATTTGTATGAAAGGCCAAAAATTAATTTTCATAAGTATTTCATATGTTCTTGGGGAAAGTTGTTCAGTATCATGGACCAAATTCACTGTATATTTTTTTAGACTGTGTTTTTTTGTAGATAAGCACCTAATTACTTAATATACAACTTAATAAAAATTGGTTGCCTGTAAAGTCGGTATACGGGCGAAAGTTTTACGTGACAAGTCTTTTTATGTCTGTCTCTCTCGCTCTTAGGCGGGCTAACCATGCCCGAGTGGAAGGGACGCGTGCCTCTCACTCGCTCTCATTGTGAGCGCATAACGTGAGCGGAGCGTAACGCAGTTTCTTGAAGTGTCACCCGGCTAACCAATTTATAAGACGTTGTCACGTCAATAATTATAACGTAACGTATAAGTATGAATAAGAACTCATCTAGGGTCTCAGTAACAGCGCAGTCTCAGTAACAGGGTCACGTTGGCACCCTTTGGGCACGGAACCCTAAAAAATAATAAAAGAACCACTAAGGGGAGCTTTCACCCAAATCCTGCTCATTTTGTATTAACGTCTTTTGAAGTTTTTTATAGCAACCTTTTTAATTTGGTTCCCTTCTGCATGTCTGTCTGAGTATTTCTGAATGCGATCATGCGTGTATTTTTAGACGGATAGTGGGACTAACAGCAATTCATTTTACAAAGTGTTGACACACCCTGTACAGAGGCTCAGTGGCACCCCTTTTAATATATTTGGTTACTAACATAAAAACTTCTTTTACGTGTCATGAAAACACTGGCCGCTCATAAAAATACGTTATGTTACGGCCTTTTTGCACGATAGCCTTTTGTTTTGTTATTTGAAAAATTAAATATTCTATCTATATGGGTTATTGTTCTTTGGTTTCTATCTTCTCCAAAATATCTTCTGTCATTTGGCTTCACATTTTCGAATTTTAAAAAAGAGAAGGTTATCTAAGTTTTTTATTTTATTTCATTTATTGCATCTATGTTACGCGATGTCTTCGCCGAATTTGACGATTCTTTTTTTTTGTTTGAAAGCCTTTCTATCAAGTTGATCTCTTATTAATTTGGTGAAGACATGATGAGGAACTTTAGAGATATGGAAGAAACTTCTTAAAGAAAGTAAAGTCGTTTGTTTTTTTTAAATTATTCACAACCATGTTCATCATTTATAATCATCTAATCATTTATGACAATACTTAAAATAAGCTTGGCCAAAGTTTTTTTACTTCGTTACTCTAAAGATATACATTTTGTCTTATGTTTTGTAAAATCTCATAATAATTATATTTATTTTTTATAACATTTTCATTCATCTTTGGTAAAAGGAGATCGAATGACGCCGAAGTTTCGACTAAAAATACACAAGGCCAATTTTGTCGCCCTTTTTTGGCAATTCTAATATTTATGTGTTCCGCTAGCCCATTATTTTTCACCAATTTTGTAAGGCCATTGACCGGTTTAATGAAAAATATCGAACCAGCTTAGAATCTTTATTAAATACTTACATTATTTATTTGCATTTAGTCTTACATGGTATGGTATGGTTCTTTGGTCCAATTAGTCAATGTTTGACGTGCAATAATTATAAGTAGTTTCTGATGCAAAGGTTGGCCATTGCCATTCAGCGCGGTAACGCAGCTAGTATATTGGGCACCTTTGCAGCAGAAAAGTCAAGGGGCGGGTTAGAAATATAGTGCAGATTGTATTTTTTAATTGTATTATTATTATTTTTTTTTTTTATTTGACTGTAATTATAAATATAAGACCTCTTGTAAAACTCTTATTAGCAAATAAAGATTTTAATTTTTAAAAGTGGAAACTGAAAAATACATACATTTGTTTACATGATTATCTGTCGTCATGAGCACAGAGCAATATGGCGTCCACAGCTGCGTTTTCGCCAATTACGTCTGAGGTGCGGAATTTGAAAATGTAAAATTTAAATGTAATTTTATGGCACTTGTCGATTGAATAAAGAAAATATTTTTCAAGTAGTTTATCAGCACAAGGGAATCTAATTGAAAAAATGGGTTTAATACTAGGGTATTAAACACATAGGGTAGGGTCAACGAGATCTATGTACTTATAGGTAGGGTACTACACAGATTATTAAATAACATAATAATGTCCTTATGTTGCTTCAGCTGTGCTATTTCAGAAACCGGGGTCTACCTTCCTGATTTTTCTTCTCCACTTTCTTATGTTCTGCAGTTCCTTAGGTGATTTGTCCGTATATTTATTTATTTTATTAGGTAGGTATTAAAATAAATAATAAATAAGTATTAAAATTTATTTTTAATTATCAGAGCGATAGTTTATTATTACTACATGTCCAGTTTATGTAATAAATGTGCTACACCCACTCACAATAAGTTACAACGGTAGTTTATGTATGACGGTCATTTTATTGGTAATCAAATAAAACATAATGAACGCAAGCAAGTAATAATGTAATAATGGCCTCAATAAAGCTGAAATTTAAAATTAATATAAGTTGGCACTTATATCTAAGTCTTTATACCAGTCGAAATATATTAACAAAGTTCTTATCAGAAAAACAAAAAGGAATTTGTGGTGATGTGCTGCGTGTGCATCAAATATTGTTAAAATAATTACACATCTCTTTAACGTCCCGCTTTATTTTTAATTTGTCATAGCAATAATAAATAGTTTGGAAAATCCAAAAGTGCACGCCTCATAATCTCATTTTTCACAAATAAATTGATTTTGATTGTTTTATTGCTAACTTAAAACGAATAAAAGTATGTGTCGGCTTTAACGCACGACTGGAGATTATTTTTAACTTGCCGCTGAGAAAATTGAAAATTTTCAAAATTCGGGACGTTATTAGTTTCACCCCGTTTTTGAAAAGTCGAGTTTTTATCAGATCTCGACGTTTAAAGGTCTCGGGAATCTTCCCTGACGACTCACAAGCAAGTGTCATGCACCCTATCCGTATGTGTGTGTGTATGTGACCCGCTTATAACTCTTGAACAACTAAACCGAGCGTAACCAAACAAGTAGCTTTCCAAATAGTTCTATACAACTCAGATTTCCTGTGAATTTAAACCGATTCGGACTGGTATATTTTGAGAAATCTCAAAAAATCTAAGCAAAAACAAGAAAAAGACACAAGACTACGTCACGAATGTCAAGAAAAGTGTTACCACTGATTGTTCTTTTCATTCTCAATTAGTTAATGCAAATTAAATAAAATATTAACTAACTTATCGCTTCTTTTACATTTATTCGTCTTTCATATTTAATAAAACAAACAAAATCACAACATTCTTTATTCAAATTTCTTTTTACTTCTTTTCTTACTTGCCAGTTACACATTCGTACTCATCATACATAGGTATTAACTATTTCAACAAACCTCACATCCAATATACCTGTATTTTTATAATAATAATTACGATTAAACTACATTGAATTAGACCGTGATCTTCAAAAGGACTTAGTTTTGGATAATACTGAAGCGTATAAAAAAAAATGGACTTGATCAGATAAGTTTTTCGGGAGTTATCGTGACCACGCCAGTTTCCATACATACAGACACACGGACGTCCACAATATGATTTTATTAAACATTGTTTTTATTTAAAGGCAAAATGTCTTTTAAAAATGTCATAAGTGTTGAAACTAGTGTTTTTCCTTGACATTTATGTGTAAATATTATTGTACAAGTGCGATAGAAAATAAATAGAGACACATTTAATTTAAAAAAATCACTTGATTTTTGTAAGGCGAGAGTAGAGCACTACCTCATGCGCTTCGCTTATGAGGCGTGCAATTAGCAACAAAGTTTGTTGCCCCATTGCCTCAAATCTTATGTAGTGTCAGCCCTAACCCCTAACCCTAATTAAGCACAAGCGCGCCTTTATTTTGAAGCGGCAGAAAGCAGAACTACAACTTAAAAATGTCAAGAGTCACTTACATAGAGAATTTTGTTATAGTCGACTTTCTTTACAAAAGCACTAGTCAAAGGTAGTATTATTTTTTACCAAGATAAATAGGTACCTATGCAATTTATTACAAAGTCAGTTCTAGATACTGTCAAAGATAATTATAATTAGGTACTAATACTGTTTATATTTCAGAAGATAACCATAAAAATAGTATTATTAACTGATCGTGCGTTTGTGGAAAAATGGAACCTTCGTACTTACGTATTTGGTTTGGTAGGTAGGTACTTACCTAACTATTTTATTGCATATATGGACAACTCAGACGAATGACTCTTTTGCGGTTTCGATTCTGAGAAATTTATGCTGTTGTCTTCTCTGACATACAGGGTGACTTTTTATTAACTGGCAAAATTTTTGGAGCAAGTTCAGTCCATAATACTGAACTACTTTCTATAAAAAAAGTTATTAAAAATCGATATAAAATTTTCGTCCTTCCATACAAAATCCGTTTGGCTTTTTTTCAATTCAATTCAATTCAAAATATCTTTATTATCATATGATATTTATAATATCTCTTAATAATAGTCACTTTGTTTTGTTTTGCACAAATGTTGACGTCAAATCGTTACTTACAGCTAAGTTTACGCCGCTTCCTAGGCGCAAGTGCAGAAGAAGCGGCAACAAACTGCACTGCACGTTTTCTCCAAAGACGTCGACTAACAAACTAAAAACTTAAAATTAGTTATATGGATGGACTGAGATTACATTGTTTGTTATGTCATAATTAAATTGAATTATAAGAATTACGAAATTTAACATAATGTCAACTTGTAAATTTAGTATGTACCAATGTACCTAAATTATGACATGTCTAAGTATACAAACCTTTAAGAGGGACCTGCGCCAAGCTCAAGCCAGACCTTTTTGTCTTTAAGATAGTCATCGGTCCTATAATAAGCCTTCTCACAAAGTACTTTCCTTACATAAGCTTTGAATTTTCTGTCTGGCATATCAAGGACCGATTCTGGCAATTTATTATAAAAAAGTATACACTTCCTCATAAAAGACTTACTGACTGTATTCAGCCTGTAATACGGGCTAACTAAGTCATTCTTATTACGTAAATTTCTATCTGTAAAATCACTTACTTTATTGAACATGGAAATATTTTTCCTTACATACATTTATTTTCAAATATGAATTGTGATGCAAAAGTAAGTATACCTATTTCCTTGAATAATTCTCTCAGTGAGTGTCTCGATCCTAAACCGTAAATGGCACGAATTGCTCTTTTTTGTAATAGAAAAATAGTCTGAATGTCGGCTGCACTCCCCCATAGAAGTATCCCGTAAGACATTAGACTGTGAAAGTAACTAAAGTACACTTGTCTAGCAGTTGAGCGCAGGCTGAGCGCTGATTTGTATGGGAGAACGAAAAACTCAAAAAATGTTTAATAACTTTTTTACAGAAAGTAGTATCATAGACTGAACTTGCTCCAGAAATTTGGCTTGTATTTAAAAAGTCACCTGTATAGGGAAAATATTCCTTCGTGTCCCTATAATGTTGTATATGTGCTTGTATAGATAGATAGTGGTGCCTCCGCAACTTCGTGCGCGTTTAACTTATATGTATAGAAGTAAAATTAAAAATTTAACTGTACGAGTAGATGACTCTGACTATATACGAAATAGTACATTAAGATATATTTTACAAATATATCTATAAATATTCACATCACATCATTACAAACTTATATATTCATTTTTCACGGGTTTTCCCAATTGTTTATATGCCATTGGCTACAGTAATACAACAGCTGAAGAACAGAAGAGAAACACTCAAGAGTCCAAGCTTTTACATAAATATTCACTTTTTTTTCTTTACAGTAGTAGCCTAGCGCCACAAGCAACAAGACTTAGGCGAGGGTTTTTAACCTTCGACGAAAAAGAGGGGTGTTAAGTTGACGTCTGTGTGTCTGTCTGTGTCATCGTAGCTCATAAACGAATAGACCGGATTCTTTTTTAATTGAAAGCCTTTTCTGTCGAGATGGTTCTTAGCTAAGTTTGATGAAAATCGGTTCACCCGTTTATTGTGTTTATTAAGTTATGGGGGGTTAACGCTTGGAAGTCAGGGCTTTTTCTAGCAAATAATAGATGGCGCTACGGATATCAAGTCGTATTGGTAGTGCCGCTACTCACCACTAGATGGTGTTCTTGACAGTCAGGGGTTTTTTAATTTGCCTAGCAAATAAACTTGTTCCATTTTTATTTAACTTAAAAGAAATTATAATACAATCTAGAATAACTACGAGTAATAATCTCAAGAAAACAACATTGTAAACTAAACTTAATTCCACGCACATAGTATATTTAAATACCTAACGTTCCCAATAAATGTAACTAAAGTTATCGGCGCCCTTTTTCAGCAAACTGCCAGTGCAATAAAGTAGAAAGGGAGACCTATAACTTTAGGTATCTATTTTGGGAACGGCTTTGCCACTTCGTGAGTATTCTAGATTGTATACAATTTCTTTGATTTAACCAGTCTTTCGCAGGTGTGCTAGTAATTTGAGTGCTGCTGCTTCCATCTCTGTGAGCAGCTGGTGCTAATAATTTGTTACCAAGTTACTGCTATTTACGTGTCCTCAGAAGGTTTGTTGTTGGCATGTTGGCACTTGACCCCGACAACCTCTGTATAGTATTTCATCTATGTCTGGAGGCTGAAGACAAGCAAAAAACTTTATGACATAAGTGTCTCCTACAAGTACATGACTCATACACTATAGGTAGGAAGCATAGCCTCGGTATAGTATTGAAAGTGTTCTCATTTATTGTCTCAATATTGACAGCTGTTGTGTCATTCATTTGCATTTTAAAATAAGTTTTTATGTACTTTGTAGCTTCCTTCGATTGTTGTGTAAGTACATGTAGTCTATGAAATAAACATTTTTTTTCTATTCAAAATTTTTTTTGTTCAAGCCATTGACGCGGACAGCCTCCGCCTCAAGAGAATTTGAGAAACGCTTCCATCTAGCTCTTTAGCACATGCTTTTATTGTGTAGGTAGGTACCTTCCGGTTTATCATCAGACCAGCGCTGTAACAACATATAATGTAGTATGGTGCTTAAATTAAGTGAGTACAAAATATTTTAAATGTGAAGATTTATTATATACAAGTAATGCTGTAAATCTTCCAAAGAAAAATAAAAATAAAAAAAACGACGGGTTGCACTCCGGGAGTGCCGGCAGCAGTGTAAAGTTAAATATTAACGTTGTGCATTTTTGATATTTTGGAATGGTTAGGGAATAATTTTGCACGAATTGCTTTAATTATCAGTATAAAAGTACTATCATTTATGTGGTAGAATACAATATTTATTTATTGCGCTATCGTACACAAACATGACAATTTATATTACATTAAAAAGTTTATCTCTCAGCTAAACGAAACAGCAGGCGCAAGCACACATTTTCGCCGCGCCGTAGAAAAAGAGGGGGATACTTCTCCATCCATCTTACGAATTTTCGATCAGGGCACGTGTCCTGACGCGAGTTTAACATTTTTTACCCATTACAAAAAAAGTGCACAACGCCGCTAAAGAAGTTTTCACTTCAAAAATTATATTAAATTAAATAAATAAATAAATTTTTAGGGGTAATAATATACACAATCAATTATCACATCTTTATCCCTAATGGGCCAGAAAGAGCACTTTGGGTCTTCTGCGTCGCCTAATAACAATAATTCGCATTTTCGTCCATTCCCTCGATCGGCTTTTACGATCTGCGTGGGAAGAGAAGCTGCGGACACTTCAATCAAAGTAAAAAATAAAAATTGGGTTCTCATACAAATCGAAGTAGCCACTTTACCAAGTTACTATAGGAAATGCAAAAACTTTTTTCGTGTTTCGATATACCTATATTTGTTGGGAAAAGTTGTTCAAAATGATGGACCGAAACACCCCTTAAAATATATGCACCATGGATAATGCTTACGTAAGAGCAAGAGTAATACCACTTTCAGCGTAATGGTGTCTTTGTTATATTGTTACTGCTTAGCCACATCGCCCTTTTCCATGATCCCTGGAGATTTTTGCCTATTCTCTCCCTATCGGTTTTTATTAGCGCGGGCATACAAGCAACTGTTAAGATCCTTCTCTGTAAATAAACTTGGCAACTAAGTATAAAAAAACAGATATATGACATGTTTTCCTCAACGATTTGCATATTAATTCGGCTGTATATGCCGTGTGCCCAATCCTTGGCAGATTTCTCATCCCCATATGGCTACTTGTCTTTGCCTCAGCCGATACAACCATCTCGCAATAAATATTGTAGAAAACAACTTACAGAATGTTTAACCAATTCGCAAAACAGTTATTGTGACAGGGTTGCGCGTGCAACTTTTTATTACACCCGAATTTGGGATTGGCAATCTCCTTTGTTGCTTTTATTTTAAAATATGTTGTTTTTTTTCTTATAATAATATGAGGCGATTTGCCAATGTCTACTTTATTTAATTTATTTTACGTCTTTCCGGTTTTTTTATTTTAATTTAACCCCCGATAAAAAGAGGGGTGTTATAAGTTTGACGCTATTGTCTGTCTGTCTGTCTGTGGCATCGTAGCACTCAAACGGATGGATCGATTTCGGTGCGGTTAATTTACGAGAAAGCAAGTTCCTTGCGGTGGTTCTTAGCTATGTTTGATGAAAATCGATTCAAAATTAATTGAGGGTTAACGCTTGAAAGTCAGGGCTTTCTCTAGCAAATAATAGATGGCGCTACGGATATCAAGTCTTATCGGTAGTTCCGCTAGTCATCACTAGATGGCGTTCTTGACACGTCGGGTTATTTTTTAATTTGCCTAGCAAATAAACTTGTTTATTTAATGTTGCGCTTCTTTGCTTGACGGCTTTATTTTCCCCACAGATAAATGCATATCAACGATCTCTCAAGGATCCAAAGACCTTCATCATCCAAGCGTATATTCCTGGTAGCATCGTCAGTGGTTACGCTTCAGAGCCCGCGGGGTCCGATATATTCCGATTTGACAAGGTTACTGGTTTTTACACCGAGCAACTGCCGTCTGACCTCCGCAACCCAAAAGGGTAGACCAGAACCTATCCTAGGGATAGGTAAAAACGCTAGATGGCGTTCGAGACCAACAGCTGCCCTTCCGACGCCGCCGCACGGAATGATCTTTCTTTTCAGATAATCAGGTGATTCAAGCCTGCAATATCCTAACCAGACTGGAAACAACTTTTCACAAAGTAGGTATGCTTGCCAGTGGGATTGGAACCCACAACCTCCGCAAGGAAAACGCCTTGACCACTGAACCACGGAGACAGTCATGGATCCAAAGACCTTATGGAGAAGAAAAGGATGTAACGAAACATTATACGTCGTACATATGTATACTATTAATTTTTTTATTTATTTAATTTATTGCACTATAAAATTAATGTACAATAGGTATAATCTTAAGGCCCTAAATTTTCCGGGGTCCAGTGCTACCCCCATTTAAAATAAATCATTTCAAAGAAAACGGAGATATTATTTAAAATTTTGCAACTTCCAAGTCCTAGATAACCCTTTAAAGTATTTTATGAACTACTGTTTACAGTTTATAATGAGAACGTTAAGCTTTACTCCGCACATTAGCCAAAAGTGGCCGTTTTTCGCAATTGTGCGTAGTAAAGCTTAACGTTCTCACTTTCATATGTTAAAAGGTATCGAAAATAAGTAAAAGTGGAGTGCTGCTGGTGCCTGTGCTAGGTTTCCGAAGAACCTGTATTACAGGTCACCAGGACTCGTCATTGGCAAATATAGTAAATGCAGACATTACATAAAGTGAAAAAAGGCAACTGTATGTATCTCACAAAACATATATATTATTTATAAGTTATATAATTTTATTTATTTTATTTAGATAGTTTGTCCATAGTTTAGTCACTTTACGCTTATTAATAAACTTTCTGTCTCATCATACGTCAGCTCTTTCAACCATGCATCAATACTTTTCTTGCATTTATATTTATTTAATGGATATATTAAAATTTTATGATTGATTTCCTTATAAAGGTACGGACCAAGAAAACAGAAAAATCTATTTATAAACTCTGTGTTAAAAGAGGGCAGAGAGAAGATTATTCTATTATTTCTATTTAGGAGTTGAGGAAGGTAAGAAAGTTGAGCATGCTGTTGCATCATTGTAGCAAGTATAAAAAGTTGGCGAACCGTTAGTACTTGACAATGTTTGTATAGATCTGTGGTAGGTAGTTGAGAACCTGTACGGCTTAAAGGTACATACTTTTAGGATGGCTCTTTGAGCTCTTTCTAGAACAATTAGATGAGATTTAGAAGCACCACCCCAGGACGTGATACAATATATAATAATAGATTGACATAGGGCTATGTATACCATGTGTAGGATATTAGCATCGGCTATGTAGCGTAATTTTTTGAAAATATAAAGCAATTTTCTTACTCGGGCAGAGAGTTGCGTGATATGTGCTGCAAAGTTAAGATTTGAATCTATTATGACACCTAGATATCTATTAAGACGTGTTATCTCTAGTGAAGTACAGTCACAAGATTCCTCAGCGCAACTAATTGAAGAATGGGTGTGTGCAAACAATTTGAAGTGATCAGGGCTAGGGCGATTGCCATTACGGATACTAAAAGCCATGTATTTTGTCTTGTTAACATTTAGTGTTAAATAATTTTCATTTAACCACCCTTTCACCCTGTCAAAACTTAATTGGGCTGACTTATAGGTTTCCGCCCAGTTTTTTCCTGTAAATATTAGTGCAGTATCATCCGCAAAGGACACTATTTTGCAATTTTTAAGGGGCAGGTTACATAAATCGTTTACATAGACCATAAACAGATTTGGTCCTAAAATACTTCCTTGGGGGACCCCAAATTCTAAATTTTGGTCCGTACTTTTGTAAGAACCAATCTTCACACGTTGTTTACGACCTGTTAGGTAATCCTTAAACAATTTTAACTGTGTCCCTCTTATACCAATTTTCTCTAACTTCGAGACAAGCAGGGAAATTGAGACTGTGTCAAAGGCTTTACTGAGGTCAAGATATATAACTAGGCACTTTGTGTTGGAGTCAAGAGCTATAGCTGCTTTTTCAACAAGTACATTGACCGCTTGAGCAGTAGATCTACCGGGACGGAAACCATATTGATTTTCGGAAAGCAGAGAATTATTCTCGAGGTATTTAATAAAGCTTTTGGAAATTATTCGTTCAAGAATTTTGGATAGTGCTGGTAGTATGGATATTGGACGGTAATTGTCAACATGATCGCTATCGCCAGCTTTATGTATTGGATGGACAACAGCAATTTTAAATAAGCACTCTTTTATTCCGTGACCAAGTGACCCACAATGTCCGCACGTGACGTCATTCGCTCTGCATGACTTAGCCGCATGTCCGTATTGCTGACACTTGTAACACCTAGTTACAAGTGTAAAATCTCTGACTGGGCATGACGTCCAGTTGATGAATACTCTGTCCTGCATTATTATGGCCTTGCGTATATTCGGCGTTATTTCAATGACGTAATTGCAGGTCTCGGAATCTTTTTTCCCCGATTTGTGGCTAAGCTTTGAAGAGGCCAAAAAAGTCTCAAATGACATGCCTTGCAGTTTGTCGGATAAATTCTGATTGTAAAGAAAATTCAGTACATCCATTTCCGGCATTGCGGAAGGCACTCCAATGATCACTATTCTGGGTCTACGTTTATGTGGTTCATCAATAGTGAAGGCCAAGGTCCTGAGTTGTTCCGATCGTTTTAGTTTCTCGATATCGGCCTTGGTATTCGTGCTGATGATGACTCCACCATTCTTAGTCTTTCGTAATCCTCTTACGTGTAATTTCAGCTCATCTGGCTTAATAATTTTTTGGACGAGTGTCGTAGTCTCCTCGCTTGTTCTTAATTTATCAGTGGGATAAATTGCTACAGCGCTCACATTGGCTGGAGTTATATAATTTTGCCCACTTTTTTTAACCATATCCGCGAAAGATACAGCCACAGGACCAGTGACAGGTTCAATGGACTCTTTGATGTTGCGTTTTAGGTCTTGGAATTGGTAAATTAAGTCCTCCTTTTCTTTTAGTTGGGAAGTACCGTGTCCGACTTTTCTGCATAAATTATTAATGCGGATTTTTTGATCGCTGTTAAGTTTTCCTTCTTGCGAGATCATGCAGAGCTCATTTAGGCACTGTTCAATGGAGGTTATCCATTTCTGGATCTCAGCTGTAGACACCGGCTTAGGGCACACGTCGTCCCCTTCATCTCTCCCGGACCCCTGGGGTTCCTGGGGTTGGCGGGGCGGTGGAGTGGGCGTTGGCGGAGGACTTCGGCGTGTTAACGCACTGCGGTAAAAGGGGCTCTCCATTATCCTTTTTTTTTTGTTAACGTTGATCACTCATAAATCATTATAGTTAAAAACCCAAACAGAATATGTGATACACTTAATACGAACAGATTGTCACAGATGCACATAATATAGAGTAGGTCACGCTTACACTAGCACAAGCAATTTTTAATTAGAATTATTTATTAAAATCGAACATGTTAGATCGCATCAGCGAGTAAATGACGAGCGATAAGCAGAGATGTGGTCATATTTGCGTAGACAGAAAATAAACCTTACACAATTATTAACAAGGCGATCTAATTTATTGAGATGGGCTTCAGTTACGTCCAGATAACACACATCAGCATAATCGATGATTGGAAGTATTAGAGATTGGTCCAGCATCAATTTGGTTTTAAAAGGAAGAACATTTTTGAGAAGATTTAAGTGATGCATTAAGGCAAACACTTTTCAACTAACCTCAGCAATATGTGTATCCCAATTTAGTTTGTTATCTATAAAGAGACCAAGATCTTTTACTGAATTAGAAAAGGGCACACATTCACCATTATATATTATTTACATCAGATTGTACGTAAAGCTGAAAGTCATCGGCATAAAAATGGTAGGAACAGTTAAGAAAATTGGAAAGAATATTAATAAATATTGAAAATAAAATAGGAGAAAGAATGCCGTAGTTAGCCGTATTTCTACGAAATTCTCGGAACCAGAGGCCTACATGGAAGCTAACCCTCGCCCTTCCATTCCATATCACGCAATGTTACACAACTACGCACTCTTTTATTGTCATTTCAGCATTCTGTGAAACATGACATGATGGTACAGTTTCCTACGGGTTTCGTTATACATACAGTACAGAAAAAGCTTTGTTATTTTGAATTTTAGTAGCGAATGTATCAATTTTCTTTTTTGGGGTTCCGTACAAAAATTTAAAAAAAACGGAACCCTTACAGGATCACTCGTGCGTCTGTCTGTCCGTCCGTCTGTCACAGCCAATTTGCTCCAAATCTACTGGACCGAATCAGGTGAAATTTGGTAGAATGTTAGGGTAAGATGTTGTAATCCTATTACCAAAACACACATGTGCAAAGTAAATAAATATTTTTTTTAAATAAGGGTCCTTTTCGGGGGATAAATTAGGAAATTGAGAAAAAAAGTTTTGCAAACCTTACTGTGTCATGTATCAAATGAAAGTGCTCGTTATGAGGATCTCAAATATATTTTTGTTATAATTATAAAATAAATAGTTTTGATTTTATTCATGAAAGAAGACCCCCCCCCCCCCCTGATCTCCGAAACTTCTGAGCCAAAAAATTTTGTAAAATTTACAAAATATAGTTCATTGCTTTTGATTACAGGAAAACCTATAAGAATTCAATCAATTGTACGGAACCCTCTCCACGCGAGTTTAACTCGCACTTGGCCGGTTTATTACTTACTGTCCTACTTACAAAGTAGGTCAAACTTAATAGCCCTAGAATTTAAATGAAACGTACTCAACCATTGATGCATGTATTTACTACAAAACAAACTTATTGAGCATAGGTATTACTCAGAAACCACAGTTGAGTCAGTCTCCCTCCGGTCCATAAGCAGATGTTGCTTTAATTAGCTACCATATTAGCAACGTTTCGATGAATTCTGTTTTCCTACTGATCATTCTGTTGTTTCTATTTATAAACTACTTAGTAGTTTGTAATAGATCGAGAGCTGGCACGAATTTTTGAGTAGGTATTTGAGGCAAGTTGAAAACTTAAATTGTCACATACCTTACCTGTCCTATTATACCCCAACACGGAACTGCAGACCTGGCTGGTGAGTAGCGGGGCTAAAGCAACCTATAAAGTTTTATTTTTCAACAAAGGTATTTGAGGCAATATGCATTTTTATATGTTGTAATTTAATGTTTAAAGAATAAAAAAATCAGCCTCAAACAAGTTAAATTCCAGGCAAATTTAAAACCACTGACTTTAAGCGTTCACCCCCAATAAATTATGAACGACAAACATAGCTATAAGAACCATCTCGAGGTACAAGGATTTCGATTTAAAAAAACACCGTATCTATAGCCGTCTATTGTACATTGTTATAGTCCTACTCCAGCCCATCAGATCCTCGAATTCAATAAAGACAGGCCTGTGTCACTCCCCGTTTAGGTATCGAAAATATACCTACATTATTACTAAGAGCGCGGCGGCCACTCCAAGTGGTAAATTCAGTAATACGAATTGTTTGTCCAGTAATAAGAATGAAATTGGCCTGCAATGGTAGATGTCTAGGTATCCAAACGAAAAGGTGCTGAGTTCTGACGTAAGCTAAATTAAACCATATTGCTAACCACATTGAGTAGATATTTCATTGAATTTCTTTGCCGAGTGCGACTTCTGTACGAAGCACTATTATCCTATTATGTGATAAAGATATTCAAACATAAGATAAAATTGACAATTATCAAGTGATACCAACATCCAAAGTTAAATACGTGGGGCGCACTATAAGTTTCCGGAATGAATATGAAAAAATACTATTAAAGGTACAAAATTAATTTATTGTTTTTCAAAATAATCTCCCTTGGCGTCTATGCACTTTTTCATTCGATGAAACCAGTTTTGAAAACTTTTGTGCCACTCCTCTGTGGTGACCTCTGAAACGTGTTTTTCATACTCCTCGACAGCCTCTTCTGGTGGTGAAAATCGTTGACCGCGTAATTGGTTCTTAATTTTTGGGAACAGAAAAAAGTCACAAGGTGCCAGGTCGGGACTGTATGCAGGATGACTCATGAGTTCTACATTTTTCGCCTTCAAAAAGTCGTTTGTCTGTCTGGCCGTGTGAGAACTAGCATTGTCGTGGTGCAGGATGATACGGCGTTTACGGTTATTTTTACGGAGTTCGTCAATAACTTCCGGCAAACAAATGGTCGTGTACCAGTCACTATTCACTGTACGACGATTCTCTAAAGCAACAGTAGCCACGTGTCCAGTTTTATTAAAAAAAGAAGCAATCATCCGCTTAGATGCACTTTTCACGCGCGCCACTTTGGTTGGTTTCGGCTCATCTTGAAAGACCCATACGCTCGATTGCTGCTTTGTTTTGGGATCGTAGCAATAAATCCATGTTTCGTCACCTGTTACTATGTCCCACACCAAATTTGACGCACCTTCGTTGAATCTGGTAAGCATGGCACTGCACCAAGTGACGCGGTCCGTTTTTTGAGCCTCGGTCAAGTTGTGTGGGATCCACCGCGAGCACAGCTTTCTCACACCCAAATGTTTGTGTAGGATTAATTGTATTTGACTCATGCCTATTTCTAAGGATGCGCGAATTTCATGGTAGGTCACATGCCTGTCTGTTTCAATCATACGGCGCACAGCATTGATGTTTTTGTTGGTCACAGCGGTGGACGGCCGACCATCGCGAGATTCGTCACTGAGATTGATACGACCACGCTTGAATTCTGCAAATCAGCTATAAACAGTTGTCTTGCATGGTGCTTCATTGCCAAAAGCTGTTTCAAGCCGAGCGATGCTCTGTTGAGCTGTCAAATTACACTTAAAATCGTAGAAAATCATACTACGAAAAATTTCCCGAGTTAAATCCATGTTGATGCAGACACACAATTTTTTAAATGGCGCCACAAGGTAAAAACAAAAGACAGTCAGATGAAACAAACTGCATTCTACAGCCAAAGAGTTCTATTTTCAAATGTTGCAATAAATTTTTAAATATTGTTTATGTAAGTGGCCAGTTCCGGAAACTTACAGTGCGCCCTATGTAAATGATTTTGACTTTGACTTTGACTTCAATAGACTGTGAAAGTGTGACGTCACAAGTAAGTCGGGGTTGCATGGCCATCGTGCCCTCCAGGGTGGATCTGAGCTTGGCTAGGTACCTAAATTGGTCCTATAATTTAGACTGAACAAATAAATAAATATATAAAGTCAAATCACACTGATTGAGCTAGCCCCAACGAGATCTATGTACTATATTCATGTCAATGGCTAGCCCCAAAGTAAGTTTTAATCTTGTTTTATGGTAACATATAGTTAAACACCAAAGAACCAGGACAATTTGAAAAAGGCCATTTTCCAACTTGCCCTGGCTAGGGATCGAACCCAGAACCTCCGGATTGACGGACTAGCGTGTTGACCATTACACCACGGCACGGAGGTCGGCAAATACATTCAATTCATTGTTGAATGCGATTTCCTAAAAAGGAAGGAAGGAAAAACATATTAACCTTCAAGAGCAAATCGGCCTGACAAACTTAAATTAACAGGCTTAACTAAAAGTTATTTAGTTTCAAAACAAAATCCACTTAGCGACAACCGATGGCACAAACTGATGAAGTAGAGATGTGACGATTCAAACAAATGTATGCGAAATTACATGGCCAATGCTTTGAAGCATCAATAACCCTGAATGCACCGACGGTATTTAAAAAAAACGGTCAAGTGCGAGTTGGACTCGTACATGAAGGGTTCTGCACCTCCGTTAAATGTTTTAAAACGCTGAAAAAAACACATATGACGACCCTCTTTAATTTTCAACTTTATCTTATTTTTAGTATTTCTTGCTATAGCGACCACAGTAATACAGAGAAGGACACGGACCAATGACATGAAGATGGGAAGATGACATTAGCTAGGAGGCAGAAAAGACTTGGCAAAGAGTGGCAAGAGACAGAAAGGAGTGGAGAAGGCCTTTGCCGAACGGCAACAAGACCTGCAGAAAAAGGGCAAAAAAGAAATTACTATAACGATGAAAATTAGGAAGATTGGAAGAGGCTGTAGAACTCCTTTGCCAAACGGCAACCAGACCTGCAGAAGAAGGGCAAAACAGAAATTAGTAAAATGGTGAAAATTAGGAAGTCTAAAAATAAGGCACATTTTAAGCCGTTTGGTTCCCGGCAGAGTAGAATAGGACCACTCCAAGTCTTCCCGTGGTTGTCATAGAAGATGATTTAGAACCCGTCTGGCCAGCATGGAGGGTGTAGGCCAAATCCTCTGGCTACTCTAGCTAAGTGTGGCTCTGTAGTACACAGAGGGTCGTGCTCCTGCAGTGGAGACTAATAAACGGGCAAGTGCGAGTCGGACTCTTACATGAAGGATTCCGTACCACCGTACAATGTTTTAAAACGCTGAGGAAACGTTTCTTGTATGACGACCCCCTAGTTTTTAACTTTATCTTATTTTTAGTATTTGTTGTTATAGCAGCTATAGTAATACATACTCGTAATCAGTAAAAATTTCAAGTATCTAGTTATTGCCATTATAAAGATCGAGTGAAAAACGCTGAAAAAATTACGTCTTTTGTATGACGACCCCCTTTAATTTTTAACTTTTTCTTATTTTTAGTATTTGTTGTTATAGCGGCCACAGTAATACATAATCGGTAAAAGTTTCAAGTGTCTAGCTATTACGGTTCAAGAGATAGAGTCCTGTGACAGACGGACAGACAGCGGAGTCTCAGTAATAGGGTCCCGTTTGCACCCTTCGGGTACGGAACCCTAAAAAAGACCTGGATGATGAAGTACATTTCCATATCCTAGCTACCACATCGCTGTATTGTCATCATTTGTGAAGTCAGACCAGCTGTTGCCGGCTACAGCCCACGCTGGATCGATCGTCGCTCCGTTTAAGGACATGACGCTTTCTTGTTTTTTTTCTTTATTGCCGAAGTTGGATAAGCTGTTTTTGTATTGCCAGTTCTTTAATAAGGATGCACTGGAAAACGATTCGGGGAAATATAATCAGGGTACAATCTGGCGAAAGTTTTAATAAAAATACACATTGTCTTAATACTACAACGTGGCCATAAGGTTATGTCGACGTCTGTAGTTATCGATGTCATCATCATCATCACCAGGTCCTCTTTAGCAGTGGTGGCCTTAAGGGGAAACTAAAGCCCAAGGCCTTGCAAATGCCTTGCGCCGCGGCTCTTTAGTCTCCACTGCAAGAGCACGACCCTCTCTGTACTACCAGAGCCATTCTTAGCCAGAGCAGTCAGAGGATTTGGCCTACACTCTCCACGCTGGCCTGACGGTTGGAGAGATCTCATTGATGTTTATAAGCTTTGTTTAGCTTGTGTTACCTAATTCGCCTTCTACGACATCCACGGGAAGAGTGGAGTGGTCCTATTTTACTCTGCCGGGAACCACACGAAACATTTTTTATGTATAAAGCCCGTAAAAACAGCACTGAACCGAAAGGTCCTTGGTTCGATCCCCGCCCAGCCAGACTTGTGTCTCTGAGTTTGTGGTACAATTTGTCACTACTTGCTTCCTGTGAAGGAAAACATCGTTCGAAAACATGTACACTAGTTCGTTAGTGTGCAAAAATGACTAATGAAAACAACCTACTTCATTGTATTTGAGGAGTTTATTACATATCTCCAAAGTTCTTCATCATGTCTTCACCAAATTATGGGAACAAATTGGTTTACAAATAAAAAAAAGAATCAAAAACGGTTACCATTAGGGAAGATATCGCGTAACATACATACAACAGAAACTTTGAAGAAGCGTGTTGCTGATATACATTTGTACTTTTTTGACGAAGCATGTTGCTGATGAATATTTGTAACATTTGGTAAAAAAATTAAAAAAAAAAAAGATATTGATTAGGAAGGTTTGCTGCACCTGTAAAAAATAAGCGAAAAGTTAGTGTGGAAAGAAAAAGAAACGGGGCAAATTGATACCTCCTTCTAGATTTATAGATTCACGTCAATGCTAAACAACTTTTCCCGAAGAACATAATATAGAAATATGAATAATAATTGCTGGCCTCTCATTAAAGTTCGACCGATTCGAGTTTCTATCGGTAGCCAACATTTTTTTTTATTTCGGTTTATTTTTTCCAGGCCAGTATCATTTCAGTATATGTTATTAGACGTTATATCACATCACAGACCATGGACCAAGATAGACACAGCCTCTGTATTAATTTGCGTGTCGATCTGACGTCAAATTTACTTCATTTAGGATCGTCACTTTGAGTCCGTGTATGTCAATTTATTAGAACTGAGTATCTGACATTAAGCTCTCTACCGTAAAATACCTAAATCTGCCGTTTTGAGCCGTAGAAACTCTTCGAAAAACGTTGGAGGAAGTAATAAAAAAGATTCCTTCCGTTTGTATGTGAATTCCTTATTAAATATTGTATTAAAAATTGGCACGCCATGTTTTTATACAAATTGACGGACTTTCTTTATCTAGTAGTAAGTAATACAGATCTGTGTGTTATTATACGCCTGGACTATGTCAGAAAAGAACTTTAGTGAAATAAGATTAAATTACACCACCCCTAGACTTAAGCGAGGCACGTGACTCCTAAGTTCTCACACATACTTACCTCAAAATAGGGCTAAACTCTAGGGAAAATACTTTATTTTACGCGTTGGAATTACCAATTATCGACTTTATTTCGAAAGAAATAAAGGTAAATGAAGTTGTCCAGACGCCATGTGTTTGCTCTGAAAATTTTCGTGTTCATTATCAAATTACTCTAAGGGTTGTTATAAACTGGCGATTCAATGTCGCAACAATTTGCACAGACGCACAACAATTATATCTTGAAAATAAAAGAAATCTTGTGATTGAATGGATTTATCTGGTGTTAATAGGAATAATGGTAAGATTAAGATAATTTTAATGTTTTAATTATAAATGATGTGGGTAAACATAGTATCTCAATGCTTGGTAATAATAAAGTCATTATTTAAAACAATTTGGCCGTTGCGTTTGCTTGGTCTATGCGATAGCAGTGACTGGACCCATTGACTCTGAATTTCGGACCCAGTAACTGGGTACATGTGACAGGATCGCCAGTAACTCAGTTGACTGTGGATTATTGACACTGATGGTCGTTACGGTAGGTACCGTGGACACACTGCCCGAACACGTTCAAACAATGCCACTCGCACTGGACTGACTTACTGGGCCCGAAAATAGAACAGGTAGTCAGCTGGACTGACTTGTAAGCTCATCATCTTGTCATCAGGCTGGGTAGGGACCTATACTGAACTGGGTTTCTTTCGGCGTAATCTTCCCAGCAGTGGTCGTTCCGAAACGGTAGTAGTTTATTGTAGCTCTTGCACTGAAAATAATTAAAAATAATGACGTTCAATAAGTGATATATTTATCCTAAATTGAATAAAAAGATTTTGTCTTTGACTTTGAGCGGAAATCAACATTGGACTGGGTGACTACACGAGCCCAGTAGCAAGTCAGCGATGGACTGGGTTTCTGTACTGCCATATACTGACCCTGTATAAACCAAGCATTTTACTACCGTTGCTTTGCTAGTTTGCAACCAGCCTGTGTCGCACTGGCACAGGCACTGGGGTGCGCCCCGGGAGCCGCAGTTGGGGCGCGACGTGACCTCACACGTGACTCAGCCATCGATCCACCCCAGTCTGCAGAATTTCGTGTCTGGACTTGTAAGCGTTCCGCTGTGACCGTAAATTTCAGAATTTGCCGCACACTAAGCTAACACTTACCACTGTAAAACAAGACTGACTGAACTAGGTATTAAAAAAACCAAAAACCTGACCGTGTGAAAAACCCTAAAAATACAAACAACCAAACATAATTTTTTTATTTTTTATTATTATTATTGTCACACACATTACTTACTCTCTTCACCGCACCCTTTTATTTTTCATCACAATTCCTGTCACCTAAAGGTAGCCTGTAAGAGGAGTTTGGTGGCCCGGTGGGAGTACGCATTGCTAGCGTTTTCACAAATTAAGCAACACCGGGCGTGGTCCGTAGTTGGATGGGTGACCACAAGTGGTGCAAACATTTCTCGAGCTTCTCCGTGCTTCGGAAGGCACGTAAAAGCCGTTGGTCCCGGCTGTCATTGTATGGCAGTCGTCAAGCTATGTCAGATGCCTTTTGAGAGATTGCCTTGGCGATAAGGCCGCCTATTGTATACCTATATATATTTTTTGAATACTATTTGTATGTGTCTTTGGTGCAATAATGTATTTACTAACTTCCCATTCCTTGGCACTGGGGTAATAACAGTTTTATCTTCTTCTTCGAACCTGAGATGATAGGAAGGTAATTCGACGTGACCATTTTTCTTGCTTATTTCTGGACTACGAGATGGTAATCAGCAATAGGAGCATAGAACTGTGTATTAATGAAGAGACTACTGTACTTCCGAAGTTAGGCCTTAGTTTATTAAAAATGATTAAGAAAAAACCAAAGTTTTTACAGTAAAGGAACGTGGGCATTAGGAACTGAAAAAAGGTTTTGCCTACCTCACTCAGTCATGTTCTCCTTGACAATATCACCCACAGTCAGCAGTGCATGTAACCAGATTTGAACCTGAGACTGTGAGTAAGCGACAGGCTCGCCCACACGGCGGGGCGGCGCCTAAGGTCGTATTAAAGTACCTACCACTATAAGATACTGGTAGTAGAGAAGTAACGCTTCGTAAAACACACTTTATCACAATATCTGACCACTTTTTACACATACATAAATCATCACGCCGATCGGGTGACACCCAGGGCGAAACGCCCCCCCCCCCCCCCCCCCACCCAGCTATACGCCACTGTCTGTGACGCTCATCCGTCATCGCAACCAAGTTTGACGACTAGTTGCGATGATGGAAGAATTTCTATTCCTTATACACTTTATACGTGGGGCGCACAATAAGTTTCCGGAATGAATATGAAAAAATACTATTAAAGGTACAAAATTAATTTATTGTTTTTCAAAATAATCTCCCTTGGCGTCTATGCACTTTTTCATTCGATGAAACCTGTTACGGACAACAGCGACAGCGCACCCGACCGACCGTCCTGAGCAACTGGCGGCCGGAGTGGAGGGGGGACCGGAGCGAACACTACGCGTCGAGCGAGACGACGGCTACCTGCGCGGTCCCATTGGCGTGCGGCAATAAACCCGTAGTGTACTAATTGTAGCTTTGTAAAATTGTATAAATAGTTGTAAGTTTGTTAGGGTAAATCAGTATCGTCTGAATCTTCGAGCAGTGATCATCTACAAGGAAGCCTCCAGCGAACGGACATCAAGAAGCCAAGGACATCAAGAAGCCAAGAACGCCTGTAAAGTCAAAAACATTAGTGAATTAGAGAAAAGTCAGCCAGATCGGCATAGTTAGATTTTGTGAACATTAATATTGTAATCAGCCAGATCGGCACAGAAATTAGTAAGAAATAAATAAATAAGTTAGTCTCGTCAACATTGTTTCAATCAAGGATACAGTCCACTTCAGCGCGTGAACTATCGCCAACAAAACCAGTTTTGAAAACTTTTGTGCCACTCCTCTGTGGTGACCTCTGAAACGTGTTTTTCATACTCCTCGACAGCCTCTTCTGGTGATGAAAATCGTTGACCGCGTAATTGGTTCTTAATTTTTGGGAACAGAAAAAAGTCACAAGGTGCCAGGTCGGGACTGTATGCAGGATGACTCATGAGTTCTACATTTTTCGCCTTCAAAAAGTCGTTTGTCTGTCTGGCCGTGTGAGAACTAGCATTGTCGTGGTGCAGGATGATACGGCGTTTACGGTTATTTTTACGGAGTTCGTCAATAACTTCCGGCAAAAAAATGGTCGTGTACCAGTCACTATTCACTGTACGACGATTCTCTAAAGCAACAGTAGCCACGTGTCCAGTTTTATTAAAAAAAGAAGCAATCATCCGCTTAGATGCACTTTTCACGCGCGCCACTTCGGTTGGTTTCGGCTCATCTTGAAAGACCCATACGCTCGATTGCTGCTTTGTTTTGGGATCGTAGCAATAAATCCATGTTTCGTCACCTATTACTATGTCCCACACCAAATTTGACGCACCTTCGTTGAATCTGGTAAGCATCACACTGCACCAAGTGACGCGGTCCGTTTTTTGAGCCTCGGTCAAGTTGTGTGGAATCCACCGCGAGCACAGCTTTCTCACACCCAAATGTTTGTGTAGGATTAATTGTATTTGACTCATGCCTATTTCTAAGGATGCGCGAATTTCATGGTAGGTCACATGCCTGTCTGTTTCAATCATACGGCGCACAGCATTGATGTTTTTGTTGGTCACAGCGGTGGACGGCCGACCATCGCGAGATTCGTCACTGAGATTGATACGACCACGCTTGAATTCTGCAAACCAGCTATAAACAGTTGTCTTGCATGGTGCTTCATTGCCAAAAGCTGTTTCAAGCCGAGCGATGCTCTGTTGAGCTGTCAAATTACACTTAAAATCGTAGAAAATCATACTACGAAAATTTTCTCGAGTTAAATCCATGTTGATGCAGACACACAATTTTTGAAATGGCGCCACAAGGTAAAAACAAAAGACAGTCAGATGAAACAAACTGCATTCTACAGCCAAAGAGTATTGTTTTCAAAGGTTGCAATAAATTTTTAAATATTGTTTATGTAAGTGGCCAGTTCCGGAAACTTACAGTGCGCCCTATGTACGTCCCAAAGGTATTTTCTGGTAGACAGCGCTCAGCGTTGTACATTAATTTTATAGTGCAATAAATTAAAAAAATAAATAAATTCTCATTACCAAAATCTGACAAATAACTGATTCTCTTGCACTGAAAATAAGTAGTAGAATAGGACCACCCACTCAAGTCTTCCCTTGGATGTCTTAGAAGGCGACTTATGATATGAAACACAAGCTAAACAAAGCTTATAAATCAATGAGACCTCTCCAACCCGTCTAGCCAGCGTGGAGAGTGTAGGCCAAATCCTCTCACTGCTGGCTAACATATGTCTGGCAGTACAGAGAGGGTCGTGCTCCTGCAGTGGAGACTAAAAAGACCTGATGATGATGATGAATAACACGGAATTCAATTATTATTATCATCATCCTCCCGTATTCCCGGTTGCATCCTCAGCGGTAACGCTTCAGAGCCCGGGGTCCGCTAC
This sequence comes from Acrobasis repandana, assembly GCA_963576875.1. Taxonomy (NCBI): domain Eukaryota; kingdom Metazoa; phylum Arthropoda; class Insecta; order Lepidoptera; family Pyralidae; genus Acrobasis; species Acrobasis repandana. The sequence continues at coordinate 13,014,642 of OY756238.1, forward strand.
CTACCCTAGGTGATTTGACGGGATTACTGGTTTTTACACAGAGCGACTGCCGTCTGACCTCCGCAACCGAGAGGTAGACCAGAACTAATCCTAGAATAGGTACAAACGCCAGATGGCGTTCGGGACCAACAGCTTTACGTGCCTTCCGAATCACGGAATCATCTTTCTTTTCGGATAATCAGGTGATTCAAGCCTGTAATAATCAGCAGAGGTCATGCATGGGATCACAAGGCAAACGCCTTGACCACTGGACCACGGAGGCACGGAATTCACTTATTATACAAGAGATTAACTTCTGCGCCATTCGTATTTTGTGTCAGCCATTTTGAAATTACCGCAGACTTTACTGCTCATTACGTTGAAGTTATGTAATAAGTAAATTGGCAAATCCGCGAAGAAATGCGACTATTGCATGGAAGTGAGCAGTTTTATTGTGATACTGAAGCCTGAAATGGCTTGGTTTCGTGCAAGGGTTGCGTTATATGTCAAAATGATAGAGTAGACCCAAAACAGTTCGTAAAACTAGACAGACATTTCTATGTCTGTGATGGGGTAGACTGAGGTAGGTTGTGGCTGAAGGTCGAAGGATTCAAAGGCCATGTTTAGAAAGAAATGGGATTTAGGAATGGTCAGAATTGGCTGTTGCTCTGCTTGCAAAAATTACCATGAACATTTCTCAAAACTTAAATAGCTGGACACGCTTCTGCGTTAACTAGCTGATAAATAATAGTCGTCAGATAAATTATCACATCTTTAGCCCTTACGGGACAGACAGATTCGACCATTTTAGATTTTGACAGTGGGCGAGAAGATAGAACAGGAATCAAGAACTCGAGAACGATTGGTTTCATCTCATCTAGGTTAGGTACATTCCAAATTCCATGACGTTTCGATCGAAATAAACTCGATTTATCATCGAACACTAAGAGAAGACCGATGGCCGATGGGGCAAAAACGTTCTCGAATGGCAGCCACGTACTGGCTAGCGCAGCGTTGGACACCCACCTGCTAGGTGGTCAGACGACCTAAGCAAGGTTGCAGGAAAACGCTGGATGCAGGCCGCTTCCGATCGGTCGTTTTGGAAATCCTTGGGAAGGCCTGTGTCCAGCTGTAGACTTCCTGTGGCTGATAAGATGATGATGACTCAGAGAACCTCGCTTGCTCCTATAATTATCAGATTTGACACCCACGTTTACCATATAGGTCGTGGTAGATACCAGAACTGATATGGTAAACAGATGAGTTAGTATAGTAGGTACTTACCTACAGTCATTACAATTTACAATATTACGCATCATGTTATGATATCTCAGAGATTCATATCAAAACACTTTCCAATTAAAGCAAGGATACTTCAATCAATGTAGGCGGACCGTGGGCGAACAACTAGTTCCTTGTGTTGACACGCTTTTACTGCATGAATTTAGGGTTCAAAATGCGACGGCAAAGATTTGGATTGGAAGACTGGACATCAAAGTCACTATTGCCATCTGTCTCAATTTACGTTCCCTTTGGACTGGAATAGGACTTACGACAGTAGTTATTTACCTATATTATGCGAGCGTATTCCTGGTTACATCCTCAGCGGTAACGCTTCAGAGCCCGGGGTCCGCTAACCTAGGTGATTTGACGAGGTTACTAGTTTGTCCACAGAGCGACTGCCTTCTGACCTCCGCAACAACGAATTCTACGATAGGTTTAAAACAAAGATAATATAATTACTAACGGTTTAAAATAACAATAGGTACAATACAAACTCTAGATGACATTCGGGACCCACAGTTTTACGTGCCTTACGAAGCACGGAATTATCTTTTCTCACAATCAGGTGATTCAAGCCTGTATTACTAACCAGACTGGAAACAACTTTTCACAAAGTTAGGTACCTACTTAGGTATAAAATTTCCGCAGCCATCCGTATCGCCATATTCAGTAATCTCTGCTCTAGTCGCCATGGCAACATATTTACAGGAATGAGACAGAAGTATGTCCTCTCTGTCTGGAAGCTGGAAAATCGAACAGCCTCGCCCAAACCTAAGCCTAGACTACTAGATTAAGGCACTTCGCGCATTATATGACCACGACCAGGGACGCAACGACCAGACTAAATAGTTAAGAGAAGAGTTACAATATAATGCATTAATTCACTTGTTATTATTTTGCAAGTGATTTTAGATTTATTAATAAAATACATGAATTTAACCATTTATTTTTTTCAAGCCCTTCTCCCATTGCAGCATCCGTCAGGGTCCTTAATTTAAACTGTTTAATAATTAAAGACCTGTATGTAATACATTAAGGAAGCAATAAATGATTGAGTATTGAGTATTATTGCAGAAAAACTGATTTGCGCTATGACTATGACGTTACGAATTGCGTTTTTCATACAAATCCCATATAAACATATTAACTTATATATTACTAATATTTGTTTTGACGTTTAGAAATAATTAAGTACCTATCTGTTTTGACTTTTTGGAAGCTAGCAAAACGTATTTGTATATGCTTTTAAAAAAAGGTGCTCGTCTGTTTAAATACTATTAATATAGGTACAATGTGGAAGGGACATACCCGTAATAAATCGAACCACGGTCTATACTAGATCATTATAGTATAATGAAATTAAAATAACAGCCAAAAAACAAAACAAAATTGGGCATTTCCATACAAAAGTGTGCGCCTGTGTGTCCGTCATCTTGCAAGCCAATTTCCCATTATTCGATTGAGCTGAAACTTCACAAGGTATCTACTTATGTAAGTTGGGTGACAATTCAATATGATGGTACTAATGACGTATCTCATGATGAAGCCGGAAGGTGGCCACGGCATCTCTGTGTTTTTTGGGCTCAATTAATTTGTCTTGAAAAGCACTTTAAACTTTTTAGTTCACTGTTCTAAAAAGTATAAACGGTTGTTTTTAAAATACCTTTTAAATAATTATCTACTTGTTTCGCAATGCTCCTAACTGCAGTGAGACTGCATCAGTGCTCGCCAGCCGTTAGCATACATAGCATAGGTACCTACATCCAGTATCGATTCCTGGTGCGATGACCTAGTGTTGCCACCGGAACCCAGGCCATGCCATATGTTATGATTGTATGATTTAAATTAGGAACGCTAGATAGGCAATACTATACGGCTAAGAGAGTTTATTTAAGTACAATTAAAATCTGTCTACGTATATTATAATTTAAAAACTGCCTATGTTTTTCTCGGTAGAATCGTTTTCATGTCTCCCTCTCGACAGCCATTCTTTTTGACCTCTATATACCTACGACACGACGTCAACTTTTTGATAATATGGCCTAAGGTCTCTTGGGGGTGAACGCTTGAAAGGCTTCCGTACCTAAAGGGTGTCAACGGGACCCTATTACTGAGACTCCGCTGTCTGTCTGTCCGTCTGTCTATGGCCGCTATAATAACAATATCTAGGTTACTAAAAACAAGATAAAGTTAAAATTAAAGGGGGTCGTCTCGTCACACAAGAACGAGTTTTTATTCAACTTTTTTAAACATTGTACGGAGGTAATTTTTTTCATTCTTCGTTCTTAGGTAAGTACCAAACCTTATCTTATATCAGCATTCAAGTAAAAATAATGAAATTTAAATTAAAAGCACTTTAAGAAGTGTAGCCCCGAATATGCCATTAGCCAAGCTTTTAAAAATATGAAAATACCACCTACTTATCAACCCCCATTAAAATTCCCCGCGCCCCGCCCCGCTGGCAGCCATCCAGACTTTATTGATCGCTGCGCAATGCCTAGGGCTGCCAGATGTGACCCTAAACATAGTACCTACCTACTTATACAAAGTGGAAGGGACATACCCGTAATAAATTGAACCACGGGCTATACTAGATCACTAAAGTATAATGAAATTAAAATAAGAGTCAAAAAACCAAAAAATATTTCGACATTCCCATACAAATCGAAAAAATATACTGAAACTATATGTATATGTAAAGGGTCAACCCGTCACGACATCAGAAAGTTCGCGGGTCGAATGTGGATGAGATTAGCTCAGGACCGTGGTAAATTCAATTCAATTCATTCAAAATATCTTTATTATCATAGGATATTTATAATATCTCTTAATAATAGTCACTTTGTTTTGTTTTGCACAAATGTTGACGTCAAATCGTAACTTAAAGCTAAGTTTACGCCGCTTCCTAGGCGCAAGTGCAGAAGAAGCGGCAACAAACTGCACTGCAAATAGATGGCATATTAAGTTTCGAATAATGTGAAGTGGGTCTAATTTAGCTTGCAAGATTTGATTACGGACACACAGACAACGGGACAGAATGCAAGTCAACCCCCTAGATTCAGTGCTGCGTACTGCTTTTGGAGTAAAAGCCGCCCGTCGCAATAGGGTAACCCTAGCCAAGAGCAACTACCTAGATCTGGAGGCAAACAACCCAACTTGTTTAAATTGTGGGTGGGTGATGGAGGTCGATGCTCGAAAGTAATATTAAATAATTTATGGTAATGTTTGGTCGGAATTATAATTGTACTGTGGGAAATAGAACTAACTAATACAATTGGTAGATGAAGGTAGGAACTGTTTTAGTTTAGAATAGATATAGTTTATGCGTGACACTTTCATGTCCGTGATAGTCAGCAATCTGCAAGAGAGTCGCCTTCGCTACAGTCATGTCTTGCCTAGTAAACTACGGGAACAAATGTATAGCCATTGCGCCTCCGCTAAGCCCCAGCAGTCGTGGTAGACTAGACCCAAGAAATGCTGGCTTGATGTCGTCAAGGATGATATGCGTGCAATAGTCTTACAACCAAGGATGCTCAAGACCGGTAGTGGAGAAGGAAAAGCCGGAAAGCGGACCGCAGGCAGCAATACAGCTGAGAATGCAACTGGTAATACACTGAGATGAGAGGTATAATATCCAACCTACAATAATACCACTTCATAACTCTGGGAATCCTGTGGATGTCGTAAAAGGCAACTAATGAACTAAGCCCAAACATCTGGTGCAATGCAACAACGTTGACGTCGGGGGCCGTTTGTAAGGACAGATCTAAGTAGCTGTGCACTGCCAAATAAAACCAGTTAAGAGTCCCCTTACCCGAGACAGAATCAGAGTTTCCCATACAAACGTAGTCTACGTTTTATTTTAAAACGACATGTCAGATTTCGGTAGGGTTATAATTGGTTTTCACAGTTAAAATATGACCTTGCAAGAGAATATAGTGCATTATATCATTTTTGACCATTAGTATGGAAAACTTTTATACCCTTATATTTTCTTTCAAATTCATATTTTGTCTGTGAAAACCAATTATAACCCTAGATATATGCAATTTCTTTAAAGTTACAAATTTTTACCGAAATCTGACATGTCGTTTCGAAATAAAACGTAGACTACGATTGTACGGGAAAGTCTACGGTAAGGCGATTCTTAAGTTCAAGTGACTACCTACTGGACCCAACGTATCCAGTAGGTTTGTTTGTTTTTTGTGTGTGTAAGTGGCCAACACTGGCGTCAGATTTTTCAAGCTGCCTAAAGGCATCTGATATAGCTTGACGACTGCCATACAATAATAGACGGGACCAACGGCTTTTACGTGCCTTCCGAAGCACGGAGGAGCTCGAGAAATTTTTGTACCACTTTTGGTCACCCATCCACCACGGAACGGTAAGTACGGACCACCCCGGTGTTACTTAACTTGTGAAAACGCTAGCAATACGTACTCCCACCGGGCCACCGAGCTCCTCTCCAGTAGGTAGAACATAAAAAGTATTCCATCTATGATCGTGACATCACACGAAGGTCACAATGACTTCCGAACGTATTTCAAACTGATTGTCTCTGCCCAATGACGCGTGGCGCCGCCTAGAGACCATTTCGGAGACATGTATCATTCTGAGGTGGGATTGAGGTATGAGACGTACGGCTTTGCAGGATGCTTCTATCTACATTCGAGAGCCAAGAGACTGGCTGTTAAATGTAGTCGGTGTCAACATCAGGTAACGCTTCAGAGCCCGGGGTCCACTAGCTAGGTGATTTGACGAGGTTACTGGTTTTTTAACCCCCGATGCAAAAAGAGGGGTGTTATTAAGTTTGACGCTAACGTGTTGGTCTGTTTGTCTGTGGCATCGTAGCTCTCGAGCGGATAACCGATTTCGACGCGGTTTTTTTACGTGAAAGCAAGTTTTATTGCGGTGGATTCTTAGCTATGTTTGGTGGAAATCGGTTCAGCGGTTCAAAAGGAGGGAGGGTGAACGCTTGAGTCAGGGGATTTTTTTTAAATTTGCTTGGCAAAAAACGCTAGATGGCATTCCAGCTTTGCGTGCCTTCCGAAGCCCGGAATCATCTTCCTTTTCGGATAATCAGGTGATTCAAGCCTGCAAAATTGCTTTTTATTTTTTTATTAAAACCAGACTGGAAACAACTTTTAACTGGAAACAGTGGATTTGAACCAACGAACTCCAAATCACTTGACCACGGAGGAAGTCTCTTGTCGGTGTCATAGTATACATTCCATGGTCTGTGGTATACATATAGAAAGAGACAAACATAACGAGTTTTGGCAGAAATAAAAGAGTGGTTTTCCTTGTGGTTCCGGGTTAGAATAGGACCACTTTATCTCTTCCTGTGGATGTCGTAACTCGTAAGAGGCGAATAAATGACTAAGCACAAACATCTCGTGCTACAAATGCTACAATTGCATTCCCAAGGAGGATTGACGTCAGGCAGGTGGCCGGTCGTAAAACTATAACCAAATCATTTAAACTGTTCCGGTTATTTCTTCTCCATTTTGCAAGGTCTTTGGCATCCTGGGGTGACCATTGACACGCATGTTATATTTGGAGAAGAAAAAGCGGGAAAGCGCACCCCGGGCTCCGAAGCAGCACAGCTGAGGATGCAACTGGGAACGCGCTTAGAAGAAGAAGAATAGAGTGATTTTCCATTGTCGTGTCTGGAAGTCTATAAACAGACAGAGGACACAAGTAGAACGTTACAGGAGCAATTTGAAAAGGTGGTTTATGTAAGGGATGACAAGTGCACATGTAGGTAATGCCGCATCTACTGGAGTGTCTATCCTGCCTGTCCTGAATCCTGCACACTGGATGATCTCAAACCGGCTACGGATAATACATTGGTTGTGGCCAGAACTGACCGAGGAATATATGACTCTACTTTCAGTTTATTGACACGGCAAAGAAAAAAAAAGGATATGTAAGTAATATCCAAGAGTACCACAGGAGTTTTTGACGGCAAGTCAAGGGGTTCGGTTGTAATTTTCTTTAAATTATTTTGCAAATTGATTTTAGTGGACTTTATAATATGAAATTGGTGTTGTTTGGTGTTGTTATAAACGCTCATGGTCATGAAAACAATATGTGAAATAATCAAAGTGGACAGTCATAGTAATGTAGTGATATTTGTTTCGCGACTTGTTAGGAAAAAAGAATTTCCCACGTTTTATTAACTTGTTCCCGGCTAAATACGCAGTAGCGTCAAGCCATTAAGGTGAAGGTATAGGCAAATGACCTTGAAGTGGCGCCCTCATTTGAAATAAATTGTTAACTCGTAAATATGGAGATAATTTCCATATTGCTCTTCGTCATGCACTAGATAGCCCTTCAAATTATTTTATGAACCACCGTTGAAAATATTTACATTAGTCCGTCTAGCTATAAAACTTGCCTCCGCCAAAAGTGGCCACGGCAAGTTTTAAAGCTAGACGGATCACCAATAATAGTTTCAACGGCAGTTCATAAAATAATTTAAAGGGCTATCTAGTGCATGACGAAGAGCAATATGGAAATTATTACCATATTTACGAGTTAACAATTTATTTCACACTTCAAGGCCATTTGCCTATATCTTCACCTTAATAAAAAAATAAAAAAATTTGTACCCCAGGGCAGTAATCTCGGTCCAACAAAGTACCGCACCTGTATTCGTCGAACGGGTTATAATAAACGTGCAAGTACGAGTATCTAACAAACAACGGGAGATTATACTAATTGAATAAACGATTTTCTTGTAGTTCGTCAATTAAATGTAATTACCTTATCTTCGTCCTCTAGGACGCACAAATAAGATGGGTTTGTTTCGTATTAATATCCATTGAATACCTTCTTACACAATAATTACTTATTTAGATAATCTTCCATACAACAAAACATATTATTATACATACTAACCAGTTGTTTCTCTAATTGCGCAGGTCGTGTAAAAATCGATCAAGGGAATGGGTGTAGACTTGGGCTGGGCTGGTAATACTACATTTACAGCTATTTGGGTCTTGCAGTTCTGTTCTGAGCAGTCAGAACCCAAGGCCACACGACCCAAAGGCCACTTTTAAAGCTTTGAGCTTAAGATGGAAAAACGGAATCAGAATAGTGATGGGTTGCTAGCCGCATCTCCTATTAACATGATTCATATTCTCACCCATTCCCTTGATCGGCTTTTACGATCTGCGCAGAAAGAGAAGCAGCTGGTACATTATAAGTTTTTCTTTTCTCCCAGACCAACATAGAAGAAACAATAATAGGAGGAAGATACCTAAAAAGTCTCTAAAGGGCATTTTCCATTAGTCTTTGTACGATTTTAAAGAAACTTCGCTAAACCAATAAAGTAAAAGGCTAGAAAATCCTACCAAGTCAGAATGTGTAGACACAAGTTAAGGCCGTACTTGAATTTTCCGGGGTCCAGTGCTGCCCCCATTTAAAATAAATCATTTCAAAGAAAACGGAGACATTATTTAAAATTTTGCTACTACCAAGTCCTAGATAACCCTTCAAAGTATTTTATGAACTGCTGTTTACAGTTTATAACGAAAACGTTAAGCTTTACTACGCACATTAGCCAAAAGTGGCCGTTTTTCAAAAAATCATTTCAATGAAAACGGAGACATTATTTAAAATTTTGCAACTAGCAAGTCCTAGATAACCCTTCAAAGTATTCTATAAACTACTGTTTACAATTTAAAGTGAGAACGTTAAGCTTTACTACGCACAATTGCGAAAAACGGCCACTTTTGGCTAATGTGCGTGGTAAAGCTTAACGTTCTCATTATAAACTGTAAACAGTAGTTCATAAAATACTTTAAAGGGTTATCTAGGACTTGGTAGTTGCAAAGTTTTAAATGCTGTCTCCGTTTTCTTTGAAATGATTTATTTAAAATGGGGGCAGCACTGGACCCCGGAAAATTTAGGTACGGCCTTAAATTGTAAACAGTAGTTCACAGAATACTTTGAAGGGTTATCTAGGACTTGGTAGGGCCGTACCTGAATTTTCCGGGGTCCAGTGCTGCCCCCATTTAAAATAAATCAATAAAGTAAAAGGCTAGAAAATCCTACCAAGTCAGAATGTGTAGACACAAGTTAAGGCCGTACTTGAATTTTCCGGGGTCCAGTGCTGCCCCCATTTAAAATAAATCATTTCAAAGAAAACGGAGACATTATTTAAAATTTTGCTACTACCAAGTCCTAGATAACCCTTCAAAGTATTTTATGAACTGCTGTTTACAGTTTATAACGAAAACGTTAAGCTTTACTACGCACATTAGCCAAAAGTGGCCGTTTTTCGCAAATGTGCGTAGTAAAGCTCATCGTTCACACTTTAAACTGTAAACAGTAGTTCATAAAATACTTTAAAGGGTTATCTAGGACTTGGTAGTTGCAAAATTTTAAATAATGCTCAGAACAGAACTGCAAGACCCAAATAGCTGTAAATGTAGTATTACCAGCCCAGCCCAAGTCTACACCCATTCCCTTGATCGATTTTTACACGACCTGCGCAATTAGAGAAACAACTGGTTAGTATGTATAATAATATGTTTTGTTGTATGGAAGATTATCTAAATAAGTAATTTTATGAACTACTGTTTACAGTTTAAAGTGAGAACGTAAAGCTTTACTACGCACATTTGCGAAAAACGGCCACTTTTGGCCACTTATGAACTACTGTTTACAGTTTATAATGAGAACGTTTTCATTATAAACTGTAAACAGTAGTTCATAAAATACTTTGAAGGATTATCTAGGACTTGATAGTTGCAAAATTTTAAATAATGTCTCCGTTTTCTTTTAAATGATTTATTTAAAATGGGGGCAGCACTGGACCCCGGAAAATTTAGGTACGGCCTTAAGTCTACTGCTATCCTCATAAGGTAAATGTGACAATATCTACATAACATGCATTTCCTTCTAAAATTCTCTCTTTCTCGGCATCACCAGTGGGTTGACTGGTAGATAAAGCATATGGCTTTAAATCCGCCTATTACGTTTGTAATAAAGTTAAATAAATAAAAAAAATAAAAAAAACTTGTTAAGCGCTTTTTGGTCTTCCTAACATTGTATGTCTACCCTGTAAGAATAAAGATGTGATAATGTAAATATCACCACCCCTTTGCTACTCCACGGATGTCGTAAAAGGGGAAGTATATGCAACAGAGACCGGGGCAGCAGCGAGCGTTTGTGCAACGACTTTGACTTTTTGTAGGTACTTTGACTTCCAATCCATTGCGATCGCCAAAGGGCAAATCCTTCCTGTATGGACAGGCCTTTAGAAGCCACAGATCTGCATATCCTACTAGATAAAGAAAGTCCTTCAATTTGTATGAAAACCTGGCGTGCCAATTTTTAATACAATATTTAATAAGAAACTCACTTACAAACGGAAGGAAACTTTATATTACTTATGTACTTACTTCCTCTAACGTTTTTCGACGAGTTTCTACGGCTCATACATAACGGCAGATTTAGTTATTTTTAATATGTCCGATCTAATGAATTAACATACACGGACTAAAAGTGGCGGTCCTAAATGAAGTCAATTTGACGTCAGATCCTCACGCAAATTCATATAGACTGTGTCTATCTATAATCCATGGTCTGTGAGTCCAGCAGTGGACTTGGGCTGTTTTAAAAAAAATAAAGATTGTAATACAGTTAGTAACACAGGTTAGTAAGTAATCTGGTAGAGTTGCAAAATTTGGCACAGTCACAGCCCGATCAATAAAGTTACCAAATCAGAAAATTGGAATACGGAAGGCAAAGTTAATGACGTTTTTTCACGAAACAAACAAACAAAATGGTTATCAACCTTATTGTTTCAACAATATGGGTTAAGCTTTTTTGTTGTACCAAATTGGGAACATCGCGTGCTGTATGGGAGCTTGTAACAAAATGGAGTTTTAAGAATCCCGTTACCCTAGCTAGACCACAGGACGACCCCCTTTAATTTTAACTTTTTCTTATTTTTAGAATTTGTTGTTATAGCGGCCACAGTAAAACATAATTGATAAAAATTTCAAGGGTTTCATTACGAATATAGAGATAAGAGCCCTGTGACAGACAGACAGACAGCGGAGTCTCAGTAATAGGGTCCCGTTTGCACCCTTTGGGTACGGAACCCTAAAAAAGACAGCACATAGAGAAAAAACGCTGGTTTTTGAAACACAAGTAAAAACCAAAGATAATATAATTACTATCGTAGGTATAAACTAAATCGAAAACAAACAGAGGCTTCAAATAATTTTAAACCTTAAAAAAATATTACTTAAAAATTGATTGTTTACAGAAATAAGAAAAATTAGAACTGCGCGGTCAGAAGAGTAGCTAAGACATTGAATATTTTTCAGCAACTAGTTTCATCATCTGAATTAAATATTTGTCAGTAGTTACCTATAAGTAGTTATCCTTTATTCGTTTCTAAGCTTCTTGTCATTCGAACCACTTTTGGGACTCCAGCACAGTCCGATAAATGAAGACTGATTTGCTTTATGGGTCACGTCGTAGGCATGTTATGGAATATTTCTCAACTCATTTATTCAGTAATTTAGATTGATATCATAATCTGTGATCATCAAATAACCAACAAAGAAATGTGTTCCGTTCAGTCTAATGCTCGAGGTAGGTACCGTAGACCAAGCTAGAGCAATATACATAAATACAAATTATACATATGTATGTACATATATACAATATCACGTCTTTATCCCTAATGAGGCAGACAGAGCATTTTGGGTCTTGCAGCTCTAAGCGGACACGAGCCAGAAGGCCACTTTTAGCGTGATGATGGGCGAGATGGAAAAAGAAATCAAAATAGTGATGGGTTGCTAGCCGCATCGCCTATTTACATGATTCGCATTTTTGCCTATTCCCTCGATCAGCTCCTACAATCTGCGCGGGAAGAGAAGCAGCTTGTACAAGGTGGTTTGCAAGTACGATATAGGATTCTACAGATTTAAATATCTCTAAATATCAAAAAAGTGAAACAAGTTTTTTTTAATGAACTTATTATTTAATCAATCGAAGTATGCGCCGTTGTTATCGATACACTTCCGCCATTTTATAGGCAGATCATTGATACCTTTGGAAAAAAAATCCTGGGAGCGAGAGTCTATGAACTGTTTGAAGGCGGTTTTGACTGCCTCATCAGATTTGAAATTTTTTCCTTGTAAAAAGTTATCCAAATTTTGAAAAAAGTGGTAATCGGTTGAGGCAAGATCTGGAGAGTATGGTGGGTGACGCAGAGGTTCCAGTCGCAGCTCCTCTAACTTGGCGATCGTTTGATGTGCAGTGTGTGGTCTAGCGTTATCCTGAAGGAGCAGTGGGCTAGAGCAATTCATCAGTCTCGGTTGTTTAATGGCGAGCTTTTCCATCATTGTTTGCAATTGTTGGCAATACAAGTCTGCAGTAATCGTCTGGCCTGATCTCAAGAAGCTGTAGTGGATAACACCAGCACTGGTCCACCAAACACTAACCAGAATCTTCTTTTTGGTCAGTTTTCGCTTAGGGCAAGGTTTTGCCGGTTCTCCAGGGTCAAGCCATTGTGATGATCGCTTCCGATTGTCGTACAGGATCCATTTCTCATCACAAGTCACGATACGGTTCACAATCCCCTCATTATTGTGGCGATTAAGCAAAAAAACGCAGCAAGCAACGCGTGTTTGTTGGTTTGCTTCAGTCAATTGGTGTGGTACCCACTTTTCGAGTTATTTAATTTTTCCGATTTGGCGCAAGTGGATAAGTATCGTTTTGTCACTTACGCCGAAGGCTGCTGCTAATTCAGAAATGGTTTGAGATGGATCCGCTTCACTATCGCCTTCAATTCTTCGTTATTCACTTGAGTATCAGGTCGTCCACGAGGCTCATTGTGTAAATCGAAATTTCCAGAACGGAAACGTTGAAACCAAAAACCGTTCATTCGTTAGCGGTGCCTGGTCCATACACGTCGTTAATTCTTCGAGTCGTTTCTGCAGCACTGGTGCCACGGTGGAACTCGTATTCGTAAATACCGCGAATTTTCAATTTGTCCATAGTTGTTGTTATAGCAATGTTGAAACTTAAACAATTTTAAAGTTGCCAGTATTGAAAATCGGCAATTTCATATGTAAGGACCTAATATAATCTACAAGTTTTGCTATTTACGGGCTCTCTAATAGTTCGCATAACGACTAAGTACAGCAATAAAGTGTCTTAAATCTATGAACAGTGGAGACTTGGACTCTCAGCACTGTGTGAAATAGACAAATCAGCTCTTAGCTGCTTGTCCATTGTCTACGAGTTATTGAAATAACGCAACACTTCTCAGGTTGTAACTCAGTCCATGAAACTGAACAACTTTTGTTCTACATTCCAAAAATGCCAAAAATAAAATTGGGATTTTCATACAAATTGACTCGATCAGCTGATCAGTTTGTATAAAAAAATACTTTGTGGGTTTCGTGAAAGTTGTAGAATAAAAGTCGTTCAGTATCATGGGCTGAGGTACCATCTGAGAAGTTTTGCGTTATTTCATTAACACATTGTATAATATGTATAAAAAATTAAAAAAAATAAAAGACCAAATTACTCAAAATAGTTTATTGGCAGTTGTGCCTACGCGTCGGCGATGGTGACTTCCACTTCTACGCCCGGCTCGATGTTGATGGAGGTGATCTGCTTCACGATCTCCGAGGGCGAGTGCAGGTCGATGACCCGCTTGTGGATCCGCATCTGGAAGCGGTCCCAGGTCTTGGAACCTTCACCGCAGGGCGTCTTGCGGGTGGTGATGCGGAGGATCTTGGTGGGCATGCGGACGGGGCCCTGGAGTGGAAAAATCTAATGTTAGTTATGGCATGGTAAAGTCTAGGGTAAGCGGACTCATATCTGGGACTTACTTCTTGATCAAAGAGCGGTCCCGGTTGCATCCTAAGCTGTGCTGCTTCGGAGCCCAGGGGCGCTTTCCCGCCTCTCCTTCTCCAAAAATTACATGCTGTCAATGGTTACCCAAGGATGCCAAAGACCTTGCGTTAGAGAAGAAATAGCCGGAAGAGTTTAAAATGATTTGGCTATAGTTTTACGACCGGCCGCCTGTCTGACCTCCCTCTTTGGGATTGTATTTGTGCGAAGTTTTACAACCGACCGCCGCCCGCCGTTAACCCTCCTTGGGTATGCGTTTGTAGCACGAGATGTTTTCCTTTAGTCGCTTCTTACGACATCCACAGGAAGAGATGGAGTGGTCCTATTCTAACCCGGAACCACATGGGGGATATCTGGGACTTTTTGCTTTAAATATTAACTTGCTTAGATGCCAGCTCGTTAGCATTACCATGTAGGTACATATATAATTTTGGAAGAAACAGTAGCTGAGTATGCATCAGGTAACGCAAATATGACGAGTGACCATACAAATGTTACTTCCCTATGAGCAGAATGAGGTACATACGCACACTCTGCACTTTGAGGAGTGTTCATTTCGCGCCATTTCGTGAACATAGCAGTATGCGACTACTGTGTCTTCATCCTGGCGCTTACTTTACATTTCGACTGCCCATTACGCGCAGGGGCGTGTCCACTATGTAAAAGTTCTATGAGTCCGTAGATCACAGGCGTGGTGCAAATAACGTTGTTTCTGTGTGGGCAGTCAAACTGTTAAGACATTTGTCTATGCCTAAAGACAATCTCTTGGGGTAGCTGTACATACATACAGCCTTAAAACCCACAAAGTTGTGGCCTTAAAGCCCTCAAGAACTGGAGTACATATATAAAAGAATGTGTACTCTTGCTTTTATTTATTATATTCAAAACGGTCTGTCAGGATCAGACCGTAGCAAGTGGAGGTCCATAGTCTCTACCTACACCCGTGGGAAACAGCATATGTATGTATAAAAAATGATGATCTTGTTACCTTAACCCTCAATTTCTGCTTCTTAGCTCCATTGATGAGGTCGGCGCACACCTTCTCCAGCGAGCGCACGTTGCGGGAGGTCAGCGTGATGCGGATGCGGTGCACGGGCGAGATCTCCGCCTGGGGCTTCTCAATGTCCTTGCCTGACACGACAGCGGCCGCCTGAAAAATAGCATGACAAAGACATTTTAAATCTGGGACAAGGATTTAAAAAATGGGATCCAAGTAATTTTGATTAGAATACACAAACGTCAAGTTTTTTTTTGAGAATCAGTATGCAAGTAAATTAAAACATCTTGTTGGATTAATAGCCAATATTTCCTAAGAAAACAAAAGTGCAACTTACACTTTATGAAAACGATAAATTACTTTTAAAATGACTATTTTACTTAAGATTTAGACTTTAATCGCTATTCCAGCCTGTCATTTGGCCGGCTGCGGCTATTGCTGATAACTATGGGTGGTCAGTTCAGTTGATATACGAGCATGCGTAGCTAATTCCGAAAAGTGGGATATTTAGCGTCCCGCACACACCCTGAGCTGGATGGTTGGCAACTCTAGCTCTGGCAATCCTTACAATCAGAACAAAATTGTCACATCACTAAACATACAGTATCCTAGTGGCTTTCATGAGTGAGTAAAACGTGGGGCTGCCGTAGATAGATGCATTTCACTCGATTTTCTTATGCTGTGTGTGATTATTGTACTGCAGTATCTCAATGTTATACTAGAGTTGCGGAGGGCGAGAGAGAGTGAACTTATTCGTTCTGTTACCAGGCTACTGTAACTAAAGGATTAGGTGTACGTCTAAGTATGATAGAATGCTGGAGTGCTAAAAACAAACCAACACGTGCAAACATAACCTATAAATTTTGCACATGCAAATTGTTGCTGCCATATTAATGTTTTCACGAAATTATATTAGGTAAATAACT
Organism: Acrobasis repandana; assembly: GCA_963576875.1. Lineage (NCBI taxonomy): Eukaryota > Metazoa > Arthropoda > Insecta > Lepidoptera > Pyralidae > Acrobasis > Acrobasis repandana. The sequence continues at coordinate 13,030,719 of OY756238.1, forward strand.
GTTACTTACCATGTTTCTGCGATTTCCCGGTCGAGATAAACAACTTTTAAATCAAAATTGCTCAGCGCTGAACCGGAGAACAGCTTGTTGACTTTCACGTCATAGAAAGAGAAAAATTTTGTTTGACATGACATTGACAGATATGTGCAGAAATTTTACGCAGCGACATCTATGTTATATTGAACGAGAGTGTTAATTTTAGTAAAATATGCTTAAGTGGCGCCCTCATTTGAAATAAATTGTTTAATACTAAATATGGTGATATTTAAAAATTTGATTTGTATCAATGTCTAAAAAGACCTTTGAAATTATTACTAATAGTCCGTCTAGTTTTAAAACAGGTTTTCGCCAAAAGTGGCCACTTATGGCGAAAATCCGTTTAAAGCTAGACGGACTACCAATATTACCATATTTAGTATTAAACAATTTATTTCAAATGAGGGCGCCACTTATGCTACCATTTCACCTTTCTATAATTTTATTTTAGAAGACAGAGATACAATACATACAAATGATGAAAGGTATTAAATATACAGAATATATATTACCGTTGTAGTTTTGTAACAATAATCGTTTTGTTGATTTTTTGTCTATGGTCTTAATGTTGCCATCATCCATAGCACTTTTAAAAATTAAATCTTTCTAGATTAACATCCCGTATTTTAATTGATACAAGAGATACAAACATCGCATCATTTACGTAAATTATTCAGTATTATTACCAAAATCTTAGGGCCTGTCTATATTTTTTCACTATAAGGAGATGCGAGAATATTTAAAACTAATTTTTAGTGTTTAATAAGTTTATTAACGAGACTGAGATTGAGAAGCCGTAATCGACGAAACATATACTTACACCTAATAACTATATAAGTATAGTATAACTTACTAATATTCCGGGTATAATTTTGCTCCTTGAATCGATTCTTGAGATTTGTCCAACCTATGCCAAGTATTACTATTACTACCCATTACTATGTATTGTTGGTTGGTTCAAGGAAGTATTGGACTATATTGTACTTTAACATTTTATATTTTTATTACATTTACTTAAATATTTCATAGATAATAAACAAAGCAAAGCCTTAACAATACCTGTATTTCAATCATATTCATGAAATTAATGATAACTCAATAATATAGTATATAATCAAGTAATTTATTTAAACATTATTCAACATTAAACTTTTGACTTGCTTGTCGAATTTCCTGAAACAGAAAAATATCACGTTTCAATAAGTGACAAGAAATACAAATGCCAAGTACAATTAATGAAAAAATAAACTTACGCTGAAGTTATCTGGTCTCCAGGCAAGTGAAATGGGTTGCAAATAGCATCAGCATAAAGGGCGTGCAATCTACGTAGAGCTGTTCTTACTTCCGCATCTCTGATGTTACTGCCACTTGGCGAAATGGAGCTCGTAACTAAAACCAGTTTGATTCTGGTATTCGTTACATATCCATATCTGAGAAGAATGCAATTAGCATCATTTATCCATGGCTGTTTTGTTACAATCATGATGTACAAAAGTGCAGTTGAATAAATGGTAATAAAATTTTTAATAGAAATCATACATAGTTTGGTTATACATACAAGGTTAACAAAATAAGTTAAATGACCTCGCATCGCCATACCGAGGAATTTTTTAGAAATACATTTTCTACTGAATCGCCCAAACCACAAATTACACAATTACCAATCTTTTAGATCCACTAACTTAATAGAATCTGACCTATACTCAGATGCTTTTATTCAGTTTCAAAAATCTGACAACTTAATTCAAGTTTTAAATTCTTGTAAGTGTTAATAAAAAGTAAAAATTAAAAATTCGAGGCTTACATCTTGTGAGTATCAGTAGAATAAAGCAATCCCAGGTAAAGATCACGCAGGTCAGTTCGAGTTGCATTAGAATTTGGTCCCGTCGTGTTAGTGTTGGTAGTTGCTAGTCTTTCCTCCAACGCATCTAAAGCTGTATGAACAAGCCACTGCCGAGATAGTTCATTATCTGTATTAGTATCATTTCCGATGCCTCCAATGTAGAGTGGAGAATTCTGAAACAAATAATTTATTGGTTATTTAATCCTAAAATCGGGGAAATATTTTCCAAGTCGCTACATTTTTGTCTATGGAAAATTGCACGCACGACACCTGCACGACACGACACGATCACGTCAAGTCACGCTGTCACGCATGCAGCGTTGCCAGAATGTTCTTTTTGTAACATTTTACGTTACTTTTGACCCTCTTATGTTACCTTCATGTTACACGACTTAAAATGTTACTTTTTCAGTTTTCAATTTTTTTTTTTTATATTTTCTAGCAAACAAAAAATAATCGTGAAATGGAACGCACCCAAGAATGTTTTTGTTCGTCATGCATGTTGGTGTACTTTATTTTGTGCCTTGATGAATGCTTGATGCATTAAGATTATAACGTTTTTTCAAAAATTGATTCATAACAAAGTAAGTTGTTGGCTTGACACTGACAGACATGACTAAGTTGGTTATTATATTATTAATTACACAATTATTAATTTGAAGGTATGTTTTCTTTTCCAGCATCACCCACCAAATTATTCGATCAACAATTATTCGTCATGCATGTTGGTGTACTTTATTTTGTGCCTTGATGAATGCTTGATGCATTAAGATTATAACGTTTTTTCAAAAATTGATTCATAACAAAGTAAGTTGTTGGCTTGACACTGACAGACATGACTAAGTTGGTTATTATATTATTAATTACACAATAGGGTATATTCATGTTATTTTTTAATTTTTTTAAACGATTCTATAAGTTATTATATAACCGGAAAAAAATATAACACTTACAGAATATTATTAAATAAGCTTAAAAAAATAATTAAAATTACTATTATTTTTGGACGACTTTAAACGCTGCCATTTTGCGCTTTTTTCTGTGACGTCACCGTGCATTGTCAATGTCATAGAAACACTTATATGTCAGTGTCAGTCAAGTGCAAATTACAAATTCAAAATATTATCAACAAAACAACGAAGTTTTGGATTCACAGTTTTATTTTATAAGTAATACTATCTAATTTGTGATTATAAGTGAGTGATTAAAGATTTTAATATCAATTCATTACAAATGGAAGGGCGCACAAAATCTTATTATAAATATTGTATGGTTCCTATGTGCAAAAATAACATCGTAACTGCACCTGACAAAATATATTTTCATATGCCCAAATATGCAAATGTAAGGAATCATTCCGCGTATTAGGGTTCGCTGTTTTACAAAACCGAGCTGTAATGCCAAATAGCTAGAGGTTTAGTAAATTAGCTGATTATACCATTCAACTGCAACTGTACATACCTAATGTGAACAAAAAATACATATTGTGAGCAAAATGAGTAGTGTCATCCTTTGCAAAACTACACAGTAGTATTGTAAGTACCTACTTCAATTATTTATAATTTAATAGGTAGTAGACTAGCTGCCTGCTACTATAAGCTATAAGATAATGTACTACCTACCGTAATTAATTAAACAAATTTATATTATTTAAGAAAAAAAATACCCAAAATTCTCCAAAAGATTTATTTTTTTTCTCTAAAATTTCCCATTTTTCCCAGAATTGCGAAAAAAATACCCAATCTGGTAACACTGCAAATTACAAATGACTTATTGACAGTGACAGATAGTCTTCTTCTTTTTAATTTGTGATTGACAGCACAGACTATTTAGAAAATTAAGTTTGACAGTGTTTCGTGACGTCACGTGGCGTTTCGGAAATTTGCGAGGGAATTTTAAAAATACAGCTTTTAAATAATTAATTTCTCAATGGAAACACGTTAAATTGAAAAGATATATATATGGGTATTTTTCTTTAGCAATGAAGTATACACATCATTTTTTTTGTTCGTTTCTGAATCACATGCATATTGTCTATTATTAATTTGAAGGTATGTTTTCTTTTCCAGCATCACCCACCAAATTATTCGATCAACAATTATTATATAACTAATGGGACAGAAAACTTTTTAGTTTTTGTGTAATAAAGTGTCATAAAGTGTTTTTGTGTAATAAAGTGTCATAAACATAAACAGGCTGACTTTTTAACCACTAGCTAAATTTTTTGGAGCAAGTTCAGTCCATGATACTGAACTACTTTCCATAAAAACAATTAACGAAAAACAATAAAAAAATCGCCTTTCCATACAGATCAGCGCTAAGCCTAACTGATTTTGTATGGGGGCGAAATTTTTTATCTATTTTCAATAATTTATTTGATAGAAACTAGTTAAGTATCATGGACTGAACTTGTTCCAAAAATTTGGCTGGTGGATAAAAAGTCACTTCTATAGTACAGTGTCGTTTTCAACATAAAATAAGGTAATGTTACATTTCTCGTGAAAAGTTACTTTTGACGTGACAACGTCTTATAAATTGGTTAGCCGGGTGACACTTCAAGAAACTGCGTTACGCTCCGCTCACGTTATGCGCTCACAATGAGAGCGAGTGAGAGGCACGCGTGCCTTTCACTTTTTATGTCTGTCTCTCTCGCTCTTAGGCGGGCTAACCATGCCCGAGTGGAAGTCAAGTTTGGAGTGAAGTGGAGTGAAGTCGTTGTCACGTAAAACTTTCGCCCGTATACCGACTTTACAGGCAACCAATTTTTTTTGACCAGTCTCATGTTACGTTTGACTATATGTCGCTGGCATAGCGTTGAAAATGACATGTTAAATACATGTATTTTACAGCATTTTACATGTATTTTACAAATATGACGAAGACAAGACATGTAAAATACATGTATTTTTCATGTCATTTTCAACGCTACTGGCAACACTGGCACAAACAAAGTGAAGGAAGTGCACAAACAAAAATGTTCTATGGAAAGTGATGATGTGGGGAACTATTACATTTTTCTCCATATTTCTTGATCGAACGGCCGTATTACAACGTGTGATTGTTTAAAATAAACAATAGTTTATTAATAAGTGATATATAAGTGGAAATAGTAGTTAAAAACTTACATCTTTACCGATAACTGCGACGCAAACAGCCATTGTTGTGTACAATATTCCAGACAGGCCGGAAGTGTTTTAGTGCTGCCAACTGACCTAGATTGGGCGCTAATTTTAAACTTTACGACGATATATCAGTGTAAACAAATAAAATCGCAGTTATAAGATAAAATACTCCATTTAATTGTAAGCAAATGAAAGATACATATTTGACACTAATAGGTATATCGTATCTTCGTCGTGATGCCTTATAAGGGGATGGCAGAAAGCAGTTTCTTTTTTACAATGCCAGAAGACGAGCAGTATCCTTGGTACGAAAAGGATGAAAACGGTGAGAATGTACTTGTAAAATCTGAGCGTTCTTATAAAAAGGCGTTAATTCGTTTCGTGAACCGTACGTCGACTTATGTAGACGTTATTTGGAGGAATTACCAAGGAAGGAGAGTATTCTATGTCACACTGCAACCATACTCTTATTATAATACGGATACATACATATCCCACCCATGGGAGTTCACTGAAAGATATACAAAAGAAAGATTCCTTATAAATAATAAGGATATCTTCAGAGCGCCAGAATGTATAGCTAATATGCAGCATAGAACGACTTGGTACATCTCTGTTCCCATGAGATCTTTATTAAAAACTGCAATGCTAAAAGTAGCATCAACATTGAAGAAAGAGGAGCAAGTTGATAGTCTAGGGCTCCCAAAACCACTGGCAGATGATTTGAAGAGTCTCGTAAAAATTTTTAATGCAGTGTTACTACCCCGTTTAAGTCCAATAAATAACCCTTTAAGGAGAATGGATGACAACTTTGTGGTACAACGAAATTAGTTTAGCATCTCTCGTAACTAGGCCTGTCATCACCTAAACTACGGACTCCAGAAAAATTTAAAACCCTATTGCATTGCAGAGAAATAAAGAATTTTAGCTGGATGTGGGGTGAAGGGATGCGGAGGGCGTAAATAGAGTCCACTTTAAGAACCCTGCCTGGACGCTTCCTTAACGCCCTACAAACTAGGAGAAATCCGGGAAAACTCAGGCAGATGGAAGGTCTATTAACATAAATTGTTTTATACATACATTGTTTGTAGTTTTGTCTAAGTTTTTCCGAGGCTTTAGTCCTCTTTATGTGAGTCCAGTCTAATGAACAGTTGATGGGCTCCGTCTCTAGGTACAGACAAAGTCCATTCACTGGATAGTTGGACACTCTAAAAAAACTACAGTGGTGCCAACATTACAGGTCCACTAACTAACTCAATAGGTTTTATTCTTACTTACTTTTAACATACCTACAAGTACAAGTTTGTTGACTTGGATGGAGTCTCACAGTGGCATTGATCATGAATGATCATGACCACTTTGACCTGGATCGACGCAAGCAGATGTCTCTGTCATTCTCTATAAGACAAAAGATTGTATTGCTATAAATAGACGATTTCCTAAATAATTTAATTATATAGGTAGTTCAGTTGGTGCCTGTGGTTGGTGACTTATCGTTAAATTTCGATTAAGGCGAAGATATAGGCAAATGGCCTTGAAGTGTGAAATAAATTGTTAACTCGTAAATATGGTAATAATTTCCATATTGCTCTTCGTCATGCACTAGATAGCCCTTTAAATTATTTTATGAACTACCGTTGAAACTATTATTGGTGATCCGTCTAGCTTTAAAACTTGCCGTGGCCACTTTTGGCGGAAGCAAGTTTTAAAGCTAGACGGACTAATGTAAATACATTCAACGGTGGTTCATAAAATAATTTAAAGGGCTATCTAGTGCATGACGAAGAGCAATATGGAAAATATCTCCATATTTACGAGTTAATAATTTATTTCAAGTGAGGGCGCCACTTCAAGGTCATTTGCCTATATATTCCACCTTAAGATTAAATGGGGTTTTAATTGCTCTTACGTAAGACTTGTGAGGATGAAACAATAATGAAATAAATAAAAATATGTATAGGTACAATGTGAACATCGATCAATAACACAACTAGATCACGGGTGGGCGCAAAAAGCGCTCTTATTTTGAGTTCAGTCAAGGAGAAAAACACTTTATATGTAGTTTAATAAGGTTGACTTCACAGTAATTGGTTTTTGATATTCAAGCGGACAGAACGTTGTCTAGTTGTATTGTTGATCGAAGAATGTGAACTACCAAATCGAAGATGTCAAAGAAATAAGATGTACTCTGTATACCTAATATAGTTTTAATTTAAGTGAAATAAATGATGTAAACTTTGAATGATTGTTAACATCATAATACTTACTGACCTAATTAATAAATGATAAAGGTCTTGGCCATTGCACCAACTCGACGCTGATGTCACTCCGACTCTTATCTACTTATAATTAGCATTGGAATGTCTATAAAGTCTGACCAATGAACCTGAAAAACTGCAGCAATTTAAAAAATCTAGCTTTCTTTTAATTTTCCACTCTTTAAAGAGATTTGATACTTTTTAGTTTCGTTATTGAAAAAGTTATTTATTATCTAATTTCACATTTATAATATTGAATAGGATTCAAATTTAAATAATATAAAGTGTGTATTTTTTATATTTGCCGCGGTTTGTCAGGGAGAGCTTTTGTTGGCACTGACTTATTAGCCAAAATTGTAGAAGATTTATTTAAAAAGTCAGTTATAATTTGTAGGTAATATAGGGGTTATTAAGTACTTATTGTACTATCTAATTTTTACGAGTCTTCAGACATTATATTATTTTAATTTCTTATGAGTTGAGTTGTTACCTACAAAGAAATGGAATTCTGTTTCTCTTTTGTTGTCCATTTCCGGTTGCATCCTCAGCTGTGCTGCTGCTTTAGTTTTTCTTCTACTTCTTCTTCTCTACATGATTATCGGTGTGACTGTGACATATTTGTGATCTCGGTCAGCACAGACCAAGTGGAGCGCAGCAAAGAGGATTTTTTAATGACACTCGAAAATAACCTTTAAGCTATTGGTATATAGTGCTTATATGTTTGAACGTGACAAAAAATGCTCGCGCGACCACAGTGTAAGAACCAGTACTCACGTACCGAAGTCTCACTTAGCAAAGAAATTCAAAGAAATATCTACTCAATGTAGTTAGCGATATGGTTTAATTTAGCTCACGTTAGCACTCAGCAACTTTTCGTTTAGATACCTAGCTAAACATCCATTGCAGCCGAATTTCATTCTTATTACTCTGGACAAACGATTTGTATAACTGAATTTACCACTCCGAGGGGCCGCTGCGCGCATAGTAATAATGTAGGTATATTTTCGATACCTAAACGGGGAGTGACACAGGCCTGGCGCGGCCTCGAGGCCACGCGAGCATAGCCGCATGCACTTTATACCAATAGTTTAAAGTTTATTTTCGAGTGTCAAATAAAAATCTTCCCGCTGCGCTCCTCTTGGTCTAGGCTGACCCGATTGTCGGTGTCCTATTTGTGAAAACATTGGCACACATATTTCTGACGTAACGCCAGTGTTTTAACACGTAACTGTTAAAACCATTAACGATTACGACTCATACCACAAGCTGAGTTCAACCACAACATTTTAATGTCATCATCATCATTTTAGTCGTATAATGTCCACTAATAGGATTCAGTGGCGCAGATAAAAGGAGGCTTATGACCAGCAGTGGTTCGTTGAGAGCTGACGATGGTGATGAATGTCCACTGCTGATGAGCTTCCCTATACAAAATTATTGATAAGAAGTGACCTGTATCCACCTCTTTCAACGACCAGACCAATCGGTTGTTTAACCACCTAGATGGGTGTCCTATGTTGCCCTTCCTGGTACATCGTTACCATACAAGAACCATTCTGCCCTAGTTTCTGCATCAGTTTGCTTATTATGTATGCATTATAATGTATGTAATTCCGTGATAATAATGTAGGTACAAGTGTGTGGGTGGGTAAGCGGTCGTGGCATACACTGATAAATGTATATAAACTGATATGCTCATATCAGTTCTCGGTCAAAGTAAATTTTAAAACTGATAATTAAATTGGTATGATCTTATTGGTGCATTTAGAGGGAACTTTGGCAGAAATAAATACTTTAGCCAATTTAAGAAAATACAGGGGTTATGTCGTATCAAGCACTAAAAGGAAGGCAGAGAACCGAGAAGTTTGGCGCATACTCCACCAACAAGAGCGACTAAGCTCTTAAATTAGAAGAAGAAGAAAATACAGATTTCCTGATTAAAGCCTGGTTTAGTTTTAGGGCTTAGAATTTAGGGTAATATTTATGGAAATATTGGGAGTATTACCGTAAATTTACAATTTTGGGCAATTTAAGAATCCCTAAAATCAGTTCATTTGTATTTGAAAAAATCTAACGTAATGCAGACTTTTTCTCTGTTAATAAATTCTGCATTTCCTAAAATTCCGATTTGTTCTATATTTCCTTTTATTCTAATTTTTTAGACTTAAGTTTCTCATTTTGTATAAGTTTATTAGTACCAATTTAGTTATAGTATAATTTTGTTTTAATTAAACATATTCTCAAATTATTACCTAAGTTAATCCTTATTTTTCATTCAAAAGAAAAATGTAAACAAAAATAAAACACTCCGCTAAATAATTAAAACAGCAAAATTGTGATGTGATTCAAATATATTTGTTATAATAAATAAATACTTACAATCCAAATGTAAGTCTGTCTGTACAAATGAAATAAGGATTGTTTGTTTAAGAAAAAATTATGTAAGTATACAAGTTAGAATATGTGCCATGTTTATAGATTTATTTTTTAATATTTTACATTTAGTCTTTCTAATAAATCTATATGTAATCTACATTTCGTGTTTAATTTTGTTATTAAGGTGAATATAGAAGCAAATGGCTGTGAAGTGGCGCCGTCATTTGAAATAAATTGTTAACTCGTAAATATGGAGATAATTTCCATATTGCTAATCGTCAGGCACATAGCCCTTTAAATTATTTTATTAACTGCCGTTCATAAAACGGTGGTTTTTAACGGACGATTAGCAATATGGAAATTATCTCCATATTTACGAGTTAACAATTTATTTCACACTTCAAGGCCATTTGCTTCTATATTCACCTTAATGAATCAGCGAACTAATACTATGGAAGAATAACTACCTACGAAATGTATATAAAATTACTGTCGCATGAAGTAGCGACAACTGTCAGCCAATGCCTGCTATGACGCAGCGTCATACAGCAGCCAGTGATTAGCTATTGGCGTGAAATAACGTCAGTAACGGTATTGGCAGTAAACGTGATGTAGTTTTAAAATACCGCCTACTTAAATTTAAGAGAGCGGCTCAGGACGTCTTTGTGTACGCGTCGCGAGTCACATTCGCCCTGAGAAGGCCTCCGGATGAGGTAGAAACACGTCAACAAGAAGCTGAATTTTTACGTGCCCGTTTAGGGCATATTAATAATAGGTACTTAAATTTTCTTTTGATAGGGTCAGTATTTTGCGCTTAATCCGCTAGTTTCCAAAAAGTCAAATCAAATACTTTTTCTAACCGTCAAAACAAACATTGTCTTTAAGATTTGTATGAAATATCGGACTATAAAATGAATAAATATAAATATATAGGGACAAATTACTCTGATTAAGCTAGCCCCAAAGTAAGTTCTAAACTTATGTTATGGGATACTAACTTAACGATACTATATTTTATGATAAATACATATATGTATAGATAAACACTCAAGACCCAGGACAATTGGAAAAAGGCCATTTTCCAACTTGCCCTGGCTGGGGATCGAACCCAGAACCTCCGGATTAGCGGTCTAGCGTGTTAACTATTACGCCATAGAGGTCGTCATAGTTTCTTGGAGTCAAATTATAGCGCTCTTAATATCCGTTTTTTTGAATTATTAAATCTAAAATCACATTCAAAGTGGATGTGATAAGGTACATACGAGCAGGAACGTCATTGCTCTTTGGTACCGAATAATTTATTTTTGACCCAGGAAACTACCCAATTATGCTTCCATAGTAATAGTTCGCTGCTAATAACGTAGAAGTAAAAACAAAAGCAAAATCGGGTATAAAAAAATAATTTATTGTAAAAAACAAAAAGTTTGAATCACATGGTATGGCAAGTCACTCGGCGGCAGTTTGTTTGTGTACGTGCGCCACGATGGCCAGCGCGCCGCCCGGGATGAAGCGCACGAAGTTGTCGGCGGTCAGCGGGCCCAGTGCGTACACGCCTTTAGGTGCGTTAAGTACTTCGTGTGTGTTTTTATCTATAGCTATCGGGTTCCCTCTACCGTCTACTGGTTTCTTCGGATCAATCCCGAACCCAATCCCACTCGAATTCGATGGACATTGGCAAATTTTCTCCAAAATAAACGAGCATTCGCACTTTTTTTCCACACTAGTTTTGATAATTCCATTTTCGAACTTACTAATAAGGTTATTGCACGTACATTTCTTCTCATTCCTCTTATTGCAATCTGGCAACACGCATTTCCCGGTGTTGCCATTTATTTCCGTATAATTCAGGTACCTAGACTTACAGCTTTGTATACTTTGTCCGAGTACAGATTTGAGATAGTGCCAGTGGTCTTTCAGGAACCACTGTTGCCTTTCGTCTTCGATTTTCTTCTTCTTCTCTGTGCATTTGATGCAATCTGATTCTAATTCTATGCAGTTAAAGTTGAAGTTTGTTTGTAAGAAGAATAGGTCTGGTTTTGATCCGATGAGTATAGTTATAATTGATACGATGATTTCTGTGAGTTCATTTGTGACTAAGTTGAGGAGTTTGACTCTCTTGGGGCGCAGCGCGGGGTCCTTGCGGGGGTCTGTTGGGGTTTCTTCGGTGGTGACGTCGACGATGACGTGGTTGGGGTGGGACGTGTAGTTGGGGTAGCTGCCGTTTGCGCCGTCGCACATCATCTTGTAAACCTGGTAAAGAGAATATACAGTTAGAAATGGGTAACAGAAGTTAACAAATATAAAAAAACCCCGACTGTCAAGCGCTCACACCCAAATTTTTTTGCACGACTGTGACATCGATGCATGTAAATGTTTAATTGCATGTGCATATTAAATATTATATACTATATACATAATATACACGATAAACTTCAATGGGGCACTGAAACAGAAAGGGGAGGCCTTTGCCCAGCAGTGGGGCACTGAAATAGGCTAATAAAAAATACCTTCAAAGGTGGGGTGAGTCGCGAGGTTTACAGGTCACAGAGCCACTAGTGAGTATACCTGGCTGTAGTCCGGGTAGGCCTGCGGGGACAGCCGCGCGAGCGCCTCGGCCGGCGCGCGGTGCAGCTGCCGCACCGCCAGCCCGGCGCGCAGCGCCAGGCACACCGCGTCCGCCGCGCTCACGCCGGACCCCACTACCAGCACGCACGGGGGGGAGGCTGCCAACAATAATATCTATTAGACAAGTTTTACAAGCTATTTATTTCTAAGTTAGTTAAAATCTTTAGGCGGTGATCCCACTGCACCGCGCACAGTCGCGGAGCGCGGCGCGGCGGATTTTTAAGACGATACACGGAGTCCAGTGCTGCCCCCATTTGAAATAAATTATTTGTAAGGAAACGGAGATATCATTTAAAACTGCATTTTTGCCAAATTCGCTAGAATGCAAACTAAAGCTAACGTTCTCACTTTAGACTGTAAACAGTGGTTCGTAAAATAGTTTGAAGGGTTTTCTAGGTTTTACTAGATTAAAATTTTAAATGATATCTCCGTTTCCTTACAAATAATTTAAAATTCGGCCCTGTACATACAAATATCTCAATGGTAACGTCAAACGCGTTGTCGTTGCCGCCATTTCTATCACAGATTACTTACAAAACTAATTTGTATGCCGTCTAACCATAATTTAAAAACCAACATCGTCCATCGAACGCATTCGTATTTTTTAGGGTTCTGTACCCAAAGGGTGCAAACGGGACCCTAATTGTCCGTCTGTCACAGGGCTCTATCTCTTGAACCGTAATAGCTAGACACTTGAAATTTTTACTGATTATGTATTACTGTGGCCGCTATAACAACAAATATTAAAAATAAAAAAAAGTTAATTAAAGGGGGTCGTCATACAAGAAACGTGCTTTTTTTTAGCGTTTTTAAATAGATCTTTATAATGGCAGAAACTAGATACTTGAAATTTTTACAGATTATGTACTACTATGGCCGCTATAACAACAAAATCGATGTCTACACAGTAAACTAAACAATATATGTATTGGGTTAAGCGAGCGACCCTAATTTAGGACAGGTTATAGACGTTATAGTCCACAAAAAATGTGGAGACAAAGGATCGCAGGTAGAACTGCGCCGCTGCAAAAAGGATCACCAGGCCCCCGGCAGGTAGCGGATTTGGCGCCGAGGGTCGCAAACGCAACGTACTCTTAACGGATTTTTTTTTATTGAATATTTTGGAATATTTCTTTATCTCGTGATTTCAAAAAGACGCAAGCGCAAGTCTAGTAACAAACAAGGGCACACCGAGATAGTTTATCAGGACATTGAACCAGGCCTGTGTCACTCCCCGTTTAGGTATCGAAATGCACCTATATTATTACTATGCGCGCAGGCGGCCCCTCCGGGTGGTAAATTCAGTTATACGAATCGTTTGTCCAGAGTAATTTTTATTTTTATTTATTCTTTATTGCACAATAAAATAAACGTACAAGTGGCGGACCTAATGCCATATGGCATTCTCTCCCGGTCAACCATTAGACCAAGCAGAAAATATGTGTGGCTGGCATAATAAAATTCACAAAAATAAGCAAACTTAATATAAATAAAATATATATAATCAAAAACACATAGGTATACTTATACACAAATATACTTTTAAACATATAATAACTATACATATATACTAACATGCATAAGATACAATAGATAAATACATAAATATCAATACTTATAAATATAATCAGGATGACTGGGACTAGGACTGCTGGAGGCAAAATGTATGTACCGCTCGCTTAAAAGCCAAACGACTGGGAGCTCTTCTTATAGACTCCGGGCATTTCATAGCCGGATAGCCTGGACTTGAAAAGACTTGTCCATGAAGGTAGAGCGATGAGGAGGAAAACTAAGGATGAGAGTGATAGAGGAGCCAAGTGAACGAGAGTGAGTGGAACTGAGAGGGTTGAATTTAGATTTAAGATAGCTAGGGGAGTGATAAGAATGAAATTGGCTTGCAATGGATGTCTAGGTATCTATACGAAAAGGTGTCGAGTTCTGACGTGAGCTAAATTAAACCATATCGCTAGCCACATTGAGTAGATATTTCTTTGAATTTCTTTGCTGAGTGAGACTTCTGTACGTTAGTATTATTTATTCTGACCATATCGCTAGCCACATTGAATAGATATTTCTTTGAATTTCTTTGCTGAGTGAGACTTCTGTACGTTAGTATTATTTATTCTGACCATATCGCTAACCACATTGAATAGATATTTCTTTGAATTTCTTTGCTGAGTGAGACTTCTGTACGTTAGTATTATTTATTCTGACCATATCGCTAGCCACATTGAATAGATATTTCTTTGAATTTCTTTGCTGAGTGAGACTTCTGTACGTTAGTATTATTTATTCTGACCATATCGCTAACCACATTGAATAGATATTTCTTTGAATTTCTTTGCTGAGTGAGACTTCTGTACGTTAGTATTATTTATTCTGACCATATCGCTAGCCACATTGAGTAGATATTTCTTTGAATTTCTTTGCTGAGTGAGACTTCTGTACGTTAGTATTATTTATTCTGACCATATCGCTAGCCACATTGAATAGATATTTCTTTGAATTTCTTTGCTGAGTGAGACTTGTGTACGTTAGTATTATTTATTCTGTGCTATAAATACTAACACTAGTTTTAAGTTACTGTAATTAATACTAACAAATCATGGAACATAGTTATCTATATCAAATACCAAAATCTCGCCCGGGGCACTGGTAGATCTGAAACCGGCACTGCCTATATCCATATAACGCATTGAGCTAATGAAGCGGCGTAAACTTAGCTGTAAGTAACGATTTGACGTCAACATTTGTGCAAAACAAAACAAAGTGACTATTATTAAGAGATATTATAAATATCCTATGATAATAAAGATATTTTGAATTGAATTGAATTGCACGCACTGTCACAAGACTGGCATCATGGACTCAATTATGTATCGTTTTCAAATATTATATGAATTACAACAATCCTAACGTTACTTACCGATGATATATTATCCCATGTGCATATTAACCATTATTTTTATACCCTTTCATAAAGAAATATTTTTTATACAAACAAAAAGTAGCGCCATCTCTCGTAATTCGTTTAAACTACGTACCTAAGAAAAAAGCGGATCGCAGACCACGTTGATCCTATCTCTACAGGCTGAGTTTCTAACCACCAGCCAAATTTTTGGAGCAAGTTCAGTCCATTATACTACTTTCTATAAAAAAAACTTATTAAAAATCGATACATTTTTTTCGTCCTCCCATACAAATCAGCGCTCAGCCTAACGGATTTTGTACGGGAGGGCGGAAAATTATAATCGAGTTTTATTAACTTTTTTTATAGAAAAAAGTTCAGTATCATGGTCTAAACTTGCTCCAAAAATTTGGCAGGTGGTTAAAAACTCAACCTGTATAGCATGGCACCGTTGATAAACCCAGATAAAGTTTATAT
Source organism: Acrobasis repandana (assembly GCA_963576875.1). NCBI lineage: Eukaryota > Metazoa > Arthropoda > Insecta > Lepidoptera > Pyralidae > Acrobasis > Acrobasis repandana. The sequence continues at coordinate 13,046,364 of OY756238.1, forward strand.
CGGTCCTTAAAAATCCCCTTACAAACATAGTCTACGTTTTACATGAACAACATGAACTTGAAACACTCACTGACTAACATAGTTGTTTGCCCTGTTCCAGGGTGACAGGGGTAATGATTGATGTACCGTCGTATAGAGGGTGCTCCAGTCAGTACCAGAAAAATCTGACATCTTGAAGATCATCAGATCCTGATGTGGAAGAGGTACGGCCTGCGAAAACGGGCGTGATTTTTTCCATAATGTCCCTACATTATGGAAAAAATCACGCCCGTCAAATTGCTTACAACCCCCTGTGTTCATACAAACAATTTCGGCTCCTCGCCGTTCCAAATAACTTGGCCACAAACAATTAACGACAATTCTCACGAAACTTTCGATTTTATATCAAATTACAAACTTGTGTTTCTAAAACAAACTAAAACACGCGGCTGCCATACCCAGTTACATTTCTTCTTCAACAAAACAAGTACATTATTTTTTTTGCTGGAATGACAAGTTTAGACTTTGACATAAGACAATGAATATTTTTCTGGTCGGGCAAAGACAATCCCCGCACGGGAAATCGATGAATCGATAATTTTGCCCGTGTTTGTGGAGATCACACGCAGATGGCGCTAGTCTCCTTACAAAGCACTTTTATTCAAAACACCCTGGTTGTAAGCAATTTGACGATGCTAAGACTGACTTTTGATCTTAAATAAACCGGCCAAGTGCGAGTTAAACTCGCGTGGAGTGGGTTCCGTACAATTGATTTAATTCTTATAGGTTTTCCTGTAATCTACAAGCAATGAACTACATTTTGTATTTTTTTCAAAATTTTAGGCTCAGTAGTTTCTGAGATCAGGGGGGAATGGTAAATTTTCGTCTTCTTTCATGAATCAAAAAATCAAAACTATTCATTTTACAATAATAACAAAAATATATTTGAGATGCTCATAACGAGCCCTTTCATTTGATATATGACACAGTAAGGTTTGCAAAACTTTTTTTTCAAATTTCCTAATTTGTCCCCCGAAAATGACCCTTATTTAAAAAAAAAATTATTTACTTTGCACATATATGTGTTTGGGTAATAGGATTACAATATTTTACCAAATTTCACCTGATTCGGTCCGGTAGATTCGGAGCAAATTGGCTGTGACAGACGGACGGACAGACAGACGCACGAGTGATCCTATAAAGGTTCCGTTGTTTAAATTTTTGTACGGAACCCTAAAAAGACCTGATGATGATGAGGAAGGAAGGAGCAGAGTAGAATAGGACCACTCCAAGTCTTCCCGTGGATGTCGTAGAAGGCGACTTAGGGAACACAAACTAAACAAAGCTTATAAACATCAATGAGACCTTTCCAAAGTCTGGCCAGCGTGGAGGGTGTAGGCCAAATTTTCTGACTGCTCTGGCTAATATGGCTCTGGCAGTACTTACAGAGAGGGTAATTTTCCTGCAGTGGAAACTAAAAGACCTGAAGTGTTATTTTTCATTTAGGGACTCAGCCAAAACGTGTAGTTTTCCAACTCACCACTCGCGTTCCGACGCATTGATTGCATCGTATTTTTGAAACCCTCGTGTGAGCGATAAGTAATATTGCGTTACGCAGAAAATATCAAAATTTGTCAATTGGTTTTCTAAACATTTCAACAAAAATAAAAAAGCAGCGTGAAACGGAACTGATACACCATGCAACTACAAATGTCAAAATTACGAGTGGTCCAGACCACTCGTTGCAAATCCTTCGCATACGATCAATTAAAAAATGCGCCCGTTTGGAAACACTCGTGCAAATCATTCGCAATGTGAGTCCCTGAATGAACAATAGCACTCCTGATGATGGTGATGAGCTCACCGGTGGGCTCCAAGGTGTGCAGCGCCGCCTGCAGGTCGGCCAGCGAGTGCAGCGAGTACTTGGCGACGCCGGGCTCCAGCGAGTTGGGGCGGTCGGAGGCGCCGCAGGCCAGCACCACGCGGCGGCACACGTAGCGGAACGGGCGGCCTTCCGCCTTGTCGAAACTGGAATCGTATATTATTCTTAACCGACTTAAAAAAGGTTTCAATTCGACCGTATGTTTTTTTTTATTTATTGTTAGGGTTCCGTACCCGAAGGGTGCATACGGGACCCTATTACTGAGCTGAGACTCCGCTGTCTGTCCGTCTGTCACAGGGCTTTATATCTTGAACCGTAATAGCTAAACACCTGAAATTTTCACCAATTATGTATTACTATGACCACTATATCGTAACAACAAATACTGAAAATAAGATAAAGTTAATAATTAAACGGGGTCGTCATACAAGAAACGTGTTTCTTCAGCGTTTTAAAACATTGTACGGTGGTACGGAACTCTTCATGTTCGAGTCCGACTCGCACTTGCCCGTTTATTATTTGAAAGCCTTTACTACCAAATTGGTCCCATTTTAATTTGGTGAAGATATGATGGAAAACATTGGAGATATGGAAGAAACTCCTAAAAAGAATTGAAGTCGGTTGTTTTGTTTTGTTAAAATTTTTATTGTTTAGATTTTATTTATAGGCAAATACATTAGACTATCTCGGCGCATTCCAAAAAGGATGGTCGATATTTACACGGGATCAAGATGGGAGAGATCCTTTGCCCAACAATGGGACAAAATGGGTTAAAACGATACATGGAGTCGTTAGTTAGTTTGCATTTTTGCGAAAAACGGCCACTTTTGAAACGCAAACAAAAGCTTAACATTCTCACTTTAAACTGTAAACAGTGGTTCATAAAATAGTTTGAAGGGTTATCTAGGTTTTAGTAGCTTAAAATTTTAAATAATATCTCCGTTTCCTTACAAATAATTTATTTTAGATGGGGACAGCACTAGACTCCGTGTATCGTCATAAGGCCATACATTAATTTTCCGGGGTCTAGCATTAGAAATAAATCAATTCAGAAGAACCAGACAAAATCGGTTCCGGCAAGCGGAGCAGCGGGGATCGACGATACCACTAGAGGCTTTGATAACGTCAAGTACACGACTATCAATTTATCTACAACAATTCTAAATATATAGTTTTTTTTTTTCAAGTGTTATGATACAGGTATCTTTATTATTCTAAAAAATCTAAGATTACCTACCAAACATACAAAAATAAATCAGCAATAAGCTTCGTCAAAAAGTGTACAAAAGGTATCCACAACATGCTTCGTCAAAAGTTGTACTTACCTAGTTACAAATAAATATCCGCAACATGCTTCGTCAAAATTCTAAATTGTATCTACAAATATTTATTTCTTGCCTATGGTACACCGTATACAGGCTGATTTTTTTACCACCAGCCAAATTTTTGGAGCAAGTTCAGTCCATGATACTGAACAACTTTCCTTAAACATAATCGTCGAAAACGGGTAGTAAATAACAGAAGTCTCCTGGGTCTGCTGGAAGAGATTTCTTATGAAATAAGCAGCACCTATGTACTCTATTTTCTTACCTTGTATTTTGTGTACATGAATTTTGTAAATAAAATAAATAAATAAAAGTAGAAATGCTTACCCAGCGACGCAGAAGCTGGCCGCCAGCGGGCAGCCGGCGCGGCAGGGCGGGGCGGGCGCGCGCGCCGCGCCGCGCACGCTGCTCACCACCACCCCGCTCCGGAAGTAGCGCTGCGGGTACGGGACGAAAACATTCTATGAATCACTTTTTACACCGCTGAGAAATAAACGGGCAAGTGCGAGTCGGACTCGTACATGAAGGGTTCCGTACCTCCGTACAATGTTTTAAAACGCTGAAAAAAACACGTTTCTTGTATGACGACCCCCCTTTAGTTTTTGACATTATCTTATTTTTAGTATTTTTTGTTATAGCGGTCATAATAATACATAATCTGTGAAAATTTCAAGTATCTAGTTAAAGCCATTATAAAGATCTAGTTAAAAACGCTGAAAAACACGTTTTTTTTTTGTATGACGACCCCCTTTAATTTTTAACTTTTTTTATTTTTAGTATTTGTTGTTATAGCGGCCATAGTGATACATAATCGGTAAAAATTTCAAGTGTCTAGCTATTACGGTTCAAGAGATAGAGCTCTGTGACAGACGGACAGACAGCGGAGTCTCAGTAATAGGGTCCCGTTTGCACCCTTTGAGTACGGAACCCTAAAAAGTGGCACTCCGTGAGTGCCGACAGAAGTGAAAACTTGAACAAATAAAAATACCCAAGAACAGCTTGTAGACAACCCGTCAAAATTTGGCAATATGTAAAAAATAAAAGAAAAAATCGACAAAATTCTGATACTTTTACATATAAAGGATGTGAGATATCAGGACAAGACGCCGTGTATGGATTTGCAGAGTATTTTAGCTCAGTTTTCAGAAAAGAATTGCCTAAGCTTGATGTAGCCGATGCTGAACACCACGCCTCCAGCTCTAGTTGCTCAAAACGTGTAGACATATCAAGTGTAGACTGTAATGATATATCTGCGGCTGTAAAGAACTTAAAAGCTCATTCTGCTCCAGGTCCTGACTGTATTCCAGGATTTATTGTAAAGGACTGTATTGAATCCTGAAAATCCCCACTCTTGTATATCTTCAATTTAGCTTTGGCAAAATCTACCTATCCGAATGCATGGAAAACTAGTAGTGTCACGCCCGTTCCTAAATCAGGTGCTACAAATGAAGTCACAAATTTTCGACCGATAGCGGTGTTGTCAGTTTTTGATAAAATATTTCAAAGTATCATTGATACTCATTTGCGTCGGCAGATAGATGTCTGGTTGGATGATTCGCAGCATGGATTTAGGAGGGCTAGGTCCACAGTCACTAACTTGGTCAACCTTATTGACTACGTAAGTACTGAATTGAATAATGGTAGACAAGTTGACGCGTCATACTTTGACTATCAAAAGGCGTTTGACTTGGTCGATAATGACGTACTTTTACGCCAATGTTCGGCCATTGGTTTCACACCCAGACTTCTTGAGTTCATTGCGAGTTATCTCAGCAATCGGTCGCAATATGTTAAACTTGGCAAATACACTTCGGAAGGTTATTACACAAGATCTGGAGTTAGTCAGGGTAGTACGTTAGGCCCCACTCTATTCTTGATAATGATCAATGACCTCCCGAAAGTCATAAGTTCTGCCAGATGTCTACTGTTTGCTGATGATTTGAAGTTGTTTCTTGGGGTGAGTAGTGTTCACGATGCTGAAAAGTTGCAAAAAGATATTGATGCTGTGGTTGAGTGGAGTCGAGCAAATAATCTCAGTTTTAATAAAACCAAATGCAAAACGATAACATTCAGTCGTTCAGCCTCTCCTGTAAGTGCCAATTACCATCTCCACAACACAGCCATTGACCGAGTCTCGGAGATTCGCGATCTAGGAGTCACGTTAAATACCAAACTGGATTTTCACACTCATATAACAAACATCTGCAAGGAGGCCTCTCGGGCTCTAGGTTTCATTATGAGGGTAGCTAATAAGTTTGATGATAATAGAGTTGCCATTACGCTTTATAACGCCTTTCACGATGCTGAAAAGTTGCAAAAAGATATTGATGCTGTGGTTGAGTGGAGTCGAGCAAATAATCTCAGTTTTAATAAAACCAAATGCAAAACGATAACATTCAGTCGTTCAGCCTCTCCTGTAAGTGCCAATTACCATCTCCACAACACAGCCATTGACCGAGTCTCGGAGATTCGCGATCTAGGAGTCACGTTAAATACCAAACTGGATTTTCACACTCATATAACAAACATCTGCAAGGAGGCCTCTCGGGCTCTAGGTTTCATTATGAGGGTAGCTAATAAGTTTGATGATAATAGAGTTGCCATTACGCTTTATAACGCCTATGTCCGGAGTAAATTGGAGTATGGGTCAATTATCTGGGACCCCTATGAAAGTACCTATGCTTTGATGGTTGAGAGAGTCCAAAGAAAATTTGTTAGATGGCTATACAAACGGAACTTTGGATACTATCCGTACCTCTATCCATCTATGTTTGTTATAGGTATGGTGGAGCTTAATACTCTTATTTTTCGAAGGAAAATGCTCCTATTGGTTTATTACTACTTGCTCCTAAGGAACAAAGTAAATAATGAGTCAGCATTAGAGCAAATAGGGCTTTGTATTCCCCCGAGGTGGAATCGCAAGGAGGGCGCTGTGGTCGCTCCTCGACGGCGACCGCGACTGTTCTCTCCACCAGTGTTTCACACTAAAAATTATACAAAAAATGCTCCTACGGTGAGAGCCCTGCAACTACTAGAGGACATGCTCGTACTACACAATGATCTGGATGTATTTAGTGATTCAATAAATGTATTTATGGACAATTTATTCACATTTCTCAATTCTATTAATTATTTTGATTAACTATGACATATTCGTATTAGCAATCATTGACATTTTTTTTTTTATAATTTTATATGCATGACGATTTTTACCTTTTATTATTTTTTTCCACACTGTTTTTTGATTGTGTATGTTTCTATGTAATTTGACCCTATTGACAATTAATTCTTTAATTTTATTGTATTTTTTGACTACTGTACAGATGCTTTGGTGAATAACTGTCAATCTGTATGCGATTTATGAATAAATATAAATAAAATATAAATATAAACACGGTGGTGTCGGTAACGGTAACAGTGTCGCGAGTTCAATTGTTTTTTTTTCTATCTCAAAACATGCCCAAAGCGCCTAAAGTTTTACTTCAAAAATTTTGCTGAGTCACATGAAAAATTTTTCAATAATTGTCCATAAATTTGATGGATAGCTATAAACATTTAACGACATATTCTCTGCATGGTAACCACGCTAGCTAGTCTGCCATTCGGAGGTTCTAGCCTCCGGGGATTGAACCTAGGAATAAAGTTATTCTAACCCTAACCGGTTAGAATAACTTTATTTCTCATAAGAATTACATGAAATAATTCCCTTACTGAGGAAACATAATATTTATATAGGTTCTAGGTTCAATTACACCCAAAACCTACAAGTCCTACGTTCGATCCCCGAAGCGTGGTTACCATACACAGATGTCGTCAAACGTTTACATCACATTTTTAGTAAATGTATGTATAGTGTATAGTATACTGTTAGTGACTACTGTAGCGCCACCACCATATAGATGGTCCTCTTTACCTCTACCCTCCATAATAACGAGGAGATTGCTTTTTGACAGGAGATGTGCGAGGACCGTAAACGGGGTGCAAAGAAAAACCAACCAGTACCATCACCATCATTGAAAAAACTAGGTTATGGGCCCAGTTCCAGTACATTTACAGTATGCTTCGTATGTAATTGATAACACGTCTTTAGTTTGTGGCCAACGCACATCTTTTTATATAAATGACCAAGCGAGCGAACCGTGTCAATTTTGAGATTGCCAAAAATGCTTAAAGTCTGTCAGTTTGTCGATTTGTTCGCGCCTACAGATCGCATTTCTCAACCGACTTGAAGGGGTTGGGGGTAAGTCGCGAGTTTTACAGCTCACAGAGCCATTAGTATTATATTCTGTTGGTGCAGTAATGGTTTATCTTATTTTAATACACTAGGTTGTGGGCCCAGTACACTTTCACTATACAACTTACCTTTAATTTGGTGGCCCGTACGTATCTCCTATAGTAGTCCGCTAGCGCGCTCGCGGGCAGCCTGTCTAGTGGGGCGGCCGTGTGTGGAGGGAGGGTGAGCCAGGCGCACGGGGAGAGGGTTCTCACGGCGCCCGGGAACCCGTGCCACGCGCCGCCCGGCGGACCTCGGCCCAGGACTATGTGGTCAATCTGGAGACAACAGCAGTGGCTTAGTGAAGTTATTAACTCATTGATGGACACAAAGCCTTGTCCAGATGGGTGTAACGCGAATTCTGTGTGTGGACAACACTACGAACATTAAATACTCGTAGTGCCGTCCCCACACAGAACTCGCGTTACATTACTCGTAAGATTACATCACACATTACACCCGTCTGGACCCGGCTTAATCCAGACACAATAGAAATAACAATTGATTACGTCTATAGGCGTCCTGCTGTCCTTCAATGTGTTAAGGTAATTTCTTTGTCGTTTTGATAACTGAAAACAACCTCCGTGGAGAGAGCTCAAGTCATGCTGGTGTGTGAACAAATCAAAAACATATACCGTCTTATCATAACACACGGATTAACTTCATCCATCACACGCATCACGCATATATCACTATAACCTTAGTTGTATTGTAACCAACAATTTGATGTCAATATTTGTGCAAAACAAAACAGTGTCAATTTTTTTTTGACAAATCAAACTGATTAAGCTAGCCCCAAAGTAAGTTTTAAACTTGAGTTACGGGATACTAACTCAACGATACTATATTTTATGATAAATACATACATATATAGATAAACACCCAAGACCCAGGACAATTTAAAAAAAAGGCAATTTTCCAACTTGCCCTGGCTGGGGATCGAACCCAGAACCTCCGGATTAGCGGACTAGCGTGTTAACCATTACGCCACGGAGGTAATCAATTATTAAGATTAACTTTTATTAAGATTATATTAACTATTATTAAGAGATATTATAAATATCCTATGATAATAAAGATATTTTGAATTGAATCGGGTCAAGTTATGCCTACATCGGCCTTCCTCAGTTCGGAGGCGATTACTCTTTCATGTGGCCCATGGAAGTACATGACCCGGGGGCAGTTCCTCTAAAGGTGGTATAAATTAGAGGGAGTTGGATGTTGGTTGCGCCACATTTCGAGTCGAGAGGATTTTGGGTTCAAGCGGTTTTGAGTTAAAACTCATCATCCACCCGTATTCCCGGTTACATCATCAGCGGTAAGGCTTCAGAGCGCGGGGTCCGCTACCTAACCGAGGTGATTTGACGAGGTTCTACGAATAATAAATTCCCTAGAATTGTAACGCTCCTACATTCATCGCTTCGATTCTGATTCCATTTACACAAACAAACTAACAGTAATAACAACGCAACACTCAAACACACACATAGACAAATATGCATGCGATTGGTCGCGACAAGGTCACGCTTCGTCGTCGGGTGGGGGCGGTCACCGCAACGAGCGGTGAGGTATAACGCGTAGCTTAGGTACATTTTGCATAACACTTTCCACAGATGTCAAGTATGGATTATTAAAATGTTTATGAAAGGTGAGTCCTGTGTTTTTCATGTCTGGTATGTATGGCTTCTACACTACTTCACGGCACATGACGGCATTTTTAATAAATCAATTATCGCAAAAACACAGCAATATTCTCAAAGGAAACTTTTTGCGACGCAACCGCACGACTTGAGTGTCACAGCGAACTGTCGCGCCGCGCGTTTCATATTTTAAGCCCCGCCCGCTCCGGTACATATCGCGTGGAATGATTTTTCGAGATTAGTTACGCTTCTAGGGATTATTATTCGTAGACGAGGTTATAGGTTTTACACAGAGCAACTGCCGTCTGACCTCCGCAACCTAAAGGATAGAACAGAATCAATCCTAGGATATATTTAAAGAAACGCTAGTTTTATGTTTAAACTATTGCAGCTTAAGTATGGATGAAAAAAAGTACTAAAACTAGGATACCTGCTTCTCAACATCGTATTTCCACTCGATCAGCGAGTCCGCCTGGAAGCCGAGGTCTGCGCACGGCCGCAGCAGATTGTCCATCTGGAAAAGGAACAACAAACATGCTGTAACAAGATATAGTTTAAAAAACCGGGCCAAGTGCGAGTCGGACTCGCGCACAAAGGGTTTCGTAGAAAATAAATATTTTAAGCGTTCTACCTGTTGCCGTTATTAATATCGAGCATAAAACGGCAAAAATCACGTTTGATGTATGGGAGCCCCGTTAAATATTTATTTTATTCTGTTTTTAGTATTTGTTGTTATAGCGACAACAGAAATAAGTACATCATTTGTGAAAAGTTCAACTGTATAGCTATCACGGTTCATGTGATACAGCCAGGTGACAGACAGACAGACGGACGGACAGCGGAGTCTTAGTAATAGGGTCCCTTTGGGTACAGAACCCTAGCAACTAAAACCCGACTACGGGAAAATTATCTAGTTAACGCGAGCACAGCATTCCAAAAAAAAGCGGGTTGCACTCCGGGAGTGCCGGCAGAAGTGAAAACTTGAATATTAACGTTGTGCATTTTTGATATTTTGGAATGGTTAGGGAATAATTTTGCACGAATTGCTTTAATTATCAGTATAAAAGTACTATCATTTATGTGGTAGAATACAATATTTATTTATTGCGCTATCGTTCACAAACATGACAATTTATATTACATTAAAAAGTTTATCTCTCAGCTAAACGAAACAGCAGGCGCAGGCATACATTTTCGCCGTGCCGTAGAAAGAGAGGGGGATCCTTCCTCTCCTACGCCGCGCCTGCTGTCTACTCTCCATCCGTCTTACGAATTTTCGATCAGGACGTGTCCTGACTCGAGTTTAACATTTTTTACCCATTACAAAAAAAGTGCACAACGCCGCTAAAGAAGTTTTCACTTCAACGAAATAGTTTTACTAGTCGTTCATAGATGGCGTTGTAATAATTTTCAATGCTTGTAATGTTATCATTAATGTTGAAAGGAATAACTAGATGGCGCTACGTCAAATATTCATTGCATGGGTAGCCGGCTGTCTACTCTTCATCCGTCTTACGAATTTTCGATCAGGACACGTGTCCTGACGCGAGTTTAACATTTTTTACCCATTACAAAAAAAGTGCACATCGCCGCTAAAGAAGTTTTCACTTCAAAAGCTAATTACGAGTATGTATGTATTTTTGAAATATGCCAATTAAGCCCTTTCATTGGATACCAAACGCGGTATGATTAAATTTATTTTATTTTTGAGTTCATTACTTTTATGCCGGCTTATAGAGGGCGCCATATTGAATTTACTGCAACGTCACATAGCCTATTACCAGTGGACAACCAAGCCGATTCCAGCGATACCACATTTTTCAATATATCATGGATATTGGGTAGTGTCCTGGGTCAAAAATAAATTATTCTAATACTGTTAAGAGAATAGTACGTCACAAAATAATGTCACTTGTCCTTGATCACATCCATTTTTAATTGTGATTTTACATTTATTGATGCAGAACAACGGATATTAAAAGCGCTATTTGACTCCAAAAATTTATGACATCACAGTCCGATATTTCATACAAATCTCATAGAAAATTTTTGTTTTGACGTTTGGAAAAAAGTGTCTGATTTGACTTGTTGGAAACTAGCGGATTATGGAATATATGCTCGCAAAATTTCACGAGAATCCGTTGAGAAATGCGACCTTAGGACGGAAATCTGAACATGCGGAATTCGGACACACGAAATAATTATTGCCGAAATTGAAACGGAGACGCTTAGCTCGATTCTCTCGTTCGGTCAATGAAAACAATAAAAAAAAATTGCATTGCTAAAATCTTTGGTGGAAAAAGCCAGTAGCTATAGAAATTTTCGCCAAGTGTCTACCTCGCCTCGCGTTTGGAGGTGAAGCGCCCTAATACCTGACCTTGATAAGAGTTGAAAGGCCCGGGCTCGCAATATAACAAGTTCCGGCGATGATTATTATTATTATTTCCGGTGTTGATTACTCTTATTCAAAACTAGATATTTTTCTAAATATAATAACTAATAAATAAAATCAAAAAAAATGCAGTGCAAAATCTCCAATGGAAAAGCTAAGCTAAGCTATAGAAATTCCGGGCAAGTAAGTGTCTATCTCGCCTCTCTTTTGGAGGTAAAGCGCCCTAAAACTTGACCTTGGTAAGAGTTGAAAGGCCCGGGCTCGCAATATACCTAACAAGTTCCGGCGATAAATCACCGTGTCGACTACTTTTTGTGTTATTTCATACTAGCTTTTCGCTTATAATTATTTTTACAAGCTTTTATTTGAAGTCCGAAACTCGATCGGTTCTGTAGGTTACTTGAAATAAACGAGTAATCTATGTACCGAGTCGCAATAAAAAATCGTACTGTAAATTACACACCAAGCTAAAAATTTGTTAAACTGAATTCAGTTTGTGAAACGAAGTAACCCTGCTTTATGAACCTTTTGGTAAATCCTTTCATGTGGTGACGGAAAGTCGTAAGAGGCGACTAAGGGACGTAAAAGTAACAGAGAACGGGCAGCAGCGTCCTCTGTGCAACGACCATTATATCTGCGATCAATAACCCGCCTGCCCAGTAGTGCCCAGACCAATGCCAAAACTAAACCGTTTGGCCACTACTGCTTTATGTGTACCTATTTACAAGAATTGCTTGTCTAAAGTAAGCTAGTTGTCGTCAGGTCCTTCTAGACTCCACTGCAGGAGCACGACCCTCATTGTACTGCTACGCGTCAACTCGTAAACGGGTGCCGCCAGTAGGGACCGGTCAGCTTGGCTCCGTTTTCTTAAGGCGGAGGTATAGGCAAATGGCCTTGAAGTGTGAAATAAATTGTTAACTCGTAAATTTGGTGATAATTTCCTTATTTCTCTTCGTCATGCACTAGATAGCCCTTTAAATTATTTTATAAACTGCCGTTGAAACTATTATTGTTGATCCGTCTAGCTTTAAAACTTGCCGTGGCCACTTTTGGCGGAGGCACGTTTTAAAGCTAGACGGACTAATGTAAATACTTTCAACGGTGGTTCATAAAATAATTTAAAGGGCTATCTAGTGCATGACGAAGAGCAATATGGAAATTATCTCCATATTTACGAGTTAACAATTTATTTCAAATGAGGGCGCCACTTCAAGGCCATTTGCCTATATCTTCACCTTAAGACTACTAAGTGTTATTTATTTCTTTAAATTGGATTTGGCACTCGTTCGCAAACTTTACATGTTATATTGTGATAACATTGTATTAGGCATAATATTCTTGTAAACTGATAAAGCCCTTCTGGCGCGTATTCGACCAATACTGTGCAAATGAGTTTCTTTCGGCGTTTCTTCTCAGCAGTGGTCGTTGCGAAACGCTAAAATCGGTACCTAGCTTTTTTTTTTAAATATAGAAATTTTAATATTATAAATAAACATTACACGTAATGTACACTAAAATTATTGACGTGTAAAAGTGCCTGCGAAGGCCTAATTACTGAATAAATATTTGATTCTTGATTCTTCTAGATTCTTGCCAGAGCCATACTTGACCAGAGCAGCCAGAGGATTTGGCCTACACTCAAAGTCAAAGTCAAAAATGTTTGCCTAACCTGCTAAATTTTTGTTTAAAAAAAGTTATTAAAAATCGATAAAAATGTATCGTCCTTCCATACAAAATCCGTTTGACTGAGCGCTGATTTGTATGGAAGGACGATACATTTTCACGATCACATTTTATCGATTTTTAATAACTTTATTTATAGAAAGTAGTTCAGTATCATGGACTGAACTTGCTCCAAAAATTTAGCAGGTGGATTAAGAGTCACCCTGTATATCACTTATTGAAGGTCATTATTATTAATTATTTTTAGAGCAAAAGCTACAAACTACTAGCGTACAATTAAAAGATACAAACCACTGCTGGGAAGTTACGCCGAAAGAAACTCAGTTCAGTATAGGTCCCTACCCAGCCTGATGGGCTTTATTGCATTACAGATATACATTTATTTTTATCATATATTTACATTATATTTTAAATTATACGTTTAAAATTGCAACATTCTTATTACCTTCATGAATTCAAGAATCACAAATTTATTCAGGAATTAGGCCTTTGCAGGCACTTTAGGGTTGGATCTCATCTATCAGCACGGAACAGGATAGCAGTATAAGAAAGTGCTGTTCCGTGCTGATAGATGAGATCCAACCCTTACACGTCAATAATTTTAGTGTACATTACGTGTAATGTTTATATTCTTTATATTTAAATTATTTTTCTTTTTTAAAGCTACCCATACTAGCGTTTCGCAACGACCACTGCTGAGAAGAAACGCCGAAAGAAACTCATTTACACAGTATTGTACACTGTCCACGCTGGCCAGACGGGTTGGAGAGGTCTCATTGATGTTTATAAGCTTCGTTCAGCTTGTGTTTCCTAAGCCGCCTTCTACGACATCCACGGGAAGACTTGGAGTGGTCCTATTCTACTCTGACGGTAACCACACGGCTAATTAAAGCTATTGTTTGCTCCTAAACGAGCATGAAAGCCAAATTACACAAAAAAAACGTCCTTACTCGATAAAATCAAGAACTGAATCACAAAATCAAGTGAACAATCAGATTACTAAATAATTAGCTATCGTGATAAGGCACAATAAAATTGTAGAGTCACTACTTCAATTTAATGCCCTATTAAGTGTGAAATACACAGAACTACACTTAATTGTATCGCGATAATAATAAAAGCCACTTAATTTAAAGCCTTTATAAATTCAATAAAAAGTCGGACAATAATCTTTTTCTATCTTGTTTCATTCTAAATACAGGGTCGAACATACAAATATGCTAAAACTATTTTATTTAAATGTAGGTATAGTCCATGATACCACAGAATAAATAATACTAACGTACAGAAGTCTCACTCAGCAAAGAAATTCAAAGAAATATCTACTCAATGTGTCTAGCGATATGGTTTAATTTAGCTCACGTCAGAACTCAGCACCTTTTCGTATAGATACCTAGACATCCATTGCAAGCCAATTTCATTCTTATTACTCTGAACAAACGATTCGTATAACTGATTTTACCACCCGGAGGGGCCGCCTGCGAGCATAGTACTAATGTAGGTACATTTTCTATACCTTAACGGGGAGTGACACAGGCCTGATGATACTAAACCACTTTTCCCAAGGAACATATATCGAATTATGAAAAATAATTTCTGAGCTCCCATACAAGTTGGATGTTCCTTGGGGAAAGTTGTTCCAGTGTATTTTGTTACAGAGCTCAGGGCCGCAAGTCCTAATGGTCACTTTTAGTGTGATGGTGGGCGATAACGTGGAAAAAGGATTTAAAATAGTGATGAGTTGCTAGCCGCATCGGCTTTTACTATCTGCGCTAGAAGAGAAGCAGCTGGTACATTTTAAGTTTTTGTCTTATCTCCCAGACCAGCGTGGAAGATCAATCAGAATGCTGTAAATGATATACAATACACTCATAAAAACGATCTCATCCCTTAAGCAACTTCAAATAAACGGGCAAGTGCGAGTCGGACTCGTACACGCAGGGTTCCGTACCTCCGTACAATGTTTTAAAACGCTGAAAAAAACAAGTCTCTTGTACGACGACCCCCTTTGATTTTTAACTCTATCTTATTTTTAGTATTTGTTGATTTTGTTGTTATAGCGGCCATAGGAATACATAATCGATTTTTCGTGTCAAGTCATATCGATTGTCATAATCGATTTTCAATTTCAAGTGTCAAGTATCTGTCTATTACGGTTCATGAGATAGAGCCCTGTGACAGACGGACAGACAGCGGAGTCTCAGTAATAGGGTCCCGTTTGCACCCTTTGAGTACGGAACCCTAAAAATGAGTTAATCCATTCGAATGTATATATGATCTTTTTAATATATGTACCTCAACACTTCTCCGTTTTTTAACCGATTTAGAAAATTCTTTTTTTATTTGAAAGGGTGTACACACTAGTTGGCCCCATTGTCACCAGGCGAAGATCTGATGGTGCGATCCTCGAGAAATCGAGGGAACTCCTCAAATATTCTATCCACACATATAGAGAGATTTTGTCAATAAATCATACATTTTCAGAAAGTGTGTTTTGGTAAAGTGGAACTAAAGACAGAAATTTAAGTCGCTTCTTTTCGTTAAAAATTATATTAAAATAGATTCCATTTTAAATAAAGAAATACAACTAACGGATATCCATTTCCATAAAAAAATTATGGCCCAAGGCGTGGCGCATGACAACTAAAAAAATCTACTGTTAATGAATAATTAATCAGACTCTATCATTAAAATAATGATGTAACATTGCGAAATTAAATTTATGATAATTCTTTGAATTTTTCAACGATTAGATTATTTTGAAGTTTTATTAGAAGATTCATTTATTTACTGATTTATTGAGCACAACGGTACAAAAGGTGGACTTAATGCTAATGCGTTCTCTACCAGTCAACCTTTAGGAAAAATAGAAATTAATTAATTAACGATTAAGTAGGTTAAGGATAAAAATTCACTCTTAGAAACTGACTCTTAGAATAATAGGTAGTCTATTGCGTCTAGGGTTGCCATCTCCAAAATTATAAAACCGGACTCGACACTGAATAAGGCTGGACATTTAGCCCTAAAAGTCGGAATGGGTACACTGTTGGAGCAAGATCAAAGTTTACGAGTGCCAATCAAAGTTCTGGCGATACCTACAAAAAAGGTCATCCGCTTTGCCAAAAAGCTTAACAAAAGCCGGACAGACTGGACACACAAATATGCGCATGCGCTGGCCGACGTGACATCGCGGCCCAAACAAGGCTGCAATTCGGTTGTAAAATTAGCGCGGTAAAATTCCTTAGTATTTTAATTATAACAAACAGTTATGTTACTTACCGATGATACGATATTCCATGTAGTTTTTAACCTATATCGTAGTTTTTGCAGCCTTTAAAAGCGCAACCAGGCATTTTTAAGGCATTTACATGTATGAAACAATAACGAATGAACTCTTCCGCAGCCTGAGGACGACTAAGTCGCGTTGGCCCGCAAACCGACTTTATCGGGTCAACGAGTTGGTGCCATTTCTTCGCGCGGTTGGCCTAGTCCTTACGCTAGTAATATATAAGTCAATGTACTCACCAATAAAGGTAATGGGTTCTGGCTGCGTCCCTCCAGCCCTTCAGCTAACTCCAGTAGGTCTGTCTCGTATAAATTCTGTCCCACTGGTAGATTTGATAATCTGAAATGTAAAATGGTAAGCTGTCAGTAAGATACAAGTGAAATTAAACCATTTGTCTCTCATACAAGTTGACCCATCAGCTGAACCGAGCTTCTATGGAAAACAAAAACAAAAACATTTTAGGATATACGAGTATGTTCCTTGGGAAAAGTTGTTCAGTATCATGGACTGAATTTACCCTTAAAATAGTTTCAGTATATTTTGTTAGACGTTATACATATAGTTATGTCATCCTTAACGGAGCAACCGTTAGGACGTAGATAAAAATGGCGCAGTCGTCTGGAGGTAACATTACGAAGCAAATAAATTAGTTTAATACCTGGCTTTGAGCATGTCGTCTATGGGGAGGTCTTCTGGGATCTCTTTTAGGTATGGTACATTTCCTGCCAGCATGAATGACGTCACTAGTCCACTGGGCCCGTTTCCTGGTGACAAATGGGTAATAGTTTAACACGATGTAGTTTTAAAAACTCAAACCCGACTACGGTAAAGAATACGAGTATATACACTACGCGAAAAGAAACGACACTTAAGCATGTGTGCACGTAAAATCGCTTGCGGCTATGTGTGGGTGTCTGGATGTGCGCGGGGGCATTCAGAGGCGCGCGGGGCGGGAAACGAGCCATCGCCGACTGCTTTGGCTACTAATTCGCGTCTTTCTCACGCACCGCACAATATTCCATTTCGATTCGGTATCAACCCTAGCGTTACGCGCTCCAGCTCAAGGTCACCAGCGTTCGAACTCTCACGTACAAGGAGTGTCGCCGCTGTGACTACGGGAAGATTTTTGCTGTAAAGTAGCTCGGTTTAAATTAGGAGAAGCGATTTATTAAATTAATATAGGACCTAATTGGTAGTATAGGCTTCCAAATAAAAAAGAATCATCAAAATCGGTCCAAAATTAGATAAGACATCGCGTAACTTACATACAAAAAAACAAAGAAATCCTATAAGGGTTTCGTTTTTTCCAATGAGGTACGGAACCCTAAAAAGAACATCCGGGTCGAACTGATAACCTCCTACTTTTTTGAAGTCGGTTAATAAGTCTACACCATTACAATGCCTTACAAAACAATTACGTCATAAACAGTAAGTTATTTGGAGTAATTACCGCAATTAGTTTGTCAGACGAACAGTTAAATGGTTAATATCTCATTTTTTTAATTGCTAAGGACGACAAAAGGTTGACGAACCGCCAATGGCAATTGGATATGTACCTACTTAACTACCTAAAAAAATTTAGGTTTTTTTATGAAAACTTAAGTTTTCTACTTCTAAAGAAAATTAGGTAGATAGGACTGAATTTTCCGGGGTCCAGTGCTGCCCCCATTTAAAATAAATCATTTCAAAGAAAACGGAGATATCATTTAAAATTTTGCTACTACAAAGCCCTAGATAACCTTTCAAAGTATTTTATGAACTACTGTTTACAGTTTAAAGTGAGAACGTTAAGCTTTACTACGCACATTTGCAAAAAACGGCCACTTTTGGAAAATGTGCGTAGTAAAGCTTAACGTTCTTATTATAAACTGTAAACAGTAGTTCATAAAATAGTTTGAAGGGTTATCTAGGACTTGGTAGTAGCAAAATTTAAAATAACGTCTCCGTTTTCTTTAAAACGATTTATTTTAAATGGGGGCAGCACTGGACCCCGAAAATTTCAGGTACGGCCTTAATGTCAAATCGTTAATTTGTTTTTTACAAAATGTTTTAAAGTCTAAGAGCTCGCTGCCAATGGACCTTCATCAATTCATCATAATATAAAATGTGTGAAAAGATCAAATTTTCTAACAAATAAACTAAGAGCTTACTGCCATATTCATCATAGTATTGAAAGTAATAAAAAAGAAACCCCAATCACTTATATTTTTTAAGACGTATGTACTTGCTGAAGCATGCAACAAGCAAATTAGAAATGACACTTAAATTTTTATTCAATCGATAAATGCCATAAAATGCATTTAAATTTTACATTTTCAAATTTCGAGCACAATTTGCCGAAAACGGTGTAGTTAGTGGACGCCATATTGCTCTGTAGTCATGACGTCAATTGTGCACGTAAAAAAATGTGCTGATGAATATTTTGACAGTTCACACTTTTTAGTTATCACGACGGGCGTATGACGTAATATCATTGTGGCTGCTGTTTGATGTTTAAAAAAGATTTTAAAAACTCAAAACTGAATTGAATTTGAATTTTTTTTTAAAACTAATAATTTTCGACTGTTTTTAGCATCTAAACAATATATTTTTAGATTTTTTCTCATATACACTCAAATAACTTATTGTAAAAAGACTAAAATATACGCAAGTCTATTGTACCAAACCAATTTAATTTCAAACAAACCACGGGCAAGCCTGAACAGTACTTAACTAACATTACACCAAGTACGTAAGTATACCAAAACGTTTTACAGATAATTTCTTAGCAACACACCAATTAATTTTTATTCCCATAGCATTTCGATAATATTATCTGCAGATCATATGTCAAACATACAATCAATTCTGTAATAATTGCCCACACGACATAGCATTACATTACACGTGGCACCAACCTTGAACTTTGGAATGGCCAACAGACATGGTACCCAGACTGTACCAAAGAGCTATTAGGTATGTAAAACTAGAGAAGACACCACTGTCACTGTTTTGTCCCATGGTGGGTCAAAAATAAATTATTTGGTACTGTTAATAGAATAAAACGTCACAAAATAATGCCATTGTCATTGATCACGTCCACTTTGAACGTGATTTTAGATTTATTAATTCTTTAACCGCGAACGTCGGATTAATCCGACAAACATTTTCGTGCCCATTTCGCGAGCGACTTAGCGATTTATCCGACCAAAAACTATGGATATGAGCACGACAACTGATATAAAGTCTCGCGGTGAAAGGTTTAATGCAGAAAAACGGATATTAAGAGCGCTATTTGACTCCAAGGAACTATGACGTCATAAATCGATATTTCATACAAATACCATAGAAAATGTTTGTTTTTGACGTTAAGAAAAAAGAATCTGATTCGACTTGATGCAAAATGCGTATTGTAGCATTTGTAGCTATCTCCGTAAACTTCACTTGCTAGCTCCTATACGCCTAGTACTTTCGACGGTTCATAAGCGAAAACCATACAAAGGCAAGGTAAACATTAGGAATGCCTTGGTGTGTGTTGAAATACTGTAAGAATAATTCAAAGAACACGGCAAAGTATAAAGAAATAACTTTTCATCGCTATGTAACCATATTTCATTGTTTGAAAATTAAATACGTATGATAAAATTCACGCCGCCATTTTCAATTGACAAAAAGAACAGGGACCAATGTTTCAGATAGCTGGTCTATACATATAATAACATCAGTGGACTGTACCCACAAATTATGTGCTATTGTCATGCATGCACGATGGCCATGATTGAAGTTGTCAAAGACTTGTTTTTTTTTTGCGTCGGAATTCAACGGTGCGAAGATATCGATCTGACACTGTTTTTTATAATAATGATAATCACTAATTTAGAGTTACAAGTTACAAGCAATGAAGTAACATGATGTATTATACAACATGAAAGAGGTATATACGTAAAAGATCTAAACACGGGCTAGTCGTATAAACCACTTTAGTATAATGAAATTAAAATAACATTTTCATACAAATGCGGTGTAGTAGTGTGCAGCCGATGTATTTTTTTTTTTTAGCCCGTATTTCGATAGGAAAAATACTGGCCATCATTGGGGTGGTCTGATTGACCCACTGCAAATACTTTCAGTCCCATTAGCATTAGAATAGCAATTAATCATTCATCATCCTCACGTATTCCCGGTTGCATCCTCAGCGGTAACGCTTCAGAGCCCGGGGTCGCCTACCTAACCTAGGTGATATGACGAGGTTACTGGTTTTACTCATAGCGACTGCCGTCTGACCTCCGCAAAAGTGTAGGCCAGAACCCAGAACTAATCCTAGGATAGGAGAATAGCAATTAATAGCTTGGTCTTTTTTCTGGGGAGGGCCTGAAAGGTCGGTAACGCTCTTGTTACACCCTGGTGTTGCAGTTGTCCATGGGCAGCGGTGATCACTTACCATCAGGTGACCCGCTTGTTCGTTTGCCGTCCTAAAACATAAAAAATAGAAAAAGGAGGTACCTTTGCATTTCAATTCAGTTGTTAAAAAAAAAATCCTGTCCATTTATTACTTTGTTCTTATTTTCAATTGCGCCTGATTGTGTCGCCCTAGCAGCGTGACAGATTAATGGGGGGCAATAGCATTGTGCAACCAGATATCTACGGGGAACTTCCATTTCGTTCGCGTTCTGGAGAAATCAACATTTATTTCTGGTTACTGGGCAATAACCGCCGTGACAACAAGCTAAATTAGTTAGAAACATAAAATTTGTGCTGTCCCAGGACGTACATTTAATGTTATAAACGTGAATGTTTAGATGTAAGGCTCTAGACAGACGGACCGCATTTCTCGACTGCCAAATTGCAGTTGACACGACTGCAGTCACACTGCACACCGACTGCGCGATCCACATACCGACCGCACTCCGACTGCACGCTGCAGTCGGATTGCAGTTTGCAGTGCAACAGACATTGCAGTGCACGCATCTCAACTGCAATTTGGCAATCGGAATGCAGTGCAAATGCGGTCCGTCTGTCTAGAGCCTCCTATCCATTAGGCATGTGTGTTAGTTCACCAACACCTACGGATGTTTTTTAATGCAACAGGAAACGTGCTAAGATCTTTCTTTCTTTCTAATCGAGTGTGACAATAGCTCATACTACAGTAACAGTAGCCAGAATGAATGAATATACATTCTAGCCAGAGAGTGGGCAATGGAGATCCGTTAATTCAGGCCTCTCCGAAGCCATCAACGGCTCCAGGCTCTCAAACGTTTGCGAAAATATTCATAATAACTAGAATAACCGTGCCTCTATATTAAGTTCAACCTGTATGTAATGAGTAGTTCTAGTATTTGTTGTAGCGTAAAGTAAAAAATGGGAGCCAAATAAACGTTTTTATCTAATATATAAAATTCTCGTGTCACAGTTTTCGTTGCCATACTCCTCCGAAACGGCTTGACCGATTTTGATGAAATTTTTTGTGCTTATCCGGTATCTATGAGAATCGGCCAACATCTATTTTTCATGTGGACTACCCCTAAATGTTAGGGGTAGTCCACCCCTAAATTTTTATTTTTATTTTTATTTATATGGCAAAACAACGTTTGCCGGGTCAGCTAGTTATAATATAATACTGTCAGATCTTCCGAGCTGCCTAAAGGGACCTGACGTAGCCCAATGACTGACATCTACTGACAACAGTGATTTTGACACACCATTGACTGAGACTTTTTGGCGGGAAGTCAAGGGGTTCAGTTGGGGTTTGCTTTATTTAATTTATTTTGCAAATTGATTCTAGTGGACTTTACAATGTGAAATTGGTGTAGGTCGTTATAATATAAATGCTCATGAACAATATGTGAAATTGTTAAAGTGGACATTTATTCATAGGCTGTAGTAATATATATTAGGCGGACTGTGTTGGGCGTCTTCAGGCGTCGCCCGCCACTGAATCGATTATGAAAACCAGTGGACTCGTATAGATTTGTTGCCAGATGCTCCCTTGAAGAGGCCTCCATAAAAAAGTAACAAAAATAAAGATAGGCTCTAAAGGACTGGTATCCAGGGCAGTAAAACAAATAAAAAAAAACACTTCAACATTGAACTAGTGTGTAGATTTCTCCACGATGTTGTCCTTCACCAAAATCAAGTAAATGACCGTCAATAAGTTTGAGAGACGCGATAAAGTCGGAAAACTGAACGCTGACACTCGTTCTGAAGATGATCGTCTAAATCGATCAAAACTTCGTCGGCCTTTTCCGACTATATCTTGTGAGTCAACCAGTTTAAATTATTTATTTATGGAGTTATCTCACGTGACTTTTAATAAAATAATCAGATGACAGAGAGATTGTAACGCATAGATATCAACCTTATGTATCACTGACTATATTGTATTAGTTGTTCTGAATGTACACGACAAGAACAATACGACAATATGGTTGTTTAATAAACGGCACAAAACATTGTTTTACAATATACAGGGAGTGGGAATGTTTCGATGACCGTGCGCTCAGATGTTTCCAAAACAAAGTCATCGTGGCCGGAAGAGCTTTAGCTGCACCTGTGTCAATGTCACTTTTACCGTAACGTAAAATTATGGATGTACTTCTAATTTGTTGTTAGTTCCTATCTGTCTGAAACCGAAGAACTTTTGGAAGCTGAACTTGCTAGGCCAATAAAAGTATGGGTTCGGAAATGGATTACTTTTGGATTCTACAAATGTATATCTTCATATTTAAATTAAATACTTATTTGTGATGACAAGTTTATTTGCTAGGCAAATTTAAAAAAAAAACCCGACTGTCAAAAACGCCATCTAGTGATGAGTAGCGGAAGTACCGATACTAGCGTCATCTATTATTTGCTAGAGAAAGCGCTGACTTTCAAGCGTTAAGGCCGTACCTAAATTTTCCGGGGTCCAGTGCTGCCCCCATTTAAAATAAATCGTTTCAAAGAAAACGGAGACATTATTTAAAATTTTGCTACTATCAAATCCTAGATAACCCTTCAAAGTATTTTATGAACTACTGTTTACAGTTTATAATGAGAACGTTAAGCTTTACTACGCACATTTGCCAAAAGTGGCCGTTTTTCGCAATTGTGCGTAGTAAAGCTTAACGGCCTTAATCCCCAATAACTTTTAAACGGCTGAACCGATTTTCATCATACATAGCTCAGAAAAACGGCAGGGAAACTTGCTTTTACGTAAAAAAACCGCATCGAAATTGGTCCATCCATTTTTTGTCGGGGGTTAAAAATTTCGCGACGGGTGAGATTCAAACTCATGCCCCCACACATCTGTACTGTGAGGTGTTACCGTGACTTCGAATCATCCTGACGAATGCGTATTTCTTCATTTCTACCAATCCTACTATTTACTCGTAAAAGTATATCTATATATTTATAAGTATACCTTCTTCCCTCTTTTCTTTAATGGCAACCCCTTATTGAGCAATTATTTTAACACGACTTTGAATGCCAAAATACGCTTTCTTGTAACGTTTTCAGTTTACAAGACTTCCTAACTTTAATGTTTTTGTTCGCAAAATAAACTGGCTTTCGAGATTGACATTGTTTTAAAAAATTAAATGGGATTTCGAAAGAATTTGGCAGTTTGGCAAAAGCTGACCAACACTGGTGGTGATGGTGACACTAGAGACATTTTCCATGCATCTGCCTGACACAGTTTGACGAATGTGACATTAATAATAATGAAATGACAGTCAGGAGCAATATACATACATATAGTGCCTTCCGAAGCATGCCTCGAGGATCTCGAGATATTTTGTGCCACTGGAGGTCATCGATTAAACTCTTCACTGTCTTATTGCCAGACACAATTAAAAAGGTGTTTGGGACCCCACATATGGTATGCGGACACTGTTGATGTGTTAATGCTTACAGTTTACATAAAATATGATAGTTGAACACATAATAGACAAGGAGCTAGCTGTTATTATGCATTCATATTTAGTTCATCTGTTTTTCCTAATTTCTAAATTCATTGTATGTCTGTGTTCAAGTTATTTCAGATGTCTTTAGGCAGCGGGACAATCTGACACCATTGTTGACCAACTTACACACACGAAAAACAAGCAAACAAGAAAATATCATTAAATCAAATCACTTACCTATAACAACTACTTCTTTATACACAACATCATCTGACAATGTGTGTTGACACGGCTTCGTGCTGTCCCTCATTTTGCTTCTCCAGTCTATGGTCTCTATTAGATCTATGGTCTCAATTGACAGCGTCAATATTGTCAACAATCTGTGGTGAATTGACAAAGTCACTTAAATGCAATCTTAATCTAGAATAAATTATATCACAGGCAGTTTAAAGTCGTGCGGACTTGTCTTTTGTAAATTCGGTGTGTGCTAGCTGCTACGTGAATGAATCTGAAACAAGAGAAACGTAAATTAGTAAACAATCAACGAAAAAGTATAAATATTTAATATTAAAAGTGAGAGACGCGTTGGGAGACGTAAAAATCGGGGCCGAGGAACATAAGCGTCTCTCACATTTTAATATTCAATATTAAAAGTGAAAGACGCGTTAGGAGACGTAAAAATCGGGGCCTAGGAACATAAGCGTCTCTCACATTTTAATATTCAATATTAAAAGTGAAAGACACGTTGGGAGACGTGAAAATCGGGGCCGAGGAACATAAGCGTCTCTCACATTCTAATATTCAATATTAAAAGTGAAAGACGCGTTGGGAGACGTAAAAATCGGGGCCGAGGAACATAAGCGTCTCTCACATTTTAATATTCAATATTAAAAGTGAGAGACGCGTTGGGAGACGTAAAAGTCGGGGCCGAGGAACATAAGCGTCTCTCACATTTTAATATTCAATATTAAAAGTGAGAGACGCGTTGGGAGACGTGTGTCTCTACAATTTAACAACAACGGACGTATTAAATTAATCGTGTCGTACAAGATGACCTAACATCTTTCCTCTTCTAATATCGATTGATTTTAAAATGTTCCTCTTCTCATTAACTAAATTAAATAGGTTATTTTTGTCTGTCCAACACCTTCCATCCTTGGAAGACGTAAAGAAGGAATTTAAGAGAGTGAACTGGAATCGTCAAGTCGAAAAATTCGTTTTGCAATGGTTAGAGAAGAGTTTGGGAAGCTTTCGAAGTGCCTGGCTCTTGTACTAAAAGTTTTGCCTCTTTTCTCGGTTGCAAAAAAAAAACCGGTCAATGCGTATTAAACTCGCGTGAAGAGGGTTAGGTATTCATAAGTTTTCCTGAAATCTATAGGTAAAGAACTATTTTCTGTACATTTTCAAAATTTCAGGTGATAGGGCAGAGAATGGTAAATTTTCGCCTATTTTCTTAAATAATTTAAAAAATACCGATATAAAATTTTTTAAAATAGTTTTGAAATTCTCATAAATAGCTGTTTTATATGATATATTTACAAAATTTTAAAAACAGTTTTAGTATATTTTGTTATTATATAATACAGGGTGTATTATAGTTTCGTTTAAGCTTGCAGTAAAAAAAAACCTTTGATCTCTTTACATTGAATTAAATAATAATTTACTTTCAATTAACTAGTTATTATTTTAGTTTATAGTTTTCCATTAATTTACCTTCTCATTTTGAATACGAACTATTAAATATACTTAGTCATTCATTAGTCTCTATATAGTGAATGGCCTGCTCTATCATTAATTCATTACCATACATCATATTGACAGATTGATCTATAATTATTTATATCGGACACAAATTGCAGCACTCCAGAAATATGCTAATTTATAGATCGCTATATTACATTTCTTATCTATTATACTTGTAGTTATCAGATGATTTATGTCGTTTATCTTATTACTTTATACGAACAATATGGATGTTGACTGATAAAATATTTTTTACTCATTAAAGATTTTTTTTCTCTGATTTATTAGTAAATAATGACGAATATGCAGCGCATTTAAATTTCGCACGACGTCACGATCTAGTATAATTTTCACTAGACGGTGACGGCGGTGACGCTAATCGCCCGCACTCCAAAACTTGGATGCGCTGTATCTTTGTGTTCTTTTTTACTTTGATAAACCGAAAAACATGGGTTCATTATTTTTGGATAATCTAATTATCTGACGGGCTAAATAAAATAATATTTTTCGGTCCACATCCCTATTTTATTATACCTTACAAGCTTATTTACTATCTATCTATAATTTATGTAAAAATAATTAAGGGGTAATTCAGTCCATAATTTAGAACAACTTTTCCCGGTGGCGTTCGGGACCCACAGCTTTGCATTACTTCCGAAGCACGGAATCATTCTTTTCGGATAATCAGGTGATTCAAGCCTGCAATATCCTAACCAGAATGGAAGCAACTTTTCACAAAGTATGCTTCCCAGTGGGATTTGAACACACAACCTATGGATCACAAGGCAAACATCTTGACCACTGGACCACAGAGGCAGCCAATATTTCCGTAAATATACCTCTAAATTTCCATTTTAAGGAATATTACGGGAATATTTCCAAAGTTTCCAGAAACAGCACATCATAACTCACGCAGTCATGTAATTTTTTTACAATCATATATTAATATTCCCGTACAATTTTAAATACCTATCAAGTATTCATAAGTGTATACCACAAATTGTACCTATACTGATTTACAAGGAAAATATTGAGGAAAATCATAGCTTAGAGACTTAGGCCTAAAACCCAACAAAAAGGTATTAGGTTAATATAAGGAAAGTACTTACAGCCAAATACTTGAATTTTTAAGCAATGTTATCCTGTCTAATAAACATATAATAATTTTTATTATATAACAACTGTTTCACTGTTACATACATACATACATCATGCATATAATCAAACCTGTTTCCTACAGGGGCAGAGACTATGTACCTCTACTTGCTACGGCCCTGCCTGACAGACCTCTATATTTTAAATTATACAATTTTTAATATCACAAAACAATTTAGTTCCGTTTCCTTGTTT
This sequence comes from Acrobasis repandana, assembly GCA_963576875.1. NCBI lineage: Eukaryota > Metazoa > Arthropoda > Insecta > Lepidoptera > Pyralidae > Acrobasis > Acrobasis repandana. The sequence continues at coordinate 13,073,776 of OY756238.1, forward strand.
TCTCTAAAAACCTAAGTTTAGCAGTGCTAACGATGCGCGGGCGCAGCATAGACTTTTCACAATGAATAGAATTAGAAACACGAAAGAGTTGCTTTAATTTGACTATTTTTTTTGGTAATATAAATAATTGTATTAGCCGTGTGGTTTCTGGCAGAGTAGAATAAGACCACTCCAAGTCACCCCGTGGATGTCATAAAAGGCGACTTAGGAAACACAAGCTGAATAAAGCTTATAAACATCAATGAGACCTCACTAACCCGACTGGCCAGCGTCACAGAAGAAATTAAGAGTAACATACAGACCGGAATCTTCTAAGGTCCCGCGCAATATGCTTCCCCGTTCCACGTCCCCGCACCTCTCCCCGTTCTCGCCTTGTCGACGGGCGAAAGCGGGAGAACACACACTGCACGGCGGCACGCGTCGGCACAAGAACGGGGGAGAGGTGCAGGGACGGGGAACGCGGACGCATATTGCGCGTACCTTCGGAGATTCCGTTCTGTATACTCTTAATGTCTTCTGTGCCAGCGTGGAGAGTGTAGGCCAAATCCTCTGGCTGCTCTAGCTAATATATGGCTCTGGAAGTACAGAGAGGTTCGTGCTTCTGCAGTACAGACTAAAAAAGACCTGATGATGATGATGAAATAATTGTATATGTAAACATATGACGTAGTGTAGCTGTTTAAAGCCATTTGTGTGTGTGTGTGGTAATGATCTGTCTCCTCTACCTCATCCATCACAATCAACCTACTTAAGGTGACAGCGAGACGTTTTTGTAGCATCTGAACTGTTTCTAATATTAGGTCTATTGTACTGGTGACCCATTTTTATAAGAGAGGAAATTAATATGAAACAGGGTTGATGACTCGGTCAACAAAATATTATTCTTTGGTCCGTCGTCGGTTAGATTATCCAAAAATCATCATTAGGTCTTTCTCAAATCAAGACATCAGGTCTTTTTAGTCTCCACTGCAGGAGCACGACCCCCACTGTACTACCAGAGCCATATATTAGCCAGAGTAGCCAGAGGATTTCGCCTACACTCTCCACGCTGGCCAGACGGGTTGGAGATGTTTATAAGCTTTGTTTAGCTTGTGTTTCCTAACTCGCCTTCTACGACATCCACGGGAAGACTTGGAGTGGTCCTATTTTACTCTGCCAGGAATCACACGGCTACATTTTATTTTATTTTTATCCAATTCTTCTATTCTATCCTAAAATAATAATCATTATTTGTATCTCCATTGGATTCACGGGTCTTTTCACCCCGCTCCTTTGGGAGGCTTGAGTGGGGCACAGATCCAACACGTTGAGGCCCTTTGGAGAAGTTGATGTAGTTTGCCGCTCCCGCCAAATATATAGTTTATACGTGATTCAACCGTTTTAAATTAATTAACTATGGAGTTATCTCACGTTAGTTTAAACACGAGCTTATTGTTTGGATATTTTAATTGTCCTACATACCGGTTTATCGAGAGGTCATGTCTAGTGGAGATAATAGTTTTTACGCTACCTACTTAATTATACTAGGCGCCTATTAGCGAGTGAAATGTGTCCATTAAGGCCGTACCTGAATTTTCCAGGGTCCAGTGCTGCCCCCCATTTAAAATAAATCATTTCAAAGGAAACGGAGACATCGTTTAAAATTTTGCAACTACCAAGTCCTAGATAACCCTTCAAAGTATTCTATGAACTACTGTTTACAATTTAAAGTGAGAACGTTAAGCTTTACTACGCACATTTGCGAAAAACGGCCACTTTTGGCTAATGTGCGTAGTAAAGCTTAACGTTCTCATTAAAGGGTTATTTAGGACTTGGTAGTTGCAACTTTTTAAATAATGTCTCCCTTTTTTTTTTAAATGATTTATTTTAAATGGGGGCAGCACTGGTCCCCGGAAAATTCAAGTACGGCCTTAACTCTACTGTTTACGTCACTTCTACCTGGTCTTACAGTCAATAACATGGTTACTCTTCACGTACTTTACACAACGTATATAGTGGTTTCGCCATTAATTTGCAAAAAATTATGTGCTATGTTTGTTTGCCAACTAGGTTTTGGTATATAAGGTATGAATTGGCTAGTCATCTGACTGGGTCAAAAATAAATTATTTGATTTTTTTGATTGATTTGATTTTTTATAAATTTAAATTTGAAACGACGAAAATACTCTAAGCCCTCAGTCTAAATATACAGGGTCAACAAAATATACTGAAACTATTGTAAGGGTAGATTCAGACCACGATACTGAACGACTTTCGCCAAGGTACATGTGTTGAAATGTGTTTTTTTTTTGCTTTCCATAGAATCTCGGATCAACTGATCGGTCATCTTGTATGGGAGGCCAAAAATTATACTTATCAAAACTATTGTGAAAAATAGATCTCTCCTACGAATGTTGATCTTTTGAATAATACAAATTTGGTAGCTGGAAAGAAAGATGAACATTTGAAATAAGCATACACAGAAATGGCGCTATTTGAGAGATAAGCGTAACGTAACTATTTTTTCCCCACATATCTGTTCATCCTTTTGTGAGGTTATCCCCCCTCGACCAGCGAAGATAACTGGTTTTCTGGTAGCTGCGAAGATTTACATTTAGAAGAAATATCTTGTTTTTCCAGGAAATCTTACATCTTTCCACTAATTCATGTTTCTTGGCTACCCTCCAGACTGCGCTGACAAATGTTGAAACATCCAAACATAACCATGAAACTCTAAAATTAATTGTTGTTAATTGTCTTAAGGCCGTAACTAAATTTTCCAGGGTCCAGTGCTGCCCCCATTTGAAATAAATCATTTCAAAGAAAACAGAGACATTATTCAAAATTTCGCTACTACCAAGTCCTAGATAACCCTTCAAAGTATTTTATGAACTACTGTTTACAGTTTATAATGAGAACGTTAAGCTTTGCTACGCACAATTGCCAAAAGTGGCCGTTTTTCGCAAATGTGCGTAGTAAAGCTTAACGCTTAGCTTCCTCTTTAAATAATTAAAGAGGGTCGTCATACAAGAAACGTGTTTTTTCAGCATTTTCTAAACATTGTACGGTGGTACGTAACCCTTCATGTACGAGTCCGACTCGCACTTGACCGGTTTTTTATGTTCCAACAAACTAGTCTTTGCATGATAATCAACTTGTACATATAAATAGAACAATATTGCACAATATTACGAGTCAAGCTCAATGACTCGACCTTCGCTGATTTGACTATTGTATATTATGAATAATATGTTTCAATTTTCATTTAAAATTTTTGTGTATTGAGATTATATGCATGGAGTAGAGAAATCGGATGTTGCATCTTAAAATTATAAAAGCATAGCGACAAAAAATCTTTAATTTAATTAAAATTTGTTTGTTTAGCCGATTTAGAACCTAGGTCTGCAGAAACTGCCTAGGTAATTTAATACATACAAAAAATAATTACATACGTAAATAAATTTAATTATTTTTATTCAAATGATATTATACATAGGGACTTATTTTTATTACCATAATTCATAGTGAATTTTTCACAAATTTAATCCGAGTATCCATAAAGCCTATCGATGTGGCCTTCACTTTCTTTTTCCATTGATTTCTCCCTATCCATAAGAGCCATGCTAAACTTTGTAAATGGAAGAACAGAAACTTAGCGCACAGGCAGACTGACATACAAATATATTAAGTAGGTACAGTTTATAGGTAAGGTAATTATTCAAAATTTCTGCGTATTATACGTACTTAGCTTTGGAGTTATAAGCAAAATAAACGGGCAAGTGCGAGTCGGACTTGTACATGAAGGGTTTTGTACATCCCTACAATGTTTTAAAACGCTAAAGAAACACGTTTCTTGTACGTAGACCCCCTTCTATTTTTACATTATCTTATTTTTAGTATTTGTTGTTATAGTGGCCATAGTTATACATAATCGGTAAAATTTTCAAATATCTAGTAAATGCCATTATAAAGATCTAGTTAAAAACGCTGAAAAATACGTTTATTGTATGACAGACAACCCCCTTTAATTTTTAACTTTTTCTTATTTTTAGTGTTTGTTGCTACACTAAAACATAATGAGTGAAAATTTTAAGTGTCTAGCTATTACGGTTCAAGAGAAAGAGCCCTGTGACAGACGGACAGACAGACAGCGGAGTCTCAGTAATATATGTATAGGGTCCCGTTTGCACCCTTTGGGTACGGAACCCTAAAAACGAATGTGGAAAAGAAATAACGAGAAAAGGTTTCTCTCTCTTAAAGTAATAAATTAAGATAACACAGAGATAATACAAATAAGATTTATTTAAATAAGCGAAAGTCCCTATAGGGCCGAAATGAAATACACAAACTTTATTTCCAACAATAAATCGTTGGTTTCAAACGAGGGAAATACGGGAAATTCCAGTTTGGGTCGATACGTATTCAAATGAATTAAGAAATAACTGTTCTTTCTTCACATAAAGTGTCACGAAAATGTGCCTCTTGTGCCATGGACTTGAAAGCAAAGAAGCGACATGAATTCTCTACTAAAATTAATTCATGAAATCTCATCATCATCATCATCAGGTCTTCTTAGTCTCCACTGCAGGAGCACGAGCCAGTGCAGTCAGAGGATTCGGCCTACACTCTTCACGCTAGCCAGACGGGTTGGAGAGGTCTCACTGATGTTTATAAGCTTTGTTTAGCTTGTGTTTCCTAAGTCGCCTTCTACGACATCCACGGGAAGACTTGGAGTGGTCCTATTCTACTCTAATCTACTAAAATGTATCGAAAAAAAATCCAAGAATATTTTCTCATCACCACAACTTCATAAACAATAAGTCCACTGCTGAACATCGGCTTTGGGACTAGAGTTCCAAAATGACGGATAGGAAGCGTACTTATATTGAAAACACAATAATTTTGGACACCTAATCACCCATAAGTATTGTAACAACCGGCTCGCACAGTTTATATTTATAAACATAGGCTACGTACGATGCTTGTTTGTCCCAGTATAGTATATTTTTTAATATAATACGGCTTTTGATAATATCGATACGACATTAGAAGCGCCGTCGTCAATGCTACGTCAGAGTTTGTTGGAACAAATGTAAATGTGATGTAAAAAGCTTTTATGCAAGTAAGTCTTTTATTATTTTATTATGTCACTTGTGATAGTGTGTTTCTTCTAAGTTAGTCCTACTAGTAATAATGGGAATTTTTCATCTCTACCATGGACGAAAAATACAAGACCTAATGACAACGCCATAAAAAAAGCGTACTTTGCTATAAAGCCAATGTCGCTAGTCGCTACTAGCTCGCCCGCTAACCATACAAAAGATGCTGGGTGCTGAGGCTGAAGCTGACGGTATCCACGAAAAATTAAGATGGCGCTTTTTTGTTCGTATACAATGAACGCTTATACCACCATCTTTCGAAATTTCTTTCGAACTAGATGCTCCATCTAGCTAAAACATTTAAACTGAAAATCGAATAACGCTTCAAAGTATGAAGTCCTTAATTTATTACTAATAAGTATTATATATTAAGTTAACGGGACTGACTTTCCAAAGTATGTGCAAGAGTGAACAGTTTCATTTTATGAATTTGATTACACACATTCATTAAAAGCTCTAATATTCTAAGAATCTAATTCCACTTTTCCAATGTATTGTCCGGTGAACAATGAAATTATTGAATTTGCTATGTACTATTAGGTCCTTACATATGAAATTGCCGTTCAGTATCAAAAAAGTGAAACAAGTTTTTTTTAATAAAATTATTATTTAATCAATCGAAGTATGCGCCGTTGTTATCGATACACTTCCGCCATTTTATAGGCAGATCATTGATACCTTTGGAAAAAAAATCCTGGGAGCGAGAGTCTATGAACTGTTTGAAGACGGTTATGACTGCCTCATCAGATTTGAAATTTTTTTCTTGTAAAAAGTTATCCAAATTTTGAAAAAAGTGGTAATCAGTTGGGGCAAGATCTGGAGAGTATGGTGGGTGACGCAGAGGTTCCAGTCGCAGCTCCTCTAACTTGGCGATCGTTTGATGTGCAGTGTGTGGTCTAGCGTTATCCTGAAGGAGCAGTGGGCTAGAGCAATTCATCAGTCTCGGTTGTTTAATGGCGAGCTTTTCCATCATTGTTTGCAATTGTTGGCAATACAAGTCTGCAGTAATAGTCTGGCCTGATCTCAAGAAGCTGTAGTGGATAACACCAGCACTGGTCCACCAAACACTAACCAGAATCTTCTTTTTGGTCAGTTTTCGCTTAGGGCAAGGTTTTGCCGGTTCTCCAGGGTCAAGCCATTGTGATGATCGCTTCCGATTGTCTTACAGGATCCATTTCTCATCACAAGTCACGATACGGTTCAAAATCCCCTCATTATTGTGGCGATTAAGCAAAGAAACGCAGCAAGCAACGCGTGTTTGTTGGTTTGCTTCAGTCAATTCGTGCGGTACCCACTTTTCGAGTTTTTTAATTTTTCCGATTTGGCGCAAGTGGATAAGTATCGTTTTGTCACTTACGCCGAAGGCTGCTGCTAATTCAGAAGTGGTTTGAGATGGATCCGCTTCCACTATCGCCTTCAATTCTTCGTTATTCTCATTGTGTAAATCGAAATTTTCAGAACGGAAACGTTGAAACCAAAAACGCACCGTTCGTTCGTTAGCGGTGCCTGGTCCATACACGTCATTAATTCTTCGAGTCGTTTCTGCAGCACTGGTGCCACGGTGGAACTCGTATTCGTAAATACCGCGAATTTTCAATTTGTCCATAGTTGTTGTTATAGCAATGTTGAAACTCAAACAAATTATGTTAAAACAAATGAAATACGAATTTTAAAACAATATTTTTCTGGCTTTATTTCGAAATAAATTTGAATTTGGAATTCCTAATGAAACGCAAGATATTTGATTTTAAAGTTGCCAGTATTGAAAATCGGCAATTTCATATGTAAGGACCTTATACTTATGTTTTTTGTAGTATTCAAAAAGGATTAGATTTACCTATGTAAGAAACTGCAGAGTTTGAAAAGTTTCACCAAGGGTAGGGTCTAGATTTCTAAGCCTCGAAAAAGAATTTTTAAGTGTTAGCATGTATGCACCGGGGAATTGTACAGTTAGACCTCCCTTGTTAAGTTCGCTGTGACAACTGGATGCTCACATTGATGTACCTCACTTCTGGTTTCATCAAAACTCGTATGTCCGCAGCACTATTCAGTATTGCTGTGCATTTCATGAAGTGTTATAAGGCTTAATATTAATTAAACCTACCTCTTTCGGAATGTAAATTTCTATACTAATGACTTGTACCAAACTTTAAGCTAAGACAGTAGCACTCGTGCAATTTAAATAATTTAGCAAATTAAATGTATATTGTATTTTTGGTTAGTTTGATAGGTAGGATTTCGATGTGATTTGTCTCTCAAATTTTACTTGTGTTATTTTGTAAATGAGAAATAGCATTCCTCATGTCAATACCGATTTTACATGTTCAATAAAGTCCTCTTGTATTTTTTGTCCATGATCTCTACAGATTTACTCGTACTTGTTGTAAGTTGAATGTCCGCTCCATATACATAAATATAATTCAATGGCTGAAGTCAATTTATAAGACGACCTCATAAATTATCTTTTCATGATATGATAATATATGCTGTACCTACCATGATTAAGTATGACAATTTAAGATTCAAATGTATTACGAAATGATATACACAGTATATAGGTAGATAGATACTGTATATTTGCCGTGTGGTTTTCGGCCTAGAAGAGGACTTTTTCCTGTGGATGTCGTAAGAGGCGACTAAATGACAAAGCACTTACATCTTGTGCATCAACTGCATTCCCATGGAGGGTTGACGTCGGGCGGCGGCCGGTTGTAAAACTTTTTGCACGAATGTATTTGGTTGGTTGTCGGTTGGTTGTCAGCCAAATCTTCATTCAACATGGAGAGTAATAAACTAATAATAGGCTTAAATGCTGTCCCGACCCTACTTTAAGTGGGATTAGATGAGGAAGAAGTGAAGAGATATATAGATAGGTACCTACTGTATACATATAATTTCGGAAAATAAATATATTTACCATAGGATAACTCGTAAATTGTAGGTATACTCGTAAAACAACAAAGTAAAATAGCTATACATTTAAAACTTGGCATGTTTAAGTTAAACCAATTTTCAGTATCAATTTTCCGGAAATAAATAATCTTTAAGCAATGTAAGTATACATCTTTCTACAAGCGCCAATTAAAATAAAAAAAATAAAGATTTCAGTATATACCTGTCCTTATATTTACTATTGTTAATCAGTGTTGCCAACCATGCGATAATTATCAAAAATATACGATAGTTTTAAGGTCCTATACCGGAATCGCATGATAATTCTATTTCATACGATAACTTCTTAAGATAATTTTCGGCACATCAACTTTTGTTTTTGATGACGACTTCGTCGTGTCATAATTTATTTTGCCAGTATCCGGTAAAAAAAATCTTAGAGAGTCCACTGGTCTTAATAGCTGATTTGTGTCCCTCATTAATTATAGGATTTATATTATAGGGATTTAAGATTTTAGGGCTTTCCGTATTACATCTTACCAATAGTGGAGTGAACAAATTAATTTTAAAATAAATAATATTTTAGAAATACCATACTTTTATTATTTGCTTCCCTTTTTCATATAAAAATACCAAAAATAATAGATAAACCTTCAAACTAATCCTATTTTTTTTTATATATTTAATATAATTAATGTATGCGATATAAATACGACAATTTTGTATTTGATTGTTAGTCTAATACTAACAGACTTTTTAAACTAAAACTTGGTAAAACACGAGAAATCTAGCTATTATATTAATGTCGTGCTAGAACTCCATATAGGACTGTTCCAAGGCTCTGCCTGACCCGTGACACGATAACATTTAAATTATAATATTTGTTTTATTTACAACATTAATTGAGAACATGCCCTTGAAAAAAAAAATCCAAATTGGCATATAAAAAATAAAAAAAAATTACTACTTATATTAATTCTGTGCTAGAACTTCAGATAAGAATGTTCCAAGACTCTGTCTGGCCCGTCAATCAATATGATAAATTATAATACGTCAGAATGTGAAGATTGTCCAGTCATTAATTATTAAATATTTTATTTATTAATTCTTTATTGCAATATAAAATAAACGTACAAGTGGCGGACCTAATGCCATATGGCATTCTCTCCCGGTCAACCATTAGACCAAGCAGAAAATATGTGTGGCTGGCGTAATAAAATTCACAAAAATAAGCAAACTTAATATAAATAAAATATATATAATCAAAAACACATATACTTATACACAAATATATTTTTAAACATATAATAACTATACATATATACTAACATGCATAAGATACAATAGATACATACATAAATATAAATACTAATAAATACATATAATCAGGATGACTGGGACTAGGACTGCTGGAGGAAAAAATAATGTACTGCTCGCTTAAAGCCAAACGACTGGGAGCTCTTCTTATAGACTCCGGAAGGGCCTAATTATTATTTATATCAGATAATATTTTATGCAATAGTAATGATTGATATAAAGGCTTAAGTACGTTGGATTATCGTGAGTAGGATTAAGGCATCTTACTATTATCAAGACGATAAATCATTGATAGAAGACTGAAACTCAATTTATCAAAATACTTAGAATATTAAAAATAACGTGCTTAAGGATTTTTTTCAAAAAGGAGAAAATTCAATTAACTAAAACTAAACTAAAATATTGTAATACATCAAAATCTCAATTATTTATTAAACAATTTTTTTTATATACTCGTACTTTCGTACTTAAGTATATCGAAAAGATCCTAATTAGAGCAAACGCGCATTCAAAATAAAACAAGCTACCCCAGTAATACAAAGCTAACTTTTTTAAATGATTCTATTCTATGATAATCTAATTTATATACAGCGTGTTTCGTTTCTGTAGAAACAGGCAGGTAAAATAGTTTCATCGTATTATTTTTAAATTAAACAATAATTTAAACTCTTTGCCACAACTAAAAAAAAAACTATGCGAGCTAAAACTTGTTATAGCCAAAAAAATCTAAAATCGTTTTCAAATTTAAAGTCCTTTACTAAAAAAAACTAAAAGACTAACCTCATAAATCCAGCAGTGCGAAATCAAAAAAAAGCACAAGTCAAACCACTTTTAAAAATAAAAAAAATCACACAATCGTAACCACAAGTCACAAGACTGGTGTTCCGTCAAAAGCACGCGTGAGCTCCGAGACGGCTGGAAGCAAACTGAAAGAAACGAGTTGAGTTGAGGTTGACATTGAGTATTGACTCATGAAGTTCAGAGGAAGTAAAAGGGGGGTCCCAGTGACCGCGATCAGCGGACGTGAGCAAAGTTTAAACCAGCGGGAGGTAATAACCGCGTAAGCGAAGAGACGACTGAACGCAGACAGAAATAAGTTGAGGACATTGATTCGTCTTATTTTATTACACAACACGGATCACCGCAGTTTTAGGGGCGTCCGCTACGTTTAAGGCCGTACCTTAATTTTCCGGGGTCTCATAAAATACTTTGAAGGGTTATCTAGGACTGGTAGTAGCAAAATTTTAAATGATGTCTCCGTTTTCTTTGAAATGATTTATTTTAAATTGGGGCAGCACTGGTCCCCGGAAAATTCAGGTACGGCCTTAAGCGGACCGCACGCGATGTGTTCAGTCTATATCTCTGTCACAAATTCTATGTGCGACAGAGACACGGCATCACGCGACGGATTCTGCTCTCTCTTTCGCACGAGAGTTTATGACAGAGATAGACTGAAAACATCGCGTGTCATTACTTAACGTAGCAGACGCCTCAGGTTTTAAATGATATTATCGTTCCAAAACCAGTTGTCATCTACCAATAAATGTTACAGGACTGACTAAAGGACTAAGCAAACATATCTCATGCTAAAACGCTTACATTACATCATCCTGAGAAAGACAGGCGGCCAGCCCGTAACACAACAGCCAAATCGTTTGGCTGTGGAAATTTTTCTCCGCATCCTTGAAGAAGAAAAGTTCGGAATGAGTTCCGAAGCAGCTCGGCTATGGATGCAACCGGAAACGCGGCAAGATGAGGAGGATTAGAGACTTAATTTATAAACTCCCCATATTTAATCGCCACGCGAGAGAAGTCTGTCGGGATCGTAGCAAGTGGAGGTCCATAGTCTCTGCCTACCTGTTGGAAACAGGCGTAATACATATTGTTATGTATTTTATCGTCACAACTGTCGCCATACCCTACAGATGTGCTACTGATTTGATATCATGTGGTGTTGATATAATATCTAACTTTCGTTTGGTCTGTGGAGTTTAAACGCTTATAAGTTTCACGCCGTCACTGACACCACGCCCTACAGCCTACAGATGTGCTATTGATATCATGTAGGCGGTGTGGACTCCGCGTGTTGATATAATATCTGACTTTCGTCTGGTACATGTCTTAACGTCTGCGGAGTGGATAAGATCTCGGGCACTGAACTTACCTAAAATTAGGGATTTATTTGCAGAGCGCACTTTTTTTGTAAAGAAAATGGTTATACAGATATATTATCACGTCTCTATCCCTAACGGGGACAGAGCCCAGGGCCATAAAACCCAAAGGCCACATTTAGCGTGATGTTGGAAAAAGGGTGTGTAACGATGCTGCATGCCACCTGCATGCTGCATCTCTTCCAACCTCATTTTTTTCTCATCATGTCCACTTTTAATTCCTCATTTCATTTTAAATTTCATTTCATTCCATTTTCAAATCATTTCTCTCTCGGTCATCTGAAATTCTACCATCATCTCTCGTACAGTTCCCTTCTGTTCCTACGTTCTATCTGATCTGTTATACCTTATTATAATATAATCTATATATAGAAATTTATAAGTTGTGTGACAAATAAATTAAATCTAACTGTTGTGTCGAGTCTCTGTTCTCCACTCCATCTACTTCCTTATATGTGGGAACTCGACTAAGAGCGCCGAGACAGGTCGAGGTCCCACAGGTGTTCTAATCATTTTAAACAAAAAAAAAGCGACTTCAATTTTCTGGTCGTCTTTATCAGTTCAACTCCACCGAAACTCACTTTCTGAATGCAAATGCTTGATTTATTGACAAAAACATCGAAATATCTATATGTGATTGCTCGATTTCTCGAGGATTTCATGTTTATGCCACATTTCTTAATCGGTTAAAAACGGAGAAGTTATTGACGAACATACATGAAACAAGTTTATTTTTCCAAACAAAAAAAAACCGGCCGAGTGCGAGTTAAACTCGCGTGGAGAGGGTTCCGTACAATCGATTGAATTCTTATAGGTTTTCCTGTAATCTACAAGCAATGAACTATATTTCGTATTTTTTTTCAAAAGTTTAGGCTCAGTAGTTTCGGAGATTGGGGGGGGGGGAATGGTCAAACTATTTTCATCAAACATAGCTAAGAACTATCACGACAGACAGGGAAATGAGATAGCTGATGAGCTGGCAAGGGAAGGGTCGAGTGATACGCCTATAGGGCCCCAACCTTTCTTAGGCCTAACATATGGAATGATTACAAATGCCATAAACGCCAATGTCAGGGTGAGACACAGGGCTGAATGGAGTAAAATATGTACAGGCACTACGCACCAGGTGATATTCTGAATCTTATGCAGTTCTTCTTCAGAAATCCCTATGCGGGTGAGTAAAGCAAAGGGGTAAGTACAATTAACCCAAGGTTCGACGTACTTCCCAATGTGGACCCCAAATGCAAGATAAGATAAGATCACGACAGACAACTACAAGGCTTTCGATTAAAACAACCGCATTGACATCGGCCTATTTTTAGGAGCTACGATACGCTGACAGACACACAGGCACACACACACACACACACACACACACACACACAGACACGTCAATCTTATAACACCCCTTTTTCATCGGGTCTTAAATATACTACAATAAAAAACTTGTATTTCAACATAAATTACTGCAAATCACCTACATGACGTCACTAGTCACATGTTCCACGCCGTGGACATGATAATGAAAATGCATAAATCACCTTTGATAATGATACCAATGAGTTGCATTGCATCCAGTTTCATGAATCATTATTCAAGTCATAGAAGATTTACATCCTATGGTAGATGAATAAATTTGTAAAGACTAACGGGTAAATACCTAAGTAAATATGTGTACATTGTTGTTTTTATGACTTATTTATGACGCACGTGTATGTTACAGTGAGCAAGCCAAAGACACAATAATGTTTGATTTTCGTGTTATTGGCCAACACTGGGGTCATAAATATTGAATAATAAAACCGGCCAAGTGCGAGTTAAACACGCGTGGAGAGGGTTCCGTACAATTGATTGAATTCTTATAGGTTTTCCTGTAATCTACAAGCAATAAACTATATTTCGTATTTTTTTAAAAAATTTTGGCTCCGTAGTTTCGGACATCAGGGGGGGGGGGGGGGGGGGGGGGAATGGTCAATTTTCGTCTTCTGTCATGAATAAAATCAAAACTATTTATTTCATAATTATAACCAAAATATATTTGAGATCCTCATAACGAGACCTTTCATTTTATATAATGACACAGTAAGGTTTGCAAAACTTTTTTTTTTCAATTTCCTAATTTATCCCCCGAAAATGACCCTTATTTAAAAAAAAAAATTATTTACTTGTACGGAACCGTATTTTTTTAAATTATTTATTAAAAAAGATATGAACGTTCAAAAACCTAAAAAAATGGCCAGATTTTCCGCCGTGTTCAAACATCCAGAAAACCAATTTGAGTAGATTATATAAAAAAAATTAAAACAGGAACACCGATCAAGTCTTTGTTAATTCGTAATGAAAAAAGTACTTAAATTGGTTAAGTTTTGGAGAAGGAATCAGGGGACTACGAATCGTTGATTTTCTGTTCTTTAATAGGTATTTTCAGTCCAAGCTGCAGTATGTCTCTATCGCACTCGCTCGGTTATAGTTCGGGCACAGCGCGACAGCAATAGATTTTACAAATACCTATTTTTCATTTCTCTAGCCCTTGAGGTTTCCTTTTAAGCGTTTGTTTTTAGTATTTTTTTTTCGTTTTACAAAGAATATTTAAGAGTTATTTAATTAAGGCACTGATTTAAAGAGGCAGTTGTAAATAGCAGTTTCGGTAAGTTAAAAATTATATATGGCATGTTTAATAACTAGTTCAGCAGTTAAAACTAAGCAGTAAAGTAAACAAAAATGAACAATAAAAAATAATGAAATGGATCAGTGAATATATAATTGAGCAGGAATATAATTAAATGGGCGGAAAAAAAATGGAACGAGCGGTTTTCCCTAACTAGTAAAATTGATAAAACCGACCTAGCACTCGCCGGCCGCTGTCGCAGTTCTAACCTAACCTAACCTATAGGTTTTACCTAACCTAGAAAAATTAATAGAACTAGTAATATGATAAAATAACCGACTAATAGATTTTTTATTACTGTTCATGTTTTACTGTCGCAATAATTAATCAACTGCCATTAAATTAAATAACTGCTCAATATGTTTCCCAACTGATCATAATAACATCTCGAATATTTAAATAACAGCTCAAAAAATTAGTTCCCTTTAAATAATAAGACATTGATGACTGCTTTATGTTTAATACAATTATTTATAATCCAAAGTTACAAGGGCTTATGTATTATTTAAATACTAGCCGTTTTAGTATAATTTGTAGATAATTTGGAGGCAACTTCGCGATTTTTAGGTGTCCGTACAAAAAAATTAAAAAACGGTACCCTTATAGGATCTCTCGGTGCGTCCTTCTGTCTGTCTGTTTATCCGTCTGTCACAGCCAATTTGCTTCAAATCTACAGGACCCAATCAGTAGGAATTTGGTAGGATGGTGTAATCCTATGACCCAAACACAGATGTGCAAAGTAAATATTTCTTTTTAAATAAGGGTATTTTCGGGTGACAAATTAGAAAATTAAGTTTTGCAAACCTTTCTGTCATATATCAAATAAAAAAAAAAAAAATTTATTAGTGTAAAAAAATAGTTATGATTTTATTCATGAAAGAAGACAAAAATTGACCATTCCCCCCTGATCTCCGAAACTACTGAGCCTAAAATTTTGAAAAAGATAATACAAAATATAGTTAATTGCTTGAACCCATTTCACGCGAGTTTAACTCGCACTTGACGATCAGTTTTTTTTTTAATCGAGAAAATTTTAAGCAGTCGTGTTTTTGAGTCATATACTGAACTTTGCTGTATTTTTATTCCAGTGTTTATTTCGTTAATATTGACAACACTGAGTGATATGATTGTTTATCTTATCGCCCACGCGTGGGATAAGTGGTGGTGGTATGTTAGTATTTGACTTAGTAACAGCTAAAGCTTATGATATCTAGGTACTACGATAATAAATGTATTTTAAATTGAAAAAAAAATTGAATTGAATATTAATAAACCGGCCAAGTGCGAGTTAAACTCGCGTGGAGAGAGTTCCGTACAATTGATTGAATTCTTATAGGTTTTATTCTAATCTACAAGCAATGAACTATATTTTGTATTTTTTTCAAAATTCTCAGTTAGTAGTTTTGGAGATCAGGGGGGGAATGGTCAATTTTCGTCTTTTTTCATGAATAAAATCAAAACTATTCATTTTACAATAATAACAAAAATATATTTAAGATCCTCATAACGAGCCCTTTCATTTGATATATGACACAGTAAGGTTTGTTTGTTTTTTAATTTCCTAATTTGTCCCCCGAAAATGACCCATATTTGAAAAAAAAAAATTAATTTACTTTGCACATATGTGTTTGTGTCATAGGATTACAATATTCTACCAAATGTCACCTGATTCGGTCCAGTAGATTCGGAGCAAATTGGCTGTGACAGACGGACGGACAGACAGACGCACGAGTGATCCTATAAGCGTTCCGTTTTTTTTGTACGGAACCCTAAAAATTGTACACGTATTTTTTCTTTTCTTTAATATACTACCAATATTGACGAAGATACGGCGCATTTCAATTTAGCCTGACGTCACAGTCTCGTACGATTGTACAGGGTGGCGTCATCAAACCCAAGCCCACACTCCAAAACTTCGGTACTGTGTATCTTTGTGAATTTTTGCAAATTTCATAAACGGGAACATAATACACTATATTCTCTTTCAAGTTCATATATTGACCATGAAACCAATTATAACCCTAGATATATGCAATTTCTTTAGTTACAAATTTTTACCGAAATCTGACATGTTTTTTCAAAATAAAACTTAGACTACGTTTGTATGGGAAACTCTGATTCTGTCTAAGGTAAGCCACCATGAGCAAGTATATTGTTCGTAGCTTTTATTTAACTGTCTGTTTAATTTCAAATCAAAATTACAAAAAAATGCCGAAAAATATAAAACGACGTCACACACAGTTTTTTGGAGACAAATAGCGCTCTAATTATCAGTATTTAGGGTTCTGTACCCAAAGGGGGCTAACAGAACCCTATTACTGGGACTCCGCTGTCTGTGCGTCTGTCTGGTCACAGGGCTCTATCTCTTGAACCGTAATAGACTCTGTAGTAATAGCGAGATATTTAAAATTTTCACAGATTATGTATTACTGTGGCCGCTATAACAACAGATACATAGGGCGCACTGTAAGTTTCCGGAACTGGCCACTTACATAAACAATATTTAAAAATTTATTGCAACATTTGAAAATAGAACTCTTTGGCTGTAGAATGCAGTTTGTTTCATCTGACTGTCTTTTGTTTTTACCTTGTGGCGCCATTTAAAAAATTGTGTCTGCATCAAAATGGATTTAACTCGGGAAAATTTTCGTAGTATGATTTTCTACGATTTTAAGTGTAATTTGACAGCTCAACAGAGCATCGCTCGGCTTGAAACAGCTTTTGGCAATGAAGCACCATGCAAGACAACTGTTTATAGCTGGTTTGCAGAATTCAAGCGTGGTCGTATCAATCTCAGTGACGAATCTCGCGATGGTCGGCCGTCCACCGCTGTGACCAACAAAAACATCAATGCTGTGCGCCGTATGCTTGAAACAGACAGGCATGTGACCTACCATGAAATTCGCGCATCCTTAGAAATAGGCATGAGTCAAATACAATTAATCCTACACAAACATTTGGGTGTGAGAAAGCTGTGCTCGCGGTGGATCCCACACAACTTGACCGAGGCTCAAAAAACGGACCGCGTCACTTGGTGCAGTGCCATGCTTACCAGATTCAACGAAGGTGCGTCAAATTTGGTGGGACATAGTAACAGGTGACGAAACATGGATTTATTGCTACGATCCCAAAACAAAGCAGCAATCGAGCGTATGGGTCTTTCAAGATGAGCCGAAACCAACCAAAGTGGCGCGCGTGAAAAGTGCATCTAAGCGGATGATTGCTTCTTTTTTTAATAAAACTGGACACGTGGCTACTGTTGCTTTAGAGAATCGTCGTACAGTGAATAGTGACTGGTACACGACCATTTGTTTGCCGGAAGTTATTGACGAACTCCGTAAAAATAACCGTAAACGCCGTATCATCCTGCACCACGACAATGCTAGTTCTCACACGGCCCGACAGACAAACGACTTTTTGAAGGCGAAAAATGTAGAACTCATGAGTCATCCTGCATACAGTCCCGACCTGGCACCTTGTGACTTTTTTCTGTTCCCAAAAATTAAGAACCAATTACGCGGTTAACGATTTTCATCACCAGAAGAGGCTGACGAGGAGTATGAAAAACACGTTTCAGAGGTCACCACAGAGGAGTGGCACAAAAGTTTTCAAAACTGGTTTCATCGAATGAAAAAGTGCATAGACGCCAAGGGAGATTATTTTGAAAAACAATAAATTAATTTTGTACCTTTAATAGTATTTTTTCATATTCATTCCGGAAACTTATAGTGCGCCCCACGTACCAACAATAAGATGTAGTCAATAATTAAAGGGGGTCGTCATACAAGAAACGTGTTTATTTCAGCGTTTTTAACTCAATCTTTATAACGGCATTAACTACTTAGATACTAAACTTGTTTTAAACGGAGGTACGGAACACTTTACGTACGAGTCAGACTCGCACTTGACCGGTTTTTTTCCGAATACAAGGGTTTAGTAACTGCGCAAAACTAAATGAAGGTCACCAATGTTTTGCTTCACTTATCAAAGGCAACCGTATAATTCAAAATATACGATTCAAAGGAGATAAATGAGGTATAATTAGGCAGATAAGTTTATCGTAGGTACAGTACAAGGGCATAGATAAAACGATGTGATAATCCATTCATTCAAATTACGACTTTATTTTTATTTACAAGCCGTCTGTCCACTACTGGACCAAAGATAATTAAATTACTAACGTAACAGATACCCAACGTCATTCAAACTCTATAGGAGGGCACGTAAATAGTAAACTTTTAGACTAAATACCACAGATCTGTATATACTATACTAGATAAAAAAAGTCCTTCAATTTGTATGAAAACCTGGCGTGCCAATTTTCAATACAATATTTACAAAGAAATTCACTAACAAACGGAAGGAATCCTTTTTATTACTTCCTCCAACGTTTTTCGACGAGTTTCTACCGCTCAAAACGGCAGATTTAGGTATTTTACAGTAGAGATCTATGTCCGATCTAATGATCTAAAGATATACACGGACTAAAAGTGACGATCCTAAATGAAGTCAATTTGACATCAGATCGACATGCAAATTCATACAGAGGCTGTGTCTATCTTGATCCATGGTCTGTGCTAAATACATATTAGTACCAATGCTCGCATAGATGGCTGCAAACAAATTACTAGCGAACCTGCGAAAGGTTGGTAATGAGATTCAAATACTAGGTAAGTAGAGCCGTGTGGTTCCCGGCAGAGTAGAATAGGACCACTTCAAGTCTTCCCGTGGATGTCGTAGAAGGCGACTTAGGAAACACAAGCTAAACAACGCTTATAAACACCAATGAGACCTCTCCAACCCGTCTGGCCAGCGTGGAGAGTGTAGGGTAAATCCTCTAACTGGTCTGGCTAATATATGGCTCTGGTAGTACAGAGAGAGTCATGCTACTGCAGTGGAGACTAAAAAAGACCTGATGATGATGATTAGATTGATTAGGTAAGTAAGTATCAACATTTTATTTTTGATTCTACTTTGGTCTCACTCGTCTCTGGACTACATTTCGGTTGACCGTCTACAATATTTGTAATAAAATAAGTAAAAAAGCCATCTAGTTACCTATTTAAAAAAATTCAGAGAAGAGAAAATTGCTTTGTGTAAATGTTTTTTCTTAAGAGCCCACTTAAGAAAAACCATTAAAAACCGCCCGCCTGACGCTGAGAATCTAAATTTGCTCCCGCTTCCCCGAACACAAATTTACTCTAGCCGAAGCGAGACAGCGAGCTGAGCCGATGACGCAGGCGGCTGGTTTACGCGTTCGTGAAAAGGTTTTTTCCTCCTCAGATCATGAGTCTGCTTCGGCAAGCAGGCTCTTTTCGCGCGCGGCTGCCCCCGCACGCGCCCCTTCATAGACTAAATACTCCATGGTCTACTTACATCTTCGACTAAGGTTCAAGGTATGCATATAAAATTAGCTGCATCTTTTTATTTATTTTGGCCTGTTTGTTGTCGTTTATTTGTTTAGCTCAAATCTTACAAGTTAAATTTGCGCCATTTCCCGGTTTCCGAATTAAATGAGATTTTGTATGATTCAGATTATAGAGTTCTATTGCAGAGTTCTAGCCATAGCTATCAGCTAAAAGAAGACCAACCTTCATTCCTCAACAGAATAAGTAGAGAAAACAGAGTATTTCATTATGAAAAATCAGGGAAAGGCTAGTAGATCTATTAGTACGTATGCAATGTCTCGTACAAAGGGTAGTCGCTCTGTCTAAAAACCAGTAGCCTCGTCAAATCACCTAGGTTAGGTAGCGGGCCCCGGGCTCTGAAGGTTTACCGCTGAGGATGCAACCGGGAATACGCTCGGATGATGACTTATGATGATGATGCCTCGTACAAAGGGGTAAATAAATTTATTATAGTTCTTCCCATAGATGTTCCAATCCACTAGCATTTCATCTCAATAGTCCCAATCCCAACCCAATATAGATTTTTTAAATTATTTCTCAATAGTCTTGCACCTACTAGGAATCCGCTAGATGCTAAATATATAAATATATATTTGGTTGTGTTTAAAGTCAGATCAGACACTATTTTCTAAACGTGAAAACAAACATTTTCTATGGGATTTATATAAAAATCATGACCGTGACTTCATAATTTTTTCGAGTCAAATAGCGCTCTTAATATCAATTTTTCTGCATTGAAACATCAATGAGACCTCTTCAGCCCGTCTGGCCAGCGTGGAGAGTGTAGGCCAAATCCTCCGACTGCTCTGGCTAATATACGGCTCTGGTACTACAGAGAGGGTCATGATCTTGCAGTCGAGACTAAAAAAGACCTGATGATGATGAAAACTAAAATAATATTAAAATTGGATATGATCAATGACAAGTGAATCTTTTTTTGAGGCGTTTTATTCTCTTAAGAGAGAAGTCGTTAGAGCTGTTGCTCCAGAGGTGGAAGTGTTAAAGGGCATCACGCCGCGAGTAACTTTGGAGAAAGCGCAACACACCTCTCGACACCCCTGAGTCACCTGCACCCACAGAAGAACAAAGCCTGCACCGGTGTTGCTCCTTTGCCGACCACTATTGTTAGCTCATTTGAGGGGCCCATCTAGTGGACGGCAAGCCACCACCTGCCTACAATAGTCAGTAATCAATCATGGCAGGTGCCGTTGTTTCTATTGCAATAGCCCAGCATCAGTCCAACCCAACTTCATTCTAAAACCAATAAACCTTTCCTTTTTCTTGCAATAGATCCTTCTCCTGCCGAAACAATTTCAAGGGTACCCCTTTCATTGGTATATCTAAGAATGGGTTTTGGCGGGAGCACCACATTACATTAACTTCATAAAAACATAAAAACCTTAATGTACTTACCAAAATGTGGTTGTTATCTGTTACGTGTGCTAATAAAGAAATGAAATGAAATGAAACTTCTCCAAAAGGGCCTCTACGTGTTGGATCTGTATCCCCACGCAAGCCTCCCAAAGGACCGGGGTGAAAAGACCAGTGATTCCAAAGGGACATACAAATAATAAGACTACTCGTATCATCCTATTACACAAAATAATCGTGATGTACCTTCTTCTTTAATTTAAGAGCTTGCTCTTGTCGGTAGAGTTAAGTGGAGATGCCTCCATTGATTGGACATCTAATAAGACATGACAATCTATTCAGAATGATAGTGATGTACCTATAGGGAGCAAAATATTTATAACGGCAGGTGGGAACTCTGTCTGACTTGTTATAAGCAGCTTAGCAGATAATATCCCACGTAACTAGTTACATAAGACTGAGTTATGAAATAACTAAGTATTATACGCATTGCTTCAGTAGTTACCGCATAATTTTATTACCGTGTGTGACAAACTAAAAACAAATTTGCTTGAGGTGTAGTTAAATTACAGTATAGTTGTCCACTTATCATTTGAGTATATTAAAGCATTATGATTAATTTACTAACAACATTCAATTTGTGGACATATCAAACGACATCGATTTGCCGATTACTAAACATTCAGCGAATAGTGAGATATTGATGAAAAATTATTCGGTCTTATGTAAATATTTGATCAGAAATCTGAATTAAGAAAGCTATCGTCATCAATTCAATAATGTTTTGGTTTGGAACATAACAATAATGATGATATCATATATATTTCGTTGTGTTTAACCTCGGGCAGACATGACCTAACCTATTTTAATTAGAATTATGTAATCCTATTTAGCAGATGACGGAAAAACTAGATCATGAGTGCAGTAGATATTCTGCCAAAACAATTATTTAAAAAAAACGGCCAAGTGCAAGTCGGACTCGCCCATGAAGGGTTCCGTAGCAGCAAGTAACATAATATAAAAGTTCTAAAGGTAAATTGCAGTTTACGATTTATGACGTATTAAAAAATAACTATCTATGATACCGACACCGCTATAGTTTTAAATTGAAAGTACATACTTTGGGGTATATACCACATTTTTTTCAGAATTATTTTAGTAATATTTCAAAAGTTACGGTGGGGGGACACCTCAAATTTTAACTTTGTATTGGATTATCTCAAGACTTGGGGGTTTGATCTTCATAATTTCAAAGCAGTTTTTGTTGCATTTTAAAATACCTTTTCAACGATACCCCACACGTTAGGGTTAGTCCAATTTAATTTTTTTAATTCACTTTTCGTTGTATGGGCTAAAAAAAAAAACATTTTTTCATAATTTTAAAAACCAACTTTTGGAACTTCAATATCTATCTCTCCACCAATTTTCGTGACAATCGGTGCAGTAGCGGCGGAGTACGAGCCCCGACGGACAGACAGATGGACGGACGGACGGACATGACGAAACTATAAGGGTTCCTTGTGGACTACGGAACCCTAAAATCTGTATGTATACGCGCCGTTCCCGGCAGAGTAGAATAGGACCACTCCAAGTCTTTCCGTGGATGTCGTAGAAGACGACTTAGGAAATACAAGCTAAACAAAGCTAATAACATGAATTAGACCTCTCCATCCCGTCTGGCCAACAGCGTGGAGAATGTTGGCCAATTCGTCCGACTGCTCTGGCTCATATAGCAGACGGTCGTGCTCCTGCAGTAGAGACTAAAAAAGACCAGATGATGATTTAAATTAAAAAAAAAGTAAAAAGTTTAAAAAGCTCCGCAAGACGAATCAATCAAGCAACTCGGTGGGGATATACAATACAATACAATACAAAAATCTTTATTGCACCAAATAAAAGCAATAAAAAATTACAAAGTTTACGGAACTTATAAATAAATAAGGTACAAGAGGCGGCCTTATCGCCGAAGCAATCTCTTACAGGCAACCATAAAGAGAAGGAGTGCGAAGTATATGAGTAAGATAACAGGTGGCGCAGTTAAATTTAAAATATAAATTATAAATAACCAATAGATATTAAAATACTTATACAAAATATATAACATTATACAAAAAAGATATATTTCTATAAATAAATGAATATATATATATATATACATATTTATACCTATATATACATAGCATAATAATAAATAATTTATTACATACATACAAATAAATAAATATCACAATGATGTAAACAGAAATAGTAGGGGAAAGAGATGAGGAACTAAACAGAAGTAAAAAAGTGATTTTTAGTTAGGGTATTAAATATAGTGTCTTATCACAGTGATGGTCACCTTTCGCTCAGTCGAATAATGGGAAGTGGGTCTAATTTAGCTTGCAATATTTGATAACAGACACAGACAACGGGATAGGTGAAACTCATTAAAAGCTTGTTAAATTTGTGATGGTATGTAAATAATTAAAAAAATGAAATAATAAAAACTTCCAGCTTGTAAAAAAATATTCGGGGATTTAGAAATATTTAATTTTTAACTGTCTCAGTTCGTCTTTTGACTTACGGTTTCGACCCTTGCCCACATCGAAGCCAGTTATTTTGGCCCCTACAGGGTGTTAGCTCTGTGCCTAGGGGTTGCTAGGTTATAAAGTGGTTTTCTCCTTGACTGAACTAAACGAAATACGAGCTCACCGCCGGAAGTGCGCTCTTATTTGGCGAGCCGTACTTTTTGCGCCGACCCGATATCTAGTTGTATTGTTGATTGAAGTTTATGCAAAAAAACGGGCAAGTGCGAGTCGGACTCGTACATTAAGGGTTCCGTAACACCGTACAATGTTTTAAAACGCTGAAGAAACACGTTTCTTGTATGACAACCCCCTTTAATTTTTAACTTTAATTTATTTTTAGTATTTGTTGTTATTGTAGTCATAGTAATACATAATTAGTGAAAAATTTTAGTATCTAGTTAATGCCATTATAAAGATCAAGTTAAAAACGCTGAAAAAACACGTTTCATGTATGACAACCTCCTATTAATTTTTAACTATCTTTTATTTTTAGTATTTGTTGTTATAGCGGCCACAGTAATACATAATCGGTTAACATTTCAAGTGTCTAGCTGTTACGGTTCAAGAGGTAGAGTCCTGTGACAGACGGACAAACAGACAGACGGACAGACAGACGGACAGACGGACAGATAGCGGAGTCACAGTAATAGGGTCCCGTTTGCACCCTTTGGGTACGGAACCCTAAAAAGAACATAATTATCCAAGTCTGCTTGTAGGTGACTGATAACTGCTGAACTCCTGATAGTGAAATCTCCGTGTCATCTATTTACGTTAAGTCGACATAGTTGAGGTGATAAGGATAAACTGTGCCCCCACTACCGATCATTGGTTACATTATAAATGGGTAGTGATTGACACACTATTGGCAAAATCAGAATGTATTCTGGAAGCTAGAAAGGACTGCTGTTATTTATTTACTAACACTTTATTGTTCCACAATAAACAATTGTTAGCAATTGGCGGACTTAACGATAAAAGCGTTTCTCCCAGTCAACCATAGGCATAAATTACAGGCAGTCTGTTGCGGCGTAAAAAATAAAATATAAACATAAAAATCTCAAGAACAGTAAATTTCGTCAAGGATTTTTTTTATTTAGTGACTTTCTAAACAACAGTCAAATTTTTGGAGCAAGTTCAGTCCATGATACTGAACTAATTTCGATAAAAAAAGTTATAAAAAATCGATAATTTTTTTGTCCTACCATACAAAATCCGTTTGGCTGAGCGCTGATTTGTATGGGAAAACGAATTTTTAGTTAAGTTTTCCGTTAATTGTTTTCATGGAAAGTAGTTCAGTATCATGGGCTGAACTTGCTCCAAAAATGTTGCAGGTGGTTAAAATGTCAGCCTGTATAACTTAGTAGGCAAGAAGACATAACGCCCACCCCAGTGATGTTGTTTGTCATGTAAGTCACCAACACTGGTGTCAGATTTTTCGAGCTCCCCAAAGCTATCTGACGTAGCTTAATAACTGTCATCTTGTAAGAATAACAACAGTAATTATTACACGCTAGTGAGATAGCGTGCAGGTTTCCTTACGATTTTTACCTTCACCGGAAGCAAGTGGTGGTAACTGATTACTGCATATGAGTGATATCGAACTAGTGAGGATCGAACTCGAACTTCACAGACGCCCCAAGTGTTTCGGCTATAACATCAAGATAAAAAATAAAAATTTCTTCACTCGGTAGGTGCAGCGAGATATCTGATGCACGCGTCGGATTTCTCGCTGCACAAACCGAAACAATATGATATTAAAATAATTTTTTTAAATATTATTTTTGGAACAATGCAGTATTATATATTTATCTATTAATTATATCTGTCTATAATTCTTATGTAACCTTAAATTGCAAAAATAGTCCCTAATTTATGTCAGGTGTCAGGTGGAGACTAAAAAAGACCTGATGATGACAATTTAGAAGTGTGGGAGGCGGTCCTAGGATGCAGCTAACTTCCTCCACTGCAGGAGGACGACCCTCTCTGTACTACCAGATCCATATATTAGCCAGAGCAGCAGGATTTGGCCTACACTCTCCACGCTGGCCAGATGGGTCGGAGAAGTTTCATTGATGTTTATAAGCTTTGTTTAGCTTGTGTTTCCTAAGTTGCCTTCTACGTTATCCGCGGGAAGACTTGGAGTGGTCCTATTCTATATATTCTGCCGTGAACCACACGGACCTATTATCGATCATCAATAGCGTTTGCAAATGGTATAAAATATGTATGCAGTCATGGCAACTGAACGACAACAGTCAGGGACAGACACCGTTCATTTGAATACTAGGTCATAGTTTAGTGTTTATAAATATGGCATGAAAGACCTAACACTGTACAGTTTGTGCCATGTAGTAGAGGACTAGTAGAGGACTGCGTCAAGGTTACATAGAAGTCTGGCTATTGAAAGAACATAATGATGAATAGTCAATGATATCAAATAGTGCAATGTATTCAAATGGCTTTTGATAATATAAATCGTGTTTATTAAATAACGCAAAACCTCTCAGATGGTACCTCAGCCCATGAAACTGAATAAGTTTTGTTCAACAACTTTCACGAAACCCAAAAAAAGTTCGGATTTTTGTATACAGGCTGACTTTTTATCCACCTGCTAAATTTTTGGAGCAAGTTCAGTCCATGATACTGAACAAAATTCTATAAAAAAAGATATTAAAAATCGATAAAAATATTTCGACCTTCCATACGAATCAACGCTCAGCCAAACGGATTTTGTATGGGAGGACGAAAATTTTTTATCGATTTTTAATATCTTTTTTTATAGAAAGTAGTTCAGTATCATGGACTGAACTTGCTCCAAAAATTTAGCAGGTGGATAAAAAGTCAGCCTGTATATTTCGCTCATCACTTTGTATGTAAATACAATTTTTTTTTTAGTTTCGTTAAAGTTGTCGAACAAAAGTGGTTCAGTTTCATGGGCTGCAGGGCAATCGCGCTAAATAATTTCAGCTGAATCGCAACCGAACCGTGATCGTTACACGACTTTTTGCCTGATTCCGTATCGCGCTAATGTTTTGACAGATAGTTGGAACGCAACTGGAACGCAGCTCGAGCGCAACCGCTGTCAAAACAAAAAGTTGATGCGAAGCATCGACATGAATATATAGACTCGGCGTCTTCCTACACGGCCATGTCCCAGATTCGATTATTCATTCATTCTTCATTCTCATAGACTAAACACGAGAGTAGTACAGAAAGGTCAATATATTTTTACCTACCTACGAGTACGTGGTTCAAATTAAATCCTACATATATTTTAACAAACGCGAATGTTGGTAAGTATGGCTGGATGTACGGATGGGTGTATGGATGGTTGTATGGTTATATAGATTTTTAGATTGTAGACCCACGACTAGCTTTTACGATCTTCACGGAAGAGGAGGCGGCTACATTCTTAATGTGTTTTTTCTTTGTTTTTTTTTTCTTCAAAAAAGTGATTTCTTGCACTTGTATACCTATTAGTTTTTTTTCTTTGTTAGCTATCTATGTATTTAATGTATTATATAATCATACACGTATGCTGCGCAATTGGGCGCCAAAAATCCGCCATTATGCTTTCCAAAAATTTTAATATAGCCTATGACTACTACTGGTATTTATTCTGTGCTATGACACTCAAGTGATTAAGATGAATCTAACCACATATAATTTATCAAAATCTATTTAGCCGTGTAGTAGTTACGAGGAAACAGAATCATAGGGACAAACATAATAAAACATCAAAAATGTGGAAGCAGCCATCTTGGATCCAAAATCTGATAGTAGTTTCAAGTTGCGCGGGGCACCTCAAAGGGCTCAGAAATTTTGTAGGTTTTTGTAACAGAATGTAGGGGTACAGCCCCCACATACAAAACTTTTGAGCCCTCGGAGGTTCTAGTGAGACGTTACGAGATGTGACTTAATTTTATAAAGGATTTATAGGATTTTAGGAAACTTTTGTAAAGCATTTATAGCATATGTAGATAAAAATTATAAATATAAACATTTTTAAACGTTTTACAAACATTAATAACTGAGTAGCAAACAAATAGTTTTTCGATGCATCCATGAAGAAAGTGAAATGTAGGCATATTTATGATGTCTACATTTCACTTCTGTTTTGTTAGTCTATGACGAATTATTCAATCGGTTGACAGATCATTCACTCACTTCATACATTATGGCAGCCGAAATTTGGCAGTCCGTATTTAATTTTCAATCAATGAAATCTAGTTACTTACCGATGGAAAGTTATTCCTTTATATTTTGCTTTATTCTTTGAATTACTAGTGCAGTATCTCAACACACACCATGGCATTTTTGACTAAGTTGACAGTGTTTTCTTTAATGAATCGTGGAGTGTATTATGCGCGTATTGCTAGCGAGTGACTAATGTGAGGTAAACAGTGATAGCCTATGATGAATAGAACACTACTGTTGTATGTGGCGTCTTCTCTAGTACGTAAGTACATAGATCTCGTTGATGCGAAGCTACTTTTTCTCGACCGCTAGTCAAACGTTCCATAATTTGGAGTGATAAATTGATAAGAATCGAAGGTGACAATGAATTTTTATCTTGTGTTTTTGGAAATTTCGAAAGAATTTGATGTGTCAGCAGCACGAACCTTATCAAGGCGTGTGAATATAAGCGACTGGATAAAAAGAAATGCCTCGGATCGCATGTTCATTGAAGGCGAAGAACCCTTTCTTCATGCCGGCAACCTTACTTAACCAATATAATATATTGGTTAAGATATGGGCGAATCACCCACAAAATTGTTATTTGGACCAGCTGAATACTGGAGAGGACATACCTTAAGGTCAGTACAATGTGATAGGTACCAACAGCACATGTATGAAATAAGACTAAAATACACATAATATTAAAAAAATATATATTGCACATCATCATATCATATCAGCCACATGAAGTCCACTGCTGGACAAAACCTGTGCAGTTAAAATTTTTATAGTGAAAACAATTTTCCATTATTTCACCAAGATTTTATTCAGTTGTACTTATTGATATTCTTTATTTTAGGACTCTGGTTCCCTGAGGCCTATTATGATGACACCAGGAAAAGTACCAAAACATGCACGTCACTGCAAGAAACACAGTTTAAATGATGCATTGGAGTTTTGAAAGGTCGCTTTAGGTAAGAAAAAACAATAGTAACCTAAAAGTTACTTCATGACTTGCTTACAATAGCAGGCATTGATTAATATGTAGTTATTGTTTACAGATGTTTACTGGACGACAAGAAGCTTCATTACTCCCACCCAGTTGCATCAAGGAAACAAATGCAGCTGTGTTCTGCACAAAATTGCAAAACGCAAGGAGGGTGCTAGTGCCTTTGCTCTCAGTCAACTAGAACTGGGACGTGCCGTGCAGTTGAAAATTAACTATTGTTTATCTTACTTGTTCTTTTAACTCAATAATAAAATAAAAAAAACCACTTTTGTATTTTATATCAGTTTATTTATATCGTTATTCAATCAATACAAATAATTCAATAATAACTATGACTAATGAATAAGACTTAACATAATAAACTAAACGGTCTAATAACTTAACATAATGATTAGGAACTGCTGAGAATTGCCGGACCATAGAGAGCCTTCGGGGTTGGCATTTTTTCAATTTTATCAGCCCGTAACGGTCCACTGCTTGACTAAAGAAGATGTCTTGTGTGATGTATCAAGTCATTGCAATGAGGATGCTGCTGCCTGTTTCTTATACCTCCTTAGTCGCCTCTTATGTAACCCGTGGCAGAAGAAAGGGGTTGTGCCAAATTGTATTCTACTCTGCCGGCTTCCTCAAATGTTTTCAGTTTTCCTGTCTTGGTGAGGCTCTGCTAGTCTTGGGGAGGGGACGGGACATACTGAAAAAATAAAAGATAGGCTATTAATTAAGTTATTTTCAGTACATGTTCTGATGGTTAAGAAAGTATGGGAGAGCAGCCATATCATAGATATCCTTTTAGATTGACATAATCACAGCCTGATCTAAAATTAAACAACAACTGGAGAAAACAATGAAAGTAAGAATTGTACATTACCTGTCTAGTGAAACCGTCAACACTCGGCCAATAATTTAATGCCTTCAAAGATTGTCCTATTGGCTTGTGAATTAATTGGGCAGTTTTTTCTTAGATTGTGCCTCATCTAAATCTGTCCTATTAGCTCTAATTGATCTCCTACAACCAACTCCTCAATTATATTTTCTTCAATGGTAATGTACCTGTAAAATTATATTCAATTATTATGCTACAATTAAAAAACTCCAGCATCTTATCACATAGTATTATGAATGTCTTACATTGTGTGAGGTAAATGGATCTTGCCTTACATTGGGTAAAGGCCCAGCATCCCTGCCCAGAATATTACCAATTTTCTCCCCCAGAGGGGTCAGGGATGCAGCAGTGCTGGGTTCACCACCTGGCACCTGATGGCTCGCATTAATTAAGACTAACTTGACCGGACCCGGCATTCCATCATTCCAGAGCTGAAAATAAAAAAATAGTAAAAAGTAATTGTATGACATAGTACCTATGTTTTATTAAAAAATAAATATCTTTATGCATTACAAACCTTAGCCCACTCTTTACCCGTTCTTGCGGGGCCCTCGCTGTTTTAAGATAAGCGAGCATTCTCGCCGCAATCGTGCTGATAGAACTCAAACTTCTTTTGACCTAACTCTTCCGAGAGCTAGGTCTTTGTGCTGCACTAAATAGCTAACAAGAAACGTCAATTGATTTACGCTCGTTTGGCGACGACGCTGGTGCTCCATATAAATTTATCTATTATTTATATTTAATTATTAAATAGGTAATAAATAAGTTCAGTCGCAAAAATTCAAAAAAACTTTGCTGACACTGACTCATTCCGCGTAAGAAATTTGAAACATCCTCGTCAAATAGTGCTTTCAATGTTGCAGACGTAAAATCGATGGTCGATTGTACTTAAATCACAGTGATTTTTAAAATACTAGTGTGACATCTCTTACGTTCCTAGAGAGGTTTCGTTGCGGTAACGTTTCAACTTAGTTTAAAGTTCAACTACGGTTGACATGTTAGCGCGATACCGAAATCGGCTCAGCTGAATCGTAACGTAACCATAGCTTAAACTGGATCGCAAACGTAACGTAAACGAACCGTTGAGATTTACATTAGCGCGATTGCCCTGCTGAGGTACCATCTAAGAGGTTTTGCGTTATTTAATTAACACGATGTATAGTTAGTCAATTAGTCTAGGGCTATTGACTAATGAGGCTGATGACTGAGTCAGAAATAAATAAATATACTGGGTGGCGCAAAAGTACTGGCACTAAAGAAAATACTTTTATTTTTTTTATATGACATTTTCTGTCATTCTGTTGTTGAAAATTGTGTAGTGAACAAATGTAAAATACACTGAAAATAAACATGGACCGTTTTACTCCCCAAGAACGTGGAATAATTGTGTCAATGTTCTTACGGAATAATTCATCAGTGATAAGAACACAACGTGAATTTCGTCGACGATTTCACCACCGTCCGGCACCGATTGGTCGCACAATTCGACGCTTTGCCACACGCCTTGAAGCAACTGGCTCAACATTGGATAGACCTAAGTCTGGGAGACCAAGAACAGGCCGTTCAGATGAAAATATCGATGCTGTGCGCGAAGATGTGGAAGAGTGTCCAGAAACATCAACGAGGCGACGTGCCACGCAATTGGGCATTTCCAGACGGACCCTGCAGCGTATTTTGGTGAAAGACTTAAAGATGTTCCCGTATAAAACTCAAATGACTCATCAGCTGCTGCCTGCTGACCACCGAGCTCGTCTAGATTACTGCCAGCGCGTCATAAACCTCAACCTTGAAGAGGATGATTTTCCTTCAAAATTGGTTATGAGTGACGAAGCGCATTTCCATCTCTCAGGGCATGTCAATAAGCAGAATACTCGGTTCTGGGGCACTGATAATCCGCGCATTATTCAAGAAACACCTCTACACCCACTAAAAGTTACTGTATGGTGTGGCATCTGTGTTGACAGAGTGATCGGACCCTATTTTTTCGAAGACGCTGGAGGCAATGCGATAACTGTCACTGGAGAACGCTACAGAACCATGTTACGAGAGTTTTTGATACCCAGTTTGGACGAATTGGGGCTGGAGCACATCTGGTTTCAACAAGACGGCGCTACGGCACACACAGCGCGCGACACTATGGACTTAGTGAGGGACGCTTTTCCAGGCCGAGTTATCTCTCGTTTTGGCGATTTGCCTTGGCCTGCAAGATCACCCGATCTGACCAGTCCAGACTTCTTTCTTTGGGGTTTTTTGAAATCTCGGGTGTATGTGAACAAGCCACAGACTCTCGCAGCTCTAAAAGAAAACATTCGTCAAGAAATAACGAACATATCGCAGGAAGTGTTACGGCAAGTTATGCAAAATGTCATAAATAGGGCTCAAATGTGTATCAACTCTGGAGGTCACCATTTAAAAGACATCATCTTTAAATCCTAATGGTACGAAATTTAATGGCACAAATATACATTTAAAAAAACCTAAATCTAGTTTTCTAATTTAGAAAAAATGTTATAGCTGAACCAAATAGGGTCTTTACTTTTGCGCCACCCAGTATAAGGACAAATCACACTGATTGATCTAGTCCCAAAGTAAGTTTAAACCTGTATTATGGGATACTAACTCAACGATACTGTATTTTATAACAAATACATATACCTATAGATAAACACCCAAGAAAAAATAAAGAAAAATATTATTCTATTTAGACCGTCACCACAGATGACAGTAAATGTATTACATACCGTCAGTTACATTATAAAAAAATAATGGACACTAAATTTACTATTCATCCAACAAAATCGCAACGATTCAGATCAAAGAGCAAGAATGTACCTTCCCAATATCAGTGTAATTTGTCCTTATCTATTATTATTTTTATCTTATCTTGGATGTTTATTTATATATGTATTTATCATAAGATATAGTATCGTTGATTTAGTATCCCATAAAACAAGTTTGAAAAAAATTACTTTGGGGCTAGCTTAATCAGTGTGATTTGTCCTTATATATTTATTACCCGACTACGGCAAAGTCAAAAGGAGGGTTATGTGTTTCGCTGCTATGTATGTATGTATGTTCATTTGTTCCCTCGTACCTTCTATAATATCCATGGTACCTTGACAAATGAGGTATCGTTGAAAGCGTCTTGGCTGACCGCAGGATATAGGTTATATGATGTCTCAGTAAATTCAATATGGCGCCTTCTTGAAGCCATTAAGTGATTATCAAGAAAAAGCGGCCAAGTGCGAGTCGGACTCGCCCATGAAGGGTTCCGTAGCAGCAAGTAACATAATATAAAAGTTCTAAAGGTAAATTGCGGTTTACGATTTATAACGTATTAAAAAATAACTATCTATGATACCGAGACCGCTATAGTTTTAATTGAAAGTACATACTTTGAGGTATATACCACATTTTTTTTTAATTATTTTAGTAATATTTCAAAAGTTATGGTGGGGGGGGGACCTCAAATTTTAACTTTGTATTAGATCAGGGGTTCCCAACGTGGGCGATAACGCCCCCTTGTGGGCGCTGCAGGCCTAAATGGGGGCGGTAAGAGACCCAGAAAAAAAGGGGGCGTTGTGTAGGGTTTTGGGGTCGATTTATAATTTCATCTACCTAGCTAGGAAGACTCTTAGACACCGACTGAGCTCTCGACTACATCTTGTAAATATCAACTAATATTAATTAAGATATAGTTCAAACTCGGTTCGATATAATAGACCGCGGGCAATCATGTTTTAACAAGTTTTTGTTAAATAATCCGATTTGTACATTTCTGTATCAATCGGCTGGTTCTATAATATAATACTTGTTCTTGCTTGTCGAGTACGATTGGGCGTCGAATGAGATAAACGAGTTTATGCACGTTTGTCTTATTCCTGTTGGTGCGTGCTGCTTATGCAATCCTATATAAACGACGTAAATTTATTTTATTTTCATTTGCGGTTTCGCGCATAATAGATAAGCAGTACTTGATTTCAACACTTACGTATTTCTCAAAACAAAACAATGTCGGAAGTAAAAAAGAAGAGACGGCAATACTCTGCGGAATATATTAAATTCGGATTTATTGAAAATCCCACAAACTGTCCGAATACTATAAAGTTGCGTTTCAATAATCAGGTATAAGTACTTAGCGGTTTTTAAGTATGTTTAAAAAGGGGAACGTTAAAAAATAATTTATTCTTAAAGTGGGCAATAGACAAAAAAAGGTTGGGAACCCCTGTATTAGATTAACTCAAGACTGGGGGTTTGATCTACATAGTTTCAAAGCAGTTTTTATTGCATTTTAAAAATACCTCACACGTTGGGGTTAATTCAATTTAATTTTTTAAATTCACTTTTCGTTGTATGGGAAAATGGTGCTGAAAAAAAATATTTTTTTTATAATTTTGAAAACCAACTTTTGGAACTTCAATATGTATCTCTCCACCAATTTTTGAGACAATCGGTGCAGTAGCGGCGGAGTACGAGCCCGGACGGACGGACGGACGGACGGACGGACGGACGGACGGACATAACGAAACTATAAGGGTTCCTTGTGGACTACGGCACCCTAAAAATGACAGAAGAACAGAAGGCGGAGTCTCAGTAATAGGATCCCGTTGGCACCCTTGGGGTACAGAACTCTAAAAAGACATGATGATGATAAATTCTAATGGAAAAATTCTATGAAACGTCGCCATAAAGATGTTTCGCCCGTCTAAGGGTTGCTACACACTTATTCTGGCCGGCATTGTCGGTTCGGCAGTCGATCCGAAAAAATTAAGTATATCGCCTTTTTTCCCCCGAACCTTCTTCTTCTGCCTTATCCTTATCCCACTCTTTATGTGGGGTCGGCACAGCATGTCAGTTTTTTCCATCTTGCTCTATGTCCAATCAATTTTCGTCACTCCCTTTCTACCCATATCCTCCTTTAGACATTCCATCTAACGTTTCTTTACCGTAACATGCAATCTTCTTTTATCCGCCGCTTTGGTGGGCCATATCTCGAAACCGTACAATACGTAGGTCTGATGATGACTTTATAAATTCTTCCCTTAAGCTTAAGGGACATTCGAGCGTCGCATGTAACTCCAGTGACTTGCCGCCATTTCAACCGTCCTGCGTTTATACGGCTTTTTACATCCCGGTCAATGTCTCCGTCGTTCTGTACGAGAGAACCCAGGTACCGGAATTCGAAACAGGCTGGTAGGGATGTATCCTTTAGATGGTGTACAATCTAGGCAACAGGAGAAAAAATTGATGGACCACCAAAGAACCCTTTACCGCGAACCTTCATCTACATATATTCGATTTTACCGCCCGCTCTGTGCCGGTTAATGACGGCCCGACTAAGTGTGTAGCATCCCTTACGCTGCGTGTAGTTCGACCCTTATTATCGTCACAGACCACACCCTTGTATCAGTTTCCGATAACAAGACGGCGTCACATCTAATTGATAACATGTGAACTGGAAGTCGCGGTTTTGCTCGTCATCAAAACATTGTTATTTTGTAATAATGATAGTACCTATAGATAAATAAATAAAAAATAAACAATCGACATAAACTGTTACCTATAAAATGCCGTTTAACTTATGACTGTAGAAGAAAGTTTTCAAAATAACTGAAGATCAACAAAATACAAGGTGAAGTTCGGTCGAAATTATTTTATTTATTTTAACTTTGTTGCACACAAAAAAGTGTACAAATGGCGGACTTAACGCCTTATGGCGTTATCTCCCAGTCAACCATTGGACCAAGTAGAGAAATAATTTGGGTGGTGCGACAGAAACTATGTGAGCAGCATCATTCGAAGATATTGCTTTATAGATATTTGTTGGGTGCCATCCTTATACTAGTCTGGAGGTCAGCTTTCAAAATACGTCGTTTCCCTTAGGTACAATAAATCTCGGGCATTAGGAAATGCGGCCAAGGTTCGATCCGAGGACGTAGGTACTAAAATAATTCCCTAAATTACTATAGTTAATGTGATTTTGTTTGTGATGTAAAGTTGTACCTTCCATGCTGGTCTGGTCTACAAACTTTCGAGTGTACCAGCTGCTTCTGTTTATTTATTTATTTAACGTAATACACAAATACAAGTGTTATGGCGGACTTAAAGCCTAAGGCCTTATTTACCAGTCAACCAACCGGGTGATGTTAAGAAAGACAAGGGTAGTGCAAAAACTCAAAAAGAAATGGTAAAAATTAACCAAGTATACTTAATATGTAATAATAAACCATAAACTACATACAAATAATACTCACTATTATAATACTAAGATATACTACTTACATATACTACATACACTAAGAACTATCTGACAGTTGTTTAAGAAAATGTGCTTTCACCTGTTTTTTAAATGAAAAGCGGGGTTTAGCCTTCCGAACATCAACTGGTAAGACGTTCCAGAGCTTTATAGCTTGGAAAATAAACGAATGTGAAAAGAACCCACTCCGGTGAACTGGTATAGAAAGGCTGAGATTGTTAGAGGAACGAAGATGTCTGACATGGGTGTCACCCAGAAACTGAAAGTTAGACTTGAGGTATGCGGTATAAGGTGTAGCGGGTTCAAATAGAATGGAAAAGAGGGTTGTGAGGATGCGCCAATTGCGACGTTGACGTTCTGTTCCCACGCAGATCGTAGAAGCCGACCGAGGGAATGGGCGAAAATACGAATTATAACAATAGGCGATGCGGCTAGCAACGGGCAACCCAACCCATCACTTCTTCTTCGTCTAAGCGATAGATAGCTCACGGAACGTGTGCGAGTGTGGTTCCTCCCCACAGACTATGGCACACCTGCTTACCTGTCCCGGGTGCCCTACCACCTGCACCCTGGTAGATTTACTTGCGGCTAATGATAACGCCGTCGAAGTGGCTCTCTACTGGGCTGACAAAATATAGACAAAAAAGACCATCGACACGCAAAGAAGACCTAATGTGTATTATAACATCCTTTAAGTTGAATATTATAGGTATGTCGGTACGCTTTTCAGCCACGAATCCATAGCGAACCGGTCCTTTGAAGCGTTCATGGGGCCAGAACCAACATGAAGAGACCTTTTAGTACCTTTTTATCTAAAATGTGAGATGGCTGCGTCTATGGAGGTCCATCCCTTAATGTACCATTGAGATGCACTAACGGACAGTCCTCCATAGCTGCCGAACTATTGCCAGGGAGAGATTTACTTGGTTTGGGCTATGTGAATTGGATGTTAGTGGACCGGATGACTGGGTTATGGAGTGAGATACGGACATCTACCTAAAAATCTCTCACAACAATTTTAGCCTGCTAGATGGACTTGCTGCTCGTTGGCTACACTGCCTGTGGGCACCCTATCTAGCCACGAAGATGCAGCCAGGGCGCAATACAACGTGAGCAGCTGAGGGTGTCGAGAGGTGCGGCTCCGGTTTCACCATCACAGGGCTTACCCCTGAGAGCGGGTTTCCCCGTTATAACGCCATTACGTACAATACACTTCCACCCTGGAGCGTATGTTCTGCTCTTGCGACTCCACTCTAGCCGGCCGGTTAAGGCAAGAGAGAGGCGTGGAGTGTGTATGGTCCCCCTGGAGGTATGGTACGTAGTGTCGCCACTCACCACCAGCTCGCCACAAGCTGCCCTGCGTTGACTGACTGCACCGGGAATTTAGTGGGCCATGGGGACGTCACGTCCCGACGCCGGAATATTATTATTATTAGATGTGTCAGACGAAAGAAAATTGAATCAAAATGGATCATGTATAAATTGAACTAGGCGGGATCGTAGCTTGGCATAGACCAAGAGATAATGATATTAATCTTCATTTGAAGTGATAAATCGTGCTGGAGTCGTGGCCAGCCGTGGTCGCGTCTACGCGGCGTCTGTCTGTACATCGTATTAGTCACGCGATATTTCTGTCACGAGAGTAACGTGATATTTTGGTGAATTATTTGAATGGGCGAGAGAAGTTCTACGGAACTAGTAGACATTCCGGCGTTTGTATGTATGAATGTTTTAAGGCGAGTAGATTAGTCCATGACTTAAGGTCTTAAGAGTGGTTACCCTAGACACAATCACAGTTTCCCATACAAACGTACCTAGTCTAGCTTTTATTTTGAAACGACATGACAGATTTCGGAAAAATTTCCTAATTTCAAAGAAATTGCACATATCTAGAGTATAGTGTATTATATCTTTTGTGACCATCAGTATGGAAAACTTCTACGCACTTATATTTTCTTTCAAGTTCATAATTATAACAGCCAAAAACCAGTTATATGCCTAGCCTAGATATATGCAATTGTTTTTTTTTCCGAAATCTGACATGTGATTTCAAAATAAAAGCTATACCATGTTTGCATGGAAAAGTCTAGACTTTTCCCTAGGGTAAGGGGACTCTTAAGGTGGGGTAGACAGAGGGCTTTAACACTGCTTCGCCATAGCGATGGGTTTTGGGCTACACACTACTTCGGGCCAGGTCAGCACGATTGTCTTCATCTCCGCCCCAACAGTGCACCACCAGGCTTTGCACAAACAACTTTTCGCTTGCCCTGGAGAGTCCACTCCTGGGTTTGCCTCGGGATGTGTGTAGGCTTTTTCCTGAGAGTATGGTCTTTCCATTTACGGCGCATGATCTGCTTGTCAATTGTTATTTCCCGGCACGCCTCTCACAGGTGTTTGTTTGAGATATTTACAGACAAGAAAATGCCAATTATTTGCCGCAGGCAGCAGTTGCTGCAAGTCTGGATCGATTACGTGATTTCTTTGGTGACCTTCTATGCTTAGCAGTTTAGCACCCATGTGATCGCCACGAAAAACTGTATGCTTTTATTCATAGCCATACTCTTTAGCTTCATCCACCTTCTTATCAAGTGTTAGATTGTAAATTGATCGTAAAACAGAATCAATGGAGTATCATATACCACCTCATTAGTAAAACATAAAGATTCCATCTCCACTTTCAGTTAATCCATTGTTCCGTACAACAACCATAAAATCCAAGATAACACACGATTGCGAGATATTGCGCAACGTACAATAGTTACAGCTTAGCTATAGACTATTATAGACTAGCACTTGGAGATGTCTGGATGGCTTGATTATGAATACCCGTACCCGCCCGTCGTCGCTCCAATACATAATACGAGGTTTGTGTTTTTACCCAAATAGGTTTAACTAATAGTAGCGGCCCTCCCCGGATATGTGTTATACCTTCATGCATAGGCGTACCGAGAGGGGGATCTTGGGGTTAAACCTCCCCCCCTCTATAAAAGACACATTGCGTACTTTTCAAATTCTTGGCAACTCTTCCTGTTACTACGGCAACAACGGTATAGACAAATAGATAAACGCGCCGGGGGACTTCATTCTGTATCATGAATCATTAAACACATGATATATTTATCATCATCAGGTCTTTTTTGTGTCCACTGCAGGACACTTTGCCAGAGCAGTCAGAGGATTTGGCCTACACTCTCCACGCTCGCCAGACGGGTTGGAGAGGTCACGTTGATGTTTAGTAGCTTTGTGGTCCTATTTTACTCAGCCGGGAACCACACCAACCAAGATCTTCGAACTTAAACCGTGTTTAATTTCGAAGATGTACACTTTTAACTCTTAGAGCGCCTTCACATTAGGTCGCCACTAGTGCGGCAGCAGCGCGATAATAACAGCGCGACAGTCGCGCTGTTCACAGGCGGCTGTCGCGCTGCTACTTCTAAACTAAAAAAAAAAGCGCGACCTTCCTCGTTGGAGTTTATTATTGAAATGAACTGGCCACCCTAATCTAAGCAAGCAAGTCGCGCGGCTGTATTTGTAATGAGAAGGCATGCGCTGCTATCGCGTGACTGCCGCGCTGTTGCCGCACTACTTGCGACCTAATGTGAAGGGGCCCTTATCTGCTGGCTGTATGGAAGTTGTAATAATAGATTACGTCAGAACTGGAGGACAGCCAAGTTCAATATCTGGCATGCGCCTTCCTCATTCGCGTTTTGGAACAGCCTCACTGTA
The DNA here is from genome assembly GCA_963576875.1 of Acrobasis repandana. Classification (NCBI taxonomy): domain Eukaryota; kingdom Metazoa; phylum Arthropoda; class Insecta; order Lepidoptera; family Pyralidae; genus Acrobasis; species Acrobasis repandana. The sequence continues at coordinate 13,113,361 of OY756238.1, forward strand.
AAATTTTGATAAAGAGAGAGAACCAGGGTGCAAAAATTGATAATAGTTTAATTAAGATTTTATTTAGTTTCACCTGTCCCGTTGTCTGTGTGTCCGTCAGTCCGAAATCAAATCTTGCATACTAAATTACACTTCCAATTACTCGATTGAGCTGAAACTTCACATACTTACGTATAATACAATATTATGGTACCAATGACCTGATCTTATGATGAAGCCCGTACTTAACAAACTTATAAGTAATCTTTGATGCTGGTATGGGAGCGAGAAAATAAACAATCTAGTATGTACACATTGTTTGTGGACTACACCAACAGCATAGACTGGCAGGCCCTTTATAACATCTTGAGGATGTTTGACATTCCAGAAAATCTCGGACGAATTCGCGGCGATTACCGGTCTCTCTTTATGTGAACGTTTCCCCGGAAATGTTTTGAATTCTTTACAAAATATATTTCAACATTCTCGTGCCCAGAGTTCGCCTTGCAGCGACAGACAGACAGAATGTAGAACGTGCGACCTCCATTTCAATTGAATAGTTAAAAACCATAACTATATCTTGTTCACTCATGCCCCCCGCCCCCCACCTCGTGCGGCGAAACACCGGGGCATGCTAAGAGTGGCCTTTTGGTCTATCTATCCCGTGTGCGATAAAACGTAATAGTGTGTTTATGTCTTCCACTTTATTAAAGATTCAGAAGACAAGTTACTTCGATTGTATGGCAGGTTCGACAGTAAATAACCATGTAGTAGGTACGTGTTTTTCACGAGCTTCACCGTCCCGCGGCACTTCTTCGCTGCGGTACAATCTCATATAATTTTGGTTGAACTTCACTTAGGTAAGTTCATTTAACCATAAACTGTACGAGTCGTAAAATGGTAGGCCTATGTCTAACAACAGACTTCCTGCGGGTGTTGTTTCTCAAACTGTTGCAGGAAAAGAGACAAGCCCAGAAATAATAACGTATGTTTGGAAAATTTATCATCATCAGATAAATATAAAATCTTTCCAATTAGGTATATATACAATGTCATAGCTGCACAGATTACAATAATATGAAAACAGATTTAGTAGGTCTGTTGGTCACTTATCTTATTTTATTTATTTATTTAAACTTTATTGCACATAAAAAAAGTGTACAAATGGCGGACTTAACGCCTTATGGCGTTCTCTACCAGTCAACCATTGGACCAATAGAGAAATAATTTGGGTGGTGCGACAGAGTACGTAAACAAAATTTAAAAGTATCTATAAATACCTACAAGAATAAATCAAGAATATACATAAATATTAATTTTAAAGAAATATATACCAATACAATAACTATAGATAAAATAAATAAACAAAATATATAATTATGTAAATATAATACATAAAGAACTAATTATATATGAATGCGGATAGATAAATACATATATGGATGACTACTAATTACCGCGCAGGGACACGACGAGAAGAGACTTCTTGGAGAAACCGTTTTTGAACCGCCCGTTTAAAAGCGACTATCATATCACGCGAGGTATAATTCCATGATATATGAAATCACACATTGTTTGTATCATGGACGTACAATACTAGAGGACTTACAATCTCCATACTCTGAACCAAGGCTTGGAATACCGTTAAAAATCTGGTAACGTTAATTCTGTCAAACGGCGTTAACGTTATCAGCAAAGAAAACGTTATGCTAGGTAACGGTATTTTTCCAACCATTTACCGATAAATCAGATAACGTTTCCATATTAACGGTAAAAGGTATTGTTAACACTGTATTTCTTTTCGATATTTGACAAAATAAATTGAAGAGAGTTTGTCTAATAGGCTACTAGAGCTACACGGATGTCTAATATTTTACAAGTATTGAAATAAGTATCGTTACTTATATCGTTAATAGGTAACTTTATTATAACGTTTTATAACTGTATTATCGATACCCCTTATAAAGTTACCACTAATCTGTGATGCCAGATCAAATTTTTGAAAATCCGTAGGCCAACGCTCAAAAATCCGTAGATTGCCTCTACAAAAATCCGTGGATCTACGGACATTTTTTTTAAGGTTAAAAAACCTGACTATTTATAGATAAACTGGCCTTAAACTTAATTCCTTGCCGGTAAATAAATTGTTAACTAAAAAAAATTAGCGGAAAAATCTCCAAGACAAATGAAAAAGAATAAAAATTGAATTTTTATTTTTATTGATTATTAATTCTAGAGATGTACCGATTAGACTAGTGGCCGACTAGTCATATTTATCGGTGATTAGTCGGGTAAAACCAACTAGACTAGTCGGTCATATATATATTTTAAATAACTTACTATATACCTAAGCAAGGATAGAAAGAAGGGAGGTAATAGTAGACTACTCTCGTGTTCATAAAAATAAACCAACCAACGTTTACTAAACCTTAAAAATAAAAGTTCTAAAGGTAAATTGCGGTTTACGATTTATGACGTATTAAAAAATAACTATCTATGATACCGAGACCGCTATAGTTTTAATTGAAAGTACATACTTTGAGGTACATACCACATTTTTTTCAGAATTATTTTAGTAATATTTCAAAAGTTACCGTGGGGGGACACCTCAAATTTTAACTTTGTATTGGATTATCTCAAGACTGGGGGGTTTGATCTACATAGTTTCAAAGCAGTTTTTGTTGCATTTTAAAAGACCTTTTCAAAGATACCCCACACGTTGGGGTTAGGCCAATTTAATTTTTTAAATTTATTTTTCGTTGTATAGGACGGCTGAAAAAAAATACATTTTTTCATAATTTTAAAAACCAACTTTTGGAACTTCAATATCTATCTCTCCACCAATTTTCGTGACAATCGGTGCAGTAGCAGCGGAATACGAGCCCGGACAGACAGACAGACGGACGGACGGACATGACGAAACTATAAGGGTTCCTTGTGGACTACGGAACCCTAAAAAGACAAGAAAGAAATCCGTATGTCCGTAGACAAGACCTAAAATCCGTACATCTACGGACAAATCTGTAGGTCTGGCTACGCTGCCAACTAATACCTACCTGTATGAAAATAACGTTACTTTAAGTGTGAATTTGGTATCGTTAACAAGACCTGCTTTGAAGCGTAATTCGATGTAAGTATAGTTTAAATGTTTTAGCTAGATGGAGCTATAGTTCGAAAGAAGGTAATTTCGTAGTGGTGATGCTTTAGGTGAAGGTATAGGCAAATGGTCCTGAAGTGGCGCCCTCATCTACACTAATATTATAAAGAGGAAAGATTTGTACCTATTTTTGTATGTTTGTAATGAATAGGCTCAAAAAGTACTGGGCCGATTTAAAAAATTCTTTCACCGTTGGAAAGCTACACTATCCCCGAGTGACATAGGCTATGTGTGTACCACGGGCGAAGCCGGGGTGGACTGCTAGTTTGAAATAAATTGTTAACACGTAAATATGGAGATAATTTCCATATTGCTCTTCGTCATGCACTAGATAGCCCTTTAAATTGTTTTATGAACCACCGTTGAAAGTATTTACATTAGTCCGTCTAGCTTTAAAACTTGCCTACGCCAAAAGTGGCCACGGCAAGTTTTAAAGCTAGATGGATCACCAATAATAGTTTCAACGGCAGTATCATAAAATAATTTAAAAGGATATCTAGTGCATGACGAAGAGCAATATGGATATTATCACTATATTTACGAGTTAACAATTTATTTCACACTTCAAGGCCATTTGCCTATATCTTCACCTTAATTTTGGAAAGATGGCGGTATGAGCGTTCATTTTCTACGAACAAGGAAGCGCATTTCAGATTTTTCGAGGATATACCCAGCATCCATTATATGACTAGCGGGCGAGATACTTGTGACGTCTAGAAATAATACGGGATTTTGGCTTTCTAGGGTGGTCCAGCTTAGATCATTTAATACAGGATAAGCCTTACCTGCGCGTTCCCCTCTGCCGAAGTATAAGATCGCATGCTCTAATACGTTCATAAAAACTAGTTGCGTAATCGATTATGATCATTATGTGCATCGGTAAAGTATCGAAAGGACGTCTACAAGTGCTCGATTAAAAATGCCAAATTGTGCAGTTAATGCATGTTAAAAGAGGTCAAATACTTCTAATCTTAGTAAAGATGGAATAACCTTTCATTTGTAAGTTTTTTTTTTAATTTTATTAACATTGATTTCTATTTAAATGTAATTACGTAAAAATCGATATAATATCTTTCAGTTTAGATTACGGCAAAAATAATCGAGTCAAGTTTGCAACTGCTTGCACCTGCCATCCCAAGCGATTTTTTATCTTATTTACTGCCATAACCATACCAAAAAGATCTATAATCGCTTATCACAATGCTTTTTGAGTGACGAGACATCGCATTATTATCGATGACGATAAAAATTACAGTTCCTTGATATAGTTTTATTTGTGATATAATTTTAATATCGAAATATTTTAATTTTTTTACAAGCTTTTATTTAGTTTTACCTGTCCCGTTGTCTGTCTGTCTGTAATCAAATCTTGCAAGTTAAATTTGACCCACTTCCTGGTTTCATTTGAGCTGAAATTTTGCACGCATGCGTATGTCGCGTGACAATGCAATATTATGACAACATGGATCTGATCTGATGATGGAGCTGGAAGGTGGCCATAGGAACTCCATGATTAAACGACATAATCCCATCAAGTTTGGGCTCGTAATATTCATCTTAACGAGTATTTTGTCTTTAGATGGTATCCAGGGTCTGATGATAGGGCTGCAAGGTGGCCATAGGAACTCCGTGATTAAGGACATAACCCCATCCAGTTTGGGCTCGTAGATTTGTCTTGACGAGTATTTTGTCTTTAGATGGTATCCAGAGTCTGATGATAGAGCTGAAAGGTGGCCATTGGAACTCCGTGATTAAGGACATAACCCCATCCAGTTTGGGCTCGTATGATTCATCTTGACGGGTTTTTGTCTTTAGATGGTATCCAGGGTCTGATGATGGAGCTGAAAGGTGGCCATAGGAACTCCGTGATTAAACGACATAAGTTTTCTGTTTCGGCTATTTCTTCTCCACTTCGCAAGGTCTTTGGCCTACTTGGGTGACTATATTATATTTGAAGAATAAAAAGCGGGGAAGCCGCACAGCTAAGGATGCAACCGAGAACGCGCTTAGATGAAGAAGATGATAAAATATATATTGTTGAGTTAGTGTCCCATAATACAAGTTTAAATACAAAAAACTTGTATTATATTGTAGTATGCTTGAAGCGCCACGTAGGCAGTTTAAATAATAAAACTTGTTAAACTAATTAACAAGTTTTATAGTATTCGTGAAGCGCCACGTGGGCAGTATAAATAATAAAACTTGTAAAACTAAATAGATACTAAACAAGTTCTATTATTTAAACTGCTCACGTGGTGCCTCACGTGACGTATTAACTTCTATCCCGAATTTCCGACATAATTATATGAAAATATTCCAGAGTTAAAACGAACGTAATTTTTTTTCCGAAATATCGATGTCGATATTTTTTTTTTGTTGTTCAATCCTTTTGCACTAGGGTGTATTATTACGTGTACATACACATTTGTTTTAGTGTGAGTCTTGCTAGTGTGCAGAAAATAAAACTAGTGTGTCAATTTTACGTAAGTGTGCGTTTATAACGACACAAATTATTTTTGTGACCGTGTGTGTTTTTTAGATGTAGTAGTACGCTCCCCCCGCACCAAAAACGGCAGAAAGTTTTGTAAGAAGATTTGTCTGCGTAACTTATCCTGTATTAAATGATCTAAGTGGTCCAGTGGTCAAGGCAAGGGTTTGCCTTGTGATCCAGTGGTCGTGGGTTTAAATCTCACTGGGAATCATAGTTTGTGAAAAGTTGTTTCCAATTTGGTTAGAATATTGCAGGCTTGAATCACTATGATTATCCGAAAAAAAAAGATGATTCCGTGCTTCGGAAGGCACGTAAAGCTGTGATTCCCGAGCGCCCTATAGCGTTTGTTTAAACTTATCCTAGGATTGGTTCTGGTTTTTCTGGTCTACCCGCGACTACCGTCGCTCTGTGTAAAACCTTCGTCAAATCACTTAGATTAGGTAGCGGACCCCGGGCATTGAAGGGTAACTGCTGAGGATGCATCCGAGAATATGCTCGGATGATTTATTTTATTTATTTATTTAACTTTATACACAAATACAAGTGTAATGGCAAACTTAAAGCCTAAGGCCTTATCTACATATATATATATATATATACATATATAAGGATGATGATGATGAACGTGGCAGAGAAAAGGCAAATTTATATTAAAAATCATAGAAAATAGAAGAGCGAAAATGTCCAGTCATCTATTACGTACGACACGACGCGTTCCAGAGGTAAAGTTTATCGTTCTTTGATGCATTTTTTACAACAATAATTTGAAGGAAAGAGAGAACGAGTAACAAGTAGGTACTTATCGCTTTCAATACATGCTGCTTAAACTTATACCTATTTCACACAGGTGTTTTATTTATATCAATTGTCGCATGTCATGAAATAGTATAAATTATAGAGAACATCTGATATTGTATTACATTACAACCTTAGATTACAACCTATTCTATTGTATTGAAAGTGGCAGTGGAAAAACAGATGTTACGACAATTAGCTTATTATGTAACGCTTCAGAAGCAGTATAGCCACGGGTATAGCTTTCTCTCTTTAAAGGTATCTTGGAAGACCATTGGCGGGATGTAAGTGACATCAAAACAGCTGTGGTTTTATGACCAAAGCGCCAAGATGTCAACCATCCTTAGAAATACATTTGTACTTTTGTACAAATGTATTGAACAAAAGTTGTTCAGTTACATGGGCTGAGGTGCCATCTGAGAGGTTTTGCGTTTTTTCATTAACACAATGTATAAGAATGGATTTCACTGAAATGACTTTGCTAAGCCAGGGGAGAGGGTAAAGTGTCAAGTTATTGGAGCTCGCAAGGTGTACTGTTCTCAAAGAACCTTTAGTATATATATATATATTTAAACTTTCATGCTTATAAACAATTATAGCTGTAATTAAACCATGAAGGTCACTGATACAATACTCTTTATTGCTAAAGTGGGTATATAAGATACAGGCATATTCTCCATGCTGGTCTGGGCGAAAAGAAAAAACCTAGAATGTATGTATCATTGTCTTTTTACCGACTTCGAAAAGGCGGAGGTTATCAATTCGCCTGTATGTTTTTTAAATTTTTTTTTATTGTATGTGTTTCTTAATTTTGACTTTACTGATTTTGATGATTATTTTTTTGTTTGAAAGCTTTTACTACCATGTTGGTCCCATTTTAATTTGGTGAAGATATGATGGAGAACTTTGGAGATGATGTATAGTAGAGTAGAGATGAAAGAAACTCCTTAAAAAATTAAGTCAGTTGTTTTTATTGTTAAAAATTTAATTAGGTATATATTTATTGTGATGTATTGTATTTTTGTGAAAATAAATTATATTCTTATTTATTTATAAATTTAAACTTTACTGTACACACATATAAATGTGTACAACAGGCGGAAATCAGTTGATTCTTTTCCTGGGCAGATTGTAAAAGCCAATCGAGGGAAAGTGCGAAAATGCGACTCATGTTAATAGGCCGCAAGATCCAAAATGCATTGTCTGTCCCATTAGGGATATAGATGAGATAGTGTATAAGCATGTAAAATAGGCTCATTCAATTTGAAAATTCTAAATTCCAACATTTAGTTTGTGAATTCTAAAGAATGGAAGTGAGGTCGAATCTATACGGATATAAGAGAAGCAGCTGCTACATTCTATGTTTTGTCGATTCTCCCAGTCCAGCATGAATAGAAAACCTTAATTTGCCCTAATGGAATATTCTCGTGGTGAAACGCATCAAGTTTGGTAGAATTCCTTTGTATATGTTAGTTTATTGTTTTTCACAGCTACTGCATAATCTCATGTCTTCAGAGTACAAGTAAAGCAGCTATCTACCGCCTACACACATGTGAACACACTTCGCAGAACGACAGACATGCCGGCCGAATCCAAAACAATATCGACGTCAAATACTATACATACATCCTCTCCAATTACACACAATAACCCTGCAAGCTGTCTTTTATACACCAACAGCCGCATTAGAATCAATAAACGCACAATAACTCATTCATAAATAAAAAGATAGAACACGGAGTTATCGATTTTTGCCATGCTGTAACAACCTACATACTACGTCCGTGAGGAGCTGAATATCGGCTCCAATCGCGAAGGTTAATGTACAATAATAATACATTCGATGGCGATTGCTGAGTAGAGAAAAAAAATAACTTACCGAACCGAAATAGTACTAAGTTGCACTCAAGAAAAGGAAATAAATAATAATGATAGGTTTTACGCACTATATCACTTATTTTAACTAAAGCACTGAGTTAGAATAACGAATGTACGTAATTGTGTTCACGTGAGGCGAGAAAATGTGGATATTTACACGGAATTGCAGTAAAACTAGAATTTTTAATTTCCGCAATTATTTTGGCGTGATCGTCGGTCGAATTTACTGCGGTTCTGAAATTTTCCGCTAGAGGCGCTGCTCTCGTATTTTGACATTTGTTTTAGCTGCGTTCATTTTTATTTTGTTTGATTTGATGCGTTTAATATTTTTAAAACTATGGTTTTATTTCCTTAGGCGGTTTCCCCACTGGAAACGCGCCCTGCCGCGGTGCGCGGACCGGCAGATTCCGCGCGCGGCGATGGAGGCGTAGATCTGCCTCGACGGCCCCGCGCCAAATATTCACTACAGTCGATCGTCGTGGAGAATGGATACCGAACTCATTAAAGAAAGCATTAGTTCTTTTTTCTTTGCCCTTTATACATAAAAACGCGGGCGGTACTGCGGAGCAATGTGTTACCGTGCGGCTAGCACCGAGCCCCTGCGCATTGATTAATATTGTATATACTTTATTTTTTGACGACCTCCGTGGCGCAAGCCGCGGCTACTAGCCGCACGCAATACGCGACGTGTGTTGTCTTGAGAACTGTCAACCAATAGTAACCATCATGGTGAGAAGGTGCGCGTATAATAATTGTTTATCCACCCAATACTCTAAAGAACGTATATTTCATACATTTCCAAATGATGAAAACAGGTAAGCAAAGCAACAATATAATTTCACGTTATTACCCAGCAACCATTTTGATATATATACCCTTCTCGCTCTCTCGCATTGGCGGGAGATACACAAGAGCGAGAGGGGTATTAGCAATCCGGTAATGTTACATTGGCTCCTCGCTCACAGGTAATCACATACACGCAAATGCCAAATAGATTTCCGCGGGTTATAGTGTAAATGCCATTGTTGACAATGACAACTTGACATGCTGTGCGTGAAAATGTGATAAACATTTGTTTATTTTAATTGAATTTATTCATATAATTACCGTATAGTTTTGCGCCGAATATGCAAATTACTATATTACAATAGTGAATTAGTGCGTTACATTATAAATGACTCAATAATAATCAGTAAAGTGAACTAATGGTGAAATGGACAATGGACATCATGAAAAATATTTGTGAAGTGATATTATGTAGCTGTTTCCGACTTTTCTGTAACATTTGATACATATAAAACAGAATATTTTTTACGTCATAGTGTTCGCAAATCTTCAGGTATGGAAAAATATAATCGTAAATATGTCGAACTTGTTAGTAGGTAAGTATTAAATTAATTCTGCGGTGCGACCCTAAGTATAAAACTCACACATCGACGTGTGTACAGATAAATTGTTTCGTTTGTAGTAGTAGTAGGTACATATGTTACTCTGAATCAATGGAGAGTCCTACCAGTGCTTTGGGGCTAGCTTAATCAGTGTGATTTGTCCCTATATATTTATTTATACTGAAACCCCCGCGCGGACTGGCGGAATCAGCCGTCAGCATGGTTTCAGTGGGTTGGATCAGGCGTTTTCTATACAAATTGAGATACTTGCAAACAATGTTAAAATCTGCAGCACCGCGCTCCGCGGCGTTGCGCGGTGCAGTGGGATCACCGCCTAAGGAAATGCCGATGTATTATATTAAGGCCGTACCTGAATTTTCCGGGGTCCAGTGCAGCCCCCATTTAAAATAAATCATTTCAAAGAAAACAGAGACATTATTTAAAATTTTGCAACTACCAAGTCCTAGATAACCCTTCAAAGTATTTTATGAACTACTGTTTACAGTTTAAAGTAAGAACGTTAAGCTTTACTACGCACATTTGCGAAAAACGGCCACTTTTGGCTAATGTGCGTAGTAAAGCTTAACGTTCTCATTATAAACTGTAAACAGTAGTTCATAAAATACTTTCATGAGAATGGATACCTACCGAACTCATTCAAGAAAGCATCTTAAGTAAGTGCGGTAGGTAGAGTTCTTTTTTCTTTGCCCTTTATACATAAAAACGCGGGCGGTACTGCAGAGCAATGTGTTACCGTGCGGCTAGCACCGCGCCCCTGCGCATTAATTAATATTGTATATACTTTATTTTTTGACGACCTCCGTGGCGCAATGGTTAACACGCTAGACCGCTAATCCGGAGGTTCTGGGTCCGATCCCCAGCCAGGGCAAGTTGGAAAATGGCCTTTTTCAAGTTGTCCTGGGTCTTGGGTGTTTATCTATATATGTATTTATCATAAAATATAGTATCGTTGAGTTAGTATCCCATAGCACAAGTTTAAAACTTACTTTGGGGCTAGCTTAATCAGTGTGATTTGTCCCTATATATTTATTTATACTGAAACCCCCGCGCGGACTGGCGGAATCAGCCGTCAGCACGGTTTCAGTGGGTTGGATCAGGCGTTTTCTATACAAATTGAGATACTTGCATACAATGTTAAAATCTGCAGCACCGCGCTCCGCGGCGGTGCGCGGTGCAGTGGGATCACGGCCTAAGGAAATGCCGATGTATTATAAGGTGGAGGTATAGGCAAATGGCCTTGAAGTGGCGCCCTCATTTGAAATAAATTGTTAACTCGTAAATATGGAGATAATTTTCATATTGCTCTTCGTCATGCACTAGATAGCCCTTTAAATTATTTTATGAACCACCGTTGAAAGTATTTACATTAGTCCGTCTAGCTTTAAAACTTGCCTCCGCCAAAAGTGGCCACGGCAAGTTTTAAAGCTAGATGGATCACTAATAATAGTTTCAACGGCAGTTCATAAAATAATTTAAAGGGCTATCTAGTGCATGACGAAGAGCAATATGGAAATTATCACCATATTTACGAGTTAACAATTTATTTCACACTTCAAGGCCATTTGCCTATATCTTTACCAAACTCAACCAACATATATCGGTAAACCTACATTGTAATGCTAAATATCAAGAGCTTCACTCGTAAATGAATGTACATAGCAATGGGTTAGTATGTATTCGTACTAGATCATTATTTTATGCATATATTCTGGCTCTTTGTGAAAAATGAGCATTTTGTTTGTTAGCCCATCGCTTATTTATATTGGATCGTCATATACGGTTGGCCTAGTAGGAGAAGAATAGGGATGATACTGGGTCAATAAAGTATTATTCTTGTTACTCCACCTTTTACATTATCCAAAAATAATGACCCATATTTTTCAGTTTAAAGTTTTCAAAAAAGTAAAAATTCACAATTTACGAAGCATCCAAGTGCCAGAGTGGAGCTTTTGTGACGTCACTGCTATGTAAAAATCGTACAGAGTCGTACGTGATGGCAGTCATACAAAATTTAAATGCGCTATATCTTGTCATTATTCGTTTCTCTTCTCAGTTTCTCATAAAAAAGAATAACGTGTGTAAAGTATTGTAAAAACCGATGGCCAGTAATATTTTTTAGTCATCATGCTTATTGTGTCATCTATGATTTACTCTCAGAAATCTCACACATAGATTAGAGAACTACGTTCTCTAAGGAGAGACCATCACAAGTTCTTAAGTGGTCAGTGTGGACCAGCTTAGAATATATCTATAAGCAGCAGACCCCATTCAAATAAAATAGTCTTTTAGGATTATAAAATATTTATTGTTTGCCAGTCTCCGAAAATATGTATTTTATATTTATAACAATAATATTTGTCAACAATTTCAATATATACATTTTAAAAATAAAATCAATACTTTCTGCTTGTGTCCATAAGACTCAATTACAATAGCGCGGAATAGAAGCTAATTTTTAAAACACTACAAAGCATATTGAACCCTATGTCAATGTAATAATGTACCAAATTGCGTCAACAAAAAGAACTTCCGTGGAATACGCGGGAATCCCCGCGAAGTTTCTTTCTTTATGCTAATTTGTAGATTATAGAAGTCATTATCCTCTGTAATTTTCTTAAAATTCACCTGGGTTCCGCGGCAATGTAAATTGAACCAATTCACGTAAAATTGTAACTTAGTACATATTAAATCATTTTATGAAAATATATTTATTTACTCTTCGATCAAGAATACAACTAGAAATCGGGTCGGCGCAAAAAATACGACTCGTCAACTAAGAGCGCACTCCCAGCGGTGACTTTTTATTTCGTTTAGTTCAGTCAAGGAGAAAAACACTTTATAATGGTGTTATAGGATTGACTTAACAGTGAATGTTATTTGATATTCAAGCGGACAGAATTTTGCTTTACATTTGTAGATAACACGTTATCTTGTTGTATTGTTAATCGAAGTATTCACATAATCTAAATTCATGCATTAAATGCAATAAGACACTTGGTGACAGTCTTATGACCCTGTATACATTTCTAGAACACTTTTCCACTTTGAAGAATACAAGTTTATTTGGTAGGCAAATTAAAAAAACCCCTGTCAACTGAAACTAAAAACTGTCAAGAACGCCATCTAGTGATGAGAAGCGGGAACTACCGATACGACTTGATATCCGTAGCGCCATCTTTTATTTGCTAGAGAAAGCCCTGACTTTCAAGCGTTAACCCCCAATAACTTTTAAACGGCTGAACCGATTTTCATCAAACATAGCTAAGAACGACCGCAAGGGAATTTGCTTTCACGTAAATAAATTATTAATAAAATAAAGCCTTCTATATTTTAATCAAATTTCAATTACTATTCAATTACTAACATCTAATATGAATTAAGTCAAATCAAATCAAACATTTATCGCTCTCCATAACATTACAGATCATAAATCAATGCAGTTGTGGATATTAAACAACATTATCATTATACAGTTTTGACTCTTATGTATTCTGTGACAATGTAACATTATGGGCCTAGTATAGGCGCCGCAATACAAGAGGTCTATAGTCTAATTCCGACATAAATATTTCCTTGAAAATTATTAATTGTTTGTTTTATTTGATTATCAATTTATTTATTTTACTTTATTTTATTTTTTAAATTTGTTTTCGGCTTTGTGTTTGTCCTGTAGGTATTCACTGACGCTGTAGTAGTATTTATCTAAAAGTAATGTTTTTAAGTTCTGGGTGAATTTTTTATCGTTGTGTTCCGTTTTCAAATGCAGAGGCAAATGATTGTATATCTTTAATGACATTGACAGAGGACCTGATGAATGCATTTCTAGTTGCGTAACACACTTCTAAATAGTGGACGAGGGTAGTAATGAAGAAATAGGCATGCTTTAACAAGTTCACAGTCCCGAAGCAAGTTGCGATCTTCTTTGTATACGACCTCGTAGTAAAAATAATTAAATTTTTAACAAAAAAAAAACAACCGACTTCAATTTTTTTTAGGAGTTTCTTCCATATCTCCAAAGTTCTTTATCATATCTACACCAAATTAAAATGGGACCAACTTGGTAGTGAAGGCTTTCAAAAAAAAAATCAAAATCGGTTCACAATTGGCGAAGATATCGCGTAACAAACATACATAAAAAGAAAACATACAGTCGAATTGATAACCTCTTTGAAGTCGGTTAATGAAGTGTCATTGTGGCCAGTGGGCCATGAGGCACATACATATGCCTCACGGACGTACCAGTGAAGGTACGGTAGCACAATTGCGATGTGGACTGGCTCCGAAAACTTGTATTTTATATAGTTCGTCAGTTAGATCCTTCGACGATACAGTCGGTTGTATAGTCGATGGTTAGATCCAAAATAATGTGAAGCTCGGGACGTCGTCGTGCGGCGTCGCGCGTCATATTCGCCCTGATGACGACCTCCGGATGAGGTCGGAACATGTCGGCTAGTAGATGATTTTTCACGTGATTGACCAGTGATATTTTTTATTTATTTATTTTTTTATTAGGGATTTGAGTGCGTTTGACCCCTATCTAGCGTGATGGGAAGCTAAGATGAGGTCTAAGGTGTACCACGCAGACTCAAAAAATGCCCATTCACTCTTGCCTTGAAAATCCCTAAATCATACGTATGGGGAAACATCGACAGGGAGGGAATTCCACACCTTAGCGGTTGGCATCATATAATAATAATGTGAAGCTGAAGATTCACTAAGATACAGCGCGTCGAACGTCACCGTCAAGTGAAAATCGAACTTTCACGTGACGTCATGCGGAATTTAATGCGCTGTATCTTTGTAATTATTAAAAAAGTATATATATACTTAAAATATTTTTTTAGTCTACATCCGACGGAAGTGCACTCACAGTACAGATGTGAGGGGCGTCAGTTCAAATCTCACTCCTGGCGAAATTTTTCATTACATATTTTTAATTTACATATTGTTCAGAGTATAAATCAATAATTCTACGAACAATAATTCTCTAGAAATCTAACGCTTCTACATTCACTGATTCCATTTACGCAAACAAACTAACAGTAATTAAAACGAAACGCTCAAACACACATAAACAAAGATACATGCGATTGGTCGCGACAAGGTCACGCACGCGTCATCGTCACGTCGTCGGTCTAGCAGCCGGCTGCCCCGAGCCGGCTACGCGACCGACGCAAAGAGCGGTGAGATATCAACAGATGTCAAGTATGGATTATTAAAATGTTTATTTACTTACATATGAAAGGCGAGTCCTGTGTTTTTCATGTCTGTATGGCTTCTAAACCACTTCACGGCACATGACGGCATTTTTAATGAATCGATTTTCTTAAAAACACAGCAATATTCTCAAAGGAAACTTTTTGCGACGCAACCGCACAACTCGAGTGTCACGGCGAACTGTCGCGCCGCGCGGTTCATGTTTTAAGCCCCGCCCGCCAGGTTCATATCACGTGGAATGAGTTTTCGGGATTAGTTAGGCTTCTAGAGAATTATATTTCGATGCAATAATTACAAATATTATTTCGTAAAATATCACACACAACCTCCATACTCGGCCTATCGTTCCTCTCCCTCCGCAAACACCTCCTCGCTAACTCATACACTTCACTCGCTATCTTCCAATCTTTGACAACGGGATCCAAAACATTCCCCACTTCCCCATCCGTGCAATTTTCTTCCACATAATCTTTAATATTCAACTTGACATCAGCTACGATTGGTTTCAACCCAGTTAGCAGCTCCAGCAGTACGATGCCAAAGCTGTAGATGTCAATTTTCTGTGTGACGGTTCCGGAGAAGCCTTCAGGGGCCATGTATGCGCAGGTGCCCATCAGGGTGGTGGTGAAGACTGTCTGGTCGATGTGCTTGGCGAGGCCAAAGTCGCATAGCTGGAAGAAAAGACGTGAGACACAAACATTACTATGTGTTAAGGCCCCGTCAGTTTAGAGCCAAGAATACTGTGAGTGTTATTGAAAAATCTTTCTTCTCTTTCATCAAATCTTAAATTTTTAACTTTAACTTATTTTTTGTATTTATTTTTATAGCGGCCACAGTAATACATAATCGGTGAAAATTTCAAGTGTCTCGCTATTACGGTTCAAGAGAGAGCCCTGTGACAGACGGACAGACAGCGGAGTCTCAGTATTGGGGTCCCGTTAGCACCCTTTGGGTACGGAACCCTAAAAAGCGACTTACCTTAGGTAAACAATCCTTGGTCAACAGAATATTAGCGCTCTTCACATCTCCGTGCATGTAGTAATTCTTCTTCATCGTCTGGTCAGACCCCATGCTAATTTTGTCTTCGCTCTCCACCAACTTCTCTGTCTGATGGATATACTTCAACCCCTCAGCCGTCCCCATCATAATTGCTTCCCTCTGACCTTCATTCAACGTCTTTGCTGCTAAGTTCTGTTCCAATGATCCTAAAAAAGAAAACAATTTATTAATTATTATTCAGGCGTGTGGGGGAACCACAGCAGAGTATTTTATTTTATTTATTAAGGTACAATCACAGATAACAGAACTACTTCATTTATAGTACCTACTTATATCTAAGACCAATATTATTCTGAAATCCTACAAAAGACTGTACACGACACTACAGAGAATATTAATACATGCAAGCAAATAAACAATCAATCAAACATGAATCAATAAATATAACTGCTAATTATTTTGATAAACAGAATATTTAAATTTTGACAATCTATCAGCAAATAAATCTAGTTGGACATTAGTGCTCATATTATTATATAATTCACAAATTCTAATCAAAGGATTATTATGACCAACATTGTTCCTGGAAAAAGGCACGCTAAACTGCAGTAGAATAGGACCACTCCAAGTCTTCCCGTGGATGTCGTAGAAGGCGGCTTAAGAAACACAAGCTGACCAAAGCTTATAAACATCAGTGAGACCTCTCCAACCTGTCTAGCCAGCATGGAGACTGTAGGCCAAATCCTCTAACTGCTCTGGCTAATATATGGCTCTGGTAGTACAGAGAGGGTCGTGCTCCTGCAGTGGAGACTAAAAAAGACCTGATGATGATGATGATGACTATTGTTCTCTAGTAATTACTAGCTAGCTCTTGTCGGTGGAGTTAAGTGGAGATGCCTCCATTCCTCTCTTCTCTCTGCCATCTTTTTAATGTCCTGGTAGGACCTTAGTCCAAACTTTTTGTTGGAAAAACTTCTTCTCGTCTCCCTTTTATTTTACCTTCTACTAATATTCTGAAGAGATTGTCATTTATTAGATTTCCAATTATCTTCCCTCTACCAGGTCTGTGTCACTCCCCGTTTAGGTATCGAAAATGTACCTACATTATTACTATGCGCGCAGGCGGCCCCTCCAGGTGGTAAATTCAGTTATACGAATCGTTTGTCCAGAGTAATAAGAATGAAATTGGCTTGCAATAATGGATGTCTAGGTATCTTTACGAAAAGGTGCTGAGTTCTGACGTGAGCTAAATTCAACCATATCACTAGCCACATTGAGTAGATATTTCTTTGAATTTCTTTACTGAGTGAGACTTCTGTACGTTAGTATTATTTATTCTGTGCCTTTACTATTTTAAATATTTCTTCTTTCTTATAATTGTTACTATAATTTCTAAATTATATGTCAAGAAAAGCTTTTCGCCACGAGTGAATTCGAACTCACGCCCCTCAAATCTATATCTACTATTAGATCTACTAGATTACATCCCGACGAATTTCCTGTGACCGTGAATTCGAATCCTCACATACCTATGTATGTGACGATTTGAATTCACGGTAGCACAATTCGAAGTGCACTCAAAATCAAATATTTAGACGCAAAGTACAGTCTTGAGGGGCGTGAGTTCAAATCTCGATCGTGACAAAAAAAATCACTTTCACTTAGAAACTCAGATAAGCTGACCAGTCAATTTGTATGGTATGCCTATATACAAAATTTCATGGAAATCATTAGAGCGAACCTATAAGTACTCGTATAAAAAATAAAATTAAAATAAATATTAGATTGAATACTTACCTCCTTCAATGTATTCACATATTAAACACAACGATGGTCCGTCTATGGAATAGCCTATAATAGGCACTATGTTCGTGTGCCTTAAATGTAATAAGGACTTTACTTCCGAGTTGAAAGCTTTGACGACTACGTCCGGTTTCTGCGCCACGTAGAGGTCCCGGAAGCGTTTCACCGCGATTTGTCCGTAGTTGGGGTGGTAGCCCACGTATACCTAGAACATAAACAATACTATATATTACATACATATACTATCATAGTGGCCACTGGACCACGGCCTCACCAGACCGGCCGGACCAGTGGTCAAAGGCTTTGTGGTCCGGAGGTCGTGGGTTCAAATCTCACAGAAGCATACTTTGTGTAAAGTGTTTCCAGTCTGGTTAGGATATTTTAGGCTTGAGTAATTCATTTACTTTTATTTTGGCAAAAATAAAAAACATAATTTTTTGAAGTAAAAACTTCTTTAGGGGCGTTGGGCATTTTTTGAGATGGGAAAAAACCATTGAACTCTCAACACTGTTACCGTAACCGACACCACCTTGTTCAAGTTTTCTTGTCGGTACATCCGGAGTGCCACTGTTTTTAGGGTTCCGTACAAAAAATGAAAAAACCGGAACCCTTAAAGGATCACTCGTGCGTCTGTCTGTCCGTCCGTCTTTTGCTCCGAATCTAATGGACCGAATCAGGTGAAATTTGGTAGAATGTTGTAATCCTATGACCCAAACACATATGTGCAAAGTAAATTAATATTTTTTTAAAATAAGGGTCATTTTCGTGGGATAAATTAGGAAATTAAAAAAAATATAATTGCAAACCTTACTGTGTCATATATCAAATGAAAGAGCTCGTTATGAGGATCTCAAATATATCTTTTTTATTATTGTAAAATGAATAGTTTTGATTTTATTCATTAAAGAAGACGAAAATTGACCATCCCTGATCTCCGTAACTACTGAGCCTAAAATTTTGAAAAAAAATACTAAATATATTTCATTGCTTGTAGATTACAGGAAAACCTATAAGAATTCAATCAATTGTACATCGCTCCTTTAACTCGCGAGTTTAACTCACACTTGGCCGGTTTATTTTTTATAAAGAATGGAGGGAAACAGCCGAACATAGAAGTAATTGGAAACAAAAAGAGGAGGGTTTTGCCCAACTATGGAACCTAAATGGCTTAAAAAAATTGTAATAAAGTAAAAAAAAAGTTTTCCTCTATCTTACCTCTCCAAATCCACCAGATCCTATCCGACCTGTCGGCCCAAATTGACTAGTGAATAACTGGTCATAAAAACTATACGTAATAATCTCCAAGTCCTTATACTCAAAGTGTACCAAGTCCGAATTCTTCATTATAGTATTATCAATTTTAGTTAAATCCGGAGATTTCCGTACATTCAAAACTGGTATAGATAGATTCGAATTGCTTTGGCTTGCAGATTTGGGTATTAACGCACTTATATCCGGTATATTCATTGATTCTTCGGTTTTGGAGAACTGAATCATGTCTGGAGTGGACTCCATTTTGACCGTAGACTTGTTGCCGATTGACTCTATGACTACAGGAATGTTTGAGCTGGAGAGCATTTGGACCGTTGTGTCGTTGTTGATATTGGTACCGTATTGGTTTTGGTTGTAATAATTGTGGTGCTTGTTTGGACCGATTGTGTTGTGGTCCTCCATGTTTATGTTGTTGAGGAGGATGGTTATGCCGGTTACAGGAGCTGCCGGGCCTGTGGTTGGCCTGGGTGGTGGAGGTTCTGGAAAGTAAATAAAATGATTTAAAAAAAAAAAAAAATTTTATATATTTTCAATGTACCAGTTTTGTCATACATAATAACACACTGATTATCATCTAAGACCAAACTTACTTACTTTACTTCCGTTGAGGACTTTTTTTGCATGGGAACAAATCTAAGACCAGATTACAAAGACGACTAAAGACTGTTTAAATGTTTTGGCTATGGCCACTTGTTCAGTGTCAAGTTGTCAACGTTCCTTACATTCACTGCTTCACACAAAAACCTTCTGCTTTTTGCCAAAAATATTTTTTTTAAGTTTTTACGGAATCTAAAGAGATTTATTTATAAAACTATTGTTCCAAAGTAAAAATATACTTTTAACAAATGGCGGACTTCATGCTAAGAGCTAAGATCTATTGGTCTTATTTTTGAAGAACTTTACAAAGTACTCACCGTTCAGAATCTCAGCTATAACATCAGCAGCCCTGTACACTTCAGCCTTCTTGACAACCTCCTTAAGGGTTCGCAGAGTTGGTCTGACCCGGCCTGACGTGCCCCACTCGTCAAACAGAATCTCTGCACATTTTTTGCCTGTGGCTTTGGCGTGTTCTTCTATTAAGCTGTAATTCACAATTTATTTGAGATATAGAACAAGACTACACACTGAAATCAGAAGAAAAATAAAAGGAACTTGCGTTAAAAAAAAACATACAGTGGGATATTGCAGATTTTCAACATTTGAACCGTTTAATCATTTTGAACACTAAATTCAGGTAAATAAAAAATTATGTGGACTTGAATTTACCCTGATGGCTGGAGGCCTTCCAGCCATCAGGGTAAATTCAAGACCAAATGCTAAAGAGTAATCAGACCTGTAAAAGAAGGGAAAACTGTCTAGAATGACAAGAATAGTCTGAATATAAAGCTTTTATTTTATTATTAACCTTTATTGTCCCACTGCTGGGGAAAAGTCTCCCCCGTATCTTTCCATACAATAAAGCTTATAATAATAAAATAGAATAAGACACCAATGTGCAGCAGTGCACTCATAATAGGCTGTTAAAGGGGTCATCATCAACAACACATCAGGCACAGGTGTGTCAGCTGGACATAGGCCTCCCCCAAGGATTTACAAAATGACCGATCTGATGCGGCCTGAATACAGCGTTTCCTACAACCTTACTCAGGTTGTCCAACCACCGAGCAGGTGGGTGTACTACTGCGCTACTCAGTATGTGGCCACCATTAGAGAACCTTTTTGCCCCATCGCTCATCGGTTCTTCCTGCTGATCTAATCCGCTGAGCTATGTCTGTGTGTCATTTCTGATTCAATCACATAGAGAAACTAGCATAGTTAATCTGAAATAGTAAGTGTTAAAGGGGTATTTCAAATAAACTTCAGTTTTAGTAATAAGACGACAGATACAATTCTACTATCCTCAAAGTTTATTTATAAAAGGGATAAGAAGTGATAGTGTAATATCCAAAGACTAAACATTGTTACTTATAGTATTACTGTACTTACCGCATATGGTCATTGTTGTATTTAAGTCCTGAGTTTTCATCCAACGGGTTCTTGGTGATAAGGGACATGACTTTCTTCCAGTCGCTGTTGGTCTCTAGGATATCTGCGATGCGACACAAGGGAGCCGACGAGAGTTTCCGGAGTTCCACATCCTGGTTCACTTGTAGCTCCATTTTTAGACGTCACGATAACACTTGGTATCCAGTTACTTAGAGAACAGGGAAAATATTTTGTTAATTTTCTAAATTAACATAACTTTTTCATGATTCTTGCTAAAATAAAAACAAATCTCGCATTGAATTGGAAAACACCTTGCTTGATATGACTCAAGTACATTCCAATTTTTGACTATTTTGGAGTTTTGATTAAATAAATGACATTATTTGAAATAAATCTATGATTGACGCAACGATATAAAGCAAATTTTGCTAGGTAAAGAGAATTTGTAGAAAACTGGATAGGTACTACAATGGTACAGACAGACGGAACGTATATGTCAACTGTCAGTCTTTCTGCCTGGTCTGCTGTCAACAAGCTGAGCTGTCAATCAACCAAACCAACGAATTAGCGACTCGTCTTGTTTTTGTTGTGTAAACAATAAATTTTACTTACCTATACTACTGTGCTACTTTAATTTCATTTCATCAGCTGCAAGACGCAAGATGTCTGCTGTAGCCAGAGCTGCGCGTCTTGCGCGAGAAGTAAAGAATTTCGAAACGAAACCTCCATGGGGCATAACCTGCGTTCCCGAGAAAGAAGATAACTACGATGTGCTATCCGTCACTCTAATGGGCCCCAAAGGGTCTCCATACGAGAGAGGGACCTTCAAACTGACCATTACGATACCTGACAAGTACCCATTTGAGCCACCTTTGGTGAAATTTACGACGCCAGTCTACCACCCTAATATTGATAAAGGTAATGTTATTTGTAATAAGTACTTTTACCCTGGTTTGGGAAAAACTTAGAAAATACAAGCTCTCCCCTCGTACGTACAAATTGTGGAAGTCAGTATGAGGGAATGTCATAAATAATAAACCACCACTAGTACAATTTTAAAATTTCACCACTACACCACCCGCCTGAAATTGAAATATCATCCACACCACCTGGATAGTTGGCAATCAACCACCATACGTTTTAAAAGGAACCGATACGACATTGAAACCTTCAAAAAACAAGTCTATATCTTCCTGAAAGGCCGATAACGCTCTTGTTACACCCCTGGTGTTGCAGTTGTCCATGGACAGTGGTGATCACTTACCATCAGGTGACCCGCTTGTTTCTTTTGCCGTCCTATAACATAAAAAAAAATAGTTTTGTGCAATAAAGTTTTAAAATAAAATAAATAGGCAAACATAGGTACAAATCACACTGATTGAGCTTACCCCCAAAATAAGTTTAAACTTGTATTATGATTATGGAATAACTCAACAATAATATATTTTATAATAAACACCCAAGATGCAGGCAGTGTAGAATAGGACCACTCTCAAGTCATCCCGTGAGTGTCATAGGCGACTTAGAAAACACAAGCTAAGCAAAGCATAAAAACATCAATGGGACCTCTCCTACCCATCTGGTCAGCGTGGAGAGTGTAGGCTTAATCCTCAGACTGCTCTGGCTAATAAGATATGGCTCTGGTAGTACAGAGAGGGTTTACTCTATTTACCTGTCAAGAATAATATGAGAATAATGGATACTTTTGATGTCCTCAGGTAAGGCATTCTAGAGATGCGTAACTTGCAGAGTAAATGAGTTGGAGATAAAATTAGACCAAAATAAAAGAATATGAATATAGGTTTTAATCTAATTTTCATTCCCTTTGACCAAGTTAAAAAAATGTTTTCTTTCAGGAGGTCGAATCTGCATGGACATGCTAAAAATGCCCCCAAAAGGAGCCTGGCTGCCAACAATAACTCTAGAAACACTCCTTGTATCCCTCCAGACGCTGCTAGCTAATCCCAATCCTGACGATCCCTTGATGATGGATGTGGCTAACGAGTACAAGTATGATATTGAAAAGTATCTAGAAAACGCTAAGAAACACACTGAGAAGTATGCGGTTTCAAAATAGGAGCAAACAGGATATAATTACAAGTGTTTTATGGGCTGTTGAAGTTTATCTGCATTTAGAATAATAACACTGGATAAAAATAGTTTGATATCACAAACATACCTCTAAATTTGCCTTTGTAATACATATAACTATTTTATACAATCACCTTTTTATATGAAAATTATACCAAAAAATGTATTATCTAAATATATAGCGAAGAAAGGCCAGGAGCTGTGTTCGACGATATTTCGCAGTGTTTTAGTTATTATTTTTTTTGTATTATATTTATAATTTTTTTTGTATCCAAAACGGATAGATATTTAGATAATACATTTTTTGGTATAATTTTCATACAAAAACGTGATTGTATAAAATAGTAATATCTACACTAATATTATAAAGAGGAAAGATTTGTACCTATTTTTGTATGTTTGTAATGAATAGGCTCAAAAAGTACTGGGCCGATTTAAAAAATTCTTTCACCGTTGGAAAGCTACACTATCCCCGAGTGACATAGGCTATGTGTGTACCACGGGCGAAGCCGGGGTGGACTGCTAGTGCATTATAAAGGCATGTTTGTGATTTTTTTCTATTAAGCCAAAAATGCTCAATCCTGTTTTGGCTATTGTGGGTGTCTGTAAAAAATCCTTAAGATTTTTATGTAAATTTTTTGAGGAATAAACTGTAGTAGTTTAATAACAGTGATTTTTTAAAAACACGCACAGTATTGCAAATTGTGAACCCACGTCGCCTTAAGTCGTCAACCTTTATTAGGGTTGGGACACATCTGTCAGCACGGATTAGCGTTTTCCTATCCTTTTCTGTCGCTCAGAACCGTCATTTGCTAGAGCGAGAAAGAGAGCGACGGTACGCCGCGGAATCGGCGATGCTGCCGCATTGCCCCTCTGTTTCTCGCTTCAGCAAATGACGCTTCTGAGCGACAGAAAATGATAGCAGCATAGGAAAGTGCAGCTAGAAGCTGACAGATGTTGCTGCTAAGGTCTAAGGGTTGTCCCAACCCTTGCCTTTAGACCTTAGCAGAGACCTTAACAGACTATGAATCTCCACCAAACCACTTTACAAGAAAAAGTGATTTTTCACTTTACAGTTTTTTGATGTTATAAGTATTATTTTTACGAGAATTTTAGCAAAATTATGCCATAAGAGATAACTATAATATGATAAGAATAAAATAGTCCTGTTAGTTAAGTTTTATATTTTTTAATAAACAATAAATACTGTGATTACATAATGTACAAGCGTTTTATTATTTGAGAGAGAGAAGACGCCTGTCTAAATATTAAAATGTTTAATATTAAAATTATAAATGATATTATAATTTTAATATTTTTTATTTTACAATGTAATTTTTTTAGCAAAATAATTTTATTTGCAATGGTAATAAGGTATGCATAGTATAGAGGTACAACATACAAATAGCGTAATGTTAAAAATGTGATCAGAAATTGTTGACACATACATGTCATCATCATCATCATCATCAGGTCTTTTTTAGTCTCCACTGCAGGAGCATGACCCTCTGTACTACCAGATCAGCCAGAGGATTTGGCCTACACTCTCCACGCTGCCCAGACGGGTTGGAGAGGTATGTTTCCTAAGTCGCCTTCTACGACATTCACGGGATGACTTGGAGTGGTCCTATTCCACTCTGCCAGGGACCACACGGCACATACATGTAATTGTTGGGATTATTCCTTTTGTTGTATCACAATTGGAAATGCAGCACAATGGCAAGATAAATTAACAGTTTACAATTTGAAAAATCCAATTTTCGTGTGACGCAAGCCAAGCTTATAAATGATCATACTTATATAACCCTTTAACCGCAAACGTCGACAAACATAATCCGACATACATTTTCGTGCCTATTTCGCCAGCGTCGTATATACCAAAAACTGCCTATTCACTATGCCTCGCGTTGGGAGCACAACTGATATAAAGTCTCGTGGTGAGAGTGACAAATCTTGCCCCATGTCATTTTGATGTCTATCTCTTTTGCTCCTGTGAGGGTGAACGTTATCGTATTGTTTATCGCACTCTGTTATGGTGGTCTTTTAATTCAATTAAAAAAATATCTAGATCTACAGTTATATGTAGGCATTTACTGTTATTTTTCTAGGGCGTTTCCTCTTAGCAGCATACTAAAGTACTATAATTTGAAGCTTTATTCTTTTAAATAACTATACTTGATCATAAATAATACATAATATATATTAACGTGAAAAAGAGCCTATGGAGGCCCAGTTTCAGAGTAAATATTAGATTATTTTGTTTTGCTCACAATTCAAAGTCTAAATCAATACACACTTCAACCTGTATCCGTACTGCTGTCATCCCCAGAACTAGCACTTTCTGTCTCCGAAGAACTACTATTCCTTTTCACCTTCTTCACCACTTCCTTCTTGGCACTACTCTCATCTTTCGCATCCTTCTTTTTCTTCTTATCATCACTTGTCGCAGGTTTCAGAGTTTCTGTGGAGACGGTTGCCACCATTTTAGATTCGGCCTTTGTTTCTGGGGGCTTGAAGTCTTCCTCGTCTTCTTCATCGATTGGCTTTCTGTTGGCTATTGATATTGCTACTGCGTGTTTGTAGGCTTCTGGATATTGTGTGCTGAAATATAAATTACAATTATTTATTACAGTTTTTGGCCTATAATAGGGTGGGCCATTACATTTCGACTAAATAACTTACTAGAAACATATGCAACTACATTCTCATTATAGTTTGCTAAATTGGTTTGCATGCCAGCCCGCATCTTTGTAAAAGCCCATCCCTTTTGAAGCGCGCCAACAGCATACCATCAAATTGAACAAATAGACTAGGGAATAGGGTTTTGTGGCACAGCTGTGCATGTGGGCTGAACCTGCATGTACTTATGCACTTGTAAATGGCTTTTTTTTAGCTTATCCTTATTATTATTAGTCATTGAATTAATTGGTTAAGTACATACATACATACTATCACGCCTGTTTCCCACAGGGGTAGGCAGAGACCATGGACCTCCACTTGCTACGATCCCGACAGACCTCCCTCGCCTCATCTACACTCATCAACCTTTTCATACATGCCCCTCGGTTACGGGTACTTCTTACACTTTTAAGCTAGCTGACATAGGTTGAAAAGTCAGTTGAAAATTGAGTGGTGACGGTGTTGACAACTGGATTGCTGGATTCCATCTAATACGGTTGAGGCTGGCTACAGCGATGGCTGATCCACGCATTAACTTGTGAACAGGTGCTGCCAGGAGGGGCTGGACTGGCGTTTTAAAGTATAGATGAGCCCAAGATGAATTTTATCATTGCAGGCATACCCTATAAAGTCACTACGGTGATGAAAAATAGGGGTAAAAATAAATGGGTAAATTACCTGAGTTTAGTTTTGATGGCCCGAATCTTCTTGAAGATGAACTCCAAGTCTTTTCGCATCTCCAGCAGCAGTTGTGTGTGCTTCTTAAACTCTACTGCGGCAGCGCGGAGCCGGCTCGCCGATAGCTGGTTACAGTTTGTCAGCATCTCTGTTGTTTTCTCAAATCTTTGTAGCCTGGATTGAGTAAATCTTTAATTAAGGCTTGAAATGGCTCTGGCTTCAAGTCCTAACACGCAGTGGCGTAGCGAAGGCTACTAGCGGTGGATAGGCGGGGGA
The DNA here is from genome assembly GCA_963576875.1 of Acrobasis repandana. Lineage (NCBI taxonomy): Eukaryota > Metazoa > Arthropoda > Insecta > Lepidoptera > Pyralidae > Acrobasis > Acrobasis repandana. The sequence continues at coordinate 13,140,071 of OY756238.1, forward strand.
GGTGCAAATAGGAATCTCTAAATTTGCCGCCTTTAACCAGTCGCCCCATTGCGACCTTTAATTTTATTTGAAATATTGCCGCCCCTTTGGCCCCCATGCCCCCCCCCCCCCCCACGCTACGACACTGCTAACTCGGTACTTGAAACATTATAACACATCTGCAGTTCGGGATATTTCGTCGTCTTGACGGTTTTATACCCATGGTTATGGATCTCCGACGAAGACGACTGTTTCAATAAAGAAACAGAGCAATTTAAGAGATAAAAAGGTAGAACTACTAGTAAAACTTACATGTTCTTTTGCGCCCTGATAATGGTTTCGACGTCGGATTGGTCGACCATTCCCGCCAAACCTTGCACGAAAACTTCGGGGGCTGAATAGTTTTGGAAGCATTCTATTGAAAAATCGCTTTCTGGGGTGTCATTTGCCATTTTCTTAGTTAAATTATTATGCTAAGTTTATATTTTTATCAAATCGATTGTTTTCAATTTGAGGAAATGTCAATGTCAGTCAGTGACACGACTAACAAAGGTCCATCAAAGGTCTGTCTGTCAATTAATTATTGATTCAAAACATATTACTTATTTTATTTAAAAACATTGAATCCACACTAATTTTGTATTTATTTCTATTTCTTTAATTATTTTCATATAGGTATATAAAACATTCAATATGTAAACTTTTTGGGTACATACAGCGCCATCTATTGTTGAATAGTTGAACTAATAAAAACTAGAAGTTTTGAAATTTCCTATTTTTTAATAATGACTGCTACGGAAGTATCACTTGCTAAAATAGCGACATCTAGTAGTAAGTAACCAAACTGAATTGTTGGCTGCTTTAATAGTATAGTTTCCTGACAATAGATGGCGTTGTTCTGAATTCATGTCAATGTTTCAGGTTCCGATCGTAGAGTTGCTACAATGTCTGGCTGATATAAGTATTCCTACACAGGCAAGGGCTGATGAGGTACCCCAAAACTAAATAGTCCATAAGTTATATAAATAAAAGCCCTTTTAGAAAATTACGTATTTCTTCTTTATCATTGAGCGTTACCGTTTGCATCCTCAGTTGCACTGCTTCGGAGCCCGGGGTGCGCTTTCCCGCTCTATCGTCTCCAAATATAACATGCATTTTATGTCTGTATTCCTTTAGTAAGTAGGTACGTGATGTAAACTAGGATATTTTTGCCAAAAGTGGCCGTTTTTCGCAAAAATGCAAAGTAAAGCTTAACGTCCTCACTTTAAACTGTAAACAGTGGTTCATAAAATATTTTGACGGGTTATCTAGGTTTTAGTAGCTTAAAATTTTAAATGATATCTCCGTTTCCTTATAAATTATTTATTTCAAATGGGGGCAGCACTGGACTCCATGTATCGTCTTAACGGAATGTATGATCATAGTTCACTTTATTGATTGATTGACTTATAGCAGAAACATCAGCGCTACATGGGCGTAAACTGCGTCAAGCGGGATCACGCGACGTGTTCAGTCTTTCCCGCTCTATCGTCTCCAAATATAACATGCATTTTATGTCTGTATTCTTATAGTAAGTAGGTACGTGATGTGAACTAGGATATTTTTGCCAAAAGTGGCCGTTTTTCGCAAAAATGCAAAGTAAAGCTAATTTAATCTACCTAATTTCCCATCATTTTTTTCTATATAAACGAGGTTGCCTGGAAGAAATTGCTTAGCGATAAGGCCGCCTTTTGCGCATTTCCTAATTTTTAAGATAATTATGTTCTGTTTTTTACTTTTGTGCAATAAAGGGTATTGTATTGTATTGTATCTCTGTCACAAACTATACGAATGAAAGAGATAGCAGAATCCATCGCGTGATACCATGTGTCTATCTACTGTGAGACTGCCTCCGTGGTCCAGTGGTTAAGGTGTTTGCCTTGTGATCCGGAGGTCGAGGGTTCGAATCCCACAAGGAAGTACATTTTGTGAAAAGTTGTTTCCAGTCTGGTTAGGATATTGCAGGCTTGAATCTCCTGATTGTCCGACAAGAAAGATGATTCCGTGCTTCGGAAGGCACGTAAAGCGTTGAGTCCCGAACGTCCGGTCTAGCGTTTGTTTAAACCTATCCTCGGATTGGTTCTGGTCTACCCTTTGGGTTGCGGAGATTAGACGGCAGTCGCTCTGTGTAAAAATCCAGTAACCTCGTCAAATCACCTGGGTAAGGTTAAGGTTGCGGACCCCGGGCTCTGAAGTGTTACCGCTGAGTGAAATGCTGGAACAATTTATGACCTCCGATTAAGAATTTTAATCTGTTTAGTCTTTGAAATAGAATCTCAAGAGGTATTTCGGTTCGATCCCCGGTCAGGTCAAGATGGTTTTTCAGATTGACCTAGGTCTTGGATGTTTATCTATTTATGTATTTGTTATAAAATATGGAATCGTTGAGTTGGTATCCTATAACACAAGTCTAAAGTACTCTGTGAACTGAGCTGTCCTATTTATTTGAATTCGAAAAAATAAATTGCTTGTCTCTTGATTTCTCCTGATAATTAATTAATTTATTTTATTAATTTTTTATTGAGCCAAAAGCTACAATAGGTAGACTTTAGGAGAAGAGAAACAGATAGAATAGTTAGCGTCTAAAATAGATAGAAACAATCCAGAAATGATTGTGTCTTTTTGTGTGTTACGTTCATGCTGGTCTGGGAGCAAAATGTACCAGCTGTTTCTCTTCCCTCGCAGATCGTATAAGCCAATCGAGGGAATGGGCAAAAAATGCTAATCACCTAGCTACCTATCATTATTTGATTCCTTTTTCCACCTTCTCGCCCACCATCACGCTAAAAGTGGTATTTGGGTTTTGCGGCCCTGGGGGTTCTGTCTGCTAAGGGCCGCAAGGCCAAAATGCTCTGTCTGCTCCATTAGAGATGAAGACGTGATAGTGTAGGAGTAGATAGTACTTAATGTTTTTTATTTTATGTTATTAACAAAAAAATACTTAATTATAGCATATAGTTAATGTAAGGCACAACCATGTCTGCTCAATTGGTTCCACTCAAAACTAGCGTCTTGGCTTCAAAAAGCCTTGAATCTTAAGGTGAAGATATAGGCAAATGGCCTTGAAGTGTGAAATAAATTGTTAACTCGTAAATATGGTGATAATTTCCATATTGCTCTTCGTCATGCACTAGATAGCCCTTTAAATTATTTTATGAACTGCCGTTGAAACTATTGTTGGTGATGCGTCTAGCTGTAAAACTTGCCGTGGCCACTTTTGGCGGAGGCAAGTTTTAAAGCTAGACGGACTAATGTAAATACTTTCAACGGTGGTTCATAAAATAATTTAAAGGGCTATATAGTGCATGACGAAGAGCAATATGGAAATTATCTCCATATTTACGAGTTAACAATTTAGTTTAAATGAGGGCGCCACTTCAAGGCCATTTGCCTATACCTTCACCTTAAAGGAATTTACGAGAATATTCACTTATAGAAAAACTTTATTTAATGCATAAACAAAACAATACAATAAGTATAAAAATACAATTTACAAAATATGCCATCAAAATTGTTACTTTCAACCTTCATGTTAAAGTGAAGATATAGGCAAACGGCCTTGAAGTGGCGCCCTCATTTGAAATAAATTGTTAACTCGTAAATATGGAGATAATTTCCATATTGCTCTTCGTCATGCACTAGATAGCCCTTTAAATTCTTTTATGAACCACCGTTGAAAGTATTTACATTAGTCCGTCTAGCTTTAAAACTTGCCTCCGCCAAAAGTGGCCACGGCAAGTTTTAAAGCTAGACGGATCACCAATAATAGTTTCAACGGCAGTTCAAAAAATAATTTAAAGGGCTATCTAGTGCATGACGAAGAGCAATATGGAAATTATCACCATATTTACGAGTTAACAATTTATTTCACACTTCAAGGCCATTTGCCTATATCTTCACCTTAAATAAACTTTTTCAGTCTTTTTGAGCCAGTCATAATTATGTAAAGCGTATAAAAAATTAGAGCTAAACAAAGCTTATAAACTTCAATGAGACCTCTGCTACCCGTCTGGCCAGCGTGGAGAGTGTAGGCCAAATCCTCTGACTGCTCTGGCTAATACATGGCTCTGCTCTGGCAGAACAAAGAGGGTCGTGCTCCTGCAGTGGAGACTAAAAAAGACCTGATCATCATCAATATGTATTAGAAAATTGTATAGTAACGTAAATAGGTACTTATACATATAGGCAGTAGGTAACTTATAGTAAATTGTTTTTGTTGATTTCATATCTCTAATTTCCGAATTAAAAATCTTGATTGCTTCATTGGAACATCACCTGACCAAATTACTAATAACACGCTTAATCAAAAAAACCATTTCATTAAAATTGATAACCACACACTATAAAATCCTCCTGATCTTCAATTAGTCCATCATTTCGCAAAATTTTCTCAAAAAATGATTTGGAAGATCATTGTTTTTGGGGTGCTCTTCGCAAATGCTCAGGGAACTCCAAGCTATGTGAGGGATGAAGACATTCTGCAGTTTTTAAAACAGGTAATTTCAAAAGATTCTCTAGATAGCTCTCATGATGGAGATCAAGATTTATCTCAAGGATATCAAGACCAGGGACTTTTGTATAAAGAAAATTATAATAATCAAGACAAAGTAAATAATAACGCACCAGAATATGTGTTGTTGAATAAACTTGTTCAATCAGTGGCAAACGTGAACGATGATAGATGTGGATGTGGAAAGGGATTAGATGAGGATGTGCAAAGTGGAGCTCTGAGGTGCGGCGGACGTGGAAGATGCGACGATGTGCCAAGCGAAGATCTGAGATGTGGTGGAGGCGGAAGATGTGACGATGTACCAAGTGCAGACCTGAGATGTGGTGGACGCGGAAGATGTGATGATGTACCGAGCGAAGATCTCAGGTGTGGCGGACGTGGAAGGTGTGATGATGTACCAAGTGCAGACTTGAGATGTGGGGGACGCGGAAGATGTGATGATGTACCAAGTGAAGACCTGAGATGTGGGGGACGCGGAAGATGTGATGATGTACCAAGTGAAGACCTGAGATGTGGAGGACGCGGAAGATGTGATGATGTACCAAATGAAGACCTGAGATGTGGGGGACGCGGAAGATGTGATGATGTACCAAATGAAGACCTGAGATGTGGGGGACGCGGAAGATGTGATGATGTACCAAGTGAAGACCTGAGATGTGGGGGACGCGGAAGATGTGATGATGTACCAAGTGAAGACCTGAGGTGTGGGGGACGCGGAAGATGTGATGATGTACCAAGTGAAGACCTGAGATGTGGGGGACGCGGAAGATGTGATGATGTACCAAGTGAAGACCTGAGATGTGGGGGACGCGGAAGATGCGATGATGTACCAAGTGAAGACCTGAGATGTGGGGGACGCGGAAGATGTGATGATGTACCAAGTGAAGATCTTAGATGTGGATGTGGTGGCCGAGGAAGAAATGAAGATGACAGAGACGAAGAGTTTGAAGATGTGGCAAGATGTGGCCGACCCAGATGTTGCCCCAGGAAATGTAGTCGAAGTGGAGATGTAGTAGATTTAGACAATAGATGTGGATGTGGGGAAAATAGGGATGAATTAAACATTAAAAAAGATTCTACAAGATGTGGTCGCCCCAAACAATGCCAACGCAAGAAGAAATGTGGCCGAAGTATCCAAACTGAATTGAACGATTATAATAAAGATTATACAAGATGTGGTCGCCCTAGATGTTGCCCCAGGAAGTGCAGTCGAAGTGGGGATGTAAAAGATTTAGACAACCGGTGTGGATGTGGACGAAATGAAGATTTAAGATCTGGAAATAGAGACGCAGGAAGTACGGAAGACAAAACAGCTAATAGAGGCAAAACTCCGATTGTCAGAAGTGTCTATGATTCAACAGGGAACAGTTTTAACATTAACTTATACGATACAGTGGTAGATAACCAGGAAGATATAATTGTTGTTTTGAAAGCCTTATTTAGAAGTTGTGAAAATGTGAATACCAGATGTTTCGTCCGTCATCTTGGTGGAGATGCTGTAGAAGTGGAAGTATCAGACTTGGGTACTCGAGGACGTGATGCAGATAAGAATACATTCTTAGTTAGAATTGAGAATCTTTTGCGCCATTTAGTCGATTATCATCCAAAGGAAGCAAATTATAAAAATCAGTACGATAACTATTAAAACAAAGGGGAGTAGTAGGGTTCTGATAATATATTGCAATTAATTCCTATATCGTTGGTTTTTATTCTAAGATAAAGGCCTATTTACACAGTTCTTGTCTTTTGCTTACAATTAAATTGAAGAAATAGATAAGTTGTATGGTCTTAACGACCTCCGTGGCGTAATGGTTAACACGCTAACCGCTAATCCGGAGGTTCCGGGTTCGATCCCCAGCCAGAGTAAGTTGGAAAATAGCTTTTTTTTAATTGTCCTGGGTCTTAGATGTTTATCTAATTATGTATTTATCATAAAATACAGTATCGTTGAGTCAGTATCCCATAACACAAGTTTAAAAAACTTACTTTGGGGCTATAGTGATTTGTCCCTATTTATTTATTTTTAAACAAAACGTCAACCATACAATTAATTCAATTAAATTTTACACGTTTTTAGCCAATATTTATACTTACATAATAATAGAACTATTGCACATTAAGATTTATGCTTAGTACTGGAGTACTATTTTTTATTGAGGGAGTCAGCTAAACTCAAAATGTGTAGTTGTCTATCTCACCGCTCGCGTTCCGACGCATCGCATCGTAGTTTTTGAAACCGTTGCGTCAGCGAGAAGTTGTTGTTTTACGCAGAAAAGATCATAAAGAAGTTAAAAAGTTGATCCTGGAAATGGAGGATAATCTAGAGGAATCATGTTTGTCACTTTTCTTATTCCCTTTCTTATTCACTTTTATTATTTCCATCGGGACGTTGAATTTAAAGTTACTCAAGACTATATATAATTTTAGTTTAGTCAGCCGTGTGGTTCTTGGCAGAGTAGAATAGGTCCACTTCAAGCTTATAAACATCAATGAGACCTATCCAACTCGTCTGGTTAGCGTGGAGGGTGTAGGCCAAATCCTCTGACTGCTCTGGCTAAAATATATGGCTCTGGTAGTACAGAAAGGGTCGTGCTCCTGCAGTGGAGACTAAAAAAGACCTGAAGATGATTATATATAATAGTTTGGGTCTTATAGCCTCGGGCTCTAACTACCCCATAAGCGATAAAGACTTCATTACTATTATGTATACTTGCGGTGCTTATGATGGTTGCGGTCATTACTGCACGAGTTGCAATAACAATAACGTAACACACGTGAATATTTTAATAAACATCATTCAATCTGACTCTGAGGCACTTTAACAAACCCAGAAATCTTTAGTCCTCTAGGTACCTTGTAGCGTAGTAGCAAGTCGTTCAATTGGCCAAGGCTTCTTCTCTCAGATTTCTTCTTTAGGCTTTTCCTAAGACTCTTAGGCTTCGCCCGCAAATATTTGACGAAATTTCTTAGCCTCCGCCTCGCGTCATTGCTCCTCCTTCTATTGTTATTGTTTCTAAAAACCACTAAAGCCTTCTCAAAATCGCTTACAGTGCCTCCGGTCTCTTTCATATCATCGTGGTAAGCGAAATCATCGTCACCAAGTCGTCTTGCGTATAACCTGCCTGGGAAAAAATCTCTCATTTCAAAACCACTTCTCCTTAATGACGCTTCGCCGGAGGAACTGTCCAGTTTCTCGTTTTTGGCTTGCTCTTTCTTATATCTGTGTCTACGGTTGCCAGCTAGGTACTTTTCAAAGTTATGTTGTTCTTCCACCAGGTTTGCGATGTCAAATCTGTCGTTGTGGTCGCCAAAAGTGACGTCTGGCCTCATTTCATTGAACTGGCATAGCGCTGGCGTGATGAGGAGGAAACCGGTGATGACCTGGAATCTTAAAAAGAATACTTCTTTCGTCACAAAAGCGAGCAGATAGGCCACAGGAATAGGCAAGATTGGGGGATTTAAGAGAAAACACTAAAGTCGGGAGAATTGAAAAATAATTTGTAAAATCTACTGCTGTCGCGTGTGCGCGGGCGACAGCCGAGCGAGTGCGATAGACACAACTCCCAAATATTTCTGATTTCTGTTCCAAAAATTTACTGATTTAATTTTTTTTTTTTAAATTTAAGAAAAGCTAAGGCTGTGTTCCATATGTTTTCTTTTATAATGTAATGTCATCAATTTTTATGCTAGATGTTTGAACAGAGTAGAAAATCTTACCAATTTTTTTCAGGTTTATGAAGGTTCGTATCTCTTTTAATAATTAAATTATGTTTTTTCTTATTAAAATAAAATCATCTCTACAGGAACTATCAGGCGAGGAATCGGGGGACTACGTTTGTATGGAAATACGGCCCATCTATTTCTTCTTAAGACCCCCCGAAATGTGACATTCAAATGAAAAAGGAGAAAGGTTCTTGGAAGCGAAATGTTTTTCTTTTTGTCATCACACCTCATCAAAATATACAGTACAATACAATACCCTTTATTGCACAAAAGTAAAAAACGAGACATAATTATCTTATAAACTAGGAAATGCGCAAAAGGCGGTCTTATCGCTAAGCAATTTCTTCCAGGCAACCTCGTTTAAATAGAAAAATATGATGGAAAATTAGGTAGTGCAGGGTGGTCAATATAATAAACATACTTATATACCATAATATAATATAATAATCAAGATTAAACCAAACTAAAACACAGATTTTCTACATATGATACATTAGATGCCTTGCTATGTAATCAGAAATCCAATTGTATGTTATAGAAGACTGAAAGCAATACTGATTGAACGGAGCAATATTCAGAAAGTCAGATATAATGTCTGTAGGTACTTATGCCTAAAAGTTACGGCTTACTGCTCGATTTTAATACAAACATACAACACTATTACCTCTTTATCCCTAATTAGCGGCCCGCCCCGGCTTCGCACGGGTATGTATTATACATATAAACCTTTCTCATGAATCACTTTATCTATTAAAAAAAACCGCATCAAAATCCGTTGCGTAGTTTTAAAGATCTAAGCATACATAGGGACAGACAGCGGGAAGCGACTTTGTTTTATACTATGTCACAGAATACAGTAAGAGTAAACAGAAGGGACTCTTCTAAGGTACGCGCAATATACGTCCCCGTTCCCCGCACCCGCACCTCTCCCCCGGTTCTTGACGGCCAACGTGAGAAATCTAGGCGAAAACGGGGGAGAGGTGCGGGGACGGGGAACGGGGACGCCTGGGTGACGCATATTGCGCGTACCTTAGGAGTGTCCGGCCTGTGACTATGTAGTGATGACAGAGCAGACAGCATTTTGTGACTTGCAGTTCTAATAGTACGAAAGCCCAAGAGATTTTGGGATTTACTCGAGTCGAGTCGCGTCAAATAAACATGCAGTCGTGTCATGTCAGGATGACACTGCAATATAACTATATCATATTGGTAAACTGATGGTGGAGCCGGGAGGTAGCCATGGGAACTCAGTAACGAAACGACGACAACCTATCGTGTTTGAGCTCGTTTAATTTGTCATGACTAGTACTATGGTCTAACGATAAAAGCTTTTCCAATAGAAATATTATTTTCCTAATCTGACGGTTTGAAATAAAATGTATATGTAGTGTTAATATTATATGTGTATATATTTATAAGTATTTGTAAATTGACAGACATAGCCCTTTTGGCGCGTAAGCGATCAATACTATGCAAATGAGTTTATTTCGGCGTTTCTTCTCAGCAGTGGTCGTTGCGAAACGCTAGTATCTGTAGCTTTTCTTTAAAATAATAAATTAATCTTACATACGTAATGTATACAAAACTTATTGCCGTGTAAAAGTGCCTGCAAAGGCCTGAATAAACATTTGAATTTTGAATTTGAGTAAAAATAAGTGAGTTTTTACTCAAAATCCAAATTAAAATGAAAAGGAATATAATATTTATTTTCTGTTTATCATACCTCATCTCATCGAAAGATGTTTTCGCCTAAAAATATAAAAATTTAACTGAACTAACGCAAACTACAGATGTTCATCACAAATATTGTAGGTAGGCATATACATGAAACATGTCACATGCATTACATAACAACTACATAATCAGAAATCCAATTTAATGCTGTGAAAGCATAGTAATTGACTGCGAAATTAACTGAGCGCCACCAACACTCAGTTATTAGGTATTTGACTGTAAATTCAAATAGTTACGGCTTTGGCCCGACATTCAATACTTTTCAGTAGGTATGCCTGCTCTTTGTAAGTAGTTCTTGTAGGAGGATATTTTAAAAAGGTGTAGATATGTCCTACTGACATAATTTTAAAGCTAATAGTTAAATTTATAATTTATTTAGAGCATATTTATATACATTTTTTTTAAAACTATAATAAAGATAAAAACGCTACTCACGACACTACCTTCTAATACCTATTTACAAATAAAAAAGGCCGTAGTTCTTTACCCTGTGGCAACGTGCCCAGTTGGCTGGCAGCATTGCCACGTTGTATAGGCAATGCTTATTTTCTGACCTAGATATAGGCCAGCCCTCTGGTCACGATCGCGTCGTATACTTTGTGGGCTGATGGATGTTCCCCACGGTCCCAAAGTTACAACCCTAAACGACCCTAAACGTTATAGGTGTTAAACTACAAATAGCTAATTTTGAGTTAATAAGTGAGGTACAAATAAGGTATATTTTAAATTGTTTTTGTGACAGGGACCTACTGGCTTAGACTTATTACTAATGTTACATTGACCTAGTTTTGTAAGTTATAGAATAAGGATAATGTCAATTGGCATTTTTCTTACTGTCTTTATTAAGGTGATTCATGAAGTCCAGTGCTGCCCTAATTTGAAATAAATTATTTGAAAGGAAACGGAGATATCATTAAAAATTTTGTTCTAGTAAGCCCTAGAAAACCCCTTTAAACTACGAACCATAATTCTCTAGAATCGTAAGTAATCCCGAAAAATCATTCCACGCGATATGTACCGAGGCGGGCGGGGCTTGGATTTGGCACTCGTTCGCAATCTTTACATATTATGTTGTGAAAACATTGTATTAGGCATAATATCTTTGTAAACTGACAAAGTCCTTATGGCGCGTAGGCGACCAATACTAAATAAGTTTCCTTCGGCGTTTCTTCTCAGCAGTGGTCGTTATGAAACGCTCTCGGTAACTTTTAAACAAAGAAAAAATAATTTAGATATAAATAAACATTACACGTAATGTACACTAAAAATATTATTGACGTGTAAAAGTGCCTGCAAAGGCCTAATTACTGAATAAATATTTGATTTTGGAGATCGAACTGCCTCGGTAGGCGGGCGGGGCTTAAATTATAAACAGCGCGGCGCGACAGTTCGCCGTGACACTGGAGTCGTACAGTTGCGTCGTAAGAAGTTTCCTTTGAGAATGTTGCTGTGTTTTTGCGATAATCGATTCATTAAAAATGCTGTCATGTGCCGTGAAGTGGTGTAGAAGCCATACAGCCATGAAAATTAGTTATTAAAAAAAAAGTAACACGTAAACAAGGTTATTTATTTTAGCTTTATTATTTATTTTATCCGCGCGTTGTTCCTCACCGCTCGTTGCGTTGACTGCCCCACCCGACCGACGACGACGCGTGACCTTGTCGCGACCAATCGCATGCATCTTTGTCTATGTGTGCGTTCGAGTGTTTTGTTTGTTTGCGTAAATGGAATTAGAATCGAAGCGGTGAATGTAGGAGCGTTAGATCTCTAGAGAATTATACCTCGATGCCTTTAAACTTTTTTATGAACTACTGTTTACAGTTTGAAGTGAGAACGTTGAGCTTTTCTTCGCACATTTGCGAAAAACGGCCACTTTAGGCAGAGCGAGAGAGAGCGACTGAACGCTTAGCACCGGCCATGCTGAAGCGTTCCGTCGCTCTCTCTCGCTCTTACAAATGACTATTCTGAGCGACAGAAAAGGATAGCAGCATAGGAAAGTGCTGTTCCGTGCTGACAGACGTGTCGCAGTCCCTACCCATATATTGACAAACACTCAAAAAGACCTAGGAAACTTTTAAAAAGACCATTTTCCAACTAGGTTTGCTGGTGGTGGCCTCGTGGGTCGGGTCGCTGGATTCCCTCTAATATGGTTGAGTTCAGCGATGGCTGATCCACGCGTCAACTCATGAACGGGTGCCGCCAGTAGGGACTGGTCAGCTCGGCTCCGTTTTTTAAGACTACTCAGTGTAACTTATTTCTGTATTGGATTTGGCACTCGTTCGCAACATTTACATATTATGTTGTGAAAACATTGTATTAGGCATAATATCTTTGTAAACTGACAAAGTCCTTATGGCGCGTAGGCGACCAATACTAAATGAGTTTCCTTCGGCGTTTCTTCTCAGCAGTGGTCGTTGTGAAACGCTCTCGGTAACTTTTAAACAAAGAAAAAATAATTTAGATATAAATAAACATTACACGTAATGTACACTAAAAATATTATTGACGTGTAAAAGTGCCTGCAAAGGCCTAATTACTGAATAAATATTTGATTTTGGGGATCGAACCCAGAACCTCCGGAATGGCGGACGAGGGTGTTGTAAGAGGTTGTCAAAACAGCAAACACATTACGTACAGCATAAGGTGGCATAAGGGACGATGAAATACTATCGCTACCATAAAATCAAAATAAAATTCTAACCTATAATAATGCAATAAAGAATCAGTCCGTAACTCGCGGTTGGCGGGAAAAAATGCAAATGGCGGTCGTGACGTCACGTCCGTCCGCAGATGGCGGGAACGTGTGCCCCTTGATGCCGTTTTAATTGCTCACTGGTGGTTTATGCGTTTTGATGGTTGGGATGTTCACACACGTAATTTGATGGTGTAGTAATGGTAAAGGGCTACAAAATGTTTTATTGAACGAGGTTCTTTGATTCCGGCGTATGTATGTATTCGAAATGTTTCCTCCAACTGTGGAAGTGTGTGGGTCTGATGTCCTGAGATACCTCTGCTTAGTTCAGATATCAGTCTCTTACAATATTCTTCTTATACTATTTGTCTACTAGTATTGTGGGACCTCGACCTGTCCCGGCGCTCTAGGCGAGTTCCCACACAGAAGATAGAAATAGAAGAGGTAGAAAATAGAGACTCGACAACAACACAGATTATATACTATTTCTTATCTGATACTGACTGTTACATAAGAGTATAAAAGAATAATATTTAAGGTGGAGGTATAGGCAAATGACCTTGAAGTGGCGCCCTCATTTGAAATAAATTATTAACTCGTAAATATGGAGATAATTTCCATATTGCTCTTCGTCATGCACTAGATAGCCCTTTAAAATATTTTATGAACCACCGTTGAAAGTATTTACATTAGTCCGTCTAGCTTTAAAACTTGCTTCCGCCAAAAGTGGCCACGGCAAGTTTTAAAGCTAGACGGATCACCAATAATAGTTTCAACGGCAGTTCATAAAATAATTTAAAGGGCTATCTAGTGCATGACGAAGAGCAATATGGAAATTATTACCATATTTACGAGTTAACAATTTATTTCACACTTCAAGGCCATTTGACTATATATTCGCCTTAATAAGGTACAACAGATAGAGAGAAGTAAGCGATCAGCTTCAGAGATGATGGTGGAATGAGTCAAAAAGTATCAGTAAAGGATTTGAAAATAGAATGAAAGGGAATTTGAAATGAAATGAAGAATTAAAAACGAACAGGATGAGATGAAGAAAGGAGGTTTGAAGAGGATGCATGCAGCATCGTTACGGTATGTCGCTATGTAATGTTAAGACATTGGTGCCTTGGAGATTGGGGCGACATCTTCCGGACGTCCCATCTTCAGGACATCAAGACAAAGGCCGGCGTAGTAGTAGCCGCAGCAGATATCCTCAAAAGGCGCAAAATATGCAGAAAACTACATATTTGAACCATTTGGGGTAGAAACTTTTGGTCTGTGGGGTCCTTCAGCCCATAACTTATTTACTCGAAAAGACTTATTGAGGTATACGAGGTATGGTAGGCTGAAAACTATCTGGCACAAAGAATCAGCAGTGCTATACAACGAGGCAATGCTGCCAGCCTTTTGCCCACGCTGCCAAGGGGTAATTATTTTAGTGGGACAACACAATTTGTAATATTTTAGTTTAAGTTCTTACATAGTTTTAATTTATCTAAACCTTATTACTTAATTATCTAGTTTTAATTTAACTTAAATTTTAATTGAACGAATAAATGTTAACAAAATATTAACATAATCATTGAAATGTCTTTTTTATTGTATAGTGTGGAATTGGGTAGATGACTGGGTCAAAAATAAATTATTTGGCACTGCCAAGAGAATAAAACGTCACAAAATAGTGTCACTTGTCATTGATTATCCATTTTCAGCATATTAGTTTTTCTGCATTAATAAATCTAAAATCAGATTTATTAATGCAGAAAAACTAATATTATGAGCGCTATTTGACTTGAACAAAATATGACGTCACGGCGTCTGATTATCACCACGGGGAAAGCCAAGGAAAATGAAATACATATTTTTTTAGCAACATCCTATTAGTCCAATAATAATAACGTACACAATAAACGTTTATTAATCGCGCCTACCCACCACTTAAGTCTAGTCATAGACAATTTCCGATTGATCGATGGCGCTAACACCGCCCCCTGGTGGAAAACAATGATTACTTGAATAGTTTATTATACTCGTACTTTGTAGTAAAATTTTTGGCCCTGGACTATCTGTATCTGTAAATATCGTAAGAGGCAAGTAAGGCAGCCTGTCCAGCAGAGCGGAGCGGCGCAGAAGAGCGGAGCGAAGTTGCGTACTGTATCTGTCCATGGAAGCGGAGCGAGACGTACACGTACGACGTACGTCCGCTTCCCCGCTCAGCTTCCCGGTTTTGTATGAATTTTTAAACTAGTTCCACCTAGTTCGTAAACTCTGTCCACTAAAGCGGAGCAGAGATTTTGTGCAATCCTATTAATTAATATTTCTCCGCTTCTCCGCTCTGCAGCGTCGCTCCGCTTCGGTGGACCGGCAGCCTAAGGCGGTTATCCCACTGCACCGCGCACCGTCGCGGAGCGCAGTTTCTACATACTGACGCTCCCGCGCGGTGACGCGTTTTCAGTGGGTGGGAGTAGGCGTGTTTTCTATACAAACTGAGCTACTTGCAAGCAATGTTAAAAATCGGCCGCGCCGCGCTCCGCGATGTTGCGCGGTGCAGTGGTATCACCGCCTAAGGGTTGGGACTCATCTGTCAGCACGGAACAGCACTTTTCAATGCTGCTTTCCTTTTCTGACGCTCAGAAACATCACTTGCTAGAACGAGAGAGAGAGAGAGCGACGGAACGCTTCAGCACCGGCCATGCTGAAGCGTTTCATCGCTCTCTCTCGCTCTAGCAAATGACTGTTCCAAGCGACAAAAGAGGATAGCAGCATAGGAAAGTGCTGTTCCGTGCTGACAGATGAGTCCCAACTCCCAATACTGGGAGTGGGACCCTTAAGGATAAAGCACAAATATTTCCCGCCTTATTACAAAACGCTGATATACTTTAATACTTGGTTTAAACCATGGCATAATAAAACAAGGTAAGTATGTTACCACTGATTGTTCTTTTCAGTACATTTAAGGACTTTCTACATTAGTTAATGAATATAAAATAAAATACTAACTTATCTTTTTCGTATAGATACGATTTTTAATTTTTAATAAATTTATATTTTGTGTTATTAGACCTTCTTGATTGGTAGAAAAAAAGGGGATATTATTAATTGCACACCAAATAAATAATCATACCATCAAATCTCATAATTTATATACTTTTTATACGTCAAATAAATTACCAATCTCATCATAAATACTGACTGCACATCAAATTTACCAGGTTGCAAACCTATAGGTTAGGTTATGTTATGTTAGAACTGCGACCAACACACGCACGACCCGAGCGAGCGTGTCGCGGCAGCGGCCGGCAAGTGCTAGGAAAGTTCTATCCATTTTAATACGCCCCAAATATAAATTGAAGTTTGTTTAGTAATATTTTCAGTAGAGTATTTTGCTGTGCAATCAGTAATTTTGATTTGCGTTTAAATACGAGTACTACCTTTACTCGTTCAGTAAAACAGTTCTGCAAATACCAACAAACAGTATACTAAATTAGATTTATTTAGTGTGCATAATTAGCGTGCAATTCAGTGTTTTTGGTAAAACTTTAAAATATATTGTTCGAAAAAAGGGAATATACAGATATCGATTTAAATCTAAGATTTAAATACATGCCGAAAAAAGTAGTCTACATGGTACAAGATAGTTTACTATCTTCAGCTTATTATATCAGCTCACATCTGTTATTACATTCTGTGGCGCACGTGGGTATTGTGTGCAAGCGCCCTTGTGCACACATAGACGTGTGATCAGCTGGCATAGACACTGGCGGTGCCACTGGCCGAAAATATACTTTTTTTA
The DNA here is from genome assembly GCA_963576875.1 of Acrobasis repandana. Lineage (NCBI taxonomy): Eukaryota > Metazoa > Arthropoda > Insecta > Lepidoptera > Pyralidae > Acrobasis > Acrobasis repandana. The sequence goes on from OY756238.1 coordinate 13,156,541, forward strand.
TTGTCGATTTGTTAAAGAGTTAGTAAAATTTTCTACAACCCTACTATAGAGATAGTAAGAAAGTGTAACGAAATATACTAAAACTATTTTAAGGGTGAATGTAATCCATGATACTTAACAACTTTCCCTTTGGAATAAATGTCATCGGTTCACTTAATAAATAAAGAAATAAATATTGAAAAATAGTTTTTAACTCTTTTCTTTTTCTGATCGGTCAACTCGTATTAAATGACTCGTACTCGGAAGGCCAGTATTTTTTTTCCTAGTTTGCTTTACTTATATTTTCCTTCGGGAAAGTATAATGGACAATAGTTTCAGTATATGTTTTTAGACATGTATAAATTATTTAATTAACAAGGGCACGCAAGATTGTCTTCAATACAAATAGATATGTATTATACAAAAAAAACTTAGTAAGCGTGTCCCTATATCAACTTCTTATAGGTCAGAGCGAGAAAGACCTGACCTATAAAAAATATATGAAATGTAGAGAAAGAGAGTGGTTAGCCACTTCAAATAAGTATTATGTAATTAATTGAAAAACTAGTATAGTTAAACGCGTTTTTTAAATAAAATACCTAGGCATATAAACTGCTTAATAAATAATAATTATTAAAAGTTTAAACACAAAGGAGGAAACTCTATAATAAAAAAAATTACTTAATAAACTACTAGGTGCAATTTTTTGCAAAATTATTGATTAAATAGAATTAATAAAAAAGTATTCTACTAACTTGAACATTGTCTTTCATTTAACAAACGGCATTGAAAATTATAAAACTCGTGCAAGAAGTAACTCTGTGATGCAACACTTCCAATATGACGTTAACTTTTATCAGTTATAAAAATAAACTATTACATAAAACCATACATAAAATATCAGAGAACATAAAACAAAACATTACTTAGCACCAAACATTCATCTGTTATTCATAAAAATAAAACGCATAAACACAATGCCGTTGCACGGCTGCCAGCGACCAGCCGCCCAGCAATTTTATGAAAAACCATTTTCCACAAGCGCCGGGCGTTCCCGGCTTCCCGCCCTCAGTTGTAACTGAGGCGTGAATCGGAACGCACGCGGCTGTCTCCCGCGCTTTCCCTCACGCTGACAGACATCTCGCGTTCGAAAAAAGAATTCGAATCATAGACTCATTATTTCCTTTTTGTGAATTAAGTACAAATTTATTTTTTATTGCTTTGTCTGTTTTGCGCTGGACTGGTTTGTGTTTTAGTGGATTGTGAAAGACTGCAATAAAATTGGGAAGCTGTAAGCCGTCAGCTGTCAAAAACGTTGAAGGTAAGCATCAGGTTCTAAATTATAACGAAGCGATAAATCATAGAGTATTAAGAAGGAATTGGTTTAAGTTTATTGCAGTTGAATGCTTTAATATGGGTATATAACATTTACGTTTAATATTATTAAGTTACATAAGGGCAACAAACAATATTTCTATTTATTAAATAATTTTGTGACGGCTAATAAACAATACGTACCTACTTTCGAAGTGATTTAGTAAAAGCAATAAATTGATATATTTGTAGAAATAAAAATTCTAAGGAAATAAAAATAAAGTTACTGTTAGGGTTATATTTTTATTAACAATGGGTAGAATGACAGACATGTTTTTTTTAAATTAAAATGTAAACATTTGTGTAACCTGTAACGATTGCAAGATTGAATTGAATTGAATAAACTACAATATGAAGTTATTGCTTACCGATGCCCTAATTCAACAAAAAAGAAAAACGTTTTGTTTACCTTTAATTCGAATTTTCAATTAAGTTCCGTCTTGAAACCGTTTGTACTGGCAATCACGAAATGAGGCAAAAGAAATTGAATTTTCCAGCCTTATATTGGTATAAATAAAACAATATTAGTTTCTTTGCGGCACCTGTGTGGCATCAGCTGTGCCGGCGATATGGCGGCATAAACCCTTCAGGCTGAGCCTAAATATTGCGTTTTTCTTTCCAATATTCATATATCAAGACTGTACGTGGAATGGATTTCATTGCCTTTGTAGATGAAATATGATAAGACGATGGATTATAGTTTGATTTTGAAAGTACATACTTGCACGCACAGCCATTTTTGTCCTTTCTGTCTTACTGGTTTAGTATTACGAGTACTGTAAATCCATAGTGACTGTTCAAATATTACCATTAAAACTTGGTGACTCTATGGTCTTCAAAAACTGATATGCACATTTAAAAAAAAAGGAGAAAACAAAAAAGAAAAACAAATGTCGATAGAACGCAAATATGCATAAATGACCATATCATAATTCATAATCGTTCTATTTTCGAAACTTACTGGCCAAAATGAGGCAAAAGAAATTGCAATTTCAGCTTTATATTGGTATAAATAAAACAATATTAGTTTCCACGCGGCACCTGTGCGGCATCAGATGTGCCGGCGATATAGCGGCATAAACCCTTCAGTACAGGGTATATATTGCATTTTCTTTCCAATAAGTATTTATATTTGTATCAAGGCTGTGTGTGAAATAGATTTCATGGCTTCTTGATCATCCATCCATGTTAAGGTGAATACCAAGAAGTGGCGTCCTCATTTGAAAAATATTGTTAACTCGTAAATATGGCAAAAATTACCAAATTACTCAATGTTAGGTACTAGATAGCCCTTTAAATTATTTTATAAACTGCCGCTAAAACTTTTATTGGTGATTCGTCTAGCTTTAAAACCCACTTCCGCCAAAAGTGGCCACTTTTGGCGAAACCGGGTTTTACAGCTAGACGGACTAATAAAATACTTTTTTTAATTTTTAACAAAATAATTCAAAGGGCTATCTAGTGCGTAACATTGAGCAATATGAAATTTTTTACGATATAACTATACGAGTTAACTATTTTTTTCAAATGAGGGCGCCACTTCTCCCTGGTATTCCTTAAAATGATTTTGAAAGCGCAGAGACAGACAGCGAAGTTTCTGTGTCGGAGTACTTATAGGGGTTTTAAAAGTATATTTTTGACATTTCTCTACATCTATAGCGTCGTTTATTTATAAATAAATATATTTCAAATAACACTTACTAACTTTATCTATTTATAAAAATATCGTGACTATTTTTCGGGGACCTATAAATCAAAAAGAAAAGAAATTTGACAATAAAGGGTAACTAATATCACACAATATTCTAAATAGTTACCTATTATTTTATATTAATTAACTAATCGAGAAAGACCTTACTGAAAAGAACCTTACACACTGTTGTGACATAGTTTTGGGCTATCGGAAATGGAAATGGGAAAGAGAACTATTTATATAGTTACCATGGTACTGGCCGTCTAGGAAAAAAAGAAATAAAAGCAAAGCTGTCATGTCGTTTTATGCTGTTACAATTATTTATTGCATTTGGAGCAAAACTTCACCTACATACATATACAAATACAAAGTAGCTGGATACAATCATCTTATCAAACAGCCCATACAAACAGAGCCATGCGGGCTGGGGCTTAGAATTAACAGTGGCCATGCTCAGGGCTCCGTTATATCGTTAGGTTCTTTCTGAATTCTGGCATGCGGGTAATGCGGGCAATCTCTGTGTCATTATTTATTTTAATACTTAGGAAGTATTAAAGTTTGCTTTTACATAATTATAGATACAAGAAATAATTACAAACAATTCATTATCATCATCATCAGGTCTGTTTTAGTCTCCGCTGCAGGAGCACGACCCTCTCTGTACTGCCAGAGCCATATATTAGCCAGAGCAGCCAGAAGATTTGGCCTACATTCTCCACGCTGGCCGGGATGGAGAGGTCTTATTGGTGTTTATAACCTTTGAGCTACAAACGATTACATTTCCTTATAAAAAGTTACATTAAATAGATATGTATCTAACTACAACTAAACTAAAATCGAAATTAAAAACTTAATTAAAATACCACATAAATTATTGTTTATGTGGCATGGTGCCAAGAACACTGGCTGCATTCCCATTATGAATGGCTAACACTTGCGCTTAGGAAGGTGTTAGCCTATGGTTATTTTTTTTGAAGTGAAAACTTCTGTAGCGGCGTTGTGCACTTTTTTTGTAATGGGTAAAAAATGTTAAACTCGCGTCAGGACACTTTTTAATGTAATTTAAATTGTCATGTTTGTGTAAAATAGTGCAATAAATAAATATTGTATTCTACCACATAAATGATAGTACTTTTATACTGATAATTAAAGCAATTCGTGCAAAATTATTCCCTAACCATTCCAAAATATCAAAAATGCACAACGTTAATATTCAAGTTTTCTCTTCTGCCGGCACTCCCGGAGTGCAACCCGTCGTTTTTTTTTGGTGTCATGTCATAGCTATTAATCTCGATGAGCGAGATTAATAAGATAAGATAAGACCATCTTCTTTTTATTTTAAGAGAAAGAGTGAGTGACTGACGTAGCCCAACTTCCCAATCTTGATGGAAACAATGTAAAAAGGAATTGTGTGATTACAACCGAGATTATTGGATGTGATGGTGACCTGCTCTGGGCCCGTTGCACTTGACACTACCGTGATTGTGAATATCATTTGTCCACCCTCACATGCATAAGAATAAAATAACTATGTTTAGTGACTTGTGTTAGTTAACAGTTCTAGCTTATTTAGTAATCGTAACTTCGTTTCAATAATTAAGTAAATAGATAAATTAAGGCGACCGATAACGGTATCCGATGTTCGAAAAAACCAAATCTGGTTTATGTACGGTTACCTAACATTGAATAGAGTAAAATATTGTAATTCTTATTGTACGAAATTGCTTGCTTTTTTGCAGTTGTTTGGAATGAAGTGGTTTAACACCGCTTGCGGTAGGATTTGACATGTGGAAATTGTAGCAGAACAAAAAAACCTGTTAGATTTTCAGCCGGTACATTCTAAGCTTCTTTCCTTCCATACCAGCAAGGGTTCTCTTGTCGGTGGAGTACTCGAAATTCCGTCTCTTTTTTGTCCAATAAGTTCTTTACCTCCTTATATGTTCTCACAAGATTTTCACAAGAAAGGATTATATTGAACAAATGTTGAAGCTCCGTAAGGGTGCTATATCGGTGGTATAACGACTGAAGCCGCATTAATAGTGCCACATGTGCGCGTCACAGGTGCGGCATATTTTAGCGTTTCCAATAAGGCTCTGTAATGCTGTCGTGAGACGACATTTATAACACACGTTGCTGAAATCGATTAGAAAAAACCTCCGTACAATGTTTTAAAACGCTGAAAAATACGTTTCTTGTATCTCCGACGACGACCCCCTTTAATTTTTAACTTTATCTTATTTTTAGTATTTTTTGTTTTTCACCGATTATACAGGCTGACTTTTTAACCACCAGCCGAAGTTTTGGAGCAAGTTCAGTCCATGATACTGAACTAAAACACAAATAACGAAAAACAATAAAAAAATTTCGCCTTCCCATACAGATTGGCGCTTAGGCCAACTGATTTTGTATAGGAGGAAGAAAAATGTTTATCTCTTTTCAACACATTTTTTTATAGAAAGTAGTTCAGTATCATGGCCTGAACTTGCTTCAAGAATTTGGCTGGTGGATAAAATGTCTGTGGCCGCTATAGCCAGTAATATATAAGTGTCTAGCTATTACGGTTCAAAAAATAAAGCCTGTGACAGACGGACAGACGAACAGACAGCGGAGTCTCAGTAATAGGGTCCCGTTGGTACCCTTTGGGTACGGAATCCCAAAAAAGAGTTCACGATTATTAAGTTTGTATTGGTTTTTTGGGTGAACTTGGTTTCGGCGTTTGTATGTAATATGTATGATCGGAACTTAATAAAATTTGGTACAAGTAGAGTACAATTTATTTTTGACCCAACAAAATACCCAATTCTTTATTGCATTTCACGAAAGAAGACCTTGTCCATTGCCAAGGTGTCATTAAAAAAAGCTAAAACTGAGGAGCTGTTACAGAATTGTTGAAAACACGTCCGATTCACATCTGTGTCAACACGGTACAGATGTGATCAAACGCATACACGAGTACATACTTGTTATTATAAAACATCGGATAGAAAGGTTCTCGAGTAGCGGCCACGTAGGACACCCACCTGCTAGGTAGTCGGACGACCTGAGCACGGTTGCAGGAAAACGCTGGGTGCGGCCGCTTCAGATTGGTCGTTTTGGAAATCCTTGGCGGAGGCCTATGTCCAGCAGTAGACTTCCTATGGCCGATAAGATGATGAGGATAGATAGCATCCAATTGTATAGTTTCCTGGGTCAAAAATAAATTATTTGGTCATGTTAAGAGAATAATACGTCACAAAATAATGTCACTTGTCATTGATCACGTCCACTTTGAGCGTGATTTTAGATTTATTAATGCAGAAAAACGAATATTAAGAGCTATATTTGATTCCAAGAAACTATGACGTCACAGTCCGATATTTCATACAAATCTCATAGAAAATGTTTGTTTTGACGTTTAGAAAAAAGTATCTGGTTTGACTTGTTGGGAACTAGTGGATTCTTAATTGGTTGCGCCTACTAGTGGAACTTTATCTTCAGCTGATCAGCTCCTCCGTGCTTTTAAAAGTGTAGCGGTAGCGAGGTGATATCCTCGACTATCACAAGATCTTCCCGCCACGCACGGCGTTGCGCGGGGAACGCCGGCTCCGACGGTGTATTGTTGGAGGTTGTATGAGATATGCCAAGTCGCAACCAGAACTCTGATATCGAGATGTAGGATACTGTCAGCGCCATCTCGTATGCTTCTTGTGAACTATGTTGTAGCTTCGCCGTTGTAGGTGTAGTTCCTTAAAGTGGCGAAGAGGTCGCCACAAAGTCATGTAAAGGCATTGGCAGCAGCTTGGCACACATCAAATTAAGTTTATATTGACAAAAATTTACTTGCTCCTACTCTATAATCCGCTAGTTGCCAACACGTCAAAACAGAAACTTTTTTTCTAAACGTCAAAACATTTTTTTTCTATGAAAACGGGCGTGACGTCATAGTTTCTTGGAGTCAAATATCAGTTTTCAGACCGCAAGAATAGACAGAATAATTTTGGCCCATCGGTTAGATTATTAAAAAATATTGTACACATATTTTTTATTTTCTTTAAGAAACGAAAATTGACGAAGATATTAACATATAATTAAATTTCGCATAACGGTACGGCTTGGCTAAGTACGATTTTTACATAGCCGTGACGTCACAAGCCCCCCCTCTAGAACTTAGATGCTCTGTATCTTTGTGAATTTTTAATTTTTTGATAAACTGAAAAATATGGGTCGATTATTTTTGGATAATCTACAAGACGGACTAACTAGAATAATACTTTTCTGACCCTGTCACTACCCCTATTGGCACCATCTAGTGTCTGATCGGAGGCCAAGATCCAGTTTGGGTCGCTGTGCTACCGTTGTAACTATTTAAAACAAACCATTACAACATAGTAACATCAGTACACACTTGTGTCAACACGCGGCGCGTGCGCAGGATATATACTTTTAAACGTCTGGTGGGCCGTGTCTAAACGCATAGACGTCATTTGTTATTCCAAGATGGCGAAAACGTGGTGTTTGATGGACAAATACAAGTGGTTTGGTTTCCAACATGTGTATCCATTATGCAAGCATACAGTGAAGAACGGTATACAACACCTCATGCTTCTTTTGACACTTAGCTTACAGGGTAGACCAAGCTTAGAGCCTTAAGACTCAAAGACCACTTTCAGCGTGATTGTGAGGGTGTAGAAATAAAGGATCAGATGTTCAGTAACTAGGCCTTTGCAGGCACTTTTACACGTCAATAATACATTACGTGTTTATAAATATTTAAATGATTAATTTATCGTTATTTTAAAGTAAAACTGCCGATACTAGCGCTTCGCAATAACCACTGTTGCTGAGAAGAAACTCATTTTTCATGTTTCCATTAATGTTCCTTCAGGAAAGTTGTTCAGTATCATGGACTGAAATCACCCTGAAAGTAGTTTCAGTATATTTTTTTGGACGTTATATATGTATCTACATCTACACTAATATTATAAAGAGGAAAGATTTGTACCTATTTTTGTATGTTTGTAATGAATAGGCTCAAAAAGTACTGGGCCGATTTAAAAAATTCTTTCACCGTTGGAAAGCTACACTATTCCCGAGTGACATAGGCTATGTGTGTACCACGGGCGAAGCCGGGGTGGACTGCTAGTTTATTATAAAAATATAGTATCGTTGAGTCAGTATCCCATATCACAAGTCTAAACTTTGGGGCTACGAGTAGCTTAATCAGTGTGATTAATCCTTAGGTATCTATTTATTTATTTTCTTTGAGAAACAAAGCTATCTGCGAAAAATAACTTTTTCGAATATCAGTTATCAGTGAATATATGTGTATGTCTGTGTGTCAAAACGCGGGTACAGTGATCGCCGCAAGCGATTCTCTCAAATACTGTCCCATTCAATGCGGGCGGACCGTCGGCAAAACAAATGCAAATAATATATTTATTTAACATCACTACTTAGCTTCTTACAATAATAGTAAAAAGGTCACGTTACTACTTCAATTTGTATGAGAACCTAATATTTTTGTCTCGCATTCGGATAAATATATTCGTATTTATTGGGAAAAGATGTTCAAAATGATAGACTGAATCACCCCTTAAAATATTGACTTACTTGACTTATTTATGGTACTATGTTCCCTATTATTTACGGTTTAAAGTAAGAACGTGAAGCTTTTCTTCGCACATTTGCGAAAAATGGTCACTTTTGGCATATGTGCGAAGAAAAGCTTTACGCTGAAAACAGTAATTCATAAAATAGTTTGGAGGGTTATCTAGGTCATACTGGAAACTTTTAAATGATATCTCCTTTACCTTCCAAATAATTTATTTCAAATGGGGGCAACACTGGTCTCTGAAAAATTCATGTATGTTAAGACTTAAGATAGGGGTTTCATTTTGTTATGAATTCATATCTTTAACACACATACAACAGGCATCTGCCGAAAGAAAGAGCCGAAAAAGTTTCCTCATACAGCCAAGTATCCCAGTCAATGAAGCCTCCAACACAAGGTTAGCATGGTGGAAAAATAAATAACCCTCCCTCACTATCCCATATTCCACCCGCTGATAAACATTCCACCAGGTGGTGACCTCCCCTGGGCAGTTTGGAAGTCCCTAAATAGGCTCAGGTCTGGTGTTGGGAGATGCCACGAGAACCGAGCAAAGTAGGGTTTCTTAAATAACAATCGATCTGGAGCTGTTCAAACCATGGCCCACCTACTATCGTGCCCCAGCTGCCCAACCCCTTGTACAATAGACGACCTAAATTCGGCTAATGATAGCAGTAAGTGTGGCCACACATTGGTCCACACTCATATAATAATTTCAGCCATTTCCGACTCGCTAAGAAGAAAACACAGATTCAAATTCTCGAAACATTAACAGCAGTGTAATCCCAAGGGACACTGCTGCCGGTTTTTTTGCTGCCGCTACAGCCCGCATCACCTCGCCGCGCCGCCAAGGGTGCACTTATCTCCGCACCACGGCATCACGCGGGTACCTTCGATATTTCAGGATTTATACCATAGACAATTACTTGTAAAAGACAGAACCCATAGACAAACTATAACGCGCCTGGAGCGAGGAAACGTTGCCAGTATTCTGGGCACGTTGCCTCAATGCGGTGCGTTGGATGTAGTAAATATTCTATTTGTATTTTTTTTTATTAAAAAATAGAAAATTACATGTAAAATGAGTAGTACGTAAGCATTGGCTGAGTGTCAAACCTAGGAGCTTTAGGTGATGAAAGAGCGTAGTAAGCCAAGGTCGTCAAACATACAGGGTTTAGCAGAATATACTAAAACTATTTTGAGGCTGAATTCAGTCCATGATACTGAACAACTTTCCCCAAGGAATATACATCGAAATGTGAAAAAAAAATTTGCTTCCTATAGAAACTGATCAGGTGATTGAAAGGGCTAAAATAATTTATCGTATTTAGATATAGATGTTCCTTGGGGAAAGTTGTTCAGTATCATGAACTGAATTCACCCTTTAATTGTTTTAGTATATTTTGTTAGTTATATAGATATAAGTTCAAAAAATTATTAAAATGTATAAAAAATACTTCTATTTTTATTTCAATATATAAACAAAAGGATAAAGAGTATGGAGTGTTTCAGCTCGTCACATAGTATCCAAGACATAATGTTTTGATGTAAATCACCGCCATTAGTGTACTGGGTGGGCGTGGGAACCGGCACCTGCCCACGCCCAACGCTGGCATGCATTAGACGAATACAAAATACAGAGACTGTAGAAGGGAAAAAATGGATTTACATTACTTTTAACCCCTAACGCAAAAAGTGGTGCGTTATTATAAGTTTTAAGTGTCTTTATCTGAGTGTAATGTCGTAACTCGGGAAAGATTACAAAATTGGCTGAGCGCTCATTTGTATAAGAAGGCGAATGTGGAAAGTAGTTCAGTACCATGGACTGAATTTGCTCAAATAATTGACTGATGGTTAAAAAGGCTGTATATTTAAATTTAATTTTTATATAAATACAAAATTAAATTTGTATATTACGTCTATCAAAATATACTGGATGAATTCAGTTCATGATACTGAACAACTTTCCTAAGGAACATACAACGTGGAAGGGACATACCCGCAATAAATCAAAGCACGGGCTATACTTGATCACTAAAGTATAATGAAATTAAAATAACAGCCAAGAAACAAAAAAAAAATTGGCATTTCCATACAAAAGTGTGCAGCCGCCTGGGCGATTTGTATGGGAATGTCGAACTTATTTTTGTTTCTTGGCTGTTATTTTAATTTCAATATATTATAATGATCTAATATAGACCGCGGTTCGATTCATTACGGGTATGTCCCTTCTACGTTGTATATTGAAATACGAAAAATAATTTTTTGCTTTCCATACAAACTTTGATCGGTCAACTTGTACGGGAGGCCAAAAATTATTTTTCAAATTTCGATATATGTTCCATGGGGAAAGTTGTTCAGTATCATGAACCAAATTACAGTATATTTTTTAGCATCTGTCGTTCGCTAATGTACGCCGGTATAATGGGGTGACACTAACAGTGATGAATTACATAGAATTATTGTCAATATTTGATGACGAGTACAGAATGCCTACTTTGTGACCATTGAAAGTTGCTTCGGAGACGCGTATTTAATTATAAACCACCGACGCTTTATGTCTGTCAATTTACAAATACTTAATATAATGTTAACACATTATTTGCGAGCTAGTGAACAAACCATACGTTGGTTTGTTCATCATCATCGTCATTTTTTTTAGTCTCCACTGCAGGAGCACGACCCTCTCTCCTACCAGAGCCATATATTCAGTAGCGGCGTCGCCCAGGGCGCCAGATACAAAGAGGCGACAGGGGGCATTTTTGGGCAAGGGGGGGGGGGGGGGGTCACAGGTAATAATAAATATATAAATAGCGGCTGGTTAATAGCGGCAACTCCTAGACTCTTATTTGTATGCAACTCATTCAAACGTCAGGAGTATGCCGTGCGTGCTTCAATGTCAATTAGGGTATGTTTGTGGATGTATTCTATCTAGACGATAAATCATCCTCGTTACTAATTGAACATAATATATCATTTCTCTGATTACGTACTAGTAGTTCGTCCCGTAGGAAACGGTGGTAGTCAAGCGGTTTAGTTACACTGTAAGGCACGAGTTCGATCCTCACTGGGCGCGACTTGTGTAAGCATTGCCACTAGGTTTTTGAGTCTAGCTCACGGTGCTAAGAGTCTTTTGAACTTGCCACACCACTTGCTTTTGCTTCCGGTGAAGGAGAACATCGTGAGGAAACCTGTTCACTCCAACTATTAAGTTCACTAGTGTGTGAAATGGAGAAGGCAAACAAAAACTACGAGTATTAATCTCAAAAAAACAACATTGAAAATTAAACTTAATGCTACGCACATAAAGCTCATATTTTCATAATGCTTATGTTTAAATACCTTACGTACCCAAAAAAAGTACCTAAAGTTATAGGCGTCCCTTTCCCGCAAACTGTCAGTGCAATAAAGTAAAAGGGGAGTCCGTTTTGGAAACGGCTTTGCCACTTCGTAAGCATTCTAGATTGTATACAATTTCTTTAAGAGAAGGCAATGGCAAACCACTCCATTATCTCTGCCAAAAATAGTCATTGTGGTCTTTCGAACTATTTGTATCCCATAATACAAGTTGAAACTTACTTTGAGGCTAACTCAATCAGTGTGATTTTGTCCTTATTTATTTATTTGTTTTTATAGCGGCTACAGTTATACATAATCGGTAAAATTTCAAGTGTCTAGCTATTACGGTTCAAGAGATAGAGCCCTGTGACAGACGGGCGGAGAGACGGACAGACAACGGAGTCTCAATATAATAAGGTCCCGTTGGCACCTTTTGGGTACGGAATCCTAAAAAGGTACGTTTCACGTTGATTCCCGTAAGCATTAATTTAGTAGGTAATTAATATTGCAACGTCGCCCGTAATTTATGTATAAATTGGTTTTATCATCATCCAGGTCGTTTTTAATCTCCACTGCAGGAGCACGACCCTCTTTGTACTACCAGAGTCATATATTAGCCAGAGCAGTCAGAGGATTTGGTCTACGCTCTCCACGCTGGCCAGACGGGTTGGAGAGGTCTCATTGATGTTTATAAGCTTTATTTAGCTTGTGTTTCCTAAATCGCCTTCTACGACATCCACGGGAAGACTCGGAGTGTTCCTATTCTACTCTGCCAGGAACCACACGACTTTATAATCTAAATATATAAAATACAAATTGGTTTGTATTGTAGCTATTTTAATCAATGCTCAAAGGGCTGCCCTCAGACTGTATCAACATGCGGGTGTTCAAATACCAGTTGCAAACGCAGATAATGCCCGCTCAAAGCCATTTTTGACAATGAATAGAATAAGTACAGAAAATACTATACGAGTATATATGTAGTTATTTTGAAGCATTCACCAACGTACGTATGCACTATAAGCTCTTTATCCCTAATGGTATAGAGTGTCTAACAAAATATACTGACACTATTATAAGGGTGAATTCAGTCCATGATCCTGAACAACTTTCCCCAAGGAACATATATCCGCAACCCTCCGCAACCTAAAGGGTAGCCCTGAACCAATCATAGGATAGGTTTAAACAAACGCTACATGGTGTTCGGGGCCCACATAGCTTTACGTGCCTTCCGAAGCACGGAATCATCTTTCTTTTCGGATAATCAGGTGATTCAAGCCTTTTTTTTTGACGCGGAAAAAATCCCTTCGGATACCTCACCGGTTACGGGACACCGGTAAGGTTGTTACCACTAAAAACTACGCGGTGTCACCTCTCAGCTGCTACCTCACGGCTACCGAGGCCCACCTAACCGGCCACAGGGGATAGGGAGAGCGGCAACGTAACACCGACACTCCTCTTCCCCTGCGGCCCCACCGATGCAGTGCCAAGCGCCACGGCCGCGCTTGGTCGCGGAAGATAGGGCGAGCGGCAACTCAACAACCGACACTCCCCTTTTCTCCTCGACCCCTACCACGGCTGTGATGGTAGGGAGATCGTCGTCACCCCATTCCCTCAGCCAGGCCATTCCCAACTGGAATGGCTTCCACCGAGCCCGGGGAGGCCTTAGCTTCAACCCGGACAATGGGTTCCTCTTAGCTTCCCCGCGGATGCTCATTCCGCAGGTACTGAGCCCCCCCATCGCGACAAGATGAGAACCCAGGCGGGGGGGAGATGATTCAAGCCTGCAATATCCTAACCAGACTGGAAACAACTTTTCACAAAGTATGCTTCCCAGTGGAATTTGAACCCACGACCTCCGGATCACAAGCCAAACGCCAAAAGTGCTAACTTTGTATGCTATTGACAGGAAAACAATGCGTTTTAAATCAGTAGCTATAGTACAACGCTACTGATTTAAAACGCATTGTTTTCCTTACAGTCTTTTTTTTTTATTAAATAATTTTACGGCTCTGGATACAAGTCCTTTAGAGCCTATCTTTAATTTTGTTCTTTATTCCTAATCCTTACCTAACCTAATCCTAACAAGTTACAATCAAAGGGTGGTGTAGGCCTTTGACTGCTTCAAGAGAGCTTCTGGCGACAGATCTGTACGAGTCTACTGGTTTTCATGGACGACTGAGTGGCGGACGACGCCCGAAGACGCCCACACAGTCCGCAAAACAAATATCACTACAGCCGTACTATGACTGTCCACTTCAACTATTTTACACATTGTTTTATTTATTTATTTATTTTTAAACTTTATTGTTCCACAATCAAATTGTCTTACAATTGGCAGACTTAACGCTGAAAACGTTCTCTCCCAGTCAACCATATGGATAAACAGATAATTCGTTGCGGCGCAAAATAATTAAATAAGTACACACTTATAACATACGAACCCCTTGACTTCCCGCCAAAAACCCATCACTGATTTAAGGAGTGTAATTTTTTTTATGAACACAAAAGTAATTTAACGAACTTTTTTAGGGTTCCGTACCCAAAGAGTGCAAACGGGATTACTGAGACTCCGCTGTCTGTCCGTCTCCCACAGGGTTCTATCTCTTGAATCGTAATAGCTAGACACTTGAATTTTTCACTGATTATGTATTAAGGCGAAGATATAGGCAAATGACCTTGAAGTGGCGCCCTCATTTGAAATAAATTGTTAACTCGTAAATATGGAGATAATTTCCATATTACTCTACGTCATGCACTAGATAGCCCTTTAAATTATTTTATAAACCACCGTTGAAAGTATTCACATTAGTCCGTCTAGCTTTAAAACTTGCCTCCGCCAAAAGTGGTCACGGCAAGTTTTAAAGCTAGACTGATCACCAATAATAGTTTTAACGGCAGTTCATAAAATAATTTAAAGGGCTATCTAGTGCATGACGTAGAGAAATATGGAAATTATCACCATATTTACGAGTTAACAATTTATTTCACACTTCAAGGCCAAGAAACGTGATTTTTTCAGCCTTTTTAACTCGATCATTATAATTGCATTAACAGATATTTGAAATTTTTACCGATGTAAGAGTATTACCAAAGCCGCTATAACATCAAATACTAAAAATAAGATAAAGATAAAAATTAGATAGGGTCGTAATAAAAGAAACGTCTTTTTTCAGCGTTTTAAAACATTGTATGGAGGTACAGAACCCTTCATGTACGAGTCTGACTCGCATTTGCCTGACTTATTTAATTTTCCAGGTGACAATCAATGTGGCGGCCCGCATGTTTCAGGATCAGGCCTGATAATTACCCAGGCTGTGCAGATACGGGCAGCCTTTGTACCTTTAAATGAATATTTTTACCATTTTATATCCAAACCAAAAATCACACACATGCGAAGCCTAGAAATAGAGCTACTATTTCTAGGCTTCGCATGTGTGTGATTTTTTCATATCTACACTAAAAATCTTAAAAGATACCTTTATATTCCAATCTCAAGAAAAAAAGGAAAGAGTTTTCGCCCATGCCGTTGATTAGTTTAAAAATACAAATTGACGGATTTTCATTATCTACAACAGATATACAGATCTGTAACTGTAAACTAGCTATACGCTGAATTAAATAAATAGATTATTCAATATTCAAAGTCCGCAATAAATTTTATCAATCCCGAACCAAAAACCCAAGGAATTAAGCATTTCTGACAGCTCATCCATACCAGATAACATTGACAGTAATTATTGACCACCGCTCCCCACTCCCTCCCCTTTGGGGGTGTTGAATTAATCGCAGGAATTCTATTAATCATTCCGAACACCTGGCGATAGCGAAACCTGCGAAAAATGTAACGCTGGGTACCTTGTTACAGTATCTGGGGATTAAATACAATCCAAATGTTTTTCCATACTAGCTTTTCCCCGGGACTTCAGTCTTATACATCCTTCAGGAACATTTATCTAGGATAAAATTCGTATAGTACTCTCCGGTGTTTTTTAATTTATCAAAGCATCATATAAAACGAAGTGAGATGGTAACTGCAACTTATCCATATCGGGTTCAGGTAGGTACTTTTTAGGGTTCCGTAGTAAATCTTGAATTTGCAGTTAAGAATTGTGGATTGAAATGCGAAATACGGCATGACCTAGGTCATGCCGTATTTCAAAGCGACTCAGGATACTAAGCATTTTAAAATGGATATTTTTAGGGTTCCGTAGTCCACAAGGAACCCTTATAGTTTCGTCATGTCCGTCCGTCCGTCCATCCGTCTGTATGTCCGTCCTGGCTCGTACTCCGCCGCTACTGCACCGATTGTCACGAAAATTGGTGGAGAGATAGATATAGAAGTTCCAAAAGTTGGTTTTTAAAATTATGAAAAAATGTTTTTTGTCAGCCGTCCCATACAACGAAAAGTGAATTTAAAAAAATAAATTGGATTAACCCCAACGTGTGGGGTATCGTTGAAAAGGTCTTTTAAAATGCAACAAAAACTGCTTTGAAACTGTGTAGATCAAAGCCCCCAGTCTTGAGATAATCTAATACAAAGTTAAAATTGGAGGTGTCACCCCATCGTAACTTTTGAAATATTACTAAAATAATTCTGAAAAAAATGTGGTATATACCTCAAAGTATGTACTTTTAATTAAAACTATAGCGGTCTCGGTATCATAGATAGTTATTTTTTAACACGTCATAAATCGTAAAATGTTACTTGCTGTTACGGAACCCTTCATGGGCGAGTCCGACTCGCACTTGGCCGCTTTTTTAACTTATCTTAAGTTATTATTTGGTTACCCACCAAATTGACTTGTGAAATGCATTGGAGTTGGTATTGTCTTTTATAGGTAGAATAATTTTGTATTAAATATAAACTTTCGAGTATGTGCATATGGATTTTGTGTGTAAATATTTTTTGTTTGCGAGTTGAATGGGCGTATGAATAAACCTTAACCGGTTTTTGTTTGCGAGTTGGATGGGCGTATGAATAAACCTTAACCGGTCTTTGTTTGCGAGTTGGATGGGCGTATGAATAAACCTTAACCGGTTTTTGTTTGCGAGTTGGATGGGCGTATAAATAAACCTTAACAGGTTTTTGCTCATCCCATTTCTATGTACTAATTATGTTTTTTTTATATATAAATAAATAAATAAGTCGATTCCCACCGTTTGTCCCTCGTCTGTATGTAATGTAAGTACGCTTGATTTTTTTATATTACAAAATTTAATGCTGTTTTCATCAATAGAGAGATTCAAGATGTAGGTTTACTTATATGTATAATACATACCAGTGCGAAGCCGGAGCGGGCCGCTAGTTATAATTTAAACAAGCATAGCACATTGTTTATTTCTAACTTTTGTTGCCATCAGAAGAACTCATACTTTTTCTACGTTATTTAGATAATAAAAAATTCCCATTACTACTCCAAAAACGTATTTGAGTTTGACAAGTACGCCTAGTATGCTCCTGACGTTTGAATGATAGCACCTGTACACTCCCACGATATTATCTGGTAAAATCCCACTTGATTGGTTCGGTTTTAATCAAACTTTTGCTTCCCGCGCGCCTGCGACTGACAACTCGATTATAACTCGATTGTGCTTATACTCGACTAAATGAAGTTAAACTCTATGGTAAACTGTGTCGCGGTTGTCACTGGCAGGTCGGAGTTCTTTTTTCAATTTACTTTGTGCCACAGATTATGTGGTGTGCTCGGGACAGGCCGGTTTCGGATGTTGAAACTCTTTTAACCTTTTTCGTGTATCCTTGTTTTTTTATGTCATTCTGGTACAAGAAAAATTGTGTATTTTTTAAGACGCCTTTTCTAGATGAATTATTGTAATCAAAACCAACTTATTTCAGGTTAATAACATTAAAGCTTTATAACATTCATGGAATTTTTGAAATCAGAAGTAACATGAAATACTCTGCTTTATTTGAACATAACAATAAATTACATAGAATGAAAAATCTAGCACTATGAATAAAATATTATTTATTTCGTTCAAACATAGCTACACACTTGAAGTACAAACAAGAAAAAGCTTAAAGTCGCAAGACCCAAATTGCTCTGTCTACCCTATTGGGATAAAGACGTATCGTTACAGTAGATATGAGAACCTCGCTTGTTTAATAAATTCCTCGGTTTGAAACAATAACAAGGTAGACGTCAGACCTCCCTTTTAATGGAAGTGTCGTCGACAGCGCGCCGCAACTTTCACGAGCTTTCAGGTTGCGCTGAAGCTCAGAGCTTAGAGAATATGCACACATTTAATTAGATTTTTGATTTAGTTTCTTTTGCAATAACATGCAGATGTGGTATATTTACCGCTATTGCCCGTGCGGTTCCGGGTTAGAATAGGACCACTCTGTCTCTTCCTGTGGATGTCGTAAGAGGCGACTAAAGGACTAAGCACAAACATCTCGTGCTACAATTGCATTCCCAAGGAGGGTTAATGTCGGGCGGCGGCCGATTGTAAAACTTTTCGCACAAATACATTCTCAAAGAGGGTTGACGTAAGGCAGGCGGCCGGTCGTAAATCTATAGCCAAATCATTTAACTGCTCCGGCTATTTCTTCTCTATTTTGCAAGGTCTTTGGCATCCTTGGGTGACCATTGACATGCATGTTATATTTGGAGGAGAAAAAGCGGGAAAGCGCACCCCGGGTTTCGAAGCAGTACAGCTGAGGATGCAACCGGGAACGCGCTTAGACGAAGAAGAGGAGTGGTATATTTACCGCTACGCCATAGAGGTTAATATAATATTAGGTCCTTACATATGAAATTGCCGTTCAGTATCAAAAAAGTGAAACAAGTTTTTTTTAATGAAATTATTATTTGATCAATCGAAGTATGCGCCGTTGTTATCGATACACTTCCGCCATTTTATAGGCAGATCATTGATACCTTTGGAAAAAAAATCCTGGGAGCGAGAGTCTATGAACTGTTTGAAGGCGGTTTTGACTGCCTCATCAGATTTGAAATTTTTTCCTTGTAAAAAGTTATCCAAATTTTGAAAAAAGTGGTAGTCGGTTGGGGCAAGATCTGGAGAGTATGGTGGGTGACGCAGAGGTTCCAGTCGCAGCTCCTCTAACTTGGCGATCGTTTGATGTGCAGTGTGTGGTCTAGCGTTATCCTGAAGGAGCAGTGGGCTAGAGCAATTCATCAGTCTCGGTTGTTTAATGGCGAGCTTTTCCATCATTGTTTGCAATTGTTGGCAATACAAGTCTGCAGTAATCGTCTGGCCTGATCTCAAGAAGCTGTAGTGGATAACACCAGCACTGGTCCACCAAACACTAACCAGAATCTTCTTTTTGGTCAGTTTTCGCTTAGGGCAAGGTTTTGCCGGTTCTCCAGGGTCAAGCCATTGTGATGATCGCTTCCGACTGTCGTACAGGATCCATTTCTCATCACAAGTCACGATATGGTTCAAAATCCCCTCATTATTGTGGCGATTAAGCAAAGAAACGCAGCAAGCAACGCGTGTTTGTTGGTTTGCTTCAGTCAATTCGTGCGGTACCCACTTTTCGAGTTTTTAAATTTTTCCGATTTGGCGCAAGTGGATAAGTATCGTTTTGTCACTTACGCCGAAGGCTGCTGCTAATTCAGAAGTGGTTTGAGATGGATCCGCTTCCACTATCGCCTTCAATTCTTCGTTATTCACTTGAGTATCAGGTCGTCCACGAGGCTCATTGTGTAAATCGAAATTTCCAGAACGGAAACGTTGAAACCAAAAACGCACCGTTCGTTCGTTAGCGGTGCCTGGTCCATACACGTCGTTAATTCTTCGAGTCGTTTCTGTAGCACTGGTGCCACGGTGGACCTCGTATTCGTAAATACCGCGAATTTTCAATTTGTCCATAGTTGTTGTTATAGCAATGTTGAAACTCAAACAAATGATGTTAAAACAAATGAAATACGAATTTTAAAACAATATTTTTCTGGCTTTATTTCGAAATAAATTTGAATTTGGAATTCCTAATGAAACGCAAGATATTTGATTTTAAAGTTGCCAGTATTGAAAATCGGCAATTTCATATGTAAGGACCTAATATTATACCACCGTCACGCAAAAAGTGTCCTTTGAGTCTTGCGGCAAAAACATACGGGTCGAATTGATACCCTCCTCCCTTTTTAGGGTTCCGTATCCAAATGGCAAATAACGGAACCCTTATGGATTCGTCATGTCTGTCTGTCTGTCTGTCCGTCCGTATGTCACAGCCACTTTATTCCGACACTATAAGAACTATTGAAACTTGGTAAGTAGATGTATTCTGTGAACCGCATTAAGATTTTCACACCAAAATAGGAAAAAAACAATAAATTTTGGGGGTTACTTAGAACTGAAACTCAAATTTTTTTTTCATCAATCCCATGTGTGTGGGGTATCTATGGATAGGTCTTCAAAAATGATATTGAGGTTCGTAATATCATTTTTTTCTAAACTGAATAGTTTGCGCGAGAGACACTTCCAAAGTGGTAAAATGTGTGTCCCCCCTGTAACTTCTAAAAAAAGAGAATGATAAAACTAAAAAAAAATATATGATGTACATTACCATGCAAACTTCCACCGAAAATTGGTTTAAATGAGCTCTAGTAAGTAGGTAGTCTTTTTAAATACGTCATAAATCGTAAACCGCAATTTACCTTTACAACTTTTATGTTATACTTGCTGCTACGTAACCCTTCATGGGCGAGTCCGACTCGCACTTGGCTGCTTTTTTTACAGTCGGTTAAAAAGAAGTTACTTTGTGTGTGTATAGCCCCCACATTTGACATAATTCGTAGTAGTCTTACAATGAAGGATGCTCAAGACCGTGCGAAGTGGAGAAGGAAAAGCCGGAAAGCGGACCCCGGGCTTCACAGCATTACAGCTGTGAATGCAACTGGGAACACGCTGAGATGAGAGAGAGAGGGAGAGCCCCCACATTTGACATCGCGAAATACCTACAAAGAGCAAGTAACATATGAAACGAATCAATTTGGTCTTCAAATAAACACCACTGCCTGCGGTGACAGAGCCTGGAAGGGATTGCCGGCACAGCTGTCGCCGCCCTACAGCCCCCTGCAACCCCCCTACAACCCCCTGCTATTACCAATTACAAAAAAGGCATAACTGCTTTGAACTTTTTCGCAGTTTACGTGTGCTCTCACTTTTTTAATGGTTGGATAACACAAATACTCAATATAATTAAAACTATATTAAACAGCAACAACTTGTAGGCCAGGTAGCGGACTTTCGACTCGAGATACCCGTATATCGCATATTAATAATGTATATGTCTCACTTTAGTTTTAACCAAAAAATAAATACCCAAGTTTATACGGGGTCTAACAAAATATACTGAAACTATTTTAAGGGTGGATTCAGTTCATGATACTGAACAACAACAACAACAACACACACACACATACACACCCATAGGCTATATTGTTTTTCATCAAGACAAACTGTCTTATAAATTGGTCAACTATGTTATAAAGTACTAGAGATAAGAAAGAGCGGAGTCTCCTGACACAAGCATACTTTTTGCTTAAAAGGAGACTCCAACCACTGGTATGACTCTCCATTGATTCAGAGTAACATATATACCTACTACTACTACAAACGAAACAATTTATCTGTACACATGTCGATGTGTGAGTTTTATACTTAGGGTAGCACTGTAGAATTATTTTAATACTTACCTACTAACGAGTTCGACATATTTACGATTATATTTTTCCATACCGGAAGATTTGCGAACACTATGACGTAAAAAATATTCTATTTTATATGTATTAAATGTTACAGAAAAGTCGGAAACAGCTACATAATATCACTTCACAAATATTTTTCATTATGTCCATTGTCCATTTCACCAATAGTTCACTTTACTGATTATTATTGAGTCATTTATAATGTAACGCAATAATTTCACTAATTCACTATTGTAATATAGTAATTTGCATATTCGGCGCAAAACTATACGGTAATTATATGAATAAATTCAATAAAAATAAACAAATGTTTATCACGCTTACACGCACAGCAAGTCAAGTTGTCATTGTCAACAATGGCATTTAGCACTATAACCTGCGGAAATCTAGTTGGCATCTGCGTGTATGTGATTACCTGCGAGCGAGGAGCCTATGTAACATTACCGGATTGCTTATTAGCAATCCGGTAATGTTACAATCTCGCTCTTGTGTATCTCCCGCCAATGCGAGAGAGCGAGAAGGGTATATATATCAAGATGGTTGCTGGGTAATAACGTGAAATTACATTGTTGCTTTGCTTACCTGTTTTCATCATTTGGAAATGTATGAAATATACGTTCTTTAGATAGTATTGGGTGATAAACAATTATTATACGCGCACCTTCTCACCATGATGGTTACTATTGGTTGACAGTTCTCAAGACAACACACGTCGCGTATTGCGTGCGGCTAGTAATTAAACCCTGGTTTGGAGCTGTCAAAGCTCACAAAGTGCGGGGGAGAGGTGCGGGGACGCCAATTTGCGGGAGACGCTGTGAGATACCATTCTGTTTGACTCTTATGTATTCTGTGCTCCAGCAACAAAAGCTTGTAATTTAAATAGTTACCTAATAAACAAATTTTATTTATTTATTTAACTTTCCCCAAGGTACATATATCGAAACATGAAAAAAAAAATTTGGCCTACCATACAAGTTGACCCATACAACTGATCCGAGTTTGAATGGAAAGCAAAAAAATATTTTTCATATTTCGATATATCTTCCTTGTTCAGTCTCATGGACTGAATTTACCCTTAAAATAGTTTCAGTATATTTTGTTAAACGTTATATTATACAGGGTGACTTTTTAAACACCAGCCAAATATTTAGAGCAAGTTCAGTCCATGATACTGAACTACTTTCAGTTCGCCGTGACACTCGAGTCATGCGGTTGCATCGCAAGAAGTTTCCTTTGAGAATATTGCTGTGTTTTTGCGATAATCGATTCATTTAAATGCCGTCATGTGCCGTGAAGTGGTGTAAAAGCCATACAGACATAAAAAAAACACAGGACCCACCTTTCATATGTTAGTAAATAAACATTTTAATATTGTACCTCACCGCTCGTGGCGTTGACCGCGGCCGTGTCGGTCGAGCAGCCGGCTTCGGGGAGCTGACTGCTCTACCGACATGACGCGTAAGTGACCTTGTCGCGACCAATCGCATGCATGTGTGTGTTTGAGTGTTTCGTTGTAATTACTGTTAGTTTGTTTGCGTAAATGGTATCAGAATCGAAGCGGTAAATGTAGGAGCGTTAGATTTCTAGAGATTATATTTCGATGGCTGGTGGTTAAAAAGTCAGCCTGTATAATATGAACTCAGTAGTGTTTAGATCTTATTATGTCCTAAGCACATTGATTCACAGTTTTGTCAATTTCTTAGGATCACTCATGCCCTAGACTTTGACAATTACGGCTAGCAATCCGTCACTTTTTTAAGCTTTTTAAGGCTTTGTCTACGCAAAGATGTGACTAAGTATATGTGGTATGTATGCAGGTATTATTTCCACGATTCATCAGTGAAAACTTACAAAGCTAGGAACATATGAAACGAATCAATTTGGTCTTCAAATAAATACCACCGCGTGCGTCTGACAGCGCCTGGAAGGGATTGCCGGCGCAGCTGTTGCCACCCCCGCAACCCCTTCTCAACCCCCTACTATTACCAATACCCAAAAAGGTGCGATGGATACTTAGTGCTACAGTTCCAGTGCCACATTTAATGTGTCATTCTCATTTATGACCACGGTCAACATTGTACAACCTGTGTCTTATTTTTATATATATATAAGCTTTTATACAACTTGTACATGTTTTTATACACTCTGAAATCGCGAAAAAAAAATCCGCAGCTCCATACAAAATTAAATACCTATCGTGCCAAAGTGTATGGAGCTGCAGATTTTTTTTTGCGATTTCATGGATGGTCCCATAGTAAAAGTTGTTCACATTGGTTAGTACGTTAACTCCCTTTCGGGTTGATACCCCCTTTTTGTTACACGTTGTATTTGTCTTACGAAGTTGTACGAAAAATTTTTTTTTAACAAAAACTTATTAATTATGTAAAAAAAAACATACCAAGTGCGAGTCGGACTTGCGCACCGAGGGTTCCGTACAAACCTGTACGTATTCTAAGTAAGTTTAAAGTTATTAAAAATATTTTTATTATATGATGTAACTAAAAAAATTATGCTTTTCGCAGTTTTTCCTTTATCTGTGCTATAAGACGTTGCTTCGTAACAAATTTCAGGATTCTGAGTCCACGGGAAGTACCCTGTAGGTTTTGATTCCCTTGCGAGTGTCGTAAATTTGTGGCATAAACGGCTGTAAGTATCTTTTGACTGCGTTGGCTTAGAAGTTTGATTTTTTCACAGCTCTTGACAGATTTGAGTATTTGATATGAATTTCAGCTTGATAACTCCACGCGTTCCTGAGAAAAAGTGTCTTGACAGACAGACAGACGGACAAGAAAGTGATCCTATAAAGCTTCTTTTTTTTTTCTTTTGAGTTATAGAACCCTAAAAAGTATAGTTTCTCAATAAACGTTTGAGTCTTTGATTCAAAATCAATTTGTAAGTAATTCCTTAAACACACATTTACTTGAATACTTGTAAAACATTATCCACCTAATTCAGCAGTCGGATAATCCGCTCGACATTCCAATATACTTACCAAACTAAAAATTCAGTTTGTAAGAATTACAAAAATCAATATGGGGAATTGTTCGCAATATTTTGGCGCCATCTGCGAGGCGTCGGGCACACCCGGTGTTATAAACTTAATACCAGCATAACACGCTGGTTTGTTTGCCTGAAATTTGATTTATTTGATTGTTCATAAAGCATCTACCCCGCTGACTGCCTCCGTGGTCCAGCGGTTAAGGCGTAATTATTACAAGTTAAAATGTAATATAAAATATACAAATAGATAAAAGGAGTATACAATGTAAATAACAATTAATACAATCATAAATAAACTATAAAATGTCGGTACGAACGTACACAAAAGTAAATAAAAAATTGATAGTATAAAAATAGTCAGAGAACAAAAGAGGGAAGAGAAAATATCAGCTAGTGCTAAAAAAAAGGTAATGACACTAAATCTTATTTTTTTTACTGAGTATACTTTACGAATTATGAAGTAGCAAATCATTCCAAAGCTTCATTGCCTAAACTGAGAAAAAGTTTGAATTTACCTACATTTATGCAAACAAATAATTTGATTCTAGGATTTTCAATTCGATTATCAATTTACGCGCCATTTTTCCACAGATCACCTACTAAGATCCTTGCAGAATTAGTTTTTCTTTAAGAATAAAGAAAACTAACCAGTATGTTAAGTAGTACTAAAATGAAGTCGCTTAATAATCACAAGTTGTTACTATGTAACTTCTTTCGTTGTACATATTGGCGGCCATCTTGGAAATTTAAGCATAAAAATGGGCATTAGTGTCGCTGCCGATGTAATATTATACGATTTCCTAAATGAAAACCATATAACACGCCAGTCCGTGGCACATGGTGGCTGGCAACGCTGTAGGGCTAATGGAAGTGACTTCGTTTTGGATAGAAGAAAAGCACAGAAAAACACAAATAGTGGTGATGACGAAGGAATTAAAGTAATACTTACGTTAGTAATTATATTATCTTTGGTAATACTATTGTTGGTGGTTGAGCGACCTTTTTCAGGTCGTCTAACTACCTAATTGGTAAGTAAAAGCCAACAACTAGGTTAGTAGAACTGAAATAATTTGTGTTATGGGCGGTGCCATGTTTAATTTAGATGGTTTCCACAATATGGCGGGGTCCACTAAATAACGAAAAATATAAAGGACTAACAACCTTCATAATTTGAAGCGTGATTCGATTTTTAGTTTAAATGTTGTAGCTAGGTGGAGTTATAGTTCGAAAGAAGGTAGTTTCGTAGTAGTGCCGCTTAATTTCGGAAAGATGGCGGTCTAAGCGGTTTTATACGTAGGAATAAGCAAGGGCCATCTCAGATTTTTCTTAAATTCCGACAGCCTAATTACCCAGCATCCATCGTACGACTAGCGGGCGAGATAGTAGTGACATCTAGAAATAATTTAGGATATTGGCTTTATAGCTGAGAACGTGTTTTTGTATTTCAGTCTGTAGTAGGCCTGCCTTCACCTAAACTACGGACTCCGGACAAAAAATTCAAAAACCCTGGACATTTCAGGGAAATAAAAAAAATAACCCAGTCGGGCTTGGCGCCGGGGCCGCGCCGGGGAGACGGAGGGATGCGGGGGTCAAATCCGGTAAAACTCTAATGGATGGCAGGCTTGCATGGATTAAATACAAGCCACATTCAGTAAAATCTACGTCTCCGCACAACATTCATTAAAATTTGCCGATCCGCGCCGTCCGCCGCACCTGTCGCTGGCTAGCAACCAAACGCGACAGTTTTCTCACGCCGCCTGTACATTACGCGTTTTCTACAAGATTACAATTCGACCAAGCTTAGAACACACGCAATGTAATGCTGATATAAAAGTAATTTAGTTAAATGCTGCTTACATTTTCAATTTGTTAAATTGTGGTAAATTTCTTGGAGATTTTAAACGTAATTAATTTAATGTGAAAAATCTTTAGGAAAAACCTTTCGTTACCGTCAAATTAAAAATGCAATATTTTTACTTATTTTTCGTGTGTGTAAGTGGCCAACACTTGCGTCAGATTATTCAAGCCACCTAAAGCATACATATATAGCTTGACATATTTTGGTAACACTTAAAGAATACAAAAAAGTTTAACGAAATATTCTGAAACTTTTTTAAGGGTAGATTTAATCTAAGTACAATAATTAAAAATCAAACGAACTTATCAAGTGAAGTTGATAATAACTTTTTTTTTCTTAGTCACAAATGTTTATTAAGAAAAAAAGATAATTGTATGAACAGATTCAATCGAAGCGATTTATTAGTATTGTCTAATTACAAAGAAATAATTCAAACGAACCTTCTTTTTACCCAACTGCCAAGGAAGGGTTATGCTTTTCGCGCGTATTTTGTATGTTTGTAAATGTCTTTATTACCTCGTATCTTCCAAACGGTTTCGTGGATTTAGACAGTAAGATATCGCTAGATTCGTCTCAAAAACACATGTCTTTAGATACGTGTTTAAAAAAAACACAAAATGGTGGATGCTTGGCGCTAAAGTTTAAATCGTTAATTTTTTTTAACTAAACCGATTGTGTAGGGTATCAAAATGAAGGAAATTAAAATGAGATTACAAATATATATATAAGTTATATGTTTAATAAAAGATCAATTCATTTAGTTAGAAAATTTTGCACACAGTCAAACTTTTTAATAATAACTTGTCAAAAAATTAAATTTTAAACTAAACTAAAACTTCGCAAGTTTTAGTTTCGTTTAAAATTTATTTTTTTCGTACAAGCTTTTATTGTGAGGCTATGAGTAAACTTATCTCTATCAAACATCTATTCTAGTGATATACAATCGGGAACGCCAGCTGGTCTCTCCCACAGGATTCACACGAGTTGATGCAAGTTATGTAACAAAAGGAATAACATAATAGTATCATTTCTATTTTTGAAGTGAAAACTTCTTTAGCGGCGTTGTGCACTTTTTTGTAATGGGTAAAAAATGTTAAACTCGCATCAGGACACGTGTCCTGATCGAAAATTCGTAAGACGGATGGAGAGTAGACAGCCGGCGCGGCGTAGGAGAGGAAGTATCCCCCTCTCTTTCTACGGCGCGGCGAAAATGTATGCCTGCGCCTGCTGTTTCGTTTAGCTGAGAGATAAATTTTTAATGTAATATAAATTGTCATGTTTGTGTACGATAGCACAATAAATAAATATTGTATTTTACCTCATAAATGATAGTACTTTTATACTGATAATTAAAGCAATTCGTGCAAAATTATTCCCTAACCATTCCAAAATATCAAAAATGCACAACGTTAATATTCAAGTTTTCACTTCTGCCGGCACTCCCGGAGTGCAACCCGTCGTTTTTTATTTAGCTTGCTCTGTTTGTTTGTTTGTTTGGGTCAAATATTGCAAATATTAATTTGATCCACTTCCCGGTTTCCGCTTGAGATTAAATTTTGTATGCTAATGTAAATCAGATGACAATGCCATATTATCTTGACAAGAAGCTGATCTGATGATGGAGACGGAAGGTGGCTATAGGAATCCTGTAATAAAACGACGCGGCGACGCAACCCCATTGAGTTTGGGCTTATTCTTGATAAGTACTTGACATTACAATAAAAACTTGCACAAAAAAAATATTTGAAACTTCTTTCATTTTAATTTGCTTTTTATCAAGTTATATTAGTATTGTTGCACAAATGTTTGTTATCCATAATAACGTAGGTACTAATTTGGGTTCAGTAGTCATAGTCTCCAAAAAGACTCCCTAATGACGCAATTTAAGTTGGTTGATGTACGTAAGTACACAAATCAATATGTTTGTGTAAGATAGGCGTGCGGAACGCAGCTGTGGCAAGAACATTTTTCATCATCCGCCCAACAGCTGCCTCCACCCTGACAAGCTTAGCCGATTGCGGCAGGGAACGGGTTATGTTATTAGTTTTTTTAAAACTAATTTTAAAAAAATATGGTGCATACGTACCTGCCAGTTTGTTGCCGCTTCTTCTGCACTTGCGCCTAGGAAGCAGCATAAACTTAGCTGTAAGTAACGATTTGACGTCAACATTTGTGCAAAACTAAACTAAACTTACAAGATATTATATATATCCTATGATAATAAAGATATTTTGAATTTTGAGCTATATCAACGTTTGGTGCATACGTACTCGTATATCAACGTTTATCTCATGATGTCTTATTGACTAAGTCGCTACTTAAAATAAGAAAAAGTGAAAAAGCGCCAACGTTACATTTTTCATTTTTCACCTTGATTTCAAAATGGTGTATACGTATATCAACGTTCACCTTGTGATGTCTTTTAGTTGAAATTTCTTTGATTTCAACGGGTAAAGCATTCCAAAGCCTTTAAGCTTATAGGGTTAAAAAGTTAGCCATAAAATTTGTGCGATGTAAAGAAATAGAAAGGAGGAAAATATAGGAGAATAATTTTAAAAAAAATTGTTAATCCCTATTTGGTCTACTGTTTAGGCAAAAAATCCATACAAACTCGCATTTATATTTGAATTATATAATACGCATTAATAACGCTTTCCATCCGCACTTGAATGGGAGACCACAAGTGGCATAAAAAAACCTCGACCTCCTCCGTGCTTCAGAGGGCACTTTAAGCTGTAAGTCCAGCTATTATCATTGCATGGCAGTTGTCAAGCTATGTCAGAGCCCTTTAAGCAGCTAGATTTTGGTTATAATTATTTACAAAAAAGAAAATAATATATACATCGTGTTAATGAAAGAACGCAAAACCTTTTAGATGGTACCTCAGCCCATGTAACTGAACAACTTTTGTTCAACAACTTTCACGAAACTAAAAAAAGATAATTGAATTGATCAGCTGATAGAGTCAATTTGTATGACAATCCGAATTATTTTTTTGGATTTCGTGTAAGTTGTTGAACAAAAGTTGTTCAGTTTCATGGGCTGAGGTCTGAGAGGCTTTGCGTTCTTCCATTAACACGATGTATACCTATTTACATATCTATTAAAGAAAATAATAATAAGTAGCTTGACAAATCTGACACCAGTATTGTCCAATATACGCGAAAAAAAAAAAAACAGTGGCACTACGGGAGTGCCGACAGAAATGATATTTTTTTTCTTTTTTTATAATGTTATATATTTTGTATAAGTATTTTAATATCTATTGGTTATTTATAATTTATATTTTAATTTTAACTGCGCCACCTGTTACCTTACTCATATACTTCGCACTCCTTCTCTTTATGGTTGCCTGTAAGAGATTGCTTCGGCGATAAGGCCGCCTCTTGTACCTCATTTATTTATAAGTTCCGTAAACTTTGTAATTTTTTATTTGGTGCAATAAAGATTTTTGTATTGTATTGTATTGTAAAAGAAAACTTGAAGAAGGTGGTGTCG
This sequence comes from Acrobasis repandana, assembly GCA_963576875.1. Taxonomy (NCBI): domain Eukaryota; kingdom Metazoa; phylum Arthropoda; class Insecta; order Lepidoptera; family Pyralidae; genus Acrobasis; species Acrobasis repandana. Next base: position 13,186,564 of record OY756238.1, read on the forward strand.
GTTACGGTAACAGTGTCGCAAGTCCAATGGGTTTTTCCATCTCAAAAAATACCCAACGCGTCTAAAGAAGTATGTAATTCCACAAAACAAGGTATATTTCTAAAATAACAATTGGTAGCTTCTAGAACGTTGGGTCAAAGATAACTGAAATAGCATCTCCTAAGTAAATAAAACAACTGTGGGAATTGACACTTGTACATTAGCATACCCTGTGTCCGGGGTACAATGGGGGTACTCGGCGTTGTGTTGGAATTCATCTAAGCGGGATCTTTAGACCTGCTTCAACAAAAGGAGGGTTCACAAATCGAGTGTTATTGATGTGTCTTTTCCTGCAATCTGTGGGAGTGATTAAGAGAAATGCAACGGAAGTGAGTAATAGGAACCCGTATTACAGGCTGAAATACTTAATCGTTGAAAATTTCAAGTGTTTCGCTATTACGGTTCAATAGATAGAGCCTTAGGACTCTAGATATCGTATCTAAATACGAACGGACAGACAGACAAACAGCGACGTCTCAGTATAGGGTCCTGTTGGTACCCTTTGCGTACGGAATCCTAAAAAATGTAAGTCCAGTTACACACAATAAATTATTTCCGAAATGGCCGAACGGACACAGCTGCCGTCGCTTCGCAAACACGGACCGACAAACAGACATATATTTCAGGATAATTTCGGATTTCGCTGTTTGGTTTCCGCTAAGTCCGATGTGTAGCGACGCCATTTTGATTCCATTTAAGAACAAAATAGCTTTTGTTTTGTTTTTGCTAAATTTATTTGAAATATTTGGTTCTATGCTAGTCTGGAAGAAAAGAAAAAATTAGAATATAATCGTACCAGTTGGTTTTCTTTCCGCGTAGATTGCAAAAGCCGATTGATGAAATGGGCGAAAATGCAGTTAGGGATAAAGCATGGTAATGTATTATTAAGATAATTAACCGAATGCGGTGAAAGAAATATATTCTTCACAGGAATAACAACCCGAAGAGAAGGTAAGGGTGCTAAATTTTCTATCTAATAAAAATTATTTTTCCCTTAGGCAGGAAGTGGCTTTTTTGCCCTAAGCTCTATCCGCCCCGTAAGAGATAAAGAAGTAATTAGTATGACTGAAAGAATAGCATAATTGGATGTCTTGTATCTAGTATAGAGAATCATATTGAAACGTAGAGCCTCTACGGCGCCCGGACGCGTAGCAAGTCAGTTCGTAGACCGTCTACACAACCGCTACGCCATAGTACTACACCATGCTACGCCGACTGCAAGTCAAAGAATCGATATTATTATTGATTAAGAAACTAGCCGCCATATTTATAAATAAAAACCGGCCAAGTGCGAGTCGGACTCGCGCACGAAGGGTTCCGTAGTATCTATATAACATTTGACACCAAAAAATCACGTTTGTTGTATGGGATTGGGAGCCCCCTTTACATATTTATTTTATTTTAATTTAATTATTTATTTTTAAAGTAAATATACAACTAAATATTCTGTGAATATTTCAAGCGTCTACCTGTTGCCGTTATTACCATCGACAAAAAATGGCAAAGAAGTCACGTTTGTTATACAGGCTGACTTTTTATCCACCTGCAAAATTTTTGGAGCACGTTCAGTCCATGATACTGAACTACTTTCTATAAAAAAAGTGATTAAAAATCGATAAAAATTTTTCGTCCTTCCATACGAAATCCGTTTGGCTGAGCGCTGATTTGTATGGGAGGACGAAAAATTTTTATAAATTTTTAATAACTTTTTGAAGTGAAAACTTCTTTAGCGGCGTTGTGCACTTTTTTTGTAATGGGTAAAAAAAAAATGTTAAACTCGCGTCAGGACACGTGACCTGATCGAAAATTCGTAAGACGGATGGAGAGTAGACAGCCGGCGCGGCGTAGGAGAGGAAAAATCCCCCTCTCTTTCTACGGCGCGGCGAAAATGTATGCCTGCGCCTGCTGTTTCGTTTAGCTGAGAGATAAACTTTTTAATGTAATATAAATTGTCATGTTTGTGTACGATAGCGCAATAAATAAATATTGTATTCTACCACATAAATGATAGTACTTTTATACTGATAATTAAAGCAATTCGTGCAAAAATATTCCCTAATCATTCCAAAATATCAAAAATGCACAACGTTAATATTCAAGTTTTCACTTCTGCCGGCACTCCCGGAGTGCATTACCCGTCGTTTTTTTTTTAGAAAGTTGTTCAGTATCGTGGACTGAACTTGCTCCAAAAAAATATTTATTTATTTATTTATTAAAATCTTTATTGACCAAAATGGTACAAAAGGTGAACTTAACGCTAATGCATTCTCTACCAGTCAACCTTTAGGAAAAACAGAAATTATTTAATTGCGATAGGCGCTTTAAAGATGTACTTAATAATTTACTATTTACAAGTATACTTAAATACATTAATATAATACACTTAATACATATAAATACTTATATAAATATACATACACATATATATACTACAAATGTTTAAGATAATGACTAATTCTGCTGCGAAAATTTTAAAGAAAGGTGCGTGTGAAGTTTCTTCTTAAATAAGTATCTGTTTGAGATACTTTTGATGTCTTCAGGTAAGGCATTCCAGAGTCGCGTAACTTAGCAGGTGGATAAAAAGTCAGCCTGTATAGGAGCCCCAAAATATTTATTTTATTCTGTTTTTAGTACTTGTTGTTATAGCGGCAACAGAAATACATCATGTGTGTAAATTTCAACTGCCTTGCCTATCACAGTTTACCATTTGGGTACGGAACCCTAAAAACCGGCTAAGTGCATATTAGGCCACGCGTATGTAGGGTTCCGTAGTTGCGAATGCCGACTAACAACGACTAACAACGTCTAATAAACGGACAAGTACGAGTCATGGGCATGAAGAGTTCCGTACCTCGAAAAAACACGTTTCTTGTATGACGACCCCCCTTTAATTTTTAACTTTATCTTATTTTTAGTATTTGTTGTTATTGTGGCCACACCAGAGTAATATATAATTGGTGAAAATTTCAAGTCTTTATAATGCCATTAACTAGATAGTTAATGGCATTATAAAGATCGAGTTAAAAACGCTGAAAAAAACAAGTTTCTTGTGTAAAGTTAAAAATTAAAGGGGTCCTTTAATTTTTTACTTTATCGTATTTTTAAAATATTTCTAAAAAATAGAATGTATCGCTGCTTCTCTTCCCACGCAGATCGTAAAAGCCGATCCAGGGAATGGGCAAAAATCTGAGTCATATTAATAGGCGATGCGACTAGCAACCCATTACCATTTTGATTCCGTTTTTTCCATGTTAACTCCCACCATCTCGCTAAAAGTGACCTTATGGACCTTTATGGGCTCTGTCTACCCCGTTAGGGATAAAGACGTGATAATGTATCTATACGTACCGTAAAACGAATAGGTTTATCGAATCACTAGGAGATAAATTCAATAAGCTTTCTGCATGAAACCTTTTCAATTTAATTTACAAAAGGATTTTGGACTATGAACTATTTAGCCTTATAAATGAACAACTGCTTTACGAGTGATACCTATTCATTCATTTGTTTTTAAGATAAATAACAAATAAATAGTAAGGGCAAATCACACTGATTGAGCTAGCCCCAAAGTAAGTTTAAATTTGTGTTATGGGATACTAACTCAACCATACCCATTTTTATAGTATAGCAAAGTTGCCTTGTGGACGCTGGCGCTTCAGACGTTTAGAAAATCGATTCGTACAATTAAATTCGCCTAATTAAACACAATCTCGTAAGTGCCACCGTCCATAAGATACCTTTACCCGTGGAACGTCACAAATATACATGTGGATAAACGCCCTAGTCCCAGGACAATTTGAAAAAGGACATTTTCCAACTTGCCCTGCCTGCGGATCGAACCCAGAACCTCCGGAATGGCGGACTAGCGTGTGTTGCGTGTGTGCATTACACCATGGAGGTGGTCGTAAGAAGTTATTTACTTTTAGTTTACATGTAAACATGATTACTCCACACATACACCAGAATTACAGTCTAAGACTCTATTAGTGTGTGTCTGTGTGTGTCGAGTAAAGGTTGCTACACACTTATACGGGCCGGCATTAATTTTCACAGCCGGGCGGTAAATTCGAATATATGTCGATGAATATTCGGGCATATAAGCCGGTATAATTGTTTCGGGTCGGCTTTGTTGATCAAAAATACTGCCAAAGCCGAACCAACAATGCCGAGCTCGAATAAGTGTGTAGCAACCCTAATCTTTATGAATTTCAGATAGAAATTATTAACCTCTTTTCTATGAACGTTATATAATAACAATAAATGGCGTAACAAGGCAATATTGTGGCAAGGGTGTCCCTCTGTCACAGCTCGTATTAATACAGAAGGCTTCGACGGCCATATGGCGCCGGAACCAAGGCTTATTTGCGTAAAAATCTTCATTTTCATGTGATAAAACAATATTTAATTAAATTTGATCCTTGCCAAATAACAAAAAGTTAACTTGACTGACGATGACGTTGATAATACGCCTTTTTAATAATTGATTTTTAACTGAAGTTATAAATATTGACAATGGCACCGCTACTATAGTGTCTGGAATTATATACCTAATAGAAGCACAATCCGAGAACCACAAAAGATTTATTTAAATTACCTTTTTATTTATTATGTGTAATTATCGCTGATGTACAATAAAGTTTTTTAAATAAATAAATAAGATTTAATGTTTTCTCTAACCGAAAAGCTGAGGTTGGAGAAAACATTAAATCTTTTGTGATTCTCGGATTGTGCTTCTATAATAAAATTCTTTTTATTTTTAGTACTAGAATAGATAGCTAATTATAAATATCACCATTTTTCTTATGTAAACGTAGATGATATTCGCATAGATGAATAATTGCGAAGGGAGAGACTGGAATGACTGGTGTCGGAACCACACAATTTAATGTAGATCAAATAGCATATGTCAAAGTGCCACGATGCTCTGTCTACCTTAATAAACCGGGCAAGTGCGTGTCGGACTCGTACTTAAATTTTATTTTTATTTTATTTATTTATATTTTATTTATTTTATATATATTATCATGGCAACAAACAGTCATGTACAGATATATAACATTATGTATAAGAAAAGTTTATATTATAGACCTAAACAGTGCCAGTAAAGTAAATATTTTAACAATAACATACTTTAAAAAGAATCTACTGTAACAGACGCAAATGAACAGATGCGATTTACTCACAAAATAGAAAACATAACAAAAAAACAATTATTGAGCTAATAATTGTTTGGATAAGTACAGTTTGTAACAATAATAAACTCTGGTACAATTTGTAGGTAAGTTACTCAGGAGAGAGGAAAAAAAAAATATGTTCAAATATTTTCTCTTCCATAAAAGAAAGGAAAAAAGAAGAAAGCAAGTGAATTAGTAAATATACAAATAAAACTTATTGAATTATTTCTACAAAGACTATAAGTACTTACAATACAGGGATTAAAGGGATTTAGTACCTCCGTGCAATGTTTTAAAACGACAAAACAAGATTCTTTTATGACGACCCCCTTTAATTTTTTACTTTATCTTATTTTTAGTATTTGTTGTTATAGCATTCACAGATATACATAATCGGTGAAAATATCAAGTGTCTAGCTATTACGGTTCAAGAGATAGAGCCCTGTGACAGACGGACAGCCAGCGGAGTCTCAGCTCAGTAATATTGTCCCGTTGGCACCCTTTGGGTACGGAACCCTAAAAACGTGATTTAGTATTAAAATTGAAAATTGAGAGCCATGCGGCGCCAGTCCGGACGGAGGCTCATTTGCGTAAAAATCTTGAATTTGCAGTTAAGAATTGTGGATTGAAATGCGAAATACGGCATGACCTAGATTTCACAGCGACTCAAGATACTAAGCATTTTAAAATAGATATTTTTTGATAGATTGTGTTGATGAATACTTAACTGTGTTTGTTTGTTTTTCGTGTATGTAAGTGGCCAACACTGGAGTCAGATTTTTCAAGCTGCCTAAAGGCATCTGACATAGCTTGACGACTGCCATACAATGACAGCCGGGACCAACGGCTTTTACGTGCCTTCCGAAGCACGGAGGAGCTCGAGAAATTTTTGTACCACTTGTGGTCACCCATCCAAGTACGGACCACGCCTGGGGTTGCTTAACTTGTGAAAACGCTAGCAATGCGTACTCCCACCGGGCCATCGAGCTCCTGTGTGTAAATATTTATTTTTGGTAGGCGGGTCCGTTTGTAATATTTAGCAATTCATTCATTTTTATCTGGTTGCGCTCGAAGTAGGGTTATGTATGGATGTATATTTTTCGTTCATTAATTAAGTCAGAAAAATTATCTTGCAGTCGGGTTGTTTTAGAATAATTAGTTATTATATGATTATTTAATCTTTAAATATATTTATAAAAAAATAAAATTTTATTTTTTACAATGAAAATGTAATGTTTTATATAAACTTAATGTTATATCGACTCAATAGCTTTACTGAGACCATAGGAAAATGTGTAATAATAATTTAGCTAAAATACTTTGAAAATCATGTGTAAATACTGGTACATGTAACGATGTTTGTCCCAGTTCCCCGGCAGCAGATGTGCCCGCGTCCACTGTTCGGAAATTAATTTATTGTATGTGCTAATGCCGGTTTGTATGTCCTGCATTAAACAAATCCTCTATATATAATTAGGAGAATCTTTCTAAAATTTTTGAAGTTTTTTAAATTCACAATCCACATTCGACGACCTCGTGGCGTAATGGTTAACACGCTAGACGGCTAATCCGGAGGTTCTGGGTTCGATCCCCAGCCAGAACAAGTTGGAAAATGGCCTTTTTCAAGTTGTCCTGGGTCTTGGGTGTTTATGTATATATGTATTTATCATAAAATATAGTATCGTTAATTTGTATCCCATAACACAAGTTTAGAACTTACTTTGGGGCTAGCTTAATCAGTGTGATTTAGTATATATTTATTCAGTATATATTTATTTATTCTGATAGTTCATCTGATTGGAGTATCACCGATCCTTTGTCCTACAAAGTAATTCTATTGATAGTTTCTCGTGAATCAAGAATCAAATATTTATTCAGTAACTAGGCCTTCGCAGGCACTTTTACACGTCAATAATTTTAGTGTACATTACGTGTAATGTTTATTTATATCTAAATTATTTTTTTCTTTTTTTAAGCTACCGATGGGTTGGCTTAAGAGATGGAGACATGGTAACTACTCTACCGACAAGAACGTAGTTCCTAAATTATAGATAGATAGAAAAACTACTGATACTAGCGTTTCGCAACGACACTGCTGAGAAGAAACACCGAAAGAAACTCATTTAATTTATTTATTTATTTCTACATAGCCTAAATCTATCATTACAGTGTAAACCAATTTGATACAATAGAGAAGCAATCATTTACACAGTATTGGTCGCCTACGCGCCAGAAGGGCTTTGTCAGTTTACAAAGATATTATGCCTAACACAATGTTATCACAACATAATAATGTAAAGCTTGCGAACGAGTGCCAAATCCAATTTACAGAAATAAGTTACACTGAAGCCGTGCTGACCAGTCCGTACTGGTGGCCCGTTCACGAGTTGATGCGTGGATCAGCCATCCAGCAAAATTTATTTTCGTCATCCTAATACTTCTCTGAAAGAGGAATAGCTTAAATAGTCTTGTTGTTCCCCAATTCATTAAACGCGTGAGAACAGACAGTTGCGATCAAAAGGGGATGCTAATCTGCCGCAGACGCTTAGCCGACTTAAAAAGAGAAGTGCTGCTTTTAAATCGATGGGTCCGTTTGCATGTTTTGTAAAGGTTCGGGCTGGAGTCGTTTGGCCTCAGGATTATAAAAGAAGGCGTAGTCATGATATATGTATATAAATGGGACTTAGTAGAACCATTTGTATTTGGTCTAACGTTTCGAAGGGTTACATACTTACATGCTTTCGTGGTCGCAGAAAGACTGGCTAGAGGGCAGCGTCTTCTTAGATCTGTTTAGCACATACGAGAAATGTTTTTCCATCAGATCGAGGTGCCTAGTTAAATTCTGTAGGTGGTACAAGGTTCGAATCTCACAACAGTCAGAACTTTGGAGGTTATAATTGAGTAATTTACAAAAAAACAACCTGAGATACATATATTATGAATATTGTTAAATGATTTACTCTTGTAATACCAGAAAGATCGACCAGTTTTCGATCTATTTAGACGATCATCATCAGAGTGAGTGTTAGCGGCGACCCAAAGGTTTCGCTGCCCTCTCTGCAATAACTATCTCTCATTTGCGTTATAATTAACGTTTCTTAAATATATTTTTCCTTCCCATAAATAAAAACCGTGCGATACATTAAACAGTATGTTGGTGACAACGTACTGTTTTATGTATATCTAATGTACTTTTATACATATTATCAGTGCTTTATTTATTTGTATATTATATATGTTTTTAGGGGTATTTATATACTGCGCCAACCCCCGACACTTACTTAATACTGAGTGCGTTTTTGAAAAATCACTGTGATTAACCTACTACAGTTTATTCCTCAAAAAATTCACATAGGAATCTTAAGGATTTTTAAAGACACCCATAATATCCAAAACACGATTGAGCATTTTTGGCTCGATATAAAAAGATCACAAACATACCTCTAAATTCGCCTAAATTTACATTTATAAGACATATTACTATTTTATACAATCTAAATATCTAGTCGAATTCGCTACAAAAATAATTATAAATATAATAGAGAAAAACAATAAATAAAACACAGTGAAATATTCGTCAAAAGCGAACAAAGGCGCGGCCCCGTGCTCGACGATATTTTGCTGTGTTTTGTTTATTATTTTTTTCAATCAAATTTAACGAGAATCGGTTGATAAATGCGACCTGTAGGCGAGAACAAACTGACAGACAGACAGACTGTCGAACAAAAGCATTTATGGCCTATCTCAAAACTGAGACGCTTCGCTCGCTTGGATGTAATTTTAATTTTAGTCTATAGTTTGTAAAAGCCGATGCCGTCTTTGAAGTGCGCCGGCAGCATCCAATCCAATTGAACAGGCTTTATTTCAAAAACTCTGGTAGCCATGTAAAGTGACTCCTCTCTATTTGTACTCCAATATCGAGAAGAGATTTCGTAGTATCGCCTCACCCCTATCCACCCTGGGGAGGCTGGGGTCGTTAGCACAGCTGTGCGCACAGGTGTGCCGTACAATTAAGAGTTTTGCACCGCTAGTGGGCTTCATACATAGCGCTTTAGTTAAAAAAAATAACTACTTAAGTCTAGACTCAAAAACAAAAAATTTAAAGAAATCACCGTTTATATATCTTCATCCCTAAGTAAATCTAATCTTTAGCCCTAATCGGGCAGATAGAGCATTTTGGGATCTTTCGGCTCTAAGCAGACAGAGCCCTGGGCTGAAAGACTCAAAGGCTTTATGGTTTGTACATTTCAATAAAAAAAAAAAAATATGGTTGGAGTTGGAAGGCAGGCCGGTTACTGAAAAATAAGTTTTAGCAGAAAAATCATTTTTTTGTAGGTACAAGGTTTTATTATAAGGCCCAAGTACTTATTAAGACAAATGGAATTAAGCGCTAACACCATGGGATTGGGACCTTCTGACTCCATCATCAAATCAGCTTCTTGTCATAATAATATTGCATTGTCATCTGATTTACTGACTGCTGGCTGTATTGACATATGTATAATTCATTTATCTTTATAAATTAATGAGGAAACTGCACACAAAAGTCAATCAATGTCCAAATATTGCTCAAAGAACTATGCTCTGATTTTTGTTAGGTCTCGTGACAACTGCGCAAAAAGGTAATTTTTTAACAAATTATGAAGAGGAAACACCAAGGGCTAGAAAGATGAAAAATAGGTATTTGTAAAATCTATTGCTGTCGCGCTGTGCTCGAACAACAACCGAGCAAATGCGACAGAGACATACTGCAGCTTGGACTGTCAATACCTATTAAAAGAACAGAAAATCAACGATTCGTAGTCCCCTGATTTCTTCTCCAAAACTTAACTAATATAAGTATTTTTTTCTTTACGAATTAACAAAGACTTGAGCGGTGTTCCTATGTTTTAATTTTTTTATATAATCTAGTCAAATTTGTTTTCTGGATGTTTGAACACAGCGGAAAATCTGGCCATATTTTTTGATTTTTGAACGTTCATATCTCTTTTAATAATTAATTTAAAAAAAAAAAAAGAAAACATAGGGACATGCTAATAGTGGCTGTAGATATTCAGGAAAAGAAATATAACTCTACCGGCATTATCCAGGGAGGAAATAGGGGACTACGTTTGTATGGAAAAACGGCCCTTGTGTTTCGTCTTAAAAGAACGTAACTGACCCGTACGTAACACAATCGAGATCACCTAGTACGCCCATATCTTATGAGAACGTTTGTTTATCGAAAACCAGTAGTACAGTCTCGCTCACCCCTACCCACCCTTATGGAGGCTGGGACTCGTTAGCACAGCTGTGCGCGCTCACAGGTGTGCCGATACAATTTTTACTTTTACACGTAATTTAGGGCCCTTACTCGAGTTTGCTGAACACAGGTGTGCGCTAGTGTTAGTGGAAAATGCACCGTCAGTACTGCACCGTAAGTGCAGTTTTGCTTTAAAATGTATAGAGTTGGGAGGCAATCTTGAAGATTTGTGATTTAGTTATTAACTACTGTCTACAACTGTGATAAGGGTAAATTGGTAAAGAATATAACAGCACAAGAAGAATGCAACCAAAATATATAAGTCAATGAATACAACAGAATAAGTTCAGCAAAAGTAAACAACACAGTCACAGGCGTACCAACCCTTTTACAAGCTTTTAATTAGTTTTAACTGTCCAGTTGTCTGTATGTCCGTAATCAAATCTTGCAAGCTAAATTATACCCACTTGCCATTATACGATCCAGTTGAAACTTCACATACTTATGTAAGTTGGGTGATAATGCAATATTATGGTACCGATGAACTGATCTCATGTGTGATAACTGATAAACCAACAAAACCCCACCGAGTTTTTAATTAGACCTTAATGAAATTTGGTAAACGTGTAAACGTAGCTAATAGAATTTTTATGTTATGAACGTGAGTTACATCGGTCAAGGGGTTGCCGAGTTATGGAATGGGGTTAACGAGATCACAGTTCGGGCAAACTACTAGTTACTTCATCATCATCATCCGGTCTTTTTTAGTCTCCACTGCAGGAGCACGACCCTCTTTGTACTACCAGAGCCATATATTAGCCAGAGCAGTCAGAGGATTTGGCCTACACTCTCCACGCTGGCCAGACGAGTTGGAGAGGTCTCACTGATGTTTAGCATGTGTTTCCTAAGTCGCTTTCTAGGACATCCACGGGAAGACTTAAAGTGGTCCTATTCTACTCTGCCGCGAACCACACGGCTACTTACTTCTTCAAACTGGTTTCAAAGCAATTCGAGGCACTATTCACACTCCAGTAGCTTCATTATGGAAGAAGCTAGAAGCCAAGTAGGTATTTTTCTTTGAGTGGATCTAATTGGTCTACCAATCTGTACTCTGAAGCTCAAACTGACGTAAGATCAGCTGTTATGACAGCGGTCCATGTGGCGGGCATATGGCGCGATATTTATAGCGCCTATTCGGAAGTAACGGAAGCCAATGCGTCAAACCAAAAGTAACCCTTGACGCGAAATAGTAGTCAATGTTTTTTGATACATATTGCGTAGGCGCGTATTTTCTTTGTTTCTAAGCAGTTTTATTTTGTTTATATGTGGCATTTCTAATGTCTGACTCGACCAAATGGTAAATATAATACATGAACATGATTTTGCTCTCAGTCTCGACGTCCCATAGAAATGCGTGATTAAGTTCTTAGTTACTTATATAACTTACTTATATGTTGTCCTTTTATAACTCATTAAAATATTTCTTGTGGAATTTATTTCTTCTCCATTTCGCAAGGTCTTTGGCATCCTTGGATGACCATTGATATGCATATTATATTTGGAGAAGAAAAAGCGGGAAAGCGCACCCCGGGCTCCGAAGCAGCACAGCTGAGGATGCAACCGGGAACGCGCTAAGATGAAGATAATTTCTTGTGGAATATGCACCTTTAAAATCACTTTGAAAAAAAAAAATGGCAGCCTTTTCCTATAGTCTGCCGATTTTTATTTTTATGTATTTTTTTTATACAGTTTACAAACAACGTGGTTTTACATTGCACATAACACAAGTGTCAGCAAACAGCCTACTTATTTCATGACTTGAAAGTCGAGTTTTAAGTGTAATCATAACTTGTGTAATGTTTGTGTAATTTTTGTTTTTGTTTTATGTAAATTAGTCTTTATGTCGGTATCCTCGGAAGACCAGCGTTGTGGCTCTCGTCACAACATTATGCTGAGAGGAAGCCTTTTTGATACAGGCACAAAAATGCCCATTTAAATATGTTTAAGAACATTGTTTTAGTGTTGTATCTGTGTCAAATAAAGCATTTTTCTTTCTTTCTTTGAGTGACTTTTTATGGAAAGATGTTTTATATCAACGACAGACTTGTTTCATTTTGACTGGTGGTTAAAAATTTAGCCTGGATGTTTCTTAGCCGAGCACCTTTCGGACCAGACCAATCGGACGTACCAAACATCCTGCCAGACCTACTCTGTAAACACGTGTACACGTGTCTGGCGGGATGTTTGGCCAGTCCGAGTCTGGCTGCTTGAAGAAGGTATTTAAATTTAAAAAATTAAAACTGAGAATATAAGAAAAGTTGTTACTACTTGAACCAACTATTGGCCCCTTGTACCAGTAAATCGGCCGTTTTAAAACTATAATTACTGTAACTAAATTAAATACAGTAATAACTATAATAAAAATCGAAAAATTACTCACTGCCATCAACAAGGACATGTCAGTGCCACTATCAGCTATCAGGGACTGACGGCATTCTTGAAATATATAACGTCTAACCAAATATACTGAAACTATTTTAAGGGTGAATTCAGTCCATGATACTGAACAACTTTCCCCAAGGAACATATATCGAAATATGAAAAATATTTTTTTGCTTTCCATAGGTACAGTCTCGTCTCGATCAGCTGATCGGTCAACTTGTATGAGAGGCCAAAAATTGTTTTTCATGTTTCGATATATGTTCCTTGGGAAAAGTTGTTCAGTATCATGGACTGAATTCACCCTTAAAATAGTTTCAGTATATCTGGTTAGACCCTGTATAGCTCAGCGTGCCAGCTATGCGGTCGAACACCAGATGCGGCGCGTGCCACGCTTCCTACAACCGTAAAATTATACTGCAGTAGCACATGCGACTTCCAAACTGTAGTAAATTAAAGATACTGTACTTGTAAACCAGGAGGTTTACAGTATAGGAACATAGGAATGTTGTGTAGTTTTCGGCCTAGAATAGGACCAATCCATGTCGATATCGTTCTTCATCTAAACACGTTCCTGGTTGCATCCTTAGCTGTGGTTGTAAAACTTTTCGCAAAAATGTATTCCGAAAGATGATGACGGATGACGTCAGATAGGCGGTCGGTCGTAAAACTATAGCCAAATAATGTATACTGTTCCGGCTATATCTTCTCCACTTCGCTAGGTCTTTGGTGGGTAACCATTGATTGCATATTATATTTGGAGAAAAAGTGGGAAAGCGCACCCCGGGATTCGAAGTAGTACAGCTGAGGATGCAACCGGAAACGAAGAAGAAGAAATTGGTTAAGAATTTTTCTTCTCCACGTATCTTTGCAGAAATAAACGAGAAATCTTTGAAACAGTATTACAAATTGGCTTGCTACACTTGCACGTTTTACCAATTTCTCGACATCGTAGGCCGCTCTAGGGCAAATTGTTGGATTGGATAGGATAAGATTATGTTTTATTTACAATAATTAGGGTGTATAATGTGTATGGTTTTGGGAAATACATACAATTAAATACAGTAGCTTAATAACCTATTTAGCCGTATTCAATAGCATGCAAATCAGACTTTCATAATATATTACTTACATCAATTTAATAATGCATTTTTAGCGTTAAGTTTGATCCGTTGTAATGTAATCAATCGGTTATAATTATTAGTATTTAAGAGTCCCCTTACCCTAGACAGTGTTAGACTTTCCCATAGAAACGTAGTCTGCCTTTTATTTTGAAACGACATGTCAGATTTCGGTAACAATTTGTAATCTAAAAGCATATATATAGCTAGGCATACAATTGGTTTCCACAGTCAAAATATGAACTTGAAAGAGTATATCATTTTGACCATCAGTATGGAAAATTTTTACACCCTTATATTTTCAAGTTTATATTTAGACTATGAAAACCAATTATAAACCCTAGATATACCTATGCAATTTCTTTAAAGTTACAAATTTTTACCGAAATCTCACATGTCGGTTCAAAATAAAACGTAGACTACGTTTGTGTGGGAAAGTCTAGGGTAAGGGGAGTCTTAGATTGTGTGCAATCAAACAAAGAAATGACAACTAATCGAAGTTCCACCGAGGTTCTCAAATGAGCCAGACAGAGATGTGGAGTGAGACTTCTGTGCTGTCAGTAGTTGGTGTCGGTGGTCAGTGTTTACATCTGGGGAATACAAAAATCACGGACACATGCAGCTCTGGTGTTTGTGACGTTATCAGCGTACAGTCGGACGCATAAACTGTAATGTAAGGAACAGCTGAGAAAGGAATATGAACTTATTTTTATTTTTAAGCGTCTTCAAAAAAGGAGACTTTCCCTTTCCCCTGGCTTATCAAAGCCATTTCAGTGAAAATCATCCATATATAATGCTACAGAACTTCCCCCCTTTCCCCTTTTCCCCCCTCTACTCCCCTTTTTTTTACAATATCTTGTATAGAATGAAATTCTTATTATCATCATCAAAATTTAAGAGCGACGCTCTTGTCGATGGAGTATCGGAAATAGGCGAGGCAATATGTTGGGGCACTTGATACGGCATGATAATTTTATGCGAATTATAATACAAGGCAAAATAGAAGGAAGGAGGGGAAGAAAGCCAAGGCACGGCTATATGAAGCAAGTCAAGGAAAAGGTGATAGCAGTGTCGTATCAAGATGTCAAGAGGTTGGCGGAAGATAAAACAGAATGGAAGGAGTCTTAGTGTGAGATAAATTCATTATGAATATTGTGTAGCGCAGAGAGTGCAGCGAAAACGTCGGATCATTGTAGACATGGGTAACTCCGGATTCGAATATTTAAATGAGCCGATTCATCAACAGGAGCCAATACCCGTACTGAATCCCGGTAATCGTTATCGGCTCCCGAGAGTTATTGACTCCGCACCGATCTTAGTCCCGCAGGAATTCGGCGCCTGTCGGGTCGCGAGCCGCGAGCCGCGTTTCGGCTCCACCGCGTCTCGGGAGGAATCGGGAGTCGGGAGTTAATATTATTCTGTATTGAAACCGGTCCCAGAAAGGACGTCTTTATTCTGTAGATTCAATAGCGGAACTTAGCGGACCTCGGAGCTGGAGCCGATAAGGGAGTAGGAATCATTAAGATGAGTCGGTACCGGATGCGGAGTAAGATTCAGTGAGCCGAAACACTCCTCGGAGTCGAGATTACCCATGTCTAGATCATTGCTCCTAACACTCGCCCTATGATGATCCTTTAAATCGATCGAAACCTCGTCGGTCGTTTCGACTACATAGGGTCTAACAAAATATACTGAAACTATTTGAAGGGTGAATTCAGTCCATGATACTGAACAACTTTTCCCAAGAAACATATATCGAAATATAAAAAATATTTTTTTGCTTTTTATACAAACTCGGATCAGCTGATCGGTCAAGTTGTATGGGAAGCCAAAAAATATTTTTCATATTTCGATATATGTTTCTTGGGAAAAGTTGTTCAGTATCATGGACTGAATTCACCTAAAAACCTAAACATAAAAGGTGAAGTTTAGAGTGGGTACCTGAAACCAAACTGCTTGCCCACCACTGTTTTACATTTATTTCTTTATCCGAAAATATATTGTTTGAATACGTCTGTGACTGTACCTGAACACCTGGCCCCTGTTACCCGCCTGCTTCCCATCACAGACACCAGCTACATTCTAGCTAATGGATGCTGAAGGTCACATACATATACAAAGAATGCTGACAGTTTGACACTAAAGAGTTACACTACACTGGTACACCATCACGTCTTTATTTCTAACGGGGTCGACAGAGCTTGACGCCGTAGTTAACCGATTCAATTTCTTTTTTCATTAAATTAAAATAAAGCTGGCTGTGTTCCTATGTTTTATTTTCATAGTATCTTGTCTTTGTTTGCTAGATGTTTGAACAGAGTGGAAAATCTTAACAATTTTTCAAAATTATGAAAAAAAAGAAAACAGAACTTGTCAATATAATTATAGATTAAAAAAAAACTTTACTGGCACTAACCGGCGTGGAATCAGGGGACTAGATAATACGCTCTTTGTCTCTTAAGAGTCTCCTTACCCTAGACAGAATCAGAGTTTCGCATACAAACGTAGTCTACGCTTTATTTTGAAACGACATGTCAGATTTCGGTAAAAATTTGTAACTTTAAAGAAATTGCTTAACCCTAGATATATGCAATTTTTTTAAATTTACAAATTTTTACCGAAATCTGACATGTCGTTTCAAAATAAAACGTAGACTACGTTTGTATGGGAAAGTCTAGGGTAAGGAAATTCTTAAGTACTACGCTTGTATGGAAGTACGGCTTATCGATTTCCTCTTAAGAAACTAGGATTTCGCAGGCACTTTTTTCCGTTAATAATCGTCGCCACACTAGGGGGTGGGGGTTCTAACTAGAACACTGAGTGGATGTCAAAAAATTGAAGCGTGACGTAGGTAATCTATGAAATTCGTGTGCTGTAATTAATGCATGACCCTATATATTAAAATGATGATGACAATCTTATGTGCGTTGTTCCAGATGGAAGCTAAGGTGAAGGAAGAGGTGCCTGATAAAGACTACACTCAGCCCACCACGACGGAAAGGCGGAAATGTAAGAATTTTTACTCTAAAAATTTCATTTGTACCGGTGTTTTAATACCCCTTATTATACAACAGTTGCATTAATAACTCCCTTGTGGTTGCGAGCCAGAGGCAGAGCCTAGACCCAGAGGACACTTTTAGCGTGATGGTGGGCGAGAAGGTGGCAAAAAGAACCAAAATAGTGATGGATAGCCACATCGCCTTCTTCTTCGTCTAAGCGCATTCCCGGTTGCATCCTCAGCTGTGCTGCTTCGGAGCCCGGGGTGCGCTTCTCCGCGTTTTCTTCTCCAAATATAATATACATGTCAATGGTCACCCAAGGATGCCAAAGATCTTGTAAAATGGAGAAGAAATAGCCGGAACACTTTCAATAATTTGGCTATAGTATTACAACCGGCCGCCTCCTTACGTCAACCCTCTTTGGGAATGTATTTGTGCGAAATATAGCAGGTAGCCACATCGCCTATTACATGATTAACATTTTCGCCCATTCCTTCGATCAGCTTTTACGATCTGCGCGGGAACAGAAGCTGGTACATTTGTAGTTTTTTCTTTTCTCCCAGACCAGCATGAAATAACAAAAAATGGTTTAGGTATTCCCAAAATATAGCCTATCCATTAGCCATATATCAGTTTGTCCGTGCCTCGCACCGCTATCTTCAGATTATCCCTCACATGTTGGTTCACACAATACTGGCACCTAGATAGTACACAGTGAGTAATGTTGCTAAATATACGAAAGAACTAATGTTATATAACTTACAGTATTGCAACTCGGCCCTTTCCTTGAAATAAATACCTACAGCCACGCGTGTGTTAGATTTTTGTATAAATAAAACAATATAAATAGAGGAAAAGTATTACTTTATTAAATTTTCCTCATTTTTCCTCATTTTTCTCATTATTATCATTATTGTCTCTCAAAAGCTAAAACTACCAGGGTTTCGTAATCGGCCACTAGTTTTCCGAGTAGATCACCCCAAAAGAAACTCGTCCGTCTAGGCCGCCTACTCGTCTTACGAGGGCTGTTTGATAAGTACCCGTTTATGGAAAAAAAAAAACTTTTTTTTTGTATATATGCATTTATTTTTCTACGTAGTCACCTTTTAACTCTATACATTCACCATCAACCATCCAAAAAGTATGATTTTGGAAAGTCATTAAAATAGGTCTCTGTGGCGGCAATGACTTCGACATTTGATCAAAATCGCTTGCCACCGAGCCATTTTTTTAGGTTGGGAAACAAAAAGAAATCGCATGGGGCCAAATCTGGAGAATACGGGGGTTGAGACAATAGTTCGTAGCGTAACTGTGCTAATTTAGCCGTCACAACTCTGGACGAACGAGCCGGGGCGTTGTCGTGATGAAACAGTACTTTTTTCTTTTTTAAATGGGGTCGTTTGTCCTTCAACACGGCGTCAAATTCATCCAATAAATTGGCATAGTACTGCCCTGTTATTGTTTTTCCCTTTTCTAAATAGTCAATATGTATAATACCCTGCGAATCCCAAAAAACGGTCGCCATGACCTTTCCAGCCGATGGGACGGTTTTTGCTTTCTTTGGAGCAAATTCACCCGGTAAAATCCACTGCTTCGACTGCTCTTTCATTTCCGGGGTGTAGTGGTGGACCCACGTTTCGTCCACGGTCACGAAACGACGCAGAAACTCCTTCGGGTTACGTTTGAACACGGCCAAACACTGCTCCGAAGTAGTCAGTCGGTTCCGTTTTTGCTCCTCCGTGAGTAAACGCGGCACCCATCTCGCCGATACTTTCTTCATACCCAATTTTTCTTCTAATATGTGTTGTACCCTCTCGATTGAAACATTTACAGCATCAACGATTTCTCGAAGTTTAATTCCGCGGTCGGCTAAAACGATATTTTCAATTTTCTTAACCATATCGTCTGTAGTCACCTCAACTGGCCGGCCTGGGCGATCCTCATCAAAGACGGTTGTTCTCCCCCGCTTAAACTCGTTATACCAATATCTGACGGTTGTCATAGAAGGAGCACATTCATGGTAAACCGCTTGCATTCTTACTTTTATTTCATCACATGTTTTTCCTTCCAAAAATAAGAATCTAATTACAGACCGATACTGTTCTTTCCCCATTTTAACAATTTTAAATTCACGCCTTCACTGAATCGTTATCAAATGAGAAAAAAAACAAAAGAACGCCATTTTTTTTTTAATTTTCCGCCTCTGAAAAATGGCTTAAAAAGGTGGTATACTTATTTGCGGCCAGTGATATTAATATATTTAGAAAACGGGTACTTATCAAACAGCCTAGGTATGGGCTTTCCTACACAAACTTCATGTAACAAGTCAGTATAATCTCGTAAATACATGGGAAAACTCATGATCGTAATTTATCCAAGGTACAACCCACTTACTTATATTTGTACAAAAAGAACACTGAATTTCTAATCGGAAATATATCTAAAGGAAAATTACAAAACATTGTAACCTAATAAAATAGAACTTAACTATGTAACCTACCACATTTGCACCTGAATTTAGACAAGGAAAATGATGTTTCTAGTTGTAAACCTGTAGGAGAATCAATTAATGTGGTAAAGAAATAAAATAGAACTTAATTATTCAGTTTACCATATCTGAACATTTAACTAAAATTTGCATAAAATTTATAATTTTTTCTGTAGCCAAAATGGATAGATATTTAGATAATACATTTTTCGGTATAATTTTCGTATAAATAGGTGATTGTATAAAATAGTAATACGTATTATAAAGGCAAATTTAGGCAAATTTAGAGGTATGTTTGTGATTTTTTTCTATCGAGCCAAAAATGCCCAATCGTGTTTTGGCTATTGTGGGTGTCTGTAGAAAATCCTTAAGATTTTTACAAGTATGTAAATTTTTTGAGAAATAAACTGTAGAAGTTTAATAACAGTGATTTTTCAAAAACACGCACAGTATTGCAAATTGTGAACCCACGTCACCTTAATTCTGCTATTCAGGCACGATTTTGAGTTAACGCTGTATGGAATATAGTCTATTTCCGCCTATTTTATATATGTGTGTGTTGGTCCGTGCCGCGCGCCGCCATCGCCAGATTATCCGTCAGATGCCGGTTCCCAGCAGAACAGAGAAATATTTCCTCCCCATCATGTTTAGGTTTGAAATACAGCCTACACAGGGTTTGAAAACAGGACATGATTATTTATATATTATTACTAGCTTTTGCCCTCGGCTTCGCTTGCGTATACCACGGGAAAATTTCATTTTTCCGGGATGAAAGGTACCCTATGTCCTTCTCAGTACTCCTAACTATGTGTATCAAATTTTCAAGAAGATTGGTTCAGTACATAAAGCGTGAAGAGGTACAAACAAACATATATACATAGGGCGCACTGTAAGTTTCCGGAACTGGCCACTTACATAAACAATATTTAAAAATTTATTGCATCATTTGAAAATAGAACTCTTTGGCTGTAGAATGCAGTTTGTTTCATCTGACTGTCTTTTGTTTTAACCTTGTGGCGCCATTTAAAAAATTGTGTGTCTGCATCAACATGGATTTAACTCGGGAAAATTTTCGTAGTATGATTTTCTACGATTTTAAGTGTAATTTGACAGCTCAACAGAGCATCGCTCGGCTTGAAACAGCTTTTGGCAATGAAGCACCATGCAAGACAACTGTTTATAGCTGGTTTGCAGAATTCAAGCGTGGTCGTATCAATCTCAGTGACGAATCTCGCGATGGTCGGCCGTCCACCGCTGTGACCAACAAAAACATCAATGCTGTGCGCCGTATGATTGAAACAGACAGGCATGTGACCTACCATGAAATTCGCGCATCCTTAGAAATAGGCATGAGTCAAATACAATTAATCCTACACAAACATTTGGGTGTGAGAAAGCTGTGCTCGCGGTGGATCCCACACAACTTGACCGAGGCTCAAAAAACGGACCGCGTCACTTGGTGCAGTGCCATGCTTACCAGATTCAACGAAGGTGCGTCAAATTTGGTGTGGGACATAGTAACAGGTGACGAAACATGGATTTATTGCTACGATCCCAAAACAAAGCAGCAATCGAGCGTATGGGTCTTTCAAGATGAGCCGAAACCAACCAAAGTGGCGCGCGTGAAAAGTGCATCTAAGCGGATGATTGCTTCTTTTTTTAATAAAACTGGACACGTGGCTACTGTTGCTTTAGAGAATCGTCGTACAGTAAATAGTGACTGGTACACGACCATTTGTTTGCCGGAAGTTATTGACGAACTCCGTAAAAATAACCGTAAACGCCGTATCATCCTGCACCACGACAATGCTAGTTCTCACACGGCCAGACAGACAAACGACTTTTTGAAGGCGAAAAATGTGGAACTCATGAGTCATCCTGCATACATACCTGGCACCTTGTGACTTTTTTCTGTTCCCAAAAATTAAGAACCAATTACGCGGTCAACGATTTTCATCACCAGAAGAGGCTGTCGAGGAGTATGAAAAACACGTTTCAGAGGTCAACACAGAGAAGTGGCACAAAAGTTTTCAAAACTGGTTTCATCGAATGAAAAAGTGCATAGACGCCAAGGGAGATTATTTTGAAAAACAATAAATTAATTTTGTACCTTTAATAGTATTTTTTCATATTCATTCCGGAAACTTATAGTGCGCCCCACTACAAACTCACTTTCGCATTTATAATATTAGTTGGGATTAGGATAGTTGGGATGGGATTAGTTGGGATAGTTAGGAAGTTAGGATAACGTCCAATAAAATATACTGAAATAGTAGAGTAGATTTAGTACATGATACTGAACAACTTTTCCAAAGGAACATAATATATCAAAATATGAAAAATGTTTAATTTTTTTTCTTTCCATTGAAAATCGGATCAGCTGATCGGTCAACTTGTAAGGGAGGCAAAATAATATTTTTATCCAAGGCCAAAAATGTTGTTGTTTCATATTTCGATCTACGGTTCTTAGGGAAAGTTGTTCAGTAACATGGACTGAATCGACCCTTAAAATAGTTTCAGTATATTTTCTTACCTGTATACATACAAATCGACGACGACCTCTGTGGCCTTGTGGTCATCATGCCAGGCTGTCACACCGGTCCCGAGTTCGATCCCCGGTCAGGCCAAGATGGAAAATGAATTAAAATTGGTCTGGGTCTTGGATGTTTATCTATATATGTATTTGTTATAAAATATAGTATCGTTGAGTTAATATCCCATACCGCAAGCCTCGAACTTACTTTGGGGCTAGCTCAATCTGTGTAATTTGTACGTAAAAAAAATCACGTTCAGTCACGCTTTAATCCCTTCCGGAGTAGAAAAAGCCTAGAGCAAGATTATTTATTTAAACAAGGGCATACATTGCAGTAAGAATGTAGTGTAGGTACGTACCAAAGACAGCCTTACCGCTGAAATATTGATATGTGGTGAGTTACTAACACATAAGTATTAGAACGATAATAAATTATAGAAAGTTCTGTCTGATAGAAAATGTCTCGTCTACCTTAAATTGATACAATCCTCATCCTCACTATCCTTACTATTATTACTCACTATTACTCACTAATATTATAAATGCGAAAGTGAGTTTGTATATTTGTTGCTTTGTTTGTTACCTCTTCAAGCTTTATCTACTGAACCAAACGTCTTGAAAATTCTCATACACATAGTTAGGAGTACTGAGAAGGATATAGGACTTTTATCCCGAAAAAAGTAATGTTCCCGTGGGATTTGGGATACGGGAGTGAAGCCGCGGGCAAAAGCTAGTGATATAAGTATATTATTGTTATATGTGCACACGTCACTTGTGGACCGTCGTCGTAAAAGAGGCGGCCTTCCAAAGTTTTTAGTCGCTATGCACCCCCCTAAGACGGTATTGCTGGCCTCTACAATAGCTGACTGTATTACGTAAGTAAGTAAACCATTGAATATTCATAATAATGGTATTTTCTCATATTTACACCCACAGCCATAGCCTACAATTGATACAGCACAAAACATATAATTTCCGTTCTGAACGGTAATTTATAATTGAAATGCCGTGAGAAAGCAGGCGTGGTTTGGACAGAAAGCGTACACATGGAGTAGCAATGGTCATTGTTAATGTACGTTGACGAGGTCACATGGCTCATGGGTAGGGTTGCCATCTCCAGAATTATAAAAGCCGGACATTTAACCCTAAATACGAGTTATCTCGTCAAAATGCTCGTGTGGTTTCGGGTTAGAATAGGACCACTCCATCTCTTCCTCTGGATGTCGTAAGAGGCGACTAAAGGTCTTAAGCACAAACATCTTGTGCTACAATTGCATTCCCAAGGAAGGTTAACGTCGAGCGTCAGCCGGTTGTAAAACTTTTCGCACAATTACGTTCCCAAAGAGGGTTGACGTCGGGCAGGCGGCCGGTCGTAAAATTACAGCCAAATCATTTTAACTGTTCCGGCATTTTCTTCTTCACTTGGCAAGGTCTTTGGCATCCTTGGGTGACCATTGACATGCATGTTATGTTTGGAGAAGAAAAAGCGGAAGCGTACCCCAGGCTCCGAAGCGTTTCGCTGAGGATGCAACCGGGATTACGCTCGGATGATGATTTAACCCTTACAGCCCAAATGGATACAGTGATGCAAGAAAAAGCCTTAAAAAGCTTATTGTTCCGCTTTGCCAAAAAGCCTAACAAAAGCATAACAGGCCGGACACATATATATATTTCCGGACGCGACCCAAAAAAAAGCCAAACATGTAACCTTACATTACATTACACATGGGGTAGAGTCGTGTTTGAAAAGAGTAGTTTTGGACATCGGAGTAGCGACACCTAAAACTTGAAGAAAGCCAAGTCGGCAAAGAGAGGCAGACCTTGAAGAAGATGTGAGGTTAAGGGCGGCGGCGGATACTGATGTTGATGTTATCATCAAGTTAGATTTGGCACAAAACAAATGACTTCGATTTGTGCCAAGTCTAACTTACACAGTAGGCCTAATATACCATTCTAATCATCATCACCCGAGCGTATTGCCGGTTGCGTCCTCAGCGGTAACGCTTCTAAGCCCGGGGTCCGCTACCTAACTAGATTTTTTGCGACTGCAGTCTGATCTCCGCTACCCAAAGGGTAGAGAATCAGAACAGAACCAAACCAATACTAGGATAGGTTTAAACAAAGAGCAAATGGAGTTCGGGACCCACAGCGTGCCTTCTGAAGCACGGAATCATCTTTCTTTTCGGATAATCAGATGATTCGAGCCTGTAATATCCTAAACAGACTGGAAACAACTTTTCACAAAGTATGCTTTCCAGTGGGATTTGAACTGATGACCTCCGGATCAAAAGATTCACAAGGCAAACGCCTTGACCACTGGACCGCGAGGCAGTCGGTAATATAGCATTCTAAATACTTGTTAATAAAAAAAAACCGGCCAAGTGCGAGTTAAACTCGCGTGGAGACAGTTCCGTACAATTGATTGACTTCTTATAGGTTTTCCTGTTTCTCTGAGCTACTTAATAATTTATTTTTCATGTTCTTAGTTTATATTATATGTAGGTTTATGTATACTTATATGTAAGTGGTTGTATATGTGTAAGTTTATATTTTTATATGTATATTGTTTACCTTATTTTATGCTCTACTAGCGGCCCGCCCCGGCTTCGCACGGGTATGTATTTTACATATAAACCTTTCTCAGTAATCACTTTATCTATTAAAAAAAACCGCATCAAAATCCGTTGCGTAGTTTTAAAGATCTAAGCATACATAGGAACAGACAGCGGGAAGCGATTTTGTTTTATACTATGTAGTGATTTTGGTACCAACCACTTCTACCCCAAACGAATATTAAGTAAACATTCCTCTCAATTACTGGCCGGTTGACTGGAAGAGATCCCTATACGGGATAAGTCCGCCGTTGTATGTTTACTTTTCTATTATTGTATCTGATTCTTTTTTGTGTATAATAAAGCTTTATAAACAAACAAACTATGGTATTTCCATGCTAATCGATGACTGGGGCGGCTACACTGAGCAAACACCATGAATTTATTATATGGGAGACGACAGGCATACCTACTTACTGATAATATGAGGGTTCGAGTGTACCCTTCATCGGAAGCGGTTAAAATATTGTAATTTTTTATGCGATTTTGTCGACTTTAATAGGTTATTTTGCTCCATTCTTACGTGGCTTAGCGAGAGTACGTATTACTATATTGCGCAATAACATACAACGAACTAGTAATTATATTATCTTTGTCCAGGGTAAGGGGACGCTTAAAAGCCCGTATGACCCTAATAGTACTTAGAGCGATCTTAAATATTCAACTACGAAATACTACTCACTTTGAAATAAAAACACAAAAAAGTTCAGGACTAACTCTATACATTATATGTTTCGAAAACACGATTGCTTAAAATTTTCTCGATAGAAAAACATTGCGAAGTTGCCTCCAAATCACCTCAGAATTATACTAAAACAGAAACTATTTAAGAAATACAATAAATTAGTACTTGTAACTTTGGATTATAATTGTATTAAACATAAGGCAGTAATCATATACGAGTATCTTACTCTTTGAATAACTGTTAAATATTCTTTGTAAAACGAAAAAAACCTCAAAACCAAAACCAGCCTCATTGACCCGCCGCGATTCCCTACGCCCCGCATGGCTCGCTGTCTCGCTTCAGCTAGAGTAAATTTGTGTGCGTGGAAGCGGGAGCGGCGCCCTCTTAAGGCAGCTCGAAAAATCTGACATCAGTGTTAGCTCTTAGCACAGAATAGGATACTAGTACTTAGTACAGAAGTCTCACTCAGTAAAAGAAATTTAAAGAAATATCTACTCAATGTGGTTAGCGATATGGTTTAATTTAGCTCACGTCAGAACTCAGCACCTTTTCGTTTAGATACCTAGACATCCATTGCAGGCCAATTTCATTCTTTTTACTCTGGACAAACGATTCGAATAACTAAATTTTCCACTTGGAGGGGCCGCCGCGCTCTTCGTAATAATGTAGGTATATTTTCGATACCTAAACGGGGAGTGACACAGGCCTCCTATTAGCACATTCGATAAAGATTTTTTTAAAATTATTATAAGTCATAAATAAAAAAAACAAACGGGCAAGTGCGAGGCAGACTCGTACATGAGGGTTCCGTACCACCGTACAAAGTTTTAAAACGCTGAAGAAAGACGTTCGTCGTACAAGAAACGTGTTCTTGTATGGCGACCCCCTTTAATTTTTAACTCTTTCTTATTTTTAGTATTTGTTGTTATAGCGGCCATAGTAATACATAATCTGTGAAAATTTCAAGTACCTAGTTAATGCCATTATAAAGATATAGTTAAAAACGCTGAAAAAAACACATGTTTTGTATGACAACTCCTTTATTTTCAAATATTTTTTATTTTTAGTATTCGTTGTTATAGCAGCCACAGTAATACATAATCGGTGAAAATTTCAAGTGTCTAGCTATTACGGTTCAAGAGATAGAGCCCTGTGACAGACGGACAGACAGCGGAGTCTCAGTAATAGGGTCCTGTTTGCACCCTTCGGGTACGGGACCCTAAAAATGAAAGTTAAAGCCATGGAGTTAAAAGCTACGATCTATTTGCAATTAAGTATAAAAAGTACACGCCATCAGGTAAATTTTACGGTGCTCGACCACCAATTATCGCCGCGCTTGCATGTCATTGTATGATGTTTGAATGTTTTATGATGATGAACCCTTTTCTTTTGTTTAGATTTTCAGTTTTTTACCCGACTGCAACAGAAGGGTATGAACATACATACATACATACTATCACGCTTGTTTCCCTCAGGGGAGGCAGAGACAATGGACCTCCACTTGCTACGATCTTGACAGACCTCTTTCGCTTCATCTACACTCATTGGATGAAAATAGATTGACAAAAAATATTTATAAGGCAAGTGTGAAAGGAAGAGCGGGACCGGGTCGACCTCGGCGAACGTTCTGCGATCAGATTGCAGACGTTCTGAAAAAGGGAGAGGTAAGAAGTACCCGTAACCGAAGGGCATGTATGAAGAGGTTGATGATTGTAGGTAAAGGGTATGTAATAAATTAATAAATGTTTAACTTAAGAATCGCCTTATCCTAGACTTTTCCATACAAACGCAGTCTACGTTTTATTTTGAAACGACATGTCCGATTTTGGTAAAAATATAAGGGTGTAAAAGTTTTCCATACTGAAGGTCAAAAATGATATAATACACTATATCTCTTTCAAGATCATATTTAGACTGTGACTGGCAGTATGCCTGGGATGCAACCGGGAACACGCTCTGATAAGCGAGGTTATGTTGTTTTTAGCAATTCTCATTTTAATATTTCTTTTAAATACATGAATGTAAAATCCTTTATTTATATCATATATCATTCGGCAGCTTTTGAAGTCATCAAGCCATTTAGGCTGCAGAGCGTGCCAAATAAATATACAGGGTGACTTTTTAAACACCACCCAAATTTTTGGAGAAAGTTCAGTCCATGATATTGAACTACTTTCTATAAAAAGTTGGTAAAAATCGATAAAAAAATTTAAGTCCTTCCATACAAAATCCGTTTGGCTGAGCGCTGATTTGTATGTGAAGGTGAATTATTATTTTAGTTTTTCGTTAATTGTTTTTATGCAAAGTTGTTCTGTATCATGGACTGAACTTGCTCTGTATACTTGGCTGGTGGATAAAAAGTCAGCCTGTACATACATACCCTCGAAAAACCTAACCCTGCTTTTGGCGCAGTTTGGTAAAAAGAAACCGTCTGCCATGCTATCACAAAAGTTCACAAAATAATAATAGCAACCAAAGTTCGTTTGTTTGTCAACAAAACAACAAAAACACCTGATTTTGACGGCTACACACTTTTGCGTAGTATTACAAAGGAGACCAGTGAGTAATGTACCTTAACATATTGGAGGGCGTCAGTCAGGGTCAGGCGATGTCCTGCTGAGATCCGGGATGACAACTACAATATTCGGGTGAGATAATGTAAATAACGTGTCCTTTATTTTATTAGGTACATTGTGCTTTTTCGGCATTTACCTTCATCAAAAATAACAATATAAAAAAGAAAAAATAACATAATAATAATATGAATACCAGCAGCAACTTGTTCTTTGATACGGGCTTGTAGAATCTGAGGTACCGTACTATAAGTACTCACCGGTTCTCGAAAATAGTCATCTTTAACCCTCGTCAGCAAAAGTAAGCAAATCTCTTCCCCTGTCCCCCTTCTATGCTTTGACGTAAACGTACATTGACCTAATTTTTGTGGCCAAAAATGTGCGAAGAAAAGCTTCACGTTCTCACTTTAAACTGTAAACAGTAGTACATACAATAGTTTGAAGGGTTAT
Source organism: Acrobasis repandana (assembly GCA_963576875.1). Classification (NCBI taxonomy): domain Eukaryota; kingdom Metazoa; phylum Arthropoda; class Insecta; order Lepidoptera; family Pyralidae; genus Acrobasis; species Acrobasis repandana. Next base: position 13,214,919 of record OY756238.1, read on the forward strand.
CTAGGGCTTGGTAGAAACAAAATTTTAAATGATATCTCCATTTCCTTTGAAATTATTTATTTCAAATGGGGGCAGCACTTGACCCCGGAAAATGCTGAGCAAGATATTGTTCGTAGATATAATATTATATTATGTTACTGTCTGTATTCTTTCAAATTAAAATTATAAAAAATGCCATGAAATGTAAAAATAACAAAAAAAGATTTCTTACGTAATTGAGGTTCAGACCCACCCCATGTCATCAAAAATAAGCAAATCAAAGACTTCCCCACCCCCTTTTAGTACTCTACGTAATACTTGAACAGTAAACAAAGTGTAAGGGACATACCAGTTATAAATCGAACCACGGTCTATAGTAGATCATTATAGTAAAATAACAGACAAATAACAAAAAAAAAATGTAGCATTTCCATACAAAAGAGTGCAGCTTCCCGAGCGATTTGCATGGAAATGTAATTTTTTTTGTTCTTTCGACTGTTATTTTAATTCAATTACACTTTAATGATCTAGTATAGCCCGTGGTTCGACTTATTACGGGCACGTCCCTTCCACTTTGTGTATTATATGTATACCTAGCATTTATTGAGTGAAAACACAACATAAAGGTCTCCCCACACTCGATTTCGGGCATAAAGGTCGCTCCACACGTTTTTGTCGTCCGCAAGCGCGCCTGCTGGCGACACGGTTGATCTCGCGGCGCCTTTATGGTAGTGATGTAGTCGGGTCGATTATGTTATCGATAAAAGCACTTTCGTTTCAAAGTCAAAGTCAAAATAAAAAATATTCAAAGTAGGATAAATATATCTCTTCTTGAAGGTCATTATTTTTAGAGCAAAAGTTACAAACTACTAGCGTTTCGAAACGACCCCTGCTGGGAATATATGCCGAAAGAAATCCAGGTCAGTATAGTTCTGGCTGGGAACCACACGGCTTGCATGTGTTACACGATAAGATAAACTTTGCTCGATAGAAATACATCACGAACACAGCATTTAATAAAACCTTCTTAACCATACCATTTTCATAATTGTAATATTTAATTATCATCATCATCTTAGGCACTACAGCCTCGGGTGGGCCTTGGCCTGGTGAAGCAAATCTCTCCAGCCGGTTCTGTCCTTGGCCTTTTCTCGCCAATTTCCCACTCCAAGCACTTTGAGGTCTTGTTGTACTCCATCCAGCCATCTGAGTTTTGGTCTACCGGGAGGTCTTTTCCCGTCGGGTTTGCCATTTAGGAGACGCTTGGTGGCTCTATTATCGTTCATTCGCTCTACGTGACCGGCCCATCGGAGGCGTCCCATCTTGATAAACCTCACTATGTTTGGCTCTTGGTACATTTCCTAGAGCTCATGGTTGTACCTCACTCGCCAGGTGTCACCATCTAGTACTGCGCCAAAAATTCGTCTTAGTATTTTCCTTTCAAAAATTAGTAAATTATTTTCATCTTTTTTACTTAGGACCCAGGATTCCGAACCATAAGTAAAAACTGGTCTTAATTAAGTTTTATACATAAGAATTTTTTTACTCCTGGGCAGAACTTTCGACCGAAAGTATTTAATTAACAAAACATATTTCTCTATTACCTAGATCATCCAAGCATTAAGGTTTTTATTCCTTTCATTCCTTTTTTAACAATTAAAAATCAATAACCAGACCAATTGCTTATTGCGCGCCTCTCACTACCCGCAAGTAAGTCGCAAGCGTGAGTAGCTCATCCCCTCAGATTTCCGAATATAGCTTCAGTATATTTTGTTGGGTACACCTAATATTTAATTTAAATAAAAATACGAGTAAAATGCAAACATTCAAAATGGAGTGAAGTATCGATACTGCATTCATCTCTACTTATCCCAGCACTAGTTGAGAGCGTGTGTCGGTGACGGCGCGCCGATGGCGGGGACACGGGACAAGGGGCGCTTGTAAAAAGTTCACAAGAAATTGTGTGAAATTTAGTGGTGTGATCATTGTTAGTGTGTTAAATGTTATTTAGGAAAATGAGAATTTCTAACGATGCTGCATGCCATCTGCATGCTGCATCTTGTTTTCAACTCATTTCTCCATCATCATCCGAGCACATTCCCAGTTGCATTCTCAGCGGTAACGCTTCAGAACCCGGGGTCCCAGATTTGACGAGGTTACTGGTTTTTACACAGAGCGACTGCCGTCTGACCTCCGCAACCCAAAGGGTAGACCAAAACCGATCCTAGGATAGGTTACAAACGCTCGTCCTAAACTGTAAAAAAAATATATTGATAATCCATCTGATTGCCCGTGATACTTTTGTGCGATACTAGTGCAAAATGTACTGATTTTCTCGTTAAATAAATGATTTCGTATTTTGAATATTTTGCAAATAAATATTCGACGAGTAATGGAGTTGGAAGTGAAATATAAAATGAACTCCAATCGTGTGCGTTGTCAGGTCCATCGCAATATATCAGCTGTTGTCGTGAGGAGCCCTCGGCGTCATGTCCGGGAGTGGGAATTAACAGGGACGTTTACCCTACGGTAATAGATTCTGGAGGGTTTTCTGTCCATGATTCTGAATCCACCTTATTTAAGTTTACATAGAAGTTATTTGTTTGTTATTTTTTCTGTTTAACTTATAAATAAATGTTTAAAATTAAAACTTTTAATGTAGCCGATAAAATACTTGGGGAAGTATATTAACGTTGTTAATTTCTTAAGAGGTATTAAATTTGCTGCGCCCGAAAGGGTTAAAAAGATGGATTGTAATTATAAATATAAGACCTCATTGTATAACTTCTTCACCTTCTTCCTTCCCTCATCCCACTCCCATCCATATCAAATCCCACATGTCATTGTCGTTTTGTCATTTCGACTGTTAAATCTTTACAAGCCATATCGTTATCCACCTTTTATTTGGCCTATTTCTGTTCCCATTTACTTGTATTGTACTCATTGTAAAACTCTTATTAGCAATAAATATTTGATTGATTGAGGATAAAAAGTAATAATATTACAAATTGTAAAGAATAGAAGAGGGAAAATGTTATGTCTACGGCACGGTGCGTTCTTTAGAACATTATTTGAATGAAAGATATGAGAAAAAAGAGGAGTAGGAAAACCCAGAAGAATTTTTGATCAAATAAAAGAAAAAACATATAAGGAGGTTAAGAACTTAGCGGAGGAAGAGAGACATGGATAGCACTCCACCGACAAGAGCGCGGCTCTTGAATACAATAATAGGAGATGAATTATTCGTATAGTTTCTACCATGCTAGTCCGGTCTTCCAATCGGTTATTTTGGATTTCAAAAATGTTGTTTTACATCAATTACATCCCCAAGTAATATACTTGGGGATGTGAAACAACATTTTGTCACGATTACTTATCATCATAAGGTCATTTTTAGTTTCCACTGCAGGAGCACGACCCTCTCTGCACTACCAGAGCCATAATTGACCAGAGTAGCCAGAGGAATTGGCCTACGCGCTGGCCAGACGGGTTGGAGAGGTCTTAATGATGTTTACAAGCTCTGTTTAGCTTTCAAATTCAATTCAAAATATCTTTATTATCATAGGATATTTATAATATCTCTTAATAATAGTCACTTTGTTTTGTTTTGCTTTGTTTCCTAAGTCGCGTTCTACGACATCCACGGGAAGACTTGGAGTGGTCCTATTCTACTTTGCCGGGAACCACACAGCGGTACGATCACTAATAGTTTCCAACCAGTCATCACTTGAAAAATTCATCACAATATAAGTGGTGGTGCCACCAGCAAGGTCTCTGGCCGAGTAATGTATGGCGGCGAGATCAGCGCGATATTTATTTATGACCCGCATGCGGTGGACTGCTGATGGCGATCTAATGCGGGTGTCCAATACGGTATTTAACAAATTTTGAAAAATAATTTTAATAATTCTATATTACTTAATAAGCACAATATATGTATTTATATTTCCGGGACAAGTATATACTCGTATTGTATTATCAATAAAATCAATCTTGAAGTTTTTAATAATAGGTATTTATTTATTTATACTTTATTGTACACACATATACATGTTTAAAGAACAACCGGTACTTATATTTACTTTTGATGATGATGATACATATATAGGTATATAGTTTTACTCTTTTATTATTAAAATAATATTTTTCTTTTAAAATAATATCTTTCGTTACCTTTTGACATTTCAATTTTGTAAAATCTCTTAGAATTTTGAAAATGTTCTTTTATTATTTAGTTCTACAAAATTAGGACCGATTATATTTTACGAGTATATGGTGGACAGACGGCGATTAAAAGTTCCAAAAAAAATTTTAATAACATTTTATATTTTTCACCTTTCTAATTTTTTCGTAAAAGCCGATCGAGGGAATGGGCGAGAATCTGAATCATATGAATATGCGATGCAGTTAGCAACCCATCATTATTATGATTTCCCTTTTCAGATTCTCGCCCATTCCCTCGATCGGCTTTTACGAAAAAATTAGAACTACTATTAAAAGGTTAAAAACATACACAATCTCTAATTTAGTGGTCAATTACTACTACTAATAGTGTATGAAATAGCAAAAAGCTAAGCGTTCTGGCGGTGACAGCATAAATAAAAGTTTAGCGGCGTAGTGGTCTGCCAAGAGCGGGTGCCAGTGACACGCGCCCTCTACAGTAGGGATGCCAGTAACGAGTATATCAAACTATCGATAAGTCGATATCGAATAGATCAATATAACAATTTATGAAAATATCTAGAAAACTGAGTTAACGGATAATACAATACAGTAATAAAACTTTAAAACATAATTTGGCAAGCGAAGCGTAGGACTCCTAGCCACATAAGGTGGTTAGACGACCTGACCAAGGTCGCTGGAAAGCGCTGGATGCAGGCCGCTCTAGATCGGTAATTTTGGAAATCTTTGGGCCTATGTCCAGCAGTGGACGTTATGCGGCTGCAATGATGATCTTTTTTTATCAGCCTATTCAATCCACAGCTGGATTAAAGGCCCCTTTCAATAAAGGGAGGCTTTTACTTATTTATTTAATATTTATTGCTTCGGCTATTCATTTAATTGTTTTGGCTGTTGTGGGTGTCTGTACAAAATCCTTAAGATTTTTGTAAATTTTTTGAGGAATAAACTGTAGTAGTTTAATAACAGTGATTTTTCAAAAACACGCAGTTTTGCAAATTGTGAACCCACGTCGCCTTAACATCTATTTTTTAAACAATAGATATAAATTCTTTCTCGTAAAGTGAAAACAAACTTCCTTGTACTACCGATGATTAAATCGTATCGTAAATAAATTATATATACATATATTTATATATAGTTACCTAGAGCCCCGAATGTACTTATTATTTTTTGTTTTAATTTTATTTGAACGTGGCATCCGCGGAAGACCAGCGTTGTGGTTCACACCACAACATTTGCTGAGCGGACACCATTTTGGAGTATTTATTATATAATTTTTATAGTGTACATAATTAGTAATAGTTTGTACCAAATAAAGACTTTTCTTTCTTTCGAATGGAATTGCATGACAGCTAGCTATGCATTATCCAATATACAAATAAAATATATAAGAAACAAAATAACTATACTATTTCCATCGTTATTTACTGCATATTTCCCTTCCCTACTCGTTACGCTGCGTGTGGCAGCGACACCTCGCCCGCGGCGCCTTTCAACTCATTCTGTGGAAATATCACTAAATTGTGTGCGTTGTGTCGACTAAGTACTGTTAAGTATGGCAAGTAATTATATTATATTCTATTTTATACATAAATATACCATATACTTACTTCTTTGTGTGGCGAAGAAATGTGACCGCGAACGACCAATTTCGCCTAATTTTTACATACACAATCCAATTCAGACTTAGTACCTATTTATCGCAATGATTTTTTTACAGTCTTGAAAAAAATTACTGTGTTTCAAATTTTTCATCATTTACGATAATACATAAGGATGTCTCTTCAGCCCTACAATAACACAGTATAGCATTTAAAAAAATATTCAAAACTTATCGAAAACTGTATCACCCAGAACAGATATTTTCAAAGTTCAAAATTAATATTTTAACTAAATAGGCGCTTCCTTGAAAATAGTCCCATAAATTGAAAACCCATAGTTTTTCAACGTTTCCCTTGAAAATAGGCTCCATTATTTCTACTCGTTGTTTGGCCCCGATACGCGGTAAGCAGCGGCCGGCGTGCGTCCGCACGTACGTTTGTTCAGGCGGGCGCCTGTGGGGCCACGAAAGTAGCGAATTCACGAATATTACTTATTTTATTAAATCAAAGTTTTAATAAAATAAGTTATTTTATAATAAGATGCATTATTGAACGAACAAGTAAAGGGACCCAAGTTCTCCGGGTTTAATTGGAAAATCCGATGTCCTTCCTTCTCGCCTACCATCATGCTCCGACACCGCTGACCGGACACATTGTATATCCGGCGTTTAATTGTATTTAAAGAATAAAATAGAATTTTCTTTATTACCAAAAAATACCATAACACAAAATAGTAAAAAGTACATAAGATAAAAATAAATTGACATCATATACACAACTTAAATAGAAATAGAAAGAAAATGAGATATCTACAAAAAATTAAATAATAATAAATATATTTGTTTTAATAAGAAGATGAATTGACTTGACTTGACAATTACTTCTCGAGTCAAAAGGCTCTGTAATTTAATTATACTCGTAAAAACTTGACCAGGGTTTGGGCATGGCGACTGCCGGTCATTTGCCTCATTTAGATCTTGAATTGCGCAGGATGTGGGGCATTTTGGGCACGACAATAAGTGAGCATTATCATAGCGTGCTGTGTTTTTTTTTGGCAAAATGACCCATTGAACATATGCGGCTACGAATGTCCGCAACGCTGATTTTCAATGGACTTTATGTGATATGTGGCCACGGTCACGGGTGAGTGTGGTTTGTGTGTAAATATAAATATAGTATGTGTCTATGAAATAAATAAGTAAGTAGGTATACATGTATGATAAATAAACATAGGTGTGTACGTACATAAAGCAGCAATGTTTAATGTTTGCAGTCACATCAGCACTGTACAAAATAAATAACAAAAGGACCCAATATGGAACCCTGTGGAACCCCTCTTGTTACGGTTTTATACGGTGTTAGATGATACTAAAGCCAATTGAACATATTGTGTAAATATGATGATAATTTCCATATTGCTTTATTGCCATATTATTTTATGAACCACCGTTGAAAGTATTTACATTAGTCCGTCGAGCTTTAAAACTTGGCAAGTTTTAAAGCTACACGGATCACCAATAATAGTTTCAATGGCAGTTCATAAAATAATTTAAAGGGCTGTCAAATGCCTGACGATTAGCAATATAGAAATTATCACCATATTTACGAGTTAACAATTTATTTCAAATGAGGGCGCCACTTCAAAGCCATTACAAAGCTACTACATATATTCACCTTAACGTAAGTTTTAACCAGAAAATATTGATATTGAAATATACATATTTTCAAGTGTAAATATTGTGACCACACGGTATAAATCTTAAATCTACCAAAACCAAAATAATCCGCTCTAAGCCTCTTATAAATAAGTCCACCCTTAAATCCTTTACGCAAGAATTCGATCATCCGACACAAACCTACTATCCTTCAGGCCGATTTCCCTTTATTCCCGGTGTTCCCGCTATTCCCCGTTCCCGTGTTTCCGGTCCAATATGGCAGAATAAACATGATTATCTATGCGCTAGCACGTAACTCATTGCGAGGTTTGCATTCAATAGGGGCCACTAGAATAGCGACTTATCAATTAAAATAAACCAGTGAAGTGCGAGTCGGACTCGTACATGAAGGGTTCCGTACCACCGTACAATGTTTTAAAACGCTGAAGAAACACGTTTTTTGTATGACGACCCCCTTTAATTTTTAACTTTATTTTATTTTTAGTATTGTGGTCATAGTAATACATAGTTGGTGAAAATTTCAAGTATCTAGTTAATGCCATTATAAAGATCAAGTTAAAAACACGTTTCTTGTATGACGACCCCCTTTCATTTTTAACTATTTTTTATTTTCAGGTGTCTAGCTATTACGGTTCAAGAGATAGAGCCCTGTGACTGACGGACAGACAGACAGACGGACAGACAGACGGACAGACAGACGGACAGACAGACGGACAGACAGTGGAGTCACAGTAATAGGGTCCCGTTTGCACCCTTTGGGTACGGAACCCTAAAAAGTAGGCCCGTAAAATAGTTTAAGTCATTTAAAAAAGGGCGAAAATTTTATCATCGTCATCATCAGGTCCGTTTAATCTCCACTGCACGACCCTCTCTGTAATACTAGAGCCACACTTGGCCAGAGCAGCCAGAGGATTTGGCCTACACTCTCCACGCTGGCCAGACGGGTTGGAGAGGTTGATGTTATAAGCTATGTTTAGCTTATATTTCCTAAGACATCCACGGGAAGACTTGGAGTGGTCCTATTCTACTCTGCCGGGAACCACACTGCAAAAATTTTAATCATGCTAATATAGGCGATGCGGCTAGCAACCCATCACAATTTAGATTCCTTTTTAGGGTTCCGTGCCCAAAGGGTGCAAACGGGACCCTATTACTGAGACTCCGCTGTCGGTCCGTCTGTCCGTCTGTCACAGGACTCTATTTCTTGAACCGTAATAGCTAGACACTTGAAATTTTCACTGATTATGTATTACTGTGGCCGCTATAACAACAAATACTAAAAATAAGATAAAGTTAAAAATTAAAGGGGGTCGTCATACAAGAAACGTGTTTCTTCAGCATTGTAAAACATTGTACGGTGGTACGTAACCCTTCATTTACGAGTCCGGCTCGCACTTGCCCGTTTATTACTACCTTGTGCCAGTGAGAATCGATATCGTGGCCATCGCATAAACCGCTTCGCCACCACCGCCTCATAAATCCTCCAAAGTTAATTTATAAATAAAGACCTGGATTTTCGTTTGTTGCAGCTACCACAACTGGCAAAGAACGGAGGTCTCCAGAGCAGGAAGAGCCCAGATCCTCGCCCACTCTAGGTCCCCTCAGTCCTCAGAACAATGGAACTGCTGGTAAGTAGGTACTCGTAAAATATCTAAATTAAAAATATGTGATGAAAAATTACGTCACGACTGAGATTGGAACTCACGCCCCTCACATCTGTACAGTGAGTTCACTTCCAATTGTTGCGGCTAGCAACTTATCACTATTTGATTCCTTTTTCCACCTTCTCTCCCACCATCATGCTACAAGTGGCCTTTGAGTCTTGCGGCCCTGGGCTCTCTTTGCTGCATCCGCAAGACCAAAATGCTCTGTCTACCCTATTAGGGAAAAAGACGTGAGAGATCATCAGCATCATCATTGTTGAAACTTCAAGGAACTTTTTCTTACAACAGCAACTCTGTCATCAACGGAGTCCCTCTCCCCTCCGCTAGAAGGCTACCGAGCAACTCCAGCGCTACAGCGCTTACGCCGCTTCCTGTCAGCACTGCAGCAGTTCGCTTCTGATGCTGGAGCGGAGACCGGGGAGAGGGTGCGGCAGCTAATTTATAACTTGGTGGTAAGCGTTTTATTTTAAGATTCACATTACATTAAAGATTTTAAAAACATATCCATATCATACCAAATTAATATGGAACCAAATAGATACTAAGGGCTTTCAAATAAAAAAAGAATCATAAAAATCGGTTCGCAATTGGCGAAGATATCGCGTAAGGTAACATAAATAAAAAATATCATAAGTACAGTCGATTTGATACCTTTATTACCTCCTCATTTTGTGAAGTTGGTTAAAAAACAAAAACAGAACTCGTGAGGCTGTTCGAAACATCTAAAATGATTCGAACTGGTTTTAGATCTAATTGAGCCGGATTTTTGAAATCCAGAAAAATCCAGCTTTAAAACTTTTCCATTATTAACAAATACAACAATAATAATCCCTTCAGAATCATAACAGAAGGAAAAATATAAGGGAGACGAGGAAAAGGAAGACTGATGAAGTTTTTCCAACAAATTAAAGAAAATCTAGGAGTATGGTCCTACCAGAATATTAAAAAGATGGCAGAGAGAAGAGAGGAATGACATCTCCACTTAACTCCACCGACAAAAGCAAGAAGAACAAAAACAAAGGACACTTGATAGACTTCATACGAATCCATAAAAAATTTGGCCTTCCTATAGAATAAGAATTCGACAGCTATATTCAAGGAAAGAAAGACTTTCCTTGAATATAGCTGTCAGGTTCAAAATCACCCTTTTTAACACTTCCACTGCTGAAAAATGCAACGTGTGTGTTTTGCCAACGAGGAAAACACATACGGTGCGTTTTCAGCAGGGGAAGTGTCCTTTGACTAGTGAGAATATCAGTCACTGTATCATTGATTCCTTTAACTTTGTGCAGTCCGGCGCCCTAAACATCGAGGAGTTCCAAGCAGGCGTTCAGGAGTGCACTAACTACCCCCTGAGAGCATCGGTGCCGGGGTTCCTGAGGGCGCTGCTGCCGTTCGCACAGAGGGACCTCAGGGCGAGGGCCAGGAGTGCCAAACAGGTGGGTATTCTTCTTATATTTAAGAGCTAGGCTCTTGTTGGTGGATCGCTTTCCATGTCTGTCTTTCTTCCGCTAAGTTCTTAACCTCCTTATATGTTTTCACGTTTAATTTTTTCTTATTTGATCGAAAAATTAGACAACAATAGTTTCCGAATAGCTGTCGGGCTCCGGCTGGGAACAACCGTTTGTTCGCCTTATCGTTGCCCATGTGGCAGCGGCATTTGGCTACGGAACCCTAAAAAAACCTGATAATGATGTCGTCTCGCCACCTCCTCCGTGGTCTAACTCTACGCCTGCGCTCTTCTGGCACCCACAAGGTACCTAGTCATCCGGGCCCATATTTCTAGCTGCATGCGGCACCACAGTGTAGCACACATGCCCTGCCCGACCATTTAAGTCTTATTCATCTTAACAACTACTAATCTAACCACTTTTCACAAAGCATGCTTCCCAGTAGAATTTGGACCCCCACCTCCGGATCACGGCAAACGTCTTGACCACTGGACCACAGAGGCTGTCATATCTGTGGCTGTAGATTATTATATTGTATTTCTTGCAGACTCCTCTGCAATACATCAGGAGTCACGAGCACCTGATCCTGGAGTCCAGCACCGACACTGCAGACATCTTTGCTACACAACCTCCGGCGGAGGCCGGCGTCAAAAGGAGGGCAAGCGATCCGTAAGTCGTATTTATACACAAATACAAGTGCAATGGCGGACTTAAAGCCTAAAGTAGTTATTACAGTATCCAATTTGAAGGACTCCTAACTAGGAAATCTGAAGATCTTATCGCAGTTAGGAACTTACTTGGAACTTGGGACTGATTAGATACGATTTAGAATAATAAACGGGCAAGTGCGAGTCGGACTTGTACATGAAGGGTTCCGTACCACCGGACAATGTTTTAAAACGCTAAAAAACACGTTTTTTGTATGACGACCCGCTTTAATTTTTAACTTTTTTTTATTTTTAGTATTTGTTGTTATAGCGGCCATAGTAATACATAATCGGTGAAAAGCCCTGTGACAGACGGACAGCTGGACAGACAGACAGACAGACAGGCAGACGGACAGACAGCGGAGTCTCAGTAATAGGGTCCCGTTTGTACCCTTCGGGTACGGAACCCTAAAAAAAGAACTAAGTAGGTATACTTAAATAAGTAATAATAAACTACATGCAAATAAAACTAAGATAACAATACCTACCTACATATACTACATACACTAAGAACTATCTGACAGTTTTTTGAATAAAATTTGCCTTCAGGTTTTTTTAATGAAATCCGAACATCAACTGGTAAGAGTGTGGAACCTAATACAGAAACACGCTTAGTAATAGCCCTTTTCTCTAAATCCATTCACATATCGATGCCTTAGTTCACAAATGCACTAACTACATAATTATTACATTAAATTAAAACTCTTCTAACATAAATTTCTTATCACAAAACATTTGATCCAACCCATCCTTCAAAAATCATTTAGCAATCGTCAAATGTGAACTATCAATAATGCCAGTCTCAGCAGGTGAGTGTTATGGACAGGTAATTTGTCCGCCCCCACCGAGTGGGGGGTGGGACTCGTCTACGCGGTAGGGCGGGGAGAGCAGGAATAGGTTCGTGATTCTGACACGGCAATACTTCGATACGAGTATGTTTAGTTATTTTTTTTAAATTTTCTTTTCATTTATAATGACATTTTTATTTTTTGAATGTTTATATTTTTTAAGTAAAATATAAAAAATACTGGAATTATAGAACTCGAAAATTTTAAACAACAATATGAAAGAACAAACTGACGTGCTGTGTCGACCCCACATAAATCAATCAATCAATTAATCATTTATTGAAATTTTTCATAATAAAAATACTATATAGTTAGTTATCGAACTTTAATACAGGATAAAATAAGCAAGCAGAAGAAAATATCACTCAGCTAACTCGCCAGATTAAAAGCTTTTGTAATCATTGAGACGCAAACTGAAAAAGACTGACACAACGACTATTTCCAGCAATATCTGTCACTTTGTCTATTTATTTGTCTCTGCGTACCCCTGTGGGAAACAGGCGTGATAGTATGTATGTATGTATCTGTCACTTTAATGACCTGGAGTGCTATTTTTTATTTAGGGACTCAGCGAAACACAAAACGTGTAGTTTTCCAACTCACCACTCGCGTTTCGACGCATTGATTGCATCGTATTTTTAAAACCGTCGTGTGAGCGATGAGTAATATTGTGTTACGCAGAAAATATTATAAATTTTTTCAATGGTTTTCTAAACATTTCAACAAAAATTTAAAAAGCAGCATGAAACGGAACTGATTCTACATGGAACGTTTCTTTGACATTTGTACACTAAAAATGTCAAAATTACGAGTGGTTCAGACCACTCGTTGCAAATCCATCGCATACGATCAATTAAAATATGTGCCCGTTTGGAAACACTCGCTCAAATCATTCGTAATGTAAGTCCCTGAATGAAAAATAGCACTTGCACTAGTTGCACTCCTGTTCCACGTGCCAGTCTTTTTTTTAGATTTATTTTACGGCTCTGGATACACGTCCTTTCGAGCCTATTTTTGGTTTTGTTGATTCTTTATACCTAACAAGTTACAATCAAAGGTTGGTGTAGGCCTTTGATTGCTTCAAGGGAGCTTCCCCTTGATTTCATAGCTGATTGAGTGGCAGAGGACGCCTACACGTCCACCACAGTTCACCACCACCACCAGGCTAAACAAATAAAACTACAACGACTGTCCATATTAATTGTTTTATTTATCATAAATATGAACATTTATAACACCAAACTACACCCATTTCAAATCCACAAAAATCAATTTGTAAAATAGTTTTAAGCAAACCCCAACTGAATCCTTTGACTTCCTGCTAAAATAAACCCACGTTCCAGCTCTGCTTTACCAGCTCTCAGATACTCGTATTTTCATCACAGTGACCGTACCTGTTACACGTTCCAACGATACCTGTTCCAAATGGGCCGCGCACCCCGCCCCTACGCCTGTCAGCTCCAGACTACGGCAAACTTTTTTGCGGTCATCGTTGACGCGGGTGACGATTGTGTCCGTAATTGGCGGTTTGGTCGCCACATTTACATATGGAGGATGGTTTTCGAATTGACATTATAAGCGACCTATCTTTATAAATAACTTACGGGGTAAACAGAGCCTATAATTTGTTACTTTCATTGCCTATTGTTAGTGGGTGCCAACGACATACAAACTATCGTAAGGCACGTAAATAGCAGAATCTTGTGGACAAATTATTATTTACCAGCTGCTCACAGAAATGGCAGCACACAAATCTGCGAAAAGTAGGTACCTAATATACCAGGTACAAAATACTAGGTAAGTATTAAAATATTTTTACTCCTATCTGTTAGGTACGTTGTACTTTGCTATTTTCATGATAATGATTCACACCCATTCTAACTCATTCCTCCGATAGTGTTCGTAATTGGCGGTTCTGCTCGGCACATTTACATATGGAAGATGATTTTTTAAACCGCGATTTTATGGGCCCTAAGTACCTATACAGGGTGTAACAAAATATACTGAAACTATTTTAAGCGTGGTTTCAGTCCATCGTACTGAACAACTTTCCCCAAGGAACATATATCGAAATATGAAAAATAATTTTTGGCCTCCCATATATGTTGACCGATCAGCTGATCCGAGTTTGTATGGAAAGCCAAAAAATCTTTTTCATATTTCGATATATGTTCCTTGGGGAAAGTTGTTCAGTATCATGGACTGAATTCACCTTTAAATTAGTTTCACTATATTTTGTTAGACATTATATACGTATACATACTAATCACGTCTGTTTGTTTGTTTGTAATATCTTTATTGTACTTTGAAAACATATAATTTAATACAAAAACAACATGTACAATTCAATTTAATTCAATTCAATTCAAAATATCTTTATTATCATAGGATATTTATAATATCTCTTAATAATAGTCACTTTGTTTTGTTTTGCACAAATGTTGACGTCAAAAGCTAAGTTTACGCCGCTTCCTAGGCGCAAGTGCAGAAGAAACGGCAACAAACTGCACTGCACGTTTTCTCCAAAGACGTCAACTAACAAACTAAAAACTTAAAATTAGTTATATAGATGGACAGAGATTACATTGTTTATTATGTCATAATTAAATTGAATTATAAGAATTACGAAATTTAAAATAATGTCAATTTGTAAATTTAGTATGTACCAATGTACCTAAATTATGACATGTCTAAGTATACAAACCTTTAAGAGGGACCCGCGCCAAGCTCAAGCCAGACCTTTTTGTCTTTAAGATAGTCATCGGTCCTATAATAAGCCTTCTCACAAAGTACTTTCTTTACATAAGCTTTGAATTTTCTGTCTGGCATATCAAGGACCGATTCTGACAATTTATTATAAAAAAGTATACACTTCCCCATAAAAGACTTACTGACTGTATTCAGCCTGTAATACGGGCTAACTAAGTCATTCTTATTACGTAAATTTCTATCTGTAAAATCACTTACTTTATTGAACAAGGAAATATTTTTCCTTACATACATTATATTTTCAAATATGAATTGTGATGCAAAAGTAAGTATACCTATTTCCTTGAATAATTCCCTCAGTGAGTCTCTCGATCCTAAACCGTAAATAGCACGAATTGCTCTTTTTTGTAAAAGAAAAATAGTCTGAATGTCGGCTGCACTCCCCCATAGAAGTATCCCGTAAGACATTAGACTGTGAAAGTAACTAAAGTACACTTGTCTAGCAGTTGCTACATCTGTCAATTGTCTTATTCTCCTAACAGCGTATGCCGCAGAGCTAAGCCTATTAGAAAGTTTAGTTATATGAGCGCCCCATTGAAGTTTCGAATCAATTGTGATTCCTAAAAAGGTAGTACTTTCAACCAGATCGAGTTTCTGATCATTAATTAGTATGTCAACGCAGGCTTGATTCACATTAGGAAGAGAGAATCGAATGCATTGGGTCTTGTTCGCATTTAACATGAGGTTATTGGCCGAAAACCAATCAGAAATTAAAGATAAGGTGCTGTTCACCGCGCTAGCATCACTGTTATGTCGATCTATTTTAAATATTAGCGAGGTGTCATCAGCAAACAGCACCATGTCAGCCTCTTTCTCAACCATGTAAGGCAAGTCATTGACATAAACTAAGAAAAGGAACGGTCCTAGAATTGAACCTTGGGGAACGCCCATTTTCACATTAGACCCGTGTGATTTTACGCCGTTTATATCAACAGTTTGAAGCCTATCTGTTAAGTAAGATTCTATTAATTTAATTGACTTATCATCAAAACAACGTGTTAATGATAAGTTTCCAAAAGACCTTGTAGGTGTACTGCAAACCATTTGAACGAATGAACTGTACACATATAGGTATAAACTAGGGTCGATAGCTATAAATAAATATTGACCAAAGCTGGGCCCAAAAACTAGTCATCGATAAACCCACATAAATCCTCATCGAACTGGGCCTGTTTAGCAGTTTATTATAACGACACCATTTGGCAGGCTGCAGCGCCAGGTTTTCAAACCCTCATTCATTACGACGTCGTGTTTATGGTAGGGGATTTTGTTTGGCGCGCGTCTCTATGGTTTGTGATTAATGATTTTTGTGTGGGCCCATCGAGTGGTTGTTGGCAGGCGATTGGGCGCTATGAAATGAGATTTATCCTGTTTGGACACACTCACCTATTTATATATTACCCCATACTAAAAAGGATTAGTTAATGTAATTCATCTTTTTTCACTCAAATGCCAAGGAAGTTTTCACGTAGGTACCTAAGTATCTTAATTGTATGTATGAGTCGGACTAGTACATGAAGGGTTTCTTACCACCGTACAATGTTTTACCTCCTTTAATAATTATTAACTTTATCTTATTTTTAGTATTTGTTGTTATAGTGGTCATAGTAATACATAATCGGTGAAAATATCAGGTGTTTAGCTATTACGGTTCAAGAGATAGAGCCCTGTGACAGATCGAGTTTAAAACGCTGAAAAAAACACGTTTTTAGTATGACGACCCCTTTAATTTTCAACTTTTTTTTATTTTTAGTATTTGTTGTTATAGCGGCTACAGTAATACATAATCGGTGAAATTTCAGGTGTCTAGCTATTACGGTTCAAGAGATAGAGCCCTGTGACAGACGGACAGACGGACAGACGGACAGACGGACAGACACCAGAGTCTCAGTGATAGGGTCCCGTTTGCACCCTTCGGGTGCGGAGCCCTAAAAATGGTGGATTTTTGGTGCCAAATTCTATCTCCATACAAATTGTATTTTGTACAATAAAGTTTAAATAAATAAATACAATCTGTAAGTGAATGAGTTCAAAACTAACACTTATCAATCATGTAAAACTAAAACACGAAAGCGCCTGCCGCGCTTCACCAGCAATGAGTAGAGTTTAATTGTAAAGTAATTGCTGTGCGAAAACAGTCAGGCGCAAGCAGCCGGCCGGCAGCCCGGCACGTGTTGTCGCTAACTACACTTACACGGGAACTTCTGATAAATTGTGTGTAATTTGTATGTTATTAATAAATTTGTTCTAGTTTTAATTGAAAGCGTTATAATTTGTGAGTCGAGAACTTTAATATGTCTGGGTATAACCAGGCCTGTGTCACTCCCCGTTTAGGTATCGAAAATGTACCTACATTATTATTATGCGCGCAGGCGGCCCCTCCGGGTGGTAAATTCAGTTATACGAATCGTTTGTCCAGAGTAATAAGAATGAAATTGGCTTGCAATGGATGTCTAGGTATCTATCCGAAAAGGTGCTGAGTTCTGACGTGAGCTAAATTAAACCATATCGCTAGCCACATTAAGTAGATATTTCTTTGAATTTCTTTGCTGAGTGAGACTTTTGTACGTTCGTATTATTTATTCTGTGGTATAACAAAGGGATTTGTTTTAGTTCCATTTTATAGATTTTTGTTGACAAAAAATATATATATTTTTAAAATAATCCAATACGATTTAGTAAACTGTAATGTAATGAATATGAAATTGATATTTGATAAACTTCTAACTTAATATTTATCAAATAATAATAAGTGAAATTGACAAAAATAATATACTACCTCCCAACATTTTCAGGAATTTTAAGAAAGGATTTTTTTTGGAAAATACATAGGAATTCATCTAATAAATAGTATTCATAGTTGTCATGAAACAGATCTATTAATGTGATAATAGGTCACTTTGCAGTAATCGGGAATGCAGACTATATTTCTGAACATTTTAAAATCAATACCTACGTACCTATACCAGACTCAAACGAAAGCTTCGTCCCCTCACTGATCAAATTATTTATTATTGTCTCTTACAACATTAGGTACCTAACTACATTATTTATATTCTTAAAATTTATTCTATTTAATCATAAACCTATGACACTCGATAAACCACTGGAAAAACAAAGACAATAGATTAATAGACTAAGAGCCAAAATCCCAAAAGTTGGCAAATAAAATCAATGCTCACAATAGGCTGAGTTCACAATAGAACTCTTTCAGCAGTTTAGCTGTGGTTCTATAAATTCTGCGCCTGTGGTTCTATTCGTGGTACTATGTTGGACAACGGTTAGCGGATTATTTGTGTGGTACAAGTTAGAGACGCTGAATTTTAAATAATAGTCATGATTTATTTTTGTTATTAGAAGTTGCAAATCGTTCTCACCCGCGCAGATCAAATCGGTAAATTCCCTCGGGAATGGGCGAAAATAGAAGAGATACTCTTTCCCTTCCTCTTCCCGTGGATGTCGTAAGAGGCGACTAAAGGACTAAGCACAAACATCTTGTGAATCTCCACTGAATTTTATGGAAAATCATTCACGGTCAAGGCAGTTCGACTCTGGAATGCACTACCACCGTCCATCCGGCGTGCTGAAACGCTAGCCAGCTTTAAATCTCAAGTGAAGTCGCACTTTCTATCCTTATTATAATATGACTTTCTTTATTTCCACACTTACCTTGCTCGGATTTTCTTTTTTGTGTACATATTGATATAGATATGTATGTATTTATGTATATATTTTATATTTGTATGTATGTATTGTATGTATCTTTATTCATTACACTTTTTTCTTCTTGCATATAACTTCGCACCTCACCTGTTTTCGTTAAACATCTCCAAGTACCTCGGTTGCCTGGAAGAGATTGCAGCTGCGATAAGGCCGCCTTTTGACATCTGTTTTCTTTAATCTATTACTCTGTATCATTATGTTTTGGTGCAATAAAGATCTTAACTAACTAACTAACTAACTTGTGCTACATCTGCATTCTCAAGGAGAGCTGACGTCAGGCAGGCGGCCGGTCGTAAAACTATGGCCAAATCGTTTAAACTGTTCCGGCTATTTCTTCTCCACTTTCCAAGTTCTTCGTATATTTTGAGAAAAAAAGCGGGACACCCCGCGGGCTCCGAAGCAGCACGGCTTAGGATGCAACCGGAAATGCTCTAATATGAAGAAGAAGACGCCCGGTTGTCAATTCAATTCAAAATATCTTTTTTATCATAGGATATTTATAATATGTCTTAATAATAGTCACTTTGTTTTGTTTTGCACAAATGTTGACTTCAAATCGTTATTTACAGCTAAGTTTATGCCGCTTACTAGGCGCAAATGTAGAAGAAGCGGCAACAAATTGCACTGCAGCATTTTCTCCAAAGACGACGATGTTGTGCTCATTAAATAGCACTCTTCAAGCTATGTCTGTAATTTGGCTTTTACGATCTGTATGGAAAAGAGAAGCAGTCAGAAGATTTTACGATTTTTTTCTTCTTATGTAGTCTTGTAATAAAAATATTAAATTGTGAGACCCCGCGTCCGCTTGTGGCTTCCACCACCCCACAATCGCACACGCCGTGTACCATTGTTCACGACACTGCACTGAGCAATTAATCCATGGCTAATTGAACAACTTTTGAACACGAACAGCCAAGTTTCTATTGTGCATAAATAAATTTATTGAATTGGATTTGAATAAATAACGAGATAGACTGAGAAGTTTACGTTTTCGGTTGGTTGGTATACCTAGTTGTTTGTTTTTCGTGTGTGTAAGTGGCCAACACTGGTGTCAAATATTTCAAGCTGATGAAAGGAATCTGACAAAGCTTGAATACTGCCATACAACAACTTTACGTGTCTTCCGAAGCACGGAAGAACTCGAGATTTTTTAATGCCACTTGTGGTGACCCATCCTAGTGCGGAACACGCCCTGGGGTTACTTAAGTTGTTAATATCATCATCATCAGGTCTTTTTTAGTCTCCACTGCAGAAGCACGAACCTCTCTGTACTACCAGAGCCATATATTAGCCAGAGCAGTCAGAGGATTTGTCCTAAACTATCCACGATCTGACTAATAATGAAATATTTATAAAAAAATATTGTTTCAGATTCTACGAAGGCCCCCAAACCAACGGCTCCCACGAGGATTACCCCCCGCACCCCAAGCGCTCCAGCCTGTTCCAACCCTCACCCTTCCTATATCCGCTTCCGAGCAACGCCAGTCTCTTCGACTACAACCATTACCAGGGGTACCAGGGGCAGGGGGAAGGATTCGAGAGGAGAGATGGTAAGCAGAAGTCCTTTGGCTTGAAACTACGTCCAGCGGTCGCCCCGGACGGGTTAAGTCCGTCTCTGTGACAAACCCTACGTGTGATAGAAATAGCTTTAACCGTCGCGGGTCACGTGTCTCTGTCGTATTAAGAGTTTGTGACAGAGACGGACTGAACTAGTCCGGCGTAGTTTCAAGCCTAAGGGCGTTCTTGATTACATCCTGGGCTTTGCTGCTTCAGAACCTCGGGAGTTTTCTTAGGCCTGTGTCACTCACCGTTTAGGTATCAAAAATATACCTACAATATTAGGTACAAAGCGCGCGGCGCCCCCTCGGAGTGGTAAATGCCTGCCTGACGTCAACCCTCCTTGGGAATGCATGTACAATAAAATTATAAGCATCCTACGTCAACTCTTTTGAGAAGCAGTTGTAGTTTGTACTTAATTTTTTTGGTCGCCTCTTATAAGATACATAGTAAGAGATCGAGTATTACTATTTTAGGCCAGAAACCACACTGCAAATTGTTGCAAGTATCGATCCACCTTCTTTATCAGCCTATGACAGTCCACTGCTGGACTAAAGGCCTCTCCCAATAAAGGTAGGATTTCCCCATGAGCACCACGCTGGGCAGACGGGTTGGCAATTGCGGTAGATGGTATAATATCAGACAAAGCAAAGAGGACGCCGCTGCCCGTACTCTGTTACCTATACCTCCCTTAGTCGCCTCTTACGACACCCGTGGGGAAGGAAACGGGTGATGACAAAGTATATTCTACAAGATCCACCTTAGGACTATCAAATAATGTCCAGAAAACTAAAGTGAAACTTCTCTGGTCATATTTACTGCTTGCCCATGATGTGAAGGCGATACGAGTTTCATGTTTATTTGAAAACCTGGTAATACCTTAGTGTATACCAGAAAAGAAGACTGGCAAACGTAGAACACCCACCCACAAGGGGGTCTGACGACCAGACCAAGGTCGCTGGGAAGTGCTGGATGCAGGCCGCTCTAGATCGGTCATTTTGGAAAAGGCCTGTATCCAATGGACATTATGCGGCTGAAATGATGACGATGATACCGAAGATAGCAAATCTGAGAAGCACGTGGTGATCGTTCAGATTCAAGAGTTCAATTTTCTTCACTTTCCTTTTCAACATTGTCTAAGAAAGTTTGACGATATTGTCCACCAGGAGGCATCACAGTAAGGGACGTATCATCAATGAACGCCACCTTCTCAGACCCCAGGGCTGGTCCAGCGACAGCCAAAGGGGATGACGAGTGGAGGAACATCAACACCATGCTCAATTGCATACTGAGTATGGTGGAGAAGACAAAAAGGGCACTGGCTATACTGCAGCAAAGAGGTGAGTGAGTCTAACTTTTAAGGGCACAAACTTTTGATTATTGTCAATAGATCTATTGACCCATCGATTATGTATCTAGTGACCTTTTTTTGGTCTTCAAATGTTATACCGATCAAGGTTTCAGTTTCCAGAGATCTCAAAATCGAAGATCCTAAGGTCTTTAGACGGTCGGGCAAGCCCAAAAAGAGATGGCGGGAAGATTTTGACTCTTTTCATAATCAATAATAAAGAGTGGGCCTTAAGAGCCCTCGATCGCGAGATTTGGAAGGTAGAAAGGGAGGCCTTTGCCCGCAGTGGGATAGTATAGGCTAAGGCTAAAATAGAATATAAATAAGGTCTTAAAGTCTAAAAAAACAATGGTCCGAAATCCTAAGCGTCCAAAAGTTCAAGATTCCAAAGATGCAATCATCAAATGGAACAAGTAGCTCCTACTTCTTCTTCCTTACCATTTCCTTCCCATTTATTTAGATGGAGTCGGCACACAATGTATTTTCTTTCTAATTTTGTCTATTGTGAGACAAACCTTCATGACTTTAACAAGTAGCTCTCAGCTATCAAACGAATTAACGACCAAATGAAAAAAAAAATAGTGAAAAGTTGCTTGGAACCTTTTAACGAGTTAAGTTTATGGCATTTGGTCTAAAAGCCCAAGAATCCTTGGCTTGGATTCACAGTAATTTCAGTCACATCTTTCAGACTATACCATATACATCATCCAAATACTAAATACTTCCAATAATAATCTCCCTTTGAACGATTTCCAGGAGTAGAACCAACAGAAAGCAACGACATCAAACGAGCTGCCAGTGAGATCATGGCGGCAGCAGTCAGGCAAACTGAGGAAAGAGTGGCTGAAGTGAGGAGAAGGGCGGAAGATGCTGTGAATCAGGTAGGTGCACATTTTTGCCCCTTTCACGGAGTAGTCAGCTTTTTTCATCTTAGAGCGTTCCCGGTTACATCCTGAGTTGGGCTGCTCCAGTGGGATCCCTTTACTGGCTTTTTCTTTGCCAAGGATAATTGGAGTAGAAAAATATGGAACCTTTAAATCGATGCTTCTATGCTAGTCTGGGAATAAGGAAAAAATTGAAAATGCACCAGCTGCTTCTCTTCATGCGCCGATTGATGGGATGGGCGAAAATGCGGCTAACTAGCCATCACTATTTTGATATTTTTTCCACCTTCTCGCCAACCATCACGCTAAACATGGCCTTTGGGTCTTTTGACCCTCAGCTCTATCTTCTTAGAGTCGCAATGCCCAAAGAGCTCTGTCTGCCCCATCAGGGATAAAGACGTGATAGTATTTGGCTGTGGTTTTACGAATTGCCACCAGCCTGATACCTTTCTTAGGAAAGCAGTTTCTGCACGAGATGTTTCTGCTTAGTCCTTTGGACGCCTCTTACGACATCCACAGGAAGAGATTGATAAGTCATGTCAAAGGAAGGAGTCTTATTGTAGGCAGAAACCCACAACGCAGGTGTATAAATAATCATTACTCAATCTTTATATCTTCACCAGGTCAAACGCCAAGCACTGTTGGAACTTCAGCGAGCGATTGGTGCAGCAGAAACGAAAGCTTTAGAACTAGTCGCAGCTGAGCGGGGGAAGGTGGAGAGACTGGTTGAGAGGCGACACAGCCCCCCGCCCGGACGAGATCTCAGCCCCAACACCGCTGGACAGCAAAATGTAAGTTTTATTTTGTTATTCTTATGTGTGGTGATGTAAGTGGGTTGGTGAAACGAAGGCACTGGAGCTGGGGGTAGCTAATTGGGAGAAGGTGAAGCGACTAATTGAGAGGCTTCAAAACCCTCCTTTCGGACGAGATCATAGCCGCAACACTACTGGAAAGCAGAATGTAAGTTTTATTTTGTTATTCGTGTGTATAAGTAGTGTAAGTGGGCAGTAAACGAAAGCACTGAAGCTGGTGGCATCAAAGCTCTGGAGCTGGGGGCAGCTAATCAGGAGAAGGTGAAGCAACTGATTGAGAAGCGGCACAACACCACTGGACAGCTAGACCCTATTTCGCTCATTATCTGGCTTTCCTGCGGCAACGGCTCCGCATCGACTAGGGGCCAACGGCCAGTGCGAGTCCCGAATTTTTTTTTGACAAAAAAGCCTACAGCCTTGGGGCTCCGACGAAGTTAACCCGGTCCTGCCTACTCCTAGACATTTTTTACACTTTAGGTCTTCGTCGACACATCCTTCAACCTCTTTTTGGGTGTTTCTTGGGCCCTCAATAGATACCTATTAGATACCTACACTGTCATTCTTCATTACTTTGTTCTGTGACTTTGTTGTAACAGTAATCAAGCTACCGTCAGATGCCTTTAGGCAGCTCCAAAAAATGAGACTTGTCCCAAAGTTAGCTAAAGATCACTCGCATCTCTTTGTACTCATTTCTTTCCGAAGTGAGAATTGACTTTCCATCGATATAATCGGACAAAAGTTTTGTCTCACTAATTAGTTTCGTATTGTTGTTGCAGTGTTGTTGGAACTGCGGCCGCAAAGCTCAAGAGACCTGCTCGGGATGCAACGCAGCGCGGTACTGCGGAGCCTTCTGCCAGCACAAAGATTGGGAGAACCATCACCAGGTAAATCATTAGAACTCCTAACGTGTTCCCGGTTGCGTCCGTAGTTGCGCTGCTTCTGAGCCTGGAGTCTATGTCTATGAATCGAATGTCCAAAAATGTTTAATATACCAAATTTTAAGGTACCAATAACTAATTTAAAATAGTCGATCTAAATTACCTTTTGAGTGCGACCTCCTCATCTCTAACCAAGTTGCTGTGCCCGGCAGGGTCCATAAAATGATTCTTGAATTGTATTGTTGTTATGTTATGTACTTTATGGTTTGCAATAAAATATTGAGTATTGAATCAGCGAACTAGACTTTTCTAATGGTAGGTGAAAATGCGGAAAAAGGTCGTGCGTTCAACGTAGAGCATTGCTGGTTTAGGGCATGTAACTTATTTCCATCAAATGTCGAATCTGATTAGTATAGTTTGGTGACAGGATAGGATAACAACTTACTCTGGCGTCGGGAGAACTTATTTTAGAAAGTCAACGGCGGCAGTCTAGACCGAGCAGTAGGTCCACTATCACTCATCAACCAGCAATAGACAAGCGCGATGAGTAAATCGTCTAAATCCCTGTGGGACCTCGCCCTGTCCCGGCGCTCCAGGCGAGTTCCCACATAGAAGATAGGTAGTAGGAGTGGAGAATAAACTCGATAACAACACAGATTATTATAATTTATTCTCTGATACAGACTGTTACATAAGAATACGGAGTATAAGAGACCGGTTATAAAAGAATAATATTTAATAAGGTACAACAGATAGAGAGAGGTAAGCGATCAGCTTCAGAGATGAAGGTGGAATAAATGAAAAGGGATCAGTCAATGATTTGAAAATGGAATGAAAGTGAAAGGATGAGATGAAGAAAGGAGGTTTGGACATGATGCATGCAACATCGTTACACCCCTCTATTTATTTTCTGTCTGGTAAAGTATTACAATACAATACAATACCCTTTATTGCACAAAAGAAAAAAACCTAACATAATCATCTTAAAAATTGGGAAATGCGCAAAAGGCGGCCTTATCGCTAAGCAATTTCTTCCAGGCAACCTCGTTTATATAGAAAAAAATGATGGGAAATTAGGTAGTGCGGGGTGGTCAATATAATAAACATACTTATATACAATAATTATAATAAACATACATACATCTAATACTTAAATACATACATACAACTTACACAAAGAAAACATAACAAGACAAAATGAAGAAACTAAGTGGAAACAAGGGAAGGAAATTACCTTTCATAAGGATAGAAAATGCGATTTTACTTGGGATTTAAAGCTGGCTAGCGTTTGGGCGCGTCGGATAGTAAGTGGTAGTGAGTTCCATAGACGTACGGCTCGAACAGACAAAGACCGCGAGTAAAAGTCGGTGGAGTGAGCAGGAATTCTTAAAAGAAGGTTTTCAGCGCTGCGTAGTGGACGCCCTTGAGACTCACTAAATATAATGAATAATTCTCGTAGATAGTTAGGAGAGTTAGGATTGAAAAGAGTTGTGTATAACATTGATAGGGTATGCCAGTCACGGCGACGTCGGATCGGAAGCCACTTGAGTTCATTGCGAAAATGAGAAATATGGTCATATTTACGAAGGCCATATATGTATCGAATAAACATGTTCTGGAGACGCTTAAGCTTATCAAGTTGCTCCTCAGTAGGCCCGGGATAACAAGTATCAGCGTAATCTAGGATAGGGAAAAGTAGGGTGTGCGCGAGCGTAACTTTGGTATCCATTGGAAGGAACTTACTAAGTCTTCGCAGTGCTGCAAAAGAGGCAAAGATCTTTCTACTAACTTCAGCAACTTGTGGTGACCAAGAGAGATTTTTATCCAGTTGTATACCTAGATTTTTGACACAATCATTAAAATTAATAACAGTCCCGTTAAATAGTACTGGCGGAAGCTGACCAAAATCAATCCCAAGTATTAACAGTATTAACCAACTCTGTTTCTTTTGTTCAGGTTTGCAGCGGACGAGACCAAAAACCAACAACGCTCCTCCGCACATCCCCCCCCGCCGCCACCTTACCAAAACCCCTCCCGCGTGCCACCACCCCCATCGCGGCCACCACCAGCAGCCAGCCGCCCGTCACCACGACCCCAGACAACAGGCTATCTCTCAACTCCTTAAATTCTGCAGAAAGGTTGCTAACTACTCAAGACAGGAGTCTAAGCACGACGAATACTGAGAGAATTGCGTTGGCGACGTTGTCTTCAGCTCAGGGCCTGATTGGGGGGATTGGGGGGAAGAAATGACGCCTCAACAAGGATGTGAGGTTTCCTAGGAAGGTTAGGAGGTAATCTGGAACTGGATGAATCAAGAACATAGATGTTTTATACTTACGAGTAATTTTTAGCAATAAAACGTTTTCCTGAAACATGCTGTTAAAATAAGAACTTTGAAAAAATCGCAATATTTACTGTGCCCCATTGACGAAGCATGTTGTGGATTAAATATATTTGTTAATCAAATACAATAAGAACTTTTGCAAATATTTATTTCAATGTAAATAGGTACTTATTTATTTTAGTAAATTGAGAAGTTATTAAGTTAGTACGCTACATTCCTAAATACTTACCTCCTACTACTCGTATAAGTACACACATGTACCTAACAATGTAAATAAATTGTAAATACTACTTGACCTACATAATTATATCTTGTTTGATGACGTCTAACTAAATATACTGAAACTATTTTAAAGGCAAGTTCAGTCAATGATACTGAACAACTTTCCCCCAGGCGAAAACTCGAAAAATTTAAAATTATTATTTTTTGCTTTCCACACAAACTCGCATCAGCTGATAACTCATAGGAGGTCAAAAATTATTTTTCGTATTTCGATATGTGTTCCTTGGGGAAAGTTGTTCAGTATCATGGACTGAATTCACCCTTAAAATAGTTTCAGTATATTTTGTAAGACCCTGTATAAAATGACCAGCGTGGCCCCGACAACTTTTATCCAAAGATATTGAATTAAAGTCAAAGTCAAAATCATTTATTTATCTTTGGATTTTGTATCACTTAATACAAAGAGCTATTCGTCAGCATTTTCTTTCGATTTCATAAAAGTTGTTGACGTCAGATCGGACACGCCATGAATGTAGGTATCCAAGTCACCTGCAATATAGTTGGAACCAGGGTACAAGAATATAGGGTATTCTCTTCCCTCGGTGGCCCAAGGCTACGTCAAGAATGTCACCATAAGTGTTCCCACTGATTGTTCTTTTCAGTAAAGGGGATGTTGCACAACGGGCTAGGTCATGAACACTTTCCTAAAAATCAGAAAAAATATCAAAAACCGATTAAAACGATCATATATTTATTTTCTCGTGATCTTGAGACTGTACAAAAATACATTTAAAATTGATTATTATCGTGTAATGGCGATACTGACATGGCGTACCCAACCTGATTTAAACGTCACTCGCAGTTACTGTCAATGTCAGGTCAGTTGACTTATTGGGTGTCGGCCATTTTGGCGGAACTCACCTAACCTTAATTACGATATTTTGATCCAAATTTACCATAGAAAGGCTACGAATTTATCGGATTTACTTATTAGGCATTGATACCGACCCAAAAATGCAAATTTCAAGTAGGTGTAAATCCATACATTTGTGCAACAATCCCTTTAAGAACTTTCTCAATTCATCATCATCATATCAGCCACAGGAAGTCCACTGCTGGACATAGGCCTCCCCCAAGGATTTTCAAAACGATCAATCGGAAGCGGCCTGCATCCAGCGTTTTCCTGCAACCTTGCTCAGGTCGTCTGACCACCTAGCAGGTGGGTGTCCTACGCTGCGCCTGCCGGTACGTGGCCGCCATTCGAGAACCTTTCTGCCCCATCGGCCATCAGTTCTTCGCGCTATGTGCCCCGCCCACTGCCACTTCAATAAGCTAATCCGCTGGGCTATGTCTGTGACCTTAGTTCTTGTACGAATCTCCTCATTTCTGATTCGATCACGTAAAGAAACACCTAGCATAGCCCTCTCCATAGCCCGTTGAGCGACCTTGAGCCTTCTTACGAGACCCAGTAAGGGACTACGTTTCAAAGCCATAAGTCATCACTGGTAACACACATTGATTAAGCACTTTCGTCTTGAGGCACTGAGGTATTTTGGACGAGAAGACACTGCGTAACTTCCCGAACGCTGCCCAGCCGAGTCGGATTCGTCAAAAGACCTCTTCCTCGAAGCTGGAACTTCCTGCCTGGATCAATTGACCCAGGTAGATATACTGGTCTACAACTTCGAGGGTGGAGCTCCCAACAGAAACAGGTAAAGGCGTTACGTGCATGTTTGACATGACCTTCGTCTTTCTCAATTAATGTCTGGAAATTTTCATACAGAAAGCGATAACGTTTCTCCCCGCTTAAACATAGTCCAATTTTGATAATTTATTTAAATATTGTTGATATGTTGGATAAGTAGGGCCGTACGTTTTTATTCAAAATAAATATTGCTTATAAAAAAAAGTTATTAGCATCTCAATATCCATATTTTTTACTAAAAAACTACCTCGAGCGTTTAATTTTATTTAAGTTAAACTAAACCGAATTACTAAAATAGGAAACCGTACAGCCCTAGAGTAAGGTGTACTGAATTGAATGACACCAAAATTACGTGTGGAAATGGAGACGTTATCGCCCGAAACAATATTTCTGAAGGAAAAAGTAGGCAATCGCCTCTAAGAATTGCAACTCTCTCCATCGGACGACACGGGTCGGAAACAGAGCGGCGTGAAACAGATAGAATTATTGCAAATACCTACTCGCGATGTGTATCAGCACTACACATCACACACAGTAGCAACACTCCCAACTGTTGACGTATTCTTGGGTGAATCTCGTGACCCAGCTGTCACGGGAAGAGAATAGCGTGTTTTTTATACCATGATTGTAACTAATTTTATATATAACCATCCTGGTATTCAGTGCCAATGAAAGAGATGGAGAAGGGATATTAACATATTTGTATGTATTTCATTCAGGATGTGATCATAATAAATATACGTATTTATAAATAAATTAGTGATTTCCTAGTAATGTGCAATATTAGTTTTATAATTGTTTAGTTATCGGTGTATAAAATTTCGAATTTAATACTTTTAAGATCCGTAAATAGGTTAAGTAACTTAATTATAAAACAATTTTGATCAAAAATAAATTGAAGTGTTAGAAAAATATTTTGTTGTATTATTTTCAACCCATGTAGAGTATGAGTGAACCATTATGAAGTATTATTTATATATAATATTTTATATATATATATAATAGAAGAATCATATAATAGAAGAGAAATAACGACCTCCTTACTGTAATAGTCAACACGCTAGACCGCTAATCCGGAGGTTCTGGGTTCGATCCCCAGCCAGGGCAAGTTGGAAAATGACTTTTGAAATTGTCCGGGGTCTTGGGTGTTTATCTATACATATATGTCTATAATATACTAGTATAATATAAAATATAGTATCGTTGAGTTAGTATCCCATAACACAAGTTTCAACTTTGGGGCTAGCTAGATTTGTCCTTATCTATTTATGACGCAGCGTCATGCAGCAGGCACTGACTGGCAGATGACGTTTTCAGGTACCCGCTTACTTTCTTCTACATTTTTAGCCAAAGGGCTGCGGTTACACTCAGGTTTAGCTGGTTAGAGATAAAAGAACCGCACATAAACCTCTCCTGAAAGATTAACCTAAATTTAGCCGGCTAATGTTAATTTTATGTTTACACCCATTTTAGCCGCAAGGCTCGCCCAACGCTGAATTGGCACGTAGGCCCGATTACCCGCATGCTGTATATCTGTTAGGATTGCGCTACACTGAGTAAGCAGCGACGTAACGATCAGTTTAATAACAAGACATTAGAAACTTTATGTACAATGTAATAAGACACGCGGCTCGAGCAGTCACGCGCTGTTTATTCCATCAAGCGTTACTATATCTTATGTTATTGACTATTGTATATAAAGTTTATAATGCCTTATTATTAAACTGCTCGTCACGTCGCTGCTAATTCAATGTAGCGCAAGCCTAACAGATATACACCATGCGGGTAATAACCTCAGACCGCGTAACGACCACTGTATCAACTTGTGGCTTTCATTGGTCGTTGTTAGCCCGCCTTATTCAGGGGGTTACTCAATAAAATAATACGATAGTCGTCCGATAGTGACGTTCTATTTATATGTCAAATTAGACTTTATCATTATGTATTAACGTTCAATGTTGCTTAAAACTATAATGCGGATCCGCAGTAACGTACGTCTTGCGTACCGCTTTTGGAGTGACCCTACAGGCCTTCGGGAGTCCCTATGCATGCTGTATATCGATTATCGACTGAGTTATCCACCAATAAAAACTATATATAACGCCTAACAAAATATACAGAAACTATTTTGAGGGTGAATTCAGTCTATGATACTAAACAACTTTCCCCACGGAACATATATTGAAATATTAAAATTATATTTTTGCTTTCCATACAAACTCTGATCAGCTGATCGCTCAACTTGTATGGGAGGTCAAAAATTATTTTTCGTATTTCGATATATGTTACTTGGGAAAAGTTGTTCAGTATCATGGACTGCATACATGAGTGTTAATGAGTGGAGGCACGCCACACCCTTATAATCGTTTCAGTATATTTTGTTAGATAGTAACAACGTCATGCTGCATGCATCTGTCAGATGGGAGAAAACACTTTTCACATGTCACGCCACGCAACACAACTTGCTTGTCTGTGGAAGACCAAATACTGGTGACAAAAAAACTGTCGATTCTTAAGCAACACAACTGTAAGGCTCTATACAGAATGACTTTTTATCCACCAACCAAATTTTTGGAGCGAGTGCAATCCATGATACTGAACTACTTTCTATAAAAAAATGTATTGAAAATGGATGAAAAATTTTCGTCCTTTCATACAAAATCGGTTGGGCTGAGCGCCAATTTGTATGGGAAGGAGAATTTATTTTATCGTTTTTCGTTAATTATTTTTATGGAAAGTAGTTCAGTGTCAACTTGCTCCAAAACTTTGGCTGGTGACCCTTATGACCCTTATAAATCCGTAAGCAGAGGAATAACATGAAGCTGAACAACCTAACAACAAAGCAACGTCACAGGAAAATCGAATCGAGAGCACACTACGGCAGATTAAAATACTTTTACACTACACGCACCTTTAGTATTTAAAAGAAAACTTAAAACCCCCGACTTTGAAGCGCCAATAACTTTTGAACGGCTGAACCAATTTTCATCAAACTAAGAACCATTTTGATAGACCGGGGTTTCGATAAAAAAAAAGCGCATTAAAATCGGTCATTCGTTTAGGAGCTACACACAGATACACATTCTCTTCAAACTTCACCCCTCTTTTTCGTTAGGAGTTAAAAAGAAGACCAGAAACGGAACTATATATTTTTCAGAAATGGTAGTGTAATAATGTCATCAATATACAACAAACGTTAAAAGTTTCAAAGGCAAGTTGGTCTTGCATTTCACCATTTATTTTATTTCTACGTAAAGCTCGCCGCTGCTTTACATGAACTCATTCCTACATTTTCAATCGGTTAAAGACAGTAGAACTATGACTACATTTTGATCAAAGAGATAATAGCTTAGAACCACAGGCCATGTCCAATATTCAGTCAGAGCCATTTGAAATTACAAAGATATTTGAAACAAAATCCTTTTACAACCCCCACAATCCTTTGACGGCAGTGACGGCGATTGGCCGGCGGCATTTCAAATTTGGAACGAAGACGGGCACTCCGTTGTCAGCCGCCGACAAGAAAGGACGTCTGTTACTTTGGCGAACCGCTTCGGGCGATTCGTTTGGATACAAAGGTGTGTCATGTTGTTTTATGACATGACGTTAATGGATCAAAGAGCGTCCATTTTCGTGGCTGGTTGGTTGTGACATTTCTATTGCTGTGTACCTAATGAAGTGTAATGGAAAAGGGGCTTTTGTCTTTTCTTATACCCAATTCTATCATGAATCATGTTGTATTCTGATTTGTATCAAGCATGTCTTGCCCTCGGCAATGAATATACACTACGCGAACCCTGGTGTATTATCTTCTACATAATTGTACTTTTGAACACCGAAATAAACAATTGGGTAGTTTCCTGGATCAAAAATAAATTATTTGGTAATGTTAAGAGAATAAAACGTCACAAAATAATGTCACTTGTCATTAATCACATCCGTTTTGAACCTGATTTCATATTTATTAATGCAGAAAAACGGATATTAAGAGCGCTATTTGACTGCAAGAAACTATGACGTCACAGTCCGATATTTCATACAAATCTCATAGAAAATGTTTGTTTTGACGTTTAGAAAAAAGTGTCTGATTTGACTTGTTGGAAACTAGCGGATTCTAAAAACCGAAAAATATGCACCATAAATTAGAAAGATACAGGGTTTCTTTCGGCAGCCAGAGGATTTGGCCTACATCTCTTCACTGGCCAGACGGGTTGAAGAGGTCTTAAGGTGAAGATATAGGCAAATGACCTTGAAGTGGCGCCCTCATTTGAAATAAATTGTTAACTCGTAAATATGGAGATAATTTCCATATTACTCTTCGTCATGCACTAGATAGCCCTTTAAATTATTTTATAAACCACCGTTGAAAATATTTACATTAGTCCGTCTAGCTTTAAAACTTGCCTCCGCCAAAAGTGGCCACGGCAAGTTTTAAAGCTAGACGGATCACCAATAATAGTTTTAACGGCAGTTCACAAAATAATTTAAAGGGCTATCTAGTGCATGACGTAGAGCAATATGGAAATTATCACCATACTTACGAGTTAACAATTTATTTCACACTTCAAGGCCATTTGCCTATATCTTCGCCTTAATGAGTTTATAAGCTTCGTTCAGCTTGTGTTTCCTAAGTCGCCTATCCTACGACATCCACGGGAAGACTTGGAGTGGTCCTATTCTACTCTATTGGTAATTACACGGCGATTTTAAAATTAAAAAATAATGACCTTTAATACCTAAGTGATACTTATACCTGTTTAGTAAATTTGTGACAGACCCTGGCAACTACAGACCTATCTCTATTCTGCCAGTTTTGAGTAAGGTGTTCGAAAAGATAATGCTCAATCAAATGCTACTTCACTTTAAGACCAATAATCTTTTACATAGCCAACAATACGGCTTTACTGCTGGAAAATCGACCACCGATGCAGGAGTAGCACTTATTACTAATATCTACGACGCGTGGGAAAACAGAAATGATGCAATTGGATCATTTTGCGATCTTTCTAAAGCATTTGATTGCGTTGATCATCCAACACTTTTGCTCAAATTTCGTCAATACGGTTTTGATGATAAGTCAATTAAATTAATAGAATCTTACTTAACAGATAGGCTTCAAACTGTTGATATAAACGGCGTAAAATCACACGGGTCTAATGTGAAAATGGGCGTTCCCCAAGGTTCAATTCTAGGACCGTTCCTTTTCTTAGTTTATGTCAATGACTTGCCTTACATGGTTGAGAAAGAGGCTGACATGGTGCTGTTTGCTGATGACACCTCGCTAATATTTAAAATAGATCGACATAACAGTGATGCTAGCGCGGTGAACAGCACCTTATCTTTAATTTCTGATTGGTTTTCGGCCAATAACCTCATGTTAAATGCGAACAAGACCCAATGCATTCGATTCTCTCTTCCTAATGTGAATCAAGCCTGCGTTGACATACTAATTAATGGTCAGAAACTCGATCTGGTTGAAAGTACTACCTTTTTAGGAATCACAATTGATTCGAAACTTCAACTGGCTTAGCTCTGCGGCTTACGCTGTTAGGAGAATAAGACAATTGACAGATGTAGCAACTGCTAGACAAGTGTACTTTAGTTACTTTCACAGTCTAATGTCTTACGGGATACTTCTATGGGGGAGTGCAGCCGACATTCAGACTATTTTTCTTTTACAAAAAAGAGCAATTCGTGCTATTTACGGTTTAGGATCGAGAGACTCACTGAGGGAATTATTCAAGGAAATAGGTATACTTACTTTTGCGTCACAATTCATATTTGAAAATATAATGTATGTAAGGAAAAATATTTCCATGTTCAATAAAGTAAGTGATTTTACAGATAGAAATTTACGTAATAAGAATGACTTAGTTAGCCCGTATTACAGGCTGAATACAGTCAGTAAGTCTTTTATGGGGAAGTGTATACTTTTTTATAATAAATTGTCAGAATCGGTCCTTGATATGCCAGACAGAAAATTCAAAGCTTATGTAAAGAAAGTACTTTGTGAGAAGGATTATTATAGGACCGATGACTATCTTAAAGACAAAAAGTTCTGGCTTGAGCTTGGCGCGGGTCCCTCTTAAAGGTTTGTATACTTAGACATGTCATAATTTAGGTACATTGGTACATACTAAATTTACAAATTTACATTATTTAAAATTTCGTAATTCTTATAATTCAAATTAATTATGACATAATAAACAATGTAATCTCTGTCCATCTATATAACTAATTTTAAGTTTTTAGTTTGTTAGTTGACGTCTTTGGAGAAAACGTGCAGTGCAGTTTGTTGCCGCTTCTTCTGCACTTGCGCCTAGGAAGCGGCGTAAACTTAGCTTTAAGTAACGATTTGACGTCAACATTTGTGCAAAACAAAACAAAGTGACTATTATTAAGAGATATTTTAAATATCCTATGATAATAAAGATATTTTGAATTGAATTGAATTGAATTGAATGTAGGATAACATCGAATACAAATTTTTGACTTTGACTTCCATAACCTTCGATTTGGTCTGGTTTAGTGTCAAAAACTAACCGCATCTTAGCAAAGGATGAGAAGATACAGAAGTCCTGTCCTGGTCCTGTTTCCGGCCAGAAACCACTCAGCCCGTTATTTTTTTTTATACTTATAGGGAAAAATCACACGGATTGAGCTAGCCCCAAAGTAAGTTTAAACTTGTGTTATGGGATACTAACTCAACGATACTATATATAAAATATAAATATATAGATAAACATCCAACCCTTGTGGTTCCGGGTTAGAATAGACCACTCCATCTCTTCGTGTGGATGTCGTAAGAGGCGATTAAAGGACTAAGCACAAACATCTCGTGTTACAATTGCATTCCCAGGGAGGGTTAACGTCAGGCAGGCGGCTGGTCGTAAAACTATAGCCAAATCATTTAAACTGTTCTGGCTATTTCTTCTCAATTTTGCAAGGTCTTTGGCATCCTTGGGTGACCATTGACATAATAATAATAATAATTATTTATTCACTTTTAAAGTACAGTAGTGCCAATATACAATTTTATTACAAACAGTAAGTTAAATAGGTACTTATTTGTATGCATGCATGTTATATTTGGAGAAGAAATAGCGGGAAAGCCCACCCCGGGCTCCGAAGCTACCGGGAACGCGTTTAGACGAAGAAGATATAGATAAACATCCAAGACCCAGGTCAATCTGAAAAAGATCATTTTCCAACTTGACCTGACCGGGGATCGAACCCGGGACCTCCGGTGTGACAGCCTGGCATGTTGACCACTAGGCCACAGAGGTCGTCAATCTACACAAACAGCTTGTCTTTCAACGAGTCAAAATGTTTGCCTCCACTGTCTGTCCGCTTGCATTACTCTCCACGTCATATCTTCACTCCACAAAATTAATTGAAGTCCGGCCGAGGACAGATGTCCGGCTCGACGGTAGTGTGGAGTGACATGGTGAAAATTGATTGATATAAAGCTTGATTCTACATATTAGATAACACAATACACAAACAGAAAAGACATACAAAGGCGGACTTATTCCGTATAGAGATCAGGTCTTTTTTAGTCTCCACTGCAGGAGCACGACCCTCTCTGTACTACCAGAGCCATATATTAGCCAGAGAAGTCAGAGGTTTTGGCCTACACTCTCTACGCTGGCCAGACGGGTTGGAGAGGTCTCATTGATGTTTATAAGCTTTGTTTAGCTTGTGTTTCCTGAATCATTTTCTACGACCTCCACGGGAAGACTTGGAGTGGTCCTATTCTACTCTGCCGAGAACCACACGGCTCTTCCAGTCAACCGGCCAGTAATTGAGAGGAATATTAAGGTTTCCTCCGTGGCATAGTCCGCAACTTTGGAGGTTTTGGGTTTGATCCCCATCCAGGGCAAGGAGGAAAATGGCCTTTTCAAATTCCCAGGTCTTGGATGTTTATCTAAGTAATTTATGTATGCTTTATAAAATATAGTACCTGGGCGACAGAGCTTTGCTCGATTATAACACCAAGAATAAGAGTCGAAAATGTTAACCTATTAGATCGATGTTTATTTGCGAAGCTACTCGTACGTAATAAATTTCATCGGTGTTTGCAAAAAAAATATTTTTGGAATTTTACGCCAATGAAGCCGTGGGCACTGCGATTTTATAATAATGATTGTAAATACAAACATAATTATGTAAAGGTACATCGTCATTACCTAATTATGTTTTCTCGATTGGTTTTCCCTGGAAATACTTTTACAGGTAAATGTCATAAAACCAACCAACAAACAAATTACAAGGGCCAAAGCAGATGTTCTGCAATGACACACCGAAATTAAACATTTGGTTCAATTCAAACATGAATCATATAAGTATAGTATGACTGTACTAGCATTTACCCGTGGCTTTGCCCGCGTGTTCAAAAGATATTTGACAATCTCAATAAACATAACAACTTTTGAACACGATTGGCGTTCTCGCCAGTTAATAAAGGATAAACAGATGATAATTTATTGCGAAACATAAATAAATAAATTTACAACACAATATGTATACATACAATTATGGTATCTATAATAAAACACGGCATTCTCTTCCCGTGACAGCTGGGTCACGTGATTGGCCCAAAAATACGTTATGAATCAGTTGGGAGTGTTGCCACTGTTTTTAATTGAATTACATGAGAATTTTTTTTAAATTGTTTAATATATAAAATTCAACAAATTAATCGCACAATATACGAAATAGATAAGTTAGTATGTTTTTTTACATTCATTAACTAATTGAGAGAAAGTCCTTCAAACTGAAAAAAATCTGTGGTGGTTTTTATTTATGTTTTATTTTATTTATTTATCGTGACATTCCTGACATGTCCTTGGGCAATCGCGGAAGAGTTTTCTTCTTCAATAAATAAATACCTATATGAGGACAAAGCCCCGAAGAAAGTTTTAAACTTGTGTTATGGGATACTAACACAACAGTACTAAATTTTATAAAAAATACATATATAGATAAACACCATCATTATACCATGCATATATGCACATTACAACTTTCGTGTTTAAAATACTGTAGTAGAATATTTATACATGAATCA
Organism: Acrobasis repandana; assembly: GCA_963576875.1. Classification (NCBI taxonomy): domain Eukaryota; kingdom Metazoa; phylum Arthropoda; class Insecta; order Lepidoptera; family Pyralidae; genus Acrobasis; species Acrobasis repandana. Next base: position 13,252,339 of record OY756238.1, read on the forward strand.
TATAAATATGACTGTATGACAAACAAAATTCCCAACAGCGTTCCAACCAACGCCCTATCCTGTCCCCTACAGGCCACAGCGAGGGCCCTGAAGAGCCCTCCGACAGATTAAACTGTCACGTAGGCCCATGATTGGAAAACCTGACAATCGCATGGCCCTATCTAGTGTAGATTGGTCTTGATTTCAATCTATCTTTCACATATACTAGTTTTGTTTGCGTGTTATCGCTATAAAATTGCAATTTAATAATAGGGTTATACATTACAAAAACCCATTAGGTACCCACCTTTTTAAATTAATTGTAACAAAACCCATTATTGAAAAGTGTCCTAATTAGATGCCATGGTACTAATACACCATTAAAAAAACTGATTTTTTTTATTCGATCCATAAGTGCCATATAAATGCATTTAAAGTTAACATTTTTAAATTTCGCGCATAATTTTCCAAAAACGTTGGAGCAGTGGACGCCATATTGCTATGACGTCAGTATGCATGCACTTTTTAGTTTACACGGGCGTATTACGTCATAGCATGGCGGCTACTATGTAGTGTTTTAAAACAGGTTTTAAAAACAGAAAACTGAATTGAATTTTAAAATTGATTTTGTTTTTTATGAACTAAAACCAACGAGTTCTATGTACTAAACTAACTTTTTCTGTTTTTAGCCTAAGCTGTCTCAAGAATATATTTTTTTGTTTTTTTCTCATATAGACTTAAGTAGGTACTAAGAACCCGTACTACCCTAAAGTTCTTAGAGCGATCTTAAATATTATCAATATTAACGAAATATTCACTTTGAAATAAAAACACAACAAAGTTCAGGACTAACTCTATACATAATATGTTTCGAAACACGATTGCTTAAAATTTTTTCGATACAAAAAAATTGCGAAGTTGCCTCTAAATCACCTCAGAATTATACTAAAACGGAAAGTATTCGAGAAAAACAGTAAATTAGCCTTTGTAACTTTGGATTATAGTTAATTGTATTAAACATAAGGCAGACATAATGTCTTATTTTTTAACTAACTCTTAAATATTCTTTGTAAAAACCTCAAAATCAAAACCAGCCTTTTTGGTCTTTCCACCCCGCATGGTCTCGCTGTCTCGCTTTGGCTAGAGTAAATTTGTGTGCGTGCAAGCGGGAGCAAAACCTAGACTATCCACATCAGGCGCCCTCTTAAAATATATAAGTTAATCAAATATTTAATACTGAATTCCCGTTTAAACAGTTACCAATTGTATAAAATATTTTGAGGGTCTAAAACTAGTTATATGCTATACCTTTATGCAATTTCTTTGAAACTACAAATCCGAAATCGCTGACATGTATGTATGTATAGTATATATGTATAGCATTTATAGATCAAGTAAAGGAGAAAGTGGACGCCGTGTCGTATAGGGAGGTCAAAAGGATGGCTCAAGAGAGGGAGACATGGAAACTACTCCACCGACAAGAACGTAGTTCTTAAATTATAGATAGATAGTATAGTATGTAGTTATATATAACGGTGTCTATGTTTTCATATTTTTTTATTATACATATCTGCAATTGGTACGAGTATGCATGATTGATAAAACATTGACATCGTCAAACAAAACACGTGGGTAATTCGAGAGTTGAATAAAGAACAGATGTTCGATGATGTGAAAGAAAAACAAACATACATTCACTGTATTATATAAAGATACAAAAACACAATATATACAAATTAAAAAAAACCTAGGTAGACCCTGCGGCAACGTGCCCACCAGAAGACTGAATGGCAGCATTGCCACGTTGTATGGCAATGCTTATTTTCTTTATTGATCGAGCGAGCGAAACGAGCGAAGCGTCTCAGGTTCAAGATTGGCCGAAAATGCCGTTTTTTTTTCAAAATAAACGGGCAAGTGCAAAATTAAAAATAAATTCAAAATACGGGAATCCCAGCTTGACTGGGACCACGTTCGGTGAAACCCGAATGAAACGTCAGCAAAATAAATAAATAAGAGGTACGTTTCGCGTTAATTCCCGTATGCATTAATTTAATAATAATGCAACGCGATAGTTTAAAAGTATTTAAATTCAAAATATCTTTATTATCATAGGATATTTATAATATCTCTTAATAATAGTCACTTTGTTTTGTTTTGCACAAATGTTGACGTCAAATCGTTACTTACAGCTAAGTTTACGCCGCTACCTAGGCGCAAGTGCAGAAGAAGCGCGAGTCGGACTCGTACATGAAGGGTTCCGTACCACGGTACAATGTTTCAAAACGCTGAAGAAACACGTATCTTGCATGACGACCCCCTTTTATTATTAACTTTATCTTATTTTTAGTATTTGTTGTTAAAGTGGTGGTTGTATTACGGTTCAAGAAATAGAGCCTGTGACAGATCGAGTTAAAAACGCTGAAAAAAACACGTTATTTGTCTGATGACCCCCTTAAATTTTCATTTTATTTTTAGTATTCATTGTTATAGTGGCCACAGTAATACATAATCGGTGAAAATTTCAGGTGTCTAGCTATTACGTTTCAAGAGATAGAGTCCTGTGACAGACGGACAGACGGAGTCTGTCCCTCTGTCTGTCTTTGTCTTCGTCTGTCGTTAGAGAGCGGAGTCTCAGTAATAGGGTCCCGTTTGCACCCTTCGGGTACGGAACCCTAAAAAATTTGTCCTGATCTCGCCTACAGGTCGCATTTTTCATCCGATTTTGACGAAAATTGGCATAAGTTTCGTGATTTATTTAAATTTTTTAGTCGATTGCGGGACGGGAGAAATAAGGGGAAAGGGGGGAAGCTTTGCTGTACCATTATTGATTGACGGATTTCAATCAAATTTGAGAGGAACACTAAGGACTACACTCTACACAAGTTATTAAAAAATATTTTTTGTCCTCCCATACAAGTGGACTGATCAGCTTTTCCTAGTTTGTATGAACAGCATTTATCCTAATCCTATCCTAAATTCCTAACTAATATTATAAATGCGAAAGTGAGTTTGTATATTTGTTTGTTTGTTACCTCTTCACGCTTTATCTACTGAACCAATCTTCTTGAAAATTCGCATACACATAGTAAGGAGTACAGAGAAGAACATAGGCTACCTTTCATCCCGGAAAAATGTAATGTTCCCGTGGGATACGCGAGCGAAGCCGCGGCCGAAAGCTAGTATGCTATAAAGATATCTAGATATACTTTTTTCTGACTGAACAAAACAGAGAGTTTATTATATGATTCACATAATTAACTAAGTCGTGAGTAAGCCGCCTCTATACTTAGAACAGGTTCATTGGCGTAGACAAACAACATGAAATGTATTTAAAGAAAATATATGTTTTAAGTTTTATAATCTGTACATATAATAAAATTTTAACCGACCCGTACTACGAGTTTTTTCAGCGTTTTAAAACAATGTACGGAGGTACGGAACCCTTCATCTACGAGTCCGACTAGCGTTTGACCGCTTTATTGTGGCATTTATTAAAAACAGAGTTCATTATGATTCACATTATAAACAAAGTCGTGAGTAAGCCGCCTTTGTAGAACAGGTTCAATGGCGTAGAGTTATTTAACGTCTAGAAATGTATACCAAGGAAAGATTTTTTTAGGTTAAGGTAAATATTTGTAAATTATATTATGTGGAAGTTAAATTTAAGTTTTGCATACTGTTAATGCGACGTGGGTTCACAATTTTCAATACTGTGCGTGTTTTTGAAAAATCACTGTTATTAAACTACTACAGTTTATTCCTCAAAAAATTTACATAAAAATCTTAAGGATTTTTTACAGATACCCACAGTAGCCAAAACAAAAAAAATCACAAACATACCTCTAATTTGCCTAAATTTGCCTTTGTAATACATATTACTATTTTATACAATTACCTTTTTATATGAAAATTATACCAAAAAATGTATTATCGAAATATCTATCCGTTTTGGATACAAAAAAAAATAATAAATAAAACACAGTGAAATATTCGTCGAGAGCGAAGAAAAGCCCGGAGTCGTGCTCGACGATATTTCGCAGTGTTTTATTTATTATTTTTTTGTATTATATTTCAAATTTTTTTTGTAGCATTGTTTGTTTGTTTGTAGTTTGTATGTTTGTGATTTTTTTCTATCGAGCTAAATATGCTCAATCATGTTTTGGAAATTGTGGGTGTCTGTAGAAAAGCCTTAAGATTCTTATGTAAAATTATGAGGAATAAACTGTAGTAGTTTAATTACAGTGATTTTTTAAAAAAACTTTCAGTTTTCTTAGCTCTGAACTGGCGGAGCCTTAACGTATGTGTTCTATTAGTACCCTGTTTGACAAACTAAATATTTTGTATTTGTATACTTTAACTTAGTCTTTATTTTATGCAGCATCCTTCAGAAATATTCCGTCATTTATGAGAACATCATTCATTACATATTTTTTATCATCACACAAATACACGTCATGTGTGTATGTGGTAGTTACGATTTTTGCGGTATTTGGTATGTTGCGTTGTGACTTTTCAAAATATAATAGCTTTTTTTATTATTATTGTATTATTCAATACATAGGTCACATTACATAAAATAAAATTATAATAACAATTAAAAAAGAGACTCCAACGCCTTGCCGCGAGGCAGGGTACCCAGAAGGCTGGCAGCATTACCCGTCTGCACCGCGATATACGAGGGCTGTTTGATAAGTACTCGTTTTCTAAATATATTAATATCACTGGCCGCAAATAAGTATACCACCTTTTTAAGCTATTTTTCAGAGGCGGGAAAATTAAAAAAAAAATGGCATTCTTTTGTTTTTTTTCTCATTTGACAACGATTCAGTGAAGGCGTGAACTTAAAATTGTTAAAATGAAGAAAGAACAGTATCGGTCTATAATTAGATTCTTATTTTTGAAAGAAAAAACATGTGATGAAATAAAAGTAAGAATGCAAGCGGTTTACCATGAATGTGCTCCTTCTATGACAACCGTCAGATATTGGTATAACGAGTTTAAGCGGTGGAGAACAACCGTCTTTGATGAGGATCGCCCAGGCCGGCCAGTTGAGGTGACTACAGACGATATGGTTAAGAAAATTTAAAATATCGTTTTAGCCGACCGCCGAATGAAACTTCGAGAAATCGTTGATGCTGTAAATGTTTCAATCGAGAGGGTACAACACATATTAGAAGAAAAATTGGGTATGAAGAAAGTATCGGCGAGGTGGGTGCCGCGTTTACTCACGGAGGAGCAAAAACGGAACCGACTGACTACTTCGGAGCAGTGTTTGGCCGTGTTCAAACGTAACCCGAAGGAGTTTCTGCGTCGTTTCGTGACCGTGGACGAAACGTGGGTCCACCACTAAACCCCGGAAATGAAAGAGCAGTCGAAGCAGTGGATTTTACCGGGTGAAGAAAGCAAAAACCGTCCCATCGGCTGGAAAGGTCATGGCGACCGTTTTTTGGGATTCGCAGGGTATTATACATATTGACTATTTAGAAAAGGGAAAAACAATAACAGGGCAGTACTATGTCAATTTATTGGATGAATTTGACGCCGTGTTGAAGGACAAACGACCCCATTTAAAAAAGAAAAAAGTACTGTTTCATCACGACAACGCCCCGGCTCATTCGTCCAGAGTTGTGACGGCTAAATTAGCACAGTTACGCTACGAATTATTGTCTCACCCCCCGTATTCTCCAGATTTGGCCCCATGCGATTTCTTTTTGTTTCCCAACCTAAAAAAATGGCTCGGTGGCAAGCGATTTGGATCAAATTTCACTTTCCAAAATCATACTTTTTGGATGGTTTATTGAAGCTTGAGTATAAGTGGAACAAATGTATAGAGTTAAAAGGTGACTACGTAGAAAAATAAATGCATATATACAAAAAAAAATGTTTTTTTTCCATAAACGGGTACTTATCAAACAGCCTAGGTAAATACTTTGTGCAAAGTAGCTGCCCGCCCTTGGATCGCCCGTAACATCGCGGAGACGCGTTGAAATCTCAAAATATTGTTTAAATTCAATTCGTGTTCTTTTGCACGGCAAGCACAGCGTAGGACATTAGGTGGTCAGATGACCTACCTGAGAAAGGTAGCAGGAAAATGCTGGATGCAGGTCGTTTCCAATCGGTCGTTTTAGAAATCCTTGGGGGAGGTCTATGACTGATATGATAATGATGATGATGTGAGCTTTGTTGCTGTTTTTTTTTAATAATTTGTGAACTCTATACATTCGCAACTCTATAGTCTGTGCTATACACAAATTCTGCCGGTGATATCAGTGCATCGACCAGTGTGTTCTAGAGAACACATGCACACAAGCAGACAAACAGACAAACAGAGTGGACGTGCTGCACTAAAATGAGACTGTTGGTAAGTAATAATATTTTATTTTGTATTAAGGCCGTATCTAAATTTTCCGGGGTCTAGTGCTGCCCCCATTTTAAATAAATCATTTAAAGAAAACGGAAACATCATTTAGAATTTTGCTACTACCAAGTCCTAGATAACCCTTCAAAGTATTTTATGAACAACTGTTTACAGTTTATAACGAAAACGTTAAGCTTTACTACGCACATTAGCCAAAAGTGGCCGTTTTTCGCAAATGTGCGTAGTAAAGCTTAACGTTCTCACTTTAAACTGTAAACAGTAGTTCATAAAATACTTTGAAGGGTTATCTGGGACTTGGTAGTAGCAAAATTTTAAATGATGTCCCCGTTTTCTTTGAAATGATTTATTTCAAATGGGGGCAGCACTGGACCCCGGAAAATTCAGGTACGGCCTTAATAACGTGTCGGAATGAGGAAAACTATATAACTACAAGAACGGAAGCTTGTGTATTCTGTTTCCGTAAAAAAACCAGTTTAAGTATTACTACGTTTAGTATATTTTTATTTCTTAAAATACGCTACATTTTGATATAAAAAAATAAAAATTAGAATAAAAATAAATAAACGGGCAAGTGCGTGTCGGACTCGTACATGAAGGGTTCCGTACCACCGTACAATGTTCTAAAATCGCTAAAAAAACACGTTTTTTGTATGACGACCCCCTTTAATTATTAACTTTATCTTATTTTTAGTATTTTTTGTTATAGTTATCATAGTAATACATAATCGGTGAAAATTCCAGGTGTCTAGCTATTACGGTTCAAGAGATAGAGCCCTGTGACAGATCGAGTTAAAAACGCTGAAAAAAACACGTTTTTTGTATGACGACCCCCTTTAATATTCGACTTTTTTATTTTTAGTATTTGTTGTTATAGCGGCCACAGTAATACATAATCGGTGAAAATTGCAGGCGTCTAGCTAAAAGGTTCAAGAGATAGAGCCCTGTGACAGACGGACAGACAGACAGACAGACGGACAGACAGTGAAGTCTTAGTAATACGGGAAACAAACGGGACCCCCGTTTGCACCCTTCGGGTACGGAACCCTAAAAATAAACAATCCCAATTCCGAGTAACGTTTTAGACGGGTTTCTACATAGTCTTTTTGCATTTGCGACCATTCGATACCAACTCGGGAAGTGGGTCTAAATTTAGCTTGCAAGATTCGATTATTTACGGACATAGACAAAGAGGTGAATCTAAATTAAAGCTTGTAATATGGGTCGAAACTGGTTTCGTAAGGCGCAGGACCGACGTGGTTGGCATACATTGAGGGAGGCCTATTCCCAACAGTAGGATATAGAAGGCTACCAATGATGATGATGATGATGAATAAGGAAGTTCCTGCGTCGCACCCTGTGCGAGTATAGGTATGTGGTCCATTTATGTTCTATTTAATGACTCGTTTTACCTATTTCCAGTGTATACTACTCTCCATCATACTTATCCTGGCCACCGTGGCTTCTAAACGAAAGAGTCACAGAAGTAGGTTTCACCCCTTGGTCGAGACTGAGACGACCACGCCCTCGCAAAGTAAAGTGAGCTTTAAAGGTAGGTAAATAAAACAGATAAAAAAAAATAAGTCATAGGAAAGGGTGGGAAAGGAATTAAAGGCTTGGTTGGCTGGAAAATATCCTTTCTTGGAATAAGCCCGCTTTTGTGCATGCCTTTCGAAGCACGGGGGACCTCGAGAAAAATTGTATGCCACTTGTGTCATCCACCTATCCAAGTGTGGACCACGCCCAGTATCGATAAAGGTGAATACTAAACAGAAGTAGCGCCCTCATTTGAAAAAAATTGTTAACTCATAAATATGGTGAAAATTTCCATATTTCTCAATGTTAGGCATTAGATAGCCCTTTAAATTAATTTATGAACTGCCGTTGAAACTATTATTGGTGACCCGTCTAGCTTGAAAACCCGCTTTCGCCAATAGTGGCTACTTTTTGGTTTTTTTTTAGTACGTAGGAGCAAGACGGACTAATGTAATACTGTCAATGGTGGTTCATAAAATAATTTAAATGCCTATTTAGTGCCTAACATTGAAAAATATGGAATTTTTCACCATATTTACGAGTTATTAATATATTTCAATTAAGGGCGCCACTTCTGTTTGGTATTCACCTAAACTAGTGCAATCGCTAGTAATGCGTACCCGAATAAGATATCAAGTATCAAGTAAAGCGGTGGCCCAGATAATTTTCTTGAAGTTTTTAATTTTCTAGTTGACCACCCTTTGCCGGCTCTCAGAAAAGGGGAGTACATGTGCGGAAACCATATCTGCAGGCTCCGCCCGGGGAACATCCCTAAGGGGTGCGAGGGAGGTGAATGCCAGTACAATATCGGATAACTAATAAATTACGAAAAATATTTTAGTTTTTTTTTACCCACCTTATCTGAACCAGAAGACCGAAGGAAATGGAACAAGGTCTTTGCAAAACATTGGGACACAAATAGCTCATTATGAATAAATAATTAGTAGGATTGCTACGCACTTATTCGGGCCGGCATTGTTGGTTCGGCATTATTTGTAAATGGCGCGATGACGTCATAAACCATAGACGTAGCGAAAGCAATCGTGTTAGGTGGTAGGGGGGCTGGTCTGCATTGTTGTTTGAAAGCACCCGCCGAAGCAATTATATTGGCATTTCCCCCGAACTCATCTACATAATATATTCGATTTTACATCCCGCCTGTGCCGATTAAGTGTCGGTCCGAATAAGTGTGTAGCATCCTATTGCGCAGATCGTCAGTCTTTTTGACCCCCTCTAAAAGAGGAGTCCGCATTCAGTTGGCTTGTTTGTTGACAAAATACTTCGATTACATATCTACATAAGTATTTTTTAGCCGTACTATGACTGTCGACGTTAACTTTACATAATATTGTTCATGAGCATTTATAACACCGAACTACACCAATTTTTACTACCCGATAAGCCAAAAAATATTTTCAGGTCACATGCGTTTTAAGGTGAAGAGATAAGCAAATGGCCTTGAAGTGTGAAATAAATTGTTAACTTGTAAATATGGTGATATATATATATACATATTGCTCTTCGTCATGCACTAGATAGCCCTTTAAATTATTTTATGAACCACCGTTGAAAGTATTTACATTAGTCCGTCTAGCTTTAAAACTTGCCTCCGCCAAAAGTGGCCACGGCAAGTTTGAAAGCTAGACGGATCACCAATAATAGTTTCAACGGCAGTTCATAAAATAATTTAAAAGGATATTTAGTGCATGACGAAGAGCAATATGGAAAATATCACCATATTTACGAGTTAACAATTTATTTTACACTTCAAGGTCATTTGCTTACCCCTTCACCTTAACTATTAAATCTACTGGATTGGTCCAATATCTTGTCTCATAGTTACTATACAAATAAAACAAAGAAAGGTATTTAATAAAATATTTAATTTTGCAACTGGTAATGAATAGGATAAGGCTGCTCGCCCACATCTGATAATAATCGTTGATCGATTTTTGTAGGAGAAAAATAGAACGTACTTATTGCAATAGTGCAACGCACACGTCCCTACAATAAACGGGCAAGTGCCAGTCAGACTCGTACATGAAGGGTTCCGTACCACCGTACAAGGTTTTAAAACGCTGAAGAAACACGTTTCTTGTATGACAACCCCCTTTAATTTTTAACTTTTTTTTATTTTCGGTACTTGTTGTTATAGCGGCCACAGTAATACATTATTGGTGAAAATTTCAAGTGTCTAGCTATTACGGTTCAAGAGATAGAGCCCTGTGACAGACAGACAGACGGACAGACAGCGGAGTCTCAGTAATAGGGTCCCGATTGCACCCTTCGGGTACGGAACCATAAAAGTAGGTCAGAAATTTTTACAAAAAAAATCGGCCCGACTATCGGTCCTACAAAAAGGCTGTCGTAGGCGGGCACCCTAAAGGATTATGGATAAACATACGGATATATTACAACATAATATAATATAATAATAAATCAATTTTAAATGCACCAATAAGACTCAATCGAAGCTAATTTCTAATGTTTAGTTGATTTCCTAAGTCAATTTTTAGTTTATTACTTATGATAAATTCAGTCATTGAATTGTTCAATTAAATTACCTTAATATTAAGAGGTTAATATTCGTTCAAACATTGATCGATGTAAAAATGGCACATATAGTTTTTATTGCAAAAGATTTTGCAATATTCTCTTCAGATTCTATTTTCTCGTACTACAAAAGGTTTATGGTGAAATTGTCCCACATAAACCCACGTTACCATTTACTTTGATGGTCATTGCAGATTGGTAGAGATATTTCTAGCCTACTCGTTGAAAAAGTATTTATTTAAACTTTATTGTACATCATGGCCGAAAGTACAAGAGAACTGAAAACCCTATAAAAAAAGTACTCTGCTAGAAAGCCATGATCCTGTTTATTCTAGATATCGCTACTATCTCTCCCGCTAGCCATAAGGATGGGTACTGAGGTTGACGGTATCGACAAAAATCAGGGATGGCTCTTGTTTGTTCGTAAAAAATGAACGCTTATACGGGCGACATGTCATTAGGCGGAAGCCGCCACACGTCGTCTACTGCTGCTGTCTGCAGTCAGTGACCTTAATGCTGTCACGTGGTGATGTCTTGCAGCTTTTGGAGTAAAGGCCTTAGTGTAAGATGAAGATGATCTTTGGGGTTAAATCTACAGGTTGTAGAACGTTAAGCAACAATGGGAGGCTGTACGCTCTGATCCGTCCGCATCTGTCTCAACGTTCTCCGGCATGACACTCGTCGGGAACCCAGTCGAGGGAATCCGGTCACTCGTTCGACCTTCACTGGAGTCTCGCGTCTGAAGGCAAAAAATAGTTTGATACAGATACAAAAATAAAACCATAATAAAATGAACGATGCCAAGGAAGAACGCGCTTTGATAGGAAGATCTTAGGAGAGAACTTAATCCCAGTAACAGCGTAAGTGTGGTTCCCGGCAGAGTAGAATAGGAACAATCCATGTTTTCCCGTGGATGTCGTAGAAGCTGACTTAGGAAACACAAGCTAAATAACGCTTATAAACATCATTGAGACCTTTCCAACCCGCCTAGCCATCGTGGAGAGTGCAGTCCAAATCCTCTGACTGCTCTGGATAATATATGGCTCTGGTAGTACAAAGAGAAAGAGATGATGACCAGCGTACCAAAATGCAATTTACTTTGTACGCCGCGCAAATGACCTTTGGCATATTAGCCTCCGCCAAACGAATCAAAATGTACCTTACGTCTGTAAAGTGACGGTCCATATCCCTTTATCTCTAGTGTTAAATTTGTAGCGGGAACGAAGTGGTATGCGCGACAACCACAAAGGAAAAATCTTCTTGCCAGCGATCTAGCTTCATACCTACACTGCAGAGTTTGCCGGGAAATTATTTAATCAATATTTTTCTTACTATAGGACTAAGTAGTATTATATGCAGAGGATGAGTATGCCTACCCTAAAGTGTAGAGGTATTCGGTATCATTGACTGAACTATCTGTAAACAGTTGTGATTGATTATTGATAAAAGACGAGAAATTTGAGCTATGCTGATGATATAGTGTTGCTTAACATCAGTGCGGCTTGGGACGTCTTCGTGTATGCATCGCGAGTCACATTTGCCCTTAGGAAGGCCTCCGGATGAAACATGTCGGCCAGTAGCTGACTTTTTATGTTTTATCGTATATTAATAAACTTTTATCAATTGTTTTGACATACAAGATTGAGAGTTATTGGGATTACTGATGTGGTAAATGTGAAATTTATGATTATGAAATATATGCAAGAAGACTTTCTTCTAAACTTTCAACCACTAATTATAGTAATACCTTTGGGAATCCTACGGGCAGCAGTGGACTTTTAGCCGCTATAAAGTTATGATGTTGAGCCTATTGTTATCTGTACCTGAAGAAGATGTGGTGTTCCACACTGCATCTCCACAGTTTCTTGGCAGCCGTGGTGGAAGGCAGTCGGAACATGACATGGCTCTCAAACTCGTCGAACTCGCCGGCGCGGAGTTTGAGTGCGTACGTGCGTTTGTTGTAGCTGATCTTCGTGATCTTGGCCCACGGGAAGCGGTTCATCATTTGCCTGGAATAGGATAAAGCAATATTATCATTCTTTTGTCATAAGGAATATGAGGAAATAATCATCATCACTTGAGATTATTTGGTTGCATCCTCAGCGGTTACGCTTAACGAGTCCGGGGTCCGCTACCTAAACTAAGTGATTTGACGAGGTTACTGGTTTTTTACACGCCAGATGGCGTTCGGGCTTTAGCAGCAATTTTTAACTTTATCTTACTTTTAGTTTTTGTAATCAGGGAAAATTTCAAGTGTCTAATTATTACGGTTCAAGCCAAGTGTCTGTCCGTCTGTCTGTCAAAGCCCTGTGACAGACAGACGGTCTCTCAGTAATAGGGTCCCGTTGGCACCTTTTGGGTACGGAACCTGAAACAGCGGAAGAATGCTATACTCCGACCACTTCGTGCGCGTCCCCTTCTGCGGGGTGACAGTGACAGACAGTAGCGAGGACGAGGTATCAAGATGTCGGCGGGTAGTCGGGAAGGGCAACACGTGCAACCTAATGTCAATTCCTTTGTAAATAACGTGCTAACTCACCCCCGCCACCGTCTGTCATTCCGCAGGAGGGTCGTGCACAAAGTGTTCGAACTATAAGAAGATAACGTTTCCCTTGGTCGTGGCTAGCCGTGTGGTTCCCGATAGAGTAGAATAGGACCACTCCAAGTCATCCCGTGGATGTCGTAGAAGGCGACTTAGGAACCACAAGCTGAACGAAGCTTAGACCTCTCCAACTCGTCTGGCCAGCGTGGAGTGTAGGCCAAATCCTCTGACTGCTCTGGCTAATATATGGATCTGGTAGTATAGAGAGGATCGTGCTCCTGCAGTAGAGATTAAAAAAACCGGCCAAGTGCGTGTCGGACTCGCGCACCGAGGGTTCCGTACAAAACTGTAGGTATATGTAGTAAGTTTAAAATTATTAAAATCATTTTCATTATATGATGTAACTCAAAATTTATGCTTTTTGCAGTTTTTACTTTATCTGTGCTAAGACGTTGCTTCGTAAAAAAATTTATGTTTCTGAGTTCACCGGGAGTACCCTGTAGGTTTTGATTACCTTGCGAGTGTCTAAAATTTGCGGCATAAACGGTTGTATCTTTTGATTGCGTTGGATGAGACGTTTGATTTTTTCACAGCTTTAAGGGACAGTAGACTTGAGTATTTGATATAAATTTCAGCTTGATACCTGCACGCGTTCCTGAGGAAAAGGGATCTTGACAGACAGACAGACGGACAACAAAGTGATCCTATAAGGGTTCAGTTTTTTCCTTTTGAGGTACGAAATCCTAAAAAAGACCTGATAATGATGATGAACGTTCCCCTCACCCGTCCCTGTAGACGGCGACCCCGTGCGCGGCGACGGCCAGCACGAGCGGCGCGCCGCGCACGTCGCTCACCACGTGCAGCTCCGCGCCGTACAGTGACAGCTTCTTGGCCGACTCCAGGTAGTTCAGCTCGGCTTCTGCTGGCGTTTGACCTCTGGGAGACAAATAATAATATATTTGTTACGCTCAAAGACCGAATTCGCTCATTGGGCAAAATAGGCCACAACGCGTTGGGGCTAATGTAAAACGAACCACTGTCGAACTACTAATGTCGAACCTAACTACATCTACCTAGAATTAATAAAAAGTATTTAAAATAAATAAATTCTAGAAAGATGTAGCATATCAATAAACGTACTGTTTTCTTCAAAACTAAATGTTCGTACTTCTAGCTCAGAAAATATTGGATGATAGATTATCACTTTCAGAAGTTAAGTGTAACGAAACATAAAAAAGATATGTAGTTACTGCAAACAGAAATAAATGAAGTCTTTTCCCCAGCAATGGGATGGGTCATAGTCATAGACAGCATGTAAATACGCGATAGAAACCTACTTGTGCTTTCCATACAGTTCCACGACCTTCTCCTCCATCTCCTGGGTGATGACTCTGATCGGGATGGGTCCCTCATCAGCTAGCAGTGCCGAGGACACCCTGCCAGCCTCGTAGTCCCCCAGCTCGGCTTGCAGGCTGTAGGAGGCTAGCAGGGCGTAGGTTATATTGGAGCAGGTGAGGCGTCCTGGAATAAATAAGATATTTTAAACGAATATTTTAAACCACTTGGAGATCGACACTTTCATGAGCAAGCGCATAGCTTGTAGTAGTCTATGTATGTTTATTTATTTTATAATATTTATTTAAGTACATATTTGGAGATGTAAAGTATATTATAGAATATCCCATTCATTTTATGACTTATTGTAGATATGTTATTTAATTTTATATGTACAAATTTATAAAAAAAAAAAATTATATGTTGGCGTAGTTTCTGTATCTTAGCTAGTAAGTATATATTTTTTTTTCTTTCCCTCCTCTTTTGGATACGCTCGCACCCCATATATCGCCTTCTCAGAAACGTCCCAAAGGTATTTCCTGGTAAAGAGTGCTTAGCGTCAACATTATACCTTTTGCACATTTAATTTTATAGTGCAATAAATTAAATAAATAAAAAAATAAGAGTATTTGTGACCAACGCATGGGAGTGTTTTCGCATAATTTTTAATAATTTTTTTGCATATAAAATCGATTTAATAGCTAGGTTCATAAGCACCTCGTTTTCTCTGTGTTTGCAAGGATTAAAATGTATACAAAATTTATTAAAATTAAAATGCAATTTGGCCGCTTCACCCATAAAAACTTTAGCTCATTTGGTAACATGAGAGACTGTGATCCTAAAATCTATAGATGCAAGTTGGTCCCATTGTCACCATTAAAGATCTGATAATGGGATCTTTGAGAAATCGAGAGAACTATAATCTATGCACACATATTGTAATTTTGATGTTTTTGTCAAGAAATCAAGCATATTCAGGAAGTGAGTTTTGGTGATGTAGAACTGATAAAGGAGACCAAAATTTGGAGTCGCTTTTTTTGTTTAAAATTATATTTTTCCTTTTTCTCTACTAAATAAAAATAAATTGATCTACCAAGTCAGGCGGACATGTCTGCAGGATACCCCCGTGGAGGTGGTTAAATATAACCACGAATAGGTCCCTGCAGGCTGGCGACGAAAAAGAGGCCGCCCTAGCATACGATGGGCAGACGATCTTACGGCTTATAGGAAGGACTGGAGAACTGCCGCCACTAACATAGATGCATGGAAGGCTGGACCCCGGAGGCTTTTGGGATACTATAGGCTAGTAAAAAAAAAACAATCCTGTCAGGGAGGTTTCATTTTTAGAGAACCTCATTTTGTCGGTGTTTCATCGAGCGAAGCTCAGTCGTTTAAGTACTGACTAAAAAACCAAGCAAGTACCTAAGGTATCAATTACTCTCATGTTTGTTCACTCACCTATTACCTTTAACATATCTCTCGGTTATAAGCATGTCAATAATCTCACGTCCAAAGAAATAGATTGTGAAGAAGACAAAACAAGAACCAAGAAAAAACAAACAGAAAAATCCTAATGTTTATCAAACCTCACCCTCCATGAGATCTTTCCTGACAGCTAAGACGAGCTGGTTCCTGGTGACGTCATCGCTCAGCTCGGCAGGCTCCGGGGGGTAGAACTTCACGGCAAACTTTACGTCCCAAGGCTCATCTGGAATAGTCAAAATAAAAAATAGAACAGGACCCTTACTCCAAAAGTGAGATTCAGACGTACGTAGCCACGTGTCCACTTTTCAGTGTTAAGCAACCTTAAGTAAGAATTTACCAGGAGGTACCAGGATTGCATATAGGATTAAGAGAAACTTACTTTTGAATGTCTTGGACAGTCTTCTATTGAGATCCACCCACACTCGAGGGTCACCTCGTTGCGCGTGCAGCAGACCGAAGTAGTCTTTTTCCACGAGATCGAGGTTTGAACACACTTTGTCCAGGAGATCAGATCCTCGTGCCTTCCTCTGAAATAAAACCACAAATTTCAGCATTTGCCAGCATTTTGGGCACGTTGCCTCGATGTGGCGCTTTAGATGAAATTTTCTATTTATAAGTGTTTAATTTTAAGTTTAGTTTTTAATTTTAGATATAACTTAGTTTTAGTTAAGTAGTAGATTGGTATTGTTTGTTTTTTTTCCTTTTGTTTATTCCTAATAAACCATATTTCCAGCAGTACAAGATGTCGCACGGTCAAAATCTTTTCGATTTTAAATTAAGACTAAGTTTTTTTTTTAGGTTTTAACTTATTTATAGTGTTTATAATTATTTTATTTTCTCACTCAATAAAGACTAAAAGTACAAAAAAGTTATTTTTGGTATAGGTACCTAAGCTTGATGTTGATGTGAAATATTTGCACTCATGCTAATTTCAATCCAAATCAAAATTCAACGCATATTTGGTGCGTTAGTTATCCGAAAAAGTGAAAAGGCAATCAAAAAGCCTTTGGCATCGCGATCGCATACAAGTTAGTAGTTTCAAGGTGAGCTGGTCTGCCTGTCTGCCTGTCCCGTTTTTTGTATGTCTGTTCCTATCTGATTAAAATTAAACTGAGTAATGACGTAAGGTATTTTATAGTTTAGATCTTGTAGTTATCTATACATAATACCTGAAACTTTCCTAACAATGTTTGAGAATTGCCAAAAGTGGCCGTTTTCCGCAAAAATGCTAAGAAAACCTACATACACGTTCTAACTTACTTTAAACTTTAAGCACTAGTTCATAAAATAGTTTGAAGAGCTATCTAGAGCCGTATGCATGGGACAAATTAAATCATATCTCCGTTTCCTTTGAAATAGTTCATTTCGGGGGCAGCACTGGACCCCGAAAAATTCATTTAATTTTTTTAAAACTTTTTAATTGGAAGATGTAAATAGTTAGTAATAGTTAATACTAGTTTTAGTTTGTTTAGCTGTGATAAGCGTCTTTAAGCTCGTATAGATTTGTTGCCAGACGCTCCCTTGTAGCAATCATATGACCTATACAACCTTTTGATTGAAACTTGTAAGGTAAAGGGTTAGGAACAAAGATACAAAAAACAAAAGATAGGCTCGAAGGACTCTAAAAAAACTGAAAATTTAGGAGTATGATTTCTGACAAGAGTTTTTCTTCTTTCCAATTCTTTTCCTGAAAGGCCAGTAACGCTCTTGTTACACCCCTGGTGTTGCAATTGTCCATGAGCAGCGGTAATCACTTACCATCAGGTGACCCGTTTACTCTAACATAAAAAAAATCTCGTCCGAGAGAAACAATAATGGTATCTATCCTATTACGCCTTTAGTTGTGATCGTATACCGTAGGTGTTAGCTAAATATACCGTTATTTTACGGCGACTACTTACTCCTTAAGATTTACTAGCACTTCCTAAGATTTACGACCGGTAGACGTCGGTTTACGAATAACGTATGATCAATACAACACTTGAAATAGAGTAACTGCGTCATATTAAAGAGGTAAGTATTTGTTTTTTCAGCCTATGTCAGTCACGAAAAGCTGTATCATCCAAGCGGAAACGCTTCAGAGCCCGGGGTCCGCTACCTAACCTAGGTGAGTTACGATTTGACGAGGTTACTGGTTTTTACACAGAGCGACTGCCATCTGACTACCACAACTCAAAGGGTAGACCAGAATCAATCCTAAGATAAGTTTATACAAACTCTAGATGGCGTTCAAGCCTGCAATATCCTAACCAGACTGGAAACAACTTTTCACAAAGTATGCTTCCCAGTGGGAATTGAACTCACGACCTCCGGATCACAAGGCAAACGCCTTGACCACTGGACCACGGAGGCATTCCAGTGGTCATCAAAAAGCTCTCTCAGTTGAGGGAGGATTTGCAAATTCCTCCTTTCATTCGAAGACGCCTTAGTTCAGTGGACTGAGATAAACTTGTAAAGACAACTTACATCAATGTCTATGGTGATATGCTCTCCATCCAGCAGCTCGACCCTCACTCTTCGGCAGTCCCCCATTCTTCTCTCTCGCCATCCTTCGTCGGATGCCAGGCGGCGAAGACTCTCCCGCATTATAACACCTACAACCAAAGCAAAGGCTGATGCTCATACGAGTACCATTAACCACGCTGGTCTGAATGAAAAGAACATACTTATAATGTATCAGCTGCTTGTCTTTCTGCGCAGATCGTAGTAGCCGATCGAGGAAATGGGCGAAAATGCGAATCGTGTTAATAGGCGATGCGGCTAGCAACCCATCACTATTTTGATTCCTTTTTCCACAGTGCCCCACCAACTGCACTAAGCGTGAACTATGTAGGGCTACAGACAACGCTGTGAAAGTGGCAACCATCTAGAGAGAAAAAAAAATTATAACATTTTGAGCTTTCGACACGAGAAGATTGCCAAAGTAAAGGAGGTAGACTCAGATATAGAGTCGCAGATAGAGTCAGTGCCTGAGTCAAAGACTGTGACTCTATCTGCGACTCTATATCTGAGTCTACCTCCTTTACTCTCTTGCGCCGATTTCAACTTTGACTCAGTAAGTTGTCCTCGGCTACAGGGCTACAGGTCGCAGTTCGCAACCGATTCTCGTGAAATTTTGTGAGCAGGTTCGATAAATATGTAGATATTTTTTTGGGAGCCAGTTTTTGGAATTTTTCAAAATGGCGGAAATATGTAGGTCTCGCGAGGTCTACAGCTCACACAGCCACTAGTTGTTGATTCAAAGACAAATGTTTGAAAAATGTTACATCAATGTTGCCCACTAACACGTATGAGAGAGTTACGTAAAACCTACGTAGTTACTCTATCTCTTCGTCTAGATTTCCCTACGTTTCAATGCAACGGACTAACAATATCTGTCGGTACCTAATGATGTTTACGCTTCAATAATTCTATACAAGGTGGATCAAGTAACGTAACTCAAGCGTGTCCATGTTCATACATTGTGGAAATATACAATCTACTATGTATGAGTACTTGAAGGGGTGAATTAAGTAGTCAGTCAATAAAAACATCTTTACTAAAAAAAACTTTTTTTTCAGTCGATGGGTTTGGGCTGCTCTTGCGATTTTTCTCCACATCTCTGTCAGCGGCTTTTTTAGGGTTTCATTGTAAACAAGGAACCCTTATAATTTCGCCATGTCTGTCTGTCTGTCAGTCCGCGGTTTACACAGAGACTATTTGGTAGTAACAAATGGTCTCTGTGTAAAACTGCTTTTTAGTAAGAAAGCTGTAATTAGGCATGGGTCTTTAGGTAAAATCTTAAAACAAATTTTTTTCAGTGCAGCTCCCATACATGTAAAGTGGGAATAATTTTTTTTCTCGCCTAATACTAACATAGTTTTTTGGTGTTGTTGAATAGGGAACCGGGAACGCACTAAGATGGAGGGGGTGTCATTATTTATTTCGAGATTCCAACTTTGCTCATAAAAAAGTTGTTTTTATTTTTTATTTATTTAAGTTTATTGCACACAATCTCATATTTGATTGATTACAATGGGCCGAACTTAACGCTATGCATTATCTACCAGTTTGCCTTTGGGACAAATCGAGAAGTTGGTAGAAGGGGTGCAAGTTTTAGCACTATTACAATACAACATTCCTACATAATATTACACAATAAATACATATACTTAATATAAATATTATTAATTTCAACATAATTTCATTAAATAATACATGAAAAGATTTATAACAATTCATACATGTTGATATCAACGTGGAAGGGACATTCCCGTAAATTGAACCAGGGTCTACACTAGATCATTTTAGTATAATGAAATTAAAATAAGAGCCAAAAACAAAAAAAAATTGGCATTTCCATACAAAAGTGTGCAGCCGCCCGGGCGATTTGTATGGGAATGACGAATTTTATTTGGTTTTTTGACTGTTATTTCAATTTATAATACTTTAGTGATCTAGTATAGCCCGTGGTTCGATTTATTACGGATATGTCCCTTCCACGTTGTATAGATTATTCTTCCCTTATAGTACCTACCCAAGTACGCTTCAACTTTATACCATGTGAGTGCTATGTGAAGAGAACTCCGTGCGTGTTCCCATAATTTCTCTTTTATTTTCACACTAGCTATATGTACTTAGAGCTACAATGAAGATTTACTATCGGTTTTTCTTAACGTTCTTGTGACGCTAGAGTCTATAGGAAACACTTTCGCCAACTACCTACTCGTAAGTAACAAATGCGAAATTCAAGTAGGTAGCGTGGAAATAAAACTAATTACACACATTTAAATTGTATTAAAAGGACAAAAACAAAAGAAAGAAATGACAATATTAAAAAAAATAACAGCCGGTATCGGAGTTTTTGGCGGGAAGTCAAGGGGTTCGGTTGGGGTTTGCTTTAAATTATTTTGCAAATTGATTTTAGTGGACTTCATAATATGAAATTGGTGTTAATTGGTGTTATAAATGCTCATGCTCATGAACAATGTGTAAAATAGTTGAAGTGGACAGTCATAGTACGGCTGTAGTGATATTTGTTTTGCGGACTGTGTGGGCGTCTTCGGGCGTCGTCCGCCACTCAGTCGTCTATGAAAACCAGTGGACTCGTACAGATTTGTCGCTAGAAGCTCCCTTAAAGCAGTCACAGTCCTACACCACTCTTTGATTGTAACTTGTTAAGATTAGGTTAGGTTAGGATTAATAATTAGATTAAATATATAGGCTATAAAGGACTTGTATCCAGAGCCGTAAAATTATTTAATAAAAAAAAATCAGCCGGTATCGAACACTACTAAACCTGCATAGTGCGTGGCCACTTTAGTGCATCTCTTTCTATCTTTGATTGTTGCCTCCACCCATATTTTGCATACGTCACAGAACACACTATGGTTACCAACTTATAATAAGCTCAAATAAAACCCTAAATCACCTTTTTAATGATAAAATCCCTAAAATTAATAACTTTCTTCGATCGTTTTGTGGTTTGATTGGCCCAGATTTTGACAGTAGGCCAGCTTATAGCAGCCACGCCGATAGAGACAAAAAAAAACATATCAGCGTTTCTTTCACACTCACGTTGTACTGTATTTGACAGTCTCTTTCTAGCAATATCGTTGCAAGTCTAGTAGTGGTAGGTCTGTGTATTGAAAGGACAAAAACAAAAGAAAGAAATGACAATATTAAAAAAAACTACAGCCGGTATCGAACAAAGCATTGATTGCTCTTTGGTATCGAATTAGTTATTTTTCCTCTGACTTTCAGTCTCCTTTTCCTTACTTGCCAGTATTTCAATATCATCACCATGTCTTTTTTGTCTCCACCGCAGGAGCTTGACCCTGTCTGTAGAGCCATACTTGACCTGAGCAGCTAGAGGATATGGCCTACACTCTCCACGCTGGCCAGACGGGTTGGAGAGGTCTCATCGATGTTTATAAGCTTTGTTTAGCTTGTTTCTATCGCCTTCTATTCTACGATATTCATGGGAAGACTTAAAGAGGTCCTATTCTAGTCTGCCGGAAACCACCTCGGCCAGCATTAGGTAACTTCTGTGCAAATACACTACTACACTCTTTTTACAAACTTATTTTATACAGATTTACTTAAAACCTAGGATTGTTTAAACAATATCGTTTAGTACCATAGATATCCATCTACTAAAATGGGCGAGTCCTTAAGAATATGCAATTAGATTCTTTAGAATATGCACTAGATATTTGTATGCAAAGTACTGGACAATGGACTATCAATAAACATTGTAATCTTTGCAGGACAAAGGTGTCTTACCTTACCTTTGCCATAAGGTCATACATACATAATGAGCTCGCCACATACAACATAGTAACTCAGTAGTTAGTATAGGCAGTTGTGAGTTTTCATAATTAGTGAATAACCCTTCATATATGTATAAAACACATAAACTTATTGATGAAAACTGCATTAAAATTCGTTGCGTACTTTACAAGATCTAAACGTTCATACATATACAGAGGGAAAGAAGCGGGAAGCGACTTTGTTTCAATAGATGATTCATTGATTAATATATCACAATTAAATCTATATATCTTGGCACATTAATTTATTCGGGATGTAATCAATATGGACTAAACTTGATCTAATTTGCGCACTTAATGAAAAGTATCCTCGCTAAATTAACTCGTGGAAAATAACCCATGTCTGTCTGTCCGAATTCTCATTAATCTTTATAGTACTTAAAGTCTCTAAAGAAAACAGCGGACGGACAGACAGACAAGTTGACCAATTATTAGACGTGAGGCGTGCGAACTTCGCAACTACGGAACCCTGCACTGTGCGTGGCCCGACACGCACTTATCCCGTTTTATTGAAGAATGTCTGCAATCTGGTCGCAGTACGTTTGTCGAGGATGACCCCGACCCCGAACTAAAATTTTGCTTTGGAAAAATCTTTCTACTGGTATCTAGTTACTATCTTTGATCTGCGGGCATCGTAACTCCGTCCCCTGAGATACGCCTCACCGATGAAACGGTGCGACATGCTTCAACAGTCACAAGCTTTCACTGAGATCATCTGAGATCATCATTTCACTCCGATTTATAACTTGGACTAATAGAGCGAGCGAGCGAAGCGAGCGAAGCGAGCGAAGCGAACGAAGCGTCTCAGTTTCACGATTGGCCTAAAATGCTTTTGTTACATTTTTCAACCGATTTTGATGAAAATTGGCACACAAGTACCTTGATTTGTTTTAAATGAACGGATTTCACTGTTTTTTTTTTTGGAGTGAAAACTTCTTTAGCGGCGGCGATGTGCACTTTTTTTGTAATGGGTAAAAAATGTTAAACTCGCGTCAGGACACGTGTCCTGATCGAAAATTCGTAAGACGGATGGAGAGTAGACAGCCGGCGGCGCGGCGTAGGAGAGGAAGTATTCCCCTCTCTTTCTACGGCGCGGCGAAAATGTATGCCTGCGCCTGCTGTTTCGATTAGCTGAGAGATAAACTTTTTAATGTAATATAAATTGTCATGTTTGTGTACGATAACGCAATAAATAAATATAGTATTCTACCACATAAATGATAGTACTTTTATACTGATAAAAATTATTCCCTAACCATTCCAAAATATCAAAAATGCACAACGTTAATATTCAAGTTTTCACTTCTGCCGGCACTCCCGGAGTGCAACCCGTCGTTTTTTTATTTTATTTATTTTCGTACAGTAAGAATTACAATATTTTACTCTATACAATGTTACATAAACCAGATTTGGTTTTTTCGAACATCGGATACCGTTATCGGTTGCTTAAATTAATCTATTTACTTAATTATTGAAACGAAGTTACGATTACTAAATAAGCTAGAACTGTTAACTAACACAAGTCACTAACATAGTTATTTTATTCTTATGCATGTGAGGGTGGACAAGTGATATTCACAATCACGGTAGTGTAAAGTGCAACGGGCCCAGATGCTTGATAATTAAAAGCTTTGCTAAGCCAGGGGAAAAGGGGATGTGTTGGTTATTGCATGGTTATAAGAGCTCGCGACTACTGCTCTCACAGAACCACAGAACCACTATATTCCAGCTATGGGCAAAGAAAAATAACCATCAAGAATTCTTCTTACTATGCTCTCAGATAAACATGAAATTGAACAAAATTAGAAAAATAATCCCGACTTGGTTGGTGTGATGGTGTGAATAGCAAAAAAGCATTTCCGCATTATAGTGCCGAAATTTTGTAGTAACTTACCAAAAGACATGATAAATAAACACAATTTTTTTTCAAGTGAAAATTTAAACTTTTCGGAGAAAAAAATAGGCAGAGCTTTCAGAGCCACGTGCTTCTGGCAACTACCTTGTATAAAGCTTTTACAAAGCTTGTTATTGCTTTATCAATATCGTGTTTACACTAAAATCCCATTGTTTTGACTTCAGAAATATCCAAGCTTGGCATTGAGCCTATTGCACGTACTATAACACCGGTACTCAATCTTTGATGTTCGGAAATCATAATCATGTCGTGATATCAGAAGATCAAATAGCTATTTAGAGTATGTTTACTTCTGTAACTTAGTCGATACTCGCTCGAAATTTCGGGCGAGTATCGACTAAGTTACAGTTTAGGAATTGTGTACAATTCCTGAATTTAACACATTTCTGGTGACATATACAACGTGGAAAAGACATTAACGTAATAAAAAGCACATACTTGTTCTAATATTTAATAACGATATGTATAGAATCATTGAAATCCACCGAGTAGTTTTCAAGAACATCAATTTTGAAATTTCAGCTGCTTCAAACATAATGAAAAGCGATTGGGGGTCGATTGTCACTCGCGTCCGTAGGCTTTACCCTCGAGACCCTACACGTGACCCCCGGGTGGTGCTAAAGAGTGACACCCTCTCCGGTGGTAGGCTTAGGCCGCGGCTGGTCACCACCCTCAGTGGAAAAATCAGGGTGCCAAGCGTTCGCGCGTTCCATCCTGCATTCCCTGAGTAGCCGTTCGAGGAGTGGGTCTACGCAGTTTTGCATCTGCCAATGTACCGAATTCAGACTCACAGTGTTGTTGCGCGGGGTGCCTAGTTTAGGAGGGCAGCGGGATCCGGAGCAACGGTTTTTTCGCTGGCCGCCCGCCGATAGTTGGGAGCCCAATTGCAGACTAGCCTTCTGTGAAAGGCTGCTCCGCCATCGCGCGCATAATCCTAAGGTTGCCCCTGTCGGGCCGGTTGGCAACCGGGCGAGAGGCCTCGACAGGCGGCCTTGGGGGGGTCCGGGCGTCCCCGCGGTCTCCGCACTAGTCTTATCCTACCGCGCATCAGTACTGTGACTTCTGGGGGGGGCTGGCTGATGCCTCGCGTAACTGCCACTCTTCGCCTTTTTTCCCTCTTGCCCCAAAAATAAAAACAATAATGAATAAAAGAAACAAAAAGTTGAGGAATCAACAGCGGATACACGGCCTCTCGCTAAAAGTGCACCTCACAAACATTCGAGGTCTGCACTCTAATCTCGTCCCAGTCCACCACCATCTTGAGACTGTAAGGCCGCATCTGCTCTTGCTTACGGAGACGCAAATTACTACCCCTGCTGATACATCCTACTTGAATTACCCAGGATATGTCCTGGAGCACAATTTCCGCTTTAAGGCAGGGCTTTGTTTCTATGTGCGTGATGACATCTGCTGTAAGCGTCTCCGTAACTTGGAAGATCCCTCTTCTTCTTCAATCTGGCTGCATGTGGACACCGGCACAGAACAAATTGTCTATGTCGGTGTCTACCGATCGCATAGCGGTGACCAGGAGACAACGAGGCTTTTTCGTCACCTAAGTGAGGCTGTTGATGTGACTCAGCAAAGGTATCCTACCGCGCAAATCGTTTTTCTGGGGGACTTTAATGCTCACCACGAACAATGGTTGTTCCCATACCAGAAAACTGACCATGCTGGTAGAGAGGCGTACAAGTTTGCCTTGTCTTTGAACCTTTCCCAGCTGGTCGACCAGGCGACTAGGATACCCGACGTTGAGAATCACATAGCTAATTGCTTGGACCTTCTGCTGACGACTGAACCAGACCGATATCACGTGTCTGTTTCAGCCCCTCTTGGGAGTTCTGACCACTGTCTGGTAAAGTCCGTCCTCATATGTCCTCCACCTGACTTCAGCCCTAGAGGCAATAGACGGGTTTGGCGGTACAAGTCAGCAGATTGGGATGAGATGCGACATTTCCTTGCTTCTTACCCTTGGCTGCAAGCCCGCTTTTCTTCTGGCGATCCGTCGAGCTGTGCAAGTGCCGTTGCTGAGGTTCTCGGTCAGGCGATGGAGTATTATATTCCATTTTCTGATCGACCCTCTGGCATCAAAGCTGAACCCTGGTTCAATGCTGACTGTTTAAAAGCTGAGGCTATTAAACAGTCAGCATACCAGGCTTGGGCTGACGCTCGTAAGCGCAGAGCTCCGTATACACGTAAAAAGAAGAAAGCCTTTAACTTTGCGGCCAAGTCCTGCAAAAAAACGCTTAAAAAGGCTCGCTTTGACCACATAGGCAGAGTTGGTGCCAAACTTGCTTCGTACCCATCCGGTAGTAAAGCATTTTGGTCTCTGGCTAAGTGCGTTGAAGCTAACTTTTGCCGCTCCTCACTTCCTCCTTTGCAGAAACCTGACGGTACACTGGCACACACGGCTTTAGAAAAAGCTAATTTACTAGCTTCACTGTTTGCCGAAAACTCACGTCTAGATGCTAGCAATCAAACACCGCCCCAGTTACCTCCTTGTGGATGTAAAATGCCTGAAGTCCGCATTCATCAAAAGGAGGTTCTCAAGACTCTACGCAACTTAGATGTGAATAAGGCCAGTGGTCCCGACGGTATTCCTGCTATTGTCTTAAGGAATTGCGCACCCGAGTTGTCTCCTGTTCTGACGCGCCTGTTTCGTCTATCTCTACGGTCCGGAATCGTCCCAAAAATGTGGAAGCTCGCCAATGTTCAACCCGTACCTAAGAAGGGTAGACGTGCCGACCCTTCAAACTATCGCCCAATTGCAATCACCTCCATTCTGTGTAAGGTAATGGAGCGTGTTATTAACAAGCGCCTACTTGCGTACCTTGAGGACAATGATCTCCTCAGTGACCGGCAATACGGATTTCGCCAGAACCGATCTACTGGGGATCTTCTTGTGTACGCTACACATCTTTGGGGTGAAGCCCTTGAAAAATACGGTGAGGCACTTGCTGTCTCACTTGACATTTCAAAGGCATTTGACAGGGTATGGCATGACGCTCTTATAGCGAAGCTTTCCGCTTACGGTATCCCTCCCACCCTTTGTGCTTGGATTTCCGATTTCCTGAGGGAACGGTTTATTCGAGTAACTCTTGACGGCTGCTCGTCTGACCTATTGGCAATTAATGCTGGAGTACCTCAGGGATCTGTTCTTTCCGCAACGCTATTTCTGCTTCACATTAACGATCTGCTAAAGCCCGGTATTTTTGGGTATGCAGACGATAGCACCGTTACGGAAAGATATTTTTCTAGTGCAAGGGCAAAAAAACCGGAAATAGACGAACTAAGAGAGGCAATGGTGCTCCATACCAATCTTACTCTGCAAGCTGTCTCCGATTGGGGTGATGCCAACCTTGTGAGATTCAATGCCTCTAAGACACAGGCGTGTCTCTTCTCTGCTAAAAAGAGCCCTTTCAACTTGGCTCCCACTTTCCGGGGTGTGCCTGTTCCTATCACCCGTCATCTCGAAC
Source organism: Acrobasis repandana (assembly GCA_963576875.1). Lineage (NCBI taxonomy): Eukaryota > Metazoa > Arthropoda > Insecta > Lepidoptera > Pyralidae > Acrobasis > Acrobasis repandana. Next base: position 13,279,844 of record OY756238.1, read on the forward strand.
TTCTCGGTATCGATCTCTCATCAAATCTTAACTTCGGTAGCTATATTAAAAAACTGGGCATCCTCTCCAAGGTCCAACGATATTTTACCCCTGACCAACTGTTGAGCCTTTACACAGCTCAAGTCCGCTCATGTATGGAGTATTGCTCCCACCTATGGGATGGATCTGCCCGCTATCAGCTCGAAGCCCTGGAAGCTATCGACAGACGTGCCAGAAGACTCGTTGGTGATGAGTTGCTTACGGCAGGACGGCTCCACAGCCTCGAACATCGCCGACTGGTAGCAAGTCTGTGTGTCTTCTACAGGTTGCACTTCGGGGAGTGTGCGCAGGAATTACATAATTTAATTCCCCCTGCACCATTCCACCATCGGACAACACGACGTGGACAGGGATTCCACCCATTTGTGGTCGATATTCCTCCTCATCGTACCTCTCGATTCGCCTCCTCCTTCATTGTGCGAACCGCTAAGGTGTGGAATTCCCTCCCTGCGTCGATGTTTCCCCATACATATAATTTAGGGATTTTCAAGGCAAGAGTGAACAGGCATTTTTTGAGTTTGCGTGATACACCTTAGACCTCATCTTAGCTTCCCATCAGGCTAGATAGAGATCAAACGCACTCAAATTTCTAATAAAAAAAAAAAAAAAAAAAAGCGATGAATTATTCTACTAGAAAATTACGTTTTATAAACTTTCCTTTTATAAATTTATATTAATGTAGTGGTCTAGTATAGCCTGTACTATTATTTATTACGCTTATATCTTTTCCACTTTGTATGTATGGTTTTCTATGGGACAAGTTTCCATTCCATATTCCATACAGCTGTTGTAGCGTGTAAAATATAATTTTGTCTCATAACTTATAAGCGTCCCCTCAAAGCCAGATTCCGGACACTGTTACAATATTAGGGAGATTTTATATTTTTAGCGTAAGATCCTGTATCGTAAACATCTGTTAGCCAATGAGGCGCCATTTATTTATTACGTAAGCTGATTTAGGGGGAGGGAGATTAAACATGTCTTATTTTTTCTTACAAGGGGATGGGGCGAGTCTAGATAGTTCTTACTTCTTAGTAAGATCACAAATTTAATAATATACTTTGAAAAAGCGCGCGCATCTGCGCAAGGATGGGAAAACGTTTTGGATAGCAACGGATTATATAATAGAAATCGTTTAATTTGATTGTGACCAAAAAAAAATTAAGTAGCACCTAAAATTGTTTCCTTGAAAAAACAGTGGCACTCCGGGAGTGCCGATATACCTAGTGAACAAACAAAGTGGTGTCGGTTACAACTTACATGGACAGTGTCACGAGCTCACCGGTTTTTTCCCATCTCAAAAAGTGCCCAACGCGCATAAAGAAGTTTTTACTTCAATAAAAATTAAACATAACTACCTACCTTTATTTCTTCCTTTTGATTCTTACTTATTAAATATTACAGAGAGAAGGGGATTGGCCCATTCTTATTTTTTCTTACAAAGGGGGATGAGGGGATCAAAAACTGGCAAAAATCGTCTTAGGTAATAAATGAACGGCGCCTGGCCACAGCGCATGACTGTCTAGTTACTTCGCATCGTGTATATAATGATACTTATGAGTTAGTGACGTTAGACACATCGATAGATATGTTCGAGATATTACTTACATGTACACATTTTAGTCGTATTACCGAAAAATGCTGTTATTTCTTTATATTGACTATCTACAACTGAACTACAAACAAACTGTACAAATATTTCTTCAAAACTTCAAGCCTTGCACCTATATTCCTACTTACGTCTACCAGTTTTAAAAATTAACTAAATGAATTTGTTTGCGTCGAAACATCTTCACTAACTTAATGACGTTCTAGTGCTCCTAATTAACAGAATGTTAGTCCATTTCTGCTAAATGCCACAGTGAGGATTGGTTAAAAGGATTGATCATTATGATATGAAAGGATAATAATCATTATTTTTATTATTTCTAAATGAGTAGATTATAACTTAGAAGTCATAAGTTAGCTTATTTTGAGTTTCGTTATCATGATTGAGTGGGAGTGGGAGTGATTGGTATAAAAATAATATTAAAGTTTGAGATTGTCAAACTTATATTATTATAATTCTTTTATTAGAAAAAAAAATGCGATATTCATTATTAATTAATACTGCAAATTGTCAAAAAAAAAATCTGTCGTGTTTTTTTGCTAAGAATTATTTTATGGCCCTGAATACAAGTCCATAGGAGCCTAGGTATATCTTTAGTTTTCTGTTCCTTTATTGTTTCAATCAAAGGGTGGTGGAGGTCCTTTGATTGCTTCAAGGGAGCTTCTGGGGACAAATATATACCTACGAGTCCTCTGGTTTTCATAGCAGATTGACTGGCGGACGGCGCCGGCGCCTTAAGACCCACCACAGTACCACACAGTATTCTAAACAAATGTAAACAGCGAAATCCGTTCGCCTTATTTTTAGTCTAATACAAAACACGGACTTACTTAATAACTAGGGTTCAGCCATTATTCATCCACTGTACCTATAACTTTAGAGCGTACATTCACTAGTAATTTGACTTCAGTATTAGGTACGGTTCTGCAATCGGTAAGGTTGCAAACTATTGCAACACAAAATTGCATACTAGGTGCAGCTGCAGATGAAGTCTAGAATTATTTTTACTGACTTCGTAAGCAACTTGCAACCTATCCCTGCTGCTGGATGTAGATAGAAGTAAAAGTAAGTAGGTACATTATAATGTTAACTCTGATATAGGTAACTTAGGTACTATTGCGATTCAATGCGGAAATGCGGCCAGCGTTCTTGGCACTATGCCACATGGAAACCCCTTATAATAAAGTAAAAAGTTTAAAGCACTATACTTATTAGATGCTAACAAGTATAGTGTTTTTTAAACTTTAGTGAAAGTAAGACCATTTTACCGTTTCTGTCATTTTACACGTATTTTGAGAACACGGAAGGGTCAGTCCGAAGCCCTATTAACACTCTAGCTAAATAGGGGAAAACAAGACAGAATGTCACCTGACCAAAATTATGATAAAAAAGTGGCACTCCGCGAGCGCCGACAGATGTGAAAACTTGAACAAGGTGGTGTCGGTTACGGTAACAGTTTCGCGAGTTCAATTGTTTTTTCCCATTTCAAAAAATGCCCAACGCGCGTAATGAAGTTTTCACTTCGATAAACCAAAATAAAATAAAAATAAGATTAAAAGACAGAGCAAGACCCAAAACACTTACTCTTACTGTATTCTGTGCCCAAAAGCCACTTTTAGCGTGATGGTGGGCGAGAAGGTGGAAAAAGCAAGCAATCAATTCAATTCAATTCAAAATATCTTTACTATCATAGGATATGTATAATATCTCATAATAATAGTCACTTTGTTTTGTTTTGCACAAATGTTGACGTCAAATCGTTACTTACAGCTAAGTTTACGCCGCTTCCTAGGCGCAAGTGCAGAAGAAGCGGCAACAAACTGCACTGCACGTTTTCTCCAAAGACGTCAACTAACCAACTTAAAACTTAAAATCACAAAATTTGTCACTTTTGTCAGACGAATAAAAAGCCACCCGCCTTTTTAAGCGTTCACCTCCAATAAATTTTGAACGGCTGAACAAGTTTTCATAAAACATAGCTAAGAACCATCTCGACAGACAAGGCTTTCGATTTAAAAAATCCGCTTCGATGTCGGAATCGAAACCCTCTTTTTCGTCGAGGGTTAAAAATAGAGTTGGGTTGCTAGCCGCATCGCTTACATGATTCGTAGTACGTAGATCTACTAGTCTTTCTAATGTGTGGTCTCACGCCAACCTCTGAGGTCACGGGACTTTATCAATTTGACCTGGATTCGGCGTTAATCTGTGGTGTGTGTGTGGTAATTAACCTAGATAAGTGAGTATTCTACGGAGCCATATCTATCATAGAGTAAACACCTCTATGGCTCTATTCTTTTCTTGCTCTTTGTAAATTTTTAAAATATATTATACGATGATGTTTTAGGGTTTCGTACCCAAAGGGTGCCAACGAGACCCTTTTACTGAGACTTTGCTGTCTGTTCGCCCGTTGGTCTGTCACAGTGCTCTATCCCTTGAACCGTAATAGCTAGACATATTGTGTATTACTGTGGCCACTATAACATCAAATACTAAAAATAGGATAAAGTTGAAAATAAAAGGGGTCGTCATACAAGAAACGTGCTTTTTCAGCGTTTTAAAACATTGTACGGAGGTACGGAACCCTTTATGTACGAGTCCGACTCGCATTTAACCGGTTTTTATTAAACATCACCACACTTCATCTCATCTAAGTCCAAGTGTTTCGTAAAACCGTGAAAAAAATCTGCAAATCAGACACTTCTCATGGATGCCATTCGGTTTTGGTAAAAACTCCGTGACTTTAATCAAGACTTTTGCTAACTCTTTAGCTTATCTTAAGCTCTTGCCAAAGGTTCAAAAATCTAGAAAATACTTTACACTAATACTAAAGATTATTTTTTATTTTAAACTGACCTGTACCTGTCTTTTTTTGTACGTTTGTTACGCGATATCTTCGCCAATTGTTGACCGATTTTGATGATTCTTTTTTTATTTGAAAGCTTTTACTACTAAGTTGGTTCCATTTTGATTTGGTGAAGATATGATGAAGAAATTTAGAGATATGGAAAAAACTCCTAAAAAATTAAGTTTTTTTATTTTTATTTAATTATTATTTATTCTGGTTGACTCAAAGACAGTCAACCTTCTGGGTGATGTGTACAATGGTAGGCAGAGCAAAATTACGAATATAGAAGTCTCTTGCACCCTCCCTGGCAATCAGGGAGAGTGCAAGTGCAAGAGGCATCTATTGAATGATTGGACAGACACTAGTGCTGGCCACACGCACAACCAAAAAAAAGGAAAACACAAAAAAGTTTGCAAATTCTAAAATCTACCAAGTTACTTTTTCATCTATCGTTGTAACAAGGGTAGGTACATCAACATGTCTACACGTTCGTAGGTTTATTTTACTTATATAATGGTACCATCGAGAATTCCAAATACCGTAAAGGCTGATTCAAGGACGATTTCTATAAGTAGGTATTTAAGATCATTCCCGAGGATGGGAGAATTTAACAAAAACTATTGTAACTATGTACTTAAAACAGACCACGAAGAGTAGTACCTACTAATGAATTTAATTGAAGACTGTAGGAGTAGAATTATTCCGTGAAATCCGATCGTGGGCATTGTCATATCTATAGGGATTGTCCTAAATATTCAATAGGTACCTAGGTATTCATTGCATTTCTCGTTACCATCATAATATTTAGAATCTATTTTTAAGTAAAGTTTAAATGAGTTATCGAAAATACTTTAAAAAATTGATTATTCTTCTGCTTTGTTATACCTACTTACTAACATATTTTACATCCGTACAAGTATTGTACGGTACATTGTAAATATTTTAAAAGTCGAATCCAAAACTGAATTTACAGGTTTTGGATAAGAAAGCGACAAGTTTGTCACACACAGGCGCGGGTCAACGCCTTCGCAGGCATCTCCTGCCTGCCACTTCTCAGTAACTCACAATTAAACATAGCATGATAAAGTTCCTACCTCGCAATTAACGCTTGGCGCACGAAACAATACTGAAAAACACACAATTCTTCAGCTACAGAATTTAAAATTTTCTATTGATATTCAAGATTTCAAACAACAGCGCGCTTCTTGGAAAAATTCCAAATTCAAAACTTTAAACTCACTAAAATATTTTTGGTTTTTTTTTCTTAATTACTTAAGTAAACAACGATATAAAGTTTTATAAGTATTAGTACTGCAATAAAGGCTTTTTTACGCGTTGAATGCGCTAGGTAGGTACAGCGCGTGCGCCGGCGTGCGTGAAACTAGTTTGGCTGACCGGTCATGCTTGTGGTTGCATTTACCCATGCCAGACAGAGTTAACCATACTTTTATCCCTATCTCAGCGTCTACATGCGTCGCTTTGTAGACAGGAGCGCATGTTTATCATATGATAATGATTCATTCATGGAAATCATGGGTTTAGGGAATGCGGACAGCATTCTTAATCATCATAAGTATCATAACCATACATTGCCTTTGCGTCAACATAACAATGCCAAATACAAAAAGTGATAAAAGAGCGCTTAAATTTTTTTTCTCATGCACAAAGTAAGAAGAGTTATCCAGGCCATCGATAATGTTTGACATAGTTGTATGTTATGTACCTTACCTCTTTAAATAGCTTAAACCTAAGCTATTTAAAGAGGTAAGGTACCTACATGCAATACAATAGGGTAACTGTACCCTATTTATAACAATTTACGGCCAGTACAGTATATCCAAAGAGCTTGGATTGGACCTTCTCAGTATATCTGTATGATAGGAACTGCTGAAGATTTAACTAATAGTCATCCATCACGCCGCACGAATCGTCGTTGTCCCTTTAAGAGACACTTCAAAGCTAAAGACATAAAACTATTGTTATTTTGAATGTCCCGCCCCGCAAATCTAGATCGAAGGACCATTTTTTTTGCATAGTTCAGAAATAAATGTTAAAGAATATTATTTAAGTACTTACAAATGATTTCAAAAATGTTTCAACATTTTCTTTTAATTCACTAATATAATCGTTTAATTGATTTAAAATATACTTATTGACTTTCTTCTTTGCTGTACTTTTCATTGAATTAACTTTTTGAACGATTATCTAATCAGTCAATGTCAAAGCAACGTGTTTGACTTTGACAGATAACCTCAAAGTTTCACCCCTGCTGTGAATGTTGTTTTGATTCGCTTATATTATCAAAACTTATTTAATTTTCTCAACAATGAGTGAAGAAGCACCCGATAACAATCCAAACAAAAAACGAGTGAGGAAGAAACGCAAGAATTTCTTAGCTAACGCAAAGAAATATGCCAAAAAAGGGCAAATGGGCCGGGGCACTAGGATGCCTGAGGAATTGTACCAATATTTCGTTGGTATTCTGGATGCCATGAAGCAAGGCATCGAGGATAAGGAGGAAAGAGGTTTGTCATTTATACGACATACATTTTAACAGCAATTCTTCTTGAATTCCATGCAAATATTTTAAATTAAGTCACTATTGAAAATTACCATGTTTTTCTATATTCACCTTGTTATTTAATGAAATATTTATAAAATTCTTCAAAAGAAATCTTTTCAAGCAGTGTAATTAAATATCCGATACATAAAAAGTTCACTTACCTTGAATATTTCATATTTTAAATATCCAAAATTAATTTTTCAGTGGCCCTTGTCAATAATGTTCTAGAAAGAACAAAAGGTGAAGAATTGAATGTAGTTGGCAACCAACTGGGATGTAGAGTCATAGAGATACTCCTGCCATTCTCCTCAGCAGAAGACTTTGAACGGTTCATAGAAATACTATCTCCGGAATTACGTAAACTGTGTTCTGACAACTTTACAAGTCATGTCATTGAAACTATGCTACGAGTAGCTTGCGAGAGGGCTACGGAAAGCCTACAAAATGCGGAAGAAAACGAAGAACAGGAAGTCCCTAAAAAAAAGAAGAAAAAAGACAAATCTAAGCCAAAATATACTGAAGAACATATACAAAAGTGTTATGAATTTACTTTAAAAATATGTAAATATGCATTAAATAATTTAGAAGAATTCGTGTGGGATTCATACGCGAATCATATATTGAGAAGTGCTATCAAATGCTTGAGTGGCATTACTCTTTTGCCCGGAGAGAAACCGAAAGTCAATATTTTCAAGGAAACAGTTCAAGATGGGAAAGGTATACCTCCACACCTAACAGAGTTAGAGTATAAGGTAGTCCCAGATGAGTTTAAAGAGTTAGTCAAAGAATTCGCTAACCGTCTCTCACTCTGGCCACAGTTTAAAGACTTGGCATATGAGAATTTAACGTCAGCTTTGCTGCAAGTGTTACTATATGCCATTAAGAATGTTGATAAGAATATAACGAAGAATTTGCTTAAGAAGCTTCTGGATGAGAGCTTTTCTCCGGAGGATTGGGCGGCGGACGGAGTTGATGAGAAAAAAGAAGAGAAGATAGAAATTGATGGAGATGATTCAGAAGCAGTTCGGAATGGAGAGGTGAAAGAAATGAGCTTGCCTCCTGTGTTTGCAAGCCAGCCTGCTGTTAGGTAAGTTTTATGATAACTAATACTTTTTTTTTTTTTTTTTTTATCTATTTTTTTTCCGAGGCTTCAGTTCACTTGGTGTGACTATGCCAGCCTCATGGGGGATTCGATTAGATAAACTAATACTTCATGCAACAAAATAGCACAAAATCTTCAGACACCACAACCTGACTTGGCGCCCCTGGTGTGAGGCTATAGTACGCATTCACTGCCACCTTATTTTACACCTTTTTTTAGGCAAATACTAAATTAAAAAAAATTGTTTTAAATGCCACTTCTACAGTTCTTAAATCTTTGAGATTCACCATCATCAATATTACCATGTACCATGTAGTGATGTACAAAGTTTAAAATTTGAGCCAATGACTATTTAAAGACCTAAAACTAAGGCCTTATTGGTGGAACATTTTTCAGTTTCTCTTCCTCCCTTAGATAGATGGGAAGAGAGAGTGGGGAAGACAATATATAAGATGAGAGGACAAGCTAAAAAACTGCTGGCCCTAATTGGAGAAGAGTTGCCCCAGAAAGCAGTGGAAATGGTTGGAGGAGCCCTTTGCCAAGAGGCACACTGGACTCAGAAACATCCTGAAAGAAGCACCAATATAACCCAAGAGTTCAGGATAAAGGGCTTATACAATACCTTACAATACAATATTTCTGTTTTATTCCCAAAGAGGGTTGACGTCAGGCAGGCTGGTCCTAAAACTACCAAATCATTTAAACTGTTTCGTCCATTTCTTGTCCACTTCGCAAGGTCTTTTGCATCCTTGGATGACCATTGAGGTGCATGTTATATTAGGAGGAGAAAAAGCAGGAAAGCACCAGGGTCCTTTGCTGTGCTTTGTAGCCGTGCTGCTTCACAGCTACACAGCAATGGAAGCTGGGGATGCAACTGGGAATGCACTAAGATGAAGAATACAATCTGATGTTTTATGGTTTAAATAACTGCCTGGTTTGGTTAATGTTTAACTTCTGCTCTCCTTTCAGGTTATTAGAAGCAGCACTATTTGTGGCCAAGAAGAAGATGTACACACAGATTTATGCGCGCTGCTTCATCAACCGCCTCGGGCAGCTGGCCACGGTGCCCATGCTCAACTTCACGGTGCAGAGGCTGGTGGACAACTGCAACATCAAGGAGGAAGTGAGTTCATATTGAAATTCGTATGTGAGCCCACTTGGCCATCGCTCCTTTAAGAACGCATATAACCTTGATAGTACTTAGAGCGATCTTAAATTCATGTACAATACAATAGAATAGATAATTATCCATATTTATATGGTCACTCTTTCCCTGGATTGTCTTTTCCGACATAAGCCTCCTCCAAGACTTTCCAACTATCTCTTTCCCTTGCCCTGCTTGGCCACGTCTTCCCTGCCACCTCTTTTATCTCATCCTCCCATCTCCTTATTTGTCTCCCTCTTTTCCTTTTTTCTTCTCTCGGGTACCATGGTGTTATTCTCTCTGTCCATTTATCCTTGCCTTCTCTAATCATGTGACCTGTCCATTTCCATTTCATCTTTCTTATTGTTGTAGTGATCCCTATTACTTTTGTCCTTTTCCTAATTTTTGACAGTCTTATCCTGTCTTTTAGTTTTAGGTTTAGCATACTTCTCTCCATGTCGTTTTGATGATGATGATGAAGTTGGCTGGAGAGATGGTCTGTCCAAGGTATTCATACTCATCTACGTAGTCTATGATGTTACCGTTGATGGTAATGTTGGTTTTGTGTCCATTCGTCATAACCTTAGTTTTCGATTCATTCATGGTTAGACCTACTTTTTCACTTTCTTGTGCTAGACTATGCAGCATTAACTGTAGTTCGTCTGGTGTTGTGCTTATCAGAACTAGGTCGTCCGCAAATCTGAGGTGGTGTAGTCTTGTGCCGTTAGTATTGATACCATATTTGTTCCATTGCAGATTGCGGAAGACCTGCTCCAGCACAGCAGAAAATAACTTTGGGGAGAGTGGGTCTCCTTGACGTACTCCTTTTTGTATTTCAAACATTTCCCCCTTCCTCTCAAGCTGAATTTTTGCCATGCTGTAGTTATATATTTTTTTAAGTATTTGAATGTATTTCCTGTCTATTCCTTGGCTTTTAAGTGCTTCCCATATCATTGTGTGTTTTAATGAATCGAATGCTTTGTTGTAGTCTACAAAAGCAATATAGTACTTGGTGCAGAATTCGTTACATTTTTCTATGACTTGTCTTAGCACGTAAATATGATCTATCGTAGAGAAGTTAGTTCTAAACCCAGCCTGTTCTATTGGTTGATTTTCATCTAGTATTTTGGTCATTCGTGCCAGTATTATTTTGGAAAATACTTTGTATAAATTTGGTATTATGCTGATCGGCCTGTAGTTATTTATTTGGTCCTTGTCTCCCTTTTTATGTATCAGAATTATCGTGCTTTTGCTCCATTGCCCTGGGATCTCTTCTTTTTGTAGAATATCATTGAACAGTTTTGTGAGGTGTTTAATCGTTACTTCCAGAGTCCCTTTGAGGATTTCGTTGGGTATGCCATCCTCCCCTGGTGACTTGAAGTTCTTTTGGGTTATTATGGCTTTCCTGACTTCACTTTCCAAAATTGGTGGGACATTATCTGCAGTAGTTATGTTTGTTTCTATTATTCTGTCTTTGTCTTCATATAGCTGTTTGTAGAAGTGTGTAGCGAATTTTACTATTTCTTTCCTATTTGTTTTGGTTTTATTCAATTTGTTTTTCATTTTGGGTATCCAATTCGTTGTTTCTTTTAGTTCTTTCAATGCTTTTTTTATTCCGCCTGATTTCTCAATATGATAGATTAGCCTTTCTTCTCTCTCCCTTTTCCTGTGTTGTCTTATGTTGGTGTTAATTTTCTTGCTAATTTCAGCTATTCCATGTCTGTTATTTTTCTTGTCTTCTAATAGTGTTTGTCTTATCTTTATTAATTTAGCAGCTTCATGCCCAATTTTATCAGGTTTATTTAGGGTTGGTTTTAGTTTATTAGTCAGTTGCTTCAGTTCTTGTTCTATAATGTTGTACCTATCCTGTATTGCAATTTCGTCAATCCCTTGAAGATTTGCTTCCAATTCGGCAAGAAGGGTATCAGGTATTGGTAAGGGTATAGTCTTGTCTCTCTTTTGTATATGTTTTCTTGTTTTTATGTTTCCGACATGCAGCGATCCTCTTAACATTCTATGATTTGTATTAAAGTTCAGGTTATTTATTATTCCTACATCTTTAAAGTTTCTTCTTCTATTTGATAGGATAAAATCAATTTCATTTCTAACTTTGCCGTCTGGCGATATCCATGTCCACTTTCTGTTAATGCCTTTGTTATAGAAGCTATTCATTATTTTCAAGTTATGTTGCTGGGCGAAACTTATTAGTCTTCTGCCGTTGTTATTTCTTTTGCCTGTGCCATATTGGCCAATTATGTTCTCTTCCCCCAGACATCTCTGCCCTAATTGGCTGTTAAAATCGCCCATCACTATGACATTTTTGTAGGTTTTGCTCATAGCTGTATTTAGCTGATTGTAGAATTTTTCCTTTTCTTCATTTGATGCCTGCTCTGTAGGTGCATAGGTTTGTACAATGGACCATTTTAGGTTACTTTCTCGAATTGTTAAGTTAAGGATTGCAATGCGTTCTGATATGCCTATGAATTCGTCGATACAATCTTTATGTTTGTTGTTTACGATGAATCCAACCCCGAACATACCCGGTGTTTCTCCTTTGTAATACAGAATGAAATTTTTACAATCTAATATTTCTTCTCCTGTTCTTCTAACCTCTGATAGTCCTATTATGTCCCATTTTATTTTAGCGATAGCATCTTCCAGCTCGCAAAGGGCTTCATTTGTTCGCAATGTTCTTGTATTGAGTGTTGAGATGTAAAGGCAATCTTTCTTCCACTTCTGTCTTTCTGTATCTGGGCATTTTATATTTGTATTTTTAACGAAATACTTACTTTGAAATAAAAACACAGCAAAGTTCAAGACTAACTTTACACATTTATATGTTTCAAAAACACGATTGTTTAAAATTTTCTCAATAGAAAAAAAATGCAAAGTTGCCTTCAAATCACCTCAGAATTTTACTAAAACGGAACGTCCACAGGGACATTAAATAAAGTTGAATTCAAAACATAATAAAATATACTTTTATAGGGTTTTTTTAGGCATTCAAGATGCAGTACTAAAGTACTCAAATTAAATAATGAAATAAGAAATGGTGAAAAAATACCACGTGAGCAGGACTTGAACCCGCGACCTTAGTCTTAATACGACTATGCTATAAAATATACTTAAAATTAGGCATTGTGACATCGTGCGGCCTCCAGCACTCCTCCGCCCCTCTTAGGCGCAGCGGGGGGGCCATGCCCATATATAAGGCGCGGCGGCCGGCGCTCGTCTTCGTTCTTCGGCAGCATCTGAAGCTAAGTAGTTCTTCTACCTAGAAGGGCTACTCAACTGATCTAGTGCCTATAACTCACGACCCTGACTACCTAATCTGTACCTAGTGTTCTTGTGAATCTTTGTAACTAATGTAATGTAAAAGTTGTTCATTATACCTATCTCATTTGCCGTTATCTGGTCTTTCTTTTGTCTCATCTATCTTCCTAGATCCTAAATTTAGGTTTTACTAACTGAAACGGTACAGCATAATTGAGACCCCTCGCCCACGACAACTTTTTGACGCGTTTCGAAAACGCGCGACGCATCGCTACTAACGCGCGTGTCGCATTTACAACGCGCTACAACATCGCGACTGTAGCGATGCAAACGCGCGACCGTGTCGGATGACATCGGGGAGAGAACGGATGGGAGGGTGGCGCGTGAGGAGAACCGAGTTACTGAATCGCGTTTGCAACGCGACAGAAGCGCGACAGTATCGCGTTTGCATCACGACTGAATCGTGTTTACGTGGGCGAGGGTACACAGCTTGCGACCGCATCGCGACTGTATCGATGCGAACGCGCGACAGAATAGCTACAAAAAGTCGCCGTGGCCGAGGGGCCTAAATGGAAATTAAATTAAATTTATTTGCCCTTTTAAATTTACACAATGGTTTATACTGAATTAATTGGATTGATAAATTGTGAATTGTATTGCAATTTATAAGATGATGATATCTTTTCCAGTTCGAGCCGATGTTCGACGAGTTGTCAAACAAGTTCGGCGCCATCTTGGTGTGCGGCAACACTGGCGTGCTGGTGGCTTTGGCGAAGGCCTGCCTCAGGATCAAGGCGAGGCAGATGCAGTTCATTAATGTAAGTCCACATGGCCAAACCATTTATTGATTTAAATAGCATCACAATATTCGGGAGAAAAAAAATTTCGTGTGTGATGTGAACTCACGCCCCTCAAGTTTGTACCTTGCATGAGTGCACTTCCAATAGGGAAGGGATAAAAATGCTTGACCCGTATCATTCATCATCCATTGTTACCATAAAAAAATACCAAATTTTTCTATCCAGTCAATTAATTATAAAAAATAAAAATATTTTTAAACCCAAATATATACCCTTAATAGCCTTACGCCGCTATTTCTTTAGCCAGGACCGTCTGACGTATTAAAAAATGTCATATGATGCTTGACACTTATTTTGACAACTAAAATAGTTATATAAGAATGATAGATAGTTCAATCTGTCTCTGTCACAAACTCTACGTTCGAAAGAGATAGCAGAAGCCGTCGCGTGCGCCCGCTCAGCGTAGCGGATGCTCTGAAACTACGGCAAGCGGACGTCCGCGCGTGCGCAGAAAGTAGACTACATCTGTTTGTAATATTCTCTTCCAGACATTAGAAGCGACGCTGAAGTGCGCTTCGCAGGAACACCAGAAGTACTTCGCAGTACTTTGCCTCCGTCTGCTGCCTCTGGACCGGGTGGAATTGAACAAACTGGACCAGGAGTACTTCATCAATGTCCACGGTTCAGTGCTACTTCAGTGTGTGCTCGAATTCCAGGTACCTATGGGTTTAATCCGCTAGATGACAACGTCAAATCAGTTTTTTTTTAAATAATTTTACGGCTCTGGATACAAGTCCTTTAGAGCCTATCTTTAATTTTGTTCCTTATTCCTAATCCTAACCTAACCTAATAATCCTAACAAGTTACAATCAAAGGGTGGTGTAGGCCTTTGACTGCTTCAAGGGAGCTTCTGGCGACAAATCTATACGAGTCCACTGGTTTTCATAGCCGATTGAGTGGCGGACGACGCCCACACAGTCCGCGAAACAAATATCACTACAGCCGTACTATGACTGTCCACTTTAACTATTTCACACATTGTTCATGAGCATGAGCATTTATAACACCAAACAACACCAATTTCATATTATAAAGTCCACTAAAATCAATTTGCAAAATAATTTAAAGCAAACACCAACCGAACCCCTTGACTTCCCGCCAAAAACTCTCCTCAAATCAGACGTTTTTTTCTAAACGTCAAAACAAACATTTTCTATGGGATTTGTATGAAAATCAGAACCGTGACGTCATAATTTTTTCCAGTCAGATAGCGCTCTTATATTCTCCCAGACCAGCACGAAAGAAAAGCAGCTGGTACATTCTAAGTCTTTTCTTCCAGACAGGGCTTGGAATACCGTAAAAAATCTGGTAACGTTAATTCTGTCAAACGGCGTTAACGTTATCAGTAAAGATAACGTTATGCTGGGTAACGGTATATTTCCAACCATTTACCGATAAATCAGATAACGTTACCAATGATATTAACGGTAAAAGGTATTGTTAACACTGTATTTCTTTTCGATATGTGACAGAATAAATTGATGAGAGTTTGTCTAGTAGGCTACTAGAGCTACACGGATGTCGTGATAGTCTGTTCTACATCGGGTTAGATTCCCAGCCCGATGCAATACACTTGTATAATATTTATGTCGGAGGGACGAGCGGGATAGGCGGAGAACTTGGTTCATCATCGTCCGCCATCTTGGGTAGTGTGGGTGGTTTCTTGAAATAAACTCGCGGCTCGATCACAAACTACCCTATTAATCAATTTACTTAGTAAGTCACAAGAAATATGCTAACACTAGTGCGATGTAAACGGATTGCAATACGAAACGTGGAGAGTTCTGCGCTTGCGTCCGTTCAATATGGCGGCTCAAGTTAGAATGCCCGTTTATACCAAGCACAGACCAATCCCAAGTGATGACAGCTATCAATGTCATAATAACTTGACGTTTCGCAATGCACCATAGACGTAAACAGATGACAGCCACAGTTGACAGTTGACGTTTCGCACGATCGAAGCGCCACCTCGCCGACATTTATATAATATTGTATTGAAAAAAGTATCGTTACTTATATCGTTAATTGATAACGTTATTATGACGTTTTATAACTGTCTGTATTATTGATACCCCTTATAACGTTACCACTAATACCTGTATGAAAATAACGTTATTTAACGTTACTTTTAGTGTGAATTTGGTATCGTTAACAAGCCCTGCTTCCAGAGCAGCATGTAGGAACGCAGTCGGTAATTTTTAAATTAGTATTTTTCTGATCTTCCGAATGTTTCCCCCACAGAGGCCGGCGAAAGCGGTGAACAGCCTTCTAGAACTTTCCCCTGAAGAGTTGGTGGTCATATTCAAGGATGCGAAGGGTTGTCACGTGATGGACGCGTTCTGCAAGAGCCCGTGTGTGGGGGTGAAGGCCCGGGACAAGATGCTGTGGAAGCTCAAGGTAGGGCAGGACTCACAATTAGAGAATAGGGGATCCCGGGATCCCAAATCTCGGGATCCCGGGATCCCGACCGTTTTCTGGCCCCGAAAATCCCGGGACTGTACTTGGCTAATCTCGGGATTTTCGGGATTGCCACAAACAAGTCATTAAAGACATTTTTTTTTAAATTACTCGTGTTTTTTTATTTTAGCCCAATTAGAAACCACATAGTCTAATCCTGGGATAGGCCCGGGATCCCGGGAAAAGGCTTCAAAAATCCCGTAAGCCCGGGATTGAAAAACATGTTCGGGATTGTATTCTCTGCTCACAATGTTTATACAGTTATTTTAGTGTAACTTACTCCATTCATTTTCTGTAACACCATGTATTTATGGGCCTTGCATCAAATTTATTGCGTTTTTGTTTTATTCAGCCTGTCGATGTGTCCCACTGCTAGGCAAGCCTCCCCTTTCTCTTTGCTGCTGCCATTATTTCGTGAAGAATATACGTAACATTATTCGAAAAATTGTTGGCAGGGTAGAATAGCACCACTCCAAGTCTTTCTGTGGATGTCGTAGAAGGCGACTTAGGAAACACAAGCTAAACAAAGCTTATAAACATCAGTGAGACCTCTCCAACCCGTCTGGCCAGCGTGGAGAGTGTAGGCCAAATCCTCTGGCTGCTCAGCTAGCAGGATTTGTATGAAATACTACACTGTGATGTCATAGTTTCCTGGAGTCAAATAGCGCTCTCAATAACAGTTTTTCTGCATTAATAAATCTAAAATTGCGTTCAAAATGTGATCGATGACAAGTGACATTATTTTGTGACTTTTTGTCTTCTTCTCAGTACAAAACAATTTATTTTATATCATTCCCTCTCTAAAAAGTTTATTTATTCACTGAAAACACTAAAGAACACACCGATATATTCGACCTCCATCGCAATGCTATACAAACTACTTGTGCAAAGAATACTCGACATACAAATATCTATTTTTGCTTAAATCTTTCTTTTTCTCGTAGTCATGGTATAAAGTATATTAGCTCAGTCACATCCCTATTAGACGAAGGTTTTTGTTTGTTTGTTTGGAATAACTTTATTGTACTAAAAACATGCATATAAAATACAAAATTCGAAAAAAAAGTTTTTATCCCATTTTTTTCAGGGTCTCTACCAAAAGCTAGCATTATCCCAGTACGGGTCCCGGGCTTTTGAACAACTCTACGAGGCGGCCAACGACGAGCAAAAAGTCAAGATCATGACAGAAATAGCCGACAAGAGCAGCCTTTTGAACAGCACGCCCTTCGGCCGGCTGGTGGCCAACAAGCTGGAGGTGGACACCTTTAAGCTGTCGCAGAAAAAGTGGGAGCAGACTCGGTTAAAGAAAGTTGACAATAAATGAGTTTGGAAGATGGCTTTTGTGTTTTATTTCTTTTTACGAGAAGAAAATCATAATTTTATTATGATAGAAATCTGTTTCTCTCTCTCTCTCATCTCAGCGTATTCCCAGTTGCATCCTTAGCTGCATCGCTGCGAAGCCCGGGGTCCGCTTTCCAGCTTTTCCTTCTCCACTTCGCACGGTCTTGAGCATCATTTGTTGTAAGACCATTGGCACGCATATCATCCTTTGCGTGAGCCTGTAGGATAGATCTCAAAAAGGCCAAACAGCAAGTAAAATTTTTCTCGTGGAAATACATTAACGTTTACTTAAAACAAAATTTCTTATCTAACATTTTATCTCCTAACATTATAGGTACTGAGTGAGGGAGTATCTAAAGACCTTATTGTTTAAGGTGAAGATATAGGCAAATGGCCTTGAAGTATGAAATAAATTGTTAACTCGTAAATATGGTGAGAATTTCCATATTGCTCTTCGCTACGAACAATAATTATCTAGAATCGTAAATAATCCTGAAAAATCATTCCACGCGATATGTACCGCGGCTGGCGGGGCTTAAAATATAAACAGCGCGGCGCGACAGTTCGCCGTGACACTCGAGTCGTGCGGTTACGTCGCAAGAAGTTTCCTTTGAGAATATTGCTGTGTGTTTGCGATAGTCAATTCATTAAAAATGCCGTCATGTGCCGTGAAGTGGTGTAAAAGCTATACAGACATGAAAAACACAGGACTCACCTTTCATATGTAAGTAAATAAACATTTTAATATTGTACCTCACCGCTCGTGGCGTTGACCGCGGCCGTGTCGGTTGAGCAGCCGGCTTCGGGGAGCTAGCTGCTTGACCGACATGACGCGTACGTGACCTTGTTGCGACCAATCGCATGCATCTTTGTCTATGTGTGCGTTCGAGTGTTTCGTTGTAATTACTGTTCGTTTGTTTGCGTAAATGGAATCAGAATCGAAGCGGTGAATGTAGGAGCGTTAGGTATCTAGAGAATTATATTAGGTCCTTACATATGAAATTGCCGATTTTCAATACTGGCAACTTTAAAATCAAATATCTTGCGTTTCATTAGGAATTTCAAATTCAAATTTATTTCGAAATAAAGCCAGTAAATATTGTTTTAAAATTCGTATTTCATTTGTTTTAACATCATTTGTTTAGTTTCAACATTGCTATAACAACAACTATGGACAAATTGAAAATTCGCGGTATTTACGAATACGAGTTCCACCGTGGCACCAGTGCTGCAGAAACGACTCGAAGAATTAACGACGTGTATGGATCAGGCACCGCTAACGAACGAACGGTGCGTTTTTGGTTTCAACGTTTCCGTTCTGGAAATTTCGATTTACACAATGAGCCTCGTGGACGACCTGATACTCAAGTGAATAACGAAGAATTGAAGGCGATAGTGGAAGCGGATCCATCTCAAACCACTTCTGAATTAGCAGCAGCCTTCGGCGTAAGTGACAAAACGATACTTATCCACTTGCGCCAAATCGGAAAAATTAAAAAACTCGAAAAGTGGGTACCGCACGAATTGACTGAAGCAAACCAACAAACACGCGTTGCTTGCTGCGTTTCTTTGCTTAATCGCCACAATAATGAGGGGATTTTGAACCGTATCGTGACTTGTGATGAGAAATGGATCCTGTACGACAATCGGAAGCGATCATCACAATGGCTTGACCCTGGAGAACCGGCAAAACCTTGCCCTAAGCGAAAACTGACCAAAAAGAAGATTCTGGTTAGTGTTTGGTGGACCAGTGCTGGTGTTATCCACTACAGCTTCTTGAGATCAGGCCAGACGATTACTGCAGACTTGTATTGCCAACAATTGCAAACAATGATGGAAAAGCTCGCCATTAAACAACCGAGACTGATGAATTGCTCTAGCCCACTGCTCCTTCAGGATAACGCTAGACCACACACTGCACATCAAACGATCGCCAAGTTAGAGGAGCTGCGACTGGAACCTCTGCGTCACCCACCATACTCTCCAGATCTTGCCCCAACCGATTAATACTTTTTTCAAAATTTGGATAACTTTTTACAAGGAAAAAAATTCAAATCTGATGAGGCAGTCAAAACCGCCTTCAAACAGTTCATAGACTCTCGCTCCCAGGATTTATTTTCCAAAGGTATCAATGATCTGCCTATAAAATGGCGGAAGTGTATCGATAACAACGGCGCATACTTCGATTGATTAAATAATAATTTCATTAAAAAAAACTTGTTTCACTTTTTGATACTGAACGGCAATTTCATATGAAAGGACCTAATATGTCGATGGCTCTTCGTCATGCACTAGATAGCCCTTTAAATTATTTTATGAACTGCCGTTGAAACTATTATTCAATTCAATTGTTTTTATTCGGATAAATTATTGGTGATCCGTCTAGCTTTAAAACATGCCGTAGCCACTTTTGGCGGAGGCAAGTTTTAAAGCTAGACGGACTAATGTAAATACTACGGTAACTTTCAACGGTGGTTCAAAAAATAATTGAAAGGGCTATCTAGTGCATGACGAAATTATATAATATAGAATTATAATATATAATATGGAAATTATCTCCATATTTACGAATTAACAATTTATTTCAAATGAGGGCGCCACTTCAAGGTCATTTGCCTATACATTCACCTTAAGGGTTGGATCTTATCTATCAGCACGGAACAGCACTTTCGTTCACAAGCGTTCCGTCGCTCTCTCTCGCTCTAGCAAATGACGTTTCTGAGCGACAGAAAAGGATAGCAGCATAGAAAAGTGCTGTTCCGTGCTGATAGATGCGATCCAACCCTAACACTACAGTTTTCAAAAGAAAAGAAAATATTTAAATAAAATGTTATAAATTAAATTATAATATGACTGCCTCCGTGGTCCAGTGGTCAAGTCGTTTGCCTTGTGATCAGGAAGATCAAATCCCAGTGGTTGTTTCCAATCTGGTTAGGATATTGTAGGCTTTATCACCTGATCAGATAGAAAAGAAAGATGATTCCTTGCTTCTTGATGGTTGCTTGCACGTAAAGCTGTGGGTCCCGAACGCCATCTAGCGTTTGTTTGAACCTATCCTAGGTTTGGTTCTGGTCTACCTTTTGATGGCGGTCGCTCTGTGTAAAAATTAGTAACCTCGCATAATCACCTAGGTTAGGTAGCGGACCCCGGGCTCTGAAGCGTTACCGCTGAGGATGCAACCGGGAATACGTGAGGATGGTGATGATGATAAATTATAATCATCATTATCAGGTCTTTTAGTCTCCACTGCAGGAGCATGACCCTCTCTGTACTACCAGAGCCATATATTAGCCAGAGCAGTTAGAGAATTTGGCTTACACTCTCCACGCTGGCCAGACGGGTTGGAACGCTCTCATTGATGTTTATAAGCTTTGTTAAGCTTGTGTTTTCTCTCGTAGTCACTTTCTACGACATCCACGGGAAGACTTGCCGTGTGGTTCCCGGCAGAGTAGAAATAAATTATAAATAAATAAATATACCTATAGGGACAAATCACACTAATTGAGCTAGCCCCAAAGTAAGTTTTAAACTTGTGTTATGGGGTACTAACTAAACGATACTATATTTTATGATAAATACAGTGCAATAAAGAGTATTTGTATTATACTCGTATTGTAGGTACTCAAGTTACAAAAAAATGTAAGCTAAGCGGCTAACACAAAGGTACGGCGCTTTGAATGACGTCAGCGCGTTTCATTGGTATGCCATAATGCCAGCCAGAGTGGTCTGGGCTCGATCTTAGATACCTGGTACAGTCATCAACTAATTTCTTACACTTTAGTCATCATCATCAGGTCTTTTTTAGTTTCCACTGCAGGAGCACGACCTCTGTGGGTCTAGGTACTACCAGAGCCAAAGGTATATTGGCCAGAGCAGTAAGAGGATTTGGCCTACACTCTCCACGCTGGCCGGCGGGTTGGAGAGGTCTCATTGATATTTATAAGCTTTGTGTTTCCTAAGTCGTTCCCAAAGAGGGTTGACGTCAGGCAGGCGGCCGGTTGTAAAACTATAGCCAAATCATTGAAAGTGTTCCGGCTATTTCTTCTCCATTTTACAAGATCTTTGGCATCCTTGTCAAAGATCTATGCATGTCAATGGTCACCACCATTGACATGCATATTATATTTGGAGCAGAAAAAGTGGGAAAGCGCACCCCGGGCTCCGAAGCAGCACAGCTGAGGATGCAACCGGAAACGCGCTTAGATGAAGAGGAAAAATATATGTAATTAAAACTAACGCTCCTGTTGCATTGACAACATATGGTGTATGGTCTGGTCTGCAATAGGTACAGGACCGCCGAGTCGCCGCTCCTTACACTCGCCCTGATGATGATTGTCTAAATAGAGCGAAACCTTTCCGACTATAGAGGTACTATGAGGATAAATCATATATTTCATAATTGCCTATGATTATTGCCGGCAAAAGGAACAAGTCTTCCATGCTACCAACACTTTTGATTTTTTTTCCATCTTCTCCCACCACCACGCTTTAAGTGGCCTTTGTGTCCTGCGTCCTAGCTACTACCTACTGTACACTAGCAGGCAATTTTACAAGTCAATAATTTTAGTGTACATTAAATGTACTTAATGTTTATTGACATTTTTTTTAAGTAAGTACCTATTCTAGTTGACATCCAGAGCCGACCCCAATTAGGGAGAAGGCGAGGAAGATGATGATGTACCTATTCTAGCGTTTCGCAACGACCACTGCTGAGAAGAAACGCTGAAAGAAAGTCATTTACACAGTAGGTATCGGTCGCCTATACGCGTACGCGTCCGAAGGACTTTGTCATTGTCAGTTTACGTATTGCCGTATTGTAAAAGATATTATGGCCAATAAAATGTTATCACAATATAATGTGTACCTAAAGATTTACGTCACCGTCAAGTGGAAATCGAACTAGATCGTGACGTCATGCGGAGTTTAAATGCACTGTATCTTTGTAATTATTGGTAATCAGAAAGAAGAAAAAATACGTAAGTATACAATATTTTTTAATAATCCTGATAAGCTTAAAATATTGTTTTAAGTCCCCATCCGTATTATAATAAACATACATATTAAATCATTCAACGTTAGATTCCTGCAGCTCGAAAAATCTGTATGAAAAATAATTAATAAAAAGTCACACTAAGAACTTTTTTTTTGCTCCCAAATCTATGTTGAAGATTGTACAAACTGAGACATATTCTAAAATGAACAACAAACGACGTTAGACGTTGTGTGTATGAATTAAACATGGCTTCTCGCAATCTGGTCGTGTCATCTTAATTTGCGTACATTTGCATGATTATTTGTAAAATTGTTATACGACAAATACTTACCCATTGGTTTAGAGGAAAAACAGGCAAATGGCCTGTTATTAAAAATTATATTAAAAACACAACTGCCTTAGTTTTCCTTAATAAACGGGCAAGTGCGAGTCGGACTCGTATATGAAGGGTTCCGTACCACCGTACAATGTTTTAAAACGCTGAAGAAATACGTTTCTTGTATGACGACCCCCTTTAATTATTATTAACTTTATCTTATTTTTAGTATTTGTTGTTATAGTGGTCATAGTAATACATAATCAATGAAAATTTCAGGTGTCTAGCTATTACGGTTCAAGAGATAGAGCCCTGTGACAGACGGACAGACAGCAGAGTCTCAGTAATAGGGTCCCGTTTGCGGATACGGAACGGAACCCTAAAAATAAAGTTTGTCATTCGGGATGAGGATGACGTAAGGATTCTAACGATATAGGTACTTACACAGAATAAATAATACTATCGTTCAGAAGTCTCACTCAGCAAAGAAATTCAAAGAAAAATATCTGTTCAATGTGGTTAGCGATATGGTTTAATTTAGCTCACGTCAGAACTCAGCACCTTTTCGTATAGATACCTAGACATCCATTGCAAGCCAATTTCATTCTTATTACTCTGGACAAACGATTCGTATAACTGAATTTACCACCCGGAGGGGCCGCCTGCGCGCATAGTTATAATGTAGGTACATTTTCGATACCTAAACGGGGAGTGACACAGGCCTGATACCACCGAGATCTATGTACCTACTTACAGTCGCTACACACTTACTCGGGCCGGCATTGTCGGTTCGGCAGTAGGTATTTGCCGATCAACAAAGACGTATACTATTATTTTTGTACCAAAAAATTAACGGCCGTTCACACCACCCTGTACTATTTCTAAGCTAATGATAACGACAGTCGCGAATAACGCACTTACTGTCGTAAAGTTACTGTCACATGCGAAATGTGGTACAGGGAAGGTCATAGACGGTTATGTTTACCTTTATTTACCTATGTTGTCAACCTTTGGTACGAACTATAATATTTTTTTTTAGTTTTCATTAATTAGCATAGGAAGTGGTTTACAATTGTCTATTTTCTACTTTAGGTAGGTTTTTACCTTAGAATAGAATATAATAGCATTTATTTTTAAGAAAAGTGGAAAAGTGGAAATAATTGAATCGTTGACAGAAATTGACTTCGGTGCCGAGAAAATTGGACCAAATACCAAAGGTGTACCACATGAGTTAAAAATGCACGCAAAGCATATAAAATACATATTTTCACATATATTCACAGCAGGAATCGTTAAGGGGCTTACATTATGTTGCGTAAAACTATAATAATTCAAAAAAAAAATATATATGATATTCTTCAGGATATATGCTACCGAAGTAAGTACTGTTCTCAAAACATGATGCTAATTTGATTCAATAGAAAAAAATCACGAATATACCTCTAATTTTTTGACGTAACAACGTCTAATAACTCGATACTACGGGCTGCATGCACGAAAAAGATGACATCATTGTCCCGTTACGCTCATTGCTGCGTTCCGCAAGCGAGAGCGCGGCACGAACGAGAGAGAGAATGTCGTCTGTAAACCGACTTTACAGACAACCAATTTTTTTTCAATGAGTAGGACTGTAATAAAATGTACGAGAACACTATGGAATTTTTTATAGGATTCTATTTATCAAGGTACATACTAAAAAAAAATAAAAATACTACCAAAGGTGGCGAACCTCTGTCCAGACGGCGTGAGTTTGACGTCACAGGGAACGTCGTGACAAAGTGATGTAACTCACTTTTTAACAATTTCGAGGATCATTTATTTTATTGTGTTATATTAATTATATTACTGCAATTACCCATGGAATTTAGTAAAATAAGGCATTTTATTAAATTAATGCATACGGGCATTAACGCGAAACGTACCTTTTTTTTATTTATTTTGCTGACGTTTCGCTCGGGTTTCACCGAACGTGGTCCCAGCATAAGGCATTTTATATCATAATAAACTTTGAAAAAATATTAATAATTAATAGTTCCTAGAGTTTCCATAGTTACAATACAAGTACTTGTACCTTGATTTTAATTTTTCTTGAGCTACCTCTTTTTAAACTTTATTACCGGTATTATGCCTTCATAACGGACCATAGTTTGCGATAAGAATGTATGGTGAGCGATAATTATCGCATAAAAAAAACTTTTTGTGGTAGATGTCATGGTAATGACCGTTAATTTTTTGGTACAAAAATAATAGTATAGCAATTATATCGGCTTTGCTCATCACCTAGGTAAGCCCTTTCATTTGACGCCCTACACCAAATCCCTACACGGTAGATTTGTTTTATTTTTGAGTTCATTACTTTATGGCCTTTATTGTACTTAGTGTGACCAGTGGCGTAGCTAGGGGGGGGGGGGGCGAATGGTGACATCGGAGTCTCCTTTTTTTATCCCTTATCTCTAGAATCAGTTATTTATAGAGATGGGGGGGGGTGAAAATAGGAGACTCAGGTGTCACATGGGGCGGCATATTTAGATTTTGCCCTACCTAAAAAACGTCTACATCTGGAACTGTTGGATATTGTATCACCCCACCGGGTGCCACCCATGCTAATTACGCCACTAAGTGTGACGTCATACCTATTTATATTTAAGTAGGTACTTATTAGGTTATTATAATAGCTCATAAGTATAACTGATGCCACATATCTCAATTTATCATTATCAAATTAAGTTCGTGGAATCGAAACCTTCGGCCAACGCGGAAGGAAAGTTCGTGCGCAAGTTTTACTGGACAATTCAATAACAACTTAGTAAGTACCTAGAGCTGAACTCTTCCTCCGTCTCTTGTCGGTCCAAAATGATTTAAATTTAATTTCTAAATTAAAAAATAAAAAGCGGCCAAGTGCGAGTCGGACTCGCCCATGAAGGGTTCTGTAGCAGCAGCTGTAAGTATCTAACATTTTACGATTAATGACGTATTAAAAAAAACTACTTACAAGATCTCGTTCAAACCAATTTTTGGTGGAAGTTTGCATGGTAATGTACATCCTCTTATTTTAGAAGTTACAGGGGGGGACCAACATTTTACCACTTTCGAAGTGTCTCTCGCGCAAACTATTCAGTTTAGAAAAAAATTATATTAGAAACCTCAATATCATTTTTAAAGACCTATCTATAGATACTCCACAAGTATGGGTTTGATGAAAAAATTTTTTTTGAGTTTAAGTTATAAGTATAGAGAATCCCCAAAATTTATTGTTTTTTTTTTCTATTTTTGTGTGAAAATCTTAATGCGTTTCACAGAATACATCTACTTACCAAGTTTCAACAGTATAGTTCTTAAAGTTTCGGAAAAAAGTGGCTGTGACATACGGACGGACTGACAGACAGACATGACAAATCCAGAAGGGTTCCGTTTTTTGCCATTTGGCTACGGAACCCTAAAAACAAGAAATCTTAAATTCTGGTCTGAGAGAAAATAAAAATGCGTGTAGCAACCTATTCTATTTGATTTCTTTTGCCACCATCTCCCCACCATCACGCTAAAAGTGGCCTTTGTGTCGGCCTTGGGATCTGTCTTAGACCCGCAAGACCCAAAATGCTCTGTCTACCCAATTAGGTACATATTTTTAATTTAAATATTGTTCCGAGCATTGTAATGAATAACCATTGTAATGTATAAAATCAATATCATCAACAGGTCATCATAGATGGCGATGAAAAGAAGAATGTGCTACATGGTGTACGGTAATAGTTTTATCTCGGGCGATATACTTGAATCCCTCGCTACGCTCGTGATTCTGCTGTGGAATCCTTCATTCCGCTCTGGATTCAATAGCGCCCTCGCCTTAAAACGTCTATTGTGCTACAAGGCGTAAAGGTTACCTTTACGCCTTGTAGCACAACACAATCTACTATTTCCTCCTTTATTCTAAGTATTAGTTCACATTAACAAAAATAATTCATTTTCCTTGTATTTTTGCGCAAATAAAAAAACCTTTTAAATTCTTGGAGCATGGAGATATAAATCAGATATATTCAAAGAGCTTTTATGTAAAAGTAGAGAAGACCCCACATATCACTGTTTTGTCCCGTTCGTATACGGATGTCAACTAAAAAAATATTTTTAGTTCTTAGATTTTGTATGGGAGGACGAATTTTTTTTTTAATATTTTTTATTTATTATTATAGTTTTGAGTGCGTTTGACCTCTATCTAGCCTGATGGGAAGCTAAGATGAGGTAAAATAATGATTTTATCGATTTTTAATAACTTCTTCTATAGAAAGTAGTTCGGTATCATGGACTGAACTTAAGGTCCGATACGAAGAGAACTGCCGAAATTTCATGTAAGTATTTCTCTTTACTAGAACTTAGACCTGAAGTAATTCTAACCGTTAAAACATTTTTTGTAGGTTTGTTCAGATACTTCACAAGCGCAAAAAAATGTTAAGTAACTGTAATTATAAATTAAGGAAAAATTATTTTTACTCAAAAATATTAGTATTTTGATTCCGAAGGTCCCACCTTCATTTTCGATACAAAACATTAGTTATTAAAATAATTCATAAAAACCGATAAATCTACATTCCGCGTCATTCCTCGTTCATTCCCCGCCTCCCGCTTCACAGTCAAACGTATATGTAAAAGCCTGCGGGGAGCTTTGCAGATCGCCCCGCACCTCATCCCCTCAGAGTTTGGGATGACAGGGCCCTAACTAAACTTCCTTAAGGCTGTCAAGAACGCCAGTGCTCCCTCATTTTAAATAAATAACTTTCCCGAAAACGAAGACAAACATTATGAACCATTAATGGAAGGTTTTACATGTACTTAGACATCACGTTACACGAACTTAATGGGCCGAGACCTTCCCATAAAATACGATGTACATAAAACAATTAAAATGGTTATCTCGAAGGGTTATCTACAGGTGGTTTTTTCAGGTGGTCTTGTAGTCTTTGACGACGTGTTTCAGCAAATTGGCCGCAGGGTAGGACACACCTTACGTGTGGAGCTGGCGCCGCCGGCCTCAGTTCTGGAACCAGCCCAACTGTAGGAAACGGAGATTGGCTGCTGACGTCCAGCACGCTTCCGCCATGGCCCCGGGTGTTCTAGTAAGTTAGTTTCTAAAACTCCTACTAATACAGTTGGTTTATAAATACAAAATAATCCTTATTAAAGTACGAGTACTAGGTATTTAAGCTCCGTAAAAACCATCCTCGTACTTCAAAGAATATTCTAAATAAACGGGCAAGTGCGAGTCGGACTCGTACATGGAGGGTTCCGTACCTCCGTACAATGTTTTAAAACGCTGAAAAAACACGTTTTCTTTGTTCTTTAATTTTTAACTTTTTTTTAATTTTTAGTATTTTTTGTTATACCTATTGTACATTTATTTTATAGTGCAATAAATTAAATAAATAAATAATATAATATAATAAATAATTAAAATAGCGGCTACAGTAATACATAATCGGTGAAAATTTCAAGTGTCTAGCTATTACCGTTCAAGAGATAGAGCCCTGTAACAGACGGACAGACAACGGAGTCTCAGTAATAGGGTCCCTTTTGCACCCTTTGGGTACGGAACCCTTTTTTTAAAAAAAGAATTAGCGAAATCGTTCAGCTGCTCTCGAGATCTGCGCTTAGCAACACATTCAGCGATTCATTTTTATATTATAAGTAGATAATATAAATATATAAACTTAAATAAACATAATTAAAATAAATAAATAAAATCGAATCGTCTTGCCCATGCGGCATGATGGCAAGAACACTGGTTGCGTACCCTCGCTGGATGGCAATACTAATCACTAAGAGATGAAAATTTGGCAGTCCCCTGAGATGGGATATTATGGTGCCAGTGTGTCAACACATGTAGCGTCCCACACTACACGAGCTCTTCGGCGTTGCCAAGGAATCAGGAACATCCCATACGGCCTCTTGCCATCATAATCCAAGCTCAGCAGGGTTGCCATATGGTTCTTTTTGGAAAATTTTGCGTTCTATTTTGCGGTCATGCATCCCCTTGTAGTTCTTTGGTGCGTTCCTTTCGTTCCTTGTGGCCTCTAGATATTTTTTATATGTAGGTATATTAAAATTTATTTGCCCCCGAAGTATGTCACCGGCGACAACGTTTATCGAGCGCTATCATCTTTTACCATCTCGCTCTACGTAATAATAAAAAGCTGGATGGCACTATACAACGTAGAAGGGAAATACCCGTAATAAATCGAACCACGGCTAAGCTAGATCACTAAATTATTAATTAACTCATTATGTTTTGGTGCAATAAAGATCTTAACTAACTAACTAAAGTATAATGAAATTAAAATAACAGTCAAAAAACGGTAAATCGGTACGGGGGCTGGCTGGAGCTGCCATGGATTTAGCACGCCCTTCAAGATTTATTTGGCCTTTCTAAAACATCCTGTAATAGTGCACTACCATTTAATACGAATTAACAATTTAATTAGAATGGTTATCTATACAATTAAAACAAATTCAGTTATCTATAAATAG
This sequence comes from Acrobasis repandana, assembly GCA_963576875.1. NCBI lineage: Eukaryota > Metazoa > Arthropoda > Insecta > Lepidoptera > Pyralidae > Acrobasis > Acrobasis repandana. The sequence continues at coordinate 13,308,902 of OY756238.1, forward strand.
ATACCTTTTTATATCGGCAAGCGTATCTATTTGCGCTTACGCAAGTCTAGGAACCCAAGTGAAGGTGTTGGTCCAAGTGGCTAAATATCTTGAGTGTTGCTTTGCTTTTAGAAGGCACGTAGGTGAGTAGTAAAGGTGAGTAGTGAGCGTTTTTCAGTATGGACGAGGGTCTGTTAGGTTGGCCGCCTTAAATAGTGACTCGAAAATCGGCTTTAGTAAATAAAAAACAGAATAACTTACGTATGTATATTTCGCAGTTGAATGGTATAATCCGCTAATTCACTAAACCTCTAGCTGTTTGGCATTACAGCTCGGTTTTGTAAAACAGCGAACCCTAATACGCAGAATCGAATGAACGACTTGTATTCATCCATGCGGCTAGAGAAATTGTTGAACTTTACTTGGCTAATTTTGGTCTTGAAATGTTTGTCGTAGTCCAGGGAAGGTTTAAACGGTGAGAAAATATGAGAAAAGGAACGGGAACGGGCGAAACAAAGTTCGCCGGGTCAGCTAGTTGTATAATATAATTTCTTTAGATAGAATTTCTAAAGATGCTGACCCGGCGAACTTTGTTTCGCCCGTTCCCGTTCCTTTTCTCATATTTTCTCACCGTTTAAACCTTCCCTGGACTACGACAAACATTTCAAGACCAAAATTAGCCAAATCGGTTCAGTCGTTCTCGAGTTTTAAGCAGACTAACGAACAACAATTCATTTTTATTTATATAGATAGATAGATAGATTTAGAATGCCTATGAAGTGGCAATGTGGCGAGCGAGCGAAACGAGCGTGCCGTGGCAGCGGCCGACGAGTGCTAGGAATTTTCTATCCATTTTACTAGGTTAAACCTATAGGTTAGGTTAGGTTAGCACGGCGACCAACACACGCACGAGCCGAGCTAGCGAAGCGAGCGTGCCGCGGCAGCGGCCGGCGAGTGGTAGGTAGGTAGGTACCTATAGTAATAAAAATCGTGAAATAGTTTTCTCGGAATGTATTTTAATATACACCCAGTTATATTTCATTATGGTTACCCTACACCAAATCCTTATCATGCATGTGTCGCAGTTGAATTATAACGGTTTCGTCAAACAGCGGATTACCGCTACTGTTTCACAAAACCGCTAGCTGTTTGAAAACGTGGTTAGCTGTTTAAATTAACGTAACACGTTGCGCAATCTTAGACAATCCAGCTGAACGATATTCAGCTGTTTAACAAAACCGACCTGTAATGCCAAACAACTAGATGTTTCCTGAATTAGCGGTTTATACCATCCAACTGCGACATATACACGCTGAATTTTCATTGGTTTTAGAAAATATTTTTTTTATAGCACCACTCCAAGTCTTCCCGTGGATGTCGTAGAAGGCGACTTAGGAAACACAAGCTAAACAAGCTTATAAACGTAAGACCTCTTCAACCCGTCTGGCCAGCGTGCAGAGTGTAGGCCAAATCCTCTGACTGCTCTGGCTAATACAATGCTCTGGCAGTACAGAGGGTCGTGCTCCTGCAGTGGAGACTAAAAAGAACTGATCATTATAAACGTAATTTTTTTAACGACGCCACAACCAATTTGTGTACGACATAAGATAAAAAAGTTGCGAAAATGATTTTCGATAGACCACGTAATAATTACGCCCGTCTTATCAAAACTGCAGCGTGACCCCGATAAACTCGAATACGAATACGTAGGTACTCGCGCGGCGAACGACGGACGTTAAAAAACTAATTTTTCGCAATGCTTGTTCTCCCAAATTTCTAATAAAAAGCTACTTATTTATAGACTTTACCATACACTCGGCCATTGCCCTCACTGCTTGCCACCGCCACGGGTGGTGACATTCAAATAGGAGATTTTTTGTATGCATTTGACGGCTGACATCTTTTAATTATGAAACAAGTTATATATGGCAGGATATGTATTTTTTTCGCTAAAGAGTACTTTCCTTGAATACTACAAAATTCAAAATCACCCGGTATATTGGTACTGACAGACCAGTACTACCAGTACTACCTATACATACAAACACTCGAAAAACATAACCCTCCTTCTGTTGCATTCGGTTCGGGTAACAAATATATAATATCAGTTGATAGATTCAAAAATAAACAAAAGTTTATTGCTTTAGTATCATTTTCACTTCCAATTCAATTAAAAACCTCTTGCTTAATTGCAAATTAATGGTTGATTATAATTCTAGAGATATTTTAATATCAAAGTATTTTGTCAAACAATAAGTAAGGAAGCATTTTTGAAGAGAAAACTTCTTTAGCGGCGTTGTGCACTTTTTTTGTAATGGGTAAAAAATGTTAAACCAGCGTCAGGACACGTGTCCTGATCGAAAATTCGTAAGACGAAATGACAGCCGGCGCGGCGTAGGGGAGGAAGTATTTATACTATAATTTCGACTAAGCTGTTAGCCAGCTCGTTGGTCTAAGGGTATGATTTTCGCTTACGTTGCGAAAGGTCCCGGTTTGAAATCCCGGACAAGCCCAAATCCTTTTGAGTGAAATCTTCTTTAGCGGCGTAATGCACTTTTTTTGTAATGGGTAAAAAATGTTAAACTCGCGTCAGGAAACTTTTTAATGTAATATAAATTGTCATGTTTATGTACGATAGCGCAATAAATAAATATTGTATTCTACCACATAAATGATAGTACTTTTATACTGATAATTAAAGCCATTCGTGCAAAATTATTCCCTAACCATTCCAAAATATCAAAAATGCACAACGTTAATATTCAAGTTTTCACTTCTGCCGGCACTCCCGGAGTGCAACCCGTCGTTTTTTTTTGTTGAAAGTACGTACTTACATAAGTAAAAACACGATTGACGTTGGGTGACGGCGGGTTGTTAAACTTTACGCACCAATGTATTCCCAACGTAAAACTACAGCCAAATCGTTTAAAAACTGTTCCGGCTATTTCTTCTAGATTTCGACTCGCTTGATCTTCAGCATCCTTAGGTGACCATAGACCTTAGGTGATATATTTGAAGAAGATAAAGCGGGAAAGCGCACCCTGGACTCCGAAGCAGCACAGCTGAGGATGCAACCGGGGACGTGTTGCGATGAAGAAGGCCCAGACTAGCATGAAAGATCCTAACTCATCATCATCCTCACGTATTCCCGGTTGCACCTTCAGCGGTAACGGTTCAGAGCGGACCCCGGTCCGCTACCTTACCTAGGTGATTTGACAAGGTTACTGTTTTTACACAGAGCGACTGCCGTCAAACCTTTCGCAACCCAAAGGGTAGACTAGAACCAATCCTAGGATAGATACAAACGCTATAGCAATAGCGTTCGGGACCAACAGCAACTTATTGTTTGACAAAATACTTTGATATTAAAATATCTCTAGAATTATAATCAACCATTAATTTGCAATTAAGCAAGAGGTTTTTAATTGAATTGGAAGTGAAAATGATACTAAAGCAATAAACTTTTGTTTATTTTTGAATCTATCAACTGATATTATATATTTGTTACCCGAACCGAATGCAACAGAAGGAGGGTTATGTTTTTCGAGTGTTTGTATGTATAGGTAGTACTGGTAGTACTGGTCTGTCAGTACCAATATACCGGGTGATTTTGAATTTTGTAGTATTCAAGGAAAGTACTCTTTAGCGAAAAAAATACATATCCTGCCATATATAACTTGTTTCATAATTAAAAGATGTCAGCCGTCAAATGCATACAAAAAATCTCCTATTTGAATGTCACCACCCGTGGCGGTGGCAAGCAGTGAGGGCAATGGCCGAGTGTATGGTAAAGTCTATAAATAAGTAGCTTTTTATTAGAAATTTGGGAGAACAAGCATTGCGAAAAATTAGTTTTTTAACGTCCGTCGTTCGCCGCGCGAGTACCTACGTATTCGTATTCGAGTTTATCGGGGTCACGCTGCAGTTTTGATAAGACGGGCGTAATTATTACGTGGTCTATCGAAAATCATTTTCGCAACTTTTTTATCTTATGTCGTACACAAATTGGTTGTGGCGTCGTTAAAAAAATTACGTTTATAATGATCAGTTCTTTTTAGTCTCCACTGCAGGAGCACGACCCTCTGTACTGCCAGAGCATTGTATTAGCCAGAGCAGTCAGAGGATTTGGCCTACACTCTGCACGCTGGCCAGACGGGTTGAAGAGGTCTTACGTTTATAAGCTTGTTTAGCTTGTGTTTCCTAAGTCGCCTTCTACGACATCCACGGGAAGACTTGGAGTGGTGCTATAAAAAAAATATTTTCTAAAACCAATGAAAATTCAGCGTGTATATGTCGCAGTTGGATGGTATAAACCGCTAATTCAGGAAACATCTAGTTGTTTGGCATTACAGGTCGGTTTTGTTAAACAGCTGAATATCGTTCAGCTGGATTGTCTAAGATTGCGCAACGTGTTACGTTAATTTAAACAGCTAACCACGTTTTCAAACAGCTAGCGGTTTTGTGAAACAGTAGCGGTAATCCGCTGTTTGACGAAACCGTTATAATTCAACTGCGACACATGCATGATAAGGATTTGGTGTAGGGTAACCATAATGAAATATAACTGGGTGTATATTAAAATACATTCCGAGAAAACTATTTCACGATTTTTATTACTATAGGTACCTACCTACCTACCACTCGCCGGCCGCTGCCGCGGCACGCTCGCTTCGCTAGCTCGGCTCGTGCGTGTGTTGGTCGCCGTGCTAACCTAACCTAACCTATAGGTTTAACCTAGTAAAATGGATAGAAAATTCCTAGCACTCGTCGGCCGCTGCCACGGCACGCTCGTTTCGCTCGCTCGCCACATTGCCACTTCATAGGCATTCTAAATCTATCTATCTATCTATATAAATAAAAATGAATTGTTGTTCGTTAGTCTGCTTAAAACTCGAGAACGACTGAACCGATTTGGCTAATTTTGGTCTTGAAATGTTTGTCGTAGTCCAGGGAAGGTTTAAACGGTGAGAAAATATGAGAAAAGGAACGGGAACGGGCGAAACAAAGTTCGCCGGGTCAGCATCTTTAGAAATTCTATCTAAAGAAATTATATTATACAACTAGCTGACCCGGCGAACTTTGTTTCGCCCGTTCCCGTTCCTTTTCTCATATTTTCTCACCGTTTAAACCTTCCCTGGACTACGACAAACATTTCAAGACCAAAATTAGCCAAGTAAAGTTCAACAATTTCTCTAGCCGCATGGATGAATACAAGTCGTTCATTCGATTCTGCGTATTAGGGTTCGCTGTTTTACAAAACCGAGCTGTAATGCCAAACAGCTAGAGGTTTAGTGAATTAGCGGATTATACCATTCAACTGCGAAATATACATACGTAAGTTATTCTGTTTTTTATTTACTAAAGCCGATTTTCGAGTCACTATTTAAGGCGGCCAACCTAACAGACCCTCGTCCATACTGAAAAACGCTCACTACTCACCTTTACTACTCACCTACGTGCCTTCTAAAAGCAAAGCAACACTCAAGATATTTAGCCACTTGGACCAACACCTTCACTTGGGTTCCTAGACTTGCGTAAGCGCAAATAGATACGCTTGCCGATATAAAAAGGTATCTATTTATAGATAACTGAATTTGTTTTAATTGTATAGATAACCATTCTAATTAAATTGTTAATTCGTATTAAATGGTAGTGCACTATTACAGGATGTTTTAGAAAGGCCAAATAAATCTTGAAGGGCGTGCTAAATCCATGGCAGCTCCAGCCAGCCCCCGTACCGATTTACCGTTTTTTGACTGTTATTTTAATTTCATTATACTTTAGTTAGTTAGTTAAGATCTTTATTGCACCAAAACATAATGAGTTAATTAATAATTTAGTGATCTAGCTTAGCCGTGGTTCGATAAAAAATGTTAAACTCGCGTCAGGAAACTTTTTAATGTAATATAAATTGTCATGTTTATGTACGATAGCGCAATAAATAAATATTGTATTCTACCACATAAATGATAGTACTTTTATACTGATAATTAAAGCCATTCGTGCAAAATTATTCCCTAACCATTCCAAAATATCAAAAATGCACAACGTTAATATTCAAGTTTTCACTTCTGCCGGCACTCCCGGAGTGCAACCCGTCGTTTTTTTTTGTTGAAAGTACGTACTTACATAAGTAAAAACACGATTGACGTTGGGTGACGGCGGGTTGTTAAACTTTACGCACCAATGTATTCCCAACGTAAAACTACAGCCAAATCGTTTAAAAACTGTTCCGGCTATTTCTTCTAGATTTCGACTCGCTTGATCTTCAGCATCCTTAGGTGACCATAGACCTTAGGTGATATATTTGAAGAAGATAAAGCGGGAAAGCGCACCCTGGACTCCGAAGCAGCACAGCTGAGGATGCAACCGGGGACGTGTTGCGATGAAGAAGGCCCAGACTAGCATGAAAGATCCTAACTCATCATCATCCTCACGTATTCCCGGTTGCACCTTCAGCGGTAACGGTTCAGAGCGGACCCCGGTCCGCTACCTTACCTAGGTGATTTGACAAGGTTACTGTTTTTACACAGAGCGACTGCCGTCAAACCTTTCGCAACCCAAAGGGTAGACTAGAACCAATCCTAGGATAGATACAAACGCTATAGCAATAGCGTTCGGGACCAACAGCTTCACGTGCCTTCCGAAGCACGGAATCATCTTTCTTTTCGGATAATCAAGTGATTCAAGCCTGCAATATCCAAACCAGAGTGGAAACAACTTTTCACAAAGTATGCTTCCCAGTGGGATTTGAACCCACGACCTCCGGATCACAAGGCAGACGCCTTGACCACTGGACCACGGAGGCAGGCATTAATGATCCTATCCGAATTATACTCGTAATAAGTTCTTCCATAGAACATTAATTAATTAGTATCTACTAAAGTAATTATTATTAATGTACTTAATAAACATTTACAGTAAGTACCTACAAGAAAGTCCACGAGGTTAATGTAGTAAGTTAATTTACAATAAATCAAGCAATAAATACATATTTGACCACGCTGGCAACAATTAACAACGAATAAATTGTTACAAATCTAAATACTAAAGACTTAATTACAGGTTATTAACATTGTGTAAGTAAATATCATCAATTGATCGATCCTATAAAAAAATCAAAGGACATTTAAAAGCGCACAGTTTGCGGCACAAGGTTAGTTCTGTGATACAGTGATTGTGGTTGTGTCGTGTTTTAGATATACATACAGAATTAACAAAATAACAAGTACGGAGCCAGGTTTGTAATAATAAAAAAGCGACTTTAATTTCTGGTATTGTTTATCAGTTCCACTCCAACAAAACTAGAGGTGAAAACTTCGGAATATTTCTGAAACTTTGGAATATTTCAGGAATACTTCCGGAAGTATTCCTTGTAACTTCCAAAATTACCAGCAACTTTGGAAGTTTACAAAATAGATTATTGACTTAGAAATACTAAGGATACTATTGATAGACAGTGAATATTATAAATTACCTATTTTTGATTGTCATTGGGTACCTACCTATTATAAGTAAATGCCTATACTCGTAACACATACATATTAAAATTTATATTTCAACACAGACAATCATATTCACTTCAATCTCCTTCTTATAGATAGACTTAAAAAGTGTTAAGCTTCGTGTTTTCAAGTGCCTTCCTATATACCATTTAAGAATCTTATTATTTAACTAAATGTAACGAAATTAACCTATTTTTTGGTAAAAAAATATTTTTAAAAACTTCCAAAACTGCCGGAAGTTTTGGAAGTTTTTAGGAATACTTCCTTAGAAGTGAAATGTTGCCTGGAAGTTTTCACCTCTAAACAAAGCTCACTTTCTGAATGCAAATGCTTGATTTATTGACAAAACCATCAAAATCACTACATGTGTGCATGGAATATTTGAGGAGTTTCCTCGACTTCTCGAGGATCCCATCATCAGATCTTGACTTGGTGACAATGGGACCAACTTGCATATATACCCTTTCAAACAAAAACAGAATTTTCTAAATCGGTCCTAAAACGGAGAAGTTATAGGGGAGCATACGAGTACATAAAATAAAACCGGCAAAGTGCAAGTTAAACTCGCGTAGCCCTTTCATTTGATATATTATGACACAGTAAGGTTTGCAAAACTTTTTTTTTTCAATTTCCTAATTTATCCCCCGAAAATTACCTTTATTTTCAAAAAATATTTATTTACTTTGCACATATGTGTTTGGGTCATAGGATTACACCATCCTACCAAATTTCACCTGATTCGGTCCAATAGATTCGGAGCAAATTGGCTGTGACAGACGGACGGACAGACAGACGCACAAGTGATCCTATAAGGGTTCCGTTTTTTCATTTTTTGTACGGAACCCTAAAGAGATAAAAAAATATACATTTTAATTGAGAAGCCCTTTTTTTTAAGTCGCATAATAAAAGAATTAAATGTAGGATTTTTTTAAATTTTTCTTATAAAAAGAACTACAAAATTTTAAAATTAAACAATGTTGTATAAACCATGTTTGGTTTTCCCGAACATCGTTTTAAAATATAGTATCTATTCGAAATAACAAGAGAAAAAGATTTCAAGTAGGTACTCTTGGTAACAAATGTTACAATTAAATTTTTTAGGCTAAAACATATAATTTATTTGTGAGAAGCCACTAAACTACAAAATACATAATAATGGATAAATTCCCGATTAAGTCAATGATAATGATTTGATTTGACGACTGTCGTGAGGTTCTGAGTTCGATACCTCGCCAGCGCAAGTTGGAAAATGGCCATCTTCAAATTATCCTGGGTGGGTTAATTTATTTATATTAATGATAAATTACATCATTTGGTCTCGTAGGTACCTATAATAATTAGCATAATGATAAAATTGCCTTTATTTATACAAGAAACTTGTTTATCAAGCATCAATTGATATCTTATGTAATATTGTATACCTACTAATAATCTATTTATAAAGAATATCCAATGTCACCGAGGTCAAAACTACGAGGTAAAAAATGTCCGAATCCGAATTGTAAGGCCCTGTAATGCTAAGTTCAAATAGTTTCTTATTTATCTTGCTAACTTTAAATTAACTAGCTGAAGCCCACAGCGTTGCCCGCATAGCTATGCTAATTCGTTGAGAAAAGAAGCAGCCAGCCCTCTTGTCACCAGCGGCAGTAAGCTGTTGCGGAGTTATCGGAGGAAAGCCCTCTCACTGGGGCCCAATGGCCCAAAGTAGTCTAAGCGTTTCTACACAAAACGGGAAAAAATACGTAATCCTTACTGAGAGACACATATTTGCGTCGCTTGGCAAGCTCAGCACCTTCGGCAGCCGATCCGGCTCTCGAGAGTGATCTCCTGAGGTGGGAAGGCGCTAGTGTGTCAACGCATGTAGCGTCCCACACCAGCGCTCTCCCACATTCCCAGGGGATCAAATTACCTTGCTTCTGAAGTGGCGGCTTAACAATTGGCGCTAGTAGGCAAATCATATTTCGCCGCCCCATGTCCACTTTTTCTGGCAACGGGGGGGTGTTGCTTTCAATTTGAGGCCCCCATTGACTTATATATTACTCATTGACTTATATATTACTAGCGTAAATCATTGGCCGCCCCTCTACATCCGGGGATGGAGAAGAGGCCAGTGGAATTTTTCCACCCTTTGTTACCTCGCGCCCCTAGGCACGTGCCTAGCCTTTAGTATAATCCGCCGTACTAACGTAAATGGATACTGAATTGGATACAATACAAAAAAAAATTACTGCACCAAATAACATTATCAAATAATCATACTTTTCAGTAAGAATTTTCCCGTAGTCGGGTATTAGGTAGCTTTACTACGCACATTTGCGAAAAACGGCCATTTTTGGCAAATGTGCGTAGTGAAGCTTAACGTTCTCACTTTAAACTGTAAACAGTAGTTCATAAAATACTTTGAAGGGTTATCTAGGACTTGATAGTTGCAAAATTTTAAATGATGTCTCTGTTTTCTTTGAAATGCTTTATTTTAAATGGGGGCAGCACTGGACCTCGGAAAATTCAGGTACGGCCTTAAACGTAAATGTTGTTAGTATTTTTGTTATAGCGGCCAAAGTAATACATCATCATCACCATCATCATCCCAGCCCTTCTTCCGCCCACTGCTGAGCTTAGGCCTCTCTTCGTCGACGCCACCCATCTCGGTCCTGTGCTGCTCTCATCAAGGTGCGACCCGCGACTTTGGTTATATCGTCAACCCATCGCATAGGCGGACGCCCGACGTTTCTCTCACCCTTTCTGGGCCACCATTCGGTCAGAGCCTTGCTCCACCTGCCATCACTCTGTCGGGCCAGGTGTCCTAATAGGTGAAAGTAATACATAATAGGTGAAAATTTTAAGAGTCTTTATTACGGTTCAAGACATAGAGCCATGGCAGACAGACAGCGGGGTCTCAGTAATAGGGTCCCGTTGGCACCCTTTGGGTACGGAACCCTGAAAAAGTATCTATTTGGGAAAAAATATGACAAGTAAGTAGATATACCTACTTACCTATCTATATCTATTTGTTTTTGGATGACGATATCTATGTAGCCTTATGTTCTTGACCTTTCTTCAATGTATTTTAAAAACACTTCGTTGCAGACATGACATGTACTCGACATGCTTCGTCAATATGGTTACAGAGAATTCGCGTCACTTTTTTTTAATATTTATCAGAAAATTCAACCTTGTTATTTATGTAAAACCGGTGTCTTTAATTAACGAAAAGATAATTTTTCACACAATTTTCCATTCTCATTTTACCTTAAAAACTTGACACTACTTACGCATTTTACAATAATTGGTACAACTATTAAATTCTTTAAATTGCAAGTAAATAAACTAAGTGACTGGTGAATTGTGAATCGACTGAACTAAAAATATAACACAAATAAAAAAAATACAATCTCAGTGAAATCGCAAGTGTGACTGATAACATTATGTCATAATTTTCTAGTATTTATAAGCCTTTTTGAAATAAATTGGTGCTAAGTTACGTTAGTAATATTATAATAGTAGTAATTGTGTGGCAGGTTATTTTCCGATCATGGATCAGTGGTTGACGGGTTTTGGAGGAATGGTCAATGTTTCTAATTTACCTTTACAGGTAAGATGACTGTGTAGCTCTTTGAATAAACCATACTTTATGCCACTTGATTCAATTAAATCTATCATAATTGATCGAGAGAATGGGCGAGAATTTGAATCATTCATCAGATGCGGCTAGCAATCCATCACTATTTTGATTTCCTTTTTCCATCGTCACGCCCACCAATGCGCTATACGTGGCCTTAGGGTTATAACCCTATAGCCTATAAGCCTATAGGCTTATAGGCTCAACTCACACTGGCGCAGAGTTAAAGCGTCGCGTCGCGTGGCGTCGTGTCATGTATTTAACCGACTTAAAAAAGGAGAAGGTGCATACTGCATGTTTTTATTTTTATTTTTATTTTTTATGTATGTTTGTTACGCGATATCTTAGCCAATTGTGAACCAATTTTGATAATTCTTTTTTTATTTGAAAGCGTTTACTACCAGGTTGGTCCCATTTTAATTTAGTGAAGACTAGCTGTGCCCGCGACTTCGTTCGCGTGGTTGTCGGAACGTAATGTTATATAGCCTAAAGCCTTCCTCTATAAATGGAATAACAAACAAAAAAAAAAATTTAAAATCGGACCATTGGTTTCTGAGATTAGCGCGTTTAAACAAACAAACAAACTCTTCCGCTTTATAATATTAGTATAGATATGATGAAGAACTTTGGAGATATGGAAGAAACTCCTAAAAAAATTGAAGACGGTTGTTTTTTTTGTTCAAAATTTAATTATTCGTCTAAATAACACTTGTGAATTTCACCATTGTTCTCTTACCCAGAACCCAACCATGAACTTCTCCAGCACGCTCGCCTTCCTTGCCTTTGTATTCTCCGCCACCGGCCTGGAGATCCCCAAGAGCCTAGCCAACGGCCTCAGCACAGGGCTGAGCAACAGCAGCGAGATCCTCAACAAGATCAACCAAGGCATCGAGAAAGACATCGCGGAGGTCAAGCAGCCCGTCATCACGACCATTGCTAAGGCTGTCTTCGCCCCTTGTGAGTACTTAAAAAAAACAACAGCCCAATAAGGGCTATTGTTTTTGACGCCTGACCTGACGAAAAAGAGGGGTGTTGTAAGTTTGACGCATAGCCGACCGAGGACCGACCGACCGTTGGGCCACGGTTCTGAACCATTCTTCATCACTTTTCCATCTTTAGGTGCATTTGCCGGAGGAAAATCCGGTAAGCGTAATCGACTCCGAAGCAGCACAGCTGAGGATGCAACCGAGGACGCGCTTAGTAGAAATTTAGTAAGGTTTAGTGCTAAATCAAATTCTGTTACAGGTGACGAAGTAAAGAAACTGTTAGGAGTGTCCTACGACCAGCTGGAAAACAAGAACGAGCCAGACGTGAACTCTCTGACGCTCAAATATATCTCTCGGTGAGTGTAGAGTATACTCGTGCTTAGTAGGCAGTAGGCACCTACTATGTTGGAGCATGATATTCCTCCTCCGTGGCGTAGAGGAATGGAATGGAGGAGGCATGGAACAGCATTTTTCTATGTTAGTATCCTTTTTTTCCGCACAGAACTGTCATTTGCTAGAGCGAGAGAGAGCGACGGAATTCCCCGGAATCGGCGATGCTGCCGCTTCCCTGCTGTCAGATGGGTCCCAACCCTAACACGCCAGTCCGCCACTCCGGAGGTTCTGAATTCGAACTAGCTAGTACAAGTTCAAACTGTCCTGGGTCTTGGGTGTTTATCTTTAGGTATATGTATTTATCATAAAATGTAGTATCGTTGAGTTAGTATCCTAACACAAGATTAAAAACTTACCTCAATCTGTGTGTTTGGCCCCTAAATATTTATTTATATTATATTTATAACTGTGTGTTTTGTCTCTATATATTTATTTATATAATATTTATAACTACAGAGGAATTTGATAACTCAAGCAGGCTCGAAGGCATACGCATTATTAGCGGTTACGCATGTTAAGCAACCCCTACCGTGGCCCGCACTTAGATGCCGCACCACAAGTGACTTAAAATATCTCGAGCTATTGGAAAAAGGGAGTAGCAAAGTAGTAAACAAGTTTGTTTGTCAGATAAATGAACAAACCACCGACTTTCCAGCTTTCACCCCCAATAACTTTTGAACGGCTGAACCGATTTTCATAAAACATAGCTAAGAACCATCTCGACAGACAAGGCTTCCGATTAAAATAAACCGCATCGAAATCGGTCTATTCGCTTAGGAGCTACGATGCCACATACAGACACACAATACACAAACACACTTACCTCCCTCCATTTTCGTTGGGGCTTAAAAATGATTGCTTAGATGGCTGTTCAACATATCAACGACTTATGAGTCCATTTATAGCGGTTGGTCTTGAGCTGTCGTCACGGTGAAGGCGTCCCGGAAAAGGTTCAGCTATGTACCTACCTTCACATGCTCGGGCAGATCTCGACTAGTAGTCGTTCACCTCGCTGCCGAGAAGTAGGTTGGATTGGAATTTTCCAACTGCTGTCGGGGCTACGCGAAAGATGATGGCCGCATGATGGCCGCTACATTTGAATTATATTACCTTTCAAACTCCCTTTCTTTATAAAGTCATCATCATTCAGTTCTTCTTTTCATTAGCTATTTCTTTGTTATTATATTTATCAGTATATGTATCGTATAAGTAGGTATTTACTCTGATATATAATATGTATATATATATGTGACGTTTCACAGGTAAAGGTACCTTATGGACGCTGGCACTTAAGCTAAGTTTATTTAAGCTAAGTTAATTGTTAGAATTGTTTTTCTAAACGTCCTAAGCGCCAGCGTCCTATATATATATATATATATATATATATATATAATAGTGTGTATAAAGAACTTAGTATTTTTGATGTAAGTATATAAGGAGGTATTTATAGCTTTTGCGCCGCACAATTTTCTCTGTTTAAAGTTTGATAAATAAATAAATATTATCTTGACTTTTTACCCCCGACGACTGTGTCTCTGTCTGTGGCATTGTAGCTCCTACCCAAAAAGACTGATTTCGATGCGGTTTTTTTAAAAGAAAGTGTTTTTAGCTATGCTTAAGGTGAAGGTATAGGCAAACGACCTTGAAGTGGCGCCCTCATTTGAAATAAATTGTTAACTCGTAAATATGGTGATAATTTCCATATTGCTCTTCGTCATGCACTAGATAGCCCTTTAAATTATTTTATGAACCACCGTTGAAAGTATTTACATTAGGCCGTCTAGCTTTAAAACTTGCCTCCGCCAAAAGTGGCCACGGCAAGTTTTAAAGCTAGACGGATCACCAATAATAGTTTCAACGGCAGTTCATAAAATAATTTAAAGAGCTATTTAGTGCATGACGAAGAGCAATATGAAAATTATCACCATATTTACGAGTTAACAATTTATTTCACACTTCAAGGCCATTTGCCTATATCTTCACCTTAATGAAAATCGGTTCAGCCGGTCGAGTTTTTGGGGGTGAACGCTTGAAAGTCAGGAGTTTTTTAATTTATTTGGCAAATAAACTTGTTTCTTTTCAGTCAAGTATCGGTCCAAAATTCTAGAAGTAACTGGTGTTTTGACCATCTTTAAAATTACAAAATTCTATCAAAGTCTGACATGTCGTTTCAAAATGAGTTTCACTATGCCGACCTTGGGTGTCCATTGAGATGCATATTATTATATAGCTATTTGAAGAAAAAAAAGCGGGAACACGCACCCCAGCCTCCGAAGCAAGACAACTGAGGATGCAACCGGAAACCCGCTTAGATGAAGAATAAATAGGCGTCCTTAAATGGCCAAGTATGGAAGATTTTTGAGGTAATTTATAAAATAGCTCAACCACGTGCAACCCCTCGTGATGGACATTACAAACAAGGCAATTTTCCAAAGCAAAGCGCCAGTCACGCGACGCCATTGCATATTTTAATGCAACTATATGACAATTTGCTGAATTTAAACGCATTGAAATGCATTCCGCCTCGGTGATGACGTCCGTTAGGGTAATTTTCATTAATAAACTTTAATTACTTAACCGGAACAACTAGAACCTAGTTGATCTATTTTTATCTAGATCTTGAGTTGAGGAAGTCGATCTTATATGTAATCTGTGACTCAATGACTAGGCAGTACCTATGCGTACAGATACAATTTGCTGAAACCACAGCAAGTATTTACTAGCGTCATACACGTCCTGGCGTACCGCGTTAAATAATTAATATAAAACTATACTACGCTACGACGTTTCAAAACAGGTTAAACTTTTGACACTTCATCGCGGAGTGTATATACCTTTAATATATCTGGTATATCTGCCGTGTAATACCCGGCAGAGTAGAATAGGACCATTTCAAGTCTTCTCGTGGATGTCGTAGAAGGCGACTTAGGAAATATGTAGAAGCTAAATAAAGCTAAAACATCAATGAGCTCTCCAACCCGTCTGACCAGCGTGGAGAGTATAGGTCAAATCCTCTGGCTGCTCAAGTGTAGCTCTGGTAGTGCAGAAAGGGTCGTGCAGGAGCAGTGGAGACTAAAAAAGATCTGATGATGATGATATCTGGTATATTATTATACCATAATGATTATGATGTTGGCAAGTTACAGACACGAAAAACATACTTTAAAGTTCTTTCTTTCCAGTGACGTGAACGTGTCATACAACATCAACTCGGCGGCGCGCGTCATCGCTGAAGAAGCCCGGAGCCACTCGGCCGACGAAAAGCTGTTCATCTACATCCATGGGTTTACAGACAACCCTGGTTTGGCCAGCTTCGGGAACGTCAGCGATGCGCTATACGCTAAGGGTACGTATGGCGTATTTACTTACCAATAGGCTGGAGGCTTTGACTTCCGTTCAGTATAAGTTCCTACCCAGCCGGAGGACAGATTAGTCTTAGGGGGAGCCAACGATTACATATTTTATGTTAATTACATATTAGATAACACAATTTTAGACCATTTCCATTCCCTACTATTGGAGCGGTATCTTGATGTTGGCGTTGTTGCTGCTACGTCTTTTTTCCTATTTTCTTTTAAGGATGAAAAGTACGAAATATATTATGTATGGCCTTTTAATCTTGCTATCCTTGGCCTTTCAGAGTATTACAGCCTTGATTCTGTCTGCCGTATAAGTGTAGATATTAAACAATGAATGTTACAAATTCCCCGTGGCTCTATAATGCGTCACGGATATCAGACACGCGATCCAAATGACCTGCATTGCATGACTTTATAACAATCTAACAAGATTATAGGTTAGTTCTGTAATCTAGCCTATTATTGAACAAGTATGTATATACGTAAGTCCTCCTTCATCTTGGCGCGTTCCCGGTGCTGCTATGCTGGTGGTAGCTGTACTGCTTTGGAGCACGGGGCTCGTTTTCAGGAGTTTTCTTGTCCAAGAATAATAGAAAAACAGTTCCCTAGGAAAAAGCGGAATAAAGATTCCACCGGAGGTCTCGGGTTCGATCCCCGATCTGGTCAAGATAGAAAATGATCTCTTTCAGATTGATCTGGGTCTTGGATGTTTATTTATATATGTATTTGTTGGTTATAAAATATAGTATCGCTGAGTTGGTAGGTATTCACACAAATCTCGAACTTAATTTGGGGCTAGCTCAATCTGTGTGATTGGCCCGTACTTACTTATTTACTTACTTATTTATTTAAAGGAAGTGAAGACAGAAATGTAATTACCTTTATGTCCGCAGGATTTAATAAACAGTATCATTTAATTTTTCAGGTATCAACAACGTGCTAGCTCTGGACGCTGGGTTCCTGATCGAGTGGCTTTACCTCCGCTCCACTACCTACGTAAGGTTCGTCGGAGAAAAGCTGGGGGGCGTTCTGGCTGCTTTAGTCAAAAGTAAGTAAAGGGCCATTCCTGTAGACTTCTATAAGCCAATGGCGGATTAACCAGCAGGCTGAGCCACAATAAGGCCATTTGTGTGCAACCCACTCGTGCCCTTGTTGTCATATCCTGAAAGATCGAGGCGTCTCAAGGTCGGGTAGCCTTTAGTCTTTGTTTCGTCACCAGCATGCAGGGACATTTACCAAGACCTATTCCAATAATGAGAGTATTTGCCCATTTGCTCCTAATCTCCCACCTCTTCTCCATTTTTGCCCATCTCCTACTAAATTGCAAACTTCTAGGAACGCTTTTTAAACTCTTTTTTATTCTTTACCAGACGGAATCAGCGCATCTTCGATCCATATAATAGGGCACAGCCTGGGCTCACACATGGCCAGCTTTACTGGGAAGTCGTTTAAGGAGGCCACTGGACAGCGCGTCGGGCGTATCACTGGGCTGGATCCAGCTGGACCATGCTTCACGCAGGCGGAACCGGAGCTCAGACTACAGGTATCTTTAGCGCCCGACTGGACTATGAAACATCTTCATCATCTTAGCACGATCCTGGTTGCATCCTCACCTGTGCTGCTTCGGGCCCTGAGGTACGCGTACCAAGTTTTTCTTCTTAAAATTGGATCACTTCATGTGGATGTCGTAAGAGGTGACTAAAGGATTACGCACAAACAACTCGTGCTACAACTGCATTTCCAAGGAAGGTTGACGAAGGGCGGCCGCCGGTGTAGAACTTTTCGCACAAATGCATACTCAAAGAGGTTGTCGTCAGGCAGGCGGCCGATCGTAAAACTATAGCCAAATCGGTTATAGATTTCCGGCTATTTCTTCTCGATTGCGCATGGTCTTCAGCATTTGTGGGTGCCCATAGCCATGCATATTATTTTTGGAGAAGAAAAAGTGGGAGAACGCACCACGGGCTCCGAAGCAGCACAGCTGAAGATGCAACCCGGAACGTACTAAGATGATGAAGTTTGATAGTCTTACAAGCGCTTCTTAGGATATTGACAGGAAAGATGGAGACATACCTAGGTCTAGGATGGAGACCTAGTTTTTGAATAACGATTAATACTCTATTTATTTACAAACATACCTACATACGTACACACAGACTGAAACGAGCCAAGGTTTTGCCGGATTGCCCAAGCCCCAAGTAGATATAAAGAACTTGGCTCGATTCAAATACTTAGGTAGTTACATGAATCTTTGATTCTAGTGTGTTCACTAACCTATCCTAGGATTGGTTCTGGTCTATCCTTTGAGTTGCGGAGGTCAGACGGTAGTCGCTCTGTTTACATACCAGTATGTAACCTCGTCAAACCACCTAGGTTAGTTAGCGGACCCCGGGCTCTGAAGCGTTACCGCTGAGGATGCAACCGGGAATACGCTCGAATGATGATAATGAATCTTTGATTCCAGGCTTCGGATGCAGAGTTCGTGGACGTCATCCACACTAACGCAGGAGTGCTGGGCATTGAGGAGGCTGTTGGTGAGCCACTTTTATTACCCATCATCAGTTCTACCTAGTAATGTTTCCATGTCATTTGGGGTCGGCTCTCCTTACTTTCTCGCGCAAATTTTTCCTATTGTGAATTATGTTAAGGTTACACTGCTTGTCTTCATGACTTTTTTATGGTACCTACTGGACCAGGTCGTGAGGGGGCGATCTCTGCCACTCCAAATTTTAATACCCAGCTAGAAATTGCAGGTCTTGCTGTGTGGTTTCCGATCTATGTGATATGAAGACTGGTTTAGATGTATGGAGAGAGTTTAGTTTGTTTATTTGTGTGTGTGTGTCTCAATGTCGAGTGGTCAATACCAGTGTCAGATTTTACAAATACCCGTTTATGAATACAAACTCAAGAGGTAGAAGTCGCGCCCAAGGCTCGGATACCAGGGTAAAATATTTAACCAGCTCATTAGAAGCGCCATACATTTTAAAAAGAGCATTAACATATCGATTCCGTTCGAGCGAAATTGATATTTTTTGGGTTCTGATCAAAGAACCAATAATAAGTGTTTTAGTTTGCGAAACCAAGTTAATTTAGTTTGGATCATTTTGGCTCCACCCACCGACACCCTTACCCGCGCGCCCGCCTGTATTTTTCTTGCTTTATAAAGTACTCGTAAGTTCAGTTCAACTTGTCTTGAAAGGTGACAGGAAGCCCCGCCTCCAAATCGTTTGAAATTAACCTGGGTAATCCCGGCGAATATTACGCTCGCGTATCGATTCCGCTCCTAGCGAGTGTTCGCGAAAAACCTGGTTGGGGATGTTAATGAGCTGGTATTTTTCGAACCCTTCCCAAGCCCTGGTCGCCCCTAGTGAGGATCGAACTCGTGCCTCATAGACGTACAGCCAGGGCCTTAACTGCTTGACCACTAACGCTATTCATCCTTCAATCACAGAAAGTACACTATATCAAAACGTCCACAGCATCGAATCAGAATAAGGACGGGTGGGAAAATCAAAATTTCTTTATTTTTCTCCACAATCTTACATTACAGAACATAATGATAACAACGTCATAGATACAGAACAGGTTAGCAGAACATTGTGAGGGACTGGTATCTGAACTGAGCAGAGCTTGTATCTCAAAACACCAGACCCTCCACAGTTAATGGAAACATTTGACCTATCAGTATTATACATGAATTTTGCACAAACGGCCACTTTTGGCAAATAGGGCTTGATCAAGACAAAATGAATGATATCTCCGTTTCCTTCCAAATAATGTATTGGCAGCACTGGACCCCGACAAAATCATGTGTCCCCTTAATAGAAAGGATGCACAGTATCCAATTTGATCAATTTTATTTCCATCCAGGTCACGTAGACTATTACCCCAACGGCGGCGGCTCGGAGCAGCCCAACTGCAAGCTGTCCACCAGCTGCAGCCACAGCCGCGCCTGGCTCATGTTCTCCGAGTCCGTGCAGGACGAGAAGGCGTTCCCAGCTGTCAAGTGTAGCAGCTGGGACGAGTTCAAAGAGGGGAAGTGTGGGAAAGAGATCAAGTGAGGCCCGCGCTACCTTTGGAGCCATAAATTTATTGCATAAGCTGATTTATTTAATAAATATTATTTGGGCACAATGGTACAAAAGGCGCATGCATTCTCTACCAGTCAACCTATACAGATTTAGAGGTCGACAATGGTTTATTATTTCTAATAGGTAATAGATACGAGTCCTTTAAAGCCTATCTAGTTTCTCGTTCTTTATCCCTAAAGTTTCAATCAATGGTTCGTGGTCCTTTGATTGCTAACGAAGCCTCTGGCGACAAGTATACGGGTCCACTGGCTTTTAGCTGGCGCAAAGAAGCCCACCACAGTCCGCTTAACAGTTTATTACGACAGTTGTAGGTACTATGTATGACTGTCCACTTTAACTATTTCACATATTGTTCACGAGCATCAATAAGCATTTATAACACCAAACTAGGTACAACAATTTAACATTATAAAGTCCACTAAAATCCATGAACCCTTGACTTCCTACCAAAAAAGCTCCATGGTAATATTTGTATAAGTATCATCAAATATTTTATTTTCTATTTGTTTTCTAAATTTAAAATATTTCTAGCTACATGGGCTTCGCATCAAACCCCAGTGCGCACGGCAAATACTACCTCCAGACCAGCGGGGACTCGCCCTACGGCCTTGGCGAGAAAGGCCTAAAGTACGAGGAGACCAGCCTCGCCAAGAACATCGCCAAGGCCTTGCTATGAGGCCACGCCAACACGACGTCAAAAATATGTGGCGTCGTGGAGAACCTTCAGCGGAGGGGCAAGATGTTCCGTGATGCCCTGAAGACGCTGAGACGTCATTAGATTTACAATAGTAGTAGTTTCTTTTTATCCAATTTTACCTCATAAATAGTGTTGTTATAAAGTCCAGTCTGACTAAAGTTCATTAAACTGCCCTTCTTAAATCTTATACAGAAGGTATATTGCTGCATATTTTTATGAATCATTATTTTTTCTGTCTCAATCACTATATGATGACTGATTTACGAGTCAACTTTTCTAAATGAGAAAGACTCGAGTTTTAACAACACTACTCATTAAAAAAATGTTATATTTCGTCCAAGATATGATCACCATCAAATATTTAATATACCTGTGTTTTCTTGCCATTTCAATAATTACGCGATAGTTATTATTTACATTTACTGTGTAAAATATTAACGTTAATGGCCATATTAAAATAATAATGTATGTAGGGTTATGTAAGTGTTATTGGTCTGGTTATTAATTCTAGAAACAAATTAGGGCGCCACTGTCTATGGCAAAACTGATAAGAGACTCTTTGATGTTTATAATCAAATGAGCAACCGAAATCCTCCGATTCTACTTGCACAATGTGGTATGGGACTAACCGTCTTATTATAAAAACAGGACTAACTTTGTTACTAGGTTTAAACCATTATCCGTCCAAATCAAGTTGACATTAGAACAGAATATTATCTCTTTTGGTGTACAATAATGTACACCAAAAGAAAAACAATATGAACAGATAACTTAAAATAACATTAGTACAATGGGCGGTCTTATCGCTTAAAGCGATCTCTTCCAGACAACCAGTGGATGGAGAGGACTATGAGAAAGACAATGACGGTGGTGTCACTAACCAAGAAGGGAAAAGAAAAACAGCTGTAGTAGGTAAAGTTACTACTTAAAAATTGAGCATAAACTTACACATTTTACACATAATTATACACATTTTACAAACTTTTATAAAATACATAAAAACATAAACTATACTTACATACAAATAATATACTTACTTATATATATAGTTTTTATATATACATAAATACATACAATTAATAAACTTACTGATACCTATAAAAATCTCAATTTCTATGGACAATTTAAATAACTTTTGTTAGGTAATCTACTACCATTTTCTTAAAAATAAAACCCATTACTAGTATGAATTCCTTATTCCACCTTCATGCCCATCATTACGCTATAAGTGGCCGGGGCCTTGTCGCCCTAGGCTCTGCCTGCTCCGTTAGGGATAAAGAAATGATAGTGTATCTAACATCTAACTGATTTGGCTCGGTGAAGGGGTCGTGGAGACAGTTAGGGACCACAGACCATGGATCTAAAATAGACACAGCCTCTGTATGAATTTGCGTGTCGATCTGACGTCAAATTGACTTCATTTAGGATCGTCACTTTTAGTCCTTGTATGTCAATTCATTAGATCAGACATTGAGCTGTCTACTGTAAAATACATCTGCTGTTTTGATTCGTCGAAAAACGTTAAAGGAAAAAATAAAAAAGATTCCTTCCGTTTGTAAGTAAATTTCTTATTAAATATTGTATTGAAAATTGGCACGCCTGGTTTTCATACAAATTGAAGGACTTTCTTTATCTAGTAGTAGGTATATACAAGTCTGTGTTCGGGAGGAACTACTTAGTTTATATTATTCTTAAGTTCAGGTTTATTATCTAAGCTAGTAACTTAATAACAACTGGTTGTGTTTTTTAATTTAATAATATGTCAACGCTGTGAAAATACGAAATAAAACGATTGAATTAAAACAAGCAGTTTATTGTATTTCTATTTGATAACTTCCTCTTATCGATACAAATTATACGAGGTCGGGCGAATATTAGAAAAATAAACATCTTCAATAAATATAAAGGACGAAACAACGGACACCCGTACAGTCGCAGACTAAAGCGATTCCAGCGGACATTTGTGATGAGAAAAAAATACGCGTATTTATAAACTGGGTTTTAAATTTTCTCTTCACTTTTTCATTACATTAGCTGAAAGAAAAATATACTTACTTATAACCTAGTGTTGAGACCTGATTGAGAGTAATTATAACCCATGGGAGTCAGCACCAGAGACGCCGCTAATACTCTCCCGGTCTAGTGACGAGTCTCAGTTTAGCGTCACTAGCCAATAGTGGGGAAAATCTCTTTCCTCTCCGACTGTACGTTACTAAATCTAAAACATTCTTGGATATGTCATGTTGTTCTTACGAATCATTATTTTATGTTTATCTGGAGCTATCGACCGCCATCTTGTTTTACGTAATCACGAACAAGATGGCGCCAGATTACAAATAAACTATATCAATGATATCACAACGCAAGAACTGTTTTCTCAATAACTTGCAAACAACAGACAATACCCGCGAACATTACACTAAACAAAACGTCAGATTTATAAAAAAGAAAATGTCAAATGTTTACAATTAAAATCTGATTTTCAATCAGCGTGGACAACTTCATAATAAAACTTATACATTACAAAACTTTAATTCTAGCGTGTAAGAAATATATTAATAATAATTGTACAATATCAGTATCATTTCAACTTCTTAAATTAAAATCATCTTTTGACTTCACGGGACGCCATTTTGAAACTACTGGAAATCTTAATATTTAATTTTAAAAATTCTAAGTTCTAGATCAAAGGTGAAATACTAGATTTTATGTCTCGATCTAGCTTGCCTATGATGCCGTATGATTTTAAGATGAATTAGGGACATCCCGTCGAGTCAATCAATGATTTAACTGTTATATAGAAATAACCTTAATATCGAAATAAAAAAAAACACTTTGTGTCATGGTATAAAGCTAGATGCCTAGCTTTTGTCAAAGCTGGAATGTCCTGTTTTAGATATAAAAATGGTGATGTAAATGATTACTGAAACAGCTGAAATACGAATAACTTACAACGTATTTATTAAAAACTTTACACTTTTTTATTTAATCAAAAGAAAATATAATTTGTACATAAGTGTACCAAGATTGTTCATAACATAATTTGACATTGTAAATGTCAAATTTTGATTTGTCATTGACATGCTTAATATAGTCTCGTAAATGTCAAATTAACATGCATTTTAATAATGTACTTTTTGTAATCAATTAAATAGTACCTAAGTATATGTATAAATATTGTGATGTTATTGTTAATTTATTTGCATTTGTTGTATGTTATTCGTACAGAGACAGCATCGTGTGCCCGCGATCGTATCGAAATGAAATGCTGACTGGCCTAACCTAACACCGATCAAGCTTTTACCTTCTCCCTCAATCATCAAGCACGATTACTAAATCAAATTGACAATTCCGCGGAATTTTCACTTGAAATGTCAATGTCAAAATATTAAACGTCAAATTTACATAATCACTATTTTTATTTATTTTTAACACTTCGCACCGGCATAATCAGATTAAAAAATTAGATAACATAATATCTTTTTCAGGTTTGTCGTTTAAATTTCCCATTATTTTAGAGGTAAAGATTTTCCACCCGATAACTCGAAAAGGCACACTGGGAATAACGACATTACAATTTAAATTTTTAAATTTAAAAACAGCTATAATTTAAATTGGTGAATACGAGCACTTTTAATCTTTTTAAATCTCTTTTGGAAGAGATACGTGATGTCATAAAAAAATGTAATCAGAATATTAAAAATTGAAAATTTGTGCATTATTTTATTACAATAAAATAAAAAAATGTTGAGTTTTATTAAACTATCTTAAAATTTAAGGGTGTATCGGCTGCCACGTCAGGTTTGGAGATACGGCACTAACATACAATCTTAATCCCTAAGTAGTAGCACCTAATGGTGAATATATCAGAGCTGTAGCAACACGACAATATATTATATTTTGATAACAAGTCCGAGTTTGCTTGATGGTACACTTACAATCTTTATAAACAATGATTAATAATATTAAACATCAATTAATAATCTATTTAATAATGATTTTTAAACAAAATAAACCAACGTTTTCTAACCCTGTTTTGATTTTAAGTATATTTTTTAAGATTGTCATTTTTTATATAGATTATTATTAAACAATGTGTGATTAGATTATACTAATTTATAATCAACAAATCGTATAAAATCGTTTCATATTCGAGTTTCAGTTATATATAATCATGAAATAAATTCAAAATGTATCATCAAGCAACAAACATATATTTTTTTAATTAGTCCCGTAGTACACTGTAGTGGTTACAAGATAAAATATAGAGAGGAAATACTCCTTTTTTTTTAATCTAAAACGGTGGTTTACCTCGTGTGACATTTTTAAAGCTATCATATCGAAAACTTCGCAATTATTGTAACACGAACACTTTACTATGGCAACATCGATTGCTAAAAAGCCGGAATCTGAACTGCCTTAGCCTAAGCTTATAAAAAAAATTGCAAATGCTCTCTTACAAATATTTTTACATTAACTCGTAATAAAACTATAGTAAAGTGCGTTTTGACGTCACAACATCCAATATAAATGTTTTAAATAACTTAATAATTATTATTCGCAGTGATTTCACTTACAGCTAGGTCCTATGTATGTCGTCATACATACAAGTAGCATATGTAGCCGCCATGGTTTCTCTGTCGGTTCTATGTGCTAGAAGCGGGGTAGAGCGATCGCGCGGGTTGGCGGCGGCCATCTTGAACAACACTTCAAGATGGCGCCGCGACAAGATGGCGGCCGGTCGAGCCGTTGGAGTGTTACGGTTGTGTGCTCTGTTGTTGGATTTCGATCTTTTCCACCGTCATATCTGGATTCATCGCTGTGGCTTCCTGTAATAACAAATATGTAAAAGATTATCCGCTATTATACAACGTGGTAGGGACATACCCGTAATAAATCAAACCACGGTCTATACTAGACCATTATAGTATAATGAAATTAAAATAACATTTAACTTCGCAAAGTGTGCGGCCACCCGGGCAATTTGTATTGAAATGTCGGTTTTTTTTGGTATTTTGACTGTTATTTTATTTTTATTATACTTAAGTGATCTAGTATAGGCCGTGGTTCGATTTATTACGGGTATGTCCCTTACACTTTGTATAAAAAATAGCACTCAAATCAGTTATTTTATGCCAAATTCATAAGAAGTCTAAGCAGAAAGTAAGTTAAAACGTGTGTTATGGGATACTAATACAACGATACTATATTTTATAATAAATACATAATTTTTAGACAAACACCCATACCCAGTATAACTTGAAAAAGGCCATTTTCCAACTTGGCGTGGCTGGGGATCGAACCCAGAACTCGAGTGGCGAACTAGCCAAAATGCAAACTAAAGCTTAACGTACTCACTTTAAACTGTAAACAGTGGTTCATAAAATAGTTTGAAGGGTTATCTAAGTTTTAGTAGCTTAAAATTTTAAATGATATCTCCGTTTCCTTACAAATAATTTATTTCAAATGGGGGCAGCACTGGACTCCGTGTATAGTCTTAACTACGACGCCACGGAGTTCGTCAAACAATCGATACTCGTGTTAGCTATCAACACACTTGATAACAAGAAGACTATAGAAGGTACCTGTATGGCCTCGGCCAGCGCGCGGTCGTGGTCGATGGGGTCCCCGTCCGATTGGATGGTGATCTTCTGTTCCACTCGCGTTTCAACCACGCCGTTGCGCTCCGTCTTGTACTGTAACGACAATTGGTATAACATTAATAGATAAGGACAATCACACTGATTGAGCTAGCCCCAAAGTAAGATCAAACTTGTATTATGGAATACTAACTCAACGATACTATTCTTTATAATAAATACATATATAGATAAACATCCAAGACCCAGGACAATTTGAACAAGGCCATTTTCCAATTTGCCCTGGCTGGGGCAGAACCTCCGGATTGGCGGACTAGCGTGTTGACCATTACACCACCGAGGTCGTCAAATTATTGACAAGTTTTTATTATTATAACACATTACGTTATAAGAGCCACTAAGCTCTTAAATAAGAAGAAGAGAAGAAGACGTTATAAGTGCGTTATGGCAGTTATAACATACGAGGCAGAATTTCAGCCCGAGCTGAAGGTGAGGGCGTAATAAAGCAGAGTGTGTTTAACCAATATACGCACGTATATCGTACGACGTTTTTCATCACACTTGCGTGGAAAAATACCTAGACAGATTTTTTTGATTTTAAATAAACTCAAATATACAACTGTAATGCACACTGCTGCTTTCTCCCGCAATTTCACTTTTTAAAATCAGCGCTGCCTACTGAGTAATAGCTAGAAACACGCGGCGGGCCAGATCCAAATTTGAAAAAAAAAACTATTTGAAGCATACAAATAGCAAATAAAGCGGTTATAGAATATAATTGCACTATCCGCGTTTATAACTCACGCGTGTTTTATGAGCAGCTTTATACAGGCTGACTTTTTTTCCACCTGCTAATTTTTTGGAGCAAAATCCATGATACTGAACTACTTTCTATAAAAAAAGTTATTAAATATCGATAAAATTTTTTCGTCCTCCCATACAAAATCCGTTTGGCTGAGCGCTGATTTGTATGGGAGGACGAAAAATTTTTAGCAGGTTTCTAGCAAGTGGATAAAAAGTCAGCCTGTATATCTAAAACCGGTGAAATTAGATCCACTTTACGAGCAAGTGCGTTGAATTAAATGGTGAAAAAATACCCAATGAGCGCGACTTGAACCTGCGACCTGGTCTCAATACTATAATATGGTTGCGTGTACTCACTGTGATGGTCTCGACGGTGCGCGTCTTGGAGCTGATGGTCTGCGACGACACCACCTCCCCCTCGCCGCCCGCCGCGGGCTCTTCCGGCTGCGGGCCCGTGCTCGTCTGAGGGGAGAATGTCAAACATTTAGGCACACTTAGGTAGTCAACTTCAAAGAAGCGGAGTATCATTCATGCCTACACTACTACAAACGAAACTATACATCCGTGCACATGTCAATGCGTGTGTGTTCGCTATTCTCGCCCCGCGACAAGGCGAGAGCGGGGGAGAGATGCGGGGACGGGGAACGGGGACGCATATTGCAAGGGACCTTAGGATATTCCATTTTGTATAAAAATGCTCTTATTAATTTCTGTGATTTAGGCTTGAAAATACGTCTTTGTCACAAACTCTACGTGCGACAGAGACACGTGACCCGCGACGGTTTTAGATATTTCTGTCGCACGTAGGGTGTGTGAAAGAGACGGACTGAACCCGTCCGGGGCGTCCGCTTGAAATAGTTTCAAGCCTTAGAGACATTCTATATATTTATTTATTCCACCATAAAGATAACTAAGTCTATAATGATATTAATGATTGCTGTATTTATGAAAAAATCTGCACTTCTTAAATCAATTATGTAATACAATGCTACCAATTTTAGGATACCGATTTCCTCTTCTTTTTCGTCTAAGCGCATTCCCGGTTGCATCCTCAGCTGTGCTGCTTCGGAGCCCGGGGTGCGCTTTTCCGCTTTTTTTTCTCCAAATATAATATGCATGGTAATGGTCACCCAAGGATGCCAAAGACCTTGTAAAATTGAGAAGAAATAGCCGGAACACTTCCAATGACTCGGCTATAGTTTTAAAACCGGCCGCCTGCCTGACGTCAACCCTCTTTGGGAATATATTTGTGCGAAAAGTTTTACAACCGGCCGCCGCCCAACGTTAACCCTCCTTGGGAATGCAATTGTAGCACGATATGTTTGTGCTTAGTCCTTTAGGCGCCTCTTACGACATCCACAGGAAGAGATGGAGTGGTCCTATTCTAAACCGGAACCACCGATTTCCTCCTCATTATCAAATCAGCCACAGGAAGACTACTGCTGGACATAGGCCTCCCCCAAGGATTTTCAAAACGACTAAAGCAGCCTGCATCCAGAGTTTTCCTGGATCCTTGCTCAGGTCGTCCGACCACCTATGATACCGATTTATTACAGGAACGTCATCTCGCGGGAAGAGATGAGCTGTACATCAGTACTTAACACTTATATTAAATGTGCGCCCTAACAGGCAGGGCTTGTTAACGATACCAAATTCACACTAAAAGTAACGTTAAATAACGTTATTTTCATACAGGTATTACTACAGTTATAAAACGTTATAATAACGTTATCAATTAACGATATAAGTAACGATACTCTTTTCAATACTTGTAAAGCATTAAATAAATATTATTACATCGGGCTGGGAATCTAACCCGAGGTAGCACAGACTATCACGACATCCGTGTAGCTCTAGAAGCCTACTAGACAAACTCATCAATTTATTCTGTCAAATATCGAAAAGAAGTCTTAACAATACCTATTACCGTTAATATAATTGGTAATGTTATCTGATTTATCGGTAAATGGTTGTAAACATACCGTTACCCAGCATAACGTTATCTTTGCCGATAACGGTAACGCCGTTTGACAGAATTAACGTTACCAAATTTTTAACGGTATTCCAAGCCCTGCTAGCAGGGTCTCATGTGCACTTTGTAGATTGTATGTAGGTACATGAAAACATGAATTAAATGAAAATAAATATGAATATGCTTAAAGCTCCTAGTACTCACCCTTGTGGTGGCCCCGTGCACCATGCTGCCGAACGGCGCGTTCCCCACCACCGAAGTAGTCGTAGTTGTTTTGTACGCGCCAGGCTCCTGAGAAAGTTTATTAATATTAAGTATTTACAAATACATAGACAAAAATATATATACTATATTCAGTATTTTACAATGTCTTCTTGATCGAATGACAAATCATAATCTAAAGTATTTTTACTGAAAATTATATCAAATTAAAATTACTTTAGTATTATCAAATTTTTTCGATACATTAAGGTAAAAATATGTTAAATTGACTTCAGTATTATGTTTTCTTTGTCGTACGTGGTATTATTAGGAAAACCCATTTCCTTTGTAACTTTTCACTTACCTTTCAAATAATATACGAGGAAATAATAAACTACTCTATTGAAAAAATGTAAAATCATGAAATGTTATGATATGGAAACATTTTCGTTCATTTCAAATCCATGCGAATACACAATGCTCATCACACATGACATGCCACACACGAGTTCAGACAACTAGTATTGTGAACTAAAATACTAATTAGAAACGAAAAAACTGTACACAAAAAAAAAAGAAACAACAAGACTGTAAATCAACAATCAAAGTTTACTTACTGTTGTCTTTACAATTTTTTGTAAAACAAATTAGATTTATTTATGTTTTTCTTTAATAGTAATCTAACGAAGAAACATAACTGTTTATTTATACTACAGTATGCTTGTCCTTGGTCACAATTTATCTTGATAAAGTAAAATGTTGATTAAGTATACTAGTAGTATTTATCATCGTCATCATCATCTCTAGCCGCAGGAGTAAACTCCTGGATATAGGCCCCCCAAAATGACCAATTAGAAGCAGCCTGCCCAATAGTTTCTATACTCACAGTCACGTAGTAGTGTCCTTCCCCTGCGCCTTCCTCGAAGTCGATCGGAGTGCCCGAGTCGCCGCTGCTAACCGAGCTTTCTGACCCTCGCCTGGCCAGCTGCGACCGTCCAGTGACAGTGATGGATGCACGGGTGAAGGAGATAGGTGTCGTGGAGGGTTAACACATGATGACGGTAAGGTATGGGGTAAATTAGGTGTAAATAACCATAATGATGGAGAAGTAATCACAATTGTGTGTAGGGATGAATGGGTTGAGTTGTACGGTGAAATTAACACAATAAATGTTAAATCAATCGAAATAATATCAAGAATGATTATCAAGGTTGAGGTAAAAGGATAACACGTATATATTGAAAGGAAAGGGATTGTACCAATGGATTCGGTTTAGTTTCATGCCGATTCCAAGCGTTATGGCAAGTCCGGGTCAATCCATATTGTCCATTCGTGATGAGGGGAGGGAAGAAAAAAAATCGAAATTAGAATAAATACATGCAAAGTTGACAGTTCTTTCTGATTAAACCAATGTATTTCATATCTTTGATTCCCCAATTATATTTCCCTCATGGTTAACACATTATTAGTTAACTATTTAAGACTACCTTTACAGTGAATATAACATGCTTCACATTGATTTTTTTCCTTCGTGATATTAAAATCTTCACAATTACGTTTTGAAACGTCCATTACGTGAGTTTTTTTTAGAATGTGATAGACGTAAAGCACAATTTCATGCGCTCTCAAGAATGCATTTCAATTAAAGCTTCTTAAATTGACGATAAATGCATGTCAGTATGCAATTAACGCTAGTGAAGGTAGCTTTAAATAGCCGGTGCGAAAGAACTGCCATGAAAATAAAAGAAAAAACTGAATTCAAAGGAGAACCAAACTTAAAATGCCAGTTACATGCATATGGCCATGATTAAAACAAAAAAATTAAACGGAACCTATTTTGGATATAACAGAAAGGAGTTTACCTGATCGCCAGTCGTGACCATCGTTTTGACTTCCTGAGTTAGGACTCTTTGCTCCTGCCTTGTCGCTGATGACGTCAACGTGTGTGCTACCGTCTTTTCTTCCATCTGTTGCGTCTTGGCCTTCGTGTCGAGGTCGTGGTGCGTGGTGGCCGTCCTTGTAGTGACAGCTCGTGCCGTCACGTACGGGCTCTTGCCTTCCATCGGCTCGATACTTTCAGCCTAGTTAGGGGTTAAAACTAGCATGCTTACTATATACATAAAAATGGAAACATTGATGCTAATGAAGCTAAGCTTTAAAAAAACTAAATTAGGCCACACTTTACAAAAAAAAAGAAAACAACATTTATATTCGGGATGGCGTCTCGTGTGCCAGTTACTTGAAATTTAGGTACAGAATAAAACGAACCTTGTTTGTGTGCGTGGAGAATGTGACCTCTCCCGTTCCGAGATTCTCTACTTCTTGTTCCACATTGTGTGTGACTCCATCATCATTCTTCGTGAGCAGCTGCTTTGTGGTCGTTTTCACGACTACCGGCGGAGTGGGCGTCTTTTTGCTTCGCTGCGAAATCGGGATCTTTGAGGATAAAGGAGTTGAGGATACGTATCCCTGATGCCTAATGTGCTCGCTTGTCGTGTACTCGGTGAAGGTTTTAGGCTCATCGCCTCGCGCTGGACTTTCATCTTTGCCGAATGTGGAGAATTTGTGAGTATTAACTGTTTGAATATCAATGTTCGCCGGTAAATCTTGAGTTTCTTTTTCTATCGTGTAGTTTCCGCTCTTATCTTCGAAGTGAGAAGGGTCGATTTGAGAATAATGCAGTATTAATTGTCCCGTGACAGGATCTCTAACTGCTGTGCTTGGGTCTATGTCTCCTGTATCAGGATCAATATCTCCGTATTCTGTCTTAATCCTTCCTGTAACGGGATCAATCTTTCCTGAAAGCGTCATCGTTTGCGTAACTGTTGTTCGCGCACCTTTAAGCCTTGGGTCATCCGGATCTACGTCAATGGTTTCACCGGTAATCGGGTCTACTATCTGGTAAAGGTATACTGTTTTAGTTGTAATGATTCTGCCTGTAGTTTCATCGATTGTACATTCTTTAGGGTCCACTTCCTTGACACGGCCTTTGTCGTCCTTTTGTGTGATTACATATATCCTTATGATAATCAGTCTACCCGTCTTAGGATCGATCTTGCCTAGCTTAGTATAAATTTCACCAGTTCCAGGATCAACTTGAGAGGCAGAATACAAAGGTTGATTATTTTCATCAACTTCACCGGTGGCTGTGTAGATTTGTCCATTGATTGGGTCAACTTTGATGAGGGACTTGTCAATGTCCGTCGCCCTGACGATAGTTCCAGTCTTCGGGTCCATACGGCCATAAATTGTGATGATGTAACCAGTAACAGGGTCGACTTGTCCAGCAGTATACAGCAATTCACCAGTCTGAGGGTCTTTCGGTCCTGCGATCCATATTTGGTTGGTCTTAGGGTCAACTTTGACGTTCTTGGGATCGTTAGATACAATTTGTTTGCCAGATACGGGGTCAACTTTGTTCTGGATTATTCTCAAGCAAATCATCCTGCCGATATCCTTGTCAGGTTTACCTGATTTCGGGTTGACTTGTCCACTTCTAAGTAGGAATTGGCCAGTAACAGGGTCAACTTTAAGCTCTTTGCTTTCGAATTTGCCTGTCTTTGGGTCATTGTATGTAACAGTTCCTTTAACGAGATCTATTTGTCCATATTTCGTATCGATTTTGTTGTTTTCTGGATTAAATTGTCCGGTTGAACTTTCAATTACTGAATGCTTAGGTTCAATGACACCCTTCTTTGTATCAACTTTGCCTACAAAGGTTGTAACTTCCACGACTGGGTCGATGTGCGTTCCGACAACAATGCATTGACCTAGGTTAGGATCTACCTTTCCTGTTTTAGGATCCACGACGCCTGTAATCGTAATCTGACCGTTATTTTCGTCGATACTGACTGGCTTGGTGTCCTGAGCTCCAGAAGTATTCGTCGTGAAAATGACACCATTTGATGGGTCAATGACACCGTATTTGGTAGAAATATGTCCAGTATCAGCATCAACTTTACCCTTAGTATGTTCCACTGAACCATCTTCGATGATGACTCTTCCACTTCTTGGATTGATAGGTCCCTTAATAGTGGTTATTTCCACGACTGGGTCGTCTTGTTTGGCGACACTAAGGATCATTCCTAAGCTGTTATCAATTTTTCCTGTTTTGGGGTCCACTGCTCCTGAAGGTATAAAGATTTGTCCTGTCTCAGACAAGACAACTCCTTCTTTAGTATGTTTCTGGCCAGTGGGGTCACTGATTACAATATGACCTTTGTGTGAGTCAATAACACCGTATTTAGTTTCGATAAGACCATTAGGATCAAGGATTCCAGTAAGATGTTCGACTTCCGCTGTATGTAAATCCGGCTTCTTAGTTTTGGGATCAACTTTGGTGAAGATAACCATGATCTTAACAATCTTTCTCTTCGGCGGCACAGGAGGAGGAGCCGTGGTTGGTTTGACTGGAGGTGTTCTCTGAATAACTGAGCTGATAGGTGAAGTTTGTTGAACTTGCGAGATAATAGGCGATGAGGTGCGCACGGGTGACTGAACGGGAGTCTGGATTGGCGTATTAGCTGGAGTCTTTACTGGCGACGGGATCTGCCTTACTGGGGACACACTAGCTCTCTGAGATACTGGCGCTACTTTAGACAACACATTTTGCTTATCAACAACCAACAACTGCTGAGCGAATGTAGGGTCTACTTTGCCAGTCTTCGGATCAATTATGCCCGATGTTACAACCAAGTTTCCTGTCTTCGGGTCGATCTCTGCCTGTTTCAATTCCTGTTTACCAGTGATAGGGTCTTTGTATAGAATTTGCCCTGACCTTGGATCAATGATTCCGAAGTCTGTATGAATCTTTCCATCTTCAGCGCTGACGTAGCCTTTAGAGGCATCGATAGTTCCAGTTTCTGCGTCAACGGTCTTAGTGTAAGGATCGTATCTGCTTGTGACGATAACTAAACGCACCTCACCTTTAGATATAGGTTTACTGTGAGGCACAACTGCTTTATTTACAATACTGTATTGTTGTACCAGGTTAGGATCAATTCTGCCAGTTGTGGGATCGACGACTTGGCCGCTGACAGTCAAGTGCCCAGTAGCTGGGTCGAGCTTGGCTTTCTTTACTTCTTGCCTACCAGTTCTTGGGTCGGTAACAATAATTTCTCCGGAAGCTGGATCTACCACTCCAATAGCAGTACGAATCTTTCCGTCAGGCCCGATGGTGCCCGTAACAGTGTCTACGTGACTCTGAGCCATATCGAGCTTCATCGTTCTGGGATCGTATTTGGTTGTAATGATAACAAGATGAATTTCTCTATCAACTGGTTTAGATTCTTTCTCGACGATGCTAAGCTGTTGCGCGAGAGAAGGGTCTGGCTTTCCAGTCTTAGGGTCAACGACGCCAGTAATCAAGATAAGGTGGCCTGATTTAGGATCAGGGAACGCGTATTTAGTATCTGCTTTTCCTGTTTTTGGATCAACTTGGTCAATTTTGCCAGATTTTGGATCAATAATACCGAAGTTGGTATGGACTTTTCCATCAGCCGCAATAACTCCATTTGAAGTCTCTACCACGCCATTCGGGTTTTCTAATCTCTTGTTTTTGGGGTCATATTTGCTTGTTATAATAACTAACTGCACTTCCTTACCAGGTACCGGAGTGAAAGTATCTACTGGTTTTTCAACGACGCTGATTTGCTGTCCTAGCGTAGGATCAACTTGTCCCGTGTGTGGGTCAACCACACCCGATGTGAGCACCAAATTTCCTGTTTTAGGATCAACAGAGGCCTTCTTGACCTCTTGCTTACCAGTAATGGGGTCTGTAATAACGATAGTACCGTTTTTGGGGTCAATTGCACCGAAATCAGTGACGATATTGTCATCTTTTCCAACTTTACCAAGGATGGTGTCAATGTGGGGATGAGTAAGATCGAACTTCTTGGTCTTAGGATCATATTTGGACGTCACAATTACCAAATTAACCCATCTCTCAGGAGCGGCTGGTCGAGCACCTTTTTCAACTACAGTCAACTGTTGTGCAAGTGAAGAATCAGCTTTTCCGGTCTTAGGATCACTCACACCAGATGTCAGCAACAAGCTGCCAGTTTTGGGATCAACGACGGCTTGTTTGACTTCTTGCTTTCCTGTTTTGGGGTCGACGCACTCAATTTTACCTGTCTTAGGATCAATAGTTCCGAAGTTAGTATGTACTTTGCCATCAAGAGCGATGATACCTCTGGATGTCTCAACATGGCCATTAGGGTTGTCTAGCTTCTTGTTTTTGGAGTCATATTTACTTGTGATTACAACTAATTGTACCTCTTTACCTGGCACCGTCGCAAATTTATCTTTAGGCTTCTCTACTACGCTGATCTGCTGACCAAGAGTAGAGTCCACTTTTCTTGTAGCAGGATCGACTACACCCGAAGTCAGAAGTAGATTTCCAGTCTTAGGATCGACAGCTGCTTTCTTAACTTCTTGTTTGCCAGTGGATGGGTCTGTCACGATGATGTTACCGCTATTAGGATCAACCAATCCAAATTCAGTTCGCACTTTATTGTCTGGTTCAATCTTGCCAGGGATAGTATCGACGTGCGCATTAGCAATATCCAGCTTCTTGTTCTTCGGATCATATTTAGATGTAACAATGACCAAATTGCACCATCTCTCAGGAGAACTCTTTCGTGAATCTTTATCGACAATAGTGAATTGCTGACCAAGGGAAGAGTCAGTCTTTCCAGTCTTTGGATCAACGACACCGGAAGCGAGAATTAAATAGCCCGTTTTAGGATCTGCGACAGCTTGTTTGATCTCTTGTTTACCAGTTTTGGGGTCGACGTGCTCAATCTTTCCAGTTTTAGGATCGATAGTACCGAAATTGGTGTGGACTTTGCCGTCTCCAGTTACAACTCCACGAGAAGTCTCAACATGTCCATTCGGGTTGTCTAACCTCCTGTTCTTAGGGTCATACTTGCTTGTTATCACGACAAGCTGTACCTCCTTACCAGGTACAGACGCGAATTTATCTTTAGGCTTGTCGACGATTGTGAACTGCTGTCCTAGGCTAGCGTCCATGTGGCCTGTTTGCGGGTCAACGACTCCTGATGTCAGTAACAAGTTGCCAGTTTTAGGGTCAATAGATGCTTTCTTGACCTCTTTCTTACCTGTAATAGGGTCAGTAATAGTGATCTCACCAGAGCTAGGATCAATAACTCCAAAGTCTGTGTGAACTTTATCATTATCATCGTATTTTCCAGGAATAGAGTCGACGTGAGCGTTGGTGAGGTCTAGTTTCTTGCTCTTAGGGTCATATTTTGAAGTAACAATGACCAGGTTAACTAGTCTTTCAGGGATTCCTTTAGGAGCGTCTCTGTCGACGACGCTCAGCTGTTGAGCGAGGCCTGCATCAACTTTTCCAGTCTTTGGATCAACTACTCCAGAAGTCACAATGTAACTCCTTGACTTTGGATCAACTGTAAAAGGTTTTGAATCACGTTTCCCGGTCTTGGGGTCTGTGAAATAGATTTTATTCGATTTCGGGTCTAAAATACCGAAGTTTGTGTGAACGGTGCCATCTTTATCGCTGATTATAGCGCGGGACGTTTCTACGAATCCATTGGGATTGTCTAATTTCTTGTTCTTTGAATCATATTTCGCTGTGATAGCTACCAGTTGAACTTCCTTTCCTGGTAGTGATGCGAATGTATCAATAGGCTTATCAACTATGCTGTACTGCTGGCCCAATGAAGTATCAAGTTGTCCAGTTCTTGGATCAATGACTCCGGAAAGAAGTAATATATTTCCAGTTTTTGGATCAACTACTGCAGTCTTTAGTTCTTGTGCTCCTGTCTTAGGATCAGTGACCAGAATTTCTCCAGTTCTGGGATCAATAACTCCATACTCACTATAGATTTTGCCATCGGATCCACTTAGCACGCCTTTGACGGCGTCAACGTGAGCGAACGATGGGTCTAGCTTCTTAGACTTCAAGTCGTATTTGCTTGTTACTACAACTAATCTGACTTCCCTATTTGCTTTCGTAGCGTCTTTTTCAACAATGCTAAACTGCTGAGCTAGTGATGTGTCGACCTTTCCAGATTTAGGGTCAATTACACCCGTTGTGACAGTAATATTACCGGTTTTGTTGTCAACGTAAGCTTGTTTAGGATCAAGTTTAGCTGTTTTAGGATCAACGTAATCGATTTTCCCTGTTCTGGGGTCAATGGGTCCATAATTAGAGCTGACTATACCGTCAGGACCTACGACAGCTCTGGAAACTTCTACATGTCCATGTGAAGCATCTAATTTCTTGTGTTTACCGTCATATTTGCCAGTAATAACGACCAAGTCAACCTCTCTGCCAGGTTTGGAGCCAACTTTGTCTGCAGATTTTTCGACGAAGCAATACTGTTGGGCCAACGTCGGATCAATCTTTCCTGTCTTAGGATCTACCACGCCAGACGTGAATAAAATATGGCCAGACTTCGAATCTACATGGCCATTCTTCACTTCTTGTTTACCAGTAGTAGGATCCGT
Source organism: Acrobasis repandana (assembly GCA_963576875.1). Classification (NCBI taxonomy): domain Eukaryota; kingdom Metazoa; phylum Arthropoda; class Insecta; order Lepidoptera; family Pyralidae; genus Acrobasis; species Acrobasis repandana. The sequence goes on from OY756238.1 coordinate 13,346,598, forward strand.
ATAACTGATTTGTCCAGATTTAGTATTAATCAATTCTTTTTCTGTCTGAATTTTGCCGTTGGCTTTATTTAACGTGCCTTTGGTAACGAGTATAGTTCCATTGGCGTCATCTAGTTTTTTGCTCTTAGGGTTATACCTTCCAGTGATAATGACAATTTGTACTTCATTTTCTGGTTTAGCGGCTACAGGTACCGCAACAGCTGCCTTTACTGGAGCTTCATGGTGTGCCCTTTCTGCGTCTAATAATGCAAGAGTAGGATCAATGAGATTTTTAGGCACTTTAGCTTGTTCTTTTAGCACTGCAGATTGAACGTAATCAATTCCTGGAGTTTTGAGTTTGCTAGGGTCGTCGGGTGTTTTGCGCTTCTCAGCGCTTTCAGCGACCTTTTTGTCTTCACCGGGAGCGTAGTTAAAAGCAAGACCTGCCTTTTTGGTAGCAGGGCTTTGTGATTCGTCGAGTTCTCTTTGCCTTTCTTCATTAATAGGTTCTTTTTCGTAGCTAAAGGCTCCTTGGAGTTTGGGCTTAGTCCGTGTCGGACTCTTTTCTGTGTCAATATATTCGTAAGGCTTAGTAAATCCGGGTTTGTCTTGTTCTTTGACTGGACTCTTCTCTCCAGATGTGTCAAGGTTTGAGCTTTCATTAGACGTGTCAAGCACAGCTTTCGCTTTAGGATCTTTGATTTTCTTTTCCTTATCTTTCGGCGATTTAGTCTTAGTTTTTGGCGACTTTTCTTTTGGTGATTTCTCTTCTTTCGGAGACTTTTCTTTCTTACCACCGAACAGTCCGAAACCTCCCTGTAGGTTAGGATTAGGGGTAGGAAGGGAGAAACAAAAAAAATAAAAGAATAATTATAAAAATCATAACATTAACGAGTTTTCTGAAACTGTAAAATCAAATTGTACAACACAGTGCGAAATTAATATTGTAAAATGCATATGCATGCGTTGCTATGCGTCATCTAACATTTACTTATGTACAAAAATTGTATAATACACTAACATCTACTTTCGACATCACATGAGAGTTTTGAGTCAAAATGCCCGATCGTGTCTACCATTCTTGCGAATATTGATAAATTGATTGTTACTTCGTGAGCGGTGTGGTGGCTTACCTTCGACTTCTTGGGTGTGGTGTCCACGTTGTTTGTGACGCCGGGGTCGCTGGAAGTGTCGGTGCCTAAAAATAATTAAAAGTTAGCAGACACGCATCATCATCACAGAGAAAACAAGATAACGGCCTCGCCGTAGTCGGGTAATAACATACAGTTCCGTCAGACCCCAAGTAGAATCAGGTCAAGAAGTAGCTTATACAAAAAAATTAACCACCATTTTTTTATCAACGAATTTTAGTATATATTTTGCGAAACCAAGGAGAATATATTTTTTAAGTAACTTACCGTTTTCAGCCGGTTTCTTCTGATCGGCCACTTTCTTCTCTTCTTTCTCCTTCTTCTCTGGTGCCGGGGGCATCACCTTCACCGCTCCTGGTGGCGGTTTCTGAAAAATAAATTAACCGCATTAAAGAAAACTTTTACATAGTAAAGCGAGTGAACTTCTTCTCATAGTTGGAAGAATTAACCCCTAGAAGTAACGAGACACCTATAAGATTTATGGATCTGTACCTCTAAAATATAACATATTTCAATATAAAATCCTAAATGTGACTGTTTTCCTATTTAAATGTTGGATATAAGTAAATCCAATTTTTTTTGTTTGATGAAGTAAAACGTTTACATCGAGAAATCTAACACTAAATTGTGAACTACATAATGAATATAGAATAGTGCACTAAGTCAACAAAACCACCTAACACTAGAAAAGAAAACATCGATTAGTAACATGAGGTTAATGAATATCGGAGATGACTGAGCGAAACGAGTAAAAAATTTTTAGTAAAATAAGATGTAACAACATTACTGCATGTAACATAAAACGTCTATCTTCGAATAAACTCACGCCTATAATTTATAATACAATTTATAATATATATTTTTTTTTATAACGGAATTGAGGTTTTGCTCAGATTCAACTCCATAAATATAGCTTATTCAGTCACGTTGCGTAGTTACAGCCATTGTCATAAAGTGGCAGAGGCGCATATTTTTATAACAGTTTTAAATTCATAATATTTATTACATTCTCCATGTACTATCTGGTAAAAACAATATGAACAAAAAATACGGTGTAATGTTAATTTGTGACTTGGAACGCGAGTATTGTCTTGGAAAACTATGTTCTTTTTTCGCTGACACCTGCGTTCAAAAATAGATTTCCAGATCGTCTAACCAACTAGTTGGTGCGTCACACGCCGCGTTTGCCGATACGTGATCGCCTTTTAGAAACCTCGATAAGAATCATCCCTAACGTCCAACGTGACTGAACAGCTCCTAAGACACAGTAATGCACCTTGTCTCCCGCCAGGTACTCCCCCTCGAGGGAGCTCGCTGATGAAGCGCTGAAGGTGCCTCCGGAGCGACGCCGTAGCTTCCGGCCGCGTGCGAGCAATGGGACATGTTAGTTGGCCATCGGAGAATACACCAAATTATAGTAAATTTTTAGTTCTTGCCAGGGCGGGATTCTACTTAAAATCCTTTAAAAAGTTTAAGATTTTAAAAATATTGCGGCGCAATTCATATAGCCTTTCACTAAGTATGCATTTATTTTCACCATAGCAGAATTCTACTTAGAATCCTTCAATAACAAAGGAGCAGAAAATTTCGTCCTTGGACGTAAACAATTATTTTTAATTTATCAATACTACGGTTTTACACCACGAATCAAAATTCAATTATTGCAATAGACAATTAAGTGGTAGGTGTAAATAATAAACCTTAACAAGTTGACAATACGCTATTTTGCATCAAGTAAAATCAGATACTTTTTTCTTAACGTCAAAAACAAAAATTTTCTATGGGATTTGTATGACATATCGATTTATGACGTCATAAATCCTTGGAGTCAAATAGCGCTCTTAATATCCCTTTTTCTGCATTACTAAATCTAAAATCACGTTCAAAGTGGACGTGATCAATGACAAGTGGCATTATTTTGTGACGTTTTATTCTATTAACAGTACCAAATAATTTATTTTTGACCCAATTCGGAAATAAAAATAATATTTATTCTAAGAAATTACGTAGTACAGAGAAGAAGCGAAAGTGGCGTTAAAATGCTAAAAAAAAAGGAAAATGTAACAGAATCCAACTTTCCTTTTCTTGCCAATAAAAAAATACCACGAGCTAAATTAAAAAGTATTCTCCGAGAGCTGTATGAAAAAATGACAAGAATAAAGCCAATAAACATGCATGTAACTCATGTTAGCGAATTACATAGTCAAATAGATGGCACATTCATGTTAGATTTTGATTAAATCACCGCAAAAACAGAGCAACAACGTGCCGTTTCACCATAAAGTTACCAGAAACTCTTTGAAGTCAAATAGATCATAAATAGCTGTTTTATATAATAATAATATAATAAATGTTTATTTCAGATAACGAGATCCATACATTAAAACTCAAAATAAAATAAAATAGAATAATTTCAAAATAAAAATAAAATCAAAGTAAAATTATAATTAAATTAAAAGTCATAAAATTATTTTACTTACATTACAGTGTGGGATTTTAAGATTATCCTTCTCACAAGGCAAGCCCAAAGCGGGGACGTATATCTGTCTGCCAGGGTCTGCAGGATGCTGTTAGGACTGCCACGCGTTCTAAATATCAGCGACGTCGTTTTTTTGTGAATAATGGCTGCAAAGCCGTCAACTTGATAGTCAGCAAACATCGCCGATGCACTACAGAAACGAGGCAATCCCAACAACATCCTGAACACATAATTATATTGGACTCGCAGGGTGTCCAGCGACTTCTTGGTGTAGCTGACCAGGTTTTGCAAAACAGCTAGCGATTATGTTAAACTTCGAATTAAGCAATACATCTGCGACATAAACAACGTGTAAGGGACATAATGCGTATTAAATTGAACGACGGGCTATACCAGATCACAATAGCATAATAAAATTAAAATAACAGACAAAAAAAAATCGACATGTACAGTCAAAAGTCCCGGGCAATTTGTATAGCAATGTGGTCTTTTTTTTTCTTTTTTTAATTATACTATAGTGATCTAGTATAGGCCGTGGTTCGACTTTTTACGCATACCTATGTCCCTTAGACGTGGGTAACTTTAAAGTTCAATTTTAAATTGCAAATATTTTCATTTATGAATTTTCCTAACATCTAAAATAAAAGCGCCATATATAGAACATACGAAAGACATGTTAATAAATTAATAATACATGTTTAGTGTACACAAAGGTAAGGTGACATTAGTCATAATGTATGTCTTGCTTGAGTCATTAAGTTGTAGTTTACTTGATAACAAGATGCTAAAGTTAGTTTGAGATGAACTGTTAAATGTTATACACGAGAATTTCCATGTATAACATATAACACTAGATTCATCTCAATCTAACTTTTTTTGTTGTGTTAAAGTTTCTAATTTAATTATAAATCTATACTAATATTATAAAGCGGAAGAGTTTGTTTGTTTGTTTGTTTAAACGCGCTAACCTCAGGAACTAATGGTCCGATTTGAATAATTCTTTTTTTGTTGGGTAGTCCATTTATAGAGGAAGGCTTTAGGCTATATAACATTACGTTCCGACAACCACGCGAACGAAGTCGCGGGCACAGCTAGTATAAATATATAAGGACAAATCCAACTGATTAAGCTAGCCCCAAGTTTTTTTTTACTTGTGTTATGGGATACTAACTCAACGATACTATATTTTATGATAAATGCATATATAGATAAACATCCAAGACACAGGACAATTTGAAAAAGGGCATTTTTCAACTTGCACTGGCTGGGGATCGAACCCAGAACCTCCGGATTAGCGGTCTAGCGAGTTTACCATTACGCCACGGAGGTCGTCAAATATGTATAGAGAAAAATCACACTGACTGAGCATCACAATATGTATTATTCCAAAGAGGTAGAAGAGTCGGCGTTTCTGCTAAGAGTGGTCATATTGAAACCCTATTCGGTATCTTAAAAAGGTAGAAGTTCATAGACCATATAAGATAAATAATTAAGAGAGAAAAAGACAAAACCCTTGCAGCCAGAAGTCCACCACCTAGTATCTTTAGGCGTTTCTGCGCAAAGTGGTCATATTGAAACGCTATTCGTTATCTTAAAAAGGTAGAAGTTCATGGACCATAAAGAGAGATAGAAAGAAAAGAGACCAAAACCCATCCACCCAACAAGTTTCTTTAGCATTTCTGCTCAAAAAAGATACTCTTAGATAGTGTTATGTTATAAAATAGCGATATAGGTGTTGTGGTTTGCGTGTTAGTTTACTTTCATTGTGTAACGAGACCCTGCCGTGGTACAACCGTAGAGTAGTGTCACAACAAATATATTTTGACTACCCTTAATGAATACCCTGACTCATGCAACCGCCAACCACTAATGATTACTAAATACGTGTATAAATACAAAGTATTTGGACAGAGAGTATAAAAGTACTCAAACTAAATAGTGAAAAAATACCGGGGCTCGAACCGGCGACCTGGTATTTATTCGACGTGCGGTGTTGTTTTGAACACGTCATAGCTAGTTGGAAGAACATGGTCCTATAAAGACCAGGTCGCCGGTTCAAGTTCTGCTGGCGTGGTATTTTTCACCATTTCTTATTTCAATTAATTATTTAGCTTAAGTACTTTAGTACTCCATCTTAAATTTCTAAAAACCCTACAAAGAAAGAGTATTAATTCTACAGCTAATAATAAACGAAATATTAAATTTACTACTACCTACCTGATGTTGTACAAATGTCAAAATCAAAATTTATCCTTAAGGGTCGGCACCATGTAAACTGGGTTTGCGCGGGCAACAAGTTTGTACAGAAAGCGTTTGATTTAAGTCAAATAATGTATACACATAGATAGAGGAAGAGTTGGGACAGTAGACGAAAAAAAGGATTTTTTAAAATATTTTGTAGTTTTCCTAAAAACAAGCATTGAATTTACCCAAAAACATGCAAAACGCACTTAGCGCGGGCAATAGTTATGGCTTAAATAGAAAAGACCACTAGGAAAATTACATACCTAGTTATAGGTGAATAGACTAGCCAGTAGACGAAAACCGTATTTTTTTAATTTTCATTCAGAAAAAGTAAGATAATTGTATAGAAACCTGAAAGAAATATTTTAGGAAATCTTGCTACAAACTGGCTTGTTTTTCTGCGTAAAGAAATATTCTAACAAGGGATTGCATATATTTTATAAAAATAAAGGCTATTTTGAAACATTATTCTTAATATTTGCTTACAATGCAATCACGCAATAATAAAAAAAATAATTTTAAAAATTGGATGTTTTGCAACGATTTTGACAGAAATCTCTGAAATGGCGGCCATGATTCTTCCATACAAATTCAGTTGCCCGCCGGGCGTTCAGGAAGGAGGCCGTGTCGAATTTTTCAAAAAAATCCATTTTTAAATTACGTAAAATTGCATTACAGTCTAAAATATTTCAATAAAAAACTATGTACAAACTGCCAAATTATGTCATACTTTTGCTACACTATGGTACAGTTTTGACATTTTGTTGACGTTCAAGTAAAGATGTAATGCTATCGCAGATACGGCATCGCACATTTTTTTTTTAAATTTTATTGAAAATTAAGTCAATGAAAAAAATAATTTGGTTTGATTTATTACCTATATTTTTTAATTGGCGATTAGGGTTTAAATCGGATTGGAACTTTCTCGGGTCGCGGAATCATATAAACTGTTTTTGTAATAAAAGGTGCTGTTTAATTAGGGTTTTACAATTATTTTGAGGGGTGATTCAGTCTGAAATTTTGAACAACTTTTCCCCATAAATTTTTTTATTTATTTATTTATTTAACTTTATTACAAAAAATGTAACAGGCGGACTTAAGGCCTAGGGCCTTTTCTACCAGTCAACCTACATGTGGTGCGGATAAAAGCAAATTTTGGACGATTAGTACATTCAAATTAGCTATTTGATTGTATTACGATTAATGTATATCAAAATACGAATTGACATTATGCGTAATATATCGAACCACAGGCTATACTAGATCTATACTTGGCTAGGCAGGCAGGCTATAGTAGGCAATTTATCTATACTAATATTATAAAGAGAAAAGATTTGGTTGTTTGTTTGTTTGCATAACATGGCTCGGAAACTACTGGACCGATTTAAAAAAAACTTTCACCGTTGGAAAGGTACACTATCCCCGAGTGACATAGGCTTTGTGTGTACCAAGGGCGAAGTCGGGGTGGACTGCTAGTACAGTATAATAATATTAAAACAACAGTCAAAAAACAAAAAAAAACTGCATTTTTATACAAAAGTGTGCAGCCGCCCGGGAAATTTGTATAGGAACCGATTTTTTCGGTGTTTTTACTATTTTTAGGGTTTCGCTTGTCTGTCTATCCGTAAGTCACAGCCAATTTGCTACGAAACTATTAGAATGATTTAGTTGAGATTTAGTAGTGGGTAAATTAGACATTAAAAAAAAGTTTTGATAACAAAATCATGTGACATATCAAATGAAAGAACTTTTTATGACAATTTTAAATATATTTATTTTTTATTATTTCTTAGATCGGTACCCCCCCCCCCCCCCCCCCTACTAAACTACTGGACCGATTCAGTTGAAATGTGGTGCACATTATGTAAATTTGTGACCCAAAGACGGAAGTAAAATGTAGGTAAATGAATAAATAAATAAAAAATGGGGCCACTTTATGGGAGATAAATGAGACATTAAAAAAGGGTTTTGTGAACTATATCGCGTAAAATATCAAATGAAAGAGCATTTTATGATAATATTAAATATATTTTTAAGGTTGCTGTTTTTGAAGTTATTTTTGAAAATAAATAATAAAAATACACTTATCTCCGAAACCACTGAACCCAATCTTTTGAAAAATATACAGTTAATAGTTCTTTACCTATAGATTACAGGAAAACCTATTAGAAGATAAAAAATAAAAGGGTGCATTAATGCTAATTACTGCTTCATTAATCAACCAATTTTTTTAGCTGTTTTCAGGAAAAGATTTCTTTTTAGTGCTCTTTGTTGATTCGTTAAAAATATTGTACAAAATCAAACAGTCAAGTCATTGATTTTGCACGTTCAGCTGCTACGCCAAGACTGTTGATCTGTTCAACGTGCAATCCTTTTTTACCCTCCGTACTTACATTATAAGGTGAATATAAGTGAAAGGTGTTACGATTGCAGATGGTCGCTAAACGTATTGTTTCACAAAGAAAATTCAAATGTGTACATTTTCTGTCAGTAGAACACAAAACGTGTAGTTTTCCAAGTCACCGCTCGCGTAAAATACTATTTGATTGTATTTTTGAGAACGTCATGTCAGCGATAAGTAATATTGATTTACACAGAAATATCATAAATTTGTCTATGGTTCCCTAAAATTTCAACTTAACCAAAATAAACCGGCCACGTGCCGTGACGGGCAACGTGCAGTGTAGGGTTCCGTAGTCAGTACCTACTTGTTTTATGTAACTAACAACTGCCTAACTTTAGGTCTGAATTCAGTCCATGATACTGAACAACTTTCACCAAGGAACAAACGAAATACAAAAATTATTTTTGATCTCTTACACACAAGATTTGGCAAAATGTAATATTTATGTAATATATGTATGGAATATGTAAGGACAAATCACACTAATTAAGCTAGCCCCAAAGTAAGTTTTAAACTTGTATTATGGGATACTAACTCAATGATACTATATTTTATGATAAATACATACATAGATAAACACCCAAGATCCAGGACAATTTGAAAAAGACCATTTTCTAACTTGCCCTGGCTGGGGCTCGAACCCAGAACCTCCGGATTAGCGGTCCAGCGTGTTAACAATTACGCCACGGAGGTCGAATGGAAAGCAAACATTTTCTTTTCATATTTAATTATGTGTTCCTTAGGAAAAGTTGTTCAGTATCATGAACTGAATCCACCTTAAATTAGTTTTAGTACAGGGAGACGTTATATACTACTGCCGTGAATTTTTTATGTGTCCATATACAACCGTTTAACTGACAGAGAGGGAAGACACATGATTCTAACAAAAATTTGCAATCAAAAACCAAATATTTCACAAACGGATTGCTAAAACGAAAAAGGGTGTTCATAATCTTACAATATTTTTGAAAGACCTATTCAACGACGTCTCACACCACACATTTTTTTTTTTCAAGTTTTTATTACCACATCCATGCCCATGCCCAATTACAGCTTTCTAGTACTAATAATCTATGAGTAAAACTGGGGACAGATAGACAGACAGACCTGACGAAACTATAAGGTTTTCTTGTTAACTACGGAACCCTAAAAAGCTGCGTGAAACTAAAAAGATTCTCTATTCTAAGGGTTCTTTGTCATTTGCGCTTTAACAAATTTCAAAATACGAGTAATCAAAACCACTTGTGCAAATATTTCGCTCCACATCGCATACGATAAATTCAAAAATTGATGGATGAATGACCGTGCTTTTACAGGTTAAGCAACTTCTAGCTTTGTCACAGTTAAGATGGGTGACCGTGCTTTCAATCTTAATGTTGTCCAAGTCAAATGTTGAGATTCTTATGAATAAATTTCAGTTTTCTCTACCTACATAACTTGGCAGCTATTTAAATTTCAATTGTTTTGTCGGAATTTGAACTTGGCATTTTTACATTTATGTTTTTGATGGGATAAAATAAACACCCAAGAACCAGGACAAATTAAAAAAGGCCATTTACCAACTTGCCCTAGCTGGGAATCGAACCCAAAACCTCCGCGTGTTAAGGAATCGCCACGGAGGTCGACTAATAAATTGAAAAACTAATAAATTTTACGCAAGATTCGAATAACTATAACTTGGATTTTTTAGAAAGTGCTATATGAATTTCACATATATTTAAACTCGCTTTTTAAATAAACGTCTTGCATTCACGCACACTACTGTATTTTCGACTTTACTTTTTCTACTGATAGCCTGTCTACTAAAGTGTTAAGTACATTATAATGACGTCTGCCAAGGCCTTAATTCAGAAATAATAATTCAAACAAAATAATTCTTTGATTTGATTGATTTGAAAATTTTAATAAGTATCGCGGACTGGAAGTCTTGACGAAAAGAAACAAGTAAGCTGTATACTAATTCTACGTTACAATTTATGATTACCTACATCTATTGTCCCGTTTACACATTATTAACTCTATGTAACTTCATCTTGACATTTTCATCCCCCTAGCGGGAAAATTTTGCATATTTCAGAGCCAAATCCGACCACGTGGCTTTGTGCATACAGTCCTTAATAAACTTTGTAATAAACATATCTTGGATTCTACTGTTGTTAGAATCCAAGATATTGTTTAGAGATAGATAAGATGTTTATTTGATAGATAGATACTTATCTAAAAATAAATACTTCCTGAATAAGGTGGCTATTTTGGACGGCAATCAAAACATTACAGGAAGAACAGGGCGTCCACGAGACAACTTCGCAATGATAAACATATCTATACTAATATTATAAAGCGGAAGAGTTTGTTTGTTTGTTTGTTTGAACGCGCTAATCTCAGGAACTTATGGTCCGATTTGAAAAATTCTTTTTTTGTTGGGTAGTCCATTTATAGAGGAAGGCTTTAGGCTATATAACATTACGTTCCGACAACCACGCGAACGAAGTCGCGGGCACAGCTAGTTGGATTATAACAACAGTAGACCAATTTGTTATTAATAATATATTGCATTTTAACAACAGTAGACAACTTTTACAAAGTTGTCTACTGTTGTTAAATATATTATTCATTACAAAGTAATGTTTTAATTGCCATCCAAAATAGCCACCTTATTCAGGAAGTATTTATTTTTAGATAAGTACCTATCTCTAAAATTAGCCTTACACCGTGTCTACCTCACATAACCCTTTACCTATTATTTATCTTTTGTTTTCAATTTATCGACAGGCGAAGGGATAAGATAGATAAATAAGTGAAAAAAAGGATTATAACTGTGTTTGTTTTCTACCTTATCCTTGATGGCAGGTCTTGGCGCCGGCTGCGGCGGCATGGTGTGCCGCTTGGCGGCTTCCGGCGGCATCGACTCATCTTTCTCGTTGGCCAGTGCTGTAAAAGAAAAAAAAAGAAAATAAGTCATTTTACTTTGACAACTGTCATGGCCGACCAACCAATTATGTTTAATTGCCAGTGGGAGGTTAGATAGATGTGTTCTTAAAATTGGAATGAGGAGATCGGTGGCTCAGTGCGAGAAGGCATTACTAGCGCTTTTGCAAGATAAGTGACTCCGGCCGTGGTCCACACTAGACTAAGATGAATGCCCACAAGTGTCATAATAATTTCTCGAGCTCCTCTGTGCTTCGGAAGGCACGTTAAGCCGTTGGTCCCGGCTGTCATCATTGCATGGCCAATCGTCAAGCTATGTCAGATGCTTTTATGCAGCGTGAAAAATCTGACACCAGTATTAGCCACACACGAAAAATATTTTTTTATTTAAATTTTAATCTTAGAATTATTAGTTTTGAACTCATAATGTTCTTATATTAAAACAATAGAGTGCAAAATCGTGCGGCAATGCTACACTTGACCTACCGCATACTACACAAATAATATACACAACGCGGGGTGTATTTCAGTGTATTACTACCGAGAACCATTCACTTGTTTACAATGTGCTAATGAATAACCTGCTCAGTGTATACTCCGTAATGTAAATATTTGAACTGTGTCTGAATGCTTTAGATTCACACGAGAGAATTTCAGGTGCCTTAATGTCTTATCCTCTTATTCATAAAAAAAAATCAAACGTTTGCTAAAGCTATTTTAGTTAAAACGTGTTTGGCCTTAACACTCTTTTCAATGTTTGACTCAGTAAGAACGAGACAAAACATATTTTAGCTAGAACAGGTATGGCAAACGGTTCAAATGTTTTATGAATTAGAGAGTTAGTATTTACATAGCACACATATACATACACACCAGTGGCACAATTCAATTTAATTCAATTCAAAATATCTTTATTGTCATAGGATATTTATAATATCTCTTAATAATAGTCACTTTGTTTTGTTTTGCACAAATGTTGACGTCAAATCTTTACTTACAGCTAAGTTTACGCCGCTTCCTAGGCGCAAGTGCAGAAGAAGCGGCAACAAACTGCACTGCATAGAAATTAATAAGAGTATATTACATACAGAATGGAATCTCCTAAGGTCCCTTGCAATATGCGTCCCCAACCCTCGTCCCCGCACTCGCCGCCCCCCCCCCCCCATATTCTCGCCTTGTCGAGGGTGTTGAGCGGGCGAACACACACGCATTGACGGGTGCACGGATGTATAATTTCATTTGTAGTAGTGTAGGCATAAATGATACTCCGCTTCTATGTGAATTTGACGGTTCCAATGACATGTATGCCTCTGAACTGTAGGCTGGGTCCGTTCTTGGTGGCTGTGAGGTTCCCGGCGTTGAATAAGACAACTGTATCTATTCCAGTAGATATTAAGGACTTAACAGAAACATTTCGTTCAACTACGAAATACCGGGGTCGATGAATCAATTCTTCCCAACCGTCCCGTCACCGGGGCAGGCTCACCGGGCCGGATGGGAGTTACTCCCAAGAAGAATTAACAATTTGAAAGGTCCTACACTATGTCCTTATCCCTAACGGGGAAGACAAATCTAAAGAGCCGCGAAACCCAAAAGCCACACTTAGGTGAGCGTAAAAGTTGAAAAGGGCGACTAAAATAACCCGCATCGCCTGTTGAATGATTAGGATTTGCGCCTTTTTCCTCGGCTATTACTTATTACGATCTACACGGGAATAGAAAGCAGCTGGTTCACGGTTCTACGGTTTTTTACGCATTGAAGGAACTATGGATGGATTCGGAAGATCCGGCTACGTATTTGGTGTTGTAAGTCTACACTCTACCGTATTATCACATAGGTCATGTATCATAGTCGGACGGTAAACAAATGCTATGACATCACGTATCAGTCACCACATCTCATAACATATTCAACACATGCTTAGGACGCGCGAAAGTCACAGAGTAGCAGACTGTACCGATCCAGCTGCTTCGTAACCCGCACAACCGCACAAGTCGTAGAAATCGATTGGGAGCTCAATTTTATTAAATTTCTCAAACAACAATCGTTGTGACTGTGGAGCTATTTTACCCATGGCCCACTACAATCATGTCACAACTGCCCAACCCCTTGTACAATAGACGACCCGACACATTGGTCCACACTCGTATAATAATAGCCATGCCGACTTGCTAAGAAGAAGAAGCTCGATGGCCCGGTAGAAGTACGCATTATTAGCGCTTTCACAAGGTGACACTGGGCTTGGTCCCCACTTGAATGGTTGACCACAGTGGCATAAAATTTTCTCAAGCTTTAGCATGCTTCGGAAGGCAAGTTAAGCCGTGGTCGTAGGTTGGCAGTTTGATAAATCTGACACCATTGGCCACTTACACACACGAGAAACGAAACGAAGGAGAATGGGTATTAACTAGTAGATGACTGTTAGTGTTCATAATTAGAAATGGGCATTCGGCACTATTGAATTAGTAACTTGTCTCTATTTCGATTCCTATTTTCTTTTAGAAACCTTGCTACCCCTGACTCTGTCTACCCTGTGACTGATAAAAACCTAACAGTAAGTAAGTATATACCAGATAGAATAGATAAGATAGAACCAGTTAATGTCTGATAGATAAATATTTATTATATTTATCTATCAGACATTAACTGGTTCAAAAATCCTAAAACTTCAACTTAAAAGAAGTAAAATACTAACTAGAAGCACAGTTAGGCAAACAATCCCGGAACACCATTTCCACAAATACGAATTCAACCCACAATCACTTAAACACCATTTAAATATTAAAAACATCCCAAATATTGTGCTTCTTCACAACACAAAATATTTTTAACTATTATCACACACTACAACAAAATCCAAAAACGAAAATGCCCGAAAAAAATATATTTAATATCAAACGGACCGCACCAATGCACGTCCAAAATAAGACTGACTTTATTTAGTCTAGACTCTAGTATAAGAGTTCACCGCCGCCAGTTCGACAATGAGTAAACATTATAAATATCGACTGTATCAGAAGACTAGAGTATACAACGCTTTCATATGATTTTTACAAAGAAAATTGCGCGCGCGCGAGTCTTAGGCCGGGAGACGACTGCCAATGCAAACGTCAACACTGAATAAGAGAGACGAATCAGCCTTAAATGCGCAGAGATGTCTCTATCTAGAGGTAGACTCCTCGAGTTCACCGCCGATTTGACAATGAGTAAACACACAAACAAATATGGAATGTATCAGTAGAATCAAGATTTTTTATGCCACTTGTGGTCACCCATATTAGTGCGGACAACGCCTAGTGTCACTTTACTTGCGAAAATGCTAGTACTGCTTCTGCTCCTACCGTCACCTATCCACCGCCGAGTGTCGTCATTAATTATTTAGTACAGTAACGAATAAAAACATCAAAAAATCATCGATTATACATAGGTTTCTTTAAAATTTCTACGAATATGTTAGCAAGTCATAGGCCGGGAGGCAAGTGCCAAAATCAACATTCAACGGGAGAGACGTAACGTAAGATGTTATTTAGTGCAATAAACACACATAGGATGTGTCTAAGTGGCGAAATGTTATTTTTCACTAAATTTCTGAAGTGACGGTATTAGTAAACAATTTATAAATATCACCTACTTCACTAGATGGGCCCCGAAGAGTTACACACATGTTTATATATTACACACAGACTATCCCAAGTTTTTTAAGGTTTTTTTTTTTATATGTGGCTTATATAGCAAAGAAATGTCTTTTACTTTCTATCTCTCTCTCATCTTAGCGCGATTCCGGTGCCATCTGCCTCGGAGTCGGCATTCCTGCTTTTTATTCCGTTTCGCTCAGTATACGAAGTGATTGTTTATATATTCATAAATTAATTGTAATACTTTATAATATTTAAATAATTGTATTTATTTTGCGTCGCAACTATCTGTTTATCCCTATGCTTAACTGGGAGAGAACGCTTTTAGCGTTCAGTCCGCTAATTGTAAGACATTTGTATTGTAGTTCAATAAAGTTTTATTTAATAAATAAATCACGCTAAAAGTGGCCTTTTGGTCTTGCGGCCTGTTTAAAGCCGCACGACCCAAAATGCTCTATCTGCCCCATTAGAGATAAAGTCGTGATAGTGTAATTATTGTCTATATGTATCCAAAGTGCATTCTGGCCCAGTGTCAATCGGGCGAATGAGTCAGTGCGCGTCACTACTCCATTCGGCGGTTACGGCGCAAGGTCGAGTGCGCAAATGTTTGTATACTAAATGAGTAATCACTTATTTAGCACTAGCTTCGGTCTGCGGCTTTGTTCATTCACATCACCGCCTAAATTTGCCTGTTATATATTTAAAAAATATGTATAATGTTTTATATTTAAAAAATATGTAGTAAACAAAATAAACCGGCCAGTTGCGAGGCAGACTCGTACATGAAGGGTTGCGTACCTCCGTCTATTTTTTTAAAACACTGAAAAAGAAAAAAGGTTTCATGTATGACGATTTGACGACCCCCTTTAATTTTAAACTTTATCCTATTTTTAGTATTTGTTGTGTGGCCAGAGAATACATAATCGATAAAAAAAATTCAAGTATCTAGCTATTACGGTTCAAGTGATAGTCCTGTGACAGACGGACGGACAGACAGCGGAGTTTCAGTAATACTTTGGCTTCCTTTGGGTACGGAACCCTATTTTTGTAAGTAAAAGTTTACAAACATACACTC
The DNA here is from genome assembly GCA_963576875.1 of Acrobasis repandana. Lineage (NCBI taxonomy): Eukaryota > Metazoa > Arthropoda > Insecta > Lepidoptera > Pyralidae > Acrobasis > Acrobasis repandana. The sequence continues at coordinate 13,362,493 of OY756238.1, forward strand.
CCTCTTCATTTAAGCGCGTTCCGGTTGCATCCTTAGCTGTGCTGCTTCGGAGCCCGGGGTGCGCTTTCCCGCTTTCTCTTCTCCAAATATAACATGCATGTCAATGGTCACCCAAGGATGCCAAAGACCATGTGTTGGAGAAGAAATAGCTGAAACAGTTTAAAATTTGGCTATAGTTTTACAACCGGCCGCCGCCCGGCGTTAACTCTCCTTGGGAATGCAATTGTAGCACGAGATGTTTGTGCTTAATCCTTTAGTCGCCTCTTACGAAATCCACAGGAAGAGATGGAGTGGTCCTATTCTAACCCGAAACCACACGGGTAATAAACATAGACCTTCACGTCTTTATTCCTAATGCGGGTTATGCGGCTCTAAGCAGACAGAGCCCAGGGCCGCAAGACCCAAAGGCCACCTTAAACGTGGTGGACCTAACGCGCCGAAAGGGGTACAAAAATGAATCAAAATAGAGACGAATTGCTAACCCCATCGCCCATTAACAGGATTCGCATTTTCGCGATTATTTACGGCAAAAATAAACTTGACTCTCAAAAATGTGACCTGACGACCTCCGTGGTGTAATGGTCAACACGCTAGTCCGCCAATCCGGAGGTTCTGGGTTCGATCCCCAGCCAGGGCAAGTTGGAAAATGGCCTTTTTCAAATTGTCCTGGGTCTTGGGTGTTTATCTATATATGTATTTGCTATAAAATATAGTATCGTTGAGTTAGTATCCCACACAAGTTTAAAACTTACTTTGGGGCTAGCTCAATCAGTGTGATTTGTCCTTATATATTTATTTATTTATTAAAAATGCAATATTTACTCCAGAAACATCAATTTTGCGGATATGAAGTCCAGTTTCACAAAAACGTATTCATAACAAAATGGTTTGTTTGCCTTGAGAATTTAGACAATACATATTTAACTGATGACTATGTGTACAACAAAAAGAGTTTCTCACGTCGGTTGTTTGCTATGAATTCAGTATAATTAGTCGCTATGAATACATAATGACTATGCTATGCATACTTAATTAAGTAAAAACTGATTGTTTTGAGATGATATAAGATAATGACAGACATTAAGTTACCTACTCATAATAACATTGAATATATTTCCTAATGTTTTCAATATTATACAGGCTGACTTGTTAACCACCAGCCAAATTTTTTGGAGCAAGTTCAGTCCATGATAAAAATTCGTCTTTCCATACAAATCAGCTCTCAGCCAAACGGATTTTGTATGGGAGGACGAAAAATTTTTATCGATTTTTAATAACTTTTTTTATAGAAAGTAGTTCAGTATCATGGACTGAACTTGCTTCAAAAATTTGGCTGGTGTTTAAAAAGTCACCCTTTATGTAAGTATACAGGTTGATTTTGAACCCCCTAGCTATGTATATTGAAATCTTGCAATCAGAATCATTAATAAAACAGAAAACCGTAAGAAAGTTTTTTTTTTCCTCCCAAATTTCAAATAAATGGCTAACCTACTAACTTTACCATAAGCTGTGCTAAGCGTTGCCGTTGCCCTCCCCGCTCGCCGGCCGCCGGCCGCCACCAGCCCTATAGCGGGTGGTGACATTCAAATGGAAGATTTTTGGTATACATTTGTCGGCTGATATCTTTGGTTTTTATTATGAATCAAGATATGGCAGAATATGTATTTTTTTATTTCGATTAAGAGTATTTTCCTTGAATATAGCTATGAGGTTCTTAATCACCTGTATGTATATTGTGTGCTTTTTGGTATTTGCCTCTTAGTAAGTGTTATCATAATTCGTGAACATTAATCAACATAAGGAACGGAAATATGAATGAAAAATTTCATTTCATATAAGAAATTGCGTTTTTTCGATTCTGATATAAGTTTACTGGGGTTTGTCCAGTATCTCATATAAGAAATTGCGTTTTTTCGATTCTGATATAAGTTTACTGGGGTTTGTCCAGTATCTCATATAAGAAATTGCGTTTTTTCGATTCTGATATAAGTTTACTGGGGTTTGTCCAGTATCTCATATAAGAAATTGCGTTTTTTCGATTCTGATATAAGTTTACTGGGGTTTGTCCAGTATCTCATATAAGAAATTGCGTTTTTTCGATTCTGATATAAGTTTACTGGGGAAATTTGTCCAGTATCATAAACAGAACTTGCCCTTCAATATTTACAATAATTCAATTTGAACATTTAATAATACTAGACATTCAAGACCCAGAACGATTTAAAAAAAATCTATTTATTTGGGATGATCCCCGGGGATCGAACCCAACACTGTGATTCATATGCAAGAGCATTACGACTGCGTCACAGCGGCCGCCAGCAAATAATTTCCTTCAGTCATAATTTTTCTAAATAGCCTATGACCGCATCCATCACCCCTCGACATAATGTCATTTATTAAAAGAAGTGTTTTGGCAAAAGATACACATTTCTGTACGAAAGTGACGCGCTTCCTTGCAAATGTGTCTGTATTGAAAAGTTTCTTTGAATTCAAAACTACGCAACGAATTAATATAGCGGTGATGCCATCTCAATTTTTTCTTACACATTTAATAGCTAAGCAATACGGTATTTCACTCAATTTTTTTTATTAATTAGTATATCAAAAAGTAATATAATCCGAAACCTAAAACAAAATTAAATTATTTTAATTCTTATTCTACATACGAGTATTCTCTTTCTGCTCATAAATAATTAGTTATAAATAAGTATTAAATAAGCCTATCAAATCAGGTGGAATGCATTAATTGATTTTTGGCGACGCATAGAGGTTATAGGTAACCAAGTACACTACGGTTTTAAGGGCAGATAATAAAGTTTAAACTTTAAATAAACGTTTAAATAAACTAACGGTAGTAAGGCAGTCTAGACAACAGACTATTTATAAATAATATATAAATAACAACTTTCTCAACAAACTTGATAGACTTCAAAACAATTGTCTCCGATTTATATTTGGACTACGGAAGTACGACCATGTGTCGGCTTACCGGTCTAAACTAAAGTGGTTACCCATCCGTCAACGTCGCAATTTGCATATTCTCACTACTCTATTTTCTATACTCTTCGACCCAAAAACTCCGATGTATCTTAAAAACAACTTCACTTTCCTGGGTGATACCCATCTCAAAGTTCTTCGTTCTTCCAACAATCTCTTTCTTAATATGCCTCGCTGCAGGAGTGGGTTTTTCGAACATTCATTCACCAGACAAGCCGTGAAGCTATGGAACGCCCTTCCCGTTGATATCCGCAAAGCCCCTAGTCGCCAAGCATTTAAGAGTGCTGTGCGCGCTCATTATCTTCACAAATTGTCATAGAGTAATAAATATTTATGTAGTTTATGTAGGGTTTATGAATTTATAAAATATTTATGTATTTTTATATGTAGGTCTATGAATGTATAAGAAAGTATATAAATGAATATGTGTCTTAGGTAAATGTTTAATAATGGTCAAATAGCTAATTTGAATGTACTAATCGTCCAAAATTTGCTTTTATCAGCACCACCTGTAGGTTGACTGGTAGAAAAGGCCCTAGGCCTTAAGTCCGCCTGTTACATTTTTTGTAATAAAGTTAAATAAATAAAAATAAAAAATAAATAAGGACAAATCACACTCATTGAGCAAACCCCAAACTAAGTTTCAACTTGTAGGTATTATGGGACATTAACTCAACGATACTATATACCTATACGATACTATAAATACATATATAAATAAACTAACACATTCTGTGTGTAATCGAGTACTTTATGTGAATCACATGTGTGGTTTGTTTTTAAACTCTAAATCCGAATTCAGCGTTCTCACAAATTTAAAAACATATTCCCCGATTATCTCATCGATTCGGCAAATCATTCTTTCGCGTATAAATCTCACGCCCAAACTGTACGTATATTTAAATAACATGTGTTTTCTTGAGAATCGCCGTTCAAAGAACCGTGCGTGTTTATGTTCGGATCATCTGATTTTCGTGAAAATAAATGTTCTCTCATAATAATATTAACATTGACGTAAGATAAATTCGTTGTGATAGATGAACCATAAAATGCCTAGTATTCTTCTTTTTAGGGTTCCGTAACCAAAGGGTGCAGACAGGACCCTATTACTGAGACTCCGCTGTCTGTCCGTCTGTCCATCAGTCACAGGGCAAAGTAAAAAAAGTCAAAGTCTATCTCTTGAACCGTAATAGCTAGACACTTGAAATTTTCACCGATTATGTATTACTGCGGCCGCTATAACAACAAATACTAAAAATAAAGAAAGTCAAAAATTAAAGGGGGTCCTCATACAAGAAACGTGTTTTTTTCAGCGTTTTTAACAAGATCTTTATATGGCATTAACTAGATACTTGAAATTTTCACAGATTATGTATTACTATGGCCGCTATAACAACAAATACTAAAAATAAGATACAATTAAAAATTAAAGGGGGTCGTCATACAAGAAACTTGTTTTTAGGGTTCCGTAGCCAAATGGCAAAAAACGGAATCCTCATGGATTCGTCATGTCTGTTTGTCTGTCCGTCCGTATGCCACAGCCACTTTTTTCCGAAACTATAAGAGCTATACTGTTGTAACTTGGTAAGTAGATGTATTATGTGAACCGCATTAAGATTTTCCAACAAAAATAGAAAAAAAAACAATAAATTTTGGGGTTCCCCATAGTTAGAACTGAAACTCAAAAAATATTTTTCATCAAACCCATACGTGTGGGGTATCTATGGATAGGTCTTCAGAGACACTTCCAAAGTGGTAAAATGTCCCCCCCCCCCCCTGTAACTTCTAAAATAAGAGAATGATAAAACAAAAAAATATATGTGATGTTCATTACCATGCAAACTCCCACCTAAAATTGTTTTGAACGAGATCTAGGAAGTAGTTTAATACGTTATAAATCGTAATTTACCTTTAGAACTTTTATATTATGTTACTTGCTGCTAAGGAACCCTTAATGGGCGAGTCCGACTCGCACTTGGCCGCTTTTTATAGATAATTATTTGATGTACAATTTTTGTCTGAACTAATTTAATGATCAAATTGACCGTTTTGCTTCACCTTTGACCCCAAGTAAATTTTTAGGGTTCCGTACCTCAAAAGGTAAAAACGGAACCCTTATAGGATCACTTTGTTGTCCGTCTGTCCGTCCGTCCGTCCGTCTGTCAAGACCCTTTTTCTCAGGAACGCGTGGAGGTATGAAGCTGAAATTTATATCAATTACTCAGGTCTACTGTCCCTTGAAGCTGTGAAAAAATCAAACTTCTAAGCCAACGCAATCAAAAGATACAGCCGTTTATGCCGCAAATTTTCGACACTTGCAAGGGAATCAAAACCTACAGGGTGCTTCCCGTGAACTCAGAATCTTGAAATTTGGTACGAAGCAACGTCTTATAGCATAGATAAAGGAAAAATTACGAAAACCATAAATTTTTAGTTACATCACATAATATATTTTTTTTTAATAATTTTAAACTTACTACCCATTTCCTCATAAACGCGTAGAGGTATTAAATTGAAATTCATACCAAATACTAAACCTTGCAGGTTTGTACGGAACCCTCGGTGCGCGAGTCCGACTCGCACTTGGCCGGTTTTTTTTTCAAGGTATCGGATCTATGAGGACGGACTTTTTAGATTTCATTTATGATGGTGTTTCGAACAATCCTACAAACTTTCAGCTGGATGCGAATTATTGTAACCTCGGATGTCTAACTTGACCGGACTATTATTAATTAAATACATATCCTAGTCAATCCTAGTGCACATCACGTACGATCATAATCTCGACATAAAGTTACACATGAAAAATAAAAAGCTTACCGTCCATGGAGCGCGAGGAGAGCTGGCGGTGCGACAGCGTGCGCGAGAAGTTGGGCTGGTCGCGCGCGGGCGGCGCGGCGCGCGACTCGTAGTGCGTGCGCCCGCTGTAGCGGAAGCGCGAGCCCAGCCGCGGGAACAGCGTGCCGCCCTTGGCCGGCTCGGGGCTCGTCAGCCTAAGGGGAAGCGACTTAACTTAATAGGGATGATGACTGGCTCAGGAAAGTAATATTCTAATTCGTACTACTCAGAGTGAATTCACACGGGTATCATTAATGATTATTTGTAATGAAATGTAATGGGCTGCTCTGTCGCATTAGGTTAATAACCTGTAATGATAGAATGTAAGAAGAAATAAAAAAAATAAAAAAATAGTCCGTTAGTTGGATTCTCCAAAAAAATTTTAATATTTTTCAGTTTATCAAAAGAGTAAAAATTCACATAGATACAGAGTATCAAGTTCCAGAGTGGGGCTTGTGACGTCACCACTGTGTAAAAATCGTACGGATCCGCGACGTTATGTGAAATTTAAATGCACTGTATTTTCGTCATTTATTGTTTCTCAGAGAAAAGAAAGAATATGTAACTCAACTGATGGCAAAAATATTTTTTCAGTCATCATGCCTATTACATACTCGTACATACATATATTACGCTCAAAGACCGAATTCGCTCATTGAGCGAAATAATGTTCCACAACGCATTGTGGTAATGCAGAAAAGCCATGACGCTAAATGGAACCATATTACGGATATGCCACACAGTGATTTAATATGAGGGGGGATCCTCCTAGTCGCCCATGGGCGATGAGGATAATGATGGTGATGACGATAGTGCTGATGATAAATCGAACCACGGTCTAATCTAGTTACTAGATTATATAGTAAAGACCGTGGTTCGATTTATTACGGGTATGTCCCTTCCACGTTGTAGATTACATTCGTGTTCAGTTTTCAAATATGTTTTAAACCCTAGGGAATTTCTACATTACAGTCTCAAGAGATTTAGCAGTGACTTTAGCCCCAAATATTTGGGACCAAAACATCGTTTTTCGAATAGATGAGATGAAAAATAAATATTCAATTAAAACTTTTTACTTTTCATAATCTGTTTTTAAACACCAAATAGCTGCCATACTATTACGACTAAGTTTTTCCAACAAATTGAAGAAAAGATCAAGAGTAAGATCCTACCAGCAGATACCTAAAGAACCAAGCTCTACAAGGGAGCCCCGTAACTTAAGGACGCCCTTACCAGACTTTTCCATACAAACGTAAGGGGACTCCCCTTCTATGAAGTCTGGGTAAGTATTCGAGCTAGCGATCCCAGTTTGAATCCGACGGTGGATTCAAACTGCTCGAATACTCCCAGACTTAATTTCACGTAGGAGTTATGTCGTTTGTAGCTTTCGAGGATACTTGTCACGTCTTACGGGTCACACAGAGCCTGGACAATTAGAACCACTAGATTACCTGAAGAAGGTGTGATGTTCGACGCAGGTCTTCCACAGCTTCTTCGCCGCTCGGTGGTTCGCCAGCTTGAATCCGACGGTGGACTCAAACTGCTCGAATTCCCCCGGCCTCAGCTTCACGTAGAAGTTGTGACGTTTGTAACTGATTTTGAGAATCTTTGGCCACGCGAAGCGGTTGATGCGGAGTCTGGGAAAGAAATATAAATATTACTATTTGGTCTCGGGTAGTATTTAAACGCAAATCAAAATTACTGATTGCACAGCAAAATACTCAACTGAAAATATTACTAAACAAACTGCAATTTATATTTGTGGCGCAGTAAAATGGATAGAACTTTCCTAGCACTCGCCGGCCGCTGCCGCGGCACGCTCGCTTCGCTCGCTCGGCTCGTGCGTGTGTTGGTCGCAGTTCTAACATAACCTAACCTATAGGTTTGCCCTAACCTAATAAATTTGATGTGCAGTCAGTATTTATGATAAGATTGTTGATTTATTTGATGTAAAAAAGTATATAAATGATGAGATTAAATTGATGGGTGATTATTTATTAGATGTGCAATTAATAATATCCCTTTGGTCTCTATCTTTGAGCGTTCCCGGTTGCATCCTTAGCTGTGCTGCTTCGGAGCCCGGGGTGCGCTTTTCCGCTTTTTCTTCTCCAAATATAATATGCATGTTAAGAGCCAAATAGGAGACCAAGCACAAACATCTCGTGCTACAACTGCATTCCCAAGGAGGGTTGACATTGGGCGGCGCCCGGTTGTAAAACTTTTCGCACAAATGCATTCCCAAAGAGTGTTGACGTCAGGCAAGCGGTCGGTCGTAAAACTACAGCCAAACAGTTTAAACTGTTCCGGCTATTTCTTCTAAATTTCGCATGGGTGACCATTGACATGCATATTATATTTGGTGAAGAAAGAGCGAGAAGGCACGCCCCGGGCTCCGAGGCGGCACAGCTGAGGATGCTACCGGGAATGCGCTAAGATGAAGTAGAAGACATAATAGATAAACACCCAAGACACAGGACAAGCTGGTTATCGAACATAGAACCTCCCGAGTGGTAGACTAGCGTGAATACCATTAAGCCACGGAGGTCTTTAAATACACAAAATACTTATATGACATCTACAAAATATACTGAAACTATTTTAAGGGTGAATTAAGTCCATGATAATAAAAAACTTTCCCCGAGGAACATATATGGAAATATGAAAACAAATTTTAGGCTTTCCATGCAAACTCGGATTAACTGATAGGTCAACTATTTTTCATATTTTGATATTAGTTCCTTCAGGAAAGTTGTTCAGTATCATGGACTGAATTCACCCTTAAAATAGTCTCAGTATATTTTGTTAGACCAATAAATACATGAAATACTTACTTATCCCTATGTACGAGGAGACCAGAGGAGCAGACTCCCAAGGTGATGTCCACGTTCTCAGAGTCCTTAGCTGGATGTAGATCTACGCCGTACATCGCTAGCTTCTTGGCGTTTTCTAGGTAGTTCAACTCTGCTTCCGCAGGTGTTTGGCCTCTGCAAATAAAATAAAATTGATTGAAAAAAAGTAATTTTTAAAAAAAACCTTAAGTGCAGGAAAATTCGCCATTTTGTGACGAATCCAACTATATTTTAACTGTCAAAATCCATCCAGCCGTTTGGAAGATACGAGGTGATAAAAAAATTACAAACATACGCGCGAAAATCATAATCCTTCCTTGGCAGTCAGCTAAAAAGACATCTCTTTCTGTGGATGTCGTAAGAGGCGCCTAAAGGACTAAGCACAAACCTCTTGTGCTACATCTGCATTCCCAAGGGGAGCTGACGTCAGGCAGGCGGCCGGTCGTAAAACTATAGCCAAATCGGTTAAACTATTCCAGCTATTTCTTCTCCACTTCACAAAGTCTTTGGCATCCTCGGGTGACCATTGACATGCATATTATATTTGGAGAAGAAAAAGCGAGAAAGCGCACCCCAGGCTCCAAAGCAGCACAGCTGAGGATGCAACCGGGAATGCGAAAAGAAGAAGATGGTAAGATTTGTGACATTACCAAAATCTGACTAATAAATGATTCTGATTCAGTTGATCTGAAGTATCAACACAGACCTGTGAGTCTTGTGAAGCTCGACGACTTTAGCCTCCAACTCCGGAGTGCAGGCAGACGGCGGCACCAGCTTCAACTGTTTACAATGACTTGCATCCACTTCCGACTCTTCGAAGTCTCCCAACTCCGACTGGAGAAGGTAGCTGGCGAGGAGTGCGTGGGTCACTGCTGAACATGGTAGTCGACCTGGTAAATTAATATTGATTTATGAAAAAAACTTGCTGAAGTGGAAAAAACAATCAGTCAGAGACCACTCCAGTGGACCGTCGCATGAGACTGGACTAAACTTTTGCTGTTCATCTACACAATAGTAGAGAACTTTGCTATAATGATAGTGACACAGGAAGTGATTGCCGGGTGAGATCTTTGCAATGTCGCTAAACATCGCTAATGCGTTCAATATCCTCAACTGTGGAGAGGATGCATTATGGAGATGCTCCGATGCCATGGACAGATTACAAATCTGCGCCGCGTGGTTAAATGGGGACTACCTCTCCTTTTTCCACTTCCCTGTACCAATCAGGTGGAAAAAGAGGTTAATTATATGCAATGTTCCACAGGGCTTTGTCTTGAGACCACTCCGGTGGAACAACAGATAAGATTGGAATAATGCTATGGATTGAGGACCTAGAACTGAGACCTGGTAAATACCTGACTGTGATTATGAAATAGAGAAAAGAAACACACCTTCGAGCAGATCCCTGCGCACAGCCAAGACCAGCTGGTACCGAGTGAGTTCCTCTTGGAGTTGCGCTGGCTCCGGCGGGTAGAACTTGACGGCAAACTTCAGCTGCCATGGTTCACCTGCAGGCAAGGGAATTCATCTTTAAAAACCAAGATTTTTATCAATTATACTCATATTAGTAAACTGTCATGTATTGATTAAAGAACTACGTCATATCTCGTTAATACTTTGATAAATTCGGCACATGTCCACAAACATACATACACACAACGCCGAAATGCCAAAGTAGACTCTGATAACTCCGCTTGCTTCGATAAAATGGTCTACGTAGTGCAAAGGAGCAACTTAAAATATTGTATGTCCTAGTACACTGCCTTGTGTCCTAGTTAACTCTACTCTAACAATGAAATCAAGTCTACTTTTATAAGATAAGAATAGCAAACAAAGAAAAAAATAACCTAGTACAAAGCTACTTTTATCAGCACCACCTGTAAGTTGACTGGTAGAAGAGGCCCTAGATCTTAAGTCCGCCTGTTACATTTTTTGTAATAAAGTTAAATAAATAAATAGAGCTATGAAACTATGAAATAAAAAGAACAAAGCTCTCGATACAGTACGCTTACGTTTCAGCAGCTTGGAGACACGCTTGTCCAGGTCGATCCAGACGCGCGGGTCGCCGCGGTCCTCGTACAGCAGCCCGAAGTAGTCCTTCTCCACCAGGTTGAGTTTGTCGCATACTGTGTTTAGGAGCTCCGCGCCGCGGATTTTTTTCTGGAAGGAGAAAATTGTATGTTGTTAGATAAATACTGTTTGTTTGTTCAATTGGCAGTACACTTACATACTATTTTGGAAACTATATGAAAATAATACAAACAAACCTGAACTGAACTAAAATCTGAAAATTCCCTGATATTGGAAGCATCACAATTAAGAATGCACCCGAGAATAGTACGAGAGTAGTACCCGGTATTTTAGAAAAGAAGCCTAAAATAGCCTAAAAGGGCATACTGTGCTTCACACACAGGCATGTGGCATTTGGGGTAGAATTTTACTTCATTGGCTACCATGTAACGGTAAACGCAACGTACGAAATCTAAATACTAAGACGACCGTAAAATATTTTTTTGTTTTTCGAAAAATAAAAACAGGCATACTCATAAAAATGACATCCATTGTAAAAATGATAACAATCCCGCAATATAGAAATATCTTCAGTGCAATCAGGATCAGATCAAGGGCAGAAGCAGCATTTGATTGGCATGCGTCACTCGCTGGGAACACTGCCAAATGACATCGGCAGACGATCATTGAAACCTGTATCATATATCACGGAGTTTATTGTTCTACGAGGTTGGAACAGGGTCACATAGCCGAAATGCCAAAGTAAATAAATAAATATATAAGGACAAATCACACTGATTGAGCTAGCCCCAAAGTAAGTTGTAAACTTGTGTCAAGGGATACTAACTCAACGATACTATATTTATAATAAATACATATATAGATAAACACTCAAGACCCAGGACAATTTGAAAAAGGCTATTTTCCAACTTGCCCTGGCTGGGGATCGAACCCAGAACCTCCGGATTGGCGGACTAGCGTGTTGACCATTACACCACGGAGGTAGACTAAGATAATAATAATAGACTTCGCTTAGTAATGCAAAAGAGCAATGTTGTCGTTATGCCGCTAAGAAACGGGATGGAAGTTAAAAGATAGCTAGTTTAGAGTCGATTTACTCGTCATCGAAGCGTGGTTGCATTCTTAGCTGAGCGGCTTTGGAGCGGCGATGGTCAATTGGTCACCCAAGGATGCCAAAGGCCGTGCTAAGTTGAGAAGGAAAAGCCGAAACGACTAACAATTTGGCTGTGGTTATACGACTTGCCTGACATCAAAAAAGAGCCCATGCATGTTGGTAAATTTTCTACTAACATCAAGAGCTAGGGCGAGAATTGACCCGTCCAACTCAACCTTAAATAGGTGACGTGTTCTGTCGGAGTCGACTTTGTTTTCTCGTTTTTGGACACCTTAGCCTTTGACGCGAAGACCGTGTGAAGTTAAAAAGAAAATGGCTCCGAAGCACCACAGCTAAGGACGCAACTAGAAATGCACTAACATGAGAGAGAATCTTAATCTTGTATTCTACTTACATCAACAGCTAGGTCAAGGATGGAGCCGTCCAGTAGCTCAACCTTGACACTGGTATTGCCGTCATGTCGTTTTTTGTCGGAGTCCTTCGGCTTCGCCTTCTCGTTGGACTCTTTGGCCTCCTTGGCCACGCCCTCCGGCATTTTGCCGCGCGACCTTCAACACCTGGAAAGATGGAAAATATTCGTGGTTAAATATTTTAAAGGTAAGTAGCTGATGCACCCGGATAGGCGGGCTAGAATAACAACAGAGGGGTCCCTGCAGGCTGCCGACGAAAAAGAGATCGCCCTCGAATTTGGCGGACAGACGATCTAAGAGAAATAATCTTTATTTCACAAGGCGATATGATGTTAATTCCGTGCTTAAATGCGATAATTCCGTGCTTCGGAAGGCACGTAGAGCTTTAGGTCCCGAGCGCCATCTAGCGCGTTTGCATCTATGTTAGGATTGGTTCTGGTCAACTCTTTGGGCTGCGGAGGTGAGAGGGCAGTCGCTCTGTGTAAAAACCAGTAACCTCTTCAAATCACCTAGGTTAGGTACCGGACCCCGGGTTCTGAGGCGTTACCGCTGAGGATGCAACCAGGAACACGCTCGGATGATGATGATATTCAAAGACTTCACATTCAAAAACATATCATCAACATATGATAATACATTATACGCATACATTACATGCTACGAATAACATAAGGCAACATTTCCATTGAGCGTACGGTAGATGGGCAGATAAATAAGCCATTGTTAACCATGTTTGTTACGCAGGAGTCTTGGCGCCCGAGTGAATAAATAACAATGCTTTGACGTGAAAAAGGAGAGAGAAAATGGTTGGCCAATTGATACGACTTGACTCGTTATTTAAAAATATACTAAAAGGAAGGATAGAGGATGAGTAGTGGGGCAAAGAAAAGTTTATCCACTTCACGCTCGTGGCCCACACACACCACGCACACAGACGGGAAGCCATCGGCGATCGCCGGCACCTTTGATCAAGTGCTAGCATAAAGCAGAAGATCGAGAAGTCTGGCACATACTCCACCGATAAGAGCGTTAAGCTCTTAAATTAGGAGAAGAAAGAAGTAGACGTTAAATTACACTATTTGCTGGCCCGTCAATACGCGCGAGAAGCACTGGTACATTCTTCATTTTTTCTTTGCCCCCAAAACAGAATAGATGTAAAGATAAAAATAATTTTGGATTAGGTATTTGGCAAAATAGTAAATAGATTCAGGTCATACTTTGCGGAAGTCAAAGTTACTTTGCACTTTCCTGTCAATTACTTTCTATTGGGGAAAGCACACAAGTGATTGCCTCCGTGGTCCAGTGGTCAAGGCGTCTGCCTTGTGATCCGGAGGTCATGGGTTCAAATCCCCCTGGGAAACATACTTTGTGAAAAGTTGTTTCCAGTCTGGTTAAGATATTGCAGGCTTGAATCACCTGATTATCCGAAAAGAAAGATGGTTCCGTGCTTCGGAAGGCACGTAAAGCTGTTGGTCCCGAACGCCATCTAGCGTTTGTACCTATCCTATAATTGGCTCTGGTCTACCCTTTGGGTTACGGAGGTCAGACGGCAGTCGCTCTGTGTAAAAACCAGTAACCTCGTCAAATCACCTAGGTTAGGTAGCGGACCCCGGGCTCTGAAGCGTAACCGCTGAGGATGCAACCAGGAATACGCTCGGATGATGATATTGAAGCACACAAGTAATTCAGACCAAAGATAAGTATTACACAAAAAATTATCATCAACCCCGTAATATTTTCAGGGTCTGTGATTTTATAAAAGCCTATTATTGTAACCTTCACCCCATCCCCGTATTCCGGAAACACAACTTACACACCCAAACGCCCCGTGACCCCCCGAGGAGGGCGCGAAAAACAAACACAAGGGTAGGCTGCGGGTCGATGGCTCTCCAGACGAGACTGTCGGCAGGCTTTATTATTCATTGCATCAGGAATGCGTTTTACGAGAGCGGAGCCACGTTCAGTGCGAAATTTACATTTTGTCTCGTGAAAATACATTTCTATATAACATCTAACTACGATCTGCGCGAGAAAAGTACCGAACATCTGGTAAATTCTATTATTCTTTTCTCCCAGCCCAGCATAAAATAATACTATAAATAATAATAAAATTTACGTCATTCTTAATTCAATAATAAAATTACGTCGGTTATTCTTTTCGGGACAGTTGAAGGTTACTTCAAGTGTCCCGAAAAGAATCAACGACTACCATCGAGCATAACATGAGAAAGGTGGTGGTAGCGTGTCAGAGGGAGGCATAAAGTTCAATAAACGACTGATTGATATTGATTTCCAATAAAGACGATTACCAATGAAGTCCTTCATCTTGACCGACCGCGTCTGTTTGCCGTCACAATGAATCACGCTACACATCAATATTGATTTACGCGATCGACGCTCAGCGTACAATCAGAAAGATATAAAGATCTCTAGCATACATCTGCAGTAATAATCTGGTTGTGTACTGCAGATCGTATTGTGTGTAGACGTGTTGTGTTGTGTTGTGGCCCACAACACGTCTACACAATTTATAATCTGCAGTACAGAACCAAAAAGTCAGTGTGTACGTCCCTTTCCATACAGTCGGACCGACAAGAGCCTGACTCTTAAATGTAGACAAACAGTACAGAACCAGATTGTTACTGCCGATTGGATGCCATGTTGTGTCGTGTGTACCTTTAAAATACAATGCCAAATTCTAGTGACCTGCACATACAGAGGAATACCTTTTTCTCTCTTTCCGTGACGTTCTAAGGCGCTACCTTCATGGGCGAGATCATCTCGGCGATCATCATCTCTTATCAACGTGTCTCCACAGGGCAATATGATGTCTTCTCTCGTCACGATAGTCTCGGCAGTGGAGGCGACACCTAATTAAAAAGTTTTTGAAGATCCTAAAGCTGTAGTCTTATTTGTTTTTATACAACTAAGTAGCCACACGAATACGGCAGACGGGTCAACTGATGGCATGGTTACTAACATCCTGGTTATATAATCTATTTGGAATACAACTTTAGGAGTATCATGAGCAGCTATCACTTATTGTTATAATACGTTCTAAATTGATTGAAGGGTTCCATTTAAAGATGCAGTAGAGCCATGGCTCATGGGTTCAATTGACAAAATCATTTCGACAATATCATGATACTGTCCAAAGTATTTCGTCAATTATCCAATATGTCAGCCATCACTCCTAATTGAACGTGCATTTGGCGATGGACACTTCATTCACGATATGTTTGTTGATATGAAGTGTTAAAGGGTTACTTTCTCGGTTGTCCTTTGTTTAAAAATGAGTGACGAGCTCTCATGGCGTCGTAAGTCGTAACGAGTAATAATAATTGAACCATGTGTCTGTTATGTCCAACGGCTACCTCCGTGGCGTAATGGTCAATGCGCTAGTCTGCCTATCCGGAGGTTCGGCTCAGCCAGGGTAAGTTGGAAAATGATCTTTTTCAAAATTAACCCAGGTCAATTACACCCAAAACCCAGGTTTTGGGTGTTTATACATAAGTATTTACTATAAAATATTGTATCGGTGAGTTTAGTATCCCATAATACAAATTTAAAGTTACATTGGGTATAGCTCAATCAGTGTTATTTGTCCTTAGCTATTTATTTACTCAGTTGTTGATCTATACGCGATGTGCAACTCATTAATTTTGCCTATTGTACAAGTAAACACTCGAGGCGGTCTGTCTCGAGATCAATTGAATCATCTCATAAAAATAAAATGTGCTCTCGTGTCTGATTTATAAATAGATCGCTGATACCGTTTGCTCTTCAAGTATTCATTATGTGGCTTATCATTATTATCATTTATCCAATGCGATTTACAGTGATACAATTGACTATACCTAATGCGATTTATAGTGTACAAGATCGGCTTGAGGGAATGGGCGCAAATGCAAATCATGTTAATAGGCGATGCGGCTACCACCCATCACCATTTTGATTCCTTTTTCCACCTCGCTCACCAGCTCACTAAAAGTGGCCTTTGAGTCTTGCGGCCCCGGGTCTGCCCTATTAGGGATAAAGATGTGATAGTATGTATGTATGTATATTACCTCCATTTTGCACCATGTGCCTTATTACTGGCACTACGCCAGGCTACATGATGAAAATTAATGTCATATTTCGCAGATGCACCGAGATGTTTGGATTTGAGGTTTATTGTTTAGACTGTGCGTCCATTCCGCGGAACATTAAATCGGATGCACTGCTGCGTACGTCCGATTTTATAGTCCGCAGAATAGAACAAGATTTGGCCGGGTTATTCACTTAGTTTTATTTACTTTACGGCTTTATTGACAGTTGGCTAATCAAATATTTTTATTGTAGTTATATCATTATATTATATTGTTGGCGTCTATTTTAGACGCCAACTATTCTATCTGTTTCTCTTCTCCTAAAGGTTGACAGGGAGAGAATGCTTTAGCATTAAGTCTACCTATTGTAGCTTTTGGCTCAATAAAGTTTAAATAAATAAATATATTGATAATACGAACTCCAGATTTTTACGGAATAAAAAGTCCTATACTTATGCACTAGTTACCTATATTAATCAAATATCTATAGATACAGATACACTATCACGTCTTTATCCCTAACGGGGTAGACAGAGCCAAGGGCGGTAAAGCCCAGGCCACTTTTAGCGTAATGGTGGGCATGAAGGTGGAAAAGGGAAATCATAATAGTGATGGGTTGCTAACCACATCGCCTATTCATATGATTCAGATTCTCGCCCATTCCCTTAATCGGCTTTTACGATCTGCACAGGACGAGAAGCAGCTGGTACATTCTATGTTTTTTCTTTTCTCCCAGACCAGCAAAGAAGAACCTATATCTATAGGTATGCAAAATTTTCCGTTTAGCCGTTTTTGCGTGATCGAGTAACAAATATCCAATTCACACACATTTTGAACAAATATCCAATTTACACACATTTTGAACAAATATCCAATTCACACACATTTTGAACAAATATCCAATTTACACGCATTTTGAATAACAATAATCTTCTTCCTTACCTTACCCCACTTTACATAGGGTCGGTCGGTGGAGTCTCTTTTCATTTCTCTCTATCCTTTGAATTTTCATACAAACTTCAAAACGTATGAAGATCTGATTTTTTTTTGGATTTCGTGAAAGTTGTTAAAGAAAAGTTGTTCAGTTTTATGGGCTAAGGTACCATCTGAGAGGTTTTGCGTTCTTTAATTAACACGATGTAGACAAACACCCAAGAACCAGGACAATATGAAAAGACCATTTTCTAATTTGCCTTGGCTGGGGATCGAATCCAGGGCCTCCGGGAGACGGACTAGCGTGTTAACTAATAAGCCACGGAGGTCAAGAAAGTCCTCGTTACTTATACAAAGTGTAACAGAAAGGGAGAATCAAACCGAAAGGGAGTAAACGTACTAACCAATGTAAACAACTTTTACTATGGGACCATCCCAGAAATCGCAAAAAAAATTTGCAGCTCCATACAAAATTAAATACCTACCGTGCCAAAATGTATGGAGCTGCATAATTTTTTGCAATTTTTGGGATGGTCCCATTGTAAAAGTTGTTCACATTGGTTAGTACGTTTACTTACTCCCTTTCGGGTTGATATACCTTTTTTAGGGTTCCGTACCCAAAGGATGCAAACGGGACCCTATTACTGTGACTCCGCTGTCTGTCCGTCTGTCACAGGGCTCTATCTCTTGAAACGTAATAGCTAGACACTTGAAATTTTTACCGCTTATGTATTACTGTGGCCGCTATAACAAGAAATACTAAAAATAAAATAAAGTTAAAAATTAAAGGGGGTCGTCATACAAGAAACGTGTTTCTTCAGCGTTTTAAAACATAGTACGGTGGTACGGAACCTTTCATGTACGAGTCCGACTCGCACTTGCCCGTTTATTGTTATACGTTGTAGAATATAATCTATCAAATATTTTTTATAATAATATGATAGATTTTGCGTATCTTTACTTGTTTGTTTGTACTCGTAACTCGCATATCGAGCGGGCACTTAGTTCCGCTCTGATAGCTGGGCTAAGGAAAAAAAACTGGCCGACATCCAGCGACTCGACCTTAGAACTTGCGAAATTACGCGCTCTTTGTTGGAATAACATTTTTATAAATGTTAGCGTAAGTTGTGAGCACAACGATGCAAAAAAAATACTTGAGAATGTTGTCGAAACTAACTCGAGTAGTTTTTATCAGCTTCATGAAATTTGTAACGTGTAGCTAATAGAATTTATAAGTTCGAACATGAACCATGACAGCCAAAGAGTTGCTAAGTTATGGGGTTCGGGTTCGCGAGTTCACTGTTCGGGCGAACTACTAGTTTTATTAAATTAATGCATATGCCGTATGCATTAATTTAATAATAATGCAACACGATAGTTTAAAAGAACTACTAGTTTAGTTAAGTTAATAAATCTGAAATGTAATGTTTCTTTTTTAAAATATATTACTCTAATAATGCGTGTTGATTTTCTAGAAAATATTATTTATTGTTAGCAAAATACCGCCTGTGCCAATATATTGAGATTAATGGCTATCTCAAGGATTATTTCTAATCGTGACTGACCATGACTAACTACTACCATCTACGATTTATAATATAACCGGCTTCGACCATTGCACTTACGGCTTACAAGTACCGTTCGTC
Organism: Acrobasis repandana; assembly: GCA_963576875.1. Lineage (NCBI taxonomy): Eukaryota > Metazoa > Arthropoda > Insecta > Lepidoptera > Pyralidae > Acrobasis > Acrobasis repandana. Next base: position 13,381,399 of record OY756238.1, read on the forward strand.
TGTCTAGACGTAATAGTTTGGATCTAGAGAATTCAATAATTGTATTGCTATTATTTAAAAAAAAACAGTCAAGTGCGAGTCAAACTCGTACATTAAGGGCCGTACCTCCGTACAATGTTTTCAAACGCTGAAAAATACACGTTTGTTGTACGACGAATTTTTAACTTTATCTTATTTTTAGTATTTATTGTTATGCCGGCTATATAATACATAATCGCTAACAATGTCGAGTATCTAGTTAATGCCATTATAATATAAAATGTAACAGTACGTGTTAAAGGGATAGAAAAAAGCGTAGGGGTGTTTATGCAAAAATAATGGCGCCATATTTTTCAGTTTACCAAAAAAGTCAAAATTCACAAAGATACAGAGCATCATGTTCCAGAGTGGGGGCTTGTGACGTCACCACTATGTAAAAATCGCATATAATTAGGCGTGACGTCAAGCTAAATTTAACTGCGCTGAATCTTCGTCAATTTTAGTTTCTCAGAGAAAAGAAAAAATACGTGTACAATATTTTTTAATAATCTAACCGATGGACTAAACATTCTTCCAGTCGTCATGCCTATTCTACATAACGTAAAATGTGGACGGCCCCTAAATCCTGATGTCATAAGAGCTCACGGCTGTCGACCTCGCAGCTAACGGTCGCTGACGGCCGATTGATTTCAAACGGATAAGGTGTGAATGATAGATAAGCGTGTATGAGATGTAGTATTTTGCACAAAAAATAGACAGAAAATGAGTAGTGTTGTGAGTGACAGACAGCAGACAAGCCATGAGTATGGGCCAGTTAACGAATCAATGAGATTTTCGTTATTGACATACCGAAAGAGATAATAACTGAGGAATGAAAATATCGCAAATGTGAAGGCATAATTTATATATTTCGGAAGTACATTTGTAAGGTGCTATAAAAAAATAATTTGATTAATTATGAGATCCGTTAATCGAATAATATGTTTATTTTAACTATTCTTCCTTTCTCGCCTTTGTATTTGGGGTGGGCTCTGTATGTCAACTCCCTTCATAATTATCTGCCCTTCGCCATCGTACTAACCCCCCGTTTCCCCATAGCCGATCTCACGCATTGTTCTCACGTCTTTCTCGGTCTTCTTTTCCCATTTTATAATTATTGTTAAACTTATAATACCTACCTATCAAAACAATCTAAAAACCTGGGAAAATAAAGACATTGCTAGGAACTTATTTTTTACGATACTACCACAGAATTAATGTACCTAACCTACTCTAAATCTTTTCGTGTTTTCTGAACAGCCATATTGCAAGCTTTCCTTTGTAAGTAATATTCTTTTACTCCGCTCATCTCGTTATCTGGTTTCTGTAAGTTTAAAAAGGCCGTCTGCCTCTTTGTGGACACAAGATGAATGAAACATGCCAAGCGCGAGTTTGTCTGGTAGATTGAAGGTCCTATATTTACACATTTATCGTCGTTTAGCTTGAATCGTTAAGTTTCATTACTTTCATTCAGTAATACCTTATTTTTTGTACATTAAATTGAAATTACTATACTTTACTCACTTATATGTATACTTAATTATGTAGATATATGTATATAATGATATTTATTATTTATTAAAATAAACACATGTTGTTGTTCTGAAACTATAGAAAACTTTTAACTTAATTTATTAGACAAAATAAATTGAACCAAAGTATAAAATATCTTCTATTTTTGTTTAACATCTACCTATACAGGGTCTAACAAAATATACTGAAACTATTTTAAGGATGAATTCAGTCCATGATACTGAACAACTTTCTCCAAGGAACCTATATCGAAATATGAAAAATATTTTTTGGCCTCCCATATAAATTGACCGATCAGCTGATCCGAGATTGTATGAAAAGCCAAAAAATATTTTTCATATTTTGATATATGTTCCTGGGGAAAGTTGTTCAGAATCACGAGCTGAATTCACCCTTAAATAGTTTCAGTATATTTTGTTCCACGTTACATAAATATACTAAAAAAACTATTTTAAGGGTGAATTCAGTCAATGCTACTGAACAACTTTCCCCAGGAAACATATCGAAATACGAAAAATATTTTTTGTATGGGAAAGCAAAAAATTTTTTCATATTTAGATATATGCTCCTTGGGAAAAATTGTTCAGTGCCATAGACTGAATTCAAGTATAAATAAAATAGTTTCAGTATATTTTGTTACACCTTATACGAAACCGAGCTGTAATGCTTGCAGCTTGAGGTTTTGTAAATTAGCGGATTATACAATTCAACTGTGAGATAATACAACACGACTTTTGTTCTTTGTCAGAAAATGTTCATAACTTATTTTAAAATTTTAAATTATTTATTTACATAAGGTCATAAGGAATAGTATAGGATCTGGGCGACGAGATTAGCTACATAATAAACACGGAGAAAAAGAGGTTCTATAAAAATGTAACCTAGCTAGATCGATTTTTCACCCCCGAGACCTCCAACAATTTTCATCGAAATCGTTGGAACCGAAGAATTGCTCGTTTAAAGTAAAGGCAATAGGTGAAGGCATGCATGCATGAAAGCATGGTAATATCTAAATATATATAAGTCAAAGGTGACTGACTGATTGACTGACATAGTGATCTATCAACGCACAGCCCAAACCACTGGACGGATCGGGCTGAAATTTGGCATGCAGGTAGATGTTATGACGTAGGCATCCGCTGAGAAAGGATTTTGATCAATTCTACCCCCATCGGGATAAAATAGGGGATGAAAGTTTGTATAAAACTTTGTTAATTTTAAACCGATCGGGCTGAGACTTTGCATGCGTAAAGCTACTATGACGTAGGCATCCCCTAAGAAAGGATTTTGATAAATTCCACCCCTAAGGGGATAAAATAGGTGATGAAAGTTTGTATAAATCTACGCGAGCTAAGCCGCGGTCAAAAGCTAGTTGTGTGTATAATCTTTTTCGTCGGTCCCTCAATGCTGAGGATCGTGACCACATATTTGTTTCCAGGCTTTTCGGTCGTCAGTACTATGGACCGCCTTATGCATGGAGCCTCCAACAGCTTTCTTTATGCAATCGGCCCATCTAGCCGGCGGCGGTTTTCCTCTGGCGCGTTTACCTTCATGGCCTTACTTGGCACAGTATTATTTGCATCTCTAGGCAGTGCATCGGAGAACGCATTACATGCCCGAAAAATCGAAGAGCCCGTTCTTGGCACTGAACTGAAAGACGCTTCGTGATGTGGAGCTCTGAGTATGGAGTCATTAGTCCTCTTGGCAGTCCAAGGTATACGCAATTACGCAGCAATCTTCGCCAACACCACATCTCAAAAGCATCAATTCTTTTCTTGTCAAGAATGCCAATGGCATGTATAATAAGAACATGCTATTTACTACTTATTTTTCCTTTTTATTCTACACAGAACCTTCAAAAATTTCTGAAGATCCCTGAAACTAAATCCTTTGAGTCGTTGCAAATCAAAGGATATGAAACAGGCTGTCTTCTGCCATATTATCTACGTTCTAACAGAACTGGAAATTGTTATCTGCATTTTAGCTTTATCTTTTAAAGATTATATTAGTTCTTTGTTTGCACATTATTAGAACAGGATGCAAGAATGCTGAAGATCGTGCAGTGGACTGAAAAAATCTGAAAAGTACAGCCAAGAGGGATTCAACCGGGAACACTAACACGAGAGAGAAAATCTAGGTCATCTAGCTCAGCTAAAAATAGTGGGCACCTATGATGACAAAAGAGTTACATTCACGTTCCATTCGTCTCAATTGGATGAATTAGGACACGAGGTCGGGTGCCGTCAATCTGATTGGGACCTTTTGGGCTGTGGGCGTCAGGAATAGGGATGTGACTGGTTTCAAAATAAATTATTTCGTACTGATAAGATAATAAAACGTCACAAAATAATGTCACTTGTCATTCATCACATCCATTTTGAACGTGATTATAGATTTATTAATGCAGAAAAACTGATAAATTGCAATAAATAATAAAGATTATTGAGTCTTTTTCTTTTTCTCCGGTTTCAGATGATGAAGTTTTGAAAACAGTCCTTTCAATTAAATCAAAAGCTTTGGGGTGTGATAATGTCAGTCGCCAAATGATAATAAATTCGCTTGGGACCTTTCTTCCAGGTCCCAAGCGATTTTATTATCACATCTTACTCACATCATTAATTTCTCTCTTTCTTCCAGTGAATTTCCTGCTCTCTGGCGAAAAGCTTTTGTCCTTCCTTTACCAAAAATATCAAATCCTCAGACACTTAGTAATTTCCGTCCTATATCTATACTACCATTTCTTTCAAAAATCCTTGAAGCGGTGGCGCATAACCAAATTTCATCCTTTGTATTTCATATTAAATTACTTAGTCCCTTTCAATCTGGTTTTCGCCCCGGTCACAGTACTACTACTGCCCTTATCAACGTCACTGAGGACGTACGCTTTGGCATGGAAAATCAATTGGTTACCATCTTAGGTCTGATTGATTTTTCCAACGCTTTTAATATGGTAGACCATGACATTCTCCTTGCTATATTTGAGCATCTTAATTTCTCTTCCTCTGCATTGAAATGGTTCTTCTCTTATCTCCATGGCCGGCAACAAGCAGTTCGAATGGACCGTGAGTTGTCACAAGGGAATGATCTTACTTCTGGTGTTCCTCAGGGTGGAATACTTTCCCCTTTACTGTTTTCCTTGTTCATTAACCTTCTCTCTTCATCCATTGGCTGTACTTACTATTTCTACGCGGATGATCTCCAAATTTATGTGCAAATCCCAGCTGAGGACGTTGACAGTGGAGTTGCTTAACTGAACGCCACATTAGCAGATCTTCTCTCCTGGTCGCAGGATTACGGTATACAGGTGAACGCATCCAAATGTCAAGCAATGTTATTAGGCAGTCCTCAGCAGTTGGCAAAAATTAACTTAACTTCTGTTTTACCAGTAGTATACAATGGTGCCGTTTTTGAATTTAAACCAGTGGTCAAAAATCTTGGTCTTTTTATTGACTCCTTGTTGAAATGGACTGCTCAAATAACTGCAACAACAACTGAAATTAGTCGGACCGTTACTTATTCACTTCAATATCTTAACCGCTTCAGAAGTTTTCTCCCTATTAAAACTAAGATCACATTGATCCAAACGTTGATTTTGCCCATTATTGACTATGCTGATGTGTTATCCAGATCTTAATGTGGATCTTCTCAATAAGCTGGACCGCCTTCTTAACAACTGCATCCGTTTTAATTTCTGCTTGCGTAAGTATGATCACATTTCTGCTTTCCGTTCCAAACTCCATTGGCTTCCCATCCGACTGCGCAGGCAACAGAGACTTCTATGTTCTCTTTTCTCTATTTTTAAAAAATCCCTTTTCTAAACTTACATTTCAAGTATTGCGGACAATACTTGAAATGTAAGTTTCATATCTTGCGGACATGTATGATTGGCAACTTCGCTCCAGTAACACGCTCAAGCTTCAAATTCCCTTTTATCGATCTAGCTTCATGTCCAACTCCTTTACTCCTCAAGCCATACGGCTTTGGAATGCATTGCCCGAGGACATCAGACAAATATCTAGTAGACATTTATACAAGAAAAAAGTGCATGATTTACTTTTTGAATCTTTCAACAATTAGGAGAATTCATCGTTACTTTCTGATCTTCAAATATATATATGTATATATGTATGTATATAATATGTTGTATGTATAAATATAGTATTTATTTTATACGATATTTATGTATGATCATTTAAAAGTACTTATTATTTCTGGATTGTTTCTATCTATTTTAGACGCCAAATATTCTATCTGTTTCTCTTCTCCTAAAGTCTTCCTATTGTAGCTTTTGGCTCAATAAAAAGTAAATAAATAAAATAAAATAAATAAGCGCGCTAATTTAATCAAATAAACTATGACGTCCTATTCCGATATTTCATACAAATCACATTTTTGACGTAAAGAAAAAAGTACTTATCTGATTTGACTTGTTGGATATAATATTATCGGATTTATAGAGAGAACTAGACAATATTTTTTGTTCTTCAAACATTTATCGAATGTTCTCTGTTTTGAGTAAAAAAATTGTAAGCTTACAGTTTGAAAAGCCTTGGCTTTTCACGAGTAAGTGAAAATTATGCTTATGCGGTATCTGAACGCCACCCATGTGTCAGGCATTCTTTGGGGCCATGTAACAGAATGCTCACCCTCTTCGCTTTCTTAGCTCCTATACTTTCTACAAATTATCAAATTTTCCTAAAATCCATTCGATCCATGAAAATAGGAAGGAAAAGAAGTCATTCAGAAATAGCCCATGTTGCATCGCTAAAAATTACCTTTGTCTTGCAGCCCTGGGCTCTGTGTGCTTAGAGCAAGACCCTAATGTCTGCTCCATTAGAAATAAGACGAGATGCCCTTTTGCTGGGCAAGGCTCTCCTCTCTTCCTTTCTTCTTCTTCTTTAGGTACTACTGCAGTCCTGATGATTGGCAGTCAGCTCTTTAATGGCAAGCCTGAACAGTTGTTCTATCATTTTGAAACCAGTCCATTGTCGGATGTTCTTCAGCCATTATATTTTGCGACCTCACAGTTGCGCTTTCCGACAATTTCCTTTTGCAAACTTCTATATCCTTTAACATTTCTAATTTAGAATGAATATAACAAATCACATAATAGCAGTAGGTATAAAGTGGTCTACTTGCGTTTTTGCCGTCTTCATTCACAGCAATTTTCAGCAATCAAAATGTCATTAGACATATAATAGTCTCAATGTCACCACAATTATCACTGCCCATGTGGCCACCATATTATGTAACGTCTGGCTTTAATTATTTAATAGCCAAAGTCACGCAATTAATAATAGCGTACCAAACTGTGTGTGACAATCTGCAACAATACACAATGGACGCAGGCGCAGGCACAAAATATAAATGACTCATAGGCGGAAAATGCTTCACGCAGTGTTCGGCATCCTTGAGTGAACACTTGTAGATGGAAAGGATGAAAGCACACCATGAGCTCTGAAGCAGCACAGCAGCTGTAACCGGTAAAGCGCTAAGCTAAGTCGAGGAGAAGGAAAATGCTAGGGCAAAAAATAAGACCTGATGAGTTTTTAAATTTTATACTGGTGGGATATACAACGTGGAAGGGACATACCATATATTATTTGGTATGGCCATATATACATACTAGATCACTAAAGTATAATGAAAATAAAAACAGTCAAAAAAAAAATTGCGCGGGCGGCTGCACACTTTTGTATGGGAATGACATTTTTTTTTTGTTTTTCGCATATATAGCATAAAAGTAATGTTTTCGTCTTACCGTGTACAGGTTTAGCCAACATTATTCATATAAATGGAAACACCGTGTGTTCCCACAGCCGCTGATTTATATGCCATTGTGTGTCTGCCTGTGCGCGTGTCTTGTAACCTTGCAACCGTTGCCCATTGTTGGAGATAGGCAGTTTTTTACAGCGAACGCTATTGGCACATGTATCATACATTCTAACAGTAGAAATCGCGTGTTTGATAAATTTATTACTACATAAATAATTAATGACAAATCACACTGATTGAGCTAGCCCAAAAGTAAGTTTAAACTTGCATTACGGGATACTGACTCAACGATACTATATTTTATAATGAATACATACCTCTAATAAATATAAATACCTCTCGATAAACATCCTAGACTCAGAACACTTTTCACAACCAATTTTAATCTTGCCCTGGCTGGGAATCGAACTCAGAACCTTCGGAGTAGCGGACTAGTGTGTTAACCATTACGCCGCGGAGGTCGTGTAGGTGATAAGAAAGAGTAACAGAATATGTTCACGCTTATCTTTGAAATGACTGGATGGAGCTTTACGCGGTTTTCAACAATAGATTAATATCAGCTTGGAGCATTGAAATCTCAGGTCAGAAATAGTTGTCTTCATTTCTGAATTTTACGGTCTACAAAAGGTCTGGCTTGAGCTTGGCGCGGGTCCCTCTTAAAGGTTTGTATACTTAGACATGTCATAATTTAGGTACATACTAAATTTACAAATTGACATTATTTTAAATTTCGTAATTCTTATAATTCAATTTAATTATGACATAAAAAACAATGTAATCTCAGTCCATCCATATAACTCATTTTAAGTTTTTAGTTTGTTAGTTGACGTCTTTGGAGAAAACGTGCAGTGCAGTTTGTTGCCGCTTCTTCTGCACTTGCGCCTAGGAAGCGGCGTAAACTTAGCTTTAAGTAATGATTTGAAGTCAACATTTGTGCAAAACAAAACAAAGTGACTATTATTAAGAGATATTATAAATATCCTATGATAATAAAGATATTTTGAATTGAATTGAATACGCGAACGAAGTCTGGACACCTGCTAGTTACAAATGAATTCGAAAACAAATGAAAATATCCTTTTAGTAAACGTCTAGAGAAGCATTCATAAGCTTCAATTTAGTTCAACTGTTCCGTTGTCTGTGTCCATAATTAAATCTTGCAATCTAAATTAGACCTAAATCCCATTATTCGATCGAGTTGAAACTTGACATTCTTATGTATGTAAGTTGGGTGATAATGTAATATTATGGTTCCTATGACCTGATCCCATGACGAAGCCGGAATGTGGCCACGGTGCCACGGCATCTCCTTGATAAAACAACATAGCCTCACCAAGTTTGGGCTCTATTGTTTTAGTTCATTGTATTAGAGAAAAGCTTGTTTTTTGAATAATGATTTGTTTATCCTGTGCAGTTCCAACAGTTAAATTCTTACAATTTACTACCTCATCAACCAGCTCGAATTCCCAAAGAATACCAAAGTAATATGTAATCGCCTTGTAGGGACAAGTGGTATCACCAGTTGTGCCGCTAGCTTTCCTTATGGGGACTGAGTGCTTGTGTGATGTGGAACTGGACAGGGCTAACGGAGAAAACATCGTTATATGTAGGGTTATCACAAATACTTTAGATAGATAGATAAAAAATGATTCAGAGGAAAAAACGCATTTTACATATTATAATAATAGTTACAGAATAAGAAAAAATAAAAAAGCGGCCAAGTGCGAGTCGGACTCGGCTATGAAGGGTTCGGTAACAGCAAGTAACATAATATAAAAGCTCTTGTAGTTCGTTGTTGATTGAATGTCAGGTAAATTGCGGTTTACGATTTATGACGTATTAAAAAAAACTACTTACTGATCTTGTTCAAACCAATTTTTGGTGGAAGTTTGCATGGTAATGTACATCATATATTTTTTTTAGTTTTAACATTCTCTTATTTTAGAAGTTACAGGGGGACACACACATTTTACCACTTTGGAAGTGTCTCTCGCGCAAACTATTCAGTTTAGAAAAAAAAATATAATAAACCTTCATATCATTTTTGAAGACCAATCCATAGACCCCACAGATATAGGTTTAATGAAAAAACAATTTTTGAGTTTCAACTTTAAGTATGGGGAACCCCAAAAATTTATTGTTTGTTTTTTTATTTTTGTTGAAAATCTTAATGCGGTTCACAGAATACATCTACTGTTGGCGCAGATAGCTAAGATTACGTTCTGATACCAAAGATGTTACTAACTACGCTCTTGGTACGAGTCCGGCAATCCCACCGGCAACAAACAAACACAAACAAACCTACGTAGTCTGCTACCACCCTAGATAAGGTCCAGGGAACCTCCTAACCTAATTATGAGTTAAACTTAATTCTAATTAAAAGTAATTAAACTAATTACAAAACTTACCGCATCCATGCAGTCTTCAGGCAGCCTCGCCTGGCCTTCGCGTCGAGCCCGAAGTCCTACTCAGGGCTGGCGACGGCCTCAGGTCCCAGCACGGGTACCAAGTCAGTGGTGAAGAAAATGGGGTCCCTAAACGAACCTACCCATGAGCTCATGTATGTCGCCCCAAACGAATACGTCGTATTTATAGCACCACTTCACCAGCACAACAAGTTTCTTTTATAGTCAATTTTATTCACATAACAAATACTTCCGTTCCACACGGGAAATAGGTAAAAACCAACAATTTATAAAGACGCCATGTCACGCGTTTTACATTTGACACAAATCACTGTTCTTTACGTAATACAAACAATTTCGGCTCCACGCCATTCCAAACAAATTGGGCACACAATCAAACAACAATTAGCGACAATTCTTCACGAAATATTCGCAATATATCAAATACAAAATTAATGCCGCATGGCTTTCGCGACGGGACCAGCGCAACCTGTCATTAACAATGTCAAAATTCAAAAATTCAAAATTCAAAATATCTTTATTATCATAGGATATTTATAATATCTCTTAATAATAGTCACTTTGTTTTGTTTTGCACAAATGTTGACGTCAAATCGTTACTTAAAGCTAAGTTTACGCCGCTTCCTAGGCGCAAGTGCAGAAGAAGCGGCAACAAACTGCACTGCACGTTTTCTCCAAAGACGTCAACTAACAAACTAAAAACTTAAAATTAGTTATATAGATGGACAGAGATTACATTGTTAATTATGTCATAATTAAATTGAATTATAAGAATTACGAAATTTAAAATAATGTCAATTTGTAAATTTAGTATGTACCAATGTACCTAAATTATGACATGTCTAAGTATACAAACCTTTAAGAGGGACCCGCGCCAAGCTCAAGCCAGACCTTTTTGTCTTTAAGATAGTCATCGGTCCTATAATAAGCTCACAAAGTACTTTCTTTACATAAGCTTTGAATTTTCTGTCTGGCAGTCAGTCAGTCGAGACTTTGACGCAAAGACAATGATTATTTTCTGGCCGGGCAAAGACAATCCGCGCAGGGCAGGGCACAGCCGGAATATCGATAAATCGATAATCTTGCCCGTGTTTGTGGAGATCACACGCAGATGGCACTAGTCTCCTAACAAAGCACTTTTATTCAAAACATCTACTTACCAAGTTTCAACAGTATAGTCCTTATAGTTTCGGAAAAAAGTGGCTGTGACATACGGAAGGACAGACCGACAGACATGATGAATCCATAAGGGTTCCGTTTTTTGCCATTTGGCTACGGAACCCTAAAAAATAAATGTGATTTGCCCCCCAAAATGGACTCCATCTCAGCATATGCTGACGCTAACGCTGATCTTTCTTTGGAGCCATATTGGTGCTTTCACGGACATTCAGCACGCACAATATTTACGTAACGCGATACGCATCTAATCTAAATCTAACCTATTTTACAAACTTTTCAAAAAAATGGGAGGCGGAAGTTTCACTCTTAATTTAAAAACATACTAGAAGGAAAGATAAAAGGTATAAAAGTCCAGGACGACCAAGAAAGAGCTATGTAGACCAACTGAAAGAAAAAGCAGGGGTCATGTCGTATCAAGCACTAAAGAATAAGGCAGAGAACCGAGAAGTTTGGCGCATACTCCACCGACAAGAGCCACTATTCTCTTAAATAAGTAGAAGAAGTTTCACATCTAAAAGTTTAGAGGAATATTTTTGAAATGGGTTGTCAGCGAAACAAAACACATATAGTTACAAGTTTACAACAAAATTTTAGAAAAAAAAGCAGAACGAAACGAAACGGAACTTCCATGAGAACCGAGACGAAGGTTTCTTTGACAACAACAGCGGTAACGAGTGGTCAAGACCGCTCGCAATCCTTTGATTCAAAAATACGGCAATTTGAAAACGGATACAAAAACATTCTTGATAAAATATGGCCCCATTGTATCTCTGTGGCGTCATAGTTCCCAAGCGAATGAAGGTTGTTCATAATTATGACCCAAAAGGTCCTGCATAATCTATAACCCCCGACGTAAAATGCTGGATGTAGGCCGCTTCCAATCGGTGACCTTGGAAATCCTTAGGGGAGTACCATATCCGTCTGTCAAAATTTGGGTAGATGACTGGGTCAAAAATAAATTAATTGGTATTGTTAATAGAATAAAACGTCAAAAAATTGTGTCAATTGTCATAGAACATATCCCTTTTCAACAGGATTTTAGATTTAGTCATGCAGAAAAACTGATATTAAGTATTTGATTTGAAAAAATTATGACGTCACTGTTGTGTTTTACATACAAATCACATGGAAATGCTTGTTTTGGCATTTACAAAAAAGTATCTGATTTTTTGTCATCTAGCGGATTGCAGGTTCGAACTGCAAACTAGCGATCCTTCGGTGAACTACTAGTTAAACTGGTTAAACCGTTGGTCAGCTCAGCATGTACACAGAAATTGCGAGTTGGCAACCCTAGAAGTTACTTAATTGAACTAGAGAGCCTGCTAGGACGGGTATGGCCATTAACAGCGTTTATGTAATTTATCTTGGCCATTTTGCAATTTGATTGGCTGCGATGCGTGTTACTGTAAACTCTTATTGAATAAATATGTACTCGTATAAGCTATCTTACACATCCAAGGATGTCGAAGACCGACCGAAGACCGGCTATTTCTTGTCCTTTCTTCGCCACTTTGCGCAAGGTTTTCGGCATCCTTGTTGTGCTTTAGGTGTCCATTGACATGCATTTTATTTGGAGGAAAAAAAAGCGGGATTGCCACCCCGGGCTCCAAACACAGCTGCACAGCAGCATAGCTGAGGATGCAACCGGAACGCGCTTAGATGAAAAGGATAGGGAGATCAACTAAAATTCTTATTTTTTGTGTGTATGCTAGAGGATTTGTATGTGACGCGACATCTTTGTATAATTATTCGGAGCTTGAACAGCTAACGATATTTTTATCGAGAAGACTTTGTATCCAACCTTCTAAGTGTCGATGGTACCTTTAAGTCATATTTGGTTGCTCCATTACAGGGCAACCTTAAAAGCTCTATCGTTTGCTGCTATTAGATTCTCCAAACTGCAGATATTTGTGCAAATACACGAAATAAGTGCATCAACATTTGTGAAGTGAACGGTCGTTTTTTATGCACTTGCACAAATTGTCTTTAGCAGCCTACCTGGGTTCGCAGTTTATTGAGAGACTTCCAGGTTGGCAAAGCCAGATCATGGCCAGGTGGCATTGTATCCAATCTGTGTGAGCTCGACGGCTTAGTGGACTGACTGGCGTAGAATATACTGACTGAAGCAGAGAAGCCAGTGTGGCTTCTCTCACAGAATATCAGTGTGGCTGCCACACTGACAGATATTCTGCAAACTGTCGATTTTATCCACTTGACCAGATTATCTTTACCTGAGAACCAGGCTATTAATGCCACGTGGTAATATATCCAACGTGTGTGAGTTCGACGGCTCAGTCGATTCTAGTAGACGCGTTAACCAAAACCCATTCGTTAATTAACAGTTTGACACGAACTGTCCGCCACACCTGTCGCCGCGCCCTGTGACCTGGTCAAGGTTTGTCAGAACGATTCCCGAGGTTCACATTAAGAATGGAAATGTTTTGAAAATATTTCATATGTGTCCTTTTGAAAATTCGCTGTCATGAAGGAAATTTCTCAAAAAGTAGACCAAGTCAAGTAACAGAAGGCAAGTCACAGAACAAAATGGGAGAAAATCATAGAGGAGGCCAAGACCAAGGGTTGTAGCGCCGCAGGAAGTAAGAAGTAAGGAATGGATGGTGGCAAATGGAAATTAGTGACGGGTGACTAGACCTTTGCGTATTTAGTAGGCTCCTCGGGTTTACGCCTATTTCCTTGACTGTGTTCTACGATCTGTACGAGAAGGGGAGCATGGAATAGGGTATTAAAAAATTGTGCACATACACATTGACGACCTCCGTGGCGTAATGGTTAACACGCTAGACCGCTAATCCGGAGGTTCTAGGTTCGATCCCCAGCCAGGGCAAATTGGAAAATGGCCTTTTTCAAATTGTCCTAGGTCTTGGGTGTTTATCTATTTTATGTATTTATCATAAAATATAGTATCGTTGAGTTAGTATCCCATAACACAAGTTTAAAGAACTTCTTTGGGGCTAGCTTAATCAGTGTGATTTGTCCTTAAAAAAAAAAAGAAAAGATAAAAAAAATACCCATTAGTAACATTCGTAAAGATTCACTTTGCGTCATACCGGGGTTGCAAGTGACACCTGGCCCTTTATCTGCGAGGCTGAGATATTTTGACTTTCCAAGCTTAAAACAGCTTCACCTAAGCTTCGTTGAAGCGTCGTCTTTCTAAGAGGCTCTCTTTTATCTAAGCGTGTACCCAGTTGTGCCCAGCTGTGTTGGCTCAAAGGCCGGGATGAGCTTTCAGGTTTTTTTTTATCATTCAAAGATGAGATAAAAAATTACATGATTTGGCTGTAGCTTTACGACCAGGCACCTTCCTGATGACTCCTCGGTATCTCTTCATGAGGAGATAGTTATGTCTCTTTTTTAATAAAGTGCCAGACCTTCCTTATTTTCTCCCAATTCATTTGTGTGGGATTAAGTAGGGTTGGTATGTATTTTTAGTTTACGCATACTCGCTAATTTGAAAACAGGGCCGATTTACTGATACAGGAGCCCAAAGGTAAGTTCAAACAGTAACAATTTTTCTTAAGTCTTGAATTTTATGTATGAAACTGAAAGTCCATACTAACACTACTTAATCGCACACAAATGATTAGTGAGAACATAATGTAGGTCTGGCACTATACAGCTCTCAGTCTATTTAGCTTCTGCATTACGACCGCAGCATTAACTTGTACATCGTCCAGTACTCGTAAAAGTTGACATCAAAAACAAGCGTAAACTTTCCACATTGTAAGCTGACGAGTCTGACGACCGCGGTAAATGCGACGTACGAAACTTACCGTTATGTTCGTACTTTTATCTGTTTGTCACGTTTGGAACTAGTACTTACTCGTACTCGTACATGTATTTGTACACATACCGAGTGACCTTTTTGTAGTGATAGAAAAGGAAGTATGTACATGACGTTTTTTTAACCTTCCATGAACAGAGGTTAAACGTGTGTGTGTATGTGTCGTCTATAGCATCTTAGATCTCAAACGGATGGACCAATATATATTTTTAGTAGCGTGACTGTATTCTTTTTTTGCTTGAAAGTGACTTAATTGAGCGTATGCATGCGCATTGAAAAGTATTTAACCACTCGAAACAAAGATCTCTCCTTCGACGAATAAAACAGTGGATATTCATTTTACTATCTATGTATATTTAAGAGCGATGCTCTTGTCGGTGGAGTATGTATTCTCTTCCATTTGTCTCTCTCATCCGCCAGCTGTTTCATGTAGCTATGCCTCGGTCTTCCTGGTCCTCATTTCCCTTCTATCTTTACTTCATTGACAGTCTTTATGAAATCATCGTGTCGTAGCCGTAGCAGATGACCTTTCCTCAATCTTTCTCGTCTATTTTCTATTATATAAGAGATCTTTCCTCGACTATTCTCTATTATATCAAGAATGCACCTTTTCTCTCCTACTCTTAAGGACCTTCTCATTTGTACCTTTTTCAACCCAGCTTATCCGTTCCATCCTACGCTAGCACCACTTTTCAAAAGCTTCTAGGATTTGAATTTTACAATATATTTATTATACCTATAATATTGTAAAATTCAACATGTGAATATTTTATCCGGCACGCACGAACTATCACGTCATTCACGTAATTCAGGCCACCTGCAGCTATGTGGGGCACGGGATATGTCAATATGGCACACCAACTTTTCAGAGTACAGAAAAATCCGTCAAGAAACTTTAACTGTGTGGCGACATCTTCGCCACTTCGAGAAACTACAACCACAACGGCGAAGCTACAACATAGTTCACAAGAACTATACGAGATGGCGCCGACAGTAGCCTACATCTCGATATCAGAGTTCTGACTTAACATATACAGGGCCTAACAAAATATACTGAAACTATTTTAAGGGTGATTTCAGTCCATGATACTGAACAACTTTCCCCAAGGAACAAAGACAAAAAACAAGGAAAAAAATATTTTTTAGCCTCCCATACAAGTTGACCGATCAGCTGATCCGAGTTTATATGAAAAGCAAAAAATATTTTTCATATTTCGATATATGTTCCTTGGGGAAAGTTGTTCAGTATCATGGACTGAAGTCACCCTTAAAATAGTTTCAGTATATTTTGTTAGACGTTATACGACCTCTGACAATACATAAACCGTCAGAGCTGCGGTTCCCAAGGCTCAACATCATGTCTGGCGGGAAGACCTTCCTTTTGTGACGATCGAGTATTTCAATGCCGCTCCAACTAGACACAGTAAAGCACCGAAATGTGAGCTTATTGAAGTCTTCCTTACCGTGGAAATTGAAAAAAATAAAAAAAGTGTAAGTTGCGTAGATGACGCGTGGTCTATGTCTTAAGAGTTGTTGCTTTAGACGAAATCAGACTTTCCCATACAAACGTAGTCCAGCTTTTATTTTGAAACAGCCTACACTCTCCACACTGGTCAGACGGGTTGGAGAGGTCTCACTGATGTTTATAAGCTTTGTTTAGCTTGTGTTTCCTAAGTCGCCTTCTACGACATACACGGGAAGACTTGGAGTGGTCCTATTCTACTCTGCCGGGTACCACACGGCTAATTGACATTCATTCCACCTGTAATATTGTAAAATTCACAAAGTCGTACGAATATTTCATCCAGCACGCACACACGAGTCACAATCAAGTCAATTCAATCCACGGAATCCTCGCAGACATTCCTGGGTCGCGCGATTTACCCTCGCCTGCAGCTATGTGGGCTCGGGATATGTCAATATAGCACACCACCAGCCTTTGAAAAATCCGCAACGAATTGCCACTTGCATGCAAATTATAAAGATCTGTATGGAGACATAAGGTATCATTCAAGTTTTACCAGGCCTGTGTCACTCCCCGTTTAGGTATCGAAAATGTACCTACATTATTACTATATACTCGGATGGTAAATTCAGTTATACGAATCGTTTGTCCAGAGTAATAAGAATGAAATTGGCTTGCAATGGATGTCTAGGTATCTATACGAAAAGGTGCTGAGTTCTGACGTGAGCTAAATTAAACCATATCGCTAGCCACATTGAGTAGATATTTCTTTGAATTGCTTTGTTGAGTGAGACTTCTGTACGTTAGTATTATTTATTGTGTGGTGTACTTAAATACCATCCACCCTTAAAATAGTTTCAGCATATTTTGTTAGATCCTGTAAGAGTCAGGCGTCTTGAGTAATCGTAGAACATACATAAAAAAAAGATTTCGACTAACTGAGAACCTCCTCCTTTTTGAAGTAAGGTAAAAAGAGAGTTTATTCCATGGCTGCTATTCTAAATCTAAAATTCACAAAGTCATATGAATATTTCATCCGGCACGCACTAACAATCACGTCAATCTAATTTAATCCTGGCGCAAACATTCCCGAATCGCGTGATTGCGGCTCGCCTGCAGCTATGTGGGACACGGAAAATGTCTATATGGCACACCAGCTTTTTAGAGCACAGAAAAATACGCAAGTTGCATGAACAACAACATGAGCCGTGTGGTTTCCGGCAGAGTAGAATAGGACCACTCCAAGTCTTCCCGTGAATGTCGTAGTAGGCGGCTTAGGAAACACAAGCTGAACAAAGCTTATTAACATCAATAAGACCTCTCCAACCCGTCTGGCTATCGTGGAGAGTGTAGGCCAAATCCATTAGCTGCTCTAGCCAAGTATGGCTCTGGCAGTACAGAGAGGGTCGTGCTCTTGCAGTGGAGACTAGAAAGACCTGAGCCACACTCGATAAAAGAAGAAGATCTAAGACTAAAGCCAGCGCTTCGTGATTTTCAATCAGCCGAGGCCACTTCACTCCACTTCTTCCTATGGATGTCGTAAGAGACAACCAAGGAGGCTTGATCTCGGGTGGCGGCCTGTTATCAAACGTTTCGTACAAACGCATTTCCAAGGAGAGTTAATGGTAGGCAGGCGACCGGTAAAACCACAAATCGTTTTTACGATTTTGGCTTTACTTTCTCTAACCCTCAATTTACTAGTGGCACAGCTGTGGCCCTCGCCTCGCGAGTATATTTAATTAAAAATTTCGCGCGAGGAAAAATATCTTTCTCCATATTGAAAATTTTCGAAAAACTGAATCGAAAAAAATCTATATAATTACCCAACATGCTCACAAAATTTCACGAGAATCGGTTGAGAAATGCGACCTGTAGGCGAGAGCATCCGGAAATGTGGCCACCTGCCTGGTCATGTGTCTGGACATCATCGATGCTGAATGGAAACGCTTCGCTCGCTCAGTCAATTATTCCCAAGATACCACTACGAAACAAAGAGCATCAAAAAGATTGTCATTTCGCAACCAATACATCATTTCCGGACGATATCCTCCATTCGCATCTACGTTTAGTGCCCCATAAAGGTGGCAGACACGGCGCCCCATGACGTCACCGGGTCGTCGACCCGCTAGGGCGGCCATAGAGCGAGGAAAATTGGTAATGGATTAAGTTGGACTATAAAAGGTTGATTTATTCGTAACATAAACCAGACGACAATAGCATATTTGCGCATTTAAATATATTGATTGATTTGATTGGTTGAGAACTAGTTTTCCTGTGACGTAACTGACAGGAAAACTATTCTAGTTAAATTATAAAACAGTTTTTGATCTATCTAATGCTTTAATGAGTTAACGACTGCTTTGACTAATCAGTTTCCTTAATTTAATTGGACATCCGGGAAATAATTAATTAATACTGGTAAAACTACTGCTAGTTTTACGATTTCTAAATTAAGTTATCAATTAGACATTTTTCGAAGTACTTTCTTTGCGTGTAAGAGATTGATACTAGACTAGATAATATTTGTTTCCAATAAATAGAGTATAAAATACAGGCTATTGAAAATGCAATTAAAAACCTATTTGTTTTACCACATATAGGTACGAGGGGGGGTCAAAAAGTTCGCGGAATGGAGGGGATAGCGGGGGGTGGGGGACCTGCCGCAGGTAGTAACTAATGAGCAACTCTTTGTGAGTATATATGCCAAGTTTGAACCTGATTGTGTCAATAACCTTTGACCTGTCGTCGATCAAACAAGTGAATCCGGAAGAAAAACTTGAACATGGAAAAAATCGAGTTTCGTGCCGTCATAAAGTTCCTCACTAAGCAAGGAAAACCACCTCAGAAAATTTTGGAAGAAATGTTATCAGTATACGGGGACTCTTGCCCTGGGAAAACCATGGTGTACAAGTGGAATAGCCTTTTCAAGCAAGGCAGAGAGTCTCTTGAAGACGACCCTCGCTCAGGACGGCCGATTGAGGCCACCACCTCAAACATCGTTGAAAAAGTGGAGAATCTTATACTGGAGGATACTCGTTTGAAGAAGAAACAACTTGCAGAAATGGTTGGAGTATCACCTACAACCATTTTAAATATTCTACACGACAATCTTGGGATGTCAAAAGTCAGCGCAAGATGGGTGCCAAGAATGCTCACACCACCACAGAAACAGCTGCGCGTCGAGTATTCAAAGGAGTTTTTAGACCTCTGTAGCGCCGACAAGGAAGGAATTTTTGCAAGACTTGTTACTGCAGATGAAACTTGGGTTCATCATTATGAGCCTGAGTCGAAGCAAGAGTCTATGCAGTGGCATAAAAAGGGTCAGCCCCCCCCTAAGAAATACAGGGTGTCACAATCGGCTGGAAAAATCATGGCAACTGTTTTTTGGGATACAGAGGGTATTTTATTAATAGATTATAAAGATAAGGGTGTTTCTATAACGGGAGAATACTACGCTAATCTACTAAGACAATTAAAAGAAGCAATCAAGGAGAAAAGGCGGGGAAAGTTGACAAAGGGTGTGCTGCTTTTGCATGACAACGCACCGGTACACAAGAGCCGCGTTGCGATGGCTGCCCTTCATCACTGTGGCTTCGAAATGTTAAACCATCCTCCCTATAGTCCAGACTTAGCCCCCTGTGATTATTTTTTATTTCCCAAATTAAAAAAAGAGCTTCGGGGGAAGAAATTTTCCGATGATGAAGAAGTCAAGTCGGCGATTTCGGCCTATTTTGAGGACAAAGACAAATCATTTTTTTTCGACGGTATTAATAAGTTAATAGAGAGATCTGAAAAATGTATTCGACTTAAGGGGGAATATATTGAAAAAGAAAAATAGTACAGTATTTTATTTCACCCCCCTTCCCCTCCGTTCCGCGAACTTTTTGACCCCCCCTCGTATGTTTGTATACAATAATTTATCCATTACGAATTTGCAGTCTTTTACACTAAGTATATTTTAAAAACTCATCTTCTTTTCCTAGCTGTGCCGCAGGGTAGTTCGTTACGAGCTATCAAAGCGATCACTTCAAAGCATTTCGTAACGAAGGAAACCTACCTTTACATTTACATTAGACTTTCGCCCATTCCCTCGACCGGCTTCTACTGTCTGCGCGGGAAGAGAAGCAGCTGGTACATTCGACGTTTTTTCTTTTCTTCCAGACCAGCGTGGAAGAGTTTCTATCATTTGTTATAAAAACCTGTCTAAAACTTGGACCATTAATAGAAGCTGACGCGAAGCAGACGTCGTAACTTGTAAAAAAAAAAAAATTAAACGTCAAAGATTTCTTTTGGCAAAAATAACTGATTTATCGACTCTTAACATGCTACGCTCTGTGGTGTGACTACTGTGACCATACAATTAGCACCAATGGTAACCACGTGTAGCGATATTGTAGTGGCCTCATTGGGTTTGTTGAGAAAATGAAATCACTCATTCAAATTGAAACCTATGTTTATTTAATTTATATTATAGGAATCTCCAACAGGACTACTCCAAGTTTTTCGTGGATGTTGTTAAAAGCTACTTAGGAAATACAAGCTGAAAAAAGCTTATAAACATTAATGAGAGTTCTCCAACCTATCTGACTGGCCAGCGTGGAGAGTGCAGTGCAGCCCAAATCCTTTGGCTGCTTTGGCCAAGTATGGCTCTGGTAGAGGGTCGTGCTCCTGCAGTGGAGACTTCAAAAGACCTGACGATTATGATAGGTGTCTTATTATTTAGCAATTGCTGTTCTCAGTCTTCCACAATCCTCTTTCTATCTTAGTAGAGTTATAGGAGTATTGCCAGTTGTTATCATACCTTATCCTATTTCATAACGTAGTGCAGGACGTCCAGCGGCTAGGTGGGTCGACGATGTCAGGCTAGTTGCTGGAAAGAATTGGATTGCGATGGGCAGAGAACAAGATGGCGCAGACAGAAAGAGGCCTAGCTCAGCAGTATCCCTGAATGCTGACGATGATGATGATGATGATCATACCCTGAAGATTGTCTGACCATCGTATTCTAGCCAGCAGGAATTGAATAAGTCTTATACTGATGCACTATCACGTCTTTATCTCTAATGGGGCAGTCGGAGCCTAGAGCGGCAGGGCCCAGGCCCCTTTTAGCGCGACGCGATGGTAGGCATGGAGGCGAAAAAAGTAAACCATAACCGCGTCGCTTATTGATATGATTTTCAGATCCTTGCCCATTCCCTCGATAGGCTTTTACGATCTGCGCGGGTAGAGAAGCAGCTAGTACATTCTATGTTTTTTTCTTTTCTCCCAGACCAGCATGGAAAAGCATATACAGATGAATACATAAAACAACACTAATAAAAGAGGTTTAAGTACTTATCATAATAAATTTCTAATCAATAAAAAAACCGGCCAAGTGCGAGTCGGACTCGCGCACCGAGGGTTCCGTACAAACCTGCAAGGTTTAGTATTTGGTATGAATTTCAATTTAATACCTCTACGCGTTTATGAGGAAATGGGTAGTAAGTTTAAAATTATTAAAAAAATATATATTATGTGATGTAACTAAAAATTTATGGTTTTCGTAATTTTTCCTTTATCTATGCTATAAGACGTTGCTTCGTACCAAATTTCAAGATTCTGAGTTCACGGGAAGCACCCTGTAGGTTTTGATTCCCTTGCAAGTGTCGAAAATTTGCGGCATAAACGGCTGTATCTTTTGATTGCGTTGGCTTAGAAGTTTGATTTTTTCACAGCTTCAAGGGACAGTAGACCTGAGTAATTGATATAAATTTCAGCTTCATACCTCCACGCGTTCCTGAGAAAAAGGGTCTTGACAGACGGACGGACGGATGGACAGACGGACAACAAAGTGATCCTATAAGGGTTCCGTTTTTTCCTTTTGAGGTACGGAACCCTAAAAAACAGTGAAACACACGAAAAGGAAGCCATTTAATGTCTCCACTTAATGCCACATCACAATTAAGATATAAAACGATAGATGAATGCAAGAAAGCTTCTAAAAGGCGTTTCACCATCGACATAAATTTTCACACAATAGAAAATCTATTGGCCCATCAACGGCCATGTTACCACTCATCATAACCACACATGACAAAGAAGCTGTACAATAATTTCACCTACATCACAATACGACACATGCACGCCAGTTTTTGTAGACTTTCGACTACTATTCAATCATGCTTAGTTTACATGAACTTATTTATTATCTTTACTTTTCTTCATTTTAGCGCGTTTCCGGTTGCATCGTCAGCTGAGCTGCTTCAGAGCCCGGGGTGCACTTTCCCGCTTTTTCTTCTCCAAATGTAATATGTATGTCAATACATACATACATACATACATACATACTATCACGCCTGTTTCCCACAGGGGTAGGCAGAGACTATGGACCTCCACTTGCTACGATCTTGACAGACCTCTTTCGCTTCATCTACACTCATCAACCTCTTCATACATGCCCTTCGGTTACGTGTACTTCTTACCTCTCCCTTTTTCAGAACGTCTGCAATCTGATCGCAGAACGTTCGCCGAGGTCGACCCTGTACCGCTCTTCCTTTCACACTTACCTTATAAATATTTTTTATTAATCTATTTTCATCCATCCTTTCTAAATGCCCAAACCATCTTAACATCCCTTGTTCTACTTTTGTCACTACGTAATAGACCTTTGCATACAATTTGCCAACCACGCTAAGAAGACTAATGCCTCGGTAGTTTTTACAGTCTTGCTGTGAACCCTTTCCTTTATACAGTGGTACAATTACCGCCTTGCACCAATCCTTTGGTACCACACATTTTTTAAAACACAGATTGAAAAGGTCACACAACTGATTAGCTACAATGCCCTGTCCAGCCTTCAGCATTTCGACAGTAATCCTATCATACCCTCCCGCTTTTCCCATTTTCATACCATTTAATGCGGTCACTACTTCTTCCATACTTATTTCTTCATCATAATTTTGCACATCACTCCCCTGTACTTCATTTTCCGGCTCTGGCACTCTCATTTCATTTTTTTCAAACAGTCCTTCAAAATATTCCTTCCATCCATCTACTACATTCTGTAACCCGACTAATATCTATATCTTGTAATATCTTCCATTCTTGTCTCTGATATTATTTAGCATAGAAGTCGTATTTTTCCCCCTAGCTGTTTTAACGCTCTTCCATAAGTATTTAATATTACTTTGGAAATCTCGAGACAATCTTACATCAAAATCATCCTTTTGTTCTTCTTTCTTTTTTACTATCTCTTTCACAAGTACATTCATCCTCATGTATGTCAATAGTCACCCCTTACGAAGTGGAGATTGATGGCAGAAACCATTTAAACGATTTGGCTGTGATTTCCCGACCGTGACGTCGACCCTCTTTGGGAATGCATTTGTGCGAAAAGTTTTAAGAGGAAATCTCAAGGGCTAGAGATATGAAAAATAGGTATTTGTAAAATCTATTGCTGTCGCGCTGTGTCCGAATTACAACCGAGCAAGTGCGATAGAAACATACTGCAGCTTGGACTGAAAATACCTATTAAAAGAACAGAAAATCAACGATTCGTAGTCCCCTGATTTCTTCTCCAAAACTTAACCAATATAAGTACTTTATTAATTAGGAATTAACAAAGACTTGAGCAGTGTTCCTATGTTTTAATATTTTTATATAATCTAGTCAAATTTGTTTTCTGGATGTTAGAACACAGCGGAAAATCTGGCTATTTTTTTAGGATTTTGAACGTTCAAATCTCTATTAATAAATAATTTATGAAAAAAAAAGAAAATATAGGGACATGCTAATAGGGGCTATAGATATTCAGGGAAGAAAATATAACTGTACCGGCATTATCCAGGGAGGAAACAGGGAATTACGTTTGTATGAAAAAAACGGCCCCTCTGTTTCGTCTTAAAACCGTCTGCCGCCTGACTTTAACCCTCCTTGCGAATGCAGTTGTTACAGTAGTTGTTCGGGCTTATTCCTTTAGTCGCCTCTTACAACATCCACAGAAACGAACGATGCCTATTCCTATATGACCTATTCTTGGCCGAAAACCATACGAAACAAACCGGCACAAACCCGAAAGTAGGCTTCTTATCTTGACGTGGTTCCAGTTGCATTCTTAGCTGGGCAGGGCCCTGCAAATAGGTAGACTCAAGAAACAGTGGCTTGAACGTCATCAAGGAGACAAGCAGCGTGTCAATTGTCTCACAGGCAAGGATGCCGGACACCATGCAAGGAAATCAAAAGCCGGAGAGCGGAACTTGAAAACGTAAATGACTAAACACTAAGATGCGTGATAACTAAGTACATGATATCGTCAAGTTACGAGTAATGTAAAGTCGATACAAGAGACATGCGACATTCTCTTTATCTATAAGCAGCGTGAGAATGAGCACTAAACCATACAAAACAGAGACTAAATCTCTATCGACGTGAAGCTGATGGTACGATATCATGCAACATAAAAATGTTCAATTCATAGACAATTAGCGATGATATTATAAACGAATTTTACATGTAAATAGTACATTTTTAAAACATTACACCCGGTTTATACGAAGTCGTAAACGTTGCGTTACGTCTCTGCCAACACCACTGTCTTGTAGGGAGGGAAACGTCAAAGGGGCGTTACATTTCCAGATTTTTGTCAGAGAGACTAAACAGAAAATTGTATTTCCAACTTCCAAAAGTTCAAACGTGTTCAAATTCGGATTAAATTCGGTTATTGGAATGATGTGATGTTGAAAATTCTTAGCAGAAATAAATTGTGAAAATTTCAAAAGCGCAATAATAATTTAATTAGACAACTACAACAAAACAAACTTAACGAAATAAATGTGAATTTAACAGCACAGCTAAATGTTTCTGATGTGACGATGTAAAACGTGATGAGACACAACACAGCTCAGCGTAACACATCAGACAATACGCTACAACCCACACATTTTAAAAATACTTGTGAGTTCATATGCATTTCGCAATCAGAATGAAATCCAACGTATGACAAAAGGTCCGGAATTTAACATCACTACTACTATTTTGAATTAAACAGTTTTTACGACTTTAGATCGAGTTAAGAGCGAGTTTAAGCTTTGAAAAGTATTACTGCTAATAAAAGTGACAATAATAAAAAGAGAGGAATGTGAATAATTCAGCACAATGGCAGATGTGTTCTCCGTAGAGAAATTTAATTTAGTAAAAATATGGTGACGACTTTAAAAAAAACTTTAGATATGAAAAATAATGTTGTATGAGCAAATAACTTCAAATTATGTTGGACTCAGCCAGACATCTTACATGCTGGTCTGGGAGATTAGAAAAATCTTAGAATGTACCAGCTGCTTCTTTTTGCGCGCAGATCATTAAAGCCAATCGGGGGAATGGGCGAAAATGCGAATCATGTTAATAGGCGATGCGGCTAACCAACCAAAAGCCATCCATCATTAGTTATTTTGATTCCTGTTTTCACCTTCTCGCCCACCATCACGCTACAAGTGGCCTTTGGGTTTTGCGGCCCTGGGCTCTGTCTGTCGCAAAACCCAAAATTATCTGTCTACTCCATTAGGGATAAAGACGTGATAGTGTGTTGTGTTCAGTCAGAACTTATGTAATGACTATGAGGTTTAATGGTTTTATATTTACTCGAACCATTTTCACCGAGTATGAACTACGGTAGTCCCCTGTTGGCAGCTCGCCAGCCGTGAATCAATTATGAGTTCAACAACACTTTATCTACCTGTTGTTCCGCTTGTATCGCTACACTATTGTGTGGAAATGTTGAAAATTGGAAGAAAATATGTAGGCTTTTAGGGTTTTAATATTGATACTTCACAATTGGAAGGACTTAACAAACATAGAAGTCTTTGTATAAAGTATGTGAAAAGAAACAAATACAGGTCATAGAAAATAGGCGAGGCAATATGTTAGAGCAGTTGGTACGGCATGATGAAATTAGGCGGATTATAATAGAAGGCTAAAAAGAAAGAAGAAAGAGAAGAGGAAAGCCCAGACACAGCTATATGAAGCAAGTCAAGGATAGGATAATAGCAGTGTCGAATTAAGATGTCAAGAGGCTAGCGGACGATAGAGCAGAATGGAAGGACTCCATCGAAAAGAGCGTTGCTCTTAAATTATAATGAATGAATAAACTTCACAATACGAACTAAGATGTCAAGAGGCTAGCGGAAGATAGAGCAGAATGGAAGAGACTCCATCGAAAAGAGCGCTGCTCTTAAATTATAATGAATAAATGAACTTCACAATACGAACTAAGATGTCAAGAGGCTAGCGGAAGATAGAGCAGAATGGAAGAGACTCCATCGAAAAGAGCGCTGCTCTTAAATTATAATGAATGAATAAACTTCACAATACGAACTCAATTGAGAGTTATATACTGGCGAAAGATGGGAGGCCGTTTCTCTAAGTTGTGCTACAATATTACAGGCTAAAACAAAGCCTGAGATCTCTTGAAAAAAATATAGCCCTAGGCCACCGCCTAGTAAGCGCCGTAACTACATGTATCTTGCTTACCAAACACGAAATTCCAATCAAAGTTACACATCACATAGATACAAAGACTTAGACCAGGCCTGTGTCACTCCCCGTTAAGGTATCGAAAATGTACCTACATTATAACTATGGGGGCAGGCGGCCCCTCCGGGTATTAAATTCAGTTATACGAATCGTTTGTCCAGAGTAATAAGAATGAAATTGGCTTGCAATGGATGTCTAGGTATTTATACAAAAAGGTGCTGAGTTCTGACGTGAGCTAAATTAAACCATATCGCTAGCCATATTGAGTAGATATTTCTTTGAATTTCTTTGCTGAGTGAGAGTTCTGTACGTTTGTATTATTTATTCATTTTTGGGGCTAGTCACTGGTAATTCTCTAGACATGAAAAGTAAAAAAGAAATTCCCTAGGCAGTAAAACAGATTTGAAAACTGAGCACGAATGTAGAATCAAAAATAATATTGGCTGTCAGCAAAAAAAAAAGCTTTTAGCCGATTTCGTCCAGTTTCATGGTAAAAACGTGATAGTTTATTTTTTGTATAAGTATATAACTGACCGTTAGTCGTGTGGTTCCCGGCAGAGTAGAATAGGATCACTCCAAGTCTTCCCGTGCTTGTCGTAGAAGGCGACTTAGGAAAGCGAATCTAGCTTTTAAAATACGAATGAGACCTCTTCAACCCGTCTCGCCACCGTGGTGAGTGTAGGCCAAATCCCCTGGCTACTGTGGCTAAGTATGGCTCTGGTAGTACAGAGAGAGTCGTGCTACTGCAGTGGAGACTAAAAAAGACCTGATGAAGATGATGTAACTGACCAACACTGGTTTCAGATTTTTCAAGCTGCTTAAACCAATTTGATACTTATAGCCTTTATCTAATCACGACAGCCTTGACCAAAGGCTTAACGTTCCGAAGGACGGGCATGATAGGGTATCTAATATACACTCGCAAAACTAATTTGCGGCCCTAGGCTCTGTATGCTAAAGCCCCAAGCCCCATAATGCTCTGTCTACCCCATTAGGGGTAACTATTTGTATAAAATTTTGATCCTGCTCCGTCACTGTCGATAGATGTCACAAATAGAATATCCTCATCATTAATTATACCACAGAATAAGAACCAGTAAAGAAGACTCACTCAGCAAAGAAATATCTACTCAATGCGGTTAGCGATATGGTTTAATTTAGCTCACGTCAGAACTCAGCACCTTTTCGTTTAGATCCTAGACATCTATTGCAAGCCAATTTCATCCTTATAACTCTGGACAAAATATTCGTATTTGTATATTGAACAGTATTTACCACTCCGAGGGGCCGGCTGCGCGCATAGTAATAATGTAGGTACATTTTCGATACCTAAACGGGGGCGTGACACAGGCCTGATTATACCTTGGTGTAATGGTCAACACGCTAGTCCGCCAATCCGGACGTTCTGGGTTCGATCCCCAGCCAGAGCAAGTTGGAAAATGGCCTATTTCAAATTGTCCTGGGTCTTGGATGTTTATCTATATACCTATGTATTTATTACAAAATATAGTATCGTTGAGTTAGTATCCCATAATACATGTTTAAGCTTACTTTGGAGGTAGTTTAATCAGTATGATTTCTCCTGATCTATTTTTTTTATTATTATTATCAACAGGTCTTTTTGGTCTCCACTGCAGGAGCACCCTCTTTGCTAGCAGAGCTATACTTTGCCAGAGCAGTCGGAGGATTTGGCCTACACTCTCCACGCTGGCCAGGGTTGGAGAGGTCTCATTGATGTTTATAAGCTTTGTTTAGCTTTTATTACCTAATTCGCCTTCTACGACATCCATTTAAAGACTTGCAGTGGTCCTATTCTACTCTGCCGGAAACCACACGGCTTAAATAGAATATCCTGAACTCCTGACCTGACCCAATTCAAGAACGTGTGACCGATATCCTGCAGGCCCGGGCGGGTCGATCGCAGGCTGTAAGTAAACCTGGTGCTATTGACCTCTGACCGAAATGTTTACACCAATTAACACTTGAAATGAAAGAGTTCTTTGTTTTCGGATCGAGGAATGATTTTGAATAAATGAATGAAGATCTTTCCACTGTTTACTTAAAATGTTTTGCTTCGTTAAAGCTTGCTTCGTGATAACGAACATGCAGTATGCAGGTAGCATGTAGCATCGTTACAAAGCTACATGCATTCTGCTGTAATATCATAAACACGAAAGTTACTAAGGATGGAGGGATTTGGATGGAATTTGGCTTGGCAGTAAAGTAATTTTACAAATAGGATACTACTTTTTATGACGATCAAATGTGAGGTTTTTATCTGTCTGTCTAACATTTAAGAGCCAGGCTCTTTTCGGCGTCATTGTATGGAAAGAGACGAACACAATGATACTGCTTTTGGCAGATACAATGGAGTGGTTTGCAATTGTCATCTCCATTAATAGGGTTTTCATACGGTTCTCATTCTCAAATAACGAACTGACAAATTGATCAAGCGGGCAACGCCGCGGGTAGCGGCTAGTTTCACATAATTTCATTGCAGTTGCGTTTCATTGAGTAAAATGGCCGCCAAGCCACGCCCATTATTGATCAAATCGACACTCTAGTTTTGAAGTTTATTAAAAATCAACTTTAATTCAGCAACCGTAGAGTTGACGTTGCACTGTACGAGGGGGGGTCAAAAAGTTCGCGGAACGGAGGGGAAGGGGGGTGAAATAAAATACTGTACTATTTTTCTTTTTCAATATATTCCCCCTTAAGTCGAATACATTTTTCAGATCTCTCTATTAACTTATTAATACCGTCGAAAAAAAATGATTTGTCTTTGTCCTCAAAATAGGCCGAAATCGCCGACTTGACTTCTTCATCATCGGAAAATTTCTTCCCCCGAAGCTCTTTTTTTAATTTGGGAAATAAAAAATAATCACAGGGGGCTAAGTCTGGACTATAGGGAGGATGGTTTAACATTTCGAAGCCACAGTGATGAAGGGCAGCCATCGCAACGCGGCTCTTGTGTACCGGTGCGTTGTCATGCAAAAGCAGCACACCCTTTGTCAACTTTCCCCGCCTTTTCTCCTTGATTGCTTCTTTTAATTGTCTTAGTAGATTAGCGTAGTATTCTCCCGTTATAGAAACACCCTTATCTTTATAATCTATTAATAAAATACCCTCTGTATCCCAAAAAACAGTTGCCATGATTTTTCCAGCCGATTGTGACACCCTGTATTTCTTAGGGGGGGGCTGACCCTTTTTATGCCACTGCATAGACTCTTGCTTCGACTCAGGCTCATAATGATGAACCCAAGTTTCATCTGCAGTAACAAGTCTTGCAAAAATTCCTTCCTTGTCGGCGCTACAGAGGTCTAAAAACTCCTTTGAATACTCGACGCGCAGCTGTTTCTGTGGTGGTGTGAGCATTCTTGGCACCCATCTTGCGCTGACTTTTGACATCCCAAGATTGTCGTGTAGAATATTTAAAATGGTTGTAGGTGATACTCCAACCATTTCTGCAAGTTGTTTCTTCTTCAAACGAGTATCCTCCAGTATAAGATTCTCCACTTTTTCAACGATGTTTGAGGTGGTGGCCTCAATCGGCCGTCCTGAGCGAGGGTCGTCTTCAAGAGACTCTCTGCCTTGCTTGAAAAGGCTATTCCACTTGTACACCATGGTTTTCCCAGGGCAAGAGTCCCCGTATACTGATAACATTTCTTCCAAAATTTTCTGAGGTGGTTTTCCTTGCTTAGTGAGGAACTTTATGACGGCACGAAACTCGATTTTTTCCATGTTCAAGTTTTTCTTCCGGATTCACTTGTTTGATCGACGACAGGTCAAAGGTTATTGACACAATCAGGTTCAAACTTGGCATATATACTCACAAAGAGTTGCTCATTAGTTACTACCTGCGGCAGGTCCCCCACCCCCCGCTATCCCCTCCATTCCGCGAACTTTTTGACCCCCCCTCGTATTAACGATTCCTAACTGTGAGTTCTAGTATCATTGTATTAAGGTCGATTTTAGATTGACTGGATAACGACCAGTTTGAAATGCGTTTCAAACGTTTTCAGTGGCGTCGTATCAGTCGTGCTTACTACGCGTCTCGGTAGTTTTTTTTTATAGTGCAGTCTCAATAGATTTCGGTTCATGTATACCTTTAATAAAAGAATACCTACTAAAAGACCCCTCTACCTATTTCAATTTGCAATATCTTGCAAGTGAAAATATACATATGAAGGAAACATTTTTCACTTACTGAGGTGTCTTGCTTTGGTGATACTTAATCCTTATTTATTATGTGCATTACTTATGTATTTAGTGAGAATCTGAATCATATAAATAGGCGATGCGGTTAGCAACCCATCACTATAACGATTTCCCTATTCCACCTTCATGCCCACCATCACGCTTAAAATGGCCTTGATCTTACTGCCTTAGGCTATGTCTGCCCCGTTAGAGATAAAGACGTGACGTGTGTATCTTGCATTATGTACTTAAATATACACAACTAAAACATAACTTCATATTCCAGACAAGCAGAAAAGTGAAGTCTGCAGTTTTGGTGCTTTGAGGTTATATGTCAAAATGGACACCGTGCTGTTCGTAAAGGAGGTACAGAAACACCCGTGTTTGTACAATACCATGCACTACACTTACGGATACAAGCTGGAGACCACCAGGGCGTGGGACGAAATTGGCCAAAAACTGAACATGACCGGTGAGCTTTCTAGTTTCTACTATCTTTGAGGCTATACGTCAAAATGAACACTTTTCGTGAAGGAGATGGAGTGACACCCGGATTGGTTTGATGTCTTGATTGATACCATCGTAGTGTGAACACCTAGATATTTACGCTTTTCACTTGTCAACGAAAGAATATGCGCCCAAGTCAATTGTTTAACTCAACATCATCATCAGCGGTAACGCTTCAGAGCCCGGGGTCCGCTACCGATTTGACGAGGTGACTGGTTTTTACACAGAGCGGCTGCCGTCTGACCTCTGCAACCCAAAGGGTAGACCAGAACCAATCCTAGGATAGATTTAAAGTAAGGCTAGATGGTGTTTGGGTCCCACAGCTTTACGTGCTTTCCGAAGCACGGAATCTTTCTTTTCGGCCAGGCCTGCAACCAGACTGGAAACAACTTTTCATAAAGTATGCTTCCCAGTGGGATTTGATCCCGCGACTTCCGGATCACAAAACAAACCACTGGACCACGGAGGCAGTCAATGGTTTAACTATTGTTTTATATTTATCGACATGTGGTTTTTTCCTTTCTTTCCAGGTTTCGCTTGTAAGGACAAATGGCGGAATCTACGCATCGCCTTCATGAGACATATGAAGCTCCTCTCACTCGGCAAGACATTCAAGCCTTACTACTTACAAGAGCACATGAAATTCTTGATTCCATTCCTAAAATCAGCTGCTCCGGCCGAAATGGACGCTCTGTCTATCAGTTCTAATGACGAAACAGATATGACAGATATTGTTGAAGAACCAATACACGCCAACGTAATCGTATATAAAACTGAACCTATCGAACACAATGATAATACTCGTGCTGATGAACATATCGAAGCTGCTGGTGAGAATAGTCACACGAGAGAATACATTGCACGTGCTACTAGCACTGAAGATATGAGTCATAAAAAGCCAAAGAGAATGAAAATAGATGATGACGATATGGCTAGAAAACTAACGGACTATTTGAAAAGAAAATTTGATTCTCAGGCAGCAGCCAATGACCCTGTTAGGTCGTTCTTGGACAGTCTTGCCCCTGAGTTACGAGAAATGAATGACCAACAGTTTAAAACTTTCAAGAGGAAGGTGTTTACTTTGATTGATGATATAATGAGCGATGCAAATAGATCTACGTTCATCACTGATAATAATTATGTTGCTAATCATAATTTTAGTTAAAAAGAAGAAAGAACATACAGAGAAATAAATGCAACTAAGAATTCGCACTATTTTCATTAATAAAATCTTAAGTTTTTTGTAAGGATCTATGTGTCCCTTTTATAACATTCGGGTTAGGTACTTTTACTTGAAGTGATTTATCTATCATATAATCATTCATTGTCTGAGAAATCACTTCATAAAAAAAAACTCCGCACGAAAAATATCTAAGACCCATTTTTCATTCAAACCATGCACATGACAGTTCATTACAGATTGCGAGACAACCTTCTGAACGGGTTATGAGAAGCAAGGGGACACATTCCATTATGTTTTGGGATAAATCCTCTTTTTGATTATGTTTTGTAATTTGATTTATGTTTGGGCTCTCTCTTTATAAAAGGATCTTTGCTCCTCAATTTTATGCTAAAAGAGGGTTGAATGTGTGATGAATATATTTAAATGTATTAGAGCATTTGCCGTGTGTAAACTCTGTTAGGTCATGGTGAACGACATAACCAAGTATACTCGTAGTGCATTTGAAGATACGTCTTGTCACCTTAGTGCCAATTCGTTACATACTGGAATTTCGCCACTTGTAAAGACTGACAAAAAAGTTAATGGAACCAAACCAAATTTAACATCCCATCGCCCATGACGCAAATTAAAAGATCGCCATCATTTCAGGTACCACTCATTTGGAGTTGGTATATGCTATACTATAACAGAACACAAGTTAACTTAGTTTGAGGGGAGCTCTTAATGTGTGAAAGATTGCAAAAGAAACATCAACTAGTCGCTATACAGGGTGGATTTGAAATCGTTGGCATCCCTTATCCACTATAGGTACCCATGATACAAAGTAACGGTTCCGTAGCCAAATGGCAAAAAATAGAACCCTTATGGATGTCTGTCCGTCCGTATGTCACAGCCATTTTTTTCCGAAACTATAAGAACTATACTGTTGAAACTTGGTAAGTAGATGTATTCTGTGAACCGCATTAGGATTTTCACACAAAAATAGAAAAAAAAACAATATATTTTGGGGGTTCCCCATACTTAGAACTGAAACTAAAAAAAAAATTTTATCAAACCCATACGTGTAGGGTATCTATGGATAGGTCTTGAAAAAAGATATTCAGGTTTATTTATTATATCATTTTTTTCTAAACTGAATAGTTTGCGCGAAAGACACTTCCAAAGTGGTAAAATGTGTGTGTGTGTCCCCCCCCTGTAACTTCTAAAATAAGAGAATGATAAAACAAAAAATATATACTGGGTGGCGCAAAAGTACTGGCACTAAAGAAAATACTTTTATTTTTTTTATATGATATTTTCTGTCATTCTGTTGTTGAAAATTGTGTAGTGAACAACTGTAAAATACACTGAAAATAAACATGGACCGTTTTACTCCCCAAGAACGTGGAATAATTGTGAGTGAGGGACGGAGGGACGCTTTTCCAGGCCGAGTTATCTCTCGTTTTGGCGATTTGCCTTGGCCTGCAAGATCACCCGATCTGACCAGTCCAGACTTCTTTCTTTGGGGTTTTTTGAAATCTCGGGTGTATGTGAACAAGCCACAGACTCTCGCAGCTCTAAAAGAAAACATTCGTCAAGAAATAACGAACATATCGCAGGAAGTGTTACGGCAAGTTATGCAAAATGTCATAAATAGGGCTCAAATGTGTATCAACTCTGGAGGTCACCATTTAAAAGACATCATCTTTAAATCCTAATGGTACGAAATTTAATGGCACAAATATACATTTAAAAAAACCTAAATCTAGTTTTCTAATTTAGAAAAAATGTTATAGCTGAACCAAATAGGGTCTTTACTTTTGCGCCACCCAGTATATGATGTACATTACCATGCAAACTTCCACGGAAAATTGGTTTGAACGAGATCTAGTAAGTAGTTTTTTTTTAATACGTCATCGTAATAAATAATAAATCGCAAACCACAATTTACCTTTAAACCTTATATATTATTTTATTATGTTACTTCCTGCTACGGAAGCCTTCATAGGCGAGTCCGACTCGCACTTGGCCGCTTTTTAATTACTGCATTCATTGCAGTATTGTTACCCTACAAAATAACCTTTCAGTGAGTATGTTAACAAGTTAAATTAATGCCAATGATTTCAAATGCACCCTGTACAATCGCTCTAACATACCGTTGATTTGTAAAAAATAGCATTGAATAAAAACTCTTACATCATTCTTCTTAATTCTGTCAAAATATTGACAACTCGTGACCCTAGCCTCCCTAATCATCCCCCGTTCGCCCCCAAAGCGGTTTGATCGATCGTCGCCCTATAAACAAACAATCTCGCGGTAAGTGGGGGATGACGGGTGGATACGTCACTTTTGCGCCCCCTGCGCTGTTCTACGCAGTTTGTTTTTGTATCACGTTCATGTCCGAGCGTTTTACGAGCTTTACTGACAAGATAGTTTGAATAAGAGGCCTATGTCCGTCCAGCAGTGGACGTTATGCGGCTTAAATGAAATTAATGAATAAGATGGATTTCAGTAGCTTTTAAAAGGAGTTCAGTAGCTTTTAAATTTATTGTTGTGTATATTGCCTTTTTTTAGGGTTCCGTAGTCCACAAGGAACCCTTATAGTTCCTTATAGTTTAAAATTATGAAAAATTGTCTTTTTTTCAGCCGGGGTCCCATACAATGAAAAGTGAATTTAAAAAGTCAAATTGGACCAAACCCAACGTGTGGGGTATTGTTGAAAAGGTCTTTTAAAATGCAACAGAAACTGCTTTGAAACTATGTACATCAAACCTCCCAGACTTGAGATAATCTAATACAAAGTTAAAATTTAAGGTGTCCCCCCACCGTAACTTTTGAAATATTACTAAAATAATTCTGAAAAAAATGTGGTATATATCTCAAAGTATGTACTTTCAATTAAAACTATAGCGGTCTCGGTATCATAGTTATTTTTTAATACGTCATAAATCGTAAACCGCAATTTACCTTTAGAACTTTTATATTATGTTACTTGCTGCTACGGAACCCTTCATGCGCGAGTCCGACTCGCTCTTGGCCGCTTTTATTGTTATAAACAATTTGAAACTCATTACAAAGCACACAATAAATGTGAAAACAGTCAGCGAAGGAACACACACATACGTAATAGCGTCTTTTATCAGAATAAAAAAATTGCAAACACATACCTGATAACTTTTGCTTGAACTTCTCAAAAAATTGCAAACATATTCTGACAACTTTTTCTAGGGTCAAGGGCGATAATTTTTTTTTTAGCCTCTTAAATTACTGAGACCTTCTTCTTAGCGTGTCGATGTTCAAAAAATTAAATATTTCTCTAGGCCCAGTATCGAGCGACCTGTACTGCGTTAGAGCTTGCACTATACAGGTCCTTCAGCGTGCGGGTATCGGGAGACGCTGGGCAGCTTAGTAGGTGTGCCATAGTCTGTGGAGATGCACCACAGCCACAGACGTTGTCGTCTCTGTGTACGTATTTCCACCTGACCAGGTTATCCTTACAACGGCCAACCTGGGTTCTCAGCCTGTTAAGGCACTTCCAGATTGGCCATGGCAGTTCACTGCCAGATGGTTACTTCTCCGCAGGTGGAACGAATGATGCAGTGGTGCAACTCCCCAGCCAGCGACTCAACCTCGCAACTGAGACCTGGATTTAATATATATTTTATATTTTATTTATTTCCAATACAGCTCGTTTTTACAGGCTTTCCCTAATGCAACATAGCAGCTATTACATAATTTATGTACCTATATTACCGGGACACAAACCTTTTTTGTTTGGTCGTAACTTTTCTAAGGAGTGCTACATACTTCTTGGTCGCAGACATACGAAAAACTAAGTTCGTGCTAAGTCCCATTACTGACTTAAATAATGTATTCAAAGCGCCAAAGTTTAAAAATCAAATCAGTTAGACGGTTGTATCAATCACAAGGTAAAAGGGATGGGTCAGAAAAGTATTATTCTAATTAGTCCGTTAGTTAGATTATCCAAAAATAATGTACCCATTTTTCAATTTATCAAAAAAGTAACAATTCACAAAGATGCAGATTATCAAAGTTCCAGGGTCCGACCCTGGAACTTTGATAATCTGTTTGCTTGTGACGTCACCGATGTGTGAAAATCGTACGAAAGCGTGACGTCATTCGAAATTTAAATGCGCTGTATCTTCCTTATTTATTGTTTCTCAGAGAAAAGGAAAAATACGTGTACAATATTTTTTAATAATCCAACCAATGGGCCAAAAATATTTTCTCAGTCATCATGCGTACCGGTCGGCACAGGGCACAGGGTGGGCTCAGGTTCTGCCGGGCGTGACGGTCAACGCTGCCAGCGATCCACCTGTATTTGGAATTTTCGGCACAGATTTTAGAAAACCACTCTTCTTCGTCTAAGCGCTGCGCCAGCTGTTCTGCTTCGGAGTCCGGGGTGCGCTTTCCCGCTTTTTCTTCTCCAAATACAAAGTGGAAGGGACATACCCGTAATTAATTGAACCACGGACTATACTAGATCAATAAAGAATAATGAAATTAAAAAAACAGTCGAAAACCAAAAAAAAATCTACATTTTCATACAAATCGCCCGGGCGGCCTCACACTTTTGTATGGAAATGCTGAATTCTTTTTGTTTATTGGCTGTTATTTTAATTTCATTATACTTTAATGCTCTAGTATAGACCGTAATTCGATTTATTACGGGTATATCCCTTCCACGTTGTATAAAATGCATGTCATGGTCACCCAAGGATGCCAAAGACCTTGCAAAATGGAGAATTATTTATTTATTTATTTATTGTAAAAACTAAATACAACGGCTTTCACCAATTACAGCATATAGAAAGAACTTATAGCTAAATGTAATTAAAAAATTTACACAGCTGGTACGACGGGCGCCACCACTAATAATGTACAGTAAAAACTTTTTTTTCATTCTAGTCATTTCATTTTAAAAACATTTTTGTCATTCTCGCAATATACCAATAGGTTCCTTACAACCATATTCGTTCCATCAACAAACACATCACACTCAGGTTGCTGATTCAGGAATGTGTTAAGGTCCGTAAGCATGCGACATAGAGGAGATTGCTCATGTGATACCGTGCGTGTGACCGGTGGGGCAAACAGTTTTCGCGGCTGACATGAGCGTTGCACCAAACGTCTATTTGGTACATTTAGGCGACAAAGTTGATTATGAAGCTCGGGGACGTCGATAAAATTACGTAAAATTTTCAAACAGATTACCAATTGCCCAGCATCTCTACGGGTTCTAAGTGAGTTTAACCCAAGAGACCCTAAAAGAAACAACGTAGGATAGAGATAGGGATAATATCCGTAGATACGTTTATAGAGGTATCTTAGAAATGCCTTCTGAACTTTTTCTAGCATCAGCGTGTACGTCGCTTCATGAGGGTTCCATATGGAGCTACTGGATTCTAGTTTGCTGCGAACCAATGCATAGTATAAAAGTTTGATTGCATACGGATTATTAAAGTCTCTTGAGTTTCGTAAAACGAATCCAAGACGTTTGAAACTCTCTTTAACTAAAGATGAAATGTGATCGTTAAAAGTTAATTTTGAATCAAATTTTACACCAAGATCTTTATATGATTCGACACGGTTAATAATGTTTTTGTTTAAAACATATTCATGATGTGTTTTGGATTGTTTTCGTCCAAATGTCATTACACAACATTTGCTTACATTAAATGACATTTTATTTTGTTCACTCCATTTTTGAACAGCATCTATATCTTGTTGCAATAGTAGACGGTCTGTATCATTCTTAATTTCTAAGGCTAGCTTCAGATCGTCAGCATATAACAAACATTTTGCATGTTTGACAACTTTAGCTAAATTATTTATCATTATAAGGAACAGCCGGAACACTTTAAATGATTTGGCTATAGTTTAGCGACCGGCCGCCTGCCTGACGTCTACCCTCTTTGGAAATGTATTTGTATAAAAAAATGTATTTGTGCGAAAAGTTTAACAACCGGCCGCCGCCCGACGTTAACCCTCCCTGGGAATGCAATTGTAGCACGAGATGTTTGTACTTAGTCCTTTAGTCGCCTCTTACGATATCCACAGGAAGAGATAGAGTGGTCCTATTCTAACCCGTACCCACACGGGGGTATTTTGGAAAACCACTAGATGAATATAATTTAAAAATATATACTACATATATAATTTTTGTGAGATCTCGCTCCTTCCTGCAAAAATGAAACCAACTCTATGTAAATACATTATATGATATTCCATTTTTTGTGTGTTTTGTGTGGTAAATAAATATTTATATTCCCATTGTCTGATTTACATGCATGTATGCGAAATTTCAGCTCAATCGAACACTAGGAAGATTTTACTTACATAATAATTAAATTTTTAACCAAAAAAACAACCGACTTAAATTTTTTTCAGGAGTTACTTCAATTTCTCCAAAGTTCTTCATCATATCTTCACCAAATTAAAATGGGACCAACTTGGTAGTAAAGGCATTCAAAAAAAAAACATCACACAACGAATCGATGTGTGATGTCATGTCAACACACAAAAAATCGGTTCACAATTGGCAAAGATATCGCGTAACAAACATACATAAAAAAAAATAAAAAATAAGTTTAGAAAATCCAAAAGTGCACGCCTCATAGCAGTCACTCAATTTTCACAAAAAAAAACAGAACTTGAATATTGCATATTTATCGGTGTATTATGAACAAAATAAAAAATTTACCTTTAAATCTTCGCGCCATTGCCCACACAAAAGAATGGTACTGCGCATGTATTGTCAATGTCAAGAAGAAAAGAAAAATGAAAAGATTAACATTGTATCCAGAAAAAGAATGGAAATTAAGAATGGCTAAAAGGCAGATGCTAAACGCCGTAAAAAAAATTTAAAAAAAAAATTGTCAATGTCAACGAACCTTATTTACATAGATTTAGATATACCAACGATAGGTGGATTTGAGTTTATTGCTAATTATAATTAAACTACTTTTAATTAGACCGTGATTTTCGAAAGGACTTAGTTTTAGATAATACTTAAGCGTATGAAAAAAAGAAGGGTTCGATTTGTTAAGTTTTTCGGGCGTTATCGTGACCACGCCAGTTTCCATACATAATAAAATCCACGAAATAATTTTCTTA
The DNA here is from genome assembly GCA_963576875.1 of Acrobasis repandana. NCBI lineage: Eukaryota > Metazoa > Arthropoda > Insecta > Lepidoptera > Pyralidae > Acrobasis > Acrobasis repandana. The sequence continues at coordinate 13,421,106 of OY756238.1, forward strand.
AACACTTGTTTTATTATTTTAAAGAACAAAATGTCCTTTAAAAATATCATGACTGTTGAAACTAGTGTTTTTTCTTGACATTTGTGTGTAAATATTATTCTACAAGTACGATAAGAAATAAATACCGACATTTTTAGATCGAAAAATCACTTGATTTTTTGTAAGGCGAGAGTAGAGCACTACCTCAACGCTCCGCTTATGAGAACCGCTTACGAATTGATAACCTCCTTTTTTGAAGTCGGTTAAAAATTCAGACAGTCATCTGGATAGATGAAAGTAAATATGAGCTTATAAATGTAACTAACTTACACTTTCGTGTACGCAACTTCTCTCTTCGCAAAGGAGGAGGCCTTTGGCAAATTAATAAAAATAAAAAAATCTTTCGTGACGTAAGATATAAATAATAAACGGGCAAGTGCGAGTCGGACTCGTACATGAAGGGTTCCGTACCACCGTACGACGTTTTAAAACGCTGAAGAAACACGTTTCTTGTATGACGACCCCTTTAATTTTTAACTTTATTTTATTTTAAATATTTGTTGTTATTGTGGTCATAGTAATACATAATTGCTGAAAATTTCAAGTATCTAGTTAATGCCATTATGAAGATCAAGTTAAAAACGTTGAAAAAAACACGTTTCTTGTATGACGACCCCCTTTAATTTTTAACTATTTTTTATTTTTAGTATTTGTTGTTATATCTGCCACAGTAATACATAATCGGTGAAAATTTCAAGTGTCTAGCTATTACGGTTCAAGAGATAGAGCCCTGTGACTAACGGACAGACAGACAGACGGACAGACAGACAGACAGACGGACAGACGGACAGACAGCGGAGTCTCAGTAATAGGGTCCCGTTTGCACCCTTCGGGTACGGAACCCTACAAACTACCTGTTCCCAAAAACTTCTTACACGTTTATTAATATCAACAATAGAGGTTAATTTAGCCTGGAATCAGTATGAAAATTATACAACCCAGTTCGCTACCTTGTGGCGTGCCATCTCCTGTAGGGTGTCAGTAGTGTAGTGACAGAGTGGGGGTAGGGGGTGTAATGGGGATCCTGTCTGAAATAGGACGAGAATTCCGGCACGATGATAAATATGAAACAGTGATTAATTAGACTAGACAGGAAATAGAGTACTCAGGAAAGACGACATCGAACGCAAACATAAGTTAGTATCTTACTTTGAATTTGTAGTTTCTTCTATAAATTGAAGTTTAATTTGCATTACCTGTAACAAACGTAAAATTAAATTAGTAAACTGAACCATATCATAATAATGTTTGTTTGTTTGTAATCAATAACTTTGTTGTACATTGAAAACACATCATTAAAGACTAATATATAAATAAATCATCATCATCCGAGCGTATTCCCGGTTGCATCGTCAGCAGTTATGCTTCAGAGCCCGGGGTCCGCTACCTTACCTAGGTGATTCGACGAGGTTACTGGTTTTTACACGGAGCGATGCCGTCTGTCCTCCGCAACCCAAAGGGTAGACCAGAACCAATCCTAGGATAGGTACAAACGCTAGATGGCGTTCGAGACCAACGGCTTTACGTGCCTTCCGAAGCACGGAATCATCTTTCTTTTCGGATAATCAGGCGATTCAAGCCTGTAATATCCTAACCAGACTGGAAACAACTTTTTCACAAAGTATGCTTCCCAGTGGGATTTGAATCCATGACCTCCGGATCACAAGGCAAACGCCTTGACCACTGGACCACGAAGGCAGTCATTAATAAATAAATAAATATATATGGACAAATCACACTGATTAAGCTAGCCCCAAAGTAAGTTTTAATTAAACTTGTGTTATGGGATACTAACTCAACGATACTATATTTTATGATAAATACATATATAGATAAACACCCAAGACCCAGGATAATTTGAAAAAGGCCATTTTCCAACTTGCCCTGGCTGGGGATCGAACCCAGAAACTCCAGATTAGCGATCTAGCGTGTTAACCATTACGCCACGGAGGTCGTCAAACTAATCCCATAATGGAATCTCTTCCAGTCAACCGGCGAATAGATAGATAGGACAATTACTCACAAATAGGTAATAATGGTATAAGGATAGTAGAAAAAAGGGACGCTTTTTCCTAACAGTGAAAAAACCCAACTACTTTTATAGCGATTATGTTTACGACGACCTCCGTGGTGTAATGGTTAACACGCTAGTCCGCCACTCCGGAAGTTCTGAGTTCGACCCTTAGCCAGGGCGCCATGTATGTAAAATGGTCTTATACAATATACAAACCATCCTGAGTCTGGGGTGTTTATCTAAATAATTATGTATTTATTATAAAATATTTGTGTTGTGAAACGGACCAGCTCATCATCATCAGATCATTTTATTAGTCTCCACCGCATAAGTGCGACCCTCTCTGTACTACCAGTCATACTTGGCCAAAGCAGCCAGAGGATTTGGCCTACACTTTCCAAATCTCCACGCTTGCCAGACGGGTTGGAGAGGTTTTATTGAATGTTTATAAGCTTTCTTTGGCTTGTGTTTCCTAAGTCGCCTTCTAAGATGCGATACGACATCCACGGGAAAACTTGGAGTGGTCCTTATCTACTCTGCCGGAAACCATACGGCAAAACCCATCACCAGCTACAAGTCTTATTTTAATTTGAAGTCGCGTAAATTAAAAAATATATATTTACCAGCCAATGTAGCCCAGCCTTGCATCTAGGGTTGCCACCCTTTACTTTGTAATAAAGTATTGTTCCTTATTTCGGGTAATTGTACTCTATACTTAACGAAAACATAAAGTTCGCGAAAATACTGTATTCCGCATGATTTAATTTTTCTGGGACAATCAAAAAATGTAATTGTTTTCTTCACAGAGAGTTTTTCTGTGATAAATAGCAAATGGCGAGACGAAAGAAACAAAGCGTTTTTATATCTTATACAAAATGAATTACTAATTTTCTTTAACATAAATTCATGCTGTAAAATAAATTACTGTTAAACTGTACAATTGTTAGAATGATAATATAAGATAAAACTGCTTCCATTCTGGTCTGGGAGGAGAGAAAAAACTTACAAATGTACCAGCTGCTTTTCTTCCTGCGCACATCGTAGAAGCAGATTGAGGGAATGGGCGAAAACGCAAATGTTATTGTCATGCTATTAGGCGATGCGGCTAGCAACTAGCAACCCATCACTATTTTGATCCCTTTTTCTAACTTCTCGCCCACCATCAGGCTTAAGTGGCCTTTGAGTCTTGCAGCCCTGGGCCCTGCCTGCTTAGAGCCGCAAGACCCAAAATGCTCTGTCTGCCCCATTAGGGATAAAGACGTCATAGTATGTATGTAAACCTGCGAAAAGTAATAAAAAAATATGTTTTTAAATATAATGCCAAAGAAAAATAAGAGTACAATAAACGATACTTTATTTTGACTTAAACGACTTAACATACTTTTTTCTTACCTTTAATCACCAATACTTTGATTGCAAAAAAATGCACTCTGGCAACCCTACTTACATCATAAAGTAATAACCCCGAACGTAAACATCGCGGTGTAAACATTGCTAGTTTCAGCTCAGAATAGCACGCTATTTTTGTTCCGTTGCTGCTTTTGGTTATTTTCGGTGTTAAATGGTTTTTTTAAACCCCTGAAAAAAAAGGGGTGTTATAAGTTTGACACTAATGTCTGTCTGTCTGTGGCATCGTAGCGCTCGAACGGATGGACGGACGGACGATTTCGATACGTTTTTTTTTACGTGAAAGGAAATTGAATTGGAACCCTTGCGGTGGTTCTTAGCATGAATCAAACATAGAGGTAGATGAAAATCGGTTCAACCGTTTATAATTTATTGGGGGTAAACGCTTGAAAGTCAGGGCTTTCTCTAGCAAATAATAGATGGCGCTACGGATATCAAGTCGTATCGGTAGTTCCGCTACTCATCACTAGATGGCGTTCTTGACAGTCGGGGTTTTTTTTTAATTTGCCTAGCAAATAAACTTACCTATATGTTTTGCTACTGGAGCAATAATCTTACGTCATCAAGTCATCATTATTTAGAAATAAGTTTTGACCAACGATAAAATAATAAATGCACCAGTCAATGAGCCATAAAATAATAAATGCACCAGTCAATGTTAAGGTTGTCGTACCGATAGCTTCCGCATACAACGCTGTTATATAGCTATTATGATAAAAGGCTATTGACCCCTAACGTTTTCCTTTCAACCATCTTCAGGTTACCTAGAAGAAAGTGCATAAAATATACCGCCTTTTAGTAACGAAGTATCGTTACTTTGTATCCTTTTTTGTATATTTCAAGTAATTATTGATATAGAATATAGAGAACAGTCATAGAATAATAAATGCACCAGTCGATGTTAAGGTTATCAGACCAATAGCTTCCGCATACAACGCTGTTATGTAGCTATGATAATAGGCTATTGACCCCTAAAGTGGCTCTATTAGACGCTATTACTACACAATCGATCGTCAATGAACGTAATTAAGTTACTCCAGTAGTTGCCAGTGAGAGTGAAGTGATGTCCATGCCTATGAAACTTAGAACATTGCAGAATTTTGATAAAAAAATTCAATAAAACGCTATCTAGCCAACGAGTTCTGACCTAACTGGTAGAGAAATTCGCCAAGCGATGTAGGACACGTGATAGCTCAGTTGTTTAGAACATGGTCGTATCGTATTTGAACCGAGATCGCGAGTTGAAGTCCCGCTCACGGAGTAATTTTTTTACCATTTTATTTCTTCGGTGTTGCGAAACCTTGCTACCAGATGGCGCCACTAGTTTGATCTAATGTTAAAGCTTCAGTTTCTGATCTATTTCAGTATATACAATATTAATCTATGGTGATGTCTTGCCTCAGCATCAGCGTGAATGTGTAGAATCAAATGTAATACTGCAAATGCCAGGTATAGACAAAAATGTATGTACGATTTAAGTTTTTGTAAAGCAATCTCCAAGTACCTAGATTGTCTGCAAGACATTCCAGTTGGGTGTAATCTACATATTATGGTCTGCAATGCTGCGTCGTTATTGACCAAGCGAGCTAAGTCTCAGTTTCTAGATTGGCCAAAAAATACTTTTGTCCGTCTGTCTGTTCTACAGGTCGCCTTTTAGCGTGATGGTGGGCGAGAAGGTGGAAAAAGGAATCAAAATAGTGATGAAAAGGGTTCCTAGCCGCATCGCCTATTAACATGATTCGCATTTTCGCGCACTCCCTTGATCGGTTTTCACGATCTGCGCGCAAAGAGAACGAGTAAAGAGAAGAGCAGCTGGTACATTATAAGTTTTTTCCTTTTCTGCCTAACTAGACATGGAAGAAAGGAAGCAGTAGTCTGTATGATAAACTGTAATAAATTATATACTTTCCACATTGTAATAAAGTGTAATGAGATAATTAAATTTTTAACAAAAAAAACAAATGTCATCAATTTTTTTTATGAGTTCCTTCCATATCTCCAAAGTTCTTTATCATACCTTCACCAAATTAAAATGGGACCAACTTGGTAGTAAAGGCTTTCAAACAAAAAAAGAATCATCAAAATCGGTTCACAATTGGCGAAGAAATCGCGTAACAAACATACATTAAAAAAAAAAACAGTCGAATTGATAACTTCCTCCTTTTTTGAAGTCGGTTAAAAATAATGAATAATAAAGCTTTGTAGCCTCAAACGAATAGATGACGGACAGAAAACAGAAGCTGTCACATGATAATGTTTGATAAACTGTAATGAATCACGTTCAATCATAATATAATAGAAATGGAGGCAGCTTTGAAGTTTCCAATATAGAGGTTAACAGACCGACAGCCAAAGCTACCGCAATAGATAAAGACACAGTAGCCTGTGTGATAAACTGTACAGCAATGAATCATACAGAAAAGCTGATAACTCAATTGTAACAGTTGACATTGTAATATAATATGTGAGGGAATGTTGTTGACAGCGTTCATAGTAATAGTATTTTACAATTCAGTGATATAAGAGAAGTAGACTTAGGAATAAATCACACAGATTAGCCCCAACAAGTAATTATATAAAAAAAATATGTTCGATTTGAAGTGGCCTGCATATAGATCTGTGTCTGTATTCAATATTTACCTGCTGCCTTGGTCAGGTCATCTGCCCAATCGGCTATTGGTATTATGGACATATACAAACACTGAATATATAGAATTGTTACGCTATACAATGTATCTGTACCCTCTGTACAGACAGTAGGAGGCTTATGCCCAACAGTGGACCATCGCGGGTAGACGATGATGATAATAATGATGAAGACGAGAGGGAAAGATAGCATAATAACAACAATCTAACCATCAGCCTTTAATAGACCAGATTTTAAAAGATAAGAAAGGAATGCACAATACCTACATTTTAACATCAACACGACACAATTTGCTTAGCGTATAATCTCATTGATGGAATAGCACAGAAAAAAGGTTTGTTTAGTTATTGGGACTAAGGCTTTACGTGTCATCCAAAGAAGGATAACTCAAGCGCAAATGATTCATAAATAAAAAATATGTGAAAAAAAAATTTCGCCGCGAGTGAAATCGAACCCACCACCTCTCATGAGTGCTCAATTAACAGAGCTTAACGCTCGTTGCGAAAATATTTATCATATATCAATTACAAAAAAAAAAAATGTTTGTTTTATCATGTTTTATTAAAAATCTTTGTTTTATCCACTTATCTTTAGTATTTCCCTATTTATATAATAAATCTGCATTATAAATTGTTGCTCCACCCAAGTCGCAGCTTTGCAATGGATTCGCCTACACTTCGTGTGACGACTGTTCGAGTTCCTATTAAAGTAAATTTCGGGAGAGGTGTGGGGTGATTCATTCTGGATCGTCAAGGTGCGCGGACGTCTGAAGACTTCGGAAACAACGTAATATTTTTAACTCAAGAAAAGAAGAAGTCCTGAAGAAAAGTGTGGGGAAACGAGAGTTTGACAAAATAGGTCGCTTTATCTTTCTCGCGGTGTCCCTTGATTGACATCAAAAAATGTTTGATTTAATTTGTATATATAATACTATATAAATCAATTAGCAATAAGAATTTGTCAGGGTCGCCAAAGCGCGCTGGACTGTCCTGGTGATACAGGCGACGATAACCACTTATCATCAGGTGCTTGCTTGTTACTAAGTTGTACAATAAAAAAGTGTGTGATTACCAAGCCACTCATCCGGGTTTTTATACAATCAAGTTGACAACTAGGCACTGGAAAGGTTATTTGAAAAGGCAGGAACCATCAAGTCAAATGCAATTGGTAGGTTAGTAATAATCAACGAATGCATTACTCATAAACATAAACCTAGTTTATTACAAACACCTAATCACGGGAACCATTACTAGAAACAGTAAAATGTGCGGCCTTCGTAAACTTAGTATGAGAGCATGACGGCATACAAAATGAAGTCATTCTGCTAAATGGGGCATTAATTAAATGGAACGATATGTCGATGAGTGTGCTCGAGGAGCAAATCAAACAATTAGGTATAATAAAAGTTTAAACCAATTGGTTTTGCGCGTAGCACAGCGATTCTTCATCGAGCCAAGATAGACCATCTTATCGGTAGAAAGTTAAAAAAAAATATACAGTAAACGTTGCTCTTCTGACTTTTACGATACAGATCCAAACCATCATGTATTTTTCCATAACGGAGTGGACACAGCCTAGGACCATAAACGTAACGACCGCTTAGCGTGACCACAGGCGTGACGGTGGTCGTATAGGTGGAAAAAGAAGAAACTGATGAACTGAATTGTGGAGAGTGAAGGTGTGAACTTATTGAAAACGGAATTCTAAAATGTTTCCGTTCTGTATTTGAAAATCAGCACCACACCCCACACTTTGCAGAAAATTTCTCGGTTAAAAAGCGAACAAGTGTTTGTAGTCCCCTAATTCCAAACATCCCATGTGTTATGTTATAATATTTATAAACCAGCTATATCGACGCTCCAGATAGTTTTATGATACGCCTTATGATTATAACATAAGAGAATTAGGCCACGAGTTCACTACCCATTTTCCTGATTGCCCCGCTAATGCAATAATCTGCAAAAATGGTACCCTAAAACAAATTAACTAATTCGTAGAGTTATTTATAATCCAGCGTTATTGCCGCTTCAGATAGTTTATGATCGTAAAATACATACTTATATTTCATCATGAATGAGGGCGAGCGTCCAACGTTCTTTTTCCCACTACCGTTTCTCCAAAAGCCCATCTTGTCTTAAATGTGCAAAATATAAGACCCCAAGACTGGATTCATCTAATTCCTAGAAAATTGCCAACCGTTCCCTGTGTTATTCGTAATATACTTATAATCCAGTTTTATTGCTGCTCCAGATAGTTTTATGATCGTTTAACGCGACTTATGTCATCAAGAATGAGGGCGCGCGTCTATTACCTACGACATTTTCCTGATTGCCCTAGTAAAAGTTCACATTTTTATAATTTCATTTCTTTCAACTCTATTTGCCTCTGTAATCACTGGTTCTTTGGCAATGGTGACTGTTAAAATTTTAGTATTTTTATTTCTTATAACACTTCATGCATTTACTTGGCAGCTTCTTACTGATCTTATTTTCTGGGTATTAGAACGAAGGAATATCTTTGCCAATTGAAAATGAATCATCCATTTCATGCCATTTCTAGACATCTTTTATTGATGCTCAAAGCGTTCTAAGTGACAGACAAACAAATAGTTAAGAATAACAAAAGTAATACCTAACGACTAAAGAAATTTTATTATAATGGAAATACGCTTATTATCTAGAACCATAAAACCATTGCCAAAATCATTCATGTGGTCATAATCAAACAGAATCTATGACCCAATAGGAAAATATAATCAAAGCAAATCAATTCATATTTCAAGAGCCCATAAAAGTATCAGACTGTTATATGAGTATACTGCCATAAAATCTATCTCCAATCTCTAGGTCGTAAAGTTCATTGAATATTACCGCTAAATAGGGATTGTTGCTATTACTTCTTAAGTAATTTCTATTTTATGTTCTGACATTAACGTAGGCTGGATAGAGATAATTTTATCAACATAAACGTTTGAATACATTCGCTGTCTATACATTAGAAGCAATACTAACTAATACAAATAATTTGATTTGAAATTTCTTATCTACATTATAGCTCTTTGGTTCATATATGATTCATGGCACAGGAAACTTGTAAGATTTAAATACTTTACCAGATGCTAGTCTGGTAATAGCTTAAAACTTTTGTTTAGTGCACTATTACTTATGTGGGACTTGCAATTACAAAACATGTCACTTGCTTCTAATCATATAATATTTTATAACTATCCTTTTCACTCTATAGAATCTATTTCGACAGGTGTTTGATTTGAATGGCTGATTTACAAGATGCATTGCAGATAGGATGACAATTTCAAAAGTTATGTGTTAAAATATTTCAGCATTCCATCTGGTAACCCTTTTTAAATAGAGAATGGCCGACCACCAGCCACCACCCACGGGGATGAGGACTGGTAGTATGAGGCTCTATTTTTTCTTCTACATATAAGAACCAGGCTCTTCTCGGTGTCTTTGTATGGAAAGAAACGCACACACTGATGATTTTTTGGCAGAGATGATGAAGTGGTTTGCCATCACCTTCTCTATTCTGATAAACTTTATAGTTAATGTGTGCAGGATTCTACGTGTTAAGCTCTAACCCACTAAAACTCTATAGTGCCTCCATTTCGTCCGACTCGCGTGATTACTAAGCAAACCCAACATTCCTCCATCTGGTAGCTCTACGTCAAGTGGTCGGAATTAGAAACGGTTGGAACAAATGCTTTATCTGCCATTTATCGGCCAGATGTTCGTCCGCAGGGCCGAACGAAAATACCGCGACCACGATGATGTCAGAGGAACAGGGCATTCTTGTGATTGCCAAATGGATGCTATCAAATATTTTCGGAGTGGAATTTATATAATAGTGGTACAGCATATTGAAAGATTGAATCTTTTAGAAGTTATCTGGCTGTCAGTAAGCGTGTGGATTTAAAATGGAGGCACCGGGCAAGATGAGGTGAAGATAGGGGGAGTAGTGCTGACAGAGCGGTGGCCTATACGAGTAGATGACAAGCGTAGCGCGGGTCATCCGAGAGCCAGATGGGATGATATAAGAAAAAATTGCAGATCGAAACTGGTTTCGTAAGGCGCAGGACCTAGGTGAATGTATATCTTGAATGAGGTCTATTTATTCCCTGCAGTGGAATACAGAGGGCTACCGATGATAATATTGAAGGAAAAAGTGGCGGATAAAAGGGTAAATTATGATGTTACTTACGACCTGACTTGCGACAAAACAAAATTAAAAAACTTGTCGCCATTCTAAATTATTTCTTATACAGTCACAATCATTATTTCTAATAGTTTGTATGTCTGTAGTGTTCTCAATAGTACATTACATAGTTAAAGCTCAAGGCCAGTTGAGATTAGATTCGAGCAGAATACAATAGGTGAATAGAAAACGCTACATTACCTGTGGCCTAGTGCATTGAGGATAGTTGAACCTATTATATGCAATGCACAACTATTATTCCTAGACTATCAACTACATGTAACCTTGAAATTGCACATCATCGTCAGCTTTCAGGGATCCACTGCTTGGCATAAGCCTTCTTCTTTCTGTGCCATCTTGGCCATCGCATTCCAATAACTTGCCTGACATCGTCGACCCATCTACCCACCGGACGTCCTACACGACGTTTCCCATTCTGGGATATCGGTGAGATCCTTACTCCATCTTCCATCGTTCCTTCGAGCCAGGTGTCCCGCCCAGTTTCTCGCAACCTAGAGAACACTTCGTGGACTTTCGTTCGACGTCGGATCTCTACGTTGCGAACTCGGTCTTCACATTCCACATAATCACTCTGAAACACATTGAATGTCATATTCTTTCCATGCTGATCTGGGAGAATAGAAAAGTTTGATTCCCTTTTTCCACCTTCCATTCCACCGCTAAGATAGCCTTTGGGTCTTGCGATCGTAGGTTCTATCTACACTATTAGGGATAGAGACGTGATAGTGTTTGTATCTGTAACATTTTAAATTGAACAAGCGACCAGTTTTCCAAGCCGCCTAACGAGGTGTCAGCCAAATGGACGTTCCTGCTTAGAATTCATCACGACACGTTGAGTTTCCTGTCCAACCGGGGTGCGTTCCTGCCATCTTGTGTGTGATGGCTGATGTTGATGCATTTCTAATAAAATATAAACATATGCGGCTTTGTATAGGTACAGATTATATTATAAATGCCACAAAAACATAAATGTAAAAATGGGAGCCAAGTTCAATAGTATGATATGGTGTGATTGTCGGCTTTACCGACAAAGAATTGAGATCTAAATGAGTGCCAAGTTTTGTAGACAATGTTTGACATTTAAAAGTAAATAAGAGGAAGAAAAGGCCGACACACAGGTTTAGGCCGATGCAAATCTGCGACCCAGATGTGTTCCGTAATGAAAAAGATGACAAAGAGTGCAAAAGATTAAATTACATTACAGGTCAAATTTCAAAAAGAAAATAGATACTAGTAATGATATGGCAAGACCTGTCAACCCCAATGTAAACACACACGCACATTTCAAACACATAACTGGAGTTTTAACGCATTTTTACGATACACAACGGCCATAAAACGAAGATCGTTATGACGCTACGTCACGCCATTCTCTACGCGCAGGGCGTAATCATGCTACTTTAAACATCATCGGCTACCGACAATTTGTAGAATTTAGGGATACCGAACCAAACAATGTAGTACAAATTCTAGCCATGTGGTTTTAGGCCGAGTTTAATAGTACCACTATAAGTCCACTGGGGATTTCGTAGAAGGCGACTTAGAAAATACAAGCTAAACAAAGCTTAAAAACATCAATGAGACCTCTCCGACCCGTCTCGCAAGCTTGGAGAATGTAGCCTAAATCCTCTGGCTGCTCTGGTCAAGTATGACTCTGATAGTACAGATAGCGTTGTGGTCCTGCAGTGGAAACTAAAAAAAATTATCTGTTGATGAACAAAACAATGAGTTGGGATAAAGATGATGAACAGAGGACGTAAGTGGTTGAGCTTTTCGTTGCAACTATGAATTTGTTTGCCCAGTAAACGCCAATGTCAACTGGAATGGCAGTTGCCGGCACTTTGGTTGACAAACCATATTCACCTTTATTTCTATTTTCGAAATGCAAGAACAGCTTGAAAAAACAAGAGTGAAGAAAAATAATGTAAACACTTTATTAGGATACCGGTAAAGTCCCTTTTTCCAATCATTGCTTATCCTGTAATGTTTTTAAGATCATAAAATAACAGTTTAATTAAAAGTCTTACTACGAGTATAAACAAAAGGCAATAAATCGAAGATAGTAATGTAATGTGGTCATGTCACGACATTCCTGCACGCATAACGCATATGATTAATTCGGCTTCTGCTCCCCACTTGGATACGTATTTATGCTTGTCAATATTTTTACCATTGGATTGTATTATACAAGATCGAGTTCACAACGTGGAGATATGCCTTCGGACGAAAGTCCACGATGTTACATCTACAGTTGCAACTCTTAAACGGGCAGGACACCTAGCTAGAAGGAAAGATGGTGCGTGGAGTAAGGCCGTCACCGAGTGGTATCTAAGAAATGGTAAACGCACTGTAGGACGTACAACGGCTAGCTGGGTCCACGTTATAAAGAACTGGATCGCAGTAGCCAGGGACAGAACAATATCGCGCAAACAAAAGGAGGCTTCTACTCAACAGTGGATTTCAAAAATTTGATAACGATGTTGGTGAGGTTAATTTCTAACTATTTAGTATTGTTTTCGTCGGTAATGCGGATGGAAGCTGTTAAATAAAAATGTTGTGTCTTTGAGCCCGAAGTTTACGAGAATCGCGACGTATAGTGACTGAGTCACGTCGTCTATTGACATGGTTCCGATTTAGCCATCATCCGGTGTTTAGGATATAAGGTAATTTTGGCTCTGATCAACAAGGGAAATCTTTTATTTTTAAATTAACCTATACTATCCCACTGCTGGGCAAAGGTCTCCCCCATCTCCTTCTGAACATCTCGATTGTGAGCCAAAATATTTCTTAAATTCGTAAAAACAAAAAAACACATTAGGATGCAAATACTGACCCAACTTTCGGCGGTTGAAACGGTTCGCCATTCAAACGCCGTAACCCGTCCAAAACAACTTCACTTTCTCAGCCCACCAGCGACACACAACGAAGCCACAACTCAAATAGGTCGAATAACACATGTCTGTTGCATGACCGGTTTTGGGAACGTATACAAAGGATGGATGGAGGTTACTAATTGGATAAATGATACAGTATACCTATTTGGGTTTCGTGTGTGTACTATGTATGGCTTCTGTTGCAGTGGTAGCATTGCTTTGGCCAGTCGTTGGAAAATATAATAGTCCTCTTAAAATAAATTTGAAAATTGGATTTAGGTTCGCAGCATTACGCTTTAAGATTTTATGCCTAATACAATATCTTTTTTATTATTTGTTTTATTATTAGTTATTTGTTTATATTGTTTTTTCTTTTGGTGTACAATAAAGAGTTTTTCTATTCTATTCTATCTTTGTAAACTGACAAAGCCCTTCTATTATTTTTGGATAATCTAAAAGACGGACTAATTAGAATACTTTTCTGACCCTGTCATCATCACACTCTATCCCCACCCCGTCAATAGGGGTGCCCTATTGACGGGGTGGCGATAGAGTGTTATTTTATTAAAAGTAACGTGGGATAAATTAATAATGTGGATCATCATCTTCAGGCCTGCCGCAGGTGGTGCCGCCTGTTGCAAATCCATGACAACTCTACGCTGCGTGAAGCGGATCAACTTTTTTTTTTTGCTCCACGTTTAGATGCCGCCCCCATGAAAATACCGCCTTTCTGTCGGCCTTTTCTACTATGTGATTAAACCATATTAAAGTATAATATTCATTTTGTAAGGTATGTCGCTATTCGTAGTCGCTATCGCTAGTTTACTAAATACTCTTACTGTCTTCTGTGTACTAGTCGGGCGAACTAAGTCACAGAAGACAGAGTATTTCATAACTAAGTATCGAGAAGAAACGTCCAAAATATTATGGGTAGTTCCTGTTTTTTTTTTAAATAGTATCTATAAAGGAGGTTATTTTTGTTCAAAAATAACCTCCTTCAAAATGGCTGCCAGTTCAAATGAAACTGCTCGTGTTAGTATTCCGAGATGATTGCCATGACATCACGCCGTACCGGTTTAGGTTTCAACGCTGTGTCTCATACTTAACGTGGATTAAACTTTTACACAATAGACAATATGCATGTGATTCAGAAACGAACAAAAAAAATGATGTGTATACTTCATTGCTAAAGAAAAATACCCATATATATATCTTTTCAATTTAACGTGTTTCCATTGAGAAATTAATTATTTAAAAGCTGTATTTTTAAAATTCCCTCGCAAATTTCCGAAACGCCACGTGAAGTCACGAAACACTGTCAAACTTAATTTTCTAAATAGTCTGTGCTGTCAATCACAAATTAAAAAGAAGAAGACTATCTGTCACTGTCAATAAGTCATTTGTAATTTGCAGTGTTACCAGATTGGGTATTTTTTACGCAATTCTGGGTAAAAATGGGAAATTTTAGAGAAAAAAAATAAATCTTTTGGAGAATTTTGGGTATTTTTTTTCTTAAATAATATAAATTTGTTTAATTAATTACGGTAGGTAGTACATTATCTTATAGCTTATAGTAGCAGGCAGCTAGTCTACTACCTATTAAATTATAAATAATTGAAGTAGGTACTTACAATACTACTGTGTAGTTTTGCAAAGGATGACACTACTCATTTTGCTCACAATATGTATTTTTTGTTCACAATAGGTATGTACAGTTGCAGTTGAATGGTATAATCAGCTAATTTACTAAACCTCTAGCTATTTGGCATTACAGCTCGGTTTTGTAAAACAGCGAACCCTAATACGCGGAATGATTCCTTACATTTGCATATTTGGGCATATGAAAATATATTTTGTCAGGTGCAGTTACGATGTTATTTTTGCACATAGGAACCATACAATATTTATAATAAGATTTTGTGCGCCCTTCCATTTGTAATGAATTGATATTAAAAGCTTTAATCACTCACTTATAATCACAAATTAGATAGTATTACTTATAAAATAAAACTGTGAATCCAAAACTTCGTTGTTTTGTTGATAATATTTTGAATTTGTAATTTGCACTTGACTGACACTGACATATAAGTGTTTCTATGACATTGACAATGCACGGTGACGTCACAGAAAAAAGCGCAAAATGGCAGCGTTTAAAGTCGTCCAAAAATAATAGTAATTTTAATTATTTTTTTAAGCTTATTTAATAATATTCTGTAAGTGTTATATTTTTTTCCGGTTATATAATAACTTATAGAATCGTTTAAAAAAATAAAAAAATAACATGAATATACCCTATTACTGTTACTTATTCGAGAAAAAAAAAATTGTACAAGCTTTTATGTGAGATTATAAAACAGAACAGGGAAAAGTACTTTCAAGTAACAATCAACTAAAAAAAATGTGTTTGGTGCACATTATGATCCCTTAAGTGAAATTAACTTTAGCTTAAATAACAAGACTACATAGGGATTAACATACAATTTAAGCAAAAGTAAGCAAACAAACTTTTTGACAAAAAGGTGAATAACTTACAGAAAACTTACCAACATCGACTAGTATTTAGTTTACAAACAACAGCATACATAATTTACCTGCAAAAGAAGAAAATTTCATAAATTGGTGGACACATGAAATTAAAACGTTAACGTTACTACAAAATCTAAAGTATTTTTTTACTTTGGAACAATAAAGCGAAGCGTAAGACACCCACCCACGAGGTGGTCAGACGACCTGACCAGGGTCGCTATAAAGCGCTAGATGCAGGCCGCTCTAGATTGGTCATTTTGGAAAACCTTGGGAGATGCCTAAGTCCAACAGTGGACGCTATGCGGCTGAAGTGATGATGATGAATAAATAAATAAATATAAATATATAGGGACAAATCACACTGATTGAGCTAGCCCCAAAGTAAGTTTTAAACTTGTGTTATGGGATACTAACTCAACGATACTATATTTTTATAATAATATATAGATAAACGCCCAATACCCAGGACAATTTGAAAAAGGCCATTTCCCAACTTGCCCTGGCTGGGGATCGTACCCAGAACGTCCGGACTGACGGACTAGCGTGTTGACCATTACGCCAGAAGTCGTAAATAAAGAGTAATAAATAAAATGAAAAATCTGCATAATTTTTATTAAAGTGCCATTCTTATTTTTACAAGCTTTATAGCTTGGCCTGTTTGTTGTTCTTTTGTTGGGTCAAATCTTGCAAATGCAAATTAAATTTGAGCTATTTCCCGGTTTAGATTAAGAGGAAAATTTTGTATACTAATGTCAATCAGATGACAATGCAATAATATTATGACAAGAAGCTGATCTGATGGTGGAGCCGGAAGGTGACTATAGGAACCATGTAATAAAACGACGCTGCCTCATCGAGTTTGGGCCTATAACATTTGCTTTGATAAGTTGTTAATATAAGCTTGTACAATGCTTTTTTTTAAACTTGTTGTTTAGATTGAGAGAACTCAAGAGCTAGATACAGGTAGGTAGGTAGCAGCTCATTCTTTTTAGAGTTTTTAATCATTCGAGACGTATGTCGTGTCGTCGTGAATTAATCAAACTAAATAACGAAACAATACGAGTATATGGTGAAAAAGATAGCATTTCATTGAGTAGAAGTCTAGAGATACCGGACAACTATCAGGCAGCTTATCAGGAACTTTGATTGGTTACCCATACTTGAGATAGCTGCAATTTTACGATTAGACATAGAAGAATTTTAATGGATTTATATTATAACACTTGACGAGCAGAAATAAACCGGAACATACCGTGTATGGTTTTGAATTAAGAATCCCCTTACCCTAGACTTTCCCATACAAACGTAGTCTACGTTTTATTTTGAAACGACATGTCAGATTTCGGTAAAAATTTGTAACTTCAACGGAATTGCATATATCTAGGGTTATAATTGGTTTTCATAGTCAAAATATGAACTTGAAAGAAAATATAAGGGTGTAAAACTTTTCCATACTGATGGTCAAAATTGATATAATTCACTATATTCTTTTTCAAGTTCATATTTTAACTGTGAAAACAAACTATAACCTAGATATATGCAATTCCTTTGAAGTTAAAAATTTTTAACTAAATCTGACAAGTCGTATCAAAATAAAACGTAGACTACGTTTGTATGGGCAACTCTGATTCTGTCTAGAGTAAGGGGACCCTTAAAGGGCTTAATTAGCACATTTCATAAATATAATATTATTATTAAAAATACATTAATTTTTACTTCCTGCTTTGTTTGATTAACGTACTTTTCAGTAACAATTTTCACAAAGTCCATTTTCTCATAACACAAGTTTAAACTTACTTTGGGACTAGCTCAATCAGAGTAATTGGTCCTTACATCTACATATTTATTTATTGTATGACGAATCAAATTATTACATTAGCCAGACTGTTCCTAATTAATAAGTACCAATTATAATTCCCGTTGTATTAATTTATATTAACATGAATAATCATGATAATAACACACAGTGTGGCCTGCGCTATCGCGGACCTAAAATGTTTATCAAGTTATTTTAGTGTAACTTCCTCAATTCATTTCGTGTAATACCATGCATTTCAGCCTGTCGATATGTCCCACTGCTGGGCAAGCGTCCCCTTTCACTTTCCACTGATCCCTATTCATAGCCTGCCATTCTTTCATTAAGAATATCTGTCTCTATAATTTAAGAACTGCGTTCTTGTCGGTGGAGTAGTTTCCATGTTTCCCTCTCTTGAGCCATCCTTTTGACCTCCCTATACGACACGGCGTCCACTTTTACCTTTACTTGATCTATAAATGCTCTTCTTGGTCTTTCCTTTCCTCTTCTTGCTTCTATTTTTCCTCCTATTATGTTTTTAATAAATTGATCATGGCGTATAAGATGACCAAACATATTTCCTCTTCTAATATCGATTGTTTTCAATAAGTTCCTGTTCTCATTATCTAAATTAAGTACTTCTTCATTTGTCTTTTTCTCTATCTAACTTATACCTTCCACACGTCTCCAGCACCACATTTCGAATGCCTCTAAACGTTCTCGATCCTTTTTAGCCAAAGTCCATGTTTCACTACCATATAATGCTATACTCCAGATGTACCTACGTCTTTATAAGCCTAAGATTTTTGAATGAAAAATATGTTTTTTATTGTTATAGGCTCTTTTTGCCATAGATATTCTGAATAATAATAATATTAAGAATATACATAACATTCAAAAAGATGTTGTTTGTGCCGTGTGGCTTCCGGCCTAAAAAGTACCACTCCATCTCTTCCTGTGGATGTCGTAAGAGTCGACTAAAAGACTAACTAACAAGTGCTGCAACTGCATTCCCAAGGAGGACTGACGTCGGGCGGCGGCCGTTTATAAAACTTTTCACACAAATGCATCCCCAAAGAGGGTTGACGTCAGTCTGGCGGGTCGTTGTAACTATTCCGGCTCATTCTTCTCGATTTTGCATGGTCTCCGGTATCTTCGGGTGACTATTCACATGCATATTGTATTTGGAGAAGTAGCGAGAAAGCGCACCCCGGTCTCCAAAGCAGCACAGCTGAGGATGCAACCGGTAACGCGCTAAGACGAAGAAGGATTCGGTTCAAGTTCCCTTTTGATCATCCATCGTGTACAACATTTACACCGGGAAGGCGGAATATTTGAAACGAATCGCATTACGTTTTGCGCCTTTGACGCGAGATGTGTGAAATCGAGTTACGCCCAGATTTACATTTTCCGTTTCCCTTGTCCGTCGAAGTAAAATGTACAAATATTATTGACCTAGTAATCAGTCATGTCGAATATGACCCGCATGATGAGAATTCCTCCTTCTTAGTTCCTAGCTGGCCTAAGAGAAAAGAAGAAACTTGGAAAATAGGTAGGTACCAGCAGTCATACACTCGATAAACAAAGAAAATCAGATTGTGGATATCCTGTCATTGCACTAATCTCTCCATGTAATCAGCTAACGTCATTTAACTTGCAAACTGCACTGCAGCTTGCATAACGGCGGCCATGTTGGAATGCTGACTCATGCGTGAGTCATCTTTATTTGGCCTCCGAAAGGATGGAAGTAATCTTTAAAGATACATCATTAGTACAATTTGAGAGATTTCTTTGCAGTGCGATTTTGGTTCGTACTTTGGTAATGTTCCTTGGGAATAGTTGTTTAGTAAGGCCCGGGGCCGGGGTCTTGTCTGCCCCGTTAGGGATCCAGATTCAAGACGTAATAGCATAATTATAGTATGTATGTACAGAGTACAAACCATTCATAAAAGTGGTTAAAATTCTAAGGTCAAATTATATCAGAGTTTTTAGGCAGATTGATAAATCTCACTTACACTAGTATTATTTATTCTGTGCTTACACACACGAACAAACAGTTTATTTTTAAATTATTTTTGTGTACATGTAAATACATAGGTATATGAAATGTTTTAAATAAATGCACTAAAATAAGTTATTATGACAGGCCTTCTACAATACCAGAGCTCTGAAGCTAGAGACAAGGTTCGTACACACGCGTCCGTGTAGGGTCAGTTCCCACCGAGACGCGACGCGACGCGACGTAGCGCGCACTTTGGAAGAAATATAGAACTTGTTTACTAGGCAAAAAGATACTGATCTGTTACTGCTCTCACTCTTTTCACTGAAATGGTTTTGCTAAGCCAGGGGAAAGGGGAAAGTGTCAGTAATTGCACACTTAAGGCGAAGATATAGGCAAATGGCCTTGAAGTGTGAAATAAATTGTTAACTCGTAAATATGGAGATATTTTCCATATTGCTCTACGTCATGCACTAGATAGCCCTTTAAATTATTTTATGAATTGCCGTTAAAACTATTATTGGTGATCCGTCTAGCTTTTAAACTTGCCGTGGCCACTTTTGGCGGAGGCAAGTTTTAAAGCTAGACGGACTAATGTAAATACTTTCAACGGTGGTTTATAAAATAATTTAAAGGGCTATCTAGTGCATGACGAAGAGTAATATGGAAATTATCTCCATATTTACGAGTTAACAATTTATTTCAAATGAGGGCGCCACTTCAAGGTCATTTGCCTATATCTTCACCTTAAGAGCTCGCGAGGACTAGTGATTCTATGACAACAGTAGACTTGTCATAGAATCACTAGTATTTATTCTGTGACAAGACATACAACGTAGTCTGTATCCTTTGGACGGACAAAAACAACTTCTGAATTTCGGTATTTCGTGAAAATAAAACAAATGAATATCTATAAAATGATAAATTAAAAATCCCTTTTCTCCGCAATACTTGAATTGTAAGTTTCAATATCTTGCGGACATGCTTGATCGACAACTTCGCTCCAGTAACACGCTTAAGCTTAAAATTCCCTTTTATCGATCTAGCTTCATGTCCAACTCCTTTACTTCTCAAGCCATACGGCTTTGGAATGCATTGCCCGAGGACATCAGACAAATATCTAGTAGACATTTATACAAGAAAAAAGTGCATGATTTACTTTTTGAATGTTTCAACAATTAGGAGAATTCATCGTTTCTTTTTGATCTTCAAATATATATATGTATATAATATGTTGTATGTATAAATATAGTATTTATTTTATACGATATTTAAGTATGATCATTTAAAAGTATTTATTATTTCTGGATTGTTTCTATCTATTTTAGACGCCAACTATTCTATCTGTTTCTCTTCTCCTAAAGGTTGACACGGAGAGAATGCTTTAGCATTAAGTCTACCTATTATAGCTTTTGGCTCAATAAAAATTAAAATAAATAAATAAATCTCTATCCAACAGAAGTCTACCACAACTTAGCACAAATTGTAATAAACGTCGAGGAAGTAACGCCGTAACCCGAATCTCAATTCGGACGCCCACGCCCAGTGGTGGGCGGCGGAGACGGTTGTTGAGCCGAGAAGAGATTGTTAGTAAAGGAACAATTGACTAGATAGCTTGGAAACTATGAATTTATACCCCGACTACACATTGTTTGTAATCTTTATAAAGTATAAATATAATAAAAATACATATATATAGACAAATTTAACTATGACAATTTCCACAAACGCGGGCTTATCTCAGGAAGGGATCTTCCAGCTAACTAAGTACCTATCTGGAAGGACCAGTCAGGTAACCAGAAACCCAGAACCTCCGGATTTGGCGGACTAGCGTGTTGACCATTACGCCACGGAGGTTGTCAAAAAATAAAAACCAATCAAGTGCTAGTCGGACTCGTACATGAAGGGCTCCGTACCTCCGAACAATGTTTTAAAACGCTGAAAATATGACGACCCCCTTTAATATTTATCTTTATTTTATTTTTAGTATTTGTTGTTATAGCGGTCACAGTAATACAAAATTGGTGAAAATTTCAAGTGTCTAGCTATTACGGTTCAAGAGATAGAGCCCTGTGACAGACGGACAGACATCGTAGTCTTAGTAATAGGGTCCCGTTTGCACCCTTCGGGTACAGAACCCTAAAAAAGAAGCCAATAAAACAAATAAATAAACGAATATATCTGATTCATGCAAAGATCATCATTATATAAAGAAATGTGTCATAATAAAACTGAAATAGCAGTTATAATCATGTAATTCACAGAATTTACATGCTCGCGTCATCCTATCCTATCGTAACTCTAACCTATTGACTCACAAGTCACATCACTAGTACCTACGGGCTGTGGAGTCATCGATAAAAAATCGGTCGATGACCTAAGCGCGGCTAAAATAAGCGTGCTTAAGTAACAATTACGTCGCCATCTTGATTTCCGCTAAGCCCTCTCTAACAGTAATTTTAAAATCCTATGATTAATATTATGCGAAATTTTTTGTGTGTTTATAGAACTTTAACAGTAGCATCAGCAGATTTATAAACAGCATTACAATTCTAGAGGTAACCGGATATAGGCGCTGCAATATGCTGGGAAACTTGATACGGCATGACAATTTTTTGCGAATTATAAATAGAAGGAAGAAGGGGGCGAGGTAAGCCCAGGCCTATATTAAGCAAGTCAAGGAAAAGTTGATAGCAGTGTCTTATCAAGATGTCAAGAGGTTGGCGGAAGATAGAAAAGAATGGTAGAAACTCCACCGATAAGAGCGTCGCTCTTTAATTTTGATGATGATGTTTGATGGTTTTAGAACTTTAGTTTTGAAAATTATATATTTTTTTTATACTTTGTGGATTTAGAGACAATGTGTCGGCAAAGAAAGAAAAAAAAACAAAGATAAGATAAAACTTCTTTAATGCACCAACTATAAGAAGAACATACTTAATACAAGTAAACTTAAGATATAAGTAGGTATAAAGGCAGGCTAATCAAACACTAAAACGATTTCTTCCAGCCAACGTTTGGGTAAATGGTAATTTGAGTAAATTATGGGGGTTGGCGAATACCCGAAAGTGGAAAATAAAACTTAGTAAATTATACCTCTACGGTCCCTTCCTTACTAGTACAGCTTTAGTGCCCTTTAAGTGAGTACAGTTAGACAAATAATGGAGTCTAGACCGGTCTGCCTTATACGTGCATCATCAGGAAACGCCAATCAGCTTCTAGCTAAACGTGGAAATATGCTAAGTGCTGACAGTTAGTGTGTGTAAGGGTTACTGTCTTGTGTGTTGGTACACTGTTAAAAATTATGTAATTTTACATGCCAGAAATTCATAACCTGTAAAATTACCGAAAAATCTGGGAAATTTACGGAAAAATATGTGAAAATGACAAAAATTATGTAAAATTACATATTTTTCCGTAAATTTCCCAGATTTTTCGGGAATTATACAGGTTTATGTAAAATTACATATTTTTTTTGCATGTAAAATTACATAATTTGTAATAGTGTAGGCAATTCTTTTAAGCTTTTATTTAGCTTCCCTGTTGGGTCAAATCTTGCAAGTTTTTAGAGTTCCGTACAGAAAATGAAAAAACGGAACCCTTATAGGATCACTCGTGCGTCTAGTCTGTCCGTCCGTCTGTCACAGCCAATTTGCTCCGAATCTACTGGACCTAATCAGGTGAAATTTGGTAGAATGTTGTAATCCTATGGCCCCCACACGTATGTGCAAAGTAAATATATTTTTTTTAAATAAGGGTCTTTTTGGGGGGACAAATAAGGAAATTAAAAAAAAAGTTTTGCAAACCTTACTGTCTCATATATCAAATGAAAGGGCTCGTTATGAGGATCTCAAATATATTTTTGTTATTATTGTAAAATGAATAGTTTTGATTTTATTCATGAAAGAAGACTAAAATTGACTATTCCCCCCCCTGATCTCCGAAACTAATGAGCCTTAAATTTTGAAAAAAAAAAACAAAATATCGTTCACTGCTTGTAGATTACAGGAAAACCTATTAGAATTTAATGAATTGTACGAAACTCTCTCCACGCGAGTTTAACTCGCCCTTGGCCGGTTTATTAAGCTACTTCCCGGTTTCCGACTGAGATAAAATGTTATATGCTAATGTAAATCAGATGATTATAACAATGATCTGCGGTAGCTAAAGAAACCCTGTAGTAAAAAGACGCAACCCCATCGATTTTGGGGTTATTTACATATTACATTTGTCTTGGTAAGTCTTGTCTGGCCAGCGTCGAGAGTGTAGGCCAAATCCTCTGGCTGCACTGGCTAATGGCTCTGGTAGTGCAGAGAGGGTCGCGCTCCTGCAGTGGAGACTAAAAAAGACCTGATGATGTCTTGATAAGAACTTAGCCCTCACAATAAAATCTTGTACAAAAAAAAACCCAATTTGATTGTATATTTGTTGTTTGTTGGTTTGTTTGTTTGTTACCTCTTCACGCTTTATCTACTGAACCAATCTTCTTGAAAATTCACATACACATAGTTAGGAGTACTGAGAAGGGCATAGGGTTACTTTCATCTCGGAAAAATGTAATGTTCCCGTGGGATTTGGGATACGCGAGCGAAGCCGCGGGCAAAAGCTATATAGTTTTCTATAAAACTTTGACGTTGACAATAAACTGTTGACTGACATATCGTAATCATAGTAGGAATACCGACCGATGTATCACCGTCCATTCGGCTTGCTGTCCCTTTTTAATTAAATAGTAACCCATTTGTAAAACATTAATCAACAGCTCGGCCAACCCGCTTCATCTCGTTAATGTGAACAAATGAATTCCTGAACCCGTGCCAGCTCCGATTATAATCCTACAATCAGGGTGACATAATACCATAAGGGGCCATCCAAATATTACGTCAGACGATGGGCAGGAGTCATGCCAAATGTGACAGGACGTATGAAAGGTATGGGTATAGGCAAAAAGCGTCGAGAGGGATCCGAAAAGTAAAAATTCTGACAACCGTTTAAATAAAAAAATCATTTTTTCGTACAAGCTTTTATTGTGAGACCAATGTGATTCAATTGGTGTTATTTTTTTGTTATTTCACCGGTAAAAGTATCGAAAAAAATGACCTCTGAGCTTGAAATTTCAACGCCTTAGAACCCCTATTTTTGACAGGTTTTTCATAGACTACCTTATATGTATTCTGTGCTTATACCATCGTATTCGCAAAATAAACGGACAAGTGCGAGTCGGACTCCTACATGAAGGGTTCCGTACCACCGTAAAATCTTTTAAAACTCAAAAAAAAACGTTTTTTGTATTGCGACCCCCTTTAATTTTTAACTTTTTTTTATTTTCAGTATTTGCTGTTATAGCGGCCACAGTAATACATAATCGGTGACAATAAGTGTCTAGCTATTACGGTTCAAGAGATAGAGCCCTGTGACAGACGGACAGACAGTGGATACAGATACATTATCACGTCTTTATCCCTAACGGGGTAGACAGAGCCAAGGGCGGTAAAGCCCAGGCCACTTTTAGCGTAATGGTGGGCATGAAGGTGGAAAAGCGAAATCATAATAGTGATGGGTTGCTAACCGCATCGCCTATTCATATGATTCAGATTACAGACAGAGACAGAGATACAGACAGACAGCGGAGTCTCAGTAATAGGGTCCATTATCTCTATTTTGAAATATAATTTATTTGGTTACTCCATCGGTGAAAGTATCGAAATAAATGACCTGTTACATTATCAATTAAAAATATCCTTGACAGGATTTCATTTGCCAACTCATTTACTTTTGTTAACATAGGTATTTTATTCCGTAAAAAACACATTTGGTTCGGTTACTCGATCGGTTAATGTCATTATTCAACGTATCATAGATCATAGACTATAACAATTTGTAAACACGATCGTCAGCTAAAATCTCTCCCGTACATGTTTTGACAGTGTCATAATGTCATTATCATCTGTATCACTATCACTAGACCAGCAGCGGTAGGTGTCACAGTAACCTCCTTGGCACACAAACTATTATAGGTGTCGCGTCATTCCAATGATTTCTCTGGTGATGTCATTGCTTGATCAAAGGAACGAAAAACATTCGGTCATCGTGCACTTTGTTTATATATTATGTTTTAAATGATGGTCTCACTTATCATATCACTTAAGGAAACTTTTGAGTTGGCCCCAAACTGTGACTTAGCGCTCAAAATTCAAAATATCTTTATTATCATAGGATATTTATAATATCTCTTAATAATAGCCACTTTGTTTTGTTTTGCACACATGTTGACGTCAAATCATTACTTACAGCTAAGTTTACGCCGCTTCCTAGGCGCAAGTGCAGAAGAAGCGGCAACAAACTGCACTGCACGTTTTCTCCAAAGACGTCAACTAACAAACTTAAAATAAGTTATATAGATGGACTGAGATTACATTGTTTGTCGAAAAACGATCCATTAATAACCCTCATTTCTTTTTATTCCATGCTGTTCGGCAAAAATAACTTGAAATGTACTAGCTGCTTCTCTTCCTGACAGAGGAAACTGCGAATCGGAAACGAATCGAATACGGATGAGTGCACAAACGTAAGGATTTTTAAAGTGACCAATTGGAGGTGGCCACATATATGTATATATGCTACTAGATAAAGTCATTAAATTTGAATGAAAACCTGGCGTGCCAAGTTTCATACAACTTCGTTCGCGTGGTTGTCGGAACGTAATGTTATATAGCATAAAGCCTTCCTCTATAAATGGACTACCCAACAAAAAAATAATTTTTCAAATCGGACCATTAGTTCCTGAGATTAGCGCGTTAAACAAACAAACTCTTCCGCTTTATAATATTAGTATAGATTCATACCCTTGTGGTTCCAGGTTAGAATAGGACCACTCCATCTCTTCCTGTGGATGTCGTAAGAGGCGACTAAAGGACTAAGCACAAACATCTCGTGCTACAATTGCATTCCCAAGAAGGATTGACGTCGGGCGGCGGCCGGTTGTAAAACTATAGCCTAATCATTTAAAGTGTGCTATTTCTTCTCCATTTTGCAAGGTCTTTGGCATCCTTGGGTGATCATTGACATGCATGTTATATTTGGAGAAGAAAAAGCGCGAAAGCGCACCCCGGACTCCGAAGCAGCACAGCTGAGGATGCAACCGGGAATGCGCTTAGACAAACGTTTTTCGACAAGTTTCTATGGCTCAAGACAGCAGATTTAGGTATTTTACAGTAGAGAACAAATGTCCGATTAGTGTAAGTAACACTGGTGTCAGATTTTTCAAGCTGCTTAAAGGAATCTGACATAGCTTAACGACTTCCATACAATCATGACAGCCGGGACCAACGGCTTTACGTGCCTTCCGAAGCACGGAGGAGCTCGAATAATTATGCCACTTGTGGTCACCCATCAAAGTGCGGACCACACCCGGGGTTGCTTAACTTGCGAAAGCGCTAGCAATACTCCCACCAGGCCAACGAGCTCCTCATCCTGTAGTATGTAGCGACATATATTTCCTACTGCACTGCGCTTTTCATCAAGAAAATGCTTGGAAAACGATTGGAAAAGACATTTAATATTTGTCAGAACCAAGAATTTTATTGATGACAAATGGCAATAAACTATACACGGTTTTAAAATGCGAAAAGAGCGACGTGAAAATTCAGGGCAATTAAAAAGTTAATGTCGCATGTCGTAAATTTAACTCGGCTCGCCATTTTTACGTGTTTTTTTCCGTTTTGAAGTTAGTTCTTAAAACAATTTCGCCATTTCGCCGAATGCATTTGGTCGACTGCCAAATGTGAATGGATGCGTCGAGTTGACACTGATGCCCAGTTATATTTTTCAAGATATGTACGTACATACATATCTTAAAAGTTGCCGTGTGGTTCCCGGCAGAGTAGAATAGGACCACTCCAAGTCTTCCCGTGGATGTCGTAGGGGGCGACTCGAAACGAAATGCAATAAATGAATTGAATTGAAGTTGACATAGGAAACACAAGCTACATATAAACAAAGCTTATAAACTTAGTAACCCCTTCAACCCGTCTGGCCAGAGTGGAGGTCAAGTATGGCTCTGGTAGTACAGAGAGAGTCGTACCCGCAGTGGAGTTGAAATAATGTAGGTATACATATTATTTTGAAAGTGTCGGGTTTTTCTCATTCTCAGGTATTGGTAATTACTTAGATTTCAAGAGTCAACTTTATGCAAAGTCAAAAGAGGGAATGAGTCAAAATTGGAGGGTACATACTTATGTTATTGCATGCTAAATTGTATTTTATATGTAAAATGTGTTGATAAATAAATGAAATTGAAATAAAAATCATTTGTATCTTTGGATGTTTTTGACGTGACAACGACAACTCGATACTACGGGCTGCATGCACGAAAAAGATGACGTCATTTTCGCGTTCCGCAAGCGAGAGCGCGGCACGAACGAGAGAGAGGCATGATCGGCTCAGTTCGGAATGTTTGACGTTGTCACGTCAAACTACCGTAAACCGACCGTAAACCGACATAACAGCCAACCATTTTTTTTTATCTCTTCTCTCCTCTTCTTTCCCCGTCAACAACACATTGCCAATACGATCTGTCTACCGCCTATTGTATTGTAAGGGCACTAATTTTCCGTGATCGGTGCTATCATATCTACAGGTATTTTTATCAATGGCACTGTCACCGAAATCGGCCTGCAAAAATGGCCCCCGAACCAGTTTTGAGTACCGCGAAGAATTTTGTTTTTCTGACCTTTGAATGTTTCGGCTTTTTGTCCTTATTGGACCATGGAATGGGAGGTGAGGCAAAAAACGTTTGGAAATCGTTTCGAAAATATAAACGATTTTGATCAACTGTTTATGGCAGGAAACGGTCATGGAATAATACTCGTAAAACAAGATATTCTCTCCTCGCGATGGCCCAAGACAACGTCATGTAAGTAACACTGAGTAGTCTTAAGGTGAATATAGAAGCAAATGGCCTTGAAGTGTGAAATAAATTGTTAACTCGTAAATATGCTGATAATTTCCATATTGCTAATCGTCAGGCACTAGATAGCACTTTTATGAACTGCCGTCGAAACTATTATTGGTGATCCGTCTAGCTTTAAAACTTGCCGTGGCCACTTCTGGTGGAGGCAAGTTTTAAAGCTAGACGGACTAATGTAAATACTTTCAACGGTGGTTCATAAAATAATTTACAGGGCTAAATAGTGCCTCACGATTAGCAAAATTATCTCCATATTTACGAGTTAACAATTTATTTCAAATGAAGGCGCCACTTCATGGCCATTTGCTTCTATATTCACCTTAAAAAAAACGGAGCCGAACTGACCGGTTCCTACTGGCAGCACCCGTTCACGAGTTGATGGATTAGCCATCGCTGAACTCAACCATATTAGAGGGAATCCAGCGACCCGACCCGAGGCACGTGAGCCGTTGGTCACGATTGTTATCTCTAGATGACAGTTTTCAACCCATGCCGGATTATACAATCTGTCCAAAAGCCATTAGCTTCAAGACATGTGTCACCAGTAAACCACAAAACCAACAGTAACTAGTGTTACAAAACTACTGTTATCGCGGTAGAATCTGGAACGCGTGTGCCAAGTAGATTGCTGATACGATCAGTTAGAAGCCGACGCCATAAATGTCAAGATATAATACTAAACTATCACATTTTTATCCTTAATGGGGCAGACAGAGCATTTTGGGCCTTGCGGCTCTAAGCAGACAGTCCAGGGCGGCAAGACCAAAATACCACTTTTAGCGTGATGGTGGACGAGAAGGTGGAAAAAAGAATCAAAACAGTGTTTTTTTATTATTATTATTTATTAGAGATTTGAGTGCGTTTGACCTCTATCTAGCCTGATGGGAAGCTAAGATGAGGTCTAAGGCGTAACACGCAGACTCAAAAAATGCCTATTCACTCTTGCCTTGAAAATCCCCAAATCATATGTATGGGGAAACATCGACGCAGGGAGGGAATTCCACACCTTAGCGGTTTGCACAATGAAGGAGGAGGCGAATCGAGAGGTACGATGAGGAGGAATATCAACCACAAATGGGTGGAATCCCTGTCCAAGTCGTGTTGTCCGATGGTGGAATGGTGCAGGGGGAATTAAATTATGTAATTCCTGCGCACACTCCCCGAAGTGCAGCCTGTAGAAGACACACAGACTTGCTACTAGTTGGCGATGTTCGAGGCTCTGAAGCCTGATTGCTGCTAGCCGCATTATTAACACGACTCGCATTTTTGCCCATTCCCTCGATCTACTTTCTTTGACATTTGTTCGCTACAACTGTCAAAGATACGAGTGGTCAAGACTCGAGACAAAAATGCGCCTTTTTGGAAACGCTCGTGTAGGTAAACAAATCAAGTCGTGTGATTCCCGCTGACAAAAATGAGTCCCCAACGCGGAAAGAGAAGCAGCTGGTACATTCTAAGGTTTTTCCTCTCTCCCAGACCAGCATGGAAGATGTTGGGAATATGCCTGTCACAATGCATGCCTGCCATCGGTCTTGCTTGTGCTTTACAAAACCAGATTCCTCCAAAAAGTTTCAACTTTTTATTTCAAATGCAAACATAACACGAAATCGTTTTCAACCGCAAATATTTTCATAAACTCCTCAACCCAGATTCCTTTCATATGTATGTACATAATGTAATGTAAAGGTACAGAGTTTCTTGACCCGGCTTGCAGCTGCCAAAATGTCCGTTTACATAACGCGTACTCTATTTATACACAGTTGTTACAACTACAACGTTAAACAAACATACACACATACCACAACACACGCCGCGAATAATATGACGGGCGTGACCTAATTAAAGTTACTTTTGTCAGGATTGAATGCATGATTCCTCCGAAATTTGCAGACTTGTTACTTGGTACCAAAGTGCTCCTCAAGACAAAACAATTGAGCCTCAACTCGGTAGGGTTGTATTATTTTATCACAAAGATGCCGTGGCCACCTTCCGGCTTCATCATGAGATCAGGTCGTTGGAACCATAATATTGCATTGTCATTGTCACACAAGATGGCAAGCACGAGGGTGATGTGGAAAGAAGAGTGAATGCGGGTAACCAAGTGAATGGAGCGTTGCATTCCTTTATGACCAGCAGGAAGGTATCAGATAAGGCACGTCTTGCTGTTCATAAAGGAGTACTAATACCTACTTTAATGTACGGTAGTGAGAGTTGGGTATGGCAGAGAAAGCATGAAAGCAGAATAAATGCAGTTGAAATGCGAGCGCTGAGGAGTATGTGTGGTGTTACCTTGAAAGACCGAATAAGAAATGATGTTATAAGAGATCGGTGTGGAGTGAAAGAGGACGTAGTGACAAAAGTAGAACAAGAGATGTTAAGATGGTTTGGGCATTTAGAAAGGATGGATGAAAATAGATTAATAAAAAATATTTATAAGGTAAGTGTGAAAGGAAGAGCGGTACAGGGTCGACCTCGGCGAACGTTCTGCGATCAGATTGCAGACGTTCTGAAAAAGGGAGAGGTAAGAAGTACACGTAACCGAAGGGCATGTATGAAGAGGTTGATGAGTGTAGATGAAGCGAAAGAGGTCTGTCAAGATCGTAGCAAGTGGAGGTCCATAGTCTCTGCCTACCCCTGTGGGAAACAGGCGTGATAGTATGTATGTATTGTCACACAACTTACATATAAGTATGTGAAGTTTCAACTCAATCGAATAATGGGAAGTGAGTCTAATTTAGCTTGCAAGATTTGATTACGGACAAAGACACAACGGGACAGGTGAAACTAAATAAAAGATTGTAAAATAGTCAACTGCTGGTCTAGGATAATAAAAGCGGCCAAGTGCGAGTCAGACTCGCCCATGAAGGGTTCCGTAGCAGCAAGTAACATAATATAAGTTCTAAAGGTAAATTGCGGTTTACGATTTATGACGTATTAAAAAATAACTATCTATGATACCGAGACCGCTATAGTTTTAATTGAAAGTACATACTTTGAGGTAAATACCACATTTTTTTCAGAATTATTTTAATAATATTTCAAAAGTTACGGTGGGGGGGACACTTCAATTTTTAACTTTGTATTAGATTATCTCAAGACTGGGGGGTTTGATCTACATAGTTTCAAAGCAGTTTTTGTTGCATTTTAAAAGACCTTTTCAATGATACCCCGCACGTTGGGGTTGGTCTAATTTAATTTTTTAAATTCACTTTTCGTTGTATGGCTGAAAAAAAAAACATTTTTTAGGCCTAGGCGTCCAATTGGATGCCGGCGTTCAAGGAGCTGCCTGGTTCAGTTGGCTGGCTAATTTAACCAGATGGCTGCGACATACCCATAAGCATGGCCAGTCCGCTGGTCAGATGTCATTGTTAGGTCGCAGTTAGCACGAAAGCAGTGTAGTACAGCTATTAATAGCTAAAAATATTGTGATAACGCTTTGGTACATGATAACAGGCGTAAACAAGTGATTGTGGTGTTATTGTGACTCATTGTTTTGTAAAGTATTTTATTACCAGTTATTTATTGACGCGAGCGGGCCAAGCATCTCAGTTTAGAGATTGGCCAAAAATACTTGACTGCCTGTCGGTTCTCGCCTACAGGAGTGCTATTTTTCATTCAGGGACTCACATTACGAATGATTTGCGCGAATGTTCCCAAACGGGCGCATTTTTTAATTGATCGTAGATACGAAGGATTTGCAACGAGTGGTCGGAACCACTCGTAATTTTGACATTTGTAGCGTAGAAATGTCAAAGAAACGTTCCATGGGGTATCAGTTCCGTTTCACGCTGCTTTTTTTGTTTTTGTTGAAATGTTTAGAAAACCATTGACAAATTAATGATATTT
Source organism: Acrobasis repandana (assembly GCA_963576875.1). Classification (NCBI taxonomy): domain Eukaryota; kingdom Metazoa; phylum Arthropoda; class Insecta; order Lepidoptera; family Pyralidae; genus Acrobasis; species Acrobasis repandana. The sequence goes on from OY756238.1 coordinate 13,453,453, forward strand.
TCTGCGTAACGCAATATTACTTATCGCTCACACGACGGTTTCAAAAATACGATGCAATCAATGCGTTGGAACGCGAGTGGTGAGTTGGAAAACTACACGTTTTGTGTTTCGCTGAGTCCCTAAATGAAAAATAGCCCTCCTGGTCGCATTTTTCAACCGATTTTGATTTGTGGGCACACAAAATCCTTGTTTATTAATATTTTTTAGTCGATCGCGAATTTTTATTGCTGAGAATTGCGGTGGAGAGGGGAGGAACTTTAATGTAGCGCTATTTATTGACGGATTTCAATATTTTCAATCGAATTTGAAAGGCACATTCTACAAAAGAAGTTTCAAAAGGGTTATTCCGCTTTCACGCCAAAATGGCTGAACGTATTAGAATTAAATTCGGCATGTAAATAGCTTATTAACACATAGGATACTTTTTATCACGAGAAAATGTGAGGTTCTCGTGAGATTATCGAAAATTCGAACACAAGGGCAACGCCGCAGGCATTAGCTAGTATTACATAACAATGTATGACGGCAAGTGTCCGAGGTGCCCGTCGGGTGCTCGCGCGTGTCGGTCAATTTAATAAATAAGGTCATAGCAAGGAGTAAGGCTTGGACGGCGATTTCATTCATCATAAAGCGGTGATCCCACTGCACCGCGCACCGTCGCGGAGCGCGGTTTCTACATACTGACGCTCCCGCGCGGTGACGCGTTTTCAGTGGGTGGGTGTAGGCGTGTTTTCTATACAAACTGAGCTATTTGCATACAATGTTAAAAATCTGCCGCGTGGCGCTCCACGACGGTGTGCGGTGCAGTGGGATCACCGCCTCACACTGCAGCCGAAAATACTACGCACATTTATCAAAATAAACATGGAAAATAGACAGATACATTATCACGTCTTTATTCCTAACGGGGCAGACAGAGTATTTTAGATTTTTAGGCTCTAAGCAGACAGAGCCTAGAGACGCAAAATCCAAAGGCCGCTTTTAGCGTTAGGGTGGGCGAGAAGATGGAAAAAGGAACATAATAGTGATGGGTTGCTAGCCGCATCGCGGCACCGCCTATAACATGATTCTATTAACTTCTTTACCCATTCCTTCGATCAGCTTTGACGATCAGCGCGGGAAGAGAAGCAGCTGGTACATTCCAAGTTTTTTCTTTACTTCCAGACCAGTATGTAAGGAACGCACGGGTAAAGACGAAAGAAATATGTAGAACTACTATTACAACTCTTTGGTTTTATTAAAGTAGTTATTTGTGTGCAGAATAATTTGTGCGCCAACATCAAAATGGACTTGTGAATGGATCTGGAAAAAATCTTCACCTTTTCGGGCTTTTTGGAACCATAAGGGCCTATGTCCACGCGCACGAGCACAAACCGGCTTCATGTACATGTATGGGGCTCCAAACATAACATAACTGTCAATGGCAGGCGCCATGTCGTGTAGAAACCGTACTCGTGAACACAGGCATCAGGATTATTCCAATCTTTTTCTATATTTAAGAACTACGCTCTTGTCGGTGGAGTAGTTTCCATGTCTCCCATGTCTTGAGCCATCCTTTTAATCTTTCTCTATTGCATTAAAAATGCTTAGTTTTATAAAAAAAACACTCGTGATATCAGGCGGCCTCGACCTTCCATCACTAGATGTCGCTCGGTGACATCACCAAACGGGTCGCGGGATGACATCATCGCGCCGCGATAGTTGAAATAACCTCGCGATTGTGAGGCTGGAGGGCGACGACAGTTGGTTTTTATATACGTGTACCTTACAAATACATGCATGATAACACGTCTTCAGCACATTTGAGAGACCCTTGGCACTGTCACAGTATTGGGGAAGGGGAGGTTATGCCAAATGTGACAGTCTTCTTCTTATGGTGTCGCTGGTTCAAACTTTAAATTTTGTTCCTCCAGAACGTTGCCACTTTTACGCCTCTCTCCGAGGCTGAGTATAAGTCATGTATGGTACAGCTGGTGGGGCACAAAGGGCATGAGAGGAGGTGCTGCATGTTCTGGTCGTCGTGACCACACTCGCATTGTGCTTTTGCTTGGTCAATATAGCGCCAGCGCGCCAGATTGTGCTTACATCGACCTACCTCAGTTCGAAGGCGATTCAAGCACCTCCATGTGGCAGTTTATGACCTGGCGGTAGTTCTTCTGGAGGTTGGATGTAATCGGGTGGTGAGAGCATATTCATAATGTGACAGTACCTATTAGAGATCGGAAAAAAGCGTGACCATGGTGGGAGGGATCGACGACGGCCCCTAAGGCCGCGTCCACGGATACGCGGCGCGGGCGGCGTGTGACGCGGCCTAAGGATAGGGAGACAGAATTTGACACCAGTCTTGGCTAGACCACACACGAAAAAGAAACAAACTAGTATCGGTGAAAGAAAAAAGTTAGAACAATCCAGTAAAGCGGTATTGGCGAATAGTGCTCTAGTCTTGACTACGATTTACTGGCCGTAGACCTTCAGACTTCATTATCAATCATCGTCATCCGAGCGTGTTCCCGGTTGCATCCTCAGCGGTAACGCTTCAGAGCCTGGGGTCCACTACCTAACTTTTTGATTTGACGAGGTTACTGGTTTTTACACAGAGCGACTGCTATCTGACCTCCGCAACCCAAAGGGTAAACTAGAAACAATCCTAGGGTAGGTTAAAACAAACGCTAGATGGCGTTCGTGACTCACAGCTTTACGTGCCTTCCGAAACACCGAATCATCTATCTTTTCGGATAATCAGGTAATTCAAACCTATAATATCACTTAAGAACTTTTGACAAAGAATACTTCCCGGTGGGATTTGAACCCACGACCTCCGGATCACAAGACAAAAGCCACTGGACCACCTTCAGACTTTTAACCACAAACTAGGAGTGTGGGTGAACCGGCATTCTCATTTTGTGGTGCGGATGACGGCTGGTTCCTGTGTTTGACCCCTTCACGTCATATCTATCGTTCCCCAATATCCGTCGTGTGTTTACGTTACAGCGGCGTGTTTACGTGCAGTGCCGGAAAACCGCGGACGTGTTTGCGATTCGCCGGATGTACGCGAAACAGTGGAAAGCTTCGCGGTTAAATAGTGAAATAAACATAAACAGGGAATTGAAATCAAGTAGGTGCTTAAGAGGGCGTGGTGCCCTTTTAAGGCTCCCGCTTTCACGCACACAAATTTACTCTAGCCGAAGCGAGACAGCGAGCCATGCGGGGTAAAACGGTCACGGCGGGTCAATGAGGCTGGTTTACGATGGGTTTACGCGTTTCTGGTTTTTGAGGATTTTTTCGTTTTACAAAAAGTATTTAAGAGTTATTTAAAAAGTAAGACATGATGACTGCCTTATGTGTAATACAATTATAATCCAAAGTTACAAGAGCTTATAATTTGTATTCCTTGAATACTAACCGTTTTAGTATAATTCGGAGGTGATTTGGAAGCAACTTCGCAATCCTTTTCTAACGAAAAAATTATAAGCAATCGTGTTTTTGAAACATTAATGACTTAGAGTTAGAGTTAGTCCTTAACTTTACTGTGTTTTTATTTCAAAGTAAGTATTTCGTTAATATTGATAATATTTAAGATCGCTCTAAGTTCTGTCAGGGTCATACGTGGTCTTAATCTAACCATTCTCTAGACACATGGCAGAATCATCGGACCCATTTTTGAAACGTGGTCATTAGTCACTAAACAAACGGTTTTTTGTATGGAAAAAATGTTCAGTGACAGAGTTTCAAAAATGGTCTCCATGTTTGTTTTTTTTTTTTAAATAGGTAACAACAAGAAAACGACAAGTAAAAGGACAGAGAAGCAGGTCTTCACCTCCACTATAAAAAAATTAAGTAAATGAAAACGATTCAATATAACCCGGATGGTACCTGGTCCAAAGGCTGTCCATAGCAATTCAAAGTGGTAATGCAGCAAGTATAATGGCCACCTTTGAGCCGGGTACAATTCGGGTGGTATTTTTGACTGATTTATTTGACGAGACGAAACTGTTGTGAATTTTGTATTTTTTTTTTTAATTAATAATAAAGTAGGTATTCAACAAAATGTTTAGATTCTTGATCATGGTAATAGGTTTCGCTTAAAAGGCATAATTATATCCTAGACACTGCATATCAATTGGTGATTAAAGAACAATAGGATTTACACTGTCTAGACATGCAAAAAGTAACTACAAACAAAACTATTTATGCAAGTCAGTAACATCATCATTTCAGCCCTTCTATCGCCCACTGCTGAGCAGAGGCCTCTCTTGGTCAAAGCCACCCATCTCGGTCCTGCGCTGCTTATGTTGTCAAACATAGAATAAGGAGGTTAACAACATAGCGAGGTTGCCTGGAAGAAATTGCTTAGCGATAAGGCCGCCTTTTGCGCATTTCCTAATTTTTAAGATAATTATGTTCTGTTTTTTACTTTTGTGCAATAAAGGGTATTGTATTGTATTGTATTGTATAGCGGAAGAAAGAGAGACATGAAAAGCACTCCATCAACAAGAGCACAGCTCCTCAAAACTATTATTGGGTGATTGCCTACCTATGCTTGATATACATTGTGTTAATGAAAGAACGCAAAACCTCTCAGATAGTAACTCAGCCCATGTAACTCAACAACTTTTGTTCAACTTTCACAAAACTAAAAAAAAAAATTAATTTTGATACAAACTGAAAAATTAAAAATAATTTTCATACAAACTGTGATCAGTTTGTATGAAAAAATAATTTTTTTTACAAGTGACAATTGACTGATCAGCTGATGCTGATCAGTCAATTTGTATGAAAATCTGAATATTTTTGATTTCGTGAAAGTTATTGAACAAAAGTTGTTTAGTTACATAGACTGAGGTACCTGAGATGTTTTGCATTCTTTCATTAACACGATGTATATGTTTTCATGTTTATTTCTTCTTTTATTTGATCGAAAAATATTCTTCTGGGTTTTCCTACTCCTCTTTTTTATACTACTACATATAGTGACTATATCTCACGTCTTTATCCCGAATAAGGCAGATAGAGCATTTTGGGTCTATAGGATCTAAGCTTAGTGATTGTCATCATTAGATGGCACTACGTACGTGTTGACTACGTACACACATAAAAACAACGATAAGCGTTAAGCTAACATAAAGATTTAAGCTATGTTGAAATAAATAAATTATCAAAACTTGGTTTACTTGCTGCTGTAAGTACTTCCTGTTGTAATTTATTAATGCAAAAATGTATTCTATTCTAAGTATCATAGTCTGGAAGGGAAGAAAAAAATTTTGAATGTACCAGAGCGTCTCTTTATGGACATAAAGTGTTATAGGGTCTTACGACCCTGAGCTCTGTCTGCATATAGCCACAAAACCTAAACTGCTCTGTCTGCCCCACTAGGGATAAAGACGTGATAGTGTTGTGTAGTCAGTGAACAGCTCTGATAAGTGGATATTAGGGTATCTAGGCTACGGTCTATGGATACCTACAACACCAAGAGTGACACATGAGCATTGCCAAAAGCCCGGAAGAAATTTATTCACACAATTTTTTGAGAAACTTAGTTGTAGTATTAGAATGTAAGTATGTCACATTATTTTTAGACAAATGCTAGTGTATTGTTTGCGACTGCTGTGCTTACTCATTGAATAGCCACTGAGCAGCATTACGTAGTCAGCAACCATGACAGAGGCATTCAACGGGTGCTCTAGTGTGCAAGTTTGATGTTTCAATGCCTGTGCAAATAAATGCTACAATTTGGCAATAAACAACTAAGAGACTTGTTGTGTGTATTATTTTATGCAATTATAAGTAATCTATAAAGACGAAACATATACAAGCAATAAAAAAAATATTTCTCGAAGTTAAATTCCAGGTAATTTGAAACCCTCTGTATCTCCCAACCCTTTAAGGTACAAATGAAAAAAAGTTGGTAAAATTATGAACATACTGAGTACTTACAAACATGCATTTAAAAAAAATTCAATTTCTTCAAGTTGGCTTCCAGATTCACACTGGTACTATCTTTTTTTTTTAATTAGAGATTTGAGTGCCTTTGACCTCTATCTACTTACCTCTTTTGAAGTGATAAATGGTTTCTTAAAAGCTGTTGGGACTGTATAGCATGGCTAAAGTCTATAATTTTTAACTGATTTCTTTCAGTCTCCTTAATATAAATAAAATAGATTTTAGTATTTGGGTTTTATTCTGACGAAAAACGCAGAAATTGAATCTAGTTTTAAATAAAAAATTGCTATATTATGAACAAAACATGTGTTAAAATTCACATCTGTTTAAATTGTAGTAGTATTAACTACATGTCGCTTAACAAGGTACATTGCTCTTCATAACATCACAGAAATAGTAAACACAGTTGTAGCTGACATAATGGGCACAATTTAAAGAAATACTTCCACCACATTTCAAACATGAATGAAGGAACATTTTCTTTTGAAACCCCGTCGCTGTTATACAGACGCCGAGTTCAATAAACAAGTCTAATTAGCATAAATTCGCTGAGCTTGTGGTATGATCTGCCGGTTATTTCGTACTATTACGACATGTAGTAAGAACGCGGCGTAGTAACGAGTCTCGCCACGATACCTGACCACAATAGCCAGTAATGGGCTACGTGAGGCTACCTGTGCAGCATTCAATGCCTACTTATCATCCAAAAGTGGGTCGGAAGGCGCCGCGCCCAACTCATACCCCACCCCGGCCCCGCAACAATTCGACACATTCCAATAGGAATGATTATAAAAATCGCTAAATAAACTACGTAACAATGTCATATGAAGTTTATTAAGCCACTAATGCGAGATTTCGATACCGTTCCGGTCAGTAATAATGAGCAAAAACTAGAATTACCACCTCGCGAAATCAAGAATGGCAGTGCAAAAACACTTATTAGAAAGTAGTTTCCCACAATAATCTTACCTGATGATCAACAAGATCCCATGAAACGGCGAATTGTAAAGCCGAAGAGCTCAACTCCTCACAATAGATATTGTTTCCTCGTAAACACTATAGGTCACACAAAAAGGGAGAACTTGTAAAAACACTGTCACCACGAAACAACTTTTGTTAACACACGATTTTCACTTCCAGTTAGTCACGGCGATGTGTTTATTTAGTAAATTATTTGCACACGACTCTCTACAACAATTTTCATTCATTGCAAGGTGGAATTATTCGAGACGAGTGGCAGTTGATCGCCTCAACTCAACCAAAGCAACTGGGTGCGGGCGGCAGGGAGTGCGCGCGTCATCCGCCATATTGGACGATTACGTCACCTAGACAGTTGTATTTTTTTAGAACTGACGGGTCACGGGACAGAGAATAAAATGAGTGTGCTTGAGTAAATCGAAATGTTGCATTGTTGTTGAATTGCATTGCATTGCATTGCAACATTTGCAACATTGCAAGTGCAGTCGACCAGACTCATAAAAATGTGAAGTTTATATTTATAAAGATTTTTTATTTATTTTAGAGTAATGCCAGTAATTCCAAGAAAGCAGCGAGCGATGCGATGTTACATAAGTTACATATTACATACATACATGCATGCATGCATGAGGCATGAGCATGCTTCAAACAGCCACCAGCACCAGAGCACCACACCATACAACCACCAACACCATACACCTTCTTAGGTTCTTCTCCTCTATAATAAGTTTTTGTCTTACTTTAATATGTTTATTACTATAGATAGTTTATTAATAGTATTATATCGTGATATTTTTCTTGACAATAAACATATTGTATCGAAAGATATTATAAACAAAAATATAAATTATAATCTATCGATTGTATTCTATTAATTAAGGTCTTTGTTAATCGAGTAATGTGCAACACTATTTGTCAAAAGTGACAATTCAATGAAATGGGTTTGTCATAGTCATAGTGTTTTGGTTTCTAAATCCAATTTTTCTTTGTATTTCGTCGTAATATCGCCGAATTTAATCAATATCTTGCTCAATTTTAAAAACGTAGTATTAACTTCGCTTTCAAATAATATTTATCTGCAAAATGCAAGGTAAACATAATTAATTTACTATGATGAAATCATAGCATTAGTTTGCATTCTATTTTGATAATTCTTATGTTTTTAGATACAAGACCAGAGTTATACGAGGAAGTCAAACTGTACAGGAATGCCAGGGAAAGAGAAAAGTAAGTACTGCATCTTTCATCAAAGTAGAACCAGTTTTTGTTCTTTTTCTTCGCTGATAGATTTTCCTTGTCATTGAATGAAAGAAATGACTAATCAATCATTAATATTCCGAGATCTGGTAGACATTTTTGGGTAAGTATTTGAGGCAAGCTGAAAACTTTATTTTTTATTTTATTTTATTTGTTATAGACGAGCAGCTCAGAGCTGATATGTCTATTTCACACAGTGCTGAGAGTCCATAAAGTCTTTTCACAGTTCATATATTTATTAACGACACTTTATTTGTCCTTAACCACTTGTCGAGTCTATTTTTAAATGCATTTATGGAAGGCGCAGTGACCACTTCTTCTGGTAGTCTATTCCAATTATTGACCACTCTGTTACTCAGAAAGTGAAAATGTGCAGCTTTGGTTTTAGACGCTGTACGAGTTAACTAGTAGCAGTGTTTTCGTGATGGCTTTGTGCCTTGTCTCATGTTGTAGATGGTATGCAAGTCAACTTATATTATACTTCAATAATACCTTAACTCAGATCCGCAGAACTGGCTGGGGAGTAGCCAGACTAAATCAACCAGCTAAAATATAGCATAGCCACAGAGTCAAACTCGAAATATTGCAATAATTCCAGGTATGATAACATGGCAGAGCTGTACGCAGTAGTAAGCACACTACAACACCTGGAGAAGGCGTACATGCGCGACTGTGTGCGTGCCCAGGAGTACACTGCGGCTTGCAGCAGGCTACTCGTGCAGTACAGAGTGGCCTTCAAGCAAGTACAGGGAGATGAGTTCCCCACCATTGAGGCGTTCGTTGACAAGTTCAGGGTATGTTTTCATCATTGCTTTGATGGTTAGTGTCTAGCTTAAGGTGGAGGTATAGGCAAATGACCTTGAAGTGGCGCCCTCATTTGAAATAAATTATTAACTCGTAAATATGGAGATAATTTCCATATTGCTCTTCATCATGCACTAGATAGCCCTTTAAATTATTTTATGAACCACCGTTGAAAGTATTTACATTTTACATTATATACGTCTAGCTTTAAAAGTTGCTTCCGCCAAAAGTGGCCACGGCAAGTTTTAAAGCTAGACGGATCACCAATAATAGTTTCAACGGCAGTTCATAAAATAATTTAAAGGGCTATCTAGTGCATGATGAAGAGCAATATGGAAATTATTACCATATTTGCGAGTTAACAATTTATTACACACTTCAAGGCCATTTGCCTATATCTTCGCCTTAAGTAGATAATGGGCCCAGTGAACCCATAACCTACTTGTAGGTAATGGGTCCAGTAATGCTAAGTTTTATTTTATTTAATATAAACGAGCAGCTAAGAGCTGATATATTTATTACTCACATTGCTGAGAGTCCATACAGTCTTTTCACTATTCAAAGATTTATTAACGACTCTTTATTTGTCCTTAACCACTTGTCAAGTCTATTTTTAAATGCATTTATGGAAGGTGCAGTGACCACTGCTTCTGGTAGATAGATAATAGTGCCAATGCGTAGAGCTGAACTAGGTTATAGGCCCAGTGAGTTAAAATAGGCTATGGCTGTAGTTGTCGTGAAGCAGATTGAAGGTCTAGTGGAGGTGGGCTTTAGGTTTCTTGGAGCTATTCCAATGAGGAATAAGGCATCCCCAAAGGTGCACACTCCAGCACCTGGAGAAGGTCTACATAGCGCATGACATAGCGGCCTGCAGCAGGCTGCAGCTGTACAGGGTGGCATTTTGAAGCAAGTGCAGGTTGACGCGTTCTCTACCTTACCTACCTAAATCAGAAAAATTTGTAGCCATAGTTTGGACCTATAATCTTAATACAGATATTATGGGCCCTTGGTTAATTGTGATATTAAGGTCTTTGGCATCCTTGGGTGACCATTGACATGCATATTATATTTGGAGAAGAAAAAGCGGGAAAGCGCACCCCGGGCTCTGTAGCAGCACAGCTGAGGATGCAAGCGGGAATGCGCTTAGACAAAGAAGAAGATATGATGGGCCCAGTGATCTAAAACAGGTTACCAGTCCAGTGAGTCTGTCTATCAATCTGATATTAATTTATTTCAGTTGGACTGCTTGGCCGCTTTGGAGCGAATAAAGGAAAACAAACCTAACCTCATCAAAGATGATAAGGGCAACACCAACAAATACATTGCTGAGATTGTTTCTGTGAGTATTTTTAAAAATACAAAGGCCATTTTTTTATTTATTTATTTATTTATTAAAAACTGGCTTTTGCCCGCGGCCTCGCTCGCGTATCCCACAGGAACATTACATTTTTCCGGAATATAAGGTACCCTATGTCCTTCTCTATACTCCTAACTATGTGTATACGAATTTTCAAGAAGATTGGTTCAGTAGATAAAGCGTGAAGAAGTAAGAAACAAACAAACAAATATACAAACTCAATTTCGCATTTATAATATTAGTTAGGATTAGGATTTATTGATCCACAATAATAATATTGTTTACAATTGGCGGACTTAACGCTAATAGCGTTCTCTCCCAGTCAACCATAGTTTATAACCATTTTTAGTGTTAGCGAGAAGATCCGCATCGCTTATTACTCCGTTTATGTTCCGTCGATCGACTTTTACGATCTGTGCGGGAAGAGAAGCAGCTGGTGCATTCTAAGTTCTCCAAGACTAGCGTGGAATAACACTAATTGATAGCTAGGCCATTTTTTTTTATTTTTGTTATTTGGGAAACAAACAGTAACATTGATGGACAATATTAATAAAACATAAATAATACATAAACCAATCAAGTTTTCTCAGATTACTTCTTCAGAAATAACGAACAATGTTTTTATTTAATATTTATTGCACAATAATCTAACGATTATAATACAAAAGGTAAAACTTAGTGCTAAGCATTGTCTACCAGTTCACCTTAACAATTAAAAAAAAAAGAAACAGAAGTGGGTAGTCTTTTATTTACTTTAATAACTTGTTGTATTGACTTTCTTCCCAGCTGTTCATAACCCTCATGGACAAGCTCCGCTTGGAGTTCCGCGCCATGGACATGATCCAGCCGGAGCTGCGGGACCTGCGGGACACCATGGACCGGCTGCTTATGCTCCCGGATGACTTTGAGGGGAAACTCAAGGTAGGTTGAACAATTTCGTTGAATATTTTCCTTGTAGCTGGCGTGATGTGGTATGCTCGACTGCCACAAAAAAGAAGATCTTCTCAACAGTCATGGGGGTTGTATTTGAGCAAACTAAATCATTTCTGCCGCCTGATCCCGTTCCTTGTTCTTAATCCTCAAAACATGACACTACGGTAAAGCCCCAATCTTACCCATATCAATGTTCTCAAATAATACATATTCGCCCTTAAGTCGCAGCGCGTGGCCTGAGCCTTTTGGGGCCTGAATTATGGACTAATGTAAGGGTTAATAATCCCAACTGACAGCTCTGGGGTAGGAATGTCATATTGAGCGTAATTTAAAAGCTGTTTAGTAATAGAGTTGCGTCAAAGGTTAATTTTGGCGAGGTAAATTTATATACCGTTTAAGAGCCAGGCTCTTGTCCGTGTAATTTTATGGAAAGAGACACACAATGGCGATTTTACTTGCTTTTATTTGCCCTGTTTGTTTTTTGGGTCAAATCTTGCAAGTTCCTGGGTTCCTCGCTTCCGCTTGAGATGAAATTTTTTATGCAATATTATTATAACAAGAAGGTGATCTTATGATGGAGCCGGAGGGTGGCTATAGGAACCCTGTAACAAAACGACGCAACCCCATTGAGATTGGGTTTATTACATTTGATAAGTACTTAGGCCTTACAATAAAAACTTATTGGCAGAGAATGGCATTGACCTAGAATTCTTATACAGCGTGTTAATGAACTAACGCAAAACTTCTCAGATGGTAACTCAGCCCATGAAACTGAACAACTTTTGTTCTACAGTATTCCCAAAATGCCAAAAATAAAATTCGGATTTTCATACAAATTGACTCGATCAGCTGATCAACAAACTGAACAACAAAAGTTGTTCAGTGTCATGGGCTGAGGTACCATCTGAGAGGTTTTGCGTTAGTTTATTAAGGCCGTACCTGAATTTTCCGGGGTCCAGTGCTGCCCCCATTTAAAATAAATTATTTCAAAGAAAACGGAGACATCATTTAAAATTTTGCTACTACCAAGTCCTAGATAACCCTTCAAAGTATTTTATGAACTACTTTTTTTTTTTTTTTTAATTTATTTGGTTCGCTAACTGGCTGAACAACACACAAATCTAAGCATATACAAATTAGAGCATATAAGTTGCCAACCTACTTGGAGCGAACACAGCATGCACATTTGATAAACAGCTCTCAGTCGTTTTAAATTGAAAATTACATTACATTACATTAATTATAAAATTATTTAAGTCATAAATTAAATTACATTGCAAAATTAAATAAGGTTTTAAATTATATTAAATAAAAAGTTACATAAATAATTAAACTTTAAATTGGGATTGCATGCTTACAGTTTAAAGTGAGAACGTTAAGCTTTACTACGCACATTTGCGAAAAACGGCCACTTTTGGCAAATGTGCGTAGTAAAGCTAAGGTTGGGCTGGCTGGGGATCAAACCTAGAAGCTCCAGATTGGCGGACTAGCGTGTTGACCATTACACCAGAACCGTTAGGTATATCGAGATGTAGCATACTGTCGGCGCCATCTCGTCTTCTTGTGATATGTTGTGGTTGTAGTTCCTCAAAGTGGCGTAGAAAAAAAATTCTAGGTCTACGGGTATATAAATTACGTTCTCGAATGTTTACTTTATAAAAAAATGTGCACATTTGACATAACGTAATTTTTGCAGGTCCAAGAATGGCTGGACAAGCTATCGGAGATGTCTGCATCGGATGAGCTGTCGGAGGGGCAGGTGTGTCATATTTTTGCATCGACATATAATTCTCTAGATACCTAACGCTCCTACATTCACCGCTTCGATTCTGATTCCATTTACGCATACAAACTAACAGTAATTACAACGAAACACTCGAACGCACACATAGACAAAGATGCATGCGATTGGTCGCGACAAGGTCACGTACGCGTCATGTCGGTCAAGTAGCTAGCTCCCCGAAGCCGGCTGCTCAACCGACACGGCCGCGGTCAACGCGCCACGAGCGGTGAGGTACAATATTAAAATTTTTATTTACTTACATATAAAAGGTGAGTCCTGTGTTCTTCATGTCTGTATAGCTTTTACACCACTTCACGGCACATGACGGCATTTTTAATGAATCGATTATCGCAAACACACAGCAATATTCTCAAAGGAAACTTCTTGCGACGCAACCGCACGACTCGAGTGTCACGGCGAACTGTCGCGCCGCGCTGTTCATATTTTAAGCCCCGCCCGCCGCGGTACATATCGCGTGGAATGATTTTTCGGGATTATTTACGATTCTAGATAATTATTGTTCGTAGTATTTTTGCAAACTGACAGACATTCTCGTATTATATAGTACGCCGCAGAAAGTCCACTGATAACTGCCTCTGTGGTACGGTGTCATCGGTTCAAATGCCATGGGAAGCATACTTTTTGAAAAGTTGTTCCCAGTCTGGTTAGGATATTGCAGGCTTGAATTACATGATTATACGAAAAGAAAGATGATCCTGTGCTTCGGAAGGCACGTAAAGCTGTGGGTCCCGAACGCCATCTAGCGTTTGTTTAATACATATCCTAAGATTGGTTCTGGTCTACCCTTTGGGTTGCGGAGGTCAGACAACAGTCGCTCTGTGTAGAATCCAGTATTATCGTCAAACCACCTAGGTTAGGTAGCGGACCCCGGGCTCGGAAGCGTTACCGCTGAGGATGACAGACATTCTCGTATTACAACAAAGAGCAAAAAAAAATATTCTTTTTATACAGATAATCTCGAAGATCGGTAAACTTGTATCGTTTTTCTTATTTCAATATGTTTCTTGGGAAAGATGTTCAGAATCATGGGCTGAATTTACTCTTAAGGTGAAGAGATAAGCAAATGGCCTTGAAGTGTGAAATAAATTGTTAACTTGTAAATATGGTGATGTATATATACTGGGTGGCGCAAAAGTACTGGCACTAAAGAAAATACTTTTATTTTTTTTATATGACATTTTCTGTCATTCTGTTGTTGAAAATTGTGTAGTGAACAAATGTAAAATACACTGAAAATAAACATGGACCGTTTTACTCCCCAAGAACGTGGAATAATTGTGTCAATGTTCTTACGGAATAATTCATCAGTGATAAGAACACAACGTGAATTTCGTCGACGATTTCACCACCGTCCGGCACCGATTGGTCGCACAATTCGACGCTTTGCCACACGCCTTGAAGCAACTGGCTCAACATTGGATAGACCTAAGTCTGGGAGACCAAGAACAGGCCGTTCAGCTGAAAATATCGATGCTGTGCGCGAAGATGTGGAAGAGTGTCCAGAAACATCAACGAGGCGACGTGCCACGCAATTGGGCATTTCCAGACGGACCCTGCAGCGTATTTTGGTGAAAGACTTAAAGATGTTCCCGTATAAAACTCAAATGACTCATCAGCTGCTGCCTGCTGACCACCGAGCTCGTCTAGATTACTGCCAGCGCGTCATAAACCTCAACCTTGAAGAGGATGATTTTCCTTCAAAATTGGTTATGAGTGACGAAGCGCATTTCCATCTCTCAGGGCATGTCAATAAGCAGAATACTCGGTTCTGGGGCACTGATAATCCGCGCATAATTCAAGAAACACCTCTACACCCACTAAAAGTTACTGTATGGTGTGGCATCTGTGTTGACAGAGTGATCGGACCCTATTTTTTCGAAGACGCTGGAGGCAATGCGATAACTGTCACTGGAGAACGCTACAGAACCATGTTACGAGAGTTTTTGATACCCAGTTTGGACGAATTGGGGCTGGAGCACATCTGGTTTCAACAAGACGGCGCTACGGCACACACAGCGCGCGACACTATGGACTTAGTGAGGGACGCTTTTCCAGGCCGAGTTATCTCTCGTTTTGGCGATTTGCCTTGGCCTGCAAGATCACCCGATCTGACCAGTCCAGACTTCTTTCTTTGGGGTTTTTTGAAATCTCGGGTGTATGTGAACAAGCCACAGACTCTCGCAGCTCTAAAAGAAAACATTCGTCAAGAAATAACGAACATATCGCAGGAAGTGTTACGGCAAGTTATGCAAAATGTCATAAATAGGGCTCAAATGTGTATCAACTCTGGAGGTCACCATTTAAAAGACATCATCTTTAAATCCTAATGGTACGAAATTTAATGGCACAAATATACATTTAAAAAAACCTAAATCTAGTTTTCTAATTTAGAAAAAATGTTATAGCTGAACCAAATAGGGTCTTTACTTTTGCGCCACCCAGTATATATACATATTTCCATATTGCCCTTAGTCATGCACTATATAGCCGTTTAAATTATTTTATGAACCGTCTAGCTTTAAAACTTGCCTCCGCCAAAAGTGGCCACGGCAAGTTTTAAAGCTAGACGGATCACCAATAATAGTTTCAACAGCAGTTCATAAAATAATTTAAAAGGATATCTAGTGCATGACGAAGAGCAATATGGTAATTATCACCATATTTACGAGTTAACAATTTATTTTACACTTCAAGGCCATTTGCTTACCCCTTCACCTTAAAATACTTTCAGTATTTTAAGTTAATAGATTTTTTTTTTTTTATAAAATTATTGTATTTGGTTCAGGTCCGGCAGTTGGTGTTCGACCTGGAGACCTCGTACACAGCCTTCAACAAGTTCCTGCACAAGGACTGATGATGAGGTAACCTTACATCCGAATTACCATTTTTTTTTCAGTAATCAATTTTTTTCAGCAAAGCTACTGTAGAACATTTTTGTAGCAAGTTCAGTCCGTGATACTGAACTACTTTCCATAAAAACAATTATCGAAAACCGATATAAAAATTTCGATATAAAATCCATTTGGCTGAGCGCCGATTTGTATGAGAAGCAGATTTTTTTTCCAGAAAAAAAATTGCCAGTGTTTTAAATACTTATACTAATAATACTCTTTTAGGATTTGTGTTCTATTACTGATTCTGATTTCAATATAAGCTAGGGCTGCAAAATCAACCTGCACATCCAAGAGCCCCCCCCCCCCCCCCCTCTTAAAATGTCTGGGTTTGAGCCATAGGGGTTTTAATATTAATATTCCTCCCCCCCCCCCTTTCTCCATCTCTGTGCAATCTCATAATTTTTGTTTTTACTTTTTTGTGTGTGTAACTGGTGACAGATATTTAAAGCTGCCCTGAGCACGGGAGGCTCGAGAAAATTTGTATGCCACTTTTGGTCACCCATCCAAGAGTGCGGACCACGCCCGGTGTTACCATGCCACCAAGTATAATTGAATGTTTATTTTCATTCCAGGTACAGCCGGGCTCAAAAGTGTTGTGCACGTTATATTCACTATGTAGGCTGTTACGTTGTTGTACCAGCGAACTACAATACTATGGAAGGGTAACTTGAAACATTACCATCGCACAAAACGGGCCCACAAAATTTATACAGGGTTTAACAATATATACTAAAACTAAATTTTTTTTTGTTTATTTATACAGGAATTACAAACAGTTACAAAATACAATTTTATACAATGTAGGCATATATAAATATATGTACACAATTTTTTAACCAACCACGTTATCCACAGATTATTTATCTGGGTGGATTCAGTCCATGATACTGAACAACTTTCTCTAAGGAACATATATCGAAAATTCGAAATATGAAAAATATTTGGCCTACCATACAAGTTGATCAGCTGATCCGAGTTTGTAAGGAAAGCAAAAAAATATTTTTGGTATTTGACTGAACAGCTTTCCCCAAGGAACATGTATCCTTGGGGAAAGTTGTTCAGTATCATGGACTGAATACGACCTTAAAACAGTTTCAGTATATTTTGTTAGACGTCATACAGGCTGATTTTTAAACCACCAGCCAAATTTTTGGAGCAAGTTAAGTCCATGATACTGAACTACTTTCCATAAAAACAATTAGCGAAAAACTAAAATAAAAATTCGCCCTTTCATACAAATCAGCGCTCAGCCAAACGGATTTTGTATGTGAAGACGAAAAATTTTCATCGACTTTTTAATAACTTTTTTTATAGAAAGTAGTTCAGTATCATGGACTGAACTTTCTCCAAAAATGTGGCTGGTGTTTAAAAAGTCACCCTGTATACAAGCATGGACGAACAAATACAAGAGGACTGACATCCTGCATACTTTGAAGCGTAATTCGATTTTTAATTTAAATGTCGTTAGCTGGAGCTATTACTCGTAGTTCAAATGAAGCTAGTTTCGAAGTGGTGCCGCTTAATTTCGGAAAGGTATGAGCGTTCGTTTTCTACGAACAAAAAAGCGCCCATCTCTGATTTTTCGTGGATACCGTCAGCCTAAGTACCATGCATCCTTTGTATGGCTAGCGGGCGATATAGTAGCGACATCTAATAATAATACAGGATTTTGGCTTACTAGTAGAGTACGCTTTTTTGTATAGGGCTATCAGTCCTCTTTTGTTCGTCCAAGATACTTTTAAATTAAGTACGAATACTCCACTTGGAGTTGGTTGGAATGGATTTGGGGTCCATTATTACGAATAACTTTTCCCAATAAATGTGTTATATCGAAAGACGAAAAACGATTTTTCACTTCTCATATTAACTATCGTGACTATTTCAATTTGCGTGAGAACCTTTTTTTTACATATTTTGATATACATTCATTAGAAAAGTTGTTTATTTATTTACACTTTATTGTACACACATACAAATGTAATAGTACAACAGGCGGACTTAATGTTGTTCGTAATGATGGACTGAATCACCCCTTAACATTACTGTAATTAATAAAAAGGTCCTGATATAATAAATGTGGTATGACGCAACGCAACGTTAACCGCCGGCCAATGTCAGTTATTGTTGTTACTTGTGAAAGGAAGTCCGTCAATCCATTTAGTAACTTCGCTATCGGCTTCATGTATTTTCCGAATGCCACCCTCAATGGACAATCTCTCAACCCCATAAACTACAAACGAAAAAAAAGTCGGTACCATAAAGTTCATACCGAGTACGAAAGGATACTTAAAAAAAAACAATTTCTTCTAGTCGGGTTCACGATTCACAGGAGGTTCACACAGGTACAAGATTGGGCAAAAGTCAGTAAGGTGAGACATACAGCAGCGTCATACAGCAGCCACTGATTTGTCCAGCGTGAAGTAATGTCAGTATTGGCGAAAAAAAGGATGTAGTTTTTAAGTACCCGCCTACTTGAATTTACTTTTGATGGGGTCATATTTGCGCTTGATTATGCTTCTATAGTATTATAGTTCGCTGTATTGTACCTTGAAATCTCGTAAGTGGACAGGACTATTCGAAAAGTTTTCTAATTTAATCCTTAATACTTATGCATTTCTTATGATTTATTTTCAAATGGCATTTTTTTGCAAGTGTAAAAACGGTCTATATGGTTAATTTTTAAATGGCACTTTTTTGCAAGTGCAGAAAAGGTCTATATGGTTTATTTTCAAATGGCTTTTTTTCGCAAGTGCAGAAACGGTTTATATGGTAAATTTAACATGGCACTTTTTGCAATTGCAGAAATGGTCCATTTGCAAACTGTCTATAGAATATAGAAATTAATGTAGTACCTATTTGCGCATTTTTGTAGGCAATCATGCCCTCTGTCGGGGTTTGGAGAACTACCCTGGGAGATCATTTATTACATTAAAATACTTCATGAAAACTTTATGAATAAGCCTGTATATTTACCTAGGTTATATCATTATTTAAGACTATAATATACACTTTTTAATGTTATGTACGTTACGTGTAATGTAATGAATAATAAATATAATAATACATTTATCATTAGTCAGAATTTTTATTAAAAAAAACATTTTATGATTTGTGGCGTATTTTTGTAATTAAATGCCCTGGACCAACTGCAAAATGACTTGCCGTTTGCCACCCATATTCTCAGAAAAATAAGCCATTAGTAATTTCTCTTTTTACCCGACTGTGACAGAAAAAGGGTTTGTTTTCCCAATGTATGTATGTATGTATGTATATTTCTGTGACACTGCAGCCTAAACTGCTCGATGGATTAGCTAAGCTAGGCTTGAGAAATGTCGTTGTGACACTGGGTACCTATATAAAAAATTTAAAAACAAAAAATGACGGATTTTTGCGCCCAAGGTCATGATTTAAAAAAAATAATTAAAGCCTATTATAATAAAAGATTTTATATAAGGATTACAAAAATATATACGCTGTTACTAACTACACTCGGCTACCAAAAATGTTATAAATTGTTGCAACACACTGATTAGGTTCATATAATTTAAAAAACAAGTCAACATTTAACACAGATTTATTTCAATTTACTAGCACCGAACATTTAAATTGCTTTATACATTGACAAATATATATCGCAATGAGGGTAAATGGATGGACATTCATTAAAAGTGAGACGGTAAGGTCAGCGCCCCTCCACGCGCTGAACTATGAGAAGCTTCCTTGTGAAACCACATCACAGCTTAAACTAACTCTCTAGCCCGCACAGTTATCCCGTGCTCACAGGGCTTACCGTCCAGGTGAAGTAGAGCGTCATTATAACAAATGGGTCAGGTGATCCGCATTCCTTATAATAATCGTATCTGAATGAGTCATGGCCACGCCTAGTCACAGCTACATAACTACGAATATTCACGAGTTTTATTATTTAAATTGCCCACTTGGCGCCTTACGCCACGTGTTAACTACTATCCCGACACATAATCACAATTCACAATACTTATCTTTCTCGTTCGAAGACTCAAAGCAGACTGACTCAAGAACTGATTTTGTAAATGTAAGAACACTCATAATGGGAGGGGGACTCGCAACAACTTCAATACATTACTCACTAATCAAAATAAAGTATGATTTATAGTTAATTTCTAAGAAAGGGTACTTTTTATATTTTACAATTCATAACTATAATTAATAATAATAATAACATTTATTTATAACTATTATTAGAATTGTAACCATATTTGTTAGCCTAGTAAAATACTCAATTGACAGTTCAGTATCAAATTATGTTTTGCAAATACATTTCCATTAATTTATTTACATTGATATATTTTATTTTAATAAATGATGAATTCTCTCAACTAATAATTATAAATTAATTATAAATTACTTATTCTTCTATTTTGATTCCGGGGATGAGTCATTAGTGTCATTACAGTAGATCCAGTACCCAACAGAACTACGCTATTGGTACGAGTCCGGCAATCCCACCGGCAACAAATAAACACACAAACAAACCTACGCAGTCTGCTACCACCCTAGATAAGGTCCAGGGAACCTCCTAACCTAATTATAAATTAAACTTAAATCTAATTAAAAGTAATTAAACTAATTACAAATGGAAAACAATTTAAGATAAAACTTACCGCATCCATGCCGTCTGCAGGCAGCCTCGCCTGGCCTTCGCGTCGATCCCGAAGTCCTCCTCAGGGCTGGCGACGGCCTTAGGTCCCACCACGGGTCCCAAGTCAGTGGTGAAGAAAATGGGGTCCCTAAGCGAACCTACCCATGAGCTCATGTATGTCGCCCCAAACGAATACGTCGCATCCATAACACCACTTCACCACAGCACCACAAATTTCTTCTTGACAGTTCAATATTATGCACATAACCCAACAGCGGAACGCAACATGGGACGTCCCTCGCTCCGATTCAAACACCCATCACTGTTTATACATTTATGGGCATCCACGCCACCAAAATTAGTTCTCTTTATAGTCAGTTTACAAATACTTCCGTTCCACACGGGCAATAGGCAAAAAACTAACAATTTACAATGACGCAATGGCACGCGTTTCACGCCCGACACAAATCACTGTTCTTATCCGTACTACGAACCATTCCCAGCTCCACGCCGTTCGAAACAAATTGGGCACACACAAACAAACAACAATTAGCGACATTTCTTCACGAAATATTCGCTATATAACAAATACAAAATGCCGGAATCGACTTTTTCGCGACGCGCCAGCGAACCTGTCATTAATGGCGTCAGTCGAGACTGGGCAAAGACAATCCGCGCTCCACAGCCGGAATATCGATAAATCGATAATCTTGCCCGTGTTTGTGGAGATCACACGCAGATGGCGCTAGTCTCCTAACAATAAGTACTTTTATCCAAAACATACGCATATATTTTTAAATGCAATTTGGAATGAGAAATGAAAACAACATATTACCTCTTATTCGCTCATCCGAGCGTGCTCATACAGTCGGGTGTTTTGTTTTATTTTTAAACAATTACTTCATATAAAAATTTATAAGTACTTAGGTTTTTTTACATATTAATGTAACAGCTAACACAGAACTGCATACAAATACTTGCATCATGGTCTATTTTATTTTCAGTTACGTATTTCTCTGTCTGTACCATGCAATATACGTAAGTATT
This sequence comes from Acrobasis repandana, assembly GCA_963576875.1. Classification (NCBI taxonomy): domain Eukaryota; kingdom Metazoa; phylum Arthropoda; class Insecta; order Lepidoptera; family Pyralidae; genus Acrobasis; species Acrobasis repandana. Next base: position 13,475,088 of record OY756238.1, read on the forward strand.
TTAACAAAAGTCGTTGATACTGTCTACCATGTAAGAGCAAAAGACGAGAAAGAAATAGTGGAATTGTCAAAACAGCTGCTTTATTAATATTACTATCACGTAAAACATTGAGTCCGAACCAATTAGAAATTATATAATTAAACTTGCGTAAATGTTTATAATTTTAACGATTTATGTACTGCAGAAGTTAATCAATATACCGATATATATAATCCGCATTCTTAGTTTTATTTTACCTACATCTGTTCAAGTTATATAAAAATGCTGTTCATCTACTAATAAAGGTCTTTATGTATGTAAACCCCGACAAAAAGAGGTGTTATAAGTTTGACGCTAGGTAATGTATGTCGGTCTATGTGTGGCATCGTAGCGCTCGAACGGATAGACCAAATTCGATGCGGGTTTTTTAAAGTGAAAGCAAGTTCTCTTGCGGTGATTCTTAGCTATGTTTGATGAAAATCGGTTCAGCCGTTTAAAAGTTATAGGGGGTTAACCTCGGACCAAGTATCATAAGTCATCATTAAGATCTTGGTCCGAGGGGTTAACGCTTGAAAGTCATGGCTTTCTCTAGAAAATAATAGATGGCGCAGCGCCATCTATTATGATGTCAAGTCGTATCGGTAGTTCCTCTACTCACACTACTGACAGACGGGTTTTTTTTTAAATTTACAAATAAACATGTTTGTAAAAAAGTTTAATCAATAAAAAACTGCAACGCCGGTAAGCAGCTGCTTTGATGTCGAGGATCTTTCGGAGTAAGGACCGTTCACTGAGTTTGACCAGGCCTGTGTCACTCCCCGTTTAGGTATCGAAAATGTACCTACATTACTCGTATTAAGTACTATGCGCGCAGGCGGCCCCTTTCGGGTGGTAAATTCAGTTATACGAATCGTTTGGCCAGAGTAATAAGAATGAAATTGGCTTGCAATGGATGTCGAGGTATATAGTTCGGAAAGCCATAGTTTCGGGCTGTCACGTAAACAAACACTTCTGAGTAAATAATTCCGAAAAAATAGTAAACCGTAATATAGCTTAGTGAAAGCAGTGTAAGTGTATAGTAATGACTACAATAAACAAGTGAGAGTGTTATCTTGATTCATAGTTTCGAAAAAAAGCGGAAAAATATCCAAGAACTGAAAAAGTTACTAAAATGTATAAAACAGAACAAAAAGTGAATGAACCAAAATAAACCTTGTGTAAATAAACTTATAAGTGTGCAGTGAAGAAAAAAACCCGCCACAAAACAATAAATACGGCTTTATGCAAATAAATATAATTTCTCAATTTTAAGAGCAGTTATTTTTTTTCAAAAATGGACGCCAAAATTCGTGCACAGATAATCAAGCAAACATGATTGCCAACAGTACACCGCTATTGTAAACAAACACAGTAACGCCATCTATACATAAAAAGTAAAATTATTAACAATACTGCCATCTAGACTTAAAGCACTGAACTATACAAAACTAAGAACCTACGAGTTTTGAAACCTATAGAAACTAATACAAACCACGAGATGGCGCTATGTGCAGTTTGCAAACTAAAAATTCCTGATCGAAGATTTATGAAATGTTCAATATGTGAAAAATATTATGATTTAAAGTGCGCAAAGGTCTCAGAGCAACGTTTTAATAATACATTATCTGCTGAACATAAACTTAAATGGCGTTGTTCCGGATGCATCCATAAAACTCCATCAATGAAAAAAATATCACCACCTACATCTGTTATCAAAGTAAATGAAAATATAGACGAAAACGAAAATATTACAACACGAAAAAAAACATCAAAAGCGGTATAATGATTCCATTGAGGATATACTTCTCGATGACCAGACTCTTATGGGAGATACTTTAAAGGAAAATTCTGTAGATGGCAGCAGTAGTAACACAATAATAATACAAAACATTACTCTGGAGGTACTTATTCAACTATTAGAAAATAACAAACAATCAATTATCTCGGATATAAAAACAATGATACAACAGGAAGTCACCAGTGCAATAACCAAATTAACATTTGAATGCAATAGTAAAACAGAAGCACTAAGCATAAGGCAAGATATAACGAATGCAAATATAAAAGGACTAAATGACAAAATACAGAAGCTAGAATTACAAGCCAAGCAGCTTCAGGAAGAAATACTAAATCTCCAAACACAAAATATCTACCCATTAAAGGAAGAAAAAGAAGCAGATCAGTATGACTGTAAAAAAATTGTGATTCACGGACTCCAAGAGCGCTATGGAGAAAACGAAGCTGAGATACACGATAAGGCAATACAACTGTTCAAAAATACAATAAATGTTAACTTACTAGGTTACATAGAAGATTCATATCGTATAGGTCGCACTGAGCGTACAAACAGCAGACCCCTGGTTATCGAGCTATTAAGTAAAAAAATGACAAGACACATACTTCAGCATTCAAATTTCTTCCGTAATACTGGCCTGTCAATTACACAATTCCTAAATAAAAACGAAATTAGATACAGAAATGAAATAAAGGAAATACTAAAAGAATCACGACGAAAAGGACAACACGCAGTAATTAAAAATAATAAACTATACATTAATGGACAAGAGTACAAACGCACTATAGCCAGAAAAGAAGTAGACCAACATCAACAAGCTACTATCTACAAAAGTGCAAAAAATGGTAACAACGAACATACACACCCTAATCATTTGACTAGCACACCTCAGACATCTCTAGCAGGAAACCCAGCAGCAATTGACCGGACATTTCGAGCAGGAAACCCAGCTGCAATTGACCGGACATTTCGAGCAGGAAACCCAACAGCAAATGACCGAACATTTCGAGACTAACTTCAATTTCAGTATCCTAGTTCAAAATACCCAAAGTTTAAATAATAAAATTGAAATTGTAGAAAGTATACTAGAAGAAAAACAGTTTGATGTAGTTTGTATTACTGAAACATGGATTGGAAAAAAATGTAAAGACTTGGTACAAATCAACAACTACGTCTTTGGTGCGGGATACTATCGACAAAAACATCAAGGAGGAGGTGTAGCTATTCTAGTGAAAAGAGGTATCCAGTTCACAGAAAAAACAGACTTTAGTCACCTGTCTACAGAGTATGTTATAGAGTGTTGTGCTGTAGAACTTAACTCCAATTTATTATTAATTGTAATCTATCGCTCTGATCGCAAAATAGAAATTTTCTTTGAATTCTTAAACAAATTACTTGATAAAATAAAATCTAAAAGCCACAAGCACATTATAATAACTGGCGATTTCAATATACACCATAAACCAGACTCAAATGATTATAAAAAGTAAAAAACGCCATGTTAGAATGCAATCTTCATCAAATTATACATAAACCAACAAGCATCACCAAAAAAACTTCAAGTTGTATTGATTTTTTATTTACAAATAACAAAAACTATGATGTTGACGTAGAAAATATGGGTTTGTCTGATCATAATTGCATTGTTTACAAGGCAGATATAAATACACAAAAAATAAAATATATTTACAGCCAAAAAAGATTGTTTAATGAAAAAAATATAAAATCATTTAAATGTAAATTAGGCCAAATTAACTGGGAAGATATTTTTAAGCATAACAATAATATTAATCAAAATTATAAATTGTTTGAAAGCAAAATTACAGAATTGTTAAATACTCACATACCATTACAACAAATAAAATATAAACAATTTAGAACATCCAAAACTTCTTGGCTTACAAAAGGTATAAAATATTCATGTAAACATAAAAGAAAGCTTAGATCATTGCTGAATGAAACAAATAACAACACATTAAAAACGCACTTTAACTTGTATTCAAAAATACTTAAAAAATGCATTAAGCAATCGAAAAGAAATAATTACATTCAAAAAATTAAAAGGACTAAAAACAAAACAAAAACTATGTGGTCAATAGTAAACCAAGTAACTAAACCTCAAACCAAGAACATGAAAAATATTTCACTTAAAACGTTAGACTCTATAGTTAGCTTGCCAGATAAAGTATCCAACATTTTTAATGACTACTTCATATCAGTCAATAAAAACAAAACACAAGACACAAAACCGCCAACACAAAATACATCACAATCTCAAAATACGACATCATCTAATGTTTCTGCTTCACCTGCAGGTCGCGTCGTTCTTGAACCAGCCATAAACTCCATATACCTTACCCCAGTTACAGAAAAAGAAATTACCCAAATAATACACAAACTATCAAACAAATATAGTTCTGGTGCTGATGAGATACCCTCAGTTCTAGTAAAAGCATGTTGTAATGAATTTGTCCCAGTCTTAACACTTCTTATAAATCAGTCACTCCAAGAATGTACATTTCCCGATAAATTAAAAATAACTAAAATTCACCCAGTCCTAAAAAAAGATGGAAAATCAGATGATCCCAGCCAATTCAGACCGATTGCACTCCCGTCTACGTTTTCAAAAATCTTTGAAAAGCCTGTGTCTAACCGTATCTATAGATTTTTAGAAAAATATAAATTGCTACATAATCAACAATTTGGATTCCGAGAAAAACGTTCAACAACACTTGCAGTTTATCACTATATTCAAGAAGCACTTAATTGCATTAGAGAAAAACATTACGCAGTGGGACTTTTCTTAGACATGTCTAAAGCTTACGATAAGGTGCTACATAAAATACTTCTAGATAGGTTATATGAAATCGGTATTCGCGGCCCAACACATAAATGGCTTCAATCATATTTAAGCAACAGACAGCAATATGTAGAAATTAATAACTTCAATAACAGGACTGGGCAATTACTCAAAATAAAATCTAATACAAGAAACACAAGTAATTCAATTCCACAAGGAAGTGTATTGGGTTGTGTATTATTCTTAATTTATATAAATGAACTTCCAAAAACGTTAAATAATATGTGCGTTCTCTTTGCAGACGACATCTCAATTTTATTCAAATGCCCAAATGACACTGATCATACTACACTTATAAAAAATACATTCCACTCCATAAAAGATTGGCTCTCAGACCACAACCTTCAAATAAACACAAAAAAAACTAAACTAATCCAATTTAAACCATATCAAAAAAAGTTAATAAATTTAAATAGCGTAAAAAAACAATTAAATATAGAAGAAGTTCCCGATTTTAAATTATTAGGTTTAACGATTGACAGTCATGTTGACTGGAAAAGTCATGTGGCCAAAACAAAAGGTAAAATGTCTCAATTCCTGTATGCGTTAGGTGTTCTTAAAACAAATACCAATTCAGATTGCGCTCTCACTGCATATTATGCCTATGCGCACGCCTGGCTGCGGTACGGCATCATTCTCTGGGGTAACAGCACTGACTCACACGATTTATTTGTGATGCAAAAGAAATGTTTACGCATCATCATAAACATACATCAACCAGAAAGCTGTAGGTAGACCCTATTTTATTCAGAAAAAAATATTAACCGTCCCCTCAATGTATATCCTAGAAATGGCCCTGTTTGTCCGTCAAAACATAACACTATACGAATTTCATAAAAATAGTCGACGCAGTAATAATACATTAATCCTACCAGAACCAATATTAGAAATATACAAAAATAGCCCATACTACAAATCCATACAAATTTATAATAAAATCCCCGATTATATAAAAAATGAAGAAAAATATAACACTTTCAAACTTAAATTAAAACAATTTCTTATTAATGCCTGTTATTATAGTCTTTCAGATTTTTTAACTGATAAAATTTAAAACAATTTATTTAAGATATAAAGATTTAGGTATAATTTAAATTCTTTACGATAGTATAAGCATTAACATATATTGTATATTAATGTAGAAAGTAGTAGAATGTATTTTCTTCTACTACCTATTAATTTGTTAAGTGTAAAATGCTATGCCCTAACAGGGCCCATGTTACGTTATATGTGTGATAACTGTCATCTATTCGCTGTGTATGTACATGTGCATTATTATGAATAAATAAAATAAATATAAACAAAAAGGTGCTAAGTTCTGACGTGAGCTAAATTAAACCATATCGCTAGCCACATTGAGTAGATATTTTTTTGAATTTCTTTGCTGTGAGAGACTTCTGTACGTTAGTATTATTTATTCTGTGGTTTGACTAAAGCCGCTTGAATCCAACAGACAGTGTCAGGTAAAAATGCAGTCTTACGGCAGTCTAATCGTAAAACGTCTCTTACAATTACTTATGTCAAAACATTATACAACAGCCGTAAAGCAAGTGATGCGAACAACAATCAATTTCAGCTTTGCTCAATCAAAAACCCTCATAAAAAGGCACACAACTCGTGTTAAGAACCAGTTGGTTCAGTGATTTGATGATGAGCTTTTCTGTTAAATTTCGTGATGTGGCAGCTGTTCTGTTTTGTTTTGTAGTTATGAGAGAGGTGCGTATTACTATCTTATCAGATTGCAGTTGTTTACAAGCTTTTTAGCTAGTGTATATTATCTAATATTTTTAAGCTATTTCCACGCTATTGCATAGCTTTTATCGCGGGCTTTGAGCGCGGCGACCGAATCAAAAAATTCCGTAAATAAAACCTAACACTCGGCAACCGGCGACCGGCAAAGCGGCGCGGCGTTGAAAACCGTGCATCGTCTAACGTCTTAGATCATAAATGATCTAAGTCTAACGTCGTCGTTTCAGTTCGGCAGAATGCTATGCAATAGCTTTACCGCGGCAGTCCCCGAGTGCCACACGTTTTTTTAACTTTAAAATAGTGTTTAGCTTATTAAATTAATGCATACGGGAATTAACGCGAAACCTACCTTTTTTTATTTATTTATTTTGCTGATGTTTCGTTCGGGTTTCACCGAACGTGGTCCCAGCTTGACTGAAACAGCGATGACGCCTACGCCTCCCCCTGCTCGGTGTGATCTTCGTCCACCGTCATATTGTTCATTCTCCAAGTACCGTCACACACTACACTCACAGTGTCCCTATTCCGTAACGCAACCGTATTCTGGTGGTTAACCGATTGTGCACCAAACCGGGGTTGTGTTTTGTTAATCACTGGATTCCACACTGCTGACAATTTAAGGCCATCTTCTCGGTTGAAATTGTTAGGATGTTTCTTAATTTCAATCGCCTCACGTACCATCCTAGTGCGATAGTGGCAATCGCCAGCGAGGACTTGCGTACGATGAAATTCAATCCAGTGATTAGCGCCTGCTTCGAGTAGATGTTCTGCAATGGCCGATTTGGTGATTTGTCGGTTCTTTACAGCGGCGATGTGCTCCTTGATCCTCTCAGCTATAGTCCGCTTCGTTTGACCTATATAGGAAGCACCGCAGCTGCATTATGCATTAATTTAAAAATAATGCAACGCGATAGTTTAAAAGTGTTTAGCTTGTTTGTATAACTTATGATCGGTGGGTCAGTTTAAGTAATACCTATATTTCATAATATAAGGTACGAATCAGGATGTTACACACGGTAGTCGTTGATAATATCGTCCTATTTGTGTCAAATTAAATTAGACTTTATGATCATTGCGTAACGCTTGATATTGCTTGACACTGAGACACTGTCAAACCGCTTTTTGAGTACCTACCTGGTACCTTGTACCAGGCCTGTGTCACTCCCCATTTAGGTATCGAAAATATACCTACATTATTACTAAGAGCGCGGCGGCTACTTCGGAGTAGTAAATTCAGTTATACGAATCGTTTGTCCATATGAATAAGAATGAAATTGGCCTGTAATGGATGTCTAGGTGTCTAAACAAAAAGGTGCTGAGTTCTGACGTGAGCTAAATTAAACCATATCGCTAACCACATTGAGTAGATATTTCTTTGAATTTCTTTGCTGAGTGAGACTTCTGTAAGGAGTAGGTACCTACTAGTATCCTATTCTGTCTATCAAATATATTAGAAAATGTTTATAATATTGCTTTTGCTACTAAGTAAACATTTATATTTATATTCGATCCTTTAAAAAAATATATAATATATGTATCTTTGATCCAGTGCGCAGACCACTTATTTCAATCAAGTGACAAAAACTACTACCTAGTATCAGAAGCGTACACCCTAGCCCAGAAGCTGTTCAACCAGGGCCAGGACAACTATGGTCGGATAAAGAACAGGTATCTGACTACCATAGATACCTTTGTGGATTTGGTGACCATCATGAATGACCAGATGGCCCGAGATTTGAGGAGCGCTGTGATAAAATACTATAAGATCAAATATTTTTATGATTTCACGAATTACGTGATCGCTTTAGATGAGGTGAGTCTTTTAAACCGTATTTTTATCTAGTTTCTAGTTTTTTTTATTCATGTTGTATTGTTTTATTTACAATTTATCTTCTATCTATATATATAAAAATGAATGTTTGTCTGTATGTCCTTTATAGAATCGTAAACTATGCATTTGATCATGTCATGATCTTCAGCAGTGTTGTGCATGAGCCCACAAAGGTTTCTTGAGTTGGTACATCGTAAGTAGCGTAGCAACGCGCGCAGGGTACAGCTAGTTTACAATAAATAATAAAAAAATAACTGTTATTTTACTGTCTTCCGCATGAAGAGTAAAATTTTAACAGTTAAATTTGGTTAAATATTAGACTTAGAAAACTTAGAATGTCCTGGCTGCTTCTCTTCTTGAGCAGAAGAAGTACTGTAAGAACTGATAGAAAGAATCGGGGAACTATTTTTAGGCTGAAATCAATACATGATACTGAACAACTTTTACCAAGGAACATAAATATCGAAATATGAAAAATTTGGCTTCCCATACTATTGACCGATTAGCTGATCCTACGCAAAGCAAAAAATTTCGTCCCTTGGGGAAAGTTGTTCAGTAATATGGACCGAAGCTACCCTTAAATAGTTTCAGTATATTTTGTAAGAGACGTTTATATAGGAAGCCTTTTATCCTAAAAGTAATAACCTCACATTACAGATGGTCGAAATAACAGAGCACTGTCTTGAAGACCCCGTAGAGAGGCTGCGGGAGATAAGGGATAGTTTCCACGAGGTGATAGAGAACTTCCAAGACAGCAGGCACTTTAACTCCGTGAACAAATGCCAGAAAGAGCTACCGGACGAGGTAGCTGCCGCTCACTGTATACTGCATCAGGCTGTATTGTAAGTCAAACATTTTTGAAGTGAAAACTTCTTTAGCGGCGTTGTGCACTTTTTTTGTAATGGGTAAAAAATGTTAAACTCGCGTCAGGACACGTGTCCTGATCGAAAATTCGTAAGACGGATGGAGAGTAGACAGCCGGCGCGGCGTAGGAGAGGAAGTATCCCCCTCTCTTTCTACGGTGCCGCGAAAATGTATGCCTGCGCCTGCTGTTTCGTTCAGCTGAGAGATAAACTTTTTAATGTAATATAAATTGTCATGTTTGTGTACGAAAGCGCAATAAATAAATATTGTATTCTACCACATAAATGCAATGCGTGCAAAATTATTTCCTAACCATTCCAAAATATCAAAAATGCACAACGTTAATATTCAAGTTTTCACTTCTGCCGGCACTCCCGGAGTGCAACCCGTCGTTTTTTTTTTCTTATGTCTTCTCAGCGTATTTGTGTCCATATAATATACACACATTTTATTCTTGTTTTTAAGAGCCGCGCTCTTCTTGGTAGAATGCTGTCCATATTTCTCTGTCCTGCCTATAGTTCTTAACTTCCTAATTTTTTTTTATTTCTTCTTAGCGTACATATTTGTGTCCATACATACAAACACTTTCTTCTTGTATTTAAGAGCCGCGCTCTTGTGGGTAGAGTGGGGCAGACAGAGCCCCGGGCTGCAAAACTCAAAGGGCACTTTTATCATGATGGTGGAAAAACGAATCAAAATAGTGATGGGTTGCCGCATCGCCTATTAATCTTTTCGCCCATTCCCTCGGTTTTTACGATCTGCGCGGGAAGTAAGGCAGCTCCCACATTCTAAGTTTTCTTCTATCCCAGACGAGCATGTCAAAATGTGACTGTAATTTCTATCACAACAATTTATAATTTCCATCGACAGATTCAACGAAACAATGCAAGACAGCCTCGTGCCAATCGTCACCATAAAAACCCGCCAACACGCCCAAGACGTAAACAACACACTCTTCAGCGTTCAAAACTGCCTCAACGACTTCGTTCCCAAAATCTTTGACCAACTGCTCTTGGACTCATACACGAGCAAATGCGAATACTTGAAGGTCATTAACGCTTCTGTCGCCGATCTGGTGAAAGATAAATGGAAGAACAATGATACCAATTTCCCGGAGAAATGGGGGCCGCTGGTGGCGCTGTTGAAGGAAAAGTAAGTTACAATGATCTAAATCATCATCATCGAGCGACGCTCTTGTCGGTGGTGTTTCTTCCATTTTTAGGGTTCCGTACAAGAAATGAAAAAACGGAACCCTTATAGGATCACTCGTGCGTCTGTCTGTCCGTCCGTCTGTCACAGCCTATTTTCTCCGAATCTACTGGACCGAATCAGGTGAAATTTGATAGAATGTTGTAATCCTATGACCCAAACACATATGCAAAGTAAAAAAAAATTTTTGACGTGACAACGTCTTAAATTAGGTTGCGGCTGGGAGTCACTTATGAAAAAGTGTAACGCTCGGTAACGTTACGATGAGTCACCGAACGAGAGAGAGGCCCGCCGAATGCCTTGCGTCTCTCTCCCACTCAACTATGATCGGTCTGCGTTGTCACGTAAAATCTTCGCCCGTAAAACCGACTTTACAGGCAACCATTTTTTTAAAAGTAATATTTACTTTGCACAGTGTCAGGTGTAAGGGTCATTTTCGGGGGACAAATTAGAAAATAAAACAAAAAGTTTTGCAAACCTTACTGTGTCAAATATCAAATGAAAGGGCTCGTTATGAGGATCTCAAATATATTTTTGTTATAATTGTAAAATAAATAGATTTGATTTTATTCATGAAAAAAGACGAAAATTGATCATTCCCCCCCCCCCTGATCTCCGAAACTACTGAGCCTAAAATTTTGAAAAAAATACAAGATATAGTTCATTGCCAGTAGATTACCGGAAAACCTATAAGAATTCAATCCATTGTACGGAACCCTCTCCTTTGCGCCCTTACCTTTAATAGTAAGTATCTCATCAAGGCAACTGGTAGCTTTTTCGCTCAGAGAATAGTCTCGCTATACAGCGGGGAAATGCTGCCAGCATATTGGGTACGTTGCCTCGATGTGGTGCGTTGGAATAAATATTTTATTTGTGAAAATGTATGTACCTACAATATTATAATTTTGCATTGTATTGAAGGTTGACAGGGAGAGAATGCTTTAGCATTAAGTCCATACCTATTGTAGCTTTTGGCTCAATAAAGTTTGAATAAATAAATAAGATTGAAGATATTTATAGTGCGATTGTAAGTAACTTTAATAGTCAGTGGCGTAGTGAGGGGGGGGGGGGGTGCATGGCCCCGGGTGGCATAGAGGGGGGCGGTGGCAAGGTCACAATGGGGCAGCAAATTTAAAGACTCCTAGAACCTCCCCCCCGTCGCCAGAAATTTGTGGCGGCACAATTTAGGTGACGAAATATGATTATTAAAATAATAGGGCGGCAATACTTCAAATTAAATTAAAGGTCACAATGGGGCGGCTGGTTAAAGGCGGCAAATTTAGAGATTCCTATTTACGCTATACTGGCGCTAAATGAGCCCCAGTAGCGACAAATGGGTGCGTCAATTTCCAGTCGGCCCCGGGCGGCAAATTTTCAGTCGGCCCCGGGTGGTGAAAGCCCACGCTTCGCCACTGGCCCTAGTGTGCCGGTTTCCTCACCATGTTTTCCTTCACTGCAAGCTAGTGGTGGCAGTTGAAAATGACCTTACATGAGTACACACTCAGAGGTACAAGTCACGCCTACTCAGGATTTAATTCTTGCCTTACAGACAGTTCAGTCTATCTCTGTCACAAACTCTACGTGCGAGAGAGATAGCAGAATCCGTCGCGTGATGCCGTGCTTTTGTCTCACGTAGATTTTGTACAAAAAACTTATAAGTACTTATTACATTTTCCTTTGCAGAACGTCTGATACAAAAAAGAAGCTTCAAGACCCGCTGTTCCTCACACTATTTGCGGCGAACCTGTCGTCAGAAGATATTCTCAAAACCTTATATTGAAACTTAGTTTATTGGTACGAACGAGCGAAACCGCGGGCAAAACTAGTTAACTTATTTTAATTCAATTTTTTGATAATAAAATGTTAAAATAGTTATTTGCTTTCTCAGAAATATTTATTTGAATTTGCAATTTTTGTCTTTCGAGTGTGTTAGTGGCCGCAAGCCCACAGCACCGGTACCTATTAGATTTTTTTAAGCTACAGGCTCTATCTGACATAAAGACGACCAGGGACTGAATAACCCAAAAAATACGATACCTTTCAATTGCGGTATGACGTCATATCGAAAAATAGCGATTACCGCTTTATTTCGATACACAAATTTATTTTGTAACAAACAAAAAATGTTTTAATATCAGTAGCGACATCTATACTATCGTCTTCCAAACAAATACAATATCGGCTTGAAATTGACAAGAGATGTCGCTAGTCGTCATTCATTCCCTTTAATTAAATAAGCATAAATAAAATATAAACAGACTTAAGTAAATGTGAAACTATATATCTAAAGCTATAAATAACAAATTAACAAAATACATAAGTATAAATTTTAAACTTAATATGTTTCATAAACTCATTCGATTTTTGTAAGTCAAAAACCTTTCATCTAAGTCCGTAAGGAAAGAGTATATAGAAAAATAAACAGGCTTTTGACAGCCATATTGAAGGGAATCGTCTGGAGCGTCCTGATTGAGAAAAGACATACAACTTGTACTTGTACTTAAATTTAATTAAACAAAATCCAGATTGGACGATAAAAATGAAGAAAAAAAGGAAGATGTCATAAATAAATTTAATAGACCGATATAAATCGTAAGTAAAAAACCATGACACGAGTTGTCACATTGTCAATACAATGTAAAATTAAAATCCAAAATAATCAATAAATACATCTTTTGTTTTAGGGTTCTAAGATATAATTTAGATAATTTAATAAAAAATTAAAAAGTGAGCGCAGTTAGTTTTCCACATATGTAAAGGAACAGACTGCATATCCAACATCACTGATGGCTGACCTGATGGCATAACATCGAAAGGACCTTGGGAGACAACCTGGAAATCTAAGTACATCATTCGAAGGTCTACCTGTGTAAACTACTTATAATGTTACTAAATTAACAAGGACAATTTAAGTAAGTGAATCTTTATTTGCCTATGTAAAGAATTGTATTTTGACAAGTGTTTCTCAAGAAATCAAGCAAGTGGTGAATCTGTCCCATTATGGTATGCATATATAATTAATAAAACACATCTGTTGCTCACAAATTGTAGTTTAATTGAGCAACCAACACACGCCACCTCACTCCCTGAATTGGTCTCATGTCTTTACTATGTAGAGAGCCGGTGGTAACTTCTTGTGAATGATAACAAGTAAGAGGCTACAATTTCAGTACCCTAAGTTTTTGTGTACAGGTAGAAAAAGGTTCGGTACTGGTACTTGAACGTTAATAAATAAAGGTATGAAAGAGATAGAAGAGAAGAACTGGCGACACGCGACGAAAACAGGTTCTATCAGGTTCGCCGACGCACGCGCTCGTGTCTTACCTACCCTGGATCGCACCCGCACCCCTCGCCCCACGCCCCGCAACGGTCGATGTTTTTTTTTTCGGTACCGATATCGGATAAATGTTAAATAACGGTATGGCTCTACCTTTATTTTATTAATTACCGGTACCGTAACGTTATACCGTAACCGCTTTCAGTCCCTGCTGACGACTGCCATACAAAAATGACAGCCAGGGCCGGAAAAAATGGCTTAAGGCCGTACCTGAATTTTCCGGGGTCCAGTGCTGCCCCCATTTAAAATAAATCATTTCAGAGAAAACATAGACATTATTTAAAATTTTGCTACTACCAAATCTATACTAATATTATAAAGCGGAAGAGTTTGTTTGTTTGTTTGTTTGTTTGTTTGTTTGTTTAAACGCGCTAATCTCAGGAACTAATGGTCCGATTTGAAAAATTCTTTTTTTGTTGGGTAGTCCATTTATAGAGGAAGGCTTTAGGCTATATAACATTCCGACAACCACGCGAACGAAGTCGCGGGCACAGCTAGTCCTAGATAACCCTTCAAAGTATTTAATGAACTACTGTCTGTGCTACTGTTTACAGTTTATGATGAGAACGTTAAGCTTTACTACGCACATTTGCCAAAAGTGGCCGTTTTTCGCAAATGTGCGTAGTAAAGCTTAAGGCCGTACCTGAATTTTCCGGGGTCCAGTGCTGCCCCCATTTAAAATAAATCATTTCAAAGAAAACGGAGACATTATTTAAAATTTTGCAACTACCAATTCCGAGATAACCCTTCAAAGTATTTTATGAACTACTGTTTACAGTTTATAATGAGAACGTTAAGCTTTACTACGCACATTAGCCAAAAGTGGCCGTTTTTCGCAAATGTGCGTAGTAAAGCTTAACGTTCTCACTTTAAACTGTAAACAGTAGTTCATAAAATACTTTGAAGGGTTATCTAGGAATTGGTAGTTGCAAAATTTTAAATAATGTCTCCGTTTTCTTTGAAATGATTTATTTTAAATGGGGGCAGCACTGGACCCCCGAAAATTCAGGTACGGCCTTAACGTTGTTCATAAAATACTTTGAAGGGTTATCTAGGACTTGGTAGTAGCAAAATTTTAAATAATGTCTCCGTTTTCTTTGAAATGATTTATTTTAAATAGGGGCAGCACTGGACCCCGGAAAATTCAGGTACGGCCTTAACGTGCCTTCCGAAGCACGGAGGAGCCTAGAAAATTTTTATGCCACTTGTGGCATAAATGCACAACCCATCCAAGAGCAGACCACACCCGGTGTCGCTTGACTTGCGAAAGCGCTAGTAATGCGTATTCCCACCGAGCCACTAAGCTCCTCCCACAGATTTGTATGCTCCTCCATACCATCTTCAGAGATCACAAACACGCCAGGGCAACGTAGTAAAATTTTTCTATCTATACTAATATTATAAAGCGGAAGAGTTTGTTTGTTTGTTTGTTTGTTTAAACGCGCTAATCTCAGGAACTAATGGTCCGATTTGAAAAATTCTTTTTTTGTTGGGTAGTCCATTTATAGAGGAAGGCTTTAGGCTATATAACATTCCGGCAACCACGCGAACGAAGTCGCGGGAACAGCTAGTGAGTAATAACGAGCAAATCCTTTTTTTTTTAGAGCTGTGGACTGACAGACTGATAGAGAAAAGCAAAGAATACATGTCAGTAGGTAGGACTATATCGCTCACAGAGTGTCATGCTTAGCTAAGGAGCATTGTTCACTTTTTTTATATTTATTATTTATTCGCATGACCGATCTAGAGCGGTCTGCGTCCAGCGCTATCCAGCGACCTTAGTCAGATCGTCTGACCATCTTGTGGGTGGCCGTCAAACGCCAGATCGGTCATTTTGGAAATCCTTGGGAGAGGCCTATGTCCAGCAGTGGACGTAATGCGGCTGAAATGATATGATGATTTATTCGTATACCTCCCTCTTACTTATTTAGAAATAGGTAGGTAGGATATGAACCATATTTGGCTGTATTAGCCTAAGTATTACCTGTGCTGTGTATCCTGTATGAGGAAGTCTTGAAGAAATTGTATACAAATCTAGAATGCTTACGAAGTGGCAAAGCCGTTCCCAAAAATTATACCTAAAGTTATAGCTCTCCTCTTCTACTTTATTGCACTGACAGTTTGCGGGAAAGGGACGCCTACAACTTTAGGTACATTTTTGGGAACGTTAGGTATTTAACACTTCCACTGCTGAAAAATGCAACGTGTGTGTTTTGCCAAAGAGGAAAACACATACGGTGTGTTTTCAGCAGGGGACATAAGCATTATGAAAATATGAGCTTTATTTGCGTGGCTTTAAGTTTAATTTTCAATGTTGTTTTTTTGAGATAATTACGCGTAGTTATTCTAGATTGTATTATAAATTCTTTGGGTAGTCTGTTTGGTAAAAAAAGAATATATTATTTTAAGTTGCCTTGTCAGTGGAGTTTTTGGCGGGAAGTCAAGGGGTTCGGTTGGGGTTTGCTTTAAATTATTTTGCAAATAGGTTTTAGTGGACTTTTTAATATGAAATTGGTGTTGTTTGGTGTTATAAATGCTCATGCTCATGAACAATGTGTAAAATAGTTGAAGTGGACAGTCATAGTACGGCTGTAGTGATATTTGTTTTGCGGACTGTGTGAGCGTCTTCGGGCGTCGTCCGCCACTTAGTCGTCTATGAAAACCAGTGGACTCATACAGATTTGTCGCCAGAAGCTCCCTTGAAGCAGTCTAAGGCCTACACCACCCTTTGATTGTAACTTGTTAGGATTAGGAATAAAGAACAAAATTAGAGATAGGCTCTAAAGGACTTGCATCCAGAGCCGTAAAATTATTTAATGAAAAAAAATTGCCTTGTCAGTCAGAATGACAGATTTGACATTGACAGTTCACGTAATTTTGAGGTTATGTGTTGTTTGTTTTCTAAAAAGCGAAACAATTTTTCTTCCAATTAAAATACTCCTTTTTACTCTAACTAAATATATTAACAGAAAGCTCAATCAAATAATTTACTAAGTTCAGTACTTTATGCTCGGTAACTTCACTCCATAGCCAACAAAACAAATGAAATGAGTATGCCGTCGTACGACCCCGGCCCGGAGCATTTCCAGCAGTTTCCTTCCAATAGGATCATAGTTATCCACCCTGGATCCCTCTACGTCCGCATAGGAAGAGCATCAGACCTTCTCCCAGTGAAGCAAATGCATTGCATCGCTCGAAAACGTGGTCCAGGAGGTAAAATATACAGAGATCCGTTTGTACCGCCCAGTGTGCCAAAAACTAAGGATTTGATTGAAGAGTTGGAAGAATGTAGGCTTCAAATATCGCATACGCTTCAGACGTGCGTTCAGTCAAACGGTGCGCGGCGATATGCGACTCCGCCCCAACAAATCGCCGCGTTTAACAGAAGATCTCTTCCTGAATGTGTGAATGATGGCGATCCCTGGCCTCA
This sequence comes from Acrobasis repandana, assembly GCA_963576875.1. Lineage (NCBI taxonomy): Eukaryota > Metazoa > Arthropoda > Insecta > Lepidoptera > Pyralidae > Acrobasis > Acrobasis repandana. The sequence goes on from OY756238.1 coordinate 13,492,181, forward strand.
AGTGCAATGTGACATTATTATAGGTGATCTTGTCCTCGATGTCGACCCAGAACTACCTTATAACATCCACTTTCCATATAGAAGGGGTGATTTCAATCTACATTCTGAAGTCGGAGGATCCATATCCTCTGTTCTGAATGATCTATACACTATATGGAGTTCTATAATAGAGTATAAGCTAGGAATACCTCTAATAGAGCTAGTAAAATACAGATGTGTGTTATTAATTCCTGATATTTACTCAAGAAGTCATTTGAAGTATTTAATGTCTTTATTATTGAAAGATTTGGGATTCGGTCACTGTTTTTTGGTGCAAGAGAGTGTTGGAGCGACTTTTGGCGCTGGCATTGGCTCTGCGTGTGTTGTCGATATTGGAGATCAAAAAACAGCAATTTCTTGTGTTGAAGATGGGATTTCTCATAAGACTACGAGATTGCGAATGGATTATGGAGCAGGAGATGTTTGCCAAGCGTTATCGTGGATGTTTCATAAAAGCGCATTTCCCTATAAAACCTGGAATGAAAACATACCAAGGGACGTTGTACTTATGCGGAATTTGTATGAGAATTTCTGCCATGTAAATCTTGATGTGTGCGGACCTCAAGAAAAAACATTCCTTGTTGACCATCCTGGTGACGACATCAACAAATACACATTACAAGTTGGAGACGAATGCATAATAACACCTCTGTCTCTATTCCACACAGATTTACTTAAAATTACAGGACCGAAGACTACAAAAATACAGAACCGACTGCCGAGTGATCCAGAAGATCCATTTGATGCCGAATTCTTAAGAGAAACAGGACGGAAAAGAGAGACAGCTGATCCAACTGCAAATGAAAGTCAGCAATTCGAAGCGGTGAATGAATCACAACCAACAACTAACCAAGATGAAGATATTGTTGTTGATGCATTAGATGGAGGCCCAGGGGAAGCTGTTACACTTGCACCAGGACAAGTACTCGCTTTAGACGCTGCTATCCTTCAAAGCATAGACCGTTGTCCTAGCGAAGAGTTAAAACGGAAGATGTACAGTAACATTCTAATTGTCGGTGGAGGCGTGAAAGTTCACGGATTGTATATATGGCTTCAGAATCGCTTGGCTCTTCAAATCCCGTATACCTATAAGACTGAACAGTTGGAGATTGTGACATCTCCAAAGGACATAGATCCCGCTAGTACTGTGTGGAAGGGGGCCGCTGTTATGTCTTGTTTGGAGTCCGCTATTGAGCTGTGGATAAATCAGAGCGAATGGAATAAGTTCGGTTTGAGGATTCTGAGGGAAAGAGCTCCTTTTATTTGGTGATAGAAAATAGTAACAACGTTAAGACCTATAATAATTGAATTGTAAGTGTAAATAAAGACTAATTATATGACTTATTAACAGTTTATTTTCTGTCAATTTTTATTCTGCCAGATTACTAATTAAGAGTATTTTATGCAGAATGGAATCTCCTGCGGTCTCTTGCAATATGCGTCCCCGCACCTCTCCCCCGTTCTCGCCTTGTCGGATGTATAGTTTCGTTTGTAGTAATGTAGGCATAAATTATATTTCACTTTTATGAAGTTTCATACCTGTGACGGTAGTATAAAACTACCAGCTCTGAAATAAAGACCTCTTCCACACATGTTGTACCTAACGCTAACTACAGCACAAAGAATTGTGTCGTGGCATGTGACACGGCGATACAGAATGATTTCGAACCTCGTAGCTATACTCAAGGAAAGTACTAAGTGCATTGCTATACTCATGGAAAGTACTAAGTGCATAGTGTGCGGTAGATATGGGTAAAATATATATGTGGAACAAAAAAAATCTATTTGTACAAAAATATTTTATTCAAAAAGTTAAGTTAAGTTAATTACATTTTGGCAATGATAATTCTCAGTACTTACCTACTTGTTGCGTTTGGAATTTTGTAAATAATTACAGACGAACAAATATTAAAGGACAGCCCTCTATTATCTGTTTATTTATCATGATATAATAAGCACCTACTTATATAAAAGTAAAATATATTTACCTATTACAAAATTTAGTCTCAAAATTAAACTTACTTATTTTATTGTATAATGCATTTGTATAAAAATTATATATTTCTTATTAATACAATGAGATTCATAAATTACATATCAAAATTATGCTAGAGGTACTTCCAGGATGTTTTCTCCCCAGTGTACTAATTTTACAGTAAATTCAGTCCATAATACATACATAAGGTATGTTAAACACTTCTTTAGGCAGCTTGTAAATCTGACATCAGTGTTAGTCACTTATAGAGACGAAAACAACATCACTGATTAGATTCGCTAAGAAGAAACATGCCGAAATACGGATAAGATTGGTTTTCATTCCATTCCAATACAAAAATAATGTGGCAGTTTGGTGAAATGGACTTTTTTCGTATTTAGACATGTTTCTTGAAGATGCAATCAGCATAATCGGCTGTTTTTTTACAGAAATTACAGATGTATAATCACTGGTTGAGTAATATATATTTTGGTAAAAGTTGGGTAAAATTCATTATTTTGAATTAATTTTAACTGAAGGTACTTTTGTCCTTGCTTTTCACTAGACACGAGTTTTACAATATTTACCCTTTTTACATGTCCTAGGTAGGTACATAAATGTAACCAAACATTGAAGCGCTTTTGATATTTTGTCAATTTCACACTAGAATTTTTATGTCACTGAAGCGACCTCTACACTATACAAGAACTACTGAGATAAGGAATGAAGCCAGGAATATAGTTCACAAGATGCATACGAGATGGCGCCGACGGTATCCTAAATCTCGATATCAGAGTTTCTGCGATTGGTTGCAATATAATCTTCGACAATACAGTCTGATCGGAGCCGAGAGCCACGGTTCTCCCCGCGCAACCCCCTGCCTGCGGGAAGATCTTCCCAATGTGGCGGGCGAGCATACTACCTCGCTTCCGCTACAAAGTCAGTCAAAAAATTTTATTCAATGTAGGAAAAATAAGTATATCACTTATTGAAGGTCATTTTTAGTGCCAAAGCTACCGATACAACTCCACTTACCTCAGTTCATATTACAATACCCGGCACATAAGTTGAACCAAAATGGCGATCACTGCGCACACTTTTTCCTTTAATTATACCTGTGCAAAGCCGCCATTTTGGTTCAACTTATGTGCCGGGTATTGTACCTATGTGATTTTTCATTATCAATGGTAAAAGGTGGGTTTTACCAATGATAATGACCAATCACTTATAAGTAAAATAAGAAAATAATGTATTTTTTCGGTCTGATATTAGCCGTAATCATAAAATTACAGTGGTAGACATGTAAAAAAGTGTATAAGTATTGCAAAACTCGTGTTTAGTGAAGAGCAGGGACTTTTGAATGAATTTTACCCAACTTTTACCAATGATAATGAGAAATAGCTTATAAGTAAAATAAGAAAATATTGCTTTTATTGAAACTAAGCCTTTTTCTTAAAACTACGCTAATAGAACGCTTAAAACTAGGGTTAAAAATTATTAAGTTTCGAAATGCATTTTTACGTTTTCTCATATAAGTAAACTGAGATATTTTTTATCACTGAGTTTTGTCAACAACAAATATTATTTTTTAATGCAGTCTTACTAATCTAAAGTTGGCAACTAAGGGTTGGATCTCATCTATCATTTGCTAGAGCGAGAGAGAGCGACGGAACGCTGCAGCTCGGCCGGTGCTGAAGCGTTCCGTCGCTCTCTCTCGCTCTAGCAAATGACGCTTCTGAGCGTTAGAAAAGGATAGCAGCATAGGAAAGTGTTGGTCCGTGCTGATAGATGAGATCCAACCCTAAGTGAGGAGACCAGAAATTATTTTACACTTAGAGTATGTCCCACACCAACCAATCAACTGAGCTCAAACGTCTGTTCATTGGCTTTACAAGACACAGTCACTTCATTTTTCCTTTTCCTTAGCGTCGGATGCAAAAACGAATAATACAGCACCATTATTATTATACCTAATATATACGGCACAACTGTGAACACTAGGACTATGTAAAATACAGTCGAAAATCGCGTATCATCCTTCACATACAAAAACCAAAGGGCACCGCACGTAATATTTTCTAAAAAACATATAGTGTAATAGATTGTATATCTATACCTAGTCCTACCTTCGACGGATAGGATATACGTGAAGAGATAGACGGCGCCGAGTGCGAAAGAGAAGGAGATCTCTGCTATCTTTGTCTGCGCGCAGAAGATTGGTCTCTCGTAGAATTGTATCCATGACGTCATGATGATGATGTGGGTGACGCAAGCAAAGATAGTCCAGTACGGGAAGAGGTACGCAATGATGGAGATTGACATCACTCGGCTCACTGGAAATGAAGATTAAAGAGAGTCAAGAGATGTTTGGACACCTTATACGGCCCATTGATTTTCTCTCAAGGCTTGATACTACGTCAAGCGGACGACTCGGACGGGTTCAGTCCGTCTCTGTCACAAACCCTAGGTGCGATAGAAATAGCTAAAACCGTTGCGGGTCACGTGTGGTTGAGGGTTTGTGACAGAGACGGACTGAACCCGTCCGGGGCGTCGACTTGACGTAGTTTCAAGCCTTAGAGAAGGGAGTAGAAACATGACTGACGTGTGAGGAAGTAGTGCCAGGCGGTCTGCATAGCCGACCCCAGACACGACACGTTGAGCTTGTCGTGCTGCGCGAACCGCACGGCGCGCTGGTAGGCCGCCAGGCACCAGCCCATGCCGACCAGGGACGACGTCATCGACAGCGATTGGTGCACTGGAATCATAAAACAACTTATTTTGAGGCTGGTTTCACTGCTGTACGGGAGATCCGTACGGGGTTTGCCGGAGCGGAGACACACGTGAGGCGCTAGAAAATCCTTTCACAGCGACGCGGATCGTTCCGCACGGAACACGCTCCGGGAGAGTCTGTACAACGCCAGCCGCTCTCCGTTTTCCGTTTCGCTCGTATCACGGCCGAATCGTACGGATCTCTCGCACATCTGTGAAACTTAAAAACAAAAAAAGCGGCCAAGTGCGAATCGAACTCGCCCATGAAGGGTTCCGTAGCAGCAAGTAACATAATATAAAAGTTCTAAAGGTAATTTGCGGTTTACGATTTATGACGTATTAAAAAAAACTACTTACTGATCTCGTTCAAACCAATTTTCAGTGGAAGTTTGCATGGTAATGTACATCATATATTTTTTTTAGTTTTATCATTCTCTTATTTTAGAAGTTACAGGGGGGGGACACGCATTTTACCACTTTGGAAGCGTTGTTTAGAAAAAAATTATATTAGAAACCATATCATTTTTGAAGACGTATCCATAGATACCCCCACAAGTATGGGTTTGATAAAAAAAATTTTTTTAGTTTCAGTTCTAAGTATGGAGAACCCCCAAAATTTATTGTTTTTTTTTTATATTTTTGTGTGAAAATCTTAATGCGGTTCACAGAATACGTCCACTTACCAAGTTTCAACAGTACAGTCCTTACAGTTTTGAAAAAAAGTGGCTGTGACATACAGACGTACAGACAGACATGACGAATCCATAAGGGTTCCAGTTTTTGTCATTTGGCTACGGAACCCTAAAAACACGACTGCGTAAAAAAAAAAAAAACTTAATAAATGACGGCGCACGTTTGCCGCATGCAAGAAGGTAGGTGGGCCAGGATAACTACTAGGTGGATCCCGGGTGGTCACCAAAAACGAGGCCATACCAGACTGGTGAACAATGAACTGAAATGAGCAAACTTACGCGTGAACTGCTCGTGCCCCCTGAACATGATGGCTGTCTGCAGCACGAGCTGCGGCGCCGCCTCTAGGAAACACTCGAAGATGCGCAGCAGCGCGGCGTCAGAGTCCTCCTTCAGCATCAGGTGATAGTACAGACGTTGGGCCGCTAGGTCCTTGTCGCGTTCCGCGCGGCGGGACTTGATAGCGTATCTGTTAGATATTAAAGAGTACTTTTCTTGAATGTAGTTAGGTGGTTCTAAATCACCCTGTATATTAATTATTTATTATAAAATTTAGGCGATTCACCCATTGGCAATTCGCCCCACCCTACAGCCCTAGTCTCTGTCTACCCTGTTACTGATTGTGACGTACTGTAATAAAATAAATGCAATGGGTAGAGCGTGCGTTCCGTATTGACGGCGCCGCGGCCAGCACTCGCAGTTAGCTATCGGACGCCGCCGGCCGGGGCGGACGTATGCGCTCCCAATACCTTGCCGTGGAACATCACAGGGACAAAAAGGGATTTCATACTTACATGAGAGCGTCGGTGAATCTCAGTATCGGCGCCATCTGGAGCACTAGAATGAAGATCCGTAGCCAGTGGCGCCGCGTCACCTGGTTGGTGAATGAATCCTGCTCCTTATCTTGCGAGTACCTGGACGACAAAGTATGAAGCAATGACAAAGCTTTAGCCCCTTAGACCCCCCCTTTTAAGTCCGCTACTGGAAATCATAAGTGGATAAAAGTCTAGTTTGATTTATTTTTAAGTAATTCCTCTGGTGTTGCCCGCGTTGGTGTTGCATTTTGTTCTTTTTAGTTTGTGCATAGGTTTTGCGTTTTGTTGACGATATTAAGCAAATATGTTTGCCAATGTACAATAAAGTTTTTAAATAAATAAAGTCCATGTTTTGAAATAGGACGAAAATAGTTGCTGTAAGGTAGGTATATTTATAAACAAACTACTATAATTAAAACATATCATTGTTATGTTCCTTTTTCCTCATGTATGATTTGGTCCCCTTAGTTATATTTAAATCTTCATGTCAGAATCACTAATATAACACAAAACCATAAGAAAAAAAAACGACGGGTTGCACTCAGGGAGTGCCGGCAGAAGTGAAAACTTGAATATTAACGTTGTGCATTTTTGATATTTTGAAATGGTTAGGGAATAATTTTGCACGAATTGCTTTAATTATCAGTATAAAAGTACTATCATTTATGTGGTAGAATACAATATTTATTTATTGCGCTATCGTACACAAACATGACAATTTATATTACATTAAAAAGTTTATCTCTCAGCTAAACGAAACAGCAGGTGCAGGCATACATTTTCGCCGCGCCGTAGAAAGAGAGGGGGATACTTCCTCTCCTACGCCGCGCCGGCTGTCTACTCTCCATCCGTCTTACAAATTTTCGATCAAGCCCGTGTCCTGACGCGAGTTTAACATTTTTTACCTATTACAAAAAAAGTGCACATCGCCGCTAAAGAAGTTTTCACTTCAAAAAAATTTTTATGTGTTGGCCATTTATTGAGATGGGAAAAAGCCATTCCATTACCATAATCAACACCACCTTGTTCAAGTTTTTACTTCTGTTGGTTTTTACTTTTTCTAAATTTGAGAGAGAAAAAAAAACTGGTTTTTTTTCTCTCAAATTTAGAATAAAAGGCCAAACAAGACTTTAGGGCGCGCGGCCATTACTCTCCCCGCTCCCCAGCCTCCATGAGCCCGGTGGCAGGCGGTGACATTGAAATACGAGATTTTTGGTATGAATTTGTTGGCTGATATCTTTATTTCATATTATAAAACAAGGTACATATTACAGAATATGTATTTTTTATTTTGCTTAAAGAGTACTTTCCTTGAATATGCTAGCAGGTTCAAAATCATCCTGTATTTAGGTGGGTAAAATATAGATCTGTATAAATTTAAACACTTTCCTGTTTATATTCAATAAAACCTCTATGGTGTAAGTAATGGTTATAAAGTTCTGCATTTAATCCTATCTCTATAAGTATTTACTACTAGCAGTCCACCCCGGCTTCGCCCGTGGTACACACATAGCCTATGTCACTCGGGAATAGTGTAGCTTTCCAACGGTGAAAGAATTTTTTAAATCGGCCCATTACTTATTGAGCCTATTCATTACAAACATACAAACATACAAAAATAGGTACAAATCTTTCCTCTTTATAATATTAGTGTAGATAAAACATAATATTGTTTAGTATGTGTGTCTGACAAGCTAAATCTGCATGATTTGTCTTATCTAATCTAATTATACCTTACATACCTTATCTAATTAATTATTTATTTCTTCATGTCCTGCATATTTATGGAACTAGTAAATAACACTAGTTGCTAGTGTAAAGTGGTCTAAGTATCCCGTGTGGTTCCGTGTTAGAATAGGACCACTCCATCTCTTCCTGTGGATGTCGTAAGAGGCGCAAACATCTCGTGCTACAATTGCATTCCCAAGGAGGGCGGCGGCCGGTTGTAAAACTTTTCGCACAAATACATTCCTAAAGAGATTTGACGTCAGGCAGGCGGCCGGTCGTAAAACTAAAGCCAAATCATTTAAACTGTTCAGGCTACTTTTTCTCCATTTTGCAAAGTCTGGCATCCTTGGGTGACCATTGACATGCATGTTAGGTATGTTTGGAGAAGAAAAAGTGGGAAAGCGCACCCCGGACTCCGAAGCAGCACAGCTGAGGATGCAATCGGAAAGGCGCTTAGACGAAGAAGAGGGGTCTAAGTAGCATAAAACAAACAAAGGTCACTTACATCCTTATCGACACTGCAGTGTTTACAAACGCGGGAAAAAGAATGAACGCCAGCGTCCAGCCAAAAGCCTCCATTTCACTAGCTAAGTAGTACCTCACAGCAACATTCAAGTCTACTGCTAAGTCCACGAAATGCCCAATAATGCCCACAACGTACATTATTAAATCCAAGTTGGTAATGGATATGTTTTTCGGCATTCTATCTGGTTCGTCATAGGAATGCCCATTTTGAAGCAACTCGCGCACTGCTTTTGTCATTTTTGGACAGGTTATTTTATTTTAGTTTAGATTTTACTTATTTATTACAAAGTTTATGCGAATTAAAAGAATAAGTTGGTTTGTTTTCATTGAATCATGCCCATCGCACGCACGCAGTCGTAAACAAACAAAACAATCTGACCTCTCGTCAGAGAGTATTATTTTCTTTGAAACTGACTGAACTGCACGCACGGCACGTCCGTCAAACGTCACCTGTCAAATTCTAATTATTTATTTGACATTGACAAGTGACGTGACAATCCAATAGCTTTCTTTTGTATGTTGGTATTGGTAGGTAGGTACCCAAGTTTACCCAACTCCTTTCAGAGTCCGCTAACGGTAGGCTGACTAATAATATTGTAGATTTCTCTAAAATGCCGTTGTGTAATAATAAAATTATAATGTTTATTATGCTTATGCAGGATTGCTAACCGACACTTTTGCACGCCAATAAATTTTGGCGTATACATTACGTACTTTACGTTATGTCAGTGTAAAGGATGTAATCGATTGAGCGCTTCATAGATTTAGGGCCCTCGTTGTTGCATTACGTGTTGCACTCGCAGAACTCGCAGCAAGTATTTTTACGTCATTTTGTAGGAAATAATCCTAAGATTACAAAACAATTTTTTTTTAGATTTTATGGTCATTTGTATACAACGTGGAAGGGACATATACCCGTTATAAACGAACCACGGTCTATACTAGATCATTATAGTATAATGAAATTAAAATAACAGCCGAAAAACAAAAAAAAATATTCGGCATTTCCATACAAAAGTGGGCGGCCACCTGGACGATTTGTATAGGAAAGTCGGTTTTTTTTTGGTTTCTTGTTTGTATTTTAATTTCATTATACTTAAGTGATCTAGTATAGCCCGTAGTTCGATTTATTAAGGGTATTTCCCCCTCCACGTTGTATAAAAAGGATTTTAGTTTTTCCACATTGGGAAATAGCAGTGACGATGTGGCAACACTTACACGATAGATAATTAATGAATCATGGTCGGAGCGATTTTTTCAATACGGTTGTGCACCCAAAAAAATTTTTTTACAATACGATAAATAATGTATGGTATAAAAACTCATTAAAAATATATTATAAAACAAATCAACAACTTCACATCTTAAAAACTGGATGCATTTATATAAGGTCATTTGCTGTCAAGAGGTTTTGTGATACCGCATTTACACAAGTATTCGCCATTAACCTTGTCATTCAACGAACATTCGACAAAACATTTGTATACGAGTATCGATGTCGTCGCGATACTATATTACTTGACATAAGCTAACGTGACAGGAAGAAATTCGCCGAGACGCACTGGTGAGCGCGGCGTTTTACGGCCAAATCACTTTTGTGCACATGATGATGATAACGTCGTCGCGAACTACTGTTCCTACATTCGTGGGGTGAATTATTTTGCCATTCGCACACGACCATGGAGGACGTGAAAATAATGGCGAAATGCGCGCTACATCTATTAAGTTTATACAATTATTTAGATATCCTGCGTTAGAAAGGAAAAAAGAACCGTCCATTTTGTCTACACGTCTTGTTGGGTCGGGCGCTAGCTTTCAACCAAATGCAGGCGAATGTGTAAACAGTAGGTAAGTTCGTGTTCGCCATTCGTGCTATTTGATTCGCGTCCGAAAAACCACTCCCATTGCGAGCGCGCGAATCGCGAGACAAGGCGCGAGGCGAATAGCAAATGCACTGTTTACATATGCGTGTTCGTTATTCCCCTCGCCATTCGCCTCGCGATTCACACGAATGTGTAAATGCGGCATGATGACAGTAGAATGTAGAACAAAACGTGATTGACAAATGAACATGAATGATTAATGACATCTCGTGCGTTCAGTAAGTATGTCCGGGCGGTATAAAAAATGGATTATCTGGTGGGAAATTATAAAAACCCCAAGTATAGAAAACGTAAAGTTTTTGTAGTTTTTTCATTGTAAAATATGTTTTTATAAAATTTTTGTAACAATTATAGTGCTATGCTTGTTTAAATTAATTTTAAGCCGCTGTACACCTTTTGCGACATGACATGCAGTGTCATGTCATGTCGCAGCAAAAAACAGGGCCCAAATGAGAACAGACCCTTTATTTATATTTATTACTTTGCTCGCCCTGAGCTGGATGGGTGGCCCACTCGCGAACTCCGTAACTTGGCAACCCCTTGTTGACCAATATGGGCATGGCTCATGTTCAAACTTATAAATTCTATTAGCTATATCTACACACATACCAAATTTCATGGAGCAGATATAAACTACTCGAGTTATAGTATAGCCGAACAAACATACGTATATACCACAGATCTGTTTATACCTACTAGATAAATAAAATCTTTCAATTTGTATGAAATCCTAGAGTGCCAATTTTGAACTGTCAAATGTAATGTCATTGGTGACATTTAGTGATGAGAACACTCTGTCCGCATTAAATCGATTCAAAGACACCGACCAAGTGAATGAAAATGAATACAAATTAGATTTTCAGTCGATTATCACGATTACAAGTAGCTTCTCACCGTTTGCCACTCTGTATGTATGTATGTGCACTTAGAACTAAGACCGAGCGTACTAATACGACCGAGTAACCGTCAAATAACAGATAAGTATCTCAAACCGTGCCTGTGCTCGCGGAACGTGGAGTTTTGACGTTCCTCCACGTTATCCGTTACCTACTAGATACGATACGAAACGTTTTTAAGTTATCCTAACGAATACGTACCTAGGGTCCGAGCGCCGTACCGGCCATTGTTCGGCAGAATTGAAGCCGAACGAACCATTCTATCACTTTCTGTACCGAGCACAAACGTGATTAAGCGAGCGAAACGAATATATTACTTGAATTACTTCTCCCAATTACGTAATCTCTGGCGTTCACTGTGTGGCGTATCGGACCTGCCGTACGCCAACCTTCTTTGTAAATAATCTCATAGAGATGACGACATCGTCGAGCGCATGTCTAACAGTGCGCGCGCATGGATGGCCCCTTCATATCGAACCTGTCAAATCGGCCGTCACGGAAAATTCCCTTGCATATATTTTATTAATTATTTTATATCAAAACAGTGCAATAACTCATTGTTAATATATAAATAAATACATAGCAGCATACCAAATACTTTCACTGCTATAACTGAGTCACTGACCAAAACCAGTCGAGGTTGGCCTCCCGACTCGCGCGCGGCATTTCTTTTGTTTTGCCCTAGATTTTATTTGATTTGGTTTAAACTAAACTAACGACTATTACTATGTGGGTAAATATTGTTATAAAGTGTTTATAATTAGTTAGTTTTAAGTGTGATTCGTTTAATTAGTGGTGTAAAAATAGTTGCGTTTAAGAAAATTTTAAATATGAAGCGTTTAAAATGTCTTGTTGATAGATGTGAGTAAGTACTTAATTGATTTGCTTGGATGAATAATAGGTAGTGTGGTAGGTATCATATAATTCGCATAAAAATACTTGTAGTCTCCCCAGTCCCCGAATATTTAGTCTATTCGATCAAATGGATGGCATGCCGCGTGACTTCCGGCTTAGAATAGGACCACTCCATACTCTTACTGTCTTCTGTGGTTAAGGCCATACTATACCTTTAACATATATATAAAAATATACTAAACGTAGTAATACTTAAACTGGTTTTTTTACGGAAACAGAATACACAAGCTTCCGTTCTTGTAGTTATATAGTTTTCCTCATTCCGACACGTTATTAAGGCCGTACCTAAATTCCGGGGTCCAGTGCTGCCCCCATTTGAAATAAATCATTTCAAAGAAAACGGGGACATCATTTAAAATTTTGCTACAACCAATTCCTAGATAACCTTTCAAAGTATTTTATGAACTACTGTTTACAGTTTAAAGTGAGAACGTTAAGCTTTACTACGCACATTTGCCAAAAGTGGCTGTTTTTCGCAAATGTGCGTAGTAAAGCTTAATGTTAAAGGTATGGTATGGCCTTAACCACAGAAGACAGTAAGAGTATGGAGTGGTCCTATTCTAAGCCGGAAGTCACGCGGCATGCCATCCATTTGATCGAATAGACTAAATATTCGGGGACTGGGGAGACTACAAGTATTTTTATGCGAATTATATGATACCTACCACACTACCTATTATTCATCCAAGCAAATCAATTAAGTACTTACTCACATCTATCAACAAGACATTTTAAACGCTTCATATTTAAAATTTTCTTAAACGCAACTATTTTTACACCACTAATTAAACGAATCACACTTAAAACTAACTAATTATAAACACTTTATAACAATATTTACCCACATAGTAATAGTCGTTAGTTTAGTTTAAACCAAATCAAATAAAATCTAGGGCAAAACAAAAGAAATGCCGCGCGCGAGTCGGGAGGCCAACCTCGACTGGTTTTGGTCAGTGACTCAGTTATAGCAGTGAAAGTATTTGGTATGCTGCTATGTATTTATTTATATATTAACAATGAGTTATTGCACTGTTTTGATATAAAATAATTAATAAAATATATGCAAGGGAATTTTCCGTGACGGCCGATTTGACAGGTTCGATATGAAGGGGCCATCCATGCGCGCGCACTGTTAGACGTGCGCTCGACGATGTCGTCATCTCTATGAGATTATTTACAAAGAAGGTTGGCGTACGGCAGGTCCGATACGCCACATTACTCCCCCGCTGAGACCGGTTCACGGTCGATAGTGCTGAAGATGAGCGGGGAATCTGACTACACGTCCGCTCCTTGTCCGTGGAGGATCCTTTTCTTCAGGTGCTGAAGAAGGATGGACGGTTGTCTTGTTTGAAGTTTTATTATCATCTAAAGTAAGATACGCTGGCTTCAGTCTGTCTACAGTGACAGTAATTTCTTTGCCCTGGACTTCAATTTTGTAGGCTTTGGCTCCTCTGTGCAGTACCTTATATGGGCCGACGTATGGCGATTCAAGGGCTCGTCTTTCAGGGCCCCGGCGTAGAAATACGTAATCCGACGTATGTATGTCCTTTGGCACGTAGAAAGTTTTGTTGCCGTGATTTGATGTAGGCACAGGAGACAATCCAGCCATGTGTTTCCTAAGGCGTGACACGTAGTCCACAGGATCCAGATGACTGGCTGAAGATGGAGTAAAGAATTGTCCAGGTAGTCTCAGAGGCTCGCCGTAGACCATCTCAGCAGCCGACGCGCCGAGGTCCTCCTTCCAAGCTGCTCGTATGCCCAACAGCACAAGAGGGAGGGTTTCTGTCCACTGCGGGTTGTTGTGGCACATGATGGCTGCCTTCAGCTGGCGATGGAGACGCTCCACCAGTCCATTGCACTGCGCATGGTAGGCAGTGGTGGGGCGATGTTCTGCACCAATCAGTCGCGAAATGGCTTGAAATAGGTGTGACTGGAACTGCTGTCCTCTGTCGGTAGTGATGGTGGAAGGACAACCATGGCGCGATATCCAGTTGGATAAAAAGGCACTGGCACAAGTTTCTGCAGTGATGTCCGCCAGGGGATAGGCGTCAGGCCAGCGGGAAAAACGGTCGACGACGGTGAGGCAATATTTATACCCTTTGGAAAAGGATAAAGGACCAATGAGATCAAGATGAACGTGGGAAAAACGTTCTGAAGGTACAGGAAAAGTTTGAAAAGGGGAAGAGAGATGACGGGAGATCTTGCTTCGTTGGCAATCTGTGCATTGCTGAGTCCAGCGGGTGCAGTCCTTGCGCAACCCAGGCCAAATGAAGCGTTCGGCGATGAGTTGAGCGGTTGCCTTGGTTCCGGGGTGGCTCAAACCGTGCATCTTCTCGAAGACTTTCCTGCGGTAGGAAGGGGTTAGGTATGGACGTGGGTGATTTAATGAGATGTCGCAGTATAAATTGTTCTCAGGCAGTTTCTTGAGGATGAGGGATGATTTCTGCCTTAACAGGTCTTGCAGTTCAGGGTCTTGCTCCTGATCTCTTGCAAGATCTGCGAAGTTGATGAAAGATGAAATTTGTTCAATGCGGGACATAGCGTCAGCGACGACATTGTCAGAACCGGATATGAATTTGATGTCAGTGGTGAATTGTGAAATGTAATCGAGGTATCTGAACTGTCTGGGTGAGCATCCGTCTCTTTTGGTGGTGAAAGCGAATGTGATGGGTTTATGATCTGTGTAAACCGTGAACACTCTAGCTTCCAGCATGTACTTGAAGTATCGGATGCCTTCGTAAATAGCCAACAACTCTCGATCATATGGGCTATACTTCTTTTGTGATGACGAAAGTTTGCGGGAAAAGAAACCGAGAGGCTCCCAGCTGCCGTTGTTGTTCTGCTGCAAAACTGCACCAATGGCTCCGTCGGATGCATCAGTGAACAATGCCAGTTCTTTGTTGACATCTGGATGTGCAAGAAGTGCAGCTTGAGATAGGCAGTTTTTGCAAGCGTTGAAAGCTGATAACATTTCTTCCGTCATGTTAATGGGAGTAGCTCCTTTGATATTGCCAGTGAGGGCTTTGTCGAGCGGTGCTTGAAGTTCAGCAGCTTTTGGTACGAATCTGCGATAGTAATTGAACATGCCCAAGAAACGTCGAAGTTGTTTAGCTGTTGACGGAGGAGGATAGGCTTGTATTCTTTCTACCTTTTCTGTTAAGGGCTTGATACCATCTGTGGAAACAGAATATCCTAGGAACTGTATTTCCTCAACGCCAAAAACGCACTTGGACACGTTAATCAGTAAGCCGTAGTCCTTGAAACGCTCGAACAAGATTTCCAGGTGTTGGAGGTGTTCCTCTTCAGACCTGCTAAAGATCAAGGTGTCGTCCAAATATCCGTACGCGAAATCCAAACCTTGCAGTACTTCATCGATGAACCTTTGAAAGGTTTGAGCTGCGTTTCGTAGACCAAATGTCATGTATGGAAATTCGAAGAGCCCGAACGGTGTTGTGATGGCATTTTTCGAAATATCAGCTTCTTCGACTGGGATCTGATTATACGCCTTGATCATGTCAATTTTCGAGAAGATCTTGGCACCTGACAGCTGGTAAGTGAAGTCGTTGATGTGCCTAATTGGGTAGCGGTCTGCAATTGTTCTCGCATTGAGAGCACGGTAATCACCGCATGGGCGCCAGCCATCGTCTTTCTTACGAGCGAGATGGAGTGGGGACGACCATGAGCTTTCCGAACGTCGTGCTGTTCCATTCTGCAACATAGCATCAAACTCCTGCTTTGCGATTTTTAGGCGATCAGGGGCCAATCTGCGAGGACGAGCTGCCACTGGAGGTCCTGGAGTCGAGCGGATGTGATGTTTAGTATTGTGCTTGGGTTCTGTGGGCCTACCTGCTGGCGTGGTGAGGGTTGGGTACTGCTTCAGCAAGTCCAGGTATTTGGAGTCACCGCTGATGGTCTTGACTGCTTCGGTCTCTGGCGAAGTGTTGTGACGACATGGGACTGTGATCCAAAGCGTTGTGAGTCCGTCAACCAGTCGATGTTGTCGGCAGTCTACCAGAAGATTGTAGTGCTGTAAGAAGTCAACTCCTATGATGGGCCTGGATACCTCAGCCACGATGAAGCGCCAGCGGAAGTCTCTACGCAGGCCAAGATCAAGGCACAAATCCAGAAATCCGTACGTATTAATACGGGTGTTGTTCGCTGCATACAGCTCATACGTAGTACGAGGACGGAACCCTTTGGCCATCGATTTGGGGAATACGCAGAGGTCAGATCCTGTATCAATGAGGTACTCTACCCGGGTCTTCCTGTCGACGACGAAGAGGCGGCCGTTTCCTTGCGGGCAGTCATTTGCCGCCACTAGTGGCTGCTGCTGGAGTTTTCCGGCTTTTTATATGCGCAGGGCGTTGTGCATTTGAAGGCCGCAGCACCAAACTTGCGGTGGTAAAAACATAGGCCATTACCACGTGACCGGGATCGCGAACTAGACCGATATCGTCTGAAGTTGGGCCGACTCTCTCGCGTGGCTAGCTGCTGTACTTGACTGCGCAGCTCCTCTATTTGCTTGGCCATACTCTCCATTACACCTAAATACGGGTCAGCTGAAGAAGTTGTTGGTCTGACGTCACATACCTGGGAAGCGGGCGAGGCGATAGCGATTACTTTATCAGCCAAATCAGCTAATTTCTCTAGTGGTGAGTCGGTCTGCGACGCAATAATTGGCTGTATTTGCGAAGGTAAGCCATTACACCATACCGTGCGTATAAATTCGTCTGAGATTTGAGGGCCCGCCAGATGTCTTAAGTGCCTTAAGAACTGTGAAGGTTTACGATTGCCCATTTCTTCTTTATTCAGGAACTGTAAGATTTTTTCCTCTCTTGGGGCTGACATACGCTTCACCAACTCTCTCTTGAGCGTTTCGTATTTATTGTACCTTGAGTTGGTCCGGCCGTTGGGATTCCAAAATTTTCATCCTTTTCCATCTTCGCGAAGTACGGTTGCGGGATCACGTCGGGGTCACCAATATAGCAGTGAAAGTATTTGGTATGCTGCTATGTATTTATTTATATATTAACAATGAGTTATTGCACTGTTTTGATATAAAATAATTAATAAAATATATGCAAGGGAATTTTCCGTGACGGCCGATTTGACAGGTTCGATATGAAGGGGCCATCCATGCGCGCGCACTGTTAGACGTGCGCTCGACGATGTCGTCATCTCTATGAGATTATTTACAAAGAAGGTTGGCGTACGGCAGGTCCGATACGCCACACGTCCTCCAACATTTGTTGACGTGTTTCTGCAGCTCAAAACTGCACGTAAGCATAAGCTGCACATAAGCATTTTCTGCAGAGCGGTCTAGGTTAGGTGCAGTAAGCTTTCACACGCGGACTAAAGAAGACAATTTTGAATGAAGTGAATTTTACTTGAGTTGGAAACGCAAAGTACATTCATAGGCTGTGTCTATCTTGATCCATGGTCTGTGATACATACATACTCACACACAATGTAACCGTTAACTGGTACGATATGTATGTAATGTACGTGTACGTGGCGTTAGTGGCGTACTATACTATACTACCGAATTGAATGAATGAAACTCAATAATGATGATTGATCATGAAACGGCCTTCATATCATAGCACAGTGTAAATAGGACTTTATAGTTGAGTTGAGTCAACAATCTAGTCTTCATTCAAAAAAACATGAAGAAAATAAAATAAAAACCTAAAGAAATGTCATGAACAATGTGTGAAATAG
Organism: Acrobasis repandana; assembly: GCA_963576875.1. NCBI lineage: Eukaryota > Metazoa > Arthropoda > Insecta > Lepidoptera > Pyralidae > Acrobasis > Acrobasis repandana. Next base: position 13,510,137 of record OY756238.1, read on the forward strand.
TTAAAGTGGACAGTCATAGTGGACATATCATCGTAGTGATATTTATTTTGCGGACTGTGTGGGCGTCTTCGGGCGTCGTCCGCCACTCAGTCGTCTATGTAAACCAGTGGACTCGTATAGATTTGTCGCCAGAAGCTCCTTTGCAACAGTCAAAGGCCTGAACCACCCTTTAATTGTCTTTTTAAGATTAAGTTAGGATTAGGAATAAAGAACAAAATTAAAGATAGGCTCTAAAGGACTTGTATCCAGAGCCGTAAAGTTATTTATTAATAATAATAAAGAAATGTCAATGTCATTAGTTATTGACATTTGCTGTGTCACTAGAATGGAATGGATTCGAAGAAATAAAATTTAATGTTATAATTAATTTCTAATCAAAAGTGATAGAATAAAACAATAATAATGGTGTCACGAAGTTTAACAGAAGTGTTTTTATTGATGCGGAACAATGCTATTCACAGCCGGCACATATTTGCGGAGCAGGTAGTTCAAATATCGATTTATGTATTTATGTTTTTCGCTATGATGCAATTTTACTTCGACTCGAACCCTTTAGGAATTGGTAATGGGAATAGAGCTTTTGTACGTTCAGCTTACGCTATGGCTAAGCGAAGTCTATGATTTGGCCACGCCACATTACAGTCTGCTACACTACAGGAGCTAAAAATGTTTTTACAAAAAAGTTTATATAGCGCTGAAAAATCTGACATCAAAGGAGAAATAGATAGAAAAAAACTTAGTCGTTTTTACAGTTATTTTTCTGCATTTCTGGGTGTGTTGTGCACGTCGTTTTGTTTGTATCCATCAGATTTACAATACCACAATTGGCAAGGTTTACATGTTATATTGTGATAACTAGTGGCCGGCTAATCAGCCGCTTATTTGCCTAAACTTAACGCAGGTACCTAACACAGCATTGATACAACCACCAACCTGTTAAAAATAAATATCAATGTCCCTTAATTCAACTTTGCTATTATGGTTATAACGGACACTTTTCTTTTCACCAGTGAAGAAGTATTGGAAATAGTAGTAGAGATTCAATTCAATTCAATTCAAAATATCTTTATTATCATATCATATTTATAATATCTCTTAATAATAGTCACTTTGTTTTGTTTTGCACAAATATTGACGTCAAATCGTTACTTACAGCTAAGTTTACGCCGCTTCCTAGGCGCAAGTGCAGAAGAAGCGGCAACAAACTGCACTGCACTTTTTCTCCAAAGACGTCAACTAACAAACTAAAAACTTAAAATTAGTTATATGGATGGACTGAGATTACATTGTTTGTTATGTCATAATTAAATTGAATTATAAGAATTACGAAATTTAAAATAATGTAAATTTGTAAATTTAGTATGTACCAATGTACCTAAATTATGACATGTCTAAATATACAAACCTTTAAGAGGGACCCGCGCCAAGCTCAAGTCAGACCTTTTTGTTTTTAAAATAGTCATCGGTCCTATAATAAGCCTTCTCACAAAGTACTTTCCTTACATAAGCTTTGAATTTTCTGTCTGGCATATCAAGGACCGATTCTGGCAATTTATTATAAAAAAGTATACACTTCCCCATAAAAGACTTACTGACTCTATTCAGCCTGTAATATGGGCTAACTAAGTCATTCTTATTACTTAAATTTCTATCTGTAAAATCACTTTATTGAACATGGAAATATTTTTCCTTACATACATTATATTTTCAAATATGAATTGTGATGCAAAAGTAAGTATACCTATTTCCTTGAATAATTCTCTCAGTGAATCTCTCGATCCTAAACCGTAAATGGCACGAATTGCTCTTTTTTGTAAAAGAAAAATAGTCTGAACGTCGGCTGCACTCCCCCATAGAAGTATCCCGTAAGACATTAGACTGTGAAAGTAACTAAAGTACACTTGTCTAGCAGTTGCTACATCTGTCAATTGTCTTATTTTCCTAAAGAACTACTACTATTTTATAGAAACTACTACTATTTCCAATACTTCACTGGTTTTCTGTTCTGTGTATATGTGTTCTGGCTATATGATATGACATGTTTCATTATAACGGTACAATCACATTGCATTACTACATACCTACTATTACTTCTATACTAGATCTTTGATAAACATTATGTGACTTATTCATGCACCTGTGGCCTTTTAGTAAATAAAGATTTTATCTATCTATCTATTATTTAAAAACACTGGAAGGAAGATTATAAGGTAGAATGGTCCAGGGAGACCTAGAAAGAGATAAGTAGATTAAGAAAAGGCTGCCTTTTCTTATGTTAAATACTAGTGTAAGCTAATTATTGGTAAAGGAATGGCTCAGATTGTTGTTACCTCGAATCAAGGCTTGAATTAATGCTGTTTTTCAGGCACCCCTTTGTCCCTATCTTGTGCGGGAGGCTAAATGCGAATATGGGGGCTAAATATTTATAAAATTTTACAAAAGTACCAGATTACATTGTTTTGAAAATAAGTCTTAAAAACTTTTATTTTCTAAACAGCTCAGCTATAGCACAGCAGCGACACTCCCTGTACGTGAGAGTTCGAACGCCGGTGACCTTGAGCTGGAGCGCGTAACGCTAGGGTTGATACTGAACCGAAATGACATATCGTGCGGTGCATGAAAGAGATGCGAACTAGGTAGGTAGGAACTAGCCCTCGGCTAAAGCAGTCGGCGATGGCTCGTTCCACGCCCCGCGCTACGTGTGGGCGCGTGGGCGCGCGCGTCTGAGTGTGTGTGTATCGTGGATAGGGTTTGTTTTTATAGGTACTGCTGTTTAGATGTTTAGAAGAAGTCTTAATCTCAACAACAAGACCAATTACTCTCAAATTATAACAAGAAAAAGTATGATATGATAACTGAATTTTGTTCACAGGACAGCCAGACAGAAAGGGTCAGGCTGATGAGGAGCAACTCTCACGATGCCGAGGCGGGCATAGAAATACGCTCAGAAGCAAATGCGCCTCCCCCATGGGCGGATGCTTTAGAAGAAGTACACTATGTTATCACCAGGTAGTAAGACATAGCTTGACGGTTGTCGTACAGTTGTGACAGCCGAGACCAATGGCTTAATGTTACTTCCGAAGCATGGAGGAGCTTGAGAAATTTTTATGCCACTTCTGGTCACCCATCCAAATTTCGCCACGCCCGAGGTTTCTTAAAACATTGCTGGACACTCAGCCAGACACAATAGAAAGAAAAATTAATCTACGTCTATAGACGTAGTGTGTCCGGCAATGTGTTAACTTGCGAAAGTGCTGGCAATGTGTGCTCCCATCTGACCAACGAGTTACTCGTTTTTCATTATTATATTCTTTACTGTTTCACATATAACTGGTCTGAGTTCGACAAAAATATAGATTTAGAAGCCTATGTCCAGCAGTAAACGTCATGCGGCTGAAATGATGATGATAATGACAATGTAAATGTATTTTGCTGTAAAACAGTAAAATGTATGTATGAAATAACTAATTTCTTTTCAACAGTTAAAATATGAATGAAAAACTATAGTTCTCACTCGCAGGTTAAAAACAAAACTGTCAGAGCTACAAGCGCGCCATGAGCGACAGATCAGCCGGCCGGCGTTAGACGACACCAGTGAGCAGCAGCACATCGGCCGGCTGACTGCGGAGATAGGCAGGCACTTCAACCACGCGCACACCCATCTCACCGCTATTAAGGCACAAATTAGACACGGTAAGTTGAGAGGCACGCCTGTTTTTGCAAAGGGCCCCCACACCAGTAAGTATCACCATCGTTAAGGGTTGGATCTCATGTACCAGCACGGAACAGTACTTTTCTATGCTGCTATCCTTTTCTGTCGCTCAGAAGCGTCATTTGCTAGAGCGAGAGAAAAGGATAGCAGCATAGGAAAGTGCTGTTCCGTGCTGATAGATGAGATCCAACCCTAAGGCTCAAATTAGTTGAATGGCAGTAAATATCCACAAGATGTCTAACTAAAAAGCAAGAACAGCTTCATTTTTACATTACTTACATACCTACATGTTCATATTTTTTAAAAAATTATCTGTGGTGCCCAGAATACTTTTTCAGTCCACATGCCTATTTAAGGTGGTTCGATTCGGTCCGCTAGGACCGAATAGCCTCGCCGTCAATAGATGGCGTTAATGTTTTATTTTTGTCGTTTTTATTTTTTACGAATGAAACGTGCAATGATGTTAACAACAAATTCTATTTACGGAAATAACGCAATATTTGTAATATATCCCAACTATAATACATGCATATTTTAATTTCTATAATATTAAAAATGTGAATTCTAATGTCGACTAGAGTTTTCACGCACACATACAAAGGGCTTTTAAGTGAAAAATAGAATGCTAAATTCGTCTACTATGGCATATGCTAATTGGACCAGTGGATAAGGTATCTTGGTTGGCGATTGTTTGGTTTCGAGTTCGATTCTCAACCAAGGTGGATTTTTTCAGCCTTTTTTTTATTATTTATAAATTATTACTACTATGTAAATAATATAAATTAAAGTTATGTTCATGCTAATCTGATTCTACTGAAGTTTTTTCGTCTTCTTCTCCGTCTGTCTGGCTGTCTGGCTGTCCGACTGTCGGGATGTCCGGCTGACCGACTGTCCGTCTGTCCGTCTGTCCGGCGGTTTTCCACACTTGGATGGGTGACCAAAAACGTGTCACGAAAAATTCTAGAGCTGCTCCGTGCTTCGGAAGGCACGTTAAGCCGTTGGTCCCGACTGTCTTCTCCGTCCGTCTGTCCGGATGTCCGGCTGTCGGGATGTCCGGCTGACCGACTGTCCGTCTGTCCGGCGGTTCGTCCACACTTGGATGGGTGACCAAAAAAGTGTCACGAAAAATTCTAGAGCTGCTCCGTGCTTCGGAAGGCACGTTAAGCCGTTGGTCCCGACTGTCTTCTCCGTCCGTCTGTCCGGATGTCCGGCTGACCGACTGTCCGTCTGTCCGGCGGTTCGTCCACACTTGGATGGGTGACCAAAAAAGTGTCACTAAAAATTCTAGAGCTGCTCCGTGCTTGAAGGTACGTTAAGCCGTTGATCCCGACTGTCTTCTCCGTCCGTTTGTCCGGATGTCAGGCTGTCCGACTGTCCGTCTGTCCGGCGGTTCGTCCACACTTGGATAGGTGACCAAAAAGTGTCACGAAAAATTCTAGAGCTGCTCCGTGCTTGGGAAGGCACGTTAAGCCGTTGGTCCCGACTGTCTTCTCCGTAAGTCAGTCCGGCTGTCCGGATGTCCGTCTGTACGGATGTCCGGATATCCGGCTGTTCGGCGGTCCGTCCGCACTTGGATGGGTGACCAAAAAGTGTCACGAAAAATTCTCGAGCTGCTCCGTGCTTCGGAAGGCACGTTAAGCCGTTGGTCCCGGCTGTCTTCATTATATGGCAGTCGTCAAGCTATGTCAGATACCTTTATGCAGTTTGAGAAATCTGACATCAGTGTTGGCCACTTACCTAGGCTGTTTGATAAGTACCCGTTTTCTAAATATATTAATATCACTGGCCGCTAATAAGTATACCACCTTTTTAAGCCATTCTTCAGAGGCGGGAAAATTAAAAATAAAATGGCATTCTTTTGTTTTTTTTCTCATTTGACAACGATTCAGTGAAGGCGTGAACTTAAAATTGTTAAAATGGAGAAAGAACAGTATCGGTCTGTAATTAGATTCTTATTTTTGGAAGGAAAAACATGTGATGAAATAAAAGTAAGAATGCAAGCGGTTTACCATGAATGTGTTTCTTCTATGACAACCGTCAGATATTGGTATAACGAGTTTAAGCGGGGGAGAACAACCGTCTTTGATGAGGATCGCCCAGGCCGGCCAGTTGAGGTGACTACAGACGATATCGTCTTGTATCGTAAGAAAATTGAAAATACCGTTTTAGCAGACCGCCGAATAAACTTCGAGAAATCGTTTTAATAGTTACTCGAATAAGTTGTTTTTACTTCACAACCTCCCCTACAAAACATGTCCTTCTGTACCAACTGTATCGTACATACTTAGAATGTTATGAAACACATGTGTACTTTATTGTTTTCATTTCATATAGAATACTCATTAAATAGTTTTTAGTTTTTTAATTAGTATTTTTTTCCCATAAATATTCCAAACTTTATTGAGTTGGCAACATAACACTTGCCGTACAGTATAGTTTCTTTTCTATTATAAATTTGCCTTACTAAAATTACAAGGAAGGACGGCAACAGCACACGACGACAACACTCGGCCGCACAGACTGGCAACGTCGCATTCGCCTCGTTGTGACGTTGCAGTCACACACACTACAATACCGATTTGAGCGTATGATACTATAAATGCTCACTCAAACATTGATAAAAGTTAACTAAAATTTCATTCTGATTTAAGCTATTAGACCACTATTTTCTCATGAAAAACATAATTCCCCGGAAATAAAATTCAAAATAAATGCCGACTTATGTTATTACAATGTAAGATTATGCTTCGTTAGCGCCAAAATGTGAAATTAAATTAGTATGGAAATCGAACCACCTTAACCACTACATTGATATAAAAAATTTCTTTGCAGGCAGCAAAACAGAGCAAAAGCTCACAACAAACGTCGTACTAGCCCTAGTTACGACTCTCCAAGAACTCAGCATAACATTCCGTACAGCCCAGTCCAACTACCTACGTTCCTTGACATCCAGGGAAGAACGCTCAAACGCCTACTTCGACCTCCCAAACTTCGAAGAACTCAACCTCAACGATGACCTACTACCAAGTCTGTCTAACAACCAAACAGACCTACTATTCTCGTTACCAAGTACGTCCGGCACACAAAAAGGTTATACAGAAGACGAGCAGGCAGACAACATGTTTGAAAAACAAGTTATGAGTCAAAAACAATTGTTATTAATACAAGAAGAGAACACCCAAATGGTTTCAGAAAGAGAAGAGGAAGTGAACAAAATTGTTAGGTCTATCGTAGATTTGAATGAGATTTTCAAAGATTTAGGGCATATGGTCCACGAACAGGGGACCATATTGGATCGGATAGATTATAATATTGAACAGACTTCAACGCAAGTGTACGAAGGTTTTAAGCAACTGCAAAAAGCTGATAGTTATCAGCGAAAGAATAGGAAAATGCATTGTATATTAATTTTAGCTATAACGGTTATTGTTATGGTTGTTTTATTAATAATTGTTAAGAGTTAGTTTGAAAATAGAGATTTTTAGAAACAAAACAGCTGGTGCAGAAGTAAACAAGTTACTGGTGGCAGTCTGGTTATTTTTTTTTTATGTTTTAAATACTTGGATCGTTTAGAGATGTGATGAAATCTCAAATTGTGTAAAAAATACAATACAATACAAAAATCTTTATTGCACCAAATAAAAAATAGTCTTGTTCTAGTTCTAGCAATTTAGCTTGTCAATGGAGGTCATTTTAAATAAGGATTACAAATACAACTTATAAATAAAGGGTCTAACAATACATACTGAAACTATTTTAAGGGTAGATTCAATCTATGATACTGAACAACTTTCCCCGAGGAACATTTATGTCGAAATATGAAAAAATTTTTTCGGCCGCCCATTTAAATTGACCCATCAGAAAATTATTTTTCGTATTTTGACATAATATTCTTTGGAGAAAGTTGTTCAGTATCATGGACTGAATTAACCCTGAAAATAGTTTAGTATATTTTATTAGATGTTATATATTTAAATGTAATTTCGAAAGAGTATGCTAAAATACAACATTAACCACATTCATCTAAGGGGGCGTCCATAAATTACGTGAGATGTTTAAGGGGGTAGGGGGTCGAGTCAAATCTCATCTAATCTTACGTTGGAGAGAAGGGGGGTTTCGGCAATTACCACGCAATTTTTTTTCTTATATTATATTTCTTTATAAACAAAAAAAAATGTACTATTTTAGTCCATTTAATTCAGATTGTACATGCTTAAGATTTAATCTTAAGCGTAATCGTAATACGATTAAGGTGAATATAGGAGCAAATGGCCTTGAAGTGGCGCCCTCATTTGAATTAAATTATTTACTCGTAAATATGGAGATCATTTCCATATTGCTAATCGTCAGGCACTAGATAGCCCTTTAAATTATTTTATGAACCACCGTTGAAAGTATTTACATTAGTCCGTCTAGCTTTAAAACTTGCCTCCGCCAAAAGTTGACAGATAATTTTAAAAATCACCTCACTTAATTTATGGACGCCCCCTAAGCGGGTTTGTTTTCTTTTTTATTAATTAGGTACTTGCTTTACTTCTGTAAAACCCTGTTTTGAGATATAGGTGAACGCCTTATATTATGTAGTTAAATGAATTACGTATACAAAGCTTGTATTCGATTAAGTAAATGTATTTTTTTTAAGTATAGTTGATTGGTTTTGTTCAAAAAAAGAACATTGACAGATTTGTATAGGAGTTGGGCCAAGTGCTGTCCTGAATTGACGTACGGTAAATTTTGTTCCTAAATATTTTCTAAACAGAAACATGTCGAAATCGCTGGAGTTCAAAGAATAAAAGCATCTTCGCTAGTAAACTGTAAGTTCAAGACATCATTTGGCGCAAACTGCCAATATTCTTTTAAGGAATTTTGAAGATACAATTGAGTAGAGCAATTTTAAAATTCGACTGAAATTATGGAGTATTTCGTTTTAACTAAATTTTATTAATTCAAAGTGCTTATTCTTTGCCGTTTATGTGTATAGGCATTTAAGAGGTCTTTTTGGGGAATCCTGTTGCAATGAAATTATATAAAATAAACTGGTACACAGTTATTATGGATTGTGTAAGTAATGTTGTGGTGCAATGGTTACTTTTGCCTCTCAGGGTTAGAATCATGATTTTTCATCTTGATTCAAATAATTTTATGTTGTTAGCACACAGAATATATATCTAAGTTTACGTTTAACTAAGGTTTAACCTTCATTTATTGGTATGTGTATGGCATGGTATTCTCTTCCCGTGATGGCCCAAGACTGCCACCAGTCTTACCATACCACTGATTGTTCTTTTCAGTAAATTTAAGGACTTTCTCAGTTAGTTAATGAATATAAAATAAAATACTAACTTAACATTTCGTATATTGTGTGATTTATCTACATATTTAATTTTTATTATACAACGGGTTCAAGGAGATGAATTTAAAATATCGTACAACATGGTTCCCTGAAAACCGTAATGTAAATAATATTTTATATGCACAGTCTAGTCTATTTGCGTTAGCTAGGTGGTTAGCCTAAGAAGTATTTATTTGTATTACTTAAGATGTTATGTGTTGTGTCTGTTAACATGTTAGGGAATGACGTGCAGACAAAAATTAATGTAACTTAAATAAAATACCGGATGTAAATTGCATTAAGGGGCGACCCGTCAATCTATACAACGTGGAAGGGACATACCCGTAATAAATCGAACCACGGTCTATACTACATCAATATTCCGGCATTTATATATGAAAGTGTGCGGCCGCCCGGGCGATTTGTACTATACAAATGTCGATTTTTTTTTGTTTTTTGACTGTTATTTTCATTATACTTTAGTGATCTAGTATAGCCCGTGGTTCGATTTATTACGGGTATGTCCCTTCCACTTTGTATATAGTGTAAAAAAATATAAGTACTATAACTATTTTAAGGGCAGTCCATGATGCTGAACAACTTTCCGTAAGGAACATACTTATATTAAAATATGAAAAACATATTTTTGCTTTCCATACAAACTCGGATCAGCTGATCGCTCAACTTCTATGGGAAGCCAAGAATTTTTTTTTATATATATGTATTTCGATATATGTTCCTTGGGGAAAGTTGTTCAGTATCATGGACAGAATTCACCCTTAAAATAGTGTCAGTATATTTTGTTAGACGCTATATACAAAATTAGACCTTAGTGTGTCGCCTACAGATTGACACCCCTAACGTTATCCAAATCAATTAAATTTTTGTCTGTACTGATTAAGGTGTGTGCCAAGTGAGTTACCTAATAAATTGTTGAACGTAACGTGGCCGCATGTCAAGCGTATCACGGGTCACTGGTGTCGGGTTAGAAGTCGTTTGTTCCCGATGAGTAACACTGTTACTCAAAGGGAAAGAACTTCCCGATGAGTTACAGCGTTACTGTTTATTGGACATTGAATCCAGTACCTATACTTTTAGTACGATTTTTCAGTAGATTTTTATCATTTAGGTATACTGTATAACGTGTAACAAAATGTACTAAAACTATTTTAAAGGTTAGTTTCTGTCCATGATACTGAACAACTTTCCCCAAGGAACATACAGGCTAACTTTTTAACCACCAGCCAAATTTGTGGAGCAAGTCCATGATACTGAACTACTTTCCATGAAAACAATTAACGAAAAACTAAAATAAAAATTCGCCTTCCCATACAAATCAGCGCTCAGCCAAACGGATTTTGTATGGAAGGACGAAACATTTTTATCGATTTTCAATAACTTTTTTATAGAAAGTAGTTCAGTATCATGGAGAAGATCGCAGGCTGTTCATGTATTATTTTAATTTTTTTTATTTTGAAATGATCGCAAACTTGCTCCAAAAATTTGGCTGGTGTTTAAAAAGTCACCCTGTATCGGAATATGAAAAAATTTTTGGTCTTTCCTACAAGTTGACCGATGAGTTTCTATGAACAGTTTTTTTTTTTCATAATTTGTTTTATTTTCCTAGGGGAAAGTTGAATGGAGAAGGTGGCAGGCTGTTTTAGTATTATTTTAATTTACTTCGTTTTGGAATTGATCGCGAATTAAACTTACAAATTACAATATATAATAGACAGTGCTACGCTAGACGTGCTAGATACCGTTCAAAGTATTTATCACATTCCAAAATTATAATTTAGTATGAACAAGACTTATTATTTATGGTCGCCCTTACCCTTGACTTTACAAACGTAATCTTGTTTTTATTTTGAAACATGTCAGATGTGGGCAAAATTTTGTCATTTCACAGATATTGGATTTATCTAAGATTTATCTGGTTTTCCACACACAAAATATGATCTTAAAATCCTTAGTATATATATTTGCATTTTATTTTAATTACAAAATGTTGACAAAATTAAATAACTCTCACAGGCCTACTGGAAGAGATAGTAGTGCCTTTGTACAACTTTTATGTATTGTACACATTTTTCGTGTACATAAATTGGTAAATTAATAATTAAAAGCTAGAGTACATTTGTACGGAAAAGTCGAGGGCAACGGTGTCCTTAGTTAGGAAGGTAACGACATAAATCAGATTTACATTTTCGCTGTCCGAGATAAAATAAAGAATATAGTAAGCGGACCTAATATGGTATGCAGCTTTGACTACTCTCGACAAAATTAATTTTAATGTAATCCAACCCCCGTAGCATGTCACCAGCGACAGCGTTTATCGCGCTATTATCTATTACTATCTACGTAATAATAACGAGCAGGATGACACTAGTCCGCCGTCGCGCGATATAAACTATCTGGATTTATCAACGATACCACGCTGTGAGGGCTGAAACCAGAGCCAGATTTCCTCTCTTCCCAGAGCAGTAACCTGCCCTTCGCTAAATCCGGCCCTGGCTCAAACCATGCCTATTTTCATCCCTCATTTCGTATCAACATGACACAGATTCAAGGCAATTGAAATTTCGGGACGATTAGTTCTAGAAGGTTTTGTCTATACGGCGTACTAAACTAGAGCGCTAGAGCCCCAGGGGCTTTAGAAAAATAACACTACATTTGTCCGATGGTAGGTACCTACCTAGTATTTTACAGAAACTGATTCAATTTCGAAATAAAGATTAAACTGAATAATTTATCATTGTTATAGAATAGTGGAAGTGTTGTTATTTTGTAAAAGACGTCAAGAAAATAAAATGCATTGAAATACTAGCAATGTTATTTATTTAGGGGCAGCCTAAGGGTTGGATCTCATTGGTTGCAGCTCGGCCGGTGCTGAAGCGTTCCGTCGCTCACTCTCGCTCTAGCAAATTACTAGTTCTGAGCGACAGAAAAGGATAGCAGCATAGGAAAGTGCTGTTCCGTGCTGACAGACGAGATCCAACTTTGGGTACGGAACCCTAAAAAGTAGGTCAGAAATTCCTACCTAACCTAAGCACACAGGGTCGGCCCTAGCCTAATCTTTGACAGTACCAGATCTACAATTTTTTGAGGGGAAAATCTAAATATGGCGCCCCAGATATTTCTGGCAAGGGGAGGTTTATTCAGGGGAGGCAAATATTCGACCATTTTAGCGCCCGCTAAAACTCCCGCCCGGTGCGGTTGCCCCCGGTTTGCCTCTTGATCCGGGGCCCTTCCACCACAATTATACGCTCTATACGCGTACCCCCTGGTCAAAACTAGGGTGGTGGAAGAAGCCTACCTACTTTGCCTTCGAATAATCCAGCCCTGCGCGCATTTCGTAGAAGTCGTTAACACTTTTACCGCGAGACTTTATATCAGTTGTCGTGCAAGCGCGAGGAATTGTGAATATCCAGTTTTTGGTCGGATAAATCCGACGCTCGCGAAATGGGCACGGAAATTTTTGTCGGATTAATCCGACGTTAAAGGGTTAAGGCATAAAAAGGTCAAGGGCAGTAAAATCTCCAATGCTAAAAAGCAAGCAAGACTGTTAGAAAAGAAAAAACTGAATGTACCAGTTGCTTCTCTTCCGATCATTCGATGCGGGTAGCAACTAATTTTTAATTCTTTTTTCACCTAACTCACCATCAAGCTAAAAGTGGCCTTTGGGTTTTGCGGCCCTGGGCTCTGTCTGCCGAGAGCCGCAAAGCCCAAATAGGGAAGACGTCATAGTGTCAGTGCCGGATTACCTAAGCAAGCGCGGGGCCCGTAGCAAATTCTATCGCAGAGGCCCCTGATCTGCTATGGGGAGCTTGGTGGCATAGCCGAAGCAATAAGATGGCAGTCAGTCAACAAGCTACGTATCTGCCTTTAACCAGCTTGAACTCTTGAATTTGACAACATTGTCGGCCATTTACGATAAAACAAAATAAACCGGCCAAGTGCGAGTTAAACTCGCGTGGAGAGGGTTCCGAACAATTGATTGAATTCTTGTAGGTTTTCCTGTAATCTACAAGCAATGAAGTATATTTTGTATTTTTTTCAAAATTTTAGGCTCAGTATCGGAAATCAGGGGGGGATGGTCAATTTTCGTCTTTTTTCATGAATAAAATCAAAACTGTTCATTTTACAATAATAACAAAAATATATTCGAGATCCTCATAACGAGCCCTTTCATTTGATATATGACACAGTAAGGTTTGCAACTTTTTTTTAAATTTCCTAATTTGTCCCACCAAAATGACCCTTATTTTAAAAAACTAGGTATTTCTATACTTTGCACTTATGTGTTTGGGTCATAGGATTACAACATTCTACCAAATTTCACCTGATTCGGAGCAAATTGGCTGTGACAGACGGACAGACAGACAGACGCACGAGTGATCCTATAAGGGTTCCGTTTTTTCGTGTTTTGTATGGAACCCTAAAAAAGAACGGTCTCTAGGTGAGCGGATTTGAAACCGCGGGGCCCCTTTTAGCGCAGGGCCCATAGCAATCGCTACTATTCCTATATGGTTAATCCAGCACTGGATAGTGTATGTATGTAAGGGCTGTCTGCACCATTACCATTAGGGATAAAGACGTGTTAGGGTTGGTGGGACACATCTGTCAGCACGGAACAGCGCTTTCCTATGCTGCTATCCTTTGTTCTAAGCGACAGAAAAGGATAGCAGCATAGGAAAGCCCTGTTCCCTGCTGACAGATGTGGCCCAACCCTTAGTGTATGTACCTATGTAAGGGCAGTAAAAAGAAAATACAATTAAATTGCACTAAAGAATTATAATTGTCAGTGATCTTCTCAAATATAAACTCCACCTTAATCAAACTAGAGGTGGGAGCTTCCGGCAAGTTACTTGTGATGAAACTTGCAGAATAGATAGATTTAGAAAAGAAGATGGCAGAGATACTTTATTTTCCTAACGCAGTATGGCTAATGTGAGCCTTTTTGGTCCAGTAAAGGTAGGCTAGGTCTTAGTATAAAGCAGCTAAAAGCAAACTTGATAGGACCGTACGTGTAAATATTTCTAGTAGTACAATATGTCCACTCATTGGGAACGCTGTCCTTGAAAAAGAGGATGGCATTCACCACCTTGGTACCAAGGCTGACAGTTTTATTTTGTACAACCCTCACACATCAATTTAAAGCGACTTTGAACAGCAGTGAAGGCGGTCACACTGTACTATTAGTATTTACACATTTAAGAATAGCTATTCAAATTCAGAAAGTTAAATGAAAAGTTCTTAGATATAGTTCAATACAATTCAAAATAACACACAAGCTGTACTCATAAAGCCGCATCCGCTATGCCAATTTTAGAACATAATATTAGAAAACAAAATAGGGGTGCGGGCTAAATAGTTTGTTGAGCCGATATACTTGAATGTGTTTGCTGGAGTTAGTGGAAAACATCCCTGCGTTCATCTGTGAGCAGGGGGAATCGTTCATTTTATGTTCGATTTTAATGCAGGAACACGTTTCAAATGTGAAGTTTTGATAAACTTTGTTTACTGAACATTTTTGAAAGTCGCAGCGGATGGCAAATGTTTGTTAAAAAACTGGCACAGCAAGTAGGGCTTCATAACAATCAATAAATAAACCGAGCTCCCAGCCTCTTGCAATCATAACCAAACATTCAGAACACGAAATACAATGCAACTCAAAAGGAAATACATTTACAGAGAAAACCACTATGAATCTTTGTTTTTACTGTAAAATTCATCTAGATACTTCTTATACGCTGCCTGGTTCGGCCATAGGCACGATGCTTGCTGGTTCAGAGGACTCTGGGTGTTCGGCTCAGCCAAGAGACTCTGTATAGACAGTAAAACAGTGCGGACGTCGTACAAGGCCGTCCATTTATCCTTCAAAATATCTAAACATATTAACCCACATGTATCTACGTTCGGATGGAAACAAGGTGTCAAAAATTTCACTACGGGGGGCGCGTATGGATACGAATTAGGGAATTCCAACGACAGTTTGTACTTGTGTCCCGCGTAAACTGTATCCTGAGGTCCGCTTATGGTACCGATCCATTTGAACAGATTTTCGCATTCCGGGAACGCTGATATCCCTTTGTCTGCACATCTCATGAGCTCCATCAACTCTTTTTGCAATCTGAAGGTAAAAAATAATATTTGTTAACAATTTGTCGAGAGAAACAATGGAAAATTAAAGAGTGATCGTCAAAAACTTACCGTTTACTCACGGCATGATTGTCTTTTAGTTTTATCGTGTCCTCGTTTTGTTTAGCTGGATTAGACGACGAAGCGTAGTGTGGATTGATATTCTGAGCCATTATTCAACAAAAAATCCAAATAAGATGCAACAAAATTCTGTTAGAAGGACGACTTCCTGTTAATTTTAAAAAGCTCAAATTTTATTGGACATTGGGCACTTTTGACAGCACAGCGTAATGGCGGCAACCAGCGACAACCAACTGATTCATCGTTATTAACTTGCGTTATTTGTCTTTGAAAATAACAACGACGAAAGCAGTTAATTTTTAACCAACTGTGGAAAGAAGGTAGGACATGTTAATGTTTAAAAAATCTTACTGAAAAACATGTCTAGAGGAGCTTGATGGCTTATGTTATGACTCTTATGAGCAATGCTTGTGACGTTAGCATTTTTAAAGCATTATTGGATCAGGAGTTAGGCCAAAGAGCAATAATGTACCTTATAATGAATCAAGCTTATGCAGGGTACCCCCCCGCCCGGGTTCTCATCTTGTCGCGATGGGGGGTCTCAGTACCTGCGGACTGGGCATCCGCGGGGAAGCTAAGAGGAACTCATTGCCCGGGTTGAGGCTAAGGCCTCCACGGGCCCGGTGGAGGCCATTCCAGTTGGGAATAGCCTGGCTGTGAGGGAAGGGGGTGACGACGACCTCCCTACCATCACAGCCGTGGTAGGGGTCGCGGGGGAAGAGGAGTGTCGGTTGCCGAGTTGCCACTCGCCCTATCCTCCGCGACCAAGCGTGGCCGTGGCGCGTGGCACGGCATCGGTGGGGCCGCAGGGGAAGAGGAGATTCGGTGTTACGTTGCCGCTCTTCCTATCCCCTGCTTGGTGGGCCCCGGTCGCCATCAGGTGGACTGGGGCAGGGCCTGCTTTTGCAGGCCCCAAATTATGAGGGCTGATTGGATGGTGGAACCGGGATTCCATCGTCCAACGGACAGCCCTCCGGAGTGGAAGGCAGGCGCGTGTGCGTGTCAGCGCACCTGTCCTTGTCGGGCTGAGAGGCCAAGGCGATGGCAGCTCCAGCCCTTTTGGTTTAGCAGAGGGTGCCGTGAGGCCATTGGCGAGCCGGGGCCGCTGAGGTAGCGGCCGGCCGCGCCGGGGCTGTGGAGCATGGAGAAGCGCACGGTCCCGACCGATAGCGGCTGAGAGATGACACCGCGGAGTTTTTAGTGGTAGCATCACATAAGCTTACCGGTGTCCCGTAACCGGTAAGGTTTCCGAAGGGATTTTCTCCGCGTCAAAAAAAAAAAGCTTACGCAAGGTGTCAAGTGTCAACTCATGAAGTCATGCATGGGCTTAACTATGTACCGGACCCATGAATGTGATATGCAGGAAGAAGTGCTTGTTCGTAGTGTGGTTGGCTGGTTGATCAGTTTGGACTTCACGGTCTCTACTGCCATCTCAGCGCTGGTAGAATTTCACGCCACGGCTCTCTTAGTGACATTATCCGAAGGGCTCTGGCCACCATCCACGTACCTTGCATTGCACCCTCGAACCTCGGGGTGTAGTCGTGATGAACGCGGCAGGGCTTTAGTGTGGGACGCGCCACATGCGTTGATACGCTTGCACCCTCCCATCTCAGAGGATCAGTCTCGAGAGCCGGTTCGGCTGCAGAAAACGCTGAGATCGCCAAACGGCGCAAATATAGTTCGTTAATAATGACAATATTTTTATGCAGTTTGGCCTGGAGACTTTCGGGCCGTGGGGCCCCGGTGCTAGGGGTCTCCTTAAAGAGATAAGAGAAAGAAAAGTAACAAGAGGGCTGGCTGTTTTTTCGCGCAACGTATTGTATACATTAGTATTGCGAATTTACGATTCAACGCAGAAATGCGGCCAGGGTTCTTGGCACTATGCCACATGGACACGGTTTTTAAGATTAAATTTGTAGTAAGTAGGTTTTTAACTTTTCTATATCTGTGAATTATTTTATCTTTCTTTTTTAAATAAACTATTTTTTTGTTTAAATCTTGAGCTCCGTGCTTCGAAAAATGCACGCAATGAAAGCTAATTATTTGGTGATCGCACTAATCGCCAGATGGCAGGCAGTCTATGAACTATGTAAAATATCACCACAGCATTCGCAGTCGCAGCTCGAAAAATCAGACGCACATAAGTCCTTTACCTACAGCACAGCGCCCGATTCGATCTACCGATCCGATCTACCGATCCGATCTACCGACCCGATCTACCGATCCGATCTACCGACCCGATCTACCGATCCGTTCTAGCGATACGATCTGCACGCATGCGAATACTGTAATGTACTGTAACTGTAACCAATGTCCGCGTATGTACGACTTCACACTGCCTGCGGTAGAACGCATGCGTTGCCTAATTTTAATGCGGTTTTCGGATTTTCACAGTTATAGAGCAGTTCACCGGGAACGTTTACATGTACGTACAAGTATAAAGTATGTATAATGTATAGCCGTGCGAAACAGCGACGCGGCGCGGCGGTGGCGGCGGGCCGATAGTATAATATAATTCACATTATTCGTAGTTCTCATTGTCCTCAATTCAAATGGTCATACCTATATGTATATCATATCATATTTATATCTTTTTAAAATCATTAGACAAATTATTATCACTAAAGTTATGTAAACGTTTCGTTTTCGTTACCAAATACAAAAAGAAACAATTTCACTTTCTCTTTCTATGGTAAATTATTTAATAGTCACTGGAGCGTGAAATTGAAGATCAGTGACGCGTTTTAAAGAAAAATGAAAGACCTCTGGAGTCTATTTAAGTTCGCAGCGTTTACAATTTTGTTTAGTAATGAACTTAATTTTTTGGTGAGAAAGTCATTGTGTCGTTACTTTTACATCATGCATTTTAAAGTAAGTAATGGTTCGAGTATTTTAAAATCTGTTGTAAAATTTATGTTAAAACTCCAAAGATACAGAATTAAAAGGCATCCATCTAATATTTTTTAATGATAATGATAACGGTGATTTTTTTAACGATAGGTATAGTCCAGCACTAACCCATTCATTCATTAGTTCTATAATAATTCACAACAAGCATTCATTCTATAATTGTAGTTCATTCAACTGTCAATTATTTTTACCTCTTTCTTTCCTATGAAAAATATCTCAGAAAAATATCATCTGTGCATCTGTCTCATATAGTAAATACATCTGACGTGGGCAGAACCCTGGCAGAACCAATCAAAGAGCATTGATTGTTAGATTGTTAATAATTACGTCATCACTCATTGATTGATTCTTTTGAACTTTTCATTCAATTAATCTATGAACGAAACGGGAACGGGGTCTACCTACTGTCAAGCCGGCAGTTCGCTGAAACCACGAAGACCATAAATTTTGTATGGAGTTTGCGTCGTTTTTCATGGCGACCAAGATGGCGGCTATTACTATCTCATTCTCTCAGTCGAGTTACTCTTTCGTTTAAAAAAAAAAGCTGCTCGTTTCTTCATGTTGTCGTTCGTGTTCGCCATCTTGATTTCTATCCTAACACTGTGAGAAATTGAAAAGTGTATTTTTGCTATTAAATTCAGTAAATTAGTGATACAGTGGTGTAATTGTGTAAAAGTGACTTAGATCTATTAAATGCCTCCACTAAAAACTTTACAAATATGTGGTATTATAAACCAATAGAGCACGATAAGCAAGCACTGAAAAAGTAATAATATTTATGTTATAAAAGTATTTTCGTTTTATTTTTTAGTCCTCATTTATACACAATACACAATAAATAAGTAAAATATATATAATATATGAAAGACTAGGGAGGACCCATGCGTCATCCTGTAGTATCGATATTGATAAAAATATTGAATATACTTGTATCGATATCGATACAATCTAAATAAGCGTCAAGCTCTAACAAGGCACGTTTGACGTTTTTTCACTTAATTTTGGTATTGATAAGACCAGCAAGTGGAGTTCATTTTTTTGTATGGAGTCCCGTCTCTTAAAACGTAGGTACCTAGTGATTATATTCTCTTTGAAGCAAGTGTCAACTGCGCATTTGTAAATAAAATATTGATATACCTAGTTAGTATAGAAAATAATCTTCTTACGGAAGTAAACTAATATAAAACAGTGTTTTTAATCAATATTCATAATGCCTTGTGTATTTTACTTCGAAAACACATTGCTCTCAAGCATAACTTGTCCAGATGTGTCGTCACTGAAGCAAAGGATTTCGCAAGAGTTTGGTGTTTCTGCTGAAGATTTATTTGTAACTGTCGATGGAAAGACAGTTTCTGGCGATACAGAGTTGAAAAACATCGATAATGTGGTCCGTGTGTGCACGAGATTGGTTGGAGGGAAAGGAGGTTTTGGTTCTATGTTGCGAGCGATTGGGGCTCAAATAGAGAAGACAACCAACAGAGAAGCGTGCAGAGATTTATCCGGACGTCGTCTAAGAGATATTAACGAAGAGAAGCGTCTCAGGAAGTGGTTGGAAGGGCAAGAAGAGCGCGAACGAGAGGCTGCAGAACGGAAACAGAAAAAGTTAGAACGTTTGATCGCTGAGCCGAAAATTAATGTCGATTTGAATCCGATGTATGAAAAGGAGCGTCAGGAGTTGCCAGAAAGGGTTAGTGCTGCCATAGATGCTGGCTGGCAGGCCGCCGGGACCTCTAATGAGGTTGGTTTAAAAAGGAAGGCCGAGGAAGAGAAGCCGAAAGGAAAAAAGAAGGCTAAGTTATGGATTGATGCCGAACTGTCAGATTGTTCTTCATTGAGTGAGGACGAAGAGGAAGAGGTGACGTGTAGGGCACAGGCTGTGTCGACAGACAGCGGAAATGACTCTGACCGTAATTCGGAGACAAGTAAAGTGTGATAGCAAACAGAGGTGTTAGGTGATATATTTATAAATATTGTAATGCTAGATTGTACTATCTTTGTTATGTAAGCATAGCAGTTGACTTCGTGTGGTTGAAATGATGGATGAATCAATGTGTAAATTGTGCCTGGGTAGCAGAACATGCATGTGTAATGATGTGTAAACCCGTTGGGCAACATTGACATAGAATATACAATGTGTTAATAAAATAACGCAAAACCTCTCGGATGGTACCTCAGCCCGAAACTAAACAACTTTTGTCCTACAACTTTCATTAAACCCAAAAAAAAATTTGAATTATCATACAAACTGATTAGCTGATTGAGTCAATTTGTATGAAAATCCGAATTTTATTTTTGGCATTTTGGGAATGTAGAACAAAAGTTGTTCAGTTTCATGGACTGAATTACAACCTGAGAGGTTTTGCGTTATCTCATTAACTCGTTTTATAGACCAGCTATCTCAAACATTGCCGGTGTTCTATTTTTTTTATATACGGCGGCATGAATTTTCATTTTAAGTCCGCCTATTACGTTTGTAATAAAGTTAAATAATTAATTAAATTTTATCATACATATTTAATTTTCAAATAATGAAATCTGGTTACTTACTGGTGTAAAGTAATTTCTTTACACTTTGCCGTGTTCCTTGAATTATTCTTACTGTATTGTAACACACACCAAGGCATTTTTAATGTTTACCATGATTTGTATGGTCTTCACTTATAAACTGTTTGTAGCAAGCTAGCAAGGGACTCAGTACAATTTATGGAGTTCTATGGCGATCACGTACTGGCAAGCGAAGCGTAGGACAACCACACAATGTGGTCAGACGATCTGACCAAGGTCGCTGGAAAGCACTGGATGCAGGCCGCTCTAGATTGGTCGTTTTGGAAAACCTTGGGAGAGGCCTATGTCCAGCAGTGGACGCTATGCGACTGAATGATGAATTAGATGAATAGATCTCATCATCCTAGATCATAATAGTTTTTCTTTTATCAATTTTTTTTCTCCGAGGCTTCAGTTCACTTCGTTTGACTATGCCAGCCTCATGGGGGATTTCGATTAGATAATTTCTAGTTTCTGTGCAACATCACAGCTCTTATGAAAAGGTATATGGCTTTTGCCATATGTGATAGTGGGTTGCTTAACATAATGTTAAGCTCACCGTTGCACATCGATAGTCCCGCTAAAAGTCGGTCACATAGGGCGGTATACTGGTCACATTCCATCAAGACATGTAGTCCTCCGTCCTCATAATAGTTATGATCTAGGAATTCTGAAGAACTGAACAATGTTCCCTTTGATAACTTATGGGTAGTCTAAGTATTCTTACATTTTTTTTTAATTACGAATTTTGGAAGACATGAAATACTCTTAGTTAAAGGTTCAGTAAATTTACCTCAACTTTACCAACTGCCTGTTTCTCTGGGAACATAATGTAAAAAAAAAAACTATTATTTTCCACGAGGCTTTTGTTCACTTGGTGTTACAGTTAAAATCATCTTCATCATCCCAGCCCTTCTAAATATAAATTCCAAAATTGCCCAAAATGCTGTTAAATTTTGTTAAAACTGTTTGAAACTCGTTTGTTACATTTAGTTATTACAAAGCTGAATATTATAATTGTAATGATTCTATAAAAACGAATTCATTAAAATATTTTTATTAAATAAGCTTCCATTCCTGAGACTATGTTAAAAACTTAAAAACTAAATTATGATAATACTAATTATAATCTTGTAATAAAAGATGTGAAAAGTATTAAACACGTTTTTATTTTCACAGTACCTTACAATAACTCAAAAACAACCTTCAGGCGTCTCAACAAGTTCACTTTTTTTACGACACAAGAAGCAAAGCACACCTTTTTCATCACCAATTTTTTTTCTTGCTTTCTCGTAAGTTCTTTATTTGTATTGTAACACATTATGTTCATCAAAATTGTAATTTCTTCCCGTATATTTCTAGATTTATTAGTTTTTTTTTTCTGACTGTTGGAGGAATTTTTCTATTTGGAAGCTAGTGAAATTCGAACAAGATTGTGGACAGTTTACATAGCTTAGCTTTAAACTAAGGTAGGAAATGCCAGTCTTTAAGATCTTGTGCTTGTGACTACGTTTGGACAGCATAAGGTCTGTTGTTACGGGGTAGACAGTGCGACAGGCTGTAAGATCCTATGGTTAGACAAATTAGTCGAACAACGCAACTAATCTGAGTATTTTGTAGTTTTCTTGGTAAGTACCTCTAAAACAGGCGTGTTAAAGGATGTCTAGATTCGAATAAAATAAAGATGAGTATGGCACTAAATAAAGAATTTCGTCTAATCAGTATGAATACCAGTCAAATTCCTTCCCAGGCTCCGGGAAGGGCCTGAGAGTCCCTGGGTAGTCGTTGTAAGGCATTCTCAGTATTTTCGTCTTGCGTCCTGTTTTTAATATAAGTAGTTGTGCTGTCCTGGGACTTTGAGTATTGGAATGATAGATTTTCGATCGTTTTGACAGTAAAAATGTAAAAATAGAAAAGTAAAAAGTGGCACAGTAAGGAGTCAGAATTATTGAAAGAGGTTCTATACTCAGGGAGGTTTTTATCGCCGGTTTTACCGCCCGGCTGTGTGCCAGCCCAAATAAGTGTGTAGCAACCTCGTTTGGCTCCCAGCAGAGTAGAACAGGACCACTCCAAGTCTTTTCCGTGGATGTTGTAGAAGGCGACTTATGAAACAAGCTAAACAAGCTTAAAATCAATTCTCATTGATTTTAAGCTTGTTTAGACCTCTCCAACCCGTCTGGCCAGCGTGGAGAGTAGGCCAAATACTCTGGCTACTCTGGCCAAGTATGGCTCTGGTTGTACAGAGAGGGTCGTGCTCTTGCAGTGGAGACAAAAAAGACCTGATGATGATGATAAACCCTTACGTAGGTAGGTAGATACCTTTGTTTTTACCAAAACAAAGACCATACGAGGAGCGCGTTTTTTAAATTTTATTAGTCCACGGTATCCTAGAATAACAAAAACCAAAAGAACTAAGTAGGTAGTCAGTAGGTAGGTAGTAGTGGGACATCTTAGTTTTTTTTTTCTAGTAGGTATTTAACTTTTGTATAGGTATTTGTAAATATGTAAATTATTTTATCTTTCTTTTTTAAATAAAGTGTAAGATTTCTAACTGAAACTTTGCTGCTAAAATATTGTCAGGAGGCAGACAGAACGGAACAAGTAGGTGCTAGGTAGGTATATCAAAGTAAAAAGAATAACACGAAATTGTTCACATAAAAGTGTTATATTTCAATAAGTTTTCACATTTTTACATACGAGTACAGTTTGCACCATCGCAAAAACTAAATACCCTTAATTCAATTGTGTAGGTTTTAATTTATTAAATAGTTGATGCCAGCCAGTAAGAAAGCTTAGAAAAACCTTATTACTAAGTATGAAGGTTTTATCAAGTAGTCCTTAAGTCTTAGGTAAGCCTAACGTAATTTTTTGTTCCCTTGTCTACCAATATTTTTTTGTTTGGATGTGTGTGCTTAGGACCCTTACTCCAAAAGTAGCACGGCAGACGTAGGTACGTAGCCACGTGTCCGCGTTTCAGTGTCAAGGAATATTGAGCGTTACGCAGAGTTATTGGAGGTATACATTACTAACTCTTTGGCGTTACGCATACGCAATGATGATAAAATCCAATTTGGTTTGACATATAGGACGATATCGGACGACTATTATGTTATTTATTGAGTAACAGCGTAACAGTCCAGGCAGAGCCCCGGGCAATAGGTTACAATGGCTATCAAACTTCATAAAGACTACATTTCTCTTCACCGGTTAGTTTACTATTTAATTTAATATTTTTTAAATGTTGACCAACTAATAAAATTTCCAGCGATCCTCATGGCTGCTCCTCGTGCTGCTGTCACTCCTCGCCCTGGCAACGGCCCGGCCTCAGGAGTTTGATGATGAGGAGGAAGGAGGCCATGGGCCTGACAAACGAGGTAAATAAATATCATCATAATCATACAGGTCTATTTTAGTCTCCACTGCAGGAGCACGACCCTCTCTGTACTAGTTACCAAACCATATTTGACCAGAGCAGCCAGAGGATTTGCCCTACACTTCACGCTGGCCAGACGGGTTGGAGAGGTCTCACTGATGTTTATAAGCTTTGTTTAGCTTGTGTTTCCTAATTCGCCTTCTACGACATCCACGGGATGACTTGGAGTGGTCCTATTCTACTTTGCCAGGAACCAACCACACGGCTTATAATATTTATTTTTAATATTTCCTTCTGTGGGATGAGTAGCAGAAAATTACTTATCCCTCCAGCACATCTCATTCGATTTTTTTTTAATTTGTAAATATTTTTTTACAAATATAGGGTCTGACAAAATACCTATATGTACTGAAGCTATTTTAAAGGTGTATTAAGTCCATGATAGTGAACAACTTTCCCTGAGGAATATAGGTACTTATATCGAAATATGAAAAATAAATTGTTGGCCTCCCATACAAGTTGATTAATCGGCTGATCTGACCTTTATAATGTTCCTTGTTGAATATTTTAAAGTAAAAATAACTTTTTTTTCAAAACTCGATAAGTTTTGGGGTATCAAAAATAAAGGATTTTACAAAAGGATCTCGAGCGTGTTCCCAGTTGCATATTAGGTGTACTGCTGTTGTATCTTTTTAGTTCATTTACAAAAATTTACAAAATTTATGTACACAACATACAAACAAAGGAACTTACAAATTAAGAAAATAGAGTACATAGGTACTGCTTATTTCATAAGAAATCTCTTCCAGCAGACCCAGGAGAGGAAAATTGAAGAAAACAGGTAGTAGGCGTGTACAAAAGATTATAGTTACAAATACATATAAGTACTTATCTAAAATGTTAAACATACATATACATATACAATACATCAATAAACATACACACATATTATACATAAATACATATACATATAAATACCTAACTATAAACAAATACATATATAGTATATAGGTATACTATTCATTACGTTAAGGAAAGATTATACTCTTTTACTCTCTTCCTAAAAACAGGGAAAGATTTGGAGTCTCGTATAATGCGTGGTAGTGAATTCCATAATTTTACTGCCTGAACAGAAAAAGAGTGGGAATAGCAAGCAGAAGTATGGGCAGGGATTCCAAGTAGGGTTCTAAGGTGGGATCTACAGGGCACATTTGAAGGACGGGCAAAAGAAAATCGATCACGTAGATAAGCAGGATAGGTAGGTACATTATACAAAATTTTGAAAAGGAGACATAGGATTCTTTGGTTTCTACGCAAACGGATAGGGAGCCACTCAAGTTGTTTGCGGTATTCTGACACGTGATCAAACTTTTTCAGCCCAAATATAAACCTAATGCAAAGATTTTGCAATCGTTCCAGTTTATTCAGTAGCTCCTCTGTAGCATCTAAATAGCAGGAATCTGCGTAATCGAGGAGTGGCAATATAAGGGACTGGCATAAAGATACCTTGGTATCAAAAGGCAGAAAATACTGAAGTGTTTTGAGACTGTGGAAGGAGAAATATATTTTACGGCTAACTTCAGTTATATGCGCAGTCCAACTCAGTGTCGATTCTATTAAAACACCTAAGTTTTTGACAGTTTCGGAGAATGCAATGATAGAACCGTCTAGAATAAGTGGAGGAGCAGTACTTAAGTCAATAGAGTTTTGCGCATACCGACTTCCAACAAGCATGGCTTGTGATTTTTTTGGGTTCACCAATAAACCAAATTGCTTAGCCCAAATAGCCAGTTTATGTAGATCAAAATTCATTGCATCAATGGCTGTATCAATGTCAGCAGGTAGACAATGCCTGTAAAGCTGCAAATCGTCTGCGTAGAGGTGGAAGCTAGAAGAGAGAATTTGGGTAACAGTATTAATGAACACAGAAAATAAAAGAGGAGAAAGAACACCGCCTTGGGGCACACCCGCGCTGAGTTCTCGCCAATCGGAGAAAGTCTCTTCGAGGCGGACACATTGCGAGCGACCGTGAAGATAGGAATCAAACCAGGATAAAGTAGAAGGAGAAACATTTATAGACCGAAGAATGCCTAAAAGAATGTCAAAATCTACAGAATTAAAAGCACTACTGAAATCAAGAAGAACCAGTAAGGTAAGACATTTGTTATCAATCGCCCAGCGGATATCATCCGTAACCTTGAGTAAGGCAGACACAGTACTATGTCCCTCTCGAAAGCCCGACTGAAATTGCGAGATGATGTTATTTTCAAAAAGAAAGGTAGAAAATTGACTATGGACAATTAGCTCAAGAACTTTTGATAGGAAGGGTAAAATAGAGATAGGTCTGAGTTCAGAAACTAGGCAAGGAGAAGGAACTTTAGGTAGCGGAATAACATGAGCTAATTTCCAAGCCGAAGGAAAAGTGCTCGAAGTTAAAGAAAAATTGAAGATGTGAGTAAGCACAGGGAGAATAACCGGAAGAAGAAGAGTAATCATTTTAGAGGAGAGAAGATCGTTACCAGCAGCATTAGACGAGATATGTAGAATCCATTTCTTAACATCATCCTCGGAAACAGTCGTTAGTTCAAATGGAGTATAAGAGGGGACAGGTGAATTTGAGAGTTTGAATAAAGTATCGGCTTAATATCTGGTGGAATAGTGACCGGAGGAGCAGAGAAATGACTGTTGATTTCTGATGGATCTAAATTGGTGTGATTTAAAATAGGAGATTTACCAATGCCGAAAGACTTCAGAAATCTCCAGACCTCCGCTGGACTACGGCAGGTGAGAGAATCGTGAAAATAGCGTCTCTTAGCATCTCTACACATACGACTGCAGCGATTACGTAGCACTTTAAAGAGAGTTAGGTTCCGTTCAGTCGGACAACGTTTATATCTACGCTTAGCCCTATCCCTTCGTGCCATAGCTTCCTTAATATCTGACGATAACCAGGGTGCAGGATTACGTTTTGCCTTAATGCGTTTTATAGGGGCATGTTTGTTATAAATATTGATAACGCAAGTGTTAAAATGCTCAACTTTGGCATCAATATTATCAGCATTGTAGACTGGTGACCAGTCTATTTTATTAGCATCAGAGAAGAGCGCCTCCATGACCATATTTTTAAAATTACGACGAAAAATAAATTGAGGTTCTCGCTTAGGAGGTCGAATATTATTAAGTTAGAAAAAAAATCACGTACCTACTCGGGTTTCTTTATTTTTTTTTTTAATTTTTAATAATAAAACCTACTTGTTTCAAAATTCCAGATGACATCGCTCGCGTCCAGATCAAAGTATACCGGGGGCCCACCAAGCACGACGGCTACGCCCCATGGGGTTTCTGGGTCAAGCAGCCTTCTGACGACCAGTAGAATGTATCACTTTTAGTTAGAATAAGTCAGTAAACTAATATTACGGAAGCACAATCAAACACAAACAAGTGTATTAGTTAGGCAAATTAAAAATGCCCCCGACTGTCAAGAACGCCATCTAGTGATGAGTAGCGGAACTACCGATACGACTTGATATTCGTAGCGCCATCTATTATTTGCTAGAGAAAGCCCTGACTTTCAAGCGTTAACCCCCAATAACTTTTAAACGGCTGAACCGATTTTCATCAAACATAGCTTAGCTAAGAACCACCGCAAGAGAACTTGCTTTCATGTAAAAAATCCGCATCGAAATCGGTCCATCCGTTCGAGTGCTACGATGCCACAGACAGACAGACAGACCGACAGACATTAGCGTCAAACTAACACCCTTTTTTTTCGAGGGTTAAAATGATCCCACTAAAAGTACATTCTAGTAGGCGTTACTCAAAAACTACAACTCGTTTTCGGCCAATACCATTACTGACGTCACTTCACTCCAATCCGCTAGATGACAAGAAGTCAAATCAGACACTTTTTTCTAAATGTCAAAACAAACATTTTCTATGGGATTTGTATGTAATACAAAACCGTGACGTCATAGATATTTGGAGTCAAATAGAGCTCTTAATATCAGTTTTTCTGCATTTATAAATCTTAAATCATGTTGAAAATGGATATGATCAATGACAAGTAATACTATTTTGTGACGTTTTATTCTCATAACAGTACCAAATAATTTATTTTTGACCCAGTCGTCTACCTAACTGCTGGGCCAATCAGTGCTGTGTATGACGCTGCGTCTCATAGCGGACATTGGCTGACAGCTGACGCTGGATTGACAGTCATTTTATATAAAAATTTCGTGGGGCCGTTTTGCGCGATAGTAGCAGGGACTGAATAACCCAAAAATACGATATCTTTCAATTGCGGTATGACGTCATATCGAAAAATAGCGATTACTGCTTTATTTCGATACACAAATTTATTTCAGTACCCTAAGCTTTTGTGTACAGATAGAAAAAGGTATATTTCGGTACCGGTACTTGAACGTTAATAAATAAAGGTATGAAAAAGATAGATAAAAGAGAAGAAATGGCGACACGCGACGAAAACAGGTTCAGGTTCACCGACGCACGCGCTCGTGTCTTACCTACCCTGGATCGCACCCGCACCCCTCGCCCCACGCCCGGCAACGGTCGATGCTTTGTTTCTCGGTACCGATATCGGATAAAGGTTAAATAACGGATAACGGTATGGCTCTACCTTTATTTTATTAATGTATACTTATTTTATACCGGTACCGTAACGTTATACCGTAACCGCTTTCAGTCCCTGGATAGTAGTGCTTTAAGTTATTTTTGTATGAATATGAGGATATGAGTATTAATTAAGTAGATATAAGGTTAGGCTACGTTCTCACTATTTGTAAAGCCGTGCGTGCTGCGCCAGTTTTTTAATAAACATTGTTCTTGAACTTTGTTAAAACAATTCTCGCCCGCTGTGACTTTCAGCAGTAAACAAAGTTTTTAACAAAATTTCTCATTTGTAACGTCTTCCTGCGTCAAAAATTTAAAATCAAATATAAAAAGAACGATGCTCCCCGTCCGTAGATGAAACTGGGGATGTTTTCCACAAAATCCGGCAAACACCTTCAAGACTTGAGAGCAAATACACATTTATTGTATTTGCTCGAAAAACATTTAGGCCACGCCCCTTTTTTATGTTTTCTGACAATAATTATGTTCAAAAACGTGCGCAGCAGACGCGGCTTTAAGTAAGATGGTGTGAAAAAATGTGATAATCTTGAGTCGAAGTTCCTAGTAAGTTTCTGCCTACTCTTGTAAGACAGGTATTTATAAAAAAAAAGATGAAAAAAGGTAAAAATTAGGAGATACTTTTAATTGAATAGGAAACCAAAGATTATTGAAGTATTTTTGTTTTAATTGCAATAAATAATTACTTTATTTATACGTTTTTCATTTTATCGACACACACCTAGATCGAAAAAAAAGTAGATCGTTAATAAGATAACACGATAGTCGTCCGATTTCTATGTCAAACCAAATTAGACTTTATCGTCATGTTTTAACGCTCAATGTTGCTTGACACTGAAATGCAGACACGTATCTACGTAGTTCTGTCGTGCCGCTTTTAAAGTAAGTCATCCCAGCACTCAACAGCTCATGATTCGTCATCAGTTGCAAACCGTCGTCCTTCTAACTGGCTTTTGATCCATTGAGCGGGATGAGACCAAAATCGCACGGCACCAGGTCCGTCACATTGCAGTTCTTCCGGACCATCACAGTCCTTCCGGACCTGCACAGTAAGCCCCGTTTGCTCTAAAACTCCTGAG
Source organism: Acrobasis repandana (assembly GCA_963576875.1). Lineage (NCBI taxonomy): Eukaryota > Metazoa > Arthropoda > Insecta > Lepidoptera > Pyralidae > Acrobasis > Acrobasis repandana. Next base: position 13,539,956 of record OY756238.1, read on the forward strand.
TTATGGTCACTCGATGTGTAGGAGCATTATGCTGGTGGAAGTGCCAACTGCCTATAAGCGAGTTTGGCCCCAGTTTCTTCAGCTCGCAATGACTTGACGCAAGTAAACCTTAGTGCACCAGGCAGCATTAACAATGTTCTCCTTGTCTAATACAACTCTAGCTACTAATGCCTACTAATGCCTCCCTCCCAAAAAGGTTCACAATTCTCAAGTAAACAAGGATTTACCCTAATAGTTTCACCATGTCTGTCTGTTCTCGTTTTATTCAGTGATAATAGGTACTAGAAAGCTGTAATTTTGTACGGGTATGTATGTATATTAACCACGTCGACAAAGTTGTAAAATAAAATAATGAATTTTTTTTTATGTCCCATTTCCATTTGTTTTTTTTTATAATGAACCTAAAGTTATGTATTGTGCCAATAAAGTCTAATTTACTCGACATATATACCTGCTTTTGACAAGGATTGGAGGGAAATGGCTGGGGATCGAAGTGACTGGAAGCGACAAGGGGAGGCCTTTGCCCAACTATGGGACCTAAATGGCTAGAAAAAAAAATTATTAGACCCCCTCCAAAATTTTAGCCTGCCACCGCGCCTGCCTGATCCTCCGAGTGGCGAACTAGCGTGGTCCAATAAGGCATGATGACAGAAAATTTGTTTTTGGCCCATCAACAATAAATGACGAATATACAGCGCATTTAAGTATCGCATGATTTTTACACAGCGGTGACGTCACAAGCCCCTACTCTGGAACTTAGATACTCTGTGTCATTATGAATTTTTACTTTTTTGATAAACTATTATTTTTCGATAATCTAACTAACGGACTAATTAAAATAATACTTTTCTGACCCAGTTATCATCCCTATTAAAAAAAATGTGTTATTGGCGACGCCAACACATACACCTCATTTCCGTCTCTGAAAATGGGCCTTGTGCTGGTAACCTTGCGTGCCAGGACAAATCCCTCGAGACAGTGCCTTTACTTGGTGAACAGTGTCAGGTTATAACAATTAAAAATTACTTAGTAGTTCGCCCCGAACTGTTAACTCGCGAACCCTTTACAGAGATGAATGATGAATGAAAGCCTGTAAAAACGAACTGTATTGGAAATCACTATCAAAGTCGCTTCCCGCTGTCTGTCCCTATGTATGCTTAGATCTTTAAAACTACGCAACGGATTTTGATGCGGTTTTTTTTAATAGATAAAGTGATTCATGAGAAAGGTTTATATGTATAATACATACCCGTGCGAAGCCGGGGCGGGCCGCTAGTAAAGAATAAAAAGAAAAAGATGTTTAAAAATTATGCTCATGCTGAAATTTAAAAATTATAAAGGTTGTTAGTGCTCCCTGTATCTATATTGAAATCATATAATCAGAATCATTAATATAACCACAGAATAGAACACTGAACCGTCAGAAAATAAACGGGCAAGTCGGACTCGTACATGACGGGTTCCGTACCTCCGTACAATGTTTATACGCCGGAGATACACGTTTCTGGTATGACGACCTCCTTTAATTTTTAACATAGCGGCCATATAAATACATAATCTGTGAAAATTTCAAGTATGTAGTTAATGCCATTATAAAGATCTAGTTTAAAACAATGAAAAAACACGTTTTTTGTATGACGACCACCTTTAATTTTCAACTTTTTTTTATTTATAATGTTTGTAATTATATCGGCCATAGTAATACATAATCTGTGAAAATTTTAAGTATGTAGTTAATGCCATTATAAAGATCTAGTTTAAAACGCTGAAAAAACACGATTTTTGTATGACGACCCCATTTAATTTTTTTATTTTTAGTATTTGTTGTTATAGCGGCCACAGTAATACACAATCAGTAAAAATTTCAAGTGTCTAGCTATTAAGGTTCAAGAGATAGAGCCCTATGACAGACGGACAGACAGCGGAGTCTCAGTAATAGGGTCCCGTTTGCACCCTTTGGGTACGGAACCCTAAAAAGACTTAATATTAGTCAATTCTTTTTCTCCCAAACGAATAGCCATATATTAGAATTTTGTGAAAAAAATAATGAAACCTACTGACTTTAAAGTGGCTAACTGTTCTGTACTTCTGTCCGTTTGTACTAGTATCTCCTAATCCTACAACAGTTTCGCCTCGTCTGTGAGTTTTGGTTGGTGTAGCACCTCCTTCCACCAGATTTTAACACTTCAAATTGTTATTTTATTTTCTTTGGAAGATTTACAGCTACCACTATATAATAAAGGTGGAGGTATAGGCAAATGACCTTGAAGTGGCGCCCTCATTTGAAATAAATTATTAACTCGTAAATATAGAGATAATTTCCATATTTCTCTTCGTCATGCACTAGATAGCCCTTTAAATTATTTTATGAACCACCGTTGAAAGTATTTACATTAGTCCGTCTAGCTTTAAAACTTGCTTCCGCCAAAAGTGGCCACGGCAAGTTTTAAAGCTAGACGGATCACCAATAATAGTTTCAACGGCAGTTCATAAAATAATTTAAAGGGCTATCTAGTGCATGACGAAGAGCAATATGGAAATTATAACCATATTTACGAGTTAACAATTTATTTCACACTTCAAGGCCATTTGCCTATATCTTCGCCTTAAATTCTATGCGCCAATTAAAAATCCTCACATTTAAAAATAAATATTATGAACTTTAAAATATCAGATGCACATATATTAATCTTACATGGATTTGATAAAGTTATTTTATGAAAATGATCTATCATTAAATCAAATCATTAAAAGCTGCCAGAATGCCAGATAAAAGAAAACTGTTAGAGAAGGTTGGAATGTAGATAAAGTATTTGACTAATCATATCGATTCTAGATTCTTATAATAAAGTAACAACAATAATGGAAGAAATACTAATAAAAAAAACCTATTAGCTAATACTCGCTTAATACTCGTACGAGGTATGCTGGTACAAAACAAATCAAGATCGTATTCTGTTATGTAAGTAGCTTTTAAAGGTATTATTACTTCTGAAAAGGAAAGCATTACGTCTATAGCTGTGGTATATAGTTAGTAAGCACTAACGGCACGTGTAGCAGAGGACAGTGTCTCAAGCTTGCAGTGTTTGTAAGGAACGACAATTTACTTAGTAACTCAGGCACAAATTAATAAATAGTTACTAACTCAGGGCAGTCCTCGCAACCGTTGGCAATGGCAGACAGGTAGCAGGTATCTGCTATTTGACGACGTGTTTCGAGAGGCAGAAAATGATATCTCTTACAGCGTTGATAATAGTCACTTGATCTCTGGTGTTCTATAATCAGGAACCTCATAAACCTTTTTTGGATATTTTCTAATCTTGTGATATTATAGATCTGGTATTGAGGGTGGTAGTGAGGTTCTTATTTAATGTCCAAAATACAAACTGAGTTAATGTCTAGAATACATACTGAACAACATCGTTTGCATATTCACGTAGTAGCTACCAGTAAGCTTCTCACAATCTGATATAATATAAGATGTTAGGAAGTTTCATCTTTGATCTTACATAGACGGCATTCTACGGGTTAAGCCTGCAGTGTTTGTAAGGAACGACAATTTACTTAGTAACTCAGGCACAAATTAATAAATAGTTACTAACTCAGGGCAGTCCACGCAACCGTTGGCAATGGCAGACAGGTAGCAGGTATCTGCTATTTGACGACGTGTTTCGAGAGGCAGAAAACGATATCTCTTACAGCGTTGATAATAGTCACTTGATCTCTGGTGTGTCCTATAATCAGGAACCCCATAAACCTTTTTTGGATATTTTCTAATCTTGTGATATTATAGATCTGGTATTGAGGGTGGTAGTGAGGTTCTTATTTAATGTCCAAAATACAAACTGAGTTAATGTCTAGAATACATACTGAACAACATCGTTTGCATATTCACGTAGTAGCTACCAGTAAGCTTCTCACAATCTGATATAATATAAGATGTTAGGAAGTTTCATCTTTGATCTTACATAGACGGCATTCTACGGGTTTTTTTTTATATTTTTTATTAGAGATTTGAGTGCGTTTGACCTCTATCTAGCCTGTTTCTTCATTATAATATCTCTTTTATGCTGTCTGGTAGCCACTGCCTGATCCTGTATTGTAAATACTGATGAAACCAATAAAAAAGCTACCTGCTGGTTTTTGTTCATTTAAATGAGAGTTGTCTATATTTGTTTTTTCAAGAATGGCATTGTAAAATTGACCGTGAAGCGGTTTTGATTTTCAGATATTTTATTTATTTATTTATACTTTATTGAGCCAAAAGCTACAATAGGTAGACTTAATGCTAAAGCATTTTCTCCCTGTCAACCTTTAGGAGAAGAGAAACAAATAGAATAGTTGGCGTTTAAAATAGATGGAAACAATCCAGAAATAATAAGTACTTTTAAATGATCATACATAAATATCGATATATAATATATATATAAGTTCTATATCTGTGTCATCATCATTCGAGCGAGCGTATTCCCGGTTGCATCGTCAGCGATAACGCTTCAGAGCCCGGGGTCCGCTACTTAACCTAGGGCATTTGACGAGGTTACTGGTTTTTACACAGAGTGATTGCCGTCTGACCTCCGCAACCCAAAGGGTAGACCAGAGCCAATCCTAGGATAGGTTTAAACAAACCCACAGTTCGGGACCCACAGCTTTGCATTCTTTCCGAAACACGGAATTATCTTTCATTCTGCAATAATTCAAGCCTGCAGTATCCTAACCAGACTGAAAACAACTTTTCACAAAGGGTGCTTCCCAGTGGGATTTAAACCCACGACCACCGGATCACAAGGCAGTCAGTAAGTTCTCTGTCTGTGTGTCTGTTATTTCCTGCTAGTTCTATTTTGCAAAAATTTGTCTGGCTTCTACTTATATGTATCAAGTATTTAGGTCTAAGTTTAATAATATTATTTTAATTGTGTTTAGTTTACTAATTTCATTAAAAAAAAAACAAAATTCACAACAGTTTCGTCAATATGAAATAAATTAGTAAAATACCACCCCGAAATGTAGCCGGCTCAAAGGTACCGGTACAAAGGTAAGGTAGGTAAATAATTTAATTATTTACATCCACCCGTTGGATTTGCAATACTCTCTTTACGTCTGCTTTATGTTGTGGCATTTTATTTAAGGTGAAGATATAGGCAAATGGCCTTGAAGTGTGAAATAAATTGTTTACTCGTAAGTGTGGTGATAATTTCCATATTGCTCTTCGTCATGCACTAGATAGCCCTTTAAATTATTTTATGAACTGCCGTTGAAACTATTATTGGTGATCCGTCTAGCTTTAAAACTTGCCGTGGCCACTTTTGACGGAGGCAAGTTTTAAAGCACTAATGTAAATACTTTCAACGGTGGTTCATAAAATAATTTAAAGGGCTATCTAGTGCATGACGAAGAGCAATATGGAAATTATCTACATATTTACGAGTTAACTATTTATTTCAAATGAGGGCGCCACTTCAAGGCCATTTGCCTATATCTTCACCTTAATTTAATAACTTTCTTTTCTCTATGTGTCTATCTTTTTGTAATTAACTACACCAAATGAGTACAAGAGTACTGTGACTATATATGTATTTATCGCTTGTATTACATTCTTGGCTGTGAGCTGTGTGGGTAAGTTTCTTTACACGTGTAATAGTATTCTTTTTATATCTGTTCTCTAAGTTTATTGTGGTCTAGCAGAATCTTCTTGTTCTTCCTCACCTTATTCCACTTTACGTGGCATCGGGACAGCATGTGAGTCTTTTATTACGACATCCACATAAAGAAATGGAGTGGTTCTATTCTAGGCTGGAATCCATGTGGTACAATCCTAGATATTCGTGTTTTTAGGGTTCCGTACCCGAAGGGTGCAAACGGGACCCTATTACTGAGACTCCGCTGTCTGTCCGTCTGTCCGTCTGTCACAGGGCTCTATCTCTTAAACCGTAATAGTTGGACACCTGAAATTTTCATCGATTATGTATTACTTTACATTAACAACAAATACTAAAAATAAAAGAAAGTTGAAAATTAAAGGGGGTCATCATACAAGAAACGTGTTTTTTTCAGCGTTTTTAACTAAATCTTTATAATGGCATTAACTAGATACTTGAAATTTTTACAGATTATGTATTACTATGGCCACTATAACAACAAATACTAAAAATAAAAAAAGTTAAAAATTAAAGGGGGTCGTCATACAAGAAAGGTGTTTCTTCAGCGTTTTAAAACATTGTACGGTGTTACGGAACCCTTCATGTACGAGTCCGACTCGCACTTGCCTGTTTATTTATTTTCCTTTAGGTGTTCAAATTGGCATTTTCATTTCGCAAGCTATTTCTTCGCTTGTAAGTGTAAAACATTACACGTATTCAGTCCAAATTCCATGCCTGTCTTTCGTAAATATTATACTTCTGTGCTATTAGATTTTCAAGGTTGTTTTTGTTGTTCGCGGATAATTTTAGGTCGTCCATACAAAGGAAATGATTTATCCAAACACTGCCCGTTGAGCTTGTGTCCATTTGTGTCATATTTATTGAGTATAAGTATGTGACAGTGGGTTAATTCCTTAGCAAAACACGGCGACAGCGATTCGCTTGATAATATTCACGGCGTATGTATATTGTAGGTATCAGATAGATTCGAGTCGCTTTCTACGACATCCACGGGAAGATTTGGAGTGGTCCTATTCTACTCCGCTGGGTACCACACGGCAAAACTATACTATACTTACTCAACGACACTATATTTTATAATAACTAGTAGTTCGCCGCGAGCTTAGACCTCGCGATTTTTTATTAATATTTCAAAAACTACTAAACCGATTTTGATGCCCAACGAACTTGAAAATTCTATTGATATTTCCTACATGCCTACCAAATTTCATCAAAATCGGACCATCGGTTCGGCAGTTATCGCGGAACAAACATACATACACACATACAAACAATGTGTTTTCGCCCCAACTTGAATTATAGCCCTCGCTCGCTTCGCTGGCTCGGTCAAATACATACATAGATAAACACCCAGGATCCAGGACAATTTAAAAAAGGCCTATTCCAACTTGCCCTGGCTGGGGATCGAACCCCGAACCTCCGGATTGGCGGACTAGCGTGTTGACCATTATACACCAGAGATATAGTGATTCAAAGAAATAAACGAAAAGATAAGATTAACGAATTTGACTGTAAATGTACCATGTGGGCCAAACAAACGAATAACTAACCAAACATCTAATTTTTGGGGTTCCGTACCCATAGTGCAAACGGGACCCTATTACTGAGACTCCGCTGTCTGTCCGTCTGTCACAGGGCTCTATCTCTTGAACCGTAATAGTTAGACACTTGAAATTTTCACCAATTAGGGGTATGTTTTACTGTGGCCGCTATAACAATAAATACTAAAAATAAAATAACTTTTCGGCTTTTCCTTTTTCACTTCGCACGGTCTTGAGCATCCTGGTTGTGAGACCATTGGCACGCATATCATCCTTGACGACGTGAAACGTTGGCTTGACGTCGACAAGATGACATGCGTGCCAATGGTCTTAGGCGGTGATCCTACTGCACCACGCACCGTCGAGGAGCGCGTCACGGCAGATTTTTAACATTGCATGCAAGTAGCTCAGTTTGTATAGAAAACACGCCTATTCCCACCCACTGAAAACGCGTCAGCGCGCGGGAGCGTCAGTATGTAGAAACCGCGCTCCGCGACGGTATGCTGTGCAGTGGGATAACCGCCTTACAACCAAGGATGCTCAAGACCGTGCGAAGTGGAGAAGGAAAAGCCGGAAAGTGGACTCCAGACTTCACAGCATTACAGCTGAGGATGCAACTGGGAATACGCTGAGATGAGAGACTAAAAATAAAATAAAGTAAAAAATTGAAGGAGGTCGTCATACAAGAAACGTGAATTTTTCAGCGTTTTAAAACATTGTAAAGAGGCACGGAACCCTTCATTTACGAGTCCGACTTGCAATTGACCGGTTTTTTGTTTTGTTTGGTACTCGGTTTATCTATTTCTGTCATTTCTATCTTAGTGTTGACAAAAACGTTATCCAAAAATAGGAAGGTTAACTATGGTTCACTTATTGTTCGTCTTTTTATCCGACTGCGACAGAGGAGGCTATGTTAAATGACTGAACAATTAGAATAAATAATGAAATGACTGCCTCCGTGGTCCATGACTGCCTCCGTGGTCCAGTAGTCAAGGATCGTGGAAGGTGCCTTGTGATTCGGAGGTTGTGGGTTCAAATCCCACTGGGAAGCATACTTTATCAAAAGTTGTTTCCAGTCTGGTTAGGATATTGCAGGCTTGAATCACCTGATTATCGGAAAAGAAAGATGATTCTGTGCTCCGATCTTCTATCCCTAGGATTGGTTCTGGTCTACCCTTTGGGTTGCGGAGGTCAGACGGCAGTCGCTCTAAAACCAGATCACCTAGGTTAGGCAGCGGACCCCGGGCTCTGAAGCGTTACCGCTGAGGATGTAACTGGGAATACGCTTGGATGATGCTTTAGAATAAATAATGAAATAATTAGCCGTGTGGTTCCCGGCAGAGTAGAATAGGACCATTGCGAGTCTTCCCGTGGATATCGTAGAAGGCGACTTAGGAAACACAAGCTGAACAAAGCTTATAAACATCAGTGAGACCTTTCCAACCCGTCTGGCCGGCGTGGAGAGTGTATGCCAAATCCTCTGGCTGTTCTGGCTAATATATGGCTCTGGTAGTACAGAGAGGATCGTGGTCCGGCAATGGAGACTAAAAAGACCTGATGAATGAAAGTGTCGGAGCTTGCAAGGTCTACTGTTCTCATCTCACATAGAGAACCACTCGTTTTATATAGCTTTCGTGAGGACGTTACTCTTCAATAGTACCTACATATTAATATTACAATCATATACAGGGTCTAAAAGAATATACTGAAACTATTTTAAAGGTGGATTCAGTCCATGATACTGAACAACTTTCTTCAAGGAACGTATATCGAAATATGAAAAATATTTTTTGAACTTTCATACAAGTTGATTGATCAGCTGATCCGACTTTGTATGGAAAGCCAAAAATATACTTATTTTGTTAGACGTTATCTATACTAATATTATAAAGCGGAAGAGTTTGTTTGTTTGTTTGTTTAAACGCGCTAATCTCAGGAACTAATGGTCCGATTTGAAAAATTCTTTTTTTGTTGGATAGTCCATTTATAGAGGAAGGCTTTAGGCTATATAACATTCCGACAACCACGCGAACGAAGTCGCGGGCACAGCTAGTATTTAATAAGTTTTATACAGGGTGACTTTTTAAACACCAGCCAAATTTTTGGAGCAAGTACAGTCCATGATACTGAACTAATTTCTATAAAAAAAGTTATGAAAAATCGATAAAAATTTTTCGCCCTCCCATACAAAATCCGTTTGGTGGAGCGCTGATTTGTATAAGAAGGCGAATTTTTATTTTATTTTTTCGTTAAATATTTTTATGGAAAGTAGTTCAGTATCATGGACTGAACTTGCTCCAAAAATTTGGCTATTGGTTAAAAAGTCAGCCCGTATTACCTAACTTGCAATGTTTGTATGTATGACTGTAGGTAGATAATATAAATGTATTTTCGGGTCAAATGTTGCATCTGTATCATGTCATATACTGATCTGATGATAACAGGGCCGGGGGTAGCCATAGGAACATAATTTTTGTTTTTCGTGTAACTGGCCAACACTGGAGTAACATTTTAGGCATTTGACACCGACGACCAACGGCTTAACGTGCCTTCCAAGCTCGAGAAATTATTTTTATGCCGCCCATCCAAATGCAGACCACGCGCAGTGGCACTTAACTGTAGTGTGTGTTTAATTAGGATTAATTAAAATGATTAACACAATAATAGGTATGGTTCCTTTTTTGCGTGAGATAGATAATTGTATTTGATAAACAAAGATTAACCGTAAGCGAGATACTTGAAATTTTCACCGATCATGTTTAACTGTGGCCGCTATAACAACAAATACTAAAACTAAAATAAAATTATAAATTAAAGGGGGTCGTCATACAAGAAACGTGTTTTATTCAGCGTTTTATAACATTGTACGGAGGTACAGAACCCTTCATTTACGAGTTACCTACCACGCAACCAATCCTAGGATCCATCCCATCTAGCGTTTGTACCTTGGATAATTAGGTGCCTGCAATATCCTAACCACTCTAGAAACAACTTTTCTTAAAGTATGCTTCCCAGTGGGATTTGTACCCACAACCTCCGGATCACAAGGCAAACGCCTTGACCACTGGACCACGGAGGCAGTCACACAAATAAATGTATATTCGTATTTACAGGCTCCTCCTTTTTTGAAATTGCTTAAAAAGGGTAATTTTGTGTAGTAGTAGGTACATATGGCAGCTTGTAGGAAATTTCGTTTTAAAAATCTTTCAAGGTAATCTGGCTGAATGCCCCGAATGCGTGAGCAGGTATATACCTACCTACCTTATTATGCATCAATGTAAGTGGGTAGAGTTAGGGTCAGCTCACACTGGCGCAGAGTCGAAGCGTCACGTCATGTTTTTTCACCTAAGGTATATTCATCTCTATTAATTATCTCATTATTAAGGTACAAATTTGTGTTATGCAAATATAGAAACGCGCGTCTACGTTTGGCTGGAGTCGAACGGTTTAATTTGTACCATAACGGGCTTGCATGACCTAAACGAGAGTTTTATTTTGCGTAAAACTATAAGTTCCACTACATTGAAAAAAAATTAAATTTATATATAATATTCTTCAGGATATATGCTACCGAAGTAGTGTTCTAAAACTTGATGCTACCACAGATTAATAAATAGTTACTACGTAATTATGATGCCACTAATTTTATTCGATAGAAACAAATCACGAATATACTTCTAATTTTTTTTTCATCGAGTAGAACTGTATTAAAACGTATGGGAACACTATCGACTTTTTAAAAGATAAGATAAGTTTTTTATTTGCAATAAAGGATTCTATTTATCAAGAACGTACTAAAGAAGTATAGTTTTTTTTTATATAATGCATATATATGTATCTATATATATTGTGAGAAAATAGCTAAAATATCATTTCGAGCATAAAACGTCCACCATATGTTCGTTCATGTTGGTAGTCAGGCATGCTTCGGTCTGCCAGCCGAGGCCTGATTCTATACGGACGTCTCGCTCTCCCTTACTGTAATGAATAAATAAGACTGAAACAAACGGTTTCAATGTGTGCGAGCATTTCTAGGTGATGTAAGCCTCTTAATAATGGGATAATGGAGATGAATATACTTAGGCGAAAAACATGACGCGACACGAGACGCGACGCTTCGACTCTGCGCCAGTATGAGCTGACCCTTAGTAGGTATTGTGGTAGGTATACATTTCCGGAGGCGATCCTTGCAAGACGCGCCAAAAAATCCAGACTTGACGAGTATCGATACCACTTGCTTTATATCCGAATTGGCAGTTTTAAATGTATTAAAGTAAATTTATTTCACTCTGTTTTTATTTTGCCGAGCATTTTGAATTGAATCAGTTTCGCTTTGGCTAAGTCCACTAAAGGACGTGTCCCGTTTTTTTAATCTCTTCGGCAGTGAAAACGTGGTGGTAAAAAGATAAGTTTTGGCAATCGGACGTCTCTTTCTGATCAATGTGCAGTGAAAAGGACAAATAGTGTCTGGATTTTTGCGAAGTCAAGGACTTGTAATGAAAATGGTAAATACCTATATTTGATGATTTTATAATGTCGAAGTGTATTTTTTGAATGTTGATACTTATATCAATTGGTTTGATGTGTAATTAGTCTGTGATTGTAGCTATTCAATCCATTTGGTTAATCATAATGGAAAGAAAATAATTAAGTGTCTAGGCACTTTTTAGGGTTCCGTACCCAAAGGGTGCAAACGGGACCCTATTACTGAGACTCCGCTGTCTGTCCGTCTGTCACAGGGCTCTATCTCTTGAACCGTAATAGCTAGGCACTTGAAATTTTCACCGATTATGTATTACTGTGGCCGCTATAACAACAAATACTAGAATAAAAAATAGTTAAAAATTAAAGGGGGTCGTCCTACAAGAATCGTGTTTCTTCAGAGTTTTAAAACATTGTACGGTGGTACGGTTTGTAATTATTAGTGAGATATATGTGATATTAAATGGTATGTGTAAATTTTATGTGTAAATTTGGCCATTGTAATTGTAATATAATGGTAATGATTATATGTATGCGACAATTTTAATTTTATAATTATGCATTTTAATATTAATATTGTTATTTTCAACGGATTTTATTTTATTAATTTTGATTAATTTTAAATGTACCTCAGCAGTGGGTCTTGTTCGCGTGCTCTCCATAAAGGGCGCCAGCTGAAAATCAGTTGCTACTCTGTCAGAGTAGCGTTTGGCTGAGCTGTAGCCTTTTTAGGGTTCCGTAGTTCGACAAGGAACCCTTATAAGATCGTTCAGTCCGTCCGTCCGACCTAGTCTGTCACAGCAGAATATCTTCTACGTTTATGGACTGATTTACATGTAACTTGGTTCGAGGATACTTCACATATAGATCTCATTTTTAAAAATACAAAAAATTAAAATTACCCATTTTTAAGGGTACCTCCCCATACATGTAAAGGGTGGGGGGGGGGGTGGTTTTTTTTAAAAAAAATGCACCCCCCTGTGTGGGGTATCGTTGAAAAGGACTATGAAAATAAGGTAGGGTTTCCATACAACACTTTTTTATCAGCTTTACCATTTGCGAGATATAGCCCGCCAAAGTTGTTTACACGGTGTCCCCCCCCTGTAATTTCTAAAGTCTTGGACCTATAAACTTCAAATCACTCACGTAAAGAAACAGGTGCGGAAACTCTTATTTAAAATTGTTTCGGGTATCCTGTGATGAATACTTTTGAAATTATAAATAAAATAAAAATATATACTTTTTTCCAAAAGAACAGTATAAACTTAAAAAGTCTTTTTTACATATTTTACTGTTAGGACTGAATGAAGCTTGAAATGCAAGAAATGCAAAACAGCGCGGTGCCAAAAATGACTACGGAACCCTACTTTATGCGTGGTTCGACACGCACTTGGCCGGTTTTTATGTGACTGTGGCACACAGCTGCATGTTAGATTAATATTTTAATAATTTAATTTTTGTTTCATTTTATATTTTATACAATTCATTGTTAAGGTGAAGATATAGGCAAATATATATATATATATAGCGACGCTCCGACCGTCACAGGTCCAAATTGAAAACTCCGAAAGCTTCCGGCTTGAACTGTCCAATCGCTTTGAAGGCCTACAGGATTGCGTTACAGTGGACGAGATAAACCAAGGGTTTGTAGAAGCTGTCCAAGCGGTGGGATCGAAGGTTTTTAAGTCCCACCCCAAACGCAAACCTCAAAAAATTTCTACACAGACCCTAGACTTGATGGCAGAACGACGATCCAGGCCGCTGCACACCTCTGAAGACGCTAAATCATATCGGCAGCTCAACAGACGTATACAAAAGTCCTTGCGACACGACATCCGCTCCTTTAATACCAAATGTATTAAGGAGACGATAGAGCAAAACAAAGGCTCCAAAGTGTTCGCAAGAGCTACGTCGGTTGGGCAAAGCCGATTGATGAAGCTGAAGACAGAGGCCGGTGGCGTGGTGTCGACAAAGGAAGGAGTTTTGGCAGAGATCGAGAGGTTTTATGGACAGTTATACACCTCAGTTGCAAAACCCAGCGGACAATTGGCTAAAGACCCAAGAGCCAAGCTGACCCGACACTATACTGAAGATATCCCGGACATCAGCCTGTACGAGATTAGGATGGCCCTCAAACAGTTAAAAAACAACAAGGCGCCGGGCGAGGATGGAATCACAGCAGAGCTTCTGAAAGCGGGCGGAACGCCGGTACTGAAAGTCCTTCAGAGGCTCTTTAATTCCGTTCTGCTCGAGGGCGTAACGCCAGAAGCGTGGCACAGGGGCGTGGTGGTCCTGTTCTTCAAAAAGGGAGATAACGCTCTATTGAAGAACTATAGGCCTATCACGCTTCTGAGTCATATATATAAGTTGTTTTCGAGGGTCATCACGAATCGTCTCGCAAACAGGTTTGATACCTTCCAGCCTCCCGAACAAGCCGGTTTCCGTAAAGGCTTTAGTACCATAGACCACATCCACACGCTGCGGCAGGTTATAGAGAAGACGAGGGAGTATAACCGGCCGTTATGCTTGGGGTTTGTGGACTATGAAAAAGCCTTCGATTCGATCGAAATATGGGCCGTGCTTCAGTCTCTCCAGCGATGCCGTATTGACTATCGGTATATCGAAGTGTTGAAGTGTTTGTACAGTAACGCCACTATGTCAGTCCGAGTACAGGAGCAGTGCACGAGGGCTATCCCACTGCAAAGGGGTGTGAGACAGGGAGACGTTATATCTCCGAAACTGTTCACCGCTGCAATGGAAGATGCCTTCAAGCTTCTGGAATGGGAAGGACTTGGCATCAACATCAATGGCGAGTATATCACTCACCTTCGATTTGCCGACGATATCGTTGTCATTGCAGAATCCATGGAAGACTTAAGCACCATGCTCGGAGACCTTAATCGAGTTTCCCAACAGGTGGGCCTCAAAATGAACATGGACAAAACGAAAGTAATGTTGAATGTCCATGTCGCGCCCCTACCTGTTTGTGTTGGGAGCTCCACCCTCGAAGTTGTAGACCAATATATCTACCTGGGTCAATTGATCCAGGCAGGAAGTTCCAGCTTCGAGGAAGAGGTCTTTCGACGAATCCGACTCGGTTGGGCAGCGTTCGGGAAGCTACGCAGCGTCTTCTCGTCCAAAATACCTCAGTGCCTCAAGACTAAAGTGTATAATCAATGTGTGTTACCAGTGATGACTTACGGCTCTGAAACGTGGTCCCTTACTATGGGTCTCATAAGAAGGCTCAAGGTCGCTCAACGCGCTATGGAGAGGGCTATGCTCGGTGTTTCTCTACGTGATCGAATCAGAAATGAGGAAATTCGTAGGAGAACAAAAGCCACTGATATAGCCCAACGGATTAGCTCGTTGAAGTGGCAGTGGGCGGGACACATAGCGCGACGAACCGATGGCCGATGGGGCAGAAAGGTTCTCGAATGGCGACCACGTACTGGCAAGCGAAGCGTTGGACACCCACCCACAAGGTGGTCAGACGATCTGACTAAGGTCGCTGGAAAGCGCTGGACGCAGGCCGCTCTAGATCGGTCATTTTGGAAATCCTTGGGAGAGGCCTATGTCCAGCAGTGGACCTTATGCGGCTGAAATGATGATGATGATGATAGGCAAATGACCTTGAAGTGGCGCCCTCATTTGAAATAAATTGTTAACTCGTAAATATGGAGATAATTTCCATATTACTCTTCGTCATGCACTAGATAGCCCTTTAAATTATTTTATAAACCACCGTTGAAAGTATTTACATTAGTCCGTCTAGCTTTAAAACTTGCCTCCGCCAAAAGCGGCCACGGCAAGTTTTAAAGCTAGACGGATCACCAATAATAGTTTTAACGGCAGTTCATAAAATAATTTAAAGGGCTATCTAGTGCATGACGTAGAGAAATATGGAAATTATCACCATATTTACGAGTTAACAATTTATTTCACACTTCAAGGCCATTTGCCTATATCTTCGCCTTAATGTATCTAATTGAATGTTATTTGTGTCTTACAGTGAACAAATAAATTTTTTATCTATCTATTTATCTATCTACGGAACCCTTCATGTCCGAGTCCGACTCGCACTTGCCCGTTTATTATTGTTTAAAGTAGTAACGTACCTTCCTGCCTACAAACTTAAGGCAATGAATTTTTCGGGGTCCAGAGTCCATTTGAAATAAATTATTTGAAAGGAAACGGAGATATCATTAAAAATGTTGTCTTTGTTAAGCCCTAGATAACCCTTCAAACTATTTTATTAACTACTGTTTACAGTTTAAAGTGAGAACGTTAAGTTTTACTACGCACATTTGCGAAAAACGGCCACTTTTGGCAAATGTGCGTAGTAAAGCTTACACGATTGAGCATTTTTAGCTCGATAGAAAAAAATCACAAACATACCTCTAAAGCCTTTATAATACATAATACTATTTTATAAAATCACTGAAAAAATGTATTATCTAAATATCTATCCGTTTTGGTTACAAAAAAAAATTATAAATATAGTAATTACAAAAAAATAAAACACTGCGAAATATCGTCGACAATATTCCTAACCAGCGTTAGTTGTGGGTTATTCACACGTAACCAAACAGTTACTAGGTACTTGAGTTATTGTCACTGCATCTGCACTATAACCACAGACTATAACGTACATTGTTCCAGTGTTGTGAATTAGCAGTTTACAAAACACGTCCCAGCTAGCGGCGCGGCAACACGGCGACATGACCGGGATCAGCTTGCCTAGGATTTTTGGTGAGTTTACAATCACACAAATTGAAGGTTAGTCGCAAGGTTTATGCTTCAATGTTTCATCTGAACCTTTTTAAAAACTTTCCTTCTCATCCAAGCGCGTTCCCGGTTGCATCCTCAGCTGTGCTGCTTCGGAGCCCGGGGTGCGAGGTGCTTTCCGCATTTTCCTCTCCAAATATTACATGCAAGTCAATGGTCACTCAAGGATGCCAAAGACCTAGCGTTGGAGAAGAAATAGCTGGAAGAGTTTAAAGATTTGGCTACAGTTTTACAACCGGCCGCCTGCCTGACGTCAACCTTCTTCGGGAATGTATTTGGGCGAAATGATTTACAACCGGCCGCCGCCCGACGTTAACCCTACTTGGTAATGCAATTGTAGCACGAGATGTTTGTGCTCGCCTCTTACGACCTCCACAGGAAGAGATGGAGTGGTCCTATTCTAACCCGGAACCACTTTTTAAAAACTTTCTCCTGTTCAAAACTAAACTAATGCTGGTCCAGTCTCTCATTCTTCCTATCATTGATTAAGCTGATGTGTGTTATCTAGACACAAGCGAGGAACATCTCAATAAACTAGCTATATCGTCTTTTAAATAATTGCATTAGGATTATAGGGTACCTATTGTCTACCAAATATACCTATCCACATCTCCTTTTATCGTTCTGAGCTTAAATGGCTTACCTACTATCCGATAGCCCAGAGACCTTCATTATTTTATGTCAACTTCATAGTATACTGAAACTAATCTAAGGGTGGATTCAGTCCATGATACTGAACAACTTCCCAAGGAACATACCTATAGGTATATGTAAAAAAATTGGCCTTTGCATACAAACTCAGATCAGCTGATCGGGCAACTCGTATAGCAGGCCAATAATTTTAAATATAACAGCAATGTTCCCCCCTTCACCCCCAATCAAAAATCCCGAACGACTATAAATTTTAATAAATCAAGGAACTTGAGTGCCAATTTTCGTCAAAATCTGTTGAAAAATGCGACCTGTATGCGAGACCATGCAGACAGACAAAAGTATTTTTGCCAAATGTGGTGTCTCTTCGACTAGTTTTACGTAATAGCTCTTTGACTTCCAGCACAGACAAAGACAGTAAGAGTATACAGAACAGAATCTCCTAAGGTCCCGCGCAATATGCGTCCCCGTTCCCCATCCCCGCACCTCTCTCCCGTTTCACCTTGTCGAGGGGCGAGAGCACACATTTGACACACAGCGAACACACACTTGACGACGCACGTGGCCACACAAGAACGGGAGAGAGGTGCAGGGACGGGGAACGGGGACGCATATTGCACGTACCTTAGGAGATTCCTTTCTGTATACTCTTACTGTCTTCTGCTTCCAGGTCGCTCTAGGGTTCTCTTCGTTTGCCCGTTGGCGTACCTGGTGATCGCCAAGCTATGGTGGGTAGCAGAGATCGGCAGCAAGGCGCTGCTGGTGCCGCTGCCGACTGGCAACGACCTCCACCACTTCCGGCGGAGCAGGAGCTTGAAGGACTACACGGATACCATGTAAGTGCGTTTTATGGCTACAGAACGTTAACCAAGTCGACTGACTATCGGCTGTCTTACGCTGCGTCTGTCATCTCACTAAGCGCTCATACAGATGAATGGCGGATTGACGACAGGTTAATGGAAGGTCCACGGCAGGTCGACGGCAGGTCGACAGCAGGTCGACGGCAGGTCAACGGCAGGTCGACGGCAGTTCGACGGCAGGTCGACGGCAGGTCGACGGCAGGGCGACGGCAGGTTGACAGCAGGTCGACGGCAGGTCGACGGCAGGTTGCCAGCAGTCACGGTTGCAGCAGATTGTAGATAAATTATGTCACTTGCGGCTGTCCGGGTTCCAAACTGTTAGCGGTTTTGTCAAACAGTGGATTATACTATCTTTGCGACATGCATTTATCATCTTTGCAGAAAGCGCAATTTAAGCTCCAAAGCAGAACAAATAAGGATGCAGCCGCAAACAGGCTGTGTTAAGGAGGATCAGCCTCTTATAAGAATATATCTTCTATTAAACAAATGCCGTGTGGTTTCTGAGTAGAAAATAATCTATTAAAAAAAATAGAAGAGGGAAGATGATTGGACATCTAATAAGACATGACAATCTATTCAGATAGTAGAAGGAAAAATAAAAGGAGGACGAGGCAGGGGAAGACCAAGGATGAAGTTTTCTTAACAATATAAGGAAGGGACTATGAGAAAGCCTTCGATTCGATCGAAACATGGGCCGTGCTTCAGTCTCTCCAGCGGTGCCGTATTGACTATCGGTATATCGAGGTGTTGAAGTGTTTATACAACAAAGCCACTATGTCGGTCCGAGTACAGGAGCTCAGTACGAAGGCTATTCCATTGCAAAGAGGCGTGAGACAGGGAGATGTCATATCTCCAAAACTGTTCACCGCTGCTCTGGAAGATGCCTTCAAGCTTCTAGAATGGAAAGGACTGGGCATTAACATCAATGGCGAGTATATCACTCACCTTCGATTTGCCGACGATATCGTTGTCATGGCAGAATCGATGGAGGACTTAAGTACGATGCTTGAAGACCTAAATCGAGTTTCCCAACAGGTTGGCCTGAAAATGAACATTGACAAGACGAAGGTCATGTCGAATATGCACGTAACGCCTTTACCTGTTTCTGTTGGGAGCTCCACCCTCGAAGTTGTAGACCAGTATATCTACCTGGGTCAATTGATCCAGGCAGGAAGTTCAAGCTTCGAGGAAGAGGTCTTTCGACGAATCCGACTCGGCTGGGCAGCGTTCGGGAAGTTACGCAGTGTCTTCTCGTCCAAAATACCCCAGTGCCTCAAGACAAAAGTGCTCAATCAATGTGTGTTACCAGTGATGACTTATGGCTCTGAAACGTGGTCCCTTACTATGGGTCTCATAAGAAGGCTCAAGGTCGCTCAGCGGGCTATGGAGAGGGCTATGCTAGGTGTTTCTTTACGTGATCGAATCAGAAATGAGGAGATTCGTAGAAGAACTAAGGTCACAGACATAGCCCAGCGGATTAGCTCATTGAAGTGGCAGTGGGCGGGGCACATAGCGCGAAGAACCGATGGCCGATGGGGCAGAAAGGTTCTCGAATGGCGACCGCGTACCGGCAAGCGCAGCGTAGGACACCCACCTGCTAGGTGGTCAGATGACCTGAGCAAGGTTGCAGGAAAACGCTGGATGCAGGCCGCTTACGATCGGTCGTTTTGGAAATCCTTGGGGGAGGCCTATGTCCAGCAGTGGACTTCCTGTGGCTGATATGATGATGATGATGATGATAAGGAAGGGTTAGGAGTAAGGTCCTACCAAGACATCAAAAAGATGGTAGAGAGAAGAGAGAAATGGAGGCATCTCCACTTAACTCCACCGACAAGAGCAAGCTGTTAAGTTAAAGAAGAAGAAAAGAATCACTCCAAGTCTTTTTTTTTTAAAGAACCCCTTGACCTAATAAGGCCCTATATTTGCAGAGTTTACTTTACTTGCTTTAAAAAATTTAAATAACTAAATATAGTGATAAATAAGAAAAAATATATAATATACATATATGCCAAAAAAGAACTACAAAAAAAATATTTACAAACCAAAACTTTTCGGTGTGCATCCCGGAATCCAATGCCAGCATTGGATTCCGCGGTGCACCTCCCGATCAGCTCCAATTTAACCATCTCCCTTTCTCCTACCTTGACGACCTACCAGCGCGAAAAAGTCCAAACGTTTATCGTTCGAGTCACAAAATATTTTTTTTTGTGAAGGCCACTTTTTACGTCCCCGCCCACTACGGAGCGGCCAGAGTCTAGTCCGACGGGTCCTTGGGTCCCGCCCTTCCACCCAACCGGAACCAACGGAACCACTCCAAGTCTTCCCGTGGATGTCGTAGAAGTCGCCTTACGAAATACAAGCTAAACAAAGCTTGGACATCTGTGAGACCAACCCGTCTGGCTAGCGTGGAGAGTGTAGGCCTAATCCTCTGGCTGCCAAGTATGGTTCTGGCAGAACAGAGAGCTCCTGCAGTGGAGACTAGAAAGATCTAATGATGATGAACGATTGTTATGTGTACTTCCTAACAAGACGTAAGGCAGCAGACAACTTTTAAAGGCAATAAGGGTTAGAACGTCTCTGCTCTTTCCATTTATGACCCCAATCTTCCTATCTACCTACTTGTAGCTGGTGACAACACTACCACTAAGCACCACGCTGCAATTAAATATATATTCTTCTATTGTCTATTCCAGTCAAGTACTCATAGAACCATCATCGACGCCGTGCGATGGGGCTGACACAGTGGCAGTACTAGCTCTCGTCTCCAGCTCGCCTTCCAGGGTCCACCAGCGAGCAGTCATCAGGAGTACATGGGCCAGATACCTTCCGACGTTCTTTGTGCTTGGAATTGATGGACAAGGCGTTGATGAGAATTTTGTAAGTATATGGTTAAAGAATCTTTATTTCTTAAAAAGATTACATTATATAATATTCCCCGCCTACAGGTCGCATTTTCTAACCAACTTTGGCGAAAATTGTACACAAGTTCCTATAAGCGGTTTTTTAAAAAAAATATTTATATCCATCAATAACATGAATCACAGAATTGTGATGCATAGAATATGCACCCATAAACCACGAAGGTTTGTCCGGGAGCATATTGTCTACTTTCAATCTTAAAATTAGGTTAGTATTCATGTGACATTATTTAAGTACATCTAAACTGGTTAAGTATTAGTTAATAACATAAATTATTATAACAGCTGTCGTTCACTGCAAGACCGAATTTGTATGGATCTAAAGATGATGCATACAAAACCGGTCCCGACCAGATCGCACTTCTTGAACAGCCTACAGGTTGTTCAAAAAGGTTTTTTCTCTATATTTTTGATTAAATAGGATGTTGTTCTTTCGCCATATGTATTTCGTCATAAGGATTTTACAGTATTTAAACAGACCTAATTCGTCATTTAGATATTTTTGTTTAATACTTGTAGATATATGTAAAATGTAACTAAAAAGTTTGCATACATAATGGAAGTCCTGAGCCCCCCCGCCCTATGACATTTTTGGTACCTTTTTCAGGCCGACACGTACCTGGAAGCGAAAGAGTACGGCGACATGATAGTCCTCGACCTGCAAGACCACTACCAGAACCTGACGCTGAAGACTGCCCTGATGCTGCAGTGGTCTCTCAGGAGGTGTCCAACGGCCGACTTCGTTTTCAAGACTGATGATGACGTGTTTGTCAACCCTTGGAGATTGGGAGATGTGGTGAAGGAGAATCCGGATGCAAAGCTTCTTGGTAATTTTCATCTTAGTGAGATTCCAACTACTTGTTTAGCTCCTCTAGTATCAGTGGTTTGATGATTTAGTCCGACGATCGATCCTGTGTTGTTCCGAGGTCTGCTATCAGCTTTTTCTTCTCAATTTCGTCCGGTGTTTGGCACCCATGGTTGTGAGACTTCTACTTCTTAGTCTTAGCGCGTTCCCGGTTGCATCCTCAGCTGTGCTGCTTTGGAGCCCGGGGTGCGCTTTCCCGATTTTTCTTCTCCAAATATAACATGTACCTATGTCAATGGTCACCCAAAGATGCCAGACCTAGCGAAGTGGAGAAGAAATAGCCGGAACAGTTTAAATGATTTGGCTATAGTTTTACGACCGGCCGCCTGCCTGACGTCAACCCACTTTGGGAATGTATTTGTGCGAAAAGTTTTACAATTGGCCGTCGCCCGTAGATCTCCCACGATGTGTCCGCAGGTAGACTTCGTATTCAAGAAAAATTAAACTTAGTCCCATAGTCTCCGGTATTCTTGCCTGTTAGACCGCTTGCACGCAAAACATACTCTGCTAGAAAGCCAATTCCTGTATTATTTCTAGATGTCACTACTATCTGGTCCACTAGCCATACCACAATAAATAATACTAACGTACAGAAGTCTCACTTAGCAAAGAAATTTAGAGAAATATCTGCTCAATGTGGCTAGCGATATGGTTAAATTTAGCTCACGTCAGAACTCAGCTCTTTTTCGTATAGATATCTAGACATCCATTGCAAGCCAATTTCATTCTTATTACTCTGGACAAACGATTCGTATAACTGAATTTACCACCCGGAGGGGCCGCCTGCACGCATACTAATAATGTAGAATAGAATAGAAAAACTCTTTATTGTACACCAAAAGAAAAAACAATATAAACAAGTAACTTAAAATAACATTAGTACAATGGGCGGTCTTATCGCTTAAAGCGATCTCTTCCAGACAACCAGTGGATGGAGAGGACTATGAGAAAGACAATGACGGTGTTGTAACTCAACAAGAAGGGAAAGAGAAAAAAAAGAAACTGTAGTAAAGTAGGTAACTGTAGGTACTTAGGCTGACCGTATTTACGAAAAATCTGAGATGGCGCTTGTTTTTTCATAGATAAATGAACGCTTATACCGCCATCTTTCCGAAATTAAGCGACGCCACTACGAAAAAATAAAAGAAATTCGGCAGCTTAAGCAATCGGAAATACGTTATCTGTGAGCTTAGACCCTCGAGAGCCTTTCGCCCTTCAGAGAGCCCTCAGCCTCTAGCATCCTCCTCTATTCATCTTACAAATAAAGATTTGGCCGGTTTTCTTTTGTCTACGAAACTACCTTCTTCCGAACTAGTAACTCCATCTAGCACATTTAAACTAAAAATCGAATTACGCTTCAAAGTATGAAGGTCACGTCATGATAATGCCTACTTATTTTGAAAAGCTATTGTTGTTTGACCAGGGTACATGAAGAACAACAGTATGCTGCATCGCGACAAGTACAACAAGTGGTTCGTGCCGCGCTGGCTGCGGGCTGAGGACTGGCTGCCGGAGTACTTGTCGGGGACAGGGTACCTCATCAGCGGTGTGTACCTCACAGTTTATTCTGCTAGTATCCAACAAGTCCAACCATGTGAAAAGTGATGATGATTAGTATGTACTTAAAAGTGTTTTCAGTACAATCATCTTCATCATCATCAGGTCTTCTTTTAGTCTCCACTGCAGAAGCATGACCCTCTCTGTACTACCAGAGCCATATATATGCTAGAGCAGCTAGAGGATTTGGCCTACACTCTCCACGCTGGCCAGACGGGTTGGAGAGGTCTCACTGATGTTTATAAGCTTTGTTTAGCTTGTGTTTCCTAAGTCGCCTCCTACGACATCCACGGAAAGACTTGGAGTGGTCCTATTCTACTCTACCGGGAACCACACTGCCACTTTTTAGATGGTTGGCGTGTACGAGTGGGTGAAGGGTATCACAATAGTAGAAGAATTGTTAGTCGCATTGCATCACACATTGATAAGATTCCTCAATAATTGTTTTAACTTGGTTCTGAAGCAGCTGGTAAATCCAATTTTTTTCTTTTCCTGCATTGGAACAAGGAATGGACCTGCATGAAAATTATAAACGTCTTGTCTATAGGTACTGATTGATTTAGTTTGTAGTGGATTCTTTCACATTATGCTTATTATTTTATGTAATTTTGTTATATGTATTTTATTATATACTATGTAGTATATTTGTTTATTAATTTGTATGCAATGTATTTGTATGTATTTATATATTTTTTAAGTAGATTCTATTTTGTATCTACTATCAGTAAATCCGACACACTGAATCGCCTCTCTCGAAATTCACTTCTCTCTCTACCCAAAGGTTGACTGGAAGAGATTGCTACCTATGCGATAGGTCGGTCCACCTTTGTATCATTTTTCTATTTTTTTCTCTGTTTTGTTGTATTTCCTTATTTAAACTTGTTCTTGGTAGTAACAGTATTAATAAAAAAATATGATCTCTAACTGTTATGAGCTACGTTGGTAGTAATAAAAATGTATGAATAAAAAAAGAAGAAAAAATAAAATTATGAAGAGTGATTATTATGAACACAAATCGGTAGTAAGATAAAGAATCGGGTTTAGAATTTTATGTGATCCAATATGGACCCGTAAATTTTTTTTCGCTTAAAGAGTACTTTCCTTGAATATAGCGAGGTAAATAAATATGTTTCTTCTTTCCAGGTGAATACACAGGAAAAATATTGAAAGCTGCCAAATCAGTGCCTTTGCTGAACTTAGAAGACGTATACTTCACCTACCTAGTGGCTAAGGAAGCCTTGGGTCTGGAGCTCACCCATGACAGGAGGTTGAACCCGTACAAACCCATGATATCTACAGGTTGTTCGTACTTTAAGCTGGCGTCCGTCCATAGTTTGGGTCCTGAGGAGATGAAGACTGCTTGGATTAAGTTAGAAAAGATTGTTAGTGACAATGATGGGTGTGAAAACTACGGGTTCTTGTCTAGTGATTTGTTTTTATATTGATTTTGTATTTCTATTTTATTTGTAGATTATGTTTTTCTACATTTAGAGTACGGACATATCTGACAGCTCGGAACAGCATTTTCTTATGCTGCTATCATTGACTTATATATAACTGCCGTAGCTGCTATCATTTTCTGTCGGTCAGAACCGTCATTTGGTAGAGCGAGACAGAGAGCGACGGAAACGGAATGCGTCAGCATTGCCGATTCCGCGGCGTTCCGCCGCCACAGAATAAATATTAGTACTAACCGCCGCTCTCTTTCGCTCTAGCAAATGACGGTTCTGAACGACATGAAAAGATAGCACATAGGAAAATGCTGTTCCGTTGCTGACAGATATGTGCCAACCCTTAGGAGATTTTCCACTCTGTTCAAACCTCTGGTTCAAACTTCTAGCAAACATAGACGAGATTATAGTATAAAAAAAAAACATAGGAACACAGTATATACAGCTTTTCCAAAAATTTTATGAAAAAAAAATCTGTTGTAAGTCAAATTGTTGTCTGTTGTAAGTCAATGTTTGTACTCGTAAGTCAAAGTTGAAGTACTAGATGTTTAGACACAGTGGAAAATCTTGCCATTTTTTAGGTTTTGTAAGTCCGAATCTCTTTTAATTAAATTATGAACAAAGAAAGAAAACATAGGGACATGTACAATGTACAGACTAACTTTTTAACCACCAGCCAAATTTTTGGAACAGGTTCAGTCCATGATACGGAACTACTTTCCATAAAAACAATTAACGAAAAACTAAAATAAAATTCCTTCCCATACTAATCAGCGCTCAACCAAACGGATTTTGTATGGGAGGACAAAATTTTTTTATCGATTTTTAATTACTTTTTTATAGAAAGTAGTTCAGTATCATGGACTGAACTTGCTTCAAAAATTTGGCTGGTGGTAAAAAAGTCACCCTGTATGTACAGTTTTTTTTGGAAAAACAATAATTACTCTATTGGCAATATTCGGCGAGGAATCAGTGTGCTACGCTTGTATTCTTAAGGCCATATATGAATTTTCCAAGGTCCAGTGCTGCCCTCATTTGAAATAAATCATTTGAAAGGAAACGGAGATATCATTTAAAATTTTGTCTTTGTGAAGCTCTAGATAACCCTTCAAACTATTTTTGAACTACTGTAGGTGAATAAAGAAGCAAATGGCCTTAAAGTGGCGCCCTCATTTGAAATAAATTGTTAACTCGTAAACATGGTGATAATTTCCATATTGCTCTTCGTCATGCACTAGATAGCCCTTTAAATTATTTTATGAACCACCGTTGAAAGTATTTACATTAGTCCGTCTAGCTTTAAAACTTGCCTCCGCCAAAAGTGGCCACGGCAAGTTTTAAAGCTAGACGGATCACCAATAATAGTTTCAACGGCAGTTCATAAAATAATTTAAAGGGCTATCTAGTGCTTGACAAAGAGCAATATAATAGAAGACATTTTATTTAAAAATTGATTATAAAAACATCTAAATAAGTATGGAATAAGTAGATACCTAGCTACATTACAGTTTCAAAATAAATTAAAATTTGAAACAGATAATTTGAAACAAAAAAGAGCGACTTTAATATTTGGTTTTCTTTATCAGTTCCACTAAAACTCACTTTCTAAACGTCTACGAGTGGAATTTCCTCGATTTCTCAAGGATCCTGTATAAGTAAGTTAAGTACTTATAATATTAAAAACCTTTTTTGTATCAATGTTCTAAGAACTAAGAAGAAGAAAATATTGTGTCAGTTGTTGTGAAGTGTCACGAAAGGTATGTAATAGATAAATGTGGTTAAGTTATTAAATAATGGTTCATCTAAGTAATTAGTACAAGAAGTAAAAACAGATACAGTCCATAACAATAGGTTTAACATATCCTTCGAGAGCCATTGAAAGAGCCAGCAAAGGTCATAATATCACCGCCATGTTTTGCTCCATGTTCGAGTGGTAAAGAAATCAGACGGGCCCGTCGCTCAGGGAGTGCAGCATGAGCAGAACTTATCGTTCAAGCAATTTACAAATAGTTCAAGTACACAAGTGGTACTAAAATCCTGGCAATAGAAATCTATTTCAATATAAAGATTTATTTTGATATAGAAAATATGGAAAATGTGCATCAACCTGGTCAGAACTGAACATTTTCAAACATTGTGTACATTAACATGGTTGGACTACTATCAAATATTTTTGTATTTGTTAGTTTTTTTTCGTAGACTGTGTATTTTAGGTATTATTTTAAAGATCTCTTTC
Source organism: Acrobasis repandana (assembly GCA_963576875.1). Taxonomy (NCBI): domain Eukaryota; kingdom Metazoa; phylum Arthropoda; class Insecta; order Lepidoptera; family Pyralidae; genus Acrobasis; species Acrobasis repandana. The sequence goes on from OY756238.1 coordinate 13,566,962, forward strand.
TAATGGCACAGGCCGGTATCTCCTAAGGTACGCGCAATATGCGTCCCCGTTCCCCGTCCCCGCACCTCCCCCGTTTTCGCCTCGATGACTCACGTTGACCGTCAAGAACCGGGGGAGGTGCAGGTGCGGGGAACGGGGACGCATATTGCGCGTACCTTAGGAGATTCCTTTCTGTTTACTCTTACTGTATTCTGTGCTAATGGTTGGATATTTAAGAATATTAAGGTAACATTTAATTTTGAAGGCTTATTTAAATAAAAATGGAGGGCTGCTTAAATTTACAGGTAGACACGTATAATAAACATAAACGTTTTCATACGAAACATAAACGATATATATATTGCTCTTTGTCATGTACTTATCTAGTGTCCCTATCCCTTTAAAATATTTTATAAACTACTGTTTAGGATTTAAAGTGAGAACGTTAAGCTCTTCTTAGCATTTTGTCAAATTTGGCCGTATTCCGCAAAAATGTTAAGAAAAGCTGTCTGTAGTTAACCGCGACTTTACTATACGCGCGGCTGTTTCCCTCCCCACTTTCCCTCGATCTTAACTTATAACTATTCCCATAACGATAGTGTAGGATACTCTAAGGGATAATAGTCAATCAGTTTGAGTTGATCGTGATTTGTCGAACTGGAAAACTCTCTCCTTAGGTTACCTCAGGGGGGTATATTATGCCTCTTGCTTTTTTCTGTCTTTATAAATACTCTTTCTTCTACGATTGGCTGCTTTCACCATGTTTATGCGAATGACCTACAAATTTATGCTCAGTCCACAGTAGAAAACATAAACACGAGTGTTTCCATTATTAATTCCGCATTGTCTTCAATTTTGTCCTGGTCTAATGACTTTGGAGTACAAGTTAACCCCTCCAAGTGTCAGGCTATAATAGTGGGAAGTTCGAAGCAAATGGCTCAGATTGACACTAAATTGATCCAACCTATAATTTTCAACAATTATACTATTCCTTATTGTAACTCCGTGAAGAACCTAGGAATAAAAATTGATTTCACACTTGGCTGGATCACTCACATTACTGCAATTGGCCAAACGGTCACGGTTAGTCTCCAACAGTTGAACCGTCTCAGGAATTTTTTACCTGTAAAACAAATAAAAATTACTTATCCAGGCTTTAATTTTACCTATCTTTGACTATGCTGATGTGTGTTATCCTGATCTCAATGTTGATCTTCTTAATAAACTTGATCGTCTTCTTAATAATTGCATCCGTTTTATCTTCTGTCTTCGTAAGTATGATCATGTGTCCTCTTATCGTTCAGAGCTTAATTGGCTTCCTATCCGCCAACGCAGGGAACTTCGTTTACTGTGTACACTCTTTTCTATTCTTACGAATTCTAACTATCCTGAATATTTAAAATGTTAATTCAATTATCTATCAGACACTCATGATCGACAATTTCGTTCTAATGAGACACGACAACTCTTTATCCCTCTTTTCCGGACAAACTTTATGTCAAATTCTTTCTCGCTCCAAGCTTCACGGCTCTGGAATGCTTTACCCGTTGACATCAGAGAAATTTCCACCAAATTCTCTTTTAAGAGGAAAGTTCACGCTCATCTTTTGAACTTCCTTTCTTAGTAATGTCATCATCATTCAGTTCTCAAAATTGAACATAATATTATATCTGTATAATGGTATGTATTATATAGTTATAGGTAATATTTTATTGGGTATGTATATATTCATAATAGTTTATATAAAGTATTTGTATGTAAGTATTATACCGATAGTCATTGTAGTATATTTTTACTTTGCAACAATAAAGTGTTAAAAATAAAAATAAAATAATAACTATACGTAGGTTGTTGTTGTAGTACGTAGTTGTTGGTTATTCACACGTAACCAAACAGTTACTACTTGAGTTATTGTCACTGCATCTGCACTATAACTGCTATAACCACAGACTATAACGTACATTGTTCCAGTGCTGTGAATTAGCAGTTTGCAAAACACGTCCCAGCTAGCGGCGCGGCGACACGGCGACATGACCGGGATCAGCTTGCCTAGGATTTTTGGTGAGTTTACAATCACACAAATTGAAGGTTAGTCGTAAGGTTTATGCTTATACTCGTATGTTTCATCTAAACCTTTTTAAAAACTTTCCTCATCAACCAAGCGCGTTCCCGGTTGCATCCTCAGCTGTGCTGCTTTGGAGCCCGGGGTGCATCTTCCCGCTTTTTCCTCTCCAAATATTACATGCAAGTCAATGGTCACCCAAAAAATAAGTAAAAGAAGAAATAGCCGGAAGAGTTTAAAGATTTGGCTACAGTTTTACGACCGGCCGCCTGTCATACGTCAACCATCTTTGGGAATGTATTTGGGCGAAAAGTTTTACCGGCCGGCCGGCCGCCGCCCGACGTTAACCCTTCTTGGGAATGCAATTGTAGCACTTGATGTTTGTGCTTAATCCTTTAGTCGCCTCTTACGACATCCACAGGAAAAGATGGAGTGGTCCTATTCTAACCCGGAACCACTTTTTCAAACCTTTCTCCCGTTCAAAACCAAACTAATGCTGGTCCAGTCTCTCATTCTTCCTATCATTGATTAAGCTGATGTGTGTTATCTAGACACAAGCGAGGAACATCGCAATAAACTAGCTAAATCGTCTTAAGGCCGTACCTGAATTTTCCGGGGTCCAGTGCTGCCCCCATTTAAAATAAATCATTTCAAAGAAAACGGAGACATCATTTAAAATTTTGCTACTACAAAGTCCTAGATAACCCTTCAAAGTATTTTATGAACTACTTTTTACAGTTTAAAGTGCGAACGTTAAGCTTTACTACGCACATTTGCGAAAAACGGCCACTTTTGGCAAATGTGCGTAGTAAAGCTTAATGCTTTCATTATAAACTGTAAACAGTAGTTCATAAAATACTTTGAAGGGTTATCTAGGATTTGATAGTATCACCATCCAGACTATAACTAGCTGCTCAGATTGTAATTTTAAATATAATGCTTTTACTTTTTTTTGGATGATCATTGGTTCGGTCGTGCTTTGTTTTTGTTTATACATTTTTTAAGTACCTACCAATTGATTCTTAGATTTCATAGAAGCTGCGTTGTTTCGAATTCATTTCATGTGTGTATGTTTTTGCTCATTATGTTATTGTTAATAATCTAGTTTTTTTTATTGTACTTATTCGGGTCATCTCACAATAGGTGACAGCTGAAAATCAGCGGTTGCTCCCTGCAAGCAACGTTGTGCTGAGCTGTAGCCTATTTGTGCTGCTGTGGCATACATTTGCTTGTAGTTAGGCTAAGAATGTATTTAATGTTAATTGTTATTTCTTTTGTAATGTATAATGTGTGTGACAGCTGTACAAAATAAATGTTTTATCTATCTATCTATCTAAAATTTTAAATAATGTCTTCGTTTTCTTTGAAATGATTTATTTTAAATGGGGGCAGCACTGGACCCCGGAAAATTTAGGCACGGCCTTAAATAATTGCATTAGGATTATAGGTATATTGTCTACCAAACATATCCACATCTACATTTATCGTTCTGAGCTTAAATGGCTTACCTACTATCCGATAGCCTTTATATTTTATGTCAACTTCATAGTATACAACAAAGTATACTGAAACTAATCTAAGGGTGGATTAGTCCATGATACTGAACAACTTTCCCCAAGGAACATACCTATAGGTATATGAAAAAAAATTGGCCATTGCATACAAACTCAGATCAGCTGATCGGTCAACTTGTATGGCAGGCCAAAAACATGACATACAAGTTGAAAGTTGACTTCGCGGAACCAAAAATCACGAACGACTATAAATTTTAATAAATCACGGAACTTGAGTGCCAATTTTCGTCAAAATCTGTTGAAAAATGCGATCTGTATGTGAGACCAGGCAGACAGACAAAAGTATTTTGGCCAAATGTGGTGTCTCCTCGACTAGTTTTACGTAATAGCTCTTTGACTTCCAGGACAGACAAAGACATTAAGAGTATACAGAACAGAATCTCCTAAGGTCCCGCGCAATATGCGTCCCCGTTCTAGAGCGACCTGGAAGCACAGAAGACAGTAAGAATATACAGAACGGAATCTCCTAAGGTACGCGCAATATGCGTCCCCGTTCCCCGTCCCTGCACCTCTCCCCCGTTCTTGTGCGGCCGCGTGCGCCGTCAAGTGTGTGTTCGCCTGCTCTCGCCCCTCGACAAGGTGAAACGGGGGAGAGGTGCGGGGACGGGGAACGGGGACGCATATTGCGCGTACCTTAGGGGATTCCGTTCTGTATATTCTTACTGTCTTCTGTACTTCCAGGTCGCTCTAGGGTTCTCTATGTTTGCCTGTTGGCGTGCCTGGTGATCGCCAAGCTATGGTGGGTAGCAGAGATCGGCAGCAAGGCGCTGCTGGTGCCGCTGCCGGCTGGCAACGACCTCCACCACTTCCGGCGAAGCAGGAGCTTGAAGGACTACACGGATACCATGTAAGTGCGTCTTATGGCTACAGAACGTTTACCAAGTCGACTGACTGTCTGCTGTCTTACGCTGCGTCTGTCATCTCACTAAGCGTTTATACAGATGAACGGCGAATTGACGACAGGTCGACGGAAGGTCGACGGCAGGTCGACGGCAGGTCGCCAGCAGTCACGGTTGCAGCAGATTGTAGTTGAATTCTGTCACTTGCGGCTGTCAGTGTTCCAAACTGTTAGCGGTTTTGTCAAACAGTGGATTATACTTTGCAGAAAGATACATCCTGAAAGCGCAATTTAAGCTCCAAAGCAGAACAGCTAAGGGTGCAGCCTCAAACAGGCTGTGATAAGGAGGATCAGCCTCTTATAAGAATATATCTTCTATTAAATAAATGCCGTGTGGTTTCCGGTAGAGTAGAATAGAATCAGTCCAAGTCATCTCGTGGATGTCATAGAAGGAGACTTACGAAATACAAGCTAAGCAAAGCTTGGACATCAGTGAGACCTTTCCAACCTGTCTTGCCAGCGTGGACAGTGTAGGCCTAATCCCCTGACTGCTCTGGTCAAGTATGGTTCAGGCAGTACAGAGAGCTCCTGCAGTGGAGACTAGAAAGATCTAATGATGATGAACGATTGTTATGTGTACTTCCTAACAAGACGTAAGGCAGCAGACAACTTTTAAAGGCAATAAGGGTTAGAACGTCTCTGCTCTTTCCATTTATGACCCCAATCTTCCTATCTACCTACTTGTAGCTGGTGACAACACTACCACTAAGCACCACGCTGGAATTTAATATATATTCTTCTATTGTCTATTCCAGCCAAGTACTCATAGAACCGTCATCGACGCCGTGCGATGGGGCTGACACAGTGGCAGTACTAGCTCTCGTCTCCAGCTCGCCTTCCAGGGTCCACCAGCGAGCAGTCATCAGGAGTACATGGGCCAGATACCTCCCGACGTTCTTTGTGCTTGGAATTGATGGACAAGGCGTTGATGAGAATTTTGTAAGTATATGGTTAAAGAATCTTTATTTCTTAAAAAGATTACATTATATAATATTCCCCGCCTACAGGTCGCATTTTCTAACCAACTTTGGCGAAAATTGTACACAAGTTCCTATAAGCGGTTTTTTAAAAAAAATATTTATATCCATCAATAACATGAATCACAGAATTGTGATGCATAGAATATGCACCCATAAACCACGAAGGTTTGTCCGGGAGCATATTGTCTACTTTCAATCTTAAAATTAGGTTAGTATTCATGTGACATTATTTAAGTACATCTAAACTGGTTAAGTATTAGTTAATAATATAAATTATTATAACAGCTGTCGTTCACTGCAAGACCGAATTTGTATGGATCTAAAGATGATGCATACAAAACCGGTCCCGACCAGATCGCACTTCTTGAACAGCCTACAGGTTGTTCAAAAAGGTTTTTTCTCTATATTTTTGATTAAATAGGATGTTGTTCTTTCGCCATATGTATTTCGTCATAAGGATTTTACAGTATTTAAACAGACCTAATTCGTCATTTAGATATTTTTGTTTAATACTTGTAGATATATGTAAAATGTAACTAAAAAGTTTGCATACATAATGGAAGTCCTGAGCCCCCCCGCCCTATGACATTTTTGGTACCTTTTTCAGGCCGACACGTACCTGGAAGCGAAAGAGTACGGCGACATGATAGTCCTCGACCTGCAAGACCACTACCAGAACCTGACGCTGAAGACTGCCCTGATGCTGCAGTGGTCTCTCAGGAGGTGTCCAACGGCCGACTTCGTTTTCAAGACTGATGATGACGTGTTTGTCAACCCTTGGAGATTGGGAGATGTGGTGAAGGAGAATCCGGATGCAAAGCTTCTTGGTAATTTTCATCTTAGTGAGATTCCAACTACTTGTTTAGCTCCTCTAGTATCAGTGGTTTGATGATTTAGTCCGACGATCGATCCTGTGTTGTTCCGAGGTCTGCTATCAGCTTTTTCTTCTCAATTTCGTCCGGTGTTTGGCACCCATGGTTGTGAGACTTCTACTTCTTAGTCTTAGCGCGTTCCCGGTTGCATCCTCAGCTGTGCTGCTTTGGAGCCCGGGGTGCGCTTTCCCGATTTTTCTTCTCCAAATATAACATGTACCTATGTCAATGGTCACCCAAGGATGCCAGACCTAGCGAAGTGGAGAAGAAATAGCCGGAACAGTTTAAATGATTTGGCTATAGTTTTACGACCGGCCGCCTGCCTGACGTCAACCCACTTTGGGAATGTATTTGTGCGAAAAGTTTTACAATTGGCCGTCGCCCGTAGATCTCCCACGATGTGTCCGCAGGTAGACTTCGTATTCAAGAAAAATTAAACTTAGTCCCATAGTCTCCGGTATTCTTGCCTGTTAGACCGCTTGCACGCAAAACATACTCTGCTAGAAAGCCAATTCCTGTATTATTTCTAGATGTCACTACTATCTGGTCCACTAGCCATACCACAATAAATAATACTAACGTACAGAAGTCTCACTTAGCAAAGAAATTTAGAGAAATATCTGCTCAATGTGGCTAGCGATATGGTTAAATTTAGCTCACGTCAGAACTCAGCTCTTTTTCGTATAGATATCTAGACATCCATTGCAAGCCAATTTCATTCTTATTACTCTGGACAAACGATTCGTATAACTGAATTTACCACCCGGAGGGGCCGCCTGCACGCATACTAATAATGTAGAATAGAATAGAAAAACTCTTTATTGTACACCAAAAGAAAAAACAATATAAACAAGTAACTTAAAATAACATTAGTACAATGGGCGGTCTTATCGCTTAAAGCGATCTCTTCCAGACAACCAGTGGATGGAGAGGACTATGAGAAAGACAATGACGGTGTTGTAACTCAACAAGAAGGGAAAGAGAAAAAAAAGAAACTGTAGTAAAGTAGGTAACTGTAGGTACTTAGGCTGACCGTATTTACGAAAAATCTGAGATGGCGCTTGTTTTTTCATAGATAAATGAACGCTTATACCGCCATCTTTCCGAAATTAAGCGACGCCACTACGAAAAAATAAAAGAAATTCGGCAGCTTAAGCAATCGGAAATACGTTATCTGTGAGCTTAGACCCTCGAGAGCCTTTCGCCCTTCAGAGAGCCCTCAGCCTCTAGCATCCTCCTCTATTCATCTTACAAATAAAGATTTGGCCGGTTTTCTTTTGTCTACGAAACTACCTTCTTCCGAACTAGTAACTCCATCTAGCACATTTAAACTAAAAATCGAATTACGCTTCAAAGTATGAAGGTCACGTCATGATAATGCCTACTTATTTTGAAAAGCTATTGTTGTTTGACCAGGGTACATGAAGAACAACAGTATGCTGCATCGCGACAAGTACAACAAGTGGTTCGTGCCGCGCTGGCTGCGGGCTGAGGACTGGCTGCCGGAGTACTTGTCGGGGACAGGGTACCTCATCAGCGGTGTGTACCTCACAGTTTATTCTGCTAGTATCCAACAAGTCCAACCATGTGAAAAGTGATGATGATTAGTATGTACTTAAAAGTGTTTTCAGTACAATCATCTTCATCATCATCAGGTCTTCTTTTAGTCTCCACTGCAGAAGCATGACCCTCTCTGTACTACCAGAGCCATATATATGCTAGAGCAGCTAGAGGATTTGGCCTACACTCTCCACGCTGGCCAGACGGGTTGGAGAGGTCTCACTGATGTTTATAAGCTTTGTTTAGCTTGTGTTTCCTAAGTCGCCTCCTACGACATCCACGGAAAGACTTGGAGTGGTCCTATTCTACTCTACCGGGAACCACACTGCCACTTTTTAGATGGTTGGCGTGTACGAGTGGGTGAAGGGTATCACAATAGTAGAAGAATTGTTAGTCGCATTGCATCACACATTGATAAGATTCCTCAATAATTGTTTTAACTTGGTTCTGAAGCAGCTGGTAAATCCAATTTTTTTCTTTTCCTGCATTGGAACAAGGAATGGACCTGCATGAAAATTATAAACGTCTTGTCTATAGGTACTGATTGATTTAGTTTGTAGTGGATTCTTTCACATTATGCTTATTATTTTATGTAATTTTGTTATATGTATTTTATTATATACTATGTAGTATATTTGTTTATTAATTTGTATGCAATGTATTTGTATGTATTTATATATTTTTTAAGTAGATTCTATTTTGTATCTACTATCAGTAAATCCGACACACTGAATCGCCTCTCTCGAAATTCACTTCTCTCTCTACCCAAAGGTTGACTGGAAGAGATTGCTACCTATGCGATAGGTCGGTCCACCTTTGTATCATTTTTCTATTTTTTTCTCTGTTTTGTTGTATTTCCTTATTTAAACTTGTTCTTGGTAGTAACAGTATTAATAAAAAAATATGATCTCTAACTGTTATGAGCTACGTTGGTAGTAATAAAAATGTATGAATAAAAAAAGAAGAAAAAATAAAATTATGAAGAGTGATTATTATGAACACAAATCGGTAGTAAGATAAAGAATCGGGTTTAGAATTTTATGTGATCCAATATGGACCCGTAAATTTTTTTTCGCTTAAAGAGTACTTTCCTTGAATATAGCGAGGTAAATAAATATGTTTCTTCTTTCCAGGTGAATACACAGGAAAAATATTGAAAGCTGCCAAATCAGTGCCTTTGCTGAACTTAGAAGACGTATACTTCACCTACCTAGTGGCTAAGGAAGCCTTGGGTCTGGAGCTCACCCATGACAGGAGGTTGAACCCGTACAAACCCATGATATCTACAGGTTGTTCGTACTTTAAGCTGGCGTCCGTCCATAGTTTGGGTCCTGAGGAGATGAAGACTGCTTGGATTAAGTTAAAAAAGATTGTTAGTGACAATGATGGGTGTGAAAACTACGGGTTCTTGTCTAGTGATTTGTTTTTATATTGATTTTGTATTTCTATTTTATTTGTAGATTACGTTTTTCTACATTTAGAGTACGGACATATCTGACAGCTCGGAACAGCATTTTCTTATGCTGCTATCATTGACTTATATATAACTGCCGTAGCTGCTATCATTTTCTGTCGGTCAGAACCGTCATTTGGTAGAGCGAGACAGAGAGCGACGGAAACGGAATGCGTCAGCATTGCCGATTCCGCGGCGTTCCGCCGCCACAGAATAAATATTAGTACTAACCGCCGCTCTCTTTCGCTCTAGCAAATGACGGTTCTGAACGACATGAAAAGATAGCACATAGGAAAATGCTGTTCCGTTGCTGACAGATATGTGCCAACCCTTAGGAGATTTTCCACTCTGTTCAAACCTCTGGTTCAAACTTTTAGCAAACATAGACGAGATTATAGTATAAAAAAAAAACATAGGAACACAGTATATACAGCTTTTCCAAAAATTTTATGAAAAAAAAAATCTGTTGTAAGTCAAATTGTTGTCTGTTGTAAGTCAATGTTTGTACTCGTAAGTCAAAGTTAAAGTACTAGATGTTTAGACACAGTGGAAAATCTTGCCATTTTTTAGGTTTTGTAAGTTCGAATCTCTTTTAATTAAATTATGAAAAAAGAAAGAAAACATAGGGACATGTACAATATACAGACTAACTTTTTAACCACCAGCCAAATTTTTGGAACAGGTTCAGTCCATGATACGGAACTACTTTCCATAAAAACAATTAACGAAAAACTAAAATAAAATTCCTTCCCATACTAATCAGCGCTCAACCAAACGGATTTTGTATGGGAGGACAAAATTTTTTTATCGATTTTTAATTACTTTTTTATAGAAAGTAGTTCAGTATCATGGACTGAACTTGCTTCAAAAATTTGGCTGGTGGTAAAAAAGTCACCCTGTATGTACAGTTTTTTTTGGAAAAACAATAATTACTCTATTGGCAATATTCGGCGAGGAATCAGTGTGCTACGCTTGTATTCTTAAGGCCATATATGAATTTTCCAAGGTCCAGTGCTGCCCTCATTTGAAATAAATCATTTGAAAGGAAACGGAGATATCATTTAAAATTTTGTCTTTGTGAAGCTCTAGATAACCCTTCAAACTATTTTTGAACTACTGTAGGTGAATAAAGAAGCAAATGGCCTTAAAGTGGCGCCCTCATTTGAAATAAATTGTTAACTCGTAAACATGGTGATAATTTCCATATTGCTCTTCGTCATGCACTAGATAGCCCTTTAAATTATTTTATGAACCACCGTTGAAAGTATTTACATTAGTCCGTCTAGCTTTAAAACTTGCCTCCGCCAAAAGTGGCCACGGCAAGTTTTAAAGCTAGACGGATCACCAATAATAGTTTCAACGGCAGTTCATAAAATAATTTAAAGGGCTATCTAGTGCTTGACAAAGAGCAATATAATAGAAGTTAAGCAATATATAGGTAGACATTTTATTTAAAAATTGATTATAAAAACATCTAAATAAGTATGGAATAAGTAGATACCTAGCTACATTACAGTTTCAAAATAAATTAAAATTTGAAACAGATAATTTGAAACAAAAAAGAGCGACTTTAATATTTGGTTTTCTTTATCAGTTCCACTAAAACTCACTTTCTAAACGTCTACGAGTGGAATTTCCTCGATTTCTCAAGGATCCTGTATAAGTAAGTTAAGTACTTATAATATTAAAAACCTTTTTTGTATCAATGTTCTAAGAACTAAGAAGAAGAAAATATTGTGTCAGTTGTTGTGAAGTGTCACGAAAGGTATGTAATAGATAAATGTGGTTAAGTTATAAAATAATGGTGTATCTAAGTAATTAGTACAAGAAGTAAAAACAGATACAGTCCATAACAATAGGTTTAACATATCCTTCGAGAGCCATTGACAGAGCCAGCAAAGGTCATAATATCACCGCCATGTTTTGCTCCATGTTCGAGTGGTAAAGAAATCAGACGGGCCCGTCGCTCAGGGAGTGCAGCATGAGCAGAACTTATCGTTCAAGCAATTTACAAATAGTTCAAGTACACAAGTGGTACTAAAATCCTGGCAATAGAAATCTATTTCAATATAAAGATTTATTTTGATATAGAAAATATGGAAAATGTGCATCAACCTGGTCAGAACTGAACATTTTCAAACATTGTGTACATTAACATGGTTGGACTACTATCAAATATTTTTGTATTTGTTAGTTTTTTTTTGTAGACTGTGTATTTTAGGTATTATTTTAAAGATCTCTTTCTAATGGCACAGGCCGGTATCTCCTAAGGTACGCGCAATATGCGTCCCCGTTCCCCGTCCCCGCACCTCCCCCGTTTTCGCCTCGATGACTCACGTTGGCCGTCAAGAACCGGGGGAGGTGCGGGTGCGGGGAACGGGGACGCATATTGCGCGTACCTTAGGAGATTCCTTTCTGTTTACTCTTACTGTATTCTGTGCTAATGGTTGGATATTTAAGAATATTAAGGTAACATTTAATTTTGAAGGCTTATTTAAATAAAAATGGAGGGCTGCTTAAATTTACAGGTAGACACGTATAATAAACATAAACGTTTTCATACGAAACATAAACGATATATATATTGCTCTTTGTCATGTACTTATCTAGTGTCCCTATCCCTTTAAAATATTTTATAAACTACTGTTTAGGATTTAAAGTGAGAACGTTAAGCTCTTCTTAGCATTTTGTCAAAAGTGGCCGTATTCCGCAAAAATGTTAAGAAAAGCTGTCTGTAGTTAACCGCGACTTTACTATACGCGCGGCTGTTTCCCTCCCCACTTTCCCTCGATCTTAACTTATAACTATTCCCATAACAATAGTGTAGGATACTCTAAGGGATCAATCAGTTTGAGTTGATCGTGATTTGTCGAACTGGAAAACTCTCTCCTTAGGTTACCTCAGGGGGGTATATTATCCCCCTTGCTTTTTTCTGTCTTTATAAATACTCTTTCTTCTACGATTGGCTGCTCTCACCATGTTTATGCGAATGACCTACAAATTTATGCTCAGTCCACAGTAGAAAACATAAACACGAGTGTTTCCATTATTAATTCCGCATTGTCTTCAATTTTGTCCTTGTCTAATGACTTTGGAGTACAAGTTAACCCGTCCAAGTGTCAGGCTATAATAGTAGGAAGTTCGAAGCAAATGGCTCAGATTGACACTAAATTGATCCAACCTATAATTTTCAACAATTATACTATTCCTTATTGTAACTCCATGAAGAACCTAGGAATAAAAATTGATTTCACACTTGGCTGGATCACTCACATTACTGCAATTGGCCAAACGGTCACGGTTAGTCTCCAACAGTTGAACCGTCTCAGGAATTTTTTACCTGTAAAACAAATAAAAATTACTTATCCAGGCTTTAATTTTACCTATCTTTGACTATGCTGATGTGTGTTATCCTGATCTCAATGTTGATCTTCTTAATAAACTTGATCGTCTTCTTAATAATTGCATCCGTTTTATCTTCTGTCTTCGTAAGTATGATCATGTGTCCTCTTATCGTTCAGAGCTTAATTGGCTTCCTATCCGCCAACGCAGGGAACTTCGTTTACTGTGTACACTCTTTTCTATTCTTACGAATTCTAACTATCCTGAATATTTAAAATGTTAATTCAATTATCTATCAGACACTCATGATCGACAATTTCGTTCTAATGAGACACGACAACTCTTTATCCCTCTTTTCCGGACAAACTTTATGTCAAATTCTTTCTCGCTCCAAGCTTCACGGCTCTGGAATGCTTTACCCGTTGACATCAGAGAAATTTCCACCAAATTCTCTTTTAAGAGGAAAGTTCACGCTCATCTTTTGAACTTCCTTTCTTAGTAATGTCATCATCATTCAGTTCTCAAAATTGAACATAATATTATATCTGTATAATGGTATGTATTGTATAGTTATAGGTAATATTTTATTGGGTATGTATATATTCATAATAGTTTATATAAAGTATTTGTATGTAAGTATTATACCGATAGTCATTGTAGTATATTTTTACTTTGCAACAATAAAGTGTTAAAAATAAAAATAAAATAATAACTATACGTAGGTTGTTGTTGTAGTACGTAGTTGTTGGTTATTCACACGTAACCAAACAGTTACTACTTGAGTTATTGTCACTGCATCTGCACTATAACTGCTATAACCACAGACTATAACGTACATTTTTCCAGTGCTGTGAATTAGCAGTTTGCAAAACACGTCCCAGCTAGCGGCGCGGCGACACGGCGACATGACCGGGATCAGCTTGCCTAGGATTTTTGGTGAGTTTACAATCACACAAATTGAAGGTTAGTCGTAAGGTTTATGCTTAAATGTTTCATCTGAACCTTTTTAAAAACTTTCCTCATCAACCAAGCGCGTTCCCGGTTGCATCCTCAGCTGTGCTGCTTTGGAGCCCGGGGTGCATCTTCCCGCTTTTTCCTCTCCAAATATTACATGCAAGTCAATGGTCACCAACGAGATCTATGTACTTACGTACTAGAGAAGACGCCACATACAACAGTAGTGTTCTATTCATCATAGGCTATCACTGTTCACCTCACATTAGTCACTTGCTAGCAATACGCGCATAATACACTCCACGATTCATTAAAGAAAACACTGTCAACTTAGTCAAAAATGCCTTGGTGTGTGTTGAGATACTGCACTAGTAATTCAAAGAATAAAGCAAAATATAAAGGAATAACTTTCCATCGGTAAGTAACTAGATTTCATTGATTGAAAATTAAATACGGACTGCCAAATTTCGGCTGCCATAATGTATGAAGTGAGTGAATGATCTGTCAACCGATTGAATAATTCGTCATAGACTAACAAAACAGAAGTGAAATGTAGACATCATAAATATGCCTACATTTCACTTTCTTCATGGATGCATCGAAAAACTATTTGTTTGCTACTCAGTTATTAATGTTTGTAAAACGTTTAAAAATGTTTATATTTATAATTTTTATCTACATATGCTATAAGTGCTTTACAAAAGTTTCCTAAAATCCTATAAATCCTTTATAAAATTAAGTCACATCTCGTAACGTCTCACTAGAACCTCCGAGGGCTCAAAAGTTTTGTATGTGGGGGCTGTACGCCTACATTCTGTTACAAAAACCTACAAAATGTCTGAGCCCTTTGAGGTGCCCCGCGCAACTTGAAACTACTATCAGATTTTGGATCCAAGATGGCTGCTTACACATTTTTGATGTTTTATTATGTTTGTCCCTATAATTCTGTTTCCTCGTAACTACTACACGGCTAAATAGATTTTGATAAATTATATGTGGTTAGATTCATCTTAATCACTTGAGTGATTAAGATGAATCTATTCATAGCATAGAATAACATATTCATAGCACAGAATAAATACCAGTAGTAGTCATAGGCTATATTAAAATTTTTGGAAAGCATAATGGCGGATTTTTGGCGCCCAATTGCGCAGCATACGTGTATGATTATATAATACATTAAATACATAGATAGCTAACAAAGAAAAAAAAACTAATAGGTATACAAGTACAAGAAATCACCTTCTTCTAGTGCAAAACATTATGTAAAGAATTTAAGTAAGAATAATAAAAGGTTACCAATGAAACAGATATGTGCAGTTTAACTTTTACCTTTATAAATATGATAAGAAAAAAAAACAAAAAAAAAAACACATTAAGAATGCAGCCGCCTCCCCTTCCGTGAAGATCGTAAAAGCTAGTCGTGGGTCTACAATCTAAAAATCTATATAACCATACAACCATCCATACACCCATCCGTACATCCAGCCATACTTACCAACATTCGCGTTTGTTAAAATATATGTAGGATTTAATTTGAACCACGTACTCGTAGGTAGGTAAAAATATATTGACCTTTCTGTACTACTCTCGTGTTTAGTCTATGAGAATGAAGAATGAATGAATAATCGAATCTGGGACATGGCCGTGTAGGAAGACGCCGAGTCTATATATTCATGTCGATGATGGTCACCCAAGAAATAAGTAAAAGAAGAAATAGCCGGAAGAGTTTAAAGATTTGGCTACAGTTTTACGACCGGCCGCCTGTCATACGTCAACCATCTTTGGGAATGTATTTGGGCGAAAAGTTTTACAGCCGGCCGCCGCCCGACGTTAACCCTTCTTGGGAATGCAATTGTAGCACTTGATGTTTGTGCTTAATCCTTTAGTCGCCTCTTACGACATCCACAGGAAAAGATGGAGTGGTCCTATTCTAACCCGGAACCACTTTTTCAAACCTTTCTCCCGTTCAAAACCAAACTAATGCTGGTCCAGTCTCTCATTCTTCCTATCATTGATTAAGCTGATGTGTGTTATCTAGACACAAGCGAGGAACATCGCAATAAACTAGCTAAATCGTCTTAAGGCCGTACCTGAATTTTCCGGGGTCCAGTGCTGCCCCCATTTAAAATAAATCCTTTCAAAGAAAACGGAGACATCATTTAAAATTTTGCTACTACAAAGTCCTAGATAACCCTTCAAAGTATTTTATGAACTACTTTTTACAGTTTAAAGTGCGAACGTTAAGCTTTACTACGCACATTTGCGAAAAACGGCCACTTTTGGCAAATGTGCGTAATAAAGCTTAATGCTTTCATTATAAACTGTAAACAGTAGTTCATAAAATACTTTGAAGGGTTATCTAGG